>JAWNOA010000064.1:19522500-29522500 GCA_035046345.1 Drosophila birchii | reverse complement strand
TGCAGATAAAGGTTTTTGTTACTAAGATCTTCTTAGGTGTTCTATTTGTTGAAATCAAGTCTTGAACTTAAAGCACACCTGGGTAGGCATTTTGTATTGATTTTGTCCTGATTAGCATACCTCAATGACTTGCTAATGTTGAATATTCTAAGCTTTATTCTAATCACAAAATTTGATACTAAACTTAACATTCTGTTCAGCTATTATCACTATACCTGAGTTATTTAAATAAATACTGAGATTTAATCATTAAAATACCTTTGCCAATCAGCTGTACGGATGGCCAAAGGACTGCTAATCTTAACTCTTATAAATATATTTAAAGAGTATTGTTTTTAACACGTATTTATAATACATTTAATCAGCTTGATTTTGCACATAAACAAAGCATTATTTACTTTCTAATAAATATAAAAAAATCACTTGCCTTGAAGCCACTTTAAATCAATCAATTCAATTCAGATCAATCAATCGTCAAACTCAAATGCAAAGCAATCTCGTGATCGTGCTCGTGACTTGCTGGAAATGAATGGCCACTCTTCATGAATGGCGACTCGGCTGCATAAAAAACAGGATGGGTTGGCCCCATCCTTATCCACTGACGTGCGACGAGCCACTTGGCTCTTGATTAGAACCCCCTGAGACTCCTATCGCGATGCAGATAGACAGACACAAATAGACTTCTTTTTTATACACATATATTTCATCGATCAAAGAGAGATACTCTACTCAATCTTGCCAAAGGGAGCCTTTGAGTTCACGGGCACGTAGAAGTCTCCCTCGACCATGTAGGCATTGGTATCGGCGCCCATGCGTACGCCGCTGTAATGGGAGCCGCACTCCTTGGCCACGGCCCTCTCGTAATCCTCGCACTTGATGGTTCCAAAGTTATCCTTGGTGACAGCCTCCACGTAGTAGGTAACGGATCGCTGATGGGAGCAGGATCCCGTGACATCCACCCCGCAGCCAGGCTGCTTCTTGCCGCCATTCGGATAGAAGGAACCCTTGCCGATGGGCTTCAGGAATCCCAACTTGCCGCCGTTGGTCTGAATGGACTCCACGTAGTAGGCATCTTCGGTGGAGAGACGCTTGCTGGGTTTGTCATAGCTAAAGAGAGGCATGGCGGGATCCAGGCCCACAATAGTGTGAATCCTCCTCTCGCCCACCTTCTTGCCGGCATAGCCAGCCACATGGGCACCCAGGCTGTGGCCAATAACCTGCAGGCTGTTCAGCGACATGCCGTGGTGCTTGTGGAGGTACTCAATCATCTCGCCCACCCGGGTTCCGGCTCCGGGAACAGCCATTACGGATGAGGCGTATTCCACGGAAATGGCACGGGCCCAGTTGACCACGATGACATTAAAGTCTCCCCGGGAGAGCCAGGCCTTGGTGATCTGCTTATTCATGGCATCAGTGTAGCGTCCCTTCCAGCCATGGATCACGAATCGTGTGCCATGGTTCTTGTCGAAGTGGGAATCATCGACGGAATCTCTGTCTGCCCTGATCTCCTTGCCCTCGGTGGGGTTGAGCTTGGTGTACAGGTAGAAGGTGACATCATTGGAACGACCTTCGATGGTTTTGCTGTTTGCTAGAAGATCCTCAGCATCCTGCAAGTCCATCCACTGGAAACTACCATCTTCTTGGGGGACAAACCAACCGTTTTCGCCATTGATGGGTTCCTCAATGGGAAGAGCATTTACTGAAAAGGGAAAGATTTATAACTTTAAGTTTGAATTAATTTTTCTTTTATTAATTTATATTTATTACCTGCTAAGATCAAGGAAGCCAGAACCAGAAACACTTTCATTTTGGTATCTCAGCCGATTTTGGTCTACAAAAACTGTTTACACAGCTTTTATATAGCCGAGGAGAAACCACTTGAATTTTTTTTGGGGAAAAGATAATTCCAGGGAACCCCCTTTAAGATTCAAAAGTAGCTGCCTTTAAAGTTTTCAAATCATGCTAGAGAAGAATATATATACAAAGTTTAATCTATATTTTAGGTTATTGATTGTTGAGGAGGTTCGAAAATCCCAATATACTTTATAGTTGAGTACTTAAGTCCAATGATAATGGTTGTTATATAGTTGCCGAGTATCAGGTAGCCAGTAAATTAAATTCAACTACAAGCAAGTCTCGAAACTTCTTGAAACTATTTTTCTTTATCAAAATAAACAAAGAATTAATTAATTAATAAAAAAAAGACAGATGACATAGCTTTTAGTCTTTACCTTTATTTATTAAAGAAGAAAGGAATAACGAGCCTAGTTTCCTACTCGATCTTGCCGAAGGGAGCCTCACTGTTCACCGGCACATAAAAATCACCAGCAACCATGTAGGCATTGGTAACGGCTCCCATGCGTACGCCGCTGTAGGTGGAACCGCACTCATTTGCCACTGCTGCCTCATAATCATGGCAACGGATGCTTCCAAAGTTATCCTCGGCTATAGCCTCCACGTAGTAGGTCACAGATCGAGCATGAGAGCAGGTGCCATCGACATCGGTGCCGCATCCTGGCTGCTTCTTGCCACCATTCGGGTAGAAGGCACCATTGCCAATGGGCTTGAGAAATCCCTTCAAACCGCCATTAGTCTGGATAGATTCCACATAGAAGGCATCATCGGAGGACAAACGCTTGTTGGGTTTGTCGTAGCTGAAGAGGGGCAGGGCGGGATCCAAACCAATGATGGTGTGCACCCTCTGGTCACCCACTGTCTTGCCGGCATATCCGGCCACATGGGCGCCCAAACTATGCCCAATCACGTCCAGGGTTTCCAAGGACATGCCGTGATTTTCATGCAGGTACTTGATCATTTCCCCCACCTTGGCTCCGGCACCGGGAATAGCCAGGACGGAGGAGGCGTAGTCCACGGAGATGGCACGGGCCCAGTTAACCACAATCACGTTGTACTCCCCCTTTGATAGCCAAGCGTTGGTGATCCTGGTGTTCATCCTATCGGTGTATCGTCCACCCCAGCCATGGATTACGAAGCGAGTGCCATGGTTTTTGTTAAACTGAGAGTCCTCGATGGAGGCCTTGTCGGCCGTGATTTCCTTGCCAGCAACAGAGTTTTGCCTGGTGTAAAGATAAAAGGTGACTTCATTGGCACGCCCTTCGATGGCACGGATATTTTCTAGGAGATCCTCAGCCTCCTTCAAGTCCATCCACTGGAAACTGCCATCTGCCTGGGGCACAAGCCAGCCATTTTCGCCATTGATGCGCTCCTCAATGGGCAGAGCACAAACTGAAAGTTTAGGAATCCTTATATTGATTTACTTTGTTTTTTAACCTTTATTAGAACTCACCTGCCACCAGTAAGGCTGCTAAAACCACAAACTCCTTCATATCTCAGCCGATTATGGGCTAAACCATCCGATTTACGGATCTTATATAGGCTGTAATCTATCCATAATCTATAATCTATAATCTATAATGCATAATCTATCAGGCGATAGCATTCGTTATCCGCCAAATGTCGCCAAAGATATAGCTAATCTAAGGAAACTCCAAAATCCACCTTAATCTATCTCGTAGATACGATAGCTTCTTGACTTGTGAAGTGCTTGTCAAATCCGAAAAGTACTTTAGGTTTTAAGTGCGTAAGCACGTCTTTAATGTTGATGGGAGGTTGTTTTGGGCTGAGTGGGAGGTAGCTGGCCAGATAAGATACAGAAAAGTCATCCACATTCAACAAGAAATAATCCATGATTTATTTTAAAGAGCTAAGAAGAAAATATGCCTTTTAGGAACTTTTTTAAGAGCTTGATATATGCCTGCAGTCCCACCTTTAAGAATTTAACCCAAACGTAAACAATATTCATAGATTTTTAGAGTAATCATTTGTATTTTTTATTCAGAAAACGAATAATAGCAGAGATCTCCTCTATTCGATCTTGCCGAACGGAGCCTTGCTGTTCACGGGCACGTAAAAGTCACCGTCAACCATGTAGGCATTGGTTATGGCTCCCATGCGAACGCTGCTGTAGCTGGAACCGCACTCCTTGGCCACGGCCTTCTCGTAATCCTCGCACTTGATGCTTCCAAAGTTATCCTCGCTGATGGCCTCGGCGTAGTAGAGCACGGAGCGTCCGTGGGAGCAGGAGCCGGTGGCGTCCAGTCCGCAGCCGGGCTGGCTCTTGCCGCCGTTGGGGTAGAAGGCACCCTTGCCGATGGGCTTCAGGAATCCCAGCTTGCCGCCGTTGGTCTGGATGGACTCAACGTAGTGGGCATCATCGGTGGACAGACGCTTGTTGGGCTTGTCGTAGCTGAAGAGGGGCAGGGCGGGGTCCAGACCCACAATGGTGTGCACCTGCTGGCCGCCAACGGTCTTGCCGGCATATCCGGCCACATGGGCGCCCAGACTGTGGCCAATAACCTCCAGGCTGTCGTAGGACATGCCGTGATGTTCGTGCAGGTACTTGATCATATCACCGACCTTGCCGCCGGCTCCGGGAACGGCCAGGACGGAGGAGGCATAGTCCACGGAACGGGCACGGGCCCAGTCGACAACGATCACGTTGTAGTCGCCCTTGGAGAGCCAGGCCTTGGTGATCCTGGTGTTCATGTCATCGGTGTACTTCTGGGTCCAGCCGTGGATCACGAAACGGGTGCCATGGTCCTTGTTGAAGTGGGAGGCCTCGACGGAGCCGGACTTGGCCTTGATCTCCTTGCCGCTGGTGGGGTTCGACTTGGTGTACAGGTAGAAGTTGACGGCGTTGGTGCTGATGCGGCCCTCCATCTGGGCGCCGTTGGCCATCAGTTCCTCGGCATCCTGCATCTCCATCCACTCGAAGCTGCCGTCCAGCTTGGGGATGAACCAGCCATTGACGCCATTCACGCGCTCCTCCTCAATGGGCAGGGCGCTCACTGAAAGCGAGGTCCTTGCGGATTAGAATCAGAGAATACTTCCTTGGACACTCCCACTCACCTGCTGCCAGTAGAGCTGCTAGGACAATAAACACCTTCATCTTGTGGTCTCGCACAATTGTGTGGTATTCCGAGTCAACTGGGGGCACCTTTTATAGCGCCAAAGTAATCACCTTTTAATACCAGTAAACACTTGAGCATGGGGCAGTGGACAGGTGATGAGATAGGACCGATACTGTGATTAGAACACAGGTACTCTAGGTACTTTGGGGACTTTTAGGTACTCTGATAGCACACGCTTTTCTCCAGCGGCATTGATAAGCGGGGAACTTAAGGAGCTGAGCAGTGGCACTTGCATCTTTTCGGGTTGATAAGGTTCAGGGTCATGATCCTGAACTTGTAGGGAAAATAAGCTTCTCAAACTTGCTTTTTGAACCAATAAAAATAATAACACTTAGGTTAATTAGTAATTTCTTTAAAACGTTGTTAGCAAAATGTCAAAGAACTGCCAAAAAAAAAAAGAAATCCAAGAGCTTGGTCAATTGCAGCCATAAATGTCAATAAAGTGCTAATGACGAAGTCTGCCCGAGTGGCTGGCTGATTCGCCTTAATTTATAGCTCTCGTGGCTGGGCAATGCGAAGGTTTATTACGGCTCGGCTTGATCCGATAAGGAAGTTCATTGAAGAAACGACACAAGGCGATTCCTGACCTCATTTTCCGACGGGTGACAAATACAAAATATGTTTTACGTTGTAGTTTTTCAAGGTCTTTCGAGGTTCGATGGGGCATATAAAAGTCACAGAGTATTAAATAGGAATGGAAAAATATTTTAACAAGAATGGAAGCACACTTTTGTCTAGCCTTGATCTATGATGCCTAATTTCTCAACTGTTCTTTTCTTAATTCTGAAAGATTTATTTGGTTGCTGACTAAGGATTCGTGTTGTTAAGAGTGGGTGTAACATCCCAAAGGAGTATATCTTTAAGAGTTAAAAACTAACAAATGCTGACGAATAACTTGTTTAACCTTTTGGCTTCCGATTCTAGCAGCTGCCACCTAAGTTATAAAGCGAATAAATTTCCTTTTTTTCTGTTTTTATTTATTGCATTTCAATCAGTTAGTTAATCATGCCAAAGGGAGCCTTGGAGTTCACAGGGACGTAGAAATCGCCGGCGACCATGTAGGCATTGGTATCAGCACCCATGCGGACGCTGCTGTAGCTGGAACCGCACTCGTTGGCCACCGCCTGCTCGTAGTCGCCGCACTTCATGCTTCCAAAGTTATCCTCAGACACGCACTCGGCGTAATAGGTAGTGGAGCGTCCGTGGGAGCAGGCACCGGTCACATCCAGAGTGCAGCCAGGCTGGGTCTTGCCTCCGTTAGGATAGAAGGCTCCCTTGCCGATGGGCTTCAGGAAACCGAGGTTTCCTCCGTTGGTCTGGATGGACTCCACATAGTAGGCATCCTCAGAGTTGAGACGCTTGTTGGGCTTGTTGTAGCTGAAGAGGGGCAGGGCGGGGTCCAGACCCACAATGGTGTGCACCTGGCCGTTGGTGTTCTTGCCAGCGTATCCAGCAACATGGGCACCCAGGCTGTGACCGATGACGAACAGGTTACCCAGATCCATGCCGTAGTTGTCCTTAAGGAAGTTGATCATCTTAGCGACCTTCTTGCCGGTGGAGCCGACGGCCATGACGGAGGTGGCGTAGTCCACGGAACGAGCACGGGCCCAGTCGACGACGATCACATTGTAGTCGCCCTTGGAGAGCCAGGCACTGCGGATGTCCTTGTTCATGCTGGCGGTGTAGCTCTGAGTCCAGCCGTGGATCACGAAGCGGGTGGGATGGGCGGCATTGAAGTTGGAGGCATCCACGGACTTGGTGGTGGTGGTGATCTTCTTGCCCTTGGTGGGATTGGACGAGGTGTACAGGTAGAACTTGACGGGCACGGTGGTCAGGCCGCGGCTCTCCAGCATCTCAGCTTCCTCCATCCATTTCTCGGCAACGTCCATGTCCACCCACTCGAAGGAGCCGTCTTCCTGGGGAACGTACCAGCCGTTCTCGCCATTGACGCGCTCAGATTCGGCCAGAGGATAGGCCGAAGCTGGAGGGGATTGCCATTGTTAATTTAAAGTGGACGAAGGATTGGTTAGGGGACTCACCGGCCAGAGCACAGAGTGCCAGAATCAGGAAAGTCTTCATGTTGCAGTAGAGTGTCCCCAACTGATGGCTGGCCAGTGCGTGGAGGGGCTCTTTTATAGGTCCGATCAGGTCTCAGGGTGGCCCACTTATCGGCGCGCGATTAGATCGCCGCCTGGGAGGCACATTCAAATTAATCAGATAATTCTTTTTGAATTTGATTCTGATGGTCATTTATCTGTTGATTGCCTTTTCAATTGCGCCATTTGCGGTTTAGCTCACGAGTGGGCTCGTTGCTGAAAATCATGCTTATAGTACCCGAAATCCTATGGATTCTTATGGAATCCAATGGAATCCGCTGTAAGGCAGCACGAGTCGTGAATCATTTGTTGTTGCCTTTGTCGCCAATCGATTACAGTGGGAGGTGGCGCACTCGAAAGCCCCCTTAATCGGGTGTAAGTCGGCCTGAGTGGACTTAATTGTAGGTATCATTAAATGGGCATTTAATTTAACACTTGACTGCATTCCTGTTTTCTGGGGCTTCCGTTCGTTATCTTGGCCAAATAGTTGAATGTAATCTACGGCTTTTCGTTTAAAAGTTTCGTGGCGTAAACAGGTAGCCAGAAGTTGATGAGAACTCACCTTGTTTACGTTCTTTTGATTGAGGATTTCCGTAATCTTTAACGGAAATGATGGCTGCGATTAGCTGTAAAAATGGAGCCTAGTTTTGGGGATTATACGGAAGCATATCAAAATAAAGACTCTATTTACAATAGCCTTAAGTTTTGGGGCCAGCCCTATGAATTTTCAATTCTGTAAATATGAGAGCTAACATTAAGAGGCTTTACCATAATTTAACCAACTAACTTTTCTGGACATTTGGCAGTCAGTGAAAACAAAAAATTAACCCTTAATCAAATCCCTCAGATATAAACCCAATATAGTTTCGTTAATCGTTATTTTTATTTAGTCTCGATCGCTTAGTTAATCATGCCGTAGGGCGCCTTGGAGTTCACTGGGACGAAGAAGTCGCCGGCGACCATGTAGGCATTGGTATCAGCACCCATGCGGACGCTGCTGTAGCTGGAACCGCACTCCTTGGCCACAGCTTCCTCGTAGTCACCGCACTTCATGCATCCAAAGTTATCCTGAGCCACGGCCTCGGCGTAGTAGGTGGTGGAGCGTCCGTGGGAGCAGGCACCGGTCACATCCAGGGGGCAGCCGGGCTGGGTCTTGCCACCGTTGGGGTAGAAGGCTCCCTTGCCGATGGGCTTCAGGAAACCCAGAGTTCCGCCGTTGGTCTGGATGGACTCCACATAGTAGGCATCCTCAGAGTTGAGACGCTTGTTGGGCTTGTTGTAGCTGAAGAGGGGCAGGGCGGGGTCCATACCCACAATGGTGTGCACCTGGCCGTCGGTATTCTTGCCAGCATATCCAGCAACATGGGCGCCCAGACTGTGACCAGCGATGAGGACATCACCCAGGTTCAGGCCGTGGTTGTCCTTAAGGAAGTTTATCAACTTAGCAACCTTCTTGCCGGTGGCGGCGACGGCCATGACGGAGGTGGCATAGTCCACGGAACGAGCACGGGCCCAGTCCACGACGATGATGTTGTAGTCGCCATGAGAGAGGAAGGCATTGCGGATGTCCTTGTTCATGCTGTTGACATAGCTCTGGGTCCAGCCGTGAATCACGAAGCGGGTGGGATGGGCGGCATTGAAGTTGGAGCCACTGATCGACTTGGTGGTGGCGGTGATCTTCTTGCCCTTGGTGGGGTTGGACGAGGTGTACAGGTAGAAGCTCACCGGCACGGTGGTCAAGCCGCGACCCTCCATCTTCTCGGCGGCATCCATCCACTCCTCGGCAACGTCCATGTCGACCCACTCGAAGGATCCGTCCAACTGGGGAACGTACCAGCCGTTCTCGCCATTGACGCGCTCGGATTCCTCCAGAGCAAAGGCCGAAGCTAGAGAGGATTTATGATTAGTATTTGAAAGGTTCTTCGCGATTGCTTGGAGAACTTACCGGCCAGCGCAAAGATTGCCAAAATCAGGAAAGTCTTCATATTGTAGAAAAGCCCACAACTGATGGCTAACCCGTTTGCTGGGGGCTCTTATATAGCTCCCGGGGTGGTCGTCTTATCGGTGGCCATTCAGATCGGATAGCATTACTTTGGCTGACTTGGAGGTAGTCTATTTCAAATTAATCTGATAAGTTGGCCCAGTGCAAGTGCTTTTTTTTTGGGAACTCCGAATCTGATGGGACATTTATCTACTGATTGGCATTTCAATGGGACAGCTGGTCGAGTGAAATCTATAGTATAAAATGGGAAATCAGGTGTATAGTATAAGTTCAGACAGATACGCATTTAATTTATGCGTTTCTAAAAAGAGTTTAGTAGAGGTTTATCAGGTTTAGAGATTTTAAAATAGTTTAAAGGTGATTTAAATATTTTGTTTTGATTTTCAAAGTATGTAATATCAAAGACATTAGAATATATATAATATATAGAATATATCAAAGAAAGACAAGTGTTTTTGTATTTAAAACAATTAAATAATAATTAAATATGTGGACTTCTATTATTTTCTTTAACATTTATTTACATTTTTCAGTTCTTTCCTCTTAAATTAACAACACATTTTTTTAGGCACTTGTTATTATTTTAAATGAATTTAAATAAATTTTAAATACGCATCAAATAGTAATTATTGAGCTTTTTACGCCGCTTTCAAGTGGCCATAAAAATGACTGCTTACTTTGCGGCATTTACTTTATTAAGGGACTCCGCCTGCCATTGTTAATCATCCATCGACCATCATCGAGGAATTAATTCAATTAATAACGCAAATATGAACACGGCCAAAGACCGCAGGCCTCCCACGACTTTTCAGTTTATTATATTTACGTGGAGCATTGCCTTTGTATGCACAGGACCACAACAAAGCCAGGGGAGGAGCAGGGACAGGAGCAGAAGCAGGGGGAGGCCACCGAAAACTCGATGGCAGATTCAATGAACATTTTCGAATTAATCGCATTTTGAAAAAGTGTCGCATTTCGCGACGCGGCACGTGTCCTCCTGCTACTCCTGATTAAGCAAATTAAATGAAAACAGCAGGATATTTTGCAATGGAATTGCTCCCCACCTGCCGGCGTATAATTTCTAGGAATTATGTCACCCGAGTGGCCTTAAAAGCCACCAGGCAATTCAAGGGCTTATATCGCATTTGTCGACCCGCTTCAAGCCACAAATCACTGGCCAAAACCACACACCACATATATAATATATATATATAAGATGAGGTAGGAATCTCTCTGCCTTGGGTCGCAATAAAATTCAATTTCACACAGGAGCCCCGCAAGAAACAATAAACTTGTCAGCCCATAAATAAGGACAAGAGCCAAATAAAATTGTTCTTTTTTTACTGTTGTGGTTCTGCGGGAGCAGGGTGAAGGTCAAGCAAGGCTCTTATCTGTCTGGGGTGCTCCAAACTGCTCCTAAAAATATCCTATCATATGATTAGCTGCGTGAATCTCAAGTAGGGAGGGGGCACAAGTCGAGTCCCATCCAGCTGCACATACTCAGCCCGAAATATTTGGCATACTCGAGGGCTAATTGGGCCACGAGGACAACGCACACAGAGGCCACCCATAGAGCCAAACGGTTTCCTATTTAAATACCACCGGGGGGCGGATGGGTGGCAATTTCCTGCAACTACACTTTATACTGTATGTATATATAATATTAAGCAATATAATGTACTCGGTTGTAGGGGCTGTTGACTCTTGTCGGCTGCTCATTAATTATAATTACAAACATGCCGCAAAAAGTGACAGAAATGCTTCTACTGACGATGAGATATTTGCCATTTGTGGCTGAGGTTGCACTGCGAGGAATGTCAACGCAAATTAGTTATAGTTTTTACTCTTATCAATATATGCGTCAGAATGATAGCTTAAATATTCCTTAACTTTAAATAATCAGTTAATCTGAATTTCTGGGTATTATGAAAAAATAACAAAGACCATTCAAATGCACTTCAAATATAAACTGTGCTTACTCATTTTACAGTTACTATATAATTATAATTCTATTTTTTTTTAGATTTTGAAGGATACATTGTACTTAGAGTAATATTATTATTATTTAATTTCCTTGTTTAACCCCTTTTCTTCCAGTGAAGAGTTCATCAACAAGCGTTTGAGGCAGTCATAAATGTCATACCAACCCAAAAAAGATAAACATGGCCGGAAGAGTTTCTCTTGGTTTTTGGCTGTAAGTCAAAGATGTTTTGTTGGTTTTTGGCTGAGCAAATATTTAGTTGCAATGCTCCACAGGACGAAGGAGCATTCAAAAACCAGCTGGATACCAGAGAATCCTGCGCTGCTTTAACCTTATTTGAGTTAAATTCTATTTTCCGGACGAAAGGCTTTCCAAATTTCCAGACAAATTTTCCGCCTTGAGGCCCGTGATTTGTGTCGTAATCCTAGGCTTTCTTTTAAATACATTTCTGGCTTTCCTTTTTTACAGCACTTTTTCGCTTGCTTTGGGGGAAAATTGAATTTATGAAATAACATTTTTGGCTACCTGTTTTTTTTTTCTTTGGTGGGTGGAAAGAAAAGGCCTCTCGCGGGCTCAGCCTAAAAGCCCGCTAAACAAAGTTACGACGCCAACTAAGCCCAAAAATGTGATTTGCTGCCGCCGCCGCTGCTGTTTTTCCTGGGAAAATCTAAGACGTTATTACGTTTTTCTCAATGGCGCACATATCCACAGCTTGTACGTGATTTCTTGTCAATATTTTGCATTTTATTTTATTACCAGCATTATTTTCATGTTCCACCATTGCTCAGAGTAGCCTGTGGCGTTCTCTCGTTTTAATTTGGATTTGTTGCCTCGGTTTTTCGCATTTTTATGTACTATAGGTGCCTTTTTCCTGGGTTTATTCCACCGACGAACGACGATGTAATTATTTTGCGTGATTTTGGCATTCGGCGCACACATTTTTCCATGTCTTGTTAATATAAAATTAATGAGTTGTTCATTAATCAACAGAGGGGGCCGGTTATAGCGGGGCGAATTTTCGATTGCCACTCCAAAGGTTCAATAATAAAGCTTCATTTCGTAGGCATGAAATTCTTGTGGAACTCGGAGAGGTGTGTTTGCTTTAGGGACTTCGATTTAGTGGTACTTGAAGGGTTCTCAGTGTTCTTCTCTATTATATATTTCTGGTTGAAGAAAATTGTGTATGAATTAAATAACTGAATAAATTAAGTGTGAATAAAACTTGTAAGATATATATATAATTAAAAAAAGGCTCATTATTTCAAAGATCGACATTATTATTATTAAAGCTATTACTGTGCACAGAAAAAGTAATAAACAAATAAATTGATTATCCTATAAACTTTAAGTAATTTTTTAAAGAAATCAAACGACACATAAACCCACAATTTTTAATTCATTTTCATGGCGGGCTTATCGAAAATCTCAAAACATAAAAGTATTTGAATAACATTAATGAATAAATTCCCCAGCTTTCTGTGGACCCAAAACATAAACGGAAGTGGGACCAAAATGCCAATAGGCAACGTCAAACATTTCAAATCCGCTGAAATGTGAATGCGGAAGGAATGTGCCAGGATAATTGATAAAAAACAACACAAAACAAAATTAAAGAACGGCTCAGACACACGCTCATTCTCATTACTGAGCTGAGATAAGCAATTTACCCCACTTGATAACCTTATCCTGTCCTTGAGGGGCGGACGTGTCCTTCTGGGTGGATGACTCTCATTTGTCAGTGTTTGTCAGGGTTCATTCGACGGGATATTAAAACGAAGTGAGCCCGGGAAATCAAATGATATGGAATTAAATGAGTCGCAGTATCGGCAAGCCCAAGTTTAAATTACTTTTTTGGCTTTTCACATATGTTAAGACGACTTTTTTTCGGCTTTGATATCGGTTTCCGAATTTTAATTGCCAACGAAATTGCTGTCGATGGCCTGAATTATGGCTGGAGTCAGAGGAAGTCGTTTGTTTTTTTACATATTACTTAAAATTAATATTTATTTTGATTTAAATAAAAGAAAGACACAAGGAAAAATGAAATATTTTACACTTTACTTGTTTATTTGTTTAATCTTTAATTTTCCCACATAAGTATTTGCTTTTTTTTATAAAGCTTATATTTTTAAAGCTAATAAAGCATACAGAAAATATTTTTAATTAATATGCTCATAATTATTTATAATTATTATATTATATGCTCATAAGCCACCCACTTGAGCTCTTATACCGGAAACCGCCCAAAACTATGCCAAGCTTTTTGGTACGAAAATAGAATGGAGAATATTAAGTAGCCGCAATGGAGTACAGAAAGTATTTTATGAAGCGATCTAATTATAGCCATCAAGTACTGCTACACTGAGGGAAATAAATTGAATTAAATGTACTAAATTATAGTTACAAGAAAGGGAAATATATTTAAGCACCTTCTGTGTAGCATTTCTTTGTTAAAGAAAGCTTTAAATATTATAAAATAAAGACAAAGACTTTTCTACTTTAAAATTTAATATTTTCAAATACATTTTAAGGATATCCCCTTAATAATTTATTATCCCCACTTGAAGCTAAGTTCCCTGATTTAATATTTCTCTTTGTGTGTGCTTGCAGATGCCAACTTTAAAGAGTCTGGATTTGGGGCCAGAATGCTGAAGGCGACCGTCAAAGTTTGAAGGACTTGGTTCGAGTTGGCTTGAGAATTTGCGGTGGTGGTCCCATTGCCGACGCCGACGACGACGACGACGATACCCACTTGAATGGAGCTCGACAAAGGACTGGGCTTTGAGCACAGCCGCCGATTGCTGCCGGAGGGCGATGAGCGGCTCTACTACATCGAGCCGCAGCAGCCGCTGCTGCGAAACGAGGAGGATGACTACCTGGACTCCGCCTCGCTGCTGTACAATGCCACCAAGCGGCTGGCGGAGGACGACGGCGGCGGCTCCACGACAACCATCCCGCTCAATTTCCCCGAGCTGGACGAGTCCTTCAACGTCACCATCCTGATGAACTTCAGCTGCGACGTCACGGACGACTCGGAGTCGGGTGATCTGTGGTCCAGCGTCTACTTCAAGAGCGCCGTCTACCTGCTGTACATTCCCATCTTCATGTTCGCCCTGCTGGGCAACGGCACCGTCTGCTACATTGTCCAGGCCACGCCGCGCATGCGAACCGTTACCAACTATTTCATAGCCAATTTGGCGCTGGGCGACATCCTGATGTCCCTGTTCTGCGTGCCCTCGTCCTTCATTTCGATCTATATCCTGAATTACTGGCCCTTTGGCATAGTGCTCTGCCACTTTGTGAACTACTCGCAGGCGGTCTCCGTGCTGGTCACCGCCTACACCCTGGTGGCCATCAGCATCGATCGGTATATAGCCATTATGTGGCCCTTGAAGCCAAGGATAACAAAGAGGTGAGAGGTTATTTCATAACATAGCAAATTTAATATTTAATCAGAGGCTTCCCTTTAAAACAATGAACAATTATTTGCCATAAAAAAAGAGTTGAATAAATTCATTAAAATTAAAATTCACTTCCAATTAATGGAAATACTTCAACAGGTATTTACCTTTGTTGGTAATTATCTATGGCTTTTTTCTAACAATTCATTTTTAGTGAAAATTCAGCTGCAAAAGGCTCAAATAATTCGTTTATTTATATAAAGCAGCATAAATGGTCATTTAAATACCTAAATAGGTCATAAAAACCAAATAACAATCATTGATAATAATAAAAAGAAGCTTAATGGTTTTTTTGTAGTACAGTAATACCTTAGTTTTATGAAATTGTATTCAGCATAAAAAGAGTTTTTGAAACATATTATTAATTTATCTATTGGAGCAAAAGAAAAGCAGAATTAAATTATGTACATATATGAAAATGGGTAGGAAACAACTTTTTCCGCTCATTTTCCTCCTCTTTAAAATTAGCTCCTGCAACTGTTTTTGTTCAAATGCCAAGTTGGGACTCTGAGTGGCGTGCCTGGACACCGTTAAGTGACCGCTGGTGGTATTTGCACTGCCCTTCACGCTGACACTTTCCACTTGACCCCAAGCGACCGAGAGCCAGCCATCTCCAGGGAGCAGGCCTTGCTAGTGGCTAGCGGCTCGTGTTAATTGGTTTAAATAGTAATCCGAGACCCTGACGCGGCGGCATTTGTTCAAAATCCAAAGCCGCCATCGTCCATCGACTGCATGGCAAACGTCAATTGGTTTGGTAACGAGAGACGGCTCCCTCATCCCGGTGTGTGTTACTCCACTGACATCCATCTCATCTCCCGCCGAGCTTGAAGCAGAGGCATGATTATTTTACGCTTGGGCGGCTCTTAATGGAACTTACGGGGCAAGGAGCAAGTAGGAGTAGGAAGTGCGTCAAAAGTTATATATTTCTAGAAAGAAAAATATTTAAAAGTTAGAAGAAATTTATGCATTTGGATATAAAAAACAGTTTTGAGCTTATTAGAGGTTTTTAAAATAATTTGTATATATTTTGTAAGCCTTAATATGAGTCACTATAGTATTCGGTTCAAATACAATCTACCTAACATTTTTTATAATGTTTTAACATGAATTTTAAATAATTTTTTATATTAGTAATATTAAAAACAGCTCAACATTTCTTTCTCTGTCTGCCATTGGCTTACTAACCCACTGACGTCAATGTTTGCATATGTTTGATGGTGGCCAACAGCCATCCTTCGTGTCTTTTGCAAATATTTGTGGCGACATTAAAGCAAATACCGCTGATAATTATTCAACATGACTGTGCGTAGCTACCGCAAGGCAGGCAGTAAGCGGTCCTCAAGCCGAAACCCTAAGTGCCAAATGCTTGATGCCCGCTTATCATGCTCAGAGGCCGCCGGATGAAGCGGCTCAGCCCAAAGCCGGCATCACTCATACGCAACGTTGCGGGCCAGGAATTTGTTGGCAGAACTGTTTAAGAATTTATGAGCGCAGTTTTTTTTCAGGCAACTGGATTACAGATGACTTAAAATAACAGACATTTTAAATATTTATCAGGGAATCAAATGTGTACTTACGAGCGCACTTAAAAACAAGCCTCAACTCTGACCTTTTTAAGAATATGCACACCAAATATTAAGCACTAAGGTCGTAATATGTTTTATTTGGAATTTGAATAATAAAGTAAAGTATTTGTATTTTTTTGATAAATTTGCCGGGAAGCCAAACATCTTACTCACATTTTGGTAAACTGTTGAAGGTTATATAAGTTATATATGTATTCAATTTTAAACTGCAACTAAAATGTATTATTTGTCTCGGTCTTCTTGCAGATATGCCAAGTTCATCATAAGCGGCGTTTGGTTCATAGCCCTGGCCACCGCCTTTCCCATTCCGCTCGTCTCCCGCCTCGTCCAGCCGCCGTCACCCTGGCACCAGAAGTGCGACAAGTGAGTAACGCTTTAGTGCTAACAATAACATACACTGGGGGAAATATAAGGAAATATATATATATTGAAATATTTCTTTAAGTAAAATATTTATTTATACATTTTGCACATAATAAAAATATTCAAGAATAAGAAATAAACATGGGAAAATGCTGTAAATTATTTTTATATTAAAAAGCAAGCCTTTCGTTTAAAGATATATATTTATTTGAGTGTCTCATGTACGTGTGGGTGAATACAAAAGTATTTGTGGCCTTTAACGACTTGATGGAAGTGTCTCCGTGCGAAGACGAATGTGCCGGGCATTAGGCCTAACTGCCACAATTCCTGGGAATTTCAACTTGAAGCGAAAATCCCAGAAAGGATGTGGGAACAGACATGACTGGAGTGGAGCACAAATAAAATATATTACCCACATTTTTCCGCTTTCGCTTTCCCTCAACAAGTTTGGGGAGAAAAGCGGGAAAGTATTTTTAACTTTTTCAAGGATAATGTGAATGCAAATAGGAATCTCATCTGCAGGCTACAGTTGCTCTTTTCCAACTGAATGTCATCTCTAATTGCAACAGCAGGACAATGAACAGAGTCCGAAGGGAAGCGCTTAGCATAAAAATGTAATTGCACACTCATCCGTGAAGGCAAGGACACTTTTTCGGAAGGGGGATAACCTTTTAGCCCGTTGTGATAGTTGATTTTACGCCACCCGCATAACTGTCCACTCGAAACTAATGCACTGCCCCCACTTGTGTTTGCTCTTTTCATGTGATATCCTTTGTGCGTGACGGACGCATCCATCAGATACATCTGCCGCGAAATGTGGCCGGAGCGGAACCAGGAATACTACTACACGCTGTCCCTGTTCACTCTGCAGTTCGTTGTGCCGCTGCTGGTGCTCATCTACACGTACACCCGCATCGCCATCCGCGTCTGGGGCAAGCGGCCGCCCGGCGAGGCGGAGACCTCGCGCGACCAGCGGATGGCACGCTCCAAGCGCAAGGTGAGTCTAGTTTTACTTTAACTTTGAATGCCCCACCTCTAGTCGACCGCAAAAACTAATTTGACTGCCAAATTGACCAGGTCCATTAGGGAAGGGTTTTAGGTTAAAAGGATATAAAGGATATAGAACATATGGCGGTCGAGACCTTGTAACCTGTGCTGGGTATTGCAAGGAAATGTAAAGTATAAGTCTGCATAATCAAAAACTATACATGTTATTTATAAACTACTTATAGGTTTTCTGTAAATATTTATTTCCTACCTTCGATATCCTTTGCATATAGCGTTGGCGTTCTCTGCTCGTTTTTCAATATGCTCAAATGTTTTTCCGTTTCCGTTTTCCATTTGGTCCTGGCCAGGACATTTGTGAAACGCTTTGCTGAATAATCAGAAGTGATGGAAAAAGCCAGGACCATTGTTAATTGAATGCCAGAGCACGAAGGCATGGGGGAAATTCAAGGAAATTTCTCAGAATTTATGTTAAGTGGAAGAGGAATTAACTTATGTCTTGAACTGAAAGAATTCAGTAAGCTAAAAATGATTTTTGGGAAATATTTGTGGGTGCTTAAAGTCAACCTAAAAATAGGATATATTAAATTAATATGTAATAGCTAAAACAATAGCTAAAAAATTAAGCTTGAAGAAGCTGGAATCGCAAATTTTTAATTTGAAAGCTGGATTCGATTGGCCATCGTTAGGGTTGTAAGAACGAAAACACCATCAAGCGGCCGCAGTTTGAACTACAGCTTGTTGGTGAGGGGGAAGGAAAGGGAAAGAGCGCCATGATTTGGTATTTCTTTGCTCCTTTAATCTCTTTCCTTATTTAGCTAAGAAATATTTAATTAATAAATTAAAAAATTTTTAAATAAATATCATGATATTATGCAAAAATAGTCTTCATATTTTGTATTGCTTCAACATTGCAAATATATATTATTTCAATTATTATATTTAAACAAAAAAGAAGCAAGCAATAAGTTTAATGGGCTATACTTACCTTACAAAATGTTTACAATTTGCTTGCATAATTCCAATCAACATCGCATTTAACCCATCTTTTTCATAGAGTTTGTGTTGACTCTGGAGTTTAACCCCAATCGCAGCACCTTGCCACTGCCACAACTGCCTCGATCGGCAGTCAATGACAAGCCTCCCCACTTGTTAGAGGAGCTGCTGCTGCTCCAAGTGAACTCAAACTCAAGCTAAACCCGAGACAGAGACTCGAGTTAAAGGCAAAGCAAAGTCGAGACCAAACTGAGCCATCAACCAGGCGGAGGTCTGTGGAAACAACTACCAAGACGACGACGACAGCTGTCGAAGCAGCCTCAATCTTCAAATTGATTTTGCATTTTTTTACGGAGAAGAAAACCCGGGGTCAATGGGGAGCAAGCGTGGCAAGGCTGGCGGCTTCCTGCTCCTCGCAGTGGTGTTCCGCTGACTTAGTGAGGGGTATAGGGATTTTAAAAAGGGTTTAAAATATATACTATCTTTAAAGTGTCGAAAAAAATCTTTCTCTAAATTATAAAAATGCTTTACTGGCAGTGCTCTTTTAATATATTTATAAAATATTTATATTTTATGTGTAAGAGCATCTTTGGCATCGACTTCTGTTTGTTTTTTCTTCGATTTTCAAGTTTTTGTGATTTTGGGCCGTGGCAGCATGCCAAATAGCATGTAATGCTCACATAATCGCAGGCAGCAGGCACTAGGCACTATTCACTAGGCACGGCCACTATTTACAATATTTACAATAAACTTGCGCGCCTCGGGTTTCGGCTGCAGTAAATGAGAAAAGATTTATGCGGTGCATGTGGCTTGGTACTTGGTACTTGGCCCGAACTCGCTTGTAGGCCTCCGACTGCGCCTGGAGATGCCATCCAATCCAGCGTCTCGTGTGATCTTCCAGGAAATCAATTGCCATTGGGGTTGGGGGTGGCGGACCACGTAACCACTTTGGTTGTCAAACGAGCCCCCTAAGTCGATGGCCAATTGTGCAGCTGAGAAAATAATATAAAAAAATTTAAAAATAGGGAAAAACCTGAAAGCCAGTTGGCCTGGACAAGAGTGTGAATTTGTGTGCTGGCAACGACCTTTCCCAGAGAGACAGCTGTTCCAGCTGGTCAGGAGATTCCCCCCAGATTTTTGACTAAACTTCAAGTATTAAGACAACAAGTTATGCCTTTTTTAGCCCTACTTTGGCTTAAGCCGGCAGACTTTGATGGCTTCACCAAGCCAGGCCCAGTAATTATAATTGCCATATTTGAGGGAGGCCGTCAGTGGAAGCCCCATGACTGGCCAATCCATAAGATTCGCCAAGACTGGGCTAAGGGAGCGACGGGGACTCCTTCATCTGCCCAAACAGAAAGCAAGAAAAATACAATTGCTGACAGTTTTTCGCCCACCGCTGTGCAATGTTACCCAATTCGAGCCCAAGGCGATGCGGCGACTTCATCTGCCATTCACTTTTCCAGAGATGCAGTGGCTCTGCTCCGTCCGATCCCTGACCATCCTGCGAGGCCTGCTCGTTGCCCAAAAAGTAGCTGCAAATAGTTATTTGGTTACTTAACCCCGGCAACAATTTCGCTGACTTGGATTTTTCTCATTTTCTCATGGCAGCGACTGCTGCTCTCCCTTCTTCCGTCCGACGTCCAGCGTTGACAATTTCTTCCTTGTGTCTTACGTCGCTCAAACATTACATTTCTGCAGCATTTGGCAGCTGAAATGATTAGCAAATTGCCCGATGGGACCTCATCTCGGCGGCTTCCTTAAAAACTGCAATCGTAATTGTTGTCAAAAGTCGTTGATTGAAAATTACACATTTATTGGGTAAACTTTAAATTAATTGTTGTTAAGTGGGCAACATGGCGTATACGTGATGCAGGGATAAAGGGACATTTTAAAAGAGACTCGGAATGTGAGTTAAGCTTGTAAGGGTAATAATTGGAAGGGGAAAACAATTGCAAATAGTTAAAGAGAATGTTTTCTAACTATATTTTTATTTTTTACTAAGCGGGAAAGGGTAGACATGGCGTATACGTGATGCAGGGATGAAGGGATGAAGGGGGCTTGGTATGTGGGTATGTTTATAATTGGAAGTAAGAAAATAATTGTATTTAGTTATAGAGAAGGTTTATTAAATAATATATTTATTTTTATCATCTTTGGTTATTAAAGATTTGTGATTAACATATTAAAACACCAACTGATTTATAAAGTTTATGGGAACAATACAAAATAGAAAATATTAATAAAATTATTAAATTTTTACACTTAAGAATTTTGTTAATTTATATTTTCTCGTATGCCACACTTTATTCAAAAATAAAATCTCTTTTGTTAGCTTAGTTCTACCAAACGTAAAGCAATTCCATTTCACCAACAGAAAGAACAGCTTCTGTGACACAACTCTTTTTTAATCCATTTGCCTTACGCCAAATCCATTTTTTATTGCAAAAAAAATATATAAAGCAACACTCCATTCGCATTCGCATGCACTTTTGCTAGTGCTGTTGGCGTTGCTTTTGCCATTGCACTTTGTCAATATTTGTCAAGTGTTTCCTAAATTCGTTTGCACGAGTTGCAAATCACAGGCCATCATCTAATTGCTGGGAAACACAGACACCTCCGAGCGGGGCGAAACAATCAGCCGAATAATATTATTGCTGACTTGGGGCGATGACACTTCATAGCGATTGCGCCTGAGGATTGAGCCGAGTATCGGGTATTACTTCTTCTCCCCCCTTTATTTTTTTATTTTTTTGCACAACCAACTATCATCGATCGGTGGTGGCAGCTGGCCAACGCCACCGAATCTGCATCTGCTTCTCCATCGCCATTGGTATTTGCATCAGAGGCAGACTGCGTTTTGTCACTAATGTGTAATGTGTAGGAAACGCGGCTCATTTGGCGCGATTGCTTCTTGTTTGCTGGCAAAACGTTAATTGCATAATTGACTGCAAGAGGCGTAACTCACGGCCCGAAAGTGGTCATGTATTGGATTGGCCATCGTCATCAGCAGCATCGCCAACTCGTCTTGTCGCTGTCGTCCTCCCAATGCCTGGTCATGGCGCTGGAGATGCAGCCAAGAGACTAATGAGCCATGGGCAGGTCCGGGCCTCTCATACCGAAAACAGGGGGCGCGCCAGCAGTCCAATCTGCAACGGGTCCCCATTTCCACTTTTCTCTTTTTGTTTGTTGCATTTTATTACCCTTGGAGATGCTCTGCAGGCGATCGAATGCAAGGTATTTGAGTTTGAATTGATATGGATATATGAATGGATATTTGAAAATTAAATATAACTTTTATTAGATTTTAGGTATAAATGTTTAAGAGTTTGGAATAAAAAGAACAAAGATTTCTCTAAAGAAAAGATAGATCTCGAGAAGGTTAGTAATTTTACTCTAGAAATCTCTTCAAAATTTGTTTAAATTTTTGAAAGCTTAGTTACTATTTATTTTTAAGGGTATTCCCTATTCGGCACCTTCTTAAATTTATTTATCCAAGTGATGCTGCATCCGAGGACTGACGTTGCAGCGGCGTCATCGTCTTCTCTTTCAACGGAATTGTGTTAAAATGTTAATTTCATGTTACGTAATCTGTGTCATATCCAGCCGGCAGAAAGGCAGCCAGACGGCCAGGCGGAGGCGGAGGCAGAGGCATTTGGCCAGCCAGCTGGAGTTGGGATTGGGATCTTCATCATCGCGCTAGCTCGGCTCTGTCCATGGATACAATGGGGAGTGCATGTGAAAAAAGTGAGAGGATTCCCAGGCTTGGCCAGTGGCATCACACACACACACACTGGCACACTCCACACACACCCACGCCGAGCGGGGAGTGGGGAGTGTGGAGTGCCGAGTGCCGAGTGCACTTTGTGCGTTTTGTGGCAAATTAAAAGATAAAACCCACAGAAGGCAGCAGCAGCTGCAGCAGCGGCAACAGGCTGCAATTAGTCTCCCTCTTCTTGCCATTCGTTTATCTCGCAGTTTGCATCTTTCTTTTGCGGTACTTCCCCCTCTGCAATTCCGGTTGTTCCCTTTGTAAGTTTTAAACCCTTCCGTGTCATTGATTTATTTCCCCTTAATTTATTTTTGGTCCACATGTCTGCAGCGGATGACTATACAAAGGATTTTGGTTTTATTTTTGGCCAGAGAAATATTGCAGTTTTGTAGCAGCTTTTGAGAATATAAATTAGGGAAGTTGTGTCATTCATATATCCATAATTTGAAGGGAATTGAATGAAAATTGAGTAAATTTAAAAGAGTAGTAAAAGGAGGCGTTGCTTTTTTATAATGAAAACATCTTCAGACGTTTCTTTTTATGATTATTTTTATATAAAACGTATTCTAAATAGTTTTTTCAGCATGAACAAATTTTAAAATATTATACAAATAATATTTAAATAATAATAATTAATTATTTAAGTAAAGGAGGGATTTCAATGATTTTAATTATTATTTTTAATGATTAACCTATTAACTAAATAATATATTTTTGGTTCCAGCATGAATAAGGATTCAAAATCCTTTAAAAATACTCTATAATTTAGAAATAAAAATTGTTAAAAACAAATTAAATACATACAGAAGAGGCAAATTAATACAGAATTCAAGTAAGAATAAGCAAATTTATAATTTTAATAATATTTTGAGCACTGTAAAGAAGAATTTGTTTGCATTTGCCACTTATTTTTCCTACCATGAGTTTATATATAATTTTATGAATTCAACAACAAATAAATTTACCTTAAGCATTTATTATTTATTTATTTATTATGGAAGTGAATTTATTTACCGCAGATCCTCTCACTTAAACAAATATATGTCCCAATATTGACACTCTTAATTCACCATCATTAATGCAGGAGTCAAACTAATAGTTCTGCGTCTTTGCGGACGGATGGATCATTAACGGTATTGCATAATGAGTCGTCAGTCGGCAGTCCATTAATTATGGAACAAACACGTAGCAAGACATTAACATTAAGAGTGGACTTTATGGTCGTGTGCTCTTCTCTCGAGCTCTGTGCTTGTCCTCGGGCATAAAATTTATCAGCCTGCCAATTTCGGCCATTCGTTTTTTCGGTAATTTCAGCTTAAATCAATAAAACTAAATGTTGTGTTTATTGTGGCGCAACATCCAGGAGTTTTGGCGTCCATAAATCAGCCAATTAATGCTAGACACTCTCTTGGGGGAAGGCAAGGCTGGTATGTAAATAAATATCAGTTTGTTTTGGGTAATTATGTGGGGGATAAATCGGATAATTAATTGGAAATTTAACTAGTAAAATTATATAAATATTCTTATCCTATAGAGAGTCTCCCTCTCTAGTTCCTAGTCCTCTTTATTGTCCTGAAAATTGTGACTTAATTCCAGTAGTTTTTTGACCATCTTTGGCATGACTTGCGCCATCAGATTTGTTGGCCAGGAGAGTGACTGCAGTTGGAGCTTGGCTTCAGCTTGGCCGACAGCTGTCCGGCCTTTGTGGCTGCATCGCAACTGCTGGCTGCCTCAGTTGCTTTTGTTGCCTGTTGTTGCATGAGATAACATCTGTCCGCCCCCTTTTTTTTTTTTTTTTTTTTTCCTGCTCCTCCTCGTCTCACCTGTCTGTTTGTACTTGTTTGTCGGCTGCGTTTGTTTCATTTGTTCGCTTGTTTATTTATTTGTTTGGTTGTTTGGTTGTCTCGGTGGCGTCCGAACAAGTTTATTCTACAAAAGTGAAAGGTATTGGAAGGGGCAGTCAGTGCCTGGGAGTATGAGTTTGAGTACCAGCATCCAGTATGAATGTCGTCTGCCAGAAATGTGTGTCAGTGACGCACTAAAAACCGATCATCATGAATGCGAGTGCCCCTAATGAAGATGCCTCGCCAGAAGACATCAGGGGCCACATTGCACTGCTATAAAAAGTTCTAACGAAAAGAGAAACCTTTGAAATGTAACAAATAATATGAATAAAATAACAACATGTGAGAGAATATTTATAATTATAATTAAAACAAGCAAGAAGGTTTATGTTTTTATTGATTTATTAGCCAAAACTATAGAAAATAATTTTCAAAAATTCATAATATAATATATAGCAACATTTGATTACAAAATTCTAGTAATATCATCATATTTAAATTTATTTTCTGTATATATTTCTCCTCTCCCTGCTGTCATGCACATCTGGGCTGGCTGGGTACTTGCCTCTTAAGGTTATTGAGCTAATCAAAGCATCTCGATAATCACGTCTGCCTCAGAAGCTCGCAATATTGTAATAGAACCACATATGACGGCATCAAATGGCAGCTGTTGCTTGGCAACATTGCGTATACGCCTTGTATGGCGCGTGGCTGCAAATGAATGGGCTGTCCAGGCGGCTAACAAGCCAACCAGCTAACCAAATGCAAAATGCGAATTCAAATTAGTAGTTGACCAAGGATGATGGCTTACAAATTGAAGTCACAGTTCGACTCTAACTTTGCATCTGACTATCTAATTACAAAATACCTTGGATGTCCATCATCATCAACTGAAATGAAATGAAATGAAAAGTGAAAATGTAATAAGAGCACATCAAATGGTTACAATACAATTCGCTTCGCCCAAGAGTTCATGTCATGTCATTAAGGAGATCATCACGATGGATCTGCCTGCCCCCAAAAAGGGCAATTCACGCCACATTAACCACGTTTTCGGGTTCGGGCCAGAAAGGTGTAACTGCATCCGTGTTCCAGGCATCCAGCCGGGCTGGGTTGGTTTTAATTAAAATGTGAACAGCGAACAGCCAACAGCCTGGCGAATGGACAATGGCTGCTGGGCTTTTATTTATGTGTGAGGCCCACACCCTAGACGGTAGGGTTTTCCCCGTTTCATTTCTGTGAAATGATGGGTGATGATATCAGTTGTACAGGGGGAAAACTAGGGGGTTTTTTCAGTCAAAAAAATATCTGTAAGTTAGTTAATTTCGAGAGATGTTTTGATTGTTTATTTCTTTGAAATTTATTATAGAACAAAGTGGGCAAGAAAAGATAATATATTAGTGCAATTTATAGGTTGTACGACGCTCTCTAAAAATCCACACTTACTTCCCTGATATTTTATTTCCCCCAAAAGCCACCTCTGAATTTCCTTATAAATCTTGAGGAAAATACCTTAATTTTATTGCTCTGATTTATGGTTTTTCCTTTCCGTGTAGCAATCAAAGGCACCAACAACAGGTAGCTGGTGTCGGTCTTGAGCTATGACAGTCACGAACATGGGATCACAAACAATTTAGATTGAAGTTTCCCCATTTTCCTCATCCCCTCCCCGCTTCTTTCGCCATTGAAATATAATTCAAATTGATAAGCCGCCTCTTAATGGGGCGGCTCTTAATGACCAGTAGCCATCGTTGAAAGAGTGGCCACATTGGGTTAATATTAACACCAAGTTGCCTCTGTTGTTGCTGGCTTGTTGTCGGTTGCCATTATCTTTTGTGGGGTTGGCACTTTAAACCCGTAATTAGTTTACACTTGCGGTAATTGCGGCATAAATCTTCAACTTGCCAAGTGTCGTAATACACACACAATCCCTATCGGTGTCCCTCGGGGGCGTCAGAGTGTGTGTTTCCACACACACACCACTCGAGATGGTGGACAACTTTATATCTGCATCCCTTGCCAGGTCCCTTCCTTATCCCCGGCTCCATTACCAGCTTTATTCCCATCCCATCGTATCCCCTGCCAAGTGCCTCAAAATGATTTGTGGCCTTAAGTGGGCCTGCCTGCCACGTCGTGCTCCGCAAAAGAAGTCACCATCTCTGGCGCATCTCTGGCTGCGGGGACTCGGTTGAAGTGAAGTGAATTAGAGGCCAGCGGCAGTGCAGTGCAGCACTGGGAAAAAGAGTTTTAATATATATGTTTTAAGAATTAAATAAAGTGGCTGGGATTTATTGTAATAAAGTTGTTTCTAATTTGCTTGAAAATTCTCTTAAAAGGTAATTTTATTTGCCCAAGTATTTGCTAGATGAAATTTACAGAGATATTGTTTAAATTATTTTATTTTTTCCCCAATTCATCTCAGTGTCCACAACTTGTGGTCTTTTTATTTTGCGACTCGCTCGAGTTGGGCTGTTGTCACGCCATTTTCAAATAAACAGCACAAACTGTAAATATCATTTCTATCCCGACTGCAAATAAAACCATGAGCATGGCTCCCCAGACTCCCAGACCCACAGATCCACAGCCACATCCACATCCACATCCAAGCTTGTTGCTCTTTGATGGTGCAGAGGCGAAGAAGCAGCGTTTGGCTCCATTTGGCTAGTGGTTCTCATGGCGGAAATAATATGGCCCTATCATGGCTCGGACCAGTTTCATGACGCAGCATCTGCGGGCCTGCCGCTCCTCCGCTCCATCTCCGCTTCCCGAGAGATTGTCTTGGACCCGCTTTCCGAGCTTCAGCTTTTCCGAGCGGCGCGTGTGCGTCTGATGCTTTTATGGGTATTTGGGCATTCGGTGGGGCATTGTCGCCCCCGTTTTATGGGGCTATTAAGGTGTCGTCTGTGCGACTGTTGCCGCAATTGTACAATTGTCCCATTGTCTGCCCGGTACGGAAATGTCGCGTGCTGAGGGCTTTCCCCGCGCGTTTCCTCTCTGCTTCGTTCGGGTTAAATGATGAAGTCAATACCGCTTTGGAATTACATTTATTGGGAGTTCGAATGTGGCTCTATTTAGGTGGCTTTTTATTCCATTTGGGTTCTGAATAAATGTATATTTGTTTGGGATTTAAATAAGGGTTTATCCAAAGTGTATTCCTTACTTCCCTCTAAATGCTACACATTTTCATCTTTCAATTTGCCCCACCAGCACCCTCGATCCTAATCCATTTCCGATGCAGCTTTGCAAATTAAAACCACATCTCAGGCTTCAGAAACTTAATTGCATTTCTTGGTAATGGATGATGTTAACAGAAAAACTATCAAAAAGGAGAGCAACAAAAAAAAGCGAATAAATTGGCTGGGAAAATGTTTTCGGTCACCGATGAAACGTGAAAATGTGCGAAAGAAGCTTGCACTTTCTCCCTATTTCTCTCTCTCTCTTTTGTTCGGAAAAGCAACAGCGGTTCTGCATACTATATAAAGCAAAGATACAGATACAAGATACGGGGTTACCACAGACAGCTGCCAAGCGACCACGAACAACGAAGGCACACGACGCGACGACCATGTGTATCCGTGAGATACAGATACTCGCTCTTGGCCAGCCACCGTCACCGCCAGGCAGCTTAATTAAAACGTGAGCAATTGCTGTAATGAGAGTGCCGGCTGATTAAAGGTGCAGGAGTAGGTGCATCCACCGACTGGAGGCACCCAGGGGCACGCATCGCCATAAAGAGGCTATTGCAGCAAGAGATGGGCAATACTTGAATCGAGATATTGAATTAATTGTTGAATTTATTGGTTTTGAAATATTTAAGTGATTAATTTCCATATTTAAACCCTTACAGGGTATTATAATTTTTAGTTTAGTTTTAGTTTTAGTCAAAAGTTTGCAAATTTGCCCAAAAAATAAATGTATATAACATATATAACATAAATAAATTTAACATAAATTTATTAAACATTTTTAAAATTTTTATTTATATAAAATTGTAGTTAGAATTGTCAAAAACACAAAAAAATTTAATTTGTTTTAATTTAAGAAGTTTAAATGCAGATTTGTTGGCCTTAAAAAAACTAGCAAAGAACAGCTTTCCGATTTGGAATACATTTTTTCTACGCAAAGTTATAATAATCAAAGAACTTCGATTTACCCAAAAAATTTGCTTAAATTAAACTATATTTTATACCTAAATATAAATATACATATAATATAAAAAATACTGCTTTAATTTACATATCTTATTCCACCTAGTGACCACTTTTCTCATCTCTAAACCCAATTGAAGTTGCTTTCGCAGATATACAGATACGTTTATGCATCCGAGCGATACATATATGACACTCGTGCGGTAGCCAATTAGTGGGCGTGGCCTAACTACCCTGACAATGGCTCCATTTAGCATAAATGCGTAAAAGTTTAGTGACAGCCATGCCAGCATATTCCACGGGGATGGATGGGATGGGATGTCTGTGGAGTTGCGTAACTCGGTTGCCCCGCGTGGAACGCTCGGCTGAATGCATATGCAGCATCCGTGAGATACGCGCTGGCTGGTGTGACTGAAATGCAAACATTATGCTAATGCCAAAGGCCACAAATTTACCCATTTCGTCGGTTGAAATTCCATGGACCAGTAGCTACATGGAAATTAATCCTGCAAGCTGTTGGCTGCCAGTTTAACGCTTTTCACTTGCGGCTCTTCAAGTTAGTTTGCAATTTCCTTATTTATTTTTAGCGAAAAAAATATATTAAATTTTACGTAGGCACACGCCCACTTTAGCAAGGCATCATAATAATAAATCAAATTTATAAAACTAAACCAAGGCTATGAAAATGCCAAAAGAATAAAACACAAAACCAGTGGAAAAACCTGTTGGATAACATGAAATAAAAGTTACAGCAAGTATTTTAATTTTGTAATCAAGTCCCATGAAGGCCTTGAAGAATTCTTCACCTAAAAATATAGAAACTTACGCAACAAAAACAAGAAATATAGAAATATAAAAATAAAATGAATTATTTATGAGAAACTTCCTCAAGATCTTTAACTTGCTAAGCCTAAAATGAGAGAGATAATCGCAACTAAGTTGCATTAAATTTAACACAGGCAACTTAACATTTATTTTATGTCTGCTAACATCGAAAAAATTACCAGCATTAAAAGCATTAAGCTATCTTTTCCTGTCGATTTCTGCCCACGTTTCTAGCCGCCAACTCTTCCTAGAGGGCCAAGTCGTGGCTGTGCCAGAGTATCTGCTCTCTCCTGTCCTGCCCTGGGTCTGTGGCTATGCCGCAGCACTTCCTGGCACGTTTCCCCATTCGAAAGGTTAAATGTGGAGCCAGTTTTCTGGGACTCGACGCCTCCTACGCCTTGGCCAGACACTTTTTGTGGCAGACGGCAAACTTACGAGCCGCAACTGTGGCAAGGTCTGCAAGGTTAAAAGCGGCCAGCACTCGTCGTGAATGCGACCACTTGCCTTTGGATTCATCTGAGATGCTGCGGCTGCTGGAAAATCTGCGAACCCAAATCGCACATCGAAACCAGTTCCACCAGTGACCTTTCGTGCCGAGCGCAATTTTCATAAGCCCCCCTAATCGAGCCGCGTGTCAAGTGCGTATGTTTTTTATGCTGCTGCCTCTGTATCTGGCGATGATTATGTAGCGGGGCGGGGCAGCGAAAAGATATATATCTCAAAAAATTAGAGAAACTTGCCAAATGTTTGGACATTTTTCATAGATTTTTGGGCACGCAACATAAGGCGCCATCAAAGACAAATAGCAAAGCTGAGAAAAATTATTGAAAAAAGCATACATATCTCCCATTATTAACTATAATTTATTGATATGTATATTGTATTTATCAAGATAATATTTAATTGTTGATTCACCAATATCTTAATAATTTTGCAAGCCAAACAAAATAAGAACAATTTAACAACCCCTCTTAAAAAATAGTTTTCTATTTCTTGAACTTCTTTTTATTAATAATTTATAAGAGCAACTTTTTCCCTCAGTGCTCAGCTCATGTGCGTGCTGCGTTCGGTGGCAAAAGGTGCCTTGGGACTTATAGCTTTTAAAGGCGTTTAAATTGCCTTCAATTTGGTTGTTCCATGATTTTGGCCTTGCCACAGAATACCCGCTAAATCCTTTCCTTTTTTGTCTTTCTGTCAGGGATTATGTAATGGGCTTAACCCTTTCACTTCTTCCCCCGACCTGAGTTCGGTGCCATTTATTATCTTTTCCGCATTTACGATGAAATGGTTTTTGGCCAAAGGAACAATTATCACCACATTGCATACGAATTTGTGGACGCCCTACAAAGACCGCCTTTGGGCATCAGTATCTTCGGTGTATCTCTTCAATATCGTCAACATCTCGGACACGTTCGCTCATTAATATTTGCGCTGCCAATTGAAGCGGTTTCGAGTTTGCTTTAACCACCGAAATGATGACAGCACTACCGCCACCATGCGACAGCCACTCGACCGACAACAGCTAAACAATCCACTCCGGCGGCTACTTTGCATGAATACCAAACGAAAATTGATTTAAGTGACCTTTTCGAGTCCTGGATGCCCTTTAGGAAAATCTAGAAATTATTTTTATATATTTTTAATAATATTATAGCATTGAATACAAGCAGCAGATTGTTTTTACTTCATAAATCACATTGTTCAAGAAATCAATAAAGTAGTACTCAGTAAATAATGGCAGCTATTGTCAGTTAATTGAACCGATAATAATTGTAATTGATTAACGTCTTTGTTATGGGTTATATAGTATTTAATCCATAAATCGGTTATGAAAAGTACTACACAGTACTCGTACAAATTGATTGGATAATGCTGATAAATGCGGCAGAGATTGTGCCATCCGAGTGACAGTTTCAGATTAATTACGGCGGCCGATGTTAAAAAATGCTTCAATGGGCATCTTCATTGCCGCTTTTGGCCGTAAAAGCGAAAGTTTACCTTCCGATGGGAATCTCAATCTCGGTCCCAGTTTGTGGTCATTTATCTTTGGGTTCAATTTGCGCTTACCCAATCGGTCGGTCGTTCGATGGGTGGGGGTGCTGTGTGTGTGGATTCCCAGACCGAGTCGCATCCCGATGAGCCGGTCTTTGGTCATCCTTTTTGGCGCATTTTGCCACGCGTTTTGCAGTGGCCATAAATCGCCTTGATTATCGCGCCAACGCCACTCGAATCGACAACTGAGGTCTCTCTCCTCATCTTTCATAACTCGATTCCGGGCATTGCCGCATCCTGGAGCGGGTATTATGGCGATTATGTAACCACCAGTGGAGAGGTCTGTCTTGTCTTTGACTGTCATTTGTCGGCCGTTCTTTCACTTTTCACAGCCGATGCGATGCCGCTGCCCTTAATTGATTTTAACAAGTTTTCAGTCACGGTCGTGTTTATTTTGCTGGCCATTTCATGTTTCCCTTGGCCCAAAGTGATTTTCCCTTAACCCCTTGCCACGTTGCCTCGGGGACATCTCTCGGGAGCAGGCTTCCCATCAATCTTGTGACCCCAAGCTTGTTGTTTCAGGCAAAGTGTGAAAACTGAAACCCATTTACGCAAAATATGATTTCTTGTTTCGACTTTTGTTTACATTCTCCCGCTGGCCGAAACAAAATAAAACAAAAAAGTAAATAAGGTAATGGAAGGAGGCTTAAACTTCGCTCAGATGCTGCCATCTTCAATTACTTGGCGGGCTTTCATTGCGAAATTTAATAGCAATTGGGAGGAGGGCCAAACTCAATTACAAGGTCCTTAAAATTATGTTACAAGTGGTGAATAGATGGTTTCATTCTTTCCGGAAAGATAGATGTTCTCAGAGATTTGCCAGAAGTTTATAGAGACATATGTAAGTCAAATCTAAAGGAAGTTGTAAAAATAAATAAAAACCAAGAGAAGGGAACAAAATTATTCCAGAAGTTTTTTTTTGAACTTTTTAGGGGCTTCTTCAGAATCTAGATTTTATTAAAGTTATAAAAGGGGAAACCGCAAGAGAAAGACTTTAACATAAATGCTAAAAACGGCTTCGAATATCCCTAAAACACATAAGCAGCTTTTCTATGTTTTATTGAAACATTCAAACAACATTCTTAAATGTTTAAATTAATTGAAAGAATGGTTTCCCCCATAAGCCCAAGCTGAGGCTCTCTGGCAACTGCCTTCTGCCACACGCAACAATGAAAAGATTTAAAGATACAAAAGTATCTGGCAAGAGGAAAAGTAAAAGGAATCCCAGGCCAGAGACACTTAACGCATCTTTATATCTTCGACGGCGCAATTTAAATAATTGTGGTCTCTTCTAGCCACAAGATACTTGGCCAGACCTGGCTGCCCGCCGATTACATAATCCCCAAAGATGGCCAATAAAGCAGCGAGGACGGAGGGGACGGGACGGACTCTGTGGTGTGCTTAATGACCATTTGCATTATCTCCCTGCCGAAGACGTGGAGAGTTGCCAATCCGCCAAATTGCCCAAAAAGTTCGGCCAGAGAAGAATCGAGGAACTGGCCACGTACTCCTCCGTAGATGGATGTCTTTGATGAGTTACGAATATTTCGACAGATATGCAAATGCAAGAAAATTCCGCTGCCATTGTTGGATCGATGGACCAAGCTCGCACGTTTTTCCCCACCGGCTTTTCCTTTGCCTTTTCTCTTTTCCCTTTCTTCCCTATTTTAATATTTTCTCTGTGTGTCTCTGGGTCTTTCGGGCACGTGCACACAGACGTAATGATGAAAAATTGCTGCCCGGAAACAGAGAAACACAATGCGATTTCCGTTGATTTCGCGGGGGTTTTCCCCCCTCTAAATATGACAGCCAGGGCAATATGAGGTTCGTCAAAGCGATAGATATTTCCATTAAATATGCATTTGGCGAAAAACCAAGCCAGACAGACAAACAAACAAACAGCCAAACAAACAAATAGTGGCCGCGATCCCACACAACTTAACCCCCGCGGTTTCCCACCGCAAAGCACATAAATTATACCGCAATTGGCATTATAAACACAATTCCAATTTCCAGATTTCACCGCCATTGCAGAAGCTCCTCACTTGCGCATCGCTGGGAGTCTCAGATATTTGAAATTCCACTTGAATGCAAGGCAAATCAATTGCAATGGCATCCAAATGCAATGAAATTTTGGCACATGCAAATCCGAGTGAATGGCAAAGCCCTTACTCGAATACAATGTCTTTCTCACGGATTTTTATAGTCTCTTTGCCATTTTTTTATTGCCAACAGAACATATCCTTCCATAAGCAAAGTTTTTTGATTTTCAGTGCACAGAGAGGGCGACGTTATTACAAAAACTGAACTACATTTGCATTAAAAATATTTATAGGAAATATTTTATGGCTATATTATTTTTTTACGAACTTAAACTTTACTTTTTTAACAAAATTTATATACAATTCTTCTTGCAAAAACCTTTGTTTTTAATCAAAATGAATTATTTATATAATCTAGCCAAAGATGAACTCAATTTCTGTCAGTTGTTGACTTGAACAATTTCATTAGGCAAACTTTTACGATTGGCACTAGACGACTGCAAACTCTCTGCAACACAATTAAGACTGAAGCTTCTTCATTTTCACACGTTTTCGCTTTTGCACGATCTTCAGTTTCCAGTTCGAGGCGTTACCCATTCGAAATGCAATTTATTTGCAAAAATTACGCATACGCCGTGTGGTGCGACCAATTTTATGTATGAGCAGCAGCTGCAGCAGCTGTCAACGTAATTCGCTTAATTTCTGAACTCCCCTTTGGTTTTTTTTATTAGTTTTTTGGGTGTGTAAGTTTGATTTTCCCTCAGAAATCAAGGTGGAAAGAGAGAGAGTTGTGAACTTTGAACTGCCAGCAGAGTCGCGTAGCTCTTCCGCGGTGCCAAAAATGCAGCCAAAGTTATTCGGTTTGCCATTTTTCCTTTTTCGGTTCGGTTTGAAGCTGGCAACTTCAAAGCCGTCATGCGTAGGGTGAGAAATGTGGCAGGTGTGCGGGGAGGTGTGAAAGGTGCCACATGATTAATGCGTTGCACCCGACACGACTTCTCCATTTGGCGGTTAGTTTTGCTTCTCAAAAGGTCCCGCAAGGAGGCGGAAACTAAAATTTGCGGCCATTAAAAAACGCAACAGCATATTACACATCGCTCAATGACTGAAAGTCATGCAAATTTCAAGCAGAAATTCCCGCACAGCCAAAGAAACAAGGAAACACTGAAGGCAGCCAGGAAAGGAAACATGTGGAAGGAAGTGTGTGTGCTCTACACACAATTCAACGTGCAGCAATTAAATTAACAGCTCCTTGTCGTCCCTAAAAAAAATGCGGGCTAAAAAACTGCAATTCAGCAAGTGGAAAGTGGCAAGTGGCAAGTCTCTGGGTGTTCCACAGGGTGTGTGAGTGTGCTAACAAGGAGGTTGGAAAAACAAATTACAAGAAAATGAAACTTCAGCAAACGAAGGAAGGAGAAATGCGGTTTCTTGGAAGTGCGTTCAACTGCTAACAAAGTCTCTCCCTCGAACTATTGGATTCTAAGTTAAAGAATGAATTTGAAATGAATTCACATATATTTCTCTTAATATTAAACAACAGTTTTCTAGCTTAAAAAGTGGTCTTCCTAAAGGTCTCCTTTACCCAAATTCGAAAGGAAAACTGTCGGCAGCAAATTCAATTCCAATTCTCATCCAAGTGCAGTGGGAAAACTTTAGCCAAGCAAAGACACAAAACAACTTTTAATTGCCGGGCTGCAAATGAAGGTTAATGACGAAAAGGCATTTGAATTAAGCCAAGAGACAACTAACAAAGTATCGGACATTAACATTTTCATTTACCCGGCGACCTTAGACAATTTGCCGCAATGCCTGAATTGCCAAATGGTCAACCGTTAAGCCGAATACAAAATAAAACTAAATAAAGACGAAGCCCAGTTGTACATATGCGGCAAAAAGTCGTTGACACTAATTAGCATTTAAAAGTGAGTAGAGTTTCGGAGTGGCAACATGTTCAGCCAGCATACAAACACAATACAATAAATAATAAGTCTGCAGATCTCTGGCATCAAAGCATCGAGGCATCGGGCCATCGATACCATCGGCGGACAGATGGAAGATGCAATTCGCCCGCCGGCCACATGCAATGCGATGCGCGGCAGCAACACCAAACACCAAAAATGTCAAATGTAAAAACGGCGAAACCGTTCAGTTGGCTTCAACAAAAAAAAAATAATAAAAAACGAAGAAAATTCAAACGGCTTTAGCAAAAATCGCATTCAACAATAAAAAATTTGCACGCTGCCGTTTGCCTAACAAGCAGGAAGTGTTGCTGGGCGATAGAGGTGGCAGATCTTGCATTGAAAAGTTGCTAAAAATATCAATAAAATAATGTAAAACAAAATATATAAAAAGTTAAGCCAACTAAATAATTAATTCGATTTAATTATCACGTTTTGATAATATTTTAGCTTGGGATTTAAATCTTGAAAATGGAAAAGAGCAAAGCAAACTTTGACAGCTCAGGGAAGTTATTATATTTCAGAAATTAATTAAAAATAAATAAATTGAAATATATCTACCAAAAATATAAAAGATTTATTATCATAGATTATATTTTTTAATTAAAATTGTTTGCAGAGTTAGATTGTTCTTATTGATATTTAAAAAATTCTTAATTTGAAGGCTCAACTTTAAATCTTGTATCTCTAAAATCAGACTTTATAAATAGTTTATCTTGTACCATCACTGGCCAGACTGGAGCCGAGGATTGGGCTGGAGATGCGGAGATGCCACCGGCAAAAAAAAAAAATCAGCGACAATGAATGCAGGAAGCAACAACTGTCGTCGTCGTCGCTGGCGACTTCCTACCCATCATCCACTGCCTCGGATCCCCACATCTCCCATCCCCTCCCAGGCCAGGGAAGCGCCTGCGATGCTCCCATAACTTCGCCCATTGCGTGAGCTCGGGAAATATGGCTGGCATCTTGTGAAGTTTTTCCTGTCACTCCACTGGCTTGCAATCGAAATGCAAAGCCTTTCCCCCCCCACCTGGGCCACCCACGAGGGCGCCTGAAGTTCAAGTCATTGAAATCGCAGCATAAAGCAAACAAATTTATGTAGCTTGCAAATTTCGTTTGCATAGCGACTGTAAACGAGGTTCAAATACGCAAAGCAAAACATTTAATTTATGAAATCATGCTTGCTAAAAAAAAACCACATCTATTTATGCCTCTTTTATGGTATTATCACTGAGTAATAGTGCTTTTAAGGCATTCAATTAATAAACTTGTTTTGTAAATATGCAAAGAGAGCATTAAATTTTAATTGTCAAGTGCTTAAAGCTATTAATGAACACTTGTTTAATTAAGGTTTAGGTGGTTATTTAAATAGGAATTATTAAGATATTACAAAAAAAGGTTTATAATTTATTGATATATCAAATTTAACACATTCTACTTTAATGTTAAATACTTGAAATTAAATTTCAAGGCCTTCATATTGATTTGTAATTATTTGTAGGAGCAATATATATAAATTTAAAAATATACATTTATTAAAAATAAAATTCTTTAATTTTTATAGCATTTCCTACTTCCTTACTCTTTCCTTCCCTATTGTAAATTTTTTTTTAATTTCACCCAGTTGATTTTACTCCTATTTAAACGCTTTTTATGGCCCACGGGCATTGTGCTCCCCATTGGTTTTATTTTTTGGCAGCCTTTGTCGACCAACTCAGCTTATTTTTAGGCACATTGTTGAGCGTGAGATTTATCGCCAGCTGCGGTTTCTTTTTTTTTGGCGATCGGCGCGCTTTTGGTGTTATTTTTCCCCAACGGCATTCGGAAGTTGAATGAAAAGCGTTTAAGTGGGGAAAGAAAAGTTGCCTTGAATGGTTAAATCTATATTTTAATACTCTTTTCTATATTTACTACTTAAGATTTAAAAGAGGCATCATGTAATAGTAATACTGATGAAATTAATCAAACAAATTAATGTTGAATGAAGTTCTTGAATAATTAAGAAAGAAATATTAAGAACGATTTCCTGGATAGCCATTTTATGAATTTCTTGTGTTTAGACTTATCTTTGTAAATCTTGGAAGAGAAAAATCTTTATATTTTTACAGAAGAACCTTTAAACCAAACAGCATCTGTAATATTCAAAATATCCCCTTGGCAGGGTATACAAAGTGAATAAAATTAGGCTCCTAGCCTTGACTTGCAGCACTTCAAGGCGACTGACTGCCTCTTTTTTTGTAGAGAGACTCGATGGTTGTGAACTCGAACTTGGATTCCAGCTCCGATTTGCATTCCCATCCATCTACTCCACATCGGATCGGTTCCCCTGATTGCGCCTGGCTCCTTGGGGAGCTCTTTTGCTTTATTTTCGGTTTGTTGTGACTCTTGGATTCGATTTTCGATTTTCCACAACCGCAGCTACAACTGCAACTGCAACTACGGAGCAATTTATTGCAACTACAAGTTTGTCAATATATACACGAAAAATCGCTCGACGCTCGTTAGCAAAAAACAGTGTTTGCATATGGCTCTTTGCTCTTAGCCACAGATTGCGCAACTCCCAGCGCCACGGAGCTCGGAGGAGATTCAAGGTGGCTGGCAGGAAGTACTCATTGATAGTCCGACTGCAGTTGCGTTTTAATTTTTATTATTATTATTCCTAAAAGCGCGACCATCAACGGGTTTGCCACCGACATCTCCACATACATCATCATCATCATCGGAAGGAGATTTGTTTTTCCCCAACTCTCGCCACTATCTTTGTACATACACCCCGCAGTCGTCCGTCAAGTGTCGCATTTAAACTGCCGCCCGATGAATCATAAGCACTCAAAGTTTAATTGGCAGGATGGGGAGGAGAAATGCCTGGTCCATTAACTGCAGAAATATGACTAATCGAGGGGCCTAAAAACGGTGTCAAACAGCGCTGTAAAGTGCCGGGGATTGAGTTACGCCTATTGATCGCCGAGGTGAGAGCTATTAAGCGGTTAATGAGATGTTAAAGAGTCAGCCACTGTTTTTTTATTTTTACTTTTTATTTGTACAATAAATTAGCACTTTGTTTTTTTACTGGGAAATATGCAACAGACTTTAGAGACTTGCGGGTATTCTTTAGCATGTTCCTAGTAGCATTTGTTATATTCTTTATTTCTTTTATATTTTATTAATAATCATAAACATATTTATATATTTATCTGTGTCTTTCTATACATTCCCTTTTAATTTTCATTGATTTCAAGGGGCTTACAAACGTTTAAAAGCTCTATAAAGCATTTTGGCAACACAATAAAATTGCTTAGCCGAAACTTGACTTCAAATTGAATAAGTGAATGATTTTCTTTCACCATTACCTTTTTTTCTGATTTTTTTCTGCTTTGTATTCGGTTCATTGAACGCCAAGTTGGTTCGATCTGCTGGCCACTTCATTAAACCGAATACAATTAGCCGTCTGAATACGAACAAGCGGAGGTGGTAACATTACCAACAATAAAAGTCTTGCAAAGATTTTAATTTCGTTTACGAGGTGACATAACAAAATAAATAAAAGCCGAAAGATGATTAAATTTCCTGCTGAATGTCAGCTAAATTTTTTTCAATTTCTATTTGTTTTAGCTATCACAACGATTGGGTAATATTTCGATTTATTTTTTTATTTTTTAAAGGTTGACAAATAAATGATTATATTTATTGTAAAATATATATTTATTACAAAAATTTGTTGAGACTACATATAAATGTATGAGCAAGCAGACAAGATTAATCCCTTCCTCATAAAGGCAGCTACCAATTACCTATAAAAAATGTGGTAATAGGGCATTTGACCGAAATCTCCGAATCTCACTTTGGGTTCGAAGCTAAGAAAAATGCCATAAAAACTCGAATTATTTTAGAGATTTATGTGGCGCGGCAAATACACCAAGGATAGGGGATGTCTGGCGGTAAAAAACGATCCCGCCTTGCAATTATTTTCGCACACCAGACACGGCCAACCCAGTTTTATGAAATATCTTTACGGCGAATCTCTGCGGCGGATCGTAGGCCTTGCACAGTGGCACACTTACACCACACAGAAATATATGTATATATCGTGTATAGTATTCACATCTATCAAGGCACGTACTCGCATTTGTCATACAAAAGGGGGCCGAGAAAAGAAAGAAATTCACCGCAGACAAAGAGAGCTCAAATTATTCGAATTTGCCATTGTTTTCGGGAGTATTTCCTTTGATTTTCACTTTCATGGTGAGCGTGTGCAATAATTTGGCGGCTGGCCCCCAAGGAAAGCCGCCTGCTCACCTGGCCAGCTGACGCTCGAGTGCGGGATCAGATGAAGCTGGAGTTGAGGCTGAAGCAGAGGCTCTGCCTCCGCCTTCCCTCGCCGGGCTTTGGCTTTGGCTTTAACCCAGCAGCAGCAGCAGCAGCAGCGGCAGCCGAGACAGCCGACAGCCCAGCAGCGATGAGAGCGAAAGTGCACGACACTGGGTCTCGACTTGGCGGAGAGAGTGCACTGGGAGAAATGTTTGTAAGGCATGCTTAGCAAATAGTGAAGGCCAGAAAATTTCACTATTTCATATCTGTAGTTAAAAACTAAATATATTCTTTAATACAATGAAAGAATATCACAAAGTCCCCTTAAAAGTGTTCTAAAACATATTGAAATATGAAACTCTATTAGCTCTGCAATTGAAATCTTTATAGCTGTATTTACTGATGATCAAAATAATGCAAATTCTTCAAAGTGTAGCCAGAGATGGCTCTCGAACTCCAGTACATCCGACAGCGGGAAATCGTCGGTGCTGTAATAAGTTGATTGTGCGGTAATTTCGGTTTCACTTGCCAACTTACACATAGTCACAGATACAGATACATTCCGAGGCAGAGACAGAGGTTAACCCCGGAGATACGGCCAGGTACTGGAGTTGGAGAGGCACCGACACCGACACAGATGGCCAAAAACAGTGCCTCATTATTGGCCTGCTCGCCACGCATTCGCAGTAGTGGCCAGAAAGCAAAGACCAAAGTCGCATCATCATCATCATCATAGCCGAAACGAAACGCAGACACACACCGACACAATTGTACAGCTGGAAGACAGAAGACTGAAGACTGAAGACAGAAGACTGAAGACCGAAGACCGAAAACTGAAATCCGAAAAAGCGAAAAACCCTCTCGCAGCTGAGCTGGTGGTGGTGGCGTGCATCTCGTCTGGATTTCTGTATAAATTGCTGATGCGGCTGCAGTGGTTCGTCAGTGAAGCATTTGATTTGGTCTAATAAACACAAAGCAGCCGAGTGCCAGCCGAGGATATAGCAACGTGAGGCAGCTCGATCTAATCCTGCGACACAAAATACCCATTATTCCGTTTTGTTTCTTGTTTCCCCCCCACGAAATCCACGAATCCACAGACCGAGGATTACTGTGAGATTCAGTGCTAAAGTGAGTGCGTTGTGAGAACCGTGAACCCAGCATCCGTGCAGCATCTACCCCATTTACGTTGCCCATACGCACCGTTAACCCAGCCATGAAAGCCTTCATCCTGATGTCCTGCCTGGCGCTAGCCGCCGCCCGGCCCGAAGCGGGCTACAACTACAATCGTCCTGGAGGCGGCGGCGGCTCCGGAGGCGGCTCGCATGGAGGTGGCATCGGAGGCGGCATCGGAGGCGGCTTCGGCGGCAGCTCCGGTGGCGGATTCGGTGGAGGCTTCGGCGGCAGCAGTGGCGGCGGCTTCAGCAGCGGAGGAGGCGGTGGCTTTGGAGGAGGCGGCGGCTTCGGAGGCGGATCCGGCGGTGGTTTTGGTGGCGGATCCAGCGGTGGTTTCGGAGGCGGTTCCGGCGGCGGTTTTGGAGGTGTGTAATGTAACCAGGATGTAGGGTCTTTCCAAAAATTATTACAAAAACCTAATAATCCCTAGGCGGTAGCATTGGTGGCTTCGGAGGCGGCGGCGGCGGTGGCACCACTTTGGTGCAGAAGCACATCTACGTCCATGTCCCACCACCAGAGCAGGAGGAAGTGCGTCAGCGCCCTAACCTGCCCGTTGGCCAGGCCCAGAAGCACTACAAGATCATCTTCATCAAGGCCCCATCGCCACCCTCGTACCAGGCTCCAGTCATTCCCGTGCAGCCCCAGAACGAGGAGAAGACCCTGGTCTACGTGCTGGTGAAGAAGCCCGAGGACCAGCAGGACATCGTCATCCCAACGGCCGCGCCCACACAGCCCTCGAAGCCGGAGGTGTACTTCATCAAGTACAAGACCCAGAAGGAGGGCGGCGGCGGCATCTCGGGCGGCATCTCGGGCGGTCTCTCCGCCAGCAGCGGCGGCTTCACCCAGACCAACACCGGCGGCGGCTACACCTCGGGCGGCGACTCCGGCTTCACCGGGGGCGACAGCGGCTCCATCTCGGCCCCGTCCAGCAACTACGGACCGCCCGGCAAGTCCGGACCGTACTAATTCATCCACTCACCCGCTGCGAACTTCGAACTCGGCCCAAGCTGCTGACTAGTCCTGAAAGCTGACACGCCCCCAGTTTCCGCTCGGAAAGCACTATCATCCATGCATCACATTAACCACCACTACGATCTTTAACCATTATCCTGGGATCAGTCCTCGGACCAGTCCCAGACCCCTCTCAGTCTCGAAGGGGGCGGCGCTTTCGCCCACGACTTTTGTACATAATACGTTTCCCTCCCACGACTCACTCTGCTGTCCCCCCATCTGTCATCTGTACATTTTCACCGATTTTCACTCCATTGCCTACTTTCCTGCCCCGGAAGAAGACGAACTCTATTAGCGAATAGGCGACGGGCGGCGGGTTCCTCGGCTGGGAACTCCGCTCGGCGCCCGGAAGAGCGACGACGATGAGGACGACGATGATATGTAGCAGATGATTTAGCGGGGCTCGACACAATGCTCCATACATATAAATATATATATATATATATTTTAATTATACTAGGACTAAGTACTTTATGCACAATAAAAAAAAACAACGGTGACAAAATTACGAAAAAAAAATAATAAAATTGTTTGAATTGAGAGGGTAAGGGAATGAAGACATCCTTTATCTACAGTTAGTTATCCTTCCTTCCTCTAAATTTACTTTCTCCCATGGAGGCAAAAGGAAAGAAGTTCCACTAATTGGTCTTTAAAAGCGACCAAGGAGAGAGTCCTTGCCCGGGGAGTTAACAACTAATTAAAAAGTAATTCCTTTCCATTTTTCACATAGCTGCGGTGTGTCGTTTGTGGCTTACCCTGAGCTGGCCAGTAGTTTGGGTTCCTGTAATTAATTTTAATCCTTTCAATGCCAAGTTAACCCTCAAAGTCTGGGTTTTTTTCTGTGCAGTTAAAAGTTTGGTTTACACTTCCGAGGGGCGCCACCTTTTTAGCTTGACTTTGCTAATGACAAACTGTTGCTTTGGTTTTTCGCTGTCATTATTATCGGCCTGTATTTACATTTTCCTCTCATTTTTTGTATGTATTTATTTTTTATTTATCTTTCTTTTTTGTTGCCATGTTTTAATGCCTTAAGTATACAGACAGCCTCGGCATTGTCATTGTCGCCGCTTCTTCCTCTTGTTTGTGGCCTGCTTTGGCACTTTCACTTTGCGGGAGTTGCTTTTGCTTTTGTTAACCCATTTTGCCAAATAACTGTTGAAAAATAATAATAATAATAACTGGTGCTTAGGAAAGATTCTATATCGATTGGTTCTTAAATAAGTATTAAGGTCTTCAATAGAAATACTCTGATTTTTTGGGCAAATCGAAGTATTTCGATTGTTTTAACTTTGCTTTAAAAGGATTTATTCCGAATCGGAAAGCTGTTCTTTGCTAGTTTTTTTAAGGCCAACAAATCTGTATATAAACTTCTTTAATTTAAAAAAATTATTTTTTTTTATTTTTTGACAATTTTGATGATGTAACCCCTTATAAAATTTTCAAAAAATTAAAAAATTTATTTTTTCCCCACACCTATCTATTTTGACTTGGATATCGATGCTGATTAAGAATATATATGATTTATGGGGTCGCAAATGAGTCTTTCACTTAATTTCAAGCTTCTAACTAAAATTTAATTTAAATAAAACAAGAAAGGCTGTCCGTCTCCTTCACTGCGTTGCAAACTTCTGACTCAAATTATAATACCCTGCAAGGGTATAAAAAGGGTTAACTTGAGCTTCTGTGGACTATCTTCTACCTGGTAGATACAATTGCGTTTCAATTCGGTGCTTGCTGCTGCCTTTGTTTTCAGCGTCATATTTTATGAGAATATCCCCCTTCCTCAGCAGTCTGGACCAACTCTGCATTCAAAGCAATGGTTGTTTTGGCCTTGGCAATAGCCTTTTCTATGGCTGTTCGCCATCAATGGCAATCCTTCATGGAATGCTTTGCCCGGCAGAACGATTTAGTTTATCGAGTTGCCAATAAATCTTTTTGACTACATTTTCCAGAAATAAAACAACTGAAAAGACCTTTGCAAGCGCAGCAAAATTTATTTGAACATGAAGTATATTTCAATTCTATGAAAAAGTAATGGAAAAATAAAAAAGATACTTTTTTGTATATTTCTTAAATTCACCAGAACTTTGTAACTGCAGATTTATAATTTTCAGGTGAAAAAAGAAAATATTTTTGTACTCATGTTGAAATTTCTGAACAAGTTTGCTTTAACCATTAATAATTTACAATTTAAAAATGCACACACCCTGCGCTGGCCTAATTTAATTTATTTATTTAATTAAAATACTCTCAAACCTGAAATAAAGAATAAGTAAATTTAATTTGTGTTCTTAATGCAATTCAGATCCTACTTCTATATGCCTAATTACCTCGGCTCGACCTTTCCCTGTTTGTCTGGGTCGTAAATTGGGGAAAAACAATATAATTCCGAGGCTGGAGCACAGTACACGTGGAGCGGCTATTCCTGGCTGGCTCGTAAACCGGTGAACGTGTTCTCCTGCTGCCTTCAATTGGCCAAAAACAGGAGCCAACTCTCGGCCTTAAACAGGGCTTTGCATGCGACAAACACAGGCCGTGGGTGGGCAGTGTGTGTTCCCAATAATTCAAACAGGGGCAGATCCTGCCCGCCGACTGTCAAACACGCCCAGCCTGCAGTTTGGCAATTTGAAAAGTTCCAGGACCCGCAACATTGTCACAAATTGGTGCACATCCTGTTTGCAAAATGTCCCTCAATTCCTCTATTGTGCAACTGCTGCTGGATTTCCATGAAAGTACGTATACGACTCGTTGCCCAGGGGGCAGATGAAATATATCCCTGTGCATATATTTACTGAAGTGCAGGTTTTGTGTGTCACCTTTGTTTGGGGGAAGTTGTCTAACAAGACAAGTTATTAGCTGGAAGAACGGAAATTTTCTCAGAGAATATATTGCAAAAATGATAATTCGACAGAAAATATATTAAAGACACAACAAATATTTAAGTCGCAGTTGAGAAAATAAATAAAATAATTTTAATATAAACGAATGTCCACAGAAATACGCATTAAAACGATGCGGGGGCTGAAAAAGCAATTTATGGGCAGCTGAAAAATGTTTAAAATTCAATTTTGGTGTGGAGGACGCACAGGACAAACATGAGGGGACTCGGGATCCGTGTCGCAGACAGCGCTGAGTAAACACTTCCGCGCCCTTCTTATCCAAATATATGTATGTACTCTATATATATATATATGCTGTGGCATAAGCGGACAACTTTTATGACCTTTACTTTTTACTCCGAAGGGGACGACGTTTTTTGGGTGTTTTTTTTTGTTTTTGTTCGCCTGGGAGTGACACGCCCACAATAAATCCCAGCCGCAACACTTCCGCGAGGTCAGTCACTGGGTGGAGTTGAAGGGCGGATAACGGAGGAGCACGGAGCACGGGGCGGATACGTAACCTTTCCGCATTTAATTGACAGCTCTTTCGGACGGTTTATGACACTTTGGGCGCTTTAATTAATTGCTCTTACCCCCTTGTCGCCTCTCCAGTGGCGGCCTCGGGTTAATTATAATGTATGTCGGTCGTAAAAGTAAAAGTCGGCTCACGTACTAAGAGAAAAAAATATATAAAATATAATATATATGTGCTGTACACAACTCCAAAAACTCCGCGAAAAACACTTCTGGGCTTTCGTTTTATGCGGTTTTATCGTCCAATATGGCTTACCACAAGAAGCTCAGGACCCGGGTCCTTTTCTTGGTCGGTGAATGACCGACCCCTGACCCTGCTTTGTTATCCTGGCAAATACATATAGATCAACATATATATAATTGCAAGTCCATTTGCAGTCCTCCCTTTTGCCGTTTCCACTCCCATTTCGCTTTTGCCGTTTTTATTTGATTATTTTTTATGACTTTTGGATTTTTACGATACTTTGTAGTAGTCACTTTGTTATTTCGTTCACTCCATTTCGATGTTGCGGTCAAGGAAAGTGCAGCAAATTGGCTTTAAGTTGCCATAAATTATTCAATAATATATAATGCAGGTCGAATTTTAAATATTCTACGCAAAGTCTTTGAAAGGAAGGCAAAGAGTCATTTTTAAACAGCTTTATTTTTAAAGAATTTGTGTCGAAAAGTTGGGTTTGCACAAAATAAAAGCCAAGAATTTAAATCTGTTAAATATATACTAATAATAAAAATTTTAATAATAATATATTCACTTTAAATTAGGTTTTCCATTTAGTAAATTAAATTAAAAGCATAATTTCATGGCTGCCAACATTTGTGGCTAGCAACATTTCAAGGCTCTCCGCAATGTTTATCGGCAACATGTTTCAGAAACACGACAAAGCAACATATTAAAGCCGAAATTTCAAGCTGCATTAAAGAGTTAAATAAACATGAAATTAACAAAGGAAACTTAGCAGAGTTTTGACCAAAAAACAAGAAAATTTAATTTTAAAGGGCATTGCCACTTTACCAAGGAAAATTTACATTATTTTTGAAGCTAACTTGGCCTGTAAATTACTGCGCAAATTAGTTGCTGATTAGTTTGGCTGCCCACCGCGGAGGGAATTGTTTAATGACCGTTTGATTTTTGGCCATTTCATGGATAAAACGATTTAAGACCGGGTTGCGGTTTTTTGTGTACCAATCGAGGGTATTATAGTATGATGGAGTCATTTCCAATAAACAATATTTCCTTTATTAGCTTTAACAGTCAAGTCGTGCTAATTATTATTCCTATTCAAAGAACTCATTAGAATCGTTTTAATTAATTAAAGTTTGTATTATTAATTTAATACACATATTTATGGATTACTGTATCCCTTTATATCATAATCATAATCATAATAAATGCCTTTTTTAGCTTAAATCAAATCACAAACTGAAAAGGTATACAAATTTCGGTTTACGAAAGTTACTCTACTTTTTTGTTTTTATTTTTCAGTTACCAAAAAATGTTACAAAGTTGCCTGCTCTCTATCTTTCTCTCTTTTTTACTTTCGCAATTGTTTGGCAATTAAAAGACGGCTTCAATTACCGCGGGCCGAGGGGCATGCGGGTCAGTACCTTTCGGGGAATTGGCCAGGCCAAAGATCACCTCGGGCACGGGTTAATCGATAAGTGAAATGGAGTGATTAATGGCTGTAACTGCTGATTGAACTAGTTCCCACTCGGGGATATAGATTTTTTACCCCTCAGCAAGTCCCACGCAAAATGCTACGAGGCTTTGTGAATGAAATTTGGCTTTCAATTTATGGCCAACTGATGTTTTTTGTTTACTCACCCATTCCGCTGCTTTCAATGGCTTAAATCTAAGCAGATGGAGAAAAAAAACCCCGGAGAGCAATCAAAATTACGAGGCATGGCCCAAAGAAATTGCAATCAAACCTGTTAATGCGCTTAACGCCCCTCTTTTTTTTCTGTGTGTAACTGATTGGACAGTCTTTTGTGGGAAAGCTTTAATAAAAACCGGAACTAAATTAAATCTTGCAAAAAGGTAAATAAACACGGCAGCTAGAGGGTGTTCAACGTGAAAGTATTCATTGTTTATATTTAATGAAACATAAAAAAGGAAATTTAACCAGCTTTAAAACTTTAATAATTAACATTCTTCAATAAGTTCGATTGATTCCTCGGGAATACATCAAATTCTCAGCACTTAAAAAGCAATCAACCCTGACCCAAACATGCCTCTAGCAATAATTAAACAAACTAAAAGCAGAAACCAGTCGTGAAGTCCTGAAAGGAGGCCTTCCTCCTCCACCGAACGTGTTGGGAAATTTAATTAGTGAATTAGCCAAAGGGAAAGAGCGGAAAGGAGAACGCTTTGCACCTCATTTGGGCCAGGCCTTTCCTTTCCCTTTCGATCGAAATACGAGTCGAAAGACTTTCGGCCTCATTGAAGGCGCCTGAGCGGATCCAAGCTCATTTGTCAGCTTAAGACTTTGATGGCCCAGTTCCTCCAGCTCTTGGTGGGTGTGGTGGGCATGAAATCATTTTGATTTTGATGAATTACAACACTTACAGTGCTTACAGTCCAAGTCCAATTCCCGGACATGAGCTCATTTCTTTATGTAAGCCCAAACAGAGCATTAAACCAGTTCAAAAACAAAAACAAAAAAAACCAACACCCCGAACGAACCGAAAACAGTCTAACGATGATTGCAGCTAATGCCGCCAGCAATTAAGCTGTGAGACTGTCTCGCCGAGGTGGCCAAAACCAACTAGCAACCAAAATAAAGATGAAACTGCAGCCGCAGGCGCTGAAATTCCACTCGCGGCTCCTATGACATACGCCAAGAGAGTCATATAGCACTCGAGTTGGCCCCCGGGGGCAAAGAGGCTTCTCCATCGTCAGGTGACGTTGCAATTTACACCCACAATTTGCCAAAAGCACTGGAAGAAATTTGAAAGAAGTTTAATTGATGCTGAGCTAAGGCAAGAAATTATTTATAGAAAAGTAAGCCAAAGGCCTTGTTGTCCGTCTAGTTTTGTAAACTTCTCTATCTTTAATAATAAATAAATAAATAAAATGTATAGAAAATAAATATTATTTTTAAAAGAAAATATGGGAAATTAAACCTTCAAGTTATATAAACTATGAAATCCCTAAGATTTCACCGCTCCCTGTAAGCCAAGGGAAATCTCCTGGGGGACCGGGGTTCAACCGCCACCGACCACATATTCGTTGGAGGCTAAAGGTCATCGCTAGCGGAGACGCGTGTCCAGACGATGTCTGAGCACACACACACGCACATATTTGTATAAACATTCATTATGAACCCTGGAGCTTACTTGGCTTCGCTCTCTCTCTGTTTGCATCCCGCGTTGTTTTGACGCCCGGCCAACGCGGCGTATACTTAATGTTGACATTGTTAACACTCCCTCGACTAACGAGGCATTAAAACGAATCAAATGGCCTCGTTGAGCACTCGTTAACAACGTTACCCCCAGCAACTAAGCAACTTGGCAACTCCAGCGTGGAAAATTCTCTTTTCCCTTTTTCCAGCCAAATAATAAAAAAAGGAAGCCGGGTCGAGTTAATAAAACCAAACTGCCAGGGAGCTGCGCTAAACGGAAAACTGTCGCCAGATGTGAATTCGAATCAATTCATAATCCCCGCATATTGAGCAAGATTTGGCCACTGCAGTCGGACGATTATGCCATAATATTTGCATGTAAATCGGATTCAATTTATCCGCTCGCCGGGATGCCAAGCGAATTTGGCATATGATTCGTTTATTGTCATCTTATTGCCCTTTGCATCATCAGCAGCCGAAGCAGCAGCAGCAGTGGTAATCGCAATCAAATGTCTTTGTGCTAAAAGACTTTGACGTTGATCTCTTGTCTATGGCACTGGCAACAAATAGAAGTGAATTATGGCATTTAAAATATAAAATACTAACAAATAAAACTATTAATTTCAAGAAACTTTGCTAGAAATTTTAATAAATATATTTTAAGGATGATACATTAATTATTATTTATATTAAATATTTATTTTTCCTTTCCAAACATAATATTTCTTAAGTGCAGAGCCTGCAACTCAACATCTTTATCGTGTCTGAATCTCAGGGGCTGTAAAGCTTTACGAGTAGTTTATCAGGTGGTCACGTTGAGGAGACGTGGCCACTGGGCTCGTCGTTAGAGTAGATTATGTTGTCATATTCGTCGAATTCTGTGTCGCAGGAAAAACAAACTGAATTGGGCAACTTTTTATGTCTTAGTGACTGACACACTTTGTGTGTGAAAACCTGCAAATGAACAGGACATCAAGTTTTTGCAGGGCAACTGACAAACAAAATCATTTCCGGAAATGGCAATAACCAGGCTTTATAGCCAACTTGCGTGTCAAATAGGGGGGTGTAGACTTTAAGGGATTACTCCTCAGATCTCAGATATCTCACATTTCTTGCCTTAAAGACCCCGTTCATAATTAGACTTAAAGATGCCTCCGATAAAAATTAGTTTCAAGTGGCCATAAAAGCCAGTCATTGCCTTTTGCCCCGATATATAAATAAACCCAAACTCGTTGGCCAAGTTTTATGGTCAGAACTGTGCCCATTTATAGATTTTACGGCTCCGCAGGCTGAGATCCGTAAAGATTCCGGCACATGCGAGGATGTGTTCTGGGTCGTAAAAGGAAAACAAAGGACGCGAGTCGAGGTGCACGACCGCAGAGTCCTATAAATAGAGCTTGACTTTAGTGTCCTCACAAACTTAATAAGGCTTCTTTCCGTTTCCTTTTTGTCTTTACAGATGGTTAAGATGATGCTGACGGTTGTGGGTGTATTCACAAGTTGCTGGCTGCCCTTCAACATCCTGCAGGTAAGTACAAGCAGGATATATATTTCTGAACTTTCAATTTCAACTTCCCCTTCCTACTTCCTCTGTCACAGCTGCTGCTCAACGACGAGGAGTTCGCCAACTGGGCACCGCTGCCCTACGTGTGGTTCGCCTTCCACTGGCTGGCCATGTCGCACAGCTGCTACAATCCGGTGATCTATTGCTACATGAACGCCCGCTTCCGGGGAGGATTCCTGCAGATCATGCATCGGATCCCCGGACTGCGGCGCTGCTGCTGCCTGCACCGTCTCCTGCGCGGCGGCGGTGGCGAGAGCAGCTCGGGAGCTACCGGTGAGATGGCCTTCAGGCACCATCACCATCGCCAAGTCGGCGATGGGCTGGGGCTTGGGCTGGTCAGGAAACCTAAGATCCGCATTAGGTGCTACCCTCCACTCTCTCTAGAATCCGTTTGCGTGCTGTTTCCATTTCCAATCTCTCAGTGTGTAGAGCATTCGAATTCGTTTCCAAAATTGATGCTGCTTATCCAGATTTATAGATATTTCAGCTTTTTGAGTAAATTTAATATTTTTACAAGGAAAACTATTTTATTTTGGCATGCAATTTTTATGAGTTTATTAGGAGTGTCGCGATAAATTCAAAATATATAAACTATACCCTAATTGTGATCTGAAAATTATTTACAAAATTTACAATTGAGTTAATATTTAATATAATAATTTTATTATTATTTCTAAAAGGCTTTGTTGTAGTCATTTTTAATCCATAGAAATTTGTGCAATTTTAAAAATGATAGAAATTTAGCTTGAAGAAGCTGGGTTCAAAATTATTTAATTAGGTTCTTCATATTGATTCATAACAAATAAAAAATAACAAACAAAAGACTTAAACAGCAAACTTGACTGCCGATTTGAAAGGGGCGTAAGTTGTAGTTCAAACTGTGGCCGCTTTATGGCGTTTCCGTTCTTGTTCACCTTTTAAATTTTCAGTCAAGTTTGGTGTTTAAGTCTTTTGTTTGATATTTTTAATAGTCTTGAACCATTTATTAAGAAGTTTCGTGCTAACATAAACTTAAATTAAGTAAACTTTTCAAAACTGGACGAAGGCTAAAAAAAAGGTTTTGCAATCAATTCCAGCTTTAAATATTAAAAAAAATATAAAATTGCGAACCCAGCTTTTTCAATCTTGAAAATATATGATTAACATTTAATATTCAATTCATATTTTATAGAAAATTAATTTTAATATGCCAAAAACCTATTCATTTATATTTATTGTTAAAAGCTAAAACCTACCTTTGGCTGACTTTAAGAGTTGAAACCTTTTCATTCTAAAAACAATGTCTTTATATGAAAAAAATTGGCTATATACCGCCCTTTTTATGTATCCACTTTGTGTTACTTGCGAAGACTTATTTTCGCATTGCATATTGCATGCCACCCACCTGCTGCATGCCTCGAGCACCACCCACCAAAAGTTTCCCGTTCATTTTGGATCTAAAAAACTTACCAAATTTGCTAACAATGTTTTTTATATGATATATATTTTCCACATCGTGTCACGTATGAAAAAACCAAAAGGAACCAACGGGGAACTGCGTCTGAATCGTGTGGACACCTGCACCACCTACATCAGCACAAGGCGAAAGCTACGAGTGAATTCTATGCAAGTGGTGAGTCTCATATATCCTTAAAGAGGTCCTAGTTACAAGCTTGTAAGTCGCAAAATAATTGTTAAAATTGCAAGTGTTTTCAAAGAGTTAAATTACTAATTAGAGCTTTTAAAGCAATTGTGTTAATAACTAAATTTATTCATAGAGAAGAAAGTAAAGTAAACTATTTGCTGGAAATAATTATAAAATAATTAAGCCATTGCATTGCTTACTTTAATTTCCAAATCTCTCTCCCTCTTTACTAATCAGAGTCAATTTTCACATGCCGAGACGTCAGTTTTGCGGTAGCTTCCCACCCACCTGCCCCGCCGGAGGACTCACCTGTTTACCGGGCAGCCACTGCCGGCGCCCAGCCCCACCTGAACGGCAGCTGCACCGAGTTGTGAAGAGCAACCAAAGAATCTCCCACGCACTATAGGTAATTTGACCACTTTTGCTTGCCAAAATTAATATCTCAAGAACGGAGCAAGATAATTCGAATCGGTTTTTTGCATTGGGTTAGGACAACCATTATCTATTGAAATTAGAAAAAAGTGGGTGTGGCACCGCCCCCTTATTTTTTTTTATTTTTTTCATTATGCAAATATGTTTAAAATATTTTTTTAATATAAAACAAGGGTTTTTTAATAATTATTTGATTTATTTTTAATAACAGTGGGCGTGGCACGCCTTGCTTTTATTAATTAAAAATAAAAAACTGCCAACTGCCTCGCGCCATTTGCCGAACAACTCAGCATTTTTCACACTGAGGTTATGTTCTAAAAATTAAAATATCTCGGAAAGTGGTTAAAAGTGGCAATTCTAATTACACTCATTTGAACAAGAATTGAATACTCTACAACATAGAATACATTTCTTCGATGGACTCTGCTGCACTCACTTTATATAGCTTTTCAAAAATGAGGCACCATCAAAAATATGCATTTTTTTAGGTTACTTACACTTTTACTATATTAAGGGGACAAAACGAGATTTTTTCAACTTTGAAAAGCATAAACATATATTACAAACCCCTCTGGCTAGAACACGTTTCAAAAATTCCAATGATATTCTTTAATATTTGACTTTTAACGATTGCAAAATTACATAAAAAACGCCAATATGCGCATTTTCGATAGCTGCATTTCCGATAGCTGTGTTTGATCAGCTGATGTTTTTAAATGGCGCCATTTATCGAAAATTCTGGTATGCAACATTGATCAATGATCAATTGTGAACTCATTGCACCTAAAATTACTTCAATCGGCCAACTTTTAAAAAATGACTTTTGGCAAGCAAAAGTGGTCAAATTACCTATAGTGCCACGGAACATGTGTGTGTGTGTGTGTGCTGTGCAGTGCGTGTGTGTTGTGTGTAAGTGTGTAAGTGTGTCGACTCAATGTAATTTTACCAAGATTGTAATGTATATTGAAATGTATTATCAATTAAAGGTTTATATACAAAATATTTGAATCTAAATCAAGTACCGAATCGAGAAATAAAGCCCCAGAGTATGCAATATCATTTTGTTACTTGGATATCGGGGTAGCCTACACTTGGGAGGCGGCACAGAGGTTCCATCGAAAAGCTTTTACCATTTATTTGCACCTCAAGAGCCGTGCAATAGACACACCTGTATAAACCTTAGATTATAGTACGAATATGTAGAAAAATCACTTGACTGTTCCTGTTCCTTGTGGCCTCCGATTTCCCCTACCAAATCCGGCATTTGGGCTGGCTGGGATTCATCGGCGTACCGCGGGCGCACTTGAAGGTTCTGGCGAACTCCTCGGAGTTGGACAGCACGCCCCGCAGCCGCATCTGTCCAGGGCAATGGGAGTCACTGAGGGCGTAACGCGAGGCCGCCGGCGTGTAGGTCTCGCACCATAGGTTCCCAAACGAAATGAAGAAGAGCTGCTCATGGGTGTAGTGCTCCAGTCCGGGCAACTTGGCCCGCTCCCGGCCCACCTCTTTGACGTAGAGCCGGTATGCATAGAAGGCCTCCCGCATGCCACCATTGTCGGCGATATTCTCGCCCAAAGTCAGTTCGCCATCAATCTGTGGGGGCAGCAGGAAGCAAAGGTCAGTATCTCCACCACTCCAAAAGCATGTAATCCCTCTGCTGACTTCACAGATATACCCACTCACATATTCATCGATGTCCTCCAAGTGGTAACGACTGTACTGCTCCACAAAGCATTCGGTGCGGTTGATGTACTCGTCGATGGTGCGGTTGGACCACCACTCAACCATGTTCCCGGCCCGGTCGAAGCGTCGGCCGCTGTCATCGAAGCCGTGCGTCAGTTCATGGCCCAGAATGGTGCCAATTGAGCCATAGTTCAGAGCCCTGCCAAGGACACAGAGCCCAGCAAACGTGGTGGGTTAGGATCTATTTCTAGAAGGGATTAGTGCAAAGTGCGGTGCAAAAACGTGCCTGCTGCCCGGTTCTCTATTTGCTCTGTGATATGTGCCGGTGCCGGGATACTGAGTGCTATGCGAGTCGGACTTACTCGAGGCCCAGGTCGTAAAAAGGATACTGCAAAATGGCAATGGGCACGGCTGCAAGGGAGGAGATAAGGCTTAGGGATTTAAAGGACATCTTTTTCCGCTGGCCACTCACTGATTGCATTCGATTGGAACGTGTGAAAGGCATTCACATTCGACGGCGATGTCGCCCAGCCAATGGGCTCCGGCTTGTCCATCTCGTTCAGCTTGTCCATCATCTGCCAGTGGACAAAGTCCATGAGGTTCTCCAGGTGCGTGCTGGCGTTCACCTCGGCGCCCTCGTAGTAGGCGTTCAGGGCACTGGCATTGCGCAGCCACGATGGAAAGCCAATGAAGCTCTTCATTTCGGCAGACTTCTGGATGGTCTTCCGCTTGGTGGCCTCGTCCATCCAGGAAGTGGCCTTTACCAGGCGATCGAAGGAGCGCCTGATATCGCTCAGCATTCGCTGCACGCGCGGCAGCTTCTCCCGGGTGAACTTCTCGTCCGCCAGGACATAGCTCACCGCCATTCCGAACAGGCTATTCACTCCGTTGGCGCAGTATAGGGAGCGGGGAGTGCTGCCCTCGGTTCCAATGGCCACTCGCATGTACTCCGAGTGGAGCAGCCGCATGGCACTGGTCGTGTGCAGCACCAGCTCCTCGATGGTGCTCAGCCAGAGGTAGGACTCGATGTGAGAGGACGGTGTGTCCTCCAAGAACTCCACTACATGCTGCAGATACAAAATATCCGCCTGGCTGGTGATGATGGTCACATTGCTGGTCATTTGGGGATTGCCCGCATGCTTGGTGCCCTTCAGAATCAGCTCCATGTAGCGCATCCAGATGGGGAGCGTTTTGGGCGCTATGTTCTTGTCCGTTTGGTTCTGCAGATCCAGCAGGGAGATGTAGATGATGTCGTCTGCCGGATTCTTCGAGGGTTTGGTCATGTTCTCGGCGTCCTCTTTTAACTGTGAAATTAAATTAATTAAAATTAATATTCATTTAATATTAGGTACATGTTTTTACTTGCCTCATGCACCTTCTTGGCCACCTTGACGCCCTGCTTGACCAGCTCCGTGATGCCCTGGGTGGCCTCCTCCTGATTGACACCTGGGTCCACGTACAGCAGATACTTCTCGATGACTTTTCGCACATAGTGCAAGTAGGCTGCCATTCCGGCGCTGGTCTGGCGGGCCGCCTCCTCCTCCTCGCTCTCGCGATCCTCCTCGTTGTCGTCCTCGTCGTCGTCGCTATTTGTCATAAAGATTGTCTTCCGGTGGATCTTGCGCAGCAGCTTGTGCGAGTCATCATTGTTGCTGAAGAGAAGGAAAATAATTCATAAAAACTTTATTCATTTTGATTTCTTATATTTTTTACTTACAAAGGAAACGCTGAGTCGGTCTCCGGCGTTCCCAGGGCAATCCTGTTGATAGTCCTGTTAAAGGGATCCGGAAACACATCGAAACCAAAGATGAGATCCATGCTGAGGTGCTGCTTGATGGCCACTATGGACTCCAGCCAGTTGTAGCTTTCATTGGCTTTTCCGGCATACTTGGAGCCGCTGCTCAGGGTGAGATTCAGCGACGTGGGCAGAATGGGAAGTCCAAAGCGCAGCAGGTAACCCACCAGCGGCTCCAGATCCCTGGCATCCAACTGCTTCGTGTCCATGCAACCCTTGTACATGGTCTTGGCCTTGCCCACGGCTTCGGGCTCCGCTCTGCTGATATTGGAGCGCAGGAACTCCCGCACCAGGCGCATGATGTGCGCCTGCCGCTCCCGAAACCAATCGTTGGAGGTCACCGAGTCCGGACGGGGATGCTCCTCGGCCCAGCGGCCGCAGGTGAATTGATAAAAGTCCTCGCAGGGATCAGTCTGCTCGTCCATCGCGTAGATGAGGCTGGCCGCCGTGCGGATGCACTCCTTGCTACGGCAAATCGAGCTGGTTTTCTTAACTGTAATTATCAGAAAGGTGAGCGATAGAATTTAGTAAAATATTAACCAAAATACTCACAACTTAGGCTAACGACTATGATTGCTATCAGCAGAATGACTACGAGGGCCAGCAAACCACCCAGCACCACTTTGTGGTAGTAACTGCGACGAAACCTGAAGGAAATGGCAGGTAATTAACAGCTTAAGACCGGCTGAAGGGCACTCACCTGGACTGAATGCCCACCAGAGTGGGTTCTATGGGCTGGTAGGGAAGCTGTCCATGCTTGCCATTGGCACTCGCCGTGGCAGAGGCACCAACCAGTGGTCCATTTCCGGCTCCATTGCCAAGCTCATGGCCGCCTGCACTGCCATTGGCTCTCACGGGTGCCGATAGCAGGCTCAGGTTACCTGTAATGGGTTTCCAAAAAAAAATCCAGGCTCACTAATTGCCTTGTTCTCTGCTCTCTCAATTAGCTTCTAACAAAAATTGATTTTAACCAAAGCCAGAGGAGGAGAGACACGTTTTATTAACACTAATTAGACTAACGTCAAACCCGGCAGTGGATTGGCAGTGGGGTTCGTGTTTTTTATTCTTATCTCGATCGGTGTTGTCCTGTGGCTCCCCTGTGTCCCTAATCGCCTGGCTAATGCATGTCCTACCTACTTGTCTCTGTCTGTTACCTGCGAATGCGGAAATGCTTTGACAGAAGCCACATTGCAAGTTGCAAGTTACAAGCTGGTGACAACGTCCGGTTCAACGGCCTCAAAGCGATTTCGCGTGTCCGGCAGCAATTTAACCTATTTTAAATTAATCAAAAGCCCAGCTAACCACACGACCTAATCTCCAATTTACATGTGAAATGAAGAATACCTGGGCTCCATTTGATAAACAGGATAAACACAAGTTTTTATCCATTTGGGGCGGTCCTTGGAATTATTTTTAGATTGAAAAAGATTGAAATTTACGGATGTAAATCAATATAAGTTGCACCCTTTGCTGCCTTCTACTTAAGCTGAATCTCTATATACTCCAAATCTTAAGACTTTATTTGAAATTAATATTCAGATAACTCCAAAATATATCTATATCAATCGGGTTACGTTTTGCTACACAGCATCACAGCATTGCCAACCCTTCATTTCTTTGTCAGATGTTTTTGTAGAAATTAACAAAAATCCCAAATTTATAAAAAAGCATATAAGATGTTTAATAGCATATCCGTAATGCTGTTCAACACATCCGAGATCGAGAGGAACATCTTTGGCATGGCCGACGATGTGTACCGCGCCATCGAGATCTTCGAGCAGGCAACCAAGTTTGAGGCCAAGTACGGCAGACCCTTCGAGATGCTGTCCATGATCTTTGACTGTCTCGTCTTCATGGCGGTGGCCCTCATAATCGTGGGACTGGTCCTGGAGAAGCGTTTCGTGAAGCTCTGGCAGCTGGCCAGGCTGAGTCGCTTGAGGGAGAAGATGCAGTACAAACTAGTGGCAAACAAGGTTAACAAAAAGAAGGAAGCCCTCCCGGAGACCAGGTCATCCTCTGTTACATCCCTGCCTGAAGTTATCCAAGAGCCGGGGGACGATGTCATTAGTAATACCAAAATCGAGACCAGTGACAACGAGGAAGAGGATACCCTGGAGAAGAAAATGGTGGGCACTGCATCGTGGGCCAAGAACTGGCGGGTCTCAACGAAGATCCAGAATTTTGGCACATGGTTCCGCTAACTGATGATAATCCGGATATCGTGGCCCATTACCTAGACGTCGTGATGCTGACGCCAATCTATAGATTGAGGCTTTGCGGTTAGTGATTTCAATTGGAGAAAATGCCACAAATTGACTAATTAAGCTCGATATTAATATGTACCTAAATTGAATACGTGATTGCTGCCTGACTCATATGCTTTAAATAATGTATTACCCAAGTAATTCAGTAGATACAATAAATAATAATCATCTTAGTCATTAACATTGAGAATATGTTGGGTTTTGCAATTAAATAATGATCCATTTTCGATGCAGTCTCAGTCTGCTTCCTGTCTTCTTTATTTTAATAATATTTTTTAGATATACAATCCTTACCCGGTGTCTGCAATCTCTGTAGAGGCAGCGTCTGCTGCTGCAGATTATCGCTGAAGTAGCCATGATTGATGTTGCCCGTGCTCCAAATGCGGCTGCGGTCCTCCATTGCCATGGCATTGAGTCACTTGCTCTCAGCTTAGTTCATTCTCCGGTGATTTCTTCTGGATTTCCCTAGATTTCTGGTTCTAACTCGGTGATTTTTCCAAGCACTTTGGGGCATATCAATGAGCAGCTTGCATCATTTGAATGCACGTCACAGCGCCCACATGTTGCGCCTTTCAGAGGAGCCTAGGCCTAGGTCTGAGAACAGTTTAGCAGGCAGCTGGGAACAGTTGCTGGGTTGAACTATGTGTATCTCTCACTCCACTTATCGCTTTTTCCAGCTATATTGCATAATTTGGTCTTTATGTGCCGGCTAAAAAGTGCAAAGTCTAGTTCGAGCGAGTGAGCCACTGACGACTGGTGTGGAGCAGCGACTACCGGCGGATTGGAGCCCGAGCGTCGTCAACAGAACGTATTTATATGGCACCGATAAACCTGCCTGCGCTAGCAGCAACCGAATAACAACAATACACGTTCCCCCCACAAAGGCAGTGGCAATAATACAGCCAACAAACAAATCAGGCAACGGCAACCCCCATTAACTCCTTCGGCCATGCAAATGTGCTGCGGCAATTACCAAAGGGAACCCCCAAGCCCAACCCCTCTCCTCCAGGCAAAAAAAAATATATAAAAAACCTTGTCAGTGTCTGACTGTCCTGCATGTTGTCCGTATTTCTGTTTGTTCCATCGTATCCATTCCAGGGGAAGTCCCTGGGTTCTACAGGCTCAAGAAGTTGCCTCAATTTGTGGACTTTGTAAAAGGTTTTAGCTTGAAAATAAATTTATATTCATGAGTGAGTTAAATATTAAGAATATAATGGTGAATCTATATAAAAAATAATATATATTTAAATATGAGAAATTATCTATAGATTTTTTTTTAAATAAGAATATTATATATAAAGTTGCATTTAAAATATCTTCAAGAAACCTTTATATGCAAGGAAAACTTTACAATTTGTCAACAAATGTTGATTGACTTTGACTTGACTCTTAGCAAAAACAGATGTTTAACTAATTAGTTACAAACCCTTAAAGCAAAAAAATAAAAAACAAAGCAGAATGAGAGTAATACACATCTGGAAACCATTCTCCACTGAATCATCACATAATGCCATCTATTACTGAAAATATATATATAATATATAATTTTAATGACTCAACGGGGTATGCAGATGTGCGGATACCAAGTTCCTTTGGCTTGTGTATTGCCACTGTGAATCAGAACCGAACCCGAAGTGACCACCATCCAGAGGCGTAATGAGAAAAAAGCCAAATACAAATGGGAGCTCTCACCCAAACTCTGTACAGAGCTAGGGCTAGGGAATAGATAGATATATGTATGGATAGTTGCTAATTGATATGAACGCGGGTGTTTTGGGAGGCGCATGATTGATGACCCTGAACCGGGCCGGATTCCCAATCGGAAGGGACACGACACTGGACACTGGACAGTGGGAAAACGACTGCCTAATAATAGTAATTAAATGGTGGCACTTTGCCCGCCCATCGGCATTCGCATTGTTTGCCCCCTAACTTTGACATAGTTTATTGTGTTTTCGGAATCGATAAATCCTATTGATTTCTACATGTGTTGGGCGCCGTCCAATGCATTCGGTCTCATCGCGCATACGCCCCGCTGACAGTCGAGGAACTCCGGCAAAATGCAAAGCCCTCCGGGACATGTTTACACTCACTAGGGCGTAATTGGTTTGCTTGACTATTGTTAATAATCAAATAAATTGTCCGCCTGCCGCAGGAGCCACTGTCACCAGGCTTTCAGCTTTCTGGATTCAGGATTCAGGGTTCAAAGAACTTTACTTTGCTGGCATGTACTTGCATACATTTATTATACATTATCTTTTTGTTGTTCTATTTTAAACATACATTTCTTATATAGTTTGGTGGTGTTTTTCTCTCTTTTTTTGTTGTATTTTTTTTCTAGGACTAATTGCATGCATTTCTAGCTTAAAAGTTAGACAGGGAAGCAAGTCATTATGGTAAATATGACACGAATAGGTTGACGTTGACTTGATTTACAATTTTTTTTTTTAAATTATTTTAAACGCAGCCTAAGGTGGATTTTCAATTTTTGTTGCATTAAAATTAAGATCAAGAGTACAGATTATCAAATAAAACAACGATCCCCTGGACAGTTTGGCCTGCCATTCTGTGGTGGGTGAAACTTTGATGCTGCAAAAGAAAGAAAAGAATAGAAAAGTGTTTAAGTAAATAAAATAAAATAAAATAAAATAAAGCAAAATAAAATATTGGAAGCTAGTTAACTTTGTAAGGAAACTTTAACTCTGTCAGTCTGACAAACACTCTCTCTCCTATATACATTTCAAATAAAAATAATTCTTTGAGAATCCCAAGTACCTATCCTAAAGTCTCGCTCGTTAGTATTCCTATCTTTTTATCCCCTGACAATGGACCGTGTGTTCGGCAATGTCGAGTACAATTTCAAGGCCCTGACGAAGGATGGCAAGGGCCTGGCCCTGAAGCTCACCGGATTCTATGCCGTCGGCTGGACCTTGCGCAAGTTGGTCAAGTAATGCTCCATTATTGCCGGAAGGATGCCTGCCTCGTTAATTGTTTCCCAGTTTCGTGTGTCCCACTTTAACGTGTAAATTCCATGTTGAAAAGAATACATTTTTATCTCACCTCCAAAATCACAAATCACATTGAAACTGGGCCATGCGCCTCACTGGACTTTCACCAGCACGCACTTGCAGCAGGAGGGGATCTTGAAGACGTCCTGGACCACGTCCAGCTGCCCGCTATTGGGTATGCTGGCCAGGTTCCGCATCACATAGTGCTGCCGGCAAACGGGCTTGTACCGTGTCGGGAAATTCTCGGCATAACCGCAGGGCAGGTCCTTTTCCCTAAGGAGAAAATGTATTAATTAAGCTGCCATCTCCTCGCTCTCCCCTCGACTTACTCGCACTCCTCGATCTGAATGCCCTGCTTGAACTCCTCGTCGTTGACGATCAGCTGCCACGAGTTGTCCGCCTTCAGACCCTTTTTCGGGTACAGAATCCGCCTGTTGGTGCGGCACAGGAACACCTCGTCATCGGCCGAGCCCACACGGGCACTCACATCCGTGGGCTGAATGAGTTCATCGTTGAAAAATCTGGCAAACTTCCCTGCCAGCTTCTGCTTGAGGGCCGAGAGATCTGGATAATTGTCCACCTGGGTGCAAAAGGACTTGGACTCCTGATTGGGCTCATCTCCGCACTGGGTGTTGTTCAGACGATATTTGCCTTCGGAGCCTGGGAAGACAAAGGCTAAAAGTTAGGCAAGCGCCAAAGGCAGTTGGCCAAATGAGTAATGGAATCGATTTAGTTGTTAATTGTAAACACTCGAAATGGGAATCGCCTTTCACCCAATTAAATGTCAATTGGTTTTAGGAATGATTGTAAATTTGATTTCAAAAGGTCTTCGATTCGTATTTCGAGTGCAGCATGTTTCGAGTATCGAATGTATCTGAAGGATCTTAGGATCTTTATTTGGTGGCTACTTACTGTCCGACGTCGGCCTTCGGGGCCGCGGGGCCGGGGTAGACGTCACCTGGGCCTCTTGGGCGTTGGTCCCCTGCAACGAGACGAAGGTGTCGTTAAAGACCAGATTCAGCTTGCCGTCCGGGGAACGCTGCACTTTGAAGTATTGGTCTGGCTGGCTCAGGCCGTGGTACTGATGGTAATGGCTGGTCGGGACCGGGGACTGTCTCTGACTCTGGGCCTGAGTCTGAGCCCCCAGCATGGTGGGTATGGGCATGACTGGTGAGGAGGGTGCACTGTCCGCGGTCGTTGTGGTCTGTGCGGGTAGAATTCACTTGTGTTAGTCTCTCAGCCGAAATCGAAAATAAACACACAGAGACAACACACAGCCCACACACACACAAGATGTGATCGGAGGAGACAAGGGATGAAATGGGAGTGCCACAGGGTGGGTGAATGTGGAATAAAAAAATATAGTGGAGCGCAAATTCGTCATTTTAATTTTTAAAAATTAATTTCTTTAAGGGATTTGGGTGTACAATAATTAAATGATATTTTATAAACTGTAATAGTAATAAATTGCATTGATTTTTGGTTAAAGTTTTAAAAAAAAAATGGTTAATTTCTCTGATTCTTTCAAGAAAAATCCCTTAAGTCAAAGCCAAGTTTCAAAACTAAAAGACGAATTTGTTAAAAAAAAAACAAATCCAAGAGAAATTTTGGTGCTTACATTAAAGAGGTGTAAACCCTTATCATCGTTCACAATGAAGAGCTCTTCCAGGATTTCATTGATATCCTTGGCCTGCAACTGTAGCGGAAAAAGACAGGACGATAGGCGGTTTAGTCTGGGTTTTCACAACAAAAAATTCAACCACAAAGACGACACAAAAATCGGGTTGGATGAGGGATAAATATGGGGGATATTGCTAAGGATATTTCTAAGGAGTTCTTTTGTGTTTTTGAGGAGAAGGATAAGAGACTGGGTCTGTGTTCACACCTCCTTGGTCTTATTGGGTCCGCGCAGAATCGCGAGCACGTTTTCCGACGTAAAGCCGGACATGTCGGCATCGGAACCTTTGGAATTTCCTGACGAGCTCCCGCTGACGGCGGCCTTCAAGGCCGCCAAGTCTGCCGCTGCATTCGCCGCCGCCGCCTCGGCCTCGCGCCGCTTCGATATTTCGCTATTGATACAAACTATCTGAAAGATACAGGTGGAAGAGTGGAGAGTTTGTTTTTCGGTTCATCAACATTGCCAAGACAACTAACTAGATTATAGTAGATACTCCGCGAGTCCGTTGCTGTTGTTTTGCTTTTGTTTGTCTGTCAGCGGCACTACATTTGCGTGCTTGGAAGGAGTTTGAACAGCTGCTTTGCTCTGGGCAGGCGCAGTTTCTGCTTTCAAATTCCATTGAGTTAGGACCCAAACCCGAACCCGAACCCGAATCCAAGATAGCAACAGAGCGAGAGTTCAGTTTCCAAACTGATAATTCTAGGGCTGCCCGCCAGATTAGGCAGAGCTCCCCGAAAATTATGAAGCCTCGAAAGTCGTGTCCGATTTTTGGTTATCAGCGAAATAAGTGAGAGAGAGAATGAATAAGGGAAGAGTCTGTGAGATAATGCGGGGATCGGATCTATAACGAAAGACTCGGACCTGGCCTACAAAAGATAGTCATGGATTACTTCAAATTAAATATTAATTAAGGCCTCTAATCTTTGCTTTGTCATGAATGACTTCAAATTAAATATTAATTAAGGCCTCCAATCTTTGCTTTGCTTTGTTTTGTTTTGTTGCATTTTAATTTATTATAAATTTTTAACTCTGATCTCGTTTTATTGCCTTAATTTCCCCTAAAGTATATTTAAAGATTGACAGCATAAAGAATTTACCCTAATCGAAATTGGGACTTGCCACGCTCGTATAAAACCCGATCTTAAGTGCCCACCCATAATCCCATAGGCACGTAATCGGCGGAGGCTTTTTGTTTTGCGATTTCTCGGAAATGTTTTTCCCCAAGCTTGCCAGTTAATTAGCTAACAGCAAGCTTTTATTATCATTATTATTTGTGCTGGCAAACATTGGATAATTCTTCCATATCAGTTTTGAGGTTTTCCACGAACCCTTTGGAACTTGGACAGAGTCGAAATAAAATGTTGATCATTGGAACCGGATCGGTGTTTGGATTTCCGAGGAAAACCAGGCAAGACGATCAGCGTCTGTCACTAATAATTTTCCAATTAATTACCGGGCGGCGGAATCCCTTTTGTCAGCGACAGTAAATTAGCTCGGAAGTCGTGTGCAGAATCACTTGGCTGTCAATTAATTCACATTATTGCAATGCCGATGATATGCATTTATTATAAGAAGAATGATGAAAATTGCACACAGCTCCCCGCTGCCGCCTTTGGCAATGTAAAACGGGTTTGCGATCTCTCTAAACTATCTGTCTAAATAGCAAGTACATATGTATATAAACGCCCTTCGGCTTATGGTAATCCTCGACGCAGGCCAGGAAAATCTAAGGTAGTCGGAAATGAGGGGAGATAATGACCCAAAGCCCAAAATGCATGAGAGTTACACACACAACACAGAAACCACAGAGACAAAATGCAGTCGAACTTTCATAACTGGAACAACCAGCTGTGGGCATTAAAATCGAGTTAAAGCGAGACTTTCAGTTGAGTTAACAAAGTTTCTATAATATTCTATAATATAATATTCTGGATCATATCATCAAATTTAAGCTACAAAAGAGGGCTGATTTACTATGAAAATTAAACGTAACAAGATTTTACTTTAGAATATAGAATTTAAAAAGAATTTAAATCAAATTATGGATATATCGAGGGTTATAAATGACTTTAAAATGACTTCTTAAATGATTTTGAAATATCACAAAATAATGAGTAATAAATAACTCACTTATATTTAATTAAAAATAAAATAAGATATGATTGATTGAGTAATTGTTGTTAAATTATATACAAAACAAACTAAATTTTATAGATTTTTCTCTATATTGCTTCACTGACTTAGGACTGTGGCTTAGTTTCAAGTTATCAAAGTTCGACTGTTCGACTTAGAGAGAACCAGACTACTCACCGTGGTGAAGAGGGCGAAGAGCAGCACCAGGACCTTGATCATCTTGAACCACATTGGCGGCATTTTGTCCGTGTTTCGACTATATAACTATATATATATTCTGAGGACGGCTTCCGTCTGCGTCGGGATCGGGGCAGGGGATCAGCGAATCGGTTTCAGACTTTTGTTTATATCTCCGATCTTCTGATACTTTTAATGGGGCCTGCGCGTATGTGTATATAAAATAAACAAACTGGCACGACTAAATGTTAATGCCGGTCTTTATTCGCGTTGGTTATTATTATTGTTATTATGGTTGCCGTAGTTGTAGCCGCCGGATTGGTATGTATTTATTTATAAATATTTTGTTAGCTATTAGGTGTTGCGCCGTTGTCGCGGCCGTCACCGATTCCGTTTCCCGCTTTTGTTTGTTTCCTTTGCACGTTTGCCAGACAGAGGCAGACAGACGACGACACTTCAATTAGTCGCTTTGCTTTTCACTTTAGTTTCGCTCTCGCCGCTTTAGTTGAACCGTTTTTGGTCGCTGGTCTGATGGTCCGCTGGTCGCTGGTCTCTGTCTCCGTCTCCGATTTTATTGTTTTATTGTTTCTTATTTCGGTGTGGGTTACGGTTTCGGCAAATGATTTGGTCACCAGGTTTTTGAATCCCAAATTTAATGACTGTCCCGCGTTTGGATCCTAAGGTACGTTTGGATCGGTGGATCGGTGGATCGGTGGATCGATGGATCGTGGTCGTTCGGTTCTCGGCGCACAGCTTGGAGTGAAACCAATGGGGCAGCGCGCATGCGCTTTTATGCAACCATCAGCTGCCACTGGCCTTTATCGGTTTTTTAAAAGCGACGCGCGCTGGGATTTTCCGACGTCGTCGACGAGGAGGAGTTTCACCATATCACCCGGCCCGGGTCTCCAGCATTAACTAATTCTGATTCCGATATTTAGTATTTAATTACGATTTCTCGCGATCGAGAACACAACACGACAGCGAGAGCGAACGACTGCTAGTCAACTGAGATGTCTGGAGCGAACGGCGGCTTTGACAGCCGACAGCCGACCGACCGCCGGAGTGCGCTCTTCAATTTACAAGTGCAGCTTTGGCCGAAGCTTAGCTGAGCTGGAGAGGCATGGGGATGTGGTGGCATGGGGATGCGATGGCATACGGGGATGTGGCAGAGAGAGAGAGACGAAGATTTGTGGAGTGAGCGTGGGCTGGCACAGAGGGGGCGGGCGGACGGCGGTCTGACAGCTGATTGCTGTTCCGCTGCTAATTTCTGGGAGAAGCCATTCTCCCCGACAAACTTAAGCGGTTTGAATCATCAAGCACTGGAAGAAATATTATACAAGTTGTTATCAGTACTTGAAAAATATAATATTCTTACATTATTTACTTTACTTGAAGTTAGCAAATAACAAATAATTTATGACAAAACTACTGAAATAAATTATTGATATTTTTATAAACATCAAAACGCATGAATATTTTTATTTTATTTATTAACCAAAATCTTACTTAGAAGTTTAAAAGGCACTGAAGGAATTTCTTACTTAGCAAACCGCCAATGTAGCTATAGCTTGCCTTCTACCAGCTTCCCTTCTACCAGCTTCCCATCTACCAGCTTCCCTTCTACCAGCTTCTCTTCTACCAGCTTCTCTTCTACCAGCTTCCTTTTTACCAGCTTCCCTTCTACCAGCTTCCCATCTACCAACTTCCCTTCTACCACCCTTTAACCCTTTAACCCTTTATTTTTTATTATTTGTTGAGCAAAACCCAGACACTTGTAGGGCTTTCGAGAGTCTCCTTGGCCTGGCCAACAACTGTTGCCAACGAAAGTAAAAGTGCTGCCCGATCAAAGCTTTCCACCTGTGAGCTTTGCCTAAGAGAGAGCCCACCTGGCCGGAGCAGCTACCACTACTAACACTATTGGCAGCTGAAGCCTAATGCCTAATAAATAAAATTAAATATTCCGATGGGGTGCGACACACGTCAGTTCCGCCGTCGCACGCGTCATGGGAGTCAGGCACAATATCGGCTCTAAGTGGTATCTGCTCCGCCTCGGAGCGTGCGAAGACGACGTTGGGAAAGACTGCCCTGCCGGGTGACTCAATGTGGAATTTCCGAGATCTCGGACAAAACCGCAGCTTTATATCGCACTGCAAATATCTGTAACCGGCATCGATCGGGGGGAAGACTGACGTAGAGAGCTACCTGCGCCCAGACCATGAATGAATCTCATTTTTTCGAAGCTCAGCTCAGACCGGCTGTCTGAAGCCTTGAACTTGCCTCGGACAAAAGGTTATTCGTTGGGGCGCTTATTAAACGATGACTGATTTACACCGATTCCCAAGAATTTGGCGACTCTATAGCAATTCTCTTGAAGTTCTTTATCAGCAAATAAATATGTAATTGGAATGCATTTAATGGGGAATATAGTTGTGTTTCATGTGTAAGTAGATACGTGCTTGCCATCATAATTGATTTTTAAAAGCAATGAAAAAATATATCTGTTCTTAAAAAATCTCCCAGCTGACGATTATTGATTTCTAGGAATTTAAATGAAGTGCAATTGTGCAATGTTTGAATATAAAATTCCAAAGAAATATCTTTAAGTTGCGCAATGTTTTAATTTTAGGCAACTGCTTAGCATACTTTGGGGCCTTTAAATAATTTTAATGCATATTTGTGGGGTACTTTTGAAAATATCAGAAAGAGTTTGGTAATTATTACAATTTAAAGTAGGTTTCTAAATTTATTTTAATTAAATCTATAAATTAAGTAACAGTCTTGCAATTTAAATATATGAATTGCCTTCGTGCAATGTAAAACTATTTCATAACTGCTTCTTAATTAAAACCAAGCTTACGTTTCCCTTAGAACATGATGAAAAGTTTTTAAATAGAACGTTTAAGCCGCAGTTTTCAATGAGTCAATCAGTTGAATTCTTGAAATTCTATTAATTATTCAATTATAAATACTTAACTCTCTTTTTACCAAGTGTTGCAATAGTTATAAAAGTTTTGTAATAAATTAAAAGCTGCCAAGAACTCTGAGCTATTTAAAAATTATTTATAATTTCAGTTAACCTTTGATAACAATTATTTAGAAAAATAAACCCCCAAAGATTGTGCGTGTTAGCCTTAATTTCTATTTAGCTATTAACCAATCTTAATAGCCACGAATAAAGTCCACATTAATTTAGTTGAGGTGAAAAAAGAAAAGTTTAGCTTAAAATGGGCCTCCATTTTCCTAACGACTTGATCCAATTTACTTAATAGTTATTAATCGACGAGGAAACAACATCATTCGGCGGGCCACCTTGGCTGATGGCAGTCATCGAGTGATATTGGCCAATCCAGCGAGGATGGCCCAAAAGTCAGGGCAAGTCAAGCGAGCAAACGCTCGGGTCAAGTTAACGAGAAAAAATGGCGAAATAGATGAAATACTTGCGCTTAATGACAGTCTCTGGGCATGCATGTGTGTCCGAGTGCGGAGTGTGTGTGTGCCTGACTGAATAAATAATGAAATTGCATTGCACATTCGATAAAAAAACCATTTCCACCATCCACAATTAAAGCAACGCCAAAGAAAAATGTGGACGCACCACAACTCAGCCTGCTTGCAAATGCAATTTCCATGACAGCGCCATTGCGGTGCGTTCGCCTCTAAAATAAACATAAACATAATAAATAGATGTGAAACAGGCGACCAGGACGACGAGATCGCAGCAGCCAGCTGGCTGGGAGCAGCAGCTGTTGCTCAATTTGTCGGCCGAATCGATTGCATCATAGATATAATCCCCAGTGCACTTTATGTTGCTTTATTTTTTGCTGGCGAAGGGGGGGAATAAAAAATGGAGATGCCCCTTGTTGAAGTGCTAAGCAAATATCGTTGCAAACTAAAGGCAGGCTTTCACTTTTTCCCTGAAAAAAAGAAATACTATATTGAAAATAAAAACCTTTTAAAGAAATCAATTTAATTTATTTCTGATCACCTAAACCCTTTCCGAAACCCCTCGAAATATTTACAGTGCATCCGCCTATCATCACAATAAAGCAAATTGAATTATGCTGTGCAGCTTCCGTCCCCCCAAAAAAAAAGCAAATAAAAAATAAATCACACGAAAAGTGCCAAAAACGAGTTCGCTTCCGATATGGATTTCGGATATACTTTGTCGCCCGTGTTGCAGCAGCGAAACTTTGCGAATTTGAAGTTGAAGTTGAAGTTCATTGCGCAACTAACGAGCGGCTGGACAGTAACAAAAATAAAAACGAAAAGCCAAGCAAAAATAAAATGAAAATCCAAGCAAAACTGCAGCAGGAAGTCGAGGAAGTGGAGTGGACTCTTGGTGGCTTTTTGGTGGATTTTCTAGCATTTCCCAATGCGCAACGCGCAGCGCTCGGCCTGTTATCGCATTTCACGTTACACTCTGAAAACTTTTCCCCCAACACACATTTTTATTTTCATTTTCATTTTCATTTTGCACTGGCAATTGCCCCATGTCAATTAAGCAGAGAAAAAAGAGGCAGCAGCAGCAGCCGAGGAAAGCCTGTGAAGAGTGAGTGATAAATGAAAAGTACTTGCAGATTTTGACTGATATAAAAAAAATAAAACCGATAATGGCAGGAAGTGACACAGACTTGATATTTATGAATGCATGAGGACACTATCCTCGAAATTCCTTTGACAATCGTGCATTTATTTTAATTATTGCATTACGGCATTCCCGAGAGTGTTATCTCATTGCTTCTTTCATCAGCAATTTATAGATTCAACGAATGACTTCCTTCCTGTTCGAATTTGATCGGCTGCAACTCTTAATATTTATATTTATTTACGCAATGAGGCAGTGGGTGCGGGCCAAGAGCCACTAAATCGAAACCAATTCACTTTCTGTTCACTCAACCCGCACTGAATGGCCACATTGTCGGTTCAGCGGAAATTTAACTCAACCACAACGAATTATCCCAGGCAAGAGAAACATTTAAAAACTCCCCACCCAGTGGGAGACTTTAAGTTGACAACCCAATAAACAGCGGCTAAAAAATAAATGCAATAAAAAATTATTAAAACAATTCAGTGGCGGAAAGGTGAATTTCCACGAATTCCAAATGACCTAAAATTAAGTTAAATGTAAGCAAATATAATTTGTATTGCTTTTTAAATACTTAGAATGTTGTCACACTTCGCTAATAATAATACTAAACAAACCAATAAATCTTTAATGGGTCCTTAAAGTGTCTTTTATGAAACCACAACACAAAAAGCTGTAGTTAATGTCAGTTATTAGTCACGGATTTAATTTTATATTTATATTTATTACGGCTACCAGAATTTGTATTTTAAAGGAAATATAAAAAATCCGATTGTTGCAAAACTTAACCCTTTCCCCCAATGCAGGGCATTCAGCTGGCTAAAACCCAAGTCATTTATGTCGGATTCCGCCCCCGAATCGCAATTATATTGTCCCATTTGCATATATACGCGTATTCGCAGGCCATTACATGAGTCGCCGCCGGGTTTTTCCATTTTATTTTCTTTAATTTTCTTGCTCATTTTCATTTATTTCATTGCTGTTTGCTTTCGCAGCGGCTTGTTTTCCTTTGGCTGTTTAGCAAATTCGCAGTTTGCTAACTGCGAGTGCTTAAGTATCATGTTTGGGCCAAGTTTTCCTCACTGCCTTCTGCATTAATGCAGTTGCAGTTTGAGTTGGAGTTGCAGCAGTTGTTGGCTTTGTCTGGGCCCATTTCACTTTCGGTTAGATAACCAAAAGTCCGGTGGTGTACGAGGTGGAGATTTTTTGAGAGGAGCTCGCACTTCTCGTAGGATAATGGCCAGGGAGTGGGACTGGGAGCTGCCATTGTGTTCGCCTCAATTGTGTGTCGCATATATTTCCACATGAACTGCTTCTGACATAGTGACAGTGAACTCCCATTGAGAGTGTCGACTTGCCACTGCCACCAATTGTCGCAACATTAGATAATGGGCTTGCCCTCGGGTTAAAATCTGTATGAGCCTCTGTTTCGGAGTCTGCAGTTGAAGGTATGAGATCTCCAGGGGTCAAGGTTGTCGCTTTGAGACCAGGCAGGTCAAGATGGGCCTACGTGAAACGCTTATAAATGGGTTTTAATTGGAATTTTCCTAAACAACAAATTTCCAGAATGATATTATATGTTAACGATGCCAGCAAACTTTTTTAAGTTGTAAATAAATAATTTTAAAAATAAGTAATTAAATAAATAAATAGGAAACCCAATCTAAGCCCATATCCTTGCTAACTTTTCGTTTTATCGACTTATCATGAGTTGCTCCCTTTCAAGTTCGTTGCCTCAGTCTTTTGATTAAGCCGATATACCATAGATACACCGAAGTACCATAGAAAAGGCTTGTACACAAATTATCAACAGAACTTGTAAATAAATAATTTAAAAAAAACTATTTATTTAAAAAAGAAAAAATTAATTAAATAAATAATAAAATAAATCAATTATTAATTTAATTATCCACTCAAAGCCCCAATCCTTGTTGACTTTTCGTTTTATCGATTTGCCTTCATAAATAATAAAGTTCGTTGCTCCAGTCTTCTGATTATGGCGATATACCAAGTACATTACATAGAACGAAAACGCCATCAAGCGGCCGCAGTTTGAACTACAGCTTGTGGGCGAGGGGAAAGAGAGGGAAATCCAGTTCGTTTCCTAAGTCTTTTCTGATATTCTTAAGGTTGAAATTCAGTGAAGGAGTCATTTTTGACCCTATAAACCGTATATATTCTTGATCAGCATCAACAGCAGAGTCAATTAAGCCAGGAGGAAATACAATTTTTTGAATTTTTTGAAAATTTTATAAGGGGTTACATCATCAAAATTGTCAAAAATTGGCTAAAATTTTAAATTGTAAAATATTTTAAATGCAGTATGCAGATTTGTTAACCTAATAAAAACTAGTATTGAACTGCTTTCCTTATTAAAATTAAGTCATTTTTGGCATAGTTATGGGTTTTCAAAACTTCGATTTTCACTACAAAATTAGCATAAAAATATCGACAAATATTAATTTAAAGAATTTCTAAATAATAAATAGGTAACGCTCTTTGCCCTTTGCTGCTTGCTCCCTTTCAAGTTCGTTGCCTAAGTCTTTTGATTAAGCCGATATAGCAAGTACCACAAATACCAAGAACAAAATGCCATAATGCCTCGCACTAATTGACATTTAGTGCTACAGCTTCGAACAATATACATATATATTCTAAGACTTGTCCTTGCTGCACTTCTCTTTCGACGATGACTGTTCCTTTCAGCCATCACTCCATTTCAAGTTCGTTGCCTCAGTCATTCGATTGGGACAGGCCAGAAAACCGAGTCAAAGGTGTTGTTGCCATTCGTTCGAACACGTTTCAGACACCAAAGTTAATGAGCCGCATTGCAGTTTGGTGATTGCCACATGTGGCCGATGCCACTCGAAACGCATTGAACCCCACGCGCGCGCTCCTCCGTTTATGGCCAAGAGGCTGCTGCCGCAGTCTCGGTTTCATCAGCCAAAAATTGTAACACCAAACCAAACCACCAAAAAAAGAGCCACAAAAAAGAGAGTGGAGGTCTGCCAGCCTCTACTCTTAACCCAAAACTGAGAAGAGGCCCCGAAAAAAACAGCTCAAAATGCACTCCGAGTCGCCGCTCTCCAGCGTTTTCTTTAAATAAGCCGGTCCCAGTGATTTTCGAGCACAGTTCGAGCCCAGACGTTGCCGCGATTAAAGCCACAAGATATACGTATATATGAGAGCCAAAGACGGGGTGGAATCGGTGAAAGAAAGTCGCGAGTGAAATTTTTGTGCCGCCAAGACGAATGCCGATGACAAAACAAACGCAAACGCAAACGTAAATCGACAAAAAGTGCGCCGGCCGAAGTGCCTGCCAATATTGCTGCTGCAAGTGACGAAAAAAAAGTGAAGAAAGCTGGTGTATAGCAGAGACAGCGATACCTTAAAGCCAACTAAAAGTGAATTTTGATCTTGATTAGCCGCCCAGCTAATCCAAGGCCCAATTTGAGCTATTCCAGCGAGCGAAGCACACAGCTGCCCGGCTCTCGAAATGAAGGTAAGTGCCCAAGGATGCCGCCGCAGTGAAAGTTGCCGCGATTACTGGACTAATTTGTGGCATATCTTGGAGTTACCCCCACACTATATATCCATATAGTAAACATATATCTTGTTTATGCAACTTCTTCGGCGAACAAGTTCAAGTGCAAGGCATTCTTCGCCAAACTCGTTTGCCACACATCGCTGACTCTATTAGCTAAGCCCCCGGCTGCGTGATGTCTATCGCATTTCTCTCTCTCTATCTCCATCTCGATGGAGAGATGACGATGCCCTGGTGTTATGCAATCAGTGGATAACCCAGAAAGCCCAATCGATGCCTCGCTGCACTCGATAGATCTTCATTCACCTTCATTCACTCGGAACCTTATGTCACACAGGGCAAAAGAAGCTCCAGTTGACCCGCCGTGAAGGTAAAGTGTCATGCATAATTATTATGTCAGAGCCACACTTCTACTCGTCTTGAGTTGCTTTCGAAAATCGTGAAGAAATTTGAATAAAGCTCCAGGTGTAGTAGCTGCCAGGCGGAAGAAACCCGCAGGCGGAGCAGGTGAGGCGAGTCGCAGACACGTAAAAAGCGTAAACGAGTCCGAAAACTGAACCTACCGCAATTAATTTAGCAGTCATAGTTGAAGAAATGTCGTGTATATATGTATATATATATCTCTTGGGCAGGCTAATGACAACGAATTCTGCTCATTCACAATTAAGCAATTACCCAGGGCTAAAGAAATTCAAATTTCTGTGGTTGTTTTCAGCATTTTAAGTGGGGAAATATAAGTATATTTAGAGGTTTTTCAGTAAATTGGTTAGCATACATTTTATATTTATAATTTAATAAATATTTTATAAAAATTCTACCTGGTTAAAACTTTGTTTATATTTTTAGCCTGTAAAGCAAATAATTTTTTAGCATACATTTTATTTCAACTTATCCTGCTTGAGAAAAATCCTAAAAAATATTCCCAGACTTGTATATACATTTTTTTAATAACCTTCAATCGCCAAACTTGTTAGCCAGTGTAACACTAAATATGCTAATTGAATGTGAACACGGAAAAAGAGAGCGAGCTTGTTGGGGATGAGAGCTCGCAGCCACAGAGCCGGCAAGCACAGCACTTTCACTCTCATCTTTGCTTCTCCAACAAAATATTGGCCATAACAATGAGCATGCAAAACCAAAAAAAGAAAAAAGAAAGAAACCACAAGCAATCATAGCCAAATGGCTGTGGCAAATATTGGCCAATAGTTCAATAAGCCAGTACCATCCGATTCCTCCTACGACCATATCAGCCTCGAATTGCATTCCGCCAATTACTCAGCTCCGAAACATAATAAATAATAATGGTTTCGCCACATAGCCGCCTCGCCACGCCCCGCCAATTAGCTTTCAATTATTTTAATTACTTTTCGCCACTGTTTTATATATTTGTTTATGCAATCGCACAATCGCAGGGCGAAGAACAATATTGATTTTGCTTAATTTGTGCAATTTGTATGCAGATTGCAGTGGGCCAGGGCTAAGCCCGCTCGAATTGTATAAGAAGACTGGCCCAAACCCCGACTCCAACATATTTGGCCAGTCATAATTGAGGTTGCGCCATCGGGGGATCGATCGGGAGAAAGGCTGCCAATTTAATTAATATTTTTCGAGGCGGTTCCACTTTAACCCAAATATAAAATAGAAAAAAATAAAACTAATTTAAAACGCATTTGTCAAAAATATCAATAGCGATAATGGTGTGTTTCTCAACCGACTCGCTGTTGACCCGATTCCGTTTTAATTTCTATGCAATATCTGGCTTTATTTTTGAGCAAGTGGATTGCACGAAATCATTGAACAAAAATCAAGCCAAGCAGGGAAATATATCAAAAAAATATTCCATTACATTTATGATTTCTGATTCACTAAAACTCGTTTTACTTTAATGGTGAAAAATTTTGAGTGCTTACGGAAATTGTTGAAAATCTACGAAATTGTAGGAGATTATTATTGAAAACACTTAAGCTGATTTTAAGTTGAACAAATTTGTATTTAACGTGTTTAAAAGGAAATTGTTTCAACGCTTTATGGATAACAAAATAATAATACCAATTTGTATATTAATTTGAAATGCAGATTAAAATGATACCAACTCTAAATGGCAAGAAATCAAATTAACTTTTATTTGAAGAATATTTTGAGAGATAATCTGCAGGCTATGAAATAGTCTTTTGATTATAATTTATTCCTCTTGGATCTCATCTCAAATATTAAAATGCTAAAAACTCCATTTAAATTGTTTTTAATAAGAGAACCCATAACTTTTTAAATAATATTTAGTAATAAGCTGTGCCAAATTGTAGTTTCAATTTATTTAATTATGAAATTAAACGCTACAATTAGAAGGGACTCTGCAATTGTGCACTAAACATTTTGGCGGATTAATGGGGCATGAAACCGCACTGTAAACACGCCCAACCTCATCAGACACTGGGCTTCCCGCTTGGCCAAATTGGCTGTTAAGCCATTTAAGCCACCTTCCACCCCCTCGGCAATTAGCCAAAGTTCGCTCGACTGTTAACCAAGCGAAGGGGTAACTGGCTTTTAGGTAGTTGGCATATGCAGAGCGGGAATGAGGATTACGAGGCATGAGATACTCTCCCAGTTGATGTCAAATTATGTATGATTGCATGTGGTGCGTGTGTGTTTACAGTTGACAAATGAATGCACAACCTCCTCGGTGAGGCAATCGGCGGAGCTCTAACCAAAAATGATGTCTGATGTCTGGCGGTGGTGCAACGCAACCATCACCGCAACTGACACATTTTGGCAATTGAATTTCACCGGTTTCTATTGTTATAGCTGTCACGAGAAATTTTAACTGATTCCTAAAACGATTATGCAACTAAAACTGTCAGTTTCTGACGGGTTTTATAAATGAGTTGCTATATATTATTAATATTTCCATAGGAATGCATAGATCTTAACTGGTAGCTTGGTTTTTTGTGTTCCATTTATCTAAATATCTTTTTTCTCTCATCAACAGGTCCTCAGCCTGAGCCTGCTACTGGTGGCTCTGCCCCTGATGTGCCACTCCCTTCCTGCCACTGATAAATCCTCGCTCTCGCTGGAGGACACAGACCTCACGGACAACGAGCCGGGCGAGAGTGTCAAGGAGTCGCAGATCCATAAACGTTCGGGCAGCTTCGACTTTGTGGCGCACCTGAAGTCCGGCCTGTTGTCGGGCATAGGCCAGGCCTCCGCCTCGATTGCCTCTGGCAGTTCCGGCGGAAGCAGCGGCGGCGGGGATAGCTACAAGTCCCACGAAATCGTTGTCCATGTAAGTTGAGTTTTTTTCTCCACTTTCCTGAGATTATCTCTGAACTTTGAGATCAATAAACTTTGATTACTGATTTTATTTAAAAGAAAATTGTGTGTATTAACTCTCCATAATTCCACAGGGCAACTCGGTGGACTATGACCCTTGGTCCTTCAAGAAGTCTGTGCTAAACACCATCTTTCAAGCGGTTAAGGCCATCACTGGCGGGGTCACGGCTCTCAAGGGTCAACTAATCAAGGGCAGCGGCTATGCTTTGAGTGCAGGCGGGAATCTGGTGGCCGCCGGCGGGGACAAGGTCACCGACGTAGGCAAGTCGATCATCAACTCGGCGCACATCAACTCGCACACCTACGCCACTAGTCACTCCTCCAGCGGCGGCGGCGGCGGGCTCTTTGCCAAGCTGAGCTCCCTGTCTGGTGCCTCCTCCGGCGGCAGCAGCGGTCACAAGTCCCCAGCACCAGTCCTGCACACCGAGAGTGAGTGGTTAAATAGCTTTAATTTATAGAAATTGTAGTTCTCTAGAATTGAGGTGCTTCCTCCTCCCTCGACTTGGCCTCGAGAGCACCTGGTTAGCCTCCTCCAAGTTCATTTGCCGTCGCTCCGCTCCGATTGTGCGCCGCTTATGCAATGCCTTTGAACTGAACCAGATCCATGACAATTAAGCCGCCTAATAACCAATACACCCAGCCCCCAGCTACCAGCTGGCCAAAACGGAAGAGACGGCTTCGGCTTCAGCTTCGGCTTCGGCCAAATCAGAGCGTGGCGCGTCCATTGAACCCACTGCCAGTGGCAACTTTCGTTTTTTGCCACTAACCCGTTCCGTCTGCATTTGCGTCTCTGTCCCATTTTGGAGTCTAAGAGTCTCTCCCGTCTCTCTGTTGCAGCGATCACCACATACGAGATACCCACCGGCCACGCCAGCTACGGTCCGCCCTCGAAGCCGCCCTCGTACAGCAGCGCCACCCATCAGTATCTGCCGCCGGTGGGAGGGTCCAGTTACGTGGGCGGCGGGGCGCCCTTCAGCGTTAGCCACCCGGCGGCCTTCGAATCGCCGCCGAGCAACTATCTGCCATCGGCCTACGGACAAGATGGTGCGTAAAGGGAGTGGGTTTTCAGAAACTGAATTTGTAGGGGTTTTGGTTATCAGTAAATAATTCTTCCTGTACAAACTTATTTGATCTAACCCAAGGTGAAGGGTTCTCTGGGTTTATTTAATATAATTTAGGAATTTGGGATGCACTTGTAAATATTATAGATTAAATATGTAAATATGAACATAAGATACAGGCAAAAATAGATTTAAATGTTCTTGAAATATTGTAACTATAGGAAAAGGTTTTTTTGAAATTTCCTTAAGCCTTCCTTCAAGAAATATTTGTTTAAATGGCTTGATATATATTAAATGTTTATTTTAGCACATAATATTTAAAGGGTAAAGGGTATTTTATAATAAAAATAAAACATTATAAAAATAAGAATATTTAAGTCAAGATAAGTTAAGATAAATCAATCTTCAAACCATTTTCTAATTTCGTAAAATGACAGAAAATACATATTTTTCTCCGAAATTTTAAAAGTCTGCATAAAAATCAAAAAGATTAAGTAATGTTGTTGTAAAAAATATTGAATATTTACATTTTATGTTTAAAAATTTCGAAAATATACCCAACTGAAGACAATGACAGGCGTTGGCCTCATCAGTCCCGCAATCGCAAATCACTCAACGGGGCTTGCATACACTTAACCACCGCCCTTTTCGCGTCCCTCGGCATATTTCCGCAGAGGAAAGTGAAAGCATCGTCATCAGTTGCTCATAATTCGTTAAGTCCCACCGAGCAGACATTGTAGATAGTGTAAATATTAACACCAACTCTCACTTTCTGCTGCTGCCGAAGTTGGGATAGGACAGGCCTTTAACTTGTTCCAATGACACATTTCCTAGGCTAAGTTTATACGATTTTTTAACACATTGCGCAAGCGACCATTAATCGATTCATGAACATATATTAATAACAATCCATCACGTCATCTGTGTATATAGTACCTAAGCGAACTGTACAGCTATTAATTGAGCCATTTGCAGTGGCCACATGTCGTATACTTGATAATAGTGCGCATACGTATTTAGTCAATGGCCCATTAGGCGGTCTAGCGAGAAACCTTGAATAGGAAATTCTGAAAAACCAACTACTACCACGTAACGTCTTCGCCCGCCGATTCTCATTCAGCTAACCCACAAAACTAAAACTGGAATTCATCTCAGATCATCAAGAAAATCATCATCAGAATGCAGCGAAAAAGTGTACAAAAAATGTGTAAAGTAAACAATAATTTGTACAAATAAAAACTAAAGTCATCTAATAGAACACTGACAGAAAGCAGAGAAGGAATAATAGGAGGTTACTATATATGTTTCGTTAAAAAAAGTAATACAAATATAATTATGATATATATTCCTTCATATATTTCTTATAAAAAGTCTAAAAAAATATTAAGAATTCATAAACTTGTTTCAAAATATTACAAAAATGATTAATTTCACTCAGAACTATTTTTTTTTCTCTGTGCAACCTACAAAACACTCACAAATATACTCATACCAAAGACCAAGTGTAAATTTACTCACCTGAAAATGCAAATATTTAAGATACTGGTTAATCTAATGATATTTCACTCATTGCATACACACCTCAACCTCAACCACAACCACAACAACCACATCAACAACAACACTACACTCAAAACCAATATAAAACAAACAACAACGACACCAGCCACCAGTGCCAATAGCAATGACTTTAATATCTACGGACGCCACACCAAGCTCTCGGATGAGGAGGCCCGCAAGGCGGCCCTGCAGCTCCAGGAGATTCTCAGCCTGCTGCCCAACGGCAAGACCGAATACACAGCCTCCAAGACGGTGGCTCTGGACACGAGCAGCGGCCCCACCGGCTCGGGCTTAGAGCAGGCCGAAGTGTACAACAGCTACGGCCTGCCACTGCCCAATAATCTGGGCACCTTGGAGTCCCTGTCGCACACGGAGTCCATAACGGCTGCCTACAATCCGGTGGCTTCAAAGAATCCGGCGGATGTGTACCACCAAATGGCCAAGAGGCCAAGTGCCGAGGAGCTGTACATCCAGAAGCATCCCAACGAGGGCTATGACTACGCACCACCGCCAGCAGGGCAAGCCGGTCCTCCCCTACTGCCCACACCCCGGCCGCCATCATCGCCCAGTGATTATCGAGTGGAGAACTATCATGCCTCCAAGAGCAACGCCCTCAAGGATCTGACGCCCATCATTGCCGCCCTGGAGGTGGCCAAGCGGAAGGGCAATAGCCACGGCAGTGGGCCGCCCGTCTACTCCATCGAGAAGCAGGTGCACAAGCAGCAGCAGGCTCCCTTCCAGTACCTGCCGCCGGTGGTGCAGAAGTCCAAGTATGTGTACAGTGCACCACCGCATCACCACAGTGGGGGCTACAAGGTGCGCCGTCATGTGGCGAGTCCGAAGCATGCCAAGCGAAACGTGTTCCGGCCGCAGGACTACGAGATCCAGGACCCGCTGATGTTCAACCGGCTAATGGAGATTTAGGAAGCAAGCCGGATATCCTAGTTAGGCCTCATCATAGCTCATAGTCCTCTAAGTCATGTGCAGCATTTACTTGTAACTTATTTATGTTATCCTTATCGCTATCTCTATCGTAATTAATTATTTATTGAGCTTCCCGAAGGTTGGCAATAAAGGCGAATCCCACATTGCATCCCGAGCACAGCATGCCCCCAAGAATCAGCACCACCACTCTCCCACCACCACTATTTCTATCTCTGTTCTTGCACCACAAAAACCAGACCAAATGGGACTCCTTCTCACCTCTCACCCGCTCTCTTTGCAGTCTACCATCCGTAGAGGACGAGGCGGAAGGACCTCTGCAGACCTCTGTCCATCTCCACGTATCCTAGAGTTAGTCAAACCGTAACCGTTCCTGCCTATTCCGATAACTATATATATCTGCTGTCACTCTCCTCATTCTATATATATACCACACGATATATTTTCCACTTCGATCTGAATCTAAATCTGAAACCGAAACCCATTTGCGGGCGTCACAAGTGGTGCAGTCAGCTTGCATTGTGACTAAGCTATCCCCCATCTTAAGTTTAAGTATTTAAATTAAATAAATCGTTGAATACATTAGTTTTGCATTTTTTTAAAGGATTTATATTTACTAAAGAAAAAAAAAGATATAATATCCCTAAAAGTCTGCTTGGGAAAAAGGTAAGATCATATCATATTCGTGGAAGTTATATGAAAGCGAATGTAATGCCTGTTCAGCGCACTTGAGTGAAATCAACTTATTTATTATTTTGAAGTAATAAAAAAAATTAAAATTAATAAACAAAAACATATTTTCCATTACTTAAATCTCCAATGTTTCTTATTATTTATTTATTTATTTACTCGCAAACATAACTTCTCTCTTGAGGCATTTATTAAAAGCCAAACTGCTGTTAAAATTTCTCTGTTAATCATTTTTAAAGGCCTAAAATTATACCCCAAAAATATAAATATAAATATTTGTAAAATATTAAAAAGAAACGAATTTTTCGAAAGGAAAAATATAAATAAAAAATGTTCCCTTATTTTCCATGCAAACAACAGCCATATTTTAAGGACTTTTCTCTTCTTAATTATTAATACAAAGTTAACAAAAAAATGCATTTAAAATCAAAGACAAACTAAAAACTGCTCTTTACTTAATTCTTCCGAAATATTTATCATTTAATAAAGACACAGAATTTCTTAATAGGGAAATTTTTATTATCGCTTAGAAAAATCTCAGGCAGAGAAAAATATCTCGCACACAAGTGCGATTAGGACCTAGAAGCAAGGAATCTCTGGAGGAATTGGGAAGCTATCTCAGAGCAGCATCTCAGTAATAGCCAAAGGTGATGTCGTGCAGTGGCTGGGCATTGCCCTGGGGCAGGGCATAGTCCCTGGCCAGCTGGTCCAGCAGACCTGCTCCTCCTCCGCCGCTGCGTGCCTGCGGCTGGGGTTGGTAGCTGGGCTGCGGCTGCTGCTGCTGCTGGACGGGGCGAGCGGGCACGGGGGCCTGGGAGTGGCCAAAGCCCACAGGCTCCAGCAACGGACGTCCGCCGGAAGCGGGGGCCAGGAAGCCCTGAGCGCGGGCGCTGCTCGGAGCGGGAGAGGCGGGAGGCAGGGCGTACACGGGACGGGAGATCCGCACGTTCGAGGGTCCATCGCCGAAGCTCTGGGACTGAGAGTAGTCCGGCTCCGGACGGGCGGGACGCTGCAGCGGCGAGTACAGGACATCAGTGGTGCGCTGGGCGCCGGGTATTTGAAGGCGTGGCGGCGCCGGGCCCAAGGATGCCTGCTGCTGATGGTGCTGTTGCGGCAGTGGCTGTGGCTGTGGCTGGTGCTGCGGCTGTGGAGCATACTGGATCCGACGTGGTGGCTCTTCCTCCTCCTCGTATTGCACATATTGCGGCTGAGGCTGCGGCGGCGGCGGCTGGGGACGTGGCACTGGAGCTGAGTGGGGGCGCGACTGGGGACGATTTATCCGCTAAGGTCAAGAAAATTAATAAATTAATTTCTTAAATATTTTTTTTATATTTTCCTAAACTCACATAGGGTTTCTGGGGACGCTGGGGAGCAGGTTCATCTGCGTAGTCGGGCTCCTCCTTGGCTGTCTCGTCCACCAGGGTGGGTGGTGCCACTGTGATACCCTCGCCGGAGGGCTGGAATCCATACTTGTTGGCCCCATATTCCACCACTCGCACCTTGCCGGTCTCGTCCACATAACCGTACTTGCCCTTGACTTCGCCGGTGGCCAGTTTAGTCTCGATTTTGAAGGAACCATCGGCACCCTCATAGCCATAAGTGTAGGAGCCATCCTCGTTGTGCCTGGGAGGAGAATAATTTCCATATAAACGTAAAGTTTAGATTATATTTCTAGGACTCACTTGTTGATCTGCTTGAGTATGGGCACCGGAGTGGCCCTTTCCACCTGGGCAGGAGCGGAATTCGCTCGCAGACGCAACGGCGCTGTCCTAGGTGTGTTCTCCTGATAATCCTGGTAGTCCTGAGACCTCGCCAGACCCACTACACACACCATCAGGCAGCCGACGAAGAGTACGCGTTGCATCTGGAACAAGAAGTGGAAGTAAGTAGAGCTCCGAGCTACTAAAGTGGAAATAGCAGATAGAGTTAGGACAACCGGTTCACTAATTGCACCCTGTCCGGCTGAAAAGGTTGGATTTCCATCTCAGCTGGACGGCTGGACGGGAACACCTTGACAGTGTATCCGCACCAAGAATGTCAGACGGCGACGACGGCAACGATGTCTACAAAAGTCTTAAGTCAGGCTGGCTGGCTGTCTGCCTTTCACTTTTTCCGCCGGCCAATGACACCCTCAATGCCAAGCAGGAACCAATATACACAGTTGCACAAATACACTCAGGGAAAAGGTGTGGATAGAGGGGAATTTTTGAAAGGTTGTACACATTAAAAAGGAATTAAACGAGGGATTTGAGCTACTACAACTAAAAAGATTGAGACACTAAAATATTAGCAAAATCTAAAATAAGAATTTAAAGTTCAGGAAATATCTGGAAAATAAGAAACTATTTAACACTAAACTTATTTTTACTCCTTTTTCTATTATGATTTTATTTCAAGTAGACTTCTGTCTTCAGTGCATTCGCATTGAAGTTGCATAAATCCCCGGAGGAGGAGGCCCCTCTTCGACACCCAATACCATCCAACACGCGATATGGCTTGGGCAGGGTTTAATTGAAGGCCCAAAGGTGGTGGAGAAATGCGGAGAAGCAGCTGGCAACGGGATGCAGGGAATGCCAATTATCGTCTGGCCAGCCTCCCACATGAGCCTCGTCGATTGAGTAATCCGGCAGAAAAGGCAAGAGATGGGAGCAAAAGAGGGCTGGGAAAAAGTTCCCACACTTGCCGAAAAATGTGTTGCAAGTACACATATATATGGGAGTCTGGGAAGATGCATTCAGCGGCATGCAAATGCCAAAGAAATTTGCCAGAAAATTACTGAATCCAGTGAGTAAGATAAAAGAAACTGACAATGCATGGAAAATTTGCTCATGCAAAGCCCCAAAGAAATATGTGAATTAATGATTTGAAGGCTGGAATAAATAATAGATTTACCAACATATTTTTTGCTTATACTTTTTCTTTTTGAATATATATAATTAAGAAATAATGATGGGGCTTTGCACTTTTGATTTTACTTTCTGCTTATTTAAATTCATTAAAATAATAAGCCACCTGCTTTTAGGTTTCTAAAAATTAATCCCTAATTCTTATGGTTAAGAAAACCTGTTTGCCAAGTAGAATCTTGGCCTGGCTCCTGCTCCTTTTTTGGCCTTTTGGACTTTGGAATTTTTTTTTTAGCCGCTCCACCATTCCGCATGCCAAAACCTTTCACTATCTAGGCTCCAAGTGCCGCAGCCTTGGCTGCGATGGACAGGTCCAAAGATACCAATGCAGATACAGATACATTTACACTGGCAAAGATATTAATACTACAAAATATTTATGAAGTAAAGAAAATGTTTTTTTTAAGTAAAGAGTTTATAATATTAGAATATATTTGTAAAATGCCTCCCCAATATTTAAAGATTATTATTAAAAATCTTGCAAAGAGGAATACATATGAATTTCAAGGATCCTTTTGACTAAATACAGCTGAAAATCTATAAAACCCTTGGCAGTACCAGTAACAAAGTCCCACAATTTATTTCCAATTCATTTCCCTCAGTGTACAGACGTCCACTTGGGAACCTAGTGCACCAGCGGCACAGTTTGCAGTTTCGACCAGAAATACTGACCAAAAACCTGGCTGGCTGCCGTCGCCGCGTGTGAACTGAACTGAGCCAGCAGCAGCCTTTGATATTTTCGCGCTTGGATAGATGCATGGTGCAGGGGGGAAACACTGGGGAAAAACTAAATATTTGAAGTGAGCTTGTTAGTGGAAACTTTGGCTGATTGAGGCTCCTGCAACTATTTCGATTTTTCCCAAGAAGCTGCCTCTGCCTCTGCCTCTGCATTGGTTCCATAAATTATGTCAAAATCCAGTTACCAAATTGGGTGCTGGAAAATGGATAATGGAAAATGTGTCGCTGGCTGAACAATTGCGATCGCGGGCTGGGAGCTAAATTAACGGTTGGCTTGAATTTGCATAGCAAATTATGCGATATTTGCACAACATTCGCCGCAATTGATGGTGACGCAAGCCAGCCCCTCCGAACCGATATCTCGATCTGAATCTGGATCTGGATATCTCTATATCTCGATCTCATGCCACGCAGTCAGGCGGTGGTGACCTTTGCTATTTTATTGCCCCGTTATGGGCCTTTGCCCACCCGCCCACTCACATACCACTTTCATGTCGGATCGGCTCTATTGGCAGTCAGATATTTCGAGTCGAATCGATTAAAGCCAGAAAGGCCTTTGCTGGCAACACCCAGGCGGGCTGGCTGAATGCGAATCTGAACAAAGCACTTTCAATTCCCCTAATGAACTGCGACGGCGACTGGAGCGGGGTCTGGTCTATGTCGGCGGCGGCAGCAGCGGTGTCTCTGGGGCAGCTCGGACCGTGTCTCGAAGAGATCGGATCGCTTGGAGTAATGACTTGGGGACCGGACGGCAACTGAGCCGCCCAGGTTGTTGTATTTCGCTTTATATACCCCCGAGATCGAGCGAGGAAAACCTTTTCCGAACTGCTCCCATAACGGACCCCAGAAACACCACAATGGCCAGCCACAAGACTTCACCAACGAAAGGACGGAGAGCGGCCTCTCTAGAGAAACGGAGCAGAGAAACGAGCAGAAAAATATGCACAGAGAGAGGCTGCTGTCGAGCTTGGGCCATTGACAATTTTCTCACTGTGCTTTTCAGCGAGCTTTTCTTCGGGAAAACCAAGAATGGCCACTAATGTTAATGGGGTTTTTAGGGATAATTAATTTTAAAATATTATATAAATTATATAGATTTTAGTTATGTTAAACTATAGATTTTCTATATATTTTTTACACAGAATATAAATATTTTCTTCTTCTTTGTGTGTTCTTTAAATTTATCTTTTTGTTGCCTCAGCAATTTCAAGTCTTCCTTTGACCTCTCCACAAAAAACATTAAAAGTGCGGCGCTCTCGCCCTCTTGTTTATCATGAAGTACCAGCCAAACAATTTAATAAATTTAACAAATTTAACAAATTACTTTTCCGAAATCTGTGGCGGAAAAAGACTCTTACAAGAGCCATGGCAACGTGGCTGAATGGATGGATGGCCAATTGGACAATTAATCAAAACTGTGAGGCCCATAAAATGTTGAAAAATGAAGCAAAGGCGACAGGCCGAATGGCTAATGAATGAATGAAAGCCGGACAAAGTGAAATGAAGTGTTGCGAATGTCAGTCTTCCAGTTGGATGGGAGGTCCCTTAAGACCCTGACCTTCAGGGCAAATTTTGAGTCTTTTTTGGCTTTGTGCTTTGTATTTTTCCTATTTGATTTACAAAGTTTAAGCTGTTTAAAAAAGAAGCTGTTTAAACAAGAATTTAAATATTTATGTGATCAAGAGATATGTGTCTTTATTTAATAATTGCAGAAAATAATTAAAAGGCTGTCAATAGTTATAGTTTTAGTTTCAAGGAAATTTATAAAGGAATTTGAATGAGGTAATAATATGTATTTAATCTTGATAAAGGAATATATTAATAGTAATACCCTAGAGTAAATTTAGAATATTCTCAAGATTAAGGTAATTTATTCCTTTTTCTTAATTTCAATTAAAACTAGAAAGAAAGAATGCTTAATTCGTAAAATAGAAGATTTTATACCCTTGCAGCTTTATCGGGCAAAACTAGCACCCTGCAAGATTATATATATTCAATCATAAATCTGGCATTATTTTCGGCACAACTATCATCTTTCTGAACTATATTTTTATTTTATCTTTAACATGTTTTACCTTTGCTGCTGTCTCGGTGCAACAGTGCGTATGAGTGATGTCAAAGTATTATATATAATTTCAGGACAAAGCCACAATCCCAGTTATATGCTTCTGAGTAATATTATAGCAATCTACAAGATTATAAATATTAAATCATAAATCTGGCAACGATATTTAGAATTTTTCTTTTACATTTTGCCTTTGCTGCTGTCGCTGCAACAGTGCGTATTAGTGATGTCAAAGAATGTCACGGCCAGAGACCCAGTTAAATAAATCTGACTAATATTAATAGCACCATGTAAAGCTACAAATATTTAATTATAAATTATTTCTCGCAAAATTCTCATCTCTTTCAGAACTATATCATTATTTTTCTTTGACATGTTTGCCTTTGCTGCTGTCGCTGGCTGTGCAAGTGCAACAGTGCGTATGGGTGATGTCAAAGAATGTAATTTCAGGACAGAATCCGAATCAGAATCAGCCAAGACAAGACCGCCTAGTATAAGTATGTATGTGCTGCACTCCACACCTTCTGAAGTGGCCTTGTCGCCAGTCACTCCGTTGGAATTAATGACACACCGCAAAGTCCCGCTCCGTTATTGCTGCAAAAATTCACACACACAAAGCACGCCGTCAACGCGGGGCAGAGCAATGCAATCCACAGCTTCGGGTGTCGGTGATAGTTCAGCTTGAAAACTGGTTACCTGGTTACCCGGTTACCTGGCCACATACCAGACCAGGAAACCGAATGAGTTGCTATTTAAATCCCCTCCAAGTGCCGCCCCTGACGCAGGGCAGCTGTCAGTCTTCAAGTGCGTAAGATTGTTATTTCTCTTGCTTCTCTGAATCTCTGTTGGCCAGGTTAAATACTAGTTTCTGGCCGGGCTTGGGGCTCGTCGAGGGGCTGTACTCAATGGGCGTGCACCTGAACTTGTACGCACTCGCAGACGCACATGATCAAGGTCGCCGGAGTTCGCGGAATAATCTCTGCGGGTCCACCACAAAATTTAAATACTCTAAAGTGTAAATTATAATTTTATTGCATATGTTTTACATCTTAGTTGTGATCTTTTGTGATATTTTATTTGGTTAGAAATCTAAGAACCTTTAGAATAATGTGGAAATATTTTAATAAATTAATTATTTCATCTTTAAATATATATGAATCTTTTTCCTTGGCAATCCTTAAGTACTTTACCGAAAAATTCTTTACTCAACAAGCAATAAAAAGACAGAAATGAAAGCATTTTGAAGCAGGATCTACCGCCAACTCATTTTCGCTTGGCAGTCATAACAATAGCCTTCGCTCTGGTATCTCTTCGGCTGCTGTAGCAGAAAATCTTTGGAATTGTAGCAGCTGTTCCCAGAGCCACAACAAGGCACCAAGTCACCAGCCGCTTGCCACCAGTCAGAGGCCACAACAAAGCCAACAAATTTACAGGAAATTCTCGAGTCATGCCAACGCCCCAGCGGAGGCAGACCAGTTTCGCTCAGCTAAAATTATATAAACGCTGAAAATATACAAAAAATAATGGCCAGCTCCATTGTGTGAGTGTTTGCATTGGTCTACTATAATGGGTGCAGTCTGGACTTGATTCTTCGCCGCCAACGTTTACAGTTTTGACTTGGCCAAAAGCAGGACAGTGGTGAAGGAGGTGCAAACTTTAACTAAGTTGTTAAATTTAAAAATAAAATGTTGCTACGTGGAATATGCATTTTTTACAAAGATGACGGGCTTTAAACATATGTATTATACATTTTTTAGAAGAAAAATTTTCCAACTAATGAATTAAAAGGATAAGAAAGCAAACAAAGTGTATTCAGAAATATTTAAATACTTTAAAATGTAATTAACATTTACAATTAAATTTATATACTTTTTTCTACTTTTTCTCATATTTTAAAAATAAAATACAAGAAAACAATACAAGAAATATTCCAGCATATTATTCAAAAGGAAAAATGTAGTTATATGCAAAGATAATAACCAAAGAGTATCAAAAGCTATTTAAAAAATATAACCATATAACCCAGCACAAAAATAGCTTATAAAACCAATTTAAATAAAATCAAAATTTGCTTTTTATTTCCCAAACTCATTGCTCTTTGATATCGATTAGGCAAGCAAAAGAATTAAATCAATTTCATGACTTCCACCATTAATCAATTGAATAAGTTAATTAAAAGCCAATTATACTAACGATGCGATAAATATCTGCCTGATTTGGGCTACCTACCTGTCGAGGGCTATTCCGAATTAACCCCAAACCACTGCCCAACAGAGCACTTGGCTCACAGTACACGGCTTTTGGGCCAACTGGTCTGGCCATTGGTAGCAGTGCATTTTGAAAGTGGTTTGGGGCCAGAGCACGGCACAGCTCAGCACATTGCATAAGTGCACCAAATTCCACTCAATGGCTAAAACCACTTGGCTTTGCTATCTGAATCGGCCGAAGTTTTGTGCTTCGATTTTGCTTCTTTTTTTGTTTCTGGCCCCAAGTCCGATCATTCTGTGTTGACGTAATGGCCAAACGATTATTGGCCACTTGCTGGGCTCTACCTCACTCGGCCAGGTCTGGACTGGGCTGGCCTGGCTTCGATATCGGCTGGCGGGGCGGCTTAATTGAAGCGGAACCTGGTAGTTGGCCAAATTGAATGCCAAAGCAGATACTTGAAATATTTCTATTCACTGAAAACAATGGAATTGCTAGGGAAATATATAAAAAAATATCTGAAACCAGAGAGTTCTTTATTCGATGTATAAATTTTAGAAAATATTTCTTGTATATTTTTTAATTTGATTTCGTTACAAGCTTGGCTTAATTTGCATTTCCAATGGTTCCAAAATTAAAGTTTTTATATTTCTCGAATACTTATGCCTCTCCATACAAACTTTTCAGGTCTCAAAACTCAATTTATTCCACACAGACAAGAACATACATATAGTACATATATGGTACATAAACAGTGTATATTTATTATATAGATTTTGTGTGTGGGTTGTGCGGAGTTGACTGATTTATTTGGCAGTAACAAAGTTGACATTGTCCCCTCCTCTCGGACACTTCAGTCGCTTGGCTCTCTTCCCGTTCCCTGTAGCAGCAGGACCTACTTCCTGCCCGTATAGTCGATGCTGTAGGAGCCCGTGTACAGGTTGAGGTTCTTGAGCGACGGATGATGCTGCTGCGGCAATCCTGCGTAGGGCTGCTGGTGCGGCTGGGGGTTGTAGTAGTTGTTCTGCGGCTGATAGTAGCGGGGCTGCGGGGCCGGGGGATTGTAGTACTGCGGCTGGGGCGGAGCGGGGCTATAGTAGGGCTGCTGGGGCTGCTGAGGGGCATATGTCTGAGGCTGCTGGTGGCCACGTCCGAAATCATTGAGGCTGAATTTACTGGCCGGTGCCAGCGGTCTGTTGAACTTCTGATCCTTGTAGTAGACAGCCGGATCCTCGCGATACTGGCCATCGTCCAGCTCGTTGGGCCCCAGCGGATATGGGTTGCTGTTGGTCAAGGTCGGGGGCGGGACATTGATGTGACTGCCGGCGGGCTCAAAGCCCCGCTTGCTTGCCCCATACTCGATCTCCCGGACCTTGCCCTGGTCGTCCACATAGCCGTACTTGCCGTAGACCTCGCCATTGGCATACTTGGTCTCGATCTTGAAGCTCTTGTCCGCCGCCTCGTAGCCGTAGGTGTAGGATCCATCATCGTTGTGCTTGTCAATCTGCTTTAGTATGGGCACGGGCGTGGTGTAGTCCTGATGTTGCGCATACGCACTGTGGGCCCCCACCAGGAGGAGGAGCGAGAGGAGAAGGCTAGAGCTCAAAGGCTGTAATTACACACAGAGAAGCACAACCCATTATAAACTAACTGGTAAACAAAGAGATATAAATACAAGATATTCATTTGCATATCTTAGTCACTTTTCCAGGTCACACCCAGCCGTAATTACCAGCGAACTCGGCTCTGGTTTTAATGAGTCCGCTTTTGAACAAGTATTTCGGAATATATTCCAATTACTAACTGCAATTATCACTTGCCAGGCATTCACTCAAGGACAGATGGCCCCAAAACCGGTTAACTAGATGGCATTTTAAGAATATCACTGCGCAAATCCACACTTTCCCTCGCGACCTTACCAATTTCATTGTTCTGCCGAAATTCACAGCGGAATCTAATCAATGTCGAGTCGAGTTTTCACCAATCTCCAAAATATATATGTATATATGTATATTCAAGGCACTGCACTCTGATCGCTCTGCACTTGCACTCGAGACTCTGCGAATCGAAACGGCAAACTCGAAAGAAAATCAGGGCGTGCAACGCTTTTTATACCGCCACCAACATTTCGCAAAAGTGCGCCAACGCCAGGGGGAAAAAACTATACAAAAAATTGTTCAAAGCTTCGAGCTAAAGCCGAGCCGAAGTCTCTGGATCGCTGATCAGCTGCGATCGAGAAAACGAAACTGAAAACGAACTCCCGATACGAGAACCGAGCCAAACCGATCCGACCTGGCTTGGAATGCAGCATAGAAATCGAAAGCAGTTGGGCGTGAGTCCGTACCCGTACACAGCTCACCTGGACAGGTACAACACACACAGCTTGAGAAGTAATTTCCAATCAGGTTATTAACGTCGTTGCGGCAAATTCTTGGCCAGCAATTTATGCTTCCAGATCGCACCGCTCACGCATACGCAATGAGACCAGAGAAGTCGGCAGTGATGACCAGAACTTGGCTAAAAAGTACCTAGAACGTGGGATAAACAATCTTACTACCTTACTTTAATTAATTATAAATTTCAAAAACTAAAACAAAGTTATTTTTTATTCAAATTTACACTCATAACTCTTTATTAGCGACTTTAAGAACTATCTCAGGCGTTTGTTTATTTGGAGACGTGCGAGATACATAGATAGTTAGCTTGTTTATTATCCTAAAACTTGATATATATTAATGAAAATGTTTATAAAAGGTAAAACAAATCCCCTATTTTCTAGTTTCTGTGATATAAATACCGAGACATCACTGACAGCCACAGAACCAGAACAGATCGAAATATCTTTTGAAAACTGAAAGGTGCGGAAGTCTGTCCACTTGTTAGGCATTCCAATTATGTAAAACAAGTCAACCCCCTCTCCCCTTTATAACTGTTAATCGATTGCAGGCGAACACCTCACCTAACCAAGTCACTTACTACTATTCACCAACAGCAATAACAATCTGCAACCGCAACAAGCAATTTGACTTCAATTTGCGGCCATTTCTCTGGGGCTGTCAAAATTCACACTTGAGAGGAAGAAACACTAAGACTTGGCTTGGCTGGTCTACTGACCTAGTCAATATGCTTTGGCTACGAAAACAGGTTGCTGGCATTACGTCAAAGAAATGCCAAAAAAAACTGAAAGACTTGTTACTAGTTTTTATATGCCATTTATGACTTTAGTTAGTTGCAAATTATTGAAAATTTTAATCACTAAATACGTAAAGAAACATTTTATGAATATTTGATTTAATAGTTTTTAAATAAAGTTAAAGAGATATCCTTCAAGTGACGTAAAAGAATAATTAATTAAGCCGTTTTTCACTTTTTTCTTATTTATCTAACCTGAAAAGTAAGTTTATAATTAAAGCGTGTTTACCTCTGGCCAGAGTATGACAAACAAAACCACAATTAAAAGTGCTTCCATTAACCCATTAACCAAATAGTCTAATTTAAAACCATTTAAGCCCAAAAAGGGGAATTTTCGGGCCTGTGACATTTTAGCTGATTTAAGAGAGAGCACTGTAAAAATATTTAAGAATTTATTATATACCTAAAATAATTATTTATTTGAAAATATTCTTTACAGCTGTGAAAAAAACCCCTTAAAATTTTATATAAAAAATAAATTCCTAAGAAAATCTTAAGAAAATGCTGTAATATAAAGCTTAGATCGTGGTTTTGTAGTGTAAAACTTAGCCGGGAGTTCATTAGCCCCAAGAACCGCAGACCTTGGTCATGGCTGGTTGCAGGCAAAAATCCACAGAGTTACCCCCCTCGACTTCAGCTTAACTTGCAACTAATTTGCAGAAGCGGTTTCCAAGACTTATCCATTATTCACCTATGTCTGAGAAGGCGATCTATAAAACCACATAAATCCGTCAGCAGATCGGTTTGCAGTCGTCACAATGAGCTGACATTTTTAAGTGGTTTTGCGAAACCAGTTCGGGCTCAGCGAAAGTGAGATAATCGCTAGCTAGAACCGAGATAATGTATCTAGATTTTACATATATATATATATATATATATATTATAATAAATGTATAGGCGGTTAAGTAAATGTATCAGTGGAGTTGCCAAAGGTTAATTAATAAACGCGAGCTTGATGCCTTTTGGTCGGGTTAAGAATTGGGACACCCTGTACGAACCACAACAAGTCTAAGGCTGACAAACTTGTTTACTTACTAATTGTATCCAAAACAGAGCAGGAATAAATAAACTTAATAAATATATAAAACGTCGAAACAAAGAAATGATTTAAAAAGCTGCCCAAAATTCGAGCGTTTCAATTTTAAATAAAATTCCCTCGATTCGTGCAAAATAGTCATTTTGTTTAAAGCGTTCGGAGCAGACAGTTCTTAATTTTCGAATTAAAAAAAACTCTACAGAAATGCTCATCAAAGTAGCCAAGTTCCTGAGTTTTTTGGTGGCACTGGCAACGGCCACCGAGGCAGCCAAATATCTGGCCGAGAAACGTGAGGAAAATTTAAAGAATTAATTCAATATACAAAAATATATATAGAGAACAAAATCTTTTAAATATTGTAGTGCTATTTTCAGATGATTTAATATAAAAATTCCTTGGTTTTTATTTGCATTCATTTTAGCCGACTTCCTTACCCCTTGCAACTCGGACGATGGCAAAGCCAATCCTTGCCTCACCGCCAATTTCCAGGCATTCTTCCGTCAGTGGAAGGATGGCATTCCCGGCTATAATGCCGTGGGCTCCTTCGATCCTCTGTACATCAAGCGAGTGAAGTTTTCCCAGGATGCCAGCAGAACTATAGCTATAAATGCTGATCTCAAGGAGGTCTATGTCACAGGAGCAGGCCAGGCCATTGTCAAGGAAGCCAGGTGATAATAAAAATATTTTAAATTAATTATTCCAGCAAAGGATTATGTAAATTAGCCAAATTATATTCTAAATAATTCGGAGAGGTTTTTAAATATATATTTATTATTTATTGATCTTCTTAGCTACAATTCCCAGCGATATGTGGCCAAGGCCCTGATAACGGTTCCCAAAATGCGTTTCAACTTCGAGTACAAGGTCAAGGGTCATGTGGTGGCCCTCAATCTCAATGGTCAGGGCACAGGTTCCTTTGAATCTGGTACGTAAACCCCCTCTATAACCTGAGAAAATCAATATTAATCATAGAAAATCATCCAGAAAACGCGCTGATTTACCTGGAAATGCATGTCAAGCCGCGAGTCACGCCCGAGGCCATCTTCGCCGATGTCCAGAGCGTCAAGGTCAACTTCCGTGAGATCAAGCAGTTCCACATCGAGCTGAAGAATCTCTTCGGGGGCAACAAGGACCTGGAGGACACCTCCCACCAGCTCTTCAATGAAAACTGGCGCGATTTCTACGAGGTTATGCGTCCGGCCGTAGAGCAGACGGTGGGTGGAGTGCTTCTGGATCGATTCAAGAAGACCTTTAATTATGTGCCAGCCACCTACTTGATCAAAGACTTCCACTAAGGCAAATACACCAAGAGAAAGACACTAAAATTTAATAGTTTTAATTTTTTAACGATTTTAAATGTCATTTTCAGGCTTACAAAACATAGATGTAGCTCGTTGTTATTATTTGTTTTAAATTATTCGGTGATAATGGTATTTTATAATGGAACTTTATAGGTTTAATTAATGGTTTTATGAAATAATGAAATAAAAACAAAGATTGACAAAATTTATGCTAAAACGAGTTGCTTTTTCTCGCCAAAACCTAACTGAGGGGCAGCCAGGAACTAAGTTAAGTTAAAAGCTCAATTAATGTTATACTTACAAAATTGCACTTGGCCCCGGCATTATTAAGTTAGTTGGTAGTCGTTACCATGTTGAGAGCTCTCGGATCTCGCATCTCAGAGCCTCAGAGTCTCAGAGTCTCGCTTCTCGAGAATAAAACGCCGGCGCACAGGCAGCCACTGGCTAGTCGGCGGCATAGCGTGACACCGTTGGATGCGGCTACTGTTCAGCAACTTTAGTTACTTGCCTAGTTAGTTACTTACTCAGTGGGTTAAACATCATGAGCAGCACGAGCTATGGCCGCAGCTCGCTGGGTTGCCTCTGCGGTTGGCTAATTGCGATTATCTTGAGCCTGAATGAGATCACCGCGGAGGTCGAAGCCGTCGCCTATTACACAGAGAAGCGTAAGTACTGAGACCTGGATACTGGAATTATCCTGACCATATCCCGAAATCCCAGCTGCCTGGCTGCCCTCGTGTCGCATCTACGAGCCGGGATTCACCAAGTGCTCCACGAACAGCATCCAGAAGCTGCTGGATCAGCTGAATGTGGGCATCCCAGAGGTCCTGGAGCGCTTTGGGCCCTTCGATCCCATGAAGGTGAGGGACATAGTCTTCAAGCAGAACAACAATGAGGTGGCCACCATCAGGGCGAACCTCACCGAGGTGGTGGTCAAGGGATTTGCCAAGACCACGATCAAGGAGAGTCGGTATGCTGGATTTTCTCAAAATAGTTAAACATTTATTAAAATTTAATGCATGATTTCTTTGCTTTTATCTCTAACTCCTCCTTAGTGTCAGCAAAAAGGACTTTGGCTGGCAAACCAAAATATATCTGCCCAAGATGAGGCTGGATGGCAAGTACGACATGTCTGGGCGCATTCTCCTCATACCTCTGAGCGGCTCTGGCAAAATATTCATTGAAATCGGTAAAATTCATTTGTTAAACGCATAAATATGAACATAAATTTGCAATTGTGTAATTCTTTATATGTAAATCCAGTGACTCAAACTCATGACAATGTTAATTAAGCCGCCAATGCCAAGTTATTCTAACGTATATGTAATTTCTCCCACAGACGATCTTGACATCTTGCTGTTGACGAAAACCCGTTTGTATGAAAAGGGCGGCTTCACCTTCGACAATGTGACGGCGGTGCGTGCCCAGCTAAACATCTCCAAGGTGCGGACCTACCTGGACAACCTATTCAATGGCCGCAGCAAGGAGGTGGAGCGCAGCACCAATGAGTTCTTCAACGAGAACTGGCGCGACTTCTATGAGGCCCTCAAGCCCCTCATCGTAGAGACCGTGGAGAACATATTATACGACGTGATGGGCACGGTGTTCCACCTAATCCCGGCAAAATTCTTTGTGGAGGATATACCCACACCCCAGCAACTGTATGGGCCCAAGCAGGGAGCCTCGGATGGAAGGAAGAGTAGTACAAAATAGGCACCATTTATTCCAGTTTTAAGTTTAGCGAGAGATCTGATTAAATCGGCAATAAAAATAGCTATAACCCAACAAAGGGGCCAACGTCTCGCTATTGCATACGGAAATCCAGTTCCAGTTTTCTGCTTTGCATGCAAACCTCCCCCGGAAAACGTCTTTGCTCTATAATTATTTATTAAATATTAAAATTGTTTTGATTTTGTTGCCCATGAGGATTGGGCCGGATCACGTCCACCTTGTTGGTGGAGTAGTAGACACCGAATTGCTTTTCTGCAAGGAAATATAAATGAAATATAATTTTTTAATAGTATTTTATAAACTTACCCCTGGAATCCACTCGATATGAATGCTTCTTGAAGATGTAGCACATCAGCAGGGCTATGACCATTGACAAGCTGGCTGCCACTGTCACAATGGAGATGAACAGCCACTTGAGATGGTTCCGCTTCTTCGATGGTCCCAAGTGCTGGGACCCGTCTTGGGGGGACTGACACAGATAGCCAGCCGCTGCAGGTCCACCGTCGTGGCAGACACACGTTCCCGGAGACTCGCAGTATCCGTTGATGCACTCCATCTCACAAATGGGCAGGCAGAGTAGGATACCGTCTCGATCCCCATGCAACTTGTAGCCGTTTCCACATGTGCACTCCTCATCAAGGCAGGTTCCATTATTACAAATCTCTTCACAGTCATAATGGGCGGAAATTGTAGTCCTGAAAGGGGGCGGAGAAGAAGGATCTGCGGCTGTAACCTTCAGAGGCAGACAGCTTCTCATGGGTGAGTCGTAGAAGAAACCATCTGCACAGACTGGAACACAAGTAGTGTCGGATCCCCTTATGAATCCTTCTTGGCATGAACACTCTCCTGGGGAGGAGCAAAAACCATTTACACACTCATTCTTACAAGTCGGAGAACAGGTATTAGGAGCTTCCAGATGGTAACCTTCATAACAGGCACATTTTTCAGGAGAGGCGCAGTACCCATTTTCACAAGCGTTCCTGCACACAGGAACACATTTCTTATCATCATTCATTTCGTATCCTTCGTGGCAATAGCAAATTCTAGGAGCAGAACAGTAGCCATTCTCGCATTCGTCCTCGCAGATCGGCTCGCATTTGTCCATAGCATTCATCTTGAATCCTTCCTGGCAGGAGCATTTTCCAGGAGCAGAACAGTAACCATTCTCGCACTCATCTAAGCAGATCGGCTCGCATTTATCTATAGCATTCATCTTAAATCCTTCGTGGCAGGAGCATTTTCCTGGGGAAGAGCAGAAACCATTCTCGCATTCGTCGTCGCAGATCGGCTCGCATTTGTCCTTAGCATTCATCTTGAAGCCTTCGTGGCAGGAGCATTTTCCTGGGGCAGAGCAGAAACCATTCTCGCACTCGTCCTCGCAGATTGGATCGCATTTGTCCTTAGCATTCATCTTGAAGCCTTCGTGGCAGGAGCATTTTCCTGGGGCAGAGCAGAAACCATTCTCGCATTCGTCCTCGCAGATCGGCTCGCATTTGTCCTTAGCATTCATCTTGAAGCCTTCGTGGCAGGAGCATTTTCCTGGGGAAGAGCAGAAACCATTCTCGCATTCGTCGTCGCAGATCGGCTCGCATTTGTCCTTAGCATTCATCTTGAAGCCTTCGTGGCAGGAGCATTTTCCTGGGGCAGAGCAGAAACCATTCTCGCATTCGTCGTCGCAGATCGGCTCGCATTTGTCCATAGCATTCATCTTGAATCCTTCGTTGCAGGAACATTTTCCTGGAGAGGAGCAGAAACCATTCTTGCATTCGTCCTCGCAGATCGGCTCGCATTTGTCCTTAGCATTCATCTTGAAGCCTTCGTGGCAGGAGCATTTTCCTGGGGCAGAGCAGAAACCATTCTCGCATTCGTCCTCGCAGATCGGCTCGCATTTGTCCTTAGCATTCATCTTGAATCCTTCGAGGCAGGAGCATTTTCCAGGAGAGGAGCAGAAACCATTCTCGCATTCGTCTTCGCAGATCGGCTCGCATTTGTCCTTAGCATTCATCTTGAAGCCTTCGTGGCAGGAGCATTTTCCTGGGGCAGAGCAGAAACCATTCTCGCATTCGTCCTCGCAGATTGGCTCGCATTTGTCCTTAGCATTCATCTTGAAGCCTTCGTGGCAGGAGCATTTTCCTGGGGCAGAGCAGAAACCCTTCTCGCATTCGTCGTCGCAGATCGGATCGCATTTGTCCTTAGCATTCATCTTGAAGCCTTCGTGGCAGGAGCATTTTCCTGGGGCAGAGCAGAAACCATTCTCGCATTCGTCCTCGCAGATTGGATCGCATTTGTCCTTAGCATTCATCTTGAAGCCTTCGTGGCAGGAGCATTTTCCTGGGGCAGAGCAGAAACCATTCTCGCATTCGTCGTCGCAGATCGGCTCGCATTTGTCCATAGCATTCATCTTGAATCCTTCGTTGCAGGAACATTTTCCTGGAGAGGAGCAGAAACCATTCTTGCATTCGTCCTCGCAGATCGGCTCGCATTTGTCCTTAGCATTCATCTTGAAGCCTTCGTGGCAGGAGCATTTTCCTGGGGCAGAGCAGAAACCATTCTCGCATTCGTCCTCGCAGATCGGCTCGCATTTGTCCTTAGCATTCATCTTGAATCCTTCGAGGCAGGAGCATTTTCCAGGAGAGGAGCAGAAACCATTCTCGCATTCGTCGTCGCAGATCGGCTCGCATTTGTCCATAGCATTCATCTTGAATCCTTCCTGGCAGGAGCATTTTCCAGGAGCAGAACAGTAACCATTCTCGCACTCATCTAAGCAGATCGGCTCGCATTTGTCCTTAGCATTCATCTTAAATCCTTCGTGGCAGGAGCATTTTCCTGGGGCAGAGCAGAAACCATTCTCGCATTCGTCGTCGCAGATCGGCTCGCATTTGTCCATAGCATTCATCTTGTATCCTTCGTTGCAGGAACATTTTCCTGGAGAGGAGCAGAAACCATTCTTGCATTCGTCCTCGCAGATCGGCTCGCATTTGTCCTTAGCATTCATCTTGAATCCTTCGTGGCAGGAGCATTTTCCTGGGGCAGAGCAGAAACCATTCTCGCATTCGTCCTCGCAGATCGGCTCGCATTTGTCCTTAGCATTCATCTTGAATCCTTCGAGGCAGGAGCATTTTCCTGGAGAGGAGCAGAAACCATTCTCGCATTCGTCCTCGCAGATCGGCTCGCATTTGTCCTTAGCATTCATCTTGAAGCCTTCGTGGCAGGAGCATTTTCCTGGGGCAGAGCAGAAACCATTCTCGCATTCGTCCTCGCAGATCGGTTCGCATTTGTCCATAGCATTCATCTTGAATCCTTCGTTGCAGGAACATTTTCCTGGAGAGGAGCAGAAACCATTCTCGCATTCGTCCTCGCAGATCGGCTCGCATTTGTCCTTAGCATTCATCTTGAATCCTTCGTTGCAGGAACATTTTCCTGGAGAGGAGCAGAAACCATTCTCGCATTCGTCCTCGCAGATCGGCTCGCATTTGTCCTTAGCATTCATCTTGAATCCTTCGAGGCAGGAGCATTTTCCAGGAGAGGAGCAGAAACCATTCTCACAGGCTCTCTCACAAATAGGAGAACACTTGCTTTCGGTATCCCTACCGAATCCTTTCAGACACAAACATTTTCCCGGCGAAGCACAAAATCCGTTCTCACATCCTCCCTCACAAATGGGAGCACATTTATTCTTGGCATTCATCTGAAATCCTGCGTTGCAGGAGCACTTTCCTGGCGAAGAACAGACGCCGTTCTCGCAGCCGCCGGCGCAGAGTGGAGAGCAGACGCCGTCCTGCATGGCGTATCCCTCGTTACAGACGCACTTGCCCGGCGCCGTGCAGTTTCCGTTTAGGCAGCCATCGTCGCAGGTGGGCACACAGCGCTTCTCGGCATCCCGGTGGTAGAACTTGTTGCACTCACACAAGTCCGGTGCTCGACACACTCCGTTTCCGCATCCGTTCTTGCACACCGGCTGGCACTGAAAGGACGTAGAGTCCGGCTTCAGCTCGTAACCCTTCTGGCATTCACAGCGATTGGGCGCCGCACAGAAACCATTTTTCCGGGCGCAGTTATCCTTGCAGCTGGGCAAACACACCTGCGTGGTGGTGTTGAGGGAGTAGCCCTCGTTACATTTGCATCTGTTGGGATCCTGACAAACGCCATGGGGGCAGCCGCTGGCACAGATGGGCAGACAGTTGCCCGTCTTCGGGCCCAGGCGATGGTCCTTGTAGCAGTCGCAATTGTTGGGCGACTTGCAGATGCCGCGATTACAGCCCTTGCAGAAGGGCACACAGCTGGGGGAACAAAGGATATTTTAAGGATGCATTCGACAGGAATTAATTTTGATTTTATTTTATTTTATGCGGAACTCAATTTCACACTGAATTCTTAATTGAAATGTTTATTTCTGGGGGATATTTTTTCTGAATCAAATTAATTTACAGAATAATTCACAAAGTTTATTAAAAAAACCACTCACAATCAGTGACAAATATGTAAATGTTTCTCGTTAATGTTGATAAATAAAAGGCACTAGAAATCAAGGCCACAAAAACAAATTTTTATCTGCATTTTTTAGCAAAATACAAAACAAATGAACTTTGGCCGTCTATCGGTCTCAAAGAGGATGTAAGCTATTCAAATGATTCATTTACAAAATATTATGCATTCATAATAGTTAAGATAAGAGCGCCTCATAATTCGATGTCAGAAATATGCATACATAATTGTGGTTTTATAAAGAACTGATAAGTAAAGAATTTGTTTAAAATATTCTGCATTTTGTTTCAATTGTCACTCACCGATTATTTGACAGTTTGTTAAAGTTCGTGTAACCTCTATTGCAGGAGCAGACATTTGGTTTGATGCATTGGCCATTTGTGCAAGGCACAGTACAAATGGCATTGCACTTTAACACCCTGCTGACCCTTGTGTCTCTTCTGTAACCCGGACAGCAAAATTTTCTTTCCTTGATAAACATTATTAGAATATTATATATTTGAAGAAATTAGGATCTTCGCTAGACTTACTACACGTTTTCCCCTGACAGTGGTGGTTCTTGTACAGATCTGAGCTGCGGCTAGGCCACAGAGTAGGGAATATATCAAAAGTTTGCCAGTCCACATTTTCGCATTATAAATCCAACTGGCTGGCTTTCGTTTAGAATTGAAACTAAAGAGACCTCGCCAAATATAAAATCGCAAGAGCCTCTTTTTCTGCGATCCAACATATAGTACATATATATATATTTGATACGATTGAAGAAGGCTTATCGGTCTAAGCGAATATAGTGTCGCTGCTGAGAAATAAATGTACCAAGACGAGTCCGGAGGCTTCTGTTTCTTATCACCACCCACGGAATGCATTCTCTACATGCACTTTCTAATGAATAAAGATATATATATTTTATGTAATAATATATATTTTTAAAGAATAGAATAGAACATCTTCCTTATCAAGATTTTTATTATAACAATTGCTTCTTCGTAGAATTTGTTTTTGTTTTCAGAAAACACTTATAATGCTTTGTAAAGCTATGTTCTTTAATGGTTAATTTTCTCAAGTGTGCATGAAATATATAAAAAAGGAGAAAATATTAAATAAAAAGGAAATTCTCTTAAAAATCACATTAATAGTCTTCTAAGGCGATAATTTATATTAACAATAAATACATTTAACTCTCGAAATATTATTCATTGTTTTGTTGAGTTTGTTTTGCAAAGCCAATTAAATTCATAAAATATTATAAGAGAAGCTATATATATCAGCTATGTATATCGCAGGCCCCTCAAGTAATAATAAGCTCTCTTAAAATGCCTAGAAAATATCAACATATAACCAAGGCAGTTCTCGGCATATCAACAAGGCCGCGACATCGTTAGGGAATCATAGGGGGCAGAGGGGCTATATAGCACAATATTTATATAGTATATTTACTGCATTCATTACAACATTCAAAGTTGCTGCTGGTTCTCCATTTAATTATTTTATTATGACAACTCCGGCGATGGCAAAAGCAATCTTTAACTCACCACCAATTTCCAGACTTACAATTTATAACCTGGGAAAATCAATATTAATCACAACTTCCGTGAGATCAAGCAGTTCCACATCGAGCTAAAAATCTCTTCGGGGGCAACAAGGACCTCGAGGGCACCTCCCACCAGCTCTTCAATGAAAACTTCATTAAAGACTTCCACTAAGCAAATACACCAGAGAAATTTTAAATGTAATTCTCAGCACCACAATTGTGACAAAAAATAGTTGTAGCTCGTTGTTATTATTTGTTTTAAATTATTCGGTGATAAGGGTATTTTATAATGGAACTTTATAGGATTAATTAATGGTTTTATGAAATACTAATGCTTATAAAATAAAGAATGACAAAATTAAAGCTAAAACGGTTTGTTTTTTTTTGCCAAAACCTAACTGAGGGGCAGCCAGGAACTGAGTTAAATTAAAAACTTAATTAATATTATTATAAATTGCACTTGGCCCCGGCATCATTAAGTTAGTTGGAGTCGTTACCATGTTGAGAGCTCTCGGATCTCAAATCTCGCATCTCAGAGCCTCAGAGTCGCCGAATCTCGCTTCTCGAGAATAAAACGCCGGCGCACAGGCAGCCACTGGCTAGTCGGATGCGGCTACTGTTCAGCTACTTATTTAGTTACTTGCCTAGTTAGTTACTTACTCAGTGGGTTAAACATCATGAGCAGCACGCGCCATGGCCGCAGCTCACTGGGTTGCCTCTGCGGTTGGCTAATTGCGATTATCTTGAGCCTGAACGAGATCACCGCGGAGGTCGAAGCCGTCGCCTATTACACAGAGAAGCGTAAGTACTGAGACCTGGATACTGGAATTATCCTGACCATATCTCGAAATCCCAGCTGCCTGGCTGCCCTCGTGTCGCATCTACGAGCCGGGATTCACCAAGTGCTCCACGAACAGCATCCAGAAGCTGCTGGATCAGCTGAATGTGGGCATCCCAGAGGTCCTGGAGCGCTTTGGGCCCTTCGATCCCATGAAGGTGAGGGACATAATCTTCAAGCAGGACAACAACGAGGTGGCCACCATCAGGGCGAACCTCTCTGAGGTGGTGGTCAAGGGATATGCCAAGACCACGGTCAAGGAAAGTCGGTATGCTTGATTTTCTCAAAATAGTTCAACATTTATTAAAATTCAATGCATAAATTCTTTGCTTTTATCCCTAACCCCTCCTTAGTGTCAGCAAAAAGGACTTTGGCTGGCAAACCAAAATATATCTGCCCAAGATGAGGCTGGATGGCAAGTACGACATGTCTGGGCGCATTCTCCTCATACCTCTGAGCGGCTCTGGCAAAATATTCATTGAAATCGGTAAAATTTATTTGTTAAACGCATAAATATGAACATAAATTTGCAATTGTGTAATTCTTTATATGTAAATCCAGTGACTCAAACTCATGACAATGTTAATTAAGCCGCCAATGCCAAGTTATTCTAACGCATATGTAATTCCTCCCACACAGACGATCTTGACATCTTGCTGTTTTCCAAAACCCGTCTGTATGAAAAGGGCGGCTTCACCTTCTACAATGTGACGGCGGTGCGTGCCCAGCTAAACATCTCCAAGGTGCGGACCTACCTGGACAACCTATTCAATGGCCGTAGCAAGGAGGTGGAGCGCAGCACCAACGAGTTCTTCAACGAGAACTGGCGGGACTTCTATGAGGCCCTTAAGCCCCTCATCGTTGAGACCGTGGAGAACATCCTGTACGACATGATGGGCACGGTGTTCCACCTAATCCCGGCCAAATTCTTTGTGGAGGATATACCGACGCCCCAGCAACTGTATGGGCCCAAGCAAGGAGCCTCGGATGGAAGGAAAAGTAGTATAAAATAGGAATCATTTATTCCAGTTTTAAGTTTAGCGAGAGATCTGATTAAATCGACAATAAAAATAGCTATAACCCAACGGAAATCCAATTCCTGTCTTCTGCTTGTGCATCGGCAATCCAGTTGCCAGTCTTCATGCGGTTCGAAGTGCAAACCTCCCCCGGAAAACGTCTTTGCTCTATAATTATTTATTAAATATTAAAATTGTTTTGACTTTGTTGCCCATGAGGATTGGGCCAGATCACATCCACCTTGTTGGTGGTGCAGTAGACACCGAATTGCTGTAAATAAAATATAATTTTTTAATAGTTTTATATAAATTTACCCATTGATGGTCCTTATTGCAATCGCAATCGTTGGGCGACATACAGATGCCACGATTACAGCACACAGCTGGGGGAACAAAGGATATTTTAAGTATGCATTCGACAGGAAATACAAGGATTAAGTTTACTAAGTTTGATATTATTTAATTTTATGCGGAACTGGGGGATATTTTATAAAAGGCACTTGAAATCAAGGGAACAAAACAATTTACTATTATTATACTATTATAATTTATTATTATACACATATGTAATGTATTTAATAATAATATATATGTATAAGGGATTTAAAGAATTTCAAATTCTGCAATATTCAGGATTTCTATAATTGCAATATACACCTGTGGATTTTCCTAGAATATTTCCAGATCATCTAATGTTTTATTAATAACTTTTTATGATCTTTATCGGGTATACAAATTATATGTTCATAAAAAGAAATTGAGAGAAAACCAAATTAAGTAATTAAGTAATTAAGTAATTAAGTAATTAAGTGATTACTTCTTTACAGAGTTTGTGTTACAAACCAATTTAACTCATAAAATAAGAGAATCCATAGCTTCCATCTCTGAAAATGCTTAGAACCAAGGCAACATTGTTAGGGAATCATAGGGGGCAGAGGGACTATATAGCACAGTGTTTATATAGTATATTTACTGCTCTATAGCCGTACAAAGTCTCGGATTTCTATTTGGCATTTTGAGGAACGACAAAACATTCAGATGGCTTATAAAGATGCTGCCGCCTCATCATTTAATGATGATATTGTGGCAGTTAAAGCTTTTTATTTCACCTGACTCGAAGCAATTAAGTTTGTGAGGTCCGAGTGCGAGTACGAGTACCAGTATGAGTTCGAGTATTTGTGCAAACATTTTTAACGCTGCCTTATATATATATATTAGCACATGCATGTAGTTGATGGCGTATTTTCCAGCCAGATATTAAATTAGCTTACCGGTTCGGTGGCAAGGTGAGGTCGCTACAGTTTCAGAGTAGCTAATACACTGCAATAACGTGCTATGTGGTTTTATGATCTATCAATTAGGGAAATTACTACAAAAATAATATCATTTACAAAACAAATTTGCCCGCTACTTAGTTGCACAGTTTTCTATGATATATTAATAATATATTCATTACTTTTGCAATTGCAGAACATGATTCTTAAATCATTTGTAATTAGCCTTTTTAAGTACAATATTTTTGAGTGTACAAAACTCGTAATGCAATAATAAATATGGAATAAATTTCATTCGTAGTGCGAGTAATTGAAAATTGCTTTGATTCTGGTATTACCCAAAGGCCTCATGCTCAATTCATCAAATGCTCCCAAGTCGTAGGCTATATCAATGTATATATAGTTCAGATAAAAGCACACATCGTTCCCAGTTGTAACTCATTCGCTGCTGGCGCGCGGAAAACTCGATTAGGCAGCCGCCTCTACAGATTTTTCATTGTGACAGAGTAAAAGTGATTTCGAGAGTGACGACAACTTTCCACAATGCTCATAATTGGCTTACTGATACTCCTCCAGGCCGGCCTCCAGGGAATCGAGTGTGTTTCATTCTACACGGAAAAGCGTAAGTGAGTTACGTAAAAGATGTACAAGTTCAAATAAAACAAATATCTGAAAATATTAACAATTAAATTGTTATTTTAAATGTTTTTTGAGGTAATATTAGTAAGGATATCATATCATTTACAGCCTCTTATATAGAATCCTGCCGGATTTATGAACCAGAGTTTACAAAATGCTCAACACGCTCCATCCAGGCTTTCATGAATCAGCTCATCAAGGGTTAGTAATCTCTTAATTTATAAATAAAATAAATTACTAAATAAATAATATTTATGATTTGATTTACAGGCATTCCCGAAATTCAGGAATCCTTTGGCCCCATCGATCCCATGCGGCAGGATCAGTTGGTGTTCCAGCAGGACAACAGCGATGTGGCCACCCTGGCGGCCAATCTCACTGAGATGACGATCCGTGGATTTGGCAAGATGGTGATCAAGGAGAGCAAGTAAGTTTAGCATCGATCGAAAGCTGATTGAGGTCGACGGCTGGGAAATTCCCAATTAACCTGATAGTTTTCCTGACATAATTAATTAACCATTTAAGGCTGTAATAATTGTTTATTTAAATATGAAATTTTTCCATCAGCAATTAGAGTTACAAATAAATAGTAAAAAATATAATTTCATTATTTCTTACTTGAAAATTAAATATTCAAACTAAAAAGCGTACCAAATATTATTCAATTGAATTTAATTAATTATAAATTTGTTCTCAGAGTTAGCAAAAAGGACTTTAGTTGGCTGACAACGATCTACCTGCCCACGATGAGCATAGATGGGATGTACAAGATGGTCGGTCGCATTCTGCTGGTGCCCCTGCATGGCGCCGGAAAGATCTCTATGAAAATAGGTAATTTTGCACCATTAAATTTCAAAGCGGCACTTGTACCACCATTAACTCCGTTTATATTCACAGATGATCTGACCATACTGATGAGCACCAAGACCCACCTGTACGAGAAGGGTGGCTATACCTTCTACAACATAACTTCCGTGAAGGTGAAGCTGGAGGTGGGCAAAGTTTATACGAACATGGAGAACCTGTTCAATGGCCACAGCAAGGAGGTGGAGAGGAGCACGAATCAGTTCTTCAACGAGAACTGGCGGGACTTTTTCGAGGCACTGAGGCCCTTGGTGGACGAGACCGTGGAGCGAACCCTGCACGATTTGCTGCACAAGACGTTCTCCATATTCCCGGCCAGCTTCTTTGTGGAGGATATACCAAACTCCCTGACCCTGTACGGTCGCAAGTCGCAGATGATTAATTAAACTTTCAAATATATAAATCTCTGTCTTGAAATGTATTTTGTATTCTTGATTGTAGAAAAGGGCTGAATCCCTCCTCGCGAGTGGTTAGACTAGTTGTGGCTGTTATTAGTGTAACTTAATAAATGCTTAATTTAGAGGTATCCTAATATGGGATGGCACACTGCTCCTCCTCCTTCTCGCCGGCGTCGAGTGTTCAGTAGAACCAGTCGTACTTGAGATAGTCTCCCTCATGCTTCAGAGCCGCGATTGAGGTGTGACGCACATGGCCAGTGCGAGCGAAAATCCGGCGGTTACCCACCGGCTGCAGGGTCCGGAAGTTGTCCACCAGTGCACCGTCCTGGGTGTCGGACAACTGACGGAAGCGGGAAATCTGTTTGGGCGAGATGGGGATGGGGTCGGGGAAAAGGATCCAGGTAACGGCCTCCGAGCAGGGCGGCGTGGTCAGGGAACCTGCAAGGGAGAATAATGGAGTTAGGAATTTATATATATATAGAATTTATCGTGAAAATATCAACAAATATGGATCATAGGATCAAAGATCAGGTGGCTTGTGATAAATCCAATAAATATATTGATATTCTCTGCCATTCCTTACTGGACTGACATCACAGAGATTAGGATTGCTTGTACACATCGATTCGCTGTCAGCCAATAATCATCGATTGTTGAGAAACTCTGAAAGCCTGCCTTGAATACCAATTGCCACTAATGCGCTCTCTATTGAAACTACACTTGAGGAAAAATATAGTTTCCTCTTCTCGGAAATAATTTCTTAATAAATAATACTTCTTATAATTTTAATTCTACCTACCCTTGTAGGTATAGAACTTGTCCACATCCACGCCGGCAATCAGGGATGACAGCGAGAAGGTGACATTGAGCGTGGCCTCCTGGTTGGCATCGGCAATCAGATGCAAGTGCCGGTTGATGGTCACCAGACCCTGGCCCTCGTCCTCATCCAACTGTGGGAAAAATGGTTTTACAAATCATTCGGAATATGGCCACCCTCCTTGCTCTACTCACATTGAAGAAGAAACCCAGAACAGCGGCTCCGTCGGGATGATTGAGGGCCTCGCCAATGGTGGCATACTTCTTGTTGCGATGCACAATATGCATCTCCATGGTGTAGCGGATGTCGTTGATGACGTGCTCGGAGCCCCGGTTGTTCTTGTCGCCCCAGTGGAAGTGCAGGCCCTCAATCTCGAACTCACCGGGCAGCTTGGCGCCACGGATGTAGGGCAGAAAATCCTCGCCCACCTCGCTCACATTGACCTTGGGGATGCCAATGGAAACTGTTTGAAGGAAAGGGAATTTTTTTTAATTAGTATTGCCAGTAATTAGAGCCCTTGGTTTATTACTCTTACCCGTGTGTCCGTTGTTGACCATTTTCAGGGGATACGGCAGCAGGTTGTGGTAGCCAATCATGTCCACCGCCGGCATGTGGACGGATATCGTCTGTAAAGTTCAAATATATATTAATTATATGCGTCTGATTGGGATAAACCAGGATAAACCATACCCGGCTGGTGGTGATGGCAATGGGAGATTGGGTCTTCCCGGCACAGTGGCCATGATGACGAGCCCAGCGACGCTGATTGGGCTCGGAGTAGCCGAAGACATGGCTGTTAACGGCTGTCAAAAAGTTAAGTTGGGATTAATTAATTGAATAATATAATTAAATAATATAAATGGCACTTCAAAACCCAATAAAAATATATTATAAAATATTAAATATTTACTTAAAGTGTTTCCCCAATTAAATCCAAATGAAAACAATTTATTTCCGCTGGCCTAAAGCTGTTATTTATATAACAATTAGCTCAGGGCTTACTGGTTTCCCCGGAAAATAAAGCCATCATCAATTTTCTCTAGGAATGTGCACCTTAGTCCTTAATCGGACAAATTAAAGTACTTTCCCCCAGGTTTGCAGACAGCCCCCGTCAGGCGTAATCTGGAATCTTGGAGCCCGAACGATGGATGAGTGATCACGTGCCCCGTCCGGGTCTTTCAACCCCTTCGCACTTGACCTTCTCCCGTGCGTTTTCCGGGGCTATCTCTGACATAGACGAGCACTTGTGAATTACGGCATAACAAATGGGGGAGGCAAGCAAATATTTAGCGACTCTTTCTTTTTTTAGTCAATGGCTGAGCAAATAACTGGAGTAAGTAAGTAGCTAAGGAAAGCCCGTCAAGGGCACGGCGCGGCAATAATAATTAGATATCGTTGCGATTGATATTGATATATAGTAAGTAGATCTAGATAATGGCGAAGGCAAACAGTTTTCATTATTTTCCATGGAATCTTTTGCAAGGCGAAAGGAAAGCGCTTATTTAAAGGCTAATTTGCATGTGATTGGTGATAATTTCTGTTTGCAGAGCTTTTGGCTGGGAATTAACGTATCATATGACAGGCACCACACACACACAGCACACACCATTGATGAATTGCTCTAATTAGGTGTTTATTTGTAATAATATAATATATTATAATATTTATTTCAGGCCTTAGATAATGTATATTGCTTAAAAATTAGTTTCTTGTCAGGTATGGCCATTATATAGATATTAATGTGTTGTAATTGAACTTTGAATTTGAATTTGCATTTAATTTAAGCCTTAACTAACAAATTAAGATAATAAGCTGCACACAGATGTTCATTTGGACATGTAAATAATAATTATGGAGCTTCTTTTTGGGGCAGAACAGAATAGAACAGAACCTTAACACTTAAATCAATTCGGTGGGCCATAAAATGTCTTAATTGACAGCTTCAAGTGGAATAAACACCATTAAACTGGTCGAAATTAGTTTCGTGAAGTGTGTACTTATGACTGCTAATGCCCAGATCCCCATAATATCAGGTATTGACATTTCGTAACTGATATGGGGCCAGAGTCACACGCGTGGCGAGAAGAGCTCAGTGCACAGAGGGAAAGCGGGGTTACATTTTAATCAGAGGATTAGTTTGAAGTTCTATTTCAGGAATAATGCAGGAATAATAATAAACTATATAAAAAATTTATATATTTTTATTGAACCAATTTTATTAATTTTATTTTTTACTTATATAACCACTTAAGCAGTTTATTCTTTGTTCCCTTTTATGAAATGTATTCTGTTTAAAAAAAAATATTTAAATTATGAAAATTCTGAATAAAAATGACTTTTTTAAGAATACCAATTTTTTCCAATTAATTCTCTTTTCTTTTCTTTCTTATATAACCGAATAAACCCACTATTTTTCACTGTGCACTCTTATAAAAAAAAATACCCTGACTATACACCTATGACTATGCCCAGTAAGTCACAGGAACTTCGCGCGAATTGATATCAATTTATGGCTATTTCTATTTCGCCTCAAAAATAAATATCTGCGCACCTTGGGACCCCCCACACACAGGTGACTCAGGTACAAAATGACGTTGAAAGAATTCACAGGAATCTGCAGATATAATTACCTTGCGTCCAGCAGAGCACCAACAGTGAAACCTCGCAGATAAGGGTAAACTTCATTATGATAGATGATAGATCGATTCTCTAAGGAGGACTCCTGGATAGAGGGAGAGCGGGTATAGCACCTTACGATCGGGTGACAGATTCTAGACTGCGCGGACGATTCGCTGGCGGAGCACCTTCACAACTTCCTCAGCGGACAGTCAACGAACTACTTGAAAATTCGAAAGCTGAAATCCCCGCCCGAAGCGCGTGCTTCAGTCGGAGTCGCACGAACGGCCGCCGCCGACGACAACGACGATCGATCGATATATGGGATCGGATCGGATAGGAAATGGAATCGTTATAGTAGAGGGCATAGTGCAGGCCAGCCCACTAAGTCATCTAACTTAGGCCTACAGCCTGCACCACCCGGCGTATACTTAACGCCGCGCCACACGGCGTATACTTAACGATTACCTTTCGGGGCCGCCCTTGTCGATCAAATTCCCTTTTACCACACTTACTTCTGCTGCCAAAAAACTCGTCATAATTCGCACCTAATACCGCCACAGCCAAAGTGGTAACTGCCTTCGATCATTTCTGATAATATTTTGTTTTGCATACACAATTTGCCCCGATTTATTATTTATTTGCTTGCCGTTCGCTGTGTTTTTTTGTTCTGCTAAGCGTTACTAAGCCAACGAGTCAACGCGATGACAACGTCATGCCGAAAGTCGCTAATTGGAAGCGGGGTCCTCACAAAAACCAGGCGATCGATCGCCATCCGAGGCAAGGTGGCACATTCATTGAGCGATTTTTCGCACGTTTTACAGTTTCGATTCGATTCGAGAGCCAGGGGTTATTTTGTCATTTCGATCTGTGTAACTTCAACGTTACATTCGCACAGAACGGCAGTTCGTGATCCACATGGCGAATGTGTGTAACTACTATATAGAGCAGAACTCTGATATCTATTTATATCTTTATGGTGATCACACGCATTCGGATATATGTATATATTTGCCATTGAATTGTCCATTCAAGTGCCAGGGCTCAGACAGGCCATAAAGCTAAGCGAATCCTCGTGATGGATGGCGAGGGAAAGCTACCAAACTTTTCAATGGAAAATCCTAACAGTCAAGGGGAGAGGTCCCAGGTCTTGTTTTTGATTTGTTATTTAATGGCTAACGTACGAAATATTGATTTTATATCACGATTAAGTGTAAATAAAGTTTTCCAGTGGCCTCAACTTACGCAATTTTCGGTGGCCCAGCCTAAACTTTAAAGGCAAGGGTTTGTCTTTTATCAAAGAGTTCTTTATGAATGAAAATTAAATAACAGTGGGTTTTAGATTTTAATATGTGGAATGTAGTTTGAACCTTTCTATTTAACTCTTGAAGAAACATTTACTTGTTCAACCCCAAGACATAATATTTCTAAAAGTTATTTAAGGGAAAAATATATTTTTGTTAGGCAAACAATTAAAACCTTCGATTTAAACTTTACAAAAAACAATGACATTAGTTTTCCCTTTGAAATATTTATATAATAATATTTTTATAATTAAGTATTTCTTTTTAGAAGTGTTTTGTACTGTAAAATGAGATTAAAACCATTAAAAAATCTAAAATGAGAAACAAGAACATATTACCAGACAATCCAATCCAATTAAAGTCATTTAATCTTATTTTGCAAATAATTTGGTTACCTGTTCTAGTCGGTCCGTTCAGCTTCGACAGCAATCAGCGGGCTTTCCCATTGCTAATTTAATTGTTTGAACACGATATTGTCCGGAGAGCAGCCAATGATTGCCCAAAAAAGGTGTCAATATTTATCAGAAAATAATCGCATGATTATCACATGAGCGCCAGAGCTGGTCGGACAAGGAGAGGAGGAGTAGGGGTTCCTCCTCCGCTTCGATTGATATGATATGATCTAGAATGCAATTGATTATGCAAACTTCAGGCACATTTTGCAGCGGAATATCTCAAATATTTGCCATCGATCACTAAGTCCACACAACGCCTCCGAATCGATCAATAACGCCTGGAGTAGTTCATCAATATCGCAGTGTATTTTATCTGAGGCTCACGTGCCAGCAATTAGCAACATTTAGTCGAAGCTGTTTGTTGTTTATCTGGGGTCCGGGACTTGTGAAATTCATAGATCGTTGATGAAGACGCAAAGATCTGGTAATAAAAAGGCTGTAACCAAGCACAGATCGCAACGCAGCGCACTTAAAATGCTCCGCCAGTCGCAATAACTCAATTATTTGGCCATAATAAAGCAACATCAAATTGAATCGAGACGATTTTACGAGCGATCTGGTAACTAGACGTGCTCCCTGCATAATAAATACTTAAAAAGACATTAAACGAGGCGCTGGAACACGAATCCCCGAATACCAATCAATCTCTCGGGTGCACACACTCTCTCGCCCAGTTTTGCATAGAAGGCGCACCTGCGCATCCGTGCCGGGAATGCCAACCGTGCGCTACAGTTTTATCAATTAAAAACACCTAGACTCGGCCAAGGAATCCGCACGGAATACTCTATCAGTGCCTCTGATCGAAAATAGAATTGGCGTCATCCGAAAGTCCGGCAAACATATCAATTCCGGCGACACTTGCGATTTATTTTTGGCCAGAATAGCGACTTCTCCGTCATGAATGGCTTAAAAATAGCAAAATTACTTATCAGTCCATAATTGATTGGCTGGGAAACGCAATTGGATGCTCAATCAATAATTCAACCTTATCAATTGTTTTTCCCTTATCTGCCAACCACATCTTGTTGCATACTTTTCTGGTCTTCCGCAATGCCTAAAAGATGGAACAGAACTTCTGTCGTTGTTGAAACGTACAAAAATCTTTATTACAAATATCCAATGCACTTAGGTAGGTATAAATTAAAAGAAATAATAATAATAATCATAATAATAAATGGTGATAAATGATAAATGATAATTTCTAAACAATATGCAACAAATTTTGGGGTAAGGAACTGCTTAAAATGGCAAATGTCGTACTGAAAATTGCAACTTTGGCAACAGTTATGGCTTACTTTGGTTTCGAATTTACAAAAACAATGCAAATTAAATGCTACAAAAATGCTAAAGAGGGTTTAGCCAAAACTAACAGCTACTATTCGATGAGTTTGCACTTTAGGTTAACGTTTTGTAGTGATTTATAAATATATATATGTATATATATAGAGAAATATGAAGTTGAATTGACTTCCGGCTCCAGTCTCTAAGTCCTTTTCGCCTTTCAGGTTCAACGAGTCCAAGTTCTCCTCCAGCCATCAACAGAAAGTAAAGTATAGAGAGAAAGTTGATACCTGCCAAGTCAGAGTGATGTTGTCTTTCCTGTTTTGTGTTTTTTTTGGTTAATGCGTAAGGCAGTTTAGTCCTGTTTCTCCTCTTTGGCGGACATGAAGAGCTTCTGGCAAGTGTAGGTCATCGAGTCTATAAATGAAAACCAAGAATCATACAATAGTTGGACAATTTGGGGTTGATTGGTCGGTGTCAATGCTCACCAATCGCCTGCTGCACCCATTTGGGCTTATTCTTCCACACGACGCCGCCGTAGTAGAAAGGTATGCCAATTAGGGTGATTAGTACCCCCATGCCGACCTCGTAAGGCGCCACATAGATGGGCACGACCACCAGGAAGGCGCACACGATGACGAATAGGGCGGGTATCCAAACGGCGACCTGTCACAGACACAAATGGCAATATATTATATGGTTTTACTTAAGAGTTATGAACTACTTTCTTTTTAATTTAAAAAATATACAAGAAATACCGAAAACCTTTTAAAAAATGTATATAGAAAGTAAAGACAAACAAGAATATTGCAAAATCTAGTCAATTTTAACTACACCGCTTAACCAAAACCCACCTTAATGGGCCTATCCATGCTGGGTCGGGTGTAACGGAAATATAGCACCGCCGACACCGACAGCATTATAAAGAACGATTCCACAATGCTGGCGTAGGTGATCAGCACATACACATCGCTTACCACAAGCATCACAATGGAGAGAAAGCACTGTGCGAGGGACAAAAACCAAATCAATTAGGGATTAATTACGTAATATATCTTTTGTGCGCTAATTGAGGGGCACACAGCGCTCACCAGAAACACGAGCGAAGGCAGCGGGGTGTAGCTCTTCACGCTGATGTGTGACAGTATTGCCGGCATATGTCCGTTGCGGGCACCCACAAAGCAGATGCGGGAGGAGGTCATGATGTGCACAGAGAGGCCGCCAAATGCCGATATGGCCACCATAATCGGTATGACCAATGAGAAGGCGCCGAGAATTTTATCCCCAAAGGTCTGTGTAGGAGAGAGAAAGAGGAAGAACAATTAAAATCAGTTGACAAAGCCGATCTGGTTTCATTAAGCAGCAAACAATTGTGTTTTCGATCAAATAAATTAGCATTTAAAGGCTATAAATAGCCTAGAAAATTGCTCAATTAAAATTTTACAATCTAAAGCCGAGTTTGAGTTAAAGTTCAGCCGTTCGCTGATATGTTTTTGCGCCTTATCTGATCGAAAAAGGGGAACAGGGTCCCTGGGGTTCTCACCACAGCAATGGCATTGGAGGCTATCATCTCGCTGGGCGACAGCACCGCCAGATAGGCCATGTTGGCCAGCACATAGATCCCGGTGACCAAAGGCAGCGAGATATAGATAGCGCGCGGCAGATTGCGGTACGGATCCCTTAGCTCCTCGGTCATGAAGTTTAGATAATTCCAGCCGGCATACGAAAAGATGCCGGAATAGAAGGCCACCGACAGCTTGCCGGGATCAGTCTCTGTATTCTCGAACGGCCTCTCAAAGTTCTCCACATTGCCCATGAACATCCAGACCAGGCCAACGATAATGATCATCACCAGGGCGGCGATTTTGGTAAACATGATAATGTTCTGCATCTTGGTGGTCACCTTCATGTAGTACGAGTTCAGGTAGGTGAGAAAGCAGATAGTTAAGGCGGCCAGCAGCTGCAGCGCCGCCTTGGGTATGTGACAGGCGCCGCCGAAGAAGGGCTCCAGCACATACGAGGCAAAGGTCAGGCCCATAATCGCATTGGTTGTGGGTCTGCAAGAGATAAGGATACATAATCAGTGGAAAATTTACGCAGACTGCAATACATTGATTATATTCGCATGCAACAAACGAATAATAAATATTTTAGCTTATCGCGGAACTCGAAATGTCAAAAATAGGCAGGCAATAAAACGCTTAGTGCAGCCCCAGCGGAACTGCCTCAATAAATAAGTGTATAGAGTGTAGATTACGGGAGATAAGGGGTTTCACTTTCTATGTTATACAATTTTGCCAACCCGGCTACATCCACATTGATCCTACTTTTTATTCTAGAAAGGATTTAAACAAGAAAAGAACCTTGAACTTGACCCAGTCTCTGATGGAGAACAAACCTAAGAAAGAATTATGAGGCATAAAACAAACTAAAAGAGTTTCTTTGCTTTTAAAAATTTGAAAACTCTGAACCTCACACATAAAATCAATGTCATTTTGATAAGGAATTATGAAATCAGAATATCAAATTATTATCTTTCCTATTATGAAACCTCTGTACATATGTTTGTCTATTAATAATTGAACTGATAAACAAATCAATCAGCATTTAAGGGATTTTGACAACTTGTTTTCCACTCAACGAAATTTGCTGCTAAGAAACAATTTTAAATGCATTATAAATACTTAAGAAAACTCACACAAATATCATCATGGCATCCCAAAGATATAGAAACGCCGGCAACGATCCGTACGCCTCGAAGATATAGGCATAATCCCCGCCAGACTTGGGTATCGCAGTGCCTAGTTCCGCATAACACAGAGCTCCGATCATGGACAGCAGACCGCAGAGAATCCAGATGACCAGCGATGTGCCCACGGACTCAACCTCCATGATCACACCCTTGGGCGAGACGAAGATCCCAGAGCCGAAGATAATGCCCAGAATGATGGCAACGCCTTCCAGCAGACCCAGCTGCTTCTTGATCACCACACGGCTGCTATCGGATTCGGCAGATCCTTCGCGATTCTGTGACGGTTCCGGGGGCTGATGATTAGAGGGATTAGTGCCATTGCTGGCAGGAACAATGCTGGATGGTGGATTTCCGGAACTCGGTGTGAGGAGAACCATTTCGCTGGAGGGCGACTGCAGTTCATCGGAGATTGCCATGGTTCGGTGTAAGCTGGAAAAGGAGAAACGGGGGAACTTAGAAAGCGGAGCCAACTATTAAAAGCTAAATTTAGAGTTAAGATTCAGGCAAAGATTTGGATGATGAAATTATAGGAAAAACTGAGTAATTCAAAGGAGAAGAAGGGATGGTGGTCTCTATTATCCCCTTTTTTTATTGGACCGATGAAATACTTTGTTATCCTTATCCTGGAGCGGGCGAGGGAGCTCTCGGCGGTGACACAATCTTCGCACGCGACGCTTGGAAACGAACTGTGGAACTGGGAATCTCTCTGGCCGTTGTCCCGTTAATTGATTAAACGAGGCAAGTGTATTTGTGGGTGTGCCTCCGCTCGCTGCTGACTAGTGTGTGGGTGTGGGTGTGCCTTCCGGGAGAGTATGTTTATTAATGTTTTTTTTTTCAGGGCCTTATCTCCTCGCGACTTCTGTTTCTTGCTCTTCCTCTTATCCGGCGACGCCGGTTAGCGTTACTTTGTTTTGCTCCGCTCTTCGTCAGCTGGCTGTCTCGCTCGCACTGCCACCCCACTCACTGCCACAGCTGCAACTGCTTTTTTCGCACATGCAATCTCGGTTTAAACTCCAATTTAGACTTTGCGGCGCGCGGAATTCGGTTAATGGGTCTGATAAATAAGCGCTGACATCGAGGTAACCGCGAAATTTTGCAATCTTTGCGGTTTAATTGTTGATTTGGCACAGATTCGCTTAAAGGTTTTTCAACCCCACGTTTTGGTCATATTTCGAACGGTGTAACCAGTCGTTGGACGATTCAAAAATACTTAATTATGCCCACTACAAATTAAATAAAACAAATATCGGCGATATATTTAGAAGTAACTAATAAAATTAATAAACGTTGTTGAAATTTACAAACATTTATGAAAATTAAATCAATAACTAAAATCCATTATAAGTTTTATTTGAAAAACTTAAATATTAATGATTACATTTAGATTTTTTCTTTAGTCATCAAACTTAATCATTATAAAACAAATATCGGCGATATATTTAGAAGTAACTAATAAAATTAATAAACGTTGTAGAAATTTACAAACATTTATGAAAACTAAAACAATAACTAAAACCCATTATAAGTTTTATTTGAAAAACTTAAATGGTAATGATTATTTTTCAATTTTTTCCGTAGTCATCAAAAATAATAATCATAAAACAAATATCGCCGATATATTTAGAAGTAACTGATAAAATTAATAAACGTAGAAATTTACTAACATTTCTGAAAATTAAAAAAATAACTAAAACCATTATAAGTTATATTCGAAAAAGTAATAATTCGAAAGTAATAATTATTTTTCAAATTTTTCTCTAGTCATCAACAACAATCATCAAACTTAAGAAAATTTCCAAAACTTTCTTGATTTTTATATTTAAAAAATAAAAATAAAATTATTTTCGGTTCTCGGTAAAAACACACTGTTATGGATTCGATTTTTTAACAAATATCGGCGATATATTTAGACGTAACTAATAAAATTTATAAACGTTGTAGAAATTTGCAAACATTTCTGAAAATTACAAAAATAACTTAAAACCATTATAAGTTATATTCGAAAAACTTAAATGGTAATGATTATTTTTCAATTTTTTCTGTAGTCATCAAATATAATCATCAGACGAGTGAAAATTCAAAAACTTTCTTGATTTTCATATATTTTAAAACAAATATAAAATTATTTTCGGTCCCTGCTAAAAACACACTGTCATAAGTTCGATTTTTAAATACTTTTATTCACTTTCTAGCGAGCGAAGTGGTTAACACTCTTGTTTTTACTCTCATGCTGATATTAAAAATATTTTTTTTAAGTCCTTAAAGCAAAATCCTTGACTTAAACATTTTTATATTAGAAAAACTTCTACAAATCTTAAAATTTCGTCGACGGAGCCCTTTATTTTCAAAGGTTTTATCTACTTCTTGTCCTTGGCCTGCAGCTTGTTGTGGATCATGTCCTTGAACTGCGAGAGGATCTTGTTTTCGCGCTTCTGCCGCTCCTCCTTGCTGAACATGGCCAGCGCCCGCTTCTCGTCGGCGGAGTACAGCTGATTCTCCTTGCGGATACGCACAGCCTCCATGCGCCGATGCCGGCTGCCGCTCATCACGTAGCCCACGGACTCAAAGTTGGCGATCTCGTCGGACGTCAGACCGATCTCACCACGCCGGGGAATCCGCTTGCCCTCAGCGATGTAGGCAGCCATGGCAGCTCCTTCCCCGGGCAGCAGGGCCTTGCCAAAGTCTTTCTGATTGAGGCTGCCACCGGTGCGCAGGGAGGGACCCACATCCTCGTCGTTGTGGCTGGAGCTGTCCTTGGTCTTCGACCTGCCGCCACTCGAAGAGGAACTCCTCTTCTTAGACTTGGCCATCTCAGACTTCCTCTTCTTCTTCTTCTTTTTGGATTTCTTATCCTTTTTGCTAGCTGTGGACTTTTTCTTTTTGGGTTTCTTAATGCCTTCGGCGGTTTTCTCCAGCCAAACATCTTCCCCAGATTCATCGTCGCTTTCGGAGCTGGAGCTGGAGCTGGTGTCATCGCTGGAGTCATCGCTGCTGTCCTCGCTGCTGGAATCACTGGAGGAGGAGTCCTCCGAAGAGCTGGACTTCCTGCTCTTTTTCTTCTTGGTTTTCCTGCTGCTTTTCTTCTTTGATTTCTTTTCAGACTTCTTGCTTTTCTTCTTGCCCTTCTTTTTCTTTTTCTTGGGTCCCACGTAGGAGCCCTTAACCAGTTCCACATCGTCGTTTTCGGGTCGCGTCGGACTCTTGCCCCAGACCTCGGGTACGCCTTCCTCGCCAATGCGTACCCGCTGGTTCCTGCGGGCATTCACATTGGCATTGGAGTGATGGCCACCGGCGGCGCCGCGGCCTCTTTGATGGCTTCTGGTGGACGGTTCAGCGGGATCGTTGATGAAACTGCCCTCCGGAGCTCGGCCCCGAAAGGGGTTCTGTCGCCGGTCGTTGGTCTCGTGGAACCGATCGTTGGGCCAGCGTTCCACCGACTTCCTTTGCGATTTTCGGTGTCCGGAGGAGCTTCTGGAGGAACTGGGGCTGCCACTGCTGCTGCCCGAGCTACTAGAGGACGCGGAGCGTGTGCGACGGCGACGGGGCGCTGCTTCCTTTTCCCTGGAACGACGGGAACTGCGATTTGAAGTCCTTTCCTTGTAGAGCTCTCGCTCTCTGTCCTTTTCCCGCTCCCTGGAAACTGAACGCCGGCTCTTCTGGGAGTGGTAACGCTCTCTGGAGTCGGATCTGCTGCGTCGCCGGCGGTCCCTCTGCCGGCTGCGACTCCTGCTACGTGAACGCATGGCAAAAAGTTGAATTTTCTATTAATTTCACCGGAAAATGCAAAACATTTGTTTTGTGCACACAAACGATAGCCAGGTAATCGATAATTGGTATCGGTGGACAGCAGCTGTTGGTGCTGCATGCGGGCACACTAAAACGAAGGAAAAACAATTGCAAATTTTTTGTTTTGCCAAAATAAACCCAAGTTAAAGCCAAAAATGTTGTAAATTAGGGAATAAGTAAATAAAACAGCGGAAATAGACATGGCGCGCATCACGTGGAGAGGTCATTCCAGCCAGGAACTGCTGTAAGTCGACATTATAAACACCTTTGCATAGGAGAAGAAATAACTGACAATGTTTTTCCTTTTTAATTTCGCTTTTTTTGCCGGTCTGCAGCTCGATTTGTCGCCTGCGCTGGTCCTATATGAAGCACTGCTGGCACTCGCTGACCTTTAATGCCCACATGAACTCCTCCTACGCTTCAGACGTCTGCCTGACGCCGATTTTTTGGTTCGTGGACAACTACACGCACTGCCTGGGACCGGTGAGACTTGGCAACAGAAATAGTTTGGAAATAGTTTTTTAGAGCTTTATCTCTTTAGTTCTTTGTGGTCGGAGTGGCGGCCCTAACCACCTCCGTGGTCAGCATTGCCTATTGGATTGGCCTGCCCTTTTGGTGGGCCAAGAGCCAGCTGGTGACCTACTTCCTGCTCGTCGTGGGCAATTGGCTACTCCTCAATGTGATATTCCACTATGTAATGGCTGTAATCACGCCGGCTGGCAATCCGCCGGAGGGCGTCTCCCTCGTGGAGGCCGTCAGCATGTGCGGCAAGTGCATAGCCCCGAAACCGCCCAGGACGCACCACTGCTCCGTCTGCAATCGCTGTATTCTCAAGATGGATCACCACTGCCGTGGGTATAAAGTTTTCTGATTTATCTTATATATATTCATATTTCTTTGCATGCAGCTTGGCTAAACAATTGCGTGGGATATGCCAACCATCGGTACTTCTTCCTGTACATGATGTACACCACGCTGGGCTGCCTGTTCCTTATAGTTGCTGGCCTTGAGATTGGCCACAAATACCTATGGCTGGATCATGGCGAAAGCTGGACCGAGGTGGAGCCTCTGGAGGGGCAGCCAGTGAAGTTCAACTTGAGTGGCCACATTATTCCTGTGGTAAACTCCTTATTTCAGACTAGAAAAAGGTTTTTTTACATACTTTCCCTCTTTAGACCCATCCCAATGAGTACGATGAGTTCATGCTGCCTCCAGCTGTGCACAACCTGCCCACTCCCTTGGTGGATACGGATGCTCCTTCGCCTGGCAGACGACGCGCTTTGTGGTTCATGGCCTTCACGCTTGTCTCCGTCGTCTTAGCTCTGGGCAGCCTCTCCATCTGGCATGCAAAGCTCATCACACGCGGCGAAACGAGCGTGGAGTCGCACATCAATGAGGCGGAGCGCAAGAGGCTCCTTCAGCAGCAACGCATCTACATCAATCCCTATAATTTTGGCACCAAAAAGAACTGGAAACTATTTTTGGGTTTGGTAAGAGGAAGGTAAGTGTGCTTTTCATTGAAAAGTGCCCTGAACTCATGAGTTTCTTTGGCAGATCCTTCTGGCGAACTGTTTTGCTGCCCTCCTGGCACAAGCCGGAGGGAACTGGCCTCAGTTTCCACACGGTGCACGATGCCCCCTTCGAGGACGAGTGGCCATAGTCGAAGTGATGCGAGTTGTGATGTCAGTTTAGCGGAATTCCTTAGCTGAAAGTCTAAGCTTAAGCTCAATTAGCATAGTTTTAGGTATTCCTTCGACTCCAAAGTTCCCTTAAAATAGTCATAGTTGAAGAGCGAATGCCAGGACACTTGTATACTCTGTTTCCATAGCAACTAAGAAGCACAATGACGCTTTTTTACATACCTAACTTTAATAATAAAAGACGTACATGCCGTAAACAAAACTAACCTGTTGTAGTTGCCCTTGACAGCCGGTATCCTGGCGGGTTTTGTCAATATGTGAAAGGTGTAAAAGAGGATTCAACTTGAACTTGAAAGGATGTCGAAGGCTTCGGGCTCCGAAGATGAGCCGCTGGTGCCGGATGATTTCGATGATGATTTTTACAAGGAGCTGTGCGAAAAGATACCCGAGGTAAGGCGGCAGCATGTATGGCCGAACTATTAATTGTCCTTAATCCTGTTTTATAGGCTACGAAAGCCCTGCGGCAAAAGGATACGCCCAATAACGCCGACAATGTCCAGCGGCTGCTCATTTGTGGCACTCGCTACAAGAGCGATCTGCGCCTGGAGAAGGAGCGGGGCCAGGAGCTACGCAAGGAGATTGAAGGGCTCGAGGCTCGCCTGGAGACTGCAGCTCGAGTTAGTAAAATGGACATGGCCACCATTGAAGAGCTGAGGGGGGTCATAGGTATGGGCCTTGACGATTTATTTAAATATATTTAAATATATTAATTAATATTGGATGATTAGAGGGAGCTTGGAGGCAGAAGGATGCTGCCCAGATCCGTGAACAATCGGCCCAGGACGAGGTATTGAGTTTGCGGGAGAAACTAGACGAATCGGAGCAGATGGTGGCCCATCTGAATGAGAAGCGTATGGCCATGAGCAAGCGAGACGATGGCAAGGAGAGGGAACGCCTCACAGCTGAGATAAACGACCTGAACAAGCGCCTGAACCTGCAGCGAACCTATGCCACCGAGCTGGACAGCACCATTGAGGGATTGGAGGCCAAGAACAAGGAGCTGCTCAAGCTGCTAGATGTAAGATTATTTACTATTGTTTTTAATATTCTGAAGCTAAAGATGTGCCCCCCCTAGGAAACCTCCAGCGATGCCATTAATCTGAAACGCAAGGTCGACATCCTGACCAAGGAGCTGTCGACAATGAAGAGCGAAGAGTCGCGCTACCAGGAACAAATATCCCAAATGAAATCGACCAACGAGATCCTCACCAAGGTCAAGGTGCGTCAGAATCTGCAGATTCTGTCCCTGAAAACGAATCTCGAGCACCTGAACACCCAGCACAATGCCACCAATAACAAGCTGGCCAAAATCACCGTCGATCTGGAGTACACGGTCCAGGAGAGGGATAAGAATAAGCGAGCCCTCAACCAGCGCATCAACCTGCTCAAAGTGCGAGAGGACGAGCTTATCAAAGTGCGCCAGGACAATGGAAAGCTGGCCAAGTCCCAGGAGACCATAGCCCGCAAGTATGCGGGCTTGGACGAGGCCAAGAGGGAGGTGGAACAGGAGAACATAAGACTCAAGTAAGCCGTTTTTAGCTTGACGCTTTATCCACTCGAAATAATGAACTTTCCAGGACCCAACTGGGCACCCAGGACAAGGAGCTGGAGTCCATGCGACGCGTGGTCCACCACTTCGAGAAGAACAACGAGAATCTCACCAAGGAGCGGGACTCACTGAGGCGGGAAGTTCAGGCGGAGCATCAGCAGCTGGAACAGACCACGGCCCTGCATCAGGAGGCGCAACATGAGGTGCGTGCCCTTAAGGACACCATCAGCACCATGGACATAAGGCTGAAGAAACTCAACGAGGATGCCAGCAAGTTGAAGAAGGAGAAGACAAAGAAGCTGGACGAGATCCAGCACTGGATTGATAAGCTGGATGCACTGCAGAGTGAGAGTTTCCTCAGACCTACACTCGTTTCTTATATAATTCGCCTTTTTTCCAGACGAAATCCACCTGAAGGAGAACTACGAGATCGAGCTGAAGCGCACAATCAGTGACCTGGAGGCCAAGTGCTCCAAGTTTCAGCAGCAGCACGATGTCCTCGTTGGGGAGCGGCAGACTCTCCAGCGGAGTGTTCAGGTGGCCGACGAGGATCGCCAGAAACTGCGCGACCAGCTGGTCAATCTCCAAGCTCTCATCGAGAAGCTCAAGGCGAAGATCAGCTACCGCGACGCGGAGCTGTCCAAGCTCCAGCTGCAGATCGATCGCATGGAGAAGGAGCGCCGCCTGCTGCGCAATGACATCCGGCACGCCCAGCTGGGCCAGCAGCACACCAAGGCCGAGCTGCTGGACAAGCGGAAGGAGAACGATCGGCATGCCAAGTCGCTGCAGGAGGACGAGCTGAAGCTGGCGCGCCTGCGCAAGGATGCTGACAACCTGATCAACGAGAAGAATGCCATCAGTGCGGCGCTGACCAAACGGAACGAGGAGTATGAGCGGCTGAAGCACAGCCAGGAGAACCTGCAGACGGTGTACGATCAGACCCAGAGACAGTACACCCAGTGCCAGGATGACATGCGTTTAATGGGCGTCGAGATCAAGAATTTGCGCACCGAAAGGGATGTCCTGCGGGCGGACAGAGAGAGTGCGGCGGATCTGCGGCAGGAGCTGCTCCAGATGCATCGCATGCTTAACCAGGAGCGGATCAAGGCTCGCGCCCTGCAGGACGAGATGGTTACCCCAATGAATGTGCACCGCTGGCGTTTGCTGAGCGGCAAGGACCCCGAGAAGATGGATCTCCTCAGCCGGATCAGCATTCTACGCAGGCAACTGCTCCAGCAGAATGTGGCCGCCTCCGAGCAGGAGCGGGCCCTCAACGAGGCCCAGCAGCTATACGCGGCCCTCAAGGAGTTTATGCTAAAGCTGCCCAGTCACAAGGTCCAGGCGGAGCTCAACAGCGTCAAGGTGGGAAATTTTAGCAGCTGGAAACTCATTCATTTCTCATTTAGCATTTAATACCTCCACCAACAGGCCAACTTAACCGCCAAGGATCGCAAACTCAAGGTGCTTAGGGCGGAGCTCAGTGCCAGGGAGGCGGACGAGAAGTCCAAGAAGGAGAAGCTGGAGGAGATGCGCATCAGTCTGGCCCTAACCAAGACCCAGTTACTGGAGGAGAAGAAGCACAAGCAGAAACTGTTGGAGGAGCGCCACTTGCTAGAGCAGATGCACTGTTACTCGGCCCCTGCCCAACTGCCCAGGACCCTGGGTGCCGGCTTCAAAATGGTCAGCAATTTGCTTTAGGAAGCTGGGATATTACGAGTTCCTATTCATATTTTTGAAGGGATCTTTGAACCGAGTATTTCTGTCAGTATTTGGCAGAAGCTGGCAAAGTATTGAAGTGAAATATTGCTGGACTTTTCCAATATTTTCATAAAATTATTCAAGAATTAAATTTAAATACAAAAAGCCGATTTGTTAACCCAACAAAAACTAGCAAAGAAAAGCTTTTCATATTGAAATCAATGCGTTTTTGACCCAAAACTGCAAGGGTATCTAAACTTCGGCTTCCCAAGTAATCTTCCTTTCTAGATCTTAATAAAAACCCTTTTTTTAAACTCTATTTTTGTACAAAAACTGAATTCGGTGAGGTAGATTTTGTGTTTTTTAAAAAAGTAATGCTTTAATGCCTTCGTAGTAAAAATGACACCTTATAGATAATGGTTCCAAGTACATGTTGCTCCTATTTTTCAGTTTTCTGACAGTGAGCTTAATGAGGGTTCAGACAACTTGTCCCGGCCATCGTTTGGTCCTTGAGATCTGGCGGGGACTGAATATCCTGATGTTGCAGACGCATCTGCTCCTGAAAGCTTTTAATTAGGCAATCGCGCGTCTGCAAATCGATCTCGTTTATCCGGAGCTCAGCGGTCATGGCTTTCAGGCGACGCTTCTGGCGACGATTAATGATTGTCTGGAGGAAGAGCTTTTCGTGGATCTGCGGACAGGCCAACCGTTCTATTTGGTATTTGTAGTCCTTGTATAGGCTTTTGGCCTCCGCCAGCTCCTTGGCCAGATTCTCGCGCTCCACGGAGAGGCGCAAGTTCATCTTGAGCAGGGACTGCACCTTGCATATGAGGTCGAAGCGACGCGGATCCTTGCCGGACAGCACGCGCCAGCGATGGATGCGACAGGGGCGGGACAGCTCCTCCAAGTAGGCTGACACCTTCAGCCTCTCCTGGTTGAGCTGCCGCTCCAGCCGGATCACATCCTGGCGCAGCTCTGCCCTATTGCCCACCTCCTTCTGCATGCACTCGTGCGACATCCGCAGATTGGTCACCTCCAGCTTGAGGAGTCGGATATCCTCCAGTCGCTGATTGTACTGCCCGATGCCCTTATCGAAGGCCTTCTGCATGAGCGTCAGCTTATTCCGCAACAGCCGCACACAGTCGTTCTGCCGCACCATCTGCAGGCCCACCAGATTTTTCTTTTTTCTCTCCTCCTCCAGGACACAGGACAGGCCTATAAAACGCTTCTCATCGGTGTCGATGGTTTGCTGCCTCTGCTCCAGCCTGATTTTCAACTCCCGGACATCGCCTCGGGTGCTGGCCAGCAGGACATCCTTGGCATGGATCTCGTTCTGCTTCTGGCGTATAGCACGGCCCAACTGTTCGATCTGGTTCTTTAGCGAGCTGATCACCTTGTCGTTGGCCGAAAGCGCGGTGTTCTGCTGGTCGATCTGGTGCGCCAACTTGGCCATCGTTGTTTGCATGGCGGCGCGATCGCAAGAGCACGTTTCCAGCGACTTGGCCAGCATCATCTTGTCGGTATGCAGGATCTCCATTTGCTTCTTGATCTTGAAGAAGTCCTGTTGCTTCTGCTGCAGCTGCAACTGGGTGGCCTCCAGTTGCACCGTCTTGTCGGCCAGCCTTTCATCGAGCCCGCCGATCGTCTTTTCGGCATTGTTCAGCTCCAGGAAAAGCTCTTGCCTATGGCGAGCGATCTTCTGTACTTCCACATTCTTCAAGTCCAGCAGCTTGCGGACTTGCACCAGTTCCACCTGCACGTCCTCCTTCTGGTTGCGCACACCGTAGATCTCGTGACGGACGAAGGCCACTGTGTCATGGAGTCTGGTGATCTCCAGCCTCAGTTTGTCCCGCGTTTTGGTAATTTCGTCATTTTGGTTGGTCACTTCGTCCAAGTTGGCTGACAGCAACAGAATCTTCTTCTCCAGTAACCTGACTTGGTTGCTGCAAGGAATAAAGGGAATAAAATGAATAATAATAATGATTCTAATAGGGAGAAGGTTCGCACCGATCCGTCAGTGCCTGGTCATTCAGATCAGAGTTCTTTTTGGCCACCTGACGGAAACGCCGCTCTAGGTTCAGGGACTCCTCCGCCTTCTTCTTGGCATTCTGCTCGGCGTGACTGCGGGCCAACTCAAGATCGTAGTTGTTCCGCCGCTGGACGTTGTTCAGCTCCTCGGCCAGCTTGAGGCTCCGCTGTAGCTGGCTCTTCTTTTCCTCCTGCTTGTGGCGAGCTTTCGAGAGATTGTACTTATCACGCGAAAGGTGTTCGTTTTTCTGCTTCAGTGCCTCGTGGGCAGCCGTCAGCGCCGTTAATTCGCCCTGCACCTGTTGTAGGATGAGGTTCTTCTGCTGCAACGCCGCGATCTCCTTGCCCAGTTGATTCTGCCGCTCTTGGTAGCTTTCCAGCTCCAGGTTAGTCTTACGCTCCAGCTTCAAGTAAGCCGATTCCGTCTTCTTAACCCGAGCTTGTTGTTGGCCGAGGGTCTCGTTGGCCAACTCCAGCATATCCTCCAGGTGCTCGGAGTAGTGGCGGTGGGTTGCCAGGCGCTTTTCGTAGTCTTTCAGCTCCGCGGCCAAGCGGTCGCGCTCACGAAAGACCATCTTCCGGATACGATCGTTCTTGCTGTAAATATAAATATATTTCTTTAATTAAACCCTCGTTGAATGGGAGCCATACTCACTCCAGGACCTGCGTGGCTTCTACCTTGGAATACTCTGGCTGCTCGGTTTGAACAAAGGTCTGCAGCTCCATTTGTATTTTCTCCTCGCGATCCTTGGTGGCGTCGTCGTTTCGCCATGCATTCTCCAGGGACTTGCGCAGCTTCTCCATCATGGCTTCCGTGGTGGATGTGGTCTGCAAGGCCAGCTCCAGCCTCTCCTCCGCTGTTTTCACCTTCAGTCGGAGCGTGTTGACCTCCTCCACCTCGGTGGCATAGTGGGCGTGGAGTCTGGCGAGGATATCCACGTAGAGCTTGATTTTACCAGCCACAAAGGTGTCAAGGCTGCTGAGGCTCTGCACCAAGAGGTAGGAGTGCTGAAAGAACTCCTCGTTGAGATCCACCAACAGATCGAGCTGAGCTGGCTCCACCGTATCCTTGAAGAGTTCAGCCAAGTTCCTGAAGGGGCTGAGGGAAGTCTTGGACTTTTTCTGGGACAAACGTCTGCGGAACGACTTTCTCTGGCCCGCCTTTGCCCGGGTTGACTTGCTCTTGGTGGGATTTTGCTTGAACAGCTTCATCTTAAGGGTATTAATTAACAAACAAACAAGCGATGGACAAAATCCTTCAGAAATCAACAACAAATAGAAACAAAAAATAAATGAAATAAACGAAAAAATGGAACTGTATCAGTGTGAAGTTGAAGTGTAATGCATAATGATCGACTTGAAAGTTATTTTTATCCTTCAGAATAATAAAATTCCTTTAAATTTATTTAATTTTTTTGTGTTTTTATTTAAGCATAAAATTGCATATATTTCTTAAACTCAATTTAGACACAATTTCTCATTGTTTTTGTTACATTTCTTTATACAAGTTTGAATCAGAAAATATATATATATGTTTATGTTTATGTTTAGTGTGGTTTTTTAGTGATTTAATTATTGTTGAAATTCAATTTAAGGATTTCATCTGGCCACATACACACACGTCTAGGATTTACTTAGTTGTAGTACTTCCAGCTAGTGGGGGATCGGATATTGAAACGCTTTAACATAGGGGAATTAATACATATTAAATTACGATAAATCACAAAGAATGTTTTTCGCAAAAATTTCTGCTACAATTAACGCCTACCATAATATAATAATCAGCCCGCGAACGCTACAAAAATATACATTTATCTATATAGTAAGGCCTTGGCTAGTGACAAAGGATTTCTGCAAAGTTAAAGCTAAGGTGCTCTTCCCTAAAGCCCACGAGAAACGAAAAACGACTAACAAAACGTATTTATTTTAGTTTTAGTTTAAAATGCAAGGCGCCATCCTTTTCCTTATCCTTTGATATGAACCAAATGTCGTTATATCATATATATATATATTGTACGGGATCAACGATTTATTGTACAGACACACACACTCGTTTGATAGACGCTCAGTTGTTGGTCATTGTCTTGGAAATAAAAATATATATAGTTATGGTTATATATAAGATATATATATATACGCTCTCGCTTCGGATTGGGTTTACGTATAAAATAAAGAAAACAATGTTTGCGATTCACAGTTTGCTTTTCCTCTTCTCCCTCCTTTTTGGTCATCAGCTGCGCCTGCCAGCGCCATGGGCCAGTCCTAAGAGGCGGTGGCCGTGGGACTCTGCAACTGGACGCCCTGGACACCCTGCAAGCCCGAGCGCACCTCGCGCACATAGCATTCCCGGCAGACGCGCACCGCCTTGGTCAGTCCATATTTGGGCAGTGGTGCCGATGAGTTGGAGCAGACGCCGCAAAACACACCGCCGCAGTTGCGGCAATGGTGGCGCCGCCGGAAGGCAGTGAACGGCGTCTGGCAGGCCATGCAGCGCGGCGCCTTGCCATCGGGTATCCAGGCGGGCGGAGCCAGTGTTGTTGTGGCGGAGGCTGGCATCTGGGTTTCGTTGTTGCTCTGCAGGCGGCGACGACTGCCGCTCCTGGCACTCACCGGGGAATTCTGCTCCGAACTGGAGCTGGTGGAGGAGGCGCTGGACGGGGTGTTGCTGCCCACGGAATTGTTGCGCTGCCGCTGCAGCTGGATCTGCAATTGCTGTTGCTGTTGTTGCTGCTCCTGGTGGTGGAGCTGTGTACTGCTGTGGGCCGTCATCGTGCTGGCTGACTCCTGGTCCCCGAGACTCCGGCTGCGCGTCACATGCGAGCGACTGGCAGCCCCACCATTGCCCTCGGCGTTGTTCAGCGTCGTCGTCGTCGTCGCCAGATCGATGGTATGATTTCGCTGCATACTGGCGCCGGCGGAATGACGCTGGGCATTGGCTGGATTGCCGTTTCTGGCATTACCGTTTCCTCCTTCACCGCTTCCGCCAGCGCTGAACACATTGTCCAGCTCGGGATTCACCTCCTCCGCTGAGTAAATGCTTTGGTTGGAGCCGGCGCTCTCCTGTATCACATCGTTCTCGGAGGCCCGGAACTCGAACAGCTCCGACTCCTTGGTCTTTTCCGGTATGTCGATTTCCTCCTGCGCGGACGACATGTTCATGAGGAACACACTGCGCAGGATCTGGCGCAGATCGGAGGCAAAGTTCGTCTGTAGCTGATCGGCGACGCCGGCAATGCAGACAAATAGGCGATGCAGCAGGTTCTCGGTGCTCCTGTGCAGATAAAGGTTTTAATTTTGAGATTAAACAAGATTTGGGAGCCACTCACTTGAACTTGAGGCGAGCAGTGGTGTTGCGCATGGCCAGGGACACATCATCGGACAGCGAGGAGGCGGCACTGGTGTCGCCACTGGCCAGGATCTGATCCCTCTCCGGTTGATTCGCCGTCTCTACAGGCTCCGAGCTTTCCAGGCTGCAACGCTTACGAGCACTGCGCGTTGTGCGATGCGGATGCGGCTGCTCGTGATGATGTGTATGGTGCTGGTGATGATGGTGATGGTGATGATGCCGATGATGATGGTGATGGCGGTGACTATGCCGATGCCGGCTGCTGGGCACAGGCGGCACCTGCTCCTCGGACGATTTGATTGTCGCTGTGTTGTGCTCGGCCAGCGGTTCACTGTCGCTGCTGGGCAGACGCAGCCGCTGAAGCGTGTGACTCGCCGCCAGCATGGCAGCACTGGTGCTGGGCTCCTCCTCCTGCCGCTGCTGCTGATGCTGCTGCGACTCCCCAGCTCCGTACTCATCATCTTCGCTGGCCACGAAGTTGTCCGTGAGAGGAACCTCCTGGGGCTGCAACAGGTTGCCCAGATTGGTATTGGGAATGAGGTAACCGGAGGCACAGTCCGCCGCCACAATATCCTTGAGCAACTGCTCCTCGTCAGTGTCTTCGTCGCTGCTGGTATTCAAGTCCTCATCCTCATCCACCTCGATGTCTGCCTCCTCATCGTCCTCATCTTCGTCATCGCCATCGCTCCAGTCTGCCGGTGGGTTTGTGGAACTGGTGGCTGCCGACGATGTGGAAGCTATCGAGTGCGAGGGCGTGGGCGAGGGTGCGGGCGAGGCGGTGGGCGTACTGGTGGCCGACAGCGACAACATGGACGGAGAGCGCAGTGTGGCCTCCTCAACGGCTGGAGCAGCACTGTTGCTATTGTTATGGTTGTTGTTTCGCTGATCCACCAGCCGCTCCACAGTCCTGTGCGTAGCCGTGCTGCTGCTACCGCTGCTGCTGTGGTTGTTATTGTTATTGCTGTTGCTACTGGTCGTGGGATTAGCACTGTGCTCCGGACTAGGTGCCTCGATGCTACTCGAGCCAAGTGGAACCTGGAAAACGAAGCAGATTAAAACTAGAAATCCTAGAAATATATGAATTCAAGCCCTCACCTTAGTGCTGTTGATATCCTCATTGGTGCACAACAGCTTCTCCAGCTGGTACAGCTCCTGGTGGTTGAGGTTGCGCAGGAGATCACGGATCTTGATCAGAATGGTGCGGAAGGGACGGAACATCTCGGACAGCTGATCGCCCGGCATGTCCATGTTGAGCGGCCCCTTGGCATAGACCACCAGGCCGGCGACAATGGCCAAACGAGGAATGGAGAACATCAGGCCCGGATCGAAGGCATCCACCATGTCCTGATCGAGCAGGCCGGTCTTCAGGGCACGCTGCAGCGTCTCCGAGAAGAGCACACCGATCCACTGCTGCATCTCGTATTCGTGCCGGGACTTCACCTGCACCATGGCGCTCACATAGCTGAGCTCGAACTCGGCGAAAAGCCGATCAAATATCTTCAGGCTCTCGTACAGCTGCTCCGTGGTGGAGTCGTTCAGGTCCAGGTGCAGGGTCTTGCTGTTGGGCACGTTGTTGCGCAGGCACTGATCCCTCAGCAGGACGCGCACATTGCCCAGACTCTTGGTCACCGCCTGGGCCAGCGGGCGCATCTCCTTGCTCTCCGTCTCCCGGTTCATGATCGAGGATCCGGCGGCCAGGCACTCGGCGCCGAACCACAGCTGCCCCGCCAGATTCTCCTGCAGAACTTCTTCGGGAAATTTGGCCCGAAAGGCCCTGGGATCGCGGTCATCGCCCAGCAGCTCCTCCATGATCGAGTTTGTGATGGCCAAGACTTTGTCCTGAATAAGAAAATATTAGTATTCTTTTTATTTTAAATATTTTTGTTGGCTTTCCCTGAGACTCACCTGGTTCTGTCGCAGCCTGCTGACCAGTCTGGTGCACCGATCCGGCTCTGCCCGTCCATCGAAGCTGTCCAGCTCGCTGGCCACCGCTGTCAGGGATCGATCCGCATGGAAGAAGCGGGCCAGCAGCGATTTGTCATCAGCCTGCAATGGGAGAAAGAGATGCAATTTGGATGAGTAACTGGCGGTAGATAAGAGCAGCTCCTGCTGCCCCCTGCTGTCTGCTCATTTCAGGCTTATCGCTTGTTGGCAAGTCCAACAAATTGTAATGGCTGAACTTGAGGAGGGATCGTGTGACAAGTGCAGTTCCGATGGTGGGATTGAGTGTCAGTCTCGGCCAGAGGGTGGCGGAGACGTACAGCCATGGCGATAACGATGACTCAATGGGCCACTAAACACGTAGACGCCATCGTTCAGGCATACAGACGACCGGCTTAATTAACACCGCTAATTTTTTTTGATTTCACAACAAACCCACAAATCACGTATATTTACGATGGTGGTCAGAGATGTAAATCAAGGGTAAGCAAAGGGAATAAATAGGTAATGCTATATGATAAATGTATAGAAAGGGTTCCTAATGAGACTCACAGAAGGATATGCTTTTAAGTGGTAATTTCAAGCATTCTCCTATTTTTTAAATATATTTTTAAGGCGAGTCGATTTAGACTGCAACATGTTGCAAGCAACATTTTCCTGCGTTTTTTTTTTCCCTGACAATCGAAACGATTTTAAAAACAGAAATAGACACTTAATAAGCGAATAAAATCCACACTCAGAATACTTTGAAATTTTAAATATTTTTTTTTATCAACATCTTTAGACGAGTCAATTTAGACTGCCTTTTCAGCAACATTCAGGTGTTGCTCAACATGAAAGGAACAGGTTTCTAGCAACATTTTCCTGTGTTTATTTTTCCTGCCAATCAAAACGATTTTAAAAACAGAAATAAACAACTTAATAAGCGAATAAAATCCACAATAAAATCCACTTTCAGAATACTTTTATATTTTAAATATATTTTTGATCAACATCTTTAGACGAGTCAATTTAGACTGCCTCTTCAGCAACATTTAGGTGTTGCTCAACATGTTTCTAGCAACATTTTCCTGCGTTTATTTTCCCTGCCAATCGAAACGATTTTAAAATAGAAATAAACACTTAATCCACATTCAAAATAAATTGTAAAATTTAATTACAAATCAGTGGTTTTATTCTAATCGCAGCTGTGATCACACTCGTATTATTCACTATCAAAATCTGAGCTATCAACTGATATTGCGAATAACAAAAGTTTGTTTGCCTCGCTGAAGAAAGACAGCTCCGAGGAGGCGCAAACCCATCAAGGTGATGCAATATTCCCAGATGAGCTGCTCCTCCCACCACCCCCCATGCAACAAGTGGCTGCTATGTGCCTGAAATTTCAATGATCCATTAAATCACGTGGCTCACTTAAGCAGGGCTGCCAACCTCAACAAATCGCACGAGATTTACTCGAACCAAGGGGGAAAATATACAAATAAAATATATAAACTTAACCGACAGAGAGGCGTCGGATAGAGAGCGGGACGATAAAGCGAGTTATCGGCAGTTGAACTTGTTTTCTTGGGGCATTTCTCAGTGTGTGTGCTGCTGCTCCGTTTAAATATTAAAAGCGTAAAAGGAAACAAATGTGTGGAGCGAACGAAATGTGTTTATTATAAAGGTAAACACGTCAAGTCAAAAGCGTTGACTCTCTGCTTCAAAACTGCGCAGTTCGGCAGGTTTATCACTGGGTTTGTTTGGTTGTTGTGAGTACGCCGCCGGAGAACAGAACGTACAGCTGCAGGTTGGAGGTGTTGGCAAAACTTTAACTCACACCCAGGGCGATAATACGTATATATAGTACATATAGCTGTGGCTCAACGCGATTCAAGGGAAATTTCAGTGCTTCAGCTAAGTTTAATTACGTTGCCCAGCTGAGACAGGGAAAAAAATGCATTAGGTTAATACTGCAAATAAAATAGAGCTTAGAAACTAAATACAACACTTTATAGAACCTACGAAAAGTAAAGTAAATAAGAGCCCTAAATTAGTGTTTCAAAGTTATTCAATAAATAAAATTAAACGTCTAAAAACAGCTTCTATTTGTGTACTTTTTTTAAACAATTATTCCATGAAATATATATAAACTCAGCAGCTAAATACCAGTGAATGATGAGAGCCCTAGATTAGTGTTTCAAAGTTATTCAATAAATAATTTCAAATGTCTAAAAACAGCTTCTATTTAAACAATTATTCTGTGTGAAAGCCAAGAAATATATATAAACTCAGCAGTTAAATGCGAGTGAATGCAAGTGAGTGGTCATGAATGAATCACCCCCCACGCGATTCGATGAATCGATGCAACGCTGATGAAACGTATTCGTTTTATGCCATGTCGTCATATACATAGGCCCAAGGGCAGAGTTGTGTTTTCTGTTTTGGTTTTTGTTTTTTTAGTACCTTTTTGCCATTTGTTTACACAACAATTAAATGGGCAAAGCTCTAAAAAAAAAATGTTTGAGGTTCAATGTGTGTGAGAGCCACAGACGAAACGAATAAGAAATCCAATTGAGAATTATAAATTATATAAATTGAGCAAGGCCATGCGTAAATAGTTCAATGACTGCCCAAGAAGTCCGCTCACCTCACCGCCCGCCCCATTCTATTGGCCGTCATGACGACGTTGGCCAAAACGTTGTCGACCAGGCCAGACCAGGCACTTTTTTTATTTGTAAGTGCCAGTCGTTGTAGCCATTAATTAGCGTCGCAATTTAGAAACAGACTGGCTGGCAGGGGAGAGTCATGAGAGGTAACACGGATAAGGAGAGCATTGGATCAAATATTAATTGCACAAGTAAAAAAAAGGCAAAAATTCTTAAATATGATTACAAAAACCCTTTTTAAATGCAATTGCCTTTTAGCTTAGCCTTCAAATTAATAAAGAATTCATACGAAAAGGCCATTTACATGCCTCTCTCAAGTACATAAAATATTTAGCCAAATCCCGAATGTAATTAAAGAGTTAAAAACCATAGCAACAGCAGCAGCTGACAAAAAGGCAAAAGTTAAATGGTAATTAAAAATTTTTAAGCGTGTTCTGAGCCCAAGCGGAACGGAAAAGTAAATGGAAGCGGTTAAAGCCTTATTACCAGGCATTACTCCAAGGATTTCCTTGGCCAAGCCTTTAGGCTTTAGGGTTTCATTTTTAAACCAGAGAAATTTCCATGGCTTATCCACAAAAATTCGTGATAAAATATTTAGTACCTTTTGGCGAATCAAAATAAACATTTGGGGTTTGGCTTTTTGTCGGTTGAAAACCATATTTGCTGAGGTTGCAAAAGTTCTTTGACTCTATTTAGCTCATAATAAAAGACCACACCTTTTGGGGCTTGATGCAAATAATATGTGAATGTTAATATCTGAACACATTTGTTTTTATCCGCCAGCTGGAAAACGCCAACAATTGTTTTTTCAACTGGTTTTTCTGTGTGTGCGTTTTGTTCAATTAACTAATTAAGGGTGAGTATGTGAGCAACTTTCTGTTTATGGTTGATAAAAAAAAAACCATATCGCATTTGGAGGTGAAACCAAAATTTGCTGCTCATTTATTTTTGACGTGGGTGAGAACCACTTTCAATTCGAGTTGGAAAAGAAAATAAATTATGCCAAAAGTAACAGAAAAATGCAAATCATAAAAGGAAGTATCAAATATTAAAGCTGATCTGTGAGAGAATTACACATAAAGCCTGCAATTGAGAGCAATGAATTTATTACAAGTTCAACTTTCTAAGCTTTTTGGAAATTTCGAAAATAATTTGAGAAATTATTTATTATTTATTTAACTGCAAAATTAAACTCGATAATTACAGATAAATCCGTTTTTAAATCAAATAAATTTCACATAAAATTAAGCAATCATTCCTTAACATTTATAATTGAACCAAAAAGCACAGGACGAACCATCTGGCCAGTAAGGACATCTGCCCTGACGTCATAGCCATAGCTTTGACCTCGCCACGCGCAACAGGCGTGCGCCACCACCCCCCTTTGGCTCTGGTATCCTTGACGGCAGGCAGTCGGAACAAGGATAAAGGCCAGACGACAGACAGCACACGTATCTACACGAACTTCTGGCTCAAAAAGGCCTTCGAGGCTCGCTGAAAGGGCCAAGTCTGCTGACGCAAAGGATACGCAGAAAAACCTGCACTTGACACTGAAATATTCGCACGATTCTTTTGATGGCTGACTTTCGGCTGCTTTGCCTTTAATTTCAATCAATTGAGCTGGGCGTCTAAACAAAAACAAAAAACAACTTAAAAAATGTGGCAAAATAGGGTCAGGACAGAGAGCAAATGCCGCGAACCCCCTAACGAAGGCAGCCAGCGGCACCTGCTGTCATCGGTTAATTGAGAGGAGATCTGGCTGGAATAAATATAATAATAAATGTAGAGGTATTTATTACTATTATGCCGATCAATTGAGTTCAATTTCTGCCACAATTCCCGCTAAAAAGCGTTTAATTTAATTGGAGAAAATTTGAAATATAAATTGCAAGTGCTAAATGTCACAAGTTCTGGATAATTTCACAGTCAATAAAGGAGAACTTACGAAACGGTTTCAATATAATGTAGAAATTAATTTTGAAGCAAAAATGTATTGTAAAAAAAAGTGTTGTAAATCTCAGTGAGAATTTTATTATTAACACTTCACTTAATTATACAGATTTGCCAAGTAAAACCTAAAGAATTCGTTATTTATAAGCTCTAAAAAATTTGCAGTAAATGCGATACATTTTCTATAAAAAGAAAGTAAAGTATAAAATTCGAAATAAATAAATAATGCATAAATTATTTTTTAAGCAAAAAAGTATTGTAAAAAAGTGTTGAAAATGTTCATAAATCTTTGAGCAGTAAGAACTTTATTTATTTACACTTTACTTAATTATACAGATTAGCCAAGTAAAACCTAAGGAGTTCGTTATTTATAAGCTCTAAAAAATTAGCAACAAATGCGATATATTTTCTATACAAAGAAAGTAAAGTATAAATTTCGAAATAAAAGTATTTATGGAACCCAGAGGGAAAAACCAAGGCCAAGCCTTATTTCTGGGAATCGTTTTAATCAGTAAATTTGTATGACTAATAAAACAACTATTAAAGGGAATATATATAGCGAATTTCACTTCTGCGAGGTCCCTTAATTTCTACAAATAATATTACAACATTTGGGTAATCACTATAGAGCAGGGGGACTTTCTGCGGGAAGGGAAATTACCAGCAAACAAAAACAAAGCGAGAAAAGAGGACAGATAGACCGAGGAAAACTGAGTCACGGTCAAATTGTATATAAATAAATGAGCTTCTTGATAAACAAAAAAAGGAAAGCCAAAGCTGTGCGCGTAAATACAAAGATTGAATATCAAAAATACAACCGATTGAAAGCCTATATAAATATTTAAAAAATAAAATACAGTAAAATACAGTACAAGGACAGAGATCAAAGTTTGCATACTGAATTCAGAAGGTTTAACACTTCCGTGACCATATTTAAACCCAGTGCATTCAACTCGCTCAAACGTAAAAAAAGAGATAAAGTAAATTATGGAAATTATAATTATACCCTTTTTTTTATACGCAGCAAACGGATACCGGAAGTTGCATTAAGGATTTTTTACTGTACAAAAAAAGGTTGAACGAACCGCTGGCCGAACAGCTTAAAATTAACACCCGCCAGACCAGTGGCTGTTGTTTGTTTTTTTCCTTTTTTTATTATTATTATTATGTCATAATGAATTCAATTTCTTAACAAATCGAACTCAACATTTGCATATCGAAATTACCAAACAAATGCAGAAGGGAGCCGCTAAAACAGAGACCCAAAGAGAGAGAGAAAGATGGGAGAAAGAGGCGAATCAATGCGGAAGAGATGACAAAATGGGCCCAAGAGGCGACTGCCAATAAAAGCCATTTGATAAATTGGATAATAATGGGCGGGGTGAGGGTGGGAGGTAGGCCCTAAAGAGGCGTAACCAGGGGGGAGAAAGAGGTCACCGTCGTCAACCCCACATTGCATATTCATGAGGCCCAAAAACAACAAGAGAAATGTGTCGCAATCGATGATAAACTGAGGCCGCACATTTTTTTTTTCTTTTTAAATCACTTTGTCTCCAAGTTTTTGTTTTTGTTTTTATTTTTTCATTTTCAGTTTATTTTTCCTTTGTTTCTGCCTGGTTATCAACAGGTGGCTTTCAGTATTTTAAACACGCTCTGCGCCTGATTAAGATCTGTTGAAGCCAACTGAAATATGCATAAGATCGATAACTCGATGTTTTGCAAACATTGTGCTTGGTTTTGGTTTTAGATTAATATAAAAATGTGCTTGGTTTTGGTTTTGAACTAAAATAAAAATGGAATGTAATTGAAAATTTAAAATACCAACTTTCTAGCCCTGAAAACCCCACCAACTCTAATCAGATTAACCTTCAACTTGGAGCCTTTACCTTTCTCACAGCTGAGAGCCTATCGAATTGGATAACTTCTACGGCTTCCCGTAGCTGTTGCTGCTACTGGTTTTTTACTTAATTTATTTATCTTGACTCCAAAGAAGATAAACCGCAAATCGCTTTCACTTTCCATTTGCTGAATGGGGGGTTAAAGTGCGTTCGTCCGGCACTCGGAAGTGCCGATAATTGAGCAAGCAGTTACGGACTTCGGTACGTGCAGTACGTGGGCGTTGGCGTCCACACGCGCATCCGATCTGCAGCCAACTCCAGTGCTCCTCCTCCTCCTCCTGCTACTCTCATTGATATGCCGGCCACAGGGGCACAGAGCAGCAGAAACAGAAAGAGGAAAACCCGAGCCCCACCAACCTTCTTATGCAACTCGAGACGCTAAGGCACAGAGAGAAAATATTACAAAATAATGTAAACCTTTTTGTTATGTGAAATTGAAATATATTAAACTTTAAAGCAAAATATGTTTGCCAATAGTTTACTATTTTATATATTTTCCTATAGATATATATATTTTTCTTTATTTTCAGTTGCATTAAAATGGTTTTATCACATAAAAAGTGGAATGAAATAATGTAAACCTTTTTGTTATGTGAAATTTAACTTTAAAGCAAAATATCTTTGTCAATATTATATTATTTTATATATTTTCTATTAGATATATATATTTTTCTTCATTTTCAGTTGCCTTAAAATGGTTTTATCTTTCATAGAATTAGTTTCCATTTGCTATACAATTTTTCTCCCTGTGTCCCCGCTAACAAAGTGTCGCTGAAAACTGATAAGCCAGCGCCTCCCGCTCAATATGCCCCAATAGGGCTGGGGCTCCGGCTTCTTCTTTAGCTTCCAGCTGGCCCGGCCTGGGCTTTTGTCGGGGATTAGGTAATAAGTGGGACGCAATGGCCGGCAATGTCTGGCGGGCGTAATGCAATCCGCAGTTGAAGCCGCCGCCGCCGCCGCCGCTGCCATTCGAAAGTAGGAGAGTGGCTTCCACTTCGGCAGCTGCGACGACGACGGTGGTGGTAATGGTGGCCATTGCACTCGCCTTTTCTCGAGGAGATCGACTCGATGTGAATGTGAAAATTTCACCGCTTTTACTTTTCCCACTGGCTTGACCATTTGAAAAGCGTTTTTATTTCGGGTAACTGGCTGTCTGGCAAAAAGCGTAACGAATAATTGACATATTGGTCTGATCGGTGGCGGTGGGGCACGTAGACTCTCTGTTGCCTTGGCACAATCTCGCCAGCAAGATGGCCAATGAACCAGCCAGGCAGTCCACCTTGGCTCTAAAAAACCAAAAGAAAAAACATTGAGCAATAACGTGAAAAGAATACAGAGTGCACCGATGGCTCTAGGAAAATCTTCGGTGGAAGATCCATCAATATGGCTTTATCACTTCAGTGGCCTCCGATAGAGGGCCTCACCAATCACTCGGCCCCAGCGGACAGCTGTCAGGAGCTGTTTGGAGTTGGAGGAGGAGATAACCAACCGGACTGATTGTAAAAAAATAACTTTTAATTTCTTTATTTGCTTCCAGTAGCAGGAAATTTACCCAGTAAATATATGGATTAAGTTGCTTAACCAATATTTTTACAGGCCAAGATAAACACAGAAAAGTAAAGGGTAAAGCGTAAAGTGAATTATTTGATTTTTGTTTGGGGAAATATGTTCTACAATCTTATCGCAATGTAAATGGAGTACATGTGTTTCAGGCTGCGATAAATATTGATTGGAATATGACTCAGCGGAGTTCGAGTAGGGCTTCAACAGAAAATAATAATGTCATGGGAAAGCTGCGTTTAAATGCTATTAAGTTAACTAGCCACTAGTTAATCTGTATGATCTCCGAGAATATACGTTTTAACGTTTAACCTGGAAAGTCGTGATAATCGCCATTATCATCATCATCATGTGCATATAATTATTTCCTGTTTGTCATGTTAATAAATACTAATACTTGTTGCCTCAGGGGAGAACAAACAACATCAGCAAGAAGTTTTTGTTAGTTATCTGTGGAAATTGCTGTTTTCCCAATGATACAAATAAATAAATAAATAATTAAAATAAATAAATATTCTTTGCAAGCTTTATTAAGTTAAAATCTATTGATAATTCCCACAAAATAATCTCGCAAAGTAAAAAAATAAATACTTTGCAAGCTCTATTAAATAATATTATATATTTTCTGTTGAAATAATCTATTGATAATTCTCACAAAATGATCTCGCCAAGATTACCAGAGAATTACGAAATAACAGTTTGCAATCCGATTCTTAGTCATTATTTCTACATAATCATTGATGTCGGCACGTTCCGTCTAAGTTTCATGTGCTCAATTCTTTAACTAATACTGGACACGGACGCGGACATTCTTATCACTTGGTTTTGGTGCGTCACTAAAGCCACTAAATAGCGCATGGGGCACGAACGAGCATTGCTCGCCATCAGCTCTCTCCCTCTGTATTATCTACCAATTTTGTGTTAATTTTTATGTAATTCCCCCAGTGGAAAAGTTAGAAGCTAACAAACAAACAGTGTTATTTTATTTCCCCTGAGAAATGGTTTGAATGAGACGGAGGGGGTTGCGTTGGGGATTAGTGTTCATCAACAAAACAATTTAATTAAATCATCCAAAGAAAATAAAATAGTTAAGCTGAGTGGAGAAGGTAAACTCAAAGAGCTGTGGAATATGTTTACAAGATTGACAAAACAATAATATTAAAGTGTAAAAAGATAGAAAATCAGACAGAATATGATCAGAAAATGATCTTAAAAGGAATCAGACTTTATTTAATTTAAATTTTTATTTTTTAAGTATTTATGACAAGTTTTTAAGGGTCTAGAACTGGCCTCCCTCTAGAAGCAACAACAAAATCAAGTTGTTTTTAGTAAGATCTTTAGTATATTTAATTGATCTAATTAAATCTATGTCACTCTCCGCTCTCCAATTTGAATAGCGATTATAAATGATATATATAACCTACACTGGCTCACTCACTGTCTAGTCTAATGCCGCCTCGTTTTGAGGTGACTTCCATCAGAATGCTGTTTATCAAGCGCCTTTCGTAATGTTGACTGGCAGTCAACATTTGTGGCCCACCTCGGCGGCCTTTGCTTTATATATATTGCCTAACCAGAGAGACTCGGCGACTTGACTTTACTTGACTTGACTTTACCAGACTAGAACGAAGCATTGGAAATTGGGGCCAGCCGAAGACCAAGAAGAAGCACGACGACTCGTTAGCGGCAACTGGCGACTGGCGGCAGGGGCACACATGTCAATATGGCCCAAATTAAATGCACCGAAAGAAACAGGTTGCTCTCGTTGTTACTATTTCTTATTATTGTTGTTGGCTGGCACGCGCGCAGACATTCACTCATTGCATTCAAGTCCATCGTCATCGCAGTGGGCTTGGCTTGTCCAACGGGTCGTATACGCACTCTGCGCCCATTCATGGCGAAGTCAACGACGGGTGTGTGGAAAATCAGCTCAAAGGCAGCTGTTGCTTTATTTGTAAAAGCCGTAAAGTACATATATAGTGCAGTGGGTTTTTAGAACCATAAAACATTTGTTGTTGGGTGTTAACAAATGGGGTAAATGCAATAAATAAAATGAAGAAAGAGAAATTGTAACACATGTAGAGAACACATAATAAAAAAGGAATTTACATGGTAAATAATTCTAGAAAAATGCAGTTACTAAAAAACCTTGAATGGGCATTACTTTTCCATCATTAATACCTATAAGAATATAATTAAATTCAGTAAACCCCCAATATTTATGTAATTTCTTAAAAACAGACCCCTAAACCACACTTTGTTTAACAATATCCTCTCTCTCTTTTTGAACAGGTTTTTTCTGTTTGGTGTTTATCTTTCTATTTATCGTAATTATTTACTTGTAAGGTCGTTTCATAATGTGGCTAAGATGGCGAAACGCACTGTATCCGCATCATTGAAACTTGGTACCTGGCTTCTCTGTCTGACACTTTGCTTCCTTCAGAAAAGTTTTTACTCTTTTTCTTTATGGCCAAGCCAAGAAAGCGTAAATAAGTGAATTTCATAAAAAAGCTGAAGAGGGGGGCCCTTCTTCATTCAGCTAGTTGCTCTCCAGTCATGACTTTTTCTTGGGCCCAATTGTTAAAGGTTTCTTATTGTTGTAATTTCCATTTTGCCAGCTCATTTTTTATTTTTTTTTTCGGACTCTGACTGTCAGAGTTTATTGTGTTAATGGCCGATTTCGTGCTGATGACGACGACGACGACGCAACCGACTTTAATTGCACACATTTGCAACATGCTCCCCAAATCAAGGGGGACTCCGGGATTCGAGAAGAAACAACCGAAAATAATTGTAGAAACGAAACAAAGCACCCAGAAGACAAAATAAAACAAAATACGAAAAAACTACTTTTGCTAGCCGCCCATAGATTTCACTTTTTTATGGTTTACTTTTACGTTTCGTTGGCGTTTCGCCCATAAAACAATTCAATGCCAACTTCAAATGAGTTTATAGCAGGCACACAAAGCAAACATACATATTAACCGATTGGAAACAGGAAATCTCGAAGGAAAAATATGCCTAGAATGTGAGTTAGGGAAATCCCCAGTGTTGCAACTGCTCAATTATAAAATATTTTCCAGCACTGGAAATACCCTAAACGAAATCTGAATGCTGATCACCAACAGACACGATTCCCAGAGTTCATCGATACGTATATTAACCGATTGAAAACAGGAAATCTCGAAGGAAAAATATGCCTAGAATGTGAGTTAGGGAAATCCCCAGGGTTGCAACTGCTCAATTATAACATATTTCCCAGCACTGGAAATACCCTAAACGAAATCTGAATGCTGATCACCAACAGACACGATTCCCAGAGTCCGCACCCACTATTTCGCTTGCTATTTATTGTTCATCGTTACGTATTGTATATAGTCATTGATCGGCAAACATTTATAATTCAGAGGCAAGCGAAAAAAAAGAGGGAAATATAAAAATAATGTTTGCTTTATCGCCTGTACAATGCTTCCTATATATGTATAAATATATGAATGTGGACGAGTTTAGATGGGAATAAACCTATACCTAGCTTGGTATTTATGCAAGCAAATTAAATATGCGGATAGTGATGTAACGCTATTGGTTTTGTGCCCACAGAGATCGAGTGGCCGCTATATACAGTTTGTCAACTAATTCTTTGCAAAATGAAAAACGTCATTGCAATTCAATTTCAAGTTGAATTTTAACTAATAATTGTACGATTTATTTCTTTTTTTTTCTTACATTATTGTTAAGGCACTTAATAAGTATAAATAAAAACTAAAAACAAAACATATTTCATTATAAAACGTAACAAAAATCCATAAAAACAAAAAATAGGCTATTCATATGCTGTCAATTAATTCTTTGCAAAATGCAAACAGGAGCTAAAGAGACGCGCAAAACAAAGGAATGGTAATAAAATTCCGCGAAAAAGTAACGCGTATGTCTTTGCAATGTTCTTAGCTCCCGTTTTCATTACGATTTTGGTCTGGTGAAGCTCACAAGTATTCCTATTCAGCAATTTAAACAATGCCTGGCAAACGAGTTGATGAAAACCTAATTCAATTAGTTTACCTTAACTATTATAAGGGTAAAACGGCAAAGGAGTTATCAACAATGTTTAATATTAAATTAAGGACTGTTTACAACATAATAAACCGAGCAGAAAAAGAAAACCGGCTGCACTTGAACAATTCTGCTGGAAGACCACCAAAGCTTACCAGGCGTGACCATTCAAAAATTTTGAAAACGATAGAAGATAATCCGCAAACTACACTCAGGGAGTTGGCTTTGGATCTAAAAAATGACTGCAACAAGATAGTGAGCCACGAGACTGTCCGAAAAGTGCTGAACACCCACAAATACTCCTCACACATAGCCAGAAAGAAGCCTCTACTTTCAGATCTCAACATTGAAAGGCGGCTACAATTCTCTATAGCCAACGTTAACAGGCCGGTCGAGTACTGGGACGATGTAATTTTTTGTGATGAAACCAAAATTATGTTGTACTATCACGATGGTCCCAGCAAGGTGTGGAGAAAGCCCAATACAGCCTTTAAACAGAAAAACATTATACCAACAGTGAAGTTCGGCAAACTTTCGGTAATGGTGTGGGGATGTATTTCATCCAAGGGCGTTGGAGAGCTGCGGATATTTAATGACATCATGACGAAAGAATTTTACTTGGATATTTTAAAAACGGAATTGGCTACAAGCGCGAGGAATTTTGGCTTCATTAACCCTCAAGATTCGCAAAAACTTAATTTCAAACTATATCAAGATAACGACCCCAAGCACAAGTCGGTACTTTGCAAGACCTGGACTCTGTATAATTGCACCAAAGTCATCGACACTCCTGCCCAGAGTCCTGACTTGAACCCAATAGAAAATTTGTGGGCGTTATTAAAGAAAAAGGTGGCTAAACGGGGACCCACCAATAAGCAGGCTTTAATTAGAGTAATCCAAGAGGAATGGACGAGAGTACCGGAATATTACGACCTAAAGGAACTTATATACTCCATGCCTCGTCGCCTGAATGCAGTCCTAGATGCCAAGGGTCACCACACAAAATATTAGTACCATAGTTTATAAGTTTTCCTCACAAATTGAATCAATGTTTGCATTTTGCAAAGAATTAATTGACAGCATATGAATAGCCTATTTTTTGTTTTTATGGATTTTTGTTACGTTTTATAATGAAATATGTTTTGTTTTTAGTTTTTATTTATACTTATTAAGTGCCTTAACAATAATGTAAGAAAAAAAATGAAATAAATCGTACAATTATTAGTTAAAATTCAACTTAAAATTGAATTGCAATGACGTTTTTCATTTTGCAAAGAATTAGTTGACAAACTGTACATATAAGATAATCAATTACAGACGCCTGTGGCGCGTGCCGCCTTCCTTTTTTCAGGGTGGAGGAGGGGGTGGCGCCCCCAGCCAGTTCCCCAATTCCCAGTTCCATTGACTGCAGATCCGATCGCGTTTTTTGGGTTTCGAGGTAGCCGCCGCCGCCAGAGCCAGTAGTAGTCGTCGCCTCCTTTCCCAGACTCCATTGTCTTGGTTTCGCTGTGCTTTTTTGTTTGCATTCGGTTTCGTTTTTATGGTATGAAAATTTTATAAACAATTGCATTCACTGCACACCCCAAGAATTGCATTATGATTGAGTTTTTTTTTAAAGCAAAAAGGAAATAGGTAATTGCAATAATTAAGTTTTTAGAACTTTTTTAGAAAGCTTTGAAAATATTATAAAACTCGCAGGCTAAAAATACTAACCAGATTAAGGGTTAAATTCTTAAAAAAAAAAAATAATATGGCAACTCTGTTTTGTTTTCAAATTGCAACAAAAGAGACCTCGAAATGCAAGATTCTCACTTTGCAGGAGAAAGAAAGTTGACACAATCACACAAAGGCGCTACACACGAGACGAGAAAAGAAAGGCAAAGAAAGAGGAGACCAGGAAGCAATGTTGTGTGCAGTCAATGAATGAAAAAGAAGAGCAGAAGAAGAAGAAGAAGACGAAGAAGCGCAGTAGCAGCAGACGAAAGAGTTGCACAAAAAACAACAACAAAATAAAAGACAGAAGAAACAGGGGGGAAACTCTATATGTCTGTGGATTTTCCGTTTCGTTTGGGGGGGCATTTTCCACAACAACAAGAAAATAAGGAAAACTTACTCGTGCCGTTATTTATGAGCGGCAGATGCAGAGAGAGATGTGTGTTAATTAACCAAAAGCAAAGAGCGGCTAACTAACAAGGCATCCGGAAAGTAAACCAAAGAAAATCCAATTGGATTTTTCAATGCATTTGGAGCGTAATAAATCAGGCAGCCACGTTTTTGCATTATTTATTAATAAATACAGAAAATTATTATTTAAATATTAAATGAAATTATAAATTCCACAACATCTGTCAATATTTGCAAATATTTGCAAAGCAAATAGAAATTTCTTTACGATAATTAATCGATAACCGACTGGCTGCCTTCGATCCCCTGCCACTAAACGTGATGTGGATTTGTCAATGCATTTGGAGCTTAATAAATCAGGCAGCTATTATTTAAATATTAAATGAAATTATAAATACCACAATATCTGTTGTCAATAGCAAAGCAAATAGAAACGATTCTTTACGACAATTAATCGATAACTGACTGGCTGCCTTCGATCACCTGCCACTAAACGTGATGTGGCGGTGGGCAACAAATCCAAATCCCCGCTGGCTCCACTCGGTGCAATCTTATCTAATCGAACAGCCAGATACAGATACACAGATACTCTTCCAAAGCCGGCGGCGACACTCGATAAACATTCTACAGAGAGGCCCTTCGACTAGACCATCTGTTTGCCATTTGATTCGATTCCGAATGGGGAACACACAGAAGCCAAAGTCTCGACACTGACCTCCGCCGCCAGGTAAGCGAGGTCGAGTAAACACACATAGCGCCATAAAGCCATATGAAGTGTTTGCCTTTGATTTAATGGATTTGCGTGTAAATTGCTTCTAATTCATTTATTTTGTTTTTTTTATTCCAACTCTCGAAGCACCTCCATAGAAATCTCGGCGACGGCCATCAAAATGTCAGGCGGATTGACAGATTGACTAGCGATCGGGAGGAAAATTGGATGAAGCAGCGCGCGGGAAATAGTCGGAAAAGTGGCTCCATCGACGTTTTATTTTTGGAGGCGAACCCTAACGTGTGTGTATGTATGTACAAAATCTATATTATATATATATTCCAGACACCCGAAGGCAACAAGAGCTCGCTAAATATAGATACGGTCGAAATTCGGTATCACGAACCAAAAGTTTTTCCCAATGAAATTCTATTTAAGGCGGAAGTGTGTTAAATTTCTCATCGATTGGCATTGATTTAATATATCGAATTAATTACATAAAAAACGATAAACGATAACGATAAGCAATTGCAATTTTTGTGTATTTCAAGCAGACATCTTGGCGAGATCTGAGTTCTGACATTGTTCTCAGTGTTATTATTATTCCCTGGGTTATTTTCCACTGGCGGACGGGGGGTTTTCCCCACTTTAAGAACAGATCCCAAATTACCAGACGTAGATACATAAATTAGTTAAGTTTGCTGCTTGTAATTTGCAACACGAACGACTGGCGCCATATTTGTTTTGTTGTTGTTGTTTTTGCTGCTGTCTGTGTGAGTTTCCAATTTGAATTGAGAGTGCAGTGTTTACACATGCTGCACATGCGGATGTGTGAGTGTTGTTGCTGCAACGTCAGCGAATTAATCATCGGAAATAAAATGCGGTTAAAACCAAGCGAGATGGCGATAGACAGGGCCAGTGGGTGCAAGGGAGAGGGGGGCACACACACACACAGGCAGCAGTAAGACCAACACCAGCGCAAAGTTGCTTTGACACCATTCACACTGTTGCTCATAATTAATTGCAGCTCTCTTTCGTGTGCCTATTGTAGTTTTTGTTAATTTTGTTGTGGGGTGATAAGAACAGCAACTACAGCTTGGGCTGGGCTATCAACGTTTAAGTGCAAAATAACAACAACAACAACTGTACCTTGGGTTTGTTCAGCCATTTGCGAAACGTGTCCATCGTCAGAGTGTTTTTTTTTAGCTCCACAGTTGTTGATTCTCTCTCCTCCAGACTCCTCTTCTCTTGTCCTTGCTCTCTCACGCGCGCACACAAGCGCTACGGCTACGCACACCAAAACACACACACACAAGCGCGCGTGCGAGCCAAACAAAACAAAGAAACGCAAAGCAATATGTTTGGCGACGATTGCTTTTCTGCGACGCGACTGTTAAATGCACATTGCTGATCTTAACACTTTTTGTGAATTTCGTTTAAAAGCGCCTCTGGCGCGAGTCTCCGTTTTTTCTTTTTTTTTGCCTTTGCTTTACTTTTCACACTGGCATTCGTCGTGCACCATCTTACACGCGTGACTTGGCCTCATCACTGGAGGAAACTGCGTCGATTTTTCTCGTAAAACCTTGCGGCGGAGTGCGTCCAGGCGCGTTTTTGGTCGAAAGCGGAAGCTGGCTCCACAACTCGGGCGAATTAAAAGCATTAAACTCGCGCAGCACTCATCCGCCCTTCCCGTTTCCGTCGACAGCGGAGCGTCCGTGCTTTCGTTTCGAATTTTTTTTGTTTAAGAAAATAGTGAGGCAGCCTTTGGTATATGTTAAAAAATCCATATATCGATAAATTCAATAAAAATGAATGTTTTTATAACGATTTTTTTTGTAACTTGTTATACCGAATATCGATATTTTTAATATATTACATTTAATTTTAATTAAAATTTACCATTAAACATAATAAATGTAAAATATTAACATTCTAACTTAAACCTTAATCTTAATAAACATAAACATGTGATCCCTTTAGGAAAAGAATCAAACGGTAAATCAACATAGACATATGATTTCTGTTTATAAACAATCAAAATGTAAATAAAACATGAGAGAGAGAGAGAGAAACGAGATCTTTGAACAACTATCGAATGGTAAAAAAACATAAACCTGTAATTTCTATATACAAGAAAATCAAAATGTAAAAAATATAATATCTATATAAAAAAAAATAAAAATGTAAATAAGTAAAACCAATTGATCTATGTATATATTTATAAATATAAGAATTTTATTGTGTTTGTTATTTTATCTTAAATATAGAAAATTAAACAAAATGTAGAAGTAAATATTATTCTTAAAATATGGAAAATGTTAAAAACTGAAACAGAGTACATTTTTGGGGGTTACATTTTAATTTGGACCAGAAAAAATATTTAAAATACTCGATAAATCGAAATTTTTCTGTTGATTGTTAATTTGATATTTTTACGAAAATGATATTTCACCGAAACGATAATTTTTATAACTTAGCAACTCTATTTTTAATATTTTTATTTTTTAGCTTGCAAAAACATCGATATTCGTCGATATCGGCGATATGTACATTTATATTTTACAGAGCTTATACTAATTTTTTTTTAACTATTGTTAATAAATTCAATAAATATTTATGCTTCTTCAAAATTAATTATTTTTATTCACCTCTGCTTAGGCTGCGTCCTTGAAGCCATTTACTTCTCCTCGTAATTCTTATAATGACAATTTTTTTGAATTGGTCGAAAGATATAATATTTACGGCAAACCCGATTCTGAAAAAGAATATGGACCGGTTGGGTTAACATGAATTACTATATTTTATCTTTTTATTATATATTTTTGTACTATTTAAATAATTGCGATTAAGTAGCCAGGCGGTTTGGTGTGACCATGTTTGGTTTACTCCGTAAACCCACCTCCTACCAACTGCCTGGCGAGTCTTGGGAATATAATCCTAGGAAAGGGCAGCCACGCCAACATTTAACTAATTTTAAATCGTCGAAGCGGTTCCACAACGATTTTATTCCTGGAAAAGCGTTGCGTCGCGGTACACACGAATCGAAGTTAAACTTTAGGAAAAAGTGTTAACCCTTAGCAACTGGGCGAAAGTCAAAGCAAAACATAGAAAATAAACGCCAACGCAGAGCAGTTCTAGGAAGTAAAAATGTTGTCACGACCGAGGTAAGCTTTTCGTTGCGAGGGTGTCCTCTGCCACGGCACAGGACGTGTGCGCGCGCGTGTGTGTGTGTGTTGGCGGTTGTTATGCAATAATTCGGAGGAGGAGCTGCCCCAGCTGGTAGCCCAGTGACCTAGTCACTCGGATCAGACGAATCGCCGCCAAGGCGTTGTGTGTACATATATTTATGGCGGCCCTCCTTTTCTGCACCTCTTTCACGCTCTTCTTTTTGCGCAGCTTTCGTTTTCACTGTCACGCAAAATACAAACAAACTACGACGCACGGGATTCCCTGGGAGTGCGAGTGAGACGTGGGGAGCGGGATGGATGCACATGGCCTGACATTGACCCTTCTTTGGCATGCAGTTTAGTTTTTTTCGTTTTTTTGTGGCCCAACAGCTGTTCCCAGAAAACCGTTCGCTTTCGTTGCGAATTGCATAAGCTTTTCCTAATTTTATTTTATTTTGTTTTATTTTTGGGGCTGCCAAAACATAAGACAGCTGAAAAAATCAATAGAAAAGCAGGGAAGCAGAAAACAGATGTTTTGGTTTTGCAGGAAGTTGTTGGGGCGAGGAAATACCCTATAAAAAGCTCTCAAGTCCTAGAAGAAGTTTCTAATTCTTTTATATTCACTTAAAGTACTTTATTTTAAATAATATTCATTTCCCCTTTTAAAAAACAAACAACATATGCATAATTAAGTATTATTTTCCTTGCCACTTTGCCAAAAACTCAACACCTTCACGTTCATGGACATATAGATAGTATTGTATGTATATTCGAAAAATGGTCTCGCAAAATTCTATAAATATAGTTGTGTATATCCACAAAATTTTATGTTTTGCCTTCGCTTTGTAAGCATTTTTTCGTTGCCAAGTTCATCAGAAAAAGTGCTGTTCGTCACCCCTCCCCAAAAAAAGCAAATACGAATTCATTTAACACAAAAAATAAGAGTTTGTTGAACTTTGCTTAGCTTTGGCTGGGACTTCAGTTGGTGGAAATGTTCTTAGGGCCTTAAATAATTAATGGTAGCCCCGCAGACTATCTTACACATCATAAATAGCACTCGAAAGCATTTACGACACGCACTTATTCCGTGTACTTCTCGACCACAGAGAGATATGCGAAATTGAAATTGTTTAGCACACGGCTCATGTGAGTGGCATTCAAACAGTGGAGCGAACAAAAAATTGACGAATGATAGCCGCCCGGCGGTGTTACCTAAACGATAATTATCAGCCTGAAGTGCTTACAGGGGGCGCCCGTCGTCATGCGGTTCTCCACGTCATTAACCGGTTTCAACCCGACCAGAATCCGATACCGCCATCCGATACATTACCATGCCATGCCAAACCCCTTGCCGAGCATGATTCCATCAATGAACCGCAAACAAAATTAGTCACACGCCTCCGTTTCTGCCTCCAGCGTAATTAGCACCATCTCTACTTCTAATGGAAAGCTGAAAAGCTGGCAAAAAAATTCACATTCGTCATCTGACAGTAGAGGGCAGTGAAATAGGGCATTGTATATGAATTTTAAGTTTCCTGCTCTAAAAAAAATCTAACTTTTACATAATAACCCAAGATAATGCGTTGTTTTCCTTATATTACGAATAGTAACACTTGATTTCAATTAACTCTCTTGCTTTGTTATGATTTACAAGTGTTTAATCTTATCTTCTGAAGTTCACTTACAAGAATATCAATAACAAGCTCAAGTTCAATAATCAAACTTAAGTATTTGTTGTGCCTTTTTCATTAATTCAATGAAATTAACACTTCAAAAAGAGTTATGTGATAGGAACACTTTTTGCTATAGGAAATATAAACAATGCCCTTCAATTTTATATTTAGATAATTATTATTTACAAGTTGAACTTATAAATACTTTTATTTCCTACTTAAGATACAGGTTCTTAAAATTAGCAATATATTCTTAAAATATTTAAACAATACCTAAATACCTTAAAAATAATTCCCTTCAATTTCTATATTTAGCTAATTATTATTTACAAGTAGAACTTAAAGATATTTCCTACTTAAGATAGAGGCTCTTTAAATTTGCAATATATTCTTAAAATATTTAATGATTTAAACAATACCTTAAAAATAATTCCCTTCAATTTCTATATTTAGATAATTGTTATTTACAAGTTGAACTTATAGGTAACTATATTTCCTACTTAAGATAGAAGTTCTTTGAATTAACAATATATTCTTAAAATACTTAATAATTTAAACAATAAATACATTAAAAATAATTCCCTTCAATTTCTATATTTAGATAATTATTATTTACAATTTGAAGTTATAGATAGATATATTTCCTACTTAAGATAGAGGTTCTTTAAATTTGCAATATATTCTTAAAATATTTAATGATTTTTCCAGTTATTTATATTGACATGAAGTTCTTTAAATTGTCAATATATTCTTAAAATAGTGAATGATTTTTCCAAATATTTATATTGATAAACACTCGAAGAAATAATAAAATTTATTGCTAATAAGATGATCATAGTTGTGTGTAGATTTTTATCATGATGTTGTCACCAGGGGCCAGCCCATCCATCCATCCCTCCCCCTTATCTCTGGCGGGTGGGATCCACTGGGGACACACAGCTAGCTGTAAACAATGCGGCTTAGTTTCTTCCGTCTTTTCCGTATTTTCGTATTTTATTCTGGCGTGCCCCACGCGGTGATAAACAAAAAGCAGCTGACGGCGACCTTGGACATGGCTTTTCGTTCCATAAAAGTGCGGGCAAAGGGGAATATGTAAAGCATCCAGAGGGGGGTGACTCCAATTGCTCACACACGTAATGCACTTTTGCCATTATTATTTATATTATCTATTTTTTTGTTGTTGTTTGTTTGTTTGCAGTTTGTGCGGAACTGTGGGCAAACTGTGCCGCTGCAGCGCCTCAGCCACAGCCACAGCAGCGGGCGCAACATCAGCAACAGTGCCGGCCACACGGCGATACCATGAGGTGGTGGGCGACATAATTACGCCCTCGCAGGTGCGCGGCATCGATCACATTCGCGATCCTCGTTTGAATAAGGTAAGAAAGAGGTGGATATCTTAATTTTTATGGAATTTTTAGTTCAAGTTATTGATAAACGTTACTCTTGCTATTAAAAATAATTAACTGATAAGCTAAAAATCCAGAGAAAATGACTAATATAAGTAAATTTTTATTTTTTTTATTTATCATTGATAAGGCATAAAAAAACTTCCTAAATAAGCCTAATTTCTTGCTCTCAAAAGGCTTTTGTTTTAAGATTTCTTCAAACTGCTTAATTTATATTTTCATCTCATTGTTTATTACTCTTTCCTATTCTTCAGGGCCTCGCCTTCACCCTCGAGGAGCGACAGACGCTGGGCATTCATGGTCTGCAGCCTGCCCGCTTCAAGACACAGGAGGAGCAGCTGCAGCTCTGCAAGATCGCTGTGAATCGTTACACGGAGCCGCTGAACAAGTATCTGTACCTGAGCGATCTGTACGATCGGAATGAGCGCCTGTTCTTCCGTTTCCTCTCCGAGAACATCGAGGATTTGATGCCCATCGTGTACACGCCCACGGTGGGTCTGGCCTGCCAGCGCTTTGGTTTGATCTACAGGCGTCCGCACGGTCTCTTCGTGACGTACAATGATCGCGGCCACATCTTCGATGTGATGAAGAACTGGCCGGAGCCCAATGTCCGTGCCATCTGCGTGACGGATGGAGAGCGTATCCTGGGACTGGGCGATCTGGGTGCCTGTGGCATGGGCATTCCCGTGGGCAAGCTGGCCTTGTACACGGCTCTGGCCGGCATCAAGCCCCATCAGTGCCTGCCCATTGTGGTGGATGTGGGCACCAATAACATCGATCTGCTGGAGGATCCTCTGTACGTGGGTCTGCGCCAGAAGCGAGTGGTTGGCCGGGAGTACGACGATTTCATTGACGAGTTCATGGAGGCGGTGGTGCGGCGATATGGCCAGAACACGCTCATCCAGTTCGAGGACTTTGGCAACCACAATGCATTTAGGTTCCTGGACAAGTACCGCAACACTTACTGCACCTTCAACGACGACATTCAGGGCACCGCCGCCGTTGCCGTGGCTGGACTGTATGCCTCCAAGCGGATTACGGGCAAGTCCTTCAAGGATTACACCTTCCTGTTCGCCGGAGCTGGTGAGGCGGCCATCGGCATTGCCGATCTTACGGTTAAGGCCATGGTCCAGGAGGGCGTGCCCATCGAGGAGGCCTACAACCGCATCTACATGGTGGACATTGACGGTCTGCTGACCAAGTCCCGCAAGGTGGGAAGTCTGGAGGGCCACAAGGTCAACTACGCCAAGGATATTGCACCCATGACGGATCTGGCCGAGATTGTGTCCACCATTAAGCCGAGTGTGAGTCTTGTGGCCATTTAATGCGACTTTAATTGGAGTATTTCTTAAATTTATTAATAATTGAAACGAAATTGCAGGTGCTCATTGGTGCTTCGGCCGCTGCCGGCATCTTTACGCCAGAGATTTTGCGCACCATGGGCGATAACAACGAGAGGCCCGTGGTCTTCGCTCTGTCCAATCCCACCAGCAAAGCAGAGTGCACCGCCGAGGACGCCTACAAGCACACGGATGTAAGAAGAACAGAGTTTTCCCTCTACCAAGATTTCTTTTAATTGACTAAACTCTTTCTTATAGGCTCGCGTGATCTTCTCGTCGGGCTCTCCCTTCCCACCGGTCACAATGGGCGACAAGACCTACTATCCCGGGCAGGGCAACAATGCCTACATCTTTCCGGGCGTCGGCTTGGGCGTGATCTGCACGGGCACGCATCACATACCCGACGAAATGTTCCTTATTGCCGCCCAGGAACTGGCCAACTTTGTGGAGCCAAGCGACATTGAGCGCGGATCGCTGTACCCGCCCCTCTCCAGCATCCGGGATGTGTCCATGAACATTGCCATTGGCGTGACCAAGTGTGCCTACGATAGAGGTAAAAAGTGCAGCGTAGTTGGCAAGGGAGTCCCCCGTTTTAATTCAATTTCAAAAATGTGATAATACCGGTTTTATTTCACATTTAGGCCTGGCATCTACCTACCCGGAACCGCAGGACAAGCGCAAGTGGCTGGAAATGCAGTTGTACAACTTTAACTACGAGACCTCGATGCCGGCGACCTGGGTCTGGCCACGGATGCCCTACATTAAGACTCGTGAATTAGTGCCCACCGATCTCTATGGAAAACAAAGTGAAATATAATTCTTTTTCTCTATTTCTTGTTCTAGGCGAAGAAAGCCCGCTCATTGCCGCCATCAAATAAATGCATTCAAGATTGATGGCACGCCTCCAACCAACCACTCTGTTTTGCATCCTATAACCCACTCTACTACTTCCAAAGCGTACACCATCAGCACCAAGCCACCAAGCAACAACAACCGACTACTAACCCAGCCTACTTTAGACTAGAAAGAAATTTCGAGTGCTCACTCTCTGTTCTATAATTGTGTTTGCGAGACCCCTTGGCTCGCCTTGCCTGGAGTAGCACCCTCCCGGGCCAACTCCTTGTTAAATGGTTAATACCACAAACTAGACTCTGTGGAGTGGCAGGGGAGCTGCGAGCGGCAGGCTGAGGGAGCCAGGGGACCAGCTGCTAAGTGTATTTCTCAAATTGTTTATAGTTAATGTATTTATGAAGTGTGTTTTGATATTTGTATAAAATTACCATGTTTATTAATTATTTGTGATACCAAATCGATCGATATAATGACGACGACGACTGTGACAATGACGCTGACAACCATGTACTACTAAGCCTCTGAAAAAAGCAATTACGCAGTATTCTATCCTGTAATCTGTATTAACTCTGTGCTATGTTTTTGGTTTGCTGTTTTCTTAACCATTCTATTGGCTTTACCTCTCGCCGCTTACCTCAATAACATGACATAATCTCCTGCATCCCGGCTTTCGATATGATTCAGCTCCTCCCAAACGCCCTAAACTACTAACTCTGGCGGCGGCATAAGCGAGCTAAAATCAAATAATCACTGCTTAAACTCTCACTTCTCACCCCCGAAAGAAAATTCGACAATTGATTGATTTATCTATGCCATGTTTCCCTCTTTCGTTGCCATACAGAGAAAAAAGAAGAAATTATGTAAATTAGCCAACCCCCCGACCGCAGAAGCTATTAACTGCTACCGAGAACTGGTGAGAGCAACCCAACCAACCAACCATCCAACCAAGCAAGAAACCAATTGATTCCACATGTAAAACAACATAACTCGCTGCCGTTAACACCCCAAGCACCATCTATTACGATTGTGATTTCTCTTTATCATTTTAAGACTCTTTTTTATATCCCCAGAGATATATATTGTTTTGTTGTTGAGCCATGTCTGATATTTATTAACGCAAATAAGCAGCAGCAGAAGAAGCTTTGTTATAATTTATTTGTTACCAAGGTCAAGCTCTAAATGTAACCGTAACTTTATAAACCCTTAAACCCTATGCCCCCTGATCGATCGGACCGATTCAGCCATTGTACCACTGACTAGATGATGATGATGTGCGATAAACAATAAAATAAAAAAATACACACATGTTGAAGCAAAAATAACACTCATTGGAATCCTTTGGAACAAGTATTTGTTAACAGAAGCCGCTCTTCTTTGTTCGCAAGCTTTTCAGTTCCAAGAGCAAAGAGAGAAGTGGTTTCTGGCGGAGTTTATTTAATTTATTTACTTGTAGAAAGGTAAAATTATGTAGTTTTTAGAAATAATTATTATTGGTTTATATTTTCATCTTATTATTTCTTCTTCCTTATTTCAGTGAACCAAAATCTTGTGTTTTTATTTGTGTTTTGTGGTTATTGCTCTCCAGTTAGCAGCAGAGAAACTCTTCCATAGATAAAGGATAAGTTGCGGCGGCGCCAGCAAATGCTGAATAATATTTATTTGGATTTTCCCATAAACTGTTTTATATTATGGTTCTCTATACAAATTAAAACAAAAAGGCCTGAGACAACGACCGGGCTTTGATTTAATCTCGATTTCGCTCTCGCATTCAGAGTTCCGGTGGGGGGAAAATACACTTAAAACCCGATTGCTCGTCGCGCTAGCTTCCAGTCGAGCTTGGAGCGTCAGCGTCTGTTGTCTGCCAAGATTCCGCCGCGCATCGTCACATCGTCGCATCAGTACAGGTTTCAACGTCGTCTCTCGGATCAGGTCCCAGATCTCAGCACTCCAGCGCCATGATAAGCGGCTGCCGCCTCGTCGTCGTCATCGGCATTGCCCTCCTCTCGCTGGGAGTGCAGGCCGCTCGAGCAGGTTAGAGGAGTTCTCGGAACGCGGATCCGTGCGTCTATGCAATGCTAATATTGGTATCCAATTACATGGGTCAGCCTACGCCGACGAGTGCAGCACACCCGATGGCGACCAGGGTCGCTGCATGCCCTTCTCCTCCTGCCGGAACATCGAGGAGCGGCTCATGGAGAGCCAGAAGGCCGGGCAGAAGGTGCCGCCCGACTACGCCAGCTATTTGCAGAAGGCAACCTGCGGGGAATTCAATGGGGTGGTGAGTGAAATATTGAATTAAATATTGAAAATGTATAACAATGTTCTGTTTTTTCCTACTTAAAAGTTACCCTTTTCGTTTAAAAAATATAGATTTTAATTGGAATATTTATATAAAATTAAATTATATAATAACAAACTAGTTTTATTTGCAATCTGGCGATATTTACATATAGAAAGCAATTGCAGTGCAAAGATTATTGACTTGATAGCGAATCTTGACAATGATGTTTTTTTAAATTTAAATATTTATTTATTTTTATTGTACATCTAGGAATTACAGATGAGATTAATTCAAAGCTTGTTTATCAGTTAAAGGCTATCTATAAATTTTATCCCAATTTAATTAAGGATTTAACTTTATTCTTGATTCCTTGTAGCGCCACTTCTGCTGTGCCTCGTCCCAGATCCAGCACAATTCCAAGGTGATGAGCCTGTTCAAGGCCGAGAACTTTGACTGCGGCAACTTTGTCAGCCATCGAGTGGCCAATGGCTATGAGGTGAAGCTCTCCTCCAGGCCCTGGATGGCCCTGCTCCGCTACAATCGCTTTGGAGAGTCGCAGTTCCTTTGCGGCGGCGCCCTAATCTCGGAGAGTATGTTTTCCCACTATAATTTCCAATCTTTAAGGGCTATTATTAATATGAAATGTTTCAGGATATATACTAACTGCTGCCCACTGCGTCTCTGGACTCGAGAATGAGCTGTAAGTGGAAACTGATGATTATTAAATTAATTAATTATTAATTATTATTGATCTCTAATTACTTTCAGCTACGAAATCCGCCTGGGTGAACACCGCATCTCCACGGAGAAGGACTGCCGCAATCAGGGACGCAAGCCCAAGTGTGCTCCGCCGGTGGTGGATGTGGGCATTGAGAAGCATCTGATCCATGAGCAGTACGATACCCGGCACTACCTGAATGACATTGCCCTGCTGCGCCTGAATCAGAGTGTCACCTTCCAGAGTAAGAGATTTGGAGATACAATTCCCTGACTCACAGCTAACCCCATTGACCTTTATCTAGAGCACATCAGTCCCATTTGCCTGCCCATCACCGACGAGCTGAAGCAGAAGGCGGAGGAGATTAATACCTACTTTGTGACCGGCTGGGGCACCACAGAGAACGGCTCCACCTCGGATGTGCTCCTCCAGGCGAATGTGCCGCTGCAGCCGCGAACTGCCTGCTCCCAGGCCTACCGCCGGAACGTTCCTCCCTCCCAGCTGTGTGTGGGCGGTGGCGATCTCCAGGATTCCTGCAAGGGCGACTCCGGCGGTCCGCTGCAGGCCCCAGTCCCTTATTTGGGACAATTTGCCCCACGAATGGTGGAGTTCGGCATCGTTAGCCAGGGCGTGGTCACCTGCGGCCAGATCAGTCTGCCGGGCCTGTACACCAATGTGGGAGAGTTTGTCCAGTGGATCACGGACACCATGGCCAGCAATGGCCTCTGAGCGGAGCAGAAGGAGTCATCATTATTTTCTTAGAAAGCGCCTAGTGATTAGTAAAGCCCAACAAAATATACGATTTGCATATTTGTGAAATTATTTGCGTTCGTTTTATTGTTAATGAATATCTAGAAGGGGGAATTAAGTTAAAATAGGGATCTGGGTTAGCTATATATTGGATATTTATATTTTACATAATTTTACTTTAGTTTTAAAGGCCAAAAACATAAATTGAAGCACAAATAGTAGCTTAAAAAAAAAAGAAAGGAAGCTAGAAGAAAATCAAAAACTAACAAAAAATTATATTTTTATATATTTATATCCTAAAAAATCGGTTTAAACTTTTAATTACATTTACAATTATAGTTTTATTTTCTTTTCTTTATATTTAACTTTTGTTTATAAGGCAGATTTACGATTTAATCATTTGTTTTGCATAAAATTAAAGAGTAAAATTCGAAATTCAACAAAAATTGCAGGAATCGTTTCCTTGGCAGAATCATCCGATTCGGAGACTGCCTTTCAAGAGTTATGTATCAAATCTACATCACTTTGTGTGTCATAAATGGACAAGAAATATAACAAAAATCAATTAAAAGTAGTTATACATATCTCTATTAATAGGCTATGATATATTAAGCTAATTACAAAGATTTATTCAGTTTTTCACTCCCATTTTCCAACCATTTTCCGCAGTCGTCGTCAGTAAAGCTTTGCACAGACGTTTCCTATGAAATGAATCATAAGCAAACATAGTACTCGTGATCAATTATTATTCAATGGCTCTCGACTAGCAGATAGTTAATTATGAATATTATCTATCAGATTTATTGCGCAATTTGACGTACTTAAAAAAACAATTGAGATATAGTCAGTTAGTTAGATATTAGGTGGGAAGATAAGCTTAAACAGAGTGCAATTTTTATGGTCCACTGAGATTCACAAATTAAATTTATTAATCACAAGATCAAAGTTATTCCGCGACCTATCCTACAGGGTGTGACTGGCGTTCTAAACTTGGCATAAAAACACCGCAAATTTTCGGGGGGGTTTTTTTGTTGGCACGCATCGCACATTTTGAGACCCGCCCCGACATCGATGCTGGGAATTCCTGCCGCTGGAAATTCCATGTTACACATATCCAAAAGAACGGGTTTCCATCTGGCATTCAGGTAGCCGCCACCACTGCTGCTGTCTACCACGGGGAATGGGGAACTTGAGTTGTCGGAATTAATACAACAAATTAATTGCGAGAAAAAGCACCGATTCTAATGGCTGTTTAGCCCACACCTGCTCGGGGGACGCGTGCCAGTTCCCCAGAGAGTGGGAGAGAGAGACTTGCATGGGATACAGAGATACAGAAACTAGTTGTGTTTACAGAGATAGAAAGATCCAATCGCTCGGGGGGTTTCCTGGAATTTAATCGCTTTTCCCACGGTCTGAGATCCAAAACCCTTTATCTGTGGATGGGCCTTGACTTTTCCCAGGTGCAAATTCTGAAAAGGTAAACAAAATCTAAAGCTTAATCTCAAAAATGCATATTTTATACCTTATAATCTGTTCTCCTCTGGGAAATCGGTGCTCCTTTCCCTGGAACCCAGCTCAAGACTAAGCTGCTGCAGCCTCCTGTCAATATCGCTTTCGCGGCACTCCCTATTGGCGACTCAGTTCCACGTTAAGTTGAGCAGCCAAAATGGTGCCAGATTTTGTGCTGCTGGAATTGGGCTTGATCTTGACAATTGGCTTATCCTGGAGCTGCTTTGCCTCCTCCTGCTGCCGCTGCAGGGCTTTCGCTTCATTCTCCATTATCTTAGCGGAGGATTTGTTCAGGCAGAAATCCCTGAACTTGGGTCGTCGTCTCAAATGTGGATTGCGGAAAGTCCTTAGTCGACTTGTCCGGGGATTCCACCTCATGTTGGAGGCGGAGATGCGGGAGGATAGATCTGCTGCTCCTTTGTGTTCTTCCACTGATTCCACATATTCAATCAGCCGCTGAAAGTTGGGACATGGACGCCCCACGTCGCAGAGCAACTGGTAGGAGGACTCTGACATTTGGGAGGCTTAACTGGAATTTATTTTTTATCTTTATAAAAAGTTATCTTTTTTAAGCAATTTTAATATAATTTTCTGAAGTTTAATGATGTAAAACTGAAAGAGTTATTGATCTTTGTGTTTAGTCTGAGAGAGTCTTGGGTAATTGATTGATTAAATTTGTGTTAATAAGATTATAGATTATTATCAATAAATATATATAATAACACATTATTTGTGCTCTTTTTGAATACTTGAAAATAGGTTTCGACTATCAAAAAGCTTTATATATTTCTTATCAGCTTGAGGTTTATTCTTGAATTAATTTAGAGTTCTTTTTTAAAGTCAAGCTAAAAGTTTGGTTTAATTTTAGCTTTTAACTGATTTTATTGTAAATTATTTAAGAACATTTACAACATTAATTACGTCCACTACTACATAGTCAGTGCCATCTCACAGATATATCTATGTATTCTAACTAATATCTAATATCGGACACTACATCGACGTTCCTGAAAACCAAGCACAAGGTCGTTTAGCGAAAAACCTGTTGCTCGATCTGGGATATTACGCTTGCCGAGCATTTGCTGGCTTAACGTTTTTGCGCTTGACGCGTCGAGAGCACGCGAATCCAAGCTACAAAAGCCGGCACACTTCGACCTGCCGCTCATTCCAAGTTGAGGCCTTTGAGAGCACGGTTGAGCGGGCGCGTGTTGAATTTTGAAATCTCGGATCGGAAACGTGATCTCCACTAGCAACTAGCACAGCATCTTGGCAGCCGGTGACTTGAGACAACAACAGGAAGGCCATAAATCACAGATCTGACAGGATGGGTTCTCAATCTACTCTGTTGTTTGCGACGATCCTAAGCTGCGTCATGTGGGAGGCGGTTCTCAGCCGTAAGTTGATAAAGTAATTCAATCAAAGTGCAGGAAGCGGTAGCTAATGACTTATGACCTTAATTACAGAGAGCTGCTTCACAACGGTGGGTGGAGCGGGTCAGTGCGTTCCGCCCAATGAGTGTGGCTTTGTCCAGAAGCTCGTCGAGGTCTATGGACGTAATATTCCACGACAAATTAGTAACCAACTACGGCAGATGAGATGCGATAGGAATTCAAATGTAAGTAAAAAGTCCTGTAAAGAAAATTCGCTCTATTAGGAGGTTTTTTGATGTAATACTTTATGTTTTCCTACAGGAAATTCGTATTTGTTGCCGCAACGAAGCGATTCCACAGGCCACCAACACTCAGGCGGGACAGCAAAAGGTGGTGCGGGCGACCAGCAGGAATATCAATACGTACAGCACGCAGGGTCTCCAGTACCTGGACACCTTCACCAACTGTGGCAACAAGGGTAACCCAAAGGTCAGCGGCGGCACAGAGGCCAGGCTGGGCGAGTTCCCCTGGATGGCGCTGCTCAAGTACAAGACCGACTCCCAGCGTCCTTTCCTCTGCGGCGGCAGCCTGATCAGCGATCGCCACGTCTTGACCGCCGCCCATTGCATCATCCACCAGCCGGAAGTGTAAGTAAAACCTGAAAATACTGAATATCTGATTACTAATTTTTGTATATTTTCTGTAATTTAAAGACTTGCTGTGCGTCTGGGCGAACATGATCTGACCAAGGACGAGGACTGCACCCTTTTGGGCGGCTTCAAGAGGACTTGCCTGCCGCCCTTCGAGGAGTACGAGGTGGAGCGGGTCGACGTTCATCCCAACTATGTGCATGGCCAGATTAACTTTGACTTGGCCATTGTCCGGCTGAAGGAGCAGGTCAGGCACAAGAGCCACATTCAGCCCGTTTGCCTGCCCATTACCCCGCGCTCCCAGGAGCTGGCCTTCAACGAGGACTTCTTCGTGGCCGGCTGGGGCAAGACGGACAAGCAGGAGGTCTCCGACACGCTCCAGAAGGCTATTGTGACGCGTCAGAGCTTTGACTCGTGCCGCCAGTTCTACAACAAGGGCGAGGTGAACGATAACCACATTTGCGCCACCGGTGACGGACTCAAGCACACCTGTCCGGGTGACTCCGGCAGCCCGCTGTTCAGCAAGCATCCCTTCAAGAGCACCTATCGCTACGTGCAGTACGGCGTGGTCTCCTTCGGCGGACAGTGGTGCGGCCGGATTGACCATCAGCCGGGAGTCTTCGCCAGTGTCATCGACATGCTGCCCTGGATCACTCAGGTGCTGCAGTAGTTGGCAATCCATCGATCGCGATTAACCCCTAAACGTTAACCTATTTATGTGCGTAGTCCTAAGAACCCTTGCCATAGTCACTCTTAGCGGTTGTCTAAGTTTTATAAATTATTTAAATAAATGAGATGTAAGCAGCATTAACTGAAAGGGAGTTTGGTATGGGGTTTTGGGTGGGGAGAGTTTGTAAAAAATGAAGAGTTCTCTGGGATTTATCAACTAAGAAAAGTTTAAAGTAAACAAAGTTAAAATCTTGAATATATTTTGCTTGCCTTATTTACCAAGTGGTAAACTATAATCGAATTTAGATTTCTTAAATCATTAAAGGCTAATTTTTAGTCGATTAGTTCTTAGTCATTAATTCTTATTAAAACAATTTCTAGTATTTCTAGTTAAAATATTAAAGCTTAACTAGACTGACTCATAAATAAAAAGAACCCGGAGAGTTCAAGGCAATCCGGGGAACCCTTTTTTGGCTAGAAACCACTTCCATAACCAATGGCAGTTCCTTACAATCGCATCATAAATCAATGGATTAAGTCTGAAGCTTAGTTAGAGGCTCGAGTGAGTCATCAGCCAGGCACGTGGACCCACATCTCTTCAGGCATTGTTAGCATGATTTCTCAGTGGAATCTCTTTCCCACAAATTGTTAATAACTCGATCGATATACATGGCTGATAATATATATATATTCTATAGCTCTGACTCATTGAGTGGCTAAAGTAATGCCATTGGCATGCCATAATTTGCGGTTAGTAGCCGTATTTATTGTCCAGATTATAAGTACATAAGACCAGAACCAGATTTATCAGAGAGATAAATTGAATTGCCTTGCGAAATCTCTGGGTATTCCCAGATTATTGTTTTTCCTTTTTGTTTTTTGTTTTTACTATAAAACTGACCTACGAACTTGAAATGTCTGCATGTGATTTATGTGCTTAGAATGACCACAATTTATTTAATAATAAATAATCGGCAGGCGCGTCTGTTTCATTGGGGTTTTAGCATTGAACTAAAAAGCAAATCGAGGCCCATAAAATCGGGGTATTTTACTTAATGTGGGCCACACGCCAAGAACAATGGCTGAGATGGCTATCGGAGGGAGCCTTTTGTTGTGGACACCAAAAAGGATATGGCTTTAGCTAGACATAAGGGAACAGTTTGAATTTGTCCACTGGATGGTTCACAATGAACGTTAGCCGCATCCACGGTTTGGTTTTAAAGGGGTGAGCCTATGAGTTACATGTCTTAGTATTTCGCTAATAAGTTTCCTTAATCCCACATCCTTTGTCTTAATTAATTCATCTTTAAAAAATATGAAAACTATCCTAAACTAAGCAACTTAACTCAATTAAATCTCTAATTTATTGCAGCATTCTGTATTTGGTGACCTTCTACCATTCGCTGCCCTTCTTTGGCAGTGTCTCCATGTCCCTGCTGCACAGCTATGTCTCCTCGTCGGTCTCCTTCAATCTGGACACCATTTAGTGAGTTCCCTAAAACAACCAAAGAACTTGGAAAATTACTTATAACGATTTATTGATCAGCTTGAATTGGAACTCCACCTTTCCGGCCATCACCGTGTGCGAGATATACAATGCCGAAAGGATTTGGGACCTGAGTGACTCACATTTTGGCGTGGAGCACGACATCCACCTGGATGACTTCATCTCGGAAATTGTGTTCTACCGCGGCGTCTGCAGCAGCTGCGAGGATTGCGCCAGGCTTCGGTGCCCCGCCAACTTTACCATCCTTGTGGAGGTGGTGAGTACTGGCTGGGCTTCTCTTTGGGCATTCACACACAATTGATTCCCCCCGGGCCTGGTAGTTCCGCACCAAGTGCCATCAGCTGCTGGTGAACTGCACCTACCTGAACGAGCTGTTCGACTGCTGCGACGAGTTCCTGCCGGTGCCCACGGAGTATGGACTGTGCTACTCCTTCAATTCCCATCAGGCCCGCAAGGTGGCCCAGGTGCAGTTCACCAACAATCGAATGACGGGGCCCGGACACCTGAATTTCCATGCAGCCGCCGACATTCAGCTGTATGTCCATGCACCCATCGATGTGCCCTACCAGCTGTCGGAGGGCATGATCCGGGAGACGGTGCTGCTGGGTCACTACAAGGAGCTGATCCTGAATGTGATCGAGGTGCACAACGACGAGAGCGTTCAGGATCTGAGCATGGAGCAGCGACGCTGCCGATACGGCCACGAGCATGTGGCAGAGCGCCAGGGCATCTACGAGTTCTATAGCTACTCCGGCTGTGTGGTGGAGTGCACCGTCCTGCTGCAGCTGGCCAACTGCAATTGCACCAGCCACTTTATGGCCATGCCGGGCCAGCATTCGCTGCCGGCCTGCGATTACCGCGGCCTCATCTGCCTTACGCGTATAAGGGACAAGATCATGACGGAGCGAAAGTCCTGCGAGTGCATGAGCTCCTGCGAGGAGCCGGAATACAATATTATCTACAACTCCCCGGATGAGTAGGTTGCTGGCATCCTATTTTGGGCCTTAATTAAATTATTCTCCTTTGCCCAGAGATGATGAGGCCACCGACGATGTCTCCAAGATTCGCGTGGCTCTGGTGGAGCTGCCCACCCAGCGCTACGTTCGCCGGGTGACCAAGACCATCTTGGACTTTCTGAGTGAGCCACAAGATGTTCAAGATGACTAAGACTAACCTTCTCTTTCGTTGCAGTTTCCCTGGGCGGGCTGGTGGGCCTCTTTTTCAATACCTCCGCCCTGCGCATCGTGGAGGCAGTCGTCCTGTGCATTCGTTACAGAAAAACCATCGTGAATTGGGTCAAGCGAATCTTTGTTGGCACGGTTAAATATTTACAGATCTTGGACCAGTCGCAGTAAATCACATTATAGTATTGCTAACATTAAATCATAGTTGTCTTTTGGGGGAAAGCTCAGCTTCGGGCCATCTTCTGTGCCACATAGGCCACATTCTCCGAGGAGCTGTGCCACTGGGGCGGGGTCACGAAGTGCACCAGGGTCTCCAGATAGTTGGGCAGGTACATAAAGCTGGAGAATATCACCAGGGCCATCATGATCAGAAAGAAACCATCTAGGAGGAGACAATCAACGATAACTGAAGCTTCAGGGGAATTTGTGTGCAAATACTCACTGATCAGCTTCCGTTCCCAGGGCTCTAGCATATTTATGCATGTTATCAGCTCGTACTGGCGGTAGACGTGCTTGAAATTTACCATTTTTTAGTGATTTATTATACTATTTAATCTGATTAATTTAATAATAGAAAATGCAAGTGGATTGTAAACAAAATCAGCTGATAATCGAAATATCGATTAGCTTATCGACGATATCGATATCTGTTTGGTATATATACCATGCAATATACTATATTTTCATTACGGTCACTCTAAACATATGTTAATTTTGTTTTTTATTTGCGCGCCTTTATTTTTTGCAAATTTATGGCGAGTCCATCGAACTTAAAAACTATCAATTTATTCAATAACTCTTGCTGGGATATTTCCCAAGGCCCGACCAGCAAAATACTCACCGGACACAAGGGCATAGACACGCATTTTGGAGGTGGAATAAGCTTGGGACAAATAACCGAGCTAGTTGGAACCTCCGGCACGGGAAAAACGCAACTTTGGTAAGATTTTACGTTTTCTATTGATGATCACTGATTAAATAGTGCATTTACCAACAGCTTACAACTTTGCTTAAATGTGCAAATACCCAGGAGAGTGGGCGGAGTGGAAGGCAGCGCCTTGTTCATAGACACCCGACAGGACTTTCATCCCGAGAGGCTGCTAGGCTTGGCTAAGGAACTGGAGAAACGGTATAAATGCAGAGCACCCGACTTTAAGGCCTCGGAAATGCTGAAAAGGGTCCATTATTTGAGCTGTCCCAACCAGGCTCAGTTAATGTCCAGCGTCTTGAGTTGCCACCGACACCTGCGAGATCATCCAGATGTAATTATTTCTAGTGCTAGTTGATCTTTCTTGTATATTTCCTTGTTTTTGCTCCCGCAGATCAAGTTGATTGTGATCGACTCTCTGTCCTTTTCACTGCGCATGCTTGAGGACGGCGCCCAGCGCTACGAGTTGCTCCTGGAGCTCCATGAAAGCATGAGGAGATTGCAGAGTCAACACAATGTAGCCGTAAGTATCGAGAATCTCAATCCATTTCCTTTCGCCTCTTGTAATCGTTAAGTCTTTCCTGACAGTGGGTCGTCACCAATGTGCTCACGCATCGCTGCAGCAGAAACAAGCAGAAGTTCCATGTGGTGCCCGCCCTGGGGGAGCTGCATTCGCACCTGATCAATGAGCGCATCTGGTTTTCGCAGAGCTGGCAGTGCTACTTGGGAAAGTCGTGGAAAACCTGCAGATTAATTAATGCTTCAGTTTAACTTTTATTTTTTTGGTAAGTTTCATTCAATTTTTATGATATTTTCAGTTTTATTACGAAATTACTTGAAGTCCTGAGTCTAAGTTAGCTAATTAATAGTCAACCTTAATTCGAAATTTGACATAAATTATGTTAAAAGGCTTCCAAAATAGCATAATAATTCCCACTTTGGCTTGAACTAGAGCATAGGCAGTAGTTAAGGCAAAACAGGATCCTCAGTTTGTGTGCCATAAATCTCAAGTATATAGCTACAACTAGGAGGCGCACACCCAGCCAGCTGTTAGGGGCACTTGCTAAAAGCCTACTCGACTCGTCGAAGACCAGGCTACAGCGATGCTATCGATGGTGCAGCTTTGCAGATTGACAGCCGAGCACTGGGCTGATTTATGCGCGCGGCCCAGGAATGTGGCAAAGTGTAAAAAGTGTTTACACAAACGAACGGCGACACCCAAGCCCCGAAAGCCAAAAGCGAAACCAGCCCGCGGCTCTCCAGCTAGCTGCAGGCTTTGATACACGCGAAATAAATCAGGTTTAACAAGGCAATATAAACAATTTAATACGGAGTTCGTATTAATATCTTAGTTATTCCAAAGCCCTTCTACTGGCCATAACATATTTCTCACTGTGCATCCCAAATCCGAGCACTGAGCTCCGCCGGGGCAGCAGCTAGTCACGCATATGCAGCGACAACTAATTCAATTTCCACTTGCCAGAAGGAGGCGGCTGTTTAGCCGAGTGTGCACGCCTAATTGGTAATGCGATCGGCTTTATTGAGGCGCTGGAGGCGCTGGAGGCGCTGGAGGCGGTGGAGTCGCGGCCAGAGCCAGTCTGAATCTGCGGCTATGCCCGTTGCAGTCACAGGCTATCGCTGTCGCTCAGCGCAAATCCCATTACGTGCGATCCGTTTCGAGCCATAAACATGTAACAGCTCCAGCTCCAGCTGCATCAGCGAAGCGATCCCAGATCACCGGTCGCCTGGCCAGAGTTTCCTGGCTTCCAGCGGCGCAACTTGTCGCTCGAACTTAATTGCCTCGCTTGCGCTTATGACTTTCGTGGGCAATGCATCCTCATCCACATCCACATCCTCATCTGCTGCTGTCTGTTGTCCGCTGTCTGCAGCAGCATTAGAAAGTAACTTCAGCCGGCGAAAAGCTATCAACATCTTTGAGCTTGCATCGTCTTCGCCGAGTAGTTGCTGGCGCTATTTTCGACACCGTCATAAATTTTCCAACTGCCCTGCAAAGCGCTGGGTTCCAAAAATTAGAAATAGTCTGAATGCACTGGGAGAAATGGTGGTTAATAAATTTCTTTGCTTGCTGAACCTGTGCAACATGGATGGCTGTTGCTAAACATATTCTTAGCAACATGCTGCCTGGGAACATCACAAAATTGTGTTGCTCAACATGTTCTCAGTTAAATTTACTTAGAAACATTTTGCTTAGCAGCAAAATTTCAGATTCCGGATATTTTATAGTTATTTTTCTTCATTATAGGTTTCTTACTTGTTTGTTTTAAGGCTTTAATATTATTTTATATTTTTTGCCGTGTGTCTAATTTACCAAACTGGCAACTTGAAAGATCATTTCCCAATTTCCCGAATCTGTGCAACATGGATGGCTGTTGCTAAACATATTCTTAGCAACATGCTGCCTGGGAACATCACAAAAGGATGTTGCTCAACATGTTCTCAGTTAAATTTACTTAGAAACATTTTGCTTAGCAGCAAAACTGGGTTCCAGATATTTTTATAGTTTTTCTATTGCTTTTTTTTAGGCTTTAATAATATTAATTTATTATTTAATATAAATTCTATTAAAGTAAATTAAATATATTTCACAAAATATATTTTTAGCCGTGTGGCTAATTTACTAAACTGGCAACTTGAAAGTCCATTTTCCATTTCCCATTTTCCATTTCGTACGGGTTTCAATTAAAACAAAAGGCAAAAAGCAAAAAAAAAAACAAGCCAGCAAGCATGGCCTGGCAATTTGGCCACGACCTCGTGCTGCTCTCCGCCAGAGTTCAGGCCCAGAGCGGCTAATTCCGCAACGCCGACCGCCCCGATGGCAGCACCGATAGCGAGAAAAAAAACACCAGCAAAGCAAGCCAGCAGAAGAGCAGCCAACTCTGTGCCGTGAGATAATCAAATGTTGGCCAAAAAGGATTGCACACACTCTTACCTCGCCCGGCTTATTGTTCTGAGAAATTGTTATTAATTGAGTTGTAGCCTGGCCTGCACCTGGCCCAGCTTTCTCCTCCCACTCGGTGGGTGGCCCCGGCTCCGCACTCATTTGCCCGATTTAATTTGGTTTGGCCATCAATAAGCTGAGCTCGGAGCTCATTTGCATGCCCGAAATTTATGCTCATCAATTAGGTGATTAATTTATTTGGCTTGGAAGCTCAAAACGCTTGTCTAATTAGATAAATGCGCTACATTAATGTCGCCTCCTGACATTTATAAAGCGTGATTCCTCGGTGATTTTGGCTCTTCTTTCTCCCTCTTCGGGGAGCCGGGCTTTTAGTGGGACTGAGCTAATCAATTAATGGCTGCTAAGGGGGCTTAAATGGTTAGGAGGATTAACTCCTAATGGCTTGGCATTCTAATCGAATTTATCATTTAAATTGTGATTTTTCTTCTATTGGTAAAAAGTACACTTAGGGAAATATGTTACTGAAAATAAGTTTCTTAGTTTATATCCAAGACGCTTTCTCTCGAACAATTCCCAGGTCTATTAGCCAATCCAACTCCCCGCCTGAAATTAGTTTATAATGTTGCTTATAAATGCCACTTGTCGGCCACGACACGGATGTGGCTCTGGATCTTGATCCAGTCGCCAGTTGCAGCGGCAATCTTCCTCCGCCAGTGGCAGGAAAATATTTTAATTAAAACACAAACTAAACGTTTACTGCTAGCGATGTTATCCATAGCATTTCATACAAATAACAACGACACAAGACTACCAGGCTACCAGGCTCCTCGTTGCTGCCGCTGCTGCGTGCAACAAATACGGCAATGTTGCATGTAACAGCAGCAACATGTGTCGCACAGCGCCTATTTGAATATATATCAAATCAGTTTCAGATAATTTTCTATAACAGCTCTCGTCGTCGCTCGGAACATTTGTACGAGTTCGCTGCCTGAGTCTTTCGTTTTGTGGCTCCTTCTTCCGCGGCCACTGCTGCCACTGCGAGTGCATATTTTACGCGGCGCATTGTTGTTGCCGGGATTGGGATTGGGATTGAGACTGGACTCGGATTGGGGATTTGAAATTAAGTTGTTTTGCATAAAAGCGCCATAAAAAGGCGCAGCAGCAGGGGCAGCAATTGTGATTAGAACGACACGACAGGCACGACATGCGACATATGAGACGCAGCTATTGCTCCTGCTGCTGCTGCTGCTCCTGGTAGCTCCTTACATATATGGCCAGCCAGCAATTGTCGGCCGCAAAATTGGCAGCTCAACACGAGCGACGTATGTCATCAAATGGCACTGCCATTAGCGGGAGATCCCCGTCCTTCAGCCTGGAGGTAGGCAAATGCTAGGAGCCGACCCTCGAACCAGCTTACGACTATTATCAATTTAAGTTGGCTAATTGGTTTCAAATTTATGGACCTGTATTTGATATTTATGTCGTCTACCGGCGAGGGCTCTGTGTGCTGTGTGCTGTGCTCTGTGTGCCCCGCAATTTCGCCCGTCTGCCTGGTCCAGCTCCGACTCCGATCCAGGCCGATCCGATCCGCGGCTCTCGCTCTGCCTTGGCATGCTGCAAACAACGTAATTGGCTTTCAATTTGCTGCAAATTGTTGCAACAGCCACGACAGCGCGCCGCAAAGAGCAACGGCAACAGAGAAACATATTTAGATTATAGACGGATAAAGTTTATGTACATTCTGTTCTCGCCGTGGCCACTTTTGAGCTCGAGGACTGACTTCGCCTGCCCCTTCCTCGTCCACCGTCCACCATAATTCCAATGAGTTATATGCCCATCATGTGCGCTTCTTTGGCCCTTCAAAGTCGAAAACGTATCGCGCGTTAATTAAAAAAAAAAAAACAGCAACAACCACCGAAACATCAGTTAAAAATAAAAATAAAAACAGAGGAGAATAATGCAGAAAAAAAGCGCCAAAAATGCCGCTAAAATTTCGCTCACTGCGGCTCGGAAAAGGGCGGCTACCAAAAGTCTCAGGCCTGGGTTAGCACTGTTCAATAACTAAATAAAACACTTGGACCGCCATACAGTCAGAGAATAAATGGAAAGATTACAATTTTCAACAAATTTAGAATAAATTTATAAATTAATTCATCTTTAAAAATGTTTCTATCTTGCTGGCAGTTTTTAAGAGTGATTAAAGGCTTAGAGTCCCTGCATTTCCGAAGTTCTTATTCGTTTTTTACTTGTTGTTTCCTCTTATAAAACTATTTATATTCGATAATCTTTATATTTAATATATTTTCAATCTTATCACAGTGAATATGTATATTTTTTTTCAGTGCCTTTGCGAATATAAGAGAACAAGAGGCAGCGCACAATCAACCGAAAATTCCTGGCATTTTCTGCTTCATTAACAACACACACTCATATATGTCTGTGTGTGTTGGCCATTTCGTTTTGTTTCGAGCCAAGTTTAAACCGCTGACGAAATTTACGCACGTTGGTGTATCCGCTGCTCCTGCTCCTTGGGAGCTCCTTGATGATCCGCTTGGAGTTTAGTTTCGATTCGAGGGGTTTTTTTCTGTTTTGTTTTGGTATTTTAATTAGAAACCGAACAACGCAAAATGCATTGCTCGTCGATTTCGCTTTCTTTCCTCCTCCGTCGTCGGCCTTCTGATCTGCTTCGATTCCAAGTCGATTGGTGGTGCGTCCTCCGATCTTGCATTTGGTTTTCACATTCAATTAGCGCATATTTCAAATGCGATCCCAGGTCCCCGGGCATATTTATTTTCGATTCGAATGACAGGAAATGCTGTCGAAGGAAGACAAAAGTCCTTAGCTACGACAATGTCAAAGGAATTTCTCTTAAACTTATTAAGAAATATTATATTTGTAAGTCAATAAACGAACAAGAAATCTTTTACTTTAAATAAAATATAAAAAGAAGATCAAATAAAATTTAAAAGATAATTGTCTTACGCTCTTTTAAATTATATTTATTTATATATAATTTATTCTTCAATGAAATTGTTAAGCAAAAACATAAACCAATAAAAGCTCCTTAATCATACTTACTTCTCCCAAACCTCAATCACCAATCCCATTTAAAAAAACCACCATAAATTTCGTTTATCTTTTACTATCTTTATTGATATTCGCTTTATTGCTGCTAGATCAAAGTTAAAATAATAAATAAATATTACTAAACACACACACACGCGTAGTATATAATATAATACAATACAAAATCCGGTGCTTTAACTTAGCTACCTAAACTATTATGTATATAACCTACTTAAATCGGTCGTAAGCCCTAGATTATTGCGTACGATTGCAAACAACTTTTAAAGTCTAACGCGTTGCTTAGTGTGCTTAAGCCTAGGATTCTATCTATAGACCAAATACAATAACGGTAACTGCTAATTTACATTATTTACAGCTTAGACTTAATATTTAATATATTTTTGTTATTATTATTAATCGTTAAGAGCGCGCCTAGAGATTGAGAGAACTATGTACAGCTGGCTAGTTATTGTTTTTAGTTTTTAGTTTTTAGTTTTCAGTTTTCAGTTTTCTTTTTATATTTTTACCATAAAAAAGGAAATTAAATGCGCGTCTGGGTTACACTAAATATCACACTGTGTAGGATGTTGCTTAGCGAAGGAAAGAGTTTGGAATTAAACTAACTAAAACTTAAAATCTGGGGACTTTACAACTGGGGCTGATGAAAGGCTTTTCAATTGAATTATTAAATACCTTTTTTTTTAAACAAAAATAAAATAGCAAAACAAATGTTGTAGCCTGTGTAGAATCCCCCCGCTATATCTAAATCCGATTTATACTTTAACTTTAACGCTACTAATGCACTTGGAAATCCGTGCCCGTGCTGTGGCAATTGGAACTTTGAGCTGTGGCTGTGGGCGGCTGCTTGGTTGCTGATTGATTGATTGCTTGCTTGCTTGCTTGCCTGATTGATAGGTGAGATCACGGCTAAACCATCACGGTGGTGGCCAGAACATCGGCGCCCACCTCGTCGCCCGCCGTGGGCGGCAGGGACTTGCAGTTGATCGAACGCTTGCCAAAGTCCTTGCGCGGACTGTCCAGCGAGCCCACCGTATTCTTGCGCATATCCGAGTTCTGGGTCTTGTGCAGCAGGATCTGCGAGCTACGCTTGTGCGCTGCCGCCTGCTTCAGACTCGCACTGGAGTCCAGCTCCCGCTCGAAGTCGCAGGGCGGGAACAGCGGCTGGGAACGATGCAGTGCAGAACCACTGGCCGCCGAGGCGGCCAACTCGGGCGAGGGATTGAGGCTTAGCTCCATGCCGGTGGCTGCTCTCAAGGAGCTAGTGCTGCCCTTCAGGGGATTCGTGTAGCGGCGTAAATTCTCCTCGTTCTGCAGGTTATTAGACTTCTCCTCCTCGTGTCGCAGGGCATCAAGGGAGGGCGTCAGGTTCATGCCCGAGCTGCTGCGATAGGCCAGCCGCTGCTTCCAGTAGAGGCTGATGAACACCGAGAAGCCCACCAGGACAATGAACACGCCGCATAGGACACCGATCAGCAGGCTGTGTCGCGATCCATCCGTCACGCTGGCCGTCTCAAGCTTTACCTCCACAATGGAGGTCAGAGCCGCCAGCTGAAGCTGCTGCATCTCGAGCTCTTTGCGCCGCTGGATACCATTCAGTTGCCGGGAGCTCAGCAGCTCGCCCAAGAGTCGCACAGCCACCGGCAACTGCGGGTCATTCAGTCTGCTGGATGACTGCAAGTGGAAGAAGGGATTATCAGGTTAGGGGGGAGGATGTAAAGGTACGTAATTCATCAACTTTGTAACTAATTTCTTAATTCCGCTTTCTTTCTTTTTTTTTAATTAGAAAAATGTCTCAAACACTCACCACAGTCAGCTCGACGGTGTCATTGGTGCCCGTCTTGAGATCGCACAGCACCATAAGCATTCCCTGCTGTCCCTCCTGACCGCCAGTACTGGCCGGCGGCTCCTTGACCAGCTGCGCGGCCAACAGGACTCGCACCAGCGAGCACAGGCCCTCCACAGAGGCCCCTCGGCCAACGCGCTCCAAAGCCAGGAGGATGGTGAGCCGGGCACAGTTCTCATTGACCACTGCCTGGTTGGGCCAGCAGCTGGCCTTGGCCGGCAGACTGGGTGGAGCCACGCGACGCGATGGCTCCAGGGCACGGCAATCTCCGCGCAGATTGCAGGGCGGCGAGAGGCAAGTCTCGCTTAGCGCCGGCACACACACCTCGTGCTGCTTGCACACGCCGCCGCCGCCGCCGCCGGAGAGATTCGATGACTTGGACAGGGGATCCAGCTTATAGCAGTTGGGCAGTCCGCACCAGAGATTCGTGCATCTCGAAGTGCCATTCTCGCAGACACAGGCATTGCAGTGCTCGTCGTCGTCTCTGCGGCCGATCAAGGCAATGTCCAGCCAGTTCTGGCTTTGGTTGAGAGCCGTGTACGGGGAGATGGTGTTGCTGACATTCAGACAGGCGGATTTGGGATCGGAGAGCACTATAAATGGGTTAAAAATAAGGTATTAAAGGGTTATTATAAATATGGGATTATTAGGAATCTTTTGGTATAAATAATAAAATTTATTTACTAATCACTTACAAATCTCACATCGCAGACCATGTCGACCTGGCGGACAGATGCAGCTATAGCCTCCAATGCCGTCAATGCAGGTGGCTCCGCCCTGGCAAGGCTGAGGCGAGCACTCATTGACATTGATGCGGCAGTCCGGACCGGAGAATCCCTGGGCGCACACGCAGCGGAACCAGCCGGCGCCCGATTCACAGGTGCCGCCATTGTGGCAAGGCTGACCGCGGCACTGGTCAATGGCCTCGGCGCAGAAGAGGCCCGTCCAGCCGGGTGAACAGCGGCAGTGGGGCTGCAAGGCCTTGTCCGGGGCCCCGGGCATGCAGGTTCCCCCATTCTGGCACTGGCCGGCATAGCAGCCTGTGGCGCGCTCCGAGCAACGTTTACCTAAAGGAAAATTAAATAAAAATACTATTTATTGGAAAAATCTACACTACACACTTAAGCTTAAAAATCGCTAAAAAGCCGCCAAAATCGAAAGACTTAGGCAACGAACTTGCTGGGAGTGTGGGATTTTTTTGGATTTATATTATTTGTAGTGAAGCCGTGACCGCTGGCTTGAACTAATTGAAAAGTAAAAGTGTGCTGACATAGATCGATGTGATATCTGCATATATCCTCTATATATATGTATCTCCATAGCTGTATCTAACGTAAACTCTGGCCGAATCTGTGACAAAAAGCGAAACGCGTGAAATATGCAAATCGCAAATTAAAAACAAACATAAATCATGGCAAAGGTTCGGCTTAGACCCCCCCTGGGAAGCTGCCACATGTGGCAAATACGTTCGCCGATATTTTTATTTCTTTTTATTTTTTTTATGCTTGTGAGCTTGTGAGTTTTTTGTAGCTGTGGCTTAGCCGCGCATTCGCTTCAATTTGAGGCCGTAATGACTGCCGACTTTCAATGTTCAAATAAATGCGACCGTCTCGATCGTTATTTCTGTGAGCTCGAGTACCCAGCCATGTGAGAGCGTAGCTTTGCTCTTAACGTGGCCAACACACACACACATATAGAGAGCCCATTTAAAAACCCCCAAGCGTTGATAATGCGCCCCGTCAGCCAGCTTACAGCAGGTTTTTTTTGGTGGATGCCCTCTCCAAGGAGTTGTGGCCACTCTTAGGCTGGGTTTGCTTTTTAATATAATAAATTAATAAATAAATATAGATAATTTTAGGTATTTTATAGACCCTCTTAGCTTTTTAAAGAGTTAAAAACTTAAGTTACTTTCGCCTATTAAGAGTTAGGGTATTATTCCTTCGACTATTCACACTTTTTCTGTTGCCTGCACTTGTTGCAACGCTTTTTTCCTGACGTTCACTTAAAGCGCGCACCCCAGACTATACTCCGCTCGGTTCAGTTCGTCTCAGTTGAGCTCTGGGACTCATCTCATGCCAGACCCAAGTCATCCGACTCACCTGTCCAGCCCGACATGCATTCGCATGTAAAGTCGCCGTCGCCGTCAAGGCAAATTCCCCCATTTCGACAAGGATTCGGCGAGCATTCGTTGAGATCTGCGGAAAGTTAATGAGTTTGCTGAGTCGGTCAGAGGAGGATCCGGGTTTGGGACTACTCACTGTGCTCGCAAAAGGTGCCGGTGTGGCCCACATGGCACTTGCAGAAGGTGCCCGCGTCGCCCGTCTCGCAGCTGCCTTGCCCGCTGCAGGGCAAACCGCTTGGCGTTGTCATCGTGCTGGCCACCGAGGAGGAGGAGGAGGTGGAGGAGGAGGCAACGGCGGAACTTGAAGTGGAAGTCGTGGCTGAGGACGAAGGCACGGTTGCCGCCAAAGTGACATTCGCGAAGCAGCCCTCTGTTTGGGGGGAAAAAGAGACATGATTAGGCTTATTATTGCAGGATTACACTGGGCGAAATAATACTAAATAGTAATACTAAAGTTTAAACCTAGTTCTTCAAGTAAATGGAAAATATTTCCCTAATCTTCCAGTGTGGGCTATAGGAATCTCTCAGGCAACAAAAACAACTGCCATTGATGGGCTTAATGATGTCTTCATTGGCTCGAGATCGGTTCCCAGGGCCACTTGGAACCTCCAAGTAGCTATTTATATATTTATATATAAATGATCACCACTCACCGTTGCAGGGCGGCTGGGAGCAGAGCGGACGCAGCTGCTCGCACAGCTTGCCGGCGCGATCCGGCGGGCAGTAGCAGTAGAAGCTGCCGGGCGTATTGTGGCAACTGCCTTGGATGCAGGGCGACGAGGCGCAATGGTTCTTGGCCTCCTCGCACAGGGATCCCGAATAGCCCAGCGGGCAGATGCAGTTGAATTTGCCGACCATGTCCTGGCACTCGCCCCCGTTGCGGCAGGGCGAGGTGGCGCACTCGTCGATGTCCGTCTCACAGTCGCGGCCCGTGTAGCCGGGGGCACAGGCGCACTTGTAGTCGTTGACCAGGTCAATGCAGCTGGCTCCGTTCCGGCACTGGCCGACGCAGTCGTCCAGATTCTCGGCGCAGGTGGGTCCGCCCCAGCCTTCCAGGCAGACGCAGGCGAACGAGCCCGGCTGGTTGCGGCACTCGCGGGCATTAATGCAGGGCCCAATGGCCGAGGCCGAGGACTCTACGGCGCGAGTTAGGGCTGCCAGGAGCTCGGAGCTGCTTAGATTGCCTCCAATAATGGCACTGGCCGTGGTGGTTAGCAGAGAGTTGGGCGGCAATCCCGGAGCATGCGGTGCCTCGCACTCGTTAAAGTCCTCCTCGCAGACGCCGCCGCGCCATTCCGGCGGACACTCGCAGCGAAAGCCGCCGATTAAGTCAACGCAAGTGCCACCATGCTCGCAGGGACCTCCGGCGCACTCGTCGATATCTAGAGGGAGAGAAGAGCGGGAAATTCAAGCAGATTGTTAAGTGACATCCACGGATAAAGAGGGAACACTAAGAGGAAATTCTAGAGAGAATTTGGAGTGCTTTTTGAATTTTTTCTTTAAATTTTAAATTAAGAAGTTAAAGAGTTTTTAAGAAGAAGCTTAAAATAATTTATGCCAATTCCTATTTTAATTTTAATCGACTTTTTAGTTTATTTTTTTAATATCCATTTAGAAACATTATTTCCCCCAGTGATTGTGTTGACTTTGCTGTTGGCTAAGCCCACAAGCAGCTCGAGCAGGTGGCTCTTGGCCAAGTCATTGACCCAGCTGGTGGATCGGCGGTGGTTGTGTGTGTTGTGGTGGCTTCAATCTGCAGTCTTTCGGGCTGCGTGCCCGGCTTATCGCTCGCCTGGGATCTGCGAGGAGTCTCCGCTTCCTTCTCGCAGCCTGTCGCCCGTTTCCTCATCTCGCGGCCAGCACGCAACTCATTTGTTTGTTTTTTGTTTTGCCAAAAAGGAAGCTGATAAGGATTTGCAACCCGAAAATATGCAGTTTTGACCCTTTTGGCTTGTCCCCATTAGCCGCCAATAAGAGGTCAGATTATATCGAAGGGAAGGCAGGAAATTTTAGGGAGAATTTAAGCTTAATTAAGATGTTGCTGGGGAATCAACTATTTGCAGGGGAAATCTTCCTTGAAAAGGTTTTTCTTTTTAACATTTAATTTTAAAGTGAATATTGTTGGTAAAATATATATTATAGAGTTCTTTTTTGAGATAAAAGACTGCAGTTTCTGAATTTATGCTTTAAAATTAATTTAGTAAACATATTCAATAACCTTTTTGTATACAAAAGGTAGCCTAATTTTGTATTAATTTAAATAAATGATAAACTCTTTTATGCAAGCCTTCAAAATGTCCTTCAGCCTCAGTTATAGTCTTGGCTTAATTTATTTTTTTTTGGGGGGAATTGGCAACTCAATTAGCTGACGGCTTATTGCAAATAGTTTCTGGTGAATGTGTCGGTCGGTCGTGCTCCAATTGGAATGCAAAACCGTACCGAAAAGGCGAACCAAATCCGCTGGGACCACCGTGGCCAGCACAACAATCATACCTCGAAATAATAAACAAAAATAACAGCCCATAAGCCTGTGCGTGCTACGTTTCATTTCATTTCATTTCCGCTACACTCAAATGCGTGTGTGCTCAATTGCATGATCGAGAGGCAACGCCAAGCCACACCAAGAAACACCACACACACTCAGACTCAGACTCTGAGCCAAGCTCTACGTAAATGGCCAAGAGCTGCTGGCCAGTCTGTGGCTAATCGCGTGCTGCAGAATAAAATTAAATCGAAAAACTCACTTATTTCGCATGTCGGTCCCGTCCATCCGGCCGCACAGCCGCAAGTGAAGCCGGCGGCCGGCGGCGTCATCAGTGGCTGCTGCTGCTGCTGGGGCACCAGGCCCACAGCTCCTCGTCCCAGGCCGCTGCCATTCTGCGTTGCCCCCTCCTTGAGGCGCAGGTGCTCCAGGCTGCGGATTGATTCGCGGCGGCTTATCGGCTTGCCCAGGGAGCCCATGCCCATGCCGCGCATGATGCGGTACACAGGCGGTCGCGTAGTGTTCATTGGCTGCAAGTAGAGACCAGGTACACTTGTAAAAAAAAGGGTTAAGGAAGCTAGGGGAAATTATATGAATTTTCTGGGTTCAGGGATCATTCCCAGATATTTGTAAAATATTTTATTTATAGAAAATTCAAGCTGAAGGCTTGATTTTTGTCTGTCTTCTCATAAATATAATGAAATTGAGAAAATAATTGAATTTCAAAGAACTTTTACTTGCTCATATTATTATTAAATATTGCCAAGAATTTTTGTTTAGCAAAAACATAGCTCAAAAATGTATAAAAATGATATTTTTCAAGTGCAAAACTAGATATACCCCAGAAGGTGGGGGTGCCGAGCGTATTAAATTATTTTATGGCACTGCGAAAAGGTGCATAAATCGCGGAATTTGGTCATGGACCATCCTCGGACTCACCTTGAGTGTGCATGTGCCGCCGTTGCGGCAGGGCTGTGTGGCGCACGGATGCTCCACAATCTCGCACTGCTCGCCCGACAGCCCCTCGGCGCATGTGCAGCGGTACTGATCCGGGGCAGTGTTCTCACAGGTGCCGCCATGCTTGCAGGGTTCATGGGTGCCGCAGTAATTTAAATCTGTCCAAAGAGAGAGTGAGAGAAGAGCGAAACTATGATTATCGATTCCCGATCCCTCCTTTCCACATTCAATCCCCGTAATTGCGTGGGGTCACCTACCTTGATCGCACAGTATGCCGCCCCAGTTGGTGTCGCAGACGCACTTCCAGGCGCTGCCGTTGCAGGATCCATGCTTGCAGCCGGGATAGACCATGCACTCGCTGCACAGGGGACCCCGCCAGCCGGGTCTGCATCTGGAATGAAAAGGAATGAAAGGAAATGTTGTGATGAGTTTTTGCAAATGGATAAATGAAGCATGAAGGACCCGGGGTTAGATCAAAAGTTGAAGGATCCATGGGAACACATAGCAGGAGAAGAAGAGGAGTCTGATGATTGCGTAATAGAGCATATCTACAGGAGGGCCATAGTGGCAACTGGGGAAGTCGGTGGGAGATGGAAAATGGAGCATACATGAACTTGAACTTGAAGCTAACATTAAGCAGATGTTACTTGCAGCTTGGGAAAATATTTCAACATTGAAAGAATAATCTAAAAATAATAAAAACCCTCTAGAAGGTTATCTGTATCTTGGCAAAACATTCTCCCCATTATTCATCCATCGATCTTGGCTATTTCTGTTGTTTCTTTACATTTCAATTTGGCCTGGGAACTCGCTCTGGCTTGGTTCAGTCTATGTCTGGGCATCGATCCTATGGCCAAAACCACCAAATTGGGTCACTCTGAACTTTGGCCTTGATGCATCAAATGCTAAAGTGGCAGTGTGCAGCTAGCAGGCTTGGCGATTTTATCGCCCCAACACGCCAGAGTGCAGCGGGATCAAAGTTAGCCAGGTCCAGGTCCAGGTCCAGAGTTATCTCCCGGCGAGGTGCTAACTCTACAAGCTCCGGGCATGACGTGGTCTACGATAGTCGTTCGCTCCGTTGGTTATTTATGATTTCATTAAAACGGCAGCCCGGTCCAGGCTCTATCTGGCGGCGGATCAGTGGCCAAGCTTCAGCTTCAGCTCCAGCAACAACGTGCAAACAGCAAAAGTCATTTTTCTTCTGGCTTATAATTGTTGCAACGGAGCGGAAATCTACAGACTTTTGATGTTTTCTAGGCCACGCTAATTATTGCTATTTAGAATCAGGACGAGAGATGGCAATGGGGCTAGAGGCTGCTGGCTGGCTGATGGAGAGCCCCATGATGCCGTCGAGAAATGCAATCATGGCCGCCGGTTCACGTATTCTGTGTTACGCTGCAACATTAACAACGGCAGCAACTATTGCCGCTGCAACAGGAACAACCGAAGCGCAAACGTTTTTTCGTGCTCTGCACTTGGAATGCACAGCAATAAATTGGGGGGTGGCTTTAATGATATTTTTTCGATAGAAAAATAGTTGAAGGTGCAGGGATAATTATATAATTTAGTTGTCTTTAAATGGTATTAGAAAATATATAAATTTATCAAGAAATTCAAATTTAAATATATTAAAAAAATAGGCAAAAACTATTTTTAAAATAAAATACTAAATTAGCTCTTCAACTCCAACCTCCACCTATTTTTTCTTAGTGCAACCTTCAGCTCTTGCTGTGCCAGTCAGTCGCCAGTCCACGTTGCCAAAGTCTGTGCATGACCGTTCCAAAGGGGCGGACCGAGAAGCCCCCCAACCAGGAAGGTGGTTGGAGAAGTCAGAGCACTTCCAACTGCTGCTGGGGAAAAAGAGGGGAGTGGAGAAGGAGAATCAAGCCAGGAGGAGGTCTTCTGGCCGTGATCAGCTTTTGGCCATCGTGCGGGCGTTTGATTAGCCTGCTTCGCTGGCCCGGGTATCGTATTGGCTCTGGCACTTGATTGCCGATTATACGGCTGGTTACAACTTTATAGCACTCCGGGGTTATCTCCGAAATGGGCAGTTACCGAGTGCGAACAATTTAATAAGGAATGCGGTGGAGGGAACGACGCCGATTGATTGGGGAAGCAGCGTGATTAGATCAGGGAAAGGAGGAGCATTCCATTTAAATGAGAAGTAACTAACTTTTGTGAAAAACTAAATACTCAGAGTCTTGATGGGGAAATAGAAGATAGGTAATTTTTCATAACAGAAACAATTCTTTTTACGAGAATTATTTTCAAAAGAGTAAGGTATTTGTTCTGGGATGCAAAATGATCAAATTTGATCTCAAAAGGAAGCATCTAAACCTTTTGAGATCACATTTGCTCATTTTGCATGAGAGAAACTCTGCCAACTATTTCACACATTTAGCCTTAAAAAAAATAAGGGGAAAAAGTAGAAGAAAAACCCGACTTGTGTATAAGTTATAGAACCCATTTTCCCCGCCTCTGATCACACACGAAAAAAATATCAGTCTTGGCCATTATAACTGTGCGAGTAGTGGAGTGCCTCTTTGTGACTTGGCCTGTCAATGGTGATCCGTGGTCTCCATGGACGACTCCCTGGTCTTTGGGGCCAGAGCCATTAAGCGCTTCGGCCCCAAACTCCATGCTGGACACATGCAAAAAGTGTCATAATCACATCGTTAAATGGGGTGCCAGGAGGGGGGTTTGGCTCGTAATTACACAAAGGTGGGGATAAAAATATGGCAAAAACGGCGAAAAAACAGGTAAGCCGAGATACACAGTAAGGAAAAGTAGAGAAAGTAAGCTGCCTTTTATGTAGAATCAGTTGAATTTCAAGGTACTTTCATGGGAGACTCTTCTAGTTTAGTTCACAAAAAATATTCTACATATAAATCATAATTTCTCCATGTGTACTCACTCGCATTCACCGGGTCGATCGCACTTGCCATGGACGGGATCGCAGCCGGTCTTGCAGATGGCCTCCTCACAGTTGACGCCCTGCCAGCCGTTGAGGCAGAGCTTCTGACCCTCGGAGCCGCAGGCGTAGTGACCGAACTGATCGTCGCGCGGCCGGCAGAAGGTCGTGCAGGTCGTGTTGTAGTAGGTAACGGCGCATTGCACCCGGACGCGGTAGGTGATCCGGGCGTTGCGGCCAATGTGGTCCAGTGTCTTCCACTCCGGCGCTGGCAGTATCACGCCCGAGTATGATGTTTCCTCAATTAACCTCTCCGCATCTGCATTTTGGAGTCGTCGGGTTTTTGGGATTGGGATTTGGAGTTGGAGTCGGATGCGAGCGCGAGGCATGACAATTGTTGTGGATGTCGTCGCGGTCGTAGTCGTAGTTGGATTAGGATTCGTGGTTGGTGGCATCAACGTTGGCGTTCCAATGGATGAGGGCCAGGATTGACCGGGGATGAGGTGGAAGAGTGGGCAGAAGAAGAATTTAGTTAGTTGTTTGGCACCATTTCAAGAGCTTAAGGGTACACTGGGAGAATAAGTTTTGCATGTAAAATAGGTTGTAAATATGGTAAAAATATTTAAAAAATAATTTCTTAAAGAAATTTTATATTTTTAATAACGTGGCATTGAAAATTGATTAGAAAAATTGCTTTTTCTGGCAGTTTAAAATTTTGTAAAATTACTAAACTGTTTTCTATGAGAAATCTTGTAAATACAATTCGAAATTTAATTAGGAAATACAAAATATTCCTTTTTATATTTAAAACATTTATTTTAAGACTTTATTCTAGCAATAAATTGACTCGATTTTATTCAAATCATTTCGAAAAATATCAAAAAAGCCTCTAAGCTTCATTTAAACCCTCGTAAAAAGGCCCCCTTATTTCTTGCCAGTGTACCCCTTGAGCACCTCTTTGTCTTCTTTGGCTAATTAAGCCAAATGCCTTGGCTCTGGCCAACAATAACGAGCGACATGCTGCTAGCAACTTGCAACTTGCAGCAAGCGGCTGCTGGTTGGCTAGTAACGAGCGCCAGTCGGCAATTGCCACCGCACTTACCTGGATAGGATGTGTTGTACATATCCAACGCCTGCAGTATCAGCGTAAACGACTTCTGTAATTGAACGTTGAGAAGAGGAGGGAAAAAGTGGCATTTAGTTTCGGGGCTTTCGGAGATTTTTATTCAGGCCTCTGACGACGCTAATGGACAGTTTAATCTCAGGCTGCTCGCCATGGATGCAAATGAAGACAACGCAGACTGGCGAGCCAACAGACAAACAAACAAACAAACAAACGAAGAAACAAACTAACATCGAAGCAACAAACGAACAAAGCGATCAGACAACAAACAAAAGCGAGGCAAAGCTCTAAACACTTTAATTTCACGCAGGAGGAGCGCGGACTTTCTAAACCAACTATGGCCATGTCCGAGTTCACGTCCACGTCCACATCCACGTCCATGTCCATGTCCACGTCCATGGCATTGCAATTGGCCAAAACAAAATGCGAAAACAAAACACAGGCCAGACACAAGTCTCTTTTAGTTTTTAGATTTGCTTTGGTCTTTATTACACTGGCCAATAAGGGTTTTATAATTTAAGGCAGGACTTTGTGGCAAAATATCACAAAATTAATTAAATAAATGAAGCCAAGAATTACTTAAAGATACAAAGGGTAAAGATATTATAATAGGTAATTTTTTTAGATTTTTTACAAATCTTTTAATGGACTTTCCAGCGTATTTAAGCCTTCGGTTTGAAACTATATTTTAGCAGATTTCTTATTTAAACTCCTCCTTGCAAAAAAAATTGAAGATTCGCTTTGTTTGTAGAAGATTTCTCGTTGGGCCTGGAAAGCAATTAAATGACGACGTTGTCTGGATGCCGCCGTCGCCGCCGCCGCTGCTGGAGGCCAGGAAATGCTCATTTAGCAGTGGGAGGCGGCGGCCAAGTGAAGCGGGGATTCCCCCCCTGTAATTGCCTTGGCGACGCGACACTAAATCAGTCCAAAGCAGACATTGGCTAATTGCACCATCGACAACTTGACACACTTTGCTAAATCCACCATCTCGAATTTCCATTCAATTCTCTGTCATAACAAATGCCTTGTTCCGGACTCGCTTTGAAATCTTGCTGGGCGCATGGCCGATCCAGCGGAAGTATATCAATTGGGAAATGGCGTTAAATTTGGTTTTGGATTTCATTGAATAAAACTAGAGAGATGGCAGACAGATGACACGAGCCAATGGGCGGGAGGTCTGAACTAGATTGTCAAACAGGGAATTAATAATGGAACTCTAAATTTATGCAAGCCTATTTTCTGCCTCAACCAAATTTTCAATCAAATCAAGTAGCTTTTAGCAAGACAATTGCCAAGTTTGTGAATTGGCCACCAAGAACCCCCCCAGCTTTCATCAATGGTTTACATTTAGAGTCTTTAGAGGAGCGTCTCTTTTGGAAAACAATAACTTTTCGTGGAGGTAGCAAAATGGATCAAAAGCCCACGAAGCACACACACAAAACATATTTTATTTGGGCAGTCATTCATGTTGAGTCTCACGCCGGAAAGTGGAACAGGTAGATCGCCCGGGCCCCAAAAGAAGAGGCTCCGCAAATTCCACTCGAGATCGCTCAATGGCCGCGCACGCGCACTCCAGATCATCAACTTGGATGTGGAAAATATTGTCAAGTGAAATTCGGTTGTACACACAGTGTTTGGGAATGTTTCCGACGACGAGACGAGAGGGCCTCTATGGCTCTGGTGTTTGACAGTTACACTGAAGGCCCGCTGAGGTTATGATGTATGATGTGTGTGTGTGCTTGAGGCCTTAAGTATTTCCTAAGTCATGTTTATAAGTCTCAACATGCCATTCACTCAATCAGTCGTTGTCGGGGATGGAGTCGAAGAAGTCATTCAATAAAAAGTGGGACAATTGCCAGCAGATCGGCAGCAGCTCTTTCTTACATTATTTTTGTCTTTCGCTTAAGTTTTGTCTGCTGTTTTTTATATTTTTCATGAGTTTGTGAAAGGCTTCTCAAGGGTTCCTCAACTCGGCAACCTGACTGACTGTCTGCTGGCAAATATTACGAAGGCAATATGCAGAATTTGCTAAGCACACTTGTAGAAAAAATACACCAAAAAATCGAGGAATCAGTATAACGCTCTAAATATTGCATTTAATCTTCCTAATACCATTTTCTGATATTCTAGAAACCGGATTTAAATTTCTGCATTTAAGATAAAGACTTGTAATCAAGTCTTTGGTAACACAAAACCTTTTTCTATAATCACCACAATTAAATGGATAATATTTGTACTTATAAAACGACAGATCCTTAACCATTTTCCTTCTAAACTCTTCGAAAGTCATTATTTAAATATCCAGAATAAAATATTTCAACTGCAGTCACAGTCACAGGTCTTGGGGCACATGTGAGCTGGTGCTGATGCTGGTGCTTGGGCAAAAAAGCCAGAAATAAAAAAGGAAAAGCACCAGCAAAGCACCAGCAAAAGATTAAAGCGAAACCAAAGCGAAGCGTAACGTATCGCCATCGCCATCGGCCGAGCGACAAGCGCGACAAGGTAATGTTCCCACGAAACAGGTTGTCCGCACTTCAGGCCACGACTCGGTCCGGGACTCGGATTCGGGGGAGTGGTGGCTCCGGCAAGGTACGGAATGGTGTGCCATGGGTGGAGGCAGCAGCAGCAGCAGCAAGGAGACCCAAAACCCAACAGCCGAGACTCTGACGCATGCTGCTCCCCCGCCGCCGCCGCCGCCACACCTCGTCGTCATCGATGGTCTTCGATGGCTGCCTAATGTAAGCGACGGAGCAGGCGCATGCCGACGTCAACGTCGACAGAGACTGCACTTGAAAAATATTTAAATAAAAATAACATAAGAAAATCTTCATTACTTTATTTTAAAAAGCGATATTAATACAGGAAAATTCACCATAAAATTTCTCTAGGAAGTTTTATAACTTTTTAAAATATTTTTTAGAAAACCTTAAAAGATCGCAAATTCCCTGCAATTTTATAGACCATTTTTTTTGCAAGTGTTTCCTGTTACCAATCTCCTTCGTATTAGTTTGGTTACCGGCCTGGTCGAGGCGTGTAATTGTTAGCCAAGTTAGCGTTGGAACACCAGCGAAACAGAGGCAACGACAACCAGAACACCAGCCGTACATAACAACCAAATAAAAAATAAAAAACAAAAACCAAAATAACAACAAAAAAAAATAAGAAAAACTTCAATTCAATTCTGCGACTACACCCAGTCAGGTTACATTTTTACCTTTAATCGAGTTAAGAGCACCGCAGACCAGGCCACGTTTATTTTATGTTTCGCCTTTTTTCTCGGTCACTTCGCATGTGTTTTGTGTGTGTTTTTTTATTCCCTCCCAGTTTGGCAGTCATAAGCCCGCATTATGCTCACTTAATTAACCGAAAGCCGCTTAGGAGGTGGAAAATATACGAGTATAAAACATGAAACATAATTTTTAATTGCTTTTTTTCGGGCTACTGCCGCCAGAAGAATCTCCGCTGGCGAAGAAGGGCTCTCTGGCCTTCGGGATCGGTCTGAGACTGGGCATGAGTAAGCCGCTTTTGGGTGCTATTTAGACTTTTTCACGCCCGATGATTTGGAGGAAGATTTTGTGGATGATGAGGCAACGATGAACCCACGCTGGAACCCACGTTTGGCCGCAGGAAGTGACAAGAAGAAAGAGAAAACCCAACACTTGTTGGCATTCTATAAGACTTTCCTCTAAGTAAAACAAGTTTAGGCAAAGAAAACCTTGTAATTTTTGTTTCAAACTACAATTCTTCAATTAAGAAATGAATTTTCCCTGTTTTGTATCTTGAAATGTCTGTGGAAATGCCCATATATATGCTATACATTCTTATCAATCCGGCACGAGCTCAGCGCTCATTCACATTTCTGTTGCCGGCTCAACCTTATCGCACCGAGTTCAGCCCTGAGCTCTCCATGCGGAACCAAGAGCCAGTCACTGCCTCTATCTAGACTCCCCAGAAACTGGCATATTACGACCAAAATGAGAGCTAAAAGTAAGGCCACAGCTCGTGCCAAAAGCGTGCTTGGTGATGATGGTATAATGTGGCTTCGGCTTGGCCAACTCTGGGAACTCTGGGAAACACTGCACTTACCGTCCAGCGAAACGTAAAGGGCAGCACAATGGCACCCACTCCCGGATCGCTGAGCACAAAGCTGGAGCCGCCGAGTATCTTGGTGGTGGAGTTGCCGAATGAGCAGCCGGTGGATATGCTGGCACCCTGCTCCGTGGTCTGGTACTCCTTCAGGCACAGCCGGAATGCCGTTGTGCATGGTGAGCAGCCTGCAAAAGCGAGGGAATTTCGGTTATCATTTTTGTTATATACCAAACGGAGATTGCATAATAATTATTTGGAAGTTAAAGAATATATATGCAAAAACTGATAGCCAGAAAATAAAGGGAACCTTGACCGTCTTTTTAGAGGAAGATAAGACTTAAAAGCGGACTCGGAGAAATTCCTTGGAAAATTGCAAGATAAATTTGTAAATAGAACTTTGGTGTTTTAATAGGAATGTTTAAGGATTCGTTAAGCTTAAGAATATTATGAATTTATGGATGAATATATGATTCTTTACTCTATGTTGTAATAATATTCACTTTCCTTTTTAAAGTAGCTTTATTTTATTATAGACTTTATTTATAGGTTTTTTATAGGCCTCAACTTTCCTAGGGCCCCATGAATCGTGTTAATATTTAAACCCTGTCATTAACTCACCCATCGTCTTGGTGGCCCTTAATTCCGATGGCATGCCGCAGCAATAGCCGCTCAGCAGATGGCTGTTGGTGTTTGAGATTTCTAATATTTCCAGCTCGAAGTTACCGGCTGCGGATATCTGTGAAGAGGAGGAGGAGGAGGGAAAATGGGGTTATCGATACAGAAAGTACATTGCAATCGGTTGGCAGACAAGCGACCAGATCTCAAATCGTTCAAATCAATCATGGCTCGTAACGAAGTTCCCCTCAAAATAAAAAAAGAGTGATCTCCCCCACCAAGTCGCATTCCTCCTGGTCAGACCTAAGCCAAGTCCGATCTCCGTACCCATTCCCAATCTCATTCCCAATTCCCAACGAATAATATGCTCAACACTTTATGGATCTGATCGTTGGCCGGGCTGTAAAAGCTAATAAGCCACCTAGGGCGCTCTGATTGGGCTGCGGTAGAGGTTTTAATTAAAAACACAAAAATAGATGGATCGATACACGGGGGAAACTCTGAAATAAAACAGAAAGAAAGGAGCTGGCTCACTGGCCTGGCAGGGACTTGATAAATCTAACAGCAAATGAAACACGAAAATAATGAGAAATATATTTTCCACGGGCACAAAGCGCGCTCCTAACTATACCGTTTCGGCTCACTTAATCAAACGAGATATCCAGCGGCTTTCGTATAATTTAGAATGCCTTTGTGAGCCAGCTGGAGAGAGGGAGAGCTGCAGGCAGCCGGCAATCTGGAATCTGTGCTCCTCCGCGGAGTGCCCACAAATCAAGAGCCTATCGATAGAAGGAGCATTTGCCATAAAATTAATAACACATTAGATCGCCGTTCGCCCCACTGATAAATGGCACATAAAGTTTAACTATTCTCCGCCAAATCGCTTATCATAACTTAGCTGCCGTAGAAGCCCCCATCGTCTGCACCATCAACTTTGTATTTTAAAGGTTCATTACCAGTTCTATCCTGGCGAGATGCAGCAGCAGCATCTCCCGACTTCTCCCGACTTCTTCGCGGAAATATGCTAATGAAAACTCTTAGCCGCCGCCGCGACTCCTGCCTTTATGGTTTCATATTTCAGCAAATTTATTGTCATTGGCCCTGGTAGCTGGCAGTGTTGATAAGTTTATTAGAAATAAATTGCAATTTGGCCTTCTGGCCGGCCTAACGGTGCTGCACCTGCTCCGGCTTCTGCTGGAAAATTCACTAAAAAAACTGAGAAGAAAAATCAAGAAACTAAAGCCAAAACCGCATGCATTGTCGACCATTGCCATAGATCAATCAAATGCTGGTCTCTTGGCCAGTTTCTCTTGGCGTTTTCTCAAGATTTCCTTTTGTTTGACTTGGGGCCGAGACTCGACGAGATTGGGATTCTCGATCGGGAAACCTGTTTTCGTGGCTGCTTACTTATTTATTTATCACATACATATCTTCTTGGGCTCTTGGCTTCTCTGGCTGCAGCTGCTCTGGCGTTGTGCATCCGCTAATATTCTGTACAAACTTTGACGTAATCCCCCGCCTGTCCCTCGATTAGATAAACCCGAAACTGAAATGCTTAAGGAAATTAGTGCTGCGGCGCCAACAGACACTGAGAGGGAGTTAATGTGAAATTAACTTTTAATTAAGCCGCTTCGTGGGAGCTCTCTTTCGTATAATAAAATGCCGCCTTTGCCTTTTTCGCAGTCCGTTTAATACGCAGCTTATGATCAATAAATGTCAGAGATCCTCGTCGTCCTCAACTGGGTTAATTCCATGTGAACCGAGGCGATGCGATCGCCGCCTCTGATTTCCCTGGAAGTGAACCATAAATCGGACAACGGACGCTACAAAAAATATTTAACTTTTTATTTACTTCATTAACAACTAAATAGTTGCATCCATTTAGGCTGCCGGCCACTTTTATCGCCTCGAATAACCTAAATCAATGCAATCCCCGGTCCGGCCTGGCTCCAAGCCAGATAAATGTGTGTAATCAATTTGATGGCTCCACCGGGGTCTTGGAACTGCTGGCATCTCTCTGTCTTGCTTGCTCTCTCTGTGGATTCTAATGTCTGCCCCTTGAGTTGGCCGGCGTATTAATCAAATTGTTGTTTGTTTCCCCCCCTCCGAGAACTCCCCCTAACTGCTTCGAGCAGCGATTAATTTTTATGTATTTTTGAACCGTTGGCTACCTCTCCGCCTGTTTAATTGCCGCTCGAGGCATCGCTTCCCAGCATCCAGCCTCCAGTCCCCCAGTCCATCTCCATCTCTCTTCTGGCATCTCAATACATGTTTAGGCACTTTGTGTAACACTTTATGACGGGGCTACACCCCGAGAACTAACTCTGAAAAAGTCCCAAAAACTCCCGACTACCGTTGCCATGTGGGAATGATTTCGTGGAGATGGTTTCTGGAGATAGATGGGATCACTACGAGGATGAGATCCTATTAAACCTGGTTAGAGGGAGTGTATGCTTTTTATAAATAACTCAGTGATCCAAAACGACTTCATTTAAAGGCCAGTTTAATGTTTTATAGTTGGAAAATATATTGACTAAGTAAAGCCATCAAGTTGTGGGGAAATTGATGTACAATTAAACACAAAAGGTTTAGTTTTTAGGCCATATTAAAAGCAGTTTAATTTTCTAGAGGGAATTGAGTGCTTTAATTCATTTAAAAATGGGACTGAAAGCTAAGAAAAATGGGTTTAAATTTCATATTTGTTTTTTATTTAAAATATTTATTTTAAGTGATAAGGAAATACTTAAAAAATATATATATTCTACTCTTTAAATATTTTTTAATATTATCAAAATTTATTTAGTTGTTAGACTGATATTTAAACTCTGAAAAGATTTCTTTTTTAAATATTCTAATATTGTTTTATGACTTCCCAGAACTTGGCTAATATTTGATTTACTGTCCAAAAAATAAACGCAGCTTACATAAAAAGATCCCATCAAAGAGTTGAAAAATCGCTTAGAAATAAACCCAAAATCATCATTATTTACGTCCCCCATCGACATGGCCCTCAGCCTTTGCCAATTCTCATGGTTTGGTGGACCAACTTTAATATTTCTTTTACCTTCTACACTTTTTGCTGTATTTTTTTGTGAGAAGACACTACACCCGCATGTATTTGGATCTGGGCCTGCTTTTTTATATTGATTTTCGCTTACCTTATGGACTAACAGTATTAAAATTAAAGCAATTAAGTTGCAGGCAGACTTTAATGATCGACAATCGACGAGCGGCCGGAGGAGAATCCGGGGCCTCAGGCGCTGTCTCTTTGTCGCCGCCTTTGTAGACATTCTCAGGCTGTCTTCGGATGCTGTTTCTTCGCCAGATTCCGACGTTGATTTTCGCCGAAAATGTTTCCTAAACATTGTGTACATTCTGTGGGCGTTGCGATGATGCTGGTGGCCGCTGCTTCTCTGCTCTGCGATCTCGTCTAGATCTTGGCTGGGTCGCTTTCTGTCGCTGTTTTGGGTTCACTTTGGGCTCGGTTCGGTGGTCAAATGATCTCGGTGCGATCTTTAATTAGCCCATGTATGCAGATTTCTAGCCCTTGTTTAATTCGCTTTTCTCTGGGGAAGGCACTCGCTGTATTCCGGTTTCTCTATCATTTTTCTTTTTTTATTCTCCACTCTGTAACGGCCTCCGTTTTGTATTTGTTTTTCGTTTCTGTGTTTTGTTTTTGTTAATGTTGTTATCACAAATTTATTTATTACTTATAAGGGGCTTTGCTTTGCTTTGTTTTTCGCACTTAACACTTCCACTTGATAGGCGATGGCTGGGTTGGGGTTTGTAGCTGTAACAATTGACAAACGAAATGGAATTGAAAACCGGGCTGTGGAAATCTATTTCATCTATTTCCCCAGTGCCATCATCAACGCTAATTGACACGCAGTGGCAAACCGCAGCAACAGCAGTAGCTGCAGCAGCAGCAGCAAGTGGCAGCAACCGCAACAGCGTTTACTTTGCCCCAACCGCAAAGGCAGTGGCAACGTGCAGCAAAGGCAAAAGCAAATGCAAATGCAAATGCAAATGCAAATGCAATTTATGTTAATTTAACGCCGTTGCAGTTGCAGCTCTGCCATCGAGCCGAAGCCATGTGTCTTTGGGCCACAGCAAACAATTTGCATCTTGTGCGCATATTAATTTACAGATATTTTCACTCCGGCAAACATTACTCACTCCCCGATCCACGACCGGGGTGTTAATTGTCCATTTAATTAAGTAATTTGCTTGGAGCATGCCTCCTCCTTGCCGAACGGAAGTCGTTGACTTTGAATCGAGACTCAGATGTTGCATGTGCCATGGACCGGAAGTGGCTGCTGCGGCTTGCCGCCCCCCCCTAAAACTTTCACCCCCAAAGAGAGAGAGAGAGAGGGTGCTGCACTCTTTTTGCAATTTGCAAAATTTTATATATTCACTTTTGAAAGAGACCCCAAACTGCGTAATGCCCTGTCATCTCTCTGCCATTTCCCTAGATTTATCATCTAATTGTATAAACAGAAGAAGAACTCTTGAGTGAAACGATCTGAATGAGCTGTGGACCATGATAATGCCGGGTTTATGCTGCCAAACTTATGGCCAAACGATTCGATGGAACGCATTTCCCTCGCTCTTTTGATTCCGAGTTGTTTCTACTTGGAAGCATTAATCCACATTCCCTTACTGATTTCATTATATATCTCTATATACTATCTCCATTTTCTCTCCAGGCACTGAACAAAAACAAAATAAAAATATTTTATTATTTTTTAAGAAATATGAGTAATCGTTTTGCATTTATTATTTATTTAAAGAGTAAAGCATTTTATATGAATGAAAATCATATTTCATTATTATTTTAATTCGATTTCAAATGAAATAAAATTAAATAATAATTAAATTAAATAATTTTTACATTTTATAATAAGCTTTAATCACTTTTTGATAAACTAAGAAATTGTATTCGATCTTTTATTAATTTAAGTAAATATTTCCTTTAAGCTTTGTAAATTAAATTCACTTTTTAGTACTAACTAAAAGCAGTCCTGTAAGAAATCCCTGAGATCCCCAGATTAATATATTTTCTTGATTTAAAATGATTTAAAAACCTAAAATGCCATTTTGATTCCCCTGTTTAATAATAAATCCATCTAATTAACACCTAACATGTATCCCCATTATCTTTAAAAATTGTTCTACTCCCCCCTAACTTTGTAATTAAAATTCCGTTTTTCCCCTCTCAATTTATAAAATTTTCTTGCAGTGCCCTGCTTTATATTATTATTTTTTATTATCATCGTGCATTATGGGCTAGTTGGCTATTTATTTCTCCACGTTCTTTCACTCCGAATGTTTCAATTCCACTTCGTAGCTCTTGGATTTGTGTGTGTTATCAATGGAGGCACAGGCACTGGCACTGGGCACTCTCTGCTGATTCTTTGGGGGATCATTTATGTATATATATTCGCATATTCACATTGTTTGCACTTTTACTTTTCCACTTGGATTAAACACAATTTTTTTCTTTAAAGGCATTGTATGTCGATGTATTTATTTACGAGCATTGTACGAGCATTTAATTGAAAGGTATTTCCGTTTTTCTTCGCTCACACGATCTGGCCGAGGAAATTAAGCACACAATATCGGCTGATTGTTGATCTTTTCATTTACTGTGTGTACTTTTTCTCCATCAACTTGATCATTTGTTGTAATCAGCGAACGATTAACATTTAACACTTTCACAATTCGCTTTTTCAGTGGGGGAAAGGAGGAAGAGGAGACGCAGGCACTGGGCACTAGGCACTAGACACTATAATCCAGTTTGGGGTGGAGGAGGAAGAGGTCACTCTCGTACCGTGGCTGGGAATTGTGTACTCATCACCGCTCGAAGCACGGCTCACGACTGAACGAACGCCGAATGCCGAATCCTGCGGCACTTCCAGCCCTCGAGCAGCATCCACGGGGCGGAGCAAGTCACGCGAGAGACGGATGACGAAAATCGTGGTGGTAGTGGTAGTGGTGGTGGTGACTTAAGAGAGCACCGAAAACTGTGACTGCGATTGCTACTGCTACTGTGAATGCGACTTTCGACTGCGACTTCCGCTGGGTGCTGCGTACGCTTCAGGCTTCGACTAACGACTGATTGCCGCTGGGCACAAAAGTGGTGGCCGCGATCCCGGCTGTGGCTGTGCTCTGACTTGGATAACTGCTCTCTCTTCGGGCAAGCAGACCGGTTCTGTGCTTTTAAAGCGGCGCTCTTTAGCCGGCCGCTGATTGGTCGCACGCCGTGCCATATAGCCGCCGGGTCCGGAATCTGTCTCGGATCGGATCGGATCGGACCACGACTTGTTAATGGAGTTGCTGGGGAGTCGGGCCGGCTTCTGCTTCGGCTGCGACTGCCGCTGCTGCTCCTGCTGCTGCTGTTGCTGCTGCACGCATTTTGGCCCGAAGCTATGCTGCCGTTTTTTTACGATTCCAACTTAATTATGTTTATAAGTTCAGTCCAGTCCCGGGCCCAGTGCATTCTGTTCTTCGATTCCGGATCTAGGCCGCAGCAGTAGCTTTTTATGGCCAACGCCAATGCCCCTTGGGGCAACTGACAATTAACACCTGAAACCGGGCAACGGCAGGCTGAAACCGGGAACTGTAACTGGAGTTAAGTCCAAACTCCCACAACGATTTTGGGATGGGAACTAGACTCTGGCTGGCCAATTATTAACAACTCCCGGAGACAGAGCGGCGACTTCCATCCAATTATCCGCGAGCCGAAAGTGTATAAATCAAAATTTAAATGCAACTGGGCCCTATCAGCGTGGCCAAAACAAAAGACTTAAGCAACAAACTTGGCAATTACATTCGGCCAACAAGCCGACAAGCAGCGGCAGCATCTTTGTTGTTGCTGCTGCTGTTGTTGTTAGCGGCTCATATTTCTTGAGGCGCATATCTAAATATCGAATCATGTTGCTGATTTGCCGCAGCTCCATTGTTGCAGCTTCAGCATCAACAGCAACTGCAGTTGCTTTTTGTCTGCCCACATCCAGAGAAAAAAAACCAATCGAAAAACCGAAAAAGGCCAGCAATTGTCCAAAAATGTTGGCCTTAAAATGTCCGACAAGAAACCTATGATTCCTAAATGGATTTAACACATTTTATTGACTTTATTTAATTCGATTTTAACCATAAATGTAAAGAAAGTTAATATACATTTTTTTGTAATTTATATTGCAATTTTGTTGTACTAACCTTGAGCTTTTTATTTTCCTAAAACTTATTGGGAATTTCTATAGAAGTTATACATATAAAAATACAATAAAATAATCACTAAAATTATATTTTATTATTTTATCATTTTCTAGATAGTTTTACAAGTTTTTCAATACATTTTTTGGAATACCTATAAAAGTTGTATATCAGAAACCTATCAAATTAATTCCTTTTATCATTTTTTATTATAATTTTATAATTTATTATTATTTTCTAGATATTTTTACAAAATTTTCTATAAATTTTGAATGTAAAAAGACAGCCATATTAAAGTCTTTGGCTCATTAAGACATTCTCAATAGAAAAAACTCTGTATTTAAGATATTTTCCCTGCTTTCGTTTGTTTTAAATAGCCCACATTTTCTCCAAGTGCATCTGCAACTGCAACAACACATAGTAAATCTCATTGTGCCGTTGTGACATGACTCTTGTTCGACAATAGATAAAACAAATTGACTTGGTGTGTGCCCAAAATGTCTTCTCTAGGCTCTGGGTACGACTTGGTAGTATCTGGGTCTCCATCCTCCTCTTTTGGTGGGCGTACTGGGCAGCATCGTCGGAAGACCGCTCCAACTCCTTTGTCATCTTTTCTTATATATATATATATATATATTTTTTTTTTGCTTGTGCCTGTGACTGGAAAAGCTGCACTACAATGCCCATTATCAAGGTACATATCTGCGACAAGAGACCCCAGTGCGGCAATTGTGCGGCTGCAACGGCTGCTGCCTCGGCCACGTTGTCCAAATATGTTGCAAGTTGGTGTTATTCTTCACACGGCATCATAAATTTCACGTATAATTGACGCTTTCAGTTATATCAAAATTGGCTAAAAGCCAGAGCAGCCGGAGTGGCTTTTGGCTGTGGCTTTGCGTTGGTGGCCAGCTTCGGGGGTCTCCCCAGAGATATTATTTTGTGGCTTACATTGTCTTCTGATTTTGATTCCGGCTAATAGCAGACAGCAGGCTTACTACCTGGCTCTTACAGGTGTCTTTTGTTGTGCGTTGTGCGTTGGCGAACTCTCTCTCTGTCTCTCTGCCTCGGACACTTGTTCGCTTTTAATGGCATTTCTTTGTCGGAATTAGCTTTCGGAACAGCTGCACAAGTGGAGCTGCATGGCAGTGGCATAAAATCAAACATATTGAGTAATCAAAATTGCCAGAAAACCCACCCCTGCCGGCCGGGTTCATTAAACAAACAGGCAAATATGTTGGCAATTTCAACCAGTTGGTTTTACACCACTCAATGTTTTTATGACAGATTTTTCAAGTGTTTCCTTTCCGCCTCCTCGCTGTTGTTTTCATTTTTTTTTATTATTCAGTTTATTCTTCACTTCGGTGGCGGTTTGTGGTTAGTGGTTAGTGGTTACTCCGCCCTTAGCCGAACGGCGTTAGCCACGTTGCCTTAGGTTAGTTGTTTATGAATGCTTTTATTGGCACTGCCGGCTGGGTCAAGAGATTTATGGACCATATTTTTAGGAAGAACTTGCGGGTACTTGAAGAAGTACTAGGGAGACAAAAACAGTGGGAATTCGGACTGGAACTGCGGCCGTTTCCCCTTTAAATCTCTGAAGAGCTAAGAAGTGTTTTGCTTTTAAGATCTGCAAATGTTGTGCTAAATGGCACTTGGGTCTATTAAACTTAGTGCTTTTGGTAAAATGTTTATAAGGCAAAAGTTGGAAGTTTTATATTATCCATTCAAGAGATTAAATATCTTAAAATATAGAACATTTAGAGGGCTATTAATAATCTTGATAACCCCTTTAAAATCAAGTTCTTATCACATTTCCTGGTTCAATCGAATTGTAACTGAGAACCCAGCATTATGTCATCACATTTGCAACTTGAATCTAAAACCTAGACCACTTTTCAGCTGTTTGAACAACAGATTTATTCACTGCCCAACCATCTAACCATCCATCCATCCATCACTGTGGCCACCTGACTTAACCCCGCAATTTGCACCAGCTTTTACCCCGACACAAAAAAAAAGTAATGATAATACAAAATCCAGGCACTTGTGAACCTCACACATGTTCGCCCATCAACCTCAGAGGAGGCACCAGGATATATATTATATATCCCTTTCCATGCCTCATTAAACCGGAAATCCACCCCTAAACAAAATCCAATTGCAAAATCAGTAAGGCAAACATCGCAACGAATTATGACACGAACAAAGGCGATTAATTAGCGGAGATTCGAGGGGTGGAAAGATGCTTTATAGGGAGATACAAAGATATATATGCATATAGATCGGGGAAGGGTGGGTTTTACGCTTCGATTTGCGCCGACGCGACGCGAGCGAGTAATCGAGATGGTTGCGCGTGCTCATGTCTTCGATGGAGCTCGGGGCGGCAGCAGGGGGTTAAGACCAAGTGCACACAGCCTCCTCATCGAGCCCATACTTTAACCCATACACGTGCATATGTCATTTTTATAGCGCTATACGTGTTTGCCATAAATCCATAACAATATGACAAGTACAAGTACTTTAGCGGCAGCCTCTCTCATGTGCAACATGTTTGCACGTTCACGCCACCGCCGGTAGACTGTAGACGGTACAGTGAGGACGCCCTGGACCGACCGACTGCAGCACCCAGCTTCCATCTCTCCATCTCGGATTTCCACTGGGACACCTTGCCTTCCATGGCGCGATTGCGATCGCTTTGCGGTCAGGATGATCTTCATGCCTTGCTCCTGATGTGTGCGCGCAGCGGCTGCTATGTTACTTAGGTACACTGTAAAAAAAACAACGTTGCTCTGGAATTTCCAATAGTTTTCTCCTGATTATAATCTACTCAATGTCACAAACAGATGCACAAATCTGCCTTTTAACTCGCTTTATTAAAAACATTCATTTATATTCAACAAATTTCTGTCAGTGCAATAGGAATATTTCGCGCTACTCGCCGCCGCCTGACATGATTTACATGAAGTGAAGACGCACGTTTTTATTACATTTTCGTGGCTGTAAGTGCACCCAAGGCAGCCCAGGCAGCCCGGGGCAGCCTCAGCCACCTAAAAGCCGCCACCTCTCCCGGGCAACCACCTCGCGGACAGCCCAACCACCCAACCCACCACCGCATAATCAGCGGTTTGCCTTTGATTTGCGGCAAATGTTACGCCGAAAAGGCAACAGCTGTGCAAGAGGAGGGTTAACCCGCGAATCATTTATCATTTATTTTCGCTGTTACAATTTTCAAGTGTACACCGCACAGCCCAACTTGCCCGCAATTAAACAAACAATAAAACCTTTTCGAGGAGAGGATCTGGTTCGGATCAACTGCATCATCATCGTCGCCGGGGTTGGACACTTGTCACTGTCCGGATAAATGTCGCCCTTCCCAGTCCGCCGCGTTCCCAGCTTAAGTCGACGTTTTAATTTTAATTTCTACTCGTTGTGGGTTTCTGGAAAATTGAATACTTTATTCATGGGGAAGAGATCCTCAAATGAGATTTGCTTTAGAGTAATCGCTTCATTTATGGAGGATTCCCGGGCTTATTAAGCTTCATTAGAGAGCGAGCGATATGTGAATAGGCCAAGACCAAGACCAAGGGTTATGTTTACATAGGAAAGTCATTTGTTACCTGGCTAGGTGGTCCCTGGCCAGGTTGCCCTCGGAGGAGGGGTTCCGAAGGCAATTCCCAGACCGAACCGAGAAATTTTCAACTAATTAAAATACCTATAAACTCTGCATCTTGAGTCCTGTTCGGCGTTTCATTGGAAATTTCAAAACCGAATCGTTGAATCGCCGGGATAAGCAACACGCCAACCCAACAAATGACCGAAAATCGAAAGAAAAAAAAAGCCGAGAACCGAAAACGAGAGGCCCTTCGAACCTTCGGCCAAAGATGAATGGTTGGTTGTTGGCCCTCGGCAGCAGGGATGCCCACCAACCCCGGCACCCCCGACCCAGGCTTGGGGGCCTTAACTGACAGCAAACAGAAATCGACAGCCGTGCGGTGTTTACTACTCCAACAAGATCCGAAAAAAATCGAGAAAAAAATAAACAGAAACAAAAATAAAAACAAAAACCGGACAGAAACGAAAATTCACTTCTGATCTCGCATTGGGAATGGAATGGAAGCTCTGCTGGCCATCAGCTCTCGGCTCAGCTCTTCCACTCGAAATGGACAGCTGAAAAGGAGGCTGGAATTTCGGGCCGACTTTGCGGAGAGCTTAAGACTTTTAGCATTTTTAATTAGCGCGTTCTTTGTTTTCGGTTCGTTCGTGCTGGCCGTCGAACAAAATGAGAACAGATTCGTACAAAACGAATTTTTATTTTCGGCTGCATGCTAATTCCTCTGCCACAAGGAGGAAGAAGACTAAGGTAGAGTCCTCCTAGAAGGACCAGAGGTGTGGCCAGGGAAGGGAAGCTCTAAAAGAAAATAACCTAAATAGTCGTAATGTTAAAGAAACAATAAATTGGTGGGAAGTTAATTCTTTTGGATAGGTAAAAAAGTCATTAGGAAGTCACTAAACAATTTGTTATTAAATATTTAAATGTTCTTACCTGGAATATTTTATTCTTTGTGTACTTGAGTAAGGAAAATTTTAAATAATTAAATAATTGCTGTAAAAAGCAACTATAATAATAATATTTAAGGAGAGTTTGTATATAGTGTCTTGCTTCATTGTTAATTAATTTCTCAGCAATCATTTGAATGCTTTGTGGCCATAATAACTTTACAGAAATCGTATTATAAAATAAATAAACAAATACAGGATCCAATATTGATATCCACTCTCCTTTTATCTATAAAATTAATTGTGTCCCATAGCCCCATAATGAAAAGAACTGGTGTCTACGCCTCTGTTTTGTATGATTTAACTGAGACCACCAGATGTTAGTTTAAGAATTGGCCTTGAGCAAAGGTTTTGCTGTTGTATTATTAGTCAGTTTTTTCGCACCAATTTCACAAGCTTTTGAAACTCGAATTTTGTATTCAAGAACCTTCTAAGATGCCAAAGAAGTCAAACTGCTAAGCCAGGCTTTACTAATCTCTTGCATGGCTCCTGCCACTTTAATAACCGTTCCTTCACAGATACTTGAATAGACGCTTAAATTGTCTCTGGGGGCTGAGCTCTCTTGGCTGAGCCAACCTTGAGCCCAGTCCAGTCCCTGCTGGTACCAATCTATGGAGGAGCCGTAAATGCCAGCTGAGGATTTATAGCAAAGTACTTTGACCAATTACGCAGGCATCCTCCGGGTCCCGGCGAACGTTTGACAACGCATCGCATAGCCGAGGAGGACAAACATAAATATCAATTACGGGTCCATAAATTTGAAACCAATTAGCCAAAGCGAAATTGATAACAGTCGTTTGGCTGTTTTGCGGCAATTTTCTCGAAACAATTTGCCGGTGCCGTGGAAAATAGTTTTCCCCCATCCCGGCCAGTTGACGACTCCGACGACGACGACTCTCGTCGCTGATGCAAACAACTTAATACAAATTGAAGGCTCAAAAGCCAAATGTTTAGTTCTCACATTAAATGTAAACGGCGGCAGCGAGAGTCCCAGAGAGTGCCGGGAGGTGAGTCCCCGAGCGAAGACAGCGGCAGCGAGCACTACTTAACTTTTCGACACCCAATGAAATTTTCGCACATTACTGCCAAAAGTATCTAGATGCAGAAATATCTGCCGAGTCTGCCGCCTCTCGCCTGGGTTGCATGCAACCCGAGGAGCCCGAGCAGCCCGAGCAGCCGAAGACTCCATGCCAGGCTCATATCTGCATCTTGGCTGGTAGGCAAATGCAATTTATTATATGTCTGGGACCGGGGACTTGGGACCTGGAGCTGAAGCTGGACCCAAGCAGCAGCAGCAGCAGAAGCAGCGGCAGATCAGATGAGATGGGTGAGGAGCCGGGATGGAGTCCCATCCTCCACACACGCAAACCTTTTGGCGTTTTTCTTATTAATACATTTTTAGCCCCCCCTCTTGGAGGGTGTACCCTCGCCGGAATCAGATAAAAAATGCTTCGCACACGATTAGGAATTTTTAATTAAAATATTTTGTACTGCTGTTTGTAGTTAATTTCGTACAAGACTCTCTCCGAGGCATACAAAGTGCCACCACGAGGAGGCCGTAAGCACCTGCACGCCGTTGGCTGCTGTTGTATGCGTGTAGAACAGCACAAAGTACGCGATCCGATTGCCACAGTCGGAGTTGGACTTGGATTTGGAGTTCCAGGAGGAAGGGAGGAAGCAGGGAAGGAGCAGAGGCTGCCGAAGGAGCTGGAGCAGTCAGAAAGGGTGCCGAGATGGCATAAAATCCTTGTGTTTGTGTGTGTTTGTGTTGCCATTTCGCTTTCGTGCCCAGTTCGCGGAGTCGCCGCAACATTTCAACCTGCCACTGCGGTGGCAGCATTGATGGGCGTATACATGCGATTCACTCCGTGCCTGCCTGCCTGCCCCGTTCGGGGGCTACTCCTGGCCAGGCTGCATCGTTTAGCTTAACTCAACATATATTTTCAAAGCCGCAATCTCGGCGAAGGTGGAGACGGTGCGGGCGCATCGATGATATATTTAGTGGCAGGCAAAACGAAAGACTTAGGCAACGAACTCGCGATTACGACACAGCATGAGGCATTGCTTATATAGAGCCGGCATACACATACAGTGAATATTGGATAAAAAGGGATTATTTGTAAGGTAATTAAGAAAAGAAAGATGTATCTTTAGGGGTTTAATTTTATTTCCAAATAATTAAAACTCGATTCTTTCCTGTTTCCGGTTTCTCATATTTATCTTATGCTAATTTCAGATTCTATTTTAAATTTTAGAAATATATCCTTAGAAGTTTAAGATTTCTTTTATTCACCAATAATTAGCTCCTTAATATGCTTCCTTTTTTCTGTTTCAAACTCCAGCATCTTCTGTTTCCGGTTTCTCATATTTTTCTTATGCTAATTTTCAGTTTTTTTCGTCCACCTGTTGGATCTTTCACTATATAGCCACTATATGGCAATTGGCGCTGCCCTGCACGACTTTTTTTTAACTTTGCCAGCAACTCGTCCTCTTGCCTCTTGTTTTCTTCATCTCCTTTCATTCGGCTTCGTTTTGTTTTGTTTTATTTCTTATATTTTGCTCTGCGCAAATTGAAGATCGTGTTAAACGCTTAAGTTGCCTTTGCAGGCCCGAGGAGGGACTTGCGGCATAAGGGCCAGGCCATGCCAGCCACAATGCATCATTAGCGTTGTGGCAAATGTGCTTTTTTGCTGTTATTTTCCGAGATCGTTTTGTATCTCCACGCGGCTGCAACAAGTGCAAGAGGAGGCCGAGTTCATTGCCTTCGTCGTCCACTGATTATGGCCGGGCCGTAAATTATGACTAATTGATTAACAAATTCTTTAAGCGGCCAACAGGACCAACAGTGCCGCACAGGACACGCACATGCCGCATAAATCAGGGAATCTGCATTCGAACTTTCCACTTGTCAACGGCCAAAGGCCCCCTTTTGTGGTGTGTATTCCCATTCCCGGCCAGCACCTGACTCACGTGCTCAGCATCCCAAAGCCAATAAGCCAGAGATTTAAAATCCTCACCTTGGGTCAGCCTTTTGTTTGGTTTTGACTTTGGTTTTCCACCAGTTCTGTGTGTGTACACAACATCACAAAATATGAGCGGCAAACACACTTGGCGGCAATTGTCAACGCCGCTTTAAATGCTAAAAATGTGTCAAATGCGTTTCTCTTTCGGAAGAAAAATGAGCTTCGTATAAAAAGACGTGTAAAGGGGGTAAAGTGTAAATAAAATGTGAAATGTATCTGCGTTTTGCGTGGCACGCAAACATTTTGTAAATGAAGCGAACGAAATTCGAGACAAAATAAGCGGCTAAATTTAAAAATAAACGGGGGCGTACGAGACACGATACGGGGCCTAGTACGGGGGCGATATCTACATAAAAAGATATATATATATATATATATCTTATTTATATATATTTGTATTTAAAGAGACATTCCACACTGAAGTTGATGGGTCGTGAGATATTTGCTTGGCAAAAACACAAAGAGTGTTGGGCCAAAGTAATGAGTAATCTCTGAACTGGCATGTGATTGATTATGTTAATTTGGGGGCTTAAGGCTTATTTGCGGATAAATATTTACTGATTTCTTGAAGCTTTCTAATGCCTTAAATGGGATTTAGGATTTAGCATTAGCATTTATCAAAAATTATGTGCTTTTTCCTAGATCAACTTTAGATCCTTCTTGCAAACAGAATTCTTTATATTTTTTGTAAATTATTTTCAAGCTGAAATAGTTAATGAGTAACCTTCTCTTAGCTCTAAAAATTCATATACATCCTTTACCGAAACTACACGAAAATTCACCGGAATGTAATAAATTTCCATTACTTGACTTGGTTTTTTCAACTCACCTTGAGATGCCAAAGTCTGGACAAGTCTCTGAAGCCAGCCAGCATTAAGTGCAGCGAGTAATTCGGAGTGACTACGCCTTGGTTGCGCGAGCTCAAGATTACCATAAGGCTTATAAATAAATGAAACCCACGAAATAAACGGAAACTTGTTCTGGCTTACAGCGCTTTTTTCGAACATTTTATAAACATTTTCGAGTCGCGGCATGTACGCGACGAATAAAACAACTGGAGCAGCGCATTTAACGAGTGAATGAGCCTCTGAAATAAAAAAACAAGAAACTGAAAACAGAAACATTTGAAAGCCTCGCTGTGGGTTCGTGCATTATATTAATTTGAATTTTAATTGCAAATCGGCGCTGGGAATGGAAAGGGAAATGGAAATGGAAATGGAATGGTAAGGCTTTAGGTAATGATTAAAAATGCAAGGCAAATACACTTCATTACGGGCCCATTTTCCGCAGACATGATGTCAGTGCAGTCGCCGTCAGACAACGGCCACATAATTCACTCACCCAACGGAGGATGCATGCAAAGCAGCAACAGTCGGAGGAGGAGTCCTGAGCTCTGAGATTACAAGTGCAACGCATTCCCAGGTTTACCGATTTCATCAAAATGATAAAGAAGTCGGCGACTTGACTGGATGACTGACTGGCTGACAGTGCACCTACTGTTTGCCAAGAAGAACCAAGAACGGAGAAGCGAAAAACGAAAAGCGGAGTGGCAAGAGCGGGGAGACCAAGCCAACAATCGAAAACATTTAAGCACTTTGTGCTATGCTCCACTTGAGCCGCGTTGCGTTTCACATTCGAGTGCAAAATCAACACACAAACCCAACATTACTCAAGCTGCAAGGCAAAAAGCGAAATAAAACAGAAGTAAAAGAGGCAAAAAAAAAAAAATAAAGGAAAACACGAGCGGACCGCGGAGATTTAAATGCCTATCGCGAAGACACATCGACACATCGCTCCGCCATGGGCTGGGTCCAGTTCCAAAGCCAGATCCCGATGCAGATCCCGCTCCGCCGGTGGCACTTGTATTGATCTAATCTAGCCGCGTTCGGTGTATGTACTGTCTCGGTGGTGGTCCCTTGGCTCTTCCACCGTTAATGAGTGGGCTGCCCGGGGGTTAACCCACGCAGGCGTTTATTGGGAAATTACCAAGTACAAAATGAGGTGTCAGCCTTTCTATCTATCTATCTGAGATTCTTTCAATTCCTTTCATTCAAACTCTCTCAATCGGTGCATAACTTTCGGACCAAGTTTGTTGCCTAAGTCTTTTGTTTGCGGGTCCCCCTCAGCACATATTTATGATGACAAATATGGCTTTCCTTTCGTGAGAGGGAACGGAGGGAGGGACACATCTCGACACCTTTGGCAAACAAAGCCTTAATGAAGTGCGTACCTGCCACAGAAAAGCCAAGCCAAGCCAAGAGCCAAGAGCCCAGATCCCCAATCCCCGATCCCAGCAAATGGAGTGTGTAAATTGTATGGTAAAATAAATACATAAAAGAGCTCAAATCTCGATTTATGCTGGCTTAAGCGAGCCAACGTTCTATAACTCAAATTAAAAGCAATTTAAAATCCAAATAGAAAGGAACCAATAATACCCAGAGAGCCGAAAATGAGCATTCCACGCAAACCGGGGCCCCGAAGTCGATTCTGGCCTGGCCAACAGGCAATCAGCTCGGCGACAGTTTGCTCCAAATTAAAAAAGTATAAAACCATAAAGACGACAATAATGACAGCCCGTTGATGGTGACAACGACCATGATGATGATGATGACGCTGATGATGAGGCTCAGGCCGAGGTTGGAGCAAAGGAAGGCAGCGAAAGATCGCTGGTACTATGGGGGATTGCTGTCTCCGCAGTGACACAGGCAAATGTCTTCTTTGTGCCGGCTTAAACGAACAAGAGGGCGGCTGCTAGAGTTCTTTATAAGTATTGCTTTTTTCTTTATTAAAAAAATGTTCCTTGATTTAGAAAACATTTAAAACTGTTTACAAATAGATTGGTAGCCTTGAAGCTTTTCTAATATTTCTAAAACATACTTTAGCTATGTATTTCACAAATAACCCTTGGCTTAAACTCTTATAACTCTCTACTTTATTTAATTTGAAATTAAATTATAAAAAAGGGTTACAAACCATCTCAAGGTATGTACCTCCAAGTGGTGTCAGGGTAATAATGTTGAGTAATAATGGTAGTTTTTAGGCGCTTTTAGTGACTTTAAAAAAACATTTCAGCTTGAACTAACACCTTAAAAATCTTACAAAATTCCAACATTTAAACTATTCAAGCCCGCCTCGTTATATTGCCTGGTCGCATGGCCGTTTATTCTTTTCTCCATCGGCGGCTGAACCTAATAATCCTCATGACTCGCATATCAAATGACAACAAATTTACTGCGGACGTTGGGCAGAGCAGTCTCCGTCTCCATCGCCGTCAAATTGAGCGACAATGGGCGAGGAACACAAAAAAAAGCGGGCCACAGTGGGACAGTGGCAACTGTAACGTTTTGTTGCCTGCCCCTCCGCAGTTCCTGCCTCCTCGGAGGGGATCCCACTCTCGGTTTTGTGTTGTGTTGTTGTGCATTTGCCGCTTTAATACCTTTTAACACTAATCGCATCGAGCGAAGCGCAATCAGTTGTGATGAGAATATAAATAAAAAAACAAAAAAAGGCCTAACAAAAAGCCAATGGAAAACAACAAGAAGATGGGATGAGATTCTGGACATGAACTGGGAAAAATTCAAAGGGATTTACTTTTGGTTAGGATTTGTAAACGAAAGTGGAACGAATGCTAGAACATTTTAACAATATATTTATGTATTTTTTTTAGGTAGATTATAAATCATAAATTACTAAAGAAGCTCAAGCCTAAGTAAGCATACATTAAGATCAAACAATTTTGTAATAAGACAAGCTTAAAGGCGTCTTTCTTTGTTTATTGTACTTTAAGTTCAATGTTTTCTATAAACTCTTGAAGGTTTCAAGCCCCTACAAGTTTTGCATAAATTTAAAATTTTTTAAAATTAAAATTAAAACCCTAAAAAATCTCTCTGTGTAAACACTCGCATATAAATACCATATATCGTCGCCCTAGACGCTGAACAAGAAATAAAAATCGTTCAAGTTCTTGGACTCTCCTGCCTTTTTTTCGGGTGAGATTTTCTCACGTGTTGTTTGCATTGCTTTATTTTTGTATTTTTTTCGGCTCTTCGATTTTTGGTTTTGGAGTGTGAGTTCTCCTTTTTTTTTTGTATTTTTTTTTGTTTTTTGAAACTGGAGCTCTTCTCCCCATCAGCATGAGATGGAGATTTTGTGGACGCAGTGAATTTTTATGTTCCAATGATGAACTGTGCACACGGCCGGAGTCCCGGTAGCGGCAAACATGACTCAGTCCAAGGTCTTCCCTGTGCTTCCCAGGTTTCAGAATCATCGAACAGGAAATTGCCACAAATTCTTGATGAGATTTACTCCAATGTGTGTTTTTCGGGGGCCCTTAATGATTTCTATTTTATTTCATGTGTATTTCAGAGCCTCTCTCTGTCCGTCTGCATCTTCATCTGTGTCTTTCTTCTGGTCCAGCGAGCCAGCAGAGCGCACAGTACGTGGCCGAGAGGCTACAAGTTCATCCGCGGGATCTGTTCTGGATACTTGGATACTGGGATTCCCATCCAACACATGCGAAATCAGTAGATCACGAAATGAATGGCCATAAATACAATGCCGAGGAACGAGGAACCCGAGCAGCAGCAGAACGGACTTGCAGACGGACGGATAGGCATGTAGACATATAGACATATGGGTAACGTTTCGCCATTTAGCCCGATTGCAGTTGCAAACATGCGATTTTGAAGAGGCTCGAATTGGCCAGAAAGAGCTCCGAAAGACCAGCTCCAGATAGCAGCCTCTGCAGGCTCTGCGTGCTGCAGTCATCCTCTCCTGGCTGTCTGCGTTCAGTAAGGATTAGGATGCACTTGAACATAAGGTTATTCTTCAATTTATTTAGAGTTTTATAAGAGATAATAAAGGTTACAAGAGAAATTATTAAGATATTAAAAATAAATAATAAAATAGGGTTTCCCTAAGGAATAATATTTTTATCTTAAATATTATGAAGCTTCTTTGCTTAAAACTATAGCTTTTTTATATTAAATTCTAAATAAATGAAGTAAATTTTATAAAATTTATCTTTTTTAACATTTATAGATTCATTTTCCTTAGTGCAGTCTATCCCAGCATCAAATTCCTTTGCTTGGGAAAGGAATTTCGAAATTGTGGCAGCCACATCAGTGGATTCTATGTAAATATAACTTGGCTATGATCGAAACTAACTTTGTCTGTCCGTTTCTGTGGCAATAAGAAGCAAATAAGGGGCCGTTTTTTATGGGTCTCAAACAAAATCATTTCGCTCTTTCGTTCGGGAGCCATAAAACGGCAATTGTGGGCCAACTGCGGCTACCAACGTTTACGGCCCCAAAACAGATTGCAATTCCGAGGCCCTGACAACACCCGCTGTTCTGCGGGGGGGTATCGGCGGAGTTGGGCAGTAAAAACGTTGGGAATTAATTAATCTTAGCATGCAACTAAATTAACGCATGATTGCTGGCCCAGCAGCAGCTCCAGGAGAAGCTCGAGGAGTTCGAGGATTTATGGCCTTTATCGGCCAATCGAATTGCAGTTACCAGCTTTAAGATTTATACTTTTTTAGCCAAGGTTTCTTGCCCCTTTTTGTTTTGGGGGATACCAACATCATCCCGATGCGGAAGCCTTCGTTTTGGTTACTTCTAATTAAACGTCGCGCAGCCTCAATTTATTTGACTCGATTTGTTCGGTTGACATTAATGAACACGGCGTTGACATGCTCTCGCTGCCACGATCGAGTCTGTGGTCTGTGGAAAGCGATGACACCTCTGTGTGACCACCACCTCAGGCAGCACATCGAGATGTGTCTCTGCCCGGGGAAATCATCAATTAAATTAGTTGGAGTTAAAGGCAAAAGTTGTTTGTTTGTTTTGTTTGTTTGTTCGTTTTGCAGAACATTTGCCCCGAACAGCGATCCTGCAGCTGGCGAGCAGCCATTTGCCATTTTGCCTGGCTGCCGCTGCTGGCTTCATTTGCATTTGTCCCAAAGTCCCAAGACGATTCTCCGACTGGTGCTGCTGCTGTGGCTCATTTAAGTGTTAAAAATGGCAGTTACATGAAATCCCAGGCCTGGAGCTGGGCCAAATGTTCCGTTTACGTTTTTTTCGTGCCTGCCAGTGTCGAGTTCGTTGCCTAAGTCTTTTGTTTTAAATATTAAACGGCCCTACAAATCGCTGCCAGAGAGTTGACTCTCCTGCTTCCGTGGCCAAGCCAACTGCACAAAATTTGTCATTTTTCCCGCGGTTTGGCGGCTCATTAGTCAGGCCGCCGCACATTTTCGTGGAAGGCGCAGAGAAAAGACGCAGAGAGACAGAAAGCTGCCAGCCGGGGCGATGACAAGCCAGATTAGAGGCCCCAAAAACGACACTGTCCCTGCTTGAGCTCCCTGCTGCTGCCATTCCCCTTGTCTTCCTTTTGGGCCAGAATCGGGTACCAGGCGACCCAAATGTTTGTTTTGGCCTGTAGCAAGGGCTTGACACTTTCTGTGGCAATTTTAATTAGAAAATAAAGAAATGGTACGAGTGGATGGAGAGGAGAGGAGAGGTGCTTTATTAGCTATAAAATAAAATAAGAAACAATACGATTTTCACAATCTTAGCAATAAATTTCATAAATAAACTAATATTAAAATAAGTTCTTGAGACACTTGTAAAGGGTTCCTATTCCCCGTATAGAAAATTAAGATTTATAAGTTCTTCTGCAATATTTAAAGCAAGAGATAATATATAGTTTTATATTTTATTCTGTTTTTAGTTACCTTGTCTGAGATCTCAAGTCCAAAGTTCAATTTTTTAAAGAGATGTTAAGCGTTTATATAACATACTTTACCCTCCGATATACATCCTTAATATGTTCTATAAACTCCACCTAACTTGCCATGGAAAATTTCACTGAAAAGGGTGTTTAAGAGAAACCCTTTTCCTTACCTATTTGGAACCCTTATAGGAACAACATCTTTACTCGCGTGGTTCGCACGCCTCATCTTGGCTTAGAGTAGAGCTAATACCTTTAGCAAATAGTGGCCAGTAGATGGGGAAGCTGCGGTGTATGCAGTTTGCTCACTTGCCACTTACCACTCGAGAGCCAAATTATAATTTCATGGCTTATAAAAGTCATATTTGTCTTGCGTTTGATGGAATTCCCATGTACGACGGACAAAGGCAAAAACAAAACGTAACTAAAAACATTTCTTCACGCTTCTTTGTGTTCCCTTTGTGGAGTCTGTTTGTGGCTCACTCTCGGTTCGTTTGTCCGTTTTCTATTTACACGCAGCCGCCGAAGCCGTCGCTTGGCAAACAAATTTTAACGCTTAAATGCTAAAAATCGAAAGAGCCAGCAGAGTCTCGGTGTGGTATTCGATTCCCAGAGCCCAGTAGAGACCCATATAACGCCTCGGAACGAAGCATAAGGAATTCGTAATTAGAAGTAAGACTCCAGCCACAAATTGCAAATAAAAACAAAGCCTTGGTGTTGACTCGGCAAACAGCCCAGCCGTATTCTCTAGCCCGTGTGTTTGGCCAAACAGTTAACACTCAAGGCACTCGAAAGTAAATGAAATCGATCCCCCAGTTCAACTTTAACATCGGCCCAGAGCCGGGGACCGGAGCCTTAACTCCAAACTCGAAATGGGCGTTCCACTGCAGCAACACAAAAACAAAACACAATTAAAATTTAATGACGAAAAGGCGGAAAAATAGTTAAGTGCGGTGCAGCAAGGCTTTAAGTTTCGGGTTCTGCAATCTCAGTTGAAAAGCTTTCCGTTTTCCCTGTCCAAAGGAAAATTGCCTTTTGTTGACCAAAATTGAAATATGCAATCATAATGCCGGCGACACAAAATGCCGAATTTGGTTTCCCCTAATAGCCTGGCAGAGCTAGAGCCCGCATCCAACATGCCAACATCCTACATGGAGCAGCCTCCATCTGTCCATTTCTCTTCGATCCTTACACAGCTAGAAAATCTTTGAAAGTGGTTCATATAAATAAATATTACTGGAAAACGTATCTCTCATATTTGTATGTCGAAAAGCTTTTGTTGCTGTGCAGCTCCTTTTGGTTTTCCCGGCTCTTAACGGTGGCCAATTGCAACAAGTGATGTCCCACGCTGAGTACCCTCCTCCTGCCCCTTCTCCTGATCCTGCTTATTGGCAGGGCATGGACGGTAAATTCGATTAAACCGCAAATAGGTTTTTGGCCAAGCGGGGCGGTCAGCTGGTCAATTGACTATGACTTGCGGCCCCGTTCAGCTCAGAGTGCACAGTGGTTAGTGGCCTTTGGTGAGTCTAGATATCAATTAAATAATTATAAAGGATAATTTGTAGAACAAAGGTTTATTAAATTATTATTAAATTCATTCTACAAATAAACCTTTATATGCCTGGTGTTAGAAAAGGGAATCTAAAGAGTTAAATTACACTTAATATTTGTAATAGAAATTCGTAGAATTTTACTTGTCTTAAAACTTGAAATATTTTACAGGAAATTTATTGAAATTTATTGTTAAATGTTGAATAGAATTCTTGGGAAGTCCTTATGCCTTAGCTTTGCGTGTTTTTGGCATAAATCCCTCTTAGATTTAATTAATATTTCTTTAGAATTCCTAATCAATTCAAAATCTCTCTATGACACCCACTGTGTCCCCTCTGCAATGGCTGCAATGGCGGGGCATAATTTATGATTTCATTAAAGCAGCAAATTTAATCGAACTAAGTTCGGAAATCAAAACTATCTCGTCAGCTCTGTTTCCCAGGCCCCCTGGCTCCGGCTGCGGGGCCCAGCCCATCCTCACAACTCCGAGCTATCATCATGGCGAGACCCGAAAACCAATCCGAAACCGAAGCTGGCCAATTTATCGCCTATCGACTGACCGCCTAAGTGGCACAATCGTGAGCCCTGTGGACGCTTTTCGATTGAGCAATGAGAGGGGATCGGGCTAGGAATCGAATTCAGTATCAAGCCTATGTTCTATGATTATAAAAACTGGGAGAGCGATTACAGTTTGCCATAAAATAAGTAAGTAAATCGCCGCCCCACTCACGTTCCATTCGCGAAAAATAAAATGAAATTGAAAAGCCCAAAAGAAACATCCACTGAGGAGGTGTGGTGGTGGTGGTGGTGGTGGATGTGGCCGGGTTGGAATGGGCTGGGGATGAGGCTTGGGGGCTATGTATTGCAGAAATCGACTCACGGATTTTGTGTTACACTTTTGTTGTTAGCAAGTAGCGAATGAGACTCGACTCTCTGAGGGAGATGGAGCTGGGTTTCGTGCGGATAGAGTCAAATATTTTAGCTGCTTGACGATGGAAATGCACTGGGAAAAATATCTGAAACTTGGGGTTAAAGGGTGCTAAAAATTAATTACATTAAATTACTTTATTTATGCCATTTACTTGATGCCAAAGATCAGTTAAATGTTGCTCAAAAAATACAAATAAAATCTAATTAGGAGGGAAATTTCTTTATAATTAAATATATTTTAATCTTAGCAGTTTTTGATATTAAAATTTATTTCCCTGTGCAGCAGCAACAACGGCGATGATGGCGTCCATGTTGAAGCTGGCCCCAGCCTGGCCTAGCCTGACTGTGGCTTTGGCTGTGGCTTTAGCTTGGCTTGGGGCTCACTCCACCTACCTACCACAAAGTGGCCAAGGGGCTAACAACAATCAATAGACAAACGTTTGGCTTGTTTTGTGTTTTTGTGTTGCATTGTAAATCAAACGGAACTGAGCAAAACAAGCGAAACGGTATTGTTTTCCAATTGGCAGGCACGCCAGGGAGGAGTTCAGCCCCGAGAAGAAGCCCCCGCAGCCGAGCTCACTTTTTACTTCTCCCCCAAAAAAATCCCGATCGAGGAGATGGCCCCAAGGCTTTGGTTCAAGTTGCCACCGAAGACGCTGGCAAGGCTCTCTCTTAGCCAGAAGGGGTACAGGGAGCTCTGGCTATAGGGAATTTTAAAGAAATTATGCTGTTTTAGGAAGTATATAATTTTCATTCCAAATGTTGACAATTTCTAATAATTTCCATTAAACCCTTTCTATTTTTTTGACCACAGCTGTGCTTAGTATATTATATATATATATATAAACCCATATCCCTGACTATAACCCTGGTGACCCCCTTATGTTGGCTCAAATCAAATCGGTCCCTCAACCTGGGCGATGCTCGCATCACGCCCGTCGTCGTCGTCGTCGTCGTCCACTGATGTTTCCTCAATTAACCTTTTTATTTTGCTGACTCGGTTACGTTTCTGTTTCTTGTCTAGTTTTTCCTTTTTTCCCTTTGTTTTTTTTTTGCTGTCTGGGGCGTATGCGAATTGTCGCCATTACATGCTTGTGCTTCGTGTTGCTTTGGAAATTGTTTGGAAAAAGTTCCGAATGCCAATTTTAAAGAGAGCGAACTAAGGTAAAATGTTGTTGTTAATCCCGCAAAGAAGCAGTGGAATTTGTGTTGCTATTTCTATTTTAGAAAGTAATACCAAATATCAAGTATACGCCGGGTGAGGCAGTGGGAAAATCTATGCGCACAGGTTTGCATATCTAATAAAGAACTAACTAAAGAAAGAGTATTTTTCCACCTCTTCAGCTTGGACAATTATAAGACAAATATATAAATTACCAAATTAATTCCCATCTTAACCCACTGTGTCGATGTTGGAGGAGGCTGGAAAAAAGATACTCCCATGGGGCATCTAATTAAAGCCGCCTGCACCTTGGCCACACACCGCGAGCTGCGAGCTGCTACTGGTATTATTTTTTGGTTTTTGGTTTTTGGCCAACAAAAAGGCGTTGCAAGCCGGGTCAAGTGAGGTTGTGTTATTTGTCAATTTGTCTTGCCTTAAACAGCGAATGTTGTTGGCTAATGTTGCCTCCGCCGCTGCTGTCCCACTAAAAAGCAACAAGGTTATTAGGGTTAAGCCAAAAGTTTCCGCGACTCACACACAGCCAGCTCCCTGTGAAAACATTTGAGGCAACACTCTGCTGCCATAATTTTCAATCAGAGAAATCAGAAATTCAAGTCGGAAATCCCTAAGACCCAGGTCCATAATCGATTCCAAAATCCAAATCAAAATCGAAACGAGCGAAAAAACATGTAGCACTTGTCAGCGCAGCCGACAGACAATAAAGATACCCGACAAGCGACAATTTTTTGGAAACTGTAATAAACATCAATAAGAAATCGTTGTCGTCGTTGTCGCTGTCAAGAGATTTCGATATCTGCCGATGATATCTTCGCCTGTTAGATCTCTTTGCCTTTTGTGTGTATTCGCGCGGCCACTCTTTTCGCCCCACAAAAATTTTTATTAATTTAACAATAAAATGTTTATGCAAATCTTATTCCCATTGACTCTTTTTTTTCGCATAATAATCAAAAGGCAATTATAATAAATACAAGGGGACTAAGTTATGGCACTGGCCAAGATCGGACAAGCGGCTAATGAAATTATAAAACAAATGTCCCTCATTATTGGACACTAAACGCCATTAGGAATTCAAATTTTCACAAGCCAGAATCCGCCATTCAAGATATTTAATTGATATTTGGTCGGTTATTGGGCGGTTAGTGGTTAGTTTGTGGTCGGTTTCCTTTGGTCCGTGGGGTCAAATTTATGTGACAGTTGAAATTTGAAAACAAGCCACAAATGTCAGTAAATGGCGTTGGCCAAATGGGTCGTGAATTAAGCCAAACAAGTTGGCGGGATGGATGTATACATACGCTTATCATTACACTAGGCAGCAGGCGAAATATATATTTTAATTACTCTTGAATATAAAAATATAAAAATATAAAACATTTCAAGGCCAAAAATAACCAATTTAGATTAAAATAAAGGCACTTATATAATTTGTTGTACTTCTGCCTTAATATTTACTTTCTTGCCAATACATTATATTTGGAAATTAAAGTTTATATTATTTTAATATATTTTCTAACTGGATTTTAACCATAAAATATACTCTCTTATAAATTTTCAATTTTATTAGCCAAGTTTATTAATTTTTCATTATTTTTGCTTACACAAAATACAATTTATACGTTCATTAAAAAGCTTTTTAAAATCTTTTTCTTGTCGTGCTCTTAATCTTTTTCAAATTATTAGATTTCTGTTGACCAGTTTTTATGTTTAATTTTTTATTTTTTGAAGATGAGCCCTACCTTCTGGGCCCAATAAACTCACCAACTTAACGGCAGTTTGATGGCCAAGACTACGACAAGCTGTCAAAATGCCCAGCGGGCAGGCAGGTCGGTCTATATATGTATTGATTTGCATAAATGTTTTTTAATTTGAATATATTGGCCATCTAAGCCGATCCGATCCGATGCGATACGACACGATCCGTTTGCTCAGCCGGCCTCCGATAATTCACACCTCATTCCGACGTGTTGCCCCAGCGGGAGCTGGGTGGGAGGCGGCCTGCCTGCCTGCCACGCCTCCCCATAAAAATCTGGATGGGGGGAAATTTCTCACGCTGATGCCGGCCGTCAAGACCAAATTTTCAATGCAAAATAAATTCAGGCAAAACGACAAAACAAGAAAGGCAACTTATTGGTAACAAATAATTTTTGGCGCTTTCTTTATGGCAAATTAGCCGCGGCAATAAAATGCCAAAAACATGTGTCTGTGTATGGTTGTGCCATATAGCGTGTGTGTGTAATAAATAAAAATCCAGAGTGCCATGCAAATGGCACAAACAGGCGTAGTATGGAGTCAGCCTGCTGCCCCTCTTTAAGTCCCTCTCTGTATGCATTTTTTACACATTAAAAAAAATATTACATAATAATATATATTTAATGAGTTTGAAAGGTTTACAAAAATCTATAGGAAAGTATACATTTTTATATTGGTTTTTGTTTAAAATAAAGCTGAATTCCCAAACAAAATTATTCTTTTAAAATATAAACAGATCGAAGGACACATTAGAACCCAACTAGACTCTGTAAGAACAGCATTTTCTTTCTTTTAATTTTATTAAAAATATTAAATTAATATTAAATTCAATTCAGTTAATATATAATTGATTGTGAATACTTCCTTTTCAAGATATAAATCCTTTATCAAATCATTTATTCCTGTGTACTGACTCTTCCTCGTATCTGCCTCGTTGAGGCCGGACTGAACTGGCTAGATAGTCTGGAAAATCGTTGTTATTATTTATTGCCGCCGATATTTTTATGTTTTGCCAAAGTCGTGACTCGACCGGGTCGCCATCCGCCGACGGCGGCCGGCTCTTGGCAGCCGCCAGAAGGTGTGTTTGCTGGCCACTGGACAGCAGGCCGAAGGAAATGCCACAGGGGGAGGGGCAGGAGCCGGAGACGCAGACGCGGAGCCACTGATGGACGTCGAAAAGAGTGGCGTTCTTGGAAAGTTTTTCGAAGCGTTAAGAATCAAAGCATTTGCATCGATCGATTGGTCAACACCACTCACTCACTCCCAGTGCCCCGGCGACCGGAAGTGGACGTTTCAGTTGCCGCAGAAAGCTTCTCGGAGCTCCCAGGTTTCGGATTTACCCCTACCAGGTCTTTGGGGTTTAGTGTTTCAGGCGTTGACTAATCCACCAATGTGTCCACTCTCCTGCTCCGAACATCAAAGCTCATAAATATGCACGGACGCACTTCATGGCTTGTTGGTCTCGGATTTAGGGGGTTTATGGCCATCAAAGCTGAATTACGCGTTCGATTTAATCAGTTGGAAGAAAGGTAACAGCAAATAATTGATACTCTTAATTTTAATAAATATTTCAAATGGAGATTTAAACAATTTTTCATGAGATACTTTTACCACTAAGATCTAGGCTTGTAATATAAATGTATTGTTACAAGACAAGGTTTTCAATTTAAAACAAATTATATTTAATATATTTTACAAATTTGGTAAATGTTTAAATAAATATTAAATAATTAAAAAGTAAATAAATAAACTACATTTATTTAGAGATTGGAGATGCCATGTTAAATTATTTAAGACTTATATAGTTACCGCAAGAATATGCTTTAAAACTCCGTTAAAAAATTTTTATATTATCTGAAGATAGTCTCAGATTCGATTTAAATTTACTTCTAAAAACATAAAGGTCCTTGGTAAGATATAAATTAATTTAAAATGAATAAAACTGATACATTTACAAGCGCTTAAACATTTTAAACTGATTATTTTACTACTATTAGATCCTTTTTTCCACGAAGATCAAACTCTAAACTCATGTCAAACTTTGCCTTCATTTAATTAAATATTAAAAACTTAATGATTTAAAAAAATATATATATAAACTCATTCTAAATAAATCACTAGACCCCAAAAAAGTGTCACCAAACTGTATGAAGATAGCAAAACACGCATTTGGTGAATCCAAATCGAACATTCAAAGACAACCTCAGATACTCGATCCGCGTTCGATGACTTCGATTTGCTGGACACGATCGCGACAAAGTCGCTTACTTTCGCTTGGTCATGAATATTAAAGACATTAAGTAGGAACAATAAGAACTGCAGGAATACTACAAGGCATACAGAACTCAGAACTGGGAATCTCGAAATCGGGATGGGAACCCATGCACTTGATGCGCCTTGGCCTTTATGGGAGCCTTTCCCCGATACTCTCCCCCTGTTGTTGCTCTTTTTTCTTTCTGATATTTTTTTGTGAAAATGTCCGATCATGTCAAAAGCGTCAACAATGCAAAAGCGGGGTAAGGGAATCGGTCCAGAGGAGGCAAAAAGGATTTCGTGTCGTTTTGTCATCGCATGTTCGCTCCCTGCTCCTGCCTCCTCTTGAGCAAATGAAAACGTGAGTTTGGTCTTGGCCTGGCCTGGCTGCTTATAAATATGCATTTCTCGATATTTTTTATACGGCTGCCATATAATTTAGCCAAAGCGAAATCCAATAAACAATGGACCCCAGTGCGGCATCCGCCGTTTGCCAAGTGGAGGCAACTGAAGTTGCAATTTTGCTGTCAACGGAACGCCGGCCAAAGACGCGCCAGATGCCATCGAATGCCTCAGTCCGGCGTTACATCAGGCCATCATCAATGCTCATCCGCAGATGGAGAGCCGGTGGTGAGATGGAGTCGCGTTTGCGATGATTTTGATTTGAACTTTCATCGCCCCGCTGGCCAGCCACTCGAGCGAGCGCGTCAAGTGCGCCAGAGATCTCTGGGGAGTGGGCATTTTCGTCTCATGGGTTGGCTTCTGCAGAGAGAGAAAAATTTGGGGAATTGGAGAATCTCAACACCCAATGCAGTGGCCAGTGGGAGAAGACGGAAAGAAATTTCCCTCAGTGCAACATTATTTATGGGCTGGGCCCCGATCTTCGTCGGGCTTTCCTTTCTTGTCCATTTGTCCAAGTGTCTGTGGCGATGCTACATTTAAATCGTCATAATTCAAATTGCTGTTGGCGTTTTACATAAGTACTCGTCTCGCATCCAACGATCCCGATCATTAGGCCGAAGACGCGCTTTGATTCCGCCTGATTATTAATGATTTCCGTTCGATTTATCACACGATCGATGGTCGTATAGTGCAAGGTCATCGGAGGAACGTGTTGATTACCAGCGCCCCGTAATAACAACAATAAATTAATGGGCAAAGGGATCGGCCGATAGACGACCCGCGGCTACCCGCGAGGAAACCATTTCTTTTTGGGCCTGGGCCCAGAGGTGGCCCCCGAGGAGTACAACAAATCGGTTTCCCAGGTAACAATGAGATTTGTTTGCTAACAATGTGCGCCAGCCAGTCAGCCAGTCCAGAAATGAAACATTTCGTTTATTCACCAGGCGTTAAATCGAATTTGTGATGATTCATTGCGATTTAATTTCCAATTTAAATGCTTTAAATGAACTTATAATTCAGTCCAGGCCGAAACGCGCTCTAATACCATCCATTTATCCGGCTCGGCTTACCGCTGTGTCTGCCTCTGTGCTGCCGCCGAATTTGTCCATAATTTATATGTTCCAATTTGGCCACAATGATCCTAGAGTATATCGGGCCACAAATATGTAATCCAACACTAATTGGGAGCTCATGAGGGGATCTTCTAATGGCAAAATGCTGCTGCAAATGCCGCCAGACAATGCCAATGAATGCTGGCTAAAAATGAAACTCGTTAAATATTTATGAGGAGCACGAGCATCGCATCGGATCGCAGTGCCCAGATGTGTAGGCCATAATTGTGCGCAGATTTTGATTTGGTAGCCAGGCATCCGACTCGGACTCGGATGTGAATGCGGAGCCGAGAGCCTGGCCAAGGCCCAGCCCCAGGTGCTGCTACCAACTTCTTCATGCAGCTTCCAGTTGCAGTTTCTGTTGCATTTTCAGTTGCCTTGCCCATGGCCATATATACACTGTTTGGGCCCAGCTCGCACATAGCTGTAAATAAAAAACTGGCAAGAAGGTCTTAGGGAGAGGAATAGCGACTAGGGGATACCCACTGCTTGAGGCTTCCTGAAAAAAGAGGCTTTAAAAAATGATTTCCTTCAGTTTAAAGCTTACTTTGTTTCCTTCAACTTTTGGCAGGACACCTTTTTGTTTCCTTATTTCTCAAAATACCAAGCATACCCCTCCAAACCAAAGCTACCCTGTAATTTATCCAAAGCCAAAGTGGCGGTGGCCCATAGCTCTCGGCCATGCACGAAGTCGCAACACTTCAGCAGCAGCAGCAGCAGCATCGGCATCAGCATCAGCTTAAGACTCAGTCGCGAGGTTGCAGGACCGCGGACCGTGCTGGACCCACAACCTGTTTCGTGGGAACATTACCTAGTCTGGCACCGACTCTGGGCGACTCCAGTGAGCGTTGCAGCAGCCGCTGACCATTGGGTCTCGGCGAGTCGAGTAGAACTCGGAAATCGAAATATCGGAGGCTGATGCTGCTGATGCTGAAGCTGGAGCTCGAGATGGAGCTGACTGACTGACTGACGGACTGCCTGCCTGGCCTGGCATCGCCTGGTGTTGGCCGCTCATAAATGAAACCTGTTAAATGAATGAAATAAAGTGTTATTTGCTCGACTCACAAATGTTTCTTTGGAGCCCCTTTTGGGTTCTTTGGATTATGCGCTTCGCTGGGACTCTGCAGGGAGATGGCAGCGTGATGAGGGAGACTGAGAGGGTGCTCAGGGAGATCAGTGATATTACAAAAATGATATTTTTAGGGCTAAGAAAAAGATAGCCAAGTTAAGACAAATATTTTGAATACTTTAATAATTTGTTAAGCCAAAAATTACAAGTAATCTATCTGTAGAAAATGATTAAACTTTGTTTTTCAAGCATCTTATGGATATATCTTATTACTTTTGCTGTGTTCCCATCACGAACCCATCTCTGAACGCAGTTCTGGCCACGATTTTATAACTCACCATGGATGTGTGTGTGCTTTGGGGTTTCTCTGTTTACTATGCTCTGGTTCTTGGACTTTGGGAGCTTTACACACATATATGTATGCCTTTATATATTTTCCTGAAGAAGACCCCGAGCGGATCCGTATGAAGTTTAATTTGATTTTTTTATACTCCTTCCAGAAACTTGCTCTGCAGCCCTGCCCCGTGTTTATAGGTCCATGTCCGAGTGTCTGTCCGAGGGTTTTGAGGGTCCGCCGGACCGCTGGTCCCAGAGTATGAGTGACTTGTAAATTTTTTCGGGTTTCTTGTTGTTGTTATTGCTTGTGTTTACCTACAGTAGTTGTGGCCTGCATGTTTTTCTTCGTTACCTTTCAAGTTCGCTCTTCAAGTCGGGTTTATTTTTAACTTAATTTCTGGCCGGCCGTCGTTCCGTCATATTTCACTGTACACACGAGCCTGCCTGGCCAAAAACTTGCGGCCCAGCCATATAATTTGTGGCCAAAACAACAGCAGCCACAACAACAATGAGAGGAGCAAATTGTGGCCATGTTGATCGCATTATATGTACATTTAGGCAACGTCCAATGTGCGGGCTTTACATCATTTAGAGTCGCTCCGGCAGACGTTTATTATTCGCCGGGATTTACATTTTATTGTATATGTTTTAATTTAAATTTATAACTCGTTGCTGCTCGCGGCTCGCGGCCGTTAAATGTAGCCTTAATTCGACAATTTAATTTGGGTTTATGCCGCCCTAATAAGGGTGTAGCTGGTAATCTTGGAGCTCAATCCCGGAGAGCTGTTTGACTTTTGTGAAATGAGGAAGCCTCGGTTTAAGGGGGCGTGGCTGGTCGTTGGCTTTGGCTTTGCAATTTTTTTGGAGATTTTTCCTGGCTTTCGGGTTTCTGTTCGCCCTTTTTTTTGTTGTGGGAAAGCATTTGCATTTGATTGGAACTTAATTCCGGTTTTTAGACCACAAAATTCGGGTCAGAGATATTTAACTTGGGATTAAAAAAGAAAACCTTGTTTTCTGTGGAGAGTAAAACGTAGTCGTTCATCAATGGAAGCTGTTCTTGGTTGATGTATTATTAAATAATTCATTTTTATGGACTTTGATTAGGAAGACATTGAAACTAACTTAAAGAACTTAAATTACTTTTAAGAAGATAAAGGGATTTATCAAGAAAATTAATTGAAAACATATCAAAATAGTTTGAATTAAATAGAAAATATTCTTTAAACATTTAAGCTCTCTTTTTGCTATGAATGAAGATAGTTTCCCATCATTAAAAATAAAATGTTTATGATCAATACTACGTGAGATTGTACTTATAAAAACAATTAAAACAGCTTTCATATTGTTACTTTACTTTAACCAAATTTATAATAAAGAAAATCAAAAAATTGATTAAGAACCTTTAAAAGAACAATTTAAAAAAAAGATCTAAATTAAATAATACTTCATTCTGCTCTCCCTAAGCCATAGAAAATGTAATTTAACGATTTTCACGCCTTGTAATCAAGCGAACAACATTTTATTCCAGATCCATAATTAATATACATACTCTTGATATATTTATTGATCGTCTAGGAGCTAAAGAAGACCCTTCCCTTTGATTTTTGGTTAGAGAGACAAAGGGTTTAAAGGGCGCCAAACGCGTTAGTTCCAGCCCGACAAGGTTATACTATACCTTCTATACCTTCCGTAATTCCTACGGATGAGTAATGCCGACCGCTTACATTTTGTTCCCATGAAGAAAAATATTTAATTTGATTGCGGTTTTTATGTCTTCATTAGCCAAATGCTAGCCAGGCAATAAATTAGAGATTTCGGCGGCCAGAGGCTGGAGAGAAGTCGGTTTTTGGTTTGAATTTCGAACGGCGATCTCCCATTATTTGTGCTGCTCTTGGCTTCGGCTTGTAATGCGGTCCATGCATGAAGATTAACACTTGATTAATGAACTCGATTATTCATAATTTGTTGTTGCCATCGACGGACATTGGCTGCTAACAAATAATTGAAACATTTTGCGACTGCGCCGAGCACATTCAATGCTAATGCAGCCTCGATTTCAAGATCATTAAGCGCTACATGGACATGAACATGCGCTTCCTTTGGCTGCCATTATTGATGATGGAAGCGAGCTAAGAAATAAATCCCGGAGAGCTGGGGAACTGGAGAGCTCCAGAGCGATGCTCCCTCCTTGAGGGGCACGCACCTGTGTGCGTGTTAGCTGCACATTTGAGGTACGCAACTCGTCAATCAGTTGACCATGTTGCAACCGGTTTCTGCTCCACTTCCAGTTAACTCCTCTGCCGATTGATTCCACAAATGCCCTCTCATCGGAGGGTTAGATCACCTTGCGAGCTCTGTTTGATACTGTTCAGTGGAAAGATGCTAGATAGATGCTGATCTACAAGAGGGAGATATACCATAGGTGCTGAACCCACTCATTATCATATTCTCAGAGGTAAACGATTCAAGGAAGCCTTATCTAGTCATGATTTGTCCAAAATTTAATGGGGATTGCATTTAATTGTTCACTTAATCAATCATAGTAAAAACTATATGAAATTCTAAGCAGAAATGTGAATTTGAAAAGATATTATTAAGGTTTATTTTAAATTTTTTAAATTAAAAGTAAGTAGAGTAATTCCTGCAACAAATTCTTGAAAGCCCATTCAATCTTCGTTGGCTTCCAATTAGCTGCCTGTTGTGTGCACTTTTTCTTTCATGTCCGATTTATATATATATATATTTTCTTTTTTATTATTTTTTATTATTATCTAAGCATGTGTTGATTTTTCCCGGGGCGCAGCAGCAGCAGCCTCAGAGCTTTTCCAACTGTCAACGGCGCACAGCCGTCGCGTCGAATGATTTGCAGATTCTGTTTGACAGTTGGTCCGGTTTTTCATTAATGAACATGAGCGCTGGCAATGGATTGGTTATGGAACTCCATGTGGCTACGGATGGCCGGGAGGGGACAGTGGCCTAGGTGAGGAACACACGCACTGCATCGGCGTAGATGCGTTTGTTTTGATTTATGGCCGGGGAATGGGGGGAGCAGCAATATCGAGGGGGTTCCCGGAGGTCGGCGGAGCTACAGAGGGTTGCAACGAATATTTTGTCAGCCTCTGCGGAGCTCAACTTGGTTTCGTTTCATTTCGTTTCGGTTCGGTATCCCAAGATCCCAGCGATCGAAGCTCCCCCAGCAACCCTAATGAAGATAATTTATTATGCGATGCCGTTTAATTAAAATCAGATAACCCAGCCGAACCGACCAGAACCACAGATCGCTGTCCATTCGCATCGGCTCAAAACTCAGCTCACGGACTGGACTGGACTCCTTCAAACGGAGGAGCTGGAGTCGGAGACTCGACATTCCCAGACTTGGAAGTGGAAGTGGAAGTGGAAGCCTCTGCCGAAAACTAAATGGGCTGCCGTTTAAGAGATTTCGTTGGGTGTTTTGGGTATTCATAAACAGTAGAGCTTCCCTGGGAGGCATTTTTGTGTAAAAATTAAAATAGAAAACTCTGAAGAGCTGAATCTTTAATAAGGATTTTAAGGGAGATTACTGATTGCTGTCTCTGATCTCACCTTTTAAATATATTCTCAAGTTTACCTTTTCTCAATATTAACATTTAAATGAAATCCTTTCAATCAAAATCCTACCTGTAGTTAATTTCCCAGACGGTACGATTTCGCGTTAAGTTCAACAACTCGCGAGCTGGCAACAAAGTTGTTGCGGTCAACGTTGTTGTCGTCGAGACGTCGAAATCTTTGGAAATCGGGAACTTCGGACGTCGCGTCGCCGGTGGCAGCTGCCGGGATCTCCGTTTTCCCCCGCTCCCTCTGCAGTTCCCCCTCATGATTGGTATTGGTTCTTTATCAGGATCTTGTTTAGGCCATCTCGGTGCTTTGTTGATTTTGACTTTGACTTTTAATGCGCCATTACTTGTGTGCCGGCAGCGGCGGCCTTCCTCGGTCTGCTTATCACCCAGAGATCAGGCCGAGTTTCACTTTTTCCCCCTCTCAGACTTCGCTGCGGATCCTCCTTGGCTTGGCTCTTAGTCATCCAGGTGGCTGCGGTTGTCGGAGTGCTTGTTTTATTGTTTGATATGCAAATGAATTTTAATTGTGTGGTCGATCCTTTCTGGGGAGCTGGTTAACCCTCTCTGATTAAGTGGAGGAATTTAAAATGGGGCTTTTATTTAAGTTGTAATAATGTTTAATGAAAGATCTCATATTTTATAAACTGAATATTGAGCATATTATTGTTTGTATATTTTAAAATCGAACCAAAAGGCCAAAAACAAGATGTTAAACTGCTAAATACTTAGCTCTATAAAGCAGCGATCTGGGTAATTAGCTGCTCCTTCTTCTGCAAAACAATCTCCGCCATTTAAGACCTCACAGGAGGCTGTAAATGAGTCACCTCCCCCAACAGACAGACAGACACACACAGTTCATGTTAAGGTATTAATTAAAAACAAACCACAGCCCGGGGGCGAAACTAAATTCACATCGCCCCATTTTGGCACTTTCATTGTGGACTTTTTTGTGCTTTTCGGTGCTCTGTGGCTAGTGGTTTCCTGGCTTCCATGAGTCTCTCCTCAGCCGCTCAAATGGGGCGGAGCACACATCTAACTGGGCTCTAACGAGTGCCTAAGAGAGTGCCGGTCCCAAGAGAAGAGAAAATCCAGGTAAGAGCAGGTAAATAAGAGAAATTAATGCAAAGAGGAAAAGAGATCTCGGGCGTAATTAGAGCCGCAAAGCCGCCAAATCAATCAGCGGAGCAGGTGCAACAGTTTGGCAGCCACTGGAGGCAGGTTTCCTTCCACGGAGGCGCCTGGTGTTGCTGCTTCGCTTTGCACTTGTTCCTCGCTATGTTGGGCTGTCATAAATCAAGGCAAAGAGTGTGAAATTTTTTCGCCATTTGGCCCCAACTTGGCTCTAGGCTTCATTAATATTTGCCAGCCATGTCGTCGTCGTCGTCGGTAGGTTGGCCCGACATTTTTAAGCCATTTATGACTTAATTTCAATTATACGCATTTGGCCAAAAATATTTGTTAACACTTTGCACGGCAATTAAAATGGCAACACGTGCAGGCTGCCAACGACAGTGTTTACAAGTCGATCGATCGATCGCTTCGGATGCTGGGAAATGGTTCATAGTTAAAGGTCGACGTACGCACAAGGTTATTTATATACATATATATTTTGTATATATTTATTTGCAACAGCAATTGAAGGCTATATATAATTTATTTTTCGAATTAATGATGTGTTAGGATGTGCTAAAATGTATATTTATCTATTATAAACCTAAGGAAATATAGATAAAGTTTTTGGCTCAAGAGATGAGTCTACCCACGCCACCCTCTCGAATCAAAAGACTTAGAACACGAACTTGCTAAGCCATCAAAAGCTCACAGCTCCAGAGGGAGTCTTAGTCCATTCACGCAATGCTTTCAAATCAAAAGACTTAGAACACGAACTTGATAAGCAAAATAAACTTTATTAATTATCAACTCATTATTTATTTGTTTGCTTAGTTATTTATATATTTATTTATATGTATATTAACTTGATAAAAAAATTAAAGGCTACAAGGCTTTAAAAATATTTATTATTTATTTTATTACTTTTATTAATGGTGTTTTGAGATGTGCTATGTGAAAATATATTTACCTATTATAAACCCAAACCAATAAACAGATATAAAGTGTAAAATAAGTAGTTTAATTTGATTACTAATAATATAACGTTACGCATTTTATTCTTTTTAAAGTTCATAGCTCAAGAAAGAGCCTTAATTTACCCACGCCACCCCTCTTTTTCTCTCTCTAATCAAAAGACTTAAAACACGAACTTCGTAAGCCAAATAAAACTTCATTAATTATGAACTCTAAACCAAACCGATCTGGCTAATAACCATAATTATACAGGCTCTGGGTGGCAGCCCCTTGACACACATTTATTGGCGTTCTTGTGCCCAATCTGTCGGATGTCGCCGCACCTTGCGGAATATATCGCGCGGATCTGGGTTCGCGGATCGGAGAGCAAGGTGCAGGAACAACGCCCCAAAAAGAAGCAGCCCTCGACCTGGCGCATTCGGTTTTAGAAAGTCCAACGACTGGGCATTAAAACGGTATGGCCAGGCGAAGCCTTTTCCTTTTCGGCCACTACAGGAAAATCCGAAATCCGAAATCCGAAGCCCATATATAACTCGATGGCAGAGGCAGCCGCATAAATTTCATTGCAGACATTTGGCCTTTTATTAATTGTTTGACGGCGCCCGTGCCCATGAAGCGGGACATGCCCGTCGTCCTCCTCCTGCTCCTCCTGCCCCACCTGATTGCCGCCACCTGAAAAGAACCCCAGGTGAACAGCAGCAGCATTTCCTCTCTCTCTCTCTGGGTCTCTGGGCGTGATGAGAAATTTAATATTGGCAAACGGATAAAACCGCCAGATAATTATACATTTTGAGTGGACTTGGACTGCAGCTTGCTTTTGGCTTTAGCTTCAGCTTCAGCTCAGCTTCAGTTCGGGCTTTGCCGTTCATGCGCCTCAGCCTCATGATAGTATAAGATTTCATTTCATTAAAGTGCATCACGACGGACGACCGTCGACGGACGGCAGGCGGAATCAATGAGCGGCGGCGGCTGCTGCTGCTGCTGCTGCTGCTGCTGCTGCTGCATTGCTGCTGCCCCCCACCAGCGCCACTGCATCTCCTCTTTTCCAACCCCTGGCTTCCTCCCAATAGCCAGCCCAATAGCCATTCCCTGCTAGGCAGCTACCAGCAAAGAGACACTGTCACACAAAAGTGGCTTAAAATCTTTATTAGTTAACTATTTTAGGCAAACTTTAGAGCTATATTTACAGATATTTTTAAATACATTTTTTTAATATTTTATTTACTAATTAAAACTTTAAAGGCAAATTGAAATATGAAAGATTCCTGACAATTATCACCTAAAAAACTATTTTACATATAAGCATATTTGAAATGTATTCCTTTAGCTTTTGTTTAATAATAAATTTGCCTATTGTTTTTATATAAGTTTTACCTTTTTTGATATCTGTTTAATCTTTCAATTAATCTTTATTTATTCGACTCAATTTTTCTTTCAGTGCTGCCTTACCTTGCTTACTTTTCTTCTTATTGGCAGATTACGAGGCGGCGCGGGGTGGCCGCCGCCGCTGCCATGGACCTGGGCAACTTATAATCAAATCCGATAAAAAATTTCATTATTGCTCCACAGCAGCAGCAGCAGTAACAACAACAGCAACAACAACAACAGGGAGGGAAAAAAACCATAACTGTTTTACAGGTAATTTTTAGTTGTTGTTGTTGTTATGATTGTTGGTAGACTGCACTTAATTTTCGCATGGAAACCGAGCTGCACAGCACAGCTCATGATCGCGATTTCTTGATCTTCCGTCTTCCCATCCCAGAATATCATCCATCCACCTCCCCCAGCCCCATCTTAACCCATCCAATCCCATCCCCCTTCCCCCAATGCAACATTTCGCTCCCGTTCGTGTGCGGACGCCATTTTGAAGATTGGGTTCTCAGCGCAATGGACGCAGTCCGGAGCACTGGAGGTCAGTTGGGTTGGGGCGAAGGAATAGAAAGAGGCTTTGATTCGAAATGGCAATCGCTGGCCTATCGCTGCTGCTGCTGCTGCTCCGGCAGCACATAAATTGGGACGTGATTATGAAATAATTGCAATTCTGTACTTTGGACTTTTGCGCAACTATCAAAAGCCAAAAGCCAAAGATACTACTGAGGAACACTGAAAATAATTTGTGATACTTTATAGGAATATCTTTTCCAGTTTTTTAAAGTTCACACATTTTTTCTTATGTGCAAAAGGCAAAAGAAAAGCAATCAGTTGGCTCCACTGGCTTCGATTTGCACCTTGGGGAGCTCAGAGCAAGCACTTCAAACGGGAGCAGGTGACAGGCGACAGATGAGCTCTCTCGGTGGGATGAGGAGGAAGCCGCGAAACTGTCGCCAGACAAATCAAAAGAAATCGCTCTGGGATACGCAGCAACTGATGGTAAATAAACAGCAAAAGGAAAACCGCTTTCATTCATTAGTTTTGATCGGTGATCAGTTTCCAAGGGAGCTACTACTGTAGCCACAACTATTTACGTTCTTTTCTTTAAAATTAAATTAATTGAAAGAAAAAGAATAATCTAGAAGGAATCTTGTTATGAGTTTAGGGGGATTACCCTTTCTAAACTTAAACAAAGTTCTTCTTGGAAAAGTTCTGTGTAATTGTCTATCTGTGTTTCCTATCTTAGTAGATTAGTTTTATATTGGCCTGCAAATAATCAAGCTGATACTCAAGCCCTATCTTTACAAAAAGAGAGATAACTTAGATAATAACAAAGAACTGTGATTATAGCTTAATAACTTTAATTATTTTAAGCATTCTTAAGACCCCCTAGAAAAATCTTTAAAAAATATATACAATATTTATTTGCCTTCTGAGATAATCGCTTACTCTTCTCTTGGGCTCTCGTGACAAATCCCTCTTGTCGACCAGCCCCCACCTGATGCTGATCCGTGTGAAACTCCCCCACAACTGATTTGCATCCTTGAATCCCTCGCAGAACAGGTAGTAACCTGCGACCACTGGCCGTCTGCCAACATACATATATGTATGCAAATTAAATATAATTTCAACACTCGCATTTTTGTTGACTCTGCTGCTCCTGCCTCCGCCTCGGGTCCATAATTTACATGAGGTTAACACGCAAGCGAACAGCGGACAAACACACAGGGAACCGGCCTTGATTATCAGCGGCGAATCGAATGCACGCACATGCAAGGGGGATTCTCCAGGTCCAGGAGCTCTCCAGGCAGGGGATCTGGGACAGCGGCCGCCGAAAAGGAAGTCAAGTTTGAAAAGGCTGAAAGAAATTCTATTACAATGTTGAAATATTGCCAAATCATGGCTTTGAGGTAAATAAATTTCCACGCCACCACCACTTGCCATGACCGCTGAACCTGGGATGGATGGGAGCTGATGCTGAGACTGGAGGATGAATAGATGCAGGTACACGGCAAATAAATGTGTGATTGGATTTTATACAAGAAATATTGAATATTTGAGAACTAAAGACCTAAAAAAGAACATACATTTCATAAACTAAACATCTTTGTTTAGACTAAACTTGGTAATACATTTTTAGAAAATAATTTAGTGCAAATTAAATGCACATTATGAACAAATATTCCCTTTCTTTCGCTGTAGCCAGGAGGACCAGGAGCGGGCATTGGAAGCTAAAGTCCCTGGCCGTGTATAAATAAGTAACCTGATCCCAGCAACACGCTGCCTGACAGCGGAGGCCCAAAAACGGCACACAGCTTCGGTTCGGCTGGAATGGGTATGGGTTTTGGGTATGGGCTTGGGGATGTGGTGCGATGGGATCACATCGGATGCGATCGGAACCCGTTTGGAGCTTCTGCAGCAGCCGTAGCAGCCGCGGCAAACCGCAGCGACTTGCGGCATTTTGATTTATAGACGATTTATGCACTTGGCTGCCGAGGTGGGAGTCGTCGACTTGACCGAATTCATGAGCGGACAGCTGGCCGGGGTTTATTACACATATAACACACATTTTTATCATAAGGTGAGAGCCTCGTTTTGGGCGCGGAATACATTTAGTTTCGGGATAAACTATTATGCGCTGGGCGCACTCACAATGGTCGCGGTTTTTGGAAAGCATTTGAATACGAGTTAGTAAGGCAACGCTGCTGATGCTACTCCTTCTCCTCTTATCGTCTTATCACGGCCGCCGCTTATCTGGGTGAGTGTCAACAACAGCGACGAGGCGTCGTCGCCTAGGCGCTGGCACTGGGAGCCCGGTTGGCAAAGAACCACATCAGCCCCATCAGACAGCTGGGCGGGCTGTTGTTCACGGCTCCCTTTTGGATCATGCGCTGAGCCTCCGGCAGGTCCAGCTCCACCACCTCGATGATCTCGTCTTCAACACCGCCGCCAGTGGTAGCCTTATCGGCATCGGTCACCTCGCAGTAGTACATGGTCTGCTTGGCACCCGAGGAGCCAACGCCGGATCTGTAAGAGGGATTAGCAGGGATAAGTGCTACATACAATTTATTGCTGTGATTTAAATAATTAAGGAGTTGTATAAATATTCTTTAAATACTGATTAATCAATTACACCACAACCTACTCTAAAAACCCTAAACAATGTAATTTATTTCGTTTTATTCCTCACCGCATTCTTTACCGCAAACTAGTTATAATGATAACCATTAACAGAGTATCTTTTTGGGGTGCTGATAAAGGCAACCACAAAAGAAATAATAAGAAAATATAATAATAACTTCTCTATGGAATAGAAGCTAAGAGTTTTATTGGTTAAACGAGCTAAGTTTTGTATTGTTTAACTATTAAACTTATATTTTAATGTGCTAAAATTGCCAAAATAAACTTCTTTTCAGGCACTACCAATCGGTGAAGATTGAAACTATTTTTTGTGGACATTTCCATTATTAACTTGAAGTTGTAAGATAGATAATTATAGATGGTAGTTATATAAGAAGTTATAAAAAGAAGTTCTCAAAGATAGAGTCAGAAATCTGCTCTAATAATTCCTTGGCTAGCTAAAACTCCAACTAAAACTGAAAACAACCTAGGCACCTTATTAACTAACATTTATAGTAGTTATCAGTTGTTACATTTCATCAAAATTGCTAATAAATATTATTTTCAATACTTTTTAAAACCAAAATCTTCAAAATAACACGAAAAATCAATGCAAAAGTCCCAGACAAAACTAGCTTATCAGAAATAAACCAAGTAACCATCAGTCCAGAGCCCCAAACTGTATTTAGTGAATCCCACTCACCGGTAGACCATGACCTCCTCGATGCGCTCCACGGACACATCGTAGCCGCATTCCTCCAAGACCTCCTCACGCGCAATCTCCGCCCAGCTCTTCTCCTTGTCCACAATCCCGGCGCACAGCTCCAGGGTGATGCCAATGGAAGGCGGGTACTTGGCGAGGTCCACCTCGTTGAAGTTGCCCTCGGCGCTGGTTAGGATGCCGTGGTAAACAGCGGGCCGGAACTGCCGCACCAGCACCAGCTTCTGACGTGTGGTGTTGTACAGGATAATGGCCACGCTGTCGTGGACCTTGAGCAGATCCCAGTTCTTCTCCTTGCCATTCTGGACGTAGTACAGCCGGAAGGGCTTCACGTACGGCGAGTCCGCGGGCAGGGGCCCCAGCCAGATCTTGGACACGTTCTCCATGGTGTTCCGAATATTTATTGCTCGACGGGCAGTGGCACTATCATGGGGCAACAGCTGACTACGAAAGCTCCAGCCGGTGATGGGGGGGCGCACAACCAGATAGTTTACTCTTTGGCAATGCTGAGCTTTTTTGACATTTAAGGCCAGGCCCAACATGGTACCACTCGTTTTTCAGGTTTGAACAGGGACTTGATGATGTACAAATTTATTTAATTTTGTTAAGGAAAAACCACAGCAGTCCCATCATGCAAGAGGGTCCTCCGTTCGTCTTGGCTCCGGTTTGTATCAGTTTTCTGGCCTCTTCCACGGGCAACTCCACCACCTGAATAGCCTCGGTGTCCACACCGCCACCCGCCGACACCTTCTGATCATTGCAAACCTCACAATAGAACAAGGTCATCGCTCCACTGGAGCTTCCGACACCCGATCTGTAATCGAAAACATGCTGCAAGGATTCCAAGGGCACCTCATAGCCGCATTCCTCCAACACCTCCTCCTGGGCGATTTCCACCAAACTTTTGTCCTTGTCCACGGCGCCGCCGCAAAGTTCTAAGGTGACTCCCATTTCCGGCGGAAACTGCTCTAGATCAGCCTCGCACTCGGACATTTCGACCTTGCTTCCGGTACAGATGCCGTGGTACACAGATCCCCGGAACTGTCGCACAAAAATTAGCTTCTCTCGAGACTTGTTGAACAGAATCACCACCACACCATCCACAATTTTTACAATGTCCGAAGTTTTCATTTCGACATTTTCAATGTAGGTGATGCGTCCCGGCTTGACCCACTTGGAGTCCTTGGGCAGGGGTCCAAACCAAATCCGTGAGATGCAGCCAGGTGGTTTTACCAACGAACACCAGGAGCGATGCAGTCCACCAAGAAGTTTGAACATTTAAAGAAAGAGTAACCAGTTTTTGTTTTAAATAAATTGCAAAGCCAGCGATGATTTTAAAATTTAGAAATTCTTTAGCTTTAAAATAAAACTAAAAAATAATTTAAAATTAAAACAAGCTGCCTAGAGTAACCAGCCACATTGAATACTTTTCCCCAAGTTTATTTTGAGCCAGCCGCCACGGTCACACTTTTCGCATTTCCAAAGAAAAATTTCGGGACGGAAGTCGGTCCGTATACGTTTTCACATATTTTGTCAGTTAGATAACAGTTTAAAAACCCAAATTACCCACCTGTAGCCCGACAACGACAACCAGTAGACCCACAGGAAAGCGAACCACACGCCGAACATGCTCCGATCCCGACTCGTACAGGCGGCGTGTTCCGCCCAGCGCGCCTTCTCCACCAGCCAGAAGGCCCTCGCCGCCAAGCAGATGACCGTTCGAGATGCCCTCAACAGCGCCCTGGACGACGAGCTGGCCCGCGACGACCGTGTCTTCCTGATCGGCGAGGAGGTGGCCCAGTACGACGGTGCCTACAAGGTGAGACCACTGGCTTTTCTCGCCGTTCCTTCCACTGGTTACGTAAACATCGGGCAGTAGTGACAGGCGGCCGCAGCAGCGGTGACAGCTGATGCAGGTGGCGGGCGGGCAGGCCGAGGGGTGATATATGCGTGTAACTGCTGATAATGAGTCTGAATCCGAATCCGAATCCGAGTGCGTGATTGATATTCGCAAGGTCACGCAGAATGTGTGTGACTCTCAGCTGATAAAAGATGATTGGCCCATAAAATCGCGATTTGTTTATAGACAGAAGCCAAAGCTCGAGGAACCGGCTTTGTTTGTACTGACAGAAAGGGTATTTGTGTTATTTTCTGAGTTTAATCAGACAACATCCATGTCCCAGGACATTATTAAACTTAGAATTATATTTAAATGCCTTTTTAGATGTTTTTCTATTAATGAATTCGACATATCCGCTTTGGAATTCTATTAAACCGAATGATATTCTCTTCCTTTAGGTATCCCGTGGTCTGTGGAAGAAGTATGGAGACAAGCGCATCATTGACACGCCAATCACAGAGATGGGCTTCGCTGGCATTGCCACTGGAGCAGCCATGGCCGGTCTGCGTCCCGTCTGCGAGTTCATGACCTTCAACTTTGCCATGCAGGCCATCGATCACGTGAGTTTGCCGCCTCCTCCCACTCTACACTCTCCTCCAGCAGTAGCCTAACTACTCATATTATCTCATTGCCAACAAAAAAAAGAAAAAGAGACACGAAAATCCAATCCAAACGCCCCCCAACAACTCCACTTAGCTAGCTAATAGACCAATTCAAGTGCAAAGTCGGGCCGCGGCGCTTAATGGGATAATATGGGTGGCGCAGCACTGCTGCTCCTCCAGACAATCAAACGGAACTCACTAATCCAATCCCCCACCCATATTATCCGATTATGTGCAGGCAAAGATACTCGGTTGCGTTAGGCCGCCGATTGGGGACCGTCAGCTGCCCCTTAGCCGAATAATCGAGAGTCCTCGCTCCACCTGGATATCCGAAATCAACGACATTCTGAACAGAGATCGAGTCGGGGAGGTGATTTCCCCGCCGAAGGACAAGAGCAAACCGGACAAAATGCACGCGGAACGCCTCATCGTCATCCGGCGGCGGAAGATGAAGAAGCACAAGCTGAAGAAGCTGCGCCGCAAGATGAAGTTCGAGTGGGCCAAGGTCCGTCAGCGTAGGGAGATGCGCAAGGAGAAGGCGTTCCAGGCCAAGCTCATGGCCCAGATCAAGCAAGCGGAGGCCTTCAGTGCGGAACAGCACGTGGCTGAGGTCCTGCGGCAGGCGAACGAAACGCCACTGCCGCGCTTCTGGAAGGGACGCCGTCTGCCCGCATTTATCATTAAGCAGAAACTAGGCATTAAGTGAAGGAGCGGCTAAGAGAAGGAATAAAGTGCGACTTGTATTAACTCTGATCTTGAATTGGTGCATTGGCCAGGCTAAGGGGATTATCCTAGCATTGAACCATTGACAAATTAATGATTTTCCTTTATTTTATACCCTCAAACTAGATCATCAATTCGGCCGCCAAGACCTTCTACATGTCCGCCGGCGCCGTCAACGTGCCCATTGTGTTCCGTGGCCCCAATGGCGCCGCCCAGGGTGTGGCCGCCCAGCACTCACAGTGCTTCGCTGCCTGGTACGCCCACTGCCCCGGCCTGAAGGTCGTCTCGCCCTACGACTCGGAGGATGCTCGTGGCCTGCTAAAGGCCGCCATCCGGGATCCCGATCCCGTTGTGGTGCTGGAGAACGAGCTTATGTACGGCACAGCTTTCCCCATTGGCGACAATGTTACCGACAAGGATTTCGTGGTGCCCATCGGCAAGGCGAAGATCATGCGACCGGGCAAAGACATCACCATTGTGGCTCATTCCAAGGCGGTGGAGACATCGCTGCTGGCAGCCGCCGAGCTGGCCAAGAAGGGTGGGAATCTCTAAATGCCTTCTTGCAATAGCAGTTAACTCATATATTCTCTATCACTGCAGGCATCGAGGCTGAGGTCATCAACCTGCGCTCCATTCGTCCGCTGGACGCAGCGACTATCTTCGCTTCGGTCCGGAAGACCCACCATCTGATCACCGTGGAGAACGGATGGCCACAGCACGGTGGGTTGATTTCTTCTTGAATTAATTGGTAAACCTTAACCTAATGCTTACATTTAATCGATTTGCAGGCGTGGGTGCCGAGATCTGTGCCCGCATCATGGAGGACCAGACTTTCTTTGAGCTGGACGCTCCCGTCTGGCGCTGCGCCGGCGTTGATGTGCCCATGCCCTATGCCAAGACACTGGAGGCTCACGCCCTGCCACGTGTCCAGGATCTCGTGGAAGCGGCGCTCAAGGTGCTGGGCGGCAAGGCAGGCAAGGCCGTGGCCGCCGCCAAGTAGGGCTACACGGGACCGGATCTCTAACTAACCCCCAAGCTAACTAAATTTAATGTCCTCATCGAGAAATGTGGTCTCTGGTCTAACCGAGCTCTGTTCCCGCACGCCAATTAGAAAGCACCGAAACCTGGAAAACGAAGAAAGGGAAAACCGATCGTATTGAACATTTTCAAAACGTCCTAGTTGAATTATTTGGTCATAGAAATCTCTTTTGAAAATAAACGAAAACATTTAAATATGTCATAAACAACATAAAACTAGACTTTCGAAACTTAATTCTACTGCGGAAACCAATTTCTGTAGGGCATTATATACTCTTCCGAGAAAAGCATCTAATGATAATTAATGATAAGCAAAATATAATTATTATTTACAATTCAAGGAAATCTGTAGTCTGTGGCAATCAATATAAGGTTTCCCCATTCCCAGGAAGTCAGAAAGGGCAAACATAATGGCAAAAATCCAGCTTGGCTCCTTTGTGCGATGTGAAATCAAATACAAGACTGAATCGAAGAGCGGCTGGGAATGGTGCTTAAGTCCAGCCTTATTAGCTTTAATATCAAGAGTGAGTTAACACCAAGAAGAGGGCATAAAACCTTAACTAATAAATCACAAACATCATCAAATAGAAGCCTGCGTTGCCCTTCGTTTTGGCCTCGTCATGGACTAAGGCTTCAGAGCTTAACATTCGCTCTTTTAACAATAACTTACAAATAGCTAAAGCTAACTAAAATAAACTAAAACCACGTTTGAAGTTTTAATTTATTTGTTTCATAACTATAAAAATGTAATTTTTGCTTAATTTAATAATGACAATATGAAGATGGTAAAGAAATGATGGAATATTTAACGATGGGCAAAATTAATGTGCGAATCAGTGGCTAACACATGCGATAAAGCATCTTGCGTTGCATCCTGTGCTGCAGTTCTCCGCGTCGAATCATGGTGTGGATAACCTTCAAAACCGTACGCTCCTCGTACTGCTGTCGCAAGAAGTCCTAAAAAAATCAAAAGTTATAATAAAAACCCTCACAAAATTATATATAAATTGACTTTACCTGTAGAATATTCTGCTCGGAGACCTGGGATCCAATGGCGAAGCGACGCTTTAGCTGCTTTTCAATACGGTTCAGCTTATCCTGGTCCTCCTCTGTTGTGAATCCCTCGGCGCCGGCCAAGCTGCCGGTCATGGCAGCGTCCAAGGTCGATACCTGGAAAAGGCGAAGTGCCTCATTGACGTGCTCATCGGTGGCAAAGGGCTGCAGGCGTATCTTGGCCAGAGACTCGGAGATGCGAATGACGGCCTCCAACTGGCGCACGGTGATCGGAATACTCAGACGCTTGTCGGCGTTCTTCTCCTGCTGACCAGCACCGCTGCGCATGAGGACATAGCGGCTCTTTAGCTTCTCGCCGGCTGCCTCGCTCAGCCGCGGACCGCAGTGGGTGCGGCAGTAGTGGATGTACTTCTTGAACGTGGACAGCGAAATTTCGCCTTCGGCCATCTCCGCGGGCGCCGACTTGTTGGAGCTTAGATGCACGTTGATAATGTGCTTGGCCAATACGATATCCCGCGTCTCGTCGTGCACGTCCTTGACAATGAAAATCATATCGAAACGGGACAGGATCGTGGGCATAAAGTCGATGTTCTCCTCGCCCTTGGTTTCGTCCCATCGCCCGAAGATGGAGTTGGCCGCCGCCAGAACCGAGCAGCGCGAGTTCAAAGTGGTCGTGATGCCGGCCTTGGCAATCGATATGGTCTGCTGCTCCATGGCCTCGTGGATAGCCACGCGATCGTCCTCTCGCATCTTGTCGAACTCATCGATGCAGACGACGCCACCGTCGGCCAGCACCATGGCGCCGCCTTCCATCACGAAATTGCGCGTCTGGGGATCCTTCATGACGGACGCCGTCAGACCGGCGGCACTAGACCCCTTGCCCGAGGTATATACAGCAATGGGTGCCACCTTCTCCACGAACTTGAGCAGCTGTGACTTGGCCGTACCGGGATCGCCCAGCAACAGGACGTTGATGTCGCCACGACGGCATAGTCCGTCAGGCAGGCGTTTCCGGGAGCCGCCGAAGAGCATACATGTGATGGCCTTCTTGATGTCCCGCGAACCAAAGATGCTGGGCGCCAGTGACTGCGACAGACGATCGTAGATGTCATTGGAGGCGGCCAGGCGACGGAAGTGCTCCTCCTCGTCGCTGGTGATGTTGCTGTAGCGGGAAATGGCGCCGGCACCCTCAGAGTCCACGGAGATGCCCACCACACGCATATAGGGTGCGCGCACGCCCACGACAGCCTTCTCGCGACCCTCCCGGCGCGAGGGTTTGCCTATCTTGCGGATGGAGTAGATGCCCTGGATGAGCACCCGGTTGCCGGGCACGACGCGTTCGCAGAGCGAGCGATCGCAGAAGAGCTGCAAGTGTCGGGGAATCTCGCCCTGCGGCACGAAGTCGGGTAGCTCCTGCAGCTTCAGAGTCTGGAAATCGACGCACTTGCACTTGTCCGGCATGATGAAGAAGGGATCGAGCGGGCACTTGGGCCTGCCCGCCTGCTCCGTGGTGCACTTGCGGGGCAGGGCGTAGCCCTCCAGGCCCGGATTCACCTTCAGGTTGGGAATGACGGTGCTGCACGACTGGCACATGATGGACATGCGCGTGGCCTTGGCACTAATGCCCGAGGCCGCCGTTATGATGCCGGCAATCTTGACCAGCTTGGAGACGCAATCGGACTTTAGCTCGCGAATATTGGTGGGATTCGCATTGGAACTGAGCAGAATCTGGATGTCGTGCATCTGCTCCTCGTGATCCGGCCGCGGCGCTGTTATCTCGTCGGCCACCTCCCGGGCAGCCTCCTCGAAGATCTGCAAATGCTCCGTCGGCTGCTTATTCAGCTTGTCCCCCAGAGCCTCATCGAAGCCCACCAGATCCTCCATTTCGATCTCGAGGAAGTAGCGGCCATTTAGGTAGTTCCTCTTCAGGGTGTCGCTGCAAGCAGGATCTTCCGTTACAGGAGAACTAAGGCGGGAAAAGGAGCACCGCCGCTCACTTACCGGTATTTGTAAAAGAAGTTCTCCTCGTTGAAGGTGCGGATGAATTCCTTGTACTTCTTCTTCACCGCCTGCAGATTGATCTGCGCATCCGGCTGATTGTCGTTGCCGAAATTGTCCGAGAAGAACACACCCGCATCGTCGAAGCCCTCCATTTCAGTGGTTTAATAACGTTTAAACAATATAGTTTCCGTAAATAAATGCGACTTTCTGCGGTTTCCGTAAATAAATGCAACTTTATGCTTCGCTTTCTTCGGTTTGATGCTTCGGTGTGCGATTTCTTGCCGCCAAAATTGAGGCAGTGTGGCAGTTTATCGATCGCAGAAACTAATAATACCAGAAAGTGTGATTAATAGTATTGCAAAATAATAAATAATTTTTAAATTTGCAATAATGGAATTCAATTCCATACCAAAAGAAAATCTGATAAAACGTCAAGGCATTTAAATAATAAATTGTCAATGTTAAAACAAACACAGCATTACAAAAATACTAATAATTACTTGCTGGGCAACTAGGTTGTATTAAAACATATTCTGCAAAAGAAAAAAAATATATTTATTTGAATAAATAAACTAGTATAATATAGAATAAATATATAAATATAGAATTTCAACAAAATTCGGAATGCAATCCAAGTATTCCATTTAACATTTTTTGCTTAAAAACTACGCTCCCGGAGACAACACTGTTAATGCCAGTGTTGAATAGCAACAATTTAAAATAGCGTGCTGTAGGAATATTCCATTTTTTAGTCGCTACCTTTTTCGACGTGAAAAACCAAAGAGACGCCGGAAAAATCAGAAATGGTAAGTTTCAGTCACGTTTCCCCCCTGCCTTTGAGTGTCGTTTCGCTGACAGAGCATCCCCACAGGCCAGCACAGACATCCCGATGGAGGCAGCCGTGGAATCGGCGACCGGCCTCACGCCCAATTCAAACGCGAACTCAAACAATGTGCTAAAGAAGCTGCCCGCCAGCGCCGGGCCCGCGACGGGCGAGGAGGCGACCGGCGCCAATGCCAATGCCAACGCCGACGAGATGACGTCCCGCGACTACTACTTCGACTCGTACGCCCACTTTGGCATCCACGAGGAGATGCTGAAGGACGAGGTGCGGACCGTCACATACCGCAATGCCATGTACCACAACAAGCATCTGTTCCAGGGCAAGGTGAGAGCGTCAGTGCAAGACTCTGGTGTCTGTCTTATGACCGGGGGACAATTTCTCGTTTCAGACTGTCCTGGACGTGGGCTGCGGCACCGGCATCCTGTCAATGTTCGCCGCCAAGGCCGGCGCCGCCCAGGTTATTGCCGTCGATTGCTCCAACATCATTGAGTTCGCCCGCCAAGTGGTCATAGACAACAACTTGCAGGACGTGATCAAGGTGGTCAAGGGTAAAATCGAGGAGATAGAACTGCCCAATGGCATTGAGGGCGTGGACATTATCATATCCGAGTGGATGGGGTAGGTGTTTGTCGGGGAGTCTAAGCCACAAAATTGCACAAAGTATAATAATCTCGTTCCTCCAGGTACTGCCTGTTTTACGAGTCCATGCTGGACACAGTGCTGTACGCTCGTGACAAGTGGCTCAAGCCCAACGGCATGATGTTCCCGGATCGAGGCACACTGTACATCACCGCCATCGAGGATCGGCAGTATAAGGACGAGAAAATCAACTGGTGGGACGATGTGTATGGCTTCGACATGAGCTGCATTCGTAAAGTGGCCGTAACTGAGCCCCTGGTCGATGTTGTTGACCCCAAGCAAGTGGTGTCCACGTCCTGCATGGTCAAGGAGGTGGATCTCTACACCGTGCAGAAGGCGGATCTCAACTTCTCGTCCAAGTTCAGCCTGATCATCAAGCGCAACGACTTTGTGCAGGCGCTAGTCACCTACTTCAACATCGAGTTCACCAAGTGCCATAAGCGACTTGGGTTCAGCACGTCGCCCGACTCAACGTACACGCACTGGAAGCAAACGGTGTTCTACTTGGACGATCACATGACGGCCAAGAAGAACGAGGAGATCACCGGCACGTTCCAAATGAAGCCCAACGAGCGGAACAACCGCGACCTGGACTTTGTCATCGACATCAACTTTAAGGGCGAGCTGTCGGAGATCCAGGAGTCGAACACATACCGCATGCGCTAGGGAGCTGGGGCTCAGAGCCCTCCTCCTGCTCCTCCTCCTCCGGAAAGGAATAAACAATGACTAGACGTAAGGTATATTCCAGTGCGAAAATGTGCAACGCCAACGAATTTGTGTTGCTGCGTCTTCTCTCTCTCCCTAAGTTTAAAGTGTGTACCTTTGTTAGTATACCGAATACATTTACTACTGTGCGCCTGTGTTTAAATTATTATTCGAACATACTTCTAAGAAAAGTTGTACAGCAGCACATCAATTCTCACCACAAATAAACTGTTCCCCCCTTTTGCCGGAAAAGAATCGCCTTTCCGTACTGAGAACTGAGAACTCTCCGCTCTGTTTATGGGTATTTATTTCGTAGTAAACAAAAAAAGAAAATAAAAGGAAGTTTGAATCATGCAGCGAAAAGGGTTTTCATATTGTCATCTGATGTCAAGTTACTTACATCGCAACGAAATAGTAGTTGACTTCGATTGCGAAATGGCTTAAGTGGTATCCTTTTGGAAATATGTTTGTATTTTATTTATTTTTTTATATTTAGTGACGGTCCCGGGAGTCCGAGCGACTTCGGCGATCGCGCGAGAAGCTGCGGCTGCGGGGCGAACGGGAACGACGCGGCGTGCGGGATCTGCAAATGATAGTGGATAATGTATATTAATTTAAAGACCAATAAAAAACTAAATAAGCAGGAGAATGAGCTGAAAAACATCCAAACTGACTTGTTCTGCTTCTCTAAGCTAGCTGTTTGTTTAAGACTGATATTTCAATCATATTTCTTGTAATTAAATTATAATAAAGCTTAGATACCTATTAATTGGTCTTCTAGCATAGTTTTAATAGCTTTCTGGTGTACTAAACAAAGGTTAATAGGTTTAAAACAGACTTGTTGGACGGACAACTCTAGAACCCTACCAAAAACTGTCTAAATGTGTTAATAAAATACTAAATAAATATAAGCCACTTTGGAAATCAGTTTAAAGATACAAAATTAAGAATCATAAACGTAGGATACGTAGGATAACTTCATTAGTAGAACTCTATCGGCGACTGCAATGCTTCTTCTACGATGATAATCATTTCGGTTTCCTAATCTCTGTGAGGCTGTGCCGCCGCTGAACATGGTTAATTTAGAGTTGAAAGTCGAAGGAGGTGGCTGGCTGTGGGCTGTGAAGATGGTTGCTGTTGTAGATTGGTGATTGCTGGTTGTAGAAGGAAGAAGTAGCAGTAGTGGAAGTAGTTCTAGCCGAAGGAGTTATCCTGAAAAAGTGTCGATAACTCGAGTTTAACAACCGCCAAAGGCTTCAAAACGTACAAATGTAGAGATAAAATATATAAAATACAGTTTGTTTGGTCCGAGGGAGGTTTGGATCCATCAATTGGCAATTTTCAATTATACAAATCACATGGCAGCCGAAGTCTAAAGGTCAGCATTTGGCGCTGGACAAAACAAGCCTGGGAAACCAAGAAAAAGGCTAATTTTCCCACCATAGCTTGTCTTATTCAGGCAGACACCGACCTCATGACAATGACAGATAACAGCAAAAAAAAGGCGGGAAAATTATGGAATCTGATCGCGTGGGCTTCGCCATCAACAAATTGTATACGATTGGAGATCCAAAAGTCTGCGCAGCCCGAATCCAACTCTGCAGTCAGGAGCGCGGACGCCTGTCGTGGATAAGGAAACGGTTTTTCTTTGGGCTTTAAAGAATTACCTGTAGCGCCCGGATCCAGAGCGTCCGCCACCACCACCACCACCGCCACTGCTGCCACCTTCGCCGCGCCGGCGGTCGCGAGAACGCCCCGATGACATCTCCACGCGGATCCTAGTGCCGCAGCAGCGGGTGCCGTCCAGCGCCCGGGTCGCATCCTCGGCATCCCGCCGATCCTCAAACTCCACGAACGCAAAGCCCGGCGGATTGCGCGCCACCCACACGTTTCGCAGTGGGCCGTATTTGGCGAAGGCGCCCTCAATCTCGTACTTGGACGCCGAGGAACCCAGATTGCCCACATAGACCTTGCAGGCCAGGTCCCACTCCCTATAGCGCGGCATGCTGGCGGTAATTTTTGCGGAGGAACGTTGGCGGCTAGAAATTAGGCAGCGGGTTACAAACTGTGCGGCGCGAAGGGAGGTCGTCTTATTTTCGCACTTGAAACAAACTTACCTCTTAAAAATTAACTATTTTTCTGCAATTTCCACAGAACCTTACGGACGGCGACCAGTGTGGCAGAGGGTTAATCGATAAATTTCCGTTTGGTACAATTTCGGGAAATATACTAAAAATTAGCATTAAAATATTTAATACTAAGCTCTTATTATTATTAATATATTATTAATTATTTATTAATATAAAATATTACTAATATAATATAATATTAATATATTATATTATTAATATATTATATTAATTTTCAAAGTAGTCAGAAAATTTGCTAAGAAAATGTCTGTACTTCAATACAGAATTTATTGAAGTGATGTCTTAAAAACAACATAATAATATCATGCATTGTTTGTTTATAACTTGTTTGTTGACTAATTTTCTTAGCTCTCAACTCGTTTGACCTCACTTGAGTTTCTAGGAATTTAAAGTCCGCCTTTTTGACAAAATAAATTAAATAAAATTGTATCTAACGATTTCTTCACGATTTCGGTATTTTTGAGAATACCGTTATTGGTCATTCTGAATTTCATTTTGTTTTGGTTGCAGCTTTTTGTAAACATTACCAACAACTTGCAGATAAAGTCAAATTTACAAGATTTATACACAAAATAAGAAACTCCCAAGAACTCTACAGATTTTCTAGCATTCCGGGGCCACCAAATTGCGCGTAAGTATATATTAAACACAGTTTAAACTATTGCTGACGTTACAAATGTTTCAGAATAATGTTTAGAAAGTCCAAGCCCAAAATTGAACCTCCTCCGAAGGCACCCAGTGCGGAGGAGTTGTTTGAGGACTTGAAAACCTTTGAAATCAATCAACAAACTATTTCCAACGCCACTGACAGCTCCGATTTGGAAGAAGCCATTCTGACGGAATCTTCCGAAACTCTCACGCTACCAACGTGGTGGAAGGTTTTCGACGAATATGAACGAAAAGTGAAGAAACTGGAGGCCTCTGAGGAGGATCTGGAACACTATAGGACTCAACTTCAAGAGTGCCGTGACAAACTGGAGACAGACGCCAACACATTGAGGGAGGGCCTCAAAAAGCAAAAGGACCTGGCCAAAGAAGCTTTAAATGTCTAATCTAGAATACTACAATACAATTTATACAATTTATGCAATGCAAACTGAGAGAGAGAGTATTATTTTTCTTAATTATCCTTTTCCTATTTTGTTATCCTTTTGTTATGTTAGTATATTTTGATCCCTAGTCATCGCTATCACGCGGGCATCTCCATCTGCCTATCGATAACAGAAGGTCAAACAGCAAGTCACGTCGCCGCGACTTCGATGTAAACAAACAATTACAAATCCCGGCCGGCCTTATTTCTTATCATACTAAGCAGCTCCTTAAACGTCAATAAAGGTGAGTTGTTGGCCCGGCCAGTGGTCCCAGCTTCGGTTACCGACCAATCGTTTCGTTGCAGGATGGATAAGCGTGTCACAGTGCTGCTGCCCAATGCCCGGCGGCAGAATGTGAGCGTTACGGCCAACATGACGTTGCTGGAGATCATGGAGAAGGCCTGTGCCAAGCACGGCTACGACAGCGAGGAGCACTGCCTCAAGTTCCACAACAAGGTGGTGAGCCTGACGCAGCAGTTCCGCTTCAGCGGCCTGCCGAATAACTGTGTCCTGGAGATGGAGCCCACCGAAAAGCGGCGTGTGCTGAGCAACGTCGTCGTCTGCGTCCAGCTGAGCGACGGAGCCCGGGAGCAGGGCGACTTCTCGCCCAACGACACCGTGTGGCAGGTCGTCGAGAAGCTGTGCGAGTCCCAGGTGGTGGGCTATGAGAGTCCCATCATTGTTTACATGCGCAGTGAGGTCATCGGACAGGAGCAGATGCGACAAACGACGCTGAAGTCTCTGGGCATCCTGGAGGGGCGCGCCATGATGCGCCTAATTGACAAGAAGCCGGAGGAGCTAAAGACGCAGGCCAACGTATACAAGCCGCCGGAGGTGAAGGCAAAGTCCAGCGCCGATGACGACGACCAGCCCAGCACCTCGCGATCGGCCATGGCGGCTGCTGGCAGCGGAGGCGGCGGTGGCTTTGCTCTCACCAGCAACATGATAAAGAACCTCAAGCGCACGGCAACTGATGAAACTGCAGCGAACGACAAGGCCAAGCCTTCCGAAACAGCCGAGCCGGAAAAGGAGCCACAGCCAGCGGCTGCTCCCAAGTACGACTGGGGCGTTGGCTCCGGCTACTCCTTTGCCCACCGACAAGATCGACAAAGTCAACTGGAAAGCAACGAGGGCGAGGAGAATCCTGGGCGGGCACCGCCGGCGGTCAATGTGATTGGGCCCCGCCAGGCAGTGCTCTTCTCTCTGGACGAAACCAAGAAACAAGCGGAAGACCTGCCGGACTCATTTTTCGACCTCACCGTGAACGACCTGAAGATGGTGCTGCGCGACCTGAAGCGCACATCCAGCGGAGACGACGACGCCCCCCTGCTGACGGCCAAGCTCAGGGAGCTGGAGCGCCAGAAGACTATGCTGGCCAAGCTGAATCAGTACAAGGACTGCGTGCTGCGTATCCAGTTCCCCGACCGCTTCGTCCTCCAGGGCATTTTCAAGCCGCACGAGCAGCTGGCCAAGGTGGAGGAGTTTGTGCGCCAGTTCCTAGCCGAGCCCGGCGAGCAGTTTCACCTCTACACCATCCCACCGAAGAAGGTGCTGCCATCCAATGAGACGCTGCTCGAGTTGAACTTTGTGCCCAATGCCATTGTGCACTTTGGCTTCCTCAAGGACGGCCTGAACGCGGTGAGCAATCGCTTCGTGCAGGAGCAGTACGTGGGACAGCTGACGTCGGAGGAGGGGGCACTCTACGCCGTGCAGAAGTACCGCCTGACCAGGGCGGCATCCCCGGAGACTAATAGATAATAGGGAGATAGATGGCTTTAAGCGAACAGTTTGCGTGATATTAAATATGAATCCGCTTTATTTCTATAAATTTGTACAACTTTGTTATCTTTCCACATAAAGTTTTGAACTGAAATGGTTAACTGGGAAACTTGAAAGTAATATCCTACGTTTTAAGCCAAATATTTAAGAGAAATATCAGTGATTAAACAAATCTCTCTCTCTGTAAGTCGTTAGTGAAGATAACTTTACCTCCTTGGCCTTAGTTGGTCATCAATAAATCTTCGCTCTGTTCCCTGCTAAGGCGAATCCTTTTCTGCTTCAACAATAGAGCTTGCCAGGATCTGTGCACCCGGAATTTGCCAAAGTCATACAGTTGCTTCGCCAGTTTTTCCTCTTTTTGGGTGCTGATTTTGGCCAACGAGGCATTGAACCAAAGCTCTGCCTGTTTGTCCTTTTGGTCGGCAACACAAAACTCGGCCAGGGCATAGCAGTCCTGAGAGGAGAGCGCTGTTCTAGAAGATTGAGGATTATATTCTATATTATTATTATTATTATTGTGGTTATTGTGGTTACAACTTACTCCGGCTTGGAGTTCCCTGCCAAAGTGCCAGCTGCCAGATCTATCGGCTTCAGATCGTAGACGTGCACCAAGTCATCGATGCCTTGGCAGGCCTTCTCCAAATCCTGAGCGGTGGGCAGGAGCTTTCGCATCCGATGAGCTTCCTCAATGTGGACTTAGACAAGAATGTAAAACGAAGAAATAAAAAAATAATAATAATTGTCAGTTAAATGAAATCTCAGCCTAGAAAACAGTAATTAAACTTTAGACAGAGGCCTAAATGAGTCTTTGAACATTCTACAGTTGCGGGTTTAAAGTTCTCATTAAAGATATATATTATTTTATTAAAATTAAGATACTACCCAATTCCTCTTCGTTTGGATTTGTTGCATAATAAACCCATTTACTCCAATCCCTTAAGCTGTTAATGGGATTTTCCAGATGCTCTTCGTAATCCTCATTCATAAGTTTGTTTGCTGCCTTCTTAGTCTCCAGGAAACTTTGAAAATTGTATGAAATTCCGGCTTAAAGAAGAGGAGATTTTTTATCCTTACATTTCCACCAATTTTAATTTATTTTTTAGCTTTTCCACAAAGCCATTTAGGTTATCGAGCAGCTTATCCTCAACTCCGAGAAGATCCAACAAATGTTCTGTGGAGGCGGCGATAGGACTTTTGAGGAGTTGCAATTGCAAATCCATAAGCTATTAAAATAATTATATATTTTAGATATTTGGATATATGCATTTCAGAGGCAAATAAGAAAGATTTACTTTGGTATCTGTGAATATTTAAAATAAATTGTTATGGTTTAATTTAATTCGTTTACTTAAAACAAGCAAAGAAAGCATATTTATTTATAGGTGGTGTTTGTAATTTTTTAAATTAAATAATAAGTCTATAAAAAAAAAAGAAATACAATAAACATAAACATTACACTTTACTTTATTTATTTTTTAAGAATTTATATTGCTCTAAACCATCTTCAATTTACTTTTTCCATAACTTATAGAGTCCTGTTGAGGTCCAGAAACATATAGACACCAAGGATTAAAAAATCCAAGAAATATATTTATATTATCTTTACAGTTATCAGCAGAGTTATCTCAGAGAGAGAGAGCCAAAGAGAACGGCTTATTATTACCTGAGAGTATCTTGAACCTAACCGCGATAGCTACTACCTCGAATCCAACTCCGAATCGGTTTTCAGTCGTTGGCCGCGCGCCCGAGCAGCAAGTTAAGTTTCGCACCTGGCCAGGTGTTCGCGATCGTCGTCGTCGCAGGTTGTAGTAAGTCTCCCGCTAACTTGGCTTGGCTTTGGCAATGCAGGCCTTCTAGACTCCAAATATTCCGTATCATCGGTGGGAGCCACTCGAGTCAAGGCAACATAGATACATCGATCGATTTGTGTTTCAAAATTCAATTAAATCGTGTGCTTAATTTGCTTAATTTGGTTAACATTGATTTGAACAGTGCTAAGTGTGTGTTTGTGTGTGTTGTAAATCGGTTTTGCGCTAATTTCGGCCAAAAGAGCGTCAGCTAACGAAATTAAAGCGTATCGAAAACAACTTTTACCTATGCTGCCGCTGCCAGTTTCAAAACGAGGCAGAACTGTTGTTGTTGGTTTGGCCCGAACGTGCTCAGCCACCGCCATATAGTAGCCGCCTTGGGTCTTTCGAGGGGGCGTGGCACCTACATGTAGTTGGCATGTGCGCAGCCGCCTCAAGTTGGCAGTGACAATAGACGGGTCGAACGGCGGCGGCGGCTGAGGAAATTATGGAGCGCTGACCAACAAACCAAACAAACTAAAGAGAAAAAAATACAAAAAATAAAAATCTAAAGAAAAAAGCGCTTGCTTGCAATTGGAAAGTTGTTGTTATGCTCAGCGGAGCAAGCGAAGGAGTTGACAAGGCGCGACATTATTTAGTTTGGAAAACATATATCGGAATCCGACGCTAGGCTAAATCGGTTGAGTTGGGAAAGCCAAAGTCTGGCAGATGCATTATGAACATTTGATTTAACTAATTTCATTAAATATATATTTAAATTATTCATAGGTATGCAAGATGCCATTTCAAGCATTAAATAACTTCCTATAAAAGTAAAAAGGCTTAAAATTACTTTAGATATGATCTTGATTTGCAAAAGAAATAAATATTTAATATTTCATTTTACAAATTTTGTTTAATAAATAAATATTTAATATTCCCTTTTATAAATTTTGTTTAATAACTTGAAACTTAAAGAGATATTTAAAAAGTGGTAAACAAATTGCTTCTTTATTTTCTTTAAGATTTATCAGCAAAAGAAAACATTACTATTTATTTATAAATCGCAAGTCTGACATTTTAATTAACTTAAAACTTATTTGTTGAAATTTAAATTTGGCCTGCAAATACATAAAATTAAAAATAGTGTCGCGGATGTAGTTATACTCTTTTTGCGAGACTTTAAAAAGCCATTAAGCTTAAAACATTAAAATGTTGTTAATCATATTTTTCGCAAAAACTTTGTTGGATAATCTTAACTCACTGAATTGCCAAAAATTGTTATGGCCTCTAATGTGTGTGTGGTTAAAATAAATTATAGTTTAGTGATCTAAAATGAAAGACAACAAATTCCAATTTTTTATAGACACAACTTATATTTTAAAGAAAATATCAAACGGTTTTAATAGCTTTTAATATCAGGAAATTATTTTAAAACTTAATTTAAATTAAATATGTGTAGAAAGCATATTGTTAGATATTTTTTCCCAAGTAATTAGTCGCTTTTCAACCCCCACTAGCCGCATGCAAAATAATATTATGTCTTCAGATATATGATAACATTTCGATTTCGTAATTTTGTGGCTTGTTATTTTTTGCTGCTATGAGAAAACACAATTGAACATATATCATAGAGACTATATAGACGTGCCGCTGCCCTATGTCGGCGCCTACGCACTCCGCTCGCGTTTATCGGCACATCTCAGACGCGTCGTGCCGTTACCGCCGCTGTTGCCGCCTCTGGACCGCCTTGGCCGTCTTCACTTTTACCGCTGAAAGAGAGAGTGAGAGTGTGTTTACCCCCTCATTTGCGTTTCTTGTGCTTACCGGTTTTATAAATTTTATTTTTTCGGAATTTTCGTTTGCTTTCCCACTGAGTGCTGCTGCCAAAATAATTGATAAAATAATAAGTTCATTAAATTTAATTAAAGCAACTATCCACTATCCACTATCCGCTTCCGATCTGCGGCACGAGTCGCGCTAATAAAAGTTTATTGTGCTTTCCTCAGTTTTCCTCTTTGCCTCCCGTGAGTGTGCAGTGCAGTGTGTGTGTCTCTCGGATCGTAAAGAAAAATTACACGCTATACGCAGCCGACGAGGAAATTAACTAATCACAATCATTTCCGAAACGAAAGGGGCAGAGCGCGGAGGGGGAGCTACCGAAAATTGAAAGCAACATTCGAGCGAGAAAGAAGCTGTGGCCAAAATGAACTTTTTTGTGATTGGCTTTCTGATCATGCAGGCGGCAAGTGAGTACGAGATGCATTTTCATTTTCATTTTTATTTTCATTTTCCAAATAATTGCTCTTCCTGTTGTTCCTGTAATTGCTTTTCACGGTTGTTTGTCTTTGTTTTCTTTGTTTTTGGTGTCGGATAACACTTAACTCTGCCACTAGAAACGAATGACTTAAGCGACAAACTTTTCTCGGATTTCGAGTTCGTGTCTTAAGTCTTTCGTTTGAGCATAGCCGTTATCTCTTATGACACCTGGAATATGCCGTAATACTAGGCTTTTTGGCTACGAACAGGTTGGTTCTCCTCCATTGTGGATGTAATCGAGTAGCAACCGCCGGTAATTGGCCAATTGCTCACCCCAAAATTCAATCTAATGCAATTGCTAAAGCTCTCCGAAAAAAGACATGCAATTCTATGTTTATTATAATGTCAATCATCATCAAGGCAAGCCTGCACCTGCACACGAAGAAATTGCAATGTGTAGAGGCTGGAAAAGGTGTTTTTTACATTAATTTATTTGTAACAATTCTAAGTTTTAATTTTCCTTAACTTTATATTGCATAATTAAATGAAAAATGTATATTTTTCCATATTTCAATCGGTCAGTAATTATTATACTATTAAGCCCAGTTTCACGTAACATTGTTTCGCTTCCATTTAAATAATTAAAATGCGGTTTACTCTAATTTACTTCCAATTAATACAACTCCCCTATTTTGCTACGTCCATCAGACATGCATTTGAAAATTCCAACCAATTAAAAACCATGCAAAAAGAGCGCCCAACAATCTTATCTTGGCATTTGTTTATGCATATATTTTTTGTTCGTTCGATTCGAGAGGCTGCAGTTTATTGGCATCGCTTTTTATATGGATTTAGTTTCGGTTTCTTCTTTGTCTCGCACGAGATATACAAAAACCTTGCTTGAGGAAACCGGATTGCTTTTGGGTTAGTCACGGTGCCCATGGCGCGGCCATTCTTGACCCGAAGTAATGAGCGGCTCATTAAGAACAGCTACAGTCAATGAGTGTGTGTGGTATGTGGGCAAATCTGGGTTGAAGGTGGCCCCCATTTAGGACTGCCACTTCACCCATTTACCAATTAATCAATTTGCAAATTCGTCGGACATAAATTAGCCTCATTTAGCCTTCGGGCCGAGACTGAGCTTGCTGGATTTGCTGGCAGATTTTTGTTAGATGGAACGATGCTTTGATCTCACCTCTCGATATGGCCAAAGGCCGGACGCGGACATGTCAGAATATCGGTCAAGATCGTAGCAGCAAACACGGCTTTGATGGGTGTTAATTTCAGCAATTTTTTGCCGCCTAATTTGCATAAATTCGCGCGGTGGTCGGTCGTCGTCTTGTTTGCTGACCTTTGTCATGTCCAAAAAAAGAGAAAAGAGATCTGCGGAGAGGAAGGAGGAACGAACCACATTGCCCTGCCCAAGTCTTTTTCCATATTCCCATTGATGGCTTCATAAAGGCGACCCACCATCCCACCGGCAATCGTGGGCCATGATTCATCAATATCGGTATGGCGACTCACCGATTTGTAGCCCGAACTTATTGAGATGCGTTGTTTCTCTTTTATGTTTCATGTTTTCTTTTACATTTTTATTTGATATTTTTTCACGAGCCTCAGCTTTTGTGGTCAATGACGCAGCATTTCGGACCGAATCTCCAGTTGTTTCTGTTTCTGTGTTTTTATATAACCCCCGAGAGAGCCACATTCCGGCCGACGTACGCCTTTATGCAATACTTCTCGGCCTGGGAAGACCCTTTTCCTGGTCCAGCTAATGGCGCATACGTTTGCCAATAATAAACATAAAAACATTATAAATGGTCTTTGGTCTCGACGGCAATTAGCCAATGTTTTCCTTGGCTTAAGCAAACCCTTGGGCTCGAAAATGCATTTGGCGGCAATGCAACGGGGTCAGCGAGTACTCAGAAAATAATAAAGGAAAGAAATTGCATTGTCATTTCAAATTGGTCAATAAGTAAAAGGCTTTTCGGGGGCCCGGTATTTTGCAAAGTGAAAGGCAAACAGAGAGAGGCATCTCAGGGTGCACTCAGGAAAACATAAATTAAATGAGATATGTATTTAAAACCGAAAAGGGAATGGGCTTCAGTGAGGCATTGAAATAAGTTGCATGTTTGAGTCAAAATCTACATCAACTTTATAAGTTATTAACTATTTTTGAAGAGGAAATATATATATATTTCTATTACCAAATATATTTAAGAGGTTTCTAGAGTTCGTAGCAATTTCCCTGAGTGTCTGCCGCCACTTCCGGCTGTGCTTATTCCCACACGAAGAGGATCCTATCCTTTCCCTGTAGCTCTGTCGCTCTTTCAACCCAACAGACACTTTGTAGCCTCGTTTTGTTTACAATTAGGAATAAATTAAGGCCTGATTATCACCTCCATTGTCATCGCATAACATACACAATATCTCGAGTGTGTGTTGCTTTTTTGGGGCTTTATTTCGGAGCAAAGAGCACGCAACCCGCTCACGTAAGACCTTCGCCTCGGAGATGCTGCATTGCTGTTTGGGGGCATCTCAGCTCGAAACTTGCATTCCATTCCACACCTCTGGCTCCAGGTAGATGTTAGCTTATTGTTGTTACCCACACACGAGTCGGAGCCCTCCAAATTGCAATTTAATTCGATGGCTTGAAGTGGCTTTGTCAAAAGTTTTGTCAGCCGGAGCGCCTCTTTTGTTGGGCCTATCGCTCACTGTCAAGACCATCGTTCAATTAACATAATTAACCCGGCGAAGGGGGGAGATTAGAGGCTGACACTTTGGAGATCTTCGAGACACACAATCTCCGTCTAACCCGAAGCTGTTGCCGTGCGATAATGGTTTCATTCGGACAGGGGCAAGGTCACAGCTCACAGGTAATCTAGGTAATTGGTATATAGAATTGATTTTGTTTCTTTTCTGGCAGGCTAAGAATATTAATTTTAATTCTAAATTAATCCAAGAAGATAAGTAAACAAAATTGTTAACTTTAAGCAATCAATTCAATTGTGGAGTCAGAGAACGTTTTCAGTTTAATCAAAAAGGCTGCAAATCTTTGGTTTTACTCTAAAAATAATCTAATTTATAATAAAGCCAAAACTTTAGCTCATTAAATTCTAAAATAAAGTCTTTGTTATTCACCTGAAATGCTGAAAATATAGCCCAAATCTTAGCAAAATTGAGGCATTCTCTTTTATCTACAAAAAAATCACTTAAACAAGGTCAGAACTGCTCATAAAAACCCCATAAAATAGGGCTTTGAATTCTCATTGTAATTGGTTTAATCGGAAAAGTGTCTGCCCAGACACTTGGACAATACAAAGAAAACAATCTCTTAATCTCTCAACTTTGGAATTAGCTTAAAAACAATAACAAAAGCAAGGTCAGGGTCACCTGTTAAGACCCTATACAATATATATTATAGATTTCTCCTGAAATTGGCAAGAAGAGCCATCCGCGTAATGAGGCAAATTAAGGAGAAATGGAAAGTTGGCAGCTGAGAAAATAAGGGAAAAAAGGGAAAGGTTGTCGCCCCTCAAAAGAGCCTTCGTTTCTCGCAAAAAAATATTGACAATGAGATAAACAGAGATAAAAAGATTGACCGTAAAGCTTTTTGGCCAACAATGGAATGCTCAGCCTTTAATATGAGTGCAGAATATAAAAAGGGAAACCGCTTGGAGAGGCGTTGGTTTGGGTTTGGGTTAAGGTTTGGCCACGGCCTAGGCCACAGATGAGAGACGCTTGATAATTAATACACGATATTTGCATTTGGGAGATCATCAAATTGAATTAACGCTCGGCCGCCGCCAGTTTGTGTTTCAGTTTCAGTTTCAGTTTCGGTTTCAAATTCGGTTTCGCTTTCAGTTTGTGTTTGAAGTGTCAGTCTCCGGACTGAGCAATTAATATCAATGTTTTTTTGGAGGCGAGATGACCCACTTTCGCGGCCAACAGGTGCTAACTAGGCAGGGAAGCTGGCTGGCTGGAGAGTGTGTATGCCATCTTTTTTTTGAGGAAAGTAACTAGAGACACTGGTCAATGGCTTGTCTTCGCCGGCATTGCCACTGCCCCACGTGCATATTTATGCCTCATTATTTGTTTAGTTTGGATTTCTATTTGACCACGATGCCAGCCTGGCTGGAGATGAGGAGAGAAAGCGCTCGTCGACGTCGTTGTCGTCGTCGATCGCCTGTGACTAACTGCAAATTGTCTTTGGATATGTACATATATCCGCTACTCCTCCTCTGGCATGTTGCTCTCCCCCAGCTTGCGCAGTTTTCCCTAGCTAATTGCTCGTTTCCCTTGCCATTTGCAGGCGTCATTAAAATAACTGCTCGCCCACACGGCGTATGCGTAATGCAAATCCAAGTAAAAGTTCAATTATGAGTCTATAATTATGCCTTAATATTCAATTTGTGAACAGTGACAGACAGAATGGCATGTCTGATGACGATGACGATGACGATGACGACAAGGAAGTGACCACATCGGGGGCGCTCTCTGAACTCCCAGAGATGGCCAAATCTCGCCTGGCCAGGCTGACACTCCATTAGGCGGGGCGCATTATAAAACTAGCTCAATTTTCCTTGAACTGAACCCGCAAACAAAAAAACTGACTGTTTGGACCGGACTCCGAACCGTAGCGGCTCAGCACTCGGAGAAATATTTATTTAAAATTATATTTGTATTTTTATTTATATAAAAATAAAGTTTTTAACTAAATCACAAATCAATTAAATTAAAACAAACCCAAGTGTCTCTGACCTAAAATACTTGGCAGTTAATAAGAGAAATCTCTCTATAGTACTACTCTTTTTCGCCCAGTGTGCTAGCTTTGGCGATTACCACAATTGGTAACATAATGGCCAGCCATTAGCCGCCTTAGAATCTGTTTCAAATGCTCGGCCCCATGAATATGGATATGGATGTCTTGCTAACGACGACGGGGGGCGAGGATTTTGAAAGAATCCATTCGAAACACGTATTACATGTCCCACTTGATGGGCTAACAATTTAATTTGAACCCAGAGACGCGCGCAATATTGAGGTTTCCTCCACTTTGTTCAGGTCAACCGAGTGCCGAGAGGTGCTCTCCATAAAGCTTGGCTCCCTTAACCCCTGCCTCAGGTAATTGGCAACGAGTCTCAATTGCCTGTGTCATAAGGAAGTGGCATGTTTGCGGTTGTGGGGCTATCATATCATGGCATCGTAAATGGTGAATCGATTATGGCCAGAGTTAGAGATCGGTTTGAGAATGCGACGAGTCGCGACTTGGTTTTATTGCGGTCGGATTGGGCCATCTTCTCTGGCCTAAACTGGGTCATTCTGCGGTCACACCCTGGGACAGAGAAACCTCACGTATCAAGATTTAAGCGGGCAATCTGCACATCAATCAAGAGACCTCCGTCATGCCATTCGATGCGGGGTAACTTTTAAAAAAACATTAAAAATCCGATGCTGGGCAAAGATAATATTTAAATGAAATGCAAATCTAACCCCAGCATAGCGAATTATGAGCTCCACCCACTTTAACTTTAACAAATCAATAATACTTATAATAATAACAATAGGCTTTGGGCTTATATCTTTGGTAATGGTTTCATAGAGAAAACAACACAGAAGACCCCCTCCCTCCTCCTCCCGAACTCAACATCCAACACTCGCCATTAATAATATTAAAACAAACCCTTAACTTAAACATTACTGTTTGTATTATATATCGAACGACTATCCTATTCTGTGTTTGCTTTTTCTATTCTTCTATTTATAGGATTGGCTTGCGGGACCTGTGTTTTATCCTCCGATTTCGGTTTCATAATCGATTGTAACTTCAAAAAGTCTGGACTGTTTCGAGTACGAAATTTGGGTGGCCTAAAGGCCCATTTCGGTTTAGGTAAATCTCCCAAATCCAACCACTCTGTCACCTATCATCCCCCATTCTCCCAGTGTATATATATCCATAGTACCGAAATAGTTCAAGGTGACTGTAATAATTGTAGTTTTCGAGTGCAACTAATTGCCCGAGTAATCGAACTCGACTTGAACTCAAACGCACCGCGACTAGCGATTAAGTAAGTCATTAATGCATTAATGCCAATGTCAGAGCTCTCGATACTGATAGATACAGAGATAAGTGGAGCAAACGAGTAGCACAGCAAAGTTAAGAAAAGAAAAAAACCTGAAGATTGACCTGCAGTTCATTTATCAGGGGCACCGAGGAGGGGTCTTTATCGTTTTAAACCTGAAAACAGCATAACAATTAATAAAATTAAATTAAATTCATTCAGCACAATCAGAAATAAACAGATCAAAATGTGGTAAACAATTAATTCATAGTCGAAAAATCAATAAAAAAAATTTGATTAAATTCTTTCAAATAATCCCAAGTCCAAAATATGACATTATTATTTCGTTATAATATTTTTTGTATACAAAATATCCGTAAGAGTTGAGCAATTGTTGTGGGCACTTAGCCATTGACCCCTTTTATTAATGGCTCCGAGATCCTAACCAGGCTTTGTGTACATACCCACCGAGCAGATGCGAGACTTTGATAAAGCTAAGGCCCTCGGACACGTGAAGGGAAAACAAGGGCCATTAATTAACACATCATTGCCCAACCCTATCTCTTGTGAAGTGTGATTGATGGGCCCGACCTAAACCCCAAACCTTTGCCCACCGTTTTGCAGGTTTCAGCCTGGGCGATGAGCTGGGCTTTCCGGAGTCGCTGGGCAACGTGGAGAGCGATCGACGACGAGCCATTAGCTACAAGAACGGAGCTCCGCCGGATTTGGTGGGCGTGCTGCCCTCCACCCAGCAGCAGGTGGGTTCACACAGTGGATAAATCTTTTCCAATTAAAATCAATTAATGAACTTTTATCTGGTTATATCTTTTCGTAGGCCAATGCTCCGGTGCAGAAACCCTTGCCGGAGAAGCGAATCAGTTCACGCTCCACCGGGGCAGCGGCCTATAACCTTCAGCAAGTTCAGCAGCAGCAGCAGCAGCAACTGCAACAGCAACTGAAACAGCAACAGCTGCAACAGCAGCAGCAACAGAAACTGAAACAACTTTTGCTACTGCAACAACAGCAACAGCAACAGCAACAGCAATCGCAGCAGGCCCAGCTCATGACCGAGGCGCGTCCCCTGCCCTTGGGTGTTCCCGCCTTCCGACCTATTCCCAAGAAGCAGCAGCAGGAGGTCGCAGCTTCCGGCCCGACTCCAACTACGGCGGAGAGACGCGTGGCCGTGGACACCCCAGAGCCCAGGGTCAGTGTCAACAACAAGCTGATAAGTGCCAACGATATGCCGGTGAGTAACCAGCTTGAGTTCAGTTTTAATAATTTCCTATTAATTATTTATGTATTTGCAGCATTCCAATCGCACCTTCCATGTGGCCAATCCGGTGGTTTCCCAGCCCGTGGCCGTGCCTGTGTTCCAGGCCATGCCCGCCTCCATTGCCCGCATCGCCAACGTGGGAAAGGAGCATCGAACGGTGTCCAATCATCCCAATTACCTGCAGTTCGAGGAGCCCAGGTTCGATCTGAAGGATGTGACCGTGGAGGAGCTGGCCGCGGCGGCCAATGTCACCGTGGACACCATCAAACACGCCATCTATGTGCGAGAGCAGCAACTCAAGGCGGAGCACCGGGCTCAGCTGGCGGCCAAGCTGCGAGAGGAGTTTATGCGCACCTCCACAGTAAAAACTACGACGACGACGACGACAACGACAACCAGCACACCGCGTCCTCAGAAGGCGCTGGCCGAGCACAAGGTGTCCAAGGTGGGTGTTTGGTCCTTTTATTTATATCCTTAAACTTTTTTATACAAAACCGTAGGTAATGAACGCCCCCAAGGAGTATTATCCCGTGGGCTACGACAAGGACTTTGACGATAATTTCAAATCAAAAGTGGATCTGCCGCCGACGAGCTTTTCCTGTGCCAAGCAGAAGCACTTTCCGGGTCTCTATGCCGACACAGATCTGGGCTGCATGGTTAGACATATCCCTGCTTTTATGTCCGAGAAGATTTAATAATAAAATCCCATTCAGGTCTTCCATGTGTGCGCCCTCACCGACGACGGAATGGTGCGGAAGTCCTTCCTCTGCCCGGAGAACACCCTGTTCGACCAGACAATCCTCAAGTGCAACTGGTGGTTCTACGTGGACTGCAGCTCCAGCGCCAGCATCTACGACTCGAACATACCCATCTCGAAGAGCTACCAGCTGATGAAGTCCCTCACCTACTTCTCCAAGTTCGCCGGCGGCCACCGGCAGGGCCAGGAGCAGGATGGCGCCAAGGATGAGAACGCTTTGGACATTGACTCGCTGCGGGAGTCAATGGAGGGAGTGTTGCGCCGGCAGGAGCAGGCCAAGAAGGCGGAGCAGCGCGAGTCCGAGGAGAAGGAGCAGCGCAGCCGGCCGAAGGAGGACCATGAGCATGTGGTGCCAGCGGAGGGCGAGCAGCGGCTGTCCAACTAGGCTCCAGAGCCCCCCCCCCATCCACGCTATCTGAGATCTAGGTTAAGTGTTCACGATCGAGCGTCTCTGGTCGGTTAGCCGTACGTAGTCAAGTCTTTGCTCCCTGCTCTACGAGCCAATGGGTTTCCTGTAGTCGTCTCTCAACAATTCCAGTGGCAGCTCCTGCACAGAGAAATGAGTCTCCATAAAGGTGATTTGTTTCTCTGTGTAGTCCCAATATTTCCTCTGCTTCCTGAGCGCCCTTAGATATAGTCCTTGATAGTGAATAATCTCTAGTTGAACCCCAGGCGATAGGGTTTGGGCGGTTAATGTTATTACGTTTTACTATTTATTTATTGTACAAGTATTTTTCGACAATTAAACAACGTTTTTTTCACCATAAATATGAATTAAAATTGTTCTTTTGTTTATCAGGGAGAATCAGTAGCAGTTTGGTTTATTTTGAGGGGAAATATAGTGTCCCATCAATTAAACAAGTATCAAATATCCAGAAACAAACGAATTATATGTTCTAATTCTAAACAGTTTTATTGAGTAACTTATTATTTTCATAATTATTGGTATTTTGGGTAAATGTGCGCTGCACACGCAATTCGGAAATTAATTATTTGCGGAGCCAATGCCAGTCAGCTCCTGCAGCTCCTTGAGCATATACTTGTTGTACTCCTTGTGATTGATCGGGGCCACGGACTGCACGGTGAGCTTGTTGCGGGACTGGTCGCCATACACCTCGTCCTTGCAGCGCAGCTTAAAGATGTGCGAAGTGAAGTTGAGCGCCGAGAAGATCTGTTCAGCCTTGGCGGCGTCATTCTCCACGGCCTCGCCCACCTCCTGGGAAGTGTGTCCCAGCAGCTGCTCGCCCATCTCGTTGAAGGCTGTGACCCAACGATTGGAAGTCCAGTCGCCAATGTTCATCTGTAGAAGAGGATTGGAATAAAATTAGCAAAGGCATCATATATTTCGCACTTTCTGGACTTACGTTGAGCAAAAGGCGATACTTGAAGTTTGGATAGAGCGCATTGCAGCGCTCGCAGCGGTACTGCTCGTTGCCCTCATCCACAACCTTCTTGTTGCAGTCGGTTTGGGGGCAGGCGCGGTAGAAAGAGTTCTCCTGCTTGGCCATGTGCACCGTTGCCTTGCACTGCAAGTAGTCGGGCTTGTCGCCACGGCCAAGTTGACGGACCCGAATATCCTTCAGCGTCATCCAGTCGGTGGAGAAGGAACCGCCGCCTGTGCGGGCCGAGACCATGTTGGCGATATTGTCACCGCCGCCATTATCGAACCAACCGCGCAGCTTGTGGGCCTCGGGAATGTCCGGATTGATCTTCATGATAGAGCCACCGCCAAGGCTCAAACTCTTGCCGCCATTGAACTCATTGATGCGTGTGCCCTTGACCAGGATAACGGGCTGTACATGGCCGTCAAAGTTAACGGCATCATCGCCCCAGAGGGTCAGATTAATGGCCGAGCTGCTCATGTCCACCAGGGTGAGGTCGCGCTTCTTGAATTCCTTGTTGGTGGTGCGCGACACAAAGGACTGCAGCTCGCCAACCTCCTTGCAGATGCCAATCGTGTCCACCGCTGCCTTGTTCTCCATTCCCGACACCTCGGAAATGGGCACAAGGTTATATTTAATGTCCGGAATGCCACCGTCATCAGCATCCTCGCACAGCTGCACAACCGTCTCGCCGGTGAAGGTCATCTCGTATGGGTTGTCCAGCTGCGAGAACTGCTTGTTCGCCGGTTTCAGCTGGCACTTGGAGAAGAAGTAGACGCTGTCCACTTGGATCAGATCAAAGAACTTGTCGCACTGCTCCTTGAAGGCCGTGGCCCGGATTTCGCCCGATTCATCCATCAGATCCATGCTGAAGAGCTTGCCCTCGCCGCGAGGATTGCTCCAGGTGCGTATTGCGGTCTTGGAAGTCACGCGCGCCTTGATCACCCACTTGTTCTGGTAGGGACTCAGGCTGGAAATGGGATGCGTCATGCCGCTGTTGATCGAAGCGTTCATGGAGACGCTGTTGTTGTTGTTGTTATTGTTGCTGTTCTTGGAGAGGGGCTCCTTTTTGGCTGCAGCCAGAGGTGGAGCTGCCTTTGGGATCAAATCCTGCTTGGCAGCATTCTCGTAGGTGACCGGCTCACCGATTTTAACCTTCACTTCGGCGCCGGCATTGAGGACCGTCAGCTCCGAGATGATAAGCACGCGCCTTAAAGTGGATTTTGGTATAATTGCAGAGCTTGGAAACACTCTCTTAGGTTGCTATGTACTTACTTGCCAGCGCCGTCCTTGCCCACCATGGAGGTCACATACTTGTCCAGCTGCACAATTGTGAACTCGTCCAGCTGGCCCTTGTGCTGCATCTCGTTCAGCTGGCTGGCCAGCATGGCGTAGCTGTTGAAGTACTTCCCATCGGAGATTAGGAGGCGATAGCGCTCCGAGTCGGTGGTACTGTTGATTTTCTTGATGGCCAGGATCTGGAGCACCGGCTTTTGAACATCCTCGCCATGCATGATGCGCTGAACACGAACTCATTTTCACATTGAATTCTAGATAGTTGTGCCTCATACTTACAACAATGACGCCCGTGGATAGCGAAGCGAAGCCCATGTTGATAGTTAATAATTAATAAAAGTGCAATTTCACCAGCAAAAATAATTCGCAAATAGTGCAGTTCGAGGGCTGGGCGCTATATAAAGCCAGAAGAGGCGGGAAGGGCTGCTTGTTCGGTTTTGAGTGTTGGTAAGTGCCAACCATTGGAACTGGTTCCAGTCGGGGTTCAATTTTAGGCATTCAAATTAAATTAAAATTATGTATTCTGTGTTTAAATTGTGCTGCATATAATGAACTAAAGGATATGATATGTACATAAATGGAACTTAGCCAGCAAAGTAAATTTAAATTGATAAAAGTGAAATTTCACCAGCAAAAATAATTCGCAAATAGTGCAGTTCGAGGGCTGGGCGCTATATAAAGCCAGAAGAGGCGGGAAGGGCTGCTTGTTCGGTTTTCAGTGTTGGTAAGTGCCAACCATTGGAACTGGTTCCATTCGGGGCTCAATTTTAGGCATTTAAATTAAATTAAAATTACGTATTCTGTGTTTAATTTGTGCTGCATTTAATGAACTAAAGGATGATATATACATACATGGAACTTAGCCAGCAAAGTGTAATTTTATGATTGTTTATTTGGTGAATGCCTTTCATTGGAACTGGTTCCATTTAGGGCTCAATTTAAGGCATTCAAATTAAATTAAAATTATGTATTCTGTGTTTAAATTGTGCTGCATATACTGAACTTAAGGATATGATATATGATATATACATTTATGGAATTTAGCCAGCAAAGTGTAATTTTATGATTGTTTATTTGGTGAATGCCTTCCATTGGAACTGGTTCCATTCGGGGCTCAATTTTAGGCATTAAAATTGCAGTTCTGGTTTGGATCCTTTGGTAACACTTTTTCCCGCGCAATTCGCACGCGTCGCCACAACAAGAGATCGGCAGCGCAAAAAAAAAAAACAGATTCCTGGGGAACCCTGAGCACAACAGTCACACAAACGACATGGACAATCCCAGTTCACCGCCACCAAACACGCCCAGCGACGCCGCCGCCGAGCGCCGCGAGATGCGCGCGGCCATGACGTCGCCGGTGGGTGACTTCGAGCCGTTCGAGAACGAGGATGAGATTCTGGGCGATCAGACGGTGCGCGATGAGGCAGAGGAGGAAGATGGCGAGGAGCTGTTCGGGGACAACATGGAGAACGACTACCGGCCCATGCCGGAGCTGGATCACTACGATCCGGCGATGCTGGACGACGAGGATGACTTCTCGGAGATGTCGCAGGGCGATCGTTTTGCCGCCGAGTCGGAGATGCGTCGCCGCGACCGTGCAGCCGGGATCCATCGCGATGATCGTGACCTTGGCTTTGAGCAGTCCGACGACGAGGACGATGTCGGGCCGCGGGCCAAGCGACGTGCCGGCGAAAAGGCCGCCGTGGGTGAGGTGGAGGACACCGAGATGGTGGAGTCCATCGAGAATCTGGAGGACACGAAGGGCCACTCCACCAAGGAGTGGGTGAGCATGCTGGGGCCGCGCACTGAGATCGCCAATCGCTTCCAGTCCTTCCTGCGCACCTTTGTGGACGATCGCGGCGCCTACACCTATCGCGATCGCATCCGTCGGATGTGCGAGCAGAACAAGTCGTCGTTCGTCGTCGCCTACACGGATCTGGCCAACAAGGAGCACGTGCTGGCCTACTTCCTGCCGGAAGCTCCATTCCAAATGCTCGAGATCTTCGACAAGGTGGCCAAGGAAATGGTTCTGTCCATCTTTCCCACCTACGAGCGTGTGACCACCGAGATCCATGTAAGAATATCGGAGCTGCCGCTGATCGAGGAGCTGCGCACGTTCCGGAAGCTGCATCTGAATCAGCTGGTGCGCACCCTGGGCGTGGTGACTGCCACCACGGGCGTCCTGCCGCAGTTGTCGGTGATCAAATACGATTGCGTCAAGTGCGGCTATGTGCTCGGTCCCTTTGTCCAATCGCAGAACACGGAGATCAAGCCGGGCTCCTGTCCCGAGTGCCAGAGCACCGGACCCTTCTCCATCAACATGGAGCAGACGCTGTACCGCAACTACCAAAAGATCACGCTGCAGGAGTCGCCGGGCCGGATACCCGCTGGCCGCATTCCGCGCAGCAAGGACGTCATTCTGCTGGCCGATCTGTGCGATCAGTGCAAGCCCGGCGATGAACTGGAGGTCACCGGCATCTATACAAACAACTACGATGGCTCCCTGAACACGGATCAGGGATTTCCGGTGTTTGCCACCGTTATTATAGCCAACCATGTGGTTGTCAAGGACTCCAAGCAGGTGGTTCAATCGCTAACGGACGAGGACATAGCCACCATACAGAAGCTGAGCAAGGATCCCCGCATTGCTGAACGCGTTGTGGCCTCCATGGCGCCATCCATTTACGGGCATGACTACATCAAAAGGGCTCTGGCTTTGGCTCTCTTCGGTGGCGAGTCCAAGAATCCCGGCGAGAAGCACAAGGTTAGGGGCGACATCAATCTACTGATTTGTGGAGATCCTGGCACGGCCAAGTCGCAGTTTCTCAAGTACACGGAAAAGGTGGCTCCAAGGGCAGTCTTTACCACTGGCCAGGGAGCCAGTGCCGTTGGTCTTACCGCCTACGTTCGCCGGAATCCCGTGTCGCGGGAGTGGACCTTAGAGGCGGGCGCCCTCGTCCTCGCCGATCAGGGAGTCTGCCTGATCGATGAGTTCGACAAGATGAACGACCAGGACCGTACCTCCATCCACGAGGCCATGGAGCAGCAGTCCATATCGATTTCGAAGGCCGGCATTGTCACCTCTCTGCAGGCGCGCTGCACCGTCATTGCGGCTGCCAATCCCATTGGCGGACGCTACGATCCCTCGATGACGTTTTCGGAGAATGTGAATCTCTCGGAGCCCATTCTCTCACGTTTCGACATCCTGTGCGTGGTCAAGGATGAGTTCGATCCCATGCAGGACCAGCAATTGGCCAAGTTTGTGGTCCACTCGCACATGAAGCACCATCCCAGCGAGGAGGAGCAGCCGGAGCTAGAGGAGCCGCAGCTGAAGACCGTGGATGACATACCGCAGGATCTGCTGCGCCAATACATTGTCTACGCCAAGGAGAACATACGGCCCAAGCTGACGGTAAGTCTGATCAATTACCCAAGATTCTAAGCTGTATATTTATTTATATTTATTTATTATTCATTGTTTAGAACATAGACGAGGACAAGATCGCCAAGATGTACGCCCAGCTGCGCCAGGAATCCTATGCCACTGGCTCCCTGCCCATTACGGTGCGTCACATTGAGAGCGTCATCCGCATGTCGGAGGCCCATGCTCGCATGCATCTGCGCGAGAACGTCCTGGAGGCGGACGTCAGCATGGCCATTCGCATGATGCTGGAGAGCTTCATCGAGGCGCAGAAGTTCAGCGTGATGAAGAAGATGCGCAACACATTCCAGAAGTACCTGGCCTTCCAGAAGGACCACTCCGAGCTGCTCTTCTTCATACTGCGCCAGCTGACGCTCGACCAGCTCGCCTACATTCGCTGCAAGGACGGTCCCGGCGCCACGCATGTGGAGATTATGGAGCGCGACCTGATCGAGCGGGCCAAGCAGCTGGACATAAGCAACCTGAAGCCGTTCTATGACTCTGAATTGTTCCGCAACAATGGTTTCTCCTACGACCCCAAGCGCCGCATCATTCTCCAGATTGTGGTCGATGGCAACACCGCTTAGGATTGAGATTTTATGACGTTCATCTATTATTCCATTATCTCATTTAGTTGTAGTTCACATCTGTCTTTTGTTACCCCCCACATTCAGTCTAATATTGGCTTAGTTTTGTATTTATTTAATAAATTCTATATTTTCAGTGAAATATATTTGTATTTCTGTTTAAAAAACTTAATTTTGAATGTTAAATCCGCTTTAGCATAGCTGTAGAAGCTAAGCTATGTTTTTATTTATTAATTATTAAAGTAAAGCGTTATTAAAGATGGCCTGCATAAATGAATAGAAAAGTTTTCCCTAGTTCACCCACAGAAGCTCCTTCATTGCATTTCCACTTGCCTCTTCTTCTAAACAAAGCAAATTTAATTAAAAACACTTAATTTCTTAACAAACTTTTTATTTGAACATTAATCAATCAATCAATCATCGTCCTTGATGCCCATTGCCTTGTCATAGTCCTCCTCGGTGATCTTGTTCTTTTTCAGGCGCTTGAACAACCTTATATCGCTGGCCAGCTCATCGAGGTCCTCTTGGCTGAACTGTTGCTTCTTTCGCTTTCCCGTTGCCGAGCCCCCGGCCTCGGCTTCCGCCTCCTTCTTACGCTTCTTCTTGGCCTTGCGCAGCTCCTTCTTTGACTTGGCGTCCAGCTTGGCCTTCTTGGTCTGATCCCAGGACTCGGTGCGCTTCTGGTGCTTCTTCAGGCCAGGCCAGCTGCCCGTTTCTTCGTACTTTTGTTGCTTTATCTGGCGCACCTGCTCCTTTTGCACATTTTTGTAGGTCAGCTTGTTTACATCCACCTCGAAACCGGGTGCCACATAGCCATCGCCCGCGTAGTTTTTTAACTCCGGCATGCGAGGCAGTTGCAGGAGTCCATAGGCAGTGGCCATCTTGCCCAGATCGAGATCCTTAAGCCGGAGAATGGCGCTGCATTCGTGTTTGGTGTAGGCTCTCACATGGGAAACGAAGGCGCGCATTCCCTTGTCGTAGACGCCCTTGTCCGCCGCCTGCAGGCGATGCAATTTCTGCAGCACAGCTGGCAGCTCCAGCGCTTGAGCTTGAGCAGCATCCTCGTCTGCCTCCAGGGTTAGCTCATTCAGTTCCACCTTCTGGTTGATCCTCAGGAAGTGCACGTAGGAATCTTCGCTGGGCAGGAGAAACACCAAGGCGTTGCCCTCGTTACCCTGCCGAGCGGTGCGACCCACGCGATGCACGAAGCTGGAGGCCGTGGAGGGTGGATCCCATTGCACCACCCATTCGATTTCGGGCACATCCAGGCCGCGCGCCAGGACATCCGTGCAGAGGAGCACAGCCTGCGGTTCGCTGCGGAACTTCTCCACCACATTGGCCCGCTTGTTCTTCATCTTTCCGTGGATGCCCAGCACCGTGCGTTTGGGCAGAAACGGTGGCAGTGCTTCGGCCCAGTACTCCACGCAGGCGCAGGTGGGAAAGAAGACCATCACCTTGCCAGTTCGGGTGGCGGGGCAGCTGAGGAACTCCAGCAGCGCCAGGAACTTGCGCTCTGGTTCGACAATTTTGTAGAAGTTCTGCAGGCGAGCGGGTGTGTTAACGGAGGCCTTCTCCTTCACCGACACCAGTACAGGATTTCGTAATCCCGCTCTGATTAGGTCTGTAACCTCCGTGGTCTGGGTGGCGGAGAACAGGCCAGTTCTTCTCTGCCTGGGCAGGTAGCCGAGGATGTTATTTACGCTGGTCTTGAAGCCCAAGTCCAGCAGGCGATCGGCCTCGTCGAGGACCAAAAACTCCAGACTCTTGACACGCGCCGCCAGATTTAGATCGTCTCCTTTCCGCTGAAAGAGATCCTCGAGTCGGCCCGGGGTGCACACCAGTATGCAGGGAGTCTCCTTCTTCAGCGTGGCAATGTCCTCCTCGATGCTGTTTCCGCCCACAATCAACTGTTGGTTCAGGTGCTCCAGATCCTCGTGCTCCAGGAATTTAGCCAGCACCTCGGATATCTGGCGTGCCAGCTCCCTGGTGGGCGAGATGATGAGTGCTCCGATCTCCTTTGAGCCCCAGGCGGTCTCCCTGTGGCGTCGTTGCAGGATTTCCAGCAGGGGCACGAGGAAAGCCAGCGTCTTCCCGCTGCCCGTCACAGCCTCCGCCGAAACATCTTTTCGCGCCAGGAGCAGTGGTATGGCGGCCGTTTGGACGGGGGTCATCTGCTTAAAGCCGAAGCTCTGCACCACCTCCAGCACGGCATCGGAGAGCGGCGGTTTGTCCAGAGAATTCCATGTTTTTCGCGACATGTTGACGGTTTTGTCAACAAAACAAACATGTGCGCAACGGTATTGCCAGAGCGTTACAAAATTTCCCCAGATTCAAAGTTGGCAGAGTTGGTGTTGCCACACTTTCCTTTGCTATCGAAGAGGTTGGCGCCATTTGCCTATCGAACTTAAACTCTTAACATAATTAAATAATAATAATATTAACTCAGCCTTGACACTTGCGCCTGTATCTCGGATCCACCATCTGTCGCCGCTTTCACTCGCATTTCTATTGCAGCCACACACCCACGACGTCGACGACGTCCAAACAAAAAACGTGCCACACACACCGCAGCTTGTATGGATTCCAAATCATCCGAAAAAAGCGTGTGCCAGCTGTCGCCATGCGCTGCATTTCCAAAATATATTGATGCCGGCGAATAACAAGAAAACTAAAGAAAAAAATCGGAAGTAAAAAGCATTGGCGTTTTTTTCTAGGGTCGGAAGGGAGAGGGTTGCGGAGGACGAGGTGTTTAGGACCGGACCAACAGGCTAAACGACCCAACGGCCGCCTTGGCAGACGCGCGTCAGACGAACCCGAGCCGAGTCCCGCAAGGAGGCAAGGGGAGAGGCAAGGGCAGAGGAAAAAGTTGGGAACGCGTGTGGCCAAAAGTTAATGAAGCGTTTAAAAATTAACTTGTGGCCAAATGGAGGCAGAAAACACACAACAGTTAAGGCAACAAGGTGGTTTATCTACAAAAAAATATCAAATTCGTTATTAAACTATATATTTTTTTTAGTAAAACTTCTAATATCTTTGATTTCTCTGTTAATTTTGTAATTTATTCCATCAAAACGTAGCTTGACCATTGGATTTACAAAGGGGAAAACCAAACTAGGTTCAGAATTTAACTCTAAAATCTTCCTGGAGCCAGATAAACCCTTATTCAGGATTCACTTGAGGATCATTGTATTGGCATTGATCTATTTCCCTCATAAATATGTATTAAATTAGAGCAGGCCCTTTCATATTTAATTTCTTTTGTACCCAAGGGAATAATCAATTCAAGAACGCCTTCGAAATCGGTCTGGCCCATGGACATGTCCTTGCCGTACGAGTTCTTTGTGTGTTTTTATTTTTTTTCCTTGTTTGCCCAACCCTTGAAGAGATTGATTATTGTTTATATTTGTGCCGCTCAGCCAGGCATCTATATCTGTATATCTGTACCTATATCTCCATACGAATCGAACGAATGCAGTGCAAACACAGGCGAAGCCAGCAAGGATTGTGGTCAACGCCAACGCATCCCCCTTTTTCTCTCTTTTTTTATGTTTTTGAATTGGGGCAATTAAAGTTGTTCGCTCGACTCACTCCGCTGTAAAGGATGCCTTGCTATGCGCGGACACGTGATAGAATCCTGCATCCCCGAGGCAATTAACCCCTTCTGCTGCCGCTGCTCCAGCGAGGGCGTTAAGTCAGACACGAGTTTCTGGTCAATTTATCAAACGATTCCACGGATTCCTGGAATTCCAAATCGAAATAGAGTGATCATTGGATTTGAGTTTAAGAAATCGAATTTTTCGTCTGGGAATTTGTCCTGGCGTCGGTTTGGTCCTCTCTAATTATGCTAATTATGACTCTGTCTCTGGGATTTAATTTAAGTAGCTCCCAGGCTAGGCCTTTGTTCTGCTCCGAAAAAAAGGAAGTAAAGTAATTAGTATTAGAGCTCGGACTCTGGTTTTTTCACACATTTTGCTCTAGTTTCCATTAAGCGAAACACCTCTTCCTGCTGGCAAATGGCAAACACTGAAGGATCATTTGTCATCCTGTTAATTTGCTGGGAATTTCTCCTTACTCTCGGCTACCTGGTTAGATCCTTCTTCAAGTCCAGACTCCAGTGCCTGTGTGGTCGCTCAACAAGTGACACTTGCGGCTAAAAATATCAATTTCCCTTCAAATGCAATTGTCACCTCAGCGATGCGACATCCCCCAGAATCAGGATCCGAACTGTCAGCGCTTTTCCCAATCCAAAACCAAGCCAGAATTTGATTTTCAAATTAGAAAGGACTCTAAAATACCTGCTTCAGAGGGGCTCCAGACAGTAGTAGCCACTTATCTGATGGGCAATTTTTCAATTTCAATTTCATTGGCTCTGATGTTTGAGAAATTGCCCCCCGGACGATATCAGTTACGATTTACATTTCACTTTTACACTACAAGGTAAAACATATCAATTACCCTCGATCGGGGATAGGGACTCGTTGTCTGTTGACAGTCAACTACTACTGCCACTGCCGAGGAAGATCCTTCCTAGAAAGTCATTTCTCACACTGACCGTTTTGGGATTTGTTTGCATTTAATTTCGATTTCTTTTGTCTCGAACTGACGCTGGCCACTTGACTCTCCTTCGTCCTTACAGCAGACGGGAGGCAAAAAGGTGAGAAGTGCCAATGGCACCTATGGGAAATGGGAATTATCATAAACTGACCTCCGCAGAATTTAAGAGACGCATAAAAAAAAGGGAACGAAGAAAGAATAAGAGGCCAGCCAGCCAGCCAGCCAGCCAGCCAGTCCTTGAAACCGTTTGAAAGTTTCGCTTTTTGTTGTTTTTTTTTTGGTTTTTTTTTGCTTCCTTCTCGGTTGTTACCCTAATTTCGGCTTCGGCATCGGCTTGAGCTTGAGCTCATCTTCATCCAGACTCTGGGGGCTGCCTGGATCATCGGCAGCTTATCTCATCTCTCTAGCCGGCGCACGCGTGTCATCCTGGGCAGCAATCAAAGTGATATGAAAATTGCATTTGGGTTCAACAGGTTCGCAGTTTTCGATTGCTGATCGTTGCACAGTGAGAAACTATCAGTATTTGTTCTCAAATTCAAGCTTAAAATATGTAAAATATTAACTAAAGTAAATACTGCTTCTATGATAGTTTTTAAACAAATTTAGTTATATATTTTTCAATCAGTATCAAAAAAGAGCAGGAAACTTCTAACCTTTTACAAAATGCAAATAATTTCAAGAAGGGAATATATTATATATTATATATTATATATAAGAATTATATATATCTAATCCCCATTTCTCTCAGTGACCTCTTGCTGTTCTTTGCTGTTCTGTTAATTTTGTTTGCCTAAAGGTTAAACGTGCGAATTTCACCCAAAGGCAGTCGCCAGTCTCAGCCGCAGTCGCAGCCGCCAGTCGAAGGGCTCCAGGGACTCAACTCAACTCGGATTTCGGTGGTAATCGGTCTGACTTCTGACTGGCCATCCATCCTGCTCCTGCTCCTGCTCCTGCGCCTGCTCCTGCTCCTGCGCCTGGTCCCACTCCATTTGCCCATCTTTATCTTGGATTCGCGTACGGTACGCGAATTTCGTTGTTTCGCCTAATTAAATGTAATTTGGTACTTCCTTTTCAGCCGAAATAATGCATATAAATAGTATCTTTAGTTTACATTTTATACCCCGCATCCCCGCACCCCTCCTCTCCTCCTTATTATTATAAATTTTCGTTTTCTTTCAGCGATCGGCGAGTGGCCTCCTCCGATCGGTTCCCCTTCCAAAGGTCAGCCAGTGGTCGTGTCCCTCTTGGCCCCGGGGTTGAAGCCGTGAATTCAAAGGAATTCGCTGGCACTCTCTCCTGTTACATTTTTTCTTTTATTTTGTTGTATTTTCCGCGGCTAACAACAAAATCTTGAGTGCAACAATATGGCAATTGTTGTATTATCGCTACGAAAACTTGTTAATTGTTTCGCGCTCGAGTGGCCTCTCAATGGGCTCCGAGACGGAGGTGCTCCTCGGCTGGGTTTTAAAGGGAAACACTTTCCTGGGCCTGTTCCATTCATGAAGTGCATCTAGAGCGGATCGTGACCGGAATGCCGACGGTTCCAAAAGGGGTTCCGAGGAGTTCCTGCAATTGCCGTCTTTGCCGCCTGCCGCCGCAAATTAGATGCTCAATTACGCAACGAGAATTCCTTGGTAATTCCTCATCCATTCAGAGCTTCAGAAACCCTATTTCACACCGAGAAAAAGTTGCTTAACTGGAGTCTTATTTAGGTTTAAGTTTCAGTTTGGGATTTGTTTAGGAAACTAGAAGTTTAGGCATACGAAAACATTGAAAATATTATAAATTATACTATATAATTTTGGTAATTCTCAGGTTATGAAAGGTTCAGTAGAATATTTTATAATTATACTAGACCTTTAAATATTATAAATAAAGAAGCCACAAACTATTGGCCTTACAAGACTTTGCTTTAAGTTCAAATTTTATTTAAATCTGAGTCGCTTTTTCCTTGTTTCTAAAATATATTTATTATTTCTTAGCTTAAAATGTATCAACAACAAAAGAATAAATACTTTTTCTATCTTTAAAAAATTGTTTTAGTTTCTGTTATATTTTTTTCCTTTTGTGTATGCAATTATTCGCTGCCTAATCATCTGAGTGAGTCACTCGAAAGTGAATCTTAACCACGTGGTCTGCCAGGTCTAGGCGGCTTCAAGCCCTTCGCCTGCTCCTTCGCTTTTCTTAGTCATTTTTCATCCTAGCCACATCCTTCCGCAAAATGTTCTCACACTTGGCCCGCTGCCGGGGAGACGCCCAGAAGAATAGAGGATCGAAGATCGAGGATCGGAATCGGAAGTTGTTTGAGCAACAGGAGGGGACAGCCTCTCTCCTAGGCCTCTCCAATGTTGTTTCAAAATTTACGAAAAATCTTATTAAAAATTGCTGTTTAGGGCTCTCCTTTGCCGTCCGTCTTTTGTGTGAGAGTTTCGTTTTCGTTTCGTTTCGTTTTTTCTTTTTTATTGCTTTAATCATTTTTATTTTGTGCGGCTTCCGTGCCACCTGTTATGTTATGGTTATGGCCAGGGCCAGGAGAGGAGAGCCCAAGTAGGTCCTTCAGAGCCTTTTTGATTTTTCTCAAGTGATTGCGTAGTTTTCATCTGGTTTTCTTTGTTCCTTGCCAGCAGCTCTCGCAGTGTTTCAAATTTGAATTGATCACTTGGCTGGGATCTGGCCGGGGGGATAGGGTTCCGTGGGACCTTTGGGATCCTTTCTCATAACAATAGCAATCACAATTTGTCGATCGGTTATGACTCTGCCACTTCCGACTCGGAAATGAGGGAGGAACTTGGCTAAATGCACCGTGAAATTAATGTTTCTATGATTTTTTTTATGCAAGAAAATGTGGCCTTAATTTGTTCTATAAGTAAATCAAATTTGTCATTGTTTTACCAGCTAATATGATAATTGGAAACTAAGGTTTAAAGAGCATTTAAATTTGTTTTTAAATAATGTAAATGAAGGACAAGAAGATCTTTTGAAACCTAGCACCTTTATAATCCTCTAAAATATGTGTGGCGAATTTAGTCTTGTTTCGATAAGGGATAAGGGAATCTATGCTGGCGCCAGTCGGTTGGTTCATGGAGATCACTCCAGATATCGATCCAAAATGTTGGCAAAACAAAACAAGGGAATTGCCGCATCAAAGTCAAAGGTGCCGTGCGACAAAAATTGCTCTGCTCTGCTCTGCTCCGATCTCCCATCTAAACAACTGAACTCATCCTCCTCCTCCTTCGCAGGGATGATAACCATCAGTATGCAATCTATGACAAAGTGCCGGCACAATGGGATATGGCAGACGAAAGGCGAGGGCGTGCCCAAACAATGACACAGTGGGCGCTGCAGGAATCGAATCGATGCTGAGGTGAGCTGAGCTGAGCTCAGCTGAGTCCTTGTGTATAATCTGGTTTTAATTTTCATGGGAATTAACCCATGCCCAGAGCAATTTGCCATCCACTCCATGGACAAAGTGCAATTTATGCACGATATTTGTTTAAACAATTTTGAACGCTTTCCGGTGCAGAGTCCTCGCCCCATTCATCCCCAGGAGCTTGTTTGCTTCCATCGGAAGCCCTCGTATTTGCTTTGATTTCCACTTGACTCTTTTTTCTTTTTTTATTGTAGCAGCCGAGGAGGAGCTGCCATATGTACATATGATATTTTCCAATTTTTTTCCACCTCTCTCTCCGTGGCGGTCAATATTTGCCGTCAGTCAAGTCAAACAGTTGAGGAGGAACAATGAGTGGGCAATGGCCAGTGGATGTCATCCTCCTCGACTTGGGCTGCTCTGCATTTGCATATTTAATTCGGCTTTAATGAATTTTCAATTTGACAATTGCCGAAATGCCACACACGGAGGCCAGGAGTCCTGGATTGGGGCCAGGCCACCCACAGGTACGATGATCCAGCTGGGAGCTGGGGGTACTTACCACGAACTGGAGCTGGAGATGGAGATGGCATGCGAGGACCAGACAGACGGATTGCATGTCCACCGTTACAGCCTTTCTCCGTCCTTTCGCTCTCGTCTGAGAAATGGGACAGAGTGTTAAATGCTAATAAAATAAGTAACATACAAATTTTTCAATTTTGGTTAGCAAAAAAATAACTGGGCCGAAGTTGAAGATGATCTTCAGAAGCTGGGATCTACTCGAAGCTCGTTCCAAAGCTGGACAACACTTTCACGGCCCAGAGCGACTTGCTAATGGGAGTCGTTGACGTGCGCCTACTTTCCACATCGTATTCCAGTCGCCTACACGTTCCTGGTCCTGGGAAAGGGTAAAATATGGCAAAAGGACGTATCTTTGGGTAGGAGATAATCATACTTAAATTTTATTTTTTAGATGGTTTACAATTTAAATAAAATATATTAAGAAATGTGATAAATATCTCAAAAGGACAACATTTTAGAATTGTTAATGGAACAGAAATGATGAAATTTTAATGCCCAAAATTGTTGTACTTTTATTATATTAAATAATATTTTTTTTATTAAATTTCCTCGAGTGAGAGCATTCCATTTTCCTCTTAAGGAATCCCCCATCATGGACCTGGCTTTTGACATGCGCTTATTGGAAGCTGTTCCGCATTCCCACCGCCTCTCAGTTCCACTGCACAAGTTGCCTTTATCCATATTGACATGAAAGTAGCGACCCGGTTACCAGCGTAATGATGGCAATGATGGAGCTGGGCACAGGAGGCCTACTGGGTCTCCTCCACATCGATCAGGCTACTCGATAACTGACAGGCACGCAAGGCGCCCGTTCGAGGAGCTGAAAAAATAGCTGCGTATTGTTAACCCTTTTGGCCTTTTTGCCTTTGCAGCACACGAGGCACGTGCAGCAGTCGCAGCAGCAGCGATCGTTGCAATGAAAATGTAAATTTTCAAATCGATATATGCAGGACTCTGGTCCCAGGCGGATGCCAGGACATCAGCTAATGCCGATAGCAAGGTAAACTTTACATGAGCAATCCAAGGGATGCGATCTTTCCGCAGGTGTAACCGAGGGCGTCACTTGCCCAACTGTCAGTGCACAGCCGACTCGTAAATTGCACAGGACATTCGAGGGACATTCGAGGGACAATCGAGGCCTCTGGGGTTACCTGTGTGTGCGTCCAATAAATTCTTGGGCTGCCGCTCTCTCTCTCTCTTGGTGCGGTTTGTTGTGTGACATTTTTATCTAATTGACAGCGTTTTTATTGCAGGTTTTTGTTTTTTGGGGCGTGCTACTATGTGGTTGTTTCCCCCAGTGGCTGGGTGGGCGCGGATCTTCAAAGGGATATTAAACTCATTGCATTATGATTTCCAGCGAATCATTAGGGATTGAGGGTGCGTGGGCGGATCCAAGGCTTCGATTCTGCTGATCCTGGGACCACCGTGTGTGTCCTGCTTCGTTATGCCATGTCATCCGGGGTTCATCTACAACTAAATTCCCTTTTCCATTAGCCCGAAAAACCGAGGCGGCCGTATTAATTGCGAGGCGCTAAAATGTTAACCCAACTCTTAGTCGGAGACTGCCACGCTTATTAGAGGGATCAAGGACTCAGTTGAGCGTGTCCTTGGCTAGCGCCGACTCACCCTCTTCAAGGTCCCTCGGCCCTCGTTCGCCGCCAACAAGCGTATCAATTGGAAAATTTGCCAAGTTGTAATAAACAAGATTTTCCATTGCGATATATCCTGACGGTCGGTAGTTTTCTAAGGCTGCTCCTGACAGGCAGGCTCGCCGGCAGGCAGACAGGCAGGTAGGTGGATAGTCCTGCTGCCTCGATTCAGATTAGATAAACTCGCCAAGGAGGTTCGCCTCTTTGGCCTTTTGGTGCTGACAAATCGCTGATGATGGTTGGAAATCTGAAAGGATTTTTGCAAATTTCGCCTCACTTTTTGCGGTCGGCTTTAATCTTGTTTCAGGATTCAGTTTAAGGATTGTTTGTCCAAAGTTCTGTTTGCATTTCCGCCCATTTTAGTTCCGGGTTAGCAAACCCCATAATCATCTTGTTAGCGTCTTTAGATTCAGCTTAAGTGATAAATAGCAGGAAAAGAGCAATTCTATTTTGTTTTATTTTACCAAGAAGATTGAAACTATAGTAAAAATAACCATTTGTATTTTTTAAGACAGCTTGGAAGAACCTTAATTTATCTTAAATAAAAGATTTAGCTTAATAGTTTATATTTTTTATTTTACAAACTGTTTGGTTAAATTCACAACTAAAGCTCCAGCGAGGGTCCAACCATAGTTTCTAAGCTTTAGACTATTTATTGCTTATAATTACTTAAATTTGAATACTTGTTATGTTCTTAATTTAAAATAAGAGCATCCTCAGATACGTCCTTTATCCAAACGAAAACGATATCTATTTTTAGTCTTTGCTTAATAGGAACTTTATAAGATTTAGGATGTCGGAACAAATATTTTTTAAAAACATCTCAATGTTTAATAAATATTGAAAAAATATATATATATATTATTTTTTTAGATTCTTAATATGCGTATAATAAATAAATAAAAAGTATAAGTTATAAATGTATTTCTATTCAAAATGTAAATGCAATCACGCTCTTTTTTCAATCACTTAAATACTTAGAAATAAATATATATAAATAGTAAACACTTTTTAAGTTTTTTATATATATTAATCATAAATAAATTCCACTTTGTCTAGCTGTTCGCCATTTTAAGTGCACAGCTCCAAGCGAAATAAGTGAAACCAACTCACAATCTCTCTTAGCTCTCGAGCCCACAACTCACCACCAGCTGCCATTGGCTGGCTAGCTCGGGCGGCACGTGCTGTGCTCTCTCGTGGGAACCCGTTTACCTGTGCCCCGACCCTGTTCCTGAACCCATTCCCTACCTGCCCGACCGTGGTGGCTTCTCTCGGGGTATAAATAGGGCTGAAAGGACGAGAGACCAGCCAGAAACCCGCCAGCAACCGCAGCATTCGTTTACCTTTGACCAGAGCAGAGCAGCACACAGCATCCTTCGCCATGTCGTCCAGTGAGATCTATCGCTACTACTACAAGACCTCCGAGGACTTGCAGGGCTTCAAGACGGCGGCCAACGAGCCGTACTTCAATCCCATGGCCGCCTACAATCCCGGCGTGGTGAGCCACTACCAGTTCAACTGCAACTCGCTGGCCAGCAGCAGCAACTACCTGTCGGCCAATGGGTTCATCAGCTTCGAGCAGGCCAGCTCCGATGGCTGGATCTCCTCGTCCTCGCCGGCCAGCCACCGATCCGAGAGCCCCGAGTATGTGGATCTTAATACCATGTATAATGGTGCCTGCAACATGGCACCGCAGCAGCAGCAGCAGCAGCAGTATGGACTGATCATGGAGCAGGGAGTAGTTCCCCCAGTAGCAGCAGTTCAAGGACCATCAGCGGTGGCCACTCCTCCGGCTGTCGAGGCCATGGGCTCCTCCAATGTGGGCACTTGCAAGACTGTGCCGGCTCCCGCTGCTACCGTGCCGAAACCCAAGCGCGCCTACACCAAGAAGAACCAGCAAGTGACGGCCTCCACGACCTCCTCAGCCTCAACCTCAGTCGCAGCTTCGCAAAACCACAGCCACGGCCGCGATGAACCTCTACACCGACGAGTTCCAGAACTTTGACTTTGACAACTCCGCCCTGTTTGATGACAGCGTCGAGGACGACGATGATCTCATGCTCTTCGGCAGCGGTGGCGAGGATTTCGACGGCAACGATGGCTCCTTCGACCTGGCCGATGGCGATGGTGATGCCACCGCAACGGCTGGCGGCAAGAAGAGGCGCGGCAAGCAGATCACTCCGGTGGTGAAGCGGAAGCGCCGCTTGGCTGCCAACGCCCGGGAGCGTCGTCGGATGCAGAACCTCAACCAGGCCTTCGACCGTCTCAGGCAGTATCTGCCCTGCCTGGGCAATGACCGCCAGTTATCCAAGCATGAGACCCTGCAGATGGCCCAGACGTACATCTCCGCCCTGGGGGATCTGCTGCGATGAGGAGCCGATGTGGAGCCCGCCCAATGTTGTACCTTTCCTGTATATATAGCTTGGAGCCCAGTAGTGAATTACCGCTTAAGTATTATGCCGTTAATTGTTTAGTTAATTAGCTTAAATGGAAGACAATGATTAGGTTACTAAGGAGGACAAAATAAAAGCAAAAACTAAAAAATATAACTTGTTTCTTGGTTATTAATTATTTTTAGGAATTTGAGGGGTTTTATTTTATATTCTAGGTTCCCCAAAAAGCAAAGTATTTTTTTAATTATATAAAAGGTTGAACTATTTTTTCCAGAACATGGCAAAACAAATTCGTAGTAAATATAAAAAATAAAATATAAAATTAAATAAAAAAAAACAACAAGAAACTTGACTGGCAGCTTGATAAAATACAAAACTAATTTTTAATGAATCAAGATGTTAGTTATTGGTTTTACAGTCAAGTTCGTTGCTTAAGTCTTCTGTCTGAACAAAAAATTGTAAATTATTTTCTTTTTAAATTGTTAAAAATTCAACAACCAATTTTAATTATTAATTTGGTTTGTAGTTTTGTCAAGTTAAAAAAAAAACAAACTCAGCAATGCTTTCCGAATTAAAATTCGTTTATTTTTGGCCAAGATATGAATTTTCATTTTTGCAATTTGACATTTAAAATTTCAGTGCATGTCTAGATCGATTCTTCTGTTTATACTGATCAAGAATATATAGCGTTTGTGGGGTCGGAAATGACTCATTTACTAGGAAATCATATTTTAAAACATATTTTGAAAGAGTCGTACGAACGAAAAAGCCATCAAGCGGCCATCGTTTGAACTAAAGCTTGTGGGCGAGGGGAATGGGAGGGAAAGAGCGCCATAGATTTGCTCGTCCTCTCTTCCATTCGCCCATAGGCTTTAGTTCAAACTGTCACCGATGGGTGGCGCTTTCGTTCTGGCTGCTGTCAAGTTCGTTGCCTAAGTCTTTTATTTATTATGTTTTATTTGCTGTGAGCCATTTTTTAAGAAGTTTTCGGTTAAAATAAACTAAAATTAAATACAAAAAGGAAATTGTTGATGTGTTTTATTTAATTTAAAAAACTTATTGATTATTTTTTGATAAATAAAAAATAAACTTATAAATAGGACTAAAAAGGATTTAATTTTAATTTTTTAGTTTTTAATTCAGTTTTAAAAGGTGCTTGTAAATTATTTAAAACATAAATAAATAAACATATATAAATAAATAAATATATTTATAAAAATACCTTTAATTTTAGGTTAAATATAATTTTACAAAAATAATTCACCTAATAATCCCACCAAAATCCTCAGATTTCAGCTCTCTCTGAGGAGCTCTCGCAGCATCCACACACACTTATCGGGCGGGGGCATCAATTCTCACACAGTTTTCGAGGGTTTAGCGTCTCGCGCCCAGAGATTTGGACTTTATTATTATTATATTGGGGGAAGGTGATCGATTTGGCGCTTCGCGATCAATTTGTAGACAGTTCGACAAAATTAGGGCCGCCAGAAAACAAATACGAGATGAGAGCGATCCCCGAAAACGGAGCAGGGCCAGCGTATTGTGCCAATAATTACACGGCACGGTGCGCCGGAGTGTAGCTGCCAAATTAAGTTAAGTGTTGGGCCGATCTCCTTTCAGCAGTCGCAGATCGCCAGTCGCATGCAATGTCCGTCCATTTCACTTTGAGGTCCTCCTGGACTGGCCAAGTCCCGAAAATCAAGCGCCGCCACTCACCAAATCGTTTAAGGCGAAGTTCGATCCTCGATCGTTGCTGTTGGATAACCTTAGCGGCTTAAGACCTTTAAGCTGAAGCTTACACAGGGAGAAAGGATCGATTGTATATTTTGTATATTTCCAAATATTATATTGTAATAATGAAATATAAATTAAGAATAAAGTTCAAGCCACACCAAGAGCCTCTGTAGAAGCGTTAAAATATAATCAAAGTTCTTGGTGTTTTAATTGATAATTCTTTCTCTCAGTGCACCAATTCATTCAGCAGAAAGCGGATCAGTTGCTGGATCCCAGTTCGTCGTCGGTCAGTCAATCATTCGGAAGATTCGAAACCAATTTGTTGATAGCGACAGCGACTGCTGACGATCGACTGACTCCCGCATGGGAATTGGAGCGAATCGGAGGCGGTGGATGGGGCTGGGGCTCAGGATGAGGGGGCGTGGCAGCGACCGGATTTCGTGGGCCGTCTCTGTTTGTTTTATAAAATCCATTTTCGGGCGTCACCGCTAAAGCTCACTCCGATTTCGGGGCTCATAATCAAAAGGAAATTCACATAATTAGTTACCGCGGCACCGCGGCATCGACAGCGGCTTCGTTAAATTGTTAATGACTTAATTTAGTGGTCGAGTGCGAGGTGCGGGCGGATCACCGATCCCCGCTTCCCGCTTCCCTCTTCCCAATCCCCGATCCAGGCAATTATATATATTTGTATAGCCGCGCGATATCCTGCCGATGTCCCTTGCGGAGAGTGTCGCTCTTGTTAGCGACAATTTACGGCTTTGAACGCTTCCGCACAAAGCGTTGCCGTCAATTTGTCAATTACACAAATTGTTTGGGTCACCGCCGTCGTCTCCCCCGAAAACAACAACAACAAAAGAAATCCCGAACCGGGGTCCCAGCCTCTTCCTGCCGATATCCCAAGGAGCAAGGAGCAGTAGTAGCCTGCCACCTGCATGCAGCTGCACAGATTCGGATTGGGATTGGGACTCCAGCTTCCAAAATGCAACTGCCTCTGCCAATACAATTAGTTAGAATTCATGAATGGGGCAACTGTGGACCCCAGTCGCCTTTTGCTTTTCAGATTTTCAGCTTTCAGCTTTTAACTTTTGGCTTTTGGCTGCCGACACAGCGGCAGCAAAGGGATGTACACAGGCAGAGAGGGGAAGCGGTTTTAAAATATTAATAAAATAAATAAATAAATAAATTATCTTTTATCTTTTGCCAAGAGTCCTAGTAGAATCTCTTTGTTGTAACTTTTATTTAAAAAGACAAATATTTACCTTGGTTAATACCTCATAGCTTCATTATATCCCTAAATCTAGAGAAGTTCTCAATGTTTTAGCTCTGTGTAGCCGCAGGAATAACATCCACATCGCAACAGGAGGAACAGCAAAAGCAGCAGGAGCAGTCGCTGCAGCCACTTGCATGTCTTTGTCAATTTATAGACAGCTTGCCTGAGCATTATTAACACGTATTATTATGCATTCGATGTCCGATTTTTGGGGTACGTCGCCCCTGTGGGTTTTGCTCTTCTTTATATTTATTTTTTCTCCAAGACGGGGGAATATACAGAATGCACACGAGTAAGTGCCTGAAAATTTGTCATGCCGATAATTGGCGAGCTTTATTTTGAGGTTTTTGAGGTTTATTTGTAGGCTGCGGGTAAAGTAACTTAATGAGCTTTAACACCATCAATTTGTCACTTCTTGTTAGTGTCGCCATGGGGCAGGAACCAAGGATGGGCTATTGTCCAAATCCCGACTTTTGAAGATCCGAAGTTCATTGATTGCCGCCGGAATAATCGGTCTTTAAGGCTGATTTGTGGTGGTTAAGAAATGGACTCGTTAAGTGCACAATCGGTACCAACTGAGGTTTCAGGGATCAGAAATATGTAAGTGGAGGAGTAGATAGAGTTCCTATACGATTGATATAATTCTTTACTTTTTATTTTATAATATTTAAAAAATATAAAACCTCCCCTGAAACCAACAGGTACCTCTGGCAAACCTATTGTAATTTTCTCTAGATTTTGTAATTGCGGTTTGGTGCTGCATTTTCCAATTATTTCGATATATTTTCCTTTTTTAAGGCAACTTCCTTTATTGTTCTTCTATTTTACAATCAATAGGATTTTCTCATGCCATTTTAGGGCACATTTTCCATCAATTTTCTGGGGTCTAACCACAAGCACATCATTTTACTTTGTATCGTTTTTTATTTTCCTACTTCAAGTGCTGTTTCCGTTTCCGCCGGTTGCTTGTTTTGGCATATTGTTGTGTGAACATTTTGCGCTGATCCTTTAATTGTTGCGCAACTCCAGGTAAATCGGGAATCGAAGATTAATGCCAAGGGGAACCCAGTCTGGGCAGGCAACCTTTCTCCCAAGTGCAAGTCGCGTGTGTGTGTGTGGGCAGCGGCTTGGTTTTTGGCCAAATCCAAGCCCAGCATCCAAGCCAAATGAATGCAATTATTAAGTCATAAAACGGACAGCGTAAAATGCCCGAAAGTCTGTAATTAGCGACACCAAATCACGCCGGGCACGCCCCCCACTTACCTTTCGCCTGATCCTTTTCCCAGCCCATTAACGGGCATTGTGTGCGGTCCGCGGAGAAAGGCAAGGATAAGGATTAGCTGGTAGAAAGGAAGGGAAAGGCAGACGAAGGACTCTATTAAAGGTCACCCGCGTTTTTGTTTGTTGTTTAAGGAAGTTTCTGGCCCACACGCGGCAATTAGTCAAACGATTCGCCACGCATCATCTTCCAGCAATCAATCAATCCATCGCAGAGACCCAGATCCGATTACCCATCAAGATCGAGATCAGGCTCAACATTATCGTCGGGAGCCCAGTTAACAAAGTTAACCGTTAACCATTTTTTGACAAATAATTCGCACGGCCACAAAACGGTCCAAAAATCTGAGCCTTACTCTCTGGCTAACTCAATTAGCCACACAGATCGGCTCAGTTGACTGGCTTTTGGTTTCCCAAAAACCCATCCAAGTAGGTGGGCATTCTCTGCATATATATATATATATATATATGTCCAAAGTTCTCAGTATCTCACGCTGCAGCCAATGGAGGAGCGGAGATGGCAGATCCAAGTCCAAGGGCCAGTGAAAGTGCATCAAAAATCAAAGTCGTTCTGGATCTTTTGACAATTTTTTGGCGAGGCATCAAATTAACACACAGCAAAAACGTTAAGATGCTACCAAAACGAGGCATTAAGCCCACAAGAAGGCATCACAAATATAAGTTTTCAAGGCAACGAATTTTGAATATCCTTGGGGAGGTTTTCAAATGTTTAATTTAGATTTATAATTTTAAGCTTGTTTAATAAAAGAATATTATCAAATATTAGAAGATATATTTTTATTTCTAACAGTAAACCTCCAGAAATATGTAAAATATAAGAGTTAACTGTTTAGAATTTCGAAATTTAAAAGGTATTCAATATTCCAATAACAAAAATTATATTTCAGTGTTTTTTAACTGAAATTGCCACACGCAAGCCATCGCCGTCGCTTTGTCACGTTAAGATGCGACTAAGAGAAGATTCCAGGAGGAGGAGGAGCAGGAGGGGATTGAAGAGCCGTCTGAGGATTTGGCCTGGTCTGCGGCGAACAAGAGATTCCTGGTTTCGGGTCCGGGTCCGAGAGCCTGTAATTTTGTATTGACATTGGGTCATTTGATACAGTTTTCCAGCTCATTTGCTTGTAATTGGGCACCAAAGTCTCGCCCCAGACTCCGCATGGAATCTGCGAAGAGGAGGCTCCGTCTCGGCCTCCGTCTCGGTCTCCATCCCCATTCTCCTCTGGGGCTCAGGTTGACGACTTTTCAAATTATCAGTAATACTTGTGGACTTGTATATATTTATTAATCGGGATTTCGTGTGAAAAATGCGTCCATACTCTGGGCCAGGGCCCTGACTCCTCAGCTCCTTAATGTCAACGACGTCGGTGGTGTTGGCATCACTTCATCTCTGAGGGACAACTCCTTTTGGCATTCTTTTTTTTCCTTACCATATTTTTGGCAGTGGCTTTTTGGCTTTCGGTTTTGGGACTGCCACCTGCATTGACTGCGATTTTTTTCTCTGTTTTTGCTCGGGGTGAGTGTGAACTTAATCCCCTGGCCCCAATTATTCAAGTAATTAAGTATTAATGTGCGAAATTTTATCACCTGCGGCAGAAGGGAGAAGAAGGGCTGCCGACTGCCGATTTGCCGTGATTTTCCAGACGATTTGTGTTTAAGCGATCGTGAAAGTGGGGCTTCTTGAACACGATATGCCGCAGGATAAGCTCTGTGACCCAAGTTGAACTCGAAATTAAATAGTACTCGAATAGCTAAGAATATATTTCTGATTATGATAAAGTTAATTAATATATTAACCCCAGATTAACCGGGAAAATCAACCAATAAGTACAACGAATCCCCAGCACATTTCCTGAGAACCTTCCCATAACTTTGACTGATTGCCAATAAAATATTCCTGATCAAGGAAAGCCGCCGACAATGCCGCCAAAGATCTAAAGAGATCACAACCTGTGTCCCAGTGCAATTAGCAGATATAATCCGTGTGATTCCACCCAACTAAAATGTCAATAACAATAAATTCCTGGCAGCTAAGCGCCGACATCGAGATAGCAAAACGTGATCAGCGATCAGCTCATAACTGTCAGGAGGGAATCTCAACTGGCCATGAGAAGGATACTCCCGGGGACCCCACAGGATTCTCGCATAATATTTTTTAGAGGCGTGTTCCGCCTGTCAACATTTTATGTTGGTGGTCAGAGGGTCAAGTTGTGGTCGCAACTGACACAGCAGCCAAAAGAGGCAAAAGGGAGAAAATCCTGCGATGCTGGGAACCGCGCGGGTGTTCGCCGGTACAGGTCCTTGAGTTGGACAATGGAACAATAGCGATAGTCCTACGGGGAAACAAAGGCAACTACTTACAACACATTATGACACGAAAATAAAAATGAAAACGAAAGAGCTGCTCGGTATGCCAATGGGCCTGGCCCTTGTCCTGATTCATGGCTATTGCTCTATTTCTGCGGCATGTCCTTGAGGGTCCTTTTGATGCTTTCAATTCGCGTGAACCACAACTAATTTTATTGCTTAATTTTTTGTGCTCAGCGATGCCTCTAATTGAATCGCGCGATCTGTAAAATTATACATTTGTCTCCGCCGGCCAGGAGTTCATTATTTATCCTTTGGATCCTGAAATAAACCCCCGATCTGAATATGTCTGATATATGTGGAGTGTTTAATGTAAATTAACTTTTTTGTTTTCGCTGCTTTTGATTTGGTTTTGGTTTATGGTCAATCAGGATAAGCGATTTACAAATTTTAAACGCTTAGCTGGCGGATAATTTATTTTAACTTTAAGATTTATGGGAAACCATTTGTTATTTATTTATTTTTGTAGTATTTTTTATCATTTTTATAGGTGTTATGGGAATGCAAAATCTGAAAGAACTATTTAATTTATTTATATTATTTAACAACAGATTATAATTTAATAAATCCGCTGGAAACGAATTAATACAAAACTATAAAGTGAATATTTTAAAGCAAATTGCTTTGAGATATGCCACCTTAATGAGGTCTAAAGTGTAGAATAAAATATAATAGTTGTTTTCTTAATATTCTCAACCAAGTATAGACTCAAATTAAATATAAATTTTTAATATTTATAAAACAGGTAAACAATCAACAAATACAGCAAACTACTGCCTAGTTACAGAGATCCCTAACAACCCTTATAAGTTCTTAGATTTTTCTAGCATCTTCATAGCCGCACCAATTATTGTGGCGGCATCTTTCCGAGTTGGCCAGCTGACGCCGCTTGGCCCAATCCTTGTGGCAGCACACGTGTTCGTTTTTGGCCGGCATGCGCGCGCGATTTCGGGGCTCAATTTGGATTTGTAAGCCGAGAGCAGGGCACTGTGCATCCTTGTCGGCCTCACACCTCCCGATCCCCCAGGAGCAAGAGCAACCCTTCCGAGACCCGCTCGTCGTTCGTTTGGGGCCATGTCCTTTAAGCCGCTTGTCCTGCTGTTGCCTCTCCGTCTCCCTTCAGCACTCGTGCTCCGATCGGAAGTCAACAGTAACTGTTGGAGTGCTCCCGCTTCCTTGAAATTGTCTGACGATCGGGGCAGGGAGACAAAAACCCCAACCGTAAATGAAACCGAGCAGCAACGGCTACAAAAAGTATAATTTGAAATGAGCGAGGAAACGGATCCTGCAGTTAAAGAAATATTTGATTAAAATTAAATCAAAAATTTAATCCAGAATAAAATTATAATTAAAATTCAACATATAAAACTCATATTAAAATGTAAACAAATAGGAAAAACGTAAACTTTAGATCTTTTAATATGATATTTGTCCTGTAATTTAAGTAAATATTATATTCACATTACTAAAAAAGAAATGTAAATAAAAATCAACCTCAAATAGTATATACAAGCCATTAATAGTTGATCCTTATCGTTCCTTTTTGCTCCTTTTCGCTCTAAATTAATTTAAAATATATAAAATAATTCTTCTAAAGTCTAATCTATGAAATCTGCTTTTCCATAGTGCCAAGGATTTGTTTTTCTGAGTGCGGAAGCGAAGAAGGAGCGTGGGCAACCCAATTTCCAAAGTCAAAAGTGGCACCAGATGACGGCGTGCGCCGCCGTCCTTTTCTGAGTCTGATCCCAAGACAAAGCGAGATGGCTAGAGACGGAGAGGTCCTGCTGGAGGAGGATCGGCCAAAAGATGGCATATGTTGCTTTGCTGTCCCGTTCCTCTCAGATCCTTCTCGCTGGCTTTCACTCGCACGCCACGCGGCTCGTCCTGCAGACAGCAAATAATAATAACAACAATGCCAATGCCGATAATTCCTTATTGTCAGGCGGAAGACGCGCCAGTTGGTCGTCGCAGGTCGCAGCTCCTGGATCCTCCCCTATCCCGGAGGCTCGATCCTCTCCAGATTGGCTTGAGATTTCGGGTCTAGTTACAGTTACCCGAAAGTTCGGCGGTAGCACTATTAAAGCCGCATCAATCAAAATTATAGAAAATCCGGCAGCGATATCTGTAAACGCCAACCAGACACGTAAGGCGAACTCCAAAGGCGCCGGCCGCCGATTTTGATGTGGGCTAAGAGATATATGGTCTGTGCCAAGGTAAAATCCATTAAATTCGTATTAATATGAATACGAACTCCCTGGCCACCGACGCCGCCAAAATATTGAGTTCTCAGCGGCTTTTTGTGAAAGAACTTTTCGGTTTTAACTTGCCAAATTAAGAACAAATTATAAATAAAGATAAAGCTTCCTCGCTTGTAAAGAAATATGGTTTATGGCAGTTTTAGTCATGGAAGTTGTATTATTTATGGTTAACTAATTGAGTATAACTAATATTTTTCAATCAATTTGCTTCACTTTTTAATCAAATAAAAAATAAACCGGGGAAAGACAGCATTTTCTTATCGGTTTTCTTAGTAAATCAAACTTTTGTTTTAGTTTATTTCATAAATACCGCCCGGCAAATAGCCGTCTTGCCGCTTGCTCAACACTGCAATCAATACGAAATTATCAATAATCGAGATACATATAGAATAAATTGTGTGACTATTGGGAATCTCTCATCACTGAGTGGGGAAAGTTGAAAAATTGTTTTCTACTGCGCTGATACTGATAAGGTAAACTGATTGCGGAATGTGAATTAGTTGCTAGAAATTTCTTAAACTGATCGGACTTAAACCTAAAGAAATTCAGGAAAGATGGCCGTAAACACCGAAGAACTCATGAGTGCTCTGTCCATTTTGGCCGACAACGAGAACGTCCAGGTGACTGTCCAGGAGTCCGCCAAAGGAGCTGCAATTTGCGCAATTTCAGCCTTGGTCGGTGGCCTCCTCATGGGCCCCCGTGGGCTGGCAGTGGGTGGAACCCTAGGAGCCATTGGAGCTTATGGTCTGACCGAAGGCAAGTTTACTAGTGGGTTACCTATTAATGAAAAACCTATTAATTTTTATATTGATTCCAGGAAAGTTCAAGCCACTGGGTGAGATCATCGCGAATGAGTTGTCCGAAAGTCAACGCGAAGCACTGAAGGATCACGTGGTTAAGGCCATCACTAATGTAAGACCCATCGATGCCGTCAGACTCGTGGGACTTATTCTGGGAAACGAGAACATCAGAAGTGTTGCCCTAAACGCCATAAAATCCTTTGCCACCCAACGTATGGGCCTGACCATTGTCAATTAATTTAGTTATTGACAAAAAAGAAAGGTTTCACTGTTAACAGTAGTAACCTTATCAATTATGGCTAAAATAAATACATTTATATATGTCCATCCCGTTTATAAATATTATTTATATATTTCATTTACCTTTGAACATAAATCCAGCTAATATTTTCTATAATATGGATATTAACCAGGCGAAAGACATACTAACTTATCATTAATCCTTAAACTTAATCTTAGTTAATCTTAGTCTTTTGTGTCGCCCAATAAAATGAATAAATTGTATGGAAATTAATTCACTCATAAAGCTAAAGATTGATTGATTGAAACCGGCAGGAAATGATTGTATCTATAAATTAATTATTTATATGCCTCATGCAGAAGGCAAGCTGATAAGTTGAGGGGTTTGGAAAAACTCAATCAGTTAACCGGAAGTTGCTCAACGATAAGAAGTCGTATCAGTTATCTAAACCAATAAACTTACAATTAAATCATGCCTGATAACTGCAAAGAACTTGTAAAGATACTGGGGTAAGTGGCCGATGAGGAGAATAATAAATATTCTGTTCTGTGACTGTCAAGAAGTTGGCTGAAATCGGAGATAAATCTGTCTCCGTTTACCTAGAATTCATGGGAGTTGGTAAGTTATCTAAATATATTACATTTTATGTTTTCATATATCTTTAAACTCTTTTGATTGTAGAAACCCCTAAAAGGATGAGTCATGTGCTTTCAAATATATTATCAAAGAGCGAATGCATACAGCTGGCCATTTAGATGACCAAGGCTATAGATGTGGTTTCTTCCAAGTGGCGGAGCTAAAAGTAAAAGATCGCCAAATATAAACTTTGGAATTAAGCCTAGTTAAAGCTTTTATTTGAAGATCATACGAACTTGACCATTGAGCCATTGAAAGACACTTGTTCTATCCTATAAACTGTAGTTGCTGATTTCGGAGTAAAACGGGTAATTTCTGAAAATAAAGTAATACTAGTATCTGATGATCCCACATTAATATCTTTCTAGATTAAAGAACATTTTTTAGCATTTATATAACCCTTTTTGGCCCTTCGGTTTTGTCTAATCTCTAGCGAGCACTCAGAGGGAAACCCCGAGTTCCAATAGACAAGCGTCGCGCGCTCATCTCACCCGTGTTTCGTCAGTTGTTTGGGATCGGAAAACCTACCATCAACAGATGGTGGAGTAGGTGCTGGAGCATCATCATCACCATCACCATCATCATCATCAACATCGTGAGCAGCGGCAACAACTGTTACAAGCAGTAAAAATAAGATAAAATTCAGACTCTTGGTGAAATTGCGCCAGCGTCGAAGTAAAGATTCGTAGATATATATATTTTTTTTCTGGCACCAAAAACAATTTTGTCTCCTATTGAACCACTCAGACAAGGGCAGTATTTCTGACCGAAAATAGCTGGAAAATTCGGCTCAGTGTGGCAGGCAGGTCAAAATAATTTGCCTCATTGCGGAAGCGGAGAACGGAAACAGGGAACGGGGGGACTAGGCCAGCTGTTGTTCCGATCCGTACCGGGCCTATATAGTAGGTACCTTTCTGTGTATATCGTGTGGCTGCCACGTGTCGTCGTGGGCAAGTCCATTGGGCAATTGGTCAGTTGGGAAGAACAATGGCCAATTAGTATGCATGCGACTTTGAAAAGTGAACTTGCGATTAGCCACAAAGTTGCCCCGAAAAATGCCACCACAGAGGATCCTGACTAAAAGGCACTCAAAGGGTATTTAATAGATTAATCAAGCATATAGTCTCCAGTCTCGCTCATATAAATTATTAAGTTATTCAAGTAGAAAATCGGGATTACTATTTTAAATTCTTGTTTTAAATGAAACCTCAATGAAAAACATAAGAAAATATAATACTTTTATCTGAGTTAATTGTTTTGTGATATGATTAAGCTTTTTATCAAAGTCTAAATAGTTATTTTTCATGACGAGTTCACTGTAGAAAGTCTTGACTGTATCAGCAGATACCTCTGGGTGCACCACATCGGTTGCGGCAGCTGTAAAATCAATCAAAAACTTGTCAAATAAATGTCATGCATAAGCAATAAGTGAGCAGGATGTGGCGAGTTATCGTCCTGGGTGCATAAATTTGCCTGTATTTCGTAGGGATTCTCTCTTAGGACTGGCACTGGTCCTGCTCCTCGCGCAGATAGTCACCGACCTGCTGGACCACCGTTCCGCTGCACTGCTGGGCCTGCTCCTCCTGCTCGGCGGCTGCCTGGTGGGTCTGGACCAGGAGCATGGAGGCGCTGTGCATAGATTGGGCCATGCCCGCGTTCACCTCCGCCATGCCATTGATGAAGCAAAAATGGGCTCCAGCCGAGGCCAGGGGATTCAGTGCCGAAGAGCCCAGCCGCTGGCATTTGGCGGGTAACTCGGCAATCTGTTGGACAAATCCTTGGACTCGGCTCATTGTCTCCTGGCTCTGCACCCGGAAATCCTCCAGAAGAGCTCCCAAATCGGCGGTGCAAGTGCTCAGCTGGGAGGTCACATTCTCGTTGAGCTCCTCCAGGCTCCAGGTGGGATTGCAGTCGGGATTGGCCAGCAGCAGCTCGTTGGTCTGGAAGATGACGTCGCTCAACTGGGCCAGGGCACTGGCAGTAAGCACCTCCATATTCCCGGATATGTCCTGCTCGGTGCGATCCATCTTGGCCTGCAACTGGGCGGTTGAGTTGTCGCTGACATTGACGGCTATCCCCGCCAGATTATCCACGACCATGGTCACTGGTCCGTAGGTGTCTTTCTGGGCCTGGCAAGCCTGAATGGAATATTATTTATATATTATCGGAATGATGGAGAAGCTCTTTAGGGCCTACATACTGTCAGGGTGAACAAGAGCACTCCCAGTGCTCCGACTACTGTTTGAATCATCGTCATGCCTCCAGTTCTGATTTTCTATTGCAGCTGCCTCACCCACGAAAGGGGTATATATAGCCCAGACTTTGGCATAACTTGCGATAAGGGTTTTCACCCTACCAGTATCCCCTCACAAGGGAACACCGAATGCCCATTAATATATTAAAAACTTTTATCGCAGCGAAACATGTTTGCATTTCAGTGCTTGGAAAATATTTCACAACATCTAAAAGCCCTTACAGAGCCTAGTATTCCATATATTCTAGAAAACCAGATGGGTAACTCGGAAATTAAATATTTTTTCTCTACTTTCAAGCCTTAATTATATTATTTATTTAAGATAATCAGAATAGTCCTATGTACATGTGTTTGAAAGGTATTTGGAGGCTCTGCCTTGCCTCTTCTTGGCTGATCCTCCTCTCTATATCACCGAATATATCCAGAATAGTCAACTGTTGCTTTGATCTCTCCTCAAGACTTGCGTTTGACAAAGTCTGCAGCTTCCAAGAAAGAAAATTACAGCTCTCATAATGCGTTTTATTTGGGATCACGGCTTCAGATGGGTTATGCTGTTGAACAAAATAATATATATGTAATTAAATAAATAATAGAGTTTTAAACTAAACTTACGATGAGGGTAAACAATAGGAAACCAAAAACTCGAATAGCTTCACTCATAATGGTGATCCTCATTTGCAGTTGGACTCGGGAATGACTTGGTATTTATAGCGAAGACATTGTGTATCCTGATAAGATAAAGAAATGTTTTTACAAATTTTGGACATTTGTTTATTATATGAAACACCTTTAAAATAGACTTTTGTACACTCTCAAATTTAAAAACTAAAAAACATGATTATATTTTTAATAATTTTAATAAAATTGAATACAAAAATTAAAGTCTTTAATGTCCTGGCAGGCGGCAGTCTATGCCTCCGAGGATGGTCTGCTCACCGAGAAGATGGTGCTGGACAGGTGTCACTCTGCCGCTCAACAGCACAAACAGAAGATGGCCTGGCTTTCGGATCAGGAGCGCGCCGATCACAAATCCATTAGTGGTGCCGCCGCTCCGCCGCTTACTTTCACTGCCAACAAACTGTGAGGCTGTTTCGCTTGATGTGGAGTTTAGAATGATGTATTTTCTTGTGTAACAAAACTAGCATAATTTCATAGAGTTGAAATTTAATTTCTCAAATCAATATTATTCTTCAGAATAATATGTATTTGTTTAAAGATAAAAACTCTCAGTAGACAAAATCCTCTTCGTAGTCAACCTACCCTTAGAGGAAATTCAAAAATCACTTAGATATATGGTATATGAATATCAGAACATATACCTTTTCCGGGAATCAGTTTGATTCAGTTTCAAGATGAGAATAGAATCATTTCCACTGCTTCTGCTGCTGCTGGCACTTTTTTGTGTAATAAATATTTCGCCTAAAAGTGAAATTCATTAACTAAAGTCTCCTCTCTTTTTTTACAGGTGCCTGGCCAGACCCAGAACAGGATTTGGAACCAAAATGGTCCCCTTTACGAGGCCACAAAGCAGCTTGTAACCAGTGAGAGTTCGAAGGCCGCCAATATCTGGAACCGCACCCAGGAGGCTATCTACGACCATACCGAGCGTCTACAACTCGCCTTGAACACACTCGACGAGCAGCAGCGGGAGGTAAGTGCCCGCCTGGAGCTATTCTTTGGCAGCCAGTACAGCGCCGAGTGGCGGGCCTGCTCCAAGAAGCACGAGCTCCAGGTGGCCCACTTCAACCGGGAGCTGGTGGACAAGTACAGCATCTGCCGCAATTCCCTGGACAGCATCATGGAGCACTTCGAGCAGGAGATCGTACTCGAGGCTAATTTTTTGAGCAAGGCTTCGCAGGAGATCGACAAGGTGGCCAAGAACTGCAGGACCTGGCAGCTAAAGCAGTCCGGCCTGAATCATGCCGGAGTCCTGCTCTGCACGGTGTCGGGTATAGGGGACATCAGACAGCGTCTGGCCAGAAGCCTGGAACTCTGCGATGATATCCTGCTGGAGATGTCGCTGGAGGATCTGGACACGCCAAGTTGTCTCTTCTACCATCACTTGAAAGTGGAGTTTGATGAGGTCTTTGCTCAGATCGAGGCCTGTGCTGGGGTCTAGGGAAAACTAAATAAAAATTAAAGCAAAAAGGAGTATATTTTATATTTTTATTAATTATTAAACAATATTCACTCTCTCTCTCTCTCCTTCTGCTTCATTCATAAAAAGCTCGCTGCAAATTTTAATTTGTTTACCGAAACATTGCCCCTTGGAGTGCGGGTGTTATATATAACTTTAATATTCCCGATAAGCAGCGATTATCGCTGCCTAATCAGCCCGTGGCCACTTAAGGAAATCCAAGTGTGATAGTGTTTTACGAGCCATAGTTTCGCAGATAATGGTCAAGATCCCTCGCTCTGGCCAGTTGGACTCTATTGGCGCACCGAGCAAGATGGTTAGAATAGCGCTGCTCCTGCTGGCCGGCGTGCTGCTGCTCTGCTGCGGCTCTGGCCAGGCCCACCAGGAACTGGAGGGTCTCCTGCAGAAGCAACTGGTGGACTTGCAGTTGTCCAGCGATGAGGTGAAGGCGCTGCGTCCACTGTACCGCGAGATGCAGGCCCAGTACGATTATCTGTACAGCCTGAAGTTCCAGCAGGGCGATGGAAGCGAACAGAATGAGATCGAGGAGCCGGAATTGGATGGCAACTACCTGCAGGCCTTTGAGGACTTTCGCCGGGAGTTTGCCATTTACTTGGACGAGAAACCGCGTGTGGTTTACGACACCAAGCTGCCCACCGTGGAGGAGATAATGGGTGAACCCAGTGCGGACTTTACGCCAGATCAGAGGGCGGAGTTCGAGGACCTCAGGGATATAGTGCAGGATGTGATTGATGAGGCGCAGATTGACATCGATGACCTGGTGGCACGGGCCATTACGCTGGAGACCAATCTGCTGAAGCTGAACAAGCCCAAGATCGTGACGGCTGCCATTGCCGGACTTGGCTTCATGTGGAACTACTGGGGTCGCGGCAGCCAGGCGGCCTACTGCAGCTACTCCATGGTGCCCGAGTTCCGGGTGGCCCTGCAGGCCATTAACGATGGCGTCGACTGCTACTCCCGCACCATGGCCCTGGTCCTGAGGATACAGGATGAGACAGTGGCCGCCGTCAAGGAGGTGAAGCGCAATGTGGGCGGCCTGGTGAAGATCTACAAGAAGATCGCAGCCAAACAGACCACAGTGGGCAAGATCCTCTCGGGAACGGTGAATGCCCTCAGTGCGATCCGAAGGGTTCACGACATCATAGCCGTGGGCATCGATGTCTATGGGAAGATCAACTCCCAGTTGCCTGCCGAGGCTCAGCATTCCGTGGAGTGCGGCGTAATGTTCGTGGAGAGCGTTCCACAGATGGTGGAATCGCTCCAGAACCTCACCACCTGCATCACCTATGTGGATCCGGAGACGGTGACCTACGAGTTCACCCATCCGGAGGAGGATCGCTACTGGAATACCGGCGGAGAGCCTCCAGAAATACCCTACGAAAACGACGTGGACGAGGACGATGGCGATGATTATGTGGACAACGAGGAGTTGAAAGACGACGACGACTATGTGGATCACAGATAAGCCTGCGTGGAATTTCCACGGCTAATCGGAGTAATCTAACTTGCGATAATGCTCGACTCGGTTACGGATTAAATGTGTTTATAAGCTATATATTAACCTTGATCAAATGTGTGATTTAAATACAGTTTTAAACAGATAATAAATGTATATAAATGTGCCGGGATTATAGGGGATGATCTAAGTATCAGGAAGTTTCATAGATCTTACAAGGGAATTGAGTTCTATTACTTATTTATAGCGCAAATTAGCAAAGTTTTTAATCAGAAGTTTAGGTATTATGGCATTATAACCTTCTATATTTCATTAGTCATTATTATTTAACATTCGTCCAATCTTAAAATCAACTAAAAAACAAGTTAAATAGAAAGGCAATCTTAAAATAAACTAAAGAGCAAGTCAAATTATGGGGAATATATACAAATTTTTATATATTTAAAATCTTGTTCAAAAAGAAGATTTTTCTTTATTCATTTTAATTATTTTGTTTTCAATTTTTACATTACAAATTTCCTTTTTATTTATTAGTTAATAGTTGCTAACTCAGCTTTAAAAAAAATATATCAATTTATACATTTTAAAATTCGATTTTTTAGTAATTAATTGCACCTGAAAAATGGGTTAAGATATATATTTTTGGATCTGTTGAATTTACATAGCAAAAGCTACCATTTGAGTATCGATCCTTCGACGGGAGACCGGCTGTCACTAGTTTTTTGGTTTTTTAGCCTTAATAATAATATTTTTGTATATATTTGTTGTGCAGCCCTGCTGACAGGACACTTTCCTGATCCTAAAATGCACTCGGACAATTTATAGATATCACTCTATGACTAGATTCTGGACTTGGGGACTGGAAGCGCTGACTAGACGTCGCTCTCCTTCAGCTGGCGGACGTACTGCTCGCTCAGGGACTTGTTCAGGCCATCGAAGTTAATGTCAGACGGCGAAGCTGCCGCCTGCGGAGTGCTGTGCGACTTGAGCACATTCCGACCTGTGGGACTGGGAGGCGGCTTCTCTGCCGAAGCGGCGGAGGCGGAGCCGGGGGCGACGATACCGAAAGCCTGCGGTATGGCATCGGCCATAAGGGTTTGCCGGCAGAGTGCAGACAGAGCGCTTCCCGGTCCCGAGGTGGCAGGCGTCTCCTTGGGCTTCTTGTGGCCTCTTCTCAGCTTCGAAGTGAGCGTGGCAAAGCCCAATTTACTCGAGATCTTGGCACTCCGGCTGACGGCTCTGGGCAAGCTGTCGTAGGCACTGGAGGTGCCCACGCTCTCCTGATCCGTGGACACGTCCTGGTAGGCTGGTGGCTGCTTTGCCGGTTCCCCCCGCATGCTGCCCGCACTGATACTCTTCTGGAGCACCACCGAGTCACTGCCCTTGGGCGGCGGTGTCTGGGGCTCTTGCCGGGGCGTGACCGGAGCACTTTGCAGGAACTGCGCCTTGGCCAACTGGAGGCGAATGGCCCGCTCCGACAGTGGCGTGGCTGGGCGCTCCTGCGCTAGGATCTGCGTTGGCGGGAACTCAAACTGCTTGGCCTTGGTGGGAGTGTTCGGGTGCTTACGCTGAATGCGGGGCAGGGTGTTATCCTCCTTGTTGGGCAAGACCAAAGGCAAGGGAACCGGTGGCGGAGGCGGAGCCCTCGAGAAGGTCGATCCGGAGCCGGTCTTGGCTATCTTGTGCTCAATCTTGTTGGTAACGGTGGCACTGTGCGATTTGTGCAGCGAGTTCTTCTTGTAGATATGCGCCTTCCTGGGCACCGGCACAGGGGGATTGGCCAGTAGCTCCTGGTGCTTCTCCAACTTCTTGGACTCGGCCAATCTCTGCATGCTGTCGCTGGCCAGAGGTGGGCGCACCAAGAGGGATCCACGACGCAAGTTATCGCTGCTCTGACTCTTCCTCAGCTCCTCCTTGGCTGGCTGCGGCGAGGAGGAGCTGATGCGTTCCAAGCTGATGGATTTGTACAGGCTAAGTGGCCTTGGCTGGCACTTGGATCTCTCCAGTTTCTGTAGATTCTCCGATTTCTGCAATTTCTCCAACTTTTCTGGCTGCTGCTCCTCCAGGGGACTGTCCAGTTCCTTCTCAATCACCGCTATGCCCTCGAAGGCACTGGGCTCTGGGATGGTGGTGAACAGCTTGCGTTTGGTCTTCACAAAAACATTGGCATTGGTGTTGTAGGTCCGGTTGTTGGACTCCGGCAGCGGGGGAGGAACAAAGGCACCCACCCTGGTGGGTGGAGTGGTAGCCGTTGATGGCGTTGAGGAGGAGGGCGTTGAAGCAGGAATCGGAGCCGGTGCCACGCACTGACTCTGCTCAATGAGTTGTCCCGGCCTAACCTTAAGAGAACCGTAGACGATTTCCTCGGTCTCATTGGCCGGCGCTGTGGATCCCAGCCGGAAATCATCGTCCAGGGAGCGCTGCTTCATGCGGAAGTTCTTTCGACGCAAGCGACGCGGCGTCTCCAGCACCGAGTGGGTGTCCGCATCGCTGCTGTCGCTCTCGGTTTTGCTATTCTGGCGGGAACCCATCTTGCGCAGCCTCAGCAGCTTCTTCTTGGCACAGGAGGCACTCGTACTTGCTCCTCCGTTTGCCAAAGATCCTGGATTAGCAGTCGGTGCAGTGGAGCGACACAGGGTACCAGTGGTAGTGCTGGTCTCCGTCTCGTGCTCCATCGGCGAGGCCGCACTGGCACTGGCACTGTTATCGTCTTGGGCCAAGCGATCTCGGCTGGAGTTGTCGCAGGTGGCATACGCCGAACTGGAATCCAACTGCTGGCCATCTTCGCTGGTGATGTTGATGTCGGGCACAATGTCCCGGGGATAGCGATTCGTTCCGCCCTCTAAGGATGTGAGAAAGGGTTTCAATGGCATGTTTTCATAGTCATATTTAGAGTAATCCTTACGTATGCTCAGCTTGAGGCACTGCAGGGACTCATGCAGGCCTTGAAGCTCTTCCAAATACTCCAAAGTTCGCTCCTGCATGGTTTCCTGGCAACATGCTTCGTCCAGAGGGGATTTCTGGCTCTGCAATATGCATATTTCATTATTTTCCACATCAAATTGAGTGTATCAAGTGCTTCTCACCAGTTCCAATAGCCGTCCCAGCTCGCTCTGGACATCGGATATGGCATTGAGCACGCCGGCCTTCATCAGGTTGTTGGAGTAGTACGGATATATGCTGCGAATGCTTAGCAATGCGGCCTGGCAGTCCCGCATGGACGGCTGCTCTGACAGGTCGGGCGAGGCATTCCTCAGTTGGCCAAATAGGTCGTCCGCACGTTTCAGAGCTCCCAGCAACGGCGCCAGATTCGTGTGCGACTCGAAGCTCTGGACGCGACGAGAGTTGCTGGAGGGAGAATATAGATATCACAGTTGAGTTTCAAAAGGATTTAAGTTTCGAAGGCGACACCTACACATAGTCATTGCACTGGACCTCCTCGTACTTGTAGATGGGCGTCTGCTGCTCCACCAGGGTGTGAGCGGTGACCAGGGGCGAGGCGGTGTCGTGTATGTGCTCCTCCACCTCGACCATGACCGCCTCCGGCTCGTCGTACTTCTTGAACTCGTGATCGGTGAGGGCGTCGGCGCTGTCCTCGATCTCCTTAAGATCGTTGACATCGTTCAGGGACAGGGACGAGGCCTGTTGGGAGATAGCAAGCTGAAGCTGGCAGTTCGGCGAAACGCTGTCCAGGGAAAGCGACCGACTGAGGGTGGGCGAGTGCTCTGCGGTGGCTGTAGGAAAAGAGAGCAGAGATTAACCTAGAGTCTAAGTGAATCTTGATGACAACCTTTATTGCACTCCTTGTTGATTCGTCGCACATCGATGGGACAATAGCCGGGATGCAGCAGGGCAAATGTGGAGGCCTCTGGTCCTATGCCTCGAGCCTTCTCCCACTCGTACAGCTTGCGGGTGAACTTCCTCGAGATGCCTTCGAATTTCATTACCTCGCCACCGGAGGTCTTTACCTCGATGTTTTTGGACGTGTGATCCGGCGCCACGATGGCCTTAAGTCGGGACAATCTACGAGAAGAAGGATTCAAAGGATTAGTTCCTTGGTTAGTAACTGAACTTTGACTGTGAACACACTTCTCCTTGTCGTGCGGCCTGTGCTTGTACCAGCGATCATCATCGGATCCCCTTCTCGTGGACTGCCCGTGCTTGGAGCTTCGCTTCAGGGAGTCATTGTCGGAGGCTGTGCCCCCGCCAGGAGCGCATTTCAAACGGTTCCATTGCTCTGGTTTCACATTTGCAAGATATATCGATTTTATTCCATTAATAAAATCAGAAATTTTATACAAAACTCACCCAACTTCTTCTGGAACTTCTCGGGCAGATCCTTTTGATCGGGTAAAGCACAGAGTCCCTGGCCTTCGAGCTTCACCTGACCCATGCTCCACAGGTTCCAGTCAATCTTGGGCTTCACCTCGCCGCTGCTCTGGCTCTTGGCCGTGGGACTGGCCGCTGGCGGATCCGAGGAGGCATAAGCTCCGGCCGAGCAGTTCTGCTGCTTGGCCCGCCACTTGTGCAGCTTCTTCTTGAACTGCGGCGTGAGATTCTGCTCCAGCTGGTCGGTGGACATCAACTCGCTGTGCTGGAGCAGCTGTGTGGGCGAGTGCTCCTCGCTGCTGCGCTTCCCACTGCCGCTGCCACTTGGTCCAACCGTTCCACCGGCCGAGTTAGCTCCGCTGCCCAGTTTAACGCCTGAAACGATGGGAATGCACAGCGGTTAGAACTTTCTGGGAGATCGGCGAAATGGGCTTTTCAGGGGATCCCTACTGCGGTTGCTGGCGCTGGAACGCTCGAACTCACGCTGCTTGTTCTTAAACTCCGAATCTAGTTTGAGTACGAGAAGTTGATAATGTTGAAATACCTCGTCATCAGCGTTCTGAGGGAAATTCTTACGATTTGGCGTTGTTGGCTCCGAGAAATCGCCACTGGACAGGTCCTCGCTCTCTGCAAAAGAAGGAAGTCTCAGGGTTAACAAGGATCATCAGGAGATAGCCACTCATAAATCCGTCTTAAATCGAAAAACCCACCGAATTCGCCAAAGAAATCCGAGTGCCTGGAGGGGCTGCTGGGCACGGAGGAGGTTCCCGGCGAGTGAACGCGACGCATGCGCGAATCCTTGGGACTCTTGAGCGGCGAGTGCAGCTGCGGCAGATCCGAGCTATATATCTGGTTGACCTGGCTAAGATTCAGCGGGCTGGGTGGCAGCTTCTGGCGCCGGCTGCTGGTGGCCTTTATCTCCGCCACATGATCCTCGGGCAGCACCTCGAAGTCAGAAAAGGCCTTTGAGCGGCGCAGCGACTTGCTGGACGAGGACTTGGCTGCCAAGGGCGGAGCGGAGGATCTGTTGCTGTCCAGGCGCTCATCGGTGGCGGACTTGCGCAGCTCCACCTCAAAGTTGGAGGTGCGGGAATCGCAGCGTGTATCGCTCTTGGAGGAATCACGACCTGGGGGGATTGTGACGCTTACATATATTAATGGGGACAACTGGAAACTGGTTTTGTATTTACGAAAACTCTGCCGACAGCCCGCCTCGAGATCGTCCAAGGAACTTGCCGAGCTGATGGTGCCCGGTGTCCCGCCAGTATCGCTCATAATATGCCCGGAGGAGGAGCTAATGATGCTGTCCGCCGAGCTGCTGCCAGCCGCCACACTAATGGGCACTTTCAGGTACCTAAAAAAAGGAGAAATCAGGAATCAAGAGGAGTCACCAAAAAGTTAGAGTACAGACCTCTCCACTTCATGGTTAAGCGGCATCAGGACGCTGTTTTCCGGCGCCCCGGGACCGGAGGGCGGAACATTGGCCCGTTCCCACTTGAAGGCGGCCTTCACCTTGGTCCACTTGGACACCTTGGCCTTGTTGTCGCTGTACGTGCTCTGGCGTCTCAGCAGGTAGGGACGCGACGAGGAGGTGCTCAGCTTGGAGCTTGAGCGATCGGCCTTCATATAAAGATTAAGATCGTCGTCCATCATGGACTTGCTGCGCTCTCTGATTCTAAGGATACAAATTTCATTATAATTCAAAGGAGAATGTAAAGGAAAAGCCTTTCTAACCACAAAGGAATTGGAAATTATTCAAAACTCTTTCTGGTTACCTCTTGAACTTGCCCTGCTTGAAGGGCGGAACCACCTCGGTGCCCATCAGCGACTCCAGCCAGGTGAGCGAGTGTTCCAGCTCAAAGTCGGTGTCGTTGTGGTTGGTTTTAAGCCTGGCCGGCTTCGCAGGTGGACGCTGCTTGGCAGCAGCTTGACTAGTGGAGGGCAGCTCCTCATCCACGGCCATTTTGGCTTCCTGCTCGGCCGCCCGTTCGCCTGCCTCGTTGTCGGCTATGGTGGCCAGACGCTGCTCCAGGAAACCCTCTAGCAGAGCATACGTCCTAGTCAGCTCGTCCATGGCTTCGATGGCGGAATTAAGACGCGACTTTAGCGGCTCAATGGTGCCCCTGTCCGCGCGATAAGGCAGGCACTTGGAACAGGCATGCTTGCCCCGCTCGCACACGGGCAGATCCTTGACCTCCTTCCGCTCAAACTTGGGCGAGGCGGAGAGATTGCGTGCTCTGGAGGCCACAGCCGGAAACTGGAAGATGTTCTCCTCGGTGCGGCCGCACATGGCCGGCGGAGCGGTGGGCAGGCTCTCGTAGTGCAGGACATTCGGCCGGACACGGGTCCTGCGGGGCTTTGGCGGCGGTTGACCTGGCGTCGACGTCGGCGTCTTGTCCCAGTCCATCGCTGTATCAGAAGCTCTCGATGGAGAATGGGAAATCGCTCAATTGGGGTCTTTGTTTGTTTACGCTGCCAGATACGCCACTAAAAACGCACACAAGACGGCAAAATCGTAGAATTATCAGAGATCAGAATCGGTTGACGGGGGGAGGGTCTTGGTTTTGATTGTTTATAAAAGAGGAAGACAAATGTAGAACGTCCGCCGCCGCCGGGGCGAGTCTTAAAGTGTAACGATTAAATCCACGAAATGTAAACAATATTCCGTTCGAAAATCCCATTTCAGCACGTTTCCCCACATGTGCGAAAGTTTTTCGGATATTTTCCTTTTTTTTTTTTGTTTTCTAAAAATACGCACGCGTGTGGTCACTTAACCGAAACGGAGAACGGAGAACGGAGACTGCTCCGGAATGCACTCCGTCCAATGGGTTTCAGTTTCAGTTACGGCTACGCTTACGGCTCAGTTGCCGCCGAGGAGCAACAAATAACACACGAAAATCACGTTAAATAGAGGCACTGCCTGCGGCAAGGCAAGCCGAACTATTTTTAAAACGCTGACACTCTTTTGTTTGCGCCTCCCCATGGCGATCGCAACACACCCAACACATCCCAATCCCTCCTCTCCCCTCGGATGGCCGATGAAAGTGCGCACACTTCCTTTATTTCCAATTTATTCCAACTTTTTTTTAGGTTACACGCCATTAATATTTCCCATTTATGCGAAAGTGCACGCACTCAGAGTGCTCCAGTGGGATGGGTGGATGCTGGATGCTGGATGGATGGATAGATGGGTGGATTGGTGGGTGGGTGGTTGGTGGTGGTGCGAGCAGCGATCATAATGTGTATACTTTCACTAGGCGTTTCGCCACTTTGCCTGCGAGCATTGGTTGTTATATCGAGAAAACTGTTGCCACACATTGAATACACATTTTTCTTTTTACTTTTTCATTTTCCCTCTCGACGGCGGCGCCTCTTAGCTTGGCTTTCCTTAGCTTTATCGGTCTATTTCGGGGCTGTTTTTGTTGAAACGAAAAACAATAACAAATTATTACTTGCACTTTTCCCATGCACACACACTGCGACTGCTGGGGCTCTTTTGTGTCACTCTCCCCCACTGCGGAATTCGTTCGCGATTTTCCACGGCACACAGCACTCGCTGGGGCCAATCCCCAAAAGCAATTCCGAGTCCGTCCGTTGCGCCGGTCGAAGCTATTCTGAGCACAGTGCCGTGCCGCCAGTGCTTTCCTCCTCCGTACGCATCGGAAAAGTCGGAAAATGTGAGATTTATTTTTAGAGAGAGAACGCGAGGAGCATTGTTCTGCTCTTGGTTTTTATTTCCTTCAATTTCTCTTAAGATCGGAACGATCGGAGGTTTTAAATAGTAATTATGATGGGATATTGAGACTTATTTTAAGAATATTAAATTAAGTTCATTTAAAATAATGTTCTCTGTATAAAAGAATTATTTAAAAACTATTAATTAATAAGAATAAAATGATTTTACTAACTAACTAAACCCTCTCTTTAGAGAAAATACGAAATAGCATTAGTAAGTTAATTTTAAATAATGTTTTTAGTATAATAGAATTGATTACAATTCTGTTAATTAGTGAAAATAAAATAAATTAACTAAACCCTCAAAACAGAGAATATAAAATAAGTCACAAAGGTTTTTTTTTGCAAATAAAAATCAAAAACATTTCGAAATTCAAGTTGCCCGCAAAAATCATCAGTTTGGCATTCACCACGAAAGCATAACAGCCGGTCACAGCCATTCACCGGAAAGCGCCGTCACCACCACACGGCGAATACGTAATCCTTGGTTGTTAGCCGGAAAAAATAAATAAGGAAATTGTGAAAGAAATGCAATCCGTTCTGGCCTCGATGCGTGCCCTGGCCCTGCGCCAGCCGGCGGCGGAGTCCCTCCGGCTGCTGCACCTGTCCGCAGTGAGCGAGGCGGCCCGCAAGGGAACCCGAGAGAAGGCCCGCAAGAAGAAAGTCAAGGTGGAGGTGAAGAAGGTGGGATTCATACCGCACAACCAGCGCAACAAGAAGTGAGTAGGCGGCTGCTAGTCCCTGGCCAGAGATTAACCTTCCTCCGTGGCCAGGATCAATGTGAAGCGGGCCGACAAGCATGTGGACGACTCCTGGAAGCAGGTGCCAAAGGACGACTGCTATGTGGGCCGCTACTACCGCTGGCCGGTGTACTCCGTGGCGGAGGCCATCCAGTGCCACCGGGAGACGCACCATCCGAGCATGTACAACGTGCCCAAGGCGCCCCTCAACGTGGATGTCGAGCTGAACATGCAGGCCGAGAAGATCACTCGTTTTGTGGACAATTTCCAGCGCATGGCCATGATTCCGCACAAGTTCGAGCACGGAGAGGAGCGCAAGATTATAGTCTTTACCAAGGGAAACGTGAGTGCTGGACAGAAGTGTTTCGGGTTCAAGATTTACTTCGGTTTTCCGCTTGCAGAACGAAGTCTTGGAGGCGCGGGAAGCAGGCGCATCCCTGGTGGGCGGCGTGGAACTGATCAAAGACATAACCAGCGGCGAGTTGTTGCTCTCCGACTACCAGTACGTCATTGCCCATCCCAACATCCTGGCCGAACTGGTAGCCCTGCGCGGACTGATGAAGCGCAAGTTTCCCAATCCCAAGAGCGAGACGCTGGGCACCAACCTGGCCGAGATGATCGTCAAGTTCTCCAGCGGCATTAGCTACAGCGCCGCGAAGGATGAGTACCAGCAGAATTTCGGCCTGATTACCGCCTGCGTGGGAACCTTGGATATGGAGGCCCAGAAGCTGGAGGCGAACATTCAGCACCTGCTGCAGGACATCAACACGATGAGGCCCAAGCGGGAGGGTCGCTTCATTACCCGCGTTCTGCTCAAGAGCCCGCCCAGCAGTGAGCAGCTGAAGATCGATCCCTTTGTCTATGTGCCGGAGATGTGGGACAAGAGCTCGGCGAAGGTGAAAAAGCAGGCGGAACCAGCGGAGGAGCCCCAAAAAGCCGTGGCCACCAATTAGTTATGATACTATGTATATTCTTGTTCATGGATCGATTGCGCGGATACTTTAAACTTACGTCTTCTAGAGTCCTAAACAGTCTACGTTACTTTGGCGGTTGCTATTGCTCCTTCTTTCAGGCCTTCTGGGTGGCGGCGTTGCGCTGCTGGTGCTGGCGCAGCATCTCCAGCTGCTTGACCCGCGTGTAGGCGGCGCTGGCCACCAGGACCACAACGTTGGAGGTCCACCACAGCGCCGAGCGCACATCGTGGTAATACTGGGTGGCAATCACAGTCTGCGCGCAGGCCTTGGCCGTGCCTGAGATATTGTGCGTGAGCGGGGAGGTGACCTAAAACGGAATGTGATAAGCTGTTACCAGGCGGTTTGTGCGCTCTTCAAGCTCACCTTGATTTCCAGAGCGGTGACAAATCCAATGGCGAAGCCACAAATGCCACTCAGGGTCATGGCGGCCCAGAACCACGAGGCCCACAGGTGCGGATACGTGATAATGGTCTCCAGCTCCCCATTGATGATGATCAGCGGCAGGAAGAGCAGCGTCGAGTACAGATTGTTGTAGTAGCTGAGCAGCCACACTTCCTGGTTGACATAGCCCAGCGACTTCTTCGTCTGAATGGAGAACATGGCCAGGGCCAGCGAGCTAAGCACTCCAAAGACGGTGCCCCGCCAAGAGAAGACCTCGGTGAGGCTCTCCTGGTCCACGCCCAGCCAGAAGCCAATGACGATGGCCGCGCAGCACAGCAGGCACTTGAAGCTGGTGCGCTGGCGCAGAATCACATAGGTCAGCACCACGCTGAACACGGTGGTCAGGGATCGGCCGATATAGTAGAAGGCCACCGTCACGTACGACAGCGACAGGTTGTTGGCTCCAATCATCAGCGTGTAGAGCACGGACAGGGGCAGAATCTTCCGAAAAGTGTCAATGTCCAGCGGATTGCCCTCCGGAAAGGTGAACACTGAGGGATACTTCCTACTCAGCCGGCTCATCAGATAGCAGATGACCGTGGACACGACGCACTGGAACCAGGACATAAACAGGGGGGCTCCCAGGTTGACGGTGTCGCTGCTCAGCAGGTGTTTGTTCACGAACACAGTCAGAATCGAGGTGCACCTGTGGTGGCGGTGGGAGGAATGACCGGATTGCATCCAAAAACAGCACACGTCATACTCACCAGTAGAGGGCCACCACGAAGAAGATCTTCAGGTATTTGTTCACCAGCCGGTTGTGCTCCTCCAGATTTTTGTACATCTTGCAGTCTGGGAACAGTTTGTGCGCCGAAAAAAAGGAAATTTGTGCGTTCTTTTTGCTCCACGTACAAGCTGCGAACCGGTCTGCCGCTATCAGCTGTTCGCCCTCAGAACGTTACAGGCGCGTTGCGAGGGGAGTTCAAAGAGTTCGGTAAATGGAAGCCGTATTGAAAAAAGGCCTTAAATATTATAAATAAAATTATGCATATCAGAGAGGCCATTATTGTTAATAAATAAATTTAAAAACAAAAAGGGAGACTATAATTAGCACCTACACTTGAAATATGTGAAATGTACCCCCAAAAACTCCACAAATGCAATGCTTAAATCATATTTATTCAAAACAATTATTTTTTTTTAGTTACAAGGTGTTAGTATCAGGCCTGCGTAGCCTCCAACCGATTCAGTGGTAAATATATATATTTATTTAAGTATATTAGTTAACCTCTCTTCATCTCTCTCTCTTTCTCTGTCTCTCTGTCTCCAGGCTTTCTCGTTACTACTTCTCCCACTCGCGGAACTCGGTTCCCTCGGGCGGCTTCACGGTCACCTTCTCCTTGGACACTTCGCCCCAGTTCGTGCTGAGCACGGTACCTCCAGACTCGGAGAAGGATTTGTTCATCGCCTTCTGCACCTCGGGCGATGAGGTGCTGTAGATCTTCTTGAACAGGTTATTGAGCGCCGCCTCGCCCTTGGCCTCAGTTTCCTCGACCTTCTCCTCTTCGCTGACCAGCTTATCCCAGTTTTTGGCCTGGACCTTGGGCGGTGCAGCCACAGCGACGGCGGCAGCCGGCTTCTCCAGAGTCTCCCAGCGCAGGCCCGTCTCCTTGGCCAGGGTAATCTCCACCTTGGTGGAGAAGGCTTTGTGCGAGGACCGCTCCGGCACTATGGGGTGCAGCAGCATGAGATCCAGTTCGTAGTCATCGGCCGTCATGTGGACGCGCTGCCCGGAGATCTCCACCGCGTAGTGCTTCTCGGCGGCGTTCTTCAGGAGCACGGTGATGACCACCTTGGCCTCCGATTGGTACCAGTCATGCTTCACGGACATCTCGCTCCGCTTCAGTCAGTGCTGCTTTGTAAGAATTAATTCTTTGTTTACGGATTTTTACAAAAATTAAAAAGTTCCTTGGAAATAGGGGTGTCAAAAAGTCGATTTTAGGGAAAAGCGTCAATGGAGTCGATTTCTGGCGTTGCCAGACTGTGGAAAATTGTTTGCGCATTTTCTAACGCATTTTCAAAATGTGTGCAAACAAGCTTTTCATTTCAATTTTAAACAAAAGTTTAAATAAAAGAACTGGAAATTCCCTACAGCCTTAAAAACTTTTAAAATATAAAAAGAAAACAAAACTTTCACATATCAAAAAACAAATGTCAAAGATTCTTATTAAATTAAATGTAGAAAACTATGAACACACGGACCGTCTCCATCCAGTCCTGCTCCACCTCTGCCAAACGCCGCAGCCAAGCTGTAGATGCAACTTTTGGGCCAATTTACGTGCACTTCAACTTTGGCAATCAATACGCTGGTGTGGCGAAAACAGCAGTCGAATCGAAAGCGAATAAGTCCCGATGACAACTAACATAAATTCCGGAGGTCCTTTCTCCCCAACCCCGCACTTATCTTTCGTCCTGAGGGCAAGATTCGCATCCTTGTCCTCAAAGTTTGCTTCCAATGACAGCAAAAATGAAAAGTTTTGGGAAAAGAATGCGGAACTAGTTGGCCAGAAACTATTCCTCTTTTAAAGTTTCAAGTTTACGACTTGCATTTACAATGTTTTGATGGTTGTTTTTCCATTCCATCAATTGAACATTTTCTAATCAATTGAACATATTTTGTATTTAATTCGTAAAAAAAAAATTCCTGTTTTTGCAAGATACAAAATAAATTGCGAATGTTTTTCTCTAGGATACGAAATTAATAATGGAATATTTGTATACAAAATAAATTGCGAATGTTTTTCTCTAGGATATAAAAATAATAATGGAATATTTGTATAATTATTAATATTAAAAATTCACCTTTTGTATTACTTTTAACTTGTTGAGATTAAGATTGTAACAAAAGATTTTAATTAATATATAATACATACAAAATAAAATAAAATTATATTAAAAATAAATCAAAATTAAAACGCTGTTACAATTTTAAATGATATTTTGGAATAATATTAACTTTAGAAACGTTTAAAAAATGTATTATTTTAATTATCTGAATTATATATTTTATGAAAATATTTTTAATATTTTTCCTTTAAACAAAATGGATTAAAAAGGGGAAACATTTTCAGTTCTATTCTATTAACATAGGAACGTTGCATTTATCGCATGCGAGAAATGTCTGCTTCACTTTCACTTTCTCTTTCACCCCGTCTGCTAAGGTAACTTTCCCCTGAGCTGAATCTGTTACAGCTCTGTTATGTGTGTATGTTATGTTATATGTGAATCTGTTACAGCTCTGTTATGTGCGTATGTTATGTTATATGTGCAAAACGTTTTTTAATGTTTTTTCTACAAAATTAAAATTATTTATAAGTCCTTCTATAAAATTAAATTATATTTTTGTTTTTAGGCAGTTAACTTATTTTTTCTGGTAGGAAATAATTCAAATTATGTATTACCAAGAGCGCCTTTTGCACGGCATTAAATCTATTCTAATTTTAAATTAAATATCTGATGTTTGGATAATTTTTGTAGGTATCAAATGAATTAAAAAATGTTTTTAGCGATGAACAATTTGAAGTATATTTCTTTAGAGTTTAAAATAATAATAATATTCAATATTTAAAATAACAATAATATGTTAAACTCTAAAAAAATATATATTTCAAATTGTTTATCGTTAAAAATATTTTTTAATTAATTTGATACCTACAAAAATTATTCCAATCTTTTTAGCACATCTTTCTAGGAATTTCATAATCATCAAAAACACAAAGGCTGCCAAAATTAAGTAATATATAATTTAAAATTCATTTTTTTCACTTTATTAATAGCAATTAATTGCGATTCATTATTGATTGCTGATAGGATAAGCCCTCCTTTGGCCTCATCAGGATGTGGCAGCAGATCAAGCCGAAAATTTATCAAAAACTTTTAGTAAAGCAAATATTGATGCTGCTTCGAGGAGGTGCATCGTGGGCGGCAATATAAGTGGCAAACGCAGTGTGCACTTTCATGGGAAAATGTGCTTGTGGCATACAAATGGCATCAGCTCCAGCTGCACTCGGGTTAAGGATATATTATATAAAGTGTGTGTGGGAAATTTCCCGTTCAATCTTTTTCGTCCTGTTTGTTTGTTTGTCACTTGTGCGGTGCCGCCTTCTAAGAGATACATTCTTCAAGGGTAGCGAAAAAGAGGGCAAAAACTTGCCAAAAAGTTGCACTGCCAAGTGTTTGTGGCCTTGGATAAACAGCAGCCAATCACTAGGTGCGACCACTGATTAATAGCTCCAAAATGTAAAGAGCCATAACCGTAAACCTATATTGGGTCAGCAGCCATCCACCGTCCTCGTTATTTGCATGATAAAGGTGAAGTGGCTGCCTCCTGATTGATGCCAGGCAACTGCAATATTAAGAACGGACAGCGAGTAGGTTATATAGCCCGCAGGACCTGGGCTGCCATAAAAGCGAAGCAGCCAGGAAGAAGATAAAACTTAAATTGCAGCCCGAAACACGTTCGGTTGCTTGGCATCAATGTATTTACGTGACCGAAGGCCAAAACTAGATCATTTTTGAGTGGATAAAGTAACACTCGCCGCTTAATTTGAGAGTAAACAAAGTTTTTTATTAACTTAAAGGTGTTTCATCACTTTATCTAAATAGTTTAGTCCGCAAAGCCGTATATCTTGACATTGCCAGCGTCCCGGCGCCGCTCGGGATCCTTCTCATCGCAGGCATAGGCGAGCAGGTATTGCTTGGGATGCCAGGCAATCGTAAAGGTGGAGGCATCCACATGGATGTCCGTGACGCGTTCCCCCGTCTCCGTGTAGGCGACATCTATGATGAGATCCTCGCTGGCCGAGGCAATCAGCTTCTCGTCGTGGCTAAAGGATATGGTGCGAACAGGCCACTCCAGGCGGCTAATCATGCGCAGGCAGGCCAGTTCGTGGGCATCCCACAGGGAGACTTGGGCATCCGCCGAGCCGGTGGCAAAGTATTTACCTGAAAATTAGAGAAAAAACACAATTTAAAACGAGGAAGAGGTGTGGAGCCACTCAACGCCTACCCGTGGGTCCGAACTCAATGCAAATGCAGTTCGCGGGATGCGCCTTCAGGGTAACTTGGTGCTCCAGGCTGGGATAACTGAGCACGTGCATGCAGCCGAAGCCGTTGGTGAGGAAGAACAGGTCGTTTGTGTTGTTCCACGAGATCTCGTTGACCTCAAATGTGAAGGGCTCCTCCACACGGATTTTGTTGGTGCGCATGTCTATGAAGGTTATCAGATCTTCCTTGTTGCCCACCGCAATGGTCTTGCCATCCGGCGACCAGGTGATGTTGATGTTCTCCCCCTTCGTGTTGATCACCGAGGCGCACTTGCCCTGGCGGACGTCCCAGATGCGCACTGTCTTGTCCCCGCTGGCTGTGGCCAGGAGGTCGGGATTGGTTCGGTGCCAGCAGAGCTGGTCCACGGATGCAGAGTGTCCGCGGAAGGTGTGGTGCTTCAGAAAGCGATCCCGCTCCAAGGAGTACACAGCCACGGTCCTGTCAAAGGACCCGGAGGCCAGGAACCGGCCATCCGCATTCCAGAAAACGGAATGAACCTGCAAACATAAAAAAATGTATTGGGAAATCATTTGCGCCTGGGAAAATTCACTCCCACCTTGGACATGTGCGCCCTTTGCTCTCGGATCTTGCTGTGGCTGCGGAAGTAGGACCGCAAGTCGTCGAATGAAGGCTCCGAGCGACTCATAATTGTCCTTATTTTAATATAATAATGTTATTTAGAAATTGTATTATTTTGCCGGTTCATCAAACACAAACAAGCCAGAGGTGAGCGGACATCGATGACAACACAACTATCAATGTGAGAACAATCGGTATCGATACTAAAGGCGGCAATATAAAAATTCATTTCCTTTGCATTTATATTTGTGTTAAAACAGTTTCTATTAAATATTAACAACAACTTAAAAGCTAAACAAAAGGATTACAAATAAATAGGGTTAAAAAGCAACGCTGAGCTCCCTCATGGACGTCGATGATTCCTCGGGGGCTCGCCTGCATGCCTGTCGCTCTTGTCGTGGATGTTAACCGACTCACTGAGCTCCACGTTCGCATGGATAGCCGCATCGTTGGCATTCAGCTGCGCCTCCTGGGCCGACAGGGTAGCCTTTTCCGCCGCATCGCGGGTCTCCTCATAGTCCAGGCGAGCCGCGTACGCATGAGATTCGGCGTGCTCCAGCTTCGACTTGGCCTGCGCCACCATATCGATCTGGGAGGCCAATTCGGCGGCTGCCTCGGAAGCTGCCTTCTGCGCCAGTTCTGAGGCTGATTGAGCATTATTGAGGGCGGCAGTCAGGACACTGACATGATTGATGGCCTGCTGGGCGGCATACTGGGCTGCCTTCGCCGATCTTTTGGCCTGCTGCAGCTGGGTCAGTTCGTTCTCCATCGCCTTGTGGGCCTCCACGCTCTGGTCCTCCAGGCGGCGGAGCAACACCTCCTTGCCCTTGAGCACAGCAACGGCTGTGCCGGCCGCCTGCGCCGCTGCCTGGGCCAGCGTGCTCTTAGCCACATAGGAGGCCTGCTTGCCGGCTGCATTCTGGCTGGCCACCGCGGACAGAGCTTGATCCGCCGATCCCTTGGCTATGCTGCGCAGTCCATTGTCGGCCAAATATCCACCGCTTCCGCCTCCGCCGCCACCGTTGTGCAGGGTGTGCACTATGTAGTCGGAGCTCTCGTAGTGCTGCAGCTTGGTCTTGGCCGCCTCGAACTCGTCGTGGTTGATGGCCTCGAAGGTGTAAGGCGGAACCTCGTGCTCAATGACTGCCGTCTGCTGAGGCACTGGTCCCTGACCCTGACTCTGACCCTGGTGTGAGGGAGGCGGCGGCGGTGGGGGCACATTCAGATGGTAGTGCTCCTGCTTCCGTTTCACCTTGCGGCCCAGCGTCGGCATGGCTACAGGAAATCCCCAAAAAATACGCAGTGACATTTGCATGAGGAGGAAATCAAATGGAACGTGGAGACTCACCCAAAAGCAGCGTCAGGAGCAGCAGCTGCAGCACTGATCTCATCGCTGGCGATTATGCAAGTGGGCAGCTAGCGAAAGGAAGCCGTGCAACCGGAAGACTCTCTGATCTCTGCAGCTGGAAGGTGCAAGTCTGCATGCGCTGCAAACAACGAATTAATTTGGGGAAGCCTTTGGGCAATAAACTGGGAAATAAATGTATTGAAAGGCAAAGAGTTAAAATGGAAAAATGGACACTTGTCGTCTTAAGAGAAAACTATTTCCTATCAATATGTTCCTTTTACTCAATCAGTAATGATTATCTTTAAATTCTTTATTAAACTTAATTGAGAAGATATACTCACTTCCTCAGCAACAATATCTAATCTATCTTCTAATTTAGCTTTCTATTGCCAGAACTTTATTTTAATTTAAATATTTAGCATTGTTTATAAAAGCAAAAAAGGTATTAAAAGAGTTTCACAAAAGTTCTAGGAAGATAGATCTTAAAACTGAATATTTTACACCAAATGCAGTAAGTTATTCGACTTCTTTAATTAAATTAATCTTAATTAATCTTCTTCACTTTATCTTTTCTAGAAAATTGCCTTGCTTAGCTTAAAATCCACTTCGAAAGGACTCTTTTTCCCAGTGTTTAACCGGTTACCTGGCTGGCTGCCTTGACTATTATCTAATGGGTTATGATGAGCCACTTTCTTTGCTCTAGGATGCCAGTCGTTAGTGTGTCGCTGACTGCTGATTTGTTCCACAGATGAACCTGTTTAGTTTTAAGGCCACCGAAACTGGACAGCTCACAAATCACAACAAATCATCACTCAGGTTGACGGCCAATGCCACCACGAAGCCACGCACCTGTTGAACACACACACGTCCTGTCTGGAGCGGAGTCAAAGCGTTTCTGAGCCACAAGAAATGAGCCAGAGCTGGAGCGGGTTCGGTGGAAAACGCTTTTACTTTCGCACTCGGAAAAGCTGGCAGAGCAAAGCTGCGCCAATGAATGGAGTACAGTAAATCCGGCGGTGCCTCGATGACGATTGCCAGCCGGCCACCGGAGGCGCCATGTATTTATAAACAAACTGAACTGGTCGGGTCGCCGAAAGAAAGTGCAAACCCGTTGCCTGTTGTTTGATTTTCAGCGTGATGAGTTGGCCATGCACCGCGGCAAATCGGTTCCACCAACAACGCGTGGCTGGGTCAATGCTACCATGCTACCTGGCCTGGCCTGGCGTGGCTTGGTCGATTGGATAATTTGTAGCCGGCGCAATTACGGAGGTGCCTCTAATTGCCATGAGACGGTTTAAATGCCCGCTCCCGGGGCAGCAGAGATTGAATATGAAGGCAATGATTAACCTGATGGTGGCGAGTGTTTGCTTGCTTGCAGATCCGCGTGTGAACATGGGAGGAAAAGGAAGCTTTTGTGGTAAACAAATTAATTTAATTTCAAGATGAATTAACTAAACAAAATACTGCGTATACATAATTAATCGTTACGATTGTTATTCTAGACCAAAATCACTGGTAGCTCGGGGATATGCACCACATCATCGTCATCATCATCATCATCATAGGTCATCTCGGTCTCCAACTCATTCTCCAACTCAATCTCAGCCAGCTTCTCTAGCTTGGCTTCCATCTCCGCCTGCCTCTGCCTGGCCTCTACCTCCACAGCCATCTTTGTGTTCTCAAAATCAGCTCGGGCTATCTTAACCCGACGGGTAAGGAGTTCAATATATTTCTTTTTGGCATCCACCACATGGCGTGAATTGAGCACCTTCCGCTTGGTCTCAGAGAGCACTGCGGCTCTGGTGGATAGTTCTTTCTGGGCGTTTCTTACGGCCTTGGTAAGCACCATCACCTGCTTCCTGCAACGGTCAACTAGCTCTCGGGCAGCAGCAGCATTCATCTTTCTATGCTGGAGCTGCTTTCTCTGCCTCTGGACCACCAGCATACTCTCCCGCAACTCTGACTCCAGCTCAACCTCCACCAGCAGCTTCTTGGTGAGACTCTTAACGGCCTCGGCCGCGTCCAGAGTCTTGTCCATGGTTTCCCTCCACAAAGTGGAAGTATTACCATCTAAAATGCTGCACTTGGGTCCATCGGAATTCTCCAGTTGAGAACCATAACCGGGATTATCCTTGGCAAGGGAGCAAAACTCATTGGTGGGCTTTGAATGCAAGATTTCGATTTAAATTTTAATTGTATTTGGAAATTCAGAAAAGTTTTTACCTTAACGCCACTAAAGGCATTTAAAAAAATCTGGAGAAGCAAAAATAAAGCTGATATGAACTCCATTATGGTTAGCAACAGACTGAGTTTGTAGAACTCTTGGCTGGCATTTGCAACTAAATAAAAGTCGAGGCCTACGTTGATCTTCTTTTCTTTCTTTCTTTTAGTTTTCAAATCCAAACCGAACTTCAAATATTTAAAAATATATATTATCAAGATGCTTTGTAAAATCCTGCTCTCCATGCTATTGGTTAACATCTGGCTGGCAAATGTCACGGAGATGGCCAAGCAGGACACAAGTCCCCGGTACAAGACCGTCGGGTTCTTCTTTAAATTGAACCCAAAGTCCTGCAGGATTGACCCAAAGGCGCCCGACAAGGTGGCCCAGTCGTGTGCCAAGGATGTGGGAAGTGAGCAGATCAAGTCGATTCTTTCGGGTAAAGCTAACCTGGCCAGGTTGGCGGCGGATGCGAATTTAGACCGGAAGAGGCAGCTGCTAGACCTGGTCTCGGAGACCCTGGCCGAGAAGAAGGAGGCCATGGAGGAGGTACAGCAGGCCATTGTGGTCAGGTCCGCTTTCATGAAGACAGTGTTGCGGATTCGGGATAGAACCCGACAAAGGCTGGCCAAGCTTCAGGGCATCTACAAGGAGGAGATAGACACCATGCAGCGGATGTTAGCCAACGCCCAGCAGTTGGCGATGGAGAAACGCAGGCTCGTGGACGCTGCCACGCGGCGGGTGGGGGAGCTGCACGCCTGCATGAAGAAAGCCCTGGCGGATCTCGACCGGAATCGGGACATGGCCGAGAAAGCCAACAGCTCCGCCGCAGCGGCAAGAAGCCGAATCAAAACCATGCCACCAGAAGGGAATTGTCGACCGATATTATGATATTATGCTTGCAATAATGATTATATTTGTTATCTTAAGTCAGCTTTGCATATGACAAGTGCAACCAAAATGTATTTTGAATTTAAATTTGCGACTTAAATCGCGACTTTTTTGATTCGTTGCCATTGGCGCAGTCCGGCAACGCCAAGGTAGCAATCGATATATTGAACCCAAGCAATGCTGATCTCTCCAACTAGTGATGCAAGTTCGACAGAAAAACTCGTTATAAAGAAAAGCATCGGAAAACATCGGTAAAAACATCGATGTTCTCCCACCCCTAACGGCATCGTGTGAAAGTTGAAAAAAAATAAAAACTCGCGAAAAAAGTTCTTGAAATATCAATTAAATATTGCAAAAGCCGCATTTAAGCAAACAGATAAGATGGCGCGCAAGAATGCCCAGGCGGAGGACCTCTCGAACGTGGAGTTCGAGACCAGCGAGGACGTGGAGGTGATTCCCACGTTCAACGCCATGAACCTCAAGGAGGAGCTGCTACGCGGCATCTACGCGTACGGTGAGTGTGTGTATACTTATGGCAGGTGTGCCGATGCTTATGCATACGTTCGATCTGTTCAGGCTTCGAAAAACCCTCGGCCATCCAGCAGCGGAGCATCAAGCCCATCGTCAAGGGCCGCGATGTGATTGCCCAGGCGCAGTCCGGCACGGGCAAAACGGCCACCTTCTCCATCTCCATACTGCAGAGCCTGGACACGACGCTGCGGGAGACCCAGGTGCTGTGCCTGTCGCCCACCCGCGAGTTGGCCGTGCAGATCCAGAAGGTCATCCTTGCGCTCGGCGACATGATGAACGTGCAGTGCCATGTGTGCATTGGCGGCACAAATCTGGGCGAGGATATCCGGAAACTGGACTACGGCCAGCACATTGTGAGCGGCACCCCGGGGCGAGTGTTCGACATGATTAAGCGAAGGGTTCTGCGCACAAGAGCCATCAAGATGCTGGTTCTCGACGAGGCCGACGAGATGCTGAACAAGGGCTTTAAGGAGCAGATTTACGATGTGTATCGCTACCTGCCGCCCGCCACACAGGTGGTGCTCATCTCGGCCACCTTGCCCCACGAGATTCTCGAAATGACCTCAAAATTCATGACAGATCCCATTCGCATCTTGGTCAAGCGGTAAGAGCTCATTCCTCGACACCTAAAACCCAAATAAACCTTCTCTTTGACAGCGATGAGTTGACATTGGAGGGCATCAAGCAATTCTTCGTGGCCGTGGAGCGCGAGGAGTGGAAGTTCGACACGCTGTGCGATCTCTACGACACTCTGACCATCACCCAGGCCGTCATATTTTGCAATACGAAGCGCAAGGTGGACTGGCTGACGGAGAAGATGCGCGAGGCCAACTTCACGGTGAGCTCCATGCACGGCGACATGCCGCAGAAGGAGCGAGACGAGATCATGAAGGAGTTCCGTGCCGGCCAGTCGCGTGTGCTCATCACCACCGATGTGTGGGCGCGCGGCATCGATGTCCAGCAGGTGTCCCTGGTGATTAACTACGATTTGCCCAACAACCGTGAGCTGTACATCCATCGCATCGGCCGATCGGGTCGCTTCGGACGCAAGGGTGTGGCCATTAACTTTGTCAAATCGGATGACATACGCATCCTGCGCGACATTGAGCAGTACTACTCGACCCAAATCGACGAGATGCCCATGAACGTGGCCGACTTGATCTAATTTACAATTTACAATCGTAACCTACCCTTTCCTAGCCCTAAAAACAAACAAACAAATGAAGTGAAGTGAATACATTTGAAGAGTATTTGGCCTTCAGCATTAGACAACCAAAATCTGTATAATAATAAATAACAAGTAAGAATTTAATACAGAAACCAGTTTGTTTTCGAATGTGGTTTGGGGGGGGATTTAAGAAGCATTTAAAATAAAAAGAGCCTTCATTTGGTTAAACTTAACAATTAAAAAATGAACTGAGATGTCAAATACAAGCCTATTTACAATCACCTTAACTACAGACTTTGGTTTTTAGTACGAAGAGCGCGCGTTTAAATTAACTAACATTGTTTTTATATCCACAAAAGTTCAGCTTATGACCTCTGGCTTTTGTGGCAGCGAAACATAAGAGCTCGTTGTCAATGTCGATGATTTCCTTTGCTTCTTCGCTTCATCCGACTTCAGGAGAGTGCCCAGGACAATGCCCAGGAACAGAATGAGTCCCACTTGATGGTTGGATATGAACTTCTTGGCGCAGTCGCTGGGATTGTCAATATTCAGGGAGTAGATCTGCAAGGAGAGCGATAGTAGACTAGGAGGAGGATATATATGTTTTCCAGGCCCACCTGCTGCACCAGATGGGCACCCACAATGCCCACAGACGCGTAGTAGGGCAGCGTTTGATCGCAGGCCCAGCCTGCGGCCGAGAGCCCCGTCAGCATGGCTGCCGTAAAGCCGGATAGCCACGCCTTGGTGTTCTCGCCAAATCTCAAGGCCGTCGACTTGACGCCTATCTGCAGGTCGTCCAGCTTGTCCTGGTGCGCGTATATCGTGTCGTACACTATGGTCCAGCACACGCCGGAGAGGTAGAGCGGCAGGCAGGCGGCCAGGCTGACGCTGCCCTGGGTGGCGCACCAGCCCAGCAGGGCGCCCCAGTTGAAGGCCATGCCCAGGACCAGCTGGGGCCAGTAGGTGACTCGCTTCATCAGCGGATACGTGATCACCAGACCCAGCGAACTGGCGCCCAGCAGGATAGACTGCCAGTTGAGCTGGACGAGCACGAGGAGCCCCAGGCTGAGTTGGGCGGAGAGAAACACAATGGCATCGAACTGGCTGATCTGCCCGGAGGCCAGTGGACGCGTCCTGGTGCGCTCCACCTTGGCATCGATGTCCTTGTCCCAGAGATCGTTGATGGTGCAGCCGGCGCCGCGCATAATCAAAGCTCCGGCCCCGAACAGGCCCAGCATGGTCAGATCCGGCCAGCAGCCAGCGTCTGCGCTGAGCGCTATGCTCCAGGCGCAGGGCCAGAACAGCAGGTAGGTGCCGATGGGTCTGTCGATTCGCATGAGCTGCGCGTAGGGCTTGGCAGCGGCCACCAGCTCCGCCAGCGGCGTCTTGGGTTTGTCGGGCGCCGTTTCCGATGATGGCGGTGGGGTGGTGGCCAGGCTTCTGGCGCCCAGATCCTGCAGCTGTGACAGCCGCCCCGCAGGACTCCAGTCTCCAATCAGAACACGCGCCGCCGGCTCAGCTGGCCGCCGGGGCAGCATGTGTTTTGTTGTTGCCGCCGCCGCGTAAGAGCTGCGGAAAGGCCGCGCGCCGTGCAGTCGCAGGTGTCGTAGCGTTAACATTGCAATTCGGCTTCCCCGGAGCGTCGCTACCTTTAATATTTAGTAATAATATAAACTAGGAAATCGCCTAATTCTATTAACTCACTTGGCAAGAATTTTAGTGCTGAAATCGTTAAGGTTTTCCCAGCAAAGCGCGGCTGGTAACACCGAATTCCTTTACAAATTTAAATTTATTAAGCAAGTTGGTAGCCCTGCCCACAGTGGTCGTTAAATTTAAATATTTCGTTTTTAATACACCAAAAGTCTTAAATTTAATTATAATATTTATAAAATACAAAAAAAAATCAAGTAGATTAACAATACTTAATACACAAAAAACACACAGAATATATTTAAAAATTAATAATCTCATTGAAGTAGTAATTATTTGGCTCAACAAAAGCTTTTACTTTAAACTAATAACCGAACCTTTTACCCCTCTGCAGAAAGGTTACCCGCTTAGCCTGCACACGGCACCAGTTTTTCGAAATTGGCACACGCCCGTAAGAATGTCCGTAGTTTTTGCACACGGCCGTAGCCGATTTGCACACGGCCATCCATCCATTTGGCGTTCAGTTAGAAATAACGCTGTTGGAAAGCCAAGTGGACTAAGGCGCAGACGGCAAACCACCCGTAGAGCCTCCGCCCGGCGGTTGCTATCGCTCCGGCCAAAACGCTGGCCCCTCATGTATGAACGGACACACACGTATCCGCCCCGGGAACCATAAAATGATATATTTATATACCAAAAAAAAAAAGAAACAAAAAGTTTCCACACTACCATGTATTACAACAGCAACAACGTTATTGATAATCTCAATTGCAATAAAGTCTGTCCTCAAGTCAATTGTTGAACTCTGGGTCCAGTCATAAAACAGATTGTGAATCTCTTAGAGAGTTTTTGAGATGAGAGCGAAAGATACAGATATCTTGAGATAAGCGATCGTGATAAAAATGTTAATTTTATCTTTGTATCTTAAGGTAAAAATGCATTCATTTGCCTTCTAGGCTGTGCCTAGGTATCTAGGTTGGTAATCGTTGGTATCGCCGCTACTGGTTGATAAGGGCCAGCCTTTTCCCATTTCTCATAGATAAGCGGGCTGCCTATCGCCTCGACGGCGGGATTAGGGTCGGTTTTCTTTCAAAAACCACTCGCGAGCACCGCGTTCAAGTCAGTCGACGCTCTGCTCTCAGCACCTCAGCTAGTCCCCATTTGTCGCTTATCATTGAGCTTCCCCCCTCGCATCATTAACATTCGGTTTTTCCCCCCAAAAGATGGATCACGATCACGATCACGATCACGGCACCGGCACGGAGGACGCGGCCAAGACCTGTCCCATGATCATGGTGGTAAGTCCTTAGCCCTAGAGTTACTTGCATAATAGCCGTGCCCAATTTAAATGTTAAACAAAACAAAAAACAACATCGCAGATAATACGCTAAACGCTGTAATTGCTAAAGTCACTCATCCAGTTTCTCTGCTGGCTGAGATTCAGCCGGGAGAGCGCGAATCTCGCGATCCATTGGATTAAATTGCTCTGGTTGCTAGTCACTCCCTAGTATGTATATTTATTTGAACGGCGAGTGTCGCAATGATTTACTTGCTGCTCTCCCACTGACCAATGCTCTCTCCACAAATAAATAAATTGAATATTTTCATTAATAGTATACAGGGTGTTGGCTTCAAATACTTAAATACTTTCCACTTTATTGATAACTTAAAGCTTATATAAAATATATAAAATACTCAATTTTTAAGAGAATATTCCATATTCTTTCTCTGCTTTGATAAACCTTCATATTAACCCTTTGCTACCTTGTATCTTTCCAGTTCCATGCCGGTCACTGTGAGCGGATTTTGTGGCGCGGCTGGGTGGCCTCGACTGTCTGGGAGTTTGTCCTGTCCGCCATCGCCATCTTTCTGGTGGCCTTCCTGTACGAAGCCTTGAAGTTCCTGCGGCAGCAGATGGCCCGCAGGGAAGCCCGCAAGCTGAGCGAGCGCCTGGCGGAGGAGCAGCGTCGCAAGAACGAGAATCCAACTGCCGGTGGCTGCTGCTCGGAGACGCCTCTGGCGGAGATCAGGGATCAGACCTACTGGCAGCGTCTCTTTGCCTCCTCGCACATCTTCCAGTCGCTCCTGAATCTGCTGCAGATCGTCATCTCCTACCTGCTGATGCTCATCTTCATGACCTTCAACTACTGGCTGTGCCTGGCCGTGGTGCTGGGCCTGGGCCTGGGCTACTTCTTCTTCGGCTGGAACAAGAAGAACCCGGATGAGAGCGAGTGCTGTCCGTAGGTTCTTTGCGATTGCTCAGCAAAATACATATTGCTTTTCCCTTTTTTTTTTTTTGTTTTTTGTTTTGTAGTAATTATTCTTGCAATTGTTAACAACAAAAATTAGGCTTACGCATCAAGCAGACCCGTCCCCCCCAAGTAATTACTGGCGCAAATTGTCTAAGAATACAATTTTATTCAATAATTACACTTGGTTTAATTGTAAATTGATGTAATATTAGCATAAATTAGTCACTAGTTTACTTAAAGAAATAAAGACTTACGTTTGAAATCCACCTGAACTTTTCGACTGAACGAACTCTCAACTTAAAACGCAAACAAACGAAACAAAAAGGCAAATATAAATCTCCAGGATTACATGAAATTCGTAATTAATTAGTGACTCTGCCAGGCCTGAGTCCTGGCTTTGTCCACAGAAGAGTTTGTCCTTGGCACTCACTTTTAGCTTTCTAAAGTTTCAAAAGAGATGAGCATAAGAATTCAATGTTTTCTGGGCTTTAAGATTGATAATTTTAAGATTTAATTTAACATTTAATACAATCTTTTAAGATTTCAAACTTTCAATAAGATTTCTCTTTATTTTAATCTTTATTTTATATTTTCTATATCTTTCTATTTAGCTCTTTGCAACTGCTTCTCCGATAAGTGATCTGAGTAATGCATTATTATACCTTTGAGATATTATTTTATTTACATTATTTCTCACCTTTGAAGGCAGAACCAATCTAATCTTTTACAAGAGGAGATTTCCTTGGGGAAATATTTGCAATCTAAAGCTGTCAGAAATAAGTGTAGTTCTCGGATTTGTTGTATTCAAAATTAATCAAGTGAGTGCCAAAGATCAATTCCCTTTCCTAACTAGCGCTTAGCATAGACGTAACCTAAGACTGAAGAACCCACAACCAACCCACTGACTACCCATTGATCACTCATAACCCAGTGGCTCCGGCGGCCATCATGCCGCCATGGTGATGGTGATGGTGCATTCCGCCGTTCTGGAAGTACATGTAGTAGTTGTACGGCGACTGCTGGCCCGCTCCGCCTTCGCAGTCGAGCAGGGGCTGGCTGCCGGCCGTTCCCGTGACCGGGGACGGGGTCATCGGCAGCGGTGACACTGTGCTGCCCATGCCGCCCATTCCGCCAACACCCACGCCCACACCGACACCGACACCGACCCCCACCTGGCAGCTGGCCCGCAAGGCCACGGCCTGGTGGTGGGCCAGGATATCGCTCACCGAGTGCGAGGAGGGCCAGTGGGCCGCAGCAGCCGCGGCGGCCACGCTCCGCAGCTGGTGGGGATGGGGTCCAGAGGCTTGGCCGCCCGATCCTTGCGGGGGCGAAGGACTTCCGCAGGACACGGCCTTCATGCTGTAGGCCGCCGCCGCGCTGTACGGCTGGTAAATGGAGTTGTACAGGTGGGCGTGGGCGTGGACATGGTGGGCACTCGCCGCCGCCGCCGCTGCCGCCGTCTGGTGATGATGGTGATGGTGATGCGGATGGTGGACTCCTCCTCCTCCTCCAGCATTGCCCAGATTAATGTTGTTGTTTGCACTCCCGCCGCCGCCGTTGTTGTTATTGCCGTTGTTCTGACCCCCGTTGCTGGAGACACTGCCGCCGCCACTGCTGCTGCCACTTCCCATCACTGAGCCGGGTGTATGCTGGTGGCCCAAGCTGCCCAGCTTGTTCCGCAGGATCCTGGAGATGGAGCTGACACTCGGGACATTCGTCTTGTCGCAGATTCCCTCGCTGAGCAGCCGATCGCGGATTTCCCAGGCGAAGATGCCAGGATCCCGCTGCTTCAGCTCCCGGATGTAGTTGACCACCTTGGGTGTCGTCACCCGCGGCTTGGATCCACCAATCGCTCCGGGGAGTATGGAGCCCGTTTCATGGTACCTGGCCAGGATCTTGGACACGCAGCCATGGCTCACCCTCAGCTGGCGGGAGATGTCGCAGGGCCGGATGCCCAGACGGGCCAGTTCCACGATTCGCATCCGTGTCGCGTTCGGCAGGGGGCGACCGTTGACGAAGACGCCGCCCAGTTGATTCACCTCGCCGTACTGCGGACACTGCGACTCTGCAAGAAGAGAGATTGGGGGGTTCCGCATTAGTTCTCCAGAAGGAAGAGGTATTCAATTAAAGGGTATCAGAAGATTATATCATTTTAAAGATATTGGGGAATATACATAGTTTATCTCTATATTATTTATCTTTTATAAATATTTAAAACTAATATAAATCCACTATCAAGTATAAAGTTTATGTTACCAAGCTTGTCATCTCAGAGCTATGCCCTACAACCATTATAGGGTAGCAAAAAACAAAGAGCGGTGCCCACTGGATGGGCACAATGGGAATGAGAACCGAACAAAAGCACATTTGCGTCTAATTAGTTTCGGTGGAGCAGGGGAGGCAGCTCGGGGTCCGTGTGTTCAACTGAAAATCGCTACCATTTGCTTCTCAGAACTGCGGATGTGGGTGCTTCGGCTGGAAGATTGCTGGGACTGGGAGGAAAACACAGTTTGAATGCCCGGAACGTGCGGAAATGCACATTGAGCGATGACGCAAAGAAAGAAAAAAAAAGCCCCACCTAAGGATAGGTGCATATGGGTATAAATATTCGAAATAAACTTTTGATTACAAAATATGACAGTGAAAATAGAGATTTATTGCTTACTTATACCACAGTTAATAAAGGTTTCCTTCCACTAAGAACTTATTCTTCGGTTCTCGATATGCTAACAGGCAAAACTCATCAACTTTGCAATTAAACAGGTCCTGAGAAGGTGACAATATGACAACAATAACCTCTGGCCTAAAACTGAGTTCAGAGCAAGTGAGACATTTCCCCGTAGCAGGCCCGCCCTCAGATATAAATACCCTGCAATTAGGCCCCTTGACTAAATGGCTATTGTTTTGTTTTATGAATTTTTTAAGTTGGAATTGAGCTATTAGAAATCCTATATAAATGCAGCTAGTTCAAGAAGTAACTGCAGTCGCTAGATTAATACTAAAACTGTAAGAAAAGAGAGATCTAACCTGTACAACCGCGTTGTCATCATCTACCATGGGGTATACTTTGGTTACCTGACCGTTGCGGTGACTGGAGCACTGGTCATACGGAAGTCTCCGTTCTGCGTGTACAATTCTCTGGTCAATGCCAATGATCATTTCTACGTGGCCATTACAATCGAGGCAGTCGGCATTGGGGCCGTTTTAATGGCAAATCTCGTTTTAGATGTTTATCCGATTATTTACGTGGTTGTCTTGAGGACCCATTTGGGTCTATTGAGTCAGAGGATCAAGGAGTTGAGAATGGATAAGGATAAGGACGAGGATCAGCATTATGCGCAGCTGGTGGAGTGCATCAAGGATCACAAGCTGATTGTTGAGTAAGGAAATTTGAGAATGATAAGAATATTTCCTATTTTGAGCTGCCTACAAGTATGCAATAATTTTAAAAAACGGGCACCAGGATATATTTATATAGAAATTGTTGAAACTTTCATTTACTTTATTAAATTAACATAAAAATTCCCCTCTAGGTATGGAAACACCCTGCGACCCATGATTTCGGCCACCATGTTCATTCAGTTGCTATCCGTGGGTCTCTTTTTGGGCCTTGCGTTGGTGTCCATGCAATTCTATAACACCATCGTAGAGCGACTGGTATCGGGAACCTATGTCTTTGGCATACTGACCCAGACCTTTCCCTTTTGCTATATCTGCGAGCAGCTGATCAGTGACTGCGACTCCCTGACCAACACCTTATTCCATTCCCAGCGGTTTGAGGCAGAACGAAGATATAGAACGACGCTGCTGTATTTTATACACAATGTCCAGCAGTCGATTCTGTTCACAGCCGGCGGCATATTACCCATTTGCCTGAATACCAAAATAAAGGTAAGTTTTGGTGGCAGAAAAATATTCTGTTTAATTATTAAATTAGTAATGTCTTTCTGTTTAATTTTTAAATTGATTTATGTATATTTTTTTAGATGGCTAAGTTTGCTTTTACGGTGGTAACCATTGTGAAGCAAATGGATTTGGCCGATAAATTGCGACGAGAATAGGAAGAAATTTTAATGCTTTTTTAGTGTACAACTAATCACTTTTTATAGCAATTGTCCCTGAAATATTGTCACAGAAAATTATTAACACCAAACTTAACGAAATAAATAGCAAAAAATGTATAGAAGAGATCAATGGAAAGCTTTGTGACTGAAAACTATTATTTCTTGGCCAACAAAGCAAGGCAAACAAAGGCAATGGCTGGGCATTATTAGGTGGTGAATGGGAAGGCCCTTATCTGGAGGCACCTGCCGCCGGACCAAGCTCTTTCTCTCTCTCTCGCTTCTCCCTAACGTCTGGAAGTGCCAGTCCAGTCCATTACAATTATGAGCAGTTGGGGGAAATGTTGCACATCTGCGCCGTCTTCTAATTTCGAATCGTCGTGTTTCACAACGGCCACAACAACAACGAGGGCAACACGTACTCCAGGGAGTGCAGCGCCATAAAATAGAGTAGAGCTCCCGAGTTACCCAAGAAATCAGGAAGGAACCGGACAAAGGAGCTGCAGATTGGTTCAGAGAGCAGGGAGTGGGAGTGGGAGTGGGAGTGGAGTATATCGACCTCGTTTCAATGGCTCACCCATTCAGAAGGGCACTTTGCGACTTACAAGCTCGTTTGGCCGCCTGAAGATATCGGATTACAAATCCCACTTGTTGCCACCGACTCCCGACCCCCTCGGCTGATCCGGCTAATGATGCCCAGGCCCAGTCTCCAATTTCATGTACATAGTTTATGGTTATGGATTTGCGCACTTGTCAATTGCAGTTCGATCTATGTATGAGCAGCACTTGCACTCGGGGTCGTTCCGAAACCCCCAGACACAGCGAACGTGCAGCTGCATAAATACTGAAAAAACTGTGCGAAATAGACGGAATCGGCATGGGTATCTCCCCGCATTAAAGGTGATCGTAATAGTTGAGTTGAGCTCTATATTTGGCAAGGTGTACGACTAAGGGATACCCTAGGGGTTTGGTGGGAAGAAAAGCTAAACTTTGCAAGGCTAAAAAGTAATCTAAAATTGAAAGAAGAAACATTTAAGAGGGAATTTGAGGATTGTTTTTTGGTATTGGAACATTTCATGCAAAATTTCAGTTCAGAGATAAGGATGAGCTTAGAAAAGCAAGCAGCAAACAGCTGCCTTCGTGTCCAAACGCCTCCATGAGATTCCTGATTACCCTTTAACTTATCTTACCAATTCCAAAATAACACTGAATATTACAGGTATACTAGGTATATATATATTGAGTTTTGAGTTCTATATAAACCTGTTACCCCTAGACTCCAGTCAGTTTAAGTCGGAATGTCGCCCAGAAGGGATATATTTTTTGCGCTAAGCTGCTGCTGCCTTGCGCTCAGTTTTTTGGGCATACAAGCTAAGAACCTGCCGGAAACTGCCGTCACTGTAAGTCCTGTAGGGTTTCTATATAACCTTTTATTATTTACAACAAAACCACACTTTCCATGTAGAAGAGAGATGTTTCTGATTGGTTTTCCTATATTGATGACTTGTTCTATGACAACGACAGCGACAGCGAGGAGGCAACAAAGACAATCTGTAATGTCGAGGGAATATTTTGTGTTTTTATTCGTGCTTTTTAAGTTTTGTTCGTTGCAGTGGCCTGTAGCAACTGTACGGTTTTGGTTCAACCTGTTCCAGGGGGTGGAGCAGCCGCTCCAGGATCCACAATTAATAACATAGCGCCAGGAACAAGTGCTACTACTGAGAGTGCAGCAGCTCCTTCTTCCGCTCCAACTTCAGCTGCTTCTCCAGCTGCAGCAGCTCCAAGTCCAGCATCTCCTCCTACCACTACAAATTCAGCTCCAGCAGCTCCTACTATGGCTGCTAATCCAGCTCCGGCAACACCTGCTGCCGCTACAAATCCTGATCCGGCAGCTCCAGCTTCATCTGCAGCATCTACGCCAGCAGCTCCTGCTCCGTAAACAACTCCATTACCTGAAGCTCCAAAAAGTCTACCAAATATTTGTAGCTCCTTTCATTTAACGAACCCCTGCGGTAATAGGTTGTAGAAGGGATTTGGTATGCGTTAGCTTGCACCTCGAATAAAACCCGAGTTCATTTAGCATAAGCCACAAGTCTGAGCGCCGCAAGTATCCTCAAATCTGGAAACGCAATTGCCTTGACATAAGTCACAACAAATCGGCTGGCACTCGCCGCAGACCCACACGCAGTGAGTACGGTGGCCGGGGGAAAAATCTGACATCCACATCCATTCGGGGGCCAAGTCGGTGGTTTTTTTTGTTCGGTCTCTTCAGTCTTTGAACAGTCGTGTCGCCGTGTAGGGAATAGGGAGAGAAAAAGGAGCCCATTGCTCCCCTCAACAGGGCGCTTGACATTCTGTTTGACATTTGTAATCTTGTGATCGTTAATTATTTACGAATTGAGTTACAAACAGAGGGAGAAGAGGAGTATCCAGCGCCAGGAAGGAAAGCCAGAAGTGAAGTCAAAGATCATGGAGACGACAAATACGCTATCTTGTGAGAGAGAGGAAGCCTTTTCCTGGATTATTTTCTTAAAACAGACACATGAAGAGCACTCTCTAAGTTGCTTAAGCATTTGTCATACAATTCTTTACTTTAAATATAAAAATATCCTATAATTGTAGTCTATTAATTTATACCAAGGATGCGTAGAAAATAGGAGAACCTTTCGAAAGACCTTTACTTTCCTCTGACTTTAGTTTAAAAGATTATATTTTGATATGGCAGAGTATCCTTTAGTCGTGACAACAAATCGTATTTTATTTTCCTCATTTCGAAGTGTAAAAAATTCGAAATATTTTCCCAATGATGGCTGCAATTTGTTGGTTTCCCTTTCGAGAACATTATCTACCAGTGCTTGACTTTTGCGCTAAACGTCCATAAATTTGTCTCAACAAATATTTTCTAGTTGTCTGAATGCTGCGGCGACTTCTGCTGACTTTTTCTCCTTCATTTTGGATCTATCGGCGATAGCTGGGCCACTTTAATGGCTTTTCAAATACGCATGACATCAATTTCGGGCAATTACCAAAGATTAATGGCGGCCAAAGTTGGACACTTGTGGGTTTAATTATGATATGTGTGAGTTATGCTGTCGCGATAAGAATCGAACCTTTGCCGGACCGAAAAATTGGGAAATTAATTGAATCTACTATCTGGTAAGACTCTCGGCTCTGTGATTGGAAAGTGCTCTTCGACTTGCCATCGTCTTTTTGGGCTGAGTTGTGAGTGAGTTTCTTTGCTTGTGATTTATGGCTGCCGATCGACATCCGGCCAGAATAAAAAATACTAACCGCAAACACATGCAAATTAGTCACGTATTTCCTATTAGAGCGGCACATCGATTCCTTCCCCCTTGGGACCGACGGAAGTGAGATGAGTCAATAGCACAGACAACTTGCAGGGCTCAAAAGTTGATCCTATCCGGGAACAGAAAAGTTTTCTTTACGTTTTCATTCAATATACTTCCAGCTATCATTTTCTCCCAGTGATCTCTTGCCTCAAGCCCCTTTTTGGAGGGTTCACAAGTGCAACATTCACCCGGCTACTTGGGCGATGAGTTGCGTCGGCACTGATTGTTGGTCTTATTAAAGGTGCAAACATGCCACCGTCGTTGAGACGAGTCTGCTGGAGGTGGGCACAGGTACTCCTCTGGTGTCGGTCACGATCAGAGGAGCAGTTCGGGTAGGTGCAAGCCAGGTCGCCGTCGCATTCTGAGTTTGTTTTGTTGTTTGTTTTACCAGCCAGCCAGCCAGTAGGCCAGAGGAGGAACATTCAAGCCCGCTAAGAGTCAAAATTCTGTTTATTTAATTTCGAGTTACGAACAAAATGCGATTTGCCTACTGGGCCACTTTGTAGAAAAGGATCGGACCCGCTAGTCGCACTAGCCAGCCTTAATCAAGGCAAACAAACGGGGATGCTGGACAGATCAGGGCTCTGGATTCGGATCCGATTCAAGCCGAGAGAAGCAGCAGCAGCAGCAGCGGCAGCAGCAGCTTCTGTTAATGAAATGCAAACAGCTATGGATTCGTGAAGAGGTCGCGCAAACAGCTTAAAAAATCATAAAGTCTGAAACCCTGAATCTCTGCCTTTTTCAGTCAATATTTGCCCATGGATTTTCGAGTCTCCCCCTCAGTCAGTCTGCGACTCTTTAAGGACTCCTGAGGGCGGAAATTGGAAACGGATTCGGATTAGAATTCAGTAGCAGACGGTTCTATATCTGTGTTGTCGGTACAAATGGCTTACAAATGGCTGTGTTTGCTTTGAAATCGAACACCTTTAAGAGCAGGCTCGAGATCGGGAAGTCAGGAGAAATAAATTTAGATTTTTATCTTATTTAAAAATGAATTTTACATTCGATATCATTTTTCCATAAAAGTAAATAGATACCAAAGCCTAAAAGATACTTTCTCTGCCTGAAACTAAGCATTATTTATTTTTTTTTTTCTCCCCAAATTTAGCTTTCTTTAAATATTATTTTTCCCTCTTAAATTGTTAATAAAATAAAATTAATATCCAAACATTCTCTAATAATATTTATTTTCCCTGCTGCTCCCACTTTTTGAAACCATGCTACCCCATAAAAAGCTCAATTAAAATTGTCTATATGGTAAAATTATAATTCATAAATTCTGGGAAATTGCCGAATACAATGGCGACCACTGTTCCAAGCAAATTACAAATGCAATCCAGAAAGAAATGTCGGTTTTAATGGGCGCATGTTGGCCGGAGTTCCACTCTCCTTGTGGCTGGCTCCTCTTTCCATGGAAATTTTTCAACATTTATTTTCAAAAGCTTTAACCGACGGCAATTAAAGTCGCACATATTGCATCTTAAGTTCATTTTTCTGTATTTTAGTTGTTATAAATTATTAAAATATCATTAAAGTATATTCACGAAAGCCACTGATGCGGGTAAATCCAATTACAGGAGCAATTAACGAATGCTAACTAAGTAGAACTAATTAAAAATAATATTTTTCGCTAAACAAAATGGACGGAGCGTAGAGCGCCAGGAAAAACAACATGTCAACGTGTGTGTAAGTGTGTGTGGCTACAGTCAAGAATCCGGTGATTAAAAACTAATATTCTATATTTAAGGAAAAATGCAGTATTAAATAAATAGGCAATGCCATTAAAAATGACTTCAAGTGACTTGGAAAATATATTTTAAATTGTATTGTTAAGGGTTACGTGTCTGCTTTTCAGGAACATAAGTTCTCTTTTAATCTTATTTTGAAATTCCAACTCGAACTTTATAAATCCTTACCAAAGGTTTTTACTGTAAGCGTATTTATTGACATCTTGTCACTCAAGTAAATGCACTTCAATCTTATCAGCACGCAAAGACATTTAAATATAAATATGCTATATGCAGCGGCTACAATCCTCTTCCTACTTGTCTGTCTGGTTGATAATAAGTTGCAACTAATAATTGCATTAAATAATATACTTCGATTAATCTGTGATTATTAAAAACAAAAAAAAAAGCAGAGGAGGAACATCTTCCATGTCAAATGTCGAGAGGCAATGAACTTATTTGCCGCCTAATTGAATTTAACAAATTCAAACATCTCGAATTGATAAGACATCCGCTTAATGCGATCATAAAAATACATTGTATGATTTATTATATGGCATTTGATTTGAAACGCCTAGGCGAAATTTCAGCGAGCTCCAAACGATGACAATAATACTTATCACGCTGGTTATTCGCAGAAAACAACAAAGAGGCCAATTCGAATTTCATTTTAATTAATAAGCGAGCCGGCGGAGGCCGTCAATTAACACGTTTTCACACTAAGCGAAGCATCCTACGAAAATGGTCCACTAAATTGTATTAAATCTTAGGAAACTCTGAGTAATTGTCTGAATATTCACAGCATTAACTGCAACCGAATGAAATACAAAAAAGAAAAGCCAGCAAATAAATGAGAAATTATCAAAATGGCTGCCAATTTGGATTTGTATTTTTAGTTTTTGTTCGGGTCCCAAATTGAATATAAATTTGGCATGAAATGATGTTTTTTGATATTGAGGGCAATATTTCATGTGACTGTGGGTTTGGCGTTTGATTGGATCATCCGGATCAGAGGGGGGAATCGCCCAAAAACAGGAGGAATGAATTCGAAAATTAAATACTCTTCGAGGGAACAACTAAATTAAAAATAATAATATTTAGCAATGAATTTGGTATCATAAAAAATTCCCTGGAACTCACAAATGTATGTGAATTAATAATAAAAATATAATAGATTGTAAAAACGATTTGGAAAAACCCCAGAAGTATTTCTGATAATGCAAAGTCGGCCAAAAAGAAAGTTAATGCATCTTTACACCTTTTAAATATGCAAAATATTGAAAGTAAATATTTATAAGGAGATGTACAAGATATATACATATATCAAATAGAAACTAATATATAATTCCAGCTTAACGTAGTCCTTGAAATCTTTAAACGTATTAAAGAAAGTTATGTCCTGCGAATCGACTCAAATTCACAAAGTTTAAGTCCGTTCCTTTCGAAAGGGTATAAAAGTGCTTGGCAAATTGGATTTCCTTTTTTCATAACTATACAATATGTGCGAATGCATTTTCAACTGCTGCGTGGCTTCTTCCCATAAATCTTGGGGTCTTGGCAAGCGGCGGCTTCTTCTCCTACGGAAGACGAAAGACCGCAGAGTCAGCCGTTGCAGGTTGATTGACAGAGCGCCGTCGCTCTGTTGCTTTATTTTTCTTAAATTTTCGCCTCTTGTTCTTGGCATTTTATGAAATTTATATATGTGCATTCGGTGGCATGCAGAAGAAATTAATTTAACAACTCAGTTGACTTGAGCTGAGGCTCAGCCGCCGAGCATTGCGTATACGCCGTGTGGTCCGCCCCCTGGCACTGCGCTGTGCTGTTCTGTGCTGTGCTGACAATGTGACTATTTAGTTGGCCGCCGACTTATAAATAGTCCCCTTTAAAATACAGTTTTCATCTTGATGTTTTCTTCCCTTTTCATTTCTTTTCTTTTCATTTATTTTCCTTTTTTTTATATTATAAGTAACTACGAGAGGAGAGAGCAGCTTGTCGACAATTTTGCATTCGGAGCGTTGCACAATTTGCCGCACAATCGCATTTATTTATCAGTAAATTTCACAGAGTCGCCGTTCCGCGAGATCTTTCCTCCTCCTCGAAGACACCCGGTGACCCGCTGACCATGCCATTTTCCTTGTTAATCTGCAGAGTTCAAACGAAGTGTTATCAACGGGGAACTGGGAATGGGAGTGCTATTTGTTTACTCAAGATCGATCGATAGAATCGATTGCTTTTGGACTCTAGCTGCCTCAAGGCTTTAGTGCTAATTACAGAACAAATAACAGATCTTAACTAACCCAAGTCTAGGAAATATTCTATCCTGATTCTTCTTTATATAATTTGTACGATTTTCGATATCAAATCAAGTGCAAATTCTGGTAGCCTCAGAATAGGCGCCCTCGCAAGTGGAAATCAAATGTACATAAAGCTAAATAGATTCCTGCGGCGTCAACAGCATTGTCTGTCAACAGAAATTAATGAGTCCATAAATCACGGCAGCCACCACAAAGATGCAGCAAAGAGGCACTGGCTGTGGCTGTGGCCGAGGGGCAGCAATTGGAGTCTAGGAAATATGACGGCCTTAGCTCCGATCTGGGGAATCCAAAGCCCCAAAAGGGGTGTGTGCGACTCAAAGAAGATATGCCGCCGCAGTGACTTCAATTACGCGTACCAGGAATGCGTAGACAATGCGAGACCGCGTAGCCGAAATGTGGTCCCTGTCGATGGCCAGAGTTCCGATCTGTCCCAAGGCAGAGGGAGACCCAACGCATCCGACCAATCATTGCCAATGTTCTAGAACCGACAACAACTCCCAACTGCAGTTCGGGTTCGCCGGCAGTCGAGCAATGTGCCACGCCCGTCGCTGACAGAACCACATGCATATTGAATCCAACCATGTGGTTCCATTCCCCGGGAGCTGGGGAACCCAATCCTGGGCAGCGTTGTCAGCTAGAAAGAAGCTGATCTTGATGAAAACTAATTTTAAATTCTAATTTATAATTTATTTTTATTGTTTTAAGAAGTAAAGTCTGTTAAAATAACTTTTTAATATCAAAGATTTTCCTGTCTAAATAAATGATAACATTTTCTAAAGTCCTGAGATCTTGTGGTTCGATTTAATAGAAAATATAAATTATAATTTTTAATTTACTATAATTTTATATATATATTATATTTAAAATAAAATAAAATACATGTTTAGCTAGCTATAAATCGAAAAATAAACAACACTGCCACTTCGAATCTTGAATCTGAATTTAGGGGAAGTGAAGCTGGAATTCCTATGTCGCTGTTCCGGTTGCGGTTCGGGTCGGGTCGCCATCGCTCCCGTGGGACACGACACAGGCCATCAAGGGGTTAGGGGTTGGACTAGGGGTTAAGACCAGATGTCGGCCGTCGGCTTATTGATGTGCTTGCCATTCATTATCCCGGGGTATAGAACTAGCTCAAACACGTGCCCCCCTCTAACGATTAGAAACGCATTAAATTTATGGTAATGAGCTGAGTTTTATACTCAAGTACAAGAAGCACACTTGTCAAATGTCAAAGATCGGAGGAGATATCCGTGGGGAGATATTCAAGAGAAAATAATGACTGCCTTGAAGACCAAAGGCTCTGTGAGGTATGCTATACTTTAATTTAAAAATTTAAATACTAAGAACAGCTGAAGAGGAATCATTTTTCACTTATGATGATCAATAAATTTATTATAATATTTTAGTGGCTAAAAACTATATTCCTTGGGAAAATCTTGATTTAAATTCTCCCAAAAATCTCCCCAAAAGTAAACCCATATTTTTGCCAAACTGCTTTTAATGAAGGTTCCGCATCAGCTGGAGGAGATGCGAGTTAATTAAAGAACTCAGGGGAAACGACGCCACACAATCAAGCCGGTGCAGTGGAGCGTTCGCCCAAACCCGAGCCGCAATCGACGGTATCAGCGGAGGAAGCTGCTGGTCGGGCTTTTCTGCACCTCTCCTTCTCCCAGTTCCAGCTCCTGGACACGTACATGTAGTAAGTACTATATATATATATATAGACTCTTCCATTAAGGCGTGTACACATTGACGCGACGTACTTCTCCGCGTGTCTCAAGTGTTTGCCAGCATTTTGTGGCCATCGTCGTCGTCGTAGTTTTGTTTTACTGGCCCTCCTCCTGCCTCTTCCTCTGTGCCTTCATCATGTGGCTGTGGCTTTGGGCTTTTCATGTTCGGCTACCGAAGTAGATGGCCACCGGTAGCCTTTAGTCACGCATTTCTGCATCTCCGGTCCAGCGGGCTCTGGGTTATGGCTCCGGCTCCCTGCATCCGCCGTCTGTGTCTATGCCTTTCTCAACGTCTGCGGCCGGGACAAACAACAACGCCGGCGAGCAAACAGAATGTCAAAACATCGAAAGCAAGTCATTAATGGGCCAAAGTGCGGACTAGGAGCGATATCTTCCGCCTTTCCGTTTCGTTACCCGCCCAGTTTGAGTGGAATCAAAATAATATATAGGACTTTATTCTCAAGCAGAATCCTTTTGTGAATCAAGGATTGACCCAACAATACTGGCAAGTTAAAAAGTTACAGAGGAGGACTTCAAGAGGAGGACTTCTATAAATGTAAGGCTTTAATCAGAATTAAATTTAAAGAAAAATCTTAATAACTTTACTTGAATGCCAGACCAGAAAGCACTTATTAGATAAATGGAGAGAAATTATGTCACTCAACGGTTGGCCGATCTCCGAAGAGTCCGTTGGCCCATTATTTCCAAAGATGATCCAAGCAGTTGGAAATTTGTAAAAGTAATTCGACGCATGCCAAATTATTCAATTGCGCTGATGTTGGTCAACAGACGCTGGCAAGCAAATCTTTGCACATTAGTTTTTTCGGCCATAGGAAGACGTTGCTGCCACGGCAGCATTTTTGTTTTTGGCCCAAAGCACATGGACAAACAGAGACACGGACACTTGGAGCCAAGAGTGAAGACCGCACGACAAAGGCACAAACATTACAACGGTCATTAGTTAAATTAGGAGGCATGGGTCCCGGACCCCGCTGGTGGCTTGGGGTTTGGATTCGGGTTCGGGTTCGGGTTACGGATGTCGCCGACATCATCGAAAGCCACCAGCAGCAGCAGCAGCAGCATCGTCATCGGCAAACAAGTGCGGCGGCTACCGCGAGGCTGTCGATCAAGCGCAAAGCGACGGCAGCCTTTTGAAACGAAAATCATGAGCAAACACCTGCTTCTTGGCCAAAAACAATAAAGAAAATAAGCCATCGGGCCATCGATCGATTGCCACACAGCCTGAGCATCGATCCATCAGGACTTGGCTTGGAGGATCCGACGAGAGCACTTTGTTGGCAAAACACTTGACTTGGGGATTTGAGTGCACAGCGAAAAATGTCATCAAAATTAAGGAAACAGGAAAGTACTATGGTTTATATAATAAGGCCTTAATAAAATATCAATTTTTGCTTTTGTTAAAATTTAAAGGAATGAAATGATTTATATTTAAAGAGTAAATGAATATAAAAGGAGCTTTATGCTTAAAGATTTAAATAAAAAGAAAACTAAAAGAGTGCTGAGAGGTAGTTTGAAAGATCAAATAGTTTTAATTCATTTAATTTTCTTGAAAAAAATTAAACTAAATAAATAGAAGAGATATTGTTTTATAATTAATAAAGTATTGATATTCTTGAAATTTTTTATAACTTTTAAATTTATTTTGTTGTAAAATGTAATCATAGAGCTTTAGTTTTGTTCTAAATAAATAGAAATACATTGTTTCAAAATTAATAAAGTATTGATATTGTTTAGAAGTTTTATAACTTTTGAATTTTTTTTGTTGTAAAATATAATCATTGGGCTTTATTTTTTTTCCCTTATATAATTATCATAGTTTTGTTCATTTTATTTAAATGTAGTTTATTTAAATTTGTTCAATCCTCTTAACAAAAATAAGCAATCAACTCGATGCCGTCGGCACCTTGTACTCATTGAACCCCTTAATCTCAGATACATATATCTCATGGATTCTGGATAGTTTTTAGTGATGTTTACCTGGGTCCATTTCGGCCGTTGACAGTTGATTGAAGAACTCCAGAATTGCAGTTGCCGCACTTTCCGTACGCTCTTCTTGCTGGCTCCGCCGTGAAACTTTCTCTGGTTGAGTTCGCTGGAATGGGTTTAGGATCGGCGGCTGTTGGTGGCTGCTTGCCTAGTCGTTAACTTTTCGCACTTGGCTATAATGTGAGTTTCAATTAAGGCATGAAATTTGTATACAAATTGGCGCCAGTTGTGCGGTGCCAGCGGTGGCTGTGGCTGGGGCTGCGATGCCGTGAACCAAAACTGAGATCTGATTAGCACATTTTCGGGCCAAAACGGTGGCTCGCTGGATCGCTGGACTCGAAAATTATCACGCACTTATCACACCTTATTGGGGAAGCGGGAACTAAACGAACACACACTTTATGACACTTTGCTATGCTCTGATTTTGTATCTATGGGTTTCTTCTCGGTTGCTTCGTTTTCCGGAGGATCGACCACCCGCGCGATTGATTATTCCGTGCGCCCGCTTATTGATCTTGGTTCGGTTCCGTTCGCTACGCAACGGATCAGTTCGGATCGGATTGGGAATCCCAGGCGGAGGTCTCCAAAGAACGATCGTTGCTGCTCGTCGTGTCTGCTGCGACTAACGCAGCCGCCGCCGCTGCCGCCGCCGAGAGATCGCCATCATCTCAAGATCTCTCGCTGCCCTCTCTGTGGCACACACACAGCATCTCTCTCCGCACAAGATGGCGGTCGTTTTGTGTGTTCCCTTCCCTGCAAATCATTTGAAGCACGCCTCTCTCTCTGTGCCGCTCTCTCGGGCGGAGTTAATTTCTGAATGCTTGAATGGCCAATCTGAAGCAAGTAAGCGTATCCGGCGGATTGCCGGCTTGGAGGGACGGGGGGCTCTGGGAATTCTGGGTGGATCGCGTGCATCTATTTTTGGTTCATTAGGAAAGTCATATTGCTAATAAAGCGGTGCAGGCGGCACAGCGGAAGGTGGTGGTAACCCCATGGTGCGCAGCCAATGCGGCAACACGGCGTATGCGCGATGAGGATGCCAACTCTCGCTGAGGCGTTGCGTCTTGCTTGGTTAGAGTTAATTATAAGAAATGCCTGTCTTCATCTGATTGTCACCGATTCTAAAAATCGTCATTTAATGATAGCTGCCAATTTTCGTTGTCGTTCCCTCATTAAAATGGGCTGAAAACTCAGCTCTTGCTAGTTCGCCTGGTGAGTGTATATTTGCATTTACACACACACACCAGTGCCCATTGGACACACCTCCTTGAGTTGGCTTACGCTTACCTGCTCATACCTTTTGTTGCGAATCCAATTGGCCTCTATTCCTCTCGCTCGGAGCGAGAGCGACTCCGTCTCCGCTCTCGGCATCTTTCAGATTTCAATTTCAGGTCTTGACGTTCGCCATTCTGCAGATTTTCGTTTTGTTTTTCATTCATAATATGGCTAGATATATTCCCTGATTTCTTATAATAATTGTTTTTATTCTGATATACTTCTGTTAATATTCTTCTTAAATATACTTCTCTTTATATGAATTTAAAGTATACCATTAGTGGAATTGATCATATCTTTCGGCAAAAAATATATTTTATATATTAAAATAATCATGAGAAATTATGAGAATTTATTATAATTATTTATTATTTTCAACTATTTTTCCCTTTTTTTAAGTTTCTTATTTTGTTTCCTAGTTGAAATGGTTTTAAATCTTTGCACACACTTTCCATTATTATGTAGGATGATATTTTAGGATTCGATATTATTAGTAAGATTAAATAAAAATTATTAACATGAAAATATGAGATTCTTATTCTAAATGAAACTGTGTACTTTATCTTTATTAGTATTATAAATATGTATCTGCCGAATATTTAGGAAACTCTTAATGAAAAACATTGACAAACAAACATCTAACTTTGGGAAGCCCTAAAAGAACATTAAAATGTTTGTTTTTATTGTGGTTTATAAATTAAGTTATTTTGATCACATTTTTCAAAAATTTTAATGATTTAATCTCTTAAATTCGAATTGGAAGAGCTGTTCTTGTTTGATTTTATTGTTGTTTATAAATAAATGTATTTTGATTAAGTTCTGGCAATTTTAATAATGAAACCTTCTTTGAAATTTGAAAAAATTAGTAAAATTTTCTATAATTTTATTTGCTTTATATTTTTTATTGTTAATTAAAAAAAATGTTAATGAAATATCGAAATCGAATGCCACTAAAAAAAGCTAAACTATGCATTTATTAGGGACGTTAAAAAAGTAAATATTTTTTTTATTAATTGTTGTTGGCGATTAAAAATTAAAAAATAACGTAAATCAATATAATAAAGTAATTAATTCTAAATCGGAAATCTATTCTGCGCTAGTCTTTAAGAGATTATAAAATCTTCATTTTAGAAAATCTAATAAATGTATTTCGAATATTTTGTTATTTAAACCATGAAATAAAAGTTTAAAAATATTAAATAATATGAACTAATTGATCAATAATTTGTTTCTAGGTGGCATGGCTAGATCAACTCTATTTTTATTGATTCTATTGATTATCTATATAATAAATCTATAATTAAACTTGACTAAATTCGAATCAACTAAATTCTATTAAATTAATATTGATGGCAACTAGAGTTCGTTTAAAATGTAAAGAATTCGTAGAAATGACAAAAGAATTCACATTTAATTTTTATTATTATTTTTATTTATTCACTTTCCTTTGTTTTAAATATTTGGCTTATAAACTAAAGACATTGCAATAGAGGTTCCTCACAATTAATGTTATTAATATTAAAGATAAGTTATTACAAGTATATCCAATGTATTCCCTTTCAAAATCCCTCGAGTATCCGGAGTACTTTTAGCCATATGCTGATGGATCTACTTACGAAATAATTAACCACATGCAAAAGCTAAGACTTCTTCGCCGGCGGGCGAAGCTTTCGCAGTGATGGCTGTCTTACGGGGTGGCCAAGGCGGGGGAAGACGATGACAAAATTGTCTCCGCGTTTAACAAATTGGGTGACAGGCTTTGAAGTTGCCGGCGAGCGGCGACAAATGACAGGCATAACAAATGAACACTGTGCGCTTTCCGCCGACTCTCCGCTCCTGCTGCTCCTCTGAATTTTATTTTATTTTTCCATAGCTGCTCCTTCCTCGTATTTTCCTGTGTGCGAACAAAGAGTGAGAGGAGTCGAAGCGGAATATGCCAGGGCACTTGAGAAAACAAAGGAGCCAACAGCAAGGAGTGCTTGAGTGTGGGAAGGGGGAGAAGTCCGAAGGCCAGGAGCAGGAGCATCAAATGTCATAAAGTGGCAAATGCGCTATAAAATTGACACATCCAGGGCAGAGGCGGTTAACATACTTACATAAGATTACGCCAGATGGGCGTGAACCCTACACTGAGAAAAACAAAACAGACACAGAGAGATCTTGAGTAGTTCCAGGTTCAAAGTTAACATTTCTTTCTCTGTAACTAAGCATAGATATCTTTGGTTACAGTTGGCAGCTAGCTGTGAACTTTAGGATAAAGAGAAATTGTAAACAAAATCAACAATTAATATATTATATATTTATATATTTCTTATATCTTTTTTCCCCCAGTGCACAACCATTGCAGTAGGCGGAAGCGTCAAATTGTCTACGGCAGCGGCAGCACTTGCGCACTCCCACTCCCAACACAAAATAAATATTTAAAAATAAAACCAACGGCCATCGATCTTGGACGAGCTAGCTCGTCGACACGTGATTATGCGACCCACTTGAGTCCTGGCGAACCCTCCAAAGGCGGACGCTGGGCGCTACATAAAACGGATCGACGCAACTGCAGTTAAGGATGAATTATTGGTGTAAGCGAATACCCGGCTCACTTGAGAGGCAACACACCGCAACCGGCAGACCTGGAGAGGGAGAGAGATGTCACCTGATCCCACTCGTTCGCACTTGCCTAGCCGTAGTCCTCGAAACTAGATGAAGATGTTGCCTGACCAATGCCTAGGAGTCTCTCTATCCAACCCCCGAAAATTCCCATGATCCCGGACATGGACATGTGTTTCTGGTTTGCCGGGGTGTCGGTTTCCCGGCGCATCTTTCACGGGGCCGGGCTCTGTTACGGCCTATAAATCGCACGATGCCGTTGCCTCTGTCGATTCTATATATTACGGCATTCCTCCCAGCTCTCCGGCAAGGCGTGCAATATGTTTTTGTTTGTTTACGCCAGCCGAATCCCTCTTTTTGGATGCAGCCATGGATGCGAAACTATATTAAAATAAGGCATTTTCGATGAGTTTCTTTCCCATTTTAATGGGAATTCCGGATTCGCTAATGAGAACTGAAAATATAATAAAACTTTGTTTTCCATTATCTATTGTTTTGAGTGTTGCAACTAAATGCAAATAAGATTTAACTAAACATTTGTGATTTATGATGGGTTTCAGGTATTTTGGAATCATTCAGGCGCTGCTTTCCATTTAGATTCAGATATCTATTAACTGGGCTCGTCCCTCAACTCATTTTAACCAGAATTCGCAAATAAGGGATCCAAAAAAATATAGAATTCACTTTTTGCTGCCTCGAAAGACAAAACTCTGTTTGCGCTCTTCGATCTTTTTTTATTTTTTCGGGGGTTTTGGTTCCATTAACGTCTGTAGAAATCCTCGGGCACTTGGTGATGGCTTTTTTGTGAATTATCCGGAGGGTGCTAATTAAAAACCTTCTTCGGGCAAGGCAAGGAGCGAGGCGGCCATAAAGAGCAGCGGTGGCACGGCTTTGTGGTTGCCAACAATAATTAAAAGCAAATAAATAAACAGATTTGTTCAACGACTAATTGAAGCTCAAATAAATCAAAATCTAACTAATAGTGCGACGGGGACCACCCAGAGTGCCGCCGAGCTCCGCGCCCGCAGAGTGCCCGAAAAAAAAGTTGAGTTGTAATCAAAGTGTTAATAGGCCAAACTGGTTTCGATGGACCGAAGGTTTGACTTCACCCGTCAGTCCCATCAGTCCCAGCGACAATCTGACGAAATCCTCAAATCTCAAAGTTGCCCAGATTTGCCGACAGCCCCCAAACCGGAGGTGGAGCAGCGGGAGCAGCGCGAGCTCCCGGTAGAATGGGAGATGGAGTTGTGGATGGAGATGGAGACGGCGACAGAGTTGGGGACGCAAGCGGTAGCGAGTTCGCTTCATGCTCGTTGCACTTGAACGCTTCAACGGCATTCTGATTTGTGGCTGCGGCTGCTGTGCGGACCGAGGACCGAGGACCGCGAACCGGGATCCCAAGCTGATCTGATCCGATCCGATCCGGACCAGGACGTGGCAATATTTCACGTGAGGAGCATCTAACGAGTGAGGCCGCTGCTACCGAGGAGCCCGACTGTGAGATACCTATGATTATAGTTATTGTTTCAGATCCAATTATATAATTTATATTATTATTTTCCTATAAGCAGACTTTAGTTAGGTTTTTAATGAATATTTATTTCCTTTTCCTTTGAAGATCTTGTATTTGTTTTTATTTCCTAAAATATTTAAATAAGTCTTAAGACTTATAATAAATCCACTGATCTTCATACTCACAGAAATCTATCATATCTTTTTAGCCAACTAAAGTACCCTGTATAGGAAGACAACCTAAAAACCATAAAATAAACAAGGGAAGCAAGGGGGAAAGGTGAAAGTTGGGTCTATATTTGGGGAATCCCTCTGATTGGCTTGGTAATCAGCTCGATCGACCCTGCCAGCTTCTCTGACCCCCTTTCTAAATCAAAGTCAGCCGCCGCCGCCGCCGCCGCTGCCTGGGACTTTCCAAAATGGCGTCTCGGCCGTTTCCGCCTTGATGCCGCGTTGATGCAGCAGCGCTGATAGACGCGCTTTAAATGCATAAAATTGCCGACTATAAATAACATTTAATGAAACACATTTTTCGATTCTCGATTCTACACGCATCCGCCTCCCGATCCCTTTTTTCGCTCCCAGCTACCAGCTCCCAGCTCCCAGCTCGTCAGCATATTGTTTTTGGCAAAGGCAAAGGACTGCCAAGCAGAGAAGGAGCAGCGTTTAGCCCGGCATCTTCTATGCTTCTTGAGTTATTATTGTAATTTGGCTGCGGGCAGTCGAGTGGAACGCCTCTTGCCGTTGCTGTTACTCCGCCAGATCCCGGATGGCTCCGCCAGCGCAGTGGCATTTTGTGTTCATTTAAATTTTTCACAGTCTATGAAATATAATAAGTTTGCGACATGTGCGCGGCCAAACCACAATTAGCCTGGCCCGCAGGAACTTTAATTAAAGCTCCAAGATTTTAGCTTCCGACTGACTTTTCTGGAGAGGGTTACAATGTCGGTGTCCATCGCTATGGTAGCCTTAGCTTTGATCGGCAGTTCCGCCAACGCAGAACTGCGATGAGTTTGGAAATGTGTTAACCTGCACCACCCACAAAATGGCCACCATTTTATGCGTTTCGTTTCGCATGCAAATCTCAGAGCTCAAATGGGCCGGAACGGCATAATGGCAAACCAACACAGCGCACAACAACGCGAAGAGACTGCGATTTTCCTGTTCCTCTCCAAGGGTGGGTGTGTATGTGGATACAGTGCGTATGGAGCGTGTAATGCAGAGCTACAATTATGCAGCTGAGAAGAATTTTCATAAAGATGATGAATATAGAAAACAATTTTTAAATAAATCCGTCTTAATCTCAAGTCTAGCTCTCTCGAAAAAGCTTTCCATTGATCAGAATATTCCAAAGAATTAAAAAATACAATTATTCCCGACTTGATTTGTGCTAAATTTGTATTTCATTCTTTTGAAATTTTAAAAAATATCCCTAAAATCTTGTTTCAAGTAAAAACAAATAAATTATTAGCAGGAAACCACAAAACTGAGAGGCACTGTGGAAATTACAAGTGAAAATTCATAAAGCAACGGATGTTTTCTTAATTTTTAATGCTTTAGTTTTATTTAAGTGTTTATGGAGAAATAACTAATGAAAAACGCCTTGAATTGCATATGCACGTACATATTTCGAGGCAGCCAGAGTCCCCGCCCGCTGCCCGCGCTCAGTTCTCGGATATTAATAAACAGCGGCAGCGTGCATGGGCCTTTGCTTGTGTTAAAGCGCAACATGATTCGCTCGATTTAAAATGCATTTCCATGCCAATGGCAACGCGCCGAGTTGCCGCCCTTTGATTTATAAAACAGGCCCGTTGCCTTAGCCGGTTCCTCAGCCTCAGCCTCAGTCTCAGTCTTTCTCTCTGCCGCATCCCAGATTGCGCTGCTCCATGCCGCCGGTTGTTTACTTAATGTCAATGCAATTAGGGGAAAAAATACTTTTGGGCAAATATCTCTAAATAATAAATATAGCCAGCGACCATGCAATAAAATAAATAAGCAGTCTCTGTACTGTACAGCCAGGTTCTTATATTTCCACGCCTTAAATGCTCTTGCGAATGTTCGGTTTACACATTTAGTCAAATCTTAGGCTAGGCTAACACAAAACATCAAGCCAGGTTGTGGGTAGTGTGGGTGTTCCATGTTGGCCAGGTATCCAGGGGCAAAAGCGCTGCAAGATGAAGTGGGATTAGTTTGAGTACATAGTTAGTTGGCATTTGGACTAAAAGGGTAGAAAGTGTTCATAATGTCTGTGTTTCTGCAACTCGTTGTGATTTTGAAAGACCTCTATTGGTTTTAAATAATAAACTAAGTGATTCTTTTCAATACAACTATGATATTAATAGGTTTTTATAAGAATAATCGGCGGAATGTTGCATAAACAAGTTCTTAAGAATGATTAATAATTATATGAATCTTTGACTTTCTTTTCCCTTTTTTCTCTGCTTACTTACACAATGAAAACATAGAAATATAAGGCGACGGACTACACTGCAAAAACATATGTGGGATCACGGATCTTGCTGGTTTTAGTGGCTTAGCTTAGTTTAGGGATTTTTGAGGGTCTGTCTGCACTCTTTAATCATCCTTCTTGGGCACGCTGAGGTCGTAGAAGAGCTTTCCCATGCCGCCGATGCCCACCAAGGCCAGCGCCATGGTGATGCGGTACAGCACCTGGTCAACGGCGGAGCCCTTGAGGAACACGGGCTTGCCGTCCTTCTTCTGGAAGTGCTCCTGCACCTTACGGATCTCGAAGTAGCCCTTCTCGATCTGGTCCTTGGGCACGGCGGCGGAGCGGCGGCCAGCGGTGGTGGCGAAGCTGCGGACAACGGCCTGCAAGAAGGCCAAAATGTGCGGTTAGTTCATAGGCTCCAGCGACCTTACGTAATTGCAGGCAGGAAGTGCGGTTGTGGGAGCCATATTTTCCAAGTATTCCAAGTTTTTTCCAGTGCTTGGAATAGTTTAAGTTAGGCTTATACTCACTCTCGACAAGTTCATCATCTTGCTGGGGTTTATTTTTAAAAATTAGCAAAACGCGAGTAGGTTTTCTGGGCGAAAAATCGGTGCCTCGATTATGACAGCTGTTTGATTTCTTGGAGAAGGAGTGCTGCCTGATCGTCGCAGAAGTGCAGCCCTAGCCCTGTTCAGATGCATTAAAAAACCAAAGTGTACTTAAGTTTAATGTTTACATATGCTTAATAGTTTTAATTCATTTAATTTAGTGTTTTTATTTAAAAATAAATTAATGTTACGTTTCCATTTCACATTTTTTTTTCTTATATTTATAATTACTTCGTTTTCCATTTATCGATACTTTCGGTTCTAACCCAGTCGTATTTTTTAGTGCTGCCAGACTTTTCAGACGTAAACGTAAAATAAATATAAACAAAAATTAAAGCAGCTGCTGAATTAACAATTAAATATCAGCTTTAAATTTATAAATATTTTTAGCAGCAGCCATGGGCTTCCTCACAGTATTGAAAAAGATGCGCCAGAAGGAGAAGGAAATGCGCATATTGTTGTTGTAAGTATATATAAACATCTTAAAACAAAGAAATAAATGCAATGAATCACTTTTAGAGGCCTGGATAATGCCGGCAAGACAACAATCCTCAAGCGCTTCAATGGCGAACCCATAGACACTATCTCGCCCACGCTGGGGTTTAACATAAAAACCCTGGAGCACAACGGATACACCCTGAATATGTGGGATGTGGGTGGCCAGAAGTCCCTGCGGTCGTACTGGCGAAACTACTTTGAGTGCACCGACGGTCTGGTGTGGGTGGTGGACAGTGCGGATCGCATGCGCCTGGAGTCCTGCGGACAGGAGCTGCAGATCCTGTTACAGGAAGAGCGCCTGGCGGGCGCCACCCTCCTGGTGCTGTGCAACAAACAGGACCTGCCCGGTGCCCTCACATCAAATGAAATCAAAGAGGTACGCACCGGCCATTACTTGGACAAGTCAACGAATTTAATCACATTCTTTTAAGATACTGCATCTGGAGGAGATCACCACGCACCACTGGCTGGTGGCCGGAGTTAGCGCGGTGACCGGTGAGAAGCTGCTCAGCTCCATGGACTGGCTTATCGACGACATAGCCAAACGAATATTCACTTTGGACTAAATAAAGACTTTTCCCCTACTTTTCTAACAAATACATTTTATACAGCTTCTCCTCCCGCTCGCTGGCGAACTCCGGCTTGAAGTTCACCCTGTGAATGCTTTGAAATCCCTCGTCTAGGGCCGGCTCCTGGTACTTCTTCTTCATCATGTTAAAGACCATATCGCTGATCTTCGAATGGCTTGCTCCCGACAACTCGCGAAAGGCTATATTGTGCCTCACCTGCGCCACGGAGATATTCATCACCAGGCAGCGGCAGGGCACCTTTACGGCGTTGGCTATGGCCACGAATTTCTTGCGGGATGCGGCATCCACATTGGTGTTGTCGACCACACAGGAATCTCCGGACTCCAGGTATCCCTGGCAGGCACTCAGGCACTTTGGGACATTGCCCAGGGTGTCTGCATTGACGATTCTATAGCCACGAGCCTGAAGAAAAGCGCTGCAGATGTGACTCTTGCCAGAACCTGGCAAACCCACCATGATTATCAGCTCGCAGGGATGGCTCTCGAAGCTGATGTCGTCGGGATCGAAGAGGGGTACCTGGTCCTGAACGCCAGTGGGGTCGAAGTCCGGCGTGTTCCACGGCTCCGCTCGGCGGCCCAAGAAGTGCACTTCCGGCGTGTAGAAGGAGAGTCCAATGTTGGTGGCAAAGAGTCTGTCGGCCAGCGAGTGGTCCTTCCGCTGCTTGGTGGCACCCTTCCCCGTCTCTGGTCGGCCAGCGGCATCGCCCACGAAGAAGCTACGGTCCTTCTCGATCTGGATTCCCTCGTTCATTTCCTCCTTCAGGTGCTCCCACATGCCGGGCAGCGGCTTCCGGTAGTAGCCATCGCCAATAGCGATGAACACTTGGACAGGGACGCCCAGCTTGGCCACTATCTGCTTGATCTTAACCTTGAAGTCGTCTAGCTTGATCTTCCCCTTGGCAATCCCGCCTTGGTTGGTGAAAAAGCAAATCTTGAAGCCCTCCTTGTGAAGGCTCTTCAGTTTCTCCGCAACTTCCGGGAAGATAATCTGCCAATCTTCGGTGTTCTTTGGAAATACGTATCCCGATTTGGTTGTGATGATCGTGCCATCCATGTCGTAGCCGGCAATCTTTTCAGAGGCAGACACGCCAGAGCTGGTAAAGATTACCAACTTGCCATTGGCTGCCGAATCCCACCTTTCTGCATCGGTGGCACTCGACGACGTGGGGAACTCCTCTTTGGCATCCGTTGGTGGGGGATTAAAGACGACCTCGAATGGGTGGCGGCCGTAGACGATTTCTATCTGGTCTCCGTGTTTTAGCTCGCATTCCGAGTGCTGCATGACCATGACTCCATTGACGCCGCACGGATTCACACCCAGCACTTTCAAGGAGACGCCGCAGAGCTTCAGGTCCACCTGGAGCTGTAATTGGCGTTTGGAGCACTTGTTGTCCCTGATTCCAGTCTCCCGGCTGCGCCCGACGAAGTTCTGGCCGGAGGATAAGTGGATGGTCTGGTGCTCGGGTTCCAGGGGTTTCAGAGTGCAAACCCGCGCCACGTTCTTGCCCGCTCGTCCCAGGGAGGGGTTCAGGAATTTAGCCACTGACATGATGTAAATATTGCAAATTTATTGCATTAATTTTGAGGCAGTAATTTGTTTATTTGCAAAAGGAAGAAAATGGCCATTCACACAGAATAAAGAATCGAAGTGGCGCGATTTTTATCGCGCTGTCTGGCAACTCCAAATGTCTTGATAGGATGGCGAGTAGAAGTCTTATATTTTTTAAGAAAATCAAAAAGGAAATTTAAAAAACATTAAAATAATGATATATTATATGTATTTCCAATGTAAATGTGTTTAATTTATTTGTAATTAAACAATTTAATTGCAATTTGTATATTCTCTAAACAGGAACTATTAAGTTTTATTTTCAGCAAATATTTATATACGTTTATAAAGAGAATACAAATTATTTATGAATTCCTAAGCATGAACAACTGTCCAAAAGCAAGCTTTGTGTTTTACTGCTATGCTTGAATTTTACAAGCTTACAAAATTTCAATTGCTTCTGTAAAGAAATCCTTGCGTATACATAAATGCAGAGAAGTTGGTTGTCGTTGCGCGTAAGTAGACGCGATAATCATAATTAAATTAAATTAAATACATTAATTAACCTGCACTAACAGCCACTGCTTCGTGGTGTAAGCGGTGAGTTGGGGGCATTTTATCCGGGCCCCCACTTCCGCCCCACGGCTCTTATGCACGCCGCTGCAGCTGCGAAGCAGCAGCCAGGCAAGATAACCCCGAAAATGGAGAAGCTAAGGAAGAGATTCCAGGAGCAGAACGATAAACCCATTTTTCTGAAGGGCGGCGTCATGGACAACATCATTTACAGACTGACGTGGGTGCTGTGTTTCCTTGGATTGGCCGGGGACTTGCACCTTTGGTTTGGCTACATCCTCGCCTAAGGCCACAGCATTCAAACACATTGTCCGAGCTTCAGCCATAGTATTGTTTATTGTTTCTGAGAATACGGCAATTCAATTAAAGGATCGCATACAAGGATAAGTGCCTCTTGGTTTGAGTAATGAAATACACCAATGGAAACAATATTTTAAGCGGTGTAGCTAGTTTTAATAGGCCATTTAACAGCTACTTAGTTACAGCCATTATCATTGGATACACAATATTTGCTTAGCCGACAAAATTGCAAGATTTGAGTTTACTCTTCGAAGTTCGGTGCTGCGCTCTTGGTTTTCGAGTAGTCCCTCACGGGCGAGTAGAACTTGTACTGCTTGTCCTTGTACTCCTGCCAGGGCTCGGGGTTGGAGGAGCGGTTCCATGTTACATCCGGATTCCTGGTGGCCAGGCGGCCCATGTAATAAACGGCGCCAATAGCTCCGGCCGCAACGCACACGTACAGTGGGATCAGCGCCGGGTTCTTCTTAATACTCTGGAGACCAAGACCTTGCATTTTTATCGCTGAAAGATTCACAAACTGCAGCTGAAAAAGTTAATTTTGCGAATATTACATAAATAAGAAATAGTGTGGCTTACGTAACGTAGTTAAAAAAACCTGGGGGTGGCCATCATTTTCTGGTATATTTTCTGAAATCACAGGCACACTGTTTTCTTGTATAGAAATCATACTTGCAAACGATTTTTTAATATTGAATTTTATATATTATTATAATTATTATAAATATTAAATACAAAATTATTTAATTTGATATTTCTGACATCAGTTTTCAGTTAAAATGTTCCATCGATATCGATAATACAATCCTGTCAGCGCTGCCTGATTTTTCTCAATTCAACGGTATGGCAACACTTCAAAACTTTCGGAGAAGACTTCTGCACGCGCGTGCTTTTTGACGAGTTAATTAAATCAAAAATGAAGCATTAAAACGAAAAATCGTATTAGATAAAGATAGTAAAGAACTCAAGAAAAACAAATACGAGTGAAAAACGCTTACATTTCGCTGTAGATCAGTGATTTTCGCACTTTAAAGTATAATACGCAATTTCTTGGAATAGTGCCGTTAGTCCGCCATTTCTTTTTTCGTCAGCGTTTGTGAAGATTTCGTTTCTTCATTTTCGACTTCCGATTCCGACGCAATGGCTATAGTGTGCGTAATATGCGGACAGGCGTCCGGATTGATGTGCCAGCGATGCGGGGAACCGTATTGCTGCGCCGCTTGCCAGTCGAAGGATTGGCAGCGACACAAGTACTTCTGTATCAGTATGCCGTAAGTACACACCCACACAGACATCAAGTCATTGGAAAATTTCAAACGAAATGCTTATTTCCAGTCCCTTGGTGGCCTACAGGGAAATGCGGATTGCCTTGGCGGAGAAGCAGGCCAAAGCCTTAGCTTCTGCTAAAGCCGAGACTCCAGCTAATAAGGCTCCTCCTTCCACGCCGGACGCCACTGTGCTGGAGTCCGATTTAAAGCCCCCGAAGACCGAGGAGCAACTCTCCACAAACTGGCGCCAGCACCAACTGCCCGAGGGCGACGAGTTTTTCGAATACCGTGTGACCTCCATGGAAAAGGACGGTCCCTTTTGGGTGATGCACGTGGCCAATGTGGAGAGCATTGAGCGAATGCAGAACAGCATGCAGCGCCTGCTGCACAATGGCAAGCTGACTCTGGCCGAGAACGTTCAGCTGGACTCTCTGGTGGCCATCACGGCCGACAACAAGGTTCACCGCGGTCAGGTCCTAAGCGTCGAAACCGCGGCCAAGGAGGCAGAAATCCGTCTGATTGACTACGGACCCGTGGTCACTATTTCTCTGCGGGATATCTACGCCGCCGTTGCCAAGATGGCCGAGCGCAAGGCCTATGCCTTCCGCGTTAAACTGCCCACGAATACCGGCGTGCAGGTCAATAAGAACCTATCGCTCCGACTGCTGGGGACTCGCACCCACGAGGGCATTTACCAGGTGCAGCTGAAGCCCAAGATGAGCATACCACTGGGCCTGCCCGTGAATATGCTGCAACTCAATCCGGAGGTCAAGGTGGTGCGGATTTTTGACCGCAATGCTCAGCAGGGCGAGGTGAAGCAGGTGGCTCTGCTGCAGATCAACGTGTTGGATCACATAGACAAGGATTTGAACGACTGCCTGGCGGGCCAGCCCTTTTCCGGTCCCTTTCCGGAGGGCAATTGCACATTCTACGTGGCCGCTTGCTCCTCGGACGGCAGCTTCCGGCGAGCCTTCTTGCTGGACATCATTGAGAAGCCCACTCCCAAGTTCCTGGTCTACGAGATGGACCACGGCTGTGTCTCCATTGCCACCGAATTGACTCGCATTCCCAGCCAGCTACTGGGTCTGCCCATACGAGTTTTTGCCGCTCAGCTAGACGACGATGTGCCCCAATCCCTGCTGCACAAGCACACGGATCTCGCCATCAAGTTCAATGCGGACCTCCTGTCGAGCAAGGAGACAACCAATGCCTCCCTGCTGTCCAAGGGCGAGCACATTTGCGTGGCTCGCTTGAGTACGTTCCTGGGTCAGGCCTCCGACCTGGGACACAAGTACTGGCGCGAGCCCATTGCAGGCGGCGCCTTTGTGTTCATCAGCCACGTCGTGAGCTACAGGGAAGTGTTCGTCAGCTCCCAGGAAACTAAGAACTACACGAGTGTCTTCAATAGCCTGGCAGCCAAGGGCGAGCCCTTCGAGGACTCCAGCGAGGTGCCAATTGGTTCCATCGTGTTGGTCGCTTCGCCCAGCTTGGGTAATTTTCGAGGAGAGGTAAGCAGTCAGAGCATTGAATGGATTACAAATTATAACTTGACTTCTTCAGGTTTCTAGCGTTGGCGATGGTCTTTTCGAGGTGCAAAACGTCGATACGGGCGCCAGCCACAAAGTAGAGCCATCGGAGCTACGAAAGTCCTGCAGATTCCTAGAGAATCTGCCTGTGAGCCTTATGCGCGTCCAGTTAAATAATGCCTGGAGCATTCCGGAGGCAGTTGTGCCGCCAAACAGCTCGGCTAGCCACATGCTGCAGGTTCTCTCCGCTCAGGCGGAGGAATTTAGGCTGGAGATGATCGTTGAGAGCACCGCCACTGTGGATCTCTTGTTCAGCGCGGGTGAAGAGCTCTCGTTGGTGAAGCGACTGATGCCGCTTATATTTGTGCCAATGCCGGAAAGCCCCAAGGTGGCGTTACTGCCCGATGATGATTTAGCAGCTGCCTCAGCTACACTGCCTCCTTCGCCGCCCAAATCACCCGGCTCGGTGGAGATCCAGCCCTTCAAACGATTCTATTTCAAAGATTTGACCAAGAAACTTGTTCCTTTGGGCGAAAATATCGCCCTTATGACACTGAACACACAGGAACTGCGAGACTCTGGCTACATCACCGCTCTGCATTTCAAGTTCGAGTCGGAGGCCGAAAGCTTGCAGAGTTCCTTCAACATGGTGGCCAGTCACGGTGAATGCGCCCACAATGCGGTCGCCAACTATGTTCCTTGGTATGTGTCTGACTAAGAAACGGAAACAGAACTAATTAATGACTTTTAATTTCTTATTTAGCATTGGCGAAGTATGCGTAGCTCGCTTCTCTGAAGACAAGGTATGGTATCGTGGGGTCTGCCAGGAGATAAAGGACGACAAGGTGTTGATTTCCTACTTCGACTTTGGCAATACGGAATATGTGGACGTAGAAGATCTGAAGCCCGTAAATACCAAACTGTTGTACGAGATTTATGCCACCAAGTGTTACATAGAAGGTGAGTCCCCCCTAAGCCTAAGCAGAGGTTTTCCTTTTGACTCACTTCATCTTATTATTAGGCTTTGATAAAAACGAACACTACAAGTCGTTGAAGGAGAAGCTCTTACGCAAGCCCAACTTTTCCTGCACCGTTTTGGATGGTCCGGAGGCTGATACGCGCCTCATAAGGATGCCGAATCTCGGCAAACTTCGGAAGGTGTAAATTTAAGTTACTTTCGTAGCTTTAGTTCATAGTTTATAGCGCTATAACGTTGTGTGTACTCCACAGGCAGTGAGTACTTTAACAATTTGATGAAAATAATGTATTTTGTTTTGTAAAAGCGTCCACAAAGACGATTCTTGCCGGTTCCAAGGAGATCATTTTTATTTTATATATTTTCAATCCACAACAATCACGACAAGTGATGTGAGTGAGTCGATCATCGCCAGAAGAGCGATTACTTTTCTATTTTGTGTTTTCAATAAAGTTTTCTAATTAAAGCATTCGGTTTGAGGTAATTGGGGATTGCAAATCGAATCATTATTTTCATATTTTCACGACTCACTCTATCACACATACAACAATTACAACAGCTAATAAAGAGTGTTTTGACAACATTAACAATTACATTCATTGACCTGCCAGTTTCGCCAGCAGCTCCTCCACAACATCCACATTGCGCACGGCAATGATGCCACCAGCATTTCGCTTCCAATCGGAGTCCGAGTCCTCCATTAGATAGGTCAATGGCAGCGCCTTTTGCGCCGCCACACTGGCTGCATAGTCGAGAACTTGGCCGCCCAGGGCTCGCAGAATGGCCTGGGGAGCGCACGTGTCCCATTTGAAGGTGGAGCCCTTGCTGAGCAAGTAAACATCCACCTCGTGAGTGATCACCTTCAAGGCCTTGTGACCCGCACCCGCGGAAAAGGCGAATTCGTAGCCGAGATCGAGAAACCGCTGTAGGATGTCGGACTGCTCCGAGCTGGAGAATATGCCCAGCCGACGATTCTCGTCGCGGGCCTCGAAGTTACAGTTGTGGGCTTGCACTGCCGGCAGACAGACGCCCCAGAACAGGGAGGTGCTGTAGACGTTCTCCTCCAGCTTTTCGCCAAACGGCTGGGCCACAACGCCCATTACAGGCACTCCAGTGTCACGCTCGTAGACACCGATCAAGACGGTTACGCAGTCCAGGCCCGTGGATGTGATGCCAGGGAAATCGGTGAACATGGTGTCGCCGGAGATGTACTCTGCGGTGGCATCTAAAGCGCAGTTCAAGAATTGAAAATCTATATCCCTTGGAACTTATCTTAAAGGAACTCACCAATAGGATCGATCCAAATGCCAAGATTGCCATAATCCAAGTCCTTTGGCAGCTCGGGAATCTCGCCAAGCTTCTCGCTTTCAAAGTTAACCAATCGATGGACATCGCTAGCTAGTGCTCGGGCCGCTCCCTCATGGCCACTGAGCACGGCCTCCAGGCAGGCGGCTGTCTCCTCCTCGGCGGCTCCCACGGAAATTGTGACGCTCTCCCCCAGCTTGTTGGTGAAATTCGGCGACTCCTCGCCCAGGATGGACTCGTGCATGGCGGGAAAGAGGCCGCCCACCTCGTGCTTTATGGTCTCCTGGATGAGGACGTCGGCAAGGGTCTTGAAATCGTGGTCGAAGCGCGCATTGGCCTCCGCCCCGCTCTTCTCCTGCACTAACAGGGCCAGCAGCTCTTCGTTGGAGCGGCATGTCCTGGCAATGTTGGCCGCTTTCTCCGCGCAATTTATAACCACACGCAGCAGATTCGGCTCAGATCCCTCCTCGGCGCTCATCCTGGTCCTGGTAGCTGCTTCTTTGGCCTATTTTCGTTCCATACTTTTATGGTTTCTCCCCTTAATTTTTTTTATTGTTTTTGTGCTCGCAGTGTGACCATCGGGATATATCGAGAAATTCCTCTGGCGCTGCCAGTGGCAGTGGAAATCAAGCTTTAGGGCTGCCAGAAATCAGCAATTCTTTGAAAGTCAAAATAAAAAAATAAATAAATATTGTGGGGCGTTTTTAAAAGGATACGGAATTACGTTCTCAGTTTTTATGCTAAATTATGCTTCTGGTATCCCTAATGAATAATAAAAAATCCCAAAATCTTTAATAGGGCTAATTGAGAGCCTTCCCTAATTACTGATCAAGGTCTTTCAGTTCAGGCCTTTAACTTTCACGTCTTCATTGGAGCAATTTTAATTGGCAATTAAAAATTACGCACTCACCGCCCCTTCTCGGCGACCGCTGGGCATGAATCATGGCCAGATAGGAGGGGCTCCTTCGCCCTCCTTCGGCTTTGCTCCAGCTCCTGCTGCATAATTTGCACCCGATCTTATCAACGACCTCTGCTAATGATTCGCATTAATGATGCTGCCTACAAGGTTCCTCACTCTGGCCGTCTTCTTGATCCTCCTGAATCCCCCTGCACTGTGGCATTTTTTGAAATGAGAACATCAATCAGTTCGGTAGACGCTTCTTGCTCTCTCTCTGCGGCTGCGCAGCTCCTTCCCTTCCTGTCCCCGCCTCGGCTGCTGCATTTGCATATAAATTGCTGCTAATGTCGCGCTATCAAAGTGACTGCATCATTGTGGCATTCCTGCCATGCTTGGGCCATTCCCTGTTCCCTGTTGCCGGTTACCCAATTCCCATTGACTTGATGCACTACTAAAAAAAATTTATGGTAAATTTATAAGGACTTTGATAGCCTTTTTTAGGATACTTAAACTTTTATAACAATCGAAAAAATCTTTGAATATTTATTACAATTTTATCCTTCGTTTAAATTCAAGTAACATTTATTACTTTTGTAGCAACCAAAATGTTTAATTTAAATTTGGAGAGACCTATTTCTTAATAATAAAGATTATTTCCCGCATTATTGATTTTACAATTTATTATAATAAATCATACATTAAAAAATGCAGTTTACTTTTTCCCCAAGTGCTAGCATCCCCTCCTCGTTCTCGTTTTCTGCCCTTGGGCTTGCAGGAGCTCCTCTGCCTCCTGTTGGATGGACCCTCTTTTGGCTTATGCTAATTTTTCCCAGGCCTCGCAGGCCCTGGCCCATTGATGTTTGGATAACGTTGGCTTGATGACTTTGCATAATTTACGCTGCAGCCACATTTCGGCTGCTTTGGGTTAATTTTTCACTCAACCACGTTTACCATTTTAATGTGTTAATATTCGTGGAGAAACAAGCGACCGCCCGACAGCAAACAATCTTAACCGCCGCCGCTTGCCAGTTACTGGTGACGTTTCAATTTCGTCGTTGCGTGATCTTCGACCAAACGATTTTTCACAACAAAATAAAGAAAAAACAGTGCCTCCAGAACCGCTGGGCATTTATCAACAGCTCCGCCAAAGACATTTGTCATCCCTCTTCAGAGTCCAAGGTGCATATCATGTTTCCCTTCCTCGGACGGAGAACAGAATAGTTTTCTGATCAAATAATAGAAAACAAATTTGTGATTTTACCAGGATTATAAAATATTATAAACTGTATAAACATTTTGAGGCTGCATATTAATATTTCATAAATTCCCTTTAAAAAATTAAGGTAAATCTTCAGCATCTTTAGATGAGTTTTCAAGGATTTTGTATTTCAATTTCATTTAAAACAAAGCCAAAGTATTTTTATTCTCTTTAGACTCTAAATAGACATTAGTTAAATGTTAAAGTCGCCGACTGTTGCCCCTTTTAATATTTAACAGCCTTTTAATTAATCGGGCGAGCTGAACAAATTCTTAATGAGTCTTTAATTAATCGCCAAACCGAAATTTTCGACGCTCTAAAAGCACACGGCAACATATTTACATTTTATGGTGACTTGATTTCGGTGATGGCTGCGCGCTTTTTGTATTCCGTGCTCCGCCTCCTCTGGCTCCACCCCTGAGGTGCTGGAAACGGGTTTGGGCTTGGACGCTTCCCAAAAATTAGTTAGCTTTTTGTTTTGTGCGTTGGCTTGATTACACCGACTGATTTGTCAATGCGAAACGACGAGGTGCCACAACAAGTCCACAATTCTGGTCAAGTTAAGCGCTGGCGCTTCATTAGTTGGTTTGGACTGCGGTTTTGGGATTACTTTTTAAATATTAAACATATGCATGAGATATGAAACGAAGCCTAAAAATAAATTGTAAAATGAAGCATAATTTTTTATATAAAATATGAAATATATAATAAATAGGCAAATAATAGAATTTAACCATAAAGTAAAGTTTTCTTTCATAAAATAAGAATCAATCTTTGAGTTTCCAGCTAAACTATGTTTTATAGCAAATGATATTCAGTTAAGCGCTAACCTAGCCAGTGATCAAGTGCAACGGGGCGTATACTTGTTGTGGGTCTTTCAATTGGCTCAATTGCCAGCGCCCACTCATCCGCCGCAAACTCTGCGCAGTCTCAGCCATCTTCGATTTGCCAGCAGCCGCCTGCAGCCAAAACTGGATTCGGGTTCCCGAATGACTCGACTCCCCATTCCGCCCAAGTAAGTCGCACAATCCGCGCAATCCCCGATTTTCCCAGCTGTCGCTGTTGCTTAATTTATGCGCTTCAAGGTGTTTGCCTTTTCACGCTTATTGGCAGGCAGCTCTTTCGCTCACTTCCTCGTTTTTCTTGTGGGGCGAAATTTCACTCATATTTGCATTGGCCAGTTAATTGTTTACATTGCGCCAAGCATGCGAAGGGAGTGGCTCTGAGATGACCAATTATACCATCACCCGCGGCCAGAAGTGGATCTATGCGAGAGCTGGTGAACTGGCATTGATCAGGGGAATGGACGATACTGAAATAATGGGTGAAAGCCAGGCTTAAATAATTGAAAGAATTGGGTGAAAAGATTGCAACGTTTTAATTAGTATTTTGCCTATGAAAAATCTACAGAAGCCAATCGATCCTCCTTAGCAGCAGACTCGCAACCTGGCTTGGCCAGGGTGTTGTTCCATTATGATCATATGCTCCGATCCCAGCAAGAGCGGAAGCGTGAAGTCACAAAAAGACATGGGCCAATAATGCAGATACAGATACCATAACAATAAGAAATACAAATAACAAATAACAAATAACAAATACTGGTACAAATCCGTATTGCCATTGCTGTTCGGGCTATAAATTTTATGCATTTTGCGCATAGTTTGCCATTTTGCCACTTTAACATTATTGTTATGATGATTCCCGAGCCACAGTCCTCCACATCGGAGAAGGAGTAGGAGTAGGAGGAGAAGGAGACACTAACAGGAACAGAATAAGAGAAACAGAAACATAAATGGACCCTGGGCCCAGGGAGAGATCGCTCCAGGCCCAAGACTCCTCTGTTCCACCTCTCATGCCAGGTCCAAGTGTCCAACTGCCTGGCCATAACGCATCCTGCCCCTTTGCACTGTAACAAAATATTATTTAAATTAACTTAAGTTTGAATATAGAATTATCTGAAAACTAAAACTTATATTGTATTTATTACAAAATTAAGTCTTCCAAAAAACACAGAGAAAAACCTTCTTTATCAGCATCAATTTCGAGTATTTGTAAATATTTAATTGGTTTGTTTTTCTCCCAGTGATTCAGCTCCGTGCTGAGCTAAGCTGTTTGCTGATCTCCAATGCGATCTCGCAGCTTGTTTGGCTTTCCTCCGTATTTAAAACCATTTCATTTTCTGGGGGCCAAAGTGTGAATATAATTTAATGTGTACGAGTCGCAGTCTTCCCTGCCTTCGTCTTCGTCTCTCGATTTTCAATATAGCGCTTGTCCCTGCTCGCAGAGCGATTATTTATTGTGCTTGATTGGTTTTCAAGTGATCATAAAGTAAGTGATCGCTGGTTGCCCCGGCCAATTGTGGCGCTGTCCGTTGGCATTGAGTGGTCCTGGCCGTGGCGTTAATATGTAGATTTGGAGGCGGAGATTTATGTCCCGCGGGCAGGCAGTGGGAGTTGCTGGAATAACCAACTGGGCGGATACGGCTTCATCTACGCCGAGTTGCATCCTGCTTCTAGTCCCATTCCCATTCCTGATCCATCTCCCACTCCCATTCCCACTCCCACTCCCGCAAGTGGCCTGTAACGTTTTAACATTTAATTGACATTGATGATTGCCCCAACTGGACAACTCTGAGAACACACGTTCCCAGGTAGCCACTGCGCTGTGCCTGGCATATCAAATCCCGAGCCAGAGCCGGGGAATTATTAATTTTCATATAGAAGCGGAGCGGAGCGGAGCTATTCGCATGTGTCAGCTGACAGGAGACATGGATGCGAAGAAGACGTACGAAATAAATTCTTTGGCAGTTGCAGACAGGCCGCAGACAAGGCCACGGGTGTGCACAACAGCGGCCAGAATATTAGTGGTGCTAATAGGGGTCCTCTACAAGTATGCACGCAGAATGCATGAATTATTGGTAGCTTCTTGGCTTTGGCTTTGCAAATAATAAATCAAAGTAACCATAAATCGTAAAAGGGAAAGGTGATGTCTAGTTTATTATTTCTAGCTGAAATTTCCTTGCAGTATTTCGATTTCTTTTCAAGCTGAGCACGGGATTTCATAACTATTTATTGACATAATTAAAACTGAACTGTAAAGGGGATCCTATTTCTCGGGGGGCATTTCTTTCTTTTTCCCCAATTCTCTGGGCAAACGAATTGCGTTGCTAGACGCAATCATTCAAAGTTTCTCCCATTGGGCTCAAAAAGTTAAATGTGTGAAATCAACGCCAACTCATTGGTGATGCCCGGCTGTTGGGTTTTGTTTTCCGCTCAGCTTGGCTTTCTTCGCTGCCTGGTGCCTGTTGTTGTCTGTGTGTTTTGTTTTCGCTTCTTTAAATGAACGTTATTAAAGAGATGTTTATCGCTGAGTGATTTATTCATTAAAAAAACATTTATTAGCTAGAAACAAGGTGGTGTGTGCGAGTGTGAGTGTGCGTGCCAGCTCGAATTCACATCAACATCAACATCGCCAACATCGCCATCAGCATTCACATTTATCCATATGGCCCGGCCTGGCCTGGCCCGCTTTTGGCCGCCTCATTTGCGGGGCATTAAAATGCAAAAGCGTGTTTGTTCCTGGAAAAACTGCAAAGCCTCGCCTCCTCCTCTAAACCCCTTTATCGGAATTGCGGGTGTGTGTGGACTCAATGGCCAGCTGCTGCTGCTGCTGCTGCCGAGGCGTGCGGCTTTGTTTTATGAACTTCGCATATTTCCACAATTTTCCTCGGCCCGTGTGCTGCTCTAATGCTACGTGTGTGTGCGTGCGTTTTAATCACTTAATTAGAGAGCCACTTAATTGACTCGGACTTGTGGCGAATTATGCAAACAATCGATGTGCTGCGAGTGTTGCAAGAAATGGGCCTCGGGTGGCCGAGTTCGTGTCCTAAGTCTTTTGTTTAGCGGTGCCTAGCAAGTTCATTTTAAAGGGGGAAAACCATGTCCCATGGGGATTTGCTATAAAATATAATTGTTAAATAATAAAATTATATAAAAATTGCCATTTGGACCTACAAAAAATATTTAGAAGTGTAAATATTTAAAACAAAAGAAAAATAAAAGTTCGTGTCCTAAGTCTTTTGATTCACGCTGCTCAGCAAGTCCATTTGAAGGGGGAAAACCATCCCCATGGATCAAGTAATTAATAAAAGCACATTAAAGTTGTCACTTAAACTTACAAAAAACATTATCTTGAAATTTATTAAAAATAAAAGAATATAAAAAGGCTTCACATAATAAATTTGGCCAATAACTTTAATCTTGTTGGCCAAATTTATTATGTTTAGCCTTTTTATATTATTTTCTTCTTTTAAATAAATTGTCATCAGAGAAGTATTGGAAACAGGATATGTTATATGGTTTATTTGGCTTTTAGGAACTTTAACGTTAATAGTCTAGCAATTACGTTACATTTCACTGACAAATCTGTGATTTTATTTCCACGGCCAACTTTCTTGTGGTTATCGTTTAAACTGATTTTGATTAGCCTCCCCGTGTTCCTTAGTTCCCGTTCAACCTGTTCCTGAGCGGAGCACAATTAACCGCTGGCCAGGTGAAGCCATTCATTAGCCCCATTTGCCTTTCCTACGCTGCAGAAAGAAAACCTGTTGATGATGCGCCCAGAACCGATGGCATTGCTCGATTTCCCCCCAGTTTTGATTACATGTCCCCATAGCTGCCATTCAAGAGGCGACACACCCACCATCGACCATCGATTCGAGGGCAGTGGGATGTGGGAAATGCAGACATTTCAATTAGCATTTGGCTAAACACAACGCTAACTTTCTGGCCGTGACGATGATGGCCATTGCCAGTCAATGAAGCCAATAAAATGGCACAAGCCTAGTCAGCCGCGAGATGCTAACATAAATACTTGTTAGTCGCAGTTGGCTAATCACATTCTGCTGCCACAGGCACGGCCAAAGCTGCTGAAGAATTCAAAGTGAAAAGTTGGCGGTGGCTCGTCTCCTCCTCCTGCTGCGTTTTGGTGTCATAAGGAAGCGTTCAAATGATTCATAATTTATGCCTTGGCTTGGCTCTCCGCCTGTCGTATCCATTCCTTTTCCTATTCCTATTCCTATTCCTATTCCCATTCTTATTCCCAATCCCATTCAATGCTTTCGTTACTTAATTTTTCCAACTTAACGCGCTGGCTTGTGCCTCTTGGCCAGGCTTCCTCTGTCCATCCTCTGTCTCCTCTTGTTCCCGTGGTAATTGTAATGCATTTCGGGCTTGCACAGAGGAAAATTTTGATTCCTTTCTAACTTTCATGATACCTTTACTTTATTTTTCAATTTAATGAAGGTTTTGCTTCGCCTTTGAGCTTTGATTTTGTCAGTGTAAAAAGTGCGTGGTCGTCGCCGTTGATAGTTGAAAAAATGACTTACAAATTACATGCGTAGCTTATGCCCCCGTGCCGCCTTCAGCCTGTTGGCTTAATGTGCTTTCTGCCGGGCTTTAGTAGCTGTATGTGTGTCTCGTGGCCAGATCGTAAATTGTGTGTTTCTAATTGAATTCTAAGCACTATGAGGCAGCAGGTGACAGTCGTCGTCGTCGTCGTCCGGCGAGGTCGTCACCCAACGCCACGTCCTCGCAATACCCTCTGCGGTTCAACCTGGGGCAGAAACGCCCATTTCCCAGAACTGGGAGCTGCCTTGCTGCTCTTGTTAATTTCCCAACGTTACTGCATTAATGCCATCAAGTGTCGGGGCCGTCATTAGCATATAAATATTGTTGTAATTACGCCTGGTAAATAATGCAATTTTGCCATTTTTATAGGCCATGCCACCAGGGCTTAAATTAAAATTATTATAATTGAGTTAAGCGAAGGGGCAAGCCGAAGGGCTCGGGCATTTCGCATGGCTTAAAATGCAGCACGAAACATGGCCATAAAGTGTAGCTGCGTTTAGCTTAAACAAGTCGACAATTTAAAAAGCCAATTTGCGCATAATACCCTGAACGTGAGCGAAAACTTAAAGCGGAATTGCACACACACACTATCTTTATTTTCTGTTGCAGGGGGGGGCGGACGGTACAGGTAAATGTAGCGTGCTGCGAATTTCTACGCAAATGACCATTAATGCAAATGTTGTTTGCTCATTAAAGAAGCATTGCCCGCCCACCCAAATGACCCAAATCTTACTTTGCATTTGCTAGTGTCTTTATTTAGTTTTTATAAACCCAATGTGCTGATATTTTGGCTCATAAAATAAAAAAATACCACAGAAAAGCTTTCGGTTAGACGAAGTCGTCGTTGTCTTAGGCCCCAAAACGATAGTTTTTCCAATACTGGCAGCCCTTTCAGCTGACACTCTGACAAAGATCCACTAATAAGATATCTTAACCAATGTTCGTCCTGGGAGACTTTGTTTTTGTCAAGGAGCAGGGCAAACGCCCATGGCCCGGCCGCATTCTGGGCCGCTATGGCACCGTCTCCAAGATTGAGTATAGTGTGTTCCTCTATGGGAATTGCAACACTGTCAAGCTGTCTTCGTCGCATATCTTAAGTTTCGAGAAAAATAAACGGCGACTGGGAGCCCGGAGCGCAAAGAAATCTCCACAAAACGCCGACTTTCGCAGGGCTATGAGGCACATCTGGAAGGCATTCACCAAGCCAGAGACTGACTTTAAATATTACAAGGTCCTGGCGGGGATGAAGGATGAGAGCGATAACTGCCTCGCCTACGAAATGCTGCCGCCTACAGACTCCGGGGAAGGGGATTCCAAAGACTCGCAGACTTCAACGGACACGGAGAGTAGTTCGGAGGAAGACACAACGGAGACCGAGAGCAGTTCAACTACCACGAAGTCGGGCACAGACTCCAGGGAAGAGGACTCCGAAGACTCGCAGACTTCCACGGAGACGCCGGGGAAATGCAAATCAAATCAGGATTCTAAGCAAGAGGATAACACAACGGAGATGGAGAGTAGTTCAAAGGATGATATAGCGAAGACAGAGAGTACTTCGGAAAAGAAGACAATGGAGACGGAGGAGACAGAGCAGGCGCCCCCGCCTGCCAAGAAACCGAAGATTTCAATGTCGTTGGTGGATGGCCAGGCTCCAGATGAAGCACAGGTGCCGAACGTTCTAGATATTAAGATAAAGAAGGACAATCCCATTGAGGGCAGCGCATATTTGGAGGATATTGACAAGCCGATATTAGACACCCCAAACGGGCAGTTGAAGAACCTGCAGGACGATAAAGACTCTAAATTGGAGGGAAATTAAGAAGCTCATCAAGAGTTTGAAAGAAAAAACGAATAATATGTTAAGTTTAAAAGAATTTCGAATTAAACAAACAATTATGTTTATATTTAAGTTGCTTTGAACAATGAATTTTCGACTTTACCTATAATGTTCTTTTTATATATGGTATATATAATAATAATAAAGCATTTGACAAGCTTTGCGAATTTAAATTAATGCCTTTTTAACTTATTTAAGATTGATTTCAAATATGGCTCTCTGATTCAATTCCAAACGTTGAGCTTTATAAACTTCTTCTTTAGTTATATAAACCGATAACTATAAACCGATGGTATATATAATAATAATAAAGCATTTGACAAGCTTTGCGAATTTAAATTAATGCCTTTTCGGCTTATTTTTTAGATTGATTTCAATTCCAAACGGTGAGCTTTATAAACTTCTTCTTTTTTAGATATATAAACCGATAACTGAGCCGATAAAAACACTTCGTGGTTTATGTTACGATAGTGCAGACTTAGGTACAGATCATTTTTAGGTACTTTTTAGGTATAGCTTTTTGGAAGACAGTGTGGCAACGCAGCAAAACGCTCTTTTCGAGCAAAACAACACTTCTTCTTGCTAGCTTGAATTTCTGTTTTCCTGCGAAAGCTTAACCTTATTAAAGATTAGGAAATGGGTCGCCATCGGCAACAGCGCCCAACGTTCACCCCGGGAGACTTCGTTTTCGCCAAGATGTCCGGCTATCGCCCCTGGCCGGCGCGCGTTCTGAGCCGGCATGGCAGTCCATCCAAGACGACGTACAATGTGTTCTTCTACGGAACTTGCAATACCGCGAAGGTGTCCCCTGCGAATATCTTTGATTTCGAGTCAAAGAAACGGAGCCTGGGCACCGTGCGCTCGAGGACAACAGGGCGGAACGCCGGCTTTCGCAGCGCAATGGCGCACATTCGGAGGGCGTTCGATAGGCCCGAACACGACTTTGTATATTACCAGGTGCTGGCGCGGACGGAGTGTGATGGTGAGAACTCCGTCATCTACGAAATGCTATCGTCGTCCGATGAGTTGGATGAAGCGGATTCCGTAGACACAACGGAGGCCAACGAGAGGGATTCTGATGACGAAGTGATGGCAGAGTTTATTTCGGAGTCTGAGGAGGAGTCACAGCCTACACAGAAGGCGGAGATGTCTATGCCGCTGCTGGATGATCAGGATGATCATGCTCCAGATCAAGCACTGGTGGTCAGCGTTATAGAAAATGAGAAGCTGGAGGATGCGGATGATCTTTACAGTGACCAAGATTCAAAGTCTTTTGAATTTGAGGACACTCCCTTGGACATCAAGTTAGAAGATCTGGACAGTGTCGAAGATTAAGAAGAGAAGGCTCTGAGAACTTAACTTCTCCTGCAGTCACATTACGAGGGACGAGCAGTGAGTGATCCAATCCAAGATGATTTACGTTTATATATATATATATTTATATATATAGTTTAACTTAATAGTCTAACCAATGTCTATCCAACTTGTACAAAGTAATTTAAAACAAAAGTTTTTTGAAACTGATGTAAATGAATAAGAAAACGTTAATTTATTTAATTTTTTTTTGATTGAGATAAAGGCTTAAGAGTTTCCTATTAGACAAAGAATCTGATTTATAATTGAGTTACTTTTGACCTTAGTTTAAAATATTTTCTGTTTGTTACATAAAATAATAAAGCGTTTGATGATTTGTTCTGAAACAAACCAGCATAAAGTGTGTCGAATTAAAGCGTATCTCTTAACGTTTTTAGGAAGCTTCGGATGATTGGACTTTGCCGAAATGGTCTCCGGATTATTGGCGGCCATTAAGAAGGCGCGTCCGGGCGTGCCAGTGGCCATAATGGCTGAGGCGTGATCCTCGGCTGCGCTGACCTCCACACATCCATCGGGTGGAGAGTTCCATTTGTCGTGCACGTTTCTCCTTTAAATGCTGCACCATCAGCACCGGGCACCATCATCCCCCAGCCAACCTTCCCCCAGGACGGAGATGAGCCTCCCCAGAGGCGGTCACTGGATAGTTTAGCTAAATGCCGTCGTAAAAGAGCGCCGGCCGTTAAACCAACAAGCCAAGGGGCAGCAGAGTCCACAAAAACCAACAGTTTCCCACCCTACTTTCGTCCAGATTTAATTGGATGAGATGCTGCAGCTGCAGAAGGATGGATGGGGCCCTGGACCAGTTTCCAAGCTGCGATGAGGATACTTCGATTAACAAATTATCGCCACCGCAGCAAATTAATCGCTGCAGCTTGGCATCTGTACGGGTTTCATTCGGTATCTGGGTTAACGAGAAAGGACGACCGATGACCGCAAATCAGATTCGCTAAGCCGGCAATGGGACTCCCAACCGCAGCATCAATTTGGTTTAAGTGCCAGAAATATATATTTTGCACTCCTCCAACAGATTGCAGCAGCTGCCAGAGCGGACGCCAGGAGCTGCCGCCACTGAAGCTGGAGACGCATGGAGAAAAATTGTGCAAATCGTCCTGGCACTGATCTCTCCTGGGGATACAATTTGCAAAAGAGAAATTCAAGTTCTTTGTTTGTAAGAACAGAACTAAGATCGTATATATCTTTATATATTTATTAATATCAATAAGTCTTCTCATGTACAATTGGGTAAGTACAATATTTCATAATCGTATACTGAATTTTTTAAAATGTTATCCCTTTTTAGGTTAAAGTACAAAATGTAAATTATCTGAGTGCATCGGAGATAATGGTGCAAGATCCCTCAGTGGCTGCAGCATCCTTTAGACCGCTCGACAGCTGTCTGCTGGGCTTAATCCTTTGCCCTGCGTTCTTCTGCGGTCTGCGCCAGATTGTTAAGGAGTTCTCTTCATCCTCCTCCTCCTCCTCCTCCTGCCGATATGCATATGGATCGGGGGCTGCTCCTCGTCCCGATCCCCCGATCCTGGGCCGTAAAATGTCAAATTAATGTTACAACATGTCCAACAACTTTTGATGGCATTTGACAATGCTGAGTGGAAATTCCTGCAGGTGACGCAATTTCCCTGTAATTTGTTTGGCCGCACGTACGCTGGACGCCATCGTGGTCGTCATGATGGGATTGTGCCTGCCCAGCATAAACAAAACCCAGCCGAACCGAGCTGAGCCGATCTGATCCAAAATGCGCCGAGGGACCTGCAGCCCTATTGGACTGCGGTTAGTTGGGTTATCGTGGAGTGGAGTCACTGGAGTTACTGGACGAGGGGACGGCTGCTAGTTGGATCGTTGGCAAGGTGTCAATGTGTGGGCATGTCGCACACGTGTGCCCTGCCCCGGGGCCATAAATTCACTTAGTTTATTTGCTGCCACTCCGCTGTGCTTCTGTGTCCACTCCACTCCACTCCACACTCCGGCAGACAATCAGACACCCAGTTACCTGGCCGGGCATTCATGCCCAGTTCGGCGGAAATTTGTGGAGGAAATCAAATTAAAATTTCGCTAATTTATCAGCCGCTACGAAATCGTGAGTCCCGGTAGCCAACGAACCCCACTCGCATAAAGACAGTGGAGCAACACGAAGGAAGTGGCGCGGGACTGTTGGCGGTTCTGGCAAATTTTTGCATTTTATCGAAACGACTTCATCAGCCGCCACTCCGAGGTCCGAAACAAAGGCATTCTAATTAAAATTCCCAAGTGTCAGAAATTTTATTTATGTATTTCCCTGCCAAAACTAAGTGCATCAATCAAACTTTTGCACAACCGCCAATTAATTTTTTGCTCGACGTTCTTGGGACGCATCGTTAACACCCCGAAAGTCGATTGGATTCTGAAATTGGGACGCGGGATTGGTTTCGTTGCCTAATCGATGACTGATTGTTCCAGTAAAGAGTTACACTGGGAAATAAAATAAGGGTGAGTTTTAAAGAGATTATATTTTAATTGAGACACCAAACAAAGATGATAAAGATATGTATTTAACAGAGTTTATTGTATGGGAAAGTCATTTTAAGTTGCATACATTTTGAATTTATATTTATACTCATTAATCTCATTAAAAATTGTATTTTAAAGTTAAGATATTGTATTGGATGTATAATCAGTCATGTTTCTCTGAGTGCACAAATTCTATCCCTCCATTATTCGTGATATATCTGAGAAACCCCAAACCTATTGTTTGTCTAGTGTTCACTCTCTATTAAAGCGATTATGATAGGCCAATCAACCCCTGTCCCGGCCTTTCTTGGCCATTCAGTGAGCACATGTTATTATTTGTTTTTGATGAAGTGGTTGATTACAACAGACCCTCCCCTTGAGTTTATTTCGGCCAGCCACCCCCTTTTGAACGTCCTTGCCATTTGACTTGCTGTCATGGGGATGGGAGATCAACCCGGCACACCAAGTCCCTTGTGACAATCAAAAAAGAGTCGTCATCAATTTCAGATTTTTACGACCCTCGTTGTGGGTCAGCAGGTGAAACTCAAAAATTGAGGTGGCTCTGCTGCTGCTGCCTCCCACACCGCGCATAATTAGCCGATGTCGAACATTTGGTAATACACGGAATAATGGGCTCCAAGTATGTCATTGGATATGCGTAGCGTCGACGCCACAGTGGGTGGTATTCTGATTGGGAACACCCATTCCATCCGATCCGATCCGAACCGATCCGACCACCTCACTAATGGAAACTTACGTTGCTTTTTAATTGATTTGTGCCAAAAGTTTTATAGCTTTTTAAAGCCGGCCGAAACAAATGGCTGCGATTGTTGGCCAGGCCCAAAATGAAATCAGAAAGGAATGCCAGACGGAAAGGGGGAATACCCTTGCAGGTTAATTAATATCTAAATATTTATAATGAAACATATACAAAATAATCAAGCATATAATCTGTATATTATATAGTTTTTTTTCTGTTTTAATATTTTAACAAACTCTATGAACAAATCTAATTACCCCTCTGTGAGGGCATAGGAATCACATCCAATCGAAGACCCCGCCTGGGGAGCTCGAGCCTAATTATGGAACGACAGAAATGGCAAATTAGCATAAAATTTAGCAACATTAAAAATTATACTTTATTATACTCGAATGTGTGTGTGCTCCTTTTTATTGTTGCTCTGTGACTAAATTGATTAATGAGCCAATTTAATAGTTGCGTCTGCTTACGGACATATTTTTATGACACTTCAAAAATTTTGACGGGCATTTTATTTGTTTATAACTTCACCGATTTGTTGGTCAGCTTTGTGTTTGCCTTTTGTTTTTACCGTTTTACCCCGGCACATGTTGCACAATTTTCGGCCCAGTGAAAGTGCTCAGGGAGGGGACGGCTGAGGTGAGGAACCCATAAACTTGGCCATAAAAATAATTTCGGGCTGGGCGGATTTAGCGAGTTATGGCTTTGGTGTTAAGGTGTTGGCGGCACATTTCTTTCACGGACTTATATATATTTTATTTTTCGTGTGGGGCGATCTTTATTTATTTTTTTTGGCGTTTTTAATGGGGCCATTAAATGCGAAATTTGATTTATCTGGCCTCGGCCATTCAGATGCTAATGGCGGCGATAGAATGACGTAGATCGGCCGGTTATTCCCAAAGCTTAAAGATTTATATTTTGTATTTCATTCATGTGATAGATGGCCAGGCTCTATCCATCATAACTTTTACTGGCTGCTGTCGAAAGGATCGTAGCCGAAAGTTTTGAAGGAAAGTACAAAATAACCCAAGCTGGTAGACATGCCCTGGGATGAGTTGAGTTGTTCCTCCACTCCTCAGGCGGACGCTGCCTTGGAACTGCAGGAAAATCTTTACTTCCAGTCCTATGCTCGCCTGGAGACACACATGGCTCTGCTGCAGGACTCAGTGCGAATCCAGGCTTTCCGCGACGCCATCCATCATAACCGGCAGCACTTCCAGGGCAAGGTCGTGCTGGACGTGGGCTGCGGCACTGGAATCCTTTCGCTATTCGCCGCGGAGGCAGGAGCCCGCAAAGTCATTGGCGTGGAGAAGACGAATACGGCGGAGCTGGCCACGGAAATTGTGAGGGATAACGAGAAGGAGGACGTGGTGACGGTGGTCAAGGGATTGGTAGAGCAAGTGGAGCTGCCCGATGGTATTCAGCAGGTGGACGTCATAGTCTCCGAATGGATGGGGTAAGATCTGTGCCTTTTAATTGTTCTAGATTTTTGCTGATCATAATTTTTATGTTATGTATTCCCAAAGCAATGGTCTCTATATGGAGGCTATGCTGAATTCGGTGCTCTACGCCAGGGACAAGTGGCTTCGCCGCAACGGCCTAATCCTGCCAAGCGTGGCGAACTTGTGGGTGATGGGAGCCCACGATCCGCACCGGAAGGCGAATCTTAACTTTTGGCACAGTGTCGAGGGCATCGACATGAGCTGCGTGCGAAAGGCGGTCTCCCAGGAGCCCGTAGTGGACTGTGTGCCCATCCAGCAGCTGCTGACGGACGAGTGCTGCCTGCATTCCACCAATTTGGACTCCGTCCGGAATGAGCCGGTGGCCTTCCGGTCGAACTTCATGCTTACCGTTCAGCGCTCCGGAATTATCAACCTTCTGGTCCTGTACTTCGATGTGGGCTTTCCCCAGGGCGACTCCCCGGTGTCCCTCAAGCTGTCCACTTCGCCGCACTCCCCCTGGACCCACTGGGAGCAGACGCTGCTCTATCTGGATGAGCCGCTCTTCGTCAAGGCCCATGATCGGGTGCGAGGAGTGCTGGCCATGACGCCCGATGGTCGGGACAGGCGCTGTATGATCTTTGACCTAAACATTAGCTTTCGCAGTTCCCGGACGCGCGTGGAGAGCTTCAAGAGCTTCAGTTCCTCGGGATCCCGATGAATTGTCTGCTATTCTATTCTTCGTGAGGAGATTCCCCCATAAAAAGCCCCAAAATGCCATAAAACGGGTCGTTAATCGAGGGAATCAAAGTGCTCCAGGGCTGGGATATTGGTCAGTAGTGGGCTTAGAAAGTGGACGGACAGTTGGACAGCCGGCCAGGCCGAAATGTTAACGACTTTCTTAACAAATTAATTTCAAAGTTGGGGGAATGTGAAAAAATGTGTGCCTCTCCGGCTCTAATTAATTGATGGTCGTCGTATAAATTTGTGAAAGCCAACGCCGTGGGCCCACAATGAACGCCTTTTATGCGTTTATAACTCTATTTACTATTTCCAGCCATTTGCATTGTCTCGTTTCGAGGTCTCCGGCTCTGGGCCCCGATCTCGAGAGGTCCCCGAAATCCGAAATCTCTTGTCAGCTCGTTTTGTGTTTGTGCACAGTCCGGCATTGTTAATGGCAGTTCTTAAAAGGCCATAAAGTTGCTTTATGCCGCTCGTGAAATTAATATGCACACCATTATTGGACGTGATTATAAAATATTGCTTATCTAGCGCGCACAAAAGCGCCTCAAATGAGCCAGCGATCTTTGATTTTCGGTCAACACTTGTTCGCATCCCTCATTCCTCATCCCCAGAGTCGAGGGGGATCAGGTGGGATCGGTTCGGGGCCAGGGCACCCCGCTGGGCGCATTAACAAACTCCCAAACAAACTGGACACGATCCTCGGATGCAGCCGTGGCGTAGGCCCAACCAAACATTTCAATTTGTGTCTTTATGCACAGGGAAAAAAAGAGCTTAACCTATGGAAAGTGTGATTACTAGCCAGATGGAGTTAATTGGTTTTGAATTTAAAGAAGTAATATCACTCTTAAGCAAATCCTGTCAAGATCCAGATTTATTATTTTATTTACCATAATTTTACAGATTTCAGATAGGAAAAGTAGTTTTTCTTTCTGTGCAACCCAAATCCCGGTCCCCTTCTTCACTCGCTTACCAGTCCTACACTCCCCTGCCCCGTTTATGTTGTTAGGGTATCAAATTGCTGGCATTTGTCAGCGAAGCTGAGGGACACCGAGCTCGGAGTCACCTATAAATTAGAGACTCGTTAGACAGCTTAACCCGGCGAGGCGAGTCCTCGTCCCCTGCTCCCGCTGATAAGGAGGTCGGTCGCGACAATTGGCTCATAACTAATTGTTGTCACCCGACGGCGATAAGGATGCAACTGGGAACGGGGGAACTGTGAGAAATGCAGTCTGATAATCTGTATTTGGAATTTATGTTGGCTGATTAGGATGGCCTCAAGAAATGTGATGCCCATGGCTTCCTCTAGGACAAGATCCCTTCTAAGCAAAAAGTATTTTACTACCAGTTTATTATTTTTAAAGCAATAATCATTTAAAACTACTACTGATGACGTTTAAATTGAAAAGTCTGACATTTTTAACTGTCCATTGCTTCTCTGTTTTTAGTAAAATGAATTTGGAAAAGGATCTCCAGCGGGAGATGGCGGAGAGCATGTTGAGGGATGTCATATCCGCCAATGCCTACGACCTGCTAATCAAGGACTATAAGAAGCTGTTCAAAGATAAGGTAAAATCTATATTTGTTGCCCTAATTAAACGCCTTCTAATAGCCTTTCCTTACAGATTGTCCTGGATGTGGGATGTCGCAGTGGACTGCTCAGCCTGATGAGTGTGGAGGTGGGGGCCGTTAAGGTTATTGCCGTGGGAAACATGCAGAGTGCCAAGCTTGTGAAGAACACCCTTGCCCAGGGTGATAAGGAGGACATCTTTGAGGCCGTCAAAGGCGCCATTCAGGAGATTCGTCTGCCCTGCGGTCTGAAGTACGTGGACATCATAGTGTCCGAGTGGCTGGGGTGCGTTTAAAATTAATGCATGATACTATTATATTACTTATTAATTTATTATCTTGTTATCTTCTTGCAGCCACTCTATCTTTGTGGACTCCCTCTTCCGGGAGGTGATCTTTGCCAGGGAAAAGTGGCTGGCCAAAGGTGGCATTATAATACCCAATGTGGCGCAGCTCTATGTCAGTGGAATTTCGAAGCATCGTCGCCCGAACGCTCAAGTGAATGCCTTCGGCAACAACTGTAAAGTTTGGGAGGACCATGTGACCAAGGAAGAACTTATTACCGATAAATTTCTGGTCAAAACCATTGATCTCTGCACCGCCAGCATAGATGATGAAGCCTTCCGGCTTCCGATCAAGCTGAAGGCCCTGAAGGAAGGCTCTTTCGGTGCTGTGGTTCTCCATGTGGATGTGTCCTTTTCCCGAGCCAAGGGCAGACTGCGACGCCTGTTCTCCACGAGTCCAGCGGAGCCTCGTACCTATCTGAAGCAAACTATACTTTTTCTAGACGAAGCCATCCAGGTTGCTGAGCATCAGTGGCTCCTCGGTGTCCTGGGCATGTATCCCAATCCCATGGAGCATCGCGGCGTGCAGTATTCGCTTTCTTTCCGCGAAGAGGAGCCTAAGGAGGGGCAGGACGAGTATGTGGACTTGGTCTAAATAAAGGGAGCTCCAAGCTAAAGCTGAAACTGAATCTGATGTATTCATGGCAATGCTTTTGGCAGGGGCGAAGGCGCAGGGGATCTGAATTTATGGCCGTGCTGCATCAATTAGGGCGGCTGCTGCTACCCAAAAAGACAATGGCCAGGGATTCAGGGATCTGGATGATCGGAATCGGGATCCAGTGACTGACTTCTTTCTTTTTTTGAGACCCTCCTTCCTGCCGGGGCTGCTGACCTGATCGGTGTTTAGCTTTGACGTTGCTACAACGATTTAAAATGATGTCGCGCATAATTCACCGATCGCGGATCGATTGGGGTTCGAGGATCCCAGCTCCCAGCTCCCAGACGGCAGGCCGCAGACCGCAGACCGCGGAACAATCGTCTTGCCAGACTGTGCGTCGTGATTTCGCTCTGCATTCTGGGCTCTGGGCCTCCTTCGTGGCCTCGTTTACAGTAAGAGCTCTTTTGTTCTGATCTCATAACCGATCGCTGATCGCCGATATTGGCTCTCACTTGGTTAGCTCAGCGCAGGAATCGGAATCCGTGAGTCCCAATCTCGTGTCTCGCCTGAAACTAAAATGCCTAAGTGACATTTCGTCTTTACCATATGCACTGAGCGTAAAAATATGAATAATTTTGGTAGAACATGGCTTTATTTTGGGTGGTTTTTATTCTTCTGAAACTCTGCAGTTTTTACTGTTTTACTTTAATTAATTATTAGCTATAGTATTCGCTTCTATTCTTTTCTTCATGTGTAAGCTTGGAATCAGGCAGGAGCTGGAGCTGGAGCCGAAGCTGGAGCTTGAGGGTCCCCGTGATGGATTAGCATCGTTTTGCCGTGAGGATAATGTGTCGTCTGCAATGATTTTGGTTGACATGCGCGATTTTTTTGTATGATTCCCTTCCCCTTCAGTTTTTTCGGTCGTTGTTTCTCGGAAATAATTATGCTACTTTTGCGCAAGAGTAACAGCATTTTTGTACAAATTGCATAAAAATTTAAATTGGATTTTCGGTTTCTGGCATCGTTTTCAGATTTTTTTTTTTGTGGCTGCTGCGAAATTGCTTAATAATGAAATTCCAATGGATTAAGCGCAATTTGTGCGGCATGTCGCACTGATTGTCGCCGGTGTCTTTATCTTTATCTTTACCTTTATCTTTATCGCGATTTTTTCTGCCCCAGACAATTGGCCAGCCCTCCGATTTCCTGATCCTCCTGACCACCATCGCCATCATCATCATCAAAAGCAGCAGAAGTAGCCAGCCAGCAACACGTTCGATTTACCGAGCCTTATTTTACACCTAACGAGGCCCAGAAAAAAAGGAGGCCCTATAACTGGCTCTTTCTCACGAGCCCCGTCCCGTCCCTCTTGCGTCTTCTTCTCCTTGGGGCCTTGCAGCGTTTTCATTAAATTCGCTTAATAGCGCAATATAATTTAAACAAGTAGTAACATAAAATAAAACTCACAGCCATGCACTGAAAGGCCTAAAGATGAAGCAAATTACTCTGGACTCCAAAGACCGGGCCCTGGGACCCCTTTTTTGAGTGGGGGAGAGGGATGCCGGGAGGGATCGGGGATCGGGGATTGGGGATCAGGATCGAAATCGGGGGGCAGTCTCCGTTGGCCAGTTATGGCGCATGGGCGAGACCTCGTTGTCGACCAGCAATGGCAATAAGTTCGCTTAACGAGGGTTTAATTTATGATTTGTTATGTTTCCGGTTCATGTTCTTGTTGCCAGTAAAATTATTGGCCATAAAGCCAAGGTGTGGATTATAGTTGCTGGCTGGCAGTGGTAGCCCTCGTTCAACTGGAATTGGCCTCGCCAAAAGGGGGAGTGACCGAGCGGGGAGGTGGAAACACCATGTGGTGGAAAGAAGGAGAACTAACTGGTGACCCCATGGGGTGAAGAGTGATTCTCTTCGTTGAACTGGAAACACTTTTGGAGCCCGAGTAAAAGACACAGGTCACAATGAATCCACAAAAACAATTAAGAAAGTCATTGCTAATGCCAATCAGTTATCCAGCTACTTTGACAATCTCCTCCTGGCCCCCTAATAGCGCCTAATCCCTTCACGCTAACCGTGCATTTGCCTCCGCTCCTGTGGACGTTGAGGATAAGGCCATCGAACGCTGTTCGCGCTGCGTTGAAAATCGATTTGTAGTCTTATTTCGCTCGCCTTTTTCGCCCGTGGCCCTTGGGTTGCGCCTGCGCAAACAACTCAGAACGCGCAGAGCGCGGATAACAGCGGATAAGAAAATAAGCAGAGACAAGCGGAGACACCACGATCCTCGCATGGCCCAGGAGGACCAGGTCCAGGCAACGCCAACGAGTATCTGGGGGAACATAAATTACGCGACTAACAAGCAGCGCCCCAGCGTCCAGCTAAAAAAGATACAAAAAGCCCGGGGAGAGGAGAATGAACAAAAAAACACTTCATACTTGGGAATTCAGACTTGCACCGAACAAAAATGATTTAGCAATTTCAAAAGACAATTTCATTTGGGAAAATTATCTAAAGAAAATAAATATAGATCCTTTGGGGTTTCCTTAAGTATAGTTTAGGTTCAGAAATTAATTCTTGGCCAGAAATCAGACACTTATCATCAGCAAAAATATGCAAAAATATATTACTTTCAAGAAACAGAACAGTAATACTTTTTATAATAATTAATTAATTAAGCAGCATTTTCTCCAAGTGCTTCCAGTTCAAAGCTCTGGGCCAAAGTGAGTTGCACAAAATTATAAATGAAAGCGGGTGTTGGACCCGTCCTATCCGGGGGCCCTCATCCTCATCCTCGTACCTTGCTGGCCGGCCATCCCCTCCTCCATACTCCTCACGATTAGGTGCAGCAATTTGGCCGGGACTGTCTGTGATTGAGACCGAGGCAGTGCTCGAAACGAAGTTAAAAATCAAATTAGCGAATGTGTTGAAAATTAAAAACAAATTCACGGATAAATTGCATCTGCCAGATACGCAATTATTATGAGGGCCAAGGAGGAGCGTCGAGGGAGCCCGCTGACTTATGGACTTTGGGGCTGCCTCCGTGGCTAGCCATTGGGGTTCTCCCCTGAGCTCCCCTGAACTCGGGATTCTGGATTCTGGCCCTGGAACCCTGCACCATACATATTGTGTGTTCTGGACTGTTCCGCGATCCCTGATTCTGGTTGGCTTTGACTGCCTGTATCCGTATCTGTGGCTGGGCATCATCTGTGTGGATCTGCGGCTATGTGCCCTCGAGGTGTTGCAATTTGACGTTTTTTACGCGAGTTTTTATTCCATGAAATCCACATGAATTTCAAGGGGCTGCACAGGAAGAAAAATATCTTTGCAATGATGATGATGATGGGATATTAATTAGCTGGGGTTTAATTAAAACTTTGGAAGAATTTGTAAAGGAAATAATTGAGATGCTTCTTTAGGGATGATTCTTTTTCTCCCACAGTTTCTATAAAAAATGAAGGCTTGCTCTCTGATTATATTTAAATTGAATTGCCCCGAATTTTCTCTGCGTGTTCGTCGTGCAAATACTCGCCCTAAATGGCTCTGATGTCTTTTGGGTCCGTTGGCGAAAAAACATGTCGAATTAACACGCTCCGAGGGGCAGCTGGACGAGTGGTCGGTCGTCGAGGCTCCTTTTTTGTATATTTAAATGTTGGCAAATTAGCTGAAATTTCTTCTCGCAATTTGCATGGTTCTGGTGTGTGTGTGTGAGACATATAATTACAGTAGAGTCTAAACTTCTTCCTCTACCCAATATATATATATAACAAAATAATATATATATATAAACTGCAAAAAAGAATGTGGCTCAGCTGGCGCCGTGTCTGCAAAGACGGGCAAATAAATCGCGCTGCTGTTGAACTTTTTATATGCCCGAAGGGACAGAGACGCGGAGTCCAGGGCAACAAAAGCCAGAATGGCACTGCTGCCAGAGATCTGCCAGAGATGGAAGTCGCCACGCCCTCCCATCGTCCGTCCTCGGTCGTTGGTCGTTGGTCGTCCTGTGGCCGCGTCTCTTTCCGTTCCCGTTGCCAACTTCTACTTGGGTTCTGGCGGGGCCGTAAAAAAAGGGCGCAAATTTTATGAGCGCATCGTTTAACAAATGAATTTACAACCGTGCAACGCCCAAATGTCTGGCGTTCAAATTCAAATTCCTGGCCACGCAACGAGCGGAAATCTTGGCCCAGCTCCAGGACGACTTACGTGGCACACGGAGGCGTACACACACACTGAGAAAAAGAAGGAGAAAAATATATATTTATCCCACTAACTTGATGATGAGCAATTATATAAAAAACCTTATAAAATAATGTTAAATATTTAAACTACTTTATACAAAACTCAAAAACAAATTAACCTTTTTTGATGGCTACTTTCTTTCTGTGTAATCCGCAAACTCTATGCTCTGAGGGACAAACAAACCTATGAATTATGCCTGGCATTTGGCCAAGTGATTTAAAACATATTCGAGGGACGCCCTAGCAGGTATCCATGGCCACGACGAGGACGATGACGAACATGGTCATTATGGTCCGATCCGATCGATCCCCTTGGTGATGACCAGGTTACATTAACATTAACGCATTCATTAGCCCAGTTTTCGCCTCGCTGGCCGCCCTTTTATCGGGACTCTACTTTGTCGCCCATAAATCGGAGTTGCTCCAATCGTTAAGTGGAGTTTAATGAGGCTACCGACTCTCCGGCACATCATGGCATCTCCGAGTCTCCGGCGTGTTTTGCCCGAGGGCCTCTCTGGGCCAGCGTTTACAATTTGGTAATTGTCCCTGGCCTGTCAATAAGTTTTTATGGCCGAACCCATAAAGGGAAAGCTACGTCGCCCCGGTTTTTGCATTTAGTTTCGTCCCGGTTTCGAGTCCAAGCTCACCAATTACCGACACGATCGCAAATTGCCAGCACACGAGACCGGTGATTTTGGCCAGCTTAATGTCCGGTATGCAAATATATAACTGATCGTTCAGATTGATCATCTCTGGCCTCCCTGTATACTTAGGCGCACAATGTATGTATTTCCTGCTTTTGCTCTCTTCACACTTCTGGGGTGGAAAACTAGCTCGAAAAACACGTGAAAGTCGGGGAAAATCAATTGCAGTCTGGAAAAGTGCAACCTTTGCAACGAAACAATTCGTAAAATCATTATATTTTTAGCTCCGAAGTGCGCACTTCACTCCTCAATAATGAAAAATCAATTATTCGACAAGCATCTTAGATGAATTGAGTCCTTTGGAATTTCACACTTGGTCCTAAACCATATGTAAATAGCCGGCTCCCTGGATCCTGGCCATTGTCCTCGTCGAGCCGGGCTCAGCTGTCGCACAATGAGCCGTCAAGAGGGACACAGAGAGAGAGCACTTCAGGCCCAGTTCCAGCCATTGTTTTCCTAATCAACGACACTGGCATTGTCCTGGGGCTGTGCTGTGTGCTGTGCTGTATATATGTCAAAAGGTTGCCCATTTTGACACCCCAGCCAGCGGTCAAGCGACAAGGACGAGGCCAGCAAGCCAGTCAGAACAAAGACTGCGTTTTTGCCGAAGTTAAACCCGTCGCACGATGATCATTTATGTGTCATTAAGACATGTCCCGGGAGCAGAGCAGCAGGAGGGGAACAAGAAAGAGGAGCAGCTGTCAGGCTAGGAGTCCAGCTTGGTTGCCGCCCATTATCATAGCTATGCACAGCGATGATCGATTGGCTTGCTAAATGATATTCAAATTGTTATTAAATAATAAAGTCTGAGTGTAATTTATAGCCAAATTGTTTACAATTGAGAATTAAGATTCAACAGAAACCATGAAAATCGGATAGCCACTAGTTTACTATATAATTTCTTTAGGTGCAGCCATTCCTGTATTCAGACTGATCGATCGCCTGCGCCTGCGCCATGATGAAGTTGTTGCTCCGATCGAGCTGGCCAATTTGTTGGCAACTCGCCTGACGCGTTTGTCAATTAAAATCAAATTCATTTCATGCTAGAGCAAATGTTTGGCCGCAGATTGGGCATATTCGCCTGGGCTTCGTATGGGTATTATTAACCACTTAGTCGCTAGTGCAATAACTTTTAATCAGCCAATAAATTTGAAGCGATTTATCAAAAAAACAAAATAAATAAATAAAGGACAGCGAAGCAAAAACCAGAACACGGAGTAAATGTTGTCGGCCAAATTGCCTCTAATAACCGCAATCGATCGTTATTTTTTGTGGTTATTAATACGGATGCGTGTCTGGGGATTGGGCCAGGGAGTTGGCCGGCCAGCGATCTGCGAGCTGCCACGGCTTCTCAGGTAGTTCACAAGTAACTGCAAATTGCTGCCGTCGATAAAACTCAAATTGGTCAGAGACGGTCAGAGGCATCCGCGGCGGAGGAGCTGCGCGGCAATCGATCGTTGAATTTGCCTAATGGCGACGGCCACTCAACGCAAACACCGATCGTTCCCTCGGTACGGGCGATCGATCCTCGGATACGAGTATCTGCATCTGCATCTGGGGCCCACTGATTGACGAAGACCGATCTTCTCCAGATTCTCCCCGTCTTTCCGGCCCAGCCCCGCCATGATCGCGATGTTTACGCGTGCATTTAGCATGTTGTAAAAGTCTGATGGCGTCCATTATAATCAATTGGCCGGGGCTCGTAAAATTAAATGATCCCGCAGGAGAATTAAGCGCCAATTACGCGCAGCTTGAAATACAAGAGAAGCCAAACTGAAGCCACAATGGAGGCCAAAATAATAGGGCTTCTCAGGGTAGCCGTTGTCAGGTTATAGTTTATAGGTTAAGCGACATTTTCGAATTTAAATCCGAAGATTGAAACGCAGAATATATTCAAAATTATATTGGATTTTAATTATTAAAAGTTTAGCAAGTATAATTTTTCTTTAATTCCTATTTGGATTATTATCCTTTTAAAATTCCTAACGAACTTTCATTTAATCAACAAGTATTTTTATAATATATTTATTAAATTGGTAAGCTTCAATTTTCCCCTTTATTGTGCCTCCAAAAAGTATATATATATATATAAATATATCTACGTAGCCATTGGCACTGTGAAGCCTCAAATTTGGACCGCGATCGCGGGACCAGTAATGGAGCAAACCCCGAGACGAAGACGCAGAAAGGTGGCGAGGAAAGGGGCATCCGGGGGTAGGAAATCGCTGGCCCCGACTTAATTGCAGCATTTAAGTTGTCTTATTGATCATAATAACTCCATAATGGCGGAACATGTGCGTACAATATAATAATCAGCCGGGGATCGAGTGAAAATTGCGAACGGGAAATGTGCGCTGGCCCCAAGGACATGCCAGGGGCTGAGGGGGCACCAGGCAGGTGGACGGCAAAGTGGAGCACCGAAAGCCATCCCTCTCTACCCCCCTTCCCAATGATAGTGTGAAAGCAAACAAGCAGTAAAATTAAAAGGGATCGGAGATCGGTTCACCCCCCTTGGCATTCCTGGGGCCTGGCCCTGATCGCTGATGGCTGAAAACTGAAAACTGATCAACTTGTAATGGGAAATGAGCTCCTCCGAACTTCAACTCAATCAGCTTAATGGCCTGACAACTTTGTAGCCTCTAAAGAGGGGTTTTTCGGGGGGCAGGAGAGATACCGCAGGGCGGAGCAGCCGCTGATCATTGGGTCTGCAGGCTGCGGGCAGGTGCTTTCGGCGGCCAACACGATTCCTGCGAACTTGGCTTACTTTGTTGTAAATGAAAGTTCGAAAGGGTCCACACACACAGGACAATTAGAAAGGAAAGGGAGAAGTTAATCTCTTCAAATAGGCCTCCGATCATAAAGGGTTAGGCAATCTATATAATAAACTTGTTAAATTAAATTAATGTAGATTGCTTATAAAACCAGAACTATAAATAATAATGTTGCAACCACCAAAATATAAAAGAGAGGACTGAGTGTAATTCATACATTTACATACGGAATTAAAATGTTCCAATAACTTTTATGAATAATGCTCGCTCCAGATGCTCTTCATCCCCTCCCGGGGCTTTGTGACATTTACACTCCGCAGAAATTCCCTCCATTTTTGGCAGCCAAACAAAAACATAATAAATTAAGTCATTTAACATAATTTCGCTACCAGCACAGAGGGGCAGCAATTGGTAACATAAAGCAGCAACAGCTGCTGAACGAGGGGACGCTTGTGCCAAATGCGAATGCAAAACGCGGATGCAGATACTCGCACTCGCAGATACAGATACACTCAGCCGGACAATGGAGCGGCGTGTGGGTGCAATCATCAACTGCAATGGGATCGACAGAGGGGAGATGCATATGTGTGTATAACTACACTGAGAAAGAAAGAGGAGGGAAATCTAGTTGTAATTTATATTAAAGTATCCCCTGAACAAGAGCTTTAACTTGCTCCTTTAATTTTAAAGATAGTTAAAACAGCAAGAGAATAATTTTCAAATTTCTAATCGTTTTAGAATATTTCCCTCAGTGTCTCCACTACACTGAGGTAATTTACGGCCCGCTGACGATCCGTAGAGGCCCAACTGAATAGCGCAACTAATTTTGAAAAGGCCGGCAAACAAAGCGTGCAATAAACGATGTCCACTTAGGAGGACAATGGACTGCCGGCGGGGGCGTGGCATCGGTGCGGCGCGGCGTAGGAGATTGAGATATCCCAGAAGTCATAGCCGTTGGAGTCAAGGAGTCGTCGTCGTCGTCGGGCCAATAAAGCAGCCAGGCCTGGCCTGGGCTGGCTGCCTTTAATTAATGGAATTGCAATGACTCGGAGGTGTCGCCTTATCCGCACTCGGGATCTCGCTCCGCCACTCTCTCCCAAGGAGTCGCTGGCAGCTGCTGCTCCTCGATGGCTGACAAATTTATAACAAATATTCACGCGTGCTTTGGCAGGCAGTCCTTTGTCCAATTATCGTCTTACAATTGCCACCGAAGGATCTCTTTTGATTTCCCCCGAAGCGTCAAGAGTCCTGCTTTGTGCGAGAGATTCCCTGAAAGGTAGATCCTAAAGGGCAATCGAATGGAAGACGGCAATATGGGATGGCGGTTTTAGCACATTTTGTGCCGAGTCAACAACAAAACAGGACAATAAATGCACAATAAGGCAGACAATGGGGGGAAAAACACAGAGACAATTAAATTAAATCGAAATTTTCAAACTGAATTGGTTTGTACGGCATTGTGTCCGTCCCCTCCCTGCCGAGGGTTGTTGCTTCTGCGGAATTTAAAGCGTCAAATGCACTCAGTCACAACAAGCCAATAGAAAATAAACCGAACATAAAGGGATTTACCGCAGAGGCAGGAGAGCAAAAAATAGGGAAAAAGTACAGAAAACATAACAATAATGTCCAGAAATTGATTTGCACGCCTCGACATTGCAATGAAAGAAAAAAAAAGAATGGCTAAGTAAGTGCTGCTAAAACTGCCGGCCGAAGCGTTAATTTCATTTTGGCCAACACCAACCAGGGCGACTTTAACTGGTTTACCTGCTCCTGCTCCAGCCCCGGATTCCGCCGGTTATCGGCTGGAAATTCAGCGAAATCTCGCGATAAAATGCATAACAACTTCATTCACAGCGGGCGACGCCATAAAAGTGTTTTAAATCGTGTTAATAATTTTGTGCAGCATATTTGCCTTCCACAGCGAGCCCCGAATTGAGAAAAGTCCTGCTGTGCCTGGCACGTCATCCACAACCATTCAGTTGCCGATGCGGATACATTCAGAGAATTAACGTACTTAGTAAAGGCTTTGTAATAAAAACTTTAAGCTTGGGATTGAGATTAAATGGATAATTTTATAGGAAAGGGAATTCTTACAAAATTAGTTCTAAATATATACAAAAATAATGATTTTATGGTAGTTAACAGCACTGAGAAATATCCTAAATATTTTTAAGTAATAAATATACAGAAATTGGTAATTTAGACATATTTATCATCTTCTTTAGCCCCAAAAATAATTTTCTGTGCAGCTCCCCAGCCTCCTGGATGCCCAATCTCATCCCGCTTCGCATGTCTCTCTCTCTGGTCATATTGCACTTTGAATTTCCAGAGATATTTGTGTGCCAATTTCTTTATTTTTTTTATTATTATTTTTAGCTGGAGGGCCAGAGTCCGCCCGGACCTTGGCGTGGCCTATTCACACCTGCAGTCTTAAAATAAATTGTTCCTGCTGAAATGTATCTGCAGGCTGCTCGATCTCCATCACGTGAGCGATGCAATTAATTATAATTTGTCGTTAATAAACAGCCAAAAAACATTGCTTTTTTCTCCCCCTGTTTTCCATTGCGTGATATCACCGGAATATATCCGTTTATATACAATATATCTGAGTGCCTTTTGAGGTTTTGGGTTTTTGTGTTCAGGGTGCGGACATCTTGATGGACAATAATTTGACTTGTTAAGTGTTTTCTTTTTAAGGTTTCAAGCGAAATTAAAGCAAACGGCATGCAAAGCTTAAGAATCTCTTTTTTTAACGATTTAATTATATTTTAATTTGAGTATTTAGGATGAACAATAAAAACTACAAAACAATAATAAATCTTGAATTGGTAAAAGATTGGCTTAAATCTTGTTGCTGATCTCTCTATTTGTTCCCAGTACCCAGCTGACCCGCCAATAGACCCATCTCTTGGCCAGTCTCGGGCTGCCATTCATCTTAGCTTCTCGCCACCCCAACAATTTGCTTAAATTCGAGCTGGAACTCCCGATATCCTCCTCCTCCGCCTCCTCCTCCTCCATGTTGGCAATAAAAAGTGCAATAACTCGGCTCACCCGGCTCAGAATTTGGAGCTGTGCACACAGGCCGATAAATATATTCGCCATAATGAAGGCCTGCGACTGCGGAGAGCCTGGCCTAGGAATATTTATGAGCACATAATGTGATAATAAGCATGCGCTGATATCCTGCGGAACGGCCTCTCCAAGTTCAAATGTTAAGGCGCTTTTCGTGTTCCCGCTCAATTGCTCAATTATTAGGTGAGGCGAGCGGAAAAAAGTCGAAAATTATACACCCGGCATTAGGCGAGTGAAATAAAAGTCCATTACAAATGGAATCAACAACTCATTGCTCATCGGTTCCAGGGGCAGGCCTTCCTCTATGACTGAGAAAGCGAACAAAAAAGGAAGTGGGTTTTGGGGGCAAGTCGATGTTGTTTTTTAAATACTCTATAATGTTTTTAATTCTATATATATATGATATGATATTGTATATTCTAGGAAATATGTGCTAAGAATACTGCTGTCTGCTTGTTCTTTTCCCCCATTGATTTAGAGAAATATTTTTAAAAATAGTTTGTACAAGTTTTGGTAGAAAATAAAATCAAACGATCGAAATATTTTTAGGCTTTCAAAATAAGTAATAAATATAAATTATTACAAAAGTCTAGCCCCCATAGTAATACCCTTTCAGAGGATAGTGAAAAAAGTCCCAAAAGAGGCAACACTATTATCAAGACCCCTATTCCTCGAACCAAAACCAAAACCCAACCTCACCGAACTCCTCCTCGGAATCCGTATCTCCCCGATAAGCGGCAATTTCTTGACTTCTCGGTCCCGAATCTCGGTTTCGGTCTCGGTCTTGGTCTCGATTCTCCAAGTGGAGCCCATTAAAATATGATAAATTGCGTCGATTCTGTGCAGTTGATTCTAACAAGACAATTTAACAAGCGTAATTTAATATTTGACAGAGCGAAGAGTGGCGCTGCCGCCCGGTCGGTTGTGCCGCTCTAACCACAAAATGGAAAAACGACCATGAAAATGATGTAAAGTCGATGGTTGTGGCTGGAAATCTATCTCACCCTGGGGAACACTTAAGTGCCAACCGAAAAATTGCCCGGGTCGGACTTCAAGTGAGGCGCTGACTTCATCCGTTAATCTCGGAATGGTGGTGGGATGTGGATGGGAATCGACTGGGACTGGGAAGTGGCAACATGGGCAGGAGGAGGAGGGTTCCTTTGCCGGGGAGTGGGAACCAGCCACACACTCGTTCCGGGGGTTGATGTTAAACATTATAAATTAAATGGGTCGCGGCGATAAGGTAATTGGGGTGAAATGCGAACATGAAGCTGGAATTTTTTGGTATGGGTTCGGATCGGATCGGTTCGGGGAATGGGGTAGGAAGATGGACTGGTTTTGGGTCTTCGGGTGAGTGGCGATTGTCTCCACGGTGCTGGGCTGCTGCCTTAATCGAATGATTTATTCACCGTTTGCATGAGACATCGTTGGCCAAGTCGCTTAGCCAAATTAAGCAATTACCGCACAGAAAACGAAACAGAAAATCAAAAGCCCATCACATTAAATTGTTATTTTTAGAGTTAATTACCGTTCGAACCGGCTAATTAACCTGATCCACATAAAGCCACAAAAGCAGCCGGCGGCGCGGCAACAGCGGCCAAAACGAAACCCAAGACTAATTGGCCACAAATCGAGATTGACTTTAATTAATTAAGCCAGAGTGGAGTTAGTCGCAGCATTTGATTGAGTTGAGTAAATAAATCTCGTTTGGAAACATGATCGGAGAGGGAAGGTTAAAGCCATGCACAAGGAGAAAAATATATATTTTTAAGAAATACTCTTGCCTTTGGTTAGTTATCCGCAACTCTATTTTCTTTCAGTGCCTTCGTTTGTATATATTCCCCTAATTAAATCTAAAAAGCCAATCAACAACTCTACTGGCAGTCAACAGAAAAAATAAAAACAAACAAACAAATCACTTGAAACAATGTCCGCAATTAGTTGGGCATTATTTCGGGAATTAAGCAAAAGAAACCGCAGCCATTTCTCAATGCAGACTCTGTGCGACTTGCGACCCCACACCACGAGGGGAGGATGAGTAGGAGGAGGAGCTGGCACTGGCACTCCGCACTCCAAACTCCACTCTCCAGTTGACAGATAAGAGTTCAGCGAACCCCAAATGCCTTCAGGAATTACCACAGCCAATGGGCAGACTCCGCTTAATGGCCGCCATATCGGGCAATTATTTTCAAATTGTCTCGTTAGTTTTCGAGGCAGCGCCGCAATTACCATCAGTATCTGGTATCTGGTGAGTAGTCCCAAACGCACATATATATATACCATATATATGTACATAAGTGCGGAGTTACGCTTCAATAAATACAGAGAGAGAGCCACAGGAAGTGCGCACTTAAGTAGACTTTGAATAGTTTCTAATTAACGACGACAACGGCGTAACGGGGTTGACGGATCGACTGGGATCCGAATATGGATTGTTGAGGCAGGAAAGTGACTTGAATAACTGACTAACTGACAATACGCACAAAAGGCAGTTAATGGCACTCGCAGAGAGGGGTGGCAAGCAGAGGGTTGAAGACTTAGAGGGTTCCTAAAAGTGGTCCTGGGAATGCATTTTATTCTGTAAATTTATTTAGCATTTTATATATTCTACATTACATTTTCAAATAGCTCTCAACAACAACTTTCCCAAATCGATATCATCCGATCAATAACATTGAATAAAACCCAAAATATACAAGTCCTATTAGCCGGTGATATTGGTCTTTGTATTGAGAAGAATGCCCTCGTGACTTATGCAAATTGCTGCCGGAATTTTGTGCGTTTAAAAAACCGTTTTCTATCTGGGTGGCTCCCCGCGATGGAATCTGAAGATCTTGAGCTCATGAAATCACCTGCTTGACTTGCCCCACACGACGGCTGCCGTAAGCCGCCGCCTTTCTTGGGGAAATTCTTTAAAAAGCCATTATCGGGGCTTAGCTATTGGGGAAGCTGTTGAGGAGACTACTACGGCAACTGGGCGACATTTCCCCCGTTTGAATAGAGGCTACTGTGTGTCCCAGTCGATCGGTTTGGAATCTGCATTCGAATTGAAGTGCTATCTGAGGCCCATAAATTTTCGGCTGCCTTAATGAAAGTGTTAGAAATGGGCTGTTTCACGTCAGAGAAGGGGGTTACAGGTAATAATACCAATGCAGAGTCCCAAAACCAATTCAGGCGGCTCGTCATAAGCCGTTCGTGTGATTTATAGCGAAATTATAACGCATTAAAATCAAAATATATATCACGCCAACCACGACCAGCTCGGGACTCGGCCGGCGGAGGCAGCAAACTAGTTTCTGACATTTTAATAAATCGATTGGCGGACAACAACGGAGCGGATCGGCGACAATATCTTAAGCCGATAATATTATTAACTCTGTGAGTTAAATCGAACGTTTTGTATGTTTTGAAGTCGTTTATCAGGCGCTTAAGTCGCCCTGTCTTTCTTATCTCTTTCGATTGGCTAACAGCTTCCGACATTCCTGTAAGTCCAACTTGGAGGTCTTTTTAGCATTTCATACCAGTTTTGTTGATTGTTTAGGAAGAGGAGGAGTTATTATTTAAATATTACATCTTTAAGAAATTCATTCAATTTAATTTCCCCCCCTTTTTTCTGCTTTTTTTACGCAACCTATTTACCTGCCTTTGTCTCTTTATAATTATAGTATCTCCTCTCTGCTCTGCTCTGTCGTGATTTCGGTTAATTACCCTAGGCTTTAATGGGAACTGGTGGAGATTGGTGGGATGGTCCTCCGTAATGAGACCTCGAGGCCTCGTGCAATTATTAAATGAGTGCCAAAGCGAGCACTTGGCGCATATAAATCAGAAGCTGACATTTTGTTTTTCCCCCCTCAGACTATTATCTAAACGTTTGCGTAAGCATATAGTCAGATACCTAGATACTCAGCCTCAGATGAGCAGCATTCCTTCCAATAACCCGAATGTTTAGATTGGTCCACGCCTCCGGAAAGCTTTTACTCGCACTCCCAGTTGGAACTGGAAGCGGAGATAATCGACTTGCTCCCAGTTTTTCGAGGCTGCGCAATGGAAGGAAAGATACAGCGACTGCGCTTTAAGTACATATCTTTATATATACAGCTCTCTCCTATATACAGCTGCAGGCTTAATATACAATGTATAAATATATCAGTAATTGAGGGCTCTTAAATATGTGCTTATTTTAGCTGATAATGGAATAATTTTGCAACGTTTTTGCTGCCTGCACAAGCGGTTAACTAATGAATTGTTAGCAGGGAAAAAATCACATTTTAAAATGGGTTAACTGGGAAATCCCCCTTAAAGGTTGGCTGAACATTTCCTATAATTTAGAAACAACCAACTAATTAACAAAACTATTTGTTTTAATTATTTTAAAGCCTCAGGCTACATAACCAGAACTAAATCTCATATCCTTAAAGTACTCTACTTCTTCCCTGAACACCAGCAGTCATCGTTAAAGTAATACCCAGGGGCAATGCTAATTTGGAACGATGCTCTCTCCCTCTGTTCAATCGATGAGGCCCTGTATTTATGAGCCCTGAAATTGTATTTTTAATTGAGCATAAAATTTAAATATCCTTTCAAGTGCTCGCTAGGACACACGCATGCAGGCACTTGAGTATCGCTTTACATTTCTATATCCATTTTTTCCCCCTCGGTTGATTGGCATGACAAAGGACGCATAATTACGCAAGGTCGAAGAGTCGGTTTCCAGAATCCAGAATCTCGGTTACATATGTTTTCGGAGCTACTTGTTCGGCAACCACTTGAGGACCACACATGAGAGAAGCCGTGCGAAGTGATAAACCCAATTGGTCCAGAGTCTAAGAGCTCGTTAAACTAAATACTAAATGTAGTGCCCCGATCCGGACTCCGGACTCAACTTCGACAATGGCATTTTTCTCATGTCAAGTCATTGGTTTTAATGGCACATTAAGCATACGCCTCGTTGCCGCTGGCTTGGAATTCGCCCAACTTTTATGATATTATGCCCATCGCCTAGTCATTTAATTTACATAACTTTGAGGGGGGAAAAACAATAAACATTTCCAATATATAAAACTCGGATCAGAACAATGGAAACACCAGCCGGGTGAGAGCTGCAGAGCAATGAAATCCGTTTTTGGACGAGTTTTGGGCAAGGAGGGGTTTGTTGGTAACGCGTTTCAAAGCTGTCAACTCGGCGGAACCAATTTTGTTAATGATGGGGCCATATAAACCGAAATTAACTAAAATTGTTATAAAACACAACTTTATTGCTTTGCCTTGGGCCTGCTTTTTGTGTAACTCCTCTCATGGCATTTTCAACTTCAATCTGGCATTTTTTGACTAAATCTTTTCGATTTTAATATTGGAAATACGATCTGCACTTTGCCACTCACAATGGCCGCCTAATGACAGGAAATTAATTCCGAAGGCTTCTCCTTCGGGGCGCTCTATTGTGCAGATCTGTCCCATAAATCAATATAATATTATTTTCATATAGCATTTAGCTAAACGCTTTTTGGGCGTGGGCGCTGGGGCCCGGGCACTCGGCTGGCATTGTTCCGAGTCGCGGCATTCGTGTGGTTTCCATAAATCATTATAATTATGCTTCAACGGTTTCGGTAGACCGTATAAAATTATCCACCGAATGGGTGGGGCAGCCGCTGTCGAGATCGCGCTAAAATTAGCACAAAGAAAAGAGTTGATTTAAGGGGCGCAGAGGAGGTATTCTTAGTGTTCTTATTAACTAGAAAGCAAAGAAGAGGCTTTCTTTAAACTGAAATTAGTTGGAAACTATGTCTATTGATAGAGGTTTCGAATGGGTTTCATCCTGACTTTTGAAAAACAAAGCTGAAAATCAAACAAATCCCTCAAAGTTTAAACCAGTTTTCAAAATTTAAATTCCAGCTTTAACGGAAGTCTTTAAAATTTGTTTTAAAAATACTTTCAATACTCTTTCCAAACAGAATCCTTTTTAAAGTCTAAACTGATGGTTTTCTAAGAGCAAATCTGTATCCAAGCTTACCTTCCCGGCAGAGTTTTTAGGCAGAAAGTTCGCCCTGCGGCAACAACCCTTCAATCATTTCAGGACGCACCCCTTCCAGCTCCCTAAAGTGTCGCAAATGCCCAACGACAGCTAAACAAACATTAGTCACAAAATTGCCTGCCGACAGCGAAATGAACAATATCTATATGCCATAAATATCCTTGGGGTGCCTGTTCAACCCGCCACCCCCAAAGCCGGCCTGGATCCACCCCATCTCGAGTCGCGAATGTGCCGGGGACCCATGACGACCCCGGCTGTTTACTTTCAAAACCGTTTGCCATGCGTAAATGACAAACGATTTTGTGAAATTATTATTGCCATTGTCATCATCGCCGCAGCCACCCCAGCTCACCCCCTGGAACTTCATCAGCCAAGGTCCTGCGCCTGCCAGCCTCCAACATCATCATCATCATGAGCATCGAGGCCGGGGAGCTGGCAGCTCCCAACTCCCATTTCCCAATCCCAATCCTTGTTAGCCGCCAGCCCCTCGCACTTTGCGCTGCTCAATTTGGCAAACAGTCAGCCGTTGACATTATCCTTCCGCCGGCATGCTGCTGAAAACCAATAAGCCACCAGCAGCAGCAGCAGCAGCAGCAGAGAAACCCTCATCCAACCCAAGGACAGTGGGGCAAAACGGACTCATAATTCTGATTGTTAACGAAATGATAAAGTCTTCTGTAAATGAAATTAATAATTTCTAAAAAGAAATGTAATAAATTTTCTATTTTTTTCATGAATTTCTTCTCTGAATAAATTGAAAGTTCTTCACCCAGAAGCACTGTGCCTTCATCGGGCGACTAAATCCCACAGCAATTGCTGCTGGCAATGCGCACTAATCCGAGAGCACACTCACCCACTTCCACTTGCACTCCCTCACTCCCGCACTCCCGCACACCCAATCCCCGCCGCCGAGAGCCTGCGTATCCTGGATTCCCAGCGTTACACGAGTTTCCGGCGCATCCTCCCTCGTAGTGTATTTATTTTATAACATTGCCAATCAAGATGGCTGCGCAAACATAATCGCAGACAGATGGGGAGGGGGAGAGAGGTGAAAGCAGGACCTTTATCCCGGCCACATAACGTGCTTTTCTTTTCGTTTCTTTTTTTTTTGCATATGGCTCCCTGCCCTACCAGCTTCCTGGTTAAAGGATCAATAACACTTTTGCCTCAATTCCGGCTCCCAGGATCCGCTGGTCCTTGTTTGTTTATTTGTTTTGCAAGCAATTTCAGCAGGCTTCCCTTCTCTCCCCCCCTTGAGTGTGCATTATCCTGTGTGTATCCACATGCATGCTGCTGTGTCCTTTTCAATTTGCTCAATGATTCGCAAGCAAATTGATTCCCATTCAATTCCGCGCCGTTTCGCATCCGACAATTTCGATTTTTATTGGTTTTCTTCTCGCTCGCTCATCTATCCAATGGCCGTCCCGCTCATGCGCCATTTTGTATCGATAGGGTCCTGTCCCCGTCCCCGAAACGTTTGCGAAAATATAATAAAATTGTAAATTGGTTTTTGTTCGTTTATTGTTGTGTATATTGTTACTGATATTGTTATTGGTTTGGGTTTGGGTTTGGTTTGGTTTTTGGGGATTTTATAGGCTCCGCTTTCGCTTCAATTTGTCCTTGTTGTCCTTTTTCGGCCTCGTCCTTTATGGCTCTGGCCATTTTGCGATGGGATTGTGTGGGTAGGACATGAAATAAATTAATTGGAAACTCAATTCGAGTGTTATGTATGTAAATTCATTAAATTGAAATCAATTTTGCGAGAGTCAAAAGTTTGGTTTGTGTGAAGAGCAAATTGATTTAGGATTTTTGTTTCAATATATACCTATATTTTATCAACTACTAAGACCTTTCTTGATCAGTTCTCAGCTTTCCAGCTCTCAGGGATAATCAGCGCGCTTCCCACTTAGTGGGATCATAAATATCCCCAGCAAATCTTTACAACTCGACCGCTCTTCGGTGTCCTATGAGAAACCGACTTCCTTCCCAAAGACAGACTTAAAGAAAATAAAATAAAATAAGCAGAGAGAGAGAAAAAAGCTAAAGAATGTTTGTCACAATACATCAAATGGCCGCGAAATGACACAAAACATGAACGCGTCACTTTCCATCACTATCACTCCAAAGTGCCAGGCCGACTGTGCTTCTAACTGCGGCTAACAAGCAGCTCGCCACTCGGCGGAGTCCAGGTCTTGGCCCCGAATCCCAGCCAGACGCGACAGTCAGTCTGATCCAGTCCAGCCGGGAGCCTGAGAGTAGCCGCTCCCCTCCCTTTCCCCCTTCGCGAGATTAACTGTGCGCATGCGCAACTATTTGCGCACATTTTAAATGGGGGCCGTCGCTCGCACAAAGCTCTTCGGTTTGCCTCCGACTCCAATCTGCAGGGACAATGCACCTTGGAGATCCAGTCTCGGCAGGCGGAGAGGAGAGTATGGAGGGGCGAACTGGTGACACTCTTTGGACGTATCCAACGTCGTCGCTGGGTCTGGGCTGGCAGCCTTAATCCGGCGAGCAATGTTGCAGTCACAGCCTCGGCCGCGATGATGATGATGATGATGATGAAGATGATGGGGATCTGGACGATTATTTGTACCTCAGATTGTAGGCTTCTAGAGATGACAGCGGGACTCACGAGCAGGAAAGGATATTATATAAATTTAGGGAACTTTTGGTATTTTTTATTAAGAGTATTTCTAATTTATTTCGGCATCAAACTATTTTTATATATTTTTCTCCATCACGCTGTCACCTTAAACTGGATGTGCTGCTTCCTAAGGATCCTTAACTTATTTGTAGATTGTTTTCTTGGCTTTCGTGCCCAGAGACCAGACACTGCTCCGCTCTCTACTCTCTCCACCCTTTTTCAGTTTATGTCGCAGCAATCTCGTTTGACCAAAAACGACTAACGAGGTAGAGCTGCGACCGAGGCTGGAGATGGAGCTGAATCCGGAGGAGAGTTGTTGGGAGCTGAGCGACTGCCAGACTTGATATTCAGCGACAACGACATCGCAGATACAGATACAGACAGGGAGATGGAGAAGCTGGCAGAGGAGGAGGTGGAGGAGTAGGCTGGCTGGCTGGCTGGTTGGCATCATTAATCCTTTGCATTGGCAACGCCTTGTATTGCAAAGCCGCCGCGTAAGTTGTCATGTTTTTGTCGCTTTATGGACTTCTAATCGTTCAATTCTATCAAAAAGCTTACGCACTAACAAACGTGTCCCAAAAAAACCGGAGTCGGGTCGCTCCCCAAACCAAGCAGCGAACCGCACCGAATCTGGCAGCCAATTTTCAGGCAGTCCCCCAGATTAAGATATTTAGATTGGCCCACGACGACACGAGGGAGCAGCACAGCATCGAACAGGGCAGATCAGGAGACGAGCTGAGCTGAGCTGAGCTGAGCTGGCCGAGAGCAACTTATTTAGCACCTTTTGAGGCTAAGAAGGCCGAGAAGAAGGCCCACGGGTGCGCTGGTTGGACTACAATGGAGTTGGCAAGAAGAGATGGAGATGGAAATGGCAGCATTGGAATTGGAATCGGAATCGGACTCTAGATGGTGGATCGAGTGCAGGCTGGAGGTGACAATAAGCTGCCTCAACCATGAAATTTGTTTCAATTTCTTGCCTTTTATGTGAAAAGTGCGGAGTGCGGCGGAAGGGGCCACTGATAGAGTCTTTGTGGCTGATCTGATGTGCGAATTTGTTAACTTAACTCTGAGATAATCCGCTGGGAGAGGAGGAGGCATTAGATGGGTACACAGAGAAAATAAATAGCCGAATATATAGTATGGATTTTGAAGAGATTTTCATATCGTCTCTACGCTTTCGATAGATTCAATTGGAAACTGTTTATGAATTATGTTTATTCGGTTAGTTCGAACGGTTTTAAATACAAAAACCTCCAATAAAGAGGCCTAATTTGCATCTGAGTGCTGGGACTTTCAAATGTCCGGCCCCTTGAGTTATTGTAATTAATGCCAAATTGGCCATAAAACACAACATTTGCATGTCAAGCAGTGGAGTTTGCCTTTTCAGCGTTCGTAGATTTATGCGTTATATTATTCATATTTCGGCTTGTGCCGGAAGTGTCCATTGTGCGATCGACTGAAATAATTAAATATTAGATATGATTAGAGTTTCCCCCCGGGGCCCACGCAGAGCCATAAAATAGCGACTTATGGACTTATAGAGCCGCCCGAATGCTAAACGCCATTCAAATATAAATAAATGTCAATTTGTGCACGCTTGGCCATAATCTCAGCTTCGCGTTGTTCTCAGGTTCTCGGCTCCGAGCTGCCTCTCGACTAAATGCAAATTAAAGCTCATTAATCCGAGAGATACATTTGCTGTTTTCTGTTTTTTCCAGAAACAGCGGGGCATTAATGGGCTTCGCACTTTGCCGGACGAACTCTCGTTTTGCATAGAAAGCGGCGTCGGAGGCGTTGGTGGGGGAGTTCGGGGGGTTCGGTTGCCAGGCGATCGTAAAACTTGCCATGATTACTTTATTAAGCCAAATGTTTCATAAACAATCGTCATGTCGCACATAAAATCCGAATGCGATACTCGGAGTCTCCCCTAGAAAACACACACACAGACCTGACAATCAAGCGTTTTGCTTAGATAACTCGCCCAAGATAAATCTTGTGTGTGTTCAAAATTATGGGTTTCAGATATTGAGACCGATATACAACAAGCACCAAAAACAGAGAGACAAAGCAGCTTCGAAATTCAAATCTCCCTCAACCCGCAGAGAGTTTAACTAATTTTATAAAATTGAACATCAGTTAAATTTTGGCCAGATTTCGACGCTGAGATATACAAAAAATCTGTGCAATTAAGCAGAGATTTTAGCATAATTAATTGATTAAACAAAAATCTGTGGGAATTTTATTTTGGAATTTGGTTTAAAGGTGTCTCAAAGACACACAGACACACCTGGGGCTATATCGCATTTGTGGCTGGATTTATTGCAGGCTACTTTATTGGCCAAGCAGCTACTCCATATTGGATTACACTCGCGATCTCCATCAACTTCCTACTCGTGCGAGACCTGGGCATTAGCCAGGCATAAATGTCTAATAATGATTCACGATCCATTGGGTTGCTTATTCAATTAGCGCTTTTATGCGTTTTGTCCATTTTTAGCGCGAGAGCCAACACGAAGGTCTTAATTTTATGTCTTCTGGCCATAAACAGCGCGAACTTTTGCCAGATTTCGTTGGCCATAATTCTCTCGCGGCACCCACACTCATACACCCAGGCTAGGCGAACCTGATCCGCTGGAGATACAATATGGAAAGGGAGTAGGAATGGGAGGCCCGATGTCTTCATTGGCCTGGCCAATTGTCACTTCCTTCCTCAATGGAGGAGCTGAGCTGCCTCCGTGCTGCCAAGCTGCTAAGCTGCCTCGCCGCCTGCTTAATTTTATTATCCAGTTCCGCCATCAGCTGGCGGGGATTGGGCTCGGGCTCGGGTTCGGGCTCGTCGCCATTCTGGCCAACATGGTCGTGTCTAGCGACAAATTTAATGACTTACTTAACCCCATTGGGGAGAGGTAAAAATAAGACTTTGTATGTCTTTTGGGCGACAAAGTCTCCGCCTTGAATTCGCCAAGACCACAGAGAGAAAAATATTTGCAATTGGTTTAAAATCATTTAATTATTTCAAGTACAAGAGTTAAATCTACAGAAAAGTTGTAGTTTTCGTTGTACTGTTGTACAATTTGATGTTTGGCCAAAGGAAAACTTAATGAAATATTAAAAGTTACTAAACATTTTATACAAATATCACCAGAAAATATTATTTAAATTTATATATTTTTATTTTGAGTGCTAACTTCCTCTGTGTCCCATTTCCAATCGCCTCGCCTCGCCTTGACTCCGTAACTTAGCATTTTTTAATGACTTAATTTACGTTCGCAATAGGTTCCACCTTCCACGTTTATTGTTTTGACTAAGAAGAAGTACAGCGAGAGATCGTCTGGGCTACAGGATGGCCGGAGTCGCGAAGAGCTAGCGACGCCCTCGAGTTGGGCTCCTTATCGCTCCGCTCGCATCGTCTCCATCGTCCCAGGGCTTCCTGTTCTGCTCCTACGTGGGCTGGCTAAATATAAACCACAGGTCTCTGGGCCAAGTCCCTAGGTGGCTGAAGAAGGGGAGGTAGCGTAGGTGTTGGCCCAGGAAAGGGGGGAAGTGCTGTCGAGTTTATTGTTAATTTAATTGGCCAATTTCGTGAAAGTGTTTGCTGGGGCTTTTGTAGCTTCTCGCTTAAGTTGGGTGGACAGTGGGATAGTCAAGGGATAATCAGGTTGGAAAGGGAATTTACAGGTCATTATAAGGTGTAAAAAATATCATAAAATATATGAAAACCCAACTTATTGGTTGCTTATTTAAATTAATTTAACTTAAGGCAATATTTTTATCCAATTTGAAACATTTTTTTACACTTTTTCGAACCCTGCTCCAGTGTCACCTTGCTCGCTGTTCAGTGGGATGCGTTTTGTTTTAAATTTATTTGCCATTTGTTGGCTGAACCTCATCTTAACGTTTTGCTGACAATCAAAATCTGCTCGACGCTTCGGCTTCAGCTTCAGTTCAACGATTCGCATTCGCAATCGTGGGCAGCCAACGGGTCGTATGAGTTATGGCTTCGCATTTTGCGGAATAAATACGATTTTTGGGGGACAGGCGACACTTGCCGCGTCGGCGAGGCGCTTTGAAATGGATTTTTGCTGAAATTAACACAAAATGTTGCCCACAAATTGACAGGCAAACATGGTGCTAAATTAGATCGAGTAAGAAATCGGGAATGCGGCTCACTCGCTGACATTTTCAGGTTCAATGTCGTCTAACAAGACGTCAGACAGGCGGGAAATTAGCAAAACACGCTTATTAAATTCCAATGGCTCCGTGTCCGCGTCCATGTAAACCGATCTAAATAAGAAGAACTTGGCCAAGCCGGTGCTTTATTGGGCCACTCGCCGGACGACAAACAAAATGCATTTAAAAGCTACAAAACTACATTTCACATCCGGCCCTAGGGGCATGGGGATACACAGAGCCAAACACGAGTTGACAACTCATCGAGCATTGAACACGTTGTAATGTGATACTTAAACGCCTGATTGGCTCGTAAATATTTTCACTTTGTGGAACGAACCACACAGCCTCCGGCCGCAGCCCTCGATGGCTGTCGATTCTGTTGTTAACAATAATTTCTACAAAGTATCGCTGGTACCTTTGATCAGGCCAAAGGCAAAGAGCAAAAAAGCTGAAGGCTGAAGGCAAAAGACCAGCAAAAAAGCGAACAAAAAAGCGCCAAATCTTGCACTAAAAACACACCAAATACGACATCAAAGCTATCGCAGCGATCGATCGGAATCGAAGGGATACAATTGTAATTGTTCTGGCCCCACTCTCTGTGTCTCTCTCTCTGGACTCGGGAAGGGACTGGCCAGTGGCCTGTGGCCACACAGAGGGAACCGATCCCATTCGATCCGATCCGGCACTCTCAAGGCCCCGTCCTCATCATAATGTTAATGTAAATGCATTTTAAATGGACTTGCGTACAACATTTTTTGCTCTTTGTCTCCGTGGCTCTTGTCGCGCTTTGTGTGGACAGTTTGGACAAGGACAAGCTGTTTGCAACACGATGCGGGCCAGGTCTAGCGAGAAAATCATCATAAAACAGGGAAGAAGGGAGAACTTTTGGAAGACGAAGATTGTATACTCTGCAGTTTGCACTTGGACCCCGAGGGCTGAATATAAATCGATTATAACTAAGCTAAATATGCATTCATTTCAATTCAGAAAGCTTTTTATATGGTTAACAACCCAACAAGCTTTAAGTTTTGAATTTGAAAAGTAAATAAAAAATTTGTAGAATTTTTAACTATTTATAAATAATAATAACCTGCAGAGGTATACAAATATAAAGGATATTCTGGGGTAAATGATTGCAGAGGTGCTCTTTTTGGGGTTCTGCTAATTCTTTTTATATAGATAAACTAATATTATTATGATGAATATATACTTTCTTATATTTACAGCAAAATAGCCACACTTTTCATATCTCTGGAAATATAGCTTTTCCTTAAGGCAGGGCATATCCCACACATCCAGCCATTGTGATCTCTTGTCCGTTTGGTGACCGCAAGAGCAAAACGTTTTTAGTGTCTTACAAATGAAATCTGACAGTTGGCGAGTTAAAAATAACAAAACGCACAGAAAAACCTCAATCCCATAAGCACAATGCCAGTGAAGGAGAAGAAGAAGTTGCGGGCTGAGGCTAAAAAATTAACATAATTTAATCAACACTAATTCGCGCTTTCAGCTTGACAGAAAAAAAAATCTGAGGGATGTGGGCGCCTCCAGCGGAATCCCAATTGTCACTTTGGCTTACGGGTTTCCGCCCGGCTAATTGCTCTTTCTCTCTTCTAGACACCTCATTAGTAATCCAGGCACAGTGATGGAGTGATCACTGATCAAAGATCCCAAGGAAACAGGATGCTGCTTATCAATATCAATCAAAGGGAGGCTGTGTCCGCAGATGAATGAATCCAAAAGGGGTTAGGAATGTCAACGCAGAACAAGTTCATTAAGAATTGCTCAAGCATTGATTGTAATCGACATTTCCCTGTAAAGACACAAAAAACGAAGAAAGAGAGTGGAAAGTGTGAATGAAGCCAATTACTACTTGTAAGGAAAGATACTTTCATTGGAAGATGTCAGCAGAGGCAGCGTGAAAGGGGTTTCAGAGGTGTAGATACTCTTGTCTAATCAAAGATCCCCCTTTGGGCAACCAAAGGCAACCACTGCCTTCAATAAACACATCGTTTTCATTTAGGTGTCCAGCACATCACGTACGCACGAGATTCTGTTTAAATACAGCCACATACCCGACATACTAAACAGGCACGAGAGCAGCGCCAGTTCATGTGTAGGTAGGGTTTATGACTTCCTTTTAAATCGGAGAACCCCGAGAGATCGGGGCTAGCACAGCTCCTCTAATGGCCCCAGCCCAGGCCAGGCCAAAACATAAATTACAGGCAAAGTAATATATATCGTGGCGATAGGATCGATTATGCTAAGTTGAGCGGCGTTAAAATTATGTTGACGCATGTTTCTAAAATGTTCCAAGGCACACACTGCGGGTATACTATATCTTGATTTGGCCATACATATAAAGCCACAAACAAACCCCTCCAAATTATGCAAATCTCGTGACAATCATTTAAGCAACCTTTAAAGCGTATTAAGCATGCCGGGACAGACGGACGGACGGAGCAGTGCAAAAGAGATAGAGCGGCGGATAAGATACATTGTGATCGGAACGCACCTCTAACCCAATTTATAACGACTTATCGACAGTAATAAAAACAAAATACAAAATACGTTTCTACACATGTTGCGATCGATAACGCCAACGCCTCATTTGCATTTATTTGGGGCGGTGGCGGTGTCGGTGGCGGTGGCGGGGGATTTGGAACTCGAATTTCGAGGGGTTCCAGGGGATTGGCTGCTGAGTCTGCACAGGGAAAAAATTCACCACACAATAGATAAACTCTTTGTTTACTTATTTTAATAGGTTTTTATTGGCTTGCTTGGATATATTAAAAAAAGAAATCATCTGGCAGATTCAGAAAGCTAAAATTATATATGAAATTTGTATGTAAAACTCAACAAAGCAACTTGATAATAAGGATTAATTATACAATATTTTCTAGATATTTTCTATAAGAAATAAGGCTGACTTTTGTAGGAAATTTTATATAGTTTTAAAGCAAGTAAAACCCACATTTCTCCTTGTGTGTGCTCTTGAGAGATAGCCCCCTTGCTGCGGCCGGACACTTGACATTGTCAAATCGCGGCTTAATTAAGCAATCGATCTTCTCAAGAGCTGGCCAAGATCGGCTTTCTGGCTAGCTGGCTGACTGGATGTTTGGTTGCTAATTTGCAAGCAGACAAAAGGCCGGTGGGAAAGTCGCAAGAAACCGCACCGTTATAGGGCCTAATGAGTGCCCACTTATCTGATCCGAGATGGGATGGAATAAAGCCCGGCCAAAAAGGCGCATTGGAAACGATTTAAAACGAAATTAAAAATTCATTCAGCACGGCGACTGATTCACCACATTCGTTCGCTCAGCTCCGAGCCCATAAATCATGCCGCTCTTGTGACACTATCGAGCTAATCAAATCGCCAGCAAATAATAATAATAATAAAGGGACCCACACCGAACAACGTACACTGAAAGCCACAAAAAAAAACAAACAAACAACAACCCAACAACAAATGACAGCCAACAAATGATGTTCGACGCTTTTGTGGACATTAATATTTGACATTAATTGAAATTAATATTAATTTCATATTTATTGTAATGCCCGTTAATACCAGAGACCCCAAAGCCAGTGCGAGTGCCGTTGCGTTGCGTTGGCGTCTTGGGGAGACAGACAGACAGCCGATGAATTGGCATTATTCTGTTTGGGTTTTGGATACCTGACTCTTCTAGGGGCCTGCTGTGATCAACTGGTTGGGACTCAGTCCAGCCTCCTCCTCGGACAGCTTAATTTCTGTAGTCGCAGGGTATTAGAATTTAAGTAAGGCGTAATTAATGCCGTCTGGCGGCGGGTGAGATACTCTTTCTCCTCCGTAGAGTCATGTGTGCGCGCGAGGAGAAGGTTTATTTATTGGGATCTAAGTGATTTCCGATGAGATTGTAAAGGCCGTCAGAGTCCAGCGATTGAGGCATCATCTCATCGCCGCAGGGGGCTCTAGGAGGCAACTCCGATCTCCTGTTGCGTGCACCCTGCCTCCAAGGCCTGTCGAGTGCAACGCCAAGCCAGGTGAGTTTCACTTTCCATCTCCATCTCGATCTCCATCTCCCGAGGAGGAGTCGCCCCTGATTTTTGGGTGTGATATCATTAGCTCCCCGTGTGCTCTCTCTCTGTACAAAAAAAAAACCCGTTCCCATCTGAATATTATTAGCGTGAATAAAAATTGCTGCTGCTGCGGCTGCGGCTGCCTGACGATATTTGCGCATCATTAAAATCATCAAATGAAGCCAATTAAAAGTAAATAAATAATACATTTTATGAAAGCAATCAAAAGGCCCCTTCATCGGGCTAATATTATGCACAGCGAAAATTATAAGATTTTGTTAAAACTTAATTAGGCATCGCCAGCGAACGAGACAAAAGCCATCTGCGAAATCCAAAAAACCTAAGCTCGAGGGGTCCATTAATAAATTAAGAGGAGCAGCTTAAGATGAGGTAGAGAAACCCGAAAAAAATGCCAATAAAAAGGGTTCAGGAATTTGGGGTAAATCTGTGCGGAATGGAGATTGGCAAGCGTTTTAAAATCAATAAAATGCGATTAGCGTTCTTTCGACAAGGGCGTCTAATTGAATGGCATTTATCAAATAAAGCTGGAAACCAAAAATAAAACCCAAATATTTCAGAGACAATGTATGGAATACACTAGGAGAAATCAGAGAAATCGGAGATTTAGCTGCTTTGGGATACACTAAAATATACAATCAAAAAACAATCAAAGGCATTAAGTTAGTTAGTTGCCTTTAAGATATTGAACTCTGTTCTTGTTTGATTCCTTTTATAATCTTTCCACCTTAAACTTTTCATCCTTGCCTCATCCCAGGTCCTTCCCTGTCCAGCCTCCCTTAAGTGACCATGCCAAATCGCACCCGCTGCGTTATTTAAGTGCCACATTTCACATAAGCAACTTTTAAAATTATTTACATGCACCACACGGACACGGACACGGACATGAACACCTTGTGACCGTGGCTCGTTTGGATAATTAATTGATTAAAATGTTTTCTTTTCCTTTTTCGCTCCTTAATTTTCCTTCTTTTTTTGCTGGATATTATGGCGGCTATCATATTTCACATAAATGAGCGCATTCAACACGCTAAAGTGCCAAGGATGGAGCATGGATGCCAGGAGGAGGCTGGCTGGCTGGTGGAGGTGGTGTGGCAGCCGGACACTTGTTGCCACAACTTACCACCTAGGGTGGGGTTGGGAGAGTGATCATGATCATGATCATGATTATGATTATGGTTGTGCCGATGCCGATGTCCAACGAGTGTGTGCCTATGCTAGCGCCGCATGTGGCAGGTGAGTGGCCGAAGGGGAAAGGTGATAGGTGAGAGACACAACTGGGAGATGAAGCTGAAGCCAGATCCGAAGCCCGCTCCAAACACGGAACAGGGTGTTTATGGTGATTTAGTCAGTTATGTGGATCGTAAACATTTTTGATAGCTAAATTTAAATAAACGACAGATATTTGTGGCCCTCGCTTCGGCCTGGCTTTATTATGGAACCTCCAACTGAAAATGGAGGCGCTTACTCATTCCCACCGAGATCCAAGATCCGAGCTCCGATCTCCCGCTCTCGTGTGGAGAAGAATTTAAATTTATTTTATTACAGGCCAGATTTTGTGTAGTTGGCGCAGCGCGCGCGAGTGAAAATATCAAATTACTTGTGGTTATATATTTGGAATTAATGGCGCATCGCTCAGCCGGAGAGATTTTGTTACGTTTTACTTTTATTTAGTTGGTAAATTGGCCATAAAACGTTCTGGGGCCAGCCAGCATAAGCACGGGCCGATGAGGCCGATAAGGCATTTTCCGGGGGAAAGCAGTCAGTCAGCCAGTTTCCGATGAAAACTCCATGTTTCGGGCGCATAAACAAAATAAATATTTTGTTTAAATTTAACCGTTGACAAGCGTTTCAAATGTCAGTCAGAGAGGTCGACTGTCGAGAGGGCATAATTGGCCCACAACGATGTTTATTTATTTTGGAAATTGCTGACCCGGCGATTTACCTGAGCCGAGAGAGTCACTTGGATTTTCCCGGCTCTCCTTTGGTTGTTCCCCCTTTGCCAGGATTAGGAGCCGAGCTGGCAGGCACTTGTGGCTTAACTTTGTGAAATCCTGTTAGAGATCAGGCCAGGACCCGGGGATCCGGCCTGAATGAATGTCATCGCACTTAATCCTCGACTCCTTGGGATCGCTGGCCGCCACGCCTCTCGCATTTGCATTCGCATTTCGCACACGGCATTGACTTATGCCTTTTGTCACAAGTCAGAGGACTTGGGCTCGGGCTCAGGACTCGCCAGCGAGCCTCACAATTCATATTTAATAAGCCCATAATGGCAGTAATCATGATTTTACGGCGAACTTCTGACCATTGCATCTCCGGCCAGCAGGAGGCCGTTGGTAAAGGGTTCGTCCAGGGGAAGGGATTCCTGTCGTGGCACAATGGAGGGAACCGGGGAACTACACAGACACAGAGAGAACATGGCAAAACTGGGAGGCGTTGCGCACATTTAATTAATACGTTTGCTTGTTTTCCAGCTCGCCCTAGGGCCAGGCCCAAGAGAGATCGCAACCGGAGCTCGGTGGGCGTGCCGGCAGATGATTAGATTTTCTTCCAAAATTCCAGTGTCATTTGAGCGGTTCCCTTCTCCGGGCATTGTTCCAAATTTGTGCGATGTGCAAAGGCAAAGCTTCGTTTAGTCCGGCGATCCTTTCTCGCAGCGGGGGCGGGGACAGGAAAGGGGACGGGGACGGGGGCTTATTATTCCACTGATTCCGACTAACGTTTCCAAAACGGAAGCCTCGGGCCGTGTTTTGGCAGGCCACTGTGGTTATGCGAGTCGTGGAAGAGGTCCTAAAACAAAAGACTTAGGCAACGAACTTGCTGCAACAAAGCGAATATGAATATGTTTATGGGCCGATTATGCAGCGGGGGGTGTTTTGTAAAGAAATATCTTATATATATATCTTATATATCTTATATGTATTTTCAGCTGCTAGTTGAGATTGCTTTTTCTCTGAAAATGCAATTCTTTTTAAACTTTTATATTTGTAAAAACAATTTATCTCCATACTTATGTATTTTAAGAACAACAAAATGTTTTATTATTATTTTTACTTATTTTAGCAAATATAATTGCAATTTATTAATACAATTTTTATATTTATATCAGTTGTCATTTATTGTATGTTACTCAGGCTCGATCTAGCCATCTGAGGAGACCCAAAACAAAAGACTTAAGCAACGAACTTGCTTTTTGCACTAGGCCGCAAAGCGAATATGAAATGTTTATGGGGTGTTTTGGAATACCTTATATATTATATATCTTATCTTATATATTATATGTGTATTTTGTATTTTTTGCAGCTAGTTATGGTTGTGTTTTTGATTTTTTGCTACATCTTGCTATCTCTCGTTATCATTTTAATTTCTGTGGGGAAATCGAAGTTTAAAAAACCATAACTTCGCCAAAAAAGCTTCAATTTTAATTCGGAAAGATTTTGTATGTTAGTTTTTATTAGGTTTATAAATCTGCATAATTAATTTAAAATTTTAGAAAATTAATATTTTGATGATGAAACCCCTTAAATTTTTTTCAAAAAACTTAAAATTTTCTTTTACCCCCAAATATGGCTAGATTGAATTGGCTCTTCATGCTGATCAAGAATATATATTATATATAGGGTCGGAAATGATTATTTCAGTGAGTTTTACGCTTCTGATTGAAATTTTGGGAAATTAAAGTTTTTCCGTTACAGCTCAGTTTTTATTGCTTTTCGATTTCCAAAAATTGAACTATTATATTGTATAAGTACTTCAGCAAGTAAACATTATTATTATCTATTCAGGATCATTACCTCTAAAATTTCTTGGTAATTAGACTGATTCCCTTGCCTCAGTTTCAGCATTGTTCCCACCATAAAAAGGACAACAGAAATAGTAGTTGGCCCACAACAAAAGGCTCGATCTATCCATCTGTGCTAACGGTTTTCGCTCGTAAAGAAATCAAGCGAACAATCGGTCTCAGAACCACAACAATTGCATGGCTCAAGTGCTGCTGCTGCCCCCCGTCTCCCTGCCGGAGGAAATCACGCAAGCCAGGGGCCGCACAACAATGGGTCTCGACCCCGGGGCATTTGTTTAATTTCCAATTAAAAAGAGCAAACACACTAAAAGAAGTCGAGATGCATCTACACTTACGCCCACGCACAGCAGGTTAAATCGCCGGGCATTATCTCGCCATTGACATCGCGAGACAAGAGAGTGGCTTGACAACTGTTTTAGGTTGTCCAGAAACAAAACGGAAAAAAAAGGGATCGGCCAACACTTGGCTGGCCAGTTGGACTCGGACCCTCGGTGCTCATCCCTTCAACCCCTATTGAAATGCTGCCATGGTCCATGGCGATCGATCGCTTGAGGTTTCCCTGGGTTTCCCGGAAAATGCCACTTGTCAATAAGGACCTGTGTGTTACCTGTTATCTAAATTACGCCAGGCAAAACAAAAACAGCAGTTGCCGTAACGGTGATAAATAGGGAAGCCAAGGCAAGGACCCTCGATCCCGATCAGGGGTTCAGCAGGGGTGGGCCCAGCCTAATGTTTTAATTTGATTTTAAAACGATGTTAATCTAATATCCGTGGAAAATGTCAAAATAAAGAAGCCCTCCTCGCACTCCCCGCACTCCCTCTGATTAATTAGAAAAGGTAATGGAGACCAGCGGCAGGGCTTCTAATTGAAATGCACTTGCCGTTGTCTGCCCGAACTTTGGGTTTTCAATGAATTTCCTAATTTTATTTCGAAATCGCTGTCAAAATTGTATGGCTGAGAATCGTTCTGGGTGTGCTGGTGATAATATTTTCCAACGAATTAGAATTTCCACCAGGCCTGGGGTCCGAGGAATGCCATGGGACATCAACATCAACATCGCGTCATCAACATCGACATCGGTGATCAACATCAGGGACGCGCACTCATTTGTTTTGTTTAGCTCCTCTCCTCCCCAGCTTTGGGCGTGAATACCACAAATTTATATTTAATTATTAAACTGACTGGGCTGCATAATTTCTCAATATTTTCATCGTCTGTTTGCGGGTGTGTGACAAATGCTAATTCATTAATATTTGGGCATTCTTCGACAGGCCCCGATCTGACCCCGGCCAAGTGTGAATAGATGGCAGCGCGTTCGAGTTCGATTTTGGGTTCGATCACGGGCTTAGGTGCGGGTGTGGGTGTTTGCGGCTGCCAGTAGCCAGCTGTGTGACGAATCGACTGTTTATACATTAAAGTCTCTTTAGCACAGGTTGGTTATTATTAGCTGCAGAAAACTAGAAAACGATAAAGACGGTGGACACAAATAATTGAGATAAAAAGTGATTTTTATAATACTTTCAAGGGATTCTATGTATTGAGCGTGACTCATTTACATAATCAATAATTGTTGTAATAAGTTTAAGTTTATTTAGAGCATTAGCCCCTTTCCCAACTCACAATAAAACATTGTAGTTATCTCCAACTTCCAGTTAATATTCTTGTTGACCTAAAAAACAAAACGAAACTAATTAGTTTAGAACACACCTCCGGACTAAGCTGAACTAAACCTGTAATAAGGTGCCCGTGATCGTAATTAGTTCGCAGGAAGTACCTGATTCAATTATAGAAAACCACTAACTGGGGGGAAATGGAAATGGAAATGGCTGGGGGAGTCTCCCATGACTGATCCAACAACTATAGTGAAATCGGTGGAGCGGCCTGTAATTTAAACGAATTCACATCGCTTCAATTATGCACATTTGCTGGCCAATTTTCATAATAAATATTCTAATTGGCTTTTAATTATACGGAGAGCGAGAAGCGAAAAGCGTTTCGTGTACAAGTCGGGCAAATTGACTAATTGCCGCTTGTAATTGCAATATATTAGATGACGCCTCATTGGCCCGGACCACCGACCACTGACCGGCTCTCCGGAGACACTACACTGCCTAACAAAACTACAGAGAGAGCCACATAGTATGTAGAACCAAATGGCAAACCCATAATTACCTTGACCAAAGCCGAGGCAAAGCTCGCACGCAATCCGAGCATTTGTTGCCCTGTCCCAGCCAGGGGCGGGCTCTTGTGCTCATATATATATTTTTTTGGGGAGGGGCAGGGCATATTATCCATATGTATAAATATAGGTGCCCTCTGGTATAATTCAATAACGGCATTGTCGATTCAGTTGCGGTCATCACTAATTGATTGTTTAACCAGCTAAATGTCCAAGGCGGGAATTTCTCTGGCGCTTGAATAATGCATTGCACTGCGGGCAGCCAGGAATGGCATTAGTTTCGAGACTAGGCCGATGCACAGTGGTACAAAAGATTCTTCTTAAAATGTTTTATAACCTATAGAGCTTGAAATCTAACACTTTGCTAGGAAATTCAGGGGTCTACCTGGTGAAAAGGATACTTTAAAGTAATATATATCAGTTGCATTAATATAATAATATATACAAATTATAGTTACACTTCTATACTCATATATTTAATAATTTTTCCAATAATTTCTAAATGTAATTTTAATAAAATTAAGAAGTTTTCTCTTCAACTCTCGCTTCACTGTTTGAAGCCAATGAAATATCCAACAATCATACGCAGCGTGGGCGCTGATCGCAGCGAGCATTGAAACAGTAACAACAAACAAACAAATCAGGTTGTCATAAAGAGTGCATATTTATGTGACTAATTCGAAATAAAACATAAAACTCACCAAATAATATTAAGAGGCTCGCTGGTTGGAGCGACTGGGAAACCGAGATGCATATCAACAATTAGGACGCCCCATGGAGCTGGCCACGAAATCGGGGGGAATTGGTAATGGGCAGCCGAGAATTGGAAATTGAGAAATTTGACGCTTTTACGAGCTGAAGGGACTGGGGGAAGGGGGATCGAAGACTCGGCAGCAGCATAATGTCTCTCTTTGATATACCAAATTAAAGCATTCGACATTTGATCGGACTGTGGAGAGCACTTTGCATATGAAAGCGACAGCGTCTGGCGCCACAGATCGACAGATCTAACAGTCCAACAGCCAACTGTCCTAGCCAAGGGCCATGGGCATAATTGAGGCAATTAGAAAACATCAAAATATTGGGCTATGGACGCAGAAAATTGTTAAATAAATAAAGCCCCGACCGAGCAGAGGCCGGAGACGTTGTTGCGGCGCTCTTAATTAAGCACTTGAGGGCCTAAAATCGACTCGAATGTTTATTCTGTTCGGAGTCAAGCAGTTGGCAATGACACGGCGCATTTCGAGTTTATTTTGGAGTTAAAAAGTTGGAGACGCCCACCGCCACCGCCGCCGCCGGATCATTCAATTAAAACGCTTACGAATTATTATTATTATTATTATTCTGACAAACAAATGTTTTGAGGGACTGAAAAACGATGCCAATCTATTTGAGCCGCAGGAAGTGCCAGCCCGAATCGAGAACAATCCCCAGTAAATTACAAGCAATTGAAGATCTCCGATCTCAGATCTCCTCGATCTGTGGGACGGAAGTGGAGTCAACGAGCGTGGCGTTGCGTCGCCAAGTTCGTCGCCTAAGTCTTTCGTCTTTCGTTAGACAAATGGACAGAACATGGACTTTAAAATTAATTACTTAATTTAACACAACAAGCGGGCCGGCGACACCTTCGATGATGTTTCTGGGGTGACAACGGAAAGCACTAAACATTCGCTGGGTCCAAAAACCAGTCTCAGGTCTCAGTTCCAGTCTCTGGCCTGGCCGAGTGTATCGGCCACAATCCTGGGCTCTGGTTTGGGGCTTAACAGATTAGTTAGCATATCCCATATCAGGGTAATTATTGTTAAATGCGATAACGATCTTGTACAGCGTTGACATTTATTTATTTTCCTTAATTTCGCCGTATTAATCTTCTCGGAAACAACACGCATTAAACAGAACGCCGAGATATGGCACGTCCCAGTGTGCCGAGGACGTCGAGGCGGTCATTAAGGGATCTCGAAGCCCTCGATCTCCTTTGGCTTCAACTTGACAATTTGCATTATGCCGGCGATCGATCAGCAATCGGAGAAATCGGGCAGGTACTCGAAGGAGGGGTATTCCCATATAATGAGCGAGAGTCGAGGTGAAAAGCAAACTCAATTAAGGCCCGCCAATAACCCCAAAGACGAGAGACACAGCTAATTTAACCAAATTGGATTACTTAATAAACTTTATGGGATAAATAACAATGAGACTGTGCGTGGTGCTGGCCATAAAGTGAATGCGGCGGCGCGTTGTTATTATTATTATTTCTATATCTCTTTTTTTTATTTTGGGGCGCGCCGCATAACAAACCTTTTGAGGCATTCGCCGGAGTCAAACTCAAAATCAAAAACGAAATCAAAACGAAATGAAACAAGTTTGGCAAGTCGAAGATTGTATACCCTTGCAGCTAGCCATTAAATCAAACCAGAATCGTTTATAACTAGGCTTAAATAGGATTAATTTCAATTCGTAAAGAGTATATTTGAGAGTTGCAAGCTTCTGACTATAATCGTAATACCCTGAAAGGGTAGACTCAGATCCAAGCCAGCCACGAGGCAAAACAAGTTGTACAAACATGTGTATACTACAGATATGTGTATAACATCATCAGCAGCAGCGCAACTTACCAAATTGTGTTTTAATTTCCAAGAATTATCAGCAAGGGATTTCGTTTCGTTTTGGTTTTTTGGTTTTTGTTCCCTTTCTTCTACAGAAACACAGATCCGAGGAGGGCTGGGCAGGGCAGGGAGCGATGATGATATTGAAAAGCGAACTGTAGATAAGTCCAATTCCAATTCCAATTCCGATTTCAAATCGGAATCCCGGCCCGGTCTGTGCAAGTGGGCGTGGCCCAGCCCCACTATTAATTATGGCCAAGTATCTTTGGGCTTCCATCAAGGTGCGTGCGCTGCTAAGCAAACAAGCGAGCCATTAGCCTGGATATATCTGTACACATATAGCTTGGATACCGATATTGATCTCTCGGGTGGAACATGTAATCAGCAGTTTCTTTGATTTATGCCTTTGGCAATTGCAAAGCTCTGTGATTACACCTGCACAGTGCGAAATATTTACATTAATTTTAACTTAGAAAAAAATCAAAATATCATTCGTTTGGTTTAATTGTTTTTAGGTTTATTTAAAAAATAAATTATTTGAAATTAACTAATAGTTTGTGCTTTTCTGTGTAAGAGCTTAGGCCCCCCTTTGGGTTAATGGCTAAACCTTTGACTGAGTGCCAACGATTTAGTGCTGTTAACAGCTAGTAATTAGCCTCGTTATGTCCGTTAATTAGCCTTATCTGACGTTCGATCGGCTGCAGTTTCCATTAGATTGCCCATTGCAATTAGCCAGTGCATTTTGCATATTCATTGGACTCCACTCGATAGCCATTCCGGCAGATTGCTATCACTCGGCCGCCGCAATTGTCGCATAAATTTGTGTCTCAATAATCATAAATTTGGCTTTTAAATCATTAGCACACCTCGGAACTGGCTAACCAGTTTCTGTTTTGGCTCCTTGTAACAGCCGCCAAGATCCGCCCCCGACAACCCCCGCGCCACTTTGATCTCACACGAGAGCTGCGCTCAATTAAATTCCACAATAAAGCACGATTTGCATTTTAAATTGTGCAATTAAAATGCTTATGAAATCTATATAGAAATAACGATCGCTAAATGCATTTTATAGTCGCCTCCTTCAATCTATGTACCTCTGTCTCAGTCCCAGTTGAGGTTCTCCTCTCCCTCGCACGCTCCTCCTTCACCAGTCACCGTTTCGAGTGGACAGCCAACAGCAACAACAATGTTAAATGTCACACGCTAATTAATTGACGGCGCATAATTTTTAACTCTGTCACACAGTGGGACGAACTCAATAAAAAACTGGCTATAAGGAGGAGGAGGCAAAGCAATAAAAGCATTTTGAAGGTGTAATTTATGTTCAAGGATGTTTCAATTAAAGATAAATGAAGACAAGGTTTGTAAGTCTTCTATAAAATATTTCTTACACGAACTTTCTGGTATCTTTAATTCACCTAAAAAATAATTCTTACAACTCCCAAAAAATCCCTTTCCCAACAAAACAAACTTTCCTTTTTTGATTTCTTTTCATAATGAATATTTTATATTTTATATGATAATATTTTTGTGTATTACTCTTACAATATTTTTGCTTAGAATTTAGTACTAGCAACTAGAGGGCTATATATATATATATATTAAATGGGGTTTAAATAAAATCCAGCTCTTTTATAGAGCGACTTGAGGGATGCCTTATCCTAAGTAAATGCTAAATCATCATCATCGTCATATAATATACACGAATCCTTAGTCCTACGATAGGTTCTTGTTTCATTCACTAGTTAAAAGTTAATGCTTCTCTTGAATATTTACAGGCTTAAACAATTAGTTTTGTACAATTATAGTTGGTGTCTAGCCTAGGGATATTTATGTTTTCTGTTTTCAGATTATTTTCGAAAGGAAGAAAAGCTTCAAAGTGGGGCGGAAGGAGGAGCTCTACTCAACCTCTGGTCTTCGCAGGGATTTGGCACGGATCTTGAGAGGGGTGGGGGACAGGGGGAGGATCTCTAATACTTTCCTGTCGTCTTAGCTAGCTCTAAGAATATATCACAACAAAACAAACTATGCTACTCGCCGGGAGCTCGACTCGAGGAGCCCTCGGGACTGGAACTGGAACTGGGCCCCATCGCCTGGGTAAGGAACTGGCTGCGAACCGAGCACTGAGCCCGCCGCCTCAGTGGCTGGCGTCCAGCTCGTGCTCCTCGTCGCTGGGGCAGTCGTCCATCTCCATGTCGATGAGCTCGTCGTCATCCTCGTCGCCGCTGCCATGCATGTTGCGCTGGGAGCCGCCCTCGCCTCCCTTCTCGTCCTCCTGCTGCATACGCTTGTGCTTGGTGCGTCGGTTCTGGAACCACACCTTCACCTGCGTCTCGGACAGATTGAGGGACTGGGCGAGGGCCTTTCTCTCTGCCCCGACCACATACTGGTTGCTCTCGAAGGCGTGCTCCAGCTTCAGGAGTTGCGACGGTGAGAAGGCGGTGCGGATGCGCTTCGGCTTGCGGAACGGCGGCACCAGGAAACCTTGAAAGAGAGCAAAGAAGAAGGGTTTCTGGTTAGTCATCGGCTTGGCTTTGGCAGTGTTCTTGGGGTTCATAAGGTGAGATTCTACGGGATGATTTTAACTACTCTTTTTGGCTCTTTTAGAGATACTTACTTCCTGGGAATCGGTGTGGAAACATCCTTCCATGGCGGCTGAGGAGCCATGGGTACAGCTGATAGCTATCTCGGGCCATGCCGGGATTGGGCATGAACTGGGCGGCATGCGGTGGCAGTCCAGCGGCAGCAGCAGCTGCAGCGGCAGGACCAAGGACATGACCGGCCTGCAGGGCGGCGGCCATCTGGAATTGGGCGGCGGCAATGAGGTGGGGATTGTGTTGTGGTGGCAGCTCCGGTGGAGCGTTGATGTAGGGGGGCAGGGCCTTGATGTCCGGCATTCCGGGCTGTCCCTGCGGCGGGCCACCCATTGGGGGACCTCCTGGGCCCACGGGAAAGGGTCTGACGAGTCCCTGGGGTGGCATTCCCGGCATCATCATGGGTCCTCCAGCTCCGGGATGCATCAGCGTCGGCTTGGGGTAGCTCGGAGGCTGCTGCTGCTGTGGCTGCTGGGGAGGAGTGGCGTGCGGACTGCTGACCAGCAAGGTGGGCGACGTTGAGGGCTGCGAGGACTGCGGGGAGACGGATTTGGGTGGTGTGTGCGGTGGCTGGATACGCTGGGCGGGATTCTCGGCCTGCTCGAGGGCGGGTGGCGCCGGCGAGCGCTCCCTTTTCAGGGACACGGGGTGCTCTACCTCCGGGGAGAGACGGGTCTGGAGAGCGGCATTGTGATGGTGGAGGCGCTGCAGCAGTTCCTGGATGTCCTGGTGGCTCTTGGGCGGGCCCTGCTGCTGATGATGCTGCTGCTGTTGCTGCTGCTGATGCTGCTGCAGGAGAAGATGCTGATGGAGCACGTGCTGCTGGGCGGGCGACAGATGGGGATGCGGATGTGCGGCAGGATGTGGGTGCGGCTGGCCGTGGGAATAGGGCATTGCGTGGGCAGGTGGTGCCATCAGGTGGAGCGGAGGAGAGCCGGGCAGCAGGGTGAGATTCGAGGGCGGTGTCTGTGGTGGCGATCCGGGACCGTTCCTCTCGCCCGGCGGCGGACTTTGGCTCCTGCGGCCATTCTCCGGCGGCGGCGAGTGGCCGGCGGCATTGCCGGCGCTGCCGGCATCCCCCACAATGGACTCGATGCTGAAGCCGATCTTCTGCTTGGGCGTGGGCATCATGACGGCGGCAGCGGCTGTGGGCACCGGCGGAATCATCTTAGTCATAAATACGGCGGCGGTTAGCTCGGCTATGTTGGCGGCTTTCTGGGTTTAAACGCGGCTCGGGAGTGATAATCCTCAGGGCGAGTCTGGACTCGGTGGCTTGTTACTTCTCGAGACTTTGACTTTAATTCAAAGCATTTACACTGAGCGCCGCATCGGTGCGCTTTTCTATCGGTTTTCACTTGACACTGGATTGGCTTTCGACGACGCGCTGTGAGTCGGGTGACCGGGACGTGACGTAGACGGAAACGTAATCGCTGGCGGTAAACGGAATGCGGAGACGGAGACGGAGACGTGTGCTCTCGACGACGTTCGCTGGCTGAATAAACTCCGAGAGCGCTGCGGCACCACCAAGTGTGCGCCGAGCGAATGCCCGCGCCGCTGCTGCCACTCAAAACCAGTTTTGGCAGGCAGAACGAGATGGCATCTGCTTGGCGGTACGCAGGCCCTATGGCTGTCCTCGTTCTACCTCCGATGTGGACTTTATCTGCCGCCTGGATATGAGAGCGAACGAAATGGCCGCATTATCTGGACGGGGGCGGGTCCTCCGGCCGGGACCGCTCGCTCGCTCTCTCGCTTCGACTTCTGCATATGGCTTCCGTTCCGTTCGTTCCGCTCGGTGGTTGTTGTTGCTCGCTCTTGGCCTTTGTGTAATTTGGCTTAAACTGCCATTCATAGTTTTTGTTTTTGCGGTCGGGTTTTTGTTCCCGGAACGAGTATTAAATGAAAATCGAATGCCACACCTGGCCCAATGTCTCTGTCTGCAGGAAAATAGAGGAGATTTTTTTGTTTTTGAGGACTGTTTGCTGCCGGGATATATCTTTTTCAAATATTTTCCAGGATTTTGTTGCTAGATTTTTGTGTGCTTGTAATTTCGACAAACTTTCTGGGATTTGGCAAGGGTTTTTTGAAGGTTTTTGGTTCATTAATTGTTTATTTTTGAGGTAAACACAATGTGACTCTTTTTAGGTATCAAAAACTTGTATTCTTTTTTTAAATTCTTCATCGTTTTTATCTGCATATTCCATCCAAATGGCAAAATCAAGGAAACCCCTTTTAATATTACTAATCAAATTTTAAATAACTTCTTTTCAAGTTAAAAACTACAGGAAAATAGAGGATATTTTAGAGGGAGACTGTTTGCTGCCTGGATATATATTTTCACAATATTTTTGTGTGCTAGGCAAACTTTCTGGGATTTGGCTAGCATTTTTTAAGGCTTTCGGTTCTCAAGACAATTAGTAGATTACTTTTGGGGTAAAAACAATGTGACTCCCTGCATTCCTTTTTTTTTTAAATCCTTCATAGTTTTCTTTTCAAACCCCTTAAATATTATTAAACCAATTTTAAATAACTTCTTTCCAAAACTCCCACAAAACCCCATCTAAATATTAGCAATTCAACACCACGAATGCAATTCAAGACTGCGATTCAAATAAATCATATTTGGGAGTCCCGATCGGACAGCTTTATGGCAGGCGTATCGAGTTGCTACGATTTTCGCTACGATTTAAATGTTAATTTCTGGACACAACTACTGTGTTTTTGGCACACGACAAAGTTTGCATAATTTATGTGGAGTGCTGCGGATCGCTATTCCGAATCAAAATCAGAGCAGGTCCATCAACGGCCGGGACGTGCCGCGATCGTGCGTACTTCCCTATTATACACTATGGCACTGGACATATACTATTTTCACAAAGTGTTATTTTGACACTCTCTGTTATCAGCGCGTCGCCGGATTTTGGTGATTTATGGCCTAGAAATCGCAGCAACAACCACAATATGTGTGTTTCGTAGGTTAGATTACAATCTATCAGTTTTTTATGGTCGCTAATTAAGCCACGCAAATTTACACAACGAAATTTCGATTCGATGCGAAGCGACGCGACGCGCCTCGCCGCGGCATAAACAACTTTCGAGTCCATTAAAGCGTAATTATGTTGACTAATGGATTTTGATTACAAGGCGAAATGTTGTGGAAAGTTCACCGATTTGCCTCTTATTTTTTTTCTATTTTAGCTGACTCGTCGTCCGGTGTGTTGTTTTGCTTTGCGGTTTAATGAGCAAAACGTGTGAGGGGCTAAATTTTTACTTCTACAAATTAGAAATTAACTTCCTTTCATGTTTACATTTTCACCAGTAATAATTATGAAAATATCAAGATAAACTATTTGCAAATAAATATAAATTAAAATGGAAAATAAATTAGAATTACAGATTTAACATCTTTTACTTGGAAATCTTTGCTAAATGAATTATTTATTACCACAAACAAATACCTTAAATTTATAATTGAAATATTCCTTATAAGAGCTCTTTCCAGGACTCTATTCCAACCCCTCCACCTCTCCACTTATCACAATTAACTTGGCCAAAAAAAACGCAATTTACTTTGTATTTTTGGTAATTTCACACGCCCACCCTCGCCGCAGGAGGACCTGCAAAGGACCTGCTCCCAGCAGCCGGCACAATCGGGCTGCTAATGAGCGAATAAAGACATCCTGAGGCAGCAGCTCTGGTCAAGTGGCATCCCGTGGCGGTTCATCAGGCCAAGGGAAACCATAAAAAATGCAACAAAACCTAAGACAAAGGGCCAAAAGGCATTTATTAGATGGAAATAAAGAGCGCACAATGCAGCAGCAGCCCGAAAGGTGTCAAAATCAACAATTTTCCAGCCTGCAAACAATTCCCCAGAAACCGAGCTGCACAGCGTGATGCAATTTCACCTATTTCCCTGTCCAATTCCCAATGCCCGAGTTCAGGCGAAAAAAACACAGCAGTTTCACTTTTGTTTCCCCCCCGTTTTTTATTTTACTTTTTTGTGTTTCTGGCTGTGAAAACAATGAAAAACGTGGCAAATTTCCTTTTGTCCAATTCGATGGATGGAAAATTGTTGAGTAGCAACAAAACAAGACAACAGAAGACGAAAAAAATTGACTTTAATGATGATGAGTTGGCGTTTAGAGAGCCATTTTCCTAGTTTTTCTTTTTTTTGGCACTCTTCTCTTCTCTCTCTCTAAATGTAATTAATTTCTGGCCACTGCGGTTCCCAGAACGTTCCATCTATGAAGTAGTTTCTAGTTATTTTCATATTTTTTCTCATTTCATGAACCGATAATTTGAACGCTTGTAAATCCACGCGACCCCCGAAATTATGATGGATCGACATCAACTCTTTTGTGGCGGAAAACTGGGAAATTTGGTAGCTGACTGACAGCGGCTCTTCGGGGGCGTTAAGAGCCTCAGAGAACTAGACTGTGCCGGCCAGTTTCCTGGAAAAAAAAACCTTCAGGAGAGGAGCCCGAATCCTAATCCCATTTTGGAGAAAAAGGGTGCGTGAAGGATCTCCTTGGATCAATTTGATATTTCGGGCACGACACAACGGAGCCAATCAAGTGGAGAATATATTCCGAATTACCGCAGTGCCATAAAATCATATTAAAACACAATTTCTCGGTGCGGCGGTAGCGGACCCAGCATCGTAAAACATTTTTATCTAATCCTTGACAATCATAAAAATTACACAAACGACATGGATACACAGAGAGCAGGGAAAATTCTGAAAAAGGCACAGTGCCAGCGGCAAGGAAAATGTTTAAAATGTCGGAAAAGTGCTCGAGAAAATAACGAGGGGCGGACGAGCGGTAAGAGCGGAGAAAGCGAATAAACAGTAGTCAGAGAAATGTCATAAAAATGTCCAACTCCTATTTGGAACCTCCTCACTCCCCAAAAACTATGCACAGAGAGAAAACAGTAGGCCTTAAAGAGAATTTAAAGAATTATTTAACTCGGAAAGATACAACTCCATCACCAATATGTTTTCCTAACTTCTCTCCCAAGTAATTCCCATTTTTCCCAGTGCCCTTAGTACGTGTATGTGCAAAACTGTGGAAAGTAGTGGAAAATGTCCCAGAATTTCCTCGGATTTTGTATGACACTTTCCGTAACGGGCACTCGAGCGTGTCGTCGACCAGCCGAAAGGACAGACAATCCTTTGACTCAGCTAGCAGCCAGCGAGCATAAAAAATATAGTAGTAGTTGCCGAAATAAAATCAACGTAATGTTTATGACTTTCACCGGTACCCCTAGCCCCAGCTCCCCCTGCTCCTGTGACCAGTATTCCTCCTCCTTTGACCTGGCTATGGCCCTGCCGGTTGACACTTTCGTTTTGATTTTCTTTTTTTGTTTTTGTTTTTGGCTGACAGGCACTTTTGTCCGTGTGTCATTATCGTATTGCCTGGGATCCGGGCAACGCGGCGGGATTTATGAGCAGGCGGCATGATATGATTAGATCGGAATGAGATAAGTCCTCCCCAGGCTATAAGATTTGGGGTGCAGATAGTGCAGTTCATAAAAAAGTAACTATTCTGTTTGATTTTTAATCTCCTTTATGAAGCATAGATATTATAGAAATGTCAACGGGATTAATTATGGGTTCAGACAGAAGTAATTTCAAGACAAAGTCTTAAATATATTAAATAAAAAGTATTATTATTAATAAGTATTAATAGTATTTTCTATGATCAAGTATTTCCTGCTTGATTTCTGTAACTTGAAAGGCTTTAATTGTTGCTTAGGAAATTCTGGGATCTGGGATTCCGCTCTTAAGTAGATTCCTTAGCAGGAAGAATGCTCCAGAAATTCCAAAGGCTCAGCTAAGCAAGCCCACAATCCTGGAGCTCATCTTAGAACTGCGCTTCAGTAACCCCCCGAAGAAGACTCCAGAGATATAGAGCCACCATTCATTCTCCCTCGCTAGTTGCTTTTCCACCGTCACCTCAAACATATGTATGTATGCCTGGATCCCCCTATCAACCCGATGGCCAAACCAATTACTCTTCTCATCCTTATCGCAGATCTCTCCCCGAAACTTCCACCAAATAAACACTTTATAAATTACACGCCGCCCACACTTGTCCCCAGCTCCTGCGCGTATCCAAACTAATGATGACAGCCAATAAAAAATTCCAACAAATGTGTAAATTTGTGGAAATGCATGGAAATGGGGAAAAACAAAAACGGGAATTTCATAAAAATGTAAATTTTGAAAAAAAGGCAGCGGGAATGGTGGAGGGAACTCGTGAGTAGGGATATGCGGACATGGTCGAGTGACTGGGAGAAACACACGGAACAGGGAGGTTTGTGTTCCACAACAAATGAAATAAATTTGTGCATGTAACTTGAAAATGTCGTTGCTGCCAAAAAAAAACAAGCAAAAAAAAAGAAAGGAGAGTGGAAATGGATATTTGTCAGGAACGAGCAATTGCCAGGGGTTGGGCTGTCGAGGCGGGGTGCCTGGGCAGATGACTCAATTTACACACAACGAGCTCTGTAAATTGCGCCTCATTTCGCCAGTGACTCCTTCCTTCCTCCTCCGGCTGGCGGCTGGCAGTTGGGCAAATGTCAAAATATACTCGCCAACAGAAGGCACCCAGGGATGGATGCTGCCCAAACTCGGCTACAAATTGCCAAACCTAATAAAAGCGAAATTAGCAGCAGAGGATGCTGGGCGGAGGAGGGTTGATTTGTGCCTCAGATGGAGTAGCTTAATTCAGCGGATGTGCCATAAATTAAACTAAATTAATTGTCCGTGACTTGGCTTATAGAGGCAGTTGCTATCTCGATTTTATTTAACTCTTCTAAGTCTTAATTTAAAATTCTAAATATATAATTGTAACCTAAATATATTTTATTTTTCTTTCAAAATAAACCATAGCTTTTCCCGAAGCAATTTCTAGACTTTCCTTGGCAGCTTTCTATACCCGCCAACCCCTAATTGTGATGAGGCTGCGTCGCCATTTTATGTCCCCCACCCAGATACATATATAGTTAAAGTCTGTTCCCGGATCTGAAGCGTCGGTCGTTAAACAAATGAATTGCCATAAGCGCCGGCTGATTGCTGTGTCGCCCGTCGCCCCAGATGATGGGCTGGCCGTAATATAGCACAGATTCACTCCATTCCATTCCATAAGCTGGATGCTGGTTGTCCTGATTGGGCTGCCAGCTGCGATTATTATAACGCTTGCCAAGCTCTCCGGCTGCGACTTTACGAGGCGCATCATTACTAGGCAGCGACCCAGCAGCCCAGCGACTGCCATTATTATACGCCATTTAAATAATATTCGCCTGGCACGTTTTCTAGCTCGAATCCCAACCCCTCAGAGCGGGAACTGGCACCGAAACTGGGTGGAAACCCACCCCAAAAGTCTGTGCACGGCGGCGTCTGTGCCATTTTTCACAGGCTTTTGCGCTGCGCATAATCAAGGCACATCATCAGCATTTGATTGCGACAAATAATGCCGCCACTTTGTGTTTGTGTTCTGCGTACGTCTGCCGGCACTCAGGGGTGCCTACCCCTGCAGGACTTGCTCCTTTTTTTCTCTCACCCTCTAGGAAAATATATAATAAAACTGCCTGGAAAATGGCGGATGGAGAGTGAAAGGATTATGGCAGACGCGGTGGAAGCGAACGCGTGTTAAATTAAAAGGATTTGTGTGTTGATTAAGTGGCAGGACACTGTTCAAGTGGCAGAGTTGTAAGGGGGTTGGGTTTTGAGGGGTTCATGAAGTTATAGAACAATCTGAAATACTTGTAATTAATTTTGTTATTTCTTTTACTTCTGATAAAACATTTTCCCAAATTCAAACTGATTTTTTAATTATTAGCAAAGACCTCTGAATACAATTCTTAATTACAATCAAAAGATCAAAGTATCTAGAAATCTCTGCTTCCTTTTAATCACATATCCTTTCTCAAAGATAATCCAAAACAACTGCAAACATTGCAACATAATGGCAGCGGACTCGGGACCTGAGGGCAAGAAGTACCTCTAACCCAGATATGGACAGTCTATCAGCGGATCTTAGCCGATCCAACAATGCGATAATGGAACATATATGAACTTCGAGGGCCAAAACAACCGGTAGCCGACAAACGGTAGCTGGATCAGTGAAGGAATCAATCCCCAGGATCCCGGGACTACAAAGGCAGCTGATTCTGCCATTCCCGGACTGCCAGATTGCCAATCTCCCTCAGCCTCAGTTGTGTTGATCTTGTTACAAAAGTCAGACGAGGTCCGAAGCGCGCGGGTGTTCTCCGGGAGCGGAGAGGAGGAATAATACTAGGTAGTACGTTTGCCAGTCTCCCTCAGCTCAGTGCACTCTGTAAGCGGAAAGAGCCAAAAAGTTAAGCCACAAACATACAAGAGGATCAAAACGGATTTAAATACAAAGTGGGAAATAATGAAGTGCCGGCCGAGGCAGCACAGGGGAAAATAGTAGAAAAGGTGCAAGATTTCCCGAAACCAGGGTGGTTCTGGGTCTCTCTCTGGGCCTCGAGGTTATCCATATGTGGAGTGCGTGTCTTGCAGCAGGGCTTATTAAAGTTATAATTAAAGTATGTCCATCACTCTGTGCGTGCATTGTGTCTTCTATGAATTTAATTATAAAAATTCCCTGATAATTGTTTTTGTATTTAAATTTTAATGGGTTCACACTATTCTCTTGCTCAACAAGATGGCTTGGTAAAGGGGTGGGAAAATGCCTTAAAATGGGTTCAATTAGGTGTTTGTGCATGGGTTGCTTAAGGGATAAAGTCAAGTCTAATTGAAATACATTTATATATTTTAGTTTACTATTAAATCTCAGATTTTTGTTATTTTTTCTTCCAAGAATAAATTACTTTCCTTTAAATATTTCTCTCAATTCTCAAGTATCTGTATCCTAGTATCCCCCTTTGCAACTCTCCTCTAGCATCTGTCAGAAGCCTTGTTCCTTCTACGCCACTGTAATCGCCTACCCTTTTCAACAGTTTCGAGTTTCCAGTTTCGAGGAGCAGAGTCCTTCGTGTACACACATTGCACGTCATTTAAATTTATTAGGATTACGAAACAAAAAGTCAACAAGATGACAGGAATCGGAGTGAAGGACTTGAGCAGCCCAGCACGGTCATTGTTTCGCTTGAAGAATAACCCCAAAAACAGGCAGGGAAAATATGGATAATACACAACTCATATGCGCCCATTATTTCCATTAGGGGAAAATGGGAATATAAGGAAGTTTTCAGTGGATATTGCTGGCATACTTGACTTAATCTAAGCCAATTTAATGCCCATTGACCGGCCAAGAGGATCGCAGATCACACAAGTGAGCCTGTCGGCGGATCCTTGAGCCTGAGCCGTAATTGTTTATGGGAACCAGCTCACACACACAGAGACACATGTGGCATTATCCGGGGCTTAGCTGTGGGAAAAGTGGAACACCCGCAACTGACTTTGCCCAGAAGTTGAAAGTCGGCCACTTGATCGCATCCTGCTGTAATCCCGGAGAGCTCTCTGTAGCTCCTGTTTGGCAGAACAGTAGCTCCGTTCGTTATGGCCATTTTGCGCATGCCATTATCTAATTTGCCCAGCATGTGCAGGCAGGCGGCTCCTTTCATCCGGCTTGGTCTCCTTTCAACAATCTGCTGTGCGGCATTCAGCACTCGTTTTGTGCCACTTGGCCGTGTAATTAGATTCGTGCTACTTTCCACGGCGGCGGCCCCTCAGATGTGGCCGCTCCCGCTTCAGCTCCAGCTCCAGCACCCGCTGCTTATCAATGCAAACGCCCTCTGCGATTATGATTATGATGTTTTCGATTTTCGATTTTCAATTTTCTATTTTCGGCTCTTGACAAGTGCGCATAATTTATTGAAATGCTTTTTATTAAAGCTAATTGGCCGACAAAGCGTTGCGGCGGCCCGTGCCGCTTACTTACTGCCGAATCAATTAAAATGCCTTCGCACAGTTCGAGTGGCAAACGAACAGTTCCAGATCATTCAGTTGATTCAGTCCGGCATTTGGAATCAATTCGATGTCAATCGATGCGATTGCATGTGCAATTGGTGTCAATGCACGTTCGAGTATTTTTATGCACTTGGGGGAAAAGTTGATGAGATTCCAAAGGGTCTGTAAGCTGGGATTTAGGGAAATTCTAGAGTTTGTTAATATATATATATAATATTTATTTATTTATATTTAGATATATTTAAACAAACTCTGTCAAAGGTATTTATAATTTTATTTAAGGAAGCTTTCTAGAGAGACTGTTTTTTTAGAGTTTAAATTGTACTTCAATTCAATAAATGTTTTTTTTATAATAAATATGTTGCAGAACGAAAACCCCTCAAAATTTAATTTTACCTCATTTCTGTTATCCTTTATGTACCTCGAAAAAAACCCTACTATTCCCAAGAGATTGAGTTGGGATTTAAGTTTGTTTAAGAAATACTTTTATAATCTCTGTCAAATATAATTTTCTTGTAAATAAATAAAGGAATGGGTTTAACTCCTTCCTTGATTTTAGACCTCCGGTTTGAACTAATAAGAATTGAATTATAATAAATAGATAGCATAAAGAAAACTCTGCAAAATTTAATATAAATTTAAGGCTCTCGGCTGTTAGTCATGGAAAGTATGAAGTTTGCTCAATAAAAATATAAACAATCTCTCACAAATGTATATATCTTGTATAGTATTATTAGATTAGATTGAACTAATAAATAAATTAATTAATATATATATATTGCTTAAAAAGAACCCCTCAAAATTCACTTCAAATTCAATTCAATATCCTTTTTTTTTATGCCTTGACATAACTCCCCTCGATTCTGCCAGTGTAGGTGAGATCGCCTAGCTAGTCATGTGTTTAAAGCGATTTAAGCATGGCCAGCGGCGAGTTTGTGTTTTTAATCAGCTGCCACTTGCAGGAGACCCCACACACACACTCCACACACACTCGCACACACACCCGAGACGAGTCAGTCCGAGTGCCTAATTAAAATTGATTTGATTTCTCTGACACTTTTCAGCCCCGAACCGTAGCTGAAGCCAAACCGCTGTGGATGTGGATGTGGAATCAAAGCCGCATTGTTCGTCACGCCACTCGGAATGGGATGACTGACAGTTGGTCGCTCAGTGAGCCAATCATTTGCCCAATCGTTTCAATTTCACATTTTGATTGATATTTCTGCTGAAACCGATACACAGATCGCTGCCCCTGCCCCACTCCCAGTCCCTGTCTGATCTCCGACTGCTTCTTCTCGCTCTGCATGGAGCATAGAGAGCTAATTAAGGCGATCCCGTGAGCAAACCCGATCCCGAGTCCGGCGCTAAGCTCATAATTATACGGAGGAGTCCATTGGCTATGTGGGTTGTCATCTGGGCCATATATCTTGTTATGGCCACGGCGCATGCGCGTCTCCTCAATTAGTTGGGCTGTCAGAAAGATGATGAACTCGTTGCTTGATGAGGGTTTTTCCCTCCGAAACTAAGGACCGAACTGTTGTCCAGTGACTTATCACAGTTTCGAGCGAATTACGACGCGTCGCAGTTATTTTTTAATAGTTTTGCCAGCATTCCTGAAATATGAGTAACCCCCCGAAATCCGTGGCTTATTTTCGGTTAGTTCGTCGTCTGCGATAGCATCAATAGAGAGACGTGCTCATGGCACGGAGGTCGTCCGTAGGTCCAAGTGGATCTGCTCCGGTGGTCTCCGCCTCCGGCGTCAAGTCGTTGACATTTGCGACAAATGGCCTGATGGACGTCAAGTATCCAAGCCGAGCCGAGTGTGTGTGTGGTCCACTTTAGGGGGTGTACACGTTACATCGCCGCGTAATTGTGACTCAGCCTAAGATAAGTGGCCACAGAGCACTTGGATTTTAGAGCAAAGTCAGACAATGTCGTCGCCATGTTCGGCATCTAATCAACTCATTAAGGTCAGCGCATAATTTTAATAGTGTTTTCATAATTTTTCGTTGTCGTCAGTCGGTGGCACATCAAAGGCACGGCTCGATTCTGTCTGAATTCAAGGAAATCGGCGGAGAGATAAGCCCGGTCAGGCATAATTGGCGGCTGCTTAGCTTTTTAGTTTCTGTTAACTCTTTGGTCAGCCACTTGGATTTGTTTTGCTCCTGCGCTTTCCATATTGCAGCCGGGGGTCATCTTCATTCCAATAAATGATGCCACATAATAATTTCCTCCCCATTTTCCCCTGTCGAGAAACTGTGGGAAAACTGTTGCGATCGTTCGGTGCGTGATTAATTTGTGGTTATTTTTAGGCACGACCGCTCCACTTTGTGGCTGCCCCCCCGAAATATATGTGTATCTTTACTTATGTTTATTTGTTTTTCTTGTTTTTCATTTGGAGCTACCTCCCTTTCCCCCTCGTAAGTGAGCCGCAATTAATTACAATTTTTATTGCGGCGACCTGAGGTTTTCCACATTGATTTATATGGGATAATACCAACTCCAAGGCTTCGATCTCCACGCGTCGAAAGTGCCATAAAATGTTTGAGCTATTCGATGCGTTTTGATGAAATGTGAAAGGCAATTACTCAATTGCATTTTATTAACTGAGAACGTTTATTCCCGGCTCCCTTTTTTCGAAAATGATTTGGAGCATTTGTTTGGGGTTTGCTAAGGAATTCGGAATGCATGGGAACGGTTGATTATTCCCAAAGCCTCTAATTTGATTTAATGGAAATAAATTGTGTTTGTTTTCTATGAAAGAAGGTAATAAATAATTGAACAAGAGACACAGCTTTTCCTTTGCATTCTCCTTACAAACAATATTAAAATTAAGAATTCCTGAAGTATTATTAAGTTCTTCATTCGCCTTGACCTTTGTTAATTGTGCCAAAGAACCAGCAACATTGACACCTGTGGCTTGAACTTGTGGCCTCGCATGTCAGCCCCATTGCCGCTTCCAGCCCGGTTTTCCACCTGTCCCCACCGCCAGTCTGCATCATCGCACAGCACACAGAAGCCCCAAACAGTTTGAGGCAATTTGGTAAAGATTTTGCCGGCTAACTAAAGTGCAAGACACATGCAACGTTTTGGCTAATTAAGCTGGCATTTGAATACGGCCTCGCATCTGTGAGTTTTCTCAGTTTTCTCCATTTCTGCTGTAGTCCACAGTAGCCCCTCGTTTTAACGGAAGCCATACTTCAGCTGCGTTGCTGGGGAATCTGACAGGTGAAATCTCGGTGATGTTGGAGGAAGTGGAAGTGGGAGTGGGACGGGGGACCGGGGACGGTTACCGGGACCTGGCCACATCACTGATACGCCCTGTGGGCCGCAATAAAATTAATTTCGCCGCGTTTTAGCCGTGCAATCACAGCAAAGTTGACAAGCGTTTACCAACGCGTCGCTCCGCTCGAATATTTCATCTGCTGGATAAGCATCGTTGTCGCGATGCAGGCCCCCGAAAAGAGCGGAGAATAAAAATTATAATAAGAAGAGTCTGCGGCAGCAGCAGCAGCAGCAGCCACTTTGTCATAGCATTTCCGTCGAATAACTTCTCCCGCCTTCCCTCTGGCTAATTAGCTGCCGCCCGAAATGGAATTGAAACCCAGCACTGCTCACACCTTGCGGGAGCTTGGAGACGAGGATGAGGACTCAGGTGCGGATGCGGATGCCGCGCTTTGTAGTGCGAAACTTTTAATGGCTCGCATTTCGCTGACCACGATGGTAATCGTGGGTCTTTCGTATATTTCTTATGCTTTATGATTGTCCAATGGATTACGGCGAAGGCAGGGCAGCTCCGGCAGCTTCTTTGACTTTAATTGAAATTCGTTATGTCGCCGCGGACAAGTGACTAAGTCCGGTGAGTGGGCCGAGTGGAAAGTGCCCGAAATGGGTTTTAAGTTTTGGGGTTTAAGGTGTGATGCTGCCCTTGTTTAAACATAAATTCGTCACTCTTTTGCTTTCTAAATTCGGTGACAAATGCTTTGAATATTTAATAAATAATTCGAGTAAGAGATTTATTTGATTTGTTGTCAGCAGAAATTGTAGAATTATTTTTACTTTACAAAGTAACCAAAGTATTAATCATTCCAGCATTCCTTTAACACCCAATTAAAAATCTATTTAATGGCCAAAACTGCCCCACATGCCGCACTTCCCTCTCAGCGATTTTCTTCACCTTGAAGACTCGAGGAAAATGCACTTTTAATTGCAGTTAATCAATCAAATTTTCCGCAATGCACAAAGTGTAAATGCAAAAAGAATTTGGAATTTTGAACTCGAAGCCAATCCAAAGGATGCATAAATCAATGAGAGGGCTTTTGTTGGATTTCTTTTCGATTTAATTATATCTAAAACTATTTATATTAATAACCAAAGAACAACTTGAATATTTAAGCAAAAAATACGAGTTTCCATTCTATTTTTTATATCCGATTTTAGCTTTTCTCTTCTCTCGGCTCGTAAAGTTGCATCTGGCGGCCATTTTGCAACAATCTGCAGCGTTATTAATTGCCATTGCGCGCTTTTTAGCGTTTATTTATGGCCGCCGACTTCGATTCGGATTCGGAATCCGATTGCTATAGCGATTCCGATGCGATATGGCATTTCGAGTATGGGCGCGAGAGTTTCAGAGCGACGCCATTCAATTGACACGCATTCAATTACCGCCGCCGCCGCTGCAGCTGCTCCAGTGGCCACTGACTCATGACCGTTCCCGGGTGGGAATGGACCAAGGAGGGGGCCCGGGGAGCGGGTGCGGTCAGTCAACGGTCCGCTGGAATGCAATCAGCTTCAATCACTGGCGGCCCTGTTATATTTATCGCCTTAAACGAGCATAAATTGTGGCTTAAAAAGTTTCCTAGAATCGAAAGTCAATGGAACTGAGACCAAGATGGTTGTAGGTGGGGTCCATGCCCGTTGAACTGGGAACTGGCAATGGATACATAGTTGTAGAGGCACTGACAAAAAAATATAGTCAAGGAACTTATAAAAGAAATTGTAATACATAAATTAATAAAGCTTTAAAACCTAAGAAAACTTGAATAAATAAAATGATCCTCAAATGTGAATATTTAATGGCTGCTTGAAAAAGCAAAGAATAATTAACTAATTTTAATTTCCCCATTAAATTTAGTATAAATAAATAATACAAAAATAAAAAAATAAAGAATAATAAACAACAAAGTCAGCATTTGTGCCACTTTTATATGGAAGCTTTTCCTATGTGCCTTTTCCGACTTATATACTATAAAGTATTAATAGAAGAATATCTGTCTTCTTAAATTATTTAAGTTATATAAATTTTAACCCAATTTCTTAATTTCATTTTATTTACCTTTTCTCTGAGTGACTGCTTATGAAAATTGATTGAAATGAGCGGAGATAAGGCATCAATACCCAGTGGCGTTTAATTAAAATTGTACAAGGTGCGAGTGTCAATTGCCTGTTCAGTTTCTGATCCCTTCCCCCAGGTCCCCGGCCCCCTCTTGGACACTTGGCCACCGAAACACGTTAACAGTTCGAACGTGACAACGGAGGAACCCCTGGAATTCAGCCCCCTATCCCCCCCACCCAATAGTGGTGTCTCAATTGACGATTCATAAACGGATCGCCGATGCTTTTGATTTATGTCCATGAATCCAACACGAAATGTCACCAGGCTCAAGTATGGCCGCCTCGAATCGAACATCGAACGTTAATGTTATGCGGCTAATAGGTTTTTCACTCCAAGACGGCATTATATTTGGTAGCCAACCGGCTGTCAAAACTCGCATTGCTGACTGTCAGCAGCCCACGCTTCGGGTCAGGCGTGGCATATTAATGGGTTAAGAGTGGCTTGGGCCAAGAGATATAGAGAGAGAGAGAGATGGGGTTAAGATGGGGTCATGTGTGGAGTCACAATCAAATTTGTTTGATAATTATGCGAATTCTGGCACCTGCCATGAGATCGAGGATAACCTTTGCTTACTCCTTTGACAAGCCATTTAGTGTACTTGAAATTTCCCCAAGATCTTTAGGCTTGAACAAGCAAAATATTTACTTGTTTCGGGCAGCTATTTTTGCCAATTCCCTAAAGGCTCTGAGCCCTGGCCTGGCCCTTCAGTCGGCAAGGGGTTAAGCTGGAGGCGGGGAAGTTTCTGGCTGAAACTCAAACTGTCTGGACAGATAGTTGGACAGCTCACTGTAACTGGCACCGGGCGAGACAGATTGACATTAAACAAGTTGTAATTCGATACTTAATTGACGCCCGGCTCGTAAATTTGCAATTGCAGCGGGCTAATGGCAGCAGGGAATGAAGGTCTTGAAGGCCTCCACTTGGTTCCGAGAGCGATCCAATTAAAGTTGCCCAAGGGGCCGCCATGGCTGTCGAATTGAGGTAATGTAAAAGACGCTGAAGACGATGCGAGATGTGAGATGTGTTGCCCACACAGCTGGACAACGACTGTTGTTGGGACACCACCACCAAGTCATGTTCGGATGTCAGTTGGCCTGGTCGGAAACAAAGCCTCACCCCGCACTCCGCATCCCGTACCCCATTTTGACCTTTTGCGTGTGTGCGAAATCCAAGACGGTCCAGTTTTTATTTACTTTCGACGCATTTGTCTTTTAAAATGCGACGCCGTGACAGCTCCCAGCCCCATTGGGCGGACTGTGGGCCAGTTCCACCTCCTACCGAAGACATATTGCACTTTTGCCCATAAATTGTGACCCCATTTCGATGGATCTGTAACTCTGTAACTATGTAACTATGTATCCCTCTAACTGTAACTGTAACTGGCGCATCATTTGCCGGGGTTTTGGTTTATGACCCTGGACCGGGCCCTTGAGCACTCCCCAGAGAAGCCTTTGCTTCGCCCTGGCCGCACATAGAAAGCTATTTGGGAAAGTGTAACTTTTACTCGGCGCCGATTTTAAAGCCATAAAAAATATTTTATGCGCGGCGCTAAAATGAAAATTGTCTTACACCTTCATTGTAGTGCGAAAAAGAAACTGCGGCAATGGGGAATTCCTTGGGATCGTTGGCCAACATTGTAGGTGTCTCCCTGGCTTAGTTTTAGCCTTGCGATGACGGCAATTTATTTTATTGCAAATTTTATTGACTCTCGGCGGTTTGATTGGGCTCTCAGTTGAAACGGCAAATCGCATTGGTTTTTTTTTTGTGTCGTTGCTGTGGAAAATATCAAATTACCAATGAATTTGGCTCTTTGATTTTTATGGCCAAGTTCTGATCGAGTGACTGAGGCGGGGGCTTTGCTGTGCTCTCGGCCATATGTTGGCTTTTTTTGGGTCTTGAATTGAGTTATCTTGGTTTTAAGGTTATCAAGAAATGATTGCCTTGGGAAGTCGGAGGCAAGGTGAATATATACACTTCGATTGCCGCCAACATAAATAGGAATGAGACTGGCTGCTAAGAGTAAATCAATTTATAATAATTACAAAATTAAACTATATAATTTAACTTCTTAAAAAAGGGCTCGTTGAGTAAGCTAAGTTTTCCTTCTTTATCTCAAATCTAAAAAAAATATTCCACACCTTTCCTCCTCAGTTCATCAATTATGTCATTCAACCATTCCCCCATTTCATATGGAAAATAAATCTTAGTTTCCATTGTCCTCAGTCCCTGGTTGCAGTCACGCATCCAAAAAAGAAAACAATCTCTCGATAAAAAAAACCCACCCATCGATTGAAATTGGAAATAATTAAAATATCTCCTACGGCACGCTCAGAATTTATAATTACGAGTTTGTTTACAATATACAATGAACACCTCCACCGCGGGGACAATTACTTTATGAGCGGGTCCAGTATGGCGACGATCATAATTACGGATCGAAAGTGACAGCCGAACTTCCGCCGAGTCTGGCGGATAAGGCGATAAGCCCGGAAGGTAATCGATGACTCCCGGTGGCGACAATTACGGCTGACATGGCGGATGATCGATCGGTGGAAGGTGATGTTCAATAATTGCGGCACAAGCCCAAAGTTCCAGCGGTAATAATGGCCGGAACAGCGATTACCCATTACCTATGGGCTCTGGCGACACGTGGGCGCTGATAAGCGGCCACCAGCTCCTCCAATTTGGCCATTTTCGTTTACTTGTCAGCGGATGTCAGCGATTTGGACCCCCGGCTTCCTTCTAGGCCCACTGATCTGGGGCAGATTGCTCCAACAGAGTGGTTAATGTCTTAATTAACCAGCAAGGAAAGGGCTGCCAGAGGGACAGTCTCCAACCACCCATCCATCCATCCTCCGCCTATTTATTTATCCGCATCTCTTATCGCTAATTTGTAATCAGCAATTAAGTCACAGCGCACGCGCTTCAGCTTTGGGCCCAGTTTCTAGTGGCTTACACTGAGCTTAAGGGGTTGGGACTATAGCTAGCTTTTCCAATTAATATATAAGCTTAATAAAAATAGAATTTATAAGCCTTGAATGTTTCTCTCTGTGCAGTCACCCATCTACAATCTGCGCAGCATCAGCTATTAAATTATTATGTGTTGATTTACATGAGTTTTGATTCTGGCTAAAAGGGAGAGAGCCAGCTTTAGGCAGTTAACTGATTGAGCCAACGAGATTAACGATTGCATATGAAGGATAAAGAGTTAGCAGATTTCCTGGAATTATCCTATTTTATGAGAGTTATGATATTTAAAATTAAAAACCCAATAAAAGAAAAGATTTCTTGAGTAATAATTATTTACGAAATTCAACCCAATAAAAGCTTTTTTAATATTACTTTCGTTCGGTATTGCTCATAGATACCTCAAGCATCATCATTATCATCATCGCAATTCAAGATTGAAACCGTTTAACAATTACCAAGACTCGGCTTTTGAGCGATCTCCGATCTCATTTGAGATAAAACACGCCTCCTCAAGGGTTTCCCAATGCCAAAAATAAATCCAAGCAGACCTTTCAGCGGTTATCCAACCAGCCAACCCCCGAAAATCTTGGATTGCATAAGACCCCAAAGCCAAAGCGTTGTTTTATTGCAATCTATTTTGGTTTTTTGCTGTTTTTCTTTTGTGGATTTAAATTTTTTACGACTCGAAAATTGCAACATTTAAGCAGACAACAAAAGCAAAAACGGAGTAAGGGACGGCAGCTAATTTTCGCACTGGCTACAATTACAACAAATGCAACAACGTAACAACGGCAGCTGAGGGTTAAAAGCTAAATGTCCGTCATGGAAAAGGGAAAATCAACCGTAAAATTAAAGCGCAAAATGCAAATAAACGAAACCTAATAAAAGCAATTTGGAAAATTAGCCAAAACGCTCGCTCACCTCGAAGTTGGACTCCAAAATTGGACTCTTGGGTCGCACTTAAGTTGGGCGCCGTGAACAAGCAAAGCTGTGCTAATTTTTTGTAAATAAAACTACCGATCTACCAGTTTACCTCCTGCCACTTTGGGGATCCGGGGGTAAATCAACTGTGAAAACTTGCCAGCAGCCCCAGAAAGGCATCGAGCCAAAAAGAGCTACAAAGTAACAGAAAACTGTTCCAAATTGCCGAGCAGCAGCTCTGCAGACTTTAAGCCAAAAGATTCGAGATCCTAAGATCGTGAGAGGCGCAAGGCGCAAAATAACAGTTGCAATCCGCAACGGAATGCAAATTACCCAGCAGCAGCAGCATCAGCGGCAGCAGCAGCATCAGCAGCAGCAGCAGCATCAGCAGCAGCAGCAGCAGCATTAGCAGCAGCAGCAGCTCGTTGCTGTGCCCAAAAAATGCTCTGCTGAGCCAACTACTCGGCATTAGAATCTGTCTTTCTCAGCTTTAACATTTAGATACACTTTGAGAAAATATAGCAAGCATTATTCACAATAAAATAAAATAAAATAAGAAGAAATTTATAAAGCCTGCAACGCTGGAAAGGAATCATTTGCGACCCTATAAATCATACGTATTCTTTATTAGCATTTAATTTAACTTTTCAAATTTATTAACCTTATAAAATAGATTTAAAATTAAAGAATTTTTGTGAATTTTTTTCAGTGCATCAGGCTAAGACTGGCGCTGCCATTTGCATGTGGCTCCGACATTTTTCGGCTAGCAGCATTGAGGGAGAACCACAGCCACAGCTACAAGTCACGCGTTGACCCCGCCCCTGTGTCCCCGTCGGGAGTCCCCTGCCCCAAGCAGCCCCCTCCCCTCCCTCCCCCCCTTTGAAGAGGCACTCCCCGCTATACGGCTGGCAAGCTGCACTGATTATTTGCTTAAATTGCTGCTAATAACATGACAAGAAAGAGAGCGAGCGAGATCCGAGCGAAAGAGAGATTGCCCCCCAAGTTTGCATGCATTTGTAGTCTGACTTGGAGCTCCGACTCCAACTCGGATGTCTGTCCATCACTCGTTAATTTCTTGGCGGCCCCAAAGAGGAGGCTGTGGCTATCTGTGAGTGCCTGCCACCGTTTATCCATTCCGCATGGATGCATGGATTTCCCAAGCACAAATTGCCGCAAAAATTAGTTGGCTTGACTCTATTACACATGCAGATTGCGAGCTGCCACTGCAATTGCTGCTCCAATTTGGACCAGATGAGATGGATCTACGTCCAGTGGCCAGAGACGTTGTTGTTCGTTGCTTGTTGCTTGCATGCCCCAAACCAGTGGCCACAAAAATGCTACAGTTTAACCTGCTCATAACTGGAGGGTATATGATATGGCAAACGAATCCACTTGCTGCAATTATGGCAGCAATTACCGTGCTGCTCCTACTGCATCTGCATCTGCATCTGCACCTGATGTATAATTTGCGTTTGTCCGGAATCGGAATCCGAATCCGTATCGAAGTCGAGTCACTTTTCACAGCTCGCGGCTCTGCCGCTGTCAGAGGAGGAATGAGGAGGTCTGCCAGCCGGGTCATATGCAAATCCCATCCAGCTCCGAATTCGAGTGTCGAGTGTCGAGCAGTTGCAACAACCGAAGCCTAATGAAAGAATAACATGCCGCAGCACAGCAGCACAAAGTCAGACTCAAGTCAGGGATCAGATCAGCCGATCACCCGAGGGCTGTGACAATGAAACTGTCTCTGGAATGGACTCAGGCATGGTCAGGAAGTTGATGGAAAGCTGGGTTTGACTTTAGGAAAATTCAAACAAAAATAAACAATAAAATTTATAGAAGATTCACAGATACAAATAAATGAATGCTACAATGAATATTGAAATGAAATATTTAAATATATTCCTGTTTAATCAATTCTCATTATCCTTAGGCCTTAGTTCTCTTTCGTCCTTTTAAAGGGTAGCAACACACCCACCAAAACCCTCATGATTTCAGAACAGCTCAGCTCGACTCCTTGAACTTCCCCCCATAAGAGAGACCAACCCCACCACAAAATCTCAACCACTTGCTCGCATTTTGTGGCAATGAGTTTCCATCTCCCCAGCAAAAGAGTGTGTGCCAGTGTGTGTGTTAAGCCCCAACTAATGAGCGACAAGCCCCGAAAACTGTCAGGAAACACCCACCAATCTGCGCACCCCCTGGCCCCTTAATCAGACCCAGAGAACAAACCCCGAGACACGAAACAAATTAAGCAAAACATTCTGTAAATGTCGAAGACACGAAACACGAATTAATTGTGCGCACTCACACACAGCCCCAAATATAACATAAATCCGTAGCTATATCTGTATTCAGTGTTAGAGCTTTGAGGGGAGATATATGTGCGTAAATAAATCATGGGAATGGGAAAGCGATGGAAGTGCGATGGCGCCTGAGAGCTTAACAGTTTCGGGAACGGCCAAAAAGATACACCACAGATTGACTAACCAACAATCAGGGATTGACTCTGACACTTTCTTTTCGGGGGCGGGGGAAAGCGAGACCGTTACAACACGGTTTTCTGTGTCGATAATCGCTGCGAGATCAGCGTAGATCAATGGATCAGTGGATCGGTGGATCGGTGGATCGGCGATCGCTGGATCGATGTACAATGATCAGCATGGCGCCATCACAGGCCGAGATGCTGGGATTATGATGCCAGCAGCCTCACGACATCGTGCCTCCGATGCTGAATGTTGCTTGTTGTTTCGTTGTCCGTTGGCTGCTGCATTCGTGAGCCATTCCAAGTCCAACTAATTGCCGCACGTTCGCACCCAATTAGCCGCGAACGGGTTGAATCTGCCGGCTAAGTGCAGCTATCAACACTTTCCTAGTGCATAAATACACTCCAATGCAGATGCAGATGTAGATTCGTTTTCAAATTCACCTATCCCAGAGCATCACTGGAAAACAAAATGGGAAATAGCTGAATGGTTTTTTATAGTCTTAAAGTATAGTTCAAAAATATGATTTGAAATCTGTAAAGAAAAGAAGTTTGTAATACAAAATCTTTGTGTAACTATAGTTTATCTTTCAAATGAAATATTTTATAAATTTATTTAAATTTTACATCTTCCAAAGGGTTTTCTCTGAGTGCACTTCGAATTATGATTTACATGGCATTTCTTTTTTTTTAAGGATTGAACTTCAAGCGTCAAAATATTGAACCGCCTGGCAGTTGCCGCATTTTTTGGGGGAGTTGCGGCCTTAAGTGGGGAATGTTGACAAATGTCTTTTGTGCGGCCAAGACCCTTCCAGTGCCCTGCTGCTCCTGGTTTGCCTTGACACGGAGTATCCCTTCGCCTTGAGCCGCCAGCTGCTTGTAATTTTCACGCAACATTTTCCACTGTGTCTGCGAAGGCGTTTCCCGAAAGAAAGCGGGGGAGTTTTCCACGCAAGAAAGACTAGGGGAAAATATATATAGGGGAGCGCCATTTATATCTATCAGCGCCGTCAGAGTGCAATTGCAATTATGACTTGTGCATTTGCCGGCGATGATGAGTGAATATATTAATGAGCAGCGATTTGTCTACAGGATGAATGGGGTAATGGGATTTGGGTAGCCGAGGGATACATTTTCCCCCTCGCCGACATGTGCTGGCCATTTGTCTAATGGCGAATCTCAAGTGGCCGAGTGCCTAATGGGGAAAATCTGTTTATCATTTCATTAATTACACAAAAATATTCCCTCAATCAAAATCAATGAAATTTATGACGCCTCCAAAAATAGCCAACGCTTTCATGAACTAAAAATAATTATTAAGTAGATTCATTTATACTTGAAGCATTGAAATTTTATATTTTTCTATTTTTAAAAGCATTTTAAATGAAAAAAATTAAATAAATGTATATGGCTTATTTTTCTTAATAATTTCAAATTACATTTACAGTATTTCGACTTCAATATTTATTTAAATAACGATTTCCTCAGATTATAGGCCGATCCACAAAATGTTTTGGTGCAATCGCCCCCATTAAATGCAACTAAATATTTTGGATTTGCGAAGCTCAGCTGAGATCAGATCAGAGGCAGAAGTTAGTCTTGGCCAGGACTGACGGATCGAAGGAACTCTTGGGGGATCAGGAGCCGTTTTCCGGAGAACCGCACGACAATAGAGCACACATGATCAGCGCGTGTTTAGGCCGGCAAATCCTCGAACTTAACTCGGAATTTGTGCGCCTCAAGCCAGGACTGGCTGGAAATCCAAAGATCAGCGCGGGACTAGCGCGGATCTAAGCGCAAGGACCTCCTCAGGAGCGTCGCGCGATTTAATCCAATTATCGATGCTGCTTAAAGCAGCAGCGGCAGCAGCAGCGCGCGACAAGGAACCAGGAACCAACAGGACGAATCCTTTCGGCCTTCTGACCTACACTTAGGGGCTGTGTCGCGGTCTCTGGGTAGGCGGAAGGGCGGATAGGATCGCGGCTCGTCGAAGGTCGCCCAGAAACAGATTATCGGCATTACCGCAATTATCGAACTGCCGGGGCAGGTCCTGGGCGTACTTTTAATGCGGTTTTCCGGGCGGCCAGCGTGTCTAATTGAAGCCCCGATCCATCTTACCTGAGCCATATCATCGCTATTCCCGTTCCCCGATCTGTCTTCCGTCCTCCATTCCTCGACAGCCATTCGCATTTGCATAATGAGGCCATAAAATATTTCGCTTGCATCCCACGAACCGCGCAAATTTGCGATAATTTGCGGCAGTTGTCGCGCCTCGATCGCCATATCCAAATCTCCACGATTCCATACAAAATTAATGCCACACCCACTTGGGCTACACGGCGGGAAAATATATTGGAAATAATTTTAATTGAATTAAAACTGGGAAAAATAATATAAATTTATTTTGTGTTTCTATTTTCTGTTAGAAAAATAAATCTTGCAGATGAGAAGTTCAATTAATTTCTTAAGATCAACGGATCCTTATTATTAAGTAGTTAATTTATGAGTAAAATTTGTTAAAAAAAAAACTAGATAACTCGGCTTTAATCAGTGATAACAATTTTGTTCACTGTGCAACTCAGAGACTTGCCACACCTGACATCTCATAAAAAACTCATTAAATAATGGCCCTCGTTTGCGAGCTGATCGAAATTTTAATTAATCAAGAGAGCTTCGGCAGCCCTCTCCTCTCCCTCCTGCTCTCCCTCCTTTCTGGGAACGAATTACCTGGCTTCTGATACCTGATCATCCCGTCACCCGCCCACAATTTGAGCGAGAGTCAGAAGAGTTTGGATGAGAAGGCATCGATAATTGGATTAAATGCGGCGATCCGCGGGGCAAGATCCTCGGTTCTACATAGATCCAGCGTCCAGATCCCGCGGATTTCCAAAGGCGGCTTTTCGGTTCGGTTCGGGCTTAGGTTCGGGCAGGATTTGCTGTGATCCTCCACCGACGATATTCGGATCGCAACTGATCTGAGATCTGCTACTAAGCAACGCAAATAGTTGCAAAATATTTATTGGCATTTGATTTAGTCTTGCGATTAGCCCAAAGCGGAAGTTAAACATTGGAGAAGTATTAAAACTAATACGAGAGAACTAAAAGTAATTTTTAAACCTTGCAGCCGTCTCATTATTTGCCCAAATAAATACCCCAAAATCCACGCTATTAAAATTCAATTTCAACTTCCGTTTCGGCCAGACAAACACAAAAGTGTCACGACCGAGCGGGCGGAAACCCTTTCGATTGCGACTGGAAATTTTTAATTAAATCAGTGCCGAAAATGCTCAATTATTAAAACAAATAAAGCCAATTAGCTGTGTCAACACCAAGCGCTGGTCTCTGGCGGAATGGCGGCGTGGCCAACCCTTGTGGCAATTATGCTTTCGCTAAACATCCATCTCTCCAACCATCCCCTCATCTGGCCATCGCAGAATCCACACAGACACGAAGCTGTTTTAATTGACACTGAAAAGCCGTCGCCATCATCGCGCATCAGTCTCTACTTCAGCCTCAGCCCCCGATCCCTGGGCCTCCGTTTGTGAGTCTAATAAAAAAAAAACGCTAACGAGACGAGCGCTCACAGATACAGTACCTGAGTATCTGATAGATACTTTTACGGATTATATGGGGACAGTGGGATATTTGAATAAAATTCTTAGATTTTCAGCTTTATAAAATATTTATTATATAAAATATATCAAATATGTGGTAGATAAAATATTAAGTTTAACTTGTTTTGGGTTGTAAAGAAATCCTGATGTTATGGTGATTGGAAATTACTTTTATCATTAAGACAAGACATTATTGTATCTGAAAAAATAAATTTAAAAAAATGTTTAAAGCAAATTAAAGGTATTAAAAGTATCTGAGCTTCATAGTATCTACAATCAAGATAGTATCTCTGACATTTCTACATATTTCTGAACTGCTAAAATATTATAGAAATATTAAAACCAATAAATATCTTTCTTAGGGTATTTTATAGATTTTTAGACATTTCCATAGTGCTGGAATATATATAATATATATATAGAATACAATAGCACCAGTCAGATACGGTCTCCTCTTCTTTCCTACCCCGTCTCCCTTCCCTCCCGTCTATGACGCCACCCGGAGAGTATCTCTGGCAAAGCCGTGCAAAGTACTCCTGATAATGAGCTCCATCTCGTTGGCAATTATTAAATGAATTGGATTTATACGTTGCTGCAGCACATCTCTACCTAACTCCCTTCATCCCTCCTCCGCTGGACAATTTAATGGTGCAACCCCCTTGTTATCAGCTGTCACGTATCTTTGTCTCGCTCGCCGCCACGCAGATACGGCCAACAGCCAATCACCGACAGTTGCTGCTGGGCCAGTTTATCTCGCTCGCCGGCACTGTTGTGGAACTTGAAATGGAAACTCTACTTGTGGATCGCATTTCCCATATGCGCATGGGAAAAGCAACACAGGCATTGAGTCCATTGGAAGAGGAGAGCATTTTGAGGACTTTAATTAGTTTGCTCTTAAATGCAAAATAGTACTTTTGCTTACCGGAAGGAAGGAAGGGTTTCATAGGGATACCAGGGGAAGAATCTTAAAAAATAAATATAATATTTAAGCCCTTAATTTTATTGTATTTTTATTTAGAATTAAATACTCAAAAGGCTTTCCTTTTACTTATATAAATATAAGATCTTTTCTGGCTTCTTCTCTGAGCACGATTCTGGGTCACAAATTTGTATAACAAGAACTTCTTTGTAGTATCAGTAAATTTTTAAAAATATTAATTTTTAAATCTTTCTAAACTTTGACAAAGATCTAAAGTTATAATTTATAAATATACATACATTTCTGCCCACTTTTTTGCAATATTTAACGCCAAGGCAAAACGCAAACGTATACTGTCCCTTATCTCTGGTTGGACCCACCTACTGGCCGTATATCAAGTGCGGTAAATGCCAAGAAATCCGCCCCGAAAAGCATTGATTGGCGATCGATAACCTTTTGCGTGATGGAGCGTCCATAAAGCGCTCTCCCAGAGCTCATTGTCTGACTAATTAAATGATTTATCCAGAAACGTGAGGCCAGCCCGAGGATGGGAGGGAAAAATACAGAAAATACAGAAATAAAAGAGCAAAAACCAATTACAATTACCGCACCCAGAGGTGCCACACGGATACAGATACAGATACAGATACAAGCTGCATCTGTGGCAGCAACTGTGCTCCTCCATCGAATCGACGGGGGAAGCCTTATCTAGATGCATACAAATCCAGCCAAGCGCACGTCAATTTATTCCAGCCAGCCCAGCTCCTTTCGGCCAACATCATCCATTCATGGCCAGCAGAGGAGGCGAGAGTGCATCTGTGTGTATATTTACCTATGTTGGCGCTGCATGTTTTATACCTCCTCCTGCATCTTTAACGAGGTGTTTATTTTCACAACTCACAGCCGGCGGACGGAGGATGAGTGCTGAAGTGCATGAAGCTGAAGCTGAAGCTGAAGCCCAAGCTGACCAGATACAGCCACGGATGCATATGTATCCGTGAGTGCGCCAGAGTGGCTGCTGCATCGGTATCTGTGCTGGTGCCGGTGTCGGTGTCGGTATCGGTGGCATGAAGCAGAAGGTGTAGAAACCAAGTTACCGCCCATTTTCTGTGTTCAAATGCCCTCTCGACCAACATCATGCAGATGCCAATTCGAGCCAATTCCAAACGGTGAAGTATCTAGAGAGGCAAAGGATTGGAACTGGGAACTGGGAGGGAATGTATCTGAGGGATTACTGGAAGTAGATGAGTGGAATCGGGGGGGGGGGAGACAGAGCAAGAGGCTTGACTCGCTCTGACGACGGGGCGTCTAAGCTATACGAATATAAGCGATGATGATGCCAAATGCACAGTGGGATTCTCTCTCTCTCGGATAGAGTTTTATAAAATAATAAATAATATATAGTATATAGTTATATAATAAATATATTATAATATAATAAAATCAAATATATTTCTTACAAACTTGCAAAAGTAAAGTGAATATAGGAAATTGATTCTCAAATATTTGGGATTTAATATTATAAAACCCTTTATTATTTCCCACCTTCTAGTAAATTTCCCCCCTCTGGAAATTCTCTAGTTCATCCACTGTTCCCGCCCCCCGCCTGCGCACCACCGCCTGCTCCACCGCCAGGCCCCTGGCCAACCCGCTTGGCACTAAAACCACAAACGCTTTAATGATGCTGTTTTGTTTAGCGCAAATTGTTTGTTTCGCTGTCATAAACTGGTGCGAAAAATGGCCAAGAGAGCGGCAGAGAGCGGCGGCCCACGCACACACACTAAGTGAGAGCTACAGGGAGGAGGTGGCTCCACTTGGTGGAGCTGAGCAGGTTTTTGTGTAGCTCTTTCTGCGCTACTTTGGCGCAGGCGCAGTGCCAACCGCGAGCAAGCGGGATGACAGCATTGCTGTGGGCTCCACTGGAAGCGGAGAAAGAAGAAGCAGCAGTGCTTGTTGCCCCACCAACCTTTCGTGAGTTCAGAATGCGCCACTCGAGCCACAACGCTCAGCGTGAGAGCCACGCAGCGATTCGCCGACGCCCCCACAAAGAAAAAAGAGAGGCCACCGATTGACAGAGAGAGGGAGGCCCGGCTGAGTGGAGCGAACAATTAGACGCCTTTAGACGCTCCATAATGCTAATGGCGTTGACAGTGCTCATCATCAGGGCAGCGCGGCAACCGCAGATACAGCAGACGCTTCGTTACCGTTACAGTCAATCGCCGCCGCCGTCAATAGTTTATCGAAGCGGTACGGTCACGTCACGCTTGGATCGCCGCGCCGTCGCCACCGCCGCTCCAGTTTATCAATGTCAAGCTGCCGACGGATGCCGACCGGTGGAGCATTACATTGCGGATGCCGATACCGCCGATACCGATGCGAATCCGAATGCCACTGGCCATCTAGTGATCCAGTTTATCTAGTGCCCTAGTCGTCCGCGGAAAGTGCGTGTGTGATTAACAGCGAGTGACTACTGTACGCAAGAAAAGTTGACAAATTTTGAAATTTCCCATTTCCGGTTTCCTTTATCGATTTCAATTCAATTTTGTGAAGATTGTTTGGAAAACTAAAATCCCTGAGAATCTTTCTGTTTAGTTTCAAAATATTCATAATTTGAAACTAAACTCTAAAGCTCTCAATCTATAATCAGAATTAAATTATTAACTTATAAATAAATTAATAAACTTTTATTCTAAATTGAAAATTCCCAAAAACTCCATCGATGTTAAAATGAAATTCAGGGATTTATAAAATAGAAATTCCAAGTACTTACAACCCACAATTCGCTTTGCAGAGACTTCAACTTGGTTTCGTTCGGGTTTCGAGAAGTTTGACTGTAGTTTATTTATTTTTTTAATCAATTAAACCTTCAAAACAAATGGTCACCTGCGGCCGTCAAATGTTCAACATGCTGCCCATGGCGCCGACGAATCCTTTTGTCAGCAGCAGCTCCTCCGTTGCCACCGCTGCTGCTGCTGCCTCCACATCCGTGCCCGTGTCCAGTGCCACCACCTCAGTGAGCAGCAAGCCCAAGCTGGCCTTCAGCATCGATTCGATCGTGGGAGCGGACTCCGTTCGGACTCCGGCCGCTCCGCTGAGGGTCAGCGTGATATCCTCCCCGGCGCCGCGTAGCGAGAGTCCGACCTCTCCCAGGAACACGAGCACACGGTCGCCGCGCGGATTCATCTACTGTCGGCGCAGGGATTCCTTGGACAGATCACGCAGTCCGCCCAGATCACCGGCCAGTCGCTCGCCAACTCCAGCGCCCACGCCTCCGAGTGCCGGATTGAAGGCCTCTGTTGTCACCGCGCCATCTGCAGGAGATCCTCCGCCAGGAACCCTCATCCGTCCCATGCCGCTGCCGGCGCCAAATCTAGCTTTAATCCAGAACCGCACCTCTCCCAACTCGATGGCAGTGCGAGTGGCGGCCGGACCGCCGCACCCACCACCGCCGCCCTTCCTCGCCGCCCAGTTCCAAATGGCTGCTGCACTGGCTCATCACCACCAGCAGCAGCAGCAACAGCAGCAGCAGCAGCTCCCTCATCCCCCTGTGCCAACTGGACCGCCACATGGTCCGCCACCACATCTGCCTCCAGGCCAGTTACCCATTGGCATCTTCCCGGGGGGGCCGCATCCAGTCCATCCGCCACCACACGGCCATCATCCCTTTGCGACTGCTCCGCACCTCATCCGTGATAGCTATCCGCTGTATCCGTGGCTCCTCAGCCGACATGGACGCATCTTTCCACGCTTCCCAGGCAGTAAGTGCATTTTTATAAAAAATATATAATTTAAAACAAAGAATATTATTTAAGAATGTTTAAAAACGAGTGTACGAAATCAAACAAATATTTCATTAAATCTTTAGGAACTTCAACTTAATTCTCTTTGTAATCACAGGTCTTCTCTTCAAACTCAATTTCCCAGACGTGAGAAATTGTAAACATATGCATATTAGTTGCATTTAACAATTAAAATCAATTGCTAGCAAACTTAACAATTACCTACAATTGATTTATTATTTAGAATGAATATCGAGAAAAAAAAATCAGAAAAATACCGGTTGTAAAAAAGTAGTAAATTAATTTATGGCAACTTAAGTTAATGAAGTGTAATAAGAACTTAAATTATTACAGACTTGCTTTTATTAAGCTATGAATTAAAAAGAAATTAGGTGAATAAAAATATTGCACTTGAAAAAATCAAAATTAGAACAATAATCAAACAAACTTAATTAGTATGAAAAAGACAATAATATTCATTTTGATAAATATTTGCAAAACCTACAAATTGCCATAAATTTTCATATATTTTTGAATAGATTTAATAAGCTTAATGTTGGCTTAAAACCTGAATTATAAATACCAGTTTTTCGGTAAACAGTTTTCGCTCTCTCAAACTGGAATTCTTCTAGTCATTATGGCCATTTCAAATGGCCGCTGCCGAATGAGGTAGAGAAACCACACCTAAAGCTTATATTCGAGCCCCGATCCCCGATTCTCCCGCCGCCATTATAATAGAGAACCTCAATCAAGCAATTATTCAGTTATCGCTGCTGTTGCCGCTCTTGTATATAATTAAAGTTAAATAAGCAAATGGCAAACATTTATTACAAGTTAATTAGACGTGTATCGGCCTCATCATCATCATCAGCGGCGGGGACAGTCGGTCGGTCGGGAGAAAGGCAGTCCCAGCTGAGCCGAACCAAACCCATTTTGATAACTATTTCCAAACAAATTACATTTTAATTAAATTGTTTAAACAACATTACACACATCGTTAGGTCAAGCAGTGTACCTAAATGGCCAGCCAAGTGTGTGACTGTGTGTGAGTGTGCGTTGCGGAGTCGGAATCACCATTAATGGCCAACAGACGGCGCCAGTTGCCGGGCCCACGGGGCGTATGAGTAACGGATACACTGCAACAGAAGCACTTGAAAAGAGTGCATTGTTCTAGGAAACACACAATTTTTAATGACAAATGACAAAGAGGTTGATAAATATTATTTCTATATATATTTTAATGTTGCAAATACTTTATTTTCACCCAAACTAATAAAGTGTCAGTGAAAACTTGCATTTAAATCTGAAATAAAAAAGTAAACGCTTTCTCGAAACTACAGGAATTAAAAATTTATATTTCAATTTTAAAATCTACTTTTATATACTTTCTCCCTAATTTTCTCTGTCTGTACACACTAAAGAGTGCAACGAGTGAAATGTTAATGCGTTTTTAATTGAGGTTTTGGGGCAACCAAGCAAGGAACCCAAGAACGAAGTTAAAAAAAATGCTCAGATAGAAAATGAAGAGAAACCGCAAAGCGCATCTTAAAAACAATGTCATTTATTACTCTTTAGCCGCATTTTTTTTTCGTATGTTGCTCTCATAATTACCATTTGAATTTTCATGCCATGTTATTTTCCGGACTCTGCCATCTTTTTTCGTGTTGAGTTTTTTGGGCTGCTAAATGAAAATAATTTTTGGCCGCCGCCTTTCACCTGCTGAGGTGTACATATCCCCGTTACGCCTTAATTATGTTGTACGATGTTTCATTATTTTCTCCCTTTTTCCCCCATTTCCCGCGCGGCTTCTGCGTTTTCTCTCACTTTCTGCCCGTAATTTTCGCTTGATTTATGAACCTGAAATGTCAATGTTTCGCATAACGATTTCATTAATTGTAAATGTTTTCGTCTTCTTCGTTTGTCTTGTAATGCCGGGTTACCTTGACATGGGGATCGCGATCCGGAGATAGTGGGTCCGATGATGATGCGTCAGTAACTCAATTTAGACTGCACGTGCTGCTGTTATTTCTGGGCGTTGCCCTTCTAATTAAGTTAAAAAAAAGGGGTTTAGACATCTGGAATATCAAAGTGAGCTAACCAAAAAAGTAATTAGAGATTCCAGTTGATCTGTTGTTTTTTCTCTATTAAAATTAGAGTGGCAAATATCTAATTATAGCTCCTAGGATGCATATATTTCAGAGATTCTTATTTGCATTTTAAAACCAAAAAGCCAAATCATTAAAATCGTAATTTACTTATTATTAAATATTAGAAAATATATAAAATCACAATATTAACAATTTTACAAAATCTTAAAAGCATTTTTATCATTAAAATAGTGCAAAATTTTCTCAAAATGCCAAATTTTTGAATTTGCAAGCATCGAAATTCATTCAATTTATTGAATTATTTATTTTCTTTTTATCCCATGATCCAATTATATATTACTTTCAAGTTTTAGTTTAAAATGGGATAAAAAATAGATTCAAAGTAGAACCCGCAAAAGGATTAATATTAATTCCAATTAAATTCGCTGAGTTTGAAATCAAAGCATTTCACTTTTAAAAATTTATTTAAAGAATTCTTTTGTTATATGAAATCGCCAGGAACTTTAAGACTTTTAAGAAGGAAAAGTTTTACAAATAACTTTGCTTGAAAAACAAAATAAATTCGAAAAAAGAAATCGTGCGGGAGCTTTAACAGATAATAAAGTTGTTTAGGTAAAGTAAAATGAATTGCTTTTATTCAGTGGTAGATTTTTAATAGATTTCAGTATATTTATTCCCATTTTCTTATTAACAGAATCATCTTCCTGGCAAGATCCACAGAGATACTCCATTCACCTTCATCCCAACTGCAACTGGTGATTTCCATCAACTCCGACTGTCACGGCGTTTGATTTCAATTATCGATTTCGGGCCAATGTCCCCGCGGAATGCAATAAATTAATGAAAAAATCATGAGAGCATAAGAATTAGGCCCTAACCCAACTCCATAAAAAAGCAAACAGAACAAAAACACAATTGCACAGAGCGTTAGCGTTAACGTTAACGTAAGTGATAAATAATAAGGGGACAAAAAAAGTAACAGGGACAGTCAGTTGGACAAACGAAAACGAAACGAATGCTATCGCATTGATCCATCAGGGGCTAAAAAAAAATACAAAAATAAAGTACATATATAAAAATGACAGCTGACAAGGGTGTGAGCAGGAGTTGCGAGCAGCAACAAACACGGCCTGCAGCCGGGAGCGGACACATCAATTAATTGTCAATTGCGCGTATTTTCGCACGGCGGTTTCCTTTGTGTCCGCACCTAAAAAAAAACAAAAAAAAACTACACACACTTCATTGAGAGATGCTGCCGGAGCTAGAGGAAAAAAATAATTAAGTGGCCATTGTGAGATCGGCGGCATTATCAATTATGGAGTTACACGAAAAGAAAATTGATATACCGATCACTACCAAACTTGTAGAGTTTTAGCATCAGCTTTTCCATTTTGTTTTCTTTCAAAATCAATACGAGATTTCCCTCGGTGCACAGGGGACACCGATATGGTGACACTTCTAAGGCGCTGGGCAGTCGTCGTGTATCTTGTAGCTACATTGTTAGCTGTCAAATGTAACAAATGTCAAGCGATTCGTAAAAAAAGAAACAGAAACTAGAGCACTCTTCGGATGCTGCAGTGGCTCGCTTCCTTCCTTTGGCAATCGTTTGTCAAGTTCATAGCAAAAACCAGGCACGCACAACAGAGGCAGCCGCAGTCGCAGCCGCAGCCGCAGCATCCAGCAGTCAGGCAGTCAGCAGTCAGGCAGTCGCATCTGTCAGCTACTCAGACCCATCGGCCATCAATGGCTCGAGGCTGCATTTATGAAGTGTCGAACTGACAAGTTCTGGTGTCCCTCCGGCTGGGTCCTTTGTTCTGCGCTAACAAGACACAATGCACGAGTTGCGCAGATACAAGAATACAGTCTGGGCTTGCATCTAATAGCTTCGCGCCCTTTCCCTTCTATTTATTAGCAGTTTATTTTCCCAGTGGCTTAGCCACTTCCTGCCACCAAAATCGGTCCGATTCGATCCTGCTAAGTCAATATTTATTTAGTAATTGGCACACCTTGTTGCTAAATGATATCACAACACACTGGTTAGCCGAAGAATGCTGAGCTGGGGATCACATTTCGCACTGGGATTAAAGGTTTCTAGAAAAAACAAAACTATAAAGCAAGAGGCAATGCTATTTTTAGGGATTAGTGGTGGAATTTTAAAATATGGATTGTTTTCTATTGACAAAAAGTCATATCGGATACAAGAAATTCATACATTTAAAAGACAACAAGGTTTTCTTAACCTTATAGTTTAATGAAGAATGCCCTGAAAAATATCTATAATTCTTGTAATAATTTACTTGATTAATAATATTATTAATGTCTAAATAATTGTCATATTTAATCACTTCATTTTATAAGAAATATTAAATAAATTATTAGATAAACACTACCCAAATATACAAAATCATAACTTTTAGCGATGAAGAATAGACTCTAACATAAGATGTCCATAATTCTCTTAAAATCCAAAGAGGTTCTTCTGCTCTTCCTCCAGAAATCTCGACTGCATCGCGCACAGTAGCTTCTGGCCCATATCAATATTCAAATTGTGGCTCAATTGAAAATTTGTTAACTCGCAAAACGCAGAAGCGGCAGCTTGGAGTTGGCTAAGAGAGGAGGGTGGAGTGTGGAGCTGGGCTCCCCAGAAATCGTGATAAACGTCAAAATATCACGTTGTGCCGCTGGAATGGAGAGGAGAACAATGGCCAGCTCCTGCTGCTCCTCCCAAAAGAGGCGTCGTTGGCGGCTTTTAGGCGCGCTAAAGTGTTCGACTTGGCGTCCAGGCTAAAAAAAAAACAAAAAGGAAGGCCAGCTGAGCTGAGCTTGAGCTGAACTGAGCTCCAAGCTGGCCAATTGTTTTGGCCTTATCAGCGATTCCGATTCCGGGACATGGCCCGGACACAGCGCCGACAGCGGCACGAACCAGAAGCCTTTTGTGTTCGCTCCGGTGGCCCATGTCTGGAAATTTGTTTATTGTTTTGTAATGAGCGTGTTGTGCAACATTCAGGGGGGCAAGGTGGGCCAAGTGTGCCGTGCGGCATCCTTTAGCCAGCGGCATTCGCGGAATTCATAATCAGCAATTTGAGAAGCAGCGTCATCTAATTGGCAGTGAGAGAGAGTGGGTTGAGGGATCCACAAACCGAAGAGCTCTAGAAGGACCTTACAGGATTTATAGTAAATTAATAAATAAATAAATAAATATATTCCCTTCTTTGATATCTTGCAGATTTCCTGTTCCAGCCATTCCGCAAACCAAAACGCGTTCGCACCGCCTTCTCGCCGACGCAGCTGCTCAAGCTGGAGCATGCCTTCGAGGGCAACCACTATGTGGTGGGGGCAGAGCGCAAGCAGTTGGCCCAAGGACTCAGTCTAACCGAGACTCAGGTGAGTTTGCAAGGGAGAATTCCTCAAAATGGGAGGCCAGGCCCTTGCACTCTCTCTTAATGCGCATCAAATTCAATAAGCAACCCCTTTTGGCCACCCTTTGCCCTGCCCGGGGGTTAGGGTTAAGTGATTGCATGTCGTCTGGTCGTTAGCCCAAGAAGTGCCGGAGTTACTCAGTTATTAAAGCCACGAGAGGCGGCCCTGGAGTTTCGGGTATGGGAACAGGAATGGCACTTGACTCCGGCGCACCCCCGGAGGCATAGCTGAGAGGCAAATGCCGTAAATAGAATTAAAAGACTCGTTAAACTTATTTACGACCTGCCGAAAAAAAAAAGGAAAACAAAGACCAGGCGGAAGGGTTAGAGGCCAGAGACTACCCCAAGCTTGATTTGTTCCTTGATTGTGCACAAGGGAAATATATTGATACTAAACGGGGGCTATTATCGAAGGAACCTCATCATCCAACTCCACAAACTATTCTTTAAAATCTTTAAATTTGTATTCTGAAAATTCTCCTTTTGGCAGGTCAAGGTGTGGTTCCAAAACCGCCGGACCAAGCACAAGCGGATGCAGCAGGAGGGCGATGGCAGCGACACCAAGAGCAACAAGGGCAGCTCCTCGGGTGGCGGTGGCGCTGGCGATGGCGAGGACGATGGCAAGCACGATGGCTCTGGGTCCCAGCACAGCTACGAGGATGCCGAAGATCCAGAGGAAGACGACGAAATCGAGGAGGAGGACGATGAGGACGAAGTGATCGACATGGACGACTATGGCAGCGAGATGGATGCGGAGGAGCATCAGCGATTGCGGGAGCAGTTCCAGCAGCAGCTGGCCCAGCATCAGCAGCAGTTCCTCCAGCATGGCGGCGGCGGCGGAGGTGGTGGTGGTGCCGCCTCACCTGCTGCGCTCAGTCCACAGCAGCAGCAATTGATGCAGCAGCAGCATCAGCAGCAACACTTCCTGCACCAGCAACAGCAACTCTACCTAAGGGAGCTGGAACGTGAGCGGGAAAGGGATCGAGACCGCGACAGAGAGCGGGAGCGGGAAAAGCAGTAACTGATTAAGTTTGCCAAGCATCCAACGCCGCTAATTTGTGTTCCTTGAATATCTTGTAAATTATTTGTCAACTGTATAGATTAATTTAAATTGTTTATAATCTAAAGCATAAATAATAAAGAAAACGATAAAAAATCACAGGATCTAGAAACCTCTCTCCTTGCAGCAGGACATAGCCTATATATATCCACACATATGACATATATTTATCGGCAACTCCCTCGGCATTGCATGATAAACCCATTACATGTCCACAATAAATATCGATCAGCCGTCAAGCCTTCATCGGCAATCACTCTTTGGCGGTGGCGGAAAAAGGGTCTCTGCTAACAAGGCTTTCCCTTATTGAGTTGTTGAGGGAAACCCACTGCTCCTCCGCCTTCGTCTTCCCCAAAAATTGCAATCAACAATTACGAATTACGGTCTCATAAAGCGGCCAGAAATAAATGTCAGCCACCGCTGCTATCGACGAGCTAAAAATGCCGAAATTGATTGCATCGACTGAGAAATTGATATTCGAAATGCAAACGATGGCCCATAAAGTATGTTTACTGTTCAGATATATCCCGGGGCTTGTATATAGTACACGGTATGCATGTGGAGCAACCGAAGCTAATGGCCCGGCAATTTGAGGTTCATTTAAAGCGAAACGGCGGACTAAACCAAAAATTAAACTGACAAAATGGGAAGAGAGAAGATAACAACAAATACAAGGTCCAAGGAAAAAATGCCATAAACTCGTAAATATATTTTTTAGAATTTTTATTTTTTAACTGGTCTCGGTTTTGGTTTTTGGTTTCCGAGGCCCTGCAAACACAAAAAAAAAGTTCAAGGTAATTGCCGTTGTCAAAGCAGCAAAGCAACGAAAAGTGGGCGGGCACCGTGAAAACTTGGCCAACAATTTATGGGCCACTTGACTACAAGCAAAGGGTGTTGAGGTTGCACGCGAGCAATCACCAGAACCAGAACCAGAACCCGAACCATATCGGGGTGTATATATAGTGTATATATCACGGGGGTGAATGGAAATTTCGTATTTTGCATAAACGATGTGAGAATTACTTAATTGCAGCTGGAAAAGGGGGCCCCCAGCCCACACGCGCAATTATATAGTATATCAGTTGGTCGTCTGCGTTTCCACCGTGGGCTGCAAATTTATGAGTCGCTCTTCAGGCCCGACCCACAAAATGAAGTTGTCTAGCCGCGACACCTGCTCAGGATTCGGATTCGGATTGGGACTCAGCTGGCTACCTTTGGATACTCGAGGGTGGCATCCGAAGGAGGAGGAGGAGTCGGTATTCCCCTTTTGTTTGTCTCTCCGATAGAGAACCTTTTTCGCAAATATTTTCCTTGGACGGAAGCTCAGGAGTGGAATTCGGTCAACATGTTGCTGGTTATGTTAGTCAACAGTGAGAAAAGACAAGTGAAAATTATGCAAACACACAATTAATAAGGCACTTTCCTTAGATTTAATCATATTGTTTGGTTAATTCTAGTAACTAACTTGTATTAATGTATATTTGAATAGACAAAACAAAGGGAAAGTCTGGCAAATAGATTTACTTTTCTCCAATTACTTGAATTCCTCTTTAAAAACATAAAACTTTATCATAATTGCATTCGCCACAATTTCTTGTTCAAAGATTGCTGGCCTTAATAACTTATTCATCAAATTAATCATAATAAATATTATAATAAAATATTGAATGCTAATATTTGATTTCGGATCTAAAAAGTGCATTTTTAAATCGACTTTCCACCTGAATTTTCCCCAATGCTTTTCCTTTAGCAAACCCTTTCTTTACTTCGTTTGATTTTGGCGTGTCTGCCAGCCGCGATTGCGATGACTATGACGAAGGCAAAGACGATGGCGATGGCGATAGCGATGGCTTGGCGATGACTTTGAAAATAAAGCGAAAGGGAAATGGCTTTCAGGCAAGGCACTTGGAGCATATTAAGGGCGTCATTAGTTCCCCAGGCACTGCAAATTTGACAGGTGAGAGGGAAGGGGCAAGGCGGCAGGGCTGTGAGTCGTCTGACGGCCTGACACTTGCTGCAGTGCAGCAGCAGTTGCAACACAACAGGCACAGCACAGCAGCAATGTTAACCCTTTGATAAAGAATTTACAAAAAAATTACAATTTCTGTTTTTAAGGTATTTAAATGAATAGAATTTCGTATATATATTTCTTATGTTTTATTTATTTTATTAGAAAGATTTACTCTTATATTGAGGAATTAGAGTTCATTACTTAATCTTTGAATGTGAAAGTTAATCAATCTATTATCTATGAATAAAACTAAATACTATATGCATCCATTAGGGTGTTAAGGTGGAAACGAACGTGCTGGCAACGGCGTAGGAGTCACGCATTGATATTGTCGTGTCAGCCCCCGGGCTTGGGGCTGTTCAGCTATTTAGCGGCAATTTGTATGGGAAAAAGTTTGCCAAATGTAAACGGAATTGCAGTTTAAACCTCATTTGGCGCACATCGTGGGCGGTCGATGGAGACGCGGCGTGGTATCAGGCAGCAGCAATGGCCATAACGGCAGCAGTACTTGGAACAGCAGTTAAAATGCTACGTTTAATAATTGCAAAGTGTTTGGGCCCCAGTCGCCTTTGTTTCCAGGTCGTAAATCAGCTCCTCTCAGCTCAGTCTCGTCTGTGGCGCCTCCTGTTCGTTGGCCCATAAATTTAATTGAAAGACTGGGCCAAAAGCGAGAAGTACCAAATGCCCAATAGCACATAACAAATAGCAAATAGCATATACCAAATACCAAATAGCAATCGAAGCCCAAGTGTTGCCCGAGAGGTTGAGGCGTCAATTGGCAAATTGGTTCCTTGTCAGCCAGGAGGAAAAGTTAATTTTCTCACCGCCATAAATAACACGCTGATCGACTCCGAAGCCAAAGGATCAGGAGCAGTGATCCCATCTCCCCACTGGAAAGGAATCCCTCCTCTGGCAGGTGGGGGCATGGGTGCTGTCCGCCACGATGCCAATTGCAATTCTTGGGAGCCTCGGACCACGTTTTTTAATGCCTTTTTAATTGGAAATGCACACCAGCAGCACGCTGATGATGACGCCCCAACTTGCTGCCCGGTTTGCCATTACGTAATTGCAATTTAATGATCGGGACGGCGAAAAAGTCAACAAATACTTGCGAATAAACATTAATTAAATGGCAAATACCCTAAGGCCAAAGACAGAGAACTCAATTTGAAGCTAAGTATTTTTCAAAACTCAATTTCCAAAAAAATAAAAATTCTAACTGCAAAATAAAATAAATACATTATGAACTTTGCTGAAACTTAATATAAATATTAAAACTGTTTTTAAGGCTTTAGTAAATTTTCTAAACCAACAGCAGAGTGTGAAATATTCGCTTTAGAAATTGCCTCAAGCCTCACCCATTGTCTCTGTTAATTAAACACTTTAATAAATTGCCAATTTAATAAAATTGCATTTGCGGGTTAAGGGGGCCAAGAAGGGGGGATCGTTGCAAAGTGTAGGAAGTATAAACATTACAGCCTTTGACAGATTGCCACACAAATGATTTGTTAATTTCGTATAATTGTGCATTTCTCGGAGTGGAAAATTTATGTGTGGCTGCCCTCGTGAGAATTAACATTAATTAGCCACGAATATTTATTTATTTTTGTGAGCACGCCAACGCCAACGAATTCAATTTGATGCATTTCCTTGGGTTCTGTTGGGTTATTTTTTGAGGGAATATTGCCTCATTTTGTGGAAATTAATGAGCGACCATTTGGCGCGCTCCTCAGCCACGCCCACTCGGTGCACGCAAGCTTATTTCTTCGGGTTTTATTTAGAAACCGCCTTAGTTATATTTATAAATTAATGGCCGGAGATAAATGGCGAGTGATTTGTATTAAAAGACGCTTTCGGGAATCCAATCGGGCGCCGCCGCTGTCGGGACTCGCTCTACTTTCAGGGAGGCCCTATTTTTTTGGAGAGAAGATATTCCGAAACAGCATTTTGTGGGTGTGTTAGCCATGAATCTCTGGGTCGTTACCATTCCAATAACCCCTATTTCGGAGGGTGTGGCAATTGGAGCAGGCTTCGCTTGATGAATTGAGGGAGAAATCTTAAATCGTTGGACGATGATGAGTTTTAAAGAGTGACTCACCAGGCTATACTATATAAATATGATAATAAATAGAGCCTTGCTTTATGTTTATTTATGTCTTGTAATTAGACATCCACTTGCAGTCCTCCCCCTTACACGCATCTTCTTTTGGCTTTTTGTAACTCCTTTGCCTGCCTTTACCAGTTCCTGCCAGAGTTCACCTGTTCAATTAACTAATTAACCTTCAACCCCATCCAGACCCGCCCCCTGAACAAAATCAATAAGAGTATGTGGGCGCTCGACACGCCCCCAAAACATGAGTGAGGCTCAATTTAAAAGCCATTTCGCTTTGTCGCCGCCGACAAATTGCCGACATTTGCTATTAAAACCCAGTCGCAGCCCCTTCCGAAAAGAGGGGGGCCTCTCTCTGCATGCTAAAAGTTTTGTGGCACAGTCAATAAATCCGGCGCGCTGAAAAGCCAACTACTCGCGTCGGCCAACTACTTTAAAATAATTAATGGGTGCGGCCCAGGCAGCAAACGAACGACCGGAGTTGGGCAAGTTTCACCGCTGACAATTGGCTAAATTATGGGGTCGCAATTGTTGGAACTCGGGCCTAGGATAGCTGACACCTTCCATCCTCCCCCCAACCTTCCATCTATGCCATCTATGGAGGTCGGTGAATGCCGAATCAGAGCCGCACAACAGCTGCCACATTGAGCCGCTTAATTAACACATTTCTCGCAGGCACCGCTCATTAGGGGAAATCCGGCAAATTGCCAAACGAATTGGGGATTAGGCGGCCGGAGGAGGGGATAGCATACTATAGGTTGCACCTGCTGCAAGGTGGCATGATGATCTAAAGGAATTATTTTTTAACAATTCTTAGAATAACTCTGATGATTCTAAAGGAATAAAGTTGGCTTTGTGTGTAGGTTGGCAATAAAATTAAGCTTGAGTTCTCTCAACCTTTAACACTTGCTGCAAAGTCTGGCAAAGGATGGTCTGGTTCCTTCTGCCCAGATCCCGGCGCTGTGCTAAATTACGCGGCAGTGCATATGATGAGTGTGCCTCTAAGCAAGAGCCGTGCAAATAAACTTAAGTTAATTAACTTCTGGTTACATTAATTTATGCAGCATGATTAATTGCCCCGAAAACGAGCCAGCCTGCCTGCCTGCCTGCCATGCTGGCCTCGAATTCGGTGGAGTCGGCGGTGATCGAGGGATCGAGGCAACTGGATGTGCGATGTGCGATGTGCAATGTGCGATGGCCAATGGATGGTCAGTGGACTGTGGACAGTGGACAGTGGACGGTGGCTGGCACGTCACCCGGCGGCCTGTCAGCGTTGCCTGCTACTGGGAGGCAAGAGAAGAGACGTCGACGTCTTAGCCGCCACAACTCAAGCTGTTCGGTGCACTGAAAAATATGTAAAAAAAAAAATATGAAAAAAAATAACATTAAATAAATTCACTTTAAACACTTATACAAAGTATTACCTAAATTTCCCATTAGGAAAGCTAAGAAGAGCTGATGCTTTGACCTTTGCATTAAATGAAAATATAACCATTGATAGAAAATATTGGCTTTGATTGGTTAAATTCTCCCTTTGCTGCTTTCTAAGCGCTTAAAATCGAGCATTTGAAAAATGTATAACTCCAAATCTCAAGATTTAAGCCTGGTCTTTACCTCCCACAATAATTTTATAGTAGCTTAAAATCATGGAAATTTATTTGGAATACCACAAAAATGTTCTTAGCTTGAGGAAACATTTTTCAAGGTGAGTTTTCTTAACTAATGAAAATTATTTGAATGAGAGAAGGTTTTTTAAATTTCATTTATTATGATTCTTATATTTTTTAAATCGTTTACTCAAAAATTTAATTGATTTTGCCTCCCCATTAAATTGTGCTCAGTGCATGCGATTCGCTTCGCTGCTGCAATTTCGCACGCAGTTCCATTTTGGCGATCGGCCGACGGAAGGGTGGCGATCTCCACGAGAAGGGGTGCGGAATGAGGTGAGGGGAAAATGGGGTACAGCTGCATCAACAACCAGTTGGAAACGCCATTGGTCATTTGCGGCAGGAGCAGAAACGCAACAACAGCAGCAGCAGCAGCGCCGGCCATTAAAATGACATAGAGCCACAAGACGAGGCACGAAGTTCCACTCCACCAAAGGAGTCAGTTGGACTGCGTCTGGAACTAACACGGACGGAGAAGTCGTGGCCACAATTCTTTAGCCAAACACATAGCTCTCGGGGCCAGCATGTGTTAATGCCCGCCAATGACTCCCGGCTCATGGGACTCGGGACCTGACCAACAATTAAATTCGAATTAACCCAAACACTGACGCTGATGGAATGGAAGCTACATAGCTCCTAGCCGGGAGATAGTCAAATGGATTTAGCTACGAACAGCTGCCCAGTTGGAGGAGAAGCCGTCATCAAAAATTGATCCAAATTAGGCTTAATCCTTGCCCTAAGTGATTATAAAGCTTTCCCTGTGAGATGTATGAAGACGACTTTAAATTTCAATAAACTTGCCTTAAGGCATTATTTTAAATATTAAACCCAGTTAAATGCTTGTTTTTCTTTTCTGTTCAAGCCAAGGCCAAAATACCCGGCTTCAGGGCTATATATTCCCAAGATTCAGTTAACTCTCGACACGAAGTCCGCTCTGCAAATGAGTTTATCTGCGGCCGACGATTCCAGCAACAATTCTGGATTCGCAAAAGCCTTTTAACTGCCTGCAAATTTATGTCTCAGCTTAAGAAAACACTAAATGAGTGCCATGCATTTTTTTTAATCGCACGCAGCAGCAGCGAGGCAACACAACAACTAATTAGACATGTTAAAGAACTTGTTCGGGCTCTGGGCTGATTTTTTGTGATTTTCTGATTCTCTGATCTTGGCCCTGCTGCTTGTTGGCGGGCATTAAAATGGTAACAGGCCACAAAGTCAGCCACCACAACACACATTTAAAAATGCTCAAGTTAATTAATTGCACAGCAAAATGCCGGATAAGGGACGAGCCATGTTCCATGTTCGAAGCATTCGAACAAAAAATGTTAAAGATTTTATAAGAGTTTCGAAAGAGAAATGGAAATTTTCTAAAAGGGTTAACTAGAAAAAGTTAGTTTCTGGAAAACCCAGGGAAAGAACAATTTATAAATTGAAATTTAGGAAAATTAATCAGAATTTATTTGAATGATATAATAATATTCATTTATTTAATTAATTTCCAGACTTTTAAATTAGACAACTAGAAATCTGTCTAAGCTTTCAGTGGTTAGCATTCTATTCTATTCTATAGTTCTTTAAGAAACATAGTTTCCTAATTTGCTCTAACTTTAATTATATTTTTTATACTTTATATTTTATATACTTTATTTAATAATAACTTTGCCTTGACCTTATTTCCCCCAGTGTGGTTTAAGTGTGACTAAAACCAATGACTTGATATTTGCCGCACGATAGGAGCAGGATGCCGTCGAAGGTTGGGTCTTGGAATGAGGATCGTCCCTCGTTGGTTTCGCTTTTCATTAAACAAATATCCAAACACTTTTGCCGCTGATCCGGCGACACAGATTGTGAGGCAACACACATCCCTCGGCTGGAGTTCGAGTCCCTGGGACTGTGTCGGAATCCGAGTCCATTTTCCATTTCAATTTCGAGCCCGACTGGCGACAAAAGGTCTGCCAAAGTCTTGCCAACTTGTTAATGAAGTTTTATGCCGAGTTTCTCCTGTTTTTTTCTTTTTTTTTTTGGTTTTTCTGCATTTTGGTTCTGCGCGTGCTGGTAAAAGACTTTTTAAATAAAGCGATGGCTAAGCTTGACAGGAAATAATTTCAGAATAAATATTAAGTATTCAAAAGGTCAGAATATTAAATAATATTTTAATTATTTGTAATTTATTTTAATGTAATTTTCTTGTTTTTACTGAAATTAAGTACAGCATTCTTAGAGATTATCTTCTCCAAGCTAAAAAGTTTATTAAATTAAATTAATTTATCCAATATTTCGAATGTTTTATTATTTCTCATTTCAATTTATTCAATCATCTCAGAGAATCCTCGCTTTTTGCCTGGTTCTCAGCCTTAAGCCAGCTCATCTTTCAGCATCGCCCTTCGCATTAGCCAGCTTCATTAAGGCTAACACGCCCCCGACATCGAAAGAACGTTCAATGAGCAATGATTAATCGACGACTCGAATGCATAAACATTCGACGGCACACACAACACAATCAAATTAAGCCAACCAATAAATGTGAGCCAATTATTAAAACCTAATTTTGATGGCAGACACCGGAGTCTGATGCCTGATTTCACAGCTCCTCCGCCTTCGCCTTCGCACAGATCTCATCATCGGGTTCGGGCCATCAGTGGCGGCGGCTAATGAGCCGACATGCACTTGGCCGTCCAGCCGGCCAGCAACTAATCAAGCTGTTCAAGCTGCCAACTTTGATGCATTTCCCAAATTGATGCCCCCGCGGGATTGATGGCCACAGGCATACCGAGTGCCTCTCTGACATATGCAAAACATTTTGTTTGTACACATTTCCAGCCTGACACTGGGATGGACGGGACGGACGCCGCACCACCAATTCCCAGTGCCTACAAATAAATGAGCTGAAAATGCAGACAAATCACGGGCGCATAAGGTGAAAAAGCTGCCAGCTCCAGCTGAGATGAAAAAGCAAAAAGCAAAGTATATACGAATAAGGAATGATCTATAACGTTGTAATATTAAATACACATGCTAAAGATGAAATAAAAATAAATAAAATAAAATTTAAATAAAATAATATAAGCTTGAATAAGTTGTTTATTAAAAATGGTTCTTTCTTTTTAATTTCTTGTAGCTACAATCTTCTGATTGATGTTTATTTGAAGGCATCTCTAAGTTAACTTCAGCCACCTCTTTGGTAGTAATCAAAAGTTAAACAAATCTATTTCAATTTCTGTGGCTGCGCCAAATTAACCGCAGGCATTCTGTCCCGACATCGCCAGTTTTCTCTTTTTGAAGAATCGAATCAGCTCGCCGTTTGAGGTCTTTCTTGTTTGCTTTGTTTCTGCCTTTGATGAGTATTGATGAGTTTTAATAAATTGCTGATGAGTTGCCCCGAAACGAGACCCAAAAAACCCAAACCCAAACCGAGAAAAGAGAATCAACGCCTTGGATAAGTAACGTAAGAAAGCCGAAAAATGCATCAGAAGCCGAAGGCGAGGGGATGCTGCGCAGCAGATGAGCGTTTGAGTGATGCGTTTTTGAAAGTGGCGTCGAATTTCTCAACCGTGAAGCGCCATGCGGAGCAGCGGTAATTGAGATGCTGCTCCATCTCCTCCCGAACGCTGGGTATCCATTTAATTGCCGCCATTATTAAACCCATTTATCGTGTTTTCGTTTCAAAGTGTTTCAGGTGTCTGTGGGGATCCGGAATGGGTCTGGGATCGGCTCGGGATCGGGATCGAGAGATGCTGATGGTGCAGTGCAATTAGCCGAAGCAGCTGCCCATGATGCTGCGCTTTACAAGGAAATTAAGTTGTTTTGCCTAATTAATAAAATTAATTTTAATAGAGAACGCCGTGCCAAACGAAAGACTGAGGCCACAAACTAGCAGAAGCCACTCCCTGGCTCAAAAAGCTAAACAATTTCCACAGACCCCAAGTATGCATTTAGCAATCCGCCACCGACTTGTTGTCACACTTTCGAGTTCATCAATGTCACAGCGGCCACCGTCGTAATGACCGTAATGATCATGATTATGATGATGATGATGATGATAATGGCCTGATGATGACAGCCAAGCAACCGGAATCGGAATCGGAATTTTTCCCTGTTTTCACCATAAGTCACATAAAGTCGTATAATTAACATAATCATAATCAACAAAGTATAAACATTAAATTGAGGCTAATTACTTTATAACCGACACTCAACTCAACTGCGAAACATCTGAGGCAGAGGCAGTGTATGTAGTTGTATGCTGAATTACCCCTGAACAAAAAAAAAAACAAAAACGCAGTGACAAACGTGTTCACTTGTGGCAAACTCGTTTCAATTACGAAGAATCCAGTGGTCGCAGCTTGGTTGATTACACAGCCCCGAAAAAATACTCAACCGGATGAAGGAAAAAAAAAACAAACACGAGCGAGTCAAGCGACAGTTTCACACATGCCAATGAAATTTTGATTTAATTTTCCTCTAAATGGAGGCTATGATCACGTATCTGGGGTCTGCAATTACCACGGCCATAAAGGAATAAAATACACTGAGAGATATTCAAATGCAGCTGTCTCTCGCATGGCAGTTAGCTAATTAGTTGCTTTCTCGCAGTGCATCCTGGCAGTGGCTAAGAGACGTAAACTATTGCTGCCAGCCGGTGGGTAGGTGAATGAAATTCGAGCCAGATTTAAAGGCAGACTTAACTCAAAAGCCCGCTTCAGATTTTTATGACAAGCACATGGATCCGTGTGTGCAATTGTATGTAAGTGCGCCATATAATTTACAGATAATTATTATAATTACAGGTTATTTTCAGTTAACATGTTTCCAGTGCCAGTGGCTGGTGGCTGGTGGCTTCGCTTGACTGGCCGCCAGTGAGAACCGTTGTTGCCGCCGCACTGATTGCATATATATCCATATGTAGAGCTGTGGCAATTAGTTGGCTCATATTCAGGCTCCAAATAAATTCTGTACAATAATAATTAAGTTGTATTATGCGATTTAATTTCATTTATTTTAACTAATTAGTTGAACGCGGCGGCGAGTGAGTTTCGAGCGAAATCAAAAGACTTAGGAAACGAACTTGTGTCAGAGTGAGGAATTAAAATTCTTATCGAATACTATTTAAATGTATGAAATTAAAGGGAAATATGGGGGAAATTCGAACAAAATCAAAAGACTTAGGAAACGAACTTGTTTCAAAGTGAAGTAGTAAAATTATTATTGGTCGGCGCGAAGGAAATATTAGGGAAATTTGAACGAAATCAAAAGACTTAGGAAACGAACTTGGGCCAGAGTGAAGTATTAAGTAAGACTTTTATGTGTGGGCATATTAGATACGATTTATATCACATATGTATGAAATATCTATAATCGCTGCCAGTGTGAATTCCCTAATAAATAATGTCACTTTTATGGGAAATCTGATTAACTCAAAGACACAATCCGAAATGCCGCAGGACCATGAAGACCAAAACTACATCGGTCCGTATAATGCTAGGTACCGTTTGTCGGTAACAAGATAGATTTGGGTTTATGCGATTAGGGCAGAGATAAGGAAGACATCAAACAATTAACGACTTCATAGAGGAAGCCAACCTTAGCTGCCTCTTCATTCAACTTAATTAGGAAAACGTCAAAAGTACCTAACTCTGCACCTGAGTCATACCTCCTTCCTGCGTCAATTGGTGGGCTTTGGTTAAAACCAAAAACTTCAACTAAAAATACTGTATCCCGGCCATTGGTCATAAATAAATTTTGCGAGTTGACCAGTTCGCCAGAGCAGAGCAGGAGAAAAACAATCTATGGGCAGGGCCCCGGGTCAGGACAGGGAAGTGGGTTTTGTGGGCTAAAATTAAATTTAACGATTCCGAAACGGCCAACGAAAACTGTGCCGAAACTTGGCCACTCGCCCCCGAACCGAACCAGCCCAGCCCCTTTCCAGACTTCGACTGTTTTATGACCAAATAAATAATTAAAATGATGCGTGGTGTTAAGTGCCGCCACGTCGAAGAGAGCTTTCCGAAACTGCCAGCGGAGAATCCCGACCATCGCCACGATATATCCATCCGAGCCACACGCAGTCCATGGCAGCCAAGGCCCAGAGAGCATTTCTTTTGAAAATCTGTCATAAATTTATCGCTTTCGCGACCGGGTTGGGTTCACTAAACCCCCGAACTTGGGCACGTACTTTGTCGCCGTCCGAGCTTAATTGCTTGTCATGTGGCACACATTTTCGCCGCAAATTGGCCGCCAGATATGCGACCATATCGGACGTGACCCTTGGCAGCCGGACCACACAGAGTTCGTGGGTTCTAGATGCTAAAAAAAATGTCAGAAATGATTCACGGATCTTCTTTTAATTTGGTGTACAATTTTAGAACTCTTGAAATTATATTATAAATATTTGTAAGCTAAAAATCCTAAAATTAAGATTAAAATTGTTTGTGTGGAAAATGTGTAGGCCTCTTTCTTCCATTTTATAAACCATTTAATGCTTTTTTATGTACCAAAGCCATGACAGCATTCACGGAATCTTAAAAACATCAAACGAATACTTGTGCTTCATTAAAGGACAGAGTTAGTTTTAAAATGAAACCAGAGTTCGGTTTAATTTGGATTTTTAGTGGAGTAATATGCTTTATGAGTAGTGAGTGCTCGACTTGTTGCCCACAAAATGTCACTTGTCGCAGCTTCTTGTCTTTGAAGATCTTAATTCTTTATGTTTTATGGGCGAACCTCCATAAAAACGGACCATCAAATGAGATCTTAAACTAATCTAAACTGATCTCGAAACCAAAAAAAGAGAAAAATGGAAAATCAAGTAGCAAGTGCCCCTTATGTACTTAGATTTATGAAATGCTTCCTGGTAATGCTTCTAGTAGTCACACATTTTTGGGAAATCTGATTTAGTTGGAAGCCTCTGTGCGGAATGGGATGCTTAGGCTTGGGGAAGACCGCCTCGCTGTATCCTGCAGTGCCGCAGGACATAATGGATACTCTTAGGAGCGAAACTACAAGTGAGTGGTGATTGGAGGATCAAGAAAATTTTGTGTAAATATTTATTTCCTCATAGTGAGTCGCAGTCAGATAAGGTATTTGTATAATCGCTTCTCAGAGTTCGCTGGCGGTGGCAAGGATCCGCCCAATAGGCTGCACAAATACAATTTCTATTCGGGACTTTTGCATATGAACCCCCTGCTGCCCACCATCCTGAACTGTATGTTCAATGATAAGGAGACCATAACGTTTCTCGATTTTGCCCTGTTTCTAAGCACCTTTCAGGCCCATTCGCTCAAGACCACCGATGAGCTCAAGAATGCGATTAAGGACAAGAAGCTGAAGAGTAAGAGTTTTTTCTATTTAGAAGTTATATATTTAAATATCTATTAAATACATTTTTTCGTAGTGCTCTTCAACATGTACGACCATAATAAAGACGGTCGCATTACCAAATACGATTTGGTTATTGTTGTCCATAAACTGTTCTCAAATCTGCTGGACCACGTCCAGATAATGCGTATTGTGGACTCGATGATGAAGGAAATGGATCACTCGGACTCCAACCACATACTTTTCCCTGACTTTTGCAAGGCCTTCGAGGTCTTTGACATGACCGAGATGATGGTCACCTGGATACCCGGACTTCACGGTAGATCCGTCGATGATTCGCATCACACATTTTCCACATAACAAAGAAAATAATGAAGCATTTTTATATAACATTTCTTTCAGCTGCTTTTCCAATGTTTAAACATAAATAAATTATATACATACAAAATAAACTATATATTGCTGAAATAAGTCCTTACCGATCAAGCTCAGTTTTTTATCCCAAAGATCTGAGATTTTATGGATTTTTATTATAGAATCGCAGCGATTCACCCAGTCATTGAATGCCGAATTTTATGACTCTATTAGGACGAAATTCATATAAAAACGAAACAAGACGAAATAAGATGAGCGAACAAAATGCCAACCGAAAGCTCATAAACTTAACTACCTTTGACTCTGGCTGACTGTTCATATAGGCGGGGATATATATGGATAATGTGGATATATAGTGGTTGCCTTTCCACTCCTGTGCTCTTCTTGATCTTCGCTAAAGGAATTTTGTGGAACAACACTGCCTGTTGTTGTTGTTGTTGTGTATTTCGCATAGCAACATAAATAACATTTTATTGGCAATTTGTTGGGAAAATTAATGTGCATACAGTTGGCAACTTTGGTAATTTATGCAAATAAAACGATCGTAAATTTGGCATTAAAACGCTTATTAAATGATCGTTTATTAGCCCTGTCCGGCGTGTCGGCTGGGATCAGTTTCCCAAATTGGATAATTGCTCTTTGCTCCTCGCTCCTTGCTCCTGATTCTTGGTTCTTTGCAACAAGGTTGCGATTTGTAGCACTTGCATAAATTAAGTGATTCACAGAATTGTTCTTAAATGTTGGCAGCTACTTACACGATTGATATAATTTACGAGTACAGCTTAGCTTGGCTCTATATGCGATATCTGGCCATACATACATATATATTGTTTAATGTATTAGCTGGCGCATTGTGTGTTAATTTGACATTCCTTTTCGATGGGAATGAATGGCCAACAACACTCTGCAGTACGACAAACGAGGCTTGTTGCTGTCAAAAGACAGAATTATAACCATATAAAATCCGTCGGCCACTGGCCACTGATTCTGTCTGCTTCTCATCCTGGCCTTCTTCCTGTCCAGTCACGCGCATCATCATCGTCAGCAGCCCATCATCATCGTCTCGGGCAGGATTAGCTAAATTAATGCGGCGAGCTGGATGCTGGGAATCCGAGCTGTCAACGCTTCGAGTCTTCACTTTATCAAAAGTTCAGAAAGGGATTCGAAAAGCAGAGTGGTAAGCCGGAGGTAAAAAAAAGCAGCAGTAGACTTTCAATGAAAAAATATTTACCAAAAATGCTGCACCTTTAAAAATGAATTATAAAACTTGAATTTAAAATACATTTTATTTAACAGTTGATGTATTTTTTAACTAAGTAGTTTAGGGATAAACAAACAAATCTTAAATACAGAAGTATTTGCCTTATCGGCTTACATATTTATGGAACTATAATCCCCTAAAATCAGCGCATTAATCAATGATCGGGCCGAGAAACGACAAAGCTCATTTCATTCACCGAAACCCTTGTCAAATGTGACATTTCTGCTTTTTTCCATCTTCACCCTATATTTTTTTTTTTGTATTATCTTTTACTCTCCACATAAAGAATAAAAAAAATACACAATTATTGATTGATATCCCCAACGGTTAGGAAAAATATTTTAAAAAGCGCTCAACGATTGGCAAAGTGTCTTTAACACCGTCTTATTTTGTCGCCTGTCCCCCAGAAAAACATATATCCAAGGAGGAAGTGAAACTCGTATTCATTCATTCAGTGTTTGGATTCATTCAGATTGCGATCTCTGTTCGATCTGCCCAAAGGCAACGATGACCTGAGCTCGGGGCTTGATAATAATAGCTTAATAATTGAAATTTATCAAAATAAATTAGGCAAATCGTCTTTAAATAGAGACGAAGCCACATTAATAACTGATTTTTTATTTTTTAGGGAATTCAGTGGAGTGGAGATGCCTCACACTGGAAACAAATATTTGGTAGCTCTTTGAATTATGAATTTATATACGACAATCCATCATCATTCTGTGCATTCTGAGTTGATCGAGGCCAAGGCCCCTGGTTCAATTCAATGCCATACATTTCGACCAGCAACTTACAGCCACGAATTCATCAATTTATTAATGAATTAAGTTATAAGGTAATTTAGCAGCATCCACTCTTCCTCTCCGCGCGGAATGCAATCTGCTCGAAAACAAAATGATGATCGCTGATGATCGTTGGCAATATATCAGCGGCCGACACGGCAGACCTAATCGAATATTGTGGGCCCGGCAAGCCGGTCTGCGATTCTCGGAACTCGCCAAAAGGATGCTGTGCAGAGGTGCAGGCGGAGAACAGAATTTAAATGAAGCTGTGGCCCAAGGAATGCCAAGGGAATGGGAGAGAATGGGACCGACGATCGGCTTAGTTCTATGCCTCTGATCCGGGGACATATGTATGATTAGCCAGGACTGCAACGTTATCACCAAGAACCGGAGAACCGAGTTTCTTGTTTATAAATTGGAATTTAAAATTAATTAAGTTGTCGTTTTGCGCTTTTATCCAATTTATAACTAATATGACACCGATTATACGAAATATGTTCACTAATTAACGAACAAACACCGCAACTCTTGCGACTCCTGCGTCCTCCGCCTCACCGAGAGTCAGAAATAACCAAAGGCCGAGGCAGACAGTGAGGCTACATTCAATGTCGCCGCTGGTTCTTGGCTAGTTGATAATGCCAAATACCCTGCTAAGAGGGCTTAAGGACAACTAGACTTCTTCCCTAATTTGAAATCATTTAAGCAAAATTAAGATACCATTCGTGGGTGTTAATATACCATTATATACCATATATCCTATTTACTTTGTAAGTTTTGTATATTTAATAACCAAGAAATAAATAAGGGTATTGGCAGCCTCGGTGTCTATGAGTTAGCCAAGTTCCAGCCTTGTTAGTATCCCCACTGACTTGCCTGCTTCATAATGACCATGATGATGATGATGATGGGGCTTCTTCCAGGGACAGCTTGGATCGTGTCCGCGTGCTCGTAATCTGCTCGCTGAAGACGCGTTGTAAATTGTCTGACAAAGCTTATTTTATTAATTTAAGCCATAAACGCTGGCATCTCTTGTTGGCTGCTCGCTTGCAGCTCCTTTTTGGCTTTGCATATGCCCCACCGATCCGCTCTTCGCTCGGTCCATTCCCGCCACCAATTTATTGCCATCGTAAAAAGCCGTTTTGCGTTTTAATAAGCCATGTTCGGTTCTTTCGTTTCGGTTGTTAACAGAAGGCGTCGCTCCTCTTGCTCCCTCCTTTCTCTGTGGTTATATTTCTCAGTTCCCCTGGCATTCTTTGGGCATAACTGGGAAATTGGAGTTGTGTTTTGGTGTCCAGGCAAGTTGAAAGTGTCGAGAAATTGGCCAATTGAGTGACACTGGTTTATGGAATGCCAAACTAAAGATTGCGTTGCCTCTTAAGGAAGTCGGAGATGAGGAAGGAAGGCCTGAAAAAGGAGTATGAGGTTTATAAAATGTTATAAAAAATATAACGATGAAGATAAGGTGTCAATGAAGTCTCCTAAATACAGTGTAAATATTATATTTTAATAACTAAGCATTGAAAATAAATTTCAAATAAATATTGAAACCATTTACCAATAATATCCTTTTCTTTTATACCCAAATAAATTTCCCAATTCAACTGGACATATTACACAAATAAATTAATAAAAAAAAAACAAAACAAAAACACTTTCCTTTTCCTGCAAATAATGTATCCAAGCTGGACGACCCCAACTTGACCCGCAGAATCCCACTCAATCCCGAGTGCTGGAAGGTAACAACTCCCACTGTCCGTGTGAGAAGTGCACAATAAAAATAAATATGTCAAAATTAAGTAAGCAGCCAACATTTCGAAAGAGATAAGCAACAACAGGTAAGTAATAAAATGGGGGGGCCAAAAAGGGAGAAGAGGAGAAAACCCTTTTGCTGGCCATAAAAACAAGGCGTTGAAATCAGTAAAAATTGCAAAAGGAGCCAACCAAGAGAGATTCTGCTGAGCAAACAACCTGGCCAGCCCATCAAGATGCCTTGCCAAAGTCCAACTGCGACTCCATCTCCATCTCCAGGTCCTGGTGCCCAACTCTCGGACTCATTCTCATCCTCGTCCATAGAGACGATGGGCATGAAAATCGTTTACAAATAAATCAGAAAGCGATAAATAAGGATTTTGTCTCGTAATAACTCAGCGGGAGCCATTTAACATGCAATCATAACGAATCGATGCTGAACGCTTTAGCAGACGGACAGAGTCCGGACGGAGTTGGGTCCAGGTTCGAGCTCAGGAACCATCTTTCAGATGGTTGCACTGGCAGAAACTCTTCGAATAAGTTTGAAGTACAATAATGCTTAGTTAAAACCATTTTTGCAAGTGCATTAATGTCTCGTGGAATCGGAATCTGGATCGGAGGATGGCAACACGCTTTCACACCAGGCAGTCGCCACACGAATGGAATGGGTACAGGCAGGAGGAATATTGGCCAAGGAGTGGCAAGTGGCAAGTGTGTATCGAATTGTTGTTGACTTGTCGTTGCTGTTGTTGCCGGGGGCATGAAAATAAAGTTGCAAGCGGGAACAGAACATGGCCAGTGTGCTTCCCCTACCTTCAAGCAGAGCAGAGTTCGCACAGTGACAGGGGCGTTTGGTGAGTGACGTTTTTTCTTATGCCCAGGTAACATGGCTGCACTCTCGCCTGCACACCTCATAATTCGCCCACAACAATGCTGCTTAATTATGTTGTAAAACAATCTGGCGAGTAAGTCCTTTCTTTGCTCCTACTCCCTGCTGCCTGCACGGCCAATAACTCAGACCCAGGCACAGGGGGAAGTAATTAAAATTACAAAAGCCTCAGCGTTGACGTTGACGGCCGCGTTTCGCCATAAAATGGCTGCCAGACACGCAGGGCGTATACGTGATTCCCATGACTAATTGCCAGAACTGTGTCACAGGAAACGAGGCAGCGCACCGCTCCCGGACTCCGGTCCTCCTGAGGTTCTGAGGCTCTGAGGTCAGGATCCCAGTAAGGCTACGGCTTATCGCGATGCAGTTAAAGTTAGCTGCGGCTAACAAGAAATTAAATTCCATTAAGACCGCTCAGAGCCACAGAGTTGCAGCAAAGTGCAGCACAGTGGCTAATTTTGAAATAAAAGTTTAAATTTGTGGAAATATTCAAGACTTTAAACTAAAGCCTTTGGTCTTCAGTTACAATTTCCTTGTATTATATTTTCTCTCTCTATAAAAAATATATCTTAGATTGTGTAAAAAATACCCACAACCTTTGCCCAGTGTGCTGAGCTGTGCGCACGCCCGGCTAATGAAGAGGTGGTAATTTATGTGAACATCTTCACCTGTTCCTAGACACGTTTTAATATGCCAGCGAGTGGGTACTCATGAATGGGGCGATCCCTGAATGAAGATGTGGGCCTGAGGAACCTGCAGTGCTGTCTAGTTAGTCCGGCCAGGCAGCCTTGGCGCGGAGTGCAGGATTAATTAATTGCCGCTGCCTCGTCAGCGGAGCGGCAGACATGACGTATACGTGACATTTGAGATATGTTCAGCCGCTTAATGTGCGACATTTTGTTTGTTTTGCCGTTGCCACGGCACTAACCACAGCTTTCGACAATCATCAGTAGCCGCTGTGCCTGTGCCCATTTGCATATTTGTGGCTCTGCACACATAATGATGCCCCACTGGCAGCACTGTTGCACCGAAGCAGCGTTGTCAAATGACTTGGGTAAATTTATCGTAAATGCCATCAGCTGAAGTTGAAGCTCAAGCTGAGGCTGAAGCTGAGGATCGGTGAGGCATTCAGTCTTCAGTCGATCCGTCAGTTTGTCAGTTCGTCAGCTGGGTTGAATTGGCCAATTGTACGCGTCGGTTGCCAAGGCTTCTAATCCTCGTTAATCCCTTCCTTGGTCTCGCTGCACTCAGGGAAATATTTCTGGAAATAAGCGTTGCTTGAAATGTACATTTTGTAACTTATTTATTTACATCATTAAGCTAAATAATAAAATGCAATTATAATGTTTATATTCTAAACTAAATATTCAAATCTTAAACCCTTTTCTCTTTATATTTTAAAAGCTTTTTAAAAATCCCCCAAAATTTGCAGTGTGCCTGAAAATCTGCCATGTACATAGCTGCTCATAAATTTGGCTTTGATTGCGGTCTTTGTAAATGTAGCTTATTTAACATATGCTCCTTGGTTCCTGTGCTATGATATGCTAATGCAATTCTGGCCAAGAATCGGGTGAACAATGTAGTCACTGTGCTGGCTGTGTTCATGGTCGCCATGTCGCTTGACACATTTAATTGGAAGTCAATTGGGCCCGGCTGGGAGTGATTGCTGAGGTGGCAATTGGAGCTGCCACAAAGGCGTGCTAATGCCCGATCTAAGCCTATGCCTGGGAAGTGAAATGCAAAACCAGTTAATCACTGAATCGATCAAGGAAGTCGATGCCAATATCGCATCAACGCATTTGAATTGCAAATGGCATGGGAAAATGGACAAGAAACGTTTATCTTTGGAATTAGTTCGATTGGAAAATTAAGGGGAAAACTGAGTCAAAAATATCAATTTTCGAATTTTATATAAAATATAAATTAAAGCTGAAGTAAGTCGATATTTAAAAGAGTAACAAAATAAGGCTTTATATTAGTTTTATTTGCTTATTTTTAATTTAAAAAATCTGCTTTATTTTTATATATTTTTTATATTTTAAAATATAAGCCTGCAGCTTAATTTGCAATAAAATATAAATTCGCCTTTTGCCAAAAAATTCCATATAGAAAAAAATAAAACAAAGTCCCTACTCAATACCCAAAGGACCTAAAAAGGCGGCGACAAACGGCGCTCCACACACATTTGTGACATTCAGTAAAGGCCCAGAGCCGGAGCCGAAGCCGAAGCCAAAGCCGGGGCTCACTCTGCCCCATTGTCATGCCGGCGTATTGATTGGAATACAATGGATCCTTAAAGTGTGCTTACAAGCGCCGTAACTCAAACAAATTGCAGCGCCCAACCGCAACAGCAACATCAGTTGGAACGACAACGAGGACGACGACACTGATCAACAGGCGCGGCGACGTGGATTCGTCGAATTTTCGTACATGGACACAGCGACTGGGAGGGTCTTCGTAAGAAGAAGGATAGGGGCTCCAGGGGAATAGGGAATGCGTTTTACATGATGCCTACAAGACAGGAGCAGGAGCGGCCTGGACCAGACTTGGTTTAACAAAATAAACCATGAGCTATCCTCATCCCGCCAGCACATTGGCCAGCAGAGCCAAGGAATTGGCTTCTAATACTTTTAGGATTTTCGAAAGAATTCAATGCAGGATGGGAAACAGATCTTTAAGATCAAATAGCAAAGGTCCCTTAAGATACTAAGAACACCTAATCAGCAAAAAATATTTAAATTTTTATTATTTATTAATATTATTAAGTATTTCAGCCTTGCTAACTCCTCCTTGCCACACTGTGCACGTGGAATGATGGTTTGAATCTCCGACTGCTCTTGGCCGCCTTGAATTATTCGAAGCTCGCCAGGAAAGGCACATGGACACGGACCAGAGGCGCTACTGACGCGCTTATGTTAAATTTACCAAACAACCGATTTGTATGCAATTTCGCGATCGGTAGACTCCGAGGCAGGCGGGGCTCAGCCAGCGAGACATCATGACGTCGTGGACTCGCATCGGAGTTCGGCTACTGCCGGTTCCTCCTCTGGCTCCCTCTGTCAGAGGTCCCAGGTCCGGTCCCAGTCCCATTCCCAGTTCAAAATCCCAATCCCGGTTGCATTGTCATTGTCTGAGTCTGCGCCGCCGTCGCGAAGTCTAGTTTATTGGCGCGATTTTTTATTTGCATTCGAAATGTTGTTGCTGTTTCGTTTTTTTTTCTGAAGGTAAAAAAAGAAATAGCTTTCAGCTTTGTTTTTGTCTGCTGCACGTGATAAATGCGACGTGAGCCGCCAGGTAAAGCTTGATGGAATTGTAAAACAATTTGCAAAGTTTATAAAAATGTGAAATCACAACCAAATGTTTTGGAAAAAGGAATTCAAAGAGTATATAATTTGTATATATATATTTTTTTTAATTCCTTATTTACCTGATATTTTTCTCCGAGTGTATCGTTCGATGCCCGCCCAACCGCACAATTGCCATAAGTTTTGGACGCTCTGCAATTATTTGCGGAATTCCTTTGGAATATATATTGACTCGGATTGGAGTACCCGGCAACAGACTGGCCAGGGGACTCCTCTCCGGTCTTTCCCGTGGCTGGACTTCTTCTGACAGGCCATACAAGGAAGCCCAGTCCCAGCCAGCAATAGCAATCGTAAATGTGGCATAGAGGCGGCTGATGATGCTCGTGACTGCAACTGTGACTTTGAGTGGACTCTCTGGCTCTGGCTCTGTGAATATTCTGTTTTCTGTCAGTAAATTTGCATTACAAATTAAATAAATTAAAAATTATATACCTACAAAAATATATATTATATGAGATAGCCTTTAATAAAACAAACATTTTCTATTAACCTCTTGCCTTTATTATCGCATTTTTCTCATTAAAAATAATTAACCATTTGGCCTTTTGCTAACCAGCACTGCACAAGAAGCAAACAATCGGAAATCTGACGGATTATAGTTTCCTTCAAACAACAAGTTGATTCAATCATGCACACAAGATGGTCAATTCGAGGCGAAACCCGGCATTAGCACCCATTATTGGCAGCCAATCTTTTTGGGCACCGAATGCCAACAAAGCCCCGCACCCAACCAGGCTATATGTGGACTCTACACAGCTCCACCAACAACATAAGGCAAATTGGCTACTGCCCCAAGTGTCAAATTAGACAAACAGCAGACCGCAAATCCGCATGCCCAATCGCCAATCCCCAATATATACTCAATATATCGCAAAGCAAACTCAACTCGAATCAAATCAAATGCTCGATGCAAATTGCATTGCGCTAACTCGCTGTTGGGGCTGCTAATTTTCTGCGAATCGAATCGCGCTCCTCGAGAGCGAGGGCCCCGAGTGGGATCGAAGGTATATACTACACATAGTATGGAGCAGTGGGTTGGATTTGCATGTGGGTGGTCAGTAAATTGCCAGAACGTGAGCACAATTTTTAAATTAACGGCCCAAAAGTGGTTAGAACGGCAGAACAGCAGCAACGGATCGCTTCGAGGCACATTCCTCGCACAAAACTGTTGCAATTAATTGCATAAAAGTTCTAAATTGTCCGCCCTTCCTTTAGCCCCCTTGACTTTGTGTCCACCACTTCTCTTGGGGCACCAATGGCGTCTCGAACAAACTTTGCAACTGCAACTGCAACCGCCAAGCGCCGCATTATTGGTGAAGTTGCAGCGCACAGTGTAAAAGTGGATTTTAAAATGATATTTAATTAACAAAATAAATACATTTTTCTTAATTGTTACAAATGAAACTTGAATTTACAAAAATTATTTGCCAAAACCCATAATTATCTTTCAAAGAAAGCCAGAAATAAATGTCTTACTATACTATTCAGTATCTCCAACAGTGTATCAACTTTTAAATATCAACTTTTAAACTCTGAAATTGAATAAATTATTAAATATCACCGATTCTTCTGTATATCTCTTAAATATATTATAAACTTCACCACTGTGCAGCTCTCGGTCGTCGTGCCTTTCGGTTCGAAACGTGATCGATAGACGGACTACCAACAGTTCTGGCCAGAACTGCAAATTGGCTCTCGCCGTTTGCCGTTTGCTGTTGCCGTTGCCAAATGTTTGGCCTTAGTCAAATTATGTTCTTTGGCTCGTTTGATAATGAAACTGCAAATTGAAGTTGGGAACCGACTGACTTGGCTTGGCTTGGCAGCTCAGCCCTCAAATTGTTTGCTCACACCGTCCCGGAGCCACGCTAATGATTACGTGTTATCGTGTTGTAATTTTACACAGGCCCCTAATGACGGAGTCTCCGGATCGGGTGCGACTGGGAGGACTTGGCCACATCAGCCATCCATCTCCATCTGGTCCAGCCATCGGATGGTATCGATCTGGCTCCAGGTTAGACACTAACTGGGCTCATCATGGAGCGTTAACAAGCTCATTTTTCTAAACTTGACGTGGTGAGTCCACCAACCACCAATCGACTGGCTGGAGGATCCACTTAGGCAAAGATCTTCGCAGATTATCGGAGCCAACCAACTTGGCCAATTTACTTGGGCAACGGCCACTTTCGGACGTTCCCAGCGGTGGGATCATAAATTGCAATTGTTTATAATGCGATTGGGCGCGTTATGTCCTGGCACTTGAACGTGAAGGCTGAGGCCTCCATAAGAAATAAAATATGCAAATAATTTGTGTTTTAAATAACTGTCGGCTTGAAATCACCTTTAGATTTCTTAGGTTCACTAAAATTTGCATAGTTGCTATAAATTCAAATAATTAAGATTTACAATAAACAAAATGGTTGATATATCATTCATATGTGTTTTTCTTTTATTGTTAAATATGCCTAAGAAATCATAGTATTTTGGAAATCCCTCAAAAGTATGCTAAAAAAAATGTGGCAGCTTGATTTGGCGCTCATAAAAAATAAGAAACAAAAGACTTAGGCAACGAACTTGATTGCAGTAAGAACGAAAGCGCCACCCAGCGGTCACAGTTTGAGCTTCAGCAAGTGGACGAAAGGAAAGAGAGGGAAAGAGCGTAGAACGAGCAAATCTATCGCGCTCTTTTCCTCTCGTTCCCCTCGCTCATAAGCTGTAGTTCAAACTGCGGCCGCTTGATGGCCTTTTCGTACTTACGGCCCTTTTACCATTAGTTTCAATATATATTTTACCAGTAAATGAGTCATTTCTGACCCCATAAAACCTATATATATTATATAATTTGGTTTTGCATTCAAGTTTGTTTTCTTTAAATATCCATAAATTTCGTATAGCCATAATTATGGAACAAAAACCACACCCACATCAAATTCAAATGGTCAGTTGTTGACGGCATTGAGTGTTGGCCAAAGCAAAGACAAAACGTTTCTGAGCTAATTCAGATAAAGAAGTGGGAAAAGGTAGAAGCTGCCACGATGATCTTGCACAGAGCGAGCAAAGCATATTAAATTGAATTTTTATGTTCTCACACAGCCCCGGAAAATCATGTGCCAGGCCATAAAAGCCAAGGATCTCCTCCGGTTCAAGTCTGCAGAGTGTGTGTGTGTGTGGGGGGTTAATAAATAGGCCCAGAAGCGGGGCACAAGGGGGCCCTGCCTGGATGCTGCGCTAAATTATGGTTATTTAAATAAACAGCACACGATTTGATTTGGCGGTCCAAAAGTGTTGCCGGCGCAGCCTCCGAAATTGCAAGAGCGACGCGCCGACGAAGTCTGGAAATTATGTTGTAGTTTGGCCAGCAGGACAGTGCTCTGCTCTCCGATCCAATGATAATGATGATGATGATGCCGCTGCGCTGCGCTGCACCCAATGGAAGGAAGAGGGTTGTGCCATCAACTCTTGATTGAGTAACGCCCCAGAACTGGCGTCTAATTATGAGTTCCAGGAGTTATCAAGTGCTGAAGCCAGCGCAACTGGCGGAGCTCTGAGGGCAGCGGCAGAGGCATCATTAGCTGATGTTCAGCATTGACCTGGCTTAATCGGCGATAAGACTCGTGATAAGCAAACACGCTAAAGCTTAAGGTGCGTGGATTCGGCACTGAGCAAAATTTACATCTACAATCGGAAAAATATTCCTCCATTAAAAACACTTTTTAATTGCCATTTAATTCCTTTTAAAAACGAATAGTAATAAATCGTTAAATGCCTTAAAGTATAACTTGGTTTCAGGATCCTGAAAAAGTTTTTGAAATTATTTAAAAAGCGGTATATCTTATTTGTTCAGTGTATATTAGCTGATACGACCTTTTGGCCAACCTTTTGGCTAAAACTGAAACTGAACTGTTCTCAAATAAAGTGAACTTGGCTGGCAGAGTCCTGGCCATTGCGATTCTCGTTGGCGTTGCGGTGTTTTGTTTATTTTGAGACTATAATTTAAGCAGGTAATTGCACGCTGGCGGCCAGAATTTGTAACTAAACTGCAAATTAGCAGCCAATTCCCATGCCGATTAATAACCATAATTATTGGCTCAAGCGCTGACGAGTGAACGTCGCTCCGCAGAAGGCAACAAGGACGAGGATGCGGATCTTGATGCGGCGGAGGCTGTCTGCAAATTGCGCTTGGCCAGGCTCTGAACTTAAAAGCCATTCTGCTGGCCCTCAATTGCCAATTCGTGATACACCAAGGCGCATATGGGAGAGCACTGGAAAAAATCAAACTTAAAACTTGAAGGTTTATATTTAATTTGGAGTCAAAATGTTGCTAATATTTTGGATACATATTGATTATTAAACTTAAGTAATAATGCTTAAAAATATGGCTTTAATTAATTTTTTTAAAACATAAAAGCCTGGATATACGTTATAGATATTTTAAGATACCTTTGCATCTTGTCTAAATTACCTTTATATTTTTTTTTATTTGTATTTCTTCGCAGGCTTCTTTATTAAATTATTAGAAAATTAGTTTAATTAATTAATTAATTCACTATTTTGTTGAGTGCACAGATAGCCCGAATCCCGGCTCCTCCATTCCGTCCCTACACCCAGCAGCAATTTAAATAGTGAGCGCCTGGCTTAATTACATAAAACAGGCAACACAAGGGGCAAGCTTGGCTCGGAATATATTCCCCAGCCGGCGGCGCAGGCGTCGAGCCTCGGTCCCCGTCTCGGCTTAGTTTCCGTCCTGGACCTGGGCCACTTTTGATGGACATGTGTCTAATGAACCATCCTAATTAATGTTCACCACTGGATGCTGTCCCTCTTCGAGCTCGGAGCATGCAAATATGAAGCCTGGCAGAAGAGGAAGGCTGAAGCCGTGGGGAAGAGTGTTGAAAGCCTTGAATGGTCAAATTCGGATGGGTCAACAAATTACGGGCATTATACTAAAAACCAGCCGGGGCAAATTAATAAATGTCGATACCCAATTAAACTGTCCGAATATAATGCACGCTATAAATTAATGCCAGAGGAGCCCAGAACGAATAGAGACATCTACTATCTAATTATCGATGCCTATGATTAACTGCGCGGGGTCAACACTGATGGGGGAACGAAGAAAAATGAGGTAAAACAAAAATAATTGCACAGACGAGCAAATGAACTAGAAATCTGGGAGGGATTCTTCTTCCTCCTTCCGAGGGAACGCCTCACGAACAGATTCAAGCTGTAACGGTCATTCCGCATATCGATTATTTTCACAGCTTTAGTATTTTGCACGATTTTAACTTTTTAAAATTTTTGTTATACAACTAAAACCAGTTAATAAAATATCAAATTAGTCTACTAAATGCACAAAACTCAGAACTATTATTATATTTTAGATCTATAAAGCACAATATATATATAACACAAATTAAATTTGAATTTCAGGAAACTGTTATAATTATGATTTTTTTGCAACTTTTTGAGATTTTTTAGGGGGAATCCTAAATTTTCATTTGCCAACACTGCCATTGTAAGACAGAAATCGACGGAACAAAATCTCTATTAAAAAAGCCTTAAAATAAGTTGACGTCAAAAAGAAGAGCTTAAAGATGGTTCCCAAAAACCCATTGGCGGTGGCCGGTGCAAAGGTAAAGGGTTTTGAAAGGGTTTATAGAAAATATAGGTCCTAAAATCAAATTGTTGCAGCTTCCTGTGAATAAAGGACACTGCGTCCTGTGCGCAGTCGTAGCGGAAAGAGCCTGTCAGCGTTGCGGCGACTTTTACTGCTCCCAGGACTGTCAGCTCAAGGATTGGCAGCGCCACCGTTACATCTGCTTCCCGATGCCCGCCTTAGTCTATCCGAAATTGTTTTCGGCTAACCTGAGCGAAAGCACCGATGAACAGTCGCTGGAGGGCGCCTGTTTCGTGGAGAAGCCTGATAAGGTCATAGTCGAGAGTAGTTGCCCATCGCCCCTGCCACGCATGATCCCGGACCAGGAATGTGGTGGGGCTGTCAGTAAGGTCGGCAGCAGCAGCGCTAAAAGTGTTCCTGTTACCAACGCCGCCCCGATCCCGCACACCAGCAATAGCATCGTCTCGAATAACAACACTTTCAAAGCGAAAAACAAAAATGTTTCGCCACCGAAAGCGATCATGCCTCCGAGCAATAGCCTCGTTTTCATTTCAGGATTCCGCTCCCCGAACCGCTGCCACATACGTGACGCCTCCGAAATTGCTGATAAGGCATTTGCTCAAATGTGCGAGAAGGTCTGTATATTTATGCTTATTTTGCAAAATTTTAGATCCAGATTTTTATTATTCCCTCTTTAATGTTCAATTCTGATGTGCAGGTCAATAGGATGGGAAATGAAATGCCCATTATGGTGAAGGCACGCTCCCACAGCTACTGTCTGGCCCGTTACAACGGCATGTTCCAGCGAGCCTCGGTAATGACCCAAACGGGCAACCACACCGCCCGACTTCTGCTCTTCGATCTGGGAATCATCAAGTCACGAAATCTTTCTGAAATGCGCGAGATCAACGCCGAGCTTCTTTCACTGCCATCCTTCAGTGTTCAGGTGCAGCTGAAGAACGTTCCCAACTATGCCATTAACGACGATGTCATCGAGTTCCTCTCCCGTTTCGAGGGTGAGAAGTTCATGGTCGTGTATACAAAATCTCCAGGCGCGATCTACGTTGAACTCTTGGATCCAGAAACTAAAAAGTCGCTCAATGACCAGATCTGTGAATTTTGCACGGACAAGAAGGTGTTCTTAAATCCCTACGCGGCCAACAAAAACCAGGTCAAGGAAAAGCCACCAATGCCACAGAACCCTAACGCTGGACTTGCATTGAATAAACCCAATACAAGCCAAGGAACTAAGCCGGACAGCAAAAATATAAATAATACTATTGTATTAGAAACAGGCAAAGAAAATATCACTCCTCTTCAAGAATGCGCCAAGATCGAGGAGGAGAAGAAATTAAACGAAACCAAAGATATAGCAAAGACTGATTCCAATTCACAAAATGATGAATGTGCCAAAGAATCGAAAGGAGGCACTGAAAGTGCAAAGAAAACATCCGAAATACAGAACTTGAACCTATCCCAAGAGCCTAATAATGCAAATGGAATCTCATTGGACAAGAATAAAGATAAAGATCGTGCTCCTTCACCTCTATCAAAAACAAATGATGAATCGGTTAGGGATTTTCTAACGCGATGTCTGGTCTCAAGGCCCACTTTGCCAGGTTCTAATTCTATAAAGGAGACAAAACTTAAGAACCAACTGGAGGAGCCTCAAAAAAATATAATTAGCGCTGTGATTGTATCGCAGTATCAGGTCTCAAGCCCCATTTTGCCAGGTTCAGATTCTATAAATAAGGAAGCACCGCCTAAGGAGCAACTGGAGGTGCCTCAAAACAATGGCGCTCTGCTTGTACCGGTAACCCTTTTCCTTTATATTTGCTTAAACCTAAAGCAACAATAATAATTCGAATCCTTTCAGCCATTTAAAATGCGCCGCCTTAGCATTTCCGGGAGAGATGGCATAGATGTATACATTGTGGATGTCTCAAAATTAGCCAGGGGTATTTTTGGGGCCTTCGATTGCTCGTTTGCCTCCGAGTTTTCCACCCTGCACTCACGTCTGTCCGAGATCACTGACCCAGAGCCGTACAAGCCAGCGTAAAAGCAACTTCACTAATTAATTAATCAATTTATAACATTACCTTTCCCAATAGTATCAAGGAATTCGTGCTGGCACGGTTCGAGGGCTCCTGGTATCGTGGCCGTGTGGAAAAAGTAAAGGTTACAGCGAAGCAAACTGAATATCGAGTGATGTACTTGGACTACACCAATGCGGCGGATGTAACCGAGCAGGATATCCGTCGTTATCCTTTGGACTTTACCACTCCGTGCACCACTAACATTTGCATGATCGATGGTATGTTCTATTTGTTTGAATTTGAATTTGATGCAAATGTAAAATATACTCATTCGCAGGCTTTCCGCATAAACCGAGTCCAGCACAAGTTGCCTACTTATCGGAGACCGTCAAGGTGCACCAACTACTTCACATTGATGACGCCATGTACTTGAGCATTCAGAGCGATATTGCTATTATAAAGAGCCGATCGCTGATCGAAAAGCTGATGAGCCTGTAGTCAACTACCGGAAGGATTAGTTCCTTCTTGTTCCGAAATCCAATTCCAAATGGTGAAACACCGAACTGCATTCGTTTTTTAAAACATTTATATACGTATAAATAAAATTCAATTTAATAACAACGTTAAGGGCTGTTAATACACAATTAAAATCGTTTTCTAGCTCTCAGCTGCCATAAATTAGAAGTTACGCACAACAAGAAGTTATAACATGCACAAAAGTTGGGTTTAGTTTTTCGAATGTTAAAATTGATAAGCAAAGGCACTGTGTTTGGCGTTTGGACTCGACTGAGATGCCTATGGGTTCTTCTTCATGGTCATCTCGTGGGCGGTGCGCAGGCGGCGTCGCAGCTCGTTGGGGAACCGCTCGTAGCACTTCTTGCACACCGGCTTCTCATCGTACTCGTAGAACTTGGACTTTTGTGTCATCTTCGTGTCGCAGACCGAACAGGCAAAGTGGTGCACACACCAGGCCTTGTTCAGAGCCGTGAAAACTGTTTCAAAGAGTGAGTGAATGAGTTCTTTAAGGGGATGCGGATTGACTTACCATCGCCACCAATGACCTGGTTGCAGACGAAGCAAAGGTTGCCGAACAACTGATGGTAGTGCGTCTCGCAATAGGCCAAGCCTCGCTTTTCATAGTGCCGGTGGCCCAAGAAGGGCTTCTCGCACTTGGCACATACAAAGTGCTCCACATGCCAGTGCTTGCCCAGCGCCGTGACCACACGCTCTTCAATGGGGCGACGGCAGGCGCCGCAAATGGGAATGCCCATTTTGTCGTGGCAGCGCAGGCAATACAGTTCGTTCTGCATCAGAAATGGAATGAATGATTGGCACAAGATGTTTCCCTTAATAATACCCACCATATCGTTGGCAGCCAAGCCGGGACGACTCTTTACCTCCCGGGCTGTGGAGTCCAGCTCAGTGCCGCAAGCCGTGCAACTGAAGTGATAGCCATGGTAGACTTCACCCCTGAATCGAAGGGGTTCCTCATCAATGAGGCCGCTGAAAAGACAAACAGAACAATCAATAAAATAATCGCTTCGCTCAAACCACACATCAAGACTCACTGGCATTTTTGGCACACATAACGGCCGGTAATCTCCGCCTTCACCTTGGCATTGCACTCGTGGCACAGAGCGCGGTTCTGGTTCTTTATGAACCCACAGTCGGCCAGCTCCTTAGCGCACAGCTGGCAGCGGAAGCACTGTGGATGCCAGCTGGCGGACATCGCCTTAATCACTCGCCCGATTACAAACTCGCCGCACTTGTTGCAGCAGGGTGCGAAGAGGACGTGGAAGTCGCGTTCGCAGTACTTGCGGCCCTCAAACTCATAGAAGATGCCATCCTGGAAGGGTCGGAAGCACTGGGCACAGCTGAAAAAAGGTATATTTGCTCATTATCAAGAAGCTTCGAGGGAGGCAAGTACTCCTGAACTTACACAAAGCACTGAGTGTGCCAGAGCTCGCCATTGGAGTTGACTATCTTCTCGGTGGGCTCGAAACCATCGGCGCACCGCGTGCAATGCATTGCACCCAGCGACATGTTGACAGCCTGGACTCTGGAAAGTTGGGGGGAGAAGATAGGTATAAGTTTTAGATAGTTAGTATAAGTGGGAAGCCTTTACACTTCAGCCTTGGAGTACATCATGGTTTCGAGTTATGGCTTTGAGGTTCGGAAAGCGATAAATGGCAACTTTAGGGCAGGGCGTGAAGCGAGGAACTGGTCAGAGCAGTGAGAATGAGGAGACTTATCGCATTGCCGCCGGCTGAATCATATTTCCGCCGAATGCACACATTGGAAAGCTTCTTTTTTGACGTTCCTTAAATGAGTTGATTGAGCAGCTTTCGTCGCAGTTGGAGAACAAGCGAGCGCCAAGCCATACGGTGTGCTACTTCTTCTGGACGGGTGAGCCTTTTTTTAATTTCGTAAAGGAGGTGAAACTAGGCGAATAAATCGGAAATTATTGAATTTAAATGGTTAAACTAAGCAAATCCTAAGTGTTTAAAAGATAATTCCATTGCCATATATGATTTCCAAAGCTATTCGCCGCCTTTAATCAACTTAAGTTTCGTTGAGTTTCGGGTGACCCTTTTTTTAATTTCGGAAAGTCACCTCCTTTCCGTTTCGTTGAGTTTCGGGTGAACCTTTTTTAATTTCGAAAAGGAGGTGAAACTAGGCGAATAAATCGGAAATTAATGAATTTAAATGGTTAAACTAAGCAAATCCTAAGAGTTTAGAAGATAATGACATTGCCATAAATGATTTCCAAAGCTATTTACCGCCTTTAATCAACTTAAGTTTCGTTGAGTTTCGGGTGAGTCTTTTTTTTAATTTCGTAAACGAGGTGAAACTAGGCGAATAAATCGGAAATTATTGAATTTAAATGGTTAAACTAAGCAAATCCTAAGAGTTTAGAAGATAATGCCATTGCCATAAATGATTTCCAAAGCTATTCACCGCCTTTAATCAACTTAAGTTTCGTTCAGTTTTGTTTTTTTATGGATTTGCCGCCCACTCGTCACGTCCACGCACACTGGCACAAGCAAATAGTAAACAACACACAGATACACGCACACTGGCGCATTTAAAAATAAATTTGAATGTGGCCGTGACGTCATCGATGAGGCAAACATCTGGCAGAAAAGTGCAGCATTTTAATGGGAGCGAGCGACCCGAGCGTCCCGGGTTTTTAGTAGATTAATTTTGGGGGAAAGCACGAATTATTTGAATGTTTTTTGGTCGCCCCAAAAGCGTTATTAATTGTTCCATATGAGGAGAGATGGGATGCAATCGATGGTGGGCCCAAGGACGTTTGAAAAGTTGGGCGGAACAAGAGTCTGCTTACTGGACGGGCGGCATTCTGTTGGTTATCTCGCTTTCACTTGCACCTGTGGCACCTGAGAGCTCGGAACGCTTTTGGGCACAACAACTACGATTTCCAGATTTCTAGCGAAACACTGCAAAAACAGAAGAAACTTGATCAATCTGTTGCTTCTTCTGGCTGACAGTGCTGGCGAGTCGATGTGGCCAGATCCGGTTAATTTCGGCACTTGAAAAACATTCCTGCTGGTTGTAAATATATTTTCGTATTATTTAATCGAAAGCATTGGAAACCTAAGTTTAAATTGCTTATTTAATAGATTTCTAGAATTTCAGCTAACGCAGCAGAAGAAACTATAAAACTGGAAGCCACAAAAACAACAACGTAGCCAAATTGAACAACAAAACCAACACTTTTTAATTAAAGCCACAGCACTCGACCAATTAATTTCACTTTATTTAATTAACAGCTTTTGCTTTATCCAGGCTATCAACAGAGACGATATTTCTATAAGTCTGGATTAGATTGGATTTAGGATTTCTTTAACTATTTGTACCTTTTAGCACATAAATTGTTAACGTTGATTAAGAAGATAGAAAAATTTGCGTGCAAGAAGAAGAACTAGTGATGCTGATGTTAGCGATGTTATTCGATGTTTTTGTTGATTTCGATGCATCGTTGTTTGACGAAACATCGGTCTTTAATTTTAAAAAATTAAAAACTACATATTTAACGATAAGAAACACCATGCGATCAAATAAATAAAATTTCAGTTATACAAATACCAAATTGTATTATTATTAATTTGTTATTATTCCATTTAATTAATCTCCCGCCGATAACGATAACGATTCTATTCATATATCGATGATAGCCGATGACGACTGGCGCTACATTTAAAAATCATATTTGTAGAAACTTTTTTGATCAGCACCAAATTCCCAAAATAAATTCAACGATAAGTTGTACGATTTATGGCGCCATGCTCACAAAAGAGCTTATCGCACTTTTTAGCAATTTTCCTCTTTGTCTTAGCCCCTTATCAGTGCTTGCCAGCGCTGTTCTTGTTGAAAGGCGTTTCGTAACGCTGTCTTATCAGCACATTATTTTGATGTCCTATTTGTTTATAAACAACTGCTGCTACTATGTACATATTCACTTGCATATGTAAAGTTTTAATTTTCCGGATTCCCTTTCAGAGTGCATTTTGTTTGCCACAAACTTCCGCCTTGTGTTAACGAGAGAGTGACTTCCGGCTGCAGCTTAGGTTAAAACAAGTTGTCAGGCATCGATCAGAGCTCTTTGTTTATCATACTTATGACTGTATAAAACATTTACAAATAAAAGGTATAAAACTAAAAGATAAATTGTCATCGGATGTTAAATTCTGATCCAGAACTCATACTGTCACCCGCTCACGTAGCCTCTCCCTTCGCCACGGGAGTGGAACAAGACTTTCGTCACGTAGCAACAGGCTGTTACACAGTTTATTTTTACTACGCATGTTTTTTATGCTGTGTTGTTTACCGAAAAAATTCGCCAAGGCAGCGCGGCAACCTGAATGTGACCCCCGTGCGTATGAGTAATATACATATGTGGATCGTGTTCATGTAAAGAGAGTGTGGAAACCCCAACGGATGCAGACGCAGATGCAGTGGGTGTCTAAAAATAGCTTCAATTATGCTATTTATTATTGCAGCTGTGTTGTGAAGCCGGCAAACCAGATGGACAACTTGTACTGAGGAAAACAGGGGTGGAGCAAGAGGGTTTTCATGAAATATAAAAGGGGAAAGGAATTTTCCAGCACTTAGTTAACAATTTTCGATATTTGGGGGTCTTGGCCCCCCCTTAAACCCTATGAAAGGGGTGTGTGGGTTACTGAGCTGCACAAAAAAGCAGAAAAAAAGCTTCATTCATAGTTTGGTTGGCTCTCTGGGCGGCTCTGAGCTTGGCATAACAATTCCAAAAATGCGGCCAAATTGCATAAAATCGCAATTATAGCGCTGACCGCGTCCGCATGCATTTGTTGTGCCTGGCCTTATCGCCTTCTGTTTGTTGTTTATCGCTATTATTGCTTATCAAACAATGTCGAAACCGAAATCCACAGCCACATTTACCTTGCTTGGCTTTTACTTGGTGCTTGAACCAACCGACAGGTTACCTCGGCACGTGAATACAATTTAAAAATTCCGCTGCATTTAAGCACTACAGTGAGCTCTCGTAAAGAGAATCTGACCATTAAATATATAAGCCAGCGATGCAATTACATCGATTTTACTAGACAAAATCCAGCATAGTCTAGGAAAGCTTGTTTAAAACTATAACAATTACTAGACCATCTGTTTCCGCCCAAGATAATGCTTTATAGGGAAGCTGGACTGTGTAAATAATTTAATCTGAGGTGCGTGGGTGAAGGAAAAGATATACATAAACCTGGGTTTCCCGTGGGCAATGAATTTGGAGCGTTGGCAGGAAAAATAACGAAAGAAATAAATAACTAAGTAAAAAGCCTTTTCCCCATGCAGAATGCAACTAAATAGATAAAATTAACATTCAGTTGTTGGCAGCGCGTCACCATTTCCGGCTGCTTGGCAACAGCGAATGCAAACAAAGGCAGGCGGCGAAATGTTGGACATTTAAAACTGAAAGCAAACACAAAATCAGTGCATATATATGTATATATATATATAACGACGCATATATATAGACCTGCAATCTGGCGGCGACCTGTTGTCGCCATGGTGCGATCGTTAAGTTTTATCTTTTGGAGCCTTTACAAAGTTCATTGCCGCGGGGTCACAGAATCATAAAACATAGTTTGTTCTATTTCTTAAGCTAATTTCTACTAGATTCCTTTTAATGACAAATTTTTTTTTAAATTATTTAATCATAAATTTAGTTTAGTGATTGTTTAGGGAGTGTTTCCATACTTAAACGAAATAAAAACTAAATAAACCAGAAACATAATAGTTTCTTCTATTTCTTAGGCTGCTTTCTAATAGGTTTCTTTAAATGAAAGCTTTTTTTTAAAATATTATTACATCATGAGTTTCTTTTGATAGTTTAGGGACTGTTTCCATACTTCATGTTTGCAAAATAAAACTAAATTTATACTTTTCAGGAACTTCTCATCCCCCCCATCATCACCTGAACAAAAAGCGCGAGCAGCTGTCGCCAGCCATAAATATTTTTTGCACTATGACAATGTCATTAGCGCACAAAAGAAAAGGCCAGATCGGCCACAGACTAAACACTATATGTACATATATATGTGTTTAGTTAAAAATAAAACTATTTAGCCTCCGCGGTGTCGTTGCCGTTGCCAATAGTGACGTTGATTCGCAATGGAATGGAACCTGCAATCTCCCTAGACTAGTATTAGCGATAGATTAGCTCAAAGATACTATATAATGCTCTATGGGAGAGCCGTCAGCTGCTGGGGGGAGATCGAACTCACTGTAATCGCATGTTAATTGATAACAGCCAGGTAGTGTCAGGTGCAGCACTCCCCGAGTCTCGCTGAGCAATAGAATTCCAAGCAGCTCGATAAAAGCAAATAAAAATGCAAAATAAAAACATTGATAACCGGTTTGGGGCGATGGAAAAACCCTTACGGGTATGGGGGGAGTGTTTGTTTGCTTAAATCGTTACGTAGAAAATCGTCACATGACCTTAGGTCCAGATATGTGGATAGGTTTCATCATGAGAACATCAGTAAATGCTATTGATTAGTGTCTTGATTAACGATTGCTTTTATTCATTGTTTATATATGTATAAATTCTCTTACTCTTATCGTTTACCTGCGTAGTTGTTAATATGTATATACTCCGATTAGGTTGGCAATTTTAAAAACCAATAAATATAGTTAACAGCGAAATACGATTACAACTAAATGTTCATTTTGCAATTCTTAGCTTACTGTTCAAGTCTCTCAATTGGGTTCGCTTCTGGATTCAACTCGTTTTGCAATAGAAATTAACTTTTTAGCCTTTGATTACTGCATGCTATCTATCTATATACATTTTCTGTTCACTTACAAGCAAGGCGAAAGGCACTTGAACAAAGAAACAAACAAACAAGCCAAGAGTACACCCCACTTACTACTCCTATGTACAACTTAGAGGGGAAATTAGAGCCTCCTGTTGGGGCGTACATAAAGGTTATTTACATGGCGTATTAACGTAATATCAAAAAGCCTATCAAAACTCAACTAAACTCAATGGCATTCGTTATATATATTATTATTAAAGGGGGTTGTTCGTTCCGGGTATCAATTTTTAAGGATTTTTCATATAGATCTCCCTCAAAGTAACCCCCAACATAACCCCGCTTTATTATAAATAGCTTAGGGTAAGGTCTAAATGGTAAACATCAACTCAGTTGCTCATTTGCAGGCCTCCGCTGCTGCGGCTGCCCGTCGACGAGGAGCCCGTGAGTCCAAATTGCGATACTAGCTTATCGTAGTCCTCTAGCGACGTCTCGAACTGTTCCAGCTGCCGGGACAGGTCATCCATGGCGCTGGCATCGCTGGCACTGGTGGCCACCGCTGTGGCTGCTGCTGCTGCTGTGGCTCCGCACGCTGGCACAAAGGTACTCGATGGCGGTGTGGTTGCCAAGGACGAGATCTCCGCCTGCAGCTCGTTGAGACCGCGCAATGGTGGCGCATGGTAGCATTCCCTGTAGAACTTGGCCAGATCATTTACATGCGACGTGGGCGAGGCGAAGGGAAAGTTCAGCTCCTTGAGCAGGTTATCATCGTCGGGTGGAGGTTGCAGCGCCGGCTCCGAGTGGTGGCGATAGGCGGACGAGGCGCTGGCGGGAATTAGCAGGCTTTTGATGGGCGACACAGAGTTCCCCGCGTTCTTCTCGAAGCTCTTAAAGCCCGTGGAGTTGTTGTTGAGATTGCTGCTCTGGTTAAAGTTGTTTAAATGGTGGTTGTTGTTGTTGTTGTTATTGGCACTCAAGACACTGGCGGCCACCGTGTTGTCCAGGCGGTTAAGAGATTCCACAGAGCCGCGTCCTCGTAGCAGCCATTCAAAGGGCGGCGTTTCGGGCAGAACGAAATCGTCTTCCGTGTATTGTTTTAGCTTTCCCATATCGGTGAACGCACCCGGACGCAGCGGCTTCTCGATGTCGATGCAGCGGCGATCCGTGCCGGAGCCAAGGGCGGGATTCAAGGCCAACTTCTTGGCCGCGGCAGTGCCATTTGGCAGCTGCTGCTGCTGGTGCTGCTGGAAGCCAGCCGAGCTGGCGTCGCTGGCGGGTCGGAAGTGGTCCGACTTGAGCATGATGGTGTTGCTCTCCGCCTGGGCGGCCGTCGGCGAGATGGTGAGCTTGGTGCGGTAGGCCACGGACATGACCAGCGAGCCCACAATCGTGTTGAGCTGCCCGATTTTCACGTGCTTGTGGCCCTCGCCCAGCGTGTGCACCTGCGGCCGGTCCACGTAAATGCGATAGAAGATGCCATAGGAGTCGGGGCACTGGCGGCGTGACAGCTTGTAGGCGGGCGTGGTGCGGGTGAGCGAGATTAGGGACTTGAGCATGATGCCCATGCGGTTGTAGATGGCGTGGGCCGCCTTCAGCGTCTGTCCCTCGGTGTTAGCGGTGTTGCCAGAGTCGGCCTTGGGCTCGCCTGTGGCCGGAGTGGCGCCGTTTGTGGCGCCGGACTGCAGTAGATCCAGGGACCACACCTCCAGCACCATCTGGTCGCCGTCGGAGGTCCGCAGCGAGATCTCCACGCAGAGCGGCAGCCGCTGCAAGATGCTCTCGCCCGTCTTGAGGCCCAGCGCCCGCTTGGTCTCGTCCAGCACCTCCGGATGGTCCTGGACGGCGATGTTGAACCAGTCGCTGCCCGCCAGCGGATTGCACTGCGTCTGCATCTTCTCCCCCAGCCGCGACTGCACCACCACCTGGGTGGACTTCAGGACCAGGAACTTGATGAATTTCTCCAGATCCCGCTCCGCTGCATTCAATCGCTGAGCAGACATTTTCTTTGTTTTTCCTTTGATTTGCGTTTTTATTTGTAGTGCGTGTGTGTGTGCGAACAAAGTTCGCTGTCACTTCTCTTATTTCCGCGTCTTGTTTTCCCTTGAATTTAACGTTTTTCTTGTAGCTTAGGCTACGTTCTATGCACAGCAGAACACAATTATCACTTGCCCGGGCATTTTGCCAAAACACTGTAGTTTGTGCAACGATTTCCGTGTTTGTTTTGATTTTCGAAAACAGATCACTCCCACTTTATTAATGAAACTGAAAAAAAACTGAGGCACTGCTCTGACGGGGTTGCCATGCGGGCGCGGTTACCCCAAACAGGGCTGCCATCTAGATGGGCAGCGTCAGTGGGATAAGATGAACTGGTTTCGTTTTTTAACTTATTATATACTATAATTCCTAAATTTTGGTTTTTAATTAGTTTAAAAAATCTACAAAAATAGGACGACTGCCAAAGAAAACAATACCCATAATAACTTCTTTATTTTTTTAAATATTTAGTTTAATTTTATTTTTTTAGCTCTCAGTTTTTACAGTCTGGCAACATCGCTTAAAACGGTGATGATACACGTCACGTACACCGGGAGGTGGGGTTGGCGGGTGGTTAAAGATCTGAAATTTGACTTATTTGGACACTTACAGGGCCAGCAAGGGCTACATATCGCCGCCACCCAACGCCTGCTGATCCTCCTCCTCCCGCGCGACAAAGAAGTGCTCGCGATCCGTGGAGGTCAGCACATGCTTCGGCAGATACCGCAGCACAGAGGCCGGCACCTGGCTCAGCATGAGCAGCCGCTCCTGCTTGACGCGCTCCTCCAGCTCGGCGTCGGTCTTGGCCTTGGTGTCGAAGTACTGAACGGTCTCGGCGGTGGCCTCTGCGCGCTTGCGCTGATTGTCCTCCATCATGGCCAGCAGGGTGGCCCCGTGCTCCTTGCGTCTGCGGTAGTTCTCGAGCTGTTTCTCGGCCTCCCAGTGTGTCCCCGACACCTCCTGCTGGCGAGTCTCGATCTCGGTGCGCTTCAGCTGCATCTCCTCCATCTTGCGGTGCTCCAGTTCCATGCGATAGCGGTCCATCTCCAGCTTGGTGCGGCGCCGCGACAACTGCTCCTGTTGCATCTGCTGGCGGAAGCGCTCGTCGCTCTTGGCCAAGTACTCCGCTTCCAGCAGATCCTGCAGGAGGTTGTCGCGATGGCGCTTCTGGTTCTGCAATGAAAAAGGCGTCAGAGGAGCGTCACCGGGATGAGATGTAGCATGTGATTACCTCGATCTGGAGCACCTGCTCGCCCAGACGAATGCTGATCTCCTGCTTCTTTCGCTGCACCTGAAGGCGCTCTTCCTCCAGCTGCAACTTCCTGTCCTCGATCTCCGACTGCTTCTCGAGCAGTTTCCCCAGCTCCTGCAGATTCTGGGCCCGTTCCCACTCCTTTTGCTGCTTATTCTCCTCGATGGACCGCAACATGTCGTGGCGTTTCTGCACCTTTCGCTGTTCCAGTTCAAGCTGAATAGCCCGATCCTCCTCCTGGATCTGCTTCTGCTTGGCTTGGCTTTCCTCCCGGTCGCTCATCCCCTGGACGTGCCGCCGCTGGCGACGCAGACGGTTCTCCTCCATTTGGCGGACAAGGGTTTCGCGGAGGCACTGCTGCTGCTCCTTGCGGACGGCTTCTTCTTCGCGTTGCTTGGCCTCCAACAAGCAGCGCTCCTTGGAGCCTTCCTGCGCCTCATCCTGCACGGCTAGCAGGCGGGCGCGCTCCCGTTCCACCAGGTCGTCGGCTATCTGCTTGGAAATGGCAGCCAGGCGCAGTTGCTCTGCCAAACTGCGGAGTTCTTCGCAATCCTGCCGCAGCTGCTGGCGGCGCTTCTTCTCCACGAATTCCGCTCGCTTCAATTGCTGCATTTCCTGAGTCATGGCCGTCCTCTCAAAGTCATCCCGCGTTGTCTCCTTGCAGAGTTTCAGACTGTTTATCGTATCCTGTTCCTGCTGCATCTCCTGGAACACTCTGCCACTGAGCATGTTGCGCTCCAAGCGTAGGCACTGTGGCACCTTGAATTTGGCTCTCCCGACTTCGAAACCACGATAGTTGCCCTGGTCACATCGACCTCGAACGGTTGCCATGGCGAAGAAAATTAAAGAATATAATTGTGGCAGAAAAGGGGGGAAGAATTACGCAAAACTCAAAGACTACTAGCTAGGTTACTATATCTGAGTTTTTATAGGTTATTATTGGAGTTAGATCCTTGTCAACGCATCCCTGTGAATGGCAAATCGGACAAAATACTTCCAAATCTAAAAAACATTTAAAAAAACTGCAACTAATGAAAAATGTACAATATTCTTTGTCATTAAATGACAATTTAATAATTTCTTCAAAATAATTTCCTTAAATGCATAATTCAGTTTTCTCGAAGGCATTCGGGAAGTATTATTGGAGTTAGATCCTTGTCAACGCATCCCTGTGAATGGCAAATCGGGCTAAATATTTGCATGTATAAAAAACATAAACAAAAACTTAGTAACAAATGGAAAATAAACAATATACTTTGTCATTAAATGACAATTTAATAATTTCTCCAAATTATTTCCTTAAATGCATAATTCAGTTTTTTAAAAGGCGATCGTGATGTATTATTGGAGTTAGATCCTTGTCAATGCATCCCTGCGAATGGCAAATTGGGCAAAATATTTGCATATCCAAAAAACATTTAAAAAAACTGCAGCTAATGGAAAATGTACAATATACTTTGTCATTAAATGACAATTTAATAATTTCTTCAAAATAATTTCCTTAAATGCATTATTCAGTTTTCTCGAAGGCGATCGGGAAGTATTATTGGAGTTGATCGTTGTCAACGCATCCCAGTGAATGGCAAATCGGGCAAAATATTTGCATTTCTAAAAAACATTTAAAAAAAACGGCAACTAATGGAAAATATACATATACTTAGTCATCAAATGACAATTTAATAATTTCTTCAACATGATAGCTTATCCTTAAATGCATAATTCAGTTTTCTCGAAAGCAATCGGAAGTATTATTGGAGTTAGATCCTTGACAACGCCTCCCTGTGAATGGCAAATTGGACAGAATATTTCCAAATCTAAAAAACATTAAAAAAAACTGCAACTAATGGAAAATATACAATATACTTGGTCATTAAATGACAATTCAAAATGATAGCTTATCCTTAAATGCATAATTCAGTTTTTTCAAAGGCGATCGGGAAGTATTATTGGAGTTAGATCCTTGTCAACGTATTCCTGTGAACGGCAAATTGGGCCAAATGTTTTTATATCTAAAAAAACAACCAAAAATATAGCAACAAATGGAAAATGTACAATATACTTGGTCATCAAATGACAATTTAATAATTTCTTCAAAATGATAGCTTATCCTTAAATGCATAATTCAGTTTTCTGGAAGGCAATCGGGAAGTACTTCTTGTCCTTTTCCACAATGGACTCCAGCAGGTCATCGATATCCGTGGTGGGGTAGCGCTCCACCCAGGACTGGATGTAGCCCTCGTGGGTTGGCTCGTAGGTCTTCAGCAGCACTTTATTGTCCTTGCCCACCTCAGTGTTGGCCTGCACCAGGATCATGCGGGGCTTCTTGTGAGCCAGGCAGATGTCCCGCCACTTGGCCCACGGATGCGATCCGCTCTCGTTCACCTCCGAATAGTGCTCGTACATTTTGTTCGCCGCCTGGATGTCCGCCGTCGACTTGTAGACCTGCAGTTTGGTGAGGAAGTCCCCTAGCGCCTTCTTTCCCACGGTCTCGATCTTGCTGCGATCCACGGTCAGCAGTAGATTCTTTCCGCCCTCGGTTTCTTCAACCTTAACCAGTCCCTCTCCGGCCTCCAGGAGCACTTTCATGATGACAAATCGCGCACGAGAGTGCGCCTGCAGCCACAACTTGGACTTGGGGTTGAACATTTCCAGGGCCACGCCCATGCCGTTCCAAATGAGGCTCAGCCAGTTAACGTAAATGATGTTGTCCTGCTCCACCTTGTCCTTGAAACCGAAGATCTCCAGAATGTCCCGCTGCAGGGAGAGATACAGGCCCACGGCTTCGGCACGGCACTCCTCATACGAAGAACCAATCGCGCCGAACTTCGTGTCATAGGTTTCCCCGGGCAGGTACCACGTCGCAATGTTTTCCCCGGTGATCAAGTTCTTGGTGTTCTCCCTGTCAAAGTTGTAGACTCCCTGCTCGTCGATGCGGAACAGCTTGCCGCTGCCGTGACCCAGCAGCTCATGGAGACCCACTTGAACCTCAAAGGCCTTCACCTTGTACTCCTTCATCAAAGCCTGGTCCTCTTCGGTGAGGAAGGGAATGGGGTCTTTGCGGTTGATGTTGGCCAGCACATTGCCCAACGAGACGTTCTTGAAGCCCTCGTCCTGACGGATTTCGTCGTCTGCATAGAAAATAGATTAAATATAAAGCTAAAAGGCGGTCAGATTTATCTTACAGTTGGGAATATTGATGCCGGCAGGCACTCCGCTGCCGGCGAAGGTGAGCACATCGAGGGAGGTGAAGTCCGGCTTCAGGTAGGAGTCCTTCTCGTACGGCTTTGTCCAGGGCAGATATTCGACGAGCTTCTCGGCCTGATTGACCAGCTCGGAGAACTTTGCGGAGCTCTCTTTGTTCACCATGGCCACAAAGCCCTCGAATTCGGCGCGACCTCCCGCAGGATCCCTGTAGGTCTCGATAAAGCCAATGTATGTCTCGATAACGGGTCCCTTGTCCTTGATCCACCAGCGGGAACCGTCCTTGTGTTCCGCCAGCGAGCCCTGTTCGAAGGATCGTACGTAGTGCTCGATCATCTTGGACTCGTTCTCGTTGGCCGCGTACTTCTGGGCCTCCAACAGGTGCTGGTTGACGCGCTGCAGCAGCTTCCGGTAGTCGCCACGCGTCACTCGGAACTTGTTGCCATCGAACTCCTCCAGCGGCAGTGTAATCCCGTCCTGCGGGGCCTCAGCCACCGAGCCCAGCTTGACATCGTAAATGGTTTGACCATTTTCCAGCAGCTTAAATGTGCGGCACATGTAGGGTTCGATGCGCTTCGAGGTTAGCCACTTGTTGACAATTTCCGAGTCCTCCTTGGTGCAGTTGTCCGACCAGTAAGTGGTTATGCCATCGGGCGCAAAGCCCAGTATCTCGTTTCGCGACTCCAGTGCATATACCAAATCCTTGACCTTCTCGAAGATTTCGCCTACTCGTGGCCCAGCGGCAAAGGCAGCGGAGGAGCGCACAATCGTTTCGAACTTTGCCTCGGACAGGTTGGGCACGATCTTGCTGTCGCCCATGCCCTTGTAGTTGCCCGCGTTGGCGAACACGCCGCAGGCATAGACCAGGAAGCCCGTAAACTCGTCGGCGCTGACGCCTGCTTCCAAGGCCTTGACCCTCAGCTCGGCCGGCTTCTCGGCCACAAAGATGCGGTGCAGCAGGGAGAATATAAGCGGCGCCTCGGGACTCGACTGGATGAGAGCGATGAGGCCTCCGTCCCAGGAAGCCTGGCTGAAGTGGTGGGCATAGAGCTTCTCCTTTTCGGTCAGGTTCTCGAAGGCATTCCTGCAGTCCAGATCGGCGATGGGCTGCGTGTTGGGCAGGACGAAGTGGGCGGTCTTACTGGCCATATCAGCGGGCTGGGGAATATTCGCGCTGGAACTGCAATGACAAGTGGTTGAATGGGGGTTATTTATAGCTATCTAGATAACTGAGATAACGCCTGCCAAGTACCTGTAGCTGATCGACATTGGTCTGAGTCTGAGGGAGCTATAAACGCCGGACGCGTGTCTGGAGAATCGAGCAGTGTTCGGCCCAGAAAGAGTTAAAGTTCTTCTGGAATCGATTTGGTTACAACGGATTCGGCAGAGCCTGCTGGTGACATGCTGCCGGCACCTCTGTACGGACTTAAGCCAAAACATAATTGGGGGAATATCGGAATGGGGGCCAACTTTTCTGTGTCGCCCAAACTGGAAAATGTAAAATGATGCTACGCTTTATATTAAATTTCGAAAGACAAAACCAACAAAGTTTTGAGTGGAAATAAACGTAACAAAAAATACAAAAACTGATGATGGATGCACTTTTCCCCAGACTGTCCCACAAAACAGCAAATGTGGCAGTTCAGCTGGAGTTAACCAAATGAAAATAGGACTAAAATCTGAGCCGGCTAAAATGGATGCCGCCAGGAAGCTTTTCTAATCCCACGGAATGTGGATGCTGAAGAACTATTTCCGTGCTGGTTAGTCAATAGCCAAACAAAACAAAACTCCGTCGACAAGTGTAAGGGGCCGGAAAAACAGTTTAAGTCGCGCTTTGAGCTTACGTACCTTGTGAAAGCAGAACGGAATAAATAAAAAAGGATTTTGCCGACAATTTTTTGCAAGTTGTACAAGTGGAGGCAGTGTGACCAGTCCAGCTGACTACTATTCCGAGCGGTGCTGCCACTTTGGCCATAAAAATTGCTAAAAAATAGTTTAAAATCTCTGTTTTAATATATAAATTTTATTATAAAGCTATCTATTTTTGTACATTCTTTATAATGTTAAAAGAAAATTGCTAAATAAATATGTATCAGAAATACATGTTACGTATACTACTACGTTATACTTCAAATTTGATTACCTTTTTATTTTTCTTTTTTTTTAAGTCTGCTTATTAAATTTACAAATATAAAAAAAAAATTTATCACATTTATCGTGAGAACCCTTAAAATTCCATTAACCATAACCATTAAAATTTAGTTGCTAAAAATGGAGATTTTTTTAAATTTGAATATAATTTTTTTTTAAAAAGCTAGCTATTTTTGTACATTTTTTATAATAATATATAATATAATTTCAAAATTAATAAATTCAAAAATATATGTTATGTTTACTACTACGTTATACTTCAAATTTGATTACCTCTTCATATTTATTTTTTTTTAAGTCTGCTTATTTAATTTACAAATATAAAATAAATTAAAATATTTTTTTTAGATTTATCGTGAGAACCCTTAAACATTTTCAAAAATGTAGTAAATTTTGTGCTTAAAAATTTAAATTTTATTATATTGAAAACTTGAACTTGTTCACATTTATCATGCAAAATCCTTAAACATTTTCAAAAACTTACTGAAAATTTGAATTCTATTGTTTTTAGAATAAATTTATTGATATATGATGCTAACGGCTTATTGATTCTTATATTTATATTTTATATTTAAATATATATTATATTTTAAATATTTTTATATTTAAATATGCTTTTTTAAATTAAAGTTTAATATTACTTGGCAAGCAAGAATTAATTTCAATACGTATAACCTTTTTTGGTTTTTGAGGTTAACAAATTTAAATTTTCAGTATAAAAATTCAAATAAAATATAATTTTCAGTATAAAAATTTAAATTAAATTTAATTTTCAGTATAAAAATTTAAATCAAATTTAATTTTCAGTATAAAAATTTAAATTAAATTTAATTTTCAGTATAAAAATTCAAATTAAAATTTCTTTTGAAGTTTTTTAACAAATTAATGATATAAAATTATAAGACGGATGCAAATTTGTAGTTCCCATTGACTGGCTGTAAATGCTGATCAAGAATATAAATGATTTATGTGTTTGGAAAATATGATTTATTTAATTAGCTGCAAAAAAATGTTTTTATTTTCTAAAATTCAAATTTTTCAGCTAAAGAGTGTCCATAAAGAGTAGTTGAGTTATTTTTATTGGGAGCTTAATCTGTTATCATTTCCGAAAGTCTCCATCACAAATAACCTTATAAGTCTAACAAACATAAATCTTTTTAATTCAATAAGTGCAAGCAATAAAGTGAATAGGAATATAATCGAAAATTTCATCGTGGCAAGTTCTATGGAATGCAGAAAAAGAAAAACAAACTTTAAACAAATAAACAAAAAATAATACAATTGCTTCAGAAAGTGACTGCTTGTGAAATTAAAAATTGTGAAAGAAAAATAAAAGAAAGATTAGAAAAACAATAATTCAATATAACGTAAAATACAAACAAGAAAATTATAAACTCTGTTCAGAAATATTTTTTGGAAAAACCTGCGCATGCATATCCTGGCTACTATACTTTCATTTTAATACTAGGTTTACATTTGGGCTTAAAACTTGCGGGCAAAGGCCTGCTCCTTGAAGCGCAGCGCCGACTGCATGGCTGAATTTTGTTTGCAATTTGCCGAAGCCTGCAACGCCTTCTGCTTGGCTCGCTTCTTCGAAGATGTTGGCTTCTCTTGAAATCCGTGGTTTCTAGGAGTAGCCGGCACCTCGCGGAAGTATTTCTGCTTCGGCGTGACCGGCTCCACACGCATTATGCCCGAGCTGGTTTTAATTAGCTCAATAATCGGTGCTCTCGGCGGAGAATCGATCCTGGATACTGTCACAAAGCCGGCATTTGTGCGGAAACGATTTGTGCCTCGCACGACATGGTTTTCCTCATCGGAACTCTTCAACGGCGACGTCTCTGGCTGCTTCTGCTTTTTGGTCTTTTTCAATTGTTTAGATTCCTTTTTGTCCTTCGGGGGCGGCTGCGGCGACAGTTTACGTGCCAGGGAGCGAGGCTATGGATAAGCAGGGGATTAATCTTATTCTTTTTTTAGGTTTGAGATCAAACTCACCTCTTTTGAGGGCGCCAGGAGGCTAACAGCATGCCCCACCGCCTGGCGAGCTGCCTGCAGACGCTTCAAGTCCTTCTTAGGCGGAGCTGGTGGCGGCTTAGAGGCTGGTTTTCCTGCCTGGATTGTTGATATGACCACTGCTGGATTTGAAGTTTGTTTTCCCGTCTGGAGTGTCAAAACTGACATGGTTTCTTCTGATTTGCCAGCCGCAGATGTTGCTGGTCGCTTTTGCTTCTTTTGCCTCTTTCCTGCAGCAACGTCCTTGAAAGAAATTATAATATTATTTAATAGATTAATCAGTTCAAACTTAAGCCTTGACTCACCTCTTGTTTTTTCTTCAGGAAGGCTTCATTGGCCTTCTGTAGGACGTTATTGCAGTACTCAAGATAATATTCTGCAGTTTTCGGTTCACTGGAGGGCTCCAGCTTTGCCTTGGTTACTGCTGCTTTAGCACTCACAATCGTCTTATCCTCCACGGCCTCCATTGTTGGCCTGCCTTCATCCTGGGAATGTGAGTTATCCTCCAACGAAGTCGCCTTTGCTGGTGATTTTTTTAAAGAAACATTTTGGGCGACATTTTTCACCTCCTCCTTCTCGGGGCTTGGTTCTGGGATTGTTTGCTGCTGCTGCATCGGTTCTATCTCGGAATCTGATTCCTGGAGGGAATCCTGTTTAGATATTTCCTTTTCAGCAGCATGTTCCACCGGAGTCGTCTCTGCGTTGAGGTCATCGTCATCCTCGAAGGACTCTGTGGATTCCATTTTAGAGCTCTTCAAGCGCTTTCGCTCATGATGAATTTCGCCCATTTCCTCTAGATCTTCGGTGGCGCATGTAAAGCTCTTGGAGAGGCGTTTGCGCTTGTTCTTAATCCGCTTTTGTTCGGCCACCATTTCCACAAAGGATTGTGAGGGACAGAAGTCGCTGCCAACCACAGCACGATCGCTGCGGCGCTTTAGCTTGGGCTCCTTGGCTGCCAATTCATGACCGGGCATAATCAGGGACTGGCGACGAGACTTCTGGAGAGGATTGAACATAGTCTCAAGGTGGCGCAGATCTTTGGAGGCCAATTCGGCCAAAAGAGCTTCCTCATCTGCAGATTTCGAGGATTTTTGGGTGTGAAAGGAAGTGGGGACTTTTCTACAGGCTCCTCCTGCTCCTCTTCTGCCTCCTCCTCTTCTGCCTTCTCCTCTTCTGCCTTCTCCTCTTCTGTCTTCTCCTCTTCTGCCTCTTCATTCTTAGTTTCACCTTCACCAGCTTCAAGTTCTTCGTCTTCGTCTTCGTCTTTGCCTTCGTCAACGGGGCCCTTATCGTCCTCCGAGTCCATGATCTCAAAGACACTTGTATTTCTCTTTGCTGGCTGGTCTTCCTCCTCCTCATCAGTGGAGTCTAGCTCCAATATGCTAACGTCCTGGCGCGTGGCTGTCTTGTTGAACCTCTCCGACTTGTTTAGTTCGTTGAGCGCCATGATGCGCGAGTTTTCCAGTTCGGTTTCCGAGTTTGAAAACTTCTCTGCGCTGCCGTTCAACATTTGGGCAGCTTCGCTTAGTTTGCTTGCATCGGAGGAACAGTTGCTCCGTTCCTTGGACTTTGCCAACTTGCTCGTGTTCTGCACACTTCCTTGGTTCTCATCGTCACTTGACTCGGCCACTAAAATACGGCGACGTTTTTTCTTGTCTTTCGATTCCAAAAATTCCTCCTCCTCATCCTCCTCGTTGGTGGAGTAGCATAGCGGGTCCAAATCCTCCTCCACATCGTCGTCGGGAACGACAAAGGAATCATTCGATTCATGCGAATCGTCAACAGACTCTTCTTCGGTGTCCTGGCTTCCAACGGACTCTCCGTCGCAGTGAATTTCATTCTCCTCAATCTCCCGACGCTCCGAAGAGTCCATGGAGTCCCCGGACTGGTAATGAGCAGGCGCCTCCTCCGCTTCGTTGGCAATGAACTCGCACTCATCGCCCTCTTCCTCCTCCTCATCGCTATCCAGGAGAGCGAGGATTTCGCTCACAGCCTTCTTTGGCGACACATTCGCTGGCTGAGACATCGGCGAGAATTCCTTCTCTTTTTCCAGCTCATCAAAGGGCCTGATGGCATCGATTTTAAGCGGCGCAGGCTGCAACTGCGACTCCTGGCTCTTAAGCAAGGGCGTGGAGCTATTCCGCCTCTGGTCCATGTCTGTCTTCAAGGGCTTCGGGGTTAAGTTCAAGGAAGATGGCATTTTCTCGCGGCCCGGAGTCTTTGGAAATCGTTTCTTTTCCACATCGTTCTCCTTGGTGGCGTTGTGAAAGCCCACGGCTTTCTTTTGCTCACCAGCTGGTGGGTTTGGGCTTGAAATAATGACCGAATCCTCCCTATCTGGGACCTGCATATCCTCATCTATATCCATAGGGATTTCTGGAGCTTTGACTTCATCCTCGGGACTCGCAATGAGTTCTTTTTTGGGAGTTTCAATAGTTTCTTTTTTGGGAGTTTCAATTGTTCCTTTTTTTTGAGTTTCAATAGTTTCTTCTTTGGGTTTTGGACTCTCCTCGCATTTGATTTCTTCTACTTTTGGCTCAGTGATATCTGGCTCAACGTTGGAATCCTGTTCCATCTCAGACATTGGCTCATTTTGTTGTAACTCATCACCCGGCAGCGATTCCTGCGCATCTAAAAACTCTTGCTCCTCCAGGGAATCATTCTTTTCAGGAGGCCGGACCGGCAAAGATGCTGGTTCAGGTAGCTTCTCCACAGTGCTCTCTGCCTGCTCAGGGGAATCAGGAACTATTGTTGGCTCCGCTGTGGGAAGGGACGCCTCGCTTTCGTTGTTAATGCTCGGCACCGGAATCTGGGATCTTTCAGAGTCTTCCAGAGTCGGCACAGACTGTTTATTAGCATCATCATTTAGTTCTTTAGCAACCAACGGTTTTACAGGAGTTGCTTCTCGCTTTTCTTTGATTTCCTCGGCTAAAACTATGCCATCTCTCTTCTGTTCATCCATTTTTAGCTTCTCCAGCCTCACCGACACCTTGGGTGTGTGTGGTTTTATTGACACTGTCGCCGCCTTCGCTTCCTTTTCAACCACTTGTGGCTTCTTCGCACTCTCCAGCTCCCGCTTTGGCTTGTCTTCTGAGAAAGTGAGCAGATCGGGTTGCGACGAGGGTCGGGTAACGCTTGGCGGTGTCTGCGACATGGAGCGTGTCACCCTCTTCTCGCCAGAGGGCGTCGGCGTGGGCGTATTCGTTCGCGATCTGGGTTTCTCCACCTGCTGCTGCATCACTTCGCTTTCCTCGGCCTCCTCTTTGAGCGTCAACTGTTGGCGCACTGACTTGCTTTTGGCCGGGGTGCGGGCCGTCCTCTTCACGGAGGAAGGTGTGACGGGCTCTGGGGTCTCGCCGCGGGCCAGGGAGGCGCGTGTGGACCGCGTGGGAGTCCTAACGTCCAAGGTGACCGAGTTCAGGCGCGTGCGGCGAGTGGGGCGCGGTGAAGCGGTGCCTGTGTGAAAAGGACAGCAAAAATTAGGAGCTTCAGCTTCCGGGATTTCACTAAAACTCACCCCGATCCGATGCAGTGTCCAGCTGCGGGGTTCCAGGCCGACTATCTGTGTCCAGCAGGGACATCCGGCGAGTGCGAGCCCGCGTCACTAGGGAAAAGATTGGGGCAAATAAGCAGAGATATGGAAAAGCGAAAAGAAAAAGTGGAGCACCCGGAACAATGGCCGGCAACGGGGTACATATGTATGTATGTATGTACTTGGATCCCGTTGCTTGAGCCTCGCGTTGCTTGAGCCTCGAGTTTCTTTTTCCGTTCGCCTGCTAGGATTCACGCTTGATCCACTTATTTAAGACACTCACCGCGCTGTCCCTGAACCTCCGTGTTCTCCGTATTCTCCTCCATTTGGCTCCACTTCTTTTTACGTACTCAAAATTCAACAAGTTAAATCGAATATTGTGCCGTCCTGCAAGGAAATGAGTTGACAAAACGAGAATCAAACGCCGAAGTACAAATGAAGTGAAATCGACATGTGCCCAATTGAACCTTTTACAGCACTGGACTGCTTTTGCGCTTTTTCTCGGCGCCTCCTTTACGACCGTTAAAATTCAAATGTTGGTCTCCTTTATATCGAACTCTTAGCTAGTTGGCCATAATAAATGGTGCCTTTGACTAGATGTTTATTTCTTTTATTAGTCTTCTGTTTATTAACTTAATTATTATTATTTTCAGTGGATAAATATCTCAACTTTGACGCTCTGCAGCACTGGCCCTTGCCCAGCGTTGAATCGGACGTTACCTTCAATTCGGATTAACCGCCGATTTCTGCTATTAAACAATGTCCGAAAGACAATAGCGTTCATCTGAAGATTTATTATAGCAAAGATTAAGATAAATTACCATGTTTTTCTTTATAATTCAGTGTAATTAGCATTTTATTTTGTAGTTTAAAGCATATTTTGTTTGGCGAGCTCCGGATTGAACTGGCTATTGTACTTTTGGACGATTCTGGGCGTTGGAGCTGGTGTAGATGCCACACTGGTTGCCACCGCCGCCTCTTTGGGTGCGAAAAGTGCCTCAGAGCGCTGGCGTTCGACTTCCTCTCTACGCAGGCGCTCCTTCCTCAGCCTCTCCAGTTTCTCGCGTTTGTAACGCTCTGCCTGCTCCGATTCGTTGGCCTCCGATGCGCGACTTGACCTCTTGTGCTTCTTCGCCTTGCCTTCGCTCGATTTACTTCGCTTCTTCTCCTTCTTGTGCTTCTTATGGGAGGATGCCGAGCTGCTGGTTGGTGTTGCTGCCTGAGGAGAGGCAGTTCTTTCACGTTTTCGTTTGTGCGCTCTCTTGGTTTCTTTTTTCGCGGGCGGAATGAGAGCATTGATCAAGGTGAGGGGATCGTGAGCCAGCTTCTGCTTCAGATGGCTCTCCGCGGCACTGGTGTCACCCGCATCCGGCCTCTTGGGAGCCACCTCGTACCAACTGCGCACTTTCAGGGCCTCATTTGTGTCCTGTCCCAGATAGGTGAGGTAGCCGATCTGCTTCTCGTACTTCTCCTGTTCCTCCTTCTGCTCCTTCTCCAGGTCCTTGTTGGTGGTCTTTACATGGCTCCTGTAATCCGCAAAGAGGTCCACTCCGCTGGTTTGTTCAGGCTTTTCCGGGGCGGAAGCTTGAGAGGCCGAGACCTTCTCTGGCAGTCCCGACTGGCGGCGCAGGAAGTTTATGCGGGCCTCGCTTTCCTGTACAGAAGATTTTGCCATAAAAATGGAAAGATAAACTTATTTTCTGTTAATTCTTACAGCAAATTCCAATTTGTCCTGCCGAATCTTCTCCTCAGCTGCGGCTGCTGCCTGATCCCGCCGCACGCGGGCAATGTTATCCTTGGTGCGCACATGCCAGCTACAAATAGGACAAAGTCAGTACAAAGTCACAGTTACATTAGATCTACCCACCGTTTTTTTGGTAAAATATTCATTTGTAAAATTGTTTTGTTGTCCAATAAAGTTCAATAGGGATGTGCAAAAAATAAATAAATAAGGTAAACAGCGGCTAATCGATATTATTAGCAGGATATCGGAAAAGGGGATTTTGTAAACAACGTCTGGTCACACAGTTCGCATGGATACACAATGTTTTTTAACGAGGGAAGGAAATTTTTGCTGTTTTTGTGCAATTTAAACAAGCTAAGGCCAAGCATTTGTTAGTTCCCTGGACTCTGCAGCTGTATCCCAAACTGAGCTTAAAGAATCCTACAAAAGGAGCTGGGCAAATACATATATTAAGAAACACATCCGCAGAAATAGCAGCCCAGCGACAGCTCGCAACTGTTTTGGAGTGGCCAAAATAAGAGGCAGCTAGCGCCAAACCGAGCCGATCCGCTTCGAGGTAACTCTTGGAGGCTATTAAAAACCCGGCCGAATTAACAAGAGCGTTTGTTGTGCTTTTCTCGTTTCGCGATCAAAGGGAGCAGGTCTCATTGTTCTGCCCTGGTGACATCGTTTGCCCGGCAGGCACGGCAGCTGTGCTAAAAATGGAGTGGACGCGAGAGAAGACGTTGCTGCTGATCAGTGAGTACCGCTCCCGTCGCGGTCTGTGGGACATGACGTGCGACGAGTACCGAAAGAAGGACGTTAAGCAGCGGCTCTTGAACGAAGTCAGTCAGGTTCTCGGCGGGAATATTCCGGTGAACGAGCTAGAGAAGAAGTTCCACACGCTGCGCACGCAGTACCACCGCGAGATCAGTCGCATGAAGCGCAAGGAGCCGTACAACTCCAAGTGGTTCGGTTTCAAAAACCTGGTATTCCTCAGCTCTCCCTACGCCTGCCGGTCCACGAAGGGTCGCTTAAAAGCCGATCTGCAGGGCGACGAACGAAAGTTTGCCGTAGGCGGAGAGGTCAATACGGAGAACCACAGCGAAAGGAGCACTCCGGTGAACAACAGCAACAGCGGCGGCGGCGGCGGCGGCAATAGCAGCAGCAACATGAACGAAGATTATTTGCGCAAGAGTCACGCGAGCAGCCGGGCCCAGGAGTTGGAGAAACTCATTGAGGAGACAACCAAAGACGTGGATGACATGGAAGAGCATGATATGGAGGATTCGGAGTCGAAGCCCAAGCTGGGAAAGGAGCTCAACGTGCGGTACGTCAGCATAGGTGAGCAGGAGGAGGCGGAGCCACTGGAAAGCCACCACCATCATCAGCATCAGCAGTCCCTGATTGACATGCACCACTCGGCCAATGCCATGGAGGCCGTCAGCTTCCAGGCGAGCGAAAGCGGAGAGCTGCACTACCAGTCCACGCCATCCCAGGGCAGTGGCAACAACTCAATGCACGTTGTGCCCACGCGCATTATTAAAATCCAGAGGCGCGATACATCTTGTCACGAGGACGGCTATTTCGATGAGCACACACACCACCAGCTACATCCGCCGACGCCCAAGCGTGTCTACTATGATGCCAATTCAGCGCCCCACATCTTAACGCCCGCCGCATTGGAGAACAGCTCGAACGGGACAGCCAACAGTGTGCTGACAGCCTCGCCGGGGATTACAATGAGCAACCTGCGATTACCCAAACTGAACACATCCCCATCCCCCAAGCCTGCCAGCGCAGCCATTCCCAGTCCCTCCTCGCCCACGGTTGTCAGTCTCGCGCCGCCGCCGTCTCGCGATGAGTTCGCCACTTACGGGGAGTATGTGGCCAACGAGATGCGTGCCATTGGCAATCGGGAGGTGCTTATCGCCCTCAAGCACAAAATCAACACGGCCATATTTGAGGCCAACATGGCGGAGCTGCAGAAATAGGCAGTAGCTTTGGGCTAACTAAACTATCACTTAAGGTTTAATTATTTACGTCTATACTTGCAATGTCCTCTTGTCTCTTATTCTCATTATGCTCATTCTCATTTAAAAATGTGTACATTTAACGGAAATGTAACAATCTAATTACTTAAGCCAAATATACGATTTAAAGGTATATATTTTGCCGGCATTTTGTTGTCATTTCATTTGTTGTACAAATTGATTTCGTGTTTTTCGGTTTTCGGTTCAGGATGTCGCGCACCATTTGCGATCCGTTCACAAATCTGCCAGAGAAATTCGACATAAACCAGCTGATAAAAGAGTTTCAGCCCGAGGAGAAGGGACGACAGGTGGAAGTGGAGAAGACGCCGCGCGACTTCTTACACAGACCAGATGAAAACTGGGTGGTCCTTCCCAGCTTTAAGTATCAGTTGGAGCATCTAGTCCCATGTCTCTCGGTTCGCAGAAACCCCTATATGCGCTGTCGCTACCGTAAATTCCTGGACAATGTCCCGGATAGCTACGTGACTATTTCTGTCTATGGTTCCAATATAAGCAAGTAAGTTATTGAACTTCGGGAGGTCTTCTTCATACAAGGACTTTAAAACATTTATTTTAGCATTAAATATCATCGTTTTTATCCTTTTTACCCTTGCAGGGTATTATAATTTTATTAAGTATATTCCTGATCAGGATCAACAGCCAAGTCGATCTAGCCATGTCCGTCTGTCCGTCTGTCCGTTTCTACGCAAACTAGTCCCTCAATTTTAAAGCTATCTGAATTAAACTTTGTAGTTAGTTTTCTATATACCCTCACTCCGACATATGTCGACACGGGCCGGATCGGACGACTATACCATATAGCTGCCATAGGAACAATCGGAAAATTTGTAGAACAAAAATTTTAACTTTGTCAGTTTTTAAGATATTTTCATCAAAATTGAGATTTAGCCGTTTTATATTTTTCCTGAATTTCGGTTTTAATCAATCAGGAAAATAAAAGCAAAAACCATAACTTTGTCAGTTTTCAACATATTTTCATCAAAATTGAGCCGTTTTTTACTATTTCTGAATTTCGGTTTTAATTTCATGAAAATCGGTCGACTATATCCTATAGCTTCCATACGAACAATCAGGAAAATAAAAGAAAAAACCATAATTTTATCAGTTTCTAACATATTTTTACCAAACTTTAAATTTGGCCATCTAATATTATTTTAGAATTTCGGTTTAAATTTCATGAAAATCGGTCGACTATATCCTATAGCTTCCATAGGAACAATCAGAAAAATAAAAAAAAACCATAACTTTGCCGTTTTCAAACCATTTTCATCAAATTTAAGATTTGGAAACTAATTATTATTCCAGAATTTCGGTTTTAATTTTTTTTGTTTAAATTCTGCAAGGGTATACAAACTTCGGTGAGCCGAAGTTAGCTTCATTTCTTATTTTTCTATATTTTTTTAAGCCCAAAATATTGTTTTTAGCATGCCGAAACCCAGACGAAAGAGTTTAAATGGACAGTTTTACGGAGTGGACAACAAGTTGGCTCCCATTCCCTTCGTCGCAGACCCGCGGTCTCCATCTCATGGCAATTGAACTTTTCTAAATTTTCCTAAAATATAAATAAAATGTATTTTCAAACTATGTAAAGAGCATTTAAAAATTCGAGTGTTTTTCTGATGCAAACTTGTAATATTTCCATTTGATTTGAATCTGCGCGGTTGCCCCTGGAAAATTAACCACCCTGTATCCATGCCAAAAAAAGAAAACCTCCCCTATTCCGGCAAGAATTTTCCGCAATCGCGCCATCGGGCACGCTAATCAAGAAAAATCAATATTCTGAAATTGCGGGCGAAAAATGTTTACAAAATGCATTAGCAGCTGTGGCGTAGCAATAATTTTGGTTTTCTTTACCTGCTTTGGTCTCGAAAATTGTGGTAAGCATTAAAATAATGATTTAGAAATTCATTCAGCAATGATTTTGCGGCTGAATTTGTTTGTAGTTGCCTTGCAAAGGACTCTGCGCCACTACGAAATATTTCACAAGGACGATGTCCTGCACAGGGTGGTCAAGCGAGGGGCCAAGCACAGCACGAACCCCTTTAATGTCATCAAGGAGGTCGAGTTCACCACTTTGGGCAAGAACTTCCGCCTAATCCTGCACCCGCACAGAGATGTCCTGCATAGTAAATTTCGGGCCTACGCCGTTGATGCGGATGGCAATGAAACCGTGGTGCACATGGGTAAGAAGAGACTTGGAAAACCCTCCAAATATTCTATTGAACTGAACGAGAGTCTCTCCATAGATCACGACAGCTTTTATACGGGTCGTGTCTTTGGCGAACTGGAGTCCTCAGTGCGGGCCCACATTGAGGACGGCACCATGACCATGTCCATCCACCTGCCAGAGGAAACGTATCACATTGAGCCTTCGTGGCGGCATCTGCCAGACGCCAAAAAGGACACCATGGTGGCCTACAAGTCCTCAGATGTAAAGCTGCACAAAACGGAGGCCGGTTCCGTACCGAAAACCTGTGGCTACATCAAGGAGGGTCTCGAGCTGGAGGACAAGGACAGTGAAGACGAAGTGGACAATGAATTGCATTCGCGGGAGAAACGCCAATCGGACCAGTATGAATATACGCCCACCAAGACCCGATGTCCCCTGCTTCTAGTGGCAGACTATAGATTCTTTCAAGAAATGGGCGGAGGCAATACAAAGACCACAATCAACTACTTGGTAAGCAGGTCTAAGGCTAGATAGAGTTTCATCCTTGGTAATCATTCCGAAATCCTTCAGATTAGCCTCATCGATCGGGTGCACAAGATCTACAACGATACGGTTTGGCAGGATCGTTCCGATCAGGAGGGCTTCAAAGGCATGGGCTTCGTGATCAAGAAGATTGTTGTACACTCGGAGCCAACCAGACTTCGTGGAGGTGAGGCCCACTACAACATGATCCGCGAGAAGTGGGATGTGCGCAACCTGCTGGAGGTGAGTTTGGCTGCGTGCCGTTGCCCTTTATTCGTGTAGTTGCTGATCCTCATCTCGTCATCTAAGTAACGTCTTGTCTTGTGCTCTTTCTCACTTTGCTGCCAATTTTACAACCTGTGTTAGGTCTTTTCGCGGGAGTACAGCCACAAAGACTTCTGTTTAGCCCATCTCTTTACCGATCTCAAGTTTGAAGGCGGCATCTTAGGCTTGGCATATGTTGGGTCCCCGCGCCGCAACTCCGTTGGCGGCATTTGTACTCCAGGTTGCTAACTACACAAAAATTCATGTTTTCATTTCGCTTTTCACTTGCTTTTCCCCATTTTTGTTGATTTTTTAAAACGTATCCTTTGCCCCCTTTGGAAACTTAGCTTCTCTCTGACTTTGTTTTGGTTTCTTTCAATTTTTTAAGAGTACTTCAAGAATGGCTACACTTTATATTTAAACTCGGGCCTGAGCAGTTCCCGCAACCATTACGGACAGAGGGTTATTACTCGGGAGGCGGATCTGGTGACCGCCCACGAGTTCGGACACAACTGGGGCTCCGAGCACGATCCCGACATTCCCGAATGCTCGCCCAGTGCCTCGCAGGGTGGCAGCTTCCTCATGTACACCTATTCTGTTAGCGGCTACGATGTGAACAACAAGGTAAATATTAAAGCTACAAAATGATGTCCATGACTCACACTCTTTGCTCACTCTCATCGTAGAAATTCTCACCGTGCTCGCTTCGCTCTATCCGCAAAGTTCTGCAGGCCAAGTCGGGCAGGTGCTTCTCCGAGCCGGAGGAGTCCTTCTGCGGCAACCTGCGCGTGGAGGGCGATGAACAGTGCGATGCCGGGCTGCTGGGCACGGAAGACAATGACTCGTGCTGCGACAAGAACTGCAAGCTGCGCCGAACCCAAGGTGCCATGTGCAGCGACAAGAATTCACCGTGCTGCCAGAACTGCCAGTTCATGGCTTCGGGCATGAAGTGTCGAGATGCGCAGTACGCGACCTGCGAGCAGGAGGCTCGTTGTACTGGAGCCCATGCCGAGTGCCCCAAGTCGCCGGCCATGGCCGATGGAACGACCTGTCAGGAGCGCGGACAGTGCCGGAATGGCAAGTGTGTGCCATACTGTGAAACGCAGGGCCTGCAAAGCTGCATGTGTGATATAATCGCGGATGCCTGCAAGCGCTGCTGCCGGATGAGCATCAACGAGACGTGTTTCCCAGTGGAGCCACCGGATGTCCTGCCGGATGGCACGCCCTGCATAACTGGATTCTGCAATAAGGTGGGCGGCACATTGGCTTAAACATTAAACATTATTAAAATAATATTTGGTATTTCCAGGGCGTCTGCGAGAAGACCATACAAGACGTTGTTGAGCGCTTCTGGGATATTATAGAAGAAATAAATGTGGCAAAGACTCTGCGGTTCCTGAAGGATAATATTGTCAGTAAGTATGATTTATAACTTAAAACAAACATCAAACTTGTACCCAAGGACGTATTTTTGGTAAAAGAACCCAAAGATTAACGTTCAATCATTTCTTTTCAGTGGCCGTTGTGCTGGTCACCGCAGTTTTTTGGATTCCCATAAGCTGTGTCATTTCTTACTTTGATCGCAAGAAGCTCCGCCATGAAATGAAGCTAATCGAGTGGAGCCAGAAGCTAGACCTCATTCATCCCAGCGACGAGAGGCGTCGTGTTATACACATCCGGTAAGCATGTAAAACTTTAGGTATTGGAAACCTCCATTAACCCATTTTACTTTCAGAGTTCCGCGCCAGAAGATATCAGTGGCGCGAGCTTGCAACTAGACCCAACCCTTCAGCCCTCTTCCTTGAGCTTTTTGGTTCTCAAAAACGTTTACAAATAGCAAAACAAAAGAATAAAATTCCGGCTAGTATAGTCCTAGTCCCAATGTAGAATCCAACGTAGCATATTTTGTATTTTTTATTTTCTTGTGTGGTTTGTGTGTGTTTGTATAATTTGTTTGTTTTCTTACTTAGTTATTAGTTTATTGGGGTTTACTTTTTTTATTGGTCTTGCCGTTTGTCTGAGGGGCGGCCTCTTCATCAAATTCCACTTCGCTCTCTTCCTCCTCGTCCGAATAATCTTCGCCGTATATTTGGCCGTCGTCAAACTCGCCAAAGTTCATCTCCGCCTGTGAAATATATTAATAAATACGAGATATAATATATGGCAACACGAGAAATACTAGAAAAGACGTTGGACCTACCTTGCCACACACGTAGACGGGTCCAGTGCCCTGCACCAGCTTGAAAGTCACTGATCCGTTGGGGAATTCAACGTTTGGCCTTAAGCTACGGGTCTCGCCCACCTTGAGGACGGCAATGGGAATCTTTATCGTCCTTTTCTCTCCATCATCGTTCACGTTTGTCTCAGCCTACAAAGAAATAAGGAATATTTTAATATTTTCTAAAAACATTTTAAACTATTTTAACTCAAAAAGAGCATACATTAACTATTTGTAACAATTTTTCCTTAAAAATTCTATTAAATATGTATCTAAGAAATGAAAATATGCTGGAAAACAACATGGCTATAATTCTCAAACATTTCTTGGACTGCCAGAAGATGTGGTGACCAGATATGACCCGGCTTTTTGTAGTGATCTACTTTATAGAGGTCTATATATGTTTGTATGTCCTTCAAAGCCTTGTACATTTCTGTCTAAATGTATAAAACCCTTTGCGAAAATATACTAAACTACTTTTTTATTTGTTTTATTTCTACAACCAAACTCACCTGCACAACGTTGAACTCGCCGGTCTTTGCCTCAGATCCGAGAGAAATCTGTTTTATGATGAGCTTGTGGGAATGGACGATATACTCCTCTGGTATATCTGGAACGTCAAACTGTGCGATAGGCTCTTTCTCGCTGAGAGTAACACCTGGAAGATGGAGAAGCGGGACAGGGGTTGAATTAAAGCTACATATATAACTTATATGTATGTAAGATTTCATGCCGGCTGGAAGCCCCAGAGAAACCTTTGCACCACGCCTGCCGGGCGCTGGTGTTAGATGCTCCTCAGCATGTGACAATCGAGGCTTACCATAAAACGACTCGGACTCCATTTCTAGGCCTGGGATAGCAAACGTACAGTCAATTAATTAAAAATTTCTTACTACACGTGCCTAAAAATGCGAAGCGGAGCTGCAAAAAAATATCGATGTATCCTTCGATGTTTTTTTGAAAAGGCAATACATCGATTGATCAATCGTTTTCACTGTCACTTTGATATTTAGTATTTTCGGCTGTATAATATATTTTTCTGATTTTAAAAACGTCTTTAAATTAACAAATTTTGCCTAGTAGGTGCTGAAGAAAACTAAACGGAATTATGAATCATAAATCTTATATTTTATTATATTCCATTGCAGGATTTTATCATTTTGAGTTCTCAGTTTCTCGCTTTGAAATATTCAAATATAAAACTAGTACAAAATTCAAAAAAATTATAGTTTTTCTAATTTTAAAAATTAAGTCTGCTTATTTATTAGCCTTAAAAAAACTAATTTATTTTAATTTTTTAGTATTTATTTTTTACTTCGTATTATTTCAACATTTCCTTGGTGGCGCGAAACTGAACATTATGGGTAATCGATATATGGACGCTGTTTCGTTAACGATATTATTTTGCATAGCGAAGCCAACCCTGGATTATCTACCATTTTGCAAAATTTTTTACTCAACACGTGTTCGCCGCTTGTTTCGTGAATTAATATTGATCAAATAAGTACAATGGCTGAGGAATCATTCTATGGTAATACATATTAAAAGTGTGGCTCAATCTGCAGCCGAAAAAGCCTCCGAATGAGCGTCGGATATTGTACTTGTACCTGAAATGGCCAACTGTCTGGGACGCTTGCCGGTGTTTTTTTTCTGTCAAGGTTGCCCCGGGCTAATTAGTGTGTCTGCACCCACACCCCCTTCTCCATTTCTCTATGGGAAAACTCATATTTATGTATGTGGATTGTGTCTCGTTTCAGGAGTTACTTTGACCGCCGAAAAGGACAGCGTGACGTGGGACATGGACGAGGATTATGGACGCGGCCAAAAGCTGGTGATCAAACAGATTCTGCTGGGCGCCGAGGCCAAGGAGAATGAGTTCAACGTGGTCGAGGTGAGTCTCGTGTGTGTAACCAATATAAATTGAGTATGCGCGCGCCGGTGTCTGCCTGATGCAAGCCGGCGTGCCACCGGCGGTGGACCGGTTTCCCAGCCACAAAAAAAAGATCAACCTTTTTCGCATTTTGCTGTTTTCTTGGTTAAGGTTAGGGTAATTTTGTGTGTACATCTGCAATATGCTAAGTAAATAGCTTTATTTAAGGTAGTCATGTGTGGCAGGCATTGAAAATCGGTTATTTTTTGCAGTAAATGTAACCACAAAGTATTAATTCATTTAATTTCATTTAATATATGCATTTTTCATTTCCTATTATTGTCAGATAAAGTTCGGTTTATCCTCTACTTGTCCCATGAGCGCAATTTCTCTTCCCCACTTATCAACTCAAGTCGAGGGCTGTACTCGCAGCCGACGGTTCCTTGCTCGTCATTGTTTCCATTAGATCGGAAAAGCTTTCGGAGAACTTGAACATGCCACGCAGATTAGAATCCATCCGGCAAATCACTCCGGCTGCCGGAATGCTCCAGTTCCAGCACAGGAGGTCGCAGTGCAGCAGGGCAAGGTCTTCGCGCAGCGATTTGAGGTTCTATAACGTCCGATTTTGGGGGTCAGAGGTTGCCAGGCATACGGAAGTGGTTGAATATCTTGAATATCTTACCAGCGCCACGGTCGTATCAATTGAGGAGATCTCGTGCCCCTTAATGACCACCAAAGTGGATGTAGCATTCTTGTTGTTGTTTTCACCGGTCACATGAGACAGAATTGTCGTCTTCAAATACTCGGCTGCTGCGTAATCCACACTGCCCTTGATGTCGGCAATGGTCACTTCGATGCCATTAAACTTGGTTGGTTTAATAAAAAACAAAACAATTACAGAAAATGTATAGGGAAAAGTAATTTTGTGGGTTTACCTTTTGGATCTCCAAGCTGCACTGCGGCTTCATGCTCTTGTATAGCAGGAAAAGAGCATTAAATGCGATGCCAACTACCATTCCATATTCCAATGTCCAAAAGACACAACACAGAACCGTGACGAGAAACGGCAGCATATCGCGTTCTGTTCAAAAGGGTTCAGAAATTACTAAGTGTCAACGAAAAGGCTTGATTGCTCCTTACTTTTTGCTCGCCAAATCTCCCCAATAGTTTCATATTCAACCATGAAGAACATAGCTGCTATTATGATAGCCGCCAAAGTGGCTTTTGGGATGTAGGCGAAGGTGGAGGTCAGGAAGGCGAGGGTCATGATAACTATAGCACCAGTCACAGCCCCGCCCAGTGGCGTCTTCACTCCGCTGGCATTATTGATAGCTGTGCGTGTAAAGGAGCCAGTTATGGGCATGGATGAGAAGAAGCTGCTGAGCACATTGCTGATGCCCAGGGCAATCATCTCCTGCGAGGCATCCACTATTTTACCCTTGGCTAAAAGTACAAAAAAGAGTAAACCAACAAAACTGCGTAAAGCTTGGCGCTGATAAACTTACAGAAGGCCTTTGCCACAGCAATGCTCTCCAATATGGAAAGCAGTGGTATGGATATCAATGCGGATCCCACATTCGACACCATGCCTCCAAAGCTGATGACTTCTCCGGTGGCAGCGTCTTCTGTGTGAAAGGGCGGCGGCCGGAATGGCGGAAGACCAGGTGTGATGCTACCGCTGACGAGGAATGGCAAATTACCGTCCTTCTTAAGGAGGTAGCACAGCAGGATGCCCACCAACACGGCCACAGCATTGCGAGACAGCGAAATATACTTCAGGGCACTTTTAAAGCGAAATGGGAGGTCTTTAAGTTGCTAATTAATAGCAAAACATTAAAACATATTTAAATTGTACAAATATAATCCGTTTCCTTTGTTACTAACCCGCATAAGAAGCAGCAGGACTAAAGTGCAGCAACCCAGGATAGCATCATTCCTTCGCGTTTCCTTAATATGACCAAAGAAATGTATCCAGCAATCGAGAAACCCATTGGCACTGCTCCCAATGCCAAACAGGCTGTTAATCTGCCCGGTGGCAATCGTCAAAGCTGCGGCCATCGTAAATCCCGTCGTCACCGGCACCGAAATAAACCGCATAAGCACTCCCAGATTAAGCAGTCCCATGATGGTGATAATGCAGCCGGACAAGAAGCACAGGAGTACCGCATAGGCCGGATTCCCATTGACATAGGGACGCACCATTAACGCCATGATGGCTGTGGGTCCTGGTCATCAGAGCTTTGGCTTATTTACAACTTTTCGCGTTTAAGGACCGACTGCCTCACTCACCCACTGTGATATCTTTGCAGGTTCCGAGCAATATATAAACAAATCCACCCATAAACGCCGAGTAGAGGCCATAGGCAGGCGGCAGGTTGGCCACAGCTCCATAGGCTATGGCTTGTGGGACTGCAGTGAGGCCCACAGTAAGGCCCGCCACCAGATCCATGGGCAGGAAGTTCCATTGATATTTCGGCAGCCAATCGGTGACGGGCAGGTATCTGTGAACGGTGCGCATGCTGCAGCAGCTGCGGGCCTTGGAGCCCACGGCGCCGCAGACATCAGGCAGGCGCTCCCGATAGAGATCATCTGGTGGCACAAAGATTGGCAATTTAGTGGTTTGGCCCCAGGTGGGGGTCTGTTAAATCTTGAGTGGGTTACTTGATTGAAAATTGTTTTTTATGTATACATTTCTTTGATAATCTCTGCACATGATCTGAAGTACCTTGATGAACAGTCTTGTGACTTCTGGAAAAATACCTTAAGATGTCGGCAAGCTGATAGACAAGTTCATCCAGGAGAAGCAGGTTAATTTAAGGAGCTTTGGAGCTTTAATATCTAAAATATCTTTGAGTCATTTGTATTTCCTGAATCTATTATCAAATTAAGATAAAAGCCAGACTGATGGACAAGTTTAATACCAAATTAAGCATTTAATTTTGTTGTTTAATATTGTGTCTTTAATGTTGTAGACTCCATGAGACACGTATCATTATAATTATTATGTTTAGCTTAGTTTATGAACTACAATCTGTGTAATTAATTTGTTTTTTAATAATATTTTTAATCCTTTTTACAAGAGAGTTTTCTCCTTATTCTATGCATTGAATTCAATATTTTTTTGTGGTTTTTATACACATTTCACATTTAAAAATGTAATACAATTCTTTGAACTCTTACAAACTTTTTACAATCAGTTAACAATCTTATTAAATCTGATATCTCTCCGCCACTTCAACTTTGATGAGTTTCCCTGAATTCTCGCCGCTTTCACTTATGTTTCCTCCTCGGGCAAAGCACTTACCCTCATTATCGCACATTTTCAGCTTTTAATCTTTACTTTACGCTTGACTAATGCAAGGAGTTTCCGATTTTTTATTACAACGTTGCTGTGATTGATTAATTAGCGGCCACTTGTTAGATTCGCACTTGTGGGAGGAATCAGATTCGGACTTCGGAGTGGCTAATGCAGGGTTCCTCGGAGTAGGAATGAACCGTTCCACACCAGAGTGGGCAGACGAATGGTCAAGCGGCTGTCTGACGATGGGGTTACTACCGCAAAGCCGCCGCCGAATATGCGAATGCGTAGGCAGCAGCGGAGACTGTCCGGTAGATAAGACAGTTTGGGGAAGGTGCTCCGCTTGTCTGACACAGATAAGCGGAAGAGCTGCGCTGCACAGCGATAAAGTGGGGCAGCGGTAATGAACTTTGATGTGATTTCTGGTTAGATCAAAAATTCGTGTAATCTTCGTTTAACAACTATCTGTGAGGCACTTGAAATGCCATTTGGCGGGTATCTATTTAGGCCAATCTGATCTTTCTGGTACTCTTACGCAGGCAAGGAAGGACAATAATTAGTTGAAATTTCAGTTGTTAAACTTGACTCAACTCATTCCGCTAGAAATTTTGTTGATTAGCGAATTTAATAACCAACTACCTGTGCGCAACGCCTCTTGAATGCTTCAACTTCACTTCAATCTTAGCCCAATCTAATTTACTAATCCCTAATTTCCATTTATGTGAATTTCAGGTCAACACTGTTAAGGATTCTGTGCAAATTCCCATTGCTGTCTTGAAGGCCGGCGAGACGCGCGCTGTCAATCCCGATGTGGAGTTCTACGAGTCGAAGGTGACGTTCAAGCTGATCAAGGGCAGCGGACCTGTTTATATTCATGGACACAACATCAAGGATGACGTCGAGGTGGTCGACATGGAGGAGGAGGATGAGGAGGACGACATCGGCGAGGATGAGGAGGACGAGCACCCAAAGAAGCGGGCCAAGATCGAGAACGCTGCTGACGGTAAAAATGCTAAAAACAACAAAAAGAAGTAATCCCTAAGCCGCCAATCATCATCCATCGAGATGTCAGATGGGACATGTAGATTTTAAAGCAACAAACAGTTTTAGGCCCTATAATAAACTACGAGATGCGTACTAAGGATACAATCTAGTTCCTTTTGAACAGCTCCTTTAACACTTAACACATTAAATTCAAAGACAACGTTGTGTGCTCGGCTCGTGTTAGCCAAGGCGAAATGTCAGCCAGGAGTTGTGCTCCCAAATGGCAGCAGTTTGAACTGTAACTGCGACGCACTGATCGAACACACAGATTTGTATATATATCTTAAAAGAAATCGAAACTAAGCCACACCATTTGTACGCGCCCATTCATATTTACATTATGAAAATAAACTGTCGTCGGAATACATTTGAAGCACCTTTTAATCAATTATTTTACCATATACTGAGCCCGCTTTGAATGCAATTAAAAGTCTGTTTACTTTCGTTTACAGTTTTATTTCACAAATGAAATTTCTCTCGTCAATTTGAAAGTAAAAATTTGGTAATGCTAAGGGCTATATCGTGATTGCAGATCTAAAAAGTTGATGGAAACAATTTCGGGAATGCCTTCAAAGAATGCTACACAAGGATGCTACGCAGAAATTGTTTTCTTTAGGTGGCGGTGCTTAATTTGGACTTGGCATCACCTTGATGCGCTCGAAGCAGTCCTTTTCCAGGGTTTCGCGGTGCTTGGGATCGGCGATTTGGATCAGTTCGTACATTCTTTGACGCACATTCTTTCCGAACAGCGAGGCAATGCCGTGTTCCGTGACAACATAGTGGACGTGGGCTCGAGAAGTGACGACGCCAGCGCCTGTCAAGGATTGAGAATGTTTAGAATGCTAAATTAGCAAGGATTGTGGATTTACTTACCAGGCTTTAGAGTGGGCACAATTTTGCTCTCGCCCTTGTTGGTGGTCGAAGGCATGGCAATAATAGGAACACCCAGGCCATCGAGTCCTTCGGCAGCGCCGCGGATAAAGTCCACCTGGCCACCGAAGCCAGAGTAGAAGCGAGTGCCAATCGAGTCGGAGCACACCTGTCCAGTCAGATCCACTTCAATGCAACTATTGATGGCCGTCATTCGGGGCTGTTGCTTCACGATGCTGGTGTTGTTCACATAGTCGATGGCATACATCTCTGACAGGGGCAAAAAAAGGTAATACAATTATTATAATCTAGCAGGGAATGGGTAAAAGTTCACATAAATAAACAAATCATTAAAAATACTACACATTTTCCATAGATTTTCCACATTTAAATCCAAAATGCCTACCAATGAAGGGATTATCGTTGACAAAGTCATATAGAGCCTGGTCACCGATCAGGAAGGAGCCGACAATTCGACCTTGGTGCATCTTCTTCTTGCTGTTGGTGACACAGCCCTTCCTCACGAGCTCCACGACGCCGTTGGCAAACATCTCGGAGTGGATACCCAGATCCTTGTGGTTATGCAGGGCGGCAAGCACGGCATCGGGGATACTGCCGATACCCATCTGCAGTGTGGCACCATCCTTGACGAGGTTCTCTGCGATCAGTTTACCAATTTTCTGCTCCACGGCAGAGATCTCGCCGGTACCGTGCTGCGGCAGGTCGTCGTTTATCTCGATGGCGAAGTCGAAATGCGACTTGTGGATAATGGCATCGCCGAAGGTGCGCGGCATCTTGGGGTTAATTTGAGCTGAAATCGTGGGATCATCAGTAACTTTTCGAATCACTGTTTTATGCCGAAGTGCAAGCACTTACCAACAATAAGCTTCGAGTTAAGCAGAGCAGCTCGAACACAGTCAACACTGGTGCCCAGCGAGCAGAAGCCGTGGGAGTCAGGCGGCGACACGTGGATGAAGGAGACATCAGGCTTCACGATTTTCTTGTAGAAAAGCTGTGGGATCTCGTGCAGAAAGATGGGCACATTGTCGCCACGTCCCTCGGCCACGGCCTTTCGCACATTGGCACCCATGAAGAACGAGTTGGAGCGGAAAATGTCCTTGTACTCGGGCTTGGCGTACTCGCCGGGACCCTCCGTGTGCATGTGGCACACTGTAACATTTTCCAGCTTGTTCGCCTTCCCGTGCTTGGCCATCGCATTCAGCAGAGCCACGGGCGTGGCAGCAGCGCCTTGGGCAAACACCGTGTCCCCTGAATTAGAGGTAAAAATAAAGTTTTATGATTATTTAGTTAATTTGAACCACACACAATGCTAATCCAAAGATCTTATATATTAATTAGGCTACATTTATGGAACGTTAATCTGCTAAACATGTCTTGGGATTAGCAGGGATCTGGCTTGGGCTCTTGGTAAATCAAAGAAACCCTGGGACGTCCATCAATTCTAGATTAAAATTTAATTTGTTATTATTATACGAGTTTTTCACAGTCTAAAGTTCATTTATTATAATTTTCTAAGCTGTTTAATTAAGACTATTTGCAGGATTTAGTTTCTTTAGAATGCTTTCATGCAATCGTTGAGGTATTGATAGGAATTACAGCTCCTAGATAAGGGAATAGAAATCTTTGTAGACCATGTTTTCCTATGGTTAATATTTCCCAAGGGGATTTGTGATAATGTAATTGTTAGAGTAATTTAAATATATATTTTAAGAGTTAGCATTATGTTGACTCAGTCTACTTAGGCATGTGCATAATATTTACTAAAGTGTTCCTATGTTGCAGGCCGTTACTCTCGATGCATACGGAATGGCATTTCTATTTTCGGAGCGCCCTATAGCGACCCGTATGTCTCTACGTTTGCACCTCGTTAAAGGGAAACCCACCAAGCTGCCCAAGAAAAATGGCACGAGCCCCTTCAATATACTAGGAAATCATACGATTGTTGAGATTCTTATCGCAATATCTGAGCCACACCGTCGTCTGCATTCCGAATGGACAGAATAAATTGATTTTCGCTCAAGTCGTGTGCCTACTGTACCTATTATTATCTGCAAGAAACGTGCCAAGCGAAAAACTTTTCCAAATTAAACTGCGCCGTAGATCTGGCATGGCTCGTGTCGCCGATTTTCGGCTAAAATTAGAGAGCCTGCTGAATGCTGGGTGGACGTTTGGTCAAACATACACTCAAACATATTTAGATATGTCCACGATAGCCACCACTGCCTCCTCTGGCCACCGGACCACCATGTTTATCAATTGACACGGACTTGCTGATGAGAGGCCATATAAAGGTGCTAAGAAATTATGATGTTCCCTGCTCATTGTGGGCGTGTCCGAAATTTATTCCAATTAAACTGTTTGTGATTAAGCTTTCACCAACAAATTGATCATTGAGGGAGCCAGCAGACACACAGACCACCGGCAGATACTATATATTCGTTACATAACATTGCCTCCATCTAATGGCTTGGCATAAAGACCCTCCTCTTATCAGCACGACAACTAAAGGCCGGTTGCCCGGACCTGTTTTGTCGAACGACAACACATGCACATCAATCCAGTTGTTCTTGCCCCTAAGCTCAGCTTTGCATCTGGCGGGCGGCGGGCTTGTTGCTTTTGCTGGCACCGGGTACAAAGTACAACTTTCGCCTGGAATCTCATCTACAGCGTATATATTTATACAGATATTATATATTGAAAATACAGCAGTCGCAGCTGTTTTTCTAAATATTTTATTAATACAATTTTCACCTCAGAACCGCCTGAAAGTGTGAGTAGTCAACCGATACACAAATAACTGATATCCCAAGGGCGTAGATACTTGTGTGTTCCGTTTGTGTGTGGGTGGTTGGGTGCTGGGATTTGACTTTGTTCTTAGATAACCGAAAGGCTATCACATTTCTTTAAGTCGAGCATTAAACGGGTCATTATGGGTCATTAAATACAAACACACTTGGCACCTGACTGTATGTACAACCATCTTGAAGATTAAACCTACTAAATTCTATGAAATATTCAATTGTTGTGTGTTGATTGGACACCCTGTAGCTGCCCTTTCCTGTGGGTCGCCGGCAAGTATGTAGGTTGAATTTGAAAGTGCCGAATAACACACAAAAACCCCACACATGGACTTACACCCATATATTTGCATTCCCCGGTCTGTGGCCCCATAACCCCGTGCTCTCTTTTCGGTTCTGGTTTTCTAAGCAGGCCCACTAAAATGTTGCATAACCAAAGAGATTGCTTTCGCGTGAGGCGAGCCCTCATCAATGAAAGAAAGCCCCCATGGAAGTAGCAACTCACCAGATTTGATGCAGGCCACAGCCTCTTCCGGCTTCACAATTGGAGGGTCGCGGGCAATGGGATGCGACAGCTCATTAACGTAGGTAAAGTAGTTGTTGTGGGCGGACGCAGTGGTGGCCGCCGCCGTCGCATTGCTCAGGAGCTTGCCGAGCTGACCCACATGGCGCGCCAGTTGCTTACTCATGATTTCAAGTTAGGCAAACACACACGCACACTCGATGAACAGGATGCGAACAGTAGTATAGTAGCTACGTACGCGGCAAGGGTGATTTTCTGGATTTGGATTTGGATTGCAAGTGCTCCGTCCGCTGCGGCAACGCGTTGGCTAGTGGCGAGCGACTTTGAATCCCCCAATTGCCAGCAAAGCTTTAGCGGAAAAGCTCCCTTCCCTCTGGGGGGGGCTCTGAACGAACAGACGGGCGGTGTATTTATTGGGTTTATTTCTGCTTGGCGGTTTAGTCTACTAGGATTAGGGTACGTTTTCTTTAATTGTTTCCCTTAAGATAAATTCCTGAATATCATATAAGTCAGGGTAGCATTTTCGATATATCGATATAACAGCTTTAGCTTTTATTTTCAAATTAATTATTAATTTAAGTCATAAAAATTGTAAATATAAAATTGTGACGAGGCAAAAATAAATTTAAAATGAGTTAAAATGAATTAATTATTAATTTAAATTAAATAAAAAATTGTGACAAGCTAAAAATAAATTTAAAATGAGTTGAAATGAATCAATTAATTTAAATTAAATAAAATATTTCAAATATAAAATTGTGGCTACGAAAAATATATGAAAAATAATTAACGAGTTTCTAATTAGTTTGTATTTTTAAATAATTGAAATAATTGCTTTAAAAACTTGAAATTTCGTTAAACCCCTTCCAATTTAATTTAATTTGTTTAAAGATTAAATAATACAAAAATTTGCCCACTTCTGGTATAGCATTTACTTGGCTTTTATTCACTAAGAGTATTCGTTTTAATTAATCAAAAAATTCCTATTACATAAAAGCGTTTCTGACTAACGAAAAATATAACAAATTATTTTAGTTCTGCGTTTTGATGTATATTAAAAAGACCTTATGCAATTATACAACGCAATTCAACTATTTACAGGCTTAAAACAAGTAACCGTACGAGATATAAAAAGGTTGATCTGATTTATATATTTATTTGCGTGCATAATTCATTTCTATGACTAGTTTATGCGACTCATGCTGGCTTTTTGTTTTGTAAATCTCGAACTACACCGCTTACTAAACGGTTTTCGGCACAAGTTGGGGATACGAGTAGATATAGTCCTTATATGTTTGCTCGGAACTCGGGTCTTGACGGAGTCTGGACGGAGCCTAAACAATACAAAGTGATTATCCACGAACTGAAGAGGAGACTGCAACAATGCTCTTTAAATATGTTTGTTGGCGTAAGGCCGTGACTAGAGTACTTAATCGTAGTTTTAGGAGTTTTGTGCTGCGCCCAAGGCGAGTATCTTTGGGCTTCTTTCTGGCTTTGATTAATTTCGGTTAGATAGCTGATACAGAGTATTTGCTGAATGCTTCTTGTTCGTTTACAGTGTTTAAGGCTACTGCTTCGTATTTGTTGTTTACTTAGATAACATTAAAAGCTACGTTTCTTGGCTATTGACTGGGGTTCGATCCATTTCGGTTCCTTTACCTATTCGACAGCGTCATGTTCAAGCACAGCTCGTGATCCCGGAGGTCGCCCCACCCACCGTTGCCCTTCCGCAGCTTCGACTTCTTCATCAGACTGGGCACCGTCAGGGTGAGGGAGCGTGGGAAGAGCTGATGCGAGTTCCGGGCGATGCGCAGGACATGCTGGACCTTCGAAATGACTTGATTTGACTCGCAGTTTTTGTTTTTATGATGCACCCCACTGGAAAGGGACATTGAATTAGTTAAAACGAACGTTCTACTACCCTTGATAGCTCACCATTCTCCAATATGAAATACTCTCGGCCCCTTGACGATCATCGCATGGAGTTTGCGGTGGAGACATTGCTGCGAAACATGCTGCAGTGACCAGTCCCAGTTGTAATCGTCGTAGGTGCAGAAGTGGCGGGCACACTTCCGGATATTCGTCCAGGTGGTGCGATTGAAGGCAAATCCCATATTGTGCTTGCTGCTAACCCAGGGCATAACCTCCACCTGCAGAGGAAGAAACGCGGTTAAAAACGCAGAATGGAAAAGATTACAAAGTATAAACTGTAACTGAATATAACAAAAGAAAGGAGTGGGGGAGTGGCATGCAAATTTATTTCATTTTGATTTGCCAGATGTTTAAATTGCATTTAGAAAGGACGCCGCCTAACCACTAGTGGGATTTAATGTGCCGGATAATGCGCCATACCAAATACCTGGCGATAATCCCTGCTGATGCTCTGCCCATTGATCTTCTGGGAGCGAACACGGGCGTGCAACTGGCAAATCAGTTCAGAGCATAGGACGGGGCATGCCATTTCACACAATCACATATAGACAAGTACAATTAAACACACAAATTTACAACAACAAAAGCAGGCAATGATGGAGAAATATATATTGCTGTCTTTTAAGATCTATAAAACGATAGATTTTCCATCAGTGCCCTCAAAAAGGGTTATAAGTTATAGTTGATCGTGCAGATTTGCTAAAGCATAAATGAATGAACTATGCAACAACCAATAGGGACGAGGAAAACATCTACGGCAAAACAAGAATAGTGCTGGGGGGACAGGCAGGCAAGTGAAATAATCTAGAGCTGGAAACGCTGGACGCTGGCGGTGCGATGTTGCTACCTTCTGATAGACGGAATACAATGACGGCAGGACATGATAGTTCCATGTTTGTGCACCATTTTTGTTGCTGCTATGGCTACTTTGCTCATTATTGCTGGTGTCGGATGTGGCGGCTGTGGCGGTGACAGTGTTGATGAGGTTTCCCCGCTTGATACTCGTATTGTCTCTCTTTAAGTCACTGGCTTTCTGGTTGTCAGTGGTGTCGCCCACATAGACTTTGGCTGGCTTGAGAGATGACGCTGATGATGAGTGCGCAGCAGATGATGAGGAAGAAGAATAGGAGGACGAGACGGCTAATTGCACAGAGTTTCTATTGTTATTGTTATTCCTATTGTATCCTAATAGACTGCTTGTCGAGATCAGCGAGGAAGCATAGGATTTCTTGTTAGTCTGCGTGCCAGAATTCGGAATAGAATAGATATACAGATATGATAAATTACAGTACAGTTTGATGAACAAATCGTTGTGTGGTCGTACATAAATCCAAAAGAAATGAATAGATGGATGATTGATATGTATGGATGCGTGTGTTTAGCAACAAAAGCTTTTGGGGGATATATATATTCGATTGGTTAGCACTCTCCCTTTGGCAGCCAATGGTTTCTAGCATTGCATTGCTGACTGGTGCATTCTGCGCACAATTCTTACCTTGCCGTGATAAGTGTAGTAATTGAAGGTCTTCAGATATGTGCCCAGGGACAGCACGTTGCACTGCGGGCACAAGTCTTTGGTTCGTTGCTGCATCATGGCCAGCAGGTATAGGAAGTCCTCGGCCACGTAATGATCCTCCTCCAGGAATAGGACCAAGCCTGCAGGGAAAACTGGCTGCTGGTAACGTGTCTATGAACCATTGGAAGTTCTAGGCTTACCTGTGTGGTAGCGGGTGACCTCCAGCTCATTAAACACTCGGTTGGCTTTCCATATCCAATGGTGTTTCGTCTGCGTGAACTTGGCCTCCCGATAGTGGCCATAGAGATCAGGATACATAGCATTGTTGCAATTGCTGATCAGAGCTCTGAGATGAGAATTAAAACAGGTTTATATATATAATCATCAATAATCTATCTGTGCATGGAAAACTTACTGCTCCTTTTTGATGTTCCGCGGACAATCGTTGGGATCCACTCCGGGATACTCGTGTGGATGCGTTTGAATGGAGTATGGGTAGAAGATCTGCAGGACCTTGCAAAAGTCTATCTGCTGCACCAGATCATTGATATCGTCGTCATAGTAGTCGTGGGAGAACACCAGTAACACCTTCGAGATGTCCTGCGCCTGCGCCAGGCTTACGATTAAATGGCGCAGGTAGGTAATCCTCGTATGCACCTTTTAAGAGAGAACCATTAGTATGAAATCTGCTCATCTTTGGCTTAAAACTACTCACCTGGACTACAATTATCACAGAATCGTTTTGCAGGGGCGCAAAAATGTCCTCGTTGAGCACGAGCTGCATATCGTTGTACCTCACGATCTGACGCTTGATCTCTGTTATATTCGGAGGGCGGTAGACGTCAAAGCTAAGTGTGGTGGCCGTCACGCCTCCGGTGCTGCTCGTATTACTGAGTACGGCTGTAAATGAGAAATAAATGGGATTTAATGAATATTTATACATGTTATGCATATGCAAAACCGAGTTAATATCTTCTATTAACCCACCTGCTCCGGCTCCCGAAGTGGTGTGATTGCGGGAGTGCGGTGTGAGATACTTGTGAAGAGTGGCGGGCACCATGGCCAATATGGCGTCATCGGAGTCATTGGTAACCGCATCCCCCAGCACATTGTCCCGCGAGTCCACTACGAAAAGAAAGGAAGCGAGTGAATACTCTGTTTTATAAGCATAATTTGAGATTCAAATGACTTACAGTAGTTAAAATTGTGATATTGTAGCAGCCCGAATATGCAGAGGGCCAGCAGAAAGAGGCTTCGCATGTAGAAGTTGTTGCGCTTGCGCCCCATCGCTCCGGTATTAGGAAGTGGAATCAGAATGCGACCTGTGCAATATCAAACAGATTTAGCATGGCCAGCTGTGATATATGTATCTCCAGCGTGCTTCTATATATTTACCCCTCGTTTTCGACATTTCTGCGTCTCGGTCTCGTTTCGCTCCAACTGGAATACTGGCTCGCGTCTACTGGAAGACCCTATTCATTTCGCCATCTGAAAGAAATTAAATAAATGTATGAAAATTAGCTTAAAAGACAGCGGAAATGGTTTAAAATTATCATAAATGTATCAAATATAGATGTGAATACTGTTGAATATGTGAATACTGTTAAATAATGAGTTTTGTAAGTTCTCTTCCAGTGCTCTTCCAGTGTTCATCCGCACAATGAATTAAGAACGGGAATGTGAATACTGTTGAATATGTGAATACTGTTAAATAAAGAGATTTGTAAGTTCTCTTCCAGTGCTCTTCCAGTGTTCATTCGCACAATGAATTAAGAACGGGAATGTTAATCAGAAAAGCAACGAGTACGCAAATTCAATTGTATGTCGGACAGCCTCCGCCGAGCCATACTTGGCACTTGACTTTAATTAGCAATAGAAGTCCACTAGCCGCTTGAGGGGTAAAAGGGGGCTGAAGAGCGGCCTGGAGGCACTGGCGGGAACACGTAGTCACAGCATGGAGCACGGCACGCAGTCGGAGAGCCTGTAAAGGGGGCGGAGCGGACGCCTCTGTCAGCTATCCGTCGACTTGGCGAGGCCTCGCCAATTGGCACAAAAATAGATTCGGATGGCGGGCGGCGGTAGCTCAACAAAATATATAATCTTTAGAGGAATAGTAATCTCTGTGGCAGAGAGACAGGAAACACTGCATAATACCCAGGGGGCGTAGCTAAAACCCTATGAAATCAATCTATTGATAAACTGTGAACTACATAAATCATTTATTAACTTAGGGCAAGAAAAGTCTCCATGAAAATGCCAGGCAACGAATTATAGTGCTTCCTGGAGACCTGACGAGGCTTTGAATGTAGAAAATCAATGGAACTACGTTTATTACTCTGCCCCTTATAAGTATTAATAACCTGTGACTGCGGCAGGAGAGGGAGATTCATTACACTGAAAAGAAAAAGAGATTAAACTCAATTCAAGGAGCTATGATCAAAAAGTAATACGTATTCAGGGTTCCAAGTGCCAAGTGTGGGGCGGCAAGGCAACAGGGGGCAAGTCATGAGGTCGAACAGGTATTTTTGGTTTGGTTGTTACGAAATTGTCGCGTTCAAAGCAAAACCAAAACAAAAGCGAAAACCCAGCAAGTGCGCCGTTTCTTTGCAGCTGTTTGTTGTTGCTTTTTACTACCTTTTGACGTTTTTTTTTCATGTGTTAATTGGTTGAGCACCTGGACTCACCTCTGGTTAATATTCCGGGCAAGTCGGCTGAGGACCGAGCTGCTTCAGGGGACTCCAACACCACCACCATCATCATCATCATTATTATTTGACTGCGGCCAATCGATCGATTTTTCAGACGCCCCCAAAGACCAAGTGCAGCGTAATGATTCGGTTAGCTCTCGAGTAGGCGCCACTGCTCCTCCACATGCTGCAGCATTCCGAAGGTGTTAGATGTGTCTCTCAAATCCAATCTCAGATATGGGAAACTTTAACTAACTGAACGTTATTTTTGTCTTTCTGCGGCAAGGCGACGAATCAGCCAGCTGCTATGGCGGCAGCATCTTTTCTCATCACATCACATCACTTCACATTCCAGATTCCGTTCCAGTTTTCGCTTTCCTGCCCGCGTATTCTGTTTATGGCCTTTATGTAAATTTGTTTATTCACTTTTCGCTTTCGTTTGGCCAACAACAAAATCCTTATTTGTGAACGAGTATCTGTATTAGTGCTGGCAAAACATCGATAGTGGCAAACATCATAATAATCTGTATCTGTGCGCGCCGCGAAACATAAACAGCTGACCAGCTATAGGTGGGGGTTAACAATATATCGATGCTTCAAAGTCTGGCAATGCTGCTGATTTCTGCCTGAGATACCGCTGATCGAATAAATCGATTTCGAACCAAGCAACCCTGGCATGTAATCGTTCGTCTCGCCGTCTAACATTTGTGTCGAACTACATTTTGTTTTGCCATTAAATAATTATATTATTTACCAAAAAAAAAACAGCTAGTGCCGAGGCGCACTGAAAGTGTCCGCGTTCGAGATATTCGCAGCACAACGAATCCGCAACATTACGTCCATGAAAATCAAACGGCAGCAGCAGCAGCAGGCGACAGCAACAAAATACACAAAATAAGAAGCAGACAGAAAAGTGTTTTTTAATGCCCGAAAAGCAGAAGAAGGGCGATTTCCCCCAGTTATCCAGTGCGCTAGAGGAAACACAGCGAAAATGCATTAGACGACGGTGTTTTCTTTGATTTACTCTGGCCAAGGGACCAAGAGTTGCCAGGGAGCGAGTGCCAACAACTCCTGCCATGTCCGCAGCCCCAAGCCACAGATAGCTATATAGATCGCACCGTCTCGTCCCAATCGCCGGACTGGAGGGTGGAGGTGCTCCATCAAGGGTTCCGATCCCCGCCAAGAAGCAAGTGCTGGTGCTACCCCGATTGGCCTTCGTTTAGCGTTTAGTCCGGTCGCCGTGCCGTGCCTGCGCCTTGTTACCACATTTTGTTGTTTACGTTTGTTTGTTTGTTGAACTCTCGTCCTTCCACGCGTGCAATCGCCATTAATTGTTAGTTACGAATATCCTCGTTGAGCATACAAATCAAAATGAAAGCATCCTCCTCGTCACGTTCGTTATCGGAATCGAAGCGTCCAGCCGCAAAAGCAACAATCAAATTACTCCCGTCCAAACCCACCTCGTCACCGCCATTTATTATTAGCGCTCGAGCCGCCAGGATTTTGCCAGGACCAGTTTCACATTCGAATTGAGGTGAAGCCAAGGAGACACGAATCTAATGGTATGTACATAATTGTTTCAATGGCGTTTACGATTAATAATAGCCCATCTTTTAATGTCATTCATTCAGTTTGCTTCAGAGTTTTGGGTGAGACCCTTCGATAGAATTACTGGTCATCTGGTAGCAGATGAGATGATTCTGGGTGTCGGATGAACGGATTCTATCTTCTCATTTATCCGTAGACCGTAGAACGTATTCTATTGGCTGTACTAAGATCTATGCGAAGTTGTAGAACATCAGTCGTTCCCTAAAAAATGTTCTCTTATGAAAATCGAATTACTTTCAAAACATATTTACAAAATATGTAAGATCTGAAAGCAACCTTTGTCCGTGTATGTACCTGCACAGCTCCTGGAAAGTCAAAAAACAAAGCATTTTAAAGCAAAACAAATGGATATTTCGATGGTTCCATAAATAATTTTAGAAAATTAATAGAGAAACTAAAATATCTTCCTTATATTTATTCGTACAGTGAAGGAGACCTCTCCGACCCTATAAAGTATTTATATTCTTGATCAGGATCAACAGCCGAGTCGATCTAGCCATGTCCGTCTGTCTGTCTGTCCCTTTCTAAACAAACTAGTCCCTCAGTTTTGCAGCTATCTGAATGAAACTTTGTAGTTAGTCTTCTATATACTCTCACTCGTATATATGTCGGAACGAGCCGGATCGGACGACTATATCACATAGCTGCCATAGGAACTATCAAAAAATTTTTAGTATAAAAAATTTAACTTTGTCAGGTTTCAACATATTTTCATCAAAGTTGGTATTTTGCCGTTTTTTACTATTTCTGAATTTCGGTTTTAATTTCATGAAAATCGGCCAACTATATCCTATAGCTTCCATAGGAACAATCAGGAAAATAAAAGAAAAAACCATAACTTTGCCGATTTTCAAACAATTTTCATCAAACTTGAGATTTGGCAACTAATAATTATTCCAGATTTTCCGTTTTAATTTTTTGTTAAAGTTCTGCAAGGGTATACAAACTTCGGTGAGCCGAAATTAGCTTCCTTTCTTGTCGACTCTAATAATAGCTGAGTCTGTCCGTTTTTGTATTTCCATTTTTAAACTTTGTAGGAAAACTTTGAAAGAAAAATTATGTTCATACCCCTTGATAAAGCAGTTTTTATAATTATAGAATTTAGTTATTAATCCTATGAAAATAGGATGAGTATATTTTATAGAAATTAATAGAAAAATATTATAACTTTTCCGTTCTCTGAGATATGGTGAATTTTCTAGAATTCTTATAGATTTTTTTTTAATCTGGAGAAATATATCGTAAACCCGATGGAAAATGTGAAAACTAGTATCGTATATTCGCTTATAAATATATTTATTTGAAAAGATGGTTATACATTTCATAAAAATCGAAGAATTAAAGCTGTCTTCCCTTTCTGCCCTTCGGGGATTTCTTATTTTTATAATCTTGGAGGTTATTCTTAGCTAAAAGTTAGTTTTATTTAAAGAAAACGGTTATCTATTTTATCAAAATTGAAGGATTTAAGCTGTCTACCCTTCCTGCTCTTCTGGGTTTTCTTATTTTTATAATCTTCGATGTTATTCTTAGCAGTTTTATTTGAAAAAAGGGTTATAGAATTCATCAAAATTTAAGGATTTAAGCTGTCTACCCTTTCTACTCTTCCTGCTCTTCTGGGTTTTCTTATTTTTATAACCTTGGAGGTTATTCTAATAAAAGGGATATCTCTTTTATCAAAATCGAATAATTAAAGCTGTCTAACCCTTCTGGTTTTTCTTATTTTTATAATTTTCGAGGTTATTCGACTCTTAGCTAAAAGTTGGTTACACAGAAAAAATTATTATTTATATATATGTATATTCTGGGTCAGGATTGAAGCTAAAGAAACAAATACAATTTTATTTAAATTTTAAAAAGTTACATTATTTTATTTTATATTATTAAAATTTTTAAATATACAAAAATAAAAGTGAATGTTTTAAATTTTCATCTTAATTATGTTTTTAAAGCCACTGCAATGAGTATTAATATTATTTAATCTTTCAATACTTAAACTAAACCTTCTGTAATACCTTTTACTAAAAAATAATATAATTAAGTTATTTTAAACAACACAAATCTTATTTTCCCCTTAAAAACGAGCTAAGCTAAATTAACATGATTGATTGATGCTCAACATTATAGAAATATGTTTATTTTATAATGTTAATATTTGTACTATTTAAAACAATTATGCAACTATATTTAGCAGGGAACAGTTTCCTTTATTTTATGGAGCTAATTTGATGGTAGCAGAATTTTAATGAAATTAATTATGGGGACTTTATTTGCTTCACAAATAAATACAAAACTTCAAAGGAAAATAGATTAAAGAACTTGGAATTATAAATACCTTTAAATTCGTATAAACCAGATTTTTTTGTGTACTATTTCTATTATTTAAACAACTATTACGTTATAAATATTATATTTTAAATTGCTTTTCCCTTCTCTTCTAGGTACTGCATGTGTGTACTGCATCATCATCAATAATATAAGCTACATAAAATAGAAAGTAAAGCGAATAAGTGTGGAACCAGGAGTTGAACATTTCTATTAACCGGACAGGAAGAGATTCATCTAACCTGAAGGACTCAGCAATTTGATTTAACATATTCTCAAGCTGTGACTATTTCTCTTTAGAGTTTAACCGGCTAGTGCTTTCAGTCAGACCCTTCAATTCGTAAGTTATCTTCAAATGCATTCTTTATATTTATTTAAGCGTAAATTGTATTTGTTCAGTCGTGCGAAAAGTATTTTTTGTCTCCCCCAAGGAATTATTATTTCAAAGGGTTATCCAATATATGATACATTTGCGTGTGCATAAAAATATGCTTGTGAAATGTTTGCTGGAAGCGATGTAAAAGTGGCATGAAACTTACTGAATGGTGAAGGAGCAGGCTTTAAATATTTATTTATTATTCTTGATTTACTTAATAATTTCTAAATCAAGTTAATTATTACTGTTGAAATCGATAAATTATTCATCGATTTTTATCGGCAGTTTTCTTTAAAAGTTTCCAAACTTGGATTATTTTCAAACTTATTATAGGAGCACCAAGCAGTATTTCATTCTTGTGCGCTTATTTTTGAAATATAAATAATATTTTCTTGAGGCAAGTGAATGTCGAGGAATTATTCATATTTTATATAGGAATATTATGGGTATATAACTGAATATTTTTTATTCTCTATTAAATTCACAAGGATTATTTTTGAACGTAGATTATTTTTGTTGATATAGTTTTATATCTAGTCCAGTTTTTGGGACCTTGGGCGAAAGTTGCTGCAGGATTAGAGGTGTAAGTTAGCTAAATAAATTCAAATAGACGCTTGATTACTCCAACGTCTCTTTAATTATTCTTTCCTTGTATTAAAAAAGTTAAAATTGATAAGCAAATAATTGGATTTTATAGTGTTATAACCCCCTTAAGCAAGAATTAGTTATAGTGTCACGCCCCCTTGGGCATCCATTAACTATTTATTATTCAGTATCAACAGTTAATTCAGTGTGGATCTTTTCCTTCTGTGTATACTACATATATACCATATATATATCTTTGAAAATTACATAACTAAACTTGTTTTGTTAAAAAGGTAGTAAACTTTTATCTCAAGCCACCTTTAAGTCCATCGATTTGAATGGAAAGATAATCTTTTTAATTTATAATTTGATACCAGCTAAAACCAGAACTAAAATGAAAGGATGGAGTTTTATACTTCCAAGAAATCTGCTAAAAACATGGCTATTTGAATTTTAAATCTGTTTCAACATTATTTTCACCTTACATATTCAGCAATCAACCCAAAAGTGCAACATCGGCGGCCTTGCAATGGTCAATTGTACCTGAAAAGTGTGCATTTCCGTAGTGAACTTTTCTTTTCTGGCTTTGCAACTGGCAACTTTTCCATTAACAAAATGCCACTTTTGACCTTCGGCAATACTCGCAGGCGTAATGAGTTTTCAGTTTTCCCCCGTAACTTGGCTGCCTGGCTGGCAGTCTAGACCGGCATCAGACGCTCCGCTCAGTTTGGCTGGCAGTTTGCAGCAATGGCGGCGGTTCTCTTAACCTCATTAAACAAACGAGGCTGCTGCCGGTCGCCCCACCCCACCCTCTCGCCTATTGTATTGTTCTCAAACTTATTCGAAAATAATTTCCACATTTGTTTTTAGTTAATGGTGGTTGCCGCAAAGAGCCTCATCAGAGGGTTGCAGATACAATGGAGTGAGTGGGCTTTCGAGCGCAGCCCTTGCTCCGTCTGCTCCGTTCGGCTTATGTACAATCAGGATGGGCGTGAGGCTTGCCTCTTGTATTGGGTCTCTGGCAGTGGGCCAGGAACCTTATCGGAGGGTCTGGGTACTGCGCCTGGACCTGCGCACACACAATGAGTCCTATTCCTCAATGTCGTCTCGCTCGCACCGCCATAACCACGGACGCGGACACGGACACGGACACACTTTGAAAAGTACATCTCTTTTGTGTGTGGTTGTACAATGTATATTGGAGGTCGCCTCTGCGGCTCCTAAGCTCCTGGGCAGTGGCCCATCAACAGCTGGTTGTAAACAAGGCAGAGGTCCTGCACGGGCAGAAAAAAAGATGAGTTTAGGGACTAAAATCAAAAGTAACTAAAATGCAAATGCAAAATAACTAAGATAATATATTCACTATCAATATTTGGAGATTATAATTTTAAATACAAGTGTACAGAATGCTGTAAAGTTTCAAAACAGATTTGTATCCTGTATTCCTCATCAATTAAATTCAACTTTCGTATATATAAACGATGTAATCGCTACCCTGAATGTCCGCATGCAACAATTGTGAATGGAAAATGAATCGGATGCGGATATGCGGGTGGTGGTAAGAGAGTATAATGCCGGGCAACCCCAAAATGGCTTATATACATACTCTGCCTGATTCATACATACGTGAGTGCCAGGGTGAAATCTGAAATTGAAGATTCAGGATTCCAAAGTCGGGGACACTCGTTCAGTTTGACTTTCCCGGTTGTAAAGGCATTGTGTCACCGAATATATCCTGTGCTCCGTGGCTCGTGGCAAGATTTTGTCAACAATTAGTGTCGATTATAATCCTGAGAGTCGTTGGATTCTGAAGTGAGCAAGCAACCTGTCGGGGGAGATCTTATGTCACCTTGCCTACCATAGGAGGGCTCTCTTAACAGCGAAGTTCTCAAAGTGCTGCAGGCACCTGGCAACCGTTTTCTAAGGTACAAGAAACACTGTGTAAATAGTAGCCTAAGGCCTAAGGCCCTTATCTCACGGTAGACTTACCTGCCAATCATCAGGACTCATAACTTGAAAAGAATAGGGAATTATCCGGTCATGCGTATGCAATCCAATAGGGATAGAAAAATAATCATCTGCCTTCTGGTCTCCTTTGTTGTGTTCTTGAAACTCACTCCTCTTTCTCTCCTTCAACTGAAATCAATAGGGATTTATTTAATTATTTCATAATTCCCCTTCAACTGCGATTCAAACTGAATGAAAAAAACATATATAAAGTTGTCGGTAAACAACGAAAAGTGTGGAGTAAGCAGATGTAAAATATGTGCAATATTTTTTATTAAGAGAGAGACAGAGTCCCTTTAAAAACTTTATGAATATATTTTCCATATCCGTTTTTAAATCTGAAAGCAACGATTTACCGACGGGGCCAGACTTGTCGTTGATTAACCACGGAATTAAGTTATTGAAAACTAATGTAAGAGCACCCAACAAATTTTTATAATTTTTAAACCGTTTCTTGCTACCTGTTTTTTTACCTAAATTAATGAACAAATTAAATAAATTTAATTGCACTTGGATTGCTATTAACCTTCCCGGTTTTAGAGTAGGGAATTACCTACAATTTTTTAACTACAAACCAATTGATATCTGGCCATATTCTCGTGTGAAAAAAATTTAGTCTTTCTTATAAAGATTTACATAATTAAAATATTATTATATGTATTTTAACACATATATTTTTGGTTCATTAAATTTAAAGTGCGGCTGAACTTAATGTTGATAACTTTTACTGTTTTGGATAGCAAGATAAGTGCTCCCACGATGTCATTAAATGCAATGCTTTAACGATGTTATTACGCTGCCATTTCCATTCTCAGTCTCCGTCTCAGACCCATACCCACTTTCATTCCCATTCCATAAATTCTTATTTCCAATCAAATTGGCGGCGGCCGCTTCTCTCGCATAAAATTTTGAGCCATTAAACATAAAATATCATAGAATTTGATTCATTAGATTAGTTACAATAATTTTTAGACTGTCTGGGGTAGTGCTAGTGTTCTTAGATTAAAATAATAATTTGTAAAATTTAAATTATAAAATACATTATACCCTAACTGTTTAACAATTATCAGAATTAGGCTAGGCTTCCCTTAGTTAGCTTCATTATTCGTTTAAAGTTAACTATTAACCATTGTTTTACATTGATAATTTAAACAAATTTTAAAAGTGGCAACAGTTTTGTGATTTTATTTTTATAAATTATGAATACCTTAACAGTTTAAAAATGATCATAACTAAGCTACAAATGAGCTCTAAAAACATCAGTTTCCCCTAGTTCGCTTCATTAATTGTTTAAAATCAATAAACAATCAACCTTTATGTTTGATTTTAATATATTAAACAAATTTTATAAGTGACCCACCAGTTTTGTGATTTTATTTTATGAATTATGAATACCTTAACAGTTTAAATTTCATAGCTAACTTTAATTGCTAAAAACATTTATAAATTGTTAAATATTTCTGTGTAATTTTTCTAAATTTTCGTTTAAATTTGATTTGAAATTTTGGTTGTTTATATCATACAGTTCATATAATCGTGCGATTTGACACATAAGGACTGAATTAATTATTTAATTCTGTGTAATTTTTCTAGATTTTCGTTTAAATTTGATTTGGTTTTTTGATTGTTCATATCATATAGTACAGTTCATATAGTTGTCCGATCTGACACAGAAAGAAAACCACCTCTAAAGCTTCGTTAAAATGGATTTAAAACCGAGAGATTAGATTGGCTTTAAGACATATTATAAGTCTGTGTATAAATATATTTTAAAGGGTCTCAAAAAAATAGTGAATGCATTCTAAATAATTAATTATATACATTTTTCGTTCAATATAAACTTGTTATAATCATAAATGAATTTTTAGAAAAAGAACTATTTATATATTTATCATATTATCATAAAACTGGGAGATTGGCTAACAGACATAAATCTGTGTATGAATATATTTTATAGGGTCTCCAAAAATAGAGAACTCAATCTAATTTATTAATTATATACTTTATTCAGTCAATATAAATCTGTTATAATTATAAATTCATTTTCAGATAAAGAAAACTTAAGATTTCTTTAGAATATTCACAATATTTATCACTTTGCTTTGCTGCTCAACAAGGACGAAAGCTAGAAAGTGTGGACTTTTAGTGGGGATTATGCTGCCATTAGGTTTGAGCTGACTCTTTGATGTTGGCATTTTGATAAACCCAAGATGAACGACATGAAAGGATTATAAGATGCACTAAAGAGGCACTGATTTCCTTTTTCCACCCGCCATTGTCTTCGCCGCCCATCAAGTGGCCGGAGCTTGTCCCTCTCCTAGACACAACGCCATTGCTCTGGGCTCGGCGCTAGTCGCTCTCTCTAGAGCTCGGCGGTGCCTTTGTGGTGCCGAAACGTTTTAATTGTGCCCCTCTGTCTTTGTTCTTTTCGCCGTAATGGAGTGCTATGCAAATGGCGTTTTGATGAATTTCCTTGGCCCTCCTCCTCCGGCGCTATCGCTTTGTGGCTGTTCAGTTGTTCGCTTGTCCCTGGCTCCTCAGCGACAACAGCAACAACAAAGAACAACAACAGCATTCATCCCCTTGTATCATTGCGGCAGTGTGTGTGTTGGCAGGAAAGTGCTGCTCCGGCTCAAGTTCGAACCTTCCCACCTTCTGTGTGCCATCCCTTCTGCCTTCTGCCTTGTGCCTTCTGCCCCTTTCGTTCCAATCTTCGCTCATGTCTCCCTTGCTCCTGGTCGTTTTATTTGTCGCTGCTCTTGTTGATGGCAGCCGCCTGCTCCCAGAGATGCTCACTCATTACCCACGAAAATATCAGTTTATATCTGAGAATCTTTTAGAAAATGGTTTTGGATTCTATTTTGATGCCAATTCGATGCGATAAATTTCTATTTTCTGAGTAGAATTTTTATATTTTATATATTATATAGTTTTATATGAAGGAAACAGTATTTCTGCTAAAGATTTTTCAAATTTATATGCATGTATTTAGGTATTCCGAAGTTTGGAGGATCCATTTCCAATCCTATAAAGATTTTATTTAAAAAACAACAGCCGAGATATGACCCTTACTTATTATTGTAAAATTTCTATTTCAATTTTATAAAAAAAAAATGAAGTACAGTCAAAAAGCTGAAACAGTCGATTAGAACGATTTAAAAAATTAATAATATAAATATTTTAAAATATTTCAATATTAATTAAAATGTAATGAATATTTACGATCTATTTTTAGCAATATTTAAACGACTTTTTTGAGATATCATTATTTATTGCGATATTAAAATAATGTTTTAAATTCTCTTTAAAATGATTTTAAGATAATATTATTTATTACCTTATTAAAATAATGATTTAAATTGTGCTTAAAATGATTTTGAAATACGATTATTTGTAAAGATAATAAAATAATGTTTTAAATTCTCTTTAAAATGATTTTAAGATATGATTATTTATAACGATAATAAAATAATGTTTTAAATTCCCTTTAAAATGATTTTGAGATATGAATATTTATGGCGACAATAAAATAATGTTTGAAATTGGCTTTAAAATGATTTTAAGATATGATTATTTATTACCTTATTAAAATAATGATTTAAATTGTGTTTAAAATGATTTTGAAATATGATTATTTATTACGACAATAAAATAATGTTCTTTTAAAATGATTTTGAGATATGATTATTTATTACCTTATTAAAATAATGTTTTAAATTCTCTTTAAAATGATTTTAAGATATGATTATTTATTACCTTATTAAAATAATGATTTAAATTGTCTTTAGAATGATTTTGAGATACGATTATTTGTAAAGATAATAAAATAATGTTTTAAATTGTCTTTAGAATGATTTTAAGATATGATTATTTATAACGATAATAAAATAATGTTTTAAATTCCCTTTAAAATGATTTTGAGATATGAATATTTATGGCGACAATAAAATAATGTTTGAAATTGGCTTTAAAATGATTTTAAGATATGATTATTTATTACCTTATTAAAATAATGATTTAAATTGTGTTTAAAATGATTTTGAAATATGATTATTTATTACGACAATAAAATAATGTTCTTTTAAAATGATTTTGAGATATGATTATTTATTACCTTATTAAAATAATGTTTTAAATTCTCTTTAAAATGATTTTAAGATATGATTATTTATTACCTTATTAAAATAATGATTTAAATTGTCTTTAGAATGATTTTGAGATACGATTATTTGTAAAGATAATAAAATAATGTTTTAAATTGTCTTTAGAATGATTTTGAGATATGAATATTATTACCGATAATAAAATAATGTTTCAAATTCTCTTTAAAATGATTTTGAAATAGTATAACTTATTAAAATAATAAAATAATGTTTTAAATTCTCTTTAAAATGATTTTATGATATAATTATTTATAACAATAATAGAATGATTTAAATTAACCTTAAAATGCTATGCAATTTTAATGAAAATATAGCTAAATTGTTAGCAATGATTTAGGAAGGGACAAGAAAAAAAGGACATATTTTTTTGGATTTACCAAAAGCTCGATGCGACGATGCTTACTTTCTAGTTTTAGCCAGCTCTCAAACGCGTCAGACAAAGCCGGTGGAAGCAGGGGTTCCGTTGAATCCTCATCACCATCCCCGATATTAGGGTGTGTGTGTGCGTTTTTGTGTTCAAATTTTGTACATAATGGATTATTGTCCTTTCCCTTTTTGCTTCTTATTTCCCCTTATCCTGTGCCCCGACTGCTGCATTGGTCGATGCCGTCAACCAATCAAAAGCACTCTCAAAATGGCCGCCGTTCGATTCCCACTCCTGCAATTTGTGTGTGTGTCCTTTTGATGGGAAAGGAGCTGCTGCCCATTAAGGTGGCCCTAAGTGGTCATTTAGCTTCCGCATCCTCAAGGAATTCTCACCAACAATCAAATTATAACTGGAAAAAAAGGATAAATGGATTGAATTCTTCCAAAAAATCTCCTTTTAGGTTGTTTGAACATAGAAACAGCAAGAATTTAAAATTTCTAACTACGTTTTTTATTTAAATAAGTAAAGTTTATCTTTTGGGTGTTGTGATTATTGTGTGTATTTTTAATAAAATATAATTCTTCCTTGAAATTTATGATACATGATCCCTTTTTTTCCCCTTTTACTCTCTTTACAGGCCTTGTCTAATTGCCTTCCAAATTCGCAAACGAGCACATCTTCCATGTCCCAGTTATTTGTAAAATACGGGCGTTTGTGATTTGAATCAGAGAAAAGATAACGAAGAACGTTCAGTAATCACAGTTGGTATTTCTTAGAGTAGGAATAGGTTAATAATTAGCAACGATCGCTCGTCCTGTGCAGCCAATTTGGAGTGGCATGAGTGTCCATCCATTGTCGGGACTCCGGAAAAATGATGATAATGAGTGTAGTGGGCCACGACCACCTGTACCCGGAGAAGAGAGCCGTGTTAAAAAGGTAAATGTTTGATTTGTTCTCTAAAAACAAAAAAGGATTTTGTGTAATTTAATCGCTTTAACAGATGACCGAAGGGGCAGCAGAGACCTCGAAGAATTCGCCGCCATCCTATCTGAACTGGGCTCGGACGCTGAACCACTTGCTGGAGGATCGCGATGGGGTCGAGCTCTTCAAGAAGTATGTCGAGGAGGAGGCGCCCGCCTACAATGACCACCTCAACTTTTATTTCGCGTGCGAGGGCCTCAAGCAGCAGACGGATCCGGAGAAGGTCAAGCAGATAATTGGAGCTATCTACAGGTAGGATTTTTTTATATCATATCGAACCAATTAATGATTATTCTATTTTAAATTCTATTCTATTATTAATTCTTAATTCCGTTCGATTTCCCAGATTTCTGCGCAAGAGTAAGCTGTCTATCTCCGATGACCTGCGCGCCCAGATCAAGGCAATCAAGACGAACCCCGAGACCTCGCTTAGTCCGCATATTTTCGATCCTATGCAGCACCATGTGGAGGTTACCATCCGGGACAACATATACCCGACGTTTCTCTGCTCGGATATGTACATCCAGTATATCCAGCAAATGTCCGCACTGCAGGAACGCTGCAGCAGCAGCGGCGCGACGGGATCGGGCAGTGCCGGAAGCAGCGGTAGTGGTGGCAGTAGCCTCGTCGGGGCGTGCGCCCTGCCTACGGCCAATGCAAAGCAGCAGCAGCAGCAGCGACAGCTCCAGCAGCTAGTGCCGCCCGGTGCCTTCATTAATCTGCCAGTGAGCAGCGTGAGCGGGCCGCCAGCTGGTACGTGCAGTGCCAGCGGCAGTGTGTACGGTCCCTCGACATCGGCCAGTTCAAGCGGCTCCATTAGTGCCACCGACACACTGCCACGCAGCTCCACGCTGCCCACGCTGCACGAGGACTCGGTGTTGTCGCTTTGCGATGACTTCGAGAAGGTGCAAATGCAGGAGGGCGATGGAACCGGAGGAGCAGGGGCGCGAGCGCCCGATTACCCGATACGACTGACGCGGGACCTACTAATAGCAACACAGAAAAGAAGACTGGAAATCCGACCTCCCGGGTATGTGTTTTATATATTTTTGATTTTGCTGGTAATCTTAGTTGTTAATTGTAAATCATTTAGACTAGTTAGTTTATCTTTGATCAACATGGTTAAAGACAATTTGTATTTTACGATTCGGAAATAGTGTAGATAGATTAATTACCTTTAGTATAGCCATTTATTTATTGTGTAGTTTTAATTTCAAAGCCATAAGTTAGATAATTTTAAGGAACACTCACAAAATTTGCGTTTTAAAACCTTAGTTGCGATCCACCATCCACCTTTTGTTTTGTTTTTAAGTTTCTTATTAAATTTATTGATTTTCTGTGATTAACTCCTAATTTGTTACTTTTGTTTCTTTTATTTTTCCATATATATGATGTACACACAAAACGTTCACAAATACACAAAAAATACGCACGCCCGCCCCACCTGCCACCCACCTGCATACTGCCCACTTCACTCATTGGACCTACATTTTGTACATATCCCGACCTGATGAATATACTTTGCGTTCTCCTATTTTATGATTTGAACATTTTTGTTTGTGGATCCCGACGATTACCCCAACCACACACACATATGATATATCTAAACACGATCACACACAATTGGACGCCATTGCATGGAAACTATATGTCCCGATTGTGCATCCGATCTGCATGCGAATAGTGCCCACGGTTATGTGTACACAGCGAGCACGAATACCTCCTATGTGCCGAATTCACGGGTTGACTCGGAGAGGGCCAGCGTCAGCTCCGGCGGACGTACCGACTCTGACACCATGTCGCTCTCCAGTTGTTCAATGTGAGTAGTGGAACCAACCAACCAGTGGGACGGCCAATAGCTATTATGACGAGATGATAGATGACAAGTGTCTTCGCTGAACCGATCTCCAGACTAATAATGGTTACATCCTCGTTTCAGGGACGGTCGCCCGTATATACAACGCAGACACAGCTCGACGGAGAGCAAGGCGATACGCCAGAGCGCAATGGCGAACAAGGAGACCAATAACTTTCAGGTAAACACTGGCCAGAGATTTATTCTTGTTGAATTTTAAATGAATTCTCTAAGAACTTTAGATAAACAATTATATTTCTTGCTTTTTATTGCTAAATAATCCTGTTTTATTATTAAAATCACAACAAAAAAACAGGTTATACCTCGCACACAACGACTACATTCGAACGAGCACAGACCACTGAAGGAGAATGAGCTTGTGGCTCTACTGATACCTAAGCTGGAGGAAGTAAAGCGGAAGCGGGACCTGGAGGAAAGAGCGCGTGAGGTAAGATAATAAAGCACAACAGTCACAAATCAGACAAAAATATATAAAACTTTATTTTCTTTGTTGTTGATAAATAGCAGAATATTGTAATCTAATCTTAACCTATTTTATGTAATTTTCTCAGCGAAATCCTGGAGCTACGCTGCTGACCAACGAAAGATCCACCGCCAGCGATCGAGCATTCGCCGAGGCAATTCGGGAGAAGTTTGCCCTGGATGAGGACAACGACCAAGATATTCTCGACCAACATGTGTCGCGGGTGTGGAAGGATCAAACGCCGCACCGCTCGCCAGGAACAATGTCCCCCTGTCCGCCCATTCCATCGCGAAGACGCACCGCTACACATGACTCGGGCATGGTCAGCGATGGCGCTATGAGCCTAAGTAAAGCTTATGAAATCCCCAATACTAGAATCTGGCCCCTAACAAAGATTTCCTCAACAGGCGGGCACTCCATGAAGCACTCGAAATCCATGCCCGATCACAGTTCCTGCTCCTCGAGGAAGTTGACAAATAAATGGCCTTCCATGAATACAGACAGTGGTATTAGCATGTTCTCGGCCGACACTGTTACCAAGTACAAAGAATCGAGGTAAGTAGGGAAGACTATGAAACTTTATTATCATTTAAAAATTAAAAACTTAAATCCCGTACAGCACTCGATCCGGCTCAAGCACCGCCTCGAAGCTGGAGGAGGCGAAACGAAGACTGGAAGACGAGCCGCGACGCTCTCGACGGTATACCCAGCCGCCTATGCAGCAGGGACACCTGGCTCAGCCGCCTATGGCCTCCTTTAGCAGCAGCAGCAGCGGCGGCAGCATCAGCCTGCCTCATCAGCACCAGCTTCAACTTCAGAGCACAGCGGCGCCTCCGCCTCTGCCGGCTAAGCTGCCGGAGACGATCGTTGTGTTTTCATTCTGCGAGGAGCCAGTTCCATACAGAATAAAAATACCCGGTACCCAGCCAACCCTGCGTCAGTTCAAGGATTATCTGCCAAGAAGGGGTCACTTTAGGTAGAATATTTATACGGCAATCCAATTATTCACTTGCTAACATTTCGATCTTTTCGTTCTTTAGATTCTTCTTCAAGACGCACTGCGAGGACCCGGACAGTCCAGTGATTCAGGAAGAGATTGTTAACGACTCCGACATACTGCCCCTGTTCGGAGACAAAGCGATGGGTCTTGTCAAGCCATCCGATTAATATTAAGCAATTAGTGTAGATTTTGTATTAAGGCAAATTGAGGAGTGCGAAAGGTTCGAGGCACTGATGATGACGCACCAAGTGTACGACGCATTAGGGCCACCTACCAACTGTAGAAGCTAATACCGAAAATCGAAAGCGATAGGGCTTTTGTAAGCATCACAAACTACTCTCTGTAGTGGCAATGTATTTTTCTGTACAACCAAAACTGATCTATTTGAGCCACTTGAAATGGTTCTGAATTTGTAAATCCGCAACTATTTAAAGCTTGAGCTTGAATCCCACATGAATATAAGCTGTATTTATGTGTGTGTATACCTTGGAGGCGGAGGAGTCCAATTAAAACAGTCGCAGCTGAGAGATTATTAGGAACTGCACAAAATCGAATGTATTAAGAAGATTTAAGGTATATGGATTTTCCTCGATTGGGATTTGTTTGTTACTTTTTACTATATACGGACTGCCTGCAATAAATTTTGTTAATATTCTTGTGATGTGCATTTTATGATGATATGATGATGATATTAACAAAGTTCTATTCAACTCGACAAAAATCAAAAGATAATCTGTTTTATTTTTGTATAATCTATAACACAGCATACACACATAACACACACTCTACAAATTTATGTATTTATACAATGTATTTTAATTGTAATTGCGTCAATTGCATCTACCGATTTACCATTAACCATTAACCATTAGGTACATTTCATTTCCGGGAGAGATCAGTCCAGTCCAGTCCAGCCGGATGATGTTGACCGATCGGCGGTCGATTGATTTATTTAAATAAGTTAATGCATACACCACAACATACTATACATATTTTTTTAAGACAACTGAAAATAACCGCAGAAATATGCAAATAACAGATAAATTTATTATATCAAACATATTTTATTTGTGAGCAAAATGCATATAGATTTAATAAAAAAAACGTACATGGATAGAACATAATGTACTCCTAAAACTGTTTCTCTTTAGCCCGATGGTATTGCTGCTGTCTGCTCGTCGTCTTGAAAAATGAACTTGTGGAATTATCTAAACGTAATGTATATATTATTCGATTGTCTAGACCGCCGTGCAGTCGTCGCGCTGCACATGGCTTATGTAGTTCTGTTCGTTTATGAACGTGTGCGTGCACTTGGTACAGTGGAAGCGTCGATGGCGATTGGTGCCCGGGCTCTCGTGCTCCCGCAGATGGGCCTTCATGTTGTACATCTGGGAGAAGCGTTTGTTGCAGACGGGACAGGCGAAGGGTTTGTCACCCGTGTGCGAGCGGGTGTGCCGCTCCAGATGGGCCTTGGTGCGGGTCTTGAATCCACACACTTGACACTCCAACCGTTTCGTCTCGTTGTCGTGTATCATCTTATGCTTATAGAGGGCCACCTTATGGACGAACCGCTTGGAGCACACCTCGCACTGATAGGGCGTTTCACCGGTGTGCCAGGCCATGTGATGCTTCAGCCGGAACTTGCGGCTGAAGCGTTCCGGGCAGACGGGGCAGGCGAACTGTTTCACCGGCTCGTGGTTCTGCAGGTGCCCGATGAAGCCCGAGTAGGACTGCAGGGTTTTGCCGCACTGATCACAGACGTAGCCCGGAAAGTGTTCGCGCTTGGTGTGAGCATTGTAGGCGCGCCGGCTGGAGAACTTCTCCGGACAACTGGGACACTGTATGTTCACAATGTAGTCACCGGAACTGTCCAGGTCCTGTTCGTGGTCCTCGGCATCGGATATTATATATTCTATTGTGCCGTCCAGATGGTCTTCGTATTCGCTCATGGTGTCCTCCTTGAAGAATTCAGCGTCTTGTGCTTCCTGCTTGGTCTGTGGCACGATCTCCTCCTCCTCGGTGGCCTCCTCATTGATGATTATCTCGTTATCAATATCTAATTGTAGGTCCATCGACTGAAACTCCTCATCTTCGCCTACGCCGTCTGCCTCATTAATAATAAAGGTGTGTTCGTCCTCTCCCACCTCCTCCTCAATAGTTGTTTGGTGCAGGAACTCTGTCTCCGTGGCGCTGTCCATGTCCTCCCCGACCACCTCCTCCTCCTCCGCCTCCGCCTCTTCCTCCTCCTCATCGAACTCCTGCTCGTCGGCGACTTCAATATTTCCATCGAACTTGGTTATGCGTTCGACCTTCACCGCCGCTTCATCCTTCAGCGAATGCGAATGCCTCAGGTCCTTGGCAAGGAACGGACTGTGGATGAGTTCCAGGATCTCCTGGCGCAGCTTCCGAGCGATTTGTATTGCCTGGTGGTAGCGCTTCAGCTTTTGGCAGCACTTCTTGCATATCGTCGACTCCTTGGCCAGGGCGTAGGTGGTGCCCTTGGTGCATTGCAAGACCAGTTCGCTGATCAGGACCGGCGGATTCCCGACTGCCTCGGTATATATGTTCTTGGGTGCTCGCACAGAAAACTGGCAAATGCAACAATTCATTTCCGGAGACTCTTCTTCCAAAATTTATTTACAAAATATCCGTTAGTCTGACCAGATCCGCGGATTGTCATGACGGCGACCCAGCAGCCAGCAGCAGTTAAAAATACCAAAAATTTACAATTCAAATTAATAGTCGTTACTGCGCTTTATTTATTTATTTAAATCTAGTGTTTGGCACGAAGATATTAAAGTCTTGATATTTGGTCCACGAAAGCAGAATGTCCTTGGTCTTGCCATGGGGCGCTTCTCCATAAGTCTGTTGAGACTCGCAATAATCATAGTTCTTTTCTAGGGAATCCCATTTCACTTACCTTGCAGCAGCCATAGATCTTTATTATCTTCTTTTTCTCCGTGTTGTCTATAAAGCCACCTCCAATGGCTTTTGTGCATATTTCAAACTTATCCATTTGTTTCTTGGTGTCATAGAAAATTTCCACTGAAAAGCATATGAATCAATAGAGAAATGGACAAACCCTTCTGAGACCCCACAACTGACCATGGCTCTTATCAGCGTCTCCGCGGATGATCGTCCTGCCGTATCTCGTTTGGCCATGAATATGGATTGTCAATAGAAGATATTGGTTCTTTCCAGGTACTAGCTGGACTCTTGGCACATTTAACAAAACTGCGTTCACCCTCGCAACGCACTGCATGCGAGTGGGACAAACAATTTGGGAGATTTTCGGAACCAACAATTTCAAGTTTTTCATTTTTTTGAAATTTAGAAAATATTTTACGAAAGGGCCTTGTATGAACGGTAGAACAGCTCCAAATTGACTAAAACTGCTATTGAAATACGGCTAAAATGCCATCTTTAAAGTTGTCAAAAATGTCATGGCACTATGGATCGACCAATTTTACAAATATTATATGGCGAACTGTGAAATAAAATCCTGGAATCGTAGTTAGCAAATTATAAAATTCCAAATTTAAAAATATTTCGAAATCTTTTATTCCCCAGAAAGATTAAAGAGTTATAATTTTGGATTCTTCTCTCCTGGGCATCACATCTTTTAGCTGCAGGGATGTAAAGTAGATTATGATCTCCATCAGCCACTGACCGCTCAAAATCCTTGTCTTTTTTAAGAAGTCTACCAATAGATTGTCACAATTACAAGGTTCTGCTTTTTTGTGGAAGCCGGTTAAAAATCTTGAGGCCTACGATAAAATTGAGAAATAAAACGAATCGCATTCCGTTTGGCATTTTTATTTTGTGAGAGATTAAGATCACCGAAGCTCATTCACTGATAATGATTTTGAAGTCCTTGAATGCGGCCCACGACCGTAATATGTTCTTTGTCCTGAAGTGATCAGCCCCCCCGAAAGTCTATGTCGTAAGAACCTTTAACACATCTGCTCCAAGAAACATAACGAATACTTACAGAACTACCGCCATATATTTTTATTATTTTGCCGCTGACATCATTTAGAATCATTCCACCGCCAAGGCATTTTGCACAAGCTCCCCGTGGTTCCATCTCCTCCAAAGCTTGGTCGAATATTTCCACTGAAATTAAAAAACATTAAAACATTCAAGTCCTTCTATTTATTTACATCCTGCTCACAGTGATTCTTGGCATCAGCTCCCCGAACGATGGTTTTTCCTAGCCCTGAGTTTCCATGCGTGTGAGCCAGAAGCAATAAATAGCGACTTTGGCCTTCCGGTATCTTAACCCTAGGAATTTTCAACAAATTGGGCAAGTCGGTGGAAAAACCTTTTTCTGAAAAAAAGGTCTGTTTTCATTCAGCCTCAAATATATACATACATATATCTCTTCGATTTCAAACTTACGCAAAGGGACACATTGTGAAAGCCTGTCCAGTTTTCTTAACAATTTCATAGTATAAAGCCTTTATTTTTTAGTGCACAATTTCTATAATTTGGATTCAAAAAAGTCTAAAACAAACCGAAACACAACTAAAGGATAACTGATCTTTCATAAAAATCTAAAAATCTACATAACTACATTTCACAAATGTCGTGGCACACTAGAGCCCAGAGTGTATTTCTTTATTATATAGTAACCATCATTAGAGATATCGATACTTAAATTCATATTTTAAAACATATTTTGAAAGGGACGTAAGGAGCGAAGCGCCATCAAGCGGCCACCGATTGAACTACAGCCTATTGCGAGAAATTGGCGACCGATTGCATATTGAGCTATGCGGTTATGATGCAAATCGACCGAAAAACCTCGTGAAAACGTCGCGTTTAAAATGGACCATCGATGAATTCGGTATAAAGAAAACCATCGATGCATTTTGCAATAACTTACAAAAAGCTTTATTCTATTAGTAAAACAAACACGAAGTGATTATATATTTCTTATATGTAAAGCAAAAAACTCAAAAGCGAATGTAACAACGCATTCATAGCAGTTTTTCAATTTGTTAGAGATTATAAATAGGCACACAACGTAAAAAAAATAATAATGCTTTCATAGCAGTCTTTTCATTTTGCTGTTGTTGTTTTGAAATTAGAGACCGATGTGTCGAGAAACATCGATGCATCGGTCAACATCGACATCAACAAAAACATCGAAAAACCCGGGAAAACATCGGTAAAAACATCGATGTTCGATGCATCGATGTTTTCAGCATCACTAATCTGTCAGGTGCTGCGCTGTGTCTTCTCGTCGCGAATCAAGAACAATTGTTAAAAATCCCGAGAACCCGGATCCAGGACACAGAACTGCAGTGGCGCGTGCACGCCACTCGCACCCGCACATTCCCGGAATGGCCACGGAGCAGCACCAGCATCAGCCGCAGAAGCGAGTGCTCAAGCAGGACGGCTACCTGGAGCTGCCTGGCGCTCCCTGTAAGATGCGCAACGTCTTGTATCATCCGCAGCTGAACGTACTCCTGCTCTTCGACTGCGGCAACCTCGTCAAGGTCCTGGACGCCAACTCCGGCGTAATTCTACAGACCTACGTGCTCGGCACCAATGGTGAGGCAGTTAGGGAAAAAATAGCCACACATACACGGGCCGTGCATACACGGGCATGGTGGGGCACGCATACAGGCCCAGGCAAATGTCAATACAGTGGAGAACTACGAATTAGAACCCACACAGAGAAAGAAAAGAAAAGCAGTTTTACTCAGAAATCTCGAAATAAATTGCTTTGTTTGACGTTAATTGCTAGAATTCTGTTTTTAGATGTATGTTTTTTGTTTTTTAAACCCAATAATAATATTTTTCTTTTCAAATTTAAAGCTTTTCTTTCAAAGAAATCGTAAGTAGTCCCACTGTATTGCATTTCTGTATGTAATTGCCTTTGCACTTGCCCATTTGCCACTCTGCCGTTTTTTTTTTGTGTATGCATTTGGCTTTAGTTTGGAGGAAAGCTCTTTGTTTTGGTCAAAATCCTTTAAGGGCCGAATGATAGTTAAATTAAGAAGTAGATCCCCAAGGAATGAATCCGATGCTGACTGCGGCTCGTCCTATCGCAACGAGTTTGTCATTGTTTCCGATTAGGGAAACTGCCAGCAGCACGCATTTTGTTTTTGTTTTTGCCTCTATTACGCAGTTCTGTGCGATGACCCCCACCACCCCCGTCGCGGCTCTAAAAGCTCGTTCTACGGAAGTGTTTTTCCCGGAATGTTTGGAATGTTCCGGTCAAAATTGATATCAACACGCTTCTTCATTGAAATCCCTTTTGATTTCATTCATTCATGAAAATTAAACATCAAACAAGGGTTTAACTATTATCTTTAATAAATAATAATAAATAAGAAGCTTTTTATAAGCTGTTTGTAAAAATATTTCACATATTTTCTGTTAAAATTTGCCTTTAATTTCTGTTTCTTTATTTCCCTCAAAGGCGACAGTGTCGTTAATGGCCGCTATATGCCATTGCAAGATAAGATCTTGTTCTGGGATGGCCATAACCTGGGACTTCGTGGCGACTACAATGGCGTCCTGCTGCTGGACACCATTCTGCAGGCGCCAATTGGGCAGAGCGACGAATACATCAAGCTGGAGATTATCCTGTCCGAGGCGATCATATTCCAGAACTGCATCATCGAGCTGGAGAGCGAGGGCCTGGAGTGTCCCTGCGACATAAGCAACGAGCTGACCCTGAAGATCAACCAGGCGCAGCAGAATGCCAAGAAAGGCATCAAGGCCCAGCGGGTGAGAGACTTTGCCTTTCTTAACATTTCAAAGCAAAACTGATGATATATTTTCCATTCTGTTTCAGTGGAATACCATTTGCTTGGAGGTCACCTACTCTAGCCTCAAACTGGTGGCCAGCAATGTGGTCATCATGCTGAAGCGTCTGGAGCGCCACATTCCTGTGCTGGCCATCGCCTCGGCTATCAACGAGCGCCTCACCGAAATGATGCTGGGCTCCCGTCTGCCCGACTACTTCAACTTCAGCAACTTCCAGCGCGTGCTCATGCACTCGGAGGCGCTGCGTCGTCAGACATTCGAGAAGTGGCCGCACATGGACTACAAGTGGGCCCTGCCGGATCAGATGGCCCAGGCGGGCTTCTACCACCAACCCTCCTCCTCCGGTGAGGATCGCGCCATGTGCTTTACCTGCAACGTGTGTCTCGTCTGCTGGGAGAAGACCGACGAGCCGTGGAGCGAGCACGAGAGGCACTCGCCCCTGTGTCCATTCGTCAAGGGCGAATATACACAGAATGTGCCGCTGTCCATCACCTACGCCACAAATCCGGCCTGGCCGCCCCCGGGCTGGGATTCGACATCATCTCCAACAGTGATTACGCCAACGTGCTTTGCACCAGTTGCTCGCAAACGGGCGAGTTGAGCGTGTGGAGCATTGAACGCCACCTGAAGCTGATGCACAGCATCCACGTGCCGACCCTGCTTAAAGATGTGTTCGAGGAGAGCTTCGAGTGGGCGAGAGTCACGGCCATTTGCGTTCTGCCGAATGCCCGGGCCCGCACTAAGGTGAACTATGTTTACTCTGCGGCCAATTACGGCGGTGTAGCCGGTGGCAATGGATCTGGTTCCCATTTGGGATCGAACGCCGGATCGGGTGGAAAGTTTGGCAGCGTGAATGCCCAACATATCACCTCAACTTCGACTCTTCGGGCTGGAGTCGTCGGCTCCAAGATCGTCCTGGGGGTCAGCGTACGCCAGAGCAGCGGCGAAGTGGCTCTGCGCATGGTGGTGCTCAACATCGTGGAGGTGGATCGGCACAGTGAAACGTCGGCGACTGTAAGCAATGACAGTGGCAGCGTTTCGAGCGTTGGCGGCCAGTTGATGAAGTCCTCGTCACCAATGGTCACGGGTGAGTAAAAATCATTGATTGAAGTCTTATTTTATTGAATTGAAATTGTAATAACACGATGTTCTTCTCTATTTTTGCAGCATCCAGCGAAAGCAGCAATGCGGTGGTCACCCAAGTGAATATTGAGTCAAAGGATGATGATAATAAGGCCATGACTCCTTACGAGAAATTCGCCGATGGCTTCGATAGCAACGGTTTCGTCTCCGCTTTAATGACCTACAACAAGAACAATGGCGTGAGCCAGAACACTGACGATGCCTCCGTGCTTTACGACTTCGATCTGTGCACATTGTCTCAGATCCTCGATCAGAATCTCGAGGATCCTCTTGTCGGCTTGATGGTCGGTTCGAATACGGTCAATGTCAGCAATATTGGCATGGGTAACGAGATCGATAAGCTGGTCGACGACGCGGAGATGACTCACCAGAACAACAACAACAATAATAACAACAACAACAACAATGAAGCCAACTCGCTGGGCGGCAGTTCCTCGAACCACAACAACAATAACAACAACAACATTATGATCAACGGCAGCTCCACCGGCAGCAGCAGCAGCGACAAGATGACGGCCACCGAGGAAATCGATTGCGTGGTGGAGAGCTGGACGAGTGTGAAGCGCATGAATGCTCTGGATGGCGCCAACAGTGGGGCAAACAGTGTGGACCATTCAATCCAAGAGATTATCGAGATTGCTGAGATTTTGCCCACGACGCCAAAGTGCAACCAGCTGCTGGTGAAGTTGCTGCGAACCAAGGCCCCCGAAACAGAGGGCAGCAAGATTATCATGGCCACAGTGGCCAAGGAGGAAGAGGACGAGGAGCAGCAGCGGGATGATGATGAGGCAATGGACACGGGTAAGAGAGGGTATAACCTCGACTTTGTTAACAAGGAAACTAACTTTTTAATGGCAGATAACGCCGAGGGAAATGTGGCCGCCCAGCTCCTGGTATTTGACTACGATGACACTCAGATATCGAACGACTACACATTGGCCATGACCTTCAGTCGGGCCAAGTGCCCCAAGCAACTATGCATCCTGCCGCACTTCAACTCCTCCGCGGATCAGAAGGACGCCGGCTCCATTTGCGTGGTGTGTGCCGATGGCAGCGTCGAGATATATTCGCTCGCCGACTTCCAGGGGACCATGGTGATCGAGGAGGAGGGCGAGCACTTTGAGTCGGTTGTATACTGCCGCAACCTGGACAGGCTCTGCTGCTGTTCCCGCCAGGGTGGCCTGGTGTTCTTCTCGCTAAGCGAGGGTGAGAATGACTCGGGCGACGAGCTGCTGGAAATGGAGGACGAGTGCAGCACCACATTGACGCAGGCGGCGGCCGATTTAAGTGTAACGGATGGCGCCCGGCATGTGTCTGGCCCGGATCTGATGAGCAAAACCCTGCTGGCCAGCGATACCATGTGCGTGGATGTGGGCAACGAGCCGACGGCCCCCTCTACCGCTGCACAGAGCGCCCATGTCCAGACATCTCCCTCAGCGGCTTCGATGGCCGCCAGCAGTGCCAACCTTCTCGCCTACAAAACTGTCGATCTCACCCTCGACGATCTAAAGCTCTTCTATGCCCTCACCCAGTTTGACGACAAGCTAACTGTCTACTCAGCAGAGGTGCCCAGCTGCTGGAATGATCTCGGCCAAGTGCATAAGCACCGCAAGCAGTCGCAGAACATGCGGCATGGCGGCGACGAACGTGACTTCACCCGCACCTGGCGGCTGCATAACGATGCGTAGGTACACCACTTGGCTAAGAGATGATTATGATTCATGGAGAATTCTCTCCCTTTTGCAGAACCACCTGGGATGAACATATCATAGAGCTTAACTTGGCCCAGCCCGTGTCCCTGGGCCACATCGATCTTAAGTTCACGGTGTACCAGCAATGCTCTAATCCCGCGGGCATTCAGGTGACGCTCCTCAAGCAGAACACCAACGGATTTGGCTACAGAATGAAGGGACCGCACGCCAACTACAAGCCGAATGTAATCGACGACAACATTGATCTCTCCTACAGTGAGTAACGTTCTAAATGAAGCCCAGCCCCATTGACTAATGCATTTGCAGTTGCCAATGAGAATCCCGTGCTGAGTGAAGAGTATCTACTGGCACATAACGCGGAGGTTCTGGCCGGGCCCATCGAGCTTTCCTCGTGCATCGATTTATGCGATCAAGGTGGCACTGCTACCTTGACCTCGCCCAAACTGTTCAAGACGCGCACCCGAAACTTCTTGCTGCACATCAAGACTGTGTCTGATCCATCGAAGGAGGGCCAAAACAAGACGAGGGGTATGTTTGCGAGTGTGTGGATAAGGGGGATAAAATAGGAAATGAGGAAATTACAGCCAGTTTAAGAAGGCTTTTCAATTGGTTGTGTTGCCTTGTTTAGCCTCCACTTTACTAATCTCTTTGAAAGCGTATAAAAAGTAGAAATATTGTATTTTTTAGATACGAAAACCACCTAAGAAGGTCGAACAGATATATTCCGATATCTTGAAAGTCGTAGAGCTCTGTAGTAGCCATAGTTTATGAGTTAACCCACCGTATTTTGCAGCCTCCTCGTCTGAGCCGAATCGCTCGCATCAAGTAGAAGCAATGGTGGACCGAAGCAAGAGCGGCATTACTCTGGCCAATGCGGTCCGAATAATCAAGAGAGCCGTTCTTAAAGTATATCCCGTGACCAAAGCCGCCTGTAATTCCTGCGCCCTTAATATTAATCAAGCTCTCAAGCTCAAGACTCAAAGCAATATTCCGGTGTTCATATCCCATGTCACGAAACCAAAGCCTCTGGGTTTGCCCATTCCGCTTGATCCGTCTAGGGGACAAGAAACTGCCGAGCAACTGCCGCCGAGTAGGGAAGGTTGGCACAGTTTGTTTTTTCTGAGGGTTTATTCAAATCTAGTCAGTCATTACTATATCTCTCTGTCCCTTCCCCTTCACAGGCTGCGACTGGCTGCACGAGATCTCCATCAGTGTTCGGGCCGTGAAGTCGCACAGTCGGATCCCCAATAGCCGAATGCAGCGCATAGCCATGCTGGAGAGCAACCATCTACTGGAGCAGTTGCTGCGTATAGCTAGCGATCCGGGCTCGAGTCCGCTGGCCAAAAACATGTCGCTCGACGTGCTCAACTGGATTTGTTTCGTGCGGCTAAATCGGTTTCGGTCACCCAAATCCGAGCGCCTCAAAGACCAGATCAATAAGCAGACAGCGGCGAATATCCAGGACCTGCTGGCCCAGCAGTTCGAGTGCATTTCCCTCTCGGAAAAGCACATTGAGCAACTCTTGCGCAACTGCGTCATCTACAGCGAGCGGAGCACGGCCCATAAGTGTGTGAAGCTGCTGATTATGCTGACAGAGTGAGTGGCCAGACTATAAGTTTATAAAAAACACATTTAACATGTAATCCTGCCCGCAGGGGAGTCACCAATCTGCCGGCGGAACTGCAGCAGCAAACGACGCTGGATCACAGCTTCAAGTCGGCCATATCCAACACCTTCCACGAATTGCCGCGGGCGCAGTGCGGCAGCGTGGTTCGCTGGTACATGATGCTTACCTGCGCCACATCCACCGCCGAGTCCCACAACAGTATATCCGAGCAGGCAATCCATCTCTTAAAGAAGATCTCCGGTGAAATAGACAAGCGCTGGGATCCGTATTGTGCACTGTTGAGCACGCGCTTTGGCCTCTACGGCTTTCCCTTTGAGCCGGAGATCTTTGACTTTGACTTCCCCAACATCAATCGGCACGGGTCAAGCTCATCGGTGGCCCTGACCAATGTGATTCGCAGCAGCGCCACCATTTTGCCAGTGACGGGGCTGGACATCAAGCGACTAAGCTCGATAGGTATGAATTCTGACCAACACAGATCGGATCAGATCATAATTTGTAATGCTGTTGCAGACGGCGTCGACTTCCGCACATTTCCGTACCTCATCCGAGGGAAGAGCATCAGCAACCAGCTGCGTGGATTATTGGAGGTGGTGCAGTTGCACTTTAATTGTGTGCAGACCTCGGAGGCCACTCGAATCGACAACATCGATAGTGTGGGAGCCAATTCTGCAGCCAGTGTTGTCATTGAGGATGTTATGATGATGCCAAAGCTCAAAGTGGCCAAGGAGAAGGATGAGGAACTGGTAAGGCGATATGAAGGTTCCCTTTTTTGGGGAAGCAATCGAATATAACGCAATAATATGTGAATAGCTCAACGATCTGGTCAATGATGTCGAGTGCCTGGTCGAGGAAATGAAGGAGAACGAGAGCAAGGTCAACTACGATGCTCTCGATGCCTACGAGGCCAAGATATGTAAGACATCAGTTAGAAAACGTATGCCAAATAATTTAATATCGAATACCCATCCAGCAGTGCCCTCGCTTGCCGACCTGGAGCACGCCCTGAAGGAGGAGGTGAAGATAGAGAAGGCCGATATCATGGATAAGCTGAAGATAGCCAAGTTTCTTCCGAAGCTCTCGCTGTTCCAGAAGAAGATCAACGACCACATCTCGTTCGATGACTTTGGGAAGCTGGATAACTGGGAGAACAGCTCAGCACTGGCCAGTAATCTGAAGTCAGGGCTGATGGCCAATGAGGGTCTGGACTCCTCCCACTTGGACCATCACCCGCCGCAGCAGCAGCAGCAGCAGGAAACTGTGACCGGAGACGATGCCATGGACGATGCTGCAGAAACTGAAAAGATCAATCAGAGCCTCAGCGCCAATCCCTGTCAGCCGATTGCCTGGCACAAGCTGATTACTCCGCCGCCAAAGCAAATGATTGTCATCGATCGGATGCACTCGGGTGCGCGGCGCTTCGTTGTACTGGACTTTTGCCAATACATCCTGCTCACGGATCTGGTGATTCCCGCCTGCGATGAGCTCACCTCCCTGTCTATTGATATTTGGTGCTTCGACGAGGAGTCGGACTGCACGCGGCTGGTGCAGGTTAACGACATCCAGACCAAGACACTGGTGCTCAGCGACATTCAGCCGCCGCCAATTTGCCGCTATTTAAAGTTGACCATTATCGGACGCATGGGAATGTCGTCTACCAAGTGCAAGGTGCCCTTGGGGCGCTTTTTTGGACATCCCGTGGTATTGGAGCACGATGGCTACGGCGACCAGCTGATGAGGTTCATCAAGCAGCCGGCACACAGTCTGCAGTCACAGCTAAAGTCCCTGAATGCGCTGTACGAGGATGTGCACTGCCGGTACAGCCTGGCTAGCTGCAAGCTGATGGATCTGCTGGCACCGATGCGGAACAGCGAGCTCTCGAACGTGGCTCACCTGCAGGCGTTTATTAACAAGCAGCGGGACGAGGAGTTGAGCGGCCTGGACAACAATAACAAAGTGGTGTCCCTGTACGACGAGTGCATGCTGCTGCAGTACCAGATCAATGTGATTCGCAATGTGGTGATCCGATTGGAGCGAGCTCTGTCGCCCAATGCCTTGTGTATGCCCCCACCGGAGGCACCGCTGGCGGAGGAAGTTCTGCGCGCTGCCTCGCGTGACAAATTGCGTGTGCTAAGTCTGAGCTTGGTGGAGGTGCTGCTGCACTTTTCCATCGAGTACGGCATTAAGAATATCCTGCCGGTGCACCAGAAATTCAACGCGGCCACGGCCAAGGCCCTGTTTAACTCGCTCGTCGTGTACGGAGACGCTCAGCTGCAGCTGGCCACTTGCTCGCTGCTGGTGCGTATGTGCTGCTTCCAGCCGTGGTGGGGGGATTTCCTCGCGGACACCTTCTGCAGTCTGTTCTCGGCGCAGAATTGTAAGGCCTTCCCGCAGGATCGGTATGTTTTTTATTGATTTTATCAACAGAAATTCTTTTAATTAGTTAATTTCGTTCGTTTTCTATGCAGCATATTCTTTCTGCTGACCTATCTGGGACGTCGCAGCATTGCCATGGGCGCCTGCCGCTCCATTGTGATCGATGCCGTGCTCAAGACGCTCGTCAAGCTTCTGGCCCCCATCTCGCCGCACTACAAGTTCCAATCGGAGCAGCCGAGCACCTCGGCGAACGCTGCCGATCGCAATGCAGCCATGGGCACTTCGTCCGACATGCAGCTTATCACTTGGCTGCTTCTCTTCCTGTCCGTCTGCCTGGACGACAACGAGCGCAAGGATAAATGTAAGGTACTGGCCACTGCCACTTCAACTGCTAATTGGGCTTTACTTACAGCAGCCGCTCGCTGGGACTTTATGAGCTGCGAGAGCGACTTTACCAAGGCGAGACCCAGCAACACGCCCAACAGTAAGCAGCTGCGTTGCTTTAAGAAACGAATTATTCAGCAGAACAAGTACTCCGTGCAGCCGTACACGGATTGGGGCAAAAAGATCTTCATGATACAGAATGAGGTGAGTCTGTTGTTGTTGAAGTTAGGAAAGAATGCAAATAATTAAGATTTCAAATCCCCAACAGCATCCTGGCATATTTATGGAGCTGTCTACCAAGTCAAAAGGCAGTGGCGCCAGCAAGTCCACCTCTATTGGCGGCAAGGTTAACATTGGATCCTCCGGCCTATGCGTTTCCAGCGGCAGTTCGACAAGCAGCTCATCTAAGACACCGGCAGCCTCCACATCCTCGCCCAAACATCATGATGCGGTCTCGGGCAGCGAAGCCGATCGCGATAGCAACTTTGACAAGGGATTGAAGACGCTGCGAATGGCCAACATTAAAGTGGTTATCCGTGGCCTGTTCGCCCTGCTCCTGGAGATGGATTTTGACTGCAACATGGATCAGTTCCTGCTCACCTGCAAGGTCATTGCACGGCTTGTGGCCGCTTGCCGGCCTTCGGTGCAGCTGTGCAAGATTGTGACCAGCGCCCAGCTGGAGCAACTCATCCGCTTGTCCGTGTGGAACGATCAGCAACAGCCCTGGGCTGTCCATGCCATTACGTGTCTGCTCCAGGTGAGTTCCCAAATACAGCGTGCTGCGTGAATGTTGGATTTTATGGTTATTTCTGTTGCAGGATCTCTTAGATGCCGATAAACAGTTCAGGGATAGCGATGTCACGCCCACCAACGATGCCCCACGCACCATGGATGCAGCGGTGCAGGAAACCCGAGATCTATTTAGCGACTATACATGTAAGTATCCTCTTGCCATCACCTCCTACAAGCATTCTGTTTAGGGATCTATATACTTCTGCCAGGAGCAAATAACTAAAAACTAATAATTGCAAAGGGTATCCTGTAGTCGGCCTTTATTGCATTATGAAATTTATGCAGAAATGCACTCATGTTTCCGTTCTTTTAGCAACTGCTTCCTCGTGCTCCGAGGCACAATTTGAGATGCTAATGCCGACAGCAAGAGAGTTTTATCAAGAGGGTAAACAAACGAGTCTTTATCTTAATCGTAGCACCTATAATATGGCATGGTATTTGGGTATTTGGACATGTTGTCTGATGGCAGGCCATCAAGCAGCTCTCCCCATAGCCAAAGTTTTTAGTTTGACACCCTTTTTGATTTGTTACCTATTTCCTGTAGCGTCTTTTATGTATTCAACACACTGCTAACTGCTCTTCAATTTGCTTAATTTGCAGCCGTTAAATACAATTACCTTCCCTCGCTGATCGAGTGCGACGACACCGAGTTCGACGAGATGCTAAATGACATCGATATGATTGAGCGAACGAAGCCGGTGACCAGGAAGGAGAGCAATGCCCTTTGCAAGAACACCTTTAACTTCTTCTGCAAGTCGATCTCCATTGCCCTGGACTCGCGCCTGGATGTGGGCCTCGAGCTGCATGTGGAGACGCAGCTGAGAAGGCTCACGAATCGCACTTCCCTGGATCTCTACTCCTCGCTGCCGCAAGTTCTGACCAACGAGTTTGTCTCTTCGCCGCCAGAGGCAGCCCCGTGGCCGGAGTACCTGACCCAGTTGTGGTCTGGGACAGAATACAATGGCCGCAACACCTACGTGATGTGCAAGAAGGTTTTCGACTCCATTTTGGCCGATCTGCACTACGAGGACACGTGGGTGCATCTGGAGCAGCTGCTGCACATGTGGCTAACCTTGAACTGTGAGCTGGCGGATAAGCCCTACAGCAATGGCATCACTCATACGGATGTACCGAAGATTCCATTCGGTGCGAATGCCGTGCAGGGACTTCTGCTAGCCCTGGCCTGGCACAATGACATCAAGCTGCGCACCTGGTGTCTTGGCTTCCAGTGCCTGTTTCTCGCCTGCAACTCGCTGCCCATTGGCGAGGATGTGGACTGTACGCGCATCAATGAGGTCATCGTGAACGATGAGAATTTCGAGAAAATGCTGCTCAGATTCTTCTCCGGCTACGGCATGAGCTCCGCCATAATTACCAACCGTTGTGTAAGTTATGCTTATGTTTTCCCACTTGCTCAGTACTGTCATACTTTCGTCTTTTCAGGCGGGACCCACAATTTGTAAGCACCTTCACGAGCTGCTGCTCTGGCTGCACAGCAAGAGTGAGACCAGTGGCATTCCCTGCAAGCGCCGGCTCAAGGACATATTACTGCATGTTGTCCTGCAGCTGGTGCAGCCTGGTGGCGCCATTAGCAATCAGCAGGGACCCATTGATGCCCAAAACCAGCTGGTGCGCGACCTGCTGATGATGCCAAACGACAAGGGCGACCTCAATATAGCGCTCAAAATCACTGAAAGTGTTTGTAAGTAGAAGGAAATTACATTTTTTATTATAGGATTTAATTCTTAATTTATTTTGCAAGCTTTTCTGGTGTACAACAACATATCCAACGGCGACAAGCTGCAGTGCCAGCGAGGAAACGAGAATAACAATGCTGGCAACAACTTTAGCAACCTGTTTGCCAATGTCTTGGGTTCGGAGAACCCCACCAAGCAGAATGCCACAATATGCGACAACTCGCTGATCATCAATCTCTTGAAATTATCCTCGCACATGGTCCTGACGGAAATGCCCAGGCAGCCAAGCGTATGTCCTGCCTTTCGAATTTCCCAAATAAATCTTATTGATATTGATATTGGTGATTCCTGCAGGAGGTCACTATTCCCGAGGAGGAGGAGCTTTCCAATCAAAGTCAGACGGACGAGACCAAGGCGGAGCAGCTGAATACCGAGGGACATCGTACCAAAGTGCCCTGCATAGCGGATTGGGGTAAGATTCGAATATTCCCTACTCTTGCCGCTGGTACATAACAATTTCTGCGTTTTGATTCAGTGCTGCGCCACTTTCCCACGATGAAGCGCCTCTTTGGAACGCTATCGCAGTGCTCTACCAACACATTTACCATGATGACCTCCGGCTGTTTCTTTTTGCCCAAATCCAATGTGGTACTGGATGATCCGCAGACCATCGCTGATGCCGTCTTTAGCCTGATGATAACGCTTAGCGACAAAGCCTCCAATCCGCGACTTGTAGTGGCGCCCATCTGCCAGTATTTGGAAGAGAGTAAGTCATAGCTTTGGGTGTCAAAATGCTTATGCTTAAGCATGCTTTTCCTCATCTTCCTGCAGCCACAATCCAGAGAAATGCCACGTTGCCTAGGCTGCCGCTTTCGGAGCCTTTCCTGTGGTACATCTCCAAGGTGCTAGAGGTGACGGCAGCTGTCCAGACATTCACCCAGCTAGGCGGCATTCAGATCATCTGCCACAATATGGTGAGACTCAATAAAACGATCATCAACATGCAGCCGGGATTGGTAAGCGAGCGAGAACTTTACTTCAACATGCAGCCGTTTATTTAACTAAAACTTCAACCTGGCAGATCTCATTGATTATGCAGCACATGACTCGCAATACGCGGCTCAAGCTGAACACTCATGCCGCTGGGGGAGCCAGCAGTGCCTGCAAGAAGACCACCGGAACTGGCACTGGAGCTGCCGGCGCATCCGGAGCAGCTCAGCCGCCGAGAGGTGGTGCCCAGTACGATGGCCTGATTAACTTTGCGCCCTTCTCGCACATCGTCTCCGAAAACGATGCCGGCCAGAGTGCCGAGGTGCTCATCTCCAATCCCAATGCCACGCATAGAAGGCCACGGACGCCGGCTTGGAGCTACATGTTCTATCCGAACGAGACGCACGTGGATCTGACCATAACGCTGCCCACAGCTATTCTACTGAAGGAGGTGCAGCTGATGCCGCACACCTCCAGTCTCGCCTCGTGTCCGTCGGCGGTGGCGCTGGAATTGTCACGGGATTATGGCATTGGCTCTGTGCCAATAGGAGCTCCCATGGCTACCACTGGGCTGACCTGCATCAGGCTAAAGCTTTCAAAGGCGGAAGTGGCCACCAGCATTGTCCTAAGATTGTACAAGTAAGTCTCCAAGAATCCTTTAAGAATCTCAATGTTTTTAATATTCTCTTTATCCACAAGGCCCAAGGATTGCGGCAATGTCGGTCTCGTGCAGATCGCCGTTCTTGGCCAGACAATATTTGGGAATCGGATGCAAGGATTGCGCTCCCAGGGCCCGTTCATCGACTCTCTAGCGTCCTGCTCCACGCCGCTGCATACGTCTACATTGGCGGCCATGGACGCAGACGCCATGCCCGAGGACGATGCCTTTGCCAAGACGAGCATTGGCTGGGTTCGGATTCTGTCCCGTTGCTTCCACGTGGCGGCCCTGCAGCCGGACAGCAAGCTGGCGGACCTAATCGCCGCATATCCGGCCGCCTATCCAGGCTTCCTGGAGGCCTGCTGCTCGCTGCTTAACATCATGCCAATGATCCCCAGCCTGGCGCAGCAGCACCTAGAAACTATTTTGCTGAAGCTTGGGGCGTACAATCACGAACTAAGCCTGCAGTTGCTGCGGACGCTGCTCTGGCACACCACGCCGCAAGGTGGGCGTCTAGTCTGTTTCGATAAAACCTATATAATATTCCTTCATCAATAATATTCCTTCGACTTTGTCCTCTTTACAGTTTTCAAGCTCTCAAGCGATGCTGTGTGCGATCTCATCCATGAAGTGGTTACCGGTTCCACCGAGCACCTGCTGGACAAGTTGCGCGTGCTCATAGACTGGGTGATGCAGCTGCACGACAACTATAGCAAGCAGGCGCGGTGCAATAATCCGCAGAGCGGCTTCGTCAAGGTCATCGCCTCCATTCTGTGGAGAGTGCAGACGCAGCAGCAACTCCCCGAGCTGCCACTTCTGATCTCGTCGGCACTCTTCGAGACCTGCTTCGAGTGGGTTTCGTCACTGGAGCACGATGAGCCGCTAAAGAGCAGCTTCGACTCGCTGCTCTGCGCGCTGTGTTTCATCAAGCCGGAACTGTTCAACCAACTACTGGTCAAGCTGGGAGTGAAGCTGGAGCCACCGGCGCGTGGCCAGACCGACGACAGTAAGGTGCAGAGCGGCAGTGCGTGGTTCCGGCGCGAGGGCAGCGAGAACTTGACTGTTCTGCTGCAGCGTCCCACATTCCTGAAGACCCTCGCCCTGGCATGCCAGTCGCCGGCAGCGGTGTATCAGATGCTAGACTCTGGACTCCCCAAGCTGTTGGCCCACGCCATCTACGAGTATTGTGCCCACTTCTTGCCCGGTTCCGAGACGGCAGCTTCTACATCTTCTGCGGAAGGAGAGGAGCCCGTTGGAGCCGCCACTAGTAACCAGGCTGGTCCCCCGGTTGAGGGGGATTCTTCGCTGACAGACTTTGCCAAGGCCGAAGCGCATGTGGGTCACAGTGCGCCGCTGCTGAGCAGTGCGAATGTGCCCAAGGTTCTGGATTTCTTCGCCGAGTGCTGCGCGGAGGGGCCCATGCGCGATTGGCTGGGAACTATGCAGGGATCCATATTCTGGAAGCCTCTGCTGCAGCTGCTATGCAACACCCATGCCGCCCAGTTCAGCAAGACGCTGCCCATGCAGCAGACCTTCATTCGCTTGGAGAGGGCCACCATACACTTCTTTACGCGAGTGAGTGCCTGTCATCCGGGCAATCAGGAGGTGCTCACATCGCTGCTCATCGGAGCCATCATTTGCAAGCCACTACAATCGAGTCTGAGCGTTCGACCCACTATCTCGGGATTCACCCGGCAGCTGGTTCTGCAGCTTCTCCTAGAGAACGAACACATCACCGTTTCGGTGAGGAGTCAGCAGCCCTTGCAGCGGCGCGACACGCTTTCGGCCATCATGGGAGGCTCTACGAGTGTGGGTGCCAGCACAAGTCTGCCCGTGGCGGCTGTTAACAATCATCCGGCCAAGCGCAGCAGTGCACACCATATGCTCTTCACGGTGACAACTAGCACCACTTGCCAGGAGATTATGCAGAACTGCGTTAGCGGTAAGCCACACACAAACCTAATGATATCTATTCCTCTTTATAAGTTGATTTGTTTAGACTATAACAAGTTTCATGGAAGATCAACCTTAACAGAGTTTTATGTTCATTAATTTAGTGTTTATTTTTGCTTCATTTTATTAATTTACTTTCTTTTGTTTCGTTTTTATTGCTTTTGGCGGCCCCTCCAGTGTTCAGTAACCTAGTTTACCAACAACCAACAGATCAGCGGGTTGGCGAGGCTGCCACTTCGGCCTCCGCTTCGGGCATTATCTCGGCCAATGCGGCTGGCAAGTCCAGCGATGGCAAACAGGAAAAGAACAGCTTCATGAACTTCAACAATGTGGAGGCGAACAGCCTGGAGTTCCTTACCGTCGGAGCCGCAGTAGCAGCCAAAGATAAGCGCATCAAAGATGCCAAGAACCAGGCGGCCGTGAACAAGGACAAGGAAACCCAGACCAGCGCCATGAGCTTGGCTTCCAGTAGGAATAACCCTCAGTTTGCATTAATCTCTTTAACCGATCGTCTTCTTGCAGATATATTCAATGTGGAGGAGTTCTTGCTGCAAACGGCAAGTGCTGCCAATGGCAACCAACTGATCGTTCCGGAGTATCCCGACATTCTGTTGGCAGGCGATGCGTCCGTGTCCCAGGTTCTTGCCACTCTCCAAGACGCCGGACACTCGCTGTCCACGCCCTGCATTACGCTGAATCTGGTGCCTCAGCAGCGGGCCGATGAGGCAGGCGATTCGAAAAAAACGAAAGCCGCCTGCGCGCAACCGCTGCCGTCGCCCCTGCAAAGGTTCTCCAGCAGCGGCGGTCTCTCGTTGCTGGCCCACTACCTGCCCACCGTTTACCCAGAGCACTCGGGTCGCAAGACCACCTCAGTGGTCAGCGAAAAGGAGAAGAGTCCACCGCTGTCCGACTGGGTGAAGCTGGAACCGAACGATGAAATCTACGAGGACCTGGAGGACACCATCTGCGAGCCGGCAGCCAAACAGACGACGGTCAGCTCAGTGCCTCAGCATTCGCTGGCGGCCTTTGGACTCTTCCTTCGCCTGCCCGCCTATTCTGATGTTCTTTTGCGGGACAAGCTGCGGGCACAGTGCCTGCTTCGTTTGGTGCTGGGCGTTACAGGAGACGGCGAAGGGAGTAAGTATACAAACTTTCATATTTTCACTTTCAATTTCTCATTTTCTTCTTGATTTCCCCGAACCAGATGACATCTACAGCCTGTCCCTGGCACCCTCACTGCCCACACTGCCTTTCGAGGTTTTCCGCCAGCTGCTGGACAGTGTGCCGCTGTCTACCGACGACGGGGTACTGCTCCGTCGCGTGGTCATCGAGGTGGGAGCCATGCACTTGGTGCTCAATTGCCTGGGCATCTTTTCGCACCAGTCGCACAACAGCCGGATAGGGGCGCCGATAAATGAGCCGTCGCCAAGTGGGGCAAATGGTGGTAGCAACGGAAATGCTAGTGGCAGTGGAAGCGGAATCGCTAGTGTCAGCGGCGCCAAGGGCAACAGTGCGGAGGAGGCCCCGCCCAGTGCCACGTCGGATGACAAGAGCCACATGTACTGGGCCAAAGGCACAGGCTTTGGCACAGGGTCCACCACCCAGTCCTGGAATGTGGAGCAGGCGCTGTTGCGGCAAAAGAGCGAGGAGGAGCATGTGACGGTGCTGCTGCTCGTCCTGGCCAGCTACATAAATCCTGGCGACTGCATTCCCAGTGAGATGTGCGGCGAGGATATCCTGGCCTATCACGACGTGCGAGATGTGACGGGCGAGCTGCCGCCCATCTTCCAGACGCTGCTCCAACAGTCTTGCCTCATCCCCGCCCTCAGCTCCTACCTGCGCAACGATTCCGTGCTAGACATCACACGCCACATTCCTCTCTACCGTGCCATACTCAAGCTCCTGCGCGCTCTATCGCTGTCCAAGACGCTAGTCTCTCTGCTCCAGCCATCAGTCACTGGCAGTGGGGGCAGCACACCGCCAATCGCGGAGCTGCTCACGAATATGAGGACCTGCGTGGACACTTACGCCAAGCGGCTAAAGTAAGGCAATTCTTTTGCTTCATTGAAGATCCTTGCTTAATACAATCTTTCACATCTTCCACAGAGTCAACAAGAAGTCAAACATCAAGGGCCAAACGCATCAGTTGACATTTAACATCGATGACGGCGACGACGAGGGACTCGCTCTGCTCATCCCGGATATCCAGGAGACCAGTGTACTCGTGCAGAAGACAACGGATGCCGATGCCCTGATCAACATGCTGCACACCAACGACGATGGTAGCGGGCAGCTGGAGCCCCTGAGCAAGTCCATTGAGGAGCGCTACCTGGAACTGATGAAGAAGCGACAGTTCGACACATACGACATGATTGTGGAATCTGACAACAACAGCTTCCGCTTCGTGGTCGCCCACCACTTCGAGAAGATGGTACGGCTCGCTGGCGATCGCTACCATCCGTCGCGAGTCAAGCGGCTCGCCCAGGAGGCGGTGACTCTGTCCACCAGTCTGCCACTTAGCTTCAGTAGCTCAGTATTTGTGCGCTGTGATACGGACAGATTGGACATTATGAAGGTGCTCATCACCGGGCCAGCGGACACGCCATATGCCAACGGATGCTTTGAGTTCGATGTCTTCTTTCCGCCGGACTATCCCAACCTGCCCATGCTTATTAATCTGGAGACGACGGGCCGACATTCGGTGCGCTTCAATCCTAATTTATACAACGACGGCAAGGTGTGTCTCTCGGTGCTGAACACATGGCACGGCCGTCCCGAGGAGAAGTGGAATGCGCAAACCTCCAGCTTCCTGCAGGTCCTCGTCTCCATCCAGTCGCTGATATTGGTTCCCGAGCCGTACTTCAACGAGCCGGGCTTCGAGAGAAGCCGGGGCACTCCAAGTGGCACCAACTCGTCGCGGGAGTACAACAGCAACATTTATCAAGCCTGCGTGCGCTGGGCAATGCTGGAGCAGATACGCAATCCGAGTCCCTGCTTTAGAGATGTAAGTGTTCCCAAATAAACCCCAAGGATTAACTTTTTTAATTTTATTTCCTAAATTTCAGGTCATTCATAAGCACTTTTGGCTAAAGCGCGAAGAGATCTGCGCCCAGATCGAAGGCTGGATCGAGGAGCTGAGCAAGCCGCAGTATACGGAGCGGGCCAGTCGCACGATCTCCTTCAACTCGATGGTACTGCGCCGGCACTATCGGCACTTGCGTGAGGAGCTGGCCAAGCTGAAACCGCCGCGGGGCCTCGAAGATCTGGATGCACCCTTCAATCCTGTAGCCACCCTGCCGCCGATGGATGTTTCTGCACCGCCAGCAGCGGCGACAGCTGCTCAATCCAACGCCCAGGTGGGCACGGATGAGGTATTGGTGCCGGACTTGAACCTACTCAACGAGACGGCGGACGATGCTGATGGCGATGCCGAGGCCGATGGCGACACCACACCGCCTTACTTGTTCCAAAAGGAGGAGGGACTGCTGTTGACTGGCGAGGAAGAGGTCGTGGAAATTCTCAGTGATACGGAAAACGAGAGCAGTAGTGTGTGGCAAGAGAAGGAAGAGGAGGAGGAAGAGGATACTCCGTGAATCCAACGGCTGCCAGCGGAAGAAGTGGGCGACGCTGATGCCGCTTAATACTGCATTCCCCGAGCTCCGAAGAACCCGCCACCTCGCCGCCGCCCCCCAGACACATTTAATATTTATATGCTATGAGTTTTGTTTTACGCCCTTACTTGTGTCATTTTTTGTAAAAGAGAGAGACTGCAACAGAACTTGGTGTGCTTTACTTAATAGACCCGGCGATACATGTAAACTACCAGAAGAAAAGAAAGAACATAAAATTAACGCATTGCCAGAAACTTTCCATTAAAATGAAACGGAAGAAAAACATCAATATAATCCACTTTATACGTTAATGTATGAGATCGAACTCTTTTTATAAATGCTTACTTATTACATAAACAGATAATAGATTCTATTCTATTTCTACGCAAAAATAGACGACGATGTGTGTGTGTATAGAGAATACATAGTATAGAGGAGCGGAGAGGAGGGAAGTCATTCAGAATATCACAAAATATGAATTAGTAACAAACAAAACCACCAAAACTAAATTAAAGTGTATTAAAACTGTGTATGGACGTAGTGATTTAGTTAAATATTATCAGCATTGTCCAATTCAAATTGAAATAAAATAGTATTTCCCCTCAAAAGTATGCAGTTGAATGCCTTATCGTGGTTCGAATCTGATCATAAAATATTCTCATGCCGAAAACGAAAACGAAAGATCATATACTATGTTGTATTCGTTTATCACCGGTGGAAACAAATTTTGGGGCTGATATCTTAATGCCATAAAGTTTGTGGCTTTTATAGGGGAGCTTGGGGACGTTTATAAACAATTCTTTCGCTTTGAACACTGGGTATCGTATGTTCTAAATCCATCATTTTGTTGAAATAGAAAATTCACTCATTACAAGAGAGTAGTTATAGTACTCTTGCCCATTTATTGTGAAAATCTCACCGACTGCAGTCGATGGCACCCTCTAAGAGGCTGTGCTATTGCTCTTCAATTGAAGGCCCTGCTCTCCAAGATCTAGCCATCCGATATAGTAACTGTTTTCTCGATCGAGAGAAGGTCTGGGGCTAGCTATTGAGTCGCGGGACCTTGTCGTGATCGGACGTACAGCGGGATTCTTCGGTGCCTGTGGATCGAATTACTTTATTGGCTTTATTCGAGCTCTCTTTGCGGGATAATGGAGTTGAATAATGTTGAAATCGGTGTAAGTGATGGGGGGTTCTTCCAGAATTTTGTATTAATTTTCGTGCTAAGAGGGTTTATGTAAGAGATCGGCTGCTGCTGCCGATTGACAATTGATGTGTTCCTATTTAAATGTTCATCAGTTTGGTTTTGTGGGACATTTTCCCGATCAATTGCTTAATTGCTTTTTCATTGCATTTCGAGGGGTATAAGAGATAAGTCCCGGAGATAAAATTCCTTCATTCAGAAATATTTTTTAAACGTTTGAGGGGAGTGAGCAGCAGTTGGCTGACTGACTGCACATTATAAAATGTCAATTTGTCATAGGTATTTATTTGTGGGACAAACCCTTCAGGCAACAATGCCGGTCTATTCCCGCAGTGATTTATCAACTGATTTGTTAACTGATTGATTAGCTCTCTCAGCCAATCGGATATTAATTTATAGTCTGATTAACATAGCCTGATCTTACCGGCGCTTTCAGCAACTCGTGCACTGATACTCTCGCTCAATTAATCACCTTTGGTGACTGCAGGCGTCAGTCTATGGAGGAGTCCGCACTTCCCACTCCATCCCATGGGTTGTGGCTTTGAGCCATGTTGTTATGGAAAATAATGCGCAAATTAAATAGCGATTCTCATAAATAAAACATTGAAATTTCCCGCACTCTGCAATTACACAATATAAAGTCGGAATATCTTCATGCCAGTCAATAAATATAAATATTTTCTTATTAACATAAGCAAATAGAAATTTGCATAAATATAGTATAATAAATTCACTGATCTGAGCAATGGTTTGGTATTGGGAATTAGCAAAGTTAAACCTGGTTTTATGACACCACAATATTACTGAGAAACGAAACAATATAATTATAAATTTATATATATTTTAAATCGTATTAAATTGTACCTTGTTTTTGCTTCAATTTCCAGGGTGAAGCATCCAAGTCCCACGCTCAAGCTCCTGCCACACCTGCGGGTGGTGAGAAGCCCAAGCCGGACTTGCTATATGCCATTAATGACAATCCGCCTTGGTACCTGAGCATCTTTCTGGCATTCCAGCACTACCTGACCATGATCGGTGCCATTGTCTCAATACCGTTCATACTGACGCCGGCATTGTGCATGTCCGATGAGGATGCGAATCGTGGCATTATCATTTCAACCATGATCTTTGTCACCGGCATCGTCACCTATTTCCAGGCCACTTGGGGCGTCCGTTTGCCCATTGTCCAGGGTGGAACTATATCGTTTTTGGTCCCGACTCTTGCAATTTTATCCCTGCCGCAATGGAAGTGTCCGCCGCAGGCCGAGATGGATGCCATGAATCAGTCCGATCGCGAGGAGTTGTGGCAAGTGCGTATGCGGGAGCTATCCGGTGCCATTGCTGTGTCCGCAATGGTGCAGGTGGTCCTTGGGTATACAGGCCTGGTGGGCAAGATCCTGAAGTATGTGACACCATTGACCATTGTACCCACCGTGTCGCTGGTGGGTCTCACGCTCTTTGAGCATGCAGCGGAGACGGCCTCGAAGCACTGGGGGATTGCTGTGGGGTAAGTAATCATTTTTCGGAATGGAAAAGTGAAAGGAAAATAAAATATATTTCCTTTTCCCTTTAGAACCACTGGGATGCTGACGCTCTTTTCACAAATAATGTCCAATGTCTCCATCCCGGTGCCGGCGTATCGCAAGGGTCACGGCATGGAAGTGCGCCAGTTCCAGCTGTTCCGCCTCTTTCCCGTCCTGCTGACCATCATTATCATGTGGGGATTGTGCGGCATTTTGACCGCTACGGATGTCTTTCCTCCCGGTCATCCATCCCGCACCGATGTCCGACTCAATGTGCTGACCAGCGCCAAGTGGTTCTATGTCCCGTATCCGGGTCAGTTTGGCTTGCCCTCCGTGACGCTGTCCGGCGTGCTGGGAATGCTGGCGGGCGTATTGGCTTGCACGGTGGAGTCGCTGAGCTATTATCCCACCGTGTCCCAGATGTCCGGTGCTCATTCGCCGCCGCTGCATGCCATCAATCGTGGCATTGGCACCGAGGGTTTGGGAACAGTGTTGGCCGGACTCTGGGGCGCCGGAAATGGAACGAATACCTTTGGTGAGAACGTTGGTGCCATTGGAGTCACCAAGGTGAGTTCAAGCTGAAATGTAAACTACATAGTATCTTGGCTCATTGATCAATGTTTTCAGATTGGATCGCGTCGCGTGATTCAGTGGGCTGCTTTTATAATGGTGCTCCAAGGAGTGATTGGAAAGTTTGGAGCCATCTTCATCCTCATTCCCGACTCCGTGGTGGGGGGAATCTTTTGCGCGATGTTTGGCATGATCATTGCCTTCGGCCTGTCCACGCTGCAGTATATTGATCTGCGATCAGCCAGAAATCTCTACATCTTGGGTCTCTCCATATTCTTCCCCATGGTTCTGTGCCGCTGGATGCAACTGCATCCCGGATCAATTGACACTGGCAACACCACGGTGGATTCCACATTATCGGTATTGCTGGGCACAACGATCCTGGTGGGAGGTGTTCTCGGTTGCCTGCTAGACAATCTGATACCTGGAACTCCGGCGGAAAGGGGTCTAATCGAATGGGCCAACGAGATGCCCCTCGGGGATGACAACATCAACGACGGCACTGCCACCGATTATGATTTTCCGTATGGCATGAATGCCATTCGCAAATGGCGTTGGACCTACCACATCCCATTTTTGCCCACCTACAAGCTCCAGAAGCAGAGCTGATCCCTAAGCAAAGATAATTAATTTTGTAATTTGTTTTGTAATTCAAATAATTCTTATTAAATTGGTTGATTCAATTGTAATTTATTGTTAGAATACAGCGCTTCTCACGCTCTAAATACATTTTGAAATTAGAATTCGGATTTGTTTATAATTTGTGTGGAACTTTGCTATGTATAATTATTTTATTTAAATTTTAGTCAGCAGTTTTCAGAGGCATATACCTTAAAAACTCTCTTTTTATTTGTTAAAATACTATTTAATTTACTAACAATAAATAATAATAATGAAATCCCAATACAAAGTTCCCAAGAATATAATTTTTTTGACTTTCATTCAAAATTTTGAAATAAAATATATTGAAAAAAACCTCAATTCACACAGATTAAAACTCGAAAGGCATTTCAGTAGCATTGCGGTTATGCAGGATGTTATCATCCCATTGCATGATGTCCATAAACGAGGCTGTTGTCCACACAATACCCATGTACAGAGCGAAGTAATTCAGATAATAAAGCTGACCAATCAATATATAATCTCCCTGGCCGGTGGTGCGATAAAAGTTCGGCCTACGAATGGAGGCGCTAAAAATGATGACGAACTGGGGGATAGGAAGGAGTATTATTAGACAGATCAATCAGATATCTAGATACATATGCATATCTCACCACATTCGACATAAGCGTATATATAAGCAGAGTGGGAAACTCGAAGGTAACATGCTTCAGTTCGGCGCAGACAATGATCCCGAAACAGGTCAACACAAATATCCGTTCGCTCCACAGGATCACCTTGTGCCGGGGAATCTAAGGATTGATAGGAGATAAGATAAGTGCCAGCAGGAGGAGATTATTGCTAGGTGGTACGTACAAAGAGACCCTTCTTGTGACTCTTCGCTGCGTGGCCATAAAGCGCACTGCAACCCATCATTAAATAGGTCAAGACAAAGGATATGCCGAGGCACAAGTACGGCGCCTTCTTGGCGGGCTTCATGATGGAAAACGTGTTCACCTGGTACTGCAAATGAGAATGCATTTAATTCCTGAATCTGTGTCACAGTCCCAGGACCTACCGTCCACAGGCCACATAGGACGCGCACCCATTTGGACTTCTCCACGATCATGCGATAGAAGAAGCCATACAGCTGGATGGACAGAAAGCTGACGAAGAACTGGATCAGGCTGAGGAAGTAGCGCTTCTCAAGAAAATTCTTCAGGGACGTGCTATCAGCCAGGGGGGGATTCAATTCAAGTCATGGCATGGCTTGGATTTGTGCGCTACTCACCTCTCCATGGCGAGGAAGACCTGAATCTGGCCAACGATTAGCATAACGATAGTCACACAGTAGGTGTACCTAACCTGGTTCTTATATTCCGGTGGCGGCTCTTGCATTATGGAAGGTGCTACAGAGGTTGGTTTACTGTGCAATATTCACACAAACTTGGGGGAACACAATAAATGCTGAGCCAACTGTTTAAAAAATAACAGAAATTCATAATAACAAAGATCTGCTGCTGGAAAACCTGATATCTCAAACTCCTTCCGAAAGTTTTGTAAATAATTCAATTAAAAACCATTTGAATTATTCATTGATTTGGTTTTAATTTATTTTTAGAATATATCGCTTCCTTCACACGCTTCAAATACATTTTGAATTACAAATTTGGGGCTTTAACCAAAACGCCTTTTTGTTGGTTCCACAATTTGTTAATTCGTATTTTAAATTCGCTTATTGTTTGTGACTCTTCGTTCGCAATTCGCATATTTTCTATTATTTTGGCAATAACATCAATAGTCCTAAGCAAACGAAAGATCTACCTTATTATAAATTTTGGAAAACAATGCTTTATCAGTTCTCTCTATCATGCAGACATTTTCAATACACATTTTTAACGCATTTTCCGCCCCGAGGTTTCCTCACAAAAAACAGCATAGAAAATATATGTAAATATCTGACAAAACATGTATCCTTCCTAATCAATATCCTGTGCCAGTTATCGTTTCTGTGATGCTAACACACTTACAGATTAAAATCAACTTTATATGGCTATTGGCTATACTTATATAAAACCGCCGATGGAACCAAGGCACAATCATTTGAAAATCTGGAGCTCCAACAAACCTATTCCTATATATATATATATATATTGGTAACATCCACAACTAGAGAACTAGAGTATAACTTGACCTAGTTTCCATATATAAAAAAAATTATAAAAATCTCTAAAGCCTAAGGGATTCCTTTTGGGAGCAGTCTAAAACTTGTGCTCCTTCTGTTTGTTATGGTGATGGTGGTGTAGGGGGCCAGGCTGCTGAATCTGATTGGTTCCAGGATGTGGCTGAAAATGTGGCTGTGGCTGTGGCTTTCTGGAGCCGCCACTGCTGGCGCGCGAGGATGATGACGAGGCGGTTGTGTTTGGCGGCGTTGTTAAGACCTGGCCATGTTTGTGCCCACTCTCCTGTCCGTAGCCGGGAGGCACCTTCTTTCGCTTGGAGTAATAGCAGAAGATGCAGAAGCCATTCTGCGGTGTGGTACATCAAATGTTTGTGGGACTTCGTGTGGCAGAAGAAGTGCGATAACGCGATCCGGATCTTTATAATAAATTTAATTGAAAATTAATTCAAAAAATTAAAAGATTTTTATCTCATTTTTACTGACCTTGAAATGCTGGAAGTGTAATCTCGAACAGGAGTTCGCGTTTCCCTCCGCTGGTAGGAGGAGGTGCCCTCTCCGCATCTGCTGCTGCGACTGGCCGTCGGCGGCTCAAGCAAGGACATCGTCCTGTGGTCATACGCCCGAATGGATCGCCTGCCCATGGTGGCGAAGCCATCTAAATGGCTGCTTGCTGCTCCGCTGCTTGTGCTGGTGGTGGTTGTTGGCAGGCTACCATTTATCGTGTAGGAGGATCGCCTCTTGGGATTGTAAGTGTTATAGTAGCCACTGGCGATCGCCCCATTGCTGGGACTCGAGCTCGAGGAGGACTTGTAACGCATGGGCACCGAGCTGTAGTCCGGCGTCTCATAGCGCTTGCTGAGAAACGAGGGCGAGGTATTTCGAATGTCATTCAGGCTCTTCCTCGGCTTGCTAGTGGCCCCCGCCGAAGATGTGGGATAGTCGAGAGGAGAGCGATAGACAGGAGGCTTGAGCTCCGTTCCCACGGGACTCAGCTTCAGGGGCCTGAAGAACTGCTGGGCTATGTCCGGAGAGTGCGCTCGAATCGGCGGCGGATCTAGATCCGCGGCTAGCAGCTTGTGACTGGAGCGCGCCTTGACCGCTGCCTGCTGCTCCCGGTAGTAGTCCCTTACCGCCGAGGGACCCACAATGCTGCTGGTGCGACACGGTTTCTTCTGCTCGTTGAAGCGACAGTAGAAGCTGCGCCTTTTAATCCGATCAATTACACTCTCGTTGGGATCGGAGCTCTCGGAACAACGCGTGGGCGAGGATAGGGACGCCCTGGATAGACGGGAGACAGTGGGTGAGGGCGTGGCATGCATCATATAGTTGTCCTCGGAGCATATGGACCAGTTGTCAAAGTACAGCTCCGGCTCTTCGGTGGGTGAGAGGAACGTCGAGGTAGAGGCGCAGTCGTCATGGTAACTATGCGAATCCGACGAGTAATTGGCAATGTTCTCGAAGGTGGGCGTGTGCAATGTATTATTCCGATTGATCTCGTGAGCCGAAGAGGTCCGGTAGCCGGAGGTCTGTGAGCTGCAGTTGTGGTTTGTGTTGGTCGAATTGTTGTTCGTGGCATTCTCCATGGACTGCTGGCTGGAGCTATTGTTGGAGCTAGCACTCTTGATGGCTCCCGGATACGGTGGCAAATTGGAGTAGATCCCCAGCCCGGTGTTTCCGTTGAGCAACGCTGGATTCGTCTTGGCTCCCCGGTAGCTGCTGGCGCGTGTTGTTGCCTGGGCAGTGGACAGCGCGTCGGAAGCGTCGTTGCCCGGCGAACCGTTGGCACTGGCCAAATCCAGCATTAGCCCCTTGCGCTTCTCCTTGATTGTGGCGGCTGACGGCGTCGTATTGCTGGAGTTCAGAATGCTCTGCCTGATGTTATGGCTGCAATCGGGACAGGCCGTCTCGCAGTTGCAGTTCTCCTCGCTGGTCTGACCTGGAGATGGAGCTGCCTTCGCCTTGGTGGCCTTGACCAGATTTTGGTAGATGGGAGAAGTGGGCAGCTGCTGATCCTGTTGTTCCTCTCGAACCTGACGCTCAATATTGCTGGTGGATCGCGTACTCCTCACCTGCCGCTGTTCACTGCTCTCCCTATCGAAGCGGCGAAGAAGACCACCAAACATTTTGTTGACTGCTCCTCCCTGCTTACCAGGAGCCTCTTGGGAGCCAGCATGCAGCTCCTCAACGCTGACTGCACGCTTGGGGCGCACAATCTTCTCATTGGGCTGAGATCTTGGCACTGATCTTTCCCTCAGGGATCGTAGCATTGTATCAAAACGAGATCTCTTGTCCACTCGCTTGTCTTCCGTGGCTGCCAGTTCCAGAGGTTTCTCTGTATCAAGCACTTTCTTTGACTTTTCTGGCGAAACGGGATGCTCTGGTGAACGCTGCTTTTGGGTACAAGCCAGAGAAGCAGCTGCTCCGGTGGATCCCAGCTTTTTCTCCTTGCTCATCGCCGAGTCTCGTAGCCTCTCAAACTTTTGACCTATCGCATAGAGCAATCCCTTGCTGGGCTTCTTCTCCGGCGACTTTTCCTTGACTTTAATTACCGGACTTAACTCCTTGGAGCTGTCCACGGGAGTGGTTGTTGCTGTCGTTGTCGGCGTGGTCGGTGTAACTGGTGTGGGTGGCACCAGCTTTGATTTCTTGGATACCTTGATTATCTTCTTGATGCTGTTGGGCCGCGCGTCGCCAGAGGAGGATCCAGTATCCTTCGGATCCGTAACCGAAGTCATTGTACCAGTTGGCGTGGCCGACATTGATTTCTCCTCGGACGTGGACTTGGAACTAGTGGGTGTGGTCATGGCCGAGGGTGTTCGGGTGGCTTCCGCTATTGTGGGTATAGCCACTCCGCTACGCGTGACCTTGCGCAGCTCTTTGGTGGTGGCCAACTTTGTGGCCGGATAACTTTTCGGTCTCATCAGTCGACTCTCTCGAGGAGCAGCCTCCGCCGTTGAGACCGAATCATTGGCAACGGCTGAAGGAAGCTTGCTGCTGGGCAGGATTGAGGAGGTCGGCTCAGTCAGATCTGTGGGAGTCTTGATACTCAGTCCAAGATCCTTCATAGGGTACGACTTTGGCCTTTTTAGCATGGTTTCCCTGGGAGTGGAGCTGGCCAAATCAGAATTATACGCATTTGTGGACTTAGAGGCTTCATCCGCCTTCTTGGCCACCTTCTTCAGCTTTCTAACCACAGTTGTTGACGTCGACGAAGTAGTCGCCGTTGATATTTTGGCCACTTCTGGTTCACTAGCTGAGGTCTCCTTGGGCTTCAACTTCTTGGTTTTTCTGATGGTCGAAGTACCGCCCTCTGTTTTATCCGCCTCCTTAGCCTGGTCACTTTGGGTTCTCGCAGCGGAAAGGAGTTGCAGCTCTTGGAGTATCTTGTCCGCCAGTTCATGTTTACCCAGATCCGATTCAGGCTCCCGAGATCTTGATAAACTGCGTAGACGGAGGCTAGAAGGCTTGCCAGGGTCCTGGACTGATTGCGGTTGCATATCTGGAAATAATTCCATGCTCTTATTGCGCGAATGGCGCATGGATAATGGAATGGAACCTGGCTCCAAAGGCAGCTCCGTCTGCTCCACATTTGGTAAGCTGTGCTTTCGCCGCGCGATATCCTGAGACTGCAGCTGCCCCTGGTCCCCATGGCGGTCGATGGATTTCTCCCGTATTTCCCTAAGTATTGTTTGGGTTTCTCGATCTCTGGGATCATCGAAAAAGTCGGGTCGCAGAAACCGCGAGATGCGGCGCTGCGAGGACCGCCCGACGCGAAGGGAGCTGGTGCCTTCCGAGACAGGAACCTGTGGCAGTTGCGGTGGCGGTGAGAGGCAGCCACTCGGAGGGCGTCCCAAGCCGCCAGCATCCCTGGAAGCAATTGATGGACTCACGTTGCTGGACTTGCTCAAGTAGGGGGAATAGTATTTGTACTTGTCGCTGATTTCACTGGCATAGGTGCTGCTGCTGCATAGTGAGGATTTCCCGTTGTCGTCTCTGCAGACGCTGCTGCTCCGGCTCTTGGTGGTGCTCTGTGTGGATCTGCTGTCCGCTTCTTGTGCCTGCGCAGGCACCTGGGCCGGCGCCTGGCTGCGGCTGAGGCTCCTCTGGTAAATGGCAGTGCTCGCTGAAGTGGTCTTCGGTGCATCGGTCTTTGGCTTGAAGTTCAACAATTCGTCCTGCTGCTGCTGCTGCTGATGATCCGGAATGTGGCTCCTGCCCCCGCTCTGGCTGCGCTTGTAGATCTTGGGCGTGTACGAGCTGCTGGGTGCACCTGTCTGCACGCTTAGGGTGCGCGATAGCTTCCGGGCTTGGGTGGGCGGTAGCTTGGCCAGTAGCTGCTCCTGAAAGCACTTGGGCAGGCCCGGCGTTATGCTAGACAAGGTCGCCAAGTCCTTCTTGCTGAGCTTCAGCCGGGACAGATCGAGATCGGCCAAGTCCAGTGACTCCTCGCTGTTTTCAGAAGTCGCTTTCGAGTCGGTGGAACCCTTTTCCACATGGGCAGGCGCAGAGCTGGGTTTTCCTTTGGATCCTTGGTTACCTTTTGGGGAAGAGGTTTAAATTGAAATTAAAATTTATTTACATTGAAAAATGTTAATGGAAATCTCTAGTTAGGTCAGTAATGAAGCCACTTACTTGCCCGGTGCACTGATAGTAGTAGGAATCAACTTACATGTCTCACTGAGGACCCAGTTCCGGCGCCTTACAGATCTCTGAAATTGTTCCTGTTTTCTCGTTTTCGCAACCAAATGAATCACTTTCCAAAGCACAAGCGACCCGAACACTTAACACAAACTTGCAGGAGGGATTAAGGATAACAGAGTTCCAACAAAAGTTAACGCAATCAAAACACACAACTGAATTAAGTATTAAGTCACGTGCAGGATATATGGGCAGTAACAAAATTTATTAAATTTCATAGTTTTTATTCACTTGGTGTTCTACTTAGTTTGTATAAAAACAGTATTAAGATTAATGGTTTAGGTTTAGTCTGTTGTTATCAGTTTAGTTTAGGAATTCAGTTTTGAGGCTTTAAATAAAATATTGCTTATGCTTGAGAAGGATGACTGACTGGCTCTTGGCGTTTAGCTTCTAGCCGAAGCGTTTAAAATTAATTTAAAATCAAAATCACAAATCATACAATTATCCATTATACTGTGGGGAATGCTTTGCAGTGACACAAACTCAATCGATGAATTAAAATGTATAAAAACAATGTATTTGTTGTCTAAATAAATGGTTCCCTTTTTTCATTACTAAAAATCTTCAGAATGAGTGCTTCAAAAATCACAATATGTAATGTTAATGTTGTACAATATTCACTGTACTGGGAACCGATTTCTGGTAACAAAAGTTACTTCAAACTAAAAAATATAAAAATAAATTTCTTGTCTTGTCATCTTTGGATGTCCTTCAGCTTTAATTCCAGCTGCTGTCCCTGGGACTGGGATTTTCAGAGCGCTTCTGGCAGCGGCAAATGTCTTGATTAAACAGCAAACAATTATGCAAGTCGAATTTTGGCAACATACAAATAAAAAGTTTATTTGGCCAAGACTAGAGCAGCGGCAGCAGAGCACACGCATCGTCGTGCGATGTCATGGCTTCCTTGGGCTTCCTGCGGTCGCGGTTGCTCTGCCGAGATCACCGCTAGACGCGGGCTTAGGCGTGGCTGTGGATGAGCTGGCGGATCTAATGGCCGCCACGGATCTTATGTCCGCTTGTCGTGGCGGCTGCTTCAGGCTGCCGGTGTTGGTCTTGGCGTGGCGGGAAGCGAACATGGCTGGATGAGGTTTGGTGGCGGTTGAACTGAACGTACTTTGGTTAATGGTTATAACATGCTTTGTGGGCGTGGTGGTAGTAGTTAAAGTAGTTAAACATTCTGTAAACGAAAGTAAGTACAAAACATGTGTAAACGGCCAATAATAAAATTATTTCAAAAATTATTTTGTAAAACATCGAATGGAAAAAGGTGAAATTTGAATGTATGGAGGAGAAAAAACAGGATTCTACTAATATTGTATGAAAATATGTGGTTTTCGGGAGGTTTCCTTACTGCCTAAAAACTAGGGCATGCTGTGCTCAAATACTGGGGAAAACCAAATGAAAATCTATATTTTTCATACAATCTAGCCTTCCCTTTCTGTGTGAGACTCTATATCTATAGCTGTGATTGTGGCTGTGATATAGATTATAGATGATCATGGCTATCATGGGGTTAGGATTCTACAGAATGATGATGAACATTAACAGTTCGATTAGTAAGTAGCTGAGAATTTTCAGTTCTGTACATTTTATCGTATTCAAAGTTTTGGACATTTTATTTTTCATCAACAATTAATTAATTGTTTGCTTGATTGTGGGTGTGCTCCATCAACTCTGTTTTGCATCGATTGGGAAGTATTATCACAATTAAGACTCTGTTAGATATATTTAGTTATATATATATAATAAAAAAGCCCAGAACTCGGAAATTTGTTTTTGTTTTTATAATTTACAATTTTAGTGCCAAGTTAGTCGGTTCTTTTAGCTTGTTTTTGGTGGTAAACAGAGACATGGGGTAAAGAACTACATTGATAAGCTAAGAGTGTGTTGATTTTTGGTAGGTAGGTGCGCATGTATATGTGTTTGCTTTGCAGGTGTGTGTGCGTGTGAGCTTAGTGGCTTTGGTTAAGAAATTATTAAATTTTCTTGTAAAACACAAAAAAGTAGTTTGGGGTTTAATATTTAATTAAAATTTAATAATAAAAAACATCAAAAAAGAGAAGAACTGGAAAACTCAACTTGAAACTTGAACTATTTCTTTTTGATTTTGGGTTTTGGGTTAGCGCATTAGAATAATTGTTTTGTTGTTGTGTGTGGGATATATATATTTAAGATAATTTGTATTCGAACGATTTGGTAAAAACTAAAACAAATTTAAGGTAGCGGGGCCATTTGCATAAAAACTGTACAACAATCAAAAATTACCAAAGAATATTTAGTTCGAATATTGTTATTTTGGTTGCGAAAACAAAATCTCAGAGTGGTCACCACAATTATAATAATATAAACAATTTTTTGTTTTTTTTTTTTAACTTCTTTCATTTGGACTGTTTTGTTGTTTTTTTATTGTCATCAATGTTGTTGTTGTTGTTGTAGTTCTCTCTACAAAATGTTTTACATTAATTAGTTTGGTTTTATTCGCTTCAGAAGTACAATTTCCCTTATATCATAAACAATTTGTTCGCGTTTTCGAATAACACTTAGGTCGGGGTGTTTGCCTTTACATAACAATATATTATATTTTCAATATTTTATTGTTGAGCGTAGAAATGTGTGTGGTAGGTCGACGCTGGCTTATACAGAACTTTGAATACGATTTCGTGACAGTTTTTATCAACTTTTACTGACTGAACAAATCGCTTGGCCTTCTCTTCGTGGCTTTGTAACATTATTTTAATCATCATCATCATAGCATGTAGGCTCAAAGGAAAAGGAAAGGCAACGCATAAGGGACAAGGGGTAAATAATAACTTAAAGGACGGGTTTTCAGCGGGCTTTCACTTTTGAGCAACTTAAATAGGTTCCAGCGGCATTAAGGGTTAATAACAAAAGAGTTGTGCTCTAGAACAGATAGCGTATTTAAATAGTAGTTAGAGGAATAAATAGTTCACTGGATAGAGACAGCTATTATGTGAATATAGTAGAGATAGAGATTTTTACTTGCTATTAAAAACTGTGCGAGCACACAAAACAGAAAGTCAAGTAAACAAAAATCAAGGAAAGAGAAAGTATATTAAAAAATAAAATCTGTCATAATGTTTCCGTATTAATTGGCATTTTCACTCGATAATTAAAGTAGACACTTAATGATTATTTGCTATTACTTGTTGTTCTGGTTGTTTCTGGGGACATTTCATGGGTTAAGACTAAGTCGAGTAATAATTAAATGTATCCGTGCTTGTTTCTTTCTTTTTGTTTTAAATTTTTGTTTGTTTGTTTGTTTAGCAGACATCAAAATACTTGAACTTAAATAGGTTTAGTTCTACTCTGGTTTTTTGTCTCTGTGTGTGCGCGAGGCTCTGGACCCACTCCGGATCTGCGTGTGGATATGTCTAGGCCGCATTTTATTTATTCACTACTGATCTAGGTATTTACTCTTTATTCTGTGATATTCACCTCTTGGTAGCGTTGCCCCTGTGCGCGAGAACATTGATTCCATGTCGCTGCCCAAGTCCCGGGACATGCTGTGCCGCCAGGGTGCGCCCAGTCCGGTGCTGTTGCTGCTGCTGTTTAGGCGACTGTGGAGGATAAAGAGAGCAGAATTAGTAACCATTACAGCTACAAACTTTCGCCGAGGGACTTGCACATTACGCAGGCAAATTTGTAATGCCCAGGACCCTCAACCGGCGTTCCCCGCACCTGAAAGCAGGCCAAGATTGGCTACCAGGTTTTGGACTGTGGGCTATGAAGGTGGTTCAATTATATGTTTGCCTGAATACTTACACTTTCTTCTTCTCGACCGTCTCACTAAACGTATAACTAACTTGGGATCTTTGCACAGTGCTAATGATTAGTTAAGCGTTGGTTTTTTTTATTGTAAAATGAAGGCAAGCAGCATGTAAGAAATGTACATCAAATTTAAAATTAATGTTTGGATCAAGCAAGCATCATAGTGGTTGTGGTCGGTCCAATAGTCAAGCAAGGAAATTGTAAAAATTAAAAGAAAAGGCCCGAAATCCATTGCAAAACCCTCATCTCCACTTCATTCCACTCCCATTCACTGTTCCCAAGGCTACTGAAACACCCCCTCGTGGCGGACGAAGTCACTTACCTGGCGAAGGGACCACCTTGGCTCCAGAACGGGCTGTGACTCTGGGCCTGCCGCGAAATATCCGTGAGCAGGCGACTAGAATGGCTGGGGAATCCGACAGGCAGGTCGCTGTTAACGTTCAGGCGATTCGTCAGGGCACGCACCTAAGGATCAAAGGAGGAGCATTAGTTTCGTGAGCGATTAAAACGGAAGACGGAGACTTACGCGCTGCAGCAGAGTCGAGAACAGATTCTCCGCCGTGAGAATCTCAAAGCCATCGTCGTCGTCATCGTCCTCCTCGTTGGAGCTCTGCGAGTCGTTGTCTTGACTAATTTTCTTGACAGGTCTTGAACTTCTGCGGATGCGCCAAATAAAAAAATTGGAAAAAAAATGTGCAAAGGATATATATTAAAAAAAGGATGTATAAAATGGAATCAAACGACAGTCAAGCCGGAATCAGAGGAAATGACAAATGGGTTTGCGAATCAGATTCAATTTTGCAATCAAATTACGTATCCATGACGTACAGTGGGCAAAAAATGCAACTAAAACTCAAATTTAATTCCCATAAAAGACCATAAAAATCCCTAATTTTACTTAAATACAATCTTAATAAATTTATATGAACATTTCAAGATACAACCATTAGAAGTTTCATTTAAGCCGGAAATCTTGTACTACAAAAAAGTGAATTCTGGGCGCCTCTGCAATTTATGTATTTTATATAGGAATAAGGCAGCAACCTGAGTCTGTGCGGTATAAAGCGGGCCTCCTCCTCGGCGCCTCCACTGCCGCCATCCCGGGTTATCGAAGTGGTGCGCATCTTCTGGAATGGCGAGCCCTCGTCGAAGCCGGCCTCGCTCAGCAGTGAGCTGCACATAAAAAATCGAATTAAGTTTGTTAAACTTTCAACTGAAAGGAGCTAAACTTACCTGATGCGACGCGACGGACGCAGGCGGCTAAAGGTGGACCGACTGCTGGTGGTATGACTCGATTCAGAGGGCTCAACGCTTCGCTCCCGCGGCGTGACGAAGCCACCGCCTTCGACAGCAATCGGTATGATGAACTCCCTGGGACTCTTTTTGATGGGCTGCGACGTGCCCTGGCTGGTGACTGTGGCCTGCGACATGTTTGTAACCGTGGTAGTGGCATCCGACTCGGATTCCACCGTTGATTGCCGTGACAGCGAGCCGGAACTGGAAAGGTGATGGAATGTGGAATATAATAAATGAATTATGGTAATAAACTTATTGGATTGGCTGCTTGGGTATGCAGTTTTACAGAATCTCCAACTCAGGCTTTAACTTACAGCTACTAAGCCGTGATCTGACTCTATATTAGCACTGCTACATACCGCGTAGTTGTATTTGATCCCGAGCGTCCGTAGGCATGCTGCGTGGGCGGCCGCTGGATGGTAATGACGTGCTCCTTGGGCTCCAGACTGGTGGCCCTGGCCTGCAGCGTTGTCTTGATGGGGCTGTATGGGATGGGGCCCTCTCGGGGTGGGGCGCTCCGTAGGTCGGCGACCGGATGCTGCATCTCTGTGCTGAAGCGCATCGCTGGCTGCGGCATTGCTGGCTGCTCCAGAATCCGTGGTTTAATGTCCAACTGTACTTCAGCCTTGGCGTTGATTTTGCGGCGCGGCAGAGTGGCCGATTTTAGGGTAATCGAAGCAGTCGACGTCTTTACCGCTGCCGGCGGAGTTAACGGTCCCTCCGCTCCTCCTGGTGAGGCTGTGAATGAGTAGAGAACTCAGTGATTACTTTGGGCTGATATAGACGGACCCGGTGGTATTGTTTACAGTGCCAGAGGAACAGGTAAGCAATTAAAGCATCAGTAACAGTAAGCAAAAGACAACTACTAGTAGTAAGGCGGAGAGTGGAGAGTGCAGTTTAAAACGTAAACGTTGGTTAAGGCGGTCCTATAAATCTTTTACGGATTAAGCTAAGGCAGTGATACCAAGACTAAATCAACGAGCACGAATAACAACAACAACTGCAGCAACAACAACAACATATCACACGTCGAACAGCAAAGAACAGACAACGTAAAAAAAAAGAAACAGAGAGAACGCCACAGATTTGGAATTTGGTTTTTCTTTGGCGTGATCAGAACAGGTAAGCGAGGACAGGGATTCCAAGACACTGATTTAGCCGATAGAAACTTTGCAGGATTGGGTTCCCCGCTGGCCTTTTCAGTGTCCAAGCAGCAAGAGGAAATATCAAATAATCGAGGAACGCAACAGGAAACGGAAACGGGTTTGGAGGGTTGCTTTTCTTCTCTTTTTTTTGTTTTTTTTTTTTGGTTTTTTGCGGGAACACATAGCATAAAGCAAATGTTTGGTGGGGGGGTTCCGGATATATGGATAGTATTTTTGGATTTCTCTTTTATTTGAGCCGCCGCCAAGACTTACATTTGAGCCACATGACCGCGGGCAAGGCGCATGTAGCACTGGCATTGGTATTGAGTGTGTCTTGAGCTTGATTATGATTGAATGGTCTCGTGCGCGAATTGACATTGTAATTGGCATTGGGCATCGTGTTGAATCTGCTGTGGTTGTTGTTGTTGTTGCTGCTGCTGCTGGTGCTGCTGTTGCTATTGCTGTTGCTGCTGCCGGGGGCGAGGCCTTGGCTAGGGGCGTACTGCGGCGACGGGGGCGGCGTGAATAAAGCACTCGTCCTTTGATCCTGATCCTGACACCGCTGCTGATACTGCTGCTGCAGCATCTTGAACGATGTACCCGGCTGCCCAGTCTGCGCCGGCTGGAAGATACTGGCCGTGCTGTAAGAGGCCTGCGGCTGCCAGGTATTTGGTCTCCGATCCACGGGTCCGGCCTGGTGGCTGCTGCCTCCAAATATTCGCTGTTGTATCGTTTGTTTGGCCGCAGCCATCGCCTGGGGCGAGATCAGTACGGGCGGTGCCGTCTGAGGTGCCAAGATAGATGGGGATGTGACCACCGCTCCAGCTCCTGCTCCTGCGCCCATAAAGCCCATGAAACTGCTGCCGCTCTGGGCACGCTTGGGTGCCCCGCCCACCACACCGCCGCCCCCAATGCCATTGCCATTGCCAAAGCCGTTGCCGATGCCATGAAACGGGGTTGGCCGGCGTATCACTAAAATTAAGATGATGAGTCAATGAATATGATGAGTATGTGAGCGGAAAGGGATGGACTTGGCAATGGGTTGGACAAAAATCAGAGTCAAAGGAATAGTTGAACGGTTCTCAGTGCCAATTAAGTTTTGTATTATTTAATTTTAGTTTATTTTAGCACAAAACTTCTAAATAAATTGTTCACAGCAAATAAAATATAACAAACATAAGATTTTGACTTGACTGCAGAACCAATAAAACAAACGAAAAAACCATCAAGCGGCCATAGTTTGAACTACAGCTTGTGGGCAAGGGGAAATAGCGCCATGGTTTTGCTCGTTCTACGCTCTTTTCCTCTCTTTACCTTCGCCCACAAGCTGTACTTCAAACTGTGGCCGCTTGATGGCGTATTTGTTCTTTCAAATTGGTTCGACAGTCAAGTTTGTATCCTAAGTATTTTGTTTGTTATTTTTATTTGTTGTGAACCATTTATTGAGAAGTTTTGTTATAAAATAAATTAAACTTAAAAAAAACTTAAGTAATATCCATGATTACGTTGAAACTTTATAAATTTGCCGCTAGTAAAGAAATTGATCGTAAAGCCTGATTTACAGACCGAAAAAATTGCTAAAAGGTAAAAACTACAAAGATCTTGAGTCACTTTAAAAAAGTTGTAATTATATTATATTTATAAACGTTTTCTATATGAAATTAATAAAAAATTAAACTCAAGTTTCTAATTTCTTAAATCAAATATTTTACTTTGTTTTCTCTGTCTTTGGTCAATCCCAAGTGGGTCCACCCTTAAGATGTGGTAGTCAGCAAAAAAGAGAGGGGCGAAAGACGAGCACAGGTGAGGAGTTCAATGTCGATGACATGGTGAATGTATTATTGCTTCAGGACTTTCAATTAAATTGTTTCGCCTTATTTTTTGGTGGACCACATGGCCAAGCGAAATAGCAATTTGGAAGAGGGAATCGTTTGATTTGTTCGGTGAGGAGATTATATTCCAAAAGCCAAATATAATCCATGCAGCACTGGGCTTGCAAAACGTTCACATACACATTGAAAATGGAAAGTAATTAAATATATATATTTATAATATGTCAAAGTAAGAATAGAAACAAGACGATGGCACCTGGCGGGTTACAGTCAGCACAAGTCGAACCTTTGTCGAGACGAGAGATTGTAGAGATTGCTTAAAAATAATTGCTTTAATAGCTTCGTTTTTAATTTTTTTAAACTATTTTTTCTTCAAATAAAACCGACTTAAGGAATGCACATATTTTAAGTTCTTTGACGGCCAGCTAATATCAAAGACGAAGATGATTGGCAAAAGTCCTACATTTTTCGATGTGCCATCCAAATTTGACTTAAATTTAATCACAGAAAAAATAATACTATTAAAAATCTAACACAGCAAATTTAATTGTGCTTCAGTTTCTAACTCCAAGATATTTTTCAGGGCTCACACAAAATGGTTAATAGTTTTTTTTTTATCATTCAAATGGTTTCCCAGAGAAACAGACAAAAGACACCTACTAAAATATATAGAAACATCGTCTTAGCTAACCCAATATTATCTGCTTTCTATCCTTTTTCTTACTAATTGCTAAAAGTTATGGAATCTCCAAACTCATCCTTCCATTCGACTTGTGTGCCGACCTCTAACCAGATCCTGAATACTTATTTAATAATAATAATAATAATAATGTTGTGCTAGTAGTCAAACTTGAAAGCGCTGCGTGGTTTAGCTTAACTTAGGTACGGATATCATAGTAGTGGCTATCGAAGCTATCATAGTTTTTGGGGAATAGACATGCTCAGATCACTCACCCGGTTGGATTGCATTCCCAATGATGGCACGCGCGTTCTTTAACTTACGCTCCCGATCCTCAAGCGTCACGGGCTCGTTAACCTCAATGGTCTCCGTCTGGGCGCACAGCTGGTCGACCTCCTTGCTGGATTCGTTCTGCGCTTGCAGCAGCAGGGCAATGGAGTTCTCCATGGAGCGACGCGCCTCGTCCAGCGAAATGGATGAAACCGAATTCTTGGAGTCACTGGCCTCGAGCGACTGACTGGCCACCACTGGCGATGCGGGTGGGGTGCCCAAGGCCTCGGCTTCCTGAGCAGCTGCAGCAGCGGCTGCAACCTGCTCCTGGGCTCTTAGTTCACCGGGAGTGGGGCTTCCCGTGGCCGGAGGATTGATGGCCTTCCGCTCGAACTCCTTCTTAAAGCTGCACACACTGACGCCGGGTATGCTGAGTTTTTTCGGCCGCTCTGAAGTCACGGTCACTGGCGGCGGTGGCTGGAACTTCTCGGCTGTCTCCAGAATGCGGGATTTCCGCCGCTCGGCATTGAAATTATTCAGCGTAGTTTCATCCTGCAAGCTGCACTTGCGCACAAAGGGTGGAGGCTGCGCCGCTCCTGCTGCTGGCTGATTGGCCTTGGAGGCGCTTTCATTAATGGCATTGACCAGATCGGCCGTCTTGTGCTTATTTACAAACTTCCTTATCACCTTGGTGGCGTCCTTCTCCTCGGGTATCTCCGCCACAGCATCCAGCTTTGCTCTGGTGGCCTGACGTTCAACAGCTGATGGAACTGATGGTGTTGTCGCCATTGGGATGCTAGGAGTACCGGCAGCATCGCCAATCAGTTGCTCACATAAATCGCCAACCATTTGCATGTCTTTCTGGGAATAACTGGGAGCTGTGCCCGCTTCCTCCGAAGCTTGAGGAATCGGTTCCGCCTCCATTGGCGTGTCCTGTGGCACCTCCGTTATGGGAGCTGCCTGGGGTGAAGCCTTTCTGATCACAAAAGAGCTGTTTGCCGGCTTCTCCTTCTTCTTGGCCGTGGTCCCTGCCGCATTCTCCATGGACACAGTGGGCTGCAGTTTTCTCTTGGTTTGCACCGGACTCTGGGCAGGAGTAATGGTCCTGGTGGGCGAGGGCATCAAGGCGGCTTCTCCTCCGGCTGGAAAACATCACGAAACAAAGACAGAGACAGAGAGAGAGAGAGAAAGGGTGGCGTGGTTTAATGAGATTGGTTAAATGACTTTAGTTTCAAAGGTTTCAAGGAATTGCGAGTGAAGGTCGTTGGTTAGTTTGGGGTTTGGGATTGGTCCGGAGGGGATCAGTTAGCAGGTCGGATTCGGGGTCGGTGTGGGGCGGCCAGTTAGTCTCCGTTTATATACACAAGAGGCTGGGTCACTTGCCGGACTCTTTCCTGTCTAAAAAGATTAGAAATCCAGGCAAAGCGACCCATCCTACAAACTACTCAAGAATTTCAACTTGGGTTGCGGCACGGGAACCTTCATCTCATACTCTGGGGACCACTCAAGCGATTTGAGAAGCAACTAGCAGGCCGACGAGGTAATCCACTCACCGGCAACCATGTCCAGTATACGGCGCTCTGCCTCCGTGTTCGGCGGTCCCATGTCCCGAATCGAGCCCACCGAGTGGGAGCGTGGAACACGTTCGTTGGCTGCAGCCTTGGCAGCAGCTACTCCTTCCGCTGACGGCACCACCAACTGGTCTGCCGTGATGGCTGACGGCGTCAGGGAGAGCAGGACATCCAGCCTAACAGGCGTCTGGTTGGCCAAGTCTTCGGCTAGGTCCAGGCAGGACACGTTATCATTCTCATTGACCCACCAATGCGAGCAGATCTGCTCGATGGTGGCTCGCTTCTTGGGACAGACAGTCAGCATGTCGCGGATCAGGGTGGAGGCGCGAGAGGGTTTTCGCGGCTCGTAATAGTCCCCCTGGCTGATTTGCTTCACCAGCCGCTTAAAGTTTGAGCCGTCGAAGGGCATGGAGCCGTAGACCAGAGTATAGAGGAGTACGCCCAGCGACCAGCAGTCCACCTCGGGTCCCTGGTATGGGGTACCCTCCACAATCTCTGGCGAGGCATACAGTGGTGAGCCGCAAAAGGTGCCCAGCAGGCGCTGGTCATCGAACACATTTGAGAGACCAAAGTCGGCAATCTAAATGGTAAAAAAAAGAAAACAGTGTAAGTAAAAGGATTTATTATTAAAATAAAATTAAATCTAAGTTAAGCGAACCTTAGCATTGCCCTTCTCGTCCAGCAGGATGTTCTCCAGCTTGAGATCCCGATGGCAGATTTTGTGCTTGTGACAATAGTAGACGGCGGTGGCCACTTGCCGGAAAATGCGACGGGCCTCCTCTTCGCTGAGAACCTTCCGCTCGGACAGATAGTCGTAAAGCTCGCCGCCTGCGGCAAACTCCATGACCAGCACCATTTTCTCACGGTTCTCGAACACTGCAACGAATCTGTCACTTTCTCTGCATTCACAATAATACACAAAACGGATTACTGACCTTCGTAAATGTGAATGATGTTCGGGTGATGCACAGAGCTCATTATCTGTACTTCGCGCCGTATGCGAACCAAGTCCGCCTCAGCTTCGATTTTGCATTTCTTAATGGTCTTAATGGCCACCTCCTGGCCGGTCTCCTTATTAATACCCAACTGCACTTTGCCATAGGTGCCTTGTCCCAGCTTCTTAATAATATCAAACCTGCAGGTGCAAAATATATCATAAATAAGGAATGAGTTATTCAATATTCCTCAGAGAGAGACTCACCGTTGACGCAGCTTCTTGCGGTGATTGTTCATCTTGACGTTGCCCGTATTGTGAATGCTGCTCATGATATTGTCTATTTGATCCTGCGGTATCCCCGATGGATGCGCTTGACTATTACCAGTGCCGTCGATTCCCCCAGGAGTTGTGGAGGATTCAGCTGCGCCCCCTCCATTTGGAGTCGCCTCCGGTTTGCTTATCACCATGGCTGTGGCTGTGTGAATGTGCAAATGTGGCTTGAAGGGGATTCGACGACGGCTTTCAAAGCTGAATGTGTGGTGGTTGGGTCTGATGTCGAGGCAGCTGCACTAACAGCCGATGCAAATTACTGAAAGAGACAAAGACGAAGACGGAAACCAGGGGTTTAGTTAGCAAACTGACAGAACTCATCTATGAAACGTTCAATCAAATGGGCAATCAATTAATTATCCCCTAGGACAGTGCAGTAAAGGCAATCGCTCTCGGGCATGACGTGTGTGTGGGAAAATCGGGGAAAAAGCTTGTCGGTAGCTCGGGTCAGGGGCACAGCCAACCGAAATCTACACTCGACCCAGTTTTTTAAATTATGCCAAAGTCAAGAGGAAAAGCCAGGTCAGTAGTCGGATAACCCATATTTACCGCGTAATATCATGAAGGTTTTGTTTCTTTTACAGATCGGGTTTCAGCAGTAGTTGATAAGTATTATTATTCAAAATATATACACATTTTTCACAGTTTATTATGAATACCAAAAAGCTGTCAATTGCGACAGAAATATTTCTACCAACAACAGGCAGTAATTTCAAAAATTCCAAAGTTTGATTTGACTTTAAACGAACAACAGAGATTGTTTTCCATACAATAATTATATATTACAATAACTATATTGAAATATATAATATTCTTGTTGGTATTGAAGATATTTAAGTATTACGAATTTGTTGTTTAAAGTTTTTTAAGATTTTCATGTTTTTGTATGGGAATTTTACAGTATTTAGTTAAAAGTCACTTCCCACTCAGGTCCCCCTGATCCATTGAGTCATTAGAATTGCAATGCTATCAGAGAACTAATCTATCTGCAATGTTCATATTAATAAATTCATTTTTCCACCCATTTATATTTATATAAAATTATAATTAAAAGGCACCACCTTAAATGATATGTTTTTACCACAAAAACCATAATTTGTTTCGCAAAAATATCAAGAGGCTGAGGTATCGAAAAGCTTCTTATTGTTGTCTTTAATTCTGGGGCATTCGATTGGAAAAGCCAAATTCAGAAATGAAAATCAGGGCAATGAACATTTTTTAACGGACACTGAACTCGGCGCTGTGCCTTCATTTGCAAAGATACAATAACATTGAGCGGCGTCCAGTCTTGGCAATTCCTTTTTTTATATATATATATTTATTTTCAATTTATTTTTTTGGCACTCAGACAGCACATGTCATTGAGCAGCTATAGAAACAACTAACTATGCGGCTGTGCCTGTGCCTGTGGCTGGGGTGAGATGGCACCCGGACAGAGATAAACACCCAAAGACTGCACTTTCTTTTTTCCCTTGGCCGAAGTTGTTGAAATATCTGCGCTTGCTTTTCCGTCAGTTTGGAATTTTTTGCATCGTTGTCGTTTAACTAAAGGGAAAATATATATATACATATATATATATATATTCTGTTAGCTTCTTACTTGCCGTAGCGGCCTGGCTACATTCGACAGGAAGAGCCACAATAAATTCCATCTTTATAGGCAATGTAAATATGCAAATGAGAATTTTCTGGGTTAAGTCAAGTGCGACATTTGGGCAATTTTTGCGGGCAGAAAATATATGAGTTATTTTAGTTTTAAAAAAGTTTTCCACGCAGAGAAGTCATTTTCTACCCTATAAAAATGTTTAAAAAATTTTATTAGGTGTTTTCCCTCCATTTATTTCAGTTTTCAGATTTCCTGCGCATCTAGAAAAGCTTTAAATGCCCCATAAAATCCATAGTAAAATCATAAATTAATTAATGACAATAAACTAATGATAAAAATCGTCTTCTGCAGCAGTAATATGCCTTCAATGGCCCTAAGTGAATACCAACTTCAATGCCATTCGAAGGAAGGCGGCATTCGGTGGGTCGGTGGGTGGTTACTCGCAGCTGAGTGGCAGCAATAATGGGAAATGTGGAAATGGGCAGCAAACAAAGGGCAAACAACCTTTCGAATATATTGCCATACAAAATGACAACTTAATTGTGTTTCTGGGGAAACTCCACACCGGACACAAAGAATTAATATTCAAATGCGAGTAAATCAATTGCAATGCAATTGTCTGTGAAATTAAATGGTTTTCTTTATTGGTAAAATAACATTTTGTTTTAGGCTTAAATTAAATAAGTTAATTGAAAATTTTAGGATAAAAAAAAATGCCACTTTTCGCCAGCAAAGTTAATAGTTGTGTTTGCAAAACGAAATTTAATTAAGCTACATTTCAGCTGAGAAAATATTAAAAGAACTTTAAAAAGGATTTGCAGACATTAATTTTGGGCTTAAATTAAGTAAGTTTATTACAAATTTTAGGAAGAAAATTGGATTCGCATTAAAAATACTTCATAAGTAAGTCAAAGTTAATTATTTTTATTATGTAAGCCCTCTTAAAATGTGTAAAATAATTTTTGTAATATAATAACTTTTATATAATTAAATAGAAAATAAAAACAGAAAAAAATATATATGTGACTTTTGGCAATGATTTTTTGATTTTTTTATGCATCCTTTAGTTTAATGTCGGTGGCTAAACACTGGCAAAACAGCAGGCATAAAAAGTTGTGAGCCAAATAAGCAAGCCAGCGAAAGGAACAAGACTTTCCGGCATTCCTTTGCTTCCACCAAAGTTGGCTAACACCCACATATGTATGTAGATGCATTCGCACTCTCACCCACACCAAAAAGTTCGCGTATACTGAAAAGTTTTCCACCGCTTGATGGTGGAAGTGAAAACTTCACGCTTCACTCTTTCCACGGCCCCACAAGTTGCCGTTTACTCCGAAAACGCACATGAAAATGGCCATAATTCCAAGGCGAATTATCTGTGAGCGGCAAGTGAAAAATTTTGCTTTAAAAGTCTCCAGGAAAAACAAATTTAAGCAAGTTAATGAAACTATAATTGCATTGAGCTTCAGATTTGCAGTAATCTTTCAGTCAAGATTTTAAACAAGACAAAGATAACATTAAGCGTTAACAAACTCAGTAAATGAAGAAATTCCCAACAAAATCAAATTCGTATTTGTTAAATTGAAGAATTCAAAACCAGAAATGTTATTATAAATGCATTTTGTTCAATTTTACTATATTAATTATTATTTTTACCCAAAAGCATTGCGAAAATATCATAGAATATAAACAGTTTCGACATTGACAAAGCCAAAAACAAATGTTTCAGAGTTTCTTAAATTTATTCTCTGCAAATGCACTTTTCATATTATTAAAACTATAGCCTTTGTCTGTGAAATATATATACACATAAAAGATGATGAGATGAGCATTCATTTATTTGCCTAAAAGTGCATTTAAGTCAACTTAAGGCAACCTTGCGTATACGTAACATTTCCCGGAAATGAAGGTCTAGCTGTTTTTCTTGTGCCAACAAGAGGGGAGTCGCAATAAATAAATGCCTAATTAATTAATGCAATTTTAATTCCCTAATTTGCAGCATTTAATTTTGTGCATTGCATTATAATGAGAAGCGGAAATCTGTAATAAATTGTGGGTCGGCATTACTGCATCGGCCTCAGAGACTCTGTCTCTGTTGCTGAAAATCTTTCACAGCATCGACAGGCGGAGACATCGTCTCCTGTCTGTATTTAAAGTCTCGTATCTTGAGAAAACAAAATTAAAAGAAATTTTTAAAAATAACTTTTAGCTAACACGCAAGAGGAATTTTTATTTGAGCAAAAGACCAGCCAGAAAAGCAGCAGCAGCAGCGCAGCATACGAGAAGAAATTTAAAGGCAAACCCAAGAGAGACAGATATCGAGGAAAACTAGAAAACATACCCCGAAAAACTAAATGGCATAGATGGGAGGATGATGATGATGCTGATGATGATGCTGTTGGGGCTGGTACGAGGAACGAGGAAGTGGTCCGGAGAAGCCAAAACCAAAAACCGAAAGCCAAATTTAAATCCAAATCTGAAACATTCGTTATATACTAAAAACTGAAAGAAACGCAACAGTGGCAACATTTTCAGATTCTTCTGGTTTTGAGAGTCGTCGGCATTTTCCTTTTCTTTCTCTCGTTTTTTTTTTTCGGGATAATGCTGTTATAGATACACACTGAGACCGACCACTCCGGCTGGCTTTGGCTTATTAATTTTCTTATTGCAACTTTTCATGACCAGCAGCAGCAGCACACTTGCACACACACTCGCACAACATTTTCACATTTTACTTTTCGTCAAATTGAAAAATGGTCGCTTTTGCACTCCCCCTCCTGCTACCATATGTAGTTTAAAATCCGTATCTATATATTTTATACCGTGGACTATCTCTGCACATATAGATATCTATAGATTTTCTTTTTTTTTGGGTGTATATATCTGAGTTTATATACATATAATTCGCGCACTGGGCCTACGGACGCCTCTTGCTCGCGTTGCTCTATGCGCTCGACTGACACAGCGCTAAAAAATTTTCCTCGAAATTTTCCCGAGGAAAATATATAAGAAATCCGCTGAATATCGCATCGCGCCTTGCCGATGCTCTTCGGGGCCCATTGTTGTCCTAAAAATAAATGCACTATTCTCTCCTCGAAACGCTTGAGCGTAAGACCTCTACCTCCACCCCTACCCCCCTGCACACATTCTCTTTCTCCGTTTCTCTGTCTCTGTCCCGGTTTCGGTCTATGCGTCGATCGGTCTCTGGTCTTTATATATATATTTATCTCGAAACTCTCTAATTTCTCCCTCGAATTCTCCCCGATTTTTAGCTTTCGAGCAAGGCGCGTGCCGTGATTGAGCGGCATTTAGTATGTGTGAACCGATCGCATTCACGATCACTGCGCGCACAGCCAGATATCAGGGTGTCTATAATGCGGTGTATATATATATACACATGTGTCCTATGTAAACAGCTGCTCGAGAATTGGGCATTGATTTATTTAAATTATATTTTAATGAATTTCCCGAACCTTTGTGTACATAAATTATATATCTAACACATTTGAAAAGGTCAGGAATATGGAACAAAAATTGTAGTTGAAAACCCAAAGCTGTAAATATTTCAATTATATGGTTTAGTTTAAGAATTGCTCTCACTAAACTTTGTTATATATTCTATACTCTAGTATCCTTACTTTTTCTAAGTAAGTTTAACATTTATCTATGTAAATTTCCAACACACTTCTGACTGACTGAGTGTAGAGTTAGTTTGGCTAAGAGGCTCCTTGGTGTAAAAGCGCTTGGCATTAGTCAATGCTCAGCTGGTTGGCCAACAACATTAATCAGCAAAGTCGAAGGCAAACACTAGCCTAGCATAATAACTCTGGAACCTGCAACTACATACATATGTGCCCATACACCATATATAATATATATAGGTATATCCATCTGCAAGGTCTCCTGATGCTCTCCTGACACTGATTTGGCCCTGACTTCCCACACTGAAACCTGTAACTATCTAAAAGACCAGTCTAGCTAACGAAAAACAAAAAGGCTAAAATAAAAGTAAAACTACATTTTTGAATTAAATATTTTGGTATATTTAGGATCTTGTTTAACTTCAAAATAAACTGCTGATAAGTTGAATTTATATTACAATTATATATTATAAATATTTAGTTACATTTTAACATCTAAATTTCCTTTTTTTATGCAGTGTAACTTTAGTTTACATTTTCATATGCCAGACCGAGCAAAAAGCTTATCAGCGTTGGGCAAACAACGGCCAGAGAAATGCTTCAGACTGCGGGTGTCTAAGGAGAAATGTGATTACGATGATGATGTTGGTGGCAGGCGGAGGTGGATGAGTGCATTATATAACCTTTTAAATGCCTTTTCAAACATTAAATATTGCATAATGCCAAGTTTAGCACCTCTTTAGGTGGCACGGAATCCAGATGCATATCCGCCCGAGCAGTTCCGTATTTCCGCTTGAGAAATTGAGGCCGCTGCCAATCCGGATGGAGTAATGTAATTGAAAGGATATGGATACGTAGGATATCTTTTAGTATAACTTTTAGGATAACCAAAGTGTGCCTTAAGCCTGATCTCCATGATCAGAAGAAGATGTTGTGATATGTTACATAGAAATTGTATTGCCAACCTAAAAACACCTGAAATCAAGTGTTTTTTTATTTTGTTTTTTCTCGCTGTGCTGGTAAATACTTAATGGGTGTCGCCATGGCTCACGTGTGTGTGTGATCGACCTAGTTAAGACCTCGCTCGCCTCGTTTTCGTTTTCGCCTCTCATGCCTCATGCCCCATGCCAATGTCTACACTTGGCGCATGCAACACCAAAAAGTCACTCAAAATAAGGGGAAGAAGTGAGAAAAAGGAAAGTGGAAAACCTGCATGCCAAAAACGTCGCCAACTAAAACAAAAGCAACGTGAAATCAAAGTGCGGGAGTGTGTAGGAGGGCGGTGGCGGTGGCACATGTGCGTGTCAGCTTTTCGGGGGCTGCCTTAAAAATAAACGCGACATTGCTGGAATTTTGTTTATACGCCGCCAACTTCAACCGGAAATGCCATTTTCGCTGACTGCTCAACATTTTTGTTGGTTCAATAAAGCCCAATGGGGGCGAAGAGAGAGAGAGAGTTGCAGAAATGGGGGGCGGATAAAGGATTTGTGGCAGGGAAGGGAAATGGGGACTCTGCTACGTATACGTAATATATAGTACAAGTAAGTTAAGTTACGTATTTTGAAGGTGCTCATAAATCGTTCATATTTTGCTTAAATTGAGAAATAAAATATTGTTTTATATTATATAAAAATATTATCAAATATTGTTTTATTTGCTTCTTAAAGAATTATAAATTTTATGTCTTCAGTGCTCTACAAAAAAAAGAAAGAAATTAACGAAGCCAACCTAAAGGGCAAAGGCTTGGCATCTGTCCTTTCATTTATCTCCATAGGCTTCCATTTCATGTTGCACCTTCATTCATTCCATTGCACGTGGATAATTTGAATGCATTTGAATGGAACTATGAATGAAATGGGGGAAATGGTAACTACATGGCCTTAACACTGGTGAGTAACTTTGTGGGCATGTGTGTGTGAGAGCCATTTACACGCTAAGCGTGACGCTAGGAAAAGCTTTAGTTACGTTTCCCTTACTTCACGGCTAATTGTCAGGCTGGAAAATTGCTATAATTAAATTTCTTTTGGTAAACATAATGATGTCATTACATATAACTTAAACTAAACAGCTTCAAGGAGAGCCCCGCGAATGGGATAATTATTTAGTGAGCCACTCTGCCAAGAGCAACATCCGCAACATCCACAAACATTTGCAGCATAAAAGCAGCAGCAACACCAACTCGGTTTTACTCTTTTAACTGAAATTGAGTTGTCTTTGACTTGTTTCTTTTGTGGCCACGTTTGCGGTCCGGGCCAAAACGGCCGAATGAAGTGGGCGGGCGGCCGGTGTGGGCGTGACACTGCGGTCGACTGGTGTTATTGTTGCCACTGTTGCCATTGCTGTTGCTTGTGGCATAATTTACGCTTGTAATCGTGGCCCCTTTGTTTTTGCCCCATCGCTTGCAATCTCACCTCGTTTTTGTTTTTGTGTGCGAGTACCCACTGTACGCGCTTCTCGTGACGCAAATTGCCTACGGCAACCACTTAATCAGCAGCATTTTTGCACTCTTTCGGCCAAGAGATACGGCGAGACAGAAGACAAGAGAATATAGAAGAAAAGAAAAGAGTAAAGAAAAAGGGTAGCAGCACCAACATTGGTTAACATGGCGTATACGTAATTTTTGGTAGGAGTTATGTTTGTTTTTCAAGCGTTGCCATATTTTCAGTGTTTCAAGTCGAAATCCAAATTAAAACAAAATCTAAACATTTTTCACTCTTTCGGCCAAGAGATACGGCGAGACAGAAGACAACAGAATAGAAAAGAATAAAGTAAAGAAAAAGGGTAGCAGCACCAACATTGGTTAACATGGCGTATACGTAATTTTTGGTAGGAGTTATTTTTTTCAAGTGTTGCCATATTTTCAGAATTTTAAATATTTTCAGTCAAAATTCACAATAAAAACAAAACTAAACATTTTTTACTCTTTCGGCCAAGAGACACGGCAAAACAAGAGTATATATAAGAGAAGAGAGTTAACAAAAAAAAGGATAGCATTACCAACATTGGCTAACATGGCGTATAAGTAATATTGACAGATGTTAATATGTGTTGCCATCTTTTCGGAGTTTAAAATAAATGCAGTCAAAATCTGAAATAAAACTAATAAACCATAATATCTTAAAAACCAATATGATTTAGTATAATAAATTACAGAAAAATCAATAAAATCTTAAAAACCAATAACATTTATTGTAATAAATTACAGAAAAATCTCTATAGATTACCCATAAAAGCCGCGCTGTGATAATTTAATTCTTTTGAGTCCAAACTGTGTTGATCCCAAAATAAACTGGGCGCCTAGATGTTATTACCATTTCCGGCTACTGGCCAACTTTCACATATTTATGAGTATTCATATTCATTCTTTGGTGTAAAAAAAGCTTTTGATTTAGAGTCAAACTACGCGCATTTATTACAAAATATTTCGTTATAAAAATGTGTTTATTTCGGCCAACAACGACAAAAAAAAAAAACATAAAATGCTTTCTAGTTCCTGGCACTGGCACTGCATGTACGCAAAAGAAGTGCAGGCAACAAACATTAATAAAAAGTTTGCTCCCCGAAATAAAATGAAAACTAAAATAAATGATTTTACATTTCAGCTGTTATAGTGTCATGAAACTATATGCTTTTCCTTCGAAAGAAACCAAAAGGAAAAAGAGGGAAGGGTGTGTAAGAAAACTCTGTTAATTGGAAAAGTTTTTAAGCTAGAAATTGATTTTGCATGCATCATTGATAGAATTGCTCATTAATTTCAAGCTGGCACAGCAGAGCTGACTTTTGCCCAATTAGTTGAACAATTTGCAGGCGTATAGGATTTCTTAGAGAGTTTCTGACAATTCCTGGCTGCCTTTCTTCACTAATTCACGAATTTTAAATGACAAACTGCCAAAGCCACCCAAAAAAACAGCACACTGCAACTGTTGATGTGCCAAAGCCAAATTGGCAGCCAAAAAAACAACAAAAATAATGGCAATAAACCAAGAAAATTAAAAAATATAAAGATATATAAACATAAATAAATGAATCTTACTTCCAGCCTTGCACCTAATAATATATACTTAATATCCAATTCAGCAGAATACAAACCTTTTCCTTTTAAAATTATAAAGGTAATAAAACAAATTTATGGCTAGAACGGCAGCACTTTCCCTCGTTGCCGCCCACTTTCCCTCGGCCTGTCTGTCGAAGGTCGGCAGCATTCTTGTTGTTTTGTCGGTTGTCACTTGTCGTGCAATGCAGGCTGGCGGCACATTTTTTTAATTGTTGGGTTTTTTTTATACGCTGACCGCTGTCCACTTTGGACGCATTGGGCACGGCATGGCCAAGCCCATCAAAAAATACAAAATACGCAGGCCAAAAACAGACCGAAAATTAATTTAATTGTTAATTTTTTTTGTTTTTGTGCTGACTTAGAGTGTAGGGAAAGCAGCCGTGCCTTGTCACTGAGACGAATGTAATTAATTAATAATGCATTTTTAGCATTTGAAAAGCACAAAACAACGTGCTTTTCAGCCTGCTTCACCGTTGTTAAAAAGTTGTTTTCAGTTTTTGCAAAGGATTCAGCTGGGGGAGGGGTGAAAATGGGGAAAACCGCGCTGTAACCATTTTGTGTATTTCTGTGTGGGCGCCAAAGGCGACTTTAAAAGGGGGAAAATATTATATAAATGTATATACCTGCAGCATTCTTAAAGAATTAATTTAACAACAAATAAATAAATAAATAAATCCGTATGAAATGGTGAAATTTTGGCCAACAATAGAACATTTTAAAGGTACTAATCTAAAGATATAACTTATCAAAAATCATTGCATAAATCTATAAAATTTCAGAAAAACATCTTTAAACACTTTTTGATCTTTAGATTGATTTGAAATTTAGATAAAAGCTGTTTTAGTTAGTCAATTTTAAATAAATAAATTAAATTTAGGTAAAATCTGTTTTAGTTTGTCAATTTTAATTAAATAAATGAAATTTAGGTAAATGCTATTTAATTTTTCAATTTTAAATAAATAATATAATAAATAAATAGGCGACAGATCTGAAATTTTACAAAAAACACTTTTTAGTATTTCGATTTTTAATACTTTTCCCCGCAAGTTCGCTGCTTCGAGGATTTATTATCAGTGAATACTTTAAACCCTGTTGGTTTAACTTATTAATGCACTTAACGTTGCCTTTTTGCATAAATTTAATATTCCAGGCTTTAATAATTGACTCGCGCCGGAAAGTGGTAAAAGCAAACATCTGTGGCCGTGGTTGGCCTAGTAAATTATGATTTAAATTCTCTGCACACACGTCCAGCTTGCTCATAAATCGATTTAAAAATTAACAACAAATTAAAGCCAACTTTCATCACATTTACTTATACATTTTATAAACCCCAAGGTAAGGCCTAAAAAGTAAGACTCGATTAGGGCGTGACTGGCAGTGGAAAGCAGCAAATAAATTAAGAGGCGAATCCAAGGAGCAAGGAGAACTCGGCAAGGAACTGCAACTTAGGATTTCTTCTTCGTTCTTCAATGGAAGGACTTCCTAGAGGGGCGGAAGGAAAAATCGGTTAGCGGAAGAGAGCCATTTCTATAAACAAGTGTTGATAGCAGATTTCAAGCACGCCCCAAGCTGTAGCAAATCAACTGCTGAAAAGCAGCTTGTTTAACACCACAAATCCAATGGTTTTCCTTTTCCGGGGAGCTTAATGTGATTAACTTGAATACTTTTAATTACAATTGTATTTGTCGTGCAACTTTGTTGGCCAGAAAATTAAATTTAATGGCCAAATTACTTCTTTATTTTTCCTTTGACTTATTTTTAACTTAGTTATTTACCAACGACCGCAGACTAGATGTTGATAAGCCAAAAATGTAACAAATAATTAATCAAAGAGTTGAAAGGACTAATTACGTTTCAAAGGATTATATATATGCAGCATTAATTCGAGCTCAATCATTCAACTATTGCTACTTAATGAGGAAAAACCCTACCGAATGTCAAATCAGTTAGTTTAAAAATGTTAATAAATAAACATTAATTTAAAATAAATATTTCAAGAGATGAGCAACAAATTAAATTCATTTATGAATAAATAACTGATATTTAAAGAGTTATTTATTCATAAAAAAATTCAATTTGTTGCGCATCTCTTTAAGTATTTATTTTAAATTAATTTTTGAAGAACCCTTCCAGTTATTGAAGTTTCATTAATTCCAGCAGAGCCCTGGGATAATGCTGACCTAAAAGAAAGCTTTACGCATATTTTCGTAACATTCTAAGCCTTCTATAGTTGAGGGATTAATGCATTCTATATACTATTTTTTAAATATTACTACATTTTACATTTTGCTCAATTCTTTAGCTGATCTAACATGTTGATTTAGTGGCAGCAACTGCGACTGATGAGAGGCAAAGGCTGCGGCAGCCGAAGCGACAACCAAACGTCGCCCAAATACACGTCAGCCTTGACCGATATCCGAGCTCTAAACACAAACACAAAGGCATTAAACACAGACAAGCAGACGATAATACACAGGAAAAACACACACCCACATGAAAATAGGTAGCAGGGAAATGTGAAGAAAATAAATGCATTTTCCTGCCAAAAGTTTCGGATACAGATAATCCGCTAAGGATCAAAGTATATGCTGCATGAGTATATATTTTGATGGTATTAAAATATGAAAATAAAATTAAAGGTTTTCTAAAATAAATACAGAGACTTGGCAAGTTTTAGGCTTTTCTGAAAATGCATGAATATTGGTATTAATTTTCTTTTAATACATTTATATTAATTATATACATTAATCATATTTATAGAAATAAATTATATACATAAATATGATAAATGTATATAATTAATATAAATATATTAAAAGAAAATTTATAGAAATAAATTATATACATAAATATGATAAATATATATAAATAACTTAAATATATTAAAAGAAAATTAATATAAAAATTCATGCATTTGTGGGAAACCTTAAAATGAATATATATATAAATAAATATAAAATATGTGTGGATCTCAATTGATAAAAATATAAAAACCAAATAAAATTCTAGAATAAATCTTCCCTGAAATCGTTCTGTGTTTCTCTGCCAGTCCCCAAAATCACACTTTTCGCCGTCCTTCAAAAATCTCTGTCGGAAAATCCTCTGACACATACATACATATTTAATGCACCCACCCACACACACACAGAAGGCATCAAGCGTTTTAAGAAATGGCTTGAAATTGATTTTAGCTTGGTTGAGTATTTTGAGGCTTAGAGCGAACAATGGCACAAAGCCCAAATTGCTGCGGGATGTCAATCGATGCCCCTGGAAAACCTCCACTATAAAAAATAACTATAAAACTATATATGCAACTGAGAAGCATTTATCTAATATCCTTCATTTGTTGCCGCTTTGTAAATTCCCTTCCCATAGACCTCCATAATGAGAAGTCTATGAATTGAAAACGGTTCAGGAGTACCAGGTCTAGGAGTACCATTACTATCAATCTATCTTGAAACATTGTACTTTTCCTTAGTGAATAACCAAGACAAGTTGCTGAAAAATGTGGGTTGCCAGGGGCGAATGAAAGGGCCGATTCCATACAACTCCTTGAAGGTTATAGACAGCAACTTCCATTCAAATATATATCCAGGCAAACACCTGGAAACACACACAAACCCACACAACCGCAACCACACCGCCGTGCAAGCAACTCATCCGAGCTTTTGCCTAAGTAAAGTCAGCTGCAGCACTGAAGATGGAACAGCAAATGAGGAGCAGCTAGTCATGTCGATGGCAACTCCCCAGCGGCACCTCAACGAGCTAACAAAGTGCAAAAACCTGCCAGGTGAAAGATCCTCCAGAGAGCGAGCGAAATGCTCAGCCCAGCTCTCGAGTGTATTTGTTTGTCTGCTCCTTTTGTTTGTGTTCAAAGTGTGCACTGCGTTGCACTGCACAAATTTAAGTAAAATATTTCTGCAAGTAACATTTCTGTGTAGCCCAAAGTAGGTCAGTCAGTGCCCAGCCCGAAAAAGCTGCTCACAAACCCAATTTATTTGCTGAGCGGGGGAGAAAGGCAAGTGAGTAGCAAAAAAAAAAAACGAAAAAAACGTTCACGTTGGCGTTAGCCAAACAAATTTCATTTCAAGCAAATCAAATTAAAATCAATTAAAATTAACAAGCAGGCAGCCGGCGAAAACCGAAAGGGGACTCTTTCACCCACCACCCAACACCCACATCACTTTATCAGCAAAGCAGCGACCACCGCCCATCGAAGTACACGCAGAGAAATTAAATAAAACGAGGCCTTACATTGAATGAATATTTGTTTTTTCATTAAATTAAATTTAATATAATTTTATTGATTAATTAAATAATTAATTAATATTAATCTTAATACTAAAATAATGAGAAAATAAATACATATTCTATTCAATGTGAAACGAGGTGTCAATTATCTGTGTCCATCGAAGTACACGCAGAGAAATTGAATCAAACGAGATCTTACATTGACTGAATATTTGTTTTTTCATTAAATTAAATGTAATAAATATTATTGATTTATTAAATAATTAATTAATATTAACCTTAATACTAAAATAATGAGAAAATAAATACATATTCTATTCAATGTGAAACGAGGTGTCAATTCTCTGTGTCCATCAAAGTACAGGCAGAGAAATTGAATAAAACGAGACCTTGTCTGAATGAATATTTGTTTTTTCATTAAATTAAATATAATATAATTTTATTGATTCATTAATTATTTAATTAATATTAATCTGAATATTAAAACAATGCGAACACAAATATTCTATTCAATGTGAAACGAGGTGTTAATTCTCTGTGTGTACTTCGATGGGCGATGGGATTAAATTAAATTTAATTAATATTAATTAAATTAATTCCAAAACACCCATTTTCTTATCAATACCATTGAGTTACCCCAAATTTTCTCCAAGTGTCTGCCCGAACAACAATAAAACAGCGTCGCTGCTTTCGTTGTGGAAATGCCAAGCGCATGAATCATGCATTTTTTCGGGCTTTTGCCACGGCGCTCTTTTTTCTCACCTCTTCGGAAAGCATTTTGTAGTTGTTGTTGTTAATGCAGCATTTAAGGTGCGGCAATAAGTAAATTTTCTTGATAAGGGCAGACTTTTTGGCAAAACCCACCCACAATTAGGGGATAAATATTAGAAGAAGGATAATGAATAACCCATCCATCCAAAAAGGTAAAAAGAGCTGCAAAATGAGAGAGTTTACAATGCAAATAGGTGTGTGCAAGTCCAGGAGAGTTGATTATTGCAAATATTTACAAACACCTTATCGTCACGTACCTACATTAAGCCGAAAAGTCAATTCTAAACACTGAAATTGTTTAAAATAATTGTATTTTGTTAAAACAGTTACATTTCCTTCAAGAATAAAGCCCTTAACCAGTGGAAATAGTTAGCAAAACGTTTGAATATATTTTATAATATTTCAAATTACCTTCAACCCTTTTCCCGCAGTGCATTTTCCACCGATCCACTGTGGGCTTTTTTTTTGTGTGTGCACAGAGAATGAAAAGAGCTAAGCAAACCGAGCGTTTTCAATCGAATTGAGTCACCGAGGCGCTTTTAACGAGCCCACTCACCTGGCAATGCCCACACACAGCTGATCCCCCCATACACTCGCTCCTATATATGATAGCAGAAGGTGTTGATCAGCTCAGCGCCAGCTAACATATAGATAAAACGAAATCGGAAATTAATTGGGAGCAAGCTGCACAGCGGCACAGCTGAGGCGTAACCAAGATGTCTAGCCAAAACTAACTAGCAAGAAATTAAGTACTAAATTTTCGTTAGTTTTCCCCGCTGACACTCCCACGCACCTTCAATGCACACAATGAATGGCAAGTGGAAACTTGCTGTGTAGTTTTTCTATTTTATTTGGCACAAGGTTAGGAACACGAAGAGACCAAGGCCAAGTGGCCAAAGAAGAAGGCGAAGATGAGGCACAAATGGCAAAGTTTATTATGCCAGGGCGACGACGCTTTTGTTATTGATAGCTTGCAGCGAAATAAAACCAAAATTCAGACCAAGAGCACAAATGCAATGAAAGAAAATTGTTTCAAAAATTGTTTATTATTCTAAAACTTTCTAGCTTTGTGGGTAAACAGTTTATAAAGCTAGAATTCCTACAAAAACATCTTACATTTCCACGAAAAGGTTTTTTTTTAAGTAATAGAAGTTATAATTAGGTATTTTTGTACATTTTGACCAATTATTTATAGGGGATTTTATACAATTTTATTTTATTTATGCAGAAAACAGTTTATAAAGCTAGAATTCTCACAAAAACATTATAATTTTCCTCAAAAGGGTTTTTTTTAAGGAATTGAAAATGTAATTTAAATTTTATTTAATTTATTTTTGGTTATTCTAAAACCTTTTTGCTTAACGGCTTTCTCTAAAACTCCTTAGCTTTGAGGTAATACAATATATAAAGCTAGAATTCCCACAAAAACATCCTAATTTTCCTTGAACAGGTTTTTTTTAAGGAATTAAATATGTAATTTCATTGATTTTTATTTTTGGTTATTCTAAAACCTTTTTTGTTCAACGAGTTTCTATAAAACTCCATAGCTTTGAGCTAAAACCGTTTATAAAGCTAGAATTCCTACGAAAACATCAAAAATTACCTCGAAAATGTCTTTTTTTTTGTAAAGAATTGTAGTTTAAATGAGGTATTTTTGTAAATTTAGACAATTTGTTTATGCTGTTTATACTAATTGCTTAAGTATTAACTTTAAACGAGAGCATTATTAAATGCAGCTTTAAAAAACTCGGGAAATTATGAAATGTTCGAAATTGTCTCCTGCACTTTCACTTACAGTGCTGTTAAGTGCTCAAAAAAAAAGTTTTAAAATCTCGCACATTACTTTGACATGAAGCGGGGCATAGAGGGCGCTCTCCCCCGCTCAGCTGAGCGCTCAGAAAATGACGCTACAAAAGCGCGACTTGGGGTGTGTGGGCGCCTTTGGCAGCTTCTGCTCACGTCATAGTCGACGACGACTATACAAATTTTTGTGTGGTCTGCCTTTGTGTGGGTGGCGCCGCTTACAAGACATTTTGCTGCACATTTACAAAAGGAAAACCGGAAACTAAGCACCAAAGCAGAGACGCGGCTGTTGCTTTTGTTTGGCAGCCCAGAAAAATGTGTTTTTCGCTACCCTACCTACGACCTACCATATAGACGTCCTAGTTTAAGTAGAAACACATACATCGAGTCGTCTTTAGGGTCAGAAAAACTTGGCAACGATCGAGAGCGAGAGAGAGAGAGAGAGCGACGAAAGTGTGGGCGAGAGACAGACAAAGTGTGTGTTGTTTATGATTTTTGACCAATTCTCGTCGGCAATACAAGCGCACAAATAAATATAAAACAAAAAAAATAAATGCCTTAAATATGATCGCGGAAAGCAGCTGCAAAAAGCCTCAAAGCGAGGGAGTTCATTGGTTTTGTTTGTTGTTTTTTCCGCGAATCTCACATTTGATTTATAAACCAGTCATGTGTGTGTGTGTGTGTGTGTGTGCGAAGAAGATGGAGAGCGCAACTGGTTAACGCACCAGAAATCAAATCACAACGTCTGCTTGCAATTAATTCTCATAATTCTCCCATTTATAAATCAAAAGAATGGAGTTTGCGGTGTCTCACTTTCGCTTTCGCCTGCCAAGCTGGCGACGAAACAAAAAAAGAGACAGAAATTATGTAATTTCCACCATTCCACACAATAATAGCAGTAAATGCCGAAAAAGAAAACAGTAAAGTGTAAGAGTGTAAGAGCCACCCACACACACACACACTGCCACATTTTGTATCTGATTGAGAGGTGCGGCCACTTACCTTGTGTTGTTGTTGTTCTTCTTGTTGTTTTTTTTGCCTCGTTTGTTTGCCTTCGCTCTCTTTCGCTCTTGCTAGCGCCCTGCTCTAGCAGCCGTTATGCCGTTGCTTCTCAGCCGCTGAATCCCAAATGTTTCCATTTCACTTAGATTTGGCCATTAGGAGTGCATTTCATTGAATTTAAGCACAATGCGTAATAGCTAATAACAATAATTATAACTTGTTATGATTTCAACATCTTCAGTTGCAAATTAACGCACACACACACACCCCGCAATGAGTGCAACTGCCGGCGTTGCGAGGGGCACGTGAAAGGGGGGCGCTGGAGGAGAGGGAAAACACCCACACACACCACGAAGGAATCGAAGAAATACGCAAATATTTTATGCACTTTTCGTGGCACGGGCGGGGACACCGCGAAGGGTTTGAAAAGTACATATACGCGACGCACCTTCCGCGACGTGCTTTTTTCTCGAATTCCTTTTTTTTTTAAATTAGTGATGCTGAAAACATCGATGTTTTGTTTTCCGAGGTTTCGATGTTTTTGCTGATATCGATTATCTTCGATTATATCGATTATCATTTAAGGTCACTCTACCTTGGTCTATTACATTTTTGTTTTTCTCCTCCTCTGTTGCGTCCATGTTAGAGTACAGACAGAGGAGCTTAACAGCGTTTTGCTTAAAGAATCTACAGCAAAATGTTTTGAAAAACTGTCATTTTTTCACCGAATTAATTAATAATTTAACCTCCCCCTCCACCCCTTAAAAATAGTATTATTTATAAAAAAGTATCGCATTCTTCTTCTTGGTTGAAATATTACCATTCGCAACGAAAATGTAAATAAATTGTGGGCGCCAAATGTAAATGTATCGCCCAGATAATTGCTATTTTCTATACTATTTCTATTTTATTTCGAAAAGTTTTTGAGAGCCAGCAAAAAAAATATCCAATTCCTCGTAATTTTGTTTATTTTTATGTAATCCCCTCATAATCTGTCGTAATTTGCGCGTTTCCTCTTAAAGAACAGACAAAATCTTGAGATTGATTGGATCGTTTTTTAAACCAAAGTTTGAAAGGTAAATTTAAACCGTTTAAATAAATTTAAGACTTCTATATTTTTTGATCAAATAAAAACAAAGACAACATTCGTTAATTATTTATTTATTGGTGCGAATGGAATTACAATTGTGGCGCAACCATATCAAACTTACAACATAAACTTATTGTTCTTCTCGGACAGATGCTTGGAGGAGCGCTTTGCGTCGAGGAAGAGTGAGTGGACATCTTCGATGTCGTCCTTGCTGATCTGAGAGCGACCGTTCACCTTGGACATCTGGTGAGCCGGAGTCAGGAGCTGCACGGCATAGCGCAGCGTAGAATTGGTTCCAATTTCGCTCAGGCGCCCGAAGGCAGGCTCCTCCAACTGCAGACCCTCGGTCTGGGCGCGCAGCTTAATGATCTGCTCCATATCGGCGGTGGAGTAGAGTAGAGTGCGGATGATCAACAGGCGATCGAGAAGATCCAGGGGAATGCCATGCGGCGAGACAATGTCGGTGGTGCCACTGTGAAATGTTGAAGAAATATATTAACGTGGATGCAAATGAGAGAAAACAATATGACTGGGAGTTACCAGGACAACTGGTAACAAGGGTAACTTAGAGGGAAGCGTTTATGCTTAGGGTATCTATGCCAACTCTTACCGAATCACACAGCGCCCGCGATTGGTGGCGAAAATCACAATTGGAGCTATGGGGGACTCCAGCGACTTGTGCAGATAGGTAAAGGTCTCCAGGTCAAGCATGTGTATCTCATCGATGAAAAGGACACCGGGAACTAGCTCAGCTATGCCCTGGTCAATGTACTTGTTTACCACCTTGTTGATTTCCAAGCGTAGTTTGTCTGCAAGCCAGAAAATGCATAAAAATATTCATATTATCATATTAGTTATTATTTTACCTGTTATTTCTGTCTTCTTGGGCTTCATGAGTTGACCCATCATGGAGAGCACATCCTGGCCGCCCTGCGGACGGGCATTGGCCACATCCAGGTCATGCAGAGTGACATCCTGGATCACTTCCTTCTTCTTGTGCACATCGCCCTTGGGCAGAGGCACATACTCTTCGGTTTCTAGATCAAACTCAGTGGCAAATGTGTCGCTGCGTCCCTGGCGCTTGACTGCTCCACTATTGGCCTCGATGTAGATCACATCGCCCACCTCCACCTTCTCCTTTTGCAAAGCATCGAAGATGCTCGGGTCGAGCTTTAGCTGTTTGGTGCCCTTGGCCGTCTTCAGGCCGATGACCACGTTGCTAATGGTCTTGCCATAGCCACCCATGGGATTCTCGGATTCCACGGGAGTGAGCTCTGTGACCTCGCCCTCGTACACCTCCTTGGTCTCACGGATGCGCAGCCCGATGGAGCGGCGGAAGTTCTCCATCAGAACTTCGGTCTTCTTGATCTCGTTGCTAAATACCTCGGAGCCAACCATGGGGCAGAAGGGCACCTTGTTGCCCAGCTCCTGGGCGATGGCCAGGGCGATGGCGGTCTTGCCGGTGCCCGGTGGACCGGCCAACAGCAGGGCTCGGCCGGCCATCTTCTTCGACTTGATCAGGTCCACCACGATGCCGGCTGCCTCGCGGGCCGCCTTCTGGCCCACGAGACCAGCAGCGCTTTGCAGGGCCGCTCCGGTCTCGTCCAAACCCAGCCCCTTGACATGGCTGTGGGCGGCGATGCGCTGGGTACGCACAGTGCTCTTGACTTCTTCGATCTTCATGCTTGTGTCAGGTAGCTGTTTTCCGTTTGTTTGTAACTAAATCAAAAAGAATTGGTTGCTTGGTGAATTGTTGTTTTGCCGGCAGATGGAAGTTTTCAGACAAGCTATCGAGATATCGATATTTGAGAAAACAGATCCATCGATTTTTTTTTGCAATCTAAAGTAGAGTGGAATTTGGCGAATATCTTAAATATTACATTAATGTTTTAAATTTAAAACAAAAAATAAATAGAAAATAAAAAACAATAGTTAAGAAAACTGGATTATAATAATTTAATAAACACATCAATGATGCCCAGTTATGTTAACGATGTTTTGAAAATTGAAAATTGTTTTGCCGGCTGATGGAAGTTTTCAGACAAGCTGGATAGATATCGATATTCAGATTAATCGATTTTTTTAAATTTTAAATTAAAGCGGATTTTGGCGAAAAATGCGATGTTTCATCAATGTTTTAAATTTAAAATATGAAATAAAAATAATGGTTGAGAAAAATGGAGTATAATAATGCAATAAAAACATCAATGATGCCCAGTTATGTTAACGATGTTTTGAAAATTGAAAATTCTTTTGCCGGCAGATGGAAGTTTTCAGACAAACTAGATAGATACCGATATGCGAGAAAACAAATCCATAGAGTTTTTTTTGCAATCTAAAGTAGAGTGTAATTTGGCGAAAATCTTAAATGTTTCATCAATGTTTTAAATTAAAAAAAAAAAAATAGAGAAAAACCAAAAAGTTAAGAAAATTGGCCATAATAATGCAATAAAAATAGCAATGATGCCCAGTCGAAAACATAGTTGATATCGATATTGGCATCGATATTTCTCCTTCTCTATTTCTTTTTATTGGTTTTCTGGCCACACTTTTACGACGATTTATTATAAAAAAATATACAACAATTTATTTGCTCTATCCACCATCTTCGATCTTTAAGCGACGCGACCATGAGTTCAACGCGCCCCTTTTGCTTTGTTTGCGGCAAGATCAAGTCCGTGGGCGTCTTTCAGCTCATTGAAGGTGAGTCCTCGGTGGGGTGCGTGCTTGGTGGGAAATTCTAATGGGGAAAAGGTGTTCTTTTTGCAGGCTGCATAGTGCCAGGCACCTTCAAGCCCATTAAGGATATCCTAAAGTACTTTGAGAAGATCATAAACCAGCGCCTGGACCTCACACCCAGCTCGGCCGCCTGCCGCGACTGCTTGGAGTACCTCTTCAACTACGACAGGCTGGTGCGGAACCTCAGTCAGGTGCAGCGCCAGATTGCCGATGCGCTGCTGGGATGCCGGCAAGGAGACGACGCAGACGCAGAGTTCAAGCCAGCGGGCAAGAAGCAGGTCACCGGCAAGCCCAGGGTTCAAGTGCCGGCGTTCAAGATCCTTCATCCTTCGCAAGATACGCTGATGGAGGCGCCACAGTCCTCGATGAAGGAGGAGGACGAAGAGGAGGAGGAGTTCATGAAGGAGGAGATGCTGGACGAAGACTTTCGGTTTAGCGAAGCCGAGGACAGCCTGCCCTCGTCGGAGGAATTGTTCTTCGACAACACGGACATACCGTGCCACATTTGCGGAGAGATGTTCTCCAGCCAGGAGATCCTGGAGAGGCACATCAAGACCGACAACTGTCAGAAGAACGAGTTCACCACCTGCAATATCTGCGGTCTGAAGGTCAAGGACGACGAGGTCCTCGACCTGCACATGAATCTCCACGAGGGCAAAACGGAGCTGGAGTGCCGCTACTGTGACAAGAAGTTCTCCCACAAACGCAACGTCCTCCGGCACATGGAGGTGCACTGGGACAAGAAGAAGTACCAGTGCGATAAGTGCGGCGAGCGCTTCTCGCTCTCCTGGCTGCTGTACAACCACCTGATGCGGCACGATGCCGAGGAGAATGCCCTCATCTGCGAGGTGTGCCATCAGCAGTTCAAGACTAAGCGCACCTACAAGCATCACTTGCGCACCCATCAGGCCGATCGTCCGCGCTACCCTTGCCCCGACTGCGAGAAGTCCTTCGTCGACAAGTACACGCTGAAGGTGCACAAGCGCGTCCACCAGCCGGCGGCAGTGAAGGAGGAGAAGACCGCGGCCGCCTCTATATATTAGAGTATTATGTTTAGTTCTTAACTATAAGCAGTTTATCATCTGTACGCATAAGTACATAATCCCTTCGTATGTATCATAAACGTAAATCTTTCAACCGGGAATTACCATTTCCGAATTTTCGATTTAGTCGGAATTTCGCCACAATAAAAATCAGAGTTACTCGGATTTTGGTAATAAACTAGGCGGATGTTGTATAGTTTGGAGTCCTTTGACGCCTTTCCCTTTCTAGCTTGGCAGTTGTCTGAATCAACGTCTTCTGCACATAATCCTTGAAGTCCATTTTAAGGAAGTTAAATGAGAAGCTTAAATTAGATAATGATGTAGATAATGTTCTAGATATTCTCAAAAGTATGCAATGTTCTATATATTCTCAAAAGTATGCTATGTTCTAGATATTCTCAAAAGTATGCAATGTTCTAGATATTCTGAAAAGTATGCATATGTTGGATAAGGATATATGCAGGATACCTTTGGAATTAGCACCGAGTGTAAAGCGTTTAAATAATTTTTCATATCGCAAAAATATTCTTAATTCTTTTTCTAATGACATTTCATAAAATATTTTAAATCACTGAATTTAAGTCCTTAAATTTTAATGAAGTGATTCGTATCTTCTGTAGTAGCACTACCTTAATATTGTCCTGCATAAGGATATATGCAGGATACCTTTGAAGTTAGCATCGAGTGCGATTTTATAAGTTTTCAGTTCAAAACTATTCCTAATTCTTTTTCTAATGATATTTCAAAATATTTTTAATATTAAATCACTAAAAATAAGTCCTTGAAGTCCATTTTAATGAAGTGAGTCGAATCTTATGTATTAGCATTACCTTAATATTCAGAAGCAATACGGATGCCTGGATAAGGATATATGTATCTAGGATACCTTTGGAGTTAGCATCGAGTGCGATTTTTTAAATTTTCAGTTTAAAAATAATTCTTAATTCTTATTAGACGAACGACAAAATTTCAAAATTTTTAAATATTGTAAATTTTTTGTAAACTACTGAAAATAATTAAAACAAATTTTGTATTTTATATTATTATGTTATCAATAATATACAAATACAAAATTTGTTTCAATTATCTTCAGTGATTTACAAAAAATGTACAATATTTAAAAGTGTTTTATTTGTATTATTATTATTGTTGATAACGTTAAATACAATTTTGTATTTGTATTATTATTATTATTATTATTATTATTGTTTACATTAAATACGATTTTGTATTTGTATTATTATTATTGATTATTACTGATAAGATTAAAATTTGTATTATTATTATTATTGATACCATTAAATAGAATTTTAAATTTCTATTATTATTATTCTTTATGCCATTATTAGAATTTAGTATTTGTATTATTGGTAACTTAAATACAATTTTGTATTTTTATTATTATTATTATTGATAATATTAAATAGAGTTTTGTAGTTGTATTATTTTTATTATTGATAACATTAAATTAAATTTTGTATTTGTATTATTATTGTTACTGATACCATTAAATACAATTTTGTATTGTACTATTATTATAATTTTTATTATTGATAAGATTACAATTTGTATTATTATTATTATTGATACCATTAAGTAGAATTTTGTATTTGTATTATTATTATTATTATATTATTATTGATAACATTAAATACAATTTAGCTTGTCTTATTATTATTAAAATAAAATAAATTTTGTTTTTGTTCTATTATTATATTTTTATTATTGATAACATTAAAAACATTAAAATATAAAAAATTTATTTGGCTTTGTTGTTCACCTAATTTTCCCTCCACCATGTTTCATTCCCATCGTTCTTGCCCCGAAAATTGAGTCGCGCTCCCGGCGTTGCAGCCCTGGAAAATGCTCACGGTTGCATCCGAAGCGTTTTGGTATAGTTTCCGATACTCGCATTTTTTGCCAACTCTATTAAATTTTATACACAATTTCCCCGGGCAAAACACGAATTGTAAACAAAATCCCGGACATACCGAGCCGCAATGGACTCTTGCTTCTTTTGCGGCGCCGTCGAGCTGAGCTCTGGCAGCAGTCGCTACGAAAAACTGTCGGCCAAAGTGCCGTCGTCACAGAAGACTGTCTCCCTGGTGCTCACGCACCTGGCCAACTGCATCAGCACGTCGCTGGACGTGAAGACGAGCTCCCGCCTGTGTCCGCGCTGCTTCACCGAGCTCTCCGACTACGACACCATTATGGTCAACCTGATGACGACACAGAAGCGGCTCACCAATCAACTGAAACACGCTTTGAAATCGGATTTCGATGCGCCAGAGTCCGGCGAGGATCTTCTAGTAGAAGAGGAGGAGGAGGTGCCACTGCAGGAGGAGGAGGAGACGGATGCCGATGCCGAGGCGGAGGCCCTGTTTGTGGAGCTAGTTAAGGATCCAGACGATTCGGATGCCGAGATCAAGCGGGAGTACGACGACGACGACGAATACGTCTGCGAGGTGGAAGTGGGCGAGAACGAGGGCAACTATGCCAAGGGCGAGGGCGAGGGCGACAGGCCCATGCGAAAGCGCGTCAAGCAGGAGTGCACCACCTGCGGCAAGATGTACAACTCGTGGTACCAGCTCCAGAAGCACATCAGCGAGGAGCACGCCAAGCAGCCCAACCATGTGTGTCCCATCTGCGGGGTAATACGGCGCGACGAGGAGTATCTCGAGCTGCACATGAACGTGCACGAGGGCAAGACGGAGAAGCAGTGCCGCTACTGCCCCAAGAGCTTCTCGCGCCCGGTGAACACACTGCGTCACATGCGCATGCATTGGGACAAGAAGAAGTATCAGTGCGAAAAGTGCGGCCTGCGGTTCTCGCAGGACAATCTGCTGTACAACCACCGGCTGCGCCACGAAGCCGAGGAGAATCCCATCATTTGCAGCATATGCAATGTGTCGTTCAAGTCACGGAAGACCTTCAACCATCACACGCTCATCCACAAGGAGAACCGGCCGCGTCATTACTGCTCCGTTTGCCCCAAATCCTTCACCGAGCGCTACACCCTCAAGATGCACATGAAGACCCACGAGGGTGACTTGGTGTACGGCGTCAGGGAGGAGGCGCCGGCCGACGAGCAGCAGGTGGTGGAGGAGCTGCACGTGGACGTGGACGAGTCGGAGCAGGCGGTGACGGTGATTATGTCGTCGGACAATGACGATAACAGCGGCTTCTGCCTGATCTGCAGCACCAACTTCGAGAGCAAAAAGGAGCTGGAGCACCACTTGCAGTTCGATCACGACGTCGTCCTGAAATAAACTCCAATTATCTTTATGTACTTGCAACTAAGCATATTCCCTTCCTTCTTCTGTTTACTTCAATTATATTGTAGATATCGATGTCCATTCAAAAAAATATAATTTTCTGGTTTCCGAGAGAGGCATCATCGCGTTTATCAAGTTTATGACTGCTCTGCATATTATTTCAATGTAACTATTAAAACCTTATCAACTTTTACTAAATACTAATAGAATACGAATAAAAAACACAAAAATCAAGACTATACTTTGCGGGAAAAGGGAATAAGTTCCTCAATCAGTAAAAATCATAACAAAACTTTGGTTTTTAACGTTTCAAACATGTATTCCGACAACGTTACATGGGCTATGATCTGAATCTTAAGCTTACTCGTTCTCTTGAGAACGCAGGCGACCGTTGGGGTTGGTCAGGCGAATCGACAGCTGCTTGGCCCGCTCCACAATCTCCTTGCGCTTCTTCGAGGACACGCCGTGGGCGATCTCGCCGCAGTAGACGCGGTTCTGCATCAGCAGCACCTCCAGTTCCTTGACGTTGTGCACCAGGAACTTCTTGAAGCCGGTGGGCAGCATGTGGCGGGTCAGCTTGTTGGAACCGTAGCCGATGTTGGGCATCAGGTACTGGCCCTTGAAGCGACGACGCACTCTGTTGTCGATACCCTTGGGCTTGCGCCATTTGTGCTGCAAAGATAGAGCCGCCATTAGAAGCTATTCTCCATTAAAATTCATTGTTTTCCACTCACCGACAACTTGGCATAGCGATCCGACTGATGGCGAATGAAGTGCTTGGTGCGCTTCTTCACAATCTTGGGCCTGTACGCTGGACGAATGGTCATTTTGGAGCTGCAATGGCGGGGGAGGGGTTGAATTAAAAACAATTATTAGTCTCGCGGCAGCACAGCACAGCCATAAGCCACTGTTTTTTTGTATAAGCCAGACGGGCACCGACCGGATATAGTTAAACCGTCTGTTTACATACGCAACGAGCGTTAAATAATATAAAAAACTACCAAAAAATGCACGTGGAGACAAATTTTATGTACAGACCTTGCCGGAAACCAATAGCGAAAAGAAGGTGTGACCAGTCGGGGGTTGTTGATAATGAATAATTTTAGTGATGATATTTTCTAACCGATAGGTTTGTATTTTTACATTCGAGGAATGTGGCAACGTTGGTAGGCAAGAAAACCCGAAAAATACATTTTTTTTAAATTAAAAAACTTGGCTTTTATTTATAAATATTTTTAATTGCAGAAAACTAAAGCAGTTTTTTTTTCATAGACTTTTAAAATTATAACAGTTTTTAATTTGTATTTGTAAAGCAGTTTTTAAATTACATTTTGGTATGTAAAATACAAAAATATATTTTTAAAAAATTACTAATTTGTATAAATTCTTTCACTTGTAAATGGAGTTCCAGAATTCTTTAAGTTTGACGGAATTTTAAAGCTTTAATTTACATAAATTAGGCAAAATTCTGGCCTTTACTTTGTTAAAACCATTTTCACTCTTTTAATGGCAATTAATAAAAGCTAAAATAATAATAAAAATTACAAAACTGAGAAATTTTTTAATTTCAATTCTTTTTTTTAATTGCATTGATTTTTAACTTTAATATTTGCTGAAATATATTTCCAGAGAGTAGACAATGCACAAAAGAAAAATAGTAAAACAAAAATACAAGAAGCAACTTTCCGGCCGCTTGTGGTTGTGTCCCTGTATCTCTGTTTTTCTTGTTGCTGCTGCTGCTGTGTGTTATTTGTTGTTGCTGTTTTTCTTTGCTGGTTGCAAGTTGCACGGGGCCACTGACAAACACAGCTGTCGAGTGCGGCGCTTAAATGGCAAGTAAACTGCAGCCGAGCGTTTGCTTAGCTAATTTCGCAGGCCCCCTTTGGAGGAGCTCCTGGCGGCGCCTCCTTGACAATTGTGTGGGCGTGGCAGGCGGCAAGGTGCCAGGCGTGGGCGGGGGCGTGGCCTTAGGAGGGGCTGTGCACTTGCTTTCTGCTTATTATTTGCACTCGGCAAGGCCACAACATTAGAGGAGGGGAGGAGACTCTCCTCTTCTTGGGGTGAATCGGAAAATCTTTTATTCATGAATGCCGCGCCATAAAAATTGCACAATTTGAAGCGCCTCCTGTACCGTCCCCCCTCTCGCCTCCTCCAAGTCGGAGACGTACGTATGTCCAAAAAAAAAAAAGGAAACGAAGAATTTACGCGCCTTGGGCGGCTCTCTCAAGGATTTCGGCAATGGCTCTCCTGGTCGCCCCCTCGCCGGCTCTTTCTTCGGCACGCTGCAGGCGATAGTTGCATAAATCATAAAAGCCCTGTTCGCTGTTGTCCTTGCCCTGCCCTCGCTCCCTTGCTCCTGCTGCTCCAACTCCTCTCGCTTCCTGGGCAGGACTTTACGACACTTAAGCAGCGCAAGGAGGCGGGGTGTGGGGTCGTTCAGAGAGTGTCTCCAAATGTCTGAATTTGATTGCGCGGCCACAAAAGCGGCTTGAGGAGCCCCAACTCCCCCTCTGAGGATTTCGCGCCGCCCGGCATTTAACGGGTTCAACTCCCCTCGATATACTTCGCGCGCTTATTTATGAAGGTCTAAAGGTGTCCTAAAAAAAGGCTTCTCCTGCTTGCGCCTTTTTTTTTTTGTATTTGTGGATTCTTGGCTTGAAATTTTGTCACTGTGAAGAAGAGAGAGTTATGTATTTGGGTTTTTAAAGTGGAGAATAAACAGCATTTTTAAGCCAAATTCATTTTATCAAATTTTTGGGATATTAACATACCTTTAAGGCTAAGAAAACCAAATAGATTTTCTCAATTTACCAATTATTAAAGTAATTAAAACCAAATAGATTTTCCTTATTCAATTCGTGGATCAAACATTTATTTTGCCAGCACATAACTCATTATTTATTTAAATGATTAAATCTGTATATTTTTATTTAAATAAACAGATCATCCTTTGATTGACAACAACTTCAATTTACGATAATGTAAAAACAATTTAATTTTTCTTTTGCAATTAAAAAACACATATAAAATAGTTTGATCGATGAGAACTAAATTTACTTTTTTGGGAGTATCAAGGTACAAATGAAAACCTTTTTTTTTATATATAATCCTAGTTTTGCTAATAAAAAATAATAATATGGATCGGTCAGGTAGAGGGAACGCTTACGCATGTTGCTTTCGGATTTAAGAAAAACTCCAACAAATTATTTATTTATTAAAAAAACCCATGATTTGAAAAATTTTCAAAAAATTATGTGGCAGAAATTTAAAGCTAATCCGAGTTTGGGAAAAAATTAAGGTCTAAAAACCATCTTGAACTTATATAAAAATTCAAATTTCAATTATCAAAACCCCGAAGTTATTTGATACCAAAAAGCTGCCAAGAACTGCTACTTCTTGGCAATTTTAATCTTGAATATTGGCACCCAATTAATTGCAGGAAAATACTTTAGGAACCATTTTATAATTTAATTACCTTTTTATATTCAACTTTAAGTATATATTATAAAATACAATAATAATTCTATGCAAACATAAATAATTATTGCAGCTTTATAGAGACCCTTGATACAATTTACTTAACTTTAACTTTAAGTTCAAGTGGTTAGTCGGATTTACAGCGAAACCAATTCAACATAACCAATAATATTATATATTATTTCACAACTTTTTTAAGTAGTCATATATAAATGCAGTTGCTTAAGCCCTCGAACTCTCTGCTCCGATGCAAGGGCTTGATTGGCCACCTGCCTTCATTTGGCCCTCAGCAGTAGCAGGAGCAGGAGCAGAGGCAGGCGCCGCAGCCGGGGTCAGGAGGGCCACGCACTTAATTTATGACTCGCCATGCAATAATTCAAAGTCATAGGCCTCCAGAGACCATTCAGGGAGCACTCGACCACTCATTCGCTCAAGGGGCTTCAAGGGGGCTAAAAGACTGGAGATGGAGGCCGGAGAATGTGGCAACACCTCGTCAGAGAGGGAGAGGAAATGCCGAGGCTATGGAATTTTTAATTAAAATATTAAAGCATTGGCTGGAAGGTGTTTTTAATCTTGCGAAATTGTTTTAATTGTTATTTAGGATTTGTTGTTCATGGTGGGTGGTGGTGGGTGGCTGATGGTCGTGTTGCTGTTGGCGGTGCTGTTTGTGGTGCAATTTATGTGCGCCTAATTAGAACAGACAGGGCGGTGTCAGAGGTCCTGGCGCTGTTTTCATTCTCATCCTCTTCGCTCTCCCTATTTTTTTTGTTTTGTTTCTGTTTTTGTTTTTTGTGTTTGCCTTATACAAAGCCGCTTCATAATTACCATATTTTCAAATTACCATTGGCCAAGTGCGTCCTGGGACGAGCTGCGTCGGTCCCTGGCCATGGCCGCCATTTTCCTTGGCCCCGCGGCCATAAAAGCTAATTGTATGTGTGCGTGGCTAAGGTAAATCCTTGGCATGTTGTTCCTCGGTGATTTATATTTAATTGTTGTCATTATGGTCATCAAAATCGTGTGAAGTTCCACGGCCCCCGGAGGATGAATGAGCGGAATAGCCGGCCTGGTGTGCTGGTGTCCTGCTGCTGGGATGATGGAGTGCCTCAGCTGCTGCTGCTGCTGTTGCTCCTGCCGGGTATTCTTCGAGTGTTTCCTGGGTCAACACGCTGACAGATGTCTAATTGCTGGCCAAGTTTCCTCGTGGCTCTGGCAGGACTCTCTCGCTGTCGTCCTGTTGATAAGAAGCTAAGAGCTTGACTTTCTCTCTTAGGATATTGTGGAAGAGCTCTGGGAATGTTGGAAGTGGGACAGGAGAAGAGGACTCTTTGAATCCTTTTTCTCTTGATTGCTGAGTTGTCCACAGTGCTAAATATATAGCTATTTTTTCTTAGATTAAATTTAAAATTAATTAACATTTTAGCAAGCGTATTAACAATTTGATAACTAATAATTTTCAATGCTTTTTGGGTATAATTTATTTATTTTTCTTTGTAGCTTTTTTTAAGGTATTTTTCCAGAGAATCTATATTATTTTATTATATATTTTTAATATTTAAAACTACTGATAATTTTTTTACGACTCAAAAATTAAACACCACTAATTTCGCTTGAGGGAAAGCGTATGAGTTTGGGTTTTGTTTTGGTTTCAAATCGAGTTTAAGCCAAATATTCGCTATGGATATTCATATAATTAAATTCAATTAAACCTGGCTTTGACTGAGTCTTGGCCAAATTATTCCCAAACGAGGCCAACACTCGAGTGACACAAATTTAATTGAATGGAAGAGTGTATTTGATTATGCAATTCGGGCCTCAAGTGTGGTCCCGGAAAGTCAATTTGCCGCCGGCAGTAGTTCATTGGCATTCGGCGAAGGCAGCTCCGCATGCAATTTTGTTTTATTTTTAATTATTCATAAAATAAAGCGAACACTTATTTGTCTGATTAATACAATTTCCCATGTCCCGGGCAGGGTTTTCTCTTTGCTTATCACTCTGAATTGACACAAATTAAATTAAGCTCTTTTATTTTTATTTATTTTCGTTTTTGAGCTGGGCAGGACATCAACTTAAATGGCACGAACTATATTCATTAGTAGCATTAATTCAATATGAAATTCCTTTTCTCATTTGGAACCAGTAAGCGATTGTGTTTTAAATTGATTATTAATTTAAATGCGCTTTATATCATTTTATGCGGGGCTTTGCTCTCTCGTTGGATATATAAAATATAGCTGGTTTTATTTTGGATACAGTATAAAATTAATGCTCTTATAGGGTTATGCATTAATAAGATTTAAAATTAATTTATAATTTAATTTTAAAATGGAATTCATCTTCACAGAGATTTGTTTCTTTTAATGTATTTTAAAGGAAGCAAGAAATTATATTATTATTGAGCTCCAAAAATATTTACAAATTAAATTCAATTAAAGAATTGCATTAAAATATAAATTATAACAAGTTTTAGTCCTTGTTTATTATATTTTAAGTCTAGACAAACAGGCAAAAGATGTTTCTATCATAAGAATTATTTTATAAATTAAGCTTAAACATTTTTTCTTTATATTTACAAGGAAATTGATTTTAAAAGATTCAAAAAAATTATCATTTTTATTGATCTAAAATATAAACAAATTATTTAGAGCATAACAAATAAATATTAAATTTCCCTACATTAAAACGTATTTTTTAATAATAATTTATAGCTTTACAGCCAATGAAATGTTTGCTTCTAACACAAACTTAATTATTTAATCTCCTGTCAAGCTGTTTCATAATTTAAATTGTTATTTTGAAGGGTATTTAAGCCTCAAATAAATTGTTTTATTTGTTTCGCCACAGTTTTAATTGACTTATCGCATAGTTGTGGCCATAGTTATTCCCTTTGTTCCTCATTTATTTACAGGCGTTTGTTATTAATGAAACATGGCAATCGGTTAAATGACTGGCGTTAATGTAATTTCCTTATTTCAACAGTTGCAACGGCTTTCGTAAATTAGCCCAGCGCCAGAAAAACAAAACAAAAAAAAATAAGCCACTTTAGGCTGGCCTGTTTTCCCACGGAAATGGAAAAACAAATTACTTTTGGCTTGTTTGTTTTGCAAAAAAATATATATTCATTTTCCTGGCCTAGCGCCTGGGGGGATCCAAATAGGGCTTCGTCATTTGCAAATTCGACAGTTTTCTTTGAGCGTATCAAATCGTGGCATAAACAGAAACACACCACCACCATGAGCACCTGCCACAAGGACAGGCAATCACAGGTAGTAAAAATCGGCAGCCCACGTAAGTATCTAAATTTGAACCAGGTCTCCCTCCCCCCGCCAAGGAAATAAAATATCTCTCATTAAATGATGACAGAAGCAAATATGAAAAACACGCTCCGGGCTGGAAGTTACGGATACGGTTACCCATCGAGATGCGGGGCATTAATTACAACTGTCTAAGTGCGAGTCCAGGGGATGGCCAACAAAAGGTGGGTTAGCCCACCGGAGTAGTGCCTGGGCTAAGCAAATATTTAAGTTGATTGGGCGCGCGGGCGAGCGAGCAAATGCAAAAAGTTTCCACTCGCAAGGAGTTCACCAAATTCGCATAAATTCAATGCGTGCCAGGGCAGCCGTGAACTTTTTAATGTATTTTAAAACACTTTCCACTAAACATTTTAAGCAAACTGCTCGGAGCCCCATCCTGCTCCTCCTCGCCTTAGTCGCAGTCGCAGATGCCAAGTTGACTTCCTGCGAGAGCGGCCAAAGTTTTCGCTCCTCCTTGGAGTTGCAGGCAAAATCCCACGGAGGCTGAAATCAAGTATTTCATTTTGGATTCAACTGCTGTCCGGGCAGTGCAACAACTAAATGGGCTGCTAGCCCGGGAAAGTAATTCAAGTCGAGGATCTAGCCTCAAGTCGGGGATACTCTATGGTAGTGAGGAGGTCTTAAAGCTATGATGAAAATCGAAGAAATGTATTTAGAAAGAGGGAGTAAGGTTTAGGGGTGTTTTAAGGAAAGGATTTCCTATTGATTTATAATTTAGTTCTGGCTTTAAATATAGATACAACCAGTAAGCAACTTTTAGCATCTTTTAAATAAGTAAATAAAATTTTAAATAATCTAAAATATTGATAAATTCATCTTATTTCTTTTTAAACCTAAAAAAACTCAACTCAAATCAAACATTTAACACCAGCTTTCCCCCCAGACAAGTGTTAAACCCTGAACAATAGTTATCAAATGACTTTGGCTCAAGTATTATAATTCTGGCGAGTTCTCAAGTCGAATATTTCACGCCTCCTTTAAAGGGAAATTCGAGTTTCGTTGAGGGTCCTGCCATGGCAACAGCAGCAGGAGAAGCAGCAGCAGAAACATCAACGTGGTAATAACAATGCCAGGAATAAGAAAAAGTTCTTGAGTTCAGTTTTTGGCCACCCCCGAAGGCTCCCCCTTCTCTGTCAGCTGCCAGCTGAGTTTCGAGCAAGTTTTGCTTTACCGAAAATATATAAACTCCATTCCGTGGGCCTTGGTCAGTGTGTGTCAATGTTTGTTTTATGTGCCTAGGCTACAGTTATAGGACTTTTCCCAAGAGGATTCCCCGGACAGGAAGGCAGGCTGGCATCCTCTGTCCCCGAATCGCAATCCCGAGAGTTGGAAATTTTTAATTAATTACCGGCTGAACTCAAAACTAAGATGGTTAATAATTGAGTAAATAGAACAGGAGGTTAACCGGTGATTTCCTCACTTTGGCATTCACACATCAAATTAATAATGCTGTCGGTGCAAAACTAAACTCAATTTGTGTGCAGTTTATGACTTTGCCTCCGGCTGGCAGCCATGTAATTGCATTAATTTATTTCCAGGCTGAATTATCTGGCCAAAAGGATGGCCAGAACTTTGCCAGTTGGCTGTGATCTCTGACCACGAACACAACAATTCCTCCGATAGCCGGTGGAGAAGTCTCTGGACTTAGCAGTAATTAAAACCCTGAAATGTTAGTCGAATGCGAGCATAGAATACAATTTGAACTGAGAGAGAGAGAGAGGGGGCCTGAGCGGAGAGACAAACAAAAGTTTTCACATTTGAAATGCAGCCAGGATTTAGTTTTAGTTTTTGCTTAGCATTGCTACCAAATATTTGCAGTGGCTCACAGATTTGTTTGCCACACCACACAGGCCATGATGGCTGCAATTGGAATTTGCTTTTAATTGTTTTTAATTTAGTATAATTTATAGTGCAAACATCAAACGACCTGGCCCCTTAGTTGAAGCCTTCATGCTGATGCATTCAAAAATTCCAAAAAAGCAAAGGACAAATATGTACTTTGAAGCAAAGCTTAAAGGTCTTAAGTCTTACAATTTAAATAATAAATGCCATTGCAGAGGTTGCACTGAACGCCTCGACTAAACGTTTATTGATTTTACTTAATGAGCTAAATTTAGTAGCCAGCTGTGGGGTTTTTTCTATAAACGGATTCATTTGGTTTTCAACGATTTACTTGGCTCAACATGCTGACGGATAAGTTCCTGCGATTGCAGTCCTTTTTCTTTCGCTTGGTGGGACTTGAGCTGCTCTTGGATGGAAATTTAGGGTATCCTAGGTATCCCAGGAGAGCTTTAGGCTGCATTCTCTCCGTGGCCAGTTTTATGCCTTTGACTTTGGCTTTTGGCCTACGAAATATCCAAAATGTGGAGGGACTCACAGACTCATTGTGCTCGGTTTTGGTGGATTTGCTGGCCCTCTGCAAGATGGGATTTATTCTCTGGCATTATGAGGATTTTAAAGCTCTTATTAAGAATTTTCGAAGAATGTTAAACAAGGGTGAGTTGTATTTTTAATTAATTTAATTTATCTGTTTATTATTTCAAAATATTTCTCAGAAATTCATTGGCCTCCGTGTGAGCTTATTGTAAGCAGACAGAATCAACAAGATCAATTCATCAGCGCCTTGTACAGCCACTGCTTCATGGCGGCTGGCCTCACCGCCTGCCTGATGTCTCCTCTGTCCATGCTGAGTGGTAACCTTCGGACAGGAGAACTTCAGCCAGAATTACCTTTTCCCAGCTTGTAAGAGGGAAATTATAACCCAACGATTCATGATATATAATCCCTAAACTTTCAGATATCCCTGGAACAACTCACATCTTATAAATTACCTCTTTGCCTATTTGTGGAATGTCTGTGCTGCCTTGGGCGTGGCCCTGCCCACCGTTTGCGTGGACACATTCTTCTGTTCCTTAAGCCACAATCTCTGTGCTCTCTTCGAGATTTCGAAGCACAAAATGTTGCATTTCGAGGGTAAAACAAAAGAGGAGACAAGCGAAAACCTAGTGCACATCTTCCAGTTCTTCGAGGAGTGCCTGAACCTGGGTCACTCGCTGAATGGCTACTTCCGGCCGCTTATCTTTGCCCAGTTTGTGGCGGCCTCCCTGCATCTGTGTGTGTTGTGCTACCAACTGTCCGCCCATCTACTAGAGCCAGCCATGTTGTTCTATGCCGCCTTCACGACTGCCATTCTGGGCCAGGTTTCCATCTACTGCTTTTGCGGGTCGAGTGTCAACGAGGAGTGTCAGGGATTTGGACAAGCCATCTACGAGAGCAATTGGTTGCCTCTGCTAAGGGAGAACCCTCAGCTGGTGAAATCTCTGAGGATAGTCATGATGAGAGCCAGGAGAGGCTGCCTGATCAATGGCTACTTTTTTGAGGCGAATCGGCCAACACTTGTGATGGTAGGAAGGGATTATTACTATTTCTTTAGTATTGTTTAAGTTCATGTTAATTATTATTAATTAATTTATATTTTTAATAATTATTTTTCCTTAATTTATTCCCTTTTTTTCTTTACAGATTGTTCGCAGTGCCATCTCCTATGTGACTCTTCTCAGATCGCTAGCCTAGTCCATTCTCGTCCTTTCTGCCTCATTCATTATTCAGCCAGGAGCTCTCTGGCTCGTTTAAGCCCGGAAATATTTACAATTATGCTTTAAGCCGGTGTTGTTACAGCCAGTTGGCTAATTAAGCCATGTTAATGGCAATAACTGCTACGGAAAACCAGTGCTGCTGCTTGTTAATGCCTTTTGCATTATTGGCCTTCGTCCGGGGACATTGAACGCACGTATACGTAATATTTTCTGATGTTGCTGTAATTTTTGCATTGTTGTTGTTTTGTGTTTAAACATTTTTATTTTACGTTTTTTTTTTTTGACCTCGCACAACATTGCGGTTGTCTGCACGTGCCGGGGCCAACGATTATGTATAAAAGTGTGACATGGTCAAAGGATTTTGGGCGATTTAACTTTGTTTTGCCGATAGACGGCGACGACGACGGGATTTCCCATGCCCATGTCCATGTCCATGTCGGTGTCATGTGTGTGCTGTGTGTGTGTGGACTGCACGTGAGTGCGGTTGGGAAAAAGCCAATTGCAGTGGCCAGAATTCCAGAGCATCCGCAGGCGGTGCTTTAGTCATAAACTGCACGCAACACGGCGGCTTAAGTTTAGCCGATTTTGTAATTTGTTTGTAGCCACAATGCGTTCGCTAACAGGATTTGGATGTGCACAGAGAGAAAATGGTTGGAGGAATTAAATATATACTTGAAATTTTGTATAAACAAATATGTGGACTTAGCAGGAAAACAATTGTAAGCTTGGCAGCTGAATGGTAATAAGAACAAGATAAAAATAATATTTTGTATTGAGTTTACTTGCAATTTACAAGAATATTTTTTAAGTCTAAGTAAAGCACCCTTAAAAGTTAATTTATAATTATAAAAATACTTGATTTCTATTAATTTATTATCAATATAAATCTTAATAACCTTTGTTTCCTTCACAAGCTAAACTTAATAAAAATTAAATGTTTAGTAAAGTCATAGACAAAATTCTTTCAACACTCTGCTAGAAAATATTTTATTCTATATTGTAAAGACCCTTTATATCTTCTCCAAAACTAACTATCAATTTCTTTGAGTGTTCACACTGCTGGAATTAAACATTATGAATGAATTGCCATATGGCTTTATGATTCATTTGCTGATTATGCGCTGTGCTTTGAACTTTCAGCCCCGATTGACAAGACTGTTGTGTGTAATTGCTGGTGTTTCAGTCCTTGTCCCTGGTCGACCTTCGAGCCCAAAAACAGGCAGACAAACAAAATCAAAGACAGTCAACACTTTTGGCCATAGCGAAAGTGGCGAAAAATATACCCCTAGGGCATTGGACTATCCACAGTCAGCAGCCGAGATGTGGGTTCGCCTTGGCTCCCATGGCCCATTGGTGTCTCCGTTTTGCTCGCTTTCTCTGGCTGTGTCCTTTGGCGTGTCGTGTGGCGCTTTGTGGCCCATTGAGGCAAATAGTTTCGGTTTAGTCCAATAATGATGCTATTGCAACAGAGCTTTTCCCGGCTTTCCTTTCCTTTCTTTCCCCCTTCGATCTGGGAGCGAGTGTGGCCGGCTGGTGGGTGGTCTCTGGTCCACTTTCATTCAATTGACGCTCTTCGAGAACTTGAAATGCCATAATAAATTCAATTGTGCCAGTGAGGCCCCCGGCGCCTGTCACTTTGTCTGTCGGCCCAAGGATCGGTTACTGGGGAGAAGGCAGCGACGCCTCCTCGTCATTTATTATTTGGTTTCCTTACATTGTCATAACATTCTCCCTTTTTCGTCCTTTTTGCCAGCAAGCGGATGAGATTTTTCCCCTTTTAATTTGGCAATTAATTCAATCAATCGCTCGCACTTCCTTCCGGCCGCCCTTTTGGGCCATTTCTGGCCTTTTCATGCCTTTTCGGTATTTTAATGCCGCTAATTTATGTGGTCAATTGTTTTTAGTTTTAACGAGCATTCCGGCCATTTTTTATTGCCAAATCACCGGACATTTCTTGCCTCCTTTCATTTTCCTCTCTTTCAATGATTTTCTTTATTTTCGTTTTTTGTTTTTAATGTGAAAATACTTCCGTTTATACGCCCTATTCGGCAGCAGCAATTATTTCTGTGAACAAACAGGACTTTAAGGCAAGTTCAGGTCCGGGTCGTACCCTCAATTAGAGAATAAATATCAAATATTGCGTATACGACCCGAGAACTCGACATTCCATTGTGCATATATGCAGATGCATGTACGAGTATGGATGTATGATGGCAAATGAATTCATTTATGTAGATTGCCTGGTAAACGGCCGAGACGAGAATAGTTTCAATGCCTGTCGGCCAGATAGATGAAGTCATTTTGAGGCGCCTCCAGGAGGGCTGCACGCCAGTGTTCAGGTTTAAAATTTTATTTCTGCAGCGTTAAAGTTCCTTGGCAGGATGCACACACAGCCTGAGTTCGGCATTGTGAACGAGAATTGTTATAAAGAGCTAACCGGATATTTTCGGAATTTTTAATTAATTCGTCTGCTGTGCTGCCCCCACGTCTCACCGGAGTGGCAGCAGGCAACCTACCTACACACATCCTGGAGCTGTTGTCCGGTCTCGAGCTGTCCTTGTCGCATTTTTGTTGCCTGCAACTTGCAAGTCAGCTGCTCTGCGAGTGGATGCACTGGGAATAAATATATTATAATAGCTTAAAAAAAGAATTTTTAATATTAATTTAACTTTTTCAAAGGGATTTAGTACAAAATTCAAAGTCCAGTTAATTTTTAATATTTTCCCAGAGCCTTTTAATAAGTTTGAGCAATATTTGCCTTTTATTAACAATTTTTAAAACCTACAAAAGGATCTTCTACCAATAAAAAATGTTTCTTTATTTATTTTTCTCTTTCTAATATTTATTTCTTACATTTTATTGAGCCTTTGAATAATATAAATATATTTGGGTTAATTTTGAATATCCTTTGGTTTTATTTAACAATTTTTAGAGACTGCAAAGGGCCTTCTAATTTATTTTTCCCTTTATAAAAATTATTTTTAATATTTTATTCAAGTGCATATATATTTTGTATTTTTTCTTGTATTTTTCTTTGTCAAAAAGCGAGCGAGGCGAGCTGCAACATTTTTCGGCAATTGCTGGTCTTGGTCGAGGCAGGACACACACTCGTCCTTCAGCTGGTATACTGCTCTTGCTCTTGGTCTTGGTCCTGGCTCTGCTTCTGTTCCTGTTCCTGCTTTGTTGCTGCTCATTCATTGTGCAAAGTTTGTATAAATTTTTGATTTCTTTACACAAAATGCTGTGCATGTCTCTCCGACTGTCTGATGTCCTGCTGCGCCCGTCCCCTTCCAGAGGGGGACGGAGGGTGTAGAGAACTCGCCTCCCTTCACCGGCTGTCGTGGCACAACACAAATGCCATTGATTGAGTCACATCGCCTGGGCATATAAATCTCCACCGATGGGGTGTGGCACGCTCGACTGCCGTCAGAATTCCGGGCTGCCTACCTTAAAGTTTTCGCCGTGCCGAGCCGGAGAATCAGACTCAGACTCAGACTCAGACAGAGAATCGGAGTCTGCTGTGGCGTTTGGCGTAACTTGGCCGATGATTTCGTTATTGTTCGATTGACAATAAAAAATCAACTGAAAGTTGCAAAAGGCACAAACTGTCATTGAATTTGCGAGGAACTCACACACAGAGAGAGAAGGAGAGGTCAGGTTGGCCAGGATTCGGATCCTGGAGTTGTAAGCATATAAAAATAAGTCGCTTTGGGGTTTCCCCTCACACAGAAAGCGCTTTCCAAATTTGTATGCAAAAATGCAATAAGCGAGTGCAGCTTAAATAAAATGCATTTCAATGATTGCATTTTGGATTAAAAACAGGAAAAACAAGAGGGGAGTTGGGTGGAAATCAATATAATAACATTCGAAACCAGTCATGTCTCTTTGTTCAAAAAACCCCTCCTCTCTCCCCCTGTGCATACATATTTATAAAACCTCTTCCCTGCTCTCTGCAGCATCCAAAATGGAACTGACAGACATTGCATATCTCTCAGTTTGCTGCTCAGTTTAGGTTTAATGAAGTGCAAACAAAAATATTTTCAATTAGAGCTAAACCGAGAAAACCAACGACCTAAAACAAAACGAGCCAGTGAGCAGCGAGCAGACAATGCGAAAAGGTAAAAGTCGAAATGGCGGCAACATCAGAGTCGAGCAGAGCAGGTGAGTGGCATGCAAATGCTGCTGCACTCACCTTAAGCTGGAAGCTCAGCTGGCTGTCGGCTTTTCGGGGCAGGATTGCAGGTGGGTCCTGTCCGCCCACAGGACTCTCGCCGACAAAGTGCTGTCAGGCGGCGATCCGATCCTTCCTTTGGAGATCCCCAAAAATACCGCCCTTAAATGTTACACGTGCTTGATTTATTGGGGCTCCTCTTTGCTTCGTTATTGTTCTTTTTGGCCAACACATCGACTAAACAATTCAATAAATAAGGCAAGCAAATTACGATTCGCTGATGTTTTTACGACAGCGACGTGCCCATTTAAAAGTGTTTTTGATTTGTTGCCATTGCCTCGCTGGCGGCACATTAAATTTATATGCCAAGATTTCACGCACTTCTAATTTATGTGGCATGGCCAAAGTCGATGTTGCAAGTAATATTTTGCCCGCCTCCACGGCAGCTTTATTATTATTCTCATTTATATCACCCACCACTCAGGCGATGACATTTTTATATGAGCCATCAAAAGGAGAAAGCATTTTCTTTGACAATAAGTGAAAAAATTAAACTATATTTTTATTATGTTTAAGTTTTGCATTGCCTTAATTTGAGGAACTCGTAACATAAAGTGATTGTAGTGGAAATTGTTATCAAATTTCGTGTTTGATTTGAATTGTGAACATTACAACGATGTAGTTATAAAACTAGAGTACATTTAGTTGATATAAACTGTCCTTGTGCAATCACAAAAATAAAAAGGAATGCAGAGCCAAATTTCAACCGAAAAGGAACGAAAGTCTTTGAGAAACGATAAGTTGATATCCTTTAGCTTAGAGTTAAAAAATAAAAAGATAATGCCTAAAAACTGTATTAGAAATCAAAGAACTAAAGAAGAAGGCTTTAAATTAATGCTTTTAGCTTAGAGTTTACAAGTTTTTTTTTTAATTATTATAAATAATAGAATAATGCCTGAAAAATGTATTAGAAATAAAAGAAGGCCTTAAATATGCATTAAATGCATTTATTATATATTTAAAAACTTTTCTACCATCTCGCAGATTCTATCTTAAAATATAAATTGTTTTAAAATTTAGTTAACTCTCTCTTGACTTAGTTTGAGTTTGACTTATTTTCCCTTCTCATATATAAGCAATTAAATTATTTAACCATCTATTATAACCCTAATATATCATTTCAAACTTCTCCGAATACCTCAATTGAAATATAAAATACAAATTCCCCAAAAACAGCCCCAAAGGAGAGTTTTAAACTCTCTAAAAAAAATAAAAACTCAAATCTCTGGAGCTTTAGGCCCAATATCCCCCAAAAAACACGCACACGGTACTTGCCTCAACAACAACAGCACAAACAACAATTTTCAGAAGTTTTCAACTTTCAGCTCGTTATTGTTGTTGCCGCTGCGTTCTCCCCTATAAGTATTTATACATTTTTTGCCCTCCTCGGTAGTTGTTGTCAGAGTCACAGCCGTAGACATATAGCCATAATGCTTACCTGAGCGAAAGCACAGCACAACAAAAAAAAAAATAAAAATATATACAAAAAATTTGCATGAAATCGCTTAAGTGCTTTTGCCATAACTTTACAAGGGGAAAAGCGGGGAATTGGAGCTGCTGGCAGGCAGTCAGGCGCCCAGCGCGTTCTCCTGTTTGGAAGTTTGTATGAAAGGCGGAAAAAAAGTGGCCGACTGTTGTATAAATAAAAAGTTTTGCACATGTGACAAGCAATAAATGCAGCAAATTAAACAGAATTTAACAAATTAAATACGCAACAGTTATGAGAGTCATTTGTTTCATGGGATGGGAAGAATGCTTTGGGGTGTCATCGAGGTATTCAAATCATTTCCAAGTTGGGGTCAAGCTTCCGCGTTGAGTGCGGGGGTTATTATCTCTCTGTGGACTGGGCTCAAATAGCCTTGAGCTGTTGAGATGATGACGACGACGACGACACTGAATCAAACTTAGGTCTATAAGCATCAAATGTTCTCCCACCCATTGACAATATGCTTCCGTGTCCTGGCGTTTTTTTTTGTGACCTGCCAGCCTGGCAGAGGAGCCATCCATCTATGCAGGGGCAGCTGGAGCCATCCTCACGTACGGAAAGCAGCTGCTGCTGCTCCATCCTCCGAAGCCGGGACTCTCTTCATTTGCTTTTTTTTCGTTCTTTCCATCCAACTTTCCATCTTTCCTTCATTCCATTGCATGTATCCTTTTTATCCTTCTACCTGGCTGCATTGTCTGCCGTGTGTAACTAGCTCTAGGCGCCATGTGTTTTGTAATTTCCTTTCGCCTTTCGGATTGTTGCTACTTTCTTGGCTTCCCTTTCAGCTGCTGGGCGCATGGACATTCCACATTCCACATTCCCAGTACATTGACCCACTGACACAAACTAATCTCCTTCGTCGGACAAAAGGCGGAATGTTTGCGAATAAATTTCATATATCTTAGTGCACTCGAAAATATATTTTTGGGAATGAAAACCATGAATTAAAGGGCCTTAAAATGTATATGAATATTTGTAGAGTTTAGAATTAGTATTTATTTAGTGAATATTTATTTTGTGAAGACGTGAAGGATAAAGACCACTGCTTAACCAACTCATCTCTCAAAAATAATAGAATTTATGACTTAAATTACACCTCTCAGAAATAAAATTATTTAGGGCTTTAATTTAAGTAAAAGTAATTCTATAAATACCCAAAGATTGAACTCTATAACCTTAACATATCCTTGTGAAACTATAATTAATACAGCTAAATCATAATGTTTGCATTTTTCAATTACTTTTTTGCAAACTAAAATCAATCACCTTAACTGATCTATTAGCAATAAATTACAATTATAGTTCACTCTCTGTTTTGGTAATCTTTATTTTTTTTGCGCACAATTCGCCTATCCAATTGTAAATTAATTTCAAATTTATTCCGCGAACGTAAAAACAATTAAATTTGACAAAATGCGGGGGCGGCGCGGGAAATGTGGCTGCTACTGGCCACAGTCGAGTGGAAAAACTCAAATGAAATTTAATTAGTGCCAAAATGTGGATACATTTTTCACTAATGACACGGCAAACCAATTTACTTGCGGCCCAACGCGTGACACCTCCATCCTCCATCCTCCCCCTGCGGAGGACACTGTGTCATTGCGGGCATATTTACTTGCATTTATTCGTGTTTTTGGCGGGATTCATGGGGTGCAGATATGCAGTTGACCCTATCAATTTAATTCATTGCATTTTGGCCATTCGTTTGTTGTTGGCTGTGGGAAACTTTTGGCAGTTGGCGGGGGGCGGATCGAACGCCCTTTGCCGAGTGGGCTTATCATTGATTTTATTGGCATAATCAGCGTGAAAATTTGCGTTTTCGAACTTTTTGGCAACCGGCCACGCCCCTGAAAGGCGATAAACATTTATCTTCATTATCAAATTTGCGGCATCCACATCCCCCCCAGAACCTCGCCTCTTTCGCCTCCTGCCATCATCCTCATCATCATCGTTGGCAGCTTAATGAAAAACTTTTTGCCTCTCGCGCATAACCCTTTTTAATTTTTATTAAGCAGAAAATTGCCTGCCGGCCAGGGTCCTTCGAAAGTCCTGGGGGAAAGAGGAGGAGGTGCGAGAGGAGCTGAAGGCGGAGCAGGAGAAAAACTGTAAATGAAAAGTAGCATAAAAATAACAACAGGCCAAGTGCGTATCCTTGGCCTGGCGGACTTTGGGGGCGCGCTACCAGGAGAACAATTTTTTTTTGTGTGCAAAGTATTTGTAAGTAAAGTAAATAAATAAAATAACTTGAATTCTTAGCGTTAAATGCTGGTATTAATAACTCTTTAGGGATTATTAAAACCTTATTGCAGCGAAAGGGGAATGAAGCTGGTAACTTGTAAGGGTTTCCGGGAAATTAAGCTATTTATGTGCCTTGGCTTATGGCTATAAAAAACGAATAAATAATTAAATAATGAGTTTTAAATGCATTTATAATATTTTCTCCTTATTTTCTACAGTTTAAGTTGCTTGTTAATTGCAATTTAAGTCCCACAAGTCTTCCATAAATAAAAGTTATTTATTTTTGCTATAATTTAAGAGCTGCCTTAACTTATCGTTTTCGTTATAAGTTTAAATAGGTTTAAAACGATGTTTCATCTTTTGTATAAAATTCCATTCAAGTCTCTGGCGTAGCGTGCTTAAATTTCCTCTCCGCTTGGCCTAAACCCGATTATAAACCCCGTTTCACTTTGGCCACTTTGCTTTATCAACTTTTCGCTTGTTTATTTTGGCCTCGCATTTTTTGCGTTGTTGTTCTCACGAAAAATCTTTGGGCAACATTTTAAGCTGATTCGCCTGAACCGCCCAGGCCCGGGCCCAGGGGCTCCGAGAATCTCTGAAAACAAATTAGGAAAAAAATAATTGCTTTCTTATTAGCTGGAATATTCTCAATCAATGACGAGCTGGACGCTCACAAGGACCTGAAAGTGGAAACCCAACTGAGGGCAGACAATGACCGGACGGACAGCAGCCACTTCAATTGGCTGCACGTGTCGCCTGTTTGCACTCCATTATTGTTAGCTCATTCATCAGTTGATTTTGCTGGATGTACATTTATGTATGTATGCTCTGATGCCACAATGAATATTTAAATAATTTCCGGCTCTCTCTCTTTGTGTTTTTTTTTGAGCCTGCAATTTAATTACAACTTTGTGAAAAACGATTCTCTGCCACTCACAAATTGTGCGCTAGTTAATTAAATTTTAATTTTATGTGCCATAAAAATATTTAACCAAATTTAGCTGGGGCTTAATAGAACGCTTAATAGTTTATTTAGTGCGGCTAATTGAAATCATTTGCGGCTATACTCTCTGACCCAGACCCAGACCCACCTGGCGTATGAGTAATGGCCGGGCATTAGAAAACTGGGCAAATTAAAGCGATTAAACGGATAATCAATTATACATTTATTATGCCCACAACAAGGGGCAAAAAAAAGAGGACAAAGGATGACTGAAAAGCCAAAAGGCGGGGAGGAGCAGGACCCTCGCCACAGGCAGCCGCCACTGTCGGTTTTATAAGCAACAAATTTGGCGACGCTTGCTTATTTAGTTAATTATCCCAGATTACTTGCTCTTGATTATTTTGTACCCATGCAGCAGCCACATTCACATCCTGGCTCCTGCCACAGGCTCTCGCCATCTAGAGTCACAGAGAGAGCTCCCCCGGGCTGTAAAGTCAGCAACTTTGGCCGCCTGCTTTCTGTTGTCTGGTGCCGTCATGTTTACTTATTTTGACGCAGCATGTGGCACTGCCAGCGCACAGCAGGCCAATGCCAACTTGGATTTTCTTAGCTGACAACAAACGGTGGAACAGGGACACTTGGCCCAGACCGAGGACAAGTCTGGAGCTGAAGCTGAAGCTGAAACTGTAACTGAAACTGAGACGCAGTCTGTGGCTTTGGGCCGATTCATTTGTAGCGTCGCCATATCAACAATTAAATTAAACGTGTTTGCCCTACCCAAGCGAGCTTAAGCGTTCAATCAACGTGGCCCAGACGGAGACGGCGGCGGAGATGGGGCCAAGGATGATGCTCTACAAGAGCTATTCAATGCACGTGCGGCATTTTAAATTACTAATTACTCGTGTTTCAGGTAACATTTGCTTTCACCTGCTTCACTGCTTCACCGACTCGAAACCCCCTTTTTTTGGTCACATAATTAGGTGGAGCTCGAAAGCTCGAAAGGGACTTCAGGGAACTCCCTCTGGCTTCTCTGGCTTTTGTAAGGCTTATTAGCCAGGCTTGAAAATAAAAAATTCCTATGAAATATGGTCAGGAAGCTGGTTAGGTTGGGTTATTAAAGCCTGGCTGGTTGATGTGGATTTAAAAGGTAAGTGAGTGACTTGTCTGTGCTCAGCCTGGATTGCCTGCATATTTCACAGGCAATTGCCGTTCAACTGATTTCGTTGGCAGCCACGTAATGCGGTCAACATTAACGGGAGCAGGGCATGGAGTTGTCCTTTCATCAATAACTATGATGGAGGTGGCCCAGAAGCGATAGTATCGTGGCTTATATAAGGGTATTTTTTGGATATTTATAATCACTAATTATTCTATTTTTTTTAAATATTTAACTTAAACAGAAACCTTAATTTCTCTATCACCTACAATGGCTTTACCAACTCCAGAGTTCCAGCTCTAATCAACAGCGAAAACCCCTTTCCGTTTCTGGCCCACAAAAACCCCACAACTGAAGCTCAAACTCAATTCCCAATCCCACCATGGAGCTGACCATCCACAGGCACATGGCACTCATTGCAGTGCGAATAAATACGCAGGATGCAGGATGCAGTTTGCAAGGGCGACGGTGATGGCGATGGCGACGGCGACCCTAACCGTTTGGATGGCCCGTTGCAAATGAGCGGCAATAAACGCCAAAAGCAGAAAATTCAAGTTAATTACGTTTTTCAATTAAGCACTGGCTCACCAAGCTCCCACTCTCCCTGCCCTCAGTCATCAGGCAATGGCAAAGTCAACCAGTCAACAATGCTGGAAGGATGGGGAGAAAACGGCAACAACAATTTGGCATTGAAATTAAATTGATGTTGGAAGCTTAAATCGAAATCACTTTGCCATATCCTGCGATCAATGGGAAATGTAAAGTACTGATCATAAGAGGAAACTCTTCTCTCTATCTGTGTCCGGGCTTGAGCCTCGCGGATTATTGGTTGTATATATATTTTATGGTCTCCACTGTATACTATATATATTCCAAATTGACCACCGAATATAATTCATCATTCATGTGTCCAAACTGACACGTCTCTGTGGCCGCTAACAAAAATGAAATTCACTTTGTTTGCGGTTTGGCAATTGTATAAAGTAAGCTTCGTTTTATTTGCTATGCCCTTTGCTTAACCACTTTATTATTTTTTATATTTTTTTTTGGTAAGGCTCGCTCTCTCTTTCGCTTTTTTGGTGGCATAAAAAATTCAGGCTGCGGCCTAGAATTAATCAGGAAAATATGCGGCCAAGTGGAAACTTTTGTAATCAACGCTGCTGGCAATCGATTAGCAGGATCCAACGGCAAGGACTAGTGAGAGTGGCCTGGCACCTGCTCTGGTTAGCTATCAAGCCAGCTAATAACTCGCGCTGCCAGCCATTAAATATTTACACAATTTTAATTTTTAAATAGGCAAAAGGCAGTCGAGCAACCGAGCACTGAGCCCAGGCTACATAGCAGCCACTGAAGCCACTCGAAGCCGTATAAATCCAAGATTGTGGCCGCCAACTTGTCGCATATGTGTGGGCATGTGTGTGGGCATGAGGACTCTTGTGTGTGACTGCGAGTGTGAGTGTGTGTGGTGTGCTATCTTGAGTTCATCCTTGACTGGCACTGGCACTGCCACTGCCATTGGGGCCTGGGCTCGCTCTCTGGCTTTGACTGTAATTGAAGCAAAATGAAAATCTTTTATTCATGAGGCTATAAAATTGCCCAATTTTCAGGCCATTAGCAAAATTTACGCCTTTTTCTCAGCACGCAGCGCATAGTGGCCATTAAATACAGTCGCCTGCATAAGTATGCAGGCCATGCCCCGCCAATGCGGTTCCTTCGTGGGCGTTTAGATTTTATTTCCCGCTTTTTCCCCGGCTATATTTGATTTAATTTTTTGTCTTTTTTTAAATACCAGTCGCCACGACACCTCTCACTGGGAGACGACAGCATCTTTCATCAACTCATCTCGCGTAAATCGTGGCACAACGCGGCGTATGCTTGATTTCAGTCTGGCTGCCTCTTGACAGCCTGGCCTCGACGTCACTGCCTTAATCCTATTAGGCCCGTCTCGCTTGTATCGAAAGCAGCTTAGACATGTCAACGTTGTAATTAAAAGCAGTTGAAAACATCAGCCTCGGTCTCGGCCCCAAAATGCTGCCAAGTCACGCGTTGCCTGTCGGCTTTCCCAGCTTGAGTACAAGTGAACAGGACTGAGGACTGAGGACTAAGGACTCAGGACTGGGGACTCTATACTTGGTACTTGCTAGTCAGGGATCTGGGACTCAGCCCACTGGCTGCCCAATTATTATGTTAATTTTATGGTCAAGTGCGGCTCATTGAGACTAATTACAGTGCAGCCAATGTCCTGTGTGTGTGCTGTGTCCTGGTTTCCCCCCAATTAGTTTGTTCTTAGAAACATATTTGCATGGCTCCTGATTGTTTTGTCCTTCAAAAAGATGCTTCCCGACTGCGATTAACCGATTAATCCGTTTGTAATTAAAATTACTCCGCTATTCCTGCTGCGTTGCCATTTATGGTGCATGGCTTTTGTCTGAACTTGACATTCCGGCGACGGGATAATACCCAATAGATTTTCAATTTCAATTTTCCAGCTATTGGGTAACCACACACACACGCATGGAGCCTCTTGTGGCAAGGATTCCCAGGATTTCTGTTTTAACGGGGTTGCATTCAGCCTGGCAGAAGGCACTGGGAGAAAGTTTGTTATATTTAGTTTAGAAATAGGTACAAGAAAGGATATAGGAAATATAGATTAAAGCAAAAATTTATTTATTGCTCTTTTGTAGATTAACTCCAAGAACCACATAATAAATTAATAAATCTTTAACTTTATTATCATATAAAATATATATTTATTTTGTTATAAATATCTCTTAGCCTGGTTTTATCTCAGTGCAGCCTTGCCATTCAATCGTCTGAGGGTTTCAGCTCATACATAGCAGTGTCAGCGGTTTATGGACCCCCATTTATGGTATTCCTGGAACGCTGTTGTCTGCAGTGAATCCACTGCCTCAGAGTTCCCATAGTTTCCTCCAGCACTTGCATCTGCTTTAGCTCGACTTTAATCGAATTTCGCTCACCTAACGCAATAGCTTTTCAATCTCTTTCCCTGAATCTCGGCTTTCCTTTTGGCCACATTAGGCATTCACACACGGCTGGGAAAACAAGGCCCAGATATTACTTATAAATAAATAGCCCCTGGCTTTCACAGCAGACACTTTGGTCAGCCTGGGCTTAATAAATATTTATGAAATCCCCAGAGCCTGGGCATGCCAGCTGCAGGCTGCAGGCTCTCTCTTTCTCTTTAGTCCGGTTAGTTAGCAACCGATTTAATCCTGGGCCCAGCAGCACATTTCCTTAAATTATATTCAATTTCGTTAAGGCCCAAAAACTGCCATTAGAAATCAAACAACAATGGACAGCCGAAGCTACTGCCAGTTGGTGTGTGTGTGTGGCCATGTTCAACATGCAAACACAAATGGTTGCAAAAAAAAAGAATTTGTTTGTCCAAACACACACACGCAAGGACACACAAACACCACACTCGAAGCGGAAGTATATAGGGGCATTTAAATATGCAAAGGAAGTGTGCACTTAATTTGTGCCATCCTTGTTGTTTGCCTCCACTAGTTGTCATCCTCGCCGCTGCTTTTGCTTTTGTTTGTGTGGCCAAAACAAAAAAAAAGGCAGGAGGAAGATAACAAAAAAAGCATGAGGAAGGACGAAAAATAGCAGCAGATGAGCAGCGAAGGGCAGCAACCATAGGGCACAATATTCCAGCTCAAACACAAATCCCAACTAATGTGGGCCGAAAACTTTTGCGTGCCCACATCGCCGATGTGGCAGCCTCAGCCAGCTGACTCTGTTGACTGTTGAGTGGCGGACAGTGGTGGCGGGCGGACACGGTGATAGGGAGGCACGGTGATAGGGGGATACGGGGACACCCGGACAAGCGGACAGTGGACAGTGGACTCTTGGACAGACAGACACACGGACAATTGGACAAACTAGCAGACGCATAAAAAACTATGGGTGTAAATTACTATTTCATTTCAGGATTTCTAATTTAATTTATAATACATTTTATATACACGAAAATTGGTTTATATTATATTTGTGAGATATTAGAATACATTTTAATTTAAGATTCATTTTTATATTAATTTCCATACAAATGAACATTGGTTTTATATATGTTATCGGCTTTTTTGTCAAAGATTGTTGTTGTTTTTTGTTAAATTGGTAATCAATTAAGAAAAAGATTAAATATTTAAAAACGCAATCAAATTAGTGAGAGATAAAAATATAAAGTCTTAATAATTTGTATAAAAAAAGTAAATTACTTTTATTAAATTCTAATAAAACTTTGATTAAATAAAAACAAATTGCCTTTAAATTTATAAATAATATTCCTCTTTTAAAACTAACAAAAACCTTAATCCTACCCATAGTACAGTGGGCACCGCGGACAGCTTTAGTGGTCAGAATGCTGGCCCGTGGCCCATTGCTGGCCATGTGCCATGGTTGTGCGCACAAGACAAAAGTTATCAGCGGTCCGCAGAGGACACTGCCACGCCCCACTCCAGCCCCATTTCCACTTCCATCTGACAGTTTTAATTGCCTTGAATGTTTGCAAATTTCTTACGATGGGGCGTGAGGTGGCTCTTTGGGTGAAATTGTTGTAGCATGCGGTTGGCGAGACAGACAGACGCCGCCCTCGTTGCTGGAAGATCTTAAGCTATCTGGCTGGGTGGCTGTCGCAAACTTGTGCGTTGTATTTGGTTTTTTTTTCGTTCCTAAATGCTATTGCAAAACTTTTCAGATACATGCTGTAGATGAAGTGACTTACATTGCAAAAGGGAAGGCAAATTAGTAGCAGCTGCAGCAGCAGCAGTAGCAGCAGCAGCAGCAGCAGCAGCAGCAGCATTGGGGCCATCAAATCAAAGGGAAATGTCCCCGAAATTGAAGTTTTCCAAGACGACAATTGCCTGAATCGTTTTCGCTTCTTAAATACCAGGGAATTTCCTCTGACGCACTGCGTCACTGGGGATCATTAGAAATTATTGATTGACTGACTGGCTGACTGCCTGGCAAACAAGCTGCTGCTGCTGCTGCTGCTGCTGGTGCTCGACACCACCCTTAGCCACTCTAAAGATAATTCTATTGTTTTTCTGCCACAAACCGCATGCATCATGGGCCAAAGTGCGGTGTCGATGTCCCTGCTGCTGCTGCTGCAGTGGCAAGCTCATCAGAATGCCAGAGCTGCAGCATCATCGTCATCATCGCTTGGCTCTGACTTTGGTTTATTGATTTCACAATGCAGCATGAAAGCAGGAAAGCATGAAAGCAGGAAAAGCAGGAAAGGAAAACATAGCCAGACAGAGACACATCCTCGACACCATGTGAACACGGACACATGTCGAGCACCTTGCGGGTTGGGGGGTTATCCTTTATCAAGCCCCGGCGAGTGACTTCAATCCACAAGCTTATTACCTTACACAAACCCCGTCGTTTAAATTAAGGACTCCTGCCTGGAGGGCATTGCAATTAAGTTTTAATCAAACTTTAAGGTATTGCTCATCCGCCGTGGATGCCCTCAGCGGGTTGAGCGAGCTCGAAAAAGCGTACACAAAAGCAGAAAAAACAAGCACAACAGAGACACAGCGAGGATGAGCAGGCAGAAGACAAATGTTTGATCATTATTACGCTACCATAAATAAAGCAGACACTGAGGGACAGACACGGACGGGGCGCACCGGTGAATGCCAGAGAGAGCCACTGCGTCGCACCTTTGGCCAGCTGAAAAGCACAAACGATGAAGGCCACGACGGCGGGGTCCTGGACCGTTTGAATAACTGCGATTAAAGCGGGCAACAAAACAATTATTGAGGATTTAATTGCTCGACAGAATGTAATTAAGTCAAGGTAGCACGTTCCACAAGCACGCCCACCTCCCGCTCTTGATACTGGCAGATAAACCGCAGGAGGTCAGCTCCTTTATCACCCACTGTGTGTGTTTTCAATGTGGTCGCTGGATCGGAAGCATTAAATGCAGAGCAGCCAGCGGCCAGTCGTTGCTTCAAGGACTCAAGCACCGCCATTCACATGACACCGTAATGGAGTGAAGAGGCCTATTAAAGCCAGCTTCAAAAATCATGTATGCCAAAAAAAAAAAACAGAGCTGACGCATTGGCAAAACCCCCACTTGGCTCTTGGCACCAAAACGCTGTTGCCACAGTTGAAAGTTTCCAGCAAGTTCCAATTTATTAACGAAATAAAATGCAGGATAAATGCTTTGGGAAGACAATGCCGCCATAAGCCGCAGTCGGTGTCCAAAAACTTTTGATGGCCTCGTCAAGTTTCCGCCGAGGGGCTAAAGTTTAGCTGCCAAGAGTAAAGGTAAGCAGACCTGGATCCACATCCTTTCTACTACTATATTGTCTGGGTGTTGTTTCTATATTGGCCAGTTGCTGGGGCGTTAGGCATCAATGGCAGCGAAATTGCGGAATTTTATTTGTTACGCGCCCGCGATTTTCAATGCAATTCCATCGAAATTCAGAGGCGAGAGCGGCGCAGGCAATCGCTTTTCATTGCATGTATCTGTCGGCGAGCTGCGAATTGAAATTTTTTCCGCGCCCCGTTCTTTCTATTTATTTGCAAGCTGGAGTCTGGGCCACAGACAAGAGAGCGAGAGCAGGCCCACAGAGAAGGAGGAGGAGCAGCAGCAGCATTCAGGCTGGAGGCGGCAATAATGCCCTGTATTTGCCAACACGGTCAAACGACCAAATTGCTAGTGAGTCACATTCCATTTTGGCTCAAAAAGGGGGGAGTTTCTTTTAACCCTTCAATCCAGTCATTTAACTGAGGTAAGGCTACCCTTAAATATATATATATTCCTTACTTATTTGCAGTTGAACAAGAGTTATGGGCATTCCTGTGAGATATTTATTTACTTCAAATATAAATTCTTGTCTTTCACCTGAACAAGACGAAGCTATTGTGAGAAATGCTTAAGGAACAACTGTTGAGGGACTTGTATCTAACCGTAACCAAAGGTTTAATTAAAAGTTAATGCTTAAATTTTCATATAAAATTTTAAACCAAATAAAATTTAAGGTCGTTCCTTTGAATTTACATTAATTAATCTTAATTGTTGCTGGTAAACTCATCTATAAATATTGTAAAGATAATAGAAAGTAGAAAAATCTATTTCTAAATAAGATCAACTTGTTTCACTTTCACATTCTTTGGACTTTTCCAATAGGTTTTCACTAGCTGCCAACGATTTACATTTGCATCCGACGGATTCGCGTCTGATAGACAGCTGTCTGTGGTTCTGTCTGTGGCTCTGTTTGTGGATCTGTTTGTGTGTGGAATGAGCAATGGGTTGTGGAAAGTTTTTCGATTAAAGTTCATAATTACACTTGCAAGTGTTGCAGCCAGACTAAGAGGGCTGCTCACTCACATATGTATGCTGATTGCCCAAGTAGTTTTAATGGAAAATCTTTAGCTGCCAGGATATGGTCACTGAAAATTCAGCGGCGCCAGCTAAGCTGTATCTGTATCTGCATGTGTGTATATTTAACCAGTGCCATATGTAAGTGTGTCTCTGACATTGCATTGATGGCTTCATTTTGCCTTTTTTTTGCAATTGTGTACGATATATATTGCCCTCTATATGTCCCCTGCCCACGCATCTATTTCCGCTGCTGCTGCTGCTGCGACTTACTTTCGTCCTGCTAGACAGGATGTCGTCTCCTTGTGCGGGATGTCTCGAACTTGCTTGAATGACTCAAATATTTTAAATGTCTTTGTCTGACTGACTGACTCGGTAACTGGCTCAGTGCGTTGTCAATCATGTGCATCGCTGGCTTTACGGCTTGCCATGAGATGTCAGCCACAATGGCAAATAGCAGCGACAGTGCTGTGTGTGTGTATGTGGATGGAAATGGAAATGAAAATGGAAAACTCCGTGCATACTTTAGTCTAACTGATAAGCTGATATCGGTGCATTTTATGGCTCTATTAGGCGGCTGAAAAATCATTTAACAAGCTGCGTTTATATGCCGTTTTAATGTTTGTCAACCTATTAAATAGCAAAATGTTTCGTTATTTGGTCAAAAGCAACCAGTTAAATGGTATTTTTCTGATTTCTCGCGGCTATTTGATTTAATTTAAATTTTCCAACCAACTTTCCACAACTCTGAGTGCCCCTGAGCCCCCGGACGATGGACCATAATTCAAGCATTTAAATATAAATTCACTTCAGAGAACTCTCCGCTTTCTCTCTCGAGTTTAATTTAATTGTTTTTCCAAGCATTGCTCACCTAATCGAGTGGCAATCAGCTAAATGTCTTGTTTCCACAACAATATACATTCGCTTTGTTTATGTTTGTCTTCAGCCAACACAAACACAACCACACACAGTTGATTCTTTGCCTTTGTTAAATTTTATATATATACTTTTTTAACACAATCTTGTCAACATATTAAGATAATACCTTTTTAATCCTTTGCCGACCCAAGGTCATGGCCGTCCGTAAAAAAAGCCCTCGTCCTGGAGCTTCGTTCACCTGCCAGCAGCCATTTATCCCTTTTCTTGCTGGCTGGCTGCTGGCCATAAAAACCCTTTTATAATTATGATGACAATAAACAAGGCGACTGCCGAGCAGACTCGTCCGTCCGCCCAGTCAACAATTGTTCCCTTGTCTCCACTGAGATGGGATGGAAATGTGGGTGGAATGGTAGGGAATGGGCCTTCAGGTTTCGGGAGGACTACGACTTTTATTAGCTACTTTGCCACGGCTTTGTTACACCTTTCATTATGAATCCCTTGGCAGGAGACAACGGCATTGGAGGCGGTGCCACAACAATGCCGGGACCGAGGATATTTCAATTTAGCAGCTCAAACAGTTGCCACTTTGACGTTTGTTCGTTCGGCTGTGACGCCTGTTGCCTTCTGCCATGGAATGCCAGGATACCAGGATACCAGGACCCCCCTGTCCCCGCTCCTGAGACGTAAATATTTATGCGGCACAATGCCGGGTAGAGCCAAAGGTGACGATGTCAGCTTTTTAACAGCTGCGGAATTTGTTGGCTGTCTTTGTCTGTCGGAGGCAATCTCAACTAATCTGCGGTTGTCGTAAAATGTAAGGAGCATCTCAGGATGGGGGCATCGACATTGGGTATGGAATATCCCGGCAATGAATGAATGACATGCCAGCCAGCCAAGCAGTTCATCAATCATACCCGGAATTCTTATCGCATTGAAGTGTGCAGAGAATGAATACGAGTATATGGCGGATAGCGAGGGATTATCTATCCGAGGGATTCATTCGCCCGAGTCGCCTTTTAATTGTTCCACCCGAAAGAAGCAGCTTTTGGCTCATTTTTCATAAATAAAGTTTAAAGACCCAGGACTTGAATCGGCGTCAAGGGGTCTCCGTTGGGGTCCTTGGGTCCAACCATTGCCCAGCTTTAAAGAGATCATCAATCTTGTTTAATGGTTGTCCGCACGATTGAATTATTACATGTGTCAGCTGCGCGTGAGTTATTGATATTACGTAACAAATGAAGAAAGCGAAGAAAACCCGAATAAAAATCAACTATCAAATACAGAACAGACACATAAAGATGTACATTCTGAGTGCAACGGATGCCTTGGGGTTTTTACAGCGAGGGAAAAATATATATATTGTACAAATATGAAATATTTATAATATCCTTTTGTGATTTATTTAATTTTAATATTTATAAACTCAGAGAATAAAGATTAAAATAGGTAAATTATCAAGTTTTTATTTTATAAATAATTTATCAGTTTTTTCTTGTGTACCAATTGATGTCGCATTGAAGGAATTCTCTTCTTCAAGTAACATTTTCCGCGGCATTTTCCTTCCTTCTTTCCTTCCCCCAACTGTATGTATGTGCAACTGGTGGGTTGCATGCCACTTTCCGTGACTACCCAGCAGGTGACGATGCCTCACTGGCAAATTTCAAGCATTTTAAGCCGACAAACAAAAACGAATCACCCGAAATCGCTTTGAGTACGACATGGCACATAAAATCGATGGGCAGCAGCATCCATCCGAGCATCCGAGCAAGAACAACTCGATAAAATGAAGCGCAACAAAAAAAGAAAAATAGAATTCCAACGTGATTTGCATATATTTATTTACTTGTAGCGCGAAAGACAAAACAAAAAATACATATACAAAAAATAAGATGAAAAGAAGAGAAAGGCGAATTGAGCTGCCGACGTGAATGTGCTAAAAAATCGAGCTAAAAGAGAGTTTTGCTGAAATCAATAATGATCAGGAAAATACTCTAAAAGGAATGTTAAATACGAAATTTAAAAACTCAATATATAATACAGAAATAGGGTATATTTATTTTATATTTTATACGGAAGGATTAATTGTAGTATTCTTTAAGGAACCTCTTGGCTGAATTTGAAAGAAGACTGAAGTATAATATTATATTCTGTTTTGTCTTTATTAGAATAAAATCTTATAAAATTTTAAAATAAATATTTATCCCATTTAATATTTAAAAATTCATTTAGACACCCAGTTTATTAATTTAAACACTTTCTAAGCTCATTTTAAAAACTTTACTCTATATTTCCTTAAGCACGTACGCCTCTGTTAAGCCTCGACTTAGCTGAGGCATCAAAAGAAAATCTTAAATTGTCATTTCATTTTTCGGAATTATGCTGAGCAGCCGCCACAGCCTGGCCAATAACTTTAAGCCCTGTGCGTTGACTTGATTATGCAGTTTTTGGCTTTGTACGCATTTGCCAGACAGCCGCAGGACGATAGAAGAAGCGAGTGCGGCGGGCACAAAGCATATTTATGGTGCGGTTGCCATGTTATGTTTATTTATGCAACATCAAACTGTTGCCATAAACTGCACTCCACTCTGGCCAGGAATTTGCATAATGCAAATGAAGTTTCACCAGGATTGGAGACCCGAGAACCAGTACAAATAAGTGGGTCGAGGATTCTATTGCGTAACTTTTAATTGAGCCGGGGCAGTTAATAATTGGGGCATTAACACTACTGGCCAGCAACAGGCCTGGTCTCGGAACTCCTTTCACTTGTTTACAGTCGACTAACAACACAATAATACATGAATCCTCCTCCCCCCACATCTACAGACAGGAAGTCCTTAGAACCAGGTGAAAATAATAGAAAGAGAGAGAGAAGAGGGGGGAGAAAGACGAGTGGAGTCTTTACCTTCAGGATAGACGATGGGTGACAAGCATTTGAAGCATGTCACAAAAAATTTCATTTCACCAGCCGACTCCCCTTCGGTGTCCTTTGCATCCTTTGTCCCACGGTGTCAGCTTTTATTTTAGCTTAAAGCTGAAAATAACATTGAATGAAATAGCCCGTTCTCCTTGTTGATGTTTTTTTTCTTCGCTCGTCCTTTGTTTGGTTTTCTCTTTCTTCGTCCTTTCAATTCTTTTTATACCCGGTAATTGTGGAGGGTTTTGGGGTATATTTATTGGATGTATGATTAGGATTTTAAAGAGTATTCAGTATGGGTTTTTTGGCTGATCAAATTTGTTAGGTTTTTATAAGAAAACTATCTTTGAAGTTAGGAAATTTTGTATTCCTGTAAGAATCCATTACTATTACCATTATAAAATAGACAATTTCTCAACTTTCGTCATATATTTTGATACAATATAAATATTTTCTGTTCTGGGGTATATTTATTGGAAGGATGTGTAGGATATGGAGGAAGGATTCTTATGAGTATCTAAAACGGGTGTTTTGCTGATCAAATGTGGTATTTTTTCAGGAGAATGCCTGGTTTTTAGTTAAGGAATTACATATTCCTGTGAGCATCCATTAAAATTGAAATTTAATCAACTTTGCCATAAATTTTGTTATTTTCGGTTATTTTTAATTTTTTAATTTCTTTGTTCTCACCCAAAAAGGATATTAATTACCAGGTATCTCTCAGTCCATTTATTTCCCCATTTATTCATCTTTATTCTTTCTTTTCACTGAGCTGCCCTGCACACTTTATCGCTCATTCGCCTTGTCCCGTCTCCGAAGGCGCGCTAAACGCTTTGGGGCGTGGCACCGATGCTGATGCTGACGCTGTCGCCGGCGCCGGTGTAAAACAGCATGAAAACTCAGTCACAACCAGTGCAAAAACATTTTGACACTAATTTCATTTTGTATAGAGAAAAACAGGCACGAGTCGAGTCTCTCTTTCTTCTCAGCCCCTCCCTATATATTTTTCCGCTCCTTTTTTTTTTGGTTGCCTTGCTGGCGTCAAAGGATTTTCCGGGTACGAGGCTGCAGAAAAAAAAGGTTGAAATAGAAATAGAATAGAAATGTAGACAACGCAAAATGGGAGAAAATGGAAAACACATTGCCACGAGGGACTCCATCCGCCATCCACACCGAGCCAAGGACCCTGGGGGGTCGTGTCTTTGAAGTTGGCTTTGCCAGTGATTTGCTAAATAAAAATTTATGCGGCATGCTAATTGAAATGCCACACACACAAAAATAACTTTCAATTTCCCTCGAACCCAAAAGCCGCATGCGCTTTATAATTAACATAATTTTCTCGGGCTCTCAACACTTTCACACCTGTGTTAAGCCGAAGCTGTGGGCCCTGGCAGGATGTATTCGCCGGGGACATTTAACGCTTCGTTTGGGGCTGCCAGAAATTAACTGCCGTGAAAACATTTAACATTTTTCAGCAAGAAGCTGAAACAACACAAAAAAAATAAAAGCAAAAGTGGAACAACACAGGCAAATGTTGCAAAATGAACAAGGAGGGGGGAAAACTGTTTGCCATCTGCCCAACGAACTCGGCATGCTCTTACGAATTTCCTTGGAATTTCTTGCCATAGATGGGGGTGGGGAGCCCGAAAGAGGATCAACTCCATTTAATTGCTTTAGACCTTTTCACCAGCTCGAAGGAATCAGAGGGCCGAACAGTCGAGACAAGTCCTGAGGCAGTTGCAATCCATTGCTGCCAACGGAACTGCCGGATAAAGGGCACATGCCAACAAAAAGCTGAGCTGAAAATTGCAAGTGACATTAAAAGGTCCGCCGAGAGTCCCCAGAGCTCTTAGCCAACTCGCCATAGCCCCCCACACCCCTCCATCTCTTATTGCCAAGAATCCCAGACGAAGAGCTGGCCATAAAACAAGGGAACGCGTCCACTTGGAAAAATCGTTTAAAATTTATAGGAAAATGTTTTATTAAATCGATAACTATAATGAATAATATAATATAATAATATAATGATGAGTATTTTATAAGAAAATCATTATAAATATTAAAAAAGGAGTTTTTAAATTATATAAATAGTGTTATATCTTTGCTCATGGGGAAAATCCTTTTAGGCATTTATTAAAATTGATTTATACGTTTTTAAATTGGATAAGAACAGTTAAACAATTTTTCCATAAGAAAAGGCATTTCTAAAATGTAGATAGATCCTTTTCCTATTAAACCACTGATTTAAATATTTTTTTTTAATTTATTCTCATAAGGAATTGGCTAATAGAAACATTTTTAATCTCAATAGAAAACAATGAAAGTGGTTGCTACCATGAAATATAAATATAAATTCTGTAAAATAAATGTAATAAAATTAATAAATAAAATATTTTACATAATTTTAAATTATTAAGAAATCTTTCAAACTCTTTGTATATATTTTTTTGTCATATTATTTCTCCTTTTAAACCTTTTCTCCTTGTGATCCTTTTTCAATAGCAAAAAAACACAGTTGGGGGCGTAGGCAAATCGGTTGCCTCGTGAGGACTTGGTTAATTTTCAATTTGTTGCTTTGCTGGCCTACACAAAATGACTAAAAAAAAGCAAACAAAGTTAAAGCTGCAAATGAGTTTGGCCGTAAAAAGTTTTGCTCCTGTTTTGCCATTCCAGGAAAGGGAAAACAAGCCCCCTCTGAACACAGCACGGCACGCACAATTTGCCAAAGAAAACATAAATAGTAGGAACAGCAAACATATGTATGCTAAATGAGCTGGATGCTGGATGCTGGATGCTGGATGCTAGAAGCTCTTAACTGGGAGCTGCGAGCTGGGGTGCTGGAAGCCTGTCCGAATTCCGGGCACAAGGACGAGAGGATATGTAACTGGGAAAATGAAGTCATGTGCTCACCTGCTCAATGCATTTCGTGTTCATTTGTATTGTTGTCGTTGCTATTATCACAGCAACTGTAAGGGATAACATCACCGATGGCGGCGTGTCTATCGTCGCTACAAGGACTCCATTCTCCACCCTCCCGAACCCTTCGCATTTGTTTCGTTGTATGTGTGTAAACATGATTGGAAATTCGATCACAGCTGCACACGTAGAGCACATAAATCAGCCTTGGTCCGAGGCGAATCGAGCTGGGGCTGGGCTTCAGCCCAGGCTTCGAGGACTCCCTTTATCCGTATCCCAAAGATATGCCCCCGGGGCCCAGGGATATATGCCGTGTTCGTGTGCGTTTTGTTTTGTGTGTAACACCCATCCACCCACATTGATATGCAAACGCTTCGTCGCCTACTTTGTATGTGTGTGTGTGTGCGTAAATTAACTGACCAACTCTAGGACCATGTCCTTGTCGGTGTCTCTGTCTCTGTCCCTGTCCATGTCCTTGTTCAAGTCCTCGCCTGTGGATGCAACAATTGATTGTTGCATTTAAGTTTTAAAACCGCAAAATGAATTTATCTGCCCATCGGGCGTATCGGAAAATGTTCCTGGATTAATATAGTATAATGCCAGGCCCAGGAGCTACCAGAAAAATCTATAACTTAATTAAAAGGTCGAAACAATAAGACCTAAATATGGAACAATAGCCTTAAATTATGGCCTTTGTCCCTATGGCCAACCGAGGATTGTAAGGAAGTCTGGCAGGACATTTAGTGGGGACACACACAGTGCAAAAGATATATATATATGTCCTTATTTAGTATTTCCTGAATTTCAAAATGTAAAACATAAATAAAGTTAAATTGGCCATGCACATTGTTGGTGCTTACATCACGAGGACGATTACATAACACAAACTAAAAGGAACCAGCTCGAGTAATATATGGCAGGACAAACGACTACAAGTTACCCCCTAAATGTCAAAGATACTATTTAGCATAAGAAAACTGTCAGCATTTTGCCAAAATGTTTTCATAAAATTCATGATAACATTTTATTGAAATATTAAAGAGTAACACTCAATACTTTGATTTATCTTTCATGGGCCACCATTAATGAAAACATTTATCGAACATTTTTGGAAAAAAACGTTAGTGACATAATTATTAATCCAGACTGTGTATTTTTTCATGTAAGTTTTTTTCCATTTGCATTACAATAATTCCCCTGACTGTAAGGGGAAACACAATATGCTCTTCGTTTGCTGCTTACACAAAAAATACGCTGCATACTTTTTTCGGCTGACACTTCATTTTTATATCCACATAAAAATGGCAAATGAAAATTGTTTTTATTTTTAAACAAAAAAGCAACAAAAAAAGAAAAAAAATAGAAGCAAGCGAAATAACAACTTTGGTTGATTATTTTGATGAGCCTGGCGAGCATAAGTACAGAACAGTGAACATGGCCGAAACACACTCTGAAAATGGCATAAACAAAACGTGAATAAGTGGTGTTATGTCTAAGGATACGACCAGGAAGTACCAAGTATATTTAAGCTGATATAATGGGGATTAAATTAAATATACATTTTAATAGAAATAGGTTAATAAATAACTTTCAGTTCGCTGAACAAGTTTCTTAACAAAGTACAAACTACTTCAAGAAGGCTATAAATATTATAAAGAATTTGTTCCAATTTTTGTTCCATTACCATGATTAAGGGTATGTCTTGGTGAGGCAACAAAAATTGGAAATTCTATATACCCTATAAATATTAGGTATTTAAACGCATACCGACACATACTACTTACATACAACTCACCGAATGAGCGGCACATGTCAATGACTTGTATTCAGAGGGAATATGGGGATGGATTTGGCCATATGAGAGCGTTGGGGAGGATATGGCGTGGCTGCCAAATTGGCATATTTGCCATAGAAGCAAAGAGCAATTCATTCATTTGCCGCAGACAAACAATCTCGGCCGAAATAAGCATACAGCATATATACACAGATAAATACGCATATGAATGCGCGTATTACCGAATGTTTAAAGGCGCCCTCATAGTGGGTGGGTGTAGGGTGTGCGTAGTGTGTGTATATAGAGGGGTTGCCATCGGCGACGCCAATGCCACAAACAGCGACATATTTTCAAATCAGTGCAAAATGGTAACTTCCGCTCGTTAAGCAAGTGAAAAATTAACTCTCGGCCGTAATTTGCTTATGCCATGGCCATGGGCAGGGGCCCATGTTTCTGTGGGTGTGGGCCTGGTTTGGTTGGATTCCTCAGGATCGGGACAAAGACGAGGGCGGTTCGAGCTGACAATGATGCGGCTTATGTGGTGGCGGCAGCGGCGGCGACGACAACAACAATAATAAACGCTGGCGCCATAGTGCGCGTCTGGGCAGTAAATAAAAATAATTGCCTTCTGCTTCACTTCGCCTTCGTCCTTTTTGGCAGTGCGTGTGAGGGGATAGTGATTGTGTGTGTGCGAGTGTGTGTGTGTGTGTAAGGATGCGTGTGTGCTAGTCATAAAAGCGTCTTTATTATGAAGCAGCGGCTTAAAATTCACGCATGCCCGCAGTATTTGTAGTCATAGTTGTTCTTCTTATTGAGCCGCCTTTTTGGGTAATAAATGAATACAACTCGCGCCCACTAAACTAAGAGTTAAAGGGAGTAGGGAAAGGAACTTTAGTTAGCCAAGAAACACATCAGTATCATGTGTAGTACAGGGTACCTTTTCGTCTTCTCACAGCTTCTTTTTTTCGCTGTCGAAAGGCACACAATGCCTCACCTCACCTCCTCCTCACCTCACATGAGAGTCCATTTTTACTGTTAAATGAAACACGTGCCAAGGAAGCAATTTCTGTGCAATCTATGGCACCAGCATCCCTGCGATCCTTCAAGCCCCCCAGCTCTTTGGTCACTCTTTGGCACATTTAAAACGCCACGGGGCTTGAATCGAATCGAATCGAATCGAATTGAATCGAAACGAGACGAGACGAGGCGAGCGATGGTTGAGTCCGGCTCAGCCAGCTCGGCGCTTTCAATTTGGCTGGCCAGTTTCCGATGCCATTGGTTTTTCCTCTTTCATGGGAATTGTTTGCCTCGTTTGGGCCAGGTTATAGGCCTCGATATAAGGACCGAGCATCAGCGGAAGTTAATATTTGGTCTGGCCAGGTGCAGGAGCTTTGATTTCGTGCTGAAACTGGAACTGGAATGGAAATGAAAGATACACTTCATGAGTCAGAAGAAGGACCTTTATTGTGTCTTATTTCGGCTGAGGCCTCAATTAGATTCAGGACAAACAATGCGGCAGGAAAAGCAGCATTTCCTATTTCCACCGCTGCTTCATGTTTTTTTTATTTTATTTAATTTTTTCTTTACATATTTTTCCTTAGCATCTTTTCTGTGTTTTGTAGCTGGCAAGCAAAATTTATGCAAGTTCTTGGCACGCTTTTCCAAGAATTCTCATTATTTTCTCAAGATTATGATTTCATAAAAATTATGTGCAGAGAGCCGGATGCTTGGACTATCCGGACTCTCGGCTTTGGAAAATGACCCTCGGACATGCACACCCAGAAGAGCTGTGGGGAAAATAAACACACACACACACACACACATACTCGCCACTGGAGGAGCTCTAAAGTTTTTCTATAAAATGGAAATATTAATTTCCGAGCAAGAAATTTGTTATTTCCGCGACGCCTGCGCCAATACGATGGGTGGCCTTGGGTGGCGGATGCTGAAATTTTAATACGATAATAAATGACTGTTTGCCCTCCGTCCGACCGCCACTTGCACACACTTGCATGTACTTAAAATTTGTGTAATAAATTTGTGGTGTGCTGCAACTTTGCCGGCCACCGTTCGACCTTTCGACGAGCAACGAAAACTTTCGCCCGGATATTAAATTCCAAACGGACTCGGCCAAAGTAGGCCTCCGGGCCCTTAAAGTGCAGTCATCGGTTGACTGCCGAGCATGCACATCATTAAATGGATCTGAGAAGACGCATAATTGCTGCCAGGCTCTGGTTTCGCTCCCCGGTGGCCAGTTGCCATGTGTCCAGGGCCCAACGCTGCTGCTTACCATAAGTGTGAATTCATTTGGTTAATTAGAACGGGATTGTTGGATTACACTGTCCCGGACCGGCTCAGTGCGAGGTCAGATGGCGTCTTAGTTTCTGTGTGTGATTGTGTGGGTGCACTTAAAGAAAAATTCCCAGTTGGGAGCTTGGCAAAAGCAAAGGTTGGTTTTGCAGCGCTCTCTCTGTATTGTTTTTAAAGAAATTTCAATCTTTTGGTATATATTTTTCACTAACAAAATTGTTTTAAAAATAAATGTATATATTTAACTAGCACTTTATTTCTTCAAGTGTCCCTAAGTGTAGGTGTGTGGTGACAAACTCAACTCCTAGCGTTTTACCCACGCATGGACAGCTTGGAATAGATTGCGGTTACCATTGCTGCCGCTGCTGTTGTTGCCGCTGCTGCTTCGTTCTGTTCTGCCCTTCTCTGGTTATATCCTAAACCCATGGATCCATCTTGGGTTTTCCTGATTTCGGTTTGAGACACACGGACATTACTAATGAGATGCTACCTGGGCACTCAGTGTCATTAAATCGGAAGGAAGCAGCAGTGGCAAAAGTTTGCTAATGTGACAACAAATGCGTGACAAACAACTAAACTGCCATCATTCAGTCACCAACGAAATTGTAAATATTTTGAACGTAGAGTTGAGTTGAAAAACATAAACACAAAATGGCAAAAAATGAGCGAAAATTGAAATGTTTTTGTTGTGTTGCGGCCAGGCCTGGGCACTACTGGGCTAACTTTATGGCCACAAACACAAATTACAACTACAACATTCGGCAGAGGAGAGCAACAATGCAACAACATAAAGTTTGCCATGCAAACAAGCCAGGTGGTTGGGTACTCCTCCAGGTGAGTCGAGGTAACCAGGTGAGCGGAGCACAACGTGGAGTGGAGAATGAAAAAGCGAGAACGAAGCGTTGAAAGTGCTAGAAAAGTGCGCTGATTTACATGTTGGGCCGGCCACTAAATTAGAAGTTACTCTGATGCTGATTTCCGAGGGAGTGCGGCGAGTGTCTGCGAACTACTAGGTGGAGGCTTCTCCATTGCCTGCTTCCATTTTATCTCAATTAAAAGTTGTCCTTCAGCATGTCAGCAGGAGGCTGGCCGGCGCGCACTGTTGGCCACTTGAAAGTTTATGCCTTATGAGCCGCAAATGGCCACAGGACACGAACAGGAACAGGGCGCCAAGGACCAGGCACCAGGAACCGTGTCTCCCAGGCTCATAATAAAGACACACGGACACAAGGCAAGTGGAATGTAATACACAAAGCAAAAAGAAAGTTAAAGTTTATGTTTTTTTTTAAATATTTAAAAGGCTGGTGAAGGAACAAAAAATATTTGGAAAAGTTAAACTAAAGGCAAAGTCCCATTCAAGCCTTATTTAATTTTTTTAAACCCCAGTAGATGGAATTATTTTTTATGGTGCAGTCTGGCTAACTAAGTCGGCGTGGAAAAAAGCTGCTGAGTCAACAGGAGCCGGCCAACTCCTGACTCGGCGCTGCCTGCTCCACTGGCCTCTGGGGGGTTTTGCGGCTGCCACAGGTAAGGGGCGGTGGGTTGGCCGCCTCGTCATTAGCATCAGTAGCCTGGATGGAAGAACAGCAGGATAACGAGTGGGCAGGAGCAACACTTACACCAACGCGCGTTTGTCTGCGGTTCGGCACTCGCTGTGGCCAAGGTGCAGGTCCACAGCAACCGCAGAAGCAGCAGCAGCAGTAGCAGCAGCAGTAGCAGCAGCAGCAGGAGCAGGAACATGGTCAGGATCAGCATTTCGGGCTCCTCCTGGTCATGGTCTAACAATAAAACCAAATGTGCGGCGTGTGTGGCCAAGCTGGCCACAGTAAATCCCAAAAAAGTGCTCTACAAAAACTGCACCAACTTAATTCAGTTTGTTTTGGGATTTTTCCCATTTTTTTAACCCACTTTTTTTCGCCGTGTAACACACAGCTCCCTCGTTTGGCTTGGTTCGGTTTTGTGATTTTTTTTCTAACTCATTTCGCATGCAAATAAAATCGTTATGAATTATTTATGCGTGCGTCTGACTGTGTGCGGTTTGGCTGGCATTTGAAAATAATTTTTATGTAAACTCCCCTCGATGTACATTTTAAACTTTTGTCCATTCGAATTATGTGCAAACATTCGTAAGCCCAGAGAGCTGAACAGAGCTCAAATGGCATTGCTAGAAAAAAAGAGAGAATAAACCGAATCATTATGGCGATATTGTTGAACGAAACCACATTATGTAGATTATAATATTTTAATTAAAATCAAAGCCTGCTCGCATAAAAACTATATCACATAAATTATGCAATCAACATGAACCAATAAAGATGCAAATTCAAAGTTAAATTTTGTATTAATAATTCAAATATGTCAGCACTTCCCTGTGCAACCGAGTGCAGTCGAAGTAATTGATCGCAGACAGTCCCTGTCCCTCCCCCACCAATTTGAGGTCCTGTAAGTTGGTTGTACTTACTGCATTATTTAGCGCCCTCATTTTTGGCTGATGTATTTCATATTAATGGCATGTTTAAAATGTTGCACCTCCCCTCTCGCAGCAGTTCGGTATTCCCAATGTCTAGCAATGGCTGCAAGCGTACACAGAAGCAAACAGCAGGCAATCAGCTCGCCTGCCACTCAGTCAGACAGTCAGACAGCCAGTCTGTCAGTCAGGTGGCAGGATGGTTGCGGGTACTGAGTGGTGGTGGGTACTTACACCTGAGAGCAGAGAAATAGCACCTGGAAAATTGGTTAGCAAAATTGTGGCTTTCTTTATAACTTTTAAAGGGTTTTGGGGCTCTGTGGGAGGACTTTGAAATTAATTTTTTCTTACTTTTTTATGCTCCTTTAGGTTTATAAATATGAATTACATTTTGTTTAAGGCTTTATATAATTGATCGTATAATACTTATCAAATTTTTATAAATATTAAGCATAGCTGCAATTAATTTATATTTTATTTAAATTATTTAAATTATATTAAAAGGGAAAATCAAGGCAGAACTTGGGAATATTTTAAATGTAATTTGCGAAACTTTTTATAACTTACAAAATTTTAAATATAGGTTGTTTTAAGTTCTTCTATTTCTTTAGTTTCAATGTTATTGTTTTCTTTATTTTTCTTATAAAAATTTATATTTTGAGTCCATTATTTCATCCAAAACTGTATAGGCACCTGGGCAAAGTCATGGAAAAATGAGCCGCGTCGCTCTGTAATCATTTTTCGGGGGGCTGCGTGATGTATTACACTGGCATATGATTGTTCATTTTGTGAATTTACACATGTTTACATGACCGGGCTCATTCCGCTTCCAGGAAGTTTTACCCCCTCAACCCAAACCCAAAACACATGCAAAACTGCTGACGATGCGGCGGCTGACAACATGGACGTGGAACCAGCGGCTGAGACGAATTGGCGGGGGCGAGCAGTGGCTTGTTTTGTGATGATAAAGCGTTATAAATTCTCCGCTCGCATTATATTTGTCACCAGCCGCACGCACCTTAAATCCATGTAATTTTCCTAAAATATTGTTTAGCTTTTGGCGTGGCGCTCGCTGCGCTGAGCTGCGAATATGTTTGTTGATTTGCGGCTAAGCCGCTAAATGGTGCACGGCGCGCGCAAAGTTGATGGCCATTGTCGGAGGCGCCTCTCGTGCCGGCACACTTAAAGATTTATTTTCATTTGCCAGCCAGTGGTGGTGGTGGTGGTGGTGGTACTGTGCCACCACCATTAACTCTCACCACTTGCAGGTTCCACTTGACAAAAGGCTGCGGCCAGCAGCATGGCAAGGGAACCCCTGTTCCACTTACTTTTTTCCTTATTTTCTCTTTCGCTATGTTTGAAGCCAGTCAACAGGGGGAGAGGAACCCCAGTTAGCCGGGGTTACCAGTTGCCCCCCAGGCCAACATTCCCATTCTGGCTTTCCCTGGGTTATTTCTTTCATTATTTCCCTTCAGCCCGCTGACTTGTTTGCTCATTGTCATGGCGCTCACTTTGTGACCGCGCGAGCTCTCCTTTTTTTTTTTGCATCCTGCAGCAGCAGAAATTAAATGAAAGGATATTATGATTTTGTTAATGCATTTGCATTGCCTTGGAGTAAAAGCTTTATGAATAATTGCACTGCTTCCAGGGCACTCTTCAACTTAAAGTGCAATAAAAATGTTTCTGGTAAAGAGAGCGAGAGGTATAAGTCAGGGATAAGTTTTGAGTTAGGTAAATGTTTAGAAGGGGGGAGAAAATATTAAATGTTTATTAAATATTACTTACCTTTTACTTTCTAATTAATCAGACATCTTAAAAATCTTTTAGTTTTTTGCAAGAGTATCTAAACTTCACCTGTCAGAACTCTCAACTTTATCTCTTTTGTATTCGCATATTTGATGCTGCGGCTGGAAAGGGCTGTAAGTGCTAGTTGGCAAGGTCAGCACGTTTGTCTGCCACTTGACTGGCCATTAAAATGATTAAAATCGACTTGAGCCCTTTTTTAAAAGGCATTCCTTTCCGGCGCAGATGACGATTTGCAGAGAGCCGCGGATAAATCTGCTTTACGTGCAACGAAATGCGCTACATTTGGCAATTTACGAGTGGGCGAGGACAGCCAACGGAAAAGGCAGTTTCTTGTGTCTTGGATGGTGGGTGGCGGGTGGCACGCAACAAATTCTCGCATCAGACTTAAGCCGCTTAATCCTTTTAGTGTTAAACGCGGGCCAAGTGGCAACCGGCAACTGGCAAGTGCCAACCGGCAAGACAACCAACTTTCGCCAAGGGCTAAAGCCGCCCAGCAGAGACGTCTTGTATTTCTTTAAAGCGAAACATGTGGAGGAGGAGAAACAGGAGCCAGAGCAGGAGCCAGAGCAGGAGGAGGAGCCACCCAAAGGGGGCGTCGCATGGACTGCGCTTTACACGCGTGTAATGTGCAAAAACGGCGTTTAATGCCTCACTAATCCCTCAACTACAATGCTGCCAATTTACGCAAGTGGCGTCCTCGACATTCTTCCCTCCCCGCATCCTCAGAGCGGGCGCCTTCGGGCTGTGGCTGTGGCATACTATAAGTGTAATGAATGAGGACATGGGGCGCAGAAAACTTTGCCGAGTAGTAAAGCATCAATTTATTTAAGTGGATTCCAGCCATTCTCAGATATTTCGAAGAAAGTTGCTGCCGCTTTGGATTCCCATGAATTATCATCAAAAAGGATAGAGGCTTTTCCTGGCCATAGTTGTTCCCTCGCTTCATTTATACTTTATTATTTTAATGAAAATAAAACTACATCTTCTGTTTCTTCTACTGCATTTGTTAAGCTTCCACAGAAGTAAGAACCTTATGGGATTTTTCTGTATGAGTTTCACATATTATATATTGTGGCCTTGTGAAGGACTTCAAGTGCTAGTTGTCAATTGAGGAGATGTATTTTCTTTATTTTCGCTAGGGAAAGGGTCCCGAAATTTGACAAAAAATACCACTTTTAGTGCTTCGATGGCCCTTGAATTGATATAACGTTATCAGAACCCCATTTAATTGTAGTGCTGCAATTTTTTCCGCATTTTCCTCGATTTTCTCTCCCCCCCGAAAATCATTTAGTTAAAATGAAGCGTTGATTGCCGTGAAGCTATGCGTGAAAATGCATCAAACTTCGTTTTTGTCTGACCATTGTGTCAGTGGGGCAGGGCGGGAGGTGAAGAGGGTTGTGTCCATTTTGGCCATGGCTATTGCACTCGTGTGTTGTTTGTTGTTTGTTCCTCTTGCCGCGTTTGCCGCGATGCGTTGCATTGCGCATATAAATTGCATTTTTAACAAACAAAAATTGTTGCTGTTGGTTTTCGCTTTGCCATTCAGCTTTTTTCTTTCTCTCCCCTCGATTTTTATTATTTTCCCCATTTTAGAATGCGCCCGATGTGTGTGTGTGTGGATTTTAATTGATTTGCCGCATTTTTGCTCTAAATGGTAAAATGCTACACTCTCTCGCATTACGCATACGCCGCGTGGCCCCTTGGCAGCTTGTTCTTTTGCCATTTTTGCCTGTGTTTTATGGCCAGCTGCTCGAAAGTCTATCAAAACAAAATTAATTTGCAGGCACATTGGCCGGTTGGTTATTTGTTTTTTGGTTTAGGCCAGCGATAGAGAGAGAGAGAGAGCCAGAGAGGGTTGGAAAACTCGTGCGAAAATTGAAACGAAACACTTGAGTGCCGGGCCACTTCACACAGACACTGCCACACACACACACCCTCAAAAAACATGGTGTGGGTGGGGCGCAGCACTATGGTCCAGCGGACCACTTTGGGCGGCCATAATACATAACTCCGTAAATTTTAAAGATATCAACTTGAAACTTGGCCAATCGTCATTTTGTGCTTTTAGGATGATACTGGATCAAAATTATACAGATCAGAAAACTATATCCTATAGCTATCATAGGAATGAAAAAATATTTTTTCAGATAAATTCATAAAACTTCGGTTTCTTTAAAATTATATAATTTTAATTAAATTTAAAAAATTTTACCGAAATCGGATCACGAATAACTATAGTTTTCATGGGAAAAATCGGAATATATAGACAATTTTGCCTGGAAAATTGATTATAAAATCGTTAAATAGTTTTATACTTTCTTTTTACATTCTATCTTATCGAGTTTACTTTATTCTATAGTTTTTAGAGGATTTTTATCAGTTTTCATTAGTTTTAGGACATTTTTAAGGATTTTAGATGTAATTTTCATACAAAATAGAGTACTCTTTAAATCAAAATGTTAAGAAATGTGGTCAAATGTGGCATTTCTGACTATATGCAATCGAAAGATAATTAAATACTCTACAACATACACTAGGTTTTAAGGTGGGACTAGGTGGGACTCGTTAGATTTACCTTTTTAAACAAAAGATTTTAACAAATTTTTTTTTTTTTAGACGACACACTTTGACACCAAATTACAAAGACATCACAACGACTTTGAACATTTAACAACAAGAAATATATAGTACAAACCCCACTGAGTCAAATTCATTTCAAAAATTTGACCAGTTCTTTAGTTTTCCTCGAGTTTTCTTTATTTTAAAATTGTGTAAATTTTCCCACTTTCAGTCTGGCCGTTCGCTCGCGAACAAATGGCCGACTTTAACAGCTTCGTGCGCGATAGTGGCGCCACCTATCAAAATTTTGGGTATGCCACGTAGATGGTCACTCTATTTCCAATCGATTGACACCAAAATCAATTAATTTAAACAACTTTTAAAAAATGGGTTTAGGCCGCCCAAAGTGGTCCGCTGGACCATAGTGCGCAGAGTTCAGGCCAAAAACTTTGTGAAACCACTTGAAAAGTTATTTACATTTTAAGTTGTTGAGGTTCACACGACGTCAAGTTGTGTTGTGTCCTTGTGATGTGCAAAATATCTGTAGGCAGGTAGACGGCGCACAAAGGACTCGCAGGACTCTCCTCTCTCTCTCCTGCCCCCTCCTCAACGCTGGTGCTGTGCGGTCGCCGGTGTCAAATCTGAGGACCGCAGAGGCTTACATAGAAAATCTATTAAATTGCGGTCCTGACACTGGCGGAGCCAGGAGCTGCCTTTGGTGGAGTTTCTGGCGAAGCTGCAGCTGGCCTGCCTGCCAGCCTGCTGGCAAAGTTTGCGACATAAAACAAACATTGGCGAGATATATCCGCCAGACTAGAGCCACGCGAGTCCTGACTGACGACGTCTCACTCGACGCTCTCAATGGCTGACTAAACTTTTGAATAAAACCAGCAGCAGCCAGAGCCAGAGTCTCGGACTCCAAGAATGGCAGCTGGGAGTTTCGAAGAGTTGCAGTCAGCCATGGTGGCTCACACTGTGGAAAAATAACACTAAAGTTCAAACTAATATGTTTATGGGGTCACATAAATCTGTGGGATTATCCGTCAGTGTCAAAAGAGTTTCAACAACAACTTTGCATTTATAAATGATTATTAAATATTTAAAATTGTAGGGAGATCATTTTCAACTTTCTGCAAAAGATTTAAATAAACCTTTATTAGGTGTAATTTCCTTCTCACTGTGCAGGCTTGGCCCGCTGGCTGTTGGCATTGCAGTTCAGCCGGAAAACATAAAAAACTACTTGATTCTTCCTGCCGGAGTGCCAAAAGTAAGCACAGCAGCGCCACATAATAAATAAAGGAGAAGCGGCAGGACCAGAAGCAGCAGCAGCAGGAAATATGGCACTTAAAGTGCTTTAAATAACATTAGAAAGTTGACTCGCTTTCGTCCCGGCACAGCGTGAGGGTATGAGAGTGTATGAGAGCTTGTCTGGTCGGTATAACCATAGCCCATAGCCCATCCTCTCCGTCCCATTCTCAGTCCCATTCCCCATCATTGTCGACTTTGTCAGTCTGTTTGACTTGTGCGAAAATCTTTCAAGTTGTGACAATCTCAGGCGAAAGGCGCCCTGCATTTTGTTAAAGTTGTTCATTTGCAAGGCAGCTGACAGACAGAAACGGAGACGGCAACTAAGGAGGAGGATCTGGCAGCCATCGTCCTGGCCGCCGCTCTCTGTATTGTTTGTCGTGTTGCTACAACGCATATGACACTCGCCACGCCCACCAAGAACAACGCACACACAGCTCAAGTTGGGCGGGCTCACGCCCATAAATAAAACATTTCACTTTGTTTTGCCGACTGCCTCTTAGCCTAAACAAACAGAGAGATCCGAGAACAGGGAAGTAACACTGCAAGGAAAAGTTAAAGGAATTTTCTAGGTCCTTGAAAAAGTATTTTAAATAATAAAAAAGCTTTTATATTCACTAAGGCAAATTTAAATAGAAAAACACAACAAAACAATTGCTACATCTATAAAAATGATCTTAATAAATTCTTCTTAAATTCTAAAAATGTTCTGCCAAAGAATAAAATTTAAATAAATTAATTTAAATGTTTTTTTAATCATTAAATGTGGTCTAATTGTTATAAAATATTTAAAAAATTATAATACTGTAATTCTCTTTTTCTCTGTGCATCATCTTGAACAAGGAAATCCTAGAGCCAAGCAGCAAGAACTGAAAACCTCGAACAGCATCCGAGATCCCAGCTTGAGGGACCTGCTCCTCCGCCATCTGATGTGACACACTTTGATTTGACTTTAATGCACAATAACATTTTATACTGCGCTCGCTGCCTTTGGCTGTTGTCTGCTGAAAAATGCACAAAAGCCTGGCAAATTGATGATGGAATGCCGGAATGCACTTCCCAAAAGCCTTTCCCCGCCGAGATCTTTGCTACCTCGCACATGACTTTTCATTCACTCATTTTCAACTCACTCTCCTTTCTGGCTCTGACATTAATCATTATTCAAATCTCGGCAGCAAAGGATACGCAGTTAAATGCCAATTAGAAGAAAATTGCACAGATTTGCGGTTTTCGCTTTGAGCTATAAGAAGCCGCAAAACAATGTTATTAAATTTTTGGCCAAATGCAAGCAAAAGGTGAACTCATGTCGAAAATTCGTTTGTACATATTTTGGTTCGCCCGAAATGCACTTTAAATCAACTAAAGGATAATATTTTCAAGAGACTTTAAGCAATCAGGGGCAGAGTTTAACTGGTTTTCCGATTTAAATACAGTTTTATTTGCTCTGGAAAATGGTCTTTATATTCTCAGCATAATGAACTATATAATTAGTTGAAAGTAAAGTTTCTAACGATGACTGACTTGGTAGGAATTAGAGATGAGAAGGCTTTACTGAGGGGGAAATTTTAGGATTTAGTTTATAAATTGTTTTAGATGTATATATACACTTAAATGAGTTAACTGTTTTAAGGATAATATAAAGATTTACTCTGTATTTTATAGTTATATATTTTACAAGTACCACCTTTCCCATCACTGCTGAAAATTTCAGGCTCTGCTTCTGTCTCAATTTCCTCTTTTTTTTGGACCGGAAAACTTTGCCTAATTGGCAGAGCGAGGAAAATTTTAGAGAAAGTCTCTGGCCAGCCTGCTGGCTGCCTTTGGATTTTCCTGCCATAATCTGCAAGCCGCCAACATGTTTAACTCCTGCACAATGTCAGCGGTGCTGTCGTCAAGTTCTGCCTGGCTTTTTGGCTACATATTTCTGCCAGCGCCTCGACACAAGTCGCAACTCCCGGAAAAGTTTTCGGCTGCTGGAGTGCTCTCCAGGAATTTTTGAAATGCGCGCCCCGGAAAATTGTTGACAGTTGGAGGTCGTTAGCTTGGAGGTCGCATTAGCGCCCATAGGACCGCCAGTTAAATATTGAAAGCGCGCCCAAGTTATTCAATAAATGTCGGAAGTCGGAAGTCTGCAGCCTGTCAGGTGGGTTTGGATTGGATTGGTATTGGCCAAATTACAGCAGTCGGCACGCACCGTCTAGAGCATTCTCTCTCCTGGCTGCGCACAATTCACACGATCCTGGCCACATGTGCTTGGCTAAGCTCCTTTCTTTCTTTTCTTTTTTGGGTGAAAGCGAAATTCGTGACCTTCGCCGGGAAAATTAATACGAGTTCGCGGGTACATGCAAAATTTAAACTTAATTAAACTTTCGCTCGCTGCGCTGCATGTATGGAAAACGCACTGCGAATTCAATTTTAATTATGAACTTAAATCGAAAAACTTTGCATTTACACGAAGTCGGCGGTGGGCAGGTCCTGCCTCCAGTACGCAGTCGGCTGTCTGCTTTGACTGTGGGCTCCATTCAAACAGACATTCGCGGCATTCAGGACATTCATAAAGTCGCTGGCTTCGGCTGTGCTGTAATGCACTCAGAGAAATGGGTCATTTGGTGGGACTAACATTTTTTCTTAGATCTTATTAACACCTCTAAACCAAGATTTAAATACTTTCCAGGTTGTAGAGTTGGTTTTTTTCATAATATCCTTTTATAAGTGCCCATTCCATTTAATCTCCCACTTAATTCATATATTTTATTATATTTTCAAAGCTGTAATTTCACTTTAAATTCACCCTTAACTTTACAAATACTTCTCGCAGTGTTCCGCTGCTTTTATTTATGCAAATTTTCGGGTTGTTGCACTTGCGGCGACTCTCCAACGCACAGCCATGTTGCCATATAGCTAGCCGAGAGCTAATTAAATGTGGCCGCAAAAATGCAAGCGGCAGCCAGTGAAAAGCGAGCCAGAGAGCCCCGGCACAGAAATACGAGGCGGAGTGGTTTTGGGCATTTTAAAGCTAATTTAAAGGCTGCCCTCGCCGGTTACAGCGGAACGGAAGTGGCGAGGATCTGGCAATGGCGATGGCAGCGGCATGTGCCACACATCACGTGCCGGCGAAGACATTGCAGTCGATGTTCATGCATACAAATGCAGGCGGGGCTCTTTATGACGTCAGTGTGCCTGTGTGTGTGTGTGACTTTTGGTGTGAGGAGCAAGGAGCAAGGACCAAGGAGTGAGGAGCAAGGAGCCAGGGTAGCCAGAAAACTATGCCACGACTTTTAGTGTCGCCTAATGCTACGTCGCCTGCTACAATGTCGCTCGCGTTTGCCTTCGTTACCACTCCCAGACTCCGTCTCCCATTGCCATGCCATTCCCATTCACGGGACCTGTTCCTTTTCCCCTTGTCGTTTTTTGTTTTTAAAACAAATTTCCAAAATCAATATTTGCCGAAAGTGTTTTGCATACCAAATAATTTGGCCAAACAACTTGCAAGGCAGCCGCTAGCAGCAAGATGAGGGGACAAAAAACCGAAGAATTTGTAGTGGCAACAGCAGCTAAACAAATTGTCAACAAATGATTTTATTTTCCTCTCCTTTTTTTTTGTAGATTTTTTTTTGTAGATTTTTTTCGTTGGGGTCTCTAGGCGGGGGACCCACATACGTTTCGGGTGACCTGGCCGCAGGGCGTGGGCAAACAGTAAAAAATTGAATTGAACTTTAAGTCCGATAGGAATTTCAAGAATTGCTTTGGCATATGGGGAATCCTGTAAACTAAATACGGGGGGAAAGCCCAATCGCTTGGGGTTGGAGTAAGCTCATATTCAGCTCACTTTCCCCTGAAGTTTTGCTGCTATGTAAGCTGCCTAAGCAAATAAGTGTTTCTGCCTAATGTGTGCCCAAGTTTTGAAGTAAAGTTTTCCTCCTGTTTGTACTTTGCATAAGTAAACAACCAACGAGTCAGAGACCCAACTAGCTATATTTCAAGCGGTCACAGGCGAGGTGCATTGATATATTACGTGTCCAGTAGAGTAAGCTTTTGTAGTATCCTTTCCTAAGGGAATAAAGGGGATATAAGGCTATATATTTCTTATATTATAAACAAACTTCTAGCTAAAAGACAATAATTATTAAGAAAACTTTTAGGTATAAATTGTTCTTATATATTTTTTTTGGCTAACCAAAGGATATCTCTGGGTTGTGACCAAATACTGTTTACTCTTCGCTTGTTATGCCTGGTGTCCTGGTCAATTCCCTGCCCACCACCACCATCACTTCCTCCTGCTCTGCCTCCTTGTTAGCCTGCAGAGTTGGCAACACTTCCGCCAGGCAGTGCAAGTTTGACACGCGCATCAACACGCGCTTTGTCAACCGCCTTCTCTCCGCTCCTCTCCACCGGTGGTGTCCTGGCTGCAACAGGAAGACCGCTTAGACGCACACACATAAACAAATACAATCGCGAGGTGGCAGAGGACATCTACAATGTGTGTGTGTGTGTAGGAAATTGGTTTCGCTTGGCTGCACTTTGCTGAAAAACCAATACCAAGGACGAAGCAGGAAGTCTTCGGTGACCGCGCCGCACTCGATAATCAGCAATGACGGAAGGATGGAGGGAGGAAAGAGCAAGCAGCAAGCAGCAAGGACTGAGGACTGAGGACTAAGGACCTGCGGACAGTGGGCTTAGCTTGGCTCGCTGGCCTCGTCTGGCCTGGCCTGGCCTCTGTTCTTTGAACCTACAATTAATTTACTTTGTTTTTCCAGCTGACCAGACATTAACATTACATACTTGACTTCCGTGCGTGCCGAGGTCCTTCGATTGCCGGACCTGCCATATGCCGGCATTTAGCCGTTTACTTACTTTAAGGATCATAAATTATTTTAAGCTGCTAAGCTTGCTTTTCGCTGATATTTCGTTCAGCTTCAACAAGGACCAAAACGATATGTGTGTGTGTTAGAGAGTGTTTTTGTTGCGCGCACATCCTGGCAAAACGTTGGGCAATTATGGCGCACCTGGTTGCTATTAGGGCGTTCGCCACGCCCCCACCACCATCTTACCTCTAATGACAGCCATTTGTGCAGTTTTTGTCAGTTGCGTTTATTTATTACACTTGTGCTGCTGCTGCTGCTGCTCGTAATTTGTTTATTTGTTGCTTTAAAAACTTTTGCCACGCGACGATATGCAGAGCATTTTATATGTGCAGAGAGAGAAAATGTAAAGAAGGATTTTCCAGGATATTTTCCTTGATATTTAATGCAGATATATATTCTTTTTAATTTCGTTTAAATAAATAAATATATATATATATATGGATATTTTATTTCTTCTTTGCAGTTCCAGTTTCCATTGCCTTCAGTTATTACGATATCGTTTAAAGCCCGAGCAGCGCTTCGCATTTGCATATATTGGATTTAAATATTCATTTGCTGCAAGTTGCAAGTTGCTGTGGCATACACCCCCTATTCGCCCCTATTCGAAACTGGACAGCAAACAATGAGCACAGCGGCGGTCGATGGTTCATTGCGGGTCAGAGGCCACTCAATTTTCAGTTTGGTTTAACTACAAACGGGTCGCAGTGACAGCGCGAATTGAATTCAATTTCTGCTGCATGTCAAGCTGATCCGAGTGACGTTCGATCGCTAATTGGAGGGATTAGCGGTGCTGACCTGTGACTGCCAGCGGAAGACCGTACAACCCAGAGGACAGCGCAGATGGTCAAGATGGGGGATAAAAACAATAAACAAATTAGCCGAATGGCTGCATTAATTGAAGCGCTTTGTGATGCTGCTGCAGAATAATATTAAATTTCCAACCTTAAAGCTTAATGAGCATAAATATTTACTTTGCCCCGACTCAGGGGGAAACCCCAAAATCCTTTCCATACAAAAGGCGGGCCAATCAAAGCGGCAAATGAGCTTCACGACAGACAAAAGCCCTGATTGATTGCCGGAGAGGACTTGAAGTTTGTTGCTTATTTAATTAGTCGAAATTTTAATGGCTTTGCCCGGAGTTGATGGCGAACAATTTGGCTTTAAGCGTTATGCTCGACTTGCCAAATTGTTTTAAAACTGGTTCAAGTCGGGGAAAAGCCAGGAGAAGCCATGGGAAGCTTGTCTGCCCTTCAGCCTGCAGCTTAGTGTGTGTGGTCCTTGCTGTTGTTGTTGCCGTTTTACTAATTTCTCGTCATAATTACGGCAATTGCCGTAAAATGTTGGGTACACATATAAATTGGAAATTAGTTAATTTGCAGTTGGATTGCATTGATTTCGGCCACCGGCAGCGGCGGGGCGGGGGGCATGCCACAAATCAATATGCGGGGCACACAGCATGGCATAAATATATATTTATTGACATGGCCCAGTCATGGCAGCAATATTTTAATTAAAAACGTTTGCTAATTTCATAATTTAAGCGTATTAGCTGCGTGTTTTTTTGTGTCCGCATAAAAACTTTAATAATTTCCGTACATTGAGCTTAATTCACATTATTTATTTGCCAGCCATTTAATTGATTTCGATGTTTATTTTCTGCATTTTTTTGTTGTATGTACGGCCGCACACTTCCATTCAATTATGTTTTCGCTGTTAATTTACCAATTTGTCGAACAAAAATAAAGTATTATAAATAATAATTTAAATGTACGAATTCACAAGCAATTTGCTTAGCTACTTACCTATATCACATATATAGTTTTTAATAATTAATGAATGCCTAAACTGCTACCAATTTAAATGGGAAACCCGAAGGGCCACCGAAAAAACCCTTGATTACACACACACACACACACTGGCACTTGAAAAGCCAAATAATTTCCCAAAATAATTTCAATTATGAACAGATTTTACTTCGCTTAAACCCGCATTCCGCCCCTCTAAATGCAGACACAAATGCCATTTGGTTTTGTGCTTCAAGTCGAGTATGATTCAATTAAGCCTTGGCCAGGACGTGGCTCTATGTCTGTATGTGTGTGTTGTGTGTGTGTTTGGGTTTCGTGTGTGTGTGTTTGCGTGAGTGGCGGTATTATTTTAGCGCTGTTAAATGCACAGTTTAAAGCAATTCACACAGGCAAAGCAGGCAGAGTTTATATAGGCCAGAACTCTTGGGTTAATTAACTCAATTTTCAGTCTTTACTGGAATATATCCAAGGCTGAAAGGAAGTAAGTATGCATAAATGGAATTATTTTGGATTAAAATAGCATTAAAGGTGGCTTAAAAATTACATGCAATTACAGTTTTCCAAATAGGTTATAGTTAGCTTAACTTTTGGAACGTTTAAAGTAAAAGTTATGAATGTTTATAAAGTTGTAAATTTATTTCCAACAACTAAGCATTTTTTATATCAATAAAATATATATATTCATATGATAATTATGCTATACCTTTCCAAACACCTTTCCTTATGCTACCATTATCCTTTATCTTCCTCCCACAACTAATCATTAAGATCACTCCCTTCGCCATTGTCACGCCCTTAAGGAGAGCGCTCCTTGGCATTGCAAGTTTGTCGGACACCTTAATGGGGCAGCAGCCGTGACAATCTCTTTTCACATTCCGGCCATGGCCCCACACATTTTGCCACTCTGTGGCCTTCTAATTGATGTAACAAGTGTTCGGGCCATGTATCTGCCAGAATTTATAAGTGGCAAAAGAGTCGGAGGAGAGAGGCGACACAGTCAACAGTCCAAGACGCTTGTCGATAGTTGTTGGCCTAAGGTCATCAGCCACCCATGGCACAACCACATGCTAGATGGAGCAGTGGGAGTTCGGCGACCTCCCCCCTCAAGGATTCACACTCAATAGAAGGCGACACGTAGCTGGCCAAGTGCTGATGGCCCAGACAACTGCCACTGAACCGGACGGAGGCGATGCTGCTCCTTTGCTCCTGCTTCAGTTGCAGAAGCTTTAGCTTCGGCTGTTGCTTGTAATAAATTTGCTTGAAACATGCAATGCCCCGGGGACAAGTGCGGAGGATTCCGTCCGGATTGCCGGATTGCCCGGTGCTGGTGGTGCTGTGTCTGTGTCTGGCTTTTGTTCTATCCATCGCTGATGATGTCGGTTTGCCGTGCAAAGCCACAAATTGCCACTTGGCTGCCCGCTCGTGCCAATCTGCTGCAATGCCTCTTCTTATTGTCGTTATTGCTCCCAGTTACTGTTGTTGCCCTTTGAATAAATCTAAAGAAATAGCATTTAATGTCTATTTGCAGGAGATTAAGATAAAAAGCATTCCCTGGCCAGGCAGAGAGAGAGAGATGGGTTGACCAGGAACTTGGCCAGGACCTTCGGCTCTGGGCATTCGTGCGGCTTATCGATCTGGATTTGGTGCATTGTCTTGCCATCCAACCCAATATCCCTTTTCAAATGGCACGCTCGTAACTGCCACAAACAAGTGACACAATCAACACTTGATAGAACAAACACTTCTAAATTAATTAAATTGCAAATATCCTTGAAGCCAGCTGCACTGCTCACTCGCACACGGTCAGATGGTGGCAATCGAGTGTCCTTTCATGCACTGAGGGAAAATGAGAAATAAACTTGGGTGGGGTAAGACTAGGATTAATGTAATTAATTTATTTATTTTTCTTATTTATTTAAGATATATTTCAGTTTAAGGATTCTTCTATTAATAATCCTCATTTGATAGATAAATATCCTTTTTCTTAAGGTGCATGCCACATCCCATATATGTAGTTGTCAACGTTCTCTCGTCAATACTCCTACATAGGACCACTCTGCTCAAAGATAATCCAGGCCATCAATAATGCAAACAGTTCTTCCTCCTCTTCTCGTCCTGATGCACCTCCTCACCACTGTCCCCCTTTTGCTAGCACATCCTTTTGCTTCGGAGGAGCTGCAGCCTTGTTTACTTTGGCCTGTGCGTCGCCTGCAGTTCTTTTGTGCTTTTGCTTTGGCTTGGAATAGTTTTGCTTTTGTTTTTTTTCACCTCCTCCTCCTCCTCTTTGGTGCTGACGGCCGTTGGCCAACAATTTGGCCAAAGATTTCTCAAGTTGAGCTGAGTTTGGGTTAAACTTGAAAATTAAATGAAATATTTTGCCAGCTCCTTTGGATCAGGTCGCCGCTTATGCAAATGCAATCAGAAGAATGCCCGAATTTTGGCCACCTCAAACACACAATCAAAATGCTGCAGGAGGTGGGTTTAGCAATTGTCTCCTGGGCAATCAATCAAAGTTTTTAAGAGGAGGAGGCGGCATGGCATGGCATGGCAAACAACATTATAGCCTCAGTTTTTCCACCCATTATGCAACGAGGACACGCCCCCAAAAATCCGCAAAAGCCACAGATGACCAGATGCGGGTACGGGTGCGGTGGCTACACAACACGAATATAAATTATGGCCTCGTGTAAATTTTTCGATTGCTTAATGAGCGGAAGTGGCCATCATATCGTTATATGTTTCAAGTTGTAAATGTCGCTTAAATGAATGTCACGGAATGGAAGGGGGAGAGGTATCGTTGGGGGTATCATGGGTATCGGCAGGCGGATGGATGGGCGTGGCCCTGCCAGGTGTTCCGCATGCACTGCATAATTAATTACAATTAGGCGAATCGGGGTTTGATTGCAGGCAGGAGGTTCCTGTTAATTTGCAAAAGTGTTGCAAGCTGCCCCCCCAAACGTTCGACGAGAGCAGAGCAGAGCGTTTAATTTATGGGCCAGCTGTTAAATGTTATACTTTGTGTGACAAATAACCAGCAGAATTGCATATAAGGATTTTGAGAGTTTTTCGGGATATGTGAACTTTACATTGTAAGGTAATTAAAGCTGATATTGTGGCACAAATGAATGCTTGATGAGTCTCTGAAAGTATGTGTATTTATAGGCATTTGTTCTAGGAATTTCAAAGATCCTGAAGATGAAGGAATTTACAAATTAGTATACTCAAAGATGGAGATATTTTTTAACTCCTTTCATTTATTTGTAGTTATAAATATCACCCAGAAATATATTTATATTTAATGTATCCTTCATCCCTGTGGTGATTCCATAAATCCCACCTCCTCCATCAATTGAATCGCATTTTTATTTCGTCCGAACTCAATTTCATGGCATTTAGAGCAGATTGCGAATGGCGGTCCAAGTCGAGTGACGTAAATTAAATTAGTGTCAAAAGAGCATTGTGAGCTGGCGTGAGTGAGTGTCTGTGCGTGCCTGACACGACCGACAAACATAATGACCACCAGGAAAAGTAAAGGCGGAGCGCCCAACGCCCCAGCACAACATGGGTAACATCTACAGAAGAGCAGGAAAAAAGGCACAAAAAAGAGGCAAAAATTGTATGCAAATTATGCTTGACATTGTTTCAGCATACTTTTTGGCGTGTGCGCCAAGACAAAAGCTGACATTTAGCCCAAGGAGCACAAAAAAAGAGATACAAACGCAGGACTGCCAGAGAGCGGAGGAAACTTTTGTGACATTTTTTGGCGCGCACAACGGAAACGTGCAAAACTGGCAAATTTATAATGAGCCGCGGGTTCAGTGCTACGTCCGCTGCCGCGTCCGCGTCCACGTCCGCTCCAGCCTCTGCCACCTCCTCATTCTCCTCCTCCTCCTCCTGCACCCTCCAGCCGTGGCTCTATCCGCTCGACTCTCCCTGCCCCGATCCCAGATCCCACATCCCCGCCAGCGGCGCTTTCTTTTGCTCCGCTAAGCACTAAGCGCATTTGTCGCAAGGTTTTGACTTTAAAAGCGCCAAGCCGCACTCCAAAATGCTCCCAATTCCAAGCACCCAAGCTCTGGGCCATGGTTGCGGTTAATACCTGAAAATGCTTTTAAGAGTTTTCATACCTTGATTTATTGGTTCACACGGATATATGCATATATATATATATCCACGGTAGCACCAAGCAGCAGAGTTTACTGCCAAGGCATTTGCATTTCAAATATGCCACGAATTGATGTATGGGATGGCTGAGGAATTGCTGGCTCAAAGTGTTTGTACACTAGAAAAAATATGAATTTTAATTGAAAAGACTTGGCTGATTCATTTTAAATATTAAAGAAACAACAAACCAAGGGAAATTGTGATGAAACTGCATAGTTTTAGTCTTATTTTAGTTAAGAAAACTGGGAAATGTTAAAGGAAATTAATGGGATTCTGCTGGAATTACTGAAAAATTCCTAAAGAATATATTATAACCACAAAAGAGTTTGATTCTGTTAGAAAAATATTTATTTAAAGCTTTAAACATTTGCTAAGATTATAGAAACAAATTCCCTTCAATTTATATTCATCTTAAAATATATTTTTATATTTTTCTAGTTTATCTAGTTGACTTCCAATAATTTAGTTTAACAACAATTTCTTTCGGTGCCATTAAACTGACATTACGGTCCAACGCGATTTATTGCATTATTGATATTAAATCGGAAAGCGAGTGCTTTAATTAAAAATTAAATACACGAAAAAGTACTGGCATTAAGCGAGCATTGTTTCCAGTTTCCAGAGTTAACTCCACCCCGCCTTCTTTTTTTTCATTGACATTTATTTTTCACGCTTAATGAATGCATTTTCGAGCTTAATTGCGATAAAGTACCATCTTTTAACAATAAATAAGATAACGAAGTCCTTCCCCGCCGCCTGGCAATTGTATCAACCGCGAAAAACATTGACAAACAAAAACCCGTGTCTGAATCGGTATTCGCTCTCTCAGGGGGAAAAACAATTTGTTTATCTTTTAAATGCCATACAAGGCTTGGCTTATTAAATTTGCGCTCCTGTCCCCAGCTCATCTTCATTTCAGGGTTGTTTTTTGTTTTTTTTTTGGTTGCTTTTGGGCCAAGTCCGCGAACTTTGAGCCAAGTAATCAGCTTGCACTTGAGCGGCAAGTGACGGAAAACGAAGAAGCAGAATGCCAGAGGAAGGGCTGTGGCGGGGCTAGCCAAGCCGTTGACAAGTTGGCTAACTTTTAATGCAGCTCACTTAAAAGTTGGCGCCAGCCCTGCGTTTACTTTATTAAAAGCACGACGAGATCTTGATGCAATGTCAGCACAAAAAAAATTTCCATACGCACTGTTGGCTGACTGCAGCAAGGAATTTGTTACTTAAAGGTGAACAATTTTAAGCTTTCATGTTTCATGCTTTAAGCTATGCCATTTTAACGACATTAATGCCTTCACATATGCAAACATCGCAGCAGAGAAAAGGAAAAAGCATCGGCTTCATCTGGACAGGGGGAGCCGAGTCGATTGCCTGGCACTTGGACACATGTAATAATTCAATTGTGTGAACATCTATTAAGGAAGATTGATGACAGGCGCCGGCAATGAGAGCACGAGCACGAGCACGAGTCCGAGTCCAGTGTCCTGCTGCAGTTGAGAGTTGAGTCAGTGTCAGTGCGTCGCCGGAAAAAACACAGATGCACAGATACAGTCGCAGGGATACACACACGGACACTCATATGGGATAAATAAATAAATAAGAGCACAGCCAGGACTGGGCGAAGCAGCATCTATCATACTGACAGCAACTCAACGCTTCCTTCTGACGACGTCACACGTATTCAAGGTGTGCGAGCCAGCTCGGATTCCTCGCTTATTTCTGGTTTTTATACCCATTAAGCGAACAGATCGAGGGTATATCTTATAAGGATATTGAAAATATAAATTAGTCATTAAATTAAAAGGTTTTCTAAGCTTTTTAAGGGTTTTTGGTAAAGATATTTGTAGTATTTTTTATAATAATAAATAAAACATACAACACATTTATTTCAGTGTCCTTTTATTTATACTTTCTCTGCATTTGAAGCTAGGAAAAACTTTAATACTTGATTGACTTTAAAGAAGTATCTTAAAGCCAGGACCCTCCTGAACTATATTTCCTACCTGCCTTATTTTTTATTGCACACCGCAGTCTCACATGTCAAATAAACGCTGTCAAATGGAAAATAATTCAAGCCGTGGCAACTGTGGCAGTCATTTTTAAAACGCTAACAGGGGAGCCGTCCAAGCGAGACTGAGCAGCCGTGGTGGCCAAAGCAATATTGACTTACTGCCGGGCATTTTCAACCTTATTAAGTTGACACTGAGGCGGGGTCGCGTCTACGGCGCCTTTAAAGTTGCAGCTTCCCGACATCCAAGGACGGCCAAGGACTCCTCCCCTTTTTATGACAATACGCTTGAGTGCCCGCCGCAGTGGCTTTAAAAAAAAAGACGAAAGAACGAGAGTGTGCGATAAGTGGAAACAAGCTGACATTTATGCAGTTTGCCCAGCCAGCCTGCAGGCAGTCGCTCGAGCAGAGCACACATCTCCGAGTGCACATATTTTGCTGTTTCAGCTGCGACTCTTCTTGGGGCGCTCCGGCAGCAACAAAGCCAATACAAGGAACCTAACGAGCTTATTTCCAGACACCACCAACTCAGTCAAAGTCGCAGCAGGAAGAGCTACGGCTGCTGCTGCTGCGCCTGGCGGCTACATCACATGCATGATTGACTGCGCAGTTGTGCAGCGAAACGACTGATAGTCGGTCGGATCAGCCATATAGAAACAGGACATACAACAGACGACAGTACAGGACGAGAGAGGACATTGAGGGCTGGCGGGAAACAGGTGTCGCTGTCCCTCCGCCGATTGTCATAAACTCCGAGCACATGTCCCGAGTTTGCCGCCACTTCATTTGTAAGTCTGCTGGTTGGGATTATAACAACTCAAGTCTCAGATTCTGCTGATGCAAAGGGCAGACAGCGGATGCTTGGGCGTAAATCAATTAAAAGACGCTGGGTTAATAATGAACGCGGCATCACGTCCGAAAGGTTGAGATGAATAGCGTCAGCAAGTTCTCCTTTCTTTTTTTCTTTTAATAAGAACTGCATTAAAAGTGAATTGGAAAAAAGGCAAAGGTAAAGAAAACTCAGTCAAGAAAAAATGTAGAGGGGATCCTAGCTCACCGGCTTCTTCGGCTGCCAGTTAATTAAAAGTTTATTGCCAGAGCCAGGGATGCACGACAGCAGCCAATTCGCCAGAGAATAATATTTAAGCCCAAATTAATAGGGAAAAGAACTCCGAACACTTGCAACAGATTGATGTATCCCTGGCTCCAAGCACTCGCTTATTACTGCGAGCAAGTGAGCTGCACAAAACAGCACTTTATTAAAGTATTATTAATTAAATACTGGCTCTAGTTATCAATTAAAATTGACTACCATGGTAGCAGCAGAGAGCAAGCGAAAAAAGAGAAAATTCCAACAAGAGAAAATTGGATTAAACGGAAGGCGTTTCCTTTGTCCCAAGTTCTACATCCTGGCAAAGCGAAGCGAATCGAACTCCAACTCCAACTCGAATTCGCAGGACAATTAAGACAAGCAATTAACAGGCGATCAAACTGAGTGAGTTGGCTTGTTTGTTTTTTTATCTGTCACTTGTCTTCTTTCGGTTTTATGGGGGAAACCAATGCGAAAACATGACGATAGCAAACAGCGAAAACCAATAAAATGAACTTGTCATAAAATTAACGCATTTATAAAGCAAACAATGCGGGATTAACAACAGGCGCTTCCGTTCCTGCTTCTGGCACTGTCATTCAGCATCAACAAACGATCCTGATGAGAATGGAAATGGATGGAATGGAGTGGCAAGAAAGGACTCAGGGGGAGTCGAGCAGGAGCATACATAATAAAAAATACACCCGCGTGCCGTATGTCGAACTAAAGCCATTTATAGGCCATTTTTATTTACACGCTGCGGCCGAGTTGCGTGAGAAATAACTGCCACTTCATTTGCACAGGGTCCCCGGCAAACAGATAAGACAAACATCGTCCTGACAACACACTCAGAGATCATCATCATCATCGTCGTCGTCGGCGGAATGTTTATGACTGGGCCCATACCCTGATAACCACACAAACCCACAAGCCACAGTTGATTCCTCGCTCGTTAAATTAAAATTTGCACACGATTTGCCCTGATAAAGTGGATACTCAAACTAGCACGCGATGAAAATGGAGGAGTTAATACATAAATATTTCTCTAGATATGATTAACTTATGTATCTTTTAGAAATCTTTATTTTAATGACAGTATTTATGAGAGAGTTTTTGGAGAGTTTTTGAAAGGGGAAATATATTAAGACTCGAAAGGATTAATTTATAATTAGAAGCTTATGGATAAATATTTCTTTAGAAATAATTATCTTATGTATCATTTTGAAATCATTACTTTAATGACAATTTTAAGAGACAGATTTTGGGGAGTTTAAAGGGGATATATATAAAGAATTAAAGGGTTAATTGTATATATAGTTAAGGGTTTTTTGAGAGAGTTCTTGGGGAGGTTTTGAAGGGGAAAATATATTAAGAATCGAAAGGGTTAAATTATAATTAAATGTTTATTGATAAATATGTCTTTAGAAATGATTATATTATGTATTATTTTGAAATCATTACTTTAAAATCAATTTTTAGGGGGAAATATATATAGAATTAAAGGGATAATTTATAATTAAAATTTTATTATAAAAAGGTTACTTGAAAGCGATATTTTGAAGATTTCCTTAGTTCCTTATTATATGGTTTTGTCATAGCACAAAATATTTCTCCAAGTTTTTTATTAAATTCTCCTATATTTTAATAGATATATTTCTAAATTGCAAACCCTTTAAAAATGCATTTCGTGGAAATCTCTGTTACATTTTATGCCTTACTCCATTTTATAGTTTATTTACCCAAATGCCATCTTTATAATTATCCATTTTATAGCATTGTTTTTGTTATGATCCCCTCAGGGTATATTAAGTTCGTTTTTATTGGAGAAACAACAACAAAAAAAAAATACCGCCACGTAGTGCAGGCGAACATGCCAATACTTCGCTTTATCGCCTGTAGTTCTGAGGAAGTTGTCGCCATCCGTGGCTGTTGTTGTTGTTGTTGGTGGTGGTGCTGTTGCTGCTGCCTCGAACGTTGCATGACAGCTGGCGCACACTTTGCGCCTTTGCCCACAAATTACTGCAGTCAAATTGATCGATTGTCCTGTATGAGGAGCGGCGGGTATGAGGACATGCTGTAAGCGACGTAATGGGGCCAAGAGACAGAGAGTCGAAGCGAGGAGGAAGGCAGCATTTTATGATATAAGGCAAGAGGCACTGAACTGTGGTAAACGATTTGTTGTTGTTTTTGCTCTTCAACATTGCATGCCACAAACACGCACACACCCACACACTTACACACACGAGCATCCCCGCACACAGATGAATTGAATTAAATTGGATTCGTTGAGTTTGTGTAAACAAAATTTTAATGTCTTTTTGCTTTTGAAGTCATTCACTCAAACTCAAGTTGTGAGCTGTGCAGCGCAGGCTTATAGTACACCCACACACCAAGCCACACACACACCCACACAAAGGGCAAGGGGGTAGAGGGTGTAGGGGGAGCAGAGGAGTCACCATGATGTTGATATGTCTGACATAAATTTCATCAACTGTCTAAGTTAATGACAGTAAATTTGTTTGAAAATTGCTTTAAAATGGCAGGGCAACCAAGCAGCGCAAAAACAGAGCTGGGCTTTTGAAAAGGGAAGGTTATTCCTACCAAAGAGATGGGTTTGGTTGAGGCTGCTACACAGGAAGAAATTTTAAAACTAAGATTCGTATAAAAGATTGCATTTTTAAAGATATTTAGTTAGCATTTTCAAAACTTCACAAATGAAGGTACATCTCTATATTTAGTTAAATTAATGTCTAACTTATATTTGCCATTTTCTAATTTTCCTTAGTGTCCTTGGGTTAGTTGTTAAGGTAGGCACAGATACAAAGAGGCATCGCCTGGGCGCCATGTCGCTGTGACAGCCATGCGCCAAAGACGCCTAGCACTGGCAAAAGAAATGACTGAATCCAGCGAAATGTGTCATGATAACTCAAATAAAGAATGGAAGCCAACCCATGCTGAAACCCGCTGTCGCAGCCGACCTGTTCAGCCTCCCATCCTCCTGCCCATCCTGCTGCTGCTCCTCCTCCGAGTTCAAGTCAGTCAACCAGCCGCGAAATGCAAAGTGCGCGGCATTCGCGGCAGAGCCAGCGGAAGCAAAGCGCACACACATGACGAAAAGCGAGGAAAAACTGGGGGAAAACTGGGCAAAAACTGGGCAAAAAAAAAAAGAAAGAGCGCACACAGGATGCCCGGCTAGGATGAACTTATTACGTAGAGCGAATTTATGAAGTGAAACGAGTTAAATGCCAGGCCAAGAGCAACTCAGAGGCGTGGTAACCAGAAAGGGCAACAACAATGCACTAAAAGAAATTTATTAAATTTTAAATTGTTTATTTAAGCTAGGAAAGAACTGAAAAAAGTCTGGTAATATATTTAAGACACTTTTAAAGAGCTTTTCCTAATATATTTATATGTTTAATATCAAAATATACACGAAGTAAAAACATATTTCCTGCTGCTATAAATTTTGATGCTGGCACTATGATTTATGGTTTTACTTTAAACAAAAATGTATTTATTATTTTCAAGAGTTTTTCTTGTGTGTGTGGCGACCGCCAAGAAATCATTTTGTTGCCTGTGTCTTGCGCCCAAAATTTTTAATCTGATGATGTCAACACAAATTGTGGCCCGCGAGTTGAGAGGGCCAGAAAAACACAGGACCAGCAGCAGCAGCGGGTGGAAAAAACTATATGTATTTATATACATAAAAAAAAAAGGAAAAAATAGAGAACTTCAAGGACTCCGCAAAACGCTGTGGCTGGCAAAAGGTTAGACGGCGAGTGTCAAGCGAGGAGCAGCTCGCCTTCGAGTGGCGCGCGAGAATCTGCGACTGCAACTGCCACAGCGGCCTTGTAGTGTCACTTACAGCACATAAATTTGCGCGGCTTTTTTATTATTTTTGTTGTACTCGCTGTATTATACAACTGCAATTTGCAGTTGCTGCTGCTGCTGCAGGCCAAGTAGCAAGGAAGGAGCAGCAGCAGCAGCAGCAGGGAGGGTGTGACAGCAGCGCGCTAATGCAAGGCACCGCAGCGTGAAGGATACGGCCAGGGCTTGGCTTGTTGAGAGTGTGTCTCCTGGCTTCCTTTTAGCTCTTTGGGCTCTTCGAGTGGCTCAGCTGCTCGGCAGGTAGCAGCTCGAAAATGCTCGAAAATGTTAAATGATGCCGGATGACGATAGGAAGGTCAGTGGACAGGTAATCATAGACTGCAGCATAGACTCAGTCTCCAGAAGGTGTGATTTAAGGTAAAGATCCTTGTTGTTATTGTAAATATTCCCCAGTAACAAATGCCTTTCGAATGCTTTTAATTAAGACCAAAATCCAAATGCAATTAAAACGTTGTTGCAAACTCAAAAGCATTCGGTTTGCTGCCCGCGGTTTCTCCTGCCATTAGATACCGCTATCGCAACATTTACTTACCCCAGCCCCTTCGCAAAATCAAAGCTGCAAGCTGCAAGCTTGTTTTGGCCCCAGGACACCTTCATAGAAGGATACGTGGAGACCCCTTACCGCCCTGTGCCAAAAGTCACGAGCTTGCATATGCTCTCGCCCATATCTAGTTTAAATTATCGACAACGCCGGCAAGTATATCAAATTTACGGCACCCACAGTGCATGCATAACAAGCTGCCGCTGCACAGTGGGCACCCAGAGAGTGGGTGTTGCCCCAGGCGTCGGTAACAAATGCAATACAAAGATAACAACGACGCTGCCAAACAATATTGTGTCCAATTAAATTGCATTCCGCCGCGTGCGCGAATTATGGAAGCCAAGCGAATGCATTGCAAATGCCGTTTATTAAATTTCAATTCCCAATCAATAAAGCTGACCGTTCGCCCCCTTTCCCCCATCCGATGAAGATGCATGCCAATGCTGGGAGGAGATTCCCAGCGATGCTGGGGGTAGCTGCTGCGATCCGGCGGCAGCAATTTAATGAAAGTATCACAATGATTGGTTTCCACTGGCGACTAAGCAGCGGCAAAAATGTCCGGCATAATGAATGGCATCGGGCAAAGACACTGGGCGCCGTCGAGCGTCGTCTTCTCCGAAACTGCGTCTTTGTCCTCGTCCTCGTCCGAGTTGCATTAGTCGCCAACATGGAAATGCTATATATAAGCCCGGACAGGAGCCTTGGCTGACAGGCAGCTTAAATCCTGCCGAAAGCGCCGGCACTGAAAGCTCTGGGAGCTGGCGATGGGGAAGTATCAGCATCGCATCGCCATCGCCATCACCATCAGGCAGGGCAGCCCTAGCAAGATGCATTGTTTGGCGTAGAATTTAATTTTAGTTTAACTTTGTAATTTATCGATGCCGTATGTCGTCGACGAGCTCAGGCTTTCCGCTTCTTCAGTCGTCTCTCCTCTAAAATGGCAGCGTCCGAAATGGGAAAAGGTCCTTTTTGCAGCATGAGCTTTGATGGTGGCACACTGAGAATATAAAGCATAAAAAATCATCATTTTATTACATGTTTTGGGATTGAGTTTCAGCAGTTAAAGTCATACTATTAGAGGGATTAATTAATTAAATCTGTAAGCTGTAAGCTGTATTTCTAGCAGAAAAATTAAATTTTGTGAAAGAAATATACTGCATAATTCAATGAACATATTTTTGGCTATGTTTCCTATTCCTGATGATCATATTTATGAATAAAATGATGAGTAAATCCGTGTCAAATTTTCTCCCCGTGCATTGCCAGCTTTCAAACGCAGCTCGCCGCTGACATAGCTGCTGACTACCTTCATTAGTGTTTTGTTTGGCTTTGGCTAACCATGGGGGACAGGCAGGGATCCTTCCACTCTTCTTTTTTTTTTGATGTGGGCTTGCGCTTTTTGAAGTTTAGCCCCCAAAAACTGCTAGTTACCAATCCCCCTCGAAAGTTCTTTTTTGGCTTTCCCCCCGTTTCGTTTTTGTTGTCCTGTTTTACGCCAGTGTTTTCCCCTATATTGTTGGTTTGGTTCGCCTTACCAGCTGCGCTCTGTCTTGCATTTGTCTTCATCGACAGCCAAGTTGTTAGCTCTTTCATTTTTCTTTCGGTTCGGTCGCAAAAACTTTCGACTTGCTCTCATTTGCCATCCGCCGGCCAGCAGCCACTCAATTCCCATTTCCCAGTATCAGTGGCTAACTCGTTTGTCTTCCCAGTTCGCTTTACGTATACGTAATGACAATTAGAATTGACAGACACAGCGCTCGAGAAAGTTGCCCCAGGCCCCCAAGTAGTTGCCTCCAGCAGCTGTTATTGTTGATTGCATCTAATCCCAAAGATTTTATTCTTGCTGCAGTTGCAGCTACAGCAACAGCTTCAGTTACAGTTCCAGTTCCAGTTGCAGCTTCAGTTTCAGTTTCAGTCGCAGTTTCGGTTCTTGCAGCACCCACTCCATTAGTCCTTAATGAACAAGTTACAAAATTTTTGGGTGTGGGCAAAGTGATGGCATGAACACCCTTTCCGGGACACTCGCTGGGTCCCATCAATACGGAATTGGACTTAATGGTAATGCAGGGTACACAATAGTTTTTGGCTCGAACCCAAACTCCTGGCTTGTTAGCAGCCGCATTACGTGCTACCAGCTTTTAATTTGTGGGTGTCGAACGGGGGACATTCACCCTAATCGCGGGGTAGGAGTTACTTGGTGCTACTTTCAAGTGCACTCCGACAGCCATTCATACTACTCTTTGTACTCGTCCTCAAGCAGTTGAGGCCAATTAATATGCTCGCATTACAAATATGCGCTCAATTAGGCATAATTAGTCAAGCACGTGTGGCCACGCCCCGTCCATTAGCCAAGGGGCTGGGCTCTTTCCCATTGGCCGCCAGACGGACTCCCTGTCTGTCTCCCTGTCAGTATGTCAGCCAGTCAGTCTCCCAATGTACATGAAAATCCAATTTCGCGTGGGTTTCATTAGCAGCTCCGGCTCGCTTCTTCTCCACTCGTGTGGCTGACTCAAGCAATTTCGAACGGAAAAGGACAAAACCACAAAAAATAATTAAGCACTCGGCGAATTCGCCGCTTGACAATGTCAGGCTTCACCCAAAACCGTAGCAGAAATCAATGAAAGCGCTTTGGTGATATTGAAATATTTCTGGTTCTTCTGCGGCGGCTCAGTCTTAGGCGGATTGCAAATCCAAAAGCCTCGTCCTGGCCATGACGGCAAACAACAACCGGGACATGTGTCGCTTAACATTGTGCCAGAGGCACTCGCGACGTGGTCTCCGCCATATATTGAGTTGTCTGCCCATCAGTCAGAGAGATAGCCATCCTGGCAGTCAGTTAGTCAGAGCTCGGGGCTCGGAGCTCGGTGCTAGAGAGTTGGTCGGCATCAAATGAAGTGAAATCGATGCGCTGCTAACTCTATTCATATAAGCCGAGCAGAGTTGGCCCAGACGCACATATACAGCTGGCAGTTAGGTTGTCATTCAAGGACACTAAAACAAAATTTAATTAAAGAAGTGGCAAAGTTGAGAAACCCAAACTGCTAAGAAGGTTTAAAGACTTAAATGTTTAAATTGTAATTAAGTATAATTAAACAAAGTTAAATTTTTGCATAATTTGTTTTAATATACAAATTTCTTTCTGTGTTTCTGATATCAGTTAGCAAAAGTCGGAGACCGAAGAGCTGCTATCCTGCTGCGGGCGGGCGTCATGCGGGCAGCTGTCAATGTGTCTATGGAAATGCGCGGCACACATTTGAGTGGATTTGCTAACTGATTTCGTTGGACTGGCGGCGTCTAGTGGCGGTGTCCGAGGTCCATAGTCCGCAGTACAATCGAATTGTGTTGACGTGGCTGGATTATTACTTCATAAGCAGGACGAAACAATAAAATAATAATGCAAGGACCCCAGAGCTCATGGATAATGCCAAGCAAAGCAAATCTCGGCCACCGCCGCTGCCGAGAAATCTCTATGTCAATTATCAGCGATTCCTTGTCTGTATCCTTGTGCCCTTGTGATCCAACAAAGCCATTAACCATTTCATTCGATTTTCGTATGCGAATCTCAATTGCCAATGGCATTCCCTATTAGCAGCGGCTAAGCTAATTTGCTGCCAAAGACATGGCAAAATCGTGCGGAGCCACTTGAGATATATATCTGCCAATTGTCGCAGCCAGAGGGGCGTGGCTGGATTTGGTAATAAGATGGGAGCATCGAGCATCGAGAGTTCATTTAATTGGGCCGGAGATCAAATCAATCAGAGAAGCCAAGAAAACGAGATTTGTTTTAAGGAAATAGTTGGGATTCTTATGCGAAAATCCAACCAGCTTTCATGGGATTATTGCACTTATCATCAAAAAACAAACAAAAACCTGTCAATAAAATTGATTTAGAGTAACAATATAGCAACAAATAATACAATTGCAATTGATAGCCTAGTTTAAATTGAAATTGAAACAAAAGAAAAGGTAAAATAATATTCTTTTTTTTTAGACAACAAACTCTTTAGCTGTGACAGACATGCAAAACGTTTTTAATTAATATATATACGACCACCAACAATCAAATATTTTCCGGTTTATTTTAAAGCCATTAACCACCGGCTGCAGGATACGAAAAAAATACGCACATCATCATTTTAATGCATTTATTTCATTGGCAAAAAATGTGGCCTAAGCTGCTGGCTGATGGCCTGTGCTGGGAATAGGAAATGGGGGAATGGAAATGGGAGATGAAGCCACAATGACGTGACAGAACGTTTGGGGAGAGGAGAACCTACCGGAATCGATGGGGCGCCCAGGCAGTTATTTCCGTTCGAAGGAGACGAGAACCTGTTAAGCACTCAATGCGTTGAAGAAAATATTCGGAAATAAGTTCATTCATATGGAGTTTTGGCCAGGAGCAAGTGGTGTTATGGCAGGAGGAGCAGCAGCAGAGTCCGTAGTTGGACCTTTAAATGGATTTTACGGAATCCTCATTTAAATACGCCACGGGAGGCAATCGCTGTGGTAGCTGGCTCACTGCGCCTATTATATACCCTTTTATATGTTGAACTAGGGAAATAAGAATCAAAATTAAAAGCAACGAATTAAATTTTAATAATACGAAAACAAGAAATTAACAGCAAACATAATGCAAAGTAACGTAACAAACATTGAACAATTTAAACAATTAGCAATAGAGTCGAATAAAGCTGCTCGATTGGCGACACACCGGACAGGTTTCACAGACAGTCAGGGCTTGGACCAGGCAGCTCATGCAGTAGATGTGTCCACATAAGGTGGCCACTGGCACCTCCGCCATGTCGAAGCAGAGACGGCACTCTGTGACCGGCAAGTGCCGCGTTTCGTCCATTTCATCATCTGCAGTTAGGTCGATGGTGATGATATCGGGATTTTCAACTTTTATGGAGAACGGACGGTTGTTGTTCATTTTTAATTCCTTATGGATATATTTATATTCCTTATGGGATATTACTTTGAAACTAACTGAGATCTAACTTTAACAAATAATACTGAGAGTCCTTAGTTTTTACGTTTTGGATATCAGAAAGATACTATATACCCCACACGATCTTAGGGTATGCATATGTATGGCTTTTGTGGTATATGGCAGCGAGCGAGCCAGTTCAGTAATCGCATGTGCCTGGCCGCAGAAACAACCCACATGCATACACAGCTGGCCCAGGGTGTGTGTGTGTGGGAAAACCAGGGGGAAAATGGTAAGGGGCAGGGGCAGGGGCAGAGGTCAGTGGCAGAGGGAGTGGCAAGCAACGCTCGCTCGACCGGCATAAAAAGCTTGTTCTATGCAGTCGTTTAGCTTAACCGCAACATTATGTCGAATGCTGGAATCTTCAATCTGCTGATGCTGCTGCTGCTGCTGGTGCTGTGCTGCTTCTGCTCCTGATGGGGTTCCGTGGGCCATCCTGGAGAGAATTGGGTGGCTCGGCTGGAGTTTATGTTTCGGTCGGGTCAAGCGTGAAGGCATATTCCATTTGCCCCAGCTCCGTGGCCCGGACGGACCTAAATTCCCGCTGAAATATGCAGAGCGATGCGTATACGCTGGCATTGTTTAATTTGGAAATTTTTGGCAACGGCAAGCGAAGCCCCAAGCTTAATAAGTAGACATTGGGGGCTGCATTCCTCGGCTTGGCTTCCTTCCTTCCACCAAAAAACCTTGAAGAGCAACACGCTGGATGCGTTTAAATGCCAATTACCAGTCTCAAACATTGATGTGCGCTTCTCACTTTGAGTGGCAACTTAATTCAATTGCCGCTGCACTCAGCAAAAGCAGCAAGTTTTTGGCGATCGACAGGAAGAACCGAGGAAGGAAGGAAGGAAGCTCTCACTCAGACGGAGTCCATTAAGTTGCTTTAATTATTTAGCAGCCTTAAAAGCCGAGCCATGGCAATGTCTTTGCGTTTTTATAATGCCAACGAGCCTTTGCATTTAATTATGAGCAATTTTTTGTCTGCGTCCAGCAGCAGCAGGCCAGAGTTGAACAAACTTTGTGTCATCTTGACCCTCCGCACCGAAAAGGGTCGGACAATAAATAATACGACCCCTAAATAGGGGCGGACCCCAAAACGTGGGCGGGTGATGGCCTATAAATTGTGGAAAAATTCCGATGGCTGGCCGATTGGCTTTTGCCACCTGACAGTTGAAACTTTTGCCGAAAAACCCAAGGAGCACATGCACGAAATCATATCCACGCACAACAAACACAAATCTTACCCACACACACACGCAGGGGGGGTTGAGAGAGAACTTGGGCCTGATCCCGAGACGAAGGCTAGCTGCGTCAACGGCACAATTTCGTAATTTTTATGGCAAAAGTTCTCTAATCAAATTTAATGAATTGTGAAAAAGGCAACAAATATACGACAACTTTCTAGCAAAGTTTGTCCTTCTCGGCCTCGGGTTCGAGCATCTCGTGGCTGATATTTCTTATAAGTAGACGTCACTCCACCATGTCGTTGCGAAGGTTGGACCTGGATGTGGTGGCCCTGCCTGGGTTTTCTCGAGGATGCGGCATCGATTTGGTTTGGCGTTGTAAATTGGCGGATGTGATTTTTGTGGGCTGGCATTATTAAATGCGGCATAAAATCAGCAGGCAGGGCCCAGCCCAACCACTTTCGGCATTGAAGTCTAACAAACGCGCACAGTTAGCACAGGCAGCCAACAAATTGTTGTACACATTTTTTTTTTGACTTGACTATGACTATGGTTGCTCTGACTCTGACTCTGACTCTGGCTGGTTGTGTGCCCTTTGTTGTGCCTTGTGGCTGCTGGAGTGTCTCGGTCCCGGCATTGTTGAAGCACTTTTCCCGGCTCAAAGTTTGTCAATGTAACGGAAAACTGTGTTTAAGTAAATTTTTCATAAATTTTCTGTTTGCCAACTTCGGTTACGAGGGGTCAGGACGGGGTGTGCAGATGAGTTGTTTACTGTCTCAACAGCGAGGGGAATATGCAAAGTGAACTCCAAAGAATTTAACAAATAATTTATTGAGCATTCCAAGGTTTATTTTCAATTAGTTTTGAGTTTGAATAAATTAATTATATATCTTAAAGAGTTATTTGGCGTTTGAAAATATATTTAAAATATATTTTTAATAATGCTTTACTAATTATTTAATATAATTTAAAAGAAAGTTTATATTTATGGTTTTCCAAGGCCTTAAAATATATTAAAAAAGCGGAATTACTAAGTTTTTGCATAAAAATAAATTCAAACTTTATTTTTAATAAAGTTTTACCAATTTCTTATATATATTAAAATAAAATTGTAATTGATAGTTTTTTTTAAGGCTTTAAAATATATATATAAGATAAAATATAATTAAAAAGCCGAATTACCAAGTAATTGCATAAAAATAATTTAAATGTATTTAAATTATAGTTCTTTAAGGTCTTAAAAATATATTTAAGCTTGTGTTTTGGAAGTGAAATATATTCTTCTTAACAATTTAATCAAAATTAAGCCAAAATCAAAGCCAAAATTGTTTTTCAAAATCTATATAAAGTCACCCTGCACTGTGCCTGCCTTTATAATCAGCCGCCATAAATTGTTATATTTTATTAATGTGGCTCGAACGCGGCGGCGAGCTTCTCCCTGTTGCCAGTTGGCCATATGGAAGTATTAATCAAAGCTGGAACAAAAAGTGTAGCATACAGTTGAGCGCTGCAAAATTTCGGCTATTTTTCATTATACCCGTATTCTCGGTGCTTGGTGCTCTGTGTTCGTTGCTAGCTAAAGTTTTGTACGCACACAGCAAAAGCAATTTACGCATTGCCACAAATATTCGACATGTGTGTGAGTAAGGGTATATGGTTTGAGTGTGCCTTGCCATTATGATTACTCATACGCAGCGTTGGCAACAATCATACGCCGCGTTATTAGCTGTGTCAGCCTAACAAAAATAATGACAATGAGAATATGCCAAAAGTATTTGTATTTCTCCCTCGATATACATATACATATATATATATACACACTCGACTCTCTGCTGCCAGATGATGACGATGTCTTAACTCCTCATTGCCGTCGTCGTTAGCGTCTTGGGTTTGGCCAACTGAAACGTTGAGATTTATGTCTTGGCATGATCTTTTGTGCCGAGCAGCAACGAAAATATTTTATGAAATAATACGCACACAAAAACACGCTTAAACGCCCGGGCACGCATCCGACGACTATATGTACACGTGGCGTATACTCATTTTGGGCGTTAAGTGCTTTCTGCTGCGTCATCTTTTAAGTATTTGCAGCATAATTAGCTTGCTGAGTGCGTGTGCCGGGAGTCGAGTGTCAAGTTGGAGTCCTAGTCAAGCCCCAAACTACAAGTAAACGTCCTCGCACTAATTGTTTCGTCAGGGGAGTTTGAAAAGGTATCGTCGTCGTGGGTGCCCTTAAAGCTGGCTAATTATACCTGGGCTGCCATTCAAAGCCATTCGGCTTTAAGCCTTTCAGCTCTGACGGTTTCAAATGTCAATAGTCACGGGGACTGGCAGCAGAAACCACATCAAAGATTTGTGCGGCCCACAAGCTTTTCTTTTCTTTCCTTTTTTTTGTATTTTTTTTTACGCTGCTTCTATTTTTATTTTTAGATATTTTTGTGCGAATTTGTTAGCTAATTAAACATCGGCTGGCTGGCCATAAATTCAAACTGGGCTCATAATTTGTATTTTCTGTGTTTATTTCTTTTTTTATTTCTTGGTTTTTGGCTCTGCAAATTGAGTTCATTGCACTTGTCGGCCAGGCCAGCCAGCGGCATGCTGCTGCAACGCGGCGTATGCGCAATATTTGCTGGCTGTGCAGCATTTCTTTGGCACTTGGCTTTGGCTGGCCAAAACGCAGTCAGCTGAACTTTGACAGTGCCGGGGCCATAATTTATGACTTGTTTTACACAGCACCCGCACATATACGTGGTACTCGACTCCATCGATAGATGGCGCCACTCGCTAGCGAGGGACTTGAAATATTTATGGAGTTTTCTTTTCGTTACAATTTTTTTCACCCACACTTTCTAACATTGTTGCTTGGGGGATGGGTGTACATTTTTTTTGCTTTTCCCTCTGATGTGGTTTTATCTTGGGGACCCGCCTCCGCCAACAAGCTGCTGCTGCTGCTGCTCCTTCTGCTTCTGGTGCTCGTCGTGGGCTGGCCGGGTCGCTTAGTCAACAGTTGACTCTGGCTTTGTTTATGACATGTCCCCTCATTCATTTTAATTAATTCTAGCTAGCATTTCGCGCCCATGGCAATGACGGGAGTCGTCGCAATGCAAACAATAAAAAACACAAAGAGCAGACTCCTCGGACTTGGAAGCTAGGAGCTGAGAGCCGGGATTTGCCTGGACGTTGGCGGATCCGGTCTCCCGGCTCCTGGGGCTCTTATGTAAAAATCACGGAGGCGTTTATGCCGGTCAACTATTTTTATTTTCATTTTCATTCTCATTTTTATGCTCATTCTTGGCGGCTGCCTTACAAGTTACCCGGCAACATTGCGATGTCGAGGCCAGGCATTGGGGGCATGGGCATTATTGACGTAGTTTATGGAGCCATTTATGACGATTCAACATTTTTATTTCCACCGCACTGCAAGCGGATGGAAGGAGGGAGCAGCATCAACTTAAATTTACTGCTTGTAAAAGCCGCCAAGCCGCCGGTGTGGGTAAATAAAAACAAAGGACGGGGGCTAGGACGAGAACAATGCCAAAACAACGACGAGTCAGCGCCATAGATAAAGCTTAGATGCGCACAGCGTATCGGGTTTCTATTATCTCGGCGAAAACGTCGCGACGTCTAGGAGTCGAAAAGTTTTTACGCAAAAGACGATGGCGAACTTAAAAAATAAAAAAATAAATACCACGCGAACATAAAGCAAAGCAAAGGAGCGCCAGGAGCGCCAACAGGGAACAGCCAGCAGGCAGGAGCATCCGTGGCATCCTCACACAGGCGCATAATGAAGCGCGTCATTATCCTTAAGATACATAAACAATGCCAGCAAAAGAAGCAGAAGCAGCAGCAGCAGCAGCTGACTGGAAGGTAGTGCAGTTCTATAGTTTATGCACTTGGAAAATGAGGAGTCAGGGATATTAAATTGTTTACTATATAAAATTTGTTTCATTTTCTTTAAATATATATTTTTCTTAAGCGCAGAAAAACTATGTATAAATTACCACAAACTCTATAAAGAATACTGAAAGATTTCCTAATTGTTTATAAATTTTTCCTCTTAGTGCAACAAGATTGTTAGCTGAACTATAGGGCAAACAGGCGGCAACAGAAACAACAATAGACAACTGGTAAAGCGAGTGGAAAATACTCGGGCATTGTTTCTGTTCAGTGCTTAATTACCAGGCAAGAGCACTATAGTTCCTTGAACTGGCCAAAAAGTTTACGACTGCATGCGAGGATTGGACAATATATACGTTATATACAATTATTACCTTTGGGAACTCTGAACTCCATCCAAACGGAAAGCAATTCCCTTTTGCTAAAAATATTAAACATATATTTTCAAGCCGGTATTCTGGCCTAGCCTCCGATTGATTATGGTTTTCTCAATTAGCCTGCACAAATATTATTTTATCGGGCAGACACAACACCGGAGGAAGGTCGGTTCAAATAATAAATTTAATCGAAAAAGTGCATAGAATAATATGCAGGGGAAATATTTTTAATAGATCGTTTTAGTGGCATCCTTTTGTGCATGCCGCCGCCGCCATCACCGCATGCAAGTTTATTTTCTCAGAATAATTCGAGCCGAGAGAACGAGTATTTTTCCCCTTTTTTGTTTCTTGCCGAGCATTTATTGGTTTTTGAATTTTAATTAAAATTTGATAGCCGCCGGCGCCGAAAGCAGCAGCAGCAGCAACAGCAGCAGGCGTCGCTTAGCTTGGGCCAACACAAATATTCGGATCGGCAACAGAGGCGTAGTTTTGAGGGGTGGTAAAGAGAAGTCTGGGAAAGGGGGCTTGTGTCTGATTTTATCTAGTTTTAAGCCATATTTTTGAATTTATATGAATATTTTGTTGTTTATTATTTACTTTAATTTTTTTGTCAGCTTGTCTTAATGAAATTTTAAACTCAGAGTCTCATTTTTAAAGGATTTATTGAATTTAGCCTAAATCTACTTAGAAATACTTTGATAATATTTACGGATTATTATTTTCATTAATAAATACTCTCTAAAAAATTAAATTTCCTTATTTTATCTCATATAAATCTCAATCCCACGCCCCTGTTTCATGTCTGGAATTTTGCCGGGCAACAAACCCACGCTGCCAGCTCGTTATTGTTGCCTAATATCAGTCATGGTTTTGTTTGGCAGCTGCACTCTCCCAGTTATACAGATATTTGCGCCCTCGTTTTCTCAATAAAAGTTTATTAAGCCAACAAATGCGGCGCCGCTGGGGACTGCAGCTCTGTGGCAAGATGGATGGATGATGGGGTTACCTGTGCCAATCAAATTACGTCCTTGGTTTTAGTGAGAGCGGGACTCAAAATTTCATTTGTGTTAAGCTGGCTAAATTGTTTTGCTTATTATACTGCCAGCGCGGCTGCTGCTGCTGCTGCTTCTGCACGGTGCACATGGCGTATGAGTAATGTTTATATGAAAATTATGCAAAATGCATATTAAAAAAATAAAAAACGGAGAAACGAAAAAAAGGCCAGGTAAGCCCCGCTCTAACGTTGTGTGCTGTAAAAATGTGAGCCAAAAGCTTCTTAAGGATTAAAAACGTCAGCAATTTTGCGGTACACAAAAAATGAGAGAGCCAAAAAAATAAAAAGAGGACAAGAAAGGGTAACAAAGCAAAGGCAACAGCCACAAAAATATTTAATAAATTTTACAAGTAAATAAGCACCAGCAGCAGCAGCAGCAGTGGCAGCAGCAGCAGCGGCAGCATCATCCAGGCAAAGTTGTAAAAACTGCAAAAGCGCAGGATTTTTGTTGCTTTTGCTTCTGCCCTTTTTTTTGGCATCAAGAGGCAGCCAAGGGTTAAGGGTCGAGGCGGGGCGAATGCCACATGTTAATGATAGTTTGCCAAAGCCGCAGCTGCTGCAAATCTGTGTGCCACACGGCGGGGCAGAATTTAGGGGGCAGGCAGGAGGATGAGGCCAGGACGCTTTTGTGTGCCTTAGTTGACTGACATGTAAATAAAAGTAAAGTGCGTTGACGTTGACGGTGCTGGTGATGGTGACGACAAAGTATACGGAACATTTGGCTTTAATGCAGCATAATCACCAAACAATTTCGCTTTTCACGTTGTGTTCTGGACCTTAGCCTTTTGATTTTCTCTGCGAGTGTCAACAGTTTTGCCACCGAGTATGTGTGAGATGGCCTGAACCTGAAACCGAAGGTCCCTTCTCCTGTCGGCGGCCCGGTTTCGGGTCACTTAAGTTTTATGAGGCGAAACGCGTTACCAAATTGCGTTCAAATTGCGCACGCAGATAACAGTTTTTCATTACGGCACATAAAAGCGTTTGCCATTGTCCTTCCGGCGCTACTTGTGCTGCTGTATGGTGTTTTCGTCCTGCCAAATTGTTACGCCAACACGTGCCGCACTTTGCAGCTCATGTCAGCAGACAGGAGCAGTGGCGCACATTCGCATCCACGTCTACATCCATCGGGGGCCAGGCTCCAGCTCCAGCTCCAGCTGCACAGCAACAGGCACAGCACAGCTTTGTCCAGTTTAATGGTGGGCAGAGACACTTGGCACTCCAATATCGCCTCTCCTCGGATTCCCCAATCCCCCAAGCCCTTCCCACATGTCGCTGTCACATCGCTGATGATTCCCCAGCACTTAGATTAGAAGCTTTCCAAAGGCCACACTTGGCGAAAAGCACGGTTTAATTCCAGGAAGTAGGACACACATATTTTTTATTCAGGAAAACATAAAAATATACCAGAAAACCAAGTTTATTTACTTTGGAAGCTTGCTATTTAGGGGGAAAGTTCAAAAGTTACTTGGGAAAAACCATACAAAAATGTGAAATGAAATATGAAATATATTTTTGTAAATATAAAATATTTTAAAGAGAAACTTTTGATAACTAAAATATAAGTTTTCTTTATGTTAAAATTGTGAAAATTTCTTGGCTTTTCCTGTATATATGAGTTCAGCGACCCCGTAACATGACACCGATTTTTGTTTATTTGATTTTGTTTTTTTTTGTTTAATAAAAACTTGAAAGATATTTAATTTCCCAAACTTGATGGCCATTTCGTGTCATGTTTTTCCGAGTTTTTCACGAGTGCTGCTGCTTATTTACTGGCGCCAGTTGCCGGACAAGTTAATTTTTCAACGGCCTAAGCGGCCGGAAGCCGACTCAAGTCGATGTCCTTCCTCGCCGATTCCGATTTAAATATGTCGCAAGCAGCCGCAGAAAGCACACAACAAAAAAAGACAGGCAAATCTGAAATCGGAAGCTGGAAATACCGACATTATGTTATGCGGGGGCACGCAGTCGTCGTGAGCGGGTCGCGGGGGAGATTGATAGGCGCCAGGACCAAAGTTTCGGTTGCCTGCCATTGTGTAGCATGCTTTTAGGCGCTGACAATGAGAAACTTTTGTGCTTATCATGCGTGCAAGTTTCGCCGACATTTTAATTGAAAAATACTTAGCAAAGTCTAGCTATAGCTGGGTATATAGACTGCCAAGTGTCAAATTCCAAGGAGGCCTCTTTTCAAGTGCAAGGTGAGAGGTGAGGTCTAGGGTGTGAGGTGTGAGGTGTTAAGTGCACTCGTCCTGGCAGAGTCAGAGTCAAGCCTCGTTCCTGCTCAATTTTAATTGCTGGCTTAAGTTGGCCTTAAGCTGGCCCACTAACCTAGTCCTGTTTTTCATCCAGGATGCTGGCTCTCTGTCTCTCTAAGAGAGACTCTCTCTCCCTTGGATAGTTTTTTTAATTTGGCCAGGATTAGGATATGGGTCGTGCTTAATTTTAAAATGCCTGGATTTTGGCGGGAGCCAGGAGAGGACGTGAGATCACGTCCCTTCAGCACGTCGCACGCCTTCTTATTACGCACTCGTAAAAAGAAACGGCTGCCCGGCTGACTTGTCCAACTCGTTCGGGATTATAGCCATTAACTTTGGCATTGCATATCGCTGCGTGACGTCTTTAGCGCGTGCAGTTCGGACCTGGCTCCCGGCCCGTTTGTCACTGTAATAAACTTGGCAACAAATTGCTTCGCTCCCTGCCTCCTGTCGCCTGTCTCCTCTTTTTGACGTTTAACCCATTGCTGGCGTTTTGACACGCACGTGTCGAAAAAGACGCACACACACAAAAAACGAAAAAAAAGCCATAGCACATACATTTTTAAGTGATTAAAAAAGTGGTGCCAGTGCCAGCACCATCCCCCATCCGCAGACAATAAGCAAAAACATTTAAATGCGAGCAACGTGCAAAAAATAAATTGTTGTCAATGCGCGCGGACCAAAAAACGCAGCAGCAGCAGCAGAGCAGCCTCTTATCAGCGGTGAACGGAACGGAACGCTCTGGACTTGGCACAACATCATCCACAACACAACACACCCGAGTCCTGTGGATCCCAACCGAACAGAGTACGACTTCGGCCTGGGCTTCGGCTGGAGCCGAGCTTGCCTTTAGCCTGACGAGACGCCTCGTTCCGCTGCGAATTCGAGGACGAATCAGTTACGAATCAGTTGAAAAGCGTCTTTCGTGCGGGTCGGTTAGTGTGACGGTGTTATTATCGCGCCCACTGGGACAGACATGGCTAACATGGCCCAGAAGTAAACAACAACAATTTTGTTTAAAAATAACAACACTTGATCAGCCAGCATCCATTGCTCTAAAAATTATAATACTCACAGTTCAGTAGAGGCAAGGGAAGCTATAAACAAGAGATAACAAAAGTTCAGTGAATGATAACCCCATAAAGTCTACTCCGAGACGACCGATAACGCGGTTGCGGTTCTCAGTGGCAATTTGCATTGATGAACTGTGCTCGGTGCCCGCCGTGCATAACAAAAACCCAAACCCGCTGTCAGGGGGCATCGATAATCAGAGCCCCAGGACTTGAGCGCTCAGCAACTCAGCCTGCCCTCCCGATTATCCTTTGAAGTCCTCGGCAAAGTGCGAGCTGCGAGTGTGCGGTGTCTCAGTGTGCAAAGTGTGAAAAAGCGCAAAATAAATATTAAAAGCAAAACGTGCGTGGATTAGAAAGCATAACCCGGCGCAAGAGCGGCATCAGAAGCCACAACAACTACAGTCGGAAGGCGAAGAAGGAGGAGCAGCAGCCACAAGGTTGGTACTGGCTACACATCGCATCATCCAAGGGGTTCGATGCACCGTCTATATACATATATACGGCTTTCAATCGGGATCGGGATCCCAGTGGCTTTGTTTTTACTTTGCTGCTCTTTCTACTTTTATTAGGGCCGCGCGCACGTTGGCGCATAATTTACGCTAACTTTTATTTTGCCAGGTTGCTCCTCTTGTACCTTTCCCATCCCCCCTCCCTCCAGCTAGTGAACTGGAACTGGAAACTTGGGCTTTGGTGGCAGCCGAAACTGAAATTTGAATTTTCCTTTTAAGTGGGTCGCCGCTCGAACTTGCACCTGTTTTTGGGCATCGAAGCGAGGAGCATATGCCAACGGGCTGCCTGGCCAGCAATCGGTTGACAGTCTGTGTCCTGTGTCCTGGGTCCTGTGTCCAAGGGACCCTCCATGTTGATTTATGACAATCGAAGACGGCCCCCTCTAGTCGCCCAAGTAGTGGTAGTAGTAGAAATGGTACCTGTAGGTGTGCACAGTTTCCGTCCAACTGGAAACTAAATAATTATGTGGCTCAGGTGGGTGGCGGGAGGCACCTAAGAGCCGCTGTACCACATTTCGGCCGTGTCTGAGTCGGGTTGAGTTTAACGAACATTTATGCGAGTGCGGTTGTTTATGCTCAGCTCGAGTTATGTGGCACTTAAGAGGCGTGGCAACCGCACATACACAGCATCCCATACTGCCACACACACACGCACTGGGGGCTCATTTCCCAGCCGCACTCATACGCCGTGTGGCACTCAGGCAGCAGTAACAGCAGCAGCAGCAGCAGCAACAGCGACAGCAGCAACAACGTTTGCATATGTTCATCAAGAATGAATTAAAAGTTATTTTAAATTCGTGACACTCGCCTAATTTTGCAGGTCGACAAATGTCTGTGCACGGAAAAAAACCAACAGGTCCTTAAGAATTATAAATTGTATTTACTTTTCAGCCAAAGATTTTGGTTTAAAAGCTTAAAATCTTGTATTTTTTTAAGAGTTCCAAAATCTGAGGGATTATACTACGTAATAAACTTGCAAAAATGGTTTTATAAATTGTTTTATTTTAGTTAATTTATTTATTATTTTGTCACTCGATGGAAGAAACTCTTAAAAGCTCTGCGGTTGCTTTGTTTAGTTTTGCCTTCTTGGCACAACTTCGAGCTTAGCAATTAAAATACATTATCAAATTTTCTGCTAAGAAATTGGCCAAAAAGCTCAAGAAAATCCCACTTTTCATTTCTTATTTTAATTGAGAAATAACACATTTAATTAAAACTTTAATTGAGTTGGAGTTTTTATTGAAGCTAAAGCCAAAAAAATGAAAGTGGGAGATTTTCTGCAATTTTATTAAATGGATTTAGATTGTGTCAAGGCTTTAATATTAATTCAATGATTGGATTATCTTTATTTTGATTAAAAGAGAGTTATATTATATAGAAAATATATTTAATTTTTTGTCTATCTTTTTGTTTTTGCAAATTACAAGAACTCTGAACATAGGGAAGTTTTTAATACTTTTTAGCTGTAATATTGTTAAAATAAAAATGTTTATAAAATGTTAAATAGATATTAGGAAAAATATATAAGCTGAGGTCAGGTTTCTGGTGAATAAAGTATTGTTTACAACATGAAATAAGGATAACTTGGTATTTATTTTTACCATATCCTTTTTTTTGCCAAGTGCTCAGTCTGTGAGTGGCTGTGTGACTGTGGAAGCCGGGCTGCCAGTTGTTCTCTCCGTTGCCGTGTTACTTTCCTCCTGTGCTCAAGTGGCGGAGGTGTCACCTGGCAGACAGGTATGCTCTGCGACTATGATGCTGCCACTCACGAGCTCTAATGTGCGCACACACACACCCCATATTGGAGGCTCCTCCGCCCGCTTGCTATGTGTGTTTATCCTCCAACTGGTGGGGCAGGTCCCCTGAAGGACTCGGCCTGGCAAGTGAATTAAATTTCAAATGTTTCTTAATTTACTTTTTCGGTTTCCCGTTGACAGTTCAAATTGCTATAACAAATTTTCTAGCGCTACGCATGCCACTCATTCATTCATTTCACTTTTCTCGCCGGCTCAGAGGGGGCGCGCACATGCATAAGTGAAATATTATGTACAACTGTCGGTTTTGTTTTTCCCTTCTGCGCTTTTCGCAGTTTTTCCTCGCTCTTTTTCAGCTGGTTTTTCTGTATTTTCTTTTTTATTTTTTTTTTATATATCACTTTGCCCGCTGCTTGTTGGTGGCGAAAATAAATGAAGCCATTCGAGCGCAATCAGAATTTCGCATTAAAGCGTGGCGCACACGCATTGCCAATGCGATTGTCAGATTGAGAGCACCCATCGCATATCGCCCAAGTATATACTATATGTGGATATAGGTGTAAGGTAATCGTGCAGGAGGAAAGTCAAAGGGGAATCGGTACTTTCAGCTTAGAGGGCAGACTGCTGCCAGGTAGAAAAATCGACAAAAGTAGGGAGAATAAATGGTGTTGCATAAATTGGATTTATTAAAACTTTTCTTGACATTATAGTAGCATGAAAATAAGTGTTAAATGAAATGAAATTATATAGCAAAACTATAATCTATATAATAATAGCGAAACTTTAAGTCTATGTCTTTATTTGTGTTCTAAAAGTGCATTAAATTTCTACCTTGTGAATATTATTTTATATTGAAATATTTTTAATACAAAAACCAAACTATAAAATAAGAAGTTTATTATTTTCCATAAAATGGAATTTATTAATATGTTTGCTAGTAACATTGTATGAAATTCCAATTAAAAAAGAATTGCAAATAATAAAACCTAAAAGAATGTCACCGGAAATACACAAAAATAAATGAGAAAAAACAATTTATGCAACTGCTGGCCATGATTTTAGGTATTTTCAAAAAATATAGCTGCAGTTTGCACTTTGATGAAGTATATAACTTCATCACAGCAAAAATGCAACAGAAATAGTGAAACAAAATATATATTTTTAAATATCACATTTTCCATTGGCAATCCTTGAATTTACTTCATTATTTTGGCTTCCGTTTTGCCGACTCCCTCAGGTCCTTCGGGGGAACCAGAGTAAACTGCAGGGAGCACTTGAGAACTTGGCTAAATGAAAGGAAACAAGAGGCAGCCATCAGCGTCTGTTTGCTCGGTTGTCTTAACCGCCGAGCAGCGCTAAAAACCATTTACAGTTTTCAGTTAACTTGCAATGGCAGCGTGCAAAATAAATAAATACTTTGCCAACTTTTCAAAAACAGCTCGCAAATTGAAGCTGGGTGCTGGTTGCTGTCTGAATTAGGTCTTATTTGGCATTCCCACCTTTAACGTCTGTCCATTCGGTGGCCGGTGTTTTGTCTTCCCCCACAAAAAAAAGCCCTGCCACCAAATGAAATTAGTGTCAAAACGCTGCTTTTGCAAGTGCTGCATGGCTCGTCAAATCCGTTTCCGTGGCAAATGGCAAGGACTCGATGGATAGCGACAGACAGGCGACAAGCCCTGGCCAAAGCATCGGCTCGGTCCCCGGGCTCCAGCTCCTGCTCCAGCGCCGGCTTTGGCTGCCCCCGAAAAGTGGGCGTAATCGCTGGCATCGTAATGGCTCTGCCAATGCTCCCGGCTGTCTGTAGCAACCAACAACCAACAACTAGCAACCGGCAACATCTATATACACAACTACAGGCATGATTTTACTAGGGTCCTAGGATTACACAGGAAATTATTTAAAGTTTAAACTACATTTTGTAATTTTCTGGCTTAAAAACTTTATTTTAAAGTCTTGAAATAGGTAGGAAATTGGAAGAAAACTTAATTAAATTATTCAGAAAGTCCTAAGGAATCTAATTTATGTAGCAATAAATTTTATAGTATTTCTTGGGTGAAAATTTAATTTAAAAAATTTAAAATAGATTGGTAATTGGAAGATTAAATTAATAAAATTATTTGGAAAGTCCAGAGAAATCTTATTTTTATAGCAGATCTTTCCTAGTTTTTCCTCATATCCCAAGGACAATTAAACAATCAAATAAACTAAAGAAATAAACCAAAAATTAGCCAAAAATTAACCAAAAATAACCAGAAATTAACCAGAACTAATAAAATTATAAAGCAAATGCATAAAAGCTTCAAAAATAAGACATATTATATTTTAATTAAATTGTAATCCAAAAATAAATTAAGTTCTTTCCTACAGACAACCAACAAGGATTTCTAATTATTTTACATACTCCCAAAATATGTTTTTCTTTGGCAAAACTGGACAAACTCCTTTCGGCCAGCCTTCCCCCTGAATATCAAAACCAACTGATCTACATTTTGTTCGGTGTACTTTGTGCCCAGGCTGTTGTTGTTTCTTGTTGCCAATGCCTTTTAAGTTGATTATGGGCCCAAAAAAAAAAAAACGAAAACAAAAAAACAATATAAAGGGCAGAGGAGAGCTGAGGAAAAAAGCGGCGCCGTTGTGCTGAATGAAATTGATGAAGTAGTTTCAAAAGCTGCTACTGCTGCTGCTTGGAAGGGAAAAACCCTTCCTGACCAAGGTAAATAAGCCCTGTTTTTGCCTTCTGCTCTTTGCAACTTGTTTGCTGCTAAGTTTTTGCTTGGAAGGTCCGCGCTTTCACCTGCAAATTGAATGGGATTTCGGGCTGCAGCAGCCTGCGAATGCAACGAACTGGGGGGGCCGGACTAGAGGCGGAAGTGGAAGTGGTGGTAACCAAGTGCAATGCCCTGAACAAGGACAATGGAGAGCATGAACTGAAATGCATTGTGAACTCCCAAATGGAGTGCGGCGGTGAGCCTTTAAATTGCGGCCGCATCCTCGGACTCGGACTCGGCCTCCGCTTTGATTAACTTCAATCAGCGCCGGGGAATCGCTTTCAAAATTAAAATTTATTGCCAATTTGCGGCAAATTCGATTAAGCTTAGGCTCTTCTCCCGTTTGCGTGGTCCAAAGCAAAGCAAAGCAGGAAAAACACTCAGCTGGACATGGCCATGGAGCAGGAAGGAAGTCTGAGCATTTAAATCCAATATGTAAATGAAAAGGAGATGAGAGGATGAGAGGCGAGTGGAAGCAGGATTTGAAGCACCAGGCAGGCCTGACAGGCCGAGACCCCATCCCCATCCCCACCCCGCCTTGAAACTGTTGAAAAGCTGTTGAAGTTTATTGGAAAAATATTCAAATCACGTGGGTGGTCTCAGCTCATCGCCCCGGCAACGCCGGCTTCCTTCTGGCTGTGTGATAAAAATGGCCAAGAAATTACTTATAGATTGAATGAAATCGTCAGGACCTTCAGACCAGGTTCACTGTCTCTGGCTTAGCCATTGCTCCACTCTGGTTCTTCCTTTGGCCTGCAACATTTTTGATCAATTTAAATGCCGGGCTAAGACAATAAAAAGTCTTATTGGGCCGGCTTAGCTGGGGATTTCCAGAAGCCGTAGCCAGAGCCGGAGCCTCCCAATGGCATTTGCCATATTTTTGGCCCAGATAAGCATGCAATTAAAATTGAAGTCAGGCCAGACAAGGCCAAGCTGGGCCTCTAGCTAAATGGCAAATGGCGAAATGATGTACCGACCCGTCCTGGGCGGTCTTCAAAAAAACTTATCTAATAAGTGTCAGTCGGCCAACGTGGCGAAAACATCGTGCTGCGGCGAAAAGTTTCACTTTCACTTTCACTTTTTGGGGTTGACCCCCTCCGCCGAGCCACAGGACTTTTGTCACTTTGCCCTGAGAGGGGTTGCCCGAGACGGTGGCCGGAAAATCAATGCCTATAAATTGCTTGACGCCTGTGCCCACGCTTATTTATAGCATAGGGATTTATGTTCGGCATATTTATTTATGAACAACAATTTGCCGGCTGCTTTAAGGCTCATTGATGCTGGAAGCGGTATGCTAGAGAGAGTCGTAAATTAGCTGCCGCCCTTGCAGCAACAAATGTAAATAGTTCAATAACAGTGGCGATGCCAATACCAATCCGGACCCTCAATAACAATAACAGGACCCAGAATCCAGGACACAAGACCGTCTGTCGAGGGCAGCAATAACAAGTTGACATGTTTTATTTATGGAGCAAACGTAGACGCCGACAAACGACATCGAAAGTAGCTGTTAAAATTGTTTTAATTTGCTGTTCGCAGTCGAATACACAGCTGAGAAAGAACACGCAACGCCCAAGGACAACGACAACGACAACGACAGCGACAGGAGTGGTAACAACAACAAGCAATCATCAAATAAAAGCCCAGACTGAAGGTCAACTAGGATGCGAATGGGTCAGCAGAGGCAAAGGCAAACATTTGGGCTATAGAGGAAGGTACATGGACAGAAAAATTAATAACCCCGGTTATATGTATAGAGAACCCTAGGGGCATATGTCCTGCCCGATTGACATCCATGCGAGACATTAAATGTTTAACAATTAAGAATAAACGACATTGACTTTGTTATTGGTTACATTTTTGAGGGGAAATAATAATAAGTGGTATTGGGTTTTAGACAAGTTTACAGTAGATGTAACTATTACCTTCTTCTAATTGAAATATTTGTTTACCAAAGCATAACCATCATTATGATTTCTTTTACAAATTTACATTCCCCCCTGGCAAGTGCTCATGGACACATGGAAAGCAAGCAAACAAGCAAACAAACTACAGTGCAAATGAGTGGCAATGTCCTGTCCCTTTGGTGGTCGCTGCCACTCACGTCATCCTTGTTGTTGGCCCTGCTGTATGCTATTTGCTGTCTGCTCCTCGTTGGCTGGTTAAGTGACCAAATCGAGTACCAAATGGCCAAGCGTCTGCTCAACCCGATGTAATAATTCAATTGTGCACAGAGGCAGCGAACCGGAGCGGAGATGGGAGGCGCTGGGAGGAGCTGCTGCCCCCCAAAGATTGATGGCGTGCATTGAGACTTGCTTTTGGCGACATTTGTGTGACGTGTTGCCAGCGTCTTTGCTGAATTATGTAGAGGATATATGGGTGTGTGTACGCTGCGAGGCGCAAATGTTCAAGCTGAAAACTTTGCCAACTTCGGAAAACAAAAAAATAACAAAAATAACCAAAAAAGAAATAGAAAAAATAGAAAAGGCAGCAGCGAGAAGCACGTGAAGAAGAAAAGCCAATGCTTTCAGTGGATTTAAGTTGGCTTTGAGCACAGGCACAAGACATCTAGTCATATACTCGCTGCCAGATAAGCATTTATACGCATTAAAGCGACAGCCAACTTTTGACCAACTTTTCCTCTTGGCAAAGTTATCAAAAATTCCACTTGCGCAGTGAATCAAGTGCCATTTACTGATTGTGCCACGGTGCGGCGGTACGAAGGACCTCCTAATCCGCTTCGCATTTTATCAGCGCTGTGACAGTGGCTCAGCTTTGCTTTGTGTGTGTGCTAGTGTACGGATGTGTGTGCACGCGCATTCATAAGTTGGCCCTAGCCTGAGCCTGAGCCTGGCCTGAAGCGCTTTTAGGCCCTCTTAGCGAACCCGAAACTCTAGTGGCCAGGATGAGTGGCTGACGAGAAGGAGATGGGAGGGAGGGAGCGTCAGGGGTCGTGTTAAATCGACGCCTAATGCCACATCTAAGCCCTTAACTAGGACATTGACAGTTGTCGTTGGGGATGCGAAGGAACTCTGGTGGGGAGAACTGGCCTGGATGCCGGGCATAATGAATTAATCGAAGGCTAGACACGCAGTTACATCTCGGCCAGGACATTCAACTGACACTAAAACTATTTTCGGGGGACAAATAAGCACACACAAAAATAAAATAATATATAATTTATAATATATAAAGTACATATTTATAATAATAATAATAAATATAATATTGTCAGAAACTATTCCTGAAAGAAACCCTTTAATAAACCATTAATAATCCTAATTGAATTAAATTAATCAATTCACTTAACTAAATTCTTAATCATTTTTCTTTTAGTGTATTCACGTCTTATCTGAGCTGCCTTGGGGCTTTTCTTTAATGTGGAATCTTATTTAAAATTAATTAGAAACGCATTAAAAGCGGCTTTGGTTAGACGTGATTGTGGGATTAACAGAAGGTCTCCCCCGAAAAGTGATTATTCAACACATTTTGCAGCAATTTTTTCTGGTATATTTTCCATGGCAAACATGCTGCATGCAGATATGGCAGAGGGCCAGTGAGATATGCTCGGAAAATATGCTTTCTGGGCAGTCAACAGGCATTGCGCATACGTCGTGTGGGGAATGGCATGAACGAACGCAGAGCGCAGACCAGAAATAACAAGCGATTTTTGGGCAAAATCAAAAATCAAGTCATTGCTTTGAACTACGGCAAACATGGGACCTAACCAGTAGCAGGACCAGGACCATGACCAGGACCAGGATCAGGGCCAGGAGACTGGGAAAGTACACCAAGAGGGGGGAAAACGGCCGGAGTACGTAGCTAAACATTTCCTCAATTTATTGGTGAAATACGATTTGTGCCAAGAGACTTTTACGGACTGGCTGACTGGCTGCTCCAGATGCTTTTTGAGGCATCAGGGCATTTTATGCAAATGTGGCAAGTTTATGGTTTTGTGCTGGCACCGTTGGCCGCTGCAAGTGCATATTCTCTACGCAATCGAAGCATATGACTTTTAAGTGAACTGTGGTCATCATTACACCGAAAAGTCTTTCCATCACATGAATATATATATATATATATATATGTATAAGCTTCGAAAAAGTATTGCATAAACAGGACTGGACACAAAATGTAGGTTAGGGCAAGCAAGTGACAGTGATGGGTCGACAGGAGGCAATAAGGAGCCGGGCGATGGGCAGGACTTCGAGGAGGAGGAGGGGGAAAGAAAGGGAATTCATGTAAATTCAGTCGAGTTAACAATTGCAATTTTTGCAATGGATTGGTGCTGCCTTTCTTATGCCATTCGCAGACTCTCCTAGCTCTCTGGCATGTTTTGTGCATTCGAAGCATTGTTGGCTTTCTGCTGCCACATACTGCCCCCTGCCTCATCCTGCCTCCAGCCTCCTGCCCCCTGCATATTGACAGATAAATCAATCAAAGTTGTATGCTGAATATGTAGAATGTTGCCAGTGGAAGTCGGCTTTCGGCTTTCTGCCCTCGATTGTGGCATTTGGTGCTGCTGGTGCTTCGCATAGCATTGTGCATTGTATAGTCAAAGATTTTCAATTAAAACTCTATGTTTTCCGACTGCCAAACAATAACAAAAATGACTAAATTATCCCCAGGCTTACATGCTGCTGCTCCTGCTGCTGCTGCTGCTCGTATCTTTGGCAGCAGCAGCAGCTCTTAGATAATCGAAAAACTTTTCCCCCCTTTTGCTTTGAGGGGATTTTCCCCAAACTATTTGGTTGCGTTAAAAAACGATATCCGATCCGCTCGAAGCCGTTTTTAGAAGCGCCATTAGTGGCTGAAGCTGAAGCTATTAAAAGCGGAAAGTCAAAAAGCAAAATTCATCCCTTTAACGTGCAACTTTTAGAGCATAATTAATCATTTCTTGTGGCATTTCGTGAGTGTAAGTGAGACTGTGTGTGTGTGTGTGGTGTGTTCAGAAAGTTGAAACTAAAAAATCGACATTGGCTTGGGCATCAATTATAATTAGCTGGCAGGCCTTAATTATACAATTGGTGGGCTCGTTGCGGGTTTGGGGGGCGGCAAGGAGTTGGCCCAACTATGGCTGATTGCCAATAATCAAGTATACGCCGCGTGGCGCCTGGCACAAAGTTTTAAAAGCTGCGTGATTTGCGTTTTACGCTTTTAGTTCACAATTTGTCTTCTATTGACGTTGGATATTGCGCATTTTAAACAATTTACGGGGGTATCAATATTTGCCGAATGTGTTTTGAATATCAAATGAGCTTCCAAACGGAACGGAATGCCGCCCAAACGGTTGGTCGCAAGCCCTTTCACTCTGCTCGGTTCAGTTCAGTTCAGTTTGGTTTGGTTTGGTTTGGTTTGCTTTCAGTTCACTTCAGTTCGGTTCAGTTCCCTGTCCCTGTAAATTCATTAAAAATTTGCTACCACACGGCGAACACAAAACACAAATCCGCAGCGCAAATACAAATTTTGCGGCCTGAAATGCGAATGTGAAACTTTGGTGTGTTCTGTGTGTGTATGTCCTGGGCTTGGTTTTCGGGTCTTCCGGCACTATTTGAACGTCTATAAATAAACACGGAAGCTGTTGAAGAGTTTTCCATCCTCCTCCCCTGCTAGCTCTTTCCCCTTTGCCCTTTCAGTTTTCCCCTTTTTCACGACATAAATCGAATCTTATTTATTTTGGTTTTGCAATTTCTTGAGCACGAGTGTTGCTTGCACAGATAAAACGTATTGAATGCCCCAAATCGCATGCCGCCATACCAAAAAAAAAAGAAACAAAAAAAAAGAAACCATTTCAGCCCCTAACCATCATTTGTTGATGTTTCTAATGCCCGTGGCCCAAGTTCTTTTGGCGCCCTCGCACAAAACGGAAGCGTTTTGCAGGGGTTCCAAGGGCATAGGAACTTGGCCATGAGGGTTGACTGGAAACTAAATCTCCCTTTCTGATTGATATATGCACAGAGCCAAAAATAGTATAAGAAATTAAGAAAATAAGGGACATCTTTATAATATCTTTTTTTTCCCGTGTTTATAAAGAGTGCAAAAGCAGACCTTTTCTTTCTTTGTTGTGGTTATCCAATTATTTCGGCAGGACTTCCAATTAAATTTCCGGCAATAAAGGGCATTTGCCAGTCGTCGCCATTCCATTCGATTCGTGGGAATCATCCACATCTTGTTGCTTTATTTATTTGCCCAGAGTGGCAGGGCAAGTTTAGCATGAATTCGGGTCAACTTTATGAGCAGCCTGGTGGCCTGGCATTCCGGCCGGGTCGCAGTGCGTGTCGTGGTGCTTTTCGGGCCGATTCCTTGTGTCTCCCCCGTGTTTGTTTGTTTGTTAAATTCTGCAAAATCCTTTCATACAGAAAATGGCAAACAAACACACACGGGAACTGGCATATATACATATATCTATATATATAGAGACAAAAGGGAGACCGCAGCGAATGAATAAATAAATAAGCCAGAGCCAGAGCCAGAGCTGGAGCTGGAGCCGCTGTTCCTGCTGGATCCTGGCTCCTGGAACCCGCTTGCCTGTGAAGGAGCTGCGTTGGCAATGCTGCTGACTGACTGCGCTGGCATTTTTGGACAGCGAACGGCGATGGCAAATGAAATGCCGTGCAAGAATTTATAGAAATTTATTTATGCTCCGCTCCGCTTCGCCCCCCCAGCCCAGTGGCCCTACCATCGGGACGTTCCTCCGGCTACAAAGTAAACAAATCTAGAAACGTGCCCCACATGCCGACCTGGAACACACCCACGTATGGTTGGTATCCGCACGCACACAGGATTTGCCCGGCCATGAAAGCGAGCCCGAAATTAAATTCTGGTAAATTTGATTTGAAATGCGTGCGAGGAAATTCATTTAGCGCGGATTGTCAAAGAATTGAAACTGCCTTTCACACTTAATTGCCTGTTTATGCGTCAATCAGTTTGGTCACAAGCCAAGCTCTGGACTTCTTGTATCTGCTTGCGGCTTTGGGGTGGCCATTATGATCCCCTGGCCACGCCCAAGGACCTTTCTCTCTCTGTGGGGCCCTTGTGATTTCATACACGTAGTGTCACGTTCTTCAAAATATGAAACGTTCACTGATTTTTAATGAAGCCAAAGTTTGCTGGGCCAGAAAGGTACAAAGTCAGAAACTAGAACAAGCCAAGAACACACACAGAGAGCACAAGGTTTTTGGAAATGAGAAGAAGGAACCGAAAAAACTTCACAGTCCTTTCTCTGATTAATACGTGCACTAAACGAGTCCAAGCGAGTCCTGCTACCTGATGGGGCTGGTCCTGCTGCTGACTCTCCTGGCTGCTCCTGCCTGGGGCAGCTTCTCTAAAGTCCAGCTACATCGTTACGGTCATGTACGCAATAATTAAAAGTATCGAAACTTGTGTGTGACTCCACGTGTAGGTTGGTGTTGCCAGTGTCCCAGGGTGTGTGTGTGTGTGGGCACTTGTCGCCTGGCCGCGCGGCCACTCACTGCGGCTGATTGCAAACGCAAACCGGTTGGTAGTAGGGGAGCCTCTGCGAGAGATATGCCCCACGTTACGTATACGACATGTGGTCCCCATGACCAGGCTGACTGTGCGAGTGCGGTACGTGCGCTTCAACAATTGTACGGGATTTCTTTTTTTTCCAGTTTTATCCCGCCCCAACCACCACGACACAGGACGAAAAAAGTCGATTAAAAGCGATTAATATATTTGGGAAAATAAAGAACAGGCAACCAGAGAAGAGATTTTAATAAATTCAGGTGGATTTGGGCTACTTTTTTTGTGTTTTATTATTGATTCTGGTTAATAATTTTATTTTTATGAACTTTATATTTCTTTATATATATTTTTTAATTTTTTATTAACTGCAGATAAAGAGATATAGCTTATAATATTATTTTATTTATAATGTTTTCATTAACAATTGGTATAAAACCCATAAAATGAAGCTTTAAATAAATGGAATTATATGCGAAAACATAAAATCCCTTAAACTTTTTCCTCATTAAAATCCTGCTACCTCTTCCTATATCCTTTTTTTCTCAGGGTGTATTTGTGCCTGTCCTGTTCCTGGCCAGTCAATTTAGGGGCATGGCCGCAGTGGCATAGATTGCCAGGGCACGGAACAAAGCAAATGACAAATAAACAAACAAACAAACAAACGAATGAAACGAAACGAAACGTAGCCATTGCCATTGCCGTTGCTGCACACGGAACGTCTGTATAAATAAAAACTTTGCAACAGTCGTCCTTAAGACTCGGCCAGCAAGGAGAAAGGAGCTGTCCATTGAGCGGGCAGGGGAAAAGCTGGGAAAAGCTAGCTAGAGGAGGGGTTTTCGAGATAGCCAAAGAGCAAGCGATGCCCTCACTAATACACAAATACACTTAAGTTATTGTTACTGTTATTTAGTTAGTTTATGCCACTTTTGTATTATGTGGAGCGTGTGTTCGTGTTTGCTCTTTGTCTACGCCCGTATTTGTTCTTCATTGTATTGCATTTTCTTCTGATTTTCTTGCCGACGCCGTTTGTTGCCGCCACCGCAGAAAGCGGAAACCATCCGCCGCCAGGAGAACCCCGACAATGAATCAAACAACTCCACTTTGATTTGATTGATTTGCGCTGCGTCAGCTGGGCGCGTGTGTGCGGAAATGGGGGCAGGGTTCGGCACTCCGAGTTGAGAGTGCAAAATGAAAAATGAAAAAAAAAAAAAAATGGGGAAGAATCTATATATATATGGGGAATCGGCAAAGCAAATAGGAACATGGACAGCATATGGAATTGTTTGCATTGGCAATCAGATGGCAAGGAAAAGTAACCCAAAAAGACGAATTTTTAAATGCCCTTTTTCGGGTGAGAATTTTATAAATTTTAGTTATGAATAGAGGGGTTAAAATGTTAAATATTTTATGTGGATAAATAATTGGCAATACAAATTCAATCTTAAATTATAAACCTTAAAAATACAGGATCTTTAAAAAGGATTACTAAAGGGTTTTGGGCTCAGTTATTTATTAAATTAAATTTAAAAATAATAAACACTTTAAAAAGCAAGAAAAATATTTAGAAAATAAACTTGAGTTACAAAAACTACAAAAAATGAAGGAGAAATATATTTCAAAGGGTTTTCTCAAGCAAAAGTGCTACGACTACATTTAATAAACAGATTTTCCGAACCCTAAACCAACTTTAAGTTGCAGAAAACACCATTTCTTCTTAATAAAATATTTAAATACTTCATTTTGAATACTGAAAGCATATTCTTTTCCCTAAATATTGTATATATTTTTCATATATTTCCCTATATAGAGCATTAACCTAAGGGAAGTACTTTCAATTGATTTTAAGGTTTCCTACCAGCATCAATTTATCCCGCAACTGTGGTGTTATATGGTGTGGTGTGTGGTACTTATGCAGAAAGCACCCAACAAAAAACCCCCTCACACATGGCTAGGTGTTACTGCCACACACAATATATGTAGTATATATATATATATATATATGTATATATGGGCATAGGCTTAGGCCTAGGGATAGGAATCCAGAGAGAGAGCCAGTGCCACTCCAGTTCTGCTTGGAAGCTTTTTTATTTGCCGGCTGGCGGGAACATGAAAATTTACTTTGCATGAATTTTACTCGTCACGCTTGATTTTTTATTTATACATCAAGCTGGGAAACCAAATATGTCACATGGGTGGGTGTGCGTAGGCCATGAACGGATTAGGAGCGTAGCCAGTAAAATGGGTTTTCGGGGGAAGGGATTTTCGTAGAGCAATAATAATAGATTTAAAACTGGGCAACTTTTTGCTAAATTAAATGCACATTTGTAGCTTCTGTTTTTGTAGTTAATTGAAGGTGTTTTGTTTTTGTATAATCCCCTTAACTCCACCTCTGCTGAATCGGGTTGTGCTTTTAGGTAATACACCCAACCTTCCCTTTGAGCCTTTACTTTAAAGCACTTTCAGAGTTATGGCCTGAGGATGTACACAAGAGTGCTTTGGAGAGTTGGAAAGTTCCCAGCTAATTAAAAGTCAAACACGAGTGACCCCTAGTCACTGGCCCCATACACGTGAACACGGTTCGAATTTGACGCATTGCTCATACGCAATGTGGGACAGCAGCAGCAGCACCAGCAGCAGCAATGTCGGACAACAGAGTTCCGTAAACTTGGACCGATTGACAGGATGTAACAAGGGGGAGGGGAACAAGAATACGATACAAAAGACAGAAAAAACTGTTGGAGACCGAGCAGAGTGAGAAAGGACAGCGTGTAAGTCAGCGCAGTTGGAACTCGTTGGCAGTCCTGCTGAGGCTTATTAAAATTTTATTGTTCAACCCAGTTGTTGTCTGGCCGAGCAGGAGCCCGGGTAGTTGACATGACCGAAGGTTGGGCGGTGTAATGGCTGGAGCCCAGTGGGCGGTGATTGTCCATTGATGGGACAAACAAAAGGCAGGTGCAAAATGTGCACAAAGGAGCACTTATCCGGCGTCTTTTGTGCACCAAACAGGGAGACAGAGAGAGAGTAAGAGATCATCACGATGATGATGGAAGGACACAGCAGACTACCGCAAACGGGCAACAAGATTGCCAAACGAATCAAACAAAACCGAAATTAGCGAGAACAATTCCCCGGTTGCTGCTGCTCGTTTTCGTTTTGGCCTTTTCCCTCGGTTAAGGTCCTGGTAATATTTTAATAAAAATGTCAGCTTTTGCGCGCTCGACAGGTCGCGTGACATGCTGCCACAGACAGGTGGTGACGCAGCAGCAGCAGCAGCATCAGGCTCCAGTTTCAGCTGCTACTCCGCCACCACCCCCAATCTCAAGTGTACCAGAGACAGGCCCAGGCTCTCCTGACTCCCGACACCCGACTCCTCCCTGATGTATTTATGATGAGCCCGAACTGATCTGCGCCTGTCCCTGTCGTGGCCCGGGGTATGTGAAGCACGTTTTGCGATTTTGTGATTCTTTTCCATTTTTTTTTTTTGCTCATGCTGGAAAATCCATTTGCCGGTTGGCGCGCGGGCTTACAGTTTAGTTTATCTGCGTAAAAATATTTAAAGGACCCTCGTGGCACGGCAGCACGGCTTCGGAAATCTGGAATCAACGCATGTAGGCCTCATAATTCTGTCAGCGTCATAAACGCGTCGCTTGCCTCAACATGGCAGCTGCATGCGGATGGAATAATAAAAGAGGACACCCAATCTGAGCCCCCCCCGCCATGTATCCAGCGTCACCTCACGTTCTTCCCCAACATGAGTCCTGCCCGACTTTATGTTTTAATTTGATTTGATTTGTGTTGCGCTGGGCCCACACTGTCGTATGTGCAAATATTGTTAAGGCAACCAAATTTGATTTATCACGCGCTCGCACCATTGGATTTCGCCCTATTCCCGCACGCGTTATCCCCGTCGTCTTAATTGGTTTTTGGGGGGGGGTGCAAATTTGGGGGGTGGCAATTAGCTGCACTCCGTATGCCACTCCTGGGGGAGGGGTATGGGCGTGGGAACTTGTTAAGTGCCCGCAAGTAGCAAAAAGCTGCCAAGTTGGTGCTTCTGTGAGCAAAAAGACAATTGTTGGCCAGGCCAACTGTCGTTTCTGGGAATTTTGCACACTGAAAACTATAGAGAAATAGCAGAAATATACTTTGGTTTCTGAGGGAGTTTAAAAGTTTACAAAATTTTAATTTAAAAATAAATAAAAGTTGTTTGGTAGCTCCTCTCTTAACTTTAGAGTTCATTTAGATTTATTCCAACTACTCTGCCAATTAAATCATCTTTGCTTTCAAATTAGAATTAATGGAAGCATATTTCAAACCCTAGACACAAATAATTAATGTGATAAATCAGCAAATTGAAAGGGTATTATTACTGTTTATTGAAAGAAACCTATTACATATTCATGAAAGCAGGCCCGGCCAGCGCAAAGGGTTAAAAGGTTTTCGCTTTAATCCCCACAAACAGTTAAGCGGATAATTTGAGCCTTTTGTAAATTCCGGTCTAGAGCCCTGGTACTGGTGTGAACAGACTGAAGGCCAGGACAGCTGCTTTTTGCCACTGCCGGCCTGCCTGCTGACTGTGCTTAGGATTGAACTGCCATTTTAATTATGCAGCAGGCGGGCAGCCGACAGCCGACGGCCGACATCAGCGGGTAGTAGTCGTAGCTCAAGGGCGCGACGAGGTCAGGGCGCCTTGCAGAGCCTGCGAAATTAATATAAAATAGCAAAAACTTTGGCCACTGCATTACGAAATTGTGCGAAGCGGTACACAAGAAGAAAATGCTGTTTATTTGTAGAGAATAATATATATAATATATATAAGAGGTCAAAATAAAATATTTATCCTTAGAAGGGATTTCTTTTTAAAATACAGAAATTTAATAGTAGAAATTCTCACCTTCTCCTTAGTTATTTCTAGTAAAATGTTCATATGTTTTAGATCGTTATATTTACCATATCTTATAAATCTTTCTCTCCGTGCTGCTTCTGCCGCAATGGCAGATTGTGGCGCGAATGCAGCCGCCAACTGCATAAAATTTAACGAGAGCCTGGCCAGCTAGATGGCTAACAGGCTGTCTTGCTGGCTCTCTGGCTGGCAGCATTCAGAAACAATTTGCTGCAGATTATGAAAATTGCTTAAGAAATTAAATTGCTGCATTGGGTAGCTGGAGCTTGGGCCCTGTCGTGCCGTGTCGGGGGCAAAGGTTGCGGTCGCATTCACAGTCGCGGTAACCGCGGGAAATTTGCATTTCCATTTGCGGTTACGGTCGACTCCTGGCTGGTGCCCTGCCTTTGCCGTTTGCCTTTGATTTGCCCGGCACGTAGCGGATGCCGGCGGATGGCAAAAATGGTACACAAAAAGGATTTCTGCTGCCATGTCCACTTTCTGCCTTGGTTACTAATTCAATTTGCAATAACAACAAGACTGACAGTGGCACGCTCTAATTATATTGCGGCTCCTTCCTTCGTTCGTTCGGTCAGCAAAGCTGCTTAGACCGTGAACTTTATTAAAAATATTTGGCCATCATCTCAGGCCCCATCTCAGGCCCCCTCTTGCAAACATTGTATTTACATACTTTCCCTGAGCGGGAAATTTTTACGATTCCTAGAACATTTTGGGGCGCAGAGCACGCGCTGAGCCTATAAAGTGGCTCGAGGTTTTCCCTTCTTTATATATATTTTTTTTACTGTTCAATTAGCATAATGGGGCACACCAGAAATGGCGGTGGCAGGGGCAGACAAGGAGACGCGACTGATCCTTTTGCCAAATAAATAAATGCATAAATATAAATACAGTTGCGGTTGCGACCCCAAGTTTTGGAGGGGGTCTTCATCCGAGGGTTGAGTGCCCTTTTTTCTGGTCTTCCGTTCATTTTCCAAAATGGTCAGCGGACAGCGGCAGGCGGCACATCATTTCCGGTTTGTTTACGCAAATCGAGCACATTTCGCATAATTTCCTATTGCCAATGCCAGTGGCAGGGGCGAAGCTGTGCACGGCATGCCAAAGTTCCTTTCTCCACGACGAGCCACATATATAAATATATGTGCGCAATGTTTTTCTTGTGGGAAATTTTATGAAAATGCTTTCCAAATTGAATGAAAACATATTGACTGTGCCATGACGACGACAACGACAACGATGACGATGACGACGACTTCGTCGGGCGACGACGTCAACGATGGCAAACGGCAAGAAAAACAACGTTGTTGATGGCGTGAGAGCGGGAGGGGTAGGGGCAAAGCGTTTGATGTTAGCACTGTAAATACATGTCCCTATATTTGCCTATAAGTCTGCCGCCCCCTCCTATATGGGTTTGTATCTGGGCAGGCAAAGAAGTCCCTCGTATCTGTGAGTTTGCGTTATCGCCTGCTATTTGTATTTGCTACCCGCTGTGTGTGGGTTGCGGGGCTTTTTCTGTGGTTTTTTGAATATGTCTCATTTGAAATTGTTCCTCTGCTATTTGCATGGCATTTCCCCATTCCCCCTAAACAATACCCAGAATTTTCCATCTCTAACATGCTGCTTGGAGTTTGATTTTCACAATAAGGTTAGCTAGCTGGCTGGCTGGGAACACTGACCGCAATGGCTAATAAACAACAGAGAGCATAAATTCTCGGCCTGGGCCCAACAGTGTCTGCCACGGTCAATTGGCTGCAATTTAACAAAGTGCAATGGAGCGAGGGTCCAAGAGATGGGAAATCCAGAGGAAAAACTAAAATAAAGTACGGAAAAAATGATGAGAGAATGTCCAGGAAGGAAGGAAAAGGGAGCCAGGAGACGACGCAGAGCCTGGAACCAGGACCGGGTTCAGGAATGTTGTGTACATACTTTCAGTGTGTACATGCGAGCAGATTCAGTTTCTAAAGAAGAGATTGCTTTAATAGTTTAGTTTAGTGATGGAATTTTCCGGCTTTTAAGCGTTGAGTTGAGGCATTCTTTTTCTCAGATTCTTTAAGCTGAAGGTGAAACTGGAGCTAGAAAACGTATTAAAACCAACCATTTTCATATACCAATAAATTTCATTTAATTTAAAGACAAACAGGTATTTATTTATTGTAGCAAAGTTGAACAATTACACATTCATACATCATGATTTAATTTAAATAAAACTCCATTTAAATTGCTTGTGTTAGGGTATTATAAAACCGACTTTCGGTGATTTATCTGGATTCATTGTCATGTCCTTTGTTTAACAAATGCCTCTGTGGCTCCGCCCATTCCAAATCCCGGATACCCGAAGCCCGTCAGGATTGTCGTTTCTGTCGCTGTTTTTGCCCTGTTCACATACACAGCATCCTTGCTTCCACCCTCGCCCTCGACTGCCTTACGAGTCGCCGTGCATAATTAAATCAGATCACATTTTAAAATTCCATTTATATTTACCTCTTGTCCGGGACCTGGGCGTCTGTCTCCCCGGCTCGTAAATCATGATTAAAAGCTTCGGGCGACAGGGCGGCAGGACCAACTACTACTACTATGCCTAACACGTAGCCGGGGCCGAAAAAAGGACAACAGCCAGCAGCAGCAGCAGCAGCAGAGCCACCAGAAAGCTGAAATAAAAAGCGCTGCGGCCAGCAAGACGACACACCGAGCAGAGCTAGTGACTGCAAAGATGGCAGAGCCGGGCGAGATTCAATTCTGGAGATACAAGTGGCCAAAGAAGAGCAGCCATCCCGCAGCCGACACACTGCTCTGCGGTGACTCAACCGACAGCAAGGACGACGAACAAAAAGCGATACAGCAACAAAGCGGAAGCAACAAACAACATAGAGCACAGAGCACAAAAAAAAACAGAGAGAATAGTACGTGATATGGTGGGGAAGATGGCATATATATATATATGTACATATATGTGACTCGACTTGGTATATAAGGCGAGATAAATCAAATGTGGCGAGAAATTGCAACAACAATGGATGGCGAAGCCAAGCGAGGAGTCGCCTTCGTCGGCGTCGCTGAAGAAAAAGAAGAAAAAAAAATTGGAGCAAAAAATAGCAAAGCGAAAATGCGAAAAATTTATCCAATTTGGTAAAAATTTAGGTCACAGCCGGGGTTCCTCTCTGGAAGCACCAAAAGCGCAGCAGCGCAGCAACGGCAACTACAACTACAGGCATCCACACAGGCCACAGGACTCTTCCTGTGCTCAAGTGCAGCAGCAAGTGCCGGAGCCATTGTCTCGCTCTCGTTTGTTGGCCAGCCGAGCAGCTATTAGATAGCGTGAATTTAGCAACGGCCGAGGACGAGGACGAGGACGAGAGCCAGGACATGGACGTGGGCAAGAAAACTCACTTAAACGTGGCTATACAAGAAAATAAATAAAGATAAAGAAATTTAAGGCAATTTAAGGAAATAAAATCAATTTTTCATAAACTGTTTATAAGTTCAATTAATCAAAATTAAATAAATAAAAACTGGATATCCTTTTTAAAATACTCTCTGAATTGTTATACTTCTCTTCAACTAACTGAGTAATTTATAATTATGAAGAAACTATAATTTCTTTCGGTGTTTCCAACTCAACCAGCAAAGCAAAATGAAACCGCATGAAACAAGGCGCAGCCGGCACAAAAGTGAGCCATGATAAATATGGCACAAGAGGGCCGGGCAAATATAAACATAAAGCATAAAACTGAAGGACGAAGCAGGCCAGTGTGAGCGAGTCCTGGTCAGAGTTTGGAGAAAGTTTCCAACTGGTAACAGGCAACTGACAACAGCATTCACAGCGACACAAACACAGTTTACAGCATCCCCAAGTCCTGCTTCTCGTCCTGTTCCTGGTCCAACCCACCGCAACCCCATTACTGACAACTAATAGCACATGAAATGAGTAAATTATCGCACACTTGGTGGCAGTGAGAGCAGTGCCACCCTCTCCGCCAGCTAATTTGCAGTGAAAAGAAAACCAACAAGCCACAACATTGCGTATACGTGATATTTGCACTCGATGCTCCCCTATGCTTGGCGATGGGGCTGCCAGCTGGTAGATAAGCAAAAAACTAAAAAAATCGAATGCATATTTCACAAACACAGTCAGAGGAAGGAGACCTGTAAAAAGTAGAAATTGTGACCAGCTGCAGGTAAATGGCAGGTAGTAGAGAGTCCTGCATTGACATTTTCTGAATTATTTCGCACGATATGAACTCTGGCAACAAGTCGCAATAAGTCGTAAGCCGTCAGAGGGGAGAAGGGAAAAGTCCTTTGGTGATATTGCTGTTCCTTTGCATTAAATCAATGAATCGAATCCGCAACGGATGTCAGTAAGTTGCCATTTTGAGAAATTAAAAGTGCCCATTGCCGTTTTCATTTCCGTTCCGGCATCCACTCGCTTCCGCTGCCAGCGGTCAGAGATATCTCCGCTGCCCGCTCTCAGGTAATTCCCCAAACACAATCCTATTAAAAAATGCGTAGGATACTGAAATTACTTTCGCCAGCCGGACGCAGGGGGTCTTCGAGCTGAAAGGACCAAAGGACCTAGCAGCAAGGACCAAGGAAAGCCGCAAAGCACTCGATAATGATGCCCTGGCCATGCTGATGCGCCCGATAATAAGCTGCCTAATAACCCAAGGCGTGGTCCTAGATGGGCGTGACGCCCTCAGCACTGGTCGGTGCTCCGGAGTCCGGACTGCCTTTACAGTTCGTCAATTTTAATGGCTCGGGTGTTGTCCTTCGCTCCTTTTGGACACACTCGGAAATCGCTGCTAAAAGTAATTCACTTTTATATTAAAAAGATTTTCGTTATGCCCGGGTCGCACGCTCATTTGCATGGCGTCCTGTTCCCCTGTCCCCTCCTGCGATGTCCCTTGACTGGAGCTCGGCGAAAAAGTAATAAAATTAACAAGTGTCCTGGAAAAAAGGAAAGGACCATGCCATGCAGTAAAAACCGGGTCTACGCCAATGTCCGCCGACAAAATGGTGTGAAAGTGATTTATATTTTAATTCAAAAATGAATTATTTAGCACACTTTTTAATTCCTTTTAGCAGGACACCGCTGTGAGCCTTCTTCGTCGCTTTATTACGGCTCGAATCTGAAATTCTGATTACTTTTTATTTGCTTTTATTTCGAGAGTTTATTGCATTTGGTTCCGAACCAAAGAAATGCAAATATTTCGGCTCATTATTGCGCTACATTTAACATCCCCTCAGCAAACAGGAGGGGAGTAGAGGAGAGAGCAGGCCTAAAAGCTGTTGACAGTTGGCCAAACATCCCAGGACCCTACTCCGGAGCAGCCAAAGGACAAATGCCATCAGACAATTTGCTGCTTAAGCGTGCAATGACATGGCGCGGAAATGGAAACGAACTTGTGCATAACATGCATAATAAAGTACACACAGGAAGGGTCCGGGGACTTGCCAAGGATTCTGAGAGCACTCCACATTGCCGGAACCCAGTGCAGTTGGCAGGACCGCAAGTGAACTAGTTCCTGCTGCTGCTGTAATGCCTGTGCTGCTGCTGCTGATGCTCCTGCTGCTCCTTCCAGGAGCAATCCCTCATCTCACATGCTAAGCGAAATCTGGCGGTTCTTGAGTAGACCATTCCGGGTGTTATCCTGCGCATAAAAGCTTGTTATAACCGTTGCTTGGCTGGGGTTGAACAGGCTGGGTAAATGCCTGTGAAATCGACAGTAAATTCAGCAGTCTGCAGTCTGCAGTCTCTCCCTGCTCCTGCAACTGATTATTACGAACACATAAGCAGCCCGGGGGCACAGCACTAACAATCCTGGAGCCACAACATGGCGAAAAAATAATATATGTATATATTGCGCGGGCAGAACGAATAGAATTTCGCAGTGTCCCTGCTCCTGGCCAGACTGCAGCTACCGAAAAAACTAAAAAAAAAAATATTTGAATATAAAATGCGTTTTACTGTGGGATTGACAACGACCCGGGGCGAAGCGGGGCAGCGCAGGACCGCCAGATCCTGCGGCAACAATGAAATTGCGTATGTAAATTTCATGTCGTTACGAGCGGCGGCGGCGGCAGCGCAGCAACATTGCTGAAATAATTAAAGTGGAATGCACCCACAAGAAAAATAGAGAAAAAATCGCATCGCGGCCAGTTTGGAGTAACAAGAACAAAGGGGAGGAGCAGGACCAGAACTGAAGCACTAGTTGTAGAGTCGCACACAGTTGTCCTTAGTTTGCGGGGTCCTGTTTGTCTATTGCCAGCTTCGCAGCTTTTTATTTTTTACTCTGCAGTTGCTCCGCGGCATGGTCCTCCGTCCATATGCAAAACAGTGTCAGCAGCTGCTCCTGCTCCTTGCATTGCAAATGGGCGAATGCGGCTGCTCCTGCGACTCTGACTCTGAATCTGACTGCAACTTGTCAAAAAATGTCGCAACAACTGCAGTAGCAGCAGCAGCAGCAAACGCTTTGGCTTTGCTTTGGCATAAATATGAGGGCCATCAAATTAATATGCACGGCATATGGCTGACGATTTTGTGGTACAACATGTTAAGTGCATTCAACGCCAGCTGCTGTTTTTACACTCGGGATAAAGAGGGAGATCTAGAGCTTAATTTGCAGTACTAAATATTTTTTTACTTGACAAATATTTCATAAATTTCTTTATTTATACCTCACCAATGCTTAAAATAAACTTTCAAAGATTATAAAATAAATAAATCTTCTTGATTTTCCTTAGAAGTTCCTTAATTTTTTCCTTGTGTCTTCCTTTGCTGCCTTTAGGGAGTATCGCATAATGCAAGGGCTCCTCCGGACTCCGGCTATGACTCCTCGGCGTCTTGGCAGGTTTTTCACGCTCCTTGAGTGACGAGCACGGATGCCCGGCGTGAGTTATGATGCTTAGCCGCATTGCTGCGGCTGGCATGGCAAAGATAAAACTCCTGTCGCCTCGAGCGATTTTCGAGTGTGCTGCAACTGCAGCAGCTGCAGCAGGAACAGGACGAGACAGGACTAGAGCTGGAGGAGCGTTTAATTTGACTCGGAGTTGGCACCCGCAACTGTCCGCGGGTGTGAAGCTTTTAGCGGAATTGTCTGCGGCGTGTGTGGCACATGTTGCAGTGTCAGCTCAAGTGTGGCTAGGAAAAAAACCCAGCACCCTGTCACCTGTGCTCTTTGTTAATATCTCAAATGCATCTCACCGCTTGGCTGGCGGTTGTTCTTAATTTAAAAGCTTTTCATTAGAGACTCAGGAAAGCAAACAAACAAACAAACAAGCAAACCTGCAGCTGTCAATTGTCAGACAAAGAAGAGTGTCAGAATTCGAATGTTTAAGGATATATATATGTAGCACGCCTCTGGGACGATGTTATCTCCTGGCTAATGACATGTGAAATGTGTTGATAAAAAGCGTGGGAATGGCACTAAGACATTATAAATTTGCGTTCCGAACGTTTGGCAGCTGTTGATTCAGTCCACTCAACGCATCACTGAGCAAAAAGTGGCCCGTGCCCAAGTTTTCCCCCAAGGAATCTGGGAGGAGTGAAAAAGCCGGATCAGCCCCAAGGACAGGCCGTTACGGTCAAAGGGAGATGATGCTGGGGGGAGAGGAGGATGAGGAGGGCGTGGTGGCTGCCCCTTTTGGCATATTAGCCACGCATCAGCGGACACACACAGCCGCCCTGTGCTGTCGCATTTGATTAGACTTTGTTTGCTGTTCTTCGGTCCTGCTCAAAAGGATATTGATAAAGGCATTGGCAATGGCATTGGCCACAATACACACATACACACACATATATACAGTGTCCTGTCTGTGGGCAAAGGTGCGTTGCAAAAGTTGAGTCAAAGGTTTTCGCTTTGACTCGTAATTAATTTGCTTTGTTCCATTCGCTTGGCTGGGCAGGCAGGGGCTCATGGTGCGCAGGACAAGGCCAAGTGAAATGGCCCTTTGGTCTGGCCATAAATTATTTTATTAAGCCACTTCGGACGGCCCTTCGGCACGCCCCGAAGTTATGTGAATTATTTTGCAAAAGTTAATTTCATGCAATAAATTCTAAATCGCGTTGGCAGTCGTTCCGAGACATCGTCTTGAGGCGCTTTCGATCTGTTTTTTTTTGGGGGGGAAAGCGTGTGAGGCCTGCTGGCCTCGGAAGTATGCAACATAATTACATTTTCAGCAGGTGATTAAATGGGCCGTAATTGTTTCTGGCGCTGCCCGTTGTTGCTCCACTAATAGCCGTAATTAGTGGCTGATCCTTGGTTGGGGGGGATGAGCGAGCGAGCCACTGACCAAGGACTCTGAGGAGGACTCTGTCCGGCTTGGGCTGACTTTAATTTATGCCCGCGTGTCTTTCGGGCGTTTGTTTCCGCATTCGCCAAGGGCTACATTTAAATTACAAGACTCCTCCAGCTTTCGACCTTACCCCCAGAAAATGTTGGCCAATAAAACTTTTTCACTCAAAACAATAATTGAGCGTATTTGTCGGCTGGCCCACTTGACTGGAAGTCCTTGTGTGTGTTTGTGTTTGTCCTGGCTGGCTGGGCACTTTGGGCATCAATAAGCATCTCTTGATAAATGTCCAATTTAATTTTGTTCTCCTTACTTATCTCTGTGCCTTTGATTCGCCTCCCACATGGCCTGGGTTTATATATTTTTTTCCAGCTTTCTTCTTATGTGCAGGAGGTTTTTTCGCCTTTTATCCCATTCTTTTTTCCTTCATTTTTTTGCTGGCTGCCGATTTTATTCCGTTTCATTGCTGGCACCATTTCTTACACTTTGTCGACTTCTTTTTCCGGCGCTCTCTCTCTGCAGCGTAATCACGATACGAGCGAATGAATGGCATATTCGTTTGCCACTTAAGCAGATAAGGATTTCAGCAATTGAGAGTCGGGATTACGGCGAGAGCTCTTGGATTTATAACCTGAGGCGGACAAATAATTTAATAAAAAATATTACAAGGTGACAGGCCTCGCTCGTCTTTGCTTACTTGTTGCTCTCTTGGGTTTTGTATTTTGCCAGTGTATCCTTGCAATTCTTTTCTGGCTTCCCCACATCAATTCCATGATTTTCATTTTTTTTTCTGCCCCTCCGCTTGCTGGCCAATTTATTTTCCCTTCCATTTTTCTTTGGGGTTTTTTTTGTGCAGGCTGCGCTTTAAATGTAATTTAATTCGTCTTCCCATTTTCTACTTGCAGACATCGCCGCCAGCAGACGGCGTCTGGCGCCGGAACTGTCTAGCGGGTAAGAAATATGCTGAGGCTTTGATTTAATTGAACCTCCGTCATTTGGCCCCCTTGGAATGGAGCTTCAGCTTCGGTTCCAGCTCCAGTGTGGTGCATCTGCTCCATATTTAAAATACGGGCGGGCTTATTAAACAGCTGGCGGACACACAGAGGCGGGCGGTAAAATAAGGTGGATATAGGAGGAGGCGGAAGCGGAGCCCAGGCGGTGGAGTTTGGCTAATGGAAGTCTGACACTGATACCAAGCGTGCCCGGTATCATGCTCCTCCTTTTGCTGGTTGGGAGGCACTCAAAAAAATAGTTAGTTACCCGATTTTGGACTAAATTTGGCAAAAAAAAAATGTGAGAAAAATTATTAAAACCAAAGATAATGTATATTTTGATCTAGAAAATGCCCTGCAATTCAATTGTTTTATTTAAATATGTCCTATAATATTTATTATTTGGTTAAAACTTCCTTTTTCTTATCAAAAACCTAAAATTTAAGACCCATTTAAAACCATTTTTGCCAAGTGCATGCCACATGTGGGCCAGAGCATTGAGGCTAGTAAATATTGTCTCATTTGGTATGCTGTGTGCCGTGGCCAAAATCAATAAATCAAAGCCGGCCAGGCCGGAGCGCAGGAGGATGTGGCTCAGCCGGGAATGTGGACTGGCCGGGTGGCAACTTGCCGGGTCTTGAATGCGACGTCACGAATGTCGCACTCTGGCGCGTGCCTTGGCCCCAGCTGGAGCTGCCAAACATATTTGCGTGCGACAATGCAAACAATGCTGCTGCCACGACCACGCCCACTCCCGCGCCACCCGGCGGCCCTCCCCTCCCCCTCAAACTAGCCACTTTCAAGGCCGCCTGGTTACGCTGCCCGCTAACCCGTAATCCCATCAGTTTGCCCGCATTGATAGCGCCTGTCTAATGTTTACAGCAGCTTCCCCCCCGTGCCCAAAGGTCCTGACCTGGCAACAGGTTGACCCCCCCAACCACCCCACTCGCAGGCATGCAGTGCAAACTTTAACATGTGTGTGCAGCCCTAACCCAATGCCAATACTATAGCTATGGCTATATGTAGTATATATCATACATCTGTGGGAGGGACAGGGGGGAGGACTGTGCATGTCAGCTGGGAACTGTGCGGCCACAAAGGCAAATACGCTTGGCTAAAACTTGAAGCGGCTCAAAAGTTTCACGTTTTAAAGGCTTAACTCCCTTTCCGGATCAACCCCCTTTTCGGGAGCCCGCCCCTGGAGAGCGGCTGTGCTGATTTTTTATGCGCCGCTCTGTGGGTTTAAAAAGCAATTCCGCAACTGTTTTTGCAATGCCGCACACAGAACTACGGCGCAGAGCACACACACTCAGCACAGAGCACAGAGCTCACAGCTCACAGCATACGGCATATGTAGCCAGGAGCTCCACATTCGCATCCCAGCGGGCTGGCAACAAAGCCACCGAGCCGCAGAGCCATCCCATAGCCCATGGTCGTACCCATTTCCATTCCCATTCCCATTCCCATTCGGATTCCCCAATTCCAGTCCCAACAATGCTGCTGTCGTTATCGTCGTTTTCACTTCAATTAAAAGTTGGCAACTTTTCTTGCCATGTTTACCTAACTTGGCGAGGACGTGGATCTGGGGGTGAAGAGGGGGCACCCAAGCTCCGATTGCCATTATGCAGATTCGTATGGCTGATTACCGAATTACAAACTGTAATGGCAGCAATTGTTTCGTCTGGCATATGGCACGCCAATGGCAAGTAGGCCGCAAGTTGTCACCGCCAAGAAAGGACCTCGCACTAAATGTCCCGTCAAACGGGGATGCGAAGCTGGGTGCCTGCTGTGGGTGTCCTACAACAATGTCATGCAACAATTTGCAGCAGACACTCGCAACTGACAGCGAGACCGACACACAAGCGTAGCACAAAGAAGGTCAGACCTTAAAGCACGTATCCGCCGTGTGGGCCGAACGACTTCCGTGCTGTTAACGCCCCAATGCGTCGGCCCCAGCCTTCCAGGCCGCTGATCCCGTTGCCAGGAATTTCCGCGAACGTTAATTGCGACAAGCCAGCGCTCGTTGGGGCCAAAGGAGCCAAAGAAATGCCATCTGCCTGCACCTGGAAATGGCTGGAGAGACAGGTGCACGCAAGTGTATAACAACTTAGTTGAGGGACTTGCCGCACTCAAAGGAAATATTTAAAAAAAGAAAAAAGGAGAGGAAAACGAAAAAATAAGGACTCTGCACTTAGTCGCATGACATATGATATGAAATCTCCAAAAGCTTTGGCAACTGCCACAGTTCATAATAAGTAATTAGATGTTAGAGGGTTGCAGTCTCTCAGGGAACTTTTTGAACTAAATGAAAAGGTATTTAGTATTTCAAATTAAATAAAAAACCTTTGAAATAATTTCTTTAAAAACCTTATTGATTCGGCTATGCCTTGGGCCATCTCTAGGCAGTCATTTTCCCAAGGCGTTCCGACTCCATATGTTGCAATCGATGACATCCAAGGGGTTCGCCATTTTATGGAGGTGTCATTTGGCATTTTCTTGCCGCCACTCGCTTAGCTTCCTGCCCGGCTTCTGTTCGGTATCATTAAAATTGATTCTGCAAAGAGGAGGATTCCACCAGGATGGGCAGAGCAGTGCAGAGGAGCTGAAAGAAAAGCCAGAGAAACGTAGTTGGTAGTTGGCTTTTCCATTTGCCAAACACCAAGGAATTTGCTAAATTGCTTTTCAGCGTGCACACCTTGCCGGGGCATCGGCAGCTACTTGGTTGTGCGTTGTGCGTTTGGTTTTGCAATTAGTTTTCTCTCAGAGCCACGGCAACAACGGCAAAAAGTTGCACCAAGTGAGGAAAGCAACAAAATAGGAACAGGGCAGGGCGGAGCTCACACACACGCAAGCCACATACTTTTTATTGTGGTCTATTGTCAAGTTATTGTTGCGACTTTGGCAACTGTAACAAAAGCGATTAAAACTGCCATAAAACCTGAGCCCATTAATAGCGCAATAATATTATCAGCTTATGTTCAATGCCTCATGCAGGACGAGCGATCCCCGTCGAACTAAACTTTGTCTCTTGTATTTTCATTAACATTTATTGGTTTTTTACTTAGACGTCAGGACATAATAACTTGGTCCGTGTCCCAAACATCCAAACACACACAGAGGGACTCTCTCATCCCGTCTGAGTCTTTTTCCCATTTGCTGCAGGTCCTTCAGGCCCAGCATCGGCTTCTGACTCTGACTCTGGCTCCGGCACACAATATTTCGCGGTCGTATCAGCGTCATCATAAAATAACGTTAATGACGGCAACAAGGTCGTAAAATCAAAATTTCTGCTATTTCCACGCTGAAACCGCTGCGGTTGGCAACAGCGAGCTGGGGAGTGGCTGATGCCGGCAGCTTAGCAACATTGTTGATACGAGAGACCAGGACCAGGACCAGAGACCGAACCAGACCAGACCAGATGAGATGAGATGAGATGATGGCGATGACGATGGCAATGGGGAGACGGAAACGGAGACCCAGCCGAGACGAGACCCGAGACCGAGACTTGCTGCCCTTGCAACCCAGCAGGCGCCGACATGGCCTGAATACAAGCCGCACAATCAAACGCACACACACAGAGAGCCAAGAACAGGAAGAGGAACAGCCAAGCCAGGCCGCAATGTTACCCGGCTGTAACATGTGGCGTATGCGTAATACCACGGAAATTTAATTACTTTAAAGGCGCGTTAGGTGGGTCAGTGGATTGGAAGCACACAAATAAAGCCATCAAACTTGCGGCACAGGGATCACAGCCACTTGAGTGTCGAGATAAAAGCCAAGTCGGGAAAGTGTTGCTAAACAAAGAAAGAAAATGGAAATAATTTTAAATAATGTGGGGAAAATAATAATTACATTCTTTAGAACGCCTTAAAGCTTTGCAAAGTCTTTAAAAAAAGTATGCAATTTCTGATCTTAATTTAAGCTTAATTTCATTTGAGTTTTAGGCAGTTCAAAGATGAAACACAAGTTCACAGCCTGGTTACTTACTCAGGCACTTAACAGAATTGTCAAAATAAATTCCACATTGTCTGGAGGAGACCTGGCAGAGGATGTATCCAGCTCCTGTTCCTTCTCCTGTTCAGGCTACTGCAAATTGTATTTAATGCGCTGCCCGGGCAACCAGTTGAAGGAGTCTATATATTTGCCATGTGCCAGTGGAACGTGCAGCGCTTTAAATATTCATCAGGCGGCAGGTCAGGGTCGTTGCCGCAAAGTGAGAAATGATATTTGAAATTAATTTAAATCACCGAAAATGTGAGCCAATGTGCAGTTTTTGATGGGTTCTGCGGTGGGTGGTGAATCAATGGCAAATCGCAGCCAAGACCTTGGCCAGCCATTGTCTGAGCCCGGTTTATGGCCAGGGTCAGGGGGGTTTATGGATAAGTGCGGGGGGCCAGCGCCGTTCAGATTTTATCGTGCCGGCGTTAAAAGGTCGTAAACGTCTGCTGTCTGTGGCCTAAGTAAATCAGCATAAAACCTAACTAAATGAAGACAATCAAAGTGTGGCCACGCCCCGAATTGCATATATACATGTGTCTCATTTAGACATGGGACTGAAGCCACTCGAATTGAGTCACAGCAGGAGCAGCAGCAGCGGCAGATGGCAGGACTTCGCCGCTTGCTTGTCATGGTTTTTGTGCGACGACTCCTTGCACTCGAAATTATGCTGTGGCCAGGACTTTGCCTTTTGGCCTCATTCCTCTCAAAATATTTGCAGGCGAGGCAACAAAAAGTAGCCCAACAATATGGTAAACTATATAAAAATTTGCCCAGGCCAACGGCAGCGGACAAAAGGTCGGGATAGCGACATCGTTATTGTCCTCATTGTGCTGGGCCTGGTCAAGTGGCCAGCAGCAGGGACGATGACGAGGACGATAGCTATAGAGATATAGCAGTAGAGGAGCAGCAACAAGGAAGATTTTACTGTCCTAATAAAAGACAAACAAAGGACCTTTTGGGGCGGCCAAGCACAGAGCTCTCTCGTATCGCCATTTGCATTATTTTATTTGCCTATAAACGGAGCCATATTTTCTGCAAGTGTATGAGCCATTTGTTTATTTTCCTACACTAGACAATTTTAAGCAAAAATAAGTAATTAAAAAAGTCATAAAGTGGTCGGCTTCGGCTTCTATCTCGGCCATATCCCAGGCTCCATAAAAATCAATGCCGACAGACTGGGGCCAGGCAGCAGAGGAGGAGAGCAGAGCGGAGCGGAGGTCGATTCACTTGACTTTAAACGATAAACATACACTCGTACCCGGACGGACAACAACAAGCAGCGAGGCAAACAACTTGTAAGCAATTAAGGCAACGTATTGACCTCTCCTCCGTTTTGCGTATGCGAATGTTGTCCGTAGGACGAAGTGGAGGAAGGGTAGGAATGGGCGATGTACGGACAAGCCGGCTGTCGCCAACCGTCTGCCATCCATATCGATGTCGACACTACCATTTTTACCCTCACTCAGCAAAGTAATAAAATGGTACTTCTCGATCATCAGCCACTGGAAATCGATATTAAAATGGGGGATAATTTGATTAAATTAAAGAACAAATTATGTTTTGGAAAATCAGGAGATATAATTTCTGGGAATTTGATATTTAATCTCTGTATTTGATATCTTAATAAGGTTTCAAGTCTAAAGAAAACTTGATTAAATTATTAATAAGTATATTCTGGTGAACATAACAGAGGATTTAATTTCTAGAAACTTGATTTTAAATGCCTATTAAATTTCGAGGTAAGTTTTAGGCTTCCTTTTTTATCTCTGAAAATTCCTTATTCAATTTTATCTAAAATCAACTTTATTCGCTTTCCCATCTATGTTATTTTTAGACCTTGCCCATTTCTATTTACTTTGTAAATTTATTACTTTTATTTTCTGTAGAGTATTTTCTATTTGATTTCAGTTATATATTTCAATACTTTCATGTTTTTTCTGTTTAATATTAACTGACCAACTTGTTTTGACTGCCATTTGTGGCTCTCATTCCACTTAGATGATCTGCCTGTGGGGATTTTATTTTTGAATTTTGTGGCTAGTTTGCCGGCGCCACTGGCCAATTAAGAAATAAATTGTTTTGTCTTTGCTTTGTGCAGCGTATTTATTTAAATGGAATTTCTGCGTATTTTGATTTATTTAAAATACATTCATTCGGTGCATATGTATGAATGTGTGTAGCTGTATAAATTTCGGTCAATGCGCTGCACAAAGTAAAGCGATTTTATTGCGCATATAAAAAGTGTTCATGCGCTGGAAATTGAGGTCGTCAGCGTTTTGGAGTACATGTGAGGAGAGAGTGCATGTGTCTGCGTCTGCAAGGATGTGTGTAAGGGTGCTGTGTGTGAGTGGCAAGTTTTGGCTCACGGCTGAAGTACCTCCACCCACATTTTCCAGCTACCATTCACTATACATGGCTTCTACACTTGAATAACAGGAATTTCTGAGATTATAATTTACAAGAAGTTTGCTAGGATAATGATTAGATTTTTTAAATATTTTTTCTTAGAATTCCCAAGTTAATTTTTAGCTGGAAACAGGTAAAAGTTTAAATCTTATAATTCTGCTCTCCAATTTGATGGTTTATTTTAAATACAAATTGTTCAGAAGTAAATTGAGATCTTAGTATTGCGTTTTCCCTTAAATCTAGCATTTTATAGCTTCTTTATATACCTTTTTCCTCAGTGTAAAATGTCCTGCTAAATGTTTGGCGACATGCTGGCAAAAAAAAAAGAACCAAACTGAAATTCTCCGCCCGTTTGCCACTGTTTGTGTGTTTGTCTTGTTGTTGCCGCTTTCGCTGCTTTTACTGCTGCCATTGTTACCGTGAAGTTGAGCTGTGTTAATGAAATGCGTTTCGGTTTTTCTTTATATTGTTTTTTCGTTTTTTTTTTTTAGCTGCCACAAAGCGCAACTTGCAAGTTGCGGAGGCCGAGCGAAAACTTTTCCGACTGCCTCTCGAAAAAAAGAAACCCTTTTTGGCCAACCCCCCCACGCCCCCTCCTATTCGCAACAGTAATTAAATGCAGCGCATAACTGCTCCGAGCTGCGGCAGCATTTATATACAAGAGCACTAGCACATGACTTTCTCGCATTTAAAGTATTTTCTGTACTTTTTCTGTACTTTTTCTGTACTTTTTCTCTACTTTATTTTTTTGTATTTATTTTTGTTTTTCTAGCATTTTGACCTAAAATTTTCTCTGTCGCCGTTGCTGTTACCGCACTAATGTCAAGTATGCTGGCGGCGGAATTTTCCATTTCCATATGCGGCAATTATGTGGCCCTTTTTCCGCAAGGCTGTTCGGTTGCTGATGCTGTGCGTGTGTGTGTGTGTCTGGGGCACAGTAACAATAATTGCGGGTAATCAAGTAATGCTCATTTGGAAGGCACAACAAAGTGTATCGCGGCGATAAAGACATCTCTCGCTGCCACCCGAAAGTGTCGCGTCAAATGTGACATGTTAATTCCAGGCCAACTGGCAGCCAAGTTAGCACCCTCAGCCTACCGATTTCCTCTGAGCTGATTGAAGTGCGACGATAACAGAGAGGGAGAGTGAGAGAAAGAGATTTTCCGTGGAAAACTCCTTGGGTGCCTACATATGCGTAAGAGGTGCGACACTCGAGCAACGCTTCAGTACGCTGCGAACACGTATACGCCCCGTGTGCTTTAGCGATTCTGAAAAATTGCGGCTTTACTGCACTCGACTGAGTGGGGCTAAGCAAACACACTCACACACACACAGAAAGCGGAAAAAACAAGCCGAGACCAAACAGCAAAAAATGTTAGACAAACAAGAACCCAGTCAGATGTGAAATGAAACAAATTCTGGGGCCTTGTAGGTGTTGGGGGAATTGCAAAAAAATAAAAGAAATTATTTGCACAGATACTAGGTTCAAAAATGTTTAATTTATTGCTGTAGAAAAAGGCGAGGTTTAAAGAATTTCAAGAAACTCAATAGAAAATCTATTTGTTTCTTTGTTTATTAATATAAAGTAGGTATAGCTTTGGGATTAAGACTTAATAATAATATTGTAAAAACCATATATGCATATGAAATATTTGTAATAAAACTAAATTGAGATAAACTGCACATAAAATAGGAATGAATTTTAATAGAAAATATTGCAAAAATTCTTAATCAGCATTAAACCAAAGTTTTAAGAATTATTTATTTACTTTAAAAGCTTATTTAATATTTTTAAACAAAAAAAGCTTTCATTTTTAAAGTTTTATTAAAGAAAAATCTCAAATAAAAGGTAAACCTTGGGCTTTGAAAAGTTAATAATAAAAACTACTTCGAAATTTAAGAATATATATTATTTATTTATAAAAACCAAGTTAAAAAACTCAGTTTAAAATTCATTTTCCATTTAAATCACTTGAAATAGTCTGTCAAGAATTCGGAAATTTCATGAAACCATTCTAGTCGAAAAAGAGAAAAATAAATATAAACAAAAAAGAAAACAAAAACCAGAATAAAAAACTGTGTAAGACAGGGAATTTCCTCGTTTATCTTCTCCGGCCCATCAATATGCGGCAACTTTTTAGGCCGCCCTCCATATTCTGGCCTTTATTTTAATTTATTTGCCATTCTGGCGCACACCCTCGCACAGATAAACACGCATACACCCAGTGCCGGGGCATCAACGCTTTGGCAAAAGGCTAAGGGAGTTGGCTTTTTCTCAAAATATATAAAAAAAATAAAAAAAATAACAAACTTTTGCTTTGCTTTGTGCAAAGGGCTAAGAACAGAGCAGGCAGCAACAACAGTTTAGTGAGTGTGCGTGTGTGTGGGTGTGTGTGCCAAGCAGCAGGCTGTCAAAAAGTTACTTATTTTCTTTTAAAAACTTGTACGAGTCTTTTTGCGCTCCTCGCTTGGCTTTCGACCTCGTCCCGATCCCAGCTCTCAGCTCCCAGCTCCCTCGTCCTGATTGCTCTGCCCTGTGCGATGTTTACACAGCTTTTGCTTTTGATAAGGTTAATCAAAAGTTTTTTAATCCATTCTGCATACAGGCAAACATAGACCGACACATCCCCATCCACATCCTTGCACACACACAGACACACTGAGAGAGATCATCAGTATCAGATTCGTGTGTCCTCATTATGCATTAGTGCCTGGCAAAGGAGAAGGTCTCCTCGTTGGGGCCACTTTGAGCCCGCCCGCGGCTCATTCGAACTTTGACGCTGCAAAGTGAATTCCATGAATGCCAAATTATATGTATTTGTTTTCCTCGAGTTCCCGCAGGCCGCACTAGCCAAGCTATGGGAGCTCTGGAAACTCCTTACTGCCTGTTTAAAAATCGCATAATTTATGTGCCAAAGTTCAGTGAAATCACTTTGGACAGCGTCGGTCGGGTAGCAAAAAACTTTGCAATTAAGCGAGCAGAGGCAGAGAGAGGGAGTGAGAGACATTTGGCAAACGGCAAAGTGAATTGAACCGCTGGTGTTCAAGGAGCACTGCTTTGGGGGGTCCAAAACCCCCTCCAACTCAGGTGGAAGGTTGCAGCCCAGGCAGCTGCAACTTTTGCGATAACTTTAAATCATCTAATTATGAGTAGCAGCCATCGGACCCCTGTCGGGGTCAGGGGGAAAACTAAGGGGCGACGGGGGTAACTGCCAGTGGCAGCATTTAATTTCCGCTGTCTCAGCTCAGCCTGCTTACCTCCTCCTGTCCCCCACTGAACCGCCACCGGATTGAGCCCGGAACACTGAGAGGCCCCCGGAACCTCCGGAACTCCCAACATAACTGACACTTTACTTCATTTCTGCTGACTGGAATTAATGGCTTTTGTTGGCATAGTTTTAACGCTTGAACTTCGGTTGCCGTGCTCTGTGTATAAAATTTATGTTCGAATTTATTGCAAAGTTTATTAGACAATTCCTTTTTTGCAAAGTAATTTTCGCACAAGAAGCCAAAAGGGAGAATGTTTTCGCTTCTACTGTTTTTTTTTTCTGTGAAATTTATGAGCTTCATAAATGACCGAAGCATAAAGCGAGCAGTGTAGTCCGCTTGCCTGGTCAAGTTGCCTGGGCCAACGCTGCGTATGAGCAACGTGCCAATTGCCATGATTTCTGAAACGGTGCTAAGGATATATATATGTATCAGCAGGGAGGGTATAGAAGGATCAGAGAGAGAGAGAGTAAGGTCGGCAACAGCTCTTCACATTACGAAATGATGTCGGCTGAATGCAAAAATGCCATAAATATGAATGAGCTGCCGTGCAGAAAGAAGCCTTACCGCATCCCAGTACCAGTCTCAGTCCACCCCCCCTTCTGCACGTTGCCATTGCCCAACTGATGTACTTTATTTGTTACAACATATTTAACTGTAGTTTTCCGCCCGCCCTCCAACAGTCCACCTGCTCCTCCTTCACTCCTGGACTCCTCCACTTCTCCACTCCTCCACTTGTGTCCCTCTGCCTGTGGGCAGGCTTTTAGTTTCAGCTCTCTGCTTCTGATTTATGGCGGCGCAGGCAAAACATTTCAAAAGCCAGCCCCAGAAACTGTGTCAGAGTGTATGTGTGTGTGTGTGGGAAAGTCCGTGAGGGGCGGGCAGAAGTTTCCTCATAACTTGGCCCCGGCTGTCCATCCGCCTGCCACTTGTTGTGTCTCATCAAAAATGTATTAACGAGCTTGCATAGCAGAAGATTTTTATCTGCCGGCGTTGATTTCATTTTGAGCTTAGTCCTCGCCCCATCCTGCCCGGGGTCTGACTTAGATTCGTATCGTTGGCGATTTCAACACGTGCATGCAAAGTTGTTTGCGGCAGCTGCGACTCCATCTCCTCACGCTTTTCCAGGCGCCAGTTTTCCTTTGCTTTTCTCGGTCGCTTTCCGGCTTTTCCGAAACTTTTAATGGCGCATTATTTCATGCAATAAATTATGACTAAGGCCGTCCGCGTATTAACCGCCGGCAGATAAAAACTGTTAACATTTAACAAAGTCAAGTGGCGCCAATGACAAAGCTCTTTGACATTTGCGCTGATGAGCCAATAGCTCGGAGCGAGAGAGAGGCAGCCCCCCTAAATGACATCCGAAAAGGTGCATTTCGGACTCTCTGTCGGCCCTTTTCATTTGGCGCTTAAGCAACCGGAAACGGACAGAAAGTTTTCCCCCTTTTCCAGCCGTGACGCGATCTTGGGCAAAAGTTATTCCGTAAAAGCAAAAACAAAGCCAAAACAGGAACATTGTGAGCACAAGTTTCAAATGCCACTTTATCTTGTGGCTACTGGAACTAGAAGTTGTTGCTGCTGCTGATGTTGCTGCTGCTGCTGCGCCTAGAAGCGAGCTGTGTTGCTGTGGCAAGTCTCAGAATTTATGTGGCTGCGGCGGATTTTTGAGCAAAATAAGCAACTACTACCTCAACGCAGACCAAAAAAGTTATGAGTTTTGTGTCATAAAATGCCACCGAAATGGCGGATGCGATTCCACCTGCATGGCCATTGCTTAAACGAGTATTTGTGTGCGAGCGATGTTTATGCAGAAGCTCATTTCACGCTTCCGCTTCCGGTTTGTATTATGTAAGACAGCAGCAGCAGCAGCAGCCACTGTTGGCGATGGAGAAAAAAACAAAATCATAAATTTGTAATAAAATAAATATTCCTTTATCCTTGTGTAGTCTTCGCCCACACAGCACACACACATAACTTCGGCTTAAGCTTGCCCTCCGGAAGAAGAAGGTTAAAGCTGCGGGCAGAAAGAAAACAACAATGTTTTCGCACAAACTTTGTTAACTTTGGCTTTGGCAAAAAATTAGCTCAAATTAAATTAAAAGCGGGCTAATGAACGCGTAGATTTTCGGCTTGCTAATCAAATTAAATGCAGTCAGTTCTTGATGATGAGAGGAGGACAGAGAAAGAGAAGCCAGAGAAATAAGCGAAAACTGGGTAAAAATGGGAAAAAGGATGAGAGCTCTGCATGTCACGCTGGCAACAGCAGCAACAAGGACCAGCATTAACCCCAAAACGGGGTCTCAATCTCAGCCAAAGGCAGCCTCGGCTTGTCATGATGCCACGCATCGTGTCGCCTACAATGTGGCAACATAAAACTATTACCACGACGACATGAACACAACTCCTAATTACCCAGGGATTTGCATTTGTCTTGCGACGTGCACACAAAAAGGCATTTCAAGAAAAAAATCTAAAGTTTTTAAGGTTTTTTTAATAAAATAATAATAAAAAATACTTAAATTCATTAATTCTAAATAAATATTAATAAAATGTAGTTTAGAAATTAAATAATTAAATTATTAAGTTATAAGGTAACTCAGCAGTGAAGTAACCCTTCTGCGTATTTCCTTATTTATTTAATTTAAGTTTTTGAACCAACTTCTCATTAATAAGTATTTTCAACATTTTCTTTTTAATTTTCTTCCTTAATTTTTCTCTGTGCATAGTGTGTGTGTGGCATGTCGAGGCCGTGGGTGTCATAAACGAATCTTATCTGGCGCGCCTTTTTCTGGGCTGCCACGCCCAGCTCAGCTCTCGCCTGTCTCCGGCATGCACTCTCTATCGCTCTCAATCTCCTTTCTCTCCTTCCGTTCTGCTCTTTAATTTTACGGCTTGTACGGCGGAAACGCAGCCGCCATTTTCTTTTCACTTCATTGCCATCGCCATGTCGTTGTTGCTTTCGTCACCAGCAGGCAACAACCCCTTGGCCAAGGCCCGGCTCACTCTCACTATTTAGCCCGAAAGTCATTAGCTTGTCTCGTTTATCTTTTAATGAGTGTAAAATAAAAAGCGACATGGTAGCGCCGCGGCGGCTTAATAGCTTACCAAAAAATTTCAAGACGAACGCAAATTATCGGGCTGTTAAGACTGCACACCCGACTTCCTCCCATGGTACCCAGTTCCACGTTCTTATCCTTCTTATCGCAATCTAAAGTCAAAGGGCCAAGAAGCCAGGGTAATCTGAAAGGGCCTAGTAATAGGCAAATGTTCGTCATTAACCCGATATCCGGAACAAGCTAGAAGAAGAGAGGAAAAAAAAGTACTGCGAGAGAAGGAGGTTTCAAAGGATGTTACATTTAAGCATGTGAAAATCATTAGCTTTACAGTAAAAGGATATTAAAGTGATAAGTAAACGATCTTTGAAATATTTATTATTGGTATTTATTAAGGGAAGAAATTTATATAAATTATAAATAATCTTAATAGATATTTGAAGCCGTCCTGTAGATCCTTACTTTTCCTTATTTGCTTCTTTTCATATGTAGTTTTTTATCCAACTTTGTTTGAATTATTCTATATTATATCTCCAGTATAGTTTGTATCAACAAATCTAATATGTTTTTCTAAGTTTTTCCTCCTTTTTCCATCCTTCTTACTTTAAGAGAATTATTTGCTTCAGCATATCCCTTTAGCCTTGTTGTTCCTTCGCCTGGCTCTATCTCTTTAAGAAGACACAGCTCCCGCTGGTTTACTATCGTCGTCTTGGACGCAGCTCCTAATCTTCAGCTTCTACTTAACATTAAGCTTGCCTTTAACCAACACTTCCTCGCAAATCAAGTATACGCACTGGGGGCCGGCGACTGGCCAGCAATGTTTCCGTCGCTCCCTGTTGGTGGTGGTGGTGGTGGCGCTGTCGTAAGTCCAGCCCCCCCGGAGCACAGTTCCCATCTCACAGCGCTACTCCCAGACCGCCTCTTCCTGTTTATTCTTAAGCTGCCACTTAATCCAGCCACTTCATCCGCTTCCCGCGCATTCCGCCTCCCTGTATAAACAGAGCCACGCCCATCCCTGATTCGCCGCCAGCGTATGTTTGCGTGTGCTCCTCACCGGGTCTAGGGGCTATGGAATATGGAATCCAGAATCCGGACCCGGGTCCCCGGACTTTGGATCGCTGGATTTTTGTTTGGCTCCGGGATTCCTTTTTTGTCGCTCGCCCGCCGTTGGCCCTTAATTAAATATTAAATGCGCCTAATTGCGCATTTCATAACTCAGGCAACGGCAGGTAATTAATTATTTACGTTCAACTAAATTGAGCAGCACCGGGCGGGCGGCTCACGCACAAAGTTTCGGTGCCGCAGGCCCCACGGAGGCAATATATATGGTATATACCGAAAACGTATGGTGCAAAAAAATCGAGCTTAACCGGGGCAGCATGTAAATTAATATGTCTACGGCAGGCAAAGTGAGAATCATTTGCGGCTCAATCCGGGCGCACCTTAAAGAATAAGAAGGCAAACAGTTCGAGGCATGCGTGACTTTGATGTTGAAACCTAAACCAAAGCCAAAACGGCCTCGGGGTCCATTTAATTATGCAAAGTCCGGGAGAGGACCAAATATGTACATTCGACTCACACGACTGGCGCTCGTGCATGAAATGATGGAGCAACTTGGGGGCTTGATTAGCCCCCCGAAAAGCACTCGCCCTAAAACAATCCAAAAAGCATCGAAATTAAAACCGAGAAATCACAGAGCTGCCGTCCATTGTTCGGCCACAATTTGCACAACTTTGGCAGCCAGTGGTTAGGAAACTTTCACAACACACACAGCCCAGATAGGGCTGTGCTGCTGGGAGAACTTGCTCCAGAAACTATTTTCATAAATAGCGACGACCAGCGCCAAAATGCAAACACACAGTTTCAGTCGCCCGGCGACGTCTGGTCGTCCAGTGACCACGTCCTTGGTCCTCCGTCCTTCGAATCACGGCAGCGAAAGCCAGAGTCAGAGTCAGAGCCATCGCCATCGCCATTGCCGCCTTCTGGCCAACTTCTGACAGCCGCCGGACAGCCAGCGTGAATCCTTTAAGTTTCTTTTGTTCGGAATGTACTAATGCCGGTTTTTCACTGTGTGATTTATCGGTTTCGAGGTTCACAGTTCGAGTTTCAAATGCATTTTCCATGTTACCCGGGTCCGCTGTCAGGGGGCTACACAGGGCTACAGCTACAACAACAAACTTAAAATAGCTTTTGGTTACCTCTCATTTCACTTCCTCCAATGCTCCAATCTCTGCGTGGGTGCCCAAACTATTTGGCTTCCACACTGTCAACTCATCTCAACTCCCTCACTTTTTTCTCTTTGCCTTTGCCTGCAATAATAACTGAGTGATAAAGTTTCGGTGTGATAATGGGCAAGGAACAAATTGGATACAACCTTAACTTTTCTGGCTTTAACTGAAACATAATTGAGTGGCAATAGCTTTTAAGGGAGAAGAGTTAACAGCTTCCAATAGGTAAAATTGCTCCATTTGATGATTTCAAATGAAATCCTACAACTATCCTTGTAATACATGCCACCAATTGGCATATTTAATTGCACATTTACCCCTCAAAGATCTAATCAAATTCTGATTGCCATCTTCCAGTTGGCCGGATCGAAATTGAAGGTATAATCGCCCAGGCTGTCAAAGGGAGATGTAGCGGCTAATTAAGCCTCTGAGGTGGCCCAGGTCACAGTGACAAGCCGCAATCGGCGTTTTGATTAAATATTGACCCGATACGGTCTGTGAATACATATATTGCTGCTGACCACGTCTTTGGCGGCTATCACAGCTGCCTTCAAACAATTACGGCTAAATTCATTAGTGAGTCATGCATAATTAAGGGCAGCCTGCCTGCTTGACACCTTCGTGGCGAGAGCAGCAGCTTGTGGGGCGAGGTCGGGAGGTTGCATAAGTGGGTTGTGGATTCGATGCCAGAAGTTGAGCAGCGCTGGCGATGGCATAAAAAAGAAATCAATGTCCTTGCAGGAAGTGCCTTGGCAATTTGCAATCCTTTGTGCCATTACACAAAGCTTCCGCTGTCTGGTCGTGCTCCAGGTCTCGGGGTTGGTTGGGTTCCGATCCTAGTTGGGTCGTGCGCCTGCAGCCACACGCCGCTGCAATCAAAGCGTGGCCCGAGTGCTGAAGCACCAGCAGGAGCTGGGAACAGTAGCAATGGCAGCAGCAGCAGGAGGAGCATTAATCCTTCATTGGCAATCAGGAACCTGTGATGAACTCGCTCTGCCCCGAAACGGAAGTTGTAAAAACGCCAATGCCGCACAAAGCAAACATGGGGGAATTTTTGGGTGCCTAGCTCTTGGGCGGATGCCTGGCGGCGGCTCCACAAGGAGCTGGGAACTGGGAGATGGAACTGAGAGATGGGGGCTAACCAGTGGCACGGAACCGATTATAGTATTCCGTATTTGGATTCGGATTCAGATTCAGATTCAGATCCGCCTGGGGGCATTCGTCAAACGACGCAGCAAGCGAAGCAATTGTTTCGCCAAGTTCCTTTGTTCATTATGTGTACTCTCTGCTCCTTTCAGTTCCTTTTCTTTTCGCTTCGCTACGTTTGTCCTTGGTGCAGGATGGTATGGATTGGAGGCGGCTTCATGGTGCGGGCTGGGCTGGTGGCATAAACACTGATTGATTGATTAGAGGCTTGAGCCGGAGTCTGAAAGAAGCGCACTAAACCTAATGAGCAGCCCTCGAGCAAGTGTCGCATCAATCAAGGACGCATTTAATGCGTTATAAGTGTGTGCGTATGATAGCAGCGATTTCTCTTGATTTGCGATTATTGTTTAGGTGTTTCTGTGTGTGCTCCATTCCGTCTGACAGCCGGCGATTAGCAAAGTGGATCACCGAAATGAATGAGTCCTTGCCCGGTTGCCACAGTTGACTGAATCCTTTAAGAGCACTTGGCCGGGCTTAAAGCCAGGCCTAACTGTAGTTGCAACAATGCTCAGTTTTCTCCCTCCCCTTTCAGGTGAAACTGTCGACGTGGCCACCAGCTCAAGTGTTGGCGATTGGCATCAGGAAGAGAGCACTGGTCTCGTTGCTAGCTGACATCTAGCAGAGCTTACCTGATGCTGCTGGGTCAGCATTGTTGTCTGTCATGGCTTCCGCATTAGATACCAGTCAACCCCCACAACAGGATTCGATTCGATTCGTTTCGACTCCTTTTAACAACACTTATTTGGACACTTGAATAAAAGAGTCTTATCTTGGACAAGAGTTGTATTTAGCAAAGCTTGTAAATTGGGCTTAACTATAGATTTATAAGAGCAAGAAACTTGAAGAAATCTAAATTAATCTTAAGGATACAAATTCAAAACTTTCTCAAAGTGTTTCTGAAACGAAACTTTCTCTTTCGTAAAGGGAAGAGAAAAAGCTATAAATATAAACAAGATTTATGATAAATATTATATTTATTAACCTTTCAATATTGAAATTATTTCTACAAGTGTATCTGCTATCAATGATATGCCACTCGCTATCCCATTCGACGTACTATACCATGTAATTTCAGAAAATCATATCAATTGGCCTGGCCCCTGGTTTCCCACAGTCAGCATGATGGCTATATAGATGGGTTTGCTGACGTGTCCTCTCTCCTCATTCCGATTTGAGTACTTGGTCCCCGTTCCCCTCCTGTGCCATATAACCCACTTTGTGACTGTGGATTGTGGATTCTCCCACCCTCGATGGCAAAGTGCTCATTATCAGCTGAAATGTTGTCAATTACGGATTTTCGTTTGTTTTGTTTTGATTTGACTTTCAATTGAATTTCTCGCTGGAATTTGAATACCCGGCATTGTCCTTTGTCCTTGCTTTAGCGTTGCCATCGTCACGAACGGTTGCCTCCCCAAGAATCCGAATCCCTCGCCTGACCATCCCCACCCATCCATCCCCCCATCCTAGAAGCCACCTAAACTCCACTCCGTTTTTGCCATTAAGTCGGGGCTCTTTTCAAAGCTGGCTGCTTATGATGAGCTGGGTTCTTATTGGTAAACTGCAAACTTTGTACATAAAAAATTAATTTGATTATTCGCTCGCTTCGCTCGCCCCCCAAAAGCTTAGATTTGCGTTAATGACGCCATAATCAACTGTTTTATAGCACTTTAAAAAAGTTAATCCAGCACATATACATGCACTGGACATTTTATTAAGCTGAAGCTGTAACTTTTTTAATTACACCATTTTCCCTGACTGAGAGGAAAATTCGTTGTTTTTCCTGCCACTCGAAGAGAGCGAGAGCAGAGTCCAAATAATTTGTTAATTTATACGGTTTATTATAACGACCATCGAGACCAGCAGAACAGAAATATATCATGCAGGATATCTATTTCACAGGAGGAGGAGGCGGAGGGATGATATCACTAAGCAGAGGAATTCAATTAAAATCATAATGAAATATTTGAAAATTTGTTTTTATCAAATTTCGTAGGGACTACACATTTTGTGAATTCCAAATGCGAAGGCACAAAGACAATGGGTAGGAACAAACAGGGGATCGGGGGATGTGGCAGGATATCACCCCTGCCGGGCAACCGCAAAATAATTTCCTTGGTGCCGAGAAAGGCTATTACTCTTAGGGAGGGCTCCTTCTAGGCCATATTCCATTCAAACAATAACACCGAAACATTAAAGCTCAAAATGATGACCCGAACATAATCGACTTGCCTACAATAATATTTAAATTTAATTTAAATGCTCACATGAGGGCATTTAACAGAGTCGGCCTTGGTCTCGGTTTCTCGGTTTCGGTTTTTCGGATCCTGGATCCTGGGGCCCCCGAAAACCCGCAAGCAAACAAATCGATGAGGATGTGTCTCAATCTGCCGGACAATTTGCAAAACGATATGCTTGAAATAGAAAGGTCGTCGTTGGGCATGCAAAATGCAAAGGCAACAGTTCGCAGCTTTTAGTTCGGCATCGTCCTTCGTCCTGGGTTAATGCCTGCGTTTGTTGTTCTTGCTGCCGAGGGACAACGACAACGACGATGGCGATAACTTTGAGTCGCATGCTTAAAAGCACAAAATGATTGGAAGAGCACAGAGGAGCCCCGGTCCAGGCTAATGGCATTTTACGGCTCTGGTTTTGTGTGGGTATATTCCGGGGGCGGTTGTGGAGCGGAGGAGGGTTTTTCCATTCAAAATTAGAAGCAGCCAAACCATCCTGCGCACTCGACCTTAAGACGACGATGAACGTTCAGCTGGGTGCAGTAAATGACATATAAGCCCCGGCCAGGCTTAAGTGCTTAGGGCGCCTTGAGTTAATGCGTTGATATGATGATATCATTATCAAAATGTTCTCTTCCCAGATGTATCTCAATCTATTGCTGTAGCTGTAGCTGTATCTGTATCTCTGTCTGTGTAGTATTTGTATCTACAGTGTGTTTGCTTGTTTGGCCATTTGTAACTTTTGACCATTAGCTTCTGTTTTTGCGGCGAAATGGAAACAAAACAATTGGTCTTGCTGATTTTGTGGTCTAATTGATACACGAAGCAGACGTCTTGTCCCTGTCAGCCAAGTTACAAATGCAACCAGCAACTGACAATTGTTTTCAATGTTTTGGTCAGCAAACCTGACTCCCTCGCTCGCTCTTAGCCTCAGACATCCAATCTATTTCAGATGTCAGGGACACAGTGGTCGTTGTCCCCCCGGGCTGTCAATCAGTGGGTGCGGACGGTTCTGATGCATCTGTCTGGGCCAACGCTGCGTATGCTTAATTCTGTTTGGCACACAGAAGAGAGAGCCGCAGCCATGTTGCCTCTTGTGTCCTGTTTAGTTAAAGGTTTTTTTTTTGTCTTTTTGTATTGCTGCAAATGCTGCAAAGTTTTTAAGCACGTCGAGCTGTTGAAACTTACGGACGCGTGTCATTGAAAGCCTTACAAAGTTGTCAAACGGGCACGGGGAGACATGGGATGTATAGACAGGTCCTGAGACAAAGCACACACACGCAAAGGATACCATAAATAGTAGACTGCAGAGGCAAGAGCAACATTTCAATTTGCTGCTCTGAAACTTTGACAAGTAGCCCAGCCAGTTATCAATAAGCCCGAGAGCATCATCTCAAATATGATTATACGCTGCTTCAAACTTTTTCCCATGCAACGTGCAACAACTCTTTCATTCTCTCTTCTTGGTTTTTGCAGCTTCGGCAGATATTGCGACTGGCGGAGATGGCCGGCCAGAGGATCGGGCCAGGACGAAGAGGAGGAGCCGGCGGAGGAGCCTTGCATACAGCATTCAATATGCTGGCGTTGAGCTGGATTATAATCTCGGAGTTATTGCTCAGTGGTAAGTGTGCCAAAAGAGCCATATATAAATGGCATATTGTAGGGCTTCCGATTCCGATTCCCATTCCCCATTCCCGCAACCAGAGGCTGTCATGTCGAACAAGCTGAATTTATTATGCCAACTGCGTGTGCCGTCGTGGTTTAAATTGATTATTTAATCTACCAAATAACTGTTTATATTATGTCCACCGCCCACCACCAGGCCAAAAGCCGAACCAACTCGTCCGCCGAGCAGCGGTGAAGTAGTCAATTTATTAAATATCCCGGAGTGTGTGCGAGCAGCGCTTGCCTTTGATTAATATCGGTTTGTTCAATTAAAGTCGCCATAATTTGGCCAACCACATGCCAGTCAGTTCACTCGTTTCCGTTCGAGCCCGCAAATCGATGAAAACTTTCCGAATGACATGTGGACCACTCCACAGGCAGTTTATTTAACGAACTCGCCACTCCGTACTCTTCAGTTTCTAGAGTATATATATATTATGGATTTTTATGAGACAGAAAAATAAGTGTATTCAATAGCATTAAATATGGAGTTATTCCCTTTGACTTGAAGTCTTTAGAAAATCTGAATTAATTTGTAAGCTGACTTTTTCCTCAAATTTATTTAAATAGAAAAATCTAGAAAAATCTATATAAATTCTTACATCACTTTAAATATCAATAGATTTTTTTAAATAAAATATTAGAACAGCAGAAAATATTGAAAATTATTTTATTTGCATTTAAATTTATTCTTTTTTCCAAAATTTATTTCTTATATTATTCTTCATTAAAATCTAGTTTTAACATTTCATAAATTAACTTTGTTTTCGAGAATTTTATTTATTTTTTCACTGTAAATTCGAGCGTACTTTTATCATGCAAATATTTATGTTTGTATGAATATTTGTTCGTACCTCTCGGCGCCTGTGTATATTTATTTCCCTATCCCGTGTTGCAACAATAAAAAGCGCACAAATAAAAGCGGGGAAAATAAATTAAATGCACTGCAATCTCACGCGAACAAATGGCAAAGTACTGACGATTAAGAGGAAACTCCGTAATTAATAAAAACATTTCTTAATAAGGACACATTTTGTAGAACAAAGAGGAGCGCTAGGAAAACGTAATTATGTTTTACAGCTCGTAATATATGCACTTAAGTTAATTATTAATTTATAGAAGAGGCAGTAGCATGTGCTGGGATATTAAGCAATTTGCAAGGAATTGAAATATAGCCAATTCGTAAGGAAAAATATTGAATTAAAGCCATGAACTTGGCCATAAAAAGGAAGAAACTAAAAAATATATGATTTGCTTTGAATTATATATAAATTTGTTTACCTAAAAGAGAGGGTATTAAATCCATTTATTTTATTTTAAAGTGAAGAGAACTTTCTAAAGTCCTTGGCAGTAAATAAGTTAATATTACACTATTATTCTATTGAAACTCTATTCTCAAAAAATTAACCATTTAAATTATTAAATTTCAACTTATGCCCCATAATCACATGAACATTACCATACTTTACCCGCATTTATTTAAATTTCCACTCGATTCCAACAAGCCTTGTTTAATGTTCATAATAGCTGGTTACTGGCGATGAATTCCACAATTGGAGGTCAAAATGAATAAACGAATTGAAACCGAAATTAAATGGAATAAAATAAATAAATTGCATTAACTGCAAGTCAAATTTGGGCCGTTCAGTTGTCGTCTTTGTCATAAATTAACATGCAAGTGGATCCCGGATCGGATCCCTTTTCCTTGTCATTGGAATGGGTAATTGCGTTTTATTTTTCGCATTTTTCGTACTTTTTACTTTTATTTTTTGCATTTTTCCCATTTACTTTTTCGGTTGGCGGCGGCGGCATAATCGAATTCGTATTGTTGCCACACGACGCATGTGGGTCTCGTCGTCAGTGGAGGGGTCCTACGGTTAAACGACATTTGGGACATCCTTTAATATTAATGTGTGTGTGTGCGTCGTGCTCTTTCAGCCCATTGCCTGAAGGATCTGAAGATATTTGTACCGGAGGCCGTCATCATGGGGAATGCAGCGACATTGTCTTGTCAATATGATTTGGAGCAGGTAAGCGACACTTCCTCGAGGAGCAGCCGGAGCAGCAGCAGGAACAGCTATAGCAGCGACAACAATACGGATATTGTCGTCGGCGGCATGCTTAATTATTATAATTACTTGCACTTTGTCTTGCCGTCTTCGCCGTGTTTCCCGTCGCTTATTGTCGCGCTGCTGCTGCTGCTGCTGCTGCTCTGCTGCCGTTTCCTCCGGCGCCCACTATCATCGTCTGCTCCACTTGGGCTTTTCATTAACGCATCCCTGTTATCCTCTTCTCTCCGCAGGCGGCGCTCTACGGGGTGCGCTGGTACTTTGGCCAGGAGGAATTCTACCGCTACGTTCCCCGCGAGGCCAAGCCCACATTTGTCTTCGCCGTTGCCGGCATTAATGTTGATGTAAGTTAAATTAAGCATGGGATCGCACAATGTGCAGCGAGTTGCTGCTTTTTCTTCATTTTAAGCTTGGCACTCTAAGGATATGGGAATTCCACAGAGCTTTCTCTGGAAAGACGATGGTTTTTTATTTAAATTTAAAAATTAAGTCATTCAGTGAGGTATTTGTGAGGAATATATACTTGAAGCGAATCAGAAATTTACATAATATTTCCTTTACTTTAACTTGGGATTGAAAAATATTAAAATATCTTGAAGGGTATCTAAGAAAGGTATCAATTAACATATAATTGGAGTAACGTAATTTGAACTCTTAATAATTTGCCTAAAGTATACACCCAAAAAAATATCCCTTATCAAGTTATCTTAGTCCTTCAGCAACTTTCAGTGTTAAAGAGTAAGCCTCTAACATAAAGTTGAGCTTATTGTCCTTCCATCAGAGCTTGAACTCTGTAGTTATTTTTACTTTTGGCCCCGACTATTGTCAGCTTAATGGACAAATCACTGGAGCAGCAGTGCATGTGTTTCGCCCGGGCCGGGTTTTAGCATTTCGACAAATGCAAAATGGGAAAGCATTCAAATGCTGTGCAAATATTTAAATGCGGACAATGGCCGGGCTCCTGGCCGGGTATCCTGGGGCAGTTGCTGCAACGGAGCATCTTGCCAGGACACTACCCCGCCGCTCCTTGTCACACATTTTATTTCTATTGCTGTGCAATATTTGTTCACTTTTATTTACAATATATTCGGCTGTGTTTTGCATGTTTGTGTGTGCGTCTGTGTATGAAATATTCCGCTCTACAATTCGGAAAGTGCCACAGCACACACACATAGGGACACATGTGCGGCAGCTGACTGAAATATTGCGAAAAGTGCAAAATAGTTTATGGCGCGGCTGCTGGAAAAACAAAACAAACAAATAGACAAACAGAGCGAAGTACAGAACAACCAAGGAGGCAGGCACCTAGTGGCGAAAAATGCCCGGCATTTCGCTTTCCCATACTGCACTCATTAATAAAAACAACAGCCGCAAAGTAAGCGATAAATTATCCGCTGAGAGCCCTTGCTGAAAAGTGCAGAAATATCCCAGGATCCCACTTAAAAATCACTGAGTTGCAGTTGAACTGGTAAAAGCCCAGGACTTTTGACATAAGTACAAAGGATAAGTTAAAAGGATTTCCTTTGGAATGATTATAATTCGTAACCTGATAATAAATCTTACTAAGACAGAAATATTATCTTCTAAGAGCAGAATTTGAACTGTATTTTTTTAAATATTTAAAATAAGTATTCAAAACCTGGCACCTCTTTTTATTTCTTTACAAATTCCCCTCTTTAAATCGTTTACAAAATATATTCGAAAACATATTCCAGAATCCCACTGGTGGCAAATAAAATCTGCAAAACGGAACAGTGTAATAGCAAAGCGTTCGCGGAGGGCGATAACGAATCGATTGTCGTATAATCATAAATAAATAAAATTGAATTTGCTATGAAAAATTTGTGTGTGGACGAAATATAAATTGAAAACTCATTCGTCCGCACATAAAACTGCAAACTCATTTACAAACACTTCGGGCCACATTTTTCAAATGCCCCAAAAAGGGGGAACGTTAAATAATCATAAATAATGGCATAAAGCAAGGGCGAATGATGGAGTAATGTTTGTTTTATGTAAGCGAAACAAAGCAACCGATAGGAGGGGCTGATGGCAGCTTTATAGAAATAATTTGCCCCGGCTTCCGTTTCCTGTCGCCGCCGCCGCCCCACAGCTCCTACTCTCTCGCCCTATCTATCCGGGGTCCTTCCATCGATAATGGCGAACTGGCTGCTGGCCACATCAATCAGCACCCTGCAGTAGCAACTGGCCGGACTTGATTAATTTGCTTTGATTGTGTCTTTAATTTGCACTCCCAACAAAAGAGAGAAAGAGAAGCGAATAAAACGAAATAAAACACAGATAAAATACAACTGAAATAAGGAACCCTGCTCAAATGTTAATTTGCCACTAATTAGCATTCAAAGGCATTTTTGCACTAATTAAATATTTCGATTGCACCACCAGTAGTCCTTGGCTCTGTGGGGGGGTGAGCAGTGGGCGTGGCTGTGGGCAGCGGGCGTCAAGCTATGCGTGTTAATTATTTCCCCATTTTCCTTCTTTTTTTTTATTCTCTTTCCGATTTTATTTGGCCTTACATCGCCAGCGAATTGGAAACTATTCAAAAAACACAACCAATGGCATTGAGGTTAATGTGCAAATTTTTGTAGCCTACTTATGTGCAGCGCCAGCAGTGGAAACTCATTATAAATTTGAGCAAATTTTTCCTTTCCCACTTCCACTTCACTCCGAGCTGCTTGAGACCCAATCAGCTGTGAACCGCAAAAGGTGAAAAGCGTAAGAAAAGCTGAATCGGGGAATCGGAGTCGGTAAATCCAAGGGGGGGTTGGTCAGAAGCCGGAGCTGGAGCTGAAGCTGGCTTTGGCCGATGGCATAATGCAAATGATTTTAGCCAGCGAACGAGCGCTGTGCAATTAAGTCTGAAGGTTGCCCATAGTTTTAGCTTTTCCGCCCCTAACAGCGCCATGTTAAAAGGTGGCTTTTGAAAAGTGCAAATGTGCCAAACCCGGGGGGTACAAAAAATACTTACTTTATGCCCCAAGGTACAGTGGAAATTGAGAGTACAAATTATATTTATTTAAAGTCTAAAAAATAATAACTAAAAATATAATAAAGTTTAAAGAGTTGTTAAAGAATCTGGGAGACTTCAAAATTAATTTAATTTAACGAATTTAAATGCGATTTCATTTATTTTTATTTATATTTCAGAAGAATTTATTTATATTTCACAAAAATTATAAATCTTTAACATGTGTCATTAAAAGTCAATGAAAATCTTCACTTTTTAGTGCAATTTAAATATAGATAAAGACATATTTCTTTAGCAACTTAAGGAGCTTTAAAAATAAACACTAAACAAGTTTTTTAGTTCTATTAAATACAGATTTTTACAATCAAATTTTTGCGACTCCCTCCCAAGTATTCATATCAATTTTATTTTTTAAAATTAAATATTTTAAAGTTCTCTGAGCTATAAAATCACCTTTTCACCCACTGTTCGTGGCGCTAACAAATCGAAATGAGGCGCCATCAGCCCGGCAGCTGTGTTTTTCCAACTTAAATTGATAGTTGCCGGCACTAACGAAGGCAAACGTCAAAGGCCAGGCCACAAATGGAAATGGAATTTTTAAGTTATGCCAAGGCAACTCAACCGCCGGGCCAAATGAAGAGGCAGATCCTGAGCGAGGCAGGGCAGGGGCTACGGGGTGGTGGACAGAGATGGAAATTTGTGGCAAGTGCCTTAATTGAGATTAAAACATTATAACTTGACTTGTTTTACTTTTGCTAAATCATTTCAAACAGCTAAACACGCTTAATGAGAAAAGTTCCGCCCGTGCCAAGTTGTCGGCCATTATGCATATGCATATGCCACACGTGTGTCCCCCGGACAAGTGTCTCCGTGTGGTGAGGGTTTGGGGCGTGTCATAGGTGGAGTGGGCGTGGCGTGGGAGTATGTGGGGGATCGGGGGCTCGGCTCTTGAAAGGCAGCTGGCGCTGATGACGCTGCCGCTGCCGCTGACATGCGAGGCACTCGTGGGCGCCGGGGGGCGTGGCCAAGCAAAGTGCACTCGTGGCGTCCACTTGAGCGTTATTGGAATGTAAATGTATGCATATTAAGGCGGTGGGCAGAGGAAGTCACCACCGCCGACGACAACGAGTCGCGTCGACAGAACTTCAAAAGTCATTCAGCATGGCAAGGCAACCACTGCCACGCCTCCACCTCAGACTATCCCTTGCACCTTGCAGCGACACTGGGCGATCTCAAAAATAAGATTAAGATCTTAATTTTTAGAATATTTAGCTATTGATATAGATGCTCTTCAGGATCTGTTAAAGACTTCCACTTATTTAGCATCCTTTTTAAGAACCTATAACTTACCATCAAGCTTAGATCTAAATTTATATTGTCATCCTTCTCCTAGTAAACTTTTTCCCAGTGCATTCCACCTTATTCAGCGCATAAAAAAAAATATTCACAAAATACATAACGAAAAAGGGGGGAAATATAAACAGGAAAATCATCATGTTAAATGTAATTAAATTTTTAATTTAGAGACAGCTCCGTTCGCTTCGCTGGCAGTCTTCAATTAAAAACACAATTACCAGGCCCGCCCGCTGAGCGGGGGTTTTGGGGAGTTCGGAGGTCACCGAATGGGTGGCCAGGAGGCTGAGCGGGACAGGAATAGGATATGCCAAGTGCTCTAAAGTTTTTGCGGCTTATTCATTGTCCGCCACAACAATAAAAATCGCCAGCAAGCAGCCAGCCGAGAGGCCTCCTTCGGGTCCCCCTCTCTCTCTCTCTGTGACATTGGCTTCTGAATCCTTCTGGGTCGTTCTGGGTCCTTCGATGGACTTTTTCCCCCCTTTTCCATGCCGGAGAGAGAGCTTCACGAAAATTTGCGCCCCGAAAAGTTTTTGCACACTGTCAACACGGAAGGAATTATTCCGCATTAAGTTTGCGGTAATGGCAGCGTCAGTTGTCCTCGCTTACACACACACAGCCATACAGCAGTGTCCTTTGGCTTTTCCCAGAGAGTGTCCTGGCCGCTGGCGCGTTTGCTTTTAACATTGTTAATAACCCGACACGCCTCGCATTTATGCACAGCAATGTGCGCTTAAAATTAATGCACTTGCTACTGGGAAATTTAAGGGGAAAACCAAACCAAAAGGAGGCAGCAGTGGAGGCCGAAGCCCCGGCGACAGAAGTGACCGAAAAGTTGGTCGGCCCAGAGAGTTACATAGTCCAGGATCTGGTCTCTACGACTACTGATTTGAATGAACTCCGAAAGGGCTTCTTTTTTGGGCTTCTTTTGGTCCTTGCTAATTGTATGTACTAGACAGAGGAGAGAGCGGGGAAAGGATTTAAATTGCAAAGAGGAAAAGCGTTTCATTTTTTTGTGCTGACTCATGTGAGGTAGTGAAGTCTGATTGAATTCTTTAAAAATAGTTTTTAATTAAAGGATTTGCCTAACTACTTTTTAAGGCTAATTGTAGGCAGATACTATATCCTTATGAAAGTGATTATTGAAGTATCCTCTCTTTAATTATAAAACCCTTTAAGCTGCTGCCCTTGAGTGTTCACTTCAATTTCCATTAACTACTTAAGCCAGTCAGTAACAGGCAGACACTTTGCCTTCGCCAAATTTTCCCTGTCATTTTCCACAGCTAGAAATTGTTGTGGTGACAAATGGCAACAAATAAACATAATAAATAAAAATGCGAAATGCATTCGTGAAGTGCACAGCGGCAATCGGAATAGCAGGGTGTAACTAGCTGGCCAAATGGCATTGGGTGCGATGTGCAAGTGGGTGTAGTAGAGGGGGGGGGGCTGTGCTGCTTCCTAGACCAATTCACATTGGCGTGCTGTTGTCTGCCTGCGCCAACAATGAGCACAATAAAAAGCCATGCATTTTCCAAACACCAAAAATTGTTCATAGCAGCGACAACAACTACATACAGCAAGGGCTCTGCCAGCAGCAGCAGCAGCAGCAGCAATGGCAGCCTGCAACACCAACACCAACAGCAGCAGCAGCAACATGAAGGAGTAGAAGAGGAATAACAACCGCACCGGAAACATCTCATTCACTAAATTTGTGGTCGGTTTTTGCCAAGCGTTAGGCAGTCGAAGTTGTGAAATGCCAACGGCAACTGCGAGTGGGGGAAAAGCATGGCCTGGCCTGGCATGGGTGGGAAATTCGTGGAAAATTCTGGTATGGGGAATTGGTTGGGAGAACGCCGTTAGTTACAACAATGCTCCCGGCAGCGGAAATTCGCCATGACATAATACGTGAGCATGTGTGAGTGTGTGAGTGTGGTGCCGGGAATAGGAGTGCGCGTGTGTGGCCGCGACTTGAGTTGATACAGCAATAATTCATAAAGTGTTGCATGCAAACGAGACTGCAGCTGAGCCAAGCTCACACAGATACTTGTGCACTGTGGGAAAAAGTTGGAATTAGAATTAAAAATATTATAAAATTAAGCTTAAAAAACCTTGTGCTTTATCCGAATTGAGTTTAAGTTTAATATGTTAGGCAAAACTTAATTTCTTCTCAATTTCTTAAGTTTATACTTAATTTTTCCTCAGTGTTTGAGTGCTGCATGCGACAGCGTTGGCAAAATTAAAATTGCTGCACAACAAACAGCGGAAACTCAGTGAGGAGCCGGGAACAACTGCAGAAAGAGCCACAAAAGTGGGCAGCATGCGGCGGCAGTGGAACGAGAAGAAACCAGGGGGAAGAGCAGACATGGGCAAAGGCAGGAGGCAAGCCAGGAAAAATGCAGGAAAAATGGGGAAAGCAGCCAGCATTGGGGGCACTGCAATGAAATTCATTGTATTCTTACAACTCGGCGACTCTCTGGCAGCTCAGCTCAGCTCAGCTCAGCCGGGCCGAGAGCTTTTTGCCGTAAAGTTATTATTTCATAAAGCCAGAATTATTGAAACAATACTTTACTCTCACACATGGGTTGGACAGGGTGGAGGGGAGGGCAACAAAAGGGAAACGATGTGCCAGAGAGTGTGTGGAAAATGAGGGGGGAGGGAAAACTCCTCCACGTGTCTGTGTGTTTGGCATGCAAAATTACGCTTTAGTGGCGTAATTTTTTCATGCCTGAAAGTTGCAGCTGCGGCTGCTAAAGCAATATAAAATATAAATAGAAATTAAAAGCCAACAAATAAAAATAAATAAAAGCGGAAACGAAAAAAACAAAAAACCAGGGGCGGGACGAAAAAAACTTTTCACGACTAACGCAACTTGAGTTGAGTTTTCCCTGCCTGCTGTCCTCACTGCCCCGAGGAGCAGTTACAAAATGGCTACAGTTTCAAGTGAGCAACTAAAAGGATGTGAGCGAGGGTGTGCCAGGATGTGTGTGTGCCTGTGACTCTCCGCAAGTCGGCTGTGCTGGGCATATCATTCCTCAAAATGGCAGACATTTGCGTTTGTTTGGCGCGCTTCCTGGCGCTGCCACATCCGCTTCCGCCAGGACCGGCCGCAGAGTACCGCAGCCAACAAATAAAGTCACATGCAATTAAATAAATATGACAGTCAGAGCAGCCCCCGCAAAACAAGAAAAAGAGTCAACAACAACGCAGCCACACGAAGCTGCTGAATAAATAAAGCGGCCAGGAACAACTTTGCGTATATGTTTGATTACATAATTAGTGTCATTTAATTAGATGAGGGGTCGCCATTCCCCCCTGGGCGAATTGGAGGCGGTAAGCCATTGCGTTGGCTTGCTGGGAAAACTAAAGAAATGAAAAAAACCAGTAGCAGCCTGTAACAATTCAAATAAATAAAATAGTTGGCATTTTTTCTCTTTGAAAACTAATACTAAAAGGAAATTATTTATGGTAAAAACAATTCTTTACATTGAATGAATTAAAACTCGTATATTTAAAAGCCATTTTCCAGATGTGATACCTTTGTGGTTGGCATTTATTTAAAGAACACCGAACATAGTGCGGCTTAAATATTTATGGAAAAACTATTTCGATGGTTGAAGCTTTATGCTTTGTGACTCCATAGATTTTCTCTCACGTAAGCCAATACGAAATCATAATGTATCTCTGGCCCGATGCACATTATTCATGGCTCTGACACAACACAAACACAACCACACCCACACCCACACACAGCTCTCCTCTGCTCATGCATATAGAGAACCTTATCAATACGTTTCGCATTTGTTTTCATTTTACGATTGCGTAACGAGATCAGCGTCGACAAATCCGAAAGCCACTAAAACCACAGCCAGCTCGCCAGGGGCCATTGGGATCGAATGGAGGAATGCTACCGAGCCATGGAGTCAGCCATGGATGGCCAATATGCCAATTGGCAACCGCGAGAAAGATGGTCTAGCATGGGGGTTTCGGATCTGCTCTTGGCCTGGGGTTTTTAGAGGATTCCAGGAGCCCGTAGGTGGTGCTCTTATCGATGGCGTTATCTGCGAATGAACTGGCACAACTGGCTGGAAAGAAAACAACAAACTATAGTAAATATAGAAAGGGGGAGGCCAAGCCGAGCAATGCGCCAAAGTGTTGAAACAATCGTAAAAAGCTGTTGTTTGCCGCGGGCCACTACAACGGCGGAGAGGAGGAGGAAGAGTGGTGGCTGGTAGCAAGTGGTAACTGATGGTTGGGTGGGGTGGCTCTGCCAATAGCAACGACAACAGCAATAACAACAACAACAATAGCAATAGCAGCAAGGATGCCAGGATTAGTACAGATGCAAATGAACAAAGCGATGGCAATGGTGCTCTGGTGCTCTGGCTTTGGTGGCATATGCAAAACTCGAATGGGTTGCGAACGAGTATTGGTGTTGCCTGAACTTAAATACAAAAGGCCAGGCCTGCGATAAAAGGACCTCTCACACACATACACACCCACACCCAGCGGCACACACGGTAATCGCGAATGGTTCGCTGCTGAAGTGGATTTTGAGTAGGATATTGCACAACTGTTTGCCAAGTGGCAAGCGCTTGCTGGCAATTAACAGAATATGCTAAACTGCGACAACGAGTGTGTGTGTGATGTGGCATGATGCGACTCTGGTAATACCCTGGCAGAAGGTCCTGTAAAGCCACAGCCACGCCATGGGGCATGCCCCAAACCAATGGCAGCATTGGTACTTACTCATGCCCCGTTGATTACCAACAAATGCGACGCTGCCTGCGCTTTTCAAGCGGGGATTCGGATTCGGATGCGGAATTGGGGATGCTGATGGAACCCGCCCATCCAAAAATTGGAAGCCGATGAAAGATTGAGTTAAATACGTAGGGGATGTACAGAGAGAGCTATACTGCTTTATTACGTTGCCAGGACACTGAGAGAAGGCATAAGGGAAATTCATATTAATTCATGAATTAATAATGAAAAGAACTTAGATAAATATCCTTAAAGGTATTATTAATTAGAAAATGAATCCTTTAGATCCTTCCTATGATTTATTAACAACCCCTTCTCCTTCATTACTTGCCACTTTCAGCTCAGCAAGTCGGATGCCACATCGGTGACGCTGAAAGGTGTCACCCGAGAGCTGAGCGGCAGCTATCAGTGCGAGGTCTCCGAGGATGCTCCGCTCTTCCACACGGAGATTCGCTCGGCTCACATGCAGGTGATTGAGCTGCCAAAGGACGAGCCGGTGATGCAGGTGGACAAGAAGGTGATTGGCATAAATGACAATTTTAAGGCCGTGTGCACTGTGGGTCCCTCGTATCCGCCGGCTAACATCACCTGGTACATCAATGGACGAATGGTGAGTTACAAAAAATTTGTATTTATAATTATAAAGATTATTATTTACAATTATTATTTAATTCTTAACTTTGCTATCCCTTTCACTTAAAGGTCTACCCGACGCCGCTGCAACGCATCACGCAGGACGCCTTCGAGGGCTCCACCACATACTCCGCGCTGGATATCTATCCGCACAGCCAGGTGCTGCAGGGCTTCTTCCAGGCCAAGTACCAGGCGAACATCAACCTGCTGTGCGAAGTGTCCATCCTGCATGTGTTCCACAAGAGCGTCCAGCAGCGGATCGGTCTGAGCAATGCGCCGCCAACGACCATCTCGCCGAATCTTTTGGGCCTGGAGGGCTCGAAGCGGTATGCCAATGGAGATCCCGACAACTCAGCGCTGACCGGCGCCTCCCAGCGCTGCTGCATCTGCTGCGGAGCCACGGGCGCCATCCTGCTGGCCATGGCCACGCTGACGGTGGGTCATCTGTGACCAGAGCGGATGACCTAAGCTGCTCCCACACACCACACTGCAACGGACAAGTCGAAATACGCAGAAAAGGACGATGATGGAGAGGAGGAGGAATCAACAGCGGGAGCTGTGTAATTAAAAAATAACAAAGAAAGATGCTTTTAGCATGTGAAGCGTGCATAACAACAAGGAAATGCAAAAATCAAACAAAACCCAAACACAAAAAAGAATCATTGGAAAAACCAACGGCGAGCCTGCATTTTCAACGCCTAGTAGAGCATGTCCTGGTATTTTATATATTTTATTTTATTTGCCATAAAAACAAAACAAGCAGAGTTCAAACCGAAGTAATATTTTTAATGCATTAATTCATCATTTGCGTTGGCTGCCTACAAAATTCCGATAATAAAGCGTAAATTAAGGAGAAAACGGGATCTGCATTTCCCCACACGACACGATCAGCGGATTGTTTAAATAATAATAATAATAATAATAGTAAAGGTAAAAAGAATAGCATAAATTTAATACGTAACAGGTTGAGCTCTTCAAGAAAACAAAACGAGAAGTCAGCCAATGAAGCATAGTGAAAAATGAATCCATAAATTTAAATAAATTAACACACAGGCGGCACTTGCAAACGAAACGTTGCAAAACTAATTACATAAACCAAGAAAAAAAACAAAAACAATTAATAAGCGTAAGTGACACACACACATTTAAATACTAAGTACACCCTACCCTCCAACTACCGCAACCTAGGCACATAAGTTATGTAAATAATTACTGTAAAGTATAAAAAAAAACACACACACAAAATAATAAATTAATAATACGAGACCCACACAAGAGCAGCTGACCGCGGTGTAGGCAAATATTAATTAAAGCTGAGAAGAACAAGTTAAATACAAACTAATTAAGTCTTTATGAAAAATCGATGAAATCAAAAAAAAAAAATAATTAAATTAAATTAAATATAGCAGAAAAGAAGAAAAAAATCAAAAATGAATATCGGCCAAATTCAGTTTAATTGGATTTGTTTTCGTTTCAATTGTGGCTTATTTGCGGCATCAGTTTGTTGGATTTTCATTTCCGTTGAGGCTAAGATGGACTTTGTTCTAGACTAAATTTAAACGAATAAAGCAAATCTATAAATATATATATTTATCGAGTAATAAATGTCAGGACAAGAGAGAATTTAGTGCGTACAAGTTAGTTGGATGATGTTAAGAGTATATTCTGCCGAACGAACTCAGAGTTTAAATCCGAACTCCTTGGCCAAAGGACTATTTTTAGAGGTTCATGCTCAGTGCAAAAACTCACAGAAACATAAAGAAATTCGTGCTCTGCCTATATGTATTCGGGAAATTGGAAAATATATATATATAATATAAGCCGATTAAGCAACATATTGTAAATCAAAACAAAGCAAACTCTCGAAACAAAACGAAACGAAGTTATTTTAGCGAGTTGTGGCAGATCGAAATAAACTAAAACGCAAAACTAATCTTAACTAAACTAAAACGAAACTAATAATAAAATGTAAAATCAAACTTAAATACAGGAAAAAAACGAGGAAATAATACAACAGAGCCGACCGAGCAGAACGAGTCAACCAACAAGGAGGAATTATATATATTAAATATGCATAATTATGGATAATTTAATGGGAGTTAAGCAAAGCCAAAAAGGTCAAACGAAATCAAACCACACAAAAAAACCAACAAAGTGCACGCCGGCCGATGTGGGCGTGAAATTTAGCTCAACATTAAAAGCGATAATGGCAAGAATTATATGATGAAATAAATAAATAATACAAAATGTATGAAAAGGGTTGTTTTCATTTCTAAAAATGTTTGGATGTGAGTTTAATGGGCTTAAAAGGGCTTTTGAATACCTGGAATAAATGCATGTCTTGGAAAATTCTTTTAAAATTTTCCCTTTCACTTAAAGAGTCAAAATTTCTTCAACCTGTCAAAGCACTTTAGGTGTGCATAATTAAGGCAATGATCCCGTTATTAACGGACACACACACTCACACATAAGGTCTCCGGGCTACGCAAGGATGCCACTGTCGAAGTTGGTCCTTGTTCCTCCTCGCATTCCCAACAACAGCTGCACTTACATGCAACACCAGCTACCAGTTACCAGTTACCAGTTACCAGCCGAAGCTGCTGCTGATACCGCTGCTGACACAGCCGGCGAGTGCTGAACACACACAACAGGAGGGAGGGGATGGGTAGGACCTGAGAGACCCGAGACCTGCGACCGGGGAAAACAGGGAACATAGAACCGGGGTCCTGGGACCAGAAGCAGGACCAGAGCATCGCCAGCGTCTCATGTTTTGTAAATTAAGCAAACAAATTAAGTGCACTTGGCGCCCAGCTCGCACAACACACTCGCTTGCCGCTGTGTCCTCTTCCCCATTTGCCTCACCCCCCTTGTAAACACATTGTGATTGTAACAAAAGCATATACATATATCAAAACACGTAGGGTGTGTGCAGTGGCAGAAAAATTAGAGGTATTCATATTTCAGGATAACACAGTGCGACAAAATTTAATTTTTTTTATGTATCTGGAATGCGATACACCTTTTCTTATAAATTTTTGGACGCTGAATCCGAATCTGTAATCAGAATTTTCCTATCACGTAACATTTTTGATAAAAACGAGTTCAAAGTTGCCAAAAACGCTGTTTTTGCCCTACTTTACAGTAATATAACTCGGTTTCACGATGTGCTAGAAACTTCGTTTTTTTCGCAAAATGTAGCTAAATACTTTTATAATGATGAACAAGTGGTCATTCGTCGGATACATTTTTAATTGATGAATGGTATGCAATTGAATAAGGCGCGCGCGCGCCCCATATTGTTGCGGTAACATCCTGGACAAGGCGGGCGCACACGCGTTATTCAATTACATATCATTTGTCTATTAAGAATGTATCCGATGAATGACCACTTGGTCATCATTATAGAAGTATTTAGCTACATTTTGCGAAAAAAACGAAGTTTCTAGCACATCGTGAAACCGAGTTATATTACTGTAAAGTAGGGCAAAAACAGCGTTTTTGGCAACTTTGAACTCGTTTTTATCAAAAATGTTACGTGATAGGAAAATTCTGATTACAGATTCGGATTCAGCGTCCAAAAATCTATAAGAAACGGTGTATCGCATTCCAGATACAGAAATCGTGTTGCACTGTGTAATTAGAGAATTAATTACATTAAATTACATGAAATAGAGTTTTCAAATCTTTTAGCTTGTGTTAAAACTCTACAATTTGAAAATTCAAGTTTATTTATTATGCACTTTGCATTTCTTTGGATGCATGTTCGCCCTTGAGCCGAGCTGGCTCTCAAGGACATCGGGCACACACACACACGCCCCCTAAGCGTAAGCGCGCCACACCTAGCCGCGTCCGTTAGTTTGTCTTAATTAGTTGCTGCAACAGCGGGAACACCGCCACATGGCAGCATGGGGCAAAGGCCACAGAATCGCAAAGCCACCATCTAGTGCTACCTGCAACGGCGAGGCCGCGACCCAGCGAACCCAGCAGCGCTCGTATTATTTACAAGCCATTGGCTGCAGCCAAGACCTAACCGCAGTTGCCACTACCCCTTTTTCGAACTGCCACCAACACACCCCCCAGAGCCCCACCCCTTGGTTAGTTGCCGTAATTGTGCAGTCATCGTGCTGTTTAAAGTTTTACACGTAGCCATATTGCCAAAGAGCTCCACGCACACACGGCGTATGCGTAACGCAAAATGAGTAGGCAAAACGCTTCGAGCACACGCGGACGTGCCGAAGGAACTCCGGAGGCGGAGACCTCTTCAATCCACTTCAATTCTGCTGACACAGCCACTAAGTAAGCAAATGGGTTATTCTGCTGAGTAAATCAACTATAATTACACTTGGCAACAAAGCTGAGGGGGAAAACTATTCCCAAGGAGAATGACATAAGCCTGGGGAAGTCTTACTTACATTTATTTTGTTTTTAAAAGCATTTATTTATTTACAAACAGAAGATTATTTTGGGCAAGAAAAAGCTTTTTGTATATTATATTTTATTTTCTCTATTGATTAAATACAATTTTCCTCTGTAAACTTTTGACTAAAAGCTGCCAAAATAAATGCTTAACTTATGGCGATTTGTGTTTTTGATTTGAAAATGTCGGGACTTTATAGCTGATGCTAATCCCCGGTAGCTTTATATACCCTTACCAATACTAATTCGAATGCGCCATTTTAATTAAATGCGTATCGGGCTACAAATAATGCAAATGGGATACTGGGATATACACCAGCGTTTCGGCCAAAAACATCAGCAAAATGAGTTGCATATTTTGAAGCCTGATCTCTCCCATACTCTCTCTTTCGGTTCGAAAATGCCAGGACAATGTTTCACAGCCTCCACTCCGGCGGGGGCGTGGCAGCGCCAAATGATTTGGTTTATGGTCTTTTCTGCATTTAACAACAGCAAACACAGTGGCCATTGGCAGGGCAGGCTAGCAGAGCAGGCTGGCTGACTGGCTGGCAGGCGAAGCCAAAAACATTGTTAAAATACAGCAACATTTTTGGATTTATAGCGCGCTAATCGCGGCCAAACAGCAGCGGAATGGGGGCGGCAGGGCTGTCCGTGGTCCGTAGTCTGTAGTCCGTACTCCGGACCGACTGGCATCCCGAATTGTAATGGAAATTGAAATGCAAATGCACGGCATGACATTTACGAGTGCTTCTGCAGTAACATAGCAGCGGCAACATCAGACAAGAGCCAGGACAGGCGCTGCCAAAAACTCAACAATAAAATGTTGCAAATAAATGCAGAGAGCAAAAAAGGAAAATAATATTTGCCTACATCAATGGGAGTAAAAAAAACAAGGATCAAGCTGAAATAATATACTTGCGGATTAATATTTGGGAATATGTATGGAATTTAGGGACTTTAATGAATACATTTTTAGGACTCTTTTCACTAATCAATCAGCTTAAAGTCTTTAACTGTCTGTGAAAAAATGGTAGAATAAATATGAGAATATTTATGGGTAAATATAATAAAAGGGTCTTACTTTAAAGGTAACTTTCTAGCTTATAAATATAATTTTTAAATAAGGTGTATAACTTAAATACAAAATTCTTACAAATTAACATTCAGAAAAAAAGAACAGAACTAAGAACATTTGTTTTCAGTCTATACAAATAACTTAAAATATACTTTACTTAGTATCAAGTTGAACTTATGTATGTAAAGTAATTAATAAGAACTAATAAATAAATTATGTAAATATGGTTTACTGTAATTGATTAACTAAAACATACAAAAATTATTTATTGAAACAATCTCAACTCTAATACATTTCATATCTCATAAAATCTGCAATGAAGTGTTAAAATAATTTAATTAACAACAAAATAAAACTGTTTAGTATTTGCTTAAAATATTTAAAATACCAATATTCCTCTCAGTGTACTCTCCCAGCTCCCATTTCCGAAATCGACGTGTACTTGGCAGGCCTGGCGATTCTCTTGGCCGCCGCTGTGTTTTCATTTCGCAAATGCAAAACAAGACGCTGCCGGCCACGCCCTCAAATCGAGACAGCCTATGGATTTATGGCCGCGCAATTAGCGGAAGAAACAGATTTTGGCCGAAAGCGGATTACTATATATTCATGGTTTTGGTCCTATTTCAGGCGTGGTCGTGCCCAGAAACGCTTTATGGCCGCACCAGTCGAAGGAGAACGCCCCAAAAACTGATGATGAGCATCTTTTATGACAACCATCCGACGCCTTGGACATGCAGCTGACGGAAACGTGATGAATGCAGCTCTCGGAGGCGACAGTGCGTCATAAATTCAGCAAGTGACGTTTAGCAGCAGCCAGGGATGTCGGAAATTCAAAGCCAGAAGGTGAAGGCGCTGGCGATGGCGATGACGATGTCGTTGCCATAATGCTGCAGCAGCTACGTGCTACATGCATTCCATTCGGCTTTGATTCGGGGCCATTGATCAAACGGCAGAGCTTTAAACTGGAGTCGTAGGCAATAAATTCGGTATTCCAAATCGCAAATCTGGCAAATAAACGCATATTATTGCTCTTGTACATGGACTCAAGGTGCTCCGGCGGCTCCTAATGGCAGAGGGCAAAGTTTGCAGCCAAGCATTACCAATCGTTTGGGCAAATTGACTTTGCTTGTTTTGTCAGCCGTTGTTTGGCTTGGAAATTTGTTAATTTTGCGTTGAATTAAGATAAAATCTGCTTACACTGGCTTATGAAACCAAGCCAACCCCTCAGACCCGCTCAAAGCCATGGGAAACCCAACCCTTTTTCCTCGGCAAGAACTCCTTTATTGCTGTCGGGCGCTTCCCTCGATTGTTTTCAGATTCCCCAGCCAAACAAGAGGCAACTCGGAGGCAGCCACAGTTTATTATTTTTGCTCATCAGTGGAGCCTTCTTCAACGGGAATAATGTTGTAGGCGCTTTTTTGGCAGGGCAAGGCGAGGCGAAGCGAGGCCCTTTCCCAGCAACAATTTGTAGCGCAGAGATTAAAACTTTTAATTTGCTTTTAATTAATTAAGTTGAAAATCACAGTTGAAAGTCACTGGATTCCTCACAGAGCTCTCGTTTACACGCTGCACGCTTCACCAGTTGGCAAAGAGTCCTGTCCCACCCTCTCATTCTCTCAGATTTTCCCTTTTTTGTTGTTGAAGGTGTTTTACATGCTACCCCCTCGTTTTCGGAAATGAAAGTTGAATTTTTATAGGTGTGCTTAACTTGCTGAACAAACTCGTTTACCCTGCGTTTAGTTTGGCCAACTTAAAGAGTGTTTTGTGTTATTTTAAGGCTGCCCGAAATAAGTTTCGACCAGTTTTTCCCCCATTCCGTTACCTGCATGTCGACTTTACCTCGAAACAACATTCATCAGAGCCAAAGTGGAAAAGTTGTGCCTCAGCCGGAAGAGTCGCAAGGCTCTAAATGCATTCAATTTGCATGGACGCCTATCGCTAGGATCCTACTGAGGTCTCTTCCCATCAGAAACAGACACCCCGAATTGGCCAAATATCGAAAGTGTGTAGTTTCTTCCAGCTGTAAGCTGTAAGCTAATTGAAAACTATATTTGAGTTTTGCGGAAAACCCCGGAAATTGCCATGCTTATGCTGAGGAGAGGAGTAGGAGAATGTCCGCCTCGAAGAGCATAACATTTCCACCGCATTTTCTTTTGTGACGCAAGGTGACTGCTGCTGATGCCGCCTGATACACGCAGCTGCAGTTCTTGGCCCCAAAATATCAGGCTACACAATTGTTGCCATTGCAGTCGATGTCCGCTGCCTTTGAAGTTTCCTCCATTTTTAGCCGTTGTCATTCACACACACAAACTCTTCTCCATTCGATAGAAGTTGCTTTTCCAAGTCGACTTTTGCCACATGATTGCACGTAGAGGAAAATAAGAGTATTTATTATAGCAACTTATATAAAAAAGTATAAAGTTTTAAGATATTTCTCTTGAGAGGAATCAATAAGGTAAATGGTTATACATGTTTTTAATGCTATGCAATGTCAGTTCTTCTATAATAATATTTATTTTTTATTAATAGTAGTATAATATGGTGTTATTGTTGATCAAAATAAATGAAATTAGCAATTGGAATTGCAATTGTAATTAAATATGACAAATTGCTGGTATAATTATTATTATTTTATCATTATGTTTAAGCATTTTTTTTACTTTGAATTATGGGTATTCAAAAATAATAAATTTGGGAATCAAATATATAAATTATTGCATGATAAACATTAAAAGAAGTAGAAAGAATAATTGTTACATTTAATACATAAATACTTTGGTTTTTAATCAATAGCAATGATTATTTATAATGCAGACAACTTTTATAAAGCCTTCAAAAATTCCGTTAAAAAAACTATTCTAATATTTAACCCAGTTCTAAATTGTTATCCCAAAAAATTAGTAAGCAATTTTTGCTCTCCGTGCAGATGTTCTTCGGCTGCCTCACGTGCCTTGCCGCTCCTTTGTATGCTCAACGTGACGGAAATTAGCGTGGCTTTCTTTGTGTGTGTGCGTGTGTGTCTGGGTGTGTGTGTGCCAGTGTGTCAGTGTGTATGTGTGTTGCATATGGCTGTGTTTGCTGAACGGCATCATATTTATTTTTCCACTCCGCTGTAGTTATGAATGTACAGATACAGGGCACCATCCATGCATCTTTAGATTCCCGAAAATTTTCACTGGCTTTTTATTTAATTTTTTCTTTTCTGATTTTTTGGCTCCAGGACTGTGATTGATGTGTGCACATTGCTGGAGAGAGAGAAGGGAACGATGGGTTCTGGGAATGGGAATGAAAATGGGTTGGGGAATACCCTCCATAGCCGCTCCTGCCCCCTTTAGCAGCCGCAAACAAACATTTTACGTTTGAGTACGCGCCACTTTTGGTTCCGAGGCAGCCAGTCTGCCAGAACACGAAATTGCGCATATTTGCTTTATATAGCAACGCTCACATGCACACACTTCAATCTTTTATCATAATTTCGATGCTGCACGCCTCATAAATTTGTTTGCTGAAAACATTTTCACTTCATTTATTAGAAGAGGAAAGAAAAAAGCAGACGCCCCACGGAAAGGCATCCTGCCTCCACTGGGAAAATGCATTTCCACCAACTGCTAACCATATTCCTTTATTTTTTATATCTGTGTTTTTTCCTTTCTTTTTTTATTTTTGGTTTATCTCGTTCCCCGCGGCCATTTGCATATGAAATTGCAGCTGACTGTTTTCCATCTTGGTCAATTATTTGGCCAAGGCAGCGAACGTTTCGGCCTTTTATGCGTTAATTGCTTGAAAATTGAAACATGAAATTAAATGAAAACAGCCTTCGACGCGCAAGTGTCCCCAGCATATAACTCATACGCCGCGTGCGCCATCCGCCATTCGCCAGAGACTGGCAGGCAGACAGACCGCCCGCCGACCGCGCCGCTCGACCGCTGCCCGCCACATGCAGGTAATTAATAAAAGTTCAGCCCGTGTGTCCAGCCCCCCAAAACCGCATCTACAGAGTGTGCGTGGATGCACTGGAGAAAAACAAAACAAATTTAGGATTAAACCTTAATTTAAAAAGGCTTTTGTGGCAAACAAATCATATAATCAATCCGATTTATATATATTTTCTTTATGGAATATAATCTTTGAATAAATATCTGAAGTATCTCTGTTTGTTTTAATTTTTCATCTTCCCTCCGACAGACAATCAAGTGAAATTTCTCAACGACTCGGGGCAAGGCGATGCCAGGAAAACATTCGGGAATTATAAAATGCCAGTTGGCCCAGGATGCAACGTTACGCCGCCTGACAAGTGACAAATAAATGCGCTTTCAATGTGCTCGTTGTCCGCCTGTCTCTGGTAACCACTCGATCCTAGCCATTCCCGCCTGACAACTGCAGCAGGAGCAGCAGCAGGAGCAGCAGCATCGAGAGCAGGAGCCGCGTCCTTCGTTGCGTCTGTTAAATATTGCAGAATATTTCACTGACTCTCCTCCCCCGTACGTTGGAAATTATGAAAAATTCACCCTGACATTGCCTCGCCCCGTGTGTGTGTGTGTGCTCTTTCGTTCGCCCGGCTTTTGTATAATTTCGTGTGTTTTTATGCCGCAATATTGCTTGCATATTTTAATGGAACAGCCACATGACGGCTGCCGCCTGGCCAGGACACACCCTCCTCTCCGGCTCCAGCTGCACATCTCGAGAAGCTGCCGCTGGCAGCGTTGACTGACAGCCCGCCCCGGAGCATTTACGCACCTGACTTCTGATTCACCAACAACGCCCAAACAAGCGCCATAACTTATTGACGTGTTTAACTGCGCGAATTGTGCTAGTAGTCCACACCGGCACACACATATAGTACTATTATGAACAGTTCAGAGATCACGGAAAATTAAATTCGGTTTGGAATGGATTGAAAAAAGTGTCAGGAGTTTTTTGGAACGAATGAAATAAAGCAAATATTATTTATTCCTTTTTATTTTTGATTTATTTTTAGCTTCTTGTGGCTAGGATTTCACTCAAGGAAATATTTTTAAGCATGTTCATTAAAACAATAACCTTAACTAAAAGATAAGGATATAAAATCAACATTAAATCAACATTTGAATTACTAAATTCTTCAAATTAAACAATATAAAATCACAAAAAGTTTATTAAATATGCCTCTGGTTCCATCTCTGTGCAGAATTCCTGCTTTTTTTGGCTTAAACATCCTAATAAGATAATAAAACACAACACAACGTCTTAATTAGTCCAAATAAACAATAGCAATGACGGCCATCCTTTGCAAGAATGTATTTGATGTATCCTTGGATTGCATTCCGGGCACATCCGCCCAGCCGCTGCTCGGTCGAAATTGTATCAAAGCAATTGGTGCGTCCACATCCAGCTCTAAACCGAAACCAATCCCTGGCAGCAACACTCTCCTTGTGGCTCTAACTTTATTTATGAGTCAATGACGTCGCCTGCAACTTCCTGTGACGTGACAATTCCCCCAAGCACTTGGCGAGAGGCGCCAAATGAAAACACGTGACGCCCGGGCAATTGGTGGGCAACAAAGCTCCGGCTTTGAGTTATGGCAAACGCAGCTCCTCCTCGGCACACAAACAAAGGAGGAGCTCGACGTCCCTCCATCCAGCCATACAGCCATCCAGCAATCCGACAGCACCCGGACACCGGAAGGCAACCCACTGGCCACGTTTGCATTTCAATTGACTTTCCGTGAGCTTTGCTTTCCTTGCCTTCGTCGCCCTCTTCTTCGTCCTGCTCCTCCTCCCAGCTCTGTAGTTTTCACGATAAAATCATAAATCAGCGCTGAATCAGGTAAATAAAAATAATGCTCAAACTCTGTATGCAAATTGAACGGAGAACCGAGAGAAGCGGAGACTCTTCTGCCGAGATTTGAGTCTGCAAAAATATGATAAAACTTGAGGCAGTCGGAAAAAACTTTCCAACTGTGGCTAAAAACTTGGCTTTGCTTATGCGAATGAGTTTGGGTTGGTGGAAGGTAGAGGTTTCGAATAATATTGTTGAAGACAGAGAAACTCTAGTTTTATTTTTCTCTGCGCCAAAAACTCGAAGGGAACTGGAAGAGTAAATGGCAATGGCTCTGCCATCGGGCCATGTTAATTAGCCAGTTCTCTAAAAGGGCATATCAAATGTTGTTTCAGAATGAGTAACAGCTCCCCAAATCGGAAAAATCTGCTACAGAGCACAGCAAAACTTTGATTTATAAAATATTCGAGGGGGGTTGAGTTAAAGTATAAGTATTTGGAATACCTTGGGGTGCCACATTGCGTATACTTAATATTATTTCTTAATATGCTTTAAATTATAGCATAATCTTGAAAATATCTTGTGGAAGTTACTTAATTATATATATATCAAAATTAGGACATAACATAGGTTATTTAATTATAAAAGAATATTTATACTGTCCAGATTTTGCTAACAAACAATCCACTAATCCAATCATTTGGGTATATTCAAATCGATCTATTTAAGAATCTATCTATATATCTATATATCTATTTATCTATATATCTATCTATCTTTCTATCTATCTATCTATCTATCAATCTATTTATCTATCTATCTATCTATCTATCTATCTATCTATCTATCTATCTATCTATCTATCTATCTATCTATCTATCTATCTATCTATCTATCTATCTATCTATCTATCTATCTATCTATCTATCTATCTATCTATCTATCTATCTATCTATCTATCTATCTATCTATCTATCTATCTATCTATCTATCAATCTATCTATCTAACTAAATATCTGTCATCTATCCATCTACCCTTTTATTTTTACTATTCACAAACTAACTTCGTATTTCTTTCTCTCTAATTCCTCTCAATCCCTGCGCATTGATACCCTGTTAACTGGTGTAATTGCTTGCCACAACACACACAAACAAACACACACGGGAAAGTGTGCGGTGCACACACACACCCCAAACCTTTTGCCAGCTTCGATTGACCTGCGCTTTATTACTTCAAAAATGCGGAATTTGGCAAACGCTCAAAGGGATCGCAACGAGTCCATGGTGCATCGCCGGCCAATTACACGGCTTTGAGGTCATCGCTCCATATTGGACTGCTCCTCTGCCACCCCGTCCTCCTCCTCGTTAAGTATCCGCAAAGCTTGCTGTATCTGCCAGTTGCTGGAATTCGGCTTTGTGGCAGACAAAACTGCATTGCAATCGTTGTGGTTTCTCCATGGGCCTCGGCTTGGCATTGGGCATTGCATCGGACATGGCAGGCGTCGTCTTAAAGTAGGCTCCGTTTATTAATTAACACAAACCGGGTGGGCTCAGATTTCGGATCTGCACACTGCATCCAGCCGGCAGGATGCCTGACCGCACTTGGTCGTTTTCAGTTGATTTTGAATCGGAGAATTCTGCAGCCGTATCCCAGGCATCCTCGCCTGCATATTGAAGTGAGACCCACCTCCCTCCTATCAATTATTGGCCTCCCCAGAACTGTTTTTAACCATTTCCCAAATGCTCACCTGGCCAAACAAAACCTGGGCAACGGCACAATGGCCCACTGGCACCATGGAAACGAGAAGAGTGCGGCGGGGAGTCTGAATGATTTGTGCCTATCGTCCGAGGCCAGTTGGGATACTAATAGGTATTGACTTTTCTTCTCTTAAGGACTTTAAATTTGTGTAATCTTTAAAATGAAGCCTTAGAATTACACATTCCCTGTGTGCAGCACATCCATTACATATTTGTAAAGTAAGAAAGATAGCCCCAAGCTTGACTTCGATGAATGCGCGCTGCGAGATTGCTATTGCACATTCGGCACTAATTACGGAGTCTGGCCCCGAAGCTCCAACGCTCCAACTTGGCTCCGTTCCGCTCTCTCAAAGGCATGCCCGACCCCGGCCCGGCATCATTTAAAAGTTATTAAGCACATATGCAAACAGACGAGGCAAAGGCAGAGCGCGTTCGAGTTCGAGTTGTCTCGAAGCCACGCTGTGTTTATCAAACCCGTGTGACGTAGATAAATATGCAGTGGGTGAATGGTGTGCCGCGGGTGCTGTGCAGCATCGGCAGGACTGGGGAGCGGAAATGTCGCAACGACACTTATAGGAAAGACACACACACAAAGAGAGAGACCCACAGATACGCACATAGGGCCATTTCCGCAGGATAATGATAGGAAATTCGAATGACTTCAAGTTGAAGTAAAGCAAGAGATCAGGAAACGTATTTTTAATTTCATTTAATGGTTTTTAAGATGAGTATTATAAAGCTTATATATTCGTAATAGAAAATTAAGGCTTTTTAATAATTATTTGTATCAAAATTGTTTAAAAGAATAATATCTTAACAGACCTTAAGAACAAAAAATACATCAACCTATAAAAAAATATATAAAAGGTCATAATTTAATAATATAACATTATTTTAGCTTTTAAAAAATCAAATCATATTTAGTTTATTTGAAAAATATCTGAAATATTTCCCTGGCAACATCCCTATGCCAAGCGAAGTCAATAAATTCTCATTTCGCTAGATGCGTGGAATATTTCACCTGCAAACAAAGTGTGCTCTTCGCTACTACCGCCCTCCCTCCGCAGACGCAATAATAAATACAAATAAAAACATGACGCATAAAGATTATAGTCACCGCAAGCGAACGAAGGAGCCAACTCATCTAGGAAGGCATCTCCCTTGCCTTCCCTCCACACACACACACTCTCAATCCAATCTATATTAAGTATACGCACCGTTTGAACCATGCATTTTAATGATGTCTCCGTTGCCCCTGGCTCGTCACCTAATCTTTCGCACTCTCTCAACCACCCACCACACCCAGGTGTGTGTGTGAAGGTAAATGTTCATTTATTTTAATTAGTATTGAGCTGGCTTGTCCTCGCTCCAACGGCTTCGATAGATCAAGGCAATTTGGTGGGCGGAGGGTGGTTGGGGCTAAGGAAATATCAGCAAGCACCTTAGATACAGGTTAAGAATAAAATTTAAATTTGAATTAATTGGAACGATTTGGAATTGTGAGAATTGTGGGAAATAAAAATAGAGTTTTTAATTGGATTTCTGGCATATAAATATAGGCTTACTTATACTATAAATATATCCCTGGCAAATATCTTTCAGATTCAGAATGAAATCTATTATTATCATACTAGATTTATGGTTAAATATTTGCTTAATCATGATTTGTTCTTGATTATTATATTTATTCCTACATAAACCTATATACACCTATATAAACTATTATTCTTTTTAGAGAATAATCATCTCCTTTATCATATTGTATTATAAACCATTTTCCCTCAGTGTAAGTAAGCCAGTCTATTAAAAAATACATTAGCTAGATAACCAGTTTCCCGATCATATGAAAATCCTTACAATTTATCTTAAAATGTATCTTTGAATTAATGAAAAATCAATGGCATCCCCTGGAATTGATTTCCCAATCACCTTCATTTGATGGCACACTGATTGACTCTGAACTTTGGTGGGGAAATCACGATGATGGTGGCTATATGCACTTTAAGTAAAGTCATCAAAGAGCTTGCCGAGTCGGTTGTTAGGCAATTTCAATTGGCAAAGTTGACTTTTGCACTTGCACTTAGCCAACTTAGCCCGCCCTGCCGCCACGCCCCCAACAGCCGCCACTCACTTACTGCAGCCACTCACTTTGCCGTGTTGACGGTGCCGAGTAAATATTTCCATTTATGGTCTTATACAGTTATTGAGCCAGCGACCACGTTCCCAGGCTACTTGACCTGGCCCGGTAGCCCGTAGCCTGGTAGCCCGTAGCCTGGTAGCCCGTAGCTTGTAGCCCACAAGCCCTGGCAACTAACAACTGCGGCAAAGCGGCAACGTCCCTGGCACGTTGCTAATGTGCATAGCCATTAAGTCAGAGCTGCGTGTTTTGTTTACGCAACGGCGTGCGCTTCATAACCTGGTGCACTAAGACAAAAATACTAATAAATAAGAAGTGGTTTTGGGTGGTCTAGAATATGGAAGAAGTTTAAAAAAGAATACACTTAAATATTCAAAGGAATACATAAGATATTTCCTGATTTCTAACTTTGAATCAGGCAAGTTAAATGGGTCTTACAGATTTTGGTAGCTTGTTGTATACATTTTTAAAGAGTTTGTTTTAAATACAATTAATTAAAGATTAATAAATTCTTTTTTCTTATTTTGTTTCTTTTCTCATGGTATAAGCGGTTCGAGGGGCTAAACATTTTGCCAGCAATGCCATTCGACTGTTGCATGTTGCAGCTGACAGGTAGCCAAGGGGTTGTGGAGCAAAAGCGGTAGAAAATTACATTAAATCGAGGGGGTGGTGCCTGGTTGGGTGGTTGGATGGGTTGGCCTAACAACACAGCCAAGGCAACACAGCAATAACCGGGAAGCGGAATCAAAACAAGCAACATAAACAACACAACACAAGTTTATTCGAATCAAAGTAACCCGGCCACATTCTCGAGACGTAGGCGAGGAAATGAAAATATCTTTCATCAAACGTTGTTAACAAATTGTGTATCCGTGTGTGTGTGTGGTTGAAAGCGTGCGGTTCCGTGAGCCAAAGGCATCATTTCGAGGCATTCATATTTGCTCTTAGACGGTCCGCCTGCCAGTTGGCACGGCCCCGCTCCGTCTCCGTCTCCGCAACGTCGCAGTTGCAGCCGCAGCTGTTGTCCTGGGATACACAAAAGGATTTGCAGACGCCCAGGAGTAAATACGAGCGGCAACTGCACAGCGGTAGCTGAAATTGATTGAAAGAACAACAAAAACGGAAAGGTGGTTGCGCATCCGCCAGGTTGGCTGGTCTCCGGCTGCGAACCAAGAAATCCAACGAAATCAAGGCAACCGTTTGATGTGCACAAGGCGGCCAGCAAACAAGCAAAGAGAGCAAGCAAAGGACCTGCAACCAGGAACAGAAACAGAACCCGCCAACCACGCACAAACCACTTACACAAGGACCTATTCAAATAAGCCACGACCAACTCTCTTCCGGCCAGAAAATGTCGCACAAGGATGCCAGCTCCCACTCCGTTTCGGGTAGCATGGCACATGACAGCGACAACGCCTCAGTGGGCTCCATAAACAACGACGAGCCCCGCGTCGTCTGGCTGAAGAATCTCATTTCCAATCAGCTGGGCGTCTTTGATCCCATCTATGTGAACAGCCTGATCCGACAGAACATGCCCGCCGTCGATGCCTTCTTCCGGCGTCGCTATGAGTCACAGATCGACCTGCCCTGCGTGGTCATGTTCTTTTGGCGCACCTTCTACGATAAACTCATCGAAGAGGAAATCACAGTCCTGGAAGAGGTGCCCCGCACATCAAAGATCTCGGTGCCCGAGAAGAAGGGAAAGGGCAAGAAAAAGGGCGACGGCGGACGGGCGTCAGGCAGCAAGGCCGCCGGCAAAGCTGCTGGAGCAGCAGGCGCAGGAAAAGGACGCAAGAAGGGTGGCCAGGATACGGCCAATGAGAACGAGGCAGCTGTTGGGGCAAGTGGCGATCCAGAGCACAACGAGGAGGCCACATACACGGGTGGCGAGACCACAGACGCCGAGGTGGAGGGCGAACTGGAAGGCGAGGAGGAAGCCACTGTGGCCGGCAGTGCCAAGAGCTCAGCTCGATCGCGACGTGAGTAGAAACTTGACTTTCCGGGGCATTTTCTTAAAACTTTCAAATGATTTCTTAAATAATTAATTTTAAAAAATAGGTAATGAGAATCCTTCAACGAAGGAACGTACTTATAAATCAATTCTATCGATCTTGAATCCTTTTTATAAGAAAAGGAATTAATTAACTTGCATTCGACTTGTACCGGATCTTAGCCTTACTTTCTTTTAGGGGGTTCCCCACACACACATTTAATTCCACTTTCCACTAATTTTTACAGCCAGCTCCGATACGGATAACGGTAAATATGATGAATTTCTGCATGAGTTTTCCTTTGTGCCCCTGTCCAGAAAAAGATTTTAATTTCAAAGTTTTGGTTTCCCTTGTTTTTGTCCATTTCACTCGCCTTTCTCCATTCTTAGCGCTGCATAAATTTTTTAGCCCGTCCAAACTTAATATCAAACGAAAATCTTGGTCCACACTTTGATTCGCGCTGCCCACTTCACATCATAAATATTTAAGGGCCTCATTTTCGTTGGTCTGAAATTCATTTCTTTTGTAACTTTTAATTTGAAACTGCTCGGCGGAAGCAGTGGCAGAGCCGCAGCAAAGGCAACTCATTTGATTCCGCATTGCCTGTCCCAGAGATAGGAGCAAAAGTTTCGCCGGCTCATTCATTGCATTCAAATGGAGGAGCCCCGAAGGAGCGGAGCTAGTTGCCACAATGCAAATTCCACCGCCACTGCACTTTATTCCATCCCATCAATCTCAATCACAATCACAGAGTCGTAATCGCGGGGCTGCATTCGCCAGCTCCGATTTGACACGCCCATTTCACGCACCCCACTAATGCACCGCATCCTGCATCCTTTTCTTCCCTTCCGCCCGCCCCCAAAAAGGAAAGAGCAAAAAGAAGAAGCTGCCCAGCTATGTGCCAGTCTATGTGGAGGTGAAGGTAAGCTCTCAGTCGGTTTTCAGCCAAGCAAATTATAATTTAAATAGAAATTAAAATAAGTTACTAAAAAATGTATTAATTTACAGAAACTTGTACCCGCATATGTGAAGACGCCACAGCTGCACTGCCACTTTGGGGAGATGCAGTCCGAGGACCTCGACCCAAACATTAAATATGTTTACATAACCCGGAAGAACAGGAGGGAGATCCGTGAGTAGCATTTAATAATCTAAAATCGAACAATAAAATAAACAAAAATATAATTAAAATATAATAATTAAAAGAATGGAAAGCTAACTTCGGAAAGCTGAAGTTTTTATATTCTTGCAGTTTGAATTTATTAATTTCCTTTTTTGTTTTGTTTCTAACTTGAAGTTAAATATCATAAATATTGTATATAATATTAAAAAACATAAATTAAATTATTCTTTATTCTATTCAAGATTAAATCAAGTACACAAAATATTTAAGACACGATTGAAAAATATATAGAAGGCCAAAAGAAAGTATTTCTTTAAAAAATGAGGTTCAAATGATTTTATTGATGCTCTTTTATAACCCATCAATTTTGTCATCCTTGTAATTTGTTAACCTTAATGTCCTTTCAGCGAATTTCAACGAGGTATCGAAATGCTTTGCCGAAATGCCGCTGTACTTCCTGATTGGCACTGTGCGAGGGTCACTTATTCACTCGCTGCACGACGACTTAGAGCTGGTAAGCCTCCGTGGTCCGGAGTCCCGGACAGTCCGCCGTAATCGGACATTAAAAGACGCATCAGCAGTTCGACGAAAACCAAAATCACTCAAATTTGCACCCGATTCACTCATTTCACACACCATAAACCGTTGTTCAATCAATCAACGACTTTAAGGCCATCTCCATTGTTTCAAGCCTTCTCTCCTCGTCCGCCCCTTTCGTCCGCTTGCCCTTCCCGGATGTCCTTCCCCCCACCCAGGGTCTGTCCAATCTCCAACCGCAAAAACAAAATGTTGTGACGAATTGTAATTAATTCCCGAAACAAGGCAGTCATCTATCAAAATGCCCGCTGTGCCGCAAGATTTTTCCGCTTCACTGAGCGGCTCTTGAAGCTTTGGCGGTTGGATTTTCTGGTGTTTTGAGGGGGTGGAGGGGTGTTTCTGGGGGGTTCTAGGGGGCGTGGCATCACGCCTACTGAACCGAGCCTTGAGCGGTGACCGCCAACGCAAATTGCTTCATCATAGCCCCCAAAAATGGGCTGCGGTTTCCATTAGGCTGCCGCCCAAGACGCGGCGGCCTTGCGAATTCTGCGGTCCGCTGCCATAATATTAGCTTAGCATGAAAATAAATTGGAAAATTTTTGGCAAAACTCTGTTTTTTCGGGGCAGCAGCGAATCAATTAGAAAGTCTGAACAGACCGCAGGCCCCGCAGCCCCAGGGCGCCCTCCCATCTTTGATTCCATTGTACATACATATGCACTTGTTTCCCATTTCTATCTCCATCTCCACCTCCATTGCAGGTTTACAAAAAAGCCATTCAATATCAATTTCGCGAACCGGCCACAGCGGACAGCCAGCAAATGGACAGTTATGAGGGCCAAGCTGGAGGTAGCGGCGGCGCAGCGGGCGATGCCGGCGAGGATATATCCAGCGAGGCCAAGGAATCGGGACCGGGTCTATTGGAGCTATCCAAACCATCGGAATTTCGTTTGAGAGCGCTTAAAGAACAAAAGTATTTAACTTTTAACAAAGGCAGAGCGAGCGGCATTCGCTGCTCCGCTGGCTTCCGGGTCTTCTCCTCGTCCGATTGTAGATATGCGGAGCGTTGTTGGAGGGCTGCTGCTGCTGCTGTTCCCGCGCTTTATTGGTTTCCAGCTGCCGGAGTGGAGAGTGACTGGCTCCGATTGTGAATGTGGGCTTTCTTTCTTTTTTTCCCCGGCTTCGACTATGGCTACGGCTCCCTTTCTGTTTCATTTTTCCCCCGATTTCTTTTTTTGTTGGTGCAAATTTTCTGTTTGCCTTTGTTTTGCGTTTATCGCTGGTTACCATCGCAGCAGCATCGGCCACAGTTGCCTTTTTTATCCTGCCGCTCCTGCAGAACCCTTTTCGCACATAAATTACAGCGCATCCGATAAGAAATTTTTATTTTTAATCGGATTTCATGCTACCATCAACGGCAGCGAGGCGCGGCGCGGCGCCACCATTGCCGTTGTCGTCGCTGTGTGTTGTCTTCTGGCCATTTTTCCATTTGTTTGGCAGGCAGCATTTATGGCACTTCCTGGCGCGCCTCATTCATCCTTGCATTGGCCTCTCATTGCCGCCTCGCGAATGGCGAATGGCGAACGCCACTTGACCGCCACTGTTAAATTTTTCCCCCTTTCATTTCGGGTTTATTTTATTTTTTCTTGGTTTTTTCGGCTTTCGAGCCTCTGCAGATTAAAAAATGCCAACGCAGCCAGAGCCCGGAGTTGGGTCCTTGTCGACGCCCGTGTCCAGCGGAGTAGCCTTTGTTACGCTTTGTTGTCCGGAGGCCCCTCGTATTTGTTGCTCATTTTGCTTATCGGGGGAGCCTTTCATTACGCTTTGTGTTAATTTTGCATGCCGGCCGCCGTTAATTGTGTTTGTTTGTTTATTTGCCACTCCTTCTGCTCCTTTTTTTTTGCTCTGCGGCAGGAAGAAGAAGGATATGGAGGCGGCGGCCAAAAAGGCGAAGGCCAAAAAGCCGGAGGCAGAGCCCGAGGCACAGGCCGAGGAGGAAGAGGAATCCCAAGGAGATGCCATGAAGATGCCCCAATTGTCGTCCTCTGAAGAAGAAGGTTAGTGCATAAATCAATCGAAAAGAGATTACTTTTTAGCCTTAATTTGGACAACGAAGAGTTCAATTTTATATCATACCTAATTTTAAATTAATTTTACAATTTAATTTTCAAATTTCTACTTATTTGCAGTGGTGGTCAAGCCCGAGAAGCTGACCATCGCCGAGCGCTGGGAGAAGATGCTCAGCGAGACCAAGGCCAAGGTGGAGGCCGAGCACGCCGCCGAGGAGGCCACACCACCACGCATAACGCCCATCCAGAGGCGAATACTCCAGGAGCTCGAGGAATTCCAGGGGGAAATCACGTGGACCATCAACCACATCGTCTGGGCATTCAGTCTGCCCTCGTCCTACATACTGCCGGGTCAGGAGGAGACCGAGTTCGAGGACGCCATCATCCGGGTGCCCGTGGACCCGAAGAGGATGGATCTGGTGATAACGTACAGCCAGCAACAACTGGAGGAGGTCGTCGACGGCTGGATTAAGTACCTCAAGAAGACGATGAAGGCCCTGACGGACACCAAGCTGGACGATTTCACGCCGATGGCCGAGTATCGCTACTGGCACAAGATGGAGGTGGAGCTCTATGGAACGCTGGAGCAACTGAAGACGGAGTTTGTGGTGGCCGTGCTGCAGCGTTTGGAGGACGACAAGTCGCCGGTCTTGGTCGACTGGAAAAAAATTGTCGAGACGACGGAGGCCAGGTTCAAGTTGGCCAAGGAGAACTCCGATTATCTGGGCACCATAACAGATTATCTGGAGGTGAGTAGGGGGCTTATAACATTAATGATTTAATTATAATAATTAAAATTTTTACTAATTTTACCATTTAAATGCACTTTCTTCTGAGTAATTTTGAAAGATTTAAGTTTAGTTGACTTGTGTGAATGGCAATTAAATTTGACAAGTCAATCGGAAATGAACCAAAAACTTGGCTAGAACGCAAGTCTAGGGGAGAGATTTTGTATTTCAGTTTAAAAGCTTTAAATGTACATATGTTTTTTTTATAGATATTAGTAATTGCTATTAAATATTAAATATTAGTATTATACTTTATTATTTTTACTAATATACCATTTAAATGCACTTTGCTCTGCCTAATTTTGAAAGGTTTAAGATTAGTTGACTTGTGTGAATGGCAATTAAATTTGACAAGTCAATCGGAAATGAACCAAAAACTTGGCTAGAATGCAAGTCTAGAGGAGAGATTTTGTATTTCAATTTAAAAGGTTTAAATGTACAAGTGGCCTTTTTTATAGATATTAGTAATTAGTATTAAATATTAGATATTAGTTTTATACATATATATTTGTAAATATAATTTTGTATATCTACATTTTGATCACTCACATATTTAAACGAGATGGCAGCTCTTTAAATTCTTCTGATTGTCCTTTTGCAATCGGAACTACTAGTTCGCAGAGAAACGCTTTTGGCAGCAGGGCTGCATTAAGATTTTAAGTTTCTGCAAACTAAAACGAAAACCTGTGTTTATTTTCTTATATTTCCCAAATTAAAGAAAGTGCGCAGCTATGAGAGCTTCAAAATGGTGGTGCTGCAGATACCCAACATTATGGTGGGTCTGCGGCACATCTGGACCATGTCCAGCCACTTTTGCCGCGATCCCGAGATGCAGGTCCTGCTCTGCCAAATATCCAATGTCTTTGTCCAGAAGGTGAAGGGTATCATCAACTTTGAGAATATTTTCAAGTGAGTAAAGTGCACAAATCTATTACGTTGTCTATTTATCTATTATTATAAACAGATACTCTGCCACTTACACGCACGAGACGGCCACCAACTGCGCCAATTTGCTGCGCTGCTGGAAGCAGGCCTACAAGCTGAGTCGCCAGCACATCGAGGACTCGGGGGCTGGCTCCCGCTGGGAATTCGACCGCGTGGCCCTCTTCAACGAGGTGAATCACATCCACCGCGTGGCCGTGGACATTGCCTATGTGGGCAGGGTGTTTGTTCAGTATGAGAATCTGTTTGGGCACCGGCTGAAGGCCTGCATTGCGGATCCCTCGATCGTGGACAATCTGATGCGCAAGGTGTACCGCATGCTGGACGATCTGATCAAAAGCGTTGACTACGACATGTTCAGGCCGGGGAACTGGGAGAATTGGGAATACTCCCTAGAGCAGTTCAACAAGCGGCTTGAGAGCGTGGAGAATGAGGCAAAGAATGTGATTGACCAGAGCATCAACACGCTGCTGTCATCGGAGAAGGGTCTGGATCTGGTCATCAACGCCATGAACATAGATACTCGGGCAGCTCTGCAGGAGTTTGTCTCAACCAAACACGAAAATCTCCTGCGCTTCTTTGTGACCGAAATTAATGCAGTTGATCGGGTTTTCACGGTGGGTTTTAGGTTCTTTACTTTTATGATAAAATAAGAAATTTAAATGTAATTTTCATATATCCACAGAAACTGAAAAAAAGCCCGCCCATGGCCAAGCACCAGCCGGCAAAGATAAGTGCCATCTTCTGGACACGATTGCTTGGCAAGAAGCTTAAGACCTCCGTACTGTCATTCAAGCGGGTGGAGGATGAGCCGGCGATCGCCAACAGCTTCCTGAAGCGCACCTCCTTCAAGCAGTACTTCGAGCTGATGACCACCATGTTCCAGTTCGAGAAGATTCTGTTCGAGAACTTTATACAGAATGCCACCTACTTGGTGAACACCACGAACCGCGCCAACATTCTCAGCATTGGCATATGCAAGGACGAAACTAGTAGGTTTTAGTCTGTCCCCATAGCTTGATTGTGTTCTATCTAGTAACACTTGATCCTGTGACCCACAGTGAACTTTATTTCCGAGGCCATCCAAACCCTGAAAGCGAAGCCACGTGAAATAATGATAAGCAGTGAGCCTCGAAAGTCGTCCAAATCAAGCCTGAAATCCGTGCCCTCGGAAGTAAGCAACTACAGTTTTATCGATTCGGTGTTTTCAAGTGAAGAATCGTCGTCGGAAGACGATGCCGGGCTGGTTGGCGACACCTCCCAGAAGAAGCTAATGTGCCGCATCAACAGGCTCACCGTGGTGGTGGCCATGATCATGTGGATGGTGAGCAACACGCGGAAGGCCAATAGGCAGCTGCAGGAGTGTGTGACCTTTATCAAGTATGTCAAAGATAAGAAACCCAAGGATGTCACGGCGTTTGAAAAGCACTGCGTTAGGACCTGCGAAGGTAAGTCTCAGGGAGACGAAAATTATAGTCCTACAATAGCTTCCTTGTTCCCCTTCTAGTGCTCCAGCGGGCCGAGTCCCAGTACATGTTGCCCATTTGGCGAGAGCTGGTTGGCGACAAAACCCTGATCGAGTTCGACATGGACTTCAGGGTGAACATGAAGCGGGAGGTGTTCGACACCCTGTTCGAGGCCCAGCAGTTTGAGCACCTGGGCTTTTCGCTGCCCGCGGTGCTGCGCACGGCGATCATGAAAAAGGATCTGCTCTTCAAGGACTACGAGCGAATGACCACAGTGATCGATCGGTACAGGGCGATCATCCGTAACCTGTCCCTTTCCGAGGTGATCTTCCTGCGCGGCCACATCTACGACACGGAACTTTTCATCCAGATGGGCGTGGGCCGGTACACCTGGACGTCGTTCAACATTGGCAAATTCTGCGATCAAATCAACTCGCAGCTGCGCAAGCTCACCTCCATCGTATCCCAAATCAATTTCATTCGCCTGGATTTGCGATCGCGCATCGAAATGATCAAGAGCTTCAACCTCTTCAATTTGGATGAGGAAATGGAGGCTGATTCAACCGACCCGCGCACGACACGAACGGAGAGCATCCTAGAGCGAAAATCCACGCAAAGATTCAGATCAGCGACTGGCGAGGATGTGATGGTCTTTACCATGGAAAAACCGGCCCCGGCACCGGAAAAAGGGGAACAATCATGCGGCCACCTTATATATCCTTGTCAGGACTACTTTGAGATACTGGAGGCCTCGCGGAATCGCAAGGCTGCGCAAATGAAGAAGCTATACGACTCCCTGGGTCCGGTGTTGATCAAGCTGGAGAGTCTGGTGCTGGGCACATTTTCAGGCCGATCGGACCGGATGAAAACCTACTACGAGTACTGGGAAGAGGAGACCTTTAAGTGCATTGTCGAGTAAGAATCGGGAAACGGTTGCCATATGTTGACACACCTCTTAAATTAAACCCCCCTTGGCAGCATGACCTATTACAATCTAAAGTGTTATATTGGCCGCTTGCTCTCGGAAAGCCCCATGTTCGAGGTGAACGCGGCGCTGCTAATGTCGGAAATTGTGCTGGAGCCATCGGTGCAGGAGCTGCAGCACACTATTGTGACCGCCTGCAAGGATTATATTTCGCGGTGAGTGGGAGAAATTAATCGAAGCTCTTGTCTTAACTCATGCCTCCTCAGCCTGAGGATCTTTACGCGCTGGATGACTGGCACTTGCATCGCCGTTCCCCCGGTGGAAATGGGAAAACAGTTCAAGTTCAACTACACCTACTACGAGGACATTATCCAAATAAAGGCTATTGTGGAGCTGGTTATAAATATCCACGAATTAGCTACACGAATCGCTGCCGAGGCCAAGGGCTTTGTGTCCCAGTAAGCATATACTTTTCCATCGGTCCATCATCGAGATATTAAAACATTTCCTTGTAGATTCCGCAAGTACTTCAATCTGTGGGCGTACGAGAAGGGCTTCATATGCCAGAAGTTTGTGGAGAAAGAGGTGACACTCGTGGAAATCGATGAGAAATTTACATTTTACTCGTCCATTGTGGAAACGCTGGCCACCCTGCCCAAGTACCAGGACGTCAGGTGTGTGCGCATAAATTTGCAGCCATTGCTGGATAGCATAACGCAACATGCTAAGGAGTGGTGCACCACGCTGGGCGAGGAGCTCCTGCACCATGTCAACGACAACATGAAGGCAATGCGTAACGAAATCAAAGTGAGTCCCTCTGACCCACCTAGCTAGATTTCCTTCTACTAATCTGTGCAAATCTGCGGCAGACCCTCAGCCTGAATCTCAACAAGACCACACGTGGACTGGAGGACTTTAAGCTCGTGATGCAAACCATTGCCACGGTGCAGTCGACGACGCTGACCAACGAGCAGAAGATACACGAAATGCAGGAAACATTCACCATTCTGAGCGAGCATAGAATTATGGTGAGACAGGATTTAACGAATGTATCCCTTAGTTAGCTGCATATTTCCCTTAAATCCAATCCTCCTAAGAGCCCCACATCCCCTCGGTTTAATGACAGTTGCTTAAGTCTGCCACCAATGACGCTTATTTGTGTATTCAAATGAGCAGTTTTACAAAAATCCCATCGGAATCCTGCCCGAACTGGACTGTGACTGCGACTGCCGCTGTTTCTATTTCTGTTTACATATGCATATTTGGCGGTCGGTCTGGCAGGACCATTTGGAAATGGCTTTCCGCTTTCGGCGGGCTCCCCACAAATGGTTACGTAAATGCAGCCAGACCAGAGTCCAGATTAGGACCCAGCCCCAACCTAACAGAGCAGCCAACAACTCCTACGTCCTGCGTACTCGTGTCTGTTTGTGTTGGCCTTTTTGGGTCTGCTCCCTTCCGTTTGCCCCGTTACGGTCCGTTCATTTATTGATGGCATTCCGTTGCGGCGGCGACGTCGCTTAGCTTTGGCCAGACAAAACGGAATTAACTTGCATTTTATATAAATTAATGAACGAATGAATGCAAGCAGCCAGGCACAGAAACAGTGCGGCAGATACAGCTATAGCCAATACAAAAGTTTTAGTTTATTCATTGTTTTTTTAACAATTTATTAAAGGTTTTTTAAAAGGATCTTTAGAAAACTAAACATACCAAAGATCTTGTTAAAAATATTTACATAAATATCTTTTAATAATAAGTTTAATGCATTTGACATCTCTTAGCTTTTAACCATCTAAATTTCACTTTAAATTTTTTAATAATTTAACGTTAACCTTAATAATTTACCCGCACGTGTGTGTATTGGCATTGCAATTGCTGCAAAGGCCAAATGAAAATTTATGCGGTGTCGGCCCTGAAAGCTTTGCAATGCTATAGTTTTTTTTTTTTTTTTTGTGGACTCTGAGGGTTAAGGCTTGTGGGTTACGGGTTACGGTCGCCGGATTAAGGGGGCGGACCTGCCCGCCCGAACACCACGCTTCGCTGGTCGTTAGTGAATTTCGGCACTTTTCATGATTATTATTTGCACTCAGCGATAATTGAAGGGCACCGACGACTGCCTTTCCTTAATTTTTATGTGCGTTTCACTTATTTGCACTCGCAATTCAATTCCCAAACTCCCATTGCAGTTCCCCTACGAGGACCTGCTGATGGCCCACCACCTGGAGAAGCGATGGAAGCGACTGTTCCTATCGGCCCTGTACCGCTCGGAGAAGCTGCAACCAATTAAGCAGAAATTCGCCGACATGACTTCCGTCGAAATCGATGTATTCTGCGATGATGTAAGTTGTCAGAGAAAGGGAATGTCCTCGGGCAATGGGATTAGGAACTGGGACCAAGCGGAGGCGCAGGCTGTCGACTTTGCATTTCCGCTATTTTGCGTTCTTTCTCTGCAATTCTGTTTTGTTTCCTCCCATTATTATTTCCTTTCAATGGCATTTTAATTGGATTTTTCCGCGCGCTCAACCATTATTGTCAATTGTTAGCGGCGACGACGACGACGACGACGACGGCGCTGTCGTCAGCGTAAAATGAATTAACTTGAAGTGTTTATCATTTGAATTAGGACGCAAGACGGATGTGGTGGGGTGGCCGCGTGTCCTGCCCTGTCCTGCTCCTGCCCTCTACTGCACTAACCGATTGTTTCCTCTTCCCTTAGCTGGTCGAGTTTATCAAGGATTATGATGAAAACGGCCCTGGATCGGTGGGCCCTGAACTGGAGCGCGGCATGCGCCTAATGGATCCGTATGGACAGAAAATAGCCGACCGTGAGGCTCGACGAGAGGAGCTGGCCAATGCAGAAAGACTCTTTGATATGCCCATGGTAGACTACCATGAGTTTGCTCGTGTACAAACCGAGTACGAGGGACTGCAGCAGGTCTGTCCATGAATATATATCAATATCTTCGGGAAGATCACTTACATTTCTATTTAATTTTCTCTCCTGGCAGCTGTATAAACTGTACAAAGCCCAGAAATACGCTCGCGAGGGCTGGGGCAAGACCCTGTGGGCCGACCTGGACCCCAATGTGCTGACCGAGGGCGTTGAGAGCTATCTGAAGGAGTTCCGGAAATTGACCAAGCCGGTAAGCGTCTTCGAGGGGGCAAACTTTGCCAATTAAACAAAGTTTTCGGCCTGCTTGGATTTTCATAAAATTACAGACGCCTCAGAACAACAAAAGCAGAATACTTTTGAACTGTGAAGTCGGTATGAAAGGCGTTTCACGAAGCCTTTATATTCTTGAAGAATGTCGGAAAACCTAAAAAAAAAAGGATTTAATATTTTAAAATACTAGAATAATATCAGTCACAGGGGTCTAAAGATAGTATTTATTTTCCAACTAATTTGAATAGTTAAAATTTAGTTACTTTTCTTACCCTTACTGGGTATTTCGCATTTCTCTACCTTGACTTTATGGCCATGCCTCGAGCTTTACTTAAACAAGAAATGTGAATTTTCTGGCCACGCCTTGCAGCGACAGAATTTTGCACCTAAACTGATTATGACAAATTGATTTATTTACTTCACTAACAAGTTTTTGAGGAATTTCGCTGGCCGGGCCAAAAGTTTGTTGCAGTCGAAAAGTTTTCGCTCTTCGCCCATACCAAATGAAGTGGGCGTGTTTCCCCTGGGACTGGGATTGGGAACGGGAATCCGGCTAGGTTGGGTGAGCCCTGGCAGAGGGGAAGATTAGTATGGCAAATATTTCAAAGCGCCACGATTAATATAAATAGCGCGGAGGCTGCCAACAAATTTGAATATAATCACACGGCGCACGCACATATTTTAATGCAGTTTTATCTGTGCATAATTTCGGCTGGCAACACAACAGGCCCTAAAGCAAACTACTGAAAGGCTCTACATAATCAGCGTCCTAAAATGTAAATCAATTTGTTCAATATTGAAAATAATTAAAATGCCAGCGGGATGCTGCACTTTTCCCTCTCCTTCTACCCTAACATCGACTTGTTGACAGTCCTATGTTGCCGTCGTTGCTGTTGTTGCCATTCAATTTATGTCCCTGAATGGGTACGGAGTGCCATGCATTTTCCATGAGCAAACAAACGGACATACCGACATGCAAACAGAATGCGCTTTTTGGCCAAAAGCAACAGCGATGGCAGCGGGAAGCTAAAACATAACCGAAACCAAAAACCACCGGCCACAGGGACGCACGTTCGTCATAATTCAAATGGGGGCGCGCAACCGCAGGCGGCAACCACACTATTGTTTCAGCTGATTTCCAGCAGCTAACTAACCGTGCCCCCATTCCCCGACAGGTGCGCACCCTGCCAGTTGGCGTTCAGCTGGAGATTCACATGAAGCAGTTCAAGGGCACTGTGCCCCTGATGGTGAGCCTCAAGAACGAGGCTCTTAGGGAGCGCCATTGGATGCAGTTGATGGAAAAGACGGGCCAGTATTTTGACATGTCACCGGCCCGCTTTACGCTGGAGAATATGTTCGCCATGCAGCTGCACAAGTACCAGGAAATTGCCGAGCAGATCCTGACCAACGCCATCAAGGAACTGCAGATCGAGCGAGGTGTTCAGGCTGTGGTGGAGACCTGGGCGAATATGAGCTTTAAGACCTTGAAGCATCACAAGGGCAGTGAAGATCGTGGTTGGGTACTGGGTCCAGTGGATGAGATCATGCAGATACTGGAGGATAATGCCATGAATCTGCAGTCTATGGGAGCAAGCCAGTAAGTTTTACCCAAACCTTAAATTGCTACCCGATATGTGACAGTCTTAATTACTTTCAGGTTCATTGGTCCCTTCCTGGAGACGGTCAACAAATGGGAGCGCACCCTGGCCCTAATTTCGGAGATCATTGACGAGTGGCTACTAGTCCAGCGCAAGTGGCTTTACCTGGAGGGCATATTCATTGGCGGCGACATACGCACCCAGCTGCCGGAGGAGGCGCGGAAATTTGATGACATTGACAAGTCATATCGCAGGGTGAGAACTTCGCAGGGCCAATCCTTGCTATTTGCTCGTCCTGGTTGTTTGGGTATTGGGTATTAGGTATTTGGGGTTATTTGGCCACCGAAGGAGATGGAGGGGAAGGACTCGCCTTGGCCAAAATACACACTTAGTGTCTGCTACAATTTATTTGAGTTGATTTAATGTGTGCCGACAATATGGCGACTCCTTACTTAACGGTAAACATAATACGCATGCAAACGACTGCCTTTGTGTATGCGTAATTGTGTTGCCGCACACACACACACTAGCACACTTGGCTTGGAATCACACGCGTCCTGCCACATATCACACATACGCAGCGTAAGCCGAGGCTGTGTTTACAAACGCCAGGCACTTTCACCTTCCACTACTGCCTGCTTCCCAAAACCAATCTGTTTGTGTGTGTGTTGCGAGTGTGGATAGGTTTGTGTGTGAGTGTGTGTGCCAGGCGCTTAACTTCACTTAACCTTGCCAGCCACTGGCTTCATTCGTTTGCTTTACGTTTCATTTGTAACATTTGCCGCCATATTTGATGCCATTTGTGAAATGATTTATTATTTTGATTTGCTCTCGACATTCGTGTTAAGTTCCATATACTCTCCAAGTAGGAGAGGAGCTACTCCTGCTCGACTTGACAGGCTTCAAGATCCTTAAACTGTAGTGCCATTTAAAGTCCCCCCAATTTATATTTGATTGCTTAGTTTGTATTCGAAATTGACAGATTTATTGATTATTATCGTGTATGGCATTAATTTCAGTTTGTAGTTAGCACAGAGATAATAATTTGATTATTTCATAGATTAGAAATCAATTAATAAGCTATGAAATTATGGATAATTATTAGAAATTATTTGTAGCATTTGGTAGTCAATTCCTAAAGGCAATTAAAATTACCTAAATAACCTGACCTGACTTTTATAAATATAATTTATACTTATATTCCATTTTCTGATCTTTTATTGCTTTTAAACTTTAATTTTTAAGGGTTTTTGAAGAGCATCTGAGTTGCTATATTATCTAGATTCCATCTTTCTCCACTTTCCTCTAATATGTTTGATTGTATTTGGGTTGGTCGTTGCGCTCATTGCTCTTCATAATAATTTACTGCCTTGACTGGCGCTGCCGCTCGCCACTCACCACTCACCACATCCTGCTTCCTGCTTCCTGATTCATCTTCCTCTTCCATTGCAGATCATGGTCGATTGTGCCAAAAATCCGTTAGTGGTGCCATTCTGTACAGTACCCGGGCGCTTACCGGAAATACAAGGTCTGGGCATTGGCTTGGAAAAATGTCAGAAGTCGTTAAACGAATATTTGGACTCGAAACGCCGCATTTTTCCGCGTTTCTATTTCATATCCACCGATGAGCTGCTCTCCATCCTGGGCAGCAGCGAGCCATCTGCAGTGCAGAACCACATCATTAAGGTGGGTACAGCTTCAAGTTTGTTGTGGTAGCCTGTTTCGGCTTCGGTTTTGGGGGTATGGATTTGGGGTGTGTGCCTTTGGTGGCTTGGTGTGACAACAACAGATTTGCCAAACTGCCAGTGACATTATTTTTATGTACGACGGGGGGCGTGTGTGGGTGTGTGGAGGAGCGACTTGCCATAAAAGTTAATGTCACTGTTTATTCGTTCTGGCCAATGTCCACGGCGGAAATTACACCAATTTCTGCAGCACATGCACGGGCACAGACCCCGGGTCGCAGGTCTTGGAGCGGTGGTAAATTTTTATGAATTTATTCGGCTTATAAATAATATTTTATCCCCCTCCCGTCTGCATCCGCATCCGCATCCATATCCATATTCTCATTCTCATTGATTTTGCAATTTTCATTTTACTTGCCGCCCGCAGATGTACGACAATATCAAGTCGCTGCGCCTGGTCAAGGAGGGCAGCCAGACGATTGTTACCGCCATGATTTCCAGCGAGGGCGAGGTCATGGAGTTCCGGCGTAGCGGTAGGTACCGGGACAATCCAGCATTCGGCATTTCAGCTCCACGCACTGATTGCCAATTTTAAAATTGAACTTTTTTATGGCAATATTGTCTGCTGGCTGGCACTGACTGGGCCCGTTTGGGTCTGGCCAATTTCTTTTAATTAATTTGAAGCCAGTTGGCATCGGCATCGGCATCGGCTCGGCATTGGGCATCAGCATGGCTGGAGATGATTGCTTCTTCTGCTCTTATTGCCCCGTGCCGCTTTTTATTGTTGTTGTATACACTTATTGATATTGGCAACTGGGGTTTATTTATGCGGTTATTGTCTTTTCCTTTCCTCTCCCATCTTCCAGCCCGGGCAGCGGGTCGCGTGGAGTACTGGATGAACGATGTGCTGGACGAAATGCGTCGCTCCAACCGCTTCATAAACAAGACGGCCATCTACGACTTTGGCACAGATCTGCAAATTGCAAGGTAAGTGCCACCGTCAGCTGGGCATAAAACATATTTTATGCCTCCTGCTCCTGCTTTTGGTCCTGCTCCTTTCTTTCGCATCCTTCGTCCCCGGCCGGAGTGACACTTCGGCAGCCAATTCCTTTTATGGCCGGCGATTTACATTGCGGCATTCGAACTGAGGCTGAGCCAGTTCCCACTCTTGGCCTCGGACTGTATAATTTTGTCATTTCGCGCGATTTATTATTTTGTTTAAGCCGTGGAGCGCATGGCCAGGCATATTTATGGCCAATTGTATTAAATTGACAGTCATTGGGCACTTTCGATTTTCCGACTCCGACTCTGTTTTGTTCTCCAGGCCCGACTGGCTAATGAACTACCAGGGCATGGTGGGCCTGGCGGCCAGTCAAGTCTGGTGGACCGCCGAGGTGGAGGAGGCCTTTGACCAGGCCCAGAACCATGGAAACATGCGAGCCATGAAGGATTTCCTTAGCAAGAACAACTACCAGATCGAAGAGTTGGTCTTGAAGGTGCGCTCCAATCTGTCGAGGAATGATCGGCTCAAGTTCAAGGCGCAGTGCACAGTGGATGTCCATGCCAGGGACATCATCGACAACTTTGTACGCGACAATGTCCTGGACGCCGCCGAGTTTAGCTGGGAGAGCCAGCTGCGCTTCTACTGGGTCAAGTTCTATGACAACCTGCACGTTCTGCAGTGCTCCGGCAGCTTTGACTTCGGCTACGAGTACATGGGCCTGAATGGTCGCCTGGTCATCACTCCGCTCACGGATCGTATCTATTTGACCATCACACAGGCTCTGCTCATGAATCTGGGCGGAGCACCGGCAGGACCTGCTGGCACAGGAAAGACTGAGACCGTTAAGGATCTGGCCAAGGCCATGGGCCTCTTGTGTGTGGTCACCAACTGCGGCGAGGGTATGGACTACCGGGCAGTGGGCACCATTCTCTCGGGTCTGGTTCAATGCGGCGCCTGGGGATGCTTCGATGAGTTCAACCGGATTGATATTTCGGTGCTCAGTGTGATATCCACGCAGCTGCAGACCATCAGGAATGGTTTGATACGAAAACTGGAGCGGTTTGTGGTAGGTTTACATTTTTATTTTAGCAAATTTAAAAGCTGTTTAAAGCAAAATTCCTATCTTTCAGTTTGAGGGCGCTGAGATTAAGCTGGATCCCAAGTGCGGTGTTTTCGTGACCATGAATCCCGGTTATGCTGGCCGCACAGAGTTGCCCGAGTCAGTGAAGGCGCTCTTCCGGCCGGTGACCTGCATCAAGCCCGATCTGGAGCTCATCTGCTTGATCTCGCTGTTCTCCGATGGATTCCTCACGGCCAAGGTGCTGGCCAAGAAGATGACAGTGCTGTACTCCCTGGCCCAGGCTCAGTTGTCGAAGCAGTGCCACTACGATTGGGGTCTGAGATCGCTGAACTCGGTGCTGCGTATGGCAGGCGTAATGAAGCGCCAGTCAGAGGATCTGCCTGAGGCCGTAGTGCTAATGCGGGTGCTGCGTGACATGAACTTCCCCAAGTTTGTGTTTGAGGATGTGCCACTGTTCCTGGGACTTATCAAGGACCTGTTCCCGGGCATTGACTGCCCGCGTATCGGCTACCCGGACTTTAATGCAGCCACGCGTCATGTCCTGGTCAACGATGGCTACATCCTGCTGCCCGATCAGGTGCGTCCCTCTGTCCTGTGTCCTGTTCCTGCCCCGTCACTGCCGTGTGTGTGTGGGTGTTGACAGTGGCAACAAACCGTAGTCGGCCATGTCACTCTTCCGGTCGTCACTTTGACACTTTGTAAATTGCGCCATGTCGCATAATCGCAAATGAAGGAAATGTTACAAAGCATTTTGCCCGGCTGGCCGGCCCCACATCCAATTTCAACTTTGCCCTGCTCCGCAGCCTGAGCTCTGACAATTTTCACTAATACAATTTTCCATTTCTTGTACTTTCTCTCTCTGCTTCTCCTCCATCTATGCTGTACTCGGACTCCTGGCAAAATCCTTGCCACTTTCATCAAACAAAATGTTGGACCATCGCCCGCTCGGCTCCTGCCGGAAATGGACAACTGCTGGACATGCGATGTCACCCTGCTGGCCGTGCTTACGCTGCTGCTCCTGCTCCTGCTGGGCAACATCATTTATGACAACTAAATCCCAACAACGGCAACGCCTTCGCCCTTGCCTTCGCCCTTATACTCGGCAGGAGGACAAAGTGGTGCAAATGTACGAGACCATGATGACCCGGCACTCGACCATGTTGGTGGGCCCAACAGGTGGCGGGAAGACTGTCGTCATAAATGCCCTGGTCAAGGCGCAGATCCACATGGGCCTGCCCACCAAGTGCATTGTGCTTAACCCCAAGGTAAGTGGGACCTCTGAACCGTCCCCCAAATCCACACAGGCGCACAAATTGCCGCTCCCTGCAAACGCTTTTAGTTTCCTCTTATTTTGCAGTCCGCTTTCTTGTCCGGCTTGTCCTTTATGAGCTTTAGGGGCAGGTCCTTTGCTCCTCCGTTCTGTCTTCAAATTGCACTTCTCGCTCGCTCTGTGTCCCTGTGTCCCTGTGTGTGTGTTTTCGCATTTCGTTTTTGCAAATGTGAGATGTTAAGTGCTTGTGAAATTGTTCAATTGCCTGGCCTGTAATTAGTTGAGTTGGTATATTGGAACGCCAGGATACGAGCAATTGCAAGGCAATCAAACTTCAATCCAAACATTTGACCAATGGCTTTACTTTAATTATTGCTGAAGCATCTGCTAGAATTTTCCTGCCTTTGCCTTTGCCTTTGCTTATTATTATTATATTTTCCTCTTGGCAGGCCTGTTCTGTCATCGAATTATACGGATATTTGGACATGGAAACGAGGGATTGGATTGATGGATTGTTTTCAAATATATTCCGTGAAATGAATAAGCCGATCGAGCGTGAGGTAAGTGAGAGTCGTCCTGGTGGATGGGGTGGGATCAGCCAGACACCTGGGCTCATTGAGGGGAATTCAGGAAAAATGGAGTCGCGGCAGTCCCATGTGAATTAAAGTGTCGCATCAGCGAATTCGCATCCACCAGCAACCCGGCTCCGTGTCATTTCGGCTGCTGGCTCCTCAAATGCAGGTGCTTGGTGGCTGCACCGGCATCATTCATGCGGAAATCGCGTTCGTACAGTAATAAGCCAGGATTGCATAACCATCATGTAAAAGGGTATATGCATTTGCTAAACTATAGCTCTAAAATAGGATTTACAAATTGGTTTTGCTCTGATTTAGCTTAAGAAATTTTGTTAAAGCAGCCCAAGCTAAGATTAAGAATAGAAATATCCCATTAATGCCATTTATAATACATTAAAAATCACCTTTAGTTTATTTTTAATTTAAATAGATTTTCTAGGGTAAATTTCAAACATATTTTAAACGATTTCCGGTTACATTTTGTACTATTCCGACTCGCTTTCGAACCCATTTATTCGGCTTTGCAGAGTAATCATTCGTGGGCTGGGAGGAGCAGTCACTCCGGTGACAGGCGTTGTGTAACGCACTTAGGCTAATGCAACCCCACACCTTCTCCATTTCCATCCCCACCGCAGGAGCGACGCTATGCCTGCTTCGATGGCGATGTGGATGCCCTGTGGATCGAGAACATGAACTCGGTGATGGATGACAACAAGCTGCTGACACTGGCAAACGGCGAGCGCATCCGTCTGGAGAACTATTGCGCCCTGCTCTTTGAGGTGGGCAACCTCAACTATGCCTCGCCGGCGACGGTCTCCCGGGCCGGCATGGTGTATGTGGATCCCAAGAATTTGCGCTACAGTCCGTATTGGCAGCGTTGGGTGCTCACCCGGCCGGAACCGCAGCGCGAGCTGCTCAACGACTTCTTTGAGAAGATCATCAACCAGGCGATCGGCTTCATTCTGGAAGGTATTGACGGCACCACACAGGGCAATCCCCTGAAGCTAGTCATCTTACAAACGGACCTCAATATGGTCACGCAGTTCTGTAACCTGTACGACGCCCTGCTGCCCAACTACGGGCCCGGGGACGGCAAGAATTTCGATGAGATGGTGCCGCAGGTGTACAACACGGACACGCTGGAGTGCTGCTTCCTGCAGGCCGTGTACGGCTCCATGGGCGCCTGTCTGCTAGAGAAGCACCAGCTCATATTTGATGAGTTTATGAAGCGCATTTCCGGTTTCCCGCTGGTGCAGGACACGCCGGAGAATCCGGCCAGCGGCGGACAGTTTCCGCAAAACAAACCGTCGCTGTACGATTACTTCTGGGACGTCAAGGAGAACGTGTGGAAGGCCTGGGAGTGGGTGGTGAAGCCCTACTCGCACGACCCGGCGGTGAAGTTCAGCGAGATTCTGGTGCCCACGGTGGATAACACGCGCATCAACCGGGCGCTGGCACTCATGAGCGATGTGAGTATCGGGCCGAGTGTGTGTGTATGTGCTTGTGCGGGAATGTCATTACTCCCCGCTTCCGGGATGCCTTATTAATGTTTGTCCCTATTTCGGTTTGCAGATCAAACGACCCGTCCTGCTGGTGGGCGAGGCTGGAACATCAAAGACGGCCACCATCATGCAATATTTGCGCAATCTCAATCCGACTACCAACGTAATTGAAAAATCTCTCGCACAAACGTCGCGTTGACTAACATGGCGCCCCCATTCCTTCCCTTCCCTTCGCATCCCTTTCAGGTCATACTCAATATTAATTTTTCATCGAGAACCTCGTCGCTGGATGTGCAGCGCACCCTGGAGGCGGCCGTGGAGAAACGCACCAAGGATACGTACGGGCCACCGATGGGCAAGAGAATTGCCTGCTTTATTGATGACATGAACATGCCGCAGGTGGATGAGTGAGTGTCCTCCGTGTAATGGTAATGGCTGGAAGATGCTGACGAACTCTCTCTGTACTCCCTTGCACAGGTATGGCACCCAGCAGCCAATTGCCCTGCTGAAGCTGTTCTTTGAACGCGGCGGAATGTACGACCGCGACAAGGATCTGAACTGGAAGAAGTTTAAGGACCTCACCTTCTACGCTGCCATGGGAACGGCGGGCGGTGGCCGCAACGAAGTGGATCCCCGCTTCATCAGCATGTTCTCCACCTACAACATCGTCTTCCCCAACGATGAGTCCCTCATTCAAATCTACTCGTCCATCTTCAAGGGGCATTTGCAGTTCGTGAAGTTCCAGGACCGCTATATGCCCATTGCCGATATAATTGTCAATATGACTTTAAAGCTGTTCAAGGTAAGTACCTGCGACACACCCATATTTATATATGTATATATTTATCTGCGACTCTGGTTGAGTTCATTTGAATATATGTATAAAAGGACACCTTGACTGCATTCTGTGTAAATTCAGTTGAAGAAATCAATTCCACACTGAATAATGCTTTAAGGCCTCTCACAAATTTTATGAAATTCGATTTACATATGCAAATAACGACAATTTTTCATAATCTGCTTTGCCTTGCCCGGTGCCCTGTGCCCTGTATCCTCCACCGCGTGCCCCTCTCTATGTATGTATGTACAATGGAACTGGGAATTATTCAATAGTCTGTAATGCACTGCGACGTTGAGCTTCACTTCGCTTCACTCCGTCCTCTCCGTCGTCCTTGTTCTCAATCGTGGCTGCTCCATTGCTTTTTCGAGTGCAACTCTCAGTGCCGTAGTCGTAGTCGGAGCCTCACACCACTCAAAGCCAGCCTCTCCACTCGGCGGCACTCACAATGGTCACCCGCCTCGACGGCTGCCTAGTTGACTGTATCTGTATCTGGGCCTCGGTCCCAGGATGTACATATCTCCGTCTGCCTGGCTGGGTGCTGGCTGAGAGCTGGCTGCTGGCTGCCTATCTTCGCCGGAATATCTTGGCCGGAGCGAAATTTGATTATGTTCAAGTATTGAACTGTGGATGGCTCTTTTTCGGAGCAGCAGTGGGTGGGCGTGGCTGGGGCTGGGCTCGAAGGCATTAGTTTATGGTCCTTTTAACAATTGTTGACACTAAAATATTATCGCATTTCATTGCGTGCAGATAAAAATGCATTTGTCGCCGCAATTGCCACAAGCAGCCGCCTCTGCTGCCCCTCTTCGTTCTATATCTGAAAATGTTTGGGAAGGGAAAAATGATTTACTCACACCTGCAGACCCTTAGACCCTCAGACCCCGGCCACCTAGCTCCCTAGTTCGTATGTCTTCCTTACACACTCTGGGCAAGGATATTAATGCGCCACGAAATGGAGTGAAATGAATTATTTGAATAGAATTGCCGTTACTCAGAGGAGCAGCGGTGGCTGCAACTCGATAATGGCTGTAAATTCAGCAACTTGGCAACGCGCCCTAAGGGCGTGTAGAAGGTCCTTGTGTCCCGGGTGAACGCATATTGCTAGTCGAGATAAAATTGATTTGTGTGGCGTGGCCCCCTTGGATGGGCCCTGCAGGATGTAGGGGGCCTAGTCTGATTACGCTAATTGCTTCCTGACCCGCAGATGGTGATTGTGGACCTGCCGCCGACGCCCTCCAAGTTCCATTACATCTTCAATCTGAAGGATCTGTCGCGGATCTTTGCTGGTCTGCTGCTCATCGAGCCTACGTGCTTCAAGGGCCTGCGGGACCTGATTAGGGTTTGGCGTAATGAGTACACTAGGATCATCTGCGATCGCTTGATATCGGACAATGTAAGTAACGAAAGGATATGCAATTTTCAAAGATAACCTTATCTGTAATCTTTTTCCAGGACATCTTGAATGTGCGGCGTAATCTAGCCACTGAGGTGGGTGATTGTTTCCCGCCATCATTCGAAGAGGAGCACGGCTTCATAGATGCCGACGCCGCGGAGGCGGAAGCCCAGGCTCGCCTTCTCTACGAGCCTTCCAAGACCGAAGACCATGAAATCGGCGAGGAGGAGGGCGAAGAGGAGGAGGAAGGCGAGGGCGAAGCACCCCAGGTGATACTCTCGCTTAAGGACTATGTACTCCGCGATCCGCTGCTATTTGGAGATTTCCGCAACTTTACCAACGAATCGGAGGCCCGCTTGTACGAGGATCTGCTGGACTACAACTCGGTGTTCTCCTTGTTCACCGAAATCCTAGAGGAATACTGCGAGCGGAAGGTGAAGATGACTCTGGTTCTGTTCGAGGACTGCCTACAGCATTTGACCCGCGTCCACCGCACGCTTCGTATGAATCGCGGTCACGTGCTACTCATCGGCGTCGGCGGCAGTGGCAAGAAGTGTGTAACCCGCCTGGCCGCCTTCGCCGCCGAGTGCGAAGTCTTTGAGATCACCATTTCGCGTGGCTACAACGAGGCAGCCTTCCGCGAGGACCTTAAGATCCTGTATACAATGGCAGGGGTCAAGCGGAAGAAGGTGGTCTTCCTGTTTACCGCAGCCCAGGTGGCCGAAGAAGGTTTTCTGGAGTTGATCAATAACATTCTCACAGTTGGCCAAGTTCCGGCCTTGTTTGCGGATGAGGACAAGGATGGCATCGTTAATCAAGTGCGCAAATTTGCCGAAGAGGAGGGAATCTCGGCTTCCAAGTAAGGACATTTTACTGAGAGAAACATGTTCCTCTCGCTATAAATTCTTCCGTTTCCAGGGATGCAGTTTGGGCCTATTTCCTGCGCACCTGCGCTGAAAACCTTCATGTGGTTCTGTGCATGTCTCCTGCTGGTGATGCCCTGCGCAATCGCTGCCGGAATTTCCCTGGTCTTATTGGTAGTACTTACATCGACTGGGTGTTCCCGTGGCCCAGACAGGCGCTTTACGCAGTGGCCAAGCTCTTCCTCAGCGAGCACGCTCTTATCCCGGCTAAACATCGCGATGCAATTGTGGAGCATGTGGTCCATGTGCACACCACCATACAGCAGTATTCCAAGGACTATTTGGCCAAGCTGAGGCGTAATAATTTCGTGACGCCAAAGCATTATCTGGACTACTTAAACACATATAGAGGATTGCTGGGTAACCCTTACCCTTAATTTACAATAAAATATATTTTAATTATTCTTCCTTGCAGAGGAAAAGGCGAAATTCATCACCCAGCAGCGCTCCCGCCTCGGCGAGGGCATCAAAAAAATCGAAGAGGCTTCCGTTCAGATCGACGACCTCCGGATTATTGTCACGGAGCAGAAAAAGAACGTGGCCGTCGCCTCGGAGGCGTGCGAGGCCATGCTGGTCACCATTGAATCCTCAACAGTGAAGGCAAACACAAAGAAGGCCGAAGCCTCGGAGAAATCCGTAGAGGTGGAGGTCAAGGGCAAGCAGATTGCCATCGAAAAGGATGAGGCCGAGGAGATCTTGGCAGATGCTATGCCTGCCCTGGAGGAGGCCAGGCGGGCCCTCTCCGAGCTGGAAAAGGCACAGATCACCGAAATCCGATCCTTTGCCACGCCTCCGGCCGCTGTGCAAGTGGTCTGCGAGTGCGTGGCCATTCTGAAGGGCATCAAGGAGATCAACTGGAAGTCGGCCAAGGGCATGATGAGCGACGTGAACTTCCTGAAGAGTCTGATGGAGATGGATTGCGAGGCCTTGACCCAGAAGCAGATCACTCAGTGCCGCCAGCACATGAAGACTCAGAACCTAGACGACATGGGCAAGATCTCCGTGGCCGGAGCCGGCCTCCTAAAGTTCGTCAAAGCCGTCCTCGGCTTCTTTGATGTATACCGCGAGGTTAAGCCGAAGAAGGAGCGCGTAGACTTCCTTGTCGAGGAGCAGGAGGTGCAGATTAAGCTGCTTAACCATCTGAACAGCGAAATTCAGAAGCTGGAGGAGAAACTTCAGGAGTTAAATGAGAACTATGCTGTGTCCATGAAGCAAATGCGTGCCCTAACCGAGATGATGCAGCAGGCAGAGCGGCGACTGATAGCCTCCGACAAGCTGATCAGCGGCTTATCCTCCGAGCTGATCCGCTGGAGCAAGGAGATGGCCAGTCTGGGGCAGCAGCTGACGGACAGTGTGGGCATGTGCCTGATTAGCGCCTCATTCCTGGCCTACACAGGAGCTTTCACCTGGGAGTTCCGCAAGGCGATGGTCTTCGAAGACTGGCTTGAGGACATCACATCCAATGATATTCCCATTGCCCTGCCCTTCAAGATCGACGCCTACCTGACCAACGATGTGGAGGTCTCGCAGTGGAGCAACGAGGGACTGCCGCCGGACGAGCTGTCCATCCAGAACGGCATCCTTACTATGCGCGCCTCCCGCTTCCCGCTCTGTATCGATCCTCAGCTGCAAGCGCTTCAGTGGATCCGCAAGAAAGAGCTGCGAAACAATCTCAAGGTGCTCTCCTTCAGCGACTTTGACTTCCTAAAGCAGCTGGAGATGGCCATTATGTACGGCACGCCCGTCCTCTTCGAGGATGTCGACGACTACATTGACCCGGTGATCGACGACATTCTGCAAAAGAACCTCCGCACTCAGGGCGGCCGCAAGTTCGTCATGCTCGGCGACAAAGAAGTGGACTGGGATCCCGGCTTCCGCGTCTATCTCACCACCAAGTTCTCCAATCCCAAGTTCGATCCGGCCGTCTACGCCAAGGCGCTGGTCATTAACTACACGGTGACCCAGACTGGTCTTGAGGACCAGCTACTAAGCGTTGTGGTGGGCACTGAGCGTCCCGATCTTGAGGCGCAGCGCGAGTCCCTCATCGCCCAGACCAGCGAGAACAAGCAACTGCTGTCACAGCTCGAGGATTCTTTGCTGCGTGAGCTGGCCACCTCGACGGGCAACATGCTGGATAACACTGAGCTGATTGAGACGCTGGAGAACACCAAGACCAAGGCGGCCGTCGTCATGGAGCAGCTAAAGCTGGCCGCCGACACGGCGGCAGATATCGAGGTGCTGCGTAACGGCTACCGGCCGGCAGCCAAGCGCGGAGCCGTACTGTTCTTCGCGCTGTCGGACATGGCCACCGTGAACAGCATGTACCAGTATGCGCTGGCCGCCTACCTGGACCTTTTTGTCTACTCCCTGCGCAAGGCAGTGCCAGATGCCAGTCTGAATAAGCGCCTGAACAACATAATCAAGACGCTGACGGAGAATGTCTACTGCTACGGTTGCACGGGCATTTTCGAGCGGCACAAGCTGCTATTCTCCTTCCAGATAGCCACCAAGCTGGCTCAGCGGGAAGGCATCCTGCTGCAGTCTGAGCTGGACTTCTTCATCAAGGGAAACATTGCCTTGACGAAGAGCGAACGTTCCAATCCCTGCAAGTGGCTGCCAGAAAAGAGCTGGGAGGATCTGCTTAAGTTGGCTTTTGATTTTCCAGAGATTTTTGGCACGGTGCCAGATCATTTTGGTCGTTTCCTGCCAGAGTGGAAGGAGGTGAGTTCGAAAGAGATTAATTTGTAAGACTATTGATATTATTTTACTGTGATTTTATATTGTTTTATATATCAATATTTGACAATATGCTTGATATATAAATCAATATGTAAACTGTGGTGTATATGTGCGATATAAAACGTTAATCTGTTTAATATTTCAAACTAAAGTCTGTTTGTTTAATAAGTTAAAAAAAGAACGAAATTATTACACATGTTTAAGCTATATTTTAATAATATTCCGAGTTAGTTTCAGATTTATAAAATGTCAGTAATAGTATACGAAATTAAACCAAGAAAATATATGTATTTAATTCTGTTTTTAATTGTATTTTTTGACTAGCATTAACAATAAGAAATTAAGAATATTATTAATAGAAAATATAAAACTGGAACTATGTACATTTCAGCTATTCCCCTTGTTAAAGTATAGTTAAACCCACATTTTTAAGTGCCACAAAAAATGCACAACTCTGAACCTTTAGGGGGATTTAACCCTCTGTTCTGTTAAATGTTCATGTTTTCCATATTTATTTATTTTTTGTTTTGGTTTCTTTCTTTTTTCTTGTATTTTCCATTCCGATTTTCCCGCTGCTCGCTTGGGTGCATCATCTTCAACGTCAACGTCAACTCGGATGCCGTTATCAAATTGCTGCTACTGCCACTGGAACTGCTCTGTGGACGATGCTATAAAATGCACAACAACAATGGCAACAACCATAAACAACAACAACGACCTGGACTCGGATGGTCGATGCGAACCGTAACGGCTCCTTCTCCCGGTCCTGATTCGGATCCTGACTGGCATGTGGCATTCACTGACTTCCGTTCCGTTGCCGACTACGACGACGCTCATTTTGCCTCGCACTTATCGCCATCGCCATCGTCATCGTCATCCGAATGCCCATGAACTGGGTCCATCGCTCAGTGGTTCGACTTGGAGAATCCCGAGGAGGTGGCATGTCCGGGCGACTACAACATCAAATGCAATGCATTCCAGGCAAGTGCCGGCCCTGCCGCTGCTGTGTACTCACCCACTCGCTTTGCATGCTTTCAGCTTCGAGTGGTCCTGGCCAGGAGCTCCTCCAACTCAAGCTTCAGGTCCTCACCACAGGCCGTTGCTGTTGCTGTTGCCGTTGCCGTTGCCATTGAGCGTTATTGGATTTCGTACTTTATGCTCGCTTCTAGTGGATTATTATGTACAAGCCAGGCCAGGCCATGCCAGAGCCACACCCACTGGGGGATACCACAGCACTTTGGGCATTTAGTTTTACTCGACTTTTGCTACGTCCTGCAACTTTGGCGCACATTTTCTTCTCAAGTTATTAGCAGCCTGTTTTTGTCAGCCAGCCTGCTGTCTCTATATGGATGTCCCTCTCCCCCGTCTATGCCTCTCGCCTGCGTCTGTGTGCATTACCATATTTTATCAATTTTCCAAACCATTAGATGAGCGGCAATTTGCGCCCGCAGTCGCACTTGAAACCAGCACAGCGCCAAGCCAAGCGAGCCCAATTTGCACTTGAGTTGTGCTGGAAGCCGCAGGAGCAACAGCAACAGCAACGTAAGCCGCCGCAGTGGAGTGGAGCTGCTGGCCAACTACGTGGGAGTGATGATGACGAGCTGTCGCCGTCTCATTGTCATTGTGGCGGGGTATTAAAATGTCTAAAGCCCAATCTCTTCGCCCACAGAAATTAATGTTCCTGCGCTGCTTCCGCGTGGATCGCATCTTCCGCAGCATAAATCAATATATAGTCGAGACGATGGATGAGTTCTATATAATGCCGCCAGTGGTGAGCTTTACGTCCATCTTCGAGCAGACCTCCAGTACGATTCCCGTGTGCTTTGTGCTCAGCGCCGGCTCGGATCCCACGAATGATCTGATCAAGCTGGCGGATGCCATCGTTGGCATGTCCAACTTCTGTCATATCTCGCTGGGTCAGGGTCAGGAGAAGGCTGCCTTGGGCCTGCTGGATATGGCCATTAAGCAGGGCATGTGGCTGATGCTGCAGAATGGACACCTGCTAATCAGGTTCGTGCGGGAGCTGGAGAAGTATCTGGATCGGATGGAGAATCCCCATCCGGACTTTAGGCTGTGGATAACCACAGATCCTACGCCCACATTCCCCATTGGCATCCTGCAGAAGTCTCTCAAGGGTTAGTCTGTGTTAGCTTTGCTTACCGAGTTTACTAATAATCAAGCCTTTTTCTTTCGCAGTGGTCACGGAGCCACCCAATGGCCTGAAGCTCAATCTGCGCTCCACCTACTTCAAAGTGCGTCAGGAGCGCCTCGAGAGCTGCGCCAATCCCGCTTTCCGCCCGCTGGTCTATGTGCTGGCCTTCTTCCACGCCGTCGTCCAAGTAAGTGCCATAGATAGCGCAATTTACAGTCGGAGCCCAGCTGGTCGAGTGTGTGGCGTTGTTTATTTATTAATCTCTTAATTTCTAGCTGCTGAAAGCTTTTCACAGCGCAGTTGCACAATTGATGGAGGAGCAGCTCGGCTCCTGCTGCAGCAGTTGCAGCAAATTGATATTGATCGTCCAGTTGCAGGCACTCCGATTAATCTGTGTAAACGTTTCTCTTCCCTTAGGAGCGCCGCAAGTACGACAAGCTGGGCTGGAACATAGCGTACGACTTCAACGACACCGACTTCGAGGTATGCACCGAGATCCTGCGCACCTACCTGACGCGCTGCATCGGTGGCAAGATGCCGTGGAACAGCCTGAAGTACCTCATCGGCGAGGTGATGTACGGTGGCCGGGTTATTGACGACTTTGACCGGCGCATCACCAACTGCTATATGAATGAATACATGGGCGACTTTCTCTTCGACGAATTCAATTCCTTCCACTTTTACGAGGACGAGAATGTGGACTACTGCCTCCCAGACGAGGAGACGGTGCTGAAGGAGGACTATATAGGTGAGCGATGACTATAGTTGTACGATCTCCCTGGGCTACTTACATATGTAATGCTTTGACAACAGCGCACATCGACAAACTGCCGCTGGTCAACAAGCCGGATGTGTTTGGTTTGCATCCGAACGCGGAAATTGGTTATTACACTGCTGCGGCGCGGAGCATTTGGAACAGTTTGATTGAGCTGCAGCCGCAGACGGGTGAGTGTTCTGGCCTGGTTGGAGGCATTCAATATTTAACCGTCGCTCCTGCGGGCATATCTGCTCGAGATAGCAGGCACACACACACACCCATTATTGTTATCGCCAGCCACTGATAATTCGAGTCGGAAAAAGCAATGATAATAATGTAATATAGTAGATACGCACGCTCGGTGCCTGATGGTGGTAAATGGTTCAATTTGCATGCAACGTGTGCCAATTGTCAGCCGTTTATTACATTTTATCTTGTTGATTTTCATTCCGACGCTCGCCGCCGCGTTGTATTTTTGGCATGTTGAATTTTTAATTTAATTTAATTAATTAGTTGCGGTTTTGCAATTAACTTTATTGCATGCGCCATTATAGTCGACGCACAACAGCAATGCACACATTAAAAATTAAAATAGAACCGCACACAGACTACACGCGTTCACAGATTGGAGGGCTGAGTATGTATGTACATGACCCACTCCCATGCCCATACCCATACCCATTGCCACTGCCTTTCCCTCCGGCATTCATTCACTTTCATCGGGCTGCCGCAAATCGCAGCGAATCGAGTTCAAACCTCACCGCAGCCACCGCCGTCAGAAGTACCAAAAAATGGTGGAAAACGTCACACAAAAGTCGATAATTTTGCGTTACGTGGTGTTAAAACCGCCATCAGAGTGGCTCCCGATCCCACCTAGCACCGCCCTTGCACCACCATGCATATTCCCCCCAATATGTATGATGGCCTTGTAAATAATTGTATATACAATTTGGAATACTTTATTTTTTTAAATACCATATATTCGCGCACACACACGAGAAGTGACCAAGTGGACACCGACCGAAGTCAATCCTGGTAAAGTATTCCCCAAACACACACTGCCGTATTTACCCCCCGGTGGCCGCCCATTAAGTGTAAATAAAAATAATAATAAGAACAAATATTTCCACTGATTAAAAATCGAGTTTAACAATTTTATTTCAATTCAACGCGATTCGCACCAAGATATACATTTTGCTGGGTGAAAAGGTTCAGCTGAAAGGACTTTTTAAAGCCGCTACTAACAAATTTAAATAATTCTCCGATTAAAATATAATTCTATGATAATAAAGATACAAAATTAACACATTTTTACTAACAAACTAATATTTAAAAGATATAAAATTCTATTAATAATTAATATGCCATACAAACATTCGAGTAGAACTCGGAAAAACTCTAATAATTTGCATATTCATGAGCTTTAGTATTTGCTAATTGACACTTTAACAAAAAAGTAAACCAGCCAAAGGCTGGAAAAAACCCTATTTGGGTGCCAGATAAAATGGAAAATTAATAAAAAACAACCAGAAATAAATGGTAGAAAGAAGAAATGGAATGCATAAAGGCAAATGGAAAAACCGCAGACCCTGCATATATTACTGCAGCTCTTTTTCCACCGTGCCTTTGGCCTGACACCTGCCTCCGTTGTAGTAATCCTTATTTTCGCCGCATCCTCCAGGTGAGGGCACGGGCGGGATCAGCCGCGACGACTTCATCGACTCGGTGGCAGCCGGAATACTGAAGAAGCTGCCGCCCGCCTTCGAGACATGGCGCATTCGCAAACAGATCCAGATGAGCCTGTCACCCACCGGTGTGGTCCTGCTGCAGGAGCTGGACCGCTTTAATCTGCTGGTGGTGCGCATCAAGAAGACGCTGGAGCTGCTCCGCAAGGTAATTTTCCCCGTCGTGGGACTGTCAATGATGGCCGCACATAAATCCTTCAGCCTTGTTTTGCATTTCCCATTTGTTTATGCATTTGCCAAGTTGGCTGGCGACCAAGCAAACAATGTCCAAATTTGAATGTGGGCGCTGGGGGAGATTCTAGAGCTCCCAGCTCCTAGCTGCATTTTGTTGCCAAAATAAATTTACAAATGCAAATGAACTCGGCTGAGCAGGCTTTGTCTTGGCCCCGGCCACGCCCACACACACATGAATGTGCCTCCCTGCATCAGGCCTTTTAATTTAATTGCATCCAATGCTCTCTCCGCAGGCCATTGCCGGAGAAATCGGCATGGACAATGTGCTGGACAACATTGCCAACTCGTTGTTCAATGGCCTCCTGCCAGCCGCGTGGAGCAAACTGGCGCCGGCGACATGCAAACAGTTGGCCAGCTGGCTGGAGCACTTGCGGGTGAGTTGTCCTCGGTCTCGTCCTCGTCCTCGTGCCTCTCGCAGGCGCATTAATCAACCGGGTTCCCGAATCAATCAAGGTGAGTTCGTGTCCACTAATCAGAGCCCTCCTTTCCTTTCTTCCCCAAAAAAAGCTCCGGGCCGTGCAATACAAATACTGGACGCTCTCCGGCGAACCCCTGGTCATGTGGCTGTCAGGTCTGCATATACCGCAGAGTTATCTCACGGCCCTGGTGCAGGTGAGTCTGGGCATTGTCGCACCTCTTAGCCATTGTCATGGCCATTGCCATTCCTTTCCATCCGGTCACCACTGCAGATTGCCTGTCGCCGAAACGCCTGGCCCCTGGATCGCTCCACTCTCTTCACCTACGTTACGAAATTCGCAGACCCCGACGATGTGGAGGAGCGCCCAGTGACGGTGAGTGGTTGCAGGAGTGCAGGGAAAGAGGGTGGCTATGGCTATCCCGGATTCTAAATGCAAAACGATGACCCAGCTCAGCTCCGTCCTCGTTCAGGGCAGGGGCTGCGGGGCACTAATTTCGTAATTAGGAATTCTGTTTGCATTTTAATCGCTCAACTTTTTGCAGGGCTGCTTTGTGCACGGTCTGTACATCGAGGGAGCACGCTTTGACTTGGCCACTAATCAGCTGGCGCGTTCCCATCCCAAGGTCCTGGTCGAAGAGCTGGCCATTCTGGCTGTGGAGCCCATTGAGGCGCACCGTCTCAAGCTGCAGGTTGGTATCGGTAGCGAGGCTGGCGGTTAGCCAGGATAGCTGGCTGGCTGGCTGGCGTTGCCGCCGCCTGGCAGTGACAAGTACTAATGTGCGCTTGTATCTACATATGCCCGACGCTGATATTTGTTTAAATGCATCGCACTAAATTACCAACAGCTTCCGCTTTCGCCCTCGCCAACTAATGGGGCATCTGTGCTTTGCTAATTGTTTCCGAGTTTAAATGGCGGATAGGAGAGATGCTTTAAAGTGGAAGGCTTTGGGAAATGCTTGTGCCATTTTCCTTAATACTATCTCCTTTTCAGAACACATTCCTGGCTCCTGTGTATACCACGTCGCTGCGCAGGAATGCCATGGGCGTGGGTCTGGTGTTTGAGGCAAATCTGGCCACCAAAGAGGATCTGAGTCACTGGATATTGCAGGGCGTTTGCTTAACGCTCAACACGGATGTCTAAGAAAGTATACAAGACTGACTAATTTTGTTTAAAATTCATTATTTTTCATGCAATTATTTTTACCTAACAACAAAAAAAATTTGAATTAAATTTTATACCGTTTTTTTCGGCTGTTAAAACTTGGAAAAACTTGTGAAGTTTATCGGAGAACTTGAAGGGGTTTCATAACTGATAGTAAATGGAGTTATAGTAAACCTTTAGGGAGATTAAATCAAATAAATTTAATTTTAAATCAAATAATAAGTTTAAAAAATCTTAAAAACAAGCTTTGTCGTTGCTTTAAATTATTTATGAAACAAATATATGTTTATGTGTTTCCTATTCATTTCTTATTTGAATAGAAACAAATAGGAAACACTTAAAAAATGTAATTATAATACCCCGAGGGGTAAATATTTATAAAAATAAATCTAAAGTAAAACACAGAACGGCTCTTCAGTATTGATTATTATTTATCGAATGGATTTTACTAAAGCCAAATATATATCTATGTTTACAGCTCTGTAGTGGCAATGGAGTTTATCATTATTAAGTACGTCGGTTGCTAGTGCCTGTCAATAACGTGATTTGTGCCTGAACCGCCTGATATGGCTCCGCTCCGCCTGGCATTACCTGCGCCGCCAGCAGCCGAAGCAGCTCTTGAACTTGTCCAGAATGGTGGACTTCATGGAGGGCAGCAGGAGCTCGAGATTCTGGGTGCCTGCACTGTCGTCCGACTCCAGATCCGAGTCAATGGTCATTTCCTGTATGCTAAAGGTGTCTGTTAGCTCGTGGTTCTGCTGGCGACGCTTGGACCGCTTCAACTGGGCCGGGAAGAAGGATATCTCCTCGGCCTCGTCGCTGCTCTCGGACTTGTAGTCCACCAGAGGCTTGTGCTCGGGCTCTCCGGGAATGGGAAGTCGATTGATCGGTATCAAGGTGGACGATTGTGTTTTTGTGGCCTGTGGCAAGAGAAGACTTTATTGTAATTTCAACGAACAATCGCAGTAGTCTCCGAATCGCTCACCTGCTCTTCCTGGAACTGGGTGTAATTCCGTCGGGCCCGCTCGACCTTCAGCTCCAGTTTTCGCTGCAGAATGCGGCAGGTGTTTGGTGGTTCATGGCCCCGACCGGTGCCAGCGGCCGCTTCTTCTTCCTCATCGATTTCTATGGTCGTGGGGGCATACACCTTGCTGGCGCCCCTGAAAGCCACCTCAAACTCCAGATCCGACATATGTTTGGGGGCTCCGCTGGCCGTTTTCTGCAGTGACGTTGCCCATGGAAAATTGCATTGTTTCGGCCGAGGCCGTTTGTTGTTGTCACTCACCAGCAGGCCTGCGGCCCCATCCTCGTAAATGTTGGATTGCCTGTCCTCGCTATCGATGCCGCTGTCCTCCATTTCGGTAACTCTGGCTGGACTCGGTGAAACTCTGTTAAACTTACTTTCCAAAGCCAATTGCACGCGATGGCAATACAAACAATTTTTTATTTTATTTTTTGTATTGTCTTCCTCTGCTACTCCCGAAAACTCCAATCTCCCAAATCAACCCCGGTGCGCAGGGCGCAGGCTCCGGCGAACAGCTGCGGCGGGAAAAGCTCGGAAAATCAATAACCCCTTGGCCCACAGTGCTGCCAGATGGCTTGGCCTTTGAATTCGGAAAATGGGTTTAAATAAAAATAAATTTGTTTATACAATATGCACTCTTTATTATGTACTTTTAATTTATTTACAATTATTCGTTTTAGGCTTAAATGCTTCAATCGTTGCACAGAAATGTCGTAGAACTAACAAAAAAGGTAGAATGCAAATTCGTTTTAGCCGCTTTTCTTGATGTTTTGAATTTAAGGTTACTCCGTAATCAAGAATAAATAGGAACACAAACATAAAAAACACTAATACTATTTGATTTTTGTTCTGGAAGAAGGTAAATACTACAAGTTCGTTCGTTCTTGATCTGTTAGGCTGTATGGCTATGGCTTTTTGCTTTTTGGTCTCTCTGCTATTGAAAGGACAACCGGCTCGGGCTGCCCGCGAATGTCGATCCAATTATTCTTGCGTTTAAACTCAACTCAAATTCAATGCGAAAATCAAACAAAAATACTCTGCAAGGCGTGGGAATTACAGGGCATTGGGATGAGGCGACTGGATCTGGCCCGCCAGGGTGCAGGATCGGCAGCAGAACTGGCGGTAGTAAGGATTCGAGCAGTACTGGCCCTTGACGATCAGCTTGCAGTTGGCGAAGTACGGATTGTCGATGCACTCGGGTGAGACGGGAATAACAGCTGCAAAAAAGCGGGATTTTATATTAAATTATATAAAAAAATTGAAATAATTCCTTGAGTAATACTTACATTGAATGTTCACCTTCACCTGGCTATTGGCATATGTGTAGGCATTGCTGGCCCGGCAGATATAGATGCCCGAGTCCTCGGCGGTCACATCACTCAATACCAGACGATGGGGCTGGGCTGTAGTTCATAGAATTTAATTAGAATATAAAAATTATTTAAACTGCTTGGATTATAACATAAACAATACCCACCTGTAATTTGCACACGCTGATTCTCGTACAGAGGCACTCCGTCCTTGGCCCAGGTCACATTCGGAGCCGGATAGCCTTCGACAGAGCAGCTCATGGCTATGCTGGAGCCGGCTGTGTAGCTGTTCTTCGGATCCAGAGCCACCACGGCATGGACATTGACTGCGATTCACACAAAAAGATATTAAAATCATCATGCCAAGACCCATATTTTACAACAAAACAAAACAAACCCATGCCAGACCAGGAGAAGCATGCAGAAAGCTATACTTACCGGTGGGTGGTGGCACATAGGCCGGTCGAGTGGGTCGGTAGGGATAGCTGGGACGCTGGGTAACCGGAGCCGTGGCCGGGTCCAGAACGTACTGCAGATACTCAGCATCCTCGTGGGTCACAGCCCGCGCTGGACCCACCGCCTTCAAAGTGACGCGCAGGACAACCGGACGCCGCTTGTTGAACACTTCGCAGGTGTACAGACCCAGATCCGACAGTTGGATCGTTTTGAAAACCAGCGAGAAGTCGCTGGCCATCTCGGCACGGCTATTGGTCTTCAAGCCAAAAGTGTTTCCGTTGCGCCACCAGCTCACATGCGGCACTGGGTGTCCACCGGCCGGGCAACGGATCACCGCCGGGCGGTTAAGCTGGACGATCTGGGTCACGTTCTTGTCGCCGTATATGTAGGCGGGATAGGGAACGGCAGCTACCATCACCAAGTTGCAAGCAGGGGATTAAAAAAGCAGGCAGCATGCGCCAAGGATGCAATGCGGAAGTAGTTAGTTACTTAAAGCCAACACCAAATGGAAAGGCATTATCTGGGATCTCACTCATGATCAATATCCCAAATATTTGCCTTCTTATACATAGATAATCCATTAAGGAACTTGGTTTTTAAACATACCTGTCACTTGGAGGGCAACCTCTCGACGCACTGGCTCTCCCAGGCCATTGCTGGCCACACACACATAGGTGCCATCATCGGTTTGACGCACCTGGACAATGGTCAGATCACCGCTCGAAGTCAGAACATAGCGGCCTTGGTTCGTATCGATCTGTGAATCACAGACAGTCAGTAAGGCAATGCTCGACGGGAACTAAGCGGGGCTCAAGGATTGACAACTCACCACCACGTTCCTGAGGGACCAGGTGACGTTCGGAGCCGGATTGCCGGTGGCGAAGCAGCGCAACACGGCAATGCCACCAATGGAGGCCTGGTTATTCAGTTCATGCGGCTCCTTGGGCTCCAGGGCAGCACGGCTGTCGCCCGGATAGACGACCACCGATGCCTGAGTGGTGGGCTGCACAATGGGGCGACCAGGTCGCACACAGAGCTGACCGCAGCCATCGCTGCAGCACTTGTTGTCGCCTCGGCAATCGGCATCGCTGTAGCACTCCCGAGCACATCCGCTGGCATTGGCCGAGAGGTAGGGACACTCGCCGGGCTTGTTGGTATCGCGGCAGACGGGGACAAACTGGCGGTCACCAGAGCCAGCCACCTCGATGGCGCACTGCTGGCCCTCAGGACAATTCTGGTTGTCGCAAGGATTCTCGCACACGCACTGCGTGCACTCCGGCTGGGATTGGGCAGCCACGCGGCGTACGCCGTAGGGACAGCGTTGCTCTTGGCACTCGGTCTCGTAGCTGTCGCACAGGCCCTGCTCCACCTCGTTGTTCGCGTTGTTGTTGTTGTCGACGGGTCCTGCGAAAGGAGAAGGTGTATTGGAGATGTTCAGTAAGGGCAGCATCATCATCATCAGCATCATCAGACCCCAATCCCGTAACCCGTGCAAGTCTTAAGCCTAGTGAAAGTGCTCTAATCAAAACTACGGATGCTACGGATTCAAAGATCTACAAAGTCAAGCGGGTTTTGGGTGAGCGATCTAAGTGCAAGGTGCATTCGGGGGTGTGGGTGCAGAGTGCGCTCTCTGGTGCTGAGGTGCAGAGGTGTCGAGTTTTTAGAAGGTGCAGAGTTTGGAGGACAGGCTTACTTCCGCACTGATTCGTGCATGCCTCGAACGACCGGAAGTTGTTCTGGTTGCCGGAGCAACCCGAGTAAATAAAGGATACACAGGTGCCGTGGGCGTCGTCATAATACCAACGGCGCTCATCCGTCGAGGGTCCGTTGCAGCGGCCCACCGCCACTGGCTGCATGCAGATGTCTACTTACGCAAAACGGGAGAAGAAGCAACGTTAGCTCATCGACTCCTCGAAGGATACCGCCCTCCCCGCCCCGCAAAATGTTACCTTTGCCATTGCCAGTCGTCGGCTCGCGGGCCGCTATGCACACCGTCTGACATTCATATTGGTTTTCGAAGCGGTTGCCGGTGCCATCGCAGCCACCGTAGGTGAACGGCTCGCAGGCCTGAGTCCTCGAGTTAAAGTAGTAAAGCGTCTGCCACTGGGTGCACGGACCCGTGGACACCGGTTCATGACAAACGTCTAACGCAACAGATTAGTTCACCTGAAAGACCAACTCCCCGCCCCGGCTGCCCACACTTACCCACTCCCTTGAATTCGCCGCATTGCCGTTCGCATTGGTCGCGCGACTCGAAGCGGTTTCCGTTTCCGCCGCATCCGCTGTAGGTGAAGGCCGTACAGGCCATCTTCTCGCTGTCGTAGAACCAAGCGGTAGTGTGGTTGTCGCACTCGCCCGCCTCCGGGGCCTGTTCGCACACGGAATAGGTCTGAAGAGACACCGATATATAATGATTAATATCTAATTAATTAAAAGTTAGCTTAGCTTTGCTTTACCGGTGCCGGTGGCTGGGGTTCCACTGGGCTCTGATCCCGGCAGTAGGATAAGCATTCGCCCTCCGACACAAAGTTGTTACGATTGCCGCGGCATCCTGTGAACTCGAACTCGAGGCAGCCGCCGCTGCGCTCATCGAAGTACCAGCGGCGCGACAGCTCTCCGCAGCGACCGGGCTCTGGTGGCAAGGAGCAAGTGCTCTGGGCATCATTGCACTCATTCTGGCACTCTTCCTCGGTGGCATAGTTATTGGCATTGCCGCCGCAGCCAGTGAAGACGAAATCGTCGCAGAGTCCCTTCTGGCTGTTGTAGAACCAACGCGTCTCGTTCTCATAGCAATTGCCAGACTCCGAGGCCAAGAAGCACTTGGAGTAGTCATTTTCGGGACGGGGCTCGGGTTCGCGGTCTGGTTCCTCTTCGCCAAAGCGGTTATCTATGCTGGGAGAGCAGCGGGTGGAGCAATCCTGCTCAGAGTCAAAGCGATTGTCGTTGCCGCCGCAGCCGCCGTAGTAGAACTGCTGGCAGCGACCCGCCGTCGAGTTGTAGTTCCACTTGAGCACCCACTCGCCGCAATCACCCGGAGAGGCAGGCTGCTCGCACTGACCCACAGCAGGCGGAGGAGGCTGCCTAGATGGTCCTGGAGGCGGAGTGGCAGGCTCCTGGCTGTTGCATCGCTGCAGACAGGCTGCCTCAGAATCGAAACGATTGCCATTGCCGCCACAGCCGCCCCAATAGAACTGACGGCAGGCGGAGGAAGACCGGTCAAAGCTCCACTTAATCTCGTAACGATCGCACTCGCCAACGGCGGCCACTTCGTCACAGATGTCCTGGGCACTGGGCGCCGGTGTGGTGGTGGTGGTCGGCTCTGGTTTGCGCTCGCAACGCGCCAGACAGGACTCCTCGGTGGTGAAGCGGTTCTCGTTGCCGCCACAGCCGCCGTAGTAGAACTGGCGACAGGTCGCATCCTTGGTGTCGTAATACCAGTTGGCCACGTAATTGGCGCACTCGCCCACCTCGGCAGGGATCTCGCAGATGTCCTTGGCTGCAGGGGGTTGGGGGATGGGCAGAGAGTGTCAGTAGGGCAAGATGTTTGGGGGAACGGAGACGTGCACCACACATTTAAAGCAACCGCCGGCGGCACACACACACACAGAAGACATAAAGCTTACCGACTTGCCGCGGGCAATGGTCCTCGCAGGACTCCAAAGTGGGGAAGTTGTTCTTGTTGGCACCACAACCCGTGTAGTAGAAGGGCAGGCAGCGCTTCTCGGTCTCGGAGAAGTGCCACTTGGCGAGCCGTTCGCTGCAATCACCGGTTTGCTTAGGAAGCGAGCATTGGTCTGGGTTGGATGGGTTCATGGGTGGGCGTGTAGGTGGGTGATGCGGGAGATTCGTAGGAGTTCGGCATAGCAAGTAACAAGCAATCATGCGCATAGACAATAAACCAAGTAACCAAGCAAGTTTCGGAGGAGGAGAAGGAAAGTGTGGGAAGAACATAACCATTAACCAGGATAAGCAATCAGGAGGATCAAGCTTAAGAATACATATAAAAAACCCAAGCAAGGCACACACAATGCCAGTAACAAACCCAGCTACCCCACAAATACAAGTAAAACAACGCCTCTAAGTAAATCGGATCTCAAACCTTTGAGCACGCCCGGCTGGCGGCAGTTGTAGCTGCAGGCGTGTTCCGTCGGATAGTTGTTCTTGTTGCCCTTGCAGCCGCCATAGGTGAAGGGGCGGCAGATGTCCGTCTCATTGTCATAGTACCAGCGCTCAAAGTTGCCGTTGCAAGGTCCGCTCTCCACAGGCTGCTCGCAGGCAGCTACACCGAATATAAATATATATATATCATAAATGCATATAAATCGGAAAATCTTCTGGACTTACGAATACTCTCGCTGATGGCACAGGTATTCTGGCACTGCTCCAGGCTGTCGAAACGATTGTTGGTGCCATAGCAGCCGCCGTACTGGAACTCCTCGCAACGGTTGCGATCCGCATCGAAGTACCACTTCTTGGTGAAGCCGGAGCAGGGGCCGGCGCTCTTGGGCAGCTCGCACACATGCTTGCCGGTGTACTCCTGGCAGGTGTCCTGGCACTCGGCCTCGCTCTCGAACCGATTGGCGTTGCCCTCGCAGCCACCGTACCAGAACCGAGCGCAGCCGCCGTAGTTGGTGTCGAAATAATATTTGACGCTGAAGTTGCCGCACGTGCCGGTCTCCTTGGGCAGGCCGCAGGCCTTCTGTGGCGGCTCCTGGACATTCTCGCAGCCACCGAATTTCTCGTCCGTCGCCGTGCTGACGCCGTCGGGACAGCAACCGAACTTGGTTTCCAGGCAGGTGCAGCCCTCGTAGTTGGGTCCCTTAGCCGGCGTCTTCTCGTCCTGGCAGCACTTGAATTCCGTCTGGGTGCAGTGGCAGCCATGGTGGTGCGGGCCCTTGGCAAAGGTGAGGCCATCGGGACAGCAGCCAAACTGTGTGGTTTCGCACGGGCAGCCCTCGAACTTGGGTCCCTTGGCGGCGGTGATCTTGTCCGGGCAGCAGCCATGCTGTGTAGTCTCGCAGGCGCATCCCTCCTGGTTGTAGCCACGCGCCGGCGACTTCTTGTCGGGGCAGCAGCCGTATGGCGTGTAGTGGCACTCGCAGCCCTCGTAGTTGGGTCCGCGGGCGGCCAAGATGTTATCGGGACAGCAGCCGAAGCTGGAGTCCAGGCAGCAGCCTTCGTTGCTGGGACCGTGGGCCGGCGTCTTTCCATCTGGACAGCAACCGAAGCGTTCGCGGGTGCAGGCAGAGCAGCCCTGGCCATCTGGGCCGGCGGCAGCTGTGCGGCCATCGGGACAGCAGCCATGCGGGGCCTTGTCGCAGCCTCTGGGCTCTGGAGCGCCCAACGATGGCGGTGCGTCGCAGCCTTCGAAGTTGGCACCCTTGGCGGGCGTCTTGGCATCGGGACAGCAACCAAACTCGGCGTAGGAGCAGGATTTCTCTGACTCCGGCTGTCCTGATCCCTCGATTTCAGTTGTAGTTTCCGGCTTCGACTCCTCCGTGGTGGTTGTGGGCGGCACAGTGGTGGTCTCGGGGCATCCTTCGTTATCCTCTCCCTCGGCGGGAGTGAATTTGTCGGGGCAGCAGCCGAATAGGGACTCGGCGCACTGGGACTTGGGACAACCCTTGTGATCCTTGCCCTTGGCCGGCGACACGCCGTCAAGACAGCAACCAAACTTGGAGTCCGCGCAGGTTTTGACAATGGGGCATCCCTCGTCGAAGGGTCCCTTGGGAGTGGATTTGCCGTCGGGACAGCAACCGTACTTAGACTTGCCGCAGTTGCTCTTCTTGGGCTTGCACTTGCGAGGCTTGCCCTTGGAAACGGTAGACTCGAAGGTATAAGGAGTGCTGGATTCGTCATCCTTGTCGGTGGAGCTCCAAATATCGGTGGTGCTGCTCTCAAAGTCTGTGGACACAGAGCTATCCGTGGATCCCTCTGTTGTGCTGTCTGTAGATCCTTCGGTGGTGCTCTCCTCGGTCGGGCCACTTGCCGTGGTGTCGCTGGTGCCAGCGCTTTCGGTGCTTTCGGTGGACTCGGTAGCGCCTGTGGAGGAAGCCTCTGAGGAGGCTGTGGATTCCGTTGGTTCTGTTGATCCAGTAGGTTCAGTCGAGGACGAAGCTTCCGAGGCGGTGGAATCGGAGGCTTCTGTTGAGCTGGTCGATCCGGACACACCCTCAACGGTGCTGCCCTCGGTTGTGGAGCCATCGGTAGGACCAGTCTCCGTGCTTTCAGTAGAGCCAGTCTCGGAGGCTTCAGTGGACACAGTAGAATCGGGAATCTCTGTCGAGCCATCGGTTGTAGAGTCGTCTCCAGAGACGCCAGTAGAACCATCAGTAGAGCCATCAGTGGATCCGTCAGTGGAGCCGTCAGAAGTCTTATCAGTAGAGCCATCGGTAGAACTTGTCTCTGTCGTTGATCCATCGCTAGACAATGCCGTTGAGCCTGTGACTTCCGAAGAGGAAACTGCATCGGTGGTAGACGAGACATCGGGGGTCGAAGAGGCATCAGAGCTGGAGGAGGAATCGCTGGTGGAGGAGGCCTCCGTTGTGGACGAGGCATCCGAGCTGGTTGTGTCCTCTGAAGTGGATTCAGTAGATGCTGAGGATGAGGACTCTGAAGAATCAGACGTGGCGCCGGATGTGCTGTCCGAGGAACTCTCCGTAGAGCTGGATAAGTCGGATTTCTCAGTAGTTGCGTCTGTGTTGTCGGTAGATTCGGATCCAGCCACAGTCGAAGATTCACTGGCATCTGAAGTCTTGTCTGAGGATTCAGTTGAACCATCTGTGGCCGCCGAGTTCTCCGTAACGCCATCTGTAGAGCCATCCGTAGAGCCCGAAACTTCTGTAGAGCCTGAAGTATCCGTAGAGCCAGAAACATCTGTAGAGCCGGAAACAGCGGCTTCCGTAGAGCTTGACTCATCTGTGGAGCCACCAGAAACACCTGAAGAATCGGTAGATGCTTCAGTGGAGTCACCAGAGCCGGAGACCGAGGATTCTGGGTTTTCAGAGGTAGAATCGCTGGAATCGCCAGACCCGGTGGTGGAGTCGATGTCCGTAGAGCCAGACTGATCGGTGGAGGCATCTGAGGTGGCATCCGAAGTGCTTTCGTCATCGCCGCTTCCCTCTGTGGAAATTCCGCTGTCAGTGGTTGATTCTTCATCTCCGGAGCCCTCAACAGTGGTGCCAGTCTCATCGATCGGCGTAGAGTCGGGGCTGTCGCTAAGCATCAGTTCCTCGGCCTCAATGGTGGATTCCGTCTGGGATTCACCATCCAAGTCAACGCCATCAGAGCTTTGGCCATCCTCCGACAGGCTGTCGGTGACCAATTCGATGCCATCTTCATCGCAATCCTCTTCATCATCTTCAATGGGTTTGTCGGTGCTAGTCAGAGGCAAAATCTCGTCTTCAGTGCATGCCTCTGGGTTGCATTTCTCGGATAGAGATTCCACATTGGATTCGTCGCAGTTTATCGCCTTGGTTCCATTTGACAGACACAAGACTTCACGAACTCGCTCTCCACCGCCGCAGGGCTTGCTGCACTCTCCCCAAGGACCAGTGAACCACTCGCCAGGACACTCCTTCTCTTCGCCCTCGCAGTCCTGTTCCGCTTCCGGCTTCGTTGCCTTGTCGCATTTGGAGTCATCGCTAGCTGGAGTCACCGTCTTGCCATCGAACTCGCCGCAGATTACGATGCGCGACTTGACGCCCTTGCCGCAGGCAGCGGAGCACTTGCTCCACTCCGAGGAGAACCACTGCGCCTGGCACTTGGGCGACTTGCAGGGTCGGGACAGAGATGGCACCTCAGGTGCGCAGAATTCTTCAGGATACACCTTGCCTTCCTTGTTGCCGCAGATAGCTGTACGCGTCTCCGTGTTTTGACCACAGGCAGTGCACTAAAGGATAGTGAATAATAACATTAATAAATTATTAAAATGATGATGATGATAATAATGATAATAATATAATAATAATTAATAATAATTATTTATTATTTTATTAATAATAATTATTTATTATTTTATTATTATTATTATTATCATCATCATTTTAATAATTAATTAATGTTATTATGCACTATCCTTTAGTCAAATTTTAGTATAGTCCCATCATGACATTCCTTATTAATTTTTATTATTATTAATCATATAATCATAATTAATATAATAATATATTATATTAATTTATTAACAATTAATAAGAAATCTCATGATGGAACCCAGTAAAACCTACCCCGCTCCATTGGGAGATAATCCAATCAACACCCTCGCATGGCGCCAAGAGGCAGGTCTTCTCCGCCTCTGGCTTCTCCTCAACGCAATCCTCTTCGGGCAGAACCCGCTTGCGTCCATTCTCCTTGATGTAGCAGGTGACCTTGCGCGTCTGCTTGCCTTCGCCGCAGAGCTTGTCGCAAGGTGTCCATGGTCCCAGGTGGTATTTGGGGCAGTTCTTGACATCCCGATTGCACTCCTGGGTGGTGGCCGGCTTGTTGCCCACCTGCTTCAGGCACACGGCATCCTCTTCAACGGTATGCTCGCTGCAAATAAAGAATTTCAATTAAAACTACAGAAAATATATTCAATTTTTATACTCACCCAGTTGAGGATATCCTCTCGCAGGTCACGGTTCTGTTCTGGAAGCCATCTGAGCCGCAGCCCTTGGAGCACTTGCCCCACTCACCCTCCACCCAGTGGGGGGCACAGGGCTCCGTGCCGCAGGCCTGCTCTTCGACGGGTCTCGACTTGGCATCGCACAGCGCTGGGTTAACTTCCGCCAGGGTGAGGCGATTATTGCAGGTCACACCGCGCGTCTGAGTTCCACCGCCGCAGGAGGCGGAGCAGGGACTGAATTCGAGATGCGTCCACGTATGCGTATCCGGCTGCGAGTGACTGAGCGACTCCGGGATGCTGTACTCGTAGTCGAGGCTGACGTTCTTCTCCTGCACCAGCATCACAATGAAGATGCTCTCCGAGATGGGACCGCTGCAGGTCAGCTGATCGGGAGCTGCAAAGCCCATGGGCTTGCGCTGATAGTTCCACCACGAGTCCGCAAAGAACATGGGGCGAGGGAAGTCGATGCGCCAGTCTCCGTTTAGGTAGTAGTGTCCACTGTGGTTGCGGCAGGCCAAGTAGTTGCTAGATGGCACTGTCTCCTCCACACGGATATTGGTGGCGCCTTGAGGCAGGAGGAGCAGATCATTGTAGCCAGCGGCCAGATCCTTGGTGGAAATCGTATTGCGGATGGTCTTGCAGGTGCTGCCATCGCCGCCGCACTTGCGGCACTTGTCCTCCTTGGCATTGCTGCCGAGCATCATGTCGCAGCCCACGGGCATGCACTGCCCATCGACGCACACATCCAGATCCTTGTCATTGCACCGAGTGCCATCGATAACCTTCTCCTTTTGCCTGTAGTAGAACCGCTCGCCCTTGGGCATGCAGTTCAGCTCGCAAGGATTCGGAGCATTCGTGTAAGGCACCCACTCGTGGAAGATGCCATCGAACTTGTGGTCGTCGAAGCGGGAGCATTGCTGGGCCCGGAAGTCGGGCTCCTCCTCGGGGCAGTCCTGAGTGTTGCAGGAGTAGTAGCGACGATTGCCGCCGCTGCAGGCTGCCTCACCATAGTTGCTATAAAACAAAAAATTAATAAATGAATTGTAGTTAAATGATAAATATTATTTTCCACTCACTCTATGCGCAGACACTCTCGCGTCTGGTAGGACACGCCACCGCCGCAGGTCCGGGAACAGTCTGACGGCGAGCTCCATTCGCCCCACTCATTGGGATCATCACCTTCTCCGCCAGGCGTCACCGAGCTCTCCGGCAGATACATATTTGCGCCATATTGTCGTTTTTGTCTAAGTCCGGGCTGCAAAGAGCAAAAAGTTCAAGGAGGATCAGGACTAAGATCTCCATGAATTCTTACAGCCGTATTTTTTTACTTACGAATCTACTCTGGGAGTCGTGGATGCCGGCCAGTACAATGAATGCTACCAAGGCAGTTGAGCTGCAAGCAGAAAAAAAGAATACCTAAATTAATAAAAGTCAACCAGAGGCATAGACTAGCTCTATTCCATTCATTAAAACCATGGAACCAGAGTCACGTGTTGACTTGTTGCACATATTTGTTGACTCCATCGCATGCTTGGACAAACTCATTAGGGAAGCAACAGGAGAGGATGGTTGGATGGGGGAGGTGTGGCTGGGGACAGACTTTCTTCTCAAAAGACCAGGCCAGACCCAGGCCACAGCGCGTCCAGCGATGGGGCACAAACAAACTTTTGTGGGGCTTCGCGGCGGCAAGATGATGAACTTGTTTATGGTCGCCCGGCCAGAGCAAGCAAACATTGAACTTGTTTTTGCGACAGCGGTGGGTCTTGGGTTGGCGGAAAGAATGGGACTTGGTCAAGTAACATTTGCAGTGTCTTCTTCGGTAACAGTTTTTTATTATGCGCCGCCGCACGGACCATAAATATGCAATGCCACATAAACAAGACATAATTTAGCAGCGCTTCCTGCCGATTTGCCAAAAAGAAGGCACCAAGGAGACCAAGGCAACCAAGGAGCCCGGGAAAATAATAAGTACCGAGCCAGGGAATATACGATTATGCCGCAGACAATCCGACGCCGCAGTCTGTGTGACTTTCGCGGTTCAGAGAGCGGGGGGCAGGACCTGCGCCGAGGACAAGAGTTGCGTGAATATGTCAAAGGCGCTCAATGTTGCAGGCAACGCTGCATCCTTTGTTGGGGGCTTGCCAATTTAATTTCTGACGCTGCGTGTGCGGGGAGCTGCCTTCGCTTCGTTCCGCTTGGACGCCTCCGACTGATGGCGCACTCCGCCTCCGGGTGTCCCTGATATGGTCCATGGTCCTTTAGTCGGTCGCCTTGCCACAGCAGGCGTGCTGCTTATGACAGGGCGCCAAGTGTGGCTATAATTTTTATGCTTCTGTGTTGGCATTTTAATGCAATTTGAGCGCATTTCCCTTTTGAAACCAATGCCAGGACACCTATTGCTTTGGCAAGGACAACGGCAAACCGACAACCGACAACGGCACACATTTCACAGTCCATTGAGTTCGCCGCGAGGGCAGGCGAGGCGGCGTCTCCCAGTCGCCTGCCTCCTCCAGCAGCACCACCAGCAGCAGCAGCATTGCGTCATGCAAACAGGACCAAAACCAGGACCAGCTCCATTAATTGGCCAGCTCCAAGGGAACTGCTGAGGCGGCAGAAACCGCAAGAGCTTCAGCTGGAGCGTACTCCGTTCTTGATTTCAATTTTATACGCGACGACGACGACGACGATGGCGGAGGCGGAGGCGAAGGCTGCTGATTACGCAAAATCCTCCCGACCAGAGAGCTATTCCGGGCCGGGGGAAAAACATTGTTATTGCCACATGCGGCGGATGCCACGTGACACGCGGACAAACATCGAGTGAGTGAGTTACACATGTCATGTCGAACGCCACCGCAGAGGAAATGCTAAATTCGGCGTAGACTTTACGATAATAGAGCCATGTACCAATGTCTGGAGGCTAGTCCTCAGTTCCAAATCCCTGACCCCGTTCTCTGGCCCTGATATATGACCAGGATTTGGATTTAGCAACGAGATCAAAGCCAATTAGCGGGCCGGGGCCAGAAATAGAGCCGCTTAAACAGTCTCTCTCCCAGCGGCGGCATTCCCATTGTTCATTGTTCAGGCCGCATTACAATGGGCCGCTCTAAGCGGTGATAATATTTTTTAAGGGGCAAGCAATCGCTGCATAAAAGCGGAGAGAGTGCTGGCAAGTGCTCCCCTTAGCTCCCAGCAGCCTCCACAATTGCAGCCATTATCAGTCAACTTGAACAACTGCAGCGTGGATGCGAATCCGGGCCACAGATTCACACACAAGCTATGGGATACACTCTCGGATATACACTCTCTCTCTCCAGTAGCTCCAAGTGGATAGAAAATAGAAGATACGCATCCATGGCGGAGATATTTTCATGATCGTGTAATTGCATTCAAATGCCTGGCATGCAACAAGTGCATTCTGAGGGATAGGATACACTCTACAAAAAAACTGCAAGGGAATTGTGTTTAAAATGTCAGTTTATAATATATAACCCTTCCAGCAATAAATATTTAAGCTGTCTGCTGATTACAATTAAATTTACGATCATAAAAGACGGAGAACTGTTTATGTTTAATATGTAATTCGTTGAAATTAAATAAATGCAAAGTAAACCCATTAAAATTAATTATGGGGGAGATTAAAAAAATATTGGTCAATTATTGTCGAACTGAATATGCTTAATATGTAATTCGTTGAAATAAATAAAATAAAAATAAATAAAAAGTAAAGCAATAAAAATTAATTATGGGGAAAGTAAAATAAATTTCGGTTTAATTCCTCTAACGATTTCTGTTTTCGAAACTCGTGTTTGATTCGCACTCTGTGAATCTGTTGATAACCTTAAAAAATTCTATGAATTCTGACGTACAAGTTTGGTTCGAAGAATAATTTGTGTTTAAAAATTCGGGGTATATTTTATGTAATTAAATATTTATGAGGTATTCGAAATGATTAAGAAAAAATTATATGTAAAAACCGACAGACTTTGGAGATTGTTAAAATCAAATTTCGGGCTTCCATCAAAGAGACATTAAAAATAATCTATTTTCATACTAAGAAGAAAATTATTATTTTGTTAACAACCTAAAAAATAAGTCTAAAGGTTCAGTAAGTTGTGATTAATTTAAATATATTCTATAAAAAAAGATCGTGTGTAATTACAACATTCGCATTAAATTTTTCTTAAAATCTGCGACCATGAAAGCCTTAAATATAATCTTTAATTTTTATAATAAATCTGTAATTAAAAATTTTCCTTGAGGATTTCATATACCAAAGGCAAGGGCTTTGTTTTTTATTATTAATTAATACACATCTCTCTCTCTCTCTCTCTGTGTGTGTAGAATGTTGCAATGACCGTCGTAAATTAACGCAGCTGCTAATTAGCCGCAAGCTGAATCCATGATTATCTGCGCCACTTACTCCACAAGTGCGTGCACTTAGCCGCCAAACTCAAGAACGAAAACAAATTACTGATCATTTTATGCCAAACAAAATGTAATCTCCAAGTTAACCCCAAAACAAGCTCGAAATCCAAACAACCGCCAGCCTCAGCACAAATAAATTCTGTCCAGATTTCACACCTGTCCATTGATACTTTGTGTGTATTTCCTTTGTTTACATGACTCATCCTCGAGGTCGATTCTGTGGAAGAACTATTCTCTGACCACTGGTGGACCAGTGATTCCCCGAGCCTTTCCCATGCCAATTGATCAAGGCCCACAGCTCCCGGAGATGCAGTTCCATCAAGCCAATCGAAAGTCATGGCATGCCCCAGCTGCCCCTTTGATGAGGATGGTATGTACATATGCCCATGGTTCCCGGCTCTGCAGCAGCTGCAACCATTTGACTCTTGCTGGCCCCCTTTCGCTTTTTATGTTGATTGTAAAAAACAGAAGCCAAGAAGGAATTCCTTGCTGCAAATGCAACTGATTTAATTGCTGCAACTGAAAGTGCGTATAAATACACAACCCACTTGCCGCATTGCAGAATTTGATTGAGCATCTGGAGGCAGTAGATAAAACCTAAATGTGTGGCAGTAAAAGGAGCAGGCAAAGATAACACATCAAAATTAATTTAAGCTTTGAATAAAATACAAGAAAATATCATTAAGAAATGAGTATTAACTCATCCTTACAGCTAACCTTTCCTTCTTTATCTTTCTTTAATATTCTCCTCCTCCTATATGATCTCAAATTTATTTAAAATTTAATTTAGAAGACCTAATCAGCTTCATTTTATTTGTTATGCGTTTTAAGCAGCAATTAAGCACGGATCCAGCTCATTAGTTGCAGGGATTACTGCCTTCAGACACACACTCACGCACACCTGCTCACGTTTGCTCAAATACAATTACATAGTCACACAATTATCGAAAGACAAACACAGACTAATGCAAAACGCCAAATTGTGGCTGAGGTGTGGCCAGGTAAAGACCCAATGCTGCTGCTGCTCCACTCCTGCCGATGCTGCGGCTGCTGCTGCTGATGATGATGATGACTCTATGCCGGAGGAGCAACGACGGCAACGACATTTGTTGCAACGGAAGTAAATGTTTGCATTGTTGAAATTTTAATTGCATTTGCATAAAGCAACGCACACACACACACAGAGTGAGGGGAGCAGCATCCACAGATCTTTGCTGCTGCAGCATACCTCCCACCCGCTCCCAGTTGCAAGTTGCTGCTGCCATTTTGACTGGCAGCCAAACACTTGCACAGCCCGGCCGAGCAATTATCAATTTCCAAATTAATTTAACTTAATTGAGTAGTGAAAATAATAAACACACGCACGAAGAGAGAGAGTGCCTTTGCCCCCGAGTGTTTACCAGACTGTTGCTGGGTAGCGAGGCTCTGGGATTATGCAACATTCTGGCTTTGCTTACAGAGTTGCAGCAGTGCTTTTTGGGGCCAAAAGGCACAACAAAGTTGGCTCAAATGCTGCCTAATGAAATATTTGCCACGCTCTTGGGCCAAAATGAGCAAACAGAATGCACACAGACGAAGACGAAGACAGAGGCGACTAGAAAGGGAAATAGTTTCACTGCGTTTCACTTGGCCAACTTACTGACCCATAAATTTCACTGTCCCGTCAGGCGATGGCAAACTAAATGTTCGGCTTGTAAACAAATTTTTACGGCCCATGGTGCAGCAGCAGCAGCAGCATCGGGAGACTGACTGCCATAGCTAATTAGAGGCATCATAATGCTGCTTTCGTGATTCCACACCTCCTCCTACCCAACCAAACATTGGCAATTTTCTATTTGCCCAACTCATTCGGTTCGAGATTTGCAACAAGCTGCTTGACTTGGAGTTGTATTCACTTAAGGCTAATAGCACTCAACATCAACTTTTGCACTCTCTCGAACTTTGCCCTCGCCCGAGAGCAGGTGGAAGAGTTATTAATCAGGTCTCTGTGTAAACATTTTAGAGCCCAGTTGTGATAAAATAAAAACAAAATAATACAGATATTCAAGAAATATCTCACAGGATGCCAAATGAGCTTTCAGCGCATAATTAACAGGCAACTATTCGGCTGCTCAATAAAAGAAGAAACCCCCCGGAAAAGTAAATAAGATTCGCTGAATTTTTTGCTCCGCATGAATGCTATTCTGGGAAAGGCTGCTTTTTATAGAATTAAAATGATGTTGGATCATAACTTCTGGGCTGCCAACTAGGAAAAGAACTTGGATACATTTGTGTAATAAACCGAATAATTTATAAACAAATTATAATTGAAATATCTGACGTAATTTCTACAACTTGTCGGAATCTAAGGCAAACAATGACCAGGCTCCGGATGCCTGACGCACACAAATTTCAGTTATTTATAAGAGCCTTCCAAATGAAATGGTAACCCGTCCAATTGCTTTAAATTCTATCTTGTCAGCAAGTACCTGACGGATAAAATGTGGAGCAGACATTGATTTATAGCGCAATTACGGGTGCTTTCATTGTTTCAGAGCAGCGGCAGTGGCTGCTCTGGAATTCCTGCCGCCTGTTGCTTGCTAAGAAGCTGCGATGTCAAGTTCGGCAAAGGGTTAAGAGTATCCTGCGTCCCTGACCCTTGAAGGGCCCTCAATTTGGACTGCACTCTGTTCATTTGCTGTCATCAAGATGCGCATCACGTTCCCAAGAACACCCCGGCAACCGATCGTCGCCTGTCGCCCGTCAAAACATTTTTATGGGTTTTATTTTTTTGGTCGTTTGCTTTGGCCTGGCTGGCGGCGAATAATTCACTTGTTGCTGCTATACAGAGAAAAAAAAATTAGATAGCTTATCAGGGAATAGTATGTTTCAGCTTTGGCTGAAGTTTTATTTAGATTTCGAAGGAATTTTAACTGAAGGTTTTTGTGACGATAATATTTTAGGAACTCTTTCAATCCTGAAAATTTTTAAAACCTTAAATTCAAATAATAATATGAAATAATTAAAATTTTAAAGATATTGTCTAAAGTAAAGCAAAGAAATCTTTTAAGATCTAAGCTTTTACCTTAGAAGCCTTAGCTTCTTGAGATTTCAGGGCAATGTCTTGTTAAAGATGGATTTTAAAGTACTTTTTCCTACAACTCCTTTACAAACCATCTTAAAACTGTAAAATTTAAAAAGTATCTCCAAGTTTTTCTGTGTGCTAATGCCCCCTGTTCTCTCCTTTCCGTTTCGCTTTCCATTTCTGCCTCCTTGTGGCTCCCCTTGGTTTCAGGCAGAACTTTTTAGGCACATTTAACTGCATGTGACGCATCGTTTGGTTCCTCCTTGTTGAATCTGCAGAATTTTTGGATATTCTCGCAGCCGTGCCATGGTTTTTGCTGTTTTGTATTATTCTTTTTTTTGGGAGTTTTGTATCTTATTCCTCTGCCTGTGCAATTTTGAGGCGGCATATTTTGGGGCATCCTTTTTATCTTCCGCGTTGGCTGGGTGCATCGACCCCGTCTGCGGTTGATCGATCCGTATCTATGTATATCTGTGGTGGCACTGCCCGGGTATTTGCCCCTTTTCGCATTTATTTATGATTTAGCGCTGGACTATGGCTATGGCACAATTAAACACCGCCCCATCGTCGACGTCGTCGTCGGCAGCTTTGGTTAATTAAGCATAAGACATTAAGTCATGGGAACGCAATGTGCCAGAGGCAAATATGGCAGATATTAACCCTGCTGCCACAGGGGGTCCTCCGTTCTGCGATCCGATCCGATCCGCAGCACATGTGGCCAATGCAGCGTGCAACATTGCCGCCATGAACTTGGGAGGTAATTGAGCCGTGGAAGGACTGCAGCCAGGGAACAAGGAGTGCGTTTGTCCAAAGCTGCAAGCAAACACTGGGCATAATTTGCCGCTCATTTGCCGCATCATCCGATATTCTCGAGAAAAATAAATCCAGCCCCATCCCCGGCCAGACACACATTTCCGGGGGGATTTTCCCCCAGCCAAGTACCAAGAATGTGCATATTCTGCACACACTCTGTGCTTTGGGCACCCACTTGGTTAGATCAACATTTGGCTTTCCAACTTATTTATAGCCATTAAGGATCAATTATGCAATGATGCCCGTGTTTATAACCGACTCTCGTGTGCATGATTTTTCCATTTTCCGTAAGATGTGGCTGGTGGCTAGTTCTGATTTCAAGGCAAACACACAACACACTCTGCGTGTATCATTTCCCAAGCATAAATTTTCAAAAATTCACTGTTTATACTCGCCCAGATCACACTCAATAAACAATTTGGCCCAGCAACTACTATGTATGTTAGTGTTATTCTTGCTGCATCCTAAGGTTGTTGTTGCTGCGTCCAAATTTAGTGTTTTCCGCGGAATATTATACTTGAAACATAACAAACAAAAGTGTGGTTGGAAGTTGATCGGCCGAAAGGTAAGGCCTTATATTTAGATTGCGCAATCTTATTGAATACACAAGACACACCAAATTTTCTTGGTTTCTATTGGATTTCCCAGAACGTCTGATGCGCTGTTCGAATTCTTCTCGTTCAGATCGCCGTCCAGCCTCAGCTGGAGTCAAGTTCAAAGACGTCACGAGTCACAAAGTTTGGCTTAATGTAAGCTTCATTGCGGCCACTTAATGGCCACACACACAGACAGATACAGATACCGAGATACTCGCGTTAAAACGTTTAGTTTGTACCATTAAACTACAGACATAATGATGTCCATAGGTATCTCGGGTATCTGAGTGTTGACCCGCCTGGACCTGGACTGGGTTTGGAATTATCTGCCCGCCGCCTAATTGATACCCTTTCTGCCTTCAATTGGATTTTCCATTATTAAATTCGCTTCTTTATCAGCAAATATTTTTATGTTTTTCTCAAGAACTTTTCCATTAATAAAAAAATCACAGAAAAACTATGATTTCCTGCGAATTCTGATTAGGCACAGATACGAGGCACATGTCCCCAAAAACTCTGGCTAACGGGTCATGTGTTGGCCATATTTTATTATTCGCAGGCAGAACAAAAGCCGAAACAAGCCAAGTTATTTGACAGGGGACAGTGGACCGAAAAGAGAGATTTTCGTTTTCAAGTGCCTAACGCACAATTTTCGCGAAAAACTTAAAACAAAAAAATAACAAAAAACTTGACGAATGGATGCGCTAACTGCCAGTTGGGCAGCCAGGGAACAAGTTTCTGGCCCCTTTTTACGAGACGGCGACTTTATGGCTTTGGCTTGGCCAAAAATAAAACGCACGCAACGCCGCTGCGGTCAATGGGCTGGAGATTCTGGCCACGAGATAGGTCCAGCATGTGCGTGAGAGCAACCGAGCAACCGAGGAGGTACCTCTCTGCTGCCGCTGTCAACTTTGAACCGCCCTGACTGGTATCTCTGGTCGCGTCTTCATCGGAGAAGAAGCACTTCCTCCGGCGGAGAGGAGGGCACTTCAAAGCGCACGCACTTCACCTACGCTGGCCAGCCAGTATTCGAACGCAACTCTTTGGGATAAATATTTACATTTCGATTTGAAAATTTGATTTGGTTTCCATTTTTCTTGGGGGGAATCGCACACACATTTGGAGAGCCAACAAAGGCTGCGGCGGAGACCTGTCGACGAGTTGCAGGTGAGGTAATGGCACGGTTTCTGGGCCACCGTTTGAAGTAATCGTGCTGCCGGAAATTGAGATGTTAAAAGGGGCAGCTGATTGAGCTAGCTAGCTGGCCATTACCAAGAAAAATTAGCTAACTAATGCTGCTGAATTAATTTTATTTATTTTAATTTCCCTCCGTCAGGATCTGACTCTGAAATAACCATCACTTTTCATACAACTTGCGCTTGGCTTAATTGCTAATGGAAATATGTATTCTCGCAGGACGATGGCAATCAGGGCGCAACCACATTAAGAGAGCTTTGAAAACGCTTTGAAAAATGTTGCAATTTTCATTAACAAACTTCAATTAAGTTGGCAATGTAATTTGGCATGCAAACAGAATGCTGGCCAGGATAATGGCAGTCGCGCAATGTCAACATCGGAGCGGAGCAGAACCAAGCGCCTGTTGCACAGTCAGCACGTAGCCAGGACATTGGCAGTACCTCCGCCCACATCCGCCTAGCCGCACATGTGGACAGGACCCTCTCAGAGGACGAGGACGAGAACGAAGGGGAGCAGCAACGGCAGCAGCAGCCAGCCGGGAGCCGTGTCAAGTGTTTGCGCATGTAGTTCAAACGGAATTAAAATTCCCATTGACACAGTAATTTGCTGGCTACACAAAGGGAATCAATTTCAGGGATTGCAGCTCCCCATCCGTCGCGTTCGAATGGATGGATGGATACATGTTTGTTGGATGCTTACCACAACCGCCTCGATAAATCCATTTTGCGGCTCCTTGGTGTCGCCTCTCTCTCTCTCTGTCTCGGTTGGCGGCGTTATATCGCGGCTATAATGTGGCAAATATTTGTATCGAACACACAGGCACTCGAGAATCCCCACTTGAGTTTTAATTATTTGGAACACTTGTCTGAAACACTTGGGCTGGACACTTTGCGCCTGCGCATTGCCGCAGGACGTTCGCGTAACGGTCACGTATTGGTTAGGGTCCTCGCAAGGAAGTCGTCGACGAACTCGTTCTTCTTCTCGATCGACACACACCCGCAGGGTTAGAGCGCACGCCAGCAACTGATCGAGTCGGAGCGTATACGATCGCTCTAATTCTGTTCCACTGCCAGCAGAAGCGGCAGCTGTGGAAGCAGCAACAGTGGAAGCAGCAGCAGCAGCAACATCAGCAGCAACGGATCGGCAGCACCAACGAGCAGCAACCGAGACGATAGCTGGAGCTGTGACTGTAGCTAAAGTCAGGGCGATAGCGCCACAAAGGACGGCTTCCGCCCCTCTAATCGCACCCGAATTGAAGGGGTTCCGAGCTGTGGCTTCTGCTGCTGCGGCCACGCTTGCTTGTTGCTGTGGGGCTTTGGCTTAGGCGCTATAAATCTGGCGAGTTTATGGGCCCTGCTATGCGACATCCGAGATCTGAAATCCTTTGCCAACTGGCCTCCACTGGGCTCTGCAGACGAATGCGGTTTCTGCACTCTTCGTTGCTCAACGATCGCTGGCTGCAACTGGTTCTCCATCAACTCTCACTGATCTCCATGCCCTGCACGTGTGCGAAGCTGCAAAGTGATTTACTGGCCCCTGCCTCCTTCCTCTTCGCTCCCTGTCAAGATCTGTCGGCGGTACTAATGAGCCGCCGCTACCAACACATGGCGATCGTGATCCTTGTCGATCCTTCGGACTAATTGCTGGCAACATGTGTTTACTGGCGATGTGTTTACTCTGATTTCCAGCCTCCCTCCCGCTTTGCATACAAATTTTCGGGCATCCGATCCGGACCATCTCATGGTGGTATAATTGCAGTCTGGCATTGCTCCCTCCGAGCGTCATTGCCGCTGGATATCAGTTGGCCAGTGGCATCGATTTCATGAAATTCAAAGAGTATTTCATTCATGAAACGCTCAAAAGTCTGAACGATGATTTCCGCATTCCACACGCCTGAATATAAACTATACATATAATTAGATATCTAAAAACCTAATCTCAACCACAAGTATTTCCGCCGAAAATGTATGCTGATAATCCCCAAAAGTTCGAGAAAGACGACGGTTTGATTTGAATCATAAGCTTAGGCTGAGAATCGGTTATATAAGTCTGACTGACGATACATTCTATTTTCTATTTTTACAACCGCCGACTTATCAGGACTTGGCCAGGGAAAGTCGGCCTCCAGTTAGCTAATAAGTGGCTACGCAAAAAAAAAGAAATATAACAGAATAATTATCCACATTTCAAGGCGAGTCTCTAGAACGATTAGCTTTATATGGAACGCACTTGATATTATATAAATTTTGCACACATACTATATATATATCGCTCATATATGTAGCCATTGAGTACAGGGCGTGAAATATATAAAAGGGCATTCCATTCATAAATGTAGGACTAGGCTCTAATTGGCTGCGGCTCAGCGGAAGCCGGCTATCTGCAAGAAGTCGCTCTGGTCTACGGCCGACGCTGCCTCCAATTAGCATAGCGCTGACCCATTTTGAGCGCAGCTTCCGTCATGGGGATAGCCAGGGGCGCTTCTCCCACTGTCGCTTTTCCTTATCGCGGCCAGTTCCGGCGCCCGAATCGCTGCTATATCGGTATCCTAAGCGCTAAGCATGTGGGTGAAGGGTGGCAGTGGGATCAACAGGAAGTCGGATAGTGGTTTGTTTTATATAAACAGTAAGTATTTAATAGAAAACTATAGATATAGAATATACAGAGGATAGATATAGAATAATAACAGAGGAAGAGAGGCAGTTTTTCAAACTAGAAACCTGGATCCCAGTCCGTTTGCTGGGCCTCCATGTGCGTGGTGTAGCACTGCAGGATGTCGCCGGGCTGGGGCAGCACCTTGGTGTCCCTAAAGCGAAGTCCACACTCCACATCCTTCTTTATTGTATCCACTTCATTCTTCAAGTGCCTCATGGACTCTAAGGGACCATCGTAGACTGTTTCGCCATCTCGCAGCAAGCGGAACTTTTGAGCTTTCTTGAGCAATCCCTTGGTGCAGCGACAGCCAGCCACAGGCACTTCTTTGCGTCCCTCGTTAATGAGGAAATTCTGCAGGACATTTGCCTCGCCCAGCACCTCCTCCACCTCCACGGGCGGCAGCTTGCTACTCAGTTGCTCCTTTAGATCATCAATTAGTCGATAGATAATATTGTAGCTGCGCACGTTAACATCTTTGGCGGCCTTTGGCTGCGGTACCTCCACCGCGAAGGCATAAACAATGGCATCGAAGGCCTTGGCCAGCTCGAGATCCCCCTCGGTCACATTGCCCACGCCGTAGTGAACGATGTCCAGGCGGCAGCTATCGTTGCTGCTGTACGTCTCGAGGACATCCAGTATGGCCTCCACGGAGCCATGAACATCCCCCTTAATAATGACACTAACTCGTGGCTTACCTTCATTATCATCCAGCTGCTTAACCCGCTGGCCACCACGTACCCGAAAGCGTCCTGCCAGGCGGCGTGCCTCTCGCTCTGCCCGGTACTTGGCCTGATGCTCCTCCTCTTTCTTGCGAATATCATCGCTGCTGGACTCGATTTTCTCACGCTGAGCCTCGTGCTCGCGAAACTTAAGCACGGCATGGGCTTTCTTCTCCGTTTCCACTTCGAGTATAAGATCCCCGGCCAGAGGCAGTTCGCGCCAGCCTAGGATCTCCACGGGAGTGCCCGGCGGAGCCTCGCTCAACGGCTGGCCATTGTGATCGAAGAGACCGCGCACCTTGGCATGCGACAAGCCGCTCAGCAGAACGGAACCTTTGCGGAGAGTGCCGCGTGAGACGATGGCCGTGGAGAGCTTTCCGCGTCGCGGATCAGTCTTGGACTCAACAACGATTCCCTCGACTAGACCTGTGGGATCCGACCTAAGTCCCATTAAAGTGGCCTGGGTGCTGACCGCCTCGGCCAGTAGCTGCAGGTTGGTGCCCTTAAGAGCGGAAATTGGTATCACCTGGACATCGCCACCATGCTCCTCGAGAGCAAGTCCCATTTGGGCCAGCTCTCGCTTGCTCTTTTCCTGCGAACGAAAAACTTGTATAATCTTGTTTTCTATATACAAAAAATATTCATTTTAGCTCACAATATTCGCTTCCGGCTTGTCGATCTTGTTTAGCGCCACAATAATGGGCACCTGTGCCTCCTTGGCCAGTTGGATAACCTCTTTCGTTTGCGCCATGACGCCATCCTCAGCGGCCACCACCAAGACTATAATATCCGTGGCCACGGCCCCACGAGCTCTCATTGCGCTGAAGGCGGCGTGTCCTGGGGTGTCCAGGAACGTGACTCGTTCTCCATTCTCCAGGGTGACTGTGAAAGCGCCTATGTGCTGCGTTATGCCGCCCGCCTCACCGCCAGCCACATCAGCGCCGCGCAGGGAGTCCAAAAGCGTGGTCTTGCCATGATCCACGTGACCCATCACAGTAACTACAGGCGGGCGCGGCTTGAGTAACTCCGGCGGGGCAGGCGGTCTGGGGACCACGTCGCGTTCCCGCAGATCATCCTCGTTGGCCATCTCGGGGGTGGCCACCACGCGAGTTTTGGCCCCCAGCTTCTTGGCTATTTCCTGGATGATCTTGAGATCCGGCAGCTTGGCTGCAGCCTCTATATTGTCGGCGCCTTTGACATACAGCATGGCCTCCTGGACGTCATCTGCAGGGCAGAGAATATAGCTTATTAAAGCATTCTATTAGAAGTTTAGTACTCACCCAAAGGTCGCTCTAGCTCCTTGGCTAATTGGGCAACGCTCATGTGCCGCCAGATGTCCGAGGCCACTTCCTGAGCCTTCTTGGGGGAGTACTCTATGATTCTAGGGGATTTCTACATTGATTAGTGAGTGTGTCCTCTGGGAATCGGAATAATGCCCAATGTCCAAGTCCAGTGCTTCTCAAACTCACCTTCTCCTCGGCTGTTTTCCGGCGTTTCAAGCGCGCCGCATTCACGTGGAAGTCTCGCCATGATGCCGGTGGCTGATGGCAGTTCGTGACAGCTCGGCAGGAGTGCAGGGTATTTGCCAGTCGACTCAGGGAAATGATTCGAAGCATTTTTTATAGCTTATTTTATATTTTTCATTGGTTTTGAAGTTAAATTTAATCGCGTAACAACAACTGTGTTACCAGGTTAGCTTACTATAGGCCATATCTGCCATATCTGGCATCTCTGAAAACTTTATAGCCTTAAAAATAGCTATTTTACTACTCATCTAGAATATATTTTTCGAATATCAGAGGATTCTTAAAGTGTTTCAATTTTGTTTTAAGGAAACATATTTTTAAAATATTCCTCAAATGTTGTTTTATTACATGGCATTTAAATTTTTTAAATATCTTTAGCCGTTTCCCCACAATGAATTTTTAAAAGGAAAAAATAGATTTTCTAATTTGACAGAAACCGCCATTACATTGGCAAACATGTCGAATACATTATACATGTAATTTTACATACTGAAGACCAAGTAAAAATTGTGTAAAACGTTTGTCCTGACAACACTAGCGCTCCATTGCTTGGTGCTTGGTTTCGCCACTAGGGTAGGGTAAAATCTGGTGTAAGATCGATGTAAAAGATATTTCTGGGTAAAAAACGTTTTCATTAGGTTTGCAATTTTAGGTTTCCTATTTTAATTTCAACAGAGTCATCAATTTGCATTTTATATATATATATACATTTCTATTCAGTAACGAAAAATATATTATCTGAAGCTTCTCACCTTTCAGAATCCTTTGGCAAACTTAAAAAAGCAGTTAAATTTAATTAATGGTGCCTCGCGCGTCCTTTAAATTGCCCCTCTAAGCGTCCTGCGTGAGTGTCAATCACTGCCAATGGGGCTTCAGCTTCAACTGGCAGCTAGTTTGGCCTGGGATTCCAGGATTTCGAGGAGCGGAGCGGTGCCCGGCCGGCCCTCTGCTCTCGTGACTGGCGCTGAATGCCACTTAATTCGGTTTTGAAGCGAGTTGCATGTCAAAATGATTGCTCTTCTGCAAACAGCGCATCTGTGTTTGAATTATGATGGAGCGCGCAAATATTCCAGATGCAAATATTTGCGCAAAACTACACACACGCATAGTCGGCACACACACAGCCAGCCAGCTAGTGACTTGAAGTGCGGAGCTGGCCAGGACACGGATACGGATACAGATACAAATACAGGGCCAGGAGCTGGACTCATGACGCAGGACTCCCTGGGACAGAGATGCCTAAAAAGAGGTCAAAAAGTTAATTTTTAATTGCAAATAATTAATATAAAAATATTTTATAATTAATAATAAGTAAATATCCTTTAATTTATAATTAAATTTATTTTTATAATTATATTTCTTAATATATTTTTAACCGAAACCTCCTTTAAGCTAAATCCTGCCCAGAAAAAGGACAAATTGACAGCTCTGGCCGGAACTGGCCCCCAACGCAGGCGACTAATGGCAGGCGTGCTACGCTGGCAGCGCCAAGCACTTTTGAAAATGTGTAACCGGCACTGACTGACTTTCAGCCCAGGACGAACAGCAGCAGCAGCAGCAGCAGGACTCGTTTGGCCGGAGCCAACACTCGGTGGTGGTGGTGGTGCATCCGCTGCCGGAAATACGCTTACAAACGCAACTAGCACGTACACGGCGGCATGGGGAGGTGCCACTACCCTTGCCAGTACCGCCTCGTCCTGCCCCACCCTACCTTCTATATCATCCTCGTCCTGCCCGTCCTCGTCCATCGTCTGTTTACTTTGCAGCGCTGAAGACGCCGGCTGCGACGCAAAGAACTCAAACAAAATATAACTGTTGGAAGAAGCTGCTCCTGCTGCGCTGCTGCTGCAAGGACGAAGAGGGGGCAGCGTGCACAGAAAAAGTTTACAATTTATCTAGTAAAATGTAATTAGGATCCTGGGTGCAGCCCCCATCTCCGGGATTGCTCCGGGATTTAAGTGCGTGCAACTTTCGGTGCTTTCAGCTGCTAAGCTTAAAGTTGGAGCTATGAAGGATTTCGGAGGAAGGAGTAGAAGATGGTCTGAGAAATAAGCATGTCTGAAGTGGCTAATTCTGGGATTTAATAAGGATTTAATTTATAAATGTAATTAATTATAACACAAAAAATACCAAAACCTTTGAATGGAAAATTTAAATCAGGAAACTTGTCTCATTAAAAAGAACAAAATGTAGGTATTATTATCTAACACTTTGATCATTATTGTTTAATATTTTAATAGGTTAAAAAGTCTTATCTTAAATATCAAAGTATATTATTTCCCACCACAATTTTCAAAAGGGTTTCCCTCCCTAACAAAATGGAAACGCACGCTTTATTATTTGCTTGTTTTATTTACACCTCAACATAATTTTATATTTCATTTTAATAAATTAAAGAAACCCCGTTTCAATGACATCCTTCCTTATAACAGTGTTTATAGTTTCAAATATTATTATATTCCCTTAAATTTCCGCACTATTCATGCTTCGAAAAGTACTTGCCATTGCCAACTGATGATGGCCGAACGGATGTTTGTTGAATGTTTACCCGTTGTTGGCCAAAAATAGATGGCCAGCTTCGCTCAGCTAATCCGTTTCGCATTAAAGCTGCACCGACCGAAGTGTTTGCCTTGGTCGCATCTTAATTTCGCTGCCACAGACGTGTGTATCCACCCACACACACTCACATATATATTTAGCCGCAGTTATTTGCTGAGAAATTGATTTTCGTTAATTTCTGCCACAGCGAAAATGGCGTGCAGCAGCGTGCGAGGGTCGCTCTATGGGTTTCCCCATGCCATTCGCTAAACTTCTGGTTTGGGAAAACAAACTCTTCGCTCGGCTTGCGCATAAGACATGCGCAAGAGCGACTGAGATACAGAGATACTCACCGACAAGCATAGATACAGATACACACGGATGCGGCACAGATACTCGCACACAGGAGAGCGCACGCACACAGCCACGCCGACGAGGCGGAGCAAAGCAAACAAACATGGCCGAAAATGTTTGCTGCTCATAATCCGATACAAGTGCAAATGCCACACACACACAGGCACAGGCACACCCGCTTGAGCACACCTCGTTCGCTCCTCACAGTTTCCAACTGGCTGCCAATTCCATCTCAAGATGTGCGAACTTCTCGCCAGGTGTTAATCACGGAAGCCATGTAATCGCCTTCAATAATTCAGCTACCTCTGCCTTTTTTTCATTTTCGAAGGCTCTAAGTGCTCACTCAGGCGTTGCCAAACGATTCCCTCGAATTTGGTAACAATTCGAGCCAAATTGGTTGGCAAAATAAAGCATTTTGCAATTCATTAAGCGCTAAAATCTTTGGGGAATTAATTATTTGAGTGTACAGAGAGAAATATTATAAAAAAGGCAGGTGGCAAAACACATTTTGAGTTGCTTGGAAACTGGGAGATTTATTTTTAAAGTATTTATTCATTGAGCTAAACTTAAAGGTGATGTTATTATAAAATTAAAAATATATTTTATTGATTAAAGATATACATAAGGTATACATTTTTAGATTAATAGCTTATCTCTGTTTGCCCAGAAAAATTAACTATATCTCAATGCAATATAAAATATTAAATTGCTTTATTTAAGTTCAAGATCTAATTTAATTGTAATTCTTTTAAAATTAACTAGGAAATTTAATTAAACATCTTTTAAAGGTTTATTATAGTATTTAAGAATATATTTTGTGGGAGTCGAACATAAAATATAAATTGATTTGCAAATAAATAAATTTACATTTAAAAAAATACAATACCCTCCAAGGTTAAATAGGAAAATTATTAATAAATTAAATTCACAATAAAAAAAATGCAAAAATATAATATTTCTAAATCGGAGGCTTTATTTTATAACAAGAGTCATAAACTCTCTCTTGGAAATTCCTCTTTTCATTGAAATTTCCAACTAAATTTAATAATTTAAGTACCACATGGAAATCCGGTTCTTAAAATAAAAATAACCAACTAAAATCTTGAAAGTAAACTATATTTCTCAGATACTCATTCTTCCAGCTATCAGCAGTTCCTTTTCCGCTTGTTTACCTCGTCACAAATTAATTTCAAGTTCAGCCCTCAAGTGCCAAGACCAATCTTCAATCATTTATAACCACTTGAAGTAAATGGAAATTTTCGAAGCTTCTTTTTAATTGAAGAACATTTGCAGCTAATTAGTGGGGAGTCCCCAACTATGGCGGAGGAAAAGAGCTACCAACTGAAATTGAAATTGAAAATGGAATCAGAATTGACCCTGTCACATAGGGACACTTGAGAGGGCCGAAAAACTTGGTAACTTCAAAGCTGCCACCGCCGGGCACTCGAGGTGGAAAAGTGTCTCCGTGTGGCCACTTGAGTGCACCTACCACAGCGTCCGATCTCGGAACGGGGTTCAGTCTCGGGGTTTTCGGTTTTTTTTTTTTTTGTTTTTTTCGCCAGAGTACAGGTAATCATCATCATCATCGACGGCGATGGCGGCTTTCAAATATAAGCAAAATATTGACAGAGCGGCAACCTCCAAGGCGCAAAGGCCCCGACATCGATTTCTGGCCATACCCAAGTCGTAGTCGCAGTCCAAGTCCAAGTCCGCATATGCATATGCGATATGACGTTGCCGATTCGATCCCATCCGATCCAGGTACCAGGCAGCACCAGCGGCCACAGGTAATTCGAGTCCGTTCGCCGGGTTCCACTGTTTACACACATTAGAGCCCGGCCAACATCCGTTGTAGCCGTTGCCGACTGTGTCGCATTCAAATGTTGTTTTTAGCCATTGAAGTGGTAAATTTCACCTGTGTGCGAGGTGGAATAGCATCGGCGGCGGCGGCCCATAGACACGGCCACTTACAACAAATGCATTTCTGGGCGGCGAGCGGCCTTTGATAGTGGACCACACACACACTCTGCCTTTTGGATGCGGCGACACTTGAGTTGATTGATTTCGAGATGTGAGCATCCGCGAGATGCAAAAAAAAGAAGAAAGAAGCGAAGGGAGAGAGCGTCTCCACGCTGGTGGTCCTCGTTACCAATCATGAGTTGTGATACCCTGTAGGAGGAGGGGAAACAAGGGAGCTTAGGGTGTAGACCGTCTTTAGCCTGAAAGAAAATCTTTTTAATTCAAGGGTATTTAAGGTAAAGATTAAATTCGATGATCCCTAAATCTAAAATCTTTAATTTCATTACCTTTATAATATTCTGTTTCAACTCTAGAATTTCTAAGAGAATATTGAAGTTCTATATCCTTAAATATGATATATTCCATATCTTACTAAATTTAAAGTTATTTAAAGTCAATTTCTTCTTTGCATTGCATTCACATTTTCTAGTTCTATTATTTTACTCCCTCAAACTTCTTCAGTTAAAGCTTTAATAATATAATTTCCTTATTTTCTTTAGTTCTTGTTATTATATAACTATTCTTATGTTTATACAAGCAGTATCTCTCATTCGGCTCCATCACCAATATCCATTTTGTCCCCCAAGTTCTTGGCATCAAGGCGATCAAGGCCCTGGCTGTTAATTTGCTGGAGGAAGTTTCCATTTAGCACTTGGGCAAACAGTCTCTGGTTTCTGCAGTTGTCACCGAGCACATTCCAATCCCCCCCGATGCCGTCCGGCAAAGTTCGCCATAAATACAAAATATCAAAAATATTATTGCGGCTGCCAGGGGGTGGCCTCATTGTTGCCTCTCTTTCTCTGTGTTTGCGGTTTGCTGCTGCTTCAAGTGCCATTCAGCTAAATTGTTTGTATGTCAATCAAAGATGAAAACGCGCAACGGAAAATGCGAAAATTAAACAGAGGACTACTGGTGGGTGGGTGGCTTGCTTTTGCTCTCTCAGCAGGATCGCAGGATGGGCTGGTCGTGCCACTTAAAGTTCATTGAGGTGACGCCTGTGGCCAGCAAAAAAGCAAAGAGGAGGAGGGCACGGGCACGGGCACAATAACGCGGCACTACAGCAAATTGCTTTGCTACACGAAAGCGTCAAAGGACCCCGGTTTAGTCGGGTTGATCTGAAGGGGTGGTGTAAACACAGGGCCGAATAATAAAGCAATAACAAAGGCGGTTGTAGCAGCAGCAACAGCAGCAACAATAACAACTGCCAGGACACTTAATCAAGCGGAGGCTGCTTGAAAACCTCTTTATTCCTGGCACAGGACATGCACAAATAATGTTTTTCTAAAATATTGATTTATTCCAAGGGTTCAGGGTATAAGTTTGCATTGTAAATTGTCTGACATGATGTAAAAAAATATGGTTAATCATAGGGGTTACCTTCGGAAAGGTTTAATTAATTGAAGTTAATAAATATCATAAATGGGATTGTAGGAGAGCAGAAGGGGTTTCCTGTGAATTTCTTAGAAAAAATTTATAGTTTAAGTGATAAAGAATTTAATTTCCATCAGATTTTCTGGCTTATTTTGATTTTAAATATTTCAATTAGTACCTCAAAGTTGAAGAAAATAATTTTTCCTTTCATATTTTCTTCATTTTTCTTTCTATCACCTTCTGTTTTAGATTTCCCAATTTTCCTAAGCCCACATAGCACCTTTTTTGCGAAAGAAAAGCTGTCACTTTAGTTTGCCAGCGATAAGTTTTACCCTATTTCTCCGTAATTTATGCTGTTCTCGCCTTGATTCTCGACCCCCAATCTTGTCGTCCTTCGTCCACTGGGATCGTCCTTCGTCCTTTGATGCTCCTCGGGCGTGTGGCCCTCTTGTTGTTGGTTAAATTTACATTGAAATGCGAGACTCGAAGTAATTCGAAAGTTTGATTTTAATTTGTTTTCATTTCGCATTAGGTAGGGCCCAAGCAGCGCTCTCCCTGGCTCTGTCTCTCCCGTGGAGTGCCATGTGTGCGGGGGCTCTGTTTCTGTCTCTGTTTACACGCCCAGTTTGCATCGGAAAACTGTGACAAGGCAGAGCTCCGCCTCGGATGGAAAGCCATCATCATCATCATCACATCCACAGCCACATCCACATCCACAGCCACTGCCACATCCACATCCCATGAGATGGTTGGTCTGGGATATTGCTCCATTTGCGCGCCCTGCTGTCTCTCCTTTTCGTCATGGCTCCCTTAGTCGCTGGTGTTGGTAAACTTTTGCCTGATTTTGTGTGCTTTTAACAGTTTTAATCAAATAATTGCACATGTGCTAAATGTAAACATATTTGTTCGATTCCACTAACCAGACACGCCCCAAACAACAGTCAGGCGACCTACCGAGCGACCTCTCTCTGTCTCTCCCCTTCGCTCCTGCAAAAATTGCAACAAAAAAAAAGGTTGGCTAGTGCACATTTGCAGCTCCAGTTGAAGCTGCCAGCTCCACAGGAATATTTACAAATGCAAACGAAACAGGAGAAAGTTCAAACACACAAACAAATGAGCGTGCAAACAGCACCGAAGACATTTGGCAGGAAAAATAAAAACAAGAGAAAAAGAAAGGCAGACCAGACCCATGTCCAATGGGAATATTCCCGGCAGGATTTGCAGGACGCGTGCCGCTCGCTCGCATTTTTAATTTTCCCATTTACTATTTCCACTTTCCATCTCCTCCATTTTTGTGTAAAGCCTAAAGGATAATAACTTGCAGTCGAGGCAAAACTTCAGCGCGTGCTTTTGTTTACACGATTCACGTGGCTCAGCGCCCGTCCGGGGATTAAATGCAACTTGAAAATATTAAAACATTTTGCGACAAGTTGGCAAATGAAAGCCCACCCAATCATGTCAACAGCCAAGTGCCAGGAGGGGAGAGGGGGATCCTACCAGGAACCAGAACTCGAACCAGTATCCAGGGACCAGGGACCAGGGACCAGGCAGCGACACCAACAACAGGAAGGAATGATTTCTTGTGCCAATATTTTTCCAGAGCACACAATTTCGATTTGTCGAGTGCAACTTTGGCGCTCATCGTACTCATCATGGCTGGCGCTCAGCATTTGGCTCCGGTCCCTTTTCGCCTTCGTCTCGGTCCCGGCATCTGCTTCCCTTTTGGTCCTGCTGGGGGCTCTACGCCACGTCCTTGACACCCAGTCGACAGTCAGAGTCGCAGTCGGCAAATCGTCAGTGGATGTGAATGTCTCCTGCACGAATGTCAACGCTGAGCTGCCAAGGCACTGAGGAAAAACTGGTGACAAAGGAGAAGGATAACATCCTTAGTTTTGTTGAGTATTTTAAATCAAAATAAATTATTTGGGATTTAATTTTTAATAATAAAGAGGTGTTCTTTTATATATCTGTGTAAATTAGAATTTATTTATTAAATTACTCCAGTAAAAAAACCTTTTATCCTTTTTTATTAAAGAAATATAAATATGTTTATAGAAAATGTATAAAATTTATGTAAATATCAGGCTTTTCCTTTCCATTTATCTCAGTGTTTGGCTGCTAAAAAATACGTTGGGTGGAGAGTTCACATCCTTGCACACCCACACACACACACTGACACACTCGCTTTCACAAACACAAACACATGCAGGCACACACACTTACAGGAGTCACTGGAGTCTGGCTGGGGCAGAAGGACAGGGTCGGTGGGCTGGGGGCTGGGGGCTATGGGGCTGTGCTACTCGCTTGCAAATCAAGTGAAATGTTTGCAAATAGAATTTGTCTGTGCTTGCTCGAGTGTTTGACTGAAATCTATATACACATATAGTTAGGATGTGTGTGTGGCCAGGATGCTCGCTCTCTTTCGCTGGTGTGTGTGTGTACATTATGATCAGTACAAATGTGAACATAACTGCACAAATATGTACATAGCAAGTCGCTCGAGCCACCCACCGGCCGCCCCTCGGAAAAGCCAGGCAGGCGGCAGACGAGCCAAAGAGTCGTCGTCAGCTTTCCACTGACTCCACTCCGCTCCTTTCCCTCTTGGATGCTGTCCTGGTTCCACGCACTCACATCCACCATCCTCCGCCCCGTTTGACTTCGCTGGCGTAAGGATTAATTAGCGAGCAAGTGCGGCATAAAGCAGAGCAAAAAAAAATATATTTAAAAAAGCTGCGAAAAAAAATCCACACAGAATGAAAATAAATAAAATTATTGCCCCCAATTGCATCCACAAAGTAATGTAAAAAAAATATTTCAATTGCCCTGGCAGCAAAAGAGTTCTTTGGCCCCCAAAGATACTATAGTCTTGAAAGCTTTATCTTTCGGATATATGTATCTGAGTCAGAGAACACCTTCTCCTCTTTATCGGAGATGCGATATAATCGGAGCAGATAAGAAACCAAGGCAATGCTTTTGAAGATAATAAAGTATGAAAAGGTGATTTAACTGCCTGCAAATAAATATATTACTCAACTTTTGTTATTATTAATTAGTTATTTTAGAGCGGAAGTTTCTCCTTTGCTTAAGATTATCAACTCATTATCAATAGGATAATACAACTTTGAATTAACCTTGTTGGACTTTCTCACAGCTCAATAATTGCAATTCAAAGTGACAAGGCAAAACAATCCGTGAGATGCATCTCATAACAACAGTTCAGACAGCTAACAAAGCACTCAAATAGCGTTAGTATTCCTCCATTCACGATAATTAAGCACCAAGTCTCGCCCTGTGACATTATTTATATTTGTGGAAATTAGTATACTCTCTATAGGCACGACTTTGTCTCATTCGTATTTGAATTCAATTAGATGTTATTGCTCTATTATCGTCCCTGCTGCCGTGCTGTCACTGGCTGGAAATTATTGTTTGTCAAGCGAATTAGTTTGTTTTCCAATGTCATTTAAAGTACACATGTTCCATGTACGTATTATAGCTGGCGATTGTATAAATCAATTTGGAATTTACACGGGAGCATATGGAAATCATTGGGAATGTCAGAGAATAAGAATTAAAATTATTATGGGTTAAATAAACTGACTGAAAAGGTTTATAAAATGTTGTGTTTTTGTATATTAAAGATTAAATATAAATAATAAAATAATATTAAATATAAAAAAAGGTTCAATAAAAGATAAGAAACATATTTTAAGCTTCCATGTAAATTTTTGCTTAATATTTATAAATTATTTCAATGGCAAACCCCAACCAAAACCTCCTTCTCTTTACCTTACCAAAATTTCAAAGAAAACCCTATCATATAGACCCGATTCATTGGTATAATCTCAGTTTAAGCCTCCTTTTTTTGGGCTGCAATTTGCACAGCTCTTCATTATCACATCGCCAACAAGATTATCGCCTGATTAACATTCCATTTCAAGTACATTTGCCCCGTTTTCCGGCCGAGTTGCGCCGTGTCCCGCCGTTCATTAGCACAGAAAATTATAATTTTTTGTCAACGCAACGCTACGCGGCTCTTGCTGCTGCTGCTGCTGATGCCGGTTAATTGTGCCCGGCAATCTTGCAAAATATGCAAACGTTTGAATTTGACATGCACACACGAAACGGTTGGCAAATAGCAGCCATCAGCCGTCAGCCAGCATCCATGGAAACTGGAGGGCAGGACGGAGGCTGGAGCACCTGCATGGCAGTGCAAACAGAACGCAGCCTGCGACGCAGTGGCCTCCCTGCCTCGGAAAAACTGCATCGGCCTCGGCATCGGCATCTGCATGTCCCGGGAAACTGCCAATGCAACGCTGCAACGCAACTGAAACTGAAGATGCTGCTGCTCCGGCTGCCCCTGCTCCCGGCCAGACTGGCGAATGACTTTGAAGTGGCAACGCATATAGGGCAGGGTGTTCTTAAAAATTCATTTCATTGTCCTGCATTGTCTGGCGAGAGCGGGGCAGGCGAGGAGCCGAGGGCAAATACAGCTTTCTGCAGCGGTCGCCGATGCTCCTGCAGCCGCCATCATTTCCGTTTTAGAGCTGCCTGGCTGCCTGGCTGGCAGGGTCCTCTTCGGTCCTTCGCCGCTCGGCAAAAAGATGCAAAGACAGCTAAGCAAACATCATCAGCACAAAGATGGCAGCGACAGGACGCAGCGGCAGCGGCAGCAGCAGCAGCGACAGGAGCAGGAGAAGGAGCCTGGAACAAGCTCTGTTTGCACAACGTACGACGGATATTGTGCCGATGTTTAGCAGTGGAAAGTAGTAGATCCTTTGCCACACAAAACAAAATAAACTAAAAACTAATAAATCTATAGTTTTTTAAAAGAATTTGTATAATAGGAAATTATATAAAATTATAATAAAATATAAGAAACTTGGTTAAAAAAATTATCTTTCCTTTGAAACTTTAATTAACCCGAAATTTATTTTAACTTTGAAGCTACTGAATATCCTTAAATCTGTATATAAAAAAAAACTGTATTTAAAAAATCTTTATAATCTTAAATAATAAAGGAAACCCTGTAAAGTTGAATAATATTTTCTCTCTGTGCCTGACTGCAGCAGCGGCAGTCAAGCATTTGGGCAAACACAGAGGAGCGGAGGCGCCGGCAAAAGGAACCAGTGCCCGCGGCCATAATAAGCGTGGCCAGGACGAGGAGCAGGAGCTGCCCGAGCAGGCGGAGCAATCCGATGGTCAGAGTCGCTGGCCTGCAGCGGAAATCCGGAGCTAGGCCTAACCCTAACACAATTTGAGGCAGCCCTAAGACGACAAGCGGCCAGAGAGGCCGTGACAAGTGCAGCAGCAAATATCCTGCGGCAATTCGGCAGAAACAGTAACAACAGTAAAAACAGGAGCAGGAGCAGGAGTGGGAGTAGGAGCAGGACCAGCTGCTGCCCAAAAATCACGCCAAAGAAATCTGTCACAATTACAATAAAAAAAGAGGACCAACAAAAAACTGTCAGGCGACTTCAACAATTTATAAATATTTAGCCAGCCGACAGAAGGAAATGAGGTGCCAAGGAAAATAAGAACCAAAACGAATTTGTCATTGTTGTGCCATTTTAGCTCATAAATTTCACCTTTTGCCAAATGTTGTGTGTGTTTATATCTTTCCCCTAATGGGCCATGCAATGTGTCTTGATGTCATAGCCAGGCTAACGCCTGTTATCCTGCCATCCTGCCTGCCTGCCTGTCGGCCTGACTGGGATCTCCCGCTGGGCCATACAAATCGCATTACACGACTTTTTGACTCTCGCATTCAACTCTAATTACCCGGTAGTGGATTGTGTCCAGGCAGCTCTTTGTGCCGGGGGTCCTAGGTGTACCCCGGATAGGGGCGTTATCTGTGTGTTGTCCTGTGAGGAGCATCCCCTCCTCTCTCTCTTTCTCGCTCCTGCCATGTAGCAATTTGTCGACACTGCCTTGGTCGAGAAGAAAGCGACTTTCACACGCCGCAGCAGCCAACGTCAAGTCGAAGGTCATTTGGGGTCGATCTCCACCCCTAAAACCTAAGCCCCTTCCCAAGTCACAGCTCGCAGTTCTCGCAGCATGTATAATTAAAAGAAACGACGCATCGTTAGGAGCCTTATCGCCGACATATTCGGAAGATAATGCTAAATTCAATTCTATTGTCCGCCGCAGAAACAACTGTGCGGCTTGTTCAAATATTGTATTGAAAGAGTGCTAAATGAAAAATAAGTATCTCTCTGTTTCAGCTAGGCAAATAGAACGCCTCGAAATTGAATAGAAATAAAGAAACAAATGGGCGAATTTTCCATCAAATATTAGGGGGAAGATTCAATGCTCTAAAAAATGTAAAGTTCAATTACCCTAAACTCGATTTTATGAATTTGTTTTTTAAAGATGGAAAGTTGTTAACTAGAACTACAAGATGGAGATAAGTATATACATATTTCTAGGGTATACTTTGGGAAATAAAAGAAGGAGTTTACAGGATTACATTTTCTACAAAAAGGAGTTAATTCTGTTTTACTTATACTTATTCAATCATTATTTTTGCTATATTTTTGTAATACCTAAAATGAGATTAAAGTAAAAATATTTTAATAATTTTAAATGCAAACTCTTAGTTATTTTATTCCAGAAATTAAGTTCAATGAAATGGGATTCTTTTTATAATTTATTTAAAATTTCCCAAGACTTCTTCAATTAATTATAACTCCCGATTAGTGTAGATCGATCTCGATGTGGCCTGGCGATGCTGTCGCCTGTCTGTCGGCGACCGTTCATCATGTTTCTAACTTTCCAAACAGCTTTCATTATCGCTGTTGAAGCTGTCGTTGTCACTGTCGTTGTCGCCTGCTATTTGCACAGTTGCTGCATTGTCAGATCCAGCAAAAATTCCAAATAAATGGGGAAAAATATACAACAAAACGGCCAGGCCAGAGACGAGGAAAAATAACAAGAAAGACATAAAATAACATTGTCGCGTTAGGCAAACATGATCTGGCATTCGTTCCAATTTCAAGCCTATCAATACTACTCGAGGTAGGTGTTTGCTCAGGCCCCAGAATCGAATTTAGTAACGATCTTGGCCATATCTTTGACTCGCGTCAAAACACACGTCAAATGTTTGCACACCCCTCGGAACGAACAACAGGAACAAGCCCAAAATCGAGGTAACAAGAGGGCCCAAAAGGCCCAAGGGCCCAGAAGAAGAAACTCTAAAGAAACTGCTGCTTCCGCACATTTGCCGGCAACAATGGCCTAGGTAGCAACCTGTCAGGCCAAAAAAAAAACACATAACATTGCCCCCGACGACATTGTCATGATCCACACACAAAACACATCCGGCCGAATGACAAATCTCGTTTGGTACCGAGCCTGACCAAGAAAATTTCCCCAATCCGCTTGCCATTATTACGAAATCCGCCCCGGCTTCCGTTTGCCGCGGGCCAAGATCACTCCGGAGCTCACCTCACGTCTCAAACCCGGTGGTATACAGTAGCGGATGCTGTATGCTAATTCCCAGCCATTGAGTCCAAGTGCCGCCAAAGAGGCAACGGCGCTGCTCCAGCGGGGGCTTGGCCAAGTGCTCCTCCGCATGGCTAATGAGGCAGGGCGGCCCCATAAAGTTGGTCACCTAATTGGGGCCAAGTGTAGAGAGCAAGCAGGAGGAGGGGAAGGCCTGATTGAGGCGCAAACATCTTGAAATTGAAACTGTTTTACAACCAAAGAGAGGGAAGGATTTGAATAAAATATAAAGGAGCCTAAAGAATGGGTTTATTTATTAAAAAATATGGTTGAAAATTAACATTTAAGGAGCTTACATAAAATAATTAGATAGCAATATATTACAAATGCGCTGAAACTCTTAAATCTTTAAAAGCAAACTCAAATCTGAAGAGCAAATAAGTCTCGTCTTTTAGCAGGATTTTAGGTCCTTTAACAATATATTTTGTAATCTCCAATCCTTTTTAAAAAAATATATAAGATTTCTAATAACTTTTCTAATAACATTTCTGCACTTATCTTTTAATATTGAACAATAACTAAATTCTTCTTTGCTGAAAATAAATCCAATTAATTTTTTAAAACAAATCCCCTTGCGATAATCTCCAATTTGCGATTCTTAAGAGGTAATCGGTAATGTCTGATGTCTGATGTGTGTGTTTTTATTTAGCTTTCACCAAAATGTTGATTCATTTTGTTGCCAAAAGTCATTGAGGCGGCTTAATGCCTCAATATTACGGCTGATCGTGCGTATTGAGTGCTTCTGCTTCGCATTCGGTTCGGTTTCCGGTGCGGACTTGATATTTGCATTTGTAATAATTTTTAAAATTAATTACATAAATATCTGGCAAATCTGTTAAATAAATTTTATAATAATTCATTTATCGAAATGCACTTTAAAGTGTGATTGTGCACACGCGGCCGCGGCACACACACTGTTGCCAATATTAAACATTAAATGGCCAATGCCAACAACATTAACGGCCATTATTTGCATGGCCCGGAGTGGCGGAATGGCGGAGTGGCCGAAAGGCCGGAATGGTGGCCCAATGTGGCCGCATGAGCCTCCAATTAGCAATAACTGTAAATGTGAAATTTGCACAGGCATAAAAAGCCTTTAGCCGCCATTTTTCATTTGTCAATCGTCGGTAAATAGAGCAAACCAGCCGCAACATCAGCGCTATCCAAAAATTGGTAACATCCAAACTTAAATTTTGGCTTTGTACAATGACTTTAAGATATGGCCCAAAAGCAATCTGTGTTTGGGTAACAAACCCACCAATGTTGTGCCTGAAGTTTGGAAAATAGCAAAACGCATTCACATGTAAAATTCCATCAAAAATCGCGGCTTTTTCCACAAATGAAAACTCCAAGCGAAAATTAAGTTTGCCTTTGTGGAAACATGAAGAGAGGGAGGGAGCATTCGCCTGGGGAGATGTCAAGCAGGCTTAGAGATACTCTTGGGGATAATTAGAAAGGTTTAGATTAACATAAAGAAGGTTTTTATTATTTTAATAATTAATCTATATTTTTATGAAGCCAATTTAGAGTTAAAATCAATTTTTGTAAAGATTAAACTAGCGTAGTTTCAACTAAGGCTTCAGTTCCACATGAAAACATATATCCTTGACTTGGAAGCTTAAATTTTATATTTAATAAATAATAGTTTATTATAGACTCTGGTTTTTTAATAACAAAATAAGGTATGTAAAGGTGAAAGGTAGTTTTACTTAACAAATCATTTTCTGCAATTTTCCACACCCTTCTTCTCTTTCTAACATCTTTACAATTTCAACCCCTATTACCAGGACATCTTCCTTACAGTTTTCTTCTTTTATTCCTTAAACAACCTTAACGAATCGATGTTCTGTGGTGGTTTGTCAAGCAATTTAATAACTAAATCTGACTTAAGAATTTGCCAAACCCTAATCATACAGCGAATTATTTGCCATAACAAATTCCTTTTGGCAGGGTATCCGCCAAGCCATTCTATGTAGAAATTGGAACCAACTCCCAACCAACTCACTTTACCCTTTTTTGCGAACCCTTTCCGGCGTTTTGCATTGTGCTTGAAGTGCAAATATTGTGCCGCTGTCGACTGGAGCGGCGGCGGAGGCGGAGTGCTGCTTCGAAAATCAAATTCCAATTGCAACGCTGCGTATACGCAACGCAATTTTTCAGCACAGAGCCAGGTTGTTGGCCCGACTGCCTCTCCGTCTTCATCTCCTGCAATTCGCTTTATTTGCTTTCACAATTTCGGCTGTTTGTTGTTGTTAGCCCGGCTGAAGTTGCCATGGTTGTTTGATGTTGTTTCTGAAATTGTAACGTCCTCATTTCTCCGTGTCTATATTGGGGTATATAAATTCTCATTACGAACGGGGGTCACCATGGACACAGACACCTCTCGCCGATTAGTCAGCTTCAGAGTTATTTGTCCTGTTGCAGTAATCAGACGATGGCGGCGGCGGATGGCGTTGAGCAACGACGTTCGCTCTTATTTGCCTTGGCACAAATCCTGGCCCCGGCTCTCTGGCAATATTTGTACAATTCGCAAGCCCAAGCGCTTTCCAGTTAATAAAAATGACAATGAAGCTATTTTCCGCTGCCGGGGGGGCGGAGTGCAGTTGGTTTTATTGTGCACTGCACCCCGTATGTCATCAATTTTGGTTTGTGAATTTTTAAAAAAGCTAAATTGCCTTGGCCATTGTTGTGTTTAGTAAGCGATAACCAGGCGACCAACTAATACAAAAACACAAACCATAGGGAGAGGCCGCCGCAAAAAAAGCCGAGGAATGCGAAAAAATATGGGGAAGAACACACACCAAACACAACACACAGCACACTATAAACGCAGCGTCGGGGACCCAGTTGAGTGTGAGTTTTTTGGTTAAATATTTTATAATTAAAAAGCTAACACCGACTAACACCGTGCGAGGTGTGTGTGCAAACAATAAACAAACAAAATCCTTTTCAAATATTTACCGTTGGCATATAGCAAACGTTGACGTTGACGTTGGACGTTAACGGCAACGGCAACGGCGACAGCGACGTTGACGCTTGGTCGCCTGGCGAAAAATTTAAAATTTCTATTTAATTTCATTTTCCCCCAAAAGTGACACAAAAAAAAGAGCCCAGCTGCATGTGTGTACTGTATGCCCGCCTCTGGGTCATTTAATTTTGCATAGTAATTTATTTAAAGCAAAACGAATTCTTTATTGGGCTTTATGTTTTAATTTTTTAGCACTCCGCTGCCGAAACAATGGCCAGCATATGCCCGTAGTCTATTGGCATTTCAATTGCATTGCTTTTTGCTCCATTTGTTTTCGAGTTCAGCCTGTGTGTGCGTCTATCCTTTATTTATAACTTTGCCAGGACATACACACAATGTGAAGTGGGTGGTGTGTTTTCCGGGGAAGTTGCCAACGCGGCAAAATCCTGCGCATGTGTCACATTTTATCGCAAATTTTCACTGCGTGATGAATATTAAAAAAGAAGTTTCAAAGCCGAACCGAAAAGAGAAGCAATTTTCTATATGTATGCATAGAATGGGGGCAAGTTTAAGGCAGGGTGAAGCCTAGGTGCGCTAGCCTGAAGGATAATGAATGCGAAGATATAAAAATATAAATTCTAGCAGAGCTTTAACTATATTTTTGAAAATAATAAATAATAGCTGAATTATTGCTGACCGGAAATATTAATCTTATATTTCTAAAACAAATATTCGAAGCCATTTAGGGGAATTTATATAAAATATAATATAAAATGCGAATAAAACCGGTCCAGTTTTATCCTAGTTTCAAGTGAGTTGTTATTTATTTTCCTTATTAAAAGTATCAAAAAATAACTTAAATTAAAGACTTACACTGAGATCCTGTAGTTTAAAAAGCCGGAATACATTTTCACAACAATTATCATTCAGAAAAACTGAACAATATTCCTATAAAAATGTATAAAATATATTTTAAATCTCTTGAAGACCCAATTTCCAATCACAGGACAACTCGATCCTTTCCGGTGTAGCGCACATGGGGCTGGTAAAATTCTAATAATTTTTGCGCACTCCAGGCACAAACCGAATCCATCATAAATCTCGGCCCGGCTCGATGACAATGCATCATCCGTGTGCAAACAGAAGGCTAAATCTCTTATAATATCCTTTATGTCCAGGATGCGCCATATGCGTGTGTAGGCTAAGGCAAGCGAAGCACACATCCAAACACCGATATATAGGATATATACGTATATGAGAGGAGTGTGGAACGGGTTTTCGTTTTCAACTTGTTAAATTTTCCAGCAAAATTGAGAAACAAGGAATAGACTTTAAGCTAGGCTACAAAACGAAATGAAAAGAAGGCAAGTGGCCAACGTCTCTGTTCGGCTTGCTCCCTTCTGGCCCCCGTGTGTGTGTGTGTCTGTATCTACAAGATACAATAACTTGGACCACTAGTGCCTCCTTCAAAAGTAGCCGAAAAGTACCGACAAAGTATCTGCAAACAGGAGGCCAAAAAGGAGAGCGCACATAAAACAAATGAAACTCTTGTAGCAGCGGCTGCCGGGAAAAGCACAAGAAAATTTCAAGAAAAATATTAAGACAACAACAACAGCAACAAAGGCAAAAGCTCGAGTGTCTGCTTAGGGTGGAGCCGGCTGCCAAGAGCGATGGATGAAATGTAGGAGGAGCCGGCTGCCAGCCATTTGTAATAGTTGCCAGGCTGCTTCCTGTTTGGCAGCCAGGCATCCTGCTCCGGGGCCCTTCTTCTGCTCCTCCCACTACTTCGCAGTAGACGGCAATAAAATGATATAAAAGTAAAAATCAAAAGTAAAACAAAGGGTCGAGGGGGAAGATAAAAAAGGGAGCCAGTTCTTGATCTGCTGCTACTGCTGCTACAGCTACTGCTGCGGGCTATTTCACGTAGTCGAATCAATTCAAAACAACTGCGAATGCAATTTAATAAAATCCGTGCACGGGCGAATTTCTTTCCGCTAGCTAGCTGCTCTCGTTTCCAGCTCCTGCTGCTGGTGGTGGTGGGTTGCTGGATGAAAGTCCTTTGGCAAGGAGTAAAGCCAACCCGGCGCAAAACAATAAAGCGAGCTTGTGTACACAAGGGATATGCTCCTGTCTTTCAGCAGGAACACACACACACAGACTCACTCGGAGCCAGTCAGGCGCTCAGGCATGCGAGTCCTGCGAAACAGTCGCCATATTGGCAGTCCTCCTCGACTGCTGCTGCTGCTGCTCTCCTTGTTTGCCGAGCGCTGTTAATTTGGCAATACCCGCTTTCAATTATCTTATAAATATGAAAATGCAGCAGCAAACGCTGCAGGCGCAATCCGAATCGTAATGAAAAACGTTTCATTTTTCATTAAGAATATACAAAGACCCCACTGTGTGCTGTGTACCTTTCAGATCAATCAAAAAATCATGACGTTCCCGGCTCAGGCACACACACTCCTCTGATTCCTGGCTCCTTGACCAGCAGCAGCCGGACGGAAGGATTGGCAAGACGCATGAAAGTGGCAAAAGTCATGGGGATTCGCGTACGTGCCACCTGCATTATTCATTGCTGCCAGTGCTACGCCGCTGTGACGCAATGATGGGTATTACCACCGGAACGGGGGATTGGGATTTCGATTGGGAAACATCGGAGCTCGCACGCACCTTCCTTCTAGGCGGACTAGGCGAGGTCGACACTCCGTTGCGCATCTCTGGCAATGCGCAAATATGTGCTCATCAGCAACATCCATGGCAACAGCGACATCAACTGCACTTGAAATAAAACAAAGCTTGAAATAGTGGCCTAAAATAAAAAGTATTTTTAATAACTTAAAAAGCAAACTATTTAAAATGTATAAAAGATATATAAGAACCCCCTTTAAATAAGACTTACAAAATATTACAAATTTAACTAATCTCTTGAAATCTAAACACAATTTCCTTGAAGTGTACTTCGAATGATCGCCGCAGCGACACTATTTCAATTAGCAACTGCAATGCACGCGCTAAAATATGCAAAGTGCCTGCCACTCGCATTCGCATCCACGTTTCACGTCATGGCAGTATGAGCCTCATTGCTCCGCCTGCCTGCCTGCCATACCCACCAGATGCCTCGATCTCTCTCGATCCGCCGATCCACCGATCGATGGAGCACTTGACCCCGCTGGCGGCAATGTTGTTGCTGGCACACTTTGCACCGCACATGGCCTATTGGGCGTGTTTATGTGTGTGGTTGCAAATATTTAACGCGAAATGCCGCAGCAGCCCAGCAATTGGTGGACCAGTGGTCGACCACAGTCGAGCAGCCAAGCGAGGCTGGGACTCTGCGGCTGCGACGACGCTCCTGCAAAATGTTGAGCAATCTTGCGATCTGGTCAATTATCGTCTGTTTGCTGAAGGAATTCCGCAAAGTGACATTGGAAACTATTTCGTAGAGCAGATTCTCAACGAGATCGGGAGCAGGGACTGCAAAAGATACACACACAAGATACATATCTTTGGGAAACTCATCTTAGGGGGCCACTTCAATGGTAGTACATTAAGCCTATTTGTCTTGGTCAAAAAGTAGGCTAACAAAAGGAAATAGCGCCAGAAAGGAGAGACTCTTCCAGAGGGTACCCTGGGAAAGTTATTATATGCACAGAAACTCTCCTTAAAAAAGAACATTTGTAGCATTTTAAGGTTGCATCTTGTACTTTGATTGCTAAATAAATAAAATCTGAAATCTAAATATCAATTATTTTTTTGTTTTATTTCCAATTATAAATATTTTTATCAACTTTACTTAACCTAAACCCTTTTCTACTCGTGTCAACCATCTACCCTTTTCTCTATGCTATTATAGGGTATTTAAAAACATGAAAAAACCTCTATCCACCATTTAGAGTCAACCGAGCGCGGCATTTTTGTAGTACGAGTGCCTCGTACTCGTTCCAAACACTCATTATAGATCCGAGATGTGCTTGTTTGCGGCTATAATGACGCTCAACGCTGGCTCAGACTCGGACTCGGACTTGGAGTCGCCTTCGTCGTCGTCTTGGTCGTCGATGTCGATTCAACGTTAATCACGACTTTTACTTGTCTTTAATTTTTTTGGCAAATAACCCGGCTAAGAAGGAGAAACGGCTCGAAACTCTCGAGCGTCTGAGAAATGGGCGCGGACGGATCGAGTTAACATATACAGAGATATATACAGAGATATATATACCCAGAGACGAAGGTGGATATTTCGGGCTAAGTATGGCCCAAGTGGTATGTGTAAATTTTCACTGTCGCTTGCTTATTTTTTTTTTGTGTTTTTGTTATTGGTTTGGTCTTTTTTTTCCGCCTTTTTTTGTTTCGTGTTCGAATTCAATTTAAAATGCACGTAGTTATGTCTGTTTACTTAAGTTTTTGACGGATATTTTAACGATGTGAGCTCAACACAAATTCACTTTAAACGCTGTGAAGGTGGGGGCTCGGATGGGGGTAAGTAGGTGGGGGAAAGGGGCTGGGAGAAGAGGGCAAGACACATCCGCACCGATGACGAACGACAACGACAAACATGTCGAGATATTCACGTCCGAGTGATAATGAGATGCGCGCCTTTTTCCAGTCGGTTTCCCTGCTCTCGGTGTCTCTCCATCATCATCATCTCTACTACTCTGTCTCTGCCTCCTCCTTGCTTGTCACTTTTCTCTCCAGCTTTCTGCTTTTTCGCTGATAAACAAGATGGAGTTACATTTTTAGGTTAATTATGTGCTAAAGTGTGGGCAGGCACACGGAGCAGGGGTGCCCCAGAGAGGCAGAGGCAGAGGAGATGGAGAGAGAAACCCTGAGTTTGGTTATATAAAACCCAGCTACGAATATGATATCATGCCTCCGAAATTGAACATCCACAAGGAGTCAGGCTGGACAGGAGATTGGCTGCATCAATGGCTTGCCCACATTTGGCTATTTGCAGGCTCGTAATTTCAGGCCAGTCCAGTCAGCATCATTCAAGGACCTCCGTCCACTCAAATACACAAATCTTGTTTGTTTATAAATACATAGATAAACGCATATGCAGGTCTATGCTATATAGAGGCTATATTGGACAGGACAAAAAGGTTGAAAAGGTTTGAAACGTTAGAAATCTTATGATATTATTATATTTATTAATAAAATTAACATGGGAAAGGCTTCAATTTGAAATTGATAGCACTGTTTTGCAGGTGCTAGAAATTTAATTAATTTAACTACCAAAAAGGCTTCTCTTTAATCAATACTAATACCTATTAAGCAGCAAATTTTACTCTAGGATACCTTCACATTCGATCATTCCCCAATTGTAATATTTTAGGCCTTGATTTCGTATCTGATGAATTTGTGCTAATTTATCAAAAATGACCAAAAACCAGACATGGTTCAACACAAGGCACAAGACGTTTGCTGATGCGGCAGGTTGTCCTGGAAAAAGGAGCCCCAGATCGCCTGACGACTGGTCGAGACCCAGAACTGGGGGGGGAGGGAACCCACCAGCTGCTGATTCATTAAATCTGTGCTGGGGTACATGCCTGTTGTTGCCTAGTTTATGGACACGGACAAAACCGAGTCCTCAAAGCGAGGCCAAAACCGACAGGAGCGGGAAGCGGGAAGCGGAAGCAGTGGCGTTGCACTAGCCGAAAGCTGTGCAAATATTTTATGCAAATGTCCGGGCCCCGTCATTGCACGGACCCGGCTACAGCTACGGATATAATAGCTACGGCTTTGGCTACTACGGTTGGGGCCACTGAAACGAAATTAATTTGTGTTTATACATAATATGCCTGGGTCCGGGTGTGTCCTGTTTTCCACTCAGTGCACAGTCACACACACAGGCAGGAGCTGGAGTGCCCGTGTGTGGGCTTGCCGCAATGAAATTTCATTATGAATATGCCGGCCAGCATCATTATCAAGAGCGGCAAAACAACGCAGTGCAGCGCACACAGCAAAGGATATGCACATACAGATGCGCGTACAAAAGGATGTGCGAGCGCTTTTATATGAGCTGATGTTGCTGTTGTTGTTGCAGCAGCTCCTGCATTTGTTGCTGCACTGCTGCTGCTGCTGCTGCTGCTGCTGCTGCTCCTGCTGCGGTGGCTTTGTTGTTGGCACTGTTCCTGCGGTCGGATAGAGAGCGTCCGCCAGATAGGCAACAATAATGCACATGTGTCTAAAATTGAGTTTAAATATACATACGAGCGAGGGGGGTTACTAGAATTGTAAGATAGAAATTATAGAATTCAAAATATTAATAATAATAATACACATTTATTAATAGAGACTTTGAAATACTGAGCAATGTCCTTTGTATATTAATCTGAAATAATCTCTCATAGTTTACAATGCTAAACAAAATGGTAGAAAATATTTAGATAGTTTTAAATAGTCAAATTTATTCAGAGTTTATATTAAAAAGTAATAATCTTCATTGTGTCCTTTAAATTTAATCTGAAATGAATGTACAAATATTAAATAAACACTTAAATAAAATTATTTTAAGATAGAAATAATAGAATTCAAAATAATAATAATGTAAATGAGCATTTATTAAAAGCGGCTTTGAAAGGTGGATTAAAATTGTTTTATAAACTGTAATAAATTATTTATAATAATAATCAAAGCTTAAACCCCTTTTTAACTATCTTAAGATGTGATATATATGATATTTGTATAATTTATAGTACATTATATTAAAATCTTGAAGATTTGGTTTTAATTGCCTTAACAGAGCTCACCGAATAAGGTTACATAATTTTATTAAACTCTCCTGATATATTTCTAATTTAATTACCTGGAAATAAACATTAAGTTCTTAACTAAATCGAGACAACTTTTTGCTCCCTCCTCTGGCTATATATATATTTATTGTCTGTACATATATGCTGGCAGCCGGACGACCAAAATCTGAAGTTAAATATTTTGTGTTGCAGCGGGTTAAACTTTGTGTTGTGCGGGCGACACACACCACACACGCACTATGGACGAGCTGATCTCAGCCACTATAAACGCACATGTACACTATAATTTGTTGATTCTGCCACTTAAAGTCAGCTGCAGTGGCACCCACAGCTCCTTGCTCCTTGCTCCTTGAAGAGCGCCATCCTTCTTCCACTCGTGTTTCATGTAGTTTCCTTCTTCTTTTCTTTCCCCTTTTTGGAAATTATGCCGGCACAGCAGAAAATCGTTGATTCATACGGTTGATTCCGCTATGCAAACCGAACTGGCTGTAAATCGGGTAAACTGTTGATGCATGTGGCGGCAGTCGCTGCAACCCGGGCCGAGAGTCCTGGCAAAATTCAGTTACCACCCCACGGGAACTGGCCAAGTCATCAGCCGTGGGCCGTATGCATATGCAGGCAACTGCGTTATTGCTACTGCAGTTACTCCTCCTGCTTCTTGGTCCTCTTACCTCTCCTCCTTCCACTCTTCCTCTCTCTCCTGCTGGCTACTGCAGGTAGTGGTGGTAGTGGTGGTGCTGCTGCCGCTGCTGTTGCTTTTGAGCAATCAATCAGCGAGCAAAAGTCAAACATTGACTTACAATCCAATCCACGGATTTAAATTGACGTATTTACCTGTGCCGGGCAGCAGCAGCAGCCTCACAGCCTCGCAGAGCCGCAGAGTCGTAGACAATGGCGGAGGTTCCGGGTTCCGGCTGCCGCACTGAGAGCTACTCCTGCTGCTGCTGCAGTTCCGGCTGCGTTGGCCTGCGACTTGGACTCCCACGCACCCATTGCCAGCCCACTCTCTGGCATTAAATTGGGCGATTCGCCAAATTATTGAGTTGTCGCCGGCAGGACGCTCCAATGGCCTGCAGCCGCATCAACGGAGCGCAGGCAGGGCGAGGAAGGAAGGAAGGGGCAGAATCCTCTCAAGGGGGTGGAGCTCTGGAGCTCCTGGGGGTCACAACTTTGGGCCTGCTGTGTGCGGGCACGCTGTTTGGCCATTAAAGCTTCATATTTGACTTCTGAATAATTCAAATTACTAATATTGATTCGGGCCACGAGAAAAAATGTAAACGCATTGTTGTTGTTGTTGTTGTTGTTGCCCCGGCCGGTTGAGCGACATTTCAGCATTTTCCTATGCAGCAGCAGGGACAACAAAAAACAAGAGCACTGAGAGAAATAAAAAGATATCTATCTACAATTTATGAGATTCTCCAACCTAGAAACTTGCCTTAAAAATCGTATTTTGTATTTAGAAAATTTATTTAAATATTAATTATTTCCAAACTAGAAACTTTGCTTACAAAACCTTATTTTGTATTATGAAAATTTATCTAAATATCACCTATTTCTCTAACTGCACTAGCAACAACAACGGGGCCAACGGAAACAGCAACAGCGACAATAAAACAGTCAACATGACAAACGTCGCGTCGCTGACGTTGACATTTGGTTGATTGGCGCCCCAGTCGTATACGTAATCAACGGAATGTTGACCACGTCCACCACGCACACGCCCAGCACACCCACCCACCCACACCCCGCACACACACTCGCTGGCACACACTTATGCATAGGAACATAGCCTGGCCTAGCTATAGTCCCTACGATATATGCTTGATTGGATACGCGCGTATACGGAAAAATGCCAGTCGGGGGCTGGGGGGCCATCAAAATCGGAATGGAAATAGGGAATCGGTGGAAATGGAAATGGCTGCTTGTCATGCGAGTGTCAGCTCCACTGGGGAGCTAGTCCGGATCCCGGATTCGGTATGGATCCAACTGCTTATTTCCTTTTTATTGACAACACCGAGATGGCAGGGGAGAGCAGGGGCGGGCCGATGGACAGCAGAGTCGTAGCTTTTAACTAGTGTAAATAACGTCCTCATCAAATTGTCATAAGGACTCACCAATACACGCACGACAGATAGACAGACAGACAGTTGCAGGCGTAATATGCACGAGGAAACCAATGGCAGCCAGACACGCCAAGCGGACTGGGCCCCCAATAATGGAATACCCTGCCCTGAGGAGGTCTTTGGGAATGTAAATCGAAGTTGGAGTGAAACTAATGAGCCTTGAAATAAGTAGAAAGGATAAGGGTATTATAAAGAACACTTTTGATCAGCAAAACAGCTATAGAAAATTTTAAAATAAATTTAATACTGAGCAATGTTTGTTGCAGCTCAATCTGAAATAATCTCTCATAGTTTAGAGAGCTAAAAAAATAGTAGAAAATTTTGCGATAGTTTTAAATATTCAAATTTATTCAGAGTTTATAGTAAAAACGAATAATCTTCATTGTTGTTCTTTAAATTTAATCTAAAGTGATAATAAATTTATTAATTAAACACTTAAATAATCCTTTAGAGTATAACTTTCATTAGGAAGAACATATTAATCTCTTGTTAATTGGAAATATATATTTATTTTATTATTTCCTCATTCATTTTCCTAACAATTAAAAACAAGAGTAGTTTGAATTCCTGGCCTTAGGAAATCATTTTCATTTTCCAGCCGTTTCTTTGTTATTTAGGTCGCCCTGCATGTGGTCGTTGTCCTGCGGGAAAGTGACTCCCCCCGCAATCCTGAACTCACTTCCACTTCTCCTCCACCGGGCCTGAACTCACACCCACACCAGATAGGGCGCGATAAGCAAGGCCAACTATTTTCATTGTCTGCCATGTTTGCCAACTTGTTCTTAATTAAGCCAGGTTGGAGGGCCCGGAGTACCCCGGCCAATGCTCGGTTGGGTCAACAAGCTGTTCACATTTCCAGAGCCGACACCAGAGCGGCCACCATTTTGTGAGATTCTTGCCTTAATCAGCAACAGCAGCAGCAGCAGCCATACATATAGGAGGAACGGTTGGCCAGCCGATAAGAGCCCAGAGCCGGAGGAGCTGGAGGAGATTGGAGAGTCTGGCCAGAGAGAGAAGGCCGGAGGCTAAAGCCATCGCTATATATAGCTGGCACACAACATCGCGCCGGTGATTCCCGTGGTCTTGGGCGTTATCTTCGCTTTTGCCTGCCAGAAGAAGAAAGAATTTGCTCTGTTCTTGGGTCTGTTTGCTCGCTGTCCCGTCTCCGGATGCACTCTCCGGACTCCGGGCTTATCGCAGCCCCGACAACTGTCTCATTATTATACGCGCTGCGATCGCGGCGACGATCTGCGGCGTTATTTGCATTTATGCAGCGTCTGATTAGATAAGCAACTCTCAACAGATACGGATACGGGACAGCAGTGCTTTGTGCGTCTTCCTGTTCTCGAGTCGGCTTGCTCCGTACCTGATCCAGATAATGGGAACGGACTTTATCGTGGTCGCAGATAAACGACGGGTCTTAGCGTTGATTCTCCTCGCCGACTCGCTGCCTCGCCTTGTTGACAAAGTGCAATTTACAACTTTTCCGAGAAGTGTACAGAGGAAAATATGCCGCCAGGTTTGAGTCTTAATAAATGCAGTAAAATAAAAAAAAAATAAAAAAGAGACAACGCCCAGGGTGTACTCCATGGAGCTGGGCCTGGGACAATCCCCTCGTTGGCCGATCCAAAAACTTAATGCTTTCGCAAATAGTCCACAAACATCCGGTGGTCACACTCGAAATGCCACATGTCGTTCGCTTTCGAATATCCAAATTAGTGTTTGACTTGCTGCGGCTTATTTCCCTCGCAGTCTCCATATTTTTTGTAGCGAAAAATTAAGATCACATTGCCAGGCAACGACAATGCGTCAAAGTAACCAAAACCACTCAAATGGGTAAACAAAGCCAAGGCTGGAAAAAAAGGCTTGACCGACTGAGAGGGCTCTGAGCTGTGAGCTGCGAGTTTGGTGTGAAAAGCAAAAGCTTGGCGATTCCCAGAAAGGCCTGATGCACTCTCATACAGGCGGACAGGCCATTAACGGGGATTCCCTGTACTTAATGGCAGGCTAAGTACTCCTTCGAGGGGCGTGAGGAGCCTGGAAATGTGTTGAAAGAGCTCACAGGATTGCTAATGTGGTTGGTACTATATAGGGATCGCGGAAAATAAGGTCCAATATGATATTTCTATAAAATTATTATACTATTGTCCTAGAAGAGGGCTTTAACTATGATCCTAAAACCGGATATTGTTATTTAAATTACATTTTCTTAGACCATTTGATCATTTCGTTATATTTCTGTATTCTACTACCTTTCTATTAATTTATTGACTTTCCTTATCTTTCACCAACCTGCTCTAATTTGTAAATATTAATTCAATCTAAAATATCAATGAAACTTCATGAACAAAAGTTTCTTTAAATATCATACTTTAATAAAAGGAAAACTTAATTCCCTTGTGGCTAATATTTGTTGATTCCCCCAATCAAAATTCCAAACTGACTCTTCTCTTATCTCTTGACGTCTTATCTGTGACGCCTGAAGATTTGCTAAACCCTATTCATCCCGCTGTCTTATCAGCTAGTTTCCAACTCTATCAGTCCAAAGAAAATCCCCCTCCATTTTGCTGAGCTCAGACAACTTAAGACCCGGCTGTATGGTGGCTCCCGTAGGAGTCTCCCTCTCCGGCTAATTGTAATCCCCGTATATTTACCTATGCATATGACTGCCAGGCCGGTCGCCTTCCCTGACGAATCGAACATCGATTGGCAGTCGGCGGGGGCGGCGGCGGCATGTTTCGATTGTTTATTATTATCACCTACCTACAGGTGTCGTTCCATAAACATTTTCAAACAAGGCCACTCCAGCTCCAAGCCAGGGAGCTGCTGCTGCTGCTATGTACATGGCCCAAGTAGGAATCCGAAGGGAACCGGAGACGAAGACGTAGCCGGAGTCGACTGCCTGTATGAATTGAACAATTGCTGGCTTCGTTTGCGCAAAGCAAATATTTTACAAATCAAGCGCTTTTCTGATTTTGTAAATGTGGGCTACCAATTTCCCTGGCACACACTCACTCGATGTGGTGTGTGTACACACACCAACGAAAGCGCAAGTCATTGGCAAAGATCTACATAAACTCACTCTCGCAGTGAATAATAAAAAAGCAGGAAAAAAAAGGAGGCTCGTGCCCTGCAAGCCCGCAAGAGGCATTCTACTAACAATATTTAACTGAAAAATATTTATTATTTACCAATTTGTTTGCTCGACTAATAACAATAATCGTAGCAGCGCAAGAACAACAACGCCGAGAAGCCACCACAGCGAAACAAAAAATAAAAATAAAAGAAAAAGTCATTCATTGAGAGGGAGAGAGAGGCTCCCCCAATGCACATAACCCCCACCGATATGCCCACTTCGATTCCAGTTCCAGTTTTTCAACACCCCCTACCTCCCTTCCTCCCCCGCCAGCCAAGGACACTGCACCGCTATGAAAATCGAATACGAAACAATCACAAATATTGGCAGCCAGCAGCGAGTGCAGGCGAGGAGCAGGAGCAGGAGCAGCAGGTCGCCCCCACTTGGCACTTGGCAGACATGCGCTAGACGGCGGCTTGTGTACACTCTGCCCGCCATTTGCCTGCGACTCCAAAGGCACTGGGAGAAATATTAAGGGAAGGTTTAGGAATTTCTTTAAATATGTTTATGGAAAAAGAAAGTTTTCTAGATTTTCTGAATATTTTTCTTTCTATTGATGATAGATAAAAAAAGACTTTTCCTCTCGATATACTTTCCTGGAGACATGCAAGTCAGGGCTTAGGTTACCTTTAACCCAAACTTATTTACCTGAAAAACTATAAATATTTCGAAGCCACTTATGGCCTCTAATAAAATCCTTTTAACATATCCTTTTTTTCCGAGTGCCTGGAATTGAAATGGGAGCGGCGGCACTGCCTTCTCGCCATCGACATCCTGCCGCAGCGGCATTGTTTTTGTTTGCCTTTTTGTATTTCTATTTGCTCGCAAGTTTAGTTTGAGTTTAAATTTATTCCCGCCGCCCACGCTTTCGACCCACCACCCATCGCCATGCGTCCTCCTGATGCCGGCTGGATTTCTTGTTGATTCCGCTTTGGATTGCGATGCGCTCTGCTTCGATTCAACTCAATTCGTTTCGATTCCCCACCAATTGGCTGGGATATGGCCTTGCCCCAGCCCCTCCCCCGTCCTCCTCCTGGGCTGCATTAGAGCCGAAGTTGTTAAGCAGCGCTAGATAAGTGCTCGAATAAACATAAATAATAAATGACATTTACTAAATAAAAATATTTGCGTTCGCATAATATTTGAGCAGCAAACTCAAACTCGACAGCTAGCTCTGGCTCTCTTCCATGGCTCTTTGGGGTTCTAGCTCGGTGTGTGTGTGTGTTGTTGGCCATGTTGGCCAAAACACACACACACTCTCTTGCCTAGCTTTGGCTTTGGTTGATTTCGGAAGCAATTTTGGCACCAAAGTGAACGAACGTCGCGCTTTTCCCCCCCAGCTCCACCGCTCTCCACTCTGAACTCTGTGTGTACTTGTACTACTATAAAACGAAAGAAAAAGCCAGGGGAAAAAAAATAACATGGCGAAATTTGTGCTTTCACTTTCATTTGTTTGCTGTAATAACAAGGTAGCAAGCGAGCGCATTCCGAGGACTGCGACTGCGACAGCGGCGGCAGCAGGCGGCAGACGGCAGGCGGCGACTATATTGTTCTGCAGGAGATGGAAGCCGCCAGGCGACGCCTTTTGGGGGGCGGCTCGCTTTTGTTTGCCCTCAGCTTTGACTGTGCATTTGTCAATGCAAATATATACACAAAATTAAAATCGTACCGAACAGCCAAATGCAGGAGGGAAGTCATTGACATTGACACATCGATTAGCTTCAAAGTTAGGCGATTGGAAGAGAGAACTTGTTCTTGATTAGTCTTCAGATTTTGAAGTAGAATTAATGAGCATTACATATCCTTTAAATTTATATCATTCAAACCTTAATAAGCCTTTTCTTATACCTATACCTATATCAAGAAAATATAGCCTAAGTTTCATTCTTAAAATCTCTAAAAACATCATTAAAAATTAGCCAGAAATATAATTACAATTCATGAATTATTTTCACACATCTTCCTAAGTAAATTTGAATCAAAATACAAATTATATTTAGCTTGCACTACATTTCCCTTAAACTTATATCAATCAAAACTTAATAAGCCTTTTCTTATTCTTGTTTCAAAATCCATAACAACCTCATTTAGTAAACCAAAAATCATTCATTTTAAAACCTTTGTTTAACCCCCAACCTTTAGCCATTTTTTTTTGTTAACCTGTTTCAGCCTAAACAAACCCTGATTAATATGCAGTTTCTGGCCAACTTCAATGACAATTAGCCACGCTAATTATGCAAACTCAATTAAGAGATTTGCAATTGGATTTTGTAGCTGAAAAAAATACGTAACTTGTAAATTCATTCAATCATAATTATTTCCAGCGATTTTCGCGACTTTCCTTTTTGGCCAAGACGTTCAAGCAATTAGGCAGCCGCCTCGAAGAAATACGAAAAAAAGCGAAAGAGATTAAACTGCAATTGGCCAAGTCAAAGTCAATCAACTGTGGAGTTGGCCAGAGTTTTCTTTTTTCTTTTTCCTCTTTCTTTTTGCTCTTTCCAAGATTAATGCAGAAATGCCTGCAATTAGCCTGAAGTATATGCAAGCAACGTGAAGAGTTCCAGATTCAAGTTGGCTTATCCTCCGGCGGATAAACAAATGTCCCGATTTGATGGCGGAATAAAAAGCAATCAAAACAACTGCGGCAATTGCAGCATCGCTAAGCCGCAACAACAACCATTCATTCCGAACCAAACAAAAAGGCTAAACGCAGTTTTATATTAGCCCATCGGTGTGCAATATCAATTGTATTAACGCCGCCGTAATCAAATCAAGATCAGAATCAGCCTCCTCTCACTCCGGAAAAATCAAAGTTCAGGCTCACTATTAACTGCCCAAAACGGAGAGCTGGGAAATCCGTGCACAGTTGGATTAACATCAGCAGCACCACCCCTGCAATCAGTGCCACATCAACATCTACGTCATCCTTCAACCCCCCGCCGGGTGGCCGGGTGCCGGGGACCTGCTCACAAATTGCTCGCCCCTTGCAGTCACACAAATGAATAATGAAACGCTTATTGTCGCAATTATTTTATTGCCCCGATATCTGTAGCCTCAAAACATACACCAAAGACCGAAACGAGAGCACAATGTCGATGGAAATGACGACGATGAAGAGGAATCAGGGCCTCGCCAGACTGGGCTGCCTTTGCTGGGAAATAAATTACCTTTAAGGGTGATTTATAAATACCCTACAACTTAAATATTTTCTGTTTAAAACTATAAATAAATAAAATATAAAGAATGTATCTTATGCCTTTATTTAAAAATGAGAAAATATATATACAAATTATAGATTAAATTAGCAAAAGGGAATTAAAACTCATTAGGAGCATAAAAATATATATTTATTCTCTTATAAATTTAAATTCTATCTTTTAAATAAAACACAGAACTTTCTTACAACATTTTTCACCATTTTACTAAGCTAAAAATTCTTATAAATAAATAATATTTCAATTTAAAAGAGTATTTAATTTTAGACTTAAAAACACAACATAGTTTCCAATCCTGCCAGGACAATGCACTCTTTCTCCTTCTCTCTCTCAGGCTCTGCCACTCCTTGGCCCTTCGCTGCTGCCCTGAGTCCTTCGAACACGAAAACCCCAGCCCCTCGTCCACGTCTGAGTCCTGATGTATGGCATAATCCTTGCTATTATTTGGGGTTGATTGTTCGTGAATCGGGAGTGAGCCCGGGACCAGACGGCCGTTTTGTTGTTGGTTGTTGCTCTTGTTTAGGGGTTGTCCCGGCCAAGAACAACAACAGTGCATTAGCACTTTAATGCGGCTAGTGAGCATAAAATGTGGAAACAAACGCTCGCGCCCATTTCAATTAAATGCTACACGAGGCAAAGGCAAAGGCAAAGGCAAAGGCGCGGCAAGGACAACAGCAAAGACGGGTAACAGCATCAGCAACAATAACAACAATAACAGCCGCCCCACTCCCCCGCATATCCTGCGAGCAGCAACCCACCACAAAAGCACCCACCGCTTGCTGGCACTTTCATGTCCTGGCAATTTATTTCGAGGGTGTTGATGGGCGGTTTTGTTTTCATTGGATTTCTGTCGCTGTTATTCTAATGCCCAGGCCGAGGCCTAGCCGGCTGGATATTTCCAATCAAAAGGCGACAGCCCTTCCTCCACCACCACCGCCTGACGGACGGACGGAGGCTGATTCCGGAGGCTTATGCCCCGGAACCCAGAAACCTGCGTGTTAAATGCCAGCATATGTGAAAATAAGCTGTGACAAATGGCTTAATTTAGATGTCAGCGAAGGGGCCGCTAGAATTGTTGAACATGTTTTAGGCATGTAAAAATATTGGCACATTAGCCAGAGATAACAACAACCTGGCGGGGGAGTTCAGGTTGGAAAAGCACTTAAAGAAAAGTCTGGAAAGTATAGAAGAGTGCTTAGATCAACTGGGAATTGCTGGAAATCAGCTATTAAAATTGTGGTTGTTAGAGGTTCGAACTCTTATTAAGTCTTTTGCATTCTTGATGCACGAATTAATGGCTGAAAAATTAGACAAAATTGGTTAAACAATAGAAAAGTGGTCTTCTCTATTTCAAAAGGTTGGTATAAATAGCATTAAATGTATTTCCCTTTTCCTTATGTTAAAAATTCTGCACCTTTAATAGCTCCACAAACAAGCTTACCTTTGCTATATCAAAATAATTCTTAGTATAATCTTTGATATCTTGAAAATAATATTTAATAAATTCTGTAAATTCAGAGTCTAATCTAAACAATTTTATAATTTCTTCAAGTGTTTATTAGCCTTCTTATAAATCATAATAAAAAACATATATAGCTGGCTAGTTGACCTTCTGTTAGCATTTGTCAGAGTTTAAGACCAATATCTGACCCCGGGACTTGCACCTGCCGCGAGCTCTGACATTTATTTGCATGTCAGTCAGGTTTAAAAAACTTTCAGGCCCTAGAACATCTGCCAGTATATAGAATATATAGTATATATCTGGTAGTTGGGGTTGCTATTCCTATTGCCACTGAAAGAGTGGCGACGTTCTGTCGTTGGACTGGAACTGATTGACAGTCGTCTTATGAATGGGCGCCCATTGTGCGGAGCAGGTACTTAGCCGGTTACTGCAGCATTACGGATTTTGTTGGGATTGCACCCGCGGCGACAGCCGCTAAGCTTCACTTCGTCTCACCCCGCTTTGCTTTGCTGTGCTCCATGCGCCCCGATCAATTACAGAGGATTTGGCGGACTTGACATTTACATGAGTTGCGGTAAGCTTTAGCGCCGGGGTGTCCCAGGGTCTACCGGCTGCCCTGCTCAATTGTCCGGAAAAACTGTTGAGCCCACTTGAACACATGACTGGAAAAGTGCATTTCCATTTTTGCCCATCGATCGCTGCTCATTTGATGTTCGAATGTGCGGGGAATTCCGCCTGCTTAAATCTTTTTGACTTGCAATTCGGAAATGATGGCTTATCCTGTTTTCTTTATTGGTTAAAGATGCCGTCTCTAACCGTCTCTGAATGGTTTTTGTTTTGATGGCTTAGCTTGGCCAAACAATTGCAGTTATATCCCCTCTGGTCGTTCTCATGCCAAATAGGTTCTGTTGTCCTGTCCCTCCTGCTCAATCTCCTGGCCATTCATGAATGGATCAGAGCATTGAGCCTGCCGGGCAAAGGGATGCAAGGATGTCTGTCTGTTTTTGGTGGCATGAATGTAACTGATCTGTTCACAAAAAATGCAAGACAACAATTACTTTTAATTGAATAATTTTATTTGTAAATTAAGGGAGGAAATAAATTCTAATTTTTAAACGGAATTAATCAACAAAAAATAATACAAATATATAACATATTATAACTTCTTAATCCTTGATCTATTTGAAACTCCTTTCTCTGGTTTTTGATTTCCCAACTCAAACATCCACGGAAAATACCCAGAAATTAGGGCAGCCGGTCTGTGTGTCAGCCGGAGTCCTTTTTTGGGTCCTAAGGCTATTGCTCAACGGCACTTGAGCGATTTTGAAGGACACACATGGACCCTACGATTTGATTCGGTTCCGGAGTCTGCTCCTCTTGCTGAGCTATGCAAATCCAAAAGCCCAACAAGGCGATGCCAAAAGGGGAGTGGATCTGGGAGAAGCAGAGGAGCAGCAGCAGCAGGAGGAGGAGAAGGAAGCGGGTGTGGCGCCCACTTGACAAATACCATTTTCGAAATTGAAAGACAAACTTTTGAACAGTCGACGTAGGCTGCTGCTGCCACTGCCGCCGCTGCTGCTGCTGCTGCTGAAAATGGAAATGAGACACAATGTGCAGCAGTGGCGACGGCATCCGCATCCTGCTGACGAATTTGCTGAGTGTGTTGATTTGTTGATTCGTTTCGCCTAATCGCACCATCACCACCACTAGCTCCGGCTCTGGATGTGGCCCTAGCTCGGGCTCTGGCTTGGTCTCTGGCTCTTCTGAGTGAAGTTGGACCCATAGCCGGAACGAGAGCCAGCTAGGCATCAGTCCGGATCAGTGCTGCGAAGAGTCCTTTTAGCTATGGGATTCTGTTTCTACTTTAGGTTCTTTATAACAAAATTAAAAAGGGTTTTTCATAACACTAAATATGATGAGGTATCCTTTAAATAAAATGTTTTAATTTAGGTGAAAAGAGAAAGCTTATATTTTTTATTTTTCTAAACATTTCTGACGAATATTATCTTATTTTCATGATAAAACATTTATTAAATTTATTCTTATTCTAGGTGCAATATTTTAAATATTTCCTGCTGATTTCTTTTATGAGTATGAAACCCATCTTATCAGAAAAAGGACTACTGCTCAGCACTGCTCAGAAAGGATGCCCCGATGGCGGCCAAAACTTGTCCAGTCGACGAGCTAGCGACGAGCCAGCGCACATTGTCCCAAGTTGGAAGCGGGCCAGGCCGGTACCGGGACAGGCAGCTCCTTCGTCCTGCGCACGCAAATGTGTTTGTCCTGTGCACGGACATGTGTGAGTCGTCCGGGAAAGTTTGACTCTCGGCACTCGGCACTTGGCGTGTGTGGGTGGAAATGTGTTGAAAATTTATTGACATTATTCAATTAATTATTGTGCAAATATTTTCGCTTGCAAATACAGATATACACACACACACACGGAATGGGGTCCTGGACTGGGCTCGTAAGTGGCAGGGAATTTGTCATTAATTGTGAATTAGATTGCATGAAACTGTTGCCGGTGCCAAATTTGTTTATCCTTGTTGTGGCCGTTGTGCAGGCTCATTCTATCACTCAATCTCTCAATCATTCACACACACTCACTACTCATTCGACCGTTCGATGAGGATGAGAGGATGCGCCATGACCATGTCCATGTCCGTTTCCGTTACCCGCACACCGGAAGCGGCGGCCAGCTATCGATGCCGCGCTCCTCCAAACCCCTCTTGGCCTGGCAGGATTTCACATTAATTTCGCCTGCGTATGCAAATACAATTTCAAATAAATCGAATTAATTTAATACGAGATTTTGATTTGGTTTTTGCCAAATGCTAAATGTATATACATTTTTCCCCTGTTTGGCAATGTTTCGGCATTAACTTAATTGCATTTAAATTGAAAATATCGCAGCAAGTGCATTGCGAACGAGTTTTAATTAAAACGAAAATAAATAATCAATCGCTGGATGTGGAGCATTGAAGCAGAGGAGCTGGAATATTGACCCTTTTCTGGTTACCTTTTTATGGTGCAGATAAAGAAAAGGTTTTTAATGAGGGAAATATAAATTAAAACTGCAGGAATAATGAGCAATGAATAGATACGGAAATATCCTTTCTTCTAGCAAAATCTTTCGATATTTCAGTGGGTTTTGATATAGTTCTAAGTTATTTAACTTTAAAATAAATCATAAATAAATAATTGAAGTGTTTTTTATTATATTTTTAATAAAAGCTATGCCTCTTTAATCACTTCCTAAAAGGACTCTTGGCCAAACATGGTCCGGTTCATTCATCATACTCAACTGCTAATGAGCTTCGCTCCACATATAGCTGCCACCTCCTGCTCCTCCTCCTCTTGGCGGCCTGTCAAAACGCAATTTGATTATTAGATGCCATCGTGGCGGTCGTCTGAAATTCCATCCAATCGAATGGGCTGCTGCTCCGCGATAAAGGTGTGTTAGGGCTGCCAATCGATAAGCGCCGAAGCTCTGAAGCGCCTTCGCCGAAGCGCCCTCCTTCCTGCACATCAGTCACTGTCACTGAACCAACCGCAAATGGGCAACCTCCATGGTCCCACTTCCAGTTCCGATCCCACCCACTATCCACATACCCACCCTCCAGCCCATGCCGAAGCGTGATTAATGCGTTGACGTTGCAGCTAAGCCCGCTGTTGCCCGGCCATCAGCGGCAGATACAGGCCAAGATATGGGACAAAAAACGTATGGCCCTGGCTCTCCAGATAATGCCACGTCTATGTCCTACGCCGATTTGTAATGTTTTGATTGCCGGAGACGCGTGGCAGGACTTTTGGTCCAAGGACACGTGCCCGCATTTGCGAGCGTAAGGTTTCGCGGATTAATTTCAATTTGTGAAAGGAGGGTGGAGCTTTGCTGCTAATTATGTGTGGAATGTTTTGGATAAACACAATGCATCGAGGAACAGGAAAAGGGGCACAGGCACAGGGCACAGGAACGGAGACAGGGATTGCAGCATAAAAAGGACAACCAGGCCAAAGGCGTCCACTTGCTGCCAGTGGGTGTTGATGCTGCTGCTGCTGCTGCTGCTGATGTTGCCGGCCTAATCCGTAAGTGTCGTTCTCAAGCACGCAGCAGCGGCAAGCGCTGATAGAGCACACACACAGAAACACACCCGGAACCCGGACAAAGGAGGAGGACATTGGACTATGGACTCCAAGCCTGCCTTCCCGCCCTGCTCATAATGATGTGGGGCTGTCGCTGTCGCTGTCGATGTCGACATCGACGTGTCATCGACGACCGGCAACGGTTTTGGGCGGGGTCCGCAGCCAGCCTGTTGGTCAGAGATAACAGCAATTTATTTTCAAGTCATCATTTTAATTATCCCGTTCGCCCGGCACTGGCAATGGAAATGCTGGCAAACCTTGCCACCGAGCTGGGCGCGGCTCGCATTAAACGTGACAACAGCAACAGCAACAACCGTCGCACGACGTCCGCCATTTTGCTCATTAAAATATAATATGTATTTTTTAATTTCACAGAAATGTTTGCACAAAAATTTTCTCGAAACAAAGTTGAGAGAACGTCGCTCCGCCGTTGTCTCCCACCAATTTCTTTTTTTTTTCCTTTCTGGCCCCGGCCTCGTACATTTCCATCTTTTATTCCATGTCTGTCTCCGGCTGCAGCCCGAAAAAATCCTTTTTTCTTTCCCTTGTTATATTTTCCATTTGCCTAACCAGGGACTAACCCCAAAGCAGCTCCACCTCCGCCCTTGCCGGCGCCCCCAAAGTTTCAACCCATCCGCCATCATGCGTTTTTATAACCGGAAGCGTTCATGAGAAAGTTTCCGCTTTCATAACCGAATTTTAATTAACTTTCGAAAACCTAATTACAAAGTATTATTATAATGAAAAAGCAGTGCACAAAGCGAGTGAAGAGGCGCCGTGAGGCGGGTACCCCCAGACCGGGTCTGGAGTCCGGGTCCGGGTCCATGGGGGTCTCCACGTAGAGAGCAGGCAGCCAACCGAGCGAGTGCTGCCCCTGCAGCGACATCCACGACTCCATCCTCCAAGCTGCGTGTTTGTTACACTACAAAAAATATAGAAAACTAGCTGAATTCAGGGTAAAACTGATTCTGATTAGAAATTTAAATCTTGTTTATCGAAAAAGAGTCTTTTTATAGTCAAACTTTGAAGTCCACTTGAAGCCATATTTCCCCCACATTTATTTCTGTACTAAAACATTCATTTAATTTCTTTTAGTGCACATTCACTGTCTTTGAGTGCCTTCGTGCTCCGGAAATCTGAAGAGGGGAGAATGGAGGTCGCAGGATAGCAAAGGCACTACTTCCTGTGTATCCATCCGGCATAAGCTCAGGAAAAAAGGGTTGCCCGACCACTTTTTCAGCGCCAGCCGGCAGGAGCATCTGCTCCTCCTGCTTTGTGTGCCCAACTCTGGCTGCTGTGTCTCGTTTTAAAATTAAATATTCCATTAGAAAATTACTACAAGATTGTGGTTCTTTATTAGCAGCAGTAACAGCAGCCGGCTAGCTGGCTGGGATAGAGACTCAACCAAATCCAACTTTGTTGGCCGCAAAAACCGAGCTGAAATAGAAATTTGTCTGCTTTATAAAATGGCAAAAAATGGCTACCAACTTTCTTGCGCCACTTTAAAACTTAATATTTTTTTGGGGGCTTGGTAAATAATAGATTTTTCGGGAAAATACAGCAGACATGCAATGATGATGATCATCAATTTTTAATAACCGAAAATGTCATGACAAATTTTTCCTATTTGCCAATTTCCTAATGGTTTTGTTTTCCTAGTTTTCCAGTTGTGAAAGTTGTGCCGAGCTTGGCTTGTGTTTGTGGAAATGGAATTTTAAATTTGTGCCCGAATAATGGCAAATTGATGCCGTGGCGGGGCATTTATGAATAGATATGGGGAATACTATGACCGGGCCTTGTCTAGAGCTAAAGCTCAACAAACTCAAACCCCCCCTCGAACGGCGTCTTCAGCGCGCATGTCTGGCATTAAGGCATCGATATATAATACTCAGAGGGGTCGAGTGGGTGGCTGTTGGGGGTTGGGTGAATGGGTGGTTGTCTCTGTGGAAGGAACCAACCCCAAAACACAGATTTCCTAAGCCAGCCACGATGGGGTTGTTTGCCAGCCGGGTTGAAATGAAGAAACTCCGCCAAAACGAACGAACGAACGAGCGCTCACTCACTGACAGTCACAATGTCAAGGAAAAATCGAAATTGAAGCGACAACAAACCAAACGCCATTTTGTTGTGGCTCCCAGACCGAGTCCCCGTTCCAGTCCCAAACCCTCATGCCCGGGGACAACAAAGCGAGCTCTTTATGGAACAGCAGGCTATAAAAAATGTATTAAAGCCAGTCGCCCCCACATGCACATGTATAAATAAAATGTCGCCCATAGAATATATAGAAATGGTGACCTTCCCGCTTAATTAAAACTGACAACAGCTTGTCAAACATGGCCCCAGCCGGGCTCTGGAGATAAGTGAATCGTTGGCGGGCAAAAAAAAAAAAAAATTTTAATGCCTACGGAATGTCCAAGGAGAAGCCGTTCCTCCAAGTGAATCACACCGATGTTAATCAACGGTGGTAGGGTTCTGGTTAACTGTCATTACCTGCGCTTTTCAGAGGGGAATTGCGTCGGATCAGGCTGTTTATTATATATATACCATATAGCACAGATAAGGGCCACGATAGGGAACGTACTCGTAGTACTTGCACTCGTACTGCTCCATGGATATTACTAGAAAGCAAACAGAAACGAAAGGGAGCTGGGCTGAGCTCTCAGCGGTCTTGGGAAGAGGGAACTGGGAACTGGGAACATTGGGATAGGTGACAGGGTTGGGCTGGGCCTGAGATGGGTTAGTCAGTATGTCAGGTCCTGGTTGTTTACCTTCTTTTCCATTCCGTTGCAATTTATGAGTGCAGCGCGATAAGGGTTTATCATCGCCTAACCGGGGGATCGCGGATCGGGCTCGGGATCGGGTGGAAAAACTGCACTCTGCATCTGAGTGACACCGATAAGATAGCGTCTCCGGGAACTACCAGGCTATCGGTCGTTCAATTCGCTGCATCGATATACAGGCTGGAGATATAGCCAGGCGATACTCGACAGATAGGCCAACCCAATCAATATAGAAATGATTGTTGGAGGTCAGTTGTTTGTGTCAACAAAGGTGGCTGATTGCTGGCAAATGAAAACTAATTTATGATCATTTTTTCCTTTTTTTTTGTCTTGTATTTCAAACATTAAAATAGTCGATTTGTTGTTTTTTTATTTTTTTGTTTTGTTTTAATAATATTAATTTTAACTAGCTTTAGAGTTGGATTTGAATTCTTGCATTGACATTTATTGAATTTTTATATTGTGTATTTTACAATAATTTTCATGTTTGTGTTTATATTTAGACTATTTTTTTGTTTTGTTTTGTTATCGAGTTTAATTAATTAGCTTAGCTCAATGTAAAAATGGTTCATTCGCTTTTTATGGGTTGCTTTTTTACGCTTGCTTTTTTTTGTTTTTTGTTTACGCACAATATAACTAATATTAAAAATTATTGAATAATAATTGCAGTTTTTTTTTCGCTTTTTTCTGTGTTTCGCTTTCATTATTTATGCTAATTAAATGTTAAATGCTATACAATATTTATATTTATATATTATATTTATTTCCATGTGGTTTTTGTGGCATAATTTCATACAATTTGATTAATTCTCGAGTTAGTTAAAAGTGGCTGCTTGCAATGGGGCTCATTATGTTAGTTACTAGGTTGGGGTTTCCGCTTAGAGATATCTATTTATAGACTATATACAAAATGCCTTAGACTAACGAATTCGTACAACAACTGAAGACACACACAGAATGTATAAATGAAATGCTGGCTTATCGGCGAATATTCATATATAAAAATGATAAATTATATAGCGAAAGAATGCTACATATGCATGGCCAGATTTTTTGTTGCTTAGATAGTTTTGAAGATTCTTAGGATTTTTTTGCTGGGCGTTTTCTGCTGAATACGATGATTTTTTAGTTTGTAGAATTTTTTGGTTTTTGATCATTTGCGATTCGAATTCGATTGCGTTTGCGTTTGCGATTGCGATTGCCTTTGGATAAAGGTTTCTAGTATTTGTATCTCTCCATTTTGGGACTGTCTTTAATTAGGCTTTTGAAAGGACATTACACACGATCCCTATCTCTCCTCTTAACTCTCTCTCTGATACATTTAAAATGCTTTAAATTTTTAGTTTTAACCGCTTTGATTGTTATTGCTTGTTTCGAAACAACGAAAACAAATGGCACGGAATTATTATTTTTGTGTTTGTATATTAGCAAAACATAAAAATGTTAACAAAAGTTCTGCTGCACTTACAACTACATCACTTTTTCTTTCGATTCTCGAATAAACCCCCACAGAAGGGCTTGGTCCTAGGGCTAGAGTCCTGCCTGAATCCACATATTGGGGATTATACCTCAAGGAATGCAAAGTTTCTACGGATATTTACACATTTTCTAGATGCTTAAAAACTTGAAATTAAGATCTCTGAATCTCTTCTGCCTCAACCTCTGTGGATTCAATCCGAACTCTAACCCGAACCTCGATCGCTCTATGTACAGGTGCGAGGCGGCCAACTCACGTGCTCAAAGGATGCGCCCAGGTGCTAAAAGCCGCTGGCACGGCACTCGCTAATTGGCGGGCGGACGGATGGAGGAGATGGTGATACCACCTCGCTCCCGCTCCCACTCCCACTCCCGCTCCGAGGGCCAGCTTGGGGGCTACAGCTACAGCAGGTTCTGCAGGGCGGCGGCTCCGTTGAAGGTGAGGCTGTGATTCCAGTTCCGGTAGCCGGCCGCCGCGGCATACTGCTGGTAGTTGTTGTACAACTGCTGCTGCGCCGCCTGGTGCTGCTGCAGTTGCTCCTCGCTTAGGTCGCTGGTGATGTTCGAGGAGTCCTCCTGCAGCTCCGCCGCCAGCTGGCTGTGCAGCAATTGCTGCTGCTGCTGCTGGTGTTGCTGCTGCTGCTGTTGCTGTTGTTGATGATGCTGCTGCTGTTGTTGTTGCTGCTGCTGCTGTTGCTGAAGTAGCTTCTGCGTATAGCTGGAGCCCCCTGATCCTGATCCCGAACCGGATGCCGAACCAGAGCCGGAGCCTGAGCCTCCTGATCCCGATCCCGAGCCCGATCCCGCCTTGCCGCTGGCCTTGGCTGCCGCTGATGTGGTGTTTGAAGCGGATGTCAGTTGCTGCGCCGCCTGCTGCAGCTGCTGCGCCTGCTGCTGCTGCTGCTGTTGTTGCTGCTGCTGCGCCTGCTGCAGCTGGTGCTGCTGCTGCTGGTGGTGGTGCTGCTGCTGCTGCAAGTGCTGTTGCTGCTGCGAGCGCAGCATCTGCTCCGCGCGTCCTTAAGCCAGCGGGTACTGGTGGTGTCACAAGCTCGTGGTGCCGGCGGGCGCATGGTAGCCGAGGCTCTGGTAGTACGAGTCCTGGCCTAAGGCAGCATGTGTATTGGTCAGCGGACTGAGCGCGTTATAGCCGGCATACTGGCTCATGTCGTACATCTTGATGTCCGCCTTCGACTCCGTGGGCAGCAGGCGATTGATGGAGAACGGGTGGCTGGAGGGCGTGTAGCCGGAGGGCTCCTGCTTCAGCGGATGCATCGACGAGTGATAGTCGCTGATCAGCGACGGGTGGCACCTATTCGCCATCATGGCCGACAGCTCCTCCTGCTGCAGCTGGTGATGCTGGTGGTGATGGTGCGTGGGCACATGCTGCGGCTGCTGGCTGAGACACAGCTCCGCATTGGCATGCAACATGGCCAGTGCCTCCGCATCCTTGCTATGCGCCGCGCTCAGCACGTTGACTCCAACGCCCACGCCAACGCCAACACCAGGGATCGAGGAGCCGCCCGCATCCTTATGATGCTGATGATGATCCAGCCGACTGTGGTGGTGATGGTGCATGTGATGCGAATCCTCGTGATCCTTCTTGCCCGGACTGGTCGCCTCCAGGCTGCTGTGCGACGGACTCTTGTGCAGCTGCCTGATGGCCTCCTTCTTCTCGTCCTTGAAGCGCTTCTGTCGGCGCAGATAGCAACCGTTCTCGAACATATTCCCCGAGTCCGGATGCAGGGTCCAGAAGGAACCCTTGCCGGGCTTGTCCGGCGTCCGCGGGATCTTCACGAAGCAGTCGTTGAAGCTCAACGAGTGCCGGATGGAGTTCTGCCAGCGCTGCTGATTTTGCCTGTAGAACGGAAACAGGTCCATGATGAACTGGTAGATCTCGGAGAGCGTTAGCATGCGCGTCGGGTTGTTCTGGATGGCCATTGTGATCAGCGAGATGTAGCTGTACGGCGGCTTGGCGTGCGTATAGCTCCTGCGGTAGGTGGTGGGCTTGTCAACGCGCGATCTCCCCAGAGAGTTGGGTGATCCCGTTTCCATGTCCCGCGATCCCGTCGGCATGCCGCCATAAGTGGCATTCAAACCCGCCGCCGACATACTGGCCGCCGACATGGCCATGCATCCGCTCATGTTGCCCAGCGGCGAACCCATGCTGGCATAGCTCATAGAGCTGGGGGTCATGCAATTGCCGCCCATGGAGTTCATGGCCGCGGCACCCATGCTGCCGCTCATGCTGGCCACAGCCGCTGCCGAGTCCAAGACGCTGGATCCAAAGGTGGCCGCCGCCTGAGGCGACACCGAAGACATTCCTCCCACCGGCAATCCCATGCTGTTCATCGTGTAGGCGGACCTGGCCAGAGGGCTCATGCTACCGCCGCCGTTGCTTGTGGGATTTGGATTGTTTTGGCTGCCGGGTGGAGGTGGTCCTCCTCCACCGCCCCCGCCACTCGACGCAGGACCGCCGGAGCTGGCCATGCTCACGGGAGCACTGCTGGGCGGCGGCTCCGCGTAGAGCTTCTGCATGATGTCAATGGTGGTCTGGTGGGGGCTACCCTTCAGGAAGCTGTTCAATAGTTGCGCCGTTATGTTGCCGGCTTGGGGACGCTGCACCGATGGAAAAGGCAACGCGTGCGGGGGACGCGTTCGTAAAAAGGAAAATCAAAAGAGGGTCCTTTGTGGCTTAAGCTTTTTGCTTTTACTTTTTGTTTCTTTCAGTGCACTATCACTGCATCAATGGGTTTGCATATTTCGGGCATTCTGGCCTTTAGCACTGTCACTCACTGTTGCTAGTTGGTAGTTGCTAGTTGGTAGTACTAGATTGTGGGTTCTGGGCTTTGTTTGTGCACTTAAACACTGGGCACTGGCCTTAATTTATTTGTGTGTTGCCGCCGTTAAATAACGTGGCAAATATGGCTCTATTTTCGTTACGATTCAGCTGCCGCGCGCCGCCACAGACACAAGACAAAACCGACGCACGAACGTGGATAGCTAACTGGCTTTTGGCCACTAAAGTCCAAAGCTGGGAGCTGGGAGCTGGAGTTGCTTGCAGCTGCTTTGCTGCTTGCTGCTTTTTCTGCTGCTGCTGCTGCTGATGTTGCTGATTCTGATGCTGAGGCTGAGGCTGAGCTGTTGCTGGTCCGCTCGAGTGTCTCTTTGGCTTGAGCTCTTGAATGTGACTGTTTGCAGAGGGGAACGCTTGTCTACTATTTGGCTTGCGCTTGCTGCCAACAAATATTGTTCGAGCCGCGCTCAAGTGCCGACGCCGGCAGAGCCGTCGACGCTGTCAGCGGCAGCAGCAGCAACTCCTACTCGTTCTCCCTTGCGCTCATACAACCGGCCATAGCCGGCTATCTCGCACACACACACACCACCAAAGCCGACCTGGCCAATGAGGTGCCATTACTCTCTTACGCACACAGCGGTAGGGCGGCGCAAGCGCATTGGCCAAGCGGCTCTTGTATCAACAGAGCAGCAGCGGCAGCAGCACCAGCAGCAGCAGCAGCCAACTGTGCGTATGAGTGTCTCTGTTGAAGGGAGGCGTGGCCAACGGAAACGCCCTCGCAGCTGCGGCTCACACAGACACACGCACACTTGGAGAGACAGGAAAGCTGAGCGACGCCATGTTACCAGTTAACGATTTTCCCTAATGCGATCAATAATCGCTGGCTCTCTCTCCCACTCTCTGGCTCTTCCGCTTACCAAAAATATAAAAAGCTGCTAAAAAAAAAAATAGAAGTAGAAGAAAAAAAAAAGAAAACAAAGTCTGGAGACGCGCTCTGTTTTGGCAGAGAATCCAACCCGGCTGCCTCCGTTCTTACTGTGCTGCTGCTGCTGCTGCCTTCTGCCTTCTGCCATTCCTTGGCTCCCCAAAAGAAGACATTAATAATGTGTGTGTGACTGTGTTTGTGTTTTTTTTCGTACCGCTCGCCTGGCCTTTTTGAGGTTAAGGTACACCAATGTCACTCTCATTCATTCCCGTCCGTCCGCATTCGCATTCGTGGCGCGGCCTCGCGACCTGCAACAGCAGCGCAGCGTTCTCCTCTTTTTTGGCAAGTCATTGCGAAAGTGACCCAGTTCTGCGGCCTCAGCATCTCATCTCCAACCATATATATCCATCATCATCATCATCATCATGCATCTCCCTTGTGGGCAGCATCCTTCCAGGTAGCAGGACAACGCGTTCATTGATGACGTCGAGCGGAGCCAGCGCGTGCTGGCGGCCGCCACTTCCTGGTAGGAACACCAGGACCAGACCTTTATGGCCGCGGATAAAACGCATTTTAATTTCGGCCATTAACCAGACTCGGAACGAGACCAAATCGCTTGTCTTTCATTCAGTGCACATTCCGCTTAACCCTTTCACCCCAGCCAAGTGTTGTGTCTGTGACAGTGTCCTCTCTCTGTGTGTGTGTTGTGTGTGTGTGAGCCAAACTCATTATGGCAGCCATAAACCGGCAATTGTCTCTTTTCTCAATGAAATTTCTTCCTCAATCGATATTTGCCGATCTACCTGAGTGTTGGGAAATGCAAGGAATTTCCGTATTAGATAAAGTTCAGTTTCCTATATGGTTTTATATTTTCTTAATCGAAATATAGATCAAATGTGGATAAGAGTGATCTAAAAGTGATCCTTCCAGGCTTTACTTTTTGCTAAGCAAGACTTTGTTTTAATTAAGTGGTATTAAAACCCTACAGAATTATTTATGGATGCATTTATAATGGGAATAATTTATAGATGAATTTATAATGAGTATATAAATAAACTCTTCCTTTATTCATGGTTTTAGTTTATTAAAAGCCATCTAACTTATTAAATAACAATACTATTCCTCACTTAGCTACAGATTTTCAATGATAGTAATTTTTTATTTAAGATTTAAATGAAGATTAACATAACATTGAGTTTCAGGAACATCACAATTTTAGAGCTGATCTTAATTGATTTAAAATTGATTTTTGCTTATGAAATAATCAAAAACTTAGATTATTTTTCAGCTTTACATAGTACTTAGTGTACATTACGGGGCAGCATCCTTGAGGTTGAGCTTGAGTCCTACTTCTTGGCCTCTTTAATAACTCTTAAATCTGTCTTAAGATACAACTGTATTTCAAAACCCAAACAGATATTTTCTCAAGCAATAAAAGTTAAAAGAAATTATAAAATAATTTCAATCATTACTGGGTAATAATGTAATATTCATTTATACAAAATTCTTACACTTTTACAGTCACTCTGAGGGGTTCCCTTATAAGCTCCTCATCCTCCTTGAATTTGTAGAAATCACATAACCATCTTATCATCTTGAAATCACCTCAATAGTATAGATTTTATATATTTTAAACATGAACACACTTTAAAACAAATTAACATCAAATACATACACAAATCCCTAGACAAAGCTCCAAGTTTTATCATTCAGCATAATTATCATCGATCAGCAATTGTTTGCTATTAAATCCAATCCTAATCTAACAAATCAGAAATTGTTTATCCCAGAAAATAGTTTGTTTATGTGCACAGCAAGCAAAGCGGAGCAGTCACATTCACCGCTCAGATATATCTATCTATATCTCATCATCATAATCATTACACACCAAATATCGCTGGTGTCTGAATACACATTTGTACTTAAATCTTTATGTGCACTTCTAATAACCGTAATGTGCTTAAATATTTAATATTTTTATTGTATTTCACAGGCAATTCAAGTGGCTTTGGCTCATTAATGTTTGCCATCGCAGCCGGCCGAATGTGTACGTTTTTTTTGGCGTAGACTCTCCGCAAATAGTAATGCCAGCAGTCCAAAAATGTGTATTTATTTACCTTTTAGTCATTTATCTATTTATTTATTTGCTTTAAAAGCGCGCCACTGTGGGTCGGATTTGATACAGTGCCACTTGCCGGTACAGTGGGGCCCCGTTCGGCTGCACTCGGCAATCGAGCGGGTCTAAGCCATGCTCAAACTTTTTAATTAGTTTCAATTGTCGGGGCCCCAACGCAACCCCCCGCCCCGCCCCGAATGGAGGATATTTATGGAAAATATTTGCCTTTCTGCTTTTTTCCCGCCGTTGTTTTGATTTTGTTGTCGGCGGTGGAGCTGTTGATATTGCTTTAAAACGCTGCGCTTTCTGTTTGTTTTAAGCATTTGTGTGACGCATGCGCCGTGTGGCAGTGACTTTACAAAAATATATATATTCCCATATATATCTATCAAATCGTTTGACCAACATTTCTCAGCTGGACGCATGTATCTGTGCCAGTTGTATCTGTGTCTATATCGGTATCGCTGTATTGCCATAATATGTATAATATTTATTTTTATTGTTATTATTTGTTACTGTTGTTGATTTATTTGTTTGTACAACATTTTCACACAAATTAAAATACCCGGCCACGTCGGTCATCAATGTCGTTTAAATTGTTTTTATTTGCTTTATTTGCTTTTGTGTATGTTTTTTTGGCTTAACCCAATTATCGGGGCTTATTAGTGATTATTTAATCATTTGCCACAACGGCAGCAGCAGATGATCGCAATGTTCTAATATGCGAAGTAAACAAAAATGCTGAGGGAGATCTTGCAGCCTCTTTGGGGAGTATTTCTTGGGAATAATGAAAAATATTAAGCAGGAGTTAAAGATTCTTTAGAAATAAATTAAAAGAAAATTATAGAAGGTGGGAATTTCCCTGAACTATACAATTTAGTCAATGTCTAGTGGAAATTTTTGTTTATTTTTTACTAATAATCTCTTTTAGTGGTAAACACACGTAAGCAAACTGGTTTTGGTTAGCATTCAAATGTGGTTTCGGCTCTTTTTAACTTATTAGTATTTAATTTGTATCAATATTTCCATGAAAGTAATTTCTAAAGACACAGTTTTGACTTAGAGTTATATTTTTTGAAATCTTCTATTTATGGAAAATAAGTTTAAATGAATTTTTAAAGCTTAACCATTTGGAGACATTAGATTGTAATCTTAATCAATCTTATCTTGTTTTAAATGGTTAATTTTTAAGGATTCTTTAATATAAATTCTAAAGACACAGTTTTGACTTTGTTTTTCAAAGTTATATTCTTTAAATCTTATATTTTTTTAAAGAAATTAAAATGAATTCTCTAATTTGCAGATATTAGATTGTTCCTATTTTACATTTCTTATAACAATCTTCTCTTGTTTTAAATTATTTATTTTTAAGGATTCTTTAAATTTTTGATTCCTTAATTTAACAAGTGTAATCTTACTTTTCCATGACAATAGAAATCATAGTTTGTTAGTTACTTATTTATTATTATTGTAATTATTTGAATTTATTTGTAATTGCAACCTTTTAAACACTTCAAAAATTATTGCAGTCGATTCATTTATATAAATATCAATATAAATATTTTTTTAAACATTTAGAATGAAGTTTGTACCCTTTAAATATAGAAAATATATTATAATCTTCTTTGTTAGTTATATGAAAAATATTTAAAGGCACGCAGTATGATAAATAATTAATTAAAAATCATAGTTAATAAATTGTAGGTATCTTAAAAACTTTCCCTTAAATAATTAATTAAGTACGCAAGAGCGTAGGATGTCCAAAATCCGATTACGTAACATTGCCATCCTGTTGGCCGCACTTTATTGAGTCTCGGCTGCCTTAGGTGTATCTCCTAGATACTTTTTGCATAGCTCTGCGTATCGGCGGTATCCGTATCTGCGGCTGCGTATGTGTATCTAGGTCTTTGTATTGCGTGTGCCGTAATGAGCGTGGCCATAAAAGCGTCTTTTGTTTTACGACCGCATTGCGCGCGTGTTTACCATAGAAAACAATGCCAATTTTATGACCCAGCCTGCCCCTGCCACGAGGAGCCGCATCCCGGTCCAGTCCGGCCAGAGCCGCCGATATTCCATATAGCATATATACCACACACAGATACTGGTTACCTTATGGCATCGCACAAAGGTGACACCGAAACTGGAGCAGTCGCTGCATTAATTAGAACGCTGCTGCGGACAGGGATAGGTACTGGGAACAGGGACAGAGAACAGGGATTCGGATGATAGCACTTTCTTCGAGGCCATAAAATGCCGCTGGACTGGACCAACCCGACGGCGACGATGGTGGCAGCGGCGGCAACGGCGGCGGCTCTTATCTAAATTAGGATGTTGCTTGTTTGCGGCTGTGTCTGCGCATCGCCTGCACTATTTGCGTAGGTGTTTCATTTCCGTTTCACAATTTATCCGGCGAGTGTTTGCCAACACTCTGCTCACCTTTTGCCAGATTTTCATTTTCATTTTCCTTTTCTTTTCTTTAACTATTTTTTTTTGCTTGCTTTCCCCTTACTTTCACACGTGATTTTCTTTGTGGCCTTATCAGTGCAGTAAGTCTCTGTCGTCATCGTGACTCACTGTTTTCCCCCATGGAAAAATTGCATTTCCACTGCAGTTGCTTTTTCCCTTTTTCGGCCCCAGAATTTGGCGCATTTTGGGGTGTGTGCGTGCCTTATCAGGGAATGGAGCCCCATGGAGCTACGACACTAGATATCGCATAAATCACAGCCTAGTCGCCGTTTTTACCTGATTATTTCCATTTTTTTTGTTTTTATCTATTTCGCTGCGGCTGGCTATAAAGTTTCTGGTCTTTATCTTTGTGCAAACAGTGAAAAGCAGCGCCATTAAGGCCCTGGCGACCTTATTTCCTTTGCTTGGCCACAAGAAAACAGCGAATTCTATTCTTTTAATTAAAAAAGAAAAGAACTACAAGAAGGTTGAGTGGCTTTTACGAGGTAGATATTAAGGGTTTTTATAGGGCTCTTAAATTTGGGAATATTTTTTAAACACTATTCAGAACTGAGTTTAGAAAACTGATATTTAAAAATGATAGTAAATTATCTTTACTTATAATTTGTTTAATTTGTTTTGTCAGGCATAATTCCTAGTTCATAGTCATCGTTTTTCTGTACAAACAAATTATTTTGTTCAAATCAATTCAAATAGTTTAATTGATTAGGATTTTAAGCCGGTTTTTCTTCCATCATAAAACCAGTTTATGCACCATCCCGGGGCCCAAATTGATCATGCGAAAGAATGTTTTTTTGTTCGCCTCGCAAGATTCGTTTCTGAGTTTTTCGGAGGCTCTCGAAAATACTCATGGAACTTAGCACATGGCTGCTAATTATTTATTCGTTGCCTGAAAAATTAACTTTCCAGCAGCAGTAGCAGCAGCGGCGACAACGAGACTGCTGCCCGAAAAGAATCGAAACGAACAAATCTACAAAGTTTTTATCTACTTCTACTAGACTTACTGCCATGGACTGAAGCGCGGCAGCCGAAAAGCTGTCAAATTGTCGAAAAAAAATTATTGTTATCTTGCTACGCGTTATTGAGTGGCCGTGTTCACACGCCGTTCGAGCCACAGCTCAAGATACAGATACAGATACAGATACAGCGACAGAGATACATTTGTATCTACACATGTCCAGGCAAACAATTCAATTAATTGTTGTGGAGCGGAATATGTCACGCCGGGGATATGGATGGACTGAGCCCCTTAAACCCCCCTCTATATACATATATCATATATATATATTTTTTTCGGTAGTTTATTGATTTACAAGCTGCCGGCCCCCCCTATCGCAAGTATAGTTTTAGTATAACTATATAGTAAGTACCCATGTAGTATGCTCGAGTTTATTGGAACTGGAACTTATCGCAGTTGTGGCGTTGTGATTTTTGGAGTGTCGAAACGCCAAAGCAAATATGATTGGGGAGAGCTTTATTGACTCAGGCCCCTCCGATTGGGTCTTAATTACTTCCGAAAACAATGACAAACGATGACCAGTGGCGATACCAGCTCCGGCCCCCCTATCCGCTGGATCGATCCCAAGGCATTAATCAATTTACAACGAGATTTAAGCAATGGCATCGGTAAATAATAAAATAAATACAATTTGAAGACCGGTTTTGCATTTTCTGGCTATCATTCATAAACTTTTGCCCGCCTGACATGAAAATTAGCTCTTCAGCCAAGGCAGACAGCGCACTGAGATCCGAGATCCGAGATCCAAGATCCGAGAGATCCCAGATCGGAGTCTAGAGTTGAAGAGCTGCAGACTTTGGAGCTCTGGCTGTGGCTCTGTTGGGGGCTGAAGAGCCCCCATGGGTACCCAATGGGCTGTTGATCACGGTGATGACTGCGTAAAAACGGAAAAGTAAAAACACCAAACTGGCACACAGCTTCGGATGCTTGAGATGTGTTGGCCGTTTGTGTTAATCCCATCAAGACCCAGCACATTATGAAGTAGCAACACCAGCAACAATACCAGCCAGCACCACCGCCAGCAATCTTGGCCTAGCACAAACTGGAGCTGCACTTGAAGAAATATTAAATATTTCATTGAAATGAAATTCTTAGAAAATAATTTCAAAAGATTTTCCACCCAATTTAAAAGGTATTTCAATTGAATATCTTCACAGAAACATTTTGTCATTTTAGCAGAGTTTTAAAAGTATTTTTCTTTTGATTTTATTTTAGAAACAATTGTTTCCGGACATTATTTTCTATTTAAAATTAGTAAAATAAGATTCTTGTAAAGTATTTACGATTTTTCTATTAAAAAATAAATCTTAAAGTCTCTAAAATATAAAGAAATATTCATTGCTGCTTCTCTCAAATTCTCTTTCAAGCAATTTCTTTACGTGTTTCTTGAATCTAAAGCCTGGAACCTGAAGTTGGAGTTGTAGTTGGAGTTGGAGTTGGAGCTGCATATGGTGAGTGCTCATGTGCTCCATTGGAGGCTCCATCTCTACATCACCGGCACAAGTGACATAAGTGGCGCTTACCCGATGATGCGTGCGCATCCAACGAGCAGCCAAAAGTCCGTCCAGTCCGGAGCTTGTCTTCATCGTTTTGTAAGAGTCATCATCACCACCGCCACCGCCACCACCATCATCATCTCATGATCATCATCATACTCGGTGGCGGCGTCTGGGCTTGGGCTGACTGCTGACTGATAAGAATGTGTGATGTGCCATGGAGTTGTTCAAAAGCAGCACCGCCTTCGTGTGTGGTCCATCGATTTGGGATTGATAAGAGAATTTTGGAAGGCTCAGCTCCATGGGTTATACTGCTCCTTCGGCTGCTGCTCCAGCTGGTTAACTCGACTCTCCTGGTCTTGGCTTGGCCTAACCTAACCTGGCCTGGTGCGCATGACGTGACGGGCCGCTGACGTGCCAAGTGCCATTGAAAATGGCAAGTCATTGGCATTTCAACTGGACATGCGGCACCCTTGTTAGCCAGAGCTGTCTCTGGGTTCAAACCCTGCTTCCTCTGCCTCCGACTCGGCGAGTCAGTGACTGACTGAACCCAAGTAACATCCTTCGACGCATAACGGGCTGGACAGGACTCCAGCTCATTCCCTCCCTGCGTTGATGACGCAGCAGCAATCGGCGAAAGCGTTAATTCAATAATGGCCAAAAACCAGAAAGCAGTCGGTTAAAACAATAATAATAATTTGGTGCAATTCGGAATATGTGTGTGTGTGGCGGGAGGTGTGTTCTATATTTGTTTGCCCCGTGTCGCTGCCCATAATTGTTACACTCGGCTGACTGCACCAAAGTCAAAGCTACAAAGTCAATGACATCCTGGGCAAACAGCCCAGGGAGCCAAGCCTGGGCCATGCCGGGGCAAAACCGAAAGTTTAAATCAATCAATAATAAGTGAAAGGAAGGGAAAACTCAAAAGGAAAACTCCTAGATGAAGCTCACGCACTCTTAGGGTTTAAGGTGCAAAAGGTGAAAGGATAGCTTAAAAATAAGGGGGAATTCAATGTTTACAAATTAAATGATTAATAAATTAAAGAAAAATTCTAATTAATTTATTTGAAAACTGGACAGTTTTGTAAATATTCAAATATATTTGCTTTCATCTGTCTTTAAGAAACTCCCAAGTTAGCATAGGTTCCATCCAGAGATGTCTTCTTCTCTCCTTGCAAAAATGTATGCATTGTGGCATTAAGGAATCCTGCCTTTTATTGGCCGCCACAATAATTTGCTAGACAAACACTTGGGCTCCGTAGGCTCCTCTGAAAGGGCTGCCACTTCATAAATAGTTTGCACTTGACAGCTACTGCAGGGGCAACCGTTGACTTAGACTCCTGCTCCATTCCCAATCCCAGACCCGATACCAATACCTATTCCCTCCTCAGCGAACCCTTTTGGTGTGAAGTTCTCTCTGTGTGATTCACTCGCGGTGCGAAATCAAAGAGATTGCCGGCCAAAAGCATCATAAAAGTGTTGTAGCAGCACCAGAGTTCATTGATTTTCTGTTTGGGGCAACTCAATCAAAAAATCAAAAGAACAAAAACAAAAACAAAAAACAAGAAGACATAAAACATAAGAAGACCAAGAATAACTTGGGAAAACGCGCACGGCGGTGGCACTCTATTAGCACCTCTAAAGCACAATTTACAACAAACATTTACAACTGTCAATTGGCAACAAAGCAAGAAGATCGTCTCAGAGAGGAGATCTTCCGAAGAGTCGGTGAATTAAGGATACAGGTCACACGGGGCACAAAGGGACCGACTACTCTGTGTTCCAGTAACCCAAACTGCTCGCTGACGAATCGCTGGCAATTTGTTAGCATTAAACAAAAACTAATGGGTGCCATTGATGATGATGATGAGAACGGGTATCAAGAACATTTAATAATATATAGTATATATGCACACTGAAACGTGCCTGTCACAGTCAGTGTGTTGTGTGTTGTGTGTGTGTGGTGCAGTTTAAAAACGAAATTAATAAAAATTTCACTTGAATTGACAAAGTGCCCGAACGCCGTGACGTTCAACTGACGACAAGTGCCACTTGACAAGCTGCCGAACTTGAATTTTTTTTCTTTTTACCCTCAGCCGAGCTCCAGCACCATATTTCATTGTTATATAGAAGTCTGACTCCTTGTCTGGCTCGATTCGCTGGCTGATTTGCCGGTTGGCTGCGATGCTACCTGTCCGCTAACCTCGTCCCACAGCTGGCGATCAATCTTGACATTGAGTTGCAGCCAAGAGAGACAATAGCCTCAAAAAGCCGAATGCCCGAATGGCATATATAAATGTTCGATTCGAATATTGTTGACAATAAATAATTTAGCCGTCTGCAATAGGAGCTGAAGAGCTCAACTCTCTCACAGTCCAACCATTGCATGTGAGATCATTATCATCGCTGGTAACTTGGACTCACGTGCAGAGCACGCGGCCTCAGGGACTGAAGGACTAAGGACATGTAAATGGCGGTACTTGTACTCGCACTCGTAATAGATTCCCATGCCAATGCCTGGCTGCTTCACGACAAGTGCAGGTCATCATAATCAGTGGCATCATCATCGACCAATGGCCACCTCATCACAGGCAACCGCAACTACTTTAATTACACTGTTGGCCCCAGGACAAATTACACTGGTGAACATCATTTAAGGGTAATCAAATGGGAAGAGGAGTCCATGGGAAAAATGGGAGATTAATAGAAATATAAATTTTATATGTTTAGGGATTTTAATCATATTAAATATGAATAAATTCACTTAGAAGTGTTATTTTGTAGATAAATATAAAGAATAGTATTCCCAGACCGTTTATTTCATTTATTTAAAATATTTGATTTATTCGATTTGTTAATAATATGTCTTTTTAGATATATTAAAAATAATTTAATAATAATGTATCTTTAAAGATCTTACAAAATTTATTTAAAGCTTACTTTATGGTATGAAATTCCACAAATAAAATCTGTAATTGAAATATTTCTTTAATAAACATAAAAAAATAGAAGAAATTATCAAAATTTTTAATATTTTGTTATGCAGAAATATTTATATTATATATTTTTAAAACTACAAATTTTGTGAGTCTCATAAGCCACCTTCTGCATATGTTTTATTATTAAAATTCTTTTAAATTGAATACAAATTATTACTAATATTATTTTTAATGATTTACATTCTTTAACATTGAAATAAAACTAATAATAAATATATTTTATTATATAGTATTATATAAATATAATGGAAATTATTACTAATATTATGGTGAAGGATTTAAATTCTTTAAAATTGTAATAAAACTAATATAATACCCACAAAAACCTGTCAATAAATATATATTTTTAATGCAGAAATATGTATATGAGATATTTTTATAACTACAAATTTTGGGAGTCTTATCAGCCACCTCCAGTATTGTATGTTTTATTTATTATTAAATTTCCTTTAAGTGTAAGGCAAATTATTACATATTTTATAGTTAAGGATTTAAATTCCTTAAAATTTAAGTAAAACTAATTTAAATATACTTTATTATTAAATTTCCTCTAAATGTAATGCAAATTATCACTAATATTACTGCTAAAGACCTTTAAAATTCTTTAAAAATTTATATAAAATATAATAAAAAATCCCCAAAAACCTCCCACAATGAATATACATTTTCAATTCAAGCCTAATTCCTTTCCTGGCAAGTGTAAGCTGAGGTTAATAACTGTAGCAAGCCGTGGGCGTTCATCGGTGGGGGATCTGTGGGGAGGTCCTTGTTCGTTCGCCCGGCAATTGTAATGCAAAGCTCGCACGTGTGTGCGAATGTGTGTGTGTGCGAGTGCTTCGAGGAAGGATCCCCTCAGGCGTATTGCAAAATTCAGTTTCATTCGATGGCAAAAGTTGGCAAAGAGCGTCTCCCCCCGCCAAGTGCCAGCCCGCCGGGCTATTGACAGAAATCAAAACGGTCCACGTTGGCCCGGGACTCGCTGTGCGGAGGGATCAGTGGGCCAAGTGGCAAGCGCTGCCTCATCCCAGCCCAGTCGCTGGGCGGCTTATCACGGCATCAAAACAAATTCGTTTGAAATTAATGCGGAGATTTGCTTTCATTAGGCGGCTTGCCGGGTGCAGAATGTAACTGTAAACACACAATGGAGAATCCGAGAATCTGAGAATCTGAGAATGGAGAGAAACCACCGGCCCAACACGTTCTCGCTGTGAGCTGCGGCTAATCCCTAAGCTAAACTTTTGGGCTGGTGGAAGGTCGTTCCAAGTTTCCAGCCCTCCTCCACCCATCATCCCATCGGCCACGTGGCCCTCAATTGTTAGCCACCCTGCTGAAACCCAGTTCAATTCCGGATTGTGTTCCGGAATCGCTTTTCGAGCTGCGTCATCACTTTGCATTTCGGCGACGACGACGACGACGATGATGATGATGATGATGATGAGCACACGGGCAGTAGTCAGTCCTAATGTGACACTTTAATTGCAGGTGAGAGGCGCAGGGTCGCGTGGCCAGGGAAGCGGCGCTGATGCAATTAGACTGCCAACGACTTTCGCATTGTCCTGCCGTGACTTCACCCGTTGAGCCAACTGTGCGGGCGTCCTGGTGGTAGCTTCTGTTTTGGTGCGGGTGTACCTGGTCGAAGCTCTTTTCCAGCTCAACTTTGATGACTTTCTAACAGCTTTTGTGGGAGGATAGCAGGGGTATTGTGCCTTAAAGGTGATCTTTAAATACAAATAAAAAGGATACTTACAATTTTTTACCGGCTTGAAATATTATTTTTAAAATGTTTAAGTACTATTTTTGCACAATTTAATATTTATTTCTATATTTATTATATTTATATTTATTTATAAATATATTTATTTAAAGGACATCTTAGATAGGATACCAGTTATTTTTATTTACCAGTTTAAAATATGTTTTGATACAATTAAACATTTATTTAAAGATAATAATCATTTTTCCATAAACCTTTATCATTTCTAGCATATTTTCAAGTCTCTTAAGATCTCTTTCTATTTTCTAAATAATTAATATCTATATATTTCCTATTTTTATATACAAAAATTCCCCTTAAAATCTAATTCTAATTTCTAAAAACTCTGCCTGGTTATAAATCAATTTTTGGCACATTTCTCTGGGGAATTCTAGGGTCAATTAACCCATCATTATTTCGGGAAACTTATTCTCAGGGACTCGCCCACGCGGCCAAATAGATCAAAGGCGAACCTCCCAACAAAAAAAAACCAGGACTCCCACTCTCCCCGCTGCCATCTCTCATCGTCCTGCCGAAACTCGACCACCGACCGACAAAAACTTTCTCACATTACATCACGGGCCAGCGGAGGACGGCTAAAAACAACAGCAAGGACAACAACTGGAGCGCTCTAAATGGACACCGAACAACATCGTTTAATATTGATGGACATTGTTTGAGCTCTTTATGATGGGAAAGTGAGGCCATCGCCGGCTCTGCCTGCCGGTGGTTCAAGTGAATATTTAATTAAATTGTTTTCTAATAACCACGCGCAACTTTGTCGGACTCGAAACACGCGTCGACAAGCGGCGGGCGGCGGCCAGGACACGCGGCAATCGGTCCGGGCCAGGACACACCTTGTTGTGCCAACAACATTAGCAGGAGGCCCAAATAAAAATCGAGAGCGGAAAAAAAAAGGAAAACGGAAACGGAAAACGAGAGCCAAGTTGGGCAGAGCCACCCCTTTTTTTTAGCTGCGTATCCTGCTTCTAATTTTCCAAATTACGCACCATCAATCATCGCTGGCTTTGACGAACGTCGAACGGTAAAGTGGTCGTGGGATGTGGCTGTGGAGGATGTTGATGATGACGTTAGAAACTACCCCCTGCCTCTGGAACCAGGAACCCGTGAAGCCATCAGCCAATCCCCTGACGCAGCGACGACGCTCCGGCAGCCGCAAGAAAAAATTAAATTAAAACTTCAAGTGGCCGCAAGGACCTGCTGCAGCAGCACCAACAGCAGCATCCTCTATCCCAGCGTATCCTTCGTCCAGCCAACCATATTTTCCCTCGTAATTAACGCTAATTGCGTTTGCTCCTAAGCCGGACTTTTTGACTTTTCCACGTGTTTTTCGGATTGTCCCATGGATTTTCCACACCTAATCCGGCCCCCGCCGGGCCGCCTGTGTTTTTGTTATGGCTTGACTTTGGCTGGCTGACAAAAATATTTGCATTGCATAAATAAGCAAGAGATAATGCTGATCGGAAGTGATTAACATTGTTGAGTTTTCCCTGAAAAGATTCCTGATCCTGGCCAGACTTTAAAGACGGTTAGATAACTCGGGACAGGACTGACCCTTGCCTTCCTCTTCCATCTGGTAATTGAGAATGCACTCCAGCTAATGAAAGTGGTCGGGGAAGGGTCTCAAGGATTAATATCGCACTGCAATTAAGAGCTCAATCACAGCGACTTGGACTCGGCCTCTTGTTTGCCTCTCTCTGATTACATTTATGAAATTATTATTGATGTTTCGGCAGTGACCATCGTCCATCGTCCATCGCCCATCCCGAAAGCCCACCCCGAAAGCCAATGGCATTTCTAATTTTGTTGAGTAGCCCTAACTCCTAACTTGGCTTGGCCTCCTCCTTCGCCCGGCCGAGACAGGCCATTTTGATTGAAATGCAGACACAAAATGCTGGCAGGCAGCCATTATATTTAAGCTGGGACCCCGATCTATACATAAGTATGTGCCAGTGCGTGGCTACAATGGGGTTCAAACTAATAGAGCGACGAGGAATTATCCACATTAAGGTAATAAAATATTTTAAAAATTTTATTTTACAATTTTTAGAGTTTATTTCTTATTGCAACTTTAACTAACACAAATAAATGTAAAGCTTGAAATAGCTCAGGAACCAGTTTATTGAAGAGAGAGGGTGAGATTTTAATAAAAAACCATCAAGTCTTATGCTTTATTCTTCATGTAAACCAGTTTTAATATAATATTTAATTATATTTTGTGATTCTACTCTTAGCAGAGCTCGTTTATAAGGCTTAAGCCGGATAATTATTTAGCTTCGCCTTAAATAATAAAAAATATAGGCGAGATTTTAATAAAAAAACATCAAATGTTATATGTTATGTTATAAACCAGTTTTATTATAATTATTTATATTCCATAATTTTAGTCTTAGCAGACATCGTTTATAAGGCTTAAGCCGAATAATCACTTAGCTTCGCCTTAAATAATACACAAATTTAGCTTACATTTCGTTTGAATAGAAAATATGATAAACCTGCTGAACAATTAAACTATATTTTAATATTTAATCCATCTTTATTAATTAAAAGAAAGTTTGAAACGAAAATATAATAAACTTTCTGAGTTATAAAACTATATTTAATCCATCTTAATTAATTTGAAACATCATAGTTAAACCTAAATTGAAATCATACCAAAAATATAAAAAAAAAACCTTTGCCAATGTCAAGAAAGATATTTTTATATATTTAAGGATCAAAATAAAATATAATTCATTAAAAATAAGGATTACTTATGGTTTTTTATAACGATTCAAAGGTTGCAGAGAAATTGTTGAGGCGGGGCAATAATATCGTTTTAAATAAATACATTTAAATTATTTTCTATATATTTTTATGAAGATAAAACAACTCCAATTAATAAATATACCATTTAAGCTATTGTTTCACCCGCCGCTGTATGTGCATCCCATATATCCTCTCACACTAATCTGTATTATGTACACAGTTGATTCGCCTGCCACTCACCCAGGCCCACTCCCAGGGATCCCATGCCCACATAGCCAGGACATCCCCTACATAACATAAGTAACGCCGCATATGATTTCATTCATATGCAGAAGAACTACTATGTGCTCCTCCCATCATTGATTTGCAATGCCTAAAATGTTTCAGCCTGATGATGTGAATTCCCTGCCTTGGCCCCCATCCTCCACCGCTGCCGCTGCTGTTGCTGTTCCGCTCTGCCTAACTGCCAAACATTCCGAAATGCCGGAGTGCGTGTCTGCCTGGGTATGTGTGTGTGCGAGTGGTGTGTTTGCCATCGTTTTTGGAAATATTATATGCTCATACCTCCGTTTTCGAGTAAATTGTGTAAATATTTGCGCTCGTAAGTGGATTGGAGATGGATGAGTCTATCAACAGAGAAGCCGGCGTCACAGCAGGCAGAGCCGCTGGCATGGCCATCATCATCATATGCGTACTCCCCCGATATACATACATGCTCCTTTGTACATTTAGTACAGCTTTGGCTACCTGATATCCGCTTTGCCAAGAGGCCAAGCCAAGGAAGCTTGTTGCATTCCAACGTTTACGTTCTGACAAAGAATTTATTCACTTAAACATTTAGAGCAACGCAATGCACAGCCCAGGAACTCACTAAGTGGGTCATTCGGAAGGCCAGATATTAACAGTTTCCTTATTTGGCAGCCTTTTTGCCCGCCTTATCCTTCTCCTTCTCCTTCTCTGGCTCGCTTTCGGTGGTCTCGCCCTCATCTTCCTCTTCATCCTCGTCCTCATCTTCATCGCTATCATCCTCATAGTCCCCATCGGACTCATCCTCATCGTCATCATCGCCATAGGAGTAACCGCCGCTAGCTCCACCGCCATAATAGCCACTGCCACCGGCTCCGTAGTAGCCGCCGTAGCCGCCCTCCTCGTCGTCGCTGCCGCCGCCCTGTTGCTGCCGGCCGAACTTGTGCGAGCGCGTGGACATGCTCAGATCCTTGGTCACCGAGGTCTCGTAGTTGCACTTCGGGCAGGGAATGGCCTTGTTCTTGTCGTACTTGAAGCCCTTGCGACGCACATGATCCTCGCAGTAGCAGGTCTTGCAGCGCAGGCAGGAGTACTGGCCCAGCCGGTTGCAGGACTGGCACTTGTAGTTCTCAGACTCCAAAACCTGGAAGAGATCAAAAATAGTTTAAAAAAAAGCCTTAAATGGGTGAAAATCCAACAAAAAACTAACCTGACAGCTGGCCTGGTGCTCGAACTGGTCGTCCTCGCATAGGAAACCATTGCAGAAGGAGCACTTGAAGATGCGTCCACCGTGCTCCCACACTCCACGCTCGCATTCCAGGCACACCGCATTCAGCAATGGGCACGTGCAGGCGTGGTTCTGAAGGCACTTGCGGCCGTGGCACACCCACGCCTCGCAGAAGTCACAGATGGCGCCGACCATGCCCAGGCCGGTGGTGTAGACGCCGGGATGCTTCACCACACAGTCGCCCGTCTTCAGCATGCACTTGATCTTGCCGCACTGGGCGCAAATGGGCAGGCGCTGGAGGCTCTGGCAGAAGTAGCAGAAAGCTCGCGACTTTTGCTTCTTCTCGCACTTGTCGCACTCCATTGGCGCATTGCAGGGCAGATCGGCCAGCGGCACCTCGCGGCTGCGGATCTCCTTGAGGCGCAGCTTCTGCTTTTCGGCCTTCTTACGCTGTCCAGTTTTCTTTTTCGGCATTTTGGAGAACCGGGGAAATTTATTTTCCCTTTACGTGTGCGATAAGTGTGACTGCAATTGATAGCGGCAGAAAATACCAAAAAAAAAGCCCAAATAAAACCCCTGACTACATAGTTGGTATATTTCTACCAGGGCTATGTGCTATTTCTCTACACCTGGCAACCCTAGTCACGTAAGGTCATACTGCTGTGGAAAAAATAAATAAAAATTAAAAATCCGCATTTCCACATCAAATCACATAAAATAGAGCAATGCCGAAGTACTATTGCGACTACTGCGACACCTACTTAACCCACGATTCGCCCTCGGTGCGGAAAACCCACTGCACCGGCCGCAAGCATCGCGACAATGTGAAATTCTACTACCAAAAGTGGATGGAGGAGCAGGCCCAGCATTTGATCGACGCCACCACCGCTGCCTTCAAAGCAGGCAAGATCACAAATAATCCATTTGCCGGAGGACCATCTTCAGCTCCTCCCAAGCCGGCGGGCGTCTCGATACCGCCGCCCAACATGGGCGCTCCCCCGCGTCCCGGCATGCCTGGAATGCCCTACATGCCGCCGATGATGAATCCCATGATGACGGGCATGCGTCCCCCGCCGATAATGAATCCCATGGCCATGATGGGACCACCGCCACCGCTGGGCACTATTCCCGGCGTGCGTCCGCCCATTATGAACGGACCCAATTGACAGAAGGCTGGGATATCCGGCGCCCAGAAGGAGTCCACCTCTTGAGGTGGCCTAATTAAGTTCGTAGGTTTTAAGTAACTAAGATTGCAACCTGAAGAAATTATGTAAATTTATATAAAAAAGGAAATTTACTCAAAAAAATAATGGTTTTAGGGGGTGGCAAGTGGAGGATTTCTGAATGAAGAAATATGTTTTTGTAGATTTGTATAGAAAACTGGGATATCCAGTGTATAGAAGATGTCTGCCTTTTGAGGTGGCCTAATTAAGAAGCAGCTTTTAGGTAAAAACTATTGCAAACAAAAGAAATAATGTAAATTTATATAAAAGAGGAAATTTACTTAAATAATTATGGTTTTAAAGGGTGGCAAGTGGAGGATTTCTGAATGTAGAAATATGTTTTTGAAGATTTGTATAGAAAACTGGGATATCCAGGGTATAGAAGATGTCTGCCTTTTGAGGTGGCCTAATTAAGAAGCAGCCTTTAAGTGAGATCTTTTGCAAACAAAAGAAATTATGTAAATTTATATAGAAAAGAAAATTTACTCAAAAAATGCTAATTTCTTGGGGAAAAGGCGAAGGATTCCTCAATAAAGCAATACATATTTCTATAATAATGACAGAAAACTGGAAAACTAGAAGGAGTCCAACTCTGGAGGTGGCCTTTAGGTAATACCCAATAAAGTAAATGTATAAACAAAACGAAATTTACACAAATAAAACTTGTTTTAAAGGAAACGCAGATTCCTCTATAAAAAAGACATAAATTTCTATAATAATGAATATATTTAGGAAACATTTAAACAGTATTCATTCACAAATGCCTTTTGTCTACAATACAGTTGTCATCAATCAATTTCTGTTACAATTTTCGTCTTACTAACTAGTTAAGTTAAGTTTATGTGAAGAGAATATAATGTGGATTATAATTGTTAAAAATACGAATGCGTTTCGGGTTTACAGTAGTTAATTATTGTGATATCCTGGCCATTGTCCCGCGCAGGCGCCGCTTAAACTTAAATTGTTACTACACGCACTTAGGTTACGTTAAAAGTTAGGATTAGGAAATTAGTCAAGATCAGGGGCTATCTGGAAAGGCGCTGGCGCTTGCTGGGTGAGACCAGCACGGGAGATGGTTGGTGGTTGCCGGAGATGGCGTCAAATATGCTGGTCTCCGAGCGCCGGTACTCGCTGCCAATGTTTTCCAGATTCAGATCGGCATCGAGAACTAAAACCTGAAAGAAAAACAAGCAAATGGTTTAAAGCCACTCTAACACTCCCTCTTAGAAAGTTTCTTGTTTACTTTGCAAGTCTGCGGACGTCGGTGATGTATCAGCCAGTCCTCGTGCAGCTCGTGTAGGTCCTGCAGGTACTTGAGCGGCACACAGCTCTCCTCGGAGCGGGCCCTTTGGCGTATGCGCTCGTGCGCCACCTCGGGCGAGGTGCGCAGGTAGATGATGAGATCGGCTTGCACGTGAATGGAGTCATCGATGAACTTGTACCACTCCTGCAGCGTGTTGAACATGCCCTCCTCCAGGGAGCCATTGCGATGCATGTTCTCCACAAAGCAGTAACTGCCAAAAGGAGAACTCAATTAATGTGCAAACCGGTTTGGGGATGCACACTTACCGCGAGCTAAAAATGGAGCGCTCCATTATTTTCAGCTTCTTATCGGTGGGCGCCGTGTGCGCCTGCAGCATGGTCAGCGTGACATAACTCTGAAAGGGCATGGCCCACTTGGCGGGGTCCTTGTACATCAGCTCCAGCAGATTGACGCCGTTGACGTTGCGCCACTTCTCCACGGGCTCGGTGAGCAGGCATATGTCGTTCTTGTACTTCTCGAAGTGATTCAGATACGTAGTCTTGCCACTGCCGATGTTGCCCTCGATGAGCACCGTGAAGGGCTGTGTGCCCTCGGCGAACTTGCGTCCCTGCCGGGCACTGGATGCTGCCGCCGCCATCAGTCCGGACAAACCGCGATCTGCACGTGAAGATTGGGTTAATGAAGTTCGGGTTCGAGTACAGTTGCAGCTTCGCTCGGATATATATTTCGGGTACGTGGAGTGCAATGTGTACGAGGTGGCGGGAGAATCTGGACTGAACCACCCCGCCAGAGAGGCACAGCGATCGTCTTTTACCGCCGATATTTCAGACCAAAAGAGCGGGAACCGCCATTTCTGTTTGCAATCGGGTTTTTCTTGTGTTTGTTTTTGTCTGCCGGCTGGCACCCGGAGTGCGTGTGTGTGCGTGAAATGTTAAAAACTTAAAAAACACACAATTTGATTTACCTATAAAATTTAATATCTCTCGTTTCCACATGTCAGCCATTGGCTGTGTAAGCAGAATAATTAAATTAGTACATTTAGTAAAATGTACTTAATTCTAAAAGTATTTTAAACTCTAAAATTAGCCGGTTTTTGTTTTTTTTGTGTCTTTTTTCTTAATTTCACAAAAATGTGTTTTGTTGTTATAATGGTCAAACAGCTGATTAGTCGATATGTAAACATCGAATGTGTACTATCGATACCCGGCCATCGCTAAGAAGACGCATTTTTTATCAATATTTGTAAACTTTTATAAAAACCTAAATAAAAACTTGCTTTAAGGGGTAATTTAAGCCAGGCACTTGACTAGTCATGTCCATAGAAATCGAATCAGCCGAGTGAGTATCACAAATTATAATTTAATATGTTGTTACAGCAGTTTTTAACCATTCTAAATGCTCCTCTTCCACCCAAAGTGTGATCCGGCTTATCCAGCAGTATCTGAAGGAGTCCAACTTGATGAAGACCCTGCAGACCCTACAGGTGACAGTCCTGCTGCTACGCAGAAAACCATTTAACAACCGATTTATCCCAGGAGGAAACGGGCGTCTCTCTAAACACAGTCGACAGCGTTGATGGCTTTGTGCAGGATATATCCAATGGCCACTGGGACACCGTGCTGAAGGTGACGCAGTCGCTCAAGCTGCCGGACAAGAAGCTGCTCAATCTGTACGAGCAGATTGTGCTGGAGCTGATAGAGCTGAGGGAATTGGGTGCTGCCCGATCCTTGCTGCGCCAAACGGATCCCATGAGCATGTTGAAGCAGCAGGAGCCGGAGAGATACATACATTTAGGTCGGTTTTAACTCATTTATATCGTTTGCACATTAACTTATAATCTTTAATTACAGAAAACATGCTGCAACGCGCCTATTTCGATCCCAGGGAAGCCTATGCGGAGGGCAGCAGCAAGGAAAAGCGACGCACGGCCATTTCCCAGGAGCTGAGTGGCGAGGTGCATGTGGTACCCTCCTCTAGGCTCTTGGCGCTCCTCGGCCAGGCCCTCAAGTGGCAACAGCATCAGGGATTGCTGCCGCCCGGCACCACCATCGATTTGTTCCGCGGCAAGGCAGCCATGAAGGATCAGGAGGAGGAGATGTATCCCACGCAGCTCTTCCGCCAGATCAAGTTTGGCCAGAAATCGCATGTGGAGTGCGCCCAGTTCTCACCCGATGGCCAGTACCTGATCACAGGCAGTGTGGATGGCTTCCTCGAGGTGTGGAACTTCACCACCGGCAAAGTGCGAAAGGATTTGAAGTATCAGGCGCAGGATCAGTTCATGATGATGGAGCAGGCGGTGCTGGCGCTTAACTTCTCCCGCGACTCGGAGATGGTGGCCTCCGGCGCTCAGGATGGCCAGATCAAGGTGTGGCGCATCATCACCGGTCAATGCCTGCGGAAGTTCGAGAAGGCTCACACCAAGGGAATCACCTGCCTGCAGTTTTCGCGCGACAACAGCCAAGTGCTTAGTGCTTCCTTCGACTATACCGTAAGGTTACATGGCCTGAAGTCGGGCAAGATGCTGAAGGAGTTCAAGGGCCACTCGTCGTTTGTAAACGAGGCCACCTTCACTCCCGATGGCCACAGCGTACTCAGCGCCTCCTCCGATGGAACTGTCAAGGTGTGGTCCCTGAAAACCACCGAGTGCGTGGCCACGTACAAGCCTTTGGGCAACGAACTGGCCGTAAACACCGTCCTCATACTGCCCAAGAACCCGGAGCACTTTATAGTCTGCAATAGATCCAATACGGTGGTCATTATGAACATGCAGGGACAGATTGTGCGATCCTTCTCGTCGGGTAAGAGAGAGGGCGGCTCCTTTATCTCTGCCACTCTGTCGCCCCGCGGAGAGTTCATCTACTGCGCTGGCGAGGATCAGGTGCTCTACTGCTTCTCAGTTTCATCGGGCAAACTGGAACGTACTTTGAATGTGGGTTTGGAATTTACCATGAACTTCTAGAATAGTTTTTTTAATGTTAATTTCCTATTTTTAGGTCCATGAAAAGGACGTTATTGGGCTGACGCATCATCCGCACCAGAATTTGCTGGCCAGCTACAGCGAAGATGGCCTTCTGAAGATCTGGAAGCCCTAAATTATATAAGCAATTGACTTTTACTCCTAGTTTTAGTTTTTAACCACCAAAATATAGCTACTGCCCCCGAAAGTATTTGCGGTTTTGTATTTTCTCAAGCCCCCAGCCATAGCCCCATCAATATCTTCAATCATGTCTTTCTCTATATGAAACAAATTGACTTTAATTAAAAATTATGCAAAGCGCTAATCCGCAGAGTTTGCCTCAATTGCTGCTGCGTCCCAGCTTAAATTAGTCGAGCAACGACACTCAGCCGGTTCACTTGCCAGCCATGAAGAGCGACGAGATCATTGAGAAAATCCGGAACAAGCTCAAGGAATCCGATCCTGCCCGGCGGACGGTGGTCAATACGTTTCAGTTCAACTTTACCGACTCGGATGGCAATCTCATCAAGAGCATGGGTGAGTCTGGTGTGCTTGTAACCTACTTTGGATAAGTTGAGGCTGATTTTCTTATCACAGTTTTTGATTTCAAAGCCCTGGACATCTACGAGGGGTGTTCGTCGAGTGCCGATGGACAGGTGACCATTTCTGATGAGGATTTCTACTTGGTGGGCACGAAGCAAAAGACTTTCCAGGAGATTCTGCAGCAGGATAAGGCCAAAATAGACGGCGACGAGGAGGCCATTAACAAGATGCTGGAGAAGTTTCGCTTAAATACGCAAAACTAAGGATGTATCGGAAAAATCATGGAGTTTTATATGTATAGAAATATAAAAACTCGCAAAAGAGAGCATTTAACATAAAAATATCCGTATTACCCATAGAATATTAAAAGTTTTCGATGTATTTATAGATAAAGATCGATTATAATCGATGTATTTATACATAAAGATCGATTATTGACCCTAAAAAATGATGTTTTTCAACGAAAGTATTTAATTTTTATAAATTATATCATATTTTCCATCTACACCCGCTCCTGTAGCCTGCAAAAACAAAATTAAATAATACAAATGTAATAAAAAAGGATGTATCGAAATATTATGGAGTTTTATATGTAAAGAAATATAAAAACTCGAAAACGAGCATTTAATATTAAAATATCCGTATTATCCATAGAATAATAAAAGTTTTCGATGTGTTTGTAGATAAAGATCGATTATAATCGATGTATTTATCGATAAAGAGCGATTTTTGACCCTAAAAAATGATGTTTTTCAACGAAAGTATTTAATTTTTATAAATTATATCACTTTTTACCATCTACACCCACCCCTGTAGACTGCAGAAATCAAAATGAAATAATAAAAATCTAATTAAAAAGTATATTTAAAGTATGAATTTAGTTTACTGGCTAGTTTAAGCATTCGATTTAAAAGGCATTCATTAACTTGGTTTTAGTATTCATTTATTTAATTACCTTTATTTATATTTAATGTTAACATGGAATTGTTTTTGTAGGTGTTTCCTTTTAATTTGAAATTTGCTGTTCTGCATTTTATTATTCAACTATTTTTTGTTATTCGGTTTCGCTTTATCTCTCGCCATCATATTTGGTTTGTCTGGCGGCTTCTGTTAATGGATTTGGTTTTGAAAAACGTCTCTTTTCTCAATTCAAATATGTGTTTGACTCTCCGCTGCGTGGCTTATTCTGTAGGTTTAATTGTAATTTTAACATTTGCTCTTTTGTTGGGGGTGTTTTTTTTATTTAACCTTGTGTTACTTTAGTAAACGTTTTGTTTTTTTTTAGTTTAGAACATTTTGGTTTTTTTGGGGGCAGGTTTCTTTTCTTTCTTGGGGACTTTCCTTCTCGAACATTTTATTTGCTTTAGGTTTTAGTACTATTCTTTTTTCTTTTTCTTTAAATTTATGTTTAATTTTTATTGCTAGAACACAAATTCAGAGTTTTCTTTTTTTTATTATTAACTAATTGAATTGTTCTTTTTCGGTTTTAATGTAATACAACAACAAAATTTGTACACTTAAACTAAGGTTTATTTTCATGAATTAATTCTTAGGAATTACTTGATCATTATGCTTTTTTTATGCAACAATTTAACAACGTTTTACTTCTTCAATGTAATTGTATTTATTTTTTTGGTTTTTATTTATCAATTTTGTTTATTTTTACCTTTATTTTTATTTAATTAATGTAGCATTTTTTGTAACACCTACATACGTTTTTCTTTGTTTTTTATAAATGGGGTTTTTACGTTAAACGGGTTTAAGTTTCCATCGCTGATTTAAGCCATATTAGTTTTAATTTGTTCTCAATTTGTTTTCTTTTATTTGCAAAACGTACGTGCGCTATGAAACCAATAATTATTATTTATTAGACGAAATTTCAGGGAATTTATCATCATTCGACTCCAAAAAGGAGCAAACTGATATGAACTAAAACCGTTATTAAATTCACAATAGGTTTTGCATACATATGTATAAAGTTGATAAAATAACGATAAACGTAAAGTATATCATACGCAAACTGAAGGGGAATTACATTTTTCGGGTTTCCTTGTGTTTTTAGATCTCTTTTGTTTAGCTTCTTGTATAATTTACTTTATTATTATCGTTCCCTTTAGCGTATACATTTTTATAAATATTCTTGTTCGCCTTAAATGTTTATAAAAATGTGCTTAAATAGACAAAAATCTTTGAATTTATTCTCATTCCATTTCTCGATCGCTTTCCATTTCATTTTCATTTTCATTTTCCATCTGCGGGCCGCTAATGTTTATTAAATTTCCTCTTTTTTTACTCTCATATAAACCTCGATTTAGCGTCATTTAACTCTTTGCTTTTATTCTTTGCTGGAAGATACAGTTTTGATAGTCACTAATTCTTTTATTTATGCATTATTTCATCTTCAACTCCTCCACTTTGTTGTTGTATGTTTGATTTGTGTAGCTTTCCAAGGGTCGAAGATTCTTCATATTCATTGTTTCTCTTCTTTTTTGTTTTTGGTTTTGTACAAAATGTATAAATAAAAAGTCATGCGCGTATGTATAGGTAGTTAATTATTATTGTTTTATGCCCTTTAGTATGTTGCTGCCGTTATTTGTTATTGGTTTGCGAATGTGTGTGTTGTGTGTGAGAGTATTGTTTTATTTTTACGCTTACGCTCTTCGATTCTCCTGTTTGTATAATTAATTCAATTTATGCTTCACCTAAATATTACTCGTATCAAATATAAAAATCAAAAACATTATTTTATTATTTCTTCGTCCTGTCTGCGGTCGTCTCCTGTGGCTCCTGTGAAAATGATTCGTTCCTGCACTTCCGCCTGGTTCTATCTTGCCCATTTCCGCCTCACTTACTTCACCAGCTTTCTACATATTTTCCGCCCCCATACGTATTTCGCTATGTGTATAATATAGTTTATTAAATGTAGCTATTATTTGTTGCTTATTCTCACGCCCGTCCTTTGCCTTCCTTACTTATGTGAAACGCTTCTGGCTAATCAATCGCAACTACAAATTCGCGCGCTTTATTTTTATAGCGTCTCGCATTTCCGTTTCCGTTTCCTTTCTATAATTCCTACTAATCGCGCCCCGCTTTGATTCGCCATTTAAATTTATGTCTTAATCAATTCGCATTTTTGCATAATTTCTTGTCTTTTAGGTATTGTTAACTTTTGAATTTCTGTTTCTGCTTCCGTTTCCGGTTCTCCTCCGGCTGATTCCTCCTCTGCTGTCGCTGTCTGAGCCTGTGTGTCCTGTGTAAACTACTACTCTTGCTCTGCAAAGTTGCTTTGTTCGCCATTACCTAGTTTTTTTGTTTTGTGTTTAGCCTTATTCTAAATGCGTTTTAAAACCGAAACTGAAGGTTGCGATAAAAGTGCCGTCGAACCATCGTTAGACATTTGCCATTTGGTTGACATGGTCGATATTATCCTCATCGAAATGCACATCGTTGATGAAAATGTCCGCGGCCAGCTGGTCCTCGTCCAGCTCCAGGTCATCCTCGTCATCATCCTCCCCGCTCATCAGTCCATGGCCCATGTCCACGCCGGCAATGCAGATGTGGGGCGGCGGCGGCACACTGGTGGGCGGCAGGGGAGCTGGCGGTATGATCAGGTTGCCGCTGTTGATACCATGCAAGCTGCCCGCAATGCTGGCACCGCCGCTCTGCAGATGCCGGCGACTGGAGCTGAGACCTGCTGTTTGGGGGAAAGAGTGGAATTTAGTTATTACATAAATAATTAATAAAATTAATTCAAATTTGTAGAAAAATTAAATAAAAATTACCTTGAAATAATGTAAATAAAACCAAACTTAAAGAAAACCTGCAGAAATCATAAGGATACAATTTTTAGATTGTATTTCTATAGCCTTTGGGAAACTCACCTGTGGCACTCGTCTGCGAATCGTAATGTGCATTGCGATGTAGGCCCAATTGACGGACATGGTTCCTACGGCTTCTTCTGGAGTGACAGAGTATGCATAGGAGACAGATTAGGGACGAGACGACGAGAAGTGTTATAATTATTAGAACGTCGTAGTCCTCCTCGGCCGCTTCCGTGGTACCTGCAGGAATGCAAAGCATTTTTGGGGGGGAAAGAAAAAGGGCAAGAACACACAAATTACAGATTCATTAGTGAATTATAAAGGCTTAAATAGGAATCTTTAAGAATAGGATGGTTAAAAGTTGGGCATGTTTGTGTGTAGATCTCTGCACTATAGGTTTTTTGACCACTTTTGCTTGCCAAAATTAATATCTCAAGAACGGAGCAAGATAATTCGAATCGGTTTTTTGCATTGGGTTAGGACAACCATTATCTATTGAAATTAGAAAAAAGTGGGTGTGGCACCGCCCCCTTATTTTTTTTTATTTTTTTCATTATGCAAATATGTTTAAAATACTTTTTTAATATAAAACAAGGGTTTCTTAATAATTATTTGATATATTTTTAATAACAGCGGGCTTGGCACGCCTTGCTTTTATTAATTAAAAATAAAAAACTGCCAACTGCCTCGCGCCATTTGCCGAACAACTCAGCATTTTTCCCACTGAGGTTATGTTCTAAAAATTAAAATATCTCGGAAAGTGGTTAAAAGTGGCAATTCTAATTACACTCATTTGAACAAGAATTGAATACTCTACAACATAGAATACATTTCTTCGATGGACTCTGCTGCACTCACTTTATATAGCTTTTCAAAAATGAGGCACCAACAAAAATATGCATTTTTTTAGGCTACTTACACTTTTACTATATTAAGGGGACAAAACGAGATTTTTTTAACTTTGAAAAGCATAAACATATATTACAAACCCCTCTGGATAAAACACGTTTCAAAAATACCAATGATATTCTTTAATATTTGACTTTTAAGGATTGCAAAATTACATAAAAAACGCCAATATGCGCATTTTCGATAGCTGCATTTCCGATAGCTGTGTTTGATCAGCTGATGTTTTTAAGTGGCGCCATTTATCGAAAATTCTGGTATGCAACATTGATCAATGATCAATTGTGAATCCATTGCACCTAAAATTTCTTCAATCGGCCAACTTTTAAAAAATGACTTTTGGCACGCAAAAGTGGTCAAAAAACCTATAGTGCTCTGGAGAGAGTCTTGGGTGTGTGTTTCATGAACTTGATGTTCTTCTTGTTCTGAGTGCTGTGTGTGTGTTTGTGTGTCGGCTGTTAACCTTCACAAGTTTAAAAGTTTAGCCATAGATTTAGGGTTGAGATTTAGGTTTAGAATATATATATATTTCAGTTCAGTTTATCAGTTTGTCAGCGGCGGCACCAGGAAGGTAACAACAAATGGACTACGTGCGGTGCACATGACAAGTGGGTCTGGGGGGAAAGGGTGCAGAACACAAAGAAGCCAGAACCAAAAAAATCAAAGACTATAAACTTTGGCATGCTAGTCAACTCAACAACATTTACAATGCAATTGAAATTAACTCAAGGCTGCAACTCAAGAGAAACAGAGAGGATATGTTCGAATATAGGGCTGTGAACTGTGATCTTCTGCGGGTCAGGACATCTACTGAGGTTGGAGAAGGGATGTATATTAAGAGGAAAACCGATATGATATATTTACAAAGTTATTGTATCTTTAAGTTTCATAAATACATTTATATCACTGCAAAAATATCAATATCGGCCTTCTCTTTAAATATCAATCCAGTTTAGAGATATTTCAATATTTTCTTTCATTCCTAGATTCAAGTTTGAGTTAATGTTCGAGTGTTATATAGGATCTATCTCTGGGTTGAACTCTGTGCATGTCATGAGAGTGGCGTGGCGTGGCGTGGAGTGTTGAACGATTGATTGTAAAGGCAAGCTAAGGCAGAACTCACGTGTTAATTGTGACCAAACAGTTTCTTTACTTATGTAATAAAGTTAATATATTTTTATGTTTTTTAATGTTTTTTTTTTTGGTTTTTTGTTTCATTTTGTCGCTTTGCTTTTGTTGTTAGAAAAGTGAATACGAATGTTTCATTTATCTTAATAATGTTGCTCGCTTTTGATTCTCGTGGCAATTCCAATTCCAATTTGAAAATTTTGATTTTTTCTGGTTTCATTTTGTTTGTTTTTGGTTTTTATAAGTTTTAGTTGTAAGTATTTAATACTAATGCCGTAATTGCTAAAACAAATGTCTGTAGAAATGTGGGCAAATGCGTGGACCTTGCGTCACCTGTGCCAGAGGTTTAGGGGTTTAATTACAGATTCGAGTAGGGGTTTTTTATTTTGTTTATAATAAAAGTTTCACAGTCGAACGAACAGTTTGTAGTTGGTTTTGTTTTTGTTAGTGGAGACATAAAGAAAGAACAGAGAGAAATAGAGGGAGAATTAGACAAGTAGAGAGATAGAGAGAAATAGAGAAAGATGAGTTTAGTGTAGAATCACTGGGCGTGGCAGGATCGGGAAGGGACTGAGTATATCGAGGGGAAAAGACCGATTGGCTTAAGCAAAGTTCAAAACATTAAATAGATTTTTTATAGATTTACAAATCGGTTTTTCCCCTAATTTGTTTAAAGAAAGTGTTCTATATGCCATTCGAGGTGAAAGGACCTAATGAAAAGGGGTTTTTTTAAGGGGAATCTGAGCTCAGAATGTATGTACAAAGGTATCTGGCCAAAACACAAAACAGCTAGTAAAATGTAGTTAGAGTTCAAAACACGAATACTTAGGTGCAAGAAGACTTAGAGAACAAATACAGGATAGCTTCGGTTGGGCCTTTGGCTGGTATTTAGGTTAGTATGGATTATTTTAGTTGCTATTTTAAGTGGTTAACGCTTTGCAAGTGTTTCGTCGGGTTCAAGTTTTCTTTACGCATCAAATGAAGAGTGTAAAAAACTAAATCATAATCACAATCAATAATTAGATGAGGTATCAAACCGAATTAAATGAAAATATATATTGGCCCCTTGGTTTGGCACTGGAAACACAAACACGAAACAAAAACTTAATCATAAAAGTAAGTTACATAAACTTAGGTGGAAAAAAGCAAATAAAAATTGAACTGAACCGTTCGACTCACTCACGACTCACAGTGCAATTCGTCAGTGTCGTCGCCGGGCCCGCAGTTCTTGACGCCGTCACAGCGCAGCTTGTCGGAGATGCAGTAACCGGCGCCGCACTGAAAGTGATACGTGGACTCGCAGTGCAGACCCACGGATGGCGGTCCCGGGCCCGAGTCCTGTATCTCGGTCCATACGATGCGGAAACCCTGAAAAAAAATAGTTAATAAATCCTTCCGGGTGTAAAAAGAAGGAGTCACAAGCTCACCTGGGCGCCCACTGTCTTGTCACTGGTGGTGAAGCTAATGCGCGCCGTCTGCCCAGTGGAGGTGTAGTGCCAATGCTCCACGGGTGGCTTCTCGCCGCACAGCTCCAGCGGCGGCTGGTCGGAGTCCACATCCATCCACAGCCGCAGCACAGCCGCAGGACAGCCGCGATCTGAAGATAAATAATAATAATTTAATAATCGAAAAATTCTATAAGGGTTGCCGAATCCTTACTGGCTGGATCTCCTTCCAGGCCAAACTGCTCAAAGTGTATGGACAGCTTGTAGCCGGGACGAGCCTTCATCACCCAGTTGCAGGCATTGGAGGCCATGCCCCGGCCGGGTGCCTTGTAGCCCGATGGCCAGTTGGGCGAGGTGATCAGTCCCGAATCCTGGTTGCTGAAATTGCCGCCACAGTCGCCGGCATCCGATTTGGCCGACTCAAAGAAGTAGCGCGCCTTGAAGCCGCTGGCCACGCTCTCCTGGTCCGTGTGCAAAGTGATGCGCAGCCCCACCGCTCCCCGGGGGCTCTCGACGGGTCCGGGGGCTGTCTGACCGCAGTAGCGGCCCAGCAGGCGGTCATTGTTGTCCCGGTAGACGACATACATCTCCAGCCAGTCCTCAAAGCAGGCACCGGAACTGCAAGCAGGAAGGTTAAAGGGAAGTCCTTACAAGGAAAAGGATCAGCATTACCCATAAGCTCCTGCCGTGGCATTGGCATTGTTGTCCGCCTTGATCTTGAAATGATCAAACACAATGGTCACCTGTTCATCGGCCTCGGCCAGGAAGAGGTACGAGCAGTTTGTGTCCGAAGGATAATTGGAGGGATACCGTGGACTGTTCAGTTCGCCGCGCTTCTTGGAGCTGCTCACATAGGTGAAGCTGCAGGTGCCATCTGGCGCCGCTGTGCCCGGAATCTTGTACTCCGTCTCGAAGGTGTACTTGCCCTTGAAGCCGCGACCTTGCAGCTCACCGGAGCTAAAGACCATGGCCAGGCGGGGTCCCTCGCTAATCACGCGCTGCGTCTCATTGCCACAAAGCTCGTAGTCGAACTTGTCATAGGCATCGGCCGTCTCCTGGCCCTTCAGATAGATCTTCAGATAGCCGTCCGTGCAGTTGGACCTTGGGGGAGAGGGTGTATAAAAATATATATAGAAATTTACAGCCCAGAAATAACTATAAAACTTATAAGGAATAATTATAATAAATTATTCAAACGCTTTGCTTACTCGCTCTTGTCCTTGTGCTCCACCTTGGGAATATTGAAAGCATTAAACTCGAGACGTACACGCTCCAGATGCTGGGCATCCTGCATGCCATAGATGAAATATCTAAAGAAAACATATATTAATATATATTCCTTGATTTAAAAAAGGTTAAAATATCAATTTTACACTCACCTACACACAGTTTTTGGTATATAGGGATAGGGATAGTTGGGTGAGAGCACAAAGCCAGTGGATTCCTTCTTCGATAAAATCTTTTGATCACATTCAGAGCCACGTATGTGAATGCCATCGTTTTCACCTGATTTTGGCATTTTGATTTTTCAGTTTTTGATTGAGGGAATTTCGAAAGGTCAGATCAGAGCCAGATTGTAGTACATATATAGCAGAAGTCATCAGGTTAAAGCGCAGAGATAGTTTTTGGTTTCAGTTTCAGTTTTTTTGATAGAGAGAAATTGTGAAAGGTTAGAATTTTTGTGTTGAAAGAGGTAACAGGTTAAATTAAAATAAAAATTAGCATCAAAACATAAACAAAGCCAGTGAATAGGTGGGTTCAAGCACATACAATTAGCACATAAATGCTACCATTTTGAGGCCCTCGAAAGTAGGCAATGATAAGCCCTTTCGAAGACACCAAAATACAACAAATTGGCATAACTGAAACGACAAACAATTGTTATTAGGGTAACGATATAATACTTACGTATAAAATCTAATTTAACAAAACTCTCGCTAAATTCATAAATTCCTTTAAAGCCACGATTTTGGGTATTTGCGGTGCGCGGTAACGTATAAAAATGAACGAAAAGGCTCGACTCGCTCGAATACAAAACTAAGTTTCTTTGCTGTCCGCAATATGTACCGATTAATGCTGACGAATTATCTGGACCATCGTACACTTTCACATAGTCAAATGGGCAGCTTTTTTTTTGGTTAAATAGTTGTAGTTGTAGTGTTGATTTTTTGATTGTTCAAATTTGGTTTTTTTGTTGATAGAATTGCAGATGGAATAGAAGTTGTCGGAGATGGAATAAAGAAGAATTTTTGGTTTTAGATAGATCACAGATTAGGTGTATAAGTGTTTGTGTGTGCTGCTAAACAGAGCAAGTCCTTGAATCTAACCCCCAGGACTTGCTCTGATCTTGACTCATCTTAGCTTGTGTGTGTGTGTTTTTAGTTGTGTTTTTCTTAATTGTGCAGCATTAGAGGTACTCACTGTGGTCCACCAAAAAACAGATCAAAATCACGAAACTCTAATCTAACTCTCTGATTCGATTCACCAAGAAATTGATATGTGCATGACATATCCTTCGGATAGGCACCTGGATAGGTTGGCGATATGAGCGCACCAGTTTTGTTGACGCTCATGCTTGGCGTTATCGTGTAGGAACAGGGCGAACCCGCAATGGGAATGCCGATTTCATATTCCGCTTTTGGTTTTTTTTTTTTTAAGGATAAATAACAAGAAGAGGTCAGGGAATATTCTATATATTCCATATATCACTACTCACATGCATTTATAAACCTAAACGTGCCCTCGAACAGGTCCGTGGTCACGTTTTTGTTGCTAAAAAACGAAATCGCAACTGCCCGGTACATGGAAATGCGACGACGAGGCGGAATGGTGCCGCAGTAGCGGCCACCGAATGGCGAATTGATCAGTTCCGCCGGCTCCGACGACTGCACCTCCGAGTATATATCCATGTACTCATGAACACAACTACAAAAGGATAAAGGAAAAACTTAAAGATACTGATTAAGCTTTTTTTTTCCTAAATATTTACCTTGGTAATTCACCGACGGCCGAACCGCTGCAAGGTGGAATATAAAACAAGGATAATATTAGCATTTCCTTTTTGTTTTTCTTTGATTTTCCCATTCTATACTCACTCTGGCGGACTTCCTCTTAAATTAAACGATTTAAAAACTACTTCCACTCGCTGTCCAGGTCCTGCTAGGAAGGTGTAGAGGCATTGGCGTGAGTGATTGCGATGGTTGTGCAATAGCGGAGCCGAGAAGCTGCCATTCTGTGGACCGCCGATCCGCGACACAAAGGTCTGATCACACTCTGTTTACAACGAGAGAGAGAGAGAGAGATGGAAGGCCAATGGCAGCGTTTCCGGTTAATTTAGTAAGCTTATTTCCGGTTTACTTATGGGTTAGACATAGACACACACAACAATACAAAACACATACACAGAACGTAGCATCGCAACAAGAGCTGTTAACATGGCATCTCAAAGTTGTTGTTGTTGTGTGGGTGTTCTTATATGTATGGTGTGTATATGTGTGTGTGTGTGTTTGGACAGAGATCATAAAGATTTTTCAGAGATTTTTTAATTAAAAATATAACAACTGGCTCCCTATTTAGATATTTAATAAAGTTGTTATATATAGAATTTTAAGTTGAAAGCGGATTGAATGCTTATCAAACCGTATTTTAGTTTTTTTTGTGAAACCAAACCCCCGGTTAGATATTTATTAAAGTTTTTATCGATTGCACATTAAATTGAACGTGGTTTAAATTCTTCTTAAACAGTATTCTAGGTTTGTTATAAAAATAAACCTTCATTTAGATATTTATTAAAGTTTTTATATATTAAATTCTAAACAGAAAGCGGATTAAATGCTTATTTAACAGTATTTTAGCTTTTTTTGTAAAACAAACCCCCATTTAGATATTTATTAAAGTTTTTACATATTGAATTTTAAACTGAAAGCGGATTAAATGCTTACTAGAAAGTATATTAGCTTTTTTTTTGAGAAAATAAACACCCATTGAGGTATTTATTCAAGATTTTATATAATGAATTTTATACTAAAAGCATAGTAAATGCTCTTTAAATGGTGTTGTGGATTTATTGTAAAAATGAACTCTGAAATAAATGAAATTCCACCTTTACACAGGCAAAGAAATAAAATAAATAAAAGGCTTTGTAATAATAAATTTATAGGTTTACTTTGTGAGGATTTACAGAGTTGGAATTATTATTATTTAAATTTGTGTTTATAAATAATTAATAGCCGTATTTATGATGGAGCCTTTATCAATATTTAAGTTCCTATTTTATATTATATCTGTGAAGCCTGACTGTGTAATCATATTTTCTTTTACTACACAAAATAAAAACTCTATTTAATGAAATTATTGACAATTGTAGCTGTCTAAACAAAGCATCCCTAAGCTGATATTTTTTAAGGCCAATAAAGTTTATAAATATTTGTAAGTTTTAGAACATTTTGAATAGTAAAAAGGCATCCTTTTTTAAGGATAATAAAGTTCATGATTATTTGTAAGTTTCAGAACATTTTGAATAGTAAAAGGGGATATAGTTATATTTCTTTACATAATTACTATACATATTTAGCAGTTCATTTTCTAAAACCATATATCCACTTTAGATATTTTAAATAATTATGCATTATATCAAATCTATATTTAATTTTTCAGCTTAGATTGGAATTATTAAACAGGTGAATTATAACTTTATGATCTCTTCTCTGTCTGGCATTAGTTTTTTGGTTTTCTGGCTTTAACTATGCATTATTTGTTCTGTGGTGTACAACTAGAAGCGTTTTTTGGTTGGTCAACTATTTATGGCAACTTCAACTACGGGTGGACATTGAAACGTAACTACGTTACAACTACGGGCCCACACACACACACACACACACACACCAAGAACAGCAAACACACGTGGCCCACACACACGCACTGCACGCAAGTTAACATCAAGAGTGGGGGGTGGGGTGAGACTGTGTGTGTGAGGGTGTGTGTGTGTGGTTGTGAGAAAGGGAGAAAGAGAGACAGAGAAAGTGAGATGGCGCCACCTACTTGGCGATTTCGTGGGACGCGAGGACACCTCCAAATAGGCCACCACCGGCTGCATCCAAGGCTCGCCGTCAACGCCGTTCGACTTTAGATGAGCGCCACCTTTGGTACCGCAGACGAGGAGGAGGAGGAGGTGGTGGTGGTGGTGGTGTGGGTAACAGAGGAGGTGGATTGTAAATGGGAAGGTAGACAAATACACAGTGTTAATGATTTTGATTTAGCACGGAATGCGGATGCTGGATGCCGCCCTCCTCACTTGACACCCAACATGGAAATGCGCTTCCCGACTTTATGACAGCTGTCAGTCCGTCAGTCCATCTGTTTGTCTATTTGTTTGCCTGCCAGCAGCTCACACGCTCCGCCATGTTATCTATCTACATATCTATCCATCTATCCAGGGGGATTCGGATAACCGCTGCTGATAGTGCACTACGCGAAAAGGAAATTTGTGTACTCATGGCGTATACGCAATATTTGCTGTGGGTGGGTTGTGGGTGTGGGTGCCCCAAAAGCCAGCGGAAATTATTTAGAGCTTCGGGGAAGGTCACCAGGCAGTAGGAGTTGCGGATATATATCAACAAGATACATAATCCATATAAATATCAGGCTTAATCTTGGAAATATTGAAAAGTTTGTTATATAGAATTTGTAGTACATTGAAATATTTCACATTTAAAGTTCAAATATCAATTTTATTTTTTATTAATTGAGAAATTCTACTTGGAGTGGCAGAAAATATTGATATTTCTTTTATCTGTGGATATTTTAAGCGATTTCAATCGACATTTATAAATCTATGATAGTTTAGACTTGTAAATGGCGATTGAAATCGCTTAAATAATGCACAGATAAAAGAAATATCATTATTTTCTGCCATTCCAAGTATAATTCTCGTTTAACTAGTGAAACTTTGTAAGTTTTTAATTCGATTTCCCTCACACAACTTTCTTTTGAAATTCTTTTTCAAATTCAAACATCTCCCTATAAAAATTCCCTTCTTAACGAATTATTAAGCCATTAAACTGTTCACAAACAAATCAAATAAATCAAATTTCCTGCTTAAAATTCAAATAATATCTTCCTTAGGATATGTACATACATATTTAAATGATTGATTCCCTTTAGTTCCCCACAAGTAACCGCCGTGAATTACACATAACTGGCTGCCGCTTTGGTTGAACATTAACCGACGCCTTGCGGGCTTTGCTTCTAATTAAATTCGTTTCGAAACGGAACACATAATAAATGAGTTGGCCAAGATAGAGAGAGAGAGAGACGAGTTCTGTTTGATGTTCCGGGGCGGAGGGGAAAGGTCGGTCTAGGGCACGCTTTGTGTTGGCTTTTGTGGGTTGCTCAGCTGCAGCTGCTGCGGTCTCTGGCAGAGTAGTTTTGGGGCGGAAATCAATTCGCAGTTTCAGAGGCGGGAGGGGAAAACCCAAAAAGAGCTGGGGGCCTGGGCGATAAATAATGGTATGCCTCCGCACCAACAACTGGATAAACGGTTTGCTGTCTATTGATTTTGTGATGTTGCCACCAAAATTCCATGTCAACTAAAGCCCCAACTAAGCCGTTTACATAATTTCCACTTAATTATTCACGCAACCAAATAGAATCCCTTTAGGCAAGCGATCAGGGCGATTATCCCCCCTCTGCCGTTTCGGGGGTATTTTAAATTAATTTTCGAAAAGCCCAGGACCACGCACACGGCGACATTTTATCTGAAATGCAGTTTACTAAACAGCAAATAAATGGCGCACGAGCAAAAAGTTTGCTCATTAAAATGAGAGCGGATTTGTGCGGCACACACCACCCACCCACCCACCCACCCACACACCACACACACACACTCGCACTTGAGCGCACACAACACAGCTCACATTGCGTGGAACGACACAAAAGGATATAGGATACAAAAAAAGGGAGAACAAAGCCATGTAACCCGACTATTGAATACTGGGTATTCTATATAGAAAATATTAAAAAAATCCCCTTATAAAGTATATTTAATAATCCAAGTTTCCTAAATTTTATTAAATAAATTCTTCTTTCGAAAAGCAAAAGCAAACCCCTTAATGAACTCCTGGAAAATATATATTATAAAGCCCAAAAAAATCCTGCCTGCATTATGCTACACAAATTCCTTTGCTGTACGTTAATATCCTTGTAACCTACTCGTTCGTATCGGGTGTAAAAACGCTGTGTCCCTGAAGGTGGGCGTAACAATGTCAACCGCAGCACAAAAATGCTGGCAAACGGATGCTGCAACGTTGCCCCTCCTCTAGCACCACCTGCACCACCGCCTGCCCTACCACCGCAATGACAATGCGCAGTAAAGTGTCAATAAATTTTATGCAGACGCCATTTGCATTGCCATAAATATTTTTGTTGGGTTCCGCGAGCAGAGCAGAGTGCGCTCTGGCGTTGTGTTTTGCTCTGGCATTTGTTTTTCTGCCAAACTCAACCACCCACTCGCACTCTGTCAGTCATTATGTTAATTTACACCTTTTGTTGGCCGCACCTCAGTTTCAATGCCAAAGCATGGCAAGTGGAAAGCTTGCTCGAACAATACAGATTTTAATTGCGAGCCGTAAAAACTAACTAAAGCAATGGAAAAGCTGCTAAATGGCAGCCATTCCGCTGCGCAAACAAGTTGTCTGCTAAATATATTTACCGTTCTGTGAACAGGTGTAATTGCCAAGGCAGCCAGCGGTGGGGATCCTTGGGATCCTTGAGCTCAAATGACGCCCGAAGGATGCGTATCACTAAATGCTCCCCGACCGAAACTCAAACCGAGACACATAATGATGTCGATGACGGAACTGTGTTCCCCCCAGGAGGCACGTAATACCACTAATAACCACAGTTGCCACACTCCCACACAGAAGCACTGAGTCCTGCCAGGCGACAATCAAGCGAAGGGGAATTTATCCTGGATTGTGTGGAATTTAATAATCCATAAACTGAATTTCACACTAGTGAGATGTTTATGCACTGCTACAAAAGGGTTTATCAAGGGAAATCTAATTTAACCAAGCTCTGAGAACCTATTTGGTTTTTTAGCTGCTTTAACTACAAACTTAACAAATTGCTAAGGACATTTTTGGTCATAGGTTGTACCTTTAAAAAAGATTTAATATTTTCAAATTTAGTTTCTTAAAAAATAAATTTCAGCCTTAAACTCTTGTCTTATTTTTCAAGTGCAGCTAAGCCCAAGTTTATCTTTCAATATCTTTCTATATAAGCTGCACATTTTCATTTACTCGTAAACTCTGGCAAAATAAATAAACTTTAAGTCCTTGAGATTAACTTTGCTGTGAGTGAGTTTAGCAAAAGTTTTTGGTTATGAGAAAACTATAATAGTAAAGAGAGAGAGTCATGTGTTCAAATCAAACCAATCTTTATTTTTGGTGATTTCATTGCGACACTTTTGTCGCCCTTTCGCTCATATAATCCTGTCTGTCGGTGTCCCTGATCCTGCCTTTGCTCCTTCTCCTTCACCAACTACCCCCCGTGGCTGTCTGCCTGGGTTTCCTGCTCGAGTACACACACTTCTTGAAAATTTAATGGCTGCCACTGCTGTTGGCACTTACACTGCCGCCCCCCGCTCAGCCTCAAGACACCTTCTCTTCCAAGCCAAAAACCAGACCCGAAACCCAACCCAACCACAGGCCAATTCCACTACCCGTCGCGGAATCCCCTCTGACACCTTTTGTGGAGGAGCTCATGTTACAGACAATTTGCGTTAAATTTACAAGTAACACCGTTTCCCGAATGCCAGGCCAAAACCAGAGACGGCGAAGCACCTTATGTTGTTTTATTGCTGCCTGGCATGCCGCTCTGATATAGCCAGAAAAAGCAAAGGTTTCACTGGGGGAAAATTTATTTAATAAATATGTGAAATTAGCTATGAAAATGCTTATAAAAAATATATCAAATATGCTGAGAAAATGCTTAAAAAAATATATTAAGTTAGCTGAGATATTTCATAATTTTATTGTAAGATTAAACATAAAGAAAGACCACGAATTTTGTGAATTAAATTCTTTTGGAAGGTGTTTAATTAAAGTGAAAATATTTTTAATTAAATAAGAAAATCCGGTTAATTATTAGTGGTAAATTTAAGAATGATCTTTACCTAAAAAACTTTTAAAAACTCAATAAGATTGAAATACAAATTCATAAAAATAAAGACCTTGTAATCTCAGTTGTTAATTTTGTTTTCTTTACTGTGATTTTTCTGCGATTTCACCTTCAAAAAACTAAAACAAATAATCGAAAATTTTAACTTTAACCATCATATCTTCTCAGTGTGCTATATCCTACTGTCAGGCTGCCATAACCACATCCCCAGATGGGCCAATGGCAATGGCAATACCAACGCTGAAGCAGCAACAGCAACAACGGCGTAACCGTAACAGCAATTAAAGTGGATTTTCATGAAAATGAGTTTTCCTAATAGTTTATTCTGGCCCGAAAAATAAAATCATGGCGATAAAATGCCTTGATTAAGACGAAGGAGAAGAAGAACCAGAAGGCAGGTGAGTGAGACTAACAACGCCTAAAAACCAGGTGATGAGTCTCTATGGCAATGGATAAGCATCTCAGACACAGCTGCCTGTCAAGGTGGTGTCCTGGCTTGGTTTTGGGTTATGGGGGATAATAATTATGCATATTATGTTGCAGGATCTTAAGTGCATATTTGTGTAGGCTATCAGGTAAATTGATCCTAATTTATTGGCAATTAGCACGGCGATTAAATTCAAGTGCTTATCTTATGGTTCATTAATAGCTTCTGCCTGGCTGCCTGCCTGACTGCCTTGCTGCCTGGTAACTTGGCCTCCCCGAATGGGTTAAATTTATAATTAATATCACGCATACGCCACAGGGGACACCAAGGGGATAGAGACACACTCTGCGGGCTAAAAGTTAGTCCAACTTTTTGTGGGTCCCAAAGCCAAATAGCTTCCAACTTTCTATATTGCATTTGAAATCTCTCTCTTTTGGCTCTTCTGCATTTATTTATGCTTTTCACTTAGCTCGCTAACTGCAATTGAGGCGCCGCTTCAACTCTGAACTTTTCAACTTTCTATCGATAAGTGGAAAATAAGAAAATTGGCTGTGGCAGCAGCTACTCACGCTTTTGATTGACTCTTGCGAACGTACCTGCAACGAAATAGAGAAAAGAGGAGAGAGAGAGTCAATATGAATTAAATGTATTTCCTTTCGAAAGGCGAAAGACGCCCTCAATGACAGTTGCAATTAAATGGTGGCCTGGCAGGAAAATGCAGAAAAATTGACATAATGAAAGTGCTGGCGGACAAAAAGAGATCGAGGGGTGCGGATAAGAACACCGACAGCCACTCGAGCATCCTTCAGTGTCCTGGCCCGCACTGGCGATTCCAAAGATACAATGCAATATCATTAACAGGCCAGTTCCATAGAGTGGCCGTGGCATGGAAAAGAAAGGAACGAGAAAATGGCAAGGCGGCCAAAAGGACCAAAGGACTCGGTAAGCGTCATATTATGCCGTCTGGTCGGGTTTCAGCTGAAGCACCTCGTGTTGCATGCCTGCTAATCAATCATGACAGGGGCAAAGGATTACACAAGGAGAAAACTACTAAAGGAAAATGAGAGCTTAGAATTATCTACCATTTTCAATCTAAAATCTAGCTAGAAGCCTATATAAGACATTACCTTTTAACTCATGTTAAAGCTTTCTACTTTTTGGTTTATTTTAATAATAAAATATTCTTAAAAATCTAATTTAATTCTTGAGAAATTTTAAAGGGCTTTGAGAATGCTATAAAAATATAATTTGTGGAAATTATTATTATAATATTTTTCCCCCTGTTCATCTGATTTGATTATATTTTTTCTCAGCTTAGTGAGTTCCCAGCGAATGCTCTTCCAGCAGCTGCCTTCAATGGGCAATTATTGATTGATGCCAAGTGCACATCGCTGGCAAGGATGCGGAGGACGTGGCAACTGCACTCGGTGTTGCCACTGAAGTGGCCTGCACTGGGCCTGGTTGTAACCCTGATCTAGTGCCCCTTTTTCTGCAGCATCTGCTGTCAATGTTAAGATTTTAGACATTGAAATTATTCCCTTTTGCGGGGCCACGAAGCTTAAAGTTTTAAATTGTTGTTCGTTGCAGCACTTCATGGGCTTCACATGGCATTGTCCTGTTTTTAAAGCTTTTCTAGGACTTCTGTTGAACACAAAAAAAGAAATATAAAAACATTTCACTGGAAATTTTCATAATTGCTAGTCGAATGTTTTTTTTTTTTGCTATAGAAAATGATTTCCCCTAAATTTCCACGCAAAACGTGTTCCGCATATTTAAGGCCAAGCAAAGAAACCAAACAAATTTATTTAAATGAGTCAGGAAAATTAAGTGGAAATGCGTGTGGGGAAATGAGCAAAATACGCGAGATGTAGATAAGTCGAAGCGGGGCAAATTTTAATGCCACTCCAGCAGAGCAACCTTAGACAAATAAAACTATAAATATAGAGATAATGCCGGGAGAGGGGAATGTATTTACATAAGTGCCCTATGACTGGCGCACGTGTTTGATATTTCCCTTAGTTTTATGTCAGACAATGTCATTCCACACAACACACACACACTCCCCAGGCTGATATGGCTGATAATTCAATAAACCAAACAAGATTCTGGCCAAGATTTATGGGTATGCTGAACCCGCACACACTACTACCAGACTTTTGGGAGTTGAAACTGCTTGAGGCGGGTTTATAAATCTTCATTTCAACCCCTCGTAGATCTTAGTCGCTTATTAAAATGCCATTTCGGGGCGGGGGAACTGACTGGCTGGCTGGATGGCGCGGCGGCTGTGTTCATAAATTGCCAACACTTATGCTCAATAAATGGCCATAAATCTGGGCCCGACTTGTTGGCGGCATTAAAATGCGTAACGACACGGGGCAAGAACACAAAAAGCCAGTAGGAAAACAAGCCAAAAATAAAAAAAGAAAACATCAGGAACAGGAGCTACAAATGAAAAATATGCCCAATGTGTGCGCGCGTGGGCCAAATCTCCGTTTGTCGTTTTGTTTTGTCGAATCATTTTCCACGGCTTGTAATTTGGTTTTAAAAACACCAACATTTGTTACATCCTGCGCTCTTAACGGTGCCCACATTAAATTGATGGCCCCCAGCCAGCCTAAGGACTTTGCCCCAAATTGATTAATTGACAGTTGACTCAGCGCCATTTTCCATGAGAGTCATGGCCCAAAAATAGGGCCAACCAATTGGGTTTGTGCCACATTTCACAAAACTGCATTAAACTCCGAGTCATTAGGCAGCAGTTTATAGCACTTTCCCTTCTCCCCTGCCCTAATAGTATCTGACAATTGCCAACATTGGCTGGACATCTTCTATCTGCGCTTTACACATCGCTGACTGCAATCCTTGTAGCTATCGCGCTGCCATTGTCGAGGAGCGTTCATCATCATGCAAATGTCGAGGAAAATAGAAAAAACCTAGTTTTACTTATGCGCAATCATCGAGGGGAGAAGGAAAGCAGAGAAAAAGAGACAAACTTGCATAGAAGATTGTGGGGAAAAAATGACATTTTTATATTGCCATTTTCATTTTTCAAATCATCGTTTTGCTCGGGGAATTCAGCCATTTCTGATAAACGAGAGAAATGTGCAAATCGGTTGGCAATTTAAGGGAAATACTGAGGAGTTTAAGCCAAGAGATTTTAAGGGAATTATAATTAAATATTAAAAAGAAAATATATAAAGAGAAGTCGTATTTATTCATATTAAAGTCTATTTATTTTATAAAAGAATATTTTAGGCATAAAAAGTTCCACAAAAAACTAATTACGATTATGACAATTACCCATAAATGTGTTTAAAAATATTAAATAAAATATTTAAGCTATTAAATTCTTTGTAAATTTATTCTTATTTACTCTCTCATCCTTTATATTCATATATACTTTGCATATTTTAACTTCTTAGGATATTTGTTAACCTTTAATCTCCTGTATTTGTACCCTACTTAGATATCTCTCTAAGCAGCTGATTCTCTCACAAGTTTTCCCTTATTTTTTCCCCCATTTTTGTGTGTGTTTAGTTTGGTTTTCGATTTGGACTTTCTAATTGAGCAATTTCCTTCAGATAATTGCTTTTGCGCACTGTCGGTTCTGGATTTGGATTTCGATTCACATTCCGTTTCAGATTCACTTCCGCGCCCACCAATTCCTGACAATCCTGTCCTGGAATTGGACAATTAATGTCTATCTGCTAGCAATTCATAAACAAACAAATTGAAATTGGAAGAAGCGGGCCATTTGCATAATGCTGACTAAGTGAAAGCAAGGGGATGAGGATGAGCCAGGTGAGCACTCGAGCGAATGCAGCTAACACACACACTGGAAACAGGCTAACATAAACAGAGGAAAATTATTAGGGGGAAAATCTAGGCTTTACATTTAGAAAGTTACTGCAAATAGCATAGAGTTTAAACTTAAATTCCAGCCTTCTTTTAATGTTCTTGTATTTATTTATATTTATTTTTAAACCCCCTTTAAATAAGACTTAATTTTCTCAGTGCCATGAAACTGTTGATATGCAAACGCAGTCATAAAACGTGACATTTGCCGTCAGCTTCAATTTGGCCAAGGCATTGAATCGCCATAAAGTGTGTGTTTGCTGCTGCTGCTGCTGCCTTTCTCTGGCAGAGCAAAAAGGTAGCAAAATTTCAAAAATGAAATGTAATTTGCATATGGGAAAGGCGGCTGAGATGGAGAGGGCGTGTTCAAGCTGCTCCGGGGGGCAGCTTTTTATGCACACTCAGACACACTCAATGCCCGGGAATCAAGTGAGTAAGGGCACAGGCAAGAGCTGAAGCTAAGAGGTAGGTAGGTAAAGGTACCTGTACCTGGTTGAGGCCTTGGTCTAATCTGCATAATAATAAACCGCACAAACACAAAAACAGGGAAAACATGCCAAAACATATACAGAGAAAACGCATAAATTGCCACCCTCAAGATGGGCACCCATTTTGCCATATTTAATACTGTGTAAATTGAATTTCCATCACTTTATGATTACTTGATGCGGACTGAGATGGAAATATTCATCAAGCTGACTTTTGTCCGGAGTCTATGAAGCCTTGGGCTCTTGCCAAAAATTTATTTTGGGGCCAAGACTACCAACTGAGGTTCCTGGATACCGGAGAAACTAGTCACTACGAACTGGGCATATCAATTTTAATCAAATTGACAGGCACCAATAAAACTTTATTACCCACTCTCGCATCCTGGCATCCTTGGCACGGGCAGGTGCCACGATTTGTGGCTGCTTTAAGAGCTTCAAGAGGAGGTCCTTGTGTATTCAAATTGAATTTGATTGCCATTTTATTTGCTTTTTTCCCCATGGAAACTGCAAGCCAAGTGTGTTCCGGGAAAGTACTTTAATGTTTGTATACATATATGCTTACCTCTTTGTCTGTGCTTCCGCTGTTGTTGTTGATGTTTATATTTAATTAATTTATTAATTTATGCAGCGCATGGTTGATCATTTGTTGCATATTCTGTTTGTTTGCTGATTTTGGCATTTGCATCGATTAAAATTGAATTGAATGGACGCGGGATTATATCGATTTATATAGCGCACGTACGTTATGCATTAAATTGGGGTGTGGGCTTTTATTAAATTACATTTTAAGGGCTTAATCAGGTTTCATAATGTTGCAATGGGGATTAAGTTGTTGTAGTTTTTTTTTTCAGTAGTTCTAGTTACACGCACACGTAAAACTTATCCAAAAGTTGTTTGATATATAAAATGCATATCTCCGCTATATAATTCATATCTCCTATATATCTTTAAGGTATATGTATTTATATCTATGCTCCAGGACGTAGCCTTCCTCCTTGCTGCTCTGCTGTGCAATTAACAAGTGCAATTGCTGGGCATCCTTCCTTCCATTTGATATGATCTTAGGGTATATATAATATATATATATTTAAACAATTGAGCTCTCCGTTTGCATTCCCTATTGTCCGATCCTTCGCCTGCTTATCCTTGTGATCCTTGGCACTCTTTAACTTTGACCTTGCTGGACATTTAATGTATACTTAATCCACTTATTCTTGTGGTATATATATATATATTTATGCATGTATATACGTTGTATTCAACATCAATAAAACATCAATAAAAATCGGTTTGTTAACAACACTTTTATAAAAAAGAACGCAACGTTACGACGGTTGGGTTACACATATATATCTCTCTAGATATCTATATATAATATATATATATCTTGTATTTATATACATTTATTTTATATATATATATATTGACAACACCTAACACACACTGAAATTCGCTACATGACGATGTGTATTTGTGGTTGTTGTTATCGGGAGGCGGAATGTTCCGAAATTATGTGTTGTTTGGGTTGATTTCTCGCTTGGTTTTTGCTTCACAAATTCTAAAAATTTCACATCACAGCCAATGGATACTGACGATGGGACGCATTTTCTCCGCTTCTGCTACAGCTCCTGTTTCTGTTCCTACTCCTGCTCTTGCTCCTTCTTCTCCTTCTCCTGATTGCTGGGTTTCCTGGACTAATTTTCTCTGGGGCGAAATATGTTGATGTTGATGAGGTGGCGCTGATTTTTGCTGGCTGCCCCGGCAAACTAACAATTGGGGGGCCTCTGTTATCCATCTGGGAAGTTGCCAGGTCCCAGCTGGAGCATGTCTCATTTGGGCTCCTCGATCGTCTGGCCGACCACTATGATGATCACAATGAAGACGGCCAGCAGGACGAGAATGCAGCAAATGGCCACGGCCACCATTGCGCTGTTACTCATGCGGGATCTGTTGTGGTTTTTCCTTTTCCCTTAGGAGGAGCTCAATTCAATCTGTCAAGGGGTTTAAGAGAGAGTGGATATTTGCATATTTCGTGGGCCTGTGATTGAGTTGGTCTTTCGGTGCACAGTTGAGATTATCGGGGCCATCCACTGGGCCATCACTTGTCATAACCCAACACCCCGTCTGGCACTGACAAATGGGGGAACCGCCCATTTACCACCTCCGCCCAACATTGGAAACAAATTGCCTGCCATAAATTGCGAGGACTGCCTATCAGTCGCTCGACTGTGCATGAAATGCCCCGACAGCCTGTGGACAGCCCAAAACTTGTCGTCCACAGTACGTATGTGTGAAATGCGACCCGACTCCGACGGTGCGTATGAGTGATATTCGGGCACATACACACTTCATCGGCTGTGGCCCTCCCTCGAGTGGGAATTTGCCAAAAAATCACAACCATGGGAGGGGGAGGCTGGGTCCCTTTGTCTGCCACTGACACATGATTAATGCTGTCCGGAGTGGGACCGGAGCCTTGCACTTCCTGCCAGTCAGCTGAATGCAGCTACAAGGGTCCTTTATCCAGCTGCCTAATAGCTGCCCATTCGACCTGAGCTGCTCATCTCAACTGGTCGGCTGAGTGCATTATGAGTCCTGACGACATGGCAGGACGACACGTTCACTTAATTATTGGGGGGAAGTCCAACGGGGGGCGAAAATTCAATTACTTCGAAACAAAACTTGACTAGCCCGTCGTTCGATTCAATGAAAAATGAAAATAAAACATGAAAATAATAACGAAGCAATTGAGTCCAAGGTTGGATTGTGTTAGTTGAAGTTTTGATACTCTTTTTTTAAAGAAGAAAACGTTAAATAAGAAGTATAAAATAGAGTTTCAAGTATTTTAAATGAAATTATAAAGTATTTGTTATGAAAATTGAATTTTCTTATTTTTAAACATAAAAATTTTAACCTTCTTCAAAGTCTGAATACTCATTTCTACTCAAAGGGTATAAACAAATCAAATAAATGTTGTTTTTTCGCTACTGAAAATGGCAGTTGGCCCATTGAAACGTCGCTGACATTGCTGGCCAAAAACAGGAACCAGCAGCTACAGCAGTCTTTTGATAAGTTTTTCTCTTTTTTTCGCAATGCCAAATGGAAGGTGAACGGAATTGAAATATAAAAACTAATGCAGGACCCAGTTCTCGCATAAATGGCCACAGCTGTGCTGTCAGTCGCTATCAATGGCGGCACAAATTCCATTCCAGAGAGACACACAAAATACACAAAAAAATATAACGAATAACGAAACTCGAAGAGCTTAAGAAGGAGCGGCTTTAAGCCACTACCCAGCACTTAAGCTTTAATCACTCGACGACTCTTGCTGCCAAAGAATCTCTCTCAATTAGCGTCCTTTTAATTATTTCGTTCACGCAAAATAATTTGCCTTTCGTCTGGACTTTCCCAAAACTAAGTTGGAGTGGGTTTTCCTTGTTTTTTAAAAGGCTTGGCTATTTAAATATTTATTTTTATTTATTTGGGTTCATTTGTCGGGCCACAGCTCGGTGTCGCCGTTTACCAAAAAACGTTATAAATACGCCGAGGCTCTAACTGGCTTTTTGGCCTTTAGTATGCCGCATTTTCGTGACTCAATTGTTCTTTGTTACTGTCCCTCTGAATTGGTCAATTAATATTAATGAAATGCTCTGCCCTCTGGAAAACATTTTACCTGGGCATAAATTTTCCTTTTTCCGCTCAAAAAAAATCCAAACTGAAAAATTCCCCTGTCAGACGAATTAAGTTGTAATAAGTCAATTTATCAGTTTATTTCTGGCTTACACATGTAAGCCGCGGGCGCATCAATCAAATTATGTTTGCCTGCCGAGCGGCAGGCGTAAAATTAAATGAAATGCAGACCTTGTTTTGGACCAACGTTACGTATACGCAACGTGGCCAAGTGCTTGTGTGTTTTATAGCAGAGCGATAAAAAGCCAAAGCGCCCGAAATGATATTTTATATTTGTTTATTGTCTCGAAGACAGAAGAAGGAGCGGGGAGAGTGAGTCACTTGAAAAGATTTACAACACATTGCACTGACACATATTGTTGCCAGTCTTTGTCTATGAGGCTTAATTAAATTAGCGCCAGAAGGCGACGAGGCGAGCCACAAACGCAGATAAACAGAAAAGCCAAGATGACAGGATACAAAAGACAAAAGGCGGACAAAGGAAGCGCCAAGGAAAAGGCCCTGTCACACAATGACTGTGTGTGTGTTCTTGGTGAAATAAAATAAATTTTTGCAATTTCGTAAGTTTTATGCGCACATTTGCAAAATTTGTTTATGCCTTGCCGAAAAGCGGGTTTCTTGCGGGTGTGAGAGGCCATAGAACAAATGGGCCATGACGTGGCCAATGGAAAGGGGAGTCGTCAGTCCACCCCCTCGAAATGCGTAGGCATCGCTTCGCTGCCAGTGACGTTGGCGAAAATAACATTTTCTGCGTGCTCTCCCGGAGCCCAAAATTCAATTTGTTTCGTTGAAGGGTTAACTTAACTTAACTTAACCCCCACAAGCAGAGCGCGAAAAATTACAGAAAATTGCTCGCTTTTTGCGAAAAAAAAACGTTTATGGAATTGCATATAAAATTAAAGACCAGCCCAAAGAAATCCTTTGTCAAGTTCAACTGCATGGCTCACGACCTTGGCTTGGATGCGACTCAAGGAGTCCTCTCCGCCAAGAGCCGTGTATTCGTGGGTTCCTCTGTGTGTGTGTGTTTGGCTAAGACAATAGCCGCATAAATGCTTGAACAGGGCTTAAAGCCCGTTGTTGGCCCTGTCTTGGCACGTCAAAAGTCAAAAGTGCATTAAAATAATTGCACTTGTTTAGGCGGCCCTTGGCAACTGCCAACTGCGAGCAATTCTGATTTATAAGCGCGCAATAATCCACGGTCAGGTGCATTTTTGAGGCCTTGGCTTGAGCTTTAAGCATTTTAAACTAGGAAATATATTTGATTTTATATTAAAAGATAAACATTAAATTTAAAAATTACATTTTGTTTGGAATTTTAAAGGAAGGCTTATAGAAAATATACAAGAGAAATAATCTTTACTATCAGAAGAGCAGTAAATAATGATCAAGGGTTGCTTCAGCGTCTTCTTTCAATATATATCCTTACACTCAAAATGGCAGAACTCATCTATAAAACGATCATCCTATCAAATTTTACGAAATTACCTATCAATATATTTTTTCTCAATATTATATAAACTTTTCCCCTCTGTAGACATCCCTAAACTCCTCCCCCTTAATTGAATTTCTTTCTGTGTATGTGGGGCAGCCTCACATTTCCGCCTTCAACTGCACTTAAACTTGATTTCTGTGTATCTTTTGTCTTAGTTCCTTGGCCAAGCGTCTGGGCCGCCCCTCATTGTACACCCCCGCACATGAATGGCAGATTTATACTCGCATGCTGGCGTGTGTGCCAAGGGTGTGGGTGGGAGTGGGTGTAACCTCGACATAGTAGCTAGTAGTAGTAGCTGGGGATGGCCTTCTCCTGGTCCGCTTCCTGACCCAGCTTGTTGCATGCTTCAGGCTGGGGTGAATGGGGATTTTTAAAGCTTACAGGCTCTCGTTTGTCCTTTTTTTCTGAACATTCACGTATCCCAAAAGAGATATTTTAATATGCCAAGGAACGTGCGACAAAGATTAATGAAATTCCCGGCTTAAAGAGCCATCTCTGGGAGTACGTATTTTATGCAGTGCGAATTTTCGAGCAGAAGAAAACGAAATGAAATTTCCCGGAAATATTGTAAATTCAAATTGGGTAATCAGCCATTATGCCAAAAGTAATGGCAGTTCTCTGTTTGCCATTTCCATTATAAATTAGGAATTCGCTGAATGCTGAACGCTGACTCGGGCTATTTGAATTGGCTTCCTGTTGCGGGTTTATTTTGTGCTCTGTTTATTTATAATTCGATTGGCAATGTGTTTGGCCAAGAAGAAGTTCATTTCGTTGGGGCGCCACCTCATCGCATTTTATGACTATTTTGCGGTTTGTTTATCAACCACCCAGCCTCTGCCCCTTTCTGTCTTTCTGTGTTTAGCTTAATTACCGAGGTATTTCATTCATATTTAATGTGTCGGAAAGTTCTTGCTTGCCCACACAGAAACAACGGAGAACTCAACTCAGAAAATCCCATCGAATCGAATCGAATTGAATTGAATGTTCCTTTGAGTGCTCGGTTAATGATTTTTATTGAAATCGGCATAGTGTTTTCGCTTGGCTTACTCATAAATTCCTAATGTTTGGGGGGAAACTTTTACTGAGCTATTTACTGTGTCGAGATTGCTCAAAAGATTGATGGACTTGACTGCAGCTAAGTGAGAATGACTTCAACTTGCTGAACTCTTAACTTAACTGAACCATAATTGATGGACTTTTGGTAAATTCTAGGAATTTTATGGATTTTAACATAAATAAGAAACATTTAATTCCTTTAAACTCTATTAAAAATAAATTCTATTAGCCTGACATCAAGAGAAGCTCCTTTTTTAAGCAGCAAACTCATTAGCATCGTCCGCTAACTAAATACAAATTAAAGAAACAGCATCCACAGCTGGCAAAAGTCCGTTGCTTTCCCCCATTTTCCCAGCTTTTCCTGCTCCTGCTGGGGCTGGCTGGTGAAAAGTTTTCACTTGGCAGCCGTCAAGTTGATGTAATGAAAAAGTTGCAGCCTTTTCCTAACAATATTTCTCATCCCATATCACATGGACGCAGCAGGAAGCCTTCAAAACAACCAGCACTCTCTCTCTCTGCACAGGGCGCTAATTAGTTTCGAGTCGGGGATTAAATACAAAAAAAAAATATTTACTGAAAAAAATGAAATGGGAAAAAAGCACACATTGCTCATACGCAACGTTGGCCTGCGTCCATGGGGTATTATTATAATTTCAGTGGTGCAAATAGCTAAAAACGGAAACAGAGGAGCAGAAAAAAATTGGAATACTTTTGCAAATGCTACCAGCACGAAAAATAAATAAACACTTTCTGCGGAAACCGACCGACCACGCCCACGCCCACCGACCTCCTCGGGCTCAGCCGGCGGAGAAGCCGAACAATGGGCCAAAGGCCAGCCATGTGAGCAAAGGGTTAGCTTTGCCAGAGCCTGGGCTCGGGCTCGGGCTCATTATAAAAAAAAATAGCCAAAGTGAAAACCCCATTTTCAATTCGGAGGCGGGTCAAAGGAGAGCCGAACCCCGAAATTCACTTTGAGGCCCCGCAAAAGAAATTTTAATGATGCATATAAAAACCGAGCGACGGCAAATGAATAAATAATTTATGCGTGAGGGTCCTAAACACTCGAGTGAGTGGCTGCCGTCGACATTATTTGCGACTTTGCTCGCCAGCAGCCACTCTTTCCTTTGGCTTTTTAACACACTTTCCACACGTAGCAAATTTTATCTCTCTATTACCTGGTGGCAGCAGGAGTAGCTTGATTTAGTGGCAATGTCTGGGCTGGGATACAGAAACAAAAAAAAAAGGTTGAGTTGGGCTTTCCCCTGTTTACTTATCACCTGGCCAGGCTGCCCAGGCTGCTATGTAAAGAACGTTGGCTGCTGTTTGCACATTTGGCAGATTTCAATCCCACAGCGATTGCCGAACTGCATGCAAATTGCAAGGATAAAGCCTGACAGTTCTTTTTATTTCCAGGACTTCTAAGCTGCTTTGGTTTGGCAAAGAAAGTTTCTTGCTTTTGGTGAGAGATAAAGTTTTCTTAGAAGCAGGGAATAGGTGGGAAAAATATATAACTTTCTTTATTTTCCTACGATTTCTTTACTAGTTAAAATCTATGTTTTTATATCATAATTTCCTTATTTCTTTCTGGTTTTTTTTCAATATATTTTTTCAGTTATAAACAGAAGGGGTTATCCTTTGTCAAAGTTTGTCAGTTGTCAGCGGCAGACGCTTCTGGGTGAAAGGAATTGGAAAGTTCACCCAGACATTGACTCCAATTAAGCAGCTGAAGGGAACAGCTGAGAGCAGCATCATCGCCAGTTGTCATAACTGGACACATTTCCATCCTTTCTTCTACCTTTTCCTTAGCAGGATTTTATTGCTGAATGGCAAACAATGTGTGGGAGAAGGAAAGCCACCTTGTAAATCCCTCAACAATTGCTACTGCCTTTCGTTGTTATGTTATCATATGTCCTGTGTAAGGACGCTCCAAGGAAAGCACTCTCAGGGTTAACGATTAGATATATATATATAGTGGTTATGTATGTGAACTAATAACGCAATTGTGTATGGGACGGAGAGAAGGAGAGACAGAGGTTTCCCGAATATGCATTCATCTGCTACACATTGAAGACAAACAAAGGGGATTGCATTTGAATGGAAATGGTTTCTGTGTAATTTTCTAGATAGTTCTAGACTTGATAAATATAAATTAATGGCTACCAATAGGCTAAGGATCCGAGGAATTTTTTAAATCATCAGTTTAGTATTTAAAAGCCTTTTTTAAATTTAAAGTCTCTTGGGAAGTGATTAACCCCAAGTCAGTGATCCCTCTTACTCTCCAGATTCGATCTTTTGCCCCCTAAATTCTTTATATATCTTAAAAACACTCCAATATCTCAATTGTGCACCACGACCACCAAGGCAATTTCAAAAGAATATGTAAATCAGGCATAAGTTCCATTTGAATATTTACGTCTTGCTGCCAAAGAGGGCTGCTGCCTTCTCAATTGATTTGTAATTCACTTTTGTGTTGTACAATTTTCAGTTAAGCTCTCCTTTTCGGCTCGCTGGCTCTTATTGCCGGGATTGGGGTTCGCTTTTTGACACCGAAACGGAATGGTTAAGCAAACATAAATATGCAAAATAGGAGCGATAAGGCGGAAGCACACAAAGGGTCCGTGTCCAAGCGACCTTTCCTCGGTTCCTCCGTTCGCGTTTGGGGGAAAAGTGCGCGCGTTGCTGGGAAAACGGTTTTTCGTGCGGCCTGTGTCACACGTTGCGATTAAAAGGACGCGTTTCCTCGAAATGAAGCTCGAATGGAAGCTGAATCTGAAGCGTTGGATTGCGGCGTTTGGCTGAAAAGCAAAACTGCGTGTATGCGGCACGGCCGACAGAAATCGACTGAACACATTCGGCAGCTGCCACGGCTTTTAAGGCAAAGATTCAAAGAGAAAGCGAGAGACTGCGATAAAGGCCAGAAAAGCGGGAAATGGGAAATGCGAGTGCCGAGAGAACGATGGGTGCTCTTGGCGATGACATCAAGCGAAAGCTTTTGCTACACGAAAAGGAAATTGTGAGCAAATTGTGTTCAAATAATGTTAATAGAAGGTTAGATATTTCAGGTTTTATAGATTTTAATATTTTTATAATATTTTCTAAATATAATTAAATATATTTTGAGTTAAACAGAAAGATGTTTGAACTACATTGTTCTTCTGTTTAGAATTATTAAAAACATAATGTTTGAAGTATATAATTATTTAGCTTCATAAAATACACTTTGATTTATACTCTCTTTGCATTATTTCAGCACAAAACCTAATCTCTTCCAAACCCCATTTCATAATCATTTTCTTTCAGTGCATCCTTTGACAGCATTTGAATCTGGAGGCGGTTAGCCCACCGCCAATGCTGTACAGCTGAAATAAATCAAATTGAATTTATGATTTCGTTTTTGTGCACTTCTTATTTTTCTTGGATTTGGCCCGGAACCTCATACTGCTCGTCCTCCTCCACCGATTCCTTTTGGAGTGGCTGCTCCTTGGAGTTGTTTGCCCCGGGATTTCATTTCATTTCAGTCGCTCAATGAGCCGTCGATTCTGTTTGTTCGAGTGGCCGCCAAGGCGGGAGATGCCGCCTTAATCGCCGCCCAAAAGCCGCCACTTGAGACACCACCTGGCAGGTGGCAGTTGGCAGTTGCCAGCGCTCAGAGAGGTGGCCGAAAGCTGACAGGTGAAGGGTCCTGTTTGACTTTGGCTTCCGCTCATTATGCCGGCTCCTTTGTGCGGATAATTGCAGGCGAGGCTTTTGCTAATTTAAATTTGGCAGCAAACTGGGGCGAGCTCAATTTTCGATTTCATTTAATTTTGGCGAAAATCTCATTACGTCTCGAGACGAAGACAAGATAAATGGGGATGTGTTCGAATTGCAGATACTTTGACCTGTGCCCGGGGCAGTGTCTAAGTCTTGACTTTCCCGCTTTTCTTCGTTGCCCCATTATTCGATGTCCGGCCTGCCAAGTCAGCGATTTATTTGGGCTAAACAAAGGGGCCAAACGGAGGGATAACCCAGCAAACAATTCGTGTTTAAGTGATAACAGCCAACGAGAGAGAGGAAAAATGATAACATGGCAAAGCCCAAGCGCAGGCGCGAGCTTTCCTCCATGAGCGAGCGAGAGAGGGAGAGAGGAAAATCTGTAGTTCTCATTTTCCGAGCGAACTGATAAGAAAGCCTGCATCTGCGGCTTCAATTGTCTTTAATCGCTGCTCAAATGTCGATGATGATGGCAGGTCCTGGGTGTCCCGCCTAATGTCCTGGGGTTTGGGTTCTGCCAAAATCTAAGGGGGAGCCTTTAACGAATTGTCATTGATTTCTTTTGAAATGGTGCCGCTTTTGTTTGCCTTCGCTTCTGCCACATTAGGCAGCTGAGCAGGGGCAGCCACCACCCCCTCCAGCCTCTAATGCAACTCCTGCTATCACAAACTGATCACAAATTGAATTTGCTCCAGCCCGAGCTCCAGATTGTCTTAAATAATTATGTTCGCATTTAATTAATAAGTTTGCAGCATTAACAAAGGCCACGAGAAGGGTCTGCCAGCATATTGTTTTGGCTGGCAAGCAATTAAGGACCCCAGCATATTGTCTTCTAGGCACCAACCTCACTTGACCCCCCCTCTAAACTTTGTAATAATTTTTGCCCCTCAAAAAAAAGAGCAAAGAAGTAAACGAAAAAAGAAAACTGTCACACAAAGAGTTTCCAGAAAAAAAGGGAAAATATGAGAGAAAAATGGGAATCCAAAAGGGACGCAGAGCGGGGATTGTTTCCTTCCTGTCAAGGGACGCACACTTTGTCGGTCATTAAATTTTTTTCCCGTCATTGCCTTTGGCAGTCAATACATATTTGGCCCGCGTACATAAATAATGAGCCCAGTTGTTGTTTGGCCAGATTTGCAAATGTTCTTCGACAGTTGCAATTATTTATTTAACAACCCGAGCGACTACAGTGGCCACTGGGAACAAGGTCCTTAAAGCTGCACGAGCACAAGGAGGCTAGAGCTGCCACTCGAGGCTGGCAATTAGAGCCAGGAGAAAATTGCTGACAGGATATACAGTTCTCAGGGTGTGCTATGCGAGATGGCAAAAACAAAAAATAAACTTTCAGTAGAATTAAAAGTCTTACGCAAAAGCTTTAAGGGAAAAAAATAACAAAGTTTGCTACAGGAAAAACTGTTGCTTCTGTAACTTATCCAGGGTTAATTGGTTTCAATTTCATTTAGGAAAGATTTTAAATGAATTTCAGTATCAAATTTATTCACTTTTGTTCTTTGTTTAAAAAGTTTAAGCTTCATTCTAGGTTCATAAACATAAATACAGTTTTCAGACTATGTTTTCTGCCAGTTATAAAAACAACAATAATTATACTCAAAAATAAAACTCACCTGCATAGAATAAAGGCAGCAGATTGAAGATGATAACCAGCGGAAATATAGAGCGTGCAAACTTTTGCATATCCATAAGGATGCTGACAGCCGGATTCGTCGAAGTGGAAACATCCGAGTCCCTTGTGCTGGCGGCGTGTTGAAGGGGCTTTCGTTGTTGTGGCTGTTCTTTTTGGTGTGGTTTCGTAGAGTCCTGACTGAGACTGACTTTGGAAGATAGACGTGATAGGCAAGAAGTGCTCGTGGCATAGCAATCCCGCTCTGTAGTCCCTGCAGTAGCTGCCAAGCCGGCAGGAGCAGCAGGATGAGTGCATTTGTGTTGCTGCTGCTGCTGGTGCTGCTTGTGCTCCTGTTTAGCAGTAGAAGCAGCAGCATGGAGTACAGCAGCATTGCTGGCCAAGGGATGTTGCATCCTGGTCTGGGTCTCGAGGCTAACAGCGATCTCATCTGCGGTCCAGGACTCTCGTACATCATCTGCTGCCGCTGCAGTGCCTCCTGCTGCTGTTGCTGCTCCTCTTGGTGTTGCTGCTGTTGCCTGGCATAATGTTGCTCCTGTTTCTCCTGCTCCAGTGACTGCCTCCGATTCTCTGTGTTTTTGTGTGTGGCCCAGAAACGTATCGCTTGGAAATTGCTTCCGCTTGCTGTTGCTGCTGCTGCTGCTGCTGCTGCAGTTAGTGTGCTGCTGTTGTTGTAAGAGTTGGCGTGTCGTTGTTGTTGTTGTTGTTGAAGAAATTGTTGTTGGTGTGTTATAGAAATGTCGTATCTGTGCTGAGGCCATGTTGTGCCCTAAAATGAGATTTAAAAAAAAAGAAAACAAATGCTTAAAAAGCCATAAGTAAATTGTTTGTCCGGTTTCGCTTTGATTATCGATTCCTGAAGCGCTTTTCAAGGATTACGGACAGCATTCGGGTTTTCTTGTCTTTTTAATCAATTTCCCGTGGTCCCGCCCATTTCGGTTAACGCCGTCGGGCAAAGGATTGTCCAGCTTTTTTTTTCAGACAAGCTACCCCCAACTGCTGTTCAAAGGGTCCTCGACAGAGAGTCCAATTCTTTTTGTTTGTTTTCTTTCTTTTTTTTGTTTTGTGGAGCTAGCTGTGCAGCTAGTGTGATTTATTTACATTCAAGAGGAATTTAAAGTGGGATAAATATTTATTTATTTATATTTATTTGTTTGGCATTGAAATCTCAGTAGCTTTTATTTTAATTTTATATTTTTTTAAATTTATTTTTATGTTCTAGTTGTTTTTAACGTTGCTTAATTCAAATTCCTTATGTATTTCCCACATTACGTATACGCCATGTGTTATGGCAGAACGGCCAAAATTTATAGCATATCTTTGGGAGCTTTTTACTGTAAAACGTGTAACTAGCAATCCCTTCAAAGTCTTCAAAGCTTACAGGATAACCTTAAAAAGCTTTCTAGCTGAGTTACAAACAAAAAGGACTCGTTACGTATACGTAATTTTACTGTAACTGCTAACAGGAAGCTTCTGCTGTTACAAAAAGCTCTGCGTTAGGACCAAAGACTCTCATAACAACCAATGATAAGAAATTGCCTGAAACTTGAATATGTTGTATATAATTTTTGTTCCAATATGTATTATCTAGTTAAGTCCCACCAAAAACCCCCACTCATCCCCTTTCTGCCCCTCACTAACAACGCCCCCGAGTGGTGCAAAAACACATTCCTCATTTGCAAGCCATAAAAATATGTGAAATAATCATAAATAACCTACAAGTACACTAGATAAACCCTTGGCGAGTGCCACGCCCATTGGGTCAGAGACCGGCATTTATCAAATTTCCGCCACTCGAAATGTTTTCTGGCCGCAATAACAGACGCCGAAACAAGTTTCGCTCTGCCATATCCATCAGAGGGTTGGCTCTCTCCCAGGGAGCACGGTGTTGGCATAGTGTTGTTCTTGTAGTGATTACAGACGTTGATAATAAAGTAAAAATTGCAACAATGAACGCATAGACATCATGTCTATGGCAGTCCACGGTCTGTTGGCCAGGACCAGCAGCCAGAGCCCAGCAGCAACGCCCACACGTAGCACGGAGCCATAAAGTGCTCGTAATCAACGTGAAACTGCGTCGCACGCACACACATCTATGAAGGAATCGGTGATGGGCGAGTGGGTGCACAGAGAAAAAAATGTTATAGGTAGGAACAAATATTTAAATTAATAATTTAAAGTATTATTTAAAGTTTACTTGTTTAAATATTAGCAGAAATAATTGTTTCAAGGAGCAATATCAAAAATGATTCAATAAAAGCCTTTGAAATCTTTAAATTAATTTAAACATTTCATAGAAAATGATGTTAACTTTAAATAAATATTTAGTTTGAAAGCTATTACCAAGAATAAATAAATAGAAGCAAAAAAGTAAACTTAAAAATATATATTAAATATATAAAATATATATTTTTTCATAACCTTTTAAGACATGTAATTTTACTTTCCTAAGATGTCCTTTGAAGAATATTTCCAAATATTCATAAATTTCTTGAATAACAAAACTAGTAAAATTCCTTTACCCATTAGAAATTACCCTTAAGATCATTAATTTTCTAGGAACCCCTCTCATTATCTAATTTTTCTTGCTGTGCACATTTTGCGTGTGTCCTTTTGCTGGCCGCTGGTCGGTGGCTTTTCCATTTCGCCAACGAAAATTGTCTGCAATGCTGCACTAATGTCATCAGGGCGTATGCGTAACTAGGTGAATGTCGAGTGCGGAGTGCGGAATTTTCCGGCATGGGCTTATAGCGGGATGGGGCGGGGCAAGCTGAGTGGAGTTTTCTGTTACGTTTCAGCTGTATCCATTAATTCCGGGCAGCTGGCAGCAAAGGATGTGTGTGTGCTCATGTGTGTATCCTGCTGAATAATTAAGGAGCCTGCCAGGCAGTCAGAGCAGAGCAAAACCGAGTCGGTTCGGTGCCATGGAACTTTGGCGAACTGTCAACTGCAAACTGTGGCTGCCACATAATTGGAAATTATATGCTGCACTCGACACAGGGACAACAACTGTAAAATGCTAATTGCAGTCGAAAGTAATAGCCGCAACAATGGACAATGGATGCAAATAAATTGCAATTTGTTTGTGGCTAATGTTTATTCAAATGCTCATTTTCATTCCCATTTCCCACCTGCGGCTGACCTGTTTCTGTTTTTCTCGCAATTAGTCAGACGGACGATACTTTGACCCGTATCTGTGGCCCCGGCTAATTGTGCACTTGGCCAGCAGTTTAATGAGTGCCTCTCCTCAACGCTCAAAGCTGGCGAATGCGAAAATAATAAAGCTGCCAAAGAAAAAAAATATATAAAGTAAAAATTAAAAGCCAGCCAGAGCCAATTAGAATGGACTAAAGCGCAGGAACCACTTCAAAGCGGGGCAAAAAAAAAAAACGTCGAGAAAACGCAGCAAATAAAAGGGCAGCCGCAGCAGCAATACAGATCGTAAAGGTGCTCCGATGCCCTAACAGATTGAGTTCTTGGAGGAGTTTAAGTCAATAGTTAAGGGAAATTGGGTAGTAATTAAAATATATTGAAAATATAATATGAAATATTTTTAAAAATTTTTTGAGACCCATTTTGCTAATATTTTAAATTCTATTTAATTAACTCCCCTTCGAAAAGGATCTTCCCCTTTATTTTTCTTTTCTCTTTAGCTGCAACTCCTTACCAACTTAATGTCTTCGCCACTCTGCAATCTGGAGCGTTGCAAACACTCCAAAATAGTTATTAAACCCTTAGAGAAGGGCTAGGACTCTGAGTGCCTGGCCATAGGTGGGGTGGTGGCTCTTGGCTGAAAGAAATGGCGCTCGATGGAGCACAAAAAGTTGCAGCATTCGCATCATCATCATCATCAACAGCAGCAGCAGCAGCTTTGGGGAGGAGTAGAAGCAGCAGCAACATCAGCAACCCGAACCGCAGAAGTCTACACTTCAACGCCGCGAGTCTCTGGCATAAATTTTAGCCATATCTGTATCTGTATCCACGGAGTCTGTACTCCCGGCTTCAGATGCATTTATGCATTCCGCCCTCGGGAATTTACATTGCTGATTCCCAGTGGAGGGGAGCCACAATATGCATTCACTTGGTTGATTAACATTCTGTTGGAATTAAAGTTTAAAAGTTGTTTGCATGCGGCCAACATCAACAAAGGCTGTCACACGTTTTTGTGAAAAATGAAATGCAGGCACATGCCTTTTTCCTCTTTTAGTTTGCCAAAGAACTTCATCATCATCATCATTATTCAGCGGAGAGAAGAGAGAGAAGCCAACTGGAATGGAAATTAGCCAGGACACAGAGCCTTGTACGCACATGTTGTAGAGCATGTTGCATGTACACCGCCAGCAGTGACAAATTGCAATTTAAATTTGGCTTTCGTGGGTGCCTGTGTGCGCGCTCATTACGAGTCTCACAATTATTTGTAGTTTTTAATTAGAAAACTTGGCTCGTCGCCCTTTATTTCTGTTATCTACTTGTGTGTGTGCCTGTGTGATGCTTGCTCCTTGCTCCTTGCAACAACCTGCACTCGAGGCACATCAAAAACAAATTCATGAATATGCAATACGCTTGTTAATAGTTCTGGGCATATGCGGCGTATGCGTAATGCATGATTTATAATAAAGTCGTCTGTCTGATATTTGTGTGTGTTTTGGGTGTTAGTGTTGTTTATAAACAAGAAGAAGCTGCATTTCAAATTAATCAGCCGGAAGCCTAACTTGTTGAACCCCAATTTAAGCCAATCAAAGGATTAACTCAAGGGTTGTCCCTTGGAAAAGCCAAAAATAATATTTTCTCAAGGAAACTTCTGGGGTTTTTAATAAACTTAATAAGTTTATATATTTGTATACCCATTCATATAGTTAGAAATTATTTTTTAAAGGATTTTATTATCATAATATCATTTATTTTATTCCTAAACTATCTTTATTTCTGTCAACTATCAAACTATTCTTCCAATTGTATTTTTAAGTATTAACTTGTAAAACCTTTTAATTAAATCACCTAAACTTTAATTTAAAGTAAACAATTTCCCAAGATATATCTTAAATAAAGTTCTTGAACAAAATTTAACTTTAGCCACTCACCATATCGTCTGCATTTAGAGCGTTAGGGTACAACACGTCCTAATCACGGAATTTTCTGAGTTTCTGCAAAGAGAGAAGCGTTTTTCGAGAACTGTACAAGGTGACAGACGATGGCTGGCAGGACTTAAGTTTAACTTTAGCCTAGTTGCGCTGTGAAATAGATCCCCATCTACCATCCACCGACAGCTGGCAGCGCTTAAGTAAAAGTTGCCAACGAAAAACATTTGCAACTGCAGCATTAATGCGACTTGGGCCGAAAGTTGCAAAAACTTTCGACACGGCAAAAGGCGTGTGGGCGTGTCAAAAAGATTGTAAAGTCTCAACCGAAAAGAAAAAAGAAAGAATAAAAAGGGGAAGCGCGGAAACTTTGCAGCAAATCAATTTCGCAGCAAACTAAATTAAACAACGACAAGCCAAAGCAGCTGCCAAATAGATAAAAATGCCAAACACACGTGCCAAAAGCAAGGATGAGGGAGGGGTCGTAGCAAGGCAGGAACAGGATGCGCGAAGCCGCAAACAAATTGTAAAAATGTTGGGGTAAAACCGAGAAAGGAGAACTGGGAGAGAGATAGAGAAAGAGTCTGAGGCTGAGACCGAGAATCGCGCATTGGCAGCGCCTTGAGTCGAGTCCCAGAGCAATTTATCATCTCTATGTTTAAAATTTATTACATTTATTTTATGTTGTTCTGGCTCCTTTTTCTGTTTACTTTTAACTGTTTTCCTTGCACGCTTCCCCCTTTCTTTTCTTTTTTTTTTTGTTGCTTTCCTTGCAGCACTTTAAGGACCAAGTCAAGTGGATAAAGTGGCGGAGGCGGCCGGGATTCCTTTGCTGCCGCTGTCAGTTGAGTTATAGCGCTCGACTTGGCCCCACTCGGCTCTTGTAATTGAATTTATCGCTGTAGCAATATTCATCAACGTCGGGCTGCAAGGAGCAGCAGCAGCAGCAGCGGCAGGACTAGGAGCAGCCATAGGAGCAGGACCAGCAGGACCAACAGTAACAGCAACCAGCAGGACTTGGGCCCAACGTCGAAGGCCTTACAAATGCCGGGCGATCAACCTAAAGTGCCAGAGATTATGCTATGCCTGCAGTTGCGTTGCGCATACGCAGCGTGGGCCGCACTAACAGTGGCAAAAATTGAATTACCCCCCCCAAACCCGACCTCACAACCCACCCACATGGCCAGGCTTCAGTCCATAATCCACAATCCACCCTCGTAGCCATCCAAAAGCCTCCTCCCTTCCCGTCACCGCCCCTATCTTTCATCCGCAGAGGGCAGCGGTGCCAAATTGCTTTCAATATCAATTTCCTGGCAAAAGCTTTTGTTTCGCTGGCAGCTCCGGCCGCAGCTGCAACGAAATCCGATTAGAATTCCTGCACTGCCAACCCCGGTGTCCCTTTTAGCTTCCCTCTCTGGTCCTCTGGTCTCCCCCTGGTCTCTGGCTGCTGCCTCCTCCTGTCCCGCGTGCCTCAAAATCAAATTGTTTACGATTGCTACTGTTGTTGCCGGGCAAACAAACAGCATTGGAAATCAAGTGGAAAGGCTATGACTATGAGGGAATTTCTGTTTTGCAACATAGTTAGTGCTCAATAAAAGGATCTATATTAAATTTTTGAAAGTGTATTCAAAGGATTTCAAGGCTCAATGAAGCGTAAGAGGCATAAGATTGAGTTTATTTATTTTAATAATATTTATTTTACTTGTTTAATGTTTTATTTTCTTTATTTAAAAAATAAATTAAATCTTTATTGTACTAATAAATCCTTTTGCCCTTAATTTTCTTCAGAATATTGGGTTTAAAATTAAAAAACAAACTGGAAACCAAAAACAAAACCCTTTCATTGCGAAAATCATTGAACCAGCGGCCGGAAGTCACCAACGAAAGAGCATTCGAAGTAAGGGATGCAGGGAAAGGACACGACAGGAGCAGTTTGCAATTCGTAGAATAATCATGATAGGGTTGACTGCATGCATAAAATATGCATATCCTGCAGTGGCCACTGCCAGGCGAACTCAGCCCTGAACGGAGGGGCGGAGGGAACTAATGAAACCAATGCCAAGTCAGCAAATTGAATCAACTTTTTTGCTCAGACTGCAGGAAGCATTTTCCCCAAAACATTTAACAAATTGCATTTAATTTAAGTGAAACTTTTTGGCGCACTTTTGACGGCAATATTCGAAGCTGGAAAAGTTGGAAAATTGCTGGACTAATTGATTGGCAAGTGGTTTCAAGGGGAAAATTAAATCTTTATTTAATTTTAACTAAGAATTTAAGAAGTTCCTATAAAATAAAATATAAAGAAGCTAAGCTGGTTTAATGGTCATTTTTAAGGCTCAAACAGAAAGCCTTTAAAGCAAATTAAATCATTGCTTTTCTTATTTTCAGCCAAGTTAAACCCCAATTAAGCTGACCTCTGATTGGGTCAGGTTCATAGGCTGAGTTTACCTAAAGCCTTTGAGCCAAAGCCTCCTCGGAGCGTTGGCAATTCGCAAATCAAGTTTCGAATCAAAAGCTAAATGCATATCGATTGCAGCTGTCAATGGCAGGCGAGAGGAGTGGCCACTGCCCAATGGGGCATGTGGCAGTTGCAATGCGTGGCGAGATGATAAATGGAGCCGTAATGAGTGTTATTAGACAGCGTCACTCGCACTGACCATCAATTTGTGCGGGCGATTGAACAAAAAGCTGCCGATGATTTCTGCTCCTCCTCATTCCCTCTCTCCCCCTGCCTGGCTTCCTTTTTCGTCCTTGGCCAGCTGACAGAGCGTGTGACAGGATGTGTCCAATTGAAAACGAAACTGAAGCCCCTCGTAAGAGGAGTGAGTGTGAGTGAGTGTCCTTGACAGTCGGCATAATCAATCCATGTCCTTTGTGCCGCCGCGTGCGCTTTCGTGGAAATTGAAAAAAAAAAAAACAGAAGAATAAATTCATTCTCCTCGGCAAGCCGGGTTGACAACGCTATCCTGGGACCCAGGAGATGCGGCGAAGGAAGCCGGGTAGCTGACTGGCCGGATGGCAGATGTGATATATGCTTATGGCCACCGTTGCCTGGGAGCCTGCAACATAAATTATCAAAGTGCAAGTTGCAAATTGCTTGGCCTTCAGCCTGCGGCACGAAATGTGCACATAATTTCAAATTTATTACGAATTTACGTGCCGTTGCGATATGAAAGGAAATCCCGAACACTCGCCGAGGGAATAAAAAGGAGAAGAACTCAAAAAGCTACCTTCCATAGTTCGAACTATGTGGACACTGAGAGAAAGGCTACTAGTTTAAGTAAATTTCAGATCATTAAATAAATATCTTAATGAAAATTAGGAAAAAAAATAGTTGTACAATTTTATTTAGGAATTTCTTTTCTTTTAATTATGTTTTTATCTCCACTTCTACCTATTTTCCCTCAGTGCATTTACCTGCATGGCTGCCACACATACTACACTCAGGTATCCATGGCACGTTGGGGCGTGTGTCACATGCAAAGCAGGTGACACCCAAAACGCCCACAACCACGGACTCGTTACCGCCCAGGACAACGCCAACGCCATGCTTGGGCTAAGAGGAGACCTTTGCTGGCGTGTCAACTTCCGCCAGCCACGCCCAGGTGCTGCCTTCTGGTTTATTCCTTCTGCTTAGCACCCCCCTTGGATCCGATTAAATGCATCATTTCTCCGCATTTCAGATGCAGCAGCAGGAGCAGGCCACAGGACCTGCAAGGAGCCACAGGAGTCGAGGCCACCGCATTTGCCATCCTCATTCCTCTGGCCAAAACACGATGCCCAGCGGGCAACGTCACTTGTTCCCATTTCCCTGAATCCCTACATTGAGGAAAAAATAAGGAAGGAAGGAAAATATCAACGAGAAGACAAAGAACTAAGGAAAAAACATAGATGAAAACTTGATGTGGACTGGAAAAATACAAAATACAATTAGGGATGCCTGAAGGACACTTGAAAAATTCTCTAAAATTTGGTTAAATTCTACTTTAGCCATATAATATTTTTTGGTTTAATTAAAGCCAAAAAAAAGTGCTTAAATTATTTTTTAGCCAATTAATCCATTGCCTTAATATTCTTAATTAATTTTTAAATGTATTTAATTAGGGTTTTCCTTCCTGTTTCAAACATTTTATTTAAATATTAATAGTTAAAGGATTTATTTTTCCTTTAACTATTAAAAAAAATCACTCAATTAAAAGGGCCACCACTTTTGTTTTATATTTCCTTTCAGTGTACCCGCTAAAGAATGTTGTGCATTTGTGTTTGCCTTTGTGCCGCCGCTCAGCATTGTCCTGGCTCCTGCTGTGTCCTGCGCTATGCTAACAATCTTGTACTTCGGAGCCCGCTTGAGTTTAACTATTGACGTTGTTGGCGCTGCTACTGCTGCTGTTACTGCTGCTGCTGCTGCTGCTGTCGTTGCTGTCATTGCCATTTTGCCGTTGTCCCCGGTAATGTTACACGGCTTTTTATACTCCTTGGAGGCAACGGCGACGACAACGACAACAATAAAGCAGGTGAAGGATTCGCATAAAAGTTGTAAAACTGATTTAGCCCAGGCACACACACACACCCGGATTGTGCGACGATATTAAAAACCAAATCAAATTTCAGCTTAGCAATTTAAGGAGCAAGGAGGAGGACAGAGAAATAGGTTGGAACTTGGAATATAGTAAACTTAGGATGGCTTTAAGTTGGGCATAAAATGAGATAATGAAATGTGAAGGCCGATTTGGTTCTATTGTTATTTAACAAGACTTTTGCTTTATTAAAGTAAATTATTGTTAAGAGGTAAAATCAATAAATTATCATTCCAATATATGGTCAAAAATCAATTATTTATTTGATATAAATAAAGAGCCTACTCTTGGGTTAAAATATAATTTTATCCTACAAATCCCCATTCCTAAAACATATATTTGTCTGAGTAGCTTGAAATTCCTTACAATTTACTATTTTTGATGTTCTTTAATCCTAAAAATATATACCTAAACCTCTGCCAACTGATTGAGTGCAAACTGTCTAACTATTGACACACCCCAAAGACGATTATTAGAAGCTGTTGAAATACTCGTTACACAATCAGTTCTATTCGGGATGACAATGTTCCGTAAATCAATCTCGTTTTGGCACTTCGATCGATGCACTTGCAAAGCGCCATCAAATTACCATTTTTGGGCCAGGCAAACATGGCATTTTCTTTTGTGCCAAGAATCTATTTGCTGCCGATTCAATAAGTTTCAAGCCCAGGGCCCTGCCAGCCTACCAAAATCCAAAACCAAATCCGCATCCGAATCCGAATCCATCCTCTGGCTATTTGGCAAGCCTGAGCTGCATTTCATATCAGTTGATTAAGGAGGAGGATGAGGATGAGAACGAGAATGAGGATGAGGCTGGAGATGAGGATGAGGACGAGGATGAGAATAAGCCTGAAGATGAGAACGAGGCTGTGGACACAATGAGGCCGCTGCCAAGGAGAAACTTTAATAATGGCCGGGGAAAACGACGGCGAATGAAATGTGAGACGCCAAATTAGTGCCGAGCAATTAGACGGCAGCCAAATTGAAAGCAAATGAAATGCCCCGTCTCCTCCTCCCTAGAACACCCACAGTTGAAGCCAAGATGTAGACTCTAGTTGTAGTTGTAGTTGTAGGACCCTTCGAGCAATTAGCCGCGACACCAGACCCGTTTCCCTTTTCATTATTTTCATTTGAATTTTCGCATTTCCTTGGGGGCTCCCTCTCCCTCTCTCTGGTACTCACGTTTATGCTAGTTGCATCGCATGGCATTTGCTGTTCCAGTTGGGCCATGTTCTTTCCCCTGCTACATTTTCAGTTAATTGCTTCAGCCGGGCGACGAAGACGAGATCCTTCCACTGCGCTGCAATGGAAGCCATACAAATGGAAATGAGGTTAGTACGCATATTTTGTGTAAGTAAGTGCAATTTGCAGTGGCAACAAATCATGTTTCGGATGAGGGGGGGCAGGTTGAAGCCACCACAAAAGTGGCAGCCGAGAGAGTAGAATTCCAAAAAAGATGAAGGAACATTAAATCGTGCTGATGGTATGTGGGTTATGCTAGAAATGTGTGTCGAGATTAAAAGTTTAGTAAAATATTTTAGTGTTTAATGGGAGAAACAAACCAATGATCATGAAAGACCAAAAAATCTTAACTATCGTTAAGTTTGGTATATATTTTGAAGTATAAATAAGTATCACATTTAATGTTAAATAAATATTATTCAAAAATTGTGTAATAAATCAGGTAAATAATACTTTGACTGTAATATGATATTTAGTGAATTAAATTTATGTCCAATATATTAAACAAAATATCAATTATCTCATATATATTACATTTTTTATCTTATCGTATAGTTTTATATATTTTTCTGAAACTTAACACCCCAAAAACATAAGCTAAAACTAACTTTAAATAAATTCCAATGTATTTATTTAATTCTTTGTATAAAATATAACAAAGCTTAGCTTAAAAAACTTCTGTATTTATTTTAAACTGATATTTATCCCTCTGTTTTTATTAAAAAAATATATACTAAATCAAAATCAATGCCAATTTTATCATATTTCCGATATACATAGAAGATAGTTTACTTTTATTTATATATTTATCATTTGCCATTTAATTGTATGCCATTAACAAGCTGCTGTTAAATAAGTCATTAGCTCATTAGAATGAACTCTTGCTTCCTTGAATTCTCGCAACATAAATTTTAGTTTATTTTCCAGTTTTTGGAATTAGTTTTTGTGAAATTATTTATGGTCCTGGCTGACCCATATGCTGTTGCCAACATCATAAATAATGTATTTGCAATTTTTATATGCAACTTGCATGTGTTGCATTCCCTGTACAGTGCACAGTGCAGTGATAGTGATTCATAAAACATTAGCTTCCCAGTTTGTCCCGAAACGAACCAATTATGCGACTCACGTACGAGGTGTGTGATGTGTGTTTGCATAGATGCCCATAATTGGCCTATGACTATGTAAATTGCGACTGGCCGCAAAGTATGCCATACAAATAGTGATGCCGCAAATGGCATTAAAATGAAACACGCATCAACGAAAGTTAATTGGAAGCCTAGAAGGAGCCAAGGGACAGGAAAGACAAGGCAAACAAAGCTCTCCCACAGGCTTCGTATCAATCACAACAAGACACACACACACACATACACACAACAGTTACATTTACAGATACAGATACAGATACATATAAACAGATACAGATACAGATACAAATACAGATTCGGATTCAGATACACACGCTGGCAATGATGGGAGGCAACTAAATTACAACCAATTTTTATTGCTGTGAAAACAAAAGGCGCAGCATCATATTATCACAAAATGGCGCTGCCAGGGGGGCCAGGGGGGGCGGTTGCGGCTTCCTTTTTCGGGCGTGGCAGGACTATGCTATATGCGTCTGTCTATCCATCTATCTGCGCTCGGCGCGCACGTTTTCACACAAAAGACACAATAAATGATAACACATAAATTCGCACACACAAGTTTCGTGTGTGTTTGTGTGTGAGTCGTATCGTTAAAAGTCAATTGTAAACTTTGCGCGCTCAAAGGACACAATCCGAAACTATTTGGGCACAGCAAAAAATTAAGCTGGATTTTGTAATTTTTAAATATTTGCTTTTAATAAAAAATATCTTGTTTTATATAATAGAAAGAAAAGAAATAAAATTAAGCAAGAAAATAAAGCATGAATGTCCTGAGGAAGGCAAACGTTTATCAATCATATTTTGCAAATGATTTCTCATTAGTCACTATAAATGATAGTTAAGGTTATTAATATTGATGAAATAAAGCAGGTTAATTTATGTACTATTTAGTGATTTGTTGTTTTAATAGAAATATAGATACTTCCTTAGTATTAAGCATAAATAAATAGGTATATCAAACCTCCAGGATGCCTAAGAAAAGTCTTCTATTTACAGAAAATCTCATTTTTAGGAAAAACCTACTTTCTTTAACGATTTTTAACTAAATTTCTCCCAATTTTAAATGTAATATTTCTTGTTATAAAATATATATTTAACATTTTTTTAGTCCTACAAAAATTCTAAATATCAAACCTCCAGGATGCCTAAGAAAAGTCTTATATATACAGAAAATCATTTTTAGGCTCATTTTAAAGCCTTCTATAAAACCTACTTTCTTTAAGGATTTTTTACTAAATATCTAACAATTCTAAATGTTTTATTTTTTTGTAATAAAATATTTAACATATTTTAAGTCCTAAAAAAAAATCCAAATTTTTCACAGTGAATAAAAACACACACTCAAAGTCATCCTGTGACTAAGGCAGATCGAATTATAATGCAAAAAGCAACTTCCCCTCAGCTTCCTTGAACTCCTCTGGCTCTCCCTCCCTCCCCCTTGAAAACAGATACCCCTCCCTTAAGCCCCCTTGCCCTTTCCCCAAGCAGTTACGCGTAATGCCACCTTATCAGTGGCATTCAAATCAGAGTATAAACACACACACACCACGCACACACCATCAGCCAGGAGCGGAGCAGCGGCGGCGGCTGAGGCGGCGGTGCTGCAGCAAAGGAAACCAGTGAAGCGGCAGCTGGATAAAAGTTACATTGACATTGCCCACCATTGTGTGTGCGGGTGTGCGGCAAAAGAGCGAGCCTAAGAGATAGCAGGCGAAAGTGAGAGAAAGCGCCTGCGCTGGGCGGCTTACACCAACGAATAAGAGTCGCCAGGATAGACACGCAGAGAAAGCTAACTTTCCTCTCTGCTGAGCCGCCCTTTTTCCGAAAGTGGGGGGGTTAGGGGGGGGGGAGGCTGGAGGCTGGGACAGAGGGGAGTTTGGCAGAGCAAAAACGTCGTTTTTGTTTTTGGCCAGGCTTGTTGTTTACGCTTTGCCGCATATGTCGCTGCCAATGTATTTAATTGTGAACTGCGCACAAAAGTAGGCAACGATAATTTCTGCTTACCCATACTCTGTGCGTATGTGTGTGTGTGTGCTTGCTTAGGTGTGTGTGCATGTGTGATTGTCTCTTATTTATTTATTTTGTTTGCTGTGTGTTGTCCTGGGCCTTTTACTGGCAGTCGCTTAATGACGTAACAATTATCTTTGGACGCATGCTTATGGCACTCACGGGTGCGCTTACTGCAGCATCCCAAGTTTGCCAATTGAAATTGCCAGCAAAGACACACACACACACACAGAGAGAGACACACACAACTCATGCCAAAGCCCCCGCAAGGATGTCACGTTGTGGCTTAGGCTGGCTCACATTATATATGCCTTATTGAAAACTTTTTCAATTATGAAACATCTCCCTGGCACTTGGCAAGCGGATTCCAGTCCATTAGCGCCCAAACGGAAGCTTAACTTGATGAAACTCTCTAATTGACCGCCGCTCCCGTTCCAGTACCCCTTCCAGTATCCCCTCCCCCCTCAGCTCGAGCCGCCCTGGGCTAAACGTTTTGCAAATAAACTATTTTTTATTCATAAACAAGCAACAACAGCGTGGCACACTCTAAACGACCACTTAAGTGTGTTCCCCCAACAACAGTAGCAGCAGCAGCAGCAGCACCATCAGCAGCAGCAGCAGGACAGTCAGCATAAGGACCAACAACATCATCAGTGCCAACAACGATGTGGCAAAGATGCAAGTCTTACACGCAGAGAAAAAAAAAAACAAGAAAAGAAACTAGGACACAAATTTGATAATTTAAATGGTAAATCTTTGTTTTAAAATCTTATTCCGCCCTTTCAACTACTCAGTTACTTTCGATCTGCATATTGAATAAAACATGGCATTCATTTCATATTTAAAATCTAGACATAGTTTTGTAGTTCCTGGAGAATTATTAACAATGAAATAAACAAATAATAATAATACTAATAATATAATATATAAATATATATATAATATAATATATTAATTTTTATGATTTAAATAAATGTTAAGCCAAGAAGTTATAGCTTTTGGTAGAAACTATTTATTTAATTAATTTCATATATCAGTACAGAGTCTAAATTTGAAGCAGAAAAATATATATAAATCGATATTTTAATGTTTCGATAAATTAAATAATAAAATAAATTAATATAAATTAATCTTTTATGTAAACTACGATATAAATATAAATAAATAAATACAAATTAATCTTTTTTGGAAACTATGATTGATTGATATAATTATAAATAAATAAAACAAATAAATATACATGAATCTGTTATGTAAATTATCATTGTTTCGTATATATATATAAATCATTTTAAGTATTATAACTCAAAGATGTTTTAAATATAATTGATATTATCAATATTTAAAGATTAAATTCAATATTTTTCACTATTACAAATTTTAATATTTATATAATACTCTATAAAAATTTCGAGTATAACATTTAAAAAGATAAAGAAAACGAAAAATATATCTTTCATTATACATTCACCGCTAATTGTTTAGTTTAAATATCTTGAAAACATTCTTTTTAATCTTTGAAATATCCCTGAAATACTTATGTATGTATTAGTTAAACTGTATAATGTATTAGTTAAAGTATATTTATTATTTCCTATATAATATTTTCCATATCATAGACTGTGCTATATTTTCCCCCCTCAATAAACATTCCTAGTTCCAACTATTTCCCCCATTAAATAGAAATAGCCAAGACTTCTGTTGTTTTCAATTATTGATGGGAGGGCGGGGTTTATATTAATGAGTTAGTTTCCAATTCTCATCACGTATTTCAGGAATGATGGAATACGGATTTGGGACATAAGTTGTCTAACAACTTTACGATTACTTAACGAGATTTTGCAGCTGAGCAGGAAGGGGATTCCCAGACCCATAAACAAAACTCAGTTTGAATTTATTTCATAGGATTTCCCTCGGTGTAGGCCACCCACTGGCACACACACACCCACACACATCCGGCGACATGGCCAGAGCGCATGAATGGATGAATGAATCCCTGAATCGCCACTGGCAGCCAGACAAGCCAGCATGTGAGGGGCGTGGCTAGCGGTTGGCCCCATTGTTGCTGCGGTGGCTGCTGCCTGCTGCTGCCTGACGTTGCTGCTGTCATTACTCGAGTTGCTCCTTGCTCGCTGCTTGCTGCCCGTTGTTTTTGCTGCTCTTTGTTGTGGACGCTGCTGGTGCTGTCGTTTTGCATCTAAGTGCATGCGAAGAGCGCTCCAAGTCCTTTCTATTTTTTGTCTATTTTTTGCCCACTCCCCACATCCACATCCACATCTACAGTCACAGAGTCACAGTGCCCCAGCATTTCCCCCTGGTGAGACTGAAGTGCATGGCTTGTTGCTGCAGGGATCCATTTGTGCATTATTATTTTTGCATGCGACTAGCTGAGTTCCGGGGCCAGGCGCCCACCTGCTCATGACTAAGAGATGTCAGCTTAGTCCTTTGTACACATCCCTGGCATATTCTGTGTGGGGGGGGGGGCTGTGGCCATTTTGCAGGCAATTTATCTCAAGTGCGGTTTTGGCCAGAACCAAAATACTGCTGCTGCTGCTGCTGATGGTACTCCTTCGGGCACCTTGACACATTTAACCGATCGAAAAAGCGTAATGGGCCCCCAGGATTAACCTTGAACTGTCCATGCAAACACGGACATCGATTGGTTCTCATTCGTGGACGAAGGGATGCGAGGTAGTCGAGAGTGACACAGCAGCGACAGACAACAAAACATTTGTAATTAAGAAAGTTTTCGCAGCTGAAAGGCACTTAAATGAAATTTTAATTTATTTCTAAAATGCTGCCATCGCCAATAGTCAAGGAGGAAGGCGGCAAAAGGAGAGCTAAGCCAGCAAGGAAAAAATAGGAAATACACAAAAACAAAAACAAAAACAAAAGGCGAGGCAGCTGCAAAAACTTTTCCAAAGTGACAGAGACAGAGAGTTGGAGAGAAGGACTCACAGGAACGACTGACTGACTGACTGACAGACAGACAGACATTTGTCGCTGGAGAAATTATCTGAGAGGCTGCCTGCGAGGCTAGAGAGAGGGTAGAGCAAGAGTTGCAGGACTTGTCTCGCACACACAAAAACCTATTAAATATTTAACCTTATCGCAGTCATTTCCAACGAGCCGACCAGGAAGTCTCAATGCGGCCAAGAAACCATCTGCAATTACCAAAAGCTGGAAGAACAACAGCAATGAATCGCAGGACAACAATTGGCAGCGTTTTAAAAAGCGCCTCCAGGACACGCCGGCCACATTATGGCGCCCCATGAAACGCTTAAGCCATCAACACAATGTTCGGTAATTAACCCGGCTAAATACGATACGACGACCAAATTATGCCTGACTGAGGCCCAGGCTCAGGCCAAGACGGAACGTGTGCTCCCTTAATGTCCTTCGAATAGCTTCCTTTGGGGGGGCATGGGCGGGGCACAGCCTTCGTTCTGTTTCTCTCCTTCTCTCTAATGCCACGTATTTATCTGAAACCATCTCCATTATTAAATAGCTACTACATTTTTTGTTATCTCTCGGTTTGAATTTGGTTACTATTATAACCATTTTAGTGCTGTCGGGAATAGAAATGTATATATATTTCTAAATAGGAAATTAAGCGAACAAGTTCTAATTAGTTTGGGGTTAATGAAAAGAGAAAATACCTTCCTAATAAGATGGCCCTTGAGGGAATAATAGCTTGTTACTAACAAACTATTTCCTTTTAGAAAATTAAGAAACTTGCTAACTATCACATAAACTACAATAAATAATCTCGATTTTTTTTTTAATTTTTAATTATAATAAATAAAAGGGTTATGTTCATGTTTCACAAATAAAATTGTTTTTTATAATTACAAATGCAAAAACCTAATGAAAACCCTACTAATGAAGCCATCTCATCTTACTAAAGCTTCAAAGCCTAAAAGCAGACTTTATATTTATTTAAACAATAAATTCTAAAAACGAAAAAACTAAATCTATGCTTAAGTTCTCAAATGAATTATTCTAGTTTTAAGCAATTTAAATCATATAAAGCTACAGAAAATAAACCTGTGATTTAATTCAAAAGGTGTTTTGGGATTCGATGATTAAAAACCTTTTAATATTTGCCATAAAATTATTTTAAGTGCTTACTTTAAATCCCATAAAACTTAATGAGCCTTTAATATATATAAAATAAAAAGAAACTTAGGTTATTAATTCCTTTTTACTGGATAGAAAATATATTTCTTGACCATTCATCCTTAGCTAATTAATTTAAATAATACAAATATTTTTAAATTCCAAAAAGCCAAATAATGAAACCATCTCATCTTATTAAAACTTCAAAGCCTAAAAGCAGGCAATATTTTTTTTAAATTTAAGCCATTAAAATTCTGAAAAATAATGCCTAAGTTATAGAATGAATTTGTATAGTTTTAAATAATTAAAATCACAAAAACAACAAAAACTAAACCTGTTATTAAATTCAAAAGGTGTTTCAGGATTCAACAATTAAAAAACCTTTTTATATTTGCCTTAAAATCATTTCAAGTGCTTACTTTTAGTCACATAAAACATAATGAGCCTTTAATATATTAAATACAAAGAAACTTAAGTTATTAATTCCCTTTTAATAGACAGGAAATAAATTCCTTAAACATTTATACTTTACTAAAAATATTTTTAATTATATTGGCACCTTTTAAAGTTTTCTAAATATTTTGTAAAATATTAAACCCCAAGTTTCATCTTGAACTATCCTAATATATATTTATCCTCATATCTTTTTTAACTTCAAGTGTATATCAGAGTTCAGGGTGCGAGAGGGCGTGTGCTTCGTATTTATTTTTTTTATCGGTGGCCCGCATTATCGCGATTAAAGTGTTGCAATTTGGAGGCGAGCTTTCCAGAGCCATTAACAACTGTGCAGCATTGTTATCAGCCACAGGATGCACCCCGCTGCCACAGCCACCCCCTCACAGCACACACACACACAGAATCAGCTAGAGAGAGAGAGCGAGTCCTGTGAAGAGAAAAAGTTTGCGGTTTTTGGGGGGTGGTGGATGTGGAGATGTGGAGAGCAGCCCAGAAAAGAGACAAAGAGAAAAGCCTGCTGTGTGTGGGTGGGTGGGTGTTGGGGGGATTTACCACAAATGTGAGAGACGGTAAACAACAGACTCTTGACTCTCGGCTCGAGAAACCTCTCGGAGAAAACGGATACGAAGACCGAAAATCGCCCATTATCCATTTTTATTTTATCATCAATTTTATTACACACAAAGTAAAGAGGCGCAGCCGAGCAGCAAGTTGATGATGTACCAGGCCATCAACATCAATGAAAAGCGCCAAGAGCGAGGGCAGCACAACAAAGTTGCAGGAGAGCGTCAAACACACACACTGGCACACACCTCATTCAGCCACAAAAGAGATGCTGAGAGACGGAGGATACAACACACGCCCTTTTGGTCGGAAAATGCCTCTGACTAAAAAGCACTCGACTGTCGACTTAGTGGCTATGTAAATGCTAATTGCAGGCGTACTTAGTCTTACTTACTTAGGGCTGCATCTGTGCAGCTCCTGTGTAAATCCTCGCTTAGGCGCTTTAAGGTATCCTGATGATCCTGTGATGCTGAGGAGTCTTTTGTTGCTGAACACTTTCGTTTGTTTGGTATTTATTTTTTATTTTCTTTGTTATTTTCTTTTATTTTGTATATCCTTGTACACACGCACTGGGGCTTGAGTTTGTGGCTTTCGCTGCCTTCTCAGCTTGGCATTTCACACTGCAGACACTTTCCTGGTGGGGAAATCGAAATGATATATCACTTAGATTTGATTCCGATTACGATTTCGCACCGCCGACTGTCCAAAAGCAACTAAAACGCAAATCACCAGTCACCTCATCTGCTGATGGGGCCATAAAACGTCTTTCGACGTTCTACAACGAGGGGGAGGGGCACCTAAGCAAATTTTCCTCAATTGACCGAACAATAAACTCAATTTGCATTGAGAAAACGTTCTGCATTGTGCGAGTGTTTGTTTTCGTTTCTCGAGTGCCTGGGCCTGGGCTTGATTGAATCAACGGCAAACAAGTGAACAGATTTAGATTCTCGGTTCTCGGCTCGGACACTTTAACTAGTCGCACTGGATTAGTGCGCTTAAGGGGGCCTCTATTTGTTGCCTCTATTTGGCACTTATTCAATTGAGCCATTTTTTGGGGACATTTTCGCCAGTTCTGCGACAGCACCAACAGGAGCAAAGTAATTATATATAAATATAAAATATATATATATGTATCTGTATAATGCCTGAGAAAAGAAAGCGAGACCTTCAGGGGGCAGCAACTAGGTCGTCCTATTGTCTGTTTTTTTTTACTTTAAATAAGAAGGATAAAGGACTCTTTATCTTTATTAATTAAAAGCCTGATTCTTTGCCTAATTCTTAGCTAGGAATATATTTTTAAATTTTATTTTAAGTTCAAAAAAGGATTAAATTATCCTCACTATTTATTAGAATAAATATAAAATTGATTGAATTTAATTTATTTATTTAAAAAATGTAAATATTTAACTAAAGGATCAAATTATCCTCACTATTTATTAGAATAAATCTATAGATCTATAAATATATTGAATTTAATTTATTTATTTACAAAATGTAAATATTTAACTCAATTTTACACAAATTTTGTACTTGAAACTTTATATTTTAGAATCTCCTTTTTAATTTCGAGAATTTATTTGTTTATTTTGATCTATTTACATTATTAACAACTTTTATACATTCAACTTTTGTTCAACTTTTTCACAAGCTTGTAATTAAAATAAAAAAATAAACTTTTATTCCCTAAATGAATTATTTTCATAAAAAAGTTTTGGTTTTCATTAGTTTTCTGTTTTATATTCTTGAATAATTTCTTGGTTTAATTTTTATTATAAACTTTCAAATCTATTTTCTATCTAATTTTTATTATTCTTTCTTTCAACTTTTCCTCTATTTCCTTGGCTTAACTTTTGTATCCTTGTAATTTCCGTCTTAATTCTTTTCCTTTACTTTTCACAATTTCATACGTTTTTTTATTACATTTTTATTTAAAATTTGCTTTTATTTAATCATCATAAAAACCCTTGCTGTTTAACTAATTCCTTTTTTTTAGGGTTTTGCCTTATTATTTTCGCGTTTCTTTGTCTGTTGTTGTGGTTGCTCTTTCTTTTCGTCCTGCTGCTGCTGCTGCTTCATCTCCATCTTCTTCTTCTTCTTCATTTTCCCTTTGCTCTTGTTGTTGTTGATAAATTCGGATTTTTTGGGAGCGGCTCATTTGCTTTTCTCTTAAACTTTTCCTTTTTTTCTTCTTGCTCGCATGCGAAAACCTTTTGGCAGACTTTTTGGTGGAAAATGTAGGATATTTTACGCTAACTAGCAACAAATTGGAATGGCAGAAAATATTTTTTTAAAATTAAAAGCATATTTCCCACATTTAGCAAGGGGGATTGATTTTTCTGGGGCTTATTTCTCAAGGCGCGGGGGATTTTCCAAGGGGAGGGGCGGGCATGAAATTTGATGACGCGTTGTCTTTAGAAAAATTTCATTTTTTACATTTAAAAATTCAAATTTTTTTTTTTGTTGTGGTTTTTCATAATTTAATGCTTTGGCTTTTCGTCACAATTCGCTTTTCCTTTTCGCTATTTGCTGGACCGCACATGGAAAATGCTTGCAAAATGGCACACTGACCACACATAAACACTCGCACACGCACACAGACACGGGGATTACAAGCTGGCAGAGGCTGCGACGTCGACAGAGCCAGCGACTGCGCGACCATTTCCATTTGCCTATTCCGCTACTTTTTGTTGTTCTGTCAGATGCTGTATAGCCACCGTTGTTGTTGTTGTTGCTGTGGTTGGTGCCACTTTTCCACCATTTTACCGAGCCAAGTTTCCTTTGAGCCGCATTCGTCGGCGGCACAACCGCCTCCGTTGAGTGAAATTTTGGAACTGGATTATTTTGAACTTGCGCGTTTCAAATTTGAAAATGTCAGTGAGCCCGCTGGCTTTTCCCGGAAATTCCGGAAAAGCCTCTAGGACTTAGTGCGACCAGATGTATCAATGCCAACATTGCTGTGGAAAATTAAAATTACGTTTTATGAACAAAACGAACGGCGGGCACACTGCACTTTCGTTTAACAAAATTTTTTTATATAAGCTTCAAAATAAAAACTAAACTTACTGACAGGTAAACAAAAACAACAGATTCCAGCTTTCCCAGCAAAGTTACCTATTTCCTAACATTGCTTTTCCCTATCGCTAGATCAAAATTCGTGGTATAGATCAAGGTTCCAGACGCAGTAGCAGCAGCAGAACACCAAAACAACAACAAACAACCTGTAAGACCTTGAGGGGATTTTTTTTTGCTTTTTGCTATTTGCATTAATACGACAGACAGACAATCTAATCTAAATTATTCAACCAGGTGCGGGGATTCCGATTAATATTCGCTGTTGAGCCATTTCAATTAGCAGTTAGAAGCATCATGTCGATCCGGAGGACCATGGCCAGCACGGCCAACACGGCCAGCAAGGAGTGGAGGGATTACTTTATGAGGTTTGCAACAAATACATCTGGATAATATATCATATGGCTACTTATTTGATTCATTCACAGCACCCACTTCTGGGGACCGGTGGCTAACTGGGGCATTCCCGTGGCTGCCCTTGCCGACACACAAAAGAGTCCCAAGTTCATCTCTGGCAAAATGACACTAGGTGAGGGAGCGGAGAGTGTTTTAGGGGTTTTTGGCTAGAAAACCTGATTCCCAGACACGCGCCGACGCCTCGAAAGTTTCCGCTAAAGATGTCGTAATCAGAGCCACTGTGATATGTTCCTGGCAAGTCACTGCCAGCAGAGCCTGATAAGCCAGATACGGAAACTGTCGAAGTGGCTGCCGATAAGAAATCTGTTTGCCAGATATTCCCCTCACTAATTTGTATTTGTTTCTTTCAGCCTTGACCCTGTACTCCTGCATCTTTATGCGTTTTGCCTACAAGGTCCAGCCCAGGAACTGGCTACTCTTCGCCTGCCATGCCACCAATGCCACCGCTCAAACAATCCAGGGCATTCGCTTCCTGCACTACAATTACGGAGCCAAGGAACAGGCGTAAATAATAGAGGCTCGCCTTGACACCCTCGCCCCCCCTAGAACGACGTGCGCTGATACTTCAAATGTTTAACCAACAGCAGCTGGCGCAGTTACTGCAATTTACTGCCACTAAACACACGCAACAAAAATCAACTAAATTGCACTGCCCCCCCGAAACCCGAAATCCCGAAACCACAAACTGGTGGCAGTAATGGCAGTGAAAAACACACATTGGCTGAATCTCGAATTCTCGGGCTCCAACCCAAACCCAATTCCGTATGAGTCTAGCCTTGGTCTATCCTATTTAGTTAATTCCCTTTCGGCAGTCGAGCAAAAATTACGATTTGGTGCAATCCCTAGTTAATGAACATAGAATACTTTTTATACTATTGGCCGCGTGTAAATGGAATATTGTTAAAAGTTAAATAAAGCACAAAACATGAAACATGTAGCCCTGCTAAATGGTGTTAACTTTTAATTAGCTAAAAGCTATTCATAGAAAATCAATCAAAACCCAAAAAGGTATTAAAATACGCATAAATAAATTGTGTTTTTGATTTTGTCATGCTATGTAAGCATGCGCTTTATTGAAACAATTACGGTTATATATTCATATGTTGGAAAAATATTCCTTTCAATTGTTCTTAACAATATTTTATTTTTTTGATATTTTTGTAACATTTTTTGTTCATCAATGGGGGTTAAAAAAAAACTTGTAATCTTTACATATATTTTTTTGTGATTTTTCATGCTTTTTTTGTTTGCAGATTACACTTAGGACGAAAAAATATATATTTTTTTGCGTGTGGGTACAAAAACAATTAAAAATTTTTAAGTTTTCTCAAACATAATAAAAATACAATTATAATTAAAATCTTCTTGCGCTCGATGGGCGCCTCCTGTTCTATGCCTATGTACGTGGCTTATATTGTTTTACGTTTTACATCAATCACTTGGGATTGATGTCCATCATGTTGGAAATTGGATTTCTGCTTCTCTCTCTCTCTCTCTTGTCTCGACTTCTACAACGACTACGACAACTCTTAAGTAACTAAACGAATGGATGACGACGACGAGGGGTGTCCTCGGACTAAGGCTATGCACCGCAATATGCGACATCGGTAGTAACGACAGTTATGCTATCTATGGCTAAATGGCTATGAGAATCTCAATGCTGCTCCTGCTTGATGTAGGTGCTGTTCTTCCGCTGGCGCTCCATCAGGTACTTTTTGTACTTGCGTTCCATGAGCGCCACCTCATCGGCCTGGGCGCGCAGACTCAGATTCTCGGCCATCAGCTCGTCCTCCGCGTTCTTCTCCTCCTCCTCGCGCTTCTTCGTCTTCCGGCGCGAAATGCGGCTGGCCTCGTTGTTCTTGATCCTGTCCTGGTACGCCTTCCGCTCGTCGCCGCTCATGCGGGACATGAGCTCGGGATCGGGTCCGTCGGCATGATCCTTGGCAGGACGGCCACGCTTCCGCTTGTTGGCCGATGCGGAGCTGCTGAACTGAGAGGTACTGGCAACGGAATAGGCGGGGGAGGCAGGTGCAGTGAGGAAGCCACCAAAGCCGGTCTGGCAGGTGGCCGGCGCACTGCTGGAGCTGGCTGAGTAGTTGCTGTGCGGGGTATTGGGTGGCGAGAAGTCGTTTGTGGTCTCCTCTTCGGCGCTGCGCAACTCCTCAACGAGGTCGGCTTGGCTGATTATGGCGGTGGTGAAGGTGAGATTGGTGGTGGTGGTGTTGCTGTTGCTGGTGCTGGTGGTGGCGGGCTCGAGCTGTAAGTTCCAAAAATGATCGAGATTAGCATCCAGCTGGCTGTTGAGGACGTCCAGGAAGTTCCCAAGTTCTGTTTGGGGCGTGAAACTTACCCTATTGAAGTTCAATATTTGCTCGATGATCTCGGGCGTGCTCGGCTCGCTGGCAGCTGGTGGCAATTGGGTGTTGATCTGTACCATCAGCCGGCTACGCTTTATCGCCTGGGTCTCCATTACTGGGCCGGGAGCGGAACGCTTCAGCGACGATGTGTGATGAATGGGTGCTGGGATGGCCACTGCGAGGTCGCCGGCAGTGCAGACAATGCTGCCACTGGGATTGACGTCCTCCTCCAGGCCGAAGCCGAGCGACTCCTGGCTGCAGCCGTAGTTGCTGCCGGCGTAGCTGCCCACGTCGGAGATGAGGGGCTCCTCGGTGAAGATTTTGGTTGTGGTTGTTGTTGATAATGGCTGTGAGAGGGTGGCCAGCATGGGGTCCTGCGAGCCGGTGAGTATGGAGGTGAGGTCAAAGTCCTCGTTCTGCTGGGTGATGTCGATGCCGCACATCGCCGTCATGTCCAGAGTCTCCTCCTCGCCGTGCAGGGGCAGGTCGAGTCCATCCATTAGTTGGTAGTCGTCGTTTAGTGTGTCGTTGTTCATCTCGTCCATCGTCGGACTGTAGGGATCCATCTTCTTGCCGTCAAACTCGAAAAGATCCTCCTCGGCAAACATGTTTATATCAAAGTCAAGAATATCCGTCTCAGTAAAAATCTCCTTTCCGTTTTCGCTGCTGCACGTAGATGACGTTGCTTCTATATCTTGCAGGTATTCTGTGGTAAAGAAAAAATGCTATTAGTATCGGAAATAATTCAAATGCAGAAGCTTGAGCTAGATGAGTGTGTGTAAGATTAAGTTCTAAGTACCCATTTTTTTTTGATTTTTGGAGAAAGTTGTATAATTTCTAAGTTCTATTAAGAGATTGAATACCATTAAAATTTATACAATTTAAATTTTATTTTGCACCTATGGCTTACTGCATAAAAACATAGAAAGCGAATTTATACCTTATTTTATTTAAATAAATTTGAAAAAGTTATTATTTTTCTTCTGTATTTGACACGAGTAAAAACGCCATATTGATTCTACATATTGGCGCTCATTGACTTCATTATCTTCGAATTTTACTCGGTACCGGCATTTTTTACACGGCCGATTTTCAAACTATCCAAAGTGAGTCATTTGTTGTCTCGCTCGCACAATTTGTTGTGAAATTAAATAAATGAAAAGGAAATCAAAGACGAAAATAAAGAAAGTAAACACAAATGAAAAGGAAGAAAATCGGTGGATTACGAGGGAATTTCTTTGAAACTAATTTCTTTTGTGAATTTTAAATTTTAATGAACAAGAAAATAATGTTGTATAGAAGAAAAATAAGAAAATATGGAACAAAATGAAAAAAATAAGAGTATAATTTTAAATGAGTACATGAGTATGCTGCATAAATAAAAAAAATAAATAAATATTTATATATTTAAATAGCTACGACTCGGGGAAATTAAACATTCGAATTTTGTCAACATAATTCTTCTAGTTTTTCTCTCTCCCTATCGCACGGACACATTCATAGCTAAGACACTTTGCCGGCAATACAAGCGCATGACGCATAGCCCGCTCTGACAACAACCACACAAAAATTGAACAGGAACGATCGAGCTCGCTTTTTCTTGGTTGTGTATGTGTGTATATGTGTGAGCCATGTTAGGGGATGGCAAACACAAATAACACAAACACTTTTGCTTTTATACGGAAGCACGAATTCTGACACAAAATCAAATGCATAGATCTAAATGTGAGAGAAATGCAAAAAAGAAAACAAACAAAAATAATGTTTAAATGGCATGAGACGAATTAATAAAAAAATCTAATCGAAATTAAAAGAAAATAATTGTAATATTTCAGATACAAATATATTCACCTTAGGGCAGTGTTTTAGCTAAGTATCTACGGGATGTGATTTATCCGCTTGTCCAAAAGAAGAACCAAAACGGGGAACGACTTGAACGTGAATGAGCAGGCGTTCAAGACCCGGCGATATAAACGGGTCTTGCACTAGTGTCAGTGAGAGCGTTAGCGGTCCAACAGCTGACTGCGCAACAAGTGTTTCGTCTCGCTCACACCTACACAAATACATGGGTCAGAGGGAGAGGCTCGCTGCTCTGCTGCTGCGCGGACGCGATTTGTTCTTCTGCCAATTACATAGATTTTTGACCGCTATAGGCCGTGAAAAATAAGTTAAGTTTGGAATATGCACAAATACAATGCCACTTGAATTTCACCAGAGCGAAGAAGGTTCGAGAATTATTGCCATTTATCACATGAATTGATTGCATTTTTAGTAATAATTTGAAACCAATAAGAACTGTCTAACTCAATGGGGAAATTTGACTCTAATTGGAATGTCAAACAATTGGATTTTCATTTAAAATAGACAAAAAACTTTAGAAAATTATTGGAAAAGAAAATATTTCAAGTAAAATAAATTAATTAATTTGTATCTTCAACTTATTCAAACTGCAATATTGCGTATACGCACTGCACTTTGCCAAAATAAAGACAAACAAGAAAGAGAGTGAGAGAGAGGGAGAGAGCTCTTTCATTATGTATCTGTGAGTTTGTACTTCGGCTTGCTTGTCTCTGTATCTGTGAGATTCATTTCCCCTGCCGGCTGGTTAGTATAGCTATCTCTGTCGCTGCGAGAGCGGTAAATAAACGAAAGTTAGAGCGAGTGAGGTAGAGGAACCGATGAGAGACTGGGACACAGATACAGATACTCTCATCCATCAGGTGCCTGTGTGAGCGGCAAACTATTCTCTCTCTCAATTTCTGCGGATCATTCCGATTGAATTTCACAACAAATAAAGAAAATACATTAACCATGGAAAAGAGACGAGCCCACCGGCAATTATTTAATTTAAATAATATATTTGTTTAGGGAAGAAACCAAAAATTGGCAACTAAAAATAAATAAGTAAATAAATATGTAAATCTGTATCGAAAGTATATGGGCTTTTTGGCCAATTGTTGCTATTTGCCGGCTAGAAAACACGTGCGAGGAGAATTTGGGTCATGAATCAGCTGGTTGCTCTCTCGCTAGCCAACCCCACTCCCTCTATAATGTTGTTTATACATAATACCAATAAGAAGCAGTTTTTATAAGGAGCTACTTAGGAGATACTTATATCCCGAAGTTCATAGCCTTATATGGACATGTTGGGGAATACAAAGTCGGTAGAACCGATAAGATATTGCAATTTATAAAGACAATTCCCTTGGGGAAAAGGGATTAAATAAAATATAAATATTCTGGGGTTAAATTTTTGTTTAAAAAAATCTGTAAATATTTTCACAACTAAAAAATATATTTTCCCTTAGAACCTATGTATAAAAAACCAACCCAACTAGCTAATTCCCGAATAATAAAAATTAATAAAAAATAGTTAATCTCTGACTCATATCGAAATTATACTCGTTATCCATCAGATACCGATTGGAAATGTAGATGCATTCTGGCAAAAGGTGGCATGATCGTAACTCTGTTTCTGATTGGGCAATCGAAGACAAAGGCTTACACACATTTAAGTAGTTGCTACACCAATGTGGGTGATATATATGGTATTTATAATTTCGAGTCCATTACACAAGATACATACAATTTTCAAGCGTATTTAGTCTCTTTTTACGCTTATCGCATAATGAAAACTGCGCAATTAGATTGAGAGATGGTTACCATTCAAATAATGATTCACTCCAGTCACCGGGCGACAGCATTAACTTGATCGATAAGAGCTTGTAACAAAGAGCTACAAAAACACCTCGTCTGAGATACATTTGCTGCTAGGCAGAAACATTGAGATACTTTTTAAGGTTGAAGGTCGGAATTAGGAGCATTCTAGTTATTAAAAAGATTTAAATTGAAATCAGACTCATGTTAAAGTTGGATAAAAGAATCTTTTAAGTATTTAAAGAAAGTCAAATCACCTAATTTTTAGTCTGGGTTAAAAAATAAAAAATAATTGTAATTTTGTTTGGGGAATTTAAGGGAATTATAAGCCAGTTAGAAATATATAGTAGAAATTCTCATCTATTATAAAATTGTGAAATAAAAAAAGGCGACATCATTTTTGGGCATAACTTTTACATGGAATATAATTTGAATGGCTAAAAAATAAGTATACATTTTCTTTAAAGAATTTTTATATATCAGAGAGACAAATCGGAGATACGAAGCTTATTTTGCTTTTAAAAAGTATTTTTACAACTTTTAATATAGATTTATGAACGACTTTTGTGCCTTAGTAAGCTTTCTAGTCAGAGTTGCTAATTGATTTTAGATGAACACGTCACCCTTTAATAATAATAAATAAATAAATCATATAATAAATTATTGCACGGAAATTACTTAAAAAAAGGAATAAAACTGAACTGATTTTGAATTAATAAAATTATCTACATTTTTATAGAATTGTTCTAATTATTATTAAAAAAACGAAAAGAAATTTAGAGATAAGAATGAAATTAATATTGCGAGAATGCAACCGGAAATGGGAATCGCCTTGAAATAGTCTGAAGAATTTACAAACTAAGGCAAATGGGAGAATTTTTATGCATTTATTTAAACTATAAAGAGGCAGGGTAACATATACTATATAAAACTTTAATTATTTTCCAGCAAAAAAAAACCTCACAACACTTTGAAAACACTAAAACCTTTTTATCGCTGGCATTGTGCAAAGCATTGAAGAATACATCATTTTGGAAGATACTCAGAATCAAAATATAATATAACAAAAATCAAGATAAGAACAAAGTTTTAAATAAATAAATAAAATATTTGCAAGATTTTTTTTTTCGAAAAGTGTGGGAAACATATAGAAAGAAAGTAGCCGATAAATGGCAGTACATAGATCAAATATCTGACAGATATCGAATATACGAATTATTACGTTGCCATTTACCAACAAACAGGGGAGGGACGCAGGACGGGGGGCACTCCCCCCCCTACCGGCACCCCCCCTCGATCTTCCACTCGTTTCTTCAATGGGTCATTGCACTGTGATCTTCGCCTTTCGCCCGCTAGGTGGTTACACTGTACCTCGACGTCCTTGGCAGAGAGCAAACGGCACCAGGACCCCGATGGCGACCCAGGGCCGCGCTCAATGCCTGCTATCTGACTCTTTCTCCAACTGATTGTGTTTATCTTTTGAATGCGCTTAGCAACAGTAATGAGAGAGTGCTGGGTACATAGTAGGCAACGCACACACACAAAACACAGTACTCACCATCAATGAACACCGGAACGTCTATCTCTTCAACTGTGGCAGTAGGCATTGCTCCACTCATATCCCGGCGGGATGGCGGCTCTTCCGCACCTGTCAGCTGGATACCAGCCATGGACGCCAGGGTCTGTGCCGGTGGCGGTATCGAAACCGGGACCGTTTGGTTCACCATTTCCGTAGTCGGTAAACCTGCCAGCGGCGTTTGGGATGTTGCAGTCCCAGTCGTGGTGTACGTTGCGATACGGGTTGGCGTCACCGAATCTATCGGATTTACTATGGGCCTCGTTGCAGGCGTGGCCCGGTTGGCTGGCGGACGCGTTGGTACCGACCCTGGTAAAAAGGGTATTCTGATAATGCGAGTTCGAGGCGCTCTGTGCTCTGTCCCGCTGCAATTGCTGCAATTTCTGTTGTTGCTGCTGCTTGTGGGCACCTTGATCAGCAGAATTCTGGGATTTGGCTTGCTTGCGATCACGATCGGTATGGTGGTGGTTGTGGTTATCGTCGAAATAGGCGAATCCCTCGTATGCTCCGTTGGCCTTGTTCTCCTCTGAGAGCAGCAGCAATTCGGCCACAAGTTTGTCGCGCCAGCCGTTGCCTCTGGATCCTGGGATGTTGTGAACTTTGCGGACGTTGCCTTCTGGTTGTCTGCCTGGATTGTCGCCTCGTATGTGGGTGCCTGTCGTCGTGCTGGCTCCTGGATCGTCAATATTATATCTCTGGGATTTTCGGTATTCCTTCTCGTTGCTGTTGCTTGAGTTGGCGGTGCTGTAAACACGATCTGGGTTGCTCGGGGAGCTGCTCTTGGGAATGCAGGCACTGCTGCTGGGTTGCTCTTGGTTGATTGGGTTGCTCTGGTTTGATTCGCTCTTGGGCCTGGCTTGGCTGGTTTGGGCTTCGACGGAGAATGCCATTTTGAACGTGGCTGTTTTTTGCCAATTCAATTCAATCAATTCAATTTTTGGCAAAATATATACGGTTTGGTGTACGGTTCATTTTTTTTTTCAAACGGTTTCGATTTTCGACAGGATTCACAAAAATTGCAACGTTTTTCACATCGCATTATTTTTGGCATTTCAGGATTTGGTGGATGAGTGGAGCAAGCGCAGTTAAGAGTGTTTTGTAATATTTTGTTTTGATTTTTATGTGAAAGAAAATAGACAAAAGAAAAAAGATTTTGTTATTACACAGATCGACGACGGGCGGGGGATCCTCAAGGATCAAGGCCCCGATATATTTGTGGCTTGGTGGCTTGGGTGGGTTAGCAAAATGTACAAGAATATAGCAGGATATATGTATATCCTGGCCACTGCTCCTTTTAATGGCAATTTACAACAGCTTGGATGCATTGTGTTTTTAATGTTTGGTTAGGTGGTTTGGTTGCTTGCTTGTGTGTGAGTTGTGTTTTTTATTTTTTTCATGAGGCCTTGTTTTAATTTTTTTTGTTGTTAGTTTGCTTTTCCATTTTTTCGTTAGCCTTTTAATTTTTTTTTCGCTTTTTTTCCCATTTTCTTTCTGTGTTTTTTACAAATCTTTTTCTTTTGTTTGTTTTTTTTTTGTTAGTTTTTTTTTATGGAATTACTCCTTTTTTTGTTTTGGAATTACTCCTTTTTTAAATGGATTTACTCCTTTTTTTGGTTTGGATTTACTCCTTTTTAGTATGGAATTACTCCTTTTTTGTATGGATTTACTCCTTTTTTAGTTGGATTTACTCCTTTTTTAGTATGGAATTACTCCTTTTTTCATAAAACATTAGGGTATAATGGGTCTAGTGGTTGGTGCTCAATGCTTAATGCTAGTAGGACACATAAAAAGGATAAGGGTATACTCACTTTTAATTGACCGTTAGAAAGAAACAATGAAATTGTTAGGGTCCCTTTAAACAAGCTCTAAAAGAGTCGTCGACACAAGTTCCCCTTAAGCTGTAAGCAAAGAAACGAAGAACGCACATTACTTATAGGCCCCAAGGTAGAGATATATCTATGGGTTTGATCATGATAAGGATAGGCCAGGTACATATATGTATATAGATAGTATTTCCCTAAGTACCCTTCAGTTACAATTAAAGATAATTTCAAGTATTTTTCCAACCCAAAACAACAGCAAATATGTAGTTCCTCATTCGATAAACAATCTTTCGGGCAAAGCGAAAAGCGAAAAGCTCTTTTTTCGAATTTCACAAGAGGCGGCGGCGGCAGGCCTTGCCTTTGGCAATAACAACAATATGGCAACAGGTGATGGTTGGTGGGGTCTAATCAGCGATTGGCAACCACTTCCCCCTTCTCCTGCTGCCTGCTCCCTTTTCCAGTTAGATAATTAAGGCCCACGTTCGTGTCCCTGCATTATCGCTGCTCAGATATCAAAAAATCGTATGTGGCCGGCACCAAAAACAACACCAAAAAGCAATTAACGACCAATGGAAAAATCCCCCCATGAAAAGCTCACGCAAGCTCTGCCTAATTACACACTAATAAATGTCAACCTATAATTTAGAAAGGAAAAAAAAATCCCCTAATGTAACTTTGTTTTTTTTTTAGTTCGTTTTTTTTGGTGTTGTTTTTGTATGGCTTTGAGGGCAAGTGACGTCAATGGCTCACTTAAGCGATTCAATATGGCGATTCAAGAGCTTTTAGCTGAAATCTATATTATATACTATATCTTAAATACACTCATCTAGCTGGATTTTTGCATTTTACAGATACTTGACTGGATTTGAAACTTACATAAATTCGGTGAATGTGTCTCCAAGAGCGGTGGTCTGGTTTTTGTTGAAAACCCGACCGTGAAATTCACTTGTCTTTGCTGCTACGCAATTGGTTGGGTGGCTCCTCGCACCACCACTGGGTATTTGGTTCAAGTCCGGCCGTTGCTCGGATTTGCGAGATACTTTTGTGCCACCGACTAAAGTGTCCAAGTTGTTGCTCCGCGTAGAACAACAACAAATTTGTAAAAAACTATTTGCACTGCGCGACTCCTTGGAATCAGGAATCGAAAACTATGATTTTAGTTTGCACTTCTTTATATATATTTTATTTAGAGAACTGTTCACTTGGCGTGGATCTGCTGGGAGTGAGTCAACCGACTGCTAGAAGTATTCACTGGCTAGTGAATCGAACGAACCGTCACTGGGACGCAACAAGAGGCAAACAGAATCGAAACTGTGGGCTTCACAGGCCTTCTGGGAATTTCATTCGTTGTGAAATTCAAAAAGCACCCGTAGAAACCGGTTTGCCATGTTCAGATACATTTTCTTATCGGTGTGCGTTGGAGCTTTGCACTTACTCACGAACATGTGGTTCGTATCTGTGAGATACTTTTGAGCGAGAGCGGGACAAGGCTAAAATTTCCCACCAGTGAAATTTCCCTGCCATCTGGATGTGCCACAAGTTGAAGGCCTTTGTCCCCCACAGGCCGGCCGGTGTTTCTTTTGAAAGCAAAACATTGCAGAGATACATTTATATATATATACTAGAAATATATTTCCAAGTTATACAGTCATTAAACCGCTTTTAGACATTATTCTATTGGGAGCATTTGCGGGGTGACTCATAATTTGTTTGGTTCGAAGACAACAAAAATCTCAAAGGCACAGATACTTGTCAACTGACCTAGCACAAAATTATAGGAACAAATTTTAATAATCCGTAAGCTGGTCTATGCAAATGAACTTATAATTGTAGCTTTTTTAAGCAATTGTTTATAATAAATAAAGGTAATTAAGACAGGATACATTCAGAAAGATTTATTCAGCAGGAAAAAGACTTGAAAATATTACTAACTATGCATTAAATAAAAAGAAATAATGTCTGCTTATAATAAAAATAAAATAATTTCGAATTATACAAAGATACAATTTTTAAATTAAATCTTTTTATGAAAAGTTAAATAAAATAACGTAATTGTGGGTGCCCTTAAGGGTTGTAAATATTTCTTTGTGTATGTTTTGATTTTTTTTACTAGAAATAACTCCACATTAGCCAAAGGGTGGTTTATTCAGAAGTTACTATTGCCTTCTTAGCATTGTGAAATTCATTTTCAACCCTCAATTTACTCTTTTTGAAGTCTTCAGAGGCCGATTCTGAAGTCCACAACAACTCAAGGTACGTTGGGCATTTCAAAAAAGGGAAATTTATGCTTTCTCTCTTTTCTTTACGAAAGCTGCAAAACCCACACACATTTCAGTCTGAAAAGCTAGCATTCGCTGGTGTTTTTGTGTGTGGCAGATAAAAGCTATTTAATTTCTCGGAACTGCAAAGCTTCAGATACAAAAACAAAAAAAGTATCTGAGAGCTTCGACTGATAATTAAAGAAATCCATGAGTCACGCTGAAACTCAGAAATCACCGAAGCAAAAAATGAGCTTCAAGCGGTTGGCAAAATAAAAACAAAAATAAATTGTCATCATGTGATATTTGTAATGGGCCCCCCGATCTGCAGACAAGTACCTGGCGTGTGGGGGTTTTCATACTACTATTTTGGCCACGTACGAAAGCTTTATTGGGCGGAATTCGTGGAAATTTTCCCCTGAAGAGCCAACGCACACGCTGCTGACTTTCAAATGCTAATCTTTTGGCACCGAGTACCGGCTGGCACGAGATCTTGGAATCGAAGACGAAACCCCCAACCAACACACAATGGTTGGCAAATTACCAAAAAATAAATAAATGGCCAAAACAGCGGGCAAACAAGAAGGTGGCCTTTCTTGATCTTTTCACGATGACTGAGCCATTTTCACTACCCCCAAAGATAATGCTTTCCCTATACCTAAGTTATTGTTATTGCCGCACAAAGCCTCTTCCTTGTTCGATTTTACTATCTTATCTTTAATTTTTCGCTATCAATTTGGCGTATCTGCAAGTCGGCTGCCAAATATATGACTAAGTCTCAAGAAATTTATATAATTATACAAATGTGTTTTGGGTATTGCCAAATTTGGGAAGTTTTTTAAGCCAGTTTTGTGTGCTCATTTCTGAAGGCTGTCTGAATGTTGTTCAAAGTCTTAGCTGGAGGTTGGCTGAATTAAAATGCCTCAAACGTAGGGTATAAAGTGTAAATTGAGGAAGGGCATTGACTGAAGGGAGGAAATTAAGTTACAACACCATTGGAATGCCCTAAAATATATATTTTTTTTGGTAGATAGTATCTATTAGATACTTTTGGGATGAGCTTCTTATTGCTGAATTTCATATTAATTAAAAGGTAAATTTTTTATTAAATTTGGGATTGAATTGAATTGATATATTTATCAATTTTATTTTAAAACTTAGACCTAAAAATGTATCAATTTTATAGTGAGATTTGGTCTTAAAATGTTCAAATTTTATTTTAAAATTTATTTTAGGATTTTTTTTTGGTAAATGGTATTTTTGAAATAAAATTATTATATTTCTTTTATTAGACATACACATTTTATGCTCGACTTGGTCTTAAAATGTTCAAATTATTTTTTTTTTTACATTTTTGTAGGATTTTGTATAGGATATAAATAAATAAATCTTCCGAATTAACCCCTGAAGTTCTTTCATATATTTACACCTTTCAGCAGCAGCTACAAAACCCTTAGAAAAACCCAAATACCCCATTGAGAATACCCTACAGGGCAGGCCCTATCAGCTTGTAAGTTTACTAAAGGCCTAGGCTGAGTGGGCTCGTCTATGATATATGTATAGGCCCCCCTGTAACTAGTGCCAATGTCAATGACACGGCCAAGAGGCCAAAGCAACTTAGTAATTGTTTATAACAAAAGAAAACTCACCCTCCATCATGTTGCTGCCTTGTTAAGCAGGTTCCAATGATGACGACACGAATATTTTCCTTGGGCTTTGGTCTTTCCTTATTTCCGCTGGATTAAATTGACTTTTTCGTGCCTCAAAAACGAATAATAGTGGCGGAGTGGCGGCGAATGGAGACCCGCTTCTTCCGTAGAAACTTGGAGCGCTTTAGGACGATGCTTGTGCCCGTGCCAGTGGTACCGGTGCCGGTGCCGATCTTCAAGGTAGTGACGTGGTTGTTGCAATAATTCTTGTTATTATGCCAGCCGCGCATACGCATACACATAAAGTTGTTGAGCATGGGAACCTGCTGCTGCGAATGTTGCACACACATGAAGACAACGACAGGCGAAGCTAGCATGACGTTGTTGCACTTCTTGGAGGGAGATTTTCTGCCTTTCCTCGCCAATGACGCTGTTGTACTTGTAGCACCAACCGCGGACACAGCGAACATAATATTCGGGCAAGTAGCCTTTTTTAAGGATTTTCACACACAGATGGCAGATAGCTGGGTGGCGGCTATAGCGATCGGTTGTCTGATTAATGTGTAAGTTCGCACGCAACGTTATCTTTATAGCATCTAGATACAACTCTTATCTCAGATACTATATATGGTACAGTATATGGATATTGTTTTGTTTTTATTTTCAGGCAAACCTCGATTAAAACGCTCTGAACTTTGCACTTGTTGTTGGGTTTTTTATCTTTGTAATTTCCACACAAAAAGATATTATTAAATTATTGTTCTATGAATAAGAAATCTTTGTAACGGAATTCAGCTGATGATGCCATTAAGAATCGCTCGGTTTTGGGTTTATTAAACTCGAATCGAAAATATATAAATATATTTCACAAATTCCACGCTGATTTGCACAAACGAAAGCTTTTTCTTTGCTGCTTGACTCACTGAAAATGTTGTTCTGTTCGCGACGACTGAAGTATTGTTACTAACTGAGCGACCGCTGGACAGATACGGATTGCCGCCTGCCGGGGGCCTGATATAAAAAAACTTTGCTGACGTCGTTGAATGTATGCGTCTATCCACCACCGCCCTGGCTATATACCCTTCCCTCTGTCTAAAGAGTATATACTCTCTCTCTGTGTCAGCTGCTGTGTCTATTTCTATGGTCGTGCCCCCAAAAAACATTTCCATGTCCTCCTCGTGGATGCCAAAAAGAGCGGCCACATCGACAGGCTTAATCTGCTTTTGAGGTTAGTTGAGGTCTTAACTGGTTTAAAGAAGTTCAGGGTAGCTCTCAAAGGTGTAGAAAGTATTAATTAAATTATTATTTGCTTAGACAATTTAGCATCAACTTGCAATATATTCTAACTATTTTTTTTGCTATAAAAATAAGTGAATTTTTGATACACTTTTATATGACCTATGGTAAAACTTTAAAAGTTTTTAAAGCAATGAATGTTTTTCAGTTAAGGTGTCATTTTCATGAGTATTCATGTGAGGATCAATAATAATATTGGAAATTTGTATATAAATTTAATTTAATTTCTTAGGCATTACAATGAGTGCAAAAATTCGAAGACTATAAAGAAGTTTATCAAATAATATTATTGGGAACTTAAAATTACTAAATAAAATATAATATGTAATATTTTAGGTTTCTAGAAAAGCTTTATAATTAATTATAATTATTTTTATTATATAAATATATTTAGTTGGCAATAATAATTTTGTAAAGTAATTACTTCCTTCTTGTGACTTCGTAATATCATAAATCCATGACAAAGACTGCAAAAATTCAAATACTATAAAAATGTTTACAAAATAATATTGGGAACTTATAAGCACTAAATAAAATATTATACGTAATATTTTAGGTTTCTAGAAAAGCTTTATAATTAATTATAATTATTATAAATTATTTACCATATCTTTGTATCCCAATACTAATTTTCCTGAGTATTTATTTCCTTATTGTGACTACGCAATATCATAAAATCAATATGAAAATCGAACCTGCGGCTTAATCATAACCCTAAACTGCTTGAAAATGGCAAAGATTATCATTTTAGCAACAAATTCGCCTTATCAGGAACACCGCCGAAAAAATGACTGATAAGGCCACTTAAAAAAAGATTAAAAATAGCTCTAATGTGCAGATAATAAACAAATGTCTGGGCAATGTTTGTAAATTACCACAGAATGGAGGGTACATAATTTTTAGGGAATAAAATTAATAAATATATATTTTAAAATTCCCAAGTTTATATTTTTCCCAGCTGCCACATATGCCGTGACCGAAGTGTGTGTGGCAACTTGCTTGGCTGCTTGCCGAGAGCAGCAACAAAAATTATAATAACAACCACATACAGCATTCGCTCTCACTCGCTTTTTCACTCCTTTGTGTGTGGGTCAAATGGCTGATGCAACATTTTCCACGCATTGCAACAGCTGTTTTGGGGCACAGCTGATAGATGCTGGCATGTTGTCAACATCAGAGGAAAACTCTCTTGGCAACATGTTGCTCAACTCAAGCGCAATGTTGATAAACATTTCGTTGGAAACTTCTGGCACAAATTACACCTTTCCCCGCTTTCCCCCTTTTGAGCCGGCCAAAAAGGGGTGGCTAAGAGTACATGGCAACTAGGCGCTAAAATTAGCCGGCACATGATTCACTTTTTGGGGGTGTTGACCAACTTACATAAGCCACTGCGTTGACAAAGCTGATGGGAGGAAAATTCGCTTTGGGCCACATAATAATACATCCTCAAAGGGGGCTTATACAACTATTTTCAGGAATTAATGTAGAAAAAATATTATCAAAAATGCAGAAATCCATATTTCTTATTTATTAATGTTTATGTAATTTATTTAAGGTTTTAAAACTGTTAAAAATTTATTAAATAAATATAAATACTGGAAGGAAAGCCCATATTTGAATAATTTGGAAAATTTTAATTAATTCATTCGATTAACCCAAAAAATAATTAATTTAATTTTAGAATTCATTTCTGTGTTTAATTATTTGGAAATTTTTAATTTATTCATTCAATTAAACCAAAAAATAATTCATTTAATTTTTGAATTAATTTTTGTGTTTAATAAGGTTAAAAAAATCGAGTTGTATCTGTATTTTATTTTGTGATTTGTAATCTTCTCACTAAAATTATAAATTAAAATTATACCCTGCATGGTTATAATAATTTTCACTGCAAAACTATTGTATTTATATATTTATAATTTTATTTATTTACATTATAAAAGGCTTCTTTTTTTCTTACTTACTTACAACTCTCCATTCTTCTTCAGACCTCCAGTGAGGGTTTGATACAAATCGCAGTTAGTTTGGAATTGAAAGTTAAAAGTATCTGCTTCAGAGGTTTGTATACAACTTTTTAATACTCATCATTTTAGTAATTTTCCCAGATATATACATATATAGGTTTGCATATATATTTTTGCACATATAGCATCGTACTTTGGGATTGGCGCAATAGCAGCGAACCCTGACGTGGTTCCAATTGGGCTCTGGGCCTGTTTTTTTATCATTTTTGTGTGTCATGATAAAATCTGAAAAACACCAACGTGTTGATCAACTAATGGCCAGTGTCAGCCAAACATCTTGTTAAAATATATGTAGACAGAAATTATTTTAAATGAATACATTAACATGCGAGTCACGAAACTACATATAGGTTGCTGAAGAGATAATGCCTTTAAATTTGCACGCACAAAATTAATCAAATAAATAAATGTTTATGGGAAAATAACGTTAAATAAGTTCAATTAGAAAGTAGGTGAAAATCTGTGAGATATAAGAAGAAAAGTAATTCAGGATATAGTTTCATTTATAGAGTTCAAATATCAAGGGTTGAGGTAAACCTATAAAAATGAAATTATATTTAATTATAATATAAAAAATTAAATAAAATAAAAATAAAAAATAAATAAAATATATGCTTTTTATTTCCGATTTTTTATATTAGACGTGGACCAACTATAACTAGACTTTAGCTTATAACAGAAACCAAACATTTAATAAACATTTTAAATAAATGAATAAATAAATATGTAATTAAAATCAGAAATTAATAAAATATTTTGTACTGTAAATAAATGTATAGCATTTGCTTGTGTTTTATTTTAAAGTTTTTATATTTGACATGGACTAACTATAAGCAGACTTTGGCTTATAACCGAAACGCAAATATTTTTATGAAGTCCAGTTAATAATTATAATTGGCAGCCAAGTTACCAGCAAATGTAAAAAAATTAAACACATAAAATAAGATTTAACCAAATTCAAGCTACTTTAATATCCAAACATTCATATTTAAGCCTTTTGGAAGGCAAACATTAAGTCTTTAGATTGTACTTATGTTAATTTGATTACCTAAAAAATATAAGAAAAATATTTGCAAAATTTTAAAACATTTTTTAAGCAAAGGAATAAGTTTAAAAATATTTTTGCTACATTAAAGATTTAAAGATTGCTTTGCTAGTTTAGCTCAACGAATGCCCACTGTAGTCAAACCGCCTCCAAATGAAAGTTGGGTCACAGTGAATGTAGTACCTAGGGACAGCTCTCCCGCTGAGCTCTTGTTGTGTTAGAGAGATTAAAACTGGAACTGGTATTGAATAAGTCTTGAGCTGAGGCGGAGAAATGAGAGACTCTGCGATTACTTGATAAGTATTGGATTCTCTTGAGCCGGGCTTCAGTGTGGTGACGACGTCCAGTGGATTGCCTTCTTTCCTGGGAGACAACCTAGTTCATTTCTTTTTTCGTTTATTAACTGAATTTATTTTCCATGCAGTTGCTGCAGTGGCTGTGGCCACTCCTCCTGGTGGCTGGAAGTTGCTCCTCTGCTCCCCAGAATGTGCTGCTTCTCCTGGCAGATGATGCCGGCTTCGAGTCGGGAGCGTATCTCAACAAATTCTGTCAGACGCCCAATCTGGATGCTCTGGCCAAGCGGGGACTGGTCTTCAACAATGCCTTCACCTCGGTGAGCAGCTGTAGTCCCAGTCGGGCGCAATTACTCACCGGTCAGGCCAGTCACTCGAGCGGCATGTACGGACTCCACAATGGCGAGCACAACTTTAATGTTCTGCCAGAGACGGGTTCTCTATCCAACTTGCTGCGGGATCAAAGTGGTGGTGGGATCTTGAGTGGCATCATTGGCAAGAAACATGTCGGAGCAGCAGCAAACTTCCGATTCGATTTCGAGCAAACCGAAGAGCAGCATTCGATCAATCAAATTGGTAGGAATATCACCCGGATGAAGGAGTATGCCCGGCAGTTCCTGAAACAGGCCAGGGACGAAAAGAAACCCTTCTTCTTGATGGTGGGCTTCCATGACCCCCATCGTTGTGGCCACATTACACCACAGTTTGGAGAGTTCTGCGAGCGCTGGGGCAGCGGAGAGGAGGGAATGGGCAGCATTCCCGACTGGCGGCCCATCTACTACGACTGGCGCAATCTGGAGGTGCCACCATGGCTGCCGGACACGGATGTGGTGCGTCAGGAGCTGGCTGCCCAGTATATGACCATCTCGCGGCTGGATCAGGGTGTGGGTGTGATGCTCCGAGAGCTGGAACAGGCTGGCCTGGCTGAAGAGACCCTGGTGATCTATACCTCCGACAATGGCCCACCCTTCCCAGGTGGCAGGACGAATCTCTACGAGCATGGCATTCGCTCACCGCTGATTGTCAGTTCGCCCAAGAAGGAGGATCGCCGGCATGAGACCACCGCTGCCATGGTTAGTCTCCTGGACATTTATCCCACTGTCTTGGAAGCTCTGCAAATACCCAAACCGAATGACACAAAGATTGCTGGAAAGTCTATATTGCCGGTGCTGAAAGAGGAGCCTGCCATTAAGGAGAGTGATTCTGTGTTTGGTAGCCACAACCTGCACGAAGTGACCATGTCCTATCCCATGAGGATGGTGAGGAATAGACGCTACAAGCTCATACACAACCTCAACTTCTGGGCGGACTTCCCCATCGATCAGGACTTTTACACCTCGCCCACCTTCCAGCAGATACTGAATGCCACCATCACCAAGCAGCCGCTGCCCTGGTATCGATCTCTGTTGCAGTATTACCAGAGACCCGAGTGGGAGCTGTTCGACATCAAAGCGGATCCCCTGGAGCGAGTCAATCTGGCGGAGAGGCCCAAGTTCAGTGGCACTCTCAAGCAGCTCCGGCAGCAGCTCTTCGACTGGCAGGTGGCAACTAAGGATCCATGGCGTTGTGCCCCCCATGCCGTGCTCCAGGAACAGGGCGTCTTCAAGGAGCAGCCTGTATGCCTGACTCTGGGACACGAGGCCCTGCAGAGGCCCAACCGCAGGATTCTCGGTCAGTACGAGGAGTATGAGATTGTCTAGATTGTCCTATCTTACCATATGTACGTACGTACGATTAAGTCTTCTTTAGATAATGGTTTCAGTCTTATCGCATCTGCAATAAAAACAAAAACAAAACAATCCAAAGTGCTGATAACACAAACAGTGCAGTGTTTTTCATTTCCAAAGTGGTTACAATGATCAACAGGGAAATAGTTATTAAAAAAGTAAAGCTAATAGGGGTTTAAATTTTGGTTAATTCTATGAAAATGCGTTTAAGAAAAGACTTTATTAAAAAAGCATTAATTTTGCATTATTTAGGTTGAAAGTAGATTAAATTCAATGATTATTCATGCGCCATTACAAATTATTCCAAACTAATTACAAATTGTTTTAATCTTTCCAAAAATACGCAAAATTACGTATACGCACTGATGAAAACTCAACAAAAAACTAATTAACTGCCAAAAGAAGAAGCTATACAGCCATTATTTTAATGCATATAATTAATTTATACTAGCAATAATTAATATTGGGTTCTTGATATAATAATTCAGTTGAAAAACATTTTAAAATTATTAAGAATATTTATATCTGAGGGTTTATGTGTGTATGTTAAAAACAAGAAAATACTATCAGTTTTTATTATATTTATCTATATATATTAAATTTAAAGTTGTTTATTTACAGTCCAGGCTTTATCAAGAAAAAATTAATTATGTATTTGTTATAATTTAATTAGAGTAAAGACAATGTTTGTTTATACGCCAGAAATAGAGCTAAATTACGTATAAATACTGGTGTAATTAATATTTAAACTTTAAAAGAATTCTAGTTGCATTCTTTTAATGCCTTTAATTAAAGAACTTAAATTTAAACTATTTTATTCTTTAAAAAAATAATAATAAAAAAATAAATAATAATAAATATTAAAAAAAAATATTACGTATACGCACTGGTGCAATAATATAGTTAACTGCTAAAAAAAAGAGACTATGCTCCCATTAATAAATGCATTTAATTAATTAATTAATTTGTACAAAGAATAATCAATATTGGGGTCTTGATATAATAATTCGATTTTTTTAATTTAAAACATTTGAAAATCATTGAAAAATATTTTTATTTGAGGGTTTATGTGTACATGCTAAAAATAATAAGGTACTATTAGGTTTTAATATATTAATCTATATATTTTTAGTTTAGAGTTTTACAAAGTTTTTAGAGTTTTCAAAAAATTTAATAAAATTACGTATACTCAGTGATGCAATAATCTACATTAATTATTAATTATTTTCTTATGCCAGGCAGAGGTCCAGTTTTCATTAAATAGAAAAATAATAATAATAAAAATAGTGCATTCCGTTAAGAAATAAAAGTAAATTATAAAAATCTCTTAAAATGTTTTCTTCCCTGACTTATAATAGAAGAAACACTTTAATAGAAATCAAATTATTATTAATTATTCATTCGAAATCCCATCGTCATCGTTGCTTACAAAAAACTACTTTTAGATACAAATGTATCTGCAAGTGTAAACACTGATTTTTACCAAGAATTAACAAAAATAATTTGAAACAAACCTTGAAATAAAATCATTTAAAATAAACTCTGTTTACCATAATTTTGAAATCCAATTACCTCTTTAAAGAGCTGCCTCCTGGCGCCGGTTGCCCTTGATTTTCCGTTTTCCCAAATGGCCACAGCACTCGCCACGCAAATAGTTCTCAGAGAAGGGTAATTTTTTTCAGCCAGCTTCCGAGTGGTTGCATCAGTCCCAGACTGACAAACCCTCGTATCCTGACGGCATGACCTCAGCCACTTTAGGGTGGTGGCCCTGGGAGATTCACGGGGTGGATGCGTCACGTTTCAATGTCATGCCCATTGGGGAGCCTTGGGGATGCACGGGGGTGGAGGCTGTTGGCTGCTGCTCTCGCCTTGGGGGTAGCTCGTACTCGTGTGTGTGTGTCTGTGTCGAAAATCGAAAATTTCAATGCTGCTCGGGTTTATTGGTGGCGCCGTTGCTGTTATCCACCCAACCCCGCCTCCCCTCCGATGACCCTGCAGCATCCGAGATCCGAGTTAGTGTTACACAACAGGCACAGACCGAATGGCTGGGCCAAGGCTGTTAAAGGGGGCGGAGCGGACGTGCTTTAAGGTCAGCTCGTAAATATCAAAGAGTAAAAAAAAGGAACGCTGGCTTGGCTCTTTTTCTCATTTATGACTTTGAACGAAAGACACATTAAAAATTAAATTTTATTAATTTTGGTTTGCATAAATTAGGTCATCAGTTTTGTTTTAGCGTAATTATTATTATTATATAGTTTATAATGTATATTATTTAAGGTTCCGCCCACACACAAATGCATTATTACAATTATTATTGTTTACACTTCTCCGGCCCGTCGATATTGTCCAGATAAGACCGATGCTGAGGGTGGCACCTCTGGAAATGTTCGGTCTGGCTGGGGGCAAATGTTTCATCTTCGCTCTCAAATATAATTCTGTTAAATTGTTGTTTTCGTCCCCTTTTTGCGGCTTTTAACTAATTTATTATCAACACAAGTTGCATGGATTTCAATTCAATTTTCGCTTTTCGGTATATATCTTTTTGTATATATATATATCTTTTATACGGCCCTGTTCCCGCTGACATTCCAATCCAATTAGGCGGAATCGGTTATAGGAAAGGCCTTATAATAATTGATAATTACAAGGTCTTTGCCTTTAACAAGTTTTGTGTTTCTTATTTTTAAATCGGAGTATTTAAATTGGATTAACGTTTTAGATAAATATCAATTGATGTCGCGAAGGAATACACGAATACCGATTTCACATTATTTGATCGGAATCGAAAACGGGAACATCGGTGATATATGCACACTGCTGTTTATATGCCAACATGAGACTATTTTAATATTTTTATAGCATTCTTCTTCTGTTTGTTTGTTTGTGTCTGTTTGTTTATTTCGGTTTCCTCTTTTTTTTAAATACATAAATATTTGATCTAGAGTTGCGGTTAGTAAACGCTTTAGTTAGTTAGGTTTTTTGCTATGCTTCTTCGATTGACTTGACTGGTTTCTTTCGCTTACGTTTACATTTATTATTATCAACATTTTTGTCTGGAAATCGTTTAACTAGAGTTATGCTGCTTGTTGGTATTGTTTAGGAGGATTCTGTTACATCATTACTTTGCTTTCATATACTTTAATATTGGTTTCGTATTTAGTACTTCATTATGTTGCTGCTCAGTATAATTTATAATAAATACATAATAATAAATATACATGTAGATAATACGCTTAATAAATATATATACCATATATTTATATATATATTTGATTTCATTTAAATATATATAGTTGTTATGTATATAATTAACAAAAAGAAAAACAACACACATAAAAAGGAGCAAAAAGGTAGGATACAAATTTCTCGCTTGAAGAAGAATTTCTCAAGAATATTCTTTACAAATTTTACAACGAACATCGAGAGAACGTTTTCGAATAGAGTGTGGGGAGTATTGTTTTCGCACAAATATATGTATATACGTAGGTAGAGTAGGTATAGGTATTCTTGGGTATACAATAAATATATATTTTTGTTTTTAGCGGGGCGTATGATGTGGATAGGTAGCATAATAGCCTTATTAGCAAAGACAATATAAGCTTCAAGATGCGTGGCTCTCATTCTCAAATTGTCATTCTTCAAGCCACACATCTTGAACTTTACACGATCTTCAAAGGGACCCAGCATAGAGAGCGCATAGGTAAGGATTAGTTGGGTTTAAATTACAACAATGAGACCGGAAGGAAGAACATAGGGCATAATAATAATAAGATCGTGATCGTTAAGTTAAAGTTATGGGTAGTTAGTTAATTGGCTAAGTGGTTGCTTTGCTTTCGACCAGCTGTTCTAATACGTGTGCTAATAGAACGGCGGCTGATCTATTGTGTGGAGTTAGTTAGCACTAAGACGCTGCTGCTGAGAATCAAAATTGAAAACGCAAGGAAGTCGCTTATGGGGCGCGTAACATTTCTCGTAAATTTAGTTAGTTATACATACATACGTACAGTACATTAATTTAACTCGTAATTAATTTGTTAATTATTGTGTTGCCAACTGGTAAAATTTGTCGCACATAAAATTTAGTTAGCTTGCTTGTATGGCCACCAAGAATACTATTTAGCCGCAACGTGCTGCTCTGTGCTCTGCTAGCTAAGCCGTATTTCGTAATATCGTAATCGTAATCGTAATCCGTAATCCGTAGTAACCCGCTCTTCTAATTCAACTATCTGTATATATATTAGTATATATGCTTGCATGTGCGCCGCTTCTGCGCCTCGGATGGCGGCGAAACCAACAATTATTGTTCTCCAATCCCTTCCGCGATCTCTACGTACGTTTTCAGCTCAGTTGTGATAGGAGGATATGGAAGGATAGTTGGGATGGGAGTGTAGCGGTAGCAGGGAGACCGAGATCCAGCGCCTTAGTTGCCATTGGGCAGTGGGACCTGGACCTGGACGTAGGACTGCGGGAAGTAGCCGGTGCGGCCATTCACCGCGCCCTCGTACCAATTATCGTCGACGCGATTCAACAGGGTTATAATGTCGTTCTCCTTGAAGCCCAGCTCTCCGGGATTCTCCGGCTCGAAGTCGTAGAGAGCCTGGCAGCAGGGCTGCTGCTGGCGCTGCGGCGTCACGGCCATCGACTTGGCGGGCGAGCGCATCGGCGAGGGCAACGGCGAGGCGCTCGAACTAATGTGAGACGGCGTGCCATCTTCGTTGAGGCCGCCGCCACCGCCGTCCAAGTTCAGATCGAGCAGCGTCTTGGGCACAAACTCATTGCGTGGCCGGCTCTCCGCCTCGGAGCGCTTCTCCTGCAGCGTCTCCTGCAGGCCGCGTAGTACGTCGGCGCACTGCGAGTGAAAATCGTATAGTGCCTCGGCGAAGGTGACCAGCTGGGACACATGCTCAGTGTCGTTCTCAAGCAGATTGAACATGCCAACCTGCGCCAGCTGGAGCGACTCACCAAACTTGTCCTCGGCACCACGAATCTCATCGTCCTTGGCCTGCCGGCGACGCTTGCAGTCAAAGTCCAGCCGCCGGCCCTGCAGCTTCTTGCGATGGTGCATTACCTCCTTGAGGTCTTTGGTCTGCATATGGTGCAGTGGCTCCAAAAAGTTCTGCTTGATGTTGTCGTCCAGCGAATACTTGACGTCGGCCATCTGTTTCAGCGCCTCGCCGAATTCGACGAGCGCCTGCGCGAACACGCTGTTGTCCTCGCCGAGCTTCTTCCCATAAGTCAGCATGCATTCCGCTAGCAGCCCCTCCGGCTGCGGATACGTGTTGGACTTGGCCTGCCCCGACAGCTTCGAGATGCCCTTCACGGCGGCCATTTTGGCACGCGCCGTGGGATTCGGCTGCAGGAACTCCTTCGTCTTCAGCTGCAGCTCCTCAACCAGCTCCACGGTGACATCCGTTTTGCGTTCCATCTCCATAAAGTCCATGTCCAGCTTGGTGCCCTCGGCGCCGCCCATTTTCTCGGTCATGTACTGGTTGGCCTTGTTGATTTGCTTCTTTAGTCCAGCGAAAGCCATGGTGCTGCTGTTGCTGGTTTTTCCTGCTTGCCGGGTGGGGGGGAGATGTGAAGGTGGTTGGCGTTGGCGGTGCAATCACTGGCTTTCCAGTGGGGCGAAAGACGCGGTGGCTGTGAACGGGTTGGTTGGGTTAGTCGAGACTCGAGTTTTGATTTCGTTTTCGATTTCAATTTCGCCTCAATGTCAATATCAATTGATCAGCAGAGCCGATGGCTGGCTGGCTGCCTGGCTGGCTCTCGGCGTTGTTGCTATTTTTAACGTTTGGAAGACTTACGCGTCGTGCACTTTTCCTCTCCTCGCTTTTCCTCCTGCTGCGCTGCCGCTGCCTTTGCTGGCGTCTCTGCTGCTGAGCTGCGCGGGTGGTGGTGGCGATGGTGGTGCTGCCTTCTAGGATTTTCCTTCTTCCCCCGTTTCACTGGGTGGCTCTTCTGCGCCGCTGTGTGCCTTCGTGGAAGCTGTGGCGCAAATGCTGATTAGGCTGAACGACAATTAACTACTAATTTCGAGTTCTACTTCTCCGGTGGCACTTTCACTCGCTTCGCTTGCTCGGCACGTTCTGTGCCCGCTTGTGTCTTCGATTCGATTTTTTCTTCCAGAACGTAACGGACCGCGGACCTTGGGGCTGCGTAATGTTTGAAGGACCGTGTGTGTGGTGTGTCGTCGCTTCGTTACTACTACTACACGTCGTGCGCGCGGCGGGGGCGGGGGCGTTTTTGGGGTCGCGTTTTTCCTTTGCCAAAAAAATCAATATCTCGGCTGGGTACAACAATTTCTGTGTGACCGTGGCGGGAGCTGGAAAATTCAAATGGAAATACCGTAAAATACCAGCGATAGCAGCAGCTGGCCGGTAAAATGGTGTCATCACTAGTAGACTGTTGTTAAGATTTTGGCGCGCAAAAGTTAATTTTGAATTAATTTTTTTGATTTAATTTTATAATATTATTATAACAAGATTAGTATTTATTTTCTTAAGAAACCATTTTCTATGAAATATTGTGATACTATGCAAATATTTAGCTAAAAGAGGTTTACAATTTATATAAATAAATACTTTTACTTATGTTAAATTCACTTATTTTCTTCAGAAACCATTTTCTATGATTAATATTTGGGTTTAAAGCGAAATAGTTTTATACTGGGCAAATAATTTGCTTAAAGAGTTTTAAAATTTGTATAAATAAATACTTTTACCTCTGTTAACTCTAATCTTTTAATTTTAAAACATAATTTTACTTCAAATATTGCTAAATAATTTAAGTTTTTCTGTTTACTTTCATAACTAGTCATAGTTTTATGATCTTATTATTAAAAACATATGCCTAAAGTGATTTATATATGCCTTTAAAGCGAAATATTCTTATACTGGGCCAATAATTAGCTAAAAGAGGTTTACTATTAATATAAATAAATACTTTTACTTCTGCTAAATTCACTATTTCTTCTTAAACATAATTTTACTTCAAATAAAGCTAAATAATTAAAATTTTTTTGTTTACCTTAACTAGTCATAGTTTTATGATCTTATTATGAAAAATAATTAAAAACAATTTCATAACAAGATAAGTCTCCGATGACTCAGTTGGGATGGCAAAATGGATTGTAATTTTGTGCAATTATGGATCAGCATTCCTGCAGAGTATGCCAAATGGCTAATAAACCTTATCTGACCCAAAGGTGCTACCGATTTTCAACCGGAAAGTGCTAGTAGATAAACCTTAAGGGATCATAAAAACTGGCTACGTCACAGCATGAGGCAGCATCTTTTCGACATTCCCCGCACACTCTTTGCTTTACTTTTTATTGAATTTTATCTTTCCAGATAACCCCCGAAGGCGACTTAGCAGCAGCGCCAAACAAATAACAATGTAAATCAGTTCAATCGCACGGCAGAAAGATATAGTTGAGATATAATCAGAAAGATAACAAAGTCTCGGCCTGTTTGCCATGGCGTATAAAAGCCCAGCATTGCAGTGGAGCTGGTAATTAGTCTCGACGAAACCACAACGACTGAGAATCCACAAAGAACTCAGAAAAATAAAAACATGAAATTCGCAATTGTTCTATTGGCCGCCAGCATTGCCTGTGCCAGTGCCCAGGTGAGGATTATCCACACTCTCTGCCTCTCTCTCTGTCGCAAGGATTATTTTGTAACGAGATTCCTTCCATTTTATTTTCAAGTTTCCACCTGCTGTTCCTGCTGGAAATCCCCTCACCGGAAATCCCTTTGCCGCTGCTAATCCCTATGCCGCTGCCTTCAATCCCTTCCTGAATGGAGTTTTCGGTGGCGCCGGCACTGGAGCTGCCGCTGGAGTTGGCGCTCCCGTGGGACCCTCGGCTCCCTTTGGTGGCGCCTCCATTTCCAGCTTCTTCCAATCGATTGTCCTGCAGCGCGAGGCCGAGCGTCTGCTGTCCCAGCCTGGCTTCCCCGCCGATCTGGCCGAGCGTGTCCAGGATGTGGTGGCCAATTCCGAGGAGGCGATCAGCAACTGCAATAACGCCACCCTGCCCTGGCTCCAGATCCGCTGCGTGAAGCCCCATGCTGACCACATCCAAGAACCAACTGAAGGCCATCGATGATGAGTGGCAGGCGCGCTTGGCTGCCGCCTCGAGCACTGTGGCTCCTGCCTAGAATTTGTCCTAGAAAACTTTTCAATCTTCCTGCTACCAAATCCTTAATTTAATCCCTAGCAATCGACCAACATAGATGCAATAAAATTTAAACAAGCTCAATGCAGGAATTCTGGAAGCTTTATACTTGGGAGAAGAGGGGTGGCAGGACTCTTAGGTCCTGACCTAGGCCGCGCTTTGATGTGGCCGGCCGACCGGCTGGGCTCTGCATTCCGGCGCTTTATTAAATTTCCCATCGGGAATTACGAACTTCTGCGTTACTTCCTTGCTCCTCCTCCTTGAAGCCTTTTGGTAGGCAAATACTTGGCTGCTCACGTCAGCAGCTTTTAGCAGTTAGAATTTAGTCCTGCTGGCGACCATGAAACACCAAAAGGGATGCTAATGTCCTGTCTAGAAAGTGGTGTCAACAGTTGGGGGAAAAGTGTTAGTTAACTAAATTTGATTAATAAATTTATTAAATATTTTTTAAGGATTTTTATATAGAGCTAAGAAGTGTCTAAAGTCCTTCGAATAATTTCACAAAATTCTGATTAGCCAAAAGGCCAACACTGGCCTAGACTGAGATGCTGGAACTTGACGCATTTTGGCCAAATATTTGAACTGGGTTTTGCCCATTCTTTGGCAGTTTGTCCTTCCTCCTTTTCTCCTTTTTTGTCCCCTTTGTGACGGCTTATGACAGCCCTTTTATGCATTTATCAATTGACGCTGCTGCCAAATTGTTTCCAGTGCATGATTTGGCTCTCAATTGGTCCTCATTTTGGGGGCCAGGAGTTCAGCTCGCTTGGCCAGAATTGAGTTGCAGCGGCAAAATGTTGATTTATGTTCGAATGCAGCCCCAATTATCCTGCCATGTCCTTCGATATGGCATTTGCATATGAATTCGATGGTGTTCCAGGACTTGGCTTGGCTTAAAGACCTTAAGTACCAGGAAGGATGAATTTAAATTCAAATTCAAGCTTGAAATGTGTAATTAAATGTAAATTTTCCACAGCACACACCCCTCGAAATAAGGGAGTGCAAAGTTTGAGCCACTTAATTGAAATATTTCAAGATTGAAACTTGGCTACGGGCCGTTGTCATTACAACAACGGCGATGAGCAGCAGCCGCTGCTGCCGCAACTTGGCACAAAGTTTCGTTTAGTGTTTGCCGCGAACTCCTCGAGCTCCCCTCTCCCCAAACTGAAACCTAAGCTCTGTTTTGGTAATGCAAAAGTTGCGGCATTTGAAATTCACGCAACAGCAGCAAAAAATGGTAATTCCAGGCACAAAATAAAATCCAGCCGCATTCGGGGCTGCCCAACTAAATATATATATATGCCAGAATTGGTTAACAAAAACAAAAAAAGGCCAGGACACGCAGGACACTCTTTCGAGAGTGCATGTATGTAAATTTGTTTGGGGTTTTGCGGCTTTTGTTTTGATGCAAAAGTTGAACGCCGTTGCCCCCAAAGTAGGCAACGAAATTTCTGCGGCTTTTGGCCTCTGTCAGAGTTCGTTAGTTCACCATAATGTTAGTTGGAAAATTAGTAAATCTCTTAAATCTACCCTGGACCAATGTCCAATGAATAAAGTGATCTGATCCCTGGCTTTAATGCTGTTTGCTCTTGCCACCTGCTATGTAGCTACTGTCACTTCCGTTGGCCACTGATAAAGCCATCTTCTAATTATACAAAGTTATTCCAAGATATATGATCCAGCACATATACAACATAATGGGGTTGAGGCTATCACAGATAAGGAGGGATATAGTAAACTCTATCTAGAAGCAAACAAAAGATAAATAAAGCTAAAGATAACCAGAGGCATCTAAAATTTTCGAGAAATTGTCTCTCAGTTGCTAATTGAAGGTTTACCCAAGATGTCGAGAGTTGCGCTAATTGCAGTCTGTGTGTTGCTCTGCCTGGTGGGTTAAGATATATATATAAAAAGTTAGAATTTATTTTTTAATTTATACAAAATCTTCTTTGTAGAGCGTCCAAGCCTGGGCTCAATATGAGGCCATAGATCAGGCCATTGCCTGGGCCAATAATGTTTACCAAACTGTTGGCGTTGTGACCAGAGAGAAGCTGCCAGCTACGGCTCAGGCTCAACAGGAGGGTCAGGATATGCTGGATACCTTTAAAATGGGCCTAAACCATTGCGAGTCTGAGCTGAAGACCAGCAGGAATGTGGAGCAGCACAGGACATGTGTCAATGCCTTGACGGCTGGCTATTATGCCTCCTTGGGTCAATTGGCTGGCGAGCTGTGGGCCGTCCATGGAGCCACCTCAGGGGCATCGCGTTTAAGTTTGTTCTGGTAGTCACGAAGGGTAAAAGGAAAGTGTTAACTGAATCTACTTGAAATTTGTCTTTAAATAAAAAAGAAATACTAAATGTTATTTGCTTACGTTTACAAAAATCTAAAGAAAATAAAGTTGAAAGTAAAAGAAATTATTTGTAAGGCTTAAGATACTTCTTTTAAATTGTTTTAAGTAAAGAAAAACAGCTTCTGACCGAAAAAGGATTCCCAGAACTCTAAGGACTTTAAATTAATAATTTTTTAAATATTTTTTATGGACAAAATGAGGTTTATAAATAACACAAAAATGCTTTAATTTCAATTCTGAAAGCAGTTCTGTGTTAGTTTTTATTAGGATAATAAATCTGCATACTCAATAAAATCAATTTAACGATTTCATTTTTTGTCAATTTTTGCAAAAAATGATGAGGTTACCCCTTACAAAATTTTCAAAAATAAAAAAAATTTTCAAATTTATTTTTTTATCCGGAGATCCCTAGTTTGATTCGGTTTTAAGTGCTGATCAAGAATATATATGATTTATGGGGTCGGAAATGACTCCTTTGATGAGTTTTAAGCTTCTGACTGTAAAAGGACTCCCCGAATTCTAAGAACTTTAAATTCATAATTTTTTATTATATTTTTTATTGACTAATTAAAATTTAAAATATTATAACTTAAGCAAAAATGCTTAAATGCTGTTTAAACTGAAATTTTTTGATACCGAACCGATTCCTGCCAGATCTAAAGTTTGTTTTTTTTAGGACCTCTCTCTGGGTTTCTTGTACTTTAATTATCCAGTCTACTCTTAAGAGGGCTCAGTCCCTAGGGCTGGCTTTCAAGGATTTTGGCTTGGTCTGGGTCCTGCCAAGTCTAGTGCTCATTAGGTAAATGTGCGGGAGCTGGGAGCAGCGTTTCGTAATTATAATCATTAGAAGCGAGAGACAAAACCCGGCACAAAGCAAATAGCGGCATTAGCTGCCTGGAAATGTGTGTCAATGAAGATGAATCTGCCTGAGACGGTATATGTAGTCGTCAGGCCCTTAGTCTCGCGACTGGCACTGCAGCTACTCGTGACATTGGAGGGCACTCCTTGGGAAGCTCGAATCCCACAGCCAGGTCCTAATGAGAGTGCATGCAACGCGTGTGTGAAATGGGAATCCATTTCAGTGTTCAATTATTTGTTTTACTTTAAGTTAGAATCATTTTTTAAACTTTCTTTTACTTAATTTTATTAAAATTTATTTTTTACATTTTTGCATCACTTTCTGATGTTTGCATTTCACTTTTTTTTAACATTTTTGTGCCTCTTTTAGGCAATTGCATATACCATAATTCTCTTTCAGACTTAAGCCTTGGACTCAGCCTCAGATGTGGTTTCTGTATCCGAAGCTGGGGCATCCGGTTTGGGCTCATCCGTATTGCCACACACACATGGGACACTGCAAAAAGGAAAAATAAAATAAGGAAAAAATGTGATATAGTGCCTCTACAAATCCTACCTTTTCCTTGAGAACTATTCGGTATTTGGGATGGCTAATAGCAAACCAGGAATTTAATTAGAAAATATAATAAAATAAATTTTATATCCCACCTGATGCCATACACAATGGGATTGTAAACCGCACTCGTCTTGGCAAAGGTGGCTCCCCAAATGGTCGTCAGCGGTGTCAAGCCATCGATCTTAAAAAGCCCAAAGTAGCAAATAACCAGGTATGGCGTCCAGGCCATAAACCACAAGGAGATGGTGGTTAAGGCCACCTTGGCCAGCTTGCCCTCGGCACTCTTGTCACAATCCTCAGAGCTCCTCAGCGACTTGACATTCATCTTCTTGGCCTGCTCCCGCATTGCCTTTTCGTGGGCAGCAACGGCGGCAATGATGAACCAGTAAGAGTAGCAAATCAGGAAGAGTGGTGTATAATAAACAAACAAGGAGTAGGTTATCAAATAGGATCGAGGATTCCATAGACGCGTCATATAGTCAATGCTGCAGGCGGTCAGATTTCCCTCCGGCACATAGCTGCTCCATCCCACCAAAGGCATCACCGTCCAGAAGACAGCCATTAGCCAAATGAAAAGGATTTTCATAATCGAAGTCTTGATGGTCATGGGAGTGCCATTGATGCCCTTTACGATGACATTGTAACGATCAAAGGCGATCATGCACATGGACCAAATGGAGACGCAGCCAAAAAGCGAGCCACAAGCGGCATAGATGTCACACCACAGTGGGCCCAGCACCCAAGTTTCGTAGTAGAAATTGATGATCATCACCGGTGACTGGGAGGCCATCATACAGAAATCCGAGAAGGCCAGATTGAGCACTAAAAGATTGGCCGGCGTGCGCAGCGATTTGGTTCCTCCGAAAATGTAGACAACCACACCATTGCCGCAGCAGGATATTATGAGGATGAGCAAGGTAAACAGGCCTAGGATTTTGCTCATCATGGGGTCCATGGGGGCAAAGCGGCTCCAGTAAGGGTTCACCAGGTGCGCCATGTCGGGCAGCACCTGAAAAGGTAGAGATAAAAACGATATCTTGCAGATACGCTAACAAACTTTTGTTTTTCTTTGATGATTTTTGATTAATTTAAAAGGTTTATAGCTTCCTTTCCTTCTCGATCTACTCACATTATCCAGCACGGAGCCATTGCTGCCCGACTGGGCCTCAAACCGGGGCCCGGACAGGGCCAAGGCCAATGACGTCTCTGGCAAATGACTGCGCTCCATGCTCACCTGCCCGCTGCCCCTTTAACTACGCGAATGCTCATCGAACTCGATCTAAGACGTTCTAACCACAATGCAGCCCTTTTTATAGGCCTGTTTTTAAGCCAATTAGGCAAATGTTGGTGGTGGTGCAATGACTAATAAACGCCAGACACCTGCCAGATAAAAGTTCATTTTTATTTTTCCTCAGTATCAGTTGCAAGTTCAATTGGTCTCCGAATCCATCTAAATTGCCGGGGTTGACTAGTCCGGATTTTGAAAGCAGTCAAAGGTTTAGGTCACAACGTGGCTAGGAATTTCTGGCCGCACTTCTGGCACAACTTTCGCCGTGTCCCCTCCTCTTGGCAGCAACTCATCTCGCCGGAATTGGGCGGCGAGTGCTGTGTACATTGCTCGGTTTTCGAGTGGTGTAGCTTCATTTTTGAGAGTGTCGCTTGCCCGCCAGTGGATCGGATACCATCAGCGATCGCAGTCTGGTTGGCATAGTACGTATCATCATCATCGGAGCTGGGCAACTCGTATCTCACAATGTCCACCTTTTGGAGGAGGATGAGCTGCTTGCAGCACTCCTTGATCTGGTAGTAGGCGGCTCTGAATAATCTTTGCTTGCTGGTCTGCAATTATAAACAATAATTAAGTTAAGGAGGAGGTAAGGATCAGAAGGATCAGACACCAACCGGAGTTAGGTTGTGGATAATGGCTGGCTTGCCATTGCGTCCAAAGGAAGTAAGCAGCAGCAACTCACAATTTGTCCTTGAGGGGTTGGCATTAGCCCAAAGTTGGAGTTCCTTAAAGACGGCCTCGTCCAAGGCCACCACAAAATCAAAATACTCAAAGTCATCTGTAGAAAACTAAAGGAGAAGAAAATATTTAAAATTTATAATATTTATATTCAAAACCCAGACAAACCTGTCGGCAGAAGTGATCAGAACGCAGGCCGTGCTCGCGCAGCACTCGCAGGCAGCGCTGGTCCGGTCTGCGTCCAGTGTTCCAGGTCCTTAGGCCGGCGCTATCTACCTCCCAGTAGATGCTGGTCTTAACCATTAGGTTTTGCATGATTGCCTCGGCCATGGGCGAACTGCAGGAGTTGCCTGGTTCACCACAAAAGGATACCATTAGATTTCAGAGAGAGTTCTGTTAAGAGGAAGCCTTACCCATGCACACGAACAGTAGCTTCTTGAAGGACATTATTTTTTTTTTAGCGTTTCTTTGTTTATGCGTGATTGTTTCGTTTATTTAAATTATTTAACTATTTTGTACTAAAACTTGTAAAATTTTGTATGCTTTCGTTCCTGGTTTATGATATTTTGAAATGACCTATGCTCATCGAAGCTACATGTCGTCTCAAAATCCTTAAACTGCCAGGCTACTTTGTTTTCGGTTCGAGTCCAAAATGACAGTCAAATGATCATTTCCCCTCAGATTATTATCCGCACTAATGCACTTTTTACAGCACTTACAGTCCACCCACTAGATTGGAGTCCCACAAACCCATTCAACACTCTGCCAGAGGCAGGAGTAGAAGGAGCAGCACACCAGATAGTGTCACGTGGCTGTCAGGTGCGCTGGCGTTGGCCACGTCGTGTCGCGAGCTGCATTCGAAATTAGCCAACAAGTTCAGCGAACTTGCAGGTGGCAGGTGGTAGGAGGGGGGAAATTGGAATTGGAATTGGATGAGGCGAATGCCAATCCCTCTACCCCTTGTATGGTAAATTTCTTGGAAACATGCACTGTGGGGACACAAATCAACATAGATATTGGGGGAAATGCAGGCTTTAAGTTCTTGTTTGGGGTTTAATTTAAGACTGGGTTCTTTTGTCTAAAGATATGGGTTTTTAATTTAATTTATTCTTATCCAATAAAGCTTCAAAATGACTTAAAAAGGTTAAAGGACCTATGTAAAATATCTGCTTAAATCAGGGTTTATTAAGAAGGTATTTAAAAGGGATTTTCCTAATCCTTTCTGACTTTAACTAATTTAAAAGTAAAAGCATTTCTCGCTGCCTGATAACAGCTTCTTTTTGCTCTCAATCTCTCTATAGATTTAATGCTTTGCCTGCCGGGTACAAGCCAAGTTACTCTTGAATATTTACAAATTAATCTAACACCCCTTAAAGTACCTTAAAACCAAAATTTCTCCCTGTGCAATCGTGATTGATGAAAGTCCTTTTTATGCAGTTGTCATGTCATAAAGGTGCAAACCCTCACAATGCCCTGGGAATTCATTTTATTTCAGTCTCAATTAAACGAGTTCTGTCTGAACGGATCAATTTTGAACATTTCAGGAGGGGGGCAAAAGGCTACCCACCACCACCATAGTATATTTTTTTATATCCATTTCCCTTATGGGTAGCAGAGAGTTGCCCTGTGTTGTAACTTGGCCATTGGCAATATCCAATTGAAATTGCATTGAACGACTAAATTGAAAATGCAGCTGAAAAAGCATATTTCACTTATCACTTTTCACACAAAACACACAACACAACACACACCACGACACACACAAGGGCCAGGTCAAAACAAAGAGGGCTGCTGTGGCTGTTACTGATGCTGATGCTGCCAGAGGGCCAGGGAAAGGGACAAAAAACGGGGCAAAATGAAATTGTAAGCGCAAAAGTAAAACACACGGCCAACACAGCAGCAGCAGCAGCAGCAGCGGTGGCAGGAACAACAGCAACAAGTCAGTCAGTCACCCACCGGGAGCGAGCGGGAAATAATATGTGCAAAAGCGGGTTAGATGCCGGACGGAAGGAAGGACGGACGGACGGAAGTGTGGCTCTGGCAGTGCATTGTTGTTTTAATTAAAAACAAACCTCCCGAGCTGTTGGCCCGACAAAAACAGCACCACCAGCAACCGACAGCAGAAAAAAGTAAAGCCAAAGTGAGCAACCTGAGAGGCAAGGCTGGGGTGTCTGCAGTACTGAATATTTAGTGCAAAGCCGAGGAAAAGCAAAATAAGAAAATAGAAAATGGTTGGCGAAAATCCCCGCAAAGAAAACCCAACGGGCAGACGGAAATGTGCGACTATCTCACACATCCTACATAAAGGATAGTAACTAAGTAGGTGTGGCCGCCAAATGCAGTCCTAATGCTGCGGCAAGTTTCCCCCAAATTAAAGGATGAGCCGCATCTAATGGCAATTTAAATGAACGCAGAGAAGTGGAATCTCACCTGTGTGTTTTTCTGTTGACCACAAATGCAATTCAAAGCACCACACAATCGTTGGTGGAACGCAGCAGCAGCAGGTCAAGAAAGAAACTAATAAAACATGGCAACAGGAACTATGTATGTACCTAAGCTAACTAGCCAGTAGCCACAATTGCAGGCAACAAAACCATTAAAAACTAGGAAAAGCAGCAACAGGAACAACATTTGCTACAATAACTGCAATAGAAATAATAACAAAAGCAGCACTTCACCCCCCAAAAAGCGCAGACAACAAAAAGCAATATTAGCAACTATAAAAGCAACAACAGCCAAAAAGCACAAGCAACACAAAGCCATAGAAGCTGCCATAACAGCAACAATTGCTGCAACAACAGCAGCAGCAACGCAGCAATGCAGCAAACACATCAGCAGCATCCTCATAGTTTTGGCCACACAAAACACATACAATTAGGCACACACACAACACGCAGACAGGTGAGGCAGGTGGGCTGCTCGCTGTGTTTGCAGCCATTTTCCCGCTGATTGAGGTTCAGCATACCTAGAAATACCTATTATATGTACCATATGTTTGTAGTATTTCCTGGTTTGCTTTTTAAATTTAAATTTGCCCCAAGCATATCCATTGAGAATATGCACTTGGCCCCGAGGTCTCTTTGTTCTCTCCTAAATACACCTTTTTCGGTATGCACTCCTGAGGTGTGATAAATAAATTAGAATGCCCGCCAAAAAGGGGCGTGGCTGGTTTTCTGCTGGCTAATTTCATATGTGTTCAGGCTGTGGGCGGCCACAATAAATATTTATTGTTGGCACTGACAAAACAAGCGGCTTTGAAATACAACATTTTCATCAGACAAAAGCCGAATTGCAGGTCAAACAAAAGGGGAGAGATTAAACTCTATCATTTAAAGATTACGAGTTGAAAGTCTAGAGATTGTGTCCACTGAGAGAAAAATATATAATTAGGTAGAAAATAGTGTAAGTTTTTGTGAAAGAATTATGAGATTTAATGTATAATTTATTATACATTCTATAAAATATTTAACGATTTTCTATCACGTTTTAAAAATTAGTTTAAATAGTCATCTCTTCCCTTTGTATTCGTTGGCTTTATTTAATTGCAGATATTAAAATAATTATAATTGATTTTCTAATAAGATTAAAATATTGGAAATATTATTTACACCTTTTAAAATAAATATAATAAATAATTAAATAACCCTTCTTGTCAATATCTTTTAAAGAATTTCATATTCCCTAACAAAATAAAGCATATTGTTATTCTACAAAAATATTTCTGAATTTCTAAATACATTCCAACTGAAAATATATTTCAATACCAATGTAAAATTGTTCAACCTTCTATATTTATTTAAAATCAAAACATATTCTCCTTAACAACAATCCCCAGGGTATCAAGAACGATGAATATATTTCTTTTTCAATGCCATATCTTATCTGTAGAACATTTTTTTTAGCAGATAAATAACAATCATATTGCGCTGTATACTTTTGGGGCTTTCAATGCGGCCCTTTTTCGTAAATGTCTTGGGAAAACATTAACAAATGATGCGGTGGGTAGCCGGGAATAGCGGAAACTGACCTAAGATAGGCGGGAATCCCATCAGAGGAAACCCAAACGAATCGGAGGTCTCATTAAAAAGCCAAAGGCAAATATGGTCGGGCATCTCTCTGCAATTTCCTCAACCTTAAATTCGACCTCATCAATATAGCAATGGCAATGCCAGCCGGGTTGCAGAGTCGTCTGGCCGAGATTTTTTGTGGCCGATAATGCCGCACGTAGCGGCAATTCAGCAAATGATGCAGGACAGGAACAGGGGCACGGAGCACGTTCCATGGCCAAGTCAAGTCAATCGTCTGGAGCAGCATCTTCATCTCTTCTGGCTCCGACTCGGCTCGTAAGTCATTTAGCATTTTGAGGTATTTAATGAGCCAAAAACTTTTGGCCGCAACATAAATTAAAAGTCGACTGGCAGCAGGCAGCCGGCAACCTGAGGAGCAGGCTCCCAGGGGGGCGGGCGTAGGGAATCCCATCTAGGGTCAGGGTCAGGTGTCCGACGGCTGACCAGGCAATGGCTCTATTAGCATGCCCATTAAAATTAGACAAATGGTTGCCATTGCCGTTTGCCGTTTCGCATATCCGCAACTTTTGGGCCAGTCCGCAGATTTATGGCCATCAGAGAGGGTGGGCTTGAATGGGGCCGAATTCAACTTCGACGGCCAGTCATGGTTTTGGCCTGGCCCAGGCCATTGCCGCAATCACATACGCCACTTGAGAGAAATGCGCTGCGGCCGCTTTCGTTATGATAAATGATTTTGTTGGCAGCCAAGCGAAATGCATGTTTCACAGTTCCACAGCAAAGTGAGTGTGTTCTGTGAAGGTTATATTGAAAGTCATGTGCAGGATAATTGGGTGAGGGAAGAAAGGAGATCTTAAAATGGGCGGAAAAATCAACTCAAGAAGTTTAGATTTTCAAAATTATATGAATATTTGCTTGTAAAATTTATAAATAAACTCCTTAAATGAGGTCTTGTTCTTGGCAAAAGATTTAAACAGAATTTCAAAGGACTTCAGACTGAATTATATAACCTCATCCAGCTCTTTATTATGCTTGTTTAGCTAAAGTGTGATAATCCTTTTGGTTCAAGTTTTTAGTTTCAAAATCATGTACATATTTCCCCCCAACTTAAAAAGCTTTTTACCTCCGAAGCAATTATACAACCTGCTTCCTTTTTACTGAGCCTTTAAGTATTGACATCTCACTTTAAGAGCCAACACTTCCTTCAATTGAGCTGCTCGAATGGAATGAGATTTTACCGTCTTGATTTCGTTTGCTGGGCAGGGCAGGGCTTTTGTGTATTTGTAAGCGGCTTCCACTTGGCATTTTCTTCTGCTGCTTCGTCTTCGGTCCCTGGACGAGTTCCTGGCAAATTTAACCCTTCACTTCATTAAACGTACTTGCCGATACCCCAAGGGCACACAAATCACTTTGGCCACAGATACAAAGGCTTGCTGGAATTGGATTGGGGTGTGGCCATAGAAATTCGACATATAGCCAAACAAAAGCCTAATCGTGCAGCTGGCTCTGTTTTATCCTCCACCTCCACCTCCAGTTACGCCTCCAAAAGAATCCAGGGGGGGGGAGGAGTGAAGCAGATCTGGGAAGCTGCCGCCTTTTGGTTGTAATCCATCAACCGGCTTCGGTTTTGATTCGGGGCCACTGTCACAACAAATACAGCAAACAAACGGGAGAGGTGGCTCCTGCTGAAAAAGGGTTTTTCCTTTTCAGAAGGAGGAGCTGGAGCCGAGAGCTGAAGATGGAGATGGAGATGGCCACAAAGGGACCAAAACGTTGCCGGCAAATTGTTTTCCATTCTCCGGATTGTGGGCTACTGGTGCGTGTTGTTCCCAGCTTCCGTTTGGTGTTTTAGGCATTTAAGCATTTAGTCACTCTACTGAGCTTCTATCAGTCATTTCGGTTGTCATTTCATCAACGTTCAGTTCCGTTTCCCCACTCCCCCGACATTCATTTGTGGCTGAAATGAATTCAAAAGGGGGGAACATATGACAAATTAAGCCCCCCAAAATCGAGGCACAGGATTTGTTTCAGTGCTGACGGGTTTAATAAGTCTACTTAATCTTTGGAAAATATTTTAAAAATGTTCTAATTAACTTACAAGTTCTTTAATAATTATGAAATTAAGAAAGAGTTTTTTTTAAATCATTTAAAATATGTACTAACTCATCACTCTTTGTAGCTTGAGGCCTTGTGGCTTAATTAACATAGTTTCCTTTTAGTTTGAGGATTTCTTTGTCTCTCTTCCGACTGCATATCTCTTTTACCATTCAAAGTTGTCAATCTTCTCGTTTCGATTGCAGCTGCTACTGCTACTGGTGTTATCTTTTTATTGTTCTTATTGTTGCCGCGTCAATTTCAATGCCGCACGCACATGACTTGGCCGCAAACTTTGCTATTTGCCAGCACGACTCAAGGGACCCAGGGCCCAGCAGCCGCAAAACCATGGCCAGCACATCTAAAATCTGAATCTGAAGCGGCAGCAGCAGTAGCAGCCGTTGGCTAAAGTTTCCTGCACTTTTCGGAACTTGCAACTTTTCTCATTTGTGCGTGTGCATTGGTAAGTTGCAACACACCACACCATCAGCCTCTGTCCCTTTGTGCAGCAAGCACCCTGCCTCGCCACGATGTCCAACTGTGGTGTCGACCCTTGGACGAGCACGAAACTAATCCGCAACATGACGACAAGAAAATTGAATTCTTGCAACTGTCAAATTGAATTTGCCTGCGAGCCTGCCCCCAACCAAGAACCCAGGCTCTTTTTGCTGCCAATCGTGGAATCAAAACTTGAACTTATCTGGCTAAAAAGGAAGTGCAACCAAAAAGAGGGCTTTATTTTTTGCTGAACAAATGTTTGAAACAAGCCATAATTTAATTATTTTAAAACTAAAAAACTTGACTAAACCAAAATACAGAAAACAGCAATTAAAACTAATAGAAACTAATTTTGTTTAAATAAAATTTGTGGTCTTTAAGTTTGTTTAAATATGTTGTATATAAAAAAGAACACTTGATACTACTATAAACATTATTTATAAGCATTTTCGTGTTAGGAAACTAATTTTGTTTAAATAAAATTTGGGACTTTTAAGCTTTTTAAATATGTTGAATAGAAAAATAAACACTTGCTACTACTATAAACATTATTTATAAGCATTTTCCTCTAAAAAACTTTACCCAAATGGCTTTAAAAGTCCTCCTCCCTCCAAATGTTTTTAATCTGTTATTTTATGGCCCAAACTTAAGGACCAGAAATTGTTTTTCTTTTTGGAAATGCCAGACCTCTCCTCATATGAGTGATGTTATTGCCTTGGCTGCTGACTTTTCAGCCATTGTATGTTTCATTTATTGACAACCCAGTGCCGCCTGGTTCGTGATAATGACAGACTTCATCGATTACGCGATTATCGCAATGTCACTTTAGAGTTTTTTTTTCGCAAAAATTTCCTCATTTTTTGGTGCGGAAAAGCTTTTAGCCTTCGCCCTGGCACTTGCCCTCCGTCTTCATCTCAATCTCATACCCACTCTCTGCGTCATTTGGCGGATGAAATTGCTGCGCTTCAAGTGTAATATCACTTAAGCTCTTAAGCAGTCAACAGCAAAAAAAAAGAAAACAACCTTAACCCAAAGCAGCCGCTTCAATTGCCACACTTTTAGCACTGCTTGGCCCCCGTTTTTCATTTTCATTTTCATTTTCATTCTCAGCCATGTACACAACACTCTCCGAACTGTCGGGAAATAAAATTGTCTCTAATGTGCTGAGCTGTTTTCCGCTAAAAGGATTTTGCAGTTCTCAAATGCAGTCAGCGGCAGTAGTTCTGGCCATAATTGAACAAAGAAAACTCAGGAAATTTGCATTGGCTGGGGGCATAAAATTAGAGGCACTCTCTTTTACCCAGGGACAGGTATAACAAATTGTTATTTGCGCGGTAATGGCAAATAAGCAATCAACAAAAACAGCAAGCGAAATTAGTCACTACTTTGGGGCGGCAGTGCGAGGCAGTCAATGGAAAATGGCAAGCTGGAAAACTGCTGCAGCGGAAATTTATGCTGCAAATGCTGGCAAACAATAAAATAACGAGTTGTCTGTGCAAGCAAATTGCATGAGAAGGAGCAAAGGCACAGGAGCTGCAGCAGGAGCAGCAGGAGCAAAAGCTGGAACAAAACCAAGCGAGTTTTGGATGCACGTGCCAAAGTCAAGGAGGCAAATGCCTTACGCTCGCCTGCCTCGTCTAACAAACGCGGCAACGACGACACTCAGAGGCAGACAACCAGGTTAACAAGGGAAAACCAAGGCACCCGACACAGGAGCAACACCAACATCGAGACATGCAAAATTTGGCCCTTGTTTGCATATTTGAGCTCCTCTGTTTGTTGCCTCTGTTGGCTGTAGGTGCCAGGCAACAAAGAAATGGGTTAAAAGTAGAGTTAAAGACATGAAAATAATAGCATAGTTTCTAAAGGAATTCTTTAAATATTATTTACAAAATCAAAGATTATAGTTTTCAACAGGAGCTTTTTGTTTCTTTAAATACAAACCTCAAATAATTGATCTGTTCTTGAGTTTAAAAGCCAAGCTCATTAAGTAACACTTTCTAAATAGAAATCATTTCCAACCCAGTTCAAAAATAGCATATTAGCTTTCCTGAATCAATTACCACCCCTGCTGTCCATCTGTATTACCATCTGTGTCGGTCCCCGGAAAAGTTGCCAAATTTAATGACAGAATTTTGGCATTGGAATCCAATCGAATGTCCAACCATGTTGTGGGGCCTCATTAGGGGGAAATTCCATTCGGCGTGCATGTTTAATTTAAAGCTCAAATCGAAATGCTGCGTGACTTAATTAAATTGCAATGTTATCAAGGGGGGAGTAGGCAGCATTATCCTGTGCCGATGCCGGTGGCAATAACAATTTAGATAAACAATAGCGGCAGCATGTGGCGCGTGATATGCAAACGTGCGTAATTAACCTTTTGAAATAGGCACCCAGGTAGGGATAGCAACTCATACTCCCATTGCACATGTATTGAAATACATTGGAAGTTATCTAGGAGAGCTAGAAAATAATCTACAAAGAAATATTATCAACGAATTTTAATTTATTAAAAGAATGTTTGAGTTTATTGCCTATATCAGGTTCTTTATGCATAAAGTTTCGCTCTTATTATACTATTAATATATTCTAAATGTATTTTTAAATATAATTCTTATGTCTTGCAGTGTCTTTATACATATGCCCATATAGTATAATATTTCCCAAGTGCAACTGATGAGGCGATGGGGCCACAAATGCTGCACGTTCGAATGGAAACTGCCAGCGCGCCGCTGCCACTGATGGCGCTAATCTAAATGCCACGCCATAGTCTCCGCCAACTCCCCTGAACTATCAACAAATGGCATTAAGCATAATTATCAGTTTAATGCAAGTATCGGTGGCATAGCCGCAAGGCTGGGGTTTCTTGGCCAAATGTCTTCATTGTCGTGGCCATCAAAGAGACTTGCAAATGGCATTCGCAATGACATTTGAGCTCTCATTCCGAGGTCGATCCACCCACCTCCACCCCCATCCCCTGAAGGATAACGCGTTGCGAGGAGTGTGACTAATGTTGACTTGATGATGATTAAGTTGTTCATCTCCCCGGGACCTTTGCCATATGGGGGGGCGTGTTGATTGAGGACTGATGTGGGCGTAACTGCGTCAGAGCAACTATCAAGAAAAAATTTATAGGCGACGGCTACCAATTTTGGCGCAAAGTCCCAGTCCACGGACGAACGTGATTCAATTAGAAAAGAAAAATATCAGGCTGCAGAAAATAAAATGAAATATACTTAAACACTTTCTGCCAATAATCAGTCAGTGGCCCCGCCGGGGATTGTCACGGCACCTTTTAATTATGTTGATAATTAGTTGGCGACGTGACGGCTTTGAAGCTGCCCTCGGCGGCCTGAAATTGGCGACGAAACTTGGCCGTTTCGAGCGTTGATCTTATGCCCTAAAAGGAGTTTGGTTTTAACACGGAAAGAAAATATTTAAACGTAGGGAAAATATGTGACTTTGGGGTGTTTTTTAGATTTTTAATTTAATTTGTATTCTATTATTTAAAAAGCAACTAGAAAATAAAAGAGAATTTAATTCAAATTACAAATTTAATGTTTTTTTGTAGCTTTGTGTTTTATTTTGTGCCTCTAAGTAAGATGATTTTGATTAAAGTTAAATTATTAAAGTTATACCTAATTCATAATTTTTTTAAACCTAACAAAACAATTCAACAGGTTATTAACCCACCTCCATTTTCTGTTGGAAATTTGTTAGAAATACATACGGAAAATACATATGTAAAACCCATAGAAATATATTCAAAGACAAGTCATCTTACCTTAATTGCTCACATTTGTTTAGTATTTATCTCTCTATAATATAATTAATTAATGAATTCAACATCACATTTCCATTTAGCCAAGTAAAATAATTACAATAAATCAATAAAAGGTGCCAAAGAAAATAGCTCTAAGAAAATTACTTTAATGAACAAAATGAGATGTAAGTTAAATTCATTTCTTGTTTGAAATACGTACAATTACCACCCTAATTCCCTTATTTATTCTGTAATTAAGCTAATTAAAACTTAATGTGATTTCTAGACAAAACACATCTTAATAATGTCATAAAGATGCTTGCAATAAATTGTTTTCCTATTTGAATAAATTATAACAAAGGCAAATGATAAATTTAATTGAATATAAAAGCATATAAAGTTCTCTTCAGTTTCCAATGTTTCCTGAAATTGTTTACAAACCCAACAAATTCGAAAACCTCAACACTTATGCAATGATTACGTTTTTTTCCAGTGGCCCTTGGTGACAGTGAGCTGACATCTTTTTAAAAAAGGAAATGGGAAATTTAGGGCGACCAGGTTTAGACGAGGGAAATTGTCAAGTTACCGGGACATGGTTGCATTTCGGACATACAGGGAAGAGGAGGGAAGGTTACTGGGGGGTTAAGCCTGAACCTGAACCCGAACTGCCAATCATGCAGAGGGTGTCCCCAAACCGAGAGCTCGTGCAGACAGCTTCGATAACAAGATGTCCGCTGGCAAAAACACAAGGACCTCTGCAGCCCAGATGGAGCAGCAGCAGCGGCATCAGCAGCAACAGCCAGAATCCAGAGTTCAACCAGGAATAGAGTGACAAACACAAACTGTGGGATAAATTTTCCCTGGAAACGTTTCCCATTCTCATTCCCCCCGTTTGACAGCAGCAGCAGCAATTCGAGTTCTGGCATTGGGATTGAACCTGATGCCCAACCATACCCATTGCCACTCCTGCTTAGAGCCGAGAGTCCTGGGTGGGCTGTGTGAGTCCTGCAACTCCTGGGGCCGCATTTCGTCTGTCGCACGTGTCAATGCGTCTTTGAATGCTCAATTAAATTTTCGACTGATTCGCTTTGAGCCCAGCACCGGGACCGGGACCGGGACCGGGACCGGGACCGGGGCCAGGATCCCACGAAATCGGATTGTAATTGGGATTTTTGCATTTGCCTTTTGCCACTTGACAGACGCTTTTTGACCCACCACCAGCAATCCGCTGTTGGGGCAAGTTTATTGCTGGCACCTCATGAATTATTCACTTTAACTGGGCCTCAGGCACTGAGAGAGATGTGAGCTTCTTTTTAGAGAGTTCACAATTTTGGTAATAAATGTAAAATAAAAATGTTTCTAACAGTGATTAAAACATAATTAATAAGAAATTAAATATGTTAAAACATATTTTGAAACGATCGTTAGCATGAAAACGCCATCAAGCAGCCGCAGTTTGAACTACAGCTTGTGGGCGAGAGGGAAAGAGCGCGATGGAATTACTCGAGTAAATCCATCGCGCTCTTTCCCTCTCGCCCACAAGCTGTAGGTGGCGTTTTCATTCTTTCAAAATATGTTTTACCAGTAATTGGAGTCATTTCTGACCCCATTAACCCTATATATTCTTGATCAGCATGTTGCAGTCAAGTTCTTTGCCTTGTTGGTTCGAAAAACTCTCAGTTTATTGATATGTTCGCCTGGGCCAATGCACTTTCTGCAAAAATATTGGCTGCCAATTGTATAAGTCATGTTTACAAAACACTTACAAATCGCTGGGCTGACTGACTGACTGACGAATGAAGTTAATGAAAGTTTATTGAGCACACGGCTTTGATTGAGCTATCGTGGGGAAAAGGGAAGTTAATGGGTGATGGGTTACTCGACTCTATGGGGCAGCCACTTGGCCGGGCTTAATGAATTTTGCCAGTTGAGCGGAAACGGAAATACAGCGCCTATTTCGCGATGTGTGGGCGCGGCAAACAAAAAAAACCCCATTGAAAGGGTGCAAGTGAGTGTGGAAAGTGAAGGGTTTTCCACGTAGCAATTGCTAATGAAACTCTTTTTCTTAGCACTTTTCCCCCTTTGAACTTGGCTCCCTTATCTTCCCTTTTTCCATTGCCAACTTAATCATTTGACTTTTGTGTAAAGTTTCCTCGTTTTCTTCAAGCTTTTTTTGCCGCTATTTGTATTACATTTGTGATCTTAACAACAAATTTACATGCAAATAACTTTTTCAACTTTGGCACTTGGCATCCGCCCCGCCCCCACACAGACACAGATCCAGATACAGATACACACGCGTGTCGTCTCAATTGCCACTTATCAGCTCATCGATGAGGTTGGCAAAAGTTTTATACTTTCTCTGGGGATATTTTTTTTGTTTTTTTTTTGGAGGGAAGGAAACTTTCGCAGTTGTTATTCCATTTCTGTTGTGTTTTATTGAAATCGTTAAGGAGCCGTGAAACAAATCGCTGGCCCCGGCATTAATCTGTGATTTTAATGCGCCGCCATTAATTCCGGCCTAAGCCGAGTCCTTTAATAGCCGTAAAGTGTTGACGACGACCCTGTCCCCGTCCCTATCCCTGTCCTTCTCGGCGGTGTGACAGCATCGGAAAACCACTCACCCACATTCACATTCGAGTGGGAATCACGCTGGCGTGGCTCTGAGGTGCCTATAATCATAAATTACGACCGAGACCACATGCGGTCGCCCTTCGGAGGCGTATACGCGATATCCCACTGACAGCCGTCGGGAGGGTTGGGCAGGAGTTTGGGCACGAAATGGGTTGGAGCTCCTTTGATGCACTGCATGGACTTAACGTGAATTATTTGCATTGCGGTCGGTTGACCACAGCAGCGGCCACGGCAATAGCAGCTCCACTCCAGGTGCGCGGAGTCAGCCAAGCGTTGACCTTTGGCCCGCAGGCACCTGCAGATGAACCGGCAACCAGCAAGCAAGCACCTTCTCTCTACCTCTGGACTTGCACCCTGTATCGGGAATGCCATCGCCAAAGGAGCTGCGTGGCTGGATTTATAATTGAATTGCTCGTCCAGTCAAACATACGCACCGTTGGCCGACTGCAACGCAATTTTCACTGCGAGAAAATATATATTTTTAAAAATAATAAGTGATTAAGATAGTGCTGAAATAATTACAATTTAATAATTAAAAAGTATTCTTTAGCTTGTTTAATTTATTAATCATTTTATTAATTGGAAAGCTGCTGCTGTTGTTTAATTTTTTTGAATAACTATTTTCTTAAAATAAAACTCAACCCATATTATTACCTACTTCAAACTTAATTTTATTAAATATTTTACTACTAAATAGTATGAATATTAAAGATTATATTTTATTTATATTATTGTATTTTAATATTTAATTTATAATTATTTTATACGATTATTTGTTATCCTGTAAAACGGAGATGTTTTCCTATAATTACCTAACATCTTTTTTAATTAACAAACCCTTCAGTTTTATAATTTTTTTCCAAGTGCTTGTGTAGGGTAATTAAAATGCATTTTGCTGCAGGATTTAATTGTGGCCCCGATTGCGCAATTTAAAATGCATGACATGCTTCAAAATTTGGATAACCCCGAGGGTTAGGGAAACATAATGCAGTGAGTATGGAAAATGGCTAAGGAGGAGGAGGAAGAGGTCGGAGGAGGAGTGCTGACTGACTGACTGACTAAGCTTACAAGTAAGCGCAGATGCACCCTGTGGCGTTGCAGCTGGAGTGCCCCCAATCCCATCCCATCCCCCCTCCTGATTAAGCGTTGGGGTTAAATTTCCATTTTCGCTGGGGCTTTAACGCAGGCTTAAGCAATCACTTGCAATTTCCGCTCTCGCCACATGGAGCCATATAGCCATGGCTGCTGTGTTTTTACTGCAGATGTGACTCAACCTCACATGCTGGGCCTGAAGTGTAGGGGGTTTCCCGGCTGGAGGGGGTGTGTGTGTGCCACGCCTGCCTCCGCCTCCGCCTCCGCCCCCGCATTTGTATTTGGTAATTTTGATTTGTTTGCTGCACTTTATACTTTTTCCCCTTGGTTGGAAGGAAAATTGATTTCGCCAAATGATGCTGGCGTTGCTGATGTTTTTGTTCCGCCTCTGTTTGCAAACCAATTTTGCTCGGTTTCCTTTTTTTTTTTGTTATTTTGGGTAAGTAAATATGCGTTTAAGCAAATATTTTTAGCTTTGCCGGAGAATGTATGGCTTTTTGCTCGCTTGCGCCTTGTGTTTCGTTTTTTGTAATTTCGTTTCGGTGGCAAAATATTTGCTTTTAATTCCGGGTTACTTGCATTTCACCATTATAAGAAGGATAACAAATTGGCATGAGGGGGAAATCGGTTGTAGAATGCGGAAGTTGGCATACCCTCCTATTGTCTGATTATCATTAAAAATTAATTAAAAGGGCCACGAATAATTGCCTTAATTAATGCTAAAAAAAATCACTGTCAACAAGGCTTCGCTTGTTTAATATTAAATTCGTTAGCGTTAGCGTGTTAACTAATGCAAATAAATCATTGATTAACCAAAGTTAATTGGATCTCTTTGTGAAGAGATAACCACATTTTGTGGAAAAATCATATTATTTGCATCGGCTGCAACTGGGAGGTGAAGTCAAAACAGTGTTTGACTTTTAATTTTAAATAATTCACAAGGTTGCGACCAGAAATCTGTGGATTTGGCTTGGCCGCATTAATTTGCTGTGACATTTTGACAATGGAATTTTCATTTAAATTTTCAATTTGCCATTACCAATACAATTTTTGCATTAATAGTGAATGAGAGAGGATGGCATTACAGTGCGTGTGTGCGTGCGTGTGGCTGGCTGTCAGGCGGAGAGCGTGAAAAGCGGAAGTTGCAAACCGGAAATCCCATTGACAGCAACCTCATGAATTAATGCCACCGCCTGTTTGGCTCCGTTTCTCATGTGCTTTGGTGCTCACGATTCAGATACGTGATACGTTATTATTCCATTTACGTATTGTTGAGATGTTTTCCCCTCTTATCCTGTCAGCAGCAACAGTTTGTAAATAATTAATATTCAATAAAAAAAGTCAATTGCTGATTAAGTAATGGGAAACAGTTTTTAAATCGAAGAGCATTGATTTCATGACACAGAACAAGGGACCTATAAGGAGAGGTCCTTCTTTTATTTTCGAACAAATTTTGCAGAGCTTTTCCATTGCCATTTTTTTCCACAATTCGCTGTTGACATTTCTCTCGTGTTATGCGTGTGGGTGTCCTGTCTGCTTTCATTTTTCACTGTTATTTGTTGCTGCTGAATTTTATTAAAATTTTCTCCCATTTGCCATAATTTGTATTATTCTTTTTTTTCTTTCCACATGCCAAATGACAACAAGCCCCACTCGGGGGCCGCAGATGAGTTTGACAAGCAAATAAGATGGCAAAAATGTCGGTTGGCTGGGGGTAGCGAAAATAAAATAAACACAAAAGAGTCGGCCATATATAGAACATATATATATCATATATATACAAGCTGATATGTGGTATATGTAGAGGAGGTCCTGGTCCCAGAAGCACCATTTGTTGCAATCAAATGAAATGCCAGGCAGCCGGAGAAATGACAGACAGACACTAGCCTCCCTACCCTTGTTACCTACCCCAGCTGCATTTATGAAAAAGCATTTTTAATTTCCATACCCGTCTGGTTTATTAAGCTGGTAATCCGTTTAAAGGTGAATGCATTTATTTGCACTTTGGGCGCATTCATTTTGCATCGAGTGTTTTGTTAACTGAATCAAGGCAAATGCGCAATTCAATCACACGAGTCCTTTGTGCCGCGTTACTCATACGCCGCGTTGACATTCGATTCGGCCTGGACCGGAGTCGGTCCCTGCATGATTAATAGGCCAAAAGGCAGTGTGGAGGAGCAGCCAATCATTCAAGCCAAAGCCAGAGCGCAATCATTTATTAATGCTAATGCATTTCCCATTAATCCCCAGATATGTCTCGAAAAACCAACTTGATGCATCGAGCGGCTGGCGGAATGAAAATAAATTGCTGAAAATTAGTTCAAACGCATTTGATGCCTTTAGAGCTAAAGTCTGCTCAATGGTCTAGGCACTCAGGAAAATTTGGGATTAATTAATTAATAAAAATGATTAATATTTATGGTTTTTTGCAAAGGGATTTGGTGTAAACTTTAAAAATTCTACTTTTACACTTACTAAGACTTTTTAGTTTCTAATTGTACTTTATGCTGGAATTAATTATGCAAGGAAAAATCTAAAATAATATACAAATATTTAAAATATGATTAATTCAATTTAATTTAATTTAATGTAATGTTCAAATATTAATTTACAATCAATAACTCAATCATTAAACAACAACTTACACATGTTTTATGCATTTCATTTAATTGAAATATTAAAAAGTATTAAAATATATATATTTTCTACCCTTCTTTCTTCTCTACTTCGAAACTATTTATTCGTCTGACTTAAAACAACCTAAAAATATTTAATTCTCTCAGTGCATACATATACACGTGGCCGCGGAGGATTGTGGAGAGTTTGGAGGGGCACTGGCAACATTAATAGTTATACAACAGCTGACATATTGATAAATGAGAACATTTTCAAAGCGCTGAACCAGCAGCGGGATAGCAGCAAGGCAGCCGGCGAGCTGAACTATTCCGTTTGGCAAACGGGTGAACAGAGAGAAAGGCGAAAAGCGAAGGGGAATGGCGGGTTTTCCGGCGAAAAATGGCTTCAGTGCCAAGCGTGAGAAATTCCCAACTTCGCACACACGCACACACCCCGAGTCGCGTCAGGGGTGCAAAACAAATGCTGGTAAATATTTCTGCAGCTGTGATTCCTTTGGCACTGACTTTTCCACCCAAGGAAGCGGCTCCAAATAATGCCTTGCAATGAGTCAATTTTTTAACATTTATTTGACAGAAATTTTCATTTACTTTTTTTTCGCCGGCTGACTAGGAGTGGAAAAATTTAATTAAATTGAAATTAATTTGACAGGATATTGCAGGCGCCACCAGAACTATTAATAATGTGCGCCATGTGGGCAGGAGCTTAGGGTATATGTGGGTGGGAATGTGAGTGAGTGCATGCGAGATGCCGCCGGAAGACAAATGTGAGCCAAATAAATTCTCATGTTGCGCTTTTGAGTCGCCGTCGTCGTTGGTAGCTCCTCCCTTCGCGTCAAAATTGCACACGCAGAAAGTGAAAGCTGAAAACGAAAAACAGAATACAAAAAACACAGCAGCGAAAGCAAAACAGACATGAAAATAGCGAAACGATCCCAGGGGGAATGTCCATAAATCATTGCATACATTTCGAAGCAAGACTCAGAGACAGTACCGAGCCGAGCAGCACACAATTTTCCAGCCAGCGGCACATAATTAATTAAATTTCACTTTTACAGCCGGCATTCTCAGCAAATATCACTCATACGCACTGTGGTCGACGTCCTTGGGCGTAGACGTGGCGCCACCACCGAACCGAACAGCACCGACACTTGGCATTGACATACGCACAAATAAATAGACGCTATAAATTCAATTCCCATTCTCGCGGTTGGAGAATTCGTACCAAAACCGAATACCATTTCCCATTTCCCATTTACCAATCCCAATCCCCTATTTGTTTGCTCATTGAGCAAACGTGCTCGAAATACATTCTCCTGCCATGCAAAACTTTCGCTTAGGTGTGCTATAAATCGCGTGCTCCTTCAGTTTCTGTGCCGCTCGACTGCTGACAGCCGTACAGCTGTTCCAAGTTCCGACTTCTGAGTTCTGAGTTCTGAGTCCTCCGTTCCGGGCGTGGCATCATATCATTTTAAGGTTTCGATTCAGGTTTCAGGTTCGCCAAAAAAAAAGGGCGAAGAAACTGCCACGCAGGAAAACGTGCTAAAGTCAAATAAATAACAAAACATTGGCGGACAGCAAATGAATTTATGGGCCCGGCAAACACACAGAAAAAGTGAAAAATTTTCAAGCAATTGGATTAGGAAAAGGCCAGTGTGGCTGATAGATAGAGTGGCAGCGGTCTGAGGGACAGCGGACTCCATTCAAGTCTCCGTTCCGCCTCTGCTTCTGGTCCAGAAATGAGATTAATGATTTTTTAAATGTCTTGCCAAGGCGAAGCCGCTCGGGGAATCCAAGGAGTCCGACATCGAATCCACTCGATGGAGCCGGAGCAGGAGCTCTCTCGGTCTCTTTCCCACTAACTGACAACTGGCAGCGACAATGATGGAAAGAAGTCAGGCTTCTCGCTTGGAGTCGAGGGTCGAGTCCCGTGTGCACATCATTGGGCATTAGGTATGCATGCCGTTGTGCCTCGCAATGCGAAAGATGTTGAGCAATGCGACTAGAGACAATGGCTACACTGCAAGAAAAAATATAGCAGTTCCTAGTGAAAGAGTAAACTAAAATCATAGTACTAATTATATCAGTTCTTACTGAAAGAGTAAACTAAAATTATAATGCTTTTTCTATACTGCCAATACTGTGTATACATTATATTTCTTTCATTTTAGTATTTTCATTTATAAATTAAAATAGGAACTTATTTATTTATAAATATCATTATAATTCTTACCTATACATTACTTTTATATATTTTTTTTTCAGGAAAACCTTAACCAGAAGCATTATTTGTAACTTTTAACCAACATTGCGTATGAGTAATAATCCAACTATGTTTTTAATAGCTTATAATTATATATATAATAAACGAAAATATTAGCTAAATAACGAAAAGTGTAACTATTTCTATACTGCCAACACTGCGTATGAGTTATATTTCTGTAGATTTCCTTTGTATTTATTATGCAAAATGTTTGATAAGTGAAAAATGTGAAGTTTTCCATAAACAAATGAATAGAAAATAAAGTAATATTTATCTTCAGGCCTAGAAATAATGAAAAATATATAAATATATTGATTAATATATTTTATTACTTATTAGAAATAAAATTATTATTAAAAGTCATATACCTGCTAAATATTTATAAAAAATATGAATAATTAGTGAAATTAGTAAGGAATTGCCTCAGCAAAATACTTAGGAAAATATTTAACCAAATAAATATTTGCTTTTAGAGACTTTCCTTAACTTTTAATTACAAAAAATAAGTAGAATAATTTTTTTAGTAATCCCAACTTTCCAAGAAATTTATTTCCCTGTAGAAGGAAACGCAAAAAACGGGGGAAATGGCAGACGGGTTCGATAATGAAGTTAAAAATTCCATACATACAAATACAAACAGACAGGAGCGGGGCTCCGGGTGCTACAGGGACAAGGATGCAGTTGTTTTTGTTGCTGCTGCTGTTGCTCCTGCTGCCACTGCCGCTGCTGCTGCTGTGGCATTTGCCTTTGGTATTTATGAGTACGTTGTCCTTGATATGCCTGCGGAATTACTAAATGTCCCTGACTTGACACTAACTCACACGCACAGCCAGTCAACGCACACACACACACCCCATACACACTCGTTCGCTCATTCATTCACTCTGAGCTCGAGCTGTTGCTTAACTCTGTCAGCAATATGTTTGTTGCCACGCCCCAAATCCCAACGCCACCCACACGTACTTCACCACCGTCCCTCCGCCCTTCCTGGCCTCACCTTCCTCCCTTTTTCGTACTTACATACATATATATATTTTTATCTTCTACGTGCAGCAATGGACCCAAGGCGAAATTTAAATAGAAATAGCATGTTGATGTTATTTGGAGTAGGTTCATATTTAATTTAATATGCGAGTCTCTTCCTTTGGTTCGTTGCTTCCAGAGAGAGTGTGTATATAAATATTTTAATTTGTTGAAAGAGAAGAAAGAAGGGAAACTAGAATCAAACTAACATTATGCAAGTGTAACAAAAAATCTAGAATTAATTTAAAAGCAAATCAAAGCGATGGAAGCATTATCCAATGAATAATTGCTGAGATTTAACACATACATTATGTTAGATAAGTTAATGCAGTGCATAATATTTCCTGATTAGGCATTATTTACATTTTATATTATTAAAAATTAAATAAATTATAAAAAAAGTTTATCTTACAGAGAAGGAATTTCAGTTTTTTCTTGAAATTGGTCAGCAAAAATACTTAAGAACAACTTCTTGGCTATTTCTGCAACTACCAAAAAGTATAATAATTGAAATAAACTTTAATAAAGTTAATAAAAATTAAAGCAAATTGCTGTTCAAAATTTTTAGATACTCTTGTGCCTTTTTAAACTATTAAAAAAGTTAAGTTCTGCCCTTAAAACCCTAAGAATAGGCACAGCAATCTCTGCCAATCAAAGGAGGTCTTAGATAATAAAACGGTCAGGAACTCTAAGCCCATTTATGTGAGAAACTTTAGCACATTTAAAAAGGATATTTAAAAAAGTCCTTACATCAGTGACGTAACCCTTTAAGCTCACCGTTGAGAGCTGCTTGCTCACCCATTAAGATCCGAATCCCCTGACTTGGCACTCCGTGTGAGCTCTGCCAACATGTCGAGCTGGATAGAAGGAAAGACAATCCTGCAGCTGGATGCATTTGGGCGATAGCTAGCTTGGCTCCAGGATAATGGTGCTGCAGTTGCTGTTGCGCCAGTTTGTTTGCTCCTGTCACACACACTTCCAATGCGTGAACACGCATCAGGAGAGCAAAAATTTCTAGATAAATAAATGCGCGTCCTGGGAGCCAGATACCCATACATACATATATAGTAAATACATATGAAGAGGTGTGTATATATCCACGAAAAGAACTAGATAAGGCCACGCCCACACGAAACGAGAAACTCGAGTGGCAACAAGTGTAAGTGGGCTGATCGGCCAAGTGCAGATAACAAGTCAAGTGGGCCGAGAGACCGAGAGCAGGTGCCAGTCAAGGTGCTGCTGCTTGAAGTGCCAGGACACAGAGAAAAAATGGGGATTTTTTTGGATGTATATATAATAGAAAATTCGAAAGATTGCCTGAAGTTTCTTCAGCTAAAGTTTTATATAAATACAAGTTATATAAGACCTCAACTTCACTAGTTTAAAATTGATTTCTGAGCTTTTTACTACCAATATTTCTGCCTGTTTATGTACTGAGTATGCCATGATGTGTGTGTTTGGTGTGTGTGGCACCTGAAGAAACTCGTCTCCAGATTGTGCATGAAATCAAGCAGAATGAGAAACCAATTTGTGTGGAAAACACAAAGGCACCAATAACTACAACAACCGCAGCAACGAAATTAAATTGGCCAAAGGGTTTAACTTTTTCCACAGCTTCCCAAAAAAAATATATATAGAAAAGTCCGCGCATTTTGAAGGTGAAGTCAGTGGAAAACACAGCTAAAAGCAGTGAAAAACTTTTTCTATAAGTCGCTGGCAAGTCAATGGCAATAAATTTCATGGGCAACTTTCGTTTCTTTCGGTTGAGAAGGAATTTTAATTCAATTCAAGGCAAAGGGTCGAGAACATAACTAAGACTTAACCACTAAGAGGCACCTTAGAATTGTTTAAACGGAAAAATAGTTACAGTTCGACCAGAATCTCTACTCACACATAGAAAATGAAGCAGCAAAGCCAGTGGGAAAGGGGAAAGTCCGGTGTGTCTAAAAGTGTGTGCGGGCCACGGCTCGTTGGCTGTTTGTGTGCTTCTGGCCAGGCCAGCAGCATGGCCACTAAACGTGGCCCCGACTGCGGCTGAGGGTGCGACGCAGCAGTGGAAATGCACTCGAATAAACACACAATTTATATGAACACATGCAAGACAGATTAGGGATGGAGCGAAAGTGGTCCTGGGGTGGACAACAAAATTCCCTCCGGAATCCCTGCAGCTTCAGCCGGAGCTCAGCTCTTTTGTGGACTCCGGACTGGGGCAAACAAAAGCAATTTTTGCGTTTTATAAAATTCCTTTGGTTCATGGCTTTAGCCTGCTTTATGGCATCATTCCATTTATGCCGTACGAAAACGAGCGAGCAAACAAACAAACAAACAGGAGCAGCTCCTCCTCTCCTCCTGTGCGCCAGGAGAGAAACATTTCAGTTTTCCATCTAAGCAAAACATTAAGCATAGCATACTTTTCCGAGCATTGTCAAAGTTCGGATGCAGAGAGTACAAGAAACTTTTTTGATTTTTACAAAATTGCAACCTTACAGGAGACGAGACCGACGGTGCATGGGGAAATGAAATGAAAACAGACACAAACCGAAAATTTCCATCTCATCATCATCATCCCGGCTGGCGCTTCCGATTTTTTTTCGTTCGCATAAAACTCAATTGAGTCGTTAAATGTACAAAAATGTGATAAATAATCAAATTACATGCATTTAATGTCACGGTCCCGGATTTGTGGGCTTTAACGTTTTTACGATGCCTTTTCGCTTCTGCTTGATTTCCACGATTTTTCATCTTTTTCCGGCTCATGCATCATTTATGGCGCCATCGCTGATTATTCGCCTTGCATCGCTAATGCCCACTGGATTTGCCATTTTTCAATTATAGCGCCAAAGTGGAAAGTGCCGGCCTTTGTCCATCTAACCGGCAATTCGCCTTGCCATTGCCGTGTGCGTGAGTTCTCGTTTTAAATTTCCAATTAGATCCCCCCGAACGCAAACTAATTTCATGCAAATTGCCGAGGAGCGAGCAGCTTTTCTTTTGTGCGTTGCGTTTGCAAATTTTTTGCTGTCGAAACTAAGCGTTGAGTAGTTGGAAAAACTATGCGCTTTTTGGGATGAGTATTTTGGGAAATAATAGAAAATAAGGGGGATAATGGTAAAGAGAAATTATAGTGAATAGCTTTACGTATTTGCAAGTCTATTTTCGATTTATTAATTTATTAAAAGCTAAAGTAGTAAACATATAGGAAAATATTAATATAAAGGTTAAAATCATGCTTTTATTTATATTTTTATTATCTGTAAATTTTCTTGTATTAAATTTGAAAGAATTTAAGTATTTTACTAGGTATTTGTTTGTCTAAAAACTTATACTTTTCCTGCTTATTTTTTTCTATAGTCAAAAATCCCACAAAAGAAAACTTTCAGCAAAATATTCGCTATAAAGATCAGCCAAAAATGAAGCAAATTGGGGTACTATTCACAAACTTATTCCTTTTCTTTTTTTGTGGCAAATTTTCATTAGTCAAAAATGCCACACAAAAGAAAACTTTCAGCAAAATATTCGCTATAAAGATCTGCCATAAAAAGTTGGGTATTTAATGGTCGGTGCTGTCGACTTTAAACTCATAAGTATTTTCAGTGAAAATTGCCGACATCGAAAGCGAAGTTTTGGCACATGACTCGCATGGTTTTCTCTCGGGGGGAAATTCCAACGTTTTTCCTCACTCTTTTTTGCCGCCATTGCTGTCATTTAAACAGATTAATGTGCTGCCATTATTGGCATGTCATGTTCCCATCTCGTTTCTGGGTGTGTCTCGATGCCATTATGCATTTGATTGGCATTTGTTTGTGCACAGCAATCAAGCGATCTCGAGACTAAAACAAAGGCCTGTCAAAACCGACGCATGCCGGCATCGGCATCGCGATTAATGCTGCTCGTTCCTTCCACCTGGCAAGAGGTAAATGCAAATGTTGACCATTTTAATTAGCTGTAAGTCGATAGCAGCAAAAAAGGGCCACTGATGACAGCTCTTTGATGCCCCTGACACTGGCCAGCTGGTGGCTGGTGGTTATGTTCGATCTCCCCGGATACCATTTCCCTGCTCCCTGACAAAGTCCAGGCGGAGTACGTCAGCATCATGTTGATTGCGATGGGAGGTGAGCATTAAAAGCCGGCGGAATGGGTGGCAGTCACAATCTTGGCGACACTGTCAGTGCCATGTCAAGGGGCCATTTGATATGCCACTGACAGTTAGCACATTTGGCGCATTTTTTCCCCAGGCACTCGATTTTTTCTCTCTATTTATTTATATTCTATTTTTTTTTTTCCTTTTGGCTTTTTATACAGCCCCTGACAGTGAACAAAGTGCCGATCCACCGCTGACAGCTTACAACATTTGAGTGTCTATTTTTGGGCAGCATTTAGTCAAAAACGTTTTGATCAAAGGTAAAAACACTTAAAGTCTGCGACTTGCTGAGAATTTGCACTTGAAGAATTACTATGGATATGGAGGTACAATGTAAGCAGATGAAGACTGAGGAATTTCTTTATACTACTGAATAATTTTCTAAAATATTAAAGGAAATATTGTTGGTTATAAATTTAAGGGAATCAATTGTTACGAATCTTAAGGATTCATTTTTCTGAGAGATTTTGAACGGCAAATATTTATATTACTCTTGTAAAATATATAAAAATTGTCAAACAAATATGGGAAAATGAAATATAACATTTAAATAATTTAATTAATATTAAGTTAAATGAATTAGTTACTGTTTTGTTTTAGTTTAGCTCAAAAACTATGAAAAACCATTAAAAGCCAAACAAATTCTATAAATAAAATTCAAAAATTTGCAAATTACAAGTAAAAAGCATTCCAAAATGCCAAAATATAATTATTAAAATTCAAAAATTCCAAAATATAATTAATAAGAAATTATTTTCTATTTAATTTGAAGCATTATTTATTTATTTCTTAGTGAAAGCGCTTAATTACTATAAATGTCATATTAAAATGTTATGAAATCCAATCTAGAAAATAAATAAATAATATATTAAACTGAATTTAACAAAAAAATGTAATTAATTCATAAAATATATATGATTTTGTTGAGTGTGCATTGTGATCTCTATTTGCTCTTAGTCTAAACGTACACGTACAAACTTAACGGCTAAGTACGGAGGGATATATGCCGCATATAGTATATATATATCCAATGGGTTAATGCCAATCAATCGTCGCCGCAACGCGATTCACAGCTCTCCTGTGTGCAGAATCGGTTCCGATTGCCATTGCAACCCTTGTAGCTGAAGGGTTTGCACAGACCCTTGTCGTAGTACCAACGGGTGACCGCCTTGGTCTGGTCCTTGCTGTTGCAAAAGTTGCCCTCGTTGCGGCCCACATAGCAGTTGACATTGTCTGCAAAAAGATATATATAATATATAATATATATTCCCAGATTAATCGCTGCCTGGAATGGTACATTTCCGTAGAGATCGCTTCGACTGGCCTCATTAAGTGCAATTACATTTTGTTTGTTTGTTTATACGGGCCTCGAGCCATGCGACAGATATTTCATAATTTCCCGCTGGCCACGCTGCTGTAGTCATAAGCGGGAAAATAGAACAATTTCCCAGACGAAAAAAAAAGAAAAGACAAGCGGGAAAACTTGGCAAGTACTGAGATATCTCATTATTAAATATGCCCAATGAAGTAATTGCTATTTACCTTTGTCATAAATTATTGACAAAGTAATGTGACAGCTTTTATGGAATTTAAGCAAGATTTCTTTGAATTACAAATTTGAAATTTAATTAGGAAAATGTGTAAGACTTCACAGAATATTTTTTCATTCAACAAAATTCAATTTTCATTAAGAAAAAAATTCAAGGAATCTAAATAGGTTGCAGTTTTCACTAAAATATATTTCTTTCTTTGAATTTAAAGCCTAAACTTCAAAGAAACTTTAATATTCAATCAAAAATTGATCCAGGATTGCAATTACACTTTTGAAAGAACAATTGAAATGAATTTTTCCTGGGAAACTTACTCAGCTCTTTGCATGACGTGGCCCCATTCCCTGAAGAACTGCTGCCTCCCCCGCCAAAGGCCTCGATGCCCGTTGTCTGTGTCAATAGGATGATGGACAGGAGGCCGACGAGTGTCGCACAGAGCTAACGTCAGATTGATTTTCAATTTCATGTTTTTCGCGCGGCAGACAGAAGCGGAATGAGGAGCAGATGCGATGTGATGCGATGCGAACGGAGAAGTGCTGCTGCCGCCGAGTCGGGAGAATCTGTGTACTGGGATCGGCTTCTGTGAAAATCTGTTCCAATTTCGGTTTTTGGTATTTTTAAGTAATCTGCGCTACTTGCGGTCGGCAAAAACGTGCCGCCGCCAATACGAACTCACTCAGTTTAGCATACGAAATGCCGGAAATTGTTGCTAACTCGAACACGAACAATTCGCGCCACTCGTTCCCATTCGCCAGATAGTTTCTTTCTCTTCGAAAGAAATATATGTATATATTGAGCATTGCCAGCTTGACAATCTGGGTATGTTATTTCTAATACGCATATCCATCCATTGGTCCATTGGTCCATTGGTCCATTGGTCCATTCCTCCATTCATCCGTCCGTCCAACGTTCAACGGCCCGTGTCCATCAATGCTAAGTAGGAGAAGATATTTTTGGTCAACAAAATGTTTGACGCTCCGAACGACGGAGGACGGAACGAAATTGCACTTAGTTTTATCTTTGGGGCGTTTACTTTGCGCTCGTTTGCATAATTTCCAACTTATTGAATATTTTCCACATAATTAATTTTAATTATTTGTGTTTCTTTCAGGCATTTGAATTAATTTAGATAACAGAGGAGGGTAAAAAGGAGGCGAAAAGGGTCCAAGTCGCGGTGCTGCAGTCACAAGGGATCTCTCTTCCATTGTCTCTAATTACAATGGGCGGCATTTGTTTTGGGTTTTGCCTCCTCTTTCCTCTTTAAATTGTTTTCTTCTTTTTAGCTGTTTCTTTACATTTTTTTTTGTTGTTGTGTTGGTTTATTTCATTTTTGGTTTCTTGGCAAGTGGCTTTGGCATCGGCATTCTCGCCTTTTTCGCATTTTTCCCTTTCAGACAGCCTGGTTTTCCCCGCCGTTATTGTTGTTGTTTCTATTGCGGGCCGAGCGCAAAAATCAATCTTCATTTAAAATTCAATTTAATGCGCTGCGTGCATAAAAGAAGTTGGGTCCGGTCATCAAGCGTATTGGATTCTCTGGGAGAAAATTAAAAAAGAATTGTTTCGTATATATTTTGGACGCTTTTCTGACGCATCAAAGAGAATTCGCGAAATAGTGTCGCATGTCGCGGATGGCATTAGACAGCCAGCCAGCCTCCCACTCCTTTTTGAGGGTTAACAAAGGAAAAAGGGAAAGGGGGAAATTGGGGAAAAATCATGATTGGCAAAGAAATTAAGAACTGGAAGGCCAGTCAAGCGGTGACCAATGAATACTAATAATAAACCGATTTTTAGGTATTAGTGTTGTGGTTTTTATTGGTTTTACGTTAAAACGTATGTACGTATGTCTAAAGACATAACAATAAATATTAAAATAATGAATTCGAGAGACTAAACTAATTTTATAGGTAAAGGATATAATCTTAACTTAACTTTATTAACCCAGCATAAAATATAAATATTTATATCAAAACGTTTGCACTTGCTTAACACATTTTTAATTATTATTTCCTTAAAGATATTTTAATAAATATTTCATTAATAAAATTTGTAATCAAGATCAATTTATAATTAATAATAATTAAATGAACTCATTTTAATTTTATATCAATAATTCACATTTTAATATAATTAAATAAAATAATATTGTTTATTTAGGAAGAATTATTTTTTATAAAAATATTCTTCCATATTTTCCATGAAACTTTCAATGATTTCAACGAAATCCATAAAGCTCCCAATTTTAGAAATTAAAAAATCAAAAAACATACCTAGCTACTTGTAATAAAATCCCTTTTCCCAGATTTTAATCCTAACTTTTCCAAAAATGTTGTACAAAACCCTTCTGCGCGAAAATTCAAAACCCAGTGATGGGGAAATCATGAAAATTACAGCAAACGGAAGACTGAAACTTCGCAGAGGATGTGTTCGAAACACAAATCGGAAGTCTTAACTAAAAACGGTAGCAGGTATACAGGGCCAGTCAAGTGGAAGAGCTGATGAAGTCGCCGTCGCGTAGCACACTCCAGATTAGGCCACACTGCGTATACGTGATATATCAACGCACGGGGGGGAAATCAATACTCAAATGTGTGGGGCTCCTAATCAATCGGGATCGGGATGTCAACCCACAAAAAAAGGAGATTAAAAAAGCAATGCCAGGATACGAAAAATAAAAAAAAAACAAGCACTGCGCTTCAACGAGTTTATCCTCTTGGCCACGTTTCGGTTGTTTCGACCACAATTTGTGATTTTGTTTTGTTTTTTTCTTTTTGTGTTCCACTTGTTTTGACCAATTTGGCGATTTTGTGATTTGTCGTCTTTAATTTCCACACAATTTTTGGACGCACTCAAGTAAAAATTATTTAATGGCTGCACTTGAACGTGCCGAAGGACAAAGCCAAGCGAAAGGAATGGATAGAATCCGCCAGGAGGCGGGAGCTGCGGGGTCATGATGCTGCAATACGAAATTGAGTGAAAAACGCTGACGATTCTCGTATATTGGAGAATATTCTTTGCATAGATTTTACCTTTTGTTGATGCACCTGCCTTCCCTTCACATTTCCCACCTCCTCCCTTCAGCCCCCTTCGCTTTGCGCTACTTTGGAATTATATTTTTTGCTCAATCCGCTTTCCGTCTCTTTGGCTCGAAGGAAAAAAGATTTTCCCTCTGCTTGGGCCAACCTCAAATTGAGGAAATGAAACATTTCAATGATTTGCTTCCGGCTTTTCCTTTTGCGCCACCCTTCGTGCAGCGATTCATAAACAAAAAAAGAGAGAAAGCGAAAAGAGTTTTTGTTTATTACCTTTAAGGCGCTTTGCCCAACTTCTTGACCGTCACACAAAAAAGTTCAACCTTAATAAATTATTCAAATTACAACTTTGATCTGCTGCAAGAAATGCACAAAAGTGCTTGGGGAAATATTATTATTGGTTTCCATGGCACACGGACAACAATTTGAGCACAGTTTTAGTTTTGATATCTTTGGGGGAATGCTGGTTTATTTGTTATATTCGAAATTATTGAGGCTATTTGCTTATATAAATATTAATTGTAAATTGTATGTTATTTCATTCTCTGATATCAATAATAGATTAAATATATTTATAACATTAATACAACTCAATCTCTATTGGTTTTACTGTCTTACAACAATGATTTATTGATATCCTTAGGAAAAGTTTGTATTTTTGGTTAATAAGAAATTGTTAACATATTTTTAAGGCAGCTGATTTGAAGAGTATTTATTATATAATAGTATATAATATATATTAATTATAATACTTTTTGTAATATTATCTGATTAAATAATCTTATAAATAATTAGAAAATTTAATTTGTAAGAACAAACTCAAGGCATTTTTGAAAAGGTCATGCATTGCAGACGTAATTTCCTTCTACGACTCAGGAAAAACTTCCTTAAAAAACAATTTCATAGAAATCAGGACATTCAAGGCTAAATAATATTCAATATCAGTTTTAATAAACTTTTTCTTTATGTGCATTGATCTGAAAAGGCATTAGTAGCCATTTCTTGCAGTGACATTGAACATTTTGCGAGACATTTTGCCAAACAATGGGGATGCTGGGACTATGACGATGGCCATCGCTTTCACTGGCTGCGTTCTGTTTTTTTAGTTAACAATTTCGCAATTTGCAATAAAAATTCCAGTTTTGCTTTTTGGAATTCAGTTCTCCAGGCTAAGCTACACCAGCAACAGCACAGCTCTGGCTTGTGGCCTTGCGGCTTTTCCTACCAAAGGAAAGCCGAGAGAGGACGGCGAAAGGATATGGCAGGATACGATGGGATACGCAGCATCCCAAGCGGGCTGCCCGAGCTATCAACCGGCAATTATTATGCGTCCTGAACTGCACGTGCCCCATATAATCTGAGTGTGTAAGGGTTTGGGGTGTGTGAGTTGGGTGTTGGGTTTGTTGTGGTGGCTGCTGGGGCGTGCCGACAATAATTTAATATCAAAACATATTTTACTTGCATGCCGAAGGAGCTGTGGAATGCGCTCAAAAGCTTAAGAGAAGCAAGCAAGTCGAATGGAGGCGATGAAGCGTTCATCTTGTCTCCGTCTCCATGTGCTCCTCCCTCACTAAAACCTTCCCCTCTATCTCTTTGCCTCCTCCGTCGCATTTTGGTGGCCTCCTGGGCATATCGTAATTATTTTAAAGCCACCGACAAGGCGCCTTGACATTTCCCAAAAAATAATTCAGCCTCAGCCACAAAAATGCGTTGTCTTCTTATGTGAAGTTATGGCATGGCATGCTGCAGTGGCTGTTGGTTTATACAGTGAGAAAAATAAATAATATATAATATTTCAAGCACAAATAATAGTTTTTCTAATATGAAAATATATTTAAGGTAAAGTATAATTTATTTAAAAGAACTTCCAAGAGTTATTTAAAGGATTTCCTTTCTTAATAAAAGCAATAAAACTTCTCCAAGTGTTAGAATGGAGAGAGCATCCGCAGAAGAAGGAGCATAAGGATAAGCAACGCCGTTGTTGATTTCGCTCATTTCCGACTCAAATGGATTTTGATTGTCTGCCGCCTTGGTCTCCTTGGACTTGGATGTGGATCCCTGATGCCCGCTACGTGTCTGCCATTTGTCTGCGCCGTTCATTTTGGCCGAGGCTCTGGGCTCAGGCTTTCGGGAGGGGCAGCCAAATGACTTTCTTTTCTTGGCCATTGCCTCGTTTGGCTGTTGCTTTGGGCCCATTTAGTTTTATTGTAATGATTTCTATTACCACACGCCATAGTTTGCTGCAGCTGCAGTTGCCAACTCCAGGCTCCCAATGGACTGTTGGCCGTTTACGTGGCCATCGGGCTTAATGAGTAGTTATTTCCGTTTGTATTTCTTGATCAAGTCGTGCATGGCAGTTAGGGCTAATGCCAGGACACACGTTCGCTATTAATTGCCGCCTCTTCTATTGCCAACGTTGTTATTTCATTAACCTGAACGCTCAGCAATCACTAATTGAATTTATGTTTTTTGTCAATGAATTTATGCCAAGAGATAAGCTTTTTTTTTAGCTCAAAGCTTTGTGATATATTTATGGCATTCATTTCTGCTGATGCTGCTGCTACTGCTGTCACAACAATAGATAGTAAAATACAGCAAAAAGTGTTAATTTCTCCTTCGTCTCTGTGTAAGCTTTGTCCTTTTCGAAATGAAAAAGCATAATTAATTTTAATGCGCTTTTCCGCTGCTTTGTTTTTACTTGCTTATCATTAACATAAACGGGAATGGGCTTCATTATGCAGATGATGCAGTTTTAGCCAAGGACAGGGACTGATTCGTAGTTTTTTTTCGAGGGTCTAGGAACAACCATGACCAATGCCAGAAGCAATCCTAAATGAATCAACTGACATGCGCTTCTTCTCTGATGATTATCAATTTGCGAAATTCGTTTTGCTGTGCAAAATTGTTTTCCCAACCCTCCCCAGTCTTGTGGCGGTTAAATTGAAAATGCAAACAAACAAACACACATGGAAATTGAAGTCATTTGGCATAAGGAATCGCTGGCTTCCTGCCCTGTGAGCGTCACGTTCCGGCAGCCAGGCAGCCAACCAGGATTAATGGTGGTGTAATTTATTGAAGTTTGCCAATAAAACGGGGTGGCAAAATTCAAATTAAACTTGTCTTCCCATGGCAGTTCTTAATGGCAAGTGCATTTCCCCAGATTTCCCTTAGATTTCCCACAGATTTCCGCAAACATTTGTTGCTTGTCAGCGAACGGAGGTAAGAGAGTGATGTACTTAAAGAAATTATTAAGGGAAAGTTTGTTTAGTAAAAGAATTTAATATAAAACTAGTTAGATAAACAAATTACATTTTTATAAATATATTATAACCAATTTTATACATTTTTATATATATATATTTACTAAAAGTCAGTAAATGTAATATTCTTGGTGTATGCGCTCCGCCTGCTTCCCATAAAGTTGGCCAACTAGCGAATGCTATAAAAGTTGGCCAAGTTTAAAACGCAAAACTGCGGGCAGGACAGGACTGGGCTAGGGCCGGGGGTAGAAGCAACAGTGGAAAGTTTATGCAAATTTAATGCAACCAAGTTGCGCTCTTGTTTGCCTGCAAGTGATTTATGTGGCCAAAACCATGACCGCGCCCATTCAGTGTGCATAATGCGCCACTTAATGTCGCGCAGCAACAAGCAATGAATGCAACACAATTGCAACCGCAGCAGCAGCAGCAGCAGTAACAACAGCTACAAAGCATCACGTTGCGCATACGACACGTGTGCCGCCGCGGTGGAGGCAGCAACGTCGGCGATCATCAGTATTAAATTATAATCGACAAATTGGAAGTCGATGCAAAATGCGAAGCTTGTCTCCATTTTTCGTGGCGGCAGCTGGCGCGAAACTTTCAATCGAATTTGGCGTTAAAGTGGCGTAAAAGCATTCCAACAAATGGCCACAAATGGTCTCAACTCATGCGCATGTCTTATTGACGGTGGGTGAGAGGGGTGAAGAAGAGGTGGTGGTGGGGTAGGGTGCACTGGGAAAAAATTCTATTTAAAATTTTACAACGTTCTTAAAACTTTGAAGAGTGTTAAGGGAAATTTAAGGGGAGTATTTAGAAAAATTAAAAGATACTGTGATACTGTAAATTCAGAAAAACTAATTTCAGAATTGGAATTAACTCATTTTTGTCTTAGTTATGCTATTTTAAACATTAATTTGTCCATTAAAAATATAATAAAAAATTATCAATTTAAATTTTTTAGAATTCGGGGAGTCCTTTTACAGTCAGAAGCTTGAAACTCATCAAAGGAGTCATTTCCGACCCCATAAATCATATATATTCTTGATCAGCACTTAAAGGCAAATCAGACTAGGGATCTCCGGTTGAAAAAAAAAATTTGAAAATTTTGAAAATTTTTTTGAAAATTATGTAAGGGGTAACATCATTATTTTTTCAAAAAATTGACAAAAAATTAAATCTTAAAATTGGTTTTATTGAGTATTCAGATTTATTATCCTAATAAAAACTAACACAAAACTGCTTTCAGAATTGAAATTAAAGCGTTTTTGTCTTAGTTATGATATTTTAAACTTTAATTTGCTCATAAAAATATAATAAAAAATTATCAATTTAAAGTCCCGAAAATACCGGAAATGCTTTTAAAGTCAGAAGCTTGTTTTATTTAGTATGCAGATTTATTATCCTAATAAAAACTAACACAGAACTGTTTTTAGAATTGAAATCAACGCATTTTTGTCTTAATTGTATATATTTTTAGATAAGGCCCACAATTTCTTTATTTATTATTTATTATTTTTTATTATTATTTGTTTACTTCAGTTCTTCAGATTTACTTTCATGCTGGTTATAACAAGATACAAAAATTCCTTGCCTACTTTTAGACACCCTTTTTAAAGGATTTCCCACAATTACAAACTATATAGAACCAGGCAACGTCTTAAATATTTTTTTTTTTTTCTTAAAATAGCTCTCAAAACTTGATAAGATTTTCCCCCCGTGTGCTTAGAGGCCGGAAGCATTTCCCTGCTGCTGTTAGATGTGAGATATGCAAATATCCAAAACTTGTTAATATTTGATAGGATAAAAGTTTGCCAAACTGCAATAAAAGCATACACACACACACACGTATACACAACAAGGACGACCGAACGAACAACAATAGAGCAGTTCCCCCCCCCCCCATTTTCCCCCTCAGAATTACCCAACTTTCCCCCCTTTGGAGCGACCCCTGGAGTGTGAAATATTTGACTAGCTGCTTGAAATTGAGCTGCTTACGCCTGGCCGCTGCCAAGGCAAGAGTTTTCCCCCCATCAATATTTGATGCTTGGAAAACTCCATCGCCTGACCGCAAGCCGATAGCCTTGCGGTTGCCTGGAATTAATTAATACAACTTTAAGACGCGAATGCCATGCTGGGCAACAGCCGAAAATCCACTCGATCTGCTGTCTGTTAATATTGTTTACACATAATTTGGTTATTAACGAAATGCCAATGGCCCAACTTGGTTAGCAGAAAATCAATTTTCACTGCAATCCCTGACAGACGTTTTACCTTGTGTTTCCCCAGGATATAAATGTGGATGCGGATGCAATGGCTGAATGTCTTTGTGCCAGGACGAGCACATCATCATCAACATCATCAACAACAACAATAAGAAGAGCATTAACATAACACCTCGGCGGCGCGTGTGTGAAAATGATGTTTTTCTTGTCTCGCTTAAAAGGGAAAATTCTCATTTTACATGCACTGCAATTTCTCGCTCACTTCAATTATGCAAATTGTGTGTATGTCGATACCAATTCGCATACACGAGGAGGAGGAGGCGAGTCCTGGCGAAAGAAAAGCGCACCAACATTCGCCATTGCAGCGGGGATGTATGTGTACATGCAATTAACATCATGGCGACAGCTCAACAGACAGATATCCTGATGTAGTCCTGTAGTCCTGCCAAGGCATCCTGCGGAATGCGAATGCGAATCCGATTGGCACTGGAAACTCGAAATCCTTGTCCGAAAATGAAAACGAATACGAAAACTTGCTGCTTGTCGGCGAGAAAGAACTCATTATAATTTTCTTCGTTTCAATTTTCCATTTGCCATTCAATCGCAGAATATGAACGTGGACGAGGATGTGAGATGTGGATGTGGATGTCCTTCCGCTAGCCTGTCCGCTTGTAATTTAATTTACATGAGCTGCTCTCGACAACATCCAACAATTATCAGACGCAGAAACTTTTCGGCCATCGCATCATCATCATCATCATCCCCTTCTTGGCTTTATTAATTACTAATGTGAAAGTTTTCCTGTGTCCTGTAGCCTGTGTCCCTTTTCAATGCTCCATCAGCGTTATCCTTGTCCCCTTATCCTTATCCAGCAAGTTCGGGGCAATTATGAGTTTATTTTGCTGGCTTGCGATTTCTTGGCTTAGAGCCAAAGGGGGTGTGGCAGCAGAGTGGGAAATTCCCAGCAAGCCAAGTCGGCAAAGCCGACTTCAAGCCAATTTTGAAACTTGGCCAAGAAGTGTTAACTCAATCAATGTGTGCAAATATTGATGGGCAGACGAAGTGAGGCGGCGGCGGCTGCTGGGCAAATTAATTTAAGTTTAATTGGACACTGGCAGGAGTCAAGGCATATTTGCTTAGACCTTTGGCTCTGGGAGTCCCTTTAAGCCCCCTGAAACAGTCCTAATCAGGACACGCTCTGTCTGGAAAGCTTGGCTTGGCTTGGCTCATTTTTAATGCCACCTCAGTTGGTCAATTCGTTGGCCGCCATTAAGTGGGTCAGACATGGCAGCCACTCAAGTGCACACAAAGTGCATGGCTGCCAGAGTAAACTTTGCTAGGAGCAGGATGAAGGAGGAAGGATAAAGGAGGAGGGAGGAGGAGTCGCCGCCATAAAACCTAAACGTGGTCTACATTTTTCAGCTTCAATGGAGCGCACGTAAACCTAAACTCAAATGTTGCATTAAAAAGTTTGCAGCGAAAAAGCAGAAAGCAATTCAATTTAATTAGAGTACATTTGGCTGCCAAAAAGGAAAGCGGGGGAAAAGCGGAAAACCGAAAATCGGAAGCTGCTGCTGCTGTTTTGGCCCTTTGGCATTGCCCATTTTTATGTGCCAATTTTATGGCGTCAGTTTTTGGCCCCGAAAAAGGAATTCGCATAGCAGCAGCATCAGCAGCAGCAGCATATGGCCCAGTCATGGCATATTTTGGATTCCAAAAGTAGAAAGCAAAAGAAATGCGCATCAATGGAAAACTTGCGGCAGCTCCTTGAATGGAAATCAGGTTGGGGAAAGCCCCAAAAATTTGATGGATCACCGAGGGCAGTCAATAAACCTCCATCTCCACCTCCACCTCAACCTCCACCTCCTCCTTTGGCCTTTTCGAGAAAAAAGGACTTTTGCCTTGGGGCAATATTTCATATTTCTAAACTGGCAGCTTACATTTCCTCTCCATCGATTTGATGATGGACTCGGCATGATTTTTGTTTTGCCAGCTCATTATTTGTATTTCAATTTGGTGCGTTGCCATTCCCATTTCCCATTCAGCCCTCCTTTCCTCCTCTGCTCACCTGATATGCCTTTTACTTTTTCGGTTTTTGTGGTTGGGCTGCCACTTTGAATAACAATTCTGGGGAAAAAGTTTTCTGCGGTAGCTTTTATACTCGCATATATAGTATGCATGTAGATGAAGACGCAATAAAAAAGTTACTTTATTCTACGTCTACGTGTGCCTGACAGAGAGCTGAGAGTGTGAGTGTGGGTTAAGTGCGCCCTGTTGCGGCTGGGAAAATGTAGATTTTCCCTCAGTACCAGCCCCCCCTACCATTGGCCATTGGCAGGGCCACGAACTGTGCCGGCTTGCATGTTGGCTTGACATTGGCAGCCGGTCTCGTAAAAGCCACTCACAGCGCACACATCGGCCGGCGAATGCAAATACAAAGCTCTATAGACACACAATCGTTTATCAGGATCGAGCTGCACTTGGATAAAAAACTAGAGAAAGGCTTTGCTAATTTCAAAGTGACTTGAATTGGGAGGTAAAACATTCAAAAGTCAGCAGAAAGTTAAACAGAAATACAATAATATTTCATGACTTCGTCTCGAAGGTTGTCAGGTAGATTTTTTAATAGCTTACTTTATAACTTCTGTGATTATAAATATATTATAATTTCCTCACTGTGTAGATGTCCCGATTTCAAGAGCAGGACACTTTTCTGCACATTGTTAGCCCGCAAAGTGACCAACAAGAGGCTCCTTAAAGCCACTCTTTAAGAACCAAAAACTCAGTTCGAAGCAAAAAGGAAAGCCGGAAAACCGGAAAAGGCAAGAAATGGTACGCCCAGGTGTAATATTTGCATTTAGCCAACAATTTGCTGCTACTGTCTTCCTGCTAGCAAGTCTGAGCTGGCTGTCTGAGTTCCGGCCTGGTTAGCATCTTAAATTTTTATTGCAAGGAAAGCGGAATCTTTAGTAATTGCTCTTCGGGGGCCCATAAAAAAATGTGTAGCCAGGTAAGCAGAAGCAGAAGTTGTTACGAGTTCAACACGCAAAATACCCCGACTCGAACTATTACGGGCTTGTCTAATGCCTGCTCACAGATACATGGGCAAATACTTGTGGCCATGGCAGGACGCCTGTGTCCTGCCTGTGTGCTTGAAGAGGCCCTCGAGAGTTGGCTGCTTGGCTGCTGGCTGCTGGCCTGGCAAAACCGGAGTTGGCCAATCTGTGCCTGCCTCCGCCACGGACAAAGGGACTCTCATTGAGGGGACGGACTGCAGGTGTTAACTGCCGGCCAGTGCAAGGCCAAAAAGGAGGCTTATTTCTCCAGCTTCTCCTTCTTTCTCGTCGAAGAAAAGTTTCTGGCGCCTAATTGCCAAATGTCTTTGAGCGGCTTTCAATAAAGTGGGGAAAAAGCGAAAACAACTCTGGCGGCGTTGGCCAGTTCATAATTTAGGCGCCAACTGCTGGCAACAATTGCAAATTGACAAGCTTATTAATCGCTTAATCGGCCTGCAAACTTACTTTGTAAGTCTTTCGCATTAAAATGCGTTTTGTTTTCACTCTCAACAGGGGGTGGTTACCCCCTTACACCCTCTGAGGCACTCTGAAAAGTTTATTTCGGGCAAAAACTTTTTGATAATTGCGCCTGAAAGGGTTGCTGGTTGCCCTTGATTGAGCCGAAAGCGGCTGAAAAACAACTGAAAACTTTCTGTAACCCCCCGCACGGTCGCCTGGCAACAGTGCGTATGATTAATATGTATACAAGAAACGCCGACGCTCGGCTCGGCGCGGCTCGGCTTTGTTTTGTTGTTTAGCTTTGGGCTTAGCTTTAATGAGCACTGAGCACTGGAGCAGCCGGCAAAAAGACGCTTAATGACTCGAACATATCAGGCTGCCTGTCGGACTGGCTTATCTAGCCGGAGGGGGCCGTAGTCCTGCTCGTCCTTGGGGCGAAGGAAAGATGCTTGCCAAGCAGAGTTTCTTTCTAGTTCAAATCTCGGGACAATCGCTTTGCATTTCACAATAACATAAATAGGAATAAGAACGACGCTAAATGCGACTTGAATTCGGTTGCAGATGCTGCGGTCTGGCTGGTTGAACTCCCTCTTGGTCTTGGCCCTCTTGGTCTTGGCCACCATTCCCAATCAGACAGCTTGCAAGCTGCATGGAAAAAGCTGAAAAGTAAATTGTATTTACTTAAAAATTAGTCAAGAAATATTTTTAGATTTATTTTAATTTAATTTAAAATTTATTTGCTATATGTTTACGTATTTAAAATATATAAAATACTTTCTTAAAAAAGTTTTAAAATATGTTTCTCTGTGCATTCTGTGGGTTAGAAACTATTTCCTTTCTTCCTCTCTAATGTCTCCGCTTTTGTTTTTCTCTCCGCCGCACAACGTCTTCGGTTTTGTAGGTGTGGCCCGAAGTCGTTACTGGTTTAGCTCTCGCCTAAACTCCGGCTTCTTATGGCCAACAAAGGCCACTAAACCGATAACAAACTCAAGATGTTTTTTTCTTTAGGGGGCATTAAGAATTTATAAGGCGTCCGTTCGTTTGGGGGGGATTTTCTGGCCAGATTATGGCGCTTCAGCTCGATTCAATTAGAGTACTTAGCGCTGCCAGCGGCACTGGCACTATATATTTTATGTAAATCCTTTCGCCGCCACCCTCCAGTCACAGTTCAGGCTTTGTGGTTTCTAATCAAAACGCAATCAAAAACTTGCTTTTGTCCATCGATGGCCATTTTCAATTTCAAGTTTTAAGTCCCTAAGCGAATTTATTAAATTTATTTTATTTTCTTTTTTTAAAATTCTCTCGTTTTAGCTCGGTCTGTGGCATAGCGTAAACAATCAAATATATGCAAGTTATTCCCTTTGCCGGCAACTTTGAAGTTGAGGCTGCCAGTGTCCGTTGCTCACCTAAAATAATTTCTGGCGAAACTTTACCCACACAGTTTGTTATGCATTCAATGGTCTTTTTTTATTTTATTTCTCAACTTTTTTTCCTCCCCCTTTTTCATGTTTAGTTGTCGGGCTCCAGTCCAGGTGGGAGCTGCGGGGCCAGGACATCAGCTGGCAGAGGATTTAGGTTGCTTCCTGCTGCTGCTGCTGCTGTTACTGCGGAAAATGTCTAGGTGTCGCCTGGATTTTAATATTGTTTGCACAGCAACATCCGGAGCCCAATATGGTGTGGTAAGCGATTTTTCCTTTTAATTTTTTGAATTTTCTTTTTTTAAGTTATCGGTTTTGATGATGTAGACTGTATAAATATTTTATTAGCTGAGTTTAGAGTAAATTTATAAAGAAACTTTATATTTTTGGAAAAGCTGATGGAAAATAAATTTAAGGAAGCTTCTTAAAAGTAATAAAAATAAGGGAAATTAAATTTAATATGTAGAATGAAATATAAAAAGGCTTTATAAATGTATATTAAAGAGAAAACTGATTGAAATTATTTAATTACAAATTATAGAATAGCGTAGCTTAGTTTTTTTAATACAGAATACATTTTTGTAAGGCTTTAAAATACCCAAATTTTGAAACAGATTTGTAAGCTGCTGTAAAAACCTTTTAAATATTTGTTTTATGTATTTATATTTATGCGAAACCAAAAGGGATATTAAAAACCTGCATTAATTTATTATATCAAATTTTAAAGACCAAATCTAAATTGTAAATGCCTTAGAATGCTTAAAATAATCTCACAAGTTTATGGAACATTACTTCCCCAGGACTTCCGTCTTGAATCCCCATCAAATCCTTCAATTTCACAAACCCCACCGAATGCAAATGACTAAATTTCTCCGCCCGGAAGCCAGTTATAAAGTTATATTCCATTTAAAATAAACTGGCTGCCAGAACATTTGCGCTAATTAACTCGATTAAGGGAACTGAATGTTTTGTGCTTTCGATTAGGGGGAAACTCGTGCGTGAATATGCCATAATATGCTAATGGAGTAACAGAGGTGTTCTAAACACATTTACCTAGACCCCGGCCACAGCCCTCAACCCCTCCTGGAAGTGCACACACGGACACTAATCCACACATATGAAACCGGATGTGCGAACAAATATTTGCTCGGCCACAAAATTATTGTGCAAATATGGAAACTATGTAAGCGAGGGCAGTGACGTGGCCAAAAGAGGGGAATAAACGTTTCCATTTATAACTTTAATCAAGGGCTTCGCTGAAAAGTTTGATTGGGAAATGTTTGCAAAAAAAGAAAAAAACGAAATGGAATTCCCCCCTGTTTACTAAGCACCTTTTATGATGGCCACATTTTTGCATAAACGTTGAAAAACAATGTATTTAAATGGGAAAATAAATAATGGAGCCTCTGGATTCCCGTAGCAGAATTACATTAAAACAAAAACACAATTTTCGATTTGCATGCTAACCAATATTCCACTTAGCCTGTCAAAATTTATAAAATAAACAAAGTTAAAAGCAACATTTCAAAACAGAAGCGGTGAAGCGGTGGAAAATTGAATGCACTTAATTAAAGTTTTTTAATTTATTTAAAGAAGTTATTGAAAAGAAATTAGAAAGATATAATATAGATTTCTACTGGGAATTATAAAGTTTATTTTAAACCCTTGGATCCTTAATTAAAACCGATTTATTTCCACCTCCGCAAAGATGGCTGATAGGAAAATCTGTTGGCCAGTCGTCCGCCTCATTACGCTGGAACGCCTTCCTTAAGTGTGATTAATGTTGAGCATGCTCCAAAGATTGATACCTGGCACGCCCACAGGAAAACTGATTTCCCCAACTCGTTTGCATTTCTCCGAGGTGATCTCAGTGTGGCGGCGGCCCTAATAGTTTTGTTAACCGCCACAGACCGAAGCAATCAAAAGTCTCAAGTCCCTTTTTGCGACCCCGAAAAAGGGTTTCAATTTGATTTAATGACGCTGCCGGGACAAATTCAAAGCCACGCATTCGCGACTCGCTGCGACTCCCTCTGCGTGGGCCACAAAAGTCAATTCCATCAAGTTCCGGATGCTGCATTGAATATCAACTAGTTTTGACCCAGCCCCGAAGGACACTCGAAAAATGGTAGATAGTTTATGGTAATCATTTTTGAATTAATAAATATATTTTAATATTTTGGTACTAAATAAATTCCCAATATTTATTGAAAAAGGCAAATAAGATCTAAAAAAATAATAAATTTTATAAGTTGTGGTCTTAAAATATATATTAAATTAAATTTTTCCTAAAATTTATTACCCATTTCTCTGGTTAGCTTCACCTGAGCTCTGCCATTTATAGGTCAACAGATTTTTCGAGTGCACTACCATCAGATTCTGGTTCCAAATCCAAATCAAAAGCTTTGGCAGCCCACTTAAACTTCTGAGGTGAACGACTGGCGGTGACTACGACGGATGTTGCTTCACAGTGAAGCGCCGTTGGCGAGGTTTTCATGTCAGCGTAAATTTCCGTTTCCACAGCCACAAGACAGAATACACAAAAGAAAAATATATATTAATACTTGCAAGATTTTGGGAGATATTTTATTTATTTAACACATTTTTGTTGGCTTATTAAAGATGTTTAAATTTCTAGAATATTTCGAGATATATTTCGAGACATACAAAAAACTTAATAAAATATTCCCAGATAAAAAACCAATTTAAGAAATGCTTAAATATTCTACTAAAACAAACCCAGTTATTGTTTTTATTTATAATAAATTAAGCCACAGCTTCAAATACAAACTTCATCACAAATGAAGAGCCAAAAGACCATCAAGAAAACATATAGTCATGTATAAATCATATCATAGGCAGTCTTATCGGTCGATTTCAAATCAATCAAGTTTTATGTACATAATTTAACCATTTTCCTTTCGCTTTTCTCGCCGTGTGACGATGTGTGCGTGCGTATCTGTGTGCCGGGCGCTTTGTCCTGCAGGTGCTAGACAGTCTATGACTTCATGCATAATAATGAGCCTCTCGGCCCTCTCAATACCCACTCAACCCGACCCAGACTTTCCACCCGGACAAGATCCGGGTCCGTAGGATAAAACGAAACCGACTGTTGCTCCGCCGCGGGGCGAGGCGGCTGTGTGATGTTTGATTTTTGCACGACAAACGACAAGGCTTGAATGGACTTGGATGGCTCTTTCTCTCTCTCTGACTGTGTATTTTAGTTTTGGATTTATTGTGCCAGATATTGCTCGTTGAACATATATACTATATTCCGAGCAGAGACAAGAGGCAGTTCCCAAATATTGGCCGAGGCAATTGTGGACGAGGATGTTCGTGCCGTTGGCTTTGCATTTTGTGGCTTCAATTTTTTGACATTTGACTATTTGCTTGAGCTGCATTATTTTGTTTGTGAAATTCCCAGTTCTCAGTTCTCAGCTCTCAATTCTCCGCAATTCACATTTCACATTTATTTGCTGCCGTTTCACAAACACAATTTATCAACATAAATGTCACAGATTCCATTTCGTTGCTATCAATTTCAATTAGTAGAGGGAGAGGTCAGGCCTCTGTGCGTTTGCCAGGCAATCAGAAACATGCAAATCGAATTTCATAATGCATTGCCAATTTTTGAGGCCATCTCCTTGCCCTGCGGTTATGAAATAATAATCAAGTTTTTGCGGCCCCAACCGAAGTTATTCAATTGAATGGCGCAACCTTTGGCTATGAATGCCAAATCAGGCCTCAATGAATACTTGAGTGTTTGATGATGCCTGATCCGGAGACACTCCCCTCTTTTCGCTCACAACAAACACACTCAGCTTTTGACCATGCCAAATTGCCCGACAATTGGAATTAATGAGCACTTTAATCAAATTTTCCACGCAAAAGCACGTTCATTAATTTTGTACGCAATTATTACTTAGGAAACGCCTTCGACCTCCCCCGAATTAAGTCCACAAACAAAATACGCACAATCAAGCGAATATAGCGCCAAATTACTTTTCATTACAAGTGTACAAGCGCCGGCTGACCAGCATGGCAAGTGCCAGGCCAAGGCAGGCTCCTAGTCGGTCCTACTCCTACTCCAGGTTCCAAGTGCCAAATGCCATCGCAGCGTCCTGGATATGGCTGAGTTGGCCGGGCATTTAAGGACAACTTCATCATCATTAGCACTACAATGGCATGGCGAAAAAGAGAGAATAACATGACGGGCATATAATGCTGATTATGGCATATAAATACGGACATTCACACAGAGGAAGGCACTGTGAAGAAAAAATATATATTTATTAGTTAATTTTCTTATATTAAAAAATATATTTTTCTATGTTTATTAATACCTTGTACTTAATCGCTTTCTCTTTTAATATTTACCTGCTTAAAATATGTATTATTCTTTTAATAATATTTAATTTTTGCCTCAGTGTACATATACAATATGTTGGCATTAGCGGCTCTGGCTGCCTTCTTCCTGCTGTGCGGTAAAATCATATTGAGTGTAGATTAAATGGCGGCACGTCGACCTCTCCTCCATGTCGCCGCATAAAAATCCATTAGAAGCGGAAATCTGCAGTGTCGAGCAGCAGTAGTGGCTCGAAATCGGGTCGAAGGAGCTGCCAGTCCTGGCCACCGGGCATTGAAGCTGGAACAGGGAGTGCCACAAGCACTCCTCGCACTGGCACTGGCACTGGGTCGATGTGGTTTAGTAATTATCACAGTTGCAAATGATTCGATAGCGCCCAGCCTAACTGTGTCACGGGAGGGAGTCTGCGTCTGGGGGAGGTGTGCAGGAGAGGGTGTGTGCGGGTGCTTATCCGAGAGCACTTAACAAAACGTTCACGTTTATTTTAGCCTTGACTCCAATACGCCTGCTCTACCGAACTGCTGCAACTGCCTGTCGACGCCCATGTGTATATGTATTTAACCCAATTTTTGTTAATTTCCCCACTAACACAGTGTGAAGATTGTTGGCGAATTGCTATCGTCTAAAGATGTTCGACTTACTCTTAATTAGAGGATGAATATCTTGGCAGCTTTAAGTCTCTAACAGAACAGAAAGTGTGTTAAACTAAAACCTTAATAGTAAGCCATGAAGTCATAAGAATATTTTCTTAACGACTCTGCTTTCTGTCAAATAGCTGTCTCTTGTTCAGTTTAATTTGATCTCTCAAAACTTCAACATATATTTGGTTCACTTTCATCCGATTTTTCAAAACTAAAACGTTTATTTTCTGTTCACTAAAAAAATGAATTTACTACAAATTTTTAACTTTATAATTCGACTCTTTTGGAAAAATAATGTGACTAAAAGTGTTCTGATGCTTCCTGGACCGCTGAAGATTGTCGTTAATCAGTCCAAGCTTTACATTAATCTCAACGATAGCAAAACTTCGGTGTCGGCTACTGTTGATAATAATGATAGCTGCAAAGAGATGATAGTTGTTGAACATCCCGTAAATATTGTGCCAGGAAACAATTCACTTGCCTTGTACTTGCCTCCAGCTTTATATGAAATGGACTTCATGGACGTGTGCCTGTTAGTCATGGTCGCTTTGGCGATCATACTATGCTTCAAGCCCAGGAGGCATAGGCCAATGTCTACGAAAATGGCACAGGTGGAAGACAACGATGTGTACCTTGATTTTCAGCCCTCCGAGGACGATGTATTCTTCGAGTTCCATTGCAGCGAGGAGGTGTTCCTTGATGTCCAGTCATTAGGGGACGAGGGGTTTCCGGACTCAATGAACGATGAAAAAAATTGGCATGACATCGACGAGGAGAAGGAGGAGGAGGTGTTCCAAGATTTTCTATCCGAGGACAATTGGCATCTAAATTTCCAGTATGACGCGGCAGACGTTTTCTTCAATTTGGAGCTGGACGAGAAAAAAACAAACCACGAAAATGAGTTCCTGGATTTAGAGTCTGAGAAGAATGGATTCTCCGATTTGCCGTTCTATGAGGAGGGGTTCGCAGACGAAGAAGAAAGGTTTACTTATTCCGAGATCAAAGAGGAAGGCGCTTTCAATGAGAAGGCGCTTTCCAATTTTCTGTCGGACGAAGAGGAAATGTTTCTCTATTTCAAGGCCAAAGAGAAAATATTCCCCGATTTGCCGTCCGACGAAGAGGTGAGATTTCTTTTTTGGAATCTGATTTGCCATCCTACGAGCAGAAGTTAGTACTAGTTTCCTAACTATTTACAGTCGAAAGCGGAGCGTGGTTCCGGTTTGCCGCCAGACCATAAGGAATTTCTCGATTTGCCTTCTGATGAAGAAGAGAGGTTGATTTATTCAGAGTTCAAAGAGAAAGATTTTCTCGCCTTACCTTCCGATGCCGATTACCTTCCCGACTTGCTGTCCAAAGATGAAGCAAAGGAGTTCCTCGATTTGCCGTCTGATCACGAGGAACACCCTGATTTGCCGTCCGACGAAGAGGGAAATTTTCTCTTTTTAAAAGCCAAACCGGAACGACTTCAGGATTCATCGTCCGATGAGGAAGAGAGGCTTTCTTATTCCGAATTCAAAGAGATGTCTCCCGAGTTGCCGTCCAACTGGGAGAATTCCTTTGATCTGCCTTCCAAAGAGGAGGAAATTTTTCTCTCTTTGGAATCGGAAGTGAAAAGGTTCCCCGAATCGCCATCTTATGAGAAGACTTCTCCGGAGTCCCAAGAGGGGAGTTGCCCAATTCGCTGTCCGACCCCGAGCTGCTCTCCAAGCTGCGCCCCAGCAAAGAGGAAGACTTCCTCGATTTGCAGTCCGATGAAAAGGTCCAGGTGCTGATGAGAACTGAAAAATAAATAATTTTAGAAATTTAGAAAGAATTTTTATTTTGATTTCTCAAAACTACAACATATATTTGGTTCACTTTCATCCGATTTTTCAAAACTAAAACGTTTATTTTCTGTTTGCTCTAAAAATGAATTTTACAAATTTTTAACTTTATAATTGGGCCCTTCCGCAAAAATAATGTGACTAGAAGTGTTCTGATGCTTCCTGGACCGCTGAAGATTGTCGTTGAAGAAATCCACTATCAGATCAAGCTTTACAATTATCTCAACAAAAGCAAAACTTCGGTGCCGGCTACTGTTGATGATAATAATGATAGCTGCAAAGAGATGATAGTTGGTGAACATCCAGTAGATTGTGCCAGAAGAAAAAAAAAACACTCACTTACCTTGTACTTGCCTCCTGCTTTATGTGAAATGGACATCATGAACGTGTGCCTGTTAGTCATGGTCGCTTTGGCGATCATACTCTGCTTCGTGAGGCTGGTCAGGCCCAGGAGAGATAAGCCAATGTGTACGAAAATGGCACAGGTGGAAGACGACGATGTGTTTCTTTGTTTTTCAGGCCTACGAAGACGATGTATTCTTCGAGTTCCATTGCAGCGAGGAGGTGTGCCCTGATGTCCAGTTAATAGAGGACGAGTGGTTTCCGGACTCAATGAATGATGGAAAACTTTGGCATGACATCGACGAGGAGATGGAGGAGGACGCGTTCCACGATTTTCAATCTGAGGACAATTGGCATCTGAATTTCCAGTATGACGCGGCAGACGTTTTCCTTAATTTGGAGCTGGACGAGAAAGAGGCGACCCACGAAAATGAGTTCCTGGATTTAGAGTCTGAGAAGAATGGATTCTCCGATTTGCCATTCTATGAGGAGGGGTTCCCAGACGAAGAAGAAAGGTTTCTCTATTTCGACATCAAAGGGGAAGGGTTTTCCGATTTGCTTTCCAATGAGGAGGTGCTTTCCATTTTTCTGTCGGACGAAGAGGAAATGTTTCTATATTTCAAGGCCAAAGAGAAATTATTCCCCGATTTGCCGTCCGACGCAGGGGTGAGATTTCTTTCTTTGGAATCCGGTTTGCCATCCTACGCGGAGAAGTTGGTATTAGTTTCCAATCTATTTACAGTCGAAAGCGGAGCGTTGTCCTGGTTTGCCGCCTGACCATAAGGAATTTCTTGATTTGCCATCTGATGAAGAAGAGAGGTTGATTTATTCTGCAGAGTTGAAAAGAAGAGATTTTCTCGCCTTACCGTCCGATGCTGATACCCTTCCCGACTTGATGTCCAAAGAAGAAGCAAAGGAGTTCCTCGATTTGCCATCTGATCACGAGGAACACCCTGATTTGCCGTTCGACGAAGAGAAAAATGTTCTCTATTTAAAAGCCAAACAGGAACGATTTCCGGACTCATCGTCCGATGAGGAAGAGAGGCTTCCTTATTCCGAAGTCAAAGAAATGTCTCCCGAGTTGCCGTCCAACTGGGAGAATTCCTTTGACCTGCCTTCCAAAGAGGAGGAAATTTTTCTCTCTTTGGAATCGGAAGTGAAAGGGTTCCCCGATTCGCCATTTGATGAGAAGACTTCTCTGGAGTCCCAAGAGGAGAGTTGCTCAGTTCGCTGTCCGACCCCGAGCTGCTCTCCAAGCTGCAGCCCAGCAAAGAGGAAGACTTCCTCGATTTGCAGTCCGATGAAAAGGTCCAGGTGCTGATGAGAACTGAAAAATAAAAAATTTTAGACACTGAAGTTTATCGTTACAATAAATGCAAAGCTACTAGATGCGATGAATACATATACCCAAGTTCCTGCCTGCAACCGACATTCATTTCCTAAGCAAATAGGCTGAAGGATGTGGCGGAAACTTGAAGCACAGGCTCCTGAAAAGCATATGTGCAGCATCAATTCTTAAGCCAAAAGGAGGTCCTGTCACAGGGGCAAAAGTTTTGCACAGAAACTATGACTTGAAGTGGAGTGGAAGAGCGGAAAGTTTTCGCTGGTGGGAAATTTCGCGCTAGCGACAAATAACTTTGAACATTTTTATGAGCTTGCAATGGGGCTTGTCAATTATGTTCGTTTCCCTGTCCCAGAGATGTCACAGATGACTCCTCCGACGGCTGCAGAAGGCAGAGCTGCCTGCCAGTCGTTTCATACTTTTCCCTGACTCGGCACAAAGTTTGCCCGCGAACCAAAGAATCAAGAGTCACCTTTGCAAGTGCTGCTTGAATATTTAACCGATTTGGCGAATTAATGACAAGCCCGAGAAGGCGTGGCAGTGGGCGGGATGGGCACGCCCTAATGGCGCTGGGCCTTCTGCATTGACCTGAATGCTAATGGAAATCGCTGCCTGAGTGGGATTTGGCCTGCGAGTGGGATTACGCTAATGGAGCCGCTCTGCTGCTGCTGCTGCTGGTGCCGCAAATGATATGTTGCGCATACGCCGCGTGCGCCGTGGCAAAGGCAATAACTCAAAATCTTAGACTCGTAAGCCAATTTTCGTTGATTTAGTTTATCTGCAGTGGGCCAGCATCATCAATACAAATGCCTTTGCGTCACTGATTCCCATTTGACTACTCTCGGCCCAACTTTGATTTCATTTGTTGTCGGCTCCGAGGCCCCACAAGTCGATCGAGTCTATTTCCTGCACTCAGGGGGCTGAGCAGAGCAGACAATTTGATTTATTGGCACAAATTGTGTTACATTACGTTATCGCTTTGAGTGCGACCGATTCTCTGCCGGCGTGTGTTTATGTATATATATATATATATATGACTACTATATAGCCAAAGCAAATGCTGCTTAAGCCGATGACGATGGCCACCTTAAGGCGATACCGAGACTCTCGCTTTGACAGTGCACTTTTCAATTACTTGATGGCCGGATTTAAAAGCCAAATTCGGCTGCAATCCAAGCCATTTGACAAATCTGGAAAACGACACTTACGCAAAGGAATCTAAGGGATTCGAAAATTCCATTTGCATTAGCAGGAAAAGCCAGTTGGCACTGGGAAAAATTTTAGTTATTAAAATTAACAAGTTTTTAAGTAAAGAAACATTCATTTAACAACTTTTTATTCCGAAATGTATGCATACAAATATTGTCTTGTCTCTAATATTTCATTTCCTTCTCAATTAGTCTCCGAAATGAATTATTTCCAGTGCCAAAAAAAACACAAGTATTTATAAACGGCCATAAATAAAGTCGAAAAGGTTGAAATAATTGCTGGGATATGTAAAACAGATTTCGGTATCTTTGCATCATGAAAATGGGGAGTCCATTCTGGTGGAATTTAGTCCCAAGCTGGACCCATTGCGCCTTTGGCCTTTGGGAGGGCATCTGATAGCTGGAATTGCGACAGGTGTCAGATTGCGCGCAGATGCGCTTGAGTTGGGTCTCCACTCATTTCACTTAACATTATTTTATTATTTCTTTTACTACCTTTCTTTTTTTGCAGCTCAATCGTGCGCATTTCGTTGGGATTTAATTGAAATTCAAACTCGCATTCCGCAATCCAATGACCAAATCGAGTATCGCTAATTAAGTTGTCTATGCATTAATTCTCGCTGCTATTCAGGGTAATCCGATTGAGTTTAATTAAATTTGAAATTTGTAAATCAAATAATGGGGAGTCGCTTTTTAGAGGCTCTCTCCAAATGGAAATATTTGCCGCTGGCAGTGCAGCAGCAGCAGCAACAGCAGCAGCAGGTGCAACAATGCCGCAGCGGCATACCTTTGTGCGTTTTGGCATAAAGTGAATTTGTAAGCAATTTGTAGAACTTAAACTTCGTTGAAATGGAGCAGGACTGGTTACTTGTGGCCGAGACGGTGCACAGGAAAAAATATTTACAAACAAAAGTCTGTACCCAAAGAAATTATAAAGATATTTTAGGAAGCAATCACAGCAATATTTTCCAGTACCTAATGGTGCATTCTTAGACCTGCAAAATGGCCAAAACTTTTGCCTTAGCCTCTTAGCCGCACTTAACCATAATGGCTCGCGGCTGGCAGCCAGTTTTTGGAAGCCGTCGTGCCTCCATTAATTAAATGCTGTGGCTTGTGGCTGCTGCAACTGCAACTGCAACTTCTGGGGCTTTCAACTCAGCCAATAAACAGGAAATTCTGTTGCCCTGCACAGCTCATAAAAATCCATTTGAAGTTGCCCACCACCTGGAGGATGCTGACCCATTCCTCTCCTATAGGAAAAACAACCGTGGCCCAATTAAGTTTCATCACGTTTCGCATGTATGCCAAAAGGAAAAGTTTTTTCTTTTTTTTTTTGACCCGCGCCAAACGAAGCGAAAGTCAAACTGGAGGAGCGGTGGCCAAATCAAAGGTTATGCTGGCTGCTTGCTCGTGCTGACCCTCGGGGTCAGCGTTCGGTGAAAGGTTAATCGACGACAGGAAGTTCATTAGATCAAGTTGCCTCGGCTATGAACACATAACGATGTGCGAGTCTCGTTATGGTTTGGTTTATATGTTATGGCCGCAAAACCGCCTCGATCTCTTCAGCGGCAAATGCATTTAAACTGATTGCATAGTTCGAGCGGGGAAAATGCAATTAGTTACCAACTTTTGATTGCATTTTTGTTTGATTTGCCAACTGGTTGGCATCAAATCTCGATTGCAGCTCGTCAAACATTGCAGTTATTTAGAAAATTCAATTTGCGTTGCGTTTATTTCCCAGAACCACACAAAGGGCATCCACGACGACGACGACGAGGGGTTGTGTGGGATCCACAGCCGCCCAGCAAATAATTTGCAATGTTCGTAATGTGGCCAAACATTTGTTCGATTGCAGCTATTGCCAATTGAAATTTGCTGCTGCCCTTGAGCCGGGGCCACCCAAAAAGCCATGCCTTTTAGCTCTAACTCCGCCTTGGAAATGGGCAGCAATAAGAGAATACATCGGGGAAAAATGAGGAAATTAAGTAAAAAGGTAAATAAAGGTTGAAATAAAATAAAGAATTTGAAAAATTCTAGGGAAACCAAGAAAATGATAATTAAAATTCTAATAAATTATCTCAAACTTCCCAATTTTCATGTTTTTTTTGGTTCATCGCTTTCTCCTCATTCTTGTTGTCTAATAGTTACTCCAATTTTCTCCCTGTGCACCTTCCTGAAAGCTTTTGCAGCTGATTAAAGTGACCTGGGCCAAATGAGGCTTGAGTGCCGGACCAAAGGACTGAACTGGCAGTCAACCAGCAAGGCAATCCCTGTGGCAATCCCAGGTTTCCCATCGCTCCGCATCAAGGTCGCCGCTGATTGAAAATCAATCGCCGGCAATGACGATGCAACCCACTAATCTCTGGCCAGCTTTATGAGCGTGTCTAATGGTCATGGCAATGGCTTTGCTATGGTTTTATCTCTGCCCAACCCAACCCATTCCAACCCACTTCCGTCCCCCTCGGAAAGGCGACAGCTGAATATGTTACATTTAATGTTGCCGCTTGTAATTCTGCATGTTTTACAATGCACTCACATTCTCGCCCGCCTTCCCGTTGCCATAGTTTTGGCCATTTGTTATGCAAGAGTGGGAAAAACTGGCATGCAAATATTTGACTCTGGAGGACGTTGGCCTTGAAAACAGCTCCAGGGCCAGCGGCTGGTCAAGCACAACTCTCACAGATGTCAGTTTATGTAAATGGATTCGAAATTAGTTTCAGTTTGACTGTCCCTTCCGAAAAATAGAGGAAAAATAAGGAATGCATTGCCAGCGCTTTGTGACCAGTTGGGCAGCATGTGTGGACACGGAATTGATTACAAAATGTTTTCAAACAATAGGAAAAACGAGGAAACTATTCAACAGACATTGCCGATGACATAGTTAAGGATATGATTTAAAATTTTGAGTAAAATATTTGTAGCATAGATTTTAATTTACAAACTAATTTGGTTAACACAGGTAATTAGCCTAATCAGGTCCAAAATTGTTTGCCAAACTTTTTTCATTTTCCATCACTCTTAGCCCCCCAAAAACAAATGCATTTCATGTGTCAGCGCAACGTCAAAGGACGATGGAGCATTTGGTAGCATTGAAGGATTGAAGGAGCCGGAGGGCCCCACTGCGCCTAACCGTGTCAGCAACATTAGCAGCAACACAAAATTCTAATTAAGTCATGGGGTTTTGTATTTCCTTCGGCACCGCGGGCACTTTGTGTAGCAAAATTTTTGTGCAAGCTTCCAAAAATTTCACATAAAACAAGCGCACAAAATGCGAAACGGGGCAAAGGGATAAAAGGGAGAGAAAGAAAGAGTGAACTAAATAAAGGACCAACCAGGAAGCGCAACGCAACATGCACAGAGAAAAATTGAGGCTTTGAAATTTTATACTGAATTTACCTTGCGTATAAGTAATATTACGTATTCGACATGGTGACCTAAAGCTGGAATTTCAACCAGAAAACAAAGAAACCTTAAGCCATAAAACAAAAATTAATAATTAATAATAATAATAATAATTAATAATAATATAAGTCTTTTTCTAAAATCTAAAGACGATCCCAAAACGGGGTCTATTTTTACTAAAAAGCAATCTGAAAATGCTGAAATGTTTTATAAAATATATTAATTATAATATTTCCTTAAATATTTCTGATTTCATTTCCCAGTTTTGAGTAGCAGCTTTGCAACTTTAAAACTATTTAAAAAAGGCAAAGCCCAAAGCCTAGACTCGAAAGTCAACTGATCTAGACAATGTTTAATTTTCTCTTCATCCTTTCAAAAATATATAATACAAGTCCCTGGAATTTAATTTAATTACAGTTTTTTTTTTAAGTAAAACTTTCTTTTCAACTAACTTTTGTCAGTTTATAAAAGTGGGTGTAACTGCTTTTTTTGTGACTGCATTGGAAAAGCCAACAAAGGAGGCTCGTGGGCGTGGCAAAGAGTCCATCTTCGCTTCGTCTCGTTTCGCTTCCCGCGCTTTTTGGCCCGGCTTTATTTGCAAGTCCAAGCTGGTTCATGGCTCGCGGTGCGTTCCGGCAAACAAAGCGAATGAAGAACAGGCCAGAGTCCATCCTCCTCCCACCACTAACCAGGCCTTGGCACCACCCCCACATTTTGTGCCGCGGCGGCTTTTGTTTGGAACTTTTCGTTTTGTTTTTGTTGTTGTTGTGTCGGCGGCGCGCAGCTAATTAAAAGAATGTTGGAAAAGAGTAATATGTAAGCAAATTTATGCCGAGCCACATAAATAATCCCGATTATTTTACCTGGTCCGCCTGCAGTATATTTTATTTTCTTCATATTTTTTTTTTTACGCTTTGTTTATTTCGTCCTGGCCCGCACAAAATTTAGATGAACATTCGGGGCATTAAAGTCACGACAAGGTCCTTTTGTAAATACTTAGTTGACCAGGAATGGGTCACTGGCCACGGGAAATATGAATACCAGCCAAAAGGGGGAGGAAAATTGAGACAGTCAAGCAAAAAAGGGAAGCAGGCTAAAGTCGACCCTGACTGGAGGCTAGACCTACGAAAATGGCGCAATTAGCTGCACAACTTGGCCAAAAACGAAAGATTAATGACAGCCCCCTCGGGAGGTTCTTTCTTTCTTTTTTTTTTTTTTATTTTTTGCTTTGCCAAGTTTCGTTCTTTTCAGTTGTCGCTGGCTGCCTCTGCCTCGGCCTCTGCCTCTGCCTTATTGACTTAGACTCGAAGCCAATCGCCCGTCGTGTCAATAAAACGTTCGCTGTGTACATAAAAATAATAAATGACGACGCCGACGGGTCCATCAAGACCAAGAGAGTTCCCAAAGAACACAACCAAAAAAAAGTGCAAGTAATTAGACGCATAAATTTTATGACAAACTTTGCCTCGTCTTGCGACTTCAAGGGAGAGATTTACAGCTGGTCCTGAGCCAAGTCCAGGATCCTTGCCTCCGGCTATGCACTTCCTGTGGCCATGTAGGCAACGAATTTCCTGAATGTTGGACCAACCGGGGCGTATATAACACACACACACCGTGCCATGTGGGGATCATGTCGGGGATTTTGGGAGAGTCCGTGGTAGTCCGGATTCTGGCATTCCGGGCACATGTTGCCCTCCGGTTAATTGCCAGGCTAATGCCATGCCGAACGATGCCTGAGGGCCATTCGATTAAATGCGCCAAGAGATTAAAAACTTTAAATGGTCGTGGGGGGGAAGGGGCCAAGAGGTTGGCAATTAATTTAATTTTGTTGCGCATTTAATGCCAAGCGATTGCCATTCCATTTAACGCCAAATGCGGATTGATATGATAATATTTCTATAATATTTGCCAAGAGGAGGGAGCAAGCTTCCCCTTCTCTCTCTTTCTCTGTTGGGATGTAAATAATTTGTGCTGACAGCTTGATAAATGGCTTTTCAGCCGAGTTAATGAAACTAAAACATGGCAAACGAGCGGCAAGTCGAGAGACGTAGCGAGTTTTTAAATTAAGATAATGCAGGAGAAGCAGACGAGGCCACAGTGCGTATGAGTAACGTAATTTCCTGCCTCGCTGCCATTTGCCATTTGTTCTTTTTGGCAACTCTACAGAGGGATAAATGTCATAGGATTTTCTTTTAGAATTTTAGCAAAGGAAAGCTTTATAAAATGTAAAAGTCCAAAACGAAGCTTTGCCTAAGCATATTTATTAAACATTTTCATCTTAAATTCCTCAATAAATAATTTTTAAAGTAAAACAAACACCAATCTCTATTTTTCTCTGTGCACTCTACCATTTCTCCTTTAGCAGCGTGCATGTGAAAATCTTTTAGCAACAATTTTTGCCAGCTAATGCGTATGATAAGCGCGCATAATATATTTGCTGCCATTAGTGCGCTGCATTTGAGCATTCCTCAAAATGCGGCAACAGTGGCAGGATAGGATTCTGGGATTCGGGAACCTTTTGCCAGGACCACAGCCAGGACGCAACCAACCACTTTCCCGACCCCAGCCATTGCCCATTTTGGGCCATGACAAAGCGCAGCGTGCTTCTGAGTGCTCAATTTATGGTACTCGCCGGTTTTCCGCTTTTCTCTGCCCATCCTCTCTCCGCACATTCTCCCATGGCCCACAAATCCGATTTCATTATGGAAAACGTGCGGCGAATTAAAAGTAGATTTAGCGCAGCTACAACAAAAGACGAGAAGAGGCGAGTGCCAGGACAAATCTCGATGCAGTTCCATTCAGTTGGATTCCATTAGGAGTCCCAGCCATCGGTGGAGTGTGCGTGATGCATGAGAAGCCACGGATAGAGAAGCTGAAACTGCAGCGACAGCAATTGCAGCTGCAATTTCGAATGCAACTGCCACTGCCACCAGGCAGAAGAAGCTCTGATATATGTGCATATATAGATGTATATATCTTCCGATATGTGCATATTGTTTAATGTATGCGCAGTGGAAGTCAGGGTAAAATCTGAGACTAAAACACCTAGGAAAAGTTAGGGAATTTGAGTAAAATATTTTTTTATTTGTGGGAAAGCACAAATTTAAATGGGTTTATAAAAAAAAATATAAATATGGCTTGCATGTTTAATAAAAAAATGGTTTTATAAGATTTACAGACTAGATTTGATAAAGATTACTTTTTTATAATCCCAACAACTTTATTTGGCAAGGATAATGCAAATTTAAGCCTTATTGAGATCCCTTTAAAAGGTGGAACACATTTCCCTCTGGGTTATACATAATCTAAAATATTTAAACGAAATAGTCAAGTGATAGATATGCCACTTCAAAGAATCAACTAGCTTTCATCTTCCCTATAAATCCCAGGGTAGATACAGATACAGGACTTGCCCCGGCAATCCTCCTCGATCCAGCAACACCTTCGTAGGTAGTTAACATAATCAGAGCTTGACAAGCAATCTTCTGCCATGCATTGAAGATGAGTGCCCGATGTCGCTTGTTGTTTCCGGAATTTGTCACTCGAGTGCGACATGCGAGTGTGTAGATGTGTGTGTGTGGGACGGTTGGTCTTGGCCTTGTTTGTCAGGCGACGGCCTTTTCGGATTTATTATGTTGATGTGTGCTGCGTGTAATTTGAAATTATGCGCGGCGGCAGTGCCAAGACGTATGCTTAACATAATCAAATAACTCATACGCACCGTGTACACTTGATGAACAAGGCGAAGGCAACGATGGTTCATAAAAAAAGAGAGCGCAAAGCGTAGGTGAACAACTTCCAAGTCTGGGCTCTCAGGATTTTCATTATCATAATTTCTAGCCAGCAGCCAGGATTCAAGAGCCAGCAAAGGCAACCTGTTAGCCCGATTGATACGCCCAAGTTCGCTTTTCAATTATGTGCCCAGCAGACGTGACTATCGCGCATAATGTGTCTGATATGTTCGGTGGATTCCCTTTCTTACCCTTCCCCCTACCCTGTGACTGCCCGCACACCTTTTGCAGGTGGATGGCTTCATTATGCCTTTATTGGCCCCCTCTGAGTGAGAAGTATTTAAAGGCGGCCCGCAGGTAGTAGTAGGGCCCGTATTTGGGTTAAAACGAAAAGGTAAACAAAAGGTGGCCAGCGAATTTGGCCAACAAGAGCCACCTCCTTTCTCTCTGGCCAAACATATGTATGCAGGCTGCTGTAGGGGTGCTTGCAAGGAGCAAAAAAATGGCAAAAAGGGATTCAGCCACCCGAAATGGAAAAACGTGAAAAGTGCTGCCCCAAAAATAAGTTTCGGTTTTTTGGTTTAGGGCACTGGGACAAAGGCAAACAAAGCACAACAGAGCGCAACACAGTGCGAAATGTGCGGAATATGGAACACCGGATGGTTCTGAGATAATTCCACTAAAACACAGAGAAAGAGAGTGGAAAAGCCCGAAATTTCCCGCTCAACTTGCACTTGTGGATCGTAGGTGGTTTAGTGGCAACAAGCGGTGATAGGAAAGTGATAAATCGTAATCAATTTCAATAGTTTAATTGAAATTTATACTCTACAAAAATATATATTTAATATTTATTATTTTTGAGATTAAATCTTTCTTTAGGTTAACTAAATATATTTATATAAATTATATTATATATTTAACATAATTTTATTAAAAAACATGTTTATATTTCTCGGTTTAGAAGACAAAAATCAAAATGGGAAGCTTTGACGATTAAAAGCCAAGAATAAATAATTTTAAAAAATCAACTATTAATTTAAACTTTTTATAATTTTTATTCATTCATTAAGCATAATTATTTATGAAAATGTTGCCTAACTTCGGAGTGAATAAATGTAATTATTTTTTACATTTTGGTAATTTTGCAATAAATTGTGTTCTTTAAAAATAATTTTATTGATTATTATTAAATCATTTTATTAAAATAAGTCTGCTAATAATAATTTTATTTATCATTTTACTATTTATGCAAATATAAAACCTTTTATTTTGCGTTAATTTTATTCTATAGAAGTTTTCTATAATAAATTCATAATATTTAAAAATTTAATTAAATCAACTCTAGTATTTTACTCAATTTTTCCCCACATTCACAGATATTTAATCCCATTTAATCTGTTGAGAATACAACACTTTCGAAAGAAAAATGTAAACAAAGGCATCGAATGCATAAATGCGACACTCAAGTTAAGCATTCTCATTCGAACATTAAAAACAGCTTCCACAACTTGAATAGTTTTTCACGAGAGAAAGAGCATAAGGGGGCCGGAAAAGCGTTGAGAGAGAATTTCCCTAAGCGGAAAACGAACAGAAACGAAGGCGCCACACGAACCTCCACCGAATACTTTGTGGATGGCAACTTTTGGTAGCAAGCTGGTGGCCAGCAGCAGCGTTGACAGGCGCCAGCGGACGGCTTTCAGTTAGGATGTGCAGTTCCAGCGGTGCGAACGTGTCCCGGGCGCGCCAATTGGCCAAGTAGCCAAATAGCCAACCAGAAATCCAGCCGAATATGCCAACGCCTGACTGAGGGCCGCGGGTCGCGCGTTTTTTGTGTAAATAAACAGAAACCAAAGGAAATCGTAACGAAATCAGCAAACCAAAAAATCAAAAGCAAAAATCAAGCGGAACAGCAGCCAGAGGAAGCTGAGCGAAGCATCCATCACCAACAACAATCACCGCATCATCCATCAGAGATCGGCGGAATTTATTTTTCGGTTTCAGTGAGAAATAAATAGAGAAAATATAAAAAAACACACACGCTTAATAGTAACCAGAATATGCCGTAACGTATACGCCATGTGAGCCGGAGGATCGATGGGATCGAGCGTGTGTTCCGGCCAGGCCATGATAGCAACCCCCTCCTGTACATAGCCTTTCTCTCTGTCATGTGTCCGTATCCGCCATACTGTACATACTGTAGACTCTAATTGATTAAACCACAATAGCAAAAATACAAAAGAAGCAAAAATAAACAAGAAAACACACACAAAAAAGCAAGCAAACCAAAAACCGACATAAAAAATAAATAAATAAATACATATATAGCTCGGAACGCGCGCGCGATTTCGCCGCACGCCGCACACACAAGTTTCGGTGGAAAACGGGTATAAATAATCGAAATAATATTCGAACGCTATGCTATATATGCTATATAGGAATTAGGTAAATTATTAGTATTCAATTGGGCACTGGAATTTCGCGCGCAATCAGAATTAATTATAAATAAACGAGCAGCAGCATCATGGGACCAATCAGACTCTAGATCTGCAGAGTTCAGTCACAGTCACAGCACCACCACCAAGTCATCGCCATCACCATGGACTACAGCCGGCTGAATGCGAACATCAATACGGGCAACATTAGCACCGATGAGTTCCTGGCGGTCTTCACCACCGGCCGACCGGCGGCGGAGAATGCCACCCTCAATCCGCCCCTCCTGGCCGTCGACGGTCAGCTGACCCTGCCAGCTGGCTCTGGGTCGGGACTAGGTCCCGGCTATGTCTATTTGAATGACACATTATACCTGCTGAATGGTAGCTTTTACAACAGCAGCCTCCAGCTGGCCGGTGGCTACTACAATCAGACTTCCGGAGCGGGAGCGACATCCGGCAACCTGACCAATCCGAATCTCACAGAAGTCCACTGGGATGGACGCTATCCCAGCGGCTATACGCTCACCCACATTGTGATCGCCTCCATTATTGTGACCATCCTGATGATCATCATTGTGGTGGGCAACATGCTGGTGATCATAGCCATTGCAACGGAAAAGTCGCTGAAGAACATCCAGAATTGGTTCATTGCCTCGCTGGCGGTGGCGGACTTCTTTCTAGGCCTCATCATAATGCCCTTCTCGCTGGCCAACGAGCTGATGGGCTACTGGATCTTTGGCAGCTGGTGGTGCGACATTCATTCGGCGATGGATGTGCTCCTCTGCACCGCCTCGATTATGAACCTGTGCCTCATCTCGCTGGATCGCTACTGGAGCATAACCAAGGCGGTGGACTATCTCAAATCGCGAACGCCGGCGCGGGCAGCCGTCATGATTACGGCGGTATGGATAATGTCCGCGGTTATCTGCATTCCCCCGCTGCTGGGATGGAAGGTGAAGAGGCCAGAGGGACAGCTGCCCAAGTGTCAGGTGAGTGAGCGTCGCAATAAATAGGTTGTTCCACACATTCCTAAGCCAATTGAAGGCAACAATTGACAACGATCGAACAATGGTGCTATAAAGGCAGAGTGTCAATTTAAATTTGAAGAGTTAAAGTGCTGGCGAATTTGCTTTATTCTTCTTCAAGAGGATTTTCATGTACAATTTTTTATATAAAATTGCAAATAAAATATTTAAAAGTTGCCAAAAATCATGGAAAGTTTAAAAAGAGGAAAGAAAGAAAGCAGAAAACCAGAATACTATTTAATTTCATGAAAGATGTGCATTTCTTTTATAAATAAAACCGCAACTTATGGTCCGAAAGAACACCTTAAATCTGAATTTTATGTGTAAATCAGAACCAATACATCAACAGAAATTGATTGCAAATTTAAAAGAAATTTATTAAAGCCACAAATATCTTTAGAAATGAAATGTTTAAGATTGTCTACATCAAAAATATATAAAAATTAAATTAAAATAAAAAAATGTTAACCCATTTCCAAAATAAATTCAGTTCGTTGTAGCATTTTTATTTAAAAACATTTTATTATAAAAAGAAATTGATATTTGATAAATGCCACCTTTTAGGAAAAATCCTGATGAGCACGTTTCATATACATATCTTCCCCCCAAGTTATCTCTCTTTAAACAATTTCCAGGCATAAATTATCAAAGATCTTTCCTATTCTTTCCGCTTCTATCTAGGTAATTTGGCTATTCTTGGCCACATTTCTAGCCCAATTTAGCCACGTTTATTTTTTTGGTTATATTATTTAGCAGGGCAATAAATGCCATCGCCGCTGAGCACTCTCATATTTGCTAACAATAAAGCGTCGAATAGCTAAAATGTTGCCAGGCAGTGCGCAGATAGCAACATGCAAAGCGCAAAATTGCGGCCGCTTTGTATGCAAATTTTGCAAGTTGCCGGCACAATTGTCAGATCGTTGGATGGCTTTGCTTTTCCCTTTCCCTGGGTCACGCAGAGAATAAACGCAGAAAATATTTATGCATATGAGTGGCGGGGATACATTCCGAGTGTGTCTAATTCAGAAGGCTCAAGTCGAAGGCTCCAACAAGCCAGCCCCAAAAAGTAGGCTATAATCCATAGAAATATGCACATTATCATGCGGGTCCTGCCAGTGGCTGAATTTGAATTTGAATTTCAGTACTGGTGAATAGGGGGTAGGGTAGGTTAGGGGGGTAAAAACGAAACAAACTAGCTGGGAAATTCGCAAGAGAAATTCCAACATCAGTAGCTGCCACAAACTGCTGCTCTTCTCCGCTCTGCCTGCAGCCTTTTTCGGTGAAAATTCTTTAAATTTTGCCACAAATTGAAAACGTCCTTCAAAAGAGGAATCGATGCAGTCACTCCGGCAGCCAACGACGACGACGAGTGAACCATTCAATCACAGTGACTGACCCGTCCTACCCACTGACAGCCCCCTGGAGGAATTTCAGCTTAAAGTTGTTTCCTTCAACGGAATCCAAACAGTTTAAAAATTGTTTAAAAATCCACACAGAAGAGTGTATATAAAATTGGTCAGCGGTGGGTTTAACCACAATATTATTTATTGCAATCATGATAAATGCGTGATGGTAACAAAATGGAAAATGCAAATAGCCTCGGGCATTCCCCTCTCATATCGTTCGTATCTGTATCTCGCCTGTCTCCAGAATTTTTGATTAATTTTTTTGTTACTTCTTCCTCCTCCCTCCGCACAGACAGACGTTGGACAAGTGAATAAAAAGCAAAAAAAAATAGCACAATATAGCAGAATATAATAATAAAGTGGAGCAAGGAGCAGGGCAGACGAAGGACATGGCCAAATAAAGTATCTTAATATAGCAAAATGCTTACGTAAAGTTTGCCATTCAAATTAACCTTGAGACAATAAAAGCCAGGAGCCACGCCAGAGCACCAGCATTTCTTTTTTTTCTGTTTTGTTTTGTTTTGTTTCTCTTTTATTTACGATGGCCAGCGTCCAGCACATTGGCCAGCACATTAATCAAGCCTAAGTGGCCAGGATAAAGTTCCCCCCTCGGCCAGCAGGCAAACACGTTTTTTTTTAGCGATTTTTAAGCAGTCTAAACAACACAAAATGACAATTTATAATATGCCTAAAGTTGGTATCCACAAAAGGCTTCGATTACCAAAGGATTCCTAGACTCAACTCAACACTCCAATTAGTTTTGCGGCATTTTGGCCACAACCAATCAGGCAATCCAACAGCCAGAGAGACATGAGACACGGGTTCAGGTTCAGGTTGAGGTTGATGTTCAGCTCTGTCCAATCGTTAACCATGTCTCCCGGCCAAATTTTTCGGGAAAGGAAATGCCTGTCGGCCATGGCCTTGTACAAGGCCGCCGCCCATGTAAAACCTCCAATTTTCAGCCCCAATACGGGCGGCGAGTGGCATGGCCTGGTGAACATTTTAATTATGACACCATGTTGACATGTACAAAATTGTTGTTCATCGCCACCAACACTGCCACCACCGACATCCTCCTCCTCCTCCTCGTCGTCGTCGTCGTCATCATCGTCATCGTCGCACATTGAACCGCAATACAAGCCGCAGGGAGGAGGCAAAAAAATTGGTGGCAAACATGAAGGCGGATGGAGGGGGCAGAGGCGCTGATTTGACACTTGCCTGCTCGATTTAATTAATAAAAGAAGAACATTTTAGAGCGCGATGACACTGATTTCAGGCCACTCGGGCTTGTCTAGCCTTTTGGCAACTATTTTTAGGTTTTGTGTTTTTTGGTAAAAAGAGAGAATTGCAGAGAGGGAAAGTTTTAAGTTTTTTATTGATTTAAGTAATAAATAAATTAATAAATAAAGACATGGAGGATTTAAAAATGCTTCTGAACATTTGAAAAGCAAATGAAAGATGTATTTTTCTACTAGGAATATATTCATTGACTCATAAAGTCAGGTAAACCCTTAAAATAGGGATTCTTTTTGGAAAGATTAACCTGCAGCCAACAAGTTTTAAACTACACATCTAAAAATATCTACAAAATTAATCAAAGAGTCTGGAAATAAATCATCATTATAATCACAAAAATATATAGAAAACTTAATTAGTTCCTTTCACAATTTTCCTGCTATAAACTTTCCAAAAAAGAAAACTAAAGGATGAAACCTAAAGGCAATCCAAAGGTAAAGATATAAACAATAATAATACAGAAATATTTCAACTCAATATGTTTTAAACGAATCCCAATAAGATCTTTTTAGTTATTTAGTAAATATCAAATCTCTAAGAAAATTCTGCCAGTGCCTTTGCAAATATTTTGATTGGCGGATTTAATTGACATCAGCTGGGGGCGTTTGGCGGCGGTGAAAGTTTTGCCGCTCTGATTAATGCCGAAACCTAATGAGGTGTATCCTGATACGAGGAATATGCTGCTCCTGTGTGCGTGTGCGTGGGTGCTTGTTATTTTTGGAGGCATAATAAGGCCCGCTGTGAGGAGCTCCGAATCAGCTGGCATTGTTCGCCTCACATCGACGTACGTCTTAATGGGTGCAATTTCGCTCGGCAAGTGCCTCAATCTGGGGGGCCAACAAACAAATCTACAAATATCGCATACAAAGGGCCGCTTATTGAATGGAGTGGCCAATGGGTTGGATGCGGGTGCGGGTTGGGGCAACTAAGAAGAAATTCTAATTCCACGAAACTACATTATTCAAGACGCCTTCTCGCTCTTCTCTTTCTCGTTCGCTTGGCAAACTCAAGCTGCTGGCCATTGTGCTGGGGCTGGCTTGGCGGTCCTTTGAGGACGACAGGCAGTGGCGAAAGGGTCACACAATGGACCTTATTATAATCCGTAAAGGGGCAAACACTTTATTGAAATATTAATCGAATATTATATACCATTTTACGGAACACGCACACAAAAGCCAGCCATCACAATGGCGAGCAACAAATGGCCGGACCAGGATGAAATATATATAGGACTCGAATCATGAAAGTAATATGCCTTGAGTCCTTAGAAGCAAAAGTTTATGAGCCCAAAATCAAAGTAGTTAAGACAAAAACAGGGGGTTGCCTGGTTGGTTGGGCATAGTGCCAAGGCAAAGGCTTAAATTACGGGCCCACAGTGCGTATGTGTAATGTGTAATGCGATGATATGCGGCAACAAAATAACGACTTAAGTCATTGCCTAAGTAGCTCATTAGCGTCAGTTTTTTGCCAGGACTTTTAAGGAAATTAAGAGAAAACTGTTAAGGGGGAAGGATAAGGCAGTGTGATACCCTGCACTTGGGGAAACTTTTGGGATTTGATGAGATTTTAATTCTCTTTCTAATGAAGAAGGAAAGGAAAATTTAAATATTCGTTAAAAATTAAATAGAAGAAGGTTCTTATAAAGTTTTATAAAATTTACGAATATAAAACTAGTTTAACTCAAAAGAACTGCTAATAATAAATAATCCTTTAGAAAATCCCCTTTTATTTTAGCCTAAAAATTATCTAACTTGGAAAACTAAAACAGAACTTGACTATCAAAAAGTTTGTAGTTTCGTTTGCTTATTTAATGCAGCTAAAATATATATAAAAATGTATATTTTATACTCCTATTTGCCTATTTATTGCATCTAAAATATATTTAATAAATTATATTTTATACTCCTTTTTCCTTATGTGTATAATGCCTTTTCTTCAACCTCAATGTCGTGGCCGGCGGCAATCTAGATGCAAGGCTTTAAGTTGACATTGAGCCCAGGACGAAAACGGGTCCAGAGTCCTCCGTCCTCCAGCCTCCTGCCTCTATCCCCGCCTCCCCACAGCTCATTCCAAAGTCCACAGTCGAAAGTCCAAAGTGTGTGCGTGAGCCTGGGCACTTTTGATATTTTCTCATTATTTTGTACATGTGCATGTTGAGGCTGCTGCTGCCGCTGCTGCTGTGCGGGTGTAGTACGTGTGTGTTGGGTCTTTGTTACATTTCATACACTTGACTTGCTCGGCTGAAGACTTGTTGTTGTTTCTGTACTTACATTTGCCATCCTAGATGCGCATGTTTATGCGAAAGTGGAGGTCCTGTGTATGCCTTGGCCGTGTCTGTGTGAGCATAGTAGCCCTTTACGTTAGCTAAAGTATTTTACATTTTCTTCAGTTTTTTTCTTTTTTTCGGCAGCATTTTCATGCAAAAGAAGGCAAAGAAATGCCAGAAGCCGGCAACGGCAAAAAAGGTTCAACAGCAATGGGCTAATGGGCTTAGTCCTTGAGATACTTTCCTCAGGGTTCGGGCATAAGTCTGCTTGTGTATCTTGCCCTGCACTTGTAGAAAATTTCTTAATTTACTAAATATATTTTATACAATTTATAGTATTGAAATGTAAAGCAAAACACATACTTTCTTGGCTATTTATTTATTATTTAAAGAACTTCTAAAACACTTTAAAATCTAAAATTTCAGGGCAAATCCTTGGCTTTTTTTCTCTCTCTGCATTTTGTAGGTTAGTGGGTTTACTATGTGCCTCCGACCGCGTTTCCACATCGTTGGCAAAGTTCACTTTTCTTGGCCATTACGGTTTCTGATGGCTTTTAAGATCATAATCAGTGGCATTTATTTTCAAGCAGCCACCAAGGACCTCTTTGGGGGCGTGGGGGTGGAGCAGCAGGAGACAGCAACATTTACGCATTGAACTGCGTTATTACATCCTTGATTTGTTTATAACAGGAAATTATTAAGGAAAATATACATATAGATATATATATATATTCCTAAAAGAAAATCAAAAAAAAAATCAAATAACAAGCATACGCCCCGTTTACATTCCTCTGATTTTTTTTTTTGACTCCTCAAATCGTTTGCTAATTTCCGCTCGCCGCGCTCTCATCGCCGCTGACATTACAAGCCCAGTTCGAAGGATGTTGTTGGCGAGCGTCAAACAACTGGCGGCATGAAAATGAAAATAAAAGGAAACGAAACGAAACGAAACACTGACGACGGCACCGAAAGGCATGCCTTTGACTGAATGGCCACCACAAGGCATATGCCTTGGCATTTTATGCGTGGCATAGGCAAATATTGACATTTTAGCTTATGGCGCACGCACCACTAACCGGCGCCCCGTCCACCATTTTTTCTCATCTCATTCCCACGGCTTTCAGTTTGCCAGAACCAAGCTCACAGCTCCAAGCTCCCAGCTTTCAGCTCTCTCCTCCATCGTTGGTTAAATTAAATTACAGAGCAATTCTTTCCGGCTGCTTTCGGCTGTGCTCAGAGGAGTATGTGTCTGTCGTTATTGTGAGTGCTGCACGTATACCATTTGTGGTCTCCTTACCCATATATGTACATATATATATGCACAAAAACATATTTATTTCAATTGGACAATCACTGGCGTATATTAATATATAATATCCTTTATTTAAATTGAAAAAGTTGGGCTTTAAAAATCTCATAATATGACAAACTCCCTTTAAAATAACTTTCAGATTTTATTTACCTTAGATTTTGTCAAAATTTAAATCCAAAAAGCACTTAATTCTAATCACTAATCTTACAAGTTATCTCATTAAATTTCTAGACCCTCTTCTCCCTGTGTAGAACCCATTTCCCTTCAACCAAGCTCAACAACTGCCATATGCAGTGGCATTTGTCATGCTCCGGCTGAAACTTAAAGTCGGCACAAGTTGAACTTCATTTTGGACCCGGATACACGGAATACCCATTCCGCCATCCCATCCAATTTCATCTCCTCCAGAGACTTATCCCCTTATCGTGGCTGTCGCGTATTTCGCCAATGGCTTCTTTTTATACTCTGCCTTCGCCCTCCCTCTTGGGTTTTTTATTTGTGTGAGGGAAACTCGAACTTTTCGTGCTGCTGCTGCTGTTCGCTCTGTCGGTTTGATTAAAATAAAGCCAAGTTTCTAAGCCCGGATTAGTGTCCGAATTATTATTATTTTTTCATTCTTCTCTCTGTTATTTTTTTGGGGGCGAACGACAACGAATGCGTTCTCAGTCAATTGTTTGGCTTCGTGGCTTTATTTATTTACTTTGCGCTCAGTTCATAGACGCCGCCGCTGCGCGTTCTCCTTAAATTTGTTTATACAATTTGCATTGCATACTTGGGGAGGTTGTCTGAAAAGTTTTTTATTGCATTCCACAAAAAAAAAATGTGCAGGGACGGGAAAATAGGTAGAAGAGACTTCTGAGAGTTGTCTTCTTATCGCATTCAGAGTCTGGGCCCCCAAAAGTTAACACACACTCAGTGCAACTCCTGGTAAGAAGGCTGATGTCATCTCGCATGAAATATAATTCCTTTTTGGGCAAAGTTTAATATCATTATTTTTGTTTCTGGCTGGCAGCTTGTGCGAAAAGCGCTTGAGAAATTCGCACGCGTATTAACTTTCACTTGCCAGGCAACATAAACAAGCTTTAAGCAATGGCAACAATGCCTGAACTGAAGCAGATTTGGTATTTATGAGCTTGCCACAAGAATCTGGCTGGCTGGCTGCCTGGCTGCTTGGCTGCTTGGCTGCCTAAGTAAATTATAAGCAAAGAAAACCAGCCGGAAAAGCCGAAGAGTTGGGGCCGAAAAACAGTTGGAGATGAAAGCAGAAAACTCTTTTACAATTGACTTGCCTTCCGCTGATGCTAATTGAATTAAAATCCATTGGCAAGTTGTTGTCTGCCGGCGGCAATAAACGGAAACTGGCAACTCTCAGGCTGATGATGACAAGCAAAGGGTCAAAGTTGAATTTATTGCCTGGCCGAATGGCCAGCATTCTGTCAAAGTTTCTGGCCACGCGAACTCTTTTTCGCAATCGTAAAGTCAAATGGCGCCTAATTGGCAAAACAAGCGGAAAATCGCAAATTAAAACAGAGTCCGCATCCGAGTTGAGGCTGGAAATAAATTTATCTTGGCCCTCTGCAGCCCTTAGCCTCCCCCAAAAATACAAATAAAACAAATTGCGCATACGCCCCGCAGCCGCTTTAGTTCTGCCCTGTGATTTTCGCTGCCACAGCTTTGGCTTTATTAAAGGAAACCAAATAAAATCAAATGAAATGAAATATATTTCTCGGGCTCTATTCAATTTGAATTTTGGTTTTGTTTGGCCAAAAGCCAGCAGCAACCATCATCATCATCATAATAATTAAAGAGCTCAGCGCGCTGCTTGCAGTTAATTTTATACGCATGACCCAACCAAAAATCGGCAAATCGTTCGATACAATCATATTTCTTTAACGCAAAATTCCCACACAAAAAATCGCTTGACATTTATGACAACATTTGCACACATGAACACCATAAATTAACTTCACGCAAAAACTTTCCGCCATCGCAGTGCTCCGCTCTGTCATAACAATGTCAAAACTTAAATATTGACAGTGCCATTGACATCGACATCGGCATCGTCGTCATCGACATTGCCGTGCACTGCTCTGTTTAGCCTCGCTCAGCTTTTATGGCCACGCATAATTTTTCCATATTTTCAGCAGTGCCGAAAAAGAGTCAGAGATTGTCGTCGGGAAAAAAAACAAGAAAAGCAAGAAAAACCCTTTCACACGCCATGGGCTCGGCTCGATTTTGGCTTTGATTTCAGGCTCAGCTCAGGGTTTTTGGCCCTAGCTTTCTGGCTTTTATGTGCAAATTGCACGCAGTAAATAAAAATAAATGAGTATGAAAATTTTTTACTCCTATCAGCAGTATTTTTTTATTTGCTCGCCGAGTTCAAGACACACACACATGTCGTGTGTGTTCCACATGCTCCTCATCCTCCTGCCACATAACCCATATTCCAGAGCCCGTGTCCCGGCTCCCATACCCATGCCACCCGCAACTCTGGCACCTCCTCCATAATAATCGTAATGAATGGCTTATCACGCCAGCTGGCGTTGTCACCATCGCCAGTGATGGCATTGCCATCGTCTGGCGCCTTTGTTGGTTCAATATACCCGGCTGGTGGGTGGGTTTTTTTGTTACACAAGAAAAAGGAATTTAAAACTTGATGAATATTGGTTTGAGAATTTAAAAATATATTAAGTTTTGAAGTTAGAAATATATTTTTTACATAAAAAAACCTTGCCTATCTTTAAGGACATGTAAACCCCTTTTTTCAGCCAGTCTTTTGTTGAGAATCTGAGATCTTAGGGTTCAAATATGAAGCTAAGGATTTTCTACAATATATTTCTTATCATAAAAAGTTCCATTGTTTCAGCTTCAAGTTCTCTACTTCCCAAAACTTCCATTTCTCCCACTTTTAATTCCTTTAAATTAAAAATTTAAGCCCTAATTTCTTACCGTGCCCTTGGCAGGCATGTGTGGCCTGTGGAAAATGCGGGAAATGGTTAATAAACGAAAGAGTTATACAGTTTGCCAGACGAAAGAAAAAGCAGGAATCCCAGCGAAAACTCCAACTCACGATTCGACAATAAAATAAAATTTAGCAATTCAATTTAATGCGTTATTTGTCGTAAATTTATACCGTGCCGGGCATATTGATTTACTCCAACTTAAGTGAAAAAAACCCCCCAGTCGAAAACTGGAAAAGCGAGATAATTGCCAGTTGAGTCAGCAGCACACATGGGACCCAGCATCACGACGGCATATGAAGATTTATGGCCGCACCGAAATCAAACACCAATTTCGCCATTCATTAAACTCAACTTTTTAGTGGCCATAGCTTTAAGGTTGGTTTGCTGCTGCCGAGGCCTGGCTAAAGGCATTATCAGCCTTAGCCAGGAGCTATGGGGAGAGCGGGAGGGAATCTGGTATCTGGGGGGTCCTTGGCACTTTGTCGCATAAACATAAACACTTACAAATTCAGCGCGGAAAAACGAGTGAAAGTAAAAACAAAAGAAAAAGCAAACCAGCAAGGATAACAACAACAACAGCAGCAGCCGCAGGAGCAGGAGCAGCATCGTGGCCAAAAATGGTGCAAAATTATTTCTTGTGTTGTTTTCTTTTCACTCGCAGGCGGCATAATCCATTTTGAATAAAATTCCGAATGAACAGACACGGTAAAGGAGCCGAGCAGCCTGGGAAGGATGAAAGAAACACTGAGAAAAATATGGAAAAATAAAATAATAAAGGGGATTGTAAAAGGAAAACATTTTGAATTTATTTTATAGGGATTTTTATTATTTTTATTTCTCCTTAAAGAAGCAGCCTTAATTATGACTTTGAGATTACAAACATTCATTTAGTCATCAAGAAAATATACAGAAAATATTAAAAATATTAAATTTTTTAACAGATATCAGCGGATAAGATCTCTAAAATTTTTCTGAGTGCATGTAAACCACGGAGGATGTTGAAATCCGGCCGCATCCTTTGTTCTGACGGTCGCCGCTTGCCTTTTTTCGCCGTTTGTCGAAGACGATGCCAACACACTTAAAACATGAGCACGAAAAACATTTACATAAAATCGTCTTAAAGTATTTGCGCGCCTCATCGTCTGCGTTGAAGAGGAGAAAGTGGAGCCTGGGAAAAGGGACTCCGACGGATGCGCCCGTAGGCCAAATAAATTACACAAAATGTCGTCGGGGCCCCATTTCTGTGGGCCATTTTGTGCCATTAAATACGGTGAAGTGGGGCGGACAGGAAAAGGCAGGCGGGGGCGGCGACCCGGATAGGGAAGGCGGCGCACAAAAAGAAATTATAGAAATTGCATTTATTCGGCAAAAGCATGAATAAGTTTTTAATTTGCATGGAGCTCAGACCCCTCCCTCCCTCGCTCTCTGCCTCTCTGTTAATTCAGTGTACCATAATCTCGCACTAAATGCGAACATAATTACCCCAAGCGGCGAGATAAACTTTCGTTTGTGCGAATTGAATTAAATTTGCCAACTGAAATTGCATTGGGTAAATGAATTTGTAGTTTAATTTGCTGCCTTTGCTGCGCGGGGAACTTTCAAATCAACTTTTTCACTCGCCGCACATGTCGTTGGGGAGTCGCTCGGCCACCAGAGAAATCAAAAAAGTTCCAAATTAAATGAGACAGAAGAGCAGCAGAGGCAGCGAGTGGGGGAACCACAAGGCCAAAAGGAGGTGGCAGGACCTTGTTGCTACACACACAAAAGCCCCCCCCTTTGGCCCTGAGTATCATTGACTCAATGGGGCCGGGGATTCAATTTAGCATATATGAGTTTAATTTCGACATTCATAAATCCAAACCAAAGCCCCGGATGATTCATGTAGTCTGTGGATCTCCAGCATCAGGCTCTCCGCCTTGCTCCTGGCCTCGCCTAATTATGCAAAAGTTTTTCCGTTTCCATTTCCATTCCGAACGTTTTTATTGCCGGGGCTACTCCCTTGGGTCAATTTTAATTACGCTCATTTGGAGCCTTTTAATGTAAATGAAAAATAAAAATAAAAGCAAAAACAAAGAAGCGAAAAAAGAATGAAAGCCAAAATACGTAACCAAACAAAAGTAAGGCGAAATGGAGTTGAGGAAATTTTAAATTAAAAACAACAAGCCGTAAAGCAGGGCGTGTAAAATTTGACAGCGGCAACGAAGTGAAAATTGCTGAAGCATAATTGAGACAGAGGCAGGAGGCAGAGAGCCAGGCCAAAACCCGCATCAACCAGGCAGCAGTCCGCACTTGGCTGTCGTTTTCTTTTTCGTTTTCCGACTTTTGTGCATAATTAAAATTATGCGCATTGACATTTGAGGACAGGCCATGTTATAAATATTAATTTCCTTCCTTCCATGTTTTTATTTTTTGCTTCCTCAAAATTCCATTGGCATGCTCTGGGGTCCTGTGCATGCTGGTTAAGCCCTTTGACTTTGCTTACCTCAACCGAAATCCATCTAATTTTGCATGCCAAAGGAGCAAGTTTCATACACACACACACACAAGTCCCCAGTTTGATCCTGCTCCTTCTCCAGAGTGTGTAATCGTCAATCATCATAATTCCGGGCACTTTGCCGCCCACATTGCGCATACGCCCCCCACTCAGCCAACGTCGATGGCTCATTTTTACAAATGAAGCGCATTTTACAGTTCACTTTAATGTCGGCCATAAAACCAAGAGCCAAGCCATATCCTTTGTCTTTCATTAACACGCAGCCGCTGCGATGAAGACGAATGACATTGTAAAGAGGAATATGGCGGCTGAAAAGGAGTGCCGGCTGCCAGACGGAAAAAAATTATAAAGAAGAAGCTGGGCTTAGCCAAGCCAACCGCCGCCGCTGCATTCATTTGCCGGCGCCAAGGTTTTATTGAGTTATTCTTGCCATTGTTGGCAATAAGCCCGAACTGAAGACTCTCAGCGCCTCAACCACCGCAACCGCAAAAGGAAACCCCGGAAATGGCCAGGCTTTGATGATTTCCCCTTTGCCCAGTGAAGCCTAAAACTGCATTTGGAAAGCGTCTGATTTTGGAAGAGAAAAAATTACCACAAAAACGAAAAAAAACAGAGACCGCGATAAATTCCACATCCTTTCTCCTCCACTCGAAGAAGCCTGTGTGTCACATTCCCTCTTTCTTCTCGGTTCCACTCTGCTGCTGGCATTTTTATTTCATTTGGCTTTATGAAATTAGTAAATGCCAGGCTCCCAGGAATTCTATGCCATCAGGATGGGTCACAAAATAAAATAGAATAAGCCAAGACAAAGGCAAAAGTCCCTTTCGTTCTTGTTGTTGTCGTTGTTGGGAATAAACGTTAAAATATGATTTGATATTATGGCCAGGACAGCAGCCATGTAGCTTTGCCATTTGTTATCCTTGTTATGAATTCGAGAGAGTGCCATGATACCACAAGGCACGCACCCGAGATGGAGTGCCTCGCATCAATGGCATTTTGATTGCGAATATTAAGACATTCGACAAGTCGGTGTCGAGTTAAGGATATTATTATCTGAATGCTCACGATTCAAGGCAACAAGTGGGGGTTTTTGTGGGTTTTTTAAGGGGTTTTTTAAGGGATTTTCTTTACATTTTTTAGAAATTTAACATAGAGATTATTTGATATACATTTGATAATAGAAATTTGTGGAATTGTAATGCATTTCTATATATTTATTAATGTAGATATACCTTGTTTTTATGGATTTTCCCTTTGAAATCTTTAGAGACATCTTTAAAAAATATAAATAAAATAACGAAACTTTAGATTTCTTATAAATTTTATTTAGTTTATATTCCAGTCTTCCTGAATTTAATTATCCAGGAAGATGTCTTCAAAAAATGTGTAAAAGAAAGCTTTCTTAGCAAAACCTTCTTTGCTGACAGGAGCAGGACTCCCCCGGAAGTCCTCATCCTATTCCTAGCTGGCTGCTGTGATTCTGACCGCATTGCCGCCGTATGTTTTGCGCCAGTCACAGTGTCCGATCATAAACTTCCCGCACACAAACACACACTTACACCCTGGGAAAATATAGGCAAATAAATAAGAAGGAAGCCAAGTCAACGAAACCCAACCCGAACCCAAGCCCAAACCCAACCCAATCCCATTTGCAGCACCTTCAACCTATGCCCTGCACTTGTCTTCGCCGGCCCAAGGAACAGCTCACAGCGAACACATATCATTTGTCTGTCTGCCGAGTGTCCTTGTGCGTTTTTTTTCTTCTGTTTTCTGTGTCGTTGTAGTTGTTGATTGTAGTTTGTTGCCGCCTACGTTGTCGTGTTTGTGGTTACACTTTGCGTGCTCTGTGTGTTGTGTGTGTGTGCACTTGCTTCTCCTTTCAACGCAACCCGAAACCAACACGGCGTATACGTGTTTTTTTCTCAGCCTTCCCTTTGCATGCGGTCTTGGTCTGTGCGAGTGTGCGTGCGGATAACTGCGCATACATATGTGTATGTTGGCCTATTGTGCTAATAGGCAACACTATCGTATTTTAACAGCTTTTATTTACATGTATGCTCAAACACACACACAGTCACACAGAGAGACGATGGGAAAGAAAAATAACTTTTACTTGTTTCTGGCGGTGAAGGCGGCTGCACTTGAATAAAATCATTGTTATTTGTTTTTTTTTATTTAAATAAAGGAATGAAAAAGGATTTTTTTTATGGAAAATGTAAAGATTTTGAAGGCGACAACCTATGCAGAAATATGTTTAAGGGATTAAATTCAAGGAAATATATATTAAGGATAAGTTTACGGGATTAAGTTCAAGGCAAGATATATATTTAGGATTATTTTCATTTAATTTAATAAAAAAAATGGAACGAAACATTTTTGGTAAATCAAATATTCGTTTGAAATCACACCACACAACTAGTAAATAATTAAATAAATGTATAAAGCTTGAAATAAACAATGTTATTTTGTATTTCAATAAGCCTCCTGTCAACTCTTTCAATTTTAAATACTTTGGATTTAATATTGAAAGCATTCTGACACACTAACACTAAAAATCAAATATGTAGAAAATTGTATTCCATCTTTAATTTTCTCAATCAAAACAGATTAAATAAATCCCATAAAGAATAAAAAACATTACCGAGTTCCCTGAAATTTCGAAGCTGCAACTGTAATTTGCCTTTAAGCAGCCGCAGTTTATGTTATAAATTAAAAGGGACTCGTCTGCCAGTCAGTCATTGACTCAATGAGTCAGTCAGTCAGTCATTCAGTCGCCCACTTATCCACATGTCAGCCATAGAGAGGCGGGACTTCCAGCCGGATTCAATCCTTCGTCCGTCCGTCCTGCGTCATGGCGCCCGGCGTCCCGCGTTTCCTCAACTGTGACCTGGTCGTTCCCCAGCATGATTGGCATTTTCAAGCATCAGCCGCCGTCGCCATCCCTTGTGTCCTTTGTTAACACATTTCCCTCATACTCCGATACTCAATTTTTCAGCTCACCCACACACACAAACACACACTGATAAAAATGGCGAAATGACAGGTTTTATAATTGGCGATAAAATGCCATTAACAAGGGACATTGTCCGGAATGCCATACCCATTGGTCACGTGTTTGCCAGCCACCTGCTCAGCGGGTTTTTGAGTGGCATGCCACACATATATACCATATATATCGGAGCCTGAAAGGATATAATGGCAGCCACAACCCATATCCCACATCAGCTGCAGCTGCTGCCTTTCGATTTCTTAAAGCTTCATCCTTTAAAGTGATGAGCAATAAATTGCCTTTTGCCTTTTTTGGGATGTTAAGCATGTGAAGTCAATAAAATTTTTAATGGCTCCCAAGCACTCGGCTGTTTGTGGCCTTTAATAACTCGGAGAGTTTTGGTAGAAGTTATGCTCACAGTTGATTCAGGATTCAGGATGATTCAACTAGGAAAAGCAGCGCCCAAGTTTCCGGTTGAGCATCACAACGCACCGCCGGAAGTAGCAAGTAACAGAACTTCCTGGCGTTGGGCGCCAGTAAACTGTAATAAACACTAAAAACGTAAAATGTTGTTGCACAGACTCAGGGGCAGAGTGTCATTTGACTGACAAATGTGGCCAAGGAAATGGCAAGGAAATTAAAACAAATATAAAATGCTAGCAACAAGGCAAAGGCAGCAGAAGCATTCACAGAATATCAACAACAACTGTGACCACACTGGAGGAAAATCTAACTAAAATTAAAACTAAAGATTCTAAAAATAGTTCAAAACGATATATTGCCTTAGGAATGTATTTATTATATATCCCGCATTCAGCCACATTTAGTTATTCATTTCTTGGATATTTTTTAAACGTAATTAAAACATTTTAATTTGGGAAAAGTATACCTCTTGCCTTCTGCTATATTTCTTCACTAATTCCTGTTAGTTTCTGCTATAATTTTCGCCAGTGCACTTAACTCTGTGGACAAACTTGCCGGGCGAAATGAAAATAAATATGGGGCTAACTTTTTTGTTGCAGAAGCGCTGAGCTAAGGTGAGGTGAGGCGAGGGCAGAGCAGAGCCGAGCTGCTGTTGCGCTAGTCATTTGCCATTAAAGTCAACAACTTTCCCTGGCGCAACGCTGATAAAGGCCAGCCCCTGACAGCCGGTTTCCTTTTTGGCCGCCGCCGCCGCCGCCCATTCATTTCGATTGAATTACGCGTAATCGTTGCGAGTGCTTAAAAATTAAATTAAAATTTTATTTACTCCGGCAACGGGAGGTGGCAGCTCAAGAGGGAAAGTGAGAGATTGAGGCCGGGGTCCTGCCACCTTAACCTTATCTCTGGCCCAAGCACACACACACCGAAGCCATAATGCAGCGGTGGGGTGATAAGAAATCGATTTGTCACCGGGACGTGAGACTCAATTGGCGCTTAAACAGAGGCCCAAGCCGCGAGGGTATAAATCAGCCGTTTGCACACGAGGTGAATGGCTTCCTTCTTTGTGTTTGTCAAAAGTTTATTACACACAGGACCAAAATAATAATAATAATACTCAAAGGAAAGAGACATGTCAAAAATATACAACATATTTTTAAGGCTGTTTATAAGGCATACAAGAGATATGTATTTTACTATACTGGAAAGCTTAGAAAATATAAAAAATAATATAAACAAATATTTTACAAAGTAATCTAAGGGTTTTTAATGGCTTCAAGGTAATATTAACAAAAGAAAATATTTCCATTAAAGATTTCTGTAATTTTTCAATTTGTAAAATAAAACTTCATAAATTTTCTCCACCTTTAAAACCCAATTTTTCACTGTGCACTCGCATACATGCTACTCGTACAAGTTGCTTTGCGAATCCAAATCCCCAACAAAATACTTGCAGCTTTTGTGGCAAATGTGTGCTTGGCTTGGAGAGGTAAAAAAAATTGAAACAAATTTCAGAGCTGGATGGCATTGTCATAGCCTAACTATGAGCCCCCAGGCTCTAATGATTATTAAGTTGCCGGTGTGTGCGTCCTGCCTGGTTGTGTCTTGCGTTGATTTATCCCCGATTTACAAGTAAATCCTCAAGTGAAATATAATTTCCATGTGTTTATTTTCTTGCCAGAAGAATAAGAAAATTTAACTGAATCGATTGAGCGATGACAAGACAGCGGGGGGATTTACTTGATATTCCCCCGGTTTACATATTTCGCGAATAAATCCCCTTTGCCAGACAGCCAAAGCAAAGAAAAGCGTCAGGATGAATGCCGTTTCGTGGCTGCTGGTGCTGTCTTTTTCCTCTAGCTTTTGCTGCCCGTCTTTCTTTTATGGCTACGCGAATTTCCCGCATTTTCCCAGCTCATTCCCCGTTCCCCTATCCTCAGTTTTTGGGTCTCTACGGTAATGTTTTCGCCTCAGTTGCACGTCGAATATTTTCAGCGATTGCCTCAGAAGCCGCAGAGTAAACAAGCGCGCTCACATTAACTTTCACTTACTTTGCGAGTGTGCGAGTGTGTGTATGCTGGTGTGTGTTCAGGGATATATATATATATATATATCCTTATAAGGATGCTTTCTTCGACTCTCTCTCTCACACACACAGTTGCTTACAATTTAAACGCTTCATTTCACTTTATTTCGACTGCGATTTCAATTTAAATTCCATGGTTTTTCATTTTCCTTTTAAACATCTTTTACTTTGGCTGACTGACTGTGGCTTTTCCAGATTTTCTTTAACCTCCACCCCCGTACTGCTATACCTAAAGCAGTGCCTCCATTGAAACGCTCATGAAAATTAGAGGATTTTGGTGATTTTAATTTTTAATTTTGGCTTTACCCAGCACTTTATTGATTAGCACAGCTTTTGAGTACGGGTTTTTACTTAAAAATGCATTGGAAAATGTTTAGAAAATCATCAATTAGGCAGTTTAAGAGTTGGTCTTGGAGTGCATGGTTTTCATATCGTTTTTAGTATTATTTTTTGTTAAGTGTAGTAGTGGTTTTCAATAGTTGAAAGCCGGAATGTTTTAATTAACTTTTGTTTGCCTTTTCCAGAAGTTTTCCCAACGGAATATTTTGAATTTTCCCCACCGTCACTCTGTACTTTAAATTTTCCACCAAAAATGCTGCACAGAAATAAAAATTGTTTAAATATATATGAAATGGTAAATTGTTTAAAAATATATTTTTAATATATTTTTAGGTTCTCAATTGATTATACTTTGCAGCACAAAGCAAATCATACAACATTTTCCCCTCCTAAAAAGTTTTCATCTTTAAAATATATATTTATACATTCAAAATTCTCTCTGAATTTTTCTTAGTGTCCTTTTGCCACCCCAAAGGACTTGCAGTTCCTGGTTTTTCGGCTGCGGTTGAACATGGGAAGGCAACGCCTGCATGTCGCCTGAACTGGAACTGAGCTGTACGCATTAAAATAGATTGCTGTTTACTTTCAATTTAGTTGCCCGCCATCTCAATCTCCATCTCCATCCCAATCTCATTCTCAATCTCAATCCTTTTGCGTAGTGCGTTGTCCCTGGGCAAATATTTGCCTTTTATTAAAATTGTCCGTGGCTCAGTTCGCGGCTGAATGTCGCTCGTTGGCCTGCTGTTTCGATTGCATACCTGTCACCGCATCGCCGGCAATATTAACTGGCATATTTCGCTGGCATGCGCCAGTCAAATAACTAAACCTGTCACCGGAGCCCAGAGCTGCCTTTCGAAATTCCCCAAATAGCTGAGCTAAAAAATGCATAAAAAGTGGCAGAAGCGAAACGCATTGTTTCGCAAAGAGATAACCGAGAGAATGGGAGATGTCAGGCGGCGGCAATGACTCCACTTTATTCCCAGCTATCCCGGGAAACTATGCAGCACAAAGTTTTTCCCCATTCACTTTTTTTTTGCCTTTCAGTTGGAATTTTTTATTTGGAATTTATTTCATTAGCTTAATGCGCAAAGTGGAATCTCTGAGCTTTTGGCAAAGTTGTGCCATAGTTAATGAGCAGCCCAGGGGAGTCCATGTCCATGTTCCGCCTCTCATCGTAATCATCATCATCATCGTCATTGCTTTTCGGGGCGGATGAGTGTCAAGCTTTTTGGGAAGAGGCTTGGCCAGGTGGAAAAGTTCACTGCGATGGCCTTGTCCAACGCTCTAACGTTTCACTTGGCCCGGATTGTGCCCTCAACATAGTCGAGCAATCAAATTCATTACGATGCGGAAATACGCAAAGTTGGCAGAGTGTCAGCGCAGAGGAGCTGTGCGGATGAACTGAGCTGGCTGGCCACTGAGCTGAGGTTATACACTGGTATTAAATTACCCCCTATACTATAGGGAAATGCTTAAAAAATTTTAACTATTTTAGGAGTATAAAATACTCTTCAAATTGTTAAAATTTATACAATAAATGTAAGAGATCAAAGTAGACTTTAAAAGGCAACATAACTAACTTTAACCCATACATGTATTATCAAGCACCTTTATATTATATTCATTAAAACCCCATTAAGGGCCTTTAAGTACCTAATTATTACTCGAATAACTTTAATTAGATTTTTCTTCAGTGCAAAGGTTGCTGTTGGCGTTGAGAGGCTATTATCACAGCAAGGCGACAGGACGACAGTGCCGTAAAGAGATGCGGCCAGCATGCGACCATAAATGGCTTTTGGTCTGGTCGGTGGTTGGGGGTTTCGCTCGCAAACAATCTGACAGGGACAAGCTGCTCCAACTCCTGGCACTGGCTTCAGGACTTCAGGTCCTGTTCCTGACAACGTTGTAGTAGTAGAAGTAGTAGCAGCAACAGCAGCCACAACATAGATAAACAAGCTTCTGGTGCTTCTGTTGCTGTTTGCCGCTGTCATAACCGCATATATCGCTCATAAACGCCGTCATAAAAGTGACACTGAGAAAACAACCAAAACAAATATGTGATAAAGACGGCCGTTGCGATATACAAAAATAAACACGAAACGAACTACATACAACTGTCCCTAAGTAAAAACTTTGGTTACTTTCATACGAGCATAAAAGCTAAACTCTCCCCTAATTTAGTGTCTGACATGTTGTTTTATTTGTTTGCCTTGGACAAGCTCATTTCAAAATTCAATTTCTCCATTTTTTATTGACACGCACAAGAACAAGCATAGAGACTATCTCATTGCATACGGGTCGTATGCGTAATCTGGACTGGACGGGGGCCTAATTCTCAACGCTTCCGCTAATTAAACGCTGCAACAGCAGGACAAAAAGCAAAGGAAACTGAGCAGATTATTGCATTTGTCCTTCTCTCTCTCTCTGTTTGTGTCTGTGTGTGTTGATAAACGTTTAGCGTCATTAAAAAGGCAACAACAAGGACATCAGCACAAGGACCAAAACAGGATCCGCATCAATGTTGGCCAACTGCCTGGAGAACACAGGGAAAAATATTGTTTAAAATTAGTTGCAGTTTATGTGAAGGATGTTGAAGTAAAAAAGGATACAGAAAAAAACAGAATACGAACTAGGTTAAACGTACTTTTCCATAGAATTTCTTTCAAATGAAACACTTTCCCTGACTTCTCTAAAAAAAAGATTCATCTAGTTGAAATCGATCCTAATTTCTTCCTGTGCCTTGACAGATGAAGAGATGCGAAAGGGACGAGCTCGAGATGGATGCAAAGAGAGACGCCGCCAGCAGTTCTGGTTCCCTTCTTTTTTTTGCCTTCCCTCCCACCACACAATTTTTCCACCCATTTTCCCGGCTCTTCCGACCCCGGCTGCAAACGGATGAAAAGAGTCCAGCTTAGCCTGGAGCAACTTTAGCAGCTGCAAGTTGCCAGTTGCCAGTGCCACACGACGCAGGATGCACGCTTTTTGTTCTTGTTACTGGCCATTGTTATCACTGCCTCGTCGCTGAAGAGCCAACAACAGAAAAAGAAACTAGGCTACGTCGTCGTCAGGTCCTGTTCAAATTAAACTGAAAATCTTGTCCACCGCCAGACAACGCCGCCCTCCTGTCTGGAAGCCCACCACCACGCCCACTCTTCCCTCACTTGTCAAACATTGTTATGAGCCAAAGTGGCAGCACTTTTTCTAGCACAATTCCCCGTCGACCGGATAAAAACCCGGCCAAAAAACCATTGCCAAGCTTTCACTTTAAAATAAAAGTGCACTCGAGTGCGTTGAAAAAAATGCAGTTTTAAATTTTAATGAGAAAACAGAGGGATTCTTAAATGCTTCATTTATTTTTAAACAGTTGCCGTAAATTTATTCCAGATTCTTGTTAAATAATATATAATTATTTTGGGTATTTTAAGAATTTCTAAATTTAAATTCTATCCGGAAAACAAATATAAACTTTTTCTATATTTTAATTACATATTTGTGTACTGAAAAAAAAATTTAACGAACTCAAGCTGCATAAAGAACATTCAACAGTATTTATTTAAAGTCTTCAAAAACTCCTAGAATTAATTATACAATTTTTCTGAGTGTGTCCTGTAAACTCTGTCCATGCTGCTCTCCCCAATGTTGTATTTAAACTTAAAGAATTGAGCTATGGGCCAAGTTTTGGGGAGGGAGTAATTTCGCCAACCGGAATAGGAGAAGGGAAACAAAAAATAAACCATAGAACGAACAAAAACCCGAAACAAAGCACCGAACTGAAGGAGAGATAAAGGCGACTCCCTTGGCCAATCGATAGCTCTTTAACTTTTCCCTTCTTGCCCGACTTTGGCACTGATGGGTTAAGCTTGCGCCTAATGGCCGCCTAAGTTGACACAGCCAGCTCTGAATAATGGAATCAGGGAAAAAATCAACAACATCAGCAACAAAGCAAAGGCAGGCAGCAAAACTTTTATGTTGATTTATTAAATTAATTGCTACCTCATGGCTCAGCGATGGCAGCAGGACGGCAGCCTGAGTGGGCGAGCGAGCATGTGAGTTAACTTTTATTTGTCTTTAATTTAATTTATACGAAATGCTGCGAAACTTTTTTTTTTGCTGCTGCCATGAAAGCGAAATGTTTTTCCAGGGAACTATGAAAAGTTATTTTCCCGTTTACCTCATAAACGCTTTTTGGTTTATTTCGTGAGATATACTGGAAAATGAAGATTGCGAAGATGATTTATTCACAGAATGCACGCAATGCTGAAAGGACGAAAGGTGGGAGATCGCAGATTGGAGGTCGGAGGTTGAGTTCGGCGGGGGAATGGAAACCGAAATGAATTGAAGCTTTACGTGTTGCTGTTCCACGCAATTTCCGGACAAATATCCCCCCTCCTCTCTCTCTCTCTCACCTTCTACCTGACAGCTCACACTTTATCACTCAGCCCCGAGTTCGCATCGCATCGCATCGCATCACATTTCGCAGACGTTTTGCACTTGATTTAATGTCACCCTCAAGGCAAAGGCCTAGAAAACTCACCCACAGAAACCCTCTTCTAGCACAGCTTCCGTTCGGAGCAGCTTCGATTTGTTGCGTTTGCCAATTTTCCAGCAGCTAATGGCGTTACAATTTGCCATTGTTATTCAAGGTGTTAGCTGAGGGTCTACACTGCCAGAATATGAAATAAATAGAAACAATATAAATGTAAAAATAAAAAGAGCTTTCTGCTTATTTAAGTAACCTTTTTATAGTGTACTTTTCTCGCTGGCTCCCCCTTTTTGCCAAGGATTCCAGGAAAAATGACGCCGCAAAACCCCACAGTGCGAAATGCTCATTTATTTCGAAATGGGGGAAGTCCCCGGCCGAACCTCTTAAGGGGAAGTTAACTGCTGCTGCTGCTGCTGCTGCTGCTGCTGCTTCTGCTGTTGCTGCTGCTGCTGGAATATGTTGCACGTTAAGCGTTCGCTTCAGAATTTATTGCTGGGCGTCGGCGTGGTTGACTGTCAACCCATAAAAACTTCGACTCTCAACCTGCTCGGCACAAAAAGGGGGCGTTGTTGTTCTCGGTGTCTCGGTGTAAAAGTGAGGGTGAAGAGTTCGAGGTCCTGGAGCTCTGAGCGGTTCTGCGGCTCTGGGGTGTGGCCGTTTATTGCATTTACAGTTACTTAATTCTTTTGCATGAACTTGCCGCAACACAAACAACAATTATTGCTTGCCCCGGCGACCCAGCCCCATTGCTCTTATATTTTTACCTTAAATGTGGCAGAGATTGTTGGCGTGACACTTGGCTAAAGAGCGTCAGGCAGGCAGGCTGGCAGGCAGGCAGGTGGTAAAAACATTTTGATCGCTCAAAACTTTCGAAATGACTTTAAATGGCGCTCGCAAATTACAGCTCAGCATTTTTTGGTGGGGACCGAGTCCTGCCTCTGTGGCCGTTGTTGCTTTTATTGCTGCTGTTACGCGGGCATTGATTGTATTTTGAGTGACGGGCACCGCAAAAAAGCTTTTAAGTCATTAATTTCATTTTGAGAGCCAGCCAGCCATCCTCAAAGGATTTTGAAGTGAACATTTTGCGCTGATGATGGCTGCAATGGGTGAATGATTCACAGCATGTGTGTGAAGAGGATGTACTTTCACTTAGATGCACAGCGAACAAATATCTGGCTTTATGATGGAAACTTAAAGATTGAAACTGTTTAAATATAAAATACAAATTTATTTATATTCCAGTCTCTGTAAACATTATAATTCAATGTTGAGAACACAATTTTCGCATCAATAATTCCTCCCCCCAACTGTAATAAAGTTGGCTTGGGGTTTCGTGAATACGTCTGGCGAATATAAATTCACTAATAACAGAGATTTATGCGCTCAGCCCAGCAGACAAAACATGCGATGCCAACTTCAAAATGGAAACACACACAGAAAACGAAACAAAACGAAAACATTTAAAACTGGCAAATGTTGTTGGTCCAGAGATAAGCCTGGCTGTAAATATAAGAGTGCGTGTGTATATATAATCGGGGAAGCACACAATCTGCATTCAAATGAATCAAATAAATTTGTTTGGCCATTTTTGAGGCCAAAACCAAATGTCGGCAACGGAGCGTATGAGCAATTTTTCTAGCCCACAGCCTAAGGGGCTAGAAACTGTTGCGCAGAAACTTTTCCCCTGAACCCTGCCCCTCCTCCACCCCGTTATTTGATTAAAATAATTTCCACTTAACTTCTTACTTCCACACAACGCGCGGCTAGACATCTTATTCGCCTTTATCAGCGAGCAGCAGAGCCAAAGGACACAAAAAGGCAATGTAATTAAGAGGGCCCACAGAAGCACGCATCCATACAAAACTATCCGGCAAATTAGTATGGTAAAACTTAATACATGCGGCGCCAGAAGCGAAGCCCAAGTCAAAGCCAACGCCAAAGCCAAAGCCAAGGCAAAGTCAAAGCCAGGCAAAATAAAAGGTATCTAAGCACACACAAAAACGACGCCCAACATCACTGGCTTTTGGCATAAACTGCTGGCATTGATTGTCCCTATCCATGTCCTTTTTCCCTGAGTGTGAGTGTGTTGGTGTTGGTATCTGTGCCAGGCTCAAGTGTGCGCGTGAAAAATATGCCAAAGAGGTTCCTTCAGTACTAACCAGGGCGAAAGTGTGTGTGAGCTGGCATAGAGTGCTCATCCTTTTATCCTTCTGACATACACTTGAATCAAATAGTTATTTAAAAAGTAATTAGGGGAAAAATAAGTTAATATTTTTATTATAATTTGTTTGTTATATTGAAATATACATACAACATTTAAAATATTTTTAACAGTAAATAAAAGATGCCAGCAGCTTTTGAAAAGAAAATTGGTTTGATTTATCAAAGAAAATATCAATTTTTTGCACAGATATATTTTCTATATTTTCCCCATATTTTCTGCTGATCTTAAAAACCCTTCTTATACACACTTTTCATTAAACTTTCCACTCAGTGTAAGGATACACTTCAAATGAAGTGGCCCAGTGTCTGTATGTCCTGACAGTAAGATTTACAATGTGGCCGCCCAGGCACGCATGTGTGCGACAGAGAGCTCCAGCAGAAGAGCGACAGAGATCGCCAGAGGAAGGAGCCAGAAGGGAAAGCGAGGGGAAATGAATGAAAGAAAAGCCGGGTTATAAATGTCTAGGTGGCGCCATTTGGCTCTCTGTGAGCCAAGCAAAACCGGGAATGGGGTTACTCTATGGCTAAGGGGATGCCAAATGGTATCCAGGGTTGGGGTTGGGGTTAGCGGATGGAGGAAATGGAACAAGGGTTCGCAAATTGTATTGTTTTTGTGTAAATTAGTTCACTTTGTGCGTGTCTGTGTGCTTCGGCTGCAACTAGAGGCAGGACGTCGACGTGTTTGGACCTTTTAATTTGCATGTTTTATGTTCACTTCATGAGATTTGAGTCGGGGTTGAGTCGGTCTTGTGGTTTGGGTGTTAGCATAAAATATTCAGCCGGCCTCATGTGTGTGTTTCTGTGTGTATGGCATAAACTTTAGCTGTGATCATAATTTATAGCTGAGCTGAACTGAGCTGAGCTGAGCTGGGCTGGGCTGGCCACAGAACCCAAGTGAAAGCAAAGCAAAACCCAGTTTCAATTTGACTTTCGTCTAAGCAAAATTCCAACCTCAAGCGAATATTTTTTCCTGCCGTTGTTTTATTTATTTACATGGCTCGGTGAAACCACTTTAATCAGTCCAGGCCGCTCATCTGGCCTGGAAATTAAGTTCTCCGCCACCTTGGCCCTTGGGTCTGGTCCATTACCAACTAAGCCGTTTAGTTATAAGCCGGCAACACGCACGCGCTTAATGACGAGCTGCTGCTCGACGGTTTAGTCAGTCAGTCAGTCAGTCAGTTGGCCAGTCGATTTTATTTATGGACACATTTTATGACACTTTTAGCGCAGCCAATGGCGCTTAACGGTGCAGAAGCATGCAAAAGGATTTAAGGAAAAGCCTTCAGTGTGCTTAGTTGCATGGAGTTAATATAAAAACTAAAATTTGCAGGCATTAGTTTGGCTTTAATATAGGCAGTCAGCTAGCTGCTAATACAAGAAATAGTGGTTTGAAGGAGCTAAAATTGGGGATATTTAATTTATAAGGCTGCAAAAGTTGTATTTCTATAGAAAATAATTAAAATATAGGAGATTTCAGCATGGAACTTGCTTCATATTTATTAAATCTTTAGCTAATCTTTATTACCAAAACATAAACCACCTTCAAATTTACTTTTTAATTATTCTGATAGCTTTTCTTAATTACAATTTAATCTCAAACCTTTTCATATTCAAAAACCAACCATAAATGATAATAAAATATAACCCAAGCTGCGTGACTGGATCAAAATCAGTATCTCAAAACCCAAAACAACCCAGAGAAGGCAATTACAAAATCGCCTGTAGAAATTTAACTTTGCAGCAGCCAAACATGTCAATAATTTTTAGCCTCAGGATATGGACACACACACATCACACACACCCAAAAAAGAGGAAAAGCTCGGGACTGGATGGAGAGATAAATTCCATTTGTAGTTATATATTATAACCGGATTGTGTACGTGCTGCCGCAAAGGAAGAAATATGCGTTTTGGGTTGTGGCAGGACACGAGCAGCCAAGCACATGTTAAACTCTTTACACGGACATAAACAGCGAGCGGGAATACGTGCGTAGAATCCATGTCCCCGCCACGAGTAATTGAAGCCACAAATCCGGAGGAATGCGGAGGACCGTGACTCTGGGATTGATGAAAGCTCAAAAGAAGGAGGACATGTCGATGGAAGGACATTGCATCATCCCGCAGCCGAACATATTACATTGTGTGTGGTGAGATTTTTGTATTTTCTTTGAGCGAAACTCGGGAAAACTGTTGTGGCAAGCAATCAAATGGAAAATGCAACAACAATCTGCAATCTGTTGACATGTCTTCCGCGACTGCAGCTGAAGTGAAAGCCAAAAACTGAAGCTGAAACCGAGACAGCAGCTGGAGGAGAACAGCAGTTGGAACCCCAACGGTGCAGCAGCTCAAAAAAGACAAAAAAAAATTATACTATATATAGAAGATAGAATGGCACAGGACTCAAAGGAGAGGAACAGATGGAGTGACACTGACGCTTGGCGTCAACGGAAATTGCTGTTATTGTGCATTGGGCAGCCAAGGAGTCACAACAGGACACTTCACTTTTACACTAAGCCAAAGGGAAGTTAGAAACACTTGACACAAGTTAATTGGGTTAAAGATGATTTATTTTAAATGAATTTAACTTTTTAGAAGAGATTGTAATAAGCAATTATTAAATGCACTTTATTAATGATGAACCAGAATTTAAATACAAATTCCTCTTTCAAGTTAAGTATATATTTGCTTTTTCAATTAAAATTTAATCAGTAAAGTGTCTGGAATTAATTCAAGAAATTGTTTGAGGTGGAAAATATGATAATTGGTAAAGCAATTTACTTGAAAGCCTATAAGAAATAGTTTATAGTCAGTTATATATTTTTATAAAGCTGTGAAACTGATTAAACTAAAACCCAAAACCCAAAGATGTATAACCCACAATTTTCCCCTCTGTACACCATTTTCGTTCAAAGGGGGAGTAATAGTTGGAAGGACGAAACGAAACACTTGCGATTCCCACCATAAATCTGGAAATGGAATAAGTGTGTGCCGTTGTATATTTGACATTTGGTCACTCACCAGCGCCAACAGTGACAGTGAACGAGTGTCCGTTCGTCTCTCAGCATTTTCGTATGTTTGCTTGTTTGTTTATTTTCCCTGTTTGCCTGCGTGGTCAGCAGGACTTTGCGGCCAACACGTACACACTTATATATAGATATAGATATACCACACACACTCCCACATGACCCCCTTGATCCATCTTCATCCAAAGGCGGGCAGAGACGAATGAATGAATGTGTGAGAAGACAAGACCAAAATGGGAATAAATGAGATATTACCAATTTGTATTGAATGCCCTAAATGACATAATGGAGTGGCTTACATGAATCCTCCTTCCTGGCAGTGGCAGTGGCAGTGGCAGTATGAGTGGAGCCTTGGGCAAACACAATTAGGAAACCAGCCAAGCAAATACTCGCCAGTCATTTACCGTGTCAAAGGCGTTGCCAAATGCCAAAGCAATTATTAAGCATACGCCGTGTGGGAATGCCAGCAGGGTCGAAGGAAAGCAAAGCTGAATAATAAAAAAAAGAAATAGGGAAAAATAGGCGGAAAAAAGTTAACTGGGTAAATGTCAAGACTATTAAATACCCAGTCTTTTGGTTTGTTAAAAATCTGTTTATATATTTATGTAAGGAAATAACAAACTAAATACTTTGCTAACTTCTACTTAAAGTCTCAGACTAAAATAGGAAAGATATGGGACCTGAGCCAAAGGATATAGCCGATCTATTAAATAATAAATGAGACTAGGACCTTGATAGTATAATTATATAATTAAGATTATTACAATTTGATTTCCTTTGCCCATATAAAACCTGTATTCGGTTGCAAAGAAACCCATCTACCCCACATTTTCCCTGAGCAACAAATATAAAAAAGGAACAAGAAAAGCAAACGAGAAGCAACACCCAGCGGATCAAGGGACCTATAAACGAGAAAAATATGTCAAAACAACGTTTCCCATTTCCCCCCAGAATGGACAAAAGCATGTGCACCCTGCCAGAGCCTGGCGAGGTCCTGGCATGGCATGAACTAAATGGACTACAAAACAAAAGCAAAAAAAAAATAAAAATAAAAAAATAAGTAAAAAACAAAAGGCACTGAAACCCAAAAAACAAAGCAAAAGGCATTGCGGAAAATCGTAAACCGACAGGGAGGAGTGTCGCACAAATTCGTACACAAATTGTAAAGAAATAAAAATTTAGTATGCGCATATTGATTTTATGATCAGACATAACTACGCATAGGACTAGGACTAGGAGTAGGACAAAAGGACGCACAGAACATATATAATATATATATATATATTTCTAAAAACTGCAAAGCAATCACGAAACATCGAAGCGAGCAATCGCCGCCTGTCTGGGCCACATCAGTAAAGTATCTGCTGGCTTGACAGTTGTAATAAATTTCTGTGTTACCAACACAATTCTGTCTCATCTTTTGTATTTGTGAAATTATGCCGAAACATTTGCCATGATTTTCATTCATTTTGTATAGTGCGTCTGCTTTTGGTTTTTATATTTTTTCTCTTTTGGACTAATGCAAAATTGATTGGAGCCGAAAAAATGTGTACCATAAATATTTATGCTCACGCTTGATTGCATCGGCAAAGTGCCAACTTTTCTCTGTCTGAGTCGGAGTCCTCCTTGCCTCCGATCAGCAGCAGTTCATAAAGGGACGAAGGACGAAGGACGAAGTGGAAGTTTTAATCTCGTTTGCTCATTTCTCGCATTATACGCTTCATGAAAAATTCTTAAATCCGCTAAAACCTTCTGCCTTCAGCCTTCTGCCAGCCGTCAAAGTTCAGATATATATATATATAAAGCATGAAAGAAAAAGTCGAGCCGAAAGCCAAATAAACGAGCAACAATGTAACGAATACTTCACAGCAGACACACTGAGAAGCCCAATAAAAAGAACACACAAAATAGCTGGCCCAAAAAAGTAGGCAACGTCTGTAACCGAAACCGAAATCGAGATGAGCCAAGGACCAAAGAATCCTGCCAATATATATATGTATGCATATATATATTCTGTATACAAGGCAGCGGCTGTCCCAAATGTATGCCACAAAATATTGTTTACAAATCTCTTCAGCAACGCCCACAAATTTGTATGCGGGGCATTGTTATCCTTGTTGTTCCGTCTGTCATGCGGGTCAGAGGTTGTAGATTTCAATATTTACTCTGCAACCCCGAAGAAAACGCCAAGGAAAAAAACTTTCTGCTGAGCCTGCTTGGCCCCAAAGATATGGCTTAAAGTTTCTTCATCTCTTGATTAAATTACATGGCCGCCGCAGCCAGAGGGCGGCCGCTCTTTTCCTATTCTGCTGACATGCGAGTACAATTAATGAAAACTTTGCCACTCGCTGACCAAACCCTCCTCCTTCGCACATAAATCGCCAGCCGAGTGGGGACATGTCGGAGGCACAGGACTGCCATAAAGTAAAGTAGAGCAGAACACTCTAAAAAAATATTACATACACTGCGGGGAATTCGGGTGAAATTAAAATTTGAAATAGAATTTTAGTAATAATAAATTTTCCTATTAATATACCTTTATGAAAGGACTAAATAATGCCAACAGGACATTCAATAACCTCAATAGTCTCTAGTAATATCCACTCCTTTATCTAATTTTTTTCTGTGCTAAAATTTCCCTCGAAAGCTGAAGCCTTGGCTCATCTCCCTGGCACTTGTCCTGCTCTTCGGGGACGCCTTCATCTTCTTTGCTGCCATCCTCAAGGAGTCTCGTGCTCCGCTTTCGTTCGGCGGCCCAAGAGTGTAAGAGTGTGTGTTAACAGAGCAATAATTATGTCACATTCTGGGTAAATCGATACCGGGGATCCGCAGCTGACGCACATTTTCACAGTAACTTGAACTTTAACTTGACTTTAAATGCGGCGCGCACAGGCAAGAAAAAAAAAACGCACGAAGGGAACTTTTCGAGCGGCAGGAACGACCGCCATTATTGTCCTTTAAATGACATTTGCCATGACTGCAGCGGACGTCGACACAGATGCCGAAGGTCTCCTCCCGGAAAAGAAGAGGGAAAATGGCAAAATAAAACCGAAGCGAAAGCTCTGCGGAAAAGTGTCAAATAAGAAACTAAATCGCATGTCGTCTGTTGTCTGCCGGACCCTTTTGTGCGATGTCGGTCAAAGCGTTGCGAAATTTAAAGCTTTTTTTGTTGGTTTTTTTTTTGTTCCCGACTTCCCCTAATCCCAAAGAGGAAAATCGGTGTCGGTGTCGGTTTAGGGATGGGTCTGATGATTCCATCGGGGTCGCGGCATGGGAGCAGCAGAGAAGCAGCTCCAAGCCCCAGGGCAGCATTTAATTACGCTCGTGTTGCCTGTAATGAGGCAAATTGCTTTTTGCTGTCAATTAAAGTAAAGTTTTCGCATTTGGCCCGCCTCCGCCCTCGCCCTGGCCACCCCATTTAGGGCCAATCAAAAGTGCTCAGATTCCCTTCACCTCTGCCTATTGCCCTCTCTCACCGGCTTCTGCGGTAATGTCGGTTGTAAATGTTGTTGTCTGTACCGCCCCGATGCCTCTAACTTCACACAGGCTATTCTTTCTCGCTGCTGCTCCTGCGCTAGCACACATCCGCTTCCGCCCCGAAGCAGTTGCTCCTTCCGCGGCAGCGATATAGTTCTAGTTTTCGCACAAAGAACAGTGCAAAAACTGATACTAAATGCGTGGTGTTGCACTCGGAAAAATACTAGATTAATAATTTCTATATTGAAAGTTCTGAAACTCTTTAATTTTCATGTAGAAAATTCCATAAATTACTTAAATTCAAGCTTTAAACTTATGTCAGGCTAATTGTCATATATCCTTACCCTCAGTGTAGGAGCAAGTGCGTGTGTGCAACGTCTGGGAACACGTTTGTAAACATCTTAAATGTGCTTTTAAAAGGCAGACAGGCATTCAGGCAGCCAGGCAGCCATGCAACCAAGCGTTACTCTCGCTTCGGCTGCCATTCCACCCTCCGGATCACTGAGAACCGCCTGTGGCACACAGTCTTTGCCATCGCCCCCAAAACGACAGAGCCTGTGCCTGAGCCACTGCCAGTGCCGTATTTTAATAACGCTAATTAGAGCACTAATTAGTTGGGGCTTTAGTTCGTCTTTAGTGCGTGTGCACATGTTTAACGATTTTAAAACACGCAAAGAGAAGAGAAGAGAAGAGAGCCCTGACGAGCCTTGTGCAATCGCTTAATATCAAGTGCACTGAATATGGAACTACGGCTCTCGTGCCAAGGAGTGCGGTGCTTAAAAATTAATAAAAAATTAAAATGAAATTGTTACCGGAATTTTCGCATAACAAAACGTATGCTCTTCCTGTCCGACTTCCATTGGTTGCCTTCGTGGCTTCCCACCATCCGCGTTGCGTGCACCAAACACATTTCGATGCAACACAAAATGGTTGGTCGGTTGGTTGGTCGGTTGGCTGGCTGGTCGGTTGGTTGGTTGGACCGCGGAAATAAAGTTGCAATTAATTAGCCATTAATGAAATTGCACTCGGGAGTGTGCGAAGCACGGTGGGATAATGAAAACGAATGCTGCCAATATCGATGCTGTTAGTGGTCGTAAAACAATCACACAATCAGTGTGCATGGCAGCTCTTCCAGCTGGATTTAAAATTTAAATCCTTCATCCACTTAATCAAATTGATATTCCGCCAAAGGCCTAGTGAGACGGAAACTTTTTAATTCCACTCGATAGGCTTGCAAGGAGGCCATTAAAATCAATATGATCTAAGGTGGCCGAAGGGATTTATTTCAATTTTAATTTCATCAGCAGCAAATATTACGCATACGCAGGGTTGGCAGTGATGATGAGGATGTATGAGCATAAAGGGATTTTAGGAATCTATTTTAACCCTCTAGATATCTAGATATCTTTAAGATATCTTAAGATATCAATTCTAATTTTATTAGCAGAAAATATTATGTATACGCAGTGTTGGCAGTAATGTTGAGTGCGTACGGAGCATTAAATGGGTTTTGAAACCTATTTTAAAAACATTTTTAAGATATTCTGTAATACATAAACATTGTTCATTATCCTCCACAAACAATATATTAATCCTTATCAAACAAAAAATCAATGCAAAGGTGGTCAAAGGTATTAACTTCAATTTTTATTTCATTAACAGCAAATATTACGTATACGCAGGGTTGTCAGTAATGATGAGAGTATATGATTAATAGACGACTTCAGATAGCAATTTTAAACTCTCCATTTTCTTATATCTTTAAGATATTCTGCCATACATAAACATTGTTCATTATCCTCTACAAACAATATATTAAAATGTTGTACCAAAAATCAACCCAAGTAGCCATATCCACTGTACGTACTTGTATTCAATTTGAATATTACCAGATATACGCACGTACACACATTTTCAAGTATTTAAAACCATAAATAACAACCGTAGGCAGGGGAAACAAACAAGCAAACAAACAAACAGACGAGGATGCGTGTGAGATGTGGAAAACTGTGTGTTGTCCTGTGTCGAGTGCCAGTCGGTTTGGGGGGGGGGGTGTTCTTGTTCTGCTGTTATCGTTGCTGTCCTAGCTATCGGTTGCGGTTGAATCCCCCAGCATTTGCCACCCCCACACAAGCATCTCCCACATGCGTTTGACCGCATCGACAAAGCCCCAATGGCAACTTGTCCATGGCTGCTGCACCAGCGGTTGTTCATTTGTCCGGCTTGGTACGACGACGACGAGTGTCATGCTGTTTGCCCCACTCGGCACCCCATTCCTTAGGGTCACCTATGACCCTTTACCCGTCTCTCTCTCTCTCTCATCTGCCTCTGCGGGTCTGTTTGTGTGTGTCAATAACCATTAAGCGTTAAAATTTGTGAAACATTGTTGCTGCTGCCTGCCTGCCTGCCTGCTCCATGTTTGTCTGTTCGTGCCGAAGCCAACCAACAAGATTTGTTCGCCAGGCACAACACAGTAATTATTTTTGGCCGGCTAAAGCTGGCCAGTTGGAAATTTGGTCAACAATTCGGCATAAACACGTTTTAGCCAGCTTTTGATTTAGCTACATTACGAGTGCCGCCATGCTTCCGCACGAATATATTTCATTTAAAATTTCCAATTGGCTTGGCAGTCAGCCACTCACAAAAACACAAACATTGGGACAGTCGGCTTTTTAGTTAAAACTGCACAAAAAATAAAGTTTTAGGGAAGTTTGGGATTGGTTTTTGAATAAAGAAATTAAATTATAAATAAATTTCAGAAGGCTTTTAACTTTAATTAATTACTAAATAATTTTTAAGAGAAATATATATACTTCAAAGAAATTTTAGAGCTCTACTAGATCCCTAATCAGGTTCAAATAATTTACGAAATTAAGTCCCCTTTCATTTCAAATTTTTAACTCTATGTAAACCCTTGAATCTTTAAATTCCTGTCAAAGTATACACGAATTATATCCTTAAAATAAAAGTGTATATCATTTTTAGGATATCATTTTAGGAATTATTTTTCAGTGCACAGAAAACACGACTATGGCCGGTTAACTCCCTGTTTTGGGCCTGGAAACACGGCTCAGTGGCAGGCAGCTTCCCGCAGGCAAATGCGAGAAAGGCTCGTATTTAATTTACTGTTAAAATTAACGATGCCATTGCCAGTTTCGGTCGCACTTGTGCACAAAGTTTGTGGAGCCCCAAAAACAACCATTTGGCAACAATTTGTTACAACCGGCAACTGCAGATGATTAACAATGCATGCGACATTGTGGTTAAAGGCATAATATTAGCATACATTTAGGCCCAGGCTCACATAGGGACTGGGAATAGGAAGGGAAAGAAAAGACGCCTCCCCCCGAAAAGCCATATGAAAATTAATTTTCTGCTATTTTGCGTTCACCATACTACGGTTCGAAGACCAAAAACATTGGCTTATTGTGCTATTTATGGGCCTGCCATTACGGCAAGACAAAAGCCCGTATTAATTACACAACTCATTTGTTTTTCGTGAGCACCGAAACAACACCAATGACACAAAATCAATAGGTTATAGTCCCCGGAACAGTTCGCTTATCGCCGCCGCCCCATATCACCCCCTTGAATTGAATTTGCCGCTGAATGAATCCCCCATTGAATATTCCCAATATATTTCTAGCCGGAATAAAGTCATCAAAGGGGAGGGGCGGGCGTTCTGGCCACACAATGAGCCAGCCCAGCCCGCAACCGGTAATCAAATAAAACGCAAGGCAAATCGTGTTGCATAATTATAGTCATCTAACGCCAAACATCAATCACAATTTGCGTAGCCAAAAAAAAAATAAAATAACCAAAGCAGGCAAAACAAAAATAGGAGGCTAAAAGGGAGTTATAGATTTGGTAGGAGGAACTTTATATTCCCTTCTTTTTGTTTAAAATCAAATATTTTATATTAGAATAAAGGTTTTATGGGAATTAGTTTTGTTCCTTTTACCTTGTAGACTGTAATTGGGAAGTTAAATTTTATAGGTATTATTTTTTCAGCATTGTAAGTGACGCTCAGCTTTATAATAATATTTTCAAATTGGATATAAGATCCCTTTAATATATTATTTTTAGGGTAAAAAGGCTATAGGGTTTATTTTTATTTTAATATTTTTAAAAGAGGTTTTTTTTTCCTCTAACAGTAGGAAATAATTTAAAATAGTAATATAAGTAATTAAAAGAACAATGTATATTAATAAAGAATACAAGCAAACATCTGAAGTAATTTCTTTGTATCCCTGAAAAAAATTATTTATGATTCTTGTTTAATATTTATATTATTTATATCGTAGTTACCTTTTAATTTACACAATCAAAATAATTTAAAATATTTTTTTAATAACCCAAAAATCTATATATTTTAACTAGACATTTAAAACTAATTCCATATCAAATTAACCCCCTCGAAAGGGTATTCAAAACCTGAAAAACGACTCAAAATTGACCAAGGCGGCAAAGTGAGAAAACAAATTGCCGTGGACTAGGTCAGGTCACGCCCCCACACTCCGCTCCCCACCCCTCTCCCAACCCCTCCCACACAATCTGCGTGTCAACAAGCAATTTCCGTAGCCGACGACGATTTATAAAAAAATAACAACAAAAGCTCAGGCCTCTGCTGAGCTGTTTTGTTGCTATTTTATTTTTACGATAATATTAAGCCCAGTCGGACCCGGCCTGGCTGGCAATCAGCATAAAGTGGTTGCCATTAAAAATATCAGGCCGCATAATAAAAGGGACGTTACAGGAAGGGAAATCCAGGAGCAGCAGCAGCAGCACACAGTTATTGCCAACGGACGAAATCAAATAATAAAACCATAAAACTGGCCACAACAATTAAAAAGCCCGCAGCATAATTCCGGCGGAATTTTATACTCTCTCTCTTGCCACAAATTGTTGCCTATTTTTTAGGGGTACCCAGCAGTGCATTTGCATGGCTTAGCTCTGGCCCGGCGCCTGTCCTTGGGTAAGTCTGAAAAATTGCAATTTAATGAAGCATGCCGTCAGCCGCAATTAAGCGCCAATAACAAATCGACCAATGCCAATGGCATAAAAAACACCCTCGAGGCGTTGAGTTTTCGCCACGGAATTTATTGAATGAATTGAAATGGAAATCAGATTGCCCCCCAAAAAGAGGGAAATCCACAGAGATCAAGAATATATTGATTGCATATTTTTTTATACCATTTTTATAAATTTTTAAAAGAAAAGCCAAATACTGTAATTATTTCTGGTAAATAAAATATCAGCAGTAGCTTATTCTTTTGGCTTTCTTTTAATTCCTTTTGTCTTTGAGTGTAAGGACTCTTCCTGTTTCCCTTTCCTAGCCATTGTCAGTTGCTTTTAATTGTTAACAAGAAAAAACACTCGCTGTACTCGTGCTGGACATTGTCGTGAGCTACATGGTGCGAGGAGAGAGAGGAACAACTGGACCGCATTGGAGGGATCCCAGGCATTAGCCCTCATTTGAGTGGCACTCCTCCGGCTTCTTCTGGGTAGAAGGAGCCACTTGATTTACGATTATGGCATGTGCGGGCAAGCGTTAAGTTGTGGAAATGCGAATAAAAAAAGGCGCAGGCAAATAAAGTAAGCAGGAGGGCCACTCGCTGGATGACGACAGCATGGAAATACCATACCAAATACACTAATAGAAAATAAGGAATGGCAATGGTAAAATGCCAATGCGAAATGCAGTCAATTGAAATGCAGAGAAGCTCCTTCAAGAGGATGTGGAAGTCACAACTCGAAGTCAAAGGCGAAAGGAAAAACTACTGCCAGGCAAATTGGCTATGCAAACTGTGCAAAATGGCTGCTTCAGCGAGCAGCGACAAACAAGAGGGCAAAATGCAGCAGGAAAAAGGGAGGAGAGAAGAGTTTTCCTCGCTTTTCCTTAGTTTTCTTATTGGGGCTTCGGGGTTTCGGCAAACCGACCCCCCTTCAAGTATTGACAACATCGTCAAAGGGGCGGAAACGAGGGCCAAGCAGCGACCAAGTCGCCGTTCGCCGTTCGCTGTTCGCCGTTCAATTGAAAACTGAAGTCCGTCGCCTGTAGTTGCACTTTAGATTTATTGATTGTCTCAGTGCGTCGCTGGCCTTGGCGTGTCCAAATGTGTTCGGCAGTCCTTCGAAGTCCTTCCCGGTCCTGGCTTATTGCTGTTGAAAAAACTTGCACAAGCATCGACAACAATGCTGATGATGACAGCCATAGCACTGCCGGACTCGTTGTCCCCCTTTTTTTCTGTATAAAAGTGTCCTACACGTCCTCGAACGCACTTATTTTTGCACAAATACACAGGAAATACGAAAAATATATTTATATATATATTTTCATTTCTTTTCCCATGTTTTTATTTGCCAAATTTATGTTTTTCTATTAATCTTTGCTTTTCTTTCGGGAAAGTCAAACACAAATCATTTTTGTATGAAGAAAACAAATTGAAAACTGAATAAAATATTAGAAATATAATATAATTATTAAACATATTATGTTTAATATATAATATATTATATTGAATAATACAATAAATTTGGATATATTAATTACTACATTTTCGAAACAATCAGCTTTACCTTATATTTTCGATCATTTCACCACGAATTTCTTTTCACTGATGGCTTAAAAATGTTTATTTAAACTTTAAAGTTTAATTGTGCTCGTTTTTAAGTAGATTAATTTATTTTTTCAGTATACTATTTATTTGCCTGGTTATTTTTTTCTAGGATTTTTTGCACATTTGTGCGCTTGACTCAACTCTGTTTTTTTCCTTTTTTTAAGCTCTCGACGCGTAAACTTTCTGCAGTGCAATGCGGATTGAAATTCTTTTGTGTTTACAGCGGAATTCCTTCTTTATTTTCTTTCATTACATATTATTTGCCACTGCCGGCAGCTATTGGTGGCCAAAAGCCCCAAAGGCAAGCGCTCGCCCAAGCCCCGAGTTGATTTACCTTTAAAGCATCGCTCATACGCCGCGTGGACCATAAGAAAGAAATGCGGAATTTAATATTTTTAATTACGCTCATTTCAGCTTGCTTTTTCATGTTTACATTTCAATAAATTTCCACTCCGGCTCCCGTCATCCCTTTCATCATTTTTCACCCCGTTTTCTTTTCTCTCCTCCGGTACTCTTGTCATCATCAACACTCTTTCAGCTGTTGCTCCTGGTTCCTGGACCCAGGACCTTCTACCGATTCCGCAGCTCTGCTCATGCTGCTCGACTAACGAATTTGGTGGCGCATAATGAGTTTTTGTTTCCGTCAGCTTAAGTTGCCCAGGAAGCCGGAGCCGAAGCTGAAGCTGGAGCGGCAACAACAATTACCATTGCCATTTAATTAAAAATTGCAGAATAATTATTTTTCTTTTTCGCTCGCTCGCGCTTCGTGTTTTCTTTTGGCGCTCTCTGCCTTTCCACGCTCGTCCTTTCGCGAGGAAAAACTTTTAAATAAACAAAGGCGCGCCCTCTGCAATTTGAAAATCTGCAAATTAGCACAAATGCAGCTTGTGGATGGATTGAGGGGAGGCTGGTGCAGGCTTGAGGAAAGATTGAAGGTGCACGAAGTGGGGAAAAATGGGTTGAGGGGAAACTGGCAACTAGAAAACGGAAAAGGGGCCAAAGGGAAGTTCCTTCTTCGCCCTCTCTCTCTCTGTCTCTGTCTGTGAACAAGGGAAATGCAGCGACAAAGTGAAGTTTTCAATTACATTAAATCCGCTGCGCAAAGTTATCGTCACGCACAGTTGACAATTTATTTGTTCGTCGACTAGTTTCCTGCGCTGCTCGCAACACGTTCTTGGCCCGCACAAATGTCAGTTTAAGAGCTTTGTTCAAATGCGTTAATAAAATATTTTTTCACCTTTTTTTTTGTGTCCTGTTCCTAGCAGTCAACCCACACACGGCTCAACATCATTATCGAGTGTGTGTGTGAGTGTGTGGAAAAGTTTCGCCCAGTTGTTGCTACAGGTGTTTCCTGACACACATCGCGTATGCGCAACTTTTGGGCCTACCCAGTAAAAGTTTTTCGACAACTTTGGCTTTAATTCCCCCAGAAAAAAACAAAAAAAAAAGAACACAGAGATTCGTTTGCCTGCAAACTTAAATAAGGTTTTGGGCGAAATGATTACAGTTCGTTTCGGGTTCAGTTTCAGTTTCAGTTGCGCGTGAAACGCTGACAAATGCTGTCAATATATCAAGAGTAAACCGTAAATGATGAGACCATTTATATTGGGTGCAGCTGTAGGGGCTTGCAACAATGGAAACTCAGTGGCTGTCAGTGCAGCAAGTACACTGCTGGAAAAGAATCAAGTTGATATTATAAAGAGCTCAACAGAAATATAATAAATAGGTTCGAAAAAGTAGCTATAAAACTTCAAGGTATTTGCTTGAAATTATTATTTAATATCCGCCTCAAAGGACCAATGTTATTCTTTCCTTCACTTATATTTTCCTTCTCTTTTAAATCAAAATCAAAAAATAATTTTAAACCAATTTAACTTCGATTATTTATGTTAATTAAAGCACCTTCACTGATTTATTCAAGTGCAGTTTGCGTGCTGCTGCCTCTGTGGCAGGCAATAAGTTGAAAACCGAGACAGCCGAGACAGCGTCAGCATTCAAGAATCCAGCTTAAGTAGCTGTTGGTGGCTGCAGCCATCGCCCGATCCTTCTTCTGCTCCTGCTCCTGCTCCTGCTCCGGCCTCAACCTGCCACTTGATGTATATTTCGGCAACATTATACCCAAACGCTTAATACTTTATGCTTATTTTGTGCTCCCGCAAGCGAGGCGCTGAAGAGGTTTGTTGCAAATTTATTTCCTGCTTTGGCAGCAGGATAAAGTTGTCTAGCTCAGCCTGTTTTTTGGCTGCAACTCTCTCGCCTGCGGCTTATGATAAACTGTGCTGCACTTAAGCTCCCTCGCATGCGAGTGCTGCTATGTGCTCGTATTTACAGTTGGCTCTCCTGCAATTCAATTTGGTTATGCGGGGTGTGTTGTGTGTGTGCCAGGGTAAGCTGCTTAAAACTTAAATAAATTTAGTTTGTGACCATGCTTCTTTGCAAGATATACGTCTATATATATATACAGCATTTTTTATAGATTGCTAGTCGATTTCTTAGCCGGCCACTGCAGCTGGCAGAGGCAAAAGGACTTAAGTTGACCAGCTGATGTCGAACAGGGATTTCCGGAAGCACTTGCAAAAATTCCATAAAATAAAGCAGAGAAATATAAGTAGAAATTCAAGAAAAACTTATAGTTTTCCAAGAGCTGTTGGAAATCGGATTTCCTGATAATTTATTAACACAGGAAAATCCCGCTTGGCTACCTTTATTTCAAGGATAAATCTCACTTTCCAAATATCCGTAACACTTAACAGATTTTGGGAATTTCAATTAGCATCTGTTGAAGTTGCAGGAATCATCACCATCTGCTGCCGATTCCTGAATTTAACATTTCAGTTTTTACCTTACATTCGTTTTCAATTTCCCCGCAGCATTTTTCCTGCGTGCAGAAAATATGCATTTTTTCCAGGACCTAGCCGGAACAGGGATTGAGGTGAGCCATAAGCAGTGGCAGTAACAACGGGACAAAAGCTTTTCATTATGCACGCCACTCGCCGGCGAACAACGCCAACGAACAGCAGCTAAAAAAGGGCAAAAGCTGCTGGGGAAAATCCCTTCACCAACAACCCAACAACTTCCCGGCCGTCAAGTGCACTTTTTTGTATGCCTTTCATCAAAACACTTAATTTGCATAATTTTTGTGAAGAGAGTCCGTCCGCCGCCAGCAAGCATCGGGAGCAGAAATTCTGAGACGATTTAATTCCGGCAGCTTTAATAAAATGCAATTGCAACTACCTGGAAACTAGCTTTTTTCGTGGCAGTTATGGAGCAAAGGAAGCCCCTTTGTGGCCTGGTGTAATCTAATACTTTTGCTTCATTTACCATTATGAAATTTTCCGTGCACTTTGCATTTTTCACATAAATGCTGCCGGAAGAAGAAAAGAACCCAAACCCGTGGAGCAGACAAGAACTTTTTTTTTCTTTTCGGCGGCAGCAGAATGCATTTTTTCTACTAAATCAGCCTAATGCACTCAATGACCCCCACATCCCACTATCTGGCCGAGAAAATATGGCCCAAAGCAACAAGCCAATGGGATGAAAAATCCCTTAAAATGTTGGAGAAAGGCAGCGGATGTTATGCAATAAATTTAATCTGGCCAACGATAGTTGAGGTAACTAGGAAAAGTTAATGCCTTCCACAAGCTCTAACAAAGCCAATCGAAGGGGAAAGTTCAAGTTCGATAAGAGAGAGAAGGTTCAATGATTGAGAAAATTAAACGTGCTAGGTTATATATCAGCTAAAAACGAAATTAAATAAAAGCCAGTTAAGGGATCAGTTAAATGGTTCAATGGGTTCAAGTTAAAATCGTTTAATTGATTTTTGAAAATTTATTTTAGCCTGGAAATTTATTAGTTGCTTGGTATTTCTTAGGAAATATGAAGAAAAAGGGGAAGTGTTGTTCATTAAATAAAGGCTAGGAGCTAAGAACACTTTGTATTATAATATTATATATATTTTTAAATTTGTTAATTAAATATTCAACCCATCCATAACAATAATCAGGACATTCGACACTTTTGACCGCACATTAGGCCCCTCATTTTTTCGACACTCCATTTGAGCCCTACTGGATAATTAACCTTAACCCTTGTTTGTTTGTTTTTTTCTCACGTTGCAGCTAAGCGATGACATTGGCTATGTGCTGTACTCGGCACTGGGCTCCTTCTATATACCCAGCTGCATTATGGTCTTTGTGTACATACGAATTTACTTTGCCGCCAAGGCGCGGGCGAGGAGAGGCATTAAAAAGCATCCCCGCAAAACGAACAACGAACAGGTGAGTGTGTGGTGATTATTTATGAATTTTGACCTTCCCCCCATTGAATGGTAATGGGTGTGTGCCTAATGAACTTTGATGAAAGTACTCCCCCAGCACTCATAATTCGGTACGGGGGAAGTATTAAATGCGGTTCACCGCAAAATGTGCCAGCATTGTAAATGGAAATTTGTTCGTTTCAATGAACAGATGTAATTTTTCTAATCCAATGTTTTGTGGGGTCTAAATAAGCACGGAAAAAAAATTATGTTGGAACTCTTTTGAAAGGGAAATATAAATTTAATCATTAAAATGATATTTATACTTTGATTTACCCCTTAAACCCTTTTTATTAAACCTTCCTTCATAATCAATAATATTTTACCTGTTCCCCACTCTAAAAAATAGTTTTCCTTGCAACTCCCATAACTTCATCAAATCCTTTTCCAATTTCTATTATATTTACATCAAAACCCTTTCAACTGAATACACTTTTTCTGTGTGTGTGTGTTGTGCAAATGTAATATTCGAACACCTTTCACCGTGGGCCCAAAGTAATTGTGCATTACGCCAGGAAGCTGCAAATTGAGCACACATGCTTCGCTTCAATTTCCCATCAACAACTTGTGGGCTACGTGTCGGATTTTCCTGACCCCCCGTCCCCCCTTGATATCCTGCCACCCATCAACCCCTTTCCCCATCAGAAATTGCTGTTTGCCAACCTTGCAATTTTGGCCGATGCAGCAGTTGGCCACGTTAGCATGGAGCGCACCCATTATGCAGGGCCATTCAATGGAATGGCATTTGCTGACTCCACACACAGACACATACAAACCCGCACTTAACGGGCTTTGTTGGGGAAATTATCGCTGAAAATTTAATCGAAACTCCGCCCCAAAATCCACTGATTGAGTGAAAAGTCTCTAATGATCGTCAATTACCTGCCGCAACGAGTCCAATTCATACGCAATTTGCATTTTCAATTAACTGTATGCGCAATGCACACAGACACTACAAAAGAGAAAAATGAGGAAAAGCGCTGGAAAACACTGCCGTGCCCGTGTCTGGACCAACGCTGGCAGTATCAGCGACACTTCTCGACCATTTTGTGCAAACAAATTCAAGAGCAGCGGCCCAAACGAGCGATTAACGTGCAGCAGCAGCAGCAGGGGCATGCAGCAACAGCAACAGCGGAATGCAGCTGCAGAGGGGGAAAAACAAGCAGAGACAGTGGCCATGGAGGCGAAGGGAAAACTGTGGAAAAGCTGGGGTAAAACAGAGAGGAGATTTCCACACACATATGCTGACGGCTAGCTGGGCATGGAGGAGCATTGTTTTTTTATACTCTTTAATGAGGCAGGGAATGTGGAGTTTACAAAAGAAAATGTTGGGGAAATGAAGGGATTTAAAATGTTGTTAAAAATATATTGAAGGAAAAAGAAAAGGTGAATTTGGAACTAATTTAAGGTAGATATATATCTCATTTAATTCAATTATAATAAAAAAAGTAGGATTGATATAGATATCATATTTATAATTAAAAAAAAGCATTAGCTTTATTTTATGTGAACATTTTTTGTTTATTTACTTGCAGATTTTAAATGCATTTTAATTATCCTTTTTAATTTTCCTCATAATTTTCATAAACGGTTCATCAAATATAGAATAACAAAGATTTTACTTGAATTTGTTCCTGTAAATTTGCTCTTCTAAGAAAATTTCTCATTAAAAAGGAAAGAAAGAGTAATCAAAGAACAGTTTTCCTTTTGCAAACTGTGATTATTTTCATTTTTCGGACGCTCTCTCAGTCTCTGTGTGTCTCTGTTAATTGCCCGGGGTAATTGTTGCTGCTTTTCGCGTATTGAATATGCACAAGCACCCCCTCTCCCCTTTTTAAGGGTGTCCAAAACCCCCTCTTTTTACCCCCTTTTTTCACCCCTCCAGCGGCAACAGTTCTCGCTCCATGTTTGTGTAATCCGCTCGCTCGGACGCGTTTCTCCCGCCTGTTGGCTTAAACAGGATTTTCGAAATGGAAAACTGTTGTAGCAAGTGTTGGGCCATCTGTCCACGATTTCGGCTGCAACTGGCACGAATGCGGATCTGGGAACCTAATTTGCAATGCCCGAACATATGAGAGACGCAAGGGTTAATCAGACTGCAGAGCTCCAAGGACTTTGGGCCTTAAGCAATGACAACTGAAACTGATTTATTACCTCAAAAAAGAATGGAGAAATTATAGTTTCCCAAGGAAAGCAGCTTTTCCACATCTGCTTAAAGTTTATTTAAGGAAAATCAAGCCATTTATCGGCCTGTAAATATTGTTAAAGAAAATCTCTTGAATATAAACAAATATTTAAACCCTAAAGCCCAGTTTTAAGTGTCCCCCTGTACTTTCCCTTTTCGTTTCACTAATGAGTGTTTACCTTTCGTGGCCTTTCTCCCCCAGGTAACGAGCTTCACCACCGCCAACAAGAAAGGTACAATACCGATGCCCTCCTCCAGCGGCGCGGCCGCCCTGCAGCTGCACCAGCAGCGACAGATAGCCACCATTGAAACGCCGCCGAATAGTGCCACGCTGCCCATGCAAATACCCACGGTGACCATGGACCTGGCCTCCGATATCTCCACCTCGGAGGCCGGTGAATTGGAGGCCGTGGCAGCGCAGACAGTGTTGGCCTATTCCAATCCCAATGGGGCAGGCACAAATTCAGCGTCGGTCACCGTGGTGGCCAGCGGGAATGGTGGAACTGGTGCACCCGCCTCGCCCAAAGAGACACTGCAGGTGAGCACGATAGCCACCGGCCGGGTGGGACTCAATGTGCCCGTCCCGCCCTCCATGGGCAGCAACAATAGCATCAATGCGCTGAACAACAACAATGGCAGCGTGGTGGCCACGGACAGTGCCGCAGCAGTGACTGCCAGTGGTAATGGCGGCAATGGAAGTGCCGGCGGAGCCATTGGACCCAGCACTCCGGGCAACGAGCTGCGCGTCTCACCGATCGCCGGACGGTGTCGAGCGTTATCCGTGGGCGTGGACACGGACATGGTGAGTGAATTTGATCCCTCCAGCAGCGATTCGGGCGTGGTCAGTCGCTGTGCCGTGGTCAAGCCGCTCAAGTTTCGCCTTTGCCAGCCGATCTTCGGGCGCAAGTCCAACCAGCAGCGTCGTAACGAGGCCAAAACGGCGGCCAAGAATCAGCAGCAGCAGACCACCAAGAGCCAGCAGCAGCAGCAGCAGCAGCAACAGCAGCAGCAGGTGGTGAAGGCGGAACTGGAGCCGGCCATACCAAAGACACCGAAGCCCCGGGATCCGGAGAAGGAGAAGCGTCGGATTGCGAGGAAAAAGGAGAAGCGGGCCACCCTTATCCTGGGCCTGATCATGGGCAGCTTCATTGCCTGCTGGCTGCCGTTCTTCTTTCTCTACATCCTGGTGCCGGCCTGCGGTGACCTTTGCCATGTGCCGGACTCGGCTTTCGCGGTCGCCTTCTGGCTGGGCTACATGAACTCGGCCCTCAATCCGGCCATCTACACCATCTTCAACAAGGACTTCCGTCGAGCCTTCCGGCGCATCCTGTTCAAGTGATGTTTGGCCTACGTGTGCTGTTACAGGTGCGTTTACGCCAGCATCGAGAAGGCAACCGAACGTGCCATGGGCAGCACACCCATGGGCTATGGTCATGGCATGTATCAGCACTACAGGCGTTAGATTTGCTTCGTATTGGTATAGAATCCTGATTTAAGATGATTTTTATGGTACCTTATCCTGATCCCCATTACCGATTCCCATTTCCCAGAGCTTACAAGAGTATAGATGGTTTTTCGGAGATTTCTGGTAATTTTTTAATAGATTTTAAGGGAAAGAAGTTCTAACTAAATTATTTGCTTTTAAAAATAAATGAAACTTCAGCCTTTAAGGTAATATGACTGGAATTAATAATATTCCATAATATATTTTAAAATTTCAGTTTGATATCATAATATTGCTGATATTTCAATATCCAATATACTTTATCAGCTCTCTCCTCATCCCTTCCTTTACCACATTTTTTGTTTAAATAAAAAAAAAGTAACGAACATTGTAGCTCATTTCAAAAGCAATGAACGGCTGTGAATTTGATGGAATCTCTCAATTTCAATTTACGCATTTTGGTTTCTTTTCGTTTCGGTTTCGTTCCTCAAGCACCCTTTTGAACCCTTGAGCCCCCAATCCCGTTGCCCTGTGTAACCCGGTAACCCCATAGCCATGTCCCCGCCTCTGCACACTTTTCACACTCGACGAGGAGCTCATAGAAATGCATGAGCTGTGCAAACAAGAATCTGAGCTGGGCAAACATCTATTATGCTCCCTGAATGGGAGTGTGGAGGGAAAGAGGGCGACGTCTATGGCCATTCAACTTGAAATAATTTTGCGAAATTTCCATTTGCGGCTGCATTGCCAATGCCGAGCACTTTTGTCCCCACTGCAGTTGGTGGTGGAGCATTAAGGTGGCTCGAAATCGGTTCACTCCTTCATTGTTGTGGCTTGGCAATCAAAATCGAGGTCAACAAGTGTGCGAAAATTAATTTAATTCCCTTTTTAATACTCCTGCCAACGACTTATTCGATTCATTCGCTGAATCTATGCGATTTGGGGCGCCATCAATTGTGAAGCTGCATTTTGGCCTGAGGCCAGATCAATATTTTCTTGTTCACATAAATGTTCACATAAGAGTACATATAATCCAGCACACAATTTGGTGTAACTAAGTGAGCCAGCACCTAGATATAGATACAGATACATTTACAGCTACATCTAGAGATAGAGATACATTTACAGATACTGAAACAGCGACAGATTCCTCCACAAGGCAGCTGCAGTTTATTCATTCACTCAAAGATATTTCACTCAGCGACACAGAAAGTGGGAGCCCCCTCCAAAAAAAATAAATAAACCAAATGTATGGGAACCGATGCCTAATGGGCACACACAAATGCAAATGCAAATGGTTTGGCTTATACACTACACAAAAAAAATAGAGAACACTATAGATAAAAAATCATTTAAATATTATTTACTCAAAGAGGGATTTTTAACAAATTTCGTATGCTACAAATTGTAAATCCTTGACTGGCAAGAGAAAGGATTTTTACTCTCTGACTAAATGACTAAATGTAGCATATTTTTTCCTACCTCTCCTATATTTAATCCTTCTTAACATATATTTCACATAAAACTATATTTCTTCAAGTGCTCGTCATTCGCTTTCACCATTTTCTCCACCATTTCCCACTTTAGTTTTTGGCTATGCATCAGCAAATGCATGTGCCCGGCCGAGTGGAATAGACAGCCCGTCATTCAGTCAGTCAGTCATTCATTCAGTCAGTCAGTCGAACGGACAGGACAGACAGACAGTCGTCACTGGAACGCTACAATGACACTGAGTTAGACGGCGATGGAGGCTGCGAGGGGGGACAGGAGCAGAGACTCTGTTTTTGGCATGTGGCCCAGAATGGCTCTCCGTTTCGTTTGGCTCGGCTTGTTTTCCCGGCCAAAGCCAAAAAATGGCAAGGAAAATATATATAGTATATAGTATCTGTACTAGACCGACCAGAACCCACACACACACGAACGAAGGCTGCCCAGGGTCTATGCATAAATTTTACGTACAATTTATTTTACTTCCCCTTTGATGACCAGCCCGTGTGTCTCTCTCTCTGTGTCTCACATTTTTCGGACACTTTGTGGCACACTAATAGCAAAGGTGCAACAAAATCTGCCGGCCACTTGTAAGCTCTATCGTTCCAAATTTTCTAATCTTCTCGGAACAATCTGCAATCTCCGATATGCCATCTATAATCACCTCGTTGCAAGACACTTAAATTTATGGCAGCTCTTAGCATCGTTTCAACACATGTCAGCCAGTGGCAAAGTGCCGAAGATTGATCAGATTTATTGGCTATGGCCATAGGCTAAGTGCTTGCTTCGGGCGACTTCTTAAAATTGTTTAAGAACGCATAAATAATGAGTGTGTGTCTGGGCTGGAATTTGAATAAATGGGTGGGTAATGGAAATCGGCACAAGAACTTTCGATGGCGCTGAAAGACAAACATCGCCTGCATTTTTTATGGGCTCCTGCCGAACCATTTTTGTGCGTGTGTACAACAACTGCACTCAAATGACAATTCGAACAACGACAGAAAGTCCAACAATAACAGCTCCAGCAACAACCTAAATGCCAGAACAAAAACCAAAAAAAAAGGACCATCCTGCACAAAGCGAAATCGAAAACAATTGAAATCGACAGCCGGGGGTAAAAAGGGATGCAGTTCAGGAGGAAGGAGCGGTGCTGGTGGCAGTCACATTAAAATGCGCGAATACACAGAGGGAAAATAAAGCTAAAAACCTAAATATATAGCTGGGTAGACCCACAAGTTTATTTCTTTTAAAAGATAAAAATTTGGAAGAACTTTAATGAACTTGGTTTTATATTTTATAAATATTTTCTATGATAATGTTGATCTTGAACTAAATACAATCTAAATCCTTTGAAGAATTCAATAAGTTTTCAGATTTTTAATGCATTTTAAAGCCAGTTTCTATCAAAATGTAAATAGTTATTGATATTATTTAAGCCTTATTTATTTTAATAGAGAAAAGGTAGAAATTGTAATTTTACAAATCATTTAGAAATCCAAACAAGGCTTTAAAATTATGCCACATATATTTGGGTGTTAAAAATTTAAGCAAAATAACTTTTTAAAATTTTATTTTTCATGTGAAAATGTTTTCTAATGTTAAAAACTCAATTTATTTCAGTGCACAACCCACACACAGCACTTAACTGCACTTAGGTGCAACAGCCAGATGAGTGTCGAACGGCATTGCACGGCTGGCATTGTTTTGCCTGGCACAGTGAAAGTCATTTTCACTTAAAGCTTGCAAAAAACAAAAAAACAGGACGAAAAAAATAAACACCGCCAGGCATTTTAGACCACCCTGCGTATACGCAACGTCAGCCTTTGTCTCCTTTCTGGTTGCTTTTCTCTCGCTCTCTTTTTTGGTGTGGTTTCCCGGGTCTTTTTGGTGTAGGCCCATTAATAAAATTGCAATTAATGTCACAATTAGCAATCACCATAAATTAAATGCTTGCAAGAACTAAAAAATTTATTAAAAAAAAACACAGAAAAATGTGAAAACATTTTGAATAATGCAAAGCTATTTAAATTAATTCCCATAATTGAATTATGCGATTTAGGAATGCAAATTTTTCGCACTTAAACATTCTGTTTTGTTTGCCTTAATTGGTGCGACGACGATTGTTCTCCGAGTCAACATGGGAGTTGTCCGAGAATTTGGGTAAATACCCAAATTAAGCCTGAAACAATTGTGATAATTACATGAAAACATTTTAGATTACTGCATTTTTATTGTTTTTTTTTTCGGTAATTTATTATAATATACATTTTTTTTTGAGCGCCCCCCAGAGGCCGCAAATTCGCTGGTGAAATTGAATTATTTATCGCGTAAATTAGAATTTGCATTTGTGTCAACATCTATTTCAGCGCCATGCATTATATGCCATAAGCCAATTTAATGCCTGATTAACTTGGCAAATTGCAGAGCCCACCGGGCCCGGGTCGTTGGGTGTTTTTATACAAAATCGGATAGACGGGGCTCTGGTTTAAAATTGCAATTCTGTTTGCGGTTGCGTATGGTTCGAAATAAATATTTGAGCGCCTTTCTTTTATGGGCATTACTGCTGTCGATTCATGCAAACACACAACACAAATGTTTATTTATGCGTAACTTTAGCCCCATAATTATTTTAGCCGAAATAGCAACTAAATTACACTTAAACACAAATGAATTCGCAATTAAAGCATCAAAGCAAATTAATAAAAATTATTTACGACCCTTCCACATGATAAACACGTGAAGAATAATGCATTGTTGCAGAAACTGAATGAGTGTATATATCGCACAGATATTCCGCGCTCGATTGGAATTTTTGTGCGGGTCTAAAAGATATGTATAGATTTCTTTTTTTTTGCAGCAGCAATTATCGTGACCATTAGACACTGCAGGCTGAATCACAAAAATGTTGGACGCTTGTTGGCCTGCATATTAATTAATAAAGTAAAAAAGCCATAAATGTAAAACTCATAACGACAAATGTTGGACCATAAATATGCACTTAGGTATTTATGCGCATTGACAGCATGAATATTTATGAGGCAATGACGACAGCAGCGATGGCGATGGCGATGGCGGCCATTAAAATGCGCCCCCCCCCCTCCGTTGATTAATTGGAAAAGTTGGCTCTTCGGTTCAACGGGTCGTATGCTTGATGACGATGTTATTTCCTTCTTCCTGCCTCCTCTGAACTCCTCTCCCCTCTAGCCCACACCCAAAACTAAGCAAATCCAATGCCTGTGTTCAGGTTTAGAAGAACAAAGAACAAAAGGAACGTATTTGTTTTGCCATTAGATAAGCCATGCGACCATTTAAGTTCAAGTTTAGAGACGAAACAGAAAAAATATATATATTACAATGACTGAAATGTTTAATGAAATTATTTCATTATAAAAACAAAATATGAACAAATGAAAACCAAACAAATTGCAAGTAACTTGAGCGTATTTCAATATTTAAACTTAAACTTTTTGCTAATTGTAAACTAGACACAAATATATTATATATAAATATATATATATATAAATAAATATTATTAAATTAAACAGAAATATATTAAAGTTGAATTTTGAAATTAGATAAACGCAAACGGCGGGTATTTAGCATTATTTCTAGTTACAAATAAATAGAAAAGTTTACTCATTTAATTCGTATCGTACCACATATGCATAGCAACCAAATTTTAACTCGTGTTCTCTCATATGTGTGTGTCTGTTCCACAATAAACAAAATATTATGAAAATACCACCAGCCAGAAGATAAAAGCGATACTTCTCATGTACAATCTGTGAGTACACTCTATATACCTATATCAAAGCAAGCGGTAAAGAATCAAAAATATATTATCGAGGAGATATATAAGTAAAGGGATTAAAAAAATAAATAAAAAGAATACCTACATTTTAAGCGGAAGTCTTCCACTACAATTACGCTCTCTCTCCACTTGAATTACCCATTTGCGTTCTCCCTCGATTAAACCGACTTCAAACTATGTAACTAAATGTGTGTATATTAAGTAAGTGTATGTATTCCGAAAGGTTTCTTCCCAAAAAAAAACAAAAAACAAAAAAGAGAAGCAGATATAAAAACCTAAATTTAAATGCATAAATTTACATTTAGAACAGACTAAAACGCTGCACAAATTTGCATGTTAGTTTCCTTAGCCATGTAAGTTACGATTAATAAACTGTAGTTAACAAAGGGTAAAATACACACACACGCAGATTAAGTAAGTAAGGAACTATGTTTAGTCGTTAATGTTGTTGATTTTCAGCTGAGAGCATTTCTATTATTTTTTGTTAAATTTTAAAATACATTTGTAGTAGTATCCACATAGCTAACAACGAAGTAACATGGTGCTATGAGTTACAATTCTCCTTGGTTTATCATCATCATCATCGGTTCATCGCAGGTGGGTCAAAGCGTTAAAATCTGAGCCCCTTTTAACGTCTTGGTTGCAAGTAGAGCACCCACCACCAACCCCATAAAACACTCACTCACAAGAGAACTTAAATCAAAAATTCAAAGGATATTGTTAAGAGAGCATTTCAAACTTACTTAGCCTAACAACTAAGCATTGTAAATACCTATAAACTACGCCATGTTATAGTTCATACATCCTAAATATACCACAAATTACGATTACGATTAATGATAATGAAAAAAAATGTAAATTGAGCAACCGAAAAATTGCAAATTGAAGCCACCAAAGAATTGAATTTTCGCATGTAAGCCATGAGAACAAGTAAACTAAAAAGTATTTAATTATACCAAAGCTAAGACTAAGTGTAAGCCGAACCCTACCCCAAAGTTTCTTGTCCCGAATAACAACAATAGTTGGCAACTTTTAGCATTTAGGCAATCATATATCATAGTTCAACTAAAAAACTAAACTAAATGAAACTAAAGCGAGCAGCAGAGTCCCCCAAGGAAATTCCTCCCCCTAAAATGTAAATTTCTGTGAGAGCAGCAGCAAAACACCAACAAACTTAAAAAAAAAAACGCATTTAAAACTTTAAGTTTTGTTGTTTTTTCTATCCCCCCTCCAACACCCGTTGAGTTTGAGCAAAAGAATACAGAGAAATGTGAGTTTTCCAAAGATCCTCTAGGCTAAGCTAAACCTATTATAATATAGAACATACGATATTTGGATAACTATGATTATGTATAACTATTAGCTAAGCGAATACATATGTCCAGTAGAAGGGACAATAAAGATCTAATTGAAATTAAAAAAACAGTAAAATAACAATTAAAACTAAACAGCAGAGAGGAGGCAGAGTCTCTCCAAACTTGAATTCGAAATCAGCAAAACCACAGCTAAACCAAAAAAAAAAAACTAAAAAACAGCAAACCTTTTAAAACTTACTCTCTTTAAGCGAATCGGAAAAGCCCAACGCGGAAAAGCAGAAATCATAACTGAATAAAAATAAAAACCGAAAGTATTCTTAAAATTCTTTAAATGCATTCGTCTCATTCTTTTCTCTCACCTGGCGGCAGTGACAAATACTCGAAATTCCCGATAATAAATATAAGGAAGAAGGACCTATAAATTGTGGGGCTTCTATCTCCTGGGGAGGAGGGAAAACCCCAGGAGGAGATGGGCACTGCGGCGTATTAAATGGCATTTTAATTTCCTGTTTGCGCAGACGCCGCTCCAAAAGAGCGGTGCCGGCATTTCGGTGTCCTCTTTGCCTTATTGATTTTCCCTGCTGGCAGCCTTGACATTGCTATTGCCACTTTGCCGGTCATTAAAAATGCAGTCTAACAAAAGGTGAGACGACAGGCAGCATCCCAAATATAGAAGCGCACTTTGCGGCGTTGGATTGTTGAGGTAAGTGTGCGACACATTCATTGCCTACTTTTTGGGTTTAAGTTGAGAATTTCCCAAAGTCATTTACAGGTAAGATAAAGTTGACCTGGCTCAAGGCATTAATTACACATCTTCTGGAATGCTAATGCTTTCGCGGAAATAGATTTGTGAATCCCGAATTGCTTTGAATTATCTGAGAATCATGAGTCAAAGTTAAAGGCTATTTAGATACAAAGTACACTTTAGTTTAAGAGAAGAAAAACGTCAATTACTTTGTTAATTCTTAAGAAAATTGTTTTGATTTAAAGGTGTAATTGAAGGCACGTAAAAATTAATAAACATTAGTCGAGCTTCTTGTTACTAAATCATTTGTAGACAATTTTATCTCAGATATCTTAATTGTAAATCATCGATAAATACTAATTTATCAAGAGAAACAAAATTGTTATAAAAACTATAATTAAAACCGCAATTTCCAAGTAAAAAAATAGGTAAACAGATTTTATTTAATTTATAAAAAGTTAATTGACTAAGAAATAAGGAAGATAGAAAGTTAGAGAATATTCATATTATTTTGAATATTATATTAATGTATAACTATAAAGGAATATCAACATGCTAAATCTATAATTTAATCGTCTGTTTATTGTTTTTTTATCCATTTTCCCACCATAAATTTTATTAAATTAGTTTTAAAATATTTTCTTCATGTTTTAAGACATCCGAAGAAAGCATTTAAATTATTTTCTAAAGTTTTGCTCCTTCAATAAATTAGTTGCTATTCCTTTAGGTATTTATTTTAAGCATTGACTTAATGGCTGCCTGAAAATTACCTAAAAATTAGTTATTCGTAAAGATTTTATTTAATCAATTTTCTTTCTTCTAATATGTCAGTTTTTTTTTTTGGTAATCTTCACCCAGAAAAAAACCTTTAATTCAAAGTAAATAAAATCTGTGTCATCAGGGCGGATGACACACATTTGAATGCAGCCAAGTGTAAGGCTTATTTAAAGTTCCTGCGCGATCAATTGTTTTGCGAGGGCAATTAAATAATTAGAGCTCTTTGCGCCACGAAGCCGCAACAGTCTCATTAATCACTGAGAGCGCCAGCAGCATGCAAAGTTTGTCAAGCCGGTTTGTTTGCCCGTCTGCGAGTCAGTTAGCGCCAGGTGCTAATTACACACGTGACGCCGCCGGTTGGCGAGGTGCAAAAAACTGGGCTACACATGGTACACACAACTTTCGTGCAACACCGACACACACTGAGAACCTGCGGGCTAAATCCAAATGCCAGCCAGTGTGCTAATTGTTTCAGTTGTTCCGGCAACGTTTATCAACCAGGTCAGAAGTCGCTGGCATTAGAAGAGAAAAAAAATTAAAATTAAAATTAAAAGCACCCGCGAATAATTGTCACGAAACAAGAAAAACTGAGCTGGTTCTATGGCAAAAAAAAAATATATATATATATATAAGAGAGACTGCTACATGAGTTGTGCAAGTTTTAATTAGTTAATTTAACGCCTGGCACCAACAGGAGACCCGTTGCACGCTGCGTATGAGTAATGAGCTCGCTCACCCTCATAGATACAAAGATACACACACACACAAGCGAGCACACGGAAAGACGTCTAAATCCATACAGAGAGGGAAAATATTGGAAAATCAAGTAAAATAAATAATATAACACTAATTTCTTAATGTTAAAAAGGTTTTTTTGGTTTGAAAAGTTTTCAAAGGATTGAAAACACATTTCGTTTTCGGTAATTTACCATTTTCAAACATTTACTATTACGACTTAATAAAATACATAAATGTTTATATTTTGCCAATCGATTTAAGGCTCATTAATTAAATATTTTGACACCTCTTTTCTAGGTATTTATCTTAGTCAAATATTTGTTTATACAAACTTGTCTGAGTAAGCTAGTAAAGCAAATTAAATTACTACAAAAAAACTGCTCTCAAAACACATTTAAAAAACTACCTTTACCATTTATTGATGTGTTTATAAAATAAATAAAAACATAAACTAAAATCAAGTAAAAAACAAAACACTCCCTTTACCTCCCTTTTCTCCAAGTGTGCGATGTGTGAGGCAGCTATCACCCCTAACGAGTATTTCTTGAAGCTGTCAACATTTTGCCAACGCTTGAACTTTTGCAGCAAACCCAGGCAAAACAGTTTATGGAAGAGCTAGAGAGGGGGGAAATGACAGATAGGACTAAGGACTAAGGACTATGGGTGCTGCTGCGGGGCTGCGGTGGCAAGAGACTTTTGCGGTTGGCTGTGCTAAGTAATTTCCCCTTGCGGATGCAACTAATTACTAAACATTTCGCATAAAATTCTCAACTTGACAGCCTCTAACTGCACGGCTAAGGACACGCGCACACACCCACCCACACAGGACAACGACTTGTGCGTGTGGCATGTTATCAACAAATCTAACATGCGGCTTGTGCTAATTCACTGGCACAACCAAGCCAACCGCCAAACAGTCGACCGCCGCCCTGCTTAGCGGTCATAAACTAAGCACTACGGCCAGGATCTGCCGAGAGAGAATGGCGGGAGGACACTTCCGCTGGAGATGATTATGCGAGTCGACAGTCGACAGGCCGAAAGAAAAATGATTGTAAATGGGCTGAAATTATTTAACACTGTTTTGTATTTAATGCAAAAACTTCTCTTTGGGTGCGTGAAGCAAAAATTGTTGCCGGAAGTTGGGCAAAAGTTGCAAAAGTATGCAACATGCAACGCTGCCTTGAATGCCGGCAACTTAGAGGACAAACGAAGCGATTAATAGGGAAGGACACTAAAAGAAAAAATATTATGAAGGTAATAAAATAAATATATTTTGAGATTATTTAAATTTATAAAAATTGTCATTACATTTAAATCTTTACTGGTTTTAAATACTATTCTGATTTTTAAGACATTTAGTATTATTTTTTTTAAATAATTTTTATAGTGCATTTGGCCATATATCCTTGGCTCCTTGAACCTGCCACATAAATGCAGCATTTTTCTATACACTGATGGCAAATGGTATGTGGTTGGCTGTACAATTAACGCTTAGTTAGGGGTATAATTAACGCCAGCGACTATGAGTTATGAGTCACTGTTTTTGAACGGGAACCCGTATAGGAAATTCCCCTTACTCAAGGGCCAGAAAATTGAATTTTTGCCCCCATGCACTTGAACTCCGCCCACCGCCAGAGTCCCCCACCGTGGCCCCTTCTGGCCTCCATTTGTAATTGGCCAAAGGGCAGCTAGCCGACAATTGTCGTCTGTTTATCTACATTTTGTTGCTGTTAGCGTTGTTAGCGTTGCATGTGTTAATTATATCGCGTTACGTTGCCCATGTTTGCACTGGCATTTTGAATGTATTTTCGCGGCGCAGCTGAAAACGAGGCAAATGCACTCTGTCGAGCAGAATCCATTGGCTTGGCCAGTGGTCAGTGGTGGTCACTGGTCAGTGGATCGATTGGAGCACGGAACGGGCTTGCTGGATGTGTGGGGTTGTGGGGGCCCGAAAATAAAACCGGCTCTGTGCCACCGCAGTGCCAGTGCGTAAACAAATCCATGATATTTGCCTGTGCTACACCAAAGAGATGCTCGCTCATTATACTCTATTGAAAGGGTATTATTGTTTATAGAGGTGGTGAGTATGAAAAATGAGGAAGGATATTCCAAAAGGGTCTAAATGGAGCGGTTTCAGGAGGATAAATGAGTTCTTTATGAATATGGTTTTTAAAGAGATATTTATTTCTAGAATATAAAAAAATTCTTCACAGGATTATAGTTAAAATATTTATAATTTTCCTTAAATCCCTCAAGAATTACTTAAAGGGTATTCCCCTCTTCGGGTGCCCCGAGGGCCCTCCTTTTTTCTTGTTTCTTTTGGGGTTTTGTGGAATCAATGCTGCTGCTGCGCGATTGGGGGGGACTTTGGCTCTGCGTTGGTGAGATGCTGACGCTGGCGGTACGCCCAGCAGAGACGTTGGCGTCTCCGTCTCCGTCAGCGTCAGCGTCTACGGCGCGCCGCACGAACCTTCCGCGACGAACAAGATCGAAGCCAGGCAGCGGAGCAATAAATGCCGCCCAAGAGGCAGGCCCGCAGCTGGCGATGAAAACAAACCCGTCGTGGCGCTCGCAGACACAAGACGCAGTTCCGAATCGATCCCGCACAAAACAGTTGGTGGAAATTCACTAAAATACTCAAACAAACCATCAAAATAAATACCCGAAAATCGAGAAAAGCTGAAAAACGGAAGCAAACTGCGCTAGCTGAAAACGTAAATGAAATTATTATTTGCTTCGCATCTTAGCGTGCCAATAAAACATTGCATTAAAATGCAAAAAAAAAAAAATATATATATATATATATAAACAGCGAAATAAAAGTACTAAAGTGTGGGCGATAAACGGAAAATTGATTGAACAAGTTCAGCTTTATCAGTGGGGCTTTAATACTACAATCACGCGATCTGGCCGACAGAGAGTTCAATCGAAGCCGAGGGCGGGGAGGGGCAGCGTATTTACATAACCCTTTGAGGGCCCTTGGGTCACTCTTGCGGACGTGACAGAAATTTCTGATAACGAAGGTCGTGGGTGAACCCCACCTCCCACTTGAGATGTGGAAAATTTTTATTTTTCGGGGGGGATTTCGAAAAATTGTGCGACCAAACTGACCAAAAAAAAAGTAAGCGGAAAAACACTATTTGAAGTGGCTAAATTTCCATCTCATCTTTTCTCAATGTTTTTCAATTTCTATTAACAAGCCCAGTGAAACGGCATTTAAATTTTTCTTTTATTTTTTATGGCCTGTCGTTTCTCGGATTTTTGATAAATTAATTCCAAATGCTAAATATTTTACGAACTTTTCACATGACCAGCCATAAATTCTTCCCCTAAACTCATTAGCAATGCAAACGAGCTACCCAAAACCAAAAGGAAAAAAAAATACAAACTAAAATTTAAACGATTTTAAGTCAAACTTTTCAAATATGCCACATAAAGCACTAAATAGTCAGATGGCAACAAAACGAACAGGTTTCCCGGCCCAACGAACGAGCTCAGGCTCACGCTGGCTAATTAAATATAGATTGGTCACCGATATTTACAATATGTTTTTGTTTATGTAAATTCCTCCCTTAAATATCGGAGCTAAGATCTGTCCAACTCTTTCCGGTGCCCACACACTCGCACACGTGTCGGTGCTTCACCTGTTTGTAACTATTTATAAACAAAAAAAAACAATATCCGTAATATAATATAGTTTTGTGACTCTGGAAAATTAATAACAAATAACAATGAGAGTTAAGCCTTGAGCTTGAGCCCTACAGCCGGGTGCAATTACCTGGCCCCCGGTCCCAGTCCCAGTCTCAGTGCTGCTGTGTCACAATTTCCGCAAATTATATTAGTCGCTCGTAGCCGGTCGGTCAGCTTATCCCCCAATCACAATCGCATCAGCGTCCACATCATTTTCATTTCCATTTCCATTTGCTGCCATTTTCAGCCCAGCCCAGCCGAAAGAGTGAAAATTAATTAGTGCCGTTATAAATAAAGCATAACCATCGGACGGCCAAATCATTTGACATTCAGTCCCCCATCAGCCGTGGGACAGACGACAGTTCGCGCGCGAAAGGGTGACGAATACGGCTGAGAGGCGAAAAGCCCCAAATCCCAAATCACAAAACACAAAATACAAAATCCAAAGAAAAAAAATATAAACAAAACAACAATAATAGCAACCAAAGAAGAAACACAACTGAAAACAGAAAGCAGAAAGCGTAAACCGGAATCAAAACAAAATGTAAAAGATTCGAAATAAACGCAAAACGCTTGGCGCCGGTTAAATTATCAAATCATTCGCTAGTCACGTGATTATATATTCAATGAAAAAACTTTTAAATAAACTATAAATATTTGTATATGGTATGGGATCCAGTGAATATAATTTAAAGACTTTACTACGACCTAGAAAAAAGTATCTGAGTGGCATAAAACGTTCTTAAAAAATCACGTGAAAGATGAGTGAAAGGAGATATTCGTTTTGAAATGCCTTTAAATTTTACTAAACATTTTTATTTATTGAAAATAAATAATATTTGATGTTTAATATTTAATATTCATAAATGAATTTAATAAATTAAACATACAACCAGAAGTCTCAAAATACTCAGCATAAAATCAGAAGTCTCAAAATTATCAGCATTAAATCTGATAAATTACAAATAAATATTTAGTTTAAATTATTTCCAACTATTTGTAATTAATTTAAACAATTGTTTTTTTGTTGTGCTTAATATTGATTGTTAATAAATAAATTAAATACCAAATTATTTAATTTAATAATAAATAATACCCAAAAGAAGAGTGGAAGAATATTAGCATTGAAATTAATTTCTTAGTAAAAGAAATAAATCTTTCTAACATTTTATTATTTACGGAAATAAATTTCTGAAATTTGAAATTAAGTTTTCAGTTTTTTATTTAGTTCAAAATTTAAACCCAGCTGTTTATAAAAAAATTAAACAACTTTTAAATTAAATTAATCTTGAAATAAACAAAGATAACAATCATGCTTTTCTTGAAAATAAAGTAAAATAAAACCATTTATTATATTTTAAGGCATTAAGAAATCCCTAAAAAAATAGGTACTTCTAATATTTTAATACATTTTTCATTTCAAACCCCCAGAAATACTATTCCTTCTTAAAATATTACCTTGATATGCATATTCCTATGTCACTGCCACTGAGATACTCTTGTATGCAGCATTCAGACAGTCATTGTTCCTTGTTCTCATCCCCTGGCTTTGTTTATTGCTGAATGCACTTTGACAAAGATATTGTTGAATATATATAGGATATAGTATTCTGAGGCAGGAGAAAGAGGGGGTGGTTGAGGGGTATATAGCCGGGTGTCGCGTGTGGCGGCCGTTGCCACAAGAATTTAATTTTACGAAAGAGAAAATGGGCAGCTAGCCAGCCAGGCAGACTCGCAAATAAACAGATAAATAAATATGTAAAAAATATATATATATTATTGTAACAATGATACAAAATGTGATGTGTCCGATTTATGCGTAATATAAAGCTAAAAATATATCTACAAATGTCGCCTTGCTAATTAATAAAACCAACTTTTCCATTTCTTCCGCTAAACAAACATGCAGATCCGCCAAAAAAACGTAACGGAATTTGCGTAAATTAACATTGGTGACACTTTCCTTTGGTGGCTTTGATTGAAGGTAAGTGTGAATTGATTTAACAACCGGAATGCTTTAAATAAAACTACGTGAATCAGGGCAGCATAGTGAATCAGAGCTACCTACTAACCGGAGCATCTATGTGACAGTCTCCCAGCGTGTGGATATAACTATTTAACGGGCTCGGGGATTGGGGATTGAGCATTGGGAATCGGAATGGGAATGGGCATTGGGTGGGTGCTAAACATGCAAACCCCCTTTGGCAACACTTTTTGCCGACGCGTTTGTCATGCAATTTTAATCGCAATTGCATTTTTAATTTTCCTCTTCCACCTGACGGAGAAGAGTTTCCCGCCCCCTGTCCCCCAACCCCCCAAAAGCTGGCAAAGAAAAATGCTCGCTATGGTGGGGAAAAAAGAGCGAAAATAAAAGCAAATAAATATTAAATGCAATACACTCAATACCCAGACAGGCAGACATGCAGACAGACGGACAGCCGGCAGGGAACTGGCAAGCGAACTGAGAACTGAGTCCTGAGAACTGACAGTGGGGATAAAAGCGCACGAAGGCAGGCGCACAGTGGGGTCGGGGAAATAGCCTGGCGGCGGCGGGCTACTAACACATTGGCATACAGAGAATGTGAGATGGGACAGGATGCGAGCGAGCGAGCTATGCGTTCCATTTGCATAAATCTACATTTTAACTATTTTTTCATCCGTCCTCCGGCAGCATCTCTCTGGTTTTATTTTGCCCCCCAAAGACGCTGCTCTTAAAACGGAGGATTCTAAAGGAGTCTAAGCAGGAGTTTAGGTACTCTTTTTTAACTAGTTATAATAATGCAATTAAGGAGTGCTTAGGAAAGCTGGAAAAATGTCTCGAAATATTTATTTTGATTTATTTTAAAAAGTTTTTAAAGAGAAGCAACTTTTGAGATGTCTTCTACAATGAAAGAATTAAAAAAGAAATTTTTTTTCAAGGCCAAAATGTTTATCTTCGTTTAAAAATCATTAATCCTTATCCTTAGAGTATACAAAAAAACGGAGCAAAGCCCGAGGACTAGAGACTAGGGTAACTTGATAAATATTCGCGCAATGCTGGCGTGAAATATGCAACGATATTTCTTGTGCAACTTCCAATGCAGCAGCAAAAAACCAGCAACAGCAAAAACAACAGCTGTCATCCGAGTGGCCAAGTATTGGGTATTCGGAATTGGAATTGGAATTAAAATTGATTTTATTTTTAGAGCCGCAACACCAGCCATGCACCGTCCCATGGGGCATGCGAAGTTTTCAAAATGAGTTGCATCGATTGAAAAGCTTACATGTCAGAATTTTGTGACAAACATTGACTAATTAAACATGAGCCCGCATCGGACAGATTGTCAGACTGGTATTAACATTTTCCCCGCCAATAATAAGGACAAGCTCAAAATTCTGCACTGAAAAAGAAAATTAAATGAAATGAAAACGAGGCTACAAAGGAAATATAAGGTTTCTTTGAGAAATCTAACATAAGTTTCTTGTTATTGGAATAAATAAATATAAAGTGAAGTCTGCATATGTCAGAGTTATATTTCAGCTGGGATTTTATATAAATTCAAACCTTATTTCTTAATTTGTGTGACTATTTTACAAGTGTAGCCACCAAGAGCTCGATGTAACCACATCAACCACAACCTGCGACCGCACGGCAAGCCGAATAATGAAGTCAAATCCTCAATACAAACACACACAGTACACACACACTCTCAATCGGGGAGCATATTTCATGAATATTTCATCGAGACGAGAGCATTGTTGATGGCAATTTAATGCCGATACTCGAATGGTTTTTCCTTGTTATTGCTCTGGTTAATTTTTATACATTTCTGTTGACATCCGACAGGTCATGAATGAAAGTTGCCACTGAATTTTTCTGGGAATTTTTCATGCAATATTTTCCTTATGCGAAATTACAATAATTTAACAAAATAGTCAATTAGCATGACAACGATGCGACAGGCGCCCCTCAGCAAATCGCGTGCCAAGTGCAAGAGGCGAGAACTTCACATTGTTTATTCAGTGAACTTGTAAGAAAATGTACTTATTTCACACATCTTTTTGTTAACAAGGGGAAGGAGATTAAATAATAGCTGAGAGAGAGGTTTTCTTTAAAACGAGATATGTTTTAAAAAATTATTACAAGTTTGGAAATGTGTTTTTATTATTTTACAGAATTTTCTTAATCATTTTTCATTTAACAATAAACAAAGGAAGGAAAGCTCGGTAGGTTAATGAAATCGGCATAAATGGAAAGGGAAATATTATGCCAAAAATCATTAGTATTTTATTTAAATACAATCTTAATGCTTTGAGCTTAAAATTATGTCAATTTCTAGACCAGAAACTTGATAAGTATTATTTTATCGTCGATACATTAAACTTTAACTATTTGTGATGTTGAATTCGTTCTTTTAAAATCACAGGCAGGATATAGGCTACAGATTTCAACAATTTTGAAATAGAGGAGAGTGAGAAAATATAATTCCCTGCTTAAATTCTATCGATATGTAAATTAAATATATATCTAAGTACATAACTACATACTTCATTATCAACATAACACTTCTTCAGTTAAAACAATCTCTTAATTCATGTAAAATTCAATAAAATGTATTTTTTAATACCCTTCAATTCCCCTTAAAATCTTTCCTTCATTTATTTCTAAAATCCCATTTAAAAGCTATTTTTTTATGGGAAACAAATGCCCCAAGTCACGAGTGCCCGGCTGCTTATGTATGTATCAGCATTAAAACTCCGCCTGCTATCTGTGCAGCAGCAGCAGCATTACACAGTTCCCCTCGGCAATCAGGCAATGGAAAAACAGCACATGACCACTATATCAACCACTCGGAAAAACAAACCAAACCCGATTGCTAAACCACGTGACTGAAACGATACCGGTTGCTGCGCCAATAATCTGCAGACTGATTTCCAGTCTCAAAATAGCCACTCAGCCAAGCGACGAAAATAACATTTTCATTTTTGGCTCGAGTTTGATGTCAATAGCAAAACGGCAGGCAGCATTTACATATTTTGTATTTAAAAATATATATAAAATATTAAACACTACCAAGGCAATAAACTTATTGTGGGAATTCAGAGAAGATCAGTTGATTGACTTAAGGCTATAAATACTTGACATTGACACCTTGCAAGTGGCCTGGATAAATTGAATTGTTGATTTTGTTAATTATTTGGCCAGTGCAGCTAGTAAACACTCAAGTCCCCAGTCTCTGAGTCATGTGGACTTCGCACTCGGCCTGCACTCAGGTAAATTTACTCTACCTGATGACTGCGGCGGATTTATTTATTCCTACAACTGCAACGTGGCAACTTCTGGCGCTTTCGATTGATTAATAGCCATCACATGACGCGACTCTACTATTTTTAAATCAAATCGAATCGAATCGAAGCGGTGTCATAAAAAACGAATAAAACTAGTTCCCATGCCGGTTTAGTTTCTTATATTTTTTGGCTAATCAATACAAATCGATGGCAGAGAATTCGCAGACATTTCACAAAAGTTGAATGACTTGCCGGCGAGTTCGGTTACCTTTTTTGGGCCCCACTTACTGATTGCATATGACCCAAATTGGGTTTAAGTCGATTAAAAGGAGCATTATGCCTACCGGGGCATGCCATGCAATCAGAAATCGAATTGCCATCGAACAAACAAAACACCAAAAAGGAGCAACAGAGTCTCAGGGCCATGCAACATGCATTCTTGTGCAGCAGGCATTTATCAATGAAATACAAGAAAATAATGTTTGCATGGCTGTTTAGTTCGTTGAACTCCAGCCGCACACAAAAGACGTCCTCGGGCTAAATGCAACTTATGTACCTGTGTTCCATTTCATTTCATTTTGCATTCATTTCGATTCATTTGTCTGCCTGCAGAAATCACCAAAGGAACCAAGGAAGGGACTTTGGGGCTGGGCACTCTGGCGACTTTAAACCAAATCTCAGCCGCAATGTAACTTGACCTGCAGCAAGTTCTTTTGCACCGCCGCCGCACTCTCCCCACAATCGGACAGCCGTGATAAATGTGACAACAACAGGCCAATAGGCGGCATCCAGCTGGGCATCATATCCCCATATACCCCAACCATTCCCCATTCCGCATCACAGACCATCTCCAGATACATTCGTTTCACCACACTGAGACAAATTTGCATAGTAGATGTGAAAGTTGAGGGAATTTCGTAAGAATTAGTTGTCTGGAATGAAAATAATTCCTTCAACAAAATACCATTTCAAATCAATTGTAAATAGTTTCGATCAGGAAAACATATCACCATCGTCAGCTACTTGTTTAAAAAATAATTCTCAAGCTACTTAAACATTTTTCAAGCCATTTTAAACCTTTGAAATATGGGAAAATAATGTATTCTTAACCTTTTTGAGTCATAGCATTTTCTCCAAGTGTCCTGGGCCCAGCCCAGCCCATAATTTTTAACTCCCTCCCCCCAACGACTTGTCATTTCAATTCCATTTGGCCAAAGTTGAGATCCAGTCGCTGTGCTTAAGTGCAGTCCCAGTCCCAATTCCAGACGCAGACGCTGCTCCAGGCCAGCGGGCCATCCTCAACACTATTAACAACCGTCGCATCGCATTGCGTCGCCGTCGCCGTCTTCGTGTCTTCGTCTTCACCTTATTGGTGGCCGCCTCTCGTATTTCAACTTCTGGCTAATTGTTGTTGGCATGGCGACGGGTGACGGCAACGGACGCTGCCTGAATATTATTCCCGGCTAATGCGTTGCTCTGGCTATTTGAAGTTGAATCGCCGGGCTACGTGCATAAAATTGCGGCGATCTTTTTCTCTAATCATAAGCTTTGGGCACGGCTCGCATTTTAATTGCGCGTCGATTGGACAAAATGTCGCTTAAATCTGCAGCTGCAGCCGAGCTGTTGGCGTCAGTTTTAAATTCGATTTAATGATACCCCCCATGATGGACTCGCAACAACATTGAATAAGAAGAAATATGAAATGGCACAAACTTTCGGCACCCTTTCGTTAGCTCTGATTGCCTCAATCAATGGAGAAGCTAGTTGCCTGTGTTGCAAATCAGTCCCAAGCCAAACCACACCCGGGACTCCAAAGAGGAGAAATGGCAACAAAAAAAAGTCCATAACAAAGTAATCAATGAAAGTTGGTTGGGAAATAGGGCCAAGCCAAGTGAGTGTAACCCAGAAGCTCCAGACGGAAGCCGAACACAGTTTCTTGTGGCTTCCACTTCTGTTTGGCCAACACGCTAAGCAGACAGCAAACCAACCCAACACACCGAGTCCCGGCCAATTCGAGCGAAATCAAATCACTAAGCACTCAAAGAAATGGACTTTAAGAATTCCAAATTCTTGGGTAATTTAATAATATTTCATAGGAGAGAAGTCAAAGATTTATTAAAGTTTTAAGCAAAAAATCGAAGGAAAAAGGGAAGACCCTAATTGAATTTGCACAGACAACATAAAATATTATTTAAAACCTTTGAAAGCTTAGTTAATTTATGTCACTAAAAACGTTTTGTAAATATTTTTCCAGCTATTAAACATTTTCCTAACTCATTTCTCTTCGTGCACCGCAATCCTGTTCCGACATTGGTGGCTTCCTTTTCAGCAGATTCTCTCCTTGTGCCTGGGCCGGCACTCGAACGGCAAAAACAAGAACTGCCGCAATGAAGTGGCAGGCAGCAGTGTTGCTGATAGTTTTGTGGCAAAGTTTGCCCCGCTGAAAGCCAGCCGCCAGTTATCAGAGCCACATTTGCTTTGCTCTATTTGGCGGTACCAAAATGATTGGTGCTTGCCGCTGGCAACTGATCGAATTGCTTGCCACATGCAACACACACACAGGGACCGAGCTCTTTTCAATTTTTTGTTCCCTTGTCGCCCATTTTAGGCGATGGCATAATTTTCATTGCTCGCTGGGCATACGGGGCGTATGATGATAAAGCAATTGAAAATTTCTGCCATTGCCATTGCTGAAGTGCCACCATTAAATTACACAAAATGGAAACCGAATGCAAAACTTGCAGTCAAAAGTACGTCCTTTGTTCCTCACGTCACGACATTAAGGCAGGAACTCTCGAGGGAGCAACGCCTTGAAGTATGCTGCATGCTCTGCCCTCCAGCTGCACGCAACATGGTCATAAAAATTAGAGCCAAACCCGGAGTCAGAGTCAGACTCAGAAGTGAACTGAACTGAGTTGCTCTTCAAGTTGCATGCAACATCGCTATTTATGAACTCAACAAGCAGGACGTTCCTGGAACCGCCTCCTTTCTTCGTCCTGAGTGTTCTTAGTGTGTTTATGTTTGTGTGTATGCTCTCGACATGGGCCCAAAACATGCTCCATAAATCGCCACAGATAAATTTGTGTTCTGTTCTTTTGATTTCGTTTTGCTCTTCTTGGCCCTGTCGCGTCCAAAAATTATTATTATCGCTCTTTGCCAGAGAGGTATTGTGAATGGTTAAAGAGGTTTGAAGCTTCATTGAAAATTTCCATTAACAAGATGGCAATAAATTGTTATAAAATATATATTCTTGTTAATATATTTTTGCAAAAAAAAATAAATGGGTTTAATATAATGCTTAAAATCTATGCTTTCAGTAGAGGGAGTAAATTTTATGACTGTTTCTTTAAAGATTTCTTATGTAATATAAATAAAATCATACAAAAGGTAATTAAAACACCATGAAATAAATATGATTTATAAAAACATTCAGCCTTAAATATATTTAAAGCTAATATTTAACGTTATTTTATTATTTATTTTTTATATTTAATAAAAGGCAACCTTAAATCTTTCCAAAATCAATTCCCACCCAAAAAAAAGTGTATCGAATTTTCATCTTTGCTGGGCTTTTGCATTTGTCTCTGCTGTAAATGCAGCCGGCAGGCCCAAAAAGTACATACAAGAAATTGTTTTCATGCTCTTTGGCCAGGCAACAGAACGAAACAACCGGCTAACCGACCAACAGGCCAACAGGCCCACTTTATTTATGTCAATCTCTGTGTCCGCTGCCCCTTTTGGCCCTGGAGGACCTGGAGCTGGACCTGGCCTGAAGAGCTTGCTCTTGCTCCAGGGATCATAAATCTTCAGTTGGGCAGTAGGCGCTGAAAGTGCATATACATATATCCATGCATATATATTATAAATAATGAGCGGGCGTTGTTACAGGGCCACGCCCTCTTCCTGGCCAGGCATTGTTTGGTAGTACATGCATTTAATTATTTATATTATATTTTTGCAGACTGCAAATTCCTTTAGCGCCTTTGTCCTTTGAACTACCACTTTGTTTTTATTTTGTGCTGCGTTTATTGCCGTTGTTTATTTTTCTGCAGCTTTGCATTGATATGGATATGAGCACAAATTAATTACATTCTTAATCCCAGACCAGGCGTAAGCTAAAAATATATATAATCCGCGCGCGTTCAATGGTCAGCCATGAAATGTGGTCCATGGTCTCTCGCTGCCTCTGAACTTCACGTAATTCCCTCTCAACCAGCTTAGTGGCTATGATCACGTGCTTTACAGTTGCAGTCGAGTAAATAAGTATCCAACGATCATGAATAACACCAAGTAAATATTAATACAGCTGCCACGGGGCTGAGTCAGGAGTGAAGTGGGGAAGCACCAAAAATATGCGTACAAAATAATCACATGATAAATGCTAAGACCAGACAGCTTTTTATAGTCAGACAATAATAGCAAATAAATGGGGATATTACGTTAACTTCAAAAGCTTCAACAAATAAACAAATTTTTCAATTTTAATATTTGTTCAACTCAAAAGAAATTCACCGAAACCAAAGCCATTTAAATTGAATCGTTTTTTAAGCATATTCCCGGGCTTTGTCATTTGTGGGAATCATTAAAAATAATTAATAACGAATGGAAATCTACCATTTCTGGAATGGAAAATTGAAACTGTGTGTGCTGCCGCTGGCTTGAGCTGCAATTAAACCATTCAGCATTTACCAATTTTCCTCTCTGTCTCATTTTTTTCTGTTTATTTTCCTGGGAAACGCAACGCATTTTAATTGCTTGTCAGAGAGCGTTTTGTGGGCCCCTGGAGCTACATCGCTCATTGTTGTTCCTGCGGACGAAGCATTTAATTTGCTGCTGCACAGCATGCGCGTGTCACAATAAAAAATCACTCAAGTGCAATCCTCCACTCGACTTCTCCCGCCCATCAAACAAATGCCTCGCCACTAAAGTCGACCAGACGCACTTCGTTAGCCATCGACGCGTCCTCGGGGGCTTCGTTTCGCACTGTGTACTGTGTTTTCCCAGTATTTTCCAAGGGTTTTCCATGGGTTTTTCAGACTACCATCAGGGCTTTCAGGGTGTCAGGGTTTCGGGATCGCGGTCAGGGCGGCCAAGTACTGTTAAAATGCCAATGACAATGGCCACTGTGTCTGTGAATGCTCCGAGTGGCTGGCTGGTGTGGTTGCCTTGTTTGCCTGTCGGTTGCCGAACACAAGAACTCAATTTGTTGATAAAAAATAAATAATATGCAATAACACAGACAGATGCCGTGCTGAGTGCAACTGCGGCGGCAAACTTAAACTTTAACGCGGAGAAGATCTCTCATAAAGTAAACCCGATATCTGTAATGACTTTAAGATAAGACGGGTTTATCATTTTCTCTCTGGGTTGTGTAATGGAAACATTTAAAAACGTGAATGATAATTCATGAGAAGCAAATTTTACTGTCGAAATGATATTTGCTTAATTCATCACCAGGGACAGTGCCAGAATTTCCAGACTGACTGATAAAACAAAATCAACAATTTAAGAGCAGCCGGTTTTGAGATTTTATTCTCGGGAAATATTTTGTTAAGTTAATCTGCCTTAATTCTTGGAAATTAAAGAAAACCTTATTTGTTTTTATGGTTTCTCTTTATAATTATGTAATATTTAATGTCGAAATAAATTTCATATTTTAAATATAAATAAAAATGCCCAAATAAGTGGTTTAAGAGGAGACAACCTTTGAGGTCCATTCTTTACAGTGCCTTCACAACCCTTTAATCCTTATAACCTTTATATTTATCATTATTAGGCTTATCAAGAATCAATTTACAAGATCTGGAATTTAATTTTCCTTAAATATAAATAATAGTATCCAAATAAACCATTTAAGTTACAAAACCCAAAACATTTCTTCCCCCAAAAAAGACTTTTTTCAATCATTAGCATATTTAACCCTCTCAATCATAAAACAATACTTTTTAAATTGTTTTTGTGTGTTTTATAAGTTAACAAACATTTGTTTTGATCCCATAATCTACCTTTTGCGTACATTCCAGCTTTGTTTTTCCAAAACTTTGCATGGCTGTCGCAAGCAGTCTTTCTTAGTTCACCTGTTTTGCTCCTAACTTAGTCATAACTTTATCAAAACAAATTGTTTGTGGCCAATTAGAATAATCTTGGTCACGAGATTACTGAATCAAAATCAAGTCTGCCCAGTCTATTTTTATAATCAGGCGACACTTGAGTTTTGACATTTATTGAGCACTCAAAGATAGTCGAATAATCACCACAAATGATCGAATAACAATTTGTCAATGGAAAACGTTCTTTGTGCGGGGAAACAAAAAAAATATGGCCACAGTGATAAGTTGTTAAGAACAATAAAATGTCTGCCGCGATAATTCGCTATCAAGAATACTTAAGTAGAAAGCTGATAATTAAGCTGATAATTAAGCTGATAAACTAGGTGAAGTTTTTCGGGGGAAAACCAATCAATCTTTAATGATAATCTGTGGCTGGATTTTAATTTGGAAATCACTTAATTAAATCGCCAATGAATAAATTTAGCAGACTCTACGCATGACTCACCAACAGGAAAAAACCAATTCATTTACCAAAATAACTTTCCATCAGCGATAGCAAAATAAGAATCTAAAATTGAACAAAATTTGGGATGAGTAATGGAGCCCTTTATTTTAGGGAAAAAACCAACATTGGGTTATCAAGAAATAATAATCAAAGGTAATGTACCAAAGGTACCAGGAAGCAGACTAATGGAAAGGCTAATTGATTTTAATTTTAAAAAAAAATGACACAATTAAATCGAGACCAAAGCACTTACTGCCAGCAATTCAAGTGCATAAAAACGTGTTCGTATTGTTTTGAGGTTTGTTTTGTATTACCAATTAGTTTCGGCCCGATGTGTGACGCTTTACACACACCGAAAACACGCAAATGAATGCCGATGGCTGATATCTGATAGATACCCGATGGCTCCGAAAGATAGCACCACTCAGCGAAGCCCAGTTGATTGCTTGTTGTTATCGCCACCGAACTGGGAAGCTGTCTGGTGGGCGAGAGGTTATTATTATTATTATTTTCTAGCGACCATTTTTCCATTTCGAGTTGTTTGTTTCAACTAATTGAAACGATGCCCCCGACGGTTGATGATGATGAAGTGTCTGTTAAACAAATAGATTTAATTTGGCAGACATTTTTGATTACTTTAATTTGCTCAGCTAAAACTCTGGCATTTTCTATAATTCAAAATCCAATTTAAATTTGTTAGCACACATATACACATTTATTTTTTATTTATATATGTATAATGCAGAAAGCAATCAAAATGTGCAGTCAAATGAACTACAACAAAGTATCTCAGATTTGTGCTGCTTTTTGCTGTGTGGCAGCCTCAAGGCTTAGCCCAGGGCACAGAAATCAGTGCTTGTTATTTATTCAACTAAAACCAACTTGATCTTGCGGTGGCTTATGGAAACATTATTCATATTCTCTTGAATTTTAAATGCAAACATGATCTGAGGCCACATAAAAACCTTAAACTACAAATTTTCTTATTTTTCCCCACAATTTCCCTTAAAAATACTAAACTTTTTTATTGTGTACTCCTAACAAGTTGCGAAATGATCAATATTTGCCCACTTGAACTAGGCACACACACACTGTGCATTCGACAAATATCAACATTAAACAATATTCATTCATTGTGCCATAGAGCTAATCGATGGTAATATTACCAACAATTAGGCGGTAAACAGCCAACGCTTCACAATAGCCACATCAGAGGAAAAGCAGGGGGAGAGCAGGAGGAGCCTTGTCTACTAATCATCTTTAGACTTCAGACTGTAGAGGAGGCGGCGTTACCATCCGCTGGAATTTAATTAACTTGGAAACGCGGCACAAAATTAGCATAAATCATTTAATTAAAGGTAAGTGCTGACGAGTGGCAGGCGGCGTAGACCAAGCCGAGATTCCGCCCTCGAGAGTTGCGGGTGTGAAAAGCCCATCTTTTCCTAGAATCATGTGTTAATTTTTTAATCACATTTGATAAATATTTAAAGCTGTGCTAAAGAAGTTGACTCATCTCTTCTAGTTAAAGGAACGAATTAAATTTGTTTCGGGAGTTACAGTTCATTTGATTTGCAAGTCATAATTAAATTTCCTAATATATTTTCTTCATATAATCACTCAAAGTGCCTCTAGAAAAATGCAAATGCAAATGAGGGACGTGCGAAAAGCAGGTGTGTCAAATTTTTGGAAATTTCCATTTTTCTGGGCAATTAGGCGAAAACAAAACTAACATAACATAAAATGCATAAAAGCCGGCTTAACAAATGCCCTCAAAATACACACTTTGAGAGCTATTCAAGCAAAAAAAAAATAAAAATAAATGCAACAGCTGCAAAAATTTAACTAAAAACATAACAATGCAGCGAACGGCAGACGAGGGAAAAGTGTAGCCATAGTTGTTGTTATAGTTGTGCTGCTGCTGCTATCGTTATTGTGGTAAATAAATAAAAACCGCATCAAAAACTATTGTAATAAAAACATTTTCATTCGCATTTTCACAATGAGCGCAATTGCAAATTGATTTGTGTGGTTCTGCGCAAAAATTGTTCAGCTCTTTTCGCTCAGCCATCATCATTGTTGTTGTTCCTCTAGCAAAGTGGGTGAAAACATAAATAATAATGCAACAATAAAAATACAAAATACCAATGCAAAAAAAAAAAAACAAACTGAAATATAAAGAAAAACCACCACGACAACAAGAATATGGCTGCCGCTGCAATGAATTTGAATATATATTTTTCGCAAAGCTTATGAATTTTTGATAACGATTTCCCTGTTGAATATTTAAGCATTAAGCAAACTGCCACCGAATAAAGCCTGATGCTGTTTAAATTAACTTTCGCTTAATCCGAAAAATGCGTGAAATACGCTATGTACTCAAATAAGTTAATATTTGTAGTAAATATTAGCTCAGCAGGATTACAAATCGGATTTAAAAGGACGAAACATTATTTACGCATTTTCATTTTGGGTTTAAATGTGCATCAGTTCATTGGGTTATTTTAAAGGATTTTTATATATCAATCGAGGAATTACTTAAAGCTGGTTTTTATTTAATTTGGTTTCTGTATTTTATTTATAATAAAATGTATTCAACATTATTCTGAAGCAAAGAGTAGATCTGTGAAGTATCCTCCTTTTATTTTATGCCACCTTATGGAATGTCAATGAACCTGCAAAGTCAATAGAATTGTTTAAGATTTGAGCCTCTTACAACTTTTGTACATAAATTAACAAATGCAACACAAAAACAAAAACCGTTTGGCTCAGCGTAAATTTCAATTAGTTGGCCATGTAAAGAGGCAACTTTTGGCCGTTATGCTTTTGGATTTTGTTTTCCGTTTTCCGTGTGGCTAAGCCGGTAGGAAACCGGCAACAGCATCCGCATAAATTTTGCATATTTATAGGGACATAAAGCCCCTTTTAAAGCCACCCACCACCCAGCCACATATATATGTACATATATTCGCATGATATGTATATATGGACATGTACTGGCACTTGTTGAAAAGGGCAATGGCGCCAGGTGGGAGGAGGAGGAGCAAGCACCTTTGGCGATTGCCGGGCGGTCCTTGTTGGTGTGAAAAATGAAACATAAATTAAATCTGCTACACCAAAATCAGCCCACAATGCCCAGGCTTAGGATACTTAAGCGCCAGCTCCTGACGCCTCCTTTTTTTCACTTTATGATTTCAGCCAAATGAAAATTTATGAAGCAGATGGCACACACAACCTGATGCCAAGGCTAAAAATCTAAAGCCAAAGCCAAAGCTAAAGCTGAAGCCACTCGAAGCCTGAATATGAACTTGAAATTTGTGGTCGCAAAGTTTTTTGTGGCAAATGAAAATTATGCCTCATTAAATAACCAAGTGGTAGCCATAAATTACACTTTACATTGCCATAAACTCCTGTACGACGCTCTCTCTTCGAGTGATCAGGAATATATATCATGCCAAGGAAGTTAATCATGACTGCAGTATGTAGTAAAAACAGAATGGAAAAACCTCACCCTGCCGTACGCCCCATTAAATCCACTTACAACCAGTAATTAGTTAGAACTACGTATGAACTACGTATGAGTTATGGGCCTTAACTCTCATTTAGATAAAGCTGCCGGCTAGGAAAAACACTTCCGATTAAGTGCTCTAGGTCGAGGCAACTTCCCACACCCACAGATCATCATTGGGGTTATCTTCAGCCACTACTGCCGACTGACTGACGATGTGTTAGCTCATTATATTATTTTATTTTATTGTCTGGCAAACATTTGTGTCTAGCGCGATTCCGTTTAACTCGATATTCAAGTACAACAAGAACAACTTTATTGTGGCGTTCACGTTCTACGGAGAGAAAAAACACCTGCCGAAACAGGCGGCAGCCAAGGTATTTGTTTTGGTACTTGGAATTCACTACGTAAATTCCCCGAGAGCGATAGGGATCTTGCTCTTATAAATAAGGGCACTGGGCCAGAAGGTGCCTGCATTCTTAGTACAATCTTAGGCAAGGTCGGACACTCAGTCCTTAGTGCAACTTGAAAATAAAGAAATTATAAACATATACAAAAAATATTATCCTCCTACTGACTTACACTTTCACGTGAGTAAAATCATATAGAAAATATATGTTCACAGCGTTTAGTTTAAACAGCTGTCAGTGGCTTTTGTTGGTGACCCATTAAAGTCAAGACTTTTGTCGAAAAAATATAATTTTTAAAATAAATTTTTGCGGACTGAGAATCAGTTGCGTTTCAGCTGTGGTCCGGGCAATGTTGAGTTTCGTTGACTACGATTACCCTTCAAGGGTGCCGTTCGCTGAGTAAGCATAAAACCCATAAGTACATACATATGTTAAAACCGGGCTAAGAACCTAGCAAGTTCCGTGCAAGTGTTTCTCCGCTTTGGCGGAAGCTCTCGGCTCAATCTCTGCCGGAAGTTGCCAGACAATGTTCTTAATGAGTTCTCAACAACCCGAACCCACAAGGACGACTACAACGACGACGACGAGGAAGAGTAGCAACGGCTGTAGGAGTAGCAACAGCATAAACTCTATGCAAATTGATTCACTTTCGAGCAACTTCATTTGAGTTCGTTACGTATGCGGCCAGTTGGCCGACTTAAGGACCCTGTAGGAGTGTAAGCAGGCTAAGTAAGCTGCTGCCTCAGTTATGACAAAGGACAGCATTTCGAGGGCTCCACACAAGGAACATCTTGTGAACATATAATAGGGAATGTTACTGGTTGGCTAATAAATGAGCTGGCGGCCACAGAGGGCGACTTTAGGGCAAACCTCTAAAGATTATAAACAGTGAGGAAAAATATGGAAAATTTTATAAATTTATAGCAGGATTTTAGCTGGATTTTAAGGGGTTTTTAGTCCATTTTCTTAATTTCGGTTTAACATATTTCTTTAATTATTCTAGTAGCTCAAAGAGAAATGCATTTCCCTCAGTGTATTTCACACAAAGACAAAATGACAAAATGTTTTAGCTGCTGTCCGTTGTCTTAGCTGTTGCTGTCAATCAAGACAAGCTGAAATTTTTGCTACATTGTTGCTGGACAAGCTGCTGCCAGGCGGGGAAGTTTACTTTGTATTTTTGGTCATTGTTCCAGCGACATTCCCCCCGTGACTCTCAGTTCCTGGCCATGTAATTGCTGCTACACTTTGGCCAAGTTATTAAGTGATTGTTATTGTTGTTGAAAGAGAGAGAGAGAGAGAGGGAGAAAGCTGTTGCAACAGCATAATCTAACGATTATTCGGAGCTCCGGCTCTGGCCAAATGTAAATTAACTCGTGTCCTGGCCAAAGTCTGGCAAAATGTTAACATCCCTTGCTGCTGGCTAATTTGGCCTAGTCTGCTTTTATTTTTAGTTTTGTTTTTGGCAGAAAGAGGGAGAGTTGGCAAATTAATTTCGATTTTTTTCGGGGGTGTCATCCAAAACAATTTGCCAAATTTCCTAATTGCAACATGTGTTTGCCGCAAACTGTTGCAACTGGTCCCAACTAATTGCCTTTAATTATGGATGAGGCACTCAGTCTCCAAACACAAGCAAAAATATAACTTTTTTATATATAAAAATAATTAAAAACTAACAATGATGGATTAATAATTAAATTAATATTAATTTTTGTAATTATTACTCTTGGAAATATATTAAAATTAAAGTCATAAAATCCCTCAATTCCCCGAAAGAGAAACGTTCTCCACCTGTCGCACACACGGCGTATGAGTAATGTAATAATGCACTTTTTCATATAAAAAATAATTAAAAACTAAGAAAGAGGGATTGTTATTTAATTTAATATTAAATTTTATAATTACTACTCTTTAAAATATATTAAAAATAAAGTCATAAGACCTCCAATAATATTTCTCCAAGTGCAAAAGCATTAAATCCCTGAAAAGATAAACGTTCTCCGCCTGTGGCACGCATGTCGTATGAGCAATGTCCGTCTAGGTAATAATGAATTTTTTCATATAAAAAATATTAAAAACAAACAAATGTTTTCTCTTTGAAATATATTAAAATTAAAGCCATAAAACCTCTCAATAATATTTCTCTCAGTGCACAGCCATTCAATCCCCCAAAAGATAAACGTTCTCTGCATGTCGCACACACGGCGTATGAGTAATATCCGTCTAGGTAATAATGCAATATCGATTTAAAGTGTCACCCGATAGGAAAAGTGGCATTTGCATTGAAGTGCAGACAATAACTAATTGCCGCCGCCCCCCTCTGTGATATTTTCCTGTCAATTAAGCCGATAAAATGTGGACAGGAAGCGAGGAAGAACTGTATTTATCTGTAAATATCGTTTACATGACGTTAATTGCATATTGATAGTGTTTGCTCAATTGTTTGCCCTTGTACCTTGTTTCATTTGTGTTTGCTTTCGACTGGCCAGTGTTACGTGGCTGCAACTTTGTACCATCCGGTGATCAATCAATCAATCGGGCCATCAATCAATCGCCCAGTTAGAAAACTGTCCCCTAATTGTGTCCTAAGCTTGTCTTTCCCCCACCAAGTTAGCTGCAATTTGTGAGCAACTCATGAATATTTATGCGCTATATAATTAAATATGCTAATTACAACTGATTGTACGCACAATCATTTGAAATTATAATTCTCGGCGTGGCGAGGGGAGTTTATTTTGTTCCCGCGAAAAACACCAAGGACAACAGACAATCCAGCAGGATAACACGCACTGCGAAACTGACAATTTAGCATAAATTCAAATGAAATCAACACAAAAGCGCGAGGGGGTTGCGGCAAGGATGCTGCGACTTGGCAACTGTTGCCAGTTTAAATTGCTTTGCAGCGTGAAAAAATTAGAAGCATCAGCATGCAGGAGGGGTGGAGAATTAAATAAATTACATTGTTGCTGGCATAAAGTTGACGCTGCCAGGCAAAACAATTTGTGCAGCAGCTATCAGGGCCACCCACTACTACTCAGCTAAACCCTCTGGCAACTTTGTCGTTTCGGGTTGAAAACCGGGTTGCTGCATATCCTCCTCCTGCTCCTCCTCCTCTTAGCCGGATGGAGGAAACATGGCTAATTTTTTTGTGTGCTTCACCTAAGTGAATTTAAGTTTTAATAACTGACTTTGGCCCATCAAAGATCGAGGGCTGCAACGAGCGTCCAGGTTTATGCCAGAGTTAATTGAAAATCCAAAGGGGCAACAAGGCACACTCTATGCAAAAAAAAAATATAATATTCAAACTGCTGTTAAGGTTCGCAGAAAATAAAGAAAATAGATAAGAGAAAATTAGTTTGCTAAGCTGGCACTTTAAGTTATTACCAGAAATAACTAAACTTGCAGGGAAAAATTAATTAACTTGGAAATTTCTCTGGAAATAACTTGCATCGCTTTGATTTAACAACTTTAATATATAATTTTCTATTTCCACTTAAGAATTCAAATTTCCAAAACTCAACTTTGTCTCAACTTAGATTTCCCTCTGAAATATTCAAAATATAACCAAAAACCCAAAAGGACTTGTCATATTAAAGTCTGTTGCTTTTGCTTGTTTATCCAAACATCAATAAATAATTAAAATATTGCCATATGCACACTCATTACATAAATACTTAATTAACCAGACTGGACAATGATGTCCCCGACCGGACATAAAGAGCGTCCCCAATGATAGCCGCCGGGTCACTTGAACAAATCGCCAGCACGTGGCCAATAAAGGGAATGTGGGTGGTGGTGGAGCTCCGCTCACCGATAGGAACAGGTGAAACTAGTGGGAACCAGCGGAGAGGAGAGCGAAGACTCGAGGAGGTGGCAGAGCCATAAATATCCATTTGTGGCATTTCCATGGTGACAAAAATGTGTAGAGTCAGTCTAATTTATTATCAACAGCCTTTGTGCAAACAAAGGAACCCCAAGCTAGTTCGTTTTCGTTTTTTTTTGCTTTTTTTAATTCCACAATCTCTCACAGGACGTGGCAAGGAGCCAGGACCTGGCAAACCGGTCACGGCAAGAGCATTTCATTAGTTCAATTAGCTGGACAGGTGCTGGCTGGCTGGATGTCAAGTGGCAGCTTTTTAAACGATGATTAGTGGCTTTTCGTTTTCGTTTACAAGACAAATTGTTGTTTACTCAAACCTCCTTCGGCCGGCCGACAGGATCCCCTGTCGGATGCAAATTTATGTGCCCGAAAGGATTCCCGCCGCTGTCGGTCATTAACATTGGCAGCTGAGGGAAATCTTGACATGTTGTTATTGGTCTACTTTTTGAGTGTTGGCCTTAAGGGAAATTAAAATGTAACAAAAAAAAAAGAAGTTAAGGTAAACGGCCGAGGTGGGAAAACTAATTAAAGCTAATGGTGTTTGCATTATGCAAAGTGTTTGCTTATCAAGTATTTAAAAAAATAAAAGTCAATTTATATAAATTTATGCAAACAAGAAATTGAATTAACAAGGCAGTTATTTATTTGCATCATAACAAAAAAGCTGTTTAACCGAAAACAAATAATGTTGGCAAAATAAAATCATTTGGAGTTGAATTTAATGAATTGAAATTTAAACAAATACTCAATTTTCATGCAGTCTGTGTAAACATTGGTTTATGCTTAATAAAATCATAAAAAAATATATTTATTTCCTTCCTGAAAACCACAGGTGGCTCACCAACAATGGGCTAATGCCCAGGACTTGAAAGTGTTAAAGAGTGCAAACAAAAAGGGCCAACAGACATTGCACCCGTCGACTAACTAACCCAATTATTTGGAAAATGCGAGAGCACAGGAAAAAATAACTGGGAAAACCAAAATGAAAAGATACCGCAGCCCATTGTTTTTCCCCCATTCACTGCAGGTGGAAACCCTAGACCCCTGGAAAATTGCAAGGAAAAAGGGAACTAGAAATTTCACTGGGAGAAGTTCGCACAGCACGCGTAATGAAAACTTTGTTAGGGCAATATATAGAGAGTGTAGAGAGACGGAAAGTGTAGGAAAAAAAAAGAAGACTTGGGGTTGGAAAAACAGCTTTTCCTGGCCGGGGCCACTCGATGGTGTCGAGTGTTCGGGGTGCTGCTGCTGGACACGAAAGTGGCGACAACGGGAAATTAGTTGTGCACGCTCGCAAGTTGCAACGCAAAACCCAAGCATTAGCCGGCTGTCCTAGATGCCCTGCCGCTGGGGGCTGACCACTAAATTGCCAGGATGAAGTCGCCGGTCTGATGTTGATCAAATTAACAGCATGTGGCGACTGGCAAGTGGCTGGCGACCGCTTTAATGCTCTTTCCCAGTGCCTTCCCTCTCTCCTCACACGTTTTCTCGCTGGCTCGCGCTTTTTTGTAGCACACTTTTCAGCGACCAGCAAATTGCTTAAGCTGTGGCCAAGGATCCAAGAGAAGGACAAAGTCAAGTTGCACAGAGAATAAAGCTTGAAGAGGATGCATTTTTTATTAAAATTGAAAACATAGATTAAGGGTGCATATTGATAAATATGTTAATCTTAATATATTATTGAAAATATCGATAATTTCAATATTATTGTTGAAAATGTCGATAATTTTGATTTATAAAAATTGCAAAATATCGAAAAATTTGATAATTTCAATATTTTATTGAAAATATCGATAATTTCGATTTATAAAAATTGCAAAATATTGAATAATTTCTATAAAATATCTTTTCCAGTCAACCCATTAATTAATTCCTGAATTGATACCAAACTAAATCTATTATTAAGCTTCAAACTGACTTTGCTACTTTATTATTATAATTTCTCCCTGTGCAAGGGAAAGGAAGCCTGCCTAATTGTTTGACAGGACAACTTGTAACGCGGAAAGTTTTACTTTACTTCACGTCTGAAATGCGACAGGGCCACAATGACAGCCAACAACAAGTTGCGATTGTCACTTTTGTTGAAACTTTCGCGAAATTTACAAAGTGCGAGGAAATTCTTTCTGCACTTGGTTGCACGAGGAAAACCTCGTCATCATTTTTTTTCATTCTTTTTTCCTTTTCAAATGGCTACATTTTGCCAAAGTCATGCTGAAAATAAATTATAAAAATGTCCGCGGAAAATTATGCTTTCCGAGGGGGAGGAAAGCCGAAAGGACGAAAAGGACGATAGGTAAAGGAGAATTTGATTCCCGCCATTCGTTATAAATGATCGCAATTGAAAGTTCAACCCCATCCGGCGGGGGGGCTAGTTGAAAAATTGACATTATATTTTCCTCTGTTGGCAACAACAGTCAGCGGACGATAAATAAGAGCCAACTTAAGTCGAGTATTTATTTTTCGGGCATCCTTTGATAAATGACTTTGACCCGGCCCAAAGTGCAACCAAGGAGCAAAGGAAACTGGCCTGAGGGAGGTGCGGCGGCGAAGGAGGATCAACCGCACATGGGCGTGGCCCAATGACTTTTCTCATTAAGCCTGGCCAAGGCGAACGTGGTCGGTGAAAGAAATCAAACTAAAGTTTCGCACAAAATTCGTGGGTCGCCGCCTCCGCCCCTCGAGGGACGAAGGAGAACATGTGTAAAGCGTCCGACGGTTAAAGCTAAACAAACAATTGCCAAATGCAATCGAGTTTAGGGCGCTAGCTGGGACTGGGGGTTGGCCAAATGCCCGTCGAGAACAGTTGCATGTTGGCAAATGGCAGGAAGAAGTTTGCCAACCGCATGCTTCAACTTCAATTTGCTGGAAGGATTGTTTTCTGGGGGGAGAGGGCAAAAGAACGGAACTGCTGGGGATCGCTGCTTACAGTTTGACTCGTATTTCATTACTCGAACTGGTATTAAGTGGCAAACTTTTGTATTTAACAACTTTTAGCAGCCCGAGCAGCAAAAATGAAGAAGATGAACAACCCGACCGAAGTTTGCCAGCGGAAAAACCAACAAAAAAATAATACAGAAAAAAAAACAATAAGTGTAGAACGAAGAACAAAAAGAAAGTTGCAGTCACTTGACTTAACTGCAATTTCCTCAAAGTACACTCAGACAATTAAGTAGCGGGTATTAGAGAGAAGAGAGAGAGAGTTTCAAAGGACGTTAGTGGAAATATTATTGGTTTATTAAAAATATAATAAATTGTATTTATAGCAAGTTTTATTTTAATTCGATTCATAGAATTTTATAACCGAATTTCGGCTAAGAAATAAGGATTCAAGGATGCCCTTGCCAAGCCCATTTTTATTTTTGCTCTCTAATTTTTTACTTTTTTTCTGGTATTTTTTCATTCGATTTGCACACTGAGAATAATGTTTATTGTTATTAATATTTACAAATTGTTAACAACTTATTTTCCAAAAAAATGTCTAAAATAAAGTTTTACCTTTCAAAATTGCTTGATTTGTATATTTCTTTCAGCTTAGCTAAAAGTTAAACAAACGTAAATAAATAAAACCAAAGACACTCGTCCCGTTTAATCCGCCCAAAGCCAATTGGCAAGAACATACGACCAACAAACAAAAAAAAAAAAGGACCAAAAGGTGGCAATGAATTCGCTAAAGATTCCCTCGAAATAAGGACAACACTTTGCACTTTGCAAAAGCGCGCTTGCAAGTTGCATCCTTGCAGCCCGAAAAATCTGTCAAATAAAACTTTGATTGGCACTCAGAAGGAACCTCTTTGCTGCTGCTGCTGCTGCTGACTTTGCCAGTGCATTAATTAGCCAAATGCAGTGAGCTGGAGCAAATTTCAAGCAGCATTACCATGAAATGCATGCAACTTTGTAGCGTCCCCTCTCACGCATACCATAAACTTCACTGAAGTGCCGCATAAATTGAGTGTGCAGCACAAGTTGTTGCATACGAAGGTTCGTTCCCTCGTACAGGCAACAATGTGGCAATGTATTGTAATTTCCCCTCACATTACCATAATTATCCCGAGCGTTCGATCAGGCACACTCTCCTTCTGGCCGAGTCATGGCAGGTAGTGAAAACTGCAAGTTTTTCATATGTTCAGTGGGAAAATCCTTCACGTATTTCCCACTCTCTTTATTACAACTTTAGTAGCAGCAGTTGGCCGCCGGCCAAAAGAGAGGCGGCCGGCTGCTGCTGCTGCTGCTGCACTTGGGCTAAATTACATTTTCAATTTGTCAGCTGGCGGGGCGGCACTACTGCAGGCCATTAAATGGCAAATTAAGTTCAGCTTTCGGGCTCTCTTATTTTTATTTGGCATTCCGGAATTTTTGTTGCATTTTGCCATTTTTTTGCATTCTCCTTCGTTACAGGGAAAATGTGTTTTTGATAGGGGTTTCATAGTCTGCGGGATCTTGGCAGATTTTCGGCTCTTGGCCATCATTGGGGGGCAATATGTTGAATATTTCATGAGGGTCATAAATTCCCACGCCGCCAAGCAACCCAGGCAAAGGGAAGTTAAGTCGAGCGCTTACGCGGTCTTCAGTTTTGCTGGCTTTTTATTTTTAATAACTTTCCATTGTGGCTGTCAGTGGCAGGCAACACAAACATGCATGCCAGGCCAGGACTCAGGACTCAGGACTCAGGACATGTCAACGGGTCGTTGTTTCTTTTGTTGCTCCTCCTTGAAGCTGCTTTATAATTTATGATCCTTGGCATCGAAGACTCCACACACACACCCTTCTCCTCCTCCTCCACACATGTCGCCAACTTTTGTATAATTTTTCAAAAAAACTGCATGAATATTAACTGCAAGTGGCAGGATATGGCGGCAGCATCCTGCCACCGAAAAACCTGCCCCATCTTGGCTTGGCCAAAAAGTTTCAAGTGCCAGCTTGATCCGGCTAAGGGGAGGGGAGAGCCCACAGCCACTGCCACGCCCTACTAACTTATGCATACGTGTAGCTTAGTCGCCCGCCCTCCGCTCTCAGCTTTCCTCCTATTACCTTCTTTTATTCCTTTTTGGCCAGGATTTTACATACATATTTGATGCAAATGTGCGCAAATTGTCGTCGCTGTCTATTGGACGTTTTGTGGCCACATTCGCCACGCTCGCATATCAAACAAAAGAGCCAGGACACACACACTAAAAACTAAATCGATCAAACTAAGCCGGTTTAAAATGGCTAGAAAATACACTCGAGAAAGAAATTAGGTCATAGACGAGTCTTTAAAATTATTTAAAATATTTTAATTTAATTAAATTGGAGTTAAGAGGAAACCCAGAAGTGTAGAAATATTTAATTAATTGTTTAAACATATTTAATACCTAAACCCATGTCATAACTACCTAGACAAACTTCTTAAAAATCTGCTTTTTGTAAGCCCAGAAGTGTAGAAATATTTAATTAATTGTTTAAACATATTTTTAATACCTAAAACCATGTCTTAACTACCTAGAAAACTTCTTAAAAATCTTGTTTTTGTAAGCCCAGAAGTGTAGAAATATTTAATTAATTGTTTAAACATATTTAATACATAAAACCTAGTTTTCCTCAAGGTTTTTGAAGGTTAAGAAGGTGAAGGATCATTAAAATCAAGAGTTTTCCTTTTACCCAAAGTTAGGCTTTAATTTTTTAAAATTCATATCTTTAAATAACTATTTTTTCTGCCTGTTTGCGAGTGGAGGAGCTGCAGGTGGCACTCTTGTATGGATCATGGATAATTTGCTTAAGCCCAGCAAGCAGAAAATAACGTTTTGCACACAACCTGGCACGCACAATGCCACAGCAGTGTGTCCTTAGAGCTGTCCGCTTTGACTTCTGGCTCCCGGTTAACTGTCTCCCTCCAGTGCTTTGTCCTCTCCAAAGGCTGGCTTATCGCCTGGCCAAAAAAGCGAAAGGACAAGGAGTCCGATATAACTACTCCGGCTCCTGCTCCCTGCTCCTGCGACTGTCAGGCCAGTGACACGGCAGCTGTGCTTTAAACAAAGCTAAGCTCGGGTAAAAACAACATGACTAATAGTTTTGACAGAGCCCAGGCAAAACAAAAGCCAGACAGCATGTCAGATAAAAGCCAAAGCGATGGCAAATGAGGGACGAGGGAGGCAACTGCATGTTAAATGTTGTCAATTAGTTGGGCAGCCAAAAACGAACAACCAAAATGATGATGATGACCACCGAATGACAGGGCAAGTACACTCAAAACCAGTTGACCAAATGGCTTGACCCCTTTGCCAACGGGTTCAAGATACATCTTTGTACAGATGATCAATTTGTTATAATCGTGGGATTTTGTGTGGGAGCTTCACATAGTATATATCAGTTGCAGTATACATATCTGTGACTGGCAGATTTGAAGCTCATTTATAGCTTGCTTAAAGTCTCAAGTGAAATGTGAAAATGACAAACAGAAAATCAGTTTTAAAGAGAGGTTTTTGGGTATTTATTTCAAGTGAAATTAAGAAATAAATAGAAGGCTTAATAATGCAATTAGTTTATCAATAATTCAATATAGAGTGGAAGACTTTGGCTTCATTTAATCCAAGAAATCAACAATAGTTTTTTGTTAATAATTTATAATAATCAAAAAATATCTTTAAGTTCTTAACCACAAATCAACACAAGCTGCTAGCTATATTCTTTCTAACTTTTATCTTAATATTTAAAGTGTTCTTTAGCACTCTTTTTTAACTTTTTTAATAATGCCTAATTAATACTAAACTTTTGGAAAATCTTTAAGTTTATTCGCCATCAATGAAGCATTTATAAACTATAAAAACTGGAAAATCCAGTGAAACATTTGTACCAATTATTCATCCCTCTTGTCTTTGAAACTTTCCCTCCCTGGTTGGGGAAAAACCACCACTTTGAAGTCTTCGGGCAACTATTTTGAGCATATCAAGAGCAAGAAGTCTACTTTACGACAGCTTCAGGTGAAGGAGCAAATCCTAAGCTGGGTTATGGCATTTCTTTGGGTCGCCTGGGCTCCCTTCACAGGACTTCACAGGGCAGGGCGGGGCAGCTCAACAGTTTGGCTCAGCTATAAAAACACAAAGTCGCCAGCCAAAGTCTCACTTAAGCTGCTCCTGCTTCTACCTACAACGAATCCTCTCTGATTTGCCCTTCTGCCACACTTGCAGGAACTAAAGTACAGTGGAATGTCCTTATAGCGAGACGACATGGGTGCATACATTTGTCACAAAGTGGAGAGAAGTTCATAAATTTAAACAATGGCCAACGTTTTCCGACTGAGTGCACTGAGATAAATTTAAAGAAATTGTATTTTGAAGTTAAAAATAAGTAAGAAAGCTAGGAAAGAGTGTGAAAAAGTGAAATTAGACATAAGAAAGTGACTTAAACATAGATAAAAATCAGAAAAAACTACAACAGACTCCCTCCTGTTCCTTTAGGCTTTCTTTTTCCGTGTATGTTTCCTCCTGTTCTTTTAGGCTTTCTTTTTCCTTGTAAGTTTCATGTAGTTGACGCTTTTTGCCGCTCATTTGGCTTTGGCTTTAGCTTTGGCCTAGCCTGGCCTGGGCCCAAACCTCGAAGAGGTTGCGTGGGTGGCTGGGACTTGGGTTGGGCGCGGCGGTGAATGCATGTGTTATGATGGCTGCACCAGACCGCAGCCAGGACCCGCCATCCTCCCTCTGCTTTTCGCCTGCGGATATGCAACAATGTTGTCAAGTTTCCTGCTCCACCTAGAGGGGGGGCTGGGTGGCCGCACTCAGTTGGCATTATGTCCACCGGGCGTGACTAACATGCACATGCTCAACTGTGCTGGAAAACGCTTTATCCAGCTCACATCTCACCTAAAAGCCCCCCACCAAAAACCGAAAAAAAAACTTGAAAAGATTGTGTTTTTGTTGTTTTTTCCCGGTGACCAACTTGAATTTTGATTTTTTTTTTGTTTTTGTCTTTTTCTTTAGCAACAAAAGCAACAGCAACAACATGGCCAAGGACCTGAGCACTCTGGGCTGGGATTATCTGATGTTTGTGCTGTTTATAGCCATCACAGTACTGGGACCACTATGGACACGCATTTTTGGCAAGAAAAAGGAGCGAAGCAAGGCCGATTATGTATTTGCCACCGGCGGTGTTTCGATTGTGGCCGTGATGATATCCATAGCCCGAGGCACTCTGGGAGTAAGATCTGTGCTGGGTGAGTTCTGAGAACTAAACTAAAGAAAACTCTTTTAAACTATATAGAAATTTCCTTTTAAATATTTATAGGCTATCCCAGTGAATTGTATTATCGCGGCTCAGCCATGTGGGAGATCATCTATGGCATGATGAGCGCCTATCCCATAGTCTGCTTTATGTTTGTCCCAGTTTACTTTAACCTGGGCATCACCTCTGTCTATCAGTACATCGATCTAAGGTGAGTCCAAGTCCAAGAACCAAGGGAAAGTCACTCCCTCGAGAGCCCTACATCGTTTAATTAGCACAAAAGCGTAGCAAGACGGTGGCAAAACAGGAAAATTGTTATTTAAACATTCATTTTAATTTCGCCAAATGCGTCGTGTTGTGTCGTCTCCACTCTCGCCTTATCGCCGAAGCGCACACAATTTTATTCTTCATTAAGAAGGCCAAATGAAACTAAACAGAGACGCGCCAAGGGCTCAGGGTATATTCTATACAAAGAAATGCGTTAAGAAATGCTTTAAATAAATTTAAAATGCAAGAACACCATTAAAAGGTTTAAGTTTAAAGGAAGAAAAACAAATATTTATCTTTAAAATATGTAAAATAAATGTCTAAAACCATTATATAATACAGAAAACCCTGTTATGGCCTTAAAAATGATTCATTATTCTTAAACATAAACTGCCAGGTATTTAATGTTCGTCTACCTTGGCTTAAAAGATATCCAACTTGTTGTCTCTACCTTCTGCTCCTGGCACAAGTTTGCTACGTTGCTAAATAAATTTGAATTACATTTTACAAAAAAAAAAAAACGAACAGCAAAAGCAGCAACAATGAGCCCCTAACAAATGGCCAAACAAAAGCCAAGCCGGCAGAGCAAATAATCTATAGATTTGTCCTTGCCCTGCCCGAGGATTTCAAGTTGAGCCTGGACTCGGCTTCAGTTTCGGACTTGGTCCCGGATGCTATCGCCGCTCCCAGTTGTCGTCAGTTTGTCTGTGCCAGAGCTCTGCGACGTTTCCCATTCCCTTTTCCATTTTCCATTTCCATCTGTCGCAAGTTGTCGCCTCGTGGGCCTAATTGTTTTTTAAGTTCGAAATTAGTTAACAAATTTGTTATCAAATGTTTTGCAGTTTCGACAACAGAATTCAATTAATTGCAAAAACTGACAAGACAAACAAGTGGGCGAGGGGCAGAGCATAATTTGATTGGAATTTAATTGGCATGTGCCGCACATTGACAAAATTTTCGGAGCGGCGCGGGGAAAAACCAGAACCAAACGAAACTTAGTGAAGTGAAAGCTGTGCAGAATTGGCAAATTATTTAAATGTTTGTTTGCCTGGAAGGTAATTTTGGAAATTAGCATAAACAGAAACTGAAATGTGCAAGAAGAACTGCTAAAGCGAAATTAATTATAAAATCAATGAGTTAGTTTTGTCTTTTTTTTAACTAGTTTTGAGGATTATTTTGAGAAATAATTTATTATTTAAGTCGTGTCCTGATTTAATGTTTAGTTTAACATTCACCAAGCTTATTATTTCGGGCTTTAAATTTTAAAAAAGACCTACTTAATCACCTGCCTCTTCATTTCGTTATTTTTTCCTTGAATCTGAGCTGAGTATCAAGGAAATTAATTTGTCTATGATCAAAATGATGAAGTAATTCCCTCAAAAGCAATTAAATTTTGTATGGCTTCAAAAGTCCAGTTAAATTAATGACCAAATCAATGACTGATAAATTTAGAGTTCCCCCCCTAAAAAAGCATACCATTTTATAAATGTTCGCTTTATTCGGCTTGGACGCAGCAACACTCAAACTAATTGAAGAGCCAACGAGTCGAGTAACTCCCATCAATCTTAGTCAATTGGCTTGGCCCCAAAGCGAGAGACAAGCAAGGCGGCATGAGGAAACCCCAGAAATAAAGGGAAAGGGTTAGGAGAGAGAGAAGATGCGGCGCAACATGGCCAAATGTTGCCCCAAAAGAAAGTTGGTTGGTTGCCTCATTGTCGCTTGTCATCGCAACTGGCGCCCCGCGACATGTTTATGCATACAACTTCATCAAAATAGGCTGAGCCGATCCTTTGGACAGGGCAAATGGATATGGAAATGGGGTCTAGGGCACACACAGAGGCCGATAAGTGAATATGCTACAAATTGGCAAAAGCCACTTGGCCAGGCCAAGACGAAAGAGTGTGTGTGTGAAGGAAGGTTCAGCTACAACCAAAAAAAAATGTGAGGAAAAGACAAAAGCCTTGACGTTGGCAACACGATGACAATACAAAAAGGAAATACAAGAAAAAATGCCTTAAATTGAGAGTTTAGACTAGAAAATACCGGGGAATAAGTAACTTTAGATTTTATTAACAAATAAAAGCCTTTAGATTATGGTTTATATAGTGTCCTGTTGGTATTTACTTTACAAAGAATTTAAAGGACATTTTTTAAATGAGATTATGATTTAATACCCAAGAAACTCCTCATTCCCATTTCTGACAGATAACCTCCAAGATTTCTTGTGATTTCTTGGGTATAATTCATATACAAATACTTCCATTATACCCTTGATATCTCCGATTCTAGGATATATAAGAAAAAGCTTGAAGGGAAAGGCAAAATAAGGAAAAAGGAGGCCAACAACAAAGCCAGCCACTCGGTTTGAGGCTGTTGACAAATTGTATGACAATTCGTTTGTGCCATAATGTTTATAAATAGCGCGTGTTGTTGGCTGTCACTGGCATCAGGCATCAAGCATCAAGCTTGAATCCGAATCCCCCCCAAAAAACTTGCGAAACAAAAAACCCAAGACAAGCACACACGCACACGCTCACCAAGTCATGGATTCTCTCACTTGTCAGTCGCCTGTCGCAAGTGATGTCTGCCACTCAAGGAAGGGAGGAGGAGCAGAAGCCGAAGCCGGAGCAGTAGGTCGTCGAGGTGAAGATGGTGGGAGGGGCATGACCCTTGACTCGCTGCCAACTCAAGTGTTAGCCAGCTTCACACAGAGATTTGCTATCTGGCCGCCATCGAGTTCAATGGTCAAGCAAACTTTGGCTTTGGCTTTGGCCATCATCTCTCTCCGGCTCAGTCTCCATCTCCTTGTTCTCCCCATGATTGCTGGGTGGCAATTACATGTAAATAAATTGATATCCAGAGCCGGAGTAGTAGAGATCAATGCGAACAGTTGTTAGCACTTAGCAAATGGAAAAAATGCATTTTCGGCTTCCTTTTGGTTTATTTACGAGTACAAGGGGACACACAAAGTGCTTGCTCCAAATGAATACAAAACAAAAAACAAAAAAAAAGTGGAAACGGAAACGGAAACCTGGCAAAAACAGGACGATCAGTGAGAAGGGTTGGGGAAAGGGAGAGAGGTCGGGGCTTTTTTGAGGACAACATGCATACGCATAAATAAAGACGTTTTCGGCGCTACAAAGTGAGAGCGTGATTTGCAATTCAAAGACAACAAAGTTGTTTGGGAGTAACGCACACACATGGGTGTGTGTGGTGGAAAAACGCACAAAAATAAAAGGTATATTGGGACTAAAAGAAAGGTGTGTGTTTGCCAAAACAACATTGTTTGCGGGAAGAGTGAAAAAACATGAAAAAGTAAGGTTTCAGGGCCAAAGGAAGAGAGTTTATAAAGAGTTATCACTAGATAAAGCTTCTTAAATAATATAATATAAATTAAAACATTTATTTATTCAAGTTATACTAAAGTTTAAAGCCTTGAAAATACAAATAAATATGATCTCAATAGGATAGACAGCAATAAAATACAGCAAAAGCTGTAACTTGGCCAACATTAGAGAGTTTATAAAGAGTTTTCACTAGATAAACCTTCTTAAATAATATAATATAAATTAAAACATTTAATTTATTTAAGCAATAGTAAAGTTTAAAGCCTTAAAAATACAAATAAATATAATTTCAACAGGCTAGACAGCAAAAAATATAACAAAAGCACATCATGAATACTCAAAATATAAGAAATATACCCAAGCTCAATTTTGTTAATAATTAAAACCATTATTTAATGCCTTTTCCCCCGCAATAAATTGAATAACTATAGTTTCTGCTGGTTTTTATGCATTTATGCAATTTTCATGGTAATTTTAATTAAAACTCATGGCTTGCTCCTGTAATTTATGCAATAAATGCAAATTTCATATGCATTTTTCCAAGGAATTAAATTTGTTTAAACGAATTTCGGCTGCCAATCAAATACACATATTTTTCGGGGTAACTCCCAGTCGTTTACATATCATCTTTTCGGATTCCTTTACTTGTTTATCTCCTCCCGGTTCTTTTTTATTTGTGGGCGGCTTTTAACGCACTCAGAAGCACCGACTTTATATGGCTGATTATGTTTATTTATGCATGACATTTAATGCAATCAAATGTGTCACCCTGCTCACCTGAGAGCCACCTTTTGCTTAGATTGCCTTTGATTGTAAAATTAACTCGACCCTCCCAAGGGGACAAGGAATAGTAGCAAGGATGAGGATTGACTGCCTAAACGGCGATTATCTGGCCATTGTACAAAACCACTCGTCATATTAAATTTGCCATTAATTTATGCCTTTGTCGCCTGGCCGAAAACTGGCTTAGTGGCTTCCCATGATAAATGATGGGTCCAAGTTGCAGGCCAAACTCAATTTCGGAGGGAGCAGGAGCTGGTGTTCAATTAATGGCTGGGTGAGCATCACCCAAGCGCCTGCTGATGATGACCTGCTCGGTGGGCTGCCCCCTTTTCACACCCACCAGTGGTCATTGGCATTGTGTAAGGGAGGAGGAGAGTGCGCTGAATGGGAGTTGGGAGCCAGGAGCCACGGCTGCGGCTGCGAGTGTCCTTGCTGGTAATTGCTTGCCCGCTGGCATGGCTGCAGCAATTATTGCATACTTTGCGGCACGTACATTTCATTTAAAGTTATTAAGCGACAATCGCATCGCAGGACGTCTTTAATCAACTCAACGAACAAGGAGAAGTCCAGAAGAAGAGAGAGAGAGCGGCTCAGTTAAATCAATTAAACTAAAACAAAAGCCAGGACCAGGACAACGTTCAATCAACTGGACGATGGTGACAGGCCTCAGGTCATTACTCACACGCACAGTCGGAGGAGAAGGATCGAGCAGATGAAATGACAGGCAGACAGACACACAGAGAGAGCGGCAAATCCTAAGCCAGGACCCGGCCTAGCAGCACTTATTGTGATGAACACAATGTTAACAGGCTAAATGAGAAACAAATGCCACAATCAGACAACGTAGAAAAACACTCGCTCAAGCAGCCGGAGCCGAGAGGCGGACGAAAACAATAAATCCCATAAATCATATTAAATTGACATATCAGGCTAAAATTGACCGCAAGCAAGCAGCAATATGCCACATGCGTAGCCTGTGTGTGTGTGCTTTCTTGGGATATTGTATCCTACAATAATATTTCTTTATCAATTTCCACAACAAGCTCAGCCCTAGGAAAAACAAGAAAAAGCCTAGACACAAACACACAAAAATGGATGTGGGAGACAATGGTTAGGCGAATGCCTAAATAAATGTTTGACCAACCGAGCGAGCAAACCAAAACTGAAACCGAAACCACCCCACCAACCCAGTGCCACGCCCATTCAATCAACACATATGTACCATATAAGAGCGACTGTCATACATGTCGTCCTTGGCCAAATTGGCCAGGCTTTTATGTGGGGGCCTTCCCTCAGTCCCCATCTCGGCCTCTGCCTCTGGCGGATTTTCCGATTGTTTTCCTTCAGCCCGCACACCACTACTGCGTGTGTGTGTGTCGCAATTAAAATGTGTATCAAGCATACGACGCGTTGTCATGTAAACCGCTTAAAAGCCCCTACCGACCAACAATGTAAAGTCGAACGGGTAAATATGTTAAGCTTGCTTAATGCACACCAAACCGGGCATCCTAGGGTGCCATGCCCTCCTCCTCCCAATTGTCAATTGATGTTTGCTTATTGGAAAAGTGCATCATCATTAATTAATACTCATCTGGGGAAGGGCAAGAGCTGGGGCTGAGGTTCCCTTACACAGCCTGCGGTGGCTGTTTCATAAGCAGAAAAGCATTAAAACGATTAAAGATAAAATCTACTGCATCTCCTCTGCTATTACAAGGTAAAGGCAGAAGCAGGTCATTCATCTAAATATGCATTTAATCCACAAGCCGAACACCTGCGTCTCCAATCGCTCATGTCCTGTGTCTCAGTCCCATTCCCAGGGGCTCGGCCAAGCCAAGGCCCGTTGACAGCCCAACACGGCTCAGATCAATATTGGCCAAGGGCAATTAATCATTTAGTGGGTTGCAGAGACACCGAATGACAAACAGACAGGCAGGGGGAGGGAGCTAGGAGTTGGCTGGTGCGGGGTAAAGTGGATTATGCAGTCAGCTTAGATGTTCAACAAGAAATTACTTGTGATTACAGGCCACACACAGTACGTCTCAGAGCTATAAGGCTCTCATTTGAGCAGGATATGCCATCAATACGTTTATTAAGTGAAGGTCTGTGGAGAAAAGCAAGGATTAACCAAAGATATAACACAGTTTTAAGGATCAATAAGGATTAACCATAGTTATACCACAGTTTTAAGGTTTTAAACTATTTTCTTTTCTGTGCTTTAAACATATAAATTTCTAGTCCTGAAACCCCTCACTTTCAAGAAGTCTTAAAACCATTTAATAGTTCCGTAACGGACTGTTAACCCCAGCTGAGCTTTTAGCTTCAGGATGCCAATCAAAGGATTACGAACGTAAAGCAGTTTATTTATTAAAACCCTTAGTCGGCGAATGCGTGTGCTCTGGCACTTGAGACATTCGCCCACATAACGCATACTAAACGATCATTAGGCCGGCGGCCCACCCAATCTTGTCGCACATTTCGCATCAAATTAACACACAAATTTTTACAACCCGAGCCCATAAAAAGCGCCCCGGCTCAACTATAAAAACAATCAAAACGAGTTACGGACCCGCCAATTTTCTTAGGTTTTTCTCGCCCATGTCGTAAATTTAACCCGCCCCCCGCGGCTCCCGATTCCATATAACTTCTTTACAGCGGGTAGTAAATCATAAAAAGGGGGTACTACTCTGCTCTAGAAAAAAAGCGAACAACGAAAGCCGAGTAGGGACCACCGGCAAACATTAAAAGTTTAATAAAAATAAATAAATGGCTAGAGTGCAAGAGGGCACTTCTTAATTAAAGCCTGCACTCACCTGCTCCTGTTTTTCGTCCTTTTCCAGGTTCAAGAGCCGCACCGTTCGATGTCTGGCCTCGGCAACGTATATTGTCCGGCAGATCTGCAACCTGGGCATCACCGTTTACACGCCCAGCGTGGCCCTGTCAACGGTGATTGGCATACCCTACTGGGCCTCCATCACGGGCATGGCCATCATTTGCATATTCTTCACCATTATGGTATGTTCGGGAATGCCAGCAATTTAACGATGAAAATATTTAAATTTCTCTCTCTCTCCCATCCTTATTTGAACTCATTAGGGCGGCCTGAAGGCAGCCATCAATGCGGATGTCATCCAGACGCTGACCATACTCGTTGTCACCGTGGCCGTTTGCATCCAGGGCACCATTTCAACCGGCGGCGTTAAGAAGGTCTACCAACTAAATCGGGACAATGGTGAGCCATCAGTTGTGGGGAGGGAGATGTGCTTCGATTGATCATGGCAGCTTATTAGCCCAGCTGCCAGGGGATGTGTGTAGTGTATTGTGCTGACGAATGATGACTATTAAAATGGCATCCATTGTGGGTGGCCGCCGTGGCTCCTTCTCTGTTTCCGCGCCGGCTCATTATGCACATAAATGATGATGATAAAAGTGGCATAAAACAGCGCGGCATCCTCTGAATCCAACCCAAGGGCGGGGGTGAGGCGGAAATGGCAGCCTCGCATGACGACAGTAATAAATGTGTGACGGCGGAGCGTTTGTCACTCGAGTTTGAGTTGTGTTGGCTGTCATTGTGCCGGCAATCGTCGGGCTCCTGGGAATGCCTTCACCTGCTCATCCCCCGCCAATCTTTTTCTATCCCTTCTTGCACTTGCACTAAAGACACCGCCACATCGGCCATCCCTTCTATTCCCAGGTCGTCTCAACTTCTGGAATTTTACGGGCGACATGACCGTCAGAGTGGATACAACCTCGGCCTGGCTGGGACAGCTGTTTATGTCCCTATCCCAGATTGGCTGCCAGCAGAACTTTATGCAGCGCTATGTCAGTCTCAAGTCGCTGAAGCAAGTGCGTCGGTAAGTGCTGCCTGAAAGTAAATAAAATTATAATCAGGAAAAAATCTGCATTATTTCAATTATTAAAATCCCGTTTTAAACCGTTTTTAGGGTGATGTTGACCAATGTCCCTTTGGTGTTCTTTTTCTTCTCACTCTCCTGGATCTCCGGCATGGTCATCTACTCCACGTACATCAACTGTGATCCCTATGCCGAGGGCTACATTAAGAAAACCGATGAGATTCTGCCCTTCTTTGTGGAAGATCAGCTTGGCTTTCTGCCTGGATTTGTGGGCATTTTCATGGCCACTTTGTTCAATGGAGCCTTGTGGTGAGTGAAGGAATAGATCCTGTTTAAAATCTTGAATTAATCTTGACTTTCCGATAGCATGATGGTGTCCAATCTGAACTCACTGGCCACTGTTGTGTGGGAGGACTTCATTTCGCAGTTTCCCAAATTCAAGGGACTCACTGACAAGCAGCAGCTCAGGATCCTCAAGGTGATCACCGTGATCTGTGGCTTGATAATCATGTGCGTGGCTTTTGGCGTGGGTTTGCTAGCGGGTGTCATTGAATCATCGCTGCTGGTATTCTCGGCCACATCGGGTCCCCTGCTGGGCTGCTTCATCTTGGCCATGATGGTGCCAATAGCCAATTGGAAGGGCACATCCGCTGGCATGGTCACCGCCTGCGCCTTTGTGCTGTGGATCATTGGCGGCGGCATGACCGTTGACAAGTCAAATCCTATGCTGCCCACATCAACGGAGGTAGGTTTTTAGGGGATCATCAGTAAGATGGAATGGAATATTATTTCGTTTCCTTTCGCAGGGATGCTCGAACCACAGCTTCTCGCAGTCCATTGCCAAACCCATTATTGAGCCTGGACAAATGCCCTGGCTATTGACTCACACGCCCCTGGATGGCTATAACCAGAGCTTTGTGGCCACACCACCAACCATAGCACCTGAGAGGTAAATAGTTTACATAAATATAAGACAACAAAAGCTATGATTATAATGTTTCTTTACCTGGTTAACCCATAGATCCGGCCTGGAGAGCTTCTACTCGATCAGCTTTATGTACTACAGCTTGATTGGCACCGCCCTCACAGTGATCATTGGGACTGTGATCAGTCTGCTGACCCAGCATCCCGATGACGCCTACGACGGCAAGCTGCTGCATCCCCTGATCTTCCGCCTGTGCGAGCGCTTCTCCGGCCGAAAACCCTACTATGTTAAGCACGAGGAGGAGTCGGGCCTGAACGGACGCAGCAGCAGTGACTCCTCGGCCACGACGACGACCTGCAAAGAGGAGAAGGTCAATCATGGCTACGAGACCTCGCCCGAGGAGAAGGAGAAGAGCAATCCCATTGCAGTGGTGTTCACCACATCGGAGGGAGCTGCTGCCGCCGCAGCAAATGGATCGGCGACGGACCAGCAGTCCATTTGCGACAGCAGTAGAATACAGCTGGACATTGTGCCGGGTGCGGGCGAGACGGGAGTGTATCGCCAGCTGGCCGGGAGATCTGCGCTCTGAGGGATTAGCCCCGACTTAGTCTATAGTTAGTAAGCTAAGCCTTAGACTAGACTAATTAGTTAGCCAAGTGTTTCAAGTCTATAAAGATGCTGTGATTTCCGTGCGCGACTGTTGTTGAGCAATGTTCGCGCATTTGTAGCAACTCGTTCGCATGTACTTACCGCGTGCAATAAATGAAGACAAATAAATCGTATTTTTGATACAAAAACACAAGATAAACTGCGTAATTAGTTCGTTAAACACTTTTTGCGCGCTTTTTCGCACTTAAAACTTTGCCAGTGCTGCTCATCCGACTAGCTATCGATAACTATCGATGGTAGAATAGGTGGACAGGGCTACACGAATGAAGCTTAAGTCGCCAAAATTTAATTTTTACGAAAAATGTTATGCAAATTAAAGAAAAGCTTAAAATGTTTATAAAATGTTAAGGAAAAATAATACATTTTGCATAAATAAATTGTTTTTTATTTTACTTATTTTTATTTCACTTTCTGGTGAAATATTAAAAAATGAATGCAGCTTTATAAAATGAATTTAAATTTAACGAATATTACCGATAACGATAGTCTTTCTCGACTGCTCCCAGCTGTTCCCTTGTTTCTCCCATCCCTATTATGTGGGGATTTTATTGTTTAGCGGCGCTGCGTCCACGACAATGCACAAATAAAACGCAAAAAGCTCGGGGCACAGCAAATCAAAGTTGAATCATGGCGACGCTCGTCAAGCCCAAGAAGGATGTGAGTTCATGGCCGAAACCAATCCGTTCCAGCAACTGATCTTATCCCTTGCAGAAGACCAAGAAAACCAGGGGAGGCGCTCGGCAGGCCCAAAAAGAGGAAGACGAAACTGCAGAGTTATCAACAAGTGAAGAACAAAGGCCAGTGGAAAATGTGTCGCTGCTGGAGGAATTCGAGCGAGTGGCTGCTCTGGCCAGTGGTCAGCCCATTATTAGTCACGATTGCTGCATCTCCAGCGATGTGCAGGATTTGCCACAGGAATTGGAAACCGAACCACAAGCGGAAAAGGAAATAGAAACCCAAAATCAAGAGGAAACCGAGCCCAGTGCTCCATCAGCCCCGCCCTCGACAAATGTTTGCATTGTTCAGTACCCTAACCTGCAGCCCATGCGCCATTCCAATGCCCAGGTGGAGGAGCACACCTCAAAGATTGTCTACCGCCAGGCGGAATCGTCACCCGTCGCTGGCTTTGCCCTGGCCCGGAGCCACATAAAGCCACTGAGTGCCGAGCAGCTGAAGCAAATCTACGATTGCCCGGACCTTGAGTTGGCCAAGCAGTTTGAGCTGGAATTCCTCATGAACTCCCTGCTAGAGTCCAGCGAATCGGATCCGCTATATGCTGCCCTTCTGGAGTACTACGAACTGCAGGGCAAGCTCACCTCGAATCTGCATGATGTGGAGAAGCTGCGCAAAGCCTGCCCGGAGACCCAGAAACAAATCTGGGTGGGAGAACCGGTCACACGCGCGTTTTCGGCAACCTGCGGCGATGGCAACGTGGTGCAAGAGAGCATCACTTACGAGTGAGTGAGATAGGCATAGGCATTGCAGGTTGAATTAATGCAAAACAAAAAGGTTTTTCCGATGTTTAAACTGTGAAATTTTATGTTTAATATTGAAACAATAAGCTTAACTTCATTTTTATACACTTCCCTACATTAATCTCCTTTTTTTTAGTATCATCAAGGTGAATCCCATCAAGCTGGAAGTGGCCCAGACTGCGCTTACGAGCCTCTACGATCTGGTCTGCCATACATACACCAACAACCTGATCACAGCCAAGATAACCAAAGTAAAGGTAGATCAGATCATCAACGACATGCTAACCTATTCCCACGCAGAGGACCAGGCGGGGATTGCATTAAATAAGCTCCAGTCCGGCCCGGCTCTGGAGTGCGTTTCTCAGCTAAGGCGAGCCATTTCGATACTCTTCAGTTTTGTACGGCGTCGCAGTCCCAATGCGGTTTGTTTATTGCTTTAATTCCTTACCTAAAAAGACACACTCACTTCCTCTGTGCCTTAGAACTTCGACAAGGACCTTAAGGAATGGCTGCGCAAATTGATTGCCCTGCAACTCTTGCTGGCCACCAGGGAAGACCATTGGTTCCTGCTCTTCAATATCCTGCGATGTCCCAATGGTGTTGGCTCCTGGGCCGCACAGTTTCTGCAATTGCCGGGCATGCAAACAATGGGTAGCAGCACACAAAATAATGAGCTGCCCTTGGAATTGAACTCCCCCGAACTGAACCACTGCATGGCAGTGCTGCAGATCCTCCTAATGCCCGTCAAGAAGCGAAATGAGTATCTGAAGAGTCAGGCTATCCAGGCCCACTCGGAGCTCACAGAGCGCTGGATAGTAGTGGACTCGGATGGCGAGGACTCTCACACACCCAGCGGCGAGTGCATTGGACTCAAGGAGAGTGATTTAATTGCCCTCCTCAACCAACTGCCTTTTGAGAAGATCTTTACGTCTGCGCTGCGCATAGAAAAGTTTCTGGAGGATTATATACTTAGAGCCGGATATGATCACGGCCCAGAAAATGCTCTCCGTGGTGGTGTTCTTTTCCCAATTGGTCAGAACACTGGGCGAGGGGCTGCTGACCTACAACAACGAGAGATACAAGCAACTGGCCAAGCGTCTTGGACGCTTGGTGCGTCATACTTTGCAATATGTCTTCGATTATCACGAATTGTTCAGGTAATTTCAATTAGATAACTTTATTTTCCAGTTAAAAGCATTTAATCCTTGACAGAAATAACAACCTGGCCAAGTCCCCGGAGCTGTATGAACGCATCCAAGTGGAGCTACAGGCCCTGCTCATCCGTGCCTGCGGTTACATCTATCGCACTCGCAATCTGGGCACCTGGCAGTACTTCTCAACCCTGCCCTTTGGCACCCTGGACGCGGAGGTGGTCTGGCATCTGTTCTACTACCTGAACGTGGGCTTTCCCACGGACCTGGCCCATGACCTGGTGGGCAATGCGGAGGCTGCCTTTCAGGGCCAGGACTTTTGGAGCAAGTTTGATTTGGCCAATGCGGATGTGGCGCCCGAGGATATGTACTACCTCCTGCAGACCTTTTTCGAGATGGCCAACGATCGGAATCGCACCAAGGATGGAGGCCTTGTAAAGGCCATCTGCCTGCACATCTTCCACATTGGTTATATCCATCGATCAACCAGGGAGATCTGCTACAAGACTGCACGCGATATGCTGGCCAATTTGATGGATGAGGATCAGTTTGGATGCCTGCTCGTTCAGCTGAAGATGCGCTTTGGGGAAGTTGACCAGGCGGCCTATCTGTTCAAGGCGTTGCCGCTGGAGAACTGGCACCCAAGCATGGACAGCTTCGAGGTGCTATCCAACTGGCTGCTTCACTTCGATTACCAGTCCCCGGAGAGCCACTTGGCGCGCCTGATCATCGGCCATTTGAACTGGGGCCTGGATAGCGAGGGACGACTCTTTCTGCCCCACAACATCCATGTGCGAATGGCCCATTTGGTGAACGAGGCGCTCAACAAGTATGCGCCTGAAATTATAGGCGCTTCGGGGATTTCGGAGAGTGTGCGTCAGGTTTCCTCGCTCATCGACTCAACGCAGTCGAGCAGGGAACAGTTTACCAACTGGTGCTGGCGCATGATTTCCCTGCTGCGACTACATCTCATGGATCAGGGCGTGGAGTCGGTGAAACGCACCCTGCAGCATCCCACAGAGCCGCTGCTGTTTATACCCGAAATGGAGCGCTTGGAAATGGTCTACCAGGGCGTCAACGAGAACCGCCCACTGGCCCTTTATGTGGGCATGCTGGTCAGCCTGCATGGTCACTCGATTCCGCTTATCTGCCAGCATGGATTTAATCTGCTGCAGCAACTGTTGCTGGATCACAGGCATGCGGCCACCATACGGTGTCTGGAGCTGATTGTGCCGCTGTTCCTGGAGACACCAGAAACGCTGGCGAGCTGCGAGAGGTTGGTTAGCAGTGTTATTCTCTTGAATATTTAATTTAATTATGAATTATTCAGTTTCCAGAGACTTTTAATTACTTTGCTAAATGCAGACAGAACTTACCTAAAGCTGGCCAAGGACATGGTGTATGCCAACTCAATTGGACCCATTCTGGAGCTGCTAGACAATATGCTGCATCATCAAATAGTCTCCTATACGAGGTAGGTTTACTTTAACTCCTTCAAATATTTATAAACTATTAATAATCTCTTCATTATGTTAGCTATGGACTGTGCTCACCACTTAACCTGCTTAATATCTGGCTTAATTGCTTTACCACTCTGCCAGGCTGGTCACAAAACTCGAATCTGCTGTATCTCCTGGATAGGATGCTGCGTATATCCTATCAATTCCCCGATTGCCGTGTGCAGGCTGTGGAATTCTTCTACAACTTTTACAAAGTGAGCCTTAAACTGATAAAAACTGATGAATAATATTAATAACAATCCTTTGTAACTCTTCTTGCAGGACTGCACGGACTGGAAGTCAGCCCCTAAGGGTTCAGCCTTAAAGGCCTTCTTTGGCGGTCAGTCACCATCGCGCATTCCCCTCATCTCACCCCAAAATTGCTGGCTTAATTTGGTGCTTCTCGAGATCGAATTCCGCCTGATGGACAGTCGCATTTGGCCGGAGCTACTGCGGCAAGTTTCCGCTCAGCCCTTGGAAGCAGCTCTCAAGAAAACCATTTCGCTGACCAAGGCAACTGCCTTTCCCGCCAGTCAACTGGTGATTTTCAAGTACGCCCAACTGCTGGCCACCATGGACAGCACCCACGCTCTGTTTCCCATCGTGTGTCAGAAGTTCTTCGAGCTGTATCTGTGGCGAGTGCCCACAGAAAACGAATCGCTGAACTTTAGCCACAACTTTGGCGTTGCCGACAAGTTCTACGAACACAATATGCCTTTGATGAAGAGCATCAAGTCGCAGCTGAAGTCTGCCGAGACGTACTATGCGGCGTTGGCCACCAAGAATGCCAGCGATGATGCCATGGCCCACTTCTACCGCAGCTGCTGCAAGCTGATGCAGAGCTGCGGCCTTTGGCTGGAGGACACCCAGATCAATAGGTTTACCAGCGATGCCGAGGCACTGCCAGCGCAGTACAATTGCGAGAAGCTGCGTGAACTGCTGGGCGGTCATGTCAACCACTGGACGGAGTTTCTGTGCCTGGCCACGTTGCGAAAGGATCAGCGACATCAGGCGGATCAGTGGGCACGCAAGGTGTTGAGGGTAACAAACCAAAGGGCACCCAGGACACCGGTGCAACCGAAGCCACGTCTGGCACCAGCTCAACACATCAAGAGCCTGCTCAACACCTACGAGAAGGTGCTGCCGATACCCAGTCATGTTCGCTTGGAGCCTGTGGAGACGCCGCCCATTGATGGCAATATTATGAATCTGCTGAAAAAACGCCTCAACACTTTCAACTCAACGGCAAAGTGAGATTTATTAACTAGATAATTCCGACAGCCTTAATAATCCCTTTACCCTTAGCACCTACCACTACAAGACGTCCGAGCTTAACTCGCTGAACCTCAACTACCTGGAGAGTGTGCCTGCCTTGTACCAGATGATTCCCTACGAAGAGACCCGGCGAAAGGAGTGCAACTCCCTGCTCTTTCAGCGCACTTGTACGGCACCCGCCCAGATCACCCTGACGCCGGAGCATATACGCATTAACGAGGTTATAGCCCGCAAACAGACGCAGAATCGCGAGCGACACGACAGGATTGTGGAGGATCTGCTGTTGGCCATGAATGTGGATGGCTTTGCCCAGGCCATCGAGGAGTTTGGCGTTTGCATTGGTGCTCTCCTGGTGGCGCCTTTGGAAGCGAAAGTCACAAAGATCGGAGTGCAGGCCTTTTATCATCTGGTGGATAATCTCAACGAGGTGACCATGAAGTTTCAGCCCACCCATGACCTGTATTTCCAAGTGCTGGAGAAGCTAGGGGTAAGCAATAGAAGTTTGTATCATTGAAATTCTTAAATACTAATTATAATTTTAACTTGAAAGGTTTTCCTGCAAGCAGATCAGGCCGCGCAGGGACTGGTCGTGCTTCGATTGGCTTTGAAGCGGCCTGATCTCCTGGAGCTTATGGCTGGTGTCTTCGTTCCCAGCCGCACTGATGTGGAGCACTTCCTGCCCATGTACGAGTTTCTGATTGACTCGCATCTCAAGCATTGCGACACACAGATCCTGTTCGTGCTCTTCTCCAAGTTCGATTTACTGGGCTGGCTGGAAGCCTATCAGCCGAAGCTCAGTGAAATCAATCGCTTGCTCTTGCTGGTGCTCCAGGGCCTGGAGGCTTGGTCACAGCCGGATAGCAGCCTTTTACAGGATCAGTTCCGCCGGCACTTGGTGCACATTTTCGCCTACGATTTCCCCCAGCACTTTGGCGAGGTGATGCAGTTGGTTTTGGATCGTACATCGGATCAAAAGCTAATGCCAGTGGTTCTGCTGGATCTGCTGAATGCTCTCTTAGTCCGCTCCAACTGTCCCGAGTTGGCTTTGGACCAGAACGAGCTGGAGGTGCACGAACTGGCCTTGGACTTCTCGCGACGCCAGAAGTTGTTCACTTTAAAGGCAGCCACGGACACGCTATTGCTGATGTCTCGACACTTCCAAAAGGAGCGACTGCATCATGGCCTGCATGGGCTGTATCCCAAGCACAAGGCCTACTGCCAGGTCCTGGTGCTTTGGTTCACCTGCTTCGGTCATGTGCTGCTCGCCTTGGCCATTTGTAGTTATCAGGAGCTGCTGGCGGATCAGAGTGAGTGTTTTTATACCTTTTTTTTTATGTCCTTACAGAAAATATATCTCAAAACTCCTTTCCACAGTCAGCGACATTGTTTTTGGATCCATTGTGGAGACTTACAGTCCTTGGCTGATTCCCTATACCGAGCAAACGGCCAGCGGCGTGGCCCACTGGATACGGCAGCTCACTCCCGGGCAGAGCAAGGTGCTGCTGCCTTGGAGCGAGCAGCATGTGAGCAGCAGCAAGTTAATGATTCGTTCCTTTGTGGCCACCATAATGCAAGTGCTGCAGTACCTGCCGTCCTCGAACAAGATCCTCGAGCATGTCTTCGCCTGGTATATCCATCACTTTGCCCAGCCCAACATCGCCGGACATGTGCTGGCGCCCATTCACGAGGGCTTGGCCCAGCTTCCCTGGCAGCGTTTCCTGCCGCCGGCCCAGCACGTGGATCTGCTATACGATAGCCTACAGCAATTCCTACCCGAGTCCCATGCCATGCTGGGGCACATCTTCATCCGGATTGATTGGAGCGCCTGGTTTGCCCAGATGTCCCAGCCGGTGGCCATTCTGTCGCGACTCTTTGGCATCTTTGTGAAGATCGCCTTTGAGCCGAACATTCACATCCATCCGAATACGAGCAAAATCCTCGAGGAAGCCGTTCAGTATCCCTGGCATTTGGTGGAGTACAGCGAGCTGGAGCAGCTGCTCAAGTGGTTCGTGGCCAGCGTGGAGCCTGCCATTGTCCTGAAGCTGCCGGCCGAGAGCAACTATGCGGATCGAGCTGTCTTGGAGTGAGTCTTGTCCCTCGCCTGGCGTTGCTTATGAATTATTAATTAAATGAAAACCTTTCCCCTGGCAGACTTCTTCGGCAGGCCTGTGCCATGTTGCCGGAACGCTCTGCCCAGGATGCCGTCGTTCTGGGCACCGCCAAGCGCATGTTATACACCCGCTCCATGGTTCGCCTGCAACGTGCCTGCGGAGCCAAGCACAAGAAGCTGCTGTCCACCAAGGAGGGTCAACGTGCCTTCACCACGGCCTTTCTGGAGCTGTTGAACAGCATAGACGGAGCCATCAGCAGCTGCAGTGAGCATAGGACTCCAGAGGAACAGCGGCGGGAGGCCCTTAATTTGATGCTTGAACTGGTGGCGCCCACCCAAACGCAGAGCCAGGAGGTGTCCAAGTAGGATTTAGCATATAAAATGACTGAAACAAGTTTATAAAATTCAAATATTCTCCTTTTAGCATCCACATTAAGACCCTTATTCAGTGGCAACAGCAGTGCGCTCCGGGCAACTTGGTGATGAACTCTGCGCTGCCCGCCATCGGGCACCTGAACACCTACATTGCCAGCATCTACTCGCTGCTGGAGGCGAGCATGGAGAGCTACTTCCGAACCTCGCCAGAGAGTGCTCCCTTCCACGCACCCAGCTGGATGGGTTTGATGGAGGCTCTGAGCATGTCCCTGCCCAAACTGGACCTGATGCCCATCATGCAAGGCGGCTACCTGTTCTCCCTGCACGTCTTTGTGGTCTACAAAATGGAGGAGATCGCCACAGATGGCGATAAGGTGACCTTCTTCCAGGATCTGACCCAATTGCTGGAGAATATCAAAACAAATCCAATGACGGAGCCCCGTTTGGCCCTCGTCTGGGGCGTGATAATAGCGCGTGGCTGCAAGATACTGCAGGTGAATCAGCAGATGAAGAAACCGCTCTACATGCTGGCCAGGCACCTGCAGATGGCCTCCACAAAAGCCGAGGGATGGAGCGATGGGCTGCTGGGCGTAATAGGACTCAAGACGGAGGTCATTACCAGCAGGTAAGATCACAAGGAGACTTGAAAACTAAAACTGCCTTTACTCTAAATTATTTCCAATTGAAGGCGAAAGGTATTGACCCGTTGCCTGGCATGCGTCATCTTCTCTTTGTTCCCGGCCAACCGGGATCTCCGTTTGCCCTCGGAGGAGTACGAAAGCGGTCTGCGCGAGCTCTCCATGCTGCTGGCCAACAAGAAGTTTACCGACGTGAAGCCCCTCATTGTCCGGGCTGTGAGCCTGCTTAAGGAAGCCACTTTTCCCGATGTCAGGGCCGTGCCGCATATGGTCTGTCGGCTGATTAGCATCTTCTACGAGGAGAGCTATCTGACCACCATTCCAGAGGTTTGGGACTTTGACTTCAAGCTGAGTGCGGCATAGCCAGCCGAGCGAGCGACCAAATACAGCCAGATGTGTGATTTTTCAAGCGTTGTATATATTCTAACTGTTCTATCTAGGTTTAGGGTGAATAAAGTGATCAATTTTCTGCAATTTCGCAAATGTAAAATATATCCAAAGAGTTCTTTCTTTCATCTTTTAGACTATGATTTTATTGGTTACAATTCGAGGTTTCATACTTGAAGCTATTTGTCTAAGCGTAGTTACAATAACAAACTCGAACTTGGAGAGATATAGAAACTGATAATGATAATCGAAATGATTAATGACACAATTGAATGGAATTTAAAACGAAAATATAAATATAAATACAATTAGGGCTAGAGACGAACGATAACAAGTGAACATTAAAGGTCTACTCTTGGATATTGCTAGATAAAAAATAATAAAAATAACATGGGCACAGCGCTGGGGAACTTCAGTCTTCCACTGCAAAATTGGACAGCTGCAGGTGCTGCAGATTGTTGCGCGCCTCAAAGTAACCCGTATCCGTGGGATTGTCGGGAGTGGGGACAAACGGCGGCTCCGTGTTGCCAATGTTCTCCCAGTCGATGCACGCAAAGTGTCGCATTTGCTGGACTTCTTTGGCGGCCGGTCGCTCGGCAGGATCCATGGTGAGAAGCAGTTCCACAGCCTCCATGGCATCGACCGATAATGCCTCATCGCCTTCCGGCCATTCGATGTCTGAAAGCAGAGGTGGGAGTTAGCAGGAGGCCTTAATCTTTGGTATTAACTCTTTACTCACTTTTGTTTAGAATGTTGTCAAATACTTTCTGAGGCGTCTCGTCGTTGAAGGGCGGAATGCCGGTCATGAACTCATAGAAGCAGACCCCCAATGCCCACCAGTCGACGGCGGAGCCGTGGCCCTGCTTCAGCAGCAGCTCTGGCGCCAGATAATCGGGTGTGCCCAGGATGCGCTCGTTGGAGACCCGTGCCCCTCGTCTCACCGACTTGGGCGTACGAAACGGCGTATTAATGTTCACATTCTTTGGTGTTTTCGGTATGTTCCCAGCTCCATGGTTAATCGGCGACATTGTGGGATCGTCGGCTAGCTTTAAATGATACTGCACACCGGACATCTTCTCGACGGCTGCATGCTCGCGTTTCTTATTCTCAATGGACAGGGGCAGAGCGAACCGGGTGGCCTTTAGCTTGCCCAGCAGACCACCATCGCGACGTGGCAGCTTCTGCGAGGAAACGGGCGTGGAGAAGACCACATTAGCCACATTGGCCTCCGGTCCGAGCAGATGGTTAATGGGCAGCTCGTCATCGGAGAGGGAGCGCACCTTGAGCACTCCCCGTATGGGCGATGAGCGGGCCTTACGCTTTTTGGGCGTACTGCTGCCAATGTTAAGGATCTCAATCTCCTGGGTTAGGCCGGTGTGGGCGCTGCTTGCGCCCGAACTAGAGCCATCGGCCTCCATGCTGGACATGTTGTCCGAACGGTTGACCAGGTTTATCTTCCGCTTCATGCCGCGCAGGAAATCGGGGCGCTTGAAGTGCTTGGACAAGTTGCGGAAGGGCGAGTTCATTTGGATGCCGCTCATTTCATTGGCATTGGTTAGATTGTAGCTGCGCGAATAGTCCGAGCAGCTAAAGTCCTCCTTGGAGTGGCTCAGGTTCTCGGCGTTCTTCTCGATCGACGAGGCCGTGCTCTCACTGTTCAGGTTTAAGTGGCAGCTGGAATTGTCATCGCCCTTGCGGCTTGAAACGCCAGAGTCCTCCTGTCCCTTGGAGATGCGATTGCGCTGCACGAAATATTCACATATTATTTAAAGATCTTAAGGATAAATTATTGAAACAAAATGCTAAAAGACAGACTGGACAATCACACACTCATGCCAACATGCCAACGCACCTCGTCGAGCGATCGCCTGCGCACCATGGAAAACTCAAACGAAGCATCGTTTGCAGTCTCCAGCTTCGGCAAATGTTTGCCGGCCAAGTTGCTGCTGTCCTGCTCGGCCAGCTTGCAGCCCTTTGATGCGAAATAAATATAGAAATTACTGGTTCGGCTCCAGCAGTAGCCACTCACCTGGCAGGTGGCCGTATCCAGGGCGAATTCCACACGCCGCTTGCTGGGCATTGTCTCGCCAGCAGCTCCTAGTGGGTTCCTGAGGCAAACACTTGCTCAGATCACCCGAGGTGCAGGTGTGGAAGGAGCAAGAGGAGCTGCTGTCCTGGGGCTGCCAGATAAAAGCACAGAAATTGTTATATAAATCAATCAATCAATCAATAATCTCTGCTCACATTGTTGTTGGTCGTGCACGTATGCGTTATTGATTCGTTGACCTCCTCGGCTGAGAAGAAAGGCGACACTCCCGAGATCTTGCTGTCGCTCGTCTTCTCGGCATCGTTCAGCGAAGTGTCGCCCTCACTGTCCGAGAGCTCCATGATAAGACTATGCTTGTTGATGGCCTGCAGCAGGTGAGAGGTGCCGGTACCGGTGATCATTCCATTCATTCCCGCCGCTTGTCCCGCCAAAGCGGAGCCATAATCCTGTAGCTTCTTCTCGGAACCAAAGGACAAGTGCGAGGTGAGCGAGAGCAGCTGTCCCGGCGTGCGGGCATTCAAGTTGGGCGAGCAATTGATCAGATCCGAGATCTCCAGATCGCGTCGCATGTCGATTTTGCTCAGACCAAAGTCCGTGAGCTTCACATGGCCGCTGGCCGAGAGGAGCATGTTGTCCGGCTTGATGTCCCGGTGAACGATTCCGTGCTGGTGCAGATACTGCAGCGCCATCACCATCTCGGCCACATAGAAGCGAGCAGTGACCTCGTCAAAATAACCGTACATGGCCAGCAGGGACTTCAAATCCCCGCCGACCATGTACTCCATCACCAGGTAGACGTACGACAGCGACTGCAGTGAGTAGAAGAGGCTCACGCAGAATTGGGAGCGGGACAGGGCCAAAGCGTTGCGTTCGGTGATCACCTGCGAGACCATATTCTTGTTGATCATCTCCGATTTGCGCATCACCTTGATGGCGAACAGCCTGTTGGAGTCGTTGTTCTTGTAGCCCAGGAACACCTTGCCGAAGGCGCCGCGGCTGATGGGTTTGATAATGACAAAGTCCTTGATGGTGGGAAGCTGTTTGAGGAATATAAAAAATAATATTAAAAGGGTTCACTTTATCGGGAGGCCAGTGTAACAGTTAACTGTTTATAGACAAGACTTCCAGTCGAGGAAAAGAAAACGAAAGAAGAAAGCATGAAAGAAGGCAAAAGGAATCTGGAATGTTTTGTCTTTTTTAAGGATTCAATTTAAAAAGTGCAACTTAAAATCAAAAAATTCTTATTATTTGTTAATTTTTCTTATTTCTTGTTTACTTGTTTTTCTTATTTTTACAAGAAAATCCAAACTTTTGGCGCATTTCAAATTCCCACCCAGGATAACTGTAACTGCACGTGTGTCGTCACATGAATTTCCCGCACTTACCTTTGCATTCTGGGAGTGATTCTCCGGCTTGGTGGTCAATATATTGATCTTGTCCAGCAACTGCTCACTGTCGATCAGCGAGTTTGTCTTCTTGGGGGTTTTGTAGTCGATGTGGGGATCCAAATGCGAAGTCGCATCAGGGTTTTCCATATCTCAAAGATTCTCGCTTCTTGTCTCGCTCTTAAAACACAGTTTTCCCAAAAGATTGGTTTAAAGGCCAAGCCCGTTTTATATAGAGTATGGGCAATACGTTCCTAACAGATTGTTTATTGCACTTTTACAACTTTTCAAATAACAATTTAAAGCAGCGCGTCTCTTTTTTTATTTGTGAAGAGTATTAGTGTGAACGCCTACTGTTTTGAGTAAATTTCTACCCCCCTGCAGCCTGGTCTTACTAATAATTATAAATTTTATCGAGATCGACTAAAAATTGTTTTCTCGTTTTCGTTTAAATTTTCAAAATTTAGTGAAATATTTTTGTTGATTTTAAAAGTATTATTTAAATTAAATTAATTAAATCATTAAAAGTAGTTATGTTGCATGAACACCGATAAAAAATATATAGTCTGTTTCTATCGATAATGTCCCACCTCCAACTCACTTGGTGAGAGCTGAAAACATTTACGTTTCATTGAAATTCAAATTTTTCGCGTGTCAAAGCAGGCTCCCATGAATGGAAGTGAGTGTCAGATAGCCCCCCATCGACAGTAAGCAATGCGCCAGAGGCTGACAACACCCCACCGCCGCCCATAGCCAGTTAGGAGCCGCCGAGATCCGGTACCCGCCATCGCAATGCTCTACCTCCGCCGCCTGTTCAGCCAGGAGCTCGCTCCGGTCGCCCAGTGCGACTTCATCGGCTGCCTGCAGCAAACACCCAGCCTGTTGGCCAACGCTGGATTCACAGGAGCGCCGGCCCTGGAGAGCCTCACCTGGTTACACAACCTGGCGCCGTGCTTCCCGCTGCGCGGCGACCAGATCCAGGTCATCCACGAGCCGCAGCACTTTTACGACACGCTCGTGCAGCGCATTGCGCGGGCCAAGCGCCGGATCGTGTTGGCCAGCCTGTACCTGGGCACCGGCCAGCTGGAGAGCGCCGTGGTGCAGACGTTGCGTCACAGCCTGCAGGCGGAGTCGGCGCTGCGGCTAAACGTGCTCCTGGACTTCACGCGCGGCACTCGCGGCGCCCTCAACTCGAAGACCATGCTGCTGCCGCTGGTCCGTGACTTTGCCAGTCAGGTGCAGCTCTCGCTATACCACACGCCCGATCTGCGCGGGATGACCAAGCGACTGGCGCCGCCGCGTTGGAACGAGCTGCTGGGGCTGCAGCACATGAAGGTCTACCTCTTTGACGACGCGGTGATCATCTCGGGGGCCAATCTGTCCAACGATTACTTCACCAACCGCCAGGATCGTTACATACTCATCGAGGACAAGCCGCTGGCCGACTTCTACGCGCAGTTCATTGAGCGCGTGCAGGAGTTTAGTCTGGCGGTGGCACCGGATTCCAGCGAGGGATTGCACCGCAACTGGCGCATCCTGCCGTACGAGGGCACCAAGGAGCAGTTCATTCAGCTGGCCAAGCAGAGGATTGCCGATTTTGTGCAGGAGACGTTCCAGCGGCAAGCACGCGCCAGAGAGCTTAATCCGGAAGCGGACACGTGGGTTTTCCCACTGATGGAGATGGGCCAGATTGGCATCCACCACGACAGCGTCGTTACCAAGCGCCTGCTCTCCAACTGCGTGGCCGGGTCGCGGCTCAAGCTGGCCACTGGGTACTTTAACCTGACGCAGGAGTACATGGACACCATCACGCACAAGTGCTTGGCGAAGTGCAGCATCCTGATGGCGCATCCTAATGTAATTAATGATAATCTCTTGTTTTCTTGATATTTATTAATTATTTCCTTCGTAGGCTAATGGCTTCCAGGGCGCCAAGGGACCTGCTGGCGGCATTCCGGCTGCTTACACCCTGATAGCCAAGAGCTTCTACGAGAGCCTGGTGCGCCGGCAGCAGAACCATCGCGTCAACTTCTTCGAGTACGAGAAGCCCGGCTGGACGTATCATGCCAAGGGCTTGTGGTACTACCTGCCCGAGGCGCGACTGCCCAACCTCACGCTGATTGGATCCTCCAACTTTGGCGAGCGCTCGGTCAATCGCGATCTGGAAACACAGGTGTGTCTGGTCACGGCCAACAAGGACCTCAGTCAGCGCCTGCAGGCGGAGGCAGACCGGCTGTACGACCTGTCGCAGACGGCGGAGCGAGAGATTGTCCAGCGACCAGTGCCGCGATGGGTCCAGGCTGTCGTCCGCATATTCAGGAACTTCTTCTAGACTCTTTGCAAATCATAGTTAAATTTTTTCGTTCTTGTTAAGGCCCCACCCACTCCCAATAGTTACTGTAGTTCTAATTCGTGTTTAATAATTGCCCTGGGCAAGTGTGTGTTTCTATTGCTGGTGATCGTTGCTTTTGTACACAGGCTATAGTTTGTTAATGAATAAAGCGGATTTTTTAACCGAATAATAATGGGGAAACACGCGTTCCTCTTATCAGCAACAGGTCTTTCTGGGTCAAAATTATATGGGCTCGGCTGTATACGTTGTATTATTCGGTTTTAGCTTTAAAATGAAAGAATATATTGTGATTAACTGAAATAGTTTTTATTTTTTAACAAGAAAACAGAAAGCGGAGAACTTCTTTAGAAAATTATTCATTATAATCGGAGTCAACTTTATGTTTATTTTATTTTTAAAAAGTTTTGCAATCTAAGAAATATGAAGCAAAAAAAAAACGTTATTCTGATCAAGTCTTAATTGCTAATAAAACAGTTTCAAAAGTTTGTGCATTAGCTATAAAAAAATTGAATTAAATCTTAAAAGCAGCCCGCCAAAATCGAACTTTATTGTCGATAACCAATTAGTCATCATTTCGACCATCTTGCCAAAGACGCAGTTTTTTATTATTTTTACCTTCTTACAGTAAATTTATACCTCAATTTCAGTTTTTTTTTCTTAAAACTCACAGAAAATTCTTTGTTTTATATAAGTTTAGGTTATTTTAATTTAAGTTTTAAATAATATTCGATTTATCGCCCTAACAAAAATCGATTGTCTTCATGGCAACATCGACGTCTTAGCCCTCTAGTCAGCTGCTTTTTTTTGAACAGGTAAGACGCCTTGCCTGCGCCATCGTCGTGCGTTATGTGTGTGCTGTTCGCCGTGAAAGTTAAATTAAAATAAATCTGATTATCGTCGAGCGAAAAGGCAATAAGAAAACAACAAAAAAAGACGCGGCGCGTGCTTACCAAAGTGTTGGTATTAGTGCTACCGACTGTGTGTGTGCGTGTTAGTGCTGCTGGCATGCGCTAGTGTGCGAATTCCAAGAATAACAAAAGCAACAACAACAAAAAACGAATTGGCAAAAATGTCAAACCTTCGTCGCACAAGGCGCACCATGGATTACCTGGCGCTCCAGCAGAGTCTGCAGCTCCAAAAGACGCCGGCAACAAACGCGGCGCAGGAGGAGGATGGCAACGGGAACGATGCGCCACCGGTGCCGCCAAACCCGCCGCCCCCCATTCCACCGATACGATTACGACGCGAGCAAAGCGTGGACGAGGATGTTGCAAGGTGAGCCGGCTTTAGTGGCCCGATGGAATTTTTCGGGGTTTTCCCCGCGCCACAAGCATGAAAGTCTGCAAAATTGCACGTAACACGGCTTACGTCGCTCTCTGCCCTTGTATCTTTTGGCTCTCACTGACTTTTTTGGGAGCTTTGCTTGTATTGCCACCTCTTTCTTTCTCCCATTTCACCAGTTTTAATTGTTAAAACGTAAACAACGTGTTTTTTTGGCCACTTGTTTTTGTTTTTGTTGCTGGCTCAACGAACCCGAGAGTTTTGCAAAGTGCAAGACAGCCAAAAAAGAAAAAGAAAATTGAATTCAGGCTGAAATTGAACACTTTGCGTGCAGCGCAATTAATTTTGCCCAAAATGCACAGAGAAAAAGTATAATAATATAATATATAATATAATATACTAATTTGTTAACAAAATGGTTAAATAATGAGGGTAAAATTTGCAACTTTAACTGATTAGTCAAGCAATAAAATTTTCCTGTTCAGAAATACAATTTTAAGTGTTAAGAAGTAAACTTTATGTTTCTGATAAATACTTTTTTTTAGGTTTTTAATAACTGAATTTAAGTGGAATTTAAGTCCGACTGCTTGTGTGTTTTATTTTCTTCCTGTGTGTCGCTGTATTTGTGTATGTTAGGGCATTTATCATAGCGGTATTTGTGCTCGCAGCCGGGCGAGTCTTCCAAGATATTTGCTGATAACACAGTGGTGGTGGTGGTGGGGGCCGCATGATAAGGCCAGGCATACATACACACATCTTACCTAGAGGGAATTACGATTTTTCGCTGGGGCTTATTCATAATTTGTTTAAAATTTGATTTGATTTCCGTGAGGCGAACGGATGGGTGTCATGAGTGGGTTGCCAATTCGCAGGAATTGGCGGATGTCGCAAACGAAAATCGGCGCAGACATCATTAATTTTCTTTTGGCACCTGTTCTACCGCCAATGGAAATTCGGTGAAATTAAGGTGTCTGCCTGCTCTCTCTCTTTCTGTCTTTCTGTCTCCTTGTATCTCTATGTATCTTTTTATCTCGCCAATCGTGTTCTTCTTCTTTAACTCGCATACCTGTTTTAGGGGGAAAGAGACGGAGGACGGTTTGGAAGTTAAAACGCGTTTAATACGTGCGCTTGCCCCGTCTGCTTTGTAACCTCTTTCGTTATTCTGTTTTGAAATCGAATTCGCTTTCTTCTCGAGTTTCCAAAGCTTTGTATCAATGGAATTCCAATACCGACGAAGGTCTCGCCTAACTGTTTTTTTTTCTTGGCCAAGAGAGCGACAGATCTCTCTCTCTCTTGCAACAATTTTACTTGAACTTGCGGCGACTCCCACTGCCTCCTCTAACCTCGCTGGCAATCTGGGCTGCGTGCGATACAATCAGTGGGTTTTGGTTTTTCGTCTGTTTTTTTGATAAGCATAATTATGGCGTATATGTATGTATGTACATAGCTGAAAACATTTCCGCATATCGCTCTCAACCACTCGCACACACGCACACGTGCCTTTGTTATTAACAATAATTTTAGAATTTTCCAAATGTACTTTTAAATGCCATGTTTACATAGACATTATTCATAAAAGCCTTTATTTGTGTGTATTTTTCGAAAAACCAAACAATACTCGCAATATATTTCTCAATTTTAATTTTAGCCTTTTAAAATGTGTTTGAAGAACTTTATTTTAGATATTTGAAATGGGTTTTTAGTACTAAAATATGCAAATGAGCAAATATCACAAATGTTTGTTAAAAATAATGTTTGCCTTTTAGGGAAAATATGTCTGGAATGTTATTATTATTTTATTGTTATTTTTTGTAACTCTTAATAACAATTAGTTAATGTTTTTCGTATATTTTTCAAAAAATGTAATATTCTAGTATTATTAGTATTATTAGTAGTATTATTAGTATTATTAGTATTCTAGAATTAATTTTTAGGTAGAAATGTAAGACCCAAATCAAAAATATTAATTATAAATAAACCCAACACTTAAATCAAATGAAAGTCGCATATTTTAGCCCAACTTAGCTTTATAACCGGAAAACTCTAGATACGGTTCTTTGGGAAAAACTAATCGATGAGTAATCATAAATGGGGTACCACGGTGCGTATGTGTAACTTAGGTACACAACCATCATATCAAGTATACGCTCCGTTGGTCACGTGACTGTGCGGAACACCCGCCAAGAGACAATAACCTATGAATAATGGCTTAGATTTTCACACACAATCTGCCAGCAGTTGATTATTGACTCAACTCGCATCGATTTTCTTCGATTTCACGGGGAATATTCTACAGCTGCTATAAATATAGTACAAACTGAACTCAACTTTCCGTGTTTGAATAAACACACACACACACAGCTAATTAGCTAACATCCCATAAATTAATAATAAATATTCGCGCGGTTAAAAGCCAATCACGAACCACAAACAAGCGCGGATACAACCCACTCAATCGATCAGATAAACCACTTGCGTTCCACATTGAAAGTTTCTCAGGCTCTCTGCTTCTCTTTTTCCGGCTTTTCTCTTATTTTTTTCTGGTTTTCTCTTTCTATATTTTAACTCTTTGTATTTGTGTTTTATTTTCAATTGTGTTGTTATAATTTTAGCGATTAAAATGGCTGAATTTAATTATTAATACAATTAATAAAAATAAATTAATAGTTTAAATAAATAAAATAAATAATAATAATAATAAAAAGAAATCTAGTTATTATATTTCTGACTGCTGTCTGATCCAAATTCAACATTTTTAGTTTTATTAATAACTCTCTGAAAACGCACTTGGGAATTTTAAGGTGTTTTTAATCAAAAAACATCCGCTTAAGGTATTTATGGCAATTTCATAAATAATAATTGGTAAAACTGTTCAATTTTAGGCTCAAAAAAATTGTCTAGACAGCCAGAACTGCTGCCAAGTTAAGGGGGCCACCCACTAGTTGCTCTCCGCTGGCGGTAAACAATCAGTTTCTGATGCGTCCGGGCGCGCGCTCATCGTTCATCACTATACTCTTGCTCAGTGGCCAAAGCTCAGCGCCTGCTACGAGTTTGGTGACCAGTTCGCCACGGTTGGCAGAGAACAGCAGTCGATTTGGGGGCGACACCGCGCGCCGTCTGTCCCGGCACACACTCGTTCGCAGTATATACCGATCCCTATACTATATAGGCAGCGCGAATAGATGGGGGGTATATTCTTGTTAAAAGTGCTAATAAATTGACTGGCTGCCGCGGCAAGTGTTCCGCGTTATGAAATACGAAAGGGTTGTGATAGACCCAACAGATAGATATAGTGCTGGTGACCCCGCGGGAAACCAGGAAAGACTCCTCCAACGCCCAGTCATCGGTTTAAAGTTCTCTGCGCTTTGCTTGTAATCGTGAGCTGTGTCGCCTTCTTATTTGCTCTCCGCTCGTGCTCGTTGCGTTTTTATTATTGTTTTTTTTTTATGATTGTTTTTTTACGGAGTGTTGTGCCGTGCAATTAGATGTACATAAATTGGCGGGGGGACTCCAAGCTCGAGAGGGTCCCCAAGTTAAAATAATAACAGCCCTAGATTGCGCCGATAGAACACACAATCAGCCAGCTGAGAAGAAAGAGTAGTAAAAGTTCTCTCGTCTCGTTGCCACTCGCCGATCGTAGCCGGCAGTTTTGAAGTTATTGGACTTGGACTCTGTGATTCCAGCTTGCAGGGAAAATGCGTCGGAAAAAGTGAGTGAATTTCACCAAATGATGGGCTGATGAAAGAGGGTGGCGCGATTGCCAAAAACCAAAGCGAGCACGCCAATATCTGGAATTTTCATTTGGTCTAGAATAAATCAAACCTCCGCTCAAATTAAGGCATAATCACATGCGTGACAAGCGGCTGTCTGCATCCACAGCAGCAGCGTTCCGATAAGATAAGGGTCCTACCAAAATCCTCTATGCGTCCATTCCCCTCCATAAAACAGAATATTTGCACACGAAACACTCGGAAGAAATCTTTCTAACTTTGTTTAACCTGACCTATACAACAATTTGATTTAATTAATTTGGTTTTATTTAAATTTTTACATTTTCAAGTTTAAATTCTGCGAGTCTAAAGGCTGCACTGGTGAGGCTTCTTGGTTGGTCGCTGAAACATGTGTTCTTTTTGTATCAACAAATAATTGTTTATTTTGTAAAACTCTTGTTTAATTAACTTAAGCAAAAGAATTGCATTGCCTTATGAAATTCATTATTTACATTTTGAAATTGCAATAAAACGGATACTGTTTACCTTAAAAATTTTGCAAACGCAGCTTTTAGCATTCAACAAGAAGCCCTAAAATTAACATTTATAAATATTTATTTAATTATTAACTTGTAATTCCGAGTGTAGCCATCAGTTAGTGAATTTATCAGACTTATTAGACGATTAAATGCCACTTGTTCACCGCTCCAATTAGCAAACAATTAGGGCAAGCCCTCGCCTAGATTAGCGCTAAAATAAACCATGAAATCCAGAAGCTCGAACCTCTTAACAATATCCGTAACCGCATTCGTATCTTGCAGAGTGGAGTACCGTGTGAAGCAGACGCCTTCGAGGCCGCTGCAGATGGCTGGCGGACGGATAGGATCCCTCGAGGAGGATATGCCACCCGAGGATGAACTTGCCCATTATGAGGCATTCGGCACCACGCCACCTCGCACCAGGCTCAAAATCAAAAACCGTGACTGGGAACGCAAACAGAAGGTGGCCAATGTGGCGGTGTAAGTATCCAACCACCATATCAGTAATATCAGTGTTTGGGGAGTGCTCCATATGGATATATGTGACAGATATATGGCATCGGATGTGTTGTGATAAGGGTTTGTGTCCAGGCTAGGCGCGTGATCCGCAATAGTGCCGAAAGCATATACCCGGAACAGCCATATGCTGCCATATGCTGCACCTGATATTGCCATCACTATGGCTGATGTCATTCCGGTACTTACCATAATCATTTGATTTTTAGAGGGTATTAAAAAAGAGGAATAAAATGACTCATTATAATATTAATTAAAATAAATAGCTTCTCCTTTAATTAAATGATTTATTCACTATAAATTAAGTATCTTTTTATATAATTTATATAAATCCTTCAGATAAAGATTCATTTTTAGAGGGTATTAAAAAAGAGGAAAAAAATGACTCATTATAGTATTAATTAAAATAAATAGCTTCTCCTTTAATTAATTTATTTTATTCACTTTAATTAAAGTATCTTTTTATATAATTTATATAAATCCTTCAGATAAAGATTAATTTCTTAGTGTATGCCTTTAAGAAAAAAATCTCTATCGATATTGATCTTAAAAGTAGATATATAAATCGATATTGTAATATTTCGATATATTATACATAATTAAGATAATTCAATATAATTCCCATATTGTAAAAAGACAACATTTTATTATTTGTCCGATATTTTACAATATTATCGATTTTTTATAGATAATTTTTGTTATTTAACATTTCGATATATAAAAAAATGCAATATCTTCGATATGATGCAAAATGTCGATATGTTTTAGATATTTTCTTTCAGATATTTTGGGTTTTCGCTCGATATACTATATTTTTAATTAAACGTTCCTATTCTTTCTCTTAGTTCCACAGATTTGCCGGCCAGCGTGGGCGGCACCCCCAAAAAGGGCATGACCCGTATGGCCCGATCTCGCGTCCTGCGCCGCAACACCATGGACTGTGCCCTCCTCAACGAGATGTTCGTCAACGAGGAGAATAAGCGGACAGACAAACGACTGCAGTCGCTGCTGCGCGACTCGGAGCGGGAGATGAAGAACTCGCTGGCCACGACAGCGGTGGCTCCACCGCGGGGCAACAGCTTCCACGAAACTGCCCATCCCCTGGAGTCGCTGGACAAGATTATGCCGCTCAGTTCGGAGGCAATGGCACCGATCCCTCTCCGCATTGCCTCCAAGGTGGTGGAAAGCTGCAATCGGTATCGCTGCGTATCCTCGCGGCCGATTGGCTATCGCTCCTCGGCACCGCCGCTGGCTTTTGCAGCCCAACTGCCAGCCGGGATGTTGAGGAGCGATGGCAGGGCAACCGCCGGGCTGGGGAAGCGCAAGGACTTCCACGAGACGTTTGCCAACCTTATAAAGCTGGGCAGCGTGGACCGGCAGGAAGCCAAGCTGTCGCAGGAGGAGCACACCTGGCAGACTGAGCTAAAGGATCTCATCTGGCTGGAGCTGCAGGCCTGGCAGGCCGATCGAACGGTGGAGCAGCAGGACAAGTACCTTTTCGAGGCGCGTCAAGGCGTCTCCGATCTGCTCACCCAGATCATCAGCTACAAGTTCCAGCCGCGTTACCGCCGCGAGCCGAGCCTCATTAGTCTGGACAGCGGCATCCATTCCGATAGTAACTCCAATGCCAGCTGTAAGTCCGTCTTATTACCATTAAAAAAACTAAAACTCATAGCGAAATTCCCCTCCAGCTCCGTTGCCCAGCAAAATGTGCCAGGGCTGCATGTCGCTGTACTGTAAGGACTGCATGGATCACCAGGAGTTGGCGCTGCGCGAGGTGGAGGGCATGCTGACGCGGCTGGAGGCCGCCGAAGCCCTTTACCCCTCCTCGCAGGCCATGGGGGCCCTGCATCCCATCTATAAGTCACAGAGCTTTGTGGGTCGCATCAAGTCCATGTGCTTGTGGTACAACATAACCAAGCAGAATAAACTTAAGCTGAGTATTTTGGGCAAGATTTTGGCCAGGTACGATAACCTCCGAACTAATTTTATTGTGAAATTTATTTAATATTGAATATTTTTCAGGCTGCAGGATGAGAAATTCTCCTGGCCCGTGTGCACCTCATCCTACATGGCCTCGGACAGTGGCAGCTCTTCTGCCTCAGGTGTGGACAATGATGACTCCGCTGTCAACTCGATGGACTCTTCGAAGCCGCCCAGTGTGACAGGTTCACGCAAGGGTTTCCGTAATGGCAGCGTAACCCCTTGCCCCAAGGTGCAGTTCATGCTGAACGATGCCTCGCACGTGCCTGGAGAAACTTCCAGCAGCAATGAGTAAGTGGAATCATCCTAAATAAACTGGGATATATATATAATCCTTAAATCCTTCCACAGATCCACCTCAACAGAGATCAGCCAATTGTCCAGCGAGTGCTCGCACGGCCACATGCGCAAGGGATCCATGCACGACATCAATATCTTTAGCGTGGAGCCGCTGGGCACGTGCAGCAACAATGGCACCGGGGAACAGTCGTCGGCGCTGTATCGCAAATTCATCGAGAACGTTCTGAAGAGTCGTGGACTGGCCAAGTCGCTGGCCTTTCTCCACAAGCTTCACAACGTGGCGCTGTACAAGGCTCACATTGCTCTGGAGAAGCCCGGAGCCGAGGACTTTGATTTCGAGCTGGACGCGGAAGCTATAGAGGAAGATGTACCGAGATTGGACCCACACATAAGCCGTGAGCAGGTCGTGGAGCTGCGTACTTATGGCTACTGGAGCGAGGAGGCACAGTCGATAAACCTGCCGTCCTACATTCCCACCTTCGTCTTCCTGAGCGGCATTCCCTTGCAGTTTATGCACGAGTTCCTGCGCATGCGCCTGGAGACGCGACCGGTGCGACCCAATCCTTTGAGCCTGGAACAGCTGATGAAGGAGCTCAGGGAGGGTCTGACCTTGGCCTTGACTCATCGGGAGCGTTACCAGCGGCACATCACCACGGCATTGGTGGAGAATGAAACGGAACTGGTGAGCTACATCAACATTCTGAATCACTACGATGCCACAGTTCGGAAGACGTTTGAGCTGTATCTCGAGTACATCGACCAGCTGGTGCTGGTGGCCGTGCCAGAGGGCAACCAGAAGTCAGTGCTGGAGAAGGAGTGGATGTTCACCAAGCTCATCAGTCCCATGATCAAGGGCATGCACACGCTCGCCTCGCAGAAGTTCTGCGGCATAATCAGTAAATTGTTGAGAAATATCTCGGACCGCCTGGTGAAACGCACCGTGGAGCTAGACCAGCAGATAGAGGGCACCGCCGAAACTGATGACAGCGAGGAGGTCAAGTGGCAGCTCCTGACCATTTGCCGGGAGACGCAATCGCTGCTCACCGTGGAGCGGGAGCGATCCATTAAGGTGCTCTTCTTCGCCAAGACTTTTTGCCGTGACGTGGAGACGACGGACTTCCATCGCGAGCACTATGAGCATGACGTGGCCAACCAGCAGCACGACTTCATCTGCTCCGATGTGAAGGCGGCATTCAAGCTGCTTCAACAGGATGTGCTGGAGGTGCGCAACAAGCTGACGGCCATCATTCAGGGTGTCCAAAAACGGTGCTGCCTGAGCAACATGCGAGACCTGGACGAACAGGACAAGCAGGCGGTGCTGTCCCGCACCCGAGAAATCCTCCACCAGGGCTATAAGTTCGGGTTCGAGTACCACAAGGATGTGATCCGGCTTTTTGAGCAAAGGATCATGGACCAAAAGGACAGTGGGGCCCATACCGTTGACCTAGCGCTCGGCATCATCGCCTACGCCAAGATGTGGATGCATTTCGTGATGGAGCGCTGCGAGCGAGGGCGTGGCATGCGTCCTCGCTGGGCCTTCCAGGGCCTGGAGTTTCTGATTCTTGCCTGCGACCCACAGATAACCCAGCACCTGGACGAGCATCAGTTCGAGGAGCTCAAGCAACAGATGGATCGCTGCATTTCGCACGTAATTGGCATCACCTCGGAGCCGGAGAAGGTGGCCAAGAAGAAGGCATCGCCACGCACCCGCAAGACCTCATCGCCGGCCACTTCGCGCTCACGAACACCGACGCGGACGCCCATGTCCGCCGGAATGGTGCTCAATCCCAACACGCCGCCGCTGCAGTCGCCGCCGTACAACAAGCTGCTGCATCCGCAGTTCAGCCTTAAGGAGGACCTCCTGCAGCAATCCAGCAATACGTATAGCTCCGTGGATAGTGCCGATTATGTGGACACGCCGTGCCAAAGGAGTCCCAACGGGGAGTTGCGTCTGTTGGTGCCCCAGACACCGCCGACGCCTGCCTCTTCAGGAAAAGGCAGCATAGAGGGCACGCCACTGGCTCTGCGGCAGGAGAGGGTGAGAGATGCAGTAAATCGCCTGGATCTGGATCTAGAGGAGCGACTACGCGAGCGACGTCTCATTGGCCAGGTGAAGGCCCTCAACTCCAGCGATAAGGTGCACATACGGGCACGAAGTGTGCATTTCCGCTGGCATCGCGGCATAAAGATCGGCCAGGGACGCTTCGGCAAGGTGTATACGGCGGTGAATAACAACACCGGGGAGCTGATGGCCATGAAAGAGATCGCCATCCAGCCAGGAGAGACGCGTGCGCTCAAGAATGTGGCCGAGGAGCTGAAGATTCTCGAGGGCATCAAGCACAAGAATCTGGTGCGATACTACGGCATTGAAGTGCACCGCGAGGAGCTGCTCATCTTTATGGAGCTGTGTTCCGAGGGCACCCTGGAGTCGCTGGTAGAGTTAACCGCCGGCTTGCCGGAGGCCCTGGCCCGCCGCTTCACCGCACAGCTGCTATCTGGCGTAGCAGAGCTACACAAGCACGGCATTGTGCATCGCGACATAAAGACGGCCAACATATTCCTCGTGGACGGCAGCAACAGCCTTAAGCTGGGCGATTTTGGGTCGGCGGTCAAGATCCAAGCGCACACCACTGTACCCGGCGAGCTGCAGGGTTACGTAGGCACACAGGCCTACATGGCGCCGGAGGTGTTTACCAAGACCAATAGCGATGGCCACGGCAGGGCCGCCGATATCTGGTCGGTGGGCTGTGTCGTTGTCGAGATGGCCTCGGGCAAGGTGAGTGCTTCGCATTATAGATAAGGAGCTCGACAGGTGGATGGGTTGGCATTGTTCTGACCACATTTCACAATGTTGGGTTATTTATTTATGGAATAATGGAGCAATTAGGGTTTAGGAATTTAATAATTTGAGCTTTTGAGAACTAAAAGAGAAACATTTGATAATGCTCTAGTTATTTTTTGAATAAATTTCTAACTGCTCCTTTTCTGTTCTCTACTATCTTGATATATTTGATTAATATTTATTCTATTTTGTTTTTTACAGCGTCCTTGGGCCCAGTTTGATTCCAATTTCCAGATCATGTTCAAAGTAGGCATGGGCGAAAAGCCTCAGGCTCCGGAGAGTCTCTCCCAGGAGGGACACGACTTCATCGATCACTGCCTGCAGCATGATCCCAAGCAGCGTTTGACGGCCATGGAGCTGCTTGAGCAAAATTTTTGCAAGGTGGACTTACTGATATATCAAAACTATATCAATATTTAACGTTAAAGTCAATATATATAAATTGTTATTTTAAAGATGTGTTTAAATCGGCCCAACACTATCAGAGAAAATATATTTAATAAGATTTATCGAATATTTTGTGCTAATTTCTATACTTTAACGTGAAATATGATATTTTTGTTGCTTGATATACATCCCTAATTTGTAAACTAATTATCGATTTAATTTCTATTTACAGTACGGCCGAGATGAGTGCAGCGGCGAGCAATTGCAGATGCAGGTGCGAGGCTCCTTTAGGCGGAATGTGGCAACGAGCTAAATTTCCTATATCCTGGCTGGTGGCTGAGCTAACCCGAAACCTCCGTTTGTTGTTTTACTTAGCGCACCCCTGCGTATGATGCATATGCAGAGCGGTGGGCACTTTGTTTAGTGTCTAAATTATGTGAATGTCGATTATTTTAATGGCCACGCCTAGTTTTACGTTTGACAAACTACATATACATATACCCCGTATAAAGAGTAAAGACACAAGCCTGTCATCATACCGTATCCCAAGTCATTTAATGCGTAACTAATTGTAATTGCAGTTTAGCTTTTAATTCACAAATCGTAGATCAGCGATGATGATGCCTCCCTAAACACCGTACAGTGGGTACTCGGTGCTCACCTCGGGCATGGCCTCAGTGGGTGCTGCCTGCGGGGGTCCTGGGAAGCCAGTGCCAGCGTCGGCATCCGGGGGAGAGCCGGTCGGCGGGGTTGCGTCCGGAGGGGCCAGACTGGAGAAGGCTGAGACCCACGAGGTGCACAGCATGAACACCAGGCAGAGGCTGAGCAGCAGATTGAAGTCTGCCAACGGATTGAAGGCGGTTAGTCCACGGTTATAGCCAGCGGTGGCTCCTTGGTTCTACTTACATTTCATGTTGATGGATTCGCAGAGACTGTTGGCCGGAGGATGGCTGCCAGGGGTATTTATGGCCAGCCGTATGTGGCCATGGGGATAATCTATATTTTGAATATTAATTAAATTTTTAGGAAACGATATATCTATCTTATCGTCGCACTAACACTTGGATATTAATAACTGCGCCACCGCTGAGCTGGATTATGGGTAAATTTTCTTTAGCGGAAGAAGGGTTATCTGTTCTTGGAAATATCCACCAAAAATCAATGACAAATACAGAAATACCCAAGTCCAAGCTATGTATATATACAAAGCTATAGAAAACTCAGGGCCAGATCATTTGTAGGTCAGGAATAATGCTGTGGTCTTGGTTCGCAATGCATTTATTTCACTTTATTTTTATTTGTTTGGTGATTATTTTTGCATACATTTATTGGAAACAAGACAAACTTAACGACAAACCGAACGGTAAGGTTAAGGTAACGTAATAATACACAGATCGAATACAGGTTAGATAGATTAATAGTTAACAGTTTAGAAGATACTCATACATATATAGCAACAATGAACACAGCAACTAGTTTTGTTTATAATGGTTTTATGTATCTGGTTGTCCTTTAACGTTTCTCATATATAATTTCTCTTGTAAATAACATACGTATATAATATTTATGTAAACACTCTTGTAGAATATTGATTGATAGCCTTCAATTACTACCGAAACATATACATTTCACTAACGGTTTGAACAGACAAACATATATTTTTTATATATATATATGTAGTTATATCCCTTCACCTCCTTTCTGGGGGATTTATGTAAATTTACTGATATGTATTGTTACGTCTCAAGTCTATACGCGTACATGATTTTCTCTAGATATATATTCCTCTAAGTTTCTGTCTAATTCAGGGTTGTGTATGTATATTTATATATGCCATCCAAAAAGCCCTTAGTTACGGTATACCATTTGCTCTCTAAAACACGATTATAATATATGGAAACATCTCAACAGACACTATATAGTTTGCTTATAATTTTCTTTAATAAATTCTCAAACGAACAGCAACGAAATTGCAGTAACCAGCATAGGGGGAAGTTTAACTTTTAGTATATTTTATTGTTTAGCTTTAGCTTTCGCTATAGTATCTTTTTTAACATTTATATATAGAACGAATTTCAAACTTAATGCTTGTAACATAAAGTATTGCATACTTGTGGGCTATCTTTCGAGATAAGGAAGTGGTTTTGCGGATATGACACTAGATTATGAAATTTCATTATTGCGGGGTTAAATTATAAATTTCAACAATTTGTTGAAAGGGAAATTAAAGTTTTATTTATTAAAATTGCAGAAAAATATATAAACGATTTCAGAGGTAATAATAAATTACCGCCGAGACACAAATTAAAATAAAAAAATGTTATTGGTGTTAATTAACAAAATGTTTGCTTATAAGCAACAAATATTTTAAAATTAAATTTTTCTTAATTTAATACATTTTTAGAACCACCAAGATATATCTTTGGGAAAGCAGAATAACAATAAAAAAAATTAAATAACTTTAATATTTTTCGATTTAAACATTAAATGCCATATTCTTCTATATTTCACATTTGTAATTATCAAATTTAAATATATTTTTGATGTGATATTTTTATAATTGTATATAATTTACTCTTTAAAAGTTTCTGTAATACCTCCAATAAATGATAAATTTAATACAGTATCATAGCCGCATTTGTGTAGGGATTAAACAAGGTGTAAGCTCAGCTAATTCGGTTAGCCCCGATTTATAATATATATATACTATATTTTTTGATATTGCACAAGTAACACACTCAGATATAACAGCACTAACAGTTGGCTCATAAAATGGCTCTAAAACATTTAATTGACTAAAGTTGCCCTTTATTTTCCACTACTTTGGGGGTTACCTTTGGGGGTAAACGGATATGTAAAGCGAATGGGTTGCGTTTATAGTTCTGTCTCAACATGGTAGTGATTGACATTAGTTTTCGATTCCGATTTTCGTTATCGTTCTCGTCCTCGTCCTCCCTCTTGGATCTCCCACCCTCGTTGGGGGTGGCTCGCTTGGTGGTGCTTGGTCACAAATGAAACGCCCGGGCGGTTGCTAGTTACACTTACTTAGATTCGTTCGCTAACCTGCTACAAGGTACATTTACTGATATGTTTATTGCTGCTCCAACGATCAACGATCGGAGCTCGCCTAGTTCTGCAGGAGATCTCGCATTATGTCCAGCGATTCCTTCAGCGACTTGGCATAGCGCGAGGCACTCGTATCCTCGCAGGCATAGAAGGCCGACACGCAGAAGACAATCTGCTCCGGCTGCGGATTGTAGGAGCAGCCATAGCCACGGGGCGTCACCGGTCCATAGCCCATGAAGCTGTCCGTGCTGCAGGCCACCTGTAGGGTTTGGTTTTGAGGAAGATATTAGAAGAATCCTTGATTTACTTTAAGAATAAAAAATATCCTTTGAGAAAAGTGCTGTTTAGCAGATCCTGGCATACCTTCGCCTCTGTGCATGAGTGCATAGTGATTGGTGCTGTGGTGCAAGAATTTAGATTAAGTGGTGCAGAGGTGAAATATCAGTGCAAGACAGGTGCATGGTGGCAAGGAGCCACTTGGCTGGGGGATCCAGCTCCCGGCCCTTTACTACCTGACTGGTGGAGAGCAGGAAACACTGCGAGATATTGTAGGACTCGTCCTTGAACAGCTCATGCATCTCGCCGGTGACATCCACACTGGCCTCCCGCAGACCCAGCAAAGGAATATCGATGCCATTGCCCAGAATATTCTTCACCATCACCTCGGTTTGGCGGGCAACGGCGCAGCGGAAGAGTTCACGCAGGTGGTCCTTCTGTGGGTGGGAGCAGAGATAAGCTACTTGTTCCATGGAAGTGGGTATCATATGTCGGAATACCCACACTGTAAATGCTAAACTTGACCTTGCGTGACTCCTCCTCATCCTCGCGATCGCTCTCCAGGGGAACATTGGCGCCCTCGCCTTGGCACATGGCCTTGGCCCACTCCAAAGCCTCTGTACTGGCGGCTCTGATGCAGTCCACGCGACCCTGGCAAGGATAATCAGCAGCAAATTTATAACTATTTCTGACACTCAACTTTTGGTTTTGAACTCACAAGCAGGAATCTCCGTGTGGACGCACTCTCGTAGGTGGCCACCAGGCGGCCGTAGAGCTTATAGTGGGCCAGTTGCAGGGCCAGCTGGATGTACACATCCGGACTGACCTGGCAGGACTTGATGAAGGTCTTGCCATAGCCCTGGTACCGATACACATAGAAATCCAGGTTGTCAATGGCCTTGTCCACGCTCTGGCAAGCCTGGCCAAATCGCGCCTGTATCTGCGGACTGATGTTCCACTCCAGGCGCTCCGGTGGCGGCAGATGATGCTGCGGCAAGCCAGTGTCCTCGTCCGGATGCTCCTCAATCTTCTTGTAGATCTTCTCCAGCAGCTGGACCGGGGCTATGCCCTCGGAGGTGGAGTGTTCGTAGCACAGGCCCCAGGTGCCATCGGTGCAGATGATGAGCTGCATGGTTTTGTCGAACCACCGATTCCCAGAGTTGTACTCACTGCCGCCGCCATGGATCATCTCGTGGGCCATGTTCGTCTCGTCGCGATCCCCAGCACTGTGGACAGAGGGCGTGGCGCCGGTGAAGCCGCGGGCATTGAAGTTCCCGCCCAGCGGCTCATCCAGACACAGAACCACCTGGGCGGTCTCAATCAGCTCCAGATTGCGATGATTCTGCTCATCCTGTTGCAGCATCTCGCGATCGCGAGCCCAGCGACTCCTCGGCTCGGCGGTAAGCAGACCCACAGGCGCCGGCTTGGCGGGCAGACAGGGCGCATCGCTTAGGACGTACAGGATCTGAGAGGCAATCTCGCTTTCGGACAGCTTTCCCCTATCGCTGGCCTGCAGGACCACGCAGTACATCTGATTTCGGCAGAAGACCACCACATGACGATCCTCGTCGGCAAGACGCTCCCGCGACGGCAGGTACTGAGAGTCGCGCTCCACGCCAGGACGCCGGCAGGACCCAAGCAGGCGATAGTATTGAGCCATGCACAGAGGCTGATTCTTCTCCCGAGAGGCGGCACGCTCCAAGGGCAGCTCTCCGCTATCCAGCATCTCGCGGTGGCTGAGGAGACCATCCAGCAGCCTGGCGGCAAAGTGGGCCACATCGTGGACTGTCTTGAAGCGACGCGGCGGAAACACCATGCCAGGATTCGAATTAATGGGCAAGGGAATGCGGATGTTCATGTACATGTCATTTAGCCAGTAGTGATAGGCCTGTGGAGAAATTAATTGGGAATTGTTTATTATCTTATTTATAATATTATATTTATAAGCATAAAGTTTACTGATTCTTGTGAATGTTTGGTTCATATATTATATGACAATATTGAAATTATAATGATATAACTTAAGAATCAAACTATTATTTAATTTTATGAAATCTCCTGAAAGATGCCTTTTGCATTTCTGTGTTTGTAAATATTTAAAATAAATTAATTTTGCCTTTTCTGCCTTTGGTTCATTCTGAAATATCGTTCTTTTATATTATAGATCTGTTAGGCATCGTTTTTATATTTTCTTTAAGGATCTCTAACATGCATAAATCTATTAAAATAGTTTAAATATAAAAAATACACCAAAAAATCTTATAAAATAATTGATGAATAAAATAGGACACCCGTAAATCTAATAAAATAGTTGAAATATAAAAAAGGACATCCATAAATCTAATAAAATAGTTGAAATATAAAAAGGGACAACCATAAATCTAATAAAATAATTAAAAAACTATAAAAAAGGACACCCATAAACCTAATAAAATAATTGAAATATAGAAAAAGGACACCCATAAATCTAATAAAATAATTAAAAATATAAAAAAGGTTTCGACTTGACCTCCGAAAAAAACCTAAAATGAAACTTAAATCTCGATTTTTTATTGCCGGCAAGGTCGCTACATGAAAAAGTTGTTAGAGAATCCACCTTTTCCGCTGCTTGTTCGACACAAATTCAATTAGCTACAAATTTTGGGGCAATTTTTTTTTGGGAGCGGCCTATCATCAGTGAAAAAATCACCTGTAAGATCGCTGATACCAAAAACTTGATCGTTGATAGCAAGATGCTACGGTTCTGGTATAAATAATGGCAATTGGTCGGCTGAAAGAGCAGTATCACAGTTCCCCTGAACATTCGCGGATAACCAACGGACCCAGCAACAACATGAAATGTAACAGGAGCAGGATCCCCGCCAAGAAACATAAATAATAATATTTTCTCGATCCTTTTTCAGTGTTCGCCTTGACCCTTTTGAGCCTGCTGGCTGTGAGCCAGGCCCGCATCGACTACAAGCTGCAGTGCGCCCGCAACGAGATCGGCATTCGCTGGCCCAGCTACCACAGCAACTCGGAGTACTATGTCTGCCAGAGCGTGCATGGCGACCAACTGACCATCCATTGTCCCGCCGGCGAGCTCTTCACCTTCGTCCTGCAGCAGTGCGCCAAGCCCGCTCACTATATCCCAGCCCCACCCATGGATGTCCTGCCCACCGAGGCACCCATCACCATGAACGTCATCGATGAGGTACCGCCCATGATCTCTGCCCACTCGCAGCACGAGTCCGAGACCCATGAGCACCATGAGCATCATCACGGAAACCACCACGAACACCAGCCCGAGGAGGAGGAGGAGGCCCTCCCCGTGCCAGCCACCCCTGCTCCGGAGCCAGCCATCGTTGATGTGGCCAAGCCTGTGGCTCAGTCTGGCAAGCGTCCCATCCCAGTGCCCCACAAGAAGCCCACGGTTCCAGTGCCCGCCAAGTCCACCGCCGCTGCCCCCAAGAAGCCCGTGGCTGCTGCCAAGAAGCCAGCTCCACCCACTCCAGCCAAGGCCGCCAAGAAGCCCACGCCCCCCAGCAAGGCCCAGAAGAAGCCAGCCTCCGCCTAAGAACCACAATTCCAATTTCACTCCAAATCCCACAACACGACCCAGATCGCCACCGTAAGGCAAGCGGAATGCCATTCACTACTCTAAATAGCAACTTAAAGTAATTAAATATCTAACTTGAAGGCGGCAATGACTTTCTTCTATATTTTTCTCAGCCTGGGGGAATGGTATCGGGAATGGGTTTGTTGTTTCCAGAACTTCCTTATCGCTGCAGGGAGCGAGAGAGAGGGCGAGCGGGGTTGAGGGTCCAACAAAAAATGTTAAGTGATTGCGATTTCTTGTTATTTACGGAATATTTTGATATGCCCCACCACCAACAACAACACCACCCACATCCACTGACATCCGATTCCGATAATGTAAAATTATAAGGAAAAGGTGAGGCACAGGTGGGAGCAGAAAAATGTCAGAACTTAACAACTATTGGGTTATTCCTTGTTGTTATTGGGAAAAGATATGAATATAGATATGAATTATTAACGAGTTATTAAATAGAATTTATACATTTTATTATGACTGAATGCTTAATAATAGTTCCAGTATCTTTTAATTTGTAGACAACTTTCTTGCAGGAACACATCAAGATTTTATCAATGGAAAACTTGCTGAGTTTCTGATCAGCTTTTCATATGCTGAACGATTTCAACATTCGGTTTTATATCGAGAGAAAAATAAATATCATAAATTATATATAGACAAATCTATTACATTAAATATTTTATTAAAATAATCCTGACAAATAATAATAATAAAAAGAATAAATTCTTTAAAAGACATTCAAAGTATCGATTGAGATTAATTTGAAAATGTTAATATCATCGGAAATATTTAATAAATTATTTATTTATTTATTGTACTCTGCACTCAAAAGTTGAAAACAGCTGAGACTTTCGGCCGGTATTTAATTAATTAATATTTAAATATTGATATAATCGAAAATATGTTTGCCTAATTTTTTTGTCTCTTTTTAAGGATTAATTTGATAATTAAAAAATTAACTTTTGATACGAGTTTTGAATTCATTTTCAACAATAATATTTAAACTTTAGCTTTAGTCACAGTTCTGAAATGTCAAGTCGAATATTGATTTAAAGTAAATATATCTCATTATAAAAATATGAATTTATATATAGATTTTCCCTTGAAATATCAACACACTAGGGATATAACATATGTATTATTATTTTCTGCCCTTTTATTCTCTGTTGGCTGCAAATAATGCCAAGTCGCTTATTGCGTCCTTTAAACTTTATTACTTTCCAGGATTCTGGTACTTTTTTCTCACTAAAATTTCATCCTCTTTAAATAGTAGATTTAATCATATTCTTACTTACTTTTCTATAGCACTAAAAACCTATAATTAATACGTTATTCATAGACAAGCAATACCAGTGATATCCGCCGCATTGTTGAGGCTTCCCCTGAAATTCAAGTATTAACATCACCCACTCTAACCGTGGTTCCCCAACATTCTGATGATGTGTCTGAAGTTTTTCGGCTCCTATCTGAATTTCCAAAAAAAGAGATAAAGTGCCCAGAATTCCAATTCAGTAGAAAACTCAATGAAGTCATTGGTGCCGTAGAAGATGATCTGGCGGCCATGCTAATTAACATGACATACTAGAAATGAGAGGTTCCTAGTTCGTATTCTCCATTCGGAATAGTTTCCGCCTCAATGGCCTTATCTGGGCGAGATTACCCGCAGAAGTTCGGGGCCGCCCTCGAGTGAGTCTAAGGCGCAATTAGGAGCGTTTCATTGGTTGCGTTTGGCATTGCTGATTTCAATTTCGCACCCCGGCCGACAAGACACGAATTAATCTAGCAGCGGCTGATTAAACGTGTCTGACATGGCCCACGGAGGCATAAAAAGGCTATGGAGCCGGCTGGAGTGCATCAGTGATCGGTGAGCCGAGTTAGCAGCCAGACGCAATCTCCTCCAGTCTCGCAATTAGCCCGAAACTAACAGCAGCAACATGAAAGCCGGTAAGAAAGCGATTTCCCAGAGCGGCTGTAGCCAGGATGTAGCCTCAAAGCTAATGATAATGACTCTTTTCCCTCCTCCTTCACCCAAAGTGATCTTTGTGCTCTTCGCCGCCCTGGTGGCCGTCAATGCCCAGACTTATCTGGAGTGCTCGAGGACACCCCAGTACCAGGAAAAGATCGATCCCCTCGACTGCCCGACGAACACCGTCAAGCTGCCGAACTACGAGAACGCCCAGACCTACTATCAGTGCGCCAAGAGTGGGAGCACGTTCACCACCACCCTGACCACTTGCCCCAATGGCGGCTACTTCAGCTATGTCATGCAGAACTGCCAGCCCTGCGCCACCTACCTACCGACCACCCACTGCGAGAGTCTGCCCTTCAATGCCACCTGCGTGCCCTTAGCTGAGGACACCACGACAACTTCTACAACAACGACTACAACTACTACCACGACAACCACGACCACCGAGGCTCCATCATCCAGCACCACAACTACCACTCAGGCTCCGCCCGGCGAAGACACCACCACACCCTCTGGTGTGCCCATGCCTCCCACCGAGGGTCCTTCGGACGATTCGAGCTCAACCAGCGACGACGGCATCATCACGCCCTCGGGCACCACCATCAATGTACCACAGCCCCCGTCTCCCAATGACGACAATGTGCCCACTCCAGTGACCCCCGTGCCCACCGCTCCGGTCATCAACAACGGACCCCCAGTGGCCACCGAGGCGCCCACCAGCAAGTAAACTCCAGAAGAGACAAGACGATCGCATCCAAACCCAGAATTTTTTGGCTGAATAAAGTGTTATCCGCACTTGGAATGAAATATACCATGCATTTTACAAATTCTCTTTTAATTTAACAACAAATTCTTAAAAGGAAAACAATAATGATAATAAATAAAAAGTATTGTTTAAAGTTCATGCCTAAATTATAAATATATTTTATAAATAATTCTAAATAAATAATATAAATAGCTTAAGATGCTCACCCAGTTGTCTTCCGTTTCACGCCTGTCCAGCAGATATTGATGCAGCCTTGGTCCAATGCCCTGGGGATCCGTGAACTGACGGATGAGCTCCTTGGTCCGCTCCAGCTGGGCCGGCGTAGTGATCGGCTCCAGGGCGCGAATATAGTCGGCCATCGTCTCATCCAGCGGCGGAACGGGCACCTTGGGTAGAGTCTGACACAAAAAAAAGGGTTGACGGTTTGTAAATTTAATTTTATTTCACATCCACTCATCTTAGACACTCCAACTGGCTAGGCCAGGGCTTTCCCCAATTTTCCCCCCATTTTCCTCATTTGTATGCATGGCATTATCGAGCGTTGAATGGAAAGTTTCCCTCAACGCAACAACACAAGTTTATGCCCCTGGGAGCTGAATTTCAAATCACACAAAAAAAACTAGGAAAGGAAATGGCAATGCTTGAATCTGAAAATTGTCCTCCGGCTCCTTGACATTTTTCCTCACATTTCTTTTTTTTCCCTTAGCCACCCTCTATTTTTTATTTGGAAAACTTTAATTGAGAACTTTCTTGTTGTGTGAATTCCCCAGTGGATTCCGAGTCTGCATTCCATTCTGCATTTAGAGGTTAAAGTTGTAACAACTTTTTGGCCAGGAAATCCAAAGTAAGTAACACATTTCAGGGCTAACTTTTGGCTAAAAATAAATATTTAAATATCGACCTTGGGCTTGTCTACCTGCTGGTAAAAAAACACACTTTTGCACTTAACAAAAAACGTTAAAAGTGTCAACATGTCATTGACTTTCGGAGTTTTCCTGTTTCTCGGCTTTCAAAGCGACTGAAATCTTTTTTGTATACCCAATATCCTGCCGTCTGTCAGTTGTGTCCTTGTCAGCGGCACAATCCCCCTTTACAATTTTGATGTCTAAACTCGGCTCTTTTTTGGGGGTTGTTCCCCGGGCTGCTGTGCTCTTTTTGCAGGTGAGTGTGAGGGTTTAGGTTGGGTTTTTCAGGTTTGTTTGCCCATCGAAAGCACTGCCTGGCAGGTTGTTGCCAGGACGTTGCCATACAAAAGCCCGCCTTGTTATTTGCATTTGTAATTATAACAAACAGGATTAGTCTCTCTCTCTCTGTGTGTGTGTGTTTGTCTTTGAATTATTCAAGTAGCAGCCCTTGGGCAAATATTTGCTGGGGAAAAAAGAGTAGGAAATTCGAATTTTGTTGTTTAATCAATTTGTACTCACGTCAGGGAATCCAAATTCGTCCACGGACTCGGCGGTGGAGAGCCATTTCTTCGGAATCGACAGAATCGAGTCTCTCCATCCTAGAGGAACAAAGAAAACAAGCAAAATGCGACGAAACGATCGCTGATTAACCACTTGTTCAACACCAAATTAAATTGTTGAGTAATTTGTTAGAATCGTTAGACTAGTTAATCACTGTCAGCGTACTCAAGTGCTGTCGATGCCTCTGGCTGTATCCGAAAAAAATACCCATAACCATACCCATACCTTATCGACTGAGTGACAGCTCCCCCCAAAGAAAAAAAAAACGAAAACCAAGATGTATAGCCCATGCGTCATGGAGCTATACAAAAGGCTGAGCCAACCCTTGATTTGATTTCCCTTATCTTCAGTTGCATAGTTCAAATTACTGCTGTTGAAGTGACCCAAAACCATTTATTGTCTTCCCAACAGATTTCTACAAATTCGTGTAAGTTTGCCATTTATTGTCTTGGCCAGGCTTCCTGCAATAAAATTTGGCAACGGAAACTGAAAACTCTCGGGCTTAAAGCCCCGCTCATTTCCTCTTTCGGCTGTCCATTGTCCTGCATGTGAGTGTGTGTCCTGACAGGCACATAAAAACTTTAGCTGTCATTGCTGTAATTCAACTGTATAAGCACTTCCGGTTGCCATTGTGCTCGAGTAGCTCGAATTTCCGGCACCAGGAGGTGGTCTGAGTCTGAGTGATGAGTTGTTATTGTCCACCTTTCAAAGACAATTTTACAAAGCTTTCATCTTCATTTATCAATAAGGAATAAAGGAAAATATTACGAGAAAATCGGATTGAGTTGACATTACCTTTTTGTGCAAAAAGAACAATGAAATATTAAAGCATTTTCAGGACAACTACTTACAAGTTAAAAGCTTATTAAATTTCATTAATACCAATAAAAAGAGTAAAACTGTTATCTAAATTGCTGGCCACTTGAAGGAAATCAGTCCTTTTGAACCTCTTCCCCTCTCACATTGAAAAGCTGCCCCATCTTCCTCTATATAGGAAGGACAATCATAATGTTATTAATAAAAGTTATCCTATGGCAATCGGGATGAAAGGAATAACGACCAGAAACTGGCAGCAAACAGGACTCCCTTTTTGCTATAGAAATAAGGTTGGGGAATGGCACGCGTCGCTCCCACAACGATGTCAAATTTAATGCAATTTATTATCCTTTTTTCATTATCTCGCTAAAGATGCCCCCACCAACCCACCAACGAGGCCAACTAGCTGGCGGAGGTAATCACACAATGGAGTCACGTGGCAGCAATTTGGACCTCCGCTCTATTGTTGTCTCTGCCGGAGCAACCACAACACTGTAACCTGTCCGAGGCGAACCCATCTCTGGCCATCTCTGGAAAGTGTAATAAATTGTATTAGGCCGTCGCGTTGTTGAGAAATTCAAATTAAGTAATTAAAGCTTGGGGTTGCTTGTGGCTCAGAGTTGAGGCTAATGTCGCTCGCTTAATAAAGCAAATATCAATTTACAAAAAGTTGAGGAAAAGGGAAACCCATTGGGCGCACTTTCCATATTTCACTTTGATGTTTAAAGATAAATTCCAATTAGGAAGTTTTCCGCTGGCCAGGCGGAAATGGAAAATAAGAAAAACATTGTAAATGAATATAAATGACGGTCGGAAGTTCGTTTGCTCAGAGTAGGAAATATATTAAAGGTCTGTTATATATTTATTTAATAATAGAAATAAGTTGGACTATAAGCTAAGTCTATAAAAAATTGGATTTAATATTAATTATAAGCCTCTGAAGGTTGATAAATATATCAAACATACGAATAAAACTAAAATATTTCATCTCTTGTAAGTAAAATTAATTAAAAATAATTTTTTATATGATGATAAATATATCAAACGTATCTATAAATATTAAAACTATTTATCTCTTGCAAGCAAACTCTATTTAAATTCATTTTTTATGGCTTTAATTATAAATTTAAGCTAAACATGGCTTTTGCTGGTAAAAGCAGGTTGCAGAATCAACATATAAAATATCAAAGAGAATGATAAATATATTCTTAAATCAATATCTAATCTTGAAAGTATACGTAAAAGCCCAAGAATTGCCAGGGGAGTTTCCTTTAACTTAAAGCCATTTCACATTACAGGTTTTCCCTAAAGAAATCATTGAATAAAATAAATCATTGCTTACTTCCAGACACCTTTTTTAATGTGATTTATAAACCCTAGAGATTTTTGAGGCATTCTTGATGCTTAAGTTTATTTTATTATATCTGTAAACAAAATCTTTTTTTGATAAAAATCTGTTGGGTTTTATTCTAAAGCTGATGGAAATTAACATTGAAATTAAAAATTTGTATGCATTTCATTACAAATTAAATATTATCTCTTAAATTTTTAGCTTGTTACCTGTTTTGGGAATCCTATTGAATTATAATATCCTCTTTGTTTATAAAGCTACATAAAGCTACAGCTAAAATCGGCCTAAACCGCTACATCACCTCCAATTATATGCATTGGCAGAGACACTTTTCCCATTGATTGATTGATGGCCAGGACTTCTGATTAGACAGACAGACAGCCGGCTGGCTAATCAGATATGCATGCACCATTACAGGGGGCAGAATCTGTGGAGTTCCGGCTCCGGACTTACCCCCAAAGAAATGTATTCTCCCCCTTTCCCTTGGCCTGTCTGCTTCAATTTGCTCGTATCTGTCAGTTTTTGTGCCAACTCATGATTCGATTTCGGTTTCGGATCGATATATGTATGTTTTGATTATAATGTTTGCATTTATGGGATGATGATGATGCTGATGCTGATGGTGGGGCATATGCCGAGGACATTTCGCACATTAACAGGCGAGATTCTGCTGGCTTATGACCAGCACGCCCCTACTTTAAACGCTGGCCAATAAAACGCGTCAGTAAACCGAGGGCTCATTATTAAGCTGCAAAAATCACGCTCGAATTCATGGCATTCGGGGGAAGGAAGGGAGCTGCTGTCAGACAATGCGATAAAAATGTAATCCCAATGAAAAATAATGTTTCTTCCGCCGGCATGATTCCAATTTAGCAACAGTCAACCCCAGGACCCTGAGAGCGTGGCTCATTAGAACCAGCCCCGAATAGCAGATGCCAGCAACCGGCTCAAATGAAGGAGAAGAATTTAAAAAGGCAAAACAAATCCGCACACCCCAAGGAGGCGGAGCTGGGGGCGCGACACGGTGCGAATACATAAAACACCCGTCGAACAAGCTGTGGGCTAAGGATTCTGGGAGCAGGGACAGGGATTGGTATTGGGAGACCCCAACCGCAACCCGGAACTGGTACCAGTCTAGGCAGTGATGGTGGCAGTTGCACGGAGAGAAATTTTAGTAATTGAGGAGCGATATAATATTATTTTATTAATTAAATTATTACCCAAAAATCAAGGAAAGTTAGATATTTGGTCGAATAATTATCTTTTTTAATTTTATATATGAAATATATTCCCAAATGTAATGTTTTCTAATGCTTTAAGCTTTAAAGGTCTCAAAATAATAATTTAAAATGTAAGACCATAACATATATTCAAAAATGTAAGTTATTATAAACATTAAACTTTAAAGGTATCAAAATAATCCTTTTAAAATGTAAAAACATTTTTTATTATCTTGAAAAAATTCTCTAATAATTTTTTAAGTGTGCTTGGGAATGCTGCCGGGGTCATAACATTGTCGGATGTCAGAACAAGCGATGAATGGCCGACTGAATGAGTTTCCTTCTTTTGTTCGGTTTTGGCTGCTCGTAAAGGGCTTTATTCCATTCAAGGGTGGATCGAAATGGGATGCTGGTGGTGCAGAGGAGTGGCGGGTTGGGTGGCATGTCGTCTCTCCCGTCGCACGCACATCACAATTGAGCCGTAAATCCTTTACGGTCTTAGTGCCGTTTGTTTCACGGCGGCCACTCGCCGTCTACGTTGCGCTTTTGGCCCTTCTCGTTACCGCTACCGGGTTTTTCCTTCTTTCCGCCGCAAATGCCAAGCATACTTTTGTGCGCCAAACCCAAATTAACTGCCGCACTGAGGCATTGAAAATTCCAGTAATTGTTCGGATTGAAACAAGCGGAAAGCGTAAATTGCTTACGTATTGTGGCGGAGATTGCAACCTGGGAGAGGCTGGGGGCGAAGGATTCCTGCAGATTTGGCTGACTTGGCCTTAGGTTGCGGCTTGCTTGCGGTTAAGCTTTATATTTTTCGGTAGATACACACAGAAGATCCAGATCCTTCTTCCCTTTTTGTGGTTTGTCTGTGTTTGTTTTTTGGCCATCCTCCCTGCACATGAAATGAGGGAAACTTTTTTGCCCAGCCTCCGGCTTTGGCTGTTCGTGACTCAGGCCAAAGTTGCTAATGGAAATTGCAAACATAAAATCATTTTCCACACAAATTTCTGGCCCCAGGGCACGCACATCCCCCCACCAGCCTTGTGCAAGCACATGATGTAACCTCCCTCTGGGAAATGTGGGGGGAAAAGTAAAGTTTTCCTTGCCACCTGGTCACAAACCTTGGTGTATACCAGATTCTTATCCTTCCTACGCCCCCCCTGAAACATTAGCTAATTAATTGCATTAATCGTTAATAGATCGGACAACGAACTGTCGTTCTCCATTAAAAGACATTATTTTTTTCATGGTTAACAATTATATTTCAATAGTACATGTTTTTTTTGTTGTGTGTTGTGTTTGTTTTGTGGGTGTGTTGGGGGGTTGGTGTGTATGTGGCTCTGTAATAATGCATTATCTTTCCTCTATAGCTCATGCCAATATCATCTGTATTCGTGGTATGCTTTAATATACTCGTACGTTCGGTTATATTTCGATTCATTATTCATAACATTGCCTGTAAATGTATCTGCATCTACACTTTGACATCTGCAATTTGAAATTCTCGCTGCGATGCAGTTCAAATACATTTATAAATTCATAGACCGATGTGGGAGTTGTGTGTTTATTTAGCTGTGTGTATCCTTGAAGTTACATTTAGCTTCTTCGCTGATTTCTGATTTTAATTCTCTCTCAACACTTCAAGGATACTGATACATTTAAGGCTCGGCAGGCCGAGGCAGTTCCTGATTATTTGCCATCTCGTATAGTATACATTTGATTATTGAGGATATTTTGGCTCTAGCTATGTTAAGTCATCGAACATCGATATACGCACTCTGTTTTTTTTTGTATGCATAGCACTTAATTTGTATTGTTTTTAGTTTTTTTTGGGATAGCAGAACGTTGTGATATTCAGATACAAACATAATTACGTTTAGAATATAGATGGATAGACTTGGAAATTGAACAGCAACGTCACAGAACTGGGGTTTTTGGATACTGGCTAAAATTGTAGGTTTTATAGGTTTTATCTCTTTCTGGTTTTGCTTATGTTTTTTTTATAATAATTTCCACTGTTTATCGTAATAATAATTATTGTTTAAATATGTAACACAAACGTCTATAACATTAGCCAAAACAAAGTTGCAAAGACTTTTCCTTTGTATTAATTTAGCTCTGTACTCTATAATATGTTTATGTACTTGAAACTCTTTGACTTTGACTTTGACTCTGACTTTGATTGAAACTAACAATATATATGCCTTATATACAATACAAAACTGAACTCTTTTGGGGTCTTTCGCTTACAAACTCATCATATTTTCGTCTAGGGTTTACAATTAAATTTTCTAAAAACGTTTCTTCGCACGCACAACACATAGAAACTGTCGGAGAGAGTGGCATCTTCCTTCTTCATCGTCATCAATATTATTTCTCATATGAAAAAATATGAAATTATTCAAGTCTGTGTGCTACCATCGGTAAGGTAAAATCCCCTATATCATCATATAGTAATTGTTAGATATTAAAAAATAATTATCCATAGCGTTTAATAATTCATAATTCATATATAATGCTATATTGAACATTCAACACTTGTAATACGCCGAGTATAACCATTCAATTAACTGCTATCGTGTTTTGTAATTCATTTCATAAATGTATATATATATATTTTTTATCATACATCGTTTTCTTAGTAACACATCTAGTTTATGCGTTCCATTTGCTCTTAATTCTTTAGTAAGTTATTACACATTGCCGGCACACTCTGCTGAGGATCCATTGTCCTGCTCCTTGACTACATTAGGTGATGGTTATTTCTTAGCTGTAGATAAGTATATACTATAATTATAAAACCCAAACTGGAAGATTCATATACATGTTGCGCTCTACCAAAACTTTGGTTAAATCTATTGAAATCTTGACGGCCTGAAATTTAATGTAACATCTATCTACATCCAACCCTGAAAGCCTTCTTAAGTTGAAATCTATTAAAAGTTAAAAATTTCGGAATTTTATAAAGTGAAAATTTTGAATTTTTAAGACTTACAGGATTGGTTTTTTGGTTTTAGATGAAACTTAAATAAATATTGCTTTGTTGAGGTTTCATTAAGTTTAATTATGCTTCGGTTACTTGTTATTAAAACTCTATTGTTAGCTACTTAAATAAATCATCTATTTATAATATGTTACATAATGATATTTTTATGCCTTTTATTGACTATATTAATTGTTCTGGTTTTTATGGTTTTTTCTTTTCATATATATATATATTTGTTTATGTATATAAATATGTAGGTTTAACACTTTTATCCTTTCGCCTCGTCTTCACCTGTCCTTCGATTTAATTGATACTTTTGATGGGAGATTTTTTCATGAGTTTAATTCATATTATAGCTAAGAGTATTTCTATAGTTTGTTTTTTTATTTTTTGTTAGTATTTAAGTGTAAAGTGATACAGATAAGTTTTAAAAATCTTTAAAATTAATAAACTGAGTAGAATTTTAATTATGAATTAAGAAACCTGAAAATACTTAAGTATAAACCAAGCAAACCTTAGAAACAGACAACAATTTTGTTTTGCTGGGTTCTTAAAAGGAGAAAACTTATAATTAAAAACATAAATATATTCTAAATAATTTATATAAATTATAAAAACTCTTCCAAAATCAGTGCATTTCTGTAAATTGCTTTGGTAATTCATAAGATACACATATTCTCTCATTCTTTCTAGTTAAGTTTCTAGTTCCGAAATGGCCGTTTCACTGATATGTTCACGGATGTTGAAAGTCTGTGATATATATATACTCGTAAATAACTGACAAATTTACACATAACTACCTCTTCCATATACGCATTTTTTAGTTGTATACAAAAGATCAGTTGACTTATATGGATATATAATAAGATCCAGCTAAAAGGTGTATAATATATAGGGGCCATAAAAAAGGCCCTCAAAAAGTGGTGTGCAGTCGGAAACGAATCAAAAATATCGTACTGTATCGTAATCTTTATCCATAGGTTTATCTCTTTATCTTATAGACAAGGTACACACATTTATATATATTTATATATGCTATGCTATCGAAGATCTACTATGGCGGCGGTTCCACCTGATCGGTGGTCCGCCCGATTTGCTCATAGAGTCAACAAGCAAATAATAATTGATTGGTAGGTAAATATGAAACATGATCTCTGTTTCCATTGGTTTTATGTATACATATAACCTATGTACATGGTCATGTACGGGCCTAAAAGTAGGGTGTATGCCACCGATATGATACGATATATGTATATACTATATATGTTGTATGTAGGTGTAGACTAGTAGCAATAAGTAATATCACTTTTGGTAATTTTAACAGGCGAGCCATCGAGACTCTGATATGTATCGTTACCTTGGTTGTGTCTTATGTTAACAAACGTTGAACGGAAAATACTTTGCAAACCGGAAATCATATAGCCCGGCTGGCCGGGAATCCATTTCCGGCCCGGCAACCGCCACAATGGCACCCGAAAGAGGTTTCGATTTGTGCAACTTGTGATATGTCTGCGATATGGAATGCCATTGCCTGTGGAACGGTGGTTCTCGGGCGAAAGTGGTCCGCTGGCCAGCCAAGCCGCTTACATCTACCTTGTATATAGATATATATATGCGTGTGTATATAATATCTGATACATATATATAGAAATGTATATAGTATGCAGGTGTATATGTATTTGAAATGGCGGGAGTGCTGTTTCCCCTTAAAAACTAACTAAGCCTATGATCTTTGGTTTCTCTAGCTTCACTGACTGATAGACACGAAAACGGCTGCATGAGTACTGAGTATAGGGCATAGGCGATCCGATCGGGACGCACTATATAGCTGCTATATATGCTGATGCATATATATGCGATTTGTCGGTGATGGGTGGGTTTTTCTTGGTTTACCAGAGTGCAGATGGGTTTTAATTTTTGGGTATAAAGTAAGATATCTTTTTTGGATTTTCAGTAAGGTTACAGTAGGGGGTAATTTTTGTTATAATGCAAATATTTCAAGAAACTGGTTTAGCATTGCTTTGATCTAGATTTTTATGTAAACTAAATCTGATAAATTAACTTCTTTATAGTTCATACTTTGGAATGCAGTCACTTTTCATACTTTTCTTGCATTTCAATGAAGACTTTATATAAATTTCCTTGGCATTCTTTCATTTTCGATATATTAAACTTCTGTTTTAAACTTTTAAATAAAAAAATAAGGTTCTTCTGGCTCTTTTTTAAGAGTTCTTGAATGTAATATATCTTTTTCTACCCCCAGATTAACCAAAAAATCACCTACCCATCACCATCTTTAGTTAGTTGCTTCAACATTTTGTGTATAATACAAAAATTGGTGCAGTGCAAGGCATTAACTAGCTGTTGTATTAACTATCTGCATGTTATGCTCGTTATAGTGTACGTACCACTTGCCTATATGTCTATTTTAGGTATATGTGTTTTGTGTAGAATATATATATATATATAGGTCATATGTCCAACAGATATAATCGAACGGAATGCACATGGAGATGTGCAAAAGAACACGATTTAAGACTGGGCAACAGTTTAAAATCCTTGCCTAAAGGGATTCGCCGGTCCGCCAGGACCTCTGCTCTGCGGCTGCTGCTGCTGCTGTTGTTGCTGCTGCTGCTGTTGCTGGAAGGGATTGGCCACCCGGGGCTGTCCCTGGCTGGCATAGCTGCCACCCTGCTCCTGGTAGCCTGGCTGATAGCCTTGATCCTGTTGATAGCCACCCGATTGCTGGTATCCCTGCTGCTGCTGGTAGTCGTACTGCTGGTCATCCAGATTGGTCTCCTGCTCCTGCTGATACTGCTGGCCGTACTCCAGGTGGTTCTTCAAGCCACCCTCCACTGGCTTCTGGTCGTGCATGACATAGGTTTGGTACTCCTTGTTCGGCGGGTCCTGCATCAGGATGTTGGCCTCATTCTCGAAGGGCTTGAAGTCGTAGATGTTGCGCAACTTGCGCAGCACGGGCACATAGGCCAGGTTGGAGAAGGCGATGAGGAAGTTGAGGGCCGTGAAACCAATGGCCTCCACCACGCCGCCAGCAATGATCGGTCCCACGGCATAGGCAATGGAGTACGAGATGTCCGCAATGGCGTAGATGCTGCCATACACAGACACGTAGCGCACATCGACCAGATAGCCCAGCGTAGGCAGCAGGGCCGTGTCGATGAGGGCAATGCCAAAGCAAATCACGCAGATGGGCAACATGAGCATCTTGTAGCCGCTGCAGAAGGGGATTACAAAGCAGGAGAGACCCTCCAGGGCCAAACCTCCTGCGGCCATCAGCCACTGGTGCTGCGGATACTTGCGGGCCATCTTCACCGTAATGACCACGCCCAGAACGTGAGGGAAAAATGCAGGCAGCCACACCATGCCAATCTTCCAGTTGTCCGTGGTCATGGTGTCCTCCATCCACAGGGAAATGGTTGGCTCTAGGAAGGCCAGCGCCACATTGGACATGGTCAGAGCTCCAGCGCAGACAGCAATGTAAGGATCCATGAGCAGACGCCAGATGGGTATCACCTGGTCCTGCACCTCCTTGCTTTGTTTGATCTGCTCCTTAAAAGGCTTCATTACCAGCAACAGCATCAGGCCGTCCAGCAGGCAAACAAGTGCCAGGATCAGGAACGGCACCTCCTTGCCCGCAAACTGATACAAAGCGCCGCCAAACGGAGGCGCCACCAGGCAGCCAAAGCTGATGAAGGCCAGCGCAATGCCCAGAGCCTGCGACCGCTCATTCTCCTCGGTGAAGCGATCGGCTATCATGGCCAGTCCCGAGGTATCAGCAAAGGCAGAGCCAGCTCCCTGCAGCGAGCGGGCAAAGAACAGGACGCTGTAGCTGCTGCCGCAGGCGAAGACGGCCGTGGAGAAGAACATAATGGTCAGGCCGATCATCATGGGAATGTCATAGCCAATTTTGTCGATGAGTCCGCCCGAGAACGGATTCACCATCAGCTGAACGATGGCCTTGGAGGCGAACAGGATGCCCGTGGCAGAGTCCTGGCCATGGTGGTCATGATGCACTGGTATAATCTTGCCTGTGATATTATCCCGCAGCGGTGGAGGCGTGGGCCCGTCATCGAAGCTGCCAATCTCTCTCAGATAGTCGGGTATAATGGGCACTATCACCATATATAGCATGTTGTCCAGCAACAAGGCAATGGACACAATAACCAGGATGAGGCGGCGCTGATTCACCGGCTCCTGGATCTTCTCCCACACAATCTCCTTGACCTCGCGCACCTCGAGGTTGATAACAGGTATTTGGAAGGCGCCCGCCATGTTGAAGGCTTCTTATGGATATCAAAGGAGGTGCGATATGTTTTCTTTTTAATTTGGGGTTTCCTTTTGGTTTCTCTTCTCTTTTTTTTGGTTTGTACTCAAAGTGGCCTGGCGCCGTTCATGGTCTCAACCGGAAATCGCTTAGCATTCGCTACAAATATGGCCGCTTCCGGTTATGGTTCGAAGTTCCGCTTCCGTTCTTCTCTTTGAGGTGGTTTTTCGTTGCTTGTGGTTAACTGTGTTTGCCTTTGCTGCTGCTGCTGCTGTTGATGTTGCTGCTGCTTTTGCTGCTGCTTTTGCTGCTGCTTTTGCTGTTCCTGCCGCAGTGTGGTTTTACATGTTTTGGTGTAGTTGTCGAAGTCGAAGGTGTACGAGTTGTTGGCATGCCAGTGAACAACCTTTAACGACACAGAAACAATATTTCGTTAGTCTTTTTTTGTTGATTTTTGTTTTGTTATTTTCTCTGCAACTCGACTTGGTTTTTGTTAACTTTATTTTCTTTTTTTTTTTGTGGGTGTTTCCCAAGATCTATTTCTCGCCCTCTTTCTTAACTAGGTTTACTTTTTATGTTGTTAGTTGGGATTATTTTATGATTGAAATGTTGTTTCTGTGTTGCAAAAGGCTGCCCTGCTGGTGAACAGAGATTGTATTGTATTAGGTTTAGTTCGTGGCATTGTCACAACAGCATTATAACGCATTATTTCGATCACACAATATTGTTGTTTTCATATTTTTTACTTCTTCTTTTTTTTGTACTTTACTCGAGGGACACACATTTCAATCATAAAACAAATACCGAACAAGGACGAGAACATTCTACAATTAAGTCATCGCGTATTTGCGGAGCTTTACGTTGTTTATAGGGGCGGGGAGCAATTATTTTAATTGGATTTGTGGTGGGCTTTGAGCTAAAAAAAACGGAGTGGAGAGTCCTCAGAGTCACGTGGTTCCACTCATCGAAGCTGCAATTATAATTATTGCTTTTGACCCCACACACACATACACACATATAAACCAAAAGGACGTTCTCCACTCGCACGCAAGCAGCAAGGACTTAAAAGGAAACAAAAGGAGAGTGAAAGTCCACCCACCCATAGACCTTAGCTGGAATTTCGAAATATTTTTTTGGAAAGAAATGCTTAGCTTAGCTTAGCGACTAAATTAAGTAATAACTGGATGGAGAATATATTGTATATAGCCTCAAAAAATCGCTAATGATAAGAAAAGAATAGTTTATATACAGAAGTCACTTGAATCCACTGCAAATTATGCTACAAAATCTTGTAACTTTGATTATTTATTAGTTTTCTATTTAAAATATCCATTATTAATTTCTGAAAATTCTTGTTACTAAATTTCTGGAAGTATTTGGAAAATTCTACTTTATTTTGGTTATTAAACAATAGTAAAATAAATGCTTTTACAAATTTAAGTCCTTAAAGTTACATTTAAAATACGATTTCCTCTAATTTTTTTCCCCTTAAAGATTAGTTTTTTTTGGTAAAGTGACACCCTCTGATTTCCCATACTTCCCCCAAACAGATATTGAAAAAATCGTGGCCCTGTTCATTAGGGCTTCGTTTCGTTACATTTAGGTGTAGCCAACATCGTTGCTGAGCCAGCGCTATCAATGCTGATCTAATTTCAACATTTATCTACCTTGTAGAGCTCGACGAGCAGCCACTCCCCCCACTCTCCCCTTGCTGGTAAACATGAAAATGCGACGTGTGCTGGGTATAAATATGAGTCCGCTACTCCCCACATTCTGAGCCCACACCCTCTGGAGTCCGGACTGAAAGCCTCCCCCCTTATGAGCCGTATGCGAGACGTAACAAAAACATTTCGTTTTATCATTAAATTTTCATGACCACGTCCGTATATCTGCCCCAAAACCTACCCGGCAACAACCTTGGGCCTGCTCTCCTGATCGAGGGCGGAGGCACACCCTCTTATGTGTGTGTGTTATAAGGTAACAGCCCCCGGGCTGCCCATGAGTCAATTATGTTGTACGCGCGCTGGTTTTGCTTTTAATTTTCCATCCAGCGACTTTAATTTTTGAATTTTCTCCATGCCAGAGTACTCGTACTTTCCCCTAGCAACAATAACAGGAGGGAGGCCCAGGTCTGGTGGGTCTGGTGGGTCAGGTGGGTGGCCGCACTTGACCCTGAGGGTGGTGATGGTGGTTGGCAGGCCTTTATATCAGCGCCAGGGGTTGGTCGCCTGCAGCTGCTCGAGTCAAGTGCAGAAACGTGTGCCTGCCTACATGTTGATTATAATAAGGCCCAAACCATAGATATATATGTATATATATATATAGAATCCAATGAATTTCGTGATTGTGTGCGAAGAGTAATTATTATCGTGTACAGGAAATATAGCTCCACAAATTGTAACCAGTTCGATTATGGAAAGAGGGAAACATATAATTAAAATACAGGAGAGCAGAAATTTAAAATTAAAACTAAAAATTGTCCAACAAAATGTTTCAGCTTAAAAAATAAGAAAATATTTTCTTGGAATTCTGAAGATAAATATTTTATGCCTTAAAAATTGATGTGAATTCTAAAAATATATTGAATTGAGACCCAAATGTAAACGAAGGCTTCGAAAACTTAATCAATTTATACAGGTTTTAGGTAGATGAAAATTTAATGCTATACTTTTAAATACATTTTGTATTAATTTAAAATATTTAAGAGTTTCTGTGGTACTTTTAATAGAAAGATGATAAATATAAGGAATGTAAAGAACTGTCTATATTTATTATATATTAAAAAACCTTTTCTTTTTCTGATTTATTCCAACTCATATGTACCCTTACCCCTTCAAAACCCAGATAAAAGCATAAACTCGCCCCCCCAATTATGTGTTATTCCTTGTGCATATATGTTTATATATAAGCTATAGCAATTTGTATTTACGCTTTTATAATTTTATTGATTTTTACGCCCTGTCTGGCAAAGCTTGGTGGACAGCTGATGAATTTCCCAGCCGGATGCATAAACATTTATACAAAATTTTCGATTCAGTCTTGCTTTTGCTTTGAGTTTCGTTTTCATTCCAACCCAGCCCCAGTCCCAGTCTCAACCCAGAGCCCTTTGTTCGGCATCCTGCTGGGGATTTTGGGCTGCTTTCATGTTGCTCTGTGGGGTCGAGCGGCAACTTCCGACTCCGTCTCAATTAGCAGGCCAAGCGTTCATCTTTTATGCAGCTTCCACCACAGTAAATTATGACAGCCCATGTGTTTGTTTTCCTGGGCCAAATTTAGTTTCTACTTTCTGCTTCGTTAATAATGCAGTAGCTTTGGGGGATGGGCAGCTTCAGGTGCCAGGAATGTTTTCTAGGTTTATTATGCTACAAGCTTATTTTAAGCAGAAAAATAGACAACTAGGACTTTAAAGGGAATAGAAATTGTGCTTAAGCCAAGGTAAGAATACAATTATAAATCTTTGAATTTGGTACCTTTAAGAGCTCTTTCCAAGACATTTATCTCAAGAAAAACTAAGTCTGGTCATCACTAGTTCCCCTTTTATATAAAACCACCTTTAAGGCCAACTCTGAAGCCTGTTAGGAAGCCGAAATTTAATCTTCTGCCAGACAACAAAGTGCAAAATGGGATCTGGGCCAGCAATTCACGAATATTCCCTGCTTTTGCCAGCTCAAAGAGCCCACCCACATCACGCCTCCACATCAATGGCAGGATGATCGTCGACTTTTGCCACCCGCAACCGTAACCCTGGGAACATCCGCAGCTTGCTGGCTGCTCTCTGCTCCTGTCGTTTTTCACAAAAACCTTCCAAGGATGTTTGCTTCTGAGAAATAAAAAAAAAGGGAAACGAGGGGGTACCGAATGAAATTACATTCGCTTTTTCAGCCTGAGACTCTGCGGGGGAGTGGACAGCTGGGTGTGCCTGCCTGCCGTCTGTCTGACGAGGTAATCAGCGTAAAATACAATTTCATTCTCCTGAAGGGTAAGACATAAAAAATACAATATCGCCCGTGTTCGGGGGCTGTTTGCATTTCCAATGAGTTGATGGCAGTGTGAGCGCTTTGGCGCTTCGCCATGGCTACCCGGGGCTCCAAAACACAGGCACACATATATTCCAGTATACCATTAAAATTAATAATCTAGACCATTTGGCATTCTCTTTTTGCTTCTTGATGGGGGTGCGAGATGGGGGGTTTTTAAATAAACAGCAAATAAAATATATCATAATATTTATGGTAAGCCGCATTTCGCACTCAGGCACTTGACAAAAGGCAGCGGAAAATCCTCACAAGTGTTTGTTAGGCCAGAGATACATTTATACCATTCCAACCCTCCTCCCTTGGACACCCCGTCGAAAAGTTGGACTTGTAAAACTCCCCGCAAGTGGTGTAAGCTGCTTTGTTCAAGTGGTGTGCCTCTTCGAAGGGTTGAAGTTCTTTGGCAGGGGTCAGGGGTTCGACATTTTACACTGTTAATTAACTAGAAATTTACTAGGAAATATTTTATATTTAAAAAATATTAATACAGAAAATAAATCAACATTTTGGAACATCCTTTCAAGCCTAAAAGATATTTCTTTGCTTTGAAGTACAATAATTTGTATCAGTTTATTCTAAATGCGTTTATCTTTTAATTTAACTTTGAACTTTATTAAATGTAAAATGTAATCCGCAGTTTAGATTCTCAGTGTAGAACAAAAATCGTATCAAAACTATAGGAAGTTCACCTCTCCCCATGTGAATGAGCTCGCCGACGCGTAAGCCACGTATGGAACTCACTTCGTTAGCCGTTCGCCGGAACCTGAGCAATTGCCTCTAATGAACCGTGGTCAGCTAATGAGCCTCCACTTACTGCCCTCTTCGCTGGTCTCACCTTGGCCACTCTTGATCGATTAACTGGGCGCCCCGCAGTTGCTAAGGTTACCTTAACCCTCTTCCACCAGCCAAGTGCCAAGTGTTTGTCTTGGTGACATTTCTGTTTCAAGTTTAATTGTCTTGTCCGCTGTCTTTTGACGCAATCGATTGCGTGAGTTTTCTAACTGGGTTAGCTGGGTATGAAAATGCTTAACTTGGAATACTTTTTAATTGCAAAAGTTTTTCCCGGGGAACACACAGAAAATGTCAATTTCGGTTGCGGATCCTTTTCAGGCGAAACGTGTTTGCTGCCACCCCCTCTAAGAGCTCTTGTTTTATGGCTGCTGTTTTGCTTTTATCAAGTCCCAGCGGACCAGCAGCCACTTAGCCCGAGGATCCGTTTCAAACTCGCTATTCCGGTCTCTACTCCTGGTCTCCGGGCTCCCCCTTGTAGGATAATAAAGGAGCACACAAAAGGCAGAGTAGAGGCGCCATTTTGATGTTGCCGCTCTTGTACCACGGGGCGTATGAGCAGCCCCTTTAGTGGGGGGCTGCCTATAAATCAAAACATTAACTGGGCGTGGCCTAGAAGGGACGACAGGGGAGGCCTCTCAGAGTAGGAGTGAGTGCCAAATGGTTTCCTCTTAGCCCTGTTCGTGGGTGGGTAGCGTGTCTAATGTCCTTGCTATTCGCACACATGGCCAGTTTCCATCGAACATCCCTTTTTTTTTTGGTCAGCGTTTGAGCGTTGGATTACAAATTGATTTGCACATAAATTACTTGGACTTGCAACACTTATTGCTATTTTTTTTTGGGAAGGATGTGAAAGTAATTTACCTTTAGGGAGAGCTTTTTGCAGGACTCTTGTACACCCAAAGAAAATATTATAGTTAGGCTGCTTTTCTAGGTAAAATTATCTCACAAATTTTTGGTCTTCAAAATAAAGTTCTCATGGGAAATCTCTTCTAAGCTCTTTTTTAAATATATTTGTTTTAGAAATCAGGGTAAAATGGTGTAAAAAAATCATAAAATCTACTTCTTTGTACATTTTACTAATTCTCTAATCTAATTCCGTATTCAAATCATCGCCAGACATTTTCTTGAAGTGCAATTTTGATTAATGGCTGCGATAGTCTGACTGTTCTGGCAAATTACTAATTTCCAGCATCGAATTTTGGGCCTAAAATGTAACCATTTGTAGCTGGGCAAAAGCGGAGCAATCAACAACACCATCAGCGACCGGTTTACGACGACTTTTGATGTAGTTCCAGGCTCAGATTTCCCTCTCCTTTGCCATTTTCCTCCTACTTTCCCCAACTCCTTGTCGCATTTTCCCCCCGCTCGCGGCCTGTGATGGCTCTATGCTGGCAACCCTCGAGATCCTGGTCCGGGTCTGTTTTTATCAGACAGCATCAAGACAAATGCGTTACTTGTTTCTCGTTTAGCTTATTACGGGCTACCTTCCTGCCAGCCTTTGTCTCTGTGCCATCCCCTCGGGCCTTGGGCGGGAAACTGGGAAACGGGGATACGGAAGGAGGCTGAATTTATAAAGGGGGATGCTGGCCAGCAACCCCCCTTTTGTTTTGACACGAAACTGCTATGAACACATCAGTGCTACAAACGCGTCTACAAGGCAAACAATCTAATGACGACAACCGCCGCCGTCAACGTTGCCTGTTTGTGTTTGTGTGTGAAATTTATATTTATTGCCTTCATTATGCAGCAGCCGCAGCACCAGAGAAAATTGCTTCGCTCCGGCAGGTGGCTCCTTGGTGGTATGTCAGTGGTGTCGGTAGTCGGTCGTCGGTCGATGTCACGGCCTCAATGCGGACAATTTCAGTGACAATTTCCATGAAGACAAGGCTTGTAATGATTTAATGGAGCAACCGACACAAATTTGATTAGTTTGCAAAATCTACTGATGAGAGTTGTTTTGGGAATCTCTCTTCTAATTGAGTGGCTATTGGTGGCTGCGAAAAGGGACTTAAATATAGGGAAACTATTGGAATTTGTTAAGTATTTACTACTAAGATTCCTTTGGATTTTAGGAGATTTGTCTTAGGAAAACATTATCAAATATTAAGCAGTATAAAATAAGATTTTATAATGTTACCATTTTAATTTTTAATTTTATTCTAAGGCTTTTATTTAGAATTATTGTAAAATATGATTTGTACAAATTTCTTTGACATAAAATAAATTCTAATTGTTATTTCTTTTGTATAATAACTAGTTATTGCTTTAAACAGTAAATCTATAAATCCGAGAGACAAACTAAACCATAACAACATATATTTTAATATTCATTCAAATAAAAATATATTTTAATAATATTTTCAAATTTTAAAATGGGATTTTCTTTGGCCATTAAATATATTGTTTAAAAAATAGTTTCGCCATATGAAAGAAACTACTTGCAGTATAAAAAATTTATACAACAAAATCCTTTAATAAAATCTATAAAAAATAAATCAAGGAATTTGGAATTATACAAAAAAATGTGAAGGATTACTTGCTGGTTGCTTGATAAAAATTTTACTTGAACGTAATGTTGTTATTGATATATTTTAATAGAAATATTAAACTTCAAAATGATATTAATATTTAAAAAAAATAAATTTTAAAAGCAAGAAATAATTTATATTTTCATTACAATTACATTTTTAAACTATAATTTTAAAATCATATTTTTAAATGCCATTTTAAATTGATTTTAAAACGCCAAAAAATATTTATGTAACCGAATTCAAAAAGTAATAATTCTGGTTAAATTCTTTTCTAAAATCAAATGAGGCTTAAAATATTTTCCCTTAATTTTCCTCATCACCAAAGACACCTGATTTTCCTTGGACATTACATAAGAAGCGCTCAGCGTTCGAATGGTGACTGTTTCATTCCGAAATGTTCCATTGAGCGAAGTGAAACCTGGCAACCTACGACGAACCTACGAGTTTCGTTCTTTTTTTTTTTGGGGCCATAAATAAAATGTGTCTACCCTGTGAAATGTGGCAAGTGGCAAGGAGAGCATATACATACATACATATATATGTATATGGAAAAGATATATACCTAAGCAGGTCCTGGGAGGGGGCTAGGGGCTCGGTATATGCCAAAGGACAACGCTGATGGAGGCTAGAGGCCTTTGAGGACGAGGACGAACCACTTGCCAAGCTCAAGTGTTTGCGGGCGAGATGTTGTTTAATTTTAATTATATGCCCGTCACGGAGATGGACACGTTATGCAAGCGTGGGCCAGGCCAGTGATGGTCACCTGGTTGTTGCTCACCTGTGTCGCTCGGTGTGATGTTGCTCAGGCGATGGGTGAGGAAGCCGCGCAGGTTGGACACGACACGCTGGGGCGAGTTGGGCCCGCTGCCAATGGAGAAGCTACGCAATTTCGAGAACAGGGCGGCGGATTCCGCGCCACTGCCCGCGGCGCTGGTGCTGGGCTCGTTGGACGCCACGTTCGCTACTCCTTGGACTGCCTCCTGGACGGACGACTCCTGGTCCTGCTCCTGCTACTGGTCAAAAAACGCGCGCGAGGTGTTATGTAAAGGAGAGAGCGCGCGCTCTAATCACACCAAAAAAGCACACACCGAACACACTGACACTCTACCCGTCAAGCACTCTACCCGTCAACGCTCGCTCTGCACACCTCGCTCGGATTAGCTCTGGCTTGGCTCTGGGTCCGTCCGCTGTGGCTCACAAAAAGAACTGGGCTCTGGGAGCTGCTCCGGGGAGTGTGTTTCCACGACTACGGCGACTAACGGCAGCAGCGTGCGTTCAGTCGTCCGGGCAGGAGCAAAGGTAACTTCTGTCTGACAGCCCAGCGCCACGGGCAGAGCTCTCGCCGTTCCGTTCGCCGTTCGTTTTGTCGGTATTCATGGACGATGGAGTGCGCCTGGAATGTTGTGCCGTTCGGAGAGATCTGCTCCCCGCCGCTGCCGTGCGCCTTCCACGGCGCAGGATACATGGCGCATGCGCTTGCTCCACCGCCGGGCATCCGGCCAATTGGCAAAGGCTCCTGGTTTTTGCTCCCCCCGCCCCACAGAGCCGTCCGTTCCCAGGCCCATTACTCTCGCCCAGTTGAGCACATTTGAATAAAATTCTATTCGCGTCGTGCGAAGAAAATCAATTTCCTTCGGAAGCACACACATTCTCTCTCTTTTACCTGTCGGTCGGCAGTGTATTTTCCCTCATTTTGTGTTTGCGTGCTTTTTCGTAGCATACATTTTGGGGCTTATGTAAGGTGGGTTTGGGTTCTTAGGGACTCATTTGCTGCAAAGAATTCTGTGCTATTTGCCGTATTTTGTTTTCTTTTTCCCACACATTCCCATACACAAAATGTAATTATTTTACAACAACGCAATTCCCTGGACAGCAATCGTGCAATTTCTTTGTTAATTTCAGCAATTGCTTGGACAATAAACAGACATTTTCCTTACGCTCAATTGGTGGCCACAAGAAGGCTAAGGATATAGTGAAGATTTAGAGTTCTTCATTCATTTTGTAGGCATTATATTACATTTTTAATTTTTAAATTGAAGGCTTGAGGTTTACAAGAGGTTGATTCATAATTTAAATACGAATTTCTAAGGCTTGCAAATCTGTTTCTAAAATTAAAGTCTTACTATTTGTTGGTAAAATATTAAAACAATTTGAAAATGTATCTGCAAACACGGATTTATATTTGGATTACTACTTTAAGTTTAAGACAGAACATATAGCAATAATTCTCGCTTTTTTTAAATAGAAAAACTCTAAGCAAGGAATTTACTAGGAATTACAATTTCAGATGTTTGAAGTGGAATGTACTGAAGTTAAAGCATCTTTTAAAGCAGGAAAAGCTCATAAATTAAATTTAATATTAACCAAACTTAGTAAATGTCTTTTCTTAGGTTAATTACTAACATCTCCCCATATCCTGTTTTCACCTCTTATCCTTTATATCTTTACTCCACAATCACATATTTTGTTACTTCCTGTATTACCTTTTTTTATTTGCACACAAAAATGTAAATCTATTTTTACAACAACTCCCACACAAAAACCCTGGGCAATTTCTTTGTTAATTTCTGCAATTGCCCGAACAATAAACAGACGATTCCCATATAACCTCAACCTCAACTCAACTTAGCCCTCAAGTGGGCTAACAATGAAGCTGGCCAACAGCTTGGCCACTGATTAATATCTGGTCTAAGTCCAGGTCCGCAATGCGGAGGCGTCACCGTGTTGGTCACCCACAAGGATCTCCCCTGACCAGTCCTTTGTTAGAATATTTTTCTCTTTTTTTTATTCGGACCCAAGGACTGTCACACAATTTGCCAATTTCTTTGTCATTTATCACTTGACAAGCACTCTCTGCAATTTATCAAGCCTTAACTTGTGCTCTCGGGCTCAAAAGGCCACGAAATTATGTTAAGACCATAAAACCGAGTCCCAAAACATGGCCAACATAATAAATTCGAAGGCAGATGAACACAGAAATTTACAAAGTTTTTCCGCTGCGTTCTCACACCTTTTTGTCTCAACTCTTTGCCTCCGTCACTTGAGTCACATTTCTTATGCAGCAAAAAAGTTTCAATATAACAAAAAGGGAACTAAAAAAATAGGTGCTGTAAAAAAGTTACAATTTATTCACCGCTTGGCAAGTCGCTGCTGTAGGTGATTAGGGCAGAAGTTTTTCCATTTTAATTTACGGGAAAAGCGCTCCCAGCTGACCCACTGAATCGGAATGAGTCGGAGGCTAACGATATTCTGTTAGTTTATTTCATTTCCATTTACAATTCACAACTCAAATGAGAACAGGTGCCTGAACTGAAAGTCATGTCAAGGTTATCGCCGTTTTATTGATTGATTATCGAGCCAGAGTGCATGAAAATGACTTTCCCATCAGCAGTCTTACTTTTTTTTAGTACTATCTACACAAAGTTTAGGTTTGCATTGCAAAGTTTGTTGCCACCAAATTCCCCAATCAGCAGTCAGAAACCTTCAAAATCCAGCCACGTAAAGGCAATTACGAGTGCAGAAAAAAACAAAAAGGAAAACTATTTTTGCAGCTTCTTTTTATATGCTTTTATTTTCATAGTTGAGGGAGGAAACTTTTAATGCAGCGATCGATAGTGAGTCCTACTTGGAGGTGGAGAAGGAGCAGAAGCAGGAGTAGGGGCATCTTCTCAAAGGTAAATCAAGGTGTGCCTCGTTGGCCCGTGTGCGTGTCCTTAGCAGAAGAACTGTGGTGGTGCCTGTGGGTGTGCCTGTGTGTGGGTGGGTGTGCCTGCTGCGGATGTTTGCAGGCGGTTTAAATATAAAACAAGAAAGAACGATATACTTAGTGGCTAGCCTCGACTTGGTAATACCTTTTAATAAATAGTTTATGGGGTTTATGAGGAAGAAGTTATGTAAAGTTAAAAGAAATTATATCAAGAAAGCATATAGAATTTAATTGGGATTTTTATTTAGAAGCAAGATCTATGGGTGACTTCTTTCTCTATTTTTCACCTTAATAAAATCCATCCTGTATATCTTGATTTCCTTCAACTACCGGGTATAAATCCTATGTGTGCAAAGTCCAAAATATATAGCCCCCGTCCACCGCATGGCCAAGTCAGGCCAATGTACTTTGGCCAAAAACACAGCCAAAAGTGGTTGGAAACAAGGTTACCTGGTACGCACCATGCGGCCAAAGCGGAGAAAAATGTCTACAAGGCACGCAAAGGTAGGCAGGCAGGCGGACTCAAAGAAGAAAAACAACAAAAAATAAAAAAACGGCAAGAAACCTGGCCTCGTCAGGCGCCCACAATAGACCAAACAAAAAACCATGTACACAAAACACAGCAGCAAAAATATATGCTATACAAAAAGCACAGGAAAACTTCGTTATTCTGAACTTCAAGAAAATATAGTAAAAATTAAGTCTCAAAGTAAAGTTTGGCTACTTAAGATACAGAATCAAAACAAGCTACTAACTTTGTTTTTTAATATTTATATATATTTATTTTTGATATTTTAAAATCGAACTACTTTTTTCATACAAATCCCAATCAAGTATTTCCAAATAAACAAAATATTGAGGGGGAATCCCTTGAAGACATTAAAAACCCAAACAATTTTATATCATATTTACTTAGAAAATTTAAGTTAATAAAGTATCCACAGGGGTATAGATTCTTTTAGCCATTGTGGATTTTCGCCGCAGTTAAGCTTAATTCAAATTTAATTTACAGCTAATTGTTTGACCCGAGAGATGTCCCATCATTTGTCATGTTGCGAAATGGAGCCGGCTAAGCGATTAATTATTTCTCCGCTGGCAAAGTGGAGCAAACAATTGAAATTCGACACCGAGAGGTGACTGAAAGTTCGTCGGAGAGTTCCCACAGGATGGATGCTCCGAGCCTGGCGGCAATAAAAAGATGAATGCGAATAGAATAAACTTCAAAGTGGGGATAACGAGCACCGTAAACAAACCAAGAAACTGCAGCATATTTAATTGCGTACCTTTAATGTTTATTTTCAATTAGAGACTCAGTCATGCCGACACGAGTGAAGTAATGCCAGAGAGGGCACAGAGGGTATGCCTTTTGGCAATTAGATGACGGGTTAGTCTGGCATCTGCTTGGATGTAAGCGAGCCGTAAAACAGACACCACCACCACCCCTAACCAGAACCAACGAAATCCAATGGATCCACCACCACCACCAGAAAATATATAAAAAAAAGAAAACGGAAAGAAAAACCAACACTTGTAAAATATCACGCTGCGCCTTTGGGTCTGGCTCTGACGCTGGCCAAGGTGAGCCGCCCACATCCACCCTGCCGCTGCTGGTTAGCTCGTTACATTCTATCGATTTTTATGCCACACAAAAATACATACATATTATATACATACTATACGTGTGTGTATTTTTGAATATCTTCTCATCAGAACTGCCTGGCGGCGAGGCAGGAACTAACGCTAAATGGTTTAAATTCTGCACTGCACTGGCCTAATTGGATTCCTGCAACCGCAGCACAGCTCCAGCTCCGTTTTTGGCAGGTCCTGCCAAACCCCTTTTTCCCATCAGGCGGGAATTATATACTATTTTCCCTTAAATCTTTCCCCTGCTAGCGAGACCTGATCCTTTTTGTGTGATATTGTGATATTGACAGCCAGATAGACAGCAGGATACCTCCCAACTGCCAGTTGCAGGTTGAGTTGTTGCTGCCGCTGTCACCGGTCACGTCTGGATTTGGTCTCCGTCCCGGCGTCTCTCCTGCGGCTGCCAGAAGCTTCCCCAGGGCGCAACGTTTGACGGCGGTGGCTGCCACCGTCGCATCCGCAACCGTGGATCCCGCTGCGACAAAGTTCGTTTTGGAGCGAAGCTGACGCAGCACAGCGAGTGGCTGCCAAAGGTAAACCAGATATGATGGATACTCGAGAATTGCTCATGACTTTGGGATTTACCAGAAGGCAGAAGGTGCAACAAGATGGGAAAAGTCAAGACATTTTGCAGTGCAACAACATATTTATCTTAGTCTTTGGGGGGCTAGAATGGGATTGAGCTGAGCCAAAATTGTGATGAAAATTGCTTAAGATATGAATGTGAAGAGAGCTGACTTAGATTTTATTTTAAGGAAAAATACTACATAAAAGGTAGTTGTATTTTAACTTATTTATAGATGAGCATAACTGTCATTAAATATTTTCGAACGTATTTCTAAATATTTAATCTTTCATCCCCGAATATTAATAGGAACACAGAAGCCTTTTATCCTGTCAATATAATTAAATTTTGGATAAAATAAATGTATTTATCAGAAATTGAAGAAGAAGTTGATAAATGGTCTTAAGAGCAAAGATAAATTAATAACATCAAGAGTACTTTAGGGAATATAAAACAATTATCTTATGACAAGTGGCTCCTTCCAGGACTTGACTTAAATTTTAGGTGTTAAATAAATGATTAATAATAAATACTTCTATAAGCATTTATCCTCTACAAAACCATTTAAAATACTATATTTATTTCCCAGATCAAAAGTTAAATCATACTGCAATCCTACTTATAATCCATTTTAACCCAGCCTCAACTCAGCCAAATGGCATTAACTTTCTGAATGCATATTGATCCGAATTGAATTGCAACCTTCTCATTTGCGATTCATAAAGCGAAACCGCTGCAAATATATACTATATATATTTTCAATCCGTTCCATTTGCATTGATTGCATAAGCCCCTGGCAACACTAATTGCGAGTACTTATAGTTGCAATTGATTGCGTCCTTTATGCCCGGAGTCGACAAGTCAAGCTGGCCACAGTGCGTGTGACAGGAGCTTTGGACCAAGGACCCAGAACGCAAGGACGACTGAAGAAGAGTAACATGAGCTGCTGCCTCGTTAGCGCTGAAGGGGAAGTTATGGTCAATGGGAAAAGGTAAAGAGTTAAGGCGGAAGCTGCAGTTGATGCTGAAACAAGCCTGTAATTTCCCAAGCGAAACGCAATTTAATCAGCGGACAGGTGAAGGTGGAGTCCGAGGCAAGTATTAAGTTACGAGTTAATTTAACTCGAACCCGTGGAGTTTTCGGGTGTGGTTTCAGTTGAAGGGAGTTGAACTTTGGGAAAGAGTGAAACCTTTAACCTTAAATTTTGTGTAGGGAAAATATACCCAGTTATTTGAAATGAAGGTACATTTCATGAGGCTTGAATTCCAGAAATATAATTCATTTATTAGACTTATTATATTATATTTTATTGCTTTCTATTATTTATATGTACCAAAAATATAGCTACATATTTCTGGTACTTTAAATTGAAAATTAATTACTTAACTTAAATGGGAACTTATTTTGGAATTCGATTTCTACATTTCTTGTGATTTTTAAGAACATTTTCAACCTATCGAAGACAAAGATCCTGTAAGGAACATACATTCTTATAGGATTGTGTATAATATACATTAATAAATACAAAGAACTACAACATGGAATTAATTTCACTTTTTATAATAAAATACAAAGTAATAAATTTATTTATTTTTTAAATCAGCAAGTTAATAATAACAAATAAAATAAATATATAGAGCTTTTCTAAAGTATTTCATATATTTTAAATCAACAAGTTAATAATAACAAATAAAATAAATATATAGAGCTTTTCTAAAGTATTTCATATATTTTGAATCATTTTTAGTAAAAGGAAATACAATAATTTAATTGTTGTTATCAGGAATATTAGAAAAAGGGTTTTAAAAGTAATATTTTTTGTTATAAAATTTTACAAAGTGAGAAATTCTTAAAGAATACGGTAAGTGTGTTAAAAAACCCTAATATACCCCTAAATTATTAAGAAAACAATCTATTTACCCAGTACTTTGTACATATTTACCAAATATAGATAGCAAAATGAGGCAACTAATGCGGGAATTGGCAAACAGATTAGAAGAAATTGACAGAGAATGCACAAAATGTGGTCGGCAATCAAATCTAATGGAATCTGCGCAAACTGAATAATATCAATAAAATTAAAATTAAGACAAAGCATTGCGCAGAGCAAGGGAGATGGCCATAAAGTGAGGCAGAGAGAGAAAGCGAAACTACATCCCTACAGGAAGGCGACAGGAACAGGATGAGGAAGAGAAATCGGCGCAAACAACAAAAGTATATCGAGGAATTTCAAAGTGTGTATGCCTGCTTATGTATGTGTGTGTGTATGTGAGTGGTGGAATTTCAAAGGAGCAGCAGCGACCGTCAAAATGGCGGCCGAAAGTGTTAAAGTGTGCAAGTGAGAGCCCAAGGATCTAACAATGGCCGACGACTTGGTGGCTAATCTCCACAGAATAATGAGTTTAGGGTGCTGCCCAAAAATAAAGGCAAGGCTAAGCTTAATCCCAGAAGGCGATCAATATATTTGCAAGGATATATATGAATATATACCATGAGGTTGGCAAAACTTAATTGGAAATGTCGCGTGTTTTCCTTGGGTTTTCTCTACGTTATCAACCGCAATGTCAGCGGGACAAACACTTAGTGTGTGTGTGTGTGCGTGATATACCCCGCAACACACCCCGCCGGGTGTCAAATCGGTGAATGCAACTTTTGACATTTCGATGACCTTAACTAACTTACAAAGCGCGAAACAACAACAACAAAAATAGCACTTGCAGTTAATTTATACTCCCCCGCCCTCGTCTATCTCCCTCTTTCCCTGCCTCTCCCTCTCTCTCTCTCTTATGTTTCCCTTTGGCCTGTAACCTAAATTCGAATTACTGTTCCAATTGCCATTCCGTTTCGTTTCATGAAAATGTATTTTCCACCACCCCCTACCCCCACCTGGGCCCCCCCCACGATTGACTTTGCCATTTTGGTTTTACTTTAACTGGTTTTTCATTCAAACATGGCCGCAACGCGTGGGTGTGGCCTTGTCCTCACATACTAGTCGGAAAATTCGCTCTCCCACACACATACACCCACACGACTAGGAGTCGCGCTGGAAGCGGTAGGCGGAGCCGTTGGCTTCCTGCCAGGATGAACCCTAAGACACATGTGGCTTCCAGCTGTTCACCAGCTGTTCAAAAGGACTGGAATGCAGGGGAGAGCCTGTGGTGAAAGCTTTTCGAAGGAGCAAAAGCCTAGAACAAGTGCCATTACCTTTCTCAAAATGTGCATTTTCTTTGCCGCTGCACTGCCTCTCATTGTTGCTTTTGTGTTTGAGTTCATAAAAAAAATCTTAAATGCAATTTGCTGAGGATTTGTCGAGGAATCAACACCGACAAGTGTGGGCTTGCACTGGAAATTCTAATTGGTTCCTAAATTTAAGAAAGAAATATTGTGATTTCCTTGCATTTTTAATTCAAGTGGAAATAAAAATACCATTAATTTGATTCCTAATCAATGTTTTCCTTATCTTGTTTACATTTTAATTAAAATAAGGTCTTGGTTTATATTTTAAATAATTTGAAGCAAGGTTCATTGCGTTTTAAACATTGCATATTAAAAAACACAAACAATAATATTACAAAAAAAACCTGGAACTGTGCAACATTACTTTTTTTATGTATTCATTCCCCAATTTTGGGTTTATTTTTTGTTAACACTTTCCCCAAAAAATTCAGTAATTCATATTTAGCTTTCAAGTAAACGATTCTCTGTTTAAGTTAGACATAAACTAATTAACTTATTACTTATTTTGTCAAATAAAATACTCTTGATAATGATTCCCCAAAAAATTTTGTTTTGGATTTCCAAACTTTGCTAAAACTGTTACCAAATGCCTATAAAAAGTTTTTCACCAATTGTTAAGTCTTTCAAGTTTGTCAACAGTTTACAACCATTTATTTTTAGTATAATAAAATGTATTACATTAAATATTATATTATATTAAATATATTTAATTTATTTTTAGTGTAATAAAGTACATTACAAACTCTTTTCTAAAGTGTAAGCCGATAGAAATGATAGGGCAAACAATGTTGCAATTATTTTTAGGGCACACAAAGAACACTGAAGTTCTCTCCTCTGAAATATTGAACAAGTTTGGCCTTTGTCTGTCTGAATAAGTCTCCATTCAATTAACAGTCTTCAGATGACAGACCTCAATCACTCTGATGCCCCGACAATCATTTCAGATGAGCAGCGACATTTTCACGGCAAAGGAATAAAGGAATAAAGTTTTAATGCATATAAATGGCGAATGCCTAAAGGAGAGGCAGAGGGGGGAACCAGGCTCTGAAAAATTAATGGGCACAATAAGGAGGGGGGAGGAGCCCAGATAGAGCCAGGTGAGATGCTCCTCCCAGTTTTAAGCTTCCATCTCCCAGCTTCAGTTTTGGGTATCGTTGTCGGTTTCGCTTTCAGCTGCGGCTTATTGTTCCTGATGTGGGTACAGGCCACTGACGTCAGCAATGGACTTGAACCGAAATCCCGCTTCAGCAGCGAACTTTGACCTATGCTAAATTCAACACTCCGCCACTCAAATACAATTTTTTTCAAAACGCTTGAAGGCGGTTCTCGGAGGCATGTCGCTTTGAATTTATTTCCCCGCCCGATGAAAGGTCATTTGGATTCTCTTCTTGTGTTCTTCGCAGACTGGCTTTTCCTCCCTTTTCCCCTTACTGCCTGGCGGTAAATTCATCATTTTAGAGACATGTCAATTTGTCACTCACCTGGCCTGTGACAGGCCATGTATTAGGGATATAGGTATATGTATGGCCCAGTCGGTGTGCACATAGGGGGTACATATGTTTTCTTATCAGTCAAATCAGTGGAGCCATCAATCAAAGCGCCGGCGCTGTCTTGCCGTTTTTGCTGGGCATCTGGATTGAGATAGATTGTGATAGATAATTACAAAAGAGCGGTCGCAGCGGTGGGAAATGGACAAATTTGGAACAAACAGCGAAACTTGGAGCGATTAGACAAGGTCAGTAAAGGTAAGCCGTAAAGGTAATTAACTTATTTTCTGTAAATATAATGGGTAATCTGAATCATTTAGCAAATTAAATAATCAAAGGTTCAGTTTTTAATATATTTCATATATTTAAAAGTTTATTTATTAAGTTTTTCTTTATAAAATTCTAAGTATTGTGTTACAATACAAACCACAATAATAATCTTAAAAAAAGTATTAATTCTAATAACTGATTTTTCTCGTCACCAATAAAATAAGAATTCTTTTTATAAAATATTTGTAAATTAAATAAAAGACGACGTTATTGTAAAATACAAATTATAACTTCATAACAGAATTTACTTTATTATTTTAACATTTTAAAATGCTAAATTCCAATTTAAAAGCGACAAGCTGATCATTTAAAATATATATTATTTTTAAACTCTATAAAATTTATGTTTCGGGTACAAACAAATAAGAAATTAATTAGTTTTTAATTGTTTTAGTTACTTTATAAATTATCAACTTAAACATTACTTGCAGATATATTATTTTTTAATCAATAATATAGGTAAGCTTTATTATTATTTATGAGTTTCTCATATAGAAAAATAAATTTGTTTTAAATATTTCCATTCAGTTTTAAGAATTCATTAAACAAACAACCTATAAAATATTTATACCACTTAATCAACCCACCCATTAATTTCCTGCACTTGGCTTAATGTTCTGTAAATCATTTGTCACGATATAGTTTCGTCATTGATGAGTATTTATTTATTTATTAGCTGAAAACAAAGACCAGAAAAATTGGTTCAATGCCAGAGTTTTGGGTTGATAAGTGTTCGCTTGCTTAATTTGCACAACTCTGAATAAATGCATGGATATATATATTTATACAAACAAGTAATGATGGGAATAATTATGGCAGTCGTTGACGCAGTAATAGCGCTGGCCAAGTGCGACGACACACTCGAGATGGGGAGCTGCAGCTCATCTTAACCCAGAAATGAGGCAGCATCAGCATCAGCTATCTGATAAAAATAAAACCCACACCGCACTCCGTTTCGTATTGTATTGTATTGGCAAATGAGGCAAGTAATGCAAGTGCTTTGTTTTTATGCCACCAAACACTGAGGAAAATATTAAATATAATTTGTAAAATGAAAAGAAAATATTGGTAGTAAATTATAGCTGCCCTTTTGGTTTGTAATTATTCTTTGAGGCAGCTTTATAAATAAACTGAGAATAATTTTAATAGTTCAAAAGCTTTTATTTCTTTCTCTGTAGCACCTAGTTGGCATCGCCATTACCATTACTTGTAGCGGAGTAGTACCCCAGTGCCAGAGTGGTGTATTGCCATTACCATTGTCATTGCCATTAGTCGATGGGCTCGGAGGTCTTATCTGCATGCAGATAATGGTGTCTCCTCCGCCTTGTCAAGGCCACTGTCGGTCGCACTGCTGCTGCTGCTGCTGCTGACTTTCTTTAGAGATCCGTGGGTAAGGCAACGGCACTGGCTACGGCACCTCCAAACCCAAATTCATTATGTGATGCCATCGATGGGCACTTCAATCCGCCGCGGGGCATCGGCATCCACACACAACGAGCCCACGAACACTCCATCTCGAAGACTGCGTGTGTTTGCATTGCGGCAATGATTTCTAACTAAATTTATTGAAGTACTTTTCACTTTTAATGCGAGCGCTTGTGTTTCTCTTCGCCACGCTTTGATATTTATGACTTTTACCTGAAGGGAAAAATACGAAATATAAAAAACTTCAAAATATGTGTGAGCGCCGAGCACCCAATTTATATATTTTGTTAAGCCCCGAATTGGAGCACCCCGGACTGGAGACGTCTGACTCAGTTTCATCCATCCATCCTCTGTTTGGGGTACTTTGAATGACTCGAAGCGGGCACAATGCGAGTTGATTGATTGTAGTAGCAACGGCAGCACAGCGGCAACAGCTTTGATTGCCAATCGAAGGTGTTAGATAACATTACAAGCGCAACAGACACGCACTGCCTAATTATCGTTTATCAGACGTATCTCATATTCCGCGGGCATAGTATGTGATATATGCGAGAGCTGCCGTGGCCCCAGGGCCCCCTGGGAACCCTCAGCAGGCTGTGCGTGTGTGCCAGTGTCTATGTCTGCCTTGGTTAATTAAAAGTTCTGCTTCATTGGGTTCGAGTTCGGGCTCAGTCTCAGCCTCAGCCTCAGCCTCAGCCTCAGGTCGAGGCCCAAGTTCAGGTCCAAGGCAGAGTCACAGCAGCACAGGGGAAACTATGTATCCAACTCAGACCACCAACTTCAGTTACGGGGACATTGAGTTACATGAACATAATTTCTTAAGACTGTACAAGAAATATCTATAAAGTTGTTAAGCCTATAGCAGACAGGGTGTAAGTACAGTGGAAACTTGAAGATTGTGATTAAGCAAATTAAAAGTTTTAAGATCTTAAAAGATTCCTTAAAAACTAAACTTAAGTTGTTTGTTGCAAGGGAAAATTTCGTTGTGAAAATTTAGTAAAGGAATCTCGATAGATTTCATATTAAAATTAATAATATCAGATTGAAAATATACTTTGATGCCTCTTAATTTCAAAAATCAATAAAAATAAAAGACTAAAAATCTATTGTTTCTTCATTCCACCAAAAACTGAACTCACCCAAAGAAGTTAACCCAAAAAGCAAAGCACATTTCTCTCCAAGAAGGCTTCACTGTATGCCACAGTACTGACCAAAGTTAGGACATATAATTAATTTATTTACACCACCATTGAGCCCGTCTCCGTTCTCAGAAATCCAATCGAATCCAATCAAAACTTGGCGGCAGCAGAAAAAAAGAAATAGAAATGGCTTAGACTTTGTGCTGTTCACGAGGCGTGTGGACTTAGTTTGGGTTTATTTGGTGTACGGCTCGACCCACTTCCACTCCTCCCAGACGACGCACGACTGCTCCTTCTCCATGAAGGCGTAGTTGTCGGGGCACTGGATGTAGTCGGCCTTCTCCTGACCCTCGGGACAGACCCAGTAGTGGGTGGGGTCCGAAATGTCGCGGAATTTGCGAGCATGATCCTCGACGATGGAACAGTCGGGCTCGGCATAGATGTCCTGGCCGTGGTAGGCGGAGCTGAGGGACAGGATCAGGCCCAGCAGAAGGCAGCAAAGGAAAGTGCCTGCATTGGAGAGGAAAGCGGAAAGAGGAAGTTAGTCTCTGTTTGAGGAAGAGAGAAGTTTAGGTGATGCCTCACCCTTGTACATGATGAAAGTGTTGCAATCAAAGGCTGAAAATTGGCATATTTATAGTGTCCTATAGGCCTTATCGGTCTCCATTGGGGCACTTGTTGCACAGCAAAAATCACTTAGTCCAAATGAGTTTTGATTTATTTTTAGCTTCCCCGGCCTGCGGATGTCGCCGAGCTGCTGCTTGCTTGGTGATGCTTCTCACCATCATTTTGGGCAATCATAACGAGCCGCATTTCACTTGGCCGCATTAATTGGATTTGGCCCCCAGAGAGAGACCCAGACCGAGCGTGTCGGCTTAATCGATAATTAGCCGCTGCACTGCGCGTTGCCGCTATCGTCTTGGCCAACCTGAAATAATCAGTCAGCTTAACACATGCCAAGTCATCTGACATCTGCCAGACTCCGACGGTCTCCTCCTGGCCAAATTGCGTCGGCTGATTGGCAAAACCCTCCTTTTCCTCCTCTCAATGCGGAAACTGTAATTACACTTTAAACACTGCAACATTTTGTAAGCGATTTTCAGGGCTTTTGTCTTCGCTGCTAAACGGTTTTTTAGTTTTTTATTTTCAGTCGTGAATTTTTGATTTTTTTTTCGTTATTTTTATTATATGTTTGTTAGTTTTGCTATTTATATTGGTCAAGTGGCCTGGCGCCCGAATCGCTGCGGGGCTTCGATGCCAAACAAAAGCCACAAAGAAACAAACAGTTACCATAAATGCAAAATACTTTTGCAAAATGACTAAACAAAAAACAAAAGAGACTACAACAAAAAATAAAAACAAAAAGAAATAAGCATCGGCGAGTTGGTCAGCAATTAATTAATGAATGGGCCGATAGACTTTAATGTTGCACAATTTAAACGAATTCAGATTTCAGCATTTGTTTTATGGAAATATATATGATATAAAATATGCGATTATGGTTTTGACATGCCATCTGGGATTACACGTGACAAGGTGTCAATAACTAGTCATGGATATTATGCAGGGTGTCGACTTATGGACCTTATAAATTTTAGCATGTAAGCATCAATTAGTGATATAAAGTTTGGGTTTATAAATACAAATTTATCAAATTTAAACGCAGTGCAAGATATTTTTATCTTTTATCGGAAGTTGACTGCACTAAAACAATATTTCTCTGATATAGTATTTAGTGATTTCTTTTCCCTCCATCCCCTGGGTCCATATTTTTGCCATTTTGGACAGAATCTGCTCCCTATCTTGGAGCAACTCTCTGCTTTTTGTTTCTGCTCCCGAGATAATAATCAACGGATGTGCGCGCGTGTCAAAATGTCAATACTTTTATTATTCTTGTTTTTACGTCTCTTTTTTTGGCTCCCCGTTGAAAGTATAAAAGTTCGGTGGCCAAAATGGAATGGTCTCAGTTGGTTCCTTCTATCGAGAAAACTTTCACAGCTGAAAATGAAGTCTGGTGGGTGTTGGTTGCTTTTCAAAGTTATTTCCCCATCGATTGCTTAGTAATTTCCCATCCTCCCTCTCTTCTTTCCGCTTTTCCAACAGTTGCTACTCTGTTCGCCGTGCTGGTGGCCGCTTTTCTGGTGGCCAGCGTGAGCTCCGATGCCGGTCGCTCTGCCTGCAAGGATGAGTCCGAGGTGGGTCAGACCTATCCGCATCACTTTGACGCCGCCAAGTACTGGCTCTGCGAGGAGTTGGGCACTGCGGCCAAGGAGGTCGACTGCCCCTCGGGTCTGGCCTACATGCATCTGCTAAAGGAGTGCATCCCCTGGGCCAGTTACATTTGGAAGAAGCCAGAGATGCCGCCAACTGTGGCCTAAAAATAAACCATCCACCTAACTTTGATAACTGCAGCATTATTTGGGTTTTAATTGATTGATGGGACAGGGGTGTATTAATGGGGGAAATAGCAACTTAGGTATTGGTGTGCTGCTTCCCTGAAATGATGGAATACATGCCTGAGGGAATAAGGGAGCTATTGATGGCGATTTTCCAATATTTAGCTTATTTTTAAATGGCTCTAAAATGTATAAAAAATTAGGTTTACATAGCTGTTAATATTAGTTTAAGATTTTATTTAAAATTTGATATTAGTTTGCTTTAATTTTTAACTTTGATCAAACAAAATTAAATCTAGATGTGGTAATATAAAAGTAACAATTAAATCATAAACTCGAAATATTTGTGAGTTAAAGGTTAAGAAATTTTTGTAATTTACATTATTTTATTATATTTTCCTATACTTTTGTTTAATTTTATAATTAATTACAGTTTATGCGACTTTAATCATATATTAGTAGATTTATTAATTTGAGTAATATAATATATATATTCAATATTAAGTAATATATTAAATCATTAAAAATTGTATAGCATATTTTTTATTTAGACATTATAGGACTTTATTCACTTTTCATTTAGTTTTCTAGTGCTCAAAAAACAAAGATTTCAGAACATGTTTAGATCGATTCTCCTGTTTATGCTGATCAAGAATATATAGGGTTTATGGGGTCGGAAATGTCTCATTTTCTGGTAAAACATATTTTAAAACATAGTTTGAAAGCGTCGTAAGAACGAAAAAAGCCATCTAGTGTCCACAGTATGGACTACAGCTTGTGGACGAGAGGAAGGAGAGGAAAAGATAGGGAAAAAGTGTAGAACCAGCAAATCCAGCACGCTCTTTCCCTTTCTTTCTAACAAACTTTATTTCAAACTGTGGCCGGTAGATGGCGCTTTCGTGCTTATGTGATTTGCTCTGAAATCAAGTTTGTTGCCTAAGTCTTTTGTTTTCATTTCTTTTTTGTAATTCTAAAGGGTGCGCAATCGTTGGCAAACGATTTTCTCTTCTTGTGCATCTTATTGCAAATATTATATATTACAAGTACTTTTAACAAACATCTAAGATTCATTTTATTAATTGCACACCAACAGCGATCATTCGAATAAAAAAGCAATTACAGATATTAATTTGAAGCGGCACGCTCTTTTATGATTTATGCAAAGGCAAAACCGTGTAGTGATGACAGATGTTGCCACTGAACTTGGAATCGGATCGATGTGGATTTATCAGGGCAAAAACAAAAGCAAAAGCAGAGAGCTTTCCGATCGTTTTACCTTTATTGTTGCTGCCTCTGGCGGTGTTTTGGTTTTGCTATTTGTTGTTTTTTATTTTGTGGCAGATGGTGCTGGTGGCTTGCGGCTGGTTGCTTGTGGCTGGTGGCTGGTGGATGGCGACGAGTGAGTGCATTTGGAGTGTTACATAAAGTACCCACAACTCGACGCCGAAGACTTGCCAGCGTCTTCTTCGCATTGTGTTTGGCTCTTCGAAGCTTTTGATTTTCGTCTGTCCGCATTGTTATTGTTAGTCTTTTTGTATTGTCTGTGTTTTTACCTATGTTTTTTCCCCTTTTTTGGTTTTTTTGTGGCTTTGCCCGGTTATGATTTTGTATAAAAGTGCATGCTGCGCATCAAACAGCAGTGTAGTTCGCATTTGTCCATCGGCAGAGCATCGTCTGGTGAAGTGCCTCCCAAAAACCAAATATCAAAGAAGCACCTGGTGTCCACGAAAACGGTTAGTGTTACCACTACAAAAGGATTATCGCCATTAACAAGTGTAATAAACTATTTGAGCAGGATTTATTCGTTAAACATTTAAAATAGTGTCAAAGCAGGATGGTTTTAAATCTTCGTTAATCTATAATTGTGAAGCAAAATGTCTACTAAATATGTTAAATTTATATAAGTGAAAAGCAAAATTAATTTATATTATAAACATTTTATTATACCAAAAAGTGCTGAGCATTTTTATACACAGGATTCCGAATTACTAACTTAACTTATCTTAATGAAAAACTAAAGGTATTTGTAAAGTTAACATTGAAAAAGTCATAGAAGGGATATTTTTGTTGGTAATTATATTTAATAGATTATCAATTTTTTAATCTTTACTCAGCCAACAATAACTGAACGCATATTTAACTAAAGTTCTATATTCATACTGAATTTCCTTTTTAATTTTCTGATTTATTAATTAATTGTAAAGTAATTGTATAAAGAGATATGTAATTATCAGAATTTTAAATGATATTCTAAAAATTTTTAACTGCTGCTGATTCTAAAAGAATGATTTTAGATAAATAAGATAGAAATTCTCTATTTGATAAACTTTTTGTTAAATAAAATCTATCTAGAGTGATTATAATTATAAATTATAAACCAAAGTAATTTTTAAAAATATAGATATATAATTTAAGACTTAAATTAAATTTTAAAGCACAAAAATATTCACGTTTAGAACGAGTTTTTCCTTTCTAACCCCGAAGAAAAAAGACTCGCTAAAGGCTTTTTAGTGAACTATATTCAAAAATTTAAATAGCAAGCTTTCCTCAGCTCGATATACTTCAAATTTCTCTTCATTAACCAATATTTAATAAGACATTCTGCATTTCGGCCTTGTCATCGCCCATAATTCTTGCATAATCGGCATGGCCAATTAGGAGTTGCCTCACATTCGGCGGGTCATTCCAGTCACCTGTGCGGTCTTCGAAAAATAATTAAAATTTTGCAGCAACGACTAAACAAGCGGCACAAGCTAAACAATAACACTTCGCGGGGGCTGACGTTTGTCACCGAAAAGCCAACAAAAGCCAGCGGGATGAGGCCCAAGGCACTGAGGCCCCGAGGCGAGACAGTAATTGGCAGCAGTAGCTGAAGACAAAAAAAAATATGTGTCACTCACTGCACATGCAACAGGATAGGGAAGAGGGGGAGTGGGGAATGGGGCAAGAGGGCTTTTAAGTAGTCGTGACTGATTTTGCAATGTCATAAAATCCAGCTAACGTCTTTGCCACTACTGCTGGATCACGCCCCCACAGCGTGTTGGCCTTTTATTCAATCGCTTCCAAAAGAAAGGGAAAAGTTTCTCTCGGATTCATCCGCCAGCAATTTTGGAGGCTTTTGTGTCTGCGCGATTTTTGTGCGATTTTCCCTAAGCGTCCAAATTAAGTGGCAGCGCCTCAATGCCGCCGGGGCGACACGCTCCGGCTGGTGGCCAGTTCTTGGCATTGGCCGACGAACCGAGCCAAGATTGAACGACAGCGATTAAGGTCTGGCCGGTCATCGTCTTCGTTGGTGTAAAAAACTTACGCAACATTAACGTAATCTATCTATAACTATTTTTTAGTTGGTAATCCACTTTCAACTGATTTTCTCCCTCATAATCTTTGCAGCTCGGTTAATTTGCATTTGAAGCGCATCGAGAGCTCATCCCCAGGAGAAGCAGCAGCAGCAGCCATGCGAGTGGTAAGTCTTGGTGTTTTCACTTGAAGAAACTATATATTGTTTAAATATAGATAATTGTGGCAGAATAGAGTTTAACTTTTAATTATTTAAAGTGTTATAAAGCATTCATTGTTAATAAGCCAAAGTTTGCATACATTTCTAGTATGTATTGCCCTCTTGAAAAATCATTATTGAAAAATGAAATTAGAAAATTAAGAATTGTCTCATAAACAGTCCCTTAAATAATTCCATAATCATTATATTATTAAAAATACCTACTACCATGTTTACTAAGATTTTCTCTCACTGTAAATCAACATAAATTCCAAGAGTGCAGAGTGGATCATCCATCAGCGCGATCTCAATGCGGCACAAAAAGCTAATTTTGCCAATTTCCTCGTTTTCGCTGCAGCTTTTCGGTGTCATCGGCGTGGTGGCCATCGTCGCCGCGTCTCTGGTCAGCGATGTTGGAGCGGCAAAGCGCGAGGCACCGCTGAATAATGCCTACCTGCCCCCCAGTTCCCAGCAGCGTCCGTCCTCCAAGTATGGAGCCCCGCCGCCAAGCTCCTACCTGCCACCCGCCTCCGGTCCAGCGCCCTCGTTTAACTCCGGTCCGTCCAGCAGCTATTCGGCGCCCTCACTGAGCGCCTCTTCGGGTGGACCCTATCCTGCGCCGGCTCCGCGTCCGTCCAGCTCCTATGGGCCACCTGCCTCGCGCCCTTCGTCTAGCTATGGACCGCCACCCAGCCGCCCAAGCCAATCGTATGGACCACCTCAGCAGGCCAAGAAGCCACACCACCATCGTCGCCCATCTTCGAGCTATGGAGCCCCAAGGCCAGCTCCGCCCTCGCAGAGCTACGGGGCTCCGCCTTCCTCCAGCTATGGACCACCGAAATCTGCGCCTCCGTCTCAGAGCTACGGAGCCCCAGCTCCTTCGTCTAAATACGGACCACCCAAGTCGGCGCCTTCTTCCAGCTACGGAGCCCCTAGGCCAGCCCCTCCCTCATCGTCTTACGGAGCTCCTTCTGCTCCTTCATCATCTTATGGTGCTCCGGCCGCTCCTTCATCATCTTATGGCGCTCCTGCCGCACCTTCTTCATCTTATGGAGCTCCTTCGGCTCCTTCCTCTTCGTATGGAGCTCCTTCGGCTCCTTCCTCTTCGTATGGAGCTCCTTCTGCCCCCTCCAAGTCATATGGCGCTCCAGCAGCTCCATCAAAATCTTATGGAGCACCGCCAGCACCGCCATCGTCGTCCTATGGAGCTCCCTCTTCCTCATCTTCCAACTTTGGAGCACCTTCTGCCCCCTCTTCATCCTACGGAGCTCCTGCTGCTCCTTCTTCTTCCTATGGAGCACCCGCAGCACCTTCCAAGTCGTATGGTGCTCCTGCCCCGCCATCCTCCTCTTACGGTCCACCAAAATCGGCTCCGGCACCACCACCATCCTCCAGCTATGGAGCACCACCACAGGCGCCCGTCAGCTCCTATTTGCCACCCGCATCGCGACCCTCGAAGCCCTCTTCTAGCTATGGAGCGCCCAGTGTGAGCCAGTTTGTGCCCTTGGCCTCGGCCCCATCGACCAACTATGGAGCTCCTTCGAAAACCCAAAGCCTGGGCAGCAGCGGATATACCTCGGGACCTTCCTCGTATGATGCCCCTGCGGCACCGCCCTCGTCTTCGTACGGAGCACCCTCGTCCTCGTTCCAGCCCATTTCGCCACCTTCTTCCAGCTACGGAGCTCCCAGCAGCGGATCTGGCTCAAGCGGCGGCAGCTTCTCGGCGGCTCCTTCTTCATTGTATGGTGCACCGAGCAAGGGTTCCAGTGGCTCCCATGGCGGCTCCTTCAATTCGGCTCCCTCCAGCTCGTACTCGGCCCCCAGCGCCAGTGCCAACAGTGGTGGATCGTATCCCTCGGCTCCTTCCTCTTCATACTCCGCTCCCAGCCCGAACTCGAATAGTGGAGGACCCTATCCATCGGCACCTTCGTCTTCCTACGCGGCACCTAACTCTGGATCGAACATTGGTGGTCCTTACCCGGCTGCTCCCTCCTCTTCGTACTCCGCTCCCAGTTCGGATGCCAACAGTGGCGGCTCGTATCCCGTGGCTCCATCCTCTTCCTACTCGGCACCTAATTCGGGATCGAACAGCGGTGGACCCTACCCTGCGGCGCCTCAGTCTTCGTACTCGGCTCCCAGCCCAGGAGCTAACAGTGGCGGATCGTATCCGTCGGCTCCCTCTTCGTCGTACTCGGCTCCTGGTGCTGGTTCCAGCTCTGGTGGACCCTATCCTGCTGCTCCCTCGTCATCCTACTCCGCTCCCAGTTCCAGTTCGAACAGTGGAGGACCCTATCCATCGGCTCCTTCCTCTTCGTACTCGGCTCCTAGCCCGAACTCAAACAGCGGCGGACCTTATCCTTCAGCTCCCTCATCTTCGTACTCCGCACCCAGCTCTAGCTCGAATAGCGGAGGACCCTATCCAGCGGCACCATCTAACTCATACTCCGCACCCATCTCGCCACCATCTTCGTCATACGGAGCACCTGCCTCGGGACCTTCTCAATCCTTTAGTGCTCCCTCTTCTTCGTATGGAGCTCCTTCAAGCGGTTCCGGTTCTAGCGCCGGCTCCTTCTCATCCAGCCATCACTCCTCAGGCTCATCTTTCGCCTCATCCTCGGCCTCCAGCAGTGCTGGTAGCTATCCCTCGGCGCCCTCCAGCTCCTATGGAGCTCCTGCTGCCGGTCCCGCTCTGAACTTCCCCAGCGGCCCATCTTCCAGCTACAGTGCCCCGCCCACTGGTGGATCCTCCAGCTCTGGCCCCTATCCCAGTGCCCCGGCCCAGGACTCCGGCTACGAGTACAATGGACCCAGCCAGGTGCCCGAGACCATCCAGCAGAGCTACAGCGCCGATGGCGGCTACACCTACCGCAAGAAGTGAGATGGCCTCACCCATCACCCAGCGTTCGCCATGTGCCTTTGAATACTCAGCCACCTGCCACGAGCCACTAGCCACCATTATGCACCACCAGCACCACCTCATGTCATCTCTCGCAACTGTAAATTATTCCCCAAAACTGACCAGATATTCGCCCATTTTATCGTATTTCCCAAAATTCAACCCATGGAACTCTAGCCGTAATTCATTGTACCTTTAGATGTAAAAGATCAAACGTTTGTTAAATAAACAACTTGATGAAGAATCATAAACAAAAAGATATTGTTAATATTTAAAAAGAGGTCATGAAAAATAATATTATTAATATATAAAAAGACAAGGATTTTGCTACGAATTATTTGTCTTAAACTACTTTCAAATTATTTTTATAATATATATAATAATCCTTTAAATCTTTAAGTTAGTTATTTTTGTGCCTGGTAATTTAGCAAATCACTTTTAAGGTAAAATTATTATTTAATGGCTATATTTAGCCTTTTTAGAGATAACTATCTAAAGGATCAAAAGGAATCTTGGCAGTCTGGCCTCCATGATTATTTATATTCAACTTTTATATTTATAAACCAAGTTACTTTTAAGAAATCAGATGTAATCGAAGATCATTTAAGGCCGCATTATTGTTTTCTGATGGCAATGGCCATCAGTTCTGGGCGATCGGTTCCCTTCACATCCGCGATACAAGCCAAGTCCGAGGCTTTGGCGAAATTCTTCCGCTCCGCTAATTGGCCAAGAAGAAGGCAGAGAAGTGAAGACGAGCTGCTGCTGCACCGCTTCGACCCAGTGACAGTTGAAGGTTCAAATCGGCAAACAATGCAAATTTTTAGCAGAATACCGGATGCCATAGACACAAAGCCGCAGAAGCACAGCCACTGACATGGCAGCAACATTGGCCACAGAAGCTGACACGACACCGACACCCGACCACAATTAGGGGGCAATTCTCGAGCGACACAAGTTATGGTCTTGTGACGGAGTACCATTCATCATTATCTGACGATTCCGATCTAATTGGGATTACAACTTAATTGCGGCGGCAATAGCATCATTAGCAGGCTAATTGCCGTCAGTTGAGATGCGACTTTGGCAACTTAGGCGGCGGATGGATGACTTTCGACTAAATAATATAAGTAACTGTCGCATAGTTGCCACACACATGGAATGGCATTGTTTTTTCGGAACTGATGAGATGCGACACCGACTAGAGCTCTTTGCTCTTTAACTTGGCCTGAGAAATTTCCACCTGCGATAATACCACCATTCCATTGTCCGGGGATTGGCTTTTGTTGCTCGGTAATGTTTGTATTTATTTCACAAGCCAGTCAGTCACTCGGTTAGTCAGTTACTTACTTGGTTAGTCAACTAAGCTTTGAGAAGTAGAATAAATAAACAGACAGAGACTGGGGAGAAACCATTTCCATATATATTTATATACCTTTTATTTATTAAATACTTGTTTTCGTTTCCCCTTTGCTAGGCTTAAAACATTGATATGTATTCCGTTTTTTTTTTTGGTTTAATCTGATCATAATACATCGTGTATATCGTAACCATTTTTCCTATTCATTTCTTTGAGTAACATAATTCCACTAAAGGTACTTGGAATGGATAGACCAAGTTTAGTTAACAATAACATAGGTACGTACTCATTTTTAACTAATTGCAAAACAGAATTATTTCGTTTTGAATGCATAAATTATTTGGTGGTTTTGGTTGATAGTTGATAGTTGATAGTAACAATTACAAACGAGTAATTTTTGTTGCTTATTTACAAATCTGGTTAACATCTGCACAAAGGAACGCACTTAATTATGTTTTGTAAGTTATCTGAAAATTTAGTTTTGAATTTGAACTTGATCGAAATTTACACACTCAGATCTGATGCATAAGGGATAATAACAATGTAACAACGAACAGATATATATCATATGCGTAGATGGACTCAAAACACTTCAGTAATATATATAGTAAGTAGTCTCTCGCTTATGTAAAGGTTAAAAAACTTTACCCCAAACAGTACAACAAACAGACGAGGCTCAATCAAAAAGCAGTCAACATTTATTACAATTAAGTGAGTTTGTTGTAGTTTTTTTTTAGGGGCCTAACATTCAGCTTGTTACGCGTATTAGTTACTTGAGTTGCCTTTAGATAGATTTTTAGTTTAGATTTTATCTCCAACGGGACGAAACTTTAACAAACGAGCCGAGTGAACATTACACAACAAAGAGGAACCAACAACACACGTCTCTGAATTAAATTTTAATTTAATTATTATTAATTATAGTTCTTCCGAATCTCTTCAGCTTCAGCTTCCGGTTGAGGTTTGGGGTTCAGGCAGCGTGTGTGTATATAGAATAGATATATTCTCCTAGCCAATATGCAGGTTGTTTTTGGATCAATGGGGGGGTGGTGTTTCGGGTATAACTCTCTAAATTCTGTGGCTGGTTCTAGATATCATACATGTATATATGTAGTATATATGCGGGTGTATATGATTTGTATATATATATAGTTTTTAGGTACTACGACGCAACATGTTACATATATAATTTCCATTTCCATTCTCCTTTATATTCCATGTGACTTTGCTCTTTGAGAGCAGCTAAAATTCATTTCTATATAACTTGATATGTTCCGATTTCTTTGCTTATTCAACTATATTCTCTCATTTTACATGCTGCTCGTTTATTGGGTTTATATAGGTGAGGAATGTGTATATATATCTCGATTCTCCTATATAGTTTACACAACTGATATGTATCTCGTTTTGATATGTTTCGTTTGCTTTAGTTTTGCGTTTAGTTTGTTCTTTGTGTTTCTTGCTTAGCTTTGTTCGTTCTGGAAGGACACATGATTCACATTATATGCATCTATATAGTATAGTATATATGACCGATACCGATATGCTAATGCCAGGAATGCTTAAGTGGGGCGCACACAAATGCTCTTGTCTTACACATTTATATATATATATATTTGGGGTAAGGTGACATAACGCCTAGTTTCTAGTCCTTAAAAATTACAGAGATATCTCCCTGATTTTTAAGTATTACTAATAATAGCCATTATGACACTAGACCTTGTGACACTTTACCCTTTTATTTATGGTAAGCCTCCTTTGCGGCTTATGAACTCCCTCCTTCTCTAGATTAAACCGTTTCTTTAATGCAATTTTCGGGCGGAGAAAAATGCATTTGATATGTATTCCGATATCTTTTGAACATTTACACAACAAAACACACCTTTTTTCGAACAGCAAAATCAAGAATGCTTTAAGCTTCTGTGGAAACTATACACTATTTAAGTTGGCTAAATGATAATGTAAACCTTACGATCAGCTTTCTGCACTTTATACCTGAGCACTTGTGTGTTTTACGTACGTGTCCTAATACTTTCTGTACTCCATTCTGACCTGACCACTGATTCTCTAGATCCTGGTGATCCTTCTAGTCCTGCCCCCGTCGTCGTCTCAAATCCCCCGTAACAAGCGCAACTTAAAATCGTATAATTCTGTGGTTCGACTGCAGCCTACTTTGGGGCTCGGCTGGCGAGACCCGCCGGGATTTTCGCTCCGCCGGGCTCCTACTCTACTCAGAAGGCCGTGTTGTCCTGCTCTGGCGTGGGCATGGCCATGCCAGACTGGCCACCGCCACCGCCGGCAGGCTTTACACCGGTGGCCGTGTCCAGCATCTTCTTTACCTGCGCCTGCGCCGTCTGCTGATTCATGCGACGTGCCTCCGCCACGGGTAGATCATCATCGGATTCCAGGGCGGGATTAATACGTCCATTTCGCTCATCCTTCCCTGCCATGGTGGCAGCGCCATAGGATCTGGCCAGGGGTCCTGCCATCACCGATAGCTGCTCACCCGACTCTGAGGGATCGCCCACGCGTTGGATATCCTCGGGAATGTTGACTACGCAGCGGAAGTAATCGTAGCTGGGCGGCAGCTTGCCGGACTCGAACATCATCCTTAAATTTCCGAGTTCTAATTATTCCTTTTTATAATAAAATTGTTAAGAATGACTTACTTTGTCCACCAGGACACTGAGATCAGGGTGATCAGGCTAAGCAACATGGCCATCGTGCGGAAGGGAAACATCTGCTCTTGGGTTTCCTCATCGTAGCCGGGATACTTGATGAGCGGTGCCAGGCCCAGGATTGCCTCCCCACCCGACAGTCGAATGGCCAAGGCCACGATATATGCCGCCAGGCTGCCATATGTATTGCAGTGCTTCTTGAAATGGACCACCATCAGCAGCTGGGGGAACAGGATGACATACACCAAATCGGAGCACATGGACCTGGAATTAGAAAAGATAAAACACTCAAGCTAATGAGCTGCCAGTCAGGCTAAATAATGCATTGCACAGCATCACGTACCACAAGCCGTAAATGGAGGGAATAGTGAGGGCCATAATGGTGGCCAGGATGCCCACCACAACGATGGCTACGCGCATCACCCAAATGATTTCCATCTCGGACGCCTTCTGACGGAAAATCAATTTGTACACGTTCCTGGCGAACATGGAGGCTGCGGAGAGCACCGAGGAGTCGGCGGAGGACATCACGGCGGCGGAGACGGCGCCCAAGCCAAAGAATGAGACAAAATCGGGCGTCAGGTACTGCAGGACCATGGGCAGAATCATGCTTGTCTCATCCACGGTTAAGGGATAGGGTCCCTTGTAATCCGTTTCGTTCCAAGCTGTCAAAGGGATGAGGGGAAATTAAGCCCAGTTTATAAATCATTTTAATATTAAATAAAATATTTTATATTTATTTTAATAACTAAAAATCCCACTTACGTGTGGCCTTGGCAATGGCTCCGATGAGCACTGGTGGAATGGCCATCAGAATGCATCCCGCTGCAGCCACATAGGACAATAGCTGTGCCCGTCCTGCTGTCTTGCTGGAGAGCACCCGCTGGAAGTAAACCTGCCAGGGAATACCCCCAAAGACCAGCAGCAGACCGTAGTCTATATAAAGCCAGTGTTTCTTCGGCTCCACATGGCCTATCCAATCCACCTGCAGGTCACTTAGGCTGCCCACATGCTCGTTGCTCCAGGCAAAGGGAATGCACATCCACAGGCCGATGAAGATGCAGAACAACTGGATCACGTCCGTATAAGCCACGGAATACAGGCCGCCGAAGAGCGTGTAGAAAATGGCAATGCACGAGGAGAGAATAACAGAAGTTCGGTGGTCCATGTCGATGATCACGGATAAGGTGGCTCCCAGGGCGGCCAGGATGCCGGCAGCCCAGAAGACCTCGCCGCAGAGAGCGGGCAGGAACAAGAGCCCACCCATGCGCTCACCAAACGAATCCTGCAGAGGATCCAACATGGTAATGTAGCCCTGCTTGCGCATGGGATTGGCAAAGAAGATGCCACCTGAGGGGAGAGAATATATAGAAAATATAGAGATACTTCTTCCTCAGAAAGATATATCCACTTACCAAACACCAAGCTCAGGGCATAACCGAAGGGAGCCTGACACCACACCAGGCCCGATGTGTATATGGCCTCCGCCGTGCCGTTGATGTAGCCGCCACCCACCCAGGTGGCTGTCATGGTAAAGATGCCCACAAAGAGACCTATAGAGCGGCCGGCCAGCATTACCTCCTCCTCGGAGTCATTGCCGGACTGCTTCTTGCGACCAGCCCAAATGCCCACCACCAGGATGAGCAGGTAGAAGAGCACGATGCTCACCACGCCGGCTATATTGATCATGGCTGTGATTCACGGGTAGTCCTTGGCTTTAGGGATATACTTTCAGCAACCTCGACTCTCCACACGCGCTTGGCTTGTGTAAATTAATACTCTTTGGAAACGGATTTGACCTTTAGCTGTAATGGAGCGGAGAAGAGAGGAGGGTGGTGAGTGGTGGGGTTAGTAAGGATGAAGTTACAACCTTGAGCATAATTGTTGCAAGCGCTCATTTTTCAATTAACTGGGCCCCAGCACGCAGCATTAAATATTAAGCCAATGCACTGGCCCTGGCCATCGGTGCCTGGCCTGACCTTTGCCCGCAAGGATATAATAGGAGTGGGTGCCAGGGGCATGGAGTGCTCTCTCCCTGCCCGAGCAAATGCGTCCTTGCTAATGGCGCGCAATTAACTGGCAGTTGCAGCTACAATGTCCTTAACAGCGGTTTTATTTATGGATAAATAAAGTTCAAATAATGACCTTATAGAGCTCTACTTAATTATAAGTTTTAAAAGATAATAATGATAATGTGATACTATCTATTTATAAATTTATTAAAAACAATATTTATGGTTGAGAAAGAAATATATTTCAAAGAATTTAATTAACTACAAAGAATAAAAATAAAGTTCAAACAATGACCTATAAAGGGTTCTACTTAATTATAAGTTTTAGAAGATAATAAGATACTATATATATATAAATTTATTTAACACAATATTTAAGGTAGAGAATAAAATATATATTGAAGAATTTGATTAACTAGAAAGCATTAAAATAAAGATAATAATAAAATTAAATTTAAACATTGAATACTTCAATTATTAGCCTGTTTTATTATTATTTTTGCTTGTATAAATATATTTTATATTTTATATATTCTAATATATCCTTATATAGCCCATTAATCCTTTCAAAATCATAGTCTCCCTTAGCTAATATTTAGCCAAAATAATAAATAAATTATTAGACAGTTTTATTGTTATTTTATATAAATATATTTCCTTCTTTATATGTCCTGGTATATCTTTATATTCCCCATTAATCCTTTCAAAATTATTATCTCCCTTAGCCAAAATAATAAATAAATTATTAAACAGTTTTATTATAATTATTTTATATAAATACATTTCCTTCTTGATATATCCTAATGTATCCTTATATTCCCCATTAATCCTTTCAAAATCATAGTCTCCTTAACTTAAATAAAGCCAAAATAAAGCCTGTTCTTCTGAGCCTTCAGTCCTAATTTCCTGAAAATTGGTTTATGATTCCTGAAGCACGCACAATATTTGCTTATATAACAGCTAAAACCGAGTTGGGTGAGCACAAAACCCCCCGACTGGAGCTTATGTAAAATACATAAACAATTCAGACATGGACTCCCCCTCAAAGCAGTACGTCATAGTCACGACAAACAAAACCCCCAACACCTGGCACCTCCATCCATCCAAGCCACCTTGGTTTCCTTCATTCACAAAAAATTGAGCAAAGCACTGAGCGCACTGGAGCTGGGTGGCTATTGTAATCCCCATGTGGTTACTGCGCATGTCCCAGCGCATTTGCGGGCAATCGAACGGAATGAGACTCACCTCGGCTCTTGGGAATAATGTGCGCCAAGTTCAAGCGGACGCGTTGCGACGGCAATCAAAGAAGCGCGCCAATCAAATGCGCCTCGGCTTATGCAACATTTCTTGCTTGAACGGATGAAGTAGTGGCTTCAGCTGCGGGATCTTGGAGATCCAGGATCCAGAATCCAGGAGGAACACTAATCACACACTAGTTTAGGCCAGGCAGCAGTCGCCCCAGCGGAGGGACGTCTTCTGAGACGGACTGTTACGCGTCCTAAAGTGTAACCCGCACATGTGCCCCGGCTGTTGGGAGGACGTGAGAGGCCCGCATTAAAAACCCAGTGCCACCTGGCTCCACGAGACACCAGAGAAGTTGGTCGACTTATATAAATAATCCAAGTTCAGGTTGGATTTGATTCCCTCCTTCGATTCGAAGGTGCGCCACGCGTATCGATTTGGTTGGTAATTAATTTTTGCGATTAAACTAAAGCCATTCGGTTTCCATAAACAAATAGAGGCAGTCTCGGGCTAGGGGCTAATGGTTAACTAAAGCACGTCTGCCGTCGGACCGTGCTGGCGGTTAGAGCGACAAAATTATAACTGAATTGGAAGTTCAAGTACTGGAGTCCCCATCGGCAAACCGATGCCGTCGTCTTCTTCGTCGGGAATCGCTTTGGAGCCGAGTGGGCGTTCATTTTGTGTATGTGCGCAGGAATTTTGGCCGAGTCAGCGGATGAATTGTTGCCTGGAAGGGACGCCGCTGCCGCCGCCGCCACTCGACTCAACTTAGGGGTGGTTGTCAGCGCAGGGGAAGTTGCCAGCACAAAAGGTGAAAAGCTCAGCCAGTTGGGAGAAGTCGAGTGCACCCCCCGGGGTGGAAGGAAAAACACCATGGTTAAACATTTACAAAGTCACATTGAGAGGGTCTTAGAGAGTACATCAATTATGGGTCTAGACTAGTTAAATAGAAATCTTAAAATTGGGTTTCTCTGTTAGTAGCCAAACTTCTCGTTCAAGTGGGTTATGCCATCGCCACTCTGGTTGGTTGGCGGCACCCACTTGGCGTACTTCTCGCTGTCCTCGTGCTCGGCCAGTTCGTCCAGGTCCATGTCCACATCCTGGCGCTGTTTGTTGCGCTGTCGTTGGCGTTGACGTCGCTTCTTTTGCAAGGGATCCTCGGCTTCTGGTTCCGGAGTGGCATCCGCGGGAAGGCTTGCCTTTTCCACTGGCTCTGCTGCTGAAGCAACAGTGTCGCTGTCGTTGTCGCTGCGAACTGTTGAAGTTTCCACTGAAACTTTTGCTGTTGACATCACGTCGACTGGTTTTAGGACTTCCGGTTCAGCGTTTGCTGGTTTGCTCGCTTCCGTTTCGCCAGGGGGTTCGCTTTCCGGCAGCAAAGTACATGGTTTTGCCACAGCTTCCGTTGCCATCGCTTTCTCATCTTCTTTAGTTACAGCAGCAACTTGGTTCTTTTCTGTTTCCTTGACCTCTTCCTCCTCGTCTTCCTCTTCGTCCGAGGCAAATGCTTTGGATTGGGGCTTAGTCTGTGTGCTGGTCGGCGCCTTGACCACCTTAAATTTGCTAAACTGATTCCGTTTGCCAATCATGGGCAGCTGCCGCTTGACGGCCGCTTCCTTGCCTTCCTGGCCCTGGGCTTGGTCCTTGGCTGTGGCTTGGCCCGTGGCGAAAGGCAAGGCTGTGGGCTTGGCTATCTTTAACAGGCGCTGCACCTTTTGCTGCTCGCCCCTGAGACGCTGTTGCTCTAACTACAAAGATGATGAAGGTTAGTCTTGATCGTTAATTAATTCTCTATTAATTATACTAACCCTCAGCTTTTTGATTTCGGTCTTGTCCAGCTGCTCAACGTCCTCGTTGAGCATGTCCATAAAGTTGTCTAGATCATCGCCAACAGTCTGCTGCTTTTCGGCCATTTCCTTTAGTTTTCTCTCCTTTTGCTGGTAGGAACCTATTTCCAGCTCCACCTTGTCCATGAGGCCATTGAGTTCGCTTTCCTGTTTAAGCTGTTGAAGACTAAAGTTAGATAAGATTTCAGGCAAGGCTCGGCGAGACCTACCAGATCCTCATAGGTCAAGGTGATACTGCCGCCGGCGTTCGCCAGGCGCTGCTTTTTGCGCTCTACGTCTCCAGTGCGATCCCAGAAGTCATCCTCGTCGTCCGAGTCCCCTGCCTTGACAATCTTCCTTTTCTGCGCCTCCTGGTTGGCCTGACGCAGCACACCGTGCCTGTCCAGCGTGCGGCAAGCCTCCAGGGCACACTGTACCACGCAGTCCTTCTTGCGACCCTTGTGATTCACCTCAACGACAATTGGCCTGCCGTTCGAGTCGTCCAGCGGCAGTTCTACGCGGCAGACGAAAGACCCGGAGGACAGCTCATCGCATTTGTACTCCAAACTGAGGCCTTCGCGCTCGAAAAAGCCGCGCAGCGTCTTCTTGGGGTCGTCGAAGAAGATATCCTCGTTGTTGGTGCTGGCGTAGGGATTGTGGGCGAGATCCGTCTCCTCGTCGGCGTCGTCGCCCATGCCCCAGCTGACGCCCTCGTTGCGCTCTCGCTCCTCGGCTGCCAGAATTTTCAGTTCCCGCTCCAGCGCGGCATCGGCCAGCTCCTTGTCTCGTTTTTGACGCAGCTCCGTCACCGAGAGCTCCGACTCGGGCTCCTCGTCCTCGCAGGGACCCTGCAGGATGTAGACGCGAGTACTGCCGCCCAGCTTGAGCATGTGACCCACTCGCATGCGGATGAAGACCTTTGGTGGCAGGCGCTGCTTGTTCAGGAAGGTGCCGTGTGTGCTGCCCAAATCGTAGACGTACCAGCCCTCCATCTGTTTGTTCTTAGCCGTTTCCTCCTGGTCCCCATCCTCCTCCTCCTCCTCCTCTTCCTCCAGCTTGGGCGATGCCTTGGGCTTGTACTGCAGGACGGCGTGGAAGCGTGAGATCGTGGGATGGGCGGCAGCCACATCGTTTTCGGGCAGGCGGCCGAAGGTCCAGACCGCCTGTTGCTGCAGCTGGCGCACCTGGTCGATGATCTGGCCGGACTTGAGCACCTCGAAGCTGTAGATCCGGTCGGCGGATGGGGGAGCAGACCAGCTGGGAACCGTGTAGGGGCAGGCGGCCGCTGGTGAGGATTTCGGAACTTTGGGCGGCGGGGGTGGCGGTTCGGCGGGCGCCTCGGTGCGTGGCTTCTCTGTGACGATCACCTTGGGCTTGGGCAGCGGCGCGGGAACCTTAAACTCGTTCATGCTGCCACAGATGCGAAATATGTTTAATTTCCGAGGAGTAAACAAAATATCGCGAATTCCGCAGCTGACCAGGGAGCCAGAGTTAGGGATGTAAGTACTTCGATGTCACTATCGATTGTATCGATGTGATTATCGAAAAAAGGTAAGCCGCCGGAGCTATACTTCTTTTTATTTATTTTATTTTATTTTATTTTCCATAATAATTTAACTTCTTTGCTTATTAAATAATTATAGAAACTACATTTTTATTTGTTTTTTACTAGTGAACAAATGAGAATTTGTGCTAAAAGTGGACAACATTGATAAGTTGGCAGCACCAGAACGAATGAGAATTTGTGCCAAAAGTGGACAACATTGATAAGTTGGCAGCACCGTTCTGCCCCGCCAACTTTTGTTTTGTTTTTATTTATTTTTTTTTCGTAATAACATATTTTGCTTGATGTTTTTTTTTTAAATAAATTTTTATGTTTTTAACTAAATTTTAATTAAAACTACGGTGCCATGGCGTTTTCACAGTCGTTCGATTTTGGCGACAGCACGATCATGGAGCTGGAAAAGGGCATGCAAGCGGCAGCCGGCAAGAAGAATTCCAGTGCCAGGTTGAGCGTAGCCAGGAAGTCCAAGGTTTCCTCCATCCAGGAGAGTGAAAACTACTCGGACTTTTTCCGAGACGAGTTCTCCTACGAGGTGGAACAGGCCAAAAAGAAGGCGGAGTCATCGGTGGTCAATGTATCCCAGATCGAGGCAGCCCTTCTGCAAGGAGTTTCCCAACGCGACAAGCAAATCTGCTCTGAGGATGTGTTTGAGGCGGAGGACAAGGACAAGGAAGATGACCCGGATCTGGCCAATCTAGATGAGAGCAGCTTCCTGTGTCCAGCACGGAATGGGCGGGCTTCCCAGCAGCTGAAGGAGGATCTGTTGCGCAGTCGTTGCATTCTGGCCAAGCAGGGCGACCACCACGAGATCTCTCGCATTACCCAGAATTTGAGCAGCATGTCGCCCAACCAGTTGCGAGTGTCGCCCAATTCCTCCAGCATCCGCGAAGCTCAGCCAAACTCCTCCTCCATACGCGAGGCTCCGCCAGAAGAAAGAAATCCCCCTCCAGATTTGGAATCCCTCAAATCCATTGCGGCTTGGAACCTGCCGCACAGCATACAAAACGAATACAAAAAGAAGGGCGTCCTGCGGATGTTCGACTGGCAGGTGGAGTGCCTCAGCAAGCCCCGCGTGCTCTTCGAGCACTGCAACCTGGTCTACTCCGCACCCACATCGGCGGGCAAGACGCTCGTCAGCGAGATACTCCTCCTGAAGACCGTTCTAGAGCGCGGCAAGAAGGTGCTGCTCATCCTGCCCTTCATATCGGTGGTGCGTGAGAAGATGTTCTACCTACAGGACCTGCTCACGACAGCTGGCTATCGGGTGGAGGGCTTCTTCGGGGGCTACACTCCCCCTGGAGGCTTTGAGAGCATCAACGTGGCCATTTGCACCATCGAAAAGGCCAATTCGATCATTAATAAGCTTCTGGAACAGGGCAAACTGGACACCATTGGCATGGTAGTGGTGGACGAAGTGCATCTCATCTCGGACAAAGGACGAGGATACATTCTGGAGCTGCTTCTGGCCAAGATTCTGTACATGTCACGTCGCAATGCCCTGCAGATTCAAGTGATCACCATGTCGGCCACTCTGGCCAATGTAGAGCTGCTCCAGCGCTGGCTTGACGCCGAACTGTACATCACGGAGTATCGGCCAGTGGCCCTGCAGGAGATGATCAAGGTGGGCACCAAGATCTTCGATCAGCAGCTCAAATTCCTTCGCGATGTCTCGCAGCAGGCGGAACTGCGGCAAGCGCTGGGCAACGACTCGGACCATGTGGCCCAGCTGTGCATCGAGACGCTACTGGAGGGCTGCTCAGTTATTGTCTTTTGTCCCTCGAAGGATTGGTGCGAAAACCTGGCCGTCCAACTGGCCACTGCCATGCACGGGCTCATCAAGTCTGGCTCGGATCTGGGCCAGCGTCTGCGGGCTAATCTCAATCCAGAGGCAATCGGAGAGGTTAAGAAGCAGCTAAAAGATATTCCAACAGGTGGGTAACATCTGACAAGGAAGAAAATGTAAAATAACCTTTTTCTTATTAGGTATCGACGCAGTCATGTCCAAGGCTGTGACCTATGCCTGCGCCTTCCACCATGCGGGTTTGACCACCGAAGAGCGAGACATTGTGGAGGCCTCCTTCAAGGCGGGAGCCCTAAAAGTACTGGTAGCCACCAGTACCCTAAGCTCGGGCGTCAACCTGCCCGCTCGGCGGGTGCTCATCCGCTCTCCCTTGTTTGGTGGCAAGCAGATGAGCTCCCTAACCTACCGCCAGATGATAGGACGAGCGGGACGAACCGGCAAGGATACGCTGGGGGAGTCTATACTTATCTGCACGGAGAGCAATGCCCGCATAGGCCGTGAGCTGGTGACGGCACAGCTGCAGCCTATAACGTCCTGCCTGGAGCTGGACGGGAGTGTAAGTTTGGTAATTTTTATGCAGGCAATCTCTTAAGGAAACTCCCTTTTGCAGACTCACTTGAAACGCGCTCTCCTGGAGGTTATATCCTCTGGCGTGGCCAGCACCAGGCAGGACATAGATTCGTTTGTCAATTGCACTTTGCTGAGTGCCCAAAAGGCTTCGAAAGCTCCATCCTCCGATAAAGAGCAGCCACCGGAAGAGGACTCTGAGGGGAATTACATCAGTGATGCCCTGGATTTCCTAGTGGAGTATGAATTCATTCGACTCCAAACAGATGAGGAGGCGGAGTCCTCCACCTATGTAGCCACTCGTCTGGGAGCCGCCTGTTTGGCCTCCTCGATGCCACCTACCGATGGCCTTATCCTCTTCGCTGAGTTGCAGAAATCGCGTCGCTGCTTTGTCCTCGAGTCCGAACTCCATGCTGTCTACCTGGTGACGCCCTACTCGGTGTGCTATCAGCTGCAGGATCTCGACTGGCTGCTGTACTTGGACATGTGGGAGAAGCTAAGCCCGGCCATGAAAAAGGTGGGAGAACTGGTCGGAGTCAAGGAGGCCTTTCTCATCAGGGCGATGCGCGGACAGACGTCGCTGGACTACAAGCAAATGCAGGTGCACAAGCGGTGAGTGAATAGGATTGGTTTCTTTTGGATTTGGATTATAGAGAAGGCTTTATTTGTGTCCAGTTTTTATACAGCTCTGGCGCTGCAGGAGTTGGTTAACGAGACACCCATCAATGTGGTGGTACACAAGTTCAAATGCCACCGCGGCATGCTGCAGAGTCTCCAGCAGATGTCTTCTACGTTCGCGGGAATTGTGACCGCCTTCTGCCACTCCCTGCAGTGGTCTACCCTTGCCCTGATCGTCTCCCAGTTCAAGGATCGCCTTTTCTTTGGCATTCACCGGGATCTGATCGATCTTATGCGCCTGCCTGACTTGTCACAGAAGCGAGCGCGTGCTCTCTTCGATGGTGGCTTCACCAGCTTGGTGGAGGTGGCCGGTGCGGATCCCTTGGAGCTGGAAAAGGTGCTCTTCAACTCGCTTAGCTTTGACTCTGCGAAGCAGCATGACCACGAGAATGCCGAGGAGGCGGCCATTCGCAACAAAGTACGCAACTTTTTCATCACGGGCAAGGCGGGCATGACTGTGGCGGAAGCTGCCAAGCTGCTGATCAACGAAGCTCGCCAGTTTGTTCAGTACGAGATTGGAGTGGGCAGCATCAAGTGGACGCAGGAACAGCCAAAGCCCGGCGATACTTCAAAGTCCCTGAACAGCGGAATGGAGGTGGAACTGCACATGTCTTTAGAGGAGCAGCATGTTCAGGCGCAGGTGCCCTCGTCAAAGCGAAGGCTGAACAGCCAAGAAAGGAATAATAATGCTGAAGACGCTTCGCAGCCCAAAATGGCCAAGCTGGATGCAAGAGTGGAAGGTGAAAGGATACAGCGCCGTTCTCCAGGCTTAAACCAAAGTCTTTACAAAGATTCCCATCAAAAGTCAGCCGAGAAAACACAAAAATCGTTGCCTTCCACAGGCAATGTCCAGGAATCAACGCCCTTAAGAAATCATAATCATAATTTGGAGAAGGACTTCCACTCAGATAAGACCACACTACAGATTCCAACTGTAAAAACTGTGCCTGCAAATCCCTCGCACAAGGATACACCGAAAATAACTCAATCAACGGAGTTTTCCAAAGAAAACCTTCCAAGTCCAGTTCAAAAGCAAACTTCAGAGGTTAATAAAGAAACCAATCCTTTGACTATCATCTCCAATTCACCCACAGCAGGAGAGGAACAGCCCAGCACCAGTGCCTATGCACGCAAGATTCTATTGAAAAAGGAAATAGCTGAACGCCGGCGGATTGCCATGCTGAAAATCAACCAAAAACGTGCCGAGCGGGCTGCCATGGAGAGGTCTCTGAGCAAAGCTAAGGAGGCAACCACTACCACTCCAAAGCCAAGCCAAGATCAGTCAGAAAAGGAGGTACCTAGTAGCAAAAAGGAGAATTTGGTAGCCAAGGAGAGCTTAGATTCTAAACCCTTCAAGGAGCCCCTCAGCAAAGAGACTTCAGTGACTCCTACACGCATGCAGAGTGGGAGTATTGGTACTACCCTGCCCCGCAGAAGCCCACGCAATCATACGCCCACTCAGACTCAGAACAAAAACCAGAGTCGCACTGCCTCAAGGAAGCCCTCCACGGCGGAGGAGGATCTGTTTATGGCAGACGATTCCTTTATGCTCAGCTCGGGAGTGACGGCTGCCCTTACAGCCGCCGATAGCAAGATGCCAGCTCCCCCGGAGACTGATGAGATACCCAGCTCTCAGCCTAAAGAACCAGAGCTAGCGGCCACTGCTTTGACGCCGCATGCCTCTAGACTGATGCGCTCGTTTCAGTTCCGTTCGCAGCGAATGCAGAGTCCCAAAGCGAAATCCAAGGAACCGGAGACGGTGGCCATAGAAACCACAAATTCCTCCAATGCAGCCTCATCCATGGAGCTCTCTGACATGTCGATGGAGAACTCTCTGATCAAGAATCCGCTGCACTTGAATGCCTCGCACATCCTCAGCTGCTCTAAGGCGGACGACAATGCCTCCAGTTTCAGCAGCATCGATATCATCGACATTTGTGGCAACCGACAACTGTTCCAAATGGCCCTCATGGAGCTCTTAGAAGCCACGCGTTGCGGTTTCAGCGTGGCCTTGCAGGCGCAGGCAGGCAGGCAGAAGCCGCTGATTGGGGCCAACCTGCTGATCAACCAAGTGGCGGCGGCGGAGCAGAGAGAGGCTGCTGCCGGCCAGCAGATTCTGTTCCAGGTGGACGACAGCTGCTTCATAGCCGGCTTGTCCTTCTGCCTGGCGGACAATGTGGTTTATTATTTGAATATGCAAGAGGAGAAGCAAAAGCCGGGACAGGGAGTAGTTCCCACAAGTCTGAAGGAGCAGGAGCTGTGCAAGCTGTTGACACGTTCGGAGCTAACACTAATCATGCACGATGGCAAGGAGCAGCTAAAGAAGCTCTTGAAGGCCATACCAAGGCTGGGGAAGATTGCTGTGAAGCTGGAGGATCCCAAGGTGGGCAACTGGCTGCTGCAGCCGGACAAGACGCTTAGCTTTCAGAATATGGTAAATGTTAAGGATTAAATCTTTAAGGGACTATTTTTATTCATTCATTCTCGATTTTTCAGTGCCAGCAATTTGCTCCGGAGTGCACAGCTTTGGCCGATCTCTGTGGCAGTGGTCGTGGCTACACCAGCTATGGCCTGGACACCTCCAGTGCCATATTGCCCAAGATTAGGGCATCCATCGAGGCCTGTGTGACAGTGCATATACTCAAGGGACAACTGGAGAATCTGGAGAGGATCGGCGATGGTCAGCTGCTCAAGTTTTTCAGGGGTAAGTTTGGGTTTCTAAACATTCTGATTTCGGGTATTAAATATTTTATATTTTATTATATATTTTAGATATAGAAATGCCCATTCAGCTGTCCCTCTGCCACATGGAGGCTGTGGGCTTTCCTGCCAAGGAGCAACGACTTCAGCGTCTCTTCCAGCACATGGTGGCCGTTATGAAGAAGCTGGAGGTGAAGATCTACGAGCAGCATGGCTCGCGCTTTAATCTCGGTTCTACGCAGGCCGTGGCCAAGGTACTGGGCCTCCATCGCAAGCCGTCGGGACGTGTGAGTACCTCTCGGCAGGTGCTGGAGAAGATAGACTCACCCATTTCCCTGCTGATTCTGGCCCACCGTAAATTGAGCACGCTTCTGGCAAAGAGCATGCAGCCGCTGCTAAAGTGCTGTGAGTCCAATCGTATCCATGGTCAGAGCATCACCTATACGGCGACGGGTCGTATATCCATGACGGAGCCAAATCTGCAGAATGTGGCCAAGGATTTTGTGATAAAGCTAGGAACAGACGGGATAAACATATCTTGCCGTTCGGTCTTCGCTCCCATGGATGAAAAGCTGTGTCTGCTCTCGGCGGACTTCTGTCAGCTGGAGATGCGCATCCTGGCCCACTTGTCGCAGGACAAGGCTCTAGTAGAGGTAATGAACTCGCCGCAGGATCTGTTCACCGCCATTGCGGCTCACTGGAATCGCTTGGATGAAGCCGAAGTGTCGGAGCACATGCGCAATGGCACTAAGCAAATCTGCTATGGCATTGTCTACGGCATGGGCATGCGCAGCTTGGCCGAGTCTCTAAAGTGCACGGAGCAGGAGGCGCAGATGGTGTCGGAGCAATTCCACCAGGCCTATCCGGGCATACGAACCTACACCCAGAAGGTGGTAAAGTTCGCCCGCAACAATGGCTATGTGGAGACCATCACGGGGCGGCGACGCTACTTGGATCACATCAACAGTGGCGAGGCGCAATTGAAGAGTAAGTAGATCTAAGATTCTTTCATGATCATTTCACAAATATTTCCTTTTTCCCACAGATCAGGCTGAGCGCCAGGCCATTAACTCGACCATCCAGGGATCGGCAGCGGATATTGCCAAAAGTGCCATCATTAAAATGGAGAAGAATATCTCTCGCTATCGCGAAAAGCTGGGTGTGGCTGAAAATTCAGTCAACCTCGTGCTCCACCAACACGACGAACTGATCTTCGAGGTGCCCGCTGACAAGGCCAAGAAGATAGCCAAGGTCCTCAGCCTAACCATGGAGAACTGCGTGAAGCTCAGTGTGCCGCTTAAGGTGAAGCTGAAAATGGGGCGCAGTTGGGGGGAAATCCAGGAAATAAGAGTGTAGTTAGACATAAAATATATTTATTATTTAGGGTAACAAATTGTATATATTCTTGCCGGGAATGCTCATTAATTCCCAGCTTCCTTCGCCTGCCACTCTGTCCAGGAGCCGGCATAGGCCTTGGCGCTGCAAGAAATAGTTACAAAATTAAATTTACAAATTAAAAATAATGTAAAAAATAAAATCGTACTTTGTATATCCCAAGCTGCTAGCCAAATTAGCAGCTCTGGCGGCACGTCCTCCCGCCTTGCAGGAGAAGATCAGGGCCGCATCACTTGCAGGCTTGGCGCGTCCATAGGCCTGGGCGAATTCCTCATTCGACAAGTTCAGGGCCTTCTCCAGTTCGGGCACTGGAAACAAGAGAAGTGTGTGTCTCCCATTAAGCCGGCTGATCCCTGGACTTTGGAGCTCCACTCACATGGCACGTTTATGCTGGCGGGCAGGACACCGGTTTCCTTCAGCTCCGATTCGTTACGGACGTCAAAAAGGTACTTTTCCGGATGGTTGGGCACATCCTTGACTTCCTCGTAGGTGGCCATAATGGAGATTTTATTTCCTTGTGGAATATTTTTTAATCAACGCGAAATTAAGCCGGTAAGCTTCCCTATCAATGGTGTGACTGAGACGTCACCCTTCCAATATACCAAGTCTAAGGCGGGTATAGTGCTGCCAGATGATTCAGTTTATAACGATTTATATTTTAAATAGTTGGTTTTTAAGTTAGTTTTATATTTTAGATATACAAAAAAATTATATTTTAAAGGAAGCTAAATGCCCAAAGCTGAAGTTTGTGTATTCTAGCAATGCGTTGATTTAAAAATGTTTTAAATTATATGTAAATAAATATATTTTTTAATTTTAAACAATTTTACAGAGAGGTTACCTTTTACAGAAATGTGAAAGATCGTGCAAAATTATTTTATATAATTAAATTTGAAAATAATAGTTATTTTAGAGGTAAATCATTCTTTCACTCGCCTTTTTGACATTTAAAAGCCACCAAGAAGGTCTAAATAAGCAATTAAAATAGATAATAATAATAATATATAAAACAATAATATTATTATTATATTAATAATATAATAATAATAATAATAATATATAGAAAATAGATAAGGACAATATATAAAAAAACTAACGTTAAAAGAATTGTTACTTAAAAATTGTAAACATCATTAACTTGAATTTCAATACTCGTTCTTTATCAGGCAAATAAGTTCGATATGGATCTTAGGAATTCTAAAAAATGCCATTAAAACAATTCAAGTAACTGTTTAAAAAATATATAAAAATTATAATAGCTTACTTATAATGTAATAAAAAAGCGTAAAAACAACTTGCTTTACTTGACTTCTTAAAAAAAATAAACGATCAGAGTTTAAACTGGAAGACAGTCAGACGGCCTTCACTTAATAATCAAGACTTATACTTAAACCATTTTAATATGAATTTCTTAGATTAAAATAAACGACAAAATATAATATAATAAGATCGATATCTCTCCCAATTTTCCCACTAAAATATCTACAGAAAACTTCCTTACAGATTACAGATTTTGAAAAACCAACAACAGCCACATTCAAAATTGTTCATTTTATTGTTTATACAATTTATAAATCAGTTTCAATTTCACAATTAATAATATTCAAGAATTCACTAAATAATTACAAAATAGTCGAAGCATAGGCCATAATTTGCACTAAAAAAATGTAAATTGCACAACGTTTTCATCATTTTATTCTTAGGGTCTCTTGGTGGTGGTGTGTGGGGGGGGCATCTCTTGAACAATTAAATAGGATTGCAAAATAAATACAGGAAACACATGCTTCGCACGCCCACGCTCTACAGTTTTGTAAACATCGGTATTCCTTATATACTACGGCGTATCAAAAGTGGTTCTTTTTTTGCAAATTAGTGACCCTTCTCGATGTGCAGCATCGATATTTAACCTAGATATTGTATACAGTTTAACTTCATGCTTTTTCATTGGCATTGAACAATTATTTCATTACATCTCATCCTTAAGTCAACAACGACACACAGACACTGATCTTGTCTTAGTTCCACTCTACACTACTCCCTCCGCTCTACTTTACTTGCTTCACAATCGATTTTATCCAAAAATATACTATGTTTTCTTTTGTAAATTCTACGAATTTATGATTGATATATTATGCGATTCAATGCGTGTTTTTTTGTTTGTTTTAATACCCAGCTTAGCGCGTTTATAACGAGTATAGTACATAAAAATGGCAGTCGCCTGCACAGTGATTGAATATAAAACAAATCGAAACAAAGTGCATCCTTGGTCTCTATGTGATCTTTTTGTGTACGTGGTACGTGTGGCTGTGGATCGGGTGTTTATATATATTACAGGGCACTATTGGTAGCGCTTAGACGGTGGCACCAAGTGCTCCGGCAGCACGGTGGGCAGCTCGCAGCCTTCCAGCTTGACGTTGATTAAGTGCAATGCAAGCGCGAACTCATCAGAGTCCAGGAAGCCATCGCCATCGACATCGGACAGTTTCCAGATCTTGCTGAGCACCGAGTTGGGCAGTTTCGATTTGATGAGCTCCTGCTTGGCAGCTGTAAGTGGATTTATTGATTAGCTTTCTAAATCTGGCAGACATAATTCAAGACTAGATACTTACTCGAACCGGATATCTTGCCATCAACGGGTCCCAGCCCATTGAAGATGCCGTCTGTGCGTGGTTTGTCCTTGTTGCAGATCCAGTCGTGCTCTCCATAGCCGGCATCGATGCCCTCACCCTTCATGTAGCCGAAGGGCGAGACGGTGTCGTCGATGACTCCCTCGAAGGCACCACCTGCAGCGGGAGAAACAAAGGAGAAAAAGGTTCAGTTTGGCACTTGAGAAAAGTAAATAAATTTGAATAAGGAATGACTAAAGGTAATATTTTAAAGGTAAATGCTATTTATACATTTGGTTTTACTATATTTTCAATATAATATTGGACTTTTCCCCTCGATATATGCACACACATCCCTTATTTGCATTAATTAAGCATGTAATCTAAGTCGATCGGTGCGTCGCCGTGCACAAACATTCAATTTGAGGCAATTAAAACCTTCAGATCGTTTAGGCTCCGCAATTGACGTCGCCGCCGTATCGTGACTAGGCCGGGCTGACCGACTTAAGCACGTACTTTGCCGGCTACGGACTACGTCTACCTACTTTAACAGGCAATTGTGGTGCATTCTGGAAGCAATTGAGATGGGCGGCTGACCACCACCAGGCGGTGCAGGTTGCCAAGTGCGTTTTAAATGCACTTTTTTTTATTTTGAAGTTTCCACTCTTAACTGTTTGTTGCTCAATTTGTTTGCGGCCTCTTGCTGTCGCAAGGGGCAATTGAAAAGGCCGCTGCTACTGCTGGTGGGGTGGCAAGTCTTTGGGGCAATAAATTATAAAAACAAAACGAAGAATACAATGATGTTCTTTACAAAAATGAAGATTTTCTTGACAAGAAATAGTTTCTTTTTGCAGTTTTTAAAACGGTTTATGTGCCACTACAGTGGTGCTTACGTCCAAGTCTGTCCCTGTTCCCGAATCCGGCTCAGCCTCAGGCTCAGTTGCAGGTCTAGTTTCTACCTCAGGCTCAGTATCCATCTCCTGCTCTGTACCTAGCTCTGGCTCTGGCTCTGGCTCAGGCTCAGTCTCAGATACTGTCTGGTCTGGACCAGGATCGGCGGCTTCCTTGTCATTCTCGACATTGCCCACCCGACTAGTACAACTGCTGAACAAACGAAGCTGCTGCTGGCGCAGATTCTGCAGCCAGCGATCGAAGCGCTCGGCAAACTGCTCCCGCTGAGAGCTGGGGGTCAGCAGATCGGGCTCCGTGGCCACATCGAAGTCATCGTCTGAATCCTCTTCGGGTATGCAAGAAGTAGAGAAGAGAGAGAGAAAGATGGTTTTTGACAGAGGAGGAGCACTGTTACAGGTGGAGCAACTGGTCAGTGCGGGAGTGCCAATCGGACGTTGAAAACCAACTCAAATTCAGATTGAAATTCAAATTCAAAGCAAATTAGTGTGCCAATGGCGAAAAACGATAAGAACCCAAGTACCAACAAAAGAAAGAGCGACGAACAGAACAACTTATTTCTGCAAGATCGTGTTAGCTGTGTATATAAACTATTTAGCGACAGATTGCTAAACATGTGATGTGTCGGTGTCGATGATGTTGGTGTGATTGCTAAGGGAAGCTAAAAGAAGTGACTCAAAAGATGGGAAGCTTCAAAAACCTGACCAAGTGCGATCGAGGGCACGGTCCAGATCAGGCTGATAAATTGTAACAAAACTACAAAGTGACGAGTTCATTAGCATTGCCCCTTAGTGGGGTTAATAGAAAAATAATTAAGCATTAAGTTTGTCATAGAAAAATTTGATGAAATATGGAAATATCTTTCTGTAAACTAAACTTTCCTCTCTCGCCTCCAACCAAGTCAATTATCGAAGACAAAACAACGGAAATGCACTGAAATAAAGTCGGAAAACTGTGTGCAACGATCGCTATATAAATGAAATCAGAGATACAGAGATACAGATACACGACGAGTGACAGAAACACAGAGAGACAAAGCGACTAAATTAGGGGACCGAGAGTTCTTGACTTTGATTTCGAGCAGTTTGATCGCGATTCGCTTTATCAAGGCATTCCTTCTCCTCCGTTTCGGGGGTATGTCTTCGCCTCTGGTGCCTCTGGTGTAATAATAAACGAAAAGTTCATTCACTTGCAGCGAATGCGAGCTATACAGGCTATCGAATTTTCCACACTACACACATTCGACGACGACGGATGACACACTCTGCGAAATAATGATCGCATGACATCAGTGTCGATCAGTTTGGGCATCATCATCCCATTGGATTTTGCATAGATTTCGCGAATACTTTGCAGCTTTGATTTCTTTCCCACACAAGGTCATGTGAAATGCGCTAATAGTTAAATTAAAAAACGCCACTCAAGTGGCCCACTGAAAAGATCAGCCTCCGGACAACAATGCTTATTGTAAAAAAAGAAAAACAGAATGAAATGGAATAAATCCCGAACATATATATCATCGTAAATGCTTTCTTCCTGCACTTAGACGCTGGCTCATCTAGAATTCCTATTCCCCCTCCGGGAAGCCGTGCGCGGATTAGGCGGAGGATGAGCCACTTAGTGGTGCCACACGCCCAAAGTCAGCATCGGAGAGCTGCAAATTGATACGCGGCCTCAGGTTGCCAAGAGAATCCGACGACAACCGGTTCAGCTCTGGGTTGAGGTGGGATCGGCTCGGTTCTGGGATCTGGGGATCTGGAGGTATTTGTTTGAACAGCTTTTGCATCAAATGCATGGAACAATCTTCTGTGCGGATCGAGAAGAGAGCTCTCCTCTCTCTTAAAAGGCCGTAAATATTGGAATTCAAAGTTTTATTATTTACTTTTGCCATTTTAAATTGCTTTGCCTATTAAGAGATAATTATTTTCATTCTCCTTGTCTGGCTGCTTGTGTACACACTAATAATCCTATCACACGCCTTTCGGTTTTACTTTTGTAGAGCCCCCCGCCATCCATATAGAGAACTTACTTGATAATAATAATTTATGATTAATGGGCTGTTTAGCTAGGCTAGGAATGTTTTTTTCAGCAGAACAAATAGTATAGAAAAGGCAGAAAATATGTAGAAAATTTAAAATATTAAAATTTCGATATATCACCGATATATTCGATATATATCGATTCAATATTAAAAGCAGTTTTGAAAGGAAAAAATTTGATTTTCTTTAAGCTTATATCTTTTATCTTTTGGATTTTCTCTAAGCACGTACTAATTGCAACTAAAATTAGAGTTAAACTTTGAAGAATAATGCTCTAATAATGCTCAGCTATATTATATATATAGATAATAACCTAATAACTTTATCTCACAAAAACCCAATGTCACCGATGCCCAGTTCAAGTATATAACTTTTACTAGCCACAGTGGCATACAAAGTTATTATTTAATTATGCTGTTTACTTGGCAGATAAACCAAATTAGAGCACTGCTAATCATTGCTGACTAGACGAAGACTAGGGACAAATCTGAGTTCATTTGCAGTGAAACTTAGACCCAGAAGTTGGTTGATAAGACGCCTTTTGTTGATGGCATGCTGACTTGGCCTTACATTGATTTTTATCTAATAGTCTCTCAGCGAGCAACATCATTGCCTGGCAACGCGATAAGGGTCGGGGCAAACAAACTCAGTCACTTGGCTATGGCCACCACTCAGCAATTCATGAGGGGAACGCGAACAGGTGCATGCGGGAAAAGCGCCACGGAAAGTGTAATTAGGCCTTGAACTCGGGGCGACGCACAAAGTTCACAGGTCGCAGAAAACTGGAATTGCCTTTCAATTAGAGTTTCAATGTTCATCAGACTTGTTCAGATTGTCTGGCGGAGGCGCCTAGTCTCTGATTAACTATATATAGACTGCCTCTGCCCCCGGCTACCTCTCCTATATCCCACTTTGTGATGATTATTTTGCTGGGCGTTTTGGCTTGGCTTCGAGTGCGTGGCATTCGTCATGGTTGCCTGGATGCGTCTGCTCCGGAGAGCCAGCCAGATCCGATTCAGCCACTGGGCGCTCGAGTGTGAAATATTTATCATGCCCAACTGTACGCCTTGTTTTATTTTCTCTCTGCTGCTTTTGCTTTTTTCCTGATGACTCATTCTAGTTCAATTTAAAGGCAAAGTTGCCGGCGGCTATCGATATTTTCCCTTGCTTACATCATGGGCAACCGAAGGAATCTTATCAGGCGGAGAGAGAGACAGTCAAGTTGCCATGACGAAAGCAGGGGGATTCGATAATAATTGACACACAAATACTACCTAGAATTTGCTTAAGGCCACGCCCAGCGCCCACTTTCAAGTACAAAGTTGTTGGTTATCAAAAAGGTTATTTGTATATGATACTATCCCATACGTGGTGGTTCGCTTCCACCTCAAATTGTTTAAATTGGCACAGAAAGTGCGTGTGTGTTGTGTGTTAGCTAAACACCGAACTGACACTGACACTAAATTTTTTCTTCGTTTTTTGCCGGCGTTATCAGCCTTTTGGCGCTTATCACTTTGTTTATATAGCTCAAATATGCTTCGCATATAATATATATAGGGTTATATATAGTCGTTGCTAGCGGGATTGCATAATGCGACGAAACAGGAAGCTGTGGCCAGGGAAAGCCGCTCTACAGATGTCCATTTGGGCTCCTAGCTCCCAGCGGGCTTTCATTGCGGCGCTGTAATTGTATCCATTAGATACATTTGGCTGTGGCCTAGCTCTCCAACCGAATCTAGCTCTCTTGCTCGGGCAAAACTTGTTTTTCTTGGCAAAAAACAAAAACTAGGTTAACTGGGGAATTTTTCGCGCTGCGCATGCGCAATATTTTAGCGCGATGGGAAAGCGAAAACGAAACGCTCGCGGAAAACCAAGATTTCTCGGTGGGATTTACAATTATTTCAACCGGCATGAGTCGGCGGCGGCGGCGGCTCATGGTTCTATCATGCGGGAAACTAGCTGGTGCGGCGTGACAAATTGCGACAAATCAGTGAAACTGAGAGACAGGCAGTGGGACTGAGACTCACCCTTGACTACGGGCTCCGTGACGAGTGTCATCTCCTCCTGGGGTATCATCTCCATGAGTCGCGCTATATCCTTGGCCAGCATATTGTCCACAATGTCCAGCAGGTGGGGCTTGAGGGAGTGGAACTTGGTAAAGTCCTGGTGCTGCAGCACCTCCTGCATCTTCTTGATGTCGGGGAAGTCGCCGGGCGAGATGGAGTGCTCGCGCTGGATGCGATCGTACACCTGGCCCAGGTTCTTGATCAGATCCTTCTTTTTGCTGTCCTTGCCAAACACCGAGGGCATATCCTTGCGCAGCTCGGCAATGATGAAGGCATGCACCTTGGCCAGGCGCGCCCGCTTAATCAGATCGTTCAGCTTGCGCAGGGCAGCGTTGCGCGGCAGCGACTGCAGGTCACGGAACAGATCCTGCTCCTCGTCCTCGAAGAGCCGGCGATTGGCATCGAAGCGCAGCGGCTGGTCCCAGAACGAGCCGATGTACACGCGCGCCACTTCGGGCGTCTGCAGCACCTTGCCCAGCGACCACATCAACGCCCCGTACACCCGCATCAATTGCTGGTGGTCGATCATGTCCGCCTTGTTCAGAATGATGCGAATCTTGTCGTCGTGGCCCTTGAGCGCCTCGATCGAGCGCCGGAACTCGTCCGAGATGTCCAGCTTGTGGGCGTCGAAAAGCAGAATGATGCGATCCACACGCTCCGCGAACCACTCCAGCACTCCGGTGAAGTCGTAGCCCCTGTCGATGCGCTGCTTCTCGCCGGACAGAATGCCGGGCGTGTCCACAATGGAGATGGCGTTCAATACGGGCGATGCCACGCTGCTGCACTGGAAGCGATTGAGGAAGGCGTTTCCGTACTTGGATAGCGGGCGGAACTGCTTCTTGGGATCCACCACCAGGGCGTTGCCGGGAATCACGCCCTCCTTATCGTCATACATCACGGCGATGAAGCGGTCCGTAGTCGGCTCCGGGCCGATCCGAATGCCGGGGAAATCGCGCTCCAGCAGGTAACGGATGAAGGTAGTCTTTCCCGTGGAGTACTGGCCCACCAGCAAAATCATGGGCTTGGCATCGAAGTCGGGATCCTCGAGCTTGGGCGAGTGAAAGTCATGGAACTGATAGTGCTCCTCCAGCGGCAGCAGCTTGCTCCGGTAGATCTTCTTCAGCTCGCCAATGACGTTCTCCACCACCTCCTGGGTGTTCTTCTCGCGCTTGAGGAAGCTGAACATGACGAAAGAGCAGCACAATTAGCACAAACCGGAATACGGGGAATTTCGAGGGGTGGCGCGGCCGGTGGAGTGCTGAGTGGAGTGTACGCTTCTTGTGGTGTTGGCGCGGAGTACGTCAATTGCACGGCAGTTACGGCGATTGTGTGGCTACGGGCTACGGGTGTGTACACTCGAATCGGGCGCTGCGCTGGGACGTGTGGCGAATGATTCACGCGCGTATACGTATTATTTTTGGAATATGAACTTTTTTTCCTCTGGACCGATATCGGACCAAGGCTGCCATCGACTATCGCTATCGCTGTCGGGTTGCAGTGCTGCTTTGGCTACCGATAACGATAAAATCGGTTTTATCAAAGCTCTGGCTGACGGTACACTGTCATCGTGTTATCGGTCTCGAATCGAAATTCAAAATGCAGCCCAAGCTTACCTGTCGCCAGCATCTCGGCGAGCCATTGCAGCCACCCTAAGGAGCTGGCTGTATGGAATATACACAAAATTTTAGAAAAAGGTTTTTATCTGTTAAGTTTAGGAGCAGTAACAAAACTTGAATATCAAGACAGACAGGTGTGAATGTGAATAAATAAAGGTTCAAGTCAAAATATTTGTAATGATCGAAGGCTACGCCGATCTCTGAACTCAGCTCTATGGCTTTATGAGCTCCACATCATCATCGGTGCTGTGAGGAATGGCTGGATCCAGGCCGAAATTCATCTTCATAATGTCGCAGAAAACGGAGAGGAAAATAAATGCGTCCACAAAGTGATTGATGGTGTAGCCAAATCTTCTGTCCTTCGGATTATGCATGCTGATCAGGGACTGAATGACCAGCAGTATTCCAGCAGCCACCTGAGAAAAAATGCCAAATCTCTAATTTATTTTTTTATTTATTCTCCTTTACAACTTAAGTATACAAAATAGCCTTAAATCAATATGGTTTTTGGTATAAATCGTTGGTGTTACGGTGTCTTTGCATGCTGTTCGAGGAGTCTGAGTGGCTGCGAGGAGTACTCTATGCCGAAACCGGATATGATAACGTTCACCACGGATATAATGAACACCACGACCAAAATGACATCGTTCAGGATGATCGCCGCCGTCTGATCCTGCTGCTTGTTTATGTTGAGACTGCCGATGGCCACAAACAGAATGCCCACCAGGAGCTGTCGGAATATGGGATATATGTTGATATTAGATGGTGGTAAGCCACTACTTTTTAGCCCCCTTAGTTCACATCGTTCAGCAGCTCGCCCTGCGGCGGCGGCAGTCGACTGTCAAAGGCCGAGATAAACAGATTTATCATCGTTGTGAAAAAGGCAAAACCCGTGCGGACATGGTTTATGATATTGGCCGACTGGTGAAACTCTGGCTGGTGTAGCCGGCAGTCCCGCAGCAGGCTCAGGGAGAGGCTCAGTACGCCCGACAGGACCTACATAGAGAAAAACACAACAATGTCAGTTCTTAAGATCTTTTTAAAATACTCCCTATTTCAATCTAGCTTTAATTTATACAAATTTAATAAAAAATATAATTTTAATCGCCGATTTTAGGGTAACTTTATTTTAAAGCGTGTTGTCAAACTTTAAACTATATTTTTTATTATAAAAACTATCAGCTAACATGCTTACATTTTTCTCTATGCAGGACACTGGAAATTATATATTTCTAAGTAAATTATAAGAAATAAAATATATGCTCACCTGCAGGACTATTGATAAACTGATCAGTATAAGCATTAGCTTGTAAAACTGATGCTGCTCGCCCACCTGGAGGATGTACTTCAGCTGCGAGGCATTGGCAGTCAGCAGGGCAATGTCCAGCATGCCCTGGGCAATGGTCTTCTTGGTGGCATATCTATTTGCGTCCATGGCTTTCATCTGAAATATTTATAAATTTTAATATGACATCCTTTTTTGGAATCTGTTTATTTATAAACTAAACATTATTGAGGAAAGAAGCCATGGTGTCGGTGCAAAAGACAGATTCAAAGTGATTCAAGTTGGGAGTTTGATACTAAAGTTCTTCGTTATCTTGGCTATTTTTATGTCAGTTTTCATTTTGATAAGAAAACACAACATTGGCACTTCAGTTAATGAAACACAAGGCGGACATTGGGAGCAAGGATAGCTTCTTGTTGGGTTCAAAGAACTATAAAATAATATAAAATAACTAACAAATTATTTCCTACCTCCCAAGCTTGCTTTACGGATTTCTGAAAGAAAACAAAACGTGTTGACTATACTACAGGTATTAACAAGGATAGTTACTATTACAAAATGAATCAACTAATTGTCAGCGAAATTAGATAATCAATATGAGAACAAACAACCTGTGGCAACAGCTCATCGGAGTTTAAGGTGCATAAGGCAAACGGGTCCGGACGGACACACATATCACCTTTAAATTGCACGAACATTCCAAACAAAGACAACAACAATAACAATTACAGACACTGGCAATTACGGATGGGGATGGGGCTGGAGATGTGGAACAGAAATGGGGATATGGCGGAGGCATGGCTCATTCGCACGAATAAATAAATAATTCATGACCAGATATACACGACGAAGATCAAGGTCAGTGCGGGAGTGAGACTTTGCTGATGATGACAAATTTTGAAGATGGAATTATTTTGGACTCACCTCGGTTTCATTAACCCGATCCCCGCCACCTGCCACCACCTGAGCCATTATGAATGAATGAATTTCTGCTATATATTTTTTCACGATTTGAGTTTGGTTTTCGGTCACACACCGCTGCTTTTTGGAAACAATTCGCAAGCAGAAACAAAAGCTCTCAAAAATGTTCGATACGAGTGGTTTCGGTTTTCATTGTTTCCTCAAATTGGCAACAAAACAATTGTTGATACTCCTCCTGGCCGAGACGTTGTCGTGGAGACGACAACCAAACGATTAAACAACAGGCAACGGAATGAAATGATTCCCAGCCAAGAGCGAATACGGCGGCCTAAAGGCGATTCGGGTTTGTGGCTCTCTTGGCCAGAAAGAGAATTGTACAAGCCGAAAAGAGCGTTTTCGAGGGAGTCATGACTAATGACAGGAGCTTTGATATAGCTTAAATATAGATTTATTGATTTATTTTGGGTTAACTGCTATCGGATGATCTGTAGGATAGTTTGGTTTAATTTTCCTGGGTTCCATGTCCTTTAAGATTTTCAATATGAGTTCAGAAAAGAGCAAATATTTAAAAAATAAGCCTATAAAAATAATTGTAAGGAATATATTTAATTAGAAGAATTAAAAGAAAATAATTGTTGAAGGAAAAATTGGTTTCATAATAAACAGATTTCTTTTAACATTTAAATAATTTGTAATAACATTATGACACTCCATTGTTGCCTTTAATAATTTTAATTCTCGCACTATTGGATAATATTTATATATTTAAGATAAATAAGACAAAGACAAACATTACACAACTTTAATAAATAAAAGCAATACAAACAATGTCATAATGCATTAGCTAAAAGAAATAGGAAAAGTTTTTTACATAATATTCCATTGCTCACGTTCAGTTCTTTAATATACTACGTTTAAGAAACCATAATTTCAATAAATAATATAAATAATTCAATTCCGAAGTTCGATCTCAAGCAGGCTTTGATTATATATGTTCAGTTTCCTCTAGCATAAATTTTATAGCCCATTTATTTATCACTCCGGTTTATAAACTTACAATCGCATTGAAATTTATTAAATTTTTGTTGCTAGACATGTTTTTCATGAACCGAAAAATGGAATTTCCCATACCCGAGGCGCCATTTCGGAACTTTACCAAAAATTTTGAAGAGGAACGCCAGATTTCTCAAAACTGGATTCCAGAAACCATACCCCAGGCCATTTCAGATGTGGGCGAAGTCTATATTCCTATAGACACATGCTATTTGAATTGCCAGAGATACGTGCACCATTATAGTGATCCCTACAGCAAGCTACACTGTCCCAAATTCTTGCTACTGCAGAGGAGGAATATGTGGAATAAAGCTGGATCGCTTCCCGGCTCTGATGACACAGTCTATAGTAGGGAATACGAATCTCCAACCCATTCATGACAGCAGCTTTCCCATGGTACCAGCAAACTCTAAATCCAGCGATACACCTCTTGGCAATGGATATGTATACCTCTCTATTTACTGGATTTAATAGCAATTGGAATATATGCTGTGCTTAATCTAATATGTGCTTAAACTTGGTACATATATAGTCTAAACTTTTATCCTTTTGCCTCTCAGAATTAAAATTATTTTTATAAAATACCCTTTAGAGCCTTTGACTGTGATTTATTTTACGCTCAGCTTCGAATAAGCATCCAGGTTGATATTTATTAACTTTAGTACTTTATTTTCTAGGCTGTTGGGAAAGCAGTTTCAATAAATAGCATTTTAAATACTTTGCGCCCATATTTGATGCATAAAACATATACACACAGTTGTATCGGATTTCTGGGGGTACTTGATGTTAGCTGACACAATGGTTTGATATAAATTTCAATAAGCCTTTCCATATCCGGCGTTTAAGCTAGTAAACACACTAAAAAGTCTTTCTGTGCACGGCCCGCTGTCCCTCTTCTTCGTACTCCCGCTTGGAGACCCACATCTTCTTGAAGGTGTCCAGCGAGGCGAGAATGGAACCGCCCATCCAGGTGGAGTAGAGTCGTTCCTGAGGCGCAGCAATCTGTGAATGCACAAGCAAAGTAATGAACAATCAATACCGAAGTAAATTAGATTTATCTCACCCTGATCTTAAGATCCTTGGCCGAGTGCTTCCTGAGCTCAGAGAGCAGGCGATCGCCGAATCCCTTGAACAACGTGGAACCGCCCGAGAGTACAATGTTCTGGTAGAGCATTTTCCTGAGATCCATATCCGACTTTTCGATGGAGTACATCAGCACGTCGTGTATGCCCTCGCACTCCTCGCCCAGCAGGTCGGGCCGGAAGAGCACCTCAGGCGCCCGGAAGCGGGCTGGTCCCACCTCGAAGGTCTTGCCGTCGGGCAGCTTGTAGGCGAACTTCTCCGTCTCGACGGTCTCCTCCTTCTGCGGATTGGTGGCCAGGTAGCACACCTTCTCCTTGATGGAGCGCACAATCTCAAATTCGGCAGTCGACCGGAAGTTGAAACCCTCCCGGCGGATGAGTGTCTTCAGGTATCGCGTCACATCGCGCCCGGCGATGTCCACGCGCATAATACTGTGAGGCATGGCGAATCCCTCGTAGATGGGAACCGCATGCGTCACACCGTCGCCGGAGTCGAGGACCACGCCGGTAACGCGACCAGTGGCATAGCTAGAGGGTTACCAGCGGTTAAGGGGAGCTGTATACTAGCAATTCTTGGAAATACTTACAGACTGAGCACCGCCTGCATTGAGACAAAGAGCGCAGGTGCGTTGATGCCTTCGAAGAAGAACTCGGCTGCCTTCTCGCGATTGCGGCGCGGATTAAGCGGGGCTTCGGTCAGCAGAACGGGATGGTCCTCCGTGAAGGTGGCCAGTTGTTCCTGATTAAAGAGAGTTACAGTGCAAGGAATGGGTAATACAGCCATATAAAAGCCTATTTACTTTGCTGTAAATGTAGCTCCATATCCGCTCCATGTCATTCCAGTCGGTGACAATGCCGTGCTCCATGGGATACCGGATGCTGAGCAGACCACGGTGCTCCTCCGCCTTCGGACCGACGAATATGTCGCCCTCCAGGGCGCCAGCCATCACCCGAACATGCTTGGGCCGGCCAATGCTGTAGGAAGTCAGTCAATCATTCAATCAATCGAACATTCAGAGGGATTGCTGTCAGGGGTACTTACTAATTGGGAAACCTGCATTTTGGAATGTGCTCGCCAGCAAAGCCGGCCTTGATCACACCGGAGCCCTGTAAGGTCACAGAATTTTAGTGAATTTTCATAAATTAGTTGTGAGGACGAGAAAAATCTAAATTATCAGCATGGAAGTGTTCAGTGTGCCGGAGGTGGACATGATGATGGTGTCCAAGAACTCGCAGAACGTGCGAAATGAGTTCTTGAAGTTTGTGCCGCGGATCGGACTGAACAACGTGAACTACGGCGAAATGTACAAGGTGGATTCGTTCTACATGGACTGCCAGAACTACAGGGACCACTACCGCGACCCCTACAACAAGCTGTTGCGCCCCAAGAGGTTCAGCACACATCACGGCAAGTGCGGCATCAAGCTGGACCCACAACTGGAGGTGTTGAAGAGGCGCACTTCCTCGCATGAGGAACCCGTGCCGGTGGTGTATCCGGTGGAGTACAGCCACAAGATGGAATTCGAGAGAGGCTTCCAGATGACCGGTCGCCATGCTAGGGGCAGTGCCTTTGGATACCCAGCTCCCTGTGTGCGTGTGTTGGGGCGTTAACTGAATATTCGCACCAATCTCTCGATCTAAATTGCCAATGTGGAAAATAAACCAAGTTTGGCGTCTGGCAAAGTTGTTGTTTCTCCTCTATTAGTCATGTTAGCCAACCGAAGACGGCTTGAAAGCTTGCTGACAAAGGGACGGGCAGTAGGTGATGTCACTGTCCTCTGGAAAAATGCCTGAAACTGGCCTGATCCTGCCGATATGCGGTTTTCGGGGGGCCCCTTCTTGCACTTACGTTATCTATGACGACGGGCTGGTTGACGACGACATCATAAGGCTCCATTTTGTGCGTTTATAAAAATTTGCAAATTTTCTATTTAATAGTTTGTCAGCGTGACCGTTGGTAAGCCGTTAAAAAAATACCTTTTAAAAATACTAAACTCAAAAAATCGATATTGTTGATAGGTAAAAATCGTTTCTACAGAAATTTAAAATAATTATATGAAAACTCTTTGTTTAAAATCCCTTTCAGGTTTAAATAGTGTTTAAAATAAAATTATTTTTGGAAAAGAATATATTCTATAGATTATATTAAATTTACAAAAATAATATCTTTTAACATAGCGATAGTTTAAAAATTATCGGCCGACCACTTATAATCGATAGGTCATCAATGTTTTGACGAATCAACTGGATGCAATGGCAGAAGCGAACTTGGACAAAAAACCGGAGGTGAAGCCTCCTCCGGGCCTTAAGGCCATCATCGACCACCTGTCGCAGGTGTACCCCGGTCAGCGGAACCCTCTGCAGGTCACCACGCTGCTCAAGTACTGGCTGGGCGGCCAGGATCCGCTGGACTACATCAGCATGTACAACTACCCCGGAGATCCGGAGAGGAACATACCGCCGCACTGGCACTACATCAGCTTCGGACTGAGTGACCTGCATGGCGACGAACGCGTCCACCTGCGCGAGGAGGAGAGCACGCGATCCGGCATGGGCTTTGAGCTCACCTTTCGCCTGGCCAAGACTGAGGCGGAGCTGAGGCAGCAGATTGAGAGCCCGGAGAAGCCTCAGCGTCCGCCCACCTGGCCGGCCAACCTGCTGCAGGCCATCGGGCGCTACTGTTTCCAGACAGGCAACGGTTTGTGCTTTGGGGACAATATTCCGTGGTGTAAGAGCCTGGACGGCAGCGAAAACTCGAAATTGCAGAGCCTGCTGGTGGCCCAGGATCCGCAGCTGGGCTGCATTGAGACACCCTTCGGCACCGTGGACTTCTGCCAGATTGTCGGCGTGTTTGAGAACGAGCTGGAGCAGGCGTCGCGCTGGAATGGTCGCGGCGTTCTCAACTTCCTGCGCCAGGATGTGCAGACGGGCGGCGAGTGGCTGGTCACCCACATGGAACGCACGATGAGCGTGTTCGAGCTGTTTCCCGAGACCCTGCTCAGCCTGCAGGACGACCTGGAGAAGCAGGGCTCCGATCTGGCTGGCGTCAACGCCGACTTCACCTTCCGCGAGCTGAAGCCCACCAAGGCGGTGAAGCAGGAGGAGGTGGACTTCCAGTCGCTGAGCGAGAAATGTGCCAACGAGGAGAACAATCGACCGCTGACGGAGACGCAGCTGAAGCGCGAGGAACCAAGCTTCCCAGTCTCAATGTCGATGAGCAGCAACTCTCTACACAAATCCTGTCCGCTGGACTACCAGCCGCAGGCACCCAACTGCATTTCTCTAGACGGCATCGAGATAACGCTGGCTCCCAGCGTGGCCAAGTACCTGCTGCTGGCCATAAAGGATCGGATTCGGCACGGACGGCATTTCACCTTTAAGGCGCAGCACCTGGCCCTGACTCTGTTGGCCGAAAGTGTGACCGGTTCGGCGGTTAGTGTTAGCGAGCCATATGGCGTGCTTGGCTATTGGATACAGGTGATGATACCGGACGATTTGGTGCCACGCCTGATGGAGGACTTTCGCAGCGCCGGACTGGACGAGAACTGTGAGCCCAAGCAGCGACTGGAGCTCGAGTGGCCGGACAGGAACCTGAAGCTGATTGTGGACCACCCAGAGCCGGTGCTGCCACCCGCTCTGCCCATGTCCCTCGACGGTGCCGCTCCACTGAAGTTGTGAAGCCGAAGCGCGCGCTCTAGCTAGTATTATTATAAATTAATCGAACTGAATCTCTCTTCCACTAACAAGTAAGTTTTACATTTTGTACAATTCATCTAACATCATACACGTGGCCGGGCTCTTGCTCCCGCAGGAGTTCACCCACTCGAAATATATATACAAACTCACACAAAAGAAAGCACTCGACGGGCCTTTGATCCGCTGTTTAAGAGAGAGAGGAAGCGCCGGCGCCAGCGAACAGGAGCGAACAATTCGCCGGGGTCAGGGCTTGTTGAGCACTTTTGAAGAGCTTGCTCCTCTTTGGTGCCTGCGGCGGATATGGCCACTTGCCAGTCAGTCACCTATGCCACCAATTAAAGACACTGCGTAGTGTCGGCCTGCTTCAGTTTCTAATTCTGGGAATTGATCAATTAGAGGCGTTCTCTTCATTTGAACGCAAAATCCCGCCCCTGATCATGTGATTTGTCTGCAGCTGGAGTGGAATGGGAACTGGAGCTGAAGCTGGAGCTGGAGCTGGACTGGAGAGGCAACATCATTCACAGCCGGGCTGGGTATCTGCTACTGTTAGCGCCTCGTTTGTTTTTGTGCCCATCTTCGCGGTTGCCTAGGTGAATTTTTGTTTACCGCAGAGAACGCACCCGCCGCCACCGCCGTTGCCGCTGCCACTGCTCTGTTGCTCTGATTAGGTGCTTGAGGCACGGGAGCCAAGTGAGCGAACGAATTTTTTTTTTTTTCGCAAACAGCTCGTGGAAAATAATTCAGTTTTCTTCATTCCGCTGCCGACGACGCAAGCGCTCGGTTGTGTGCCCGCTCGAAGCTCTCCACCCGTTCGTTACCGACCGCCACCCCTGCTCTCGCACACCTCGACACCTCGGTTCGCGCCGGAATCCCGGAGACTTTGAGTGGATCTTAGGGCCTGCGCCTGCGGGACTGGACTGGAGTTTCCGGCTAACAAGTACGTAGTGGAGCCTCCAGCAAGAGCGACTGTTCGCCGGCTGTTGCATAAGGGCCAGACCATCGACCGGTGACCTTCGATTTTGGCAGTGACCCCCCCCGGGTGGGACTGGGTGGCAGAACGTCGTCATCGACCGGGCACGTGCACGACGCCGTTGATAGTGCGAACTTCTGCGATAGCCGCCGCCGCTGCCGCCAAGACAGAAGGCGGGCAACTCGTGTTACATTGAAATTTCGCCAATGCGGTACGGTTTTTGTTCTTTTTTTCTTTTCTTGACGGGAAAAGAAACGTTTGCAGAACCGACCGTAGACGTAGAGCCAACCCGTAAGAGACAGAGGGGCGGGGACACTCGGCAAGGGCGTGCATATATGTACTATATATGTATCTGAAAAATGCGACGAATTTCAGTTATAGCTTGTAATGCAATCTGCATTCTGCGCAGCTCAAAAATGCATTACAATGTTGCTGACCAGATACTAAACTGGGAAATCTGAATCCAAGACTACTAGCTGTGAGATATGAGAGGAATTTAAGTCGTTGCATATTCATTTGAGCCTCTGAGCTAATGTAACCTTAGATGGTTATGCCTTTGCTGTCTACCAAGCCGTGCAATCCAATCAGTTTTATGTTTGCTATATTATAAATATCAAAAAGTTGAGTTCAAATTATGGTAGATAAGGAATGAGTCAGTTTTTGTGCCTTTAAAAAGCAAATTAAGCTTATTTTTATAATAAAGAAATAGAAAACGAATGGTTTAAGTTAAAAACAATTAAGAATTTAAGAAATTGGAAGTGATCTTTTTTGAAAAATTAAAACTAAGTGAGCTTTTCTAAACAATATACAAATTGTTGATATTTTTCCCAAAAGAAATCGAATTTTTAAATTGTAATTCATGAGTTTAGAGAAGCAACAAATTATAGTAAACCCTTAACAAACATTTTTAAACACTGATAAGGATCCTTAAAAAACCCTTATCTTGGTTAGAAACAAACCCCCGTCACCAAGTCGCTTCCACCCTTCAGAAAGGGATTGCATTATTGCACTATGTACGTGCCTTTGTCTCCCATTTAGTTGGATTTCTGGCTTGGATTGCAGGCATATTCCCCTTAGTCGGGCTGCGCAAACAGTGATAAACGTGCCCAAATATTTAGCTAGCCAATTCCGTCAGTCTGCGATAATTTCCCGGATTCCGGGATGGGGAAATGCAAATGATACTCGCTCCTATCATTTCGGCGAGTCAACATTACAGTCCACATTTGGGTGCAATGTGGCTGACCGATTACTGATCCCTGTCCCACTTTCTAGGTAAATATATATATTTGCAGCCAGAACTCTTAGCCAATCATGGCCGAGAACGAGCCGCTGAACGAGACCCAGAAGCAGGTGAACGGTCGCATCCTGCCCGCCAATGCCAATGGACATGCCAAGTCGGCCACCAATGGTCAGGTGGTGCATGCGCATGCCAATGGCAAAGGTGCGCCTGCTTCGATGCAGAATGGCAACGGGACACACATCGAGGCCCCCTGCTGTCGGGACATACACGGCAAGGAGCCGCCGGACGGAGGAGCTCGGGCTTGGCTGGTGATGGTCAGCGCCTTCCTGTGCAACGGCATCATCTTCGGCTTCATCAACACATACGGCGTACTGCATTCGCTGCTTAAGGACCGGCTCACAGCCATCGGGGATACGGAGGCCTCCAGCAAGGCGGGTGAGTTTGTCTTCCTCTGTGACATCTCCCAAGAAATCTCGGAGCTCTCAATCAGCATCAGCAATTTGCTCCAAATAATCCCTTTAGCCCGCGGCAAATTAATTCCATATTTATGGCAAGTTGCTGGCGTTGATTGTAATTATGCAGGGAGGAGACCAAATGAGATTAGATGATGGGAACTGGGCAGTTGTTGTTTTGTGTTTGGCGACTATCGCTTTCAGCGGGTGCCTGCCTGCCAAGTGCTCTCCATAAAATGAATTATAACTTATGGCCTGGGGGTGCAGTGACATTGATTTGAATCAAGTCGAAATAGAGAAATAAATCATATTTCATTTTAATAAAAGCCATAAATAAATATTTATTATTAATATTTCTAAAGAAATTATGTATTCTCAGAATCTGTCGTCAGTTACTTATTTTATATTTTTCACTTTACTTGGAATATTACATTACAAGCTCTCATTATAATGAAATATGAATGAAATATTATCTTATATTATATATTATATATTATTATAATAAATGCTGTTATATAAGAGAATATTTTATTGATATTTCTTAATCTAAATTGCTTTTAAAATCAGAGAATTATAAAGTGTGCTTTATGCCACTCAAATATTAACTTGGAACTATGTATTATAACAAAAGCTAGAATCCTATTTAATAAATCTTCAAGAATATTTTCTTATTTATCTCTTTGTCCTTTAATAAACAAAATATCAAAAATATATTTTTTTATATCGACTTCCGATCCAAATATCCAAAATAGTATCAATATAATCCATAGTTTCTTCCCTTTCCACTTGAAATCCCCCTAAAATGTTACTTCAGTGATAATATTTCCCTTTCCAATTGAATTCGTTTAAGGCTCTTATAACAAATATTGATTGTTTGAAAGAGAAACGCCAATAGCAAATGTTCTTTATAGTAAATTTGTATCGGAAGTTATTATTATTCAAATTTAGTATTTCGAATCTTCAACGGACATTCGACTGGCAGTCAAGGCGCATTGCTGTTGCTCTCTCTCCGCCGGCTGGCTGTTCTGGGTTCAATAAAACATTGTAGGTAGTACGTAGTAGCTGTGACGATATAGGAATCCAAACGTACCGACGTCAAGTGAATTAAATTGCTAAAAGTTGATTGGATCACAAAGCATTATTCAACACCCCAACAGAGCGAGGGCGAAGAGCAGCACGATGGTCGGCGATGTCAAGACTCTTTGGAGTTGCGACGAGTTGCAATGTTATACGGAGAGGAGCCTGGAGCCAGTACAGAATATATTTTTTTCGGAAGCTCAAAGCACTTGCAATCAGAATGAACTGGCATTATGTTCAGGGTTCACTGCATTTTGCCGCCGTTTGTCAAGGTTTGAGCGCTGGCCTGCATTACGCATACGCAGCGTGGGCCCGTCTTTGCATTAAGGGCACGGCCGGCCGCGGCGGCGGCGAAGCTTCCACGAAAGAGTGAAATACTGACCGGCCAGAAGACAAAAGCCGCCAGCAAAAGTGCACCCGCCACTGACCCAGTTACTTGGTCGGCTGGCGTTGACGCGGAAGCCCCGCAAGTGTCGCCGCCTGACAGCGATCCTCCGCCGAGCCAAACAGGGCTAGAGGTAGAGCTAGAGCTTCAGCCGGAGCTCAGCTAGTTCCGCAATATGATTAAAACCTGACGTAATCCGAACCTGAGCTCTGCGGAGAGGTGTTGTGTGTTGTGTGCCCCGCTTGTGCCATATTTCCCCGGTGTCGATTCATCAATTAATTGTCAGCTTCTCCGTCAATTACACACGTCCATAAGCACATTACAGCGACTTAGTGAAGCTTAGTGGATGGCTGGCCCATCGGTTCATCCGTGCGGATCGTCGGAGGTCAAGATCAATAAACGTAGGCCTTTCCCGATAGCCCAGTCCATGCAATCCCGTCCAGAATTGCGTCAGATCATGGCAATTGTGAGACAATTGCCAGCTATGAGTATGCGGCATCCTATAAATATTGCGATCTATTTCGGCTGCTCCTCAGACGAACGCCAGACGCCACAGCGGTGCCATGTAAAGCCCCTTCCGCTCGCGGTTTCTTTTTTAGATTTTTGGCACCGCCTCGCATTGTGTGTGTGGGCATTATCTAATAGTTCTCTACGCAGCTCTCACTGGGATTGCCATTGACTGGCAAGAGACGGAGAGAGAAAACGATGTGTGGCATTGACATTGACTGCCTTGCCGGGAGATGATGGCTTCTGCGCATGTGGGGGAGAGTTACGTGCCCGCTCGTGGCATCAGTTAGGCGCACTTAGCCATGGTCCAAAGATATCCATGCGGCGCCCGAAGTGGGTCAGTTTCTATTTTGAGATAATGTGCTGCATTTTCCCCTTAGTACGTGGATTTTGTGGTTTATATATATTATGCCATATATAATATGCGGAAATGGCATTTTTTCAGGTCTTTGTTGGGGTTTTATTTCTTAGATTTTGTATTTTTCACAATTCTTAAAATATTTTGTAGATAGAATTTCATTTTTCTGATGGCTTTAAAGGGGATTGTGTATTTTTAAAAGGGTTTTCTTTTTAATATGTGGAACTGTAGCAATTTTTTATGATTTTAACAATTAGTTTCACTTCGAAAATAACTATTTAAATTCTGTTTACATTCTTTGGATACCGGCAGGGGTCAAGCAAATAATGATTTATGATTCAGTTTAAGTTCTTTAGGAATATGTGGAAGGAAATACAATTTTCGGCTTCCGGAAGTTTGGGTTTTTTTGGGTTTATTTTTAAAGCCAGTATTTGTATTCCTCCTAACTCTATCCTTATTTCTATTAAATATTTCCCCAAAGAGCATTTAGCATTCACCACCAGCAGAATCCCAGTTATCTCCAAGGGAAATCCGCTTAATGTGAAAGTGAAATCGCTAAAGACCTGTATGTGTGCACAAAAAAAATATCAATTGCTGGGGGGTTAAAGGTCAAGGGAGGTTAGTAGCTCCCCATCTATACATATAAGCAAATATTATGAATGGTATATACGCAACGCTCTTAATATTCAACTCGGGCACTTTAGAACGCAGATTGTAGTAATAAATTCGAAATGACACGCGAGCTGAATCGAATGCTTATCTCTAGTTCCGGCGTATATTTGATAGTCACTACGATTGGGGCCTCAAATCCGCATTGTTTTCGGGTTGTAAAGTTAAGTATCAATAGGTTTTATGAAGTGTTACAAGTGGTCACTAAATAAATAATCTTAATTCGAACAGAAATCAATGATAACAGTTTAGCTTTTGGTGTGATAATTTCCTATGCCTATGGACTTTCATCGGTTACCTTTTTTGTTTTGCGGTCCCAGACAATGGACCAAAGTGGCCCGAGAAGCTGCAGCTGCACAGCTGGAGGAGGAGGGGACCTTATCGTGGCATTAGATCGGCTTGGCAGGCGGGGAACAAAGAATTAACCTGATTCTGTCAATCGAGCTTCAAATCAAAGTGCCAAAGTGGAACAAGCGAAAGTGTTTACGCATTGCAAACAAATGGATTCTGATTCCCCACGACTGAGTTCAGTGGAAAATCTTTAAACTTTGGTCCAAGATCCCGCTTCTATTTTCCCGCCTACAGGAATCAGGTTTCCCGACCGTTTGGGGCATCCACCTGGAAGTTAGCACACACCTGGGCTCCAGACTTGGTTTCAATCGCTTCGCTTCACAATCAACCGCAAGTGCGTGAGATTCGATTTGTCAAAGGAAATTATTGCTGGTCTCTTGGGGATTTCATTCCTTGATTTTATATATAATAATTACAATTCCCCCATCTCTTTACAGCTCTCATTGGCTCCCTGGCCATTGGCACCACATTCCTCTTCTCCACAGTGGCCGGCTGCCTCACTGACAAAATCGGTCTGCGGCTGACCACATTCGCCGGCGGTGTCCTCTCGGCTGGAGGACTGCTGCTCTCCTCTTTCTTCACCGAAAACATCAGCGCCCTGTACTTCACCTATGGCATCATGTTTGGTATGGGCGCCGCCCTCGCCTACACGCCCACCCTGGCCATTCTGGGCCATTATTTCAAGCGCTATCTGGGCAAGGTTAGTGGCTTTGTCACAGCCGGCTCCAGCGTCTTTACTGTGATATTGCCACCTTGCCTGGACAAGCTTCTGGTGGGCTATGGCCTGGAGGCCACCTTAAGGGTGAGTGGAATAAAAGTAAATCTCTATAATCTCTAATACTCATTGGCTTTATTTTCGTAACAGATGATGAGCCTGGTGTCCGCCTTCATCATCATTTGCTCCTTCGTGTACAAGCCACTGCATCCGCCGCCGGAGCCACCCAAGAAGAAGCCCGGCAGGTCACGCATGAATCTTTTCCTGCGCTCCATTGTCAATGTGGAGATCTGGAAGCGAAAGCGCTTTGTGATCTGGGCCCTGTGTGTGCCCCTCGCCCTGTTCGGCTACTTTGTGCCCTACGTCCACATGATGCAGTTCGTAAAGAAGACTTTCCCGGGCGAAGATGTCAATCTGCCGGTGATGTGCATTGGCATCACCTCCGGCATTGGACGCCTTATCTTTGGCGTCATTGCCGATATGCCGGGTGTCAATCGCATGTACCTGCAGCAGCTCTCCTTGGTGTCCATCGGTTTGGTTACCCTGCTCTTGCCGCTGACCAACTCGTATGTGGTCTTGGTCTCCTTTACCCTCGTGATGGGTCTCTTTGATGGCTGCTTTATCTCGCTGCTGGGTCCCATTGCCTATGAGATTTGTGGCCCTTCCGGAGCCACACAGGCCATAGGTTTCCTGCTGGGTCTCAGCTCCATTCCGCTGACTGTGGGACCTCCAGTGGCGGGTATGATTCTGGATAGAACCAACTCGTATACCGTGCCTTTTATACTGGCGGGTCTGCCGCCTTTGCTGGGTTCCTCGCTACTTTTCCTGGTAAAGTGCGTTAAGGAAGAGGAGAATGGCGTCAGTGCTCCGCGAGCGGTGGTGCTGGCTAATGGAGACATTGAGATTGCCAGGAATGGCAACTACCAGTCAGGGGGTGAGTTCATTTGTTTATTTTTCGATTTATACATTGATTTTTCTTTCATTCTCTGCAGGCACCAAGTCGAGCGTACCGCTGATGGGCTCGGCCAGCAATGGAGTCAACGGAGCAGCCACAATCCAAGGATCCAATGGACATTTGGACAACAACGGAACTGGTTCGTACCCCGACTCACCTTGGCCTAGCCTTACTCGCATCTCAGACTCCCCCGCCTGCGACCATCCTTCAAGTAGTAGTACCTCGCTTCACACTAACCCGGGCGCCATGCTGCCCAGCTGCTCGCACACCGCCCTGCTGGGCCGGGGCTCCGGTCCCAGCATATCGTCCGTGCCCCTGACTGACGACCCCAAGCGGCGTCGCTATAACTATTCCATATACTAACCCACTGCCTAGTTGCTAGTTGTTTCTTTGCTTTGCTTGGCTTTCCCTACTGTAAGCCCTTCTTTAGGGTGGGTGGAACGAGTTTGTATTCGAATGTAGCATGACCAAGACTCACTTCCGACCCGCTTTAACCCTGCACCTGCACCCTCACCCCCATCCCATCCCATCCCATTGCTGTTAATTGCTTTGTAGATCGTAAGACTCATCATCGATCGCGGAACCTGCTGTAAATAAATGCCAGCTTTTATCGCATATCTATACGTCGCTGTGTGTTTCGGAGTTCGGAGCTCGATCGAAACCAGAAACCACCTTCAACTGTATTCTCCTGTGCCTCTTTTTTAGGGAAACTCGCCGTAATCGACGACGGATCGGCGTCCTAGAGAGTGACCCCTATATAGAGAGTCGCCGCACTAACTCAAAATTCCACACAAACTTTTCGCAAAAGCAATTCAGAAAAAGTTCTGCCATTTTCAGCTGTAATCTCATCGTCGTCGTCGGAGTCCGCAGCTTAGCCAGCGCAAAATCGAGGTGTTCATTCTATATGTTTAAAAAGTTGAAAGTAAATCATATCTACCGCACATGTTGCCAAGCATATAATGTATGTCCAATCACCGGATCGCTGGAGATGCCGATGATGCCTCTCCTATACTTCACACGTGCATAATACCACCTAGACTAAGGCGAATAATCTCGCAAAACCAAATAAAAGTAATATTTTAATTTTTAATAAATAATACAATGAATAAGTATGCGATTTTATATTTTTATTTATTTATTTATGGTAGCAATTTGTAAGGGATTCCTAGAGCAGAGCTGGAAATTCCAATTTATGTAGATTACTTATCATTATAATTCTCTTATTTCTCTTAAATATTTTGTAGAAAAATGTCAGGAAATAATAATTGTTTCAGGTATTACTTTCTCCGAAAGTTGTTTCTGATCTACCGGGGTTATTACTCTATTAATTGATAAAATCACTCCTTTTGGCCACCTTCCTAATGCCACACTTCACTCTTCTTCACTGGGAACAAGGCCGATTGGAATATTTGATGGGTTATATATAACGCAATAATTAGCACCGATTCCCCCAGATCGAGTCCCCATCGATGACGTATTGGATCACCGACATTGCCCAATTCACATTCCCAAAGTGTTTGGCGTGTCACCGCTGGCCATTAGTCAAAATTATAGCGATTTGTATGCGCGACCCCCCGTGTTGCTTCCAATAAAAAAACCGGCGCACTACGACTACGGGACTCACCCACCTAGTCCGTAGCTCTTTCTTTATCTTTCGCTGGGGCAGTAGTCGACCGCCACCGGTTCGATCATTGAGCACTACGCGTGACAATAGATCGATCGCGGCCCAAAGCAGGCATCACGTCCGGCTTATAAAAAGACGATTGCCTGGAAATTGGGCAATCACTCTGTTGGCGCACTTCAAATCGCTCGGTTGGTCGGTCGAAATCGGAATAGAAATCAAGGATTATAGCCACAATGCTCACCTGGACTTTATGGTGTGGCATAGTCTGCCTGCTGTGGTTCTACTTCCTGTGGAGTCGGCGCAGGTTTTACTTGTTTGCCCTCAAGGTTCCAGGCCCACTTGGATATCCCATACTGGGCATGGCCCACTGGCTGAGCCGACGTGAAGGTGCTCGTGAATATATATATAAAAGACACAAGATCGAAGGATATTAATGTTGGTATCTCCATGCAGATATCCTTAATTCGTTTGCCGTCTTTCTGGATAAGCATGGCCCGGTTATATTCTCCTGGCTGGGACCCATTCCCTTTATGATTGTCAGCGATCCGCAGGTGATTCAGGATATATTCACCTCGCCGCACTGCATCAACAAGGGCATCATCTACAAGGCAGTGGACGATGGAGCTGGCACGGGACTATTTAGCTTGAATGGTGAGTGTGTTTTGTATGGAATATGTGGCAGTTAATCATCTGCAACTTCTTCTAGATCCTCGCTGGAGTATTCATCGCAAGCTGCTGAATCCCGCCTTTGGACACAAGGTTCTGCTCAGTTTCCTGCCCATTTTCAACCGAGAGACGGCTCTGCTAATGGATCAATTGAAGCCTTTAGAGGATGATGGAGAGAAGGATCTTATACCACTTTTACAGAGCTTTACCCTGAGCGTGGCCACGCGTGAGTAGCTCCACAAGTCCCTTGAGCTCCTCCATTAATTAGCTTTAATCTGTTTATTTAAAGAAACCACCATGGGCAGCGATGCGAAAGAGCGAAGAGAACTTCCGGAGCAACTCCCTCCTGGAGCGTTATCAATGGTGAGTGTTGAATGGGATTCGGACTGCTGCATTATGCATTAATAGTGCTCTAAACACCATGGCAGATATGTGCTTCTCGCCGTGGCTCAATAGCCGATTCATACGCCAGTTGGTGGGCAAGGAATCGCAATATCACCAGGCCAAGACCGAGATTCGACAGTTTATCAAAAAGGTAAAAGTCCCCCAGGATATCCTTGCGAACTTATAAAGATTTTCTATTGGTTTTCCCCTTTTAGCTCATCCAGAAAAAGATGGTCGCTGATGCTAAGGAATCGTCGTTGCCTTCGATTCAGTCCCATGACAAGAACATATTCCTCAACTTGGCTACGGATCTGCTGAGACGCGGAGTGTTTAGCTGGAAAAATGTGGAGGACGAATCGAATATAATTGTTTTTGGAGCCTTTGAGACCACGGCAAATACCGTTTACTATACCCTCATGCTGCTGGCCATGTTTCCGGAGTATCAAGAGAAGGCCTTCGAGGAGATTCGTAGCCTGTTCCCAAACACTGGAGACTTTGAGGTGACCTATAATGATATCCAGCAGATGGTGTATTTGGACCTAATTCTCAACGAGTCCATGAGGGTTGTGCCGCCAGTTCCCGTGGTGTCCCGACAAACGTCGCAGGACCTAAAGCTGTCCAATGGAATTGTGATACCTCAAGGGGTTCAGATAGCCATCGATATGTTCCACATGCACCGGAGCAAGAAAATCTGGGGACCAGAGGCCGAGACCTTCAATCCAGATCATTTTCTGCCCCACAATATCCAGGATAAGCACCCATACGCATTTATACCCTTTACCAAGGGTATCAGGAATTGCATAGGTAAAAGTATATATATATTCTTTAGAATTTGAATTGCTTATAATTAATAATCTTTTCTTTTATTTCAGGCTGGAGATATGCTTTAATTTCGGCCAAAGTAACACTGGCCAAATTGTTAAGAAACTACAGATTTAGGACAAGTTTTCCCTTTGAGGATCTTTATTTCGTGGAGGATATAACACTGAAACTGAAAGTTGTGCCACTGATAGAGCTTCAAAAACGAATCTAAAATTTATTGTTATTGTTATAATATTGAATTTAAATAAAGTTAGTTAAGTAAAAATATAAAAATAAAAAAGCTCTATTTGTTTTGTTAATATAATAAATATAAGCTTGCTTTTATAATTTACTCAATGGAAGTTTTAGATCACATGTGGAACGCGTCGCCTTCGCTTTCTTCTCCCCCTCCACTTCCTCCTCCTTCTCTGGGAAAGCTGGGAAAGAACTACAGGATTTGGTCATTTGTGTAGGGATTCCGGACCAGCTATTCCAGCTTTATTTTCACAAGCTTCCTTACTGAATAATTTCTTTTTTTGATTACCCCGCTCGCCGCCGTGGCCACATTTGAATCCTTCGCATCCCGCACGGCTCTAACAGCGCGACCAAACGCTTTCTCTGCGGAAGAGGAGGGCCAACAGGCAAAGCCAAGCACATAAAATAAAATAAATAAATAAATATTTCGGCAAAATCTATTTTATATTTCATTTTATCCCTTTAAGAGTTTCTTAATTCTATTTTCCTTTATTATTCCTAATTTGTTGATAGCTTTATTGAAATTGTTAATGGTAAATGGACCCCTTAAAGGGATTCTAGCAGGCCAAATTAAATATAAATTGTTCCCCTAAAAATTCGATTTTGAAATTTAAAGAGTAGCAACAGTAGACTTATTCCCTCCTTGTTTTTATTTGCTTATATTTATTTGCTTTTTAAATATAAGTCAATGTTTTTTAAGGACCTCTTAACATTTCCGATTTTAACATTTTTCGATTACGTTTCTGTTAACTTACGTTGTTTGATTACGTGCCTGTACGTGTGACCAGCTGCCTGGATAGGAATATTTAAAACCTCAGTGCGGTCACGCTTTCGTTCGCAACGCTATTTTGACAACTTTTAATAATTTTATGTTATTGTTTATTGTCGTCCGTTTTCTGCCTATGAGCGTAACATAAACAAAGATTGAAAACGAGAAATAAATTTACTGAGGCCACTGACCATGTCGCTCACGGACATTTTGGAACTGAACAAGGAGGAATTATTCGCGAAGATCCGCAATGGCCTGCCGCTGGTGCAGAAAACGCAGAATTTGCTGGACTGCAAGGACGACCTGCTCTTCGCCTGGGACGCCAAGGACAGCTGCCTGCTGGTGCGCAACTGGCGCGCCTCGCTAACGGATGCCGAGGGCAAGCATTCCTCCGGCGGCGTCCAGTTCCAGACGCTGATACCGTCAAACGCCGTGGGCCTCGAGGTGGACCGCGTGCTGGCCTCCAACGAGGGGTCTTTGGTGGCGCTGAGTGGTCCGCGCGGCGTGACCATCCTGGAGCTACCACGCCGCTGGGGCCCCGACGGCTACTTCAAGGACGGCAAGCCAAAGATCACCTGCCGCACATTCAGCCTGGACACCCAGCTGTTTCAGAACAACCCACCGCTGGAGGTGCGCCAAGTGCGCTGGCATCCGCACTCCGTCTCCGACTCCACGCTGCTGGTGCTGCTCAACAACAACACCATTCGTGTCTACAACCATGCCAAGTTGCGCCATGTCTGGCAAGTGGGTCCCTCGGTGATGCGCGGATCGTCCAACAACACTCTCTCCGACTTCGGTGAGGTGGCCGTCGACTTTGACATCGCTCCGGCAGCCAAGCCACGCAACGCAGATCCGGATGACACCACCACGGCCGACACTACAGCCAATCAGAGAAACCAAACCCTGCAGGCGGCGAAGGCGGTGCAGAAACAGACGAAGATCGAGTGGCCTGTGTTGGTGCTGCGCGAGAACGGCAACATCTACGTCCTTATGACTGGCCTAGACTCCGAGAAGACGCGTCTGCAGGGCCCCATCACCATTACGCCGCAGGCCCGCGACAATTATGGCCTGGAGTCGTGCGCCCTCATGGTCATCCCTTCGCTGCCGCCTACCGTGGTGATGGCCGAGTCCAACGGAAAGCTGCATCATGCCCTGCTCATGGAGGCCGAGGCGGCCGAGCATTCCTTCAACGAGGTGGATGACTTTGTACTCATCGAGCCCGCCGAGTATGTCATCCACGTTTTGGAGACTGTGGAACTGGAGCTGGGACTCTCGGCATCTCCGAAAACTGGATCGGGAGCTGGGGCTGCCTACAACTGCCCCATCCACTTGAAGCGCGATCTGATCAACGAACTGCGCTACTTTGCCTACCACAACGCTGGCCTCCATGTGGTCACCGTAAGCTTTATCTCGGAGCTGCAGCGCTATCTGGAAAGCGATGCTGAGCATGATAGACTGGAGCTTACGTCCTCCTCCCGGGCTGAATACATTTTGTGCACCAAGTTCAACTCTGGCGAGGGAATCAACGCTGTCTTGGGCATCGCCCTTCTGCAGATGCCCGCTGGCGTAGTCCTTCTGCTCGGTAGCGGTCAGGTGGTCAGTCTCAAGCTTGTTATCGATGCTCAGCTACTGGTGACACCCGGTGAGCATAGGAAGACCGGCTTGGATATCGATGAACAGGAGAGTGGACCGTCGTTTGTGGACACGATCAAGTCGCTGCTGCAGCGCAGTGTCAACCAGCCAATACTGGCGGATAAGCTGGCCTCGCCCTCCGCCCAGGAGAGCTACGAGCTGCTCAATCAAGCCATTGAGGTGCTGCGTGAAGAGTACCTGAAGCGCCACGACCTGGTGAGCGCCGCATTCGCCCGCCACATTAACCAGATCCAGCTGAAGGAGCAGCAGCAGCTGCAGGAGATCCAGGACCTGGAGCAGGAGCGCGAGCTGATCAGCGAGCGGGCCCACAAGCTGGCCGAGCGCTTCGAGGAGATCAGCTACAACCAGGAGCTGCTTGTTCGCAAATGCTACAACCTGATGAAGCAGGCCAATGCTGCGCTGCCTAACAATCTTATGGCCGAGCGTGGATTTGCCCAGGAGGTGACGCGCCTCAACGAGGTCACAAAGGGCCTGGCCGCCAATTTAGATACAGCCAAAAAGTCGCTCAACAAACAGCGCTATCATATTGCCAAGAGTCAGGAGGAGCTGAAAAAGAATGCCTACGAGCTGCCGGAGAACCAGCACCGCACCATCAAGGAGATCCTGACCCAGCTGAATGGCGAAATCAATCGCCAGATCATCGACGTTAAGCGCATCAATAAGATCGTTGGCGTGTGATGACACACACACTTGTGATGATAAAGTAAAGTCGAGGAACTGAAACCTATTAATAATAAACATTTTGTCGATTAAGTACCCAAGCTGTTATAGTTGTTTTCTTTCTGTTTTCGTTCTTGTTTTTTATGCTTCATTTTTGTATTCGCAGACATGCTAATGGATTTGCGTCAGGGGTGTTGGACAGACAATCCTCCAAAACATTTGATATTGTATTCCGAACCTTAATTCAATGCGGAATACTGTGTCGTAAAAGAAGAAGCGGGAACATAGACTCTTTCATAACAATGTAAATAGCGGCGATGTTGGACATAGATCATACGATGGCATATTCTTTGTGGCTTATGAAAGCGTCGGTGGAGTTGTAGATTAATATTTTATCTATCTGAACCGAAGGTTATATAATTATTACTTACAGTGAAATGTGTTACAAGTATAGTTTCTTAAATCTGAAGTTTTTTCGTTATATAATGTCAAATCTTGTAATTTTCATTTCCAATTTAGATAATAGTGTTCTCTAAACCTGATTTAAGTAAACAAACCCAGAATTTAATAGAATTTCTCCTGTATTTGAATGTAAGTCGCCCTTCGAGCGCATTTAGCCTCTCTTTCTAGTTCTCCTTTAATCAAAATATTTGCAAGGCTAATTCGTACCCCCCAACCATTTGAGGTTTCGATTTTATTTACGTTTCAGTCGTCAGTCTGTAGCTGACTTTGGCGGAAGCGAGATGACGTCGACCCTGCTGGCCACCCTGTCCAGCCTGTACACCGGACTGTTCAACTTTGTGAAGGCGAAAGTGCCCTTTGTGATCGAGGCAGCCATGGTTACCCTCTGCTTCGCCTCCATTGTGGGGCGCTACTGCATTCTGGCTTAGAAGGAGGAAGATTTGGAAGACTTGGCGCTGCGCTGTGTGATTCGGAGGAACTTGTTAAACGTATATTTATGTGGATGTGTGTTCTGTGACTTTATGTGGAATACAAACTAAATGCTTAAACCTAAACCTCGGGCTTCTCGATCAGGTGGATATAGAAGGCGGGATTCTTCACCAGGCTCATCTCCTTGAAGTCGCCGTACAGCTGGTGCTGGGCCTTCTCCGAAAAGATTTCGCCAAGGATCTCGCGGAAGCGCTTCAGCTCGTGGGGATAGTAGGACAGACGGAATTCGCTGGTCAGCTTGTTGCCAGCGATCAGGTAGTCCATGGACACCAGGGATGGCTTGCCGCAGTAGAAGAGCACCGATGTCTTGATGTCCGCCGTGTGACTCGTCTGTAATTAGTGGCAAGTCATTCGTAGAGGTTGGATTAGGTTGGATTATTTAAATCGAAAGCTGTGTAAGCGATAAGGATGAAAATGATGGGGAAATCGTTGAGTGATGCATTTACTTTGGAATCGAAAACAAGATCAGCGGCAGCTCTCCTATCGCCACGATGACGCCTCATTATTTGGTTGTTTTTGAATGGAATATGTCATTTAATAGATTTTAATTAATCTCAAAGTGATGTGGCACAATTCCGCTGACGAAATTCGGAATCTCTGAGCATCATTTTAAATTATTTAAATTAATTACTCACATTATAGTAGATGCTCTTGGCGGGCGTGGCTCCTGTCTCCAGGATATTGTCATAGTTGCGGTGATCAATCAGCAGGACGCCTCCTGGCTTCAGGCACTTCTCGAAGTTGCCAATGGCCTGCTTGTGCTCACGCTGGTCGCCAAAACCGTCCATCAAGTGGGCAAAGGAGTTGCCCAGGCAGATCACAGCATCAAAACCGTCCTTAATATGCTCCTGGATGTCATCGTACAGAGTCAGCCAGTTGGCCTCCTCAATAACTATAAGATTTCAAAAGATAATAATTAGTAAAGATAAGTTTTGGTAGTTCCTCTTAATTAACTTACCCCAACTGTCGAAGGCAGCCTCCTTGCGACGGTTCCAGCGCTCCTTGAGTGCATACTTTAACATCTTGTCGGAGGCATCAACGGAGACCACCTCAAAGCCTTCCTCCACAAGCATAAGAGAGTCCACACTAAAAGAAAAGGTTTAAAAAATGATAAGAATTAAATTAGATTAATATTTAATTTAAAATTAAAAGAAAAATCTTAGCTTAAAATCTGCTATCTTCAAGGACATCTCCCCATAACTCACCCCGTTCCACAGGCCACATCCAGGACTCGCTTGCAGCCCTTCTTCCTTAGCATATCAATCAGGAAATTCTTGTAGTTGTCCGTTCGAGAGTTCTTGTCTCCAATGAAGATCTCCCATACCTTGGCGGCCTTGCCATCGGCATATTGGTCCCGGACTCCTTCGGCAGAGATGCCATCGGAACGGGCAACGAACACACTATCAGCGGAGGTGGTCATGGTCTCTGGTCTCTGGGGATTGTCAGCTCTGGTCGGCAGATCGCAGCGGAATAAATTCAATCTCCGTACGCACCCACCACGTTGACTATCCGCGAGAGCTGGGGTGTCCAGAAGCCAACAGCTGGTGCTACATACATAGGCCACACCGAGCCAGTAGCCAGCTTTCCGTAATCCGTAATCTTATCAATCCCGCCCGCTTTGACGTGCGCCCTGCGATGGCGGTGGCGGCTAGAGAGCTCCAACATCTGGTCCCGGCGGAACGTGTTTCGCCAGCGCGGCTTTCGCTTTTGGGTCTCTGCCCCTGACCTCGACCCTCCGGTTGTGATTAGCCAGAGCCGGCGGCAATCGCATCCCGTGGTCAAAAATAGAATGACAGAGCACTATATCTAAGCAAGTGAGTGGTACAGTGGAAGCACCACTAAGGAATAATAAAGAAAGGATAATAAAAATATAAATAAAAAATATTATAAGATCTTTATATAAATATTTAATCCATAAAAGTTTACTTGTGTTTTTGGAAGGAGCCTGCAGCTCGTCGTCCTGGTAATCATCAGAGTAACTTTATCTTATGTTGTTTTCATAGAAAAAATATTAAAAAATTATTATATATCATATATATGTATATAATATAAATTATTTTATATAATCTACATAAGATAGAGTCATTTTATTGAGATAGTCTTTACTATACACTATACTATTACTTTTTATAGTCTTTACTATACATCGTATGAGCTCAACAATGACTTGTATATTTTCCTAGAATTTCCCCACGTGCTGTTATTAATAAATAATGTTTTTAAATAATAATATTTACTATTTTTTTAATAATAAATATTGTTAATCATTCCCAAAAGTTATTCTACTTACATAAATTTAAATCCCTAATAAAAATCCTCATTTGTTGATGTAAAACATTTTCTTTTTTATTTGTATTTAATAATATTAAATAATATTTATAAATATTGCACTGCTTTAAAAATCAAGGACTCGATTTCCTTCCAATGATTGGTCTTTATATTGCACCTCGAGTTTCTATGGATTAGATCTTAGAGATAAAGTCACACTGGATGTTCTATAGGAGGTACTACTTATTCCTAGACATGATTACGTTTCGCAAGATAATTGATCTCTTTACGGATTACCGGCGATAATTAACTTGGGAAACATAAGCCGTAAATCGATAAATATATATAATATAAAAGTATATATGAGTATGTAGTCTTATCTGCTATGTACATCGTAACTATTCCGGATCCACGTCTATGGCAAGTAACCCAGCGAGTCCTCTAAGGAGGCACTCACCGCCCGCATCGACTGATAGCTGCCCATGCGGCTCCTGCTGGCGCTGCTGCGTATGGAGGCGGCCTTGGCCTCCATGGCCTTGATGTTGGCCAGCAGATTGTCGGCGCTACCGCCTCCCGCCAAGCCCATGCTCTTGCCCAGCGGCATGGCCAGTGGCAGGCCTCCGCCCAAGCGATCCGTGCTGAAGGACTCTCGGGTACGGCATGAGGACCTTCTGGAGGAGGCTTGCGATCGACAGCTGCCGTTGCCCAGCCGGGATCCCAGGCCTGCTGGTGCCGCCCCCTTTGGCGGGCACAGGCTCTTGATGTCCGTCGTCTGGCTCAGCTTCATGTCAGCAAACACAGCCGCCGCCTCCACGCTCTTCTTTACGCTGAGCGCCTCATGGGGCTGCACTGGCTGACCGCTTCCGTTGATGTTGAAGAGCTCGTAGTCCAGGCCCAGTTTCTCTGAGGGCTTGCCTTTCCGCGGAGCTCCACTTGCCCCACCTGGTCGGGACTTTCGCTGCTGCTGGGAGAGGGAATCCTCGCTGAGGGCAGCTGCCGCCGCCGAGGAACGTTGTCGGCGTTGGGTGCGCTTGCAGTAGCACTTGCTGGCGCTCACACAGCTGTCCGAATCACAGGACGTGGTCGTATCCGTGTGCGTATTGTTGGCCGAGTCCCGCTCCAGCGAGCTGGTCGGCTCCTCCTCCACCATGGAGCAGTAGCACTTGTCGTCTGAGCGGCAAGAGATCAGCGAGTGCCGACTGGTGGCCGTTGTTCCTGCTCCACTTTGATTTACTGATGGCTTCCGGGTGGGCGAGGCCAGGGCCATGTTGCGTTCGTTCTTCTGGCGCAGTTTGTGGTTCAGGTGCTCGGTGCGCAGGCTGCAGTAGCAGCGATCGGCAGAGGCACAGGCACAGGACTCGGAGTCGTAGCTGCACTCCGAACAGGACACATATCTGAGGGGGATTGGGGTTAAATAACTTTAATAAAACATTTACTGGGAGTTTAGGAGCTTCAAGTGTAAACCTACCCGCTGCTGCTGTTCCGATTCAGTCCCTGGGTATGCTCGTTCCTAACCACAGAGACATCGGAGCCACTGGTGGCCGCCCTGTTCCTTTGATGCTGCTGCTGGGCAATGCTGATCGGTGGCCCAATGATGATTGGCGGACTGATTTTGCGTTTGTCCAGGCTGCTCTCCTTGGGCTTTACCGCCGGCTTGGCCAGCTTTCCACGGCAAGAACGGAACTGGCCCAGTTGGAAGACCTTCTTGAGGCTCTTGGTACCAAAGAAGCCAGTCTTTGGCTTCTTCTGGGGGAGAGGGAGAAAAATATGTTGAGCTTCTAGCCAGGATTAGGGTATTTAAGAGCTAAGACCCACCTGCGATCCATTAACACTCGCCTTGCGCTTTTGCTTCTTTTTCTTCTGTCGCCGCATTATGTTCTTAGAGCGCTGGAAAAGCTCATCCTGGGTAAGGGTCACGGCCAGCTTGAGCAGGAACTCCTTGTAGATGGGCTTCAGGTCATTGAAGGACATGCCGTCGGCATCGATAATGGCATAGAGGATGTCGTCCAGCGAGTGCAGGTTCTCGTGCAGTCGAAATTCGTTAAACAGCTCGCTGAAACCAAGTGGGGAACTAGAAGCACAATTCAAGCGATGCCAATCAACCAGGCCAAACCTTCTCCCCCAAATTGCAAACAGAATGCCGCCCGCACCCAGGGTCAGGACCAGTCAGGAGGGGTCTCTCCCAACTGCACCTGCCCCCAGTTCGGTGGCAATACTCACCCTCCTCCGCCGCCACCGCCGCCGCCGCCCAGTTTGCCAGAATGACGCCTCGCCGCCCGCGACTTGTAGCGCGTCAGACCGCCGGTGTTGAGGAAGCTTCCGGATCTGGGAATGGCCACTCGTGTGAGTATATCGCCGTTGGCAGGTGCCACATCCACGACCGAGGAGAGATCCGGCCCCGTTGAAGATTTCTTGCCGGAATGTCCGCTCTGATGCAAGCGGGTCACATGACCATTGCCGCACACAATGCTGCCACTGCGGGAGGGCGTGCCTCCTCCTCCGTTCCGATGACCGCCAGAGCCGGGCACAGTCGTCGGCACTGGCGGTGCCCGCTTGGACTTGTGAGACTTGCGACGGCGCTCCTCTGTGGAGGTCTCCAGTTCAGCGGCCTCGTTGATGACATTACTGTGAGAGCTCAAGGAGCTGCTCGATATCCGCTTCTTGCGTCCCGAGCGGGAGGGAGTCCCTGCCACACTGGTGCATCCCCGAAAGGAGCTGCGCCTTCCGTTGGCACTGGGCACGATCTGGGAGCGGGATAGGTAATTGGAGCTGGCCAGGGCCGAGCTGCTCGCAATGCTGATGCAGCTAACGCCATTCTGCTGACGAGGCGCTCTTCGCGGAGTATTCCGCCGCGAATTGGTGCTCACATGAGCCATCAGACTCTGGTAGAGAGTGGCCGCAATCACGATGGCATCCTCGGTGCTCTTGCAGATAAAACCATGGCACTCGAGCACCTTGGGCGAGTTGGCCGAGCGCATGACCACCGCAAAGATGGGCGCATGCACATGGATGCTGTGCTCCACCGCCAGTTGCTCGCTGGAGCTGCAGGGTGGATTAAATGGTTAGCTTTGGAGTAGGAAAGGGAGTGGAAAACCCACCTTAAAGGCTGGAACAGGGCAGTCTTGTCTATATTCTCCGGATCGGTGATCAGAGGCAGAAAGGCAGCGCCACCATCATCGTCGGAAATGACGAACTTCACTGCCGACCACACGGCAATGTTGTGGAAGGGCGTGATGAGGGCGTCGCCCTCCTCCGAACCATCCGCTCCACTCGATATGGAGAGGGTGCTGACCTTCACCCGCAGTCCGGTGGCACAGATATCCAGCGATCCGGAGTTGAGCTTCTAAGGAAGAAATCTTAGATCCAACTTCCACAAAATCCTTCAATGAGTCACCCCTACCTTCTTGGTCACCTCGCTTAGATACAGCTGACGCAGTGGCTCTTGCAGACCCTGCAGGCTGGTCACCTTATCCTTCAGCGGCAGGGCACCCAGGCAGGTGACCTCGAAGCTGCTGGTGGCATCTTTGGCCACGTCCGTGAACAGCTGCTCGATCTGGGCCTGCACACTGTTGCTGATCCGCTGCACATCCTTCTTGGCCGCCTCGGCCAGCACCTTGGCCGACTGCCCGTTGTCCTGCAGGAAGCTGCTCAGGGAGCGCGGCGTATCGCCGCTGGTGCTGGCCAACTCACTGCGCCCATACATGATGATGGAGCGAGTGCGATGCGATCCGCGGGGATCGTCGAGGCGGCTGCTTCGCATGGATCTGGGTTATGGAGGAAGTAGAGGATTGTGATGATATAGGAAGAGCAAAGTAAAGTATATGTTTCCGAAACTAGTTTGCAGATGTGGAGCATTGGTGACTTCCGCCCCAAAAGAAAGTTCTCACTCACTTTAAGAATTTTTTTATGTATGTAATTTAAGCAGTTTCTGATTAGAGTTTGCTTTTGGCTCGAGATCTTGGCTTAAACTGAGTATTAATGTTGGAAAACTTTAAATTAATTGAATATTTTAAATTAAAGTTTTCGATTCAGTATAAAATCTATAGTAGTCTTCTTTTTTAAGTAGCTGTCAAAAAGGTATCTTAACTAAAGTATTATTTCCTGATTGCTAAAACTTAGAAACCTACTTGGTTGGCTTTTGTTTCAGATCTTAGCTACTTCCGCCTGATTTTAAAATGAGTTTTAAGCATTTTTAATTACTGAATAATTTAAAAACAATGGAAGTTCATATCACATTATTGTTGAAAGAATTATTTATTTAATTTTCACAGGCAGAAAATACCTTAAAGATTGAGATTTTGGTCTGCTTTCAATTGTTTTTCCGAAATAATAAATCAATCAAGTGTTTCAACTTTATATACTGTTTACAGCTTCTTATTTATTTGTTTTATATTTATTCATGATTAGTAAAAGTTATTTTTAATTCTAAATAAACAAATAAATTAAATATCTCTTTAAGTGCCATTAATCAATAACTCCTTCTGTTATTTATAAGATTTTTTATAAGGTTTAATACGCTCTTCTCTGAGTTCTAAACAACTTTAAATCTCAGCTAGAGATTCCCTCAAGGTTTATAGTTTAAAACTTAAAGATATTTTCTGAACCATTTAATTTAAACACCCATTAAGTTTTGTATACCAAAACTTCTTTGTTTTCCATTTAAATTTTCTGCTAGCAATCTAAGAAAGTTCTACCATTCACTTCTATATAGGGACTTTCCTGATCCATATCATTTAACTTTATAGTTCTTTATAAAAATCGATGGGAGTGTTTATTGCTTTATTACCAGTTCTTCCCATCAAGAAGATACTTTTAGTGCTGAAACGTGTGCGACAAAACGGTTCCGTTTTTGTGAAAGTTTTGACTGATTAACGCAAAACGAGCCTGAGATTAGCATATTTGACTTGGCCAGGTCTGAACTCCAACTAGCTGGAGTTGCAATTGGCACAAGCACAAGCAGAAGCACATCCTGCTGACCCGGGATCCATGAAGAACCACTATTGGATAGAACTATGATGAGAGAACGGGATGGTCATTGACCAATGGCCGAATGCAGCTTAAGGTGTTCCCAATTCAAGCCATTCCGTTTACCGCTAGCTGACATAAAATCGGAAATGCTTATTTCCATAGAACGTCGAGGAGAGTTTTGAATGGAAGATGAGCTTGGGACTGGACTGGACAGGTGAGTTGGGGAGCAGCCATCTGCCCATAGTTTTCTTTCACAATCAATTAAGTAGTTCGACGCGAATGTGTGTCAGCGATGAATATTTATCTGAAGAGCAAGTGTCGATCTATCTATGGAACATCTCGAAGAAGTTGAAGCTCTGAAGTTGAAAAAGATCTTTCTTTGCAGACAATATGGTGTTTTTTTTTTTAATTTCGAAACTAACAGTATCTTTTTGGATGGTTATGGAAATGCAAAACGGTAAACGCAGCAGCCGTCTTGCCAGGTCTTTCGAGATCTCTCACTCTCTGTTTTTGGCTTTGGTAGTATATATGGTATTTGTATCTTTTATATATATATCTGTATCTTTGTATATTTTTATCTTGGTTTCTGTGGTTTCGAGAACGAAAGTGTGCTGGGTGGTCAATGGAAATGAGAGTGTTGGTGCAGAGAAAGAAATATTAACAAGAAATTAACAGAAATAATGAAGTAAAGCTTTAATTATATTTATACAACTTTTTTTAAGACGATATTTATGAAATTATAAAGTAGTTTAAGTCTGCTAGATAATATATTATAAGAAATTGAAGATTATATTTATTATAAAAGCCTTAAAAGCTCAAGTTCTAGCCATTAATTTATGGAAATTCCCTAAGAACCTTTTTGATTTCTTCTCTAAGATAATTTTTCCTGGGCTTAAACACTCTAATTTCTTAGCTAAGAATTTAAATGATTTGTTTAAAATATATCTCATATTTTCGTTCTGTGTATTTGAAAAGACTAATTGATTTGTTTTGGCCCAAGATCGAGAGCGAGGCTAATGGCGAAAACACACCTCCCCGGGGTCTGCTTGTCTGCTTGCAATTATCACTGAATGGAGGTTTCACCCTGTGACCCGTAACCCGCAATCCGAAAGAAATTTCCAAGGGAAACTCACCTGGAATCGTCGAACATGAGATCGATCTTTAGTTTGTAGATCGAATTGCGGCTGACACTCGAATTGTTTTCGAGCTGATCGCCGTCCAGGAGCCGAAAGCCGGAAGAGTGGCTATTGCTGTGACTGCCGCCAGCGGGTTTGCCACGAGACCTTGCCGCATTCATTTTGGGAACGGCCACCGCGGATTGGGAGTCCACCTTGCAGGTGACCATGCTCCTCCTCCCAGGCTAGAGGTGGGGGGCCTCGGATGTGGAATGCCGCGGTGGCGGATGCAAATCTCTGTTTGCACTTCACTTCTATTTCACTCTCCGCTTATTGTTTGTCTTTTTGTTTTATTGTTTGAGTTTCTTTCTTTATTGTGTTTTGTTAGAGTTTTTTTCTTACAGCTTGTTTTTGTTGTATTTTTTGTGGCTAGTGTTTTTTTAATTTGTATGCAATTAGCGGTGAATGCAATCCGTTTAAGCGCAATGAACGCTAATTTTCAACATTTTAGCACCGCGCCGCGCGCACTCCTCACACTTTGCATAGGGACTCGAGGTGTTGCATGGCGTGTTGCAGTGGTGGGGCTATCGTCAATCGTCTCAATCATCATCTCATTGTAGCCGGCTCATTAATTAGCTGTAAGCATAAACCGAAAATAAACCGACAAAATGTAGCAACATTATTGGATTAAGGCGTATTGCAAAATCGAGAGATTTTAAAATTCATAAATAAAAACAACAACCACTTTTTTGGTCTGCTTTTTGGTCGCTGATAAATTGCGCAAAGAAATGCAATTGTTGGCTTGTATCGGAAAAATGTTGGCTATTTTCAAACGCACCGAGTTAATTCGGCTGCATCTATAAGATACTTTCACTCCACAGAGCTAGAGATACATTTATTCGCGGTAATTAGCACACACACTCCACACACACACACTAAACACACGGGGCTGAATCACATTCGTATGAGCCAATTGGAAATGCCATTTACTTGTGCCTTATTGAACTTCAACTTTAAACACTGCGAACACCGCCCAATCCGGCCAATTCCAGTGCACCTGACGGACTGGCTCTTGGCTTTGGGATAACTAAGGTAAGGTAATCCAGGTGGGTAGCCCGGCCGGACTCCGTCTGAGTTCGTTGAATGCCACACAGCGACTGTCGATGCGGCTCAGAGGCAGAAGTCGGGCGCAAGCCAGCCGGAGAAGAGAAAGAAAATAAGAGCCCAGGTGAGGCTTAGGTGAGGCGACGGCGACGGCATCGGCAGCGGCCATAACAACAATAGCATCGTCGCTGGCGTAAGTGGGCAGCACAATGAGAATGCCGCGGCCATAACCGACGAGCTCGGAGTTGGCCAAACTCTGTTTTCAAGTGTGTGATGAAGACGAACGCGTCCACATAGCCGTCGCCTTTCAACAGCCACAAAGTGATTGTGGTCCGGAATGGTGACACCGCCGATCGGGGGGCGATTATGTATTATTATCCGTTTGGATGGACGGTTTCGGCCAACTCTATTTGCATATGGCAGACACCGCAAAAAATAAAAACTGCACACATTATGTGGCGAAAAACTAACGTAAGAGAGGTTTATTCAAACCAAGTCTGGTTGGGCTCAGGTCAGGGGTCAATAAAGTTGCACAAATTGTTTAGTAAGCGGGCTAAAAACATGTATAAAATATTGCTTAAAAAATTAAGACAAGTCTGTTTCAAATTTTTAAAAGTTTGCTAAGCAATCAAAGTTATGTATACTTATTATATTGTGAGTAATATTATTTTTATATCAATTTATCTCGATTTTCTAATAAAAATTGATAAAGAACGACTAAAACATGATCTAATAAGTTTGTAAAAATTATTTGTATTTTATTTTAAGTATTTCCTAAACTGCTTTAAATATTTTTTCAGTGCATGTGAATGTTTTCGAGCATTTGCGCAAAGTTATTTGGGCAATGTTGCCTTCGCCGTTGCATCCACATCTCGAACTCCAGGCCAATGTCAATATGTGTTCCCCCACAAAGCCCCCGCGGGACAATTGCAATTAAAAGGCAGTGTTGTTGTCGCAGTGACGCCGAGTGGGACATGGGGACGTCGTGGGTCGCCCAAATGCCGGTGGCCCGGGTTTTGCCATTTGCGCAAGCGCAGAAGCTGTGACGAGCTCGAGTTTGGGAGTGCCGGAGAGGCGCAGAGGTGGAGAGCGGAGCCCGAGCCGGAGGGGAAAAACTTGAAGCAGTGAAGGCATTTTCGAAATCAATGACCGTGGTCAAGTCTTACGATAATTGGAGCTGCCCGCGGACTGTGTGTGTTTGAAAACATAAAATGCACTTCTTTTTTTTACAGAAAATGAAGTAGCTTGAAAATTAAGAATTGCTGAAGAATATCTAGGGAATAGCTCCGAACGAAGCCCCGGATAATGAGCTCGCCCATAATAATTCATATGCATGCAATGCTATTATATGGTTGATTTTATATTTGCATTTCAAGTTGTAAATTAGAATCAACAAAGCTTCTTTGAATGGGTTTATTTCGAACCTAAACTATGTTTCTTTTTGCTTATTATAGGCTTTAAACTGATAGCTAGCCTCCTGCTTTCTATGTAAACTATGTTTCTTTTTGGGTTCTATAATTAAGATTATGATAGATCTTAAACTGAGAGCTAGCTTCTAGCTTTCTTTAGTGAGCACAGCCTCATAAAAAGTGTAATTAAGTAGCTTGATGGGTTCTAAATACAACGAAAGCAAATCAAATCAAACTTTTGTTTTAGGTATTTTTTAGAATTTTAATATTATTTTTACTGATATTTTGAACGATATTTTCTATAATTTATTAGCTTTTTGTTTGGCATAATTATTATTCATAAATTGTATAATCAATATCCTTTCAGCTTCGATTTCAAATTCCTCCTTCTCTGGCTCGAACATTAATGAAACTTTTTATGATCCATGCCTGAGCTTGAATAATGAATTACAAAAATTGTGCCGCATTGCTTTTGTGCTCGTAATTCAAGATGATTTCAATTAAGAAAAAACTCCGTTTCCATTTCTCTAATAAAAACTCTTAAGCGAGCCGCCGTAAAATCCAACTTTCCATTGGAATCCGAATCCAAGTCCGAGACTTTGAGCGATTTCCATTTCAGATTTCAATTTTGATGGCCTCTGATCGGCGGCCTGGCCATGTTTATGTTTTTCGAGTGTTGTTTTTTTTGTCAACGTTTTTTGGCTTATTCATGAGCTAACAGTAAGACGAGTAATTAAAATTGGTCCACGTGAAACAAAGACAAAACAAGGCTAATTGATGTTTATTGTGTGTCGAGAAAACTCTTACTTTTAGGGCCTGCTTGAGGTCGTTTCTCGACCTGCCCAAGTGTGGCTGGTTTCATTTTTATGGCTCGTATTTGATGTTTAAAAAAAAAAACAGTTAAATTTAAGAGATAAAAAACGAGAACCTGAAGTTCGAAGGCAGCGAAGAACCCAAAAACCATACATTTTCATTTTCCCTTTCAACGGTTTATTCAAATTTCTAGAATTTTCTTTTGTCCCCCTGCAGCTGGCTTTTACTTTTAATGGAGAATTTTCATTTAACTGCCAAACCGTTAACTGCATCCAGTCAGTGTTGATGTGATTTATTTAACAACAAATATATCGCTGTAACATCAAACATACTACCGTGATCATCATCACTTTCTCCATTCAATTTACCAGGCTGCCTTTGCTATATAGTCTCTGTTTTAAGGTTCGCTCGCATCTGCAGCGGCAACTATTTCAGAAATTAGTCGTATTTTTTGCTCAGGCAAGCTTGAAGATACAGATACAGCCGGAGGGTTGAGCCAGAGCCAGAGTCGGGTTGGGTTGGGTGCCGGTGCCGGCGGAGATGGGTAGCCTAGGTGCGCTCTGAGAGATACGCTTGATTCCTTCGCGCTCGTCTTGTGCCCAGCATTGCGTATCTGACATGCGCAGGCACTGAGAAAAAATTCAGGGTTTCCATTTTATAAATTGGATAAAATTATAGCTTTCATTAAATTAGAGTTTGTTTTAAATGATCTTTAAGAGGTCAAAGGCTCAAGGCTCATACATCAGCTAATATCTTTCTAATCTAAATATTCTTTTTCTCCCATTAAAATTCCTTTGTTGATTTAGAACATTTTCCCCAGTGTACTTGAGTGGACAAGTTCTGCAAATTATTCAAATCATTTGCTTAAAAAAACAAAAAAGAAGAAACATTGCGCAATTAAAGTTTCATGACTTTCCCTGGCTCTGAGCCTCAGCCTAAGCTCAAGCCCAGGCCAGACATAATCGCTTTGCAAGACTTTCTTTGTAGAATCGCTCGGCAGCTGTGGGGGGACTTCTCTACTCCATTTTCTACCATTTTCCCTCTGCCCTAGTGAAGTCTTCATGAGGCCCGATTCATTCATTAGCTGACTGCCTTGGCAGTTGCGTCACGAACCCGAATCCGAAATGAGACTCGAAAAAATACACGACAATTGTCACATTGTGCTACTCATTACGGCATCTCCCTCGCATCGCCCCTCCATCATCCAACCGCCTGACAATAACGATTCACTTTTCGCGCCGGCATGGAGCAGCAGCAGCGGGTGGTTAAAAAGAAATTAATTTCTTGGCTTTAATGGTCTTTTTGTAAGAAATTTGCAGAAGCTCTTGACGGGCTTTACGACCCAACAGCTACGTGACTTGACCAAGATCACGACCACTGACCCGGCGAGGTGGCGATTTTAGGACTCCAGTTAGTAGCTAAAGATGTCTATATTTTGGCGTGTTATATAAATGGGTTTCGGAAAGCTTTTTTATCCGCAATCTTTAAGTTAAAAAAGTATGTTTTCCTTTCCTTTAAAACCCATAAAAAATCCTCTTTTATCACCTGAAAACATGTAGTAAATGTTTACGTTTTATGGATTTTATAAATTGAATTCCTGCACGAAAGCTGCCAATCATAATTTCACATATTATTGGGCTTTTCCTGTATTTTATTATGATTTATATGATATATGTTTTTCTTAGTTTTTACTTGTTTAAATTTGAATACAAATAAATTTGATTTTCAACATATTAAAGATTAATTTACATAGTTTAACTCTTTAAATTTTCTATTTCTAAACTTTAATGTAATCTAAATAATACCCACAATTTTTAATACAATTATTTAAGCCATGATCTAGGGCAATCAATGCATTTCAAATGCGATAATTTCAGCTCGTGGCTTGTTGCATCAATCGGAAATACACGAAACTCTTGGCATAATAGCCACATTTGACTCGTGCCAAATTGTGTTTAGGCATGAAAATCTTTTGGTTAGGCGGCATTATGGACACTTGAGCGAGCAATGCCCTCGTGGCCGCCACAAGGAGGAGGAGGAGGAGGTGGAGTAGTTAATGAAATCCGGCAAAGAAATTGCCCAAAAGAGCGTGACGCCGGCGCTGCTCATGAACTCTGCGCCATAAATTCCCATAAGTATGTGTATTTTGCATAAGCATTTGCATACCGCCTGGCCATAGGCCGGATCGGTTCGAAACCCTGGCCACGAAAATTCTGAACATGGAAATTCTCCTCTGCTGGCCGAAATGTTTTATGGCCCTGTTGGAAAAGTTGCCTTTTAATTGGCCTTCTCTCAACACCGTTGTGGGTGCTAAATGGCTTTCATTCATCGCGGTCAGCTGAGTTCAAATGGCGCGTGCTTTGTGGGTCAGTTTCCCGCCTTCGAACTGAACTTTTCAGGGGGAAGAGCACAACATTGACACCATCTGATTGCCGGCTAACTGTGCTCTTTGTGGCCCAATGCCCAGTTCCGTTCCCAAGATAAGATCATAATTCTGCCGGCCGCTTCACAAGATAATTGTTTTCTTGTCATTTATCGCCTTGGCGCCGGGGAAAGCTGCACTTCTCGGAAGCTAGATAGATTTTCTTTATTGCCATTCATAATTGCGAGGTGCGCATTGCCAGCTGACCATTAAGGCCGTGGCTTAAATTAAGGGCTAGCGCTTCTGCCAACTGAGGATTATTGTAATTGTAATTTTAATTGTTTCTATTTTTGGAATAGACCCCGCAGCGGGACTCTGCCTTTAGGAGAAATTAGAAAAGAAGATTGAAGTGTTATTTGAGGTTCGGATATATTTAGAAATCAAGTAGTTTTCCTAAGGAAACCTAGGCCTCTGGTGAGCTAATTAATTACTAAACAGTTCCCTCTTGATTTCCCGCGAGTCTTAGCCATCAATCCATCCATTGATCTTCCATTGCTTCTTAGCAGAATAGAATGCTTCATTAGCACATTCTAGCATTCCCGATAAAGAGATTGTTCGATAGCGGTACACCGGTGATTGGTGATTGGAAATGGCTCAACGCACGATTATAGCCGCATCCATTGCAAAACAGACGTGTCTCGGGGCATAGAAGCTCCTCTTCTTAGCCATAGCCATCCAATCCCGACGAGGAGTTATGGCTCTGACCCACCTTCGGAGCTGGAAGCAGCAAACAAGTTGCTAGCCGAAGCTGGAACTGAAGCCAACTGCGCATCGGTGCTCCAGTTTCTGAACCGCGGACCTGTCACGCAGCCTCCGAGCCGAGAGGAGAAAATCGGAAAATAATTGCAAGAAAAGCTGAGAGATCCCTGCTAGAAACAATTGCGGCCAACGGACAAAGCTGCCTGCCGCCAGACGGTGGCGACCTGAACGAGTTTAGCAGGAAAAATGACTTGTCGATGATCTTGATTACCAGTGTCGTCGCCAAGAAGCTACCAACACAGCAGCTGGTCTAGCTTTTAGTTACACAAGGAAATTATAATATATATATTAAATTTGATAATATTATAAATTAATTAAGAAAAATTGGCAAGAATTGGACATAAAACATATTTAATATAAACGAAAGGAAAAAGGTTTCAAATACTTTTGGAAATACTTTTGTTTTGGAAACCTAGATTATTGTTTTAAATAATTAAAACACAAAAAATAATATAACTTTGTATTATTAAATGTTGCTAGATAAATAAATAATATTATCCAATATAATTTAATCAATTAGATATAAGGCTGTGTCCAAGAATAAAATTTAACTCAAATGAATCACATTTTACTTGAATACTAATCTTGAATTAATATTTTTAAAGCTGTAAACTTGTAAAATTGATATTTATTTGTATTTAATTTTTCTCCCAGTGCTGCTGTTGTAAATCCCGCTAATCGAATAAGCGTTTGCCGCTCTGCTAACAAGGCTTATATGGTTGTCAACTATAAACACATCTGATGTCCATGTCCAGTTGTTGTTTGCCAGGCCATTCTTGGTCAGGAGAATGTTGCAGCCTCGCTTCTTCGTTCTTCTGGCAATTAGGATTGCAGATATTTAATTGAAGCAAAGCGAAATAATTGTCATTAAATGACAACGGTGGACTGGCCTACATATAGCTAAACAGCACTTAATAAGCGCAATATAAAATTAATAAAGCAGCCTTAAAAGGCATTGTCGGTTGTCTTTGAACACTGGGTTATATATTGACTTAATATAAAATGATTATTTAGAAAGTAAAAAAGCCTATGCACTATTATGATAATAAAAACAATAAAAAATTTCAAATTATTTATCCAATTTTCAGTAGTATTTTATTCAATCAGAGACCCACATGTCGTATGCGTAATTTTGCAATAAATTCACCCACTAAGCACACTGATTCTTACCTTAGTTTGTTCTGCTTTTCCTGGCCAATTTATTCACTGCCAGATCACTTTACACTCGAGAGATTATAAATTGCCAAGTAAGGCTTTAACATCGGCTAAAACTTTCTTCTTTTAACCCCGCAATCAAAGTACAAATTCTGCTTATTTTCCCAATGACTCGGTCACGTTCCTATTCTTCGGTCGGCGACAACACTTTCGTTCGCTCGTAATTTGCATTTTCCAGCCGAGAAAAATGGGTGGAGAGACAGATGTGGAAATCTCAGCAGCCGGAGGAGCAGCGACCGGAGTGCGCGAAGTCAATAACGAGACTAACTGCGTCCAACCAATTTGACGATGCCAAAGCCAACGCCATTCGCAGGCAGAGGCAGTGGCAGTGGCAGAGCAAGACCAGGCGGAGAGCAGGGGAGATGATGCAGCCGATGCAGCGCAGCCAGTTTTGTTTTTTTTTTTGTTGCGTGGAGCTGGTCAACAGTCTGACTGACTGACTGACTGACGGCTTGACTTCGGCTGAAGTGGATTAACCAAAGTTCGGACTTGGCCAGCAGTCGCAACCTGCGGCGTGATCCCAAGTACGACACTAATAGCGCCAATTTGCCACGCTCAAGTCAACAGAAGTCACAAGGAGTTGGCATCTCAAATAACTCTTTTTCCCAAGGCAAAAACACAATTAAATGTTGGAGAAAAAACAACGGTTGTAATTTCAATGAAAGATTTTAAGTAACTCCTTGCTCAATAAAAAAGATAATCAAGGCTAAAGAGGCAAGTAGCCTCTTTTCGGTTTAGTAAGAATAATTCTTGAAGCTCCATCTTTTTTTTATAATTTTCTGAAAGGTTTATTCATAATCAAAGCCAACTTCTTATCTTTAACAAAGATGGAAAGCAAAAATGAAGGGTCAGAACATTTTAATAATATTTATGTTAAAATTAAAGCAGTATCAAGTCATTTGATTTTTTGCATTAAAAACTAAAGCTGCATTTAATGCAGTAAATAAATAAAAGTCCCTTTTCTAGTCTGTTTAAATGTCAAGCAATATATATAACGTATATTTTAGGAATAATTTAATACATTTAAATAAACTATTAGCCTTATTTTCATGGTTTTATGGTTCTTTTGAAAAGGATAGTGTTCAGCAAGAAAAGCTCTTAAATCAAGAAACACTGCAGTGTCCTAACCCCAAAGGGTTACTTATTCAACTAAATTAATGACCTAAAAATAAATTACCTGAATTTAAAACAACCTCAACTTCCCCCCACCCATCATCCCATACCATCTTGGTAATCCTATAATATCTAGAGCAGGTCAGGTCGCTCTTAGCCCGGCCGTCCACCTTGACTCGATCCAGAGGCCCAGTTTCCATTTGCCAAAAAGTGGAAAAACCTGCGTGGACAGTGGCCCAAATTGCCGCGTGCCCATTCGCCGACCGAAACCAAATCTTTGGCCAATATTCCAGTGAACCGTTAGACAGACGATGGCAAGGCTCAAGCTCAGGCTGGCTTTGGCTCCCGGGGTAAATTAATTCATGTGCTGGCCAGGCCGTCGATAGCCGCGCATATTCATGCCAGGCAAACAGTTGGGCGGTCGGAGCATCGCCGCATCATCGGAACGGAAACAGGTTCGCTGGCCAAAAATGGGTCAATCTCCATCAGAATCTTTGAGGCGAGTGTCAGGTTCTGGTGCGCAACCCACAAACGATGAAGTTGGCGGCGCATCTTGGCTCCTTGGTGCCGCAAATCCAAACTGGGCCAGGCGGCGGGCGATCTAGTTCGATTCGGGGGATTTGGACTCCTCCAGTGAGGTGCTCAGAAATGTGCCACAAATAGAGAGAGAGAGGAGCACATAAATACCGTTTACCGTAAACGGCCAGCTGCTGCTCCTTGCATCCAATGACCCATTTGGGATCAGGCTTAGTCCGAAGACGCCTGTCTGGCCTGTCACCGGAATCGAACTGGATTCTGCAGAGCCATCGGTGTCAGTCGAAATGTATCTCAAGACGGTATTACACTCGTTGAATAACGATTGGGATGGCAGTTGTCCCATTACGAGCACAGGTGGGTTGGATAATCTTAACGTGTTAATCTGAAACAGTTTTGTGGTAGCAACAGGTTGCAACAACTTGGTAATTAGATTGGGGTTTTGTTCTTTTATTTGAAGGAATTATTTCTATATATGTATATTAAAGTATATGATTTTTAAAGCCAGTTTTGATGGTTTTATTCATCAGTATTTTACAGATACTTTTAAAGATTGCATTATTAAAATATTCTATGAGATCTAAATTTCAGGTTTGGCACTAGCAATTTGGGTTATTATTAAATCACAATTTAAGTATTTGATTTTAACAGTCAGTTTTATGGTTTTATTTATCAGTATTGCTTTATTAAAATATTCTTTGAGATCTAGATATAAATCCCAGCTCTGGAACTAGCAATTTGGTTGATTATTAAACCACAATTTTGGTTTATGGAATTATTTCTTTGCTTCTGGTGTAACATCTTGATTTATTTGTATTTTTTATTGAATTTAAGCTTTAGTTTAATGTACAAATACTAACAGAAAACCAAAAGGACAGTGAAAAATTAATTCTATAAATATAAATAAAAAATATATTGTAATAAAGCTATAAAAGAATTTATTTTATTGTAATATAATGAAATTAAGCACATAAGAACTTTACAAATTATGATTTTTGTTTTAATTTATTAAAATTTTATAATTTTTACTGAATTTAATAAATGGTAGTATTTTTTCTAACAACTTCAGCCTAGGAATTAAAAAATTAACTGCCTTAAAGTCGGCTATGAAAAAATCGAAGCTGCTTCAACTTCAATGTAAAAAAATGTAAATGATGTAAAGTATCTGTAAGATTCACATACAATCTCTTCAGTAAAACCATTAAAAATTTAAATATTGAAGGAAAATGTTAACATATATTAAAAAATATATAATAATCTTGATAATAGAATTTGTTATACAATTTTTAGTTCTTGATAATATTTAGATAAATTATAAAAACTAGTAGATAAATAATTAAAATCACAATTATCTAAGGAAGTATATTTTGTTAACTCATTCTCCCTTCGTTCCCTTATTGTACATACTTCTTTACACATCTTCCAAAGTTTTGTTTTTATTTATTTTTATTTATTTTTTATTTAATCACATTTAAAAAAATATACAATGTTATTCCTTAATTATACAGACATTGCTCGTATTAATTGTAAACAGTTTAACATATTTTTTGGTCGATTACGATTAGAGATTTTATACACTTGCGGCTTACGTATTTGGTTCAAGTTAAAGACCAGTTCCCCGGGGGAACAGGGAGGGAACTCGGTGGCAGGGTGCGACTGTCTTCGATTTCAACTTGATCCTTTGACGTCACTAAAATACTAACAGTTGCTGTGGTTGCTTGCTTGATTGGTTCGATTTGTTGTTGTTAGTCCCGGATTCTCTCTTGTTTTGTTTTTTGTTTAATTTGCATAGCTAACTAAGACTACATAATTACAAACAGATCGTTAGGCTAAGAATCTACTACGATCGCGTGGGAAAGATCGAGGCCAGGACGATGGTCAGGCCCAGGATGAGGAGAGTGGTGGTTGTGGTGTGGCCTCCACTGGCGCCGCCAGTCGCCGAGCGGTACTCGTCCTCCGGCAGGTACTCCCGTATGTGTCGCGTCTTGTTCATCATCCAGTGGAAGGCACGCATGTTGCCCAGCTTCTTTAGCTCGTCGCCAATGTCGTTTCGGATCCTGGCATTATACTCATTGAGGAGACGCTTCTCCACGGCACTGAGGAGTGTGCTGTCTATGAGTTTGGGTTCATACGGCACCATGGTGACGTCCTGGAATGCAAGGAAATGTGCGCCACTGGGATGCGTGTGGCCAGTGTCCACCACCTCGAGCACGTTCTTTAGACGCACTCCAAAGTCATCGCGCTTGTAGTAGCCGGATTCTGGGTTGGATATAACATTCATTTAGACAAGAAAAATATATATAGAAAATATATAACTCACCGCTGGAGAAGAAGTAGCCCTGCTTGAAGTGGAAACTGCTATTCCTGCCATAGGCCACCGATATGGGAGCTGTTGGGGAAGAGAGAAACTTAGCTAATGATAAACACAGTAAAACTCAGCTCCACTTACGTTCTTCAACGGCTCCGTAGGCGCCAATGCCATGACCTGTGGCCTGCGGATAGTCTGTCATGTCCTTCCACACCATACTACGTACCAGGGCATCCACCTCAGAGGGCTTTAAATCGGCGGGAAACTTAAGCTGCGCCAAGTGCAGAATCCCCGCCAGAACATTCGTATACGCCTTCTTCATCTCCTGCGTGGGTTCACCAAAGATAAAGGTACGCGACACATCCGTAGTGCCCTCCAGATACTGGCCGCCCGACTCAATGATCAGCAGACTCTGATCAGAGACCTCGATGTTGGTCACATTGCTGGAGATGTAGTAGGGCAAAGCGGAGTGCTCGCCATAGGCCACCACAGTGCGCAGGGACAGGCCCTTGGCATGGTTCTGCGAGAGGCGCCATAGCTCCACCTCGTACTTGATCTTCTCCTCGGTCCACTGTTCCGTGTGGAAGCGTGTCTCCATGTTGCTCATGGCCTCACAGATGGCGGCTCCATCGCGGATGTGTGCCTTCCGCATGCCAGCCTGCTCATCGGAGTTCTTTTGGGCACGCATGAAGATGATCGGGGAGATGTGCCAGACGACAATCTTGCCTGGCATTGAGGAATATATGGCCTCGGAGGCACCCAGATCTTGGACACAGGGAGCCGGAACAACCACACGCTTCCATTTTTGGGCATAAGTGCGGATATCGCTCCAGATTTGATTGTACTCTTTGATCCTGGAGGGATATAGGTTTGGAATATATATAAATATTTTCAGGGGGGGGGGGGGTAAATATAACTTACTTTACGCAATCTTCGTTGTAGCAATCAGTGCGGAGATGGAGGTCTATGCCCAGACTGATTTTGTGGTGATCCACATAGAAGAATATATCATCCTGGCTGACAATGGCATAGGACTGTTGAAGGAATACAAAAATTATAGGTTTTCTAATGATAAAAGGTAAGAAAGCAAACCCACCTTAACCACAGGTGTGTAGGGAATATCTGTGCCTCGAATGTTCAGCAGATAAGCCACTTCTGTCAATGAAGTAATCACCATGGCATCGCAGGCCACCACGGCCAATCGCTTTCTCAATTCCCGCACTTTGTCCTGCCAGTTCTCGCCAGCAAACTCCTTGGCCTGCACTTGTATCACCTGATTCTTGGGCGTCTCTGGACGATCAGTCCAGATAAGATCCACCAGATTGTTGTTGATCTTGGCCAGCTTTAGGAACTTATCCTCCAGCTGACGCTCCCACTCAATCCACAAGGCATGGGGAACCAAATGGGGATCGGCGCCAACACGCTTGTCCAGATGCACATGACTGCCCAGCCAGTCGGCCACAGTGACATTGCCGTTGGCCAGGTAAATCTCCCAGTCACACTCGAGCTCCCCATCCGCCTGCTGGACATAGCGCTTCTCCAGCCAAATTGCTGCGCCATGGTGGGTGATGGCCGCCACGGCCCGGACACCTGTGTAGCCGGAGAGATAACGCAAACGCTGATCCCTGGCTGCCACCTCCTGGTTAAGATGCTCATCCATGGAGGGCAGCAGATAGCCATAGATCTCGGGACCCTGCAGCGAGGCACGGATCAGCATTTGTTCGCGCACCGCCAGCAGGCGAGTGTGATAAACGCTCATGGGCTGGATCTGCAAGGATCACAAGGATTAGAAGTGAGTAAGGAGAACAAAGGATTATGCAGATTCCCACTTACATGTTTGCCTTTGCGATATTGACATATTTCGCGATGGAAACCCTGGGGCGGGTCCGCATCCACCAAGCCAAAGACTGCAAACAATCCATAAAAAAGAACATCAAAAAAAATTAAGAAACAAAATATTTGCGAGTCGTAAAAGATGTTGATAAATAAAATTCAAATTGTTGCCATTAGTTTAAGAATTCGTTATGTGTATATATTTATTAATGGCCCAACTAGCGAGCCAAAAATAGCAGCAAGTGCGTCACGGTAGCTATTCCCAATTTCCCACGCTCGTTAAACGGCCATGCGACGCGATCCCCGTCTCTATATCTTGGCTTTTCATGACTTTTATTCTCGCGCCTCCAAGTGAGATGTGACAGGCTGAGAATTCACTTGAATTTCACTTTCAACGGACCACCTGCAGCTGCTGCTCTTCCTGGCCGCCCAAGTTGAGTCAACGCTGCGTATGCGTAATGTTTGAAAAGGAAATGGTGGGCAGCAGTTGGTCAGTGATGATTGGATTGTCAAAATAGGGAGACAACTGACTGAAGGAGTGTTGGCCAGCTGTTCAAGCATTATTTGTCAAAGTTTTTTTTTTTTTTTTTTGTGGAAATTATCAGAAGAAACGGATGGATGGATGGGTGAATATATATGCCATATGGAAGGCGGGACAAGTTGTACATATATTCCATTGATTTATGGTAGCCAAAAACCAAAGACATGGTAGGCCAAAAATGCTAAATAAAAACATTTGCCTTGGCTTCACATGGGGTTTTATAAATATTTCATTCAGCTTGCCAACTTATGTTTGTTTATGGAAACATTTCAAGTAAGAAACCAATCAATTTTTAGTGAGCCATTGACCATGAAATGGGAAAATTAAAGGGAAAGAAAATGGAAAATGTTTATGGGAATGTTTTATTTAGTCTTATGACTGGAATTTGTTATGTTTGGATTCATTCCAAGTTAATAAAGTGTTTTAAAAATGTTTATTTTATTAAATTATTCCAAATTAAACATCAACGATGTTGCATTTTTCATAAATAATTGCTCTTTAAAATATTTTACATTTATCTAAAACTTTAATACTAATTTTCTTTATTTTTTGAATATTAATAAATGTAATAAAATTATAATTTTAAACATAAATTTCTAAAGAGTATTCCCTTATCACTATGAATAATACTTTCGACGCTTCCTTGTTTATCTTTGCCTCTTTTGTTTAAGTGGAAATATTTGAGAATTAATTTTCATGTTAATAGCCGCATACTCATCTTGGCGAAATTAGTTAATGTGATTTATACGATAAGAAACCCAGTGGCCGACCAGGAGGAGAAGCATCCAGCTGACACAGCTGTGTTTTGCATTTGTAAAAATAAACATTATGCCATCACAGGCGGCTGCCTTTTGCATACTTTCGTGACGCACTGTGCGGAATTCAAATTCTAGTTGGAAAGTCTACATACAAATTCAAGTTCTTTAGGGCCATGTGCGAAACGTTTGTTTGCCGAAAATAAACGTAAATCGATCAAAAGTCCATAAAACCAACATCGGCTAGGCCTTAAAATAACATACTAGCCGTGTGGATATTGTGGTACTCACCCAAGAAGATGCTGAGCGCCAAGCGCCAAATCCATTTGGCTGTCGTCATTGTTTTTATTTGCACTTAAAAATTTCCCTCGATGTACTCCCGTTCCGAATTCCGAATTGCGAATCCGCTTGGAACTGGGATCTTGGCCCGGAACCCGGCGAATTGTTTGTGTTTGCCTGCACTTGTGCACTTTTCGCGAGTTGTTTGTGGCTTCCGTGTGTTCTTTTTGGGGTGTAAACAAATCAAATGGTTGCAATTAATGATCTTGGCCAGAGCAGGGGGGAAGCAGCCTCTTTAATGGCCACAGTTGTCTGTGCGATGCACTTTTCCGGTTAATGACCGGAACGTGGAAAGTGTCTGTGGCCACGTCTTTGGACATGTGGCGGTTGCACCTACTTGACGGGAGTGGCCGGCCCGTGGCAAAGGCAAAGGCAAAGGGTGTTGCCCTGCTGGCGCTTTCTTCTAATTGGTATGCCGTGCAGTGACCGACCATCAAGTTCTTCTAGTCCACTGCCCATTCCCAAGGGTAATAACTCATCCGGCGGCGACATTTGTATATAAATAGAGATGATATCAGACCGCTTAGGAATTTATAACTTCCGCCCCAATCCGAGACCCCAATTCAATTGGGATTTCTTTCAGTCTTTTTTTGGAAAACGCCAATTTGGCAACTAATTTTTTTCAGTTCGCCTTTGTTTCGTAGTTTAACAAAATATATATTTAATTGCTGCTTTAATTAGTGAAGCGTAAAAGCCAGTCCCCGTGCGAGTCATGCTGGAAGCCACCAAGCGTGGGCGGCGGGCTTCCGAGGTGGTTGCCCAAAGTTGCCCAAGTTTTTCCAAATGCTAATGATAATGCTAATTTTATTCCAAGCTAATGCCTTATAGAGCACCTCAAAGGGAGGCGCCACGAGAGCTTGGATTGACATAAGGCAGTTGGCCCTCAAAAACTGATTGATAACAAAAGGTTTGACGTGACAGCAGATTGTTTAAAATGTAAAAAAACTATGAATAAATATAAAAGAAAGATTGATTTAATGGGAAACGAGGTGGAAGCTTTAATGTTCAACTTAGAAGTGGAAATAAAACTTAGCAATTTAGGAAATAGTTTAAAACAGGAGAGGTAAGTTCTAAAAAAATTTCAGTGGCTCTTATGGTATTTTTTATATTAAAATTGTATGCAAATTTATTTCAAATTAATTAAAAAAACATAAGTTAGGTTGCAAGTAGATTCAATTTTCTTTCCCCCTCGTTTTTTTCTCTAAATCATTTTTTATGTTAGTAAATTGCAAAACTTTTTACAGATTTATATATTCTCTACAAAATAAAACCAATTTCAAGTTTTCCAGTGTAATAATTGATATCCCATCAAGCACATCGCGTGCCCTGACAACAAACTGTCAATAAAACGAGCTAATTTTTTGTGCGAAAACAATTGTTATTTGCAACAATTTGTGTGCCAAAGCCAGTTTGATTAACATATATATTTGCCGCTGACCAAGAAATTATTTAATTCACTTTCAATTGAGCGATTCAAAAACAATTTCCCGCCTGGGCGTTACGCGGACCATTAGAGGTAATTTGCTGCTGTTTCTTATTGTTAACGTATTGGCCTCAGAAATGGCGACTCAAACGCCCCACACATCCCCACATCCCATTCATGCAACAATGTGCCAAAGTCACCGCAGCCCACAAAAGCGTTTGCCAGCGAAATGAATATGGCTTGCGAGAGGCCACTACTGAATCGTCGTTACAAAATACAAAAAAAAAGGTTAAGCAAATCTCAATAAGATGCGGGGGCAGCCTAGGCCATTATGCCATGTAATATATGTGAAAGTGGCAAATGGCAAGTGGCCCTGTGATCCGCCTCCGGCTGGCAATTATCCGCTTGACTTTGGCACCAAAAACGAGATGATGCTGCTGCTGCTGCGGCGGCTGCTGCTGCTCTAGTTATTGAGCACTTGACGTTATGTGCATCTATTTGTACTATATATTTATTTGCATGTGATGCATGCTGCCAAGAACCGAATCGGGCTCATAATGTGTGTAATCTGCTGGCCCTGCCAACTGGCCGTTTGCCCTCGTATTCAGATATTTGTCTCTCTATTATATCACTGGGGCGGGAAAAAAAACACCACAAATGGATGGATAATAACACAAATTCCTACACCTGCGAACGGATTATATTCGGCCTTTTGTTTACGTTTCTAATTGGGGAATTGGGAGCGAGGTGCTTCTCGCATTTGTTGTGTGTCTATGAAATGCATTGCTTTTGGTTTTCTTGCCCTGACCGCGACCAAGAAGAAGCCGCTGACTCACCCACAGAACATGGTTAAACACAGTTGCCAAAAAAAAAGAAGGAAAATAAAAGAAAAACATACAAGAACACCGCCAGCATATAAACAGACACTCGGAGAAAAATGTCAGGGATTTTGTAGAGAAGAAAAGTTAATACTAGTAATATTTATTATACTAAGAGTGAAATTATAATTCACAAAGCATTAAATGTATATATTTAAAGAACTTAATAAATGTATCTATCGTGCTTCGTTTAATATGCAAATCGAGTCTATGTTGCCTTGTTATTTATCCCTTTATCGTGTCTAGTAAACTCTCCAAAAGTTTATTTACTTCAAGTTTATTCCCCAAAACACTTTGTCTGCTTTAAGCTTATTCCCAATTAGTTTTTATGATCACTTTAAATATTTAATTTCCCGCATTTTCCGCTCTGTGTGCTTAGCCATGCCTGTTTATTTAGTTCGTTATATGTATGTACGAGATGTGGTGGAAAATTCAAAAATTGAATTCGGATGCGCACCTTGGGAAGACACAATTTGTACAAATTTCACGGTGCACGCTGTACAAATTTGAAATCGTTCACGGCATTTGCAGAATGAATGCAGCTGAATGTTGGCCCACACGGCGGATGAGTGACGTGGTGACAGAACGTTACGTATACGCAGGGTACTCTACATATAGTATATATTTTTTTTCGAGTTTGCACAGCTGTCCGAAATAGCAGCGGATTTCTCAGAAGAATTTTCTACCTGTGGCGGTTTCAAAGATATGCAAACACACGGAATATCGAATCAAGAGCGAATTTCTAGCCGAACCGCACGCGGGCAAAGCAACAAGCAAACTGAAAAACTTTTTCATGTTGCTATTTTGTTTTTTCAAAAAAATCCAAGTGTGTGTGTGTGGCAGATGAAATAAAAAAGCGCTAGCACACCCACCATACACACAGCAGCTAGCAGCCAGAGTGAGAGTGAGAGCCAAAGAGACTCGGAGAGATGGGAAAAGGGGGCTAGTGGCATGCATGCATGGAAAATAAGTCGGAAAAGCGGAACAGCTGAGTGGCGAAAGGCGCGTGAGCGAGAGCTTTAGCCTTAGACAATCGCCAGACAAAACAGTCTGAAAGAAAATAGGGAAAAGTCTTGTCTTCCGCCACACAGTAGTTGCTCACCCTCCATGGAGTGCAACCTAATCCCCCTTTGGAGATGACAATGCTGGCTTACAACTTGAGCTGGGACAATGACAATGTCTTTGTGGCATTAGTTTCCGCGTTCTCCCGAAAGAGTTTTGCAATTGAGTTCGATGGAATTGTGGAAAATTATGCTGTCAATTGGTATTTTATTGCTTTTAAATTGAGTCTTTAAGAAAAAAAAAAAAAAGGGAGTAGAGTAGGGAAACCGGAGACCACTGTGCGGGCGGTTGCATAATCCCGCGTAAACAATCCCATATCCGAATGGACAAACTCTTAATCTCAAAATCATTTTGTTTATTTCATTTTCCCTGTGCTCATTTAGCCCATTTACACACAGAGGCGACCACTCAATTTTCCGATGAAAAGCGGAACGGAGCGGCGAGGCATTCTCGTTGGCGTCTAAAATTATGGGAGTGCCATGTCAGCCCTCGATCGGGGAGTTCAATATATATGCTCCTCTTATTTATTATGTTGCAAGCTAGCCGAGAGAGAGAGAGAGAGCAGAACCGAGCAGAGATCGGCGTTGCGCTCGACATTATGAACTAATTAAAAAAACGACTTTGAAGCCAGCCGCCCGCAGTGGCAAATGAGCTTCTGATCAATACGCCGGCCTGACATGCAATTAGGCGGACTTGCACTACGGATCTACTATATAAATATTCATATAAATCATTTCTAGTTAACCTTTGAGCAGCCAATCTCGAGTGGGGTTTAGTTAGCTTCTGGCATTTGAAATAATCTGACATTCTAACAATGATTTGAATTTAATTATCTAACAAATAAACAAATAAATATTTATATAAATAAAAAAAGCAAGTTTGTTTTATTTTATATAACCTAGCAGGCCTTGGAATAAGTCTAACCATATACCTTTAACCTGTCATATTGGATAAACCAAACAAACAAGCAACACGAACAGACCAAGACTCGAATATTGCTCGGAGCTATAAAGCTAAAGCAAGATTTTCCTGCATTTTCCTAACCATTATCCTGCTAATTATCCTGCTCTCGATTCACCAAGATGCCCATGGTCCTAAGTTGTCGCGCTCGAGGCTCCATGAAGCTTCATCCGGATTGCTATGATCGCCTCAAGCGACCCATTTACATGGAGCCACCACCTCGTGCGAACATAGTAAAGGACGAACCGTGTGGCGTTCGCCGGGATAAGCCAGTGAAGCCCAAGGAACAAAAAAGACCTCTGCCGCCGGGAACTATACCACCAAGACCGATGCCAGGACCCCAGCCAGGACAAAGAACTGGCGGCAATAAGGCACCACCTCGGGCCCGCAATTATGACGGAGCCAAGGCCACATTCTTTCACATCAAAGGCCAGCCGTGGGAGTCCAAGGGCTATGCAGAGCTCTCCAAGAACGATCTGGATCGGATGCGGGCCTGGCGGCCACCGACTGTCGAGGAGCGGCGAGCCGAGCATGAGCGCCAGCTGGAGGAGCAACAATACCAGACCGCCGAGGCGGAACGGATGCGTATTTATTTCCACGACATCGACGAGCAGCGGCGGGAAAGGGAACGCGAGGCCGAGAAGAGATACGATGCCGAGGCGGACGAAGATATCGACGAAGACCGCAAAGTGGAGGCGAAGCGACTGCAGGTGCTGCACCGGGCCCTGGACGCCAAGTATGAGTCCGATGTGAGGGTCAAGGAAGCCACTCGGGCCATCTCCGAGGCCAAGTGCAGTGCCATGTGGACGGCCCAAATCCAAGAGCGGAAGCTTCTCGATCGCATCCAAAGCGACCATGACGAGGAGATGGCTCGCAAGAATTTATTGTACAACAACTCCAAGTGGGGCACCATCGAGCAGAATGACCAGAAGAAGGAGGAGCAACGCAAGCAATTCGGCATGGCAGTGCGGGAGCAGATCAAGGACCGGGAGCAGCTCAGATTCATGGCCGAGGACCGCGTCCGGGCGGAAGCCCGCGAGCTGCGCTCCGCCATCGATGAGGTGAAGAAGGCCGAGGTCGCCGAGGTCGAGTCCCAAGCCAAGCGTAAGGTGGCGCATCGCGAGGAGCTCAATACGTACCTGCAGCTGCACAAGGACTTTCTTCGCATGATGTGCGAGCAGGATCAGCGGGACGAGATGCGTGCCTATGAGTACCGGGTGCTCAAGGAGAAGCAATTGCGCGAACAGAGGGCCGAACGCGAGGCCATCGAGGCGGATGCTCAACAAAAGCGGAATGTCCTCGTCGCTGTGGGCCAAAAGACCCTCGATGCCAAGGGCAACCGCGAGGAGATGCACTACCTGGCCGAGGTGGAGCGCATGGAGCGCAAGTACAGGGAGAACGAGCGCAAGGCTGCAGAAAAGGAGCGCCGCATGGCCGCCGATATCAAGAAGGCCAACTTGGAGCACATGGAGCACCTCAGCCAGATGAAGGCCTGCTACTACGTCCAGCGGGAGCGAGAGATTAAGGAAATGATCGAATACCGGGCCAAGTACGAGGAGCAGATGAAGAACGAGGCCGCCGAGCAGGACCTCAAAAAGCATTGCCTGCACACGGCCGTCACCTGCCAGATTGAGGAGCGGGAGAAGGCCCGCCGCCGGGAGCTGGACGACGAGCGCCTGGCCATCGAACGGGAGAAGGCTGCAGAGGCGCAGCGCCAGAAGGAGATCGATACTGTGATCACCGTGAAGCTGGATGACCTACAGAAACGCGGCTGCCTTCCCAGCAATGCGGTGCGTTCGCTCAAGGGACGCGTGGCCAATGCCGATAGCAAGAAGAAGTTGGGCTCCGAATATAGTTAAATTTATTGATATCCTTCGAATAGTCGCACTACACCCACTGGCACACTACCCAAATCCCAATCCACAAACCTCGTTCACAATGGCATTTGTTGGCTTTTCAGAATTAAAAACGTGCAGCATAAAAATATTTCAATTTAAAGTAATTTTATTTTTAGTTGGTTGGTTGGAGATTTTTTATCCGCGTTATAAGATATTTTTTTAAGGCTTCTGATTTCAGATTTTATTAAAAAAATCATTAAGGAAATTATCCATAACCAGAGTTAAAGTAATAATATTAATTTCGAGTCACTACTCCTTTTCGTTAAGCTCCTCTTTTCGCGACAGCCGCCTATACAGCGGCAGCCGAAAATGTTGCAAGGACCTCGTCCACAAAAGGCTGTCGTGCGCGTCCCATCTTTACACTTTAATATTTTAGAATAGCAGCACACAGCATCAGTATGTCTGACGAGGGTTATATAGTAAATCCCGATGAGGAGTAGGAAAACTCCTGATAATTTCATGGTGAGATATAAACCGGAACTATTCAATAATGCCTGGAGATATTCCTATTTATAGGCAAACACTTTATGGGTCTTACGTAAGGTTACTAAATAAATTTAAATGCATTATAAATCTAATACTCAGTTGGTAAAAAAATATATAGTTGTCGGTTACGTTTACAGAAGTTTCTGTAAAAAGCACAGAAAGATGCCAATAACTTTTAAGGAATATTGCACATTAAACAATTGTTTATTTACATTTATTAGTAATAAATTATTATTATTATTATCTGTAGTAAATTTCATAGGGTTCGTCATAATTAAAACCTTTTTTTAGTTTGAAACAGTTGTCAATGTTCTCCAAGTTTATCAATAAATAATACCCAAATCTGACATTAGATTTTCCACTTGTATTCAAAGCAAAGCATTTATTTATACATCTGTTTAATTTTAGTAAACTCGAAGAAGTTTTATTTCGCATCTCCAATTCTGTTCTTTTAAACTTCTGGCCGGTGATACAGCCGTAACATTTTCGGTACACAATAATTTATAATATCCTTGTACCCCTTCGGGTACAAAACATTCCATTTATTATGACAAAATTACATATCAGATAATTTTTTTATTATATAGGAAATCGCGTTACTTCAAAAACTTTAATTCCATATTGCTGATTTTTTTCCTTGAAGCTTTTGCTCCACTCGCCGGTCAGACATCCTCCATCGCAGTTGCAACTGAAGATGTTGCAAGGACCTTGTCCACAGAAGGTGCCCTTTATCGCACCTCCATCTGCACAGATATTTGCTACGCATTTTCCGTCCCGGCGCTGGGAACCCACTGGCTCGCATATACCATATTCCATAGAGAAGATCACTTCTTCGAAGGAAGTACAGCACTCAGCCTGCGCCTGTCTGATGGGGGATAGACAGCACATCCCGATGAGGAGCAGGAAAAGCTTAGTTGATTCCATGGTGAGATTAGACAGAAACTGATTAATATTCCGTGAGCTGCACTCATTTATATATGGTACTGCTATCAGCCAATAATTTAGTTAAGCTAGCACATTCCATGAAAATTATAAGGAAATATTATTGCAAAATTTTACTGGGAATCTGTCAGAGGAAAAATTACATTGGAAAAATAACTTTTAAGGAAGATTGCATATTAAACAATCGTTTATTTACATTTATTACATGACTCTACAGATAAGTAGTAAATTTCATAGGGTTCGCCAAAATTAAATCTCTTTTTTTAATTTAAAGCATTTTTTATGTTCTCCAAGATTATGAATAAATAAATCCCAATTCGAATATTTTTAATCACATGGATAAGCTTTATCTTTATTAAACAATATCTCCCATGTTTACCATCATACATATATTGGAAATATTTATAGTTTATGGGAAGGGAGCTTCCTAATGCCTTCTGTAACAAACATTTTCGGTACACACAAATTTATAATATACTTGTACGCCGTGTATACAAAACATTCTATACATTTATTCTGACAAAATTACATACATATCAGAAAAATTTCTTTATTATAAAGGAGATCGCTCTACTTCCAATATTTTAATTCCATATTGCTGATTTTTTTCCTGGAAGCTTTTGCTCCACTCGCCGGTCAGACATCCTCCATCACAGTTGCAACCGAAGATGTTGCAAGGACCTCGTCCACAGAAGGTGCCCTCTATGGCAACACCATCTGCACAGATATTCACTCTGCATGCGGAGCCATGGCGTTCGGCACCCACTGCCTCGCATACACCATTTTTCATAAAGAACATCACTTCCTCGGAGGAAGTACAGCACTCAGCCTGGGCCTGTCTGATGGGGGATAGACAGCACATCCCGATGAGGAGCAGGAAAAGCTTAGTTGATTCCATGGTGAGATTAGACAGAAACTGATTCAAGTTCGAGAGCTGCACTCATTTTATATAGTTCTGCTATCAGCCAATAATTTAGTAAAGCTAGCACATTCCATGAAAATTATAAGGAAATATTATTGCAAAATTTTACTGGAAATCTGTGAAATGAAAAATTACTTTGATGTTTTTCACAAGAAAATTGAATAATTATGCAGAGATAATGCTTGATAGGTATTTGCTATTCTGAAATAAATAGTTAACTGTCGACTAATCAATAAACACAATCAATTGATTAATTACTTTGATAGATTTGAATATTCTTTTATGAAATTGACTTATAGGAATATTTATATTTTTCAATTTTTGTATCTGTAAGTTCTGCAAACCATTCTTGAAAAATAAATTTCCAAAATTAAAGCGGATTCTATAGGTGATATATTTATAACATTTATGTTTAGCAAATTGATATATTTTCTAACATGTAGATTGATTATACATACACATACATATATTCTGATAAATTGTACTTAGAATTTTAATTTTATATGATAATAATAATATTGAGCTTATTAACATTTAATTTGTTCTTTTTGTGGTAATCACAAATGAATTTTAAATATTTTATCTAAGCTCGCGATGGTTTATTTAATACAATTCTGAACTAAAAACTGAAACGTCATAAATGGTATTTATTTTCTCAAAGCTCACACCCCACGAGCCTGTGCGACAGCCGCCGGCGCAGTTGCAGCCAAACATGTTGCAATTGCCATTCCCACAAAAGCGGCCCAGGAGGGGCGACCCATCCGCACAGATCCTTGCAGTGCAGTAGCCCTCAAATTCACCCAAAGCTTCGCCACCCACATCCTCGCATTTTCCGCTTTCCATCGTAAAAAGAATGGAATCACCTGTAGAGCAGCACACGGCATCAGCATGTCTGACGAGGGTCATGCAGCCAATCCCGATGAGAAGCAGGAAAATCCTTGATGACTCCATGGTGAGATATAAACCGGAACTGTTGAATTCCACCAGGAGATATTCCTATTTATACTGCTTTCTGGCAATCATTTAGCGGGGCTTACGTAAAGTGTAATTAGTAAATGCAAAAAACTTAATGATAAATTAGTTGATAAAAAAAATACAGTTTAAGACTTTGTTTATGATCTTTTTTTTTTGGGGGTTTTGAAGGGCTTTGAAAACGCTCTGTAAAGCTGGCAATAAATTGTTTACCATTTTTTGCAAAAAAACTGGTGTAATAAAGGGTGTATAAAATGGTAGCAACTATTTAACAGCTTTTGTGACCTCAGAGAGTCTATATATAGTACATCTATACAATAATTAATCTTGGTACTATATCAAGTCTAAAACATTTGCTTTTACTACAACTACTAAAAAATATATTGATTAATTTGCCAATCTGTCAATGGAAAACTTCTGTCCTGTACTACCAATAAATTCATTAAATTGTAATAATGCCCATCCATAGTAATTTTCCCTTTTTTTCTTTGCGTATCATAACTTTTATTATAACAGAATTACATATTTCTTATCGCCTATATTTGTCTACAATTTTAACTACGTGATTCCAATGATTCTGTGCAAAGGACATTCCAAAATCTCCTTCGCGACATCCTCTGTCGCAGTCGCAGCCTCTTTTGTTGCAATTACCATATCCACAATAGCCTTTCTTCTTGGTTCCATCCGCACAAACTTCTATTCTGCAACCCATTTCAGTCCATTTAGCACCCACGCTGGCGCAGTTTCCGTGTTTCATCGTAAACCAGAGTTTCTCGGAAGCTATGCAACACTCAGCATGAGTCTGTCTAAGGATTACACTGCATAGCCCGATGAGGAGCAGGAGAACTCTGGTTGCTTCCATGGCGAGATATCGATATGAAGTGTGGAATTCTGCCTGGAGAGATTTCTATTTAAAGCGACTTTTGTATGGCTGTAATAAAGCGGACTTTAGGTACTTTAATAAAATATAATAATAAAATATAATAATAAACTGCATAATAAACACGAATAGTTAATAGATTTTGTGACCTCATACATCTAAACACCGATAAATCTTGGTACTATATCATGGCTAAAAAGTTGCCTTTTACTACTACTAAAAAATGTATTGATTAATTTATGATTCTTTACCTAATTAGTAAAAATTAATGCTTAGCTGCCAATGGGTAACCTCTGCCCTGTACTTCTAAAAAATTAATTAATTTCTAATAATGCCCATCCATAGTAATTTCCATTGCATAGCATAACTTTTATTATATCAGAATTACATATACATCCTAAGCATCCCATTCCCAGGAATCTGTAATTGTAATTCCGTAATTGTCATTATTCCATACAAAGCTATCCTCATAATTGCCATTGCGACATCCTCCGACGCAGTCGCAGCCAAGATCGTCGCAAGGACCTACTCCACAATAGCCCCTCTTCTTTTTCCCATCCGCACAAATGATTATCTTGCAACCACTTGGATACCATTTAGCACCCACGCTGGCGCAGCTTCCGCGATTCATCGTAAACGTGAGTCTTTTGCTTGTAGTGCAGCACGGACCATAAGCCTGGCTAAGGGTTAAACTACATAGCCCGATGAGGAGCAGGAGAACTCTGGTTGCGTCCATGGTGAGATATCGAAATGAAGTGTTGAATTCTGCCGGGAGAGATTCCAATTTTAATAAAATATACTAATATAATATTAATAAAATATAATAATAAACTGCGGAATAAACACGAATCTGAGAATTAGGGTTTGAAGGGTTTCGTCAAAAGAAAACTTTATTCATTTTTTCCTAGAGAAATCTCTATGAAAAATAAAATTTATAGCAATTTTCCATCAGTATTAATTGCACGTTTATTTTCCTAAATTATTTATTTTATTTTCCTTTTTACTCATCATCTTTGCATAGAATTTATTCTAATAGAATTACGTGCTTATTTCTTAATAAGAAAACCCGATAGAATTCCAAATTCGAATTTCGTATCCTGTTTTTTTATTCCTTCAAGCTGTTGCAGCCGAATTTATAGCATTTACCTAATCCTGATGAGGAGCAGGAAAGCTTTTGATGATTTCTAGATAAGATATAGACTGGACTAACGCTAGAAACTACTTCTATTTATAATGTTTTGTGGCTGTAACTTCGAGGACTTTACGTAAGGTACGAATATATTAAACTGCATGATAAATCTTATTCTTAATGAAAACCAAAATTAAAGTATTTGTCTTTGTTTTGACAGAACAAATATCCATAGATTATTTTAAACTTGGAACAAATTTTAAAATGATTTTTGAACGCGTCACTTTAAGGATTTATTACGCTTCAGCGTTCGTATGATTTCATTTTGAAATGTTAACAGCAGCGGATTTATTCGTCTTCTTTTTAAGTTAGAAATAGAAAATCGAGCTGGAAATATATAGTCCAGCTGAAAAGTATGCATCCCAAAAGTCTTACGAATAATTTCATAAATAAAACAAAATGTTGACCAATTGAAAATATTTATTCTGACTTCTTATCAGACACAATAAAAAAGGTACCTAACTCTAATGAAAATTTCTAAATATAAATATTTGTGGAGCTTAGGGGCTTAAGTGGCATTTAAAATTAAACAGTATGGCAAATGGTGTTGTTTCGATTCGATTTTCTTTCGATTTGCTAGCAGCTGCTATCAGTCAACAATTTAGAAACCAAAATGAACAAGTCTTTGTCGAAATATCAGGATCAATAGCTATTTACAGGCCAAGGATCTCCAAGGCGATCCAAGGTGATTCCAGTGAGAGAGCCTACAGGCATTCGTCGGTCTCCTCGTTGCCCAGCGACACAATGACGGGCGTCGATAAGTCCACCTCGAGTAGTTTTACCTGGGCGTCCTCCTCGTCACGATCGTCCTTGCCCAGGCGTTGCTCCTGCATCTCAATGTCCAGGGTGCCATGCTGACGCTGGAACGAGACCACAAAGATGACCAGCGAGGCCACAATGAAGATCACCGCGGTGCCAGAGCACAGGGCAATGATCAGGGTCGACCTATAGTTGGAGGGACCCGAGAGCTGGGCAGAGTGCTCGTCCGCTGAGTTGCTATCGAAAGTCTGGCCAGCATCGTGGGGCGGATAGGAGACCAGCGGAGTGGCTGTACTGTCGTCGGAGGAGGAGGGCTTGGCTTCATCGGCAGCAGGCTCGTGGGTCTCCTCCGAGGAGTCTGAGTTGGAGCCGTCTTCTTTGGGCTCCGAGGATTGTAAATCTTTCTCCTTATTCTCGCTAGATTCACGCTCTACTTCTTTGCCTTCTACAGATTCCCCATCAGTTGTTAGAGATACATTCTCCTCCACCGGTTTCTGAGTGGAGCTGGGAGCTGCTGGGTTAATGGGCCCTTCGGAATCTATGTGGGAAACCTCTTCCTGGGCTTCCTTTTCCTTGGGTTCAACTTCTTTTGGTTCCTCTTCCTGCAGTTCCTCTTCCTTGGGTTCCTTTACCTTGGGCTCCTCTGCCTTGGGTTCTTTATCATTAGGTTCATCTTCCTTGATCTGCTCTTCCTTGACCTCTTCTTCCTTAGGCTCCTCTCCCTTAGGCTCCTCCTCCATAGGCTCCTCTTCCTGATGCTCCTCTTCCTTAGGCTCCTCTTCCTTGAGCTGCTCCTCCTTGATCTCCTTTTCCTTATTTTCATCATCCTTGGCCTCCTCCACTATTGGCTTTAACTCTTCAGAAACACTCTTCTCTGTGGCGGCTCCAAGAATAGCATCCTCCTCGCCAGGTTGTGAATCCTCAGCGTCTGCTGCCTCCACAACTGTCTCCTGTGGCGGAGCTGTGCCCTCCACTTCCTTCTCTAGCTCCGTCATGGCCTCCTCCTCGGTCTTCTTTTCGATCTCTTCCTGAAGCTCACCAGCAGATTTCTCGAAGGTATTTACTGTCGCCTTTTCGTTCTCAGAAGGGTTTCCATCGATCTCGTTGAGGTTCGGATTATGTTCCTCGAACTGGCGTTCCTCCCGGGCAATTTCTGGCTCGTCCACAACTTCGGGAGCCGGTTCGATGGGCAGCAGGTCCTCCACGCCTTGTTTCTTGGTCACCTGATGCTTGGTCTCTTCGTAAATGGGCACTGGAGTGCCGGTGCTCTCGACCTCAACAGCCTTGAGCTCCTGCTCCAGCGCCAGAAGATTAGTCTTGGTGATCGGCTGTTCGGTGATGGCCTGATTTTCATTAAGGCTCAGGGAGTCTGGGTTATCCTGGCTACGACTTTCCACCTGCTCACTGGCCACGGCAATGTTGTCAGTAACTGCCTTTGGTTCCGCTTGGCCCTCATCCGCAGGCTTGGTTCCCTCCGCCTCCTGGGTCTCCAGAGTTTTGGGTTCACGGGCATTTTGAACGGCAGCTAAAGGAAAAGGAGTAAATTTTATAGAATATTCCGTTAAAAAATAAAATATTTATTACTCACTTTCAGTCTTCTGATTTTCTGTTTCCACCGCTGCAACCTCTGCCACCTGTGAAACAGTTTCTTTTAGCGTTTCCGCTGGAGAGGGTGCCTCCTCCACTTCGCTGTTGACATCATTCTTGATATCCTGTTCCAGGGTACCGCCGTAGACCGAGACAAAGCTGTCCTGCACTTCGGTTTCACTGGACTGAACAGCAAAAGCAGCAGGATCTGTGGCATCCGCCTTGGGACTCTCGACAGGATGTGCAGAATTTAACGTTTCATTTTGATTTGTTAAAGTCTGAGTGGGTAAACTTTCTTCGATCTGTGCTGGAATTATTGTGGTGGCTTCAGTGACTTTTGGTAGCTCTGTGGTCTCGACTGGAAATAAATAAAAAACATATTTTTAATTTAAATTCGAAATGAGAAAGATTTGAAAAGGCAGCAAATTCAAGAACCAAATACATGTAAAAATTTGTATAATTTTATAGATTTCCGACATAAAGTAAAGTGTAGAATAGGCAGCAGTTAAGTTACATACATGTAAAATCAAATTGTGTAAAATATATATAAATAAATATCTTTTTAGCAGTGCTCGACTTTGAGGTACCTGGTATTTGTTGATAAAGTAAATAGCCTTTGACTAAATCACTTTGACTAATAATAATTTCAAATACCATTTAAATAAAATTATATTAAAATTTAAAATTATAAAAAATTTATAATCATCATTTTATTTTATAACTTTGGCTAAAAATTGTAAAGAAATTTCAATTGTTGCTATGAATATGTTGATGTTTCAGAATCAATAAATAGAGCAATGTTTTATTATTTTTAAACTCTTATATTTTATTTAAATTTTATAAACCTGTCTGCTATATAATATTATATTTTAACTTATATTTTAAATACAAATTAAGGTGAATATTTACTAATAATATATAAACGTTTTTATCCCAAGATTTGGAAACTCTTCTTGTTTCTAAAATAAAGCCGCATGAAGAAAGATGCAGCTGAGAAATATATATGCAACAAAGTGGCCCATTCAACTTTTTAATGATTCTATGAAATTAAGTTCTTAAAAAGATATAAATAAACCATTCCTGACATTACCCTAAAATAATATCTGTGCTTTGCTTTCTCCACAAATAAAACAAAAAAAAAACACTGAATTAAGAGCAAGCCCTTTCAAGTACCCAACCCAAAACCGAAGAACTTTCCCCTAAGAAAATATGAAAAATGCATTTAAAATCGAAAATTAATCAAATGTATTTTCGAACGATGTTAATAGTCGCCGGACCCGTTACGCTGATAAACTTCTCCCTTTAACGCACTAATAAACAAATATGAGAGCCATATTCCACACGACTGCCATTAGGCCTATTGGATGGGTTCTTTATAGGCGTCTCCGTCTCCGTCTCCGATAGACACTCAATCCATTGGCAAGCCGCATCGATACGGCGGACTCCGATATGGCCCATTCATATCACTGCTGTCATCGGTGGCACTAGGCACTTTCTCACACATTCATTCACAAAACCGGGGTCCCAATTTTTCGGGAACCCGAACATTCTCATCCGGGACGTCCGCCCGCGCCCATTACTCAAAATGCCGCCAAGTGATTAAAATTCCGGACACACAAACACACACCAGCAATCGAGGAATCCCAAATTAGTAACCAAATAAACAAAGCAACGAGACCAGGCCGGGCAACCCAACCCGCCCAGCCTGTCGCATTCTATGCCTATAAAGTAGCTGGCTTATTTATGAGGAGACATCCACTGCAGCCCCTTCTTGCCACAGATGCAACTCGATTCTTGGAAAGGCAGAATTATTAGATGCCCTGCCTGCGATAGTATGCATGGGCGGTCCATGCCCATTCCTATTCCTATTCCTATTCCTATTCACAATCCCAATCCCTTGGGAACGAATGACAAGCGTCCGAGAGTCTGTGTTAGGGTCTTAAAATGGGACAAAGCATGCCGCACGAAATGAAAACAAAGCGGCAGCCAAATGAGGAAAATGGCATTTGGAGTTTAGAGAAAATAAAACAAAAAGGAAAATCGATTTTTCTTTTACTTCTTTTCGTGTGCGTTTGGCCACGCAGCTTGCAGCCGCAGTGGCAGTGGCAGAGGTCCAAAACAAGGCCAGTGTCATCTGTCAGTCCCTTCTTTCTATTTGGGACTGGGAATGGGAATGGGTATGGGAGGGACTAGAATTATGTGCCTAAGAAATTATGTTTTTCGAAACCCAAAATGCATGTTTAAGTGAGAGAAATTACATGTTTAACACGAAGGAACATCAAATGACATCGAATGATCAATGATCCTTTTCCATGGTCCGTCTGTTACTAATTTAATATTTACTGATATGGGTTTGTTCACCCCGCTGGTGATACTCGGGGAAACTCTCCCACATTCTGGAAAGCCACAATCCCTCTGAATGATAGCGGTGGCTATCTTGGGGTTTATCGCACAACTTGAACTGTGGTGACCGCCGCAATTGGCCTGTTACCAAACATTATTGAACTTTCGCACGCTGCTGCTGAGCTGGAGTTGGAAATTAAAGAGTTGCATGTGCCGATGGGGCCATTTATCTGACACCCAAGTGCCACTGTTTACACTGTAGCCTGAGGAGGAGAGATACAAGAAGGGACTGCGGTTTCGGTGTCGCCTCTTCCGTGGCAGTGGCATAATTACGCTGCATGCTGCAGCGGAGCGAACGCTTTGAATTATGCCAGGCAATATAGCAAAAATCGCAAAAATCGCTGGCAAACGAGGAAAATTGCAATAAAGCCAAAGCCAAAGAAGAGTCTCTCCTCCAATGGCAAACGGCAGATATATAAGTCAAAGGCCTGATGCGACCGCAACTACAAGTGATTACGACGACAATCACGAGATGCTGATAATGATGATGATGATGATGAGGATGGGGATGGATGGGGATGATGGAGCTGCAGTCTGAAGTCTAAGATATACTCACTTGCCAGAGCCGAGCACGAAGCCAGCAGAGCCAGGAAGAGCAAATGTCCCAGGTGAAGATCCAGAGGGCTGGGCACCAGCAGCCTGTTTGGGTTCCTTGAGGAGAAGCAGCTGCCGCGGCGGCTCTTAGAAATGGCCATATTGAGTGACTGATTGATTAGGTTGTCGCTTCCAGTTTGGCCAACACGCACGGGCACAGGCACAGGCACACACAGATGCAGAGATACAAAGATACTGAGATACTGCGATGCAAAGATACAAAGATACTGAGATACACGGGATGCGCACAGATACTGCCTTGCAGATACTGCGTTGCAGCTGCAATTGTTCTACAGAGTTTCTGTTTCAGCTGCTGCCGCTTTTGTTGATGTTGATTTTGATGGGTTTTCGAATAACTTCGATTCCAGCTGCTTTTTTGTATTTAAGACCACGCACCACAGCACCGACGACCGAACGCGTTGGCCTCTCGCTAAGAACTAAAGTTGAGAACGCGTGCGCTCTGGAATTTTGTGTGTTGCCATCCATGTTGACGCTGTTGTGGCTCTTGTTGTTGCCGCCGCTGGGGCAGGCAGCAGGCAGCAGGCAGAGCAGGCAGCGAGCAGCAGTCAAGGCAATGCATGTGTTGAACTCCTATATCGATGACGACGTCGCTGCCTGGCTCGGCCCCTAATGCATCTCTCCCTCTCCAGCTGCCTTTGCCTACCTGCACTGAGGGCAAAAGTGTGTTAATTTAAAGAAAATATTATTGATATCTTTAGGGAAGGGTATTAGGATTTGTAGCTCTTAAAAGTTAAGGAAAACTACAATCTCAATGGTTAAAATATTAAAATAAATTGCTTTTAGTAGAAACTTTAAATAAAACCAGAAAAGAAATTCTATATTTCTTAATAGTGTTTACTTTATAGTTTAAATAATATATATTCTTCAAAATTTAAGTTTTAAATTTAAAAGATTCCCAAATAAATGTATCTTAAAGTAATTTAAAATGTATCTTCACCGATAATAAATATCTTTTAGTCGACATTTCATACTTCACATAGTCTATCATGGTCACTTTTAATTCCTCACTAATTTCTTAATATTCCTTCATGGTTCTTATACACATTTTCCCTCAGTGCATTGATCCAATGTTGCAGTGCTCGACTTTATTTGCTTTGTGGTAATAATAGGGCCTGGCAGCAGGCGGCTTCTGCGGCCAAAGTAGTCAGTCAGTGGGCTGGGCGGAACTCTATGTGTTGGTCCTCTGATAAGTGTAAGTGCCAAGCGCCGGCCCCAAACCAAAGCAAAGCCAAACACAAACACATTTATAAAGTACTAAAGGAAACTAAAGGAAAGCAAACCAACATTTTGGCTTGGCTGTGGCAGGCACATCGTCATCGTCATCGACATCGAGCCCTCATTGTGCCCAGGCAGCAGCAGCAGCCGATTCGCTCGCAGGCGTTCTTACCACCTCTTCACACCGGTCACTCAGCCAGGCCGGGATCTACCTAAGCCACCTCTGCCCCGTGCCCCAACCCCTCCCTCCAGCTGAACCCCTTTCATTCTTGTTTATTTGGTTCACAACACAAGAGGCCTGCCAATACAAAAGAGAGCAAGAACAATAAGGGCCCAGAAGGTGTAAGCTAAACAAATATTAGATATCACATTTAATGGGTATTTATATATGATAAAAATTAAAAAATAGATAATAAAAATGTACATTTAGTATATTAATAATAAATAAATGAACAACAGACAATAAAAACCATTTAAAACACCTGCAAACTCAATTACTTTCCTGTCGAATTAGCTTTCTTTTGGTAATTCCCTTCAATGACAGCTGCTTCGAATCAATTTCCAACATTTTGAGTGTTTGCTTGTGAATGATTTGCTTCGCCTGAGTCAGTCCAATCCGAATGGATGCACCAGCAGCACAGGCAACATCGGAGTGCCCCCCTCCAGCATCTGTGGGCATCGGGGTATGTCCACGGGGGTCTTTCCCGTCTGTGACTGAATGGCTGATGGGTCTGTTCGGAAGACCAACTACTTGCGGGCTGACAGAATGCCCAAACTTCTACGTACGAACGTTGACAACGACATCGACCAACAGAGGCTTACCTACTCGCAATGGTACTACACATGGGGAATACACAGAAGTAAAAGGAATCCTAATTCTATTTCAATATTAAATGATATTTTGGAGTAATTAAATAACAAAATAAATTAGTAAATTAAAGTTACTTAGTTTGAAAAAGTATTTAAAGTAATAGTTCCTTTAGCTCTTATTTATTCCATTCAAAAAAGCTATTGAAAAACCCACTATTTCCATATTAATCCCTGAAAGTAATATGCTGCAGATATAAAATTTTAAAAATATATCCCTTCCATTATCATCATTTACTATCTTTTTCTCTGTGCAGACTGGGCACTAGCTATATAGTAAGTAGTGTGTGGTAGTTGCTTGGAGGTTTTTCTCAATTTTCTGTGTGGGATTTCCCTGTAAAGTTTTCCATTACGTGATGTAGCCATTTCAATGGGCTCATAGAGTGGCTCGGCCCACTGTGTTTATCTTTTATTGATTATGCCAGCAGGCTAACCCCATCCAACCTGACCAAGTTGGGCCTGGAAAATTTGCCTGATGCGAGCTCACTCTCGAGCCGGCGCGCGCCTTCAGTTTCAATTTAGTCGTTAAATATTTAGATTTTGTTATTGCAGTCGTGGCTCTGCGGTGGACCCAGGAAAGTGGACAGTGGACAGTAGACGGCAACAGGAAGGAATCAATTGGTTTCCCTTTGAGTAACCACGCTTAGTCATGACCAAACCCCGGCACTTCCTCCCGATGCCTCTCAGCATTTTGGTTCCTTTTGTTGTAGTCACTGTCGCGGGAAGGCGGATTTTTGTTATTGTGATTTTGCTTTCAGTTTCTCAGTTTTATTTGTGGCTATTTGCGTTTTACGATCGTCGTGCCGAGAGTTGTAAATACTGAGCACAAGTCAGGCAGGAGCGGGCACGGGTCCCGAGTCGGGTAATTAGCGAGTTGTCCAGGTAGACAGGAGACGCCGCCGCCTCCTGGCCAAGGTCGGCTGTCTGGGGAGTCTGTAACGTCTGTGGGTTTGTCTTTGCCTGGTTAGGAAGTCGGTTACAAACGCATCAAGAAACAATTAGCGGCGGATTAGCACACTGCCCTGGCGGATGGCTAATCTTAATCATCAAGCCCATCATAAAGCAGCGACCTGTGGTGACAGTCAGCGTTAGTCAGTTTTTTTTACACGGGGAAAAATGGGTGGGAAGATTAAGGAGGAGTTAAATATCCCCTAAGAAGGAGTTGTGTAATTTATTCTCATTTATAAATAAGTGGCTATGACACTAAAGGAAGAATAATAAGGAAAATAAAGGAAGAATAATGGCTGCATGTAAGGAAAACTCTTAAATAATATTTATCAATTACTCTAAAGAAATATAAATAAAAATCTAGCTATGTGACATTAGACAAATTGTATACAAATTTTAAAAATAAATTTTTTAATCGAATTATCATGCGAATTTTATAAATTAGGTGTTTTATACATTAAAAAATGTTTAATCAAAATATGTAAAATGTTTAAGCCAAGGCAATTGCATTTCCAGTGCAATAAAACGCGATAAAATTAATTTTTAAGTTCTTTAAAGCATAAAGGCTGCTTTTTATCTATAATTATTTTGTTCGTCACAACTTTTCGCTGTGCAGACCTCAATCACTTTCGATTTATGACCCAAAGACGACATCGCGGATGGCAGCGAATTGACGATAAGCGCCCTTATTGGTTCAGATAAAAACCCCGATGGGACCGGAAGTCAGAGGGCAATTCCACAGAGGACCGGGTGAAAAGAAGCAAAAAAAAAAATTAAATCGAAATACAAAATAAAAAAGAAAGAAAAGAAAACGCAACCGAATGCATATCAGAAAGCAGAGCAGAGCAGCACTCAAAGTGAAATGTCAGCTCATTGTTCGGCGGAAAAGCTAAACAGCCTTTGATTTGTGACCGCCACAAACACAGACACTCACTCACAGGCCGAGCCATCTTATGCATTATGCAGATCTTGTCCAGCTGGAGTATCAGAGTATCCGAGTTTCAAGTTCAATACAAAGTTCATGCCACGCAACTGTCAACGGTGAGTGAGTCCGGGCGGTCAACGAATGCGAGTTGCAGTTGCGTATTTCACTTTTAAACAAATAAAATTTAAATACTCTTTAAAAAAAATATAGAGGTAAGATAAACACTTTAATTTTCTATAATTCTTACAAGATTAGTATTTCCTAAAATAATAAATGAGATGATGATCTTTAAACATGTTATCAAAGGGATTAAGTCAAACAAAAATATCTAGAAATTAATTTAAAATACAATTTAAAAATCTAATAAAAATAATTATATAATAAATTAACCAGGAAACAGGCAAATTTCATATATACAACCTCTTATAAACACCTGCCTATTTCATATACAGATTTTTAATAACCTTTTCCCCCTCCTCGCCAGATTATGAAATTGAATCGGTTAATATCGGGTAACAGTATCATTGGTTACGGTTTGAGTCACAATTAAAAAAGGGCCATAAACATCTCACTTAGATAAATGAAATATGAACTCATCGTATAATTACCGATTGTTATCCATGCCTGTGTTTATATAATAACTTATACCCTTTGATTACACCACTCTCTCGCCGAGGAAGTAAACAAACACGCAAACAAACATATCTGGCAATGGAGTGCGACATGGAGTGTGTGTTAGCCCTCAATTACATAGAATCCATTAGCAGAAAGTGAAAGAAAGAAAGCCAAATAAGGTGGAGCCCCCCCAGACACTGTCCCGTTTTTTGTTTCATAGCCTAAAATACGACGAAACTGCTGAAATGCTCAACGTTTAATTGTTGAAACCAGTTAACCACAGAGTTTACTTGATCCGCCGCTTCAAACACTGTCGTATGTGTCACAATAGGAATTAGCGTAAACTGTTTTAACGCCAAACAAATGGACATTTGAGATGTGAGCCATAATCATGTGTACATAAGTAATCGCCTTGGGTTTTACCTTTTGCCTGCCCGACTGGCGAGTGGCAGGAATGGGAAAGGTAGTAGGCCAAGGTGGGGTTTTTTGGTTAAATATATTTAGGCTTAGTCAAAGTGGAGCCAAAGTTGTGGCTATAATTCTGGAATATATGATATGCTATAATTCTGCGATATGCTAGGATATCTACTGATTAGAACTTGTGATTGATAAGGTTAACAATGCATGTCTTTATTCAAATGAAAATCAAAGAAGTTAAAGGGGAAATCTCCTAATATTATATACATAGCTGAAAAATCTAAAATTCCTATTAAAAATATTAATAAAATTCCTTTTGGGTGCTTTTTTTATTTCAAGCAAACTGCAATCCATCAGTTTACTGCTTAGATAAGACCATAAAAATTGCTGATAAGAAATGCCTGGGCAGAAAGCCAAGTAAACCTACTCCAATACCCATGTTTCATCGTCTTCGTGCGGTACGTGAGTCCCGGGGTACATCGCCGCTTGTGCTCCCGGTGGTGGGTCAATGCCGCCAGTGGGCCAGTGGAGCGGTCCAGCGTCCATTGATGAAACGCTCGAAGAGAAGCCGTGTCCACAGCAGTGGCTATGAGTTCAACCCCCGGCGCATGCAACTGTTGACGAGCTATTAAAAAGCCATATAAACAAACAGAAAGCTCTCCATCGCTCCACTGAATGAATTGTGAGAGCGGCCGGAGGAGGGGGAGCACTGCCGTCGATTGTCTTTCAAGTGAGTAAACATAAACACCAGAGGAGACGTCCACGTCCATAGGTAGCCCCAGGGGGGGCATAGGTATAGGTATAGGTACGGGTACGGGTACGGGCACGGATATGTTGGCAAGTAGGTATGTTGGCAAGTACTTGGCCCGGCCACATCCTAAATAAGCAGACGCCGTTTTCATTAGGCAACAGGTTATTGCAATTCAGCGAAAAAAAACCAACCAACAACGACGACAACAATGCGACGAAAAACCGAAAAACCAAAAAGCAACAGCCACACGACACAGCCAAAAATAATACAAAAAAAACTGTAAGTAAGTAGCTCCAAAAAATTAATACACTGCTCAAAAAGCAATTGTGTCTTATGAATGCCTTGTATGTGATATGCATAACATTTAACGGCTCGGTAATTGTTCACATTGTTGGGCTTATTGGGTGTATTTATCTCTTCTTTATCTCCGAGTTCGAAGTGCTCCGAATGGGCAAGTCAATTTTTATCTCACAAATTCTATTGGATTGAATGGATTTCAAAGCGATGAGGTGTCAAGTCAGGAGAGATGCAGAGCTATGAATCATTTTCTTGGGAAAACAGTTGAGTTGCGAGAGAGACTTTTTTAAATATTTAAATAACTTGTGAAATATGCTAAAGGCAAGATAAAGAGATTTTCAGGGAATATTATTTATTTTAAATAATATATAATACTTTAAATAATGATCTGAGATACTTTTTTAAATATTTAAATAACTTGTGAAATATACTACATACCTAAAGGTAAACATAAAGAGATTTTCAGGGAGTATTATTTATTTTAAATAATATATAATAATTTAAATAATGATCTGATTTAAATGATCTACCTTTACCAAGGAAAACTGAAATATATATTATAAAATCTATAAATTTGTAAACCTTTAGTTTCATTTATTAATTATATTTAAAATCGCATAGATATATATATAATATTTATATAAATTAAGCTTCTTTCAATAACACATTAGACAAGGTCACTTAAACTTTCTGGTATTGTTAAGCAGCTTAAAGATTTAATCCCATCTTGGAGTTATTTTAGCTTACCGCCCACTCCATAAGATTAAATAAACCTGGCAATTAATTCATTAAGTTTTATGTTTAATTTTAAGTAAATCTTAAATAAGAGAAGCTTGAAATTAAAGATAAGATAAGATTAAATAAACCTGCCAATTAATTCATTAATTTTTATGTTTTATTAAGGTGAAGTAAAGCTTGAATAAGAGAAGCTTGAAATTAAACATAGAACAGACAAGGTCAAGTTAATCACATTCTTGAGATGTTTTCAAGGCTCTGTTTAGTACATAATATTTAATAAAACCTTTTTTTTGGCTTTCTTTACTAATTTTCAAGATTATATTTATAGGTAAAAAAGTAAACAATTTATTTATTTCCCAAGACAAGGTCAATTTCACTTTCTCAGTAATTTAAATTTCATTTCAACTTGAGATTGTTTATAAGATTTGGCTTTATGGGCAAAAGATATAGTTTGCCCAGAAATAATTTATATAATAATTGCAATATAATTTTAATTAGAAAAATGAAGCATAGCTTTAATTTTTCTTGTGAGAGACAAGGTCAATTTCACTTTCTTTCTCATGAATTTAATCTCAACCTTAAGATTTTTTCTGAGATACCGCCCACTGTAAGCGTCAGTTGACAGTTTTTTATGGATGCCGTTCAGCGTTCTCTCTTTCGCTAAGCTGTTATAATTGCTCAAATTGCCGTGGCGGCGTGCCAACTGATTGGATAGCAGGCAAAGGAGGAGGAGGAGGAGCGGCTTGGGAATTTAGCGGAGGCGGGGGCGCCGGGCAATTGATATTATGCGCAGTGTATGCTGCCGGCAAAAGGCAGACGCTCTGGCCAGGGCCCAAGTCTGGCTAAGAGCGCCTCGACTGGCTGGCGTGCAGGTGGCTGGCTCACCCGGTCGGGGCTCAAGCTCTGCCCGCTCCTCTGCCTCTGAACAGAGCTGCTGCTCCGGCGGCGCGCGAGTGGCAAGCCCTGCGAGCCCCAGACGCATGCGCAGTCGATAAAGCACATTCGAATCGAACGCTAGCGGTACCGCCGCCTCGATTGCACTCTCCATTCATATTCATTCATACGACTCGGTCTCCAGTTTCGATTTCGTTTGGGTTTCAGTTTCATTTTCATTTTCGGCGTTTTTTTGAAAGCTCAACGCGAGTCGGCTCTCTGGAAAGAAAGTGCTGCTGCTGTCTTTCTGCCGATCCTTGGGCAGCTTTCGTTTTCGTTTTCGGACCGGTTCGGCTTCTGATCGGTTACCCAGTTACTTAATCCCAGTTCATGTAACCATTACCGGGCCCCTAATCCTGGTCAGCATGCGACGGGAGCGACGGGTGCCTCTGCTGGTGGCACTGGCACTGATCGCACTGCAGCAGGTGGCCACCAGCCTGGCCACAGGCCTGCGTCAGTCGCGCGAAATCATCATCACAGATGCGGTAGGTGTTCCAAGAGGTTCCAAAGCGGGACTAGTAGGAGGAGGAGGAGGAGGTGGAGGAGGTAAATCCCAGAGCAGCCGCAGGTGCGGGTGCGGAATGCCTAATTACCCAGAGTGTCACAACGCACGCGTCGCTTGGCCTCCAAATGTCAAGCGATAAATGTGCCAACAATTTGTGTTTGCATTTCGGATTTTGGCCCCTTCGCTTCCTGCCTTCACTTACCTGTTACCTTGTACCTCCGTATGCCTTGCAGGTGCGCCGCATCCAGAACGATGGCTACAATGTGGAGCGCCATTCGGTGACGACCAAGGACGGATATGTGCTGACCCTGCACCGCATTCCGCAGGTGGATCCCGAGAGGGGCAGCCTACTGCGGCGACCCGCCGTCTTTCTGCTCTCGGGACTCTATGCTTCCTCGGATGTGTACGTATAGATACTTTGCTAATAGATACTTCCGCTGGCGGCAGATATTTAGGAACATATATAGCGTCATATCTGAGCTCAAGTTATAATTATTTTTGCCATAGAGAGAGGCAACTTTTATTTATTTTGTTTTCTTTGTCATGCAATTATCTTGGTTATTTGTAAATTAATGAAATAAAGTCCCTAATGAATGGATAACACTTAATTGTTCAAGTTTAAGGCATTAATTGTGACAATCGAATGATTTAAAAGTAATTTAAATTAGATTAAAGGTCTCTATGAATTTATAATACATTTATTTTATTTATTTTCCATTGAAAACATAAGGAATTATTACGTCTTTTAGGTATTTAAAGAAATAAATCTCATAGGATTAATTAGTATATATTATATATAATATATATGCTTAATAATAGAATCATCTGTGACCCTAAAAAATCACAAATATTATCATAATCTTAAAATATAAAATTTAAAAGCATTTAACAAAAATCAAGGTACTGATAAAACCCCTTTGGCTTCCCCGAAATTAGCTTTCTTTCTCATTCATAAATGTATCCTTTAAATTTTAAAGATAATTATCATAATATTTCCTTCCAGGTGGCTCCTCAACGGTCGGGAGGATTCCCTAGCCTACCTCCTCTGGCGTGCCGGCTATGACGTTTGGCTGGGCAACAACCGGGGCAACATCTACTGCCGCAAGAACCTGTGGCGCAACACCACAGAGCGCGAGTTCTGGGACTTTAGCTGGCACGAGATGGGTGTCTACGACATGCCCGCCCAGGTGGACTATGTCCTTCGCAGCACCGGACAACGGGCCATCCATTTTGTGGGCATCTCGCAGGGCGGCACCGTCTTCCTGGTGATGAACTCCATGCTGCCGCAATACAATGCCGTCTTCAAGAGCGCCACCCTGCTGGCACCCGTGGCCTATGTGAGCAACACGAAGAGCGGTCTTGCCAAGATCATTGGCCCAGTTCTGGGCACTCGCAACTATGTCTCCAAGATGCTCGAGGGTGTGGAGATGTTCTCCACGAATAAGTTCTTCAAGAAGTTCCTTTCGATGACCTGCCTGGAGAACGAGAAGCCGCTGGTCTGCATCAGCCGTTTGTGGCCGGCGGTGGGCTATGACACCAGATTCCTTAACAAAACCCTTCTGCCCGATCTGATGGCCAACTTTCCGGCGGGCGGATCGGTCAAGCAGCTGATGCACTACTTCCAGGGCTATGTGTCCACGCACTTCCGGCAATATGACTACGGGCCGGAGCGCAATTGGCTTCACTACCAGCAGCTTGAGCCGCCGGAGTACGCGCTGGAGAATGTGACCACGCCGGTGACTGTGTTCTTCTCGGAGAACGACTACATAGTGGCGCCAGCGGACATCTGGCGACTGCTCACCCGGCTGCCGAATGTGGAGGCCGCCTACAAGGTGCCCTGGAAGCGCTGGAATCACTTTGATTTCATCTGCGGCCTGGGTGTAAGGGAGTACATCTTCGATAACATTGTGCTCTCCATGAATCGCTACGAGCAGAGGCGTCGCTGAGCAGGGATGAGGGATTGGGGATCGGAGATCGGAGATCACAGCCAGAACTACCACTAGTGCCAAAAACAAATTGTAGAATTACGAAACTGAATCTGCGGTTGATGCGGCTAAATCAACTCGGGATATAAGCATGTACTGATTAATAAATAAATAATTTATAGCTTAGAAACCAGCTTTGAATACATATTAAAAGAGTTACGGAATGGAAATACCTTAAAGAATAACCAGAAAATCCAAAGAACATCATTTTTATGTCGGTCAATCGTTTCATTATATTTACAACTCCACATTCAATTTTCCAGCTTTGATTCCGTCTAGTTATGTACACAATTTGTTGTCTAAATGGGCGCCGCCGCACCCACGACGGGACCCATCTTGAGGTCTATGTAGCGACGCAGGGCCAACGCGGCCGGGCCAACCAGCGAGTGATTCAGGCTGGCCAGGAGCGTTTTCGCCTGCTGCAAATCATTCTGCAGAGCCATGGCCACGGCCAGATTGTAGCGGACCACATTCTGGGCAGCGTCCACGGACTTGAGCTGCCAGTCGCGCGTCTCCAGATCATAGGCATTCAGCGTGCCCACAAACGTGGGATCCAGATGATCGCGAGCATCCGATGCCTTGCCCATCATCATCAATGCTTCGCCGGCGTACATGTGACCCAGCAATCTGGAAGGGATTTAAGAATCAAATTTAAATATAACGAAAATAGAAAGCTTTACTTACTTGTGCGCATCGGAGAGACGTTCGCAGGCCAGCAGTTGTTCGGCCATTTCCAGGGCAGTTACGTGGTCACGCAGGCGCAGGGAGACAAAGCTGTGGGCTGCATAGATAGCGGCCAGCATGTTCTCCAGCGACTCCAGGCTGACCGGCTTGGACGGATTGCAAAAGTTGTTGTCCTGCGGCTGGCGCCAGGACTCCTGAGTGGGATCCTTTGGATCGGGCGCATCTGCATCCTCCGGAGACACAGCCGCCATGTGGAAGCTGGCCTTGTAGTGCAGCGTGAGGGTCAAGGCGCTGCGCAGGCACAAAGCGGCGAATTCCAGTGTGGGTTCCGGCACTCCAGCGGATTGGGCGCTAAAAGGATATTGAAATTTATATTCTGTAAGGTATCAAAGTGGAAATCTTACGCATAAGACTTGGCTGAGGCTGGGACTGCACCTCCTGCCTGCGACTGACGGTCCTCCTCCGCTAGTTTCTGTGGGGAAATTACATTTAATAGCAGTTTCTCCTTATTGAACCAATTTTCCAACTAACCGCCTCGTGCTCCATTATGCAGGCCTCGGACATGCGCAACCAGAGTCGCGGATTTCTGTGGAACTGCTTGACGGGCACCAGGAAGCACTGGAAGGCCTCCTTGGAACGGCGCAGATGCAGCATGGCCACGCCCAGGTTGTACAGAATTTCGCACGAACGCGCCGAGCTCATTGTCTGGAGCGTGCTCTGGCGCAGATTCCTGGCCAGCTGCTGGTCGAAATTGAGCGCGTTTTGGAAGAACTGGGCGGCGATGGCATAATGGCGAACTCTCAGGTGGATCACGCCCATGTTGTTGGCGATGCAGGTGCTTAGCTGGGGAGTCACAGTACTGAAAGGAATATCATTTTATATCAGACAAATTCGCGAATTCCGCGAAATGGTTACAACTCACCCGGCTTGGGTGCCTTCGTTGTTGATGCGCATCAGCTGCTTGGCGGCCATCTGGAAGTCCTTCATGATGTAGTACTGCTGAGCCTTAAGGGCCGCGTACTCCGGCGTACCGTCCTCCTGTATGACCACCGGCTTTCGATTCAGCACAAGTGTGAGCAGCTGCAAGAGCTGCAGACTGCCGCCTAGACCGGGCACAGCGCCCTCCACAGCTGTTCCTGCAGGCGTGGCCACCACAGTGCTGGGCGTGGCCGCGGGTGGAGAACCTGTGCCGGTGTTGGCAGCAGCAGCTGCAGCATCCTCGCCTGGGGTGCTGCTCGGCGCCGTGGCCACCAGGTTGAGCTTGTACTGCAAGTAGTCAAGGAAGGCCTCGGCGCGATTCAGCTGATTGGTGGCCAGCAGAAGCTGAAGTTGCAGCGTGGCCACCAGCGCCGCCATGGACTTCTCCAGCGCCTCCAGGCGTGCCACCAGCGGCGCCAGCTTCTCCAGCGCCGTGCCGTACATGTGACGGTGATAGTAGATAACCGCTCGATTATAGCGTGCCACTGTGGCAGCTGCGGCGCCTTGCTTGAGGGTCAGACCGCTCGACGCCTCTCCCGGGGATGTGTCGGCATCGGCAGTGAGGGCCTCCAGTTCCTTCATCAGAGCCGCGTGCTGGGTGCAGCCGCCCTTGTGGTAGCTGACCACCGCGCGGTTGTGACGCAGGACGGGACCGCTGCTCTCGCCGCGCGTCTCCAGCTCCTGCAGGAGCTCCAAACAGCGATCGAACTCCGCGCTGAAACGGCAGGCAATGAATGGGTGTGAATCAGAGTTTAGACTTTTACGGAGGGCAGACTCACTTGTTGAACTGCTCGTGCGCCTGGCACAGAAGGCTGTAGTTCTCGTCCTCGCCGGCCTGCGTCTTGGTGGGGGAATCCGCCGAGTCCATTCCAAAAACAAATAAAAAACAAAAAACCAACTCCGATTGCCACAACCAAACGATATCTGATTTGGGGGGGGGGCGGCGGTGCTGCCAGATTGTTGGGCAACAGCTGGATGAAAAGCGGTCTGGCAGCGCCAATGTCACTGATTCTGGCGGAAAATAAAATTTTCTTCTTATAAAAATCAAATTTTTTAAATATTTGAATAGGTATAGGCGATGATAGATATCAATTAAATATGCAGAAATTTATTAATTCAATAATAATTAAATTCAAATCGCATTGTAGAAGTTTTCTTCATTTTTATTTGCATTTGTGGGGCTTTATGCTGCTTGTAATCATAAATTATAAATCAAATATAGAGCATAATGCGTCTAAAACTCTTCAAAACCCTCCATTAAACTTAGTTTTCAGCTTTCACAAAAGTAAAGAATTCAGTTAATTTTTAATTATTTTAATTTGATTCGAAGTACAATATTATTCACTAAACGTTTTTCAAAATATTCAATAATTAGCATACACGTTCCAGGGATCGGATTTTCGGGATAATAGGATAGCTTCCTAATTTAGTTGCTGCTTCCTTACTGCTGCAAAGGGCCAAAAGGAGAAAGAAACTGAGTGAATCTTCGGGAACTTAGGGAGCTGCTCCTTGCTAGCCGAGACGCGGGAGGCATGTATTATTATGTACACTATTCGTAAATATATTGTATTGTATATAATATATATATGTATATATATGCATGTATATTGTAATGTATACCATATAAACTTGAATTTAGCATTAAAAATTCCCAATGCTCTGGCTTTAACTAGTCCCCGCGCGGGCGGGTGAAGGGGTGGCTCTCAACATTAACTGAGCAGCAGCACATCCGCCCTCTTATCGCGTCGAAAAATAAACAGATTCCTTCTCCAGTGCCTCCTCCAAGCGGACATACACACATACACACGGATTCCCTAAAGATTTCGTAGCGGGTTTGTTCGTTCGAGTTGTTGTTGTTGATGTTTGCTTCATTGCATTGCTATGGTTCGTAGATTCCTTGCCCCCGCCCGCCTTATGTGTTGCGGATCTTGCCGGGCACGTAGTTCTTGTCGATGACATTCTCCTGCAGGAACATGTGCAGGCAGCGCTCGTTCTGCGCCAGCGGATGTCCGGCTATCTTGTTGATGAACGCCTCCAGTCCCTTGCGTCGCTCCTCGATGAAGCTCTCGTCGAAGATGCCCTCGTCGCCGCGGAATGGCATCTGTCGTTTCCAGGCCTTGCCGGGCAGTGGCGGCACCACAATCTGTAGATACGAAAAGTGGGTTAAAATGTTGATTTTTGCACCAGGCTGAGGGTTATGATATGCTTTGTGAGGGTTTGTTGTATCTTTAAAGCCAAGTTATGCTGGAGAAAGTTGAAACTTGAGCTTAATAGGTATCATTAAAGTTGTGAGACTGGTTTAAAGTAGTTTTTTTGAAGGAATTCAAATAAAGAGTGTCTTGAAATTACAAAAAATCAAAGGAATTATCTCTGAAGAGGACTAAAAAGTACTGAAAGTGATCTAAATCATCTAACATGATAAATTCTTTATAGATTTAAGAGCTTAAAGGCCGAAAATCCTTAGGGAATTTGTGATTCCCGAAAGAAGAAATTCGGTATTCCTTCTATTCTACAGAGACTTAAGTTAAATATTATAAAAAACATTAGAATTCCCTTAATTGGCATTGAATGACTTGCAGTTTTCTTTTTAAATTGTAGCCTACTTAATTTTTAACTTAAACTCAAGGGGATTTCAGGGAATAAACACTGAAGCAAGCCTCTCAGGAGATTTATATAAATTCCAGAAGGTAATCAGAGGGAAGATGTTTCCCTAAAGGCAACAGATCCAAAGTTTTATCTAAATTAGTCCATTTTTACTCTTATAAAACTAGTAAATCCCTGATTTTAGCTATTATTTGTGAGAATTACAACACCCTCCTGGCTGCCTCACCTTGCTATCCCGCTCCAGCTCATTCCTTAGCCACTCAAAGTCGCTGTAGCGTCGCCTTACGCTGGACTCCTTCACCTTAAACACGGGCAGATTGGTCTGGAATGCAGAGAGAACAAATACAAAATGGATTAATGGTTAATTGACACCCGCATGCCGCCGGAAACGGAACGGACAGCGAGCGGCGACCGTGACTCAAGCCCCGAAATCAGTGCGCGCTGCACTTGTGACTAATGTTTATCGCCCGGTACGCTTTATAGGCGTATCGCCCGCACACCAGCGCATCGCTGGCACACACACAACCATGCGGCGGAGACAAAGTCGCCCTTGTACATGTGAATGCCAGCGGTTATCAACGGCGAGTTTTTGCCACTTTTTCGGAGGTTTTCGCCAATTCAGCGGTTGCAGCCGCCGACCGACAGTTCACTCACCCGCATTCGGACCTCGTAGTCCGTGTAGCGCTTCTTGCCCGCCGCCATGGTGGTCAGCGGATTGACCACGTCGATTTCGAGGAAGTTTGCGGGCACCGCATAGGCGTCGTCCAGGGTCTGCTTCTTCACGTTGAGACGGCGGGTGGCCTCGGCGGTGCCGTCGGACTCAACCATCATACTGGTGGCCAGGGGATCCGGATTAGGCGACTATTGTAGCTGAGACGCCCCTTGATTGAGAGGCGCACGCAGAGAGCAGAGAAAAGCCGCAGCAGCAGCGGCAGCAGCAGCAGTGGAATGAAACGGGTTTTTGTATTGCACTTGGCACTCTTTGGCCCGTCTTTGTGGCAACAGTTCTTTGTTGTTCGTCCTTCTCCGGCTCTGCTGCTCTCCTCCGTCCGTTGGCCTGTGTGGGTTTGCCGAAATTATACGGGTTTCGGGAGCCTTGTAGCGGGTGTGTGTAAACAACTATTGTAATTTAATTAAAATAAAACTTTCCAATAATTAACAGTGCTGTTGGCTAACATGAACCTGCCTAGTGCTGGCTTTTTTAGTGCCTTTCGCAGGCCTGCAGGGTTGCGCCCGAGCGGCTCTTCTGGCAGCGCTGCCGGATCTATTTAAAAAATACTATAAATAAGACAATTAATTATTTGCCTAAAATTACTTACTCTGCGAGTATTTAAAGAACTTAATTTACATCACAATCTCTAACAATATTTAAATATTTTCTTATATTTTATCAATTGGTTGATTTAATTGGTTTCAAAAAAATTTGTTGAATTAAAACCCAGATTAAAACGGCTTTCCCAGAATATGCATTTTGAGGACATTAAAGTTTGTAATAAAATTTAGCTGCACAAACGAATGATTTTATTTAATTTATGTTAAATTAACACTTTATTATTTTGTATGATTAATTTTTGACGAATTTAAAATAAAAAACAAAAAATTTCTAGTTATAAAAAAATGTAGTTTCATTTCAAAATTCCCAATTTCGTATTATTAATTAAATTCTATTTTAATGAAGAATGTGAAAATATATAACTTCTTGCAATAATTCTTGTTTTTCTTTTGTGTATTGAAGAAAACCTAAAATATTTGCCAAAGGTAAAGAAGCATCCATATTGGTAGATTCAATATCAATCCTTATGTTTTCAAAACTAACATCGTTGAAATATGCTGATTTAAAAGCAAGCTTGTCCTAAATGAAATACAGCAACAAATAAATTGTCATGAATTATATAAATTATTTTATTTATTTGTTTATTTTTCTATGTTTCTCTACCTCTTGAAAACAGCTACTTTAAAAGCCGCAAATCAGCAATTTTTTAATAAAAAAAATACCAGATTTAGCTATAATTAACCCGAAATAGCCAAACTCCCGCGAAATCCCTAGCGCCTGGGGAGTCATGTGATGGCACGTGACGTCACAACAAATTCTGCTCCACTGGCCGTTTCAAAGCAATTTTTCCTCGTACTCGCACCGACTTCGCAGCCAAAATTTTGCGTGTGTGTCGTTCAGTACTGTCCGTAGCTGAAAAATTGTACGTGTAGCGCATAATAGAATCGCAATCGCAAGTGCAAGATTGATTTCGTACATTCTTTTGCAGCTCGAAATTTGCCGTGCACTTTGAAGGTTGAGAGGCGTAGAAAAATATACCCAAGATGAACGCCCAGCAAGCCCAGCGGGAACATGTCCTCGCCGTATCCCGGGACTTTATCTCCCAGCCCCGCTTGAGTGAGTAACCATCGAAAATCCCCACCAGAATCGCGGAAAATAAGTGAAAAATCGGAACAAGCAAAGTGCCAGCCAGCAAATGCAGAAAAAAAGTACTCGCCAGTCCGCCATGACAGTTTGCGCGAAGAATCGGGTGTGAGGCGGAGTAGAGAAAAAATCAATAAAATCTTGCGCCACCCACAAAAAAAACATCTAAAGTGTGCCAGTTCAGCGGATATTTATTTGCAAAATGCTCTACAGGCAGGGAAAGAGTTGCCAGAATTAGTTAATTAGCCCCGTGGTGGAGCACCCAACCGCGATCAGTAACTCTTATTGAAAATTTTCGCCGTCACATGACCGTTCGCTCAGCTCAGCTGTTTGCTCACTCACACACACAATCAAAGGCACCTGACTGCGAACGGGGTGGGAGGCGGGCGGGCCGATAGCCCAGCGGAGGTCGTAGAAATTTTTTAAACTACTTTTTATATTGAGGGAGTTTACAATTAACAATTAATGATTTTTATTTTATAATTAATTTTCTTAAATTTTTTAGAACTTAATTCACTTTATTTTATTGCAAATTGTAACTAGTATTCACTGGAAAATATTTAGTAATGTTGCATAAATCATTTTGTTCGTGAGAACCCATACAACTTGCTTTCTTTTTTAATTTGTAAATTTACTGCGTGTTTGTTTTTCCAATTTTATCTTGTGTTTCTCTTTCGCATTCTCTAGTGCCCTTTTCTTATTAGATTCCTGCATTTCCTTTGCCCTTTTTGCTATCAGAAGCTTATGGGATTCCTTTTTTGCTATCTATTTCTTATGAGATTCCAACTGCAGTGCTCGTGGCTAGGGCTAAAAAACCAGTTGGCCAGTCAGCTGACATAATTTACCGAACCCCCCACAACCCCCTCCCACCCGGACTTCTCTTTTGACATTTCTTTTCTTATCAGATTCTCACTTTCATGTGAGCGTTGCGCGGCTCGTGTTTTTGTTGTGCAATGAAAACCAATAAGAAGTTCAATAAAGCAATGGGATTGTAATTGGAAATTGATAAAATTTTAAATAATTTTGTTTTTAGAAAGAAAACAGGGGTTATGAAAGAGTAAAGGTACGAATTTTCATTGAAAATGTTATTTAAAATTAGGAGTTTTAATAAAAATCGAATAATTTATGATTCTGGCCAATATATTCCCATTTTTCACATATTTTAACTTGTAAGTTTAACAAAACTTTAATTTTTAATACGCTGTTTATATCTTTTTTAATTTCAAACAGCCTACAAGACGGTGTCCGGTGTGAACGGTCCCTTGGTCATCCTCGACGATGTCAAGTTCCCCAAGTTCGCCGAGATCGTGCAGCTGCGCCTGGCTGATGGCACCGTGCGCTCCGGCCAGGTTCTGGAGGTGAGCGGCTCCAAGGCCGTCGTCCAGGTGTTCGAGGGCACCTCGGGCATCGATGCCAAGAACACGCTCTGCGAGTTCACCGGCGACATCCTGCGCACGCCCGTGTCCGAGGATATGTTGGGCCGCGTGTTCAACGGCTCCGGCAAGCCCATCGACAAGGGACCCCCAATTCTGGCCGAGGATTTCCTGGACATCCAGGGCCAGCCCATCAACCCGTGGTCGCGTATCTATCCCGAGGAGATGATCCAGACCGGTATCTCGGCCATCGATGTGATGAACTCGATTGCCCGTGGCCAGAAGATCCCCATCTTCTCCGCTGCCGGTCTGCCCCACAACGAAATCGCCGCCCAGATCTGTCGTCAGGCCGGTCTGGTCAAGCTGCCCGGCAAATCGGTGCTGGATGACCACACCGACAACTTCGCCATCGTGTTCGCCGCTATGGGTGTCAACATGGAGACGGCCCGCTTCTTCAAGCAGGACTTCGAGGAGAACGGCTCCATGGAGAACGTGTGCCTGTTCTTGAACTTGGCCAACGATCCCACCATCGAGCGCATCATCACGCCCCGTCTGGCCCTGACCGCCGCCGAGTTCTTGGCCTACCAGTGCGAGAAGCACGTGCTGGTCATCCTCACCGACATGTCCTCGTACGCCGAGGCCCTGCGTGAGGTGTCCGCCGCCCGTGAGGAGGTGCCCGGCCGTCGTGGTTTCCCCGGTTACATGTACACCGATTTGGCCACCATTTACGAGCGTGCCGGACGTGTGGAGGGTCGCAACGGCTCCATCACCCAGATCCCCATTCTGACTATGCCCAACGACGATATTACCCATCCCATTCCCGATTTGACCGGATATATTACCGAGGGCCAGATCTACGTCGATCGTCAGCTGCACAACAGACAGATCTACCCGCCAGTCAACGTGCTGCCATCGCTGTCGCGTCTGATGAAGTCCGCCATCGGCGAGGGCATGACCCGCAAGGATCACTCCGATGTGTCCAACCAGCTGTACGCTTGCTATGCCATTGGCAAGGACGTCCAGGCCATGAAGGCTGTGGTGGGCGAGGAGGCTCTGACGCCCGACGATCTGCTGTACTTGGAGTTCTTGACCAAGTTCGAGAAGAACTTCATCTCGCAGGGCAACTACGAGAACCGCACTGTCTTCGAATCCCTGGACATTGGCTGGCAGCTGCTGCGTATCTTCCCCAAGGAGATGCTCAAGCGTATTCCGGCCTCCATCCTGGCCGAATTCTACCCCAGGGACTCGCGCCATTAGATTCTGTTTATTGTTTTGTTTTTGATTTTTGTCCAAAATTTTGTTTCATTCATAATTTAAGCTGGCGGCGGCGGCGCATCGTGCGGCGCGCCCACCACCACCACCTGCAATATCCCCGCTGTGTATGCGTCTATATATATATATATACATAAACCACAATACATCCACAAAACAAAACAAATATCTATCCTGCGCCTCCACAGCGCGGCCAAAAAACAATAACTAGTTGAATATTGTCCAAGCGAGCAAACCTACTCTAATGTCGTCGTCTAGTGTGTGTTTTTAGTATTGAAATTGTAATTGAAATTGAGATCGAAACAAACCGAAACCGTCTTGCATAAATGTACATAAATTGAATTGCTAATAATGATGATTGTCGTTAGCCTCCCCGCCTCCAAACACACTGTCCTGTACTAATCATTTGTTAAAGTTTACCATTTTTTGTTAGGTTTTAAGTGTGTGCTCCTTGAATTGTTTATAATTTTTGTCTAATCATTTTCGCATAAAGAATCGTAGCATTCCAACAAAAAAATAACCTCTTTTTGTGTTACTTTCGTTTGCTCTGCCTTCGTTCAGTTTTTATTTAGACGTTTCACCAGTTCGCACAAGTATTAAACAAAAGTCCCCCAGGTATCCCCTGTCCCTGCACCGAACCTTGTGAACAATTTGTACAGCAACTCAACTAAACAATGGAATATTAAGTGCAAAAAACAAAGAATGCTTTAATGCAACAAAAATCGTTTTAAAAAAATGTGGAAAATCTACGAGAAAGTATAATGAAAGAACTATGAAATACTGTTTGTTTCCTTGTCTCTAAATTAATGAATATTACATAAAGTTGCATATTAATTAATAATATATATTTGTTTGTTTGTTGTCTCTCTGGTCGAAAGCGTGAAAAAGGGGAAATGTTCTATTTCAGCAACGACAACGACACTTAATAATATTAATAATCATGAACACAGCCGACACAATAAATGTTGAGATATATAATATATATATGTATATGTATTTAAATCAGCTAAAAGTTCATGTAATATGTATAAATTATAGAACATTTGAATGATGAATAAAACTACACACCAAATCATGTTAATTAATGTTGTTAATGTTTATTTCGATTGTGGGTTAAGGTTTTATTGAAAAGGTTTTGTGATGCCCCTCGAAAATAAAGTTAAAACTTATTTTAAGTGAGAATTTCTGTCTTAATTTTGAATATAGTTTTAAAATGATGCATTTTTTATTATTATTAGTTTTTAATGAGTTTTTATTAATTCTAAAATCAAAGTTTAAGCCTAAAAGAATTGTAATTTAATTAGTTTTATATAGAAATTCAATCTCTACATTATCTTAACATTTTCTGCTTTATCAGCCAAGTCAGCAGTGAAAACGTTAACAGATCTGAAAGCTTTTCCTTATCATTGCCTCGTATTTGGGTTCTTTTGATTTATCGAAAGCTTTTACAGTGGCTAAAAATGAATTTTTAATATAAAAATAAAGTTAAATATATATATTTATAGAGCCTCGAAACCCAAGGGAATTTCTTTACTTATTTTGATTAATAAATTAAGTCAAGGCTTGTGTTTATATAAATTTAAATGAGATTTTTTTTGAAATTTTAAAATTCGAAATTCGAAAATTGTAACATTGTTTTATATTCTTCAGATTGTATTTTGTATCATTATATATATAACTTTAAATATATAACTTTAAATGAGTTATTTTGAGGATATTATTTTGAGATATCTTAAAATTTACACAATTAAACTTTAAAATATTTTAGATAAGATAAACTGTAAACTTGTAAAATTGTTTTATATTCTTCAGTTTGTATCTGAAAGTATCTTTTGTATCTTGTATCATTAAATTAAGTCAAGGTTTCAATTGAAATGAGATATTTTCCCATATTTTTAAAACTAAACAATTAAACCTTAAAATATTTTGGAAAGGATAAACTTGTAAAATCGATTTATACTTTCCAGATTGTATCTAAAAATATCTTTTGTATCTTGTATCTTTTAATCAAGTCAAGGTTTTGCGTTTATATAACTTTAAATTAAATATTTTCCGATAGTTTCAAATTCAAACAATTTTACTTTAAAATATTTTGGATAATATAAACTTGTAAAATCGTTTTATACATTCCAGATTGTATCTGAAAGCATCTTTTGTATTTTCTATCTCTAAAAGTTACTTTCTAAATTTCTTTCCATAAAATCTGTAACTAAGATTGTATTTTAAATATTTTTATTACCTTAAGGTTAATGTAACCATTAGAAGAGAATACAAATTAAAGCACTTTGCATCTTCCAGCAGCTGTGTCCCACTTCTTGGGAGGTGGATCCACCACGTGACCAACTGGCCAACTTGAAGTGATTCCATAGGCAGCGCTCCTCAAGAAGCCAGCCAAGCTTCACCATCACCACCACCGCCGCCATCACCACTTGGGGCCCGCGTTGCCTGGACAAGTTTCCCATTGACTTTGCAAATTTATGCAATTATGCCAAAGTTTTTAATGAGTTCTAAATGAAGTTAAAAATTCGGTTGACGCTGGCGGTTTGATGGTGTAATATACACCCGACAAACAAAACTTTCCTTTACCAACGTCAGCAGGAAATAAAAAAAAACCAAAAATGTTCTTCCAAAACTTTTGGCCAATTGCCGGACCTTTACTATATATATATCTACTTTTTTTGGGGCGCAGGTTTAATTTCTGTAATCAAAGCGATGCTCCACTGGCGGCTGCCTTTGCTTGCTGCAATTTAAGCAGCTTAAGCTGGTAAATTCGAAAGAAAAGAAATGCAGAGAGACAAAGGGAAAAGGGGGAAGGGAAGGACAATTGGCAGCCGCCCACTGCGCCAGGGATTTCCTCCTCAGATCTGTATCTGTCTGTAGACTGCAGCACAGTGGGCTTATGACAAGGCTACTACTACTACTACTACAACTAGTACTGATTCGGCATCTCAGCTCAGTTCCCGGTGCGAGCTCATTTCGAGACGTTTGTCTGGCATCATTAGGAGGAGGTGCACAGCTCGCCCAAGTTCAGGGTCATGGCCAGTCAGTGGAAGGTTGGGCCCACTTGGCAGACTCTGGCCAATCCTCTGCAGTCGCATCCGCATATACCACCACCTTCGCCTCGGTGGCTGCCTCGTTTCCGCTCGATTTATGCGGCAGGCCCCACACAAACAAACCACTTAGACAGCTGGCAGAGTCCCAAGATGTCGCCTTTTGCGGCCAGGATGCGGTTGTGGCCACAAAATCGGTGCGATTAATGAACTCGCGCCTAGGAATCGTTAATACGCGTTTTCACAGCGTTTGAATGCGGATTTTAATGAAGCCACAAGGCACACTTTAAAGAATTTGGAGGGATTTTTAGAAGACTATTAAAATTTGAACGAGGAAATTATACATTTGTGAATATAATATTATAATTTACTTATATTTATTTCATTAATTCTTGCTACAATATTATTTTTAGCAGTATTATAAAATATTCTACTAGAAAAATTAGTTTTCCTTTGGTTTTATATCATATTTATGGTCTACTTTTATCTCTAATAAGCTTGTCTCTTAAAATTTATTCCAGTGTTTGACAGTCTAAGAGGATAACCAGTACATGAAGGCAGCCATCAGTTGGCAATGCCAAGGACTCAGCTCAGCTCATCCCCAGAGCCTGCCTTCGACTCGATTAAATGCGTGTGTAAATATGTGGAATTCATAAGCATCTCCAGCTTCCGCCTGCGTTTATAATTAATGCGGCCTTGTGGCGCCGAAAATGCGGCAACTAAATCATCTAATTAACTCATTAGGAGGCTCCAGTTCCATCTTTTGGTTTCCATTTCCTGCGGCGGAGTAACGCCGCATCGACATCGATGCTGGGAAATTGATGGGGCTCCAGTGTCAGTGGGAGTTGCTATGGGAAATTGTAGGGAAGGGGTCCTCCTGACTCTGACCGGGTCACCTTCCGGCCGAGTGCCGACCGATTTAACACTTTGCCAAAGGTCTCGGACCCCCATGTGTCAAGCGTCTGTCACCCAGGTCGAGCCGGGTCCGGCCTGCTCGCTCGTGCGTCTCATTCGATACAGTCCAGCTGACAGGCTTCAGGAGGAGAGTTCTCCTTGGAACAAACAGACAGTCCTCTCGCAACGAATCTGGGAATAGTTTGGTGAAACTTCGACTGGCCGCCTGTCGGTTCCATAATTTGTGTGCCGGGGATTTGTGCAATGCTCGGATTTGGGACAGCTTAACTAAATAAATCACACACAAGGAAGGGAGGCCAGGGAAAGCCCACTAACTTGTCTGGCCTGACCCGGGGCGATATTTTATAAAATGGGTTCCCGCCGACATCTTTTGCTGTTGTTGTGCATTAAATATTAAACAAATCGCCACCGAAGGCTGCCGCCAATCGGTTTGATGGAGCCCCAAAACGCTGCAGGATATTTATCCTGCTGCTTAGTTAAGCCCGGATCGCAGATAATTCGATGCGTCACGGCCGGAGAGCAGCGCCGGAATCTGGTAAATTGGAACGGCGACTAGCTGGGACCAAAGTAGGAAGCCAAGTCCAAGACCATTCTGCAGGATAAGCATAAAAACAAATGGAGAGCACGTCGCCCCTGGTCACTGGCTGAGGCGGGCGGTGGCTGTGTGTGTGGGGGGGTGAGTGTGTAGGCCTGACATTTAATGCCTCAATGGGCAAGTCCTTTGACTCCAGCACTGCGAGAAATTTACTGAATTAAATCTATAGAATATGAGCTTTAATTAATATGTGTTTTATTTATTTCTAAGGTTTAAAAGTCATACAATTTCTTTACTTTGAGTTATGAAATATTTTTTAAATGTATAACCTTATTTTTCCAGTGCTTTTCTTTTCTTCTTGGCCTTCAGATTTCCGTCTTCGTTGCTGTGCCTAATTGTAGTTTGATTTTCATGCGTATCGAATGGTGGTTCAGTTGAGTTAAGGAATGAGCAGGAGGCGAAGGCGGAGGGTGGCCGAAACTTCTGGGAACAAACCAATCCGAACTATGCCAATTGTTGACGTCCCCTGGCATTTAATGGCATCGCCCAGATTACCGGAGAACCCGAAACGTGCTCCAATATCAAAGCGGGCCAAGAGTTCGATATATTAACCAGGCAGCCCAGGCAGGACGACACCTACTAATTGCGACCCTTTTCCTTATTCGTCAACTCAACGAAGGGGCAAGAAAAAGGTCATTTTATAAGCTGCCAAGGCAAAGGGATTTTTTCTTTTTTTTCCCATTTTCCTGGGCTTTAAAGCCCCGCATTTAGTTGGCTAATTCAAGGCCCAAGCTCGTTTTTGCTTTGTGTCAGCAGGCGTTTAATTCAATTACCAACCTGATGAAAAAGTCAATGCTAAAAATATATAAAAAATAAAGTCCGAAAATTGGATTCAGGTTCCACTGCCTGGCATGAATATTTATTTAGCAATTTTCCTTTTTAACTTGCTGAAAAAGGGAGAGAGAGAGAGAGTGATGCAGGATTGTCACGTCAATCTCTTGCAGGATCTGTGCTCGTTTTTTTTTTTGTCTCGTTACAGGATATGCAATTTTTGGCTTTTGTCCTCGTCACACTCGTTTTGCCATTTGTCCTTTGTTTTGCCTATAATGTGCTTGTTTTTCGCCAGGACATGTGCGAGAGTGTAACGGTTTCTGTTTTTTGGGGGGCAGACCCATGCGGCGTATACGTGATGTGTGTTATGCAGGCCAAAATGCACTTTTCGGCACTCTCTGGCACACTGGCAATTCGCAATTCGCAATTGAGTTTCCACCGACTCAATGACAGTTTGATTGTGTGTTACCAAATGGAAGTTGAGTTGGCTTTTTCCGGTAAATGTACGCACTTTGGGTGCCTGTTTTGTTTACACATCACTTGGTAGGGAGTAAAGTTGACATATTTAGAGGTAAATATGAAAAATTATGATTAAAATGTAGGAAAATATATTATATATGGTTTCGAGCCTGGTTTCAGTTTAAGTTTTAATTAAATAAAGACATTTTAGGTTCAATTTCTAATAGAAAACTTTATAAACTTTAAACTACTTCTTTGTAAACTATTTTTAAATCAAGAATCAAGATATATTTTTATACAAAACTACACATTTCCCAATTTTATTCCCAATTAAATCTCTTAACCCCTAAAAACTTGTAGCAATTGAACAGGGATTCTTGGGATCCCTATTCCCCCTTGGCCATAAAGTAGATTAAGTGCACGCTCAAAGACACGCAGTCGAGCTTGCCAAATTACCATAATTTGGATTGCCGAGTTACTTTGCACACTGCCAGGATATACAGCTGTAGAAGAGCCTCAAGGAGGAGGTTTTTGGGGGTCGAAAGCGAACATCAAATTGCAAATTGCGCGTACTAACTTGCAACATAAACTCGTTTATGCGACAGCCTGCGAGAGAGGAGCCAAAGAGTTTCCCCTTTTCACATGTGAGCCATTTTCATATACAACAATATTTTACGGGCACGCCCACAAGTAGTACTCAGGACTTGGCTGACTTTGCTGACTTGTCTATATATACATATATATATGTATATTGGCAAGAATGTATGCAAATTGCAGTTACATGTCGAAAATTTGCATTCGCCGCGCACCGTTATGAATAAATCACGTTCATAATGCATTTGATGCACAGGAGAAATCGATGCTGTCGAGGCATCTCCAGCTCAGCCTCCCAGCACATCTTCAGCCACAAGCCAAGCCGCTTCCGCATCCGTATCCTGGGATGCCGGCGGAGGAAACCAAGTTTTCCATTAAACATATTAAAAATGATCAGTGGAAAAGAAATTGTGAGAGGAACGCGACTTCAAATTACTTTCGCGGCAACAGCGGAAACGGAAGTTGCCAATGGGGGGAGAAGTCTTGATGATTTTCATAGCTTTTCCCCGCCGCCTGCTCATACCAATGAAATTTCAATAGGTTAATATAAATTGCAAATTACATTAAACAGATTATGGAACACTCAGTTGGATAGACAGGCAACGGTGCTCCAGGCTGTGGCGTCTTGCTGTCTTCTTCTCTCCGGCAGCCATCTCCTGAATTTCCTGCCTCCTTCGGCGATCCTTCGACACAAGTGCTGTTAATTATTTGTCACTTAAGAGCCCGACACATGCGGCAACAGCAATAAGAACACGAACACAGCAACAACAATAACGACGTGCTGGCATTAATAAAACATTAAATTCATTAAGTATGCACATAAATACATAAATGGAAACCGGGCGCAAATGAAAATGTTCACGTGGGAGAGTGGCGGCATCTTCGTCCTGCTGCGGCCTCGTAAAAGCGGCCCAGTGGCTTTAATGGCCGGCTATTGGCATATTTATGAAGCCTCTGCCTTATTTATTGTTTTATATTTTCACTTCTTTTTATTTTCTGGGGCCCCAAGTCCTCGGCAATGATCCTTTTTCTATTGTTTGGCGTGCTCCCTTTATTTCCTCTTTGTTTCGCCCCAGCCAAGCAATAAAGACATTTTTTTGGGGGTTTATATATTTTATTTTCATTTTTTTACCGGTCCATATAAATGTCCGAGTTAGTCAAACATCCTGGCTGGGAACCCTTTTCCCATTTCCGTTTCGTGGGTCTGACAGCCGGCGACCTTCAAAGGCCGCTCGCGTTCTTTTCCATGAAATATGTCGCCACTCAAGGACTGGGGAGTCCGGCAATGGTCATCTCGTGAATTGGCTGGCATACAGTGGGAGAAAATGGGGAGAAATTATCAAGGATTTTAAACTGAAATTTGAAGAGAGCTAATATATCTTTTTAAGCTGGAAAGGGAAAGTAAAGCTCAATTATAAATGCAATTTTAATTATTATTTGTTGAGTTTTGGTTGAGGAATATGTACGATCTTATAAATATATTTTCTAATAAATACTTTAATAATTTCTGAATATAAATCAGTAAGGAATTATCCTGAACTTTTAATAGAGCTCCAAAATATTCACATGTCAAGAAAAGTAAGGTTAACGTAAATATTAATGTAATTTTTATTATTATTTGTTGAGTGTAGGTTGAAGAATAAAGTCAATTTTATATATATTTTTTTTTCTTATGAATACTTGTATATTTTCTTATTATAAATTAGCAAGGATTATGTCCTGAAATTTTGAGAGATATTTAAATTTTAGGATATATAATTAAATGTATATCAAAGTAAAGTCGAGCTAAGTTTAGTTTAAATGGAGTTTCAAGCTTAATTTGTTCAGTTTTGGTTTAACAATGAACAAAATATAATAAACATATTTTTAAATAAATAAATATATCATATACTTATTTAATAAATCGAAGAAAATACTGTACAAGAATATATTTAAGTAAATTAATATTATTTAAATCGCAAAGTGATTTTCTGAGCATGAAAAGAGCACTTTCTGAGCCTTTCGTAAGTTAAATTTCTTTTAATTTAGAAGATTCATTTGAAAGTGGCATTTGATTTTGATTTTTGATTTATTTAAAATACAATTTTATACAATTTCAGTTCACTAATCGTTATTTTTTTTTATAGTTTCTATATTTATTAAATTTTCCCCTGTTTATTATAAATCATTTCCAGGTTTCTATCATTCATATGCCGTGTTAACTGCAAAAATTGATTTGGTGACCCAGCTAGGACTCTGCCCCCAAAAGCTCAAAAGAGAATGGCTTGGCCGCTTTGCTGGCATTTAAATTCGGTAGAAGAGCCACCTTGGGGGGCTGCCTCCCCCCCTGTGAGCACAGGACGTGCGTTAATGATGTCGGCGGCTGGGGCAGGCCGCATTTCCGGCAAAAGGACCTCCTTGGGGAGGGGGAGAGGGGAAGAGGCAGCGGAAGCGGCAGTGGGAATGGGAGCGAGGGTGGGCCAGGATCTGATTTATTATTGGCATGCTGCTCGTTCCCACACTGCCGCAATTTCATTCCGACTCGTGGGCGTCAAGTGGCAGTGCTACTTTCCCTTTTTTCGGCCAACCCAAAACAAAAAAAAAGAAAAACCTTTTTTCGTTATTTATATTTTTGCTTTCGCTTTGTCTTTGCGCTTTATTTTGCCACTGCTGGAGCCAGCTTTTGGCCAAGTTTCTGTTTTGCTTTCGCATTTTGCTTTTTTGCTTTCTTGTTTGGAGCTACACAGCCTCACCGCACCACCGCCCAGACCTGGACCCGGCACTTGGCACTTGGAATTTGCAGGCGTTGGTCCCTTGGCAGGCTCTCCCCGTTTATTGTGCTGTGCGCTTGTTTGCCGAAAAGCGGTTTATTTATTTATTTATGTTTCGACCGAAAAAAAGGGCCACTGGAAAGTACTTTTATTTTTTTGTTGTATTTTTGGCATTTCGCATCTCGCATTTAGTACGCAGCTGCGGCACCTAAACTTGACTCTTAACTCTTTAGGTTGCCAGCTAAATTAAGATAAATATCTGCCGCTCAGCCTAATTTATTTCGCTCGTGAAAATCGGTAACTTTTCGCCAGCACACAAATAACTTTTATCATTATGACAATATATATTATATATATATTTCTGATATTTCCGCTAATGGAGGACCCCTCTCAGGCACGTACTAGATAGTAAAGCAATTAGTTCAATTGTCATTTTGGCACCAAGTGGAACCCAGAGATAAAGGAGGGCCCAGACATCTTCTCCTTCAGCCAAATGCTGCCAATTTCATTAACTTGTTTCAGGGGCATCAAAGTTTTGCGACGACCAAAACTTTTCCGTTCTCAACGTTATTGCTAACGTTATTCTCCACCAAATATTGATGGCAATTTAATGCTGATTGGAGAGGAGTTGGGTGCCCAGAATTGTTATTATTAAAAAAATATGTATCGTCCTTTTTAAAGCCGATCTGTGTTTGCCCATTTTAAGCTCGTTCGCATTTTAATTGAATTTCGAATTTAGCCGCAAATGCGCAATTAATTGAAATGTCCTTAAATGGAGCGGGGTCCTTGCCACGCTTCACCAGCAGCTAATCGTATTAGCCCGCAGCTCCAATGGAGCGCAATGCAAATTATATTTGAATGTAAATGTGAATGTGAATATATAAATGGGAAATACTCGTTTTATTTCATCTTGACGACACTTTGAGTGTCGGCTTTGGTTGCCACTTCATTGCCGCCGCACATAAATATTAATTAATGCCAAAGTTTTGCGACTAATTAACAAGGGATGCCAAGAGGCTGTCTGTGGTACACCAAAAGGCTTGCCCAAATATTTAAATCCCATTTGGCTGAGATTTATGACAATGTAACTTATTGCCACTGCTGAAAATATTCCCTCAACATACGATGCGAATATACTTTATGTCCGGTTTGGGGCGTGCTTCTATCAGGGCAAAAAAAAAAAAATATATCCAAACCGGAAGCAGCTGCAAAAATAAATCGCAAAATATGTGCGACTGTCCAGCAGTTAACCTTCGAACTTTTCCGGAGCTACCCGCTTTTCCCTCCCTCCCTGCATTTTCTGCATTTTTCAAGGAGCATCACATAAATATTCAAGTCTAAAACTCTGTGCAGTAGATATAGTGTGTGTGAGAGATGCACACACAGGATGTGCTGGGTGGCCAGGATGCGCCGAGCTGACTTTGGCGGTCTGCTCCTGGCCCTTGGGCCATTTATCAAACCTTGCTTTTGACATTGCGCACATCCTGCGGAAAATTAAGACACTGTCTGGCACGCTTCCTAACCAATTTAAGAGTCCCATTTTTTTCCCTCTTGGAGAGTTGCAATGGCTTCGCTTCGCCCGTAACATATGCCCTGCATCCAGGCGAAATGTGTGGCCAGGATCTCCAGGCAACGGGGCTCAAAGAGTTGTGTGTGTGTGTGGCATCTAGCCGTTTAAGCCAATTAACGCCGAGCATTGTGGCAGCTCGGGTTTCCTGGCCAGGACCTCGACGGTTCACTGCCATCAATTGGCTGAGGTTGAGGTGCAATCGAGCGCTAATGATTCAGTGCTGAACGGACAGATATATCTTTGGGTGAGCTTAAACAGGCATTATAATTTCAACTTAATTAAATAATTTATGAAAGATTATATTAAGAAGCTCCTTTGTGGCCTTATAATGAACTTTTAATTTTAAGAATTGCAATGAAATTTTATTATTTACTCTTAAAGCTTCTTGGAAACTCTTAAATTCTGAAAAAATTATTACATTTTGCGATGATATTTATACTTCTTAAAAACATATTTTAATTCTAGTTTCCTGTCTAAGAAATTAGTTTAAAAATCTTTTAAATTATCCGCCAATTTCCCAGCTCAAACTAGACAACACTGTCAGGCTCTGTCCTGCAATGAGTCCTTCGCACCAGCAAGACCTTTGGGCCGCATTCCTGCTGGCTCGTTTGCCCGATTGTTCGATGCGCCCAAATGCATTTCAATTAAAACATATTTAAGGGGTTTTAACGGTCCGAAACTCGGACGCACTGGGCCCATTCATCAGGGCGGGTTCATGGATATCCATGCTGGATTGGGGGGTGGCCATCGATTATGAGGCAGCAGCTCCCACGCGCTGTTAATCAGCCGCCGCTGCAGCACCTGGCCAATCGATTTAATGGGGGGGTCAGCAGCAGCGGCAGCATCACAGGACCCGTGTCAATGGGCTACCATGGTCCTGCATTTTTCAAAGGCTCCCACCCGGCATGCAAAGTGGCACCACACACTGGCAAGAGGCTGGCCGGGATCATGGGATCACCTGGCAGCTGTTCCGGTTATTTAATGAAATGGACACTCTCCCTTGCACTTGCACCATCACAAAGTGTCCTTGTCGCGTTGTTCGGTTTCTTTTGCCACTGAATGCTTCTAGCGAAAAATCCTTTTGGCGTTGTCTTCCTTTCAGTCATTACTTTCGTATTAAGCCTGGGAACATGGCCATGGAGCCATCGGAGAGGCAGCCACAGATTCTTTAGTAACTTTCGTCCTGTGGCAGGGAGGAAAACCTACCAAAAAATATTGAACAATAAAGCCCAACTACCGAAGGAGAACTTTTCTCCAGCCAGAACAGGTTTTTTATTTAATGTTGGCTTTTATTTTTGGGAAAATGTTTTCTGTTGGAAATATTCTGGTTTTATTACAAGTTAAGTTTGAGCTTAAAGAGTTTTAGTTATGAATTTTATGCAATTTAAAGTGAAGTAGTTCCTGTTGATAAATAAATAAATAAATGTCTTAAGCTGTTGCCCAGACAAATCAAGGCGGCCAACAACTATGACTGTATTTCACATGACTTAATTTTTTATGGCAACTGGTATTTGGCATGCAATGCTCGTAATGGTGGCAAAATTTAATTTACACCTTAGCACGTAGCCCCAGCACACATAAATGCGGCTTGACGCACCTGTCGATGTTCACTACCTGTATGTACATATAGTATATGGGGTCCTTCCAATCAGCGGTGGCTCAATGAGGAGCTGGCTCCCTACATCTTTGTTGGCACTGAAAGAAAATAGTTTTTAACTGAAGATTTAAGCTTGATTAAAGTGGAAAATAAATAAAAAATAATATATCTGAGTTTTTATATAATAAAAAATGTATTAAAAATGTTAATTTAAGTTCTGTTGTCACTTAAAATAATTTCATCTTTAAATATATTATTTCCTTACACCTTTTGCCTAACAAAACATATCACAAATGATATTCCATTCTTTTTAATCATTCTCCATTTGTTATACCAAAATTTCAACAGGAAGTTGACTGATTTTCTTTCCTTTGAGTGTAGCAAACTTTATCCCTGGCCACCCCTTTTCACCACCCCCTCATTTTTTTGCAACCCTCTCCAGCTGCTGCTTTTCCAGCGGCGGCTTTCCCAGCTCCGGCGGCTGTGGCAAGCTCGCAGAAACCGCAACAGCGCCCGCAGTGCACAAAAAGTTTTCTTTTGCAATTTAGCTTGTTGCTCTTTTTTTCCCCCTGCCATTGTTGTTGGACGTGGTGTATGCGGTGTGTGTGTGCGGTGTGTATTTGACTTTCGCCCCCGTATGTACTTCGCATTTGCGGCCCGGCTAATGCATGTCGATGCCAATAAGGCTCGCCCTTGGTTCCGTTCGCACACCTCAAACACCCCGCACACTCCCTTACACACCTGTATGTTTATCTTGCTGTTCACACCTGCAAAACTTCTCTCCACATAGCGGAATTTCTCCGTTTTAGCCCGCTTTCCTTGGGAAATTCGTGTAAATTGAATTTATCGAGGCGTGCGTGTGCGTAGTTGATGACTTTGGTGGTGCAAATTGGCATCGGGGTGGCCAGGAGCCGCCACCACCACCACTCCTGGCCATTATCCCCAGGAATTCCTCCAGTTCGCTGCCGGCCCATGGCAATAGCAACAGTTGCAGCTGTCGCATCAGCTTAATTCGTTGCCCAGATGATGCCGGCGCAAAAATGAAAATGAAAATGAAAAATTCCAGGCGCTAATAGGCAACTTGTTACGCGCACAAACTTATGCTATGAAATTTATATTAAATGTTACTTTCGTTATTGTAGAGAGAGTACTGTGGGATGCAGAGAATGCTATTTTTTGAATAAATTTAATTAAAAATGTGTTAATATTAGATAATGATTATGAGAGTGAGTTTCTATATCGATTGGATTACATATTGCATAGTTTTCAGGCTTTACTTCAAGGGGGTTAGATAGATGCAAAGTCAGGGGGTGTCCAGAAAAATATATATATCAGAAATGAAAGGATATTAATGCAAATTTTGATATATGTATTAATAGGAGTTTTAACGTTGCTATATATGAGTAATAAGTTGATATTTTTTTATCTATAAACCATAAATTTAGTAGGAAAAGAAACAAATAAATTAAAAAGCATCTGTCACATACTTAACGATAATATCTATATTTTCATGTTTATATTTTGATATTTTAATATTTTATTTATTTATTTGGATATATCAAAGCTTACACATTTATCTCAATAATATAATAATAATATAATATTATTTAACATATTATATATTATATTAACATATTAGAATTGGTGTTCCATCATCTGTTCCCCTTTTGTTTCTTTGTAACTTTACTTAAGGTAAATCATTATCATTACAAATCAATAATTTATAGTACATTATTAGTAATAAATAAAAAGCAATAACTAAGATAAATTATTATAATTTTTATCAAATTTTTAGTAATAAATATAAATTAATTACTGAGATAAATCATTATAGTTTGTAATCCATTATTAGTAATAAATAAAAAACAATTACTGAGGCAAATCATGATCATTTTTAAACAATTACTAGTAATAAATAAATATCAATATTCCTATCCACAGTGCATCGGACACTGCTGGACCCTGCTGGCGGCAGATTGCATTGAAATTCGAGCACAAAAAGCGGAAGGAAGTCATCTTTTATAGTGCCAGCTTACAGTCGCTGGCGAAAAGTTGCTTCAGAAAAGTAACAGGAAAGTCGCGCGACAGCTATGGCCTTGTGACTTTGGCCAGGCTTTAAGAAACCCGCTGCCAAGCCAACAAGGACCAAAGGGATCGCCCATCACCGCCCCTCCCTTTTTAGCCGAAAAGAAACTTGGCAAAGTGCAAAGTGCTGGCGCTGTGTAAGAGTCCCTGATTAACATAATCCCTTGCAGCGGGCGTGCGACGCTGACAGCTGCGGATGCAGCTGAAAGTTGCCAAAGGTTAGTTAAGCATTTTAATAAGGGGCCAAATGAATTGTAAGCACTTGCAAAATGTCTTGTTCAGCATCGCCTTGCCACCGCGCCCGTGTGTCTTATGGGGCACAAAATTTAATTTCCTGAACACACACACCCATACTCGGGGAGCAAAAAGCCAAGGCAAGAGCCTTGTAATGAAGTTTTTCGCTCAATCAACTTTAATGAGAATTATGCCAGAGGCAAAGGCAGAGGCACAGAGACACAGTGAGAGAGACAACTGTCAAAGAGCATGTTAACAACGTGCCAACAAATGCTTGTGGTACCTGAATCGTACCTGAGACTGAGATTTCCCATCCCATCTCCATTACCATCTCCATTACCAGCTCCCTCGCCAGGTGTATTGAATTTCCGCCAGCCAATGATGGATGGCCAGGTGTAATTCGAAACTAGCCTGATCTCACTGGGGAGGCTGCTGGCTGACACTGCTATTAATTATCGATTTATGCCCACATGCTTCCACCTAATTATTATGCTTAAGTTTAGGATTTCCGCTTTCCCCAATTAAATCTCTGCAATTTCCGCTAACAGCACTCAAAATCCAGTTAACAGAGGCAGTTAACAGAGGCAGTTAACATTCACTCGGCTGAGACGAATTCAAGGTCATTGGTTGACACATTTTCGGCTCTACTCGCCAAGTTGTGGGTGCGGTTGAGTGGGTTTTCCCTATGCCTGAGTTTGAGTCCTTTTTTTCTTTAAAGTCGGCTTACTTTTGAAGGACCGAAGGCACTCGGTGCTCTCGAGTTGGCCAAAAGTCGTCCCTGTTGGCTACAGGCTACGGGTACTTGTGCACGGGTATATGTGTGTACGAGTGTGTGGGTGGGTGTGGGCCTTCAGCTGTTTTTATTTAGGCCTATTTCAAATTTTGGCCATGTCATGAATATGCTGCCAGCGCTTAAGAAATACACACAACATAACACACACACAAAGCCAGACACATCGACATTCGTGGTAAATGGCAGCGCGCATGAAAAGCATTTTTCATCAGCATGAATTTCCCGCCAGACATTTTCCTTTGCTTTGTTCTCTACCTACCCCCGCCCCGCGCCCCTTGTTTTGTTGTTCGCCTTTCTTTTTGACAACGATTTCATAACTTTTCCCTGTCTTCATTATCCTTATTATCGCCTTAGACATTTTACCAGGGTCCTTGTCTGCTCTGGCGCTCTGTCGGGAATATTGGGAATATTGGATGCTGGGAGCAGCTGACAATTGCTTATGGCGGCAATGTCGGCCCACTTTTCATCCAAAACATTGAATTGGACATCTGGCAAATGGCTGATATTTCCAAGAACTGTCCTTCATCTCGGGGGGCATTATGTGCCTGCCCCAAAACGATTATCTAAAGTGAAATTATTTACCAGTTAGAGGCAAAAAGGGAAAAACTATAAGCTGCAGCCATGCTCTGGCCTGGGCCCTTGCTTTTCAATAAAATCTGTCGGAGATTTATCTTTAAAGGCACTGGAAATTTAGGAAATAACTAAAAAATAAATATAAACTAAATATTTGTCTCTTGTCAAGTTATGATCATATTCTGTAGCATTTTATTATAATTATTATTTCTTTTATAGTCACAATTCAGCTTACAACTCTTAGCTTTATTTTAAACCTAATTTCCCTTGTTTATTGCATTTTTCCATAACAATTTTATAGATTTTTCTCCCCGTGCACTTACTGCAGTCTTTCCAGCTTGCCTGCCCTGACTGCCGGTTATATAATCTTTATTGTATTATTTTAATTTTAGAAAACTAAGTTTGTAGCCGGAGGCAAGGCAGCGTGAAAGCTTCCCAGAGAGGCCAAGGCGAGGGCAAGCGCAGTGCGGGGTCAGGTAACTGTAAACCAGGAGCTTGGCTGGCAATCAAACCGGGACAGCTCCTGCTCCCTGAATCCGAGACACAGAACCCCATACCTTTATATCGTGTTGAATGAAAGTTCGTCCGGTGCCGAGATTGTAGTTTGTATTCAATCAAAAGTTTCAATTTTGCTGCGAAACGTTGGCTGGGGTGGCTGGCTGGCTGACCTCTTGGCCGCCATAGGGCTCCATCTCAGCTCTAGCTTCAGCTCCCGCTCCTGCTCCTGTCCAGCATCTCCAGTTCCAGTTGGGCAAACTATGCGTAGTATTGCTTTAATGACGTTGCCGCTGGCCGAGGGTTCCTGTTCGACCCATAGAACTTGGCCAAACTGTTTTATTTATTTTCCATAGATTTCTATGTGAGGGTCTTCGGGGCAAACTTTAATTTGGAAACTATGCGAAGAGGTCCTCGCCCATCGTCCGTCGTCCTTAACGTTGTTTGTCTTACGTGAGTTGTGTGTGTCTGTGTGCACGGAAGTGAAATGTTGCGGAGAAGAATTTAATTTGTTTTTAATTCCGTGTAGTTTGTTTGTTCTGCTCTTCACACGAGCAGTCGGTGAAAATTGAAATTAAAATCAAATTAAATCACGAGCAATTTAATGCCAGGAGAATTTTTTTGCGAATAAAAACAGCAACTGCCGCCGGATCATATTCAGATATGCGGGTAGCCAGGCAGGCTTTAGGGGAACACCGAAAACAATAAGTAAAATATATATTTCAGCTTGAGTAAAGGTTAAACTTAACTCATATATTTAAGCTTCGGCTTTAAAAAATCATGTAAATTTCCTTAAATATTTTATAGCTTCATTTAAAGTAATATAATTCTCTCTCTGTATAAATTTATTGTGGGTCAATCGTTGCGCCCAGCGGGGAAGCACTTGGAGCCAAATGCCAGCAGTCATCAGCCGTTGATTGCGACCATTTTCGAGCAATTAAAAGTTCTCGATCTGACGGCTGTCTCTGCGGCTCAAGATGCAAATGCATTCCGCGGGCCATTTAATTGCGAGGCTTAACCAACATCAAGGCATCATCAAGTGATAAATTGCTGTGAGAGCGGAAACAATGTGTGTGCTGCTGTCAGCTGAGCTGACTAATTGTCCGAAGTTGCTTTCAAAATGGAAACTGATTGAAATTCATGTTTGTTTTTTTGGGGCTTCATTATTCTTCACATTCTTCACATTCACAAGTAGATCTATTGTGCTCCAATTCATTTTCACAGCTTTCGATCCTTCTGTCTTCCTTCCACCGCGAAATGTATTCACTTTACCTTTTTTTTAAACGTTCGCTGTCTTTCTGCTTGTCTACATCTGCCACAAATGAGGCTAATTAAGCATGCAAACAATGCAAATGTTAAATGAAAATGCACTTTCTTGCTCTAAACATGTTGCCAGCCAGCCAGCTAACAAGGGGCTCTGTGCGCACAATGGCCCAAAGCCCCAGCTCCAACTACCGATTGGCATTAAAGCTTAATGGGGCGCTGGGCGACCCCAACTCCGACCCCGACATGGTGCACGGTGCAGCAGTGGCAGCATCATTAGCTCTGATTTGCCATGTGCAGGCAGCAACATATAGGTAAATATCGACGCACTTGGGAGAGAGCTTTGTTTTCCAGAAAATCTACAGAGAACCCCCCAGGAGTCGCTGGGGATTTTGAAATATGATTGTTTGGACAAAACTTTGTGAATTATAAAGATTTTATGGATACTAGATAATAATTTTAAGGAGAAAAATCAGAAAATATTGTAAAGATGATAAATTGTATGTGAAATGTATAAAAAATACATTAAAATATAAATAATCATCTCAAAATATAGTTATTTTTCATTAGATCTTATTAAACTTTTATATAAATGATACAAAAATATTTTTAAAACATTAAAAACCTTTATCATTTAACCCATCAAAAAACTAAGCTTTATTTTCCAAGTGCATTTTATTCAAGCCAGCGCAGCGCTGGCCCAAAAGCCGTCTGCCATGGCAACGAAACGGAAGCTGGTGGGTTTTGTGCCACAAAATCCTGTACGAATAACTCCATTAGCAGCTGCTAAGCGTTCAACCGTTGCCAATGCACTACTCGCACAACGGGGCGTATGAGCAATGTGTGCAACAATTGAAAAGCGCCCCGGATTTAAGTAGCTGTTAAACAAGTCGAGCGAGTGGCAACAGCAAACTTCTCCCCCTTTCCCCTTTTTCCCCTTCGCAGCTCGGCGACAATTGTTGGCGTAATTAAAGTTAATTGCAGCCAAGCGCCGGCTCCTTTGTAGGGAGTGGGACGCCCCTTGAAGGCAGCCGGACGGATGACTCCCTTCAGGAGCTCATTACGGTAAATGCACATAGCTCAAGTGCAATTAATTTTGCCACAGCCCCCAAAAAATATGCAATAAAAATAGTTGCCAGCACATAAATGAATGGGCCAGGACTCCGGGACTTCGGAACTTGGTGGAAAGCCAGATTATTGCCCAGTGGCGGAGTGTTCCATGCCCTCCAGAGCCGCTAATGCCACTCATGCATATTTATTACCCGTGAAGTGTACTCGCCGGGCTACGTGTATACACTTGCCATTCGCCAGGCAGGAAAACCAGGAAAAACCTGGAAGTCTTAATAATGTTCCGCATAGTTGAAGCCTTAGTTAACCTTAAGCTGTCCCAATATTTTGCCATTTGGCCAATGCTTAACCTTTTGGAAGGTAAAAGAGGAAAGTTTTCGGAAAAGAGTTATATCTGAGTTAAACTTTGGTAGGTTCTGAATTAATTACCCTACAAAACTTTTTAAATAAGAAATTGCTGCCACTTTTAATCATTGATAAATTACATTTTCTTCGAAAACTAGTTTTCATTTCGATTTCCGCTAAGCAGCAATGCCACAATGTTCAACTAGAAAGAAAATTACCTAACTAAAAAATGGTGTAAAATTAATTATTTGCCAGCTCTCCAAGTTTTTCGGTAATTTTACAGCTGCCAAAGTAATTAATGGGTTAAGCAGAGAGAACACACCTTCGTGGCCAGAATATATACAACTGCAAGGCCAAGGCACAAGCTGCAAAAACACTGGCCAAACTATGCTGCTCCCTGTTGATTTTCGCAGTTTTAGCCGCCGGCTGCTTATTGAAAATAACTTTGCTCTCTGGCCCGAAACTTGTGCTGGCCCACCGTTTTGCGGCCTCAGGTGAAAATGTAAGAAGGAAGAAGTTTTGCTGGACACCGGCACCAGGGAATTGCCTTCGATCCAGGTCTCTCTCTGTCAGCCTGCCAACTGGAGAGCAACAGCTCTAAACTGTCGTAATTTCGTGCACAAATGCGCATTTTATTACCCGCCACTCAGGTGGCGCTCATCCGATCCACCGGATGCTGGCTTCGGGCAGCTGGATCCCTTAGCCTCCTGATGCTCTTGCACTCGTCAGTCGTCAGTCGTCAGTCCCAGATGTCAGTCCGTTGCTCTTGACTGTTGCTAAGCATTTGTTTATTTACACTTTGCCATCGAAATGTCTTGGTTGACACAAAGTTATACCGAAGGAAGGGAGCCTACAGTTGATAGCAAGATAATAGCTGTAAGATATATACGAATAAGAACTTGATTTTAATAGGAAATTGATTAAATGAAATGTAGAAGTACAACTTTTATCTAAAAACCCTTTTCTTAATTTTTAACTGACCAAAAATTGACATCTTTGTGGCTCAGTATTCTTATTTTGACCGCAACTGTATATAATACCCACAAGCCAGCACATCCACACCCACACACACCCATTTATTTATGTGTGGACGAAGGCTATGTACACAAAGGATTCACAGTGTTTACCCGGGCCATTGTCGCCGTCCTTCCAGAGCGGATTGCTAGTCAGCTGCTGCTTGGCTGATAAATAGAATAAACTGATTGCGTGGCGCTGATTGACATTGTGGGAATCTGCCATCGCACAACCACTGCCAGTCACACCCCTTGGCAAACTCCCAACACACCCAAGCAGACACACACCCGGACTCACACACAATTGCAGCAAATATAAATGCAATCAGTGACAATGGAACTCGTCGAGGAAGCGATTTGTCCTGGGATATGTACAAAACGGAAGGAAATGGGGCTGGGGGGGCTGGAATCAAAGATGTCTATAGCTACTTATGCGAACTCAAGTGTTTCCCATGTTCCCCTGCCTTCGTTCGCCGCAGTCAACCGCAGTTAATGGCATAAAATATTGCGCATACGCCACGCTGACCTTCACATTTAATGGCAGCCCGGCAGCTTACGTTACCTTTTCCTTTTCCTGTCTCAGCTTCTGATTCCGCTGGAGTTTTGTTTTTTTGGCTTTGGCTTTGGCTTCGTTTTCTTATTTTAAATTTCATTTCATGTTTATGGCTGGACGAGAACGGTTCTTGTTTTGCTTTTTTTTGCTCAGTTAGCTCGGCATATTTCTGCATTATTTGATGGGAAATCGAGCGAAAGGGGACTGGCCCCAAAAAGAGAACACTGGAAGAAAGAGAACTGACTTGGATTAAAGATTTTGACCTCTAACTTAGATGTAAGCTTAAAGAATCTGTGGAAAACTCTCTTTTAGATTAAATTTTAGCTATATTTAAATTGATTTTTATTGATTGACGAAAGGGTAAGGAAAATTAATCAAGCAAAGAAATAAATAAATACCTCATTTAATTGTGCAACAATTTCCATTATAAGCTCCATAATAATTCCGATTTCATACATTATAGTATATCCTTATTGCAATTTCCTATTAACTTGTCATATATCCCCCCAATCTCTCATTCAATATAATCTGAATTTCCTTTTTTTTCGGGTGCACCCTCAGTGTTTCGTGGGATCTGCTTTAATGGGACTATACTCGTAAACTGGCATGTTCCTGGGGCATCATTAAAGTGGCATATAACAAGTCCGTGTGGGGGATTCAAGGAGTGAAATATGAAAAATGGCAAGAAGAAAATGCACACGAAGCACATGTGGTGCTGCCGGCAGCAGCAGCAGCGGATGCGGCATGCTGCACGGACTCATGGCAGCCGGCGGAACCGGAAGCTAAGTAAGCCAGCAACAAGCTCCCAATTGATTTAACACGCCAGTCCTACGGCAAGCCCCTCTCTCCCCAGAAACCTGAACAATGAAATGTGCCACCCAGGAGCAGGAGCAGGAGCAGCCATGCAAGAATGGGGTGGCCATTGGGTTTCTGGTGGGTTTTGTGCAGCTGAAAGTGCAACATGTGTGCTCTGTGAAAAATATGCGCAAAAAATTTCACACACAAGTGTGCAGCAGCAGCAGCAGAATGCGATGCCACTCAAGCAGCAAAGATGTTATTTATGAGTTGCACCCAGCCAGGCAGCCCGCCCGCCCGCTTGAATAATAGAAACAGAATCACTTTGTCATCTAGACGTGACACCAGGGGGAAGTGGCAGCTAATTGCAAGATGCAGTGTGCATTAGGAGCACCTAACATCCTTAAAGCTGTTAAGTTACCTGTCCCGGCGGCAGCAGGCAACGTGTCTGACACAATTACACACAATGCCAATGTCAGGAGAGAGGCGGATCTATATACATTATTTAGGCTTCCTTCCTACTTGCTATATATTCTGATTATATAATTCCAACATTAAACTGTCGCCTGCCCGCCTGAAAGATGTGATTTTGATTTGAAATCCCGCCTTTAAGCTCACTTTAAGTTGCGGCTGCTACACATCATAAAGCAATCTCCAAGCTCAAGCAAATCAGCTAAACTTGGCGGAAAGAACTCCAGCCATGGACGTAGCAGAAATTTAATCAAGATGAATGCTGCAATTTGTGCTGCCAACCAAACGCGGCCCGTGCTTGGCTGTCAAATCTAATTTTGCTATTTATCATTTGGTTAACGTTGTTGTGGATTTTCCTCAGCCACTCTGCTGCTACTGATGGTGATTCTGATTCTGAATCTTACGCTGCTGTCGCTGCTGGTGACTCACAAAGCCAAAGGAAAAGTGCGCGCGCGGAGGCAGAGGAACTTAATTTTTAATGAGTCAATTTGAATTTGACAAGGCCAAGAGCCGCGGAAGCGCCCGGTTACGCCCACAATGAGTTTCACTTTGTCGTTATGCCAGTTGACAAATTAGCGCAGCATCCGCAGGATCCATCAGGCCTCAGTCTGTGAGCTTCCCTAGCTTCTTTAGCTTCCCCAACTTCCCTAACTTCCCAGTTCGCAGTCGAACATCTAATTCCGATAATGAAATTCGGAAGTCGCTTATAATTTTCATTATTCGCAACAACAAAAGCTCTCTCAGACGGCGAAGCGGGGGCAGTGGTAACAAAACTCTTAGGGCGTAATTACCGTCGGCTATTATTAGTGCCCCGCTGCCTTTTGCGTGACTTGACCGATTCGAGACGCAAATTGGAATTGGAATTGGAATTTGTTGGCACTGGGCCCCCAGGCGGACTCATTAGCGTCTGCCGGAGCACTGCACTAATCAACGTTTTCACACGCCGGCACCCACATCCCGGCAAGGCACTTCAACTCCCTCTCTCCCAGATTTTCTCCCCGGGTTGGATCCCCTTTTCGGATCCCGATTGGCAGGGCCCCGAGCCTCGTGGCAAATGTGCAAATTTGTCAATAAATTATATGGACTTTGGGCATGTCCATAAAAACCAGAAACATAAAAAAAAGAGAGCAGAGCAGCAACCACAGCAGTAGAATGCAGATAGAATCGGCACAGGGGAAAACTTTGGTTGCATTTAATGAATATTTTAATAATTTAAATAATTTTATACAAATTTGTGGTTTAGCTTACTTTTATTTGATAGAAAATACTTTATTACTCACAATTTTTTAAAAACTTCAAGCTTTCTTTAACTCAAAAGTCTTTTTTTATCTTTAATTTTTTATATGTCCACCCTGCCTTTATAAATAAATTTTAATTAAATTTTATTTTAAACAATAAACCGAAAATATTTCCTGTGTGGATGGCTCCCGTTGGTTAATTACAAAGCAAAATTAATTGCGTGTAACTCCGACGATTAGAGTGCGGGATATATCAGGGCAGCAGCTGGCCTTTGGACAGCCGAAATAGAAATGGAAATCATCATCAGCCGGGCAATAAAAGAAATGCTCGGGGCCAGGCTCCGACCTAAGTACTCATAATGAATAGAAATGTGCCATAAACAAGCTGGAGGAGATTCGTTTTCTCCTCCTAGGTTTGCCTCTTTGTAGCCAGGTCTGGTGGTGGAGTCACATCCCGGGTCACACCATTTCGGTACGCAGTTTTGTGCTGGGGCTCTGGCATTTGGCTCATTTGCACATGACAGGCTGCAGGATCCTCGCCGTTTAATGGGAACAGGCTGGGCTGACTGCCTGGCTGCCTGGGTTGCCGGTGGTAATCTCCTTTTTATGGCGTCGTGCGATGGAAACGTGCAGACGTGCGTGGCCTCTCTATGAGAGCCGAGTGCCAGGGCCACCACCGTCATGGCGATAGTTGAATTTATTTAAATTGAGTTAACACTTCCCGGGGCCCAGAAAGGTCAAAGTGGTCGCTGTCCTGGCTTCCCCGGCCAGATATCGATAATTTAAAGTTACTGTGCGCAGAAAGGAAAGGAAGAACAAAGTCCTGGCAAGGAACAAGGAAGAAGTATTAAGCAAGCAGCTAAAGTTTTAACTGTGGTTGGCATTTTGACAGGAAAGTTGTGCCTTAAAAGCTGGAAAATGGGATAAGTTACAATTTCTTGACAACGAAACAACAATTTAATTAAAAATATATATTATCTTAAGACCCCATTAATAGTTATTTAATTTTATTTTATTTCTGTGAAATAATTTATACAGCAGGTTATTTTGTTATTTAAAAAAGGATTATTTTATATAATAATATAATATATATAATATAATTAATTATATAATATAATTAAATCAAAGCACACTAAATAATTTATGAACTTAATTAATCTCTCATTTATTTATTCAAAAACTTTTAGCTAAAGTTAATATTTACTGTTATCAATTTATTAGTTTATTAATTGAGACCAAAACCATTTAATCTAATCAGCATATTTCCATTAAATTAACTAATTTTTTGTTTATTGTTAATGCAAATATTGTTATTGTGATTGGTTAATGAGAGTTGGTCAACTCAATTTCAATGCTAATTTAATCTAAACAATATATTATCCTCGAAATGCAAACAGCACTATGGATTGGTAATGCAATTACAATTTGTGGACAAACCAATATGCAAATGAATTGAATTCTATTAAATTATCCACAACGTGGCTTCATAAAAAATACATTTAATAAAAAAAATACAACAAAAAAGGATAATTCAGAACATGAAAATCTCTGCACGTTTCCTTTATTTTCCCATTAGTCCTTGCAATTTCTTAACTGCACTTGTCAATCTCTGTGGTCCCATGTTTTATTGATTGTTGTATGAATGCTGAATATTCATTACAATGCATTGTCCCTGATTCAATTGATTCCAGCTTAGCTGGACCAATTTCACAGCAAACAAACGAATGCAAAACAAATTTCGAGGACAATCCGAAAGCGACCAAGCGTTTGTGTGTTTGTTTTTGGGCTTGTGGCAATTATTGTTGATTGTACATTGCTGGCCATTGTTTTCGATGTTCGGTCAGCGCAATTGCATTGTCGATAAGTTGGCCTATGTACACTTGATTTAAGCCAGGCCATCAGCCATCAGCCACCAGGAGTCGTCATCCTTGAGCTCATATCGGAATCAACAACCAACGCCACAGCTGGTGAAACCCGTAATGAACACATGTAATTGAGTGCTCTACGCCAGTTTACTGACTGAAATAATCAGTCAATTAAGTCAGCTCTGGGGGGGAGGATAAGCTGGGTAAAAAAAATGCATCAACTACCGGCAACTTTTTGCCTCTCTCTCTGCGTACAGAAATTGAAAAATCAAGCAGAAGTTGCGGCAGGAAAACAAACCAAACTCAAATAAACGCAAAGAGTTTGCACGCAGTTTTTGCTGAAGGTTCTTTATTTGTTTATTTCCAATTTTGCCAGCTTGAAACGTCACTGTCCACATTTGTTGCCCTTTGTTTTTCGTCTAGGAATTGCAAACTTTTGCCTTTCCACTGCGCCGCCATAAATTATGTTCACAAACTGCAATCAAAACAAAGGGTCGGCTGCAATTCCAGTTGTTGCTGCTTCTGCTGCTGCTTGTGCAGCAGCCACAAGGACAGCAACGGCAACAGAAAATTGCAGCAGCTACTGCAGCAGCAACAACAACTGCTGCACGGCAGCCAAAATATTGTGGCGCACTTGAAAGTCAATTCATTTCAAAACTCAAAATAAACCGACAAGCGTGCAAGGGACGGTGGCTGAAATTGTTAGATTTTTAGAAGAAAATATTGGAAAAAAAAAGAAAATTATTATTATAAAAGCTAGGTAAATGTGTTGGGTGTATAATTCCTTAGATATAAGTATGAATAAGACTGTTTATAATTAATTAAATATTTTTAATCAGCAAAAGAAGCTTGAGAAATTTTAAAATTGATTTTTATTTTAATTAAAAGGTAGGAAAAAGTTGGAGGAAAATATGTAAATAAAATAATTACATAAAATAAATACAGTTTATGTTCTACAAAAACTGGCATTTCAACCATGGTTTGGTTTAAAATTTTCGCTAGGAATTCGCTTGGCCAACACTGCGTATGAGTTATGGAACCGGGAGAAATATAAATTCACTGTTTCCCGCCAGGCACACCCACACCCCACGAGTACTTGAACTTTTTCAATTATGCGAACATATCACAAGCAGCGGCAGCTGTGGCAGTGGCAGAAACAAAGCAGAACCCTCTCATTGGCATTGACGAAAGATTTGGCCAGTATTTGAATCTTTGAGATGTATTTCATAGGAAATTCCTAATGAAAATTCCTTTTTATGCACCCTTTTGAACCCCCGTGGACCTCTTCAATTTAATTACCTACTTGGCAAGTTTTGAACTCAAACCAAAACACTCATGAGTGTGTTTATCAAAAGCTATGTCAGTTGCGAATGCTATACAAATTATTAATTGCCGCAAAACGCACACAAATTATGAATAATTATGCCGCACAATAGCTGAAGACAACCCACACACATTCACATACACCAGAGGGCGGCAAATCTGCTGAGCAAACAAATGAACAAACAAAAGCAAAACAGTATCTGTATCTATGCCTCAGAGAGTCCTGCATCTCAGCCTCAACATCACCAGCAGCAGCAGCATCCCTTTGCCCATTGCTATTGTTATTATATTGTGTGTTTGGAGCGGCAGGGCTTGTCATGATTTATTATTTGCACTTGATAATGACGCATACAAGGAGCTAGGATTGGTCCTGGAGCGAGGGATTGTACAGAGGAAGAAAATATGTATGGGGAATAAATATTAATAAGGAATGTGAGAAAAGATATTACAGCTAAAAACCCTTTAATTTTGTATGTGTACTGAAGAGTAAAGTAGCTTAATGAGCAGACCATGATAACTACTTAGGAAAAGCTAATTTTAAATATATTTTATAGTAAATGAATTCCATATTTATATTTATGTTTTAATTGAATTTATAATAACCCTTAATTTCTTAAAAAAAATAATTATTTACAGCGTATGTTTCCCACGACTGTAGTCAAGGTCTCTCACTCTGCTCTCGGTTATCGCTGGCACATTGACAGGCGTATATCAAAACAAAAGGCATTTGCCTCTGACCTTTGACCCCGCCCAAAAGTAACCTACACCCCTCTCCCCCCATCCGCCACACATCTGGAGTAGCCCCAACCCAACAGAAGCTGTAGCTGTGGCTGGAAGCAGGCAGAAGCTAAAGAAGCTCTCTAGTTCTTATCAGAGTAACTGCAAATGGCGTGAAAGAATGCGCAACGCTTTATTTTTATGAGCCAGCAGATAAAGCCCAGCAAAGTGGGGGAATCGAGGCGACGGGAATTATTATGCAGGCAGCATAATAAAATAAAAATGTCGAGCCGAGGACAGCGGAATTGGCAGGGAAGAGACTGGAGAGATGAGAGAGGAGCTGAAGCTGAAGCTGGAGCGGCTTACAAGCTATGTAATATCAACATGACAGCCGTAGAAAATGTTGTAGACGGCCACGCCACATAAAAAAGCGCACAATTATGCTTTTCCATGGATGAGCGGAGCACGGGGAAAATTGCTGGACAGGAAAAGCGGGCGGCAGTTGGTGTGTGGTGTTAAGTAGGTAGGTATAGTTGCTGCTGCTGCTGCTGCTGCTGCTGCTCCTCCCTGTGTGGCATTAGCAGATGTAATCGTGCCACAAGGCGAGAGAAATGCTTTTATTAATTTTGTACATTTCAGCACAAAGCTCTTGAGCAAATCATTTGCGCAGCGGAAATGCCACACGGCTCCTGCTAAATTTTTTGCCTTGGCTCCCAGGAAAAACCTCAAATATGTTTTTCGGCAACTTTTGGCCTAAAACCGATTTTCAAACTCGCTGGCTTTTCGGTCTGCGGGGCGAAAAAGTTTAATCGAGTTTGGAATTTAATTGCCTAAAGACCTAATGAACAACATTCTTGAAGGTCTTGGCTTGATTTTGGCATTGAGATATCTCGGGAGTTGGAAAATTACGTCTATATATGGAATGCCAATGCCGATAAATGGCTCCTGCAAGCCACATGGCCTCTGAAAGGTGGAGTGGCAGTGGCGTAACGCGGAGAGGAGGCTCTTGATTTAAAATTTATATGGTTTCGATTTATAGGTATTTTCTGTATTTTCTAATTAAAAGATAAACCTTAAATATACAATTTTTAGTAATCAAAACTTTTTTATTTTGCCTAAAAACATGGTTTTTAAAACTCTAAAAACATTTCGTTCTTAAATAAATAACCTAATTACCTGTCCTTCCCCTCAGTAATTACTCTGACTACTTCCCTGTAGAGAAATACCTCAAGTTAAAGTGCCACAGTATGCGACACTCAACACCAGATACTAAACTAAACCCAAAGATATGAGTACGCCCCGCACACAGATGGCTGCCTGGCTGACTGACTGGCTATATGAGGACTGTCACAAGACGACGACAGCTACGGAAATTCTTGGCAAAGTTTATTAATTAATTTTGTTGATTTTGTCACGTGCTCGTAATTTCGACAAAATCCGCAAAATCACACAGTCAGACTGGCACGCACACACACACACATCTAGAGTCGGTTGGAGGAGTCACCACCCATGGCTCTGGGCCATGGCAGAAGCCAAAACCAAAAGCCGAACCAAAGCCAGGGCCAAACCGTCACTGAAAGCCGGCCAGAGATTGCGATTCAGGGGCGAGGCGGAGTTGGCCAGAGGGCCAGGGGGGAGGTGGCCCAAACGCAACCTTAGTGGCAGTAGCTAAGACCGGAGGAGCAGGCAGCAGGCAGGCAGCAGGCAGGCGGCAGGCAGCATCCATTAGTCAAATGGCTTTCTGTTGCTCGTCGTTAGTTGGCTTCCCCAGCTGGGCCAGGCTGCCCAGGTGCCCAAATGTCCAGGAAGTTGGTGGTGAGCATACAAGGACACCGCAGGGGCCAAGGATTCCGGCGGAACGGGTGGAGGCCACCGCACGAAATACATATTACATTATGTCCCTGTTTATGACGATTATTGTTATTGCATTTGTTTCCCTGCTGCCATGTTGTCGGTGCAAAAAGTCAATTAAATGGTTTTTGCGGCGACCATTTGTTCATAATTCGATTATGATTTTCGGCCAGTAATCTGGTTGCGTTGGGCATTATAATTTTAATACGTTTGCCCGCCGGCAAAGGCACGCAGCCCATGTCCATGCAGTAATTGTCAAACAGATGTTGCCGGGACGCGTTTGCCAATTGACTTTATCAATGGTTATTGGTTATTGGCTCAGGCAGCCAGGCAAAGTGTGCTATATTAAATTAAAACGGGAAAAACTTTTCAACGAAACTTTGGCCTCAACCAACTTGGTTTTATCAAAGGACATGACTGAAGAGAAACTAAAAAAAAGTGGAGTGGAGTTGCAATCAAAAAGAAGTTTTCAAGGGACATTACAAAATTGTGGAATAATATTAGTAATGAAATTTCTTGCTTAATGGGATATATCTTATAGAAAATATATATTTTTTACCTTTCATAACCTTTAAGCCTTTTCTTACCCTATAAAAAGTCTTGTCTGTAGTTCAGGCTTCAAAATTTAAGCATTTTTTGTTTCCTAATTTTGAAAAGCATTTTTCCATTCCCTTAATTTATTCTTGGTCTCACTGAAGATCTCCTTAAAATATTCCTTAATTATATTTAAAGATAACAAAGCCATCTTTGTACTATTAACAACTTGTCCTGGTGGGTTGAAGATCCCCATTATTTTATCGTTCACCCCGCGGCATTCAAATGACTCGATCCTGCCCCACCGCATCCTTTGACCCATTTGATGGCCAATTGTGCCTTGGCGATTGTCTGCTTCGGTCGCTGCTGCTGACATGGGCGACTTAATGGACTTTAGTCCATCATTAGTGGCCCTTTGGCGGGCTCTGTCGCCCCTCCCTTAGCCCCTGCCTGACCGCAAGTCTGCCATAATTTGGTGAAGCAAACGAAATGGAATCGCATAGCTTGGGCATCGATATCGGCTCATTGGAATGAGAGTTGGAATGGGAATATGGGTATCATGCCTGCTGGGGCCATAATCCACTCATATGCTCTGCGTTGTTGGCGGAGAAGCTCTGGGAGCTCTAGAAGCGGCGCTTCCATTTGCGCTTTGTTGCCATCAATTGTGCATTGAACTGTGCAAATGTTTGTGTGTGTAGCCACCCTCCCCTGACCTTTTCTATGAGTTCGAGTCGCAGTTTTCTCTGTACTCCCCCCCACCCCCCACCTCCATAGGGAAGCATGCGCAGGCGATGGGTTTTGAGAAGAAGAAAAATATTCTTCTTGAAACAATTGAAGCAGCCGCAACCTTTGGCATAGACGAGCACGTCGAATAGTTGCCAACGACGAGTGTGGATTGTTGGTTTTTCTCCGAAAAAGAAAATGCTGCAAGCTTTTCAATATTTTAGCAATCTTATACAGTAAGAGAAAAGGTTAGGAACAAAAGGAAAATATTACTAATAATGAGAGGAAATGGGTAACAACTTGGATTTAATTTAATACAATTTATATAAGTAATATTGGGCAAGAATTTCCGCTTTAAAATCAGCTTAATTTGCAAATATAATTTTGTACTTCTTCCCTTTCTTTGTAGAACTTTTAGTAGGCTTAAATTTTTCGAGGTTTTACGCCATTTTCCCTCCGTGTATCTCCCCTTCAATCGACCCCCGCAAAAGTTTCATTTGCAAGAGGAAACTGGGGAATTATGCTGACGCATTTAAAATGCAATAAATGTGGGCGTGGCCATGGCCGTAAGCAAGGGCGTGGGCCGGAGCTGAGCCAGCAATTTTTGCCAGTCGTGCAAAATGTCAAACATGTCAATCAAAAGTCATTTGCTATGCTGCCCGCATGCCACGCAGCTCGGCGAATTTGGTCCAAACAGTTTGGCGTTTTGCGTTCGCCAGTTGCAGCTTGCCGCTTGCCGCTTGCCTCTTGTCGCAGGATACGTAGCCTGTCGCATATTGAGCTGCAGTTGAGCGTTCGAGGGTATGACAGAAGCGTCAGTCGCCTGGCAATTTAGCAGGTTTCGTGCCAGCGAAAGCCGCTTATGCATCTCACAAGCCCTCCTTGACTCGGGGCCACTTTTGGCTGGCAGCTGGCAACCGAAAACGCCTTGACAGATGCAATACTTTTTGGTTAAAACTCAGAGTATTTGCAGCAGGCACGCCTAATATCATTGGGGGACGGGGCCAAAGTCAAAGGGAATCCTGCGGGACCCTTTGGTCCCTTGATGTTTACCAATTTAAATTCGGTTGTATGTGTCATGCGGAGCGTGCGGCTTGTTTATACATATGAGTTGGCACAAAGATTGACTCTGGCTTGGGAAATACCCTGCCAGAGATTAAGGGGAAGGGTTTGATTTTGAACATAATACAATCAAATTTAATTTGCATTTTAAACTTGTTTCCTTAAGGTTTTTAAGGAAGGTTTTAAAGAGATAATTTATTTGGAATACAATCCCCTAAGAGTTTTATAATAGTTTAAGTGAAATCAATTTGAAACTTTATTTAAAATCCAATTCAAATCGTATCTATAAATAAGCTTTAAAATATATTTACCTTAATTTATTTTGTAACAGTTTCTTTTAACAAACTTTGACTATTTCTAGGATAAGTTTTATTTTAAATATATTTGCTATCAAAAGAGTATCCATTATTCACTTTGACCATCCTAAAACTCGTCCTTGTTTTCATGTATTTGCTGTTTGATTTGTTTGCGGATGCAGGCTGCGTCTGTGCCAGGGGCGTTGGGAATGGGGGCTGGATTTGAAATTTGTGTAAATTGAATTTATTGAAGTCTAATAGTCCCACGTGTGTGCGTTCGCATATTTTCCGGCAGTGCCAGACTTTCCTGACAGCCCGTCAATATATCGATAGCGAGAGGTGAAGACTTTTGATGTCAAAATTGCTGCAAGGCGTTATTTTTCCTTCGCCGGTATTAGTTGGCCTCAGGCTGAGGAGAATGAGGGTGGTGGTGGTGGTGTTAGAGTCTACTTAAAGGCTTCTTTCCTCCCCCAAAGCAATTTCAAGTTGCGGGTGAGTTCGGATTTCGATGGCGGGATTCTGTGAGCACGTCAAGCGAAGACAAACAATTTAACTGAACGCTGGAAAAGGGGTGATTACGCACATGGAAGGGTGGTGTGTGTATGGTGTGTGTTTGGAGGATGTCCTCCTTTTTCAGTGACGGGTGTTTGTTGACTGGCGGCGCCGCAACCGCAAATGCAAAAAACACCGACAAAGCGCCTGATGGCAGAGCGTCACTCCTGCCGGGCGACGACTTCATTTCGAATAATTTACATTTTGCGGAATTTACGCTGAAATTTTAATTGGAATTTACTTTGCGACTTTTTCGTGGGCGAGCTTCCAGCGTAGCGCTAATTTATGACTGGTGAAAAACTTTTGCCTCTGTCTTCCGCTTGTTGACAAGCCAAATTTGTCATGCATTTAATGGCTTAAGCAGCCGTGCTGTCACGGCAATATTGAGCCGCTTGTCAGACAACTAAAATCGGACAACAAGGCGTATGCGCAATATTTTTGTTATGCGGCTAAAAGGGATATTAACTTTGAATTGGAGTAGAAAAGCGAGGAATTCTTTAGGGTAAGAGTTATGGGTGAAATTTTGATTTAAATAAAATCAAATTAATAATTATTTAATCATTTAAACTTGGCTAAGTTGCGTTTTTTAACTTAAACTCTATAACTTTAATTTTTCCCATATTTAAAAATTCCTTAAATAACATATAAAGCATTTCATAAATTACACAATTGCTTAAACAATATTTACAATATTTTCTTATATTTTTTAAATGCAAATTTAAATATTTATAACCATTTTTATCAAGAAATCTACCTTTTGCCTTAAAGATGCATTAACAGGCGCTGTTAATGTAACCCATTAACACACATTTACAGAAACTGTCGCGACGCTAACAGCTGGTTAACAGCGCTGTTCGGCTTGCTCTCGGCTGCTCGCGATTGAGCCCCTGAGTGGGCGTTCAGTGGGTGGCGTTGAGTGACTGAGCGCCCATTTTTGAGTGCAACATGCGCGTGGCACGGCTCGGGTCTCTCTTTCTCTGTTGTGTGTATTTTCCGAGCCGCAAACTCGGCCAGTGTGTAAGTGTGTTGCCCGTGTGAGCTTCGAGTTTTCGGGCTTATCGAGCTTCGTGCGGCGCTCAGGGAAATTCGGCAGTTCATTCGTCTGTCAGCCAGTTCGCAGGTCGCAGCAGCAGCAACAGCAGCCGCAGTCGCCGTCGCTGTCGCCGTTGCCGTTGCCGTCGCAGTCTGTAGTTCGATGTTCGCTGCCAGCTGCTGGCAATCGCAAAATCGCAGCCGCACTCGCAGTGGCAGTCGCATGCTGAGAGGAAATAGGCGCGCGCTACACCTAACAGCAACATCACACCAAAGCCCAGCAGCATTTCCCAGAGGAAAGCTCGGAAAACTCTTCGAAATCAGGGCGACAAAAGAGGAGTCACAGTCAGAGTCGGAGTCGGAGTCGTAAAGGAGGCAGACCGAATTAATGATTATTACTGGAGATTACAGCTGCTCGCTAAATGGTAAACGGATGCAATGGTGAATCTGTCGCGCGCGCGTGCCATTGCGTATACGCAGCGTGGCCGTCGGTCGGTTGGTCTATCGGTCGCTCTGTCAAGCGGTGTGACATTGCGCGCTCGCTTCCGCCGCTGCCGAAATGCAAAATTGCAGGGCCGCCAAATGGCAACTGCAGTTTGTCGTTAATTTAAGAAAATCTTTCCTTTCCGTTCTCTTGTTCTTGTGCGAAAATCAAATGAAAACAAATAAATGAAAAGTATTTGAAAAGAGTGCACACACTGCACAGCCTTCGCGAAAAATACATATTATTAATATATAATTGCCCTTGTGTGTTTCTCATTCCGTGTTTTAGTGATTAATAATAAAATGTTGTCGCGCAAATATGAAACAAACACGTTCGTCGGGTGGTTTAAATGCCACAAATGCCAATAAATAATATATTATATATAAATGCTAAAACACAAGCCCCACTTTCATATATCTGTTATGTGCAACAATCGAGACCAGCACTTAAGGCGGCGCAGCTATAGCCAGAGGCAGTAGCTTTAGCGATAACATAAATAAGAGCTGCCAGGCGGAATCACCGTCGGCCGCAGCCACTCATCAGAATTATCAGCAGCAGCAGCGGGAAGGGTAAAGGAAAGGGCCAGAGATGTGAGCCAAGTTAACCATTCAGACACACACTAGAAACTACACTCTGTACCCTCTAAGTTGTAATGCCAAATGTCCCCTTGGCTTGGCAATCAAAGTTCCTCAACGATGCACAGCCAGAAAGTCCTCTTAAATGATGATCGATCGTCTATTAATTTGTAGGAATAACACATTAATAATTGGGTTAATTAATATCAAAGATAGGGAGCACTGGATATGGTGCAATAAAATCTTAAGGTTTTACATACAAATTCCTTTATCGTATTTATTCATATGCAAAATAAACAAATAATTAAGTTCTAAAAGTTTTATTTTTTTGCTATTAAACATGTTACAACAAATAACGGAAAGCATTCAATTTTTTATAATTTCTTTAAATAAATCAAAATAAATACATATAAATAAAGTTAGAGTTTATCCGAAAGATACAAATAAGACTTTGCAGGCAGCTTTTATCTTAAAAACTATAAATAATTGAAGAGCTCTTAAAAAATATATAACTTCCCCCTTAAATAGTGTTACAATTGTCTAAAGAAATATGTCATTCTTGAATATAAAACTCTCTACAAACTAAATTTTACTTTGTATTACTTTTACTTGATATTGTTTAGATCGAATTTCCAAGCTTACAACAAAATGCTATATAAAAAGTGATATGAAAATGATATTTTTTTGGGTTGTGTGCTCTGAACGGAAGTGTTGATATTGCCGCTGCTCAGCCGCAGTCGCAGCTCAGTTACTAAGGCGCTGAGTCGTTCTGTCGGTACAGAAATTGTCATCTCATAACGACTTAAGCTGCTCGGCACGCAACATGACCGGGCTGAGCAGCATAGTCAGCATTTCTGCAGCTCCCAGAAGGCAGCAGCTCACACCGCCTAGTTTGCCACCCAACCACCCACATTTCCACCCACTGCCATTGCCCCTGGGGTCACACATACACTTAAAGTCACAACAAACGCATCCACATCTATATCCACATTCGCATTCAGAGCATCTTGGATGGCGATGATGACGATGATGACAATGGGCGGATGATGGCAAAGTCATTTCTTTAAAGGCACAGACAACCCCTCCTTCTCGTCCGTCTTCAGTTCTGTGTGTGCACTGAGTGATTTTGTTTGCCGTGATGCCTTCTATTTATTTTCTATTTATTCGATTTGCATTTCCACTCTCTTCGAGAGACCTCTCTAGGATTCTGAATGCGAAATCCGACTGAGGCTAGAGCTCAGCTCCGTCTTAGTCTTACCAAAAATAAAAATCGAAGAGTGTTTGTCTGTTTGTTTTGTTGACTTGGCTATTGGCATTATCTGTAGGCAGCGAGAGTTCCCGCCATCCAGTGACTAAGTGGTGAGTATCAAAATAAATAATATTTGGCATTAATTAACAAAGGCATCTAGTATTTGCCCCATCCATACTATATATGTATATATGTATATAGATGTTTATATTTATGTGCTCGCACTCTGTGTGCCGCCCCATTGAGTGCCAGACATTGCGGATCCAGTGTTTGTACAATAATCTCGCAATCAGCTTATACTTAAACCCAGATCTGCAGCTCCTATAAATTAAATACAGTGCGCTTCACTGCGAATAGACAATTCAGAGACAACGATGCTTTATGGGCTGAGCTCAGGCAGCGTTAAGATCTAAGCTGTAAGCTGATTGAATAAGGCCATTTCTCGACTCCACAGAGACCGAGTGAGAGTTATTAATTTCAATTGGATTAATTGTGGAGGAGATTCATTAGCGCCGTAAAAGGTGTTGGCACATCTATAATCATACAAACATACATGTGGTAATCATTTTAATTTCACATTTAACACATGAGCTTCCAATTTAATTAGTTTCAGAGAGAGAGAGAGACTTCTCTAAGACCTAACAAATTATCGGGTTATTTGAACTGTTAAATTTAGGAAGTTGTCAGATTTTGTGGCTTGAATGAAAACGAGAATTAAAAAGCCTGTTTTTTCAATGTCTTATTAGATATGATATGTATAATTCTGATATCAGTTAGGAATTCAATTTGTTTAGCTTTATGTTTGGACTGAATTTAAAAATATTTTTGGAAATATGTAAGTTAAATTTTATATATTAAATATATATAGAGAAGTATATACAATTATAAAGAATAATAAAAGAATCATATAAAAAGAAGGTAGCAAGTATGTAAATAATTTAAATAATATAAATAATTATAATACCAAGAAATCTTTATTGATTCACTATATTTTAAATCTGATAACAAACATCTTTTTCCTATCAATTTCAATAAGTGTTTAATAATCTATTAAGGTGTATATTGATTACTACATTTTCTTATCAGGGGGCTTTCTTTTTAGACATTTTCTTTTTAAAAAACTCACATGATTAATACGATGGCAATTATGCCAAATTAAGCCTCGAATTTCCAGTCAAGTTGAATGGCCAAAACGGAAGTGCTGAACAAAGTGGACAGCATTAATGCAATTGTATTTTAACTGGCGGCCCCATTGAAAACGCCATTTAAATGAGATTACACACTCTGGCCGATGGCCACGCCTAGTTTTTGCGGTAGAATCTGGGCGACACGATGGCTCTGGGCTGGCTCATTAATTATGATACTTTGAGTTGCGAGTGGCGACGATGGCTTGCGGCATGTATCGGAAATACACGTTAAATCGGCAAATAACCGCAAGCCGATCGACCACACACACCCCACACATACCCACAGAGACCCCACCCCCAAATGCACACACTCTTCCTCCACTGAGCATACTTAATGACACAAGGGGATGAAGCCGGCGACGCCGACGACGACAGGTGTTTAAAACTTTTCTTTAAAATGCGTCTCCTCGGGGAAGGAACGAAAAACGCTGGGGATGTTGCGCTATGTTGGCTATATGGCTATATGGCTATGTCTTTGCCCGATGCCGCCGCTGGCGAATCTGGGGCGTTGCTGGCATTTTCCTGCTCAATCAACTTCAATCAAGCAGGAATTTTCAATGTAATTTGTGGTTTCAAAAGCGCTGCCTGGGCTGTGAAGATGTTCGTGGCTTGTGTCAAAGGCAGCCATTGAATGTGTAGAAAGGCAGAAAATTATCGACAAGGCCCAGCAGCATTCGCACACCAACACATACAGCCACAAAAGGAATTTTGTAATTTAGGAATACGACAAGGATATACCACTTAGAAATATCATCTAACTAAAGAACAACTTTAGAGGAAACTCTACAAATGAAACTTTATATTTAACATATATTTTCGAATGAGATTAAAGCTGCTTCTTCTCTTTATTATATTTTCCCTTAAAAACCATCATGCTCTTAGTCCTTACAACTAATGGATACTAAAAAACACCCGCACCAATACACAGTCAGCAATGAAAGTTGGCGCCGTGGAACAAATGAAGCAGTGTGAAAATCTTGATTTGATGGCCTCTGGGCTGCTTCTCGTTTTCCTTTTTTGTGCTTCTCCTCGTTCCTCGTTTTGGCCCAACTTCAAATTACGGCCAGAAACAAAGCCGAGGAAGCAGAGGAAGGAAATGCCCGCCGTCTGTCCGCTTGATTAGAAAAGCTGCAAGCGATAAGAGCGTCGAGCTGTTGAAGGCAAAGCGCAAAAATAAAATAGAATTCTAATTGAATTTTATATACACAGATTCTTGTTTTCTGTCGGGCCGTTTTCCCTTTTTTAATTCGCACTCCATGGACTGCACTCCACTGGCCGTCCATTTGATGTCCTTCTTGTGTCGCCCGGGCCTTGATTTATTGGCCAAATGGGAAGGCTAAGGATAAGGCGTTGCGCTTTTGGGGGCTCCGACTTGTCCAGCTTTTTTAATTGCCTGTCAGCCGCTGTTCAGCATATCCTTAAGCAGGACTCTGAGCCCAGAACACAGGACCCTCGAGTCTGGCACAGTGTGTGGAAAATATGCAAACAATTCGGTTACAAACTTTCCCAACTTGGCTAAGACAATTATGGTTGGTGGTTAAAGCCACAGCAGGAAGTGGTGAGCCCATAAAGATACAAAAGAAAATGTTATAGTTTGAAATAAAAGAGGTTTTAATACCCTTACAGATATATTAAAGCATATATTCAAAGTAGTTTTTAGTTTCCTAAACAGAAAGCCCTTTAAAATATGTATTTATATATAGAAAATAATATGAAATATATTTAAATATTAAATAAAGTATTAAAATATCTCTCTATATCTTTAAAGGCAAACAAATAAATTTATTAAATATATATTTTTACCTGTGGTGAGACATCTATCAGCCTCACGAAGGCAACCGCAATACCGAATCCGGAACATCCCCCTGAAAAGAAAAACAACAAAAACAAGAGCGGCTGAAAAGTGGGAAAAACTTGACACAGTTGTCGCTCTGCCAGGGGTTTTCTTGAGCGCCGGAAAACACAAAAAAAAAATATATAAAGAGCGAGACGAGACAGAAACAAATCAAATATTTAAAGCTCATTGAAGCGCAAACTTTGACACATGTTAATCGCCAACTGAGGGGGGATGAGGCCGGGACTGCGGCAGCAGCAGCTTTAGCTTTGATCGGAACGAAGATAAACGGCAAGGGCACTAGTGGCTGCGACTAACTAACACTATCCGATGTTGACCACATTCAGATCCAGTTACCCTGCTGCGGTTTGGGCCCTCCAGCCGAGATAACCCTTTGTTCGGGTCTTGGCCTCGACTCTGCGGTTGTCCCCAGCGCGACGCAATTAATGGCCACGTCGGAGATATTCCATCCAGATAGAAAGAGGTTAGATGGGTCTGCACTTGAGGGCTGAATTGTCTGCTTAATTTAGGCCAGAAACCAGCTCGAACTCGAACCCTTTCGAGGATTCGAAGGAGAGCTGCCACTCAGCGGGAGATAAGCAATGGCCAAAGGCGGGGGTAGGGAGAAAAGGAAATGGAAAATAGTCGGAAAAGTATGCAAATCAGATGGAGGAAGGCCGGAAGAATAACACGACAGGGCTCAACACCTGAACATTGAGCAGTAAATGCGCTTTGCTTCGCCATTCCCTTTGCCAGCCTTCGGGCTGTCAATAAAAATACACAAAATACACAAAGAGAACGGGAGGGATGCTGGGCTGGTGGGCTGCTGGCTGCCTAAAAGCCAAGTTGAATATGCTCTGGCAGAAAGGATTTGGCAATGGAAAGCAAACAAAAAGCGCACAAGTTGGCAAGTGAACTTTTTCCAAAAACCGGCTTACCCAAAGGGGGGCGGGTGAGAGTTTTTGGGGCGAACAGTGCGTATGCGTGATAGATTTTCAGTTCTGTCTCGCATCAGCGACACAGCAAAAAAATCAAATAAGGGGAACAAAGAAAAACACAAGCAGAGTAAAGGATAACCGGCTTAGCACGCTTCAACAATCCTCCACAAGTGAAGTCAATTAGAGTGCTCCTGCGGACTGTGTCAAAGGTCCGGCTTAAAAAAGTTAATTTCATAATTTATACAGAGTCCGAGTCCTCCCTGGCCCCCCGTAGATTTCAATTTAAAACTCAGCATTCAGTGCCAAGTGCGGCGGTCCACCGAGTGTTATGCTAATGAAAGTGAAGGCAAACAAATCGTTCTGGAATGGCGCAAGGAAATGAATTAAAAATTAAAGCCCAAAGCTGCAGCAGCGGCAGCAGGAGTCGCAAATGGGAATGCAAATGAAAATGGCGAGGAAAAGAAACTGAAAGAGGAACACAAATAAAACAAATAAGTATTCATCTAGGAAAACAGGCTAAAGCTGTCTGCAGCTACGAAGGAAATCGCTCAAGTTTTAATTAGTTTGCCATGCAGCCGCATTACCCAAGGACCTCTTACAATTTAAGTTCAGTTCACAGTGTCAAAGTTCAACAAGCCAACGAATGCGGAGCTCTAATAATTTTTTATTTTTGCACCCAGCATAGTAGCACATAAATTCTTAATTGACTTTGCACAGCTGCCGTCGAGTCAGCAATAACTAAATCAAATTAATTGAATATTACGCATTCGCCATGTTTGCACTGTAATAATTTCCATTCACAGTCAGCCGAGTGCCATATAACCACTCATCATCATCATCATCATACCCATCGAGTGCCTGCCACTCCATGCCCCTGCATATATACTATATATTCACACTTGATTGGCCAGCTTTGAATGTACTATAAAGCGAAAGTATTTGTGCAAACACATTTGTGTTCTAGTAGAAGCCGCCACTGTTGAGCTTATAGCTTTTATAGAATAGTGCCAAAAAAAATATATATGCATAATTATAGTATGACCTCAATTACAGTGCGTTTCACCAGCATCAAAATGTGAATAGATTGAGGCAGCGAATTGATGTTTTCTGTGAATTTATACATGTTTTCAAGTGAAGCACCCCCCACGAGTCATTCAAGCGAGGTAATAATCATTTTTTGAATGAAATCATTTTGGGTTTGATTCGATTTTAATTTCCCAATATTGGCTGGCAATAATTTTGGAATAGTTTTCAATGATTTTTTTATGTTTGGCGAGGAGTTGATGAATTGATGCGTATATGCCTTTTTTATTACAAAATAAAAAGTGGGAATTCGGCTTATAAAAATATTATGAACAAGGCAAATTATGGTATTAGTGTTTCCTTATTTTTTATTCTTAACAATTCTTTTATTGTAAACATTCTTTACATTTTTGGAAATTAATTGTTTCCAGCCTTATTATAATCACAGTTATTCTGGTAACAATTTCCAACTTAATGTTTAAATTCTATATTTCCAAGCTTGTATCCAAAAAATATATACAAATATTTACGACCTACGTTTTCCTGTATGCTTTTCCCTCATCAATTATTTAGTCAGCCAACGTCGATTCTTGTCACACCCAACTTACTCAACCTTTAACATTCACTTTAGCCGGCTTTACCACTTCCCTTCTTGCCGTCTGTCCAATCGTCTTTATTTGTTTCCATTAAGCTGCAATAGAAGCCAAAATATACCATGTACACAAATCGGTTATTGTGTATTTTAATAACTTTGTCCACGCCAAATGTCTCGTACATTAGACAAGGGGGCAAAAATAGCTGGCAAAGTATGTATAAACTACAAGCACACAGGTCCAAATACGATGGCAAACAATATTTTAATATGCCTGGCCAGCGGCGGACACAGATGAGCTTTATGGCCAATTATCTATTCTATGGGCCCCCATTAATGGCTGAATCGAATTTTGAATTGAATGAACCGAACGCAGCAGCAGCAGCAGCTGCGGGGAGGCGTGGCGTTGCCTTTTGTTTGTTTTGTTTGTTTGTTTACTTGGGTGTGAAGTGTTTTGATTTGCTTGCCAGATTATAATAAAATTGGGCTCTCCACTTTGTAATGCCAAGATTATTCGACGGCACGACTACAGCTTAGTGGTGTTTATGGCGTGTGGCCAGTGCCTGGATGGAGATTCGGATATATATTTATATAGTAGCATCGTGTGCAGTAGTTACTGGCGTTTGTCGTGGGCTCTTTATGGTTTGATGGTTAACTTTTACGACTACAACATATTACATTTAATTGACAGATGCCGTGGCCAAACATTAGCCGCTGTTTACGGCGACTTTAAGTGAAAACGAAATCCTTGGACAAATATTCTTTGCAGTCCCTTGTGACGACGCACCGTAATAAACATGAAATTAATTATTAATTTCTGGTGAGTTTGTTTACGAAGTGCGAACCGCACATTGTTTTCAACTGTGCCGGCTTTATAAATATTCATGCAGCGCATTTACCTTATCCGCACGTATCGGATTCGATATACTCTGTGAATAAAGAAATGCTAATTGAGGGAATTCTATTGTGGCCAGCCTTTATGGGCTTCGGCTATCGGATAAGCGTTGTTCTGATCTCATTTGATGATATCACGATCGCTGACACGGAAATATACACTTTCAATAGACTAATAATGGGAATTTATAGCGCTTAAACACTTGTCCGGGTGTTGTGACCACAGGGCGTATGCGTGATATTTTCCGGCCAGCCCTTTCTGCCTGCGAATTACCGTGGATCTCATTTAAATCTTAATCTTTATCTCACTTTTAATAGGTAAAAATAGGAATTTTTAGCGCTTAAACTCTTACTTAGTGATTGTGACCACAGAGCGTATGCTTAATATTTCCCTGCGAGCCCTTTCTGCCTGCGGATCCCCCTGAATGGTTTTCCAATTAAGACGTGATGGAATTCATATCAATTAATTTTATTTTATTCACTCTTCCAGTTAAGTAATGGGGCATTTTTTTAACTAGGAGTATGTGGGGATGCTGTTGGCCATTAAAATTAAACTCACTCACTTTTTATTAGCAATAAAAAAAACCTAGAAAAAATGCTGCGTGGAAATTGCTGGTGTGTAAGTGTGTATGAGTTATGGTCTTTTATGAACTGGAATTAACCCAAAGCACACGCGACATCAATGGGGTTATCCGTCACCGATGATTTGCTTTTATGATCTGGAAGCTAAAGCGGGAATTTTTTTATGAACTAAAAATAATAACTTGATGCTAACGAGATTGGGAATAGATTGAGGCAGAATGAGTACCTGGCACCGAATTAGTTAGATTTTAATTGAAGATATATAATTTATTATTCAGGAATTTTAGTAAAAAAAATTGTATTTAAATATGTAAAAATATTTTTGGGAATGCTTTGATCTTCCTACTGAACTCATGAACTTCAGCTTAGTAAAATTTATACTGCCTGATTCCCCCTTCTAGGTATCATCACCTCTAAAAAGATAACATTCCATTGCTCAGTCTTAAAAATTCATTCACAAAACCCAACATCTAACCGGGGTCGTGGGGTCAACTTTAGATGACTTGGACTACGGATTCTCTATTAATAATTGCATGTATAATGGTTACGAAGCCCGGACTGCCGTCGGAGAGGTACGTGAGCGTCGCCAAATGCGAGCGCCTCATGAGCACGTACTCTAAATTGAAATTCATATCATAGCTGCCTCTGTTTGTCTCGGTCTCAGTCATCATGGGTCTATATGTCTATATAGTATGTCTGCTTGGAGCTTATATTGCGGCAATATGTGAGCTGTGAGTGCGAGTGTGTGTACTTAGAATATTTCTTTGTGCCTCGCTCCATAAACAATTATGCATTAAGTCGGTGGCGTTCCGGCATGTAAAGTGTGAATGGGTACCGCTGTTGGTTCAGGCGCAAACACAAGGGTCTTACTAAACAATTTACTGAATATTTCGACACAGCATACCACCTGCACCGAAAGAAACAACTGACCTAACATGCTAATAAGAAAGGGAAATAATTATATAGCACTCAAAAAATAATTATAAAAATATTCAAATATCATCTGAATAAAAATTCAATAAAGTATTTATATTTCTTCCTGATCTGAATAGGGCTTCCAGGGCCTCCACTCATGGCAGTTGATTGAGTGAGTCAACAAGGCCATGCCCTGCCAGTGGATTTTCAATGATTTATTTTCATTCAATTTGAAAAAGAGACCAGAAACAATCTCTGGCCGCTGGCGACGCTCGATTTAAAAATACTTACACACATGCTCTTGTGTGTATATATATTCGGTATTTTTATTTATATTTCGTTTAATTGTTGCTGGCCGCGCCGCTCTGCTCAGCTCTTGTTAAATTGTTTTATTTCGGCTCGTTCAAGTTCACGGCCCCCGCGAGAAGTGAATAAAATAAAAAGCAGCTTCCCGCCTGCATTGCGCTGCCTCTTTCGATTGTTATTGCCCATTTGTTGTTTTTCAATTAACAAAATTGTTGTTGTTTTTGGTTTTTTGTTTTTTGGGAAACCCAAAAATGTCAGCAACCGACGAAAACTAATTCCGCTCTGACTGAACATTTATAGAGCATTTGGCCTAATGAAATGGCCGCTGTTAGCCGCCAATCGCTGTTCAAATCGAAGCATTACCCAATGACTGATGCCGGGGGAATCATGAGAGCATCTCCGGATGAGATGAGGGGCAACCAGGTGACCTGCCACTTGCCTCTGACATTGATGACACGGCCCACAGATGTGGTGGTGGTGGTGGTGGGATGTGCATTTGACCGGCGATTGTCCATCGTTCCGCTCGCTCATGTACATTTAATGCCAGTGGGTCAGATGCAGATGGACATCGGTTGCGACCCCCTCCGGACACGGCTCAATTCAACGCCCACGTGCCAATCCAAAAGGAATGCACTGGAAGAAAAAGAGAACATATATTTAAAGGTGATAAAATGGGAAACGAGTCAGATAATGCCATATATGAGAAAGAGTAATCTTTGTACATTTTAAACTCATGTAAACATATTTTTTGTTATAAAAATTAATATTAGTTAACATATTTCAAGTATTTTTATATATTTTATGATGTTTATTAAATACTATAGAACTTTTATAGGCATTAAAAAAATTCAGAAAAATAATATGGCTTATTTCCTTTTTATAAACAATTCTTTCTGACTTGTGCTGCATTAAAATATAAATAGCTCTTAATGTAATAATTTTTTTTAGACCTTATCCTATGTTATTTTTTTCTCTACTTCAAAATTGTTCCCTCTGTGCCAGCTAGCCGTAGAGCAATTGGGTGAAAGTGGGTGGGAATGGACTGCAATCATCGTTTTGTCTGGCCCCATCAGTTGAGCAATCAATTAAGCTGCTGCTTCTGCTGCTGCAAACAAGTCAACCCCAGCAACAAACATTCACAGCTGTGATGCCGCTCTGCCATGTGGCAGATACACCCGCTGATACTCGCCCCCGCACACCCATAATACCCATAATACCCGTAATGCCCGCCCCCTTTGGGCATGTGAACCTTTTGGCGGGCAGTGATTTTTATGTCTCCGGTTCTAATTAGACTTAGTCGCAGGTACTCTGGCATTGAGCGTTGATTTATACGAAATGCGCCCGAGTTTTTTGTTTGAATTCCCACAGACAATCGACAGGCAGAGCTTGGTGGGTCATAAATTATGGGTTTTTGCTTCTTACGTTTTCCTTTTTTTTAGGAAAACAACAGGACGGATTAAGAAAGTCAGAGAAAAAAGAGAATTTATACGACATTTTTCCAAATTAGATAGGATTCTATTTATATCTTTTGAGTCACTGTTTGGGTTTCAAATGATGCTACTTAAGTAAGTAAATATTTACAAGATGTATAAGTAACTGTTAAAATTATAAAGTTTAATTATTTACAGGCTTATGAAAGTCTAAATAAAATATGGCTGAGTTTCAGAAATTTTATTTAAATTCATAATGTGTATATAACATGCTTCTCTTAAGTAAGATCATTAATTAAGTTTAAAAATTAAATATTCCATTTGAAAATGCATTTCATTATTCGCAGCAAATAAGATTAATTGCCACCATTATACGATTTTACACATTTCAACAACAAAAGGGGTTCGTTTTATTGAGTGTAATGAGATCTTGATTAAGTGCGTATTATTTTGTATTCAAAAACAATGCTGAATTTATATTTATTTACATGGAAATATATGTAATTTAGTACTGTTTTTTCCGCTGTGCATCATCATACTCGTATCTGACATATCCCCAGCCAGCCAGCATTGGCATTCGCAATGACCAACAGTTTTTGCCAATATTGCCAGTATTGTAGGGCAGCCGGGCAGCGTGGCTGAGACGGCATCTCATCTGGGCACTGAAATGCAATTAGCATGCAAGGCACGTAGCTCTCTCAAAGTCCAATAAACTTGGTATTAATAATTTTATTGTTAGGGCTGCCGTTAGTTATTGCAATTTGCAGCAATCTGATGGTGCTTTTTGCAGCCATTAACCAGAAGCTGATGTTGCAAACTGCAAAACACTGGCAGCTGTCGATGAGCCTTCAATCACACCAAATGGAAGTGGAGATGACTCAACTGGTTTCATAATCGCATGACAAATATATTGAATAAGCTAATTACTGGAGCTGAGATTCTCGGAAAGAAAAGTGGGGAAAAAGGTAGCTCATTAGAATGTGTGAATGTGTGGGATATTTTAAATTTAGAGTAGAAAGATAACAAGTTAAGTTACTTAGGGGTTTTTGAATATTTTAATGGGAAATTTTGGAATAATTCTATAGTATTAAGGCTTTTCCAGAGTTTCCTCCAGATGGGACTCTTCTTGAAGATATTTAATCAAGGTTTTAGCTTCAGCAATCCTACCTCGAGAATCCCCTTCACAGCTCCCACTTTACGGGTGTTTAGCGTAAGGTTTACACTAATTCCTCGGGCCTAACGAGCTGCTGCTGCCTGCGGCTCTCCTTAATTCTTTTGTCAACCCTCTCGACACGAAAAACTCATTAAGATGCGACCCCCATTTGGAGCTGGGGAGCTATCCGCAACTCTCGTCTCTGATGGATGAGAACGTAAATTCTCAAATTTGTCTAGAAGTAACAACTAATAAATGTTTTGTCCGCCAGCTGGCTGACTTGTGGGGTGACTTGTGACCCCCAACAAGCCACCCTTTATAGCATCCCCAAACGACCTTTCCCTCCCCTCCCCCCCTGCCCCTCAAGCAGAACCCACAAGCAGCTCGGTAATCAAATTAAAGTTTCGTGTGACCGCATCCGACCCTCGACCATCCTCGTTGATGCTGCAATTAGTTTGATGGGCAAAGATGGCAGGGCAGAAAATTGAAATTGAATTATGTTCGTTCCACGTTCGGGCTGCATTGATGCGCAAAATGGGTTAAGCGAGTGGCAACGAGCGGCAGCCAGCATTAATTAGTTGCATTTCGAGACCGAAAACGAGGGTTAAACGCATTCCCCGGGGGCCCAGCGGATAAATGGCATTAACACACCTGGTCGTATGACAATTTTGCAATTTCGATTTCTGGCATGGAAAGCACTAAACCTGGTTAATTGGCGCAAACAAGTCAGACCGCAGAGGTAAACAAAAATAATGCAAAAACTGGAACGCCTCCGGGCGGAATGTAAACAATGCAGCGGACGAGCGAAAGCAAAAAAGGATGCGTTTGCTGCAGTTTATGTTGGCCATGGCTAAAATGTCAACACTGTCTCGGCCAGAGACCAATGCAAATACTGGGTCGGAGGTCAAAGGAGGAGCAAGCAAAGCCGGTCACTAGATTCCACAAACAGCAGAAATCAAAGGACTTCTCTAATCAGTTCACCTGTGTTTTGTGTTTTGTGTGGGGGGAGGAAATGTTATTTTACCTGTGTAAGCTGAAAAATCAATAAATAAACCAAAACCTATGCCAAAAATGAGCCAAAAAGTTTTATTTAAAGCGTATAGAGCTAAAATTAAAACCGCACATTATTTATTGCACTGTCGCACTAGGCTGATGCCTCGCCTGCGGGTGCGACACAAATATCGAAGCGAAAACTAATTTCAGCAATTACAAAACTGAAAAATATTATGTGTGCCAGTCGGCTGATAGATAACCCACATGTGCAAAATACAAAAATTAATGATTTAAGCATTAAAGAGCTCTAGGGGGAAAGCATGAATATATTTTACCATTACTATTAGGATTAAAAGTGGGGGAAACCCACACTTTCCAGAGATTATGTATTTATTTCAATGAGTGCTTAAAATATCTATATTTTTATACGTATTTTACATATGCAGCTAATTCCCCTAATTTAAAATCAACATTTCCGCATCGATCACTCATCCGTTTCCATCTACAAATAGAAGCCAAATATCAAGTCGATCATTTCAGTCTACATTGGAAAAGAAATGTAATTTTGCTTGCCATTTAATTAGTGCCAGCATTTTTTGGACGGTTGCAATTTTGGCAAGACGCTTTTCACATTTCCCTCAGATCGCATCAACAATTTTTTGACATTTTTGTCGGTCGGCTGGCCGTCGGGGCGCAACTGCGTGCGAAAATTGTGTCGCGCTGTCAGCATTCATCAGCTTGATATATTGTTTGTTGGCGTTGCCGCTGTTGCTGATTTTTCCTAAGACACAGAGAGAAAAATGGATTAGGAAAAATACTAAATTATTTCCCTAACTTTAAACTAAAAGGAGTCCAATTTACCTGAATTCCTAAACTAAAGGCTTCTAAACCAAAGTATACAATTTTGTAGTTCATTTTAAAAAAGCTTAAATATCATTTAATTAATTTGTCTCATTTTAAGCTCTATCTATATAGACCTAAAATAATTGTTTATAATTTTATTTATCCTTGAATACCTTAGAGATTTCCCTTAATCTCCTAGGATAATTGTTTTAGGCAAACAGTCTCTTGATATATTTCTCTCTGTCTGCTTTTGCTTCTCTCCAACGGTAGCTGTTTATTTGCAATAATTTTCAACATTATTTCTAGCAACTATATAAGACGAGCCAAGTTGGCAGCGTTATAATCACCTGCCTCTACCGCACTTAACGTCATAAAGCAAAGCCGAGACGAGTGTCGAGTTGAGTTCAGTTGAGCTGCCTTTGGGGTGGGGCAAAAAAAACAAAAGCGAACGGATGGAAAAGGTACTTTCACACGACTATGTAATGCCCTAAACTTTGCCAAACTAATAAACAAATTTTCTAGATTTTGAAAAAAGGATAATGATTACCTTTGAAGAGCAACTTGCTTGAAATATAATAAAACTATTTTAAAACAAAGTCTTATTTTCAAACTAAATTCTCTTCTGAAGCATTTATTATATCCTGAATAATTTCCATGATTTCCTAAGCTATATACCCTGCAAAATCCATCCCCTGGCAGTTATCAAAATTCAGGACTACAAAGGCAGAGTGATGGCAGCCCCCGATGCTGCTGCTGCTGTTGCTCTTTATGTGCATTATCTGAGGATGTGGCGGCGGCGCTTGTTTATTTTTATCCCGACACCATCGCACCGCGAAAAGTGAGTGCGAGTGCGAGGGTCCTTGCTGGGCCGTTAACTTACTAAATTTCACGTACTAACACCGCCACAACAGGACTGCCTGTCAGTTGGTACCGCCACCCCCTCTCTCTCTGTTCTGCCATTTCAAGGGCTTTTTATTTCAACTTCAAGTGAAAGCCGCGCGCAATGCTCTCATCTGGAAATTCTTTCGCTTCGCACTTGTTCTCGCTCTCGTCCTCTCGCCCTCGTCCTGGCCCTCGTCCGACTCGTGCCTCGCTTCGACAGGCCACAAAATGTATAAATTTTATATTTGCATGCAAATGACACTCTCGACAGGCGTCTTCCTCATGATTTGATTGCACTGCCCGCGGCCCATAAAATGTGGCTGACCAAAAAAGAAATGGCAGGCGTTTGACAAAGACGCGCAATTAAGCTGAAAGCCTGGCCAAGGACCGATGCGGAGTTTGATTTGTCAGCTTGGCCCATAAACGTTTGCTAGCCTCCGACTCAATGATGGAAATAACTTTTGCATGAAATTGATTTCACTGGAAATCTGTTAAAAACTAACTTTCTTCCCTTCTCTGCATTGCTACACCGCAGTAATTTAATTTACGGAAATGCCTTTGCCTTTGGCTTTGGCTTTGACTGTGTCCTGAAGTCCTTCTCTAAGTTGCTCCTGTTAAATGGCATTTTTCCTGGAAAGTAATTTAATGCCAAGTCAGGGAAAAAATCCTTTAAATTCAACTGAGGCCAGCAATGCTCGCCAGCAATCTCAGGTGGCAGCAACGCTGCCATTCTAAAGGCCCGTCCTGAATGGCCGACTTGCAATTCAATGTAAGTACAACGCTTTTCACTACAAAATGAAAGCCAGCCCCCCTGTCTCAGGGAGGGGTTTATTTTCCATCCCTTGTTGTGCATAAATTGCAGGGACTAACTGCAGCAGAACTGTAAAATATGAACGCACATGAATGTATGTATCTCGTCGCATCTCCGGGTGTGTATAGTATAGTATCTCGGCCCCGGCTAGGTGTTGCTGAAATGCAGAATCCCGCTTTCGCATCACCTTTTTTGTGTGCGACACGCCACGCCCGTACTCGGGCCTCGTGCTCGACAGCATTTTATGCGCTGCACTGCGCTCAGCTGGCTCACCTGAAACACCTGCCTCTCGGGCCACCGCATTTGGTATCCCACAAACAATGCACTTGTCGAAAATTTTAGGGCAAAAATTTAAGTTTTTTAAAAGATAAAATATAGAAAACAAAGTAATACTTTATTTATTTTAATTAATTTAGGATTTTATATATTTTTTACATCTGAAAATAATCTTTAGAAAGTTTGTAAGCATCACAGGGAGTTTAAATACTTTTGAAGCCTTTTTAAATATTTAAAAAATTCTTTTATATTTTTTATACAAACTCTATTGTTGTTATTAATATTTATAATACCCTTCTAGATACCTAAAATTTCTTTAAGTGCACTCAAACAGCACCATCAAAAAGCATCCAACTCCACCATAGGCCCAGAGGCAAAACTGTGCGTAGATCCTACTAGCTCTCTGAGCCCAGCTCTTGGTACATTGTCGGGCGCCTCTCCCTCGTTAGGGTCTAATTAAAATTAAAATTTGTGGCTTTAATGAAAAACTTTTTGTGAGTAGGCCTCAGATGCTCGTTAAATTAGTCAGACGAAGGCAGCGCGTCCTGGCTCTTTGTGGCACAAAACTGCAACTGATGATGGTCAGGAGGTGGTGGTGTCAGCAATGTTGACATCAAAGTCACGTTGTCGCCGCGTGAGATCAACACTCGGGGATTTTGGGATTGAAAGTGGGACAGGGATTGAGGAGATATGGTGAGGAGATGAGCAGGTGAAGAGGTGAGAGGGTACGGGAGCTCAGAAGCTCAGAAGCTGAGCTGTGATTGCTTTGCACCTGCAATTCGTGTCACGTAGCGCAGGATCCAATATTCAAATAGGGACAATTTCACAGAAATGTCAATCAAGGCAAAATGTAACTGATTTAAGTTATTATTTTTTGAATTTCTAGAAATTATATTGGTTAGCAATTGAAGTGTGAAATGGGAAGATATGATTCAAATTAAAAAAGGTATGCATTTAGTATTAAATTATTTATTATTATATTTAAATATGATTAAGAAATTATAAATATGATAAGAATTCTTCAAAGTTCTAGGACCTTTCTTCATTTATAAAATCTGCTCCTTGATTTTCATATAGAAACCTAGAAAATATGGCTTTCCTGATCCTGTAAATATACCCATAGCTGTATCCTGCTTAGATTTAGTTATTTCCAAGCAGAAATTCACTCTTTCCCACGACTTTATATAGAATAAACTTTCAGAGTTACCTTCGTGTCACGTCCGGATGCAACAAATATGGTGCAGATAATCTGGCTTGGTATTAAATCACCGTTACGGTTACGTGCATTCCGAGCCGTTTGCCATTTCGCCATTTTGGCTTTGCATACTTTGGGGCAAGTTACCATTTTGTCGTGTGTACGTGTCAAAATGTGGCAACATTTTCTATTTGCACTCACCCCCCCTCTTACCTGTACTGGAAATTAAATTAAGATTCGCCAAGTCGCCTGCCCTTTTTTTTCGCGGATTGTCAACATTACCGTATGTCCTTTTGGCTTGTTTTCCTGCCAAATATGAGCGCAAGGATAACGCCTGAATGGTGGTGAATGGCGTACAGCAAAGGGTTTCCTCAATAAATTCAGCGCACAGGCCCAAATACAAGGAGACAAGGATACAAGTCGGAGCAGGGAGCAAGGAGCAGGCAGCACAGGGGCTGTGACAGGCGACAGCCATAACGGTGACAGCGATAAATTAAATGGTAATTTGAATTTACCGTTAAGTGACACGAACGACCAACTAGCACACATACACCCCGGACACACACATAAAGTCTATATAGACACTGAATTCTGATGGAACAATAAAAAGTAACAAACAAACTGCCAGAGCCAATGAAACATATAAACCGAAAAGCGGAGACGGAAACTGGAGACCGAAACCAAAAACGAAAGTAAAACTTTATGCACGAAAATTGCTGTTAACGTGACAATAAATGGAGAAAAATAAAAGAGACAGCGGATATAGATACAGATACAGATACAGATCCTAGGGATGTAGCTACTACTTTCTTTTTGCCATAAAAACAATCAAAAAAGGCCAGACAAGCGCATTAAAGTTGGGTGACTTTAAATTTCTTTGTTAATGCCGGCCGACTTCCGTTCGTTCTCCTTTCCTATTCTAAGGATTTTGTTGTTCTTGTGTTTTGTGTGTTCCCCAGGGGCAACCCAAAAAACTTTGTATTTCCATGGCGAAACCAAAAATTTATTGCCAAAGTTGGGCCCAAGAATGGTGAGGCGAGAGTTTTTCTTTGGGCCTCCTTTGCCAATGCTAAATGTCTTGTTAGCGTTACACTGACCGCATTCCAATGGCCCAAAACTCTCTGCATATTTGTCAACGGGGTCGGCCTTTGATAAACCGGAAGTGATACCCCCCTCCACATACACATTAACGAACCAAGTCAAGGCTGATGGGTGGGAGGCCTTTAGCGATCGGATCATAAAACCTGTGAAATTGCCCCCGATTGCCTCGCAGAAGGAAAAACTTTTCAGCCCATGTAATAAATGCGAAATGCGAATGGCGAAAAACGGGTAAAAACGGAGTGAAAAGCGAAGAGAAAAGTGGGGGAGAAAAGCGAGGCGAAAAGCGAGGCGAAAAGCGAGGCGAAAAGCGAAGGTTCGCCAACAAGAACAACCCGTTCAATGAGCATAAGCTCAAGTTTTGCAATGTTTTGAGTTGGGCCTCTCTGATTTCAGTTGCCTGTTTTACAGATTGTTTTTCCTACGCTGCCATTTTTGCTTATTTTTTTCCCCTTCTTGCCTTGATCCACTTTTCTGGCTTTTGCCAGGCTCGACAGTCGACGTTCCAACTCAGCAGTCAAATGGGCCGACGACGGGTCGGCCTATATATGTGCATATAGCTGCAAAGTCACTGAGAGATAAATGTATACAAAATGTTAAGCTACTTATTAGATTTAAGAGATTTATTCTTTGAGAAATGATCTTTAAGCTGTGGTTTAGATAGACAAATATTATCTATAAAACTTTTTATTATTTTTTTTTGAACTTTATATATTCATAATTTCCTATTTCTACTCTACAACATTTATTTTCTGTGCTAAAGAGTATGTATTAACCGATTTGTTGGCCAAACTTGATGTGGAATGATGTGAAAATACGGCTGCTGGCTGCTGCCTGCTGCTCCCTGGGAACAGTAAACAGAATCCGAGGATTTTCCCCCTTTGATTTATGTAATTGCGGGCAGATCTGAAATGTATATCGCAAACACAAAACATGGTAAAATTGGAAAAAGGTTGCTGATCGAATATTAAATGCAATTTTCCATTCAAATACTCGAAGTAAAAATTCAGTTAAGCGAATTTGAGACTCGATGTCAGTGTGTGAATGGGCAGGGTGTTTTTTTTCTGTTCAGTTCTGTTTTCGGCCAAAAGGGAATCCCCTTAAAGCTTTAATGTTATGCAAACCGAATTTGGCCAGCACTGCGGCGGAACAAAACCGGAGGGAGAACCCTGAATCCGAATGCGAATTCAAACCCGATTCAGAACCGGAGCCAGAAACAGGAACATGGCCCAGAACCGGGCCCCCGTTGCATATTTGATTGTTGGCTTAAACAATGTGAGCTTTTTGGGTATTTCAAGAGGGCCGGCAAATGGAATTAGTCGAGTGGGGATCACAGCTCCCAGGGCTGAATAAATACAGCAACGAGTTGGGTTGAGATTGAGCCATCTGAATGGATAGGAGCGTGTCTGTCCAACTGTCAGAGGAGCTCTCACCCATTCCTCTCCTGCATTTCTGAGTGGGGCATTCAACTTTCCGTCAAGTGGCAGTCGCAGCAACTCCAAGTTCGCTTTCGCAAATCAAGAATGGCTTCTGCCTGGCAAGTGGAATAGGCCCGTCGTCCGTGTAACGCATGATATATGGTAATGGCCTCTCTACGAGGCTCCGAGCCTTTGCCTGTGCGTAACCTGCAGACTATACTATGTGGTATTTTGCTCTCATACATATGTATGCAAGGGCCAGGAAGAGGCAGAAGAGGCAGAACAAGGTGCTGTGCGAGCCTGCCGACACTTTAAGTGCCACGTTTAGATCACACCCACACGCAGCCCAAGTGCTGGCATAAAATAAGGAAAATGCCAACAAATATTCAGCAGGAATACAGAGCAAGAAAAGGGTTTATTTTGAGTTAGGTAGGGAATGAGACCTTTATCAAATTATATGAGAAATATGTCATAAAGGGGTTCTCTTGCTTTAAAGAGGGGTAGTTTGATGACCAATAGATTGATTAATGTGATAAATTGATTGAATATTAAATAAAAGTATATATTTAAATACATTTTAAACTGAAATTTCAGGATACCTTGGAGTCAGCTGTAAAGATCGTAAGGCATTACTCATTGTAAACCTTAAGCCGTTTTTGATATATTATTTAAAAGGCATAAGGATTCACCTAGCACTGTTAACTCCCCCAATAAATATAACCCATTTCTCGCCGTGCATCACAACTGTAGGCCAGAAAGCAATATTACCTTTTGCCCTTCCACTGACCAGGCTCAGAGCCTTCCCCAGGCCGTTCGTCTCCAGCAAAAATACCTCGGAGACAACTTGCTGTGGCAACTTGAAGTGTCCAGCGTTGCGTTGGGTCGCAATTATTTATGTATGACAGGAGCTGAGGTAATAGTTGGCCAAATTAAATACGACTATTTGCAAATCGCTGACAATTGCTGGTGTCGTGTGTGTGCCATATGTGGGGGGCGTGGTAATGAATGCACATATTTAATTGCGAATTAAATAACATTAATTAAGGCCGACTAACGACCGGTCGAGACAGTTAAACCGTTTTCATAATTAAGGCAACGTTTAGCGCAAAGCCCAAGTGGGGGGCGGACGACAACGCACACAACCGCATCGATACAGACATGAACCGCACCGTACTTGCACTTAACATGTGTAAGCATCCGCACCTCATGGACAACGCCTCCTCCAATGTCTGTGGGTTGCCTGCTGCATGTTCGAGAGTTGTCTTGCGGCTGCAGCCACTGGAGGTGTTGACCAGGTAACGGGCGCAGCTCTGGGCCAACACGACAGCCCTGAGGTTTATCGATTATAAGACGCCTAATGCCCTCAAAGTGTGCAATTAATGTGCCAGTTTGCCAGCCGCACTTGGGCTTAAATCCCAGGCTCATCTTGGGGGGATTTTTCTCCAGCCTCCAGGTAGCTCCTACTCACCTCCGAGACTCCTCCTTGAAAGCCTAGAATCGATAGAGGAATTTGTTGATTGGATTCAGACAGCTGCCAGACATATCCACAGAGAGGAAAAAATATGTTTAACTGGAAGGGGATTTTTCTGCGAAAAATGTGTGATGTCTAGCATATGAAATTGAAGATTAATAATAAATTGTACTTTACCGTAATTTAATTCAAAGCAAATAAAGTAGATAACAAATGCAAATAAAAGCATAAAATATAAATCACAATAACAGGATGAAATCCTTTAAACTTATCTTAGGGAAGTGTAAATGTCCTTGACTTTTTATATTTCTTGTTCAACAAAACATTTTGTCACTGCCTTTTGGCCAAGTTATCTGCGGCTTAGGTAATCTGTCCTTAAAGCCACAGCGGAATCTTGAATGCGGCGCCGGCTCTGGCTGAAAATCCGTTTTACGACTCCGCCGCTGACCTCGTGCACTTGCAGCCCATTTGTCTGGGCCCTTGTCATGTCGCAACGAAGATGGAAAGCCAGTGCCAACCAGAGTCACTCCCACAGCCATATCGCTGTGCTGGTTTTCACGAGAAAAACGCTAAACTGAAGTAGAGCGAGTTGCCGGAATCTCTAGCAGCAGAAAATTCCTGGGAGTTTCGTCCTGACTCCAGTGCGCTCTCCTTTCGGATGAAGTAGTCGCATAAACATTTATGATCTGCTCCGGCTTTCATGCGGCGACCACTTTCACTTTATTAGCCCACATTTGTGCTGGCCATAAACTGGCGGCCAGAGCGTGTTAACAAACATAAAGGGCTCCCGCTCGGCTCCCCGTTTAATTCGATGCCTTCATTATGCCCGACCATTCGGTATTCCGGCATTCCAATTGTCGGCAGAGCCAGAGTCAGGATATTGAATTTGTGGTCGAGGGGCTGAGGCCGAAGGCTGTTGGAATTCTGAAGCTGATGCCATTGAAGATTTCCCAGAATTGTGCTTTTATTTAAGATACAGATATGTGGCTACAGGAATACATGAACAATATAATGAATTTTGAAAGGATATCAAGTTATTTACATTATTTATTGAGTTTATTTTTATTGGAAAAGTATTTACATAAAAATGAACGTTTTATTTATATTTCAGTTAACTCTCATTATTACAACTTTGCGCTGATTGCTAATAATAGCTTTTAAAACTCCAAATCAAAAGTAATAATCCCTAACGTTTTGTATGAAATTCTCCTTTCTTGGCCAAGATGTGTTCATCATCCTTGGCCAGGAGCTGGGTCATGACTTCTTCTCCTGATAAACCTATCCGCAATGTGCTCATAAAAATCCAGTCAGTAGGCCTTCCCCAAGTGGACTGTCGGACTGTCGGCGATGACTGCAGGACAGTTGAAAAGGCGGCCAAATTGAATAAACACATAACGAGCCCGGTGCACAAGGCACTGGCAACGGAACGGTAATAAAACTTTTAGCCAAAGAGCAAACAGAGACCAGCCAGGGACCAGGACGACCCCCGATGGCCTCAGTTCGTTATTCACTCGCATATGGATGTGGGGGATAAGCATGTGGGCTGGCTGCTGGCTGCTGAGTGGATGTGTTTCTGCTCGTTTTTTGTGCTCTATTTTGCTGTGTGAGCAATAAACATTTTCTGCTTTCTTTTTACTTTCTTTTTTTTTGGCAAACAACAAGGTAAATTGCGCTCGTAAGTATGCTACAGTCTTTCCGCAATTCGCAATGCTCGCATGGCGCGTGTGCCTGTGCGTGGCTTTCTCCATTGTTGGCAGTGCGTTTCCGTTGTTTTTGAAACAGTTTCGGCTTGGAGCTTGGCTCCCAGTTCCGCCAAATGAATTTTTGGAAGTGCTGACAACGCAGCGACTTTTCAATATAGCTGCTTCCCCCCTCATCCAATTCTGATTGCTCCCCCAGGCCGAGTTCATTTTTGCCATTCGACTAAATTGCATTGAATGATTGAAGCTCACCTGATGCTGTTTGGTGGGTGGTTGTCCTTTATGACCGCTGGCTTGGCACACACAAAAAATACCGCTGATTATGCAAGTGACTTTTATGGATTTTCAATGAGCCTCTAATCAGGGCTTTCCGTTTTTCCGTTTGGTTTTCTGCCCCACTGCCTTTTGTCGTTGCCAATTGATGTCAACTAGCAGCGGGCTTTGAGCCCTGATTGCTTTCCCTGTTGCCGCCTCTTTGAGTTGTGTTGAGTTTGGGTTTTCGGTTGCCAATTAGTGAAGTAAGCCCCGGCTAATCTGGCAGTGTGAGGCCACAGCTATTTTCTGGGTACGGTTCGAGCAGCACATTGCTTGCTCTGCATGCTGCACTTGCTCGGCCATGCCACTTCCGTTTGGCACATATCCAAAATGCTTTCCACCCCATAAGCCGTCACTTTCACCAGCAGAAACACCAGCACCAGCAGCAGCAGCACTAGCAGCAGCCAAATGAACGGGCCAAAGGATTTTCCGGGGCATGGCAGGGATTTTTCATTTTCATTTTCATTCAAATTGCAATGTGCTTTAATTCGGTGCATTTGTTTCCAGCTTTGTTTGACTTTTCATTTCATTATTGTGCACTAAAAAGAGCAACAAATAGAGGGAAACTTTGTAGTTTAATTATACAACTAAGGGATATCTGGTACATAATTTATGAGCTTAAATTGCTGAATCCTTAATTAGAAATGTTTATGCAAGTTTATTTGTACAAAGAAAGAAATTGAGTGGCTACAGAAATACTTTGTTCAAAAGGAGCTGAAAAATTATATTAAAATTATAAATAAATTCTCTAAAAAACTAAATTAAATATTACTTTTAACGAAAAATAATTGATTTTATGAATATTTTATAGAACGTGTAAAAGATGCTTTCGTAATTCAGAAGGAATTAACAAAAGAGTTGATATATCAAAATTGAAGATATTCAAAATTAATCTAATATTTAAATAAATAAAATATATTTTCTAATATCGAAATCGATATAATCAACAAGTCCAGTATACCCCCTATATCCTATATCCCACACAAGGTATATAGAAAAACAAAATCACTGCCACGAGTTGCCGGATGAGCAGGGATTCTGTGTTCCGAGGGAGGAGGCGGAGGACCAGCTGCGGATGGAGTCCTGCATACACAAATTCACTTTGCCGACCATGTTTGTTATTTCGTAGCAAGCTTCTGGGACACATTATAGCAAACACAAAACAGGGCAGCCAGGCAGCAGAAAAGTTGGGTAACTATGAAGTAGAACACTCGAAAGTGGAGCCTGTTATTGTTTTTGGGGGCGGGAGAACTGTGCTGTTAATAAATTTGAGCCCTCGGTGCTCTGGTTCCAATTCAATCTTCAACAACGAGCGGAGCAACAAGCTGCCTGGTTAGATTTCGAGTCGATGGAGGGAACAACTCCTGGAAACAGAAACAGAAAACAAAACAAAACGAAAGTTTCATCTCAAAAACGCTGCCAGCCATGAGCAAGAGCAGGTCGCAGGTCCAGGTCCTGGCTACAACACCCTCTTCTTCACATGCCATTGCATTTTGTTGAAATGCTTTTAAAATTATTTGCCTGCCAATGTTGTGCGTGTGTCGTGTGTTTTGCTGTAATTGCATTGCCTTTTTGTGTCAGCCGGGTGGACATCCTGCAGGGCTATTGTGTTTAGAGTCTCCGAAAAAGGACCCAAACTAATTTTGTGGCATGTCTGTTTAAGTAATTGTTTAAGCTTTTAATTCACTGACCGCCAAACACCCACTCTCCCCGCACCTTCTAGTGTTTGCAAGGCTGGGCACTAAAAAGGACAACAGTGGTGACCACAAAACAACAGAAATCAATTAGAAAAAATGTATTTAAAATAACGAAACAAATAAAATGGATTTAAATTCTTTAAAGAACTTATTTTCTAGCTTTATAAAGCCTGATCTCAGGATATTAAATTGTAATTTATTTAAATATTAAAAGCTTATTATAGGCACCAAGCTGCCATCTCTGATGGACACATATGAAGCTAAATTTTGAGGCCATTTGCGTGCTTAATTTAATATCCATCAAAGTTAACATCTGACCCATCGCTCATCGCTCCATGGGGGTCCGCCTGGCCTGGCCTGGCTGTGGCCGGGCGTTTGCTATTTGCTCTTATGGAGCAGCAGCTTTTGCGGTTTGCTCAACTAACTCCAAAGCCATAATGGTATTTATGCGCAAAAATTAAAATTTTGCCAAGCATAGAAAACGGATTTTCCTAATTGTTTGTACGCTTTTGTTGGGTCAGAGCGTGTGCGTGTGTGCTGCGTGTGTGGTTTGCAATAAATCCGCTTTCATTTAACTACATCTGCTGTAGACATACGCACCCTAACCGAACTCTAAGTAAGCTGCTTAAAATTCAAAGTTCTCGATGATTTGGATCACTCAACCAGACTGGGGACAGGCACAGGCCATTAGCAGAGGATTTGATTGGAAAGGACTTGGCCCCGAAAGCCTCTCAAGGACTTTGGACTCATATATATTGGCCTGGGTTTCCCTTGGCATTTGCATCTAATTGCCATGCACTCGAAGGGCGGTCCGAATCCCGAGCCTTTCATAAATATTTATTCCCATTTCAATGCATAATTGCGAAACTCGTTCGCGCTCCGTCGGCGAACTGAGAGTTGAGTAAACTTGCCATTGTGCCAATATTTTTATGCCCTTTGCGGGTATAGAATTTTCACTCTTCGTTCTTGGCTCTGAGCCCAATGGTCTGAGCCTTGAAACTGGCAAGGAACTAGAGATTTAGTAACAAATTTAGTTACAGAAGAAACTGTTAGTTAACGTAACATGTTTCCAGTTTAGTCTCTCATTAAACGCTTAAACTAACAAGTTTTCACCCTTGCGAATATCGCGCTTTCGCAGTCTTATCCCTTTTCGGGAGCCATAAAAAGGCAAAGCCATGGATGAAAAGATTTTTCCGTAACGGGGATTTTCCTGGCAACCAGTTTATTTGAATTTGAATTTGTCAACACGATGCAAGGGAGCGGACAAGGTCGTCCAGTGCTTAGCTATCTGGGATGTGCGAGTGAGTACTTTATTCGTGTTCGAAGCGGAAGGGCGGAAAAGCTGGAAAACGAATGAAAAGCTAAGAGAGAGAGACGACTAAAACACGACCCAATGAACGCAATGAAAATGAAAATGCCAGAGCACACAAATTTTTTAATAATCAAAACGCAGAGCGATGAAAATCGCTGGCCACGCGTGGAATGTGAAAATGTGAAAAGCCAGCATGGAAATTCGTGTGTGGCTGTTGGCTGTGGCCGTGCTGCGGCCTTCGCCGGCTGTCTCGTAGATTTAACGAAATACGCGCCATAAATTATAATATAAAGAATATAAATTCATTGCTTTTGATTATTTCATGCAAAGACATACCATACACACTCTTTCGTCTCTGTGTGTGCGACGCATTTTTGGTTTTATTTCCCTGCTTGGTTTTTTATTGCCTGGATTATATGGGCGGCTCAAAAGTTGGTTTAGTTTTCCCTCTGAAATTCCTTCTTTCATTCGTTCGGAAATGGCCGCAGTCGCAATTTTTTGTTTTTCCTTTTTTTTTCGGCCCAGTCATAAAGTCGGATGGATATGCTTCGCCAAGAAAATACTTTGCATACTTCCAAGCGACCCCAATTCCCCAATTGTAAGTACGATGACATCGGAGAGTGGTGAGCTTGGTGGGCTTCCTTTCTCGGGACAACTTCATCTTCCACATTCCTCGCATTCGCGACGCCTGAATTATTTGATAACCTTATTTGCCGGCGTCGACTCGGCCCATAATTTGATGGCTTCAGTTCGAGCAGTTCATGTCGAGCCTCAAGAATGCCTGGCAGCTCGAGGATGTTTCATATTTGGGGTTTAATTTCCCATGTAAGACGAGCCAAGGCCTCAGTCAGTTTGACTCTGAAATTTGCAAGGAAGGTATGGATGCACAATAAAACATAAAAGTATGGAGCATTATCTGATGATCAATTTAATGGGTTTTCACTGAAACTTAAATAGGGATAATAGGAAAAATGGTATAATTTTTAAAGGTTTCCTTTTTATTCTTAATCTGTTTTTAAACTATAAACTTTATGCAAGTAAGGAGTTCCTTTGGCTTTCTTCTTTCCTAGTTTTTCCAAGAAATAAAATCCTTGATCTTAAATCTTACTCCCCCAATGGAAACCCAATTTTCTTGAGTGTTCCACCTGAGGTTACTGCCACTGCAGGCGCTTGTCATATGCATTTTCACTTTCCGACTGCTTGGCATTTAAGCCCAACTAGCAAAACTTTGCAATTGGCATGTGCGAAGCGCACGAGGAGCAGGACGAAAATGTTCGAAATTGGAGCAGAGGAGGCTCGAGACCTAGGCGCCTAGCCTTGAGTGAGCCTCGGAAAAATCGAATTGAAATTGTTTCAATTTTCCTAAAATGGCGTTGAACTCGAGACCGGTCCATGAGTCATTTATAAACCCAGTTGCCAGGCACGATTCCTAGTGGGCGTGGTCGTAGTAACGGAAACGGAAGTCTCTCGCCCGCATAAATATGCATGAGCTGTGTGGTCGGAGAACAGGGATCCGTTTTTAGAAGGAAATGCCAGGGCTGTCTCCTCCAGGCAGCTGCAGGTGCCATTAGGCGCAGCTGGCAAAATACTTCAGCTTTTTCCGAGGAAACGAGAGAGCTTTTCTCTGCCAAATAAAACACGACAGCATGCTTAAGCTGCTCCTCCTGGTGGCCATTTTCCCCCAAAAGGGTCTATTAATTTGCAGTACCCAAACAACAACTGGTTTTTAAGTTGCAGCGGAAGCGAGCATCATCAATTTGCTGATATCTGCAAGTAAACACTCTCTCGAGGACCTGAACGGGCGGCGGCGTCCAGTCTGGTTGTTATACCTGATGGACTGACAAATGGGTTTTGCTCGAACTTGGCCTGGTCAGATTAATGACCAGATTCATGGGTCACTGCCAAATGGAGGGGGGGAGATGAGGCTTATGGTGTCCAGTTTGAAAGCCTTGGGTTCATTAGCACTTATAAAGCCACAATAACTTAAGGTTGGCCGAAAGGAAAATGGGATTTTATTTCAGTTTTAGTTGGCTAAAGCATTTTTCCTTTCTTTATATTTTTGTTGTTTGCTTTTCTTATATAAATATTTAAAGAATTAAAATGATGAACACATTTTGAAGTTGGAATTTGTTTAAAAATCAAACAAAAAACCTTAATTGAAAGCTGAATAATTTAATTCAACTGGCAAATAATTTGTACGAAATAATTCATGCACATAAATCCATGTATGTCTTTATCTACATGAATTTATATTACAGCTTTACACAAATTGATGTATTTATTGTTTACCATTAAAAAACCATTTAAATCTGCATTTTATTCTTTAGAACCTAAAAATAAAGTACCATTAAGTTGTCGAAAAATGTTTACATCGTTTGTAAAACCAACCTGATGACTTTGCTAAAAGAATTGTAATGCATACAACATCAATCAGAGTTGAACAAATAATGTCCGATTGCCTTCTGCCTCGAACTGAACTGGCACAATGGACAGATTTGGGCCAACTGGCTGCAGTCATTCGTACTTGGCTGACAGGCGTGAGGCATCAGTTTCGGGATTCCAAGGATAAGACTTAAAGCCACTTAGGCGCACTGTCAATGCTAGACAAGCGCTCATTAAGCCCTGACCCCTGGCATTGAGCTGATAAGGAGTCGGACACATTGAGTCGTCATCGTAGGAAGGACCCGGGGGATAGGAGGAAGAAAGTCTCCGAAGGATTCCATTGGCAAAAGAGGTACAGCCGCGTGCGTTCGTCAATCAGCGCAACGCTCGCCGAACTTCTGACAGTTTGCTGTCACGGCCAGCAGCACACAGGCACAAGCTGGAAATGACAAACGGAAGCTGCTCTTCCTGGAACAGGCAAAGCCAAAAGAAAGCGGGCGCACTGTCAAGATGCTGTCAAGGATGCGAGTCCTGAATTCCTGAAGATGTCGGACCGGCGGCGCTTCTTGGACAGCTGCGGCACTCTCCTCCTTCAGTCTCCTCCCCATCCCGTCCTAATCAATTAGTTGCTGGGAAGGCAACTCTTTCGAAAACAATGCGACATTGTTCCCCCTTGAATGTTGCTCTAAACAATTTAATGCCAGTAAGACAATAATGCTTATTAAGCAATTTTCATTAATCGCCGCGCCACTCGACGTTCGATGCCGCAATCTCAAGAGGGTCGCTATGCTGGCGCTGAAGACAATAAATTCCAATGGAGGGGTAAGGGGAATAGGAAAGCTATAATGCTAAACACTGGAAAATAAATTGTTAAAAATAGCTGAAGATTAATTTTCTAAAATAAATATATTTATTTATAAATTAAACCGATAAAAGTACTTTCTAAAATTTATTTATAGTTTAAATTTCATCTTAATACCAAGTAAACTATTTCCTTTTGTGCTCTTTGCTCTGAGTATCCTTTTAACCTTTAAGATTTCCCCAACTTTTTTGTTGAGTGCAAAATCCTACCGAATTTCCAGCATAATGGAGAATAGAATAGAGCACGTTAGAGTTGAAGTGGCCTGGTCGTGAAATATCAAGGCAATCGATCTATATAAACCCCGATACAACCCCTTCCCTTTTGTGCTGCTTTTGCTGGCTTTATGCTCATTGTATCGAAGCTGCTGCAGCAGCACCAGCTTAAGTGTGTGCAAAGGGGGAGAAAAAACTGGAGAAAGGGAAGGATTTAGGGTAAGGGAAGGACAGGATTCTATTTGTGTTTGCCTTGGTTTGGGTGTTGACTTTGACATTTGTTTTGTGTGGCTTATCCTTCAGATTCGCACACCCTCCTCCTTTAAGCCACAATGGGGCGCATCAATCGGCGCGTATTTTTTGCCGTCTATTTAGCCAAGTTTCGTTTTTCATTGTGTGGACTTTGTGGATGTAGCTACAATGGCTTTTAAATGGCCGCTCGTGTTTCGCTCAGACCAAGGTCCCTCCTCCCCATCCTCCATTCAGGCACACAACACACAGTTCCAGATACAGATCCCTACTACTCCTATTTCATGGCTGCCTACTTTACGGCCAATAAAATCGCAACGCCTTGGGCATCGCTACAGCTCGAGCTTGTTGTGTGTGTGTATGTGGAGGGAAGCCCCCTCTCTAAATCGCTTACAGTTGGCAGCCTGGCATATTTATCTATGGAACTCGAAATTGAAAAGAGCTTACCCCCCTCCCAGCCTTTGTGAGTGTACACAGAAAATAAAATTTAATGCAAAAATTGTAGAGTGTGAATGTCCGCTTAATTTCATGAAGTTTACAAATGTCATTCCATTTAATAAATTAAGAAACAAAGCAAAGACAAAATAAATAATTGAATTTGTGGACGTGCTAGTGGTCTAAAGTATCAAAATTTCATTGGAACATTCACCTCTATGATGCCTCATTTTATTATTCAAACAAGTATATATAATATATACAAAACAAAGATGATTCAAACTTAACACTTGTCATCCCATTTCTTTCTGTGTCCCTCAACTGAGTCAGTTTTGCAGTGTAGAAAGCGAAAATTAAATATGTAAAAAGTATAGTCAATGCATACAACGAGAAATGGGGCATGGAACTGGGGACTACTGGGGCTTTATTTCTGTGATTTATTTGCAGGCTGCGTGTCTAAATTGGACTGGGATTCCATTAACATTAACAACTGCATTGATGCGAGTTGAGTGTCTGATGCTGATTATAATATTCATAATGATGTATCTATCCATCAGTATAAATCGCCTTTAATCGGTCCTCAATTTATATGCATTAAAAAATGTCTGTGGCCAGTCCTCAGTGGCACTTCAATGTTGATTTCCCCAGCGTTCTGTTGTTTTTTCTTTGGGATTTTGCTGGGATTTGATGATGGCACTCAAGCACCTTGTCAACACAAATGAAATCGAATGAAAAATATAAGAAAATCATCATCAAGGCGAAAATAAAAATGTTAATGAAATTAAAATTGTTTGCGTTGAGCCAATGAAAAATAGCAGCAACATGTATACTATTTCTATGGATGTCCAGCAAAGTGACGCAGACAATTAAATGAAATGGTTTTTATTTGAGAATATCAATTCAGCTTTGGGGTTTGGGCTCTCAATAAATGAATGTTTTGTTTGGGAAATAATTGAAACATTTTTATGGAATGTTAGGCTTAAATTTATAAGCTTTTTAGTTATTTTGAAGTTCAATAAGAGCTCTTTAAGTCTTACTTTGTTCCTTTAAAATACTTGGCAATACTATTTTTATATACAATAATAATTAAAATTCCTTCAATTTGGCATCAATTAAACTTATGAGAAATACTTTGCAATTCACTTTGTATTTTTAATGAAAATATTTTCATAATTTGTAGACAGAAATTCTGGGAATTTCAAATTAAACTCTTTAAAGAAAAGAAAAGTAAATTAAACAAGGGTTCCATTCAAGGAGGGGGACTTGGAGCAGGGACTTGAAAACAGAAAAGAAAACCATTCGTTGCAGCTGAGGTATGCCTGTGCGTGTGTGTGAGTTGCTGATGCGGCAGGTGGAACAGGTGTGCCATGGTGGGGGCTTGTCAAATTGCCAAGAGCAAATAAAAGGCGACACACTCCACCACTCCACCCACAGCAGAAAAATTAAAACGGTGCAGAGAGCGCTTCGCTTGTGTGAAAAAGTTTTGTTTACTAAATAAAAATAAATGCAAGTTAATTAATTAAAAGTTTAAGCAAGATAGAGCAGGCTCCAAGCTCAGCAAAGTACTCATGTTCAGCTTAATTAGCACAGATCTGGAGCAGACTCTCACGAGTCCATTGATATATTTCCCCCCGACCACGTTAATGGTTTTCCCTCTGGGGGCCTCGTAATTTGGCAACACACAACCCAGAAACTAAACTAGTCGAGGCCGTCCAATGCCAAGAACATGAACATATAGCACAGACTATATGTACGATGTGTACGAAGAGTGAAATTAAATTTAAAAAATGATTTTCATGACATTAACATTGGCATTTGGCTGTCGCTAATGTTGCTGCTCGTTTACTGCAGATGTAGGCTATAGATATGAGTGCAGAGAGATACCGATACAGATACGCAGATACAGATACACAAGACAGCTGCGTCCGGCGCATCTGAGGGATTCCATCGTTCCATAGCTCTCGAGCTTCCGTTGCCGGGACACTGTCATCGCTTGTCACTCATCCGTTAACCTTCTGCTTTGGCCAACGAAATTCCGTGTTTTGGCTGACAAATTCGATGGGAGATGTGTGTGTTTAGGCACTAAGAGAAAATGTGGGGATTTAGATGATATTTGGTTAATTTATTTCAGATTTAGGGAGATATTTAAAAGCATTTCAATGGAAATATTAAGCTTTAACAAAGATAGTTAGTTCTTTGGGGTTTTATTTTATTTAATTATTTTCTGCATTTAAAAAATAACTTTTTTAATTCAGACTTTATCAACAATATTTATAAACCAATTAAAATGAAAGCAAAAATCATATATAAAATATGTAAGACAGCAAATTTCGTATCAAAAAACCCTTCCACACCCTCAAGTCGTGCTGTTTTGGGAACTCTCATTAATTAAATCAACTTTTAATCTATTTATACATTAAACTGAAGGAAATTCGTTTTGCCACAAAATTAATTATACGCCCACACGCCTTCAAAACCGAGTGCTGCCTCCGCCCCAGGCGAAATTATAAATTTAAAAATTATAAAAACAAGATACCAATAATAAGTATAGCAGCATGGATGGAAACGCCTCTGCGGCAGCACTTTGATGAGCTGAGCATTCATAAAAAAAAGAGATTGTTGTTGTATTATTTATAAAATAAATATGGCGGGCAAAATGTTTTCAAATGTTTGCTTTTGCTGTTGTCCCTCTACCAATATTTATGCATGCTTAAATAATATTTTACGTAGTATAATATATACTCACTTTTCCCCCTCTCTCCCTCTTATCTTTGCAGTTGCTCAACTTGGAAAAGCGCCAGGGCGTGGCAGTGGCAGCCATAAAAAAATCAAATAATAAAATAAAACATATGCAAGAAATCGTCAACCCTTTGGCCATATGGCTTGGCTCATATTTGAGGGAACTTCGGCATGCTGACACTTATATTTATTTAATTAACAGTGTATCCTCCGTTCTGCAATCCGAGATAGTTCTCGGAAAATTGTCGATAAATGTGAAAAATCTGAAATTCGAAATAAAATGAACCCCTATCCGTGAGTGACCAACGTCTAATTTCGAGCTCGTGGCCACCAAAATTCGAGTGGCCAAGAAGCAACAACATCAAACACATTTCGGCCTGGCCAAAATGAACGAGCGTTGAAAGCGTGTGCGAACATCCAAATAAAACATCATCATCAGGAAATAAATTCGGGAAAAAATATAAATATATAAATATACATCGAAATGAATAAATATATAGTAGAATATAGCCGAAGCCACTTTCTGTATTCTAAATAAATGTGGCTATATCCCCGCCACCTTCCCTTCGAGAGGCGCGCAAAAAATGGCTAGGACATTTTCCCACCCCACTTAGCAGCCGCACGGGGTGTGGTCCAAGTCGCCGACTGACCAGAGAGCCATAGAAAAATATACACACAGAGATTTAGATATATAGATATGGCGGCGGCTGTACGCTGAAAGGCATTCAAAGCGAGTGACATTCTTTCGCCCAGCTGTTGTCATATAAATCATGGCTTTTATACAGGGTGTTGGATGGGGTTTTGAGGAGGTCTTAAAAATATTTAAAAAATTAATAATACAATAATAAAGATATGAAGAGATTTATGAGTGAATAGTGTAACGTTTTGCATGTACAATTCTTTAAATAAAGTCCTGTATTTAATTAGTATTATAAAGAAAAAATTGCATTTAAGATAAATATAATACTAGAAGTATTAAATGTAAAGACATTAAAGTTGTTATGCAAAATATTATTTGAAATAATAATCTTACAATTTTGTTAAGAATTTAAACATTTTTAAACCCTAGAATATTAAAATACTAAATGTAGAAACAATTATAATTTGTAACTCCAAAGCTACACTTCATTTAATAATTATTTGTCATAATTAAAAAATATTATTAATTTATAATATAAACCACATAAGCTACAACCGCTTTTAGAACCCTATAAATAGTATATACTTTAGTTAAAGGCTCTTTTATACAACCCTCTTTCTCGATACCCTGTAAAAGCATAAACAGAGATTTAATCAAACAAACAAAAAAACCGAATAACACCCTGTTCAATTCGCATAAAAGTCCGCAAACCACGCACAACATCAACAACTCAACTTCTGCGTCAGTAAATAAACAAATATTGACTAAAATCAATACAAAATGCCAGCGGCGGCAACTAGATAATATACAAAAGTGATTATAATCGGGGCAACAATAAGCAAATCGAACTCATGTTTTTCCATTCTTCTGATTAATATATTCTTTCATTTTTTTTTCTTTATATTTTATTTTATGGCACAGCTCCAGAAGGCATAACATCGAATAACAATATTTGAATTAGTGGAGGCAGAGCGTAAAAAACCGACCACTTGGCCAAGAGAGAAACTAAAAATATATTTTTGAAGCCAAAGAAATGTTAAAAATAAAACCAAAAGAAATCAACGAATTTTCGGTGGCTACACAAGGCGGCCATCGCAGGGAAAATATGAACAAAATTAAAAAGCAGCCGCTTTGTGGGCGCTAGAGAGCTAGAAACGAAGCAAAAGAAGAAAAAACTCAATCAGCGAGGGAAAAAATAGGGAAAAATAACAGAAGCCGCACAGTAAATAGCCAGAAATTGTCGTCCAGCCAGGCGGCATAGGAAAAATCACCAGCAGCAGCAGCGGAAAAGCAGCGACAGCAGCAGCAGCGGAAAAGCGACAGCGAGGCCATCATCAAGAGAGATAGTGTGTGTGTGGGCGTTGCTGGCAAGGACAGTGGATCGTTGGACGCCGGAGCAGCTGCCTTCGTCTCTCTCCGCCGCCGCCGTCGCCACTACCTCGCAGGCCACCTGCTCCTCCCGCCTCGCGGACGTCAGCGGCGACGTTGTCGTGGCCACACGGTGCTGGGTGCTGGCCACTTTCGCGAATCAATTTCCGTTGCGGTGGCCGTTTCAGTTTTGGTTTCAACGTCGCCGGCGCTACGCGTGTCGTGAATTTCAAATGGCGGTCGCTGTGGGTTAGAAGTGCAAAAAACGTTACCAAGAAAAACGCCAAGAAAATCGAAAGAGAAAGCGAGAGCAAACCAAAAAAGAAAAAAAAGTGTCAAAGAAAGGTCAACGAGTTACCAAACAAAAGAGATATTAATTATCATAAATAATATTTAATAATAAATAAATACAAAAACCAAAAAACCGGACTCATGTTGTTGTGCCCAGAACAAGGCAGCCAGCTGCCGAGGCAAAGGTATCGCGCCAGGATACGCAAAAGACAGAAATGCAGCTTCGCGGATCAGGTGGAGGCCAAGGATCACCTGGAGCGGGAGCAGCAGCAGCAGGATCCTACAAATCTGACATCTTTAACCACACACAGCCATAGTTATAGCCAAAGCCCAAGCCAAAGTCTAAGCCTTGCGCGGATCACGGCAGCTGCCCTTACGACGGCAGCCATGCTGCACTCGACCCAAGCATTGGCCACCACCTCCTCCGCCTCTGGAAGAGGAGGAGAAGGCTCTTCCTCCCTACCCGTTGCACTGCCATTGCAGGGCACTGCCACGCCCTCAGCCACACCTGCTTCGCACTATGAGCTGAACGCCACGCTGCTGAGCAGCACAGTGGCCAGTCTGCTGGCCAATGACAGTGGCTTCCTGGATCCCGCTCTGGCTGAGGAGGATTGGTTCGACCAGGTCGTCTTGTTCTTCAAGGGATTCGTCATGCTGTTCATCATCATTGCGGCCATTTGCGGCAATCTGCTTGTTATTATTTCTGTGATGCGTGTTAGAAAATTAAGGTGCGTATACGTAATATTTAAGAAGGGAGAAGAAAATTTTTTATTTTTTTATAATTTGGTATGATGTGACTCTTTTTTTAGATAATTAGAAATATTTTCTTATTTTAAATAATATTTTTATTTAAATATCAACTATTAACTATTAACTCAGAATTAGAAAAATATGGGGCGTATACTTTATATTTATGAGTGGGATATAGGGGGGGACAGTAGAAAAAATGTTTAAATGGAATAAAATAATTCTAGTTTTATTTTTCTCTGCAACAAACAATTAGTTGCAGATTTTTTTGTTATTTCTGTGATGCATTTTATAAAATTACGTTGCGTATACGTAATATTTAAAAGTGACACTGGGCAAAAAACCCTTTCAGGAAGCATAAAGTTTTCTGATTATAACATTTATTTTTTGTATTGTCTTTTTTAAAGAGAAATAATTGGGTTTTTTTCTTGTTCTTTTTTATTAAATTTTTATTAAATTTTTATATATTTAAATACTTTTTATTCTTCAACCAACAATTTGGAAACTGAAACAACTCTTTCCCTTCAACAATTAGTCTAAATAAATACTACGTGTTGCATTTTAAATGAAATTTGTTATATATTTTCTCATGTTTCAACAACCCTGCCATTTATTTTACCTTCTCAGCACATCGTGCTGGTCCTCTCGCTGGTCCTAATTATCTGTGAAAAAGCAATTAGAGCTGTTCGCGTTCCGTGTAATTTTTTCGTAATTTGCATAAAACTGTTTGCCGCCAGCGGCATTGTCTCCTCCGGCTGTCTTGATTGCCAATTTGCAGAGTTACCTCTTCTGGCCGGGCTTAGGGAGGAACAGGGAACAAAAAATTACAGAGCTCTACGCTTTCTATGCGAGCGCGATTTTCGTTAACTTTGCATAAAATTCATGCACGTCCGCACGCGGGTCCTGTCCTCAAATCGTGCAGCCAGGACCTCCTCTTTTTTATGCTCGCTTTGCTGTGTCATTGCGTCCCGAGTATTTTATGTGGACTTGTCCTTGTCCCTTATTTACTCAGCTCATAATTGAGCATTATCCATCCCTTCGCATCGTCCTCGCTGTGAGATTGCAGTATTTCCCAACAAAAGACCCGAAATGCATTATTTTAATGACAAATTAACGTTCATGACTTTATGCATGAAACCAATTTGCATACAAAGAGATACTTAATTGCTGGCTCAGTTAATGATTTTATTTGTCTTAAATTTGCTGCAAAATTTAAATGGAAGTCTTTTGTTGCTTAACAAAATATTTGTTTAGCTAATCAAAATGTTTGCTAGTTCCGGAATTTATTGGAGCAATTTTCAAATTTGATGACGCTTCCGCAATAATAATAATAATGATAATGCTAATAAGCAAATAAACCTTGGCATTTGAAAATTGCTTAGCCATTTCCATATAAAATACACACGAGGACACGCACAACTCGGGCGACCTCGTTAATGATGTGCGGGTGGACTTTTGGGGGCGGTGTCCTTCGCCGGAAAACACATTATCATAAAAAAAAGAGAGAAGAAAACTTTTCTAGTGATAAATGATGAGACGTCAGCTGGGTCTCCCGGTTCGTTAATATTTTTAGTTATGCCTTAATAACCGACAGGCAACCAAATCAATTTAGCGCTTCATAAAGCCGTCCTGCCACTCCCTCCTGCGCGATGGCAATCAAAAGTTCCCTTTTTTCCGGGCTGACAAACGCTCAGTTATTTTGTGCTCCCCCTAAATTTTTTGTTTTCTTTCGCTGCTAAGCTTTCTACGCAGAATTTTTTATACAGTAGAGGAGAGGAAAAACTTTAAATGCTCTTAGCCAAAGTTGGTGAAGGGCAATGAAGCCAAAAGGCGAAACAAACAAACTTTGCTAGATGGCACAGCACAGGAAAGGCAACAGCAAAAAAAAATGATAATGAAGAAAGGAGAAGGGGGTGGCAGGGCATAATTAAGGTTGAACTTCGTTTAATTTCTCCTTTGGCTCGGCCTGTCCTGGCTCTGCTAATGAGAAGCGCTTTATTTTTTAAGTGACTTGCGTGTCGGTGGATTCAGGTGCCCATGATCATCAAGGTAATGCTGTTGCACTGATAATAAACCCAGGAAAAAAGTAAAGATTTGGCTGCCCCCCAAGGCAGGGAAATAATTAATTTCGGAAAAGCACATTCACAGCTAAAACTTACTCTATAAACGGTCAGAGGCAGCACCCATTCCCGCTCGAGTTGCACAAAATTCCATTGTTCTGAATGGCGAATATTACGCATACGTAGCGTGGAACCAGGCAATGGAAATAAAAATGTGCAAAAAAGTTTACAAACACAAAAAAACACAAAAGAAAAGAAAAAAAATGACAATTAAACACTGCGAGCGTGTAGCTCAAAGAGAAATGGAACAAAAACAAAATGCATGCTCAACACGAATGGAAAATGGGGAATGGGGCAGGAGTGGCGGTAACAAGCGAAAGTATCTAAGCTGCCGCAGATGCGAGGGAGGGAATGGGAATGGGAAGGGAAACAAGTACAAGAACAACATCCACACACACAGCAACAACTTTGGCAATTAAGGCAGCTTATGGTTTTTATGACAGCATAAATTTAAAATGTTCTATGCCAAACAATAAAATTCCGCTTTTTTTCCCCCGCCGCCCAAATTATTTGGCAGAGATGAGCCGCAGCGAGGAGTGCGCTAGATAAAGTGTACAAGGCGGCATATATCTACACTAGAAGAAAACCCATTGAGTTATCTTGATTTAAAGCGTTTTCATTTGGCATTTATTTGTTTTAAGTATATTAAACATGCTTGCTTAGAAGAGAAAGGAATATCCCATGAAATATACTTTGTTTGCTTTATGTTGAGCAATATAAACTCAAGGTTAATCATTTGCAAAAAGAATAATAACATTAAAAATTCAAATAATATATATATTTAACATTAAAACAAAGGAAGAAGGAAGGCAATATTATTGTAGTATTTACAACATAAAAGGGTATAATATACTCTGATGGATAATTTTATTCTTGAATTTAAACTTTAATTAATTAAGATTCCTTTTTAAATTAAACAGGAAAATGTTCAGTATAATTCATATTAATTTTTGATTAATTTAGTTTTCTCTGTAGATTTATCTATATGTATATATATGTGCCATTACATCGAGTGGGCTGTAAGAGGGGGCACTGGCTGAGACGGAGGCGGAGGCTCATTAACGCAACGCTTTCATTTGAAGGATGCTCGGAAACTGTTTCCGCCGTTACTCTGCACTACAGACGCCTCCTTTTTTGCTATTTTTCTTAAATTTAAATGGCAGGCAAATTATTTGCAGTTCAAGTTGGTGGGGAAAACGCTGGGAAAGGAGCAGCCTGAGTAATGGCGTCGATTTGTTGCAATTAACGTCTTAGATGTTGAAAGTTGTTTAAGCAGTAGCCTAAGGCAAAACAGATTACTTTTGGGCAGACTTGAGAGCTTTTTAAACTAAGAACAATAGCCTGGGAAGTTGGAATTAAAGTACATTTTCAAAGTAGTGAAAAAGAACATGTTTTATAAATGCAAAAACATTTAAAGTGCTTTTGTTTTGTCAATTAGTTAACTTAAATAAATATGTGATAGAGATAACCATTCTATTTGCCCAAAAATTGCTTCAAAATTGATTTAAATTTTCCAGAACTTTCCCTTTTTGTAGCTCAAATTTTCTTTAAACTTTTCCCATTTAGTTTAGTGCGAAATAGAAAATGAAAACAGGTCCTTGGAGCTCAATGAGGTAGCTGCAAACATCCGATTAGAGAGTCCTTTGCCGGCCACTAGCTGCAAACTCTAATTGGCAAAAGCATTTGCCAGCACTCGGCTTGAAATTCAATTTAAATAACAAAATAGGGATAAACTGGCATGGATTTACCTAGAGGATTGCGGTTAATCTTGACTTTCTTCTCTCTGCTTCGTATATATGACCGTGGTTATAGGCTATCCCAGGGAGAAAATCGTTGTCGATTCTTGACTGGCTTTTCAATTAAACCCCCGCTGGGCAGCAGAATGCATCACAAAGCTCACGTTACCCACTCGAGGGGTCCAAACTCAACTGTCAACTCGCACAAAAGAGTCGCCACATGCGAGGATATGACAGCAGAGAGAAAAATCTTTTTAAAAAGTTAGAGATTTGTTTGAAAATATGGAAGAACAATTTGCTGGAAAAATGATTATTAAAATAATTAAAAGCTAAGACTAGATTTTTGAAAATAAAGTTAGTTATGAATTAGAAATTAAGAAATTCTTTAATAATATTATTTTCTTAGAATTTTTAGTATTTATTTTTATTTTTACTTATAAATATTAAATTTATTTATAAAATCGATTTTAATTTGGAAATAACAACCACATTTCCCCCAGTGCATATCCTTGCATTCGCAGGCTCTTCACGCATTCACCCATACCATATATCCTGATTAGCCCACCCGGGGGGTATAAAGCGCCTCCCCTCCGTTGTCCACTCTACTATATACATATATACATACGTATTCCCCCTCTGATATTGTTCTCTGATTGCTAACATCTCTCGTTTTCTCGTTCTCTTTGCAGAGTTATAACGAATTACTTTGTAGTTTCCTTAGCCATGGCTGATATAATGGTCGCTATTATGGCCATGACATTTAACTTTAGTGTGCAAGTAACTGGGCGGTAAGTACAACAACAAACAACAAAGAATACACACATACACACAGGGACACACACTAACACACAGCCTAAGCAGGACAACAAAAGCAAGCGAAACTGTAGAATGTTGCAAGAATTACAGTTGGAAAACCAAAGGCAGGACCAAACAAAATGCCAGTTTTAGCCATCAAAGGTGGGGTACGAGAAGGACGTGAGGGCGTGGTAGGGGGGCTTACTTTTGCTGGTTGGTGGGCGTGGCAGAAGCAGAACAAACAGCCAAAAACAAAAATCCATGAAAAATGAAAGCAACGTTTATTTATGCTCCCGTGCATGTCCCTCTGTATATGTATTTGTGTGAGCGAAATGCAAATGCAGAAAGTCATCTCATATCCTCCCAGTAACCCTCATCCTTGCCACCCACACAGTGCTCATGTGCGTGCATTTGTGTTCAAGAATTAAAATGTGAAAAATAGAACAAACCGAAATGGAATAAGCTCAGGATATAGACTTTAAAATGTCCTTTACTATTGAATTTTTGATCCTTTTTAAAGTCAATTTAAAGAGAGTAATTTATATGCATCATTAAAACATCAGAAAGACGTAGAAAGACATTTAAAGGTATAAAAATAATACATTCTACACATATTCAATTGTTAACTCCTTAAAACTTTATTATTCGTGTTCAAATCATTTTAAATATAAAGTTTTCTATTAGTTTTCTGAAAGTCATTCATTCAAATCTTATTTTACCCAAAAATTATTCAAACAAAAACCTTTTCAAGCCTTATCCTTAATCCTTATATACCCCATTTCACACATACATTTAATGAGCACTTACTGAGAGCGAAACGACAACTTTGAAATGCTATTCTAAAGGACAAAAACCGTCAGAGTGTGACATGGTCACATCCTTCACGCCGAACGTCCGACAGTCCCGCTCCGTCTGTCTATGTGGGTAATGCGATATATAGTATACCATATATAGTACGTTATAGTATGTTATGTGGATGCGATGCCAAGTGCAGGCGGCTGAGCTCAGTTAATTATGCATGGAGGAGGCTGATTTTAAAGGCCGCGCTTTAAGCACGACTGTTTTTTTTCGCTGAGGGAGCAATGTAAATGTTGGCAATGTCACTGAAGCTGACAATGCAGATGATGAAGATAGCGGTGACAATGATGATGATGATGATGATGGCGGTGATGATGAACATCGAGATGGGGCCACAGCCATTCAAGTCATATTATGTGCACTTGCTGCCAGGCCAAAAAACTTCAGTCAATGGGTGGGACTTGCATATAAATTGGCAATGGCCTGCAGTTGAGCTGCTATTTTCAAACCCACTTGGCATCCATTAGTGATTTTACCTTCACAGTTGCAAGTTGCATAAGTATAAGGGGTTATGACATTGTCTCTTATATATTTTCTACTAAATTTTTATTCTAAGTACAACTAACAACTACCTGGCACATCTTTTACTTTCTTATTTAATTTCTTTTGAGTAGAAAATTTCAAAATCTTAATAATTTTCCTACACAAAATCGCTTTATATTGAAATCCCAGTGTCATAACCCCTTGAGCTCAATTAAGAATAAAATGGAACCCGAAAAACACCAACGGCCAGCTCGTTGGATAGTCGAAAAGTTTTTGAGGCTTTTCGGGAGCCGGATACCCAGACGGAGACGGAGCCACCACCATCCACCGATACACCAAGCAGCCGAGCCGCCAAGCCGCCAAAACGGAGTGGCAACCAAGGGCGACGGCGACAGCGACAGCAACAGCGACGCAAGTTTTAATGAGTTTTTCATGCAACCCTCCCCCCTTTGTCCTCTTTGTATCTTTCGTCCTTGCCACCGCCCCAGCCTTATGGCCTATTTTCTGGTCTCGCAGTGCATTTAAGCTTTTAATTTGGGTTGGTCGGGGTCCTCCACGCTGCTCAGTTCAGGGGCAATGTCACCTGGCAACCGAAACTAAGATGAAATCGATAAACACATAAATCTGACGAAGTGATAGGCGAGAGGGATGGGGGTAGGTCTAGCCTGTGCTCCAGATTCCAGAACTCGAAAGGACAACAGACAGGAAATGGTTGAAAGAATTCATTTTAATAAGAGAATATTTAAAGTAAAAGTGTATCTGAACCTTTGAGTTCTCTAAAACTTTAATAAAGTATTTTACTTTTTATGGATAAAACAAAAAAAATTTAATTAATTAGATTAATATTTATTAAAAAAGTTTTAATTTAATTCTTTGTTCAATTCAATTGAAAAACTCTTTAAATAAAATAAAGAATTGTTTGATAATGGCTATTATTTATATGCCATAAATTATAGAGTTAATAAAAACAGACTAAAAAATATGAATTAAACAGCAAAAAGTTGGAAATCATCTGAAAAAATGCTTTCTTTGCCAGTAATCAACAATTGTTTATTTATTTTTTTAAACCAATATTAAAACAAACAAAAAGCTTTCACTGAATATGCACTTTATTGACAATAATTTGTATTATTTGTATATAATTTTTTATTATTATTAAATATACGCTTCGAGGCATAAAAAAATAGGTTTTCCGGCAAAAACGGAAATCTTTTTTATGGCCATGACTTCATGAATATATATTTACTCAAGACTTTAAATATAAAAAAGTAAAAATGGGAATAACCAGAAATGAATCATCAAAATATAGAAACTGCAAATTCATACCTTCAATAATCAGATACACAATGACTTCCAAAGTTAAACGCCAAACTTTATTGGATAATCATGGCGATATTGATGCCTTCCTTTATTCTCCAAACTCTTTCAGCTGGAACTTCAGCCCCTTCCTGTGCGATTTGTGGAACAGCCTCGATGTCTACTTCTCAACAGCGAGTATTTTGCATTTATGCTGCATATCTGTGGATAGGTAAGCCTCAACCCTAAGCCGCCATATGGAGCACCAATAATGTGACGATTTTCCGCCATTTTCCCCGTGTATTTTCCGATTTTGCAGATACTATGCGATTGTTAAGCCGCTCAAGTATCCGATTAGCATGACGAAACGCGTGGTTGGCATCATGTTGCTGAACACCTGGATTTCGCCGGCTCTGCTCTCGTTCCTGCCCATTTTCATTGGTTGGTATACCACCGAGGAGCACAGGATCTATGTCCAGCAGAATCCCACACAGTGCTCCTTTGTGGTGAACAAGTACTATGCCATCATCTCGAGCTCTATATCTTTCTGGATTCCGTGTACCATTATGATATTCACGTACTTTGCCATTTTCCGGGAGGCCAATCGCCAGGAGAAGCAGCTGATGATGCGTCATGGCAATGCAATGCTAATGCATCGACCCTCCATGCAGCCATCGGGTGAGTTTTGTATGGGAAAAGCTACCAAAAAAACCTTCAATAAATAAATAAAATATTTCTGATAAAATCTCAGAAAACTCCCCTTATGTAGGCTATGAAATTGAGTTATTTTTCTGCCACCTCTTCTTAAGTTATTTCCTTTAGTTGGGGGCTTGCAACGCAGACATTTATCAAAAGCTAAATTCGTCCCCTTCTCTTTTCATTTACTTCTCACCAGGCGAGGCGCTGAGTGGCTCTGGGTCGTCGAAGACGTTGACGATGCACGAGGTCGAGCAGGAGCACACTCCCACCAAGGACAAGCACTTAATCAAAATGAAGCGGGAGCACAAGGCCGCACGCACGCTGGGCATCATCATGGGCACCTTCATTCTCTGCTGGCTGCCATTCTTCCTGTGGTGAGTAGCATCGCCCCCCAGCGCTGACATGGGATTTGTGGGCATAATTTATCTAATGTCACGCATGCATAATTAAATATTACTCATACGGCCCGTGGGCCATTGTTTTAACACCACCGAAAAGCATAATCTCATTTATGCAAAGCCCCCGCGCTCAGTCATGCATCGGGAATTTATGTGTGTATATATCGCCTTTGTCTTTATGCACGACGAGATTATATATCTTTGCTTATCATTTATATGATATATATTTAAAATTAATTTAATATTCCCCCTTGCAGGTACACGCTCTCCATGACCTGCGGGCCCTGCCAGGTGCCGGATATTGTCGTCTCGATCTTGTTCTGGATCGGCTACTTCAACTCTACCCTGAACCCGCTCATTTATGCCTACTTCAACCGCGACTTCCGGGAGGCCTTCCGCAACACCCTGCTCTGCCTGTTCTGCAACTGGTGGAAGGATCGCCACCTGCCGCTGGACATTGACATTCGGCGCTCCAGCCTGCGCTATGACCAGCGGGCGAAGAGTGTCTACTCGGAGAGCTACCTCAACTCGACCACCCCCTCGCACCGCCGCCAGTCGCAGATGGTGGACAACTTATAATACAGGGACGAGGCGCTGCTGACACCCATTGCCCAGCAGCAGCAGCGGCTGGCGGCGGGCGGTTCTCGCCTGGGTGGACCACTGGCAGCACCGGGACAACAGGACAAGGAGCGGGCCAAATCCTTGGCAGGCGATGATGTGCAGGAGATTCAGATCGAAATACCCATGGAGTACATCAACAAATGGAATAAGAACAACAATGCTGCCGCCTCGACGGCCTCGAGCCATGTGTGAAGAGTCCTTGGAAAAAATGACGGAGGTGGAATCAATCGATTGCAGCCGGGGGAATCAATTTAATGCAATTAAAATGTTCCATTAATTTGTAAAATTAATATGCCGGCTCATGCGTCGGCTGATTTACTCGTAATGTTGACATTAATCAATCAAGCGTTGAAGCGTGCCAATTCATTTGGCCGCCACTGTGCACTCCCTCATTTATTTTCTTATTTTCCCTTTCGCTTATTTTATTTTCAATTTCCGCTGCCGGGTCTACCCTGCCCCGATAGGATAACTTATTTATTTATGAATTTGTGTCGTTTAAATCTTGTTGTAAATACTGAGTATTTTTGTACGACTAAATTAAGCGCAGGTTGTAAACTCATTTATGTACGCCAATCAGAAAAACTGTAAAGCATTTCGCTCACATTAAACTACCAACTAAAAAAAGAGAGAAACTAAAACAAAGAAAGAAAAACCAAAAAAAAAGAAAACAAATATAAACCAAAACAAAATTAATTAATTACAAAGGCAATCACTGCAACTCACAGAGCTAAACCGATAGTTAAATAGAGAAAAGAGCTAAAACGCTAAAACTGTGCCAATTAAGAGACCGCAAATTATAGAAAACTACATGAGAATTCCCGCAAATAAAATGCAAATACAAATCATACCCAAAGAAAACATAAAAAATAAAAAACATTGCAATTAAATTCAGAGAGAAATTTAGAACAAATTCGGAGAAACTCATAACTAAAGTCAAGGAAGCTAAAGCTAAGCTTAAACCATTTGTTAAGGACAATCGCATGAATTGAAAAAATGCTCAAAAAACCCTAAAAACGTACGAATAAAAATAGCGAAAATTATATAGTTAAATCAATATACATATAGCAAGTGGCAGTCGAAATCAAAAGTAAGGTCTAGTGAGCCCAAGTTAAATTAACCAGCATATAGTTCAAGTGCATCGATATCAGACTAACCGAATTACGTGTATGTGTAGTGCGTTTCCGTTTCCGTTTGACGTTTGACGTTTGCCGTTTGCCGTTTGCCGTTTGCCGTTGAAAGTGTTTAGTGCCGAATTCCAGCGCGGGTGTTGGTTTGAGTTTAAGTTCCAGTTCGAGTGCGTGACGAATGAAATATAGAGGCAATTGCGTTGCAGTTCCTGGAATTAAGTTGACTGTGTAGCCTGTGAGGGCAAGGCTTAAGTACTGCTTCCGAAGTCAGCAACTTGATTCCAGCAATTGCGGCCGCAATAATCCGCAACAAAAGCAGAGAAGCCCCGGAACTCTGCTGAATTTCGACTATGAAAGAAAAACTATGGTAATGCAAATAAGGCCAATAAGCAGACAAAAGCATTTTGTGTATTTTGTGTATAAAATAACTCCCAAGGACTTGTAGCCGCAGCTCGCAAAACTTACCAATTTATGATTTTCTCTTAATCCGCAAGCCAAGCATAGAAACTCAAGAACATTTGTCAAGTCAAGCCGAATGAAAGGCAAAATAAATTTATAAAAAAAAAGTAAACAACAAGAAACTTTCAAGCTAGTCTGACAAAGAAAAATATATAAAAAATAAATATTGCGACACAGTTTAGAGGAGCCAAAGCTCATTATGTACTATATATATAAAGGGTGTATAAATAGATGTTTAAATAAATGTTATCTAAATAGTAAGTATTTATTATATGACTTTCCTTAAAAAGATGACATAAACCCAATGGGAAACAGAGAAGATGCAACCCAATCTCCAAAGAAGAACTTGTTATATTTTTATAAACATATGCCGCTACCTATAAACTAATATTATGTACATTTGTATTTATATATGGGCATGTCTGTGCGTTCTCGTGTGCGTATGTATGTGAGTTATTTATCCTTTATTTCTGTTGTGTTTTTTGTTTCTGTGTTTTCAAAATAGAACTCTAACATTAAGCTAAACTGACAGGCTACTCTAAAAACAAGTAAATGGTAAGCAAACTAAGCTACTAACTAAGCGAATATGGAAATCAGATGTATTATAAAGCAAACATAACGAACTTCAAGTTGGAAAACAAAGCCGAAAGCAAAACAGAATAAATTTAAAAACTACAAATATAGCCAAACGAACTGGTTTCATTTTTATCTGGCAAAAGTTTTGGACAACAAAACTAAACTGAACTGAAGCTGAAGCTGAAAAGTAAACAAAGTCACAGGACTCTCTCTCTCAATGGCACAATTACTCATTCCCATCTCGGTCGAAGTACATTAACAGCCATATTATCGGGACAAAAGTAAAGCTGATTACGGCTGCCGGCGACAGTTGTAAACTTCTAAATAACTGTCAAGTCCCCCGTTCCGACTTTGGCTGACAAATTACAAATTTTGTTCGAAAGCCCCGTGGCAACGCGGCGAATGAGTGATTTTTATTTGGCAAAATGCGTGTGTAATTTAACCGGCGTCATGGCAATGATAACCGTATCCTTCGTAGAAACTCAGCGCCTTCTTCCTTTTTCAGTCTCAGAAAAGTAATTTATCATAAGACCCAGCGTTCTGTGTGTTAAAACGCTTTAAATAGCTCAACTGCACCTGTAGGCAAAAGTTTTTTGCCATTCCAAAAAAAGGGCGTTCCTTCTTTATTTATTAAATTTATTTAGCAAAAAACCCGGTGACAAACACCACAACGAAAAGTTTCCCTTGTACGAGTAACTTTATTTTAGCACCAACTTTTTCAGCATTTAAGAACTCGTAAAGAAAAAACTGTGTGTGGGGGAATGTTTGTTCGGATATTATATTGAAAACGATGATTAAATTGTGCAGCAGTGACAAATACAAAATTCAAATATTTTCCCTGAAATAATAACATTGACAGCCTGGCGGCGGGTGAATTAATTCTGCATCGTTGCCGAGTCAAATGAAATAAATTTGTTTCACTTTTTTTGTAAGACATTTAGTAGTTTTAATATTGTATTTACATGGCGGTTGTCAATATAAATTTACAAAAAATATTACAGTTCTGGGAAAATTAATATTCTTTAAATTAAATTTTGTGTAGCTACAGTTTAATGATAATAAATTAACCGGCAATTACTTGTAAATATAATAATCCCAAACATAGAAAAGCTTTTAAATTCTACATTTAGAATTTACATTAGAATTTCCTTCTTAAAAAGCTAAGAATTATTTTTCAAATTAAACATTTTACCACACTGAAAGAGGCATCATAAATTAATAATAAATGCGTGTCAAAATCAAACTCCATTCATCAAAGTCAAGCCCTAGGCGCTGGATTGCAACCTCTGCTCTGCTCTGTCCCAGAGTCCGGGGAATCCCCCTCAAGGCCCGAGTGAGTGATGCACGATGGCATCGGGGCTATGGCTATGGCTATGGCAATCATCGCTCATAAGGCCCCGCCAATTTGGCCATGACAAGTGATAGACACGCGCTTCTTGGAGCATCAGAGGCCAATGATGGGTAAATGGGTGCCTTATTGCTCATCAGCATTTCAATACTTAAAAGAGACACCGAACTGCCAGCAGCTAGCACCTTATCAGGCAGTCCGTCACTCAGAGCGTCACTTAAATGGGCGAACTCACAACTGTCGGTGACACAACAATCGTGAAATCAAATTCCCTCGCCTCGTAGTACTATATATATTTTTTTATGAAATTTTAATAACTTTGACATGTGCACAGACTCGGCACTCCAAGCCGGCATGTTGCTATCGTTGTATTGATGTTGCTGCTTCTCCTGCGCCCTCTGCTCTGTGCTGTTCATGTTGTCCTGTCCCGCCCCTTTGTTGTTCCCGGCCCGTGTTGTTGCTGTCTGATTTGCACGACATGAACACGCGCTGAAATAACAAATCTTTTTTAGATTTACGCACGCGTTTTGCCTGGGTGGCATCAAAATATTTTTATTACAAATGCAAATATTGACGCCCTGCAGGATGGGGTTGGAGTACTATATAGTTGTCCTGGCTGGAGTGCCTTGAGCGGCAAATTCGACTGTCTGCGGGGTGGCACCCGAAAAGGAGGAGGGTGAGCAGCCAAGGGTTGGGTGCTACATCAGCTGTTTAGCCACCCCTTGAAAGCCGGGTTGCTAAGAAGGTAGTTATTTTGGCGGAGATTTAGGGAAGTTACATAATAACCTACATAAAGCCCTGATAAATAGGCTTTAAATTATTTATAAATACCTAAAAATAAGCAAGGTTTTAGTCAAGTTTTCTTCTGTTTTAGTAATTTTCCTCTACTACCTTTCCTTGCAACCCTGTCTAGGATTCAAATATCCTTTATCCCGCCACAAATTCACTGCGCAGAAGCTCTCTCCTGCGAATTCGCCGCATCCTGTTTTGATTTGCCGCCAAAGGACTCTGCCGTTTTTGGTCGAATTCAGTCTGTGGCCAGTTACCAGAGTGGGCGCTCTTCGTTGCTGCCCTGAAATAAATATCCTGCCAGGCAGCAGAAATAAACAAAAAACCACAACGAAAGCCAATTGAAACCTGTGGCCACTTGTCACACACACAAACACACACACCAAGTGCCAGTGACAGTTGTCTCGAGTGGTTAAAATATAGAAGAAAAAAATACAACAACAAAAAAATAAGGATAATTTGTAGCCGGCTGGGCAGTGGAGTTCGCGTGTGCGTGTTTCGATTTTGCGGCACTACAAAAACCGATACGAAACTCCATTTATGACCGCCGTAAGTCGTAAGTCGTCTTGTACGTGTTTACATTAAAAAAATAAAAATACAAAATAAAAGAAAAAAGAAAAACCCTGAGAAACGTGCAGCAAATTGCGGCCAGTAACTTCTTCTGGGAGTTCGGGTGGGGGTTAGAAATCAAAAAGAAATTCCATTTTAACAAATCGATTTTGCTGGCCTTTTTTTGTAGTATTTTTCCTATGCGGACAGCAATATAAATAGAGCTACGTTTGGGCTAATGACAGATTAAATTGTTGGCACCCGCCCAACAAAAAAATAAAAGAGAATAAATAGAAGCAAGCCAAATATCACAAAATCGCGAGGCATTAAAAAATTACGAACCGCGCGTGTTAAAACTTTGAGCTGTTATCAGCCAGGCAACAAAAACAACAAGTAAAACAGCATTAACAATAAACTGCGATAAAAAAACAACAACAACAACAAGCAAGCGGGAAAAAGTTTCATTATTTTCGGGAGGCAGCAGGCAAATCAGGAAGGACAATGAAGGCGTCGCGACTGGCGGCCTCATCCAGCCACTCCTGCCTTCATCATCCTCATCAGCAGCGGCGGATGGAAGGCGCGTGTTGAGCAAGTAAGCAAACAATGAACAACTTCGCATTCCTGCTGCACGTGAAAAGCAATACAAAAAGTCCTAGAAAGGACCTGTCTAGGCAACTAAGATGCAAAGTTTAGGATACCCTGGAAATTAGTTGGGAAAATAGGAAAAAATATAGAAAAATTAACATTGTAAAGTATCAATAATTATTTCGAAAATAATAAAGCCAATTTAGAAGCTAAAATTGTGTTAAAAAATTATATTATATATTAAAATGTTGAAAATTGGAAATATTCGAAATTAGAACAAGAAGCTTATTATTTACCTTTACAATCCCTATAGATACTATGATTCAAGAGTCGTTTATACCTTCTTTACAACCCTCTGGTCATTCCTAGAGAGTATTTAGACAGAAAAAGGCAAACACTGGCACACAGTTCAGGCCAACACACACTTTCAAACACTCGGAAAACACGGAAACACACAGCAAACGGAAAACACATTGAGCGCCATTTTTAGTGGTTACGTAAACTGGAAATGCCGTCTAGTTAAGCGACTGGCGTTGGGGTCAACACCGCGGCTGGTGGCAGCCGGCTGGTGTCTGCTCTTGCTACCTCTACTCTACTCCTGGAGCAGCAGCTCCTGCTGTTCCTTCTGGCTTTTTAATAAAGTTGAAAACGTTAGTTGTCTGACACTTTAAATATGTACATTTTCCGCCGGCGGCACAGCCTGAGTCTGCAGGAGGCTTCTTCCTTCAATGATACAAATCGCACAATGAGACAGTGGGTAGAGTCACCTATTTGGAATTCTAAGCCATTTATTTTATTAGTTTAAGTCTGGAGATTACAATCAAATTAAGCGATTTAGCCATTTTTAAAGTAGTTAGTATAGTAAGGATAAGGTCTTTGAGCCAAGATACCTCAGGCAAAAAGGTAATTTCAAATAATGCTACTAAGTATTTCGTTACCTTAACTGGGTTATATTTTCATTGTTTCATTTTGTAGTTCAAAATTTCCCTTAACCCATTTCCTTTATTACATATTTCATATTCCCAGCTGATACCAGAGTTAACACATTGATTGAGCTAATTTGAAACGTTGCAAGAAATTGTGCACGTACATGGCATATCCTTCTGGCCTCCACTGGGTGCACTTCCCTGCCAACTGCCAACGTGAACGTTTCGCTGCTGCTCCACAGTAATTTTTCATTGCATTTCTGAAACACAATTTCCCCTCGTTATCCCGTATCACAGAGCCCGGAGACTGCTGGAGATTGCTCCTGCTACTGTAGTTTTTTTTTTTGCTGCAGGTCAGGAAGCCATTTGGCATTTGCCACTTGATTCGGGCCTCCTCAGCCTTTAGCCAAGCAGAGCCAGCCTTTGGCCTTTTTTCGCATTCGTGAAAAGCGAGCCGGCTATCGATTTTCCTCGACTTGGATCGACTTGGCTTGAGGATTTGCACCTGGGAGTGCACCTGCATCTAATTGAAATTCGGCTGGCCCGGCTTTCAAATCAAATTTAGCAAAAGCCCCCGAGTTCACCAGCGAATTGCTTGAAAACTCGGTTCGTTCTGTGAGTTTGAGAAAGTTTTTTTACTCAGCCTTCAGACTACAAATGCACAGAGGGAAATTTATAGGTGAAACATATATAAATTTTTATTTGTTTTTTATTTATAAAATGTCTATGTTTAAGGACCCAAGAACATCTAGAATTCACTACATGTGTTAAAATATCCTACATCAAGGTGTTCCTAAGTCAACATTTCCCTGAGTGTGACTGCCAAAGCAAATGGAATCCCACACGTACAACCGTCGACAGATAGACAGATGGCTAGGACCGACAGGACTGATAGACAGACGGACAGAGATTGTCATGCACAAATTGAAACTTTTCAAGTTACGCTCGAAAAAGTTTGAATTCAACTAATACAGTCGAGTTTCAGATTGTTTAGTCATATATTATATATACATATATATATGTGTATCCTTCGTGTATGGATGTTTTATTTGCTGGAAACTTTCGAATGGTTTCAAATTCAGTGGGATTCTTCTGTGCACAGACCGTTACCCATACCGAATGTAAGACAATATGCGGCTAATGCCCTTAAAGCCGGCAAATATTTACGCATAAATGTTTTAAATGTAAATGCCTCCATTTATTTGGGCAATATCTCATCGGAATCCCCATCGCAGCAGCGTCTCGAATGTCTCTCGATAAATGGCTGGGATAAATGATAAATAGAATGAATGCCTTTGGGCCATTGTTGTTCTGCTTTTGCCATTCCGATTGGCGTGTCTGTTTGGATTTAGCCATAAGCTAATCAAATCCATGCCTGGCATAATGCTGATGGTGGGAAAACACTTTTGTCGGCTCTGATTAAAAATTAGATTTAGGGGAAAATGTTGTCAATCCATAAGCACATCAATTATAAATGTTTCCTAATTGAAAACATTAATATTTGCAATTAAAATTGAGCCGGAAATGTTTTTACTTTTAATACAAATTTATAATGCTTAATTCTGACAAACAAATGCTAATTCTCCCAATGATTATTATAAAGAATTTTGCTTTAAAATATAGAATATAGAATGACCTTGTTCTATTACGGTTTAACATTTAATTAAAGCAATTTCTCAATCAAATAAATGCAAAAATTCTTTATAAACTTCCTCTTTGCCACTTTATGGTTGCTTTCCAATTAAAATTGTTCAAATTTGGTATCGTATAAATGGTTTTTATTAACCACAAATTGTTCGCACTCTGATGGAAGTTTTTGCCTAACGATTACCGCAAATCTTGTATTCTTTTATTTTTTATCTTGCAACCCATTTGCTGTGCAATCGATGAAAGGTTTAATAAAAACATGTCAATTGCACAAATCGAAAGCAGAGGACACAGAAACGAGAAAAGAGAAACAAAACAGAGACCAGTAAGGCAACAGCGGCGAGTGAAAGCAACCACAAAAAGCAATCTGGGGAGCAACAAGGACTTAATTCGCAAAAGTGTCCCGTGCCGGACTCTCCTCTCGGCGCAATCAGTTAAGCAAATATTTACAACCGAAACCGGAAATACGCTTAAGAAAGCATTTAAATCAGTTTCGCATTTTCTCCGAGCACTCGACTGGAAATGGAAATACAAATGAAAATACAAATGGAAATGGAAATTCCCTTTCCGCACCGCTTCGTATTTTATTGCCCACTAAATGCCATGAATGATATTTGCCTTTGCCTTTGACTTAACTCTCGCAGCGGCGGCAAACAGCAAAAGTTGCAAATTAATAATATTAGTGCCAGTGGAATGCCCAGGTCCTCCAGTTCCTTCAGTTCCTTTTCCCCGATTTGTGGTCGTCCGTGAGCAAGGACGACAATGGCGGATTGGCGGCTCGACGTTTTCTCATTAGGACAACTTCCGGCGGAGTTTGGTCCCGGCACCAGAGGACTCACCATCGCCAGTGTTTATGTCATTAAGTGGCGCTCGACATCCAAAGGACATCTGGAAGAGTGTGTCAAAGTATCTGCTTGCTTTCACCCTCTTGGCCTCCCCCCGTTTAGGAATTGTTCCATTTGTGTTTCGCCTTTTGGAACGGATTATTGTTTATAATATTGTAATGTGGCAAAGCCAAATAAAGTGGAGTGCTGCCAGGGCGAGGTTTAGTGGAAAAGTTGGACTTGGCTTAAGGTTTAAGATTTTTGCAGGTTTTTCTTTTATGATTTTACTTTAAATATCAGATGAAGGAGAAGAATTTTGCTAAAAATAAAATTGCTTAAGTTTAACATTATTTTAAAAGAAAGCAAATGAGGCCTTATCTTGCACAAGATTCTGAAATTAAGAAATAAATTAATAAACCTCACATTAAATCTTTCAATCTTATTGAGAAATAATATAAAACTTCCCCTTTTTTTCAGCAAAGTAAATCTCCATAAAATCTCTTATGAATAATTAGCAATCAAGGAAAGAAATAGTATAAATCTTAATCTTTATTTATTATTTTTATCTCAGAAATCCATTTTTCAGTTATTTCCAATCCTAAATAAATGCAACTTTCACTAAATAATTCAAACTAAAGCCAGAATATCAGTATTTCTGATACAAGCTCAATAAAATCACAGTAAATCCTTGCAAAATAGCCCACACAGCCTATAGAAAGTCACTTGCCGCATAAAGGACCCTCCTGCACCAAGTCAACTTTTCGGTCAACCCTCGTTCGCAGAGCTGCTTAAGTATCCTTCATTCGACATGTTTACTTTGCACTCGCCCTACTCCCCACTCAGTTCCAGCTTCCTCCGCGCTTTGCCCCCATCTGTTCTCACATGCCTGTATGTACACTGGGGGAAAAACCAATGAAATCAAGAAGATTGCAACTGATAGTAATCCGTACTATAATATAAAAAAGAAAGCTTTAAGGTTTAGAGATTTTTTTCATACCAATATTCAAAAATCTAAAGTCAGTTACCTTTAACAAAATGTCTTTATTAAATCTTTACAAATTTCTTTAAAATTATAGAAATACTTTCAGTTAAATCTAAAATTCAAATACCTTTATTTTTATAGGCTGCCGATTTTTGTTTAGTGTCTGCTGGATTTTTTTTGTATCGCTAGCTGAAAGCCTGCAACTTTAGAAACCATTGAGAAAGCCTTTTGTGTGTTAGTTAAAGGTTTGCCCTGGCCCTGCTCCCGATTCCCTTTTCCATGTAGGCCCCCGTTTTTCCTCTATTTTCCCCTCTGTCCCTGTGCTCCTTAATTTTTTTTCGGTTTAGCTTTCGTTTTTGTGTTGTGTCAGGCATGTGTCGAGGGGGGAGAGAGGACTCTCTTTGGCCGGGTCCTTCGTCTGGCCCATGGGCCTTGTCGGCCTAGGCCTTTGTCTCTCGGGGCGCTCCTTTTTTTCTCCTCTTTTTTTTGGTTTTTTGGTTTTCCAACACACCAACTCTACACGTATATTATTTATGCTATTATTGATTTTATATGTGGGTTCAATAGAGTCGACTGCGAGCCCAGGACTCGCCCTCTGGGAGCTCCAGTCGCTGCAGATTAACGTGTCGCCATTGCCGGGCGCAAAATGAAATCATTCTTCAAGCGAAATTTATAACCAACTTCGCGGGCTCATCAACTTTCCTTTGAGCCATGCAATTTGTATGTCTCGGCAAAAAAAAATAAATAAAATACAAAATAAAACGAAAATAACGAAAAGCGAAAAAAAAAAAAGTTTTGGGCGTGCTCCTCTTTCAATTTATTTTGTAACACGCGGCAACTTCAACTTAGTTGCGGTCTGCGAGGCTGTGAAAAAAATAAGAATACAAAATAAAACCCACTGCGGTCAACGATTTTGTTTTTTCTTGGCCAGGGCCAGCGACTTTTTGCCTTATTTTAATTTCGACTTTTTAACAAAGTTAACCAAATGTTCGGAATTGAATTTGGGACAAGGCCCAAATCATAAATGGTCACTCGGGCGAGCTGCTCCTAAGTACACAGCCTCTCTGTCTCAAGTCTGAAGGGAACTCCCCGTGGCCCCAGTTTATTTACATTGCTAACGCCTAAATTAAATTTTAAGCTGTTGATTTGCATTTTCAGCCAGGAGGGGGCAACCAGCCAGGCTGCTCATAGGAACCTCGGAGCTTGTGTTTATTGAACCCTGATTATGTTCAGCAGCGTCGAAGCGAGAACAGGCGAAGGAATCAACATCAAAATCAGAATCCGAATCAGGCACAGGCTCATTAGACTTGCGGGGCTTTTGGTTGGGCAAGGAGAGAGGTTGAGAGACAGAGTTTCCCCCAGTGAAAATGGCTTCTAATTAAGGAGCACACACACACAGCAAACTCATAAAAAAGGTTAAAGTTAAATAAAGCTCCGAGAAAGTTAAAAATGAGCCGGGTTGCCGAGTCGCTACTTGTTTGGTTCTTTCTTTTGTCTCCGCCAAAAAATCTGTTAAGCATTCCGCACTTTTCGTTCCTTTTTTTTCCCTGCACCGTTTTTAATGAAATTAGGCCTGCCACATCACTCAGCATTAGAATGGATGGTGCCGAAGGCGCCTCGGGGGGGTGTGGGGTGGTTCAGGGGTCGAGGTCGAGGACGAGGACGAGTGCGAGGTCGAGGTCTTCTGACAAAATGAAATTAGCCGCGTTCAACAAAACCAAAATCAAATTTTGTACTACAAAGAAGATGAAAAATATATACATACATAGCGAAAAAATTGGAAACAACAACTTATTGATTGACTTGGCATGCGGGCACTTTGGCGTTAATTAGAATGTTTTTTTATACCAAAAATAAATAAATAAGGAAAAATTTGCATAAGAAGATATAATAAGAAACAATAACACAGGACATAAACAATCATCTGCTTTTAAATATAATAAATGAAAAGGATCTAAATGAAAAGAAATGCATATTTTGCTTTATTTTATTGAATTAATTTTTATATTTTTAATTTACATATATTGAAGTATTAAAAAAAGCCTGAATTATCCTTTGGCCCTGCGTCTTAGATCCTTCAGTTCGATCTTTACGCACTCATCGTTCTGCTTGCTCGTCGTTATTAAGACAAATCACCCAAAAATGTATTAAGATTATTTTTACTATAATTTGTTTATTAAATATTTTTCAAACTATGTGAAATTTGCACACAAAACTTCTTTCCTTTTTTCCCAACCTAACTCTCTCCTTTTTTATTAACTTTAACGGCCCGAACCCCATTATTTCCTCAGTGTAAAATACATTTGCAAGACATGCGAGTGTTCGTGGCGGAATGTCAGCTGGCGCGACGGTAAGAGTCCTTGCAGGGATATGGCAGAGGGCGGAGGGCGCCGGGGGTTACCTAATTTACGCAACGAAGTAATTTGAAATGAAGGCAGCCAGCGACAGAAGGAGACGATGATGCCAATGCAAAGGACATGGTTCGAAGAATTCTGCTGGTGAAACCAATTTGCAAACAAGTCAACAATGGCTGAAATGGCAGCAAACTGCGAACTGCGAGCTGCGAGTAGGCAATAAGCCGAAGTGCAGTCACTTCCCGCCCAAACGTCCTTCGTCCTTTTTGCCGCCTTTCCCAGCCAGAGTCCCGCCTTTTTTCCCATGGCTTCAGCTATGCAAAGAGGCGAACCCGAAGCTAGTTAGCTAACTGAGTACTGCGTAACCGAGTACAGGGGACTCAGCAAATAGACGTTCATAATGAAGCCACTATTGATTGTGTTTGCTTCGATCCTTGCCGCAGCTGAAAAATAAACAGAGCTGGAGTCCTTGGGGAGAGCAGAGAACAACCTCCAGCTGTCACAATGATATAAGCTCTCCCCATATAAATCCGTCCGGGAAATCCGTGACATTTCATTTTCCTGACTCTAATTAACTAGTTTAATTAGGTTTTTCCCCCCTCCAACAAAACCAAATCACAGTGAGTGCTATTAAATGCATTCACACCTGGGTGCGAATTGAAAATGTGCATATTAAATTGTGTTTACCTAACGCCAGACAGTAAATGAAGTTTTCCGGGGAAACTCTTCATTCGGTTTACGTCTTGGAATTACATTTCAAGTGCTGGTTGCCAGTGCGTTTTATTTACCAAGGACTCTGATAAATTACAGCCATATATATTTCACGCACTCGAGTTATGCAGAAGGAAGGTAGTTTTCATTTCTTTAAAATTGTATTTATTCCATTTACAGATTTCTAAAGCAATTTCACTCTGAAGATGTTCTTATTTCCAAGTTTGTTTTCCTCTTATAATGCTGACAGTATTTTCTCCACGTAATCCCCTCCATTTTCAATGATATCATCTGCCTAAACATATAAATATTCTCCAAAAACACCATAATATATGAAAAGCTGGCCTTAAGGCAAGCCCAAGGCCTTTAAGCCCTTAATTTTATAACAGGACATCTCACATTCGACCTACTCGACTGTACGACTGTACCTACGTTACGTTGTTTTTCATTTGGCGAATTTATATTTCATTTCCAGACTAAAGAAAATAAGAAATATAATAAAATAAAACAATTTCATCCCATGGGGTTGAGCTGGTGTCGAAAATTGCTGCGCCAGCACAAGGAATGCTCGTAATAACAAGGAAGCACATCCTCTCGAGCTGGCTGTGAAAACATGCAGCCCACAAGTGGTAATCCGCGTGTATTCCTTGCTGTATGTTGTACGTATGTGGCGAGATGGTGGTGTGGTGGCTGCTCCTTGTTAGTGATTGCTGTTACCGCCACAATTGTTTGCGCAAATCGTTAAAACGTTAATCAAACAGCAAAGAGAGCAGACGACGACACGTCGCCGTCTGTGCCCGGCAGTCCGTGTTTATTCCGTGCCGGCCTACGGCGACAAACAATGGTGGATACCACACGACTACGAAATCCAGGTACAAGAACACCTGAAACAGGAGCAGGAGCAGGACCTGGCTCCCGAACCAATATCATGCGCCGTGTATCCCGCTGCTTAAGCCGAAAGCCCACAAAACCGCAACAGCAGGCGGTGAGGGGAGGGGACACCAAACAGATGCAGATGCTCGGCGTACTTGAAACTCGGTAAACGGTGAAACTGGGGTAAAAGATGCCAACGACATTTGTGGCCGGATTTCATACAGTCTCAGCCCAGTTTGTAGTCTTTGTGCCGAGAAGAACAATGTCCCACAAGGGCTAATGCCAGTGTTAGCAAATCAGCCATTTCGACGGCCTTTCAGCCGAAGGACTCTCGCTGTTTTCCCTTTCAATGGCTTCCCCCGAAATCAATTTAAACAAATACAAAATAATTCAAAGAACAGAATTCAAAGAGCTAAATTATTTCAAAGGAAAATTAGCTGTTTTGATGAGGTGTTTATTTACAGTTTATATTTAATTTCTATGGAATTTGTATGGCCTTAAATAAATGATTTATATATCAAAAGAATTAGTTAAAGGCTATATTTTAGGTATATTATTTTTAGAATTTTATATGAAAAATACAAGTTATATTCTCTGCCTTGTTCAGTCTGTGGACAGCACTGATTAACCGCCCTAAGCAGCCAGGACAACCACAAAACAGGACTAACAATAGCGAGTGGTCTGTCCGCTGCGGGGCAACGTCGTACATGCAAAGTCACTCAATTGATTTTCAGCAGCTCGTTGTCAATTATCTGCAGTGGCTTGGACTTTTGTTTTCCTGCCCATTCAGCCGGGACATGGCTTCGTCCTTTGCGTTACTTTCCTTTCCCTTTTGGGGCCAGTTCTCCTAATGCCGACGGTTTGCCTTGTGCGGCACTGGCACTGGCAGTGGCAGTGGCCTTCACACATCCCACAGAGAAATGCACAATGAGACACTTGGTGCACTTGTCGAGCGTACTTGAACAGTTTCAAGGACACCAATCGCTGCCAACACACGCACACCCCACTCTGTCTCTGCCTTGTGTGTGTGTGTATTGTTGGCCAGAAAATATAAATCAGCTGTTGTCCATGATTCATTGAGTAAAACGCTGGCTGACTGGCGCTCTCTCTTCTAGTGTGCAGGGAACTGTGCTAATATGCGTGGAACTCTCCCTTTTTGTGTGCTCTTTCGGCCATGGCTTTCAATTCCATTAGGCCACGTCACCCGCCCCTAGTCCTTGCCTTCCTTTTGAGCCACCTTGGCATTGGGCCAGTTGTTGTTGCCCGCTGCTGCAGCTCAACTGTTTTTCCAGCCACTTTGGCAGGTCGTGTGCGCAGTGTGCATTCCACCTGCGAGTTTTCCCCAAAATAAAAATGCACTATGTACGCCTGGAGCTCTGTACATAAATAAGCAAGTTCATTAACTTGCTACGAGCGAGTAATCAGCAAGGATTACATTTTTAGTTAAGTAGTCCATCAACATTAAGCCAGGCTTATGTGCGGAAAATTACATTTTAAAATAGTTGATGTTGTGCTTCCATGAAATTATTTAAACAGGGAAAATGCATATAGTTTTTCTGAAAGAGATGTTTTTTTCTGGGGAATCCGGAAAGCATCTTAGGGAATATATTAAGGTTTTTAGAGCATTTCCTTATTATATTTTGAAGATAAACAAATGTTGCTTCTTGGAAATAAAATTTTAAATAATTATTGTACAATAGTTTGCTTTCATGATAAAATTTTTAGAGGGAAAACTAAGACTAGTTTTGCAGGGAAATCATAAGAGAAAAGCATTTTCCCCAAGCATATTATAATGATTAAATAATGCATTTTCTTGGAAATAATATTCCCTCATTTTATTTATTTTTTAAGGCCCATCACTGCATAAATCTTTCCTAATTCACTGCATAATATTAATTTGCAACGCTTTAGGCCAGTTATCAGTGTGAGGATTAAATTTTAAGTGAGCTCGCCCCATTAACATTAAGCCGGAATTACACACGGGGAAAATTACTTTCGCATCCTGCGGGTGAAATATGTGTGTGAGTGGGCGTCTCAAAAATAGCCAGGAAGGAAGGAAGACTGTTGGAAAGGACACTCGAGGACTGCACATTAAGGCCCACTTGCGATCCAATTAAAGGCCGTTTCGCCGCTCGTCGCTGCCTGGCTGACCCACATAAATAATGCATAAGCCATAATCTACGACATAATGCGTTGCCCAATTGCCCCGAGCACTCGGCGAACGGCAACTCTTGTCTACATTTTTTATAAGCCTCCGCGTCGAGGCGAAGCAATTGCAAAAATACTACAGCAAAACAACAAAAAGAAAATAAAAATTTCGCCCCGGAAAAAAGGGAAATAGATTAAAAAGCAGCCAAGTCCCGGTAGCAACCAGGACAAGTCATTGTCGAATGGCCAACGGCTGTTGGTGGGGTTAGCCAGCCCAAAGGGGGGATTAAAGGGTCACGGAAAATACTTTAAAGTCCAACCTATCTAGCTGAAAGCAAACCTCTTAAAGGATTTTCTTTTTTCCTTAGCCAAAGTAAATTTGTAGCTTAATAAATAAGGACTTTGTCTTTATTAAGTAGAAGGAAAAGACTATGGAAACAGGATGGAAACTATTTAACAAATATTTAAGCAACAGCTTAGGATTTTTAAGCTATGAAATATGAACTATACAGGTTCTTAAAGTACTTTAAAAAAGGCCTCCCCTATTCCCAGGATCCAAGCTAAGCTGTGATTGTCCTGAACATCCCATGTCCGCCTACGCGGCAAACACGTGACATTTTGTGGCTCAGCCATTTATGGCCTTCATATTTATTGCAATAGTTGCTGCCAACAATGTGTGTGTGGGCTGGTAGCTTGTGGATGGTTTTCCAAGGGTGGTTGAATTGTGAGTGAAAGTTAAATGAAGCTGGCCAAGGACTCGCCCCTCGATCTCGAGCACGGCCTTGTCTGTCACCGTTAACGCTCCGATGATTCGCTCATATTGACTTTTCCATTTCCTTTATCCCATTTCGGAGTGACCGGTGCTAACACTTTGGCCAAATTGAACTTGAATGGAAAGCGGAAAACCGGGAAAGCTCTTAGCCCTTGCGAGTCCTTTGTTGTGGCCACACCGACACCGATTGTTTGAGAGCCCCGGTGGTTTCGGTGGCACATCTAATTGCTTTCTATTTTTAATAATGAGTAACCCGCATGAGCTGCCGGCGCCGCCTTGAATTGCGCCAGGACACGTGGAGTAAAGTTTAAGGTCATAAAAATTAATTAAAAACAATTTGCCAGCCAGGCGCACGTACCAAGCGGCGTATGAGTAATTTTCTGCCTGCAGCCCCCCATTCCCTACGCTCTGGCTCGCTTTTAAGCATTTCGCCCGCCCCCCTTTGTTTTTCATAGTTTTTTGTTTGGTTATTTCTTTTAATTAGCGCGTGCGGTCGGAACGCGTGCCGCCGCAGAAACAACAGCAATTTCCATCAAACAATTCCCCATGGCACGCTTTTTTCGGTGCAGTGTACGAAATTGCTTCCCAAGCGCTTTATGCTAATGGTTTTTGTCTTCCTTTGCGTTTTACCAAAGCAAAGAAATAAAAAAATATTAGAATATATGAACATTATATGCAAAGGGGATGCACTCAGAAAATATTTGTTTTACTTAAGATGGAAATTAAATTAAATATATTTTGATTAATTATATGATTGATTAATTTTTATGATTTACCTAAGTTCCATAAATTTTACAGACTTGGATTTACAGAAATTAAAAATAATATTCTATATAAATCAATGTTTTAATGTTAAATAAATTGTTCCTCTATATAGAACATCAGATTCAAATTATGAGGCAAAAGAACAAATAATACAATGACCTTTTTTCCATAATTTTAGATAATATTAATGTAATGTCCTTGCGATATTATTGATCTCCCATGAATTAACAGTGTCTTGTATCCTGCAATTATTTTTTGATTCGCTTTTTCAATTAATAATAAATACATTTTACATAAAAACTTTATGAAATCTCCTAGGAATTTACCAACTATGTATGTATTTATTAACAACATTTTCCCCAAGTGCTGCTCGCAAGGTGGGATGTCTGAATATCAGAGAACTGAAAGTAAATGGGCGTTCGCTGCTTAAATTCGCTGGTCAACATTTTTATGTGGCACAAAATGCGAATAACAAAATGAAAAATATAATATAAAATACAAAGGCAAACAGCACCAGCAGAAGAGGAAAAACAGAGAGCGAAAAAAAAGGAACTACAGCAGCCTTGGCTTGGCTTGGGCACATGCAAATTTTTGGCGGCGTTTTCAGGGTCTCTCGCAGGCGCTGTGCTGTGTTGGCCGCTATTGTTTGTTGATGTTGGGGCCATAAATTCGAGCCATGTAAAAGGAAAAGTTTGCAACAACAAATCAATAAAACTGCCATCAAGTGCCAGCAATGAAAACTAGCCCCAAAGCCACTTTCCCAACTCGGCAGCCAGTTGGTTTCAAGTTTCCCCCCTGCCACTTATCCGCTTTTCACATTGCCTATATTTATGCATATATTTATGTTATGTTGGCGGTGGGATGATTACTATATAATAAAGTTTACCCCGGGCCTAGGGTGAAACAAAAAAGTTTCCCCGAAGCTTAAAAATATGAGTCTTTGAAATTTAAATTTTATGGAGAAGTTAGGACAGCCATAAATAACATTCTATAAGCAGTTGTAACCTTAATTTTAATATGTTATATAAAGTTTTGAATTTATTTAGCAAAGAAATCTTTCATAAAATTTAATTTTAACTGAACAGAAAACGATTATAATTCACTCAACTGATAGTTGCAAAGTACCCTTCAAAGAGTCTTTAAGCTGTTAAGTAAAAGTTGAAACTAGTAAACATGACTTCCCCTTCCTGATGACTACTTAAAAGTTTATAAGACAAATGGCTTCGAAACTAAGTTTTAAGCTGATATGAATTAAATACAACTACACAAAATCCCTGCAATTGTAAGCAAATTTTGAGAGCATAATAAAGAAAGGTGATCTCTTTCAAAATTAACGACCATTCAAAGGCTAATGAAGTAATTATCCTGCCAGAATGTGCAAAATATATGTACATAATCACGCTAATCCAGTTAGCTGTCGTTTCATTTTTATTTATTTTCCAGTTTATGCCTGCCTTTTTTCGTCCTTTTTGTCCTTATAAATAATTTCGGGCAGCGGCAGAAATAAAGAAAAAGAGAGAGGCGAAGACAGAGTAAAACATCTGAAACAGTTCATTTAACTTAAATTGCTCGGTAATTGTTTGCTCAAACGTTTTGTAAATTTGCTCATTATATGCTGGAAATTCGCAACGTATTTTATGCCGGACGCTGAGTGCAATTAGCTGAACGTTTCAAAGTTGACACTTTAAGCTGTTGACCGAGCATTTTGATGGCTTCCGCCCAGCTGTCAATATGCAACCAAAGTGGCCAACCAGTGGCCACACCCCATACACCCACCCTAAGGGGGGACGGAAGTGACCCGTCGACTCGCACAAGAGCAATTAAAAGTCACAAAATGACCCAAACGCTCTGACTGCTCATTTGCATATGGCCAACGTCATAATCACTTCATAATTGCCATGCATCATCAAAGCCACGACCCTGGCAAATAACGTGAAAAAATGCCAACCTGAAATCGAAATGAAACAACAAAGTAAACACTCTTTTGACAAGGCATCGTTAACCTTATTATATAGGACTAAAATGGTTTTAATAGATTTTACAATGTGAAACAAAATATTTTTGAAATAAAACAAAATTGAGAACAAAGTCGATAAATAAAGCAAAGAATTTTAAACAATTTTATTAAAAAATCTCAAGAGTAAATATATCCTTTAAAAAAATTATTAAAAATATTTCTTATATGCTAAAATATATGTTTTAAAAATTGAAAATATTTATTTAAAATATATAACCTTGAATACTTATAGCTTAATAAATGAATAACATTTTTAAGGAAGAAAAACATTTATTTTTATTTTTTGAATCTCTGCTAATTTACCTTTAACATATATCCCAAAAATTAAAATCCTTTAAGTCTCAATCGTTCACTATACCGACTGTACATAGTATAACCTCGAACCCAACCAAAATCAACTAAAAAGTTAATTACCAATGGTTACAGTGTGCGGACCCGGTCCCAAAAGCCATTGAGCCTGCAATCTGCACTTGTCAGTGGCAGGCAGTGGGAGTACGCGTTGGTAATATATTATAATTATTTCTAAACTGGCCACGAATTGCCCAAACAGGAAGGCAGGAAGAGAAGCCGGAGCACTGGGATGTCAATTATGAATGTCCGTTAACAAAGCCCCCAATTGAATGGCAGCAGCAGCAGCAGTAGCAGAGCCGTTCGCCTGTCAATAAATCAAATTGTTTATCCGGCCCTCAAAACAGAAGTTCAATGCCATACAACACACACGTGCCAGTGGGGCAATGGCAGTGGGTGTGCAGGTCAGAGTGTGTGGATGTGTGTGACAGTGTCACGCAATCCGGTCGAGTACTCGATGCGCTTTTCCTGAATTTTTCATTCATGAAATTATCGTTATTAGCCGCACTTGAATTGTTTAACAGCAGTTATTTTAATGTCCACTTGATTTGCTAATAACACTTTATGGAATAACCACAAACCAAAGCGATAAATATGGATAAATAGATTCAATTTAAAATAATTTTTTTTATGAAAAATATTCATTTTTTTTATATGAAAATTAATATAATATTGTAAGTAACTTCAGTAATTTCAGTTAATTTATTTGTAAACAAAAATTGATTTAAATATACATCATTTTAATCAATAACATAATTTTAAATAAATTCTCTTTATTAGGATAATTAAATTACGTTAGTAAAATAATACCAATACCCACATTTTCCAAAGAACCCAATTGGTAACTTAATCTTACCAATTTTTTCCCCCGTGAAACCATTCAAGAATCGCTTTTCCACAAAATCCAACTTAATGTCCGGCTAACTTGCAGTGGGATTTAAACTATTTATATCTCTAATTCATTAGCCAGGCTTTTGGGCCAGGCCAGCACACACGCACACACACCCAAGTCCAAGTCCAAGTCCAATCCAATCTATCCAGTCAGCCGCCAGTCGCTTTGCGTGCCGTTTCATTTAATTTTTTCATTACCTGACCCCGCCGGCTAGACCCCAGAAACTTGGCACGCCACGGACTCGGCTCCCGAGGGGGGAAATTCAGAGGAAAAGCAGAGCCGGAAAACTCGACGCGATACATGAATTCACGATACAATTAATGGCCGTCAGGAGGGCCCCATTTGATTTGTATTTATATTAAGCAGGCGGCGCACGAAACTGATTTCCGCCAGGGAGCCAAAATGGCCAAATGAAATCGAACAAATATTTATAACCCAATCCGGGCCAGCCAGCCAGCCTGTCTGTCACTCACATGGAAGTGGCCATGGCATTGGCAGTGGCAGGAAAAGTCACGCCAGGATGGCTACCCGGGGTAAACTGCTGTAATTGAAAGCGACTTCCTTGCGAGCGCTCTCTTACTCTCCTCAAGGGCATCGCCACCGCATCCTGGCGGCGCCAGTTTATTGAAATGGGTCTGCGGCAGGACGATTATCTGATTGCTGGCGCGGCACTACCTCTACCTACCTCATCTATGATACACAGGGTCAAAAAGTTATCTTCAAGGGTGAACTGAGGGATATTAATTGATGCCAATTTTATTATGATCTCTTAATTTGATTATTATTTATAAAATTAAAGCCGAAAGATAATGAAGAGAAGGTAAACCTGAGAAGTTTAGTAAGATTTGTTATCTTTCTACCAGGAACGTCTTAAACTCTTCTAAAACTTGACCAACAGTTGCTTCTCGAAGTTCTTGAATATAACAATAAATAAAGGATATTTTTTTATTTGAAAACCCATTAGACATTTAGCTATTTATATTGCCATTTATATTATTTCACTTCCGTGCAGTTCCTTGGCCATTGGCATTGGTCATCCTGATGTGGCATGTAATTTGATTATATACAGGCCAGACCTCTGTTTGTCTAATTGACAGTAATTAAAGGAATGCTCCGACTGCCCCAAGTCGTAGCCAGAGTGGCGGCAAATTTGCCACATCAGCCAAATGTCATAGGCAAATTGATGGATGATGGTGACTGGGGGCCACCACGTTGGAGCTCTGGAGCAACAGCTCAGTCATGCGTGCTGGCGTGGATTGCGGATTGTTGCTCGAGGGAGCTGGTCATGCCAGGCTGCCATTCGGGGAACCTGCAGAGTCACTCACATATTAAATAAAAGTCAACGGAACAAAGTGCTTGTTGCACACACACACGGACCTACAGCTACAGTCGAACTTCTCTAAGTCAAACTTAGAACCAAGAAAGTCCTTGCCAAGCTGAACTGAGAATTGTTTGGCAGTTTAACAGCTTAACTTGGTCGAGTTTTGTGTGCTTAACCTTGGTCCTTAAACTTCAATGATTGCAATGTCCAAGTTGATTGAAATATATGCTACATATTGCACTTAAATAATTTAAAATTAAAGGCAAAAACTAGCTGAATTTTTGAATTTATATTTAATATTTTTTAACTCCTTGTGTATACTTTTTAAACGTTTCAATTCATTCAAAGTAGTTCGACTGTAAAAAACTAGAAAAAGGGATTATAGGTGGGCGTGACAGGGCTGGGATTTTCAAATGCCAATGTCAGTGCCACCATCAGCAACTGCCACTGCCATCATTGCCAACGGGTCTCTGGCGCGTTTTGTCCAAAAACAGAATTTTCGATTGGATTTCGTTCGCTTTTGTGCTCACCATTTGACCTCGTCCTCGTCTTCATTCTCATCGGAAGGCCTCAATTGCAGCAGCAGGAACATTGTGTCGAAATTGTGTGTATGGAGCGGTGTGGTGTGGTGTGGTGTGTGTGGGTGTGCGTGTTTGGTAATGTGGCTGCTGCATTTGCAATTTCTAAATTCCCGATGCCATGCAACGGCAGCAAAAATTACAGTGGCAGAGCAAGGACGACCCCCTGCACACACACCCCCAAAAAACCCCCAAAAATAGTTTCTGCCTTAGTTTGCCGCAAGCTGATGATGGTGGCGTCGCCCACCTGTCCGTCACCGGATTTATAGCCCTCGAGCTTGGCATTCTCCGGTAGCCCCCCTCTCCCTCTGGAGAGAACTGCATTCAAGCTCCTTTCCATTTTGCGAGCTCTTGGTATTTGGACACGGGTCAAAGCTCCAGTACTCCGAGTGCTCAGTGTACTTTCAAAGTCCAAAAATAGCAAAAATCGTATGAAAACTTTATCAGCCTGTAACGAAACAAAATAGTTGGCCAAGAGAGAGAGGGAAAAGCGAAAAGAAAGAGCAGCCGAGATGGAAAACCCATAAATGTTGGCCAAATATTTTTAAAATGTCCAAGAAGAGAAGCAGAACTTAAGTAGGAAAATTGTACAGATTTCTTGTCTAAATAAAGATTATAGGAAAAGTTTATAATTAGTTTTTGCTGGCTTAAAAGTCTGGGGAAAATTATAATAATATTAATAAAATAATCTGAATATTATATTTTGAATTAAATGAAGTATTCAAATAATTGCTAGCATTACTTTCATCCTTTTCAAGTCATTCGAGGCTTAATCTTCTTGTTATTTTCCTTAACTGTTTTCTGGTAAACACAATAAATGGTCAGAGCAACTTGTCTGTCAATTTCCGTTGAGCAACTCTAAGCTAGCTTTGGCAAACGGATAATGACGCCTTATCAATCACTTCGACAGGTCACTGAAGTCCTTGTACTAATTAATATTTGATGCAGAATAGCGATAAGGTCACCGTCATTATGCAGGTGTATTGCCACATCAAAGTGCCCGCCAGCACAATACAATTCCCATAAATAATCTTGCCCACTTTTGTGGCCAACACAAACACACACACAAAGCCAATTTGAAGCCTTTTTCGGCTTGGCTGAAATTTGATTAAGTGAGTGCCACACCCCTGCGGTAAGAAGGGGAGGTGGTTGAAATGGTGGCCCATCAATTTAAATCAGTTTGCTCGCCGCACCATAAATAAGGAGGCGGCTGCAGTCGCTGGGATTCTCAGGGGTCCAGGACACGCCGCCATATTAGCAGACATTTTTTACAATTCACCTTAATGGCGGAGATTGCTCGAAGCGGAATGGCGGCGTTTAATCAGGCAAAGTGATTTCTCCCGGCACGCACACTTATGCACCATCAACTTATCAGTTTGCATATGTGCTTGCCAGATAGGACGCAGGACGCAGGACGACAAGGACACGTAGACAGACAGAGGAAGCCGACACAGTGCCAGCTGATGTGAAGGTAGTTTAACCTTACGCAGCGACCCAACTGTAAATCTACGCCCGCTGTCATGCAAAGTTCCTGCCAACTCCCGGTTGCTGCACTTCAAGAAAAATAGGGACCCTCCATGACAGCGGATTTCTCTTTAAAAAAAAAGAGTTAAAAATTTTGGTTTGACTTCTGCTGGTGACAAGCGGTACTCAGATGTGACGCCAACAGGCTATATCCTTTTTAAAACTTTTCTTTGTTGACATTTTTTAAGCCTACTTCCGGTTTGTTTAATGCCTTTAAATATGAGCTATCATACAGTATTTAGCTATAATTTTGTACCTTAAAGCCTTGCCTTATTAACCACCTCCTTCCACTTAACTGGCCTCCGGGAATATTATATTTTTCAGAGTGCACCCTCGACTCCTATCGAGCCTTCCATGTGCGTGTCTGGCTCGCGACTTTGCCCCTCGCTTGCTCTTTTTTTGCCTTTTTTGGTTTATTTCACCCAGGAGGTGGAGTAAAATTTATTACCATTTTGCAGTTATAATGTTTCAATATCTCCTTCGGGGTAACAGGGTCGGCGGGTTGGCCCCTGTGCCCATTATCGCAATTTAAGCACGATTCAGACAGATATATGTGTTGTGCCTTAGTTGCTGCCCGGATTGCCGGCTACGTGATGTATGAACCATCTCCCCAGGATAAAGCCTTGCTTTTTGTGAAAACGGTTAACTTTCAGGGATTCCTCAAACACCTGCGGATCAATAATTGGCGATGGCGTTAACTAGGAATCGCTTGATCCCATTCCGGTTAGTGAAGCGACTGGAGCACGCCTGGTTAAGCCAACTAATTGGCATGTGGCAAGTTTCTAATGAGTTGCAAAAACTTTCAGCTGCACAACAGCTGCGTCACTGGCAGTTGGCCAGGGAAATGACTTTTCATTTTAATGGCCAATACATTTAACATCTGACCTGGTCAATGAAAAAATAATGAAACGAAAGGAATTACCAATAGGATTAAAGTCTGAACTTTAAAGAGAAAATAAAGCTTTTGCAGGCGAGAGGAAAATCAGTAAATGGGCAAATAAATTGGGCAGGAATTATTTAGTTAAATAAATTATAAGGTAAAATAATAAATTTAATAAATTGATATCACAAATAATACACAGCTTTAAACTAGTAATTAAAATAATAAAACTGTTTGAACAAAAGAACATCTAATGGAATTTCAATATTATTATTGTTTTGCCATTATCCTTTGGGGAACAAAAAACAATTAATTCCTATAAAAACATGTTGAGTGGAAAATGTTAAATTTGCACTACTTGACGCTAAAGTTTTTTTACACCACAGCGCGGGGAGATACAATCACGAAATGGATACCCATCCTGAAATGTTTTCTGTGAACATTTTGCGTTGCAACTCTCTGAAAAATATTTTTATGCTTCATCAGGCCGAATAAAGCCAGCAGCTTTTGGGTTGGCCAAAAATTGTGGCCCAGAAGAGTGAGGCGGGAGAGAAAGATACTTTATCGGGACCCAAACTCGCACACATGTTGGCCAAACTAAAGCTGCTGGCATGCGATTCCGCCGGCAAACGGAAGCTCGAGTTCTGGCCGCACTTTTCCAATTTACGCGTACTATGTATCACTGGTTATGAAATTTTCATTAATTTCAGCTGTGCATAAAATGCAATAATATTTTTCGTAAAAATATAGAAGCAAAATCAAGCTGGCTGAAATATGGCCAGCACAGGGGGTCAGAGTGTAAATTAAATTGCAATGTTTATTTAATTCTTGGCTGTTTATGCAGCCACATCACCTGGGCTCATTTGGGATGCAAATTCGTCGCCTCGTCGCGGGTAAACAACACTCGGCATATTTGGGGGCTGCAATTTATTCAAATAAATAATAAATATATATATACTATATATACACATCATTAGTTCCTCTCAAAAAAGAAGGGGGTTATAGCGCGTAACTAGTCATTCACTATGCATATATGTGGATTATTTTTGCGTCGCGTCGATTTTTCAGCTGGCCATTAAGGGGTTAAAAGTTAGCTCAAGGGCCAGTCGCCTGGCCTCAACCTTGTCCTGGTCGGTGTTTCCGTGTCTCCATCTGTGTCTGTGCTGTGTCCTCGCGTCCTTGTCGTGACTCAATCGGCGCCACCACCACCGCCGCTGCACACTTGAGCACGTTTGCCCAGGCGGGGCTTGAACGGCACCGATTTCTTTACCAGGTCGCGCCTGAACTGGCCACCAGTGGCCTCCTCGCTGCCCGTTAGACCCATTCCCCCGCCACCGCCGCCGCCGTCCAGGAGCGGCAAGTCAATGCTGCGGCCAAGGCGTGGCGTGCGCACGCGATAAGCCTGCTCGCCGTTGCTCTGCACTGTGGGAAAATAATTTAAAAATAATAAAAATAAACAATTTAAAGAATTAAACACATAAACATAATTTTTAGGGAAGATATTGGTCAAGAATATTATAAAACTATAGTATTTCTTTATGATCTTAGCCTTTTAATATTTGTATCTATTTTTGAATAAGTCAAAAACTATTAATATCACGATTTTAAAAGTCTCTAAAGATTGTAGAACCCTAGTTTAAGTGTCTAAAAGCAAGCTAAACTCTACTTTATTTATATTTTGCTCATAAAAGAAATAATATTATTAGTGTATGTCCCTATTTTTAAGCACTTTAGCAACCCAGAAACTCGTCAGATAATTATAAAACTTAAAAAGTATATTATAAAATCGTTATAGGGGGCAATGACATAAAGCACGTAAATTAAAAAGATAAAACTAAGAGCATTTCAGTGTTTTTCCTGTCCGGAAATAAAAGCAAAGCTTATGGGAAAAGTATGCCATAGTTATGGAGATGAAGGCGTGAAATGTGAACGTGATTCGGGATCCAATTAGAAGAGCTTAGCCCTCACTCAAGCGGGATATATATACTATATATACATTATGCCTCGCATTTCGTCACGCATTGCGTATACGCCCCGTGTGTCCCCATGGCGACTTACACTGTCGTAGCTTCTGCAGCAGCAGGTAGTAGGCCAACGGCGGCATGCTATCCAAGTCGAAATCCTGACCCTGCGGCGGCACAGCGGCCACCGGGAGAGTGGCACTCGCCTTCTGCGCCAGGCTATTCTCCTCCAGCTCGTCAATGATGTCAGTCAGCTCCTTGTACTCGCCCATGGCGCGTTTCTGGCGCGCCGCTAATGCCGCCACTGCCGCTGCTCCAGCTCTGCCGGATGATGATGATGATCCTGCTCCTCTGGCAGAGCCAGCCCTGATGTGATTTCCCAAATCCAGTTTGCCCGTGCCCTGCACAAATAAAGTGCCACAAAGCAAAGCACAAAAAACCAGCACACACCAGAGGAATAAAAAAAAATAAAAGAGGAGGAAAAATATTTGAGATATTTCCTTAGAGGGTGTTTATACCAAGTGTGGAAATTAAGGATAAAAGGATATTGAGTTTATGGAATTGTATTCATTTTTGAAAAATCTTTATAAATATGTTTTCATTTTTAATTCCACGAAGCTAAGGCTAAGCACTCATTATAGTTATGGCTGAAAACAGCAAATAAAAACTTTTTTGAGAATAAACAAAATATATTCTTAGAATTTAATTCAAAGCTTGTCTTTTACTTATTTAAAACGAAGTAATTATTATCTCTTTTTGATTTCAACACCTTTAATTTTATTAGAAAAATATAAGTACGCCCTCAAATACCATGAATATGTTTTATTTTCTTATTTATTTTATGTCCTTTTGATGTACTCTACCAGGTATCTCCTTGTCGAGGTCCTTGAGCTACTTGTTCATTTTTTTAAGAGATGGCTCAGCCGAGAGGCTGCCAAACTGTCGACACGTGTTAAGTTATTTTTACGCCGCCTATTTATGCTCATACTCGTACGTGAGCTGCACACACAGCGCCCAACACCCAGCTCTGTGTGTGTGTGAGTGAGGTGTGCCAGGGTGTGTGAATGTGCGAGTCAAGCACTTTATTGTTTCAATTTACAGCCCGGCTGGCAGCGTGTGTGCCGCTTGATTAGACAACTCAATGTAGATTGAAATGCCAACACCTGAAATCGGCTTGTAAATCGCACTTCACCCATAAACGCTTCTGCTTCTCCTGTGTGTGTGTGTGTCCGTGGGCGTATACTTGATATTAAACCTTAATTTGGTAAAGCATTTTTAGCCGCAATTGCGTATTACGTATACGCCGTGTGGCTGGCGAAAGTGTTAATTGGATGCGAATCGATTTCCTCTGCATCTGCAGCTTAATTGGTGGCATCGCAAATGGCGTTGACAGTGAGGAAATGAGACTGCACTCGCTGCTGCTGCCGGCTAAGGAGGAACTTTTTACCCGAATTTTCCGTCCGTAAAACCAAAGTACGTAGTACGTAGTTGCTAGCAGCGGCAAATTATAGCGCAAAGCTGGCGAACTTGTGCTGCCTGGGCAAATAACACTAATTAAGTGGCGCTTGTTTGGCTGTACCCAGTTTTACACTTGAAAAAATTAATTAAACTAGAGCTAAGCAGACTGATTTTGCAACTTGGAAAGTCTAAAAATTTACTGGAATTTTTTTAGGAAGCTTCTTTGAATTGTTTTGTGACTTTAAGGGGGATTTACATAAATAATATTTTCCAAAAACCAAAGTTTATAATAATTTTAAAATGTTTTTAATGTAGATACTTTCTCAAATAAATAATATCTTTTTTCCCCTCGATACTTATCCCTAACATATAAAAAATGTATAAATTGTAACCAAAAACTGTCCTCTTGGTAATTTTCATGTGTAACCACGCTCTCTCTCTCACCTGTAAAGCCTTGGCATGGCTGCAGACAAGGACATAGCAGGACGCCGCGATTAGCAGCAGTGTGCAATAACTGGGTCCACACATAACTGGCCTTGGTCGGTGTTTGCCGCTTATGAGCACCGCTCAGGACACTACGGAAGTGCTCTCTCGAGGCTCTCGACTATTAACTCCGCTCCGGCGAATGGTAACGCTTTGGGCACTTTGGGGGCTTTCGGACAACTACTGATGGCAGCAGCACGGCGATCCGGAATTTTTATAGCCAAATGCGCCTGGACCCCCCATGTGAGCATGATTAGCTCCCTGATGGACGGGTGCTAAGTGATTTGTTATGCACTCTAAGCTCCGGCTGCCCGCTGATCAGCGTAAACAGGCAGCGAGTCAAGCGGCAAATCCCAAACGGAAGTGCCACCAATTTGTCACACACACACAGAGAGCGAGAGGGAGTTTAAATCAGGGGACAAAGTCAACGGGATTGGGATTGGAATTGGAAAGATAATTGAAGACAGCAAATTCAGGATAGTTTGCCTACGCAGTCAGAGAAAATGAGCAGGGAAATGTAGGAGCCTTTGCTAACTTTATTAACAATAAATAGGTTAAATGAGCTATTAGAATATATTTTATCAGATAATAATCTACATTACTTAAGTGGTTTTATCACAGAAGAAAGTAATTTATTTTAGTTAATCCGCACATAACTTTAATCGTTGAAATGAAGAACTTTTCTAGTTTGCGGCTTGCCTTTTTAAAAGTCTTATAGGGCTCCTGCGACTTTTCCAGACAAGAGCTATATAAAATCATTAAATAAATGATTTAATTATACAATAATTCACTAGATATTGTCCACTTTTGTCCCTGTGCAAGCGTGGGACATCCCGTCTTAATGGAAATCAGAACGCGCCCAGAGGGCGAGAGAAATCGCATTAGCGGCAAAGCCCACGACGGAGCAATGTCAATGCCGGTGACGCTGCCAATCGATCAATCTTATTTAAATGTTGACAGTTGTCTTCGGCAATGTATCTCAGCTTGAGGCCTGACTGCCGTTGGGGAAAGGCTTCCTTCCACTTTGGCATCGACTACGAATTGGTTTGATTCGTTGTCGGTCCTCCTGTTCCCTCGCTGGCTTATTTAAATGCCATTTCTGAGCCGCATTAGGTTCAATTTGTTGGGCAAACAGCTGGCACACACACCTGGCGCCAAGGAGGAGGTTTTGTCACCAGGCCTGTCAGCAGGCATTTAAATTCAGATTGTCGATGGGTCAACAAGGCGTCCGGAGTCGGAACTGATTTAGCAGTTGCCATCCACAATGGGTATCAATAACAGCAGGGCTGCAAATCTCCAGGATATTCAATTAACTAAACTCGAAACCAGCCAGACATCAGCAATCCATCAATTGGTTGTTTTTTTTCTCTCGGTTCTCTCGTCCATGCAACTGGTCCCTGCAACTGCAGAGCTGCTGGTTGAGAGTATTTATTTGTGCCACTAATTTACACAAACATGGTCAGCACTCGGAACCAGCACCACCTACGACCTCCGACCTGACGACCCCCAGCTGGCAGTTATTTATTTAGTAACTCAATGTGGGGCAGGCAAGCAACCTCTTTTGCCGCCTGCCGGACCCTGAAGGATTTATCTATTTGCCAAGTGCTGAAAAATGTATCCTTGAAAAATACAAAATAAATAGAAATAAGGTCACAAAAAAATAAGCTATTTAAAAAGCAGGATTAGACCAGTGAACAGAATATGTGGAGTCAGTAATTGGACTGCCAAATGCAGCTTCTAGGATTAGCCATTATATTTTCATTTAAAAATTACATTTCAGGCTATACATTTTTATAATTTTCATTGGTTTTTATTCAGAAACCCTTCTAGAGAACCTACCATAAGTTGGCCTTAGTGTTTGCCTTTCGAATTAGTCACTGGATCAATTATTTGCCTTGCTCACTTTATCAGCTTGCCAAGGCTCCCGAGGAGTTAAGCCCTCAAATGGCGCGGCGGCTAACGCCCACACACACAGGACACGGTGTGCGCCCTTTTGGCCGAGGCTTCCTTCGGGGCTGAGCGAAGGGATTTAATTGAATTAGTCGTGTCCTGTGCGCGCGGCACTTTGAAGTTTGCACTTTGCAACCCGCACCCCACTTGAGGAGGATGCTTTGGGATCCTGTCGGAGTCCTCCGTTGACCCAGGGGCCATGGGCTCTGTTGACGTTTGCGCTTAGAAAGGATTCAGGCGGAACCTGAGGGCTGAGATGCGAAGATTTTACCCAGGCCAACGCGCGATGGCAATAATTAAGCCAAATGGAGTGCGAGTGGGGCAAAGGACCTTTGCGACCGATAAATAATGGCGCATTAAATTTATAAGCCTCGAAGCGGAGAATGGAGAGCCCCATCATGTGGTTTTTAGCCAAGAACATTAAAACATTTAGTTGCCAATCTCGACCCGATTGTCTCTGGTTGGACTGAGCAAACAAGTCGAAAACCAACAGTCGAAGGACAAAACAAGGAGCTGCGATGTAATCGACTCTGCAAGGTTGAGTGCCATATATATGGCCACATGGCAGGACTTATATATCCTTAAAACTATAGAGACCAAAATGGTGGGAGGATACACAGAGGAAAGCCAGCTAAAAAAGTCTTAAATAAATACTAGAAATATCTGTTATCTTCTCCCCAAGTAATCCTTTATCCTAACTACTTTGTTCTTTTTTCAGTGTAGGCTAAGCAACAGCTTTCGTTACACGAGTTGAATAAAAAACTTGTAGCCAGCAATTTATATATTCTGCCAAGGACATTTCAAATTCAACTAAATGTGCCAGCAACTGACTGAGGCGAAAGCTAAAGCTTGTTTTTAGTTTCTCCCGAGATGATGTGCTAGCTTTTTTACGGTCAAATTGAGTTACCAAATCCCCCTTGACTTGAAATAATTCAAAAGATTATGATTAAATCTTTTGTTTTACTTAAAACCAGCACTGAAGACAAAGAAACTCACCAGATTTTGCTGAAAACATAATGTGAACGCTGCTATAAAAAAACAAACTTTTCCCCTAGATGCGAAGATAAGCTCGCTTTAATCCCACTTTTAAAGCAACAACTTGTCTGTGTATATATAGTATATGCCCACAAGTGTCAGCACTTGGCAGCTGTGGGGATATAGAAATGCAGATGCGTTGAGTTTTCGCAGAGAATGCATTGCATGTCGAGCGCACACATTGCGTATACGCAACGTATTTCTGTTATATTTATTTTTATATTTATTTTTTTTATATGTTTTAATGTAGTGTGAGAAAAGTTGAAATGGCGGACAGACAAATGACAGCTCTCTGGGTGAGCCGTTCTTCCGGCAAATCAATATGCCAGTCAAAATGGGGTTTATGGCCCCTGAATTTTATATATAATGATATATAAGGACATAAAAGCCCCACGGGCGCAACAGTTCGCAGTTCATAGTCTCATTTTGCCAATATCATGCAGTTTCACAGCCTCACGCTCTTCGATTATTTCATAAAATATTTATTTATTCATTTGCAGTTCCCGTGTCGCCGACATCCCGCCATTCGCCAGCAATTCAGGAAACTCGAGAGGAGACTAGAGGGAAAAGCAACCTGCGGAGGATTGGGAAATGGAGTGGAGCCCAGTCGGAGCTTTGAGCAAACACTCGAAACACGACGGAGGAGCCGTGGCAGGAGCCACAGCCAGGATGAGGACGAACTTTCGTGGGCTTGTTTGCATTGCAGATTGCAATTACGCGTACTCGCGTTTTAACTTACGCACAGCATCGAGCCAGAGATAAGTCCCGCGTAATGATGATGGCTGGGTACGGGGAACTTTAATCAGGACGCGACGTCTCAAGTGACCGAAGGGAAATTGAAGACATGTCAGAGGCCAAAGTTACTGACCTTCTTCTGGCCACAACAATGACATTGCCGGCAGCAGGAACAGGAGCAGCAACCACAGCGGCAACAGCAGCTGCAGCCTCCGGCAGGCTAAGCAAATCGATTGCAACATTCGTGGCAGGTAGCGTCACAACAGCAACATCCACATTAACATCGACATCAGTATCAGCATTAACATCAGCTTTAGCCACTGGCAACAGCAGCCACCTCCTGCATCCAGCAGCAACATTAGCCACCACTCTTGCCACAACTGCAACATCTGCTGCCGCTTCTACTGCTGCCACAACATCAACAACGAGTCTGCCTATAACCCCACAATTTGTAGATGCCTCGTTGACTTCGCTATCGTTAACAGCCACCTCGTCCTCGTCCTTTGATTACTTCTCCTCCGCCTCCGCCTCCTCTTCCTCCGCTTCGTCCTCGGAGGCCCCTTTTGAGCTGCTAGCAAACACAACGGGCAATGCCCCCAACATTATCATCGATTCCGGCCAAGAGCTGGAGGAGAGCTGGCTGGATATGTCACTGCTGCTGCTCAAAGGATTCATTTTCTCGTCAATTATCCTGGCCGCGGTCCTGGGCAATGCATTGGTCATCATTTCCGTCCAGCGCAATCGAAAGCTGCGGTAAGTCTTTATATCCAATTACTGCCTTTCCTCGGGGTTGCACATTCAGAATTAAATATTTTTTGCTTGTTAAAAAATATAATTATAAATATGTTCAATCTTTTTGGGATATATATTTATTTTTCAGGTATTTATTTATCAGGAAATATTTTAATACTTAGTACAAAAAATATAATGATGAAAAACTGTTTGTTCAAAGCCTCAAAGAGAATTTATTTAAGCCTTGTTTATTCTATGGAGATTTTTTTTAGCTTGTAATTATATAGAATTATTTATAAATCCAACTTTGGCAGCACTTGTCAGCACCTTCTCAGTCACCTGGGCTTAATTGACGGTCATTGCCGCAAGCGCGGCTCACAACAATGCAGTTGGCAAACACAAGAAAACACGCTGCCAACCTCTTTGTGCCAGCGTAATAAATGTAATTTAAATGAGCGACAAGTGGAATAATAAAGCGCAAAACGAAGTTAAATGCGACACAGACACACAGGGACACACAAGCCCAACGCTGATGCCGATGCTGCTGCTGCTGCCATGACAGCGTCGCGATGACAGGACGCCCTAGAGTGCAGTGCAAATAAGTGTAGCATACAATTCAGAGCTGGGCTCGTGCACCGCCCTGCCACGCCCTTCCCGCCTTGCTCCGCCCACCCTTAATGTTTATGCGTTCGAAGGGGGGGGCAGGCTCTGATTAAAGAGTTTATCGCGCTACTAAAAAAAGAAGCTTAACTTGCACAGATTATCGTTTATTGCATTATTATAAAATGTAACTGGCTTGGCATATAGGATCTCGTTAAGAATATATATTAAATGTACAGAGCTTAAGCAAAGGCAAGCTTGTAAAAAGGCTTAAGGAGCAGGAACTGAAGGAGTCTGTTTAAATAAGCATTTTAAATTAAAGTCTAAGGACAAAGGTTCCATTTATGAAACTCATCAGTTTTAAGAGCCAAGCTTGATAATTATAAGGAAGGCTTCCGCTTGGAAACTTCGATTTTTAGCTCAAGTAGTTGTTTTTGTTAATTATCAGCAAGGCTTCCGTTTGGAAACTTCGATTTTTACCTTAAGAAGTTTCATTTCCTCAAGAAATATCCTTTTACCCAGTGCTATATGATTGTAATACAAAATGCAAGTTCTCCTTCTTGAAACCACTTATCCCAGAGCCCGGATAATACCTTCCCTTGGCTCATTCCCTTCACCTGAAGATGGCAGCTTCCTTTTAGGTGGTCGAATGACTTGTGACAGCCAAGGAAATTGCTGCATGCAGGTGACCTGAGAGGAAATAGCCTTAAAAAAAACAAAAGCAAATCTCTGTGTGTGTGTTTAGCCAACAGATTCCATTCCATTTCGGCTTGGTCACTCCACTGACTCCCCGAATGACGACGAGTGCTTGGTTGGTTAGTCAGAACACAGGGCCAAACATAACACACATCTCGCATGTAAAACCCACTAATTCCGTTGCTATTGTTTCATTCGCAGGGTGATAACCAATTACTTTGTCGTGTCGCTGGCCATGGCCGACATGCTGGTGGCCCTCTGTGCAATGACGTTCAACGCCTCCGTGGAGCTATCCGGCGGCAAGTGGATGTTCGGGCCGTTCATGTGCAACGTGTACAACAGCCTCGATGTTTACTTTTCCACGGCGAGCATCCTGCATCTGTGCTGTATATCGGTGGACAGGTATGACAAGACTATATTGAATGATTTTAAGTTGGAGATCTCTTTAAATCCTGGAGGACCATTAATCTTGCCCAGCTGCCCGAAATCACTTTCAATGCCAGGGCGAAGTAGAAATAATTAATTACCGTGAAAGGCGCGCACATCAAAAGCAAACATTAGGCCGCCCGCCCGTATGATGAATGCGGCCCAAATGATTTGGGCGTGTTATACTCTCGTGCCCCTGCCCCCCATCTGTGCTCCCCGCAAGCCGTTAATTGGGCGATATCCCAACTTGGGAGGCAGGCCAACAGCTGCTGACCAACAATGGCCAATGGCCAATGGCCAACATTGGCACGGGGGCCCCTTTGTCTGTTTTAATTAATTTGTGTTTCGCTCACCTTGTTCGCTGGCCGCAGAAACAAAGGAAATTATATATATATATCAGCAGCAATCGAAATTAGAAAATTAATTATGGAAATTATTAAGGTTGACAGAGGCACTACTATTCATTAAAATATGCATATTAATCACATTTTTACCATAAAAGATAAATAAATCTAAGCTGAACTCATCATAATAGGTCAGGAAATATTGATATTGGATTACTCTAAGCCATAAATGGATATTTTGTTTAATATATCAGAGTAATATAAACCAAAAAAATATACAAATATTTAGCAAAAATAATAATTTTAAAATCAGGCTGATAATTATCTGTAATAACTATTAAACGATATTTTTCGATGTGTAATATTCACTATCAAATTTTTTTATATTTTTGTATAATCTCTACCTATTGTTTTTCACCTTTAAAACCCATTCGTATTGCCTAAAAATATAATTTCCATATGAAAATATATTTTAACTCAATAAAAGTCCTCTAATTTAAACCCTTAAAATCATTAAAACAAAAATCAAAAGTATTCTTCTTCAACATTTACAAACTAATTAAATACTCTCACCTTTTTTATGGTTTTATAACTTGATTTTCCTGCCTGGCAAAATGTTTAAGAAAACGTGATTATGCTGCTGGCCATCAATTATAGTGCCAAGAGCCCCGATTCCCTCCTCCTCCTCCTCGTGAGGCACACAACCAACCACCTGCCACCTTTTTGCGGCTGGGCCTTGTCCGCAATTCATTTCCATTAATAAAGTTGACCTCCTCGGCCTTTCCGCTTCCCCTTTTGACAGATACTACGCCATAGTGCGTCCGCTGGAGTATCCCCTGAATATGACACACAAAACGGTCTGTTTTATGCTTGCCAACGTGTGGATCCTGCCCGCCCTCATCTCGTTCACGCCCATCTTCCTGGGCTGGTACACCACCGAGGAGCATCTGAGGGAGGTGTCCCTCCACCCGGACCAATGCTCGTTTGTGGTCAACAAGGCCTACGCCCTCATCTCCAGCTCGGTCAGCTTTTGGATACCCGGCATCGTAATGCTGGTGATGTACTGGCGCATCTTTAAGTGAGTGGCCCAGAATGGATGTGGCTTCCCCCCTCATCCGGCCGATGTTGATGGCTTGCTTAATTGCCGCCGCCCCCGGGTCTTTTTCTCTCTCTCCGTTTTCCAGGGAGGCCATCCGGCAGCGCAAGGCTTTGAGCCGCACCAGCTCTAATATCCTGTTGAACAGCGTCCATATGGGGCACACCCAGCAGCCCACCAACCTGAGCTATCTGCATCCCAGCGACTGCGATCTCAATGTGCACTCTGGGCGGGAGGAGACACAAAGTGCGCTGAGTAACTTGGAGGTAAGTCTTGTAGCGTTGAAGATAAGGAAAGTGGAGCTGAGACCCTTTCCTTTGTGATTCTGCCACAAACAAGACCCATCATTCCCTGATGCTTGTATGCCCACAGGACATGCTGCAGCCGGCCACCGATGAGGACGACGACAGGGACGAGTGCGATGAACTGCGTGTCCCTTCGCCACCGCCACGTCGTCTTAGCAGGAGCAGCATCGATCTGCGTGACCTGGAGCAGGAGAGATACGAGAAGGTCACGCACACGGACAGTGCTCCCTCGATGATGGCCCTGCAGCAAACGCTTCAGCCCTCCCACAATCAGCTGCAGCCACCAGTGCCGCTATTCAATCCACAAATCTGGACCGAGGGCAAGCTGCCTGTTAAGGATGTGGATGAGCCCCATCCTTCTCATCCTACGGCGCCGCAACAGCAGCTCAGTCTGACCAGCGGCAGTGGGAATAGCGAACCGGAGCCAGAGTCCCAGGCGTACCGCGTCTTTGGCCTCAACAGCGACGAGAGCGAAGGCACCGATCTGTACGACACCCACCTGCCGCTGGCCGAGGATAACAAGGAGCTAAAGCGGCTCATCGAAGACAACTACCTGTACTTCAAGCGGCAAACGGGTGGCACCATCATCAGTGGTCCCGGTGGTGGCAAATATGCCGCCCTCAGTGAGACGGACTTCATCCGGCTCAAAGCCGGAGCAGCGGCCTGCGGACGAAAGCCATACGCGGCCAGCGACTCGGAGTTCCTGCGCACCATCAGTGAGTCCAGAGCCGCCACCAAGGAGCAGGTTTTGCCCCCCGGCAAGGAGAAAGGCTTCAATATCCTCTCGCTGCTGGCCAAGACGAAACGGTCCAGTGCCGAGTGCTTTGCTCTGGAGCGGAAGCGGCACCAGGCCAATTCCGAGGGCTCCAGCTTCTTCCGGCGCGCCCGGAACCGGAAGCTGTCGCACAGCTACAACGGATGCGGCGGCGGTAAGGAACGCAAACTTGAGCGACGCCAGCGGCAGCACAGCGACACGGACTCCACGCCCAACAAGCCGGACATCCTGCTGGACATCAATGTGCTCAGCGAGCAGAATGGCGCCAGCGTGATCCAGCAGTTCAGCGACGGCGTCCAGCTGATTGACTTCAGTGAGGTGAAGACCCCGGATTCCCAGCTCCGGCATCGGCGCAGCGATGACGAGCTGGCCCAGCTGGCGGACTGCTTTGGGGAATCACCCCTGCAGCCATCCACGCCGCCGCCATCGCTGTCGCCGCCGGAGCTGCCGGAGCCGAGTGGCCTGCTAATTGCCAGCAGCTCGGAGCTTGCGGAGATCTTCCGGTCGCTCAGCTTTCCGCTGGGCCGGCCGGCCGGTGCTCCCCAGCGCCTGAGCACGCTCAGCGATCAGGTGTGCGCCAACTACCTGATGTCCCCACCGAATACGCCGGCTCCGCAGACCGCGGCCAATGGGGCCGCCATAGACTCCTCCAATGCCAACACAACAACAACGGGCAGCCGGCGTCCATCAATGTGTACTTCCTGTCGCCGCCGCCGCATGCCGCCGGACCCGGTTATACGCCCAGCGACACCTCTACCGTGTCCTTGGATGTGGTGACCACCCTGCCTGTACCCGTTCCAGTGCCCGTTCCGGTGCCGTCACAGTCCACAAATCCCCAAATGCCCTCGCCCAAGCCGGAGATCATACTCGATTCCACGCTGTCGCCCGTCGAGGCCGGTTCCGACGAGCACAAGGATGTCACGTCGCCGCTGTTCAAGCGCAAAGATAGCAACGGCGATGCGGACGTGAGCGTTTCCGGGGGAAATGGTGGGGGCGGTGGAGGAGGAGCGCGACAGCGCTGCAGCATCCTGGCGGGCTACGATGGCATCCAGACGGTGCGCAAGCGACAGGCATCCGTAGTGACCTATGACGTGAACGTCATCAACTTTTCGCAGGAGAACAGCGACAGTCGCAGCTACATTCCCATGGGTCGAGTGTCCACGAGTTCAGCAAGTGAGTAGCAAGGATAATGTGTATATATATATATATAGTATTGTGTAGATAGAGCAGGTGTCTCGTTAAAATTAAAATAAATAATATATTGCCTTTGGGAAATTCGTTGTATTTTTTACAGATTTTTTAGTTTAAGTTTTTTAGTTTAAAATGGCAATAAAAAAAAGGATTGATTTTAATGCCATTTTAAACTAAAAAAATTTAAAATTAAAATAAACAAATTCAATGTTAGGCAAATAATTTACTTCCCTGTTAAATATTTCGAATTTCTTAAAAGCAATTTGTATTTATCTAACAAATATAAAAACAAAGATACTTAAGCTACAAGATGCATAACGCGGTAGATGTTTTCAGGCAGAATCCTTGAGCTTCTCGATCTCTTATCCGTTCGCCAAGAGCCTAAGCCTAGAGTTATGCCTCCTGAAGCTTAATATTATCTTTAATAGAACCCTTCCTTGAAGAAGTTAAATTATAATGCTTAAAGAGAGTATCCTAGATAAGCTTTCTATAGATTAGTGCTAGCTTTTAGCTGGTTGCACCTGCAAACGAAGAGCAGAAGGGACTGGACCGACCCCATTAAAGTATCCTATTCCCCACCCAATATTCTCCCGATCCTTAGCGTTTGCCGGTGCATGGGAGGAGTGCCTCCAGTGCATGTGATACTTCTCTGTGTTACCGAGAAAAGCAAAAAAAAAAGAGTGTCCTGTACACTACTTGTATCCTTTGTACTGTACTCTCGTCTCTATCTGTCTTTCTCTCTCTCTTTCTCCTATATCTTCCACGGCATTTCGTTGTGTGTTCTATATATGTGTATATATGTAAAATCGAAATCACCAAAATTATGTCCAACCAAAAAAACAAATACTTCTTCTCCAAACCAAAACTCCAAAAACAAAACAAAACCAAATAAATAAAATCCCAAAAAAAAATGGCAGAGCACGAATTTTCCAATAAATCCTCGCTGATCCGACGCGGCGGCATCTGCATCTTTGTGGATGAGGAGGAGGCGGAGATCATTGAGCAGCGGCCCCGCGGCATCACCTTCGCCCCGGTGTCCAGTCCGTTGCCCAAGTGTCCGCTCTGCGGCGCCGACATCAGCACCACCAAAACCACCACCACCACCGCAAACGCCGGCACCACCACAGCCACTGAAACCACCAAAGTTCCACCAAGTGCTAGTGCCAGTGCAAGCGCAAGTCCAAGTGCTAGTAGTAAACGTAGTAGTCACGCCACAGCTCCGGATCTTGGCCAGAATTCGCGGTCCAGGTCCACTCGCTTCTGGCACAATCGCAGGGCGGCGGTAACGGCATGTTGGCAGCAGAGCAAGAACCGGAAGCGCCGCTTCGATACCGGATGCAGTCACTGTGGTGCAACCGGTGAGTCTTGTCGTATCCCCCCTCCTTCCACTCTCTTCCCCCGCTCGCTCTCACTCTTTGACTTTCCGCCTGTCTCTCAGACCTAGCACCTGCCTCATGATTCCATGACTCCTTCTCATGCTTCACCAACTGTCCAGCCAGTGTCAATCATGTCCAGAATGCATCTGGCTTTCCTCATATGTTTACTTTCATTTTGTATTTACCCAGGATCATGTTGAATTTCTATATGCATTTGTATATATTTTGACATCTCTCATATCCTTACCAGATCATCTCTGCTAAAGTCCCACTAAAAGCTTTCAACTTTCTATAGTTTTCATTAAATTAAATGGAAAAAAGTATATCTCACTGTATATATATTTTAATATATAAAGATAGTGTTATAAATATTTTAAAACCTTAACCTTTATTAAGAAAGTTATCATTAAAATAAGTCTCAAATAAAATGGCCTCAAGTTTACTCCAATTAGTTTCTAATAAGTTTTTATTAAATAAAAAAGATTTCAAAGAATAACCCAACATTTAACAAGATTTCAAAACTTATACAAACTGTAACCAAGAAGCTCTCGTTATTCTTTTTGAACCCTCTCACCACTTGACTTAACCTGATGGGTAAATCCCTGGGAGATATGCCAGTTTTTGGCACCTTCTTATCTCGATACCCTCTACAAACCAGGTTAGGCCACTAAATCCGGCGGGTAGCAGATACACATACACCGCCCACTCAACCAAGTGCCCTGCCGCCCACCTGCCGCCCATGCTTCACATGTTTCATGCTTGCTACGCTTTCCCCGATTTCCCGCTTTCCCGCTTGCCCCGCTCTCAAGCTGTACATAATTGCTTCCGTTTGCACGTGCGTTTGCTTTGCTTTATTGCTCCTCCTTCACTCTGCCATTCGTTTTTGCATTATGATTTCACCTGGTTCTGGCCATCCCCCATTCTGGCATCCATCAGCGGATGGTCTCCAAGGATGGGGGCTGTCCGCCGCTACCTCCTGTTGCTCTGTGCCGTCCGTCTGATTTGTTTTCTCTTCCTGGCTCCCCCGCACACTACCCCACGTTTCGAGTGATGTTTATGTTTATGTTTGTGCGGGTGGATTGGTGCACTTACAAAAAAAAAACAAATTTCTTGGAAATTGTTAATACATTTTGATAGCAAGAAAAGTATAAAAAATAAGCCTAGAAATTATTGTTGAAGCTGCCACGAAATTAAATTTAAATTTATTAAAAAGAACCTTTTTTAAAATAACAAATATTTTCTTTAATATAAAATTAAACTGTTAGCAATAAAATCAATTTATAAGAAATATTTAAAATATTGCAGTTTCATAAACTATTTAATTTAAAGTTAATTGTAAATATAACTTCATTTTTAAGTTATATTAATTCTAAAATACTTTCTCTGGCATCCTTTATTCTACATTTTAAATATTGTTGATTCCTTCAGCATTTCAAAATATTTTTTAAATATATTTTTTGATAAATCGTAAATAATTAATTTAATGTGAAGCAAATTATTAATGCATTTTTACAACAATTTCCATGATTTTTTTTGCGAATGTAACCGATTTAATGCGGGGCATTGTATGTCTTTGTGATAACAAGTGTCCTGTGTAAATATTTTCAATTGTTTGCCTCGTTTTTATTACTTTTCCCGCACACACACACACGAAGACACAACACATGTTGGCCTTTCCAGCAGTTTAATGACAGTTAGGGACTTGGGCTAGGGGCCAAGGAGGAGGCGGTACTAGAAGGTCCTCGATACTCGCACAGCAACACACAGCAATACAGCAACAGCATTACTAATGTCAAAGTTAAACATACCAGGACACGACCCATCACCCACACGGCGTATACGCAACATGCCCGGCAACCACTTTCTCTTACAATAAAATGAACATAACCCGTATTTTTTTGCATTTTACACTCAGAGAGAAATAGAAAAATAGGTTAACCTAGAATTTCAGGTTTTATTTGCTCAGTAAAAGAAAATATAACAAAAATAAACGAATTATCAGCAATGCTATAAGCTTTAGTTGCCTGATTTTTTAAGCACTATCACTATATTTTTTCTGAGTGTAACCACAAAGACACCCACAAGTACAGAAGAACTAGAAAACTGTCAACTGCCTTGGCTTAGCCAGAACTTGACTCTGGTCAATGTCCCAAAGAATGGGCGGCGGCCGACTCGAATCGAATCGTATCGAACCGAATCGAATTGAACTTAATCAGCCAATTGCCTTCCTTCATTGCGCTGTCCTAAACTCTTTATCTGCCCCTCCACAGGCGGCTCCGTACGTCCGGCCAAAGGATGGAAGGCCGAGCACAAGGCCGCCCGCACCCTGGGCATCATCATGGGCGTCTTTCTGCTCTGCTGGCTGCCCTTCTTCCTGTGGTAAGTGGTGGTCTCCATAGTCCGTAATCCGTAATCCGAAGTGCACAAGCGGCTGTGGGTCAGCTCATCCCCATGTGACTCGACTCTCACTTACACTCTCCGCCAGGTATGTCATCACATCGTTGTGCGGCCCCGCCTGCCCCTGCCCCGATGTTCTGGTGGTGGTGCTCTTCTGGATCGGCTACTTCAACTCGACACTGAATCCGCTTATATATGCCTACTTTAATCGGGACTTCCGCGAGGCATTCCGCAATACGCTGGAGTGTGTGCTGCCCTGTCTGGAGAAGCGAAATCCCTACAACGCCTACTACGTCTAGACCGGACGGATGCGGATTCTGATACCGTTGTCTATGCCCCCTCTTTTCGATATGGAACAATGCCCCTATAAGTGATATTTAATACTCGAGTGAATCGTCGTTAAACCAAAAAAGGAAAGGCAACAAAAACAAAGCCGGCAAAGAAACAAAGAAAAGTAAAGCAAAGGGAAAGCAAAGCAAGCAAGCATCTAGCTAGTAAAATCCTTCGAGCTAAGCAATACTCAATGTGTGTTTATTACGTATACGTGTGTACATTTCCATTTAAGCAACGATAGGGAATTTAAAAATTAAACTTAAGTTGTGTTCTGCAAGGGGATAGTGCTGCCCCCGCAACCTATACTATCCATATATAAGTGTTGTTTGTCCAACTAAACAGAAGATATACGTAACAATATACATATGAAAGTCGAAAACAAATTAGAGAATGCGCAGCTATGCTTGGTAAAGAAAACATAACGTTCAAACGAAATGTTGTCTAATTAAGCTTAAGAAACTTAAAAAAAGTTGCACTTCGGTTCATCGAAGATAGGGCACTTTTTCCATAGCTTAAAAATAAATTCATTTCAAATGAGTGTTTATGAATATTATAAGTATTTTTTAAGTTTAAAAATTCCTTTTCATTTCAGAGACTTTCGAGAGGGATTAGTTTAATATTGAAAACTAAAAGTAGTCATCAAAATGTATTATTTTTTTATATTTCCCCAAACAAATTACAACTAATACTTAAATATTTTTCTAAAATTATGTTAAATTCAATAGCAAAGTCTTAGAAAAAGTGTCCCCACCATAGTCTTACCCTAAGAATCATATATAATCTAGACCTACATGTATTAGCAAACAAAATCTACATAATCGAGAGTTAAAAACAAATTGAGAATTATAAATTATGCAAACGAAATGAAGTAAAAACTAGAAATTAGCGAATGAAAGGGAATTGTTGTGTAGGTCACATTATGAATTTTCAAGCAGAAAGACAATCTACCAAAATGTGTAAACAAGAATGAAGTTCGAAACAACCCAACAAATATTGGCAAGCTGTAGAAAATTTCGCCAGTCGCTGCAAAATCGATTCACTTATTTCAATTTAGTTAGTTCGATTCCTCCAACCACCCACTTCTCCTGAGTTGCGACGACTTTTGTGATAGTAAAGGAAATTGATTGTATTTCTAGTTGAATTGGTTTGCGTTGAGTCAGTCAGTAATGCATCCCGTCTCAGTATCTGTAGGATGTGTGTGCGCGTGTATGTTATATCTATAGGTAATGCCATGTATCGCTATGTATTTCAATGTACTTGCTGAACTAAACTATTGCATATTAAAGTGTGAAACTAACGTGTTTTAAAAACAGTTGAAATTGTTTTAAAGTGGGGAAAATGTATTGATAAAGAAAATGGTTGTTTTGTGATATCAGGAAAATATTTGAAATTTACTGTGGGAAAAATCATTAAATTATTTACTTGTTTTCTTGGATTTACTTTTTAAAATCAAAATTTGAATGAAAAAGCTTACGGTACTTCCCGCCCTTTCAGTTAAACCTAGAGCTGGGATGTTTTGAAAAATTTTGAAATGCACTATCGACAATCGATAAAGTGATTGTCTTGGTATTTTTCTAACATTCAAAGTTTATCCTTTATAGATACAAATATTGTTTAATTTTCTTGAAATTAAAATTTAATTTACTATCAGCCCCAATAAACCAGTAAGAAGATGATTAAAACCTTGGCTCCTTGATTCGGAGAATTTAGATGTTGGAAAAAGTCAAGTCATCGATAGTAATATCGAAACACTTCCAGCTCAAATTGCCTTTGTTATTGATAATTATTATTATTATATTATTGATAATATGTGGGTGTTTCTTATCACCCACTGCTCGCCCGTGGAAGCTTGAAGCCCGAACAGCTGCTCAGCAGAGCGCAGGGGCCGCCTGAACAAAAGCGAAAGCAAAACGCAAGCCCGCATCGAGATATATGTATAGGCGAAATCAGCAATCAGCGGCTGCACTTAAAAAAGTCAGCAGACCGATCGAACAATGAACCAGCGACTCTAGAGAGCAGAGTACACAAAGCTGGACTCCCGAACAAGAGCAACAGGTGACCTACAATGGCCGAGGTACAGGAACAGATTCAGCGGCAGCTCCTAAACTTGCTGTCCGCGGATCAGCGGCAAGTTTTCGAGGTCAGTGTTTGGATGATCTCTGCCTCTTTATTTTGTTATTAAAACCCTTCCTTCAGATCTTTATACAGTGGCTTCATGGCAAGGCCACTGGACCAGTTCACGCCCAACAGACTGCCTTGCAAACCATTCTCCGGACTAATCCCTATCCCGCCCTCCAGCTGCTGCAACAGCTCCAGGTCCACTCCAAGCTGCACATTGGACAAATCATAGCCGCCGTACTGCAGCAGCTTCTAGCTGAAGGCGATGTCTCATCGTCGAGTTCTCTTTGTTTGCTGGCAAATTTTCCGGACTTCATTTTGGAGGCGGCCACGCTTCGCCAGAAGCTAATGACCCGCCTGGCGACTGAATCAGCCAGCAAAGAGCACATTTTGCTCGCCCTGCTGTCGAGGAGTGAGGGTAGCCTGCTGGAAGATGTCCTCCAGGAAAGGCAACAGGCCATGCGGACGCAATGCAGTGAAGCAGCGCCACCCACCCGAGAGTTGGTCTTGTGGCTCGCCCTGGGCCAAAGAGAGCACTTTGTGGCCAGTTTGTGTCAGCAACTCAAAGATTTTGAATGCTTCCAGGATCGCACATTAAGGAATACCTTGCTTATCCTGCGACTTGCCAATGAGTTTGCCCTGGGAACCCAGACTTTGGATGAGCTGGGATGCCTGGACAAGTCCCTGAAGGAGTTTGACCCGAGTGCGGTGCCCGAGGAGCTGCAGGAAGTTCACAAATTCTTCTTTGCCGACTTCCAGCGTCTGTCCACGCTGCTCAATTTCCTGCAACCGCGGGAGGCGAGCAAAACCCTCAAAGTAGAGGCTCTACTGCGGGCGCCGGGCGTGCTCACCCTGATCCACGACTACGGCATACAGTGCGAGCACCAGGAGCTGCTCAGCCTGCTCGAGGACACTCACAAATGGCAGCTGCAGACTCCGGCGCTGAAGTGCCTTTATCAGCAGGAGCGGGAGATCCTCAGCTACTACACGGCGCTCTGTCATGTCTACAATATGATTTTAGATCAAGGCGAACAGTCAACCAAAGCCAAGTTGGTGCAGCTTTCCGGACAGATGAGACAGCTACACCAGCTGGGTACGTTGTGCTCCCTGCTGGAGGATATATTCCTTTTGGTCTTCCTGCGCTGGGAGCAGCTGGAGCAGAGCCATCAGAAGAGAAGGGAAGAGCAGGACGATGATGACGAAGAGGACGATGACGAACAGTATGTGGATGATGATGTCACGAAACCACAGCGACCAGCCGCCGCCGCCAGTCATATTCAGCGCACGCGATATGGTTTTATCTGCCGCTCGCCCTCGCTGCAAGCCCTCTTCACCTTTCTCCGGGCCTTTGTCACCAAGAAACTGCACTCGCAGGACTACAAGTGCGCCGCCGAGCATCACCAGAGATTCCAACGACTTGTAGACGCTATCAATGAGGCTCTGTGCAAGTTGGGAGTCCTTAACAAGATCGATCAGTCTCTGGCCGCCTCGGCACCTTCTCTAAGCTGTCTCCTGGAGCCGGAACAGCTGCTGCAGTTGGTTCAGCTGCACAGTACGGCCAAGGAAAAGGCCTCCAGTGATGACGAGAGCCGAGAACGCAGCAACCACGCATCCAGTTTAAGCAGGAGAAAGGCTCGAAAGCAACGACGAGCGGTTAGTTTCAGCGGAGCAGCAGTCTTCGAAGACTCCCGCTGACGCAGGACCCACCATGGAGCAGTACAGGGCCCGGGCGCAGCTACTCTCTGGCCATGGCAGAAAGAACTCCTGTGTCATTTCTCCAGGCGAACGTTCCATCATTCCTAAAATGCTTAGCACACCGGAGCAGCTGGCAATCATGGCACTGGCCCTCAAGAACTTTAACGATGTCAAGCAGATCATCGAGGTGAGTCTTCTCAATCTTTTAATTCCTTCAATTCTTTGAATTCAATGATTAATGCTTCATCTCCCGGCAGACCTTCCACCTGGAACAGAGCCAGCTTAGTCGAGAGCTACAGTTCATGGAGCAGCAGCAGCTGGTCAAGCAAAAGCTAGCCACCATTTATGCCAACTATCAGGCCTTGGAGGCGCGCCATCCAAACTCGGATGAGACTACCGTGGAACAGATCAAGGGCGTGGCAGCCAAGGGCTTTGAACTGTCCAAAATCATCAGTGTGGTGGACAACTTTGCTCAGGCTCAGCGCCTGCAGCAGAATCCGGAGCTAAAGACACTCCTCCTGCGACATCAGGCGGGTTATCTGCAGCAGTTCGAGGAGCGTAACCTGAACGCTTTAATCATCTGCGACCTCATTGTGAATCTGGGCTTTAACCGCGAGATCACGAGCAATCTGCTATTGGTCATCCGCCGGCAGCAGCAGCTCAAGGTGTGCGACGGCGACGAGGCCAACGCAAGCTCTAATTCCACTGAGATTGGCGCCATGGTTCTCCTGCAAAACCTCTGCGAATGTATGCGTCTCTTGGAGCGATCGGGCCAGAAGCCGGCACTGAATGAGCTTCTGTCTCGACAGAGCTATCCCCTACGGCCTTCGGTTCTTGCCATGCAGCTGCAGCGGGAAGCCGCTTTTCAAACCATTTACGGCCGCGAGCCTGCGCAGTACTCACATGGCCAGGAGCTAAGGGCGAATGCCGGACAGTTCCAGCAGCTGCGATCGCGATGGAATTACTATGCCCGCTTCTGCAGCTATGTCCAGCAATTGGCCCGCCTCCTGCAGCTCAGAGATTCCAATCTGGAGTATCACAATACGCAACTGCTACGAAACGATCCCTACGAAGTCATTGGGGAGCTGATCTATGAGTGCGGCATCACACCGCTGGAGATCGAGTCCAGTGTGGCGGCACTTCACCTGAATCTCGTCCATGTGATTGCCCTCAACATCTGTCCCCAGTTGGGCGAAGAAGCAGCGGCGAACACGAGAACCAAGAGATTGCCCCGAGTGGTGGCGCCTCAAAAGCAGGAGTCCATCCACAACTACATAGCTCAGCACAACCAGCTGCTGGCACAGATCCTGCAGGCGGTGCAGCTGGGCAGTCTGCCGGATAGCGAGGCGGGTTTGGACTTCTCGTGCCTGGGACATGTGATGCAAATGCCGGAGGTGGAGTGTCTGGCCAGCATGTACGAGGGTAATCACGTGCTGGCCGCCCTTAATACCTACAAGCTGGACAGCGCTAGCCTGGAGAAAGTGGTGCCTGATCGGGAGCTACTGCTGCAGATCTTGCTGCTGGGCATGGGCACTCAATCAGGTGAGTGAACATCCTTAGGATCTCCTTTAGCTCCTTTTCTTATCCCACTTCTTTGTAGAATCTCAAGAGCAACTCAGATCAAGGATAGATGGCCTGATTGTAGAGCTAATAACGCAGGATCCGCGTCACATCCAGCTGGTGGTGCACATGAGTGACCTCGGCATGCGTGCCAGCTTGCTAAAGGAGCACTTCACCCGCATCTCAAGCAGCCAACTGGCCAAGGAACTCATCGAACGAACAGTACAGCATCACAGGGCCGCCAAGGAGATCCCACCGGAGCTGCGCTCACAGCTGGAGCATACACTGTCGGACATAACCATATATGCCAAGGTATCGGCTCTGCTCCAGTTCGAGAGCTGGCCACAGGCCTATGATTTTGGCCGGCAGACGCCGAACGTGATCTTTGAGCAGCTGCTAAAAAGGTGTCGCTTTGGTTTGTGCCTCGAATGGAGCCGCGTTGTCTACCTAGCCGGTTCGGCGGGCCAGCAAAGGGTCTGCCTGCTCACCCTGCTGGATGCTCTCTTGGAACTAAGGGATGGCGAGGAACTAGACGAGAATCTGCTGGGCATTGTGGAGATGTTTCCACCCAGCTCGCTGGTTAACTTCCTCGACACGCACAAGGATAAGTTCAGGTCGCTGCCGCTGCTGCAGTGGGTGATCGATTACCTGGAGGGCCATGCCCGTGACCCGCGGCTGTACAGGAACTACCAGCTCTCGTTGGAACTGCTCCGCCAAATGGCAACGCCAGAGCGATTGCAGTTTTGGAAATTACTGAAAAATCCTCTGCTCATCGTGGAGCAGCTGGTCATGAACGCCCGGTTTGAGCTACTGGGCAAGCTGCTGGAGGCAGCTCGCACGAAGTTGCAGCAGCAGAAGCCCCTGGGTCCGTGTCCCTACTGCTTCGAGAAGCGCGGTCACGTCTATGATGTCCAGTCCACTTCGTCGCCTGGAACAGGCGGAGGTAACGCGGCCAAAGTGCGCTTCCAGTTGGGACAGACGACCTCGGAAGCCTTCATCCTGCTGAACTTTAACTCCTACCAGCAGGATCACTTTGTGGGCCAGGAGTGCTTGGATCTGCTGCTACGGATTTACGCCAGCAAGGCCTTGGACTACCATGTGGCCAATTTGAGGGTTGACTCCGAGCCCAGTTCTCTGGGCACGGATATTCAAAATTCCCTGGATTCCCTTTGCGGGGCTTTCGTGATGCCCAAGCAGGCTCCGAACCGCCAGCAATGGACACGGGATGAGGAGGCCAGTCACTGCATGTGCTGTCGCCGGGCAGCCTTCACCATGCTCATGCGTCGCCATCACTGCCGTCGCTGCGGCCGCGTGGTGTGCTATGCCTGCTCCACCCACCGGATGCGCATCCCTGAGCTTTACGACGAACTGGAGGTGAGGATTTGCAACGATTGCGCCAGCAGCTCGGCTCCCAGAGACCAAGTAGATGGTGTCTCCAGCGAAAGGAGTACGGTCTCCGGATCGGGTTCGTCCTCGGGCTGCGGCGAAGTCTGCAAGTGGCGGCTCAGCGGGATCATCACCCACGATAAGCTGCTGCGCGAGGAATTCAGCTACGAACACGCTCCCAGTGTGGCACTCAGCTTGTCCATTCTTAGGAATCATGTGGAGCAGCGGAGCTGCGTGGAACTGCTGCTCTTTCACTGCCGCAAGTTGGAGAAACTCATTGTGCCGAATCCGGAAGTGGACTACGGCCTGGTGGCCAAGATGATCAACTGCCTGGCCTTTGCCGCCAAGGTAAGTACAGTTTCTGGCTTAAAATATAGTATTCTCATGGAAAAATTGATCTTTTTAAGGTTCGCGGTGCCCCTGGAGAGTTTGAGAACATTCGCGAGCACTCGGAAATCGTTATGGCTGTGGTGCAACAGGGCTGTGAGTCCCTGATACCAGCCGGGCCCCTGGACAACCATAATCTGCGCAAGCTGGCCGACGCCTTGGTGGAGGCTGAGCACTGGCCACTGGCCCTGGAGGTACATCTGAAGTTCGGCTTCGCCACCACTGGCGTGATGGCTGCCCATGGTTTGGCTTGCCTGCGAGCTGGGTGCTACGAGGCAGCCCGTGAGAAGTTTGCCCACTGCATGACACGGCTCTCCACTGAGCCGATCAACAGCAACATTTACAAGGCCATTTTCGGTGCCTCTACTGCCACCGAGAGCTGCCCCCTCCTGCCCAAGAAGCGACCCCAAAGGGGTCCTGCTTTGCTCCAGGAAATTCTTCTCCTGATAGCCTCGATGCCGCAGACACAGCCCCAGCCAGAGACCCTTCACCGGGCCTCGCTTATGCGTAGCTCGAATTCCTCTTTGGTCTCGCTCTTTTCGCGACGCCGGGAGCCCTATGTCCAGCAGCGACCGCTCCAGGAGCCAGCTTTAAATGTGATGAACGCCCTGGCGGGGCTTCGGAATATAGCCAAGGGAAACTACGGCGGACAATTGCCAACCAGCGAGGAGGGACGACGACAGGAGCGTGGCTTCGAGGAATCCCTGCACTACGTCCTCACCTACGGCAGTCACGGCGACATCCTGACCTTCTTGATGCGTCGCGATGAGCTACGCGCGGCCCTACGCTACTGGCAGCTCCAACAGCTAGACGCGGACCTCTTCATTCAGCACATCGTCCAGCCACAGCTGCAGTGCGGTGCTTTGCCAGTTCTGGTCGAGGAACTGCAGCAGATGGATGATCCTCAGCTGAGTTCGTGGCGCCTGCCACTGCTACAGACCTGTCGCCACCTCGAGCAGCAGCAGCACCTCAATTCCCTTTACCAACTGCAGCTCCTGTTGAAGGATCCTATCAGAGCCAGCATGACCTGCGTGAAATTCTACGCCCTCAACTGTGAAAACTTCCAGAAGATGCAGGCAAACGCTCAGCACCTGGTGTCGGCCCACATGCACCTGCAGGGGGAGCTTGACCTGGCCGAGTGGGAGCACCTGCAACGGCAGCAACAGCAGCAGCAGGGAAGGCGTGGCAGTGGGGCGAGTGCAGCCAGCGTAAGGGGTGCCTGTTTTGCCATGCAAATGGATGCCAGGGCGCTTAATGGACACATAAACACCATACGGCGGCAGCTGGAAGTGGTCAAGTTCCTGGCCAAATGCGAGAGGGAACAGGCGCCCGATGAGCCGCTAAGAACTATGCAAACGCTGAAGCAGGTGAGAATTCTTGATAATCTTTACTTTTCAGATTTCTAAACTGGGATCTCTTTAAAGATTCGTTTGGACTCCAATCGAGGCACTCTGCCCACGCTGTTTGAGGGCCCTGCAGATCGAATCCAATTGTCCATTCTGGTCTTGCTTTGCGGAAAGAATATAGACGAGGGATTTGGCCTGGCCTATGGGTAAGCTTGCTGTGTAAAAATGTGTATTTAAGCTCAAGGCAATCATATTTCCCACACTTTCAGAATAATGCAGGACTACAAATTGGCCGCCATCAAAGTGTTTGGTGCCACTGCCAAATACCTGGCCAGGAATCAGCGCCTGGCCGAGGTGGAGCGCCTTCTGGAGTGCATTGGCAGCAACAATGGGGGCGGCATTTCCGCAGAGTCTGATGAAATACTCTCAATCGCCATCAATGCCGCCGTTCACAGCAACGCCCCCGAAACGAAACACACTCTGGACCGCCTTATCAATCGCATCAGCAGCGTAGAGCTGCGCATCTCCTCCTATATCTACATCGGACAGCTCAAGTCCGCCTACCTGCTGGCCAACAAGCACGAGCGCATAATGGACATCCGGAGAATCCTACGCCAGGCGGAACTCACCGGCCAGGTGCACATCAAGAAGCTGTGCGAGATGAAGCTCCAGCTTAGTGCCCCGCCAACGCCTCTGTGATATCGTAACCCCTCGGGCAATACCATTTTACAATTAGTTTTAATAATCAGAGGTTTCACAGGCAGTGATAAGGCGATAATTGGAGATTGGTTGACTATAAATTGATATCTCTGAGGAAGTCTGCTCGAGCTCAATTAAATTGGGTTAAAGCTGCGCTTTGAGATACAATTTTAGCAATGCCATTCAACTAATTGTTACTTTATCAAAGCCTTCGAATGGAATGCCTTCTATATATTTTGTGTCTGGGCTAGAATAGGAAATCATTTTTAATTAGAATTTAACATTTACCTAGATACAATTTTAATCTTTCCAAAGGGCCAGCTAGTATTCCACCCTCGAGCTCAAAGACTCTCCCAACTAACCAAATTATATTATATTGATTGTATTTTGTATTATCTCAATGTTGCCGATTTTTATATCAATTATACTGTTATATGTTTATTTACAAGAAGAAACTTTTGCATTTGAATTTTATTGGAGAATTTTTAGACCCTTGCAGGGTATTATAATTTCAGTCAAAAGTTTGTAACGCAGTGAAGGAGACATCTCCGACCCTATAAATATATTACTATATTCTATATTCTATATATATATTTATATATATTTCTATATCTATATATTTATATCCTATATATATATTCTTCTGGATCAACAGCCGAGTCGATCTAGCCATGTCCGTCTGTCCGTCTGTCCGTTTCTACGCAAACTAGCCCCTCAGTTTTAAAGCTATCTGCATGAAACTTTGCAGTTAGTCTTCTATATACTCTCACTCGTATAAATGTCGGAACGGGCCGGATCGGACGACTATATCATATAGCTGGCATAGGAACAATCGGAAAATTTTTCGAAAAAAAATTATAACATTTTCAGTTTTCAAGATATTTTCACCAAACTTGATATTTGGCCATCTAGTATTATTTCAGAATTTCGGTTTTCATTTCATGAAAATCAGCCAACTATATCCCATAGCTTCCATAAGAACAATCAGAAAAATATAAAGAAAAAATAACATAACTTAGCCGTTTTTTATCAAATTTGAGATTTGGCAATTAATTATTATTCCAGAGTTTTGGTTTTAATTTTTTGTTAAAATTCTGCAAGGGAATATAAACTTCGGTGAGCCGAAGTTAGCTTCCTTTCTTGTTAACACTGAAATTGGGCTACTTTCCAGCACTGTTGCTTATAGTACCTCTGAACCGATTTCAGTTGAAAATATATAGAAATATAAGGCAATGCGGGCGGTAATACAAAGGGTTAGGGCCGCCAAAGTGACGGGTATGTTTCAATAAAAAAGAATGACACTAAAACAATAACTGACAACCCTTTTCCTCAGTGCTAGATGAGCTGGTATCCTCCATTGGGCCGGGCCTGTGCGTTCTGGTGGGTATAAAGGCCAGCGATACCGCCGCAGATGTCGACTATCTGTAGGTAATTCTTATAACAACAAAAAAGCATTCCCATCCAGGCATGTTTTGACATCATAACTTTATTTTTAGGGTACGCAAGATCCTGGCCCTGCGTTTATTCGAAGAGGAGGGCAAGCGGTGGCAGAAGTCAGTCAAGGATTTGAATCTGGAGATCCTGTGCGTTTCACAGTTCACGCTATACCACCGGCTGAAGGGTAACAAGCCAGATTTCTCGGCAGCCATGAAGGGCGAGGAGGCCCAGCAGCTGTACAATCAATTCCTGGAACGCCTGGGAAAGTCCTACGACAGCAGCAAGATAAAAGGTGGGTCTGACCTCCATATTTCTCCTGCAGCTTATAATCCTATGTCCTCCAATAGATGGAAAGTTCGGAGCCTACATGCAGGTGCACATAGAGAACGACGGGCCGGTGACCATCAATCTGGAATCGCCGGAACAAAAGGCAACCGGACGAAGGAGTGGACAAGTGAGGTTTTAGAAATAAAGGCGACGCTTTCAACATTTATATACCACGGGGTTTTTTTTTATTGTTTATTATGTGTATTTTGTATAGCAAGCGTCCTAAAACTAAAATCAGTGTACGAGTCCTTAGGCTTCTAACATCTCCAGATCCTCGATTCCCATTCCCTCCTCGAGCCTCTTCTCGAGCTCGCGCGCATCCACATAGGTGATCTTCTCCTCGGGCAGATCCTCCTCCATGAGGGCAGCCTCCTCGGCCGCCTCCTTGGCGCGTCGCTCCTTGAGGCCAGCGGCCGGCGAGCGAATGAGGGACATGTTGCGCTGCACATCCTTGACGTCCATATTGATCTCCATTTCGCGACCCTTGCGAAGGCGCTGCATAACAAAGTGATCGGTGCGACGCTCCTTGATCTCCGTCACGCGCTTGATGGCCACCAGCGCCTTCTCCCAGGTCTCGCGGCTGTATTTGATGGGCACGTTGCGACGCTTCTCAAACTCGAAGCTGGGATCGATGGCCAGCTCCTTGCCAGCGGCCTTGCGATGCGCCTTAGTCCAGCCGACCTTGCGGGGGTTCTTCTTCCGCTTGAAGGCCTTGTGGCACTTGCCCCGACAGAACTTGAAGATCTACAAGCAAACACAAAGGGGGAACCACAATAAAACATCTGATAACTGGCTTATACCGCAGTAAATTGCTCTCACCTTGCAGTCATTGCGGACGAAGTTCACCCCGTGGCCAGGGTATATCTTGCTGGAGCAAAAATAACACGTTTCGATGCGCATTTTCGCAAATTACGACGAATAATTTGCGAAAAAAAACAAAACGCAAGCAGCTAGCACGTGTGCTGCTGAAGAAGAAGAGAGACATAGAGTAGTGTGACCATTTGGCGATAACAGAAATCGAATATCGATATTATTAGGGAAGATATTAATTTTTAAACGAGTTTTTATAAAAATTATATATAAGCCAAAGTACAATTATTTATTTTTAATCTTTTAATATTAATTTGTTTAAGAATTGTCTAACTATGTTGACTACATCTACAGGTGGTTTAAAAACAAAAAACTATCGATTTGCGACTGGTTCCAGCCAACCGCTGTGACGTCAGCTGTGCACCCTCCGTTGCACTGGTCACACCGCACCAGCATCCAAACAATCCAAAAGACGGAATATTCCGACACATCACCGCTCACCGCCGAGATCTTGCTGACGTGCTAGATGCAGAGCCAGAGCCCCGCCTTCGCCTACAAGGAACGGGAACTCGCCGATCACTCGCCGCGCGCCATGTATATGCGCGACTGGCGGTCGGCCCTGCGGACGCCCACGTATAGGATCGGAAATCGGACGGTGCGCTTCAATTACCACTTCGCCCTGCTGATAGCCTGCGCCATTGGCCTGATCCTGCTCTTCTACTTTGCCCGCCAGGGCTCGCAGTCGTCCTCCGACGGCTACTGGCTGCGTCGCAGCTTCGCGAATGCCCCCAGCCTGGACAATGGACCAATTGTGGGTCATGCTACAATGCCACATATCCACTCACACCGCCGATGGTGCTGCGTGGCGGGGTGATCAACTACCGGATAGCCATGATCGCCGACTTGGATACCAATTCCAAGTTGAAGAAGAGCGACGGCAGCACTACGTGGCGGAGTTACCTCAAGAAGGGCTACCTCACCTACACGGTGGCCAAGGCGGAAATCAAAATCAGCTGGGATGATGGGGCGCCCGCAGTCCTGGAATCTGCATTTTCCCTCAAGGGCCGCGGCATGGAGCTCTCCGAGCTGGTGACCTTCAACGGCCGCCTGCTCAGCTTCGACGATCGCACCGGATTGATATACGAAATAGTTAACGACAAACCCATTCCCTGGGTGATCCTGCTGGATGGCGACGGGCACAGTTCTAAAGGATTCAAGTCCGAGTGGGCCACGGTGAAGCAGCAGACTCTTTATGTGGGTTCCATGGGCAAGGAGTGGACGACGAGTGCCGGCGACTTCGAGAACTACAATCCCATGTACGTGAAGGCAATCACGACAAGCGGAGAGGTGCGATCCCTGAACTGGGTGGACAACTTCAAGCAGCTGCGGCTGCAGTCACAGCAGATTTCCTGGCCGGGCTACATGATCCACGAGAGCGGCGCCTGGTCAGAGGAAAAGCAGCGATGGTTCTTTTTGCCACGACGATGCTCCAAAGACAAGTAGGACTCTTAAAAACCTAGGAAATCCCTTTTCTAATTGTTGTTTTATGTACAGATACAACGAAACCAAGGACGAGCACATGGGCTGCAATGTCCTGGTCTCCGCCGACGAAAGCTTCAGCCAGATCGAGACCGTGCGCCTTGATTCGGAGAACACAATGCCCACGCATGGTTTCTCCAGCTTCAAGTTCCTGCCCGGCACCGGTGACTCCATTATTGTGGCCCTCAAGTCAGAGGAACTGAATGGCAAAACTGCTACCTTCATCACAGCCTTCGAAACGACGGGCAAGACGCTGTTGCCCGAGGTGCGAATCGAGACGGAGTACAAGTACGAGGGCTTCGAGTTCATTTAGCTCGAGAATTAGCTCAACTTTTGGCTCCAGTTCCAAGCGTGTACATAATGTATTAATGCCCATATACAGTAAGCTTTATATTTATATAGTTAGTCCAGAGAAGCTCAGCTCTGATCTGCCTCATATATGACCCGTGACTCCTTGTCTTGTCTTTGTACCATAGCGCAAATCAAATTTTAGTTTATGTTTAATGAAATTGAATTAAAAAACGTACAAAGCCTTCGGCATAAACTCAAAAAAAAACAGGCACTTGATCAATCATTCGACCTTGGGTCTCACATCCACTCCTGCCACCTGCAGATCGGCCTCGTCCACGCGTCCCTCGCTGGCCCGCACCTCCAGGCGGTCGGCATTGTGGTTGACATTCCACAGTTCGGGCAGGAAGCGTGGCTGCATGGCGTGCAGGAAGTGCTCTCGCCACAGTCGCTCCAGCTCCACCAGGCCGCCGAACTGGTTGCGATAGCGTTCCACCACCCGTTCGCCGTGCTGGCAAAAGTCTGTATTCTCTACGCGGTATTCCACGCTGGCCGCCTGCCGCAAAAGCTCCTCTGTAATCTCTGTGTGTTCCGTATAGAATTCGAGCAGGGTTTTACGCATTTCGGCCACCTTAGCAGGGGGTATCTTCGAGCCGTGTTGAAGCAAAGCATTGCCAGCGGATTGCACGCGTCTGAATAGAGAAAACAAATCATTGAGGAAAACGAGAGAGGGAAACTTGAATGACTACTCACCGCAGCTCCGGATCAATTCGATACTTCTCGTGTCCTTCGCCATTTTTGAAAGGAGCCTCACACTGAATGGCCAGCTTTGTGCGTATTCGCAAATCAGAGATATTGCTCAATTGGTGGCAGGTGGGGCACAAAAGCAGCACATCGTGTGAGGTGTGCGACTTCATGACCAGCGGAAAATGCTTTCTGTACTCCCTTGGCACCACATTCTTCCTTATATAGGCATCCCGATCGCCGCAAACGACGCACTGGTTCTCCTTGGGTGTTTGGTAGTAGCGACCCACATCACCTACCGCCCGGCCCGCTGGCTCAAAGTTCAGGCGCACTGTGAAGGGCTCCTCGCTGATTCGAGTGCCTAGATTTTGATCCAAGTACCAGGACGCCTTGCGTCTGTCAATTGTGCACAGGAGTTCGCCATCGGGCGCCTGGAGCAGGCAGTTGTCATAGAAGGTCTTCGACTGGGTGCTCATTGTTCGGCATGGCTGCTTCTTGGGCAGCAGTTTCTTCGCTTTCGAGGCTCCTGGGTTTTTCGTGCGAGTAACTCCGCTGCCGGTGATGTTGAGGGAGAAGCCCTTGGTGAAGTCCACATCCAGGAAGGGTTCAAACTTGTTGTGCAGCCTTTGGTCGTCCAACGATCGGCGGTCCCAGAAGTTTCTTGGTTCCAGGTCTCGCGAGAGCTTTTGATAAATGGCCACGGCCACCAGGGCATCGTTGGCAGCATAATTCAGTTGAGCTGGCTCCAGCTGCTTGGCCTCCCAGTTGGAGCAGGCCAGCCGCCAGTTCTTGTCCAGAGTATAGTTCAGATGTGTCTGCGAAAGCTTGCCCAGGCCCTCGGGCTTGTGGCCCGCCATGACGCACAGGAAGCGCAGATCCAGGGTGCTGGCCACGCCCACTCCATAGTCATGGGACAGCTTCACGGCATCCTCCTGCGGGGCCACACCCACTTTGATGACAGCGTCGTCCTCCAGCAACTCCCGCAGCCCCTTGGGTATCTGCTTCATGTGGCACAGCCGAAACAAAGCGCACAGCCCTCGATGGGAGCTGAGTTGGAGGAGGGCCACCGGCCGCCGGCTACCGCCAACTGTGATCCATTCGCAATCGAATCCCAAGACCCTGAAGCTCTGGCAGTGTCTGAAGCGAGGCTTGAGATAAGTCACACTGAATTTCACAAGAAGTCTGCCGCATTACTCACTGTTTCAGCTCATTGATAACCAGTTGCGTGGCTGGATCCTGAGCGGAATTTATGATTTCTATGCGTCGGGGTGGAAGCCAACTGCCGGATGGCAATATGCGACGCAGCGGGATCAGCAGCTTTTGCCTGTGCCGCACCAGAACGTAAACCAGGCCAACACCGGCCGCCACAATAGCCCATTTTCGGGTGGTCACCACTCCCGGCTCCTTGCTCATTGTTTTCTTTTTTATACGGACTGTGGACCGGCCAACTCGGTTTTGGAATTCATTTGAAACATTAGCTAGAAATAGCCAGAAATTTATTTTCGAAAGTGATGGGTTTTTCGAAAAAACAAAATATTTTAACTGTGCTAGTTTTGTATTTAGATTTTTGTCTCTTGAAAATTAATATTGACATTGCTTTTAACTACATAAAACAAACCAGGGACCATAAGTACTATATTTAAAACAAAGAATAAATCAAAAAAAATAATCGTTACCATTTAATAAAGATAATTTTTTGATTTATTTATTAATTTATGATTATTTTTTGATGTATTCTCTGGTCATCAAAAATAATCTTCAGACTTCAGTGAATTAAATATAAATTACAAATAAAAATAATTTCTGATAAAAATAAAATTGATTTAAAAGAAAAAGATTACTCATGATTTTTGTATCTGACAGATACACAAACGAACTGAGCGATCGAAATGAGCTTAAAAAGCTTATCTTTAACGAAAGCAGCGGCCAACGACCTTGGATGAGGTTTTTGTTTTTGCTCTGACCTACATAAACAACGTCACTTCAAAACAAAAACAGTTGATCAGCTGTTCGCTCTGTCTCTGTCTCTTTCTTTGGATGAGCTTTTCTGGTTTTGTTTTTGTTTTGAAGGGAAGTTGTTTATGTTTGTGTCAGTGCAAAACAAACCCAGGCGATCAGCTGTTCTCTCATCCAAGGCTGCTGTTGCGGTAAAAGAGAAGCTTTTTGTGTGAAAAAATGATAATTTTAAGCTCATTTCGACTGTTTTTGTTTTTGCTCTGACCTACATCAACAACTTCTCTTCAAAACAAACACAGTCGATCAGCTGTTTGCTTTTCCAAGGTCGTTGGCTGCAGCAAAGAAAAGAGAGCAAAAAGCTCTCGATTTTTGTTTTGAAGGTCAAAGCATAATAAAAATAGTCAATCAGCTTATCCAAAGTACTTTTTTTTTTTTGTGAAAGATGATATTTTATTTGTAATTCATATATTTCACTTAAAATTTATGATTCTTTTTGGAGACTAGAAGAAAAACTAAATAACTTCTTAGATTCTTAGAAATATTCATAAATTTCATTCATTATTTATGATCGCTGAAATAAACTGAAAAAAACTTTATATTTTTGTATATATTTTGCACCATATGTAATACATAATAATATAATTATTTTAAATTAAATTAAAATTAAAATTAAAATTAATTTAATTAAAAATTAAAATATCAAAATAAAATACCGCCAAATAAACCGTTATTCGCCACATATCCTGCAGGATGGCAGCACAGCGAGAATCCGAGGGGTGGCAGCACTGGTGCGCAGGCTTTTGCCAATCGCCGTTTCCGAAAAGATTTAAAATGTTTAATTAAATACGATCGCCGCGAGCAAACAATGAATAAAACTCTGTGAAACGGGCGGCGGGGCAGCGATGTGCATGTGAAGCTTGCGAAAAGGCGGCAGCAGTGAGCAGGCAGGAGCGCAAATAAGGGAAATCAGCCAACCGAATCGATTTTTTCAGTGCAGGTGAGAGACACAAAAACCACATACCCCAAAAAATACGCGCACACACACACACACACTAATGCAAAAATGTTTGCAGGATGCTGAAATTTTAAAGGAAGAGACTTTAGCCAAGTAACCATTAAAATGCCGGAGAATCTAGAGCTGCAGCAGTTCCAGGAGAGTGCCCCAGCCCCCGACCCTGCCCCCCGCTGGCTGGAGCGCCTGCAGCGGCGTCTGGGTGCCAATTGTCCTTATCTCGGCATCCTGCTGGCGACCCTCTCCTCGCTCTTCTTCTCCCTCTGCTCGGTGATTGTCAAGGGACTGGTGGACGTGAATCCCATGGAGCTGGCCTCCTTCCGCTTCGTGGGCGTGCTCTTGCCGGCGCTGCCGATCCTGATCTACACGCGACAGCCGGTGTTTCCGGAGGGCAAGCGGGTCATCCTGCTGCTGCGGTGCTTTATGGGCACCACGGGCCTGATGCTCAGCTTCTACGCCTTCCGGCACATGCCCCTGGCGGACGCCAGCGTCATAATCTTCTCCACACCCGTCTTCGTGGCCATTTTCGCGCGCGCCTTCCTCAAGGAGCCCTGCACGCTGTTCAATGTGCTGACCATCAATCTGACGCTGGTGGGAGTGGTCCTCATCACCAGGCCGCCGTTCCTATTCGGCGGCTCGGGCGAGAGTGAGGCTGATGTGTCCGGCAAGACGTACGATATCTGGGGACCGGTGGCCGCCATCTCGTCCACGCTTTTTGGCGCCAACGTCTACATACTGCTGCGGGCATTGAAGAACCTGCACTTCTCCGTGATCATGACCAATTTCGGAACCATTGCTTTGGTCTACACCCTCATCGTGTGCGGGGCCATCGGAGCTGTGTGCTGGCCCAGCTGCGGACGGGATCGCTGGCTGGTCGTAGTGCTGGGCGTGTTCAGCTTCCTGGGCCAGATCCTGCTGACCCTCTCGCTGCAGATCGAACAGGCCGGACCGGTGGCCATTGCCCGCTGTGCGGACATCGTCTTCGCCTTCGTCTGGCAGATGCTCTTCTTCGGGGAGACGCCCACCGCCTACTCCCTGGTGGGTGCCGTCATGGTCATGGGATCTGTGGTGCTGACTGCGCTCAAGAAGTGGGCGGGCACTCTGCCACGTGATTCCTCGCTGCGGAAGCGGTTCCGGCTCATTCTGCTGGAATAAAAGTGTTCCACTTCGATCGACGATCGACGAAGTTCGCGGTTTCTCCCCGTCTCACCATCGTTCTCACCTAATCCCTGCCAGAACCAGGCATCGAACCAGTTCATTCACCGTAGACTTAACTTATATCAAGGCTCAGATTGTAGTTTAATCAAAAAAAAGAAGAAGGATCGCGTGATATCCACTCCACTCTTAATGAAAATACTCGTAGTGCGCGTTTAGTTTAGCCAATTTCGCCGATTTGTTGTTTTGTACATTGTTATACATGCTTACAAATACTATAATAAATACGACTTATGAGTAAATGGGTTTTGTGAGTGATATTTAATTATTAAATTTTAATATTTTTTATGAAATTTTGATTCTTTGTGTGAAGAAAAGGAAAGAAAATGGATCTAAAGTTATTATATTAATTATTTTAGCATTTTGGGCATAATTTGTTATATTTTTAAGGGTAAATTTATATTTTCAAATATTTGCGGGAAAAGTTTAAATAGTTCTAAAGGATACTACCGCAGACTGGTCACACATAAAAAGTCCTTGATGGCGCTGCCAGACAGCGGAAAACGGAAAACGTGGCTAATATTCCGAGTTTCATGCAGCTTCCATAATTTTCTGCTTGTAAAAACTCTCTTTTTAAATGGCGAACAAGTAATTTTCAGTAAAAACTCCCATAAACCTCTTGTGAAGAATTCAAAATCGCTGCTTGAATGGCGCTGCCAGACAGTTGCTGAGGTTTTTCGATAAGTTTAGTTAACTTTTCCACCTTGAATTTTCCCACTTATATCGATCTTTTCCCATCTCTAGCTAATTGTTTTGTTTGTTTGTTTATTTATTGTTTGTTTACATCAGAAAAATAATAATTTCCCGGCTTGTGGGAAAAGAAAGTAACCAAAAAACAAGGCAAAGGTACAGTGTTAACACACACTTGAAAAACAGGACAAGGAACGGAAAGGAAAGGCACACAAGCAGCGGCGACTAGAAGCCCAGATCGGCAATAACAGCGTCCAGTTCGTCCTGCAAGTTGGTGGCACGCGATCGCACCTGCACAATTTGATCCTGCAAATTGTCCACGTTCGCCTGCAGCAGGACATTGCACTTCTTCATAGCGGCAAATCGGCTTTCGTGCTTCTTCACCCGCGGCTCCACATTTGCCTTCTTCACGGAGTTCGGCGAGTCCTTCGAGGATAACACAGGATCATAAATACAGGTAAGTTTTGAGACAGATATTCGAACTTACCTCCGGCTCGGACTCGCTGCCCGTTTCCGCTTCGCTGGCCTCAGACTCCGACTCCTCGGACTCGTCGTCGGACTCCTCTTCCTCCTCTTCGCTTTCGTCCTTCTCCTCGGGCTCTTCCTCGTCCTCGTCCTTCTCCTCGCCATCCACATCGTCTTCGTCTAGTTTCATTGAGGCAGCCATCTTCTGGACCTCCTTTTCTAACTTTTTGAACTTCTTGTTTTCCTCCCTGTAAAGGTAAGCCAGGAATTCGTTATAAAATCCTTCCTAGTTTAAGCTGGCAGAGGCTGTACTCACTTAAGGATCACATGGTTCTTCTTCATGGCCTGCTTGAGGACATCCTTCTCCTTCTTGGCCGCCTCCTCCTTGACCTTCAGCTTGGTTAGCTTGCTGCGCAGCACCTTCAGCTCCTTGCCAGACCTGCGCTCCCTGCGCTCCGTCTTCTTCTCCTCCGGCTCGTCCGGATCGCTTTCGCTGACCTCCAGCTCCAGTTCCGGCGAGCTGTCACGCCCAAAGTTGGCATCGCTGGCTCGTCGCGATCCATCCATAGAACCACCGCCCTGGGCGGAACAGGAAATGGAAACAGGAACAGGAAATTAGTGAGGGCGTCGCTCGAGGGTCTGGGCTTTACCTGGTGCCTGGCTGAGCGATAGTGATCGTAGTGGAAGCAATCGTCGTCGTCGTCGTCGTAGTCGTCATCGTCGTAAGCAAAGCAATTACTAATGTGCGTTCTGTTAGTGCTTGGTGTCGCCTTGGCAAGAGAGCGTTGACACGGGTTAATCGGTTAATTGCTGCGGAGTGCAACAGCGCGAAAGCTTCCATGGGCAGAGGATGGGGATGGGCACTGGGCGTGTCATAATACCGCTTTAGGTCTGGGCGGAATCTGGCTTGGAAGGGTTTTATTTTGGTTACATGCAGCATGCGTGTCGTAGTCGGTTTTTGGGGCGGTCTGCAAACGTAGACTTTGATCTATTTCTTTAAATTATAAACAAATTTTAAGAAACTTTCTATGGCTTTCACGGTTTCCATTAAATTATATTTTTCCTTTTTCTTTATTTTGCTTGAAATATTTTCTAGAATTTAATTTCTCTCTGTCAGAGACTTGAAGCCTTCAAATTTGTGTTAACTGAAGCTAAAAATAGTTATTACTTTTCAAAATTTAAGGGAAAACCTTGCATGAAAATTGATGTATCAAGTTACGAATTTTTCTTTATTTTGCCTGAAATATTTTCTAGAATTTAATTTGCCTTTGCCAAAGACTTTAAGCCTTCAAAGTAGAGTTAACTGAAGCTAAAAATAGTTATTACTTTTCAAATTTAAGGGAAAACCTAGCATCAATCGCAAGAAAATTTATGTATCAAGTTACGAATTTTTCTTTATTTTGCTTGAAATATTTTCTAGAATTAAATTTGCCTTTGCCAAATATTTTAAGCCTTCAAAGTTGTGTTAACTGAAGCTAAAAATAGTTATTACTTTTTAAATTTAAGAGAAAACCTAGCATCAATTGCAAGAAAATTTATGTATCAAGTTACAAATTCCTTCTGCACAGTTGTTGTGCTAAAATTCAAAGTTTTCCTGAATTTTAAAGCCCGAGCATTGTTTTAATTAAATGCATGACTTCCGAAAATCGAAATTTTGCTCAGTTTGTTGTAAGTAATTTGGTGAAAGTTGCTGACCAATTATGATGAAGAGGTCAAAGGCTATGTGTGTGCAGACCAGAGTCAACAATGGAAATATTTGGTTAGAGTTTGTGCCGGGTGAGGGGTGAGGTGTCCATTCCCAGACCCATCCTAGACTGGTGTCCTAGTGTTGTCAGCTGATCTGTTTCTCTGGCTACAAGAGCTAACTAAAGGATAACTAAAGTAGGGACACTACTTATAAGGACATCTACTGATTGCGGTGGCTGCTTTAGCTGCTTCCGTTTACTGTCCGCCCTCAGCGGAGGCAGCGACCCGGCCCCGACGACACTAAAAACAAGAACAAGGATGTCTAGCCTCGGGTACCGATGCCTGGAATACCCTTGCAGACTCTTTAGAATTTAATTTTTATTAAGTAAAATAATATTTTTAAGCAGACGGACTTAAGAATTTATTAGAAAACTTCTGCAAGAGTATCAAAAGAAAGGGTTAATAGTAATTTAGGAAAGGTTAAACCCAAAATTCCAAACCTAAAAACCAACTGACAACACTTTAAGCAACATCCATTCCCTTCCATCCTCAAAACTAATCTTAAATTGTACCAACTTACCTTCAGGGCCGCTGCCAATTTGCGCTCGAGCAGCTGGATCTGCCGGCGCTGCTCCTCCACCTCGGTCTTGGCCTCCACCAGCTGCTCACTGGTGCTCTTGTAGTTCTGTTCCACCTCCTTGGACACCTTGCGTGCATCCTCAACCTCGCGCTTCAGGCTGTTCACAAAGGTCTGTTCGGCGGTGGGAGTGGGATCCATGGTGGCCACAATCACATTGGAACCATACTCCAGGTTCTTCTCGCGGGACTTCTCTCGCTCCAGCTCCGTTTCCAGAGTGCGGATCTTGGCCAGCAGCTTTTTGTTCTCGCGTTCTTGGGCCTCGCGATTACGCAGCTCCAAAGCCAACATTTGCTTGGTGCTCTGCAGATCGTCACGGATCTTATCGATGTCGTCCAGCTCATCGGGACTCTCCTCATCGATGGACATGGCTGACACAATGCTGGGCCGGGATCCACCGGCACCCAAGGCAGTGGCACTGCCCGGGCCAAGGGCATGGCTGCTGGGCGCCTCGCTGAGCATATTGATTTTGGATTGCGACTTTTGTAGCTGCTCCTCGATGGTCATCTGGCGGCGGAACTTGCGGAGGCCATCCAGCACCGGCTTACTGCGATCATTGGTGCGTGTGGGCTTGAGCTTGATGCCGCCTTGGATCTGCTTGAGCAGTTTGTTGTGCGAATTGTCCTTTTCCGTTTCGTAAATGAATTTGTCATCCACTTTGGTCATTGATTTGCATGTTAAAATGGGCTGAGATCTGTGTGAAGGAGGAGGATTGAGTAATAATTAGGACTAAAGCAGTTTTCTCTTAAAAGTTTTCCAACTTTCTTGGCATTCGTCTTATTTCTCTCTGTATTATATTTAATTTTTAATTACAAAACTATTTAGCTTGGCGACTTGTTTTTGGCCGAAAAAGTTAACTGTGTAAACATGGCAAAAGTTTTCCCCGCTGCTTGTGTTTACCTTTACCTTCCGCCCTAGTTGGTTTTTTAATTTTTGGGAGTGTTGCAATCTGCAAACTACTTGTGTAATCCGGCTGGGATTACCCGCCGGTTAATACCCACCTATCGTTGCAGGCCACATGGCGCAGCTTCCTGCCGCTCTCCACCTCCTTCATCATCTCGGACCAGTCCGGTCGCCTTCTAGGTCGTGTCCTGCGAATCGAAGCGAATCGGAATTATGGTCATCCTTTAAAAGGTATTCAGGGATCAGTAGGGGTCGCCATGCTACACACCTGAGCTTCTCGAGTGTCTCCTTTTGGGTGCTGGTGAGTTCTCGCTTCTCGCCGGGTGCCAAAGGCGGTGGTGGCGGTGGCGGGGCCTTGGGCACCAACGAGGGCAGCGGCGGTGGAGCGGGAACTGTGGAAAAAACAAAAGAAAAAAAGAACCAGGAATGCACCCGGTTGGATTGGGTTGGGGGTTATTCTCTGCCGGAATATAGAGAGAGAGGAATGAGGCGTTGGTGCCGAGGCGAGGACTGGTCGCTGGGCATTAGAGCAAATCGCCGGGCGCTGGCTGCGTGCACTCGCGGTTATTAAATATAATTTTAATTTAATGAGTTTGCAATTTGTGTCAGTTGTTCTTGTTTGCTGTTCTTCTTTCGGCTCCCGCTGGGTTTTCAGCTGCTATTTGGCCCCCGGTGGCCCGGTCGCCGCCGCCCCCTGTTTAGCTGTGCTTTGTGGCCAAAGTTCCCGCCATACATATCAATTGAGGGTAAAGAGAAGGAATGGTTGGAATGCACTTAAAAAAGGCATTAAATACTACAATTTTTAAGGCTTTCGATTTATTTAGAGCGAAGAAATTTACTATACTCAATTTATATGGGAAGATATTTAAGGTAGTTGCAAGATATTGAGAAGTTTTATTGAAAGAAAAGGTTTCAGAAATCTTTTTTAAGTTTGCTATGTTAAAAAAAATAGGTCTAATTAACTATTAGGCAAAAAAATATGTAATAATCAAAATTCAATGCAATTTGTAAGGCTTAAAATTCTAAAGCCGCAGTTTTTTTTTGAGATTTCAAATATACAGCGATTTTGGTGGAATTTTATATGAATTATTATGTAAATTAATAAAATGTAAACTAATTTAAAATCTCTAAATCTTAAAAAAAAAATTCAATTGAAAACGTGGCTAAAATATATTTTTTTATATATTTAATAACCTAAAATATTCACAGATTCAAATTCAATCAAAATTAGATTCTTTTTGTAAGGTGTAAAAACTCATTTATAATCCTAAAACTTTACAAAAATTTAAATGGAAAACGTTGCTAAAATATATTTTATTATATAAATAAATAATAAAATAGTTTATTATATATTTAATTGCCTAAAATATTCACAAACCAAACCACAAATGAAAATTATGTTCTATTTGTTAGGTGTAACATATCGTTTTGTACTTTTAACCCGCATTTCATTTCATTTTAAATCTCTAATAATTTTTGGGGCACTCTTTTTATCATTTTGAATTATTAAGTAAATTAAAACAGCTTTAAATAAACCCTTTAATAAAGTAAAAAGATTTTAAACAGGTAAATGCAAAGGTCTTTGGTTATGTTTTAAATTTTTAGCATAGCCCGCATTTAAATAGTTTTAAAATATATAACAACTCTTTGATAAATTCTAAAAATTTATATCATTTGCATTTTTTATCCCTACTAAAAAAATTACAATAATTTCTACATCCTATTTTTCAATTTATTGCAAAATTAATAACAGTGCAGGTGCCTTGGTTGTGGGTGGAATCCCAGACACATGGCTGTCTCTGTCGGAAGTTGCAGCAGAGATTGAAAAGTTAGTGCCTCGTCCTCGGCCTCGTCCTGCAACCTGGACCTGGCTTTGATGGTGTTTTATTGCCTTAACACCATTCAATTCGGTGAACGGGCAGGCGGGTGGGCGTTGGGTTGGACGTTGGACATTCGTTGGGGGGTTGAGAACAAAACTTTGATTGCATTTTTTACTTTGTCGGGTTGCGCTCGACTGGTTCTCGCACTCCCACTAGCTCGCTTTGGGTTTTAAGTTAGTTTAAACTCTGCTGGCTGAGACGAGACGAGACCATCCTGCCTGCCCGCCTGCCTGCCACCCTTCTGCTGGCTATACTTCTTTCCCAGTCGGGCTCTTCGTCTTGGTGTTCTGTTAACGAGGCCAATTAGGAATTGGTAGTGTTCGAGAAAGACCCCTTGCAGCCAGCTGTTTCTAATAAATTTCCGCTTAAATTGTTGGCCTAACAATGTTCACTTTCCCAGGCAGCAAGGTCTCTCTTTCCCTTTGGGCCGCTCCTCCCAAGCACTTCGAGGTCGGACGTCTTTCCTTCTTTGGCCTCGTAATTAACAATTGAAAAACTTTTCCAGTTTCGATCCCACCCACACGCACACACACACATACATATATCAAAAGTCTTTATTATTTTTACTTGTTAATTTTTTATCGAATACTTTGCATTTTTTGCTTCTTGTCTTTTGCCACGCTTTTTGTTTTTTGTTGTTTTCAAAAAAAAAAGTGTAAAAGTCAAACAACGCAGAAAGAGAAAGAGGAGGAAAACAATGAGGGCGCCGCCAAGTGATGAAAAGCTGACAAATCTGTTAATTAGCTTTGTTTGAGTGAACCCTCGTCGACAGGGGATGGGGCCACCCACGGCTTTATCCTTTGTCTGAGACCAAGCTCATGGCTCCTTCTCTCTTTTTTGGTTTTTCGGTTTCTCGGTTGCGCCTGGCTGGATCTGCACTTAATCTTTAAGTGGTTGGCTGCCTTTTGCGGTGCATTAGTGTCTGAAACACCAGTCCCCCCTTGTACCTGGAAAACTGAGGAGGAAAATCACCCAAAGAGAGATTCCGAGAGGAGAGCTTGGCAAGGCTGGGAAACTAATCCGAACTCGTGTTACTTTACTGAATGAAATCAGAGCAAACGAGCAACTTGATTATTGTCTAGAGCTCCGTTACCTCCAGGATTTTTGCCACCATCACCACCTAGTTTTTCGTAGATCCTCTCCTGCTCCTGCTCCCTGACCCTGAACCATGTCTGCATGTTAATGAACTCCTTTTCGGGGGAGCTTTGATTAAAATACGTGGTCAACTTTTTGGACAGCCAATTGAGGACGCGTTTAGTGAGTTGCGCTTAATTCGGTTTAGTAATTTATGGACAAAGGCGATACCCTAAACCACCGGGAGTGGAACTTCCTCCGCCCCCTGGCAGTTATCCTAAATCAGTGGCAAACAAAAGTGGAAGCGAACAAGAAACAAAAGATGCCAGCAGAAGAACAACAACAACCGCAAAAAAAGGAAGAAAAGGCAGAAGGGTGCCGTGGCGGGCAGATAAAAGTCTTCATTCATTCATGTCGACAAAATTATTTCTTATTTAAATAAAAAGCAAGCACTGCTGCTGCCAGTTGGAAGGAGTGGGATCTCCAAGCTGTGAGCTCCAAGCTCCGAGATGATGCTACCCACTTAATATACCGCAAAGCCCGCACTTACGACGTCGCAGAATGAATAGCGGGGTATGTAAACATAAATTTTGCGAGCTCACTCCCGGGGTCGGTTCCTGGCCGGGTATGGACCCCTACTCCCCATCCACGCCCCCACTGGCTCATTGTGTTATCATCAGCAGAATATTCTATGCATGCACAAATGTTGCCGTTGTCATTGAATCAAGTCGGAGGAGTGTGGAGTGCCAGGCAGGCAGGGTCTTCAAAAACTGGTGCGGAATGGAATGGGGTGGTAAAAAGGGGAACTTGTTACAGGATAACTGGTACTGGATACACTGGGAAAATAATTAGTTGGGACTGGACTCGTGTTCCCTATTGGTTTTGTGGAATATTTTTAAGTTTTAAAGGAGCTATAAGACTCTTCTTTAAGTTCTTCTGTAGCTTCATCTTTTTTTATGAGAAATATTTATAGGAAAGGAAGAAGTTATTAAATATGCCTGGGATATTTTCATTATATTTTAACATTAAGGTAGCATTTCATTTAAAGAAATGGTTTTTTGAAATATTTTTAAGTTTTAAAGGGGCTTTAAGACTTTCCTTTGAGTTCTTTTGTAGCTTCATCTTTTTTAAAAGAAATGTTTATAGAAAAGGAATAATTGTTTGGATATTTTCATATATTTTAACATTAAGGTAGCATTTTATAATAGAAATTAATTGTACAGCTGAATACTTATGACCTTTTAAAGCAAATACTTCCACACAGTTTATTTTTTAAGAGTAATAAAAGCTATCTAACTTTCATTCCAAGTTCTTCAACTCGAAATGCATCTTTAAATATTTAAATTTTATTATAAATATTTTTCTAGTGCATCTGATAACTCGTGAAATGGCTAGAAGGACTAACAGTAGAGTCCTGCTCATGGACTGCTGCCTGCCTGCCCGATGAGTGACTTCCCAGCTTCCAGGCTGCTGCTGCTCCTTCATTGTCTGGCGGGTCATGATGAAGCACCGCTCAGCCAGCCCATATATTTCATGGCAAGGGAGCGAGGAAGAGAGTCTAAGCTCCACTCCACTCTCTCTCTCTTCGTATGATTAGCGTTTTTGCCTTGGCCAGGACCCAGTGTAAAATAAGAGCCAACTGGGATTACATGGTGGGGATTTGGCAAACTATTTGGAACCCTATTAGCCTCGAAATTATGCATGTTGTTCTTTCCCCCCTCCTAAAAAAATGTTAAGCATTTCAAAGTGATTTTACTTGGTAAATCCCATTTTACATTATTCATTCTAGGTGTTATTTTCGAGCAAGAAATATTTAGAGCTTTAATTTATTTTGTGGGGAACCTAATTCAATTTCTTTAAAATCTCTTAAATAATAATAACGTCTTTGGTGATTATTAAACGTTTTGAATGTTTCCGGTCGACGGTAACCCTCATTTAATTCGCTTTTGTGCCCTAGGTGATGGGGCCTTAAGTCCAATTACAAAATTCAATTTCAATTTGGATTTGTTTTTGCCATTCGTTTTTGGGGGGACACTAATCCAATTATGCAGTCAACCATTTCATTGTCGCCCAGTATAATTATGGCCAACAGCTATTGGCCAATATGAGGGACGCTCTCTGTGTGTTTGTGTGAGCTTTGAACGATTTCCTTTTACGTCATTTTGACCACGCTATTTCTAAATTTGAAAGAGCCTAATCATCTTTTATGCTCCGTTGGATGGGCTACACACAGGGAGAACCACATAGCCACCTAGCCACCACCCTCACCTATTGAAAGTCGACATTTCTAATGACAGCAGAACCACCAACCATTCCCTTGACCCTGACAAGCCAAGCGAAGAAAGGAAGCCAGAGGAAGAAAAACAGAGCAGGACGAAGAAGGACTAGGACTAGGAATTTCCCAAAAAAAAAAGAAAAGAAAAACTGGGGCGCAGCCGTTACATGTCTCGCAGCTACACACGCATACATAGAGATGAGGCTCATTTAAATAAAAGAAAATATTTTTGTCCTGCCGCTTTTGGTCCTTTTGAAGACATTCGAGACAGGGTCAGGGGCAGGGACTGGGTAACTTGCGGCCAGCGCCGTCTTTTATTTCGTTTTGTTTTTTAGTGGCGGATATTTGAATATAAATGGCGCATTTAGTTAGACTCTATCAAGCACATTCCCATATATCTTTGGCAGCTTTCGACCCTCCCCTGCGCCCTCCACTAAGGATTCCAAGTCCAAGTTCCAATTCGAGTCCAAAGTTGGCCTTTTATCATTCGATAGTTGCGGGTTCCACTGAGGGGAAGAAGCGACCGGAACTCTCTGGCCGCCCGTGTGTCCTTATGCCTCTTTACCATTCCTCATCTGGCTTTAAAACATTCCATTTTATGTTGTAGTTTTGACAGAATGAGCAATAATCATGAATTTTGCTTAGACCATAAAAAAAGAGAAACTCCACTCCACTCCACGCCAAGCGAGGACCCTCTCCTGCCCAGACTTTACCCTGAGAACACATTAAATAAATGTTTCGCCTTCGTCTTTGCCTTGCTGCTCCCTTTTTTTCCGTCTTTATTTTTTGTTTCTCTTTTTCTTTTTCCTTTTTTTTTGATAGGGTGACAGCTTTAAAAAGGACAAACGTTGCTCTGTTTTATTTTTGGCGGACAACGTTTTTTTTTTTGGTCATTTTATTTAGTGACCTCTTTGGCCAGTCTCCTCCTCTTCGATCCTTTTGTTTGTCGGTCAAGATTAGGAGGCATTTGCGGTCACGTTATTGCCCACTGATTAGGACGGGGACAAAGGCAAGTTAACTGCCTCACACGTAGCCCTTCCCTACCATTTCCCACTTTCCCCCGGTTATCCCGTTTCGGTTTTTCCAGGTCCTAACGAGCTTTTCACTTCATTTTAGTTGCCTGCCTGCCCCCAGGGGGAAACTTGAGGCCTCTCCTTGCCCACGGGGCGGCTTCCTGCAATTCAATTTAGAGGCCAGGTGACGGCATACTTATGCAATGCACTGTCTTTTTGTCTTTCTGGCAGAACCCTAACTGTGCTGCTCCTCCTGTTTCTTATTTCCCAACAATCCTACCCAGCCTCGCGGCAGGAAAGTCCATTACAAAATTACAGCCTCCTCAAGAGTTGAGAGAATGTGTGGCAATAAATACGGAATTATACCTTTTGTATTGTTTGCACTTCCGCAAAGCCAGGCAACCAGGTGGGTTGATGAGACGATGATATCCTCGCCGGAAAAAGGGAATTTGGAACCCACAAAAATGAAAACCCACTCGCAACTGCAAACACTTTGCGCCCCGTTCGGCTCAATGCACAACACTCACTAAAATTTAATAAATAAAAAATGATATTTATATTGCTTTATAGCCTTGTTTGCTCCCACTGTGTCTGTGTCCCTCTGTTCTCACACTGTCCCTTGTCCGTGTGCGCTTTGTGGTTTTTGTTTGGGCGAAACATTTTGATGAAATATATTTTTTTACACATTCATTTCAAGTATATAAATTCCCATATTCCTCTATATGCGAATATATTTTGTGCACTCTGGCAGCAATTTTTGTACATATATAGTTTCCTGCGTTTTTATAAATGAGCAGACCGCGGATGCCTGAGAGCGACAGGTAACAGACATTGATGGCAGCGTGAGAAAAGCGTTTTCGTTTTGATATAAAAAAGGGGGATACGGATTTATATTTACACTTTAAACTTTGCTCAGCGGAATAACCAATATATGGTATTTGAGTTTTGCATAAAATAAGATTTACTTGAATGTTTGTATTTGTAAAATGAAAGAAGTTGTAAATTGATTTGAGTTTTTGCCTAGAAAAGAAGGATTTCTTTGGGGCGAATTGGAGGAAACTCTTTAAATAAAATAGGGAGAACTAGAAGTAGGGTTTTTGGTTCTATTCAGTATATCCTTTGAGCAATATATTATAATCAGAGCTCTGAAAATGTCCCCAAATGTTATGATCTTACGACTCTTCTCAAAAAGCAATCGTAAATTAAATTTAAAACAATTTTCTCTAGGTTTTCTTAATTCTTTTCTTTTAATTCTAAGTTGTAATTGGCATAAATGCCATTCGAAGAAATTAAAATGCAAATCTTTCTGAGAATGTAATTGATATGAAACTCCCTCGTTTGCCACTGTTTTTGTTGCACATAAATATAGAAATTAAAATACAAAACGTCTTTCCACAAAGCAAATAGCTTGAAGAAAGCAAAGTCTCTTCTCAGATCTTAACCAAGTTTAAATGGAAGTCAGCCGCTTTGAGACTTTTCTTTGATTAAGTTTTCTATAGAATTCACGGTTAACCTGCCTGTGACAAACTTTCAATAAAACAAGAAACCAACTTGCATGTTTTGTTAATAATTAAATCAAGAAAGCAGCTTAATCTGAAAAGCAAGAGCTAAATAATACCGGAAACAATGAATAGCTCCTGTTTTTTCTTGTTCCCAGTATTATTTTAAGCTTAAACTTAAACTTAAAGTTAAAAATAATACCAGGAAAAATAAATAGCAATTGCTTTTTATTGTTCCCAGTATTATTTTAAACTGAAACCTTAATAAATCATTCGTTCACCTTGTCTCACTCATATATCACTCATACGCCCCGTTAAACATTCATGCTAAAAATGTTTGCCAAAATCCAAACTTACTAAAACATATTCACCCAGAATAGATATTTATATATAATATATATTAACCATGACACATTTAATAATCTCTCTCAACTGGCCACTCACGTTCCCATCCCCATCATGCACACATATCGCTCATACGCCATGATGACGCATTAGTTTTGTTTTGTTTCTGGCCACTGGCCTTGCCTTTTGGCCAGGGCCGACGAAAGTCCCAAAAGCGAAATAGGCAAAAAAAAAAATATATATAGAATAGAATATATCCCCCTGACGTATAGTAAAAACAAATATTCTTTGGGTTAGACATTAGCCATTAGAAAAAGCAAAGGGGCGATAGTTTACAGCGCTTGCTGGTTGTTGGTCGATCCATCTGCGAAGGTTAATCGGGGTTAATCCAGTCGGGCATCGGGTTAGGTTCCATCACAGGAGCTGCTGAGATCTGCGATCGGATCGCATCGGTCAACTTACCATTCTTGATGCTCGCCTCGCGTTTCAGGGACGCTTTGCGCAGGGTTTTGGTCGTAAACTCGGGCTTGGGCTCCTCCTTGGGCTCCTTGAGGAGCTCATCGATTTTGGGTACCTTCTTGAGCACGGGCCGGATCTTGGCCAGGTCATCGGTGCTCTTGCTGGGCAGCGGCTTCTCCTCGCGCTTCACATGCCGCAGCTTGGGCTTCTCCAGCTTGAAGCGTCGTCGCCGCTCGCGATCCTCCTCGGTTTCACCCTCCTCGGCCTCATCGTCATCCTCGGTGGCCATTTTCTTCAGCGACCTGTCCCGCTTGACAACCACGCTGCGCAGCTTGGGCTTTTCCATTGTGAAACGTTGGCTCAACTCACTTTCTGGCTCCGGCTTCTTGGTGACGGGAGTGGGACGCAGCTGGGCAGCCTTCCGGACGTGCTCGGGCACCTTCTCGTCAACGGTGGTGTCCTCATCTTCGCTTTCCTCCTCCTCGGATTCGCTTTCCTCTTCTTCGCTTTCTTCCTCCTCCTCGGATTCGGTCTCCTCTTCGGTCTCCTCTTCGGTCTCTTCCTCCTCCTCCTCCTCCTCGCTTTCCTCTTCCTCGGATGAGGATGCGGGTGGTGGTGTTGGCTCCTTCTTCTTCTTAAGTGCCGAAGTGGTGCCCACTGGCTTCTTGGTCACCGTGGTGGGTGTTACCTTCTTAACGGGTTCGGGGGCTTTCTTGGTGCTTGCTGCCGGTTCCGGAGTCTTCTTGGTGGCCAGGGAAGATTTCTTTACGGGCTCAGCCACCTTCTTGACTGGCTCGGGTGCCTTTTTGGCGGGTTCGGCCACCTTCTTGGCCGTTTCGGTCACCTTTTTGGTTGGTTCAGCGGTCGTCGTTGTGGCTTTCTTGGCCACAGCCGTTGCTGCCTTTGGCTTGGTTGTGGTGGACTTTTCGCCATTTTCCTTGGTGGCCTCTGCATTCTTCTTGGCCCACGGCGTGGCGGTGGGCTTTGTGGTGCTGGTGGTGGCTGAGGCGCCGCCGTCATCCTTAACCCATGGCGGGCGGAATGTGGTGCGTCCGCCGGGTGCACTGTTTGCACTGCTCGTCCCCGTGCGGGGCGTCACAAAAGGCATGGCAACTTCTCGTCGGGAGTGGTCCGGATTTCTCGCTGGTGTTTGCTATGTTTTTTTTTTTTGCTGTATTTTTTGTTCCCTGGTGTTTATGGCTGTTTAATTCTCTGGGGGCCGATGTCGTCGCCCGTCTATTTGCACACTCTTTTTAAATAATTTGCCGTGGATTTTTTCAGACGTTTTTCCTGCTGATGAAAACACAAAACTTTGCACATTAGCAGCCGCGTCGGGGGAGAGAGTCGCAAGTTGTCCGAAAAAGTTCTTTCATTCAGATTTTCCGTGTTTTTTTTTTCGAATTTTTCTAGGTTTTCTTTTTGTTGTTTTTGTTGTTTTCCCCGCCGAGTTCTATTTTACTTTTGATAATTCTTTTTTTAACGCGTATTTTTGTATAGATTTTTATTTATTTTCGTTTACTTTTTTTTCTGCGCGAATTTTTGTTGCTGGGAATTTTCATTCGCGGTCCGCTGTGGACGATGAGCAACAGCTGTTTGAGATATTTTCAATCCGATTCAATTCATTTCAATTCGTGTATATTTGGGTATGTTTCATTTTCAATGTTATTTTTAACTGAATGCGCTCATTAGCTGCTTGCTAGCTGTTGCCGCCGCTGCTGCCGAGAGACAGAATATAGGCCTTTGTGTCATAGTCATGGACAGGGACATCCATGGATACGGGTATAGAGATTTGAGTGGAGGGCGGCAGGGGTGCCAGAGGGGGGAGGAGGAAGTGCAGCGGATAGGGACACGCGTCGAATGAACATCAACAAATCGCAACTGAGAGGAATGCCTTTGCAAGCGAACCCAAAAACAGACAACAGTTGTGGCCAAAAAGGTAGTGGGGATTATGTTTGGTAGTCTAGTTTTGAAAACAAATTAATTTTCAAATAATAGCAGGATTTCACAAAAATCACTAGGATAATGAAAAGACTTTTTTAAATTTTTTTGAAAGTATCCTTTGCTACATTTAAGATGTAAAATTCTGTAGAAATGTTTATGTTCTGATAGATGCAATTTTTTTTTAATATATATAGTCATTTTTTTCAACAAATTTATGTATTTTCTGATTGATAAAAATTGTTTAAATATATTTATATATATTTAGAATGCATTTGTGGCACTTTTGAACAAATTTATGTACAAAAAACTATGATTATTACATGATTTATCTTATAAAATGGAACTGTTTAAACCTTTGAGCTAAAAACTTTACAGAATTAAAAGAAAACTATATTTTTTATTTAATTTTATTCCATTAAATGAAAAGAAACCTCTAAAATGCATTATTATTTGCCACACGACTTCAGAAATTTCAAGTTAAGGAATTTATTAGATCCTTTTTTGGGAAATTAAATTCCTTATTAAATTCTCCAACTATTTTAGGCCCTCCTATTCGCCTGACCACAACTATTCCTCCTTTCGAATATGTCCAGCTAAATGTGTGTCCGTCGTCCGCCGTTGCCTTCCGTCCGTACATATGCACTCCAATAAACACCAACAACAACAACAACAAGAGGCGGCACAGTGCATGTGAATCGTAGAGCAACAATAACAAAAGCAGAAACGATTTGCTCTGCCACTGGCTGCGATATGTAAAAGGCGAAAATATTTAATTTTAGGTTCTTTGTGCCGCCGAGAGTCCAAAAAAAAATAAAAGGAAAAACTGAAAATGAGAGGGTGAGAGAGCGGAATCAAATCGAAAGAATAAAAGGAAAACACATCTCTCTGGCGGCGCTTTCTCGTCTTCAGCCAGATATATTTTCCTTTCTTTTTTCTCGCTTTTCCGTCCGCTTTGCTCTGCTTTTATTGTTGCTTTTGTTTTTATTCAACTGGCTCGTTTCACAAAGTAGACAGCAAAACGTACACAAAACTGGGGGGTGTATGGAGAAAAAAGAAAACAAAAACCCCCCCCCAAAAAAAAAAAAAAAAACGAAAAGCCACCCAAAAAAGAGCGAACGCGAGGAGGCAGAATGAAATCCGAATTTGTTTCATTCCATTGCCATTTCCATGGACGCCCTCCCCCCTAGCCCCACTGAAAAAGCCTCCTCCTCCCGCTCCCAAACCATGTCGTCGTCCATATTCATTTCAATTCCTCCTCGTTCGGGGGCCGATTGCAAATTTTTTGGCCACCGAGCGACGGAACACTTTCTCGGTCTTTCCTGCATCATGGAGGCGTTAATTAAACATGACATGCAAATAAAAATTATACTTAGGCATACAGCAGAGCGTCCATGACGCGAATTTCTTGTGTCTAATTTGGGTTCTCCCAATGGAATTTAAAGGATATAAGGATATATCCTGAAATGGAGAGCTTTTACAATTAGTTTATGAATTTTTAAACAACTTTTGGCTTATCAGTTCTCCACTAACAAATATTCCAAACAGTTTTTTTCGGTTTTTTTGTTAAGAAAACTTTGCAGGTCTCTAGAGAAACGCCAAAGGAATCATAAGAAGATACTTTCTTTTGTCTAGTCTGTGGCAAGTTTTGGTAATTCGATTTTAGGAAAGTTCTACTGTATATTTCACCATTGCACTGGAAAGTAAAAAAACCAAAAAGAGAGCGCCAGAAAAAATGAAATTTCAATTAAAATTGTTAACGAGAGACTCGGGCTAATTTCGGCTCCGAAAGTCGAGCGGAATTCGCGTTTGGAATGGCAAAACACATAGCAAAAAAAAATAATGCCAGGGCCAGCAGCATATTTCATCCTAAGATTGCCTGTCAACACAAGTGTTTAAAAATATCGCCCGATGGCTATATTTCGGGAACAAGCCATTCATAACGCCCCTCCAGAGAGATTTATTAGATCGATTGGCCGCCGCCGGTGACAAGAGCTAAGCAAAGTTGCGCATTTCGCCATCACAAAATGTACACGAATTTTTATTTATATATTTTGTGGATATTTCATGGATTTCTTGTTCGATATATCAGTTATTTTTTCAGATTTTTTTTTGGTTTTTTTTATTATGTGTATTAATTGGTTCATTCGCTCGGTTTCGCTGCAGTTTGCTGCGTTGCACATCGTTCGCGTCGCTGTATTGTCCTATATGTATCATTCTGTGTGTGTGTATTGGCTGGGTCAGACACCCGCAAACACCTCACACCCACACCCACGAACACCCGCACACCCGCACACACACACTCGCACTGACGTAGAGTAAGCCTTCAGCAGCGGAGGCAGCAGCGCCTATGACGGCGTTTCAAAAACTAAATTCATACATTTTCCAACAGCCAGGCGATGCCAGAAAAATTTCAAAATTTTCACACACACTCACTCTCACGGTGTGCTCTCTCTCTTTTTTTTGGGGGGGTTTTCTCTCTACATTATCTCTTTTCGGCGGCGAGCACAGCATAATGAAGTGAAATGAAAATTTTTTGTTGACCGACACAGAGGAAAATATTTTTAGCATCGTTTTTCGATTCTTTGGGGCCGAGGGACGTTAAGCGCGGCTTGGATTGACCTTATGGCAGGTGCAGTTCAATGGAATTATTAATAACCTGGCTATGTGGCCCACTTCAAGGATGCTGCTGCTGCTGCTGCTTTCCCCTCCCTTGCTCATTAGTTGGCTCTTATCAGGCGCCTCCTCGCGGTGAATGGGCCACAATTACGCAAGTTTCTCGAGCGGCAGGGACGTGGGCGTCGCAGCTAATTTCATTTGGAGCTCAACAGGGGGGAGGGAGGGAATAGTGAATGTGGGGGGAAGCCGCCTCTCTTACCCTGTGATAAAAACCACTCGTCTAGAAAGTCCAAACCCATTAGTGCTTCTGTTCGGCGTTCTGTCAGGTCCAAATGATTCTCGCCAATGATCTCCTTCAATATTTACATTGTCTCCTAAGTGGCAGTCGCTCCTCCGATTCATTCAATTGTGGGTTGACATTTCTGGGATGTGCTGCAACCGATCGATTGAGATCGTTCGGTGCGTGATTGTATTTATAGTCTTAAATGATTGGCTAATCGATTTGACTAGGGCTAGACTATAGATTATATTTGCATTTGGAAACCAAAGAGATTCTTTGCTTTGATGAAGAGCTAAAAGTAATAAGGGTTCTGTTAACTTTATTAAAGAATTCAAGCTCTTTAGTGTATTTAATATCTGACTTTCATATCAGTTTGAAAATTAAATATATTTATTTATTTTGGTATATATTAATATTATTTTATCACCTTTATAGCTGTTTATCTGCCCATCAAGAACATATTTCCACACCTGTAGAGCCTGTAGGCAGTAAACCAACTAATTTTATTAAATATTCCTAATTGTAAATTCACTCTAAATTAGTAAAGTAATGTTTCAAACTAATAGGTTAGTTTAAAAACAAAATACAACCAATTAAATATTCCATCATAGAAATGCTTTCGGAAAATCATGGCTATAACTGAGTGCAATTATGGCGTGAAAAGGAATGTAATTAAAGCGCATGTCGAATGTCAGCACCACCAATATTTATTTAACTTTTGCAACGATTTTCCCCCTCAAACGCCATTTTTTCCGGTTTCCTTTTTAAAGCGTCCGCCTAAAAGCAGGCAATGGCCTATTTTTTCGTCTGTCAAAGTCAGCCAAAAAGCATGGAAAATTAAATAGCAAAAATCTGCATGGCCACGCAGTATGAAAATTCCCGATTGGGGATACTTTTTTTGTTTAAGCTCTTCCATAGTTATAATATGGCATTGTAAAAATATTAATTATATACATAGAATATTTGCCAGAGAACATCAAAAAAACATATGTTTGGGGACTTTCAAAAATCCGCTTAAAGGCAGTTGGTATATGTGCGACATGGCCCCCGGGGCGGGCCTTCAATAATTCAGAGAATGGAATCTAGAATTTTGGCTGGTTTTTTTTTTGCTATGAGGAGGTGGTACTTCCCCCTTGGAGGGTGGCTGCCAAACTGTTTGGAAAAACCTTTCATTTTGCGGGTTCGCCGACATTTTCATTGCCGCGCGTGCCGAGCAAAAACTTGCGCGCCATCGAAATCGAATTTGACACAAATTAATTGCTATTTGATTTGACAAGTGCGAACTGCGGGAAGCGGAGGAGTCGATGGATACAACTTGCGTGGGTTATGCTTAAGTGTTATCATCTAGAAATTGCTTTATTTGTGAAATGTTCGAAGAGACATCTAATGAATACTGAATGAACTCCTTGGCGTTGTGCGGGGAGCCGAGCTCGTTGTGGCTTCTCTTAAACTGCGTTTGCCTCAGGCCTCTGGGCTAAACCTTGGGAGCGGCAGCTGGCGGGGATTGGGCTGGCGCTTGGTGAGGCGCCTGCGGTGCTGCGGCTGGGGGCGGCGCCGGCTGAGCGTGTGCGTGTGCGTGGGGTTCAACGGGTGTGGGTGTGGGTGTGCTGCTGCCCTCGGTGGTGTTGAGGTGTGTGAAGTGGGGCCAGGTGGAGATCTCGGCAAACAGCCTGCCGCCAGGACACTCGGTGTCACGCACCTGCTTATGGCCCAGCAACTTGTAGGCAGGATCAATGTAGCCCTTGAAAACGCCAAAGGCAATTAGGTTTTTGGCGGCATCCAACATTTGTTTGGGGGGAAGTTCAGCTACAAATTTAAAGAAGAATAAGTAAATTCTTTAACAAAACTGATAAGAATATCAGGATATTTCCACTCACTTCGCCAATCTCCAATGAGGACAATGCCCACGCTCCTGTCGTTGTATTTCGGGGCATGTGCTCCAATGACATTAAAGCCGCGACCCGTGTAGATCATGCCATCGCCGCCAATGCCAAAGCTATAGCCAATATCATTCCAGCCACGCTCCAGTTGATGGAAATCCTGCATATCTCTCATGCTCTTCATGCAATCCACTGTGGTATAGCACACCGGCGGCATGTACGAGTGATGGATAATCACATAGGGAGCGGGTCCCTGGAAATGCTCCACCGACTTGGGCATGCGGGCGCCCCAATCGGAGCGGGAAATAAGACGAGCAGTGGCCACGCCATCGCCCAGATTTGCCTGCTGCATGTGTTGGCTATAGCCTGTAAAAGAAGAGATATAGATTTATTAGTTATATAAAATATATGTTTACCAAGAGCTCAGAAAAATTCCCCTAGAAATCTTTGAATCAATATCACAACATTCTTATTTTGAAAATAAATAATAAATAATAAATAAACAATAACAACGCCTTCATCAGGCCTCAAGTATTTGTAAATCAATAATTTTATTGCTCAATTAATAACGTGTTGTTTTCCTTATCTTTTGTTATTAAATTCCTTTCAATTTCTGGCATGGAGAGCACCTTAAAAATGTTGTTGTATTAAATTTAGCTCAGAGCATTAACTTGTTTACATTCATAATCTGATGTCTTGGTGCCCTTGACTTTTATTTGGTGATGCCGAGAAAACAAGTTGGATTTTAACTTTCGCCCGAAAAGGGGAAGAAGATTCGTTATATATTTCATATTTCTGACACAAAAAACACTTTCAAGACAGCCAACGTTTGTCGGCCTTAATTGCAAAAGGGGGAGAGGCGGGTCTTGGTTGCGGGTGCGTATACGTGATGTGTGTAATAGGTGGGCGAAGTGCGGTCTGCGGTGCTGCTGCTACCGTACATTTCTCACATTCCACTGATAAATGATAGCCGGATTCCCCAACGCGTAGGCGTCTGTCTGCGGATGTCTGCTGCGGTAACTGCGGTTCGTCCGAGCCACGATTTTGCACTGACTCTGCCCTGGCCTGACTCCCCGATCCCAGCTGAAAATCCCCCATTAACAGAGAGAGATAGATGGAGAGCTACGTAAAAAACAAGTCGCCGATCGGCTCCGATTGGCAAATCGCGATCGTCATCAGCGAGCTGAGAGGGAATTAAATATGCTAAACTAGTGACTGTTAGGTGATTTTTATTTGATTTTGGTTGAAAATGGGTGACAGCAGGGCATATTCGTTGGGAGTATCTTTAAGCTTCATAAAAACTGCTAATAACTGGTTGTATTTTGCTAAGAATATATTGTTTTAGCTTGATGAATTTGTATATATATTTTTACAAGTTATATTTTGAGAGAAAATAAAATTTTTTATCTTCAAGAATTTGTAGATCTGTTTAGTACTTTTGTTTATAAAATTCTGTATAAAATATTGAAATAAAAATCCGATATAAATTTTAAATTCCATTTTTAAAAACAACAAACATACACATTTACCTATGAAAACAACACAAATTCCCAAATCCTCCAACAAACCCTGAACATTTTCCTCTATCAAAAATGATTATAATGTAAATATTTGTCTCGAAGTTTAGAAAAAAAATTTGCTGTATTTTTATGGCGCAATATTTTTCCATGCTTTCGTACCAAAAGTAAATATTTAGATTGGCCCATGAAACACTAACACACACACACACAACAAAGAAAAAAACCCCCATTTGTTGTGCTTGAAAAATCGGTGGCAGATTATCCGCAGATAAAAGTATCTATTTCGACGTAGGTCATTCCCGATTCGTTCAGCTTCAGAGCCCCATCAGCGTGACTCAGCTTAAAGCCGTCAATGCGAAATGTTTGAAAGCCAAAAGCCACATAGCAGCAGCAACAGCAGCAGCAGCAGCGGCGGAAGCCGAGAGCAACAGGTGCTGCGGGTTTGGTATCATCTATCAATGGCGTGAACGTTTGGCCGTTGACATCGCCAGGGTCCCCTCACCCTCGGGAGGAAAAGGCCGGAGCTCAGTTCCGTTTGGCCCTGAGTCATAAATGCAAATTCAGAGACTCCAATTCGACTCGAAAACTATTTTATTTCATTCAAAATTTGCTTTATGTGTGCCGGAGGAGTAGAGAAAGGAGGTTTGCCCATGTTTGCGCTGTCGTCTGCCAAAAACTTCTTCAGCAACACGCCCACTTCAGGCTGAACGCCCACGGCATTTATATGCATACGGAAAACTTAGCCGGGAAAATGGCTGAAAGGCGGGAGAGAGTGGAAGGCGGAGGCGGAAACAGGAGACGCGGCACTTGACTAAGTTAATAGCGGCAGTTTCTAATTAAAATTTACGGAGAGCGAAAGTTGTGTGGGCACACAGACAGGGTCGAAATAATATAACATCCTGATTTGCGCACTTCCGGTTTTGGTTAGAAAGCGGAAAATAGTTTTTCCTTTTAAATTTTGCATAAATTGAAGGGGGGTAAAATAAGGAAAAGGCTTTAATTTTGAAAAGGGAAATTGTGGTGATTTTTTGAGTATTTATTTATAAGAATTTTTATATTAAAAATATCTTAAAATTCATGTTTTTAAAGTATAAATATTATACCCTTTCCTATGCTATTCTCAAAATCCTTTAAAGTAATCATTGAGAACTATTATTTTGCCTGCAACTGTTGACTGCTCTTGCTCTTGAGTGTCGCGCCCGCTGTTTGGCACCTATCGTGGATCCTGAATCCTGGACTTCATCGACGGCGCGTGCTTGAATAATAAACAGAGCAGGAAGCACGAGGCAACAGCAGGAGCGGGGGAGCACAGCCAAAGTACAAGAACATCAGCAGCCGTTGCAGGATGTGAGGGGACTGCCAAATCGTTTGGCTGTTTAATTTATGCCGCTTACATTTTAGTGTGTGTAACATGTTAATTACATTTATATTTACAGCCAAGCTTGGTGAGCTCCGATAGCTCTCAGAGAGCTCTATACCCGGCCACGCCCCACTACCCTAATTGTTACCCTAATTACGCGGCCTAATAAAGTAAACATTAAAACTCGTTGGCCTAATCAATGTTGCAAACTTTGTGGCACACACAGACACACCCCGAAATATATTCACACCCTCTATCGCCATGTTGGGCGATAGTTCAGGTAAATCACCTAAGCTCTTACCCACACACACACTTACTTGGCTTTTGCAAAAAGCAATTTCGTAGGCATTTGGCGCAAAGTTCTTTGATAATTTTCGATTAATCCTCGCCTGCTCCGTTGATTAAATTCTCGCATAATTGAAGTATTTAAATTACCAGCGAGTAATTAGAGTGGCAGAGGCATGCACACACTCTCTCCGCAGAGCGTTTGGAGTGGTCCCTTAGGTAATTGTTTGTTTTTAATCAGGCAAAGCACATAATAGAGACATTTCAATATTATTATGTTGACGATGCTGAAGAGCGTCCCACCGGCCGTCGGTCGTCGGTCGTCACTCGTCAGCCGTCTGCCCATTAAACAAATATCCATCCGTGCATTGTTTCAAGGGGGGGAATGTGCGAAATTAAGTCACGCTCGATTACAACAAAAATTAAAAAAGCAACAGGCAAAAAACGACCGATACCCGGTACAACGGGAAAACAGCAAAAAAAAGTACCCGGAGCAAACAAACAGCGTAAAAAAGAACACAATAAAATCAACACAAAAAAGAACCAAAAGTCTGAATAAAAAAGAAAGCGAGCAATTATAGGTTTAAGTAGCGAATATCGGATTCCCTTTTTTTAGAAAGTTTTTTATGCTAATTAATTTTGAAATAGTAGCTGATAAAGCTAAAAAGTTGCTGATAAAGGTATATCTTTTAGATCTATTTTCAGAGGTTTATTTTTGGTAAAGATACGGATTCTATAGATGGATTTATGATGGAGTAAAGTTGTAGATACATTTTTAACATACTTTTTGCTAATGAACTTTTTGTGATTTTATTTAAGTTGAGACAGGAAAACCACAGAAAAACTGTTTAAAGATATATGTTTCACAACCTAGCAAAGAAATCTCATTAATAATAATGATATTTAAATGAGTTATATAACTATATGCTCCTAATTTTATAGAATATTTAGGAGTAGAAAATTATTATACTACCATATTTGATATATCAAATAAAATATATTTAAAAAACATTTTAAATAAGATAAAAACTTTCCATTAATAAACAATTTCATTCATATTTTTCTTGCACTACAAAAATATATAAACCATTATCTTTCTTTCATAAGAATAAGTTTCATAAGTTCTCGTAAAGCGAGAGAAGATGATAAGAGGACCCAGTGCCTCAGTTAGGGTGCCGAAATTATTATGAATATTAAAATCAAAAAAACAATTTCACTCGCCCGCTGGCTGTCAGGCCGTAAATGACAATTTTGTTAAATGTCAGTAATTAATTGAAACAAAAAATCACATATCTTGACAGCGTGCAAATTATGCATATATTATACCGTCAGCTATCAGTGCCCGGTGCATATATGGAGATATAAAATATGTATATAACAGCTGTCAGGGCTCAGAGAACACTGATTGTCAGGTGGATGGATGAATGGGCGTCCAGAAATAATAGAGGAGGAGGTGTGATACCTTCTTGATAAGGAAAGAGCCTCTCGAGCACACGACACTTACCCATCATTGATAGCAGAACTAATCCCAGTGCCGTCATGTTGCTCTTTTTGGCTGGAGTTTCTTGTTGCTTGTAGCTTGTTGCTTCTGCTTTCTGCTGATGCGATTGTTTTGTTGTCGGGCTTTCAGCTACTTAGGAACTTGTGAGTGCGCACAAAATGTGACTTTGATTTAGGAACTTTTGTGTCAATTGCTGCTGCTGTTAGTTGATACTTGTTGTTTGTTTGTTTGTTTGGTTGTTTCTTTGCTGCTTTTGGTTTGTAGTTTTGTGGCTTGGTTTTTGTGCAGCGGCAAGAATTGTGCAAAAAATTTCGACAATGTGTGAAGGTCAGACTTTGGTTCGCAGCGCTCACATAGCGGCTCTATGCTTTGTATCACAAGCGCGAATGTTGGCCAGCATAAGGGCGGGCCTGTGTTTATAGAAAAATCCAAACTAAATTCGCACCAACGCTGCTGCTGCTGCCGCCGCTGCTTCTGCTGCCGCTGTTGCTGCTTTTGCTACTGCGGCCGCCGCAATGCCAAACAAATCGTTAATCGCATGAAACTTATTGGCAGATCGCGCTCTCGGCTCGCTCTTTTAATATTCATTTTGCCAGCACTTCCGCTCGGCGAGCGAGCTTTTTACCGCCTCTGTTGCGGTCGACGTTGCTGCCTGGCATTGCCGTTGCTGCCGCAGTTACCGCCGCTGCCTCGGCCAACGTTGCTGCTCCTGATAATGCGGTCTTATCACTGCCTTAAGGGGGGGTATCGCCGGGCTATGCCAAGTTCCAGCTAAGGTCATGCTGCGGTCTTTGGGGAAATTCAATATGATAATTGGCGATTCCGCGGTGAATTACATTTACGCCTGCGAATCCAATGGCCCCCATTAACCACATTTCACCTCTTCGGTTCGGTTCAGTTTGAATCGGCGGTACTTTTTCCTATCCAAAGGGTTCTTTTTTTCGAGAACCGACAATACGAGGGTCGACGCTGCACGTGTCAGCGTGAATCGGCTATATTCGTTGTATAGATATAGCTGCACGGAGAGAAAAATGCTGCCTATTTAAGCCGGAAATTGCAAAAAGATATTGTAGCTTTTTGAAATTATTCGGTCTTTTGCCTTTTAGGTTTGGCTTTGTGGATAGAAAACTCTGAAGAAATCTATCAAAATGGTAAATAGATGTGTTTATATTCAAAAGATCGAAGTAGAAATGGAAATAATAGGGAAAAGTCCTATAGCCTATCTAAAATATTGCTTAATTGTTTATATTCTTCTCCGAGTATCTTCAACCGATAAAATTGATTTGTTTGTATCTTTTGAATTATATGCATCTTTCTCCAAGTATCTTCATCCAATATATTAAATATAACATATATTTTACTCATATTTATTACTGCAGATATAGTATCTATATATCATTATTTGCTGCCATTCTTATAACAAAGCCAAAAATGTAGCTATTCCCATAAGTAATTATTTTTAATTGAATTTAATTTAATAAGGAAAGTTCGCTTTAGATTAAAAGACAATATTTTTACAACTTTTTCAATTAGTTTTTGTTATATTTGCAAATTCTGTTTAACATTCTTTAAAACCTAATTATTCTGCCTTGAGTTCTTTTACAAATTTGAATAGAACAACTCTATTAAGATACCATTTTTCCCTAGCGTGTTTTGTAGATAATTTTTATGGCTTTAGCCCACATTTATTTCAGTGCACGAAATGACTATACTTTAACCTATCACTCTGATATACAATTAAGGTTAATCATCGACAAAAAACGCCACCCGGGCTATAGGGCGGAATTCACGCCTCGTGTTTTCCGCAATCACAACTTCCGACGGGGGCGAGAGTTATTAATAATTATAACAGTTATACATAGTTTATGACGATCTGCCGGCCTTGATGCGGATCGCTGATCATTGGAATTGGTGGCACACTCTCACTCCACTTCAAGTAGTACAATATCGGTCAGTCTTGAAGGTCGTCGCTGATAAGGACCCACTCTATCTGGGCCCATAAATCAGCCGAGGGGGAACTTTTTGTTGACAATCTCTTCAAACAATAGTTGTGCAAATAATCTTAATAATTGCTGGTGGGAAAGTTCGTGATCACACAGCTGCAGATAGTTTTCAGTCGAGAGTCAGCCAATTTGTGATTAATAAATACTCTTCCAATATGTCTTTGAAGATTTATAGTGTAGACAGTTTGAACTCCACAATTTCTTGGAAATATACTTTTTGAAAAAGATACTTTTTTAAAAGAAAAACCCCCTTTCCATCAATGACTCATTTGTTGTCAAATACAAATTATTTAAATATGTTAATGGAGCTGTGTTTGTACGTATTTTTTGTTTTTAAAGTAAGTTATTAAGAAAGTGAGTTAGGTATTGTTTTTTAGGGATTTGTTTGAGTAAGTAAATATATCAATTCTTGAAGTTGCTTATTTGATGTTTATTATTGTTTATTTCCCTAATACATTTAGCTTTTATTTTTGTCTAAAATAAATACAAAAATATATAGTCTTTTGTCTTACTTTATTGCCTTGTTTTAAAGTACTTTTTAGTTCTAAATTATTAAGTAATTAAATTTCCCAGTTTTTATACTGATTTCATCATTCAAAACCATTTTTTCTTGAATGTTCTTAAAGGGTTTCTTCCTTTGTTATAAGTGCTCTTATTTACAAATACTCTAAGAGTCTCCCAATCTATAATTTTTATATGCCAGAACTTATTAAATTATCTATTTTCTTATCAAATATTAATGATTAAGTTTGAACCTTGATTCCTGATATCATTTCTTGGCTATAATCTTGAGAATTGTGATTTGGCAGCATCTCTGCCCCTGATTGTTCTCTGTGTCATCTGCTTTCTTTGACCACCGGCAACGCATATACTCTTTTTATTTGTTTTCTGTATTTGTATTTGTGTGTTTTAAATTTTTTGTATTTTTTTTTTTGGGCCGGGGATGCCCCTTGTGGTGATCATTTGGGTTTTGGGGGAAGCCCGCTGCAAATGCCGGTATTAAATTGCTTTAGTCGGAGTGCCGAGATCGGATGGATAGACAAATTAACAGCATTTTATTTTCCGTCGTCGATTTATGGCGAACAAACACATTCCATCTTCATCTCGATCTTAATCTAAATTTGTTTCTTTCTTTTTGTTTTTGGTCTGTGGCGAGAGAGTGTGCACACACAGGTTTTTCGGGGGAGCACCGCGCACTGCCAGATGCGTTCTGCTGGCGCCGCCCCGACCAAAAGGAAGTCCAAATCACCAGTCTCATTTTCTCCCCTCTATATACTATGGTACCTGGGGCTGGCTGCTTTATTTTATTTGCTGTTTATGCTTGTGGCAAGGTAAACACGCAGACCACACGCCCCTCGACCCTACCCCGAACTTAATATTTATTACACTTCAAAAAGGGGAAATTTCTCGAACGCTCTTGGAAATTGTTGAATTGTTTTAACAGCAAAATAGTTGTGGCTTAAGTTGCGTACTTACCACAACTCGTGGCCAGCTGTTGTTGTTGCATGAACTGCTCGTAGGAGTCCGTGAGTGGTGGCGGTGGGTGTTGTGTGACGGATCCAGACGCCTTGTCGCCCATGTTGCGTGCCAATGTCTTTGTGGCCAACTGAACTGAAAGACCATTGGCTTCAGCCGAAGAGAACTCGAATTCGACTATTTGGGACTCCGGCCCCTGTGTCAACAAGTGCCTTTGATTAGGTCTTGTAATCTCCAGCTGCTCTTCCCTCTCGAGGGTGTATAAGAACTCCTTGAGAAGGGGAACTCATACATAATCCTCATGGAAATAAATAAATAATTGCCAGGCAAATTCTTATTTTAAGTGCTGAACACTCGTTCTGGCCCATCGTTCGGGCATAAACGTAATTTTTATGCCTCTCGATATAACACTGTAATAAGTTAAGATATGTTTACGACCACAGGTGTGCGGTTGAGATAACCACACGGCAAAGAATTTTAAACAATTATTTTTTGGGTGGGATAAATTGCTTGGTGGTTTTCATTTAAAAAGGTGTAGCTTTAACAGGATTTCCTTATAAGGAAAATATATGAGGAGTTGACATTGTTTACATATTAAAATCAGGAAGGAAACAGAAGTATAACTTTTGAAAATTAAACGATTTACATAAGCTCAGATATAGAATGATGAACTTGGCTTATAAACACAACTAGAAGGAATTTTTTATGGTAAACCCTAGGCCTAGTTCTAGGTAGATTCCTTTGAGGACTATCTGTAGCCTTCCAGCTAACTTTGAGCCTGTGGTTAGGGCATCCCCGGATCGACTTTCCACAGGTAACAATACTGACCATTGTGCTCATAATTTACCCTTCGACGGCTGGCTCCCCGCTAATCGCACATCTTATCAGGGTATTAAGTGCGCCGCTCACTAACTACGCCTTGGCACGCTCTCCCGATGAAAAATGCTGAGGGAGAACAAAAAAAATAATGAAAAAATCACACAAAATCAGAGGCAAAATCACAGGCATTCTTTTATTCGCCTCCGAATCGACGGACGGGGTATTCACCAAGGTAAACATTATCGAGCCAGAAGCTTTACACTCTCTGGCACATTAGATAAATAAACGAATGTCTCTGCGGCGGCTCTGTGTGTATATTACAATTAACAAAAGTAATTGCAATCGCTGGGGGAAGCCCCGAAGCCCGGGACGGGGTCTCCTCAATGAAAACCTTTGATGGCTGAGCCATGCAAGAGTCGATCTACTCGTGCACAGCGAGTAAACATTGGATACTTGACATATCTTCACTTTAATATTTTATTTCATTTCCGCTATCAAAATAATCTTAATCGTAATGAATTGGTCGCACCAAATCGAATCGAATAAATATCAGATAGCAGTTAATTTATTGATACGAAGCCAAGGGCCCTCTCTGTCTGAATGTCTTATGAAAGAAATTTAAGTGCTGGTGATAGAGGTTTGCAGCGGGGGTTTTTTCATTAATTTAAATGTTTTTCAATCGAACTTTGAACGAATGGCAGGAAAATCAGGGTATTCACCCAGGCAAAGTGATCAATAATAAACAATTTAATTAAGCTTTGACCCCGAAATAAAAAATGGAACTTAAAGGGGAATTCTTGCGAAAATGTTTTCAGTTTTAATAAATATAAATGGAAAGCTTAATTATTTTTTCTTATAAAACGAAGGAATATATATTAGAATGTCTTTTATATATTTTTGCACAATACTTTCTATGATATCCTTTAGATAATTTCAAATTTACACACCACTTCTGTGAATATATTCCTTTCCTTTTTACTTATTTTTCAAAGATATCTTTTAGATAATTTGGAAAATTACACAAAACTTCTGTGGATATATTCGTTTGCTTTTTACTCATTTTTCTAATAAAATTATTCTTAAATTATAATTAATATTTATGTTAAATTATATTTCAAATAAATAAAATATCTATCAATATTTGTTCCCTGTGCACACCCATTTAGATGTATGCCAACACCCCCGAATTGAAGGCAAAGCGAACAATTCATCAGATGTCGCCATATCATTGTCTGTGCTGATTAGTTACGCCTTGCTGGTTGGCAGGAAAATTCACCCATCAAGGGTGCTGGCTGGCTGTCTGATGGGGAGCGGGAGCCACCAGTCGGAGGGCAGGACAGACTGGTATCCTTGTAGCGGCACGCACATGCCATATATTAGGACGCATAAAATGACAAACGACTCGCGAGGCGCGTAAATTGAAAACGCGCTGAGCCTGTGCGAGATTGCCTGCGGAGGGGAATTGGTCGCTGGCAGGATAACAGGATGGCAACGTGGCAAGGGGATACCAGGGGGGAGGAGAGGTACATGGATTTCGGCGACTTTTTGGCTGTTTGTTATTGCTGCCAGCGAGCTGTCTCACTCCAAGCCAGCTCGCTCGCTCGCTGGCTGTCGGCCAAAACTTTGCCAAAGTATTCAAATTAAAATTTCAATTAAGGAAGTGAATTTGTGTGTGCCGAAAGTGTATTAAGTCTATATAGCGGTGGCATCTTGGCATTTCACTGGTGCTGCCGTATTCCACGTGTGCCACGCCCACGCCAAAGCCCGCAGCAGCCCCCACAAAACCGAACCGAACCAAACCAAACTGAACTGAACATAACAGATCCCGCCTCTCACTGCCATCGTCGCCTGTTGTTTGATTTATTGCCAAAGTTTGTCGTCTGTCATATGACATAAGGAGTACTTTGTTGGAATATTTTACATTTCATTCCCTCCCTCGCATAGCCAACTGCCACGCACCTTGCTCGTATTTTCCATTGAATTTGCAATGAGACCCAAAGAGGCTTTGATCGGTGGAGCCTCTGGTGGGCATTATTAATAATGCAATCAATTTGTAAACAATTTGGCATATATCAATGCGCTTCGTGCTGGCCATAAATCTTTGTGAAATTAGCTCAGCTCCCAGTTGGATTTCTGCACTTTAAAATATTAAAATGTAGTTTTTTTTTGTTTACCAAAAAAAACCAATTTGTAAGTGGGTTTAAAGGGAAGAGTTTATAGATATTGAGGGTGTTTTTCTAAGTATTTTTGAGGATATTTTTTACCCTAGTTTAAGGTCAATATACTATATATGTTCTAGCTTATGTACAAAGACCTTCAACATATCTCGGGAATAGTATATTCAACTTCTAACCCATCACTTTCAAATTGAACAATGATTTAAGAGCTTTCCATAAATTGTTCCACTAAAAAATCTGGCTGAAAGTAGCCGCCAAAAATGATTGTTTTCTTTTTTTCTAGTGTGGTGGTCATTTGCATCCCGACTCCTCTAACAATCTGCTGGCCTGCCTGCCTGGTTGCCAGGGCAGCCCTGTTTGATGGATTGGCGGCTGGTTCTGGCCTGGAAATGTTTCGGGATCAGGGAAACGGCAACTCCATAGTGTGGACAGGGGGCCTGTTCCGGCAGATTTTGGCCATATTTCTGCGTTTTTGGCTGCTCGACTGGCTGCCGCTGCCGCTGCCATTTCTGCTTCAGCTGGTGCTGGTCGTGGGGTTGGGCGCTGCTTTGGCAGTTAGTGACAGCTGCGGTGATGGCTGGCTGCAGTTTGGTTGGAGAAAGACGGGGGGCAAAACCCAAAATGAAGCGCCGGGTAAACCATAACGCTTGTCCGGTCGCCAGCCATGCATTCACTGGCTAAAAGCGGGACGAGCGCAGGGAGCAAGCCTTTGCTTTGACTGGCCAAAAGAATAGAATTCGTTGGTGATATTTGCCCAGAATTTCGAATTTCCAGTGGTCGGTCCGAGTAGGCAGCACAAAAGACAGGCACACAGACAGCACACAGCACAGCAGTCGTCAGAAAAAAAGGGAAACACTCTGTACAGTAAACTTTCAGCTCTCGGTTACCCCCTGTATCTCCGGATCGGAATATATCTTCTTTCACCGAGGTGAGTCTCTTGGCCCTGCTCTGAGTTGAACATCCTGGAGAGCTAATTGAACGAAGTTGCCCCATGAAGTGTGTGTGTGTCCAGCTGAGATTCTTTCCTTGTCGAAGAGAAATTGCTTCCTTTTTCATTTTTTTTTCCCCCACTTCCCATTCCTTGGCTCGCCTTGGCCCCAATTTAAAAGTTTATGAACTTGTCTGCCAACTGGCGCCTCCAACCCAGGCTCTCACCCATCTCTCACCCATCTCTCCTTCTTTTTTTGTTTCTTTGTGTTTTGGCAGGAGGATGTCGGGGCGCCTCAACCAGCAGCACGCGGCGTATGCGCAACGCATGGAGCAGGAGAATAACCGGGTGCAGGCCACCCAAGCGCTGAATAGTTACTACAGCCACTGGGGCAAGGTGACGTCCCGCTTCGAGAACTGGACTAACAAAGAGTACTACGAGAAGGCCGACCAAAAGCTGCAGTCCAGCCGCGAGCAGAAGGAGAAGCAGACAGTTCTCGATGAACGAAAGTCCAGGCTTCGCCAGCTCTTGGACCTGGAGAACGAGGGTTACGGCACCGAGATGCAGCGGCGACGCAAGCCCCGCGAGCCAGGCGGCGGCGACCTTCAGATGCTGGACCGAGTCAACCAGTCGCTGAAGGAGCAAGAGCAGCTGCGTCGCAAACTGGAGATGGAGGCCAAGCTCTACGGTCGCTGGCGACATGGCGTCGACGATGAGAAGCTGCTCTACCAGTCCAAGTCGGACAACGAGGTGCTGGCCAAGCTCAACTGGCTGGATCGTCAGATCGAGAATCAGCAGCAGCGCGAGGAGCAGCAAGCTCTGGCCGCCGAGCGGCAGTTGCAGCTTCAGCAGGAGATTAACCGCACAGAGCAGGCGCAGAAGGAGCGCCAGCAGATCCGCGAACAGCAGCTACGTGAACTTCGTGCCCTTCAAGAGTCGCACATGTCGGAGCTGAGACTGCGTCAGCAGGAGGCAGAAAAGCTGAAGGAAGAGGAGCAGCAATTCCGACTCTTCCTGGGCGAGCTGGATAAGGAGAAGGAACTACTGGAGGAGAGCACGGGCCTGGTTATCCGTCGTGCAGATGCGGGGCATGCCTTCAATCTGAAGAAGATCAAGGTCTTCATTCGCCAGCGCAGCGAGGCCAGTCGAAAGCAGATCTCCCTGTGTATCAATCTTCTGCAGCGTATGGCCACCTATGTGGTCAAGGCCGAGGAGTTGCAGGTGCTTCTTTCAAAATACCGCTCGGATCTGGAAAAAGAGGAGCTAGCCTGCACCCAAATCGAGACCATGTACGAGTCAGAGGCGAAGTACAACCTGCAGCGCTGCGAGGAGACTTGGCGGGAGCAGCACTTGCAGCGCTACGGCGAGCTGAGCAAGCTCATCGAGCAGGAGAAAGTCAGCCTGGGGGAACTGCTCCAGGCCAATGTCATGCAGCAGCAGACGGTGGTGGAGCTAAGGAGTCAGCACCTCACCGGCATTGAGCAGGCCAACAAGCAGCTGGAGCAGCTCAGCAACGAAGAGCAGCCAGAGATACCGACTCCCTCGGTCGCCGATCTCAAGGTGACGGAATCTCAGGCAGTCACGCCGCAGGAGGATCCCCTGCCCACGGTGAGCAATTCGTTCTCCAACCTCAACCTGGATGTGTGGCAGGATATGCCACCGACTCGCAGCGAAATCGATTCTCAGCGTCTCACCAAAACTCGATCCCTGAATGTGGTTACTTCAGAGACGGCGGCTCCACCGAAGTTTGCTCGGAAGCGTGTGGCCTGGACTTAAGGGAGGATCAAGCCTTATACATTTCCATCGTTCCAGCTTAAATTTGAAATGTATTACTAGACATAGAGCTAGGGTTAAAGTCTGTTTAGTTGTAGTTGGACCCTTGTAAACCCACAAAAACCACTTCACGTGCTCGTGATTCCCAGTACACTTTACTGCACTCCACTTCATCCTCCACCACTCCACCATGACGAGACCTCTTCCCCACACTCCCACACGAACACCACTATGTGCACTTATAGTTGATAAGGCTGATAGATAGGCGAGCGCGCCCCTCGATTAGGGGGCGGGGCCAGGCAATAAATCACTCAATTTGTGGGCCAGCAGGAAGTAAGTCTTTAATTATTGTCCAGGGCAAGACAGGGCAGGATGCGGATGAACCAAAGGAATAAAATCATAAAGATTCCAAAGGGTGCCTTATAAAAGAAAATGTTTCTATGGATTTTATGGATTTTATGGATTTATTTAGCATTATTAATCAATTTTTATGATTTAAGAATTTCTAATCTATTTTTTGAAAATCAAACCTTTAGTTGGCATAAGCAAATTTAAATATATAAATGTAAAATTTTCATGTTAGAATATTTAGATAAATGGAATAAATAATAAAAAATAAACAACTACTTTTTACAATTTTTATTTCAGCCATTTAAAGCAGAGTCCCAAAATATTACGTATACGCAATGGTGAAGATAGTATTTATAATTAAAGAAAATACTAGTTAGCTCCCAAACTTTCCATATAAAATATTAAATTAGAATTAAAAAATTAATAAAGCGGCATTTAGGACAGAGGACCTAAATATTACGCATACGCAGTGGTTTAATTTGTATTTATAATTAAAGTTTCCTGACAACAAATTTCGGCTTTCCGACTTTAATAACAAAATCAATAAATAGTTTGGTATAAATATATATAAAACTAAATTAATTGCATTTAATATAAATTATTTAATTAGAATTAAAAGATTAATAATGCAGCATTTAAAGCAGGATCCCCAAAAACTACGTATACGCAGTGGTGTAATTAGTATTGATAATTGATGAACAATCTAATTAACTGCAAACAAATTTCGACTTCCCCACTTGTTTTAGTACCGAAATAAATGAATAAGTTTGTTTCAAATATATATTAAATTTAATTAAAAGCATATTTTAAATATTATATATTATTATATATATTATAATATATTATATTAAATTTAATTAAAAGCATATTGCATTCCATATTAATTATTTTAATTCGAATTGAAAGATTATTAATGAAGAATAATCCCGAATATTTAATGACATCCAGCTTGTATTCTTGGTATTCCAATATCTACTTCAATTATGGCCAACACACATTGCTCCGTGGCAAGCCAGTTGGCGATTTGCATTTCAATTGTAATTAATTCTTGTAGATTTGGCCAAATCTCGAGACAGTTTCCGGTGGCGAGGCACTCAAATGGCGGAAACTGGAGTAATAATACTCCATATACGGCCTGGCAGGCATTATTTAATGCATGTTATTCATCATCTATTTGAATAGATTGCCACTCTCCCTCTCATCATCATCGTCGTCCCGCCCCCATGTCCCCACTCCATAAGCCGTAAGCTGCTCCTAATGGCCAAAATGCTCGCAAATGATGATGAATACGTTTCAATTACTCTACTCGAACTCTCCATCATCGGAATCTGGGAGGTGGAACAGGAGTAATATTACGAGCAGCATTGGCTGTGGCTAGTCGATATCATTTGATTGCTACTACCTGGTCAGGAATTCATCCTGGGCGAGGAAGGGGCTGGGGTGGACTGTCCGTTCAGTGCACATTTATGAAATATTGGAAATTATTATCTGCAATTATTTTGGCCAAGCTCGGCAGTTGCCATGGTGCCATAGAAAAACGTTGCAGTCGATTTAGTGTTAATAAAACCAAGACATAACCAGATATTCAGACATGCCATAAACATGCATACAGTATGCTCTCTAGATAGTGGATATTAAGAGATAATATATAATTATTAAAAGTATTTATTTATATTTTAGTATAATTTTCAGTCTCGCCAAATACAAGAAAGAATTGAATCGCAATGCCACTCTGAAGGTTTGATAAGCAAAGTTGGCTTGAGCTCTGTTTATTATAGATTCCTCATATCGAATGTAGTCTGTAACAGGCACATATATAGGAAAATATGCCAAACATGGCCAGTGCAAGAGGCAGTGCAGCGGAGCAGTGCCTTTGATTAAATTTCTTTGAGTGTTTGGGGCACACAAAATGCAATTTCATTTGCACTAATGGCTGGCGTCGCAGCCCTCTGCCTCTGCCTCTGCCACTGTCTCTGCCTCAGCGGGCGTCGCTGTCCCGGCCAGCTGCATTTCCGCTGTCAGCAACAATGCAGCGGCGCAGCTGAGGAAAACGGGGCAAAACTGGGAAAACCAGGGCGAAAAAAGTGCCGAGGAGAGCGAAAAAACAACAAAACGGGCGAAAAAAGATTGTTAAATTGAATTAAAACCAACAGCGCAGCGGGAAGGCGCGGGCGACGTGGGTGTCTGCCAGCGGCGGCCAAGCGGAAGGTATATCATGATGAGAAGAATTGCATGCCGCTGCTGGCTTCAAGAGACCACCTGCTCCTCTTTTCCTTCCACCTCCTTCTCCTCCTCCATCGAGTCCGCTTTAATGGTGTTACTGCAACGGTGGCCATTACCAACTTGGGGCCATCTGCACGAGGCTTGTTCAAGCAATAAACGGAATTTGAAGGCTGCCACTGTTGCCGCATTAACCCCCTTGCCTCCTCCTCTTTTTGGCAGCCTCTGCCCACAAAAAAGATTACAATGTTTGTTTGTTTGTTTGTTGGAAATGGCAACTGGAAACTATTATTCCTGGCAGGACCTTAAAAAACAGCAGCGAGCACAGCAGAGTTCAACACTCAATTGTTATAAATTAAAAGCTATTAAAGGGAAATTCATTATTTTAATACTACAAATATAGGCAAAATGCTTGCTAAATGAGTGTTATTAATTTAAAGCAGATTAAGAGTAATTTGAAAGCTTTTTAAATAGTAAATTAAATCTATTAGCCAGAAACAAGATTCAAAAATAATAATAAATTATGTAAAGAACAAAGAGAGGTTCTGTAAATCGTCATGTTAAAACCACAAAACAACCCTCTTCTCACCCTCATCAACTTCCAGCAAATTAATTAACGAAAATTTGATTAAAACAATTGCACTTGATTTACCCATAAAATGCCAGGCTAATTGCGGATTAATAATTAAATTCTCAACATTTTAATATGTTTCATGCAATTTTAATGACATACCATATTATTGTTTGCTTTCTATTATTTACACGGCTGTGTGCGACCAATGAACCATGGCCGAATTTATATACATAAATAAAATTATATAATTATTTTCGACATTTATTAAATCCATCAATCGCGTTGGCAACCCGCCAGATACTCATTTGTTTTGTCATCTGCCGCATATCACAATTTTTGGGGTCCCCATCAACAACCAACATGAACTTGTTTGCTTTGACGGTTGAATGTACATATTTTCGACTAGGCAACCATCCGATGGAGCCGTGGGGCCATCCATTCATTCAACGAAAACTAGACTTCTCTTCGGCGTGGAAATTTCGGGCGAATTTCCGCATCAAAGAGTTTTGTATGAATCGCGTGTGCCGGGGATTTTGTGGCAACGTGTTGCCATCGTCGGCTTACGGCATGATTATAACAGGTGCGGGTGCGGATTGACTTGGATGGGTGGCATAATCCGTCAGCCGACTGTCCCTTAAATAAGATTAACTGCTGATGCGTATGTATGCGGCTGGGCCTGGCAAGGAGCAGTCGTCCACACAAGGAAACAATAATGCGATGAAGTCGAGCCATGCTCACGTCCGCCGCATTCGCACAGTTGAAGGAGACTCAGACGCAGACGCAGACTCAGGCCGTAGCCGTTGCCGTTGCCGTAGCTTTTCATCCGGGCGACATTCCCGTCAACAATTCAGCAAACAATTGGCAAATGTGGCCATAAAAGCATGACAGTTGTCACTGCCGTTGTCGTTGGCGCTGACTTGCCCACGTCCCAGCCCTCGCCCTCGCCTTCAACCCGTTGAGCTCCTGCTGTCTCTGCTGCCTCGGCTGCTTTGCAATGCACAAAGCGGAAACGGAAACGGATGCGGATGCGGATACGGAAATACATGTATGCGTGATGTTGTTACTGCTGCTGGTTCTCTTCCTGCTGCCGATGTTGTTGCTGTGCTGCAACTGGTTGTTGTTGCCGCCGCCTGTCTATCCGTCCACGTGTCCATCTACCCATGTGTCCATGTGTCCGCCTGTCCCACTGTGCGAGTGATGGCTGAGCCAAAAGCCAACATGTCGCCAGCAGACTAAGCCCGACCCAGGCCACACATAATGTTGGCTAAGCCTTCAGTCAATTGCATTCAAATAAGCGGCCGAACAGAAAGGCAGAGAGCTCTTCGAGTGTGGCCAAGGGAAAGGCGGGAAAGCGGGTAGGAAAATGCGCTCCGCTTACATATGCAGAGCTCTCCGCTTTCAGCCAGAGCTCCGCCGGCAGCCAGAGCTCAGGAACTCAGGAATGTTCAATTTCACCCATGGCCAGGCCTGGGCATCGTTTCGTGTATCACTTTATGACTGTGGGAAAAGCAGTGATGTGAGGAGAAAAGTGCTGGAAAATGCAGAGGTTTCTGGTCTCTGGCTTTTTTTTCTCTCTCTCTGGTTTCGTTTAAACTTTAAACAACATTTATATTATCTGTGCCGAGAGTCGGGTTCGCTATGGTCATGCCAATCCCGATTCGAATCCCCAACCGCCAGCAGTTTGCTTCATTACCCTCCTGCTGATGCTGATGCTACTCTCCTGCTCCTCATCTGCTCCTCTCCCTTTTTTAAGCATGCAAAAAATGCTGCGTAAATATGCCAAACAAAAAAAAAGGAGAACAAGAGCCAGCAGAGCAGCCACAACAATAGCTGTAGCAGCAGCAGCAGCAGCAGCAGGGGCAGCGGCAGTGTGAACCGCAGCAGCAACAACATCGACGCTTAAATCGGTTGTTGCTGTAACATGCTTGCCATTACACACATATACATATGTAATTCAGTTTCAGTTTCATAACTAAAAAACCATAAAACAAAATTGTGTACACACACCGCCCAGCCGTGCAGCTGAGTGAGCCACTGAGTGAGCGATCCCGAAACCAAACCAAACCCAGACCCCACTCACAGCCCCCAGAAAACACAACCCCCCAGGCAGCCACTCAGCGGCAGTAGTCACCCACCCACCCACTCAAAGCAAACACAGAGGACGCCGAGGGGGAGGAGGAGCAGAGCAGAGAGCGGACGGAGGCATAATCAGCAGCGCCGACTGAACGAGTACAGTGGAGATTAGCTAAATGAAAAGCCCTCGAAAGGCAGCTCATGCGCGTGCAAAGAGCTCGCAAGTTTGTTTTGCGGCCAAATCTGCCCGTAGCCACAAAAGACCAACGGAGAATGCAACACTAACAATGGCATAAGTTTAGGGCTTGGCTATGACGACTGTGAAATGGCCTAAAGTGGGTCGAGGTGAATGCTCTACAAACAACCTGGATATAAAAATGAAAATATATAAGAACAAATATATAAAATATAAATAATTAACTTAGAATTTATAAGTTAAAGGTAAGGACTTGTTTTAAAAGCAAATCAAAATTCACTGCCTGTTCTTTGCTTTTCCAGAACATTCACAGTATGCACAGAAATGTAAACAAATTTTAATTATTTGCATAAATCTAGGCTTCCTTAAGGGGCTTTTTACATATTTTTAAGGCTTGATTCTTTATGCCACATTACAAAATTTTTAACTAAATTATTTTGTCATATTATCCTCCCTTTGCTATATATTTATTGTTGCCTCAAATTCTTTTCTAACATTTCTAAACTGCTTTAGAAAATGTCTTCTTTATATTCTTTTTTTGCAAATAAATTTAATTTCTAATGTTTAATATTTCCTTTCCTTAAATCAAAGACTTGCTTATTGAAGCCATTACAAAACAGAATCATAAAAATCACCCAAAAGACTACAATTGTTCTACGTGTAATAAGAATGAGTTATCCTTCGACATAAAATGTGACTCGCATTCGCATTAGTCACACATGATTAGTCTCCAAGGGCGATTAAATCATTAGGGGAATAAGTCACTGGAAAGGCAACAAAACGAACACACAACAGGGCCACAATCTTTATTAAATAAGATTTAACAAAGACATTATCTAGAAATTATTATCTATAGCATAGATTTTTTATTACATGTTGTAAACATTATTGCCTAAGGTGTGAAATACATGATTTATATGGCTACAAATCGGTGGAAATAAAGCAAAACGAACCAATTGAAGTATTTTATCTTTATGGGAAAATATTAAAATATTTAACATATCAATTTTAAGCAAGGTCAGTTATACCCAAATATTTATCTTTAGTAAAAAAAGTCGTTTAAGGTATAAACAAAGTAATGTTAGGTAAATATTTATTAATAACCAACAAAGATCAAACTAAGCTTTGTTTAGATAATTATATTTTCTTAAAGTAAGTAAGTAAAGTAATTTTAATTTCTTATTTATATTTATTTTTAAATTTTAAACAACTGGATCTAGTAACTATATATACCAACCCTGATTAAATCGGTGCTCACTGACTGTGACTTGTAAGCCCAGCTCGCGCCACTTTTCACTAATCTGCGTTCTCATGGCTGAGTTTCTATTTAGGCTATTTCCACTGTTCGCACACACTCCCACACACACCACAGCCAGCGTGTGTTTGTTTTAAAGTTTGTGCAAAAAATTAGAATTCATTTGCAGGGACAAAACACTCGAAATGGCCGGGAAAGTGCCATATACACACAGTGGCATCCACCGACCATAAAGTACATAAAACTGCCCAGCAACAACCACAGCTACAGCTATTACAACAACAATGACCAAACATACACACATAAATACACTTTTAAAAATAAGAAAACAAAGTCTATTTCTCATTTAAATTCAGTGAAAACAATGTCAATGCAAGTGCAAAGCTACTCGATTTTATAATAAAAATAGTTAAGTTATGAATATTTAATAGGAAAGAAGTGCAAGCCATATTTGTCTCCTGTTTTCCATATTTTTAAAATATTTTGCAAAAGTCTAAACTCTAATAAAAAGTAGAAAAGCAACTTAAATTCTTGTATCCTTGTTTTGTATTCCTGCTGTCGAGCTGGGGACCTTTTTCCCAGTGCTCATGTATAAACCTCTCATTCGGTTATTTCGTATTCAGAAAATGGCACTAATTATACAGTTATACAGTTATATGCGGCTTGAAGCGTCGCTGGGGCTGCCACATTTTTGGCCACGCTTCCTGCTTGCCATTATCTGCCGCCACCCTTGGAACGGGGCATCCTGCCCCGGCAGCACTCCAGCACGCCGTCTCTCTATAGTGTCTATAGTGTCGCCTTTCATTTTCCAAGTTAACCTGTGCGGGCACCTTTTGGAACCTCGCCTGCAACGGTAATTAACGTTCTCGAACGGAACCGACGACTTGAAGCGTTGCCCTGACACGGTCGTGTGCCACGCCTCCATGCCAACCATCTCCGTACCACCAACGCCCACCACCCACTTAGCTTCAACTGAGCAGCCAAGTTGGAGTCGCAGTCCATTGGCAGTCGCAGCTGCAACACCTGCAGACAAGCGACAGCGAACGAAGGCGAACTGAAGGACGCGGTGCACAGGACGTATACGTAACTTTTGTAATTAAAAGCATCGCACTGCGGCAGAGCTGGAACAGAGGCGCCAGCAGAGCAACAGCAGCGCAGCAGCGACAACAATGCACTCATGCAAAAGGCTGCAGCTGCAGCAGCAGCAACAGCAGCAGCAGCAGCGACAGTCGACAGTGGCGTTTGGCGATGGCAAAAAGGGGTCTGCAGCTGGCTCTTAGTTACTCCCCAACAAAAGGCAAGGGCGGAGGCCCGAGGGCGGAAAGGGCGAAAGCCGAGCACATTCAAACAAAGCTTGGAGGAGCGCACAATAGTTTTTTGGTCCTGAGGTCGCCGTTTGCCAAGTGGGTTGCGGCAGGTCGCAGTTGGCACACTTAGAAATAAATCGTTCTTAGGAGTTCAACAGGACCGAAAGCTGAGAGTGCTAAAAGGGAAGTCTCAAAGAAGAATCGCTTACTGCTTGGCCCTAAGGAATATTTTTAAACTTTGATAGTTGGCTTATATTTCTTTGACTAACTTGGCTAGGGTTAAATTTACAGCATCAAGTAAGTATTTTTGCTTTAAATTTACTTAAAATTACTAGAAATAAACTAGATATCGATTGGACTTTCTTTTCTCCTTAAAGTTTTCCTTAAATTGAATTTAAAACGAGCAATTATTATTTTAAAAAGGCAATAAGTTAAGTTCTTAATAAAGTTTCCACTTTTTCAATACGAAATTTAATGAAAATTATAATTAAACTTTAATTTACTAACAACTTATTCAAGTTTAATAAACTTATTATATTTCTTATCGTATTTCCTTTTCATTTTTCCCAGTGCAAAATGTTTTCTAATAGGCGCTCGGCCACAGAGGAGTGAGGAAACTAAATGCGGTTGCGGTTGCAAGTGACTCGCTGGTCTTGGAGCCATCTTAGTGTGTCCTCCAGCCACAGCAGCTGCAGCAAAAGGCAAGCTGCTATCTCTACTTCTCAGAGCCAGAATCTCAGCCTGCCTCAGGGGCGTGGTCACGGTCTCCATGGTCCAATTTGCTAGAGTGCCGACAGGAGAGAAGCCACGCATCTAAGCACCTGGCGGCTGGTCCTGCTGGCCAGATCAGATCAGCTCCGTTCCAGTTCTTGGCACTCCATTTGGAGATTCAAATCTGTTGGCCAGATACCGAGGGAGATCCCCATGTGAGACATGGCACAAATTATGGCAGCAGTTAGCCTGAGGTTAACCCTCCGGCTTGAGCCTGGAACTCTATCATTTTGGCGAATCTCTTGTCATTGTTTTTCATGGCCTGGGATAGTTGTCACTGGCCTGGCTTTGGGGTCTGGAATGGGAGCTGGGCAGCCAGGCCTGCGGGTGCGTGGCCCTGCATAAAAAATGGCCAAGTTTAATTGATAAAGTTTCTCTGGCGGTGCCATGACGCCGCATTAAGCCACACTGTTCAGGACGTTGGTGGTCGGGGTGGGTTAAGGGGAAAAGCCTCACAGCTGCGATGGGAAAAAATCTGTTTGTTCAGCTTCAACTTAAAGCGTTTACGTGTGTATCCTGTCGTTTGTCCTTTGTCCTTTGCCCTTGCTGCGTACTGATTCCCTTGGCGCTCGTTTTGCTCAATCGCAGCCAACTACTCGGTGGGCCCATGGCCGTGTTTGCACAGGGAGAAATGGAGAGTCAAAAAGGGAATTTTGGTTAATGGAAAATAATTTTTTTCCTTTTTTTAATTTATATTATATTTTAAAAAATAGTTTAAAAACCCTCATGAAGAACTTAATGACTCGGCTTAAAATATATAAAATGTAAAGCCTTAAAACCTGTTTATTTATTAATTTTCCATCCCACTTTCTCGCTCTCTGTATCCTCATCCTGAGCATGTGTCCTGATGTCCCTGCTCGTGCCATATCCTCACCCCAATTCGGACATGGCAATCAATGCAAAACAAAAAATTTTATTCCATCACTTCATCGGCGACATAAAAATGTATAAGTTTGTCCTGCATAAGGCTGCCCTGCGGCTCGCACACGTGGTGTCCTCGTCATCAGGTTGCTCCATGGAACTCCCCAAAGCCCGATGTGGATGCCTCAGCTGGTCACGTCCTGTTTGGTTCGGCTTTTATTAAAAACGCTATGCAGAGCACATTACAAGTTAATAATTCCCGTGCCGATCTGCCGCACACACGCACACTAGCTGAGGATGTGTAGCAGCAGCAGCAGCAGCGAGCAGGAGAAGTAGCAGGAGGCGGAGGCATGACCAAGCTGGTGGCATATGCCACACACTCGTCGTGGCGCTGAAATATTTTGCCCCTTGGCCAAGCGCAACATGAAACGAATAATTTTTATTATTCCCACTCTCGTTCTCTCGCTCTTTCTGTTGGAGCCTGTGAATCGTTCTTCCATCAGACGGAAGAATCGCTCTTTCAGCCAGCAGCCAACAGTTGGAGCCCGCATCCGGATCCGCATGGAATCCCCGCACGGAACGTACGAGAATAATGGTGTTTGTGTTCGAAAATACATTTATTTGAGGGCGTTGCCGGGACTGCTGGGAGGTTGAGCCTCGCAACCGTATGCCCTTTGCTCTGCGGCTGCGGCAGTTGACACAAATTGTCAGTTCATCAACGCCTACCGGGCGTATGCGTGATATGGGGGCAGGGGCAGAGGCAGCGGCAGCCGCTGGCCAACGAGCTTCGTTAGCCAACTCTGTGAGGCCTAGAGGGGAGTGACCAATTGGGGTGGTGGGTGTTGGTGCGTATAAATCCTGCACGTTTAACCATAACCGAATCGAAGCTAAACGAGAGAAGCCTCCTCCAGTCCATACACTTGACTGAGCGACTGAGCGGCCATTCCATTGCCCCTTTATTCAGTCCATTGTTGCCTGTCCATATCAGTTTTGGTCATTGCCTTTGTTGGCCATGTCATTGTTATTAACTTTTTATGGCTTATTACATAAGCAGCGCAAATCCGACTGACAACGCATACGTGACACAGCCAAGGCGGGTGGGAGGTGGGGAAGTCTTGTCTGTGTGTCTGTGTATCACTAATTAAATATAGTATATAGTAAAGCCAATGCGATGCTGGCTGCTGGCCATAAATAAAACAATAAAAATACGCCTGATTGCCGTGCTAAAAGTTAACCCCAAACGAGGCAGCTCCAGCTCAACCTTTTGAACCCTTGACCCGGCTAAATCCCTTTCAATCGGACGGATTCAATTCCAATTCCCAGAACAATTAGTTCCGTCAGCCCTGAGAAAGAATCCCAGGGAATTGGAGAATCTGTGAGGAAAAAAGGCTATATTTTCGCACGCCGAATCAATTGACAAAAGGTATTAAAAGTTTCCCAGCTGAGCGGAAAAAAGTTTATCCTCGGCCTCCTCGTGCCGAATCACAGCAAATGCTAAACAGCAATTCCCCGACTTTTTGCCCCATTAAATGGCAAACCAATATGGCGAATGGTGAATAGCGAATGGTGAATGGCAAATGGCGTATGGCGGGGGCCCGGCCAGACGGGAGTCTATATCGTAAATTGTGCGAGACGCAAAATGAGATACGTAGTTCGCATACCAAAGGATTTATAAGTAAAACATTTCTGATTAGCTTCAGGGGGGTAGAAGGAGGAGGAGGAAAATTGGTACGGGAACCAAATATTGGGTATCCCTAACTGAGTCTCTCTCTCTCTGTTTGTGCCCACTGGCTATTTCTATTTGATGTCCTGTGCTGACCTCGCTGCGGTTTCTCTACGGTCTGTGTACGGCTCCTTGTGCCTCAGTTCCAGGCTCTGAAAGTGTATAATAAAATCAAGATACAGATACTTGGCCAGGAGGAGAAGGAGCTGAAGGAGGTGGTAAGCAAACAGAGCTCGGGACTGGGTCCTCTGTCTCTGCCACTAATTGAACTTGTGTGAACGTATTAGGGCTTATGTGCGAATGTTTGTCTGATTCAGCTCCAGCTTTAGCTTCAGTTTCGGCTTCAGCTTCAGCTGCTTGAAGGCTGGGGGAGAATTTGGACCGCCTGGCAGTGCTTAGGATGAATAAAAATATTGTGTTAACTTTGGAACAACTCTCGGTTGATATAACAGCCCCGGGGAAGGCGTGGCAAGTGCCGAGTGTCGCGTCGCCCCTCTCTAAGTGTATTTGTTTCATTTGCCCTGAATGCTAATGATGGGAAAATTTGCGAATTTGCGCCAGGCCAAATGGGGTGGCTCCGGGATTGCTGCTGAAGCTGCTGCTCCTTCTGGATCGAAGTCAGTTTCCGAGTCCTCCTCCGACTGTCACCGAGAGTCTCGCTAAGAGAGAAAGTCTGAAATGCTAATGATGTAAAAAGCTTTGGCAAAGCTGAAACAAACGACAGCCGCTGCCTCGAAATGAGGAAACTGACTTAACTTAATTGAAGTTGCTGATGGCTTGGCTTGGCCCCGCCATTACCCCCTCCCCACACACAGCGCCTAGTGCCTGCGTTTAAGGACCAAGGATAACTCTGACCCGACTTGCCCTGATCGGAAGCTCGCTCGAAGTGATTTCGTAATTAATGAATTAGTGGGTTGCTGCGTTAGCGGTTACCCAGGGCCATGGCCAGCCAGAGTTCCGAGAGTTCTGGCTGCGAGTTGAACAAGTTTGCCGAGCTGATTACACACTAAACTTGGCCAAGATGGGTGGCTAGATGGCTGGCAGGCAGGCAGGATGGATAGTTAGCTGTTATTCCATTATCAGAAGCTGAGCACATTGATGAGCCCCGCCAGACGCTCGTTGAAAACACTTGCAGCTGAATTATGATTTCATTAGAATTTATCTATCTTCCGCCTCTCCTTGGCCCGCGGCGCACCTTGCATAATAACTCATTATGGCAGCTGCATTTAGCCGGCTTTAATCGCTTCGGCCATCAGCTGCTTGGCTGGCTCCGCTTCCACTTTGGCTACGTCTACGTCTGAGAATGTGCAGCATCATTTCCGGCTCGTTAGCTCCGCTTGTAGGTGGTGCACGTGCCATGCAGAGCTGTGCTCTGCCTGTGGTCCTGTTCCAGATCCTGCGCCAGCAGCCGCAGACAATGCTCCATTAGCATGCAGCATATTTTAATTAGCCAAATAAATTTACCATCCCGCCTGGCCAAGTCAGCTCCAGCTCCTCGCTTCTGGCCGGCTCAGCGGCTCACTTGGCCAGAATTTATTGGAGCGAAGGAGCTGGCATAAAACATGTAACAAGCCTGGAATAGAGGAGCTTTGGGGACTTAAGATATCCTGTAAAAATGTTATAATTTGAGAGTTTATAATATAAAACAAATTATTTATTTATTTTAAGTGTTACAGACTTAAGTTCGAAGAGTAAAAAGAGCTAAAATAAATTTATTTCGTCTTAAAACACTTTAGTTAATCAATGCCTAATTAATTAATTTCCCTAATTAATATTTAAGAGAACAAATAGTGCTTAACTGAACAAATTAAGAGGCTTTAATGCTATCTTCCTTTGCTTAAATGCAGACAGGCTTCGAGGCTCCACAGTGATTGTAAATAAATATTGACATCCCGAGGACTATTTGACAATTCAATTGCTTTATTGGCCATGCGGGTAATATACATAAATACATGTAAATGGCAATCATTGGCTTCACTCCGGGTAATATATTAACTTAATGTCCCCGCCAGTTACATCAGCCCCAAACACAATATACCCAAGGATCTGGCCCTTGTACAGCGTATGAAAAGTATACAAAACACGTCGGCGAATGTCCGACTCCCTGGCGCCTGTTTAATTTCACTTAACGTTTAACCTGCTGCCATTAATCGAGCGCAATTAACGCGCCTTTAATGGCAGAGCTGGCCGGCTTTGCAATCAGTTTGTGCACACACACATACACACCCGCACACCCACTGTGCACACACAGAGCACATACATGCATATTTAATTAGCAAAGTCAACGCCGAGTACTCAAGGAAGGTTAACTGGGGAAAAAAGGACGAAACTCAGGGGGGAGGAGATGGGCAATGCGTCGCTTGATAAATAGCCAATAATTCTTACGCAGCCGTGAGGAAGGCATGCTCCGCCCCAGAGCCACTGCCTGAGCCACCCCTAAAAAGAGCCACTGGGCAGAAGTAGCTTGGGGCTTGTTGAGAACAAAATAAATTGCTGGCATCTAACCTTGAGCGTGTGTTGTGGCTATTATCATTTGTAATTTGCAGCAATTAGTTGGGGCTCAAAAATTCTAAAGCAAACTTTGTCGGGAACAACAACAGCCGCGGGGGCGGGGCAGAAAGGAGGAGGACTAGGAACAGAGCCAACGGCCACGTGGTCCTGGCCGAGACCCAAGTCCAGGCGGAGGGCAAAAACAAACAGCGGCAAAAAAGAATTTATTGAGCTGGGGACCAGCTTACATATTTATAAGGCACATTAAATTAATTTACGCATGTTTGTCCCTATTCCGTCGGGTGGAATAGAGGTGAGAGGTCAGAGGCCCTACCACCCCCTAAATACCCCCTCAGTGTGCCTTCTGTTTGTACTCGTAGTCTGCCTCGGCCCCGGGGGGGCAGTTCAATGGCATTGATGAGGTCTAATGCTCCCGGGACATCAGAGAGTCATCAGAGAGGAAACGGCGGCGGTGGCGGCTCATTGAACGCTCGCAAAGCCACTGACTGGCGGCGGCACACACTCAGACCACGAAAGTGCACTTCAATGAATAATTACTTTGATGGGCGGAGTAGCCGCCCGCCAGGCCACTGAAGCACCAAGGCGCTGAGGTCCAATTAAGCAGACAAGAAAGGTGGACTCTAAACTATATTTAATTGCTATCAAATGTCTGCCTAAAATATTCCATTCGCTCATTTATCTTTATGAATTAATAATAGAAATTTCTCAGACACTTTGTATGACATTGCATTTGTTATCTGCTAATAAAATAGTATATAAAACTAAGATATATATTTATAATATTTAATCAAGCGCTTAACCATTCAGAAGTTCTTATACATATATTTTATATATATAAAAAGTTACACAAAATTTTTAATACGCTAAAAATTCTAAATAGAGTTAAAATGCATTTTCAAAATTATAGCAATAACGGAAAACTATGTCCTTTAAAAAGGTTAATGAAGCTGGAAAAATAACCAAAAACTTAAATTTATAAAAATATTTTACACACCTTTAGTAACCTATTTAGCTGCATAGTTTTTTTTCAATTAGCTACCTTGAAGGGTATTTATACGTTGACTTTTTTTTAGAAAGTTTTTATCAGATACAAAGTAACTTAAATAAGCTATTATTACTTTTTCTTTCATTTAATTATAGGCACAGTTGCTAGATTAGATTAGTTAAGTCTCTTTATGAAATCAGCTTACTTTTCTATTTATAAAACTAGTGCCAAAACACGGGTTTCCTTAGTTTAGATTGGGAAAGAAAGCAATCATCATGTCATTTAAGCCAAAAACCAGCTACAATGCAGAGGATAAAGTGTGGAGTAGTGAGAAAGAAAAATCTCAATTTGGAGAGGATTTGTCCATTGGCGAAACAATATTCCAGGAGATGCTGCGGCACCCCAAGAGTATAGCACAAGTGAGTAAAAGGAACACTTTAGCTAGGAGCTAGGGAATAATTGAAAATTGTTGTAGATTTTAGAGCCCGAAGGCACGGTTCTTTTAAGAGAGGATCTGTTGAAAAATGCCATGCGCATTGCAACTTTTATGAGAAACTTGGAATTGACTCAATCGGAATCCGTGGGCATGGTGGCGGGAAACTCTGTGCATATGACGGCCGTTACCTACGCCTGTTTATTCAATGGCATCCCTATAAACGCAATAAACCCCTTCTATATAGGTGACATTATAGGGAGTCTCTATAATATAACCCAACCCCGACTTATTTTTTGTGATGGCGAGGCCTACGAGAAGGTCAAGGCTGCCACTGACAAGTTGAACGTTAAGTTGGTGAGCATGCGGAATCACCCAGAGGGTGTCATAACTATCGAAGAAGTGCTGCAGACTAAGGTGCCAAAAGAGTTCAAGCCCGTTGCCGTAAAACTAGATGATAACCCGACAATGGCCATCCTCAGCACTTCTGGCAGTACCGGTACACCCAGGGCAGTAGTGCTAACGAATAATCGGAAGGTCTTACATGGTTTTACGTAAGGTTATCTTTTGCCTCTGAAGTCCCAGTTTAATATTTGTTTGTCCACCTGTAGATTCCTCACAACCTCTGACGTGCAGTACACAGCGAACACTCTGGATTGGGGATTGGGAATGCAGATCATCATCGCTGCTGGTACCTATAGCACAACGCGCGTTCTAGTCAGTAAACCTTTGGATCCCATAGATACCTTGAAATTGCTTGAAAAGCACAAGGTGACATGGATTGCGCAGACACCGCCGCATGTAGCGGCCCTAGTGAATTGTCCGTACTTTGAGGAGGCCAATCTGCAGAGCCTCCGACATTATCAGATAACCGGAGGTCGATGCACCATGGAAGTTCTGAAGAAACTTCGCAGGAAACTCGACTCGGAGTGCATAAACTTTGGGTATGGCTCCACGGAACTAGGATCCTATGGCAGCCTTAATTTTTACTTCGATGAGAAGCCCCAATCGGTGGGTCGGCCCTCTGCTGGTTACAAGATAAAGATTATCAATGATCAAGGCCAGAACTTGGGACCTAACGAGGAGGGCGAGCTATGCATCGACACGGGAAGCTATTGGCAGGGTTATTACGGCAATCCGGAGGCCACGGCCCTGGTGTACAAGGATAACTGGCTGCACAGCGGTGACTTGGGCCTTGTCGATGACGATGGTTTTTTGTACATCGTAGAGCGAAAAAAGGACCTGATGAAGTACCAAAACAATAAGTATTATCCACACGAACTGGAGGAGCTGATCTCCAGAATGCCAGGCGTAGTCGAGGTTTGTGCTTTTGGAATTTGGAATGTAGAAAACGGAGACGAAGGAGCTGCTTGCATTGTGAAGAAACCCAATTTTGAGTTGAGTGAGCAGGAAGTGATTGATTATGTGGCCCAAAATGCGAATACCCAATACCTAAGACTGCATGCCGGCTGCCTAATTATGGATTCCCTGAAGCGAAGTCCCAATGGAAAAACTAATCGGCCGGCCAACAAGGAGCATTATATTAAGGCAAAGGGAATTCAAATTGTTACATAAATGGCACAAGAAAATTCTATATAAAGTATATGTGGAAAACTAAAAACCAGATTCTTGTTTGGCTAATTCTTGTTTGCTTTAATCCATACTTTCAATCAAGTTTAGGTCAATCGCACAAATTAAGAAGGAACTTCATTGTCAGGACATTTTAATTACGTCCAGAAAGTGTCTTGTCCTGGGTTAGGAAAGTCACCTTTTATTTATTCTATTTCGATTTGGTAAATTATCAAAAAATGCTGGCCAGTTATGGGAGCGGGATTACTGAGTGCTAATCAAATGTTGTGCGACCTATGCTGTTACGTATTCCATTTCCAACAACAATTTGACAATATATAATATACACTAACATATAACTATAAAATCTGTTAGCCAGGCTATAAAGAAAAATAAATATAAAAAGGTCGCACAATGAATCCTATTTAAATTAAATTCGGAAAACTATATCCCTTATATCAGCAAATGAAGATAAATTCGGTTGATCCTGTATTATAAAAGTGAAACCTTTTAAAGCTGTTATTGCTGGTTCACTGCCAGGGTATTCTTAAGTCGACATTTCTTAACTATTGTTTATCAAATAAAAAGTAGCTTTGTTTATTTTTCAATGATCTTATGTTTTTGGCATATCTGCTCGATAAGATAAGCGTCAGATAAGTCGCTTTATGATATCAGCTTACTTGCCTTATTTATAAAACTGGTGCCAAAACAATGGTCTCTTCAGTTTAGATTGGGTGTGAAACCAGAAAGCATTCATCATGTCATTTAAGCCAAAAACCAGCTACAATGCAGTGGAAAAGGTTTGGAGCAGTGAGAAAGAAAAATCTCAATTCGGAGAGGATTTGTCCATTGGCGAAATCATATTCCAGGAGATGCTGCGGCACCCCAAGAGTATAGCACAAGTGAGTAAAAGGAACACTTTAGCTAAGGGCCAGGAAATAATTGAAAATTTTGGTAGATTTCGGAGCCCGAAGGCACGATTCTTCTAAGAGAGGATCTGCTGGAAAATATTATGCGCATTGCTACTTTTATGAGAAACTTGGAATTGACTCAGTCGGATTTTGTGGGCATTGTGGCTGGAAACTCTCTGCATATTTCGGCCGTTGCCTATGCTTGTTTCTTCAATGGCATTGCCATAAATGCTATAAACCCTGCCTACATAGGTGACATTATGGAGAGTCTCTATCAAATCACCAAGCCACGGCTTATCTTCTGCGATGGCGAGGCCTACGAGAAGGTCAAGGCTGCCACTGCCAAGTTGGACGTTAAGTTAGTGAGCATGCGGAATCACCCAGAGGGAGCCACAACTATCGAACAGGTGCTGCAAACAAAGGTGCAAGAAGACTTCAAGCCCGCTTCCCTAAATCTAAGTAATAGCCCGACAATGGCCATTCTTAGCACTTCCGGCACCACTGGCACGCCCAGGGCTGTAGTGTTACCGAATAATCGAAAAGTCTTACATGGCTTTACGTAAGTTACTCGTTTTTTATCGGAAACCTAAGAATAATATTTTTATGTTTACTTGCAGATACCTTACTACCTCGGACGTGCAGTACGCAGCCAGCTCCCTGGATTGGGCAATGGGTTTGATGGTCACCATCGCCGAGGGTGTTTATAGCACAAAGCGCATTATATCCGAGAAACCTTTGGATCCCACAGAGACGCTGAAATTATTGGAAAAACATCAGGTGACATGGTTTGCGCAATCGCCGGCGCAAGCAGCTGCCATTGTGGGTTGTCCTTCATTTGAGGCCGCAGATTTGCAAAGTCTGCGCTATTACCACATAACAGGAGGTCGCTGCACCATGGAAGTTCAAAAGAAACTTCGCAGGAAACTCCACAGGAACTGCGTGAACTTTGGGTATGGCTCTTCGGAGTTAGGATCCTATGGTTGCCTTAATAGGTACTTCGATGAGAAGCCCAATTCGGTCGGTCGACCCTCTGCTGGTTACAAACTCAAGATTATCAACGACCAAGGCCAGAACCTAGGACCCAATGAGGAGGGCGAGGTGTGCATTGACATGGGAAGCTTTTGGCCGGGATATTACGGCAACCCGGAGGCCACGGCCTTGGTGTACAAGGACAACTGGCTGCACAGCGGTGATTTGGGCTTTGTCGATGACGATGGCTTTGTGTACATCGTAGAGCGAAAGAAGGACATGTTGAAATACCAAAGCAATAAGTATTATCCACACGAACTGGAGGAACTGATCTCCAGAATGCCCGGTGTGGTCGAGGCTTGTGCTTTTGGAGTTTGGAATGTGGAAAACGGAGATGAAGGAGCAGCTTGCATTGTGAAGAAACCCATATTTGAGTTGAGTGAGCAGGAAGTGATTGATTATGTGGCCCAAAATGCGAATACCCAATACCTGAGACTGCATGCCGGCTGCTTAATTGTGGATTCCCTAAGGCGAAGTCCCAATGGAAAAACTAATCGGGCGGCCAACAAGGAGCACTATATTAAGGCAAAGGGAATTAAAATTGTAACATAAATGGCAGAACTAGAAACTGGAAACCAGATTCTTGTTTGGCTAATTCTCGTTTGCTTTAATCCATACTTTGAACCAAGCATTAGTCAATCGCACAAATTGAGAAGGTACTTCATTGTCAGGGCATTTTAATTACGACCAGGAAGTGTCCTGTTTGGGGTGGGGAAAGTCACGTTTTAATTAGTTCATTTTAGATTTGGTGAATTATCAAAAAATGCTGGCCAGTTACGAGAGCAGGACTGAAGCCCTACTGCATGCTGCTCATTTCGATTCGAGTACCAGTCTCGTTTAAGGACCCCCTGTGCAATCAGGAATGTCCGCATCAATCTGTGTGCAGCAGGGGGCCCTGCAGCTTGCAACACGCTTCCCACAAATCGATTTCCCAATCAGGAGCAGCCATCTTGTCGCCCCTTCAAGAGGATGTCACTGGCGATTGCCTTTCACACTGCCAACAAGGGGGAGAGAGCTCTAATCTCTTCGAACTGTTTATGGTGGCGATACGCACTGTACTGTATATACTTCTATATATATTGCATCCATATTCAATAAGAAATCATGTCCTTAGTCCGGCATTCATGGCATTCTATATCATTTGCCAACGTGTGTTGGCAGAATTTTCCATTTGGGATTAAATGCTGTCCCTTGAGCAAACACACAATTTATAGCAAACAGCCAGGCCAACAACAATTAGTTCTATTGATGGAAGCGTTGCCATAACACATATGTCCCGGCATAAATAATAGATTTGAAGCCACCGCCAACGCAGCCGGTGCCGCACCAGGAAACCCACAGAACAAAGCCAAAACCCAAGGCAGCACCAGCAGCAGAAGCCCAGATGTACATGCAAAGTTTTTCCTTTGCCAGGGCGTATCCATTTTACACTCGCACAACTCAAGCCGAAGGCAAATGGTGTGCGACTTATGCTGATCCGTATGCCACTTCCACTTCCACCTCCACTTCCTGCGGAGAGCGGTAGCGGGACGCGTGGAGGTTTTTGGCCCGGACCCCTTGTGTTAGATAAATTGCAGTTTAAACCTACTTACATGCATGTGCCGGCCCCACCCCCTCCGGCTGCAGTGCAGCGGGCGATAGTGGCCTCGAACCGAAGCTGAGACTGGTTCCACGATTCCCATTGCCATAAACATTTTTGGGCACAGTCAGCTAAAAGAATTGGCGGAGAGGGTAACCTGCACTCTGCAAAATAATGCCATGAAATCGATATTTAATATTAAAAATTTAACGCAAATCTGAAGTGGTTTAAAAACTTCTCTAAATATATATGTGGAATTTATTGTATTTAGCCAAAAATGAAGTTGTTATTAATCATAACCTCGTCATCTTTAGTACTAGCTTTGTTTACTCGCTCTTCTTAGAATATCCTTGGAATCCCATCTTATTTTATGTCAAAAACAAATTAAACTTAACCCCATAACCAAAAGACAAATACAAATATGTACAAATGCTGATTCAAGCAAAAAAAAAAAATATTTGATTGAGGATTTTGCGGAAACAATTGATTTTTAATTTCATAATGCATATATTCTCCGATTTTCCCCCAGATTGTTCCCATAACCAAAGGAATAATATTTTGCTGAGCGTACGAGCCTGGTTAAATGAAATGGGGCGCAAGCGTTGCCAATGTTGCATGCATGCCACATGTGAATGCATTCGCCACACATTGCCATTTGCCTCCCTTTTTTTTGACTGCCTGCCAAGCTGAAATTGGAATAGACTCCGGCTTAGTGCTGGCATTGTACGAGTAAGCGGCTCAATATATTTTTAATATACTTAGTTGAATGGCGACATTGTGGAGTTCCGACGGGGTGGCTGCCAGCCAGACAGACAGCCAGGCAATTGGAGCTTTGGCGGTAAAAGTTAATACGATTTAACCGGATCAGAGGCCGCAGACAACGAGCAGCAGCAGAAATATGTAAAATATATATGCCCTTCAGTCGTGACCGGGAGCGGGGGCAACTACGCCACTTCGACCGGGGCCCAAAAATATGTATTAGGCCACTTGGCTGCTGGCTGCTGTGGGAGGCCACTCGAGGGCGGGGCCAGATTTGTTGAGCTCATCCGCTTCATGAATAATTTGCGCCACAGCGTCGGCATCCCAGGGGTCCTTAGGCTCCCAGCTCCGATGCTAACCCGCCATCGACCCGCCTCCACCCGCGGGGTAAACAATAAACAAATGGGCAAAAACATATGCAAAGGGCTTCTCCGCCAACGGAGGAGCGTATTCAAATAGAGTTGACAGACGAGGACGAGTGACGAGTGGCGGGGATGGCGGGTTGGGGGCATCGATGGCGTCATCGTGCAGCTGCTTGGGATGGGGTCGTAGCGGGTCCTTGAGGTCCTCGCAGTTAGCAAGTCATCTAGTCATCTAGCCATCAGGCGCCTCCGAACAGCAAACAAATGGTCTCAGGTCGCAGCGCGATAAAAACGTGTGAAATGGCATTTGGCAAAGGCCGTATTCTCGGTGTCTTCCTTGTTTCTATCCCGTCTTTGGCCTCATTCCCTCATCTCTTACGGCTCACTGCTGACATGCCCTCATCCGCATCCCTGCTTGTCCCGGTCGGTCCTCCTATCTCGCATCACCTTTTGGCAAATGATAGTTTTTATCGCTCTGGCCCCAGGACTCGGTGCTCGAGTGTTTTTCGGGACGATGAGTTATGGTTGCTGCATCAAAGGGCTTGGCAAAAACAACACAAGGCGAAGGTGAAGGTGTGTAAGGCAGCCGTCCACACATGACCATCAGCAGCGCCATCAGCAGCAGCATCAGCAGCGGCTCAGCTTCAGCTCCAGCTCCTCTTCCAGGCTCAGCATCAGCATCAACATCAGTCTTTTGGCTGCTTCACAGCTTACCCGCTCTTCGGAAAAGGACAAAACGTGTGCTCAATCCATCACTTGCCTGTCATTGGCGTCTTGGCCAGCAGCCATGCCCAGCCTGCCAGCATCCCCGCCAGCATATACTGGCTTCCGACTGCAGATAATGTTTATTGGCCTGCTAGCTGGTTAATTTTAATACCGCCACAGCCTGATTTATTGCCCGGCACTGGACAATTGAAGGTCCACGTCCTCGTCCTTGTCTCTCTCATCTCTCCCCATCTCTCTATCCGGCAATGGCAATACAATAAACTGCACTTGCTGGCCTGGAAAAATGTCTCATTAAGCGGGCGAACGGATGGCGGAGCCAGGACCACCCACCACCGAAGGCAACATAAAAAACTCGTTTACCTGCATTAAGCGAAACACTCAACAGACGGCTGAGGCATAAAGGAAATGTGACAGCCTCCGGGCGGGGGGTCCTCCTGCTGGTCCTTGGTCCGTGCCGAATCCCAGGCGGATGCCACAAGTACCCCACTGTTCGCACGTGAAGAGGAAAAGCTGCTCGAGCTTCTGTTCATCCTGTCGCTTGGCTGCTCTGCTCTGCTCCTTTTGTCAGGTCCGTCCTCCTGTTCCATGTCTCCTGCAGCGCAGCCGAAAATGCAAATCAGCTGTAAAGCGACGCGCTTGCGGAGGATAACATTCCACCCAAAAAAGAACCCCCCTCTCAGAAATCGCACATCGCAAGGCGGCAGCAAGGACCCTTATAGCCTGCCAGGACCTCCTTGTAATTGCGCGCACTTGGCGGTTAATGGGGGCGACAGGAGCAATCTCAAAAGAAATGTATGAAATTTGTATGGGCCGAGGCGGGGCGAAAGTGCAATCCGCCCTCCCTCGTATACCATGAAAGGAGCAACGGGCTCAGAGATGGATTTTCTCAAGATCGCAAGGGTTTGCTTAAAGTAATCCACACACAGAGTATGCAATGAAATTATGTCTGATTTCGAAAATACATTTCTAAATTGTTCAGTTTAAAATGTACTTGGGTTAAATATGTTTTAGAGTCCTGATAAGGAAATGGCAATCTCCTCTTATGCCTCAGTGCACGCTTTTTGCTTTAGGTCACTTCCAACTCACTGATCGATCTTGTGTTTTTGGCCAAAAAGGAAAGCCACTCCTCTGACTATTTGTACCTTGTCGCTTCTCTTTGTCGAACCCTTTTCCTGCTCCATTGTTTGCTGTCGCTTTCCAGCCCTGCCCTTTGTTCTTCAGAGGCCACTTGACTTAACTCATCTCGAGGCAACTCATCTCGTCACCTGGCCTGCCTGGCTCGTTCACATGCCACGGATGTGCTTGGGAATTATGCGTCAAATGCTCTACTTCAGCTCAGACTATTCCCCCTTTTCCCTTCGCTTTCGCCTGGGCCACGCCCATTGTTATTGTTGCCATTCGGTGCAGGTTAAATGTTGCGTATGCGTGATTTACATGCGCTTTGTTTGGGCTTCCCCTTCGCTCGCTGCTCCTCCTGTTATTATTGTTATTGTTTTCGCTCGGCCAAAGCCAAAGCCAGAGCCAGCATTTTAGCCCACAACTGGAGCCTGTCAACTGTGAACTGTAACAAAAATTAGCCATAGACAAACACGAGTCTCTCTCCCGGTCTAGCTTTTGGCATGGCAACTATGCACCGGACGAAAATCAAGTCTAGTGTACGTGACTTTTGATTATCAACAAGCAGACGCAGAACAAAAAGCCGAGAGTTCATACAAATGTAACATTAATTACTCATCTTGGAGTACTTGGAGAAATTTAATGAAATATTTATAAGCTAACTTTGTGGAAGCCAAAGTTTGTTTACATTTGGAATTTGCAATTCTTTCAAGTTTGAATTTTTTCTATTTTATTTTGTATATAGATTGGTTTTATTGATTAACTTTAGATTAATTTTATTGTTGATATTCGGATTTATTTCAGTTAAATTTATAAATAAATAAAAAACACATTATTGCCTTTAAAACAAATCTTTCCATATATTAAACTCACTTTCACTGATAGACAGACATTTTGTAGTATCATTTTAATTTCCTTTGCAATTTCCACCTCTGATTAAAAAAGAAATTAGCCCTTTCGGTATCGATTATATATCTGCCAGTAATTAAATCACTTCTCGCAACAAAATTAGAATTTTCAAAACGGTTTGTATGCCTGCCAATGATTGGTGACCGCGACTCTTCGCACCTTTGCCGTGGTCAAAGCTGCGGTGGGAATGCGATTACCCTTATTGCGTTTCAACGCAATTAATTTCGGACCAAACCCTTTTCTTTCTGTGTACTGTTTACACGTGTGTGTGCTTTGGCATTAGCCAATTATGCAGACGACGCATTTAACGGCGGGGAGGGCCAGAAGGCAGTCAAGGCAACAGGAGGAGCAGTCAGCCAGGCAGCCAGCGAAGCGACTGACGATGGCGCTGAACCGCTTTATGCCTTTTGTTCTCGTGTATCAACTTGGCAATTTGTAAGCAATTTACGTGGCTCGAGCTAATTAACTCGCCATATTTTCTATGCCTACAAAGTTTCAATGAGCCAAAGCCTAAGCCGAAAGCCGTCGCCACCTCCTTGCTGCAGCACAGACAACATCTTCGCCTCTTTGCCCGATTTCGGTTGGCACGAGGTGACCCACTGACTCGGTGACTCGGTGACAGAGTTCCGTGTTAACCCAGTGACTGAGCCAAGAAAATGGCCGAAAGAGAGCCAAATTGTCTGTTAAGAGAGTGCTGCGCGCGAGAGCTCTGAGTTGAGAGCCCAGCAACATGTTGCAAATGGAACTTGGCTGCATGTTGCCGGCACTTTCAATTATCTGTGCGATAGAAAATTAAAATAATGAACAGTGGCTCACACACACACACACTGTCGCACTGTGGCTAACACACACCTCAATGCACATGTGTGCGCCGCCATTGAAATACGTTGGTTTGGTAGGAAAAATATGTAAATGCTTCTGGCAGCATATCGTAGTATATGGAATATGCGAATATACGGAATATACGAGCACCTATAGATGGATGCGAATGGCAAGTGAACCGGGCTGGGCGGGGGGCAAGGCAATGGCAAGCGAGAAAATTGCGGCATTTACGTGGCGGGCCAAGGACTTGGCTTGGCTCTTCATCAGCTCCGTATGCCGCTGTCATTCTTCTTCCACTCGCTTCTCTCTTGTTTTTTGAAGTTTTCGCCTCATGGCTCATCGAACACACCCAGCACCCGCACCAACAACTTTCCCGGTCTCATTCTCACCCCTGGCAAGGACACCCAAAATAAACATAATCTGAGCCAGGGTGTGTGTGTCGGTGTGTGCATGGAAATGCTAAAAGCGTCTGCCTCAGAGCCCAGAACAACGTGGCACATTATTTAATCAAGCGTAGAAATTGAATAGGCCCTTAAAAACTTTTGCCCGAGGCACTTAACCCCCAGTGAAAATAGAAATTGACGACATCGCCAGCCAGTCAGCCAACTTGAAGAATTCCAGTCCCCACGACAAGAAGTAGAAAAAAAAACAACAAGAAAAACATAGAGAAAGGGGAATCCAGGACCTAGTCTAAGTCCAAGACCGAGACGAACCCGAAAATCCCACGAGCAGACGAGTAGAAAAATGAGCTGATAAGGGAATTTCATGCAAAATTGGTAAGCCAACAACCTGATTACTTAATTGCCAGTTTTGCGGCCTGCCTGACTTCAATATCTGCCCTCGTCCCGCCCTCGTCCTGCCCTCGTCCTGCCCTCGTCCTGTCTGCGAGTCATAAATTTCACAGCTCAGAAGATGTCGCTGCAAATGGAGCATAAAGTCTTGGCCTGAGCTGTGACTTGAAAGTCAAGAGCGGAGATTTTTCAGGGGCAAAATCGAGGAGGTGTCATGTTACCAGAGAGCATTTCTCATTTGACAAGGGTCCAAAGGATATGGGGGAAAACCCCGAAAAACACACACAAGTAGTGTTAAACTGCTGCCGAATGCAAAGCAGGTCCCTTCCGAAAACTTTCTCGATAATTACATTAATTTGCCGATTACTTCATCATCATTTTCCCCAAAATGAACCCAGCAATTAATGGATTCGCCTGTGAACTTTAGGGCACTTAAATGGATCTCCCATATCTTGGCCCAACTCACTTTGCCAATTGAATTGGAATCTCTCCTTTTTTTTGTGTGTTTGGTGTGCCCTCGAGTGAGGTTGGATTTCTCAGCGAGCTCCCTGGTTATGGATAGGTTTTCTTTTTTTTTTGGGGGGGTCTGCAAACTTAATTTTAATTCTCACGCTTTGCCAGCTGCCATTACTTAGGGGCCCCATGTCAAAGGTCCCTGGGGGGAATGGTAACTCCGATTCTGACGCTGAAATCGTAATCGGGTTTGGGGAAGCTCTCTCTCCTTCTCGATGGAAGTGGCAGGAGCCCTTGGCTGACCATTTCCACGGCTTCCGTTCTCGACTCGAACTACTATTTGATTTCAGCATTGATTTATGAGCGTGTCCGGTTCACGTAGAGCCACGTACATAGCCATCGACTGGCCTGTCCGCATCCGCATTTCCATCCTCAACGGCATCCGCATCGGTGGCAGCCATGTTCGTGTTGCGCTGCCTTTGGCAGATTTGCTTTTGCAGTCCGCTCAGTTGAGCCGGCGACTGGCAGCTGATTGCCCAAAGTCAGTAAATTAAAGTTCATTCAGCACAGCTCAGAAAGGTTCGAAGGGGAATCGGGATTGATTCGGTTCCTGACTCTGACTCTGACGCCGGAGCACATTTGTAATTTATTCGCTGGCAAAAACCACAAAAGCAACAGCAAAATAGATATTTATTAACATATAAATTATGCATGTGATTGGCCTCAACAGGGCGGCTCGATACGGAGTGATGTCGGTGCGTGGATGAGGATGAGGATGAGGACAGCTTCGATGATTAATCGTCAGGCTCGCAGGCGGCGGGCCTTTAAACCCAACAGCTAATTTCCTATTTTAAACTCACGCTTGCTTTACTATATATATTTATATGTATATATATATTTATTTGTGTGTATATATAGCCTTAAACTCCGCCATCAGCGGTGCTGATAAAGTAAAGGCGAGGATAGTTCTGCCTGTCACATAAATCGGATCAATAAATGATGATATTATGCTACCGCAGGGACACATTCAGCTGCCACACTCGCACAGAGGCATTTACACTAAGAGAAAGGTGAAGAATTTAACTAAACTTATAAGTATTTTATTATAAAATAAATATAAAACAATTATAAAATATTTAAGGTTGGAATTAATGAAAATATTTAGGTATTGAAGTGTAATTTCATTACTTTTATATTACATTTCATGAAGGTTAATTCAATAAATCATATTAAATGTTTACAGACATAAAATCAGGAAAAAAATATTTTTAAATGTAAGAAAAAAATATTAGTAAAATAAAGTTAATTTAATAAATCATTTTGGAGTGCAATATGCTTAGAAAAACTACTTTTCCTGCTTAGTTTTTCCCATGAGAAAGTGAAATTCTATATGCGCAGCCCCAAAAAGAATGCTATCTTTCAAAGGTGTAAAATTTCCCTTTTAAAACTGAAAGTTTGTAGGTTTCTGAAAACTCTTACTATAACTTTTGCTAAGGTGAAAATATCCTTTTACTACAACTCCTTAACGTACTTCCTTTGCATTTTTTTTATAGAGTTTTTAGGGTAGCAAATATAATATAATATCTAAATTTCTAAAGGGTTTAATGCATTTTTTTATGCTTTCTTTTCAGAATTTAATCCCAAAACCTCTACCTTTATTTTCACTGTGGATGAGAGACAGCGACTGCTGCCAAGTCGTAGGTGGCAACACATTAAGATAAAGTGACAACGCCTCCATGGAGCACAGTGGACGTTGAGGATGCGCGCCCCAGCGGATGCAGAAAAGGGGTAGCGTTCAGCGCTGAAACAGGGAGAAGGGGAAACTGGGCGACGGGCCATCGCTCTGAAGGACAAACAGAAATCAGGCGGCAAACATCAAGAGGAAGACCGAGAGCAGTGGCTTGGGTACACAAATGAATTGTATACATGTCCCGCTTCACGTTCCTATCTGGGTGTGTGAGTGTAGGGGGGGATAAGCTTTTATTTTCGCTTGGCATTTTATGCGCATCACGCATACGCACTGTTACACACAGGCGAATGGCGAACGGAGATGGCAGCAGATAGCAGATAGCGGATAGCGGATAGCATAGATGTGTGTGTACTCAACGCATACAGCGACATGCAGAAGCGCAAACAGCGAGCTTCGCTTTGCATCAAAGGGAGTGTAGGGGGCCATGGATTCGGGCAAGGGTTCTTGCTATAATGACATTTAGCTTTTGAAACAATGTAAACAGCAGCATAGCAGCAGCAGCGGCAAAGACAACGTCGAAGTTCAAAGTTGGCTCTGGCTGTAGGCCGCCGAAAGTTGCCCTAAGTACCAAGGCACACACACTTCGGCATCAGCGCAGGCAAAGACGGATGAGGAGAGAGAGAACTGCCATGACAAAGGATCCTGTGTGCTTGTGTGTGCCTTGGAATTTTGCATGAGCCATCCAGCCACCGCAAATAGTGAAGGGATACGCAGCCACGCAACCCACCTGCTCGCACAGACTGTCAAGCCAGGTAAACTGTCAAGTTAAGCCCTGTGAGAAGCCATAAATTGCCACCCGGAGGCAGGGTTGGACCCAACCAGTTGGAGGCGGAGCCGAAGCCAGTGAAAGCGACAAGACGCTGACATTAACTAGGCCAGATATTGAGACAGCTTCAGGACGGATATGAGCCCCCCAAAAACCATTCCTCATGCAATTGGACAGCCAGTGCCGAGGACTCTCAACTCAGACCCAAAAACGGGTCAAGTTCCATTGCTGGCTTTGATTAAGTGCGGCGATAACAAGGAGAAATCGCTATCCAGAGGCTGTACAGCCAGAGAGATGAAGAACCGCAGTGCCACAGAGCCGTATAACCTGCCAGTCTGAAAGCCTGGGAGCCTCTGAGCCGGAGTTATTGTTGGGCAAATTGATGCTTTCACGTGCAGATGGATGGATGGGCCATCCATGGGCTTTATGTATTTCCATAGCTCCTTTTGTTGCCGCCGCCGCCGCTGAGTATTCAAATGACATATTATATAACATTGTGAAAACATTTACGCTCGCTTGTAAATATTTCAATTTATTTAATGCCAAGCGGGTATCTTTTATGTGCATCTAGCTGGCCCATCCTGGCCTGGCCTGGCCTGCACTCCGCATCCGGTGGCTCCGGGCATAAAGAATGGGCTGCCATAATCATATGCCAATAAAAAGTCGGTTAGCAGGAACTCTCCGCTCCGCTCTCAGCTTTGCTCTGGGTTTTAGCCGGGGCTTTGGGTTCAGGTTGGGCATTGGGATTGGGATTGGGACACACGTTATCATTATGCGCTACATCGCTTACACATGTGGCCAAAACGAGGGGTCGGACAGGGGACTGCGGGGGCTTTATAATACATTCAATTCATGGCCAGAACAAATGATGTGGAAATGTAAAATAGATGCCGGGCCACGCAAGATGCCGCCCCGAGAAAAGCTCCGGTTAACTGGCACAGCATGAGGCAGTTTTTGGGGGCACTGAAAGAAAAGTTTTATCAAGAGGTTAAAAATAGTTTCAAGAACAAAAAGAAAAGGTTAAATATTCAGGGAAATAATAAATTTACACATGTTTATTTGAAATAAATAAGGAAAACATAACATAAATCGTTCTTATTAAGTATTACATATGAGATCTAAAAGAAAATAAATAAAAACACCAAGAAAAGTATAAGGTAAGATCAAACAAAACACTAATTAAATAAAAATTAAATCTGCGTTCACATAAATTCCTTTCTCAGAACTCGTATTAAATTCTGTATAAATTCTCTCCAAACTCTGTATAAATTCTGTATAAATTCTACATAAATTCTCTCTAAATGAATTCTTGGAATCCCGTCTTTATGTTAACGATTTTTCTTTAGTGTGAGTCAAAGGAGCCGCAGCCCATAAGGCAGCCAACATAATGGTGGGATAATCGCCGCCGACACATGCACACTTGAAATGACAGTGGATTGCCAATTGCCCAAACCCTGTCACGTTCTCAACGTTGATGACCAGCCGGGATAGGATCGGATGGCATCGAAGTGAAGGAGGAACGGCGACGGCAGGGCGAGACTTCATTAGCTGCAACGGCAGCGTTTAATTTTTATGGTCATGTGCCTAAATGCAATACCCGTAGCCCGTAGTCCGTAGCCCAGAGTCAATTGTACTGGCTTTTATGGCTTCGAAGCCCTAACGAGCTCTAATTGAACCGAAAGGGGGCTGTATCGCCTTTAAAGGCCAGTCGGTTGGTGGTGGTGGCTTTGTAATTGGCTAACTGTTATTGTTAAATGGGAAATGGGTAGAGTAAGGAGGCCAACCAATTTCGGGAGGCAATGACAAGACCAAGGTGACTCTGCTGGGCGAATCGAAATTAAGTCAAAATAACCAAACATGACATGCAGGAAAGGCTGGGCAGAATGAACATCTTTTTACGTACGTTATGCTGGCATCACTCATACGCCGTGTGGCCACAAGCAAATGGCCAATGCCAATGCCTTTGCGGTGGGCGTGCCAACTGTCATTAACTGCCGCCTGCTAATGAAACGAAATCTCCTTCACGACATAATCTCATTATACTTATATATGTCCTCGCATACAAATAAATTCCGGCTCCGATATGATGTGTTCTGTTCGCTCGCTCGTCCGTTCGACAGTCAAAGTGTAAGTGGAGTGGGTGATGGAGCCACATGCTCCTTCTTCCGGCGTGCATTGTTATGACTCCCCGGGCTATTAATTGTGCTTAGTTCCGTGGCGGGGCTACTGCTGTTGCTGCTGGTGCTCACTTAGTGCCTGGCACTTTGTTAATCGCATGATGGAGAACTGGCCAGATGGGAGCCAGCCGTCGCCGATAAGGCCGCATCCAGGAGGATGTGCCTGCCTTCCTGCGTGCCTGCGTATTTGCCCGGTGTCTTCATATTTCAGGCATTTATGGCCTGGTATTTGCCTTGGGCAGGCTTTCAGCTTCTGCTTCTGCTCCAGCTACTTGGCAAACTCTCTTCCACATTCAACTGACCTTTGAACTAGTTTTCAATTAAAGCTGCAGGAGAACCGGCAGATGCAGGGGTTACGAGGCCTGGTCAGGGCTTTGCAGAAGATGCAGGGTCCCCGGGATCGTGGGCCTTTTGTGGCATTTACTTAGCATTTACTTTTGTATAAAACTATAACATGCAAGCAAGTTTCATAAATCACGGCTCTAAGCCGAGCACAAGTGAAAAATCGTAGCCCCAATTTTAATTAAAAGCGTGCAAAACACGATACCCTCTGCCTCTGCCTGCCTGCCTGCCTCTGCACCAACCCTTTTCACACACACTCCGGTACACACACACACACGCACAGATACCCTGGCAAGTCGTATACAATGTTTTTCCAAGGAAAGCCTGTAAAGCCTTGCGCCTGAATAATGATTGAAAAACAAGGCAAGACTGAGACTTACACCCCTCCCCATCAACGAGTTGTATAAACTCAAGAATGAAGTTTGTTTAAAATAATTTGCAGGCTGTCCAGGCTTAGGGCCCCCCTCCACCACCACCTATACCCTCTACCCTGTAGCCCATATTGTGCCCCGAATCCTACTCAGCTCAGGGCCAACGCCTCCGTCTTGTTTGCTTATTTGCAGAGCCCATTTGTTGCCTGGGTACGTGAGAGTTCCCTGAGTTCCCTTCGGTTCGCTTTTCGGGTTTCCCCACTCCTACTTCCACTTTGACTATGCTCTACTTCCCTCTCTACTCTTTCCCATTCCCGTAGACGGCGGCGACAAAAGTCTTTAATTTCTGGCCAATAACAACGGCAACAGCTACGGCTATGGCCATGGCCATGTCGGTGATGCCAAAAGCTTTTCAAAGCCACCGAAACGGGGGCGTTAACAAGCGCCAGAGACAAAACTTGCCGTTTATTTCCAACTACAACGCAGCTAGATAAACACAAAAACATATAGATACACAGGGAGAAAAGATTGGAATTGAGAAAATAAGGAAAACAAAGGAATTTGTATCAAAATTAGAGTACTTTATTAGGCTTTTATATATAAAAAATGAATATTATTGGACATCTTACACAATAGTTTAAGAAATTTAATATTAAATAGTATCATATATATTTTATAGACTTCTAAATAAATAATTTACTTGATTAATTGATTAATTTCTCTCTCTGTAAAAATATATTTGGTTAGGGACAAGGGGGCGTGGCTGATGGTGGGCGGTGGGCGGTATAAAACACTTTGAATGCTCTGCGAGCCGCAGGGTATCAAGGGATTAGTTCCTGCACTTGAGCAAATATGCAAAGATCCCAAGTTTGTCTTCTCTTAATGAGTCCGTCTCCAACTTGGCCAAGGGGTTTGGCAATGGCAATTGGAAAAGCGGAATTGAAGAAAGATCTATGGGATATAGGGTATGCAGATGAGAGGGTTTATTTAAAAATACTATTAGGTAGATATATTTGAGATATTTTCATAATATATTATCTATTTAACAACTATCATAAACTGACATGTTAAATAGGTTTACACTTAAAGATTAAACTCTAAGAAAATACAAAATTAAGGAATTTATTTCCCACTTAAAACCAGTAAACTTCAGAAGAAAGTCTTGATTGTTTTAAGTTTTATTTCCACCTATAAGTTTTAAACTCGATTTCAACTCTTCTTTCCCTCTCGAGAGTTTTCAGTTGGCTGGCAGAAAAACTAAGGAAAATCTGCCCAAAAAAAATGGCAGCTCTTTTTACATACTGACTTTATACGAAACTCTTTGCTCTTTCTCCTGCTCCTTCTCCTGCTCCCTTAAAGGGGGAAGTACTACATATATTAACGACCTCCATCCGGCGGAAAGAGTAATTCCCATTCGGGCATTCCCCACTCAAGTGGCAGCCACCGCGGCGCAGATAAGTGTGCATAAGCTCAACTTGATATCGAGGTATGCGTGCCGTCGTAGTCATGGCCTAATAGCGTTTTGATACCCGCACATAAACAACAATGGCACAACAATAGCAACAAGAACAACAACCAGAGCAATAACAACAACACTGACAACGAGAAAGAGAGAGAGCAATGACAATAAAATGCAAAAGAGCCCAGCCCACCTCCCCCTAGACTCCACCCTTCTGCGCTGCTCCTCCGCTCGAGAGGTAATCCCAACCTGATGCTGTCTGTTTTCTAGTGTCTACGCCTGTGGCCTTCATCACTGCAAAATGCCAAGAGAAAGGGGGTGGAACAGTGGCAGCCAAAGCTATAGCATTGAGGGGAACACATTGAATTTGAAAATCACAACTCTTCGCGGAGAACTGAATCTATTTGAATTGCAATTTTCGAAAATTGATTTGCTTAGTATTCTTGAATAAAACAACAGGTAAGAAAATAAGTTAACAACTTTGTTTACTTGAAGGAGTGTAAATTTCTTAAATTTGCATTTAATTTGATTAAGGATTTTATTGCCTTAAGGATCCTATTCCTTTTACTGTTCAATCCAATCTTAAAACTTCAAGAGCTCCTTGTCCACAATAATAATAACCATAATTACACCCTTTTAATGACTATATACACCCCCTTTTGGTAAATGTTATCTCCGTTAGCCCCTGTGGAGGAGCTGGTTAACTGGGGGGTTAGTAGGCTAAAGCCAAGCGCTTTTGGATTACGTAAAAGTAGGCACTTATTATGCTGGCAAGCACAACGAGTTGCGATTTATTGTTTGACGTTGCCGCGTGTTGCCTGTGCTCTTTGAGGTCACGGCCCCCGGCCTCGTACCGGATTTGCCCCGTATTCCTTCTCTAACCAAAACTCCTGGCTTAGCACAAATGTTGATCTAATCCAGAGTCGGAGACAGACAAACAACACATGACGTGACTCCGTTCGGATACGGGAACGGATACGGATGCCGGGGCGGAGCCATGACTACGCCAAATGGCAAAACAAACTCTAACTGCGGCTCCGTTTCCGCCGCTCCGAGGTTGAGTTGCGGCTCTGACTGAATGGATTGAAGTTGCAGGCTGCAGGCGTGGGAAAGTCAGCTAAATTCGGGCTAAAATTCCACCAAAAAAGGGGGAAAAAATGAAGGGAGCTGGGCGTTAAGTGACCCAGTCAGGCGTAGAAGTTTTCGGGGCCAATCTGCCAAGAGCTCCGTTAACGCATTTGCACAGCTATTCCGCTCGACTCCATGCCAGTTCTGGCCAAAAATCCATTTCAGCTTAAACCCCCCGTCAGGGCACACATTGTGAGATATTACCCCGAATGACCTTTCATCTGGTCTCTGAAATGGCATTTCAATCAATTCATAGGCTCTCCACCTACCCAGAAAATGGTTGACAAAAACAACACGAACATGGGGGGACCGGTGGCCTGGTTCCGACCACTTAATGTCACAATAAAAATGTAACTAACCATGAAAATTACATGTTTCCCAGCAATTTGCCATTTTGACATCCTTCTGACGTCTCTGCATACGACCCAAAAACCAGCTTGAGACCCCTCCTCTTTCCCTGTGATGTTTGTCCTTTGAATCGAGGCGAGTTGAGTTGAGTTGTCCGGCAGTGGCAGTGGCAGGAGCAGGCGGACAACCAATATTTATCAACAACGTAACGTTCGTGTTCGGCTCACGGACAAACTTCTTAAAAGCGTTCTTGCTCCTTCGATTGGCGCTGCTGTAGAATTATAGAAAAAATCAAATAAAATACAAATAAAGCAAAGAAAATTGCAAAAGATGAGAGACGATGAAAAATAAAATACAACAAAAAGTTTGGTGCTGGCAAAATCAACCGAAATTCGTAGCAATAAAATCGACTTTTTGTATTTTGTTTGTTGGCAGCCAAAATGAAAGTACTGCCGTTCATTCATACATGCCCCAATCCCCCCTCCGTCTATATAGAGAACAAGGTGTAGGTATGTATGACCACTAGCTAAAACATATATATTATATATAATATAGAAATGCGAAAATTGTCAACGTTTACATTCTTGGGTTCTTGGGTTCTTGGTTTCTGGCGGCGGTCCGGTCCCAGTTCTGGTCTCCGTTTCCAGCTCCCTTTGTATGCTTTCTATTTTTATTTTCCGTTTTTCCCCAGCTACGTTTTTCACTTCAGCTTTGCATCGCAATTCGAGTGGAAAATTGACATATGTTTACTTTGTTGCTGCCGCTGTCGAAGCTCCCTCTATTCCTCTGTGTTCCGGCCAAAGTTTTTTCCCTGGTCCTCCCAATCGGTGGCCAGTTGCCGAAAGTCGAGCGTCATTAGATTGGTACGCTGTTGGCATTTCAGCTACTGGGACAAGAGGTACTCAGGACTTGCAACTAGACTGGGACAGTAGTTCAGTCTCTCTCTCTGACTGAGTATGATCAACATGGGAATGGGTTGCAGGAAGAGCATTGAGCATTGAGTTGTGAGTATTTACATGGACTATGTATTTGTTAGTAGCTTCAGTGCTTTAATAAAAAAAATCTTTAAGAAATCCTTCCTGCTTAAACCCAGATATCTTGCTTTTTCACTGGCTTAACCTTTGATTTCTTCTGGATTGAGCTTAATGGCTTTTTCCAACGTCTCAAAGGGAATCATGAATCCTTGGCTGCCGCTGCCTGCATCATCTTCAGCTTCTGTTGATGCTGCTTCTACTGCACTTGGCTTCGAGTTCAGGGTTAATGTTAATCCCCTTTCCGGCTGAATTGCAGCGCATCCGAAATTCCCTTTCATCGACATCTCCATCCGCATCCTCAGCGCACATTTTAAGCGGCTATAAAAAATTAAATTAAATTATTGAAGCATTTTATTACATGTTTGTGCTTTCTTCTGGCACTTTCCTTTATGTTCTACGCTTTTCCTTTCCCGTCTGTTATCGTTAGAGCGTATTTATTAAGCAGGAAAATATTGAGAGAAGCCCATCAGGATAGTAGTTGCTACTCAACGGAGGAGGGAGAGACGATGGGGGGACCGACAAAGGACTGCCATCAACAATTGGATATCTCTGTTTGTCGGGGGCCTGGTTAAATTGCCCATTGAAAGGCCGCCGGGGGCAAACAGTTGTAGAATGGCAGCAGTACAAGCAGCAGCAGCAGCAGTGGAGGTTGCTGCCGTTGTTGTTGCAGTTGCAACTTGCAAGGCCATCGAGAGTTGCTGTGTCAGCCCCCAGAGATTACACTAGGAAACAAGGTACTTAAAATTATATGGCTACTTGGATTCATTTTATGGGTTTTTATAACAAATTATACTTTCTAGCGATTTATTTTTGTTGAAATAAAAAGTTTGTTTTATGAGTTATACTTTTGTTTATTAAAAATGGCTTTCTAAACTCAAATTGTATATTTTTTATATTTTACAACTAAGAAAGAAATCAAAGAGTTTGACCTATAAAACGAATACTAAAAATTTTAAAATATTTTGCAAGTCTTTCCCCAACATTCAAACTCAAAATATATGAAATTTAGAGTGGTTTTGCTGTTAATAAAATTTTTATATTAATGAAATACCCAAATTGAATATTGAATTGAATGGGCAGAAATTTAATTTATTATTTCAAATGAAAATGTATTACAATAAAATAGCTATATAAGATTATATTTTCTTGTTAGTAAAATCTTTAAAATATGTGATTTTTAAAATGATAACGAAATTAGAAGAAAAGTTTTAAGAAGTCTTTGAATGCTTAGAGTTTTTGTCATTATAACAAAGGTAAGCAGTCAATAATAATTTTAGAAAAGGAAATTATAATGAAAGAATATCTTTAAAAATGTAATTTACAAATTTAAGAACTTTTGAATTTATATAAAAAATTATATATCCATTAAATATATTTTTAAAAACCTATTTAGAAGTTTTCAAAATAGAAGCCTAGTGTTACCATTGTGCAGTGGTGCTCGTTGAGAGGGGGTGGACGTTTTTGGGGGGTGCTGAAAGTTGCCAAGTTGCAGCGGGCTGAAAAACGAACGCCCATAAATGATTAATGGGCAAAGTTGCATTCGCATTTTGATGGCCCAAACACTTTTCATAATTTCGAGCGCTTGAAATTAGTCAGCTCTTTTTGTGGTTTCACCCCACTCCCTCCCTCCTCCCTGAACCATCAACCCCCCCCCCCCTTTACAGAGATGCACATTAATGGCCATTTATTACAATTCTCGTTTGCTGCAAGCCAACTGCAAGCCCAAACAATCCCAACAACTGCCATTGCAAATGAAGTGTAAAGCAGATAGCCGTCAGTGGCTTGGGCCGAATTAGAATTTGGAATTTGAAATCGGAATGAATGCAATGCTCCCCGCCTTTCAAGTCTCCATCCCAAGTTGCCAGGCGAGACCGACATGAGCCAATTTACATAACCCAGAACAACAAATAGTTACAAATTGAAAACTTTTGTCTGCCAAGATTGTAAGCGATTGTCTAGTCTCCCCTTTATGTCCTGCTGCCGCTGCTGCTCCTGCTGCTCCTGCGCTGCTGCTCCTTGTCCCTGCCATTGCTGCTGTTGCTGCTGCTGCCACTCTGCCATTGTTATAATCAAAGTGGTAGCTGAATAACAAGAAAAACACAGCAACTGAAGCTGACAGAGACAGGACTGAGATACTTTCGCTCAGATACGGATACACTCGCACACATTCGGGATACATTACGAGGCGGGAGAGAGCAATGTGCCCGAGATTGGATGATGGCAGCCAGAGCGAAAAAGTATCGACAAGTTTGACGCTTTATGGCATTGTTTAGTGCCGCACATTTCGCCAAAAAACGTTTTTCAACTTTCACACAATTGCGCCATTTGTGCGCGCGTCTTCAGGGGCGGCGGAGGATCTATAGATTTTGGCCTGGCCTGTGCCATGGCCATTGAAATCGGAACGGAACGGATAGGGAGGCGGGACAGTCGAGTCGACACAAATCTGCTGACGGAAGCTGTAGCTTCCACATAGCGCACACACAGTGCTCTTTTTTATACGGAAAACGTGCAGAAAGTTTGAGTGCCAGCTTAGGAGCTGTTGGCAAAAAGTTATAAAACAGTAGATAATAAAATAATAAAATATATGTATTTGAATTGTGCTCGAAGCGAGTCCCCCTCCCCCCTTCACACCCTCCGCTCAGACACACACACATAAAGTTTTTGTTTCAGGCGATAAAATTACATGTCAAATTGAATGTAACCTGCTATTTGTGCGCATTATGGTGGCCATAATTAAACCCGCAATGGCCAAAAGGGAATCGCCGCACGATGGCTGGTCAATCATGGGTTTATTTGATGGCTTAAACTTTGTGAGGGAAGCGAAATCGAAATTGGTATCGGAAGGGGACTGAAGGAGAGTCTGCTGGTAGGCGCCTGGCGGATGACCTCAGTGAGCATCCGGTTTTTGGGTAACTATCGAAGGAGCTTGAGCTGACTGCGCTATCATGAGTTATGTTTGTCTTCCCCTCCGCGAAAAATATTATTTAAATATTACTTTTCACCCAAAAACCCGCGCCAAATCCTATAAATCAAACGAAAGTCTCCGTCGGCTGAAGAAGAAATCTAGATAGAAAAGTTTCCAGCGAAGAAACAACAAGAGAGAGATGCCTCAAATAAATTTGCAAAGAATCGAGCAAAACTTTTGGAGCGTTGTGCGATTTGTTTTCCAATGAAAATGGGGTGGGGGAGCGAAATGGTAAATGGAAAATAGAAAATTGAAACTGAGAACCTGTCGTAGAGAGAGAGAGCGAACTGTTGGGTATAAAGTCACCTCGTTATTATCCCAAAACCAGAATCCAGAATCTGTGCGAGCGTTGAGTGCTTGGCTAAGCCGAATCAATGCGTTTTTTATGCTAATACAATCAATCGGTCTAATCGAATCAAACGTTTTGACAACCCAACGGGCCTCAAATGGAGCGTTTTGGGGCTTGTCCCTACTGCTCGTCCATTGTCTCCTGTCTCCTGTCTCTCGACCTATAAACTATCGCTGGGGACAGCAACAACAAGTACGCAATATGCATAAAACTTTATATGGCATTTAAATCGTGCCTGGGGTTGATTCGCACCCCTTTGCTCCCCAGCTTTACTGTCCAATCCGGATCCGGAACCCATCCCATTTGGCTGCTTACTTCGGCTGTTAACTCAAGCGTCACAAATGCCGGAAATCGAATACAATTTGTAATTCTGATGAACAGTTGAGCAAAACTTAAGCGTCGTCGTCGTCGTTGTCTGTCTGCTGCTGCCCGCCTGCTGGTGCCTGCTACTGTTGTTACCTCCCCCTGTTAACGCTTGTTGTTACCACTCCTCCAGCTGCTCTGGGCCATTGTTGATTCTGCTGGTGATTCTGATTCTTATTGTCCTGGCTTTCCTGTTCCTGCAACTACTTTTGGCATATTTAGCCCGGCTTTCACCTTGCTCTCGCTCGACTTTTCTTTATCCCCCTTAGTTTTTGCCAGTTTCCCAGTTTCCCAGTTTTTCTGTTGCTGTTTCTGTTTCTGATTCCAGCTGGTAGCTCTTCTTCTCGTTCGGACTGGGTTTCCATTTCGTTATCGAGTCGTCCTCGTCGGCAATCGCCATGTAATGCCAAATTGGGCGACATCGTTTTATGTTTTGTTTTTGCCCACTCCTGGGACTCCAGGGGGCCTGGATTCCTGCTCCTGCTCCTAGCTGGGATGTGGGAATGTGTCTACAGGTTCACTCATCAGTTGGCGCTCTGTTAAATTTCGCACACGTAGCAGCATAAAAATTGACACCGATAATTCGAGTCTGTGCGAGTCTACACTGCGTATACGCGATATAAACACGCACACGCCCCGAAAACATACATCATGTCGGAAAATTTGTCGGTCGCTGGTGAGGTGAGGTGGAGATGTGGGGCGACAGGATGCGGGATGTAGAGGAAGTGAAGAAGGAGCTGGGACTGTGACGGGGAATGGGGAATGGGGCTGAGGGAATTGGGGCGATATGTCGCGTCGCTGTTTACACAAACAAAGTTATCAATTTTACACACGACAGTCCTCCACGCTTCACCCCCTAAAAGCCACCATCCATCCATGCATCCCCCCCGTGAGTACATTATTCCCCGGCGGAAGGGCTTCTCAAAGTGGTCGGGATAAGGCAGGGGCCAACCAAGCAAGGTAAGACTGCCAGCGACTGCCAGCATTTCCATCAATTCAGTATGCAATCAATGTCCAAATCGAAGACGCAAAGCGGTGAAACCCCTCACAAGAGGTACAGGGGAGCAACTCTAAAGTGGATTTCTTTATGTGCTAAATTAAAAGATAAATATAAAGAATATATATATATTGTTAACTGTATAAAGTTTTACCTATTGAATTTAAGCTCTTTTAACATAATATTTCTGCAGTTTTTCTTAGCCTTTTTTTAAGAGTAAATAAATAAAGCAATCTTTCTATAGAAAGGTTTTCCTTTTTACCCAAAAAAACCCTTCTCCTTTAATTATTTTCCCAATAAAATTCCTTATAAATAAATTTCACTGTTAAACAGGAGAATATTTACAAGAAGCAAGGGGTTCGCTTTGCCACTCAAAAGGTTTTGCGCGAAATGATCTTAACAAGGGGATTTCACGGAAATATTGAATTTTAACATATCGAAGCATCCTTTCCTGCGGTCACATCAAACGTTACTGAATTTTGCTCTTAAAGTACTTCATGTTCTTGGCGAAAAATCTCCAACGCATAGTCCTTGCTCAAAAAGACATTTTTCATAATTTTTGCAACCTTACCACCGAGAACAGAAATTCACTTAGGGCTAAGAGTGATGGATGAAGGGCACTGCAAAAATGTCGCCGCTTGTTAAATTCTGAGGAATGTTTGGCTTGTTAGTGTAAAATAATATGATCTTCGTGGGCGGGAGTCTGCTTACTTAGGCGCACCCAACCGCCTTTTGTCCTGTGTTGTCTATTTGATTTGCCAGTACATCCTGATGGAGACTAGGTGACGACGACGAGGACGACAACGAAGACGAAGACGAAGAATACAACACAAGAAAAGAAAAAAAATTCCACTCAAATTGCATTTATTGGAGAAATATTTATAATAACTTGGAAATTCAATTTCCAAAGAAAATATGCTAAACGGATTTGAGAGGGGGGAAGAGGGCCGTGCAGCCATCGAGCGGGGGGGATTTCCCGAGGTGAGGATGTCAGTCGGGCAAGTGTGCGTGGCTTGTGTGTCGTGTCAATGCCTCGGTGTCAGTGTCGGTGTCGCTGTGTCTGTGATTGTGACTGTGTGTGCCAGCAGGAGAAATATGTTAGAAAATTAAAATCGACCATATGTTGCCTCATCGATTTTGATAAGTCGCCGTCGCCGTCGCCGCTGCCGCCGCCACATCGGGCGGAGCAACAGCAGCAACAACAGCAGCGGCTGCCATGGCCGCTTCATATCCGTTTCCGCTTTGACACAATGGGCTCACAATGCGTGGCACTTGGCGGGTGTGTGTATGTGTCTCTGTCTCTGCCCCTGTGCCATTTTCGATTGCAAAAGCCTGGCTAAAAAAGACGCCTTGTCATGCATGAGTTTTGTGCCTTTTATTATTGATGTTGTTTGGTGCTATTATTGCTGGTGCTGCTCCTGCTGTTGCTTCTTGTGTTGCCGCTGCCTGCCTGCCATTTCATTGTTGCTCTCCTTCAGTGGCAGTGGCGTGACACAAATCAAACGTACCCTGGTAAATATTTCATAAGCACATCCAACCACGCACCACCGATGAACTTTAAAGAGATCCCAGGACATTGCAGGGGGCCGCCTAAGTGCTCCTCCTCCTGTGTTTGTCGCCGCCAGGCCTTGCGATTCAATTTGGCTCCAATAAATGTTTCTGCAACATGTTGCTGCCGCGTCGGCGCAGGATACAGGACTGTCCTGCCTCTTTGCTGTTCCTGCTACTCCCGGAGATTTGCATATTTGCGGAGGACTTGCCAGAGCAGCTCGGTTTAGTTGTTTTCCGCGCCTCAAGCCACACACACGCGACGAGCGCATTGCCCAAGACCGGAAACGACGAAACGTGAATCGTGACCAAGGCATACCGTGACTTCCCGTGACTTGTCGTGTACTGTGACTCGGGTGAGACTGCTCGGCTGGCTTTCGTGTCCTCTTATATCTGGCGTCTCAATCGGAATTGGTATTGGAATCGCGTCATTGGAGTGACTGATTTCGCATTACGTTTGGTGTTTGGTGTGTGAGCGGTTCGTCGCGTTTGACCATGACTGTTCCGTTACGTTGCCGAACGTAAGGGCAGTTACGTAAGCAGAACTCCTCCCTTCGCACCGATACAAGGGAACCGAAACGCAAGGCGCTCGAATGCGTTACGTTGCGCATGAGATGGCGGCACGCAGTTCGCGCTACATTTACTCCGACCACAGCCACCGAATCTAGTTCGCTGCCAGGGAAAAGGTAGCGTGGCATGTTGTCCTTCGCCTCCGGTTTTGCCCCTTTTTGACCCTCCCTGCCATCCCATCCCTGTCGAATATAATTAAGTGTATTATCGGAACGTGACCAAAGCGAAATTGCTGCCTGCGGGCGAAACTAGAGCTGCTGCTCCTTCCACTCTGCCAGCTCCTACTCCTCCTCCTCGTGCTCCTGCTCCACTGGCCAAGCAATTGAATGGACAGCTTAGTGTGTAATGAAGAAATTACCAAAAGCTCGATTTCTACCATCCCCCATCCACCACCCCTAAGGACATCTCAATCTCTTCAGCACGCCGTTGTCCTGTGGGCGTCATGGTGATTGAAAACTCGACCGCATTGCGGTCTTGTCATCAGTTTAAATGAATGTGCTGCGGTTTCCGGCTCTCCGATAAGACGGAGCCCTGAGCCTAATCCCTTTCAGTTATTGTTTCGGCACAATGTGGCCTCAAAAGTGGGTGGCGGGGCTGGAGTGTCCTTCATCTTCGTCTTTGCTTTCGTCTTCATCTTTTGTGTCGTCTCGAGTCGCGTCGAGTTGAATTGAGTTGAGTTTCGCGATTGCCATCATTTATTTTAATTACTTTTCTGTTGTTCCGTTCTCTCCTTGATACTGGTCCTGGGTCCTCGTTCTGGTCTCGTCCCTGGTCCACGTCCTGGCTGCAGTTATATGTAATTCGAGAGCCACACAAATTGCGCATGAAATGTTGGTGGAATACTTTATGGCGCTGCTCGTGATCATGGGATTAACCGCAACAGTCGACAAGCAGAGCCGCCGGCCCAGCAGCAGCAGCAGCAGGCAATACTTCGGTGAGTATTCCAGGCTTTAAATCTAATCAGGCGACACTCAAAGGGTTAAGCCGCTTGGAGACTGGGCAATCGTATCAGAAATGGCATTATAAATGAGAAAACAGCGCACAGGACGAAGGGTATTGGAAATCGCATTTGTGGTGAGCCGCCGACCAATTCCAATTAGATTGAGGGATATGGCGGAGGATTATGCGGGAGGACACTGATCTCTCAGGCTAGGGGATATACATTAAAAGCTCAAAAGCTGGGATAGCAAATTGCTGGAAATAAAAAAAAAAACAAACAAAAGGGCCTAAACCTCTTTTATATGAATTAACCCTATTGTTGTTGATGGGAAAATTTTTGGAAATTATATTTTTATTATTAAAGTAGGAAAATGGGAAAGAAGGAAATAAAGAAGGAAAGGTAATCAGAACAGCTACTTAAATGCTAAAATTAAATTTTCAATCAATTCAAAAACGGAAAAAGGTTTTATAAAATATATTTTATAATTAATTTTAAATTCAAATTTATAATATTGAGAAATGTAAAAATAAATAAAAAATAAAACTAAATTAATTAAATGATGCTTAAACTTTAATATAATTTAAAACTGGAAATACGAAGTTATATATAATTAATTTCGTATTTAAGTTCTTAAAGGGTTGAAAAATGTATAAGTATATGCTTTAAACTTAAAAAAACAATGACTTTAAAATCATATAATTTGTAATCATTAAAGACATATTTAAATATATTATAAAATCTAGGCCAATCTGATCTGGATATTACAATAAATACAAATAAATAAATAAGAAATAATTAATGTCCAAGTCCAAGTCCATTATTTAAGTATTTAAATAAATGAACGAAAGTTCTAAATAATATATAAAAACATCTTTAAATTGAAACCCCACATTTCTATTTAATTTCCTTAATCAATTGAATTTTCCAACTTTCGTTTACAACTTTTAACATGAAACGCAACATAAAAATAAAACCAACAACTAACTTATTCGTGCAGGTTAACACAGACATTTTAATTAAAAAGTTATTTACAAAGCTTAACCAAATAAATATTCCAAACTTTTCGTGTATCACCAGCTAGTCTCTGTTAACCCATTTTTTGTTGATTTCGCCAGAATTAGCACCAGAGTTAATATGGCCAAGTAGTGTTTATGTGTCTGTATCCTTCCATAATGGATAAATGATCTCTGAAAGGATCTCAATTTGGCAATTCCCTATTGCATCTGTCCGAAATTGTTTATGCTGCCATCTATTTCGCATTTCTCTCCCATCTGTGAGTGTAAACTGGAAACAGGAACAGGAAGGGGAGCAGCAGGAACAGAACCAAGAGCAGGGACAGGACCAGAAGCTTCGCCAATTGCTCATTTGTAATTTATGGCACCTGAGCTCAGTTTAGGGCCCGCTTGGGGGACTGCAGCCTGGGTGGAAGTCCTCTGATGCCTGGGTTACGAGGAGATGGCCACTGAAGCTGCTGCTGCGGTTGCTGCGGTTCCAGCGAGCAATTCTCTCCCAGCCCGCACAACTTGCCACCCAGCACTTTGTATGTAAATACGCAACTTTTATTAAAAAATTTTTTATGTTGTTACATGCTATTTGCCAACCTGAGTGTGTGTGTGCGAGGGTGGTTGTGTGGGCGTTGAGAGTTTTCTTTTTTTTTTTTATTTTGTGGCCAGCATAAAAAGCAATTTGAAGTGAAGTGTTTGGCCTGGCCAAAGCCATGCCCAGCGGCTCTGAAGCAACAGTTTCAATTAAGTGTTTAACATCATTTTATTGCCCCGACATTTGATAGCTAAATTTGCTCCAACCACACACATCGGGGGTACAAAAGGAGCCCTGCCTATAAATCAATATGTGTTTATCCACTTCCACATATCCACATATTCCCCATCGAGTCGCAGTACCATACACTTTAGCAGCTGTATTTGTGTTTGTATTTGTTTAGGCACTCATGGATTATTAGCGCATTAGTTGGCTAATACATCGCCATTTGGTTCGTGCCAGCCAGGATCGAGTGAAGAAGCAGGAGCACCACCCACATAAATCACTCCCTAACCGGTGATGGATCATAAAAGGGGGGGAATGGGAAAGGGGTGCCTACTTAAGCTCGGGCATAAATTAAGCGCAAATACTCGTTAATCAAATGAATGCTGATGCCACCCCGCTGCCCCGCCAGCTGAGGCGATTGAGCCAATCCGTTGGCCAAGTCCAAACACAACCCGCTCAAACGGCCATCCATCTGTCTGTCGACCATCCATCTGTCTGTCTGCCTGCCTGTCGGTATATCTATCCATCTGTCTGATTGTCTGAATGTCTGCCTAGCTGACGCTTCCTGTTTCCATCTGTCTGTCTGGTTTTTGGGCCCTGCGGCCAAGGAATGCACTTGAATACGTTTAGATTGACGTTCAGATACAGCTGTTTGGGTATTCTGACACTCCTCTTGGGCGGCTTTAATGGCCATGTCGGAGTCCCAGGCTCTTGAATTTACAGCTCTTCCCATGTAACCAAATAACTTAATCATCGCAAGATGTTTTCTGTAGCTTAAAGTATCAGTTATCCTTCAGAAAGTTGTTATCTTTTAGACATTTGTGGATAATAAATTGAAGGTAGTGATATATATATGTAAAAATATCTTTGGGTTTAAGTTGAATGATCTGTTTTTTCGACAATTTATCATATTCATGTTCTAAATATATATCAACAGCTGCCTGAACTCATTTTTCTAAGCATAAAATTAATTAATATTTTATTGGAGTGGAAATAGTTCGAAATATTTAAATAATTTAATAAGAAAATGCATACAAACTTAATTAAGTTATCCTTATTTTTTATTAAACATCAACCTCCATTTCCCCCCTCAGGTCACCTGGCCGCCGCCGAGGAACTGTCCAATTTGATACCCGACAACTACGAAGGTCCCGATCCCATCTTCGACAACTCCACAGAGCGTGAGATTATCGCTGCCATTGGCACCACAGCTCGACTGCACTGCCGTGTCCGACATCTGGGTGACCGGGCGGTCTCTTGGATCCGGCAACGTGACCTCCACATCCTCACCATTGGCATCATGACCTACACCAATGACCAGCGATTTCTGGCGCGCCACATCGACAATTCCGATGAGTGGGTGCTCAAGGTCGTTTCGGTGCAGCCCAGAGATGCGGGCATCTACGAATGCCAGGTGTCCACAGAGCCCAAGATCAGTTTGGCCTACAAGCTGGTCGTTGTGAGTGAGTATCCTTGGAAAATTACCTTTGCAAATATATAATTTTTGAGCCAGACACAAAGTTTAGTGCCTGCATATCCTCAGATACTCCTTTAAACATTAGGGAAAATGACCCAAATTCAGGGAAGGCTGCTGACTCTATTAAAAACTCATTAAAATTGTTAATTTCTTTGGCGGGCTATGAACCCCTTTTCGGTGGTGTTCCCGCCAGAGTGCCCCAATTCCATGGGCTTAAATTAAGGCAAGTGCCCGCCTCAGTACTCCCTTTGAATGCCAATCGATTGGCGGTCGTGTTAGTCCGTGTTGCCGTTGTTTACATCTCCGTTTAGGGTGCAAAGAGCGGGGATTACTCTGACAAATTAGTTTATCAAACAACCTCCCAGGCAAAGGGAGAGGGGAGACAAAGTACCCCCCGATGGCAACTTGTTGACACCCCCATTAATCGACATCGACACGCCGCTCTCTCTCTCTACTTTGACAGCCTCCAAGGCCCAGATCCTGGCCAACCGCGAGCTGTTCATCCAAAAAGGCAGCGACATCAATCTGACGTGCATCGCCCCGCAGGCGCCCGGCCCCTACACGCACATGCTCTGGCACAAGGACACGGAGCTGGTGAGCGACTCGGCGCGGGGCGGCATCCGGGTGGTGTCCGAGCAGCAGATGAAGACCAGCAACCTGGTGATATCGCGCGTGCTGAACGCGGACTCCGGCAACTACACCTGCTCCGCGGAGAACTCGAGTGAGTCCTTGAAGCAGCAACACAAAAAACTTTTTTCGTCCATGCAGGATTAAGTCGCTTTTAGTTGACATCATTTACTGTTTAAGTTTTAGTCTGAGCTGATGGCACGAACTTTGTTGAAATTCAATTAATTTCCAACTTTATTGCATTATTTATGAGGATTCTCGGGGGAGATATATATATACCTGGATGGAAAATATTTAATACAAATATAATTATTGAATATTCATGGAGTAAAATCATATAAAATCAAGATAAACTCTTTATTATGCATATTTTTATAATTTATTTATTATTACCATAGATAAGTCTCGCTCAAGCCAATATTTAATTTATTTTAATTGCTTTAAGATAATTAATATCATAAAAATCCTATAAAATCTTCAGTTATTACAATTAAGATTTATTTCTTTATTTCTTTTGCTGATGAAACTTTATTAATTATAAATAATTGCTGCATTGAGACATCATTTATTATTTAATAGCAGAATATTTATTGCCAAATTGCTGAAAATGTAGTAATCCTCGAACCTGTTGTTTAATTTATTTTAAATAATTTTCCGACGAGTGTTAAAGAAAACCCACTAACCCCCCTCCCATTCTATATCCCAACATCTGCTCCCAACAGATTCTGACAGCGTCTTTGTGCATATCATTAAGAGTGAGCAGCACGCGGCCATGCAGCACGAACTGGGAGCCAGGCTGGAGGTGCCACCGTTGGCAATGCTGCTCTTGGCGGCCCTTCTGGTCCTACTCGCATCCCCAGTAACCCCATCTCCGAGAGCATCTCTTGCAGCAACAGCAGCGCCCCTTTAAGCCGGGCGAAAGTCGAGCGGCAACTTATGTTCGATGTCTGGGATCCTAGGAGCCCGGGAGCCAGCGGGTAAGTCGGTGATTTTTAATGCCGTCATCAGCTCAGGAGTCGTAGTCATCATCTCGTTACAGGACACGCCCACTAGGAGATTGGATGACTGGCTGACTGGATGGATGGGAGACTGGAGGCTGGCTGGCTAACGACATCGCTGCCGATGTCGCGTTGTCTTGTAAATATGTAAATCGAGTTTTTGTTTATGTTTGTGTTTGTGGCTCAGTCTCTAAGTATTTTTATACGTAATTAAGTAAATAGGTCGAGAGTGCATACGTCTAGCATATAATACATATATGTATGGAATATGCTCATATGCTAAGTATATATGTACACATAAGTAGCATATATATATGGCCGATCGCATACCTAGAGATACCAGAAGCGAGCAATCGAATTGAAACGAATCCGTAACGAATGTAAATAAATGTTTAATCTTAATAATCGAACGGCGATATCTAGATTAATTATGACGAATCGCCTGCCGCTTGGCGTATACGCAATTTCGCAATTTTCCACGCCCCATGATTGATGGCGATACGAGTGGGACACCGCCCCTCCCAGCCGTCGATTACTATATATCTGGGCGAAGAGGACTTTGACATCCTGCGACCCGGATTATGGCCCTTAATTGCGGGGGAGGAGACCGGCGGGCCAAGTTTCGAACGGTAATTGAAAAACGATAAGGTCAGGACGGGTCATTGAAGGTTTCCATGTTTGGGGAGAAAGCGCACATCAAAGGAAAAACACTTTCGATTTTCCCAGAGAGCCGCAGAAGGGAAGGAAGGAAGCAGGGGGGGAGTAAAGTAAAGACAGGTAAGGTGCCACGACGACAGGTGTGCCTGGGGCAGGGTAATTGAAACATTTGAAGCGTGCGTAATTCACACTCCTCAACGGCAATTACAGTTGGAGTTCTTGGACAAAGTTTTCGGAGCCTCACGATGATAGCTACTGCTTGGGATAAGGATAAGTACCCGCCGAATGCAGGGCGACAGTTCCGGCAGCTTCAAAGGCACCGCCAAACGGCACACAATGAGTAATGGCAGTGTGGCAACGAGGAGGCTGAGGCTGAGGCAGAAAGGACGCGCTAGGATGCGCAAGGATGGCTGGAGCAAGGCATAACGCATCTCCTTATTGCCAAGTGTTCGCTGAATTTTGCATAAGGTGGTGGTAATTGAAATAAAAGACGTTCCCAGCCGCTAATGGGTCCGCACGCAACAACTCCCAGATCCTTGTTCCCATTTCCCTTTCCCTTTTCCTCATTTTCCCTTTAACACAACCGCAAACCCCTTGCGGAGCCTGGAGCCCAAAAGGAAACCCACCAAAGTAGGCGAGCATCCATCACAATCTGGCGCAAGGAGAGGGTTTTACTGAGCAAGGGGTGCAGCGTTGTACTTGGGACTTAGCATGTCGTTGTGCCCGCTTTTTCACTCACTGCCTCTACCCCGTCCCTCTGGCATTTCGCAAATCTTTGGGGAATCTTACGCATCTGAAACACGCGCTGCCTGACAGCCGCAGTCACAGTCCCGGCCCCGAGTCCGGGCTCCGGAACATAACCCCTTGGAAGGACGCTACTCGGGTTCAGGCTCAATGAATTGCAAGTGCCGAGGGTCCGGTTGTTGGCCAAGGCATCCCGATCCTTTGGCTGCCTGCTGCCGTTGCTGTTGCTTCACCTTCACTCATAAATTGTACAACGAGAAATAAATCAAACCCAGCCTCGACTCGGTGCGATGTTGCTGGTGCTGCCTGAGACGCTGTCAGTAACAAATCATGCTCAGGGCTACAGCTACAGCCCAGTAGGAGCCGGAGCCGCATAGTCCTTGCCGTAGTCCATAGTCCGTAGTCCTTGCAGGAGCCGTAGCCGTAGCTGTAGCTGTAGCCGTAGCCTTTGGTGTTGCCTTAACCGGAGCCATTGCTTGCGGACTTGTTTACGGGCTTAATACGCAGCGGCAGGGCAAGGATATGGGCAAGGATAGCGACTGAGAGGTGCTCATTATTGCAATTGGTTTTGTTTTATTGAAATTATATTTTCAAGGATATTTTTAAGGGGTAAGTGTGTAATAATGTTTATCTTATAAGCAATATGTAAAGGGAAATTTTTATATTAATTATTATCTGAGTAAGAGTGCAACTCCTTAAATAAAAACTCCTCATTAAAGAATAACTTGAACAAAAATATTGTTTGAATTTTAATTCAGCTTCTAGCAGATGCAGTTTTTGGTAATTACGGAAAATCGGGAAAATAATGAGCTTAAATTAAGTCTAAATCTGTTATTTTTATGAACCCTAGATTAACTTAATCTATACTAAAAGGTACACCCTCCTTCCAGTCTTTGGTTTGACTTTTGTTTCTCTAATTATTAATTTTGTTGCTTTTACCTTTAGCTTAATCACTGCCTTGACTTATTTTAAATGATTTCTAATTATAATAATTAAAAAATGCTATAAATAACATCAACTGACATAAGTTTCACAACTTTTTCATGCCACATTTGTTCATCTTACCCATTGTTTTTACTCCTATCTGAGGCAATTTACCAAAGAGTAGCCTTCCAGGCTTAATCAAGCAATGCTCCTCCTGCAGAGACCAAAGAAAAAACCATTGATCAATTCTAATTAATTAAAATTGCTCGGGCTGTAAACAGAATCACCTCTGGCAGCGGCAAACAAGGGCAGAAAACAAACACATCAACTCACACACTGCGGGGTAGCAGGTGGGAAAAAGTGCGTATACGTACTGTGGGCTTCTTCGACTGCGAATTTGTGTGTGTGTGCGTCATCACCAGTAGAAGCAGCAGCAGCAGCAGAGACAGCAAAGGGCGTAGGGCAAGGGGTATTTCAAGGGGGAAGCAAAGGCATCAACAGCAGACTCGGAACCAGAATCAGCGGCAGGCAGGAAGTGCGGAAGTGCTGGCTGTGCGAACACGACGACTACAGCGACTACAGCGACAACAAGGACAGACGAAGGACTAAGGATCAGGAGCTGGGGGGCCAGAGAAACTACGGGGCGTAGACGCGCCGGAAAACATTTAATTACTAATGAGTTTTTCGTGCTGCTGCAGGTCGTGAGGGAAGGCGCTTTAAAAACGCGACGAAAAGTGCCACTAAACTAGGGATTTTTAATTTGCTAATTAGCCGAAATGGCAGCAGAGCCCGAATTTGATTGATTGGCGGAGAGTGTGTGGAAGAAAGAACAATCAATTATTTAGCCAGCATTTAGCAATTGATTATCAGGTATTAGGCCCTGACAGGCAACATTGGCCGGAGGACTTGCTAGTCCTTCCTGCTTGAGCTCTTCATTCTGGCCTGGCCTGTCCTGGCTTGGCATGCATAACTTATGACGACACACACAGAGGGAACTTTCTGTATTTCTTTTGTTGGCCAAAAACAATGACATCTTTCGACAGTATTTAAAAGGCCTTAGTCATCGTTAGTCCTTCCTCTGCCCCACTGAGAATAAACAAGGCGAAAAAGTTTCTCTTCGATATTATTATCGGGGCATAACTCTGTCGGTCATAAATCAAATTAGATGCTCGCTGACACTTGGAAACACATAAGAAATGCAAAAGATTCTATTAAATATACAGTCGATGTGTAGATACAGAGATATAGAGATAAAGATACAGCAAAACTAGGGCAAACCGAAGCCAAGTAAATGAATTGTCAAATACCCAGTACCTTTTTCGGTAGCAGTCAGACAATGGAACAGCTCAATATACCCCTTCAGCTGGTGGGTATGCCGTGCGAGGGTTTGGCCAGGGGGGCCTAAGAAAACATTTATCATGCGATTTAAGTTGGCCACGACTTTTGCACAAGAGAGATTTAAGTGATTTGCTGACTGGCTTTAAAATCAAAGTGCGGATAATGAATGGCCTGGCCCTAGCACAAAACCCCCCGTATCTGGTTGGAACTCTTCGGGTTCCCGGCTCCATCCTGGCCCCGGCACTATTTGCTCTCGCCCGCCCGAATGTTTGTTTTGGGCTTAATTTAAGTTTTCTGGCAGCGTTAGTGGCAGTGCACAAAAGTGCAAAGTGCAAAGTGGCAGGCATTTTGCAGCAATTTTCCACAGAATGGATTCGAATCGCAATGGCCGTGGGCTGTCATTTGCTCGCATGCGACACGCGATTGTTCCCGCTAACTGCTTTTGGGGGGCTCAAGCTCCAAATCCAGCTCCTCCCTTGCTTCAGTTCTGGTTTGGATACGGAGCTGGTGTCGGACCATGTAGTTTAATCTGCAAACAACATCGTTTGATCCATATCATCAAAGGCGCAGGGACACCGAGTGGAGCTGGGCGTGTGACTGCTGCTGACACAGCGAGGCCAAAGAGCAGCAGCTAGTCCATGGCGGAGCACTCGCTCTCTGGTCTTGTACAATTGCCCCCCGGCAAGAGGTTAATTTCCCCCAGGAAGCACCCCGGCTCAATGGCCTTAGAGCAGGAATAGCGTCGGGCTAAGTAAACTCTCACATTAACACAAAGCCAATCCCGAAAAACCCAGCACCAAAAACCAGTTAGGACGCTTTTCATGTCGTTCTTGGGCTAAAACAGACCATCAGATACCCGGTACTATATTTAGTGGCAAGAAACATACTTTTTTCATTTCCTTTTTTACTTTTGGGGAGGGAAAGGGCGAGTAATTAGGAAATAGGTGAATCAACAGAAAGTGCAACTGAGAAGGATTGAGAGATACAAGGATTGATGAAAGTTTGTTAAAAGAAATGTACATGCAAAAAGAAATATATAAATAAAATGAAAAGCATGAAAATAAACCTGGAAAAGTACAAGTTTTCTTTGCTGATTTATTTAGGATTTTTATGCAGAGAATTCTAAGGTTTTTCGATTTGTTAAATACATTTTCTAGCATTGTATATATTTTATTTCAATTTAAAAATAGATGTACAACATTTTAGATACAGAAAACTTTTATTAAAAATGTTTCCCTGAGTTCTGGTTTAAATATAAAATATTTCTAACAAAAAATATACAATATCCTGTATCCTGTAACTCAATATACCCCCTAATATTACGCATAATGGGTACCACCAGGAAAAGGCGAATTTTGTGCGGGCCCACCTGCTTGGCAGGCCTCCAGTTGGAGGCCAGCAGCTTCTGCTCCTTCTGCGGCTGGCAAACCGAACAATGTGAAATTACCGCCCTGAAATGCGGACACCCGCTGAGATTTTATAGCAGTCAACTTTGAATTATTAAATATGTATTTCCAGGCACGCCAAAACCAGAGACTCAATCTCCAGCCGAAGCGAAGATGAGGATGTGGAGTACGCACAAAGGAGCAGGAATGAAGGAGCAGCGAAAAGGAGGCGGGCAAAATAAGTTAGGTTCAATTTTAGGGGGAAAATTCAAGGATTCAAGGATATTTTTTGGGATAGAAGGGAAATATTAACTATGGGGAAATAGAAAAGGTTTTCAGCTATAAAAAGGAGCTTGGCCATAAAAAAGGATGCTATAAACAGGCGGAGCTTTTCAACAAAAAGCTAACAACTTGGAAGCTTTAAAGCTCAGGATGTGTACAAGTTTTGATTTAAATATTTAGGCCTTGACGTCTAATCAAAGCTCTTCATGGTGCATAATGAGTTCCAGTTAGACTATGACAACCAGCCTTCCCCCCTTAGCTCCCTTGAAACTACCCCCTAATCATAGCTTCCCCTCACCGTTCGAGGCCCCCACGTGACTTGCCGAGAGACAAATGACAGACCATTAGGCAGTTATTGCCCCACAGACTGGCAGTCAAAGCGGCAAGCACATTAGCAGCTTCCTGTGCACAGCCTGCTAATAAATATACACCTCAACGTCACTCCACAGCCCTAGTCCCCTGGTTCTTTTCGCCTTTCTGGTTCCCTCGCCTCCTTCACTTCCACTTCCATTTCCGCATCCTGTTTCGAGACCCAGGCCCCCCGCATCTTGCATATTCATAAGCTGGTGAGGGGGTAAAAATATTTTCATAAACATAAATTCTCATTTCTGTTGCATTTCCTCGATCGCCTTTTGCCTTGTTTTGCACACTTTCGGCCCTTTTATCTCTTTTCGCCTCTGCGTAATTTCATTCGCTTGGCCTGGCCGAAAATGCACTGCGCAAAACTTGAGCAGTGTGTCCCAGAGTTGTCTCGGAGAGTTTTCCGAAGGGAATTTCCTTTAATTATCGGAATTACACATTGAGTGCGAGTTGGTTTATGCAAATATGCAGCCACCACATGGCTGTTGCTTTTCGGCTAATCTTTTTCCATTAGGTGCAGCTTGTCCGTTTTGTGTGTTCTTGTATATTTGTGCTCGTTTCGGTTGCTTGTAGTATGTTGTTTGCTACCCATTCAAATTAAAATTGAATTTTCAGAATGCATACTTACAAGCGCACATTGCATACTTATATTTGTACTACAGTTGTGGCGGTAAGCATAGGGATTAATGTTATTTTTGTTATTGATTCTTCATTTCTTGAATTCTAGCAAATTTAATACGCTAAGGTTAATGCAGAAAAGATTTGGTTTTAGGGAAATTTTGGGAAATTTATCAAAATATTACGTATACGCAATGTGGAAAGTCATAAGCAAATATTACGTATACGCCATGTGTACAAACTCTATGCCATCTTTGCTTTCTTGGTCTGTTGTGATTGTCGTTTGCTTATCAATTCAATCATCGTCTTCTCGTTGTTGTCTTTTTAACCTCCTCCCCCATACTCGCCTTGACTTGAAAGGATAAACGTTTTCTAGTTACCATTAACTCGTTGCCTTTACAAGTCCTTCTGCTTGCTTCTTTACTCGTCTTTCTTTACTCGTCGCCGTGGAAGTTACCTTGAGAATTGTTGGAATCTTTCCTACCTTACCTCACCGCCCACTTAATATAACGGAGTTTTAATTAACTTAAGTATGTATTGTTACGAGTGGAACTCATTAAAGGTTATATCAACATACATATATCCCATATTCATGGGCTCTTTGAGCCCTGGGTTGACCCTTATGCTAATATTTTGACCGTCGTTGTTTAAATACGAGTGTGCACACCTCGCAGCCACCTTTTTTACCGCCTCTTTTGTGCAGTGCATGTAAGCTCCGGCTTGGAAGTTGCTACAGCTCATGTTGCTTCTGTTGCTGCTGCTGCCGCTGTGGCAGTCGCTCCGATTGCTGTTCTGCCACTGCGCCGCTGGCGTCGCCATTCTCCGGCGCTTTTTCATTTGCAGCTCGGTCTTCTCCGGCTTTCTGCTTGTGCTTCTGATTCCGATGCTGCTGCCGCTGTGGCTGCTGTTGCTGCTGCTGCTGCTGTTGCTGTTACTGCGGCCTTTCCTTCATCGTCCTGGCATTGCTTTTCTTTCCTTTTTTTTAAGTTTGTACAGTTTGCACGCATCGGTCCGTAAATTTATGCATTTGGCTATGCGAGCGTAATAAACAAGACCTTCAACCGACGACGGCGACGACGACGACGTCGTGCTTACTGCTGCCCGTTGTCCGTTGTGCGTTGTCCTTTACTCGGCGTTATGCTGCTCCTGCGATGCTGCCTGCCGCTACTTCGTTTGGTCACTTCCATTGCCGGCTGCCAGACTTTTATTTTTATGCGTAGATATTAAATGTGTTTCCTGGCACTTTATTTCGCCGTTGCTGTCGTTGTTTTTCTTGTTGTTGCTGGCGTATTGTGCCATTTTACACCAACGCAATGCCGGCACATTGGCGCAAATATGCGGATATCACTAACGAAAAAAAAACCCAGCAAAGGCACAGGCTTGACAAAGAAAAGCCCAATACACATACCAAACCATCTAAGCCGAGATAGAGTCACACAAACACACAAAAAAGTAAAGGAAAATCGCTTCATTCGCCAGCTTGGAGCGCATAAATAGGCAATGGGAAACGGCAACGACTTGGGGAACATTTTTCGGCAGCAAGTCATGGCCACATTTCTATGTAAAAAGTGCGCACATAAAACTTTGCCAATTTCAATAACAACATTTCATTTTCAGTTTCGCAGTTCGCAGTTTTCCCTTTATGCCAAGGCTAAAAAAAAAGCGAGAAACACTCACTGGGGAGCTTTGCTTTGAGAGAGGCCTCGAGTTGAGAAGCTGAGAACTGGGAAGCTGGTTACCGAGAACTGAACGCTGAGAATTGAGAACTGCGAAGCGAGGAAGCTCGACTTTGGCGCCAATGTGCGTCCTGTGGCTCTTCCTCTTCCTGATGCAACGCCACGCCCCCTCGCCCCCCTCTGAACTGCGTTTGGCTGGCTGCCGTTTCTGCCTTTTTTTTTTGTATTTTTTTATTCACCCGACACCACAATGCGCGACTGCTGAAAGGAAATTCATAAAAATGTTAATTTTTCCGGCGGAAATATAATTTATGTAAAGCGCAGTGGGTGACCAAGGCGGCTGGCGGGGATCAGGAGATGATTCCTCGGCTGCAACTGCAACTGGAGGCGTGGCGGTGGGTCAGCGGCGGTGATTGCGGTGTCGCGGATTGGGATTGCGATTGGGATTGCAGTTTAACATGCCTGAAAATACATATATCCGGTGCGAATTACAAAAAAATAAATTTGCAAATGGATGATGGCGAGTAAAAAATTGGCTGTAACTAAAAGGGAAAAACTACGCCAACAGCAACAGCAACAAGCCAGCTATGTGTGTCTTTTTCCCACTGCAATGCACTTTGGCTTTCGGCCCAGCAGGAGGCGGAGGCGGAGCTGTCGCAATTTGCATAATTCGACTTTTTTACACTGGTCCAGGACACGCACGCCCACTGTGCATCTAATTAATGCCATAACGCCCTCATTTAGCCCATGGCCAAGCCTTAAAAAAGCAGAAAAAAAAGGGAAAAAGGAAAACAAGAAGGGCTAAAAAGGTAAAGCCGAAGCAGCACACCGAATTCCAGACCCGAATCCGAGCTCCCAGCTTGTCATGTGTTGGGCTCATTGTTAGCATTGCGGCAGCATTTTCAAGTTGCTTCCATGACCATTAATCTTGGCAAGAAGGTAATTGCTTAGCAATTACCCCCTGCAACGGTCTGAGCCACCCACCAGCCACCAGCCCCACTGCAGGGCTGTCATCAAAATACAGAGAGACAAAAACCCGCCTTCAATGCCTTCAAGTGCCATTCCGTTGTCCTCAAGTGTGGGAAATTAATATTATTTCGGTTGGCGAACGCTCATGTTTAATTAAAACATTGACTGTCCATTTCGAGCCAAAGAATTTCTATGGTGAAAGCCATTTTCCAATCTCAAAATGTTTCAATTGCGGTTTATGGAAGGCCACTGCGCGTCCAACAACGATTGCCAGTTTTGGCTTAATTGATTACTTGCACACTTAAACTTGGCCTTTTGCTGGAAATTTAATATAAAATTTAGTTTATCTTAAAGAAAATTATAGATTTGACTTTGGTTAGCAGATATTAACTCTTGAAAGAAAGCTTTATTGTTGATTTTTCTTAAAGCCAAACTTGCTTGTTTACAATTTGGTTTCCTTTATTTATGTGAAAACTGTGAGTGGATTTTGCCAATATAACTAAAGTAAATATTTGCTAGTTCCATAATTTATTACTCTTGCATAAGCCTTCATGGCTAGGACAGCCAGACTGCCCTGGGAGAGTCTTTAGGGCTATTACGATGGCCCAAAACTTTGCACTTTTCTTTTCGGTGCACTTGCAAATTCATCCCAGTCCGTCCGTTGGGGCTGCTTATATCTCCGGCGTTACGGCTACCGTTGCCTCCCATCCTGCACGCTCTCTCCGAACCTTCCACTCCTGGCCCCCGGGCTCTTGTTCGGCTCTTGTGCTGTGGTTACATTTCAGCGGAAGTCCCACGCAACGCCACCGGCAACAGCTGCACTCCCACTCGGGCCCCTGACACCCGCCCTCACTGCCCTTTCAGTTCTAGGAATACCTATTAGGAGTTGGATTTAGGGGGATATATTGATGGTTTTTTTTTTCTAAACATAAACGAAGCCTTAAGGAGTTAGTTATTGGAGGGATTTATCGGCTTGTTAATTAAATATTTATTGTTTAATAATTAAATAAGCCTTTGGCAAGACTTTATGTGACTTGGCAAATGATATTACTTTAAGTAAACTCATATAACTCTTAATGTTGCCCCACCAAAGCCCCCATAAAGTAGGCAACGCATTTCGCAACAGGTACCCAAAAGTCGAGGCTCTGTGAACTTTGGCTTTCCTTACTTGTGTTCGCTGCTAGTGTCGTATTCTCTATGTACGACAATGTCGGTACATAACACGACCCGCGGAGGATCCACTCGCTGCCGCTCCAGCGCCCGCTTTGGCTCCAACTCCTGCTTCAACTCCTTTTTCCACTTCTGGCCACTAGCTCCTGATTTCACTCCCAACTGTAACCGAATGGGGATGTGGATGTGGATGAGAGGATGTGCTAGTGCAAGTGGAAGTGGATGTGGATGCGAATGTGGATGTGGCCCCGAAACGTGGCCCCGTCATGCTGCGCCTGCATTGTGTTAATGCTTTTTGTTAAGCAACAAGGAGCAGCGGCAACAATGTGCGCAGGCAGGGATGGGCCAGGAATGATGAAGGGGACAACTGGGGGGGAAGCTTCATTGTGCAGTTTTGCAGCGTGTGTCGCTTTTTGCAAATGTTTGCCGCACACAAACTCACACACACACAGCATATAGAACACACGCAAGCGGCGCAAAGCAGCACAGCACAGACATAGAGCAAAAAACAGCAACATCAGCAACAGCAGCAGCAGCAGCAACAACACCAGCAGCAGCAGCACCAGCAGCAACAATAATAATAGAAACAACAACAACAGCATTAGCGCGAAAGGACGTAGAGAGCAGGACTAGGACCAGGAGGCGAGCACTTGAAGGATACTTTAAAATTAGAAGCAGCGTAAACGAAAATGCTGCACAGCCTATGCATGCATTTGTCCTGCTTTTTTTTGTGTCCCGCAGCACGAAGGTGAGGCAAGTGAATGAACTCTGTGAACCAACCACAAAATGGACCAACAAACCAACCGAAAACCACCGAAAATTGCACCACTTTGCTGGACCGCTCAGCCGCGATTAACACTTTAATGGGTCCTGCCATGATCCTTGCACAGGAAATTAATTAAATTGCTTTTCTGAGTTTGCTAAATCTATTTGCGTTGTGCTTAGACTTTAATTTAAATATATTTGTATTTAACAATTAAAATATCTTTAAATTCGCATAAGAAAATCAAATTTCTCTCTTTAAGCAATTTATAAATCATTTTCAATGACCCAATCAGTGTAAATTTAATCAAAAATCAATTCAATAAAAATATCTGCTACTAAATTTATGCAAAACCCCCGTACTCAACATATTCAATTTTCATCAAAATGGCCCTAAAAAGCGGCCTAGAAACTCTAATGTTTTCATGATTTATTAATATTGTTTGTGTGGTTTTATGCATGTTTTTATAATTGATTTTTTTTTTGTCATATTTTTCAATTTAATTTCTATTTATAATTGAGTAAAAACATGCAATATTATTCAACACAAAAAGGGGGAGGAAATCGTTTATGTAAACCATAAGCAAAGGCTTGACTTTAAAAACAAATCTGTGACAGCTTCTCAATCTAACAATCGGATTAAAGCTTCAAAATCTAATAAAAGATATATATATGGCAATATAAGTACCAAATCGAAACATTAGCTTGTTTAAGGACCACTTTTTGCTGAGGTCCTTAAATATCCAGAGCGGAAGCAATATAAAAAAACCTTTAAAATCAATACCAATTCTTCTTCAATTCCACACTTAGGCATCAAGTGAAGCAGTAAATTAAGAGTGATAGAGTCAAGGCTACAATTAGCAAGACATAAAATATTAAATTTAAAGTACATATTATTTCCAAACTTTCATGAAATTCCCTTTATAATTTGGCCATGAATAATTTTGCAACTCGTTCCGGCCAATGGCTTGTACTAAAAATAGCCGCAGCTGCTTGTCCCCGCTTCCTCCGCCGTTAGAACGGCGATTAAAGTTGGCAATTAATGCGAACGAAATAAAAAGCAAGTGTCTTTGCCGATGGCCGCAAAGATAAACCCAACAATTGTGCGCTTTTTGTTAGCACTGCGAAATGGCCGGCATTTTAGCTTTTGTTGGCAGATAGTTCCGCCGATAAAGGGGAGAACTGCCTGAATGGGATAGCTGCTGCCTAGCTGCTGCCTGGCCTCAAACGCTCTTTGAGAGCCGGCTCAAACACGGCCAAACACACTCCTCACCCCTCACACATACAGTTTGTTCAAACTTGGAACACAACTCAAACTGGCAACTCAAATAAGAATCTGCAAGGTATTTACCTATGCGCACACTAAACTCCAGCCCCAGCTCGAGCCACAAACTGGAGCTGTCCCCTTGGAAAACTTTGCCACCCATCTATGGTCCATTGTTGTTGCTGCTGCTGCTCCGGCTGCTTCTGATGTTGCTGCTGCTGCTGCTGCGACCCAACGACAACTTGCAATTTTCCAATAAGAGCCGAGGCGAAGGTAACGCCGAAAAATTGTTCAAGCACAAACAACGCACGTTATAATATTATAAAACGGAAGGCAGCGGCAACTTACTCAAGCGATAAAGTCAGAGGGGAGATCTGGGCGGTTTCCGGGGGATTCTGGGGAGTTCTGCGGACCCATCAAGAAGTAAAACAGCTGCTCTTTGGACACAATCCTTGTTCTGCTTCTGCTTCGGGCTCTGCACTTCGACGAAAAGGTCGTTGGAAGCAAGCTAATATATTTTTAAATTGAATTATGTACTTTGAAAGGTTAAAATTATGGTTTGAAGGTTTAAAGTTGAAGTTTAAAGTAGTGGGCAGAAGTATTATTTATTTAGTTGTTGATTATATATGTTAGTGAAATTATAGGGGGAAAAAAAGAAAGCTAATAAAATATTAAAAGGAGTAGAGCGTGTCAAGATAAGTATGTATGTCAAGACTTTTATTATTCAAATTAATTTATTTATGAATAAATATTTAAGATCCCAAATATGAGTAAAAACTTCAAAGAGAAAGCTCTAAAATTTATACAAAAATAATTAGATATTTAATTAGATTAGAAAATTAATAATTAAATAATAAGAAATACTATTTCGGATATTTCAAAATTATTTGAACAAATTATTGATAATTTAACATTAATTGCTATATTTTTCGATCTCAAAAAATTCATTATATTAATGAACATGTTATTTTTTCTATAATCTTGAGCGATATATATTTTTGTCAATATATAATATCTTAATTTTCCTTCCTAATTTTCCATTTTCCCGCTGTGTACTCCTGCTTCTGGCCTGGCAACAAATCGTTGAAATAAATGAAGCGCACTGGGCGAAATCAGCAAAAGTTTTCCACAATTTTTCTTCACTTTTGCAGTCTGAGTTTCCCACCTCCCTCCTCCCTTTTCCCTTTCTTCTTGTCCCTCTGCAAGTTTTTCTCTGCGACATTTGCGGATTTCGGGCTAACGCTTAGGCCACTCTGCCCTCTGATTGCTTCTCGCCCATTGTTGACTTACAAATTTAGGTTGCTGTGCGCCAAAAAGTTTGTTTTGAATTGTAAGTAATTTCTGATACCTCACCTCGAGATGTTCTGTGTGTGTGTGTGGCGTTGCGTGCGGGTGTGCGTGCTCCTAGATTTCGTGTGGATTCCTTGGAAAGGAGGTTAAGTGTGTGTGCGATTCACTCAATTAAAGTTAGCGCCCGGGCATATGTTATGCTGGGATATGTCCCCACCGAAACCACCGAAATAACCACGCTCCAGTTAACCATCAACCACCCCTCCTTTCCTTAGTATGAGGGGAAGCCCCAACTGCCCCCCATCCCATAGCCGCCATTCTCAGCACTTTGTCTCATAAATTTGTGCATAACTGTCAAAAGCAATTGCCCTTAGCCTTTGCGGCAGTTTAAACTTGGATGATATATTTGTATATGGAGTAAATACGTATACACCCACACACACTTACACACGTGCACACCATTACACCCACACAACAACAACAACAGAGATGAGGAGGCCTCCGAGGGGCGATCATGGAATCGCTACAAAGGTGGTCCCCATGAATACTTGATGCGTGGCCGGATGACCGCAAACTAAATTTTCCCAATTTCCACGTGGTTTTTTGTTTTGTCCAGCACTGCCGGCTCTCTGCCACATTGTTTGTTGTTTCCGTTTTTACCGAAACGAAACTTTCCACCGCCATTTCACAAAATAGTGAATTTAATTTGCATCAATTTTTAAACGGTTTAGTCGTGCGCACACCCTGAAATTGGCATAAATTGATGGAAGTTCAGTTCACTAGGCGAACGAGAGAGTTGGCAAATAAATTTATTATTACTTTGGCGCCGCTCATCAGGAGGCAGGCTCTAGGATTACTTTCAATATTCTATTTTAGGTAAGTTTTAACTAGGCTCTGGGATTTGGTTTTTTAAAAAATAAATGGCGGTGAGTGTTGTTTATCACAATTGTGAATTTTTTAAATCCATATCCAAAATTTAAAAAATTCACAATTGTACGGAGAGGAAATTTTCTAAATGAAAATGTAATATTTCAGATACCTAATTATATAGTTATATGTTTTGTTTATTAATTTATTAAAAGTCCTGAATAATTTTTTGGACACCATTTTAAATATATATTAAGTTAGCGAGAAATAAATTGTTTTTTACTTCGAAATTAAGATAAAGATGGATAAACCGAACAAAATATCCATCAAGTGTTATTTCATATCTTAGTCTCTTTTTCATCTTAATTATATTGAAAATAATTTACAGCAATGCTAAATCAATTGAAATTATTGAAAATAATTTACAGCAATGCTAAATTATTTTAAAATATATCCATTTCCATGTTAAACAATAAAGTCTTATCTTTAAAATTTTTTAAATCTTCTCTGCCATTTATATTTCCTACTATAATTTATCATTTTATAAAAACCAACTCAATTTTTAATATGGCTTAATTAAAAATTTATACAAAAATATCCTTAAATTGCTTAGTTTATAATATTTAAGTAGGAATACCTTGCTGAAAATATTTTAATTACAATTTTTTAGCTATAAAGAAGATCTTAAAAGTCAAAGATCAAAAAGTCAAAGTCAAAGAGTTCAAATAATAGTTTAAAGAAATTGTAGAAAATTGTGCAAGCAATTATAAAAGAAAGAATTCTTCCGCAAACTATTGTTTTTATTTTAATTTATATATCCTCCTCAATTTTTAGCTATAATCCCAAATAATCCTGATCTATTAGAACTCCTTCATCTCCCTTCGTAGCTAGTAATGCAAATCGGCGTATTGTGGACTGACAATAGCAGATGCCGTGACATTGTTGTCGCTCTCCGCTCGCTCTATTGTGCGGTTCCCCAGCACGAATCCTCATAGTATGACAATGGCAATGGGGCGGCTCTGGTTTGGTCCTGGTTGCAGGATGGGCTTGGCGGCGGCGGAGGTGTATGAGGTTCTATATGAATGTATATATTGTATGTGCGTGTGTCAGGGTGTCATTGTGTGGATATATGTGGGCCACTCAACACGCCAGTCAATTTATACTAATTGTAAGTGTCACATACATTTGTCAAAATTTAAGTTATGGGCTCCACTTCGCCCTGCGGTCCTGCGGTTGTCCTGCGGCTCTCTTCCAGGATTTTGCTGTTCATGTTCGTGTCAGTGTTGCTGCTGTCGATGTCGATGTGTTGTTGCTGCCATGAAAAATTGTTTATTGTAATCTGTTGTCCAAGAACAACTTGACAACCGAGAGAGAGGAAGAGGAAGAGAGAGCAGAGACCGAGAGCTGACGCTGAAGCTGAAGCTGCCACTTCAGCTTTAGTAAAAGAAATTTCCTTAAATGCTTCGCAGCTGTTCCGGCCACCAACTTCGGGCATTCGGCCACGAGAAGTGCCAAAAATTACAGTGGAAAACAAGTTCTGTAAGCTGCTTAGCTGCAAGTTGTGATTAGCACCCCCCAGAAACCCCAATGGAACACCCATCCTCCCCCTCTGCCTGCGGCTTTCAAAGCGCGTCCTTCATTAGGGGAGCAAAGAAAAAAAGCCACAGCCATCGCACACCCACTCTTCGTTACGATTTGGAAAAAAATCACTCACTCCCGACAGGAAAAAAGCTAAGAAAATGAAATGAATTTGCGGAAAACCGAACTACACATTCACTGGCAAACAGAAACAGAGCGCAGATAGCGACTGACAGGGAGACAGGGCAAACAAATCGTCTAAATTCCTTATTGAACAAGAATTTCCCATACAGATGCTGCGCCATTGCTGCTGTGTGTGTTTGTGCCAGAACAAAGGGCAAATGAAATCACAAAATATATATTAACAAATCAATAAAATATTTCGAATGCCTATCCCAACAGCATTCGTCTTGCCACGCCATCCATCCTTCGGCTGGGGATTAAAAGCATTTCCATATTAAATATTTCACAGATATTCAGATATTCGGCATTCAATCCGTTTTTAATTGAGTTCGCTTTACCGCTCGAATAGTTGGCCAAAAACGAAAAAAAGAAAAGGTAAATAAGTTGGCAAATCAAATATTCGTCAGGTCTCAGTAGCCGCAAAATCGATTTGATTTGGAAAATCGAAACGAAAAACAGAGTGCAGAATCAACCAAATGAAACTCCATGAGGAATTTCCATGATTTTTATGTCATTTCAGCCAGGAGTCAAATGCTGTTTGAGTTTTTTAAGAGATGTGATTAATCATAAAACAATTGTGAGTGTTTTTTGATATAAAATTGTTCAGTTCTCAGTTGGTTAACTTATTATATACGTTTTGCTTGTGTGCATTCCGTATAAACATTCAAACACACAAAAATTGCATAATAAACCTTAACCCCAGCAAAATACTCAATTTGTTTTCTAGCAAACAAGAGTTTTTTACACCTTCCGCTAAAAGCGGAATTTTGATTAATTAATTTTGTAAAATACTAGCTACCATAAAGCAGAATTTGTGAGGCAAGTTCTCTTTTTGGAAAACCATTTTTAAATGCTCTTTATTTGTTTTTTAAAATAATTAAGCATTATATAACTTTTAAATCTTGTTTCAGCAAAGCCTTGACAATAATAACATCTTCAAGTAGAGACCCTTAAATATTTTGTTTATAGTTTAAAAACCACTACTTGCATTTGCATATAATTTTCCCTCTTCTGCAAATACCTCCCTCCGAACGCCTGCAGATCATCTCTGCATTAATCTTCGTTGCTTTTCGCAACACTTTCAATCCTTGTCCAGCTGCAGCTACTTTTCCCTGCGGCAGAGTATAAGCTTAATATATTTTTTCTATTTATTTTCCATTTTTTCGGTTGGCGAGTGGCTGAGTGGCGCGGTGGCGGGGTGGCTGTGGCATTCGGTGGGTGAAGTGGGTTTCGGATGGCTTGTGCCCGGGCAAATTTAAATGTTTTTAGTTAAAGCGGATTAAAAGTTCGCTGCATGCCGCACATACATAACCCATGCCCCGTCACTGAGGCCCCCCACAACCCATTCGCCCCATTTGGAGGCAGCATTCAGAGCCAGAGTCAGGGCTCCTCCCCTTCGTAACCATGTGGCCTACTTTGGCCCGAGCTCTCTGGCAGCTAACCCCATGCATAATTAACGTGGCATGGCCCTGGTTGGCCTGCCACATCTCTTACTGAACCGGCGCTCCAGCTCCTGGCCCTGCTCCTGCTCCTTCTCCTGCTGCTGCACAGGCTCCTGCTTGTGCTTCTGCTTCTGCCTCCGGCTAGTGCCGCCCACCCCAAGGCCCATTCTTCATGCCGCATGAAAAGCCTGCGAGGATCTACGCACATCGAATTGAAATTTTTGGGGCTAGAGAGCTGAGAAATTGATGGCCACTGCCGAGGCGTCTATTTTATTGGCATGGCATAAATTATGACACGAGAAACTTGTAAGCCGCTGGCACACAATTTTTGATTGTCTACCCGAAGCGAGAGACGGAGAGGAAGCGAGGAAGTGAACTTTCCAAGAAGCGCCATAAATTGCTGGCCTTTCAATTGAAAATTAAATAGTGCCAGGGATTATGCATCCCAGCACAAAAGGACATATACTATGTACTACTGGTCCTGCAGCGGGGAGTTCGGATGGATGGTGAGAGCTATAGGGACAGCGGCAGAGACAGCGACAGGACAGCTGCCTGATTTAAAGGATATGCGCGTATAACTTGCATTTACAATTGATTTTAAAATCCCCAACAAAAGCCACTGTCAACAGTCTGCGCCGCAGGTGCACTGTGGAAAAAATAAATAATAAAAAATATGAAATATATATAATTCAATTTAAACTAGATTTTATATATTTTGTATCCAGGCAGAGAGTAGGAATTTCGGTTAAAGAGGTAAGCTTGCTTTTTAGTTAATGCATAAAATATATGTTAGAAATTATTTTATAGTGAAAGAGGTTGGTTGTACTTTTAATTTAAATTATATAAATATTTTAGGAGAGTTCCAAAAGAAAGGAAAACATTCTGAATTCCAATTTCAACTGCTAATTAATCCTCAAGCATTGCAGCATTAAATAAACATAAATGAAATAATATTTAGCATATGTTCAGCATTAAATTCTTTGTTGGCAAACTCACTTGCTTTATTAGTAAATTTAAATGAATACTAACAGATTTCAAGGATTAAAGTAGCATATAAACTCCTGCATATAATCCTTGAAATACAAAATGAATAAGTAGAACCAATTGCCAGTAAAAATAATTAATTTTTTAAAGCTTTTATTTTAACAGACTAGCCAGCTTAGAATACCTATTTTAAAATAGCTAATAAATAGTACATTTAAGCTATACACATACGCCTGATACAGAAAAAATCCACTATATTTAGCTTAAAAGAAATCAAAGCTTTTCCTATTGCTTTTCTCGATTTTCCTCGCGTAATGGTGATTTTTTATAGCATTTTTCCAAGTGCGCTTCGCTGGCGGGCAGCATTGTCGCATTGTCATTTGGCAGCATATCTCCATCTCCATCCCTTAGGACTCCGCCCAGCTCCTGCCACGCCCACTGCCATGCATGCACTCACACACATGACCACTTCAGTGTGCGTGTGTGGGGCAACGTCAGCGATAAGCAAGCGGCCAAAACGACACACACACTCAAACCCATTCGAACACAAAGTGTGAAAGGCATCGCGGATGAGGCAAAGGCAAGCGGGAAGCGGCCAGGTTGGCTGCTAACGGTAACAGTTTTCAATAAATACTTTTGCCTACGTGTCCGTCCACTTTTCCGCTCCTCCGTCTTCCGTTTCACCACCCTCTTGGCCACCTCGCCACCCCCTGACTATCCATGTGTGCTGAATTGCTGCCGATGTGAGTGTGCCAGTGAGAGAGAGAATGAGCAATGCACAAAAGTTTTGCCTGCTCATTTCGCCTGTTGTTGGGCTACACGAATAATACCCTGCCACAAGGATCAAGGACCAACGATCGGATCGAGGGTTTAGAGAGGGTTTTTCATTGATTAGCTTACTTTGCTGGGTAGGTTTCAAAAAAGAACCTTTATTTCCTTAAATTTGCTGCTTAGTTCTTAGCATAATGTTCGAGCTTTTCACAAACTACTTGAACTTACTATAATTGTTTAAATTTGATGAAATATTTATTTAAAACCATTTTTTAGATGCTATTATTGGTAAATTTCATTAAAAGTAATTAGTTTAATTAAATATTTGGTAGGATTATTAATCAAATGATAAATATGTTAATTTGTTTCGGTTAAAAAAGCATTCATAATACAGGACAAGGCAATTTTTCAATTTTAATTGTGAATAAAACAAGTTAAAAGTTATAAAAACAAGCTATAATTAAAATAATAACTTTAGCATGCTCTTTTTTTATTACTTTTAACATTTTTTTAATAAATTAATCAAGAAACAAATATAGAACAAACTAAGACAATGAAATCTAAAATCATGATGCAATGAAAAATAAAATATATAATTATATAATTATAAATTCCCACATATTTAAAATTCTACCTGATATGAAAATTAATATTTACCATTTAATTTACCATTTAGCATATTTTTAAATAGAATAATTTGTTTATTTAATTAGCAAATTCATTTGAGAGCTGTAAGTTGTATAAATTACATATTTGCAATGAATTATAATATTGTAATAATATAATTTTTTAATGTCATAAGACAGTATTAATCATTATAAGCTTCTTACATAAAATTTTACAAAATAAAGGTATTTATAATAAACTTTTTATAACAATAAATGCGCAAGAAAATGCAATATATATGAAAAACATAACTCTTTTAAATTATAAACCTTCCTATGCTAAATATTACCAAAACTATATTAACGCTCCATATATCTGCCCAACCAGCGACATCTAAGATGTCCTGACTTGATTAAAAATCACTATAAAACCACTTTATTGTGCGACATATCAATGGGGGTCATCAACGTCGCCTTGTTGCGCCTGATTTATTTTCCAGGTACCGCCCGGACGACACAATCTTCTATGTAGATTCACTAATTGCCGGACAAGCGATTAATCCTCGACTGCTTTCAGGGCATTAAAGCTTCGATTTTGCATGGAAAATAAATCCGCCTTCCGTTTTCCGCTGTTTTTTAGTTTTCCGCTTTCCTTCATTTTTTCTTTGTTCCTTTTTTTTGTGTGTTATACCTTTTTTTATGCCTTTTTTGACTGCTCATTTCCATGACGCGCAGTTGGCATTGTGTGGGGTGTGCGGGGGGTGGTACAAGGGAGGCCCTTCGTGCTCTAGGGGGGCGGAGGGGCGTGGCGTGTGCTGAAAACTTTGCGCTTTGTAATTGTGTAATTATGGGAAATTAAAATTGTTGGCAAAACTTTCTGCACACGTGGGGCGGCAGCGGCGGCTGAACGAGTGCGAGTTCCTGTCCCGGGGAGGTGGTAACAGGGAAAATGGGAAATTCAACGGAAAAGGGAGGGGGTGAAAGGCGGTGTGCATAGATAGTTTCGCTGTGTGTGTGTGTGTGTGTGTGGCTGCAAATCGATAAATGTTTTGCATTGCAGTTGCAACTTCAGCTGATTCGGTTGCTGATTCGGTTTCAGTTTCTGTTTCTGGTTTCTTCATGGTGGGGTTTCCCGACCAGTTTTCCCACCAGCTTTTCCACCGCTTTTCACACCCGCTTATGGCCTCCCCCTTTCCCTCCGGACTTGGGTTCGGTATTTATGCAACTGTTTTCAATGAGTGAGCGATTTATGTTAAGTACACATGTTCTCATTGGATTTTCCAAGCCACAGCGGAAGGGAGGTGGAAAATGGATACGGGCAAGGAAGGATCTGCCGGGGCAGCGGCACGCACACACATAAAAGACATCTGCAGAAAATGAGTGTCGCAAACACGCAAACAGATACAAGGACGTACAAGAAGAGCTCCGGTGTGTATGTGTATGTGTGTGCCCCATAACAATAAAAATTTATTTTCAACTTTTTATCTTGCCCCGCAACCCTTCTACTTCCTCTTGTGTCCTTCTCTTAGTGCCGGCTCCTTCCTTGCCATCTGCTTTGCTCCTCCTTCTGTTTCTGTTTCTCCTCCTGCCTCTGCCTCAGCCACTGCCTCTGGTTCTGGTTCTGGTTCTGCCTTTGCGTCTGTTTCTGCTTCTGTTTCTGGCCATCGTTATGTGCATACGTATACGTATTATTATAACGCATACGCCTAGGTGTACCATCATCGGTGGAACGGTGCAGATTCGTCGGTGGTGCGCAATTTGTGTGGACCGCCCTGCCATTCCGTTCAGACCTCCTCCCTGCCCCCGCCTTGGTTAACTGTTTTCTGCACACGTACACACTGCCTGCGAATGTGTGTGTTTGTGTGCTGCGCACAGGAAGAAAAACAGGCGGCAGACAATTGAATTCGATAGAAATTTATAGCCATCCACTTGTGAAATAAAATACTTTTCAAAAGCCCAAATCAATGCCAAAGATGTAATTTAAAAAGAAAACAAATCTACGTTCAGCAAGGCAGCAACGGGAAAGGAAAAGTTAAAGCGAAAGATAAAATACCCAGAATAATCTGATTTCAAATCTTCGGCAATCGATTTTACTTTTTCAACCAAAATGGTACGAATTAGTGTTTGGCTTGTTCACGACTTTCTCAATCTTTCTCTGTTATCGGTACATATTTTATAGATTTTTTTAGGGTTATTTATGAGCAGCTTAGAGATTTATAAAACCCTTGTTAAGTTTCTATTATTACAAAATCAGTCAATATCTTAATTTTCTTGTTCAAACCTATTTAAACACTAAGCTTTAGGCAAACCAATTTAATCGTTCACAAATTAATAGAATCTTCAAGTGCACCGTCTTAAGTCCTTCCAAATTGAAGGTTCAATTGCTTCCACCTCCTTGAACCGAGCAATTTCATTGTTGGCTGGCTTTCAAGCTGCACAAACTGCAGGTAAAAGAGGCTGGGAATTTTTTCTGTGTGCCTCTGCTGTATGCTTTGCCTGCAGCCACAGTAGAGTAGGAAAAAGCTAGAGCAGAAGCAGGAGCTGGGACCAGGACCTGGTAGCAGCAGGACTATCAAATTGTATTTGTAGCCAATACAAATGAGCATACGGCAGGCCATTTACCAAAAGGCAGCCACCCACTCACCCACACATTACCCACTAGCCACATCTCTTCTAGAGACACCACCACACCACATGCCCAGCCCAGATCCTGCCTCCGGGGTAACGATTCACCCACCTCCAGCCTAAACTGGGATGCACTGGGAGCAGGAACTGCCTTATGTGTCGAATGAAATGAAGCGATTCGGGTTGCCAGTTAACCCATTAACGACGACACCTCCCACAGCCCGCCGCCAGACTTGGCCCAAGCCAAAGCCAGGCTACGTTCGTTCTCTAATGGAATAACTGTGATAATGCCCCACACACACACAACCTTTGGCATAGCAAAGCGCCTGCCCGCAGGTAATATTCGGCTTTTTACACGCTCATCAGGAAATGAACTATGTGGCAGCAAAATGAACTGAAGCCGAACGAAACGAAAGTCACCACCAAGGGGAACTACATACCATCCTTACACACGTTCGCATACATAGCTAAATTTCGGCCGGGATATAGTGCTTTTTGATTTCCCCGTTTATTGAAATGGAACCTGGAAATTGTTGCCGGTTATGACTCCAGTCGCTCTTGGATGGCGTCGTGAAAAGACCATCAAAACAGAGTTGATGGCCAACCAAAAAAAAAGAGAAGAAAATATTATCCTCATTTATGCCGGACAACATTGAGAGGGATGTTTGGCAAGGCATCCTCTAAAAGTTTAGTATTTTTATTCGATTTTTAAGATTAGAAACTTAGAGAGCAAAGCAAGGTCCTAAAAAAACTTAAGTTCTTTGATTATTTTATTGTACAAACAAAAATATATTAAAATTTATGGGGTACAAATTAAGTAAGCCATAAAAAAAGGCATTAAAACTGGGTTACAACTTCCTTTTGAACTACTCGAACTTTCCTTTAATGCGGTCAATGCTCAATCAGCATGAAAATGGGTAGAAAATTCCAATTTTTATTTGATTTCAAACAGAGTTAAACAACATTAATATAATTATAATAAGGCACAAAATAAATGAACAATTTAAGCAATGCAAATAAGCCTGTGAATATTTCAGTGAATCGGATACGGTAAATATTAGTTGTGCACACTACCGCCAATTTACAAATATATATACAAATATGTACCATTTATATATGCAACGATTTCACCTGATTTTACCGTGATGGTAGCAAATTTGATTGGTTGCACATCTACATTTATATAGCCGTAGTGAACATGCAAAATTGTACAGATTCATCAGAATCTATGTATATTTCTGGCTTTGTATTTTACTATTTTTTCGCTTTATTTATTTCCAGTATTTAAATTTTCTCTATCTGGCTTACAAATGGGAAGCTGGGAATGCTGGGTTTTCTTTTTGTGTGTTTCACAAAAGGATATTGGCTCGAGGGTTTAGTTAATTAAATGGAAATGCCTTTTGCACTCGGCAGAGTTTTCATAAAACTTGCCTTATTTCTGGGAAAACCTTTTTTGGATCGTAAAGATATTTTTTAATTATTAATTATTTTTGATTTTTGTGTTACCTTTCTTTGTAATAACTAAAGAAGCCTTAGTTTCCTTTTAATTATTCCCAAAGCCCTACAAAAGTATAGCTATACTATTAGTTTCCTATTCCAATGATTGCTTTAAAACAATTTAAATTTCAGGTAAGTGTAATGGCATTTCAGATATTGTATTTAGAAAAAACAAGACGAAAAAGGATAGAACATCGAACAAATATTCAAGCACCACTTTTCAGGAATTTTCTGGGAACTCTAGAAGCACAAAAAAACATGCAAAGAAACTAAGAACGGAGGCTGCCCGGGGGAGTGCGTAAAAACTAGTTGAATTAATCGAATGAGGCAGCGTTGCCGTGCGGGGGGAATCCCCGACTCCAAGTTGGTATTGTCTTGCCTTGATTGCGCCACGTGCACTTGCATATTCAACCGGAATTCGGCAAACGGAATGCATGCTCGAGTGCGTGCCCCTCTGTGTCTCTCTGCCTCTCCCAATGCATTTGCAACTTGCAACTTGCAGCTAGCAGCTCTTGAATAATTAACCCAATCTTGATTGTATTCGAATGGGCAATCAACTGGCATTGCATCTAATCCTGTTTGCGTCCGCATTAGAGGGTTAAGTCGCCTGGCAGCTGCAAAAATTCAATTGCTTCACAGCGAGAGGAGAGGAGAGTAGCAGCTGTCAAAGCTTTAAGCGGCAACCTTCGTTATTTCCAGCATTCCACTCAATCTCTTGTTGAGTTCTCTACCCAAAAAAAAAACCCCTTTTCCCTGCGATCTGCCGCAGCATCTCGGGTTCTCAGCTTTTCCGCTCCCATTCGTCATCGCAGTCGTCATCGTCTGCAGCAGCGGCGGCAGTGCTACAGTTCCTGAAAATTGCTGCAATGTTGCATGTCAGCTTACAACAAGCGCACTTTTTATTGTAATGTCGTATTATAACTACGACTACGACTGGCTGCTCCAGTTGGAGCTCGAGGACGAGGACGAGGACGAGCACAAGCTCGATGTCTCTGGAAGACAATTTGCCATTGCTCGCTAATTGGCAGCACAGCACCGAGGGAAGGGAAGGGAAAGAGAGGATGCTGCTGCCAACGGAGGACCCTTCACATCAGCATCAAATCTGGCAGCTGACGAAATGGGTTAGACTTTAAAGATCCAACTTTGACACCGACACCCGACCCCAAACCCTTCACGCACATAAATTTCTTGATGGCTTTTTAGCCGCTGCCGCTGCCGTGTTTTGGCCTATTATTATTATTATTATCGGTCCAGGCACCTGGCCATAGTCCCGGTTGGGGCTTTATGTTCTTGGCCACTTTTCTGGCCGCACGGATTTCCCGCACACACACCGAGGCATACCGGAAAATCGGATAGCTGGCCCTGTGGGCGGCAAATGGGTGGCCAAAACACGTAGACAGGCTTACGCATGCCGCAATAATCCATGGCATAAACATTGGCAAATCCGTTTGCGTTTTGTACAAACATGGCTAAAACGTATTGGCAACAAAATTGGTCTAAAGCCCGAGCACAATGAGCCGAGTCAACAGAAAGAGTCGGACGATTATTTTGGCACGTGGATGCGTTTGTTAGCATTAAGTCATAAAAACGTGCCACCGTAGAGAGTGAGCCACGCCGCTGGCGAAAAAGGGGTGAAGTATGAGGCTAGGAGGATGAATTTTAGCCTTGTGGTAATGGGGGAAAAAGAGAGGGAGAAGGGGGTAAGGTGGCCAGAGAATAAACGACGATTTTTTGGTATATAGAAAGCATCGAGTATTTTCTACGGGATTCCACACAAACATACACAATGGTGGCAGCCATAAGCAGGAGCACAAGGAGCTTCTCCAGCTGGCATTGTCAGCCTGTTTATCGTTTCAAGCCGAAAAGTCTCTCGCTCTCGCTTTCTCTAGCTTAAACACTGAAAGAAAATGGGTACCACAGTGCGGATGAGTAATGTGGAAAAAAATAAATAAGAGCTTGGAAGTTATTTAAAGGTTTCAGAAGAGTTTTTGTTAAGGATATCGTAGGAAAAGTCCATTAATATTTTTCTGATGATTTTTCTAATGATTTTAAAGTGATTTTTAGAGGTTATCAACCAAAACAAAGTCTTGACTCTTACAGGAGCCGTTATAGCTAACACTCTTAATGTCCTAGCAAACCTCTCTTTCATTAAATTTTAATTAAAAAATTATATCTATAAGGCAGGCCATTTAAATTCCAAATTCCTATCAAATTCCCCTGTTTCTCCCCATGTAAGACTTCTCCCGGGGTAATGGGAACACCGGGACAGGTTAACATGGCCAGAGCAAAAGCAGAGAAAGGAACAGCCACGCAGGGGTGCTGAAGGATAAGGGGGAGTAGCAAGAGGTTCTACACAATAGCAAACGCTTTGGGCCAATTGTAGGGACAAACTGACATTGCTTGCCATTCCACCTGCATTCCCCACCTGTCCGTTCACCTCGGCTCCCCCGTCTCCACAAGTGGCTGCTTGGCAATGCTGCTGGTTGAAGACCCCTAGAAACCGCCTTACCTCCTTTTACCCCCTCCTACGGCTGCTGCTGGTGCCTTTGTTTTGCTTTGGAAAACTCTCTCAGCAATTTTGTGGTTGCCTTTGTCTCGAGTTTGGTCCATTCATTGACAGCTCCTAATGCAATCTCACCTTGTGCTCGAGCACATTATAAAGTTATCCAGGATCTCTCGGGGGGAGGACGAGGACGAGGACAACAAGGCTCTATCGTGCCGCTTGTGGGCCAATTATCGGCTAAATATAATCGCGATATCCGATAAATGGATTGGCCCCGCAACCGCCAGCCTTAACATTTTCCACTCGATTGATCTGCTGTCAAAAACAATATGGAAAGCCAATAGGATTATGCCCGATGCCAGGGCTCCGATACGGTTAACGTTAATGTTAACTTGGCAATTCCCTCCTCCAAGGCCCCCCAGAACCTCCCCCGCTTCAAGCCAAGCAAATATTTGGCTGGCCGGAAAGATGGGGGCCTTTGGGAGCCACCCTCATCTTTGCTTTGTTTACTTACCTGCGAATATCGATAAATGTATCTATGCAAATGTGGAAGTGGATCATAAATCATCCAAAGTCGAAGACAGCAACGAAACCCAAGACACAGGAAGTCCTTTCGACTGAGGATGAAATTGAGAAATTATCATAAAAGTTTAAGTGCTTAATTCATTTGTAATTTCTTGCAGTAAGGAAGAGAGAAGCGAAGAAATTGAGATTATCTGATTGTGTTGGATGAGCTTAATCCCTTGCTAACTACTATGCCAACTTTCGGGTGCATCCTGTGCGTACTTTCCATGCAATTGGCCACAGTAATTTCACTTTGGCTTAGTGTTTCCCAGTATTTCCCAGCACCCCGCCTCCCCCTAAAACACCATTTCCGACACTTCTCGCACGCACACAGACACACACTCACATCCGATTAGCAATTTCCATGCACTTGAGAGATTTCATTAGCCGCTGTCGTTGTTGTTTTCACTTTGCCATTGCCTGCGCTTTTCTCCTGCTGCTACTCCCATTCGTTCGTTTGATTTTTCCCCATCTTCCTGGGCACAGAAAAAAATTACACTTTTCACCGATGGCATTCAATGGCTCTTACGTTTCGAATAGAATCTAATTTCAAATGAATCAATCAAGGTATTCCCAGGAATGTACACACATGGTTAGAAGCTCTCAGAGCACATTTTTTTGGGTTCTTAAGATTTATTTTTTTCCAAAGAAATTGTTATTTGAAAATATTTCTAAGATTTGCTGAGTTCACTGGGAATTTATGTTAGATTTAAGGAGTAGTTCTTAGGAATACATCACTTTTTGGTAGACTTTTTTTTAATTATATATTTCTTAATAAATACTCAAAGCCTAATCTTTATTACAAAATTTTCTTTTCTTATGAAGCATTATGAAGAATAATTTTAAAAATTACAAAAATTAAATAGAGCTTATCTATTTAGCCTTAAAATAATAATCATGCTTAACTTGAAAGATCTGAAAGTCGTCAAAAAATAAAAAAAGGCACAACAAAATATTTCTAATTATTTAATAACAGATTCCCATTCAAAAACAAACCTTTAAACATCAAAAAATATTTTCCAAAGTGCCTCAAAAATTCTGTGCTCCACTTTCTTGTGCTTCCTATCGCACTTGAGGAGCACTTTCCATGCATTTAAACAATTTCCCTGTTATATTCCATTTTACAAATGTTTTTTCTTCACCCACCGACCGACCGCCCGCTGTGTCTTGAATTTTGCCTGTTGTTGTCAAAAATGTTGATGAAAATTTCATAAATTTATTTGCTGTTTTTCTCCTAGTTTCCTGTTTATGTTGTTGCCTTCCCTTCCCACCCCCTCAAACCCCTCGAACCCCTTTCCATTTCTAGTAGTTGTTGTTGCACTTCATTCGTTCGTTCGTTTCTGAGCCATTAACTACGGCACTCGCAAAGAGGGGGAAGAGCGGGTAGTGGGTGCTACATAAGTGTGTTCAGAGGAAGCCAAGTTGCACATATCGTAAAATATTTAACGCTTTTAGGAGTCCTGCAGTCATGGCCAGGTACCTGCTATAAGTTGCTCAGGTCCGTTCGGTGCGTATTGTAAGTCATTTTCATCCGCTTACGAGACGGTTGGCCATTTGTCTAAGTCTTCCCACATGGCTGCCAGCATTTCATATTGAATTTTTCAATAACACAAACACACATTCAATATGCACAGAGAGAGAGAGAAATGCGAAACGGAATTTAAATAATATTTTTTTACGAATTTTTATAGTTTTATTATTTGATTTATTGTTTTCCTAAAAACAAGAATGATTTCATTTTATTTCAGAGCGGGAGATTTTATTTTTAGAATCAAACTGTGATTTTATTTATATGTATATAATTTTAATAAAATATGATATGAAATCTGAATGAAGATTATTTTAAGCTTTATTTGGTATTTTTGCTAACCGGATCTAATAGATTTGGATTTCTAGTTCTACGAAAACTTGATTAGTTTTTCCTTCTTGTATTAACTTGACATCCTTGCCAGTTGGGTTTACTTGTCCTTTAGCTTACAACATAGTTATCATCGTTATCCTTACCAGTAATTTTGATTATATTATCATTGCTTCTTATAGTCTTTGATACTTTGCTTGTTATTAAACTCTTAATTATAATGTCTTTACTGGTCTTTTGGCTTATCTATCCACTCTTCTTTTGCTTTCTCTATTATCCTTTAAAATTGTTAAAATACAAACCTCTTTAAATTTTAAATCCTTATTTATTTACCAAATTAATTCCATTCTAAATAGTTCCCAGAAAATCGAGAAATATAATTCCACAAATATTATTAAGCCACTTGGTTTAAGCTGTCATAAGCAGTCGGCAAAGTGTCACTGAAAACCCAAGCAAACCTGACTTAAACCAATTATTAAATGATACCAAAATACTCGGAAAAACATCCCAAAAGTTATATAAGCTTATTTCATTGACTCCTACAAGCTCTTCTCCGAATTCTTCTCTTTAAAACAGGACAGACAGCTTCCAGGAACATCTCAAGTATTGATTTTTTCTCAAATCTTTACTCGTGCTTGCTCCCAATATTAATAAGTTGATGATTCGATTTACAGCGTTTTTTTTTTCTCTCCATGTACCCCATACTTATACTCGCATCAGGTGGAGCCTCTGAAAATATCGATGTATGAATATTCTGACCTTTCCCCAATAAATTCTCGGGGCAACGCATCGAATTGGACGTGATTTTCGCTTCACGCACGCATGCCGCACCTAAACAGGGGAGTTAGTTTCATTTAGAGGGGTGGCTTTGAAAGGAGGTGTGGCTCGGGGATTGCTTACGTTGTCCCATAGTCCCCATCATACCGCACCGCACAGCACCGAATCCCCTCTGTTTTTTTGGCCATGCTGTTTTCTATGTCATGGCACGTATTTTGGATTTCTGCTACATTTGAACTTAATATTTTCCCTCTCGGTCTGGCTCTCTTTTCGGGGAAGAATGCGAATGTGTGTGTGTGTGTGTGTTAGCTGGAAATTTGCTCGCTTTTTTGGCAACATCTCTGTTTTAGCCTGGGGAATTTCTTTGGCGTGTTAATGCCTTTTGGCTATCAATTGGCCATTATGTGCCCGGGGTTTGGGGCTCTCAAAGTCCTGGCTCCTGTGTCCCGGTCTCTCTCCTCTTCCGCTACATAACCATTACCAGTTTGTAATTCCGTTGTGATTTGGGATTAGGTCTTCTTGGCCAGTCAGAGAGAGAGAGAGTCCAGGCACATGAACACGCCATAAAAATATCTTGGCAAAAGGCAATTGAATAAATTGTGACCTTTACATTGATTCCAGTGCCGGCGTCGCATCATCCTTGGCTGCATTCCCTTTGCCATTCCCATTCCCATGCCGCCAAGGGTCCACCTCCGCCGGTCTCTCAAGTAAATAAAAGCTGAAAAACCATTTATTTTCCTTGACTTTTGCACCCTTTTTGCGCCCCTGTCTCCTGACCCCTGTCACGTAAGCTGCCACCGTACAGTTTTATAAGTCCATTTTCGGTTGTATCTGTATCTGCAGCAGCAGCAGCAGCAGCAGCAATAGCAGCAGCGGCAGCTCCCTCGTGCGTTGCGATTGTGTGTATAGCTGTTTGGTTATTTGCGTGGGGTTCTCGCTCCTTTTTTGCCCCTATTTTTAAATCGGAATATAAATACATGTTGGTTTAGCCACACAGTCCTGCTAGTTGCTAGTTGGTTTTACCAGCTTCAGTTTTTGTTGAACAAACTCCGACACCATATACTACACACTGGGCGGGATGTCGATGAACACATGCTGAGCTGACCACAAGTCGGTCTATTAATACGCGCAAATAAGCCGCTTAATTAGTCTTTCATTTTCGGGGCACAACGACGACCGTAGAGCAGTGGTAGTGGCATAGTGGTATTGGCCATGGATTGTGGCTGCCACCGAATGTGGCCAGAAGCTGTCGGATTTGCGGGCCAACGTGGCGTATGCATAATGAAGATGATCGAAGCGATTCGGCGACGCGTTTGTTCGTTCGTTCCACCAAATCGGACGTTAATTAAATGTTGCCATAATAGGATAAAAACTTTTGCCTTTCCTCCTTCTCCTCCGTTTTTGTGGCCCGTTAAGCTCCACCCCCTTAATGAGAGACCATTTACACACAGTGACGATGATTTTTCTTTAACCATAACCATATTTTCATTTATTATGGAGAAACATTGTTCGTTTATTTTAGCTTTTTCTTTGTTTAAACAGAAAAACATATTTTGACTCTGCTTAGGTTAGCTTCATTTACTTTTGTTTTCCGTTTAGTTTAATAATTTTCATAATTTCTTTGACTATTTTCTTTGGTTGAACCGAGAGTGCTGCCTTCACGTTCGTTCTTACTGCTTAAAAGTCTTATCAAGACCGCTTAAAACCGACCTCTAAATGTACAATTATCAAGTATGAATATTTTACACAGTAACTAGATGATGGACTACGTAGAACAATTTCGCGGCTGACAACCAGATAAAAACTTATCCATATACACTGAATAACCATCTATATATAGCCGAGGGTTACCTCCCCCTATATATCGTATGTGTGTTTTCTTGGGGTGTATGATTTCGGTATAAATAAATAACAATCGAAGGCCTAAAATGTTTACTTTTGTATTTCGTATTTATGTGTGTGTATTTCTTGTATATACAATCGGACATTTCTGCTTCTGTTAACACAAAATAAACTGTGAACTATAAACTGTGTGTAAAGTGTGTAAAACTGTGTGTTTTCCACCGAAAGGTTGACTATAATTGCTGACTTTTGGCCCGTGTATAATGATTATTATGTATGTCCGTCCCAGCGGCAAACGAAATGAATTCCAAATTAAAACAATGACAACATACAGCTCAGTTTTTCGGATGGTTGAATGAATGGGGGGGGGACGAAGCAGCTGCTATTTATGGGTTCCTTGTTTTCACTTTTTGATAAGTAAGGGATGTATATAGTTGTGCTCGGGGGCCTGGACTCCTCTTCTCATTGACTGTGCCTTGTCTTGATTAAAAGTTCGTTCGTAATACTGCCCGCCTGCCTCTCCTCGGGATGTCTTATAGATAATACTCGTTTAAAGGACACACTGTATATGTACACTAGTTCGTAAAGACGCTCCTCCGCGCTCATTAAATGCATCTGGGGAGGAGCGGGGGCCCAGTCCCAACTAGGCCGGGACAGCGGCGCTTTCAGCGTTCATCGTTCGGCGTTCATTTTCAGCATTGAGCACTGTTGCATCAGCTCCAGCCCCAGAGGCCACCCAGCATCCAGTTCCAGTTCCAGTGCCAATGCCTGTGCCAATTCAAGTTCCACTTCCAGTTCCAGTTGCCGTTGCCATAATAGTTGGAGTTGCAGTTCCAGGCGACTGCCGCCACCGTCATCGCCATCCTGGCAGCAAAGGCTAAAGGCACGGACGTGGCCGGCGGCAGGAGGCGCAGGCAGCTGGCGCTGCTGTTGCCGTGCTGCATGGCGGCCGGATGCTCCCCGTTGATGACGTGCACCACCACCGAGGCGGAGTCTGCAATGAGAGCGGGAAAAGGCAAAGAAAATAGGGAAATGGGAAATGAGTGTGGCGTGGCATGATTGCAGAGGAGGCAGGTGGCAGGTGGCAGGAGGTGGAACGTGGTTGGAGGATGGAAATGCCGCAGGTCACGAATATAGTTGCATTAATTGCCAGTGTGTTGCGGGGGTAGGACACACTCGGAAAATTCTTGCCACCAACTTTTATAATTTATGAGACGCGAAAGTCACATAAGTTTGAAGAACGACCTTTGAGAGTTTAAGCCGCTTTGTTTCTCTGATTTCTAAACAAATAAAGCCCCACTTTGGAAACTAAACAACAACTAAAGTTTGTTTATAAACAAAATATATATAGTTTTGTTATGTTTTCTTAGCTAATAAGCATACATTCATTAATATTGAAGTTCTTGAAACTCTTATTTCTTTGTATCATAAATTATATCTCATAGCTCTAAAATTTACCTAAGATTATGACTAAGAATATGTCTTCTTTTGTATTATTTTACTTCATATTAATTAAATTAAAATGTACTTAAAATTCAAGGCTTAAAATGCTAGAATTATGTTCCTTTGTTAACTGAAACTTCCTTACAAATTCTTTAATTTAAATATTGACTAAAAATGTGGTTATTTTCAAGGTAATAATTGCTCATACGCCCCGTATCCTCAATTAAAATAATGTGTATGAATAAACTCAAGGCTCTTTACAATTGCTGCTGGCATACACAAAAGGCACACACATAAAAGATATCAATAACTTTTTACGCCCACCAGTTAAACTTTAGCTGATGAACAATCAGTCATGTTTCTCATTCTCTGCCATTACACAGGCTCAAAAGTTCATAAGACTTCACACAGATTTTTCGTGTATTTTTAGACAATGTAAAGAAAAAGTTCATGTAACTGGCAATATGCGTTTATTCTGTTTTTAGATAAATTAAAGTTTAAACAAGGCCATATTTTTAGTCTCCATGTTTGTTATTTAGACAGCAATTTGAGACACGAAATAATAATATTTGTGGCATTCGAATTTTCCGAGTGTGTCGTTGCAGGGAAATTGGCATTTGGTTGGTATGTGGCATGTGGCATATGGCGCTTGTTGGCAGGTGCCTGAGCTGGGGTGCTGATGTTGACTTACCTGAGCTGCTCGGGGAGCAGGTGTAGTTGCCCGAGTCCGCCGGCGTGGCCTTGGCGATGAGGAGCTTGCTGGTGCGCGTGGAACGCTCCGTGATGACGTTGATGCCGCCACGCTGGCTATAATTCATGACCCGCTTGCCCTTGTACCAGTAGATAAACGACGGCGGCACCGGCGACTGCATCGCCAGGCAGGTGAGATTGATGTCGCTGCCGCTCTTGATGAAGAGCTCCGCGTTGCCCAGGATCTTGGCTCGCGACACTGCCAAGCGAAAGGTGATAAAAAGCCACACGAGGCAGCCAATTAATTAGCACTCCGCTCCAACAAATGGCCAACTAATGGGGGCTCTCCACCAGCTCCCACTTGGACTCGATACTCACCCACCACGTTGAGGCGGAAGCCCTGGCTGATCTTGGGCTCGGTGGACACCTGGCACTCGTAGGTGCCCGAGTCCCTCGGCTGAGGTGACGAGATGCGCAGCGTCCACTCGTCGGAACCCTCGGAATGCAGCGACTGGAAGCGCTGGTCGTTTGTGTAGGTAAGGATGCCCACCGTAAGGATGTGCAGGTCGCGTTTTCGTATCCAGGACACCTAGAGGAGGAAGAGAGTAAACAGCCATTAAATATAAAGCTAAAGCTAAAGCCCACCCTCTCCCCAAACACATTAGCTTAAGGTTCTTCCTGTATAAAAGTAATTTCCTTCATTAAAGGACCTTTTTTCTACACAGAAAACTCATCAGTAAATGGCCATAAATTGATTATGGTTTGGCAATTAATATTTTTTTGTGAGAATCTATGAAAATATCCAGCTTTTTTGGCATAACAATACAGTACTTTGCCTATTTTAAATTGAATTAAATTCTAGTTCGCTCTGCTAATAAAATATTTTTCAACAAGAAAAGCAATCAATTATATTTTTTATGTCACCAAATAAAAATGACCTATAAAAATGAAAAATTGTAAAAAATAATAAATACAAAATTTAATGAAAGCCTTTACTGGACTGCTGTAGTTGCATGCACCTGTCAGAATCTCAGATGAAAAATTATTTCGTGTTTCTTAAAAGGAGTTGCTTGCCTGCATGAATTTTTCGTAATGTTTTTTATATTCGTGTGAGGAAATATTTATGAGATTCCCAGAAGGAAGGGGGCATAATTGCAATGTGTAAATGCCACTTAAGGACCAACACAATGAAGATTAATATCAGGCTGTTTTGACTTTAGTTTTTCGGCTAAAAATAGTACAAACTATTGACATCCTTCATGAATTGGCCAACAAAGTAGTAAACTTTTTGCACGTGGCAAGTTTGTTTGACATTTTGAAATATGTATATGTATCTACAGGGAATAAATACCGAATTTGGCCAAAAGTTTAAGTGCCAGAAATAAAAAAGTTTTCACTTAATATTCAGTCAAGTGAAACTCATGCAAACTCCCAATAGTAAATCCCCAAAATAATAACATAAATGCTCTTTTATATGTTCCTATAATTAGCCGGATTTTTCGTGAGCAACAAAAGCGTGTTCAGGCTTAAAAGGATTCCAGCCTCCGGGTCTTTGTGTGCTCCTTGTGCTGCTACCTGAAGGATGCCTAGGATACTTTGGCCATGGAGCAAATTGAGCAACTTTAAATGGTTGCCCAAAGTTTTCCCATTTGTGGGCGTGGCAGCATGAGGCTGCGAGGCAACGAGGCAGCGGGGATAACTAGAAATTCATTAATTGCCTGTTTCGGCTTTGTCTGGACTCTAATTTATGGCTGCAATTGGGTTACTTAGTGCGGCTCAGTCCCGGAGTAGTTTTATGTACATCTCTATATATATAAATATATAGAGATATATAGATATATATTGTAGTAGGAGTTGCTTATGGCAGTAGAGAAATGAGCGAAACGAAGCTCTTACTTTGTGCCTGGCTTAATTTGCTCGTTTGTTTGGGTTCAATTAATTATGGATTAGCGCCTGGCCGTGCACAGCCGTGCAAGTAAAGAGCCCGCTTGATTTATATTTAAATTAATATTCGTTCATTAACCATCCGTTCACTAATTTTCAATATTCAATTAAAATTAATTGCATTTCCCCAGTGCAAATAAGTTCAAGGCAAGGCCTTTGGTTATAAAAAGTGAAACCAACCAATTAACACGTTCACTAAGTGAATTTTCCACATTTAATAACCCATATAGCACGCAATGATTGATAAATGCAAACAAAAAGCTAAAGGAAATAGAAAAAATTGAGTTGTCAATACACACAATAATTGTATTTAGATTGCAAGCAACATATTAATTAAAATACAAAAAAAATATGGTGATAACGATTGGCTTTTTAAATGTTAGCTTAGATAATTAATCAGAGAGGAGAAAAATGGTACCTAAAAAACTTGAAAAGAATGATTGATGCCTAAATATTTTCGTAATAATTAAGTTTTTTCTTTTCGATGAAAATTTAAATGTAAATAAAGCGTTTGCGTTGCAATTTACATTGGAGATAGAAATTAAATAAGTATACGTAATAATTTGAAGTAATCAAATAATATTATTGTTTAGAAAGAGAAATAAATGTTGATTATTATAAGTAACTTTAAAATACTTCAAAGGAGATAAATATATCTGTACCCCTTTCCAAAAATTTATTATATGTTAAATGATATTGTAATTAAATAAATTTAATATAAGTTTGAATTAAAAAGAAAATAAAATTAAAAAACTTAATGTACAATCAATTTTTAGTATCAAAATTAGTAAGATTTATTATTATTTAACTACTTGTTTCCTTAAGCCTTCAAAATATTAAAAAAAAAACTTTATAACTCCTTTTAAATTGATTTAATTTATAAGAAATAGTTCCAAAACATTTCCCAACTCTTTATTTTTCAATAAACAATTTAAAGTTCTTAAAATTATAACCAATTTCTTCGATTAACCCCTCTTTATGCCCAAACTAGTTCACTTCACTTGAACTACATTTTTGGCAAAGTGATTAGGCTTCGTTTAGTTTTCCTTTTCGTTGACATTTTCCTTTGAGGCTGCCACACACGAAGTATGCGAAACGAAATGCGAAAAATCCCATTTAGAGGGAAATTTTCATGTCGTGCATATATTGCGACAATCAATTAGCACGGAACTCGGTGCCAGCAGAGTGGGTGTCGTGCCACAGAAAACTCTGAGTGACTGGAAAATGGATCTCGAATTGGGATTCGTGCAAGGCAAGAGGATTGAGGAGCTAGGAGCAAGGACTACAGAGCGAGCTGAGAATGCAACGTGCTGGAGACACCGCCAATTAGCCGCATATAACGGGAGACAATGCCCAGGCTGGAGGATTAGGGCAGAGTTCAGTTCCGCTCCAAGCTCCAGCACAGCTCCAGCACGGCTCCAGCACAGCGTTAATTACTCAATTCCACTGACTTGCTGAAAGTTGGGCGGGCGAACGAGCGTTGCTGACATCGTTGTCAGGCGGGGAGGGACTCCGACTCCGACTCCGCTCGGAGGGGGGGAGCCAGGAGGCGGACACGGACAACGTAAAATTTATTACACCGCATAATTGCACAGCCACAGAGCGAGCGCCTGGTCGGGACAAAAGGTCGGCGAGGAGGTGGTGAGGACTCAGCCTGGACATGGACATGGTCATGGATTGGGACCAGGACTGGGACTGAGACTGGGACTGTGGAGGGGTCGGCAGGTGGCACGGTTCCTGTGTGTTGTTGCATTGCTAACAAATCGCCGGGAGCGGAAGCGAAGCCGTGTTACAAATGTGCAAACCAGAGCGAGCCAAACACACAAAGGCGGGGGGGCGACTGGCAGCAGAGAGGAATGAAAAAAGGGGGGCGCATTCCGGGGGGCATTGGGGCAACCATCCAACCACCAACTTTATGGCGTAATCTTTTAAAAGTAATCTACAAATCTGCCACACGACCGCCGCAGGTCGTTTGTTTTGCCTTATGCCTTATGCGAATATAATGCCGGACCCAGGACCCAGGACCCGTTCCCGACCAGCCCCCCTCTCCGCTGGCATATTAATTGCTGGCGACCCGACCCCACTTACCGCTCGATCGCCCAGATTCCGGACGCGACAGTGCAGCAGGGCTGCCTGGCCCACGGTTGCGGTGACCTCGCGCCTCGAGGAGTTGTCGAAGTACGGCTGCGAGTAGGGCGTCTCCCAGTAATGCGGCGGCACCTCGCCGCCAACCAGGCCGCAATCTGTGAACAAACAGAGAAGATGCATGTATTCTGGCATTAATTTGGGCACTTGCAGAAAATATCTTACAGCTAGACATATTGCAACAGATACAAAATTAATCTGATAAATATTATTAATTCCTGTTCGTAAAAAACTTGATCCTTAACCATTTTGATTGACATTCTGACAGTATTTTTTAAATCAAATTATCCAAAGGAAGTTGTTTCATGCATATCTGTCTCCCATATCTCATTTGTTATTTAATTATTATTTAATTTATTCAACATATGCACAATAAAAATATGAAAAAAATACTTAGGTGCTCATATTTCACAAGCTGTTTTTTTGTGTATTTTATGCCAGCTGCAAAAAATACATAAACATAAGCATTTAAATATATGAACATTAAATGGTGGATGCCTTTAGCCATAAATAAATTGATTAATTTGTTGGTTATAATTAAAATAATTCAAGCCAGTTAGCTTTTAAGTAAGCCTCTTAATTGGATTTTCCACTTTTATTAATCAGAAATTATAAAAGTTTAATTTGTATGAAAGGGTTTCTGTGATGAAATTGACATTTTAAAAATTGTTAAATTATTAAGATGCAATTTTTTTTAATCACAATAAAATGCTTAAAATGTAAGCTAAAAAATTAGAGATAATTAATTAAGACAATTACTCAATCAGTAAATCAGTAAAATAAATATTGAGCTAAAAAGATATATTCTAAATATTTAAATAACTCATCGAATTTCTATGATAAATTAAGGAAACTATATTTTTTAACTAATCAAACCTATCCCTAGGTTTATTAAATCGTTCACTGAACCCTTAGGCTCTCTTTTTTAAATAAATTACCCAATAAACTTCAAGCTAAATACACTTATTTCTCCCTGTGTAGACCACAGACACAAGGCATATAAAATTGGAAAAACTCACCGAGGTGCAGGAACAGCCACAGCGGCACCAGGCAAATCGCTTTCAACGCTCTCGGGCAGTCCGTTGTCCACATGGTTTATGCTCTCCACTCGGACTCCTGCTGCTGGTGGTGCTGGTCTGCTCTGGTGGCTCCTCCGGCTCACTGCTGTGCTTGCTCCGTTTACGGTTTAAGGTTTAATAATAATCTGCAAAGGAGGAAATATTATTACCAGAGCGCGCTTTTTTATGGGGCCAAAGGCGAAGGACGATCCGCCCTGTGGAAATAAGACAAGGGAATGGGAAAGTAATTTGCCGGGCAAATGATGGAAGCGAGCCTGATCCAGGATATGAAGAGTGGAGTGAGCGTCCAGCCAATATGTTTCCTTTTTGCGCCAGCAGATGGCAAATTGCCATGCCCATCGCAGGCAATTGTTTAATACAGTGCGTTTCATTGCCCTCAGATGGTTAAAAGATTGAATAATAACGATAAACATAAAAGGAGGCATAATGAAACGTAGGAATTGGAATTGGATCTTTGAAGGATTCGACTAATATTAGGTTTACATTTAAAGGGAACATTGATTAAATAAGTTTTAATTCCGATTTATTTTTAAGTGCAACTTTTCACCCAAATAAACACATTTTCCCCATAGTGTTACATTTATTTACCCAATTGTCAACTTAATTGACAACAAAATTGGCCTGTTTATCGTAAAAATTAAGGCATTATTTTGGCACTCAAATTGAATTAATATTGTATGCCCGAGTTGAGAGCGGGTGGATGAATTATCGCAAGAATTAGTTTTATAATTGGGTCAGCAATCGACAAATTTTGGTGTGCCAACTGTGCCACGAATAAATTATAGATAAATCGCCACCCAACAGTTGCACATTCAGTATTATTCTGTGGCAACCATTTCCACATTTCAACGATTAAACATTATTTATTGATTCGACGGCGACTTGTGTGCGCATACTTATGGAGCTGACTGCACCGCAATTCCAATTAACAGAACGAAGAATCCATGCCCGTCCCTGGGAATACGTCTGAATGGGGGGTTAATGAGGTTAATGCCGGATGAGGTTGTTGTGCAGCCTCAACTTTCATTTTTGCGTCGACAACTGAGCTTCGGGTTGCCAGGCAACAAAGTGACTTAACTATGCTGCCACTGGATCTGCTGCATTCATGGGCGACGGTAATATTCAGAGAGAGAGAGAGAGGGGGTCTATGCTCAAGCATATTCCGTTGCAATGCGGCTAAGGCAATTATGGGGGAGCACAAAGGATAAAGGATGATGGGACACAGGGTAAGGGTGGGGGAACGTTGAATGGAAAACTGAGCAAAAGTCGAAAAACTTCGTGAAGGATGAAATTAAAAAGTTTAGCAAACTGAGCTCCTGGCTAAACGACCTTGTCAACTATATAGTTTTATCTGGATAAACTCGATATTCCCCTCTCTCTTTGTTAGCTTTCTTTTTGGCAAATTTGTCAGTCTGCTGCCATGGTTCCCCTGAGTCTGAGTCTATGTCGGAGTTGGAGCCGAGTCCTTAACGTTGTCCCTCTCATTATTTATGGCTCCAACTCAGTAATCAGTCAGTTGGCGGAAGGCCTGGAGGGGAGGGGGAGGACGGCAAGGCGCCTAGAACGGTCTTTCATAATCCCGGTCATTACTCAAAAATATACATTTGTTGTCAGTCCAATTAGCTGCGTGACTCCAAGGGTCAAAGCCTCGGTCCGGCGGCCGCCATTTGTTTTGGTCACTTTTGGCCTTTCAGCCATCGCGTCGGCTCCTTGGTTGCCTGGTTTCTTGGTATCCGGGCGCCCCTCCCCCCGGATGGCCTGGTCCCTGGTCCCTCGATTCCCAGGAAAAAAGGTTTCGCGGGCTTCATTTTTTTCGCAGCTATTACAGCGGAATTATCGCCTGGCCGCCATGTCCTCCCCCATGCCGCAGTTCCCTTTCTCTGCCGCTCTCCATGGAAATTAAACAAAAGTTTTTTTTTCCTGTATTTTTTTATCCGGCTAGCGAACAACATTATTCTGTTGTTCTTTTCCTAACTTTTCAGACCTGTCAAACGGAAAAGGCGGACAAAGGACGACCGCACACAGTTTGTCCGGGACGGGACCCTATTTATTGTTTGTTTTTCTCGCTTGCTCTTGCCCCCTTGCCCCTTGGTCCCGTCCTCAGTGTCCTTGCGGGGCATTAAATTAAATTCCTTCACTTACGGGTTCTCCGCAATGACTTCCAAATGACACCAACGTCATCATCCCCCGAAGTCCGGCTCTTAACTCCTGCTGCGCTTTGTCCCACTGCTGGCTTAATCCGGAGCTTACAACGGGGATGTGGGATTGCGCAACGCGCAATAATTAGGCGGCATGGCGCGTCCAATCAACAGTTCTCGAAAGGTATTCAACAATTCCCTCAACAATTCACCAATGACACACACACACACTGTTCACCAATCAATGCCAACGTACAACAATTCAGCAATCAATCCGTTCAACAATGCGGCCAACGCTAGGTTTATTTTGGTCTGACTCTTTGTGTGTGCGTGGCTTAATAACGCGGATTTCGAAAAATATTTCCGTTTGGCGGGGACACAGATCCAAACAGGGACGTGGACGCGAACGCGGATGGCGGACACGGACCCCAGACACCGACACGGCTACGGACACGGGCACGCACACGATGACAGGGCAACACGGCGGCGGCGGCGAGTAGCGACAAGGACGAGGGCTTTGTATTATTATTTTCACCGATGTGTGTGTATGTGGATGTTACCACATTAGGTGCCAGTCAGCCAGGACCCTATAGGTATGCACACCCGCACCAATACACAACGGAACTCGCACCGAGCTCGCACACAGACACCGATATGACGGCGGCGAAGAGAGGTGGCATTTTTGTTTATCCGTCTCGGAACGTGACCAACGATGGCTCCGTGGGATTTAGTTATTAAACGGCTTTTGGCTTGCGCCTTCACTTCATTCCTTCGTCTGTTTTCATTTTTAAATGTGGCACAATGCTCGGCGATGCTAGTGTGGCACTTTCTCTTTCTCGTTTGCGCTGTCGTTGTCGTTCTCTTTCCCCTCGTTGCCCTTCCCAGTGACTGTGTACTCCGGCGATAAAGGAGCAGCGTTCACGGGCATCCTTGCGGCAGGATTCGCGTGCTGGAACTGATTCCGTGTCTATCTCGGCATGAGCACAGGACTCGCACTCGGACATGGCACTCGTCCTCGGACTAGAGACTCCGAAAATGCTGACTCCGAAGGGGCTCTCTGGCGCCGGCGCAGGCAGGAAGCCAGAGAGAGAAGGACTGAAAGCCGAAAGCCGAACGAACCAAAGGAAGCCGGAGCATATCAAATATTAATTTGCCATCCATTTGTTGCCTCTTTCTTTGCATGCCTAATGAGCAATTTTATTTTTGAGGCAAGAAAGGCAAGGTAAGGCAAGGCAAGGCAAGTCAAGGGTTCCCGCTCGACTCGAGTCGCTTATCCTTTAACCACAGAATGTCGGATCGTTTCCCTCTCTCTCTCTCTGACTGACAGGAAACTCTCTTCTACGGCCATCTCTTTCGGCACTATCTGGGTTATTAGCACAACCTGCCTCAATGCGAGGCATACGAGACACGAGACCCTAGGCCGAAACAGAATCCGAGTGCAAATCGTGGCCAGACGAACCTAATATGCTCCATAGTCACGTACAAATGAATATTCGTAGTAGAGACGCCTTCGTTTTGGCATATTAATATAGTCTACATTTCGGGGCACGTCCCTCCCTTGCGTCGGTGCTCGGCGGCACTCTCTCCGGCTCCCGGCTCCCGGCTCCCGGCTCCTGGCTCTTGTCTCCTTGCCCCTGGGCCCCTTCTTTTGGTCGTCGTTCTCGCACATGAATGATTTACGCCGGGCCATGGAAATGTGATTTTTACCGCAATATATAGGTATAGGTAATGGTATAGGAATCGGAATCGGCAATGGCAACGGCATCGGAATCCCTTTTTGCCAAATTCCTCCTACCCCTTAGACGAGGCAGAAACAATTGAACAGACAGTTATAGGCCAATTTCAGTTTATGTACATGCGTCGCACTCGAGAGAGATGTATGTGTGTTCGAGGGTTGGGGAAAGGGGGAAACCGTAAAGAGTGGAGAGGGAGGTGCAACCAACACCTGTGCCTCGCCGCTTTTTGTTGCTCTGCTCTGGCCATGTCAAATGTTGCGTGTTATGGCCCGCAAATGTGGCTGGCGAAAGCGTATCCTCCTCCTCCACCACCTCCTCCCTTTTAGGCAGCCTTTTAGCCACCCTTTAGGTAGGCTCCCCTCTACAGTTTTATCCTCTCCAGTGGCCACTCCCCCCGCCATCCGAAAACCAGAGGCGGGCATTTCAACGCATGCCTTACGAGCTCATAAATTACAAGAAATGAAGTAAAGTTGGGCCAGACGAAGCTTAAATACCCTTGGGTGAACTTAATGGTCATTTGGAATGATCTTTTTGGTATTATCTAAAAGATATAGTAATTGTTATATGATTCTTTGGAACTATTAGCGTCATTATCGAGGATTTACTGAGAGTTAAAGGTGCAGAAAAATGTTAAAAATGGTAAAACAAACTTTATTAAAGGCAGATATTGAATATATATATAATATCAATAAATACATATATATTAAATTCAGTAAATTTTGTAAACTTTATATTATTTAATATATATTTAAATATATTTAAATTAAATGAAATTAAATATATTTAAATTTAAATATCTAATAATATCGCAACTTTAAATATAAAATATGAAAATTAATGCTTTCATTTCGAACTTTTTTAAAAATATCTCTGAAATACTATAAAATTTATTAGTATCTCTTTTGCAATCTTACTGATTTGATTCATAAAACTAAATATCGACTTATGACAAACATAAAACATCAATCTATATATCAACTTTTGCCTCACATATCCTTTAAGTTTCATTAGCTTCTAATGATCCCTAACCTTGATCCATCCGTCTGTTAACTAGGATATACTTAAACACATTAAAGGTTAAATTATAAATAATAAATAAACGACCCAAACTACTGCTCACAATTAAAATACCCCACAAGAATATTGGAAGGACCGCCTGTTCGGTCCGAGCCCGATAAAGTCGAGAGTGTGCTTGACTGGAGAATGCCCTGTAGGCCTCGGCCTCGGTCAACAAAGCAGCAGCAGGAGCAGCAGGAGCAACAACAGCGCAATGCAAATGAGCAGGACATTGAGAAAGAGACAGAAAGAGGCACTTGGAGCAAGCCAACGATTGGGAGGGAGCAGGCCAGCGCCATTGCAGCAGAGAATTGACAGACAATGGCCCTGTAATTGACACGCCACCTAGCGGCCATTACGAATGATTAAAGTTGTTATGGCCCCCCACATGCATTGGTGTTAGTGTCAGTGTTTGTATTTGTGCTTGTGGTAGTGCCCGCGTGTGTGTGTTTGGGTTGACATTTGATTATAGAATTCCATTACCAAACAATTGAAATGGGAATACAGCGAGCGTCCAGATAGCAGGGGCGGGCATCCCGCTAAGCAGTTTACAAATTCTATAATTAAGTCGGCACGCAAACGGGTCAAAGGGGACAGAGTAAAAAAAATATATATATAAGGATTTGTGCACGATAAAATCAACATGTTGTAATTTTAATTTGAATATGAAACAGTTTTTCAGCTTACTAATTATAGCTCTTACTAATATTACGTGTTATAAAACATTGCTTTAAAATATAGCATGTTAAAAAGCAAAGTGTGACAATGTTCTCTCTTTTTAAAAACAGAATTATAAATAAAATAATCTTGCAAATTATATTACTAATTAATAATAACATGATAAATATAACAAATAAAACAATGCAGTGTCATAACATCATCAACATCATCAAATAATTATAAACCAATCAAACTTTTATGATATAAACCTAATTTTTCATGTTTATTATAATTTCTGTTTATAAAAATTGTATTTTTCATATATTAAATTAAAAAATAATCACTAAATAGTCCAGAAATCAATATAGTATTTCTTTTTAAAGTAAAAACACAAAACTAGGACATCTCCTTGCCTCTTATGCTCCTCTTAAAAGGTCAAACCCGCCTTCTACTGGGTGTCGGGGATATAGTGTCGGCTACGTGGCAATACTTAACGCTCGCCGGCCCATTCAAGAAATCAAATTAGTGGAGCAATCTATCCACCCCCTTGGGCCCACACCCCCACCCGCTGCGATGCTATCTGCTCACCTTTTCGCCAGCGAATTTATTGTTGCCAATTAATTTGTTAAAATTAGTGGAGCAGGCCTTGTCGTTGCCTCTGCATTGTGGTAGTTTCAATTGCCAGCCAAGAGATGGGGTAGAGTGGGGGACACAAGGATGTGGATATGGACGTGAACATGGACTTCGGCAAAGGCGAAGGCGGAGTCGGAGGCGGGGGCTCTGTCTTCAACTGCTTATCGATAAGCGAAAGTGGGCAAGGACCCCCAGACGTCGTCGCCTCCGAAATGTATGCCACGTACACGTATTTATCCATTGCTTAGCTCGCCGACGCCATTTATTGCTCACAGAGAATGGGGACGGCATCGGGGCTAATGGAGGAGGCCTCTGATGCGGTGGGGCGGTGGGGCGGTGCTGGGTGCCTTGGAGGTGCGGACCGAGCCCGCTTCCGTTGCCTTGAATGAATGCTAAATTAATTTCAAATGAATACAAATGGCTTTTCGCTTTTAAGACCAGACCAAGCTGAGAAGCGCCGAGCGCAGCAATAAACTCTCCGCCCAACACGCACACACAGCCAAAAAAAGGAAATCAAGTCGAGAATTTTAAAGTTTATTTCTTTGCGCTTCAAAGCCCAAACTGAGAAGCACTTTCATATAAAGAGATTTGGCATATAAATAAAATCGTGATTTTCAATTAGTCCTTAAATTTCTAAGCGCAAAAAGGAGCAGGATTAAAAATACCCAAAAAGAACTTAAGGCAATTAAATAAATGCCTTTTAAAGAGCTTATGAATTTAAGGAAAGAAATCAAGGAAAGGGAAAGGTAGATGCTTTGATTTATGATGATTATTTTATGGATATTCTTGACATATTGCATTTATTTAATTGATTTAAGCACCAGGCAAAGAATAGCTTCTTAAGCGAGTGTATTTAAAGGATTTAAGATTAAAGAGGCTTTGTTGTTTATAAATTTACTGCAAGGGGATTTAAATTTAAAAGCTTAAAGGATAAAGATTAGTTAAAGTATATTTTAAGTATATTTCTTGATATTAAACTATATTTATTATCTATTACAATGACAGCTTACAAATTTAAGAAATTTCCTGAAATTTTTGTTATATTTTATACACATTCTCTGTACCTTTAAAGCTGATTTATTTACATTTTTATAGACTTCAAGACAACCTCATAAAATTTAATATTTAGGCAAACCTACAGAGACTTTTGCCTTGCCTTTTTGGCACTCTATTTTCCCCCAGTGCAGCACTGAGTCGTTCTGTCTGTTTTACATTTCTTGTTTCGTTGAAATAACTCTACGTCTGGGCCGGCTCCTCATGGGAGAATATGCGTATGTATGTGTGGGCTCCTGGCTACCTCGAAGCCCACCCCCTTTCCTCCTTCAGATCCTTCTCCCAGTTCCGGAGAGAGCCAGCGTTTTGGGGCCTCGATGTCGAGTTTATCAGATGCACTGCTGGGAAATTTACAGCGCCACAGTCCGGCCCAGACAACGCGGCCGTTAATTCAATTCAGCGTAAGCCTCTCCGGCGCCCATGTACCCCCACCGAAACCTGAGCCCCATACCCCTGACTGGGGCTATTATCCAATAACTAGAGAACGCGGCTAATCGCGTGAATAGTTTGGGCGGCGTAATTGATGTTTACAGCAAAACACTCCCCTTGCGCCCGATGGGAAATTTCCATTTCGTTGACTACTTTTGGGGGGCACCTGCTGGGCAGGCGGCGGCGGCGGCGGCTCTTTCAACGATGCCTTGATTTAATGCATTTCATTGAGCAGCTATGGCCACGCCCACCTAACAAGTGCCCCTCATCGTTAGGCAGACAGAGCCCTCATCCATTCATTTAACCCCCCGGCCAGTCGGCTTGCTAACTGGCATTTGGAAGCCCTTCGGGCCCGGCCACTTTGCATTCATTATTCAATTTGAGCCGCATTTAGATGCCAGCCTGATTAAGATCCCCATTGTGCTTGGGCTGGGCCCCGGTATCCAAGGTGTCCAAGTCTCAGTAGCTACCTACTCGATCGGGCATCCGCTCTATCCACAGAGAATAGGTCAGAGTGATGCCTCAGTCGCATAAATAAACGATGCGATTCCCTTTGAGACCACCGCCACCACAGCCGAACTGTCAGCGCATCTGGCAGCTGATGGGAATCGGAGAATGGAGACGGAATCTGGCGGGGAATCCGTATTGATTGACTCGACTCGACTCGCCTCGCTCTGGTTCTGGTTCTGGTTCAGCTGCAGCTTTAGCTAGTGAGCTGTGCTTAGACCACGACGATTTTGGTTTCGAATTTTCGGATGCACAATGACATTCCCGCTGAATGCTATTGATTAATGCAATTAATGGCAACTCAAATGCAGTTGAGCGTCTCTTAAGCAAGTCCACCTGGCATGCTTAAATGGACTTGGAACTGGGTAGAAAAAAAAATCGCTTAGAGCTTCTATTTTTCAGTTGATTTCGTCCTTCAAAAACACAGCTCGTTCGTTTGCCCAAGATTTTCCTTATTATTTATTTTCCAGCAAAAAATATTCAATGAATTTCCCAGTTGCACTTGAAGCCAGAGCTCGTTTTTAGTCGATTATTTAAGTCGATGCAGTCAGCGCTTGAATGAAGCAAAAGTTGAGGGTGCACAATAATAAACTTAATTTAAATACTTTCAAACAAACACCATTGTCGGAGGTGTCGGATGAAAAATAACTTGTCTAGAAAGTTCAACCGGCAAAAAATATGGCCAAAAGTTTATTTGTATATAAAGGATTTCGAAAAATATTTACCACAATTTAAGTCAATCTCTTTGTTTTAGCAAAAAGCCAAAATATCACGTATACGACTGGTTGGCCAGCTTAAGTATTTCAGGCAGCAGCTTTAAAATGAATTTTATATTAAAAGGAAAAGAAAAGAGATAAATAACAAGTTAAACTGAAGCTTAAGACACTTTTTTAGGCTTTTCATAGTTTAACAAATTTATAAAAATTTCCAAGTGTTTAGTAGTATCATATTTGAAGGAGAATTTCGTAAAGGGCCTCAAATCATAACAATTTATTTATAGGATACAGAAAAATACACAATAATAGCTAAATTTAGATATAGTTATAAGTTATTTGTTTTAAAGAATTTGGAAAAATATTTACCACAATTTAACACAATCTCTTTGTTTTAGTAAAAAGCCAAAATATCACGTATACGACTGGTTGGCCAGCTTAAGTCTTTCAGGCAGCAGCATTAAAATGGATTTTATGTCAAAAGGAATAAAAGATATGTATTAGAAATTAAACTAGAGCTTAATACACTTCTTTAAGCTTATTTTGGTTAAAATAAATCAAAGAATTTCGTAAATTAATGTAATATTTGCTGGAGAATTTGGTAAAAGGACACAAATCATATTGAATGTATGAAGAGCATTTCAATAAAAGGACACCAACCACAGATATTTCATGTTTTCATTATTTTTTATTCCATCTCCAAAAATGTAGGCAAAACAATAAGGGGAATCTCTTGATTTGCCAAAAAAGACAGAACGACAAATCACGTATACGACTCGTTGTGCAGCTGAAGTCTTTAAGGCAACAGCTGCACATTTTTGTTAGCTACAAGCAATAAGCCAGACAAAAAGGAAATTCACGTTGAATATAGAGAAAAAACCCTCTCATACTTAAACGAATTTCATAAATTTTAGCTCACAATTTGGTAAAATATTCAAGGAAATTTATAATCAATTACAAGCATTCAATTTCATTTAATTACAAATAAAATAAATATAACAAATCAATATTTCTATTTCTATTTCTAAGAACTATCAATTAAGGATACCAAAATACTTTCAAGATGGAATGCTCTCCGGAATTCCTTTTATGGCAATTTAATATTCGCGGAAAAAATATTTACAAATCCTCCCCGCATTTTCGTGGCGATTTCCACACGATCTGAGAGCGTTAAAGGGCCTCCCCGAAGTGCTTTTGCCCTGGAAGTCTCCCCTCCCTCACGCTCTCTCTCCCCGCCCGACGATAACATTTCATCTGCCCCCGGAGGACACACTGCTCTGGTCTCTGGCCCGGCACCCCGATCCCCTTGCTGTTACATATTTATGTGTCACATGGTCAGTTAAACTTGTGCATTGCCTCTTCCGCTCGGCTATATGTTTATGTGTGTGTGTGTATCTATTGATTTATGGCCAACACACACTCGCCCACAGCACTGAGCCACGGATAGATGAAGGAGCGAGATAGACTGAGAGGAAAAACAAAGAAAACTGCATGCGATAGACTACAACAATATTTATTTATACTCGACACAATAATTAATTACTTTTCTTCATCCGTTTGTGCAAATAGCCAAACTAACTAGGCGAACAGTACGTTTCGGGGATGCAAGGCAAGCACAATTTTCCTCTCTCTCTCTTAATTTCTCACTTTGGCTTTGTGTGAGTGTTAATTGGTAGTAATATACATATGTATGTATATATACCATATATATATAGGGTTTTATGTGTAGTAAGATAAGCAATAAGCTGGAAACAGGATTTCAATGGGAAATATCCTTTGCATCTTCAGAACTCATTGGAAATTTTAGAGCCACGCTGATAATTTGAGATACATTTTCCAAAACTTAAAAAGAAGTATGTTTTTTTTAGCAAAGCTTAAAAAAAATGAATATTTTATATATTTTAAGCAAAGATCATAAAAGCTATTTCTCTGAAATGTTGTTAAAAAGCCAGAAAGCATTTTAGATTTGCAAATACATTTAAAAAGGACATTTTATTTTACGATTTTATTGATCTCAAATACACTCAATTTTTTTAAAGCTTATCTCATCATTGATTTAAATAAAAAACGTTAATTTATATTTTAAGGATTTAAAAATTCCTCTCTTTTAAACCCTCTAAAAATTACTGATTTTAAATGAAATATCCTCAAAAACCTAAACCTAAATAAACCAAACTATATTTCTAAATGAACTCAATTATTATCCTTATTTGGCCATTTATCTCTCTCAGTTCATAGAATGATGGAATTTTACGACAAAAGAAAGATTAACGTATGGCTTTAAATTCCAGACGTCGACAGCACATTGATCGTTGTGCGGCTCTGTGATTTATAGTTTCGACACGCACTGTATATGCAAATATAGTGGCCACTGCGGGTGCACTCGATAATCCCCTGCTTAGCCCCCGCATCCGCCGCTGCTCCTCGTCGCCACTCGAACTCAACACCCCGGAGGGCATTTACATAGATGGTTGAGCTGGGAGTTTTTGATGGTGGTGCTGGCTGGACAAGGGAAATGAGGAAGCAGGGAGCAGGGAACAGGGAGCAGGGACTGGGAACTGGAACTGGACAACATTCAGCATTCAGCAGAGCATAAGCATCTGATATGCATCAAATCTAACTCGATTGCTGGGCCAAAGAATAACCAGGAAATTCTTGCGACTGGAGCTCAGGGAAAACTTTGGTTTCTTTGTATGAGGAATCCTTCCGCCCGAAACCCTAAACCCTTCTCCACCTCCTGCCCCTGCCCCTGCTCCTGTTCATGCATTCACTGTCCGTTGTCCTGGTGTCCGCATGTCCGCTGGCTGATGTCCATCTCTCCATCTCCAGTCGACATTTTCCTTTCATTTTCGCAAGTGGCTCAGCTTGGCTTTTTATATTGGCATCCTGATTCAGCTGCTGGGGTTGGAACCTCTCGAAAACGGAGGCGGAGACGGAGACGGGCCCGAACTCCGCTTTGGCTTTCTATACAAACAAAAAGTCGTCGTTTTTGTATTTACATAAGCCTAGACACATACGTATATAAATATATATATGTTTAGTACGACGCAAGCACACATTCATGAGTCTGCTGTACATATATGTCGGTATATATATATATGTATATCGCCATATAAAAAAATATGCACATGGCTGGCTGTCTCTGCTCAGTCAGTTGTTTTCATGCCCTTGCCGAGTGTATTTAAATTTTGTTTAGACGTTTGCCCAAAAACCGAAACCCTGCTGAACAAGAAGGGAAAATGGAAAGAAAAACGAAAAGTTTCCCCAGAAAGTTACACCAACTTTCACTCGGCAAAAGGTGTGAGGGGATGCTTAATAAAATTCAATTTACTCTATATTTTAATTGTTAACAAAGGGAAAGCATACTTATTTTAATGAAAAGAAAACAAAACCTTATGATTGCACCAAGGAAATAAAAACAAAGACATTTAAAAGGCATGTTTTAATATGTGAAACATAAGACTTATTAATATTCAATTTGCAATAATATAGGAAATACAAAATATACTCTTTTGGGAGTAGCTAAACATTTTTAAAGGACAGTAATAAGTTCAAACTAATTTGATTATTTTTTACAGCGAAAACTATGTATCTTTTGAATGGTTTTTCAAGTTTTCTTTTATTTATATTTTTTGTAGAATCAAGAGGAAACTAATAAAAACTGGTTATGCTACGAGAAAAGGTTCCCATTTTAAGCTTTCTCAAAGTGGAGTCAAAATAATGTAAGGGTTGAGTCGAAAGTTTTAATTAAAAAAGACTATCCAGTTATATAATACTTTTATAATTCATGAATACAGGTTTTGGATAACTCAAACTGAAAGGGAGTTGGCACTAAAATTATTTTTAAAAACCCTTTACATGTTTTCCTAATTAAATTATAATGAGGGCTCCTTTGAAAGGGTATCCAAGTCCTTGATATCGGCATCCTTTTCATCCTGTTAACTGCTGTGCTGTTGTTGTGGCTGTCGCTCCTGCGGCTGCTGCTGCTTGTGTCTCTTGAAGATATTTGGCTAAAGGCTTTTAGGACAGCTCAGGACTCTCGTTCGGCTGTTAGTTGCCGCTTCCAGCGAACATAAAAATGCCCTTAAAAGCAACAGAGAGACAAACGGAACGAAACGAAACGAAGGGCTGACTCCGGGCGGAATCTAAGGGAATAAAAAGAAAACAGGCAAATATAAAACTTATACCGAAAAGGGATTGACGGATATAAATGGTGATATGACCTAAGGTCATTTGTATAAAATTAAGTTGAACATCATAAAAAAAAAACAACAACGAAGACGACGACGACGAATGACAAAACTTATCCTGGCAAAAGGAGGCGTGGCCAACACGCCCTACGGTTATTTCGGGGCTTAATCAAAAACTTCAATTCGATTTACAATAAGCTGGTCAGGACAACAGCAACACAGGACACTGGCAGGGCAGCAGGACAGGAAGAGGAAAACTAAAATTGCGATACTTACACTGCCGCTGAGGGAAAGTTTCCCATTTTTTCCGCCTTTCCTGCTTCCGCCTCGGCCTCGGCCTCACCATTTCCATTTCCATCTTTAATAAACATTTTTATGCCGTATGCTAATAAAGATTCAGCCCTCCTCTCTATACGCAGCAGTGTCTCTCGCCGGTTTTCGGGCCCCGAAGCTATTTGCTCATTCCCCAGCACCCCTCGATCCCGCACTCCTTGGCCATTCCATTCGAGCCCACTTTTAATATCCAGCCACGTATGTCATGGCAAGGAGCCATTAAACACAAAACACAACGGAAAAAGTTAAGACTGGGCAGGGGGGTGGCAGGAGGGAGCTGAGGATAGGACCAGCGGAGATCCCAGGGAAAAGGGCGAAGGCAAAGCAAAGCAGCGAAAAAAAATTATGCCCCAGACGCCGCTGAATTTTAAATGAGCCTTTATGGGCTTCATTTCAGCGTGTAAATTATCTCATTTGTCAGCAATTGCGCTGTGTGCGTGTGCTCCTCTCTTTCAGTGTGTGTGTGTAGAGTCTAGGTCCTGGCTATATAGTTCCGCCCCCCTGTCCATATGCGACATGTACTCAGCCATTTGTAAAATGATTCAATGACGTCTCCTGGCATTTAATGAGATAAAGCGCTCGCTTTCCCCCCGATAAGATTGCGTGGCATGCCAAGGGCTCAAGACAACGCACGGCATGGTCCCATATCGTATTTAAATATAGATGTCGTTCATCATCCGAGTGGGTTGATTCATTAATTCCAAGCCAGAGCTTATATTACAGCCGCAGCTCCTTTTCGGGAATTACAGGAATGCGGAAGTCACTGGATCCAAGTGGTTTATGCCATAAACTTCGTTAGTCTAAGCCAATTTAAAAGGTGCGTACAGAAAATTTAAAATAAACACAATTCTCACCTTTCCACCTAAGCTTGTCAAGTGCCTTGTAAACTGGCGAGAGTAGTGGGCCTCTTTTTAAGAGCTTACAAGATACTTTTATGGACTTAAATCGCTCCATTTTCTCATTTTCTTTGCGTTTTTTACTCTCAAAAACTTTGGCAATTCTTGACTTATTTAAATATGTATTTTGTTTATTTTTAATGTAGATGAGTTTTGTTGTAGTTATAAAAGTCATCTTTCATTGCTTTATTATTTGTTTAGCTTAGAGTCAAGAGATTATTGTTTAAATCTAGATGAAGAGAAATAAAAAACGAAGAACATTTTTCGTATTACTAGAAATTAATCTGCAAAAGATATACCCTACTGCTTAAATTACTAAGTACACAAGGTGAAGGTTTTTAAATAAGCTTAATGACAAATTGCAATTTAGTTTTAGTTTTTTATACTATGTATGTATACTAGAGAATAAAAATATATAACAAAAGAATTTATCAATTCGAATATAAATACTGCTTCCAATTTCGAACGAAAACGCCACCAAGCGGCTGTAGTTTGAACTGCAGTTTGAGGGCGAGGGAAAAGAGAGGAAAGGTTCGTAGAGTGATCAAATCCATTGCGCTCTTTCTCTCTCTTTCCCCTTGCCAACAAGCTGTAGTTCAAACTACGGCCGCTTGATGGCGTTTTCGTTCTTACGACACTTTTTATCAATATATTTTATTTCAGGAACGCTTTAAACTGTCTAGAAAATAAAGAATTTATTTATTCCTAAAGCAAAATCAGCTAAAATAATAATCAAAAATAATAGTTCCTGATGTTGACATCAACCTTTCACCCAAAGAAAACCCCTAACGATGCAATTTTCTAAAAAAGTCAAAACATCCTGTTAAGTTTTCCATTCGATGCAAGCCGGAAAATCTTAGCTCAAATCCTTCTTTCGGATGTGATCAGCCCTATTCCAACTTGAGTCTTAAGACAATAAAATTCAAATTAATTCATTTATGGCATTTGACCGAGAGTTGAGTGCAGAATGGGCGGATCTGATTACCGGCTATCTGAAAGTCAAAACTTTGGCTCACTCGCCCGCTTGTTGCAAGTGCCCGACGAGGACGACGGCGACCGCTGATTGCATGTCCCCTTGGGAAAGCTGAAAATCGTGTTTCCGCTATCCGCTCCCCTCGCCAAAAGCGATTTTAATGGCAGCTCAAGTGGCGAGCGAAGCAAACTTTTTGGTTAGTTTTCTCTTTTTTCTTTATTTTGTGTGTTATTTTTTGGTGAAAAATATGAAAAGCTCTGCGCTCAGCTAAAGAAAAACAGTTTGCCAGAAGTAAGGGGATGACCAGGGTGTATGGACCAGCATCGCCCTCGTGCATTTGATGATGCTGCAGGTTTTCCACGTATTTGCAATCGATGATGTGTATATTCCCGAATTTTATGGGACAACCTTCGCCCACAGTACCACAGGGTACAGTCCGTATATATAGTAAATTTGTATCCGGCGGAACACAAAGGCAAGGAAAGGGCCACGGCCGGGTTCCGGAGCCAGAAGACCAGACCCAGACCCACCTTTTGACAAGGGCATAATTAAAGCATAACAGCAGCAAAAACAACGGGGGGAGGGGCGGGGGGCAAGGACATGGAAGGAGACGGCGACGGAGACGGAGACGGGGGGCATAGAGCCTCCACCTCGCCACCGCCGCTCACATAAAACCCACCGTGAAACCCACGGACGTACGGGGTGAAAACGGGTTGTTACTTCCTTGCAAACAAGGTTCCGTTACCGTTATGTATACGGCCACATCTACATCTGCATATATATATATATATATGCACGTCGGTGTGTAGTCCTGCCGGTGTGTATCTGTGTGTGTGTGCACAGTTTCGGAAAAAATAATAGCACTGCAAATGAACATTTTATTATCTCACCATCGGCCGGTCGGTCGGTCCTTCACTCATACCTTTCTAATGGTTTTAGGGGGCTGGCTAACATAAATAATTAAAAATGCTGGCTTAGGACCAACAGTTCGCAGAAACTTGGTAATTACCATTTATAGCTGAATATTAGATTTGGGAATTTATATATATTACAAGGGAAATATTATTTATTACTTGACTTTACAGGGGTGTTTTTGTGGGTTTTATGATGTTTTTTTATTATATTAAATAATGGGAGTATTTTATATTTCTATATTTTTGAGGTTTAACATATAAATAGGAGTTTTATAAATTTATTTTCACTGTATATATCTTAAGAAAAATACAATGTAATTATATTTGTAATGAAAAATGTGCAAATATTAAGTTATACAAAAATATTGATTCATTTAACGTTATTGATACATTTCGAATATTTAAAATTATCTATATTAAAGTTTAAAAAATTGTTCATATGATATTGAGCATAATATTTTTGTTTATGAGTAATATTGCACTTTATCCTTCGAAGTATTATCCCCAAAAGAATTCAATAAAATAATGAACTTAAGAGCCTTTTTTAAAATATTTGAATGTTAATAATTAAAAACAACAAATTCAATTAAACAACCTATTAAAAAATTAACGAGTTTAAGCTTAATTTCTGTTCTAAATACTTTTCCATTCTAAGATCTCGTTGTTCCTTCTTCTATTCAAGTGACCTCACCTGTCCTGTGCGAATGTCTGTGCCCGCTGTGAGCTTGGCGTATAAAAGAAAGCACGTTATTGCCAATTTAACTTACATTGTGCATGTGTCTTTAAACAAAGATTTATGTACCCACTTGCATGCTACCCAGAACCGGAGAACCAGAACCCGAGAAACGAAGCAGCGCCAGAAACTCGAAAAATCCAAAGACCGGGACCCAGTTGAGGGCGAGTTTTTCATAGGGACTTGCTGGGGGTCAGGTGTGCGGGCAATAACTCGCTATAGATGGGTACGTGTGGGGGCGCCCACTTAAATCAGCATAATGATATGCACTTATTGTTGTGGCAAATTTGTTGCGGAAGTGCTGTGCGAAAACCGCACAGGATGGGGCCAGGCCAAGATCCTTTTGTGGTGGGTAGTGGGGGACTGAGCTCACCTCAGAGGCCTCGGCCTAACTTCAGACTCACCTCATCCCGGTGGCCGCATGTCGATGTCGATTTCTTCATTTGCCTAATACGAGTCGACGCCATCATTAATCTAAAATATGGCACACACACACGAAGCCACACGCAAAAGGAAGGGCACAAGGCAAGGCAAGGCGTGCATGTAATTATGTTGGAGGAGGCACTGGCTGTGGGTGGTTCGGTGGTTGTTAGGGGGGTGAGAATAAGGGGGCTCTTTCCCACCACAGAGACACACATTTGCGTAAGCCTTGTTAATCGTGACAAAAGCTTATTGCGGGTTATTTGGACTACTTGTTTCGCATCCGGTGCTGGCAGAACGAAAATCAACATTGCCGCACACATACCAGAGCCAGTATATGTATATGTATGGCATAATACGTATACGCCATATAGGACATATGTCTGTGGCTGCCTCCCCTTATGTCTGTGTCTGTGTCTGCACAGAGAAACAAAAACAAAGTATTTCGTACGCAAAGCGGTTACACGCAGTCAGGATTTGATTTCATGTCCGTATGATTAAGGATTTTATGTCGGCCCAGCATTTTGCTCCAAATAAAAGGCTTACGCATTTTGTAAAGTGGTTTGTAGCATTATGCTCATTATGCGAAATTCGGCTTTGTGTCATTGGCCGTGACAACAACAACAACATAAATAACAACGAAATAAATAATAATAATAATAAAGCTGTAAAAAAATATATTCATTGAATTTGCTGAATTTTTGTATGTTTAACTACTGCAAAAAGGATGAAGATTATTTCCAAAATCCTTTACAACTTCAAAAGTAATATTGATATTTGTTCAGATTTAAGAGGCTTAAAAGGAGAAGAAAAAATATCGATATCTTTGATGTTTTTACACGATTTTAAATCGATAAGGCCCAAAAACCTTGAAATCCTTTTTAAAACGAATTTCTATCTCTTAATTGTTCTTTTATTTATGATAAAATGCTCACGAAATATATTTAATAAAAATCACTTAAATTAAATCAAAAATAATGGAATATAAAAATTGGTAATCAATTCTTAGGCTTAAATTTCGATTAGTAAATGTAAATCCTTTATTTTAGTGTATTATTGTGTTAAGAAAATAAAAAGATTATTTTTTACAATATAATATTTGATAATTTGCTAAATTTTTTCCGCTCTTTCGAAAACATTTTTCCTTCTTCAAATGAAATATTTTTTTTTTTTAATAATAATTTAATGTTTTGAAATTATATATATTTTTTCCTTTCCCTTTTTGTATAAACACATCCCTTTTCCTACCCAATTTTTCTCCCAGTGCCCAGTTATGTGTGCGTATTGGCCTGTCGCTTGGGCCTGTCATCTAAGAGGGAGGGGTAAGCCGGGGGAGTGAAGCTCGCGTCACTTGCACACATAATAAACATTTTAAACATTATTCTCGTGTTAAGCAGCTCCTTGGATTGCTGTTGTTGTTGCCATTGGTGGTTCTGCTTCTGCTTTTGCTGCTGCTGCTGCTTGTGTTTCTGCCGCTGCTGCTACTGCTGCTGTTCGTTTTTGGTAAAATTTACGGGTTTCAACGAATAATGGTGCATGTGGGAAATGAACGTTTTGTGTTCGCTTTTGCCTGTCATCGCAGCCACGCAGCAGAATCCACGCGCCCGCAAACACTCGCACATTCCAAAACATTCGCCACTTTATCAGCATTTTACTTTAGCCGTTATTACCAGAGATCCACTCACAGTACATTAGCACACAACCACCCATCACCCACCACCCCCGCCCATAAGCAGGACACCCACTCAGACTCAGACTCAGCCTCACACTCCATCCTCCGGCACGCACACTACTGCCAATGTGCTCTCACGCATGTGCGCCTCTACGAGGTTGCGACTCTCCAAGGAAATTAAAAAACAACTAAAACAAATTAACAATATAATGACAAAAGTCTTATGTGAAATGTGGTTGAGGAGCTGTGTGCGGCTGCACAGCAGACAAGGTGAGGAGAATGGGAGGAAAAACCCAGCCTAAAAGGAAGTGAATAAAGAAACAGGAACCCACACACACACAGGAAGAAAATTATTAATTGTAACTTCCTTTTTAGATTTATTTATCATATTTGCAAATACAATTCATTATTTTTTGATTGCAAGTCATTTCCTTATTAAAATCCATTTATTAAATTAATAGGTTTACATTTTTGTCAACATTTTGAAATCTCGTTTCAACAGTTAGTTAAAGATGTGTTTATTTTGTAGCAATTAAATCTCTGTTTATTTCTTTACAATTTAATTATTATTATTTATAATTCTTAACATTTAATTACTTGTAAAATTAAATGTTTAATATTCCAATTGTTTGATAAACTGCATTGATGTTTTCATTGATTAAAAGACGTCTGAAATTAAAAGGCACAGCTTCCTGCATTTACTGCTCTCAGGCTTTAAAATTTGTTTATCAAAATTCTGATAGAAGAGCTAAACTAATAATTATTATAATATATTAGGCAAAGCTTTACCTTCAATAATCTTAAATTATTCTCCAGTTGTTTATTCAAAAATCTACCCCACATTCCATACAATATTCTTGCGGTGCAGTCAAGGTCTGCGAAGGACCTGGATTAGGTCTCGCTGCTAAATGGCAAATCAAGCATTTGCACAAAATTGAATTACCTACCCGGGCATCTGAGTTTGCAGGCCCATTACCAGTAACCCAAAGCCACCACCGCCACAAACACAGCCATCCCCATCCGGGGCTAGCTGCTCCGCCCCACGTTAAGTATACGCCATGGATTCGGGGCAATTGGCACTTTTGCAATGGCAACGCGAGAATGGTAAGCAAGAGCAATGCTTTTAATGATGATCGATTTGGGTAAACAATGAAATTTCCGCATTCAAATTTTATTGCCAGCAATCAGCGAGGCTTCCTGCACAAACACACAAACACAGAGACACAGGCAGAGAGAGCGATAAACGCATATGCTGGATAGGATATTACGCTTTAATATTAATCTATGGCGTAACGCCTGTTTGCTGTTTGTCAGCTAAATTTGCTGGGAAATTGAATGATGCGTGTTGTCAGTGTGAAATTAGCATATAACATGCACATTATCGCGCTGGTGAAGTGACAGCAGGCTAGGCAAACACACAACATCAACCAGTTGGCAAAATAATGCAAAATGTTTGTAACGAACTTTTTGAATTTCCAGCTAGCTGATGGCCACCCTATGAAATTGGCAACGCTGCAGCAGAGCTGCCACACCGGCTATACTGGCACCAGCTGGCAACTCCCTACTATATTTACTAACAAATTTCCTGTTTTTTTCTTTTGCTTGTAAGCCGTTCTTGCCGATCGATTAGACCATAAATAGCCGTGTGTGCGTTGATTAAGTGTGCAATTGCTGCTAATTGCTGACCGCTAAACGGAGGTGCTTAGCGGCGGCAGCGGCAACAACAATAACAGGAACGAAGAACAGCTGGCGCGCGCGCACACGGAGACACATTCCAATGCACTTTCTCTGCGACGAAGAAAACCCGTCGAGCGGCTTATTTGACATCCATTTCGATATCAATACGGCGGCAATAGAGAGAAATAGCGAGAAATACAGAGAAATAGAGGCCACCACCGCTCGCTCGCTGGCTGGGGCACCTGTAGAGCGACAACAACAAAAAGTGGATTGCCATCATCATCATCATCGTCGTCGTCGTCTTGGCCGTTTTTATTGGGCATTATAGAGCCAGCACAGAACAAGCCACAACAACAGTCACATTCGGCCCGCTCTGGCGTTCGTTCGTTCTTAGAACGCTTAGGAATTCGCTATTTGCATATTTTCGCAAGATATATGCAGTGTTTTGGAGCTGGGCGTGGAGCATGTTCATCGCCCTGAGTCACTCTAGCAGCTAAAAAGTGAGTATTTCTCGTATTTGTGGCCTAAATTGCCTGACTGGTTTCGCTTTCCAGGATATGGCTTCGATTGTGGAGAAAGTGCGTCGCGTTTTGGATGCCAAGGATCTGGGTGACATTACTTTGGAGCTGTGCGACTTCTCTCTGAAAGAACAGAATGCCACCGCCGAAGCCCAGGGCGTGCAGCCCTCCTCCACCTCGGATTTTGTGCCCGTTCTCGGCCAGACAGTCACCTACATTGTGGCCTGTGTGCTGATCAACGAGCACGACGAGCTGCTCATGATCGAGGAGGCCAAGCAGAGCTGTGCAGGTAAGCCGGGAGGAAGGGAGACTCGGAGACTCACCCTAACGTTGCACTTCGTTGACTAGGCAAGTGGTACTTACCCGCCGGCCGCATGGAGCGCGGCGAGTCCATCACAGAAGCAGCCGCCCGGGAGGTTTTCGAGGAGACCGGCCTGAATGCCGAGCTGACCACTCTGCTGGCCGTTGAGGCGGCTGGCGGTTCTTGGTTCCGCTTCGTACTCACTGGACGCATCACTGGCGGACGGCTTAAGACGCCGGCGGATGCCGACGCCGAGTCCATACAGGCGCGCTGGGTGCGCAGCCCCAAGGATGTGCCGTTGCGAGCCAACGACATACTCAACATCATCGAGATTGGCCGAGCCTATCATCAAGGCCAGAAGATACCCAGCAGCCCCACTTCGCCCTGGCACGGAAGCATACTGCCCACCCGCTTTTCCCACAAGCGCAACTATCTGCGAGTGCTGGCCGTGGCCCGGAAGCGAGCCCACAACTCGCTCAACATCCTGGTGAGCGAGAAGAATGCCCATCACTTTCCCACTGTGGAACTGCATCCGAGTCGCAGCCTGCACTCCACGCTGCGCAAGTTTATGATTGAGATTTTTGGCGCCGAATTGCCACAGCACCGACCGCACGGCCTGCTGAGTGTGGAGCACTCGCCTTCGGAGGCGGAGAACACGGATGGGATTTGCCTGAATCTCCTGGTGGCTTTCCGACCGCCGCTCGAGGAGATTTCGCTGATTGGCAAGTGCATTTGGCAGGAGCTCGGGGCACCGCTTGACGAGCAGTTCGGACGCATTGTCAGCAGCAAGAATGCCTCCATACCGCTCAACGTGATACGCTGAGGGCCTGCCTTACACCTAAAGCTAGAATAATCTGTCCTAAACTATGGTGCAAGCGAATCTATCTGTTAAAAGTTGCAATTAAAGACAACCGCCCCCAGGTGATGTCTGTAAGATGTCCCAATTGTTATGTAGTTCCGTTTTTCCAGGCCTAATCTATGCCTTTTCCACCTACTGACCAAAACTCTTCTAATTTCCTGGTGCAAGACTCAATGTAGGGTTTACTAGACGTAGACTAGTTTACAGACTTAGTTTAATCTATCTTTATCTTTAGATAGTTTCAAAAAGACTTAAGCTTGTGGCTTTTAAACAAAAGTTAGCTTAATCAAGTACCAATTTAGATGTTTGCCTTTATAATTACAATTTATACTGAAAAGTAAATAGAATTTAATGTTTCCATTTCAATAAAATGTATCAGAATCTGAATAACATTTCTAGTTTACTAAAATGTTTAAATAATATCCCAATATTTACTCAACGCCTTCGATTCCAAACAGTCATCTCAGATTTTATTCATTATTTAAAACAAGCTGTAATATGTATAATTTCCATAGCCACATACGCACATTGGGTAAAGGTATTTAAAATGCTTTCTTGGAATATGTTCGAACACTAGAAACTATTGCAACAGCCGACTAGGTCAATGGGATCAGATAGAAATGCACACTTAGGGATTACGCCGGAGGATCGCGGGGTTAGTGCCACACCTTGCTGAACAGGTCCATGAACGAGTCGTAGATCATGAAGGTGATGGCCACGTCCAGGCACACGCGTCCCAGACGCGGCACTGTGCCCTTGTAGAAGGCGGCCGGACCTTCGTTCTTCAGAATCATCACCGCACAATGGGCTGTATTCTTGTATTTAGAAGCCTCAAGGCCCTGCATCCTGGTCTTGACCACATCCAGAGGCGTATTGCCGAACACAGAGGCAGCTCCGGCAATGGCACCGAACGCACCCACCAGCAACTTGGGCACCGGCTTGTTGGGATCGTCACCCTTGTACAGATCCTTCAGTGACTCCAGCACAAAGAATCGGATGGCCTGGTTGGAGCCCTGCTTCAGAATGGTGGGCGTCAGGCCCTTGTAGATGCCAGTGATGCCCTCCGACTTGACGATCTGGCCCACTCCGTGCACGAATCCCTTGAACTTGGGATTGGCGCTGCGCTGGTCGTTAATAAACTTCACCTTGATGGTCTCCATGGGGGTAACAGCCACAATGGCTTCGCAAACACCGGCACCCAGACCGCAGAGCAGCTTGCCGGAGTTACTCAGTTGTCCCCGAGAGTCCACAGAATGCGTTTTCAGGAATTCGAAGGCGCCAAACCTGCAAATGGAACGAAATGTTAGAAAGAAGCTGATGCCATTGCTTACAATCCTCCTCACCTTGCCGCCGACTTGGGGATGCTGCCGTAGAGCAGCACACTGAGACCGCGATAGAGTCCGAAGAATCCGCGCTGCTGCACCGTCTTCTTCACGCAGTCAAAGATGCCATTGTATTTCTTATTTGCTCCCTTCTCGTCCAGCTGCAGGTGTGTCTTGACGTACTCGGTGGGATATGTGATGCAGATCTCGATGCCTCCGGTTATACCGCCGGCCACAATACCCTTGAGACCCTTTTGTCCGCCAGCCGGTGCCGCAGCTCCGCTTTGCGTCATCCAGGGACGACGGTGGTACGGGCTGACTAGGGCGGCGATGCTTGAGCGATCCATGCTGACGGTGGAAGGTGGGAATTTAGCTGGGAGACAAGGAAGAGAGAGAGAGGGAACGATTAGTATTTGGTTTTCGATGTTCTTGGTGGATTCCAGCTGATTTCTGTCCACTAGAGAGTTATTTATAGACTATTGTTGGGGGATCATTGGAAACAGACTTGTTTTTGTGGGGGTGCAGTCGATAGTCTTGCACTGAAAGAAAACTAGTTGAGTATGTAAAAGAGTTGTTAGGATCAGAATGGTCGTTCTTAAGGATACATGATTATTTAAACTATTTAAACAAACAATATTTAAATTAGAAGTAAAACTTAACTTTTCTGAGTTGAAACTTTAATTTGAAAATACTTTCTTGTAAAAATTGTGCTAAATTAGTGAAATTGATATTATATAAACAAATCACTATCTATCTTTTATTAAATTTAATGAAAATGTAGAGTCTCTTTTAAATTATGAAGAAATATCTTGAAAATGGGTCTTCTAACTATTTATAATAGAAATATTTCAACTGAATTGATAAAAAATTATTTTGTATCTACAAATTGATCTTCAATTCTTTCCAGATCTTAATTGTTGTTCTGTATTTGTGCAGTTCTTGGTTACTTATGCAATTTTTTATGAAAAAACAAAAAACCCTTGAAGACAGATGCTCTGAATCTTTGCTAATTCGAATTCAAATACATTTCAATGGTAATTTCCACTCGATTAGGGTAATCAATGGCTCCTTCTGCCGTTCCCGCCACGCACATTTATTTATCGCCCCCGAAAATTTCAGGGTGACAAGGTTCAAAACAAACCAGAAACCAAAAGATTTGCCAAAAACTAACACAAACACCAATACACCGGAGGAGAAAACACACAAATATGTTTGGATTATTAGAAAATCTGCCGAGTGATTACTTAAGATCGGCTGATATAGTGTCTGTGTCTGGGCGATACTATATCAGCTGGGACTCTAACGTTGGGTTCGCTCTTTGCACTTGACACTTTTATTTATATTGTTTCAGTGCGGTTATGTAACTTTTGCATGACCATTAATAATAATCGGAAAATGTTTAGTCCATAATTATTCACTTTCGGCCTGTACGCTTTCCGTATCGGGGGCTGGAAATCTGGATAAACATAAACAAAGCGCACTGATAAAAGTGTCTAACGACTTCCACAGAGGCTCTCGCACACAGGCGAGTAATTAACCCTCTCTCGCCCCCACACACACACACACACACACTTTTTAGCAGACGTTGCAATTTTAATTTTTATTCATGGAGAATGCCGCTTAGTTATTTGACTTTCTGGTTACGCTCTTGTTACTCACAGTGGAACTCTTTGGGGCAATGCAAAACCGAAAGTAATAAAAATTCTTTTTGGAGAGAACTGCGATCGTGGCCAGCGGCTGAATCCCAACTGATCGGCTCTATGAAAAAGTTCCAATTTCCAATCGACGAGAAAGCGAGATTGTAAACAACAGCTCTCCAGGGAGCGCGATGATGACCCAATCTCTCCACGCTCAGTAACCCACACATGAAGAAATTATCTATTAGATATTTTCTATTTAAAAAATAATGCCAATTTCAAGAGAAATCAATTTATATTGTTTACTGACTGGTTAAATATAAACTTAAAAAATATATATAAAAATCTGTTTAAATACAATCTAAAATTCTTTCTGTGCACAGAGAGTGGGGGCAGCCAATGGGTGAGCTCCAAAGTAACCGCCATGCCGCATTCTCTGTGGGGATCTCTCTCTTTCTCTTACTAATCACAAACCCGTTTGGCCGGCAACAACAAACTGGGCAAAGCTTTCCGGCTGGAAAAGCTAAAAATCCACAGAACAAAAACAAGAATGTTTGAATTTGGTTTAACTTTCGGAGGACGCCACAAAGTAGACTAACTTTTTTTCCACTGTGATTACACAATAAACACTCACCCACTCACGCACACAGGCAAAGCACGCAACCACCCACCCAACCACTTGATTTAGTATCCGTCTTATCACACCTTTTAGTGCTTCAATAATCAAATCGATAAAAGTTTCATTGTTAAATTATAAACCCGTAATTGGTCTACTTTTAATTATTTACCAACTGACGCAACCCGGAGCCGGGTTGCTTCTAACGCTGCCGGCAAACGGTGAAAGTTAACTAAGGCCGGAGCAAAGTGTGGCCGTGCCGCCAGCCGGCGCCAGGCCCCCACAGAGATTCCTTAGGTTCCACAGTTACCACCCACACTTGTAGGACCAGCAATTCTATGGCGAAGCCTGGAATAGTTTAACTTCCTTCTTAAAGCACACAGTTCCGACCACAGAAATAACTCCATTTATTTATTTATTTATTCATTTATTCAATCATTTCATTAATTTATTTATTTAAGATAAAACCCTAAAATAAACAAGGATAACTCCACAAATTTCTATTTTGTATAATTTATTTATTTAAGAGAAAAACCTTATAATGATTAAAGATAAACAAGTTTAAAAATTATATTAAACTGTCTTAAAATGATGAACAAAACTAAAAAATTAGAAGGTTTTTAATCTAGAAAATTGAATATAATTACTATTAGAACCCATATATCTTACGTTGCTTAATGGCTGAGCCAAATATCTGAAATTTTCTAAAAATGTTTTAAAACAGCTAAAAGCAAATGTTATATACAAATATTATTGTTTAGAAAAGACTTTCGTGTAATAAACAGATAACAGATAACAACTGAACACTTTGGTGAAACGTGATAAACGGAAGACCGAGACTACTTCCACACCTTGCTGAAGAGGTCCATGAACGAGTCGTAGATCATAAAGGTGATGGCCACATCCAGGCACACGCGGCCCAGACGTGGCAATGTGCCCTTGTAGAAGGCGGCCGGACCCTCGTTCTTCAGTATCATCATCGCACAGTGGGCTGTGTTCTTGTATTTAGAAGCCTCAAGGCCCTGCATCCTGGTCTTGATCACATCCAGAGGCGTGTTGCCAAATACAGAGGCAGCTCCGGCAACGACACCGAAAGCACCTACCAGCAACTTTGGCACCGGCTTTTTGGGATCGTCACCCTTGTACAGATCCTTCAGTGACTCCAGCACAAAGAATCGGATGGCCTGGTTGGAACCCTGCTTCAGAATTGTGGCTGTTAAGCCCTTGTAGATGCCAGTGATGCCCTCCGCCTTAACTATCTGTCCCACACCATTCACGAATCCCTTGAACTTGGGATTGGCGCTGCGCTGATCATTGATGAACTTCACCTTGATGGTCTCCATGGGGGTGACGGCCACAATGGCCTCGCAAATGCCAGCTCCCAAGCCACAAAGTAGCTTTGCGGAGTTGCTTAGTTGTCCCTTTGAATCTTCAGCCTGAGATTTCAGGAACTCAAAGGAGCCAAACCTGAAGAACACATAATATTGAATAAATATATAAGTCGGTTTTTCTAAGGAAAGGAAAACTTACCTTGCCGCCGACTTGGGAATGCTGCCGTAGAGCAGCACACTGAGGCCACGATAGAGACCGAAGAATCCGCGCTGCTGCACCGTCTGTTTCACGCAGTCAAAGATGCCATTATATTTCTTATTTGCCCCCTTCTCGTCCAGCTGCAGCTGTGTCTTGACGTATTCGGTGGGATATGTGATGCAAATCTCGATGGCTCCGGTTATAGCGCCGGCTACAACACCCTTGAGACCCTTTTCTCCTCCGCCCGCGGCTGCAGCTCCAGTCTCAGTCATCCAGGGACGCCGATGATACGGGCTAACCAGAAAGATGATGCCTGGTCGATCCATGCTAACAATTGAAGAGGGATCATATCATTTAGCACATTTTCCCTTGTTTTCAGCTGATAAATAATTTACAACATCTGGAAATCATCACCTCTATATCAAATGAGGCCAAAGAACAATCTACAATGCTTTCAGACTTGGAATTTAATGTCGAATAGACAGTCTAAACTTTAAATCGAAATATTGTTACATACGCTTTGAAAGAGCAAAGAATCTTCCGCAAAACCATCTTATTTTCATACTTACTTCTAAATAGTTCCGAAGAATTTCGAGTTTTGTTACAACATTTAACCGAAACTGTGAATTTTTATTTGATATTTGAAATCAGAAATAAATTTTGATTTTTGTGTCTAAGCTGAAAGAGAAACTTGTAAAGAAAACATGGGAAATATTAAAGCACTTCAGTGTTTTGGTTTATTCAAATGCATTTGGGAATTGGACCCCTCGGTTGAGAGGGGATATTCTTCTCGCATACACCGACTGCGGGTGTACGGGTGCTAATCATAAATTAACATAAGGCTGAGCGTGCAGTTCCGTTTTTTTTTTTGTTTGTTTAGTTAGTTTACTTCACTGTTAGTCAATAACAATAGTGGCTATCTGAGTTAGTTGCGATGCATGTAGTCGAATGATTATAGTTGTAGATCAGTCATGGACAGCTCCTGTCGCTTAGACAGCCTTGTAGACGCGCACGCACTTCACGCTGCCAATGGTGAGGGTCTGTCGGAAGGGAAAATACAAATGTAAGCACAGGGCTCCCAAGATAATGAAGAGCAGGGTACTCACGGTGATCAGCTCGCCATCGTTGAACTCGCGGACAATGGTGGTGGGCTTGTCGCCCTTCTGCTCCTGCGTGAGCTTGTTGCCATCGAGGGTGATGATGCTCTTCACGTTGCGACCATCCAGGGTCTCCTCGTCGAACTCCACGCCCAGCTTGAAGCTGATGGCGGAAGTCTTGAAGGTGGAGGTGGTGGTCAGGGTGTAGGTATCACCCTCCAGAGTCACCTCCACGGTGGGGCTCAGGCTGTTGCCCATCTTGCGCGTCACCAGACCGACGCCTGCGAATAAAATCAAATAAAAAATACGAAAATTTAATGAAAAGGTCAGAAATCGGGAACTAAGGGCAGGGAAAATGAAAAATTGGAATGCGAGAGATGAATTATGGGCTGACTGCACATAATTGAATTAGCCCAACAAACTCGGAGACCCAACAAGATCGGCCACAATGCAAATCATATTTTATTTAATTAAAAATAATAAAGCCGAGTCACGAAGCCGAAGCACTGCAGACTCCGGCGGCGGCTGCTGTTGAAACGTCAAAAGTCGAGCTCAAGGTTAACGAACAATGCGGGCTCCTCCTCCTCCTCCGGGGGCTTATCAATTGGCAAGCCCCTCTATATATAGATCGGGCGGGGACTGGGCCTTATCTGCCAGTAGTGCATTTAATATAAATGTTTAAATGTGAACATCCCGTTTGCAACAGACAGGGTTCTTGAGAAAAGTTTAAAATTATTCAAAATTCAAGATAATCTCTCTTTAAAATGATATTTCCGGGGCTTGACAAGTTCAAAATCGATGAATTGAAGAGAAATAAGCGAAGCAATACTGCAAACTCGAAGATAAGCCTTGTCATATAGCCATTAAATGATAAGCCACGTAATTATTTGGCCCTTGTTAATTGCAGTATTTATATATTTCTGTATTTCTATCAAATTCACAATTTATGGTCATGCCTCATTAGGTCCCCCAGTAATAAACACGTCTCGAGAACAATTAAACAAAGTAAAAACCTAATAATAGCTTGTAATTATCGAAGGAGAAAGAAAGTAAGACCTCTCCTGACCTGTGGCTTTCTATCGGTCTTATTTGGAGCGATTGTACATCCATCAAGCCAGCCAATAGGGCCAATCAATTATGCTCAATTATGTATGGACAACGACAAGCTTGTAGCGTGTAGCTTGCAGCTTGGTGCTTTGCGAGCTCCCTCGAGTCAAGTGTCAACCGTCTGTCGCCGTGCGATAACTTCCCACACATGGGAACCCAGCAACTGTACCCAGAGATCGATTTATATATGCATCGTATATATATGATTCGAGCGAGAACCTTGGATAGATTAGGCTCGCCTGCAATTTCCAGCTACGGTCAACGATAGGGCCAGCCCGCCCAAAGTGCAAAGACTGTAATCGTTGCCCAATTATCGTGACCATCCGCCTCCACTCTACATATATATATATAGGCAGGCATATAGTTTATCGCATTTATATATGACAGCTGATAACCATTGCCGAGGCCCCCGGCCACAACAGGTTGTTTTTGGGCTTTGTTTGGATTTGAAAACTGAGATCTACGTGGCCCTGTCTGGGGACCAAGTCTAGCGTTGAAACCAAAACCGCAAAACGAGAAAAGTTCTGGCTTACTCTTGGGTTCTGGAAAACAAATCCGGACCTCAAACTGGCGCGACATCTCCGGTTTCCCAACAAACCGCCGATATAGGATAAGTCTAGACTGGGGGAGCAGCACAGGAAAAAAATAATTAACTATTTAATTTGAAAGGAATTAAGTTCAAGTTATAATAAACCCAGATAACAAAGTGTAGGCCAGACAGACACCAAAGGCCAAAGATCAGAACCTATTTTAGTAGACAGCCAACTTAATGGCCCAGATTAAAGTTCAGTCGGAACTTTCGCCAAAATACTGACGACACCTGTGTCACGATGATGATTTAATGTTGAAGTGACTCAAAAAAAGGGGGCCAAAGTACAGCCTGTTTAATTAGTTTTTGGATTTATGGCCTCTCCTAGAGATAGATAAGATTTTTAGTGCTCTTTAATTTTTTGCACTCTGATTTGCAACTGTAAATTTATTTCTTTTCTTTTCTTTTTCGGCAAGCTTAGCACGTTTTTTTGCTTTTTGCATCTCCCCCTTTTCCAGCGGCGGTTCCTCTATTGATTTTCATCTTTCTACCAACACACATGCATATGGAGAGTTTGCACAAACGCACACACACACACGCTGCAGAAAAAAGCCGGTCGGTGGATTTCGGTGGCGTGTTTTCGGGTTTCCTCTCACCCCTCTGCCTAAATTTTTGCTGCATTGCGGACTTTCTAGAAACTCACCCAACTCCTTCATATACTCATCGAAGTTCTCGGACTTGTCCAGCTTGTACTTCTTGCCAACGAACGATGCCATTTTAACGGTAAGTCTGGTCTGTGGTTCTACACAAGATATTCACTTTTCAAATTTTTTCGCAGCGAATAGAATTTACTTAGCGGCGTCGCTCTTTTATACTCTCCATTTGCCGGGTTAGGGATGGACAGCGCATCGATAACATTAAAGCTTTCGGGCACATCGATTGTCTTCTGTTTGAATTTAAAAACACAAATTTTTTAAGTATTTCGCTATGACAGGAACTCGAAAAATTATAGTTAAATTTACACTTGATATATTATATTCTTGTAATTAATTTTCTTACAATATTTACTTGAAAATAAAGGAAATTAATGAAATAAAACCTAATGTGAAAAACTTCGATAGTGCCAGCTCTTTTGTAACTGCCAGAAATTAAACAAAGCTCTCTCTCTTGCGCTCTCTGAAAAATTATTGAGCGAATGCTGCGTTGATTTTGAATTCTTGTATGCCTGCTTGGCGGATAAGAGCAAATATTAAATGATCTGTCTTGGGATCGGCTTACCTGATGCAAAACCGCGTACAGTTTATGCATAGTATACTGCATTAGTATGTATATATCGGCGCCACAAAGTTCTACAGATGCTCTGTTACATAAAGATACATTTTTTGGCGCTCTCCAAAGTCTCCAAGTATGCGATCCATTTAGCAATTTCTCCTCTTTCTCACCCTGTGAGTTTTCAGAGCCCCCCTCTTGCACCTCATCGTGAGCTCAGGCCTGCAGCCTTAATTGATTCAAAGGTGCCGGCCTAATAACTATATTTATATGTAAGTCAGCTGCCATGCAATGTATGAATGAAGCTCGGAATACATTCAACATTTTGCGATTTTATATATTTTAAGATATTTTAAAAATAGCTTTTTGCAAAACATTTAGTCTGGATGCGACTTTTGAACCTCCACAATTAGATTGATGTTTGCTAACAAGAATAATTAAATACTTTTGAAAGCACAATGCCCACATTTCTATATCTTTTAACCATATCTATCTACCTTCAGCTTGAATATATACTTTATTGCGAAATGGTGATTCCCTAGTCCAAAAATGCTGATAGTAATCAATAAAAGTCTATGTGCAAAGCGAAAAGCTTTAAATTACTACCTCATCCATAAAACTTTTTATGTCTTTTCCATAATCAATTAACTTGGTCAATTCGCGTTAAAAAAATTAGTAAACCTTATATCATTATAGTCGAGAAAGTACTTAAGGAAAAATTATAGATAAATCAATTTAAAAACCGGAATGGAATCAGATTTTAAATCTATAAATATGGATGTTTTATTAACTTTATTAGTAATTCTAATATTTCTTTACATTTTCTGTGCCTTACGGATTCAGATTTTTCTATTGATCCAGGTGTCCAAGCCCCAAAATAGATAAAAAATCTAGTTATAAAGGTTTGTCTTTATGTCCACCTATATATACATATATATAACCACTTTAAAAGTGCTCCTCTGTGGGTCAGTGGCACCAAGTGAAAAACTCACGGGAACTGCCAAGTGATCTTGTGCATTTGTATAAATAACTTTCGACACAATTCGTTGCATATTATGATTGTGAATATCTTTTGAAAAGTCGCCGCGGCACTGAATTGTAATCTAATCAAGCACTTCCTTCCACCCAAGCCCAATCCAATGCAGTATCCTCTGCTGGGTGGCAACTATATACTTAATAATATATATTTTCATATATAAGTAAGAACAGACCTTCCGATTTCGTTTGGTGCCTTCAGTTATCGTATTAATTCAATTAGTATTTCGTAGACCTGCTTACTGCCCAACCACACCTTATATTTATATGGCCGATCATAAAACTTAATGTTAGGTTGGAAATACACAATCGTTGTATCTAAGTACAAATGACGAATTTCACAATTGGAATAACTCTAAGATTTTATTTAATTATAGTAGGAAAAGTTTTCAACATTACAATTTTTTATTTAGTAAATTTATACATTTTTATTAATAAATGTTTTTATTTATTCTTTTAAAAAATTTTACTTATACTTTTCAAATTTAAAATTTTTTTTAATTGCTTATTTGCTTCTAAAATTTCAATAGTTTTATTTTTAAATAATTCTATTGAGTAGCTCTTAAAAGATTTAATATTATTATTTTATTTATTTTTTAACCTAAAGTTAAATTAAAACTAAAAATTTGAAGATTTTTAAGTACTCTAAAAAATAACGGTTTTATTATCTTCTCTCTTTTGCTTCCCTTTTGTAAATTCCCTTCTTTGGGGATTCCGGAAGAAACCTAAAAGTATGCAGCATTAATTGCCTTTTGTCAAGCTTTTTTAGTCTGTTAAATTCATAAATTCAAATAAATTGTATTGCTTCGTATTGCTTCGTCACCTCTATATACCTTAGTGATTTTCTTAGAATTTACAAATGTACATATGACACCTTTAACATACAATGAGTACGTCCACAAATCTGCAAGCTAATAGAATGTTTACCAGATAAAAAGCGTATCAAAGTTACACGTTGGTTAATGCTGATTACAAGTGTCATGCAAAATGGGGGAAAACGGGCGTTGAAAGGCCTGCTTATCACACGATAAAAGATACAAGAGAGAGCTTTCGAATGCGATAAAGATGGATCCAAGAGATGCAAGAGAACTAAAGAGCGAACAACCTAAAGTGAAAGATTCAAAGATACAAAGAGAGTGCATTAACCAGTTCGTCATCATTCCCATTGGAGCTCCAGAGAGATGTGGAGCGTACTGAGTGCCCCCCAATAGCCGGTGGCCAGCAAGAGAGTAAAGTTTCGATCTTAACCTGGCTCAACAAGTATAATTGAGCAGTGAGAACACTGAAAAATAATGTTTAAGGAAAGCACTAAAATTTTAATTAGAGAAATGTATTACTAAATCAGTTGTTTATTTCCCAGAAAATGCTGTTAAATTATAATAAATACTAAGACTAAAATCAGCTTTAAGATTAAAATGAAAATTAGAATGAATTTTATAATTAAATTTATATTAAACCAGGGTATGTCATAGTCGTGGCCTTTGGTTAGATCTTTCTTGTTTTTTTTTATGAATGTTTCCAAAGGTTTTTAGGGGTTTTCTTTTAGAGATAAGCCCACCAATGGACAACTTTTTTTATTATTATTTTTTAAATTGTTTATAATAAATCTGATAACATTTTTGTTTCCTAATTATTTTTCCAAGTGTAGTGGGGCAACTATTTAATGAAACTGCGAGAGCGGAGCGCCATAGAACCAGCGGAGTGTCGGACCGAGCAGGTCGTCGTGGATCGAGCAGCGTTACTAGCCACCCATATATTCCCATATGGATCCGATAAGTTCGATGTGGACTAAAGCGTATTAGAAACACAGCGCAGCGCGACCGATGACGAAATTCGGCTGTAACAGAGATAGAAGTGAACTGAAGTGATCTTTGGGAGTAGCAGCAGCGGCAGCAGCCTGGAATAAAATCAAATGCCAAGTGATATTATCTGTGCGACAGTGGAAAAGTTTACTCCCTTCGGAAGCGATTAGAAATCGAAGTTCGAGATACAAGATACAAGATCTCTGAGGTTGCTCTGCTCGCTCGCTCGCTGACTGCCTGGCTGGCTCCCTGCTAATGCCAAACTAATTATATTAGAGGCGAGCGCGTGTCCCCTTTCGGATCGAAAAGTGCTAATCAATTGCTGGCTAATTCAAAGACAATCCCGAAACCCCTCCCTCCCCTGTAATGCAACAGTGTATATAGTGCAATTCAACTCCAATTAGTGTAATCTAACCAGCCATCATGCAGTCAATGAAAGCCGATGAACTGCCGCAGAATCCGCGCGAGCGTTCCAATCCCCTGTCCGCGTTGTTTTTCTGGTGAGTTGCTCCCATTTTTTGGAGTTTGTAAAAGCATATAAATTAAAGGAGTATCTTCTTTAATGTTTATTCTATACAAATTGTTTGTTTTAAAACCCATTTCTTGCGAAATACAAATAAAACAGTTATTCTTAGACAGAGTATATAAAAAGATCCTACAGATTAGAGCCGCTTTGATAAGAGAATTAACCCCATTGATAAATAGTTTAGGTGCTAGTTTACGCTTTTAGATTCAGAGGGGGATTTTGGGTAGACATCACGGAGCTGGCGACGCGACAACACTAACAAGTTGATTATTTCATTCAATGGCTCGCTTAATTTGCATGACCGAGTCGTGGAAATCTTTACCCATTCGTCCGGAGCTGCCAGAGCTGGGAGAGTCGCCGGAGCTTTACTCAATTGGCTACCAATTGAAGGCGACACTTTGCCATTTCTGCTTCTTTCTGTGGAACTCCTCCTAAAGAGAATCAAGGCACAATAACTATGATATCCGACCGTGATAACTGGATATGAAAACTGCTGATAAAAGGAATGAATCAGAGGGTATTACAGGGTGTTCAAACAGTTTAAACATCAAATACTTTATCAGCCATGCATAAATTTGATTTAGAGAGACTTTAACTTGCTGATTAGATTTAAATTCAAATATTTCACTTTGTTTCGTTTGTTAAGTAATTATTTCTGGTCATTACTGTCTGTGGTTTGCTTTTGATAAACAAAAAATATGATAAATTCCAAAGAACGTCACTGGCCTTTTGCTCATATCAGAAAATATATATGTGCATTGTTTCCTAGATAAATATATCAAACAATAATGTATTATTATTAATTTGATTGTAACATGTAATTACTTATTTCCATTGTGACTCGAAAAACTTCATTTTGACCCTGACATACTCGTTTTATATTGCTGCATCGGCTAGCAACAGTTTCAGTCTCTTGTTTTGCTTCTGATAAGCGCTCCCGGGGAATGTCAGTTGCGAGTCTCCTCCTAATTTCGGCTGTCATCACCTAAGAATTATCAGTATCAGTCCGTTGATAAGAGAAAGCCTTCCGCTAATTACTTATTATTTTTTTTGTTATTCTCTCAATAAAATGTGACTTTAACCTTGCCTACGTGATGCTGTTCCCACCTGAAGTTTTGCCATGCCCGTGCTTTTCAAGGGGCGCAAGAAGACCCTGGAGCAGAAAGATCTTTATAGGGCACTCAAAGAGCACAAGTCAAGTGAGTTCATAAATCTCTTTTTAAGTTAACAAAAAAGTAATTTTAATCTTTGTCTAATATGCAGATTCTCTGGGCGATCGCTTGTGCGCCGCTTGGGATGAGCAGGTGGCCAGAAATGAGACACCGCGTCTGGGTCGAGCCTTGATAAAGGTATTTGGCTGGAGGCTGGTAGTTACGGGTATTTCCCTATTTCTTCAGGAATTCCTAACCAAGTGAGTATCTTTGGAGGAGGTAGAATAACAAAAGCCACTCACTAATACCCTTTTTTATGCTTATTCAGAGTCACTCAACCCATTTGCCTGTTTGGCGTAATGGCCTACTTTTCCGGCAACGATCCAGATCTGGTCAAGGCCCAGCTCTATGCTGCAGGCCTGATAGCAGGCTCCGTGTTCAGTGTGCTGATTGGACATCCCTATATGTTGGGGCTCCTTCACCTGGGCATGAAAATGCGCGTTGGTAAGTGGTGATTTCTATATATAATCTTGATTGGTTCCCAGCTAATCTTTTTGTTTTTTTTTCGCAGCTCTCAGCAGCCTTATTTATAGGAAGGCTTTGCGGCTTAGCAGGACCGCCTTGGGCGATACCACAGTGGGTCAAGTGGTCAATCTCCTGTCCAACGATGTGGGACGCTTTGATTTGGTTTTGATCAATGTACACTACCTGTGGATAGCTCCCCTCGAGCTGATTCTAGTCACCTACCTGATGTACACACAGGTGAGTGAGGAATCAGGGAATGTTTCTAAATAAACCGGTTTTGAGTTGCCCTTTTGTGTTCTTTAAACGTGACCCGAAATCATGAATATTAAGCAACAATTTTCCTTAGAAAAAAGCTACACAAATATAAAAATAAAATAAAAAACATTAATACTTTTCTCTGGTTATAGCCAAGACCTTTTTGGCCTTACTTATTCAAACATTTAGCTATCAGTGAATAGTTTGGCTATGAATATAAATGTTTATTTATTATTATTAATTGCTTTCTGTTCATAGACAAATGGCTGACCAATTACAGAAACCGTTAATCAAATATTAATTTAATTTGGAAAGGAAATAATGTTAATAAAAATATTTATAATGTTTTATGAATGATTATTATAATTATTTATTTACTTCCAAATTAATTAAATTCAAAATTAAACATATAAAATTCTCTATCTTTCAGATAGGAATATCTTCTCTGTTTGGCATAGCCATAATGCTGCTCTTTCTACCCTTCCAAGCCTACCTGGGCAAGCGGACCAGCGTGCTCCGGCTGAGGACTGCCTTGCGGACGGATGAACGCGTCCGAATGATGAACGAGATCATCTCTGGCATTCAGGTGATCAAGATGTATGCCTGGGAGAAGCCATTCGGCAAGTTGGTGGAGCTGACGCGCTTCAACGAGATGCTGTGCATCAAGCAAGTCAACTATATTCGCGGCATCCTCATCTCGTTTGCCCTGTTCCTGTCCCGCGTCTTCGTCTCCTCCAGCCTGATTGCCTTCGTCCTGCTGGGAAATCTCCTGAATGCCGAAAAGGCCTTCTTTGTCACCGCCTACTACAATATCCTGCGACGCTCCGTGACCATGTTCTTCCCGCAGGGCATTTCCCAGTTTGCCGAACTGCTGGTCTCCGTGCGGCGCCTGGAGACGTTCATGCATCACCCAGAGACCCAGGTCAGGGATAAGTCAGGGAGTCCCACGCTCGCACCACCAAAAGGAGAGTCACTAAATGGCGACAGTCCCAAGAGCAATGGCCTGTCGGAGAATCTGATTGAGTTCAGTCAGTTTCAGGCCCGCTGGGAGAGTCATTCGGTGGATCCAACGCTAGAGGACATCAATCTGCAGCTGGGCCGCCGCAAACTGGTGGCCGTCATTGGACCCGTGGGCGCTGGCAAGTCCAGCTTGATCCAGGCCGTGCTTGGCGAGCTGCCGGCGACGAGCGGTAGCCTGCGGGTCAACGGCAGTTACTCCTATGCGGCGCAGGAGCCTTGGCTTTTCACTGGCTCCGTGCGCCAGAATATCCTCTTCGGTTTGGAGTGGGACAAGCATCGCTATCGCACTGTAATTAAGAAGTGCGCCCTGGAAAGGGACCTGGAGCTGCTGCCGTATGGCGACAAGACGATTGTGGGCGAGCGTGGAGCTTCACTTTCAGGTGGCCAAAAGGCCAGGATTAGTCTGGCGCGAGCGGTGTACCGACGAGCGGATATTTACCTGCTCGATGATCCCCTCAGCGCCGTGGATACTCATGTGGGGCGGCATCTCTTTGACCAATGCATGCGCGGTTATTTGCGCAGTGAGCTTGTGATTTTGGTCACCCATCAGCTGCAGTTTCTGGAGCAAGCTGACCTCATAGTTATCATGGATAAGGGTCGCATTAGCGCCATGGGCACTTACTCCTCGATGAAGCGCAGTGGCTTGGACTTTGCCCAACTCCTCACGGCTCCCAATAAAGAGGATGAGGCACTGGAGGAGACAGAGTTGGCCATTGGCGATGGTGTGGATCGTTTGGGTGTGCCCTCGCTGAGCAGAAGCAACAGCAACAAGATCAGTAGGCCAAGCTCGCGGAACAACAGCTTCACCTCATTGAGTTCCATGGCGGAATCGATGGCCCAGGAGGCGGCTCTGCAGCTGCAGGAGACTCGGGTGGAGGGCAAGATCGGGCTGGAATTGTACAAGGAATATTTGACGGCGGGCAGCAGTTGGTTTATGCTCTCATTTATGGTGTTTCTCTGCCTGGCAACGCAGATTCTGTGCTCATTTGCGGATTACTTTTTGTCTTATTGGTAAGAAGAGATTGCAGATTATTTTTATATATTTCTCCCATTTTAATCCCTTAATTAATCTTACAGGGTGGACAAAAACACCAATGGCTCTGACATTAGCTCGGAAACGGAGGACATGTACTACTTTGCCGCCCTCAATGTGGCCGTGGTGGTCTTCACCATCGTTCGGACCATGCTCTTCTATAAAATGGCCATGCGCAGCTCCACCCACTTGCATAATGCCATGTATCGTGGCATAACTAGAGCTGCCATGTACTTCTTCAACACGAATCCCTCGGGTCGCATACTCAATCGCTTCTCCAAGGATCTGGGACAAGTGGATGAAGTCCTGCCCACCGTTATGCTGGATGTGGTGCAGATATTCCTCACTCTACTCGGCATCATTGTGGTGATCTGCATCACTAATCCCTATTATCTGATCCTGACATTAGCCTTGGCCATTATTTTCTATTACATAAGGGAGTTCTACCTGAAGACTTCGAGGGATGTGAAGCGTTTGGAGGCGGTGGCCAGGTCACCGATTTACTCACATTTGGGTGCCACCATCAGCGGCCTGCCCACAATTCGGGCGTTGGGAGCTCAGAAGGAACTTATTGCTGAGTTTGATAATCTCCAGGATCTGCATAGCTCCGGTTACTACACCTTCCTGGCCACAAATCGTGCTTTTGGCTATTATCTGGACTGCTTTTGCACGATGTACATTGTGATCATCATCCTCAATTACTTTATTAACCCACCAAACAGTCCCGGCGAAGTGGGCTTGGCCATTACCCAAGCAATGGGCATGACTGGAATGGTGCAGTGGGGCATGCGGCAGTCGGCGGAGCTGGAGAACACAATGACCGCCGTGGAGCGGGTGGTGGAGTACGATGAAATCGAGCCGGAGGGTGAGTTCGAGTCCCGGCAGGGCAAGAAACCGCCGCCAAATTGGCCAGAAAGGGGAGAGATCATAACGGAGGATCTCTGCCTGCGCTACTTCCCGGATCCGCAGGCCAAGTATGTGCTCAAAGCCTTGAATTTCCGTATCCGGCCCTGCGAAAAGGTGGGCATCGTTGGACGCACTGGAGCGGGCAAGTCGTCGCTGATCAATGCCCTCTTCCGACTCTCCTACAACGAGGGCATCATCACCATCGACGAGAGGGATACGGCCAAGATGGGCCTCTTTGATCTCCGAAGCAAGATTTCGATTATACCCCAGGAGCCGGTGCTCTTCTCGGGCAGCATGCGCTACAATCTGGATCCCTTCGAGGAGTACGACGATGCCAAGCTGTGGGAGGCCCTCGAAGAGGTCAAGTTGAAGCCAGTGATTGCTGAGCTGCCCAGTGGATTGCTGAGCAAGATTAGCGAGGGTGGCTCCAACTTTAGCGTGGGTCAACGTCAGTTGGTGTGCCTGGCGCGGGCGATTCTGCGGGAAAATCGAGTCCTGGTGATGGACGAGGCCACGGCCAATGTGGATCCACAAACGGATGCCCTGATACAGGCCACAATCAGGAGTAAATTCCGCGACTGCACAGTGCTGACCATAGCCCATCGACTTAACACGATTATGGACTCGGATCGAGTGTTGGTGATGGATGCCGGTCACCTGGTGGAGTTTGGTTCACCCTATGAACTTCTAACAGCCACCGAGTCAAAGATTTTCCATGGCATGGTAATGGAAACGGGTCAGAATAGCTTTGACAGCCTCCTCAAGGTGGCCGAGAATGTGAGTGCGGGGAGAATTTAATTGAATTGAATTAATTATTAATTTATTTCATTATTTTCAGGCCCATCTGGAGGCAAAGAAACCAAAATCGGAGTAAATCTGATGGCACAGGTTTATACTTAAGGTCTCAACTACTGCAAATTGGTACCTAATCCTCCAGCCAGCTGCATTTAAGTTAATTTTTGCTACTTAAAGTATTATACGCCTTCCAACCTTAAAAACCCCAAAAGCCCTTCTTTTATAGATTTAGTTTGAAATTCAGAAGCAGCCAATCGAATGGTTAAATACATAAAAAGAGTCTCAAAAAATGAATTATTATTTAAATTATATGGAAAAGTATGTAATTTGCAAGCATCTTTATTAATGATAAATTAAGCTAACAATTCATTGCCAAATTATTTATTATATTCTTCAGGTAAAAGCCATGTGCAAAAGTTTTCTAAACTTAAGAAGTTACATGTTTTAACTACAAATTTAATATATTTGTTTAACAACTTCTCTGGTTCAAACCTCACTGGAGGTCATCGAGCTCATTGAGCGTACCTTGGGTCGAATTTGAACCACAGCTCGCTTGGGTGTCGGGGAGGTGATCAGATTGAATCCGCGAAACAAAAATATGCCACAGCCATCGCAGGCCATCAGCAGAACGGCAGTGAGTTGAACCAAAATCACTTTGATCACCGATGGATGGACATTTGGCCAATCGTTCAAATGGCGAACAGATATAACATAGAACAGAGCCACCGCATTGCCGATGAGCATCACGCAGATGAAGATGGAGCTTATCTCGTGGCGTCCAAATATGCTGAGAGCCCGCAAGCTAGCCAGGATTATGATGAGGGGTATGAGCATATGGATAAATACCAGGAAACCCAGCATAGTGAGGCAGCAATGTGGCATAAATAGTCGATCTGTGTTGGCCAAATAGGTGAAACTCTGCAGCCAATGGCCAGTGCCCATCATCGAGACGTAGAAGTAAAGCAAAATTGACACGGCAAAGCGGTAGCATAGCTGCAGATACTCGGTGGTTGTTAGCATTGAATCCTCCTTGTCCTCGTCTTCCTTCATCTGCAATCTGGTCTCCAAATGCACCTCGATACCCTGTTGATACTCCAGAATCAATAACTGGGCAAAGAGGGAGGTGTAGGAGTCACTCAGGAGAGCATGAACAGTCAGCAAGTTGAAGCAAATCAATTCCAGGCGAGATCGCAGGCAGGTATTCTTACTATATGGTATCGAGGCGAAGGCATAGAAAAGATACCCCCAATTGGCTGCCATCATATAGATGGGAATCGTTTCTCCCGTCTCCTTCAAATAGATTCCCACTCCTCCCAGCAGCAGCATTCCTCCGTTGACTATCCAAACGCGCGTCTGGTGATTTTCGCAGAAAATGTAAGGACGCAGGATAACAAAAAACATGCTAATCGCCTGCAGGGTCATCCGATAATTGGTCTCCATCAAGATCTCCAGTTTGGGTAGAAAGCACAGGAACAAACCCAGCTGGAAAAGCAGAGCCAACCAGGCCAGGACCCTCATGGAGGGACGCACACAGCCCAGTCGATTGTAGAAGGCAACAGCCATAACGTACGTCAGGCTGAGGGAGTAGCTGCAGCACAGCGTCATAACAATAAATCCCGCAGGTATGGCTATCCAGCTTAGGTGGGTCCACTTATCCAGGATGTAATGACCTTTCAGTGGCAACTCCGCTTGGGCCAGACACCAAAAGGCAAAGGGCGCCACCAAACAGATGATCGTGAGAAGCGATAATCCTTGCAGAAGGGCCAGCTCCCCCAGCATCAGTCCCAGCGACGCCAACACAGTTGTGGACCAATTCAGAAAGCCTCTGCGATGCTCCTTGGAGGCCCGCGAATCGCGGGACAGCTTCAGCATGAGATAGAGTTCCCAGCCGAGCAGAGCCAGAGCCGTGGTCACCACCAGCGGAATGTGATAGTATCCCGCGTAGGCTTTCACAGTCTTCAAAGCCAAACGGGCTGCCACTCGGCTCGTCTCCAAGGCCTTGGCTTGCCAGTTCATTTTGGTGAGGTGGTTTATCTGATATTTGTAAAGGGAAATCCGCTGAAGATCCAAATCCCCCGCCTTGGGCAGCCATTTGTGGAAGCAGCTCCGTTTGTGACGTTTTACAAGGACTTTCGACTGGAGGAGAAGCTGAAGGGCATTCAGATGCATGGCTTTTCCCTCCGCCTCCGCGGATACATTCAGATAGCCCAAAGGCAACTGACCCAGATTGTTGGCCGGTGGTGGCAAGCCAATTAAAGCAGACATTAGCGACGTCAGCTGGATCTGCTCTAGCCTCTGGAGTGTCTGGTTAGCCTTGATGCCGGCGCCCCAGAGCAGAAAGGGTGTCTCCGTCTCGTAAGGAGCTCCAGCGCCATGAGAGCCTACAAAGGATATAGTTATTCACTAAACAAAGGCAATCTCCTCGCTATCCTTACCCAAATTACTGAGTCCATGTGCCGAGGCCATAAGATAAGCAGTCCTTTTGTCCCTGAAAACACTTTCCAGCACTTCGTAGACCTCAATAATGCCCCCCTGGGCACCGAACAAACTCTTTATATATTTCACATCCCAGGGACTGGCTCCGCCTACGTCGCCCATGCGGACCAAGATCAACACTCGGCTGGCATTTCTTATCCTGCTCTGATTATCATCGTCGGACAGGTAGTCTTGCAGAGCTAGGAGACCAGATTGTTCCGTTTTCGATTTGTCACCCACAAATGTTAGTAAAAGTCCATTAGCCGAGTCCAGGGTGCGATTGAAGATTGTGTCATAGGTTACGGTGAGCGGCGGCGTCGGATGGAAGCCGGCAAACAGGGCCACATTGCCCGCTTGGGTGAGCGTCGGCACACTGGTGTGGGCAATGCCCTGCAGACCTTGGCTCTGGTTTATCTCACCCAGATGTGGCACCTGGCTAAAGTTCTGCGAGAAGAACGTTTTGGCGCTGAGACCTTCGGCAAGGAAGACCACCAGACGATCCGCTGGCTGCTTGACACCCATTTTCGGCAGCGTCGTCTGCGGCTCCAGGTGGATCAGCGGCGCGGACTGAAAGTAGATCTTCAGCACGCACACCAGAAGCAGAAGATGCACCAGACAGGCCTTTGTTTTCCACATCTTTAGCGGGATTGCAAGTTTACCCCAAAAACTTAATAAAATCCGACGATATAGCAGGAACAGAGCATTTGTAAGAATCGAGAATAGGCACCAGAAAACTATCCGAAAGAGAGCCCACTTCATTTCTGATTGCTTCAGCTATGAATGATTATGTTAAGCACGAAATAAGTTCATAAAAACACTCGAGAAATCTAGTAGTCCTCAGGCAGATCTGTCAGTATTTCAACTCCGGCTATAACTCACCCGAAACCATATCGAAACCATAAAATACAATGTTGGAATCCTACCGCAGTCTTGTGCTCCTGCAGCTTTTGCCGCTCCTTGCAGTTCTCTTGGTTTATCTTCGATCCACATCCTTGGATGGCCTGAAACCGCAAAAGTATGCAGAGGATTCACCGCCTGCCGATCGCCTGGTGGTCTTCATAAAGGACGACTTGTCTGCCGACATGTTCTTCGCCAATCGGTGTAACAGTGTGCCGCTGCTGCGTGATATTTTCCAGCACGAAGGTCTGCTGGGTGTTACCTGTCCAGAGGCTGCAACCTATCGTCCCCTGTCGCCATATGTGGCTCTATTTTCCGGTGTCAATGAGGATGCAGCCACTGTGGCACGCAGCTGGCTGTGGCAAATTGAGGCTGCTGACTCCCTATTCGCAAGATGCCAACACAACTTTGCCTGGACAACACCAGAATTGGGTGCTTATTTTCCAAATTTGAATTTATGCCGGGGAATTGACATCGAAGCGGAGGATTTTATTGCTGAGAGTGTGAAGCGTTTCCTAACTGTCGAATCCGATAACTGGCAAAAGACCAAAGGAATCCTCTTCTTTGTGCACCTGAAGGGAGTGGCGCCATCTCGGAAAACCCTGCCAGGAATCGAAGCCAACATTATGGACATGTACAGGGAATTTGAAACCAATTTTCCCGACCGGCGAACGGCCTATTTACTTACCTCCAACTTGGCTAAAACCAAGATTCAATGTAAGGACTTGTATCAACTCTATCTTCACAATGAATGATGAATCCTTTCTTCCAGGGAAATGCAAGCTGTCCGTTGAGTCGCCATTTATGTTGTGGGGCTCTGGGGTGCCTCACATCACATCCGGGGGCGATCGCACCATCATGGTCAATGCCACTGGGTACCAGTTACCCCTGCAAGTCCTGAATCCCCTTCAGCTAACATCTTTAATGAGCGCTCTGCTGGGTCTTCCGCCGCCGTTGTATAGCCGCGGCATGCTCCCACCTGGCATGCTGAACGTGAGCTTGGCTTACGAGGCCAAAGCCATGCTGACCAATGCCCAGCAGCTGTTGGCACAGACGCGTCGCATGAGGGAGCTGCATCCTGGGTCGACTCCCGGCCATTGGCTGGACTTTAAGCTGATGGATTCCTTTCTGAAAAACTGCTGGCGCCTCGTCAGGCAGGAACGCTTCAAGGCTCTGCGGGAGTACAGTTGCAACTATATGCCTTTGCTAAACAAGGAAATGGACTTCTACAAGGACTACTTTCGCCCGGCCATGGTCTGGGCAGTGACCGTGGCTGGAGTTGGATGGCTTTGCTGTATGTGCTGTCACCTTGCCGAGAGTAATGGCCAGGATATGGGCTCAATGAAGGGACTGGCTTTTCTCAGAGGCTTTTCTCGATTGCTGACCGCTATGTTGGTGATATTTATGATGCTGGAAAGGATTCCCTGGGTGGTGCAGGGTATAATGCTCCTGCCTTCCCTCTATTGGACGGTCGCCCTAAAGATGTTGCGTCAGAAAATCAAAATGGTGAGCCTTCGCAGAGGGATTCTGTCCATTTTTTTCGTCATGACTTGCCTGGGTGGCTTTTTCCAACGCCCTATCTTGGGACTGGGCTATTTGGGATTTGCCTGTTACTCCAACAGGGATGCCTTTCGGGTCCGAGGAATGCAGTTGTACCTGTGGCTACTCTTGGTTCTGGGACTGTCGTTAGTGTCTCTCCTGCCGGAGCCAATGGGACGTTTGCAGCCAGGAGCTCTGCTTTTTAGCATCTGGCTGACCCTTATGCGGCCCCTGGCCTTTGGCGTGTACCTAAACCCGTTGACCTGGCTGATTAACATAGCCGTGCTCCTGCATTCCATGGAGTACGTCTTGGTGGGCGCGTTGCCCTGGGCCACGTATGTGGCTTCATGGGTATTTTTGCTCTATGTGGCCTTTGGCCAGCGACGCAGTGTCCAGCCCAGCGAGGTGATATTCTTCAACCTGAGCACCCTGTACACCTTGACGTGCACCTCGTACGAATCGGTGGTTATCCAAATGCTGGCCATGGAGCTGCTGCTGGGACTGCGAATGAAGCTGGAGAGGAATGAGACAATCGATGCGTGGACTGCAGCCCATTATATACTGGTGTATAGCTGGTACTCTCTGTTTGCCATTGGCAGCGTGCCGGCCTTCCAGGACTTCTTTGAAATCCTGCATGAAACCACTTTCGGGAACTTCTTTCTGGCCAATTTCCTGATTATGATGCTAAAGCTGTGCCTGCCCTGGCTGCTGATACTCTGCATTTTGGCGGGAAACTACAAGGATATTTGGTCACACGAGAGGCAGATCTTTGGGCGGCTTCTTCTGCTGAGCAGTGCCATGTCGCTGGTGCTGCTGCATCAAATTTGCAGCGACGGTCCATGGACGGATATTATAACCAGCTTCACCAACTTTGCCATGGTGCAGGTGTTCCCGCTCATTTGGCTGCTACTGTGGCGTCTGGCGCACCACAAGATGGGCTCCAAGTGGGCTAACGAGCTGCCAGACAGAGTGCCCTAAGAAAAAAACGTTGTATTGACTGGCAGAAATTTTATTTTATGAATTTATAATCACAATTTTTTGTAACTTTTATTGTAACGTAATAAATACCAAATGAATTTAAACTTTACAAAATTTAAAACTAAAAATACTCTCCTTTTTCGCTGGTCTTTTCTCGGTGGTTTTTCCCTAAACGCGCTTGGTCACACTGTCAAACATAGAAAATAAACAAAAAGCTCTCTGCGGAAATTATGTTTTCACGATAATAACCAACACATTTGTGCTGGCGCAAGTGTGTGCTGGAAAAACCAACCCCCCGGGCATCGCCAATTCGCAGCAGGACGTGGAAGTTTGCCGCGGAAACGGCTATTGCGTATTCCGCACCACGGAAGCAGGCTGAAGCAACCACAGCAGCAACAACAATATAGTAAAAGGTGAGGCAAAAAAACTTTACATGTGAATGTGGGGGCGGGCGGTGTACAATACAAACTGTTGGCTTTTAATAACAACAATTGCCATGTATTGTGCACGTACCAATACATTGACGAACCAACACTGTCACACACTGATTTTGGAGCGCGTAGGCAAAATGGCAGACCACAAAAAGCAAATTGAGTTAAGTTTAGTTTCCACCTAACACCTCCATCAAGCGCCCATCGCCCCCGCTGCCGCTCCCGCTTGCGATCTTTGCTGTATGAGTCGGCCACCTAGGCAGAGCGATAAGGTTCTAATTCCGTTCTCGATCGGTAGGCCTGCGAAGGTCGGATATTGTCACGCCGGGTATCTTTCGCCAGAGCGGAGATTGCATATGAACGCCCTGCGCTGTGCGCCGTCTTTAGCAATGCGCTCTTGCACTGGGCTTTCCCCCTTTCGCTGATTTATGCTCTATATTTATGGATGGGTATGGTGACTCTCAGCACAAGTTGGGGTTTTCCTTTTTTATAAATTTATTTTAATATGAAATGTATTTCAAGCAGGAAAAGATATTTAAAAGGAAGAAGGCAAAAGTCTCGTTATAAATCAATTTTATTTCCTTATTTATTTTATTTGGCAAGAAAATGAGATAAATTAAGGTATAGATTTTCAGTTATTATCTCCCTAACCGGTTCAAAAAGTCGAATTTTATTTATTAACATTAAATAAACCATAAAAAGTACTCTACTTTTTTTCAGGCGTACACTGTTTTATGGTTTATCATAAATAAATTTGGCTGAGTTGTTAGTAAAACTTATTTAATAAACAAAAATTAGCATCTTTCATAGATAGCTACCAACAAACCTTAAACCAAATAAATGTTTTAAATAAAAACCGGTTAAAAACTTACCACAAAGCATATTTCTTTACATTTTGATGATTAAAATAAAGAATTTACCTTGTAAACTTACCAAAAATCAATGTAAATATTCTTACAAAATCCACTAGATCCGTTCTAAGCCTCATAGAGTACTCCCTAGTTCGTTCTCCTTAGCCAAATGTTAATTCTGGTCTTCTTTTGTCTTGCTTTTGCCATTATTCAGCCACTTGTTCAGCAGACAGGCACAGTTGCCTCAATTAGTTGTGGCTTTTTGTGGCAGTCTTCGGTGTGGTGAGGTGACTTGCTCATTAGGCAAAACTCGAGCATCCGGCGGAGCAGCAAGTGGCAGCGGCAACAGCCCGTGCCCCAGTGTCATTAGCCAAGGGAGAAGCAAGTGAATATAGTAGTTGCTACTTTCACTGCCCCCCATTCCGTTCTGAGGCACATCGGCAGCAGCAGCTGATGTGTAATCACTGGGTTAATGCCTTCGTTTAAGTGCGATTAGTGACCAATCAGCAGCTGTTTAAATGCAATAGTCTTTGGCTTGAGCAGGAAGCAAGTGAACAAACTAGATTACCGTTTAGTTGCTGGACGAACAATGCCTTTTCCGTACCTTAGCGGGAGTCTCAACGAACTGGACTCACTGGGCCTACTCCAAGAAGATGAGGTGTAACCGCAATCCACTCTTAAGCCCCATGGTTATCTCTTCTAAATTGCCCAATTTGATGTTGGCCTCGGCAGCGATAAGGCTTCGAGATAGCCCCAAAAAACTATGCGAGACATCAGAATGAGCAATGGATGTGTGAGAGAGTGCACTTAATTGCGCATTTCGTATTATTCCAACCCGCTGTTGGGAGAGGCTCTCCCAATCTCTGTCCATATATCTATCTATCTATCTGTATCTCAGTCCCAGTGAATTTGCATACACAATTAGTGGGTTCTGCTAGTGGGCGTATAGAGGCTGATCGTGTAACGATTTTCTGCTCTGCCATTTCAGTTCACTGTCGCCTCGGCGATGGCCACGGCACCGCGTTCCCTGGACACCATCTCCCTGTGCTCCACGGTCTCCAGCTGCCCGGATCGGAATGGCTTCTATGGAGGCTTCCAGCGCACGGACAAGCCCAAGGAGCCCCTTTCCAAGGCTCAGATCATAGCCAGGGAGAAGAAATGGCTTTACATGATTGAGAACTGGTCCACTTATATGTCCAAGAACTACAAAAAGGTAAGAAAAACTATCCTTCCATCATAATTATAACTAATTAGGATGCATTTAATTCCCTTTTAGATCCGCGATCGCTGTCGCAAGGGCATTCCGAAGTCGGTGCGACCCAAAGCCTGGTTCTATTTATCTGGGGCGTATCTGCTGAAAAAGAAAAACCCCAACGTTTACAGTGAGCTGCTGGAGAAGCCCGGTAATCCAACGACCATCGAGGAGATCAAAAAGGATAAGCATCGACAGTTTCCCTTCCACGAAATGTTTCTCGACGAACAGAAAGTCGGCCAAATCGAACTCTTCAATGTGCTCAAAGCCTACTCGATATACAACCCCAAGGTGGGCTTCTGCCAGGCGCAGGCACCGATAGCTGCCTTTCTATTGATGCACCTGCCCGCAGAGGACGCCTTCTGGGTGTTTGTCAGTGTTTGTGATGTGTAAGTCCGGCTTTTTTGATTAAAACTAGCTCAAATCAATAATTTTTATTTCTATTTTTTTGCAGTTACCTACAGGACTACTTTATACCCGGCCTGGAGGTGATCCAAAACGATGCCGGCATCCTGGAGGGCCTTCTAAAGAAGACCTGCCCGCCCGTCTATCGTCACCTGCAGAAGCACAAAGTGGAACCCCTGCTCTACATGACCGATTGGTTCCTCTGTGCGATGACACGAACCCTGCCCTGGGAGACGCTGCTGCGCGTCTGGGACTGCTTTCTGGCCGAGGGCATACGGGTGATCTTCAAGGTGGCCCTGGTTATCATTGGAGCCTCGCTAAGCCGGCATAAGGTGCGCAAAACATGCACAGGTCTGTGCGAAACTCTGGAAGTGCTACGTTCGCCGGAGGAGCACATCGTGGAAGAGGAGTTCATCATCAATAACATGATGCGGCTTAATCTGCGCGTCGAGGACTTCCAGATCGAACACACACGTCAGAAGGCGCGCCGGGCCAAGCAGAAGGCGCAACAGGAGGCCGAAGCCGGCGGACATCGACGCAATATGCCAACCCTGTGAAAGGAATGGCATCTACTACTACTTTAACAAATTGTTACTAAACACACAAACACAACAGCATAAGATTTTTACGTTTAAAGTCGAATAGGAGACGGAGGAGGCAAAAGATCGTGCACAAAGCGGAGGCAGGGCAGTCGAGTCGAGTGACCGGAACTGGTTTAGTCAGTTAACGCGGTCAGTCAATTACGGAGACATCATTCCAAGCAATCAATCAGTTTGTCTAATTTTAAGCCAATTCTTTTGTTGAGCACCATCGGGCTGGACTTGTATTCTGTATTCATAATCGTATTATTCATTTAGTGGCAATTATTATGAGCGTGCAATTTGTTTATGCTTTTCAAAAGTATTTATTACATATTTATTATTATATTATTATTATTATTATGATAATGTAACATTTAAAGTCCAAGTTGAGAGGACCCGGAACATATCGTATTATGATCATCACCACCACCAATCAAGGCAGCTGACACAGACAGAGCTATCGGTTTCTTGAGCGCCGAAATAAACTCGCGATAGAATTACGAGCAAGTTGATAATATATAGTCTCCCTTACTGGGCAGGTTTATCTTGGCGGGGGCTCATGTCCCTCTGAAGAAATCGCATAGCTCTACTACTTTTTACTCCTTTATCCGTATTTCTGCTCCGAGATGAGAATGTTGATATTTACCTTCGATAATACGTGACAAACCTGAGAAGTTTGGAACTAAATATTAAACTTTATTACTAATAAAACAGAAAATATCATAAAAAATCAAATAAATTTGTTTTTTTCCAAGAGAAACATTTGTTTTTATCGAATTAAATGTCTTATTTATTAACATTATTTAAACAGAGGCCTAACCGATCATAGGTGCAGAGAGAGACATATTATTTGCTGACTAATTCCTGATTAGTCCAAGGAGTTGGCATTTAACTCTAACTGAATTCCTAAAAATATATGTATGTTTATGTAATTGATTTATTATAATTTCCATAATATCAGTTTCATACAGCTTAGGTCTAGAAATAAATAGCTGAGGACTTATACGACTAGTAATGTTAGAGGGCGTGTGACACTACCATATAGCTAAGAGTCCAAAATAGGAGTTAGGCGGCACATTATCTGTAAATACTACGAAATACTCTGCTTATAATCTCATGAAAACGCAGCTCTTTAGAGAGACTTCAATGGGTTTCTGTCGAGCACTGGAAGTACGGGCGTTGTGGAAGTGGAATCGGAATCGGATGTGGAGATGGCATCGAATCCTAGGGATGTAGATTTATCGCGATATATGACATAAATATCAAAAACTTTGATATATCGAAATTTACATATATTATTTGTCACTTTTATCGATTACCAAAGCCAATATCTATTTATCGCACATATATCGATCCCTAGGGAAAACCAATTTGTTTGATTTATAAACATAAAACCCTGATATATCGCAGCGATAAACTGTAATCTTTGTCAATAACTTAAATTTCTTTTAAAGAAATAATGACTTTAGATGAGAATTGAATCTTTTGTATTTTACCAAGTAAAAAGATTCTTTAAAACTTATAATAAAAATTTAAAATTAATTAAAATGTTGGCCGCTACAGAATTAAATACAAAAGCCCTAAACAAATGATATTCTTTAAAATCAGAATCAAGTTAAAACAGTTCATTTTTAAATATATATCTTCAATATCTGAGATTCCCATAACTATGGACTAGTTAAGTAAAAAGATATATAAAACTTGTAGTAATGCTGCAAAGATTACGTTTATCCCTGCGATAAATTATTTCGAAGACGAACCCTAGCCCAGCAAATACTGGTCCTCAAATTCCATGTCGTCTCCGTCGTCCAATAAATGCGGCGGAAGCGGCATGTAGGGCCCTGAATCCTGGCCCGTCTGGTTGTCCTCTTCATCTGCGGCCTGGCCCACGGTCCCCTCCTGCTCCTTCTCCTCCTGGGCAATCTGTTCGCGGAGTATCTGCATCTCGTTCTCGCCCACCGTTGTGGGATGATGCTTGCGGAGATGCTGCTGCAGCTCCCGGAGACTGTGCAGGCCGGATCCCACAGACGCATCCCGATCACTGCTCTGCTCGCACAGCTGACAGCGGATGTAGGCCGGCTGTGGAAGATGCTGGAAGCGGTGATATTGCAGCACCCACTGCCGGTTCGTCTGCAGCTCCTCGTTGCAGTCCTGGCAGCGATACAGATCCTCAGCGCCATCCACCTTGTTCATGTGCAGCAGGTCCAGCGCGGTCAGGCCGTGAAGGATGTTAATGTGATCGCGCCACTGCTTCCGACTGGGTGTATTGAAGTCATCGCCGCACTGCGGACACGCCAGATGGTAAATGGTGCTCAGCTGTGAGTCCTGGCTGGGCTCTTCATCGTCCAAGTCGCGTTGCGGACGATTGTCACACCGGTTAGTGTCGCGATTCAGGTGCTTAAAGAACATTTGCTTGCGCACAAACGAGGCGTCGCAGGTCAGACACTTGAAGGAGCGATGGGGAAGATGCCGGAACTTGTGCGACTGCAGCTGACCAATGGCGCCCTTGGTGTGGGTCACCGTGACGCGCTTGTAGCACTCCAGGCACAGGTAGTGATGGTTGTCGATCTGCCGGAAGTTCAGGCCTTCGCGGCTGTTGAAATTGTGCTGCTCCACAATGTGCTTGCGCCAGAAGGCATGAGAGTCGAAGTTCTGGTTGCATTTTGGGCAGAAGTACGTGATGAAGTCCATATCTACGGCATTGTGGTAAGAGATGCTGTCCTCCAGGGTGTTCAGCCCGGCGGGACGCGTTGGCAGGTCACCGGGTTGGGGTTTCAAAGTGCGACTGACCACTGGCGCAGCAGCTGGAACAGCTAGAGAGGCGGTGGAAGAGCAGCCGGGTGGAGAACCAGCTGCCGGAGCGGGTGTGGGTATCGGAATCTTCTCCTTATCCCCATCCTTGAAGCGATTATAGGCTTTCATCGGCTTGGTGACCATTAGGGGCGTCTCCCTGTCAAAGATGTTGTGGCGCGCCCTGAGATGTGCCGCTATGTTCGGCTTGTGGTTATAGCAGGTGCCGCAAACCAAGCACTTGAGATACAGGCGGTATGGCAGGTGACGGAAGTGATGGTCCTGCAGACCCTTCAGCTTCGAGTTGCACACAATGTCCTTGCACTGCGTGCACTGGTAGCGATACTTGTCCAACTGCCGCATGTTCAGGTAGTTTCGCTTATCGAAGTTGTGCTCCTCGTTGATGTGACGCCGCCACTCGTACTGCGTCTTGTACTCCTTGCCGCACGACGGGCACAGGAAGATGTAGTTCTGCTCTACGGTGGTAAGGCCAGAGTCTGCTCCACCGGCATTCGAAATCATAAGGCGATGCCTCCTGCCCGCCTGATGGGGCTTTCGGCTGTGCTTCTCGCTGATGTGCACCCGCACAGCCATCTGTGTGGGAAAGAGAGTGCTGCAGTGGACGCACTTGTAGCGCTGCTGAGTAATCTGCGAAGGGGGTCGCGGCGGTGGAGCCGGCAACTGACGCTGTTGCGGTGGCTGTACAACCGGGTAATCGTCTTCGTCGGCGAGCATCTGTTCCCCAAAGTCATTCTCCTCCTCCAAGCTGCTCTGCTCCACATCGTCCAAGTAGATAATCTCATAGGTCTCATTGGCCACGGTGACGATCTGCTTGCGGGGCTGCTTGGGGGTAGTTAGCATGGGTAAAGGTGGTGCTGCTCCACCACCAGACTTGCGAGCCTCACAGCCGATGCGGTGATAGGTGGCCAGATGCTTGACGAGACCCTTCCGGTCCGTGTAGGACTTGTGGCACTTGCGGCATCTGGCATACGCCTTGAACGGCAGATGGGTGATCCTGTGCTGCTGAGCGTTCTGTATGCCATAGGCATTCGTGATGATCTTGTCGCATTCGGTGCACTTTAGCTGCCGTTCGTTGATCATCTCGAAGTTCAGCTTGGACAGATCGTTCATGCTGTGCGCCATGACAACGTGGGTGCGCCAGTGCTTCTTCTCGATGAACTCCTTGCCGCACTGCGGACAAAGGTAGTCGATGTGCGGTTCGAAAATGTCATCGCTGCTAATACGACCGCCGCGTCGGGGGGCGTCTTCAAAGTAGGGAGAATCCTCATCCAAGGCGGCGCCGTTTCCCTCGCCATGGCCATTGTCTTCGAATTCATTTCCCCCATCCATGGTCTGTGCGGCATCCTCCTCCCCTGCCTGTCCCGGCTCCTCCGACATCAGAGTCTCCAAATGATGATGCTTCAGCAGATGCCTAACCAACTCCGAATGCTCCGTGTAGCCCTTGTAGCAGAGCTTGCAGCGCAGCCACTCGGGATGCGACAAGTGACTGAATTTGTGGGCGCGCAGCGATTTGATGGTGTTGGGTGTCACAATCTGGAAGGAACATGAGGCTTAGTAAGAAATCTAGTTCTCTAATTTGAGATAAAGTCTCACCTTCTTGCATTCGAGGCACTGCATCTGCATGTCGACACTCCGGAAGTTGAGGCCACGCCGGCTGACATAGTCGTGGACAAACTCAATGTGCTGACTCCACTGCGCATGGGTGTCGCACTCGGTGCCGCAGTCGGGGCACATGTAGTGAATGTAGTCCTCGCACAGCTCAGCAGCTTCACCGCCGCCGGATCGCTTCTTCTGGGGCGTCTCCTCTGCCAGCCGCGGCGGATGATGATGCACCATGCCGCCCGACTCATCAACATCTGGTTCAAGCAGCTCGTTTCGCACTTCGATATGATCTAGGTCATGATCGCCCTCTAGAAAACTCTTCTCCCGCTGCATTTGCTCTGTGCGAGACTCTCGGACACGGGTCTTGCGTCCGGCAGCATTGTAGCCTTCCCGCATCATGGCCACCACTTCGTCGCAGTGCACCATGCGCAGATGCACCATAAGATCTTGCCTGAAGAGGAATATTAATATAAAGACCTTCGCAGGAATAAGAACTTAAAGCAAGGCCCTACCTGTATTTGTACTCCCGCTTGCAGATGTAACACTTTGTGCACCGGAATGGCAAATGCGTGAACTTGTGCTTCAGCAGGTTCTCCCGGCTGTGCATGGCGATGCGCTTGTGGCACTCCTTGCAGCGCTGATACAGCTTGTCCAGCGGCGCAAAGTTGAGGCCCCGCAGGGTGTTGTACCTGTGGATTTGATTCATGTGCCGCTTCCAGTGGTCCTGCTGGCGGAACTCGCCGCCACAGGCTGGGCAGATGTACACCACGCCCAGCTCGTAGTTGATGGGCACGCCGTTCTCGTCGGTGGCATTGATCTGTGAGGTGGTGGGGCGCCCGGGAAGCCGGGAAGGATTAGGCGGGGGCAGTGAATGCCGCTGCAGGGACGGGCGCATGGGACCGGCGGGAGCCAGAACCGAAGCCGGCGATGACTCCCCAATACTAACAATCGGCTCCAGCTCGAAGTCAAACAGAGCATCGTCGTCCGGTTCCGGTCCCTTTGACTTCTTTTCCATGCTTCCATCTTCGTCGTCCTCCTCCCGCTCATCGTCCTCGCCGTCTAGCAGGTCCTCTACGCCCTCTCCAGCCTCCAGGATCGCCGTGTCGTCGAGTAAGTCGCCATTTCCGTTGCCATACTGCGCCCCATCCTCGCCACCGTCCAGCAGCTCCCCCTCGCCGCCCCCCTCTGGCTCACCGTCATCGAGCTCAGAGGAGAACATCGACGTCCACAGGTCCATGCCCTCCATTTTTGGCAAGAGGCTGGCTGGATGTGGCTTTGTGTAGCAGCTCTAGCTGGTGTGCGTGAGTGTGAGTGAGTGGTCTGGTCGGGTCTGTGTGAGAACTAGTTTTCGTATCCTACGCCACAATTGGCCAAGTCTGCGGCTGCAGCTTTTTCACTTTGCCGGAGCTCTTCTGGGCTTTTCCGGAGCGCAGCATTTCCATCGCCACCGTCCCCGCACCGATTGCACTTGTCTCGCGACCACTAAGGCATCTGGGCTGTCGCGAAAACACAGATATTGCTAAAAATTTCAACTTTCTTTAGTCTGCAAAAACCATTTTGCTTGCGGCGTTTAGTTCAGTGCTGCCAACTTTTCCGGACAATAAAATGCTAAAAAAGCTAGAAAAGGCTAGATCAAATTTAAAATAAAACCAGAAAAAAAACATTTTAATTTTGATTTAATTTTAATAAATAGTTTGTAGCTTATTGTTTATTGAAAATTTATAGGCAAGTATTGGGCTCCATGAAATCTGTATTCCTCGCAGCAGTGTACGAGTCGTTTCTACCAATCATTTTTAAGTACTTTTGAGGCACTTCGAAATTGTGGCAACATTTATTTGCCCGTCGCAATCCTAAACTGTGAATAAAAATTAGTTTATGTATAATAATGTACATTATTGTACTGCAGAACAACCTATTCAATTTGTGGGACAGACAGCTTGAAATGCTGTAAAATTTCAAAAACAGAGCATTCAAAGCTTTGATTTTCAAAATTGCCAAATTTCCTGCCAGCAGCTAGCTCACAATTTTTCATGCATTAGACGGTTGAAAAATGCCAGATTTGGCCGGTAAAAGGCTAAGTCGGCAGCACTGCTCCCCATACAAAATCCTCTCAATTACCGATTGAGAATTCATGCCCACCTTTCTTTTCCCGATTGGGAATTCATGCCCTCGCTTAATTACCGATTGGAGTGACGATTAATCGCAGCAAAACTTGGGCACTTTTTAAAAATTCATTGCAGAGAAACGGCTAAAGATAGCTTAAAAATATAAATGCTACATAATAAAACAACAATTGAGGAATTATTAAAAAATATGTTTCTTAAAAATAATGTACAGGTGTAGGAGCTATTAGAAATCTGCTTTGGTTTGCATTATGCATCCTAACTGCCACTAGAATCCTCCGATATCAGAAAAATATAATGCATTCATTAAAGATAAGTGTCCCGAGGTAGTCAAATGACTGTTATTTTAATTTAATGTTTTCTGATGCATCGAACATTAGATTTTCCCTTAAAAAATGTCAATAAGTTGCAAGTTCCTCTTAAAAATTCAAATAATATATATATTATTGTTAGCTTTTGCTGAAAACTTTGAAATTAATAAATGCTTTGGGGAAAATAATAAACATGTTTTGATTTTATTCGTCGATTTGCTTTGTCAATTATTTTTGAATTATTCTGACATAATCCGGTCACACATATGAACATTAAAACGTAACCTTTTGACGTAAGGCACGCAATGCCTGCTAAACTGTTCGCAACGGTATCGACTTTGGCGGTTTAACATAGAAATAATTTGATTTTAATGTTTTAGCACCTGACAGTTTGGCTAATTTAAAATCAAATGTTCTGGCACCTGACAGTTTTTATTTTTTATTAATATCGTTTTTCTTTTCATTTTGTTAAAGGACAGCTGTGTCTGACAAGGTATTTTCTCTTGGTTTCCGTTTTATTTAAGAAATAAACATGTCTTTAGCTTAGCATTAAAAAGCAACCATTTGACTTTTTAATATTTCTTTTAATCTATATATATAAAATTAATATAATTTATTTCTGAACAAAAACCCAATTCCCTAAAAATCACCCCCCACAATCTTCTATAATCTTTAATTAAATCCAAAAACAAAATCATTTTATGTACGAAAGGATTTTTATTGAACAAAGATTCGCGTTGAATTTTGTATTTTTACACCTTATTAGTACGTGCACATTAGTACGTACATGCGTACTGTTTAAATTACATATTTAATGTAATGGTAATACAATGTATATTATGTATGTATGTATTTATGTGGTTTATGTATTGTGAGTGGTCGTGTGAATGCGATTGATATAAATATATAGATGTAGCGTGTGTGGTTAATGCAATTGGCATTAAAATATCGAAAGGTGTGGTGGAAAGTCCCAATGCGCCTTTATCTGGTTATCTGCCTTGTTATCTCCACAATCGCTGTATGGGATGGGAGGCTTGGGACCTGGGTTTACATAAACTAAAGAATTTAAAATGTAGGTCTTCGAAGGGGGTTTATCTCTGGTGGTGGTTGTGGTAGTTGTTGGGTAAATGGTGCGAATGTCGCTTTAAATGTGTTCGATTAACTCTCGTTTTGGATTGCAGCATCATCGTCGTCGTCGTCGTCGGTGTCGGTGATCTCCATCTTGAGCAATGAGTACGTGTACTCCTGTGTACGCCGCCTTAATAATTCGTTGGCAAATCCTGCTGGGCTGCCTGCCGCTACTCCGATCGCATGTGCTGCTCCTTGTTGTGTAAGGGTAAGGGGTGGTGGTGGTGGTGGTGGTAAGGGTTATGCGTATATGGGGGCTAGTACGATTTAATTTTTTTGTGTTTTGTTTTCTTGGGTTTTCTTGTGGTTCCTCCTCCTCCCTCTCCTCCATCCCGCTATTGCGCCACACATTGTGCTGGGGATCCGGATCAATTCCCGTCGCCATTACCAGAGTCCCGACGAGTAGCCGCCTGGTGGCACGCGATTCTTGTTGATAATCGGAGTGCCGCCATGGGAAGTGTCCTGGCGGTGCTGGAAATCGGTGCCACCGGCCTTGTAGCCCTCACCGGTGACGGGATTGCCCTCTGCAGATGAAAAGAAAAATGTATTAATATAAAGGAATTAATTCGAATTAACTAATGATTAAGATTAAGCTAATATATAAAAATTACAAACAAAAAATACGATTCGTGGCACTACTTTGCGGAAATTGGGAAAGGAAAGCGTGTAGACCCATCGCCCACCTCGTATCTTTAGCTTCCTTGGCTTCAGTCCACCCACACCATCGCCGTTGAGGCCCAGGCCTGTGATCGGATTACGCGAATCATCTCGGCAAGCTTGCACCGGATCCTCGACATTATCGGGACACGGGTTCAATGGTTCCAAGAGATTTGGAACTCCCTCCATCTTATCGAGCGAATACGGCCTTTCGGGATTGCTGCCAAAATCTTTGCGTGTTTGCTCCGCCTGATCGCGTTGATCGGACTCTGTATAGATGTAGTTATCAGCCGGAATATCACCCACTTCCTTATCCACACACAACTGATCGATGGCTAGTCCCTCGGCCTGGCTTGGAATAACACTAGCTTCGGCGGCGGCGACACTCTCGGTGGTGGTGGTGCTCACGGGTGCTGGCTCAGACTCGCGTTCAATTGGAGCAGATTCTTTAATATCTGGAGCTGGTACTGCTAAGCGGAAGGTGGGAGCGGGAGCAGGCGGATGCGGGAGAGGATGAGAGGGTGAGTCCTTGCGATGGACACTACCAATACTCACTGCTCATATTGCGGTAGACTTGACCCGGAAAACGGAAACGAAGGGCGAAGAACGGAACACGGTTGCAGGATTTGCGAGAGTTTTGTTTGGTTTTTGTTTTTTGTTTTTTTTTTTAGTGCGTGCGTGTGTGCAGTAGTAGAAATATATTACAAATATATATGTTGTTTATATATATAAATTGAATAGAACCTGAACAACAATTTCGTTTCGATATGTTTTCAATAATTTTGGTTTGAGCGCAATCGTAATCGTAATAATCGGTGTTACTAGTTGCCGCTCGGAGATCGTACTGAATCTAATTCTGTCGTCAGTTAGGCTCACACCTCTGACAGTTTCAGATTCGACTACTATATATATGTATATATATATATTTGTTATAGAAATATGTGTTTACCTGATCTGCTCATCTTGAGATTCTCGGTCGAGGACGACACCGAAGATGAGGCCGAAGACACGGATCCGCTCTTGCCATTGTAGTGGCCATTGGTGGTTGTGGTGGTGGTCAGCAGCTTTTGGGCGGCAGCTGCCTCTGTGTTCTGCCCGAAGGGGATGCTGCTCTTCATGTGATTCTTGCCAGGGGTGATGGGGCGCGAGGGTTCACCAAATAGCCGAGAGTGCGAGTCGACGGTCTTCTGGCCGCGACGCGGTGCATCACCTGAACATCCGTCCGATGATCGATCATCATCATCATCATGGTTGGATTACAATTCCAAAAGGGAAAAGCAAAACAAATTGTGGGGGAAACCAAAGAAAATCAAATAATCAAATTAGTGGTTGTGTGTTTTTGGAGAGTAAAATGTTTAAATTAGTTTCTTAATTTGTGTTTTTATAAACAGGTACAAGACTGGGACAGTGGATGATGATGGGTGAGTGTACACAGAAAACTTAATTGTATATTGCTCAAAAAAATTATTAAAAATTAAAGGATGCTTGCTAATATAATATATTTTTGAAATGTACATTTAAATTTAATGTTTTTGAATTAATATATAAATTATTTACAAAAGAATCTTTGCTGGGAAAGTATAGTGAAAGGAAAATTCCTGTTATTTATATCGAAATATATATAATGCTCAATATCCTATTGAAATAAAGTAATTTTTGATTTATTTAAATTTTGAATAACGAATTTAATGTTTAAATATCAGTTTTATCGAAACAATAATTCAATTTCTTATATAATTTCTTTAGTATTTTGAAAAAGACAGAGTTTAGTACTTGAAAATTTTAAACTATATGTTTTTTCGCTTAATTTTAAAGCTCCCTTTTTATGTTAAGTATTTTTTACCCCTAAAAAATTGTATTTTTTGATCAATTTACATTTTTTAAACCCCTTACAATTTCCTAACTATTCTTTTGTATTTTCTTGCTCTGCGCAATGAATGCCAAAGGTTAAGCAAATTCAAAAAGAGAAAAGCCTTGAGTTCTTTTGGCTTTTATCTGTGTGAACCCAAAATGTCATCGGCAGCAGGTGGAATAAAGGAAGCAGCAAACCGGTGGCAATGCCACCAACTTCTTGGCAATAAAACGCTTTGTGGGAAGTGGGTGAGTTGAGGAGTGAGTTTTTGGGAGAAGTGGGGATTAGACGAAGAGTTTTCTGTGCAAAACCAAGGATTTGAAATTAGCACAAAACAACAGCAACAACAATTGACACAACAACGAAAGTAAAGTGAACTTTTTTTATTGTTTTTGGTTTAAAATTTGTGCAAAAAGAGGACTCTGTGTGACATGAATATATATGTGGGGGATAGAGGAGGAGACATAGTTCAAGTACCAATGAAATAGAATCTGTGAGCTCCTTGTCGTACTGCAAAGATACGTAGAAAAAGAAAAGAAATATAGAGCGGGGGATAGGCGGAGAAATAAACAAAAGAAGAACGAGAACGAGAACAAGAACGGGAAGAAAACAATAGACATTTTAATAAGCATTTAATAATCCATCATCTAAGGACGTCGTCTTCAAAGCACAGTTTTCCAATCAAAATTATAAAATAAATCATGAATTTTTCCAAGGAAATATCACACAGCTATATATATATATATAAAATATATTGGGTTTAGGGTCAGGATCTTCAGACTTACCGTTATTTTTCACTCCATTATCTTTCTCGGCAGCAAAAATATTGGACACCATGCGATTCTTCACATTCCTGGGGGTCTGCGGCATCTCCGATCCAAAGATGTCGCTCGATCCGCCGCCCGGAGGCCTCAGCACCCTGCAACACAAAAAAGAAAGAGAAGAGCTCATTAATTACAGGCTCATTCTTCCACGCTCAGTAATTGATATGGCACAGTGCATAAATTCACAAATTTCCACACGAGGAAAACTTAAGCTTTTGAGAGAGAGAGACAGCGGGGAAATGCATTTAATGTCTGTGTCTAATCATCACCACAACACTACTCTGTGTGTGGACGTGGAGCTGGCAGCACTCATCGTCAGTTTAAGTCGGAGCTGGCTGGCTGAGCACTCAATGGGCATTAGAAGTCACGCCAAGATGCATCTCCCTCATCTCTTCCAGCTGCACATCGCAATTAAGTGGAAAACCCTGGCATAAAGAATTGCAGCCGAGACAAAAGGCTGGCCAAAAAAATGTTATGCTTTGTGGCATTCACTGGCCACTCAGTCAAGGCAGGCAGTCAGTCAGTCAGTGAGAGAGTCAGACAGTCCGTCGACATCCACGCAACGTTGGCCAAAACCTCAGGCTTACTACAGTGACGATCGGCACTATAAGGTGAAAGATCTCTCTGCGGGTGCTTTTGACTTGGTTAATGATTTTTTATTAAAATTGGCCCAGGTAATGCAGCAAGATTAAAGGAAAATATAAGTGTAATAAATTATAATGTAGAAAACAATAAGGAAGAAGATGTATCTTGCAGATAGGTTTGTTAACCATCCTTTGGCTTAGTTTTTAATATTTTTTATATTTTTCTTAAGATATAAATATGATTTTTTAACTCATTTTCCTTTTCCTTTTCCTAGTTTTTCTTGTCAAATTTAGATATTAAATTTACGTCTTGCCTCAAAACCCAAACATTTGATAATTTAATTCATTCAAACGACTTGCAGCTGTCTGGCAGTTGTGAGCCGCACTGTCAGCCGTCGAAGATGAAGGCTAGCCGAGGGTAGCCGAGAGTAACCAAGTATCCCAGTATCCATATGGATACATGAATCCAAGTATCTGAGGTTTCTGTGAATGCATTTTACAGCCGCCAGCATGAGACGTCAATTAAACTTTGCAACAGTTAGCTGAACTGTGGATGCTACCAGCTTATGCAGCTCCAACTCCAGCTCCATCTCCTTGGCTGGTGGTTGGTTGCATTTACCCCCAGGCTCGGAAAGCCAAAGACCATTCACTTGTCAACATTTGCTTTTGGCCGCTTTGCTAGTTTACTACTGCAAGACGCCTTCCTTGGGGCGTCAATCAAATCAGCGGGCTTTCAGTGTGTTAAAAGATTGTGTTTTTCTTCGTTTATATATTTTTTTGTAAGCACCATCTGCAGCTTGGCACGCACTTGGTGGCACTCTTCTCCTGCTGCCGGAAAGTGAGAGTCGTCGCTGTGGATTTCCCGCTGCTTTTGTTACACTTTTGTGGTAATTAACGAAAATTGCATTGCAATTACTGTCGATTACCGCCACAGCGAACTTCTCCTCGGCTGCCTAAACAAAGCCAATGTGTCTCTGGCGCCGCAAAGAGCATAAATAAATAAAGTTGGAGACCCAGTTAGGCGCTCGTTTTGGGGTATTAAAACTTTCTACGCGTAGAATGCAGCGGAAAGGGTCTGACAAAGAGGTAAAGGTGCGTCGTCTTCGCCTCTTCCTGCTAGAAAGTGCAACCCAATTTGCGTACTTCGGCGGAAGAGGAAAAGAGCTCTGCTGCGGCTGCTGCTGTGGCTGCGCCTAATTAATTATTATACACTGTATACCCTATACCATGCCCCATCATGCCTCCTCTTTGGGCTTTTCTTGGCCCCCCCGAAAAACATGACAAAGCGTCAAAGCGCAGGCCGCCAAGCCAAAGGCACCGTTAAGCGGCCTGCCTGCCTGCCGCAAGTGTGTGAACTGTTCGAAACGGTGGCAAGAGGGGGTCCAGAGGTGGATTAAGTGCCACACTCAGCGAAAAATAAGGTCTTGGATTTTGGCTTTAGGAGGTGAAAAGGTAGAGGGGTTTTCACTATCTTTCAGATGGGTTTTATGAAGTAGAAGAAAGCTTTTAGGCATTTGTGGATTGTAATTCATAATTGATATTTAAAATCTATTTCCATATCTACTCAAATTATGTTTTAGTGTACAAGAAAATAGTTTAAATAAATACTTGTAGTTTGTTCTACCTTTAATTTCCCCTTAATCTCAGATAAATGTATAAAAAATCTTTAAAAATTGAAACATTGAATTAAATTTTGGTTTAACTACTGATAATTAGGAGTATAAGTTCTGAGGGTTGGTTTTTATCTTTATATTCCCAAATTCTCTCAAATAAATGTATAAAACATCTTAAAAAATTAAACTATTAAAGTAAATCTTGATATAACTATTGATTATTAGGTATATATGATCAAAGGGTCGGTTTCTATCCACAGTTTTTAATTTTTAGTTAGTTTTTTGAGGCTAGCCTCTAGTAATATTTATGATATATCTGATATATTGGTTTCCACCTTTATTTTCCCTTAATTTCTCAGATAAATGTATAACAAATCACAGAAAATTGAACCATTGCAGTAAATCTTGGTTTAACTATTGATTAAAAGGTGTATGTGATCTAAAGGTCGTTTTCTATCCTCAGTGTTTAACTTTCAGATAGTTTTTTGGGAGAAAAGATATATTACTTATCGTAAAAGCAACTCGGTTGGCTATCCTTTTCTTAATTTTTCTGAATGAAAAGGGTTTATGATCTAAGATCAGCTGCTATTTAAATGATCTTAAGATCAGGAGTCTGAAGAGCTATTTATTATTAATTTTCACTAAATTGTCTTAGCAAGAACTGAATGTTTATGTTATAATTAAACAAGAAAGGGCTTCAAAAATTAAATCAAGCTAAGTTTTTATTGTCAAAAATCCCTTTCCTAAACCACTTGACTTAACAAAAGAAATGTGATTCGCTTGGTTAGATCGCCAAATGTCATTCTCTCCTCATTAACTGTCCTCAATAGTTTAGAGAAATTAGCAATAGGGTTTCGCTTGACAAGATATATAAAAGTATGTTTAATTAATAACCAATTTTTCAGTGTAGCATAGTCATCGCTGGAATGAAATAACTCGCACTCGCAGCAGTCACACTTGCACAGTTCGGGTTCGGTTTGCTGTGTGTGGGGTAATTGCGATCATAACTGTCGCACACTCCATAGGAGTGCGACTGTGACGACTCCAATTCCGACTCCAACTCCGGGAGGAGGCCTGGCCTGGCCTGGCTTGGCCTGGGCTGAGCTGTGCTGTGTGCAAAGTGTTCTTATTAAAATGTCTTCAGAGGCTTGTTAGCACAGGCAGCGTAGCGTAAAACTCTTCTTTTTTTTTTTTGTTAAAACTTTTTCCATTTTGACAAAGACTTGTTTTTCTCCCGCTTTGTTTTCATTATTTTTCTTTCTTTATTTTTATTTGTTTTTTTTTAGGATTTTTTGTTACTTTTTTTTGGACCGGCACAGGGTTGTGAGGAAAAACTAACAAAGCAACGGTAAATGGGCAATTTTTGCGCAAGTGACGAACAAGTAATAATTATTTAAACAGTTAAGCCGCCATCCAAAGCCAGGCCAAGTGGCCTCTCATTCATTCATTCATGTGAACCTCTACCTATGCTACCTACCTATGCGGCGCCCGATCAAATGGAAAGCGAAAGTTGCGTTTAAGTTTGACTCTAACCCAGGCCATGCCACATGTGGCATGCTCACAATATCATGCATTATTGCCAATGCAGCGAAAATATGCTGGCCATGTTAATGGTTAGCCAGTTAACCGGGCCTACAACTAATTACCATCCATCTGCCAAGCCAGAAAAGGTTAGACCCTGGCCTCTGCCAAATTCGGTGGCTTTGCTCTTTTAATGGCCCCCCCGACTGGGGTTATATATACTTATTATATATATTGTGTCCCCCGGAAAGTGTCGCACTTTATATACTTTTTTTTATTTTTTTTGGCATGGCTTCCGTTTAAGCTGGTTTTCTTGGCTGCCTTTACACTTACTTTTCCCTGGCTTGTGACTCGATGTGGCTTCCCCGGAATCCCAGTGGCCAGGCTGCCTCTATCCCCTTTGGGTTAAGTTGCATTTAACCTATTTCCTATGGGCTGCAAGAGAGCTTGGCTATTTTAACTCCTATTTTAACAGAAATATATTTCTTTTAGATCTTAAAATTTGCATATTTATTTGATACAAGTAAAAAATGGTGACTGTGCAACAACCTGGGAACCCAATAGCTTTGACTCAATTTGAAATATGAGCCAAATCGAATGGCCCAATCCCCACCCTCCTCCTGTGATCATTGGGAAACAGCAACCTTTCACACACCAGGCGCCTGCGGGGCCAGCGACAAAACCTGACCACCATCGGGCACCAGGTGGAGAGTTGGGAGTGCGCAGGTGGCTCCCAAATTGAAGGAGTCCAGCCAGCTACAAGTTCGAGTGCCTGAGAGAGCCTTCTCCCTGTCCTGGGTGATGACAAAAATTAATGTATATCGACAGACCGACAAGGCAATGGCTAGCAGCAGCAGCAGCAGCAGCAGAAGAGGCTGCTCTAAGCGAAAGGTAATGTGGCATGGTGGCATGGTGGCATGGTGGTGCTGCAGCTAGCAACAAAATTTGAAAACAACCTTTTCGGGTAAAAGTTGTTCGGGTTGTGCATATAGAAAATACTTGGCTCAAAGTGATAGTTGTCGCTCTGATTTAGTTTGGTTTAAGTTTTTTTTTCCTCTCCTTTCTTCTTCGACTTGACTTGGCTTTAGGGTATTTTTCCCCCCCATTTTCTCCGTTCCTTTAACCGCTGCGATAATTGTTTTATGTTTAAACACACACACACATATCTGGTGGGGCTTTCCCAGATTTCCCTTTTACCCACAGCCGCCAATTAATTACAACACCAAGGGGGCGTGTCGGAGACCAAAGTCCAAGCAAAATCATTGTCGATATGCCTTCTCTCGATTTTAAATTATGAAATAAAATGTTACTTTCTATATGGCGCTTGACCTGATAAAAAGCTGTACAATATTTGGATTTCACATTTTCTTTGTCCAAAAAGAGGGGGTATAATCTGGCTTTAATGTTAGATTATAATTGAATGTGTTAAATAATAATAAAAGCACGAAATAACCATTGGAAAATGATTATAAACTAGGAAAGGAAGTAAATATGGTTATTAACCATATTGAGGATATATAAATTCATAATTTACCGTTGAGACAAGAGCGATAAGTCGTTAATCATAATGATTTCCGTCGCAATTGTTTAATTTGTAATTTAAATATATTTTTTATGATATATTTTTCTATATTAAAAATGTTATTAATTTCTATATCAAAGTTTATTACATTTTCAATATAATTTTGAAAGTTTTATACGATTTTGGTCGTCAAAATTATAACTAATTTTCAATATCTCTTCAAAAAGAGCATTTCCCATTCGAATTAACTTCCAAAAGCCACGTTTTGAGCTTCATAAACTTCAACGCCAAAAATTCATTACGACAGTTTTCTAATTAACCAACTGTCAAAATTTATATTTTTACTTTGCGAGCGCACAAGTAAAAGTGGAAATCGGAGAACTGCTTCCACTTCTTCCGTTTGAAAAGCTGTTGCGGGGAAAACTTTGTTGTGTGTATTGACAGCGTGTGGGAAAGGCGACAAAGTCACTACAGAAAAACTAATGCATTTGGAGCATAAAACATAAGAAGCTTATATTGTTTGTGTTCCTTCCTTAAAGAAAGAAAAGTTTCGTAATACAAAAAACAAATTGGAGGTGTGAAAAACCAGCATCTTTTCTTCTCCAGCTCGATCAGCCTGTCAAGCGTTGCCTCCTGCTTGCAACCGAAAAGAAAAAGGTGAGGGGAAAAGTCCAGAGACAGCGAGAAGACAAGGCTGAAATGGTTGTCCGCTGCCAAGCCAAAGTTAATTTGTTTCTTTTTCTTTACCTTCTTTTTTTTTGGTTTTTTGGCTAATGCCACCGATGTTGGGGATAAAAGGGGAGGCTGGGGCGGATGCCTCATGTCGTTTTATAATGAAGTTGCCGCATTTTGGGAGGAGGGAGGCAGCGGCTGCAACTTGATTAATTGCAATTGATTTTTATGACTTTGTTTAAACCTGGCAAGCTGCTGGCAGCTTAATTCGCTCTTGGTAGGGTGATGGTGGGTTAAGCATGGGTTTGACTTGCTCTCGACTTTCCCGGGAAAGGGTCAATGCTATTTTCACTACGTCTGAGGAATGCCGAGGATGCCGCCGCCCTCCCTCTCCCCGCTTTTTTCGTTGTTTGCTCGCCGAGAGCAATCATGCAATAAAAATGCACAATTTACTGCCAGTCAGTTGGAGGCCTCAACTTTATGGTTTAGTCCATAAAGCATCGGTTGTTATGCTGCACTGCACCTGTACATCATGGCGATGGAGCGGGAGCGGCAGCCAAAGCTGGAACTGGAGCTGGAGATGCAGCTCCAGCTTGGAGTTTGAGTTTGAGCTGGGGGATAGTTAGGTTCCAGTTGATTCGGTTTATTTCGAATGTCCGGGTAATTGTTTATCGGACGAGTTCACTTGATGTGCATTTATTATCCAGTTTTGGGTTTGTTTCGTACTCATTATGCTTTGCCTTCCTGCAGCAGTGCTGCTCCAGTGCATCGCCGCACTGCGTTTGCTGCTGCCGCTGCTGCTGTTGCTTCCTTTTGTTTCATTTAAAACGTGTCCCGTCCGATTCGTGCAACCGCAAAACAGAAAAATAAATAAACAAAACACACAAAAAAAAACCTAATGAAAATCCCAACTGAAGCACGAAAATTGTGTGCGGTTTTCTTCTATTGTTGCAGCCACTTTTGTTATGATTGTCTGCCAGTTTTGATTTACCTAAAAACGTTGATTAGTCGAATCCCATTATAATTGCCGCCGCTTCAAACAAAAGCCAAATCAAGCCAAAAAACACACAATGAATGTTGTATGTTGAAGAATCTACTTTCCCCGCGGTGATCAAAGGAAGGGGGAGGAGCTGCTGCTGGTGCTGGTGGTGGTGCTGCTGCCTGCCTGCAGTTTTGAGGAGTGCAGAGTGCGGCTTGGCAGCGGCAGAGATCACTCAAGCGCGGTATGTTTACCGTTGCTTTCCACTCAAATGCTTTTCGAATCCAATCATCTGTGGCCGTCCACTATCTATATCTATATATCTCTATCAATCGGTGTAGTCAGGCATTCCAAAAAGAGATATGATCTACATTGTAAGCGAGATCAAATGATGATTTATGAAAAGCGCCAAGAAAGACTTTCAAGTTGGTCCTCGAATGAGAGATATCAAGGGGAATACTTATGAAGATCATGGAAAATTTAGTATTTCTAATTAATTTCATATTAAATGCTTAATAATTAATAAAGATTTTATCATTTTAAATACTATAAAGCTGACTGGAAAATTAGTACTTTAAATTAATTACAAATTAAATGATTAATCTTCCTTTAAGTTTATCTTTAACAAAAGAATCTTTGCTTTATTGTAAGTCCAGAAACTTTAACAAAAGAAACTGATCCTTTGGGCTTTAATTTGAGAATAAAGAACGAAACCAAAGGCATTTTCTGACCATTAATAATAATTTAAAAATGTTTATTATTGCCTTTTGATATAATTTTATTATTTTTGAAAGACTTGAGAATGATTTAGACTTTTAGCTTAATAATATAGAAATTTATTGCTGAATCCTTAGCCATATTCAGTTAATATTCCCTCCTCAAACTTATTAATCTTTAAAGTTTTTCTTCAAATCTTTTCTGTAAACAAAAAATCGCCCCAATCACAGAAGGAGTGATCTCTGATGGTTGGGCTGCTGCTCTCCCGCTGAGATCCCCGGATTAAGCACGACTTCCTCCACTCCATGAATCACATACAATTCAAATACCAGATCCACGCATTTTTTTAACCATTTTCCCTCCTCTCTCAATTAAAGCAATAGCATTTAAATTGAAATGTTTTCCTGGTCAGTCATGGTCATCATGAAAAGTGTCGGATGCCAGCGGGATATAGGGAGTGGCTTTTCCCCCACAAGAAGAAGATGAAGATGAAGATGATGATGATGTGCTGCAGGAAGACTGAAGAGCAAAGCCTCAAATCAAACCGCAGCGGGTGGTGGCTGTGAGGTGTGATTAATGAACGCTCGGAGAGTTGCAGAGATTTTTGTAGATGATGAAAACTCATAATTGGACAAAGCGCACAGGAGGAGGAGGAGGAGTTGGTAGCCACAGCCAAAAGATTGTCAATTATCGATAGTGTTGAGCCTGAGCCCGATGAATAATTATCGATTAGCCGTGCGGTTGGCTGGCAGTTTCCCGAGGAAAGTGCTCGAGAGGAAAAGTTTGCCGGCATGTATGTAGATGCCGATGATATAGGCAGTGATGCTGGCTGGCATTTTTATTATTATTATGTATATGCGTACGTAAGCTGGGATCGGCTCCGTAAATTGTTCATTTCAGAGACAGAGCTCAGAGCTCAGAGCTAAAGCCAAAGTCAAACCATACCAGAATTGCAGCGAAAGTTGCAACTGTGAGACTTTGTACCGCTTTTAAATATGTAATTAATAAATTTGTATTGATTAATTTGCGGCTTTTTTGTGCGAAAGCGAAAGGACTTTCTAATATATTCATTTGGAGATAGAGCTATTGCTCCTCCCGATGAGAGGAGGAGGACACTCCACCGCCTTTGAAATCGATGGGAACGAGGCAACCGCATACCGAGTGAGTGACAGGCACTCTAAGGTACAAAATCCATCAAAAAAGCCATGTTTATGGTATATATTACTATATAATATATATATATATTTTTGGGGTTGCTAAGGGAACAAGGGCCTGAGTTTTTCGTTTTCCCTGCCCCCGTTTTCCGTGTCAACGGGAATTACATTGACGCAGTTCAGTCAGTAGTCTTGGGGAAATGTGTTTGATTTCCTTTTCGCTTCTGTCAATAGGTCAGGTTAATGGTCGAAGGATAAGGGGGAGGAGGAGGTGTGCAGATTTCTGTTGATTATTCGGTTCCGCATGTTCTGCAATCATTTACATAAATGTTGACTTGGCAACTGGCTAAATATTATATATTATATATATGGAAATACTTGGATTTGTTTGCAGAATGAGGTTAACTTCAGGTAGCAAACATTACTATCTATATACATAGTGGCATTGTGCACAGGAATTCAAGCGTATAATGATCGTCAGTTGGATAGACTTGTGTCGCAGAGACAATGCCATAAAGCAAAATGAATTGTCATGATTTCCGCCGCTTATACAATCCAACAACAAAGAGCGACAATTCAATCCCGATATCTTGGCGCGTCGCACCTTTAAGATTTAATTTGATTGTTTACAATAATAAGTCACGGCTTTTACAGCCAAAGAAAGAAAACGTTCGCTCGAATGCAGAGAAGAAAAAGTATATTAATCATTTTCCACCACCAAGCCTCCAAGCGGGAAAGTCCAAGACCAAGACCAGGCTTCGTTACACAATCGCACACAATCAATGACAATGATTAACACATTTTCCACACTTGGGGCCCCCAGCCAGCCAGCCACCCATCGATGGACCATAAAATCCAGCAAATTGTTTATAAATGCACATGGCACACATACGGAAAATTGTTTCTCTTTGGTTGGTTTCTGCTGCGACCAAAACTAATCTCCCAGCGGCGAGCAGGGAGAGGGTTCAATGTCCGAACGGACAGTCGTCGGGAAGCGGGACTCCCAAACGTCGTCTTGGGACAGGTACGAAAAACGTAAGTAAACGGAAACCCAGACATTGGCATAAAAACAAAAAAAAAAACAGCATTTCGGTAACGATTTTTGTTTTCATTCCCGCCGGACGAGGCGAGACGGAAAAATGGGTGGTGCTGGGTGGGTTTTCGGTCAAAAGAATTGCATGCAAAAACAAAAAATCCAAAAAAAATATATATATATACGGAAAAAGAAAGGCATGCACAAGTCTCAAACGTTAGTCGATGGAGGAAATACCCTCCAACAGCCACAACAAGCCATAATTCGTTAATGATTTTATTAGGGAAGAAAAAAACATGATTGCGGTTGAATATTAAATAATAAAGATTAAACATTTCATTGCACTTGCATAACAAACTCTCAAGGCTGGTTATGTCTCAATGCTTTGATTTGAGTAATTTCTTGAAAGGAAAGTATAATGTTTTTTGTTTTTTATGAAGACATTTAAATAAAATAAATTGCTGGCCATTAAAACATAAAATAAAACTGAGGAAATCTAAGTTTATAACTCTTTTTTTAGGAGGATTTTAAAAGTGGAAATCAAAGTTGAAAGGAAATGCAGCTAATAAAATTAGTTTAGAAATGGTTATAAAAATTAAGACATTTAAATTACTAATTTTCTATGGCAAAAACATTTACTAATCAAAGCAAATTAGCCATTGTTTAAGCTGCTTTAACTTTAACCATACAAAAACCAAGAGTATTCCCTAGAAAAGAACACCAATTCCCTGCTTTGCCTTTTGTGTGGTGGCATCGCATTCGAGTGGGTTTTTTGGGAGGTGCCACACAGTCATATTGGCCGTTGGCCGTTGGCAAAAGGAAAATCAATGAAACATCCAAAGACATGCCACCGATGGGGCTTGCTGCTGGGTGGCTTCGTTGGCTACTTGGTTAGTTGGCTAGGTGGCTTTGCTTGCTTTGGTTTCTGTGGGAAGTAGGCGCTTGCAAAAGTGTTGCTCCCCAGATATTACACATACGCCCCGTGCACACGCTAGTGTATTGGTCGTATTAGTTAGTCAGTCAGTCAGGCGGCGGGGTGAATGCACGCTAAATTAATCTCCACACACAAACAGGGGAATGAATATGCAAGTATGTACGTAAGAGTGTCGGTGCGGTTTGATGGCTCAAACAATGGGGATAAATATGAAGATGATGAAGTCGTTGTGGCTCACCGAGGACGATGGAGCCGCCCCCTCCTCTTGCCAAATGTTTGCCAATCAAAGTTCACTCGAGCGGTGGCAAACAATAATAATAAAAAAATACAAAAAATATATGCAATGCCAGGTAACAGATGATCAAACTTTAAGAGGAAACCCAATGCGGTTGTGAGAGGAGGTATTGAGTAATCTATGAAAAGTATGCAGTTGCTTAAAAATATATTTAAGCACGAATTGGTAATTATTAAATTAATAAACCCTCAGCGAAAACTTTTAATTTGATAATAAAATATGAAAACAAAAGCCCTTATCTTAATAAGCCTAGAAAAAATAACTCAAAGTTGACAAAGAAATTTATGGTTGTTGATTTTTTGGGTGACGAGTTTAATAACCCTTTGCCTGTCATTATCTCCAAAAAATTCAGAGTATTTCCGCTTTAGATACGTCATAATAAAGTATCAAAATATCTGGCATAAGTATAAGTTAGTTTTAGGAAGAAAAATTCCAGAGAAATTAAAGAAACTTTGACTTATTATGTTATTATATCCCTCAAATTCACTCTTTTAATTGTTTAAATTTTATTTAACTCATTTCTTTGATTTAAATAATTTATTTCTTATTTATAATTAAATTTCCTTCAAGAAAATAATTAATTTTCCAAACCCAAACAAATTTTCTTGAGAACTTAAAGTCATTTTCTTTATTTACTTGTTTATTTCTTTATAAAATGTAAGCCAAAGCACAAAGAATAATGAAGAAGTACTTGTAAAAACCCTACATAAAACTTTTCTCTTTACAAAAAGCATATATGTATATATTTTCATATTTTTCCCATTTTCTTAGCCCATTTTTCCCCATTTTTCTTACCTCTTTTTGGCCTTGCCAACATTGTAAAGTTCAACGTGTTTGAATGCGGCATAGGCGGCCATTTCTGTTTGTTTTTGTTGGGTGGCTGGCAAAAGGATAATCTCAACGTTGGATGGATGCAATTGCTTTACTTTTCACACTGGAAAAATCTAAGAGCACGCGGCAAAGGAGACGTGGAAAGTGGTAAAAGGCGGAGAGATTAGAAACGCTATGGAAAGGGCTGCAGGACGAATGGATGCTGGATGATGAGTCATCGCAACGTGGGATGCTGCTGCTGCTGCTCATGCTGCATGTGCGTAAAATCAATACAAACGCAAAAGATTTTGCCTTGTGCAAGGAGCAGCATCCCACGCGAGAGAGAGCGCAACCGAGAGAGAGTCCTCGGATAAATTCCAGGAGTTAGGTAAGTCAAGAGGCATCCAGCATCCCTGCAGCACATTTCCATCTTTACTTTGCCACTTTACACTCACAAAGAAAGCCCAGAAAAACTTTGATTTTCACTCGCGATGATTAATTTTCGTCTCGAAGGATATACAAAGGATGTGTGGATATATATATAGATATATATTCTGCGGAACAACAACAACAACTGGCCGCTGGAGATGTGCACGTTTCGATAAAAGTCTGGCGACTAAAGTGCAGTGGGAAAAGTGAAAAGCATTTTATACCACAGCAGCGGCAGCAGCGGCGGCCGAGAAGTTTTATCGATCCAAAAACAACGAGCGAAAACCCAACTCACCCAAAGCTTACATCCAGAGACACAGAGAGAGAGAGAGAGGCAGGCAGCCGAGAGCCTCCAGAGTGGGGCAGCCATGTGGGGCTCCAAGTACCAAAACAAAAACAAACCCCAGCTGATTGCGGAGTTTGGAGCAGCTCTCTTGGGGCAGCAGCTCTCTCTCTCTCGTTGCCTCTTGGCCAGAACTCAACTCATGGTGAATACTTTTGGCCACAAACTTGTGCTTGTAGGTCACAAAAAGTTGTTAAAATAACTCAAGCGCAAATAAAACATATACTTAAAGCCGGTCTTAAACATTTGCGGGATTAACACACACACACATCACCGAGAAGTGTGCGCAGATATGCTTCAGTTATGCCCTGCCATTGCAGAAAAAAACTACAAAAAAAAACTAAGTTTAAAAAAAACGAGAAAGAGCAACAAATAAAAGTTCAGGTCTAGTGCATTTCAGGGTTCTCCAAATGCAATTGTTTCTTTCTTCAGCTTCTTTTTCTTAAAAAGAAAAATCTTGCTGCTTGTGTCTCTTTAGGTTTTTTTGCTTTTAGGTTTTTTCGAAGAAAAGAAAAATATGCTAGAGGCAAAGATACTCTGTAATTTTTAAGGAAATATTAACAAGTCGGATGCTTTTATTTAAACTGCTAAGAATAAGTATTATTTACTAATTACTATTTAATGTGCTAAAAAAAAGTATTATTTACTTAAGAAAAGGCTTGTCTGTCTTGCCAAAAATAAGCTTCTTGTTTTTGTTAAGATATAAACTGGCTTTTCAACATTAAAAGCTGCAAGGAATATGCATGTAAAATCTATAAAATTAATTTAAAGTTAGCCAGAACGAATTTTTCGGTATTCTATTTACTAGAATAAAATATATAAACGGGCCAATTATCAACAAAATATTACTTAAATGGCAAATTGTAAACCTAAAATCCTCAAGTAAGATTTTTAGTGATATTTTAGTTACTAGAAACTGATAGATAATCCGATCTAGGATCATTTACAGAATAAAAACAATCATTATACTAGATTGTTCTGAGTATCCAGTAACTAGAATATCACAGGCTTACGCCTTGCCTTAAGACAAATTTCTGTCAAGTTAAGACTTATGTAGATGAAATCACTCGACTAGACTTTGACTTATCACAAAACCATCATAAAATCTCCATTGTTTTTGCCTTTAAGTCTAGCCTACAATAAGCTCTATGATTCCATTCAATAAAACAAAACCCCCCTCTTTAATTTCACAGTATTTGCAACACACAAAAATTAGCGTAGGCCTTTCAATTGGCATCTGCAACCTACGATCTTCTTTCTCAACCATGATTGAGGCTGGGCTGCCAGACCAAGGAGGAGCTTGTAGAGGAGGGCAGTCCCATTGCCGGACATAAATCACTTTCATCATCATCTCCGAAACGAACGGACGAACGAACCAGCCAGCCGGCAGCAGTAAACTCTAAACTCTAATTTCAAGTGTCTTGGCTACTAATGAGGCCGCCCCTTTTGCCGGTTTCTCGCAACAAGAATTTAAATGCAAAATGTATTTGCATACTTGGTTTTCTTGGAAAACATTTGGCACAGATTTCCACACACACACACACACACGCAGAACAGGAAGCGCTAGCCAGCGACGACTAAGAGGATCGGGCCATGTAGCCATGTAGCCATCTAGTGGCAGCCATGCAGCCCAATGTTGCCATGGAATCACATTGAGGAAGGGGGTTGAAGGGGAAGTTGTTGGGTCAAAAACACAGTGCTTATTTTTAGCTCTGCGAAGACACTTTTGTTTAACCGAGCCAAAAGTTGACTGGCCGTCGTTGCAGTCGCATTTTGCCACAGTGTTGCCGTTGCTTTTGCTTTTGCTATTTGTATATTGTTTTTGTTGCCGGTGCTGCTGGTGGTGGGTCGTGGGACTGTCGACCCACTGAGCGGTGCACGGGATGTGTGGCGCAGTGCATGCGGCAACCTGACACCACCATGCCACTTGCCCCCTTTTTTTCTAGGGGCTATATGCTACCCTCCTACCTTCTCCCTTTTTGGCGGTAAAGTAAGTGTAAAAGCCTAGGCCTAATGCACTTGCCGTAACAGTGGTGACAGTTTTAGAGGGTTTTCACTTGATGTTTTCTACGTTGTTAATTTTTATAGATTTTTTAAGGGCGGTTTTAGTGGCAAATGCCTAAAAAAAGTATTCCTTGCTTTTTATGAGCTTATAAATATAATTTATTATATTATAACATACTTTCTAGGTAAACAAATATTCATTTTAATTGTTTTTATAACAAAGTTTGAAGTTTTCTTCTTTTTCGTAAAATTTATAGATTTTTTAAGAGCGGTTTTAGTGGCAATGTCTATAAAGAAAGGCTATTATTCGGCTTTTTCTGAGCTTATAAATATAATTTATATATTTTTGCTAGGCTCTGACTTTATCTGAAACATACTTTTTAGGTACAAAAATATAAAAAAATATAAAAAATATAAATATTATTAAAGATTAAATACATTTTCTAGTAAAGATTTTCATAGTTATTAAAATATTCATAACGAAGTTCGAAGTTTTCTTTTTTCTATGAATTTGTATAGACTTTTTAAAAGCGGTTTTAGTTGCAATGTTTATAAAGAAAGACTATTCCTTAGGCTTTTTCTAACCTTATAAATATAATTTATATATTTGCTAGGCTCTGTCTTTATTTTAAAGATACTTTTTAGGTATAAAAATATTACTTTTAAAGTGTTTTATAAAGATGAAATAATTTTTATTATTAAAGATTTTCTTAGTTATTAAAATATAAATTTTTTAATTAATTTAATTCATATTTTCCCTACGAAAAAATTGGCACCACTAACATATATAGGCAGAGGGGTTGTCATAAAAACTGGTAGGAGGGCTCATGGCCTGGAATGGAAACAAACTGTGGGCCACAAGCCCACTCCATGCGGTTAAAAATAGGAGTCCCTCTGTGCTCGTCGTCTCCTTCATCTCTCTGCAGCATCTCTGCAGCATCCCCATCTCCGTCTCCACTTTTGGCCATAGTCAAGTGTCGCCTGATATTCCACCAGGAGACGAAGTGCAATGAAACCGACTCGAGCACACGGACACGGACTCTATACACATTTGCCGACAATTCACTCTTACATAGTGTTGAGTGTACAGTGGTCACTGGCAAATTATGAGCCTCTGGGTATTTTATGATAATAAATTTCTGCACATTTCTAAAGAAATAACTTTTACCTTGCTGGCGGGCTTTTAGACACTAAATACATTTAATCACAATTCAAGGGGCTTTTGGGTGCTTTCTCTATTTCCACATTTAAATTATATTTATATGCAGTTTGCTGAGGGAATATATAATGAAATGTCTTAGGAAATAAAGTTTAAGCTTTATTGTTGGATTTGTTATTTATAAATCCCTGATATAACCAAATTAATCTTTAATAATAAAATTCTTTAAATAAAAATTGAAGTAATTTCAGTTCTTAAGCAACCACTGTGATTGCGTGTGTGTGTCTAATCTCATCGAAGTCCAAGTCGAAGTCTGCTCTTCATACCGAGGCACCGAGGGCTTCCTCAACTCCCAACCTCCTCCACCCACGCTCAGGCTTCCCCGCCAGCCCCACTGGAGTCTCTCTCTCTCGGAGTGCTGCAAGTATCCAAGTATCTGAACGTGGGCAGGCGGTGGCACCACCATCAGCGGTAACTGACAATTGAAGTGACGTGGCAAAACCTTAATGATTATAAGCCAGCCATCGACACTCGACTCACACACATACTGCGAATATTTAAGCCAATAAATAATTTCACTGCACAAAGTGAAATTTCCGGCTCTGCATAATTACCATCAATGATGGTTACCCCTCGTAGGTACTACGTGTTCAACATATGGAAATTTTTTCGGCTGTAGTATCTGTGACATTCGGAAATGCATTTTCCTGGCCATATTTATGGTTTAACTTTCGTTAATTAAAAACTGTACAATGCAATATGTATATAAACTTTTATGAGTCAAGCTTTTAGCGGGGCAACTACCGAATTGCAGGTGGCAAAAAACCATTTGATGATCGTGAGAAACTGTGAGGGGCACAACACAGGATTTGTACAAACCAGGAAACAAAAACCTCTCAACAAAGGAGGTGTTATGGTCAATTAAGTGGCATTAAGGCCTCATAATCCATGTTAGCAGTCACATCATAATGGATATTTAATCTTTAATAGTGGTTTAATATGTTAAGAGATTTAGTTTTTAAGATGTAAGAGGGATTTAAGATAGTTCATTTAAGAAAATAATATTTTCTGGCTGTTTTTATATATTTTTCTACATTTTCTGCCTTTTATAAACCTTTCCCATACATGTTCAATGACCTTTTAAAACGCTCAAAACTGCAAAACTGATTTCTTTCATCTTTCACTTAAATTTATCTCTACTGAAAATTGCTGGCACAACAAGGGAAAACGAGTACAGGGCCCTCTCCTCTGCGTTTGTGTATATATTTTCACATATGAATAGTATTTAGTTTTCGCTATGCGGGCCATTGACTGACCACCAAAAAGTCTTAAAAGCGGAGATTAAGTAGAGCAATTAGGAAAACGTGCACTGCAAACAACCGAAGCCGAAAAACTATCTGGAGGGGCAGCAGTTGGGGTAGACAAACACAACGCCGGTGAGCTGAAAGCCATCAAAAAGCGACTTTCGGTCAGAAAGGTGAGCGGCTAGCTACTCTTTGCTCTGGAAACCATCCATCCATCCATCTATCCAGCGTTTAGCATTCAAAATTCCCCTTGCCACATGCCACGTTTAGCTTGGGCTAACAACTCACTTGCCCTGGCGTCTTGGCTGGCTTTCCCTGGGAAATGTCTCGGAAATTAATCTCTTTTTTTCGGCTATGCCAGTTTATCATATTATTAAGGCATTAGCAGCGGCCCCGGGGGCCAGCAGCAGCAGCCGCTGCCGAATTGTAGGAAAATGGTCAAGGGAAATGCATCATCGTCGGCCCGTTGTAAATCTTTTAATCAATCTCCATTTCCACTGGCTGGGGCCCTGGGAGTGAAATCCCCCATCCATAGAACGCATAAAGTGCAATGGATATGGCAAAACACTTTCGCTTTTTTGTTCGTTAGACTTTAAATTGGAGTTTTGGCCGATTCCAAATTGTCTTTTAATGATGGCCAACAATAGCGCAACTTCCTCGAGTGCATTGTGTGTGCACATACACTTATATATGGTATACACCACGCACACTCGGCTGGCTATTAAAGGTACTAAGGTAACAATTACCAGAGCAGCACAAAAGCTAAGCAAAGCTGGCGTTAAATTAATGCTTTAATTTCTTTTGGCTTTTAGCTTTTTAACTCTTTTTCGGCTTCGTTTCTTCTAGAGAAAAGAAACTTTTTTGTTTTTATTACACTAAGAAAAATAGAAATAATTTAAAGAAGGGTTTATCTATAAGATGGGATGAAGGTAGGATACTCCTGATGAGAGTTTCAGGGTCAGAAAATAATTTTTTAATATATTTCACAGCTTGTTTGCTTCCTAATAAACCTCAAACTATATTGCCTTTATTAGCAAACTTATTTGTTATGTTTTGTTTTAACAAAATAAACAAATAATTGCCTTACTTTGGTGATTCCTTTATTCCCTATTTCCCCAAAACGCGTGAGGTCCAAAATCCAAAAAAAAAACTTTGTTTGTACACAAAAAAGATGTCTGAAGACGTTGAAGTAACCACAACATCGGGGCAGGAAATGTTGCTAAATTTGTTGGACAGCTCGCCAATATGCAACATCTCCAGATGAGGCTGTCTGCCGCATATTGCTATATATCTATATATACCCCCTCTTATATATGCCTGTTCATGCTGTGTCTGTGCAATAAAATGTCTGGATTGTCGGGCACTTGATCTGGCCAGAGACCCAGGAGCCATAAGGAAGAGCGGGTTGCTCCCGAGGCGTCTTTAATGGGCTCAAAAGCAGACCACTTGGAATAGTTTCTTACTTCACAGAATATATATATCTCTTGCTCTGGAATCTAAATGCAAAAAACTTTCCATCGATTGCCTGGCAAACTTTTGTGAGAATTATCGTAATCGTTTGCTTTGAGTTTCAGTAAGTTTCCACGCCCCAAAGCCGCATTACTGCATTTGCCTTGACATTTTCCGCCTCCCCCAAAAAGAAAACTGCACAAAGTTTTTAGGAAAATGGGAAGTAGGAGGCTTTGACGATCCAAGGGAAGGTCTGTCCCAAAAACGTTTTCAATTAGTTGGCATAAAAACTTTAAATTGGGCATTCTCGGCTATAAATTAAAGTGAAATTAAAACAATTTGCGGGGCAAACATTTTTATAAGTGAACTAATTCGATGGATTGGCGTGGGCTGGAGACCTGAACACATGGTCGAATGTTGGGGCCAAAACAATTTTATCAAGAAGAGAATTTGGGACTTTTTTAACTTGTAATTTATCCCTCAACTTGAATTATTTACAGAGCTATGAACTCAGAAATTGTTGCCTAAATTGTAATGGTTTATAAATAAACGCTTTTTTAAGAGTTTACAAATATTTAAATGCAGCTTGACTTATTTATGGAGTTGCAAACTTGGAAATTCTTACCTAAATTCGAAGTTTATATATATTTTAGAGCTTACAAATTTAAATACAGCTTAAATATTAAATTTTCTTTTTATATAATCCATAATCATAAAAACCCCAATCTTTTCTCTTTCCTTGACCTTAAAAAATTACAATTAATACATGTACAACCTTTTTTCTTGTATAAATCAAGGATTATATTATTACCAGCAGCTACTAATCACCTTTTCATAAATCTCTAAAAATATTTATGATTTGGATTTGGTAGATTTCCCATAAAAATGAATAATTGCAGCTGCAGCTACGGTAGTTACAAAACTCTCTATCTCTGCTGCCATGTTATTCAAATGCAACAATGCCTGGGCAATGGCAATGGACTCGCAGCTATTCGAAATCCCCAACCCCCAAAACGGATGATGATCATCGCATGTCTCAGGTGCATTCAAGGCGGCGGAATGGATGTGCCCAACCCCACCACCACCGCCAGATAATGGTCAAGTGCAGTGCGTGATTCGGCGCACTCCAAACTTCCACTCGGATCGAATGGTAGGCTGGGTGTTTGCTTAGCCATTAGCCCCAAAAAAATTCGAGGAGTCGGAATTGCGGATCAATTTGGGGGCTCTCAATCGGATTTTGGGAATTTTTTTCGTTGGTTTCGGTTTTTGGATTTCAAAGTTTTCGATTACAGTTTCTCTCTCTCCCCCCAGCCGATGTCGAGTGAAAAGTTTTTGCACATAAAGCCAGCCAGCGAAACGGGCAGCACAGCTCTGAATTATTATTTGTTTATTGAGCGAGTGAAAGGCAGCAGGCCGAGTTTGAATTTGTTCCACTGTCTGCTTAATTAAAACCACTAAGAACGCATTTCCAGATCATGCGACTTAATGATACCCTCTATTTTGGGTGTATAATCTAGGTGTGTGGGAAAATATTCACATACAATAATGGTTCTGACATTGAAAATGGTTATGAACGTGATTATTATGGTTAAAAAGCTAACAAATTATTATATTTGTACGCTTCAAGCTGGATTTGCTTTAAATAGAGAAGAAAACAAACACAAAAAATGCTTTCTAAGCATTAATTTATAAATAAATAAATAAAGAAAGCATTAAGTGAGTAAAAAAACCACAAGAAAAATAGTTGAAAAATCAAGGAAAGGGAACATTTCTAATAGCATTTACCACAGTTTCTATAACATCATGTATTTAATACATTTAATATGAACAAAAACCTTTAAAAAATATATATTAAATACTAATAAAAAGTTGCCAGTTTGATTTAAATAAAATAAATATATTTCTAGTCCCCTTCAATGCTTACATATCAGTGAAAGTTAAAGAAAAGTATCTTTTAAAAGGACTTCACCATAAATAAGTTATATATATTTTCTTCTTGTACACTTTTCCTCTTTCTGTATAAAAATATATATAGTTATTTTATATCTCTGAAAAGAACCTACAATTACTGCCCTGCAATTAACGCCAAGCCAAAGTCGGAGACCCCGCAGCAATGTCAACGAATTTATGGCTGATTCTGGGAAAACTCACGTCGCTTGGCCGCTGACTAATATTTCCCTACCGGAGCGTTAACACAGTTTAAAAGCCACTAAAAGCGGTCTGCTGGTGGGGGCTTCACTTCAATGGAGCTCTCCACCGCGTCAGCACTTTTCACATTCGGAGATACAATATGTTCGGACGTACGTGCACAGCGAAGAGGAAAATGCAGCTGTCGCCGGTGCTGTCTGTGGCCAACCGCCGCTTCAACAAAAGCTAAGCCCCCGGCTTGGAAATTCTTTTCCAGCTTAGAGCAGATCTTAGATAATCCGCAAGGCGAGCGTCTGGCCGAATGCATTTTCCCCATTTCCCAGCTAATTGAAATTCTTGGAAACTAAATCAAATGCTATATGCTTCACGCAGCAGCAACTGGTTCTCACTACGCAGCTCGCACAAGATGGCTTTGTTTGAGCCTCAATCGCCAGGCTCCAGCTCCAGCTCCAGAATCTGAATCCGAATCTCATCTTCATCCTCATCTCGGAAAGCTAAAGCAAACTGATCTATATAAAATCACACACACACACAGAGATCCCGACTCTAGGCTTCTCCCCCAGAGTTGGCCCAGAATTCAACTCGAACTGGGAGCTGCTGCGAATGCATTCCATTCATTATGATTACTATTAAATTAGGAATTCCCGTTCTTTCTCCACTCTTCTATTTTTCACTCTTCATCTTTCGTTCTGCTGCCCCAACTCCGACTCAGATGCGAAACGATGGTAATTATTTACGCCGATTTCTGTGTGCAGATAATGCTATAAACACAGCCAACAGTGCAACTTGCAGCGGCACGAACTGAGCCTGCCCCTTCGTCTTCAACCAAACAAAAATACAACAAAAATATTAGACAAATGACCCGAGTTAGCGGGGAAATGGGAGATCATAGAAAATATATTGCAACAATCGCAGCTAATGCGGCACGTAATAATTCGACACTCTATTGCGGCAACACAAAAAAGCGATCGGAAAAGATCGCAGCTCGGAAAAGTCGTTCCATAAATCGAGTTCAACTGAGGTCTATTAAAAAAGCATTATAAATTCCTATTAAATTCATTCCCAAAAACGATTTATGGGGCTTATTTTTAAGACGAGTTTTAAATCATTCTTAAAAGTGATTGAGTATTATTTTTACTATCTTCAAAAAAAAATCCTTAAAAAGGTTTGAATAAAAATTACAATAAAACATATTTTCCTTTCTCTTAAGGCCATGATTTTTTTCTCTCAGTGCTTGGCTTGGCATATCAAGCTCATTCGATCTCATCTCTGGAGGCTTCCCTCCCCAGATTTTTCCAACTGGGACAGACAGGCAGAGACTGCGGGCAGAGGCGCGGGCTGGCATTCCTTTTTGGCTAACGAAATGTGCAAAATGCAAATTCATCTCGATGGCCAGTCCATCATGTCCACTCATCAATCAATCAATCAAACTCACACCGCGCCAAACAGCTGCAAAAAAAAATACGCACTTATCTATTGATCACGGCTGCGGCAACGACGACACTGATATTCCCCAATTGCACATAAATTGCAACTGTCACTTTGGACAGGCGGTCACAATTTAGCAAAATTAAATAAGAAACCCCAAGTTTAGTGGCGATTTTTTAAAATTAAAATTATAAAAGTTAACTGCAATGAAGGCCTTGAAAGGATTTTATATAAAAATTAAATGATTATCTTAGTTTTTATGCAGATTTCTTTAAGAAATTAGCAGCAAATTTGTAAAAAAAATATTTTTAAACCAAGTTCATTATTGAACGGTTTTGTTTTAACCTATATTTCTGTTTAATTTAATATTTTATGAAACAATAAATTTAACTAAAATTAAACTTCAATTTTAGGCAAACATTTTTGACATGTTTTTTACATTTTGTCTATTGACAATGGCAACTTCTGGCAACTGCTAGAAAAATTTTGAATTACTAAATTAAATAAAATTTTTATTTTGAGATTTAAAGTATATAAACTTATATTCTCAACTATTTTATCATAATTCAGAATATTTGCTCAAATTTCTAGACGTTATTTTAGTTTTATAAACACTTTACTATTTTACATGTATTTGACAAACTGTTATACTACATGCCACTTGAGCTACATTCATGCAGCAAGCCAAACGCGACACCTAGCGCTGCTGAGTCGCACTTGACTGAATGTTGCAACAACTAGACAAGCTAGTGCTTAAAGAAACTGCACAGATGGCGCCACATAGAAACAAATTTAACTTTTAAAAATTTTGAAATTGAATTTTTAAACAATTTTAAAAATAACTTTTCAAAACTTTAAATTAAATTTTTTTAATGTTAAAATTTTTTTTTAAAGTAAATTTTTTATCTTTTTTCCTAATTTTTGAACATTTTAAATTACATTTTTGTAAATTTTAAATTTTTAATATTTAAAATTATTTAAAAAAATTCTAAAAATACCACAAAAATATAATTTAAAAGAAATAATCAGATTCCTTACATATTTATATTTTTTCTTGGTTCTGTTCTCCCTTTTCCCTCTTTATCTTTATGTCTTTCTACCTTCGACCCTTGCTTAACCCCTGGCTGCCTGCCTGCATCCTCAATAAAACCACTTGTGTGCGTGTTCCTGGGCCTGCTTGTGGCTATCTGTGTGTGTGCTTAGGCATCATCTGCATCTGTTATCTTTGACCGGCTGCCTATCGACTTTGTTTTTGGGTTTTTGTTTACATCCGTTTGTGTTATTAAGCGAAGCGGCGATAATAATGGCAATCAAGCAGCAAACTCTGCAAGCTGATATTTCCTATGTGCGAGACCCATATGGGGGGGACCCTAAGAAACAATGGACTGAGATTCCGGGCTTACGCCTGATAATCATCACATCAAAATCGAAGGGTTTCTCCTTCCCTCCTCGTTTCTAACCCGCAGAATTTGGATTGTTTTTGTTTTTCAATCAACGAACGCTCACTTCACAATTCCAGGAATTAATTTCCGATACTGGGAGGCTGCGAGAAGTGGGGCACCTGCCACAGCCACCATGGCCACAGCCGGTTCTCTCGCGGAATTCAGCTCGAAGAGCGACAAAGACAAAAGAATTTAGCGGAACGGAAGAAAGCGGCAATGGGCTGGACTTGGACTTGGAATCGGGAGTTGGGAGAACCTGTTTTCGTTTACGGATCGTTTCTGGAATCATCACCATCATCAGCAGACGACGACGACGACGACCCAGTCGCCTTTTCTCTAGCTGCGAGCTGATCCCTTGGCAGCGATTTGAGGAAGCCAACGCATTGCCATCGATGGTGCTCCATCAGGCCAGGCACTTGGCACAAATGACGCGGCACAAAAGCAGGGAGGAGGAGCAGGAGGAGACAGAAGGATGAGCTGCTGTCGGATGCAGTGTTTGCATGCGAATCTTGCCTGCTTCCACTCTTTTCTCGCTCTCTCCTTTTCCTTTTTATCCATTTCAGAGTCAGAGTGTCAAGAGTGAACGAACTTTATGGACAAAAAAAAAAAAAAACTTCTCTTGTCATCATTGTAATCATCGTAAGTATCGAGTCAATGGACTTGGCTTAAGCTCGGATCGCTGCAAGTCTCGGAGTCTCTCTAAACACAGCAGCAGCTGCTGTGTGTGGCAATGATCTGGCACAAAACATCAAACCAGCACACACGCCATATCTCAGCTTTTAAATAATAATAATAATAATAATGTGGATGTGGAGCAAACATTTACATTTACACACATTAATGTGCATTCTCGAAACAATGGAGGATAGCCGCTAAATGAGAATTAATTGGCCACTGAGACAGGCTTCACAATTAATTGAATGTCAAAATAACTCATCTACAGAGATAAAAGAAAAGAATTTCTTAAAAGATTGCTCATAGCTAGAAATAATAATAATATTTCTCCTCAAATTATTCATTCATTTTCTGTACAAATTATTACATTTTAATATAAAAAAAATAACTCTTAACGTTATCGCTGAACCGAAAGATCGTTTCGTTGGGAAAGGGGCGTTGTCGGAACAAAAAAAAAAACAATTTGCATTGAATAACCCAGATTGTGGCCATTGACTCGCGCTTGGAGTCGCATTTCGCAGCATTTCCAGTTTGTTCTCCAGCACAAAGATCTCCGAAATGATCTCCTCTTTGGCTATGCAACTGGGCCTGGGCTCGGCCTGGTCATGAGTTATGGGTATTATGGCCCGACGTCCAATTAAGAGCAAATTAATTCACTCCCCTTCAGAACTCCCGAGAAGTGCAGAAATCAGCATAAAGATCTTCGTCTTGGGGTGTGCCCCCGGAGACAAAAGATTCTCTTTGATTATTTATGTATATTGTTGCGGTTGACCACAAGAAAAACTCATAAAATCAATATTGAATCTAGGCGGCGAAAAAGAAACCTAAATAAACAACGAAAATCAAGTGGAGATTAGTCATAACAAATATATAGGATGTGCCTTTAAATTCTCTATTTTCCCTATAAGAAGATTTGCTAGATTTATTTTTAAGCCCAGACAGTCCAAGTGGCTGCTTTGCCTCTTTCCCTTTTTTAAAACAAAGAACCTGAACATGCTAAAACCTAAATTGATTTAATTTACGCAAAAATTCCTGGCAATTGCAATGCAAAAATCAACCCTCAGCGAAGCCTCTTCTATGTCTGGTGGTGGTTCTGACAGGAAATCCCTGGCCAAACCCAAAAGTGGAGTAGCAAAAATTCACTTTCACAAATCCTATGGCAGCAGCTCCTGTTCCAGATTTGCCCCGAGGCCGCGGCCGAGGACGAAGCCTTCATCAGTCAGTGCATTTGTAAATGCAGCCAGCAACCCTTGCAATTCAGACAACTGCCAGCCGTCCCCCCTTAATCCTTGGGGGATTTCATCATCCACAAGGGTGGCAGCAGCGTCTGGCTGGTTGAATTTCACATTTCAAGGTCCAAAAGTCAGCCGACAAGGGCAGTTTTTTTTTTGCCAAAGTGCCTGTGTTTATATGCCTACATCGGCATGCAGGTGGTAGCGGGTTAATCGCATAATTGAGCAGCCCAGGAGCAACTCATCAGTGATTCACAGCCAGGCAGGCGAACGTCCCGTCCCGTCTGGCTATAACAAAGGAGTCACAAACACACCCTGTTCGGGGCAAGCCAAATCCTACAAAGAAATCGCCATGGAACGTGTGAAGCCTGCAGATACGGTCGGAGGAGCGCACAGCCCACAATGCAAATATGCAAACTTATAAATACATCGGATCCGCGAGCGCGCCTGTGTGTGGGAGCAACTCATTTAACCCGGAGTGGAGTCGAGTTGAGTGTGCCAGAGCCAGCTGTGGCTGGAATTGTGGAGGAACAAAGAGCGAGGCTGGAGAGAAAATCGACTGAAAGGTTTTCCATCAGCGGCGACGCTGCTGACTCAGGGATCTGCGTCTTTGCATTCAAGGCAGCAGCAGCAGCGGCGGCGTTTCAGCAATAAATTCATAACCAGCCGAGGGGCCAGAGGAAGTTGATAGAAGCAAGCACACTTGCGGACAAATTATTAGAGCTGCGACTTGCAATATAAGACTCTGAAATGGAGTGAGTGTAATGAATGAAATATACAAAAATCTAGCAAAAATCTACCTTAAATTCCATACAATTTCTTTCCTATTCTTTTGCCCCCAACTGTGGCCCCCAAACCGAGGGCGTAGAGCCAAAGCCATAATGGTAATCGCCCATGTACAACAACAGCCAGAAGGCAGACTTGCGACGCAAACAGATCGTTCTGCAAATGGCAAAAACTCTGATGCAGATAGGCTCTATGCAAAACGGGTAATCGAACAGCCAGCCAGCCAACCGGCCGGCCATATAAGGCGTCTAATGGTCCACCAAGCCAGCGGCGAGTGAAGCGTTATTACTTAACAACAATTACCGAAAGTGAGCTCGAGAGCTGTGCCCAATTATAGTGGAAATGTTATTTTTGTTTTTTTTTGGCTGAAATTGTCACTCAGTGACTCGGAAGATACAAAAAGAGATATAGATACCATGGCTGTCGGTTCAATGGAGCGTTTTGCGTTTTGCATTGGCTCCAGACAGCCTTGAGGTCTGCTTATACGGTAGCCAATAATCCATCCAGCGGGGTTTATGTACTGGAACCTATATCCAAATAAGGACACTGCATGACGTAAATATGGACTTACCTGCAAAGAGATAAAAAAAAGAGCAAACAAAAAGTCGGTTAGTCAGGGCCAAAGTACTGATACTCCTCCATTTATCATCTATCAATCGGTGAATGAGTCATATGGAGAGAACAGGAAACGTGACTCGCTAGGGCTTCCCTAATTTACACGAAAAGAACATTTATCTGCCAGGCCCACCCTGACCAATATCTAAAGACAAATGCATTTTCGGGGCAGGCAGGAGCAGGGAAAAGGGAAACACTGGAAACACTGGAAAACACACCGAGGACAGACAGAGCAGAGGCAGCATGGATGGGCCATATGACAGATATGTCCTACTACTATGGCCTCGGTCGGGGGTTGCTTATCGTGTGGGTTGCATGCGTCAGTGACAGACTAACTCTACTCGTAAACTCCTCCTTTGACAGCTCTACACTTGAGAAAAATATATAATAAAAGGAGAGAAACATAAGAAATGTTGCTTTTTTCTCGCTTTCCCCATTTTATTATAATTCTCAAGTTCATATTTGCCATGTAAATTTGTCAGAAAACTAATATTAAAGCTATGGAACCTTCTGAACCTTTCTTAAATGTTCAAGAACATTCTTTGGCGTTCAGTGTAGATCTATCACTATTTCTATGTCGGATTAATGTGGGCCCGTCTGTCTGCATTTTGGGTGCGGCTGGCTGGCTGCATTCTCCGGCTATGCGGCTTTCTCTGGCGTTTCTGCAGGGAATTAGACCCATTGACTCATTCTAGGGCTGAGGCCCAAACCCAAACCCAAAACCGAGAGCCCAAAAACCGAGCCGAGCACAAAACTAGTCGCCGCGGCTAGGCAATCAAAATCGACATTTAGTTTTATGGCGAGTCAAACAACAACAATCTAGAAGGCGAACATGCAATGTGCCCCGAGTTCAATGCACTTGCCACTCAGCCTCAAACTCCGCTGCAGTTGCTCTTGGCCAGATACATATCCAAACATATATATTTATATATACACACACTCTCTGCATTAGCCTGATCGCGTGACTATACTTAAATATAGTTAAGCACTTTCGGGAGCAGAGCAATAGTGGCAGCGGCAGCGGCACGTGACGATATTATGCCCGAAACTATCCCCACAATACCGGGAAATTGGAGCTCCAACACGACTGCCCTTAATCACTGGCCACCACTGTGGTAGCGGGGCCATCGATTTCAATCGCAATTACTCATCTATCGCCACAATTACCTGTATTATGATGATAAGTGCGAATGGAAACAGCTGCAGGCAGAAATTCGCATGACTCAAGGAGCCAATTTAGAGCAGACTATCGAATATATTTTGCTTGGGGAATCCGGCTACTTGGCAAAGGTCAAGAACGGGGAAGCAGGTGCCTGCAGCTTGGGCTATTTAAGAAAAACATTCATCAATGTTAAACGAGCATAGTTTTGTTTACAAAAAAACGGAAAACAATCGTTTAAAACTTTACTTTTATGCTTTGACATTAAAAGTGCTCGTAAAACTAGTCTTTCTTCTGGGGGAATTCTAGGTGCAATTTATGGTTCAGTTTTATATGGCTTTTCACAAAACATTTAAATGTCGTTAAAGGGGAATACTAATTTGGAATTTAATGGTTCGTAACAGGATTTAATTCAACTATAAAACATTGTTAATTGTTCTTAAAAATCTATTTTAAATGAAATTATACCTGAGGTTTAATTCTTGTTAATCTAACCTAAATATTTATGCAGGGTTTGTGTTTTGTAGGTGATTTAAACTAAGCTATATCTCAGAAATTCGAATAAATGTGACTTTATAAACTATATTACTGGGAAAACATGTAGTTTTGGTATATCTATTTGTTTATTTACATTTAAAACTTTATTATTTCCTGTTTCTTTATTATTACCTAGTTTTTGGACAAAAACAAATTAAAAACCAACTGATAAAAGCATATTTCATCATTAAAAACATGTAATTATTAGCTGTACCTTCTAACTACTTGGCTAGCTGGGATGTAATGGAGTTTGGCTGACCAGCAATTTGGAAACGGGCACAAAAACAAGCGCCACCTCGATTGCAGTCATAAAACTGTTAGGATAGCGAGTGGTGTGAGTGGTGTGTGTGGTGCGGGGAGGGTTTTGAGATGTCCATCGAGCGATACGGCTTTAGGGTAGAGGCAGGCATGCAGGCGGCGGAGGAGAAGCGAGGGCTAGGGGCAGCTGGGAAACTGGCACACTTGCTGACATTGCAGTGTGCACTTAACTAGAACCACCACTGTATGCAAGTACTCACACACACACACGCACACATATTCATGGAACAGTGAACTCTCTTTTGAGTAAATAATGAGTTCTATAAATAATATAAATTTCATTTATTTCTTGTATAAATACCCAATGTCAACACGAAGTCGTACTTATCGCTGAAAATAATCTATTATTTACCATTAATAAAATTACTTGGAAATGGAAGGGAAGCACGGAGATTTCTGGAAATCAAAGCCCAGCTGGGCTGATATTCGGATTACAGGGACTTAAAACAAATAAAGATTTATGATTTTCTGAATACTAAGATATTTATTCAACTGAAAAACAACAGGCAACTCATGGATAACTCTCCACTGTACCCAGAGTGTCCTGTTGCCATGAACTAACTACTCAAAAAGTGGTCAATTTTCCTGCCTGCAGCTGGGCCATCCTACACTAAAAATAATGCCAGCACAGAGGAGGGGGTTTAAGTAATATCAAATATCGGTTGTTAAGGGCGTTTTCCAGCGCGTCCATAACAATGGCCAAGGGAAAAAGGAGCACTGGCACCGATCCCAGTTAACAGTTAACCCATTAAAAGATCAATAAATACAGGCGAAGGCGGGACAGAAATTCGGAGCGGAAATGCCGGTTACCCCGCCGCCACCCGCCTCCAAAAAAGATGAATAGAGTTAACGGAGGAGGAAGCACACACAAAAGCGGAACGCAAAAACAGCAGGAACATTATTTTTGCAAATCTGCCAAATCGGACCACCAATACCAGTGCACCGAACGCGCACCGCCTACCAACACAAGCACATTTACTAGAAAAAGGCGGCAACCGGCGAGTCCTTTCGCTGTCAACTTACTTGCTGCTGGCCTTGTCGGTAATATCGCAGTTGGAAATCATTTTGTTATAAACGTGAGCGGACGCCTGAATTATTATTAACACACGCAGAAAGCAGAACGACACGAGGAGAATGTAAAAACACAAATGCAACTTTTAAAAGGGGGCTGGCGATAATGTATCAAAATATCGATATGCCGATAGCCTAAAATTTTTGTAACTGATATATCGTGTATCGATATTTAAAAAAATATATTTTCTGGTTAGTCACACTAATATTGCAGGGTTGCCATTTTAGCTTAGGCTAGTTAAAAATTTAAATACAAAGCTTGCAACTAGCTTAAAGCGAACAACTGCTTTTGTTTCGCATTGATATTTTTAAATATGAAATTTGACATAAAATCGTTTAAGTCTTGTGTTAATATATAATTTTTAATTTCTTAATCTATCTTTAGCCGTTTCGCCGCAATACAGCAATCATCGATACGATATTTTAACAGTGACACTCATCGTATGTTCCATCTCTATTGCACTAATTGTTTTGTTTACAAATTCATTCGAAAATTCCTGCTTCCTATAGCTTCCTAGTTTCTACTAACCAACTGCTGGCCAGGATGAATGCCTCCACTTCGCCGGTGGTGCTGGTTAAGTGCCGGATTTGCATGGGCGAGTTCGAGGAGCAAACGATGACTTCCCTGTTCGAAGAGCAACCAGAAGGCCAGGATCGGCTAGGCGAACGAGTGCAGGTCTGCACTGGCATCAGGGTGAGTAGTGGCGGTGCCCACAGAAGGAATCTCTCAACTGACTTGTCCGTGTTTCTCCGTAGATTCGGGAGTCCGTCCAGAAGCCCGGCACCGCCTGCAGCACCTGCTGTGAATTCGTTGACATGTGGTTCAACTTTCGGCAGCTGTGCCTCAATGCCCAGGTTTATTGGGCGACGAGTTGTCCGGATCCAGAAAGACTGGCGTATCAGAGCGATGCAGAGTATATGGTTTATCTGTACGAGAAGCTACAAATGAGCTACGCAGATTCCATCTATGACGAGAACGAGACGGAGGAGGAGATCATCCAAGAGGTCGAGCAGGAGCAGCAGGAAGGGCTTGACATCAGCGAATTAATCATGTCTGAGCTAATCGACGACGAGACTGGGAACACCAAGGAGAGTTCTGGCCAGGAAGCTTACCAAGATGAGGCACAAATGGCTGAATATGTGGAAGACAATAGTCAGTCTGTTGACGATAATTCCCTTCTAAACGAAGACTGCTACGAGGTTGATTTCGATGAGGAAGAGCTCAACGAAGACGACTTCCTATCCCTGTCGCCTGATCAGACCGCCAGTCCGTTGCCAAAGCGCAGGCCAGGGCGGCCACGCAAGCCGGATAGCGAACTGAAGGTAAAGCGCAAGGAGAAGGGTCAGCGGGGAAAGCTAACTAAGAACGATGGCCAAGAGGGCACCACGTTTATGTGCAGCCTCTGCGGCCAAGTCTATGAAAAAAAGTCCCTATTTACGGCCCACATGATGGCCCACACGGAGTACAAGCCCAACCAGTGCGAGTAAGTGGAAAACTAATTTAAAACAAACTGAATTAGATTAAAACCAATTTATGCTTTTTAGAATCTGTCACAAGGCCTTTCGCCAAAAGGGTGAGCTCCGCTCGCATATGCGTCGCCATACGGGCGAGCGGCCTTACAAGTGCTCCCACTGCGACCGTCACTTTTACGATCGCAGCGAAAGGATTCGCCACGAAAGAGTCCACACAAATACACGCCCCTACGCCTGCCAAGAATGCGGAAAGACCTTCACGCACACGGCTATACTCAAGAACCACATGCTGGTCCACTCTGGCGAGAAAAACTACAGGTAAGAAGGTAGCCTCTCCAAAAGGGTATTCCCTGTTTTAACAAACTCTTTCCCTCAGCTGTGAGACCTGCTCCAAGTCCTTCACCCTTTTGCATCAGCTGAAGGCCCACCTAACGACTCAAACCCATCGCAGCCGAGTTGAATCAATGAATTCTGCGCCCCATCCCGAAGAAGACTGTGAGGACGGTTAAAGTCTTGCGCTTTATGCTTAGTTTAAGTTAGTTACAATAAATAAAACAGATGAATTGTTTACCTTATTTTATTCTATGTATTTGTTTGTTAGCTGGTGCAGCCCTGGCGATGCGCCTCCGTCTTTTCGTGGGCGGTGAGCTGATGCTTTAGGCGGAATGACTTCATACAGGGCTGGCATTTGTAGGGCTTTTCGGAGGAGTGCGTCATGTAGTGCGCCTTGCGAGAGGTGGACAAGGCAAAGGTTTTCCCACAAATGTTGCAGGCATAGGGACGCTCATTGGTGTGTATCCTAGGATAAGGAAAAGGTCCCAATAAAAGAGGTTGATGCCAACAATGCCATAGCAACTTACCGTTCGTGTTTGCGATGACTACTGTGATCGGCAAATCGTCGCAGGCAGTAAGAGCATTTAAAGGGTTTCTCGCCCGTGTGGGTACGCATGTGAGAGGTCAGGTTGCAGGCGGCATTAAAGCGCCTGCTGCAGACCCTAAAATTGGCATAAAATCAGTAAATTTGTAAACTAAAACTAAACTAAACTAAAAAAACACTTACTCGCACTCGTAGCTCTTTTCATTGTGATGTTTTCGAGAGTATGACTTGGTCTGGCAAGAATTAGAATTGTGCCTTGCCTTGTGCTGGTCCTCCGAGGCGGTATCTGACTTTTGGGCTACGCTCTCCTCTTCACTGGCCTCCTGCGAGTACGCTCCATTGTGTATGGCTAGGGGACTGCCCTGCGAGGAGGTGGCTTCCAAGTAATTGTCCTCCGAAATGGGAATGATGTACTCCTTGTCGAAAACTAGACCGCTTTCCTCTTCAATCCAGTAAGACTTATCATCCGCTTCCGCTACCTCCACAAAGTTCTCGTCCTCTCCCTCTTCCTCCTCCTTTTTTTGGGGTTCCTCTGCAGTCTCATCGTCCGGCAAATACTTGAGTGTCTGTGCACTGAGCTCTTGCTTTCTGGCACGCTTCCTTTGCCCGCCCGGCGGCGGCGATTCATCAGCGACTTGAAATGTCTTGAAATGTTCAGCCGAGGAAAAGGTTTTGCTAACGAGATTCTTTAGATGCGCATCGGAACGCCTGCACATCCTAATGAAGCGGTGGACCTGTTCTAGCTTATCAACGCAATCCTCGCATATTTGATCGGGCAAACCGTCGTCCTGCTCCACCTACATATAAGGGTAGCCATTAATGTTTAACTTCGATTTGTATTTGTTTATACTCACAACCAGGCCGGCGTGCAGATTCAAATGCTTGGCGGCTTCGGATTCAAAAAGGGGTTGCAGTGCGGAGCCCCGTTCGGTGGTGCAGGTGCGGCACATGGTCCACTTGATGCTGATCTCCATGAGGTGCCTTTAAATAGCCGCTTTCCTTAATAATTACTAAAATTCCGATTCAAAACACAAAACCTGGGCAGAAGAGTGGCTAGGGTTGCCAGGTGTTTCGTTTATATTTAAGTTCTTTGTCGATTAACCATCACCGATTATTGATACCACCACCGATAGCTTGCAGCGCTCATCAATTTGACAACCCTGGTGGGGCACTGCTGCAGACGCTTGTTTATTTCCCAATTTTCGAGCCACCATGCCCGAGTTTATGCTGTGCAGGATCTGTTTGACAGAAAACATCAACGCGGACACGATGTCGCCTCTGTTCGACGACGAGGACGAGGAGTGTCGCGAGCTGGTGCGCAAGCTGGAGGAAGTGGTCAGCATCAAGGTGAGTTGATTGCAAGGCACCTGTGCCTCGAATGCCATTGATTTACTCGGATTTTGCAGCTGGTGCCGCTGCAGGACATTCCCAGTATGCTGTGCCTGAACTGCCTGGACAAGCTGACCAGCGCCCATGACTTCCGGCGGCTGTGCCAGGTGGCGCTCACCACCAATGTGGTCAAGGTAAGTGTCAACGCTAGAAAAAAGCCTTTGAACAAGTGAAAACCGATTCTTTTATACCAGGCCGAGATGAAGGTCGAGCCCACAGATGAGGTGCCGCACATAGTGGCGGAGTACATCTACGAGGCCACCAGCGATTTCATCAATACCGAGGAGGAGGGCATGGAGCTGGAGGCCATGCTGGAGGAGCGCCTGGAGGACGGCATTGCGGAATCAGAGCAGCCATACGAAATGGACATCGTGGGCGATGAACTGGACGAAAACGAGTTGCTGGTACAGCAGGGCAGCGACAGTGACTACAATCCCGGCGAACGCTGCAGCAAGGCCAAGGTGCGCAAGACCCGGCACAGCAAGCGTGGTCGTGGACGACCCCGGAATTCAGCTGCAGGCCTGACGCAAGGCAATAGCGAGGAGATGACGTCTGCGGCCCTAAGCTGCAAGTCCTCGCCCGAGGAGTCCACCACGAATATCATGTGCGAGATTTGCGGCAATATCTACTCCAAGCGGGCGGCGCTCAACATACACATGCGGCGCCACCTTTCCGAGAAGCCTTTCGAATGCGAGTGGGTTATTACAAGAAGGCATTCTTCTACAGAGATTATATTAATGTTTATTATTTTTGCAGAATCTGCAGCAAGACATTTGCCGGTCCCTCCGAGCTGAATCGCCACATCCGCGTGCACACGGGCGAGAAGCCATTTATGTGTAAATACTGCAATCGCTCCTTTGCTGACCGCAGCTCTAACATACGGCATGAGAGGTGAGGCCAAAGCCATTACCCATTAACAGGAAGCTATTATTACTAAATTTATTAATTCCCTTGCAGGACCCACACGAATGAGCGACCCTTCACCTGCCCCACCTGCGGAAAGTCCTTTTCCTATTCGAATGTGCTTAAGAACCACTTGCTCACCCACACGGGAGAGAAACCCTTCCTGTAAGTCAAGCTTTAAACAGTTGAAAGTATTTATTTATAATGCCCAATTTCAGTTGTCGACCGTGCAATAAGAACTTCTCCCGCAAGCATCAGCTGGAGCAGCACATTGGGACCATGACCCATCAACTGACAATGAGAAAACATCAGAATAACGACGTAATGCGACACCCGGAGGTGTACTAGTCTCTATCGAATGCAATTAACGTAAATACCTATTATTATTAGTAATTGTAAATAAAAAGAGTACAAATTGTCCGTGCCGGATGTTAAAAAGTATTGTCTTGAACCAAGGGTTAGCATATAATCCATTTTTGCCAGGTTTAATTTAATATTTTAAGTATAACAAAAATACCAATTAATATTTTACACTTTAGAATTAGCCAATTCCATGTGAGAGATGGTGTTCAAATGGTTATGCAGATGATCCTTTCTTTGAAAGCTCTTATCACAGATTGTACAGCTGAAAGGGAAAGAAAATTTCCCTTTCCGAGGAGTGCATCACCTTGTGCTTGCTCAGGCAGCCGGAACTGATGAAGCTCTTCTCGCAAACATCACACTGGAAATTGCGCTCGTCCCGTGGCGGCCAGGATTACACTATGCTGCGAGAGGAAGCGCTGGGTGTGCTCCTGGGAGGCGGGAATGCTCTCCTTGCTCCCGCTAGCCGTGGAAACTGCTGAAACATTCGCAGTTGTGTCCCTCTGACTCTGTAAAAGATACTTGAAACAACTCTCAAAGTTGAATTACCGGAAAGTCCACTTACAGGCACTTTGATGGTGGTGTTCTCGTCGATCGTGTTGAGGGGCTGTTGTCGTGCACTATCATCCGAGAACCACAAAGGACAGTAGCTGCAGGCGAAGGGCTTTTCGCCCGTGTGTGTGCGATTGTGACAAAGCTCTTGCCGCATCTGTAAAAAAGGTATTAAATAGTTATTAAAAATGTCATCCAAGGGGAGTTTAGACACAAGCTTTACCCGAACTGACAATGGAAATCCTTGATGCCCGAGTGCCTGAGCCTGTGCTGTACCAAGTTGGATCTGCTAATGCTTTTACCACAATCTCCGCAGACATACGTTCCCAACCTCGAGCCAACTGGCTTTGGTTTGAGTCTTTTGGAGGCCTCTTCTTCGAATTCGGCTTCTGTGGGCTCTGGGTCCAAAGTAGCCTCATCTTTCCTTTGTGAAATACAACTCGATTTCGGCATAATCTATATCCTCATGCTACTCCTCTGGTTGTTTTGAGTTATCCTTGAAGCACACGTCAATCCTCTCAAGATTCTGCTTCTCGGAAATAATGCAGAGTTGTCGGAATTTAATAGCTGCCCAGGCAAACCAGGCACAGGTGTCTGGAGAGTTCTACTCTATCACTAAGCTGGGAAATAAAATTTAGAAATGTAGGTTAAATGTTTCAATATTTCCCGCCTTTTACCTCTACTCCCGTTACGGAATGGATTTGGCGAACCAGGTGAATATTTCCAGGCTCAAAAATATCGAGGGTAGCCTCCTGTCCGGAGCAAACGCGACCATTCTTATTCCGCATCGAGAGCTTTTTTCTATTTTTAAAGTTATTGTTTATTGTTTACGTTCCATGCATTCCACGAAGAATCTATCGGTTATCGATAGCATTACCCACAAGACAGCTGATTTCTGCGCCTTTTTCCCCAAACAAATTTCGTTTAGCTTGACCATTCTTGGGGATATCCAGGCTTTAAAATGCCTTTTCAGTGCCGGACTTGTGCCGGCGTCATCTACAACACAAGACCCAAGAACCTTTTTAGCATTGAGAACGCCACAATGCTGCTAAACCTCATACAGGTGACCGGCGCGGTGGTAAGTTTGAATGAAATCCTGGTTTTACCTTTAATTGAGGGGTTTTCTCACCTGCACTTGCAGATTAATAATGATCCGACGCTGCCCAGTTGCATTTGCGCCTGTTGTCTTCACGACTTGAAGCTGGCCATGGTGTTTCGGGAACGGTGCCTTCAAACGCAGAAGGATCTGCTGCAGCGAGGCAAGATTACCAAAAATAAAGTATTTAAGCAGGAGATAAGCGATCTGGAGGAGGAGGAGGCGGAGCTGGAGTACTGTGAGCTCCAGGAAGAGGAGGCTAACGAATCCCCTGAGCCGGACGATGATTTCATTGATGAGTTAATCGGTGAGCTCGAAGTCGGCGAGGAACAGGTCAAAGAGGAAGAGCAGGATGTAGACCCAAATGTGACCGAGGAGTTCGAAGCCATTTATGAAACCAGCACCGATCACGAAGAGTTTCCCAGCCTCATTTCAGAGGCTGAGGGTGAAGTCGAAGAGGACTGCTACACAGACTTCTCCTTTCCGAACTCTGCCGGACAGCTTCAGCAGGATTGCGAGGGGGATTCCTATGAAAATGAGGCTGAATGAGCGAGACAGCTTTGAGGATGACTCCTGTCCACCCTCGCCTGTACAGACTGCAGCGTCAGTGAAGCAACGAGGCCGCCCTCGTAGTAGCGTGGACTTGGATCCCAAGACTGCACCCGTGAAGCCCAAGAAAAAGAAGCAGTATGTGACGTGGAAGAACATGACCGAGGAACAGATTGTGGCACGGAAGCGACAGCAGCGCATGCGTGACTGTGTGTGCGAACAGTGCGGCCGGCACTTCAAGGACCAGAGCAACTTCAAGCTGCATATGCTCCGGCACACGGGCATCAGGAACTTTGCCTGCGATGAGTGCGGCAGGCGCTTCTACACCGAACATCTCCTGTCGCTGCACCAGCGGATCGTGCACAAGGGCGAGCGACCCTACGCCTGCCGATTCTGCACCAAAACCTTTCACAATAGCACCACCCGTGTGATCCACGAGAGGTGAGTTGACCCCCGAGACCTGTGAATTCACGAGGTTCTAACTATTAAAAATCCTTTTCAGAATTCACACAAATGCCCGGCCATATAATTGCACGCACTGCGATAAGACATTTAGCTCGGCTTCAGGACGCAAGCGGCATGAACTGATACACACCGGTGTAAGGGCCTATTCGTAAGTATTTCTTTGATTTTTGGAGAGATAAATAATTAATAATTTTCTTTATATTTAGCTGCTCAATCTGCGAACAATCCTTCCAGCGCAACACACACCTCAAGGCTCATCTGCGATCCAAATTGCATGCATTTAGGGCGGAGTCTTATAATAAAGATGAACACGAATCGGACGAAAAATAACATTAAATATTAGATTTGAATTAAAGAATTCTGCGAAGATTTAAGTTAATCTGTAAGAGATTTTGGTGGGAAAACTGTGGGACTAATTGCCTTAAGAGAGCTACATGTGAATAATTACAATTTAATTTAATTTTAAACTATTTTTGTTGAAAAATAAATATAAAAAACATATTTAAAAGGCTTTAAATTAAATTAAAAATTAAAAAATTAACGAAATTTTTAAATTTTTGTATTGCCTTGGTATATTTTAGTATTTTATTTATTTAGTATTTAGTATTTTTATTGGCAGCCTTCGAGGATTTTTTGGCGCTTACCCACAGTCACACTACGGAAATTTCGCCAGGTGCGTTAAAAATTGTTTGATTCAGCAAAATACCTAATAAAACCTAGAGTTTTACAGCTCAAAGGCGTGCATTTAAGCGAGGATAATTCCGCCCGCACTCCGAGTGTCTCGATTCCGTCATCGCCCCGCGCTTCTAACCTGCTTTTGACCTTGGACAGCATGGAGCGTCGTCGCTTGCACATGAACAGCCCCATGGCCGACTCCACGCGGCTTGATGCTTCTTTAATGTAAGTGTGTTGCGCCTGCCACATCCGCATAGCAGACTTATTTAAAGGGTTTTTCGTGGTTTTTTATGCAATTATCCAGCGGCAACCGCCCTGTGCCCAGCAGCCTATTGATGACACTGAGTCCGCTGAGGCGGAACAGCGTGATCAGCAGCAGCAACGGCAGTCGAACGCCGGAGGAGTCGCTGAGCAGTCAGACAATGGCCACGGCCTTAGCAGGAAGCAGCAGCAGCAGCAGCATATCAAGACAAAAACTGAATCTTAGCCAGTTGGATCCTAGGTGAGAGGGAGTTACCAGGAGATAGGCTCATAATTATCCCTAACTAACCTAATTTCCCACTTCCAGGACCTTTGCCGATGTGCACAGCAGTGGCCTCACCTCCCGCATTGCTGCCTACCATGATAACAGCCTTGGCGGACGCGGCGGCAGTGGCAGCGGTGGTGCTGCTGGCTTGCAGCGCAGCTTGTCCGTCAGCAATCTGTACAGTCCACTGTCGCATCCACGACGGCCAGCAGCCCCACCGCTGCCCTACAAGTCGAGTGTTCCGGTACTCTCGCTGACCAAGATTGCACCGCCAGAACGAAGCTTTTATTCCGGCAACACACTGTCTAGCCTGATGCGATCCAACTCACTGGTCGGTGTGTCGCTCAAGCCCAGCGATCAGGAGCAGTTGTCGCGGGAGAATCGACCTATACTGCATCCGCCGCATCCGCAGCACGAGTGCGAACCCACTAGAAGTGTTCTGGAGGAGCTCAAGGAAATCTCGCGGAAACGCATCAACAGTGGTGTAAGTTTGCATCGCGGGGAGTGCAGCAAGTTCGATACGAGCTTAGGTTTCGGTTGCTTTCAGGATACACAGTCGGCACACGACTTTACGAAAAGAAGCTGCCAGCGGGAGGACTTTGTAGACCATCATCAGCACCACCAACATCACCAACATCAACACGAACTGCATCGGCTGCATCAGCAGCAGCAGCAACAACAGCAGCACCAACAGCATCAGTCCTTCAAAAGACAGCGGGAGCTAACCGTCGCCGTTCCCCTCAGGCACAATCTGACTGCTTTGCCCGCTCCTCTGCCAACACTCCAGCATATGTACTCCAATGGAGCAATCTCGCCCCGCCAGTCGCCGGAGCAGGTGGCCAAGCGGCGTAACTGCAGCTACAGCAACGATATTGCCTCCTCGCTGAGCTCCAGTCTGCGCCACAACAACAAGCGGAAACTCTTTGACATGCGCGAGAGTCTGCAGCGAAGCCATAACGAGTCCGCCGTCAGTACCAGTTCGCCGGAAACTTCGCCCAAATCGAAGGTTCAGCGTAAAGTGGATACAGAGTCCATTGGCAGGACACAGAGCATGCCCATTTCCAGTGTACCGGCTGTGCCACCAGCGCGTACGATCTCAGCACCGCCCGCCAAGAACCATAGTAAGGATCATCGCCCAGCGGAGGCCGTTGCTCCGCCTGCAGCAGCAGCAGAGAAACCGAAGCTTACCCTGTTCAATGCACGGCAGCCGTCGCAAACGACAGTAGATCGGCCGCGTCAGGATCTCAACAGCCCCGATGTGGATGCTGGGGAATATGCGGGCATTCAGTTCGTGAAGCCCAAGCAGCAAAACTCTATGCTGGGCACAAGAAATCCCAGTGTGGAGCGCACACAAAAGACCAAGCTGGCCATCATGCTGAGCGGCTTGAAGGGTGAACTGTACCAAGGTGAGCCAGATGAGCCTGACACCTCACTGCTGCCAACGCCTGCCGGGCTTCCCACGCCCATAAAACCCATCAGCGCGTCCGTTGTTACATCTAAGACCACCACAACGACCATTACGACCGTTACCACAACCATTTCCACGAACACCACAACAACCTCTACGACCAGCATCGCGCCCCAGGCCGTTGTGTCGCCCAGCAAGCCGGTTATATTGAGCAACCAAGTCATAGTGCCAGCAACGGCAACTACAACGTCAGCAGCCACGGCTACAACAGTGCCAAAGCTAGCCTTTGGACAGGCAAAGGAAGGCACTCCAGGAGCGGCAGCAGCTGCGCCAACTGCAGTAGTAGCTCCAGCAACAGCTACAGCAGCAGCAACCGCAACAGCTGAAGCTACGGCTACCACTTCAGCGCCACCAGCAACACCAGCAGCCACAACAGACAAAGCCCCAGAAGCCGCTTCAGGAATTCAGCCCAAGTTTAACCTGCCTGCCACTCCATTAGCTGCCGGCTTAACGTCAACACAGCCGCTGCTTACCTTTGGCAGTCCAAAAACCTCGACAGCTCCCACACTGTCCTTTGGATCTACCACCACCACCACCATCACCGCCACCAGCAGCAGCAGCGTCAGTAGCTCCAGCCCAGCGCCTGCTATATTCTCCTTTGGACAATCAGCAGCTACTACTAATGGACCCACCGTAGGCGCTGCCATTAGCTTCAAAACGGACACAACAAAGTCAAACACTCCAACAACAGCTACTGTCAACAGTTTGACGAAACCGAGCACAACTTCACTGGCCTTTGGAACGTCCACCCTAACGGCAACTGTTCCGCCAACCATTGCACCAACACTAAATTTCGGCCAGCCGATTGCAGCCACCATCCCCACGGCAACCACCACAGCGAACGCATCTCCATTTGGCACAGCATCCACCGCAGCCAGTCCACCGAAAGCCGCGCCAATGTTTGCCTTTGGGCAAGCAACCTCAACTCCTAATGGAGGCGCAACTTTAGCACAACCGTCGCCAGTATTTAGTTTCGGCGGCACTGCCACACAAGCCACCAATGGAGCGCCGGAAAGCAAACCCTTGGGCAGCAACAACTTTGCCGGAGTTTTCAATACAAAACCAGAAGCCTCGAAGCCCGCAGTAGTTACCTTTGGCAGTCAGGATAACACCTTTGGTGTTGGCAGCTCCTTTAAGCCGCCAGCAGTAGCAGCACCAGCAGCGTCGACGGAACCGGCCAAAGCCTTTGCCTTTAATGCTCCCACAACCAACTCTGCTACGGTGGCAGCCCCGAATCTTTTTACCTTCGGCGGAGCAGCAAGTACGCCCGCGAAGCCAGCAGAACCAGCCACTGGCCTTTCCTTTGGCCAAAGTGCAGGCACAGCTGCAGCCACGTCGCCCTTTAGTTTTGGAGGAGCTGCAGCAACTGCTGCCAAGGAAACGAGCAGCAACACTGATGTTAACAAATCTCTGTTTACATTTGGAGGAGCAGGAGCATCAGCAGGCGCAGCAGTTGGAGACAAGAGCTCGAATGCTGTGCTCACTTTTGGTGGAGGTGCCAAGTCTGCTGCGCCGCCGGCTTTTGGCAGTGTAGCCCCAACTGTAGCAGCGGTGGCACCAGCACCAGCGCCTGCCAGCAATGCCTTTACTTTTGGATCAGCAGCGAAACCGTCGACACCCATGTTTGGTAGCAGCGGAGCCACTGCTTCGCCTGCAGCCTCAAAACCATTTGCATTTGGTGCCGCACAGCCGACCCCGACAGCAGCACCTGCACCGACCGGAGGATTCTCCTTTGCCGCCATCGCTGCCAAAAAGACCGAGGAGTCTAGCGGAGCAAATTTGTTTGGCAGTCCCGCGGCCAAGCCTAGCTTCAACTTTGGCGGAAATACCAACAGCAACCAGCAGGCAGCAACAGTAGCGACACCAGCCGCGTCATCTGGAGGCTTCTCTTTTGGCAAAAAAGAGGAGCCGGCGTCCACGAATATCTTTGGAAGTCCAGCGAGCGCCAATACAGGAGTCGTGAAACCCACATTTAGCTTTGGCAGCAATGCCACCACTCAGCCAGCTCCTGCCACACCGTCTGCCTTTGGAGGATTTGGAGCACCGGCAGCAGCTCCAGCAGCAGCAGCAGCACCATCACAACCAGCAGCAACAGGAGCATCCAATCAGAACAAACCCTTTGCATTTGGCAGCAGCCCAGCAACCGCTGCTCCCAATATGGGCGGCAATCTGTTCGCCAGTGCGGTGGCTGCCACCCAGAACCAAGCCAAGCCAGGAGGCTTCGCCTTCGGTGGGGCCAAGAACGCCACCAATAATTCCACAGCTGGCAACGCTCCCTTCTCATTCGGCGGAGCTGCTGCTGGCGGCATTGCTTCGCCGCCCAGCAACCAGAGCATGAATACGGCCAAGCCGTTTAGCTTTGGTGGCGCTGGTGGCACACCAGCACCCAATATCTTCGGCAGCCCAGCACCGACGCCCCCGGCAAGCAATCCGGCCGGAGCCTTCAACTTTAGTGGCGGTGCCACACCAGCCCAGCAGGCGAACGCTGGGAACATGTTTGCCCCACCACCGGAGGGCCGGCACATTCGCAAGGCAACGCGTCGCCTACAGAAATAGGTCGGCGCTTTAAGTCAATGTTTAGAGATCGTTATTGTTTCGTTTAGGTACAATTTCTATTAATTTCTAAATCTTAATATTGTGGTAATTGCATAAATAATAAAGTTTTGTATGAAATGTAAATCTTTAACAAAAAAAAAAACAGAGAGGGAATTGTCCGATTAACTTGTGAATTAAGAAAGGATATCCTTTGACCCTAGTTATAAGGAATTGATTGAAATAAAGAAATACTTATGCCTATATAAATTTTGTATTTATGGGAATTGGTTGCTGAATAAAATTTAAAGTTTTAGCAGGATCAACAAGAAGGGAAGCTAACTTCGGCTCACCGAAGTTTGATACCCTTTACAAAATTTTAAAACCGATTAAATCGGAAATTCTAAAATTATTAGTTGCTAACTCTCAAATTTGATGAAAATAGTTTGAAAATCGGCTTTTAAGTTATGTTTTTTTCCTGAATATTCCTATGAAAGCTATAGGATATAAATGGCCGATTTTAATAAAATTTAAACCGAAATGCAGGAATAATAAAAAACAACTAAATCTCAACTTAGATGAAAATATGTTGAAAACTAATAAAGTTAAAATTTTTTCTAGAATTTTTGCGATTGTTCCTATGGCAGCTATATGATATAGTCGTCCGATCCGGCTTGTTCCGACATATGTACGAGTGAGAGTATATAGAAGACTAACTACAAAGATTCATTCAGATAGCTTTAAAACGTAGGGACTAGTTTGCGTAGAAACGGACAGACGGACATGGCTAGATCGACTCGTCTGTTGATCCTGATCAAGAATATACTTTGTAGTCGGAGATGTCTCCTTCACTGCGTTGCAAACTTCTGACTGGAATTATAATACCCTGCAAGGGTATAAAACTTTGAATATATGTGTTTCTAATGTCTTTGATTAAAAATCATCTAGATAATGGCCATATATCTACCCAATCCTAATTAAAATTCAATATTCGTAATCATGCTTGTATTCTTTACTTTTATTAAAAGTTTTAGAACTCTCTCTGCCATCGTTTAATCACCTCAATTAAGTTTTGTGTGGTAGTTGGTGCAAATTGTTGTGTGCTTTTCGCTCAGGGGTCTTGCTAACGCAAAGAACTTTTTTTCTTTTACCAAATGGATAGATGTGTGTTTTTGTGGTGTTTGTTTTGTTTTAAAAAAATAATAACTTTAAAATTAATTAATTGTATGTGTGTGCATGTGGACGTGTGTTGTTGTGAAGGGTGTGTGTTGTGTTTTGTGTGTGTTTTACATAAAGTAGACTAAAATTAAATGTTAAAGCAAAGTGGCTGCCGCTTGTGGTTTGGAAATTAAAACGCATAAATGTACAAGGTTTCGCTTAACATAAATACATGGGTATTATTAAGTAAATTAAAGGGTTAACTCTTTATCAAATAAATTACAGTTTTACTTTTTGTTGCCTTTATCGGTTTCGATTTTACAGAGTACAGAGAGAAGGAGATTCCTTTGTTAGAAGAACGGACCGAATAATGAACGAACGAATATATATTCACGAACTTGGCGCATATAATAATTTATGTATTTATATTATTATTAATCGATTCATATGCTAAATACGTAGTTTATGTGTGTATTGTTTGTTGTATCATATGTAGAAGTTGTAATGTAATGCATATTTTCACAAGTGTTTTGTTATCATTTTACTCTTTACTTTTCTCTGCTTTCTTTTTTTGTTTCTGAGTTTAAGGACACGCGACTGGAGCCGCCTTCGTTCTTTAATTTTTATGCTGTCTTCTTTTTGATTTCCAATACAAATAAATGTAACTAAATTTAACTAATTCTCAGCTTGATCTCTTCCCCAACGACTTGTTGGACAAGTGCTATGTGGTCATCCCATCCCCCATGGTTTTTGTGCTACAAACAGAAACGGAAACTCGAATAAAAGTTGTCGTCTTCGATTGGGGAAACACATTCTATAAACAATTGCGCTTGCCCCCACAGAAAGGGAGAGGTGGGGGCGCGCTCATATGTATGCGTATTCTATAACATAAAGATACAGGGGATACAGAAAATAAATCTTACAGTGGAGTACGATCCAAAACGGGGGGAATTAATAAATAGCTACAGTTACACAGTGTACACAGATAACGTATTAATATTGTGGTAGTTGAAGGTCGGTAGGTAGTAGGTAGGCTACACAGAAGCTCTTCCTCCTTTTCCGCCTTCTTGTCCTTTCCCGTAGTTCGTATTTAATTAATTATATGTCGGAAGCTGGCGCAACTCACTAACATTGCTTGATTGTGTTGGGTTCCATCTCTTCGCTTAGGCTTACAAAAACTTACTTCATAAATTATATATGTAAATAAATTGTTGTAAATTAGTTATATATTCAAGTATGTATATAATCGTACGAAAAATTGTTGCGTTCAGTGTTCGGTGTTGGTTTCAGCTTTCGCATCTGCGCTTCTTCGGATCTGGCTCTAGCTCCGGCCTCGGCCTCGGCTTCGGCTCCGCTGGCAACTGATCTGAACAATCCGTTGTAGTTTCTCCTGCATCAATCCCTCGCGGTCTCCTCACGCTGTGGCATTGTTCAGCAGCTGCAGCTTCACCTTGAGCTCCGCGAATGTGGGTCGCTTGGCGGGATTGAGGTCCCAGGCTTGGCGCATCATCTCGTAGATCTCCGGTGGACAGCCCTCTGGCGCTTCCATTTTGTAGCCCACCTCAACGTGCTTTACCACATCGGCTAATGGCTGCAGGGAAGTTAATTTATATTAAATTCATTCATGATTTAATAAAATTATAGTGTTACTTACAATTCGTGGGTAAGGCACGCGTCCAAAGGAATATATTTCCCACAGGAGTATGCCAAAGCTCCACATGTCGGATTTATTGGAGAAACGCTGGAAAAAAAAGGAGAATTTGTTTAGATTATTATTATTTTTTAGAGGAAATAAACAAATTTTGAAATGAAAAATCGAAATTAGGATTGCAAACAAAGAGAAAATATCGAAATAAATTTTCGCTTTTTATATTATATCAAAAATATCAAATATCGACATATAAAATGTCGAAAAATATCGAATTTAATCTTAAAATATCGATATTCTCGAAAAATATCAGCAACATTATATTTAATTGTTATTTTATATTTATTTTGACAATATTAGTTCAATATACCAAACATATCAGATGGAAAATATCAAATATCGACATATAAAATGTCAAAAAATATCGAATTTAATCTTATAATATCGATATTATCGAAAAATATCAGCAACATTGTATTAAATTTGTTATTTTATATTTATTTTGACAATGTAAATCTGATATATCAAACAGAATACCGATTTAAAGCACATATAAATATGTGATGGTAAAAATATCAATATATTTCGATATTTTTAGCAATTTTTTGTATAAACCCACAACAGTTTCCCTAACTTACCCCATTTTTGAGAGCCTCGGGAGCTGTCCATTTGATGGGCAGCTTGCCAACGTCCAGATTGTAGCATTCCTCGCGAGCCAAACCGAAATCCGATACCTTGGCCACGCAATCCTCCGAGATGAGGACATTGCGAGCTGCCAGATCGCGATGCACAACCTTTTTGGCTTCCAGATACTCCATACCAGAGGCAGTGTCGCTGTTTAAACAAACAAATTTAATTACTATTTGAAATTGGTTACCAAGAATTACTGAAAACTTACTAGGCAAAAATGATTTGATCCTTTTTGGTTATGTGCTGTCGTCCGCGCGATCGCAGGTAATCAACCAGTGACCCCTTGCTCATGTACTCTGTGACCAGATACAGGTGCTTGCTGGTAAAGACCAGGCCAATGAATTTGACCAGGTTGTCGTGCTCCAGGGTTCTGGAACGACAAATAATAAGTTAAAATACAGGAAATTCATTTTGAGAGCTTAGCAAAAACTTACGTCATGACCGAGGCTTCGGCTAGAAACTTTTGCACTGCCCCCTCATCCTTGAGCATCTTGACGGCCACCTTTTCGTTACGTAATATGCCCAGCATCACGTCCCCGAACTCGCCCTTGCCAATGCTCTCGCGCAGCTGCAGCTCCGCCTCCGGTATGACCCAGCCCTTGTCCACGAAATCTTTGGAGTTGATGCAGAACTCTTGTTTGCCCAGTTTGGGCAAGCACTTGATCAGCTGGGTGCACAGGCCATCCGCATCTGCCTCGTAGTGCTGTTAGGAATAGAAAAGGCATTGTTAGATTTTGCTTTAACAAGGCTTAGCTTTTCAGGACTTACCGCCACCAGCTGTCCCAGATTCTCAAAGTACTCCTCATCGTCTATGGTCAGCTTATTCTCCAGATACTTGACCCGATAGTGCTCGACCTTGGTTTGGAAGCAAACGCAGAGTGTGTAGTCGCCGGGAAAGTTTGTGGACTCGCGCACCAGGAACAAACCATCCTCCCGGGGCTGCAGGAGATGCTCTGCCTCGTCTCGCGTTATGCTGCCATGGAACCAGCTGAGGGAAAAAGATATTTTTTATTAAAATATTTCAAATATTTGGCTCTATGTTGACACTTACGGCATGGCGTTCAGCTTGACCTCGCATCGCGATCGTCCTTGTTGCGGCGCCATCGATGTGGGCGATAGGGAGGCATGATTCATGGCTGTGGTAGAGCCGCTGGACCACGCGCTGTTGGCATTCACACCACCCGCTACTGCCTCCACCGCCACCACCTCCATTGATATCGAAGCTATGCAGCGAGGTGGACATGCCCGCCGTTCCGCTGACCCCACCAACTGCCGCTGGCTGGGTCGCCTGTTGGCTGGGTTGGGTTGCCGTATGCAGCAGCATATTGCTGCCATGCTGGCTGCCACTCAAGGCCAGGCTCTTTGGCGGCAGCGCCCGTTCGGCGCTATGCAGTGCCATTTGCGCCGCATTCAGAGATGAGGACATCAGGCCCGAACCACCGCTGGAACCACCGCAATTGGCCAGCAGCTGGAGATGCTGCTGTTGTTGCTGTTGGGCAACGGCGGCCACAGCGGCCGCGGTACCCGCCACCGGCTGCGATCCCGCTGAATTGGAGGGGACCGTGGGTGCGGGCGCAAACGTGGACAGTATGCTGTGGGACGCCTGCTGCTGCTGCTGCTGCTGTTGTTGGGTTGTCGTTTGCTGCTGCTGCGTTTGGCTGGGAGACTTGGGTGAATGATTGCTGGCGCTGCTGATTAAATTATGACTATTAAGCGCATGCGATGACAAATGCAAGGCGCCCGCCGCTCCCGCCTGGCTGGGATGCTGAAAGGAGAGCAATGTCAAAGCCGAGGGTTAGATCAATTTAATGAATATTTTATAGGAAGAGAGAGGAAGAGGGTGATGCACCTACCACATTGTTCTCGCGATGATGATGATGATGCGGCGGTATGCTGGGCGGCACAATGTGGGGTTGCGATTGGCTAAGCTGCTGTTGGTGGAGCAATACCGCTCCCACCGCTGATCCTGCCCCGGCTACCGACACGCCGCCGGCACCTGAACCCAGGACAGCATTCGGCTGTGGCGCCGGCCGCTTATTGTGCCGCAGCGGTGCAGTGGGCGGCATTTGGTGACCGGTGGTCTGCAGGAACCATGGATCGCCGGCTGTATTGCCCGAAGCAGCCGCAGCGGCCACTGTCACCGAGGGCTGCGAGAATCCGCGATGGTGTCCAACGACTGTGGTTTGTCCGTTTTGGGTGGCAGTCGCGTGGCTGTTCATCGCCGAGCCGGTCGTTGGGGCTTCTTTGGGTGGCGATAATGCCTTCCTCAATGGTCCTTGCTTAATCTCAACGGTGATTAGATCGCCCTCACCGGAGGCCTTACGAGAGAGGGGTTCCCGCTTCTCCTTCTCCTCCGCCTGGTGCTGCTGCTGCTTCTTGGCCTGGTTGGTCTCCTCTCTGGCTAGGGCTTCCTCGTCTGCAAGAATGGAATATGAAATGCGAACATTAGCTTCTTTCGAATTGATGATGTTATTTTGCTGATAAATCGAGGCCAAAGCCAAAGCATCTAATCTTATCATACACACACACACACACACTGACAATAATGTTATCTCCATTAATTATATTATTTATAACCAATGCAATCAGTTGTTCAAATATGTAATGTATTTTATGGCTAGCAAACTCAAGTAATAATCAAATAGATTGGATAGAAATAATTGCATAACTCTTGGGTTATTTAGCTGGATTTTTATCTTATTTTTATATGCGAACTATGGGAAATTATCACTGTAATCAAATATTATATTAATGTTTAATCAAATTTTGCTTTGATAAAATAAGAAATATATTTAAGGACACATTAAAGATATGATTTCTAGCATATTAAGCTAAGATAATCTTGTTTTAGATGTCATTTATTCAACGATAACATATTATAAGCTCAAAATATATTTAATATCATGACACTTATTTGAATTTTGATATTTTATTTGCTTTATTATTGATATTTTACCTAAACAAATGTACAAATTTTAAGTTTTGATATTGTTTTCCTTAAGATTGCTAATACGAAACTGAGCAAATTCAGGGAATTTTTGTTTATTAAAATCTAGGGAAGAGATTAGGCTTGAACCATATTATTTTTATGGAAAGGTTAATAGCTTAAGATTAAAAATTCGGAACAGAAAAATTTCCATTTCATAAAATCACAGACAATTCTTAAAAATATAATTATTTTGGGCTGAGTTACAGGTTTGATTAAACCCAATTTATGAGCTTAAATGAAACTTTAAAGTTTTTATTTCAATTTTGGAAAATAAAATAATAATGAAATAATGAAAATAATATTGAAATAATGCAAATAATAAAGAAATAATTAAAATAATAAGGAAATAATGCAAATAATAATGAAAAAATATTAAAGAAATAATGAAAATATTAAAGAAATAATGAAAATAATAATAAAATAATGAAAATAATAAAGAAATAATTAAAATAATAAGTAAATAATGCAAATAATAATGAAAATATTAAATAAATAATGAAAATAATAAAAAAAAATGAAAATAATAAAGAAATAAGGAAAATACTAAAGAAATAATGCAAATAATAATAAAGTAATGAAAATAATAAAGAAATAATGAAAATAATAAAGAAATAATGCAAATAATAATGAAAATAATAAAGAAATAATGCAAATAATAATAAAGTAATGAAAATAATAAAGAAATAATGAAAATAATAAAGAAATAATGAAAATAATAATGAAAATAATAATAAAATAATGAAAACTATAATAATAATAAATCAAATAAAATATTTGTTCCTATGCTATAGCTCTGATAATGAAAAAATCTCCCTTATCTTGGAACATACAAAAACATAGAATGCCTCACATACAATCTCTTTGCTTGACTAGATTCCAACAAAAACATTTCTTAGGTCTCGCCATCATATGTTACTTATGCATTTCCCCGATCCAAGCTTCATTTCTCAAGATAGCCAAAGATCTCGTGATCGGGTCTGGAGGCCAAATGCACGTTTATTTAATCAGTGAATGAATCCATAAACTAGCTGCGAGATTGCATAAGCCACGACGACGACGACGACGACGACAGCTTTGGGATGCGCAATGCTAATTGTTGGTCAACACACACTCTCCGAGACACTTCACTCCCAGTGACTCAAATGGACACAAATGGCATGTTAATCGGGGTGAATCGAGCGAATCAGCCACTCGCCAAATGTAAAACATTTGCATGTGACAGGCATAATTAAATCCGTTTACTGCGCACTTTTCACGAGGTTTTTGAGCTACTGTTTCCCTGGACACACGATTACGAATTCGGGATGAGTCAGTTTTATATCGTTTTTATATCTTTACAGTAGAAGAAAATGTATTAAATCTAAGTTCAAACATAAGAAATGATTGGGAAATAATTCGGATTAATTTAAAAAAATCGAATTTATTATTTATCAATGAATACTGGTCACAGTTTATACAATAATTTCAAGAATATTTCTTTCAGTTTTTTTAAAACGAAAAAATAGTCTAAATATTCCCAAAAATGTAAAGAATATTTCTTTCAGTCTTTCCAAACACACTCCCAAAAAAGGTAAATGCTCTACCAAACCTTTTAGCATTCCCTCCTTCCTCTCTTTTTGAACTTTACTTGTAATTGCGCTGTTTTTAGGCAGTTGATGCCTCCATTTCCAGCCAGCTTAATTTCTTAATTTTATGCAAATTTCATTAGCGAATCTCGCTCGCTCTTGGCGGAAACGCTTTTTGCATATTAAATTCTCATTCTTGTCGTGGATTTATCGTGGGAGTGGGAGTGAGTGGGCATTGTTTAAATTGCGACAGGTTGGCAACGGAGGTGGAGGAGGAGGAGGGCACACGCAGGTCAGTTTACCGCTCTCAAAGACCCAAGACCTTGCCCGTAAATTATTTGAAGTCACATACACATCCGCCAAACGCGAGGAACTGGAGTTTCTTTCGGCTATCATTCTGGCCAAAATTGGCTTAGCATGACTGTTCGAATCCGAATCCGTTTGCCAATTGCAGTTCAGTCATACAATATAGTCACAGTCACAGTCACACAGTCATCGCTTGGCTTCCTGTTTGTCGGAACTTTAAAGTCACGCCCGCAGACAATAGTTTTTAGATTTTTGTGTACTCGTCGCGGTTTATTCTCCTGATTGTTCTTGGAATTTCGTTGAAGATAAATCGAACTTTTGTCTAAAAACAAAACTAAACATAAATCACAATTTTGTTCTATTTTAAATATTTTTTAACCTTGAGAAAACTTGCACTAAATGAGCTTGAAAAATTACCATAGCCAAACGATTTGTATTTGCAGTTTTCCTTAAACAATTTAAGGGCAAAATTATGGCTGAACAAATTGTGCTGTAAAAAATTACATAAACTAGTTAGCTGGGCTTCATGGGGAATTTTAAGTTTATAAGTAAGTTATATTTATTAAGTATAGTTTATAATAATTTAAGTTTATAATAAGTTAAGTTTATAATAAGTAAACTTTATAAATAAGTTGAATAAGAAAACAGTTCATTGCCTTCTGCTTCCTTTTATATATTTATATGGAATTTCCTTGAGACTGATCAATGTCCAAGGATTTCCAGACTTGGCCTTGACTCAAAAAAGAGTCATACGATTACCCTGGAGCCTTTCTCAGTTTGCAAATCTTCCTTAGGTCTGAGTCAGAGTATAAGAAAATAAAACAAGATATGAGGGAGAAGATGATGTCGGTAAATCAAAGTCTATATACCCTAGCAGAAAGTTACAAAATAGGGAAAGATTTTTACAAGACTTGAAATTCAGATTTATGATTCCGAATTAATTTTGCTGTATAAATTCTAGAATATTTGTATTCTTGAAGGGAGAAATTTTAAGGTATTCATTTAAAATTTTTATAATTTACATTTTTATAATTTAAGATGAATACCTTAAGATTTTCCCTTCAATAATACAAATAATCTAGAATTTATACAGCAAAATTAATTCAGAATCATAATTCTGAATTTCAAGTCATGTAAAAATCGGATATTTAGAAAGACTGTCACTTCTTGATCAGCAATAACTTATTTCTGATCTTCAAATTCTGTTGATTCTTAATCAGTAATAATTTATTTCTAACCTCAAAAGCATATCCTCTTACAAGTTTATATTTATCACCTTTAATAAATTTAATTCCCCTATTTATTAAGATCTCTCAGATACCCTGAAAAATACCATATATATAAAAATAAAATTACATTGCCTGGGGACAAATGCCGGTTTTAAGACTTATGTAAATATGTAATGCCCACCTCTGAGCTGTCATCGCTGGGAGTGACTTGACTTTACGGGCAGCCTTTTTGATTAGTCAGCGCCTGGTGACAGACAGGCCAATTAGTATACACTTCCTTTCCCCATCTCACCTGCTGCTGCCTTAGCCTTACCTTTGTATGTGCGTGCCAGGGAGTTATCGACAGGTGAGTATATGTATTACCTCACTCACCTGTAGCTTTGGCAATGCAAATACATATTATCTATCAGCGTGCGCTGTTAGTCTTGCGAAACCCTAAACAGAAACACCGCAAATAATTAATAACCAACACTAATAATAAAGTGTTATTTGTTGGCCAAGAGGAATTAAAGAATGCCAAGCGCCACAGAAGCGAGACGAGCATAAAACACAGCCATAGTTTTGTTTTTTTGTGTGGAATTTGTAAACAAACAGGTGAGGTAAATAAAAAGAAGGGAGTGGAGGTGGCAGACAGACAGACAGGTGAAACACACTTCTCAAAATGAATAAACAAAACAGCAGATGAGCTGTATTTTATTTACATATTTGAAATATATTAAAAATCGTTAAAAAAAAAAGCCAAAAAAAGGCACAAAGTTAATTTAACGACAATGATTTTTACCTGCCGGACATGAAAGCAAAATAAAAACGCTTCTAAAGGTTCGTCAAAAAGTGCAAACAATATAAACTGAGAATGATTCATTTGGCAATTGGCAGGCGGCGGCAGTTCAACGCACACACAGTGCGAGTACATATACTTTTGCAATGCACTGTGGACTGTAGACTGGTTGTGGGTGTTGTTGAGCAAAGTCAAATGAAATGCGCAGCAATAATCCAACTGATGAGGTAATATTACTAATTAGCCAAAAATGCACAGCGAAGGAAATTGTGTCAAATGGAATTAACTACGAATATTATTCGAGCCTAAGCACATTCTTCATTTATAAAAGAATCATTTTAGAGAGCGGTATATCCCTTAGAAGCCTTTGAAAGTTGTCAAAATTATAATGAAAAATTATATAATTTATAAATGAATAATTTTAGAGAGCGGTATATCCCTTGAAGCCTTAAAGCTGTCATAATTATAATGAAAAATGATATAAATAACATATTAAAGTCATTCATGCTTATTATTTTAATTAAAATAAATTATTTGCAAGGCCTGTGAACTTATTTCATTGTTATCCATTAGCAAAGTTTCCCATTTAAGTTTTATTAAGCTCTGGATCAGGCACACAAATTATTATTTTTATTCTCATCACACAGCCGGCAACTAATTCAGTCTCTGGATTATCCCGGTAAGCCAATGAGAAGCTCTAGAATAATAAATTTTATATATAATTCTGGAGCAAATTGGTGGCAGGCAGCAGGAAAGAAAGAGGCAGAGAAAACATAGTTCAACACCTATAGAGGTAACAAGTACGTGAGAATCTTTTGTATTGCTTCCTTATTGTGTGTGACTTAGTGCAGAACACACTCACTTGGCAGAAAAATAACAAAGGAAAATCATTTTGAAAAGCCGAAAGTGGAAATACACTGGCAGGAATACTCGTTTTATTTGAAATATTAAAGGAATCTTTATCCAGAAAATTTGTATACGAAACAAATAAAAAGATAAAAATAATAATCATAACACACTTAGATTTATATATTTATTTGGAAAAATAAGATATATTATTTGCCTTGAAAGACAGTCAAATATTTTCTTCCTAAAAAAGTGTTTTCAAAACCAATTTCAGTTAGCAGGAAACCAAAAAACTTTATGAGAATTATTTATATGCGAACTAAAATATGAAAAAATAATTTTAAAAATCAGAAAATGCGTAGATTATTATTATTACTTTTTGAGAAGATATGATATGCAGTAGTTAACATGACAAATTATTTTCTTAAGGAATTATTTGAAAGAAATATATTTATCTGAAGAAATTGTTTTTCAAAGAAATATATTTTTCTTAAGAAATTATTTGAAAGAAATATATTTTTCTTAAGAAATTGTTTCAAAGAAATATTTTTTCTTAATAAAATTCTTAAAAACCCAATTATTATTTTGCAGCACTCTAAAAACTGACACAAAAATATTTACAATTCATATTTTAGAACTTTACCAATTTTTTAAATATATTTTTTTTAATATAAAGTATATTCCGTATACCTTAATAATTAATTAGACAATGGTTTCCTGATAACAATAAAATCTAATCTTGTATTTCGACTATGACTAAAAATTCTTCAGAAATAAAAAACTGAGTCAGGCTTCCCAGTAAAAACAAAAGACAATTTTATGTACTTGAAAAAGTAATCTAAAAATGTTAAAGAAGGTAAGAAAACTACCCAGAATATTCCCAATTTAAACTATATTAACTGCAATATTTCATCACCTTTGCCATTTGCCAATTTTCTAGAATATTTGCACTATAAATATAAACAAAAGTCCCAGAATATAACGAATTTATATCACCTTTGCCATTTCTTAATTTTCTAGTATATTTGCACTAAAATCATAAACAAATACATATATAGAGCAGCAGCAGCAGCAGGAACTTGGGAAAGTCTCTCACACTATTTTCACTCAGGTGTAGAGCGGATGAAATGGGTGGCGACAGGTAAATATAAATACAAACAGCAGACAATTCATTCCTCTGCACAAAGTCAGTCAACAGTTGCCGGTGGCGTTGGTGGGTGGGTTCCTGCTACCATTGTATTCCTGCTGCCAAGTTGGAAAGTGCAAGCCAGAAGGAAAGAAAGGTAACCTTAGTCAGTGAGTCAGTCAGTTAGGGGAACTGGGGGACATGGAGGAGGAGGATTTGGAGCTAAACAAAAGCCATGAATGGTGGTGCCGTGAATGGCGTGTGATGGCTGAAATTTGCATATTGCATGCAAAGGCGATGAGCACAGCAGGAAAACCGCAAGCAGGAAGAAGGAAGACGAGACACTGGGAAAAAAGGGGGGCCAGACATTCATACATATTGGCTACATGTACCTGCTAATTACACGGTTAGCTGCTTCATGTGGCTGACCCTGAACAGAGGTGGTTTGCTGCTGGGTGGTGGCCCAATAGATCCCTTCTCCTAATCTCAGCGGGTCTCAGCGACTGCCATTGGACACCACCAGGCAGGGAGTCTTGTCTTTTGGCTTTTGCCAAGTTATTATTATTGGCCAACGGTTAGGCCAAAATTCAATACTCTGCTCCAATGTCAGAGAGCGGAAAGAGATTCGGAGTGGAGTGAAGTGAAATCCAATCTGCAGACCGAACCGCTTGCAACATCGCCGCAACAATTCGGAGCAGGGCTGAGGTGCATTTTTAAGGTTTGCTTAGAACTTAAAGCAGGTCGTCACTAAATTGATATACTTTAAATTTATTGCTTTATTTTTTAATCTATTTTTTTGTTACTAACCAAACCACTCCTCGGCACTGGCAATGGGCGGCAGCGATTGGGACTCCTTTGTCCTTTCCCGGGCGGAATTCCCTGGCGAAAACTTTTCTTTGGTCTGTGGTGGTGCTGGTGGCTCCGATTTGGTTTTCGCTGCCTGAAACTTACGATGTGCGCAGCGCAGGAAATTCAGCAGACGAGCATCAATGGGGGACTGAGCAGTGGCAGCGGCGCCACTATTTAACTTTGTAGGAGTGCCCGACCGACCTTGAGACGGTGCATTTTTGTCACAAAAGTAGAACTCCCGCCTCCCGCGAGTTGGTGCATAGGCGGCACTGAGGCTGCTGCACAGTAAAATAGGCTTGCGGCGAGCACGGGAAATCACCTGCCCACCACTGTGGGTGGCATGGGTGATGCCACCCGCCTCCTTGTGGGTGACACTGCTGGCACTGCGCGACAGTCCTGTTGAGCCGCAGACTGATGTTGCGGCCGAAGCCTCGCGGCTCTGCTTGCACCAATAGATATCCTTGCTGCCAAAGTAATAGCGTCGCCTGGTGTCCTGTGATCCCTGTGTTGATCCTGTGCCCCTATGACCTCGGCTTACCGCTGATCGATTCGATCGCTTGCTGGCAGTGGCACTGGAGGTGGTTTGACTGCCGCTGCTTGTCTGGGAATTGTCACTCTCGTTGTTCGAATTGGAATTGGAAGCTGCTGAGGCCGAGGACTTTAAAGCCCTTTCCGAGGCAGCCGTTCCTGCTGCACCTGCTCCTCCTTGGGCAGGTGAGGAGGGCATGAGGTAGGAATTGGACTGGATGAAGACGCCATCGCAGGTAATCTTAATTGTTGTCACCATGTTCCGGCATTGCGTTTACATTGGATTTTTATAGTTTTACTTTAAAGTGAATTTATTTTGCACTAAATATAAGTCTAGGATTGGTTTTTGGTTGAGCAATGACCTTTTAATAACTATATTCGTAAAAATTAATATAGAAATATATTAATTAATTGAGTTTTCCCCCTTTCAAGTTTATTTTATTGAAAAACCTAAAGTAAATAAATTTAATTTGCAAAATCATGACTCTATTATTTAGCTGCAAAGCCCCGACTTTCTAATTTTAATAGAAATTCATTATTTTGAGTATGAAAAAGATAGCTGCCTTTTGAATACCCATTGTTCCTGCACAGTAGCAGCAAAATAAATACCACCACCCCTTCTTCTTGGTAGAACTTGGAAAAAAACGAGGCTAATGCCCGGCTTGAAGTGGACAAAGCCCGGCAAATTGTTTTCGTTGGTAATAATACTAATTAAGGTTCTGTAAGCGGTTCGATTTGGTATCGGGGGCCAGCATCGAGAGTGTATTGGCCACAATGGAAGCAGGCAGAATCAATAGGGAAGCCACGCCACCGAAGCAAAAAAAAAAGTGCAAATGGAAAATTTCTAAAGAGAAAATTCAAAGCAAAAAAATGAGATAATAAAAGCCAGGCCCAGAGAGATAGAAAAATAAAGAAAAATCCAGAAGTAGTAGCAGAAATTGAATTTATTCCGAGAACTCTTTGACTTTTCTATATATATATATATTCACTTTATTTTTTTGTTGTTGTTTGGCATTCCTCAGCGAACCAATTCGCCACATTAACGGTTTGTCGTCAGTTTGGCTTACTGCTCTTGGCTTACTGAAAATATCGCCGACAATGAGCTTTTGAGTGCTCCACAAACAGCGAAAAACGTTGGCTGGGGCCAAAATCGGTTGCCTTTATTTCTTTGGGTTGGGAAAACACGAACCAGCGAGAGATGCCTGAATTGAATTGGAATTTACTAAGGGGAAGCCCACCACATATTGTGCAAATAATTTGGGCGTGGGAACCCAGCGCAGAGGATCAGGCAGAGAAAGAGCCTATTGTCTATTTTCTTGGTGGCAGGTGGAAAATGTTGGGAAAGTTCGAGGATGGAAATATAGAAGATATATGTATAAATTTGTTGTAGCTGTTGTTCGGGAGCAAGATTAGGGTCTTAATTATTTACCAAACCTTGGGAACACATATTAAACAAGAAGATTTTAAATATTTTAAATTTTTTAAATAAATAAATTAAATAAATGTAGTTGAATGTGAGGCTGAGAATTTTAAGGGAACTTTAAAACCAAAGCGTAGAAATTATGTGGCAGGGAATTACAAATTTCATTTAAAAATTCCTATTAAAAAGCCACGCTAAATGTAAATTGAGATATTTTTGATCGAACTCAGTAAAAATGTTCTCTGAGGGATCTCGACTTATGCGGCTTTAAAACAAAAGACTTGACTCGCTAATCTAATAAATATAGATTGCAGGAAATCACTAAATTAATTGTACACCAAATTCTACAAAATTATAGTCTTCAATTGCTGAATTTTAAAAGGTTCTCTAAGCTTTTGGTTATAAATTTCTTTATATTCATTCTATAAAATATTTATTAATTATTATCTCTATTAAAAAATGTATTAAAACTTCAAATTATCAGTGCTTTAAACAAAAGAAAACATAAATAACAAAGAACATAATAATAAATAAAAATGATTCATCAAAGATTTACTATATTCCTCCCACTTAAACGTTCTTTGATCGTTAAAACCCACAAAGAAAGGAAGTTATATAACTATACTTCCTATATCATAAAAATAAGCTCTAAAACTATCAAATATTCTAAGGTATGTGACTCAACTTTTCTTGATAACCTTTACTATAATTTCGAAATTTAACTATTCCTAAAAAACCCTAAAAAACTAACATTTCGAAATTCAAGACCTGGGAAATCTTTCATTTGCAATCTCCCCCCACAAGTCACTTTCTTCTTCTCCGCCAAAGAGAACTTTTCCTGGGCAAATGTCAACCAAAAAAAAATTAACTATGCAAATGAGCTGGAATTGGGCACGTGGAAAGTGATTGCTTATCATGACCCACAAAGGTGCTGGCGGCGGGGCCCGAAATGAAATTCTCTGCAAGGCGAAAGAGAGTGGGAAAAGCGCAACACAAAAACAAAAAACTAATTAAATAAAACAATAACAGAATTATGTATGACACAACGTTGAGTTTGAGTTTTGAGTTTCTGTAGCGCAGCCCGCTGACGAAATGCCAAATAAAAAGTTACAAAAACAAAATCGAAAAAATAAAAGCCAAAACTCTAAGCTGAGTGAAACAAAGTGGGCAATAATAAGAAGAAACAATATAAGAAAAGAAGAGCTAAAGACAATGGGGCCCCGGGTTTTCAGTGAGCTCCGGATATCCTCGGGATGGGTGGGTCTTTGGGCTTCGTTTGGTCTTCGGATCGGTTTGATTGGCGCCAGCGGCGTTACCTGTTGCATATATCATTTTGGCGAGTGAAAGTTTCCACCGAAAAATAAAATAAAAATAAATACCCTGCCCCGAAACCGTAACTCGCACAAAAAAAACGCCAAAATTGACAGCAATTTATGTTAGACAAAGAGCATTTAGCATTCGCCATTGCCGAGGTCTTAATTAATAATTTAAGTTTAACAATTATATTCCAACGTGCCAGGCACGCATTAAAAGAAAATGAAGAGTCCGAGTCCGAGTGAAAAATGAAATGCGCCATTGGCTTTGACCAGGTTGGTAGAAGGAAGGAAGGGGCCAACAAGTTGGTTATGTTGGTAACTTGGCAGCAACTTGGATCTCGGAGGGTTTCTCAGCTCAGCTCGGCTCGTCTTCACTTATGTGCAGTGAATGGCAAATTGAATAAGTGGATGGAAAACACATAAAAGCCGTGTACAGAGCCAAGAAAAACATCAAAAATTGTTTCACGCGTCTGCAGTTGAAGTCTTTTTCTTTTTTTGTCCACTTTCACTCGGTCCAGCCAACAGCTTAGCTTTGGAGATATAAATTTCCAGCCAAGACTGGGACTGGGACTGGGACGGACTCTCGGACTCGCTCAGGATGACGTTTTGCGCGAATTGGTTTCCCATTGAGAGAGTCGCGTTGGCGAAAAACTAGTTACAGTTTAAGGCCCCGGTTTTTATTTTTTGTTTTTTCGTTGGCCGATTAGAGCGGCGATGACTAATGCGCTGGAAAATTGAAAATGCCTTTTCGCAGCCTACAATGTCTCGCAGTTTTCCTGTTTTTATTTTGTCAAAGTCGAATGTCTGCACGTCGCCAAAATTAGCGTCCAAATCGATTGGCAAAGGGAGCAGGGGTTCGGGTCTTAAGCCGTAGTGATTCATGCAATTTTGGTATCAGCCGCGGTTCATAGCCTTAAGCCTGGCTCTAGCTTTGGATTAAAATGTGCAGTTAGAGAGCGAGAAGAATGGAAGAATGGCGAAGAAATTGCAGTAATGGTTTTGGCCAAAGGAGAAGGAGAGAATTCAATTTACACAAAGCGAGACCTGGGAAAACAATTAGCACTCTGTGATTGAGAAGTGGAGAGGGAAAACCTCCTGGAAATTGCAGAAAGCTGAGGGGAGAGACACAAGTCCAAGCCAAGTTACTTTCATTTGAAACTTTCAAACTATCAAATATGCAGCCAGTGATCAGCGATCATCTTCAGGGGAACTAAAAGCACACGCAAAAAAATAAATAAATAAAATAAAGAGGCTTTGAAATGGAGAATTACCAAATAGGGCATTGACTTTGCCAATTAGATGGTTTTTTTGAAAATGGCATTAATTAATTTCCACTTTTTTGGAGCGTTTGAGAGTTGGATTGCTACAACTTGAACCACTTAAAATTGAGTTTAGATGCTTTAATTGAATTTTGATGATAGTTTTTAATTGTTTTTTAAAGAAAAATTGTTAAAAATGATTTTCCATCAGCCTTATTGTGTAATTGTTAAGAAAATAAGTGGTTTTTAAGCTAAAATTGTTAGGAAAAGGCCAAAAGTCAAACAATTTGCTTCCCTTAAAGGTTTGTATAGCCTTTAAGGTCCCTTTATTTTCAATCTCTTAATAAATTCCTTTAAATATTTCCTTTTATAATTTAAATACTTTTTTTCAAGCTTTCCTTGAGCCTTATTTTGCCAGAAAACTTTACAAAAATAAGACCAAAATTATCCCCTAAATAACAATTAATATTTAAACCCCATAATTTAATTTCCTCTGTGCATGCCTTGAGCAATATTTTGGAATTAATCACGGACACACATTCAAACACTGATTGCTGCTAATGCCCGATACATCTGACCCAAACCTATAATTAAACGGACGTATGTATCCCAAAAAAAACATGGCAAAACAAATCAAAAAGCCGAAGCACACACACAAAAAAAGGTCATTGCGCCACCAAAGCCAAAATCCAAATCCAAATATCTCTCAGAAATGTTTACACAGAAATTTTTGGAGCCATCCACCGGGAGCCACAGGAAGCTCCATGTCTTTACACTCCGCTTTTTTGTTTCACTTTCTTCGCGCTTTAACAGTGTATTTATTTTGTGTGATAATTTGCATAAATCATTTCCCAAAAAAAGAAACAAATTTTTGCGCGCTTGTATAATTAATTATTACAATAGCGAAAATATCAAACAATTCGAATTCGCACGTTACATCACTGCTGGGCAACGTCTGCCTTTTGTATGGATTATTATTATCGGGTGGCGGCCACTTTGCATATTGTTATTATGTTATTATGTATATCAATATATATTATATATATAATTATTGCAAAGAGCCAATTGCAATCGATTGAACAATAAACAACACACGCGATTCGTTGATCTGCGCATGCGTGGCCACCGATTTTATTATTATTTTTTTTGTTTGCTTTCGACTTTCTGGCGACCGCGCGCTTCGCTTGCTAGTTTTCAACTGAAAAATCGCTGCACGAACTTGCCGCTCAACCTGAGTCATGAAAAGGAAAACAAGAAAGAAATCAAGCCGAAGTTTAGATACCCTACAAGCTTGAAAAATAATTATAAAGAAAAGGAATATCTACTTTTGTCTTAAAGTTGATAAAAATACATTAAAAAATATATTATTTTATAGATATAATAAACCAAATCCTAACTAAAATTATAATACCTTTGCAAGGGTATCAAACTAAAAACTCGCCGCGTGAGAGAGCGTTTTTTTAAGCTCCACTTTTTTTTGTTGTGTTTGTGAGCCGGCTTTTTCTCTGGCGCTGGGCCATATCGCATGCGATATAATCCAGCTAGTAGCATGCAACTTCTCACCTGCTGCTGCTGCATTTATGGCTGCCGGCAATTCGATTTGCCTCTTGAAAGCTCCAAGCTGGCGGTGTAAATAAAATCAAAAAAAAAAAAAAACATGTGTGTTGGCCAACTCATTAGGCCAATTTTGGCATTTCAAGTCTTTGCTGCGGTCTCGCTTTTTGGCCTGGCCAAAAGTAAGTCACAATGTGGTGGCCAATTTTACACGGAAAATTAAGTTACATACTTTTATCGAAATTAAAATGCTTTCAGTGGTGAAACAATGATGAAAAAAAAACCATGATTGTCAATAATTTCAATAAAAATCTTTTTAAACTAAAAATAAAATATTGAAAACAATTAAAAGCCTATGAAATCATTAAACAAAGCTTAAATCCCATTTATCATATATTTTTCATGAGTGCATCTAGTGTCATCGAAACTTTTATCTAAATTAAAATGCTTTCAGAGGTGAAATAATGATGAATAAAATACAATGGTAGCCAATAATTTCAATTAAAATCCTTTTTAAACTAAAAATAAAATATTGCAAAAATTTAAAAGCCTATAAAATCATTAAACAAACCTTAAAAAAGTGTCATCGAAACTTTTATCTAAATTAAAATGCTTTCAGAGGTGAAACAATGATGAATTTCAATTAAAATCCTTTTAAACTAAAAATAAAATATTGCATAAATTTAAAAGCCTATAAAATCATTAAACAAAGCTTAAAAACCATTAATTATATATTTTTTACGAGTGTTTCAAGTGTCATCGAAACTTTTATCTAAATTAAAATGCTTTCAGAGGTGAAACAATGATGAATAAAATACAATAATTGACAAAAACATCTTTTTAAACTAAAAATAAAATATTGAAAACAATTAAAAGCCTATGAAATCATTAAACAAAGCTTAAAAACCATTAATTATATATTTTTCATGAGTGTTTCAAGTGTCATCGGAGACTGAAATGAGTCCACAGCGATCGCTGTTTTTGAAAGACACACAAATATCATTGACTGCAGCTTGGATCGATTTCCTTTCTGTTTCGTTTTCGTTTATTTGGTCTAATTGCTCTGCCGCTGGCCATGTTAATTAATTTCCCCATTGTGTCCGGCTCCCCCTCCCCGAATTTTTTCCTTTTTTTTTATTTTGCATGTTTACTTTTCGTCTCCATTTCCAGGCAGCAATTTGTTGCCGCTGTCGAATCCAGTTGTTTGCAAAAATGTAGACATCAAAATGTTTATTGTTTCTTTCTTTGCAGTTCGTGATTTTCTTCGCTTTTTTTGCTGCGCTGTGGCATTTTTTGCATACTTTGCCAAGCCAATTAGCATCAAAGTGAAGTTGGGGGGAGAAATTGTGAATAGAGAAAAGCAGCCAGCAGGAGATTTCCTGACGTCACCCCGCAGTTCTCCCAGTGTGGAATTTGCAATGTAAATCCCATCTCCACTAGCAAGTAGATCAAAAGCGAGGGCTACATCATGTGTGTGCTAAAAATAACCGCAAAGAAACATAAACAAACAAAAAAATGGGGGAAGAAGAAGCTCAAATATGCTAAGAAATTATTTGCAAGACGGCGAAAAATGAGAGCAGCGGGAAAAAAAAATGTTAAGAATGCCAAACACACATCATTTAGCCAACCAGTTATTCTAGATAACAGATATCAGTAAACGATAAACCAGATTCCATATTTTCACTTCGTTCAGGCTGTTTTTTTATGGGATTAAAAAATGAGAGAAATAAATAAGATAAGAGAAGGAGTTCTTAACTGATAAATATTTGTTAAAAGATCATATAAACCTTAATTTAAGATAAGTAAATTCATATTTTTTAGTTTAAGAACCAACATTCGTTGATTCTCATAGTATTTCTCATTGGGAAAAACTTGCAATTACTAATTCTAATTAGCATTCCAATCAGTCCAATCAGATCATATAAAACTTCATTTAAGATACAGAAATTCATATTTTCTACCTTTAAGAACCAAAATTCGTTGATTTGCAAAGTATTTCCCATTAGGAAAAACTTGCAATTCATAATTCCAATTAGCATTGCAATCAGATCATATAAAACTTAATTTAAGTTACAGAAATTCATATTTTTCTACCTTTCAGAACCAAAATTCGTTGATTTCCCATTAGGCAAAACTTGCAATAACTAATTCCAATTAGCATTCCAATCAGTCAGACTTTGTTTTTTCTAGGATTAAAAAATCAAGGCAAATAAATAAAATAAAAGGAGTTCTTAACTGATAAATATTTGTTTAAAGATCATATAAACCTTAATTTAAGATACAGAAATTCATATTTTTCTACCTTTAAGAAGCAAAATTCGTTGATTTCCCATTAGGAAAAACTTGCAATTACTAATTCCAATTAGCATTCCAATCAGCCAGACTAGACCACCAGCCAGTACAGTACCAGTCAGGCAAAGGCGTAATTAGCGCAATTGAAAATGACAGATACACAGTGATGCTTGCTCGCTATTAAACGTAATGCCAAAATGCGAAGCTCAAACCAATGTGAAAAGTTCACGCAATACTGACCTCACATACACACAGACGAAAAGAAAAAAAAAAGCAAACTTACGCACACCGATACAGTTGGAGTATAACGCCCACGCATGTTGCAATATACAAACAAACAAACAAACGGGATACAGAGAGCCAACAAGAATGAGACAGAGAGAGAGAGAGACAGAGATGTGGGGGGAGGGTAAGAGGGAGCTTTGTGGCGCCTACGTGTGACGTCAGCGCACGAATATGCTGACCAAAAACAACGACAAGAGGGGCAGGCAGCAACGAATACGAACTACTACGAACGGAAATCCATAACAAAAACTACGATGCGCCACGCTTCGGTTATTGCCTTTAATTACTACTGTGGTTGCTGCTGCTGCTGCATGTTTGTTGTTGTTGTTGTACGCATTGGTCATTCATGGCCCGTTGGTGTATATGTATACGTAAGTTGGGCTTAAGGCGTGTGTGCATGTGTGCGTGCGCTATTCAAAAAGCCACAACAACAAATTCGCGCCGCAGAGTTGTAAAACGTGTTTTTGTTTTCGCTTTGAATTGGAATCCAAAAATGCGTAGTTTTTTTGTAAGCTTTTTTTATTGTTATTATTTTTTTTATTTTGTTGGTTATTGTATTTTTGCTTTCGTTTTTTTTTTTTTTATAAACCAAACTAGTTGACCTCAGACAACAGCGATAAAAATACAAATATAAAGAAGCTGCAAATATAGTGACCCAAAAAAGGAAAGCAAATACACTTTGCACGATACAGTGAAGCCTAATAAGTATGGAAATAATTTATAAAATGTATATTTCCTAAAAAATTTTAGATTATCTATAATTTTATATTTAATATAAATTATTTATATATTTTTATTTTTAAGGTAATTATAAAATAAGCAAGTATTATGGAGATTTTACTGTAATCTTTTTTTTGCACCTGCCAAATTTTGTTGTATTTATATTTATCATCTTAATGATGAGGCAAAGATTTATGCAATAATTTTTGTTTGTTTTTTTTCCCATCTTTTTTTGAGTTGGATTATGCAAAGGTATTTTCGAGATGTTTTCTTTATTTTTAGCTACACTTTTTGAACACAATTGCGTTATCCTTTTTCCGCAAGCTTTCGTCACACATTCACACCCACACACACACATGTACGCACACTCACAAACACAGCGACAAGTGTATTAAGGAAGCAGACAGCGCGACGCTGCAAAAAAAGGGCGTTGGGCGGAGTCCTTGAGTTCGGCTTTCAAAAAACATTTGGAGCAAGCGCTAAAAAAAAAAAATGAAGAAATCAAAACACTTACCCAAATTTAAGAGATGTTTTCCTGCCTTTTTCAGCTATTGTTGTTGTTATTATTTTTTGTTGTGCTGGTTTTGCTGGTCTCTCGGCAGTTGTTGTTGTTTTGTTGTTAACGCTGCTGCTGGCTGGTGGTGCTCCCCGTTAACATTCCAATCCGACGCTCGCGTCGCTGCTAACGTCGCATTAGCCACATGCACATTTCATTTGAATTATCACGCATATATAATACGGTGTATAATATATTTATAAACATTTGCACCACCTTTCCGTTTTGGTGCCTTCCTTCCATACACACACACACACACTCACACAAGTACTGACCAACAACTGGCTGCTGGTTTTGTGGAATTTTCGATTCTATTCTCCGGATCTTTGGCCGTCCTCCGTTCAAACTTATGCATATCCGCATTTGCATCCGTTTCAGTGCAGCCCGAGCATTGCGTTCAATTCGATTTGAGTTCGTCAATCAGTCCGCAGCACGGCGATATTATTTAAACAAAAAAATTCACACGAGAGCAGAGCAAGATGGCCGCATCTTGGGCTAGTGTTGTGCAACTCTTGATTGTTGGTGTGACCAGTCAGATGTGTAGCGGGAATGCATGGTCAAGGTAGATTTTGCCTTTTTTAATATTTGGATATTTGTTTAAATAATTATTCATTAATGCATTATTCGTGCTGACTTAATTTGTTTATAAACTCAACTAGTTAAACTGCTAATAATTATTTTTTAGTATTTGCAGGGGAATGCATTTGTTTATTTTGGCACATTCAAAAGCTTCGGCCACACAGTTCCACACGTGCAATATTTACGAAATATGCGCAATTTGAAGCTTCAATATTGCCAGGAGCTGGACACAGCGGTGGCCCAGCCCCGCCAGCTGCTCCTGCAGCCGGAGCTAAACGGAGATGCCGCCGACACGGCCTACCTGGTGACCGACAGCAAGCTCTACGCCGTGCAGAACTCCGGCGATGTGCGGCCCAAAGTGATTGCCGATTTGCCGGACATTGTGGGCGCCGAGTTCCTGCAGCTGGATAATGTGATATGTGTGGCCAGCGGTGTTGGCGAGGTGCTGCTGATCGATCCCCAGACGGGAGCCACCAACGAGGGCACCTACTGTGACGTGGGGATCGAGCGCATGGCCTGGTCACCCAACCAGGAGGTGGTGGCCTTTGTGACGCGGACCCACAACGTGGTCCTGATGACCAGCACATTCGATGTGATAGCCGAGCAGCCGTTGAATGCGGATTTGGAGCCGGATCAGCAGTTCGTCAATGTGGGATGGGGCAAGAAGGAGACGCAGTTCCATGGTTCGGAGGGAAAGCAAGCTGCTAAGCAGGCGGCTGGAGCTGCTGACACCGCCAATGAAGACTGGCAGAAGCTGAACCAGGTAAAAGTTTTGAATTTAAGTAATTTTTCATTGTTAAATTGTTATAAATTCCTTGCAGGACATTCACATTTCTTGGCGCGGCGATGGAGCCCACTTTGTGGTCTCCTATGTGGCCGCCCAGGTGGGTCGCACCTTCAAGGTATACGACTGCGAGGGAAAGCTTCAGCACACGGCCGAAAAGAGCGCAAATCTGCAGGAAGTGATAGCCTGGCGACCAGCCGGCAATTGGATTGCTTTGCCCCAGAGGTTTCCCAATAAGTCAACGATAGCGCTCTTCGAGAAGAATGGTTTGCGGCACAGGGAGCTAGTGCTGCCCTTCGATCTGCAAGAGGAGCCGGTGGTGCAGCTGCGTTGGAGCGAAGATTCGGATATTTTGGCCATCAGAACAGCCGCAAAGGAGGAGCAGCGAGTTTATCTGTACACAATAGGCAACTACCACTGGTACCTGAAGCAGGTGTTGATCTTCGACCAAGTAGATCCACTGGCGCTGCTTCATTGGGACACGCGAATGGGTGCAGAGCACACGTTGCACCTGGTCAAGGAGAGTGGAAAACAACTGGTCTACCGCTGGGCCTTTGCTGTGGATCGTTACGAGCGCAGTGGCGTCGTTGGTGTCATTGATGGCAAGCGACTCCTGTTGACGGACTTTGCCAGAGCGGTGGTGCCGCCGCCCATGTGCCAGCGCGTCCTGCAGCTGGAGAATTACATCAACGCCTTCACCTGGTACGAGACCAGCCTGTGTGTTTACACCTGCGATCGCCAGCTGCACTTTTACGAGCCCATGCAGCAGTTGAGTGGCCAGGAACCACGAGCCAGTGTACTTATGCCCGATGCAGAGCTCTCACGCCTGCCACTGGCGAATCTCACGTACTTCAATTGTGATTACCTGCTGGCCACATATAGCACGGGTGCATCCACGCGCCTGCTGCTCTTGAACAAGGAGCCCGACGAAGATGAAGTCAACGATAAGGGCGAGCTATGCTACCGGGTGCAGTGCTCTTTGCGTATCAGCGGGCTGGTCAATGCTTTGTCCGTGGGAGCCAATGCCATGGATGAGTTCTTTGTGCAGACGGTAAATAATGGTCATACCTACGAGGTGTTCCTCAAGACGGACAACACGCTAAAGGTGGAGCGAACGCATGTGGAGTTGGCCCAGGCGGCTGATCAGATCGAGTGGTTCACCCTCAACAGTGACTCCACAGGTGGGTTAACCGAAGGCTAAGATGTATTTCTTATTTAATATTTTATCTCCTATCCCCAGGCGGTCTTATTACCCTCAAAAACCAGCAGTTGCTTCACCTGGACGGTCATCGCATCGCCGAGGATGTCACCTCCTTCTGCGTGGTGGGTAATTACCTTGCCTACACTCAGCTGAATGCGCTGCACTTTGTTCGACTGAAGGATCGCCGCCAAGTGGCAAGCAGGAATATTGAGCGAGGCGGCAAGCTGGTAACGGCGGTGGCCAGTGAGGCGCGAGTGGTGCTACAACTTCCACGCGGAAATCTGGAAGCCATCTGCCCTCGCGTGCTCGTGCTGGAGCTGGTGGGTGCTCTGCTGGCGAGGAAGCAATATCAGGCGGCAATGCAGATGCTGCGGAAGCAACGCATTAACTTGAACATCATCTGGGATCACAACGTGGAGCTTTTTGTGGCTTCGGTGGACATCTTCCTGCGTGAAATCAAGCAGAGCCAGTGGCTCTGTCTTTTCTTAAGCGAACTTCAAAACGAAGACTTGGCCAAGGGCATGTACTCGAGCAACTACGAGGCTGCCAAGCAGACCTATCCGGCAGACTATCGGGTGGAGGATAAGGTGGAATATGTGTGCCGTCTGCTGTGCCAACGCATGGAGCAGGCCACACGGCCGGAGGATGTTGAACGCTTCCGCCTGCCGGTAATCACCGCTTATGTGAAGTTGGGTCGCCTGGAGCAGGCCCTGCAGCTCATCTGGCAGGAGAAGCAGACGGATGCAGCGCTGGCAGACCAACTGTTGAAATATCTGCTCTATCTGGTGGATGTCAACGACTTGTATAACGTGGCCCTGGGCACCTATGACTTCGGTTTGGTTCTTTTCGTTGCTCAGAAATCGCAGAAGGATCCCAAGGAATTTCTGCCCTATCTTAATGAGCTCAAGGCTCTGCCCACGGAATATCGCAAGTTCCGGATTGATGATCATCTCAAAAGGTATCCCTCGGCCCTGTCCCACTTGGCTGCTTGCGGTGAACAGCACTACGAGGAGGCTTTGGAGTTCATTAGGAAGCATGGCCTGTACACAGCCGGCTTGTCGTGCTATCGGGAGCACGAGGAGTTCCATAAGCGCGTCTGCGTGGCCTATGCGGATCACCTGAGAGCCAATGCCAAGCTGGACAATGCTAGTCTTATGTATGAGCGTGGAGGACAACTGCAGCAGGCGTTGCTTAGTGCCAAGCACACTTTGGACTGGCAACGTGTCCTGGTGTTGGCCAAAAAGCTGGAAGAGCCTCTGGATCAAGTGGCTATTTCATTGGTGGGACCTCTACAGCAGCAGGGACGACACATGGAAGCCTATGAATTGGTCAAGGAGCATGGTGGAGATCGGAACAAGCAGCTGGAAGTACTGCTAGAGGGGCATCTGTACGGCAGGGCCATCTACGAAGCCGGTTTGGAGCAGGGAGATGATTTGGGTGAGCAGCTATTAGCTTGTTTTAATTTATTTAAATTATTAATTATTATTTTCACAGCCGAGAAGATTGCCCCAGCCCTGCTGGCCTATGGAGCTCAGTTACAGGGCTCCTTGCAGGCCGATTTTAAGCTTTTCGTGGAGTACAGGCAGCGCTTGTTAGACATTCGCCAAAAGCAGGCCACTTCAGGGGATGCAGATAACGATGGCGACATGGACATTGAGGAGGTGGATCTTCTGTCGGACACAACCAGTCTGCACTCCTCGCGCTACAGCGGCACCTCTCGTGGCACCGGGTGAGTTAAGACCTGGACCTGCTCCACTGCACTCTTTGGCCAGAGTTTCACTTTATAACTCCCTGTCTTTTTTGTTTTACTTTGCTCCTTGTAGCAAGACATTCCGCTCCAGCAAAAACCGACGTAAGCACGAACGCAAGCTGCTAAGTTTGAAGCCGGGCAACCCCTTCGAAGACATCGCGCTCATTGATGCGCTGCACAACCACGTCACGAAGATCGCCCAACAGCAGCAGCCTGTGCGTGACACATGCAAAGCGCTGCTCCAGCTCGGCGGCAGCGGAGCACCTGTGGATGATGGTGATTCCCTCGCGGCGGCATTGCAGCGTGAATTCAAGACGCTGCTAAAGACGGTAGAGGCATCGCTAGACGAGATCTGGACACCGGAGCTGGTGAGCAACGGTTCAATAGCGCAGCATCTAACGGGACCAAATGTGGACTACTTGGCGCTGCAAAAGGAGCAGCGCTATGCCTTGATAAGTGAGTTTTTAGGCGTTTCCTTCCCTTAAAGTTAGGCTCTAACTTGGCTACTACTTGCAGGTCCCCTGAAGCGCTTCAAGCCGCAGATAAATCTTATCGACTGGCAGCACGAGATCCTCCAGTGAGTCAGCGTTTTTATTAGCGTGTGGCTGGTCGCCTCCCACCAATCCTCCCCCAAAATATCCGCACCCATCTAAGCTTTACTTTCACTGCTCTGGAAATAAATGTAGCATTGAAATGCTAATTGAATGTATCGAAATGAAACAAAAAACCAAAAAACCACTTGCAGTGGGCAGATTATGAGTGATGAGTGCCAGTCCAGTGCCAGGCAGCTGGCAAAAGTGGGCGGCACGACATGGGGGCTCTTCCCCCGAAACTGATGTTCGGATTCGGAACTATCACTTTTTTTTTGGATTGGGGGGCGTTGTCTCTTAGATATCATTTATAAACGCTGCCGCCTGTGAGCAGGAACGCCCTTTAAATTATTTCCTTTTTGGAAAAACAAACATTTTTGCCTGATACGATTTCCTGTTGCTGTTGCGCCGCTGCACTGAAGCGTTTTGTTTGCCAAACAAAAACCGTAGAGGCGGCGGCAACCACCGGAGTAGGTTGGAACCGGTTTCACCTGCCGGGATTTGTTGTTGTGGGCGCCCATTGTTGCCAGGTAGCCAGGTAGTTTATGGTGGGAACAGTGGGGACTAAAGGTTCTTGAGGGATAATCGTGCCTCTATATAATATATATAAATATGTTTTAACTTTATTATTTGATGCTTAAATTATACAAAAGTCGTTATTATCACCTAATTAGACACAATTTAACTTTACTCTTTATTTTTTATTCATAATAATAATTTTTGTTAAAGGTTCATGCAATCTTTACAGATTAAAAGCCAATTTTAATTCAAATTAAATTTAATTAACGACTTTTAACTATAATTTTCCGATTAACAGTGGAAAAATGTGCACTTTCAGGCATGCGCAGTGGGAAAAATTAAAAATGTTTTATTAACAATTTGTTAAAAAATTATATGTTTTTATATTTAAAATGTATGTTTTTATTGATGACCATTTAAAAAAATTTAGGACAGAAATTAGGGTTTAAGTGTAAAGTAGTAAATTTAAAAAATTTGAAACTTGAAAATTTTAAAATTTTGAAACTTGAAAATTTTAAAAAATTTGAATCTTGAAAATTTGAAAAGTTTCGAAATTCGAAACTTGAAAATTTTTAAAATTCGAAACTTGAAATTTTTAAAATTTGTAACTTGAAAATTTGAATATTTTTAAAATTTAAAACTTGAAAATTTTAAAATATTAAAATTTTTAATGTGAAATTTAAAATCTTTAAGGAACAACTTATAATTTATATATCTCAGAGTTTTGTTCCATAAAAAACTTCTTTTCTTTAGCTAAAATATAAAATTTTGTGAATTAAGGAACTCCTTTATTTATAGCTTTCAAAATATAAAATATAATATTAAGGCATACAAATATTTAAAAAAGTTCGCTTAAAAATTTGGAATTATAATTTTTGATGTACTTTTTGTATATAAATATTTTTTATATTTTTTTGTATTATTTATTAAACATTTTCACACAATTTTTACCACTGTGCCACAGCAGCGCTCTCATATTCTGCCACCCAGTGTTGCAAGCTATAGCTATTTCTGGCTAGATCTAGCATATATATTTGAAAATTGAAAATCTTTTAAAACTGGCAACCATCTTATAGCTTCAAATATATTTTTTTATTAATATTTAATAAACAGATTTATGAAATAAAAGACTTATTTTCAAAGAAAACTTCATTTCAAGTTGTAAAAGTATATAAACTTGTTTTCTATAATCTCTTTATATAGCTTATACTGGCAACACTGCCGCTGCCAGCGTCGCAGTCGCCACGAGCTGGGCTACAGTGGGTAATCCAAAGTTATTTTCGAAAACATCGTCGAGCGAGGCGGATGTGTTGCTGGATGCTGGCTCGCGCGTTGCGGTATTTCGGTTTATTTTTTCGAATAAACAAAAACACACAAAAAAATTGTTAACACAATTTTGTTGTTGTTGGTTCTATTGTGCGGAAATCGAAGTGAGAGGGGAAATAAACAGAAACCGCTAGCAAAAAAGCAACAACCAGCCGCGAGCGGAAATCGAAAGGGGAGCAGAGTGTAAATAATACAAGTGCGTCTGTGTGTTTGTGTCTATGAGGAAAATATGGAAATTGAAAATGCAATTAATTGCAAATTAATGTCAAGCAGCAGCCATAGAAATCGCTAAATTGTTTAAAAAAAAGTGCAAGAGGAAAGTGTCGTTATTGTTTATGTCAACGCGGAAGCCCAAGAGTCGAGTCTGACGTGAAAAGTCTGCGAATGTTTTTTTGTGGCAACTAGAAAAGTGCTGAAATCGTCAATTTAAAATCGGAGCTGCCGAGAAGTCTATACTATATAAATTATAAACATTTTGTTTTTTGGTAAGTCTAGCTCGAGAGCTCGCTCTCTGGTTCTCCCCAAAAAGCTCCCCAGATCAGATCTCTCTCTCTCTCAGTGCGGACAGTGGAGCTCAGCGGTCAAACTCGCAAAACGACTTTCAACATCAGTCCGTGGGGTCTCCTTGTTGTTGTTTTTGGTTTTTCCACTTCTGACTTGCTGCCTGTATTTTTTTCTCTTATTATTTTTTTTTTTATTTAATTACGCTTTTGTTGTTGACGCTTTAAAATAATTCGTATTTGCTTTTTGTGCGCGCCAGAAAACTTGGCACTAACTATGGATATTATTATTTCGCATATGTGGAAACGCCAGCAATTATTTGATTAAAAATGTCATAATATTTGTAATTTGTGAAACGTGGAACATTTGGTGGAAAAAATGCTTTGTAAATTGTTAAATTTACTTTATTTTATGTATTTTTGAAATAGTTTTAAATATTGAAAATATCACTGTTTATTTTACTGCATTTTTAGGTACAGCTACATATATTTATAAAATTCTCTAAAATAAACAGTTGATAATTTCAATATTTAGAAATATTTATAAATTATGAATACATCACATAATATTAAATTTAACAATTTACAAATTGAATTCACTTCAATTTACAGTAGAAATCGGGGAATATAAATATTTTATTAAAATAAAAATGATTGGGTTAGGATTTAGAACTTCAAATGTTTAAATTAAAAAAAAATTATACTCTCAAAAAAATTATTTAGAATTTTAATAAAATATTTTTCTATAAAACACAATTTTTTTTTATTAAATATGTACTTTTAGACTTTGTTTCTAGGAATATGTTGAGCAGCTTAGATTTAAGACATTATTAAACGCAGTTTAATTATTTATAAATCAGATATACTAAAGCTTTTTACAATTTTACAAATGAATGGGTTATGATTTAGAACTTTAAATGTTTAAATTAGTTAAAATATTTAGTTTTCGACTTTGTTTCTATATATATTGAGCCACATTGATTTAAGACATTTTTAAAAGCAGTTTAATTCTTAAAAAATAAAAATATATTTATTTAATGTTATCTAATATTAAATGCATTTGGAGAAACATTAATTTAGCACGTTTACCTCTGGTTTAGACTTTGTTTTTACGAATATATTCAGCAATATAGACCTAAGCCATTATTAAAGTCAATTTAATTCTTTAAAAAATAATAAAAAGGCTTATTTAATATCAGAAAAAAAGCTTCCATTACCTAATATTAAATGTGTTTTAAGAAAAATTAATTTAGCACATTTGCCGCCTGCAGTTTGGCTCTAAAAAATAATAATAAATGGCACTACTTAAAGACTCACTTCAATGCCAATGGCATAAACTCTCAAGAAACTCTCGGATTTCAATCTTCTCACCTGCAATCAGCTGCAGTCGCCAGCGATGCGTTAACAAGAGACCTCAAAGCTAAGCGATCCATTCAGAGGCGGCTTCAATTCAGAATCTCCTTTCCCAGTTCCCAAGTTCCATCATCTTCATTCAGCATCGAAAGCAGCCGGCGAAGGCCACACAGCCAGCAATTTAATTAGAGGTTAGTTAGTTTACCAAGAGACGCCACAAGACGACCAGCAAACAATTGTTGCAAGTTGCAACTGCAACCACACAACAAATGCCTGGGCAGAATTGCATTATGCATGTGCGAGAACGGCCAGCATAAATCGGCGGCTTAATAGAGAAGCGTTTTGAATGCCAAATGAGTCGAGGAAACCTAAGTGATTTCGAAACCAAGGAGGGGCCCCTTGGCACACTGCAAATTATTACCTGAGTTGGTCATAAAATAAGAGTATTTATAAATAGGAAAGAAAAGGATCTATACCTTTAAGATATTCCTTATCTTGCTTATAAATTCTGTAAGGTATTTCCACATTAAATATTTTGTTTACCTTAAATGTTTCTTTCTCTGCTTGGTTTTCTGTTTAATGTGGTTGCCGAGAATCGGGCGGAAAACCGGTCTCCTGCCGGCTTTGGTTGCCCTATTGGTTTTGGCCTGGCTTGGCCCGAGCTGAGCTGAGCTGATAGCGAAGGTCTTCGAGGTCTCTTGAAGAGAGAGGAGAGACCATGAGTCACGTTCGGAGCCAGCGAGACGTGCCTGCTGCTCGTCTTCCAGGGGTTTTGGGATTTGAGAATAGAGAACCCAGTTATATGGGCAATCCAATAGTTGCGATAATGAAAAGTTTCTTAGAAAACGAGGCAAATTCCGATGGACAGAGGAAATCCCCGAGTCTTGTTTGCTTCTGGCACGTAATTTGGCTGTTATCATTTGGTTTTTGTAAACTTTGCAGGCATTGGAAAAGGTTATTTACTAAAAAAAATTAATAAATAAATATTATAATTATATTTTTAAATTAATTTAAAAATGTAAACTTTGCATATTAAATATGATTATAAGCATTTTATTTATAGATTAATTAAAATGTTACTAAAAAAGGTTATTTGAGGATCAGCTTACCATATAAAAATAATAAATAAGTATTATAAGCATTTTATTTATAGATTAATTAAAAAATGTAATCTTTGCAGGTATTGGAAAAGGTTATTTGAATATTAAATAAATATTATAAGCATTTTCTGTATAGGTTTATTGAAAAATTCAAAATTTGGAGGTACTTAAAAAGGTTATTTGATGATCAGAGAAAATAAATTAATATTATAAGCATTTTATGTGTAAATTAATTAAAACAAGAAGCTGTTTAAAGATTTAAAATTACTTGAATTCCCTCAAAGATACTTAAAAATTCATCTAGACCAGATTTTTATGATTTCTTTGATTTGTATCTTAAGCGAGAAGACATATATGTCTTCGATCTTAAGTTCCTGTTCCACTTTCTCGATCTCTCAGCCTCAATGCATCTGAGTGACTCAAAGAAAAAATCTGTCATTAAGGCTACTCTGCAGTTTAGTAGGGTAATATGTGTGTTACCCTCCATGGACACTCCATACCTCTCCCTGAATCATCATCACTTCCTATCCGCCGCATTAAGTTTTATGCATTCTCCTCTAGAGGAAAAAAACACAGAGAGAATCCAACAGATGACTTGCCCTGCCAACCCGGCAAGACCTGACCTATGAGCTTTGTCTTTAAGTCAGTATTTAGTCTTTCCTCGTTCTCCGCTCTTCTGTATGTTTCTTTGTTTGTTTCTTCCATTGTGTTTCTTCACTCTGCCTCTTATATTGCTTTTTGGGGCAACAGTTTTGCTTCGATTTTTGCGGTTTTTATTTTTGGACCCACCTTGGAAACTTGTTCTCGCTGGAGAATGGAAAATGATTTGAGTTTTTCGCAAAAAGACACAAACAAAGAAATGAAGAAATATTCATCGAAAACCGCTATAACCCCGATTAAATCGAAATTAATTACTCAAACGAAAAGCATACTCTTCTTCTCTTTTTTCCACCCACTTCAGCCGGCTTAATTAATTTAAAAAAATATTGTTTAATTGCTTTGTTGACAATGTCAATGAACTAGCCACAGCTTAAGGTTTAGGCTTATAGAAAATCGGGTAAAGAACATTATATTGTTAATGTTTCGCCTTCGCTCTCAATGACAGAATATACATTGTAATATTAATTCAATTCTAGACACTTGTCCGGGGAACGAACAATCGCCAAACACTTGGCACTGATTGAACTTAATTGAATTAAGAGCCAGTTTTGCCAGTTACATCTTCTTCACTTGGGTCACTCGTGCAGGAAGTCAGTCAGCCTCGTGTTGGGTTCATATTAACAGTGACTACTAAAAGAAAGTGAGCACCAGAAAATTGGGTTTATTTATAGGTGGCATAAAACTTGAAGAATTCTAGTAATTAAATTTTTTTAAGTTAGGCATAAATAAGAATCGTTTTGGTATTTGAAACTAATTAAACATGTGTATGAAAATCAGCAATAAATTAATTAATTAATTAAAATTTATATACATATTTTAAATTGTTATAAAAGAAAATGAGCGCAAGAAAATTAAGTTTATTTATAGGTGGCATAAAACTTGGAGAGTTCTAGTAATTAAATTAATTTCTTCAAGAATCGCTTTTCTATTTTAAACCAATTAAAAATGTGTCAGCAATAAATTAGTAAATATAAATTTATTGCAATTTTAAGCTTTATTTAAATTATTATTGCTATATTTTGAAGGGTTCTTTTGAACTCTTTTGTTTATATAATAAATAAATACAGACTTTTGATCAGTTAACAAACCAAATTTCTGTGTAAATAAAGACAACTTTGAAGATTTATGGAAATTTTTAAACAGCTACAGATTTATCTTGATTATTTCTTTAAAAAAATGTTTACTTAATTGAACATTTTTGTTTATTTTGCACTTTTTCAGAGAAAAAATACCAGGAAATGCAAATCAATATAAACAATATTATCCAAAGTTTGAGGGATTGTTCAATATATATATTATAAATATTATATAAAAATGTAATATTCTAAAAAAGACTAAAGGTAAAACTGGCTGTGAACTAGATTCGCTTGGTTTTTCATACAACTAAAAAGCCATTTGAGTTGACTTTGTTGCTGGAGGTCTCTTTGGGCATTTTCCTCCACATAACCACAGATGTGGCCACAAATGGGGGCAAGTGTGTGTGTGCACTACCACCATCTGCATTCTTAATGCCTCCCCCCTTTTCGCTTTTTGTTTACCTTTTATAGTGCAATGCATTTGCCGTTTGTTTACGCTACTTACGTATCCGTAAGATACACAAATTCACAACACACAAATGCCATATTTCATCATTCAGATGAATGCCCCCAAGTAGTATCTTACAGATGCATTTTGCATAAAAAGAGCTTCCAATCATTTCAGACTGATGCAAAGCATCCAACCTTTTTTATAGCAATTTAACGTTTTTCAAGCAATACTTAGCACTTGGCCTTTGGATTTGAATTTGAATTTGTATTTATTGTCTACAACGAAATTCTTGGTAATGGCAAAAAACCTGTTTATACGTTTCTTTGGGGGTTGGGTCCGGTTAGCAGCAGCAGCACACACACTCAGCCTTCTTTTGACGTACTTTGTTTTATGAAATGCTAATGAATTTATATGGTTTCGATTATAAGCAAAAACTTTGTTGTCAATTATCACATGACACACAATAACAAAAGCAATTAATGCAAATATTTTATAGCTTTTACTTTTATATATAAAATATAATAATAGGAAAGAGCCCTTGAAATCCCTGTCTGAATTCCTGGTTAGCAGTTGGGTGTTAATAAACCCCCCTCCCCAAGACCTTGAACTCTGTTTTTTGATTGAGAAAATATTGCAAAACCCAAAAGCCAATTAGCAGGCAATGGGAATGGCAATGGGAGATTCGCATGTTGAGTTGAGGAAACCCCAAAACAAAAATACGTTGACCCAAAAATGAAGTAAGGTTTTTACCTGAAAGAAAACCTAAAAAAACAAGACATTTTTGCAAGAAAATTAATTATTATAATTAAAATATTGAATATATATTTATAAAACTAACTTTTAGGTCACTTTTTACTTTGTTTAAAAACCTTAATAATTTACTTTGGCAGTAAAAAGCACAAAAGAGTTGGGGAAAGTCTTTGTCTGGCTAATTTGTGAAAAGTAATAACATTAAACTGAAAGAAAAAGTGCCAAAAAAAAAACGTTGTAATTGTATCGGAGAAGCGTGGGAGAAATCTCTCTCTCTGCTCTACCTCGAGTTCAGTAGCTTCCAAACGAAAGTCAGCGATGGGTTATATAACCCCCTCATCTGTATCTTACAGATAACGCCCACCTACCACCAACCGATCGTTCTCCAGCGACAGTTGCCGGCTCTCTCGACTATTAACACTCGACAGGCGGCGGCAAACTCGAAACTCGTTTAGCACCCAAAGGGGAAAACTTGTCCGCTGTTGGCTGCTGTGGAAAATTGGAAATGTATCTGCCAGATACTAGTCAGTGAAGCGAGGAAAGTAAAAGTGCCGAACAGCAGCAGCAGCGCCCACTTTTGCTTTCTTCTGTCGCTTCTTTTTGCTGTCTGCTGTCTTTTGCTTTAGTTGCTGGCTTCCATTGAGTCGTGAAGTTTTTTTAATAGAAGAAACAGGCGAAAAGTGTAGCTCACCTTGCGAAAATAGCCATAAAAAAAGGAAAAACTGCCAAGTCTGCTGCAACAACACAAACTGCATTGTTTGAACCCTGCCTGCCTGCCTGGCGACTCCTACGTAACGTAATGAATGAACCCACAAATGAGTCACGTCCACGATGCATTCCCAGAGCCCACAATCGAAAAACCGAAAACACAAAAACCCGGGGCATGCGTGAAATGTTAGCTCATCTGTCGGTGGAGTAACCTCAATTTTGGTTCACTTTGCGGCTGCGCTGTAATTCAAAGCATAGTTAACCCTTTAAAGACCAAGTTGAGGTGTAATTTGATAGGGTTTCGGGGTAATTTTTTTTAGTTTTGGAGATTTTGGTATAATATATTATATTTTGTAAAGCATTTACCAGCTCTTCTAAAATGTAAAAGTTTAAAAAACATTTATTTATATTCATAGAGGAAACTTTAAAAATGATATTATTTTTAAAAGAGTTTCAGAATAATTTTTGAATGAAATTGAAAGAAAATTTAAATTAAAAACTTCTACATTCAGTTAAAATAATTTAAATAAAATTTTTATGATACTTTTCAAGTTATATTCGATATTTTTTTTATATTTAAAATTAAAGTTACCAACATTTCCCATTGGAAATACCAATCCTCTATTTTTTAATGCAATTACCTGCTCTTCTAAAATGTAAAAAATAATTATTTATATTTTATAAAGAAAAATTATTCAAAATTTAATTATTTTTAAACGAGTTTCAGAACATTTTTGAATGAAATTGAAAGTAAATTCAAATTAAGAAAGTTAAAAATTAAGTTAAAATAATTTAAATACATTTTTTATGATACTTAAATATTTTTTTATATTTAAAATGAAAGTTACCTAAATGTTTAATTGCACATGCAATATAAATATCCCTGTAACACTTATAAAAATATAAATAAATTGCAACGATTGCTTTTTTAATTCTAAAAAACAATGATATTTATTTAAATAATGTGTTCATTTAATATAAAATTTAAACAACTCTTAAAAATCAACTATTGCAGGCTTAAAAGGGTTAAACAAACGGCAAAGAGCAAGCCCAACCGAATCTAGTACACGTTACAGCCACGTTCATGGATCGGGCCAACTAAAGCTTGGACTACAAACAATGCTTGCAGAGTAGTTACCTCGTTTTTTTTGTTGTTTTTTTTTTTGGCCAATCACCAGCTCATTGGACGGTAGCCCTCGTGCCAGTTCCAATTTGTCGAGCGCTTTTCGGTGGTACCTACAACGACGGCGTGACATTCAAATCGGTTCGTTCCGAGCCAAGCAAAAGGGCAGCCAACAGCACCGATCGGAAATGGATTTTCCACGAATGATTTATATTGCAGTATTACCAAATAATGACGAAATCCTGCTCCAGATTGCCGACTTATTAAGGCAGCAAAGAGGGGGGCAGAGGAGGTGGGCATTAATAAACCGCTTACCAGCTATCGCCCCACCGATCGCAATTGCCTTAACAAAGGAGAGCAAATTAAAAGCAAACCCCCAGCAAATTTGTCAGTTTTCGAGGTAAATGCGACTACGACTTGGGGGCTCTAAGTTGACAAATGCCGAGGCAATTCGTGGGGGATTGTTCGGGGAAGGTGAAGCGTGTTCTTTATGGAGAGCTCGCGGTGACCCAAAATATAGAGTCGGGGAAGCAGAGGAATGGGAACATGAAATATGGACACAACATTAGATGGCTATCTGACTATCCATGCATAAAACACTAACAATAAATGGGACATAAAAAAACGTATTAAATTCTATAAAAGTTATTTAGAATTTAGAAATTAATGGGGAAAATAAAATGATTTTTATTTGGACTTTAAAATCTATAAAGGTGGCAAATAAAGTCTTTAAAATATAGGAAAAATATGTGGAATAAATTGTTTTGTATTTAAAAATCTATAAAGGAGGCAATATTAAAATCAAAGAAAATTATTTGATTTTTAAAAATAAAAGGGAAAATAAAATGAATTTTATTTGAATTTTAAAATCTAATAAGGTGGCAAATAAAGTCTTTAAAATATAATATAAAGACCAAGAATAAAATGATTTTTATTTGAATTTAAAAATCTCTAAAGGTGGCAAAATTAAATTCTAGAAAAATAAGGAAGGAATAAAATGATTTTAATTTAAATTTAAAAGTCTATAAAGATGGCAAATAATGCCTCTAAAATATAAAATAAATATGAAGAATAAACAGATTTTTATTTGGATTTAAATATCTACAAAGGAGGCAACATTAAATTCTAGAAAAATTATTTAGAGTTTAGAAATTGATAGAAGAATAAAATGAATTTTTATTTCGATTTTAAAATCTATAAAGATGGCAAATAAAGTCTTTGAACTATGAAATAAAGATGATAAATAAAATAATTTTCATTTTAATTTAAAAACCTATAAAGGTAGCAAATAAAGCCTTTAAAATATAGAATAAAAAGGTTTACAACCAAAATAATTTATTTAAATAAAAAAATCTGAATTTAACGTTTAGTTAAGCCTTTAAATATTAGTTTCAAGCAAGTAATTTAGTATTACTTATTCCTCGTCTTAATTATTCTTCATAAATTCCCAATTAAGCCATTTTTAGCTTACCAAAGCCTAACCCAATTAAGGAATACCTCTTAATTAATACATATATTAGTTAATTACTTATTAGTTACTCCCATTTCTTACTTGTACTTTTTTTTAGTGCAATCATTTGTGTGTTTGATTTGCATTTTGCTATCTGTATTTGTAGCTCGCGCTTGAGCTGCAGCGCTTGCCTAATTGTTCAATTGCATTAGGGGCAATTATGCGACTGACATAGATGTGTGTGTTTCCAAGCCCAAGTCGAGACTACACACAGTGTGTGTATATGCACATGTGCCTGTCATTAGAGTAATTGCACAGACACAGATAAAGATACAGATACGCAGGTAAAGATAAGCCTAGACAAAGGCTTGGACATATCCAAAAAAAAAAGTGGACTAACTTTGCATGTGGCGGGGACATCAAGCTACTCCGATTCCCCTGATTTTAGTGGTTGGTTTGGCTTCTATATTTATTAAGCCACATGTTAACCATATAAATAATTAAGACTATTTTATGCTTAACAAATGAGAGGCATCCATCTGTCTGCCTAGAAGCTTATGGAAACCCCGAGCATATGTTGCTGGAAAGTGTTATAAAAATGGTATTAATAAACAATTCAAGTAGCCAGAAATCATGAGTTTCACACAAAATACAAACACAAAGCATTAATGCCTGAACTCATTTGCGATTTAGACGGTCCAATATATATATTATTTTTTGCTGCCTGGTTCAATAAACGCCAATGGCCAGGGGCTAGCAAGGTCAAAATTGATGAAAGCGTTCATTTGCTTGCACAGTGAAAAAGTCAGGTAAAAGTCAGGTATTTTTGAGATATTTTTAAAGATCAAAATTGCTTATCTTGGAAAGTGTTAAATATAATTTAAACATGATCTTGACATGCCTTAAGATACGAGTTATTCTGTATATTTAAAGACTACATTTTGGCTGCTTAATTAATTTGTTTTGAGATTAAATCATGTTGTTATATGCTTGGTTTTAAATCAAGTTTATTATATATTTTGTTTCAGTGGAGGTAATATTAAGGATACAAAACTGATTAGAATTTCTTTTAATAATTTATGTTATAAATTCATTCCCTTCTTTATAAAGTTTTCCCAAAAAATACATTTCCTTTTAAATGCATCACCAACAAAATATTTATTTTCTTATCCAAGAATTCCTTTTAATTTTCTGACTGTAACCCTCATAATCTTTCTAATTTTCTCTCAATGTATTAAAGTTTCCACTGGGATATCCGTTGATGCTGATGATGATGAACCATTTGACCGCTTTGAATCTCTGCGATTGAGTTCGATTTCATTGCGGGTTTCGATTTCTTTCAGAAACTTAATTGCGTTGAAAGTTCAGCCCCAGGGCAGATTTATCGCCTTTGATTTTCTTTCAAAAAACGAAAAGAAATTTGACTATAAATTCCTCATATACAAATATAGATTGTGATATAAGCAAATGGCAGGCAAATGAGTCATCTTCAAAATCGCAGCATGAATGGCAGCAAATTTCGTAGCAACTTCCAATTATGAAGATACAACACAAGATACGCATGGGAAGTTCGTAAATAGAGAATAATGGAGATAGCATTGAGTTTAAATTCGAATGAGAGTTGCTTCCGTATATACCTATAGACCGTTATTTCTGTAAATCAAATATATATATATGTATATAGTAGTACTAATGCTACAGTTATCGCTTGAGCGTGCCAGGCGTCGCATTCTCCAACACACTTGGCTGATTTCAGAGCACAACAAGTCCCGCTTGCTATTCATTATTGATAAGTATCTTCATCTTTCAACCTAGAACGTAGCTTAGAAAAGTGTATATATATATGTCTATGTTTATATATAGATAATTATGAGCATGTCTGCGATAATCCAAGCCAACTGTTGGCATTCTTTGAAATTCTGGGAGTCTGCGTGCAGAGTCCGTCATTTGGGTTAAGCTTCAAAGTAATTTTCTTTAAGTTTGTTTCTTAGCCTAAAATTTAGAACAACAATTCAACAATAGAAAGCTAAAAGTTAATGGTATAACAAAATAAAGAATTATCTGGAAATTATAGTCTTTTTGTGCCGAACTTAACATAATCTTTTAATGCAACTTAACGACCTTCTAGCATTTAGTTTAATCTTTTTAAAATCACTTCATCTAATCGATTTTCCAGCTAATGATTAACTTGAGCTTTAAAATCAAATTTGAAGAACATTTCCCAGCGATCGTTTCTTTGAGTTAACGATCCTCAGCCGCCAATAGACTCATTGCTCTAACCTAACCCCTCCAGGCCATCAATCATAAAAGCAGATCCAAGTCATGACTAACCCGATGGCTGTCATTATCACAAGCCACAGCAGCAATCACTGGCAGCCTGGCTTCAGCTCACTTTCCTCTCCCTCTCCCCGAGATCATTAAGATATTCCAACGATCGATCGCCAGCCATTCTCCACATTCAACCAACATCTCGATCGCCATCGCAATGCAAGTGAAATCATAATTGCAAATCGAAATCGAAGCAAGAAAACAAAAAACTGGTTTAGCGATCATCCTCGATCTTGGCTGGAATCTTGAGCTTAAAAGTTGGACAAAGAGGAGAGAAGTCGGAGAATTCTAAGCCATTCATTCGATCATCCTCAGTGCATGCTGCTGAAGCGGAAATGAGTCGTCTCTCCCCCAGTCGAGAGCTTCGTTTCTCTAATGCTGATTTCTGTTTACATCTTGGAACATGCATCAGCTCCGTCTCCATTCCTGGCCCGTTTCCAATGCCAATGGTGCAGGCCACTTGACTCCCCCGGGTTCGAGTCACGTTTCCCGAACCGCAGAGGCTCGTGGGTTTCATTTGGGTTAAGTGGGGGTTTCAGGGTTCAAATTGCGGTCTCTGGCCCTGGCCTTAGGCTGTGGTTTAGTGTAACACTGGGTGGTTCCTTCTTGATCGATTTTTGTCTGCTGATGAGATCAGGTGAAGCTATTCCCGAGACTAGCATTAGGTTTTCTTCAACGGGTGAGTGAGGGAAATTATTAAGTGAATCAATGGATGTGTTTTAGGTGCATACTTTTAGGCTAAAAACATTTATAAGCTTGACTTGGTGTATAAAAATTAATGTAAAATATGTATTTTCTTAACAAAAATAATTTATATTTGATTTTATTTTAAAAACAGTACCAAATTAATTTGGTATATTTCATTATTTATATATATTTTATTTATTTTCTTTAAAGAAATCTTTTTTATTTGATTTTATTTTAAAATAGTTTTAAAACTACACAAAAATAATTCGTAAATAATCATAATTTTTTTATTTTCTTTAAAAAAATCTTTTTTATTTAATTTTATTTTAAAATGGTTTTAAAAACTGTAAAAACCTAATTTTTAAATAATTATATTTTATTTATTTTCTTTAAAGAATTCTTTTTTATTTTATTTTTTTTTAAAATAGTTTTAAAAACTGCACAAAAATTATTTGTAAATAATTATAAATCATTTTTATTGCCTAAGAAAAATATATGCAATAAAGAACTACTTTTGATCTCATCAAATATTTATTAAAGTAAAGTAAACAAAACTAAAGTAAGCATTTTTAAAATTTTTTATGCTTCTTTTATCATCAGATCACTCGATTTAGCCTTTTCCTTTTTTCTAGTTTGTCCATCTGATATTTTGGCCATATTTATACAATTCTTATAAATTGAACTAAGATAAAGATTTTTTTATAAATTTAGACACTTTCTTACTTAATTTTGTCTGTTTTTCCATTTTTTTAACATGATAAATAAACAGATATTAAAAAAAAACTGAAGTGCTAGAAAAACTTCTTATAAAATCCCCTCTTAACTTAATTTATTTACTTGACTTAAATCAATATTGCATTCCCGCCAACCAGTGGCTATTTGTTGCCCTTTAACAGCCATTCCGCTGCCGGCCTTCGGCCATAACCAACATTAAAGATAACAATTTACTTTTGCAGTTTATTTTTTTATCAGCAGCAGCAACAGCAGCAACGTTGACATTCAAAAATATATAAAAAAAAATTACAAAATAACCCGTAGCTGTGATTTTGTACCCCGTCTGGCTTTGTTGGGAATTGTTATCAGCTCAGGCAACACACACATATATCTATATAAACTATATCTATATTTTCAGAGCGGCATTAGTCAGCAGGCACATGGCCAAAAGGCAGCTAAATGGAAAAGCTAAGATCTCATAAAGAAGTATTTGAAGTATTCTATTAAAGAGGGGAAACCCCTTAAGGGCTCAAGAGACTCCCTTCAAAGGGGTTTGCTGAGGGTGGCGCCACACCTGAATATCGCACCACCGTGTGAGAGGGTAACGTCATTAATGACAAGCTACCAGAACAGGTAACACCACCACTGAACGCTGGGCTTTTAACGCTAATTGACTACAACCTATAAGGGGGGTTAGGCATATATTTTTCCCCATTGCTCCACCTTTCCAGGAGGGGGTAAGTTGCATGCACCATTGACATGGCATTGCCCGGATCCAAAGATAACAAACCCACCGATAACCATGGTGAATAAAGTCGGTAAACTCACGCCTCCCCTATATATACCATATATATATAGTTATATATATATAGTTATTATTGGGTGGCTCTGTTTGCTGTTTGGTTTCGAATACTTCAACTCCCTCGGAGCAACTTTTGACAGAGGCCGCCGCGTGTGGTTGAATGAACCTTTTGCATTTTGCCACTGCCATGACTTCGATTGGGCTTTATGAATGGTTCACAACTCAGAGTTCACTTGAAAACCTGTGGTGGAGCTGTGGGTGTTTAGGGGGAGATGGTAAACACTTTGATATGAACTATTTTTGGGCACTTGGGCACAATGAACCTCTCTCTGGGCTTCCTTGACATTATTTATTATGGGAAAATGCCACACTGAACTTGGACAAACAATTGCTAAAATGAGGAGTTCAATAACATTTTATTAAGAAGTTAATAAAGTACTACTTTTGGGCCATAATTAAACTATATTTAAGCTTGATTGGCCTTGAACTTGTGTTCGTATTCCCTGGAATGCGGAACGTGCCTTAATGACATTAATTATATTTATGGCGAAGCTCCACTTATAGAAAGGGAAACTATTACTCACTTTCCAAGAAATATTTCAGCGTACTCTAGGCAGCCTTATACAGAAAAATAATATACTTTTAATAAGAAATATTTACCTTTTAACTAATTTATATTCAACCTTTTCTTTACAGATAAAATGGCCATAAAAATCGCATGGAAATAAATAAAATAAACAAGAAAAAATGCTTGCAAATTGCTTGAAATAAAAATGAAAAACCAAACCAAAAAATAATTGCAATAACTTAAGCTCAAACTCAGATTTTGAGGCCCAGTCAAACGTGGACGTGGCTCACAAAGGTTCACCCAAGACTATAGAAACACAGGTATAAACGCCAGCAGAAAAATAAAAACACAATGCGTATGGCTAGCAGGCTGAGTATTGGCGGCTTTATGCTCGCCCTGGCCATAATGCTAACGCAGGCACGTTTCATTGCGAAAAGAGAAACCGTTCAGTTGGATCAAGCGGTGGCTTCCACTTCCATTTCCACTGACCCTGACATTGTTACTAAAGCCAGGGAAAGCGGGAATATCAAGGCAGCGGAGGAAAAGGGTCTTGCTTTTACCCAGGAAGCTGGTACCAAGCTGGAAGATGAGGCTAGAAAGCCTTCAGAAGGGGGTATTAGTAGCTCTACAGATGAAATACTGGTCAAAGAGCTACCAAAACCAAAGGAGAAGGCCACTTTGGACACTCAGTTGGTGAAGAAAGCCGAAGAAAGCTCAAAGTTCAAGGAAATTCTTGCTCAACCAGCCAGCGAAAACTCAACTATTATCCCTAAAACTCACCTAAAGAATGAACAAAGTGAAGCTCCTGTCAAAGAAGTTTCAAGCAGCACCACAGAGCCTAAAGAACTGAAGCAGCAGGAAGTAAAGGAATCTCTAGCCCAGAAAGAACCCCCAAAACAGCAGCAGGAAGTAAAGGAATCTCTAGCCCAGAAAGAACCCCCAAAACAGTCTGAAATTCCTGATAAAACCACAGAAACTCCTCTTAGTAGCACCAACGAGAATCTCCTTATCAAACCAGCAACCTTAGGTATACCCAGCACCACCGAGAGAGCGCCAAATACCACCACTCGATCCTCCGAGCATGGACGATCCATGCAGTACTCCTCATCGACTGAAGAGGCAATCCAATCTTTAGCTGCTGTCACACCCATGAAATTAAGACCCCTGCCCATGACATCAACAACTAGAAAAACCATCACAACCAGTACTGTCTCTACAAGCACTCCCTCTACCTTTGCCTCCAATGAGAATGCCATTGAAGAGTCCACTTCGGAGTCTGAGCCAGGTTTACGTCAGTTGCCCGAAAAACGGGCCAAGTTCATCAGTGAGAATTCCACAAATGCCCAGCAATTGACGTCTGCCCAATACCGCGGAGGTTTGGAGTCTTGCAGGGATGAAGGCAGTACCAAAATCAGCTCCTCCTCCTCCTCCATTGATGACAAGCACCACAATATTGCCGGCCTTGAATCATACGGATTTGGCCAATGACATTGAAGTTTCCGCACTGCAGAACCGAACAGAGCAGCAGGAGCAGCAGCAAGTGAAGGAGAAAAACCTTCTAGACTGGCAGCAGATAGCAATGATGGAGAATCGCACCGAATTTGTGGTCAGGACCACTTTAGAAGCCACCGAGGGGGCAACGCAGGCCACCACAGAACCCATGGATGAGGAGAGTATCCCAAAAAGTGGAATTACTCAAGGATTAGGGGGCAGTACTCTCGGTGTGACACCTTTGACAGGTGCAGAAAGTTCTTCTGATGAAAAGCTAACCACAACAACGTCGCGAACGGAGTTACTAGATGTTCCAATGGTCAAAAAGATGTCCGAAGCGGCCAATGCCAAGCTAACAGAGGGGCTAACAGAGGCGGCGAATGCCAAGCTAACAGAGGGTCTAACAGAGGGGCTAAAAGAGGCGCTAACAGAGACTCAAAATGAGCCAAAAGCCACAACAGAGGCTTTAATTAACATTCCTTTAACAGAGCAACCCTCGGCAGCTGCTGTTACAGCGAGGGTGGGTTTAATAAAAACGGAATTTCCAGCTTTATCTGACAATATATCTGCTTTGGTTAATGCAACAACTGAAAAGGCAGCTATTGAGCAACATACTTCAGCTGAAATTGACTCGGAACCAGCAGCAGCAGCAGTTTCCGAGGCAGTAACATTAGCAACAATGACAACAAGTACTTCCAAGGCAATTTTAGAGGTCTCAACAGCCACAGAAGCTACTCCTAAGTCAGCCTTGGAGCTCACAACATCCACAGAAGCTACTCCTAAGGCAGTTTTTGAGGTCTCAACATCCACAGAAGCTACTCCTAGGGCAGTTTTAGAAGTCTCAACATCCACAGAAGCTACTCCTAAGGCAGCCATGGAAATCTCAACATCCACAGAAGCCACAGTCACCATTGCAACATCTTCTGTTAGTCCAGAAACCCCTCAAGTTACCCCCTCAACCACAACTGAAATGGCAATGAAAGTCTCCCCCGTAAATGTTAGTAACAGTAACAGTAACAGTACAACCATGAGAGCGAAGCTTACGAGACTTTTAACAGCACCGAGAGCAAAAGCAGCAGCAGCAAAAACATAAACAACAACAATAACCTAGCCTACGAGGTTGATAATACCAGTAACGACGTCATCGTTGCCACAACCAACCTTCCAGAGAGCGAGCAGAGCAGAGCTCCAGCGACAGCAGCAGCAGCAGCGCCAACAACCGAGGCAACAGCCGCCACCACAGCTGTTGTTAGTGAAAAATTGGATACCGAGGTGAGCACAACGATTACGAATCGTCCAGATAACGTCCCCATTTCGAGCACAATTACGGCAACAAGTACGAGTACATCGACTCTACCTACGCCTACGCCAACGGAAGTGGCGCAAATTAGCAATGAAGTGAATTTGGAGGCAGTGACAGTGAAGAGTGCAAGCGAAAACGGCCAAGAGGGTCTGGGCACGGGTCCCATAACGGCCGAGAAAACCGATAACGCGGTCAATAACAGTGTGGCCATAACAGAGAGCAAGCCAGCAGCAGGCCAAAGCTCCACGACAACAAAAACAACAACAACAACGACCGGCAGTCCGCTCAGTGACCTCGGTAAACTTAGCCAAGAGCACGAGTCCTCGCTAGAGACCAATAACATAGGGGAGGCGCCTGAAACCACAACAACAGCAACAGCAACAGCAACAGCAACAGCAGCAGCAGCAGCAGCAACAGCAACAGCAGCTGCCACGGATGAGAGCACACCCACAGCGACAGGGGCAGCAACAGGTGGCCAACAGGTAAAGGAACCCCTACACCATGAGGGGCAACAGGTGGCCGAAGAGCAGGATACAGAACAGCAGCAGCTAGCCAAGACAACGATGGCAGTCATAACCAGCAGCAGGACCACAACGGAGGAACCCTCAACCAGTACCAGTACCAGCACAACCATGCAGCCACCGGTGATAAGTCTCCTAGATGACAGCACCACTACGACGACCACAGCTGCTCCAGCCACGGAGGAGTACACAGAACCACCTTCAGTGAGCAGCAGCAGCAGCGAAAGCAACATGCTGCCCCTGGACACCACCACCAGCAGCACCAGCACCACTCAGCTGCCACCGCCCACCTTTATGGCTCCTTATCCCAACGAACTGGATCACATGCAGACCAATGCCCAGGGCAATGGCACGGATGTCAATGTGATTATAGCCATTACAGTCAGTGTGATTGGTGTGGTGGCCCTCATCCTGCTGGTGGCCTTCCTTTATCTGATGAGAAAGCGCCAGAAGCAGACTTCCTATGGCCAGCGTTGTCGTCCGGTTAGCCTGGACGCCTACTCCCTGGACAATGTCTCGGTGCTGGGCAGCGTGCGCAGGAAGGGCAGGGATGTGAGAGCCTCTAAGAGGACCTATGGCAATGCTGCCTTTGATGATCCTTCGCTGAGGCATAATCTTTTGACGGCCAGCGAGCTGGCACGCTTTGTGGAGAGGCGATCGGATGTCTTTGAGGAGTTCCGGGATGTGCCACAGATTATAGCCAGGGCGGATGAGGTGCCACCCGGCTGTGAGGATAAGAATCGGTGAGTAAGGGGGGAAAGGGAAGGTTTTAAAGGTGGGAAAAAAGGAAGCTTTAATTGGGGTTTTGAAATTGATAAGAAGTTCGTTTGTTTTCTTACATTTTCTTAAATTTTTGTTTGTTTTCTTAAATTTTTTTCAATTTAAAAAAAAACATTTTGTAGATATTTTTTATTAATGTTTCTTGAGGTCAAAAATTGTGTAATCATAATCTAAACTTGATTAAATGATTTTGATTTGATTAGATTAAGCATAAGTTCAATGAAAATATGATTTATGAAAGATATGCAAGCCCTGAAAGATAACTAAACTCGCACAAAAATTTTTTTTAAATGTAAAAACCCTCAGAAATCTCTTGAAAATGTAAAACTAAAGCTTTGAATAATTATTTTCCTCAACTTTTAGTAGATTTCAATATAATTTTTTAGCTTATAAATCAGTTTAACTTCCCCTGAAGATCCTTGAGTTTAATATCATTTAATTAAAGATCTCTCCTTTGAATTAAAGCTTCCTTAAAACCAGTTTTTACATCAATTAAGAGTTCACTTTCCCGCCGACGAGTTCAATTAATTACATTTACTGATCTCTGCCCATCTCTTCCTGCTTGTTTTTGTTTTTCTCTCCCGAAACAATAACAAACATTCGCCGATGATGATGACTCAACTTCAACCTCGAACTGGGAACCGCAGCTACGCCAACGTGATTCCGCTTCCTGAGACGCGTGTGGTGCTCCAGCGGCAAGGCGACGATGACAAAACGGAATACATTAATGCCAATTATGTGCGGGTAAGTAACCGAGGCAGAAAGTCTCCAACTTGGTGGCGGATCAGCTCATCCATTCCATCGAGCCATCAAAAAACAATCGAGACGCTTTCTCACATGTGGGGTGGGTGGCTTTGGCTTTGGCTTTGGAGTCATCTTGGTGTGGCTTTTAGCATACGTGGCGAGCCTTGCATGACGCCCTGCCCTAGCTGAAGTCTTTGGGGGCCCATTAAACATGGCGCTCGAATAATTACACGCCCGATGAGACTCACCTGGCGGCAGCAACAGCAGCTCCTCCAGGTGCCTGGCCATGGCTGTGAAACATATAGACTTTATTTTCTTTGTTGGCCCAAACCAGGCGAGCAAATAGCTTTGAGCCAAGAGCAGCAAATCGTAATTGCTTCAAAGGGAAAGTGTCTAGCCCAAGATCACCGAAGTGTGAATGCCCTTACATCATGACCGGCACGTTGTGAGATGTCTGAGAAATCACTCAGAAAATCAGAAAGCTTTGAAATAGGGAATTTATTCAAAAAATTGAAGGGTAAACTTAAAAATATAATTTTCTATGCAGAATTTTGTACAGAATTCTTTTTTAAACAGTTGCCAAAATAATTTCCTAAAATTCTTTAATATTTTAAAAATTTCTCAGATGGAAAAAGATTTTATGGCGATGAATTTTTTAAAATTAAACAAACAAACTCTTAGAATATTCGATGGAAAACTTAAAAATATAATTTTCCATTGCAGAATTTTCTTCAGAATTCTGTTTTAAAAAGTTGCCTAAATAGACTCCTTTAAATTCTATAATCCTTTAACAATTTCTAAGATGGAAGAAGTTTTTATGAGGGTGAATTTCTTAAAATAAAACAAAGAAACTCTACAAAATTCAAGGAAAAACTTAAGAATATAATTTTCTTTGCAGACATTTTCTATAGAATTCTTTTTTAAAATTCCCTTAAATTCTTGAATCCTTTAACAATTTTTTAACACTAAAAAATTAAATTTTTAAAGACAACATCTTGTGCATTTTATTTATTTGTATGCTTATCAGTTTAAAAGACTTCAGAGCTATTTTTACCTGTCATTAAGATACCGCATTATCTTGTTCGTTTCTTTCTGAAGTCATTTCACAGTTGTTTAAATGATATAATTTATGCAATAAATTATTAACCAAGATACTTAGCTTGCTTATAATTCTTATGTTTCTATCATATATTTAACTCTCGTTTTTTGTGTTTAAATCTAGAAAATTGCTTAATTTTAGGTTCTCAGCCATAATTATACTTATTTTCTTTTTAATTCGAGTTTTGTGCAATCTTAATTCCTTTTTTTTTTGGCTTTTACGTATGTTTTTCGTAATTGGCATACGTTTTGAAAACTAAAGTCCTGTCCTGGTGTTTGCTCTTTTTTTTTTAAACAAAAAAACGCACTTTAAACAACAACTGCATTGAAGCGTGACAGCCGACGATGCATTGGAGCGAAACATTTCCAGCGTCCATCAAGTTGCACCTGCCGATAACCTGAAGCTTGTTAAGATTTAAACAGCAGAAGTTTTCCCCCGCTAAGCAAAGCGATTTTTTATGGTCTTTTATCAGAGAGTCGAGCCGCATCGCTCACATGATCATCTCAGCAGTCTGTTTGTGTGGGCTTAAGCCGCAATAGGTTTTAATTAATGGTTATATCATCACTCAGCCTGGTCAATTGCGCTTTCGGTGACCTTTCAGTGGAAAAAGAGCCCTAAAAAAACACAATTTCAAATAAAATAAAACCAATCAAATGTAATCTTAAGCATTATAATTTTTCTACTATTTTTTCTAGTATCTTTACGGTGTGTTATAGTTTTCTGATGCAACTTATTGAGACTTTTATGTATATTTTCGGCAGTAAAAAGAAAATTTCAATAAGAAAATTCTATGATTTAGAACTACTTGAATTAAAAAAGCTTAAAAAGACTTTGCTAAATTGATTTTCCGATTGAATCTGCAATTTTAAACCTTTCCCTGATATTTTAAATATATTTTAAACACAATTCCATACCAAAACTCGTGTTTTAAGTACCTAAAATCATACTTTTCCCTGTTATTTTAAATATTTAAATATTAAATATTAAATATATATTTTAAATGAAATCCTTTACCAAAACCCATGTTTTAAGTACCTAAAATCATATTGTTCCCTGTTATTTTAAATATTTATTATATAATAAATATTAAATAAATGTTTAATATATTTTAAATATATTTTATATAAAATCCCTTATCAAAAACCTATTTTTTGGTACCTTATAATCATAAACTTTTAATAAAACTACAAATTTTCCTTACAAACCCAATTTATCTACAAACAAGGCCCCACCTTAACTATGAATCACAGCCAAGACCCAACCTTTTATGTTAATATCCCACACTAAAGTCTCTTTTTTTTAACAATAAATTTTATATCTACCTTTCCTTCAGGGTCCCCGAGATGCGCCCAATTACTACATCGCCTGTCAGGCGCCGCTGGAGAGCACGACCTGCGACTTTTGGCGCATGATCTGGGAGCAGCAGTCGCGGGTGATCATCCAGGCGACGGATCTCAGCGAGAATGGAATCGAAAAGTGTGCCGAATATCTGCCGCCATCGGCCACTTTGGATAATCACAGCAGCTACGGCGACTATCAGGTGACACTGAAGCATCGCGAGGTGAAGGACAGATATGCCATATCCACGCTGGTCCTCAAGCGTGTGGATGGAGAGGAGAGTCGCGAACTCACCCACTATTGGTACAAGTGGCCCGAGGCTGGCGTGCCCGCCGAGGAGGCGCCCATCATAGCCATGCTGCTGGAGGCGCGATCCTCGCTCAAATCCTATTGCCTGGAGCAGGCCAATGAGTTGCGCGAGAAATCGGCGACGCTGGAGACGTCGTTGGATGCGGATGGTGGCGTCGGCGCCAAGTCAGAGGCGGGGAGCACGTCCAGCAATGAGATTAATGGAAATATATCCAGCAGCAGGAGTGCAGCCAGAAATCAACAGGGGTAAGGGTTTAATATCTCCAAAGCAGTTGTGTCTTGCATGGCTTTTTAATGTTTTATGTGTTTTGTTTTCTATTCTCTCACCCCTCCCTAGACCCCTAACCGTTCACTGTTCTCCAGGCACGGGACGTACCGGCACCATTATTGCCTCAGACATGGCCATCCGTAGTCTGGAGACCCCCAAGCGCTCGGTGGACATACCACAGCTGGTGTACTACGTACGACGGGGACGGGCCAGTGCGGTGCAGACCAAGGAGCAGTATGAATTTATCTACAAGGTGGCCAGCATGTATGCGGCCAAGATCACAAATCTGTCCAACGATAACTGAAGACCAGAATCGAGTGGAAAGCGTGATGATCCCGAGATGATCCCAAGCTGATCCCAAGCTGATTCCATGCTGGAATCATCATCAGTAGCAAAAGTAGCTGTTTTATATACGAAATATTAATGTAACTTAGTATTATGCTCGTTATATATTTGTCAGGCTTTAAACAACAAAAAAATATCATTTAAAATGTATGTATTCCTTTATTATTGTGATATAATCGTACATTCTTATATCTCTCGATAAATCTGTTGCATATTTATAATGTCAATTTATGTTTTGTTTTGTTTTTTTTCCTGCACTCGATCTTCGGGGCCATAAAATATCGAAACAATTGATAAATATTTGGAGCTCTCCATTTATATTTTATAAGAAAGTCAAAATATGTAATCCAACTATGTATATGTTTGTATCTATTTTAATCCGAGCTTTAATGTATGTAAGTTAATTTTTAAGTATACACACACACCCGAGCTGTACTGTACTCATTCATATTATAATGTGAAATATAGGAAACAAAAATCTGCAAAAAGCAGTTTATAATTTTTACATTTTTCGGGGTCCTGGGGTCAAGTTTGCTCTTCAAACTCTGTGTCTTGCAAGCCGGGGGGGAAATTCTTGTCATTCTCGGATTAAAGGCGGTCTGATATTTTGTTTATACATATTTTGTATATATTTTATAATGAATACTATAAATAAAATGAAGAATTAAAGAAATAGAAAATAAATTCGAAAAGTATTTGCATTAAACGGAATTATTAGTTTTTTCCAAGGGAAGTAATGATTATGGGTAAAATTTTTGGATAATCTATCCTTTGCTGGCATGATTTTTATATTTTGGAGTTTTTTGTTTTGTTTTGGTCTGTTTTGTTTAAGGAAACATTCGGTCAACGACCTTCAAACCTGCAAACAAGTGATCTGCTGTTACGCTGGTCGCTGAGCTTACAGATCTGAAGGTCGTTGAAGAAAGAAACTGTTAAACAAAACAAATCAAAAACAATAGATCAGCTGTTTAAAGTATTGTATCTATTTTGCTGAACTTGCATATTTGAAGGTCGTTGACCGTATTTTTTTCAAACAAGACAAAACGAACAAAACAAAAACAATCGATCAGCTATTCAAGGAATTGTCTTTGTGTTTTTCCTTTCTTTGCTTCCCGACCTACCATAACAATTTCTCACGAAAAAAGATTCTCTTTTGCTACGACCTTGAACGAGCGAACAGCTGATTGATCATTTTTGTTTTGCTCTGACTGAAGTTGTTTACAAACGCGAACAGCTGTTCGAATGTTTTTGTTTTGGCACTCACGGAAGTTGTTTACATCAACAATAGATCAGCTGTTCGCTCATCCAAGGTCGTTGGCCGCTGCTGCAGAAAAAGAAGAGCATTTTGTTTGAGAAAGTTCTAAGAGGGTCGGGAAACAAAGAGATGATGAACTGGTTGTTAATCTTAAGCTTATTTCGATCGCTCAGTTTGTTTTTTTCTGGTAGATACCCCATAATTAATGTTTGTTAAACTTTATAATGATCATTAATCAAATAAAATTCGTATCAAATATTTATAATAATTAAAACTAAATTGAACATTTTTTAAACATTTTACAAATTTCATTAATTTTTTTATATTGTTATTTGTTAATTTTAATAATTATTTTTGATTTTTAATTGTTATCCTTAAAAATAATGATTATGTACAGATTTGTATTTTGTTTTTCGTTTGCACAGTTTGTTTTTTATCTGTTAGATACCTCAAAATTAATGTTTGTTAAACTTTATAATAATATTTAATAAAATAAAATTCAATCAAATATTTATAATAATTAAAACTTCGTAAAGCATTTTTAAAACATTTTCCAAATTTCATTCATTTATTTTTGATTTTTATTTGTTTATTTTAATAATTATTTTTGAATTTTAATTGCTTCCCTTAAAAATAATGACTATGTACAGATTTGTATTGTTATTTGTATCAAAAATAATTATTATGGTTGATTAATATAATAATACTCAATTTGAATCATTATTAATGATTACAAAAATACAAATCAATCAATTTTTATTATCAATTTAAAAAAAATGTTTAATTTTAAAATAAAACTTCTAATGATTGACGTTCCCTGGTTTTTTTTTCCCGCCAGTTTAGCTACATTTTATTTTTAATCCAAAAAAACAGCTAGCGGCGGCCGACAAATGGCGGCGAACAGCTGATAAGAGTCGAGCCGGAACTGCTTGCTGAACTTCACTTCCAATTCGAAAATCCCCACGGAAAGATGAAGCTCGTCCTCGTCCTAATCCTTGCCTTCGTTGCCACATCCTTGGCCGAGTCCAAGCTGAAGATTGGAATTACCAAGCGCGTGGAGAACTGCAAGCGGCAGGCCAAGAACGGCGACCTGGTCCACGTCCACTACAAGGTAAGCTAAGATAAGAGGAGCTGAGAGGGGAAATCCTAACCTCGTTCCTGCTTCCAGGGCACACTGGACGATGGCACGGAATTCGACACCAGCTACAAACGTGGCACGCCCTTCTCCTTTACGCTGGGCGCCCGCCAGGTGATCAAAGGCTGGGACCAGGGAATCCTGGGCATGTGCGTGGGCGAACAGCGGAAGTTGACGGTGCCACCAGAGCTGGGCTATGGGGCAGGTGGAGGGGGCGGCGGCCTGATTCCCCCGAATGCAGTGCTCCATTTCGAAACGGAAATGATGAAAATCGAACCGACATCCGATGAGTTGTAGAATGATGGGATGATGTCAACGAGTTTATGCCGTGCCTAAGCCCAAACTTTATAAATTAAGTTTTTATTTGGAATTAAAACTGTGTGTTTTGAGATATTTCTCTTGTTGTAGATTTATTTTTAGCTGCTTATCTGGAACAACTATTTGGGTTTCTTCACCCCCACAAGAGATCAAGAAGGTTTTTCTTATCAGTTGAAGTTACACAAAACCCAGTTTAAGATTTGTTTTCCCCTCCGCTCGCTGGCTGTACGCTAATCTCAATAATTTCTCAATCATTTATGGAAGACAACTATATATTTTGTTTTATGCTAGAACTAAACTTTATTTAATTGCGAAAGCCCCTTCTTTCTCTCTATTTCTGACGCCTCAGCCAGGCTTCCACTTCGTCAAAGTGTCGTCGCATCAGGCGATGCTTCTCCAGCGTGCTGCTCTGTATGAATCGTTCGCCGCAAGTGCCGCAAACGAAGGGACATTCGCCTGTGTGCTGCTGCAGGTGCAGCTTCAGATCCTTGGCCTGGCGATAGCTCTTCTCGCAGTACGTGCACTTGTGCGGCTTCAGGCCGCTGTGGGTGAGCATGTGGCGCTTAAGCTTGTCCGAGCGAGCGAAATCCTTGCCGCAAACGGTGCAGTGGAATGGCTTCTCGCCGGTGTGCATCCGTCGATGGGAGGCCAATTCCGAATGCCTGGGAAAGGCCATCTCGCACAGATCGCACTTGAAGGGCTTCTCTCCGGTGTGACGTCGAGTGTGCGTTACCAGGGCAGCCGCTGATCGAGTCTCCATGCCGCACAGAGAGCACAGGAAACGCTTAATGGCCTCCTTGCGCTTGCGATCGCCATTTACGTGGACATCGCGAATGTGATTGTTGAGGCGGGATTTCATTTGGTAGGTGCGATCGCAATGCGGACACTGCAACAAGGGTACACCATCTTCGCCGGCCTCCTTATCCAGGTCACCGGTTGCAGTCTGTGGTATAGGATTGCTGGCGGAGGAAGCTTCACTGTGCTGCAGTCTCAGGTGCTGCTCCAGGTTCTCGGGCCACATGAACTTGTAGGAGCACTTGCTGCAGGCGTACAGCTTCTCTTTGCTGCTGCACTGCCCCAGCCGATGGTGATCCATGATGCTCTGTTTAGATATTGTTTAGGATTATAGTTTATATAGTTTTTGGTCAACTACAAAACCCACCTTGGACACACACTTGAAGATGCAATCATCGCACTCGTGCGGCATTTTGTCGAAACGATGCATTGTCCTCTGATGTTGGATCATCTCGAATTTCCGCTTGCACTGCACACTGCACAGCTCACAGATGTACACATGACGACTGCCGCCTTGACTTGACTGCATCTCATCCTCTGTTTCCGAATCCTCCAGCTGCAACTCGAAACCGGATTCATTTGTTATGGAATAATTATGCGGCGAGTCGTAGCTTTGGTGCAGCGACAAGGACAGCTTCAGCTCTAGTTGGATGTGAGCTCGGAGATCCACAATGCGTTCAAAGTGCAGATTGCACATCCGGCAGGTGATTCTCTTGGCGCCATTTGGCCGCGAAGTGGCCGCTATTAGGGTCTCGGCCAGTGGAATGTCCTGCTCCTTGAGGCCATGTCGCTTCAAATGCTTCACCAGATAATCATGCCGATAGAACTTGCGACTGCACCACTGGCAGGGTATCAGCTTGGATTCCTCGGCATGGACGCTGAGCAGGTGAACGGTGAGGGATTTCTTTTTGTCAAAGACACGCTTGCAATCGGGACACTCAAAGGTTTGGTTCTGTACAAAAAAAAAACAAAGAATATCAGCATTTATTCCATGAAATTCATGCACACAACTCACTGTAATCCTATGCTCGCGGAAATGAGTCTTTAGGTTGTGTTTCCATCGGAAGCGTAGCGGACATTTGTGGCAAAGGAAACGCTTCTGTGCATTCCGGCACTGCGATTCGTTGTGATGCCGCAGCAGCTGCAGGCTAACGAAGCGTCCATCACACCGTCCGCAGACATGCGGAGCCTCGGACCAACTGTGGCTCTGCCTTTGGTGATCGTAGAGTTGATATTTTCGCGTAAACTTCTGCTGACACAATTCGCAGGTGTAGCTACCCTTGCGGTTCTTGCGGCGTCTCTTGTTCTGCTGATCCTCGGGCTCACCATCCACATCGCTGTCTGTTTCCGAGCTGTCCAGATCCATTTCGTAGCCACTCTGATTGGTTATCGAGTAGAAACGCTGATAAATTCCAGATGCCAGATCCTTGCGAATCAAGCCAATCAACTGCTCCTCATCCAGGTCCTTGGAGTCGGGATAAAACAGCTCGGCCAGCTCATTGGGCTCCACATTTGGACGAACGCCCAGGCTGACAATATCCGGATGCTCTTCCAAGTGCCTACGCAGATCCGCAATCTTGTTGTACTGACTCTGGCAGATCATGCACTCGATGAGCTTGTAGCCATGCGGCTTGCAGAGATTCACATCCACCGCCTTGGCCTTCTTGTGTTCGCTTATGTTGGCCGATCGCTTGGAGTTTCGGTGGACCTTGAGGTGAGCCTCGAGGGCTTCGCTGCGGCTGAATTTGCGAACGCAAAGGGAGCAGGCGAACCAGTGGGTCTCCGTCTCCGGCTGATGAACGCGGCTTTCATGGCGCTTTAGGTACTCGCTTCGCTTGAAACTTCTGGGGCAATCGTGGCACTTGAACACCGACAACCTACGAGCCTTCCACTTTTGAATGCGTTTATTCAGGGGCAGGTTGTCCAGGGAGCTGCAAAAAAGGATAATCGTTAAGGTAAAGCATTTACAATAAATCTCTTGCAGCTCACTTACTCCTCATCATCAAAGTCCGAGGTGGGCTCTTCTTCCCGAGGCCTCTCCACGCTTGGCGGCTCTCCCTCCAGCTTCACCGTCTCAATCATTGTCAGTGGATCCACGGACTTTTTGCTCTCCACATCTCGTTCTCCCGTTTCAGGCAGCTCTGAGCAGTGAATACCAACATCCTTGTCGCCCCACAGTCCTCGTCCTCCGTCTCCATTTTGACCTCCACATGCTGCTCGGCGCACAGCTCCATAGGCGCCTCCTGCAGGCAATCGGTGGTGTTCTTCAAGTGCTTCATCAGCATTTCGTTGGCGGCCAGCGCCTGCTTTACAAAGCAATAACTTGCCATTAGTTTCTTGGTGCAGCTACTGCACAAGCATTGTGGCAACTTCTGGCTGCCACTCGCCTCCACCTGTAAGTAATATCTCATTTTAATTGCTATTTTCTGGGGGTTAATTAATTTTTTAGAGCTTTTGTTTACATGGATGTCGGTGAGCTCCATCAAAATGTCCGAGAGCAGCTTCTCCGGATACTTTTTCGAGGGCGTGGCCAGCTTAAGAAGATTGTCGGTGTCCGTGGAGTCGCAGGTGCGACACATTACCGGCAGCTTCATGGCGTGGGGGTGGTTAATTAGCCCAATTAAAAGCACTTTTCCAAAGTCAACAATCAGAAAATCAACATTTTTAAAGGTATGACCATGAGCCAAGCGGATTTAAATACTGGCTAGCGGAAAATACCAAAAGTACCTTGGTATTATCGGGAATTAAAAAACAAATTATATGTTTTTAAATAATTAATTAATTAATTTAATTAATTAATTAAAAATATACAGTTTTTAATGGCTAATTAACCATTAACCAATTAAAAGCACTTTTCCAAAATCAACAACCAGAAAACCAACATTTTTAAAGGTATGACCATGAGCTAAGCGGATTTAAATACTGCCTTAATGAAAATACCAAAAGTACTTTGGAATTCTCGGGAATTAAAAAACAAATTATATATTTTTAATGAATTAATTAATTAATTTAATAAATTAATTAAAAATATATAATTTTTAATGGTTAATTAGCCCAATTAAAAGCACTTTTCCTAAGTCAACAATCAATTTTTAAAGGTATGACCATGAGCGACGCGGATTTAAAAACTACCTAGCTGAAAATACCAAAAACTATTTTGGTATTATCGGTATTATTTTTCGTTTTTCTAAATTTTAATTAATTTATTAAAATAATTAATTTATAAAATCAATAAATTAAATTTAAATAAATTCTCTCACAGCTAAAATGTAAAATCAATGTGTACTTTATTCCTTTTTATAAACTAAGCTAGATTTTGTTTCTTATTCTACGCTAGAGCTTAAAATAGTTTGTGGCATCTGCGGCGGTGGCGCAGAACGCGCGAAATCCGTATGAAAGCCAACTTTTTTAGTACTTTTTGATCGTTTTCCGGATGAGGGCCAGGCGCTGCTTGTGCGCCTCCGTAACGGCGGCCCGCTTGTACGGACGCAGCTCGTCCGTTCCAAAGCCCGGTATCCACATGTTGTACTTGCGCTCAAAGTGCAGCTGCACATCGCGCACCTCGATCTTGTTGGATTTCCGGTGCTTGGCAAAAGCACTCGTGGACTTGACAGTGTCCTCGACAAAGTCATCGATAATCTGCAGCAGCAGCTCCTCGACATCTTCGTCCAGCTGCGTGGTGGTGTCCACCTCGCGGACGAGTTCCGTGAGACGCGGCTTGGTGAGCATCTGCAGTTGGAAGAGAAAATTTGGGTTTAAATTTTAGGTTTAATGGGATCAGAGGTGCACACAGCTTACGGGTGTATTCTCGGAGCCGGCTGCGGCAGTTGAGTGATTGGATGACTTGACACCACCACCACCGGATGCTGAACCCGTGCCCAAGCCAGAGATCGAACCCGCGGCCACCGAACCGCCGTTCTGCGAGGATGAGTTGCTGTTGTTGGTCATCGGACTGTGCTGGGAGGGCGAGGCCATAGCGGAGAGATGTGGATTTGTGTTGTGTGGTGCTGGTTTTGGGGGTCAGATTTTTGGTGGTGCTCGGCGTCGCCGTTGCTATTAAGTGGTAAAAAAAAAAACAAATATAGCTTTTGGGTTTCTTTACAAGAGGGATGGGGGAGAGGAAAGAAAAGTGCACAGTCAAAGAAAAAAAAAACAATTGTTAATTTTGTACATGTGTGTTGGGGTGTGTGTGTGTCGTGTTAACTAAAATTGATGTGCGCCCATTTCCAGGTGAGTTTCCCAATGCTCCCATACTTTGCCCAAACTCAGCGTACACTTACACTGATCGCCGGCTTACAACTTTTCTCTTATATTTATGTTTTAGTTAAATTAAAATACAAAATAAAAAAAAGCAGCTAAAATTTCTGGTCAACTCGAACAATGTGACCAGTCTAGGGGCGAAAAGTGAATGCCATGCCATCCTCTTCCTGGTCACTGTTTATGGTATATTTTTATACCCTTGCAGGGTATTATAATTTCAGTCAGAAATTATAATTCTAGACATCTCCGTATCCTATAAAGTATATATATTCTTGATCAGGTTCAACAGGCAAGTCGATCTAGCCATGTCCATCTGTTCGTCTGTCCGTAGTCCCTCAGTTTTAAAGCTATCTGAATGAAGCTTTGCAGTTAGTTATAGAAGACTATATACTCTCACTCGTACATATGTCGGAACGAACCGGATCGGACGACTATATCATATAGCTGACCTAAGAGCATTCGGAAATTTTTTCGAAAAAAAATTTTTACTTTGTCAGTTTTCAACATATTTTCATCAAAGTTGAGATTTAGCCGTTTTTTAGTATTCCTGAATTTCGGTTTTTATTTCATGAAAATCGGCTAAGTATATCCTATAGCTTTCATAGGAACAATCAGGGAAATAAAAAAAAACATAACTTAGCCGATTTTCAAACCATTTTCTTAAAATTTGAGGATCAATTTTTTAGAAAAACAGTTTTTCCTTTGTCAGTTGTCAAGAAATTTTTATTAAAGTTGAGATTTGGCCGTTTTTTATTATTCCTGAATTTCTGTTTTAATTTCATGAAAATCGGCCAAGTATATCCTATAGCTTGCATAGGAACAATCAGGAAAATAAAAGAAAAAAACCATAACTTTGTCAGTTTTTAACATATTTTCATCAAATTTGAGATTTGGCAACTAATTATTATTCCAGATTTTCGGTTTTAATTTTTTGTCCAAGTTCTGCAAGGGTGTACCAACTTCGGTGATCTGTTATCTAATATTTTGAAAATAGTTTTTGATATCATCAGAGCAAGCCGGGCGACTGTGCCAAAAGTAAATTAGTTCGAAACTTCAAAGCCGCTTGTTATTTGAGATTGAGATTGAATAGCAAATAACTATTTTTCACGCTGAATTTTATTTATGAAAAAAATAAAAATAAATAAACAGTTTCTGCGTTTTTCAAGTTGTGTAATTCGGTTTGAATTTTTCCAATTTTTGTTTTAAAAAAAAATATAGGTATAATTATTTTCAAATACTCGTAAATCAAAAGGAAAACAAGAAAAATAATAAAGTGAAACGAGGAACATTAATAAATCCGCAAACCGTTAAATTTCAATAAAAATCAAAATAATATCGATAAAAAACGCGTCTTTATTTGATCGGCAGTCGGTCACACTGATCCGCACCAACGCCGGCATACGGGCATACTTTGCGCAAAAAACTGTACTGCGTGAAAATTATTTTATTTGTTAACGAAAATTCAGTGGGCAAGCGTAAGTTTTCTCCCTTGAAAAAAATTGTGAAAATTTTTCCCATATTTTTCTACATATTTTCACACTATTAATTCACACACCGACATTGTTTTTTCCCTGCATTTTCCAGTTCAATTTTCGGCAAGCACAAAAAAAAGCAAAAGAGAAAAGCCGTTTGTCTCTGTACCTGCGTGTGTGTTAGTGTTGCGCGCGAGAGAGAGAGAGAGCGCGGTATCCAGTCGGTGCGAGAGTACGCGTTTTTGTTTGTTTGTGTGCGTGTTCGAAGGGACGCCGCTAAAAAGGCGCAGAAAGAACAAGGATTTTTCTTTATTCGCTTGCTAATTAAATCTCGGCCAGCAAAAGCTATGGAGGAAGTGGCAGTTAAGAAGCGCGGTCGGCCCCCAAAGGCTGGAGGCGGCGGCAGCGGCGGCGGAGCACCGGCAGCTGCCGGTGGCGCCAAAAAACGCGGTCGTCCCGCAAAAAATGCCAGCGGTGGCCAGCGTGGTCGTCCGCCCAAGACGCCCAAAAGTCCCAAGAACTATGACGACGAGGCCGATGCCAGCGAGAATGAGAACGAGTCCGGCGAGGAGGCGGTTTCCTCGCCAACGCCGGCAAAGGGCAGAGGCCGCCCCAGGGGCAGCGGGGCCGGCGCTGCGGCCAGTGATGGGGTCAAGACGCCGTCGTCCGCCAAAAAGCGCAAGGCCGGGCGTCCCAAGAAGCATCAGCCCAGCGACAGTGAGGAAGGTGAGTAGTATCTTCGAGCCCCTCGAAACCCCCACCCCTTCGTCCCGCTGCATGTTTACCTTTTGTCTTGGAACGAAAACTGTACGTAAAATGTATGCAAAATCAAACATGTCTCGTTGGGTGCAGTTAAAGAAAAGGATTTGGATTTTTTTTGGATTTTTTTTATGAAAATTAACAAATTTAAAATTTTAATTTTTAGCTTGCATTGACAGAAGTTAAAAGAAATTTGTTTATTAATTTTTTTTATTATTATTTTTTTTTAATTAAGATGTAGTATTTTTTATTATTTTTTTTTTTATAAAAAATGTATTTTTTTATTATTTTCTTTAATAAAAAAGATGTAGTATTTTTTGTATTATTTTCTTTAATAAAAATGATGTAGTATTTTTTGTATTATTTTCTTTAATAAAAAAGATGTAGTATTTTTTTTTTTTTAATGTATATTTTTTTTTATAAAAAATGTATAGTATATTTTTTTAAGATAAATTTGTCAGAAAAATGTATTTCTTAATATTTTTATTATTAAATTAAATTGAAATTTAGGATCGTAATTCATTTTAGGAGAATTTTTATCATTTTGTTTGTAAATTTAAAGAGATTTGAAATTGTAATGATTTGGATTTCTAGTTAGGAAAATTAAAAAATTTTAATTTTAATTTTAAACTTGTCATGACAGAAGTTATAAAAATTATGTTTATTATTTAAAAAAAAAAAATTATGATACTATTTTTTTAAGTGTAATTTGTCAGAAAAATGTATTTCTTAATATTTTCATTATTAAATTGAACTTCAGTCTAGTTATTATTAATTTTAGAAGAATTTTTATCATTTTGTGTTGATATTTTTAAGAGATTTGTAATTTAAAATATTAATAGTGGTATTTTTCGAGTTTTTTTTAGTAAAAGGGAACTAATAATCTGTAAATTATGTTTAATATAAATTTATAAAACAATTTTCCAACTCTTTTGGCATTTTTTCAGATTTTCAGTTTATTTTTATGCAAATATTAAAGCTTTTTGGGTGAGATTTACTTGAAACTCTTTGCAGATGTAAGAAAGGATCCTAATAGAAATTATTACAAAAATAATGACAGAAAATAATAAATAATGTAGATATCAGCCTCAGTAAAGCAGTAAATAATAAATAATGCAGATATCAGTCTCAGTAAAGCAAAATAAATTAAATAAACCCCTTAAACTATATTATTTTAAAGCCAAACATAAAATACTAACAATTTATAGACCAGAAATTACTGATTTTTCAAGGAAAAGAGTTTAAAGGTTCTATAATTTATAGGTTCTATAGTTTATATTCTATATAACCTAAGATCCCACCACAATTGTACAGTCTTTAAATTATAAATTCAACTTATAAAATACCTTTCCTTTTAACCCCGACAGATAATGGCCACGATGACGACGATGATGATGAGGAAACTCTCCCGGTGGGCCGGCCAGCCACTGGCGCTGTTAACCTGAACATATCGCGCAGTGGACGCGGTCAGGGCAGGCCGAAGAAGCCAGCTCCCGCCGAGTGGAACGGCGAAGGGGATCCACCCAAGAAGCGTGGACGTCCAGCTCTGAACAAAGGCGGCAGCACTAATTTCGCCTCCTATGTGCCCACCGGTCGCCCTCGTGGCCGCCCAAAGGCCAACGCCAATGCCGAGAAGGCGGCTAGCGTAGACGATAATGGCGAAGATGTCGACGATGGCGATGACGATGGATCGCAGGAGGAGCGAAAGCAGAATAGCTCCCCGGAGAAGACGGCAGTGACACCGAAGAAACGTGGACGTCCCCCACAAAATGCCAACAAATCCGCCGGCAGCGATGGTAGTGCAAAGCGCGGCCGACCCCCCAAGGCGGTTGCCGCCAACGATGACGATGACGACAACGAGGACGAGGATGAGGATTCCGCCGACCAGGCGGAGAGCAACGACAAGAAGGACGGAAAGGGCTCCCCGAAAGCCGATGCCCCCAAATGGAATTCCTCCGAAGGCGATAACGACGCCAATGATTCCGTCGAATATGTTTCGGATGTCTATCAAGATGGAGAATCGGGAGCCGCCTAAAAAAACCCATTTAAACATTTCCAACAAAAAAACAAAACAAAATGAAAAGAGCGAAACAAAAAAAAGATTTCAATGAAAACAAACAAAAGAAAACAAAGCATTACAAGTAAGAAGCACTCAACAAACACCGCACGAGACCACAAGAGAAGAAAATATATGAAAATACAGGACATAAAACCTGCCCCACGATTCCTGCGGACTCTGGACTCCTTTCTTTCTAATACAAACTATTTCTTTGATCCCCCGCAAATTTAAATAAACATTAGACTAAAATTTTGCTGTGTTTTATTTGCAATTATGTTTTGGGTGTGGAATTTATGGGAATTTAAAATTCTTTTTATGCAATTTTAATGTTTTCGATAATAAATTTGAAATAAGGCGCCAAAGAGCACACAGTAAATATTAATCACTGTGGTAGCACTGGTCGATAACGAACCTATCGATAGCTAGATGATTCGCGCGGAAGAAGAAGCAGACATAAGAACGGCGTGCTTGTAATATGTAAATTTTTTTAAATAATTTAAGGGTTTAAACGTTCGCGGCGCGTGTTATGCTCGCCAAGCTCTGGGTTTTTCATTTTTCGCTGGCCTGAAAATCAAGAAACGGTTTCTGCTGCTCTCTGCAAAAAAGCAGAAGTTGATAAAAAAAAAGCCGCAAACAAAAACAAAACAAACAAACACAACTGCGTGTGTATGTATGCGCGAGTGTGTGTGTGTGCGTGTGCGTGTGACTTTGTGAGTGTGCACGAGTGTGCGTCTGGCGTCTAATCAAATTTGGCAACAAAATCGATTCGGACTGAGACAGTGTAATTAATTCGCCAATGTGAATAAAAACGGAGATGGGTTGATAAAATAAAGAAAGAGGAAGCCAAAGTGTGTAATCAATTTATATAAATATTATGCGCGCATGTTAATAAAAGTGAAATAAATTTATTTGTATTTGCGAGAGAGCGGGCGGTCTCTGTGCTCTCTTTCTCGCTCCCTCTTCGCAAGTTCTAAACATTAATTCTCTTTCTACCTCGCTCTCTCTCGCTGGCCCCGGCGCATGCCCGTGCCCGTGTTGATGGCGACCGCTGGCCACACTGTTCGTTCTTATTCTCTCCTCTCTCTTGTGTCTTTGCATTTTCGCTTTTATTATCGTTCTGCGACGGCGGCGGCGACGTTGAAGAGTCTTCTTCATCATCCTGTGTAAATACTTGTAATTTAAATAATCTAAATTAAATACGAAAGCACACACCATTAAAAGGAAGTCCAAGCGCATCGCGAATGCTTTTTTAAGTGCATGTGTAAGTGCTCCTTCGAACAAGCGAAAACGAAAAAATTTTTCCCCCCGACGAGACCGTTTTTTTTTTCGTATTAAATTTTGCCCGTGTGCTCGGTTCCTTCTGCCTCGTTCTGTGCGTGTGTGTGTGTGTATTTCCAGACCGCTTTTTACATATATTTACTTTGTGCATATAAATAGTTTGCAAAATTACATAGCATTCTGCCCGAAGTGGTAAAAATCAATTAAGGAGGCGGCTGAATAATTGATATGCATTTTTTTCGGTTAAAATTTGATTTTTCCGATTGTGCATGTGTGTATGTGCGCCGAGAGTGTGTGTGTGTGTGTGCTGTGTGTTTCATTATTTCGCCTTGTTGCCTTGTTCATCATTTTTCTTCCTTGTCAGCGGCGGCCATTTGGCTGCTCTGCTTCTTCTTCTTCTTCTGCTACTGTTTCCTTCTTCTCCTCCTTCTCTTTACATTTGCACAATTCTCTTGTGCTCTCCGCTTCTCTCTCGGGACGCCTTGCATTTGTACACACGAATTTTTCCCAATAAGAACGCATAACAACCGTATTATCACACACTCAAACCCCCCCACGGAAGGTTAACTAACGAAAATATTTAATAATACGCTTAATTATTCATTGAGCGCTAGCAGGGAGGCGGGTGGGAAAGTGCCACGCCCCCGCCCGCTACGCCTTTTCGGCTCCTTGTGCCTCCTTTGTTTTTCACATGTCTCTTTTATGGTTTATCTTTATGTTTGTTTTTATATTCCCAAGTGCGCGTGTGTGTGTTAGTGCGTGTGCGGATTTCCAGGGGCCTCTCTCCGTCTCTTTTCTTCTCGCATGCTGCACTTGTTCGTTCTGGCTCGCCACTCGCCAAGGAAAAAGGAGATTCTCGTAAACAAGCAAAAAAAAAAATAAAATAAAAGGGAAAAACCGACCCACAGACATATTCTCGCAGAAAACTTAACCTCAAATGTTGCGGCCGCCTTGCCTTTCGTCTTCGTTTTGTTTCGTTTCGTTTTCTTCGCCATCCGCTCATCGTCTGCCGGCATCGTTGTTGTTGTTGTTCTTGTGTGTATGTTAATTTTATGTGTTTTCCATTTTCAACCTCCCTCTCTCTCTGCGCCCCGCCCCCTTTTGCTCTTTTACTTTTCAGTCGCTGTCTTTGCGCTTTTCCCTCGGTGGGTGAGAGGGGGTTGGGTGCGGGGGTAGTGCCATAATTCTGTCCAGAAGTTTATGAAAAGCACCAAAGATATTATGGTGTATATTCGCCTATCGGTAGATTCCTTCAATAACAAAATTATCATTAGACAAAAAATTACTTGGTTTTTCACTTTACAATTTTAATTTTGTTGTTTTATTAATTTTTTGTTGAGTTATAAAAGAAGTTTTTGATATCTCTGCATTTGTAATCGATATTTTCGATAATTTCTTTCAAAAAACAAATATTCTTTCATTAACAAAATTATCGTTAGACAAAAAATTAATTGGTTTTTCACTTTACAATTTTAATTTTTTTGTTTTATTAGTTTTTTGTTGAGTTATAAAAGAAGTTTTTGATATCTCTGCATTTGTAATCGATATTTTCAATAATTTATTTTAAATAACAAAAATTCTTTCAATAACAAAATTATTACTTGGTTTTTCACTTTACAATTTTAATTTTGTTGTTTTATTAGTTTTTTGTTGAGTTATAAAAGAAGTTTTTGATATCTCTGCATTTGTAATCGATATTTTCGATAATTTCTTTCAAAAAACAAATATTCTTTCAATAACAAAATTATCATTAGACAAAAAATTAATTGGTTTTTCACTTTACAATTTTAATTTTTTTGTTTTATTAGTTTTTTGTTGAGTTATAAAAGAAGTTTTTGATATCTCTGCATTTGTAATCGATATTTTCAATAATTTATTTTAAATAACAAATATTCTTTCAATAACAATATTATCATTAGACATAAATTACTTGGTTTTTCTTACTAATAAAGTTAAAACTAATAAAGTTTACAATTTTATATTTTTGTTTTATTAATTTTTGTTGAGTTTGTAACAGAAGTTTCTTATTTCTCTGCATTTGTAATCAATATTTTCGATAATTTATTTAAAATTTTTTAATAAGACCTTTAAATCCCTTAAATATTTTGTTATTGTTATTATTTCTCAACTAGAAAGCTGATTCTAAGCTATTTAACCAAATAAAGTATACTTTTTTATCAGTTCTTTATACAAAAATATATAAAAAAGAATAATACCTTAAAAATTATAGTATAGTATAATTTCTTATAATTTATTTATCCAAAAATATATAAAAAAAAAACATACCTTAAAAATTAATTAATCGAAAAAGAATATACCTTAAAAATGAATCATTATAATCAACTTGGAGGCTTATTCCTTATTATTGTCTCAGCTGCAGAATGAGCTCCTAAAAATGTTAAATTTAATTTATAAAAAAACAAAGAAAATGAAGGTTGTTTGTTCCCTCTGTTACCCAGTAAATATGCATTTTTTAGCTTTGCCAAAAAAAGAGTATCTTGTGCTTCGATCTTCTTGTTTACATAGGTGAGAGCTTATTTCATTTTCCGTATTTTTCGCAGATGATTCAGCTGTGCGTTGTTCTTCTACGGATAGAATGCTTCTTCTAGTTGTTCTTGTGCCCCCAACCCACTCGCCCAGACAGACTTTGTTATTGTTTTCGTAATGAGGAAATTCATGGCTAGTATTTGTCTTTGGTCCTCTTTTCAGTCTAAAAAGAATTTGCTTTGTTTTTACTCGTCTTTGCTCCTTGTGCGTTTTATTTTGTTGATTATTATAATGCCGGCGTTATCAGGTGCCTTTCTTTTACTTTTACCATGACCAGCTCAAAGATTTTATATACAGTGGGGTTTTTTTATATAGTTTTAAACTAGCCTTAAAAAATATTTCTTATTTTTCCATGTTTTCTTCAAATATTAAACCAACTTTCCCTCATTTTTTCTTTGCAGTTTGTGTATATTTTCATCATTAAAACGTCGTGTAAATTAAAATTCATCCTAATTATAATTAATAAACAACTACATTAAATAAAAAACCACCCCTGGAAATTTCAACAATTCTCAAATCTGTAAAAAATTCAACATTTTTAACGAATTCTCATACGTAATTATATAATAAAGTTCAGTTTTGTTTTAAGTCCCGTGCAACTGTGTAAAATATTATTCATAATTTTTGTGTAAATTTATGTAAAAAAAACCACGACAAAACCAAACCAATCAAAGGAAAAATATTTAAAAAAATAATAATTTTTTTGAATGAATGAAAAATCTCCCAAAAATTTCTGTAAATTAATGTTAAATATATTAAGAATAAAGTGCGGTTTCTCTACCATAACAAACAAGTGAAAATTTACAGAGAAAATTAAGCAAAACCAACCAACCATTTGTGAATAATTCGAAATACAAAGATACAAAACGCGTGTGACTTTGTGCAAAAAAAGGAAGATTTCCTTATGCTGATTTTAATATAAATCAAAAAGTTTAGCTATAGAAACACAGTTGGCAATACGCGCAAAATTGTCAGCTGCGATAGCTAAGAAAAGCCGTCAAAATTGAGCTCCTAACCGCGCCCACAATTGCCATATCGACGCCTTCGCCGCAGCAGCAGCAGCAACAACATCATCATCATCATCAGCCGCAGCAGCAGCAGCAAACGCTCTACCAGCAGCAGCAACATTACGGTCCGCCACCGCCCTATTTTCAACAACTTCACCAGCAGCAGCAGCAGCAACACCAGCAGCAGCAGCACCAGCAGCCGCAACACATGAAGTTTTTGGGTGGCAACGATGATCGCAATGGCCGCGGAGGCGCCGGCACGGATGCCATTGTGGTAGGATCACGCGGTGGCGTTTCTCAGGATGCTGCCGATGCAGCCGGTGCTGCTGCAGCCGCTGCCGTTGGCTATGTCTTCCAGCAACGTCCCTCGCCGGGAGGCGTGGGCGTCGGCGGCGTTGGTGGCGGTCAGGGTGTGCCCGGTGTTGGAGCCGTTGGTTCGACCTTGCATGAGGCCGCCGCCGCGGAATATGCTGCCCACTTTGCCCAGAAGCAACAGCAAACGCGCTGGGCATGCGGCGATGATGGACATGGCATGGATGTAAGTATACTTTGGGTTGGAAGAATAATTACTAGAACTGGGAATTATAGGGAAAACTAGTTGGAATATGTTTAAAAATCTTAAAAAACACATTTTTAAAAGGTGCTGTGAGTCTGATTTTAAAGGATTAATTTCAAGATTTCCATAAACTTTTATTTAATTGGTAATTTTTAAACATTTTTTACAACATTTTTGCTTAATTTAATTATCATTGAAAGAAGTTTATACAATTAATGGCAAATTTCTGGCTTAATTAACCTAATTTTAATGTTCTCTATTTTTTTTTTACTATTGCTTCTTTCCTGATTAGTTTTTTTGGGTTCTCCGTTTAAAAAATTGTTGATTTAGGCTTCTTACGTGTCTTAGTTTGACCTCCAGGGATTGTGTAAGTTTCTAAGTTTCGCTGTCTGCCAAAAATGGTTGCATAAACAAATTATTACAATCTGGCATTGAGACAAGTTAAGCCAATTGGTGGAAAGCAAGACCAAGGTGAAAGGCTAAGCTAACAGAAGGCCGTTAAAATGCAAAATAAATTCTTGAAAATTAAAGTTAACAAATTTATAAAGAATAGAAACTTTTATCAAACTTTTTTGATTCCTTTTCTTATATATTTTTCTGTGCCTTTTCTCATATATTTCAGAATCCGGATAAATGGAAATACAATCCACCAATGAATCCAGCAAATGCAGCTCCTGGCGGACCGCCTGGCAGTGGCAGCAATGGTGGCCCCGGTGCCATTGGCACCATTGGCATGGGCAGCGGTTTGGGTAGTATGGTGGGCGGTGGCGGCGGAGCTGGTAATAACGGTGGCGGCGGCGGCTCCGGCACAAACGGTGGACTCCATCATCCATCGATGGCAGCAGCGGCTGCCAATATGGCTGCCATGCAGCAGGCCGCTGCTGTGGCCAAGCACAATCACATGATGTCACAGGCAGCGGCAGCCGTTGCAGCCCAACAACAGCATCAACAGCACCAGCAGCAACAGCCGCCGCATCCTCAACAGCAACAACAACAAATCCAAAACCAGGGACATCCACATCACATGATGGGCGGCGGTGGCGGCAATGGCATGGGCAATGGCAATGGCCTGGGCATCCAGCATCCCGGCCAGCAGCAGCAGCAGCAACAACAGCAACAGCAGCAGCACATCCCGGGCAGTACAACTCGAATCTGCTTAGCCATGCCGCTGCCATGGGTCACATGTCATCCTATGCCCAGTCGGGTGGAAATATGTACGATCATCATGGCGGAGCCATGCATCCGGGAATGAATGGAGGAATGCCAAAGCCACCGCTGGGACCACCTCCCGGAGCCGGTGGACCGCAGGATTATGTCTATATGGGCGGTCAGACGACGGTGCCGATGGGTGCGGCAATGATGCCGCCACAGAATCAATATATGAATAGCTCTGTCGTTGCGGCCGCCAATAGGAATGCAGCGGTGAGTTTGAGATTTTTGTAATTTTAATTAAAAATTAAGTATAAGTTTGGAAAAGGATGTGTTTTGAGATGTTCTCTGTAGTTCCCTGTCCGAAACTTGCTTGGGTTAGCTTAGTTTCTGTTAAAATGTCACCAGAATATTGGATTTACCTTTGATTAAATCGATAAGTGGGCCATTGATAAGCCTTTGCCCGACTGTTAATTGGTTTGCCTTGTTTGGCCACCAATCGATACTATTTATTTACATACAAAAGCCTAATTGTTGTTTATTATAAGGTTAATTAATCAAATATTCAAAAGAAATAATAGGCCTTACAATAATTATGGTCTTTATGGTATTTTCCCTTGAAACCCAAGGTGACTCATTCACTTTTCCTTTGCTGAAATAACCCAAAAAGATAGTCAAATTGTTGTCATTATCTGCAACTGTCTCATTATTCGGCTTTTATTATAACTAAACTCCTGAAAAAATTATCTATAGTTCTCCGAAAGTGGCGCCCTAATAGGACTTTTACATGTTTAAATCGAAAGTTTATTTCCAAATAATAAAAAGCAACTAAAAGGCAAAACTTTAACCATTCAATTTCATTTGTTGATATTTTCTTGTTAGGTTAATCAATAATTTTTCTTGTTGTTGCTTGGTGTTTTATGGGGTTTACCCCCCCTCAGACTTCCACTTTGGTTAGAAATTTGGCCAAAAGTTTTGTCGTTTTTTCATTGCCTAACTTTTATTTGATGCCTTTCCATTGGCTTCTTATGGACTTTAAGGGCATTGACATTATTTTCAAGGACTTGTAGAGTTTTATGGGTTTATTTAATATGGAAAGAAACTCATTTATTAACTTCTTTATAAACTTGGATGACATATTTTCTATATTATACGATTTTTTACCAAGTTTATAAAGAGTTTTGTGAGTTTTGTGAGTTTGTTTTTAAGATAAGATATAATTACTAAAGAATTAAACATATTATTTAGCTAGTTTAAACTATTCTTTTTGCTGGCTCTTCATTCTTTGTTCTTTTCGCTGTGTGTGCTGCCTTGCTAATGGAGATAAATGTGGTAATATAGGCGGAGAGAAGAGAGTTGGGGGTCGGATGAGATACATGGTTAGATCCCAGTCCGGTTGCAATTTTTCAGCCTTATAAAGCCAGAACATTGCACATGCATACACGCACACCTGAGACTAACCACCACTTCACCTGTCTGTCCGCAAATCTGAAGGCTTGAGAACTCGACGCTGCGGCTGCTGCTGCTGCTACTGCTACTGCTGCTGCTGGTGGTGCTGCTGCTACTGGTATTTTAGCCAAGAAACAACAACTTGTAGGAATTTAACAAGTGAAAGAATTTAATACGAATATACTGCGACAGAGGATCTAATGAGCTCTTGAAGCTGAAGAAGTTCCTCGTTTCGTTCTTATGTCACAATTGTTTATTGGAAAAGCAATTTTAATTAAAGAATTTCACCCGTGGTCTCACCTGTTCGTGCCATCTCCCTTCCCCTTTTCAGGTGATTCCTTTACTGTCGCATTGCCCTGCAATTTCCTTTTCACTTCCTTGGCAAACACATACATACAAGTGTCGGGGGGGGACTCACAATCGATTATGCTTTTATCAAGCAAATTGTCGAAAGAATTTCCTTTCTTCTCTACTCGAACTCTAGATACTCTTTCCTTGAAAAGTTTTACAAAGTTTATTTTGTAGTTTTTCTTAAATATATGTAATTGTTTATTAATTATATTATAATTATATGCTGGAAAATTCTGTAAATATATATTTTTTTATTTTTATTTTATTATTTTATTTTTTTATTTTATTTTATTTATATTATTTTTATTTATTATTTTAATTTTTTATTTCATTTTATTTTATTTATATTATTTTTATTTATTTATTTTATATTTTTATATTTTTTTTATTTTTATATTTTTATATTTTATTCTTTTATTTTATTTATATTATTTGTATTATTTATTATTTTTATATTTTTATTTATTTTTTATTTTATTATTTTATATTATTTTTTTTATTATTTTTATATTTTTATTTTATTTTCTTTTATTTTATTTATATTATTTTTATATTTTTATTTTATTTTATTTGTTTTTTATATATTTATTTTATATTTTACTCAGAAAGAGTATTTCAAATTCTTTATATTTTTTACGTTTTAATTCGTGTCTCCCTTTTGTTTTTTTCGCATTTCTTTGCCACAACTTCCTTTTGTGCATACATTGTGCAGTCTTCTTTCTCTCTCTTCTTTGCGAACGTAGAACCTGAATAAGAGGAAGAGAATATTTATTGCATTTATGCGAGCGGCAGGAGGCAGAACAAGAAGAAGAAGAAGCAAAAGAAACTGAAGAGAAGGACCCCCAAGCAGGAGAGGAGGACAACAAAAAGTAACTTCGTCCTCTGCTTTTCCTTTGCCATGAAAAAAGGGAAGAAAAAGAATGTAAAGCTAAAGTCGTGCCAAAAGAGGAGAGCTTCAGCAAAGTTTATGTTGTTTTCTCATATTTCTCCTATTTCTCTCTACCTTTTAATGTCTGGCAATGTTACTCTAGTTTTTTTTCCCCCTACAAGTTACTATATTATGATTTTAGCTTGAAAAGAATTCATCAGATACATTTTTTTGTATATATTTGCACAATTTATATATTTTTTTGTTCTACAAAGTTATATTTTGTAATATTTGCCAGACAAATCTTATTAAATTGTATCACGTGAGGAATTCCCTCTGCAGAATACACTTGTTTTTATGAACGATAAGGAATCCCAGGCAACGGCCGCTGCAGCAATTCGCCAAACTTCATGATTATGATACCTACCCTCTCCCTCGCCCCCGCACTTGCCACGTGCTATCCCTCTCCCGCTTGCACCTCTCCATTCTTCTTCTTCCTCTTCATCTAGCTGTGGAGAACTATGTGTATCTCGCCGTTCTCTCCGCTCTCGCTTGCACTCATGGCGGGGGCCTGCGTGTGTTTGGAGAGCTCTTGTTGATGTCGTAGGTCATTGATTTGCGCTTAACAGCCGGGCGGAACGGAATGGAATGGCATGGAATGGAATAGATTGGAAAGAAGGCGAGTTGAAGAGTGGGGGGTGAGAAAGAGAGGTGCGACGAAGATTCTTCTACTTGTTTTTTGTTTTTGTGTTGGCTTTGCTTATTGTTTCACTTGCGTTACTTTGTTGTTGTTGCACTGCATGTGGCGCATTCGGCTTCCTCCTCTGCTTCCTATTTCTTCTTCGTCTTCTGTGCGGTGTTCTTATTACTTGCGATTCTTTCATGTTGTCTCTGCTGTGCTTGCTTGCTTACTCCTCCTCCTCCGCCAATTCCCATCCTCAGCCAGTCGTCCACCCATTTTTTACCTCCCGCGCCTTGTGTATGTTTTTTTTTTTTGCTTTTCCTGCGCGTAATGATTTGAGTTTATGTTTGTGTGAGTGTGTGTGTGTGTGAATTTGTATCTGTGTAAGGCATCTGATTTTGAGCGCAGCTTTTTTTCCCTCGTTTCGCTTGCGTTTTCTGGTTGGATAATGGGTTTCCTAATTGGAACATCTCTGTTAAGAAGCTTTTCGAGCATTGTTGTTGTTGTCCTCCTTTTTTGGTTGGACTTTTTTTTATGCAGGAATTCGTTTGAAAAGAATTGAAAAAGGTCTTCAATTCGTTACTTCCCCATTTAAATGAATAATTAGATGAGAGATTTTAGTCTTGAATATTTATAATTTGAGTGTGGAATATTTATACATTTTTTACATGGATATTTTCAGTATAAAAAGCATTAAAAAGCTTACAAATTTCTAATTAAAAGCTAAAGATCGATAAAAAGATTACAAAATATTTCAAATTAGAAGTTTAAGATGGATAAAAAAGATTAAAAAGTACTTCTAATTAGAATCTAAAGATCGATACAAATTTCAACAATTTCTAATTAGAATCCAAAGATCGATAAAAAGATTACAAACTATTTCTAATTAGAATCTAAAGATCGATAAAAAGATTACAAACGTGTTCTAATTAGAATCTAAAGATCGATAAATATATTACAACATATTTCTAATTAGAATCTATAAAGATCGATAAAAAGATTACAAACTATTTCTAATTAGAATCTAAAGATCGATAAAAAGATTACAAACTATTTCTAATTAGAATCTAAATATCGATAAAACGATTACAAAGCATTTTTAATTAGAATCTAAAGATCAATACCGATTTTCTTGCATTGTGGCTTTCTTTATATTTGTTTTTCTTTCTCATTTTCCAAGTTTGCAATTTCCCAATCTCTTATTTCACGCCAACTTCGTTTTTGTTTTCCTCTTTCCATACCACTGCCCCTCCCTCCTCCTCCTCCTCATCCTCATAAACGTTTACGTTCTAATTGAACAAATGCCGCTCAAGTCATCACTCTGTCTCGCTCATTCTCCTATCCTTCTCGCTCCCTCCTGCGCTGCTAGCCAATTAGCTGAAATGTTTGCCATTTTCCAACATCCAAGACGCGCTCTGCTTTGATGATAATGATGGAAAATGTGTGTGTTTGTTGATATTTTCTCAGGCTACAGTGGAGGTTCTGATTAACCGATTAACCACGTATTACATTTTGTTATAAAATAAGAATTAAACATTTTAAAATCAACATTTTTAAGCTGATTTTCTTAGCAGAAATTCAATTTGTTTGAGAAATTTTCATACTACAACAAAAATAGTGCTCCGAGTGCTCACTGTATTTAGAAAATTAGATTTATGGCAGTAATTTCCATTAGCGTAACGTATAAACCCAACTTGTAGTTACGGAGGCGAGATTTTCTTTAGATTTGCGGAAAATTAGGCTTGTGGAAGTTGATTTGTTTGCATTTGTTGTTGCAATAACAACGTTAACTTCCATTGGCTTTGATTGATTTGCATTGCCGGCCTGTAGACCTGGTTTAGTTTCTCTCTCTCTCTTGCGCGCGGGGTGGTTGGGTTTTTTTTTTGTTTTTTTATTGTTGCCACATTTATCTGTCTTCTGGCACGTTTTCCTCGATTATCTCAGCAGAAACCGGGTGGTCAGCTGAGATGGCAAGCAGGCAGCAGCTGCTCTATGCGTCACGCTCAGTTCTCTCTCGGACTCTCCCCTCTCTATGTTCACACTCATTTCGCATTAATTAAATAAAGTATTTCAAATGCAGCGGCAAATTGTTTGACAATTTAATTTCGTATTACTGTTTGACTTGGCTCTCCAAACGCTTTTAATTGCCAGCAACTGTCGCGAGCAATTTGATTACTGGCGAGGTTAAGTCGGCCATATAAGAGATGGAGCATATTGATTTTGTTAATCAGTTTGTCTTTATATACAATAACTAATAAACTAATAAAACAATTGATGAAAATCAATTAAAAATATTTTATATGGATAATTAATACCAAGAATTTCATTAATGGCAACAGTGCGTATGAGTAATACCTTCTAAGAGAGACCCTACAACAGATTTTATAAATTTTGATTTATGCCTTATTTTATATTTTTGATCAAAAATAATAATTCTTAAAGAATTAATATAATATAACTCCATTTTAACTATTATTAATGATAAATATAAATATAATAAATGATAAATAAAAAAAAGGTTTACATAACTTCATTTTAACTATTAATGATAATGATAAATATAATGAAACTCTTAAAATAAAAAATAAGGCCGGAAATGGATAGATTAGAAAACAAGGATTTAAAAGATTTTTTTTAAGTCGTTGAAAGTTGGAAATTTGACCGATAATCATTATTTATGATCCCTGATTTTAAATAATAATAAATATTATTATTTTTAAAAATATCACCTTTTTTAATTTCAATTTATTTAAAATCTTCGAAGATTTCTAAATATTATTTGAAGGTAGGGTATTCAAAGGTCAATAATCTCTGCTATTTTTGTTTGCCTTCCCTTTTCTCTTTGCTTTGTAATCAAACAGCTGCTTGAGCTTGTGTTTGCAAATCATGATCACTCAAGTCGGCGCTCACACAGCAAAACGCTCACAAAGACTCAGAGAGGAGAGACAGAGAGAGAGAGCGACAGATTAAGAGCTAGCTTGACTGCCCACACAACACCAACGCGCCTTGTAAGCTTAGCTCTCTTTTCAACGCCTTGGTCTCTCGAATTACGTAAAAAACACAAAACAAGTAAGAAAGATTCAGTTGAGTGAAGTCGACTTTGAGATACTTCGTATCTGAAACATAGATACTTGCAAGTTTATTGTTTTTAACTTTGATGTTTATCGTGCTGATATTTTATATATAAAAATAAATTCGTTCTTAAATTGCTCCTTCTCCCTGTTTCTTACACACTTATAATACCCTTTGCCTACCAGGTATTTAAACTATGCCAAATGCGGCTTAGCAAACACAAACAGAGACAGACAGATAGAATGCTAAGCTTGCTGCACGTGTGCGGCTGAGAGGGAGAGAGAGAGAGAGAAACGCTTTGCCTTCGCTGCTCGCCCCTTTCGCAGCATAAATTGTTGCTGATTATGTGTTATTGTCAGTCAACAGCTGCTCGCTCGCTCACTCGCTCATTCGCGCCCTCCTCTCCTCTCGCTCGCTAGGTAGCGCTCTCTCTCCCTTGCTCTGCCGCTCTCGCTTGTATCTTTTATTTTATTTTTTTTCGCGAACATTGTGGAGCAGCGTAGAATTTTCAGTTTGGCCCCAACAGTTGACTCGTCTGCATAGGATTTAAACAAATGAGAGGAGGAGCCCCCGCCGCCAGTTCGTGTGTCGATCGTTAAGCACGTTTTTTGTTTCTTGCCGCAAAAAAAGAAACAGAAGGAAAACGACAAAATAAAAACCACCGACCACGGACAAGTGAAAATTTACTTAACAAAATGCTTTAAGTGTACTTGTTGTGCGTTTGTGTGCGTGTGTGTTGTGTTTGTACATAGTTGTATATAGTTGGTGTATGTAAATTGCTTTGTGCGTGCGAAAAGCCCAGCTGAGATATTCCAAATTCCGAATCAATATATTGAGTTTGTGAATAAATCATTAATCTATATACATATACCCAAAAAGATATATATCGAATATATATATATATGTATATATAAAACGCGGTATTGTGTCCCCACGAAAGAGAGAAAGAAGAAGAATCACCAGGCGGCAAAAAAAGGAGAAAAAAGAAATAAAAGCCAGTGTAACGTGTTTCGCTTGCCGCCCTGTCCCTTTCTGCCGCGCTCGCTCGCACTCGCCACCTCTCTCTCTCTCTTCTTCTGTCGCGCTTTGGATCCCCGTGTGTTCTTTGCGATCTTCTCTCTCGCTCTCGCACAGCCTATCCAATGATGAAATTACTTTACGACGACTTTATGTTGGACCCTCGCACCGCCGAGGATGTTGCACTCACGCAGGAAATGGTAAATGACACCAACACATGATCCTTTTTAAGTAGTTTTTTCTTAAACCTCTTGTGGTCACCTGGTGCGAAAATTTAAGGGCTAAATTGAAGGGAAATTGAAAGAATTATTAAGAAACAATTAATAAATATGGATGGATGCAATCTTAGTGGTTCTTTTGGCTCTTGGGAAGTTTTTTTTTTGTAAATTGTTCAACAAAAATGCTTAAAAATCAAGGCTATAGACAGATTTAATAATTTATATACAGGCTTTATCATAAATCCTAGTTAGATATTGGTCTTCTTAGGGTTTTTCTTAATATAATCAATTAGATTCCTAAAATTTTATAGTAATTTAGTAATAAAATCTTTAAAAACCAACAGAAATTAAGCCATAAGTTCACATTTATAAGAAAAGTAAAAGAAAAGTTCAATTTAATCAACCAACACTTTACATTTAAGAAGCTTTAATTTCATCTAATGACTGTATCTTTCAGATTCACACAAGAAAGGTTTAAGCTCAGATACATACAAACACAAACACACTTGCGTAAATGTGCTATCATTTATGGAGAGAGAGGAATTATGATTGATTGCTTTGTGGCAATTGTTGAGGAAACACGATGGCGACAGCTAGAAGTTCATTCCGTTTAGACAGTCTTCAAGAGCCAACCGGTTAATGATTGGAGTCTACATCTAATTACTTTTGCTCTTGATATTCGTTAATTGCTTTTAAACGCTGCAATATTCCACCTGATCGCCGAGGTCTGTGTAATGATTTCATAGCAAAATGTTGGCAATATTTGTATCTTTCGTATGAATATCAAGTTGATATTATCAACACATAACTGATTTTGATAAACTAGCTTACAGGGCAAATCAATCAGCTTTAAGTTGCTTTATAAATACCGCGATAACATATCTGAAAGAGAATATATCACTGTCGTTATATATATTTTATTTAATGGAAATTCTGGAATACAAATTAGTTTTGAACTTGCAATTGATCATATTTCTCACTTGAATTGCTAATTACTAAATTGAGTGGAATACTAAATGAATGTAATGATCATAAAGAGTACTAATAGATGCGAGGGAGGGCCATAAAAGATATTTAAAATAATTTAAATAGCTGCTGCAGTTACTACTTCCCTTTGTACACGCACACACTGACTACCAGGAGATAAGCGAGACACGTTTCATTCATGCTCTTCTTGTTACTGCAGCTATTAGATAATGGCACAACAACAGATGTGCACTGAGAGAAAATTTAAGGAAGTATCAAAACAAAATTTAATTTAATTAAATCCCTAATAATTTAGGATTTTTTTGATTATAGAAAATACTCGGAATCTCTAGATTATTAAGTTAATTATTTAATACTGTTTTTTCCCCAATTAGTATGACCTTATTTTTATTTAATTTTTATTTTAAAATGTGATCTGAGAGAAATTTAAGGAATTATCAAAACAAAATTTAATTTAATTGAATCCCTAGTAATTTAATTAAATAGGAAATACTCTGAATCTCTAGATTATTTAGTTAATTATTTAATACTTGCATTTTTTTCAATTAATATGACCTTATTTTAATTTAATTTTTATTTTAAAATGTGAACTGAGAGAAATTTAAGGAATTATCAACATTAAATTAAATTAAATTTAATTACTAGGGAATATATTTGGAATTTTTTTTTAATAAAAACAAAAATACTCAGAAACTCTACTTTATTTAGTTATTTATTTAAGGTTTTCTTTTTCCAATTATTATCACAATTGAAATTTTATTTAAAGCTGTAAACTGAGAGAAATTCAAGGAAATATATTAAAATAAATTTAATTAAATTACTTGGGAACATATTTGAGATTTTTAAATTATAAAAACTACTCGAAAACTCAAGGTTATTTAATTAGTTATTTAAGACTTACATTTTTGAATTTAATATGCCCATTTATTTAAATTTTAAATTAAATTTTATTTAAAATTAATCAAGGGAAAAGAAAAACAAAGTTCGAAATTTATTTATACCTTATTTAAAGTATAAATAACAAGTTAGACATTGCTAGTTGTAAAGCAAAATATTTTAACAACTATTTTCCGAATTTCCTTGCATAAATGATATTCTCGCAAGGTCCTTTATTATTGTACTTATTGTTTGTTTGTTTCCAGTGTAGCCTCCCGATCTAAATCCCAGAGTAGCAACACCAGCGTAGCTTTGGGTTTTTGCCTCTGTCGCTATTTTCCCCCGATTGTGGGGCCTGAGTTCTATAGATAAAAGCGTTTTTGCGGTTACCTTTCGCCCCTCCGCCAGCACCCCTTCTGCTGACTTGCAGTTGATTTTTTTTGTTAGCTTTTTCTTTCATTTCATTCATTCATTGGGTTTGTTTTTTCCACTCTGGCAATTGTTTTTTGTATGCATTTCACGTAGCTTTAACCCCACAGCACAGCACAGAATTGTAAACTGTAAAGTGAGCAGATTCAGAACCAGAAAAACAGAACCAGAAGAGGGTTCTTTTTCAGTTCCTCGTGGAGGGAGACCGACCGGTTGGTTTATTCGTTCATCGTTTTCTCTTTCGCTTCTTTTTTTTTTCGAGGGAATTTACATGAAAATAAATATTTTCCGGTTTCAATTATATATGCGATGTATTTTTTTTGCCTTTGACCGATGAACACAGTGCCCCCACCTTTGCCTGTATATTTTCCTCCCCGAATTTCCCCTATTTTCACATATTTTTTCCTTCTTTCCCCCCGATCTATTTCACGCTTGATTGCATTGCGTCTGCCTGAAGTGAAGCGAACTCGCGCGCTGACTGATTAGGCTTCTATATATGTGGCCCGAATTGGCTTTTAGCCAATTTCAGGGGCGTGGCGATGTCATCGGGCGGCAGATGACAACAGTCCATGCCCGATAAGGGCATGGCTCTCATTCTCGTATCTATATACATTTATTTATTCACAAATGGCAAATGGTAATCCAATTTGAATCCGTTTAAATTGTAACCATTGAAACCATTATGAGGTGACACCTTGGGGGGCTGTTCTCGATTGGAATAATGGATCATCTGAGAGGAGGGTGCTCCTCCTCCTCCTCGTCAACATTTCAATTGTTTTCAATGTTATTTTTTGCAATTATTTGCTTTAATCAAACGGAATCCCATTTATGGCAAATGAAAAAATGAAAAGCAAGAGGGGTTTAATATATTCAAGTTTATATTTTTATGCAAATTTAATAAGAAAAATTTAAAACTTAATGAACCTTAACAAAAATGTAATACAAATCTTCTTTGACTATGGCAAGCTTAATAAATATTATGAAATTTTCCTTGAAAGGTATTATAAAAATGCATAACCATTGCTAGTTTTTTTTAAACCTTCATTACAACTTCTCAATTTGTGTCCATTTTTTAATTTGTCAAGTTGTTAATCATTTAATTTATTAGTTCTCTCCCCCTAAAGCATGTAATTTTTGTTAGCTTTCGGCTTTTAACTCCATAAATTTACCAACGAGACCTAATGCCAAAGCAAACTTGAGTTATGTAATAAAGATTTACACACTGAAGGAGATGAAAGATAGCCATAGAGACAGAGACAACGACCAGGCCAGTCGTCGACACCTTGGCCAAAACGGATTGACTTATTGTACTCTGGGGATCCTAACCAACAGGCAGACGGGACAATTGCCGGACAAACTGATGGACAATTGCCGGACGAAGGCGCCGGAAATGTTTGCAGCACCAACACTGAAGTGGTGGAGACATGGTAGAAATGGGTTTAAATGGGAAAGTCCAAGAGGAGGAGGCCAAAAGGAGTGTGATGACAATTCCTACGACAGGCGGACGGAAGACACGACAGCTTAACTTATGGGGCGATGGACAAAAGGTTGAGGGGCGTGGCAGCTAAATCCAATAACAATAACAATGACAATGACAACAAAGTTGCTTGCTGCTGAATTACAAGGGAGGAAAGGAAAGAGCCGGGGGGGAAAATGCAACAATTCTTGGTGCTGTGAATGCAAGTCACGTGACTTAGTTTAACATTAAGAACTTTTCCCCATGGCGGCGATCAACTGGCAACTTTTCCCTTACCTCACGCAGAGCGGAAAATACGCTGGCTTTTCAGGTGACTTTTCAAAAGTTACCCAGAAAATTGCAGTTGATGCAGGTGCAGGTGTGTGATTAGGAGGGAGACTTAAGGGAGATATTTTAAATCTTGTGAAAAAGAAAATAATAATTTCCGAAAATTATTTCGGAAATTATATAGAAAAGTATTTGGATAAATATTAACATGTCTTTAATTCATTTTATATCAAATTATGAGAAATAATGCCAAGATTTATAAAATTTAGAAAATATATTTCGGAAATCTTATAGAGAATTATATAGTAAATTGTATAGAAAATAGTAAAGAAAATTATTTAGAGAAGTAAAAGTATTTAGAAAAATATTTGAATAAATTTTAATATGTCTTTAATTAATTTTATATCAAATTATGAGAAATCATGCCAAGTTATATAATCAATTTTGTTTTATATTAAATGTGTATTAAATAAATATTAATTTATATAGAGAATGGTAAATAAAATGTTCTATAATAATTTACACAGAATATATTAGCTTTAACAAGGATTATGAATTAATCATTAAATTATACCAAAATTGAATATTTCTTTAATTTTTTTGTAAATATTTCTTTAATATTTTTGAAATATTTCTTTAATATTTCTTTAATGTTTTTAAAATATTTCTTTAATGTTTTTTAAATATTTCTTTAATATGTTTGAAATATTTTTTTAATATTTCTTTAATGTTTTTAAAATATTTCTTTAATATTTTTTAAATATTTCTTTAATATTTTTTAAATATATATTTTTTTTTAATATTTCTTTAATATTTCTTAAATATTTCTTTAATATTTTTGAAATATTTCTTTAATGTTTTTAAATATTTCTTTAATATGTTAGAAATATTTCTTTAATAGTTTTTAGATACTTCTTTATTGTTTTTTAAATATTTCTTTAATATTTTGTAATATTTCTTTAATATATACTTTTTTATATATTTCTTTCTAATATATTTCTTTAATATATCTTTAATATTCCTTTAATATATATTTTCAGCTCCATTACTTCCTTATTGTCTAATCCAGTAGTAATGTTTATAAACTTGAAAACACCTTGGACAGGTTTATTTGCTTCTGGATAATCCTCTTTATGGCAATTAATCTTCTAAAATTTATTGAAGCTTAGCTGCTGGCGGCTGCTTTTTGCCAAGTAAAACCATTAAGCGTTGCATTTTGCACTCTTTATTTATATTTTTCTTTGGCCCCCCCTTCTCAGGGTTTTTGTGTGTGAAAGCCAAATAAATATGCACACAGCCGAACTGTTTGTTGAAAACAGCAATAAAACGCATTTCTCAGCCAGGCTGCAATTTTTTGTTTTTTGTTTTTATTTTCGTTTCGCAAACAAAAAGCAAGAGAAACAAAATCGATAGTCGCGAAGAGCCGAAAATAACTGCAAAAGCATTCCACTCGAGATACACAGATATAAATGCAGATAAAGATACAGATACTTACGGATACGGATACGAATTTTATCCAGAATTACAATATATATATAAATGATATGAAATGTATTTGTGAGCAAGAGAAAAACAGATGAAAATTTTGAGGTAGATGACAAGATTTAAAGAAGGTTTCAATTTGGGGTTTATAAATTTAAGGGAATAATGTATAACTAGGCTTTTTTATATTCTAAAAAATGGTAACAATTTGAGGGGAAAACTTCTCTGACTTTATATTATTTAGGGTTTATAAATTTAAGGGAACAATATATAACTAGGCTTTTTTATAATCTAAAAATAGTAACAATTTGAGGGGAAAACTTTATTTAAAACTGAATATCATTACCATAAACCCATTTCTTGGCTTAGCTCACTTCAAGTACAATTTTCTTGATGCAATTATTCCTTTAAATCCCCTTGTTGCCACGCCCAATTTGACATATACATAAGTTTTTCTTTAGATATATAAAAATATATATATATACCTAGTACTCTTAGTCTCCTTTCCTTACGTGTTGTGTGTGGTTGCCGCCTGTGTTTAGCTTTATTTTTATTAGTTTATTTTCGTTTGGCTTTCCGTATGACACGCGAAAGGTCTTTGCACTTGACGACAACAACAACAACAACACAGTAGCGAAAGGTGGAAGCGCAGAAAAAAAAATGTTTAAACCAAAAAGAGGAACACACAAAGTGTTCTCTCGCCTCCCAACAACTCCCAACCACACACAGTCAACCTTCTCAACAAATTTTGCCTTGATTTCGTTAAACAATTTAATCTTGATGTTTGGGGGACTCGAAGACTTTTCGCACATCTTTTTCTCACACACTTTTATTTATTTTTTGGTTCAAAAATTCAAAGTCAACAACTTGACGTGCTCAAAATTAAATGTTGTTAATGTTTTTATACACTGGCTTTGAGGGTATTTTAGCGCCAAGGCTGGGTTTGGGATTTTTTTAGATTATAGATTTATTGAGTTTTAAATATAAATATTTGATTTATTTAATATAATATGGAATATTGGATTTATTTAATATTAGTTGAACAATTTTATTTATTTAATATTAGAAGGAATAATTTATTTATTTAATATTAGAAGGAATATTTTATTTGTTAAATTTTAGATGGTAAATTTTATTTATTAAATTTTAGATGAAATATTTTATTTATTTAATATGAGAAGGAATATTTCATTTATTTTATTTAATATTAATCTATTAAATCATTGTTGGCCTGTCTCATTTGATTTATAAATGTGTCAAGTGCCCAATTTGTGTGTATTTCATTTGTTAGATTTTTGTTTTGATTTTTTTTTTTCATTATTTCTAGTGTTTATATAATATATATACGTTTTTGGATATCCTACAAATTATGTTATGTTTATCACAACATGACTTATGCGTTTGTCCAAAATTTAATTGAAATAAATTAAAAAGCTTTTTGGTTTTGTGAATGAAACCCTGCTTTCAAGGCCAACGATAATTGTACTATTAAAACTTAAAATACAAAATTAAAAATATAATTTTTGAAATGAGGGAAAAACTGGTTTTAGATTGTGTGTGAAAAAGGCTATTTGGTTATTATTAGATTATTCACTTTACTTTTGAACATTATTATGGCTGTTGAAGAACTGGTTCATTATGAAGCAATTAGTTTAATGAAGTAACTTAAATATATTAAAACTTTTTAGGTGAATTTATATATATTTAATGCCTCAAAGGAAAGAATTATTACACAAGTTCGCGTTTAAAAATGTTTTCCTAATCAATTTTTAGAATAAAAATAGAACTTTCAAGGAATTTGACTCATTTATTAAAATAAAGCTATAAAGTTTTGTGTGTTGGGGATTGGTTTTTCAGTTTCCAAAAATGACTGGTTTGCTGAAAATTTAGTTAAAAATAATGTGTAATAAAATCTAAATAAATATGTATATTGACAATCATTTAATGTGGTTTCCATTTAACAAAATTCTTTAACTGGCTGAAGTCGCCTCTTAATCAAAGCAAAAACAAGCATTATTTACATAACCCACCTTAAGGCGCCTAAAGAACAACAATAAATTTGAATACAAACGGAAAAGAAGCAAAATCAAATCCCAAATGTAGAATGTAATTTAGATTTTTTTTTTTTTTTGGGGGATTTTTGTTGTTGCAATTCCTGACTGGTTTTTGCTATTTATGCCATGTTTTTTGTTGTCTTTCTTGTTTTTTTATTATTTTTTTTTTCACGAGCCTATAGACACACCTCCCACCCCCTTTGCCGCTCTCTTTTATGTTACTTTTTTCTTACTCTCTTTTTTTGGGGTGTCACTTGTTCGTAGGTAAAGTGAAGGTTTTGAATATTGAACAATCATCTAAAATGTATTACTTAACATAAATTTAATTAATTATAACAAGGAATTAATTTAATACCCATCTTATAATATTATAAATTAATATATTACTTTTCGACATTTGAAAATGTGTTTTAAAATCACAATTAAATTACTCTCCCTACTTTTTGTTATGCAAAGGTACAAATAAAAGCTTTTAATAATCTCTGAAATATTTTTAAAATATACAAAAATATTTCTTCTCTTATCTTATTTAGTTATTTTTTTAAATTTTTATTTAGCGAGTAATCCCTGTATTTTGTGTCATTTTTATGCGTTCTCCCATTTGCCATTCTAAGTTTTTCTTTGCTCTTTTTTTTGTGTTATTTTCTTGCTGTTTCTTCTTCTTGCTAATCGATGATTCTCCTTTGTAGGCATTTTCGTTTGGTTCTCTCCGTCTCGCTCTCTTTGTCTCTCACGCATGTTTTTTCTTTTTCTTTATTTATTTTATTTTTTTTTTGTTGTAACAAAGAGGAGGCCGGTTTCTGTTGTCTGTCTCTCCCTATTTTTCCATTATACCCCACTTTTCCCTTGCCACCCTCTTTTTCGCTCAGCTGTCGCCTTTGTATCTGTGTGCGTGTGGGGGGTGTATCTGTGTGCGTTTGCTTGTATCTGCGTTTTGTGTTTTTGTATCTTCACAGTCAAGGACAAGTTAATGAACGATTTTCTGTTTTGTGTAGAATTTCCTATTTGCGGGGGTAGAAGGGATCGGGTGGGTGGTAAACATGTTTTCCTCTCGACTTGATATAATTATGTGCATTATTCTCAACTGAAACGATTTTTCATTCTTGTGTTTTCCTTCTCATTGACAAATTGGGTGAAGGAAAAATGTATGAATTTGTTTTTCTACAGATTTTTGGTGGAAGTATTTTGTTTTTCTTTTAAAAACTTGCATTTGTATATTACATTTAATGAATATTTATTAATATTATAAATAAATGAGCATTTATTTATATTTTTATTTATTTCAAAATTTCTTTATTTTTCTCTTTAATTAATTACATTTTTTAATTACTATTTTGTTAATTTGCCTTAAAAAATGGTGTATATAAATAAATAGAATAAATTTCCTACACCCTAAATCTCCATTCAAACATTTTTCCTTAATCCGCTTTGTTCATTAACAAATCGGCTTCTGTTGTTGACTTTTCCGGTTTGTGGATTTTATTTTAATTTTTTTATGCTTGGCGCCGCGGTTTTCTTGACACCTTTTTGCCTTCTGTTTCTTGGGCTTATTTATTAAATGCGGTTTAATTAATTTATTTGATTTATTTTCATCCGCCAAATGAATGAAATTGTTCATTTTCTTGCATTTTGCCTAGAAAGAGAGAGAGACTGTGTGACCCATATTAAATATAATAAATTGCGTCAGCAGTTCGTTGCCTTTATAAAATTGTTCATATATTTGTTTGTATTGTTTTCCTTGTTTTTTTTTATCACTGCTGTTGTTGGAGACTTGGGTAATCTTTTTGTATCTTTTCATGTCTGTCTGCAGATCCGAATTCGCACTTTTCAGCCTCAAGCTTCTTTTTCTTTTGCTCTGTCAAGTTTTTCTTTGTCTCTGAGCGTTATTTCACGCTCTCTTTTTTATGTTATTTTTTATTTCTATTTGTTATTTTTATTTATCATTTTTATTTATTATTTACAATTTGTTAGTTTCGTTATGCTAAATATTTGTTAAATGTGAGTCAGAGATGGGTAATCATTCATTGGAGATTATTTAAAATTTTAGGAGTCCGCAAAAATTGTTCATCGGTTGTCATAGGTCAGAGATTGAGTGGGGAAAGTTAAGATTTTCAGTAGCTTTTTTATATAATGAATCAAATGAATACAATGAATCAAATGAATATAATGAATCAAATGAATCAAATTAATCAAATGAATCAAATGAATATAATGGATCAAATTAATATCATGAATCATGAATGAATATAAAGAATAAAATGAATATAATGAATCAAATGGATCTAAATATTATGAATAAAATGAATGCAATGAATAACATGAATTTGATTCCTAAGATGATCATAAAAGGAAATTTCTTTAATTATCCGTGCCTTAACCATTTTCATTGAATTTTCTTTTGAATACAATTTCGATTTTTATAACACCTTTGAATTTCTTTCGTTTTTCTTTTTTGAATATTTAATGTACAAACTTAATTGTGTGCTAAATTCAGGCCTTTTTTTTCGTTCAGCAAAATTTTCCTTTTGCCTTGGTGACTTGCGCTGTTATTAATGCAGAAGTCGCAGCCAAGGCAAGCTTTTCATTTTCCCAGCCCCACAGCACCACCTTCCCTCCCTCTCTCCGCTGGGCAATCCCAGTTGATAAGCGCTTAAATATTTAAACTGTGTATGTCAGGATGTCGGGAAGTTGCCAGATGTGTGGGTGACCAAAGGGGAAGTTGGTGGGGATTATTGTGTCGCATTATGACGCAAGGAATTGCCTTTGGGAATGATTAAAAGCCAGAACAAAAAAAAAAAAAAAAAGAAAAGAAAAAAGAGCCAACGAAATGGAAGAAATGTGCGTGAAAGAGAGCGACAGGCGGGAAAAGTTAATTAACAATTTGTTTGCAACGCTTCGTTGACATTTAATGTCGTTGGTATTGTTGTCAATGAGATGATGATGATAATGATGATGAGATGATGTGATTTCCTTGATATTTGCTCCTGTTTCTCCATCAATTGCCAATGGGAATTCATTCGAAAATCGCACTGGTAGCGGATAATGTGTATTTTTTAAATGAATTTAAAACTTAAATCCTTTTTATATATATTTTTCTGGGAAAAGCCAAGCTTTGTGTGTGTGTAAATTCAGCTCATAAACTGGGATTAAGGCAGCTCTCCTTTAGGGCAATTTAATCTAAGGGTTTTCTATTAAAAATCTATTAAATAATGGTCCTTTTTAAGTATTTATTCAACTCATCCTTGAACAGTTCCTTGAAATATATCTTAAAAATAAACTTCTGCTTAAAATCATGTCTCAAAATGTCAAATAAATGGCCTGAAAATAAAGCAAATGATAAACGCTTTCCTGCCAAGCACCTTAAAGGGTTAGAAAATAACAGAAATGCTGTCCAAGGGGATTAGAAACACAATTTATGTTAATCTCTGTGCACTTTAAAAGCAAAAAATTATAATTTCTTTATTTATTTTATTCTCTTTTTACAGATCACCACATCCACTGCCAAGAAGCTGTGGGAGAAATCCGATGGCAAGGGCGTTACCTCGGGCACTTCCGGTGGTCCCCTTAATCCCCTGCAAATACCCGGCATTGGGGATCCCTCATCAGTATGGAAGGATCACACCTGGTCCACCCAGGGTGAGAATATCCTGGCACCGCCTCCGTCGCGAGCCTATGCCGCCCATGGTGGTGCCTCCGATACATCAAATAGCGGAAATGCGGGCATTCTAAGGTGAGAATTCTGACACAATAATTATTAGCAAATGCAATCAATAGAGCGTGAAATATAGATAAGAAAATTAATTTCGATTTCATTAGAATATACATACAAACAATCATATTTGTGAATGGAGTGGGAATGAAACTATAGTTGAAGCGTGATGAGCAGTTGGTTTTTTATTAAGCAAAAGGGTTTTAAATTAGTGGAAGTAATTCATATATATTTTTTGTTTAATTTTAATGTAGAGAATTTAATAATGCTTATTTAGAAATAGCTTTTTCTTTAAATAGTTTAAACAAACTAAACAATTTGTGAGGACTGCTTCATTAACAATTTAAATTGGCTGTAAAATGTAAAGCATATTGCTTTTAGTCAGCACTTTAATTTATATTAGCAAACATTAATGACTTTTTGCCTGTTTAGCTAATTGATGGATGGCTTTTTTGTACAATTATGGGTTATAAATATAATAAATTATTACCTTTTGTGGGAAAAATGATATAATTCGGTGAGAAAGGGAGGAATTTGTCATTTATTCAACTCAGAAATTTGATAAAAACTTTGTTTTTGATAGAAATTAAATAAAAGTAAGTGAAATAGAGCATATTTATGATATTTTAAAGCCCATGACTGAAAGAAAGTTTATGAAAAATGGTAATAGGCTTGAGTTTGAGTTGCTTTTTATCAAGAAATTGATGTAAATAATATATAGAAAAAAGGATTGATTGCTGTAATATTAATTTATTAAATTTAATTTTAAATTTAAATACTAATAATAATATATTTACAGTCCCCGCGATTCCCAATGTGCTAAAATGGTGGAATATGTTTTGGGTGGTTCGCCCACCAACAAGGAGAGCCCTCTTTCCGGCTTGGAGCCGCGTCTGCGTAATCTTAAATTTGATGACAACGATAAGGTAAAGTGCTAAATAAAAACTCCCTTTAAACTACAAAAATCATTTAACTAATTTATAAATCTCTTTTGCAGTCACATGATGACAAGGAAAAGGCCAACTCTCCGTTCGACACAAACGGATTGAAGAAGGACGATCAGGTCACAAACACAAATGGTGTTGTCAATGGCATTGACGATGACAAGGGCTTCAAGTGAGTACAACAGACAGATGACAACAACTTTCAATCCCCATCCACCACACCACACCACAGACTCCGACTAATGCCCAGACTTAGACAACGAACTCCTAGACTCTGGTTTTGGTTTGAAAACTGGTTTCCTCACTCCTCTGTCGGTCTGGTCGGTCTTCCGCTTCTTCTTGGGTTCTCTTTTGACCGCAGAATGTTTTCATGTTATGATTACTGAAAATGAAATTTTTCCAGTTCAAGGTTGGTTCTTTCTTTTTGCATAAACTTTCACTCGCTGTTGAGTGTTGTTAGGAAAAGAAAAGAAAGGTTGAGGAGTTTTTCCAGTTTCTTGCTGTTGTGTGATCGTGACTGGCAAATGGCTTAGAAAAACGATGATGGGAAGATGTCTAGTCATTATTTCTGATATTTCTGAAGGTTATTCAATAAGGAATTGTTGCATTTTAAGGAAATCATTATCAATTCATTCATTTACACAATTTTAAGCAAATAATTGGTTTGCTTATTAATTATAAATATCTTTTTTTTTTGAAAGTTGAGCCAATTACGTAGTCTAGACATAATTTATTTATATGCAAACCTTGAATATATGCGAATTTTTGACCTAAAAACAATTATTTCACTTCATCTTAACCCATATTTCTTATATTTCAATTGCAATCGTCATATCTTCATATACACTCCTCGCCACTAGAATAGGACACCCCTTTGTACTCATATTTATTCCGCCATACCATCCAAATAAAGTGAGATAGAGAGAAAAGTTTTTTTGAATAATAAAGTATATTTAATTGAGATAATATAAACAAAAGATAAATTAATTTCGTTGCCTGCAACTAACTAAAAAAAAAAAATCAAAAATTCTTCTAATTTCGGGCACGAATTTTTGCGCCACTTGAATAGGACATGTGTTAGTTTTATACTATTTCTCGGCGGGAGGAGGCGTAAAATTTTTTCTTCAAACTCATTTTGTGAGTTTTTAGTAAAATACGTTAAAATATCTTAAAATGGGTCGTAGTAAAGCCCTGACTGAAGAGGAAAAAGGTAAAATTCAAGCGTATAATGGCGCTGGCTTTTCGATTGCCAAAATTTCCAAAAATATTGGGCGGAGTCGGAATGTTATATCCTCATATTTAAGAAATAAATCGAAATATGGAAATAAGATGAAAGGACGAACTAGTAGTGTGCTCAATAGTGCGGAAAAGCGGCTAATATTGAGAAAAGCGTCCAATTCGCACGACTCTGTGGCTAAAATCAAAGAAAAGGCTGGAGTTAAAGCCAGTCTTACAACAATACGACGAGTTATTTCAAATGCTAAACATTTAAAAAGACTAAAAATAAAAAAAAACCCCCCCTTAACCCGTCTCGTAAAGCGCAACGCCTCAGTTTCAGCCGTGCACATATCACGTGGGTGGCCGAATGGCAGAGAGTGGTCTTCTCCGATGAGAAAAAATTTAATTTAGAAGGACCGGATGGATATAGCTACTATTTCCATGATCTCCGTAAGGAAACTCAATATTATTTCTCAATATTAGCCGCTTTTCCGCACTATTGAGCACACTACTAGTTCGTCCTTTCATCTTATTTCCATATTTCGATTTATTTCTTAAATATGAGGATATAACATTCCGACTCCGCCCAATATTTTTGGAAATTTTGGCAATCGAAAAGCCAGCGCCATTATACGCTTGAATTTTACCTTTTTCCTCTTCAGTCAGGGCTTTACTACGACCCATTTTAAGATATTTTAACGTATTTTACTAAAAACTCACAAAATGAGTTTGAAGAAAAAATTTTACGCCTCCTCCCGCCGAGAAATAGTATAAAACTAACACATGTCCTATTCAAGTGGCGCAAAAATTCGTGCCCGAAATTAGAAGAATTTTTGATTTTTTTTTTGTTTTAGTTAGTTGCAGGCAACGAAATTAATTTATCTTTTGTTTATATTATCTCAATTAAATATACTTTATTATTCAAAAAAACTTTTCTCTCTATCTCACTTTATTTGGATGGTATGGCGGAATAAATATGAGTACAAAGGGGTGTCCTATTCTAGTGGCGAGGAGTGTATAATGGCATAAAGCCTCCAAGTGATTGTTGTGTCTGCCCACAGTTTTCGTATTTCCATTTACATTTTTTATTATTATGTTTTAATTGTTATTTATGGCGATGGGGAAAGCGTTTCTGTGTGGCCCACCTGCGTTTTTTTTTGACGCAACGAAAATACATACGACACTTTTTTTGTGAATGAGTTAAATTGAAATTTGTATAGTTATGTGGCAAGATGTGAGTAGAAATGTAATGTATGTTTGATTTAAAGACATTTTTTTATTGGCTTAAAAACTAGTTGGAAGGTTTTTAGATTAGGTTTTTTTCGGGTAATTAATTTAGGGTAATTAACTAAGAAATAATGGGTTTAAACTTAGCTGGAAAATAAATGAGAATATTAGCTAGAATAAGAACATAGTTTCAGTGTTTAATTAATCTCTATTGGCTGGACGTTAATTAGTTGTACACTTGGCAAAGTATAACTTATTATATCTTTTTATGTTATGGCTTTTATTTTGTAAAAAAAATAATGAAAAGAATTTTTAACACAGTTTTGTATTTAGATTAAATTTGTATCAAGTGCAAGATTATAATTTTATTTAGAAAGCTAAAATAAATATCCGTTTATGACTAGTTTTCACGTTTTCATACTTAAAAAAATGATTGTTTAAAGAAATTTATGAAATAAACTTAAATATTTATGCATAGTTATCATTCATTCTGCATAAATATTTAAATTATATAAATTACAATCAAAATAATTACTAAAAAATTCTGGCACCAATTAAAATCATTAAAAAAATTATATACTTTGAAAAGCAAGAACTATAAATTTTAGAATATATTAAAAAATCTATTTCTGCACACAAAAAGTGTTTAAAGTCACCATTTACATGTTTTTGAAAGTCAATTAACATGTCTTTTGTTTAAATCAAAAAAGCATTATCGATTTCTAGTTACACAATTTTTTGAGCGACTTCCTTTTGTCGCGCTAAACAATAAAAATAAAAATAAGAAAGAAAAAAACTTATATATATATATCAGACTGAAGTAACCAGCTTTAGGCCTACAAAGAAAATAAAACCAGTCTGCGGTTTCTCTGTATTTCTCTCTGAATTATTCGCTCATTCTCCGGCTTGTGGCTGCCGGCTGGCTATCTCTTTGGCTTTGTTGCTGCTGCTGACGCTGTTTTGCAATTTCATTGCCGGTTGGCCCAAACATGTTTCAATGCCAAACGTAATAACTGTTATGATGTAAGTGGCAGCAGCAACAACCACAAGAAAAACTAAAGAAGAGGCAGCCACTAAAAAATCACCTGCAACAAAATTGAAGCTATAAAAAATGGAAATCGAATCGAAATCGTGTTCCGGTTTCAATTTAATTATAATTAGTTTCGCTAGTTTTGTTTATTAGAATAACGATTCACAGCTAAGGGAAACCTAATTAATAATTAAAGAGTGAATTTTAAAGACTAAAAGTATGAAAAAAAATATTTTAATAGTTAAAAACTTAATATTTATGTAACAAAACAATTTAATTAATATAAAAAAATATATTATTTGTTCCCTTAGTATGTTTTTGGGGAACTTAATAAAATATTTTTAATAGTATCTTTGAAATATTTGTTTCATTTTTCTTATTTGTGATTTATTTACAATTTTCTTTAATTAATTAAATATTTATTTTATTAACAATCTTGATTTAAATTATAAAAGTCATTGTAAGATATTTTAATACCTAACAAAACCCTAACAAAATCAAATGAAATTAAGATCACTTGATTTAATTACCAATTAAAGCTTGAAAAGTGGAAAAATCCTGAAAGATAATCAAAGCAAAGCAAAGAAAGAAAAAAAACCCGCTGGCGAAAACGTTTTGTTTTCATTTATTTATTTTGTAAACATTTTCGATTAGTTTTCGTGCGATTATTGCATTACACCGCGGTCTTCAGTTGCCTTTGGAGATTTCATTTTTTTTATTCGGCCGTATTTTTTGTTGTTTAATTTTTTTTTTGTTTAATTTTTTTTGTTATTTTTGGTTGCTTTATTTTTTGTTGTTTTTTTTTTTTATTTTTAGCTTTATTTTTTTGCTGTTTTATTTTTTGTTGTTTAATTTTTTGTTATTTTTGGTTGCTTTATTTTTTGTTGTTTCATTTATTTTTTTTATTTTTAGCTTTATTTTTTTACTGTTTTATTTTTTGTTGCTTTTATTTTTGCTGTTTTATTTTTGCTGTTTTATTTTTTGTTGCATTATTTTTCTTTAGTTTTTTTTTGTTGCTTTTTTATTTAGTTTTTTTTTTTGTGTACGTTTTGTTTGAAATTGAAGTTGCGAAAACATTGAAATGCGAAAAGCGAGCTGCTAAAAATAATTCGAGGCAGGCAAAAATGGACAGTCGAGTGACTGAGTCACATACTGGCGCACTTCGCCACCTGTCCGCCCGCCAGGTGACCCAGACAGACAGACAAGGCGGCTAGTAACCCATTAACACCGAAGCCACGCCCCTTAACCCACATATAAGCCCACACGCTGACCTTTTTGGCTGCCTCATTTCTCCGTTTCTTAACCCGCCGCCGCACTTTCTTTTCTTTCTTTTACACGGAAAGTGAAAATTTTTTTGGGGGCAATGAAAAAAAGAGGAGGAGGCCAATGGGATTATATAATCTTATTTTATTATGGCTTTTGGCCTAGGTCAAACCAGACATGACTCTCAGAATGGAAAGTTGCCAATGAAAACCTGACCTTAGACAAAAATAAAATAGATGAAGAGGAAATGTCAGGGGAAAGTGAGAGTGAAAATGGGTTTGTTGAGAGTAAATTTAAAGAGAATCTAAAAATTATATACAGAACTAATAGATTTATTTGTTAGATGCTAGATATTCTCTTTAATTTAAATATTTTTCAAAGGAAATAAATAAATAAATAACATTCTGGGTCACGTAGGCTTTTCGGTGTCATTAGAAATATCAACTCCTTTAGCACGTTTTCCCTTAAATTACGTGACAGTAACTTTATAATTTTAAATTCCTTTCTCTGGGGAAGCACTTATAATGTTTCTTTGATTAAAATAAATTTTATAATTAGGAAGTTATCTTTTAAATATTTTCTTTTTTTTTTAAATATATTAATTGATTTACTATTATTTCTGTTAAAAAAGATGAAACAGTTTGTACTTGTTTTCCCAGTTATGCCTGGCTGAGCTCACGATTAAGATTATTATTCACTTGCCGCCAGTTGGCTTGCTAAACACAGACAGAACTCTGAAAAAGCAGCTAAGCTTGTCTCATGTATGACTAATACAGGTAGTCAGTCATTGAATTTCCTTTGTTTTATGCGATTTTGCCAAAAATAACTATAAATTAAGCTTCTTTCCTCCACTTCAGAAAGATAAATGGTTGAAAAATGAATATGGCTAGAAATTAATTTGAAAAATATTAATTAATGTTTAAATGTTTGGAAAACAGGAAAAGATATTTTTAATAGAAATTTTATTATAATTATATTTATCAAATTATACACCGAATATTCTTAATTTTGGTAACCAATTAAATAATTTAAAATATTTAATTAAGTATTAAAGAAAGTTTTCATAAAGTATTTATTAATTGCACACAAATTTAATATTATTTTTGAAAGAAAATGGTTAAAAAATTGTTTTAATTATTAGATTTTTGGCAATTATTATATAGTAACCAGAAAATACAGAATTAATGTCCATAAAATCACTTAAAAATACTCTCTTGGTATTGTTTTACTTAAAATACAACATTTTGCCATGTTTTTACTTACAAAAATATTTCATTTATTTAATTTGACATTTTACCATATTTTGACTTTCAAAAATATTTAATTTACTATAACAATTTGCTACAATTAATTTTAAAATGATTAATTTTCAAGTTTTTCCACCTCAAAGTTTGACAGTGACTGCGTCACGTTATTAATCATATTTTCTGTTCTGCTACTGCAGCTGCGCTTTTTATTGTTATTAACGCGATGTGAATGACCCGACAATGAAATTATAACTGGCAATTAGGCACACAAACACACACAGCACACACCTCCCCACCAGTCAGTCGGTGCAGCAAAAACTGCTGCTAGAAAGAAGAAAATAAAGCAGCAACAAAGTAAAATAAAGGCAAAGTAAAGGCATTCCAACAGTTGCCAAGTCATTGCTGCTGGGCTGCAATGGGTTAATAGTTTATAATAGCAATGAATGAATGGCAGATGCTTAGCGCTGCTGTGCTCGAAGATAAATGCATTAATTAATTTGTATACGCAGCGTGACTAACTGCGGGCACAAACATTTCCAGTTTGATTTTATTTGCATTTTAAGCGCCGCTCGTTAATTTTTTTTTGTTTTGTTTGTTTTATGAACTTTGTTCAGCTGCTGGGCTGACGTCATAGTTGCGTTTGAAAGAAAAAAAAAAAAATGAAACAAACAAGTTTGTTGCTTCAGTCTTTTGTTTGCCCCTGGTTTTTCAGTAGATTTTTTGATGTATTTGTCTTGCTTTTCTCTATAAATTTGTTGACTAATTGGGTGGCCATAAATCTCCTAATAGCTGTGATTTATTGCCAATATAATTATTTAAGTAAATCAGTTATTTTTGTGGTTTTTATTTATTTTTAAAGTTTTAATTTTTGGGCAACAGTTTCAGAGTAATTGTGCTTGTGGAAGGTTGCTAAATATTTGTTCGCTTTTAGTTCACTTGTGTGGTACAGTGTCTTGGTTAAGCTGGTGGTTTTGGTCTTGGCTAAATGTTGTTTGCAGTGCTTTATAAACTGCTGTATGCAGATCTGTTATTTTACAGACTGTTAGTGTGCTTAGTTGATTTCAAACTGTGCCCAAGGACCTGTTAAGACTTCAATGATTATAAAACTGAAATTCAGTTAAATTTTTATTTAAATTATTAATAAATTGTTTAAAAATGTAATACAAATTTTGAAATTAATTAATTTTTTTTTACTGACAAAACTGAAGCATTTTTTTAAATTCTGAAAATAAAATTGATGTATAAAAATGTACTAAAAAATATGAAATAATTTCAAATTAATTAATTTTCTTTTATATTTTCCAGTCGTACCCCCGGCTCTCGGCAACCCTCACCCGCCGAGGAGACCCTGCCTCGCCCCCCCAACTTGCTATTCCCCCTGCCGCCGCCCTTCAACCACATGCTGATGGACCATGGTCAGGGCATGGGCGGCGGCCTGGGTGGCGTTGTGGGCTCTGGCAACGGCGTTGGCGGCGGCGCAGGTGGTGGCGGCGGCGGCGGCGGTGGTGGTGGTGCAGGAGGTGCATATGCGGCACACCAACAAATGGCCGCACAGATGAGTCAGTTGCAGCCGCCAATGATGAATGGCGTGGGCGGTGGTATGCCAATGGCAGCTCAGGTAAGGATTTGTAATCTAAGAATAGAAAATTTAATTATTAATTAATTTCAGTCACCAATGTTGAATCACCAGGCAGCTGGACCCAATCATATGGAATCTCCCGGAAATCTCTTGCAGCAGCAAAATTTTGATGTTCAGGTGAGTTTTGAGTTGTCTCTTTCTCAAAAGAAGAATTTGCTGTTTCTGTCTGTTGTCCCCAGAGTGACATTCTCATTGTGGTTGCAGCAGCCAAGAATTTGGGTCATGTGTTGTGGGATTGCACCACCACAATGTGTGTGTGTTGGCGCAACAGAAGCTGCCTAATTTTGCACATCCGCCGGATGCTGCTGTTGATGCTGAATGCTGCTGCTGTGTCCCCTGGTAGCCATTTCCGGCAGCCAGGCGCACTCTTTGGCTCCCAGAGCTTCACTCTCTCTCTGCCATATATCCTTTCTGCCCCATTCCGTTGCATGCAATTTATTTCGAAACAAAACGGAAATCGGATTTATTAGCCACAAAATTGCTTTTAAGCTTGTGTGCTCTGTGTTGAACCAGTGGCTTTCAAACCAATAGCATTGGTTAGGCTCGCTTTCAGTGTTGCTACATTTCTGTGGTTACAGTGGGTCCTGGAAAAAGGGTGAAAGTGTTGGAAAAATCAACTTTAAACTTTTGAATATTTTTTATGTTTTTGTATTATAAAATGTCAGTTTTATGAGTCAAAAAACAGCTTAAAAATCTCTCTAGAAATTCTTTATACCTAAAAAACTATACAAAATTGTATTTTACTTAATTTTTAATTGATTTTTCACTGTACTTTTAGTCAGTATAATTTCTTTCTGTCAACTTGGTCTTTATATCTGGCCAAGAACAACACGCAACGCAGCCTTTTTCCCTTTTGCTTGCCAAATTGAAAATCAATATGCGTTGTTGCAGTATATAGAAAGGGATATATCCCCCGTGCTCCTTCCCTGACGATTTCCCTTGTGGCCTTCGACTGTTTGGCCGCAAAGCAAATTGACATTTCCACACTTTAGTCGCCAATCTGCACTTCCGCTTTTTATCGTTCGCTCCACACTCGCATCCACATCCTGCAGGCATTTTTGTGTTGCTTTTTTGTCTTCGTTGCAAAAGAGGAGGCAAACTTTATCGTAGCTCTTTGTTTGTGTTTTAAGTGAGAGAGAGAGCGAGCTGGCTGGAAAGTATGCTGCACAAAATTGCATCAAAGTGAAAAAGCCACTGCCAGAAAATGTTGTTAAACAGCAACAACAAGAACTATATGCATAAACTATATGTAGTTGGGTTGTATCGCTGCTGATCGTAGCGCGGAATGTCATTATGGCTGGGGAAAAATTGTAGAAGCTGCTGGTGGCCTGCGGCGAAAGGTAAAAGTTTAATGCGCTTCCTGTATTTTTTTGTGGAGGAAAGTTTTTTTTTTGCATAAGAAGTTTTTTTTAACGCATTAAATATAGTTAGAGTTTTGTGTGTAATGTAATTATATTATTATTGGGATTTTGAAGAGTTTATTAAGGGGTTTATTTTCGTTATATCAAGGTACACCTTAGAGGGAATTTATTATGAGAATTTAAGCGCTTAATTCGATTTAGAAATATTTTAATAATAATTAACAGGTTTTATTATTTATTTTCGGTTTAAAAAAAGGGAATTTAAGGTGTAAATTCGATTTTCATATATTTAAATAATAGTTAAATGATTTTATTATTTATTTTCTGTTACAAATAAGTAAATTTTTTGTGTTATTTCGATTTAAAAATTTTTAAATAATACCTAAAAGGCTTTTTTATTAATTTTTTGTTTAAGAAAAGGTAATTTGAGGTTTCAATTTAATTTAAAAATATTTAAATAATAATTAAAATGGTTTTATTATTGATTTTCTGTTGGAAAAAAGGGAATTTTAGGTCTTTATTAGATTTTAAAATATTTTAATAATATTTAAAAGGTTTTATATTTAATTTAAAAAAGGTACTGTAAGGTTTAAATTAGATTTTAAAATACTTAAAAAATATTTTAAAGATTTTATTATTTATTTTCTGTTTAAAAAACTAAAAATATAATAAGTAAAATGTCTTGTTTTATTTATTTTCAACTAAAAATATGGAAATAAATATTTTTATAATTGAAATAATATTATTTTCTTTAAATTTCCTTTTAGTTATCAACATAAAACAATTATTTTCAATTTCAAACTTTAAAATAAATATTTTTATAGTTTATAGTTTAGTTATCAACATTAATAAAGAAAACTTATACTTTTAGATCAGCCAAATGTAATAACTCTTTATTGCTGTGAATTTTAATGATAAAAAAAACCCCACAAATTAACTTTATATACACAGAATACAACATTTAAATTCCATACAATTTATGTGCAATAATAGTAATAATTATAATTATTATTAAGCACTCACATTCCAACAGAAAAAGATAAAGCCACTCTCAACACTTGGCTATCCATAAATAAACCAAAAAGGAAGGACAAAGAATGCACACAGATATGCATTTATTGGTTTCATGAGAAGCCACGGCAATATGTTGCCCGATAATGGATAATGCAAGCCAGGCACTGGTGCAGTTTTCCCCCTGACTTTCCTCAGATTTTCCCTTACACAGTGCCTTTCGTGCATATTTCTTATTAAATTGGCGTTGATATTAACACCAAAAAAAAGAGGGAAAAGCAAAGAAAAGGATTCTTGACGAATTGCATGCAAAGTAACAAAGGAAGAAGGGGTTTTTTTTTTTGGGGTTTTCTTTTTTGGGGTTTTCTTTTTTGGGCTTATTTTTTTTTGACTTATTTTTTCAGAATATTAAGAGGGCGTCATTTTGGCATCGCATACAATGCAACCGATTTTTGACAATGGTTTTATGCAATAAATATGAAGACGAACGACTTGCTGCCTTTGTTCGTTGTAAAGGGAGAAAGATTGTTAACAAAAAAAGGTCACAGAAGATTGATAGGAAATAAAGGAAAATGTGATGATGTGTCAGAAAAAGATATGGAATTTCTGTGAAATTTCTTACTAAATCTCTCACAAGTTATTTTTAAATAATCATTAAAAATATAGGGATTTCAAATCAATAGCTAAGTAAACAACAATTATGGTTTCCTTAATTTATTTAACAATTTCTGCTTATTTAAGCAAAAGTTTTTATTACAAAAACTGCCACTTAAAACCATAAAGAAACTAGAATTACGCACATATGGCGTGTGTGTCAGCATGTGGAAGACAAATGGATGGATTGCCATTCAAATGGCAAAGAAATCATTATTTATATGTTTCCATCTGAGAGAGGGGAGGGTGAAGTATGTGGAAAATTCACCACAAACCAAAGTCTGCAAAGCAGGAAAATGGGTGGCAAAACTGCTTGGCAAATCGTTGGAAATTAATGCAAACTGTTGCCAAGAAACCATCAATATAAATTTCAATGTGGACCAATAACATATATTTTTGGGAAAACTAGCCATGAGAAAATGAAGAAAAATTATGGCGAGACTTAAAGCAATTAAATAGAGAAAATACAAATTAAAATCTAGGAAAATGTAGAGAAATATATAGCAAAAATATGGGAAAATTAGAGAAAATATTTAGAAAAAGAAGGAAATCGGAGAAAATTTATAAAAAATAGAGAGAAAATTAGAGAAAATATTTGGAAAAGGAGAAAATGAGAAAAACCAATGGAAAAAAGGGAGAACATTAGAGAAAATATATGAAAAAAGGGAAAAAAATAGAAAAAATATGGAAAAAATGGAAAAAAAGAGAAAATATATATTAGAAAGAAAATTATAAAAATATGTATTAAAAATATAGAGAAATATATAAAAATATAGCAAAATATATTAAAAAATAGAGAAACCTAAAAAAAAAAATAAGGAAATATATAAAAAATATAAAGAAATATGTAGAAATATGTAGAGAAAAAGGAGAAATATATAATATTTATTAAAGAAATAGATTTTAGTAGTTTTTGAATTGATGTAAAAGACTTTAAGGTATTCATTTACTATGATTGATATACATTTTTTATTAATTTACTTTAAAACAAGCCAGTTTATTTATATTATACAACTAATTACTGCTTTTTTCCACTGATCCTACTTATATTTCTCTTTAAAAAAAAACCCCAAACTAATTACGTTTCCCAAAGCCTAAAATGCTTCAATAATACTCAAGGAAAAGTTTTTCTTTTGTTACAAATACTTAGTTTTGTTTTTGGCCAACACTTTTGGCTGCTGTCTGTGGCAGACATGCTCCATTGACTGCCTTTTGTGTGTTAATCAGTCAGTTGGTGAGGCTTTTGTTGTCTTCAACGGGGCTTTAATCGGATAATTGTTTTCGCTGGCTTTTCTCTCTCTCTGCCTAATTCAGCTTTGATCTGAAAGTATGTTTAATTGATTTCCAAAAAAACATTTGGGCTTGACGGCTGCTTTTCCCTTTTTGATTTTGAAAGTTGAAAGAAAGCGGGAAAGGTTTTAATTTGTGCGAAAACGAAAAATCTATGAAATTAAATCTAAACTGTTTATGCGAATGCAAATATTTATGGTGAATTTTATGCAAATTCCAATAATATATATTTTATATGAATATCCTATCGAGTGTTTGATTTATGCATTTCTATTGCATAATATAGTTTTTATTACTCTTTTTTAAACATTAACTAATGGGAATGGGAATGGTTTTAAGCACAACAAATATGCCAAATGCATTTCACATTCAAATTCAACGTGCATAATTTATGATTGTGTTAAGTGTGAGCATGAAATTTGCATAAAAATGCATTTAAATCAATGGAAGTGTGCAGCGAAATGCAACATCTGCTTCTTGCCACTCGCTATCTCTCATTATTGTCCCTGGCATATATTAATTCAGCAATTAATTAAGCGTTAATTGGCACAAAAAGCATACTGCTCATTATGCATGTGTGTATGGCACTTAGTAAATTAATTTCCAATTGTTTCCCGCGCTCTCTGCCTTCAATTGTCAGGGTTTTCATTTTGAAATAAAGGATACACATTCTTTGTTTTGCTGAATTTAAATTGGGAGTTTTTTCGGTTAAGGTTTTGATTATTAGAAGGTGATTTTAATAGAAGTTTAGCTTAAAAATTTAAAAGGTTTAAGGTTTAACTCTTGGTCTAAAATCTCTTTAAAAATTATTAGGAACTTTAAAGAACACTTAATAAATGTTACTAAAAATAGCAATTAAATGGTTAAGGGTTTTGTTTATATATAAAATTTTCTTTCTATATTTTAGGCACATTTTTAAGGTTTTAAAAAACCTCTGGTGATGTTCATGTTAGTTTCGTCCATTTTATACAACATTATTTATGGTTATTATTATTATATTATTTATTTTATTTAGGTAAATTCCATCAGTTATTTGCAGGCCTAAAAAAATGCCACAAGCTTTTATATTTCCCTAACTTTCACTTAATAAATTCTTTTATAAACCTTAAACGTTGCTTTCTAAGACTAAATTTTAACTTAAGTTTTGGGAAAAGACGTTAGTTGCCATTGACAACGATAAATGTGGCTCCTCCTTCAGGCACTTGTCGATTTCGCCTGCTGTTATCAGGCGAAAAGCCATAATCAAGTGGTTGTTGTTTTTGGCAGGACGAAGAGCAGCCAAGGCAAAGGATGAGGAGTCGAAGCATCACCACCAGCTGAAGGAGTGTGAGATCCATTGGAGAGTGTCATCCAATGCCGTCACTTGACATTTACCGCCAATAAAGCCCAATTAGCGGTCTGTTGCCCCACCGCCTTAGATACTCCTCTCTCTCTCGCCTTCGTCCTCGCTGTCTCTATACCCTTGAAGTTTGTGTGGACACGCAAATGCTAATTAGTAAGTGGCAAATAGTTGACATCGGGCTGTAGCTATAGGGGCATGGAGTGGAAACTAGGTTGGCGAGGGTGGAGGGAGGGTTTGAGATGGAGGCGTCGCGAATTCAGTAGCCGAGACATTAATTAAGCGACGCCCTGATGCATGCTTCACAGCGTTTGTGCTTATCAACCGAATGTCCTTGCAATTCAATGCTCTTTCAGGGATTAGTGGCGTGAAAATTCTGGTATAATAAATATATTTCCCAACTGTTTTGGTATTTTATTTAAAGAATTAAAGTTGTGATCTTAAAGCTCCTTTTTATCTGTTGATTTCTAAGGCCAAGAAGCTAATTCTTTCATCAATCATCAGCGTTTGAGCTTATCAACCGCAATTCCTTGCAATTCAATGCTCTTTCAGGGATTAGATGCGTGAAAATTCGGTTGGAATAATTACTTTTCCTCACTTTTTTGGTAGTTGTTAAGTTCGTAACCTCTTCTTACCTGTTGATTTCTTAGGCCAAGAAGCTAAGCTTGCCATCAATCAAACAGCTGGCTTTCCAACCCTTCTGCTTTAGCTTCATTTCCCTGCCATTAACACTTCTTAACTTTTTAGCACAAACCTCTCTCACACACGAGACTTTTCCAGGAGGAAAAACATTTATGCACAAAAAACCGAGTTTGAATATTGGCTGCCAGTAGAGTTTAGGAAAATAATTTGCCTTTAATTAACATGCTGACATCATTAAGCAGATGGCAACAGTTTGTGAGATAGTTGAATCATTTGTCTTGACGCCCGCAGGAAATATCAACCCCAAGTCAGAGCTCAAACCCCCTTAGAAACCACCCAACACCCCCTGGGATTGCTAGCCCCACCTTGCCTTGGCCTTGCTTCCTCTCTCTCTCTGTGTGTGCTAATTAAATAGAAAAATTAGAAAAACTACGTCGTAAATTTCTCTCCTCGCGTAGTCTTCGTGTAATACAAAACCCAAAAGCGCACTTATCACACTCCTGGGGGGCGCTGACAGAGAGCGATGGGGAAAAATGGAAATGTGGGAAATGGTGGAACCCCCCTAAGAACGAGCTATAGGAAAACCCAACCCCCTGACGGGTGTGAAATCATTTGACGACATTGCTCGCTGGCTCTCTCTCTCTGCATGACGCAATTAATCACATTAACTTGTCCCCGACTCGCCGGGTTATTTATTTATTCGGGCCAATTCGTTGCAGACATTTGGACAATCGCTTGATTAGCTCATAAGTGTGCACAGCTAAAGAGGCAATGACCTCAATAAGAAAAGCCAAATGAAAATGGTAAATGCTAATTTTTGGTGATTACACAATTTGCTTGAAATTGTTTATGCTGGTTTGATAAGGAATTGATGAAAGGGGATTCCCCTGGGAGAGAAAAGTTGATCAATTTATTTGCTTGAGTTAAGTTGGATTATTTAAAGATTAAAGTTATGATTAAATTGGAATTAAATAAAAATGTAATTACAATTATATTACAATTAATTTAAAATTAAATAATAATTAAATAACAATATTAAATAGGTATTCAAAACAATTATTGTTGTAAGGTTTAACTTTTGATGTGTCTCGGAAATGCGTTTTTGGCATTTCTTTCTGTTATTTCCACCTCTTAAAAATATAAAACATTTCTAGCTGAGAATAATTAGAACCAAGTTTTTAATTCAATAACAATTATGGGTTTTAATTTTATAATATTTATGTGGCTTCGGTATTCTGTTAGGCTAGCCTGGCCTTTTTTCTTACAGTCTCAAAAATATGCCAGATTTTTCTTCTTCAAAACTATTTTATAGTCGGGGCATTTCTATTGCTAAATTAATATTTCTGATTATAACTTAAATTCATTTTATTATTGCTTTATTTATAAATATTTAAGTGGCTTTGACATGCTTTGTCACTGCTTAAAAAAATGCAATATTTATTCTTCTTTAAAACCATTCCATTTATATTTCAGATTACAACTTAAATTCCTTAAATGCACAAATCCTAACAATGCATAAAAACTCAATAAATGCATTTATTTATTGCCATTTATTACCCACATTTTGCCATAAATTCCTATGCTAATTTTGGCCATATTTTAAGTGCTTATTTTTGGGGGGTTTCTCTCTGCCATTAAAGAGGCCAACTTTAATGGCCAAATAGCAACAACAAAATGTATCTTAAATAAAATTCCAAAGCTTTAATTTTGTTTAGCCCAGCAAGCAGAGGCTAGTGAATAGTTTTATAAAATTAAACAAATATTTATAATTAAATATTAATATAGATTTTTTGGTTTATGGGATATATTCCCAAAGATTTCTCTGTTAACCCGGTAAATAAGCTAAAGAAGTTCCACCATTAGTTGTTGCCACTTTTAGTGTCTGACACTTGCGGCCATTTTACCCACATTTTCTGTATTTCCCAACCTTTTTCTTCTAACTCCCACCCACCCACAGAATAACTTTCGACCTTTTGCCGTAGTTTGTCAACTTTTAGTTGGTTACGTCTGGGGAGGTTTACAACAACTTTTTCATTAATAGTTAACAAGCTTCATAATTAAGCAGCCAGACGTAGGAAAAGTCAAGCCAAGTCAGTTTCCTGTTTTCTCTTTCTCTCTTATTTCCTTTCTTGGCCAAGTTTATACATTTTTTTCTTTTGCCCTTCCGGATTTATGTGCTGATAAACTTGCTTTGGCCTTTGCTTGGCGCCATTTTCAGGTCTGTCAATGACTTGTTGTTTAGTTGGTTTGTTGTCCTGTCATAAGATTTCCCGGACAATTCGCTCAAAGCGCTTTTCACGTCTCACCTTTCATACGCAGACAGTAGTTTTCCCTCAACTGCTCATTTTCCGAGCCACTTGCCAGCTGTCCTTGTCGCGCCTTGCATTCATCTGCATTTCTTTTCTTTCTTTCACATCTCCATCCTTGCTGAATAATCCAAGAAGCCAAAGGCATAAACATAAAATTCAAGCAATATTTAAAGCTTAATTTTCTCGGCTGGTAAGGGACATGATGGGTTGGCAAGCCATAAATTTAAATTGGCTCATTAGCAAAGGGTTAACCACGAATGCCCCAAAGCAAGCAGCAAGCAAGCAGGGCGTCCCTTAACCAAATTTGCTCTGCTTTTCTTGCTGGGATTTTCCAGCACTTTCTGCCAATTTTTGTCTAGCTCATTTGAGTTTTGTTGGTCAAAAAGCTTAACTAAACTAAAAGCATGTAAAGCTAGCTCAGAAAGCGAACAAAAAAAAGTTGAAGAAAGAAAACCACATTGCAGACACTTTATACGTTTTCTAAGGAGGGGAAAATGGTTTTTTGTGTGTGTGTGGAAAAGTTTTTCATTGAATTTTATACTTTATATGGTAGAGGGAGAGCATAGAGAGCAGCCGAAGACATTGAGTTGATAAAATGTTGACAGTTTTGGGTTAGTTGTCGAAGCCTTTGAGTGGTTAGCAGGACAACGCAGTAGGACGAAGGCCAGGAGGGGTGTATGTGTGTGTAATTGATAGAGTGTTTTGGTTGCTTTAAGCTATTCGGTTTACTATTGAAGCTATTTTAAAGTTGCACAAATTTTTAAACCGATTATTGAGAATAAGTACAAGTCAGCGGAAGAATAAACAATTTTCTAATTTACATAAATATATTTCATAAATTACCAGTTTGTTTAGAACTCTTAAGTCCTGCTCCAAGTATTCCTTTAAAATACACACAACCATTAACCCAATTTTTAGTTGATCCACAACACTATCAAATCTGAACAATCGGACTATAATTGTGTCAGGCTTGCAACAATCACGCCAAGAACTAATTGCAGACTTTCGAGTTTGTGTGTGTGTTTTTTTTCCTACATCGCCGACATATTCTAAATAATTAATGCCACGGCAACGGCGTCGTGTGCAATCAACATCAGTTAGAGTTGTCAAGTGACTTCATTTTGGTGCTCAACGGCCCATGTGCCGTAGTAGATGGAAAATGTTTTTTCACAAGCTGACGACACTCATAGATTTCCCAAAGTCGGCGGCAGGCGACGGGGGCGGTTGCTCGTTCAATCAACCTGTTTTCTGGGTCCTGAAGTTCTGCAACATTTAGCGCAGGGCAGGCACCTCAAATCCACAATCTATATGTAGTATGTACACTATATATATTCCAATTCAGTGCACTTTAATGGTTCAGGGGAAAAAAAAAATAGAAAAGGGTTCACTGTGCAATTTAAATATATATTTCCTTGATATTATATTTCTGCGGGCCAACCAACCAGTGCCCCCTCTCTATGAACCCTGTGCATGTCACACGCAAACGATATCTCCTGTTTCTTTTTTATCCTATTTTTTTTTGTCTATAACTCCGTGCTCTATATTTACGCTACATTTAGTCAGAAGTCGCCTACGTCTGTCTCTGGGTTTTTCCTGCGTTTTGCTGATGGCAGAGTTTTTCTCTTTTGTCTGTGGCGATGATAGTTTTTTATCAAACATTCAAATCACTCACTGATTAATAGAAAAAAAAAGGGATTGGTTACAGAAAAAACCTACTTTACAAAAATTAAAACCTCCCTTTAAAGCTTTATATTTATTTGCAGTTTTTTTTAACTAAAAAAGTCAAAATATTTATATACAATAAAGGGTATTATCTATGCTCTATTAAACCCTTAGTTTCCGTTTTTTCTTTCATTTTTTGATTCAACTTTTGTCAACTAAATTTTCCGCAACAAAATCTGAAAAAAAAGGAATCAAGTTGATTTTTATGTTCATAAAAAAGTGATATTTAATGGCTCCTTTATTGGTTTCCTTTTATTCCCTTCTCTATTTCGGTTGTCGTGTGAAAAAAGTCAAAGTTTGATGCTTTTACAGCGTTAAGCTATTAACGTTGGCAATCTATAACCAATGAGAATGGTTATTATTTGGCACGCAAACTATATGAAGACAGGTAAATAATTTCGTCAGGTGTGTTTCGAAATTGTTTCATGGCGAAAGTTGGCGAAGGAGTTACGTTTACGATATCGTGAATCACTGAACTTGATTTCTAGCCTAGCTATATATTTATATATATGCATTTTCCCAATGGGTTTCATTTCCCCCTATTGATTCATTTTATTGTTTATTTTTTTGTTTGCATTTTGTAGTTGCAGCGTTGCGCTCCATTGGGGCGTAAATCTTGTTGCAATTGCTGCTTGAATTACCTAATCATTTAGAGGCTACTTAAGACAATTTAATGCACTAGTTTTCTTCACTCTTCTTTATTATTTTTATTCTCTGTTTGCTTTTTTGTTTTTTTCCGTTTTTTCTGTTTTTGAAAAGTCGTAATTAAAAGTGCGCTTTGAAAGGCCTCCCAAGTTTTGGACATTTTCAAGGTTTTTTTCTAAGCACAGAAATTTTTAATTAGTGGTTGGAAAAAAATATGAATGGTAGAGTATAGAGATGGAAATCTTTTGTATTTGGCAAACCAACATTATAATCATTATCATCCTGATCATTATCCTGATATTTTGCAACGCTTAAGCTAAGCTTTTCAAAGTGCCAGCTAATTTACACACATTCAACTTGTAATCCCCAACATAATCACCGAGATGAAGTGAGAAGGTTGAGTCCATGGGTGCGGGGTGGTCTCTGTGCATCTCATTAAGGATAAAGAGCAGGATGTCGCGGTGTGTGAGAGTGTGTGTGGGTTTATGGTTGTAGGTATGTGAGTGTGAATGAGATTGCTTCCTTTTTGGCAGACTGACACAATGAGCTCATTGCCACACTTGCGAAAAAAGTAAAGAATTTAAAAGGAAAACAGTTTATAAAATATATTTTAAATGTTGTTTAAATCTTGAATATATTCCTAATGTAAAAAGAACATTATTACTTTACTTAAAAAATAAATATTAAAGAAAAATACGAATTTAATGCTGCATTGATTCAGTGGCCTAACAGTGGCTGAACAGTGGCTTAACAGAGGCTTTACAATGTCTTAACAGTGGTCTTAATAATTAAATAAGAACGAATTAAATCTGGCCTTATTCTCAAATTAAAGAGATTTTTAAATTGACAGAGCCTGTATAAGGAATATTTTTTCTTTATATATAATAAGAAATATTAAAGAAAAATGCGAATTTTATCTATATTTAATACTGCATCGTTCAGTGCTCTGATTTAGTGGCTTAACATTAGCTTAAAAGTTGATAAACAGTGGTCTTAACAGTGATCTTAACAGTGATCTTAACATTGGCTTAACAGTGGTCTTAATAATTAAGTAAAAACGAATTAAGTCCAGATTTATTCCTAAATTAAAGAGATTTTTACTTAGACAGAGTATTTCTTCTCTTTGTGAAGTGTGTTTAATCTCTTTAATAATAAATAAATAGAAAGGAATGAAAAGGCTGCATGATCTAGAGAGACATCTTTCTATCTGGTTTTTAAACAAAATTTAATTTAATTTGTTGCTGTTTTTTTAATTGTTTTTTTTTTTGTTTTTGTATAAAAAAGCTTCTACTATATCCTTAATATTTAAAAAATACTTTTCCAAGTGCAGCAAATATATATATATTTTTTTTAAATGGCTTCTCTGCAACCCGAAACAGTTTTGCGGTCCTTTGTTTTCAATAAAATGTCATTCGCGTCACATTTCTATTGGCGCGTTCTGGCTGGTGGCTGTGGCAGGACCTTTTGTTGCCATTTCTTTGGCCATAATGAGAGTGCGTCTTCAAAATGGCACTCCTTGTCGGGGTCTCTCTTAACTTGGCTCAAAGGAGCCGGATTGAGTGCAGCGAACAGCGGCAGCTGTCATTTCAGCTGTCATTGTGCGACATCTTCATCAGAGTCGGCTCTCATTTTTTTTTTCCATTTTATACCCGCATTCGCTTAGTCTTTTCACTCTTTTGATAGACGTTTGTCAATCAAAATTATGTGGCGGCTTTCCTCTTTCACTGGCTACAACGTTTTCACCACTGGAGACCATTGTTTGCCTTTTGGGGTTTTTTTTTTTGTCACTTTAGCTTGGTCTCCTAATGCATCAGCCTTAATTGGCACATTTGGTGTGTGGAAAGGAAGGACCAAGGACGAAGGAAAAAGGATTGAATGATGCTTTCTGTGTTAGGAGAATAAAAGGAGAAATCATTCTAGAACTGTTTTTTTTGAGTTATTTCTTATTAAATAAATCTTTAAACCGTTGAAATTCTCTTAAGAAATATATACAAAGCCTTGTTTATACCCTCAAACCTCTAAGCAATCCTTCTAAGCCTGAAAACCACCTCTGTGGGTTTTTCTCTCTCTTTCTTGTTGTGCAAATATTTATTTATTTAAATATCCATGACAATGCCTTCCCACAAATTGTCGTTATGAACCTTGGGGAAGTTTATTAAACTCCTAAAACTCAATTTTGTGCCGACACCGACGACATCTTCTGGTGGTCTCTCTGTGCAACGTCTGGCGCCACCCCAAAATGTTGTATGCAATGCCATGGCTCCTCAGCTGCTTTAGGACATAATTACATTTTAATTCCATAGACTTCGTAGAGCAAATAATTCGAGAGGTGAAACTGGAACTAACCAAACAGCCGAAACAACAAATACAAGAATAAAATTTTGAAGTTTATCCAAAAGTTTGCACTCATGAGGTCTCTTCTGGTTGGCTGAGTTGAATCTGCATGAATTATAATTATGTTTTTCATTAAAATTCACCTTGATGCTAAAGAAGTTTCTGTGCGATTTTCAACTTTTCGAGATGGAAAACTTTGTGCCCTATGTCTGTGTGTGTGTGTGTGTTCATTGTGTCGCGAGCGATGATGTTTTTCTATGATGTTTACATATTTGATTTACATTTTTAATGAGCTTGCAGTCTCTACAATTAAGAGGTGGATGATAGAAATTCATGAATTTTGTGGTTTAATTTGTGATTTTTAATTAAATGTTAATGCAAGTGAACCAATTGAATAAATGTGAATAGTTGCTGTGTGAGAGTGTAACTCCTCCCTCAAGTCAGTACAGGTGGAGAGCGCACAAAAGGACAAAGTTTGCCTTACAAACTACAATTTAATTTAACTTTGGATATTCTTTGTTCTCCCACTCGACTTGCTGCTCTGTTCCTCTGGTTCTGTGTTCAGTTCAGTGTCATATCATTTGGAGTTGACTATAGAGTGTAGTTGCTCCTGCGTCCTGCGTCCTGCCTTTGCCAAAAGTTTGACTCCCTGCATTCCTGAACGCACTCTGCCAATGTCAGTCTTTCTGATGTTTTCTATATATTTTTTATTTATTTATTTATACCAGTTTTTTTTTACAACTTTATTGGAAAAAAAAGTTTGTTCAACTTTTGGTGGCTTGTGTTTGGATTTTTGCAAGGCATTGAAATGATATTTATCAGGAGTTGGTTTTCCTGTTAATCGAAGGACTTTTACAGAAGAAAATAATATTTCGAAAATATATAAATATTAGGAACAAAAATTATAAAAAATGGGGTTAAAGTAATTGTTAAAAAGTTAGGAAACTTTGTATGAAGGAATTTTATTAAAGAGTTCTTATTTTATTTTCAATTTTCTCTATTTTCTTTATTTATTGAATTTAAAAATATTATTTATTCCGTTTTCCTGACATTTTCTGTATTTATTTCATTCAAAAGCTTAAATAAGTTCTTGCTGAAATGGCAGCTTCTTTAGTTTGCAATTAAATTAAATCTTAATAAAGAATACATATATGATTGGCAAAGGAAAACTAAAGAATTGCCATGAATTTCAATGGCTAGCAATTTTCTTGCCTTTCGCTGATATTCCTCTCTGGCTGCTGCGTATGCGTGTTGTTTACTTACACATTCATTTTATTTAATATTATGCACATGTTTCATTTATGAAATGCAAAAGTTGCAATTTTATGCAGAAGATGGCAACAGCTTTTTAGTTGAGTCCATTCACTTTATATTTTGTACTCAAATGATTTGTTTATTAAACAAACAAAATTATTGAGTAATTATAATTAAAGTTTAAAGTCTTATAATTGTTTTTTTTATAAAAATTAAATTTGTATTCGAAAGACATCATATTTAGTTGTATTTTTATAATCCTCTCTGAACAAAGAGTATGCCTTAGTCTTTAGTTTCGTGATCCGTTTTTTGTGTTGCATTTTTTATGGCTTGCCTTGCACAAAAAAAGTTTGTCCTGAGTTTTCTCTCCCCTCTATTTTCCCACATTTCCCATTTTCCAAGAAGGAACTAGCAGAAGGAGTATGTAGTAGCAGGAGCCGCTTGGAAGTAGGAAAATTATTCTAATTATGCAAGTAGTATCTGAGGCAGCTGCTTGACAAATACAAATTATACGGGCAAAAGGTTTCCTTACTTCAAGATACTTCTGGATTCTGGGGGATATAAAGCTAAGCAGATGCCAAAAGGATAAATAAGAAATTAGTTTGTTATGGCAAAATGTAGAAACTAGGAAAAGCAGCAGGAAAACTGGGATACCATCTTGAGGGGAAAATATATTTTTAAATATTTTGAAAAAGGTGTCAATATCAAAGCATCCTTTCAGAAGCTTCTTCAGTCAGTAATTTGTGTTAATTGTTGGGTTTTAGTGGGATTTTTCCTTTCGTTCTACTAGTTTTTCCTGGAAAATGCCCCGTATTTTAGTATCTGCACTTAATTTAGTGAGTTACTATGTTGGATTTAATGCACTTGTCTTTGACAATGACTAACGGTTACTTTGTTATGCTTTCACCTCCGCTTTTGCCGCAATTTGCCGCCTGCATTTTCACCCCCCCATTTCCCCATTTTCCTGTGTATGTATGGGTGGGTTTGCTTCATGAAGCTGCAATAATGCCCCTTTAATAATTCTCAGTCATTTGGAAAATAACAGTACAAAGCCGTGACCATATCTTTTGCAGTAAGCAACCTTCACTTGCCTTTCCCTCAACGCCACCCAGCACCCACTCTTATGTCCTGGTTATCCTCCTCCTCCGTTTCGAGCATTTTACAGGCCCTGTTTCTCTCGGTTGCACCTCGTTGCTGGGCTTTACTTGTTGTTAGCACCACTACTGACCCCTGCGTCTCTCCACCAGCACCATCACCACCTTTGGCTTGCCCATTCTGGCCATCTCCTGGCTTGTTTTTCTGCACTCCTCCCAATTCATGTCGAACATGAAAATTTGTGTTGCATGTCCCGTTTGTCTGTTGCTCTTTTCCGTCACTTTTTCGCTTTTCCTCCTATTTTGGTTGGTCCTCATTTTGTGTTTTATTTTTTTGTTTTTGGCCCTTGTCCCTCTGGCCACATTTTAAGCTGTTGCCGTTGCCGTTGCAGCTTGTTTCCACTGTTGCATTTTATTTTACATTTTTATTTTTGTTCGCTTTCCGGCTCGTTGCTCTGTGTTTTTCCATGTCCTGCCTGGACTCCCACATCCTACTGTCCCTATCTATTTTTTTTCGGCCAATTGTATTTCTTAGCCATGTGATTTAACTAAGTAGACCTCTGGGGCAATGGGGGGTTTCTTTTGACTTTATCATTATGCAGCTGTTTAAGCCTATTTTGTACTAATATCAATTGTTTTCTTTCTTTTTCTTGCAGGTGAGTTGGAAGATTGGATTTTAAAATGATTTATAAATGGGGTATGTACAAAAGGTAGAAGGATTTTTTAAAGAAAAGGTAAAAAATGGGAGGGAAAACAGGTTAAAATGTGTACAATGTATAAAATATTACGCATACGGCACGTGGGCAGCATTTATTTATTTTAAACTAGGAAATACAAACAGAAAATACAAGATTTTAGTTAAATTCTTAATTATACTTATTAAATTTTATTTACTTTGTATTTTATACAAGAAAAGTAAGATAAAAGTTAAAAAATTGGAGGGAAAACAGGTTAAAATGTGTACAATTTATAAAATATTACGTATACGCCACGTGGCTAAAATGTATTGATTTTTAACTTAGAAACACCAACAGAAAATACCAGATTTTACTTAAATTCATATCTTTATAATATAACTTTATATTTTATATAAGAAAAGTAAGAAAAATCATCAAAAATGGGAAGAAAATCAGGTTAAAATGTAAAAATGTATCAAAAATTACTTATACGCCACGTGAGTCTGCTCATTTTTCAACTTCTCAACCAAGAAATAAATTAAGCAAATACAAGGTTTTAGTGAAATTTATAATTATTTTTACTAACATTTTATTAACTATATTTATTATATATTTAAATATTTAATAACCCAAAGCAAAGTGTTTTTCCCATGCCAGAAACTGTGCTACACTTTTTGCAAAAGCAATTTCTTTTGCTCATTTCCCCCCCTTATCTCTCCTGATTTTTCCATCTCTATTTATTAAATAGAAGGCAGAGAAGCTAATTAAGTTAAACAACAATCAAGGCAGGCATACTGTTTGGCCTAACTGAAGGAGTGGGATGGCTCTGCATTTTGATGCTGGCTTGTAGCCCACGAGGCGTATGCGTAATATGATTTACAGCACATCAAATGTGATTATCAGGGAGCAGAGGCTGAGAGCAAAAACTTCTCCCCACTTCCCGATGGCAATACACACCATATACTAGTTGCACATTGCAGTAGGCAATACCCTCTCTCCCCCTTGGCCCCTCCTTAGAATGTCTGTGCGCCTTAATTTAATTTCCATTGCACAATGTCCCAAGGACTGTGATGCAAGAAAAGGGCCTTCCCCTTCGCCCGTTTTTGTTGCCCAGCTGCTAAGTGAAAACATAATTAATTGAATTAAATTTTCTATTTAGTCCCCCTGCCACTGTTGTTTGCTTTGCAAATCTAACACTTGGACTTATATATAGATAGGGAGTTATACATATAAACATATATATCTGCATTTGAGTTGTCGGTTGATTTGTATTGCATATTAACTAGCTTTTTGGTATATTTTCCATTTGATTTCACATTTGTGCAATTATGTTGAATACCTGGAATTTTCTCTGAGTTCTATCTCATTTTCTTGTTTGTTATTGCATTTTCATGGAGGTGAGTGTGGAAAGCAACTTGTTGCAAATGCAAGAAAAATTCCTAAAAACAATTCTCTCCATTGTCCTTGAGTGTGTAGACTTTTCCCCTGCTTTTCCGACGCATGCGTAAGGAATTTCAAAAGGAAGATGAGAGGAAAATATTAAGGTTTTATAAGAGCGCGAATGCCGGTTTGAAATGACGTAATAGGGTTTTCTGTTAAAAATAATAGTTCGAAAATTTCTGAGAAGTATCTAGGTATAGAAAATTAATAAAACATTTATAATAATTATAAAAAATTTTGGACGTATTTAATTTTTCACAAATCCTTGCATATTTTTCATAAAACTCTTGAGGCTGCCTGATTCAACAGTTAAACTCTACAAAGGGAGCCAAGTAAAGTAATATCTTTTGTAGACTTTTCTCTTTAGTTTTGTTTTATTTGTGTAAGAGAATCATTTCAGTAAATCCCTTTTGTCCGAATAGCAATAGTTCTTTTTTTTTTCTGCGCTTTCATTTTCAGCTTTTGTTGTAAAAATATGTGACATTATTTCTAGCCTCACCTGTCACTCAATCAAACAGTCAGTCAGTCATTCAGTCACTCAGAAAGTGTGAAATTTTCAACTTTCTATAATAAAAAGGTAAATTTTGTAGGGGGAAAATGTGTTAATGTTTTTAACTGAGAGTTTTAAGGAAGTAATTTATGTGAAGTAATTTATAAAAATTTAGTAAATGTATTTCTTTGTTAGTTGGATTAAAAAATTAAATTAAACATTTTTTGGGCAAATAGTTTTTGAGAATGTGAGAAAAAATAGGAGGTTCTTGATCATAAAATGAAGCCTTGTTTTAATATTTGTCTCTACCATTTCAATGCTACTTTTTTTCTAGAGAACTATTTAGTTTCAAATTAATTTTCAAAGGTATTACATTTTTAAATGTGAAAATAAATATTAACTTGAATTTTTGCCATGGATATATTTAATACTATTTAAGCTAACTAATTAAACATAAAACTCTAATTAACCCTTCTTAAAAATAATTACCTTCTCAATGTGTTTCTCTAGGCCCTTTAAAAATCTTCAATTTCATTGAAAAACTCAGTAATTTCTACAATTTTAGCTTAGAAATCTCCGCTCGCCACAGAGTGTGGAAATGAACAAACAATTTTGAGAACGATAGGAAATTGCTAGAGGCTCGACTCTTCTCAGTAGCCAAATAAAAATCATGATAAATCAACAGAAAACTCTGAAGATGAACAAATACAAACAAAGTCGAAACCGCAAGCAGCTAAATGATTGAAAAAAATAAAGAAAAAGCAAAGCAGGAGGCGAATTGGCAAACAGGAAAAGCGACATTTGCTTTTGTTACTACAACATTTGGTCGAAAAAAAAGCGAGAGATTCCCTCAAGCGAGAACAAACAAGGAAGCTGAGTGAGTTAGAGGTAAAGGCAGGACACGGGGTGGAGATTTTTGAAAGATATGCCCCCCGAAACAGGACCTGCGAAAGGACCAACAAAACGCTTCGCAATTTGCGGACAAGCGAACAATTTGTAAATGTAAACAATGACAGTCAAGTGCCGGAATCAAGAGGGAAATGGAGAAGGAAAAGCCGGAGAAAGTGGAAAGTCGAAGGAAAAGGAACTTCTGTCCGGTAACCGATAAGAACAAAACGAACAAAAAAATAGAACAGAGAAGGGGGAAGTAAAGTAAAGTGAAGTGAAGTGAAGTAAAGAAAGCAAGGACAATGGGCTACAGGAAATACAAGTTAAACGCAGAAACGATTAAAAAAAAGCAATTGTCTATCAAGGAAAAAGTTGTAGAGGATCTCAAAATAAATAGAAATTTATTTAAGGGAATATTAATATAATAAAATAAATTTATATTAATGTTATCAAAGATTTAAAATTTAAAAATTTGCCATAAAAATCAAAAGTAAATCAAATAACAAAATTGTAATCGAAATGTTGCCTTTAATTGAGTTTTTCACCATTTTCCTTTATTTCCTCCTTCACATTTTCTTTTGTTTTGTGTTTTTTTTCGGCTGGCAAACTCAACTCCGGTGACCTTACCGCCATAACGACCTTACTTCCCATTGAACCACCCATTGTTTTCATTATGATTTCTATTGGTTGAATGGCTCGTCGGTTGTTCGGTCTGTCGGATTGATGGGAATGGGGTAGGCGTGGCATATTGCCATTAAATGAAGTGTGGTCTAAACGTATTGATTTCATATTTGATTTTTATTTAATAGCGAGAAATTGAGTTTTTGGATGGATGAGCATGAAATAAATAGGAGAAAAAAAATGGAAAAACAGAGAGCGCAACAAATGTTTCAACAGAGGATAGAGGATAACCAGAAGGAGCAATCATGAAAAGCAAATAGATGAGAAATTGTTGATTTTTTTTTGTGTGGAAAATTTGTTAAAGCCATGAAATATGTATGTTAGACAAGGGGGAAAACTGAAAAGCAGCAAAGGAAATGTAAGCAGTTCAAGAGAAGGCAATAAATTATTAATTTGATTATATTTTTTTAAATGACATTTAAAATGCAGGAATAAGAAAGGGAAAAGGAAAGGGATTCTTAAGGTTTTTTAATTTATATATATATTAATTTTCCAGATTTTTTCTATAAGAAATTCAAGGCAAAAGAAGGAAGTAAAAGTAAGTTTAGCTTTTTCGAAGGACCATCAATCAGAACTCCCTCTCCATTGATGTCAACTTCCCTTATGCCATTTACCAAGGAAATTTATATGACCCACCATTTTATTTGCATTTTAGCCCAGGCTGCCAAGGCAGGCTTGGCGACTTGCCTTTATGGCCTGTTGCTGACTTGGCTTGAACAATCAATCAAATTGTCTTTGCCAGAAGAGGATGATCAGTTGGACTTATTGGCCCATACTTTTTTCTTTACTTTTTTTTCTGTTCTTTGGCAACATTAAATCATTCTCTATCATTTCCGCCCTTTGTGTCCCGTCTGGAGTCGTCGTCGTCGTCGTCTCTGTTTGTCAACTCTCCATTCCGGACATTTTGTGCAGTTTTAATTTTACTTGAATGGTATTTTCCGTTTTATTTTTTTGTATTTCCCCATTGCTTCATCGCCTTTGTGTTGGAAGGCATTAAGAGGAAGTGGCGCTTAGTAGTGTGGCGTGTAGGAAACAGGAAATGCCAAGCCATTGAGCAGGCTAGCTTTTCCTTCACTTTTCATTCCCTTCATCTCCATCGAATTGCATTGAATTGAACGGGGGAAACAACTCCTTGGTTTGCTTAATTGAGTTGCCATTATGTTGCTAGGAGCAGGGAGCAGCAGGTGCCAATGAAGTTGAGGGAATGCCTTTTGAGTATACCCCAGCCCAGACTCAGACTGCGAAACTTTTCGTTTTAAATGCCATTTGGGTTTTCTTTTTAGAACCAATTTAGAACCCACAGCTGCAATACTGCACTTTATTCTTTCTACTTATTCACTTGAAGCATTGGCTTACTTAAATGCAATTGGATTTTAAGGGGGTTAGAGAAGAGTGTGGCAAGGATTTAACTTGCAAATACTAGCTGGGAAAGTGTCTGTGTTGTATTTTGAGGATCTAATAAACTGGAATTAGGTTTAAACATCACCTGAAAGAGGGGGAATATGGGTAACTTCGTGGGTAATCACACTAAAAGATCAAATCATTTTGAGAACTATTATTCCTTATAAACACCTATATAAACGGTTAATAAAATGATAATTCCATAAAATCTTATTAACAAACAACTAAAATTATAGTCTCCTTTAAATGCTTCTTAAAAACTATTTCCATTCTGTAATCCCTGGTATTATTATTATAAATTTGTTAAACCGCTTTACAACAATTAGCTTACACGGGGACCATCAGCTCTTTGGTTAGTCGAGGCTTATGAGTAAAAGTTTGGGAATAATCTCGGAACAAATGTGTATATAAATTCGCTATCAACTTACCAACTTCAAAGTAGCTTAAGCTGCCTTGAGGTAGAGCTTAACTCACCTCCATCGTCGTGTTCTCCTCTTTTAACTCAAGCCACCGAATCGAAACCCAAAAGGAAACTTTACATTTATGGCAGCTGCACCTGCTGTTGGCTGTGGCTGTGGTGGCCCATTCCACAATTTTCCCTTTGGCCGCATGCATGTTAACCTTCAATCTTTTGACACGCCAGGCAGGAGCCAAGCCAAGCCAAGCAAAGCTCAAAGTAAAATAATACTTACAAGGAAGCGCATTGCTCATATGCGCCACGAGAGGATCCGGGGTTGGCAACAGGATCCTTCTTTTTCCAACCAGATTTGCCCATCGCTAGGTTTTCCTGCCCCGACCGCCGCATTATGAAGCAGTAATATAAATGTTTATATTCTTGTATTGCGGTTATTATTAAAAACTTTTACTACACCCGACGCGCGCGGAAACTGAAACTGAAAACGAAAACCCCCTGGCAACTTTCACAGCAATATCTTTCCTTTCTTTCCCTCGCCAGTGGGTGTGGCTTAGTGTGTGCTGTGTGTATAAGTTTGTTTGCTCGGCACTTAAGTGGCTCAGAAAGATGTTTCCATGGGCAAAAAAAAAAAAGTTTCTTCTGGCCAAGCAAAGCCAAAGTGATTCGCTGTGTGTTCCACTATTAAAAACTTTGTTACTGTAAAGAACAAAAAAATAAAAAAATAAAAAATAATAAACAACCCAAGGAAGAGAAGATATATATATCTAAAGAGAAGCTTCATTCGATTGCTAAATTGGATTTGTCGATGTTCGTCTTGTTGGGTAAAGTTTAATAAGCTTTTGTTGGCCACAGGTGAAGATGGGATTTCTTTCGTAATTCCAAAATGCATTTAAAAAGTAAAACAAATTCCAAACCGCAGACAGTCAAATTCAAAATAATTCTTTGTCTTTCTCTCATCATACTTTTTGGTTTATGAATGAAAGTTTTGTGTGGGCCTTTGTCAAACACCCGAAAAACCTTTGACATTTGTCCTGACAGGCGGAACAACAAAAAGGATGATGATGATGATGATGATGTGAAAATGAGTTGATTTGAAGCAAGGATTTCTCTAGTTTCTGTGTGTGTGTGTGTGTGGAACCCTTTTCTGGTGGATTGCACATATAAAAGCCGGGCCCTGAAACCATTTAAGTCTTTTTGTGTTGCGGTTTCCTTCACTTCATGATGGATTTTCGTCGAGATTTTCCCCTGCCCTCCCCTCTAATTTCCCCTCTAGTTTGAGTATGTGTGTCTGTCTGTCTGTTGGATTTCTAGTTTAATGAAGTTGTTTGGCAAAAGTTTATGCCCTTCCTTTCTCACCTTATCAACCCACTTCAATACCTTGGCCTTCGCCTCTTAGCCGTTCCGTTTCGTCCGTTTTGTGTTCGTCTAATAAGGCATGTCGACGCAGAGGCCTTAACCCTTTGGTGTAATAGATTTTAGTTGCTTGATTAGGCTGGGATTTGGTCTGGAGTGGGTCTTCCTGTCAAGTCTGGAGCATAAGGCAAAAGCTGGTAGCACTTGAAATTACTGAAAATGCTTAAAGGATTACACAGAGCAGAGAATATGATGATAATTTAATGGAAAATTTATTATTGATGAAAAATATCATAAATAAATAAGCTGGAAAATATAAATTAAATTCCTGATAGTTTCATTTACTCTTAAAATATAAAAAAGAGCTGGAATTTATGAGAAAATGACATCTAAAGGTAGTAAATAAATTGTTAAAATATTTATTTTACCCACAAATTCCTTTTTCCACAATCTTCTCGCAGAAAATAAACCCAAAGCAGCGTTTCCTTTTCTCGACTCACTTGGTTGATGAATATCTTAATCCCATTGTATGAGCAGAACCAGAGTTAACTATTCATGTGGCATCCTTTGGATAACGAATGCGGCATATATCAATGAATGAGTGACTGAATGAATGAATTAAGGACCAAATGACTGACTGACTGACTGTTGAGAGAGTGAGAGCCGTAGGATACGTGAAGCTATTGTTGTTAATCCTTTGTGTGAACTTCAGCTTACAACTCATTATTATAACGCCTGTCTCTTGCCTGTTGGATATTTCATCGCCTTTGCTCACAAAACTTTTAGTTTTCCCGCCCAAGTTTTCCCTCGGCTAAACGATTTTTCGGGGGCCAAAAGTTTTTTGGATCCTTTGCTTGCCTTTGTTTTCAATTTAACGCTTTAATTACCACGATGAATACTTCACGAATCTCTCTTCTCGGTGTGTGGAAATTCATTGACAGGCAATTTGCAGCTCACAGAGACTTTTGCCCTGTCCCCCAGCTGATGTGAATGAAGGCTGTTTGTTTAATAAACTGCAGCCGGTTTTTAATATAATTAATAATTTATATATTGGCTCAGAGCAGTCGAGTAGCCATTGTGTGTGTGTGTGCTTATGTGAATTATAATGTGGCTCATTTGGGTATTCGATTTAATTAACATTGAAATATTTTTATGATAAATTGCAATGGGTAATACAAAAAATTGCCACAAATTGTATGGAAAATAAAAGCTTTGCACATACACTGGATATTAAATGAGTTATTCGTGTGAAAAACTGATTGGTTAATTACATTTTCAACTTTTTGGGGTTACGTCCATTGATGAAGTAACTAAAGTTCAACTCTCAGAGGAAAATTATAAATTTTTTTTATGAAAAAGGAAATACAAGCGTTTAATTTTAAATCCTTTTTATTTGCGAAGCAAATAACTGAAATATTAAATATCATTAAAAGGAAATGATTCAAAGGAAGCCAAGGCTTTTGTGTACTTTTAAATTCCTTTGCCAATCGATTTAATTACATTTCAACGAACTCGTTTGTTCTTTCTTTTCCGAGAGTGTGTAAATTTTCATACTTTTTATAGTATTATTACTTATTTTCCTTTTTGATATATTTGATATTTATTTAGGGCTGGTAAATAATTTTTAAATATTTATTAACTACACAGAATTTATTCCAATTTCATCCAAATGTCTTACAACAAAAGATTTTATTTAATTTTACATTTCTGCCCTCCAAATTATATTTCACTATATCAATTTAATGGCATTTTAAAGGCTTCCCTTGTTCCTTCTCAAGGGAGAAATTGTTGTCTGCGACAGCTTTTGTCACAAGAATTTCAATTAAATTCCATCTTAAATGATTAGACATTCAAAATGTCCTTTGTCTTGTCTATTTATGTGCCGCATTCTCTCTCTGTCTCTCTTCCTGTTCTCTTGCCCCTTCCGGAAGTGGGAGAGGTTGACATTTTATGATTGATTGATTTCTGTTTGCTATCAATTATGCATAACATTTTGCACGCTTCGGCAGCTTTTTGCTGCTGGAGCAGCAGCCAGGGAATGGTCTGGTTTTGGTCTGCTATGGTCTGGTTTCACTGTCATTATTTTGTTAAAATTATTTTAATGAAATTTCCCCCCATAATATAATTTTGCCGGGCTTCTGCTTGCTGTGTGCAATATATATATTTGTGTGGCGTGTCTCTCTCTCTGCGCCACTGAAATTGATATAGTAAATTATTCATAGAATACAATTCATTTCGTTTTTAATTGCCCGAGAAAACTGAAGCGTGTGACGACAGATATTTCAAGTAATTTTGTGTATTAATGATCATTGATTTAATATATATGCTTCAGGCAATTGAAGAATTATTTCGCTTTAATGATTTTGCGGATTAAAGCGATTGAAGCATACATTTTACAATGATTAAAATGGAAAACTTAATACCTCATAAAGCATAAACCAAATGTCCTTGGTGTCTTTTTATCTGTATGAACTAAAATTCATATATTACCTTAGTTGCCTAATTATAATGTATTTTTCATTCCATCAATACTCACAGACACTTTTCTGTCTGTCGTTTTTGTGTTATTTCTCTTTTATCCCAGACGACCTTCAACTGACAACATTTATTAACACGTTGTCAAATGGCAAAAATATTTTCGTTCACCTCAAAAATATAAATATTTAATTTATTAGAAGCATTTTCTAGTGTTGTTTTTTTTTCAGCTGCACTGACCAATTTTTGAGTCTCTGTGGACTTTAACTAATTAGACAGGCGGCGCAATGTCATTGAATTTGAAATTGGGAAAATTGTTAAAAAAAACAAAAACAAAAATATAGGCAAACATAAATAGTTTTAATTGGATTTGTTTGTTTTCAAAGTGTTTGTAGGGCAGGTGTATTGACAGGTAGAAAGGTTAAATAGAATAATAAACACATTCAAATGTGTTTACTTAATGATAAACTTTTAATTATAAAGTTAATTCATAAAATAATGAATAAATTAAAACAATAATTTATTATATATTCTTAAATGATTTATCAAGATAAGTAGGAAAGCTATGGCCTGTCTTAAATTTGGTAAAATTAAAAAGAAACATTTACAAATAATCTCTAAATTTATGTAAAAGCTTAATTTAACAGAACAAACAATTTAACAGAACGAAAGCAGTATAAAATGTTGACGAATTGCTGAAAACATGTTGCGCAATATTCGAAATAAAGGCAAATGTTGCTAGGAACATGTTGGGTTATACCCATTAATGTTGTAGATAATGTTATTTAGGTAAAACTTTAATTTAACAGAACGAAAGCAGTATAAAATGTTGACGAAGTGCTGGAAACGTACGTGTTGCGCAACATTTAATTAAAGCCAAATGTTGCTGCTGCCATTAATATTGTAGATGATGTTATTTACGTAAAACTATAATTTAACAGAACGAAAGCAGTATAAAATGTTGACGAATTGCTGGAAACATGTTGCGCCACATTCAAATAAAGGTAAATGTTGCTAGGAACATGTTGGGTTACACCCATTAATGTTGTAGATGTTTTAGGAGTTCAACAACTTTACAGTCTAAACTTTGTCTAATAACTCCCTTTGTTATGATCAGATTTTAATCAAATTTCCAGATTATCAATTTTCACATATTATTTTATTTATAAAGGGATATAAATATACTTTATGCTGTCCTTTCTGGACAAAATTTTTAAATATTTTCACTTTTACATTCTTTTCTTAAATACAATTGGCTGTGCCAGGATCAGAAGCAGGATCAGGTTCTGCATCCCCAAAAACAAGCTGACAGCTTGCCCCAATGGATGATGCACAGAGGCACTACACTCGGCCTTCCATCAGGCGTTGTCGAAACTGCAAGACCACAGAAACCTTCAAAACAACATTTGATTGACCACTCAAAAGCGGCCCCTTGACAGTTTTAGGCATTTTGGCATTTTGCTTATGGCGCAAAGCTCTTCCTGCTGAAACACACACACACACCCAATACACGCAATCATGATTGCACAACACCCACACACACACTGGGAAAATAATTGATCCCATTGTGCTTGAATTGTAGTGCGTGTGTGTTGTGGATATGTGTGTGTGTTGACAGAAGCAGGCGGCCAGGACATGTGACATCCTGCCGCTGAAGCCCCACAAATTCTCTGCCGTTGACAGTCGCCCCTTCAATTTCTCCGCCCCACCAATACTCCTACTCTCTTGCTCTCTCCACCACCCATCCCCCCCCTAGCATTGTCATAGGCGTCGACTTGCTGAAATTGGCTTTTGTACAGAGCCCAAAAAAGTAGGGCGTGGGAGGTGGTAGATAGATGGCGGAAGCGGAAGGGGGGCTAAAATGCCAACCAACAATAGCTAAATGCAAAAATATTTTTCGCACAAATCGACGCAGCTCCTCCTGCCCCTGCTGCCGTTCTAGGTTTTTGTATTCAATTTATGAGGCCCAGTTTTATGGGTGGATCGAGGAGGGCAGGCAACACACACACAAAAACTAATGACGGAACGTTTGATTTTGACGTTTTTATTGATTTGTGAAGTGGTGCACTCTGCATACATGTTAAATGTACAATTGCAGGCAAAGAAATAGGTGCAGTTATGAGTAATAAAAAGAGTTTAGATATTAAATGATAATTTAAGATAGTTTTTCAAAAATTTACCATTGAAATTACAGCCATATAAAAGCCTTTTAATTTCTTAAAATAATTTTTAAAAGGATATTCAGTTTGTTTATTAAAAGTCTTCTATCATTTTTGTGCTATTATTGTGACTTTGATTGTACAAATGCTTGATGTTTCCTGGCCCAGAGAGAGATATATATTTGAAAATATAGAATGCAATGCAACTGACTGTGGAATGCCCCCGTAATGAGGCCCAAAGTGCCTGTCGAATTCCATTCAAATTTTATTCTAACAAAATTTGTTAAGCCCCCAAAATAATTTTCAACCCTTCGCACATTTATTTATATTTTTTTTAGGGAAAATTCAGCATTGATTTTGCAGCGTTTAGCTAGTTGCAATTTTGGGGGAAACTGGCGGTTTTTTCCCCGCGATTTGTTTGGTTTTCTTTCGTTTTTTGTCTGTCTGAAAATCTGTTAGACACATCTGCGGCACCTTTTTGGAAGTGTTCCAGACAAATCTGAGTTATGGTTAATGTCTGGGGACAGTGAGGAACAGAAAAATAGGGAAGAAGAGAAATTCAAAGCCAAAAAACAAAGTCTAAATAAATAAAAGAAAATTTTAAATTAAAGAAAAGATAAATAAATAAGTATATAAACATTTTAATAATATTTTCCATAGAAAATAATATAGTTACAAATAATTAAACCTCTTTGAACTTGAAATAAAATATCTCAATTTGGCTTAGAACTTCACTTTAAATGTTAAACCTAAAAAGTTTCAATTTATCTCAAAAATTGACCATTTAAAAAAAAGATTTAAATGCCAGACAACTTAAAATACTCGAACAATGCCACTATATATTTGATTTACTTTTTCTTTTATTATTCAAACCATCAAAAATGCATAAATGTCAGCGTTTGCCATTAACAAAGAAAGAACGTAGCACATGAAAAAAAAAAATATGGCTAGAATGCTATATCGTAGTGACCAGCCAAACGACTGGCTATAGAGAGACGATACGTAGCCAGTAGGAGCAACAAGAGCCAAGCACCAGTGCCAGGAGCAGCAGCATCGGTGGCCACAACAACAAGGACAACAACGAAAAAAATCTTTCAATAAAACAATTTACTCAATTGGCTCAATGACTCGACGCGACTTTGGAGTTGTTCCTTTTTATACTAGTTGAGGGGGGTTTTTTTTTCCTGTTTTGTTTGCAGGTTTTATGAGGCAGCCTCGTCGTGGGCAGACAAAGGAAAATGTATGGAATAGTATGGGGGTTAGGAAGAGAGGTAAATTCTATTTAGTTATGTGGCTTGTTTCATGGAATACAGCCGGCAACAATAAAAGCGAGATTTTGTGCAGTTAGCATGAGCTTTGTTGGAAATATTAAGGCTTGAAAATACCTCTGCTGTTTGTTATTAAATATTCCTTAAAAATATTGGTAACAAATAAATTTAATGAAATGACTCTTGAAGATATTTTTTTTAAGAATAAATATTTAAAGAAATCAATTAGGGCACTTGACCTCCCAATTACGATTTTAAGCGATTGAAACTCGTTGTTTTTCTTAGAAAAAACTTTAAAAACTTTCATTATTATTCATCTCTAAGATAATTTAGAGTTTATCAAGTGATTCCTTCCGGATTCCTTGTTTTTATTCCTTGTTTTTATGAATTCAACTGACATTATGTTTCTTTATTTCGAATTGTAAAATGTCAGAACATTTTTTAAAATTTAACGCTTGACAAACTGTAAATATAATAAACAAAAATTTAGATAATTATATTAACACCCATATACCCTTTTAAATTCCTTTTAAGTCTAGGGTATCGGAAAAGCCCATGGGGCTGCAGTTTTTATGTGTCCGCTGACGGCGTCACCGTCGCCGCCTACTACACATTTCCATTTCCCTTTGCTCCGACAGCTTTATTCTCTGCATCTTCTTCGTTTTTTTTTTTTGTGTTTAACTTCTTTCAATTTTGCCAATATTTCTACAGTTTTTATTTCCCTACCTGGGGTGTGATGCCCCCTCGTATGTCTATGTGTCTCCCAGTGTATATTGCATGTGTGTGTGCGTTGTCGTTCGGCGCCATTGTGTCCTTGCGCCATCATCCTGCCACCAGAAGTACGTACCTTCCATGTCCCTGCTCCTTCCCGCTTCGCCCCTCTCTGTGTACTGTTTCAATTTAGCGCATGTCGTCATAGCAGCCATTGATGCATAAATAATGGAGATGGTGTGTGTAGGTGGGTGGCATTGCAGGGAGTGTAGTAACGTTTTGTTGGGACTAGCTTTAACTGTCAGTCAGTCAGTCTGGCAGGCGCTAGCTTCTATTTTTTCCCTTGTCTGTGTCCTGTGTCCCCAAAACTCGCAGGATCAGTTTCCCTGTAACTGCATTTTTAGGTAGATATTTCCAGTTTCTTTATACACTGGATACCCGCTGCTGTGCTTTTGTTTGTCCTTGTCTGTTGAGCCATTCAGAATTGTCGCTTTATTTGCCATTCAAAACAATTTTTATCGATTGTCCTGAGAGCTGGAGCGCTGGGCGGGATGTCAAAATGGGATTCAATGGGGTTTAGACAGGTTTAAGTTTACACCTTTAACATTGAATGTCATTTGGAGAGTTTTAATCTGTGATTTCGAAGAGAAATTTAAGTAAGAAATACGATATTTCTATGATTTTATTATCTTTTATGACTTTTATAATATTTTTAAAAGAGTTTAAGTGGTAAAACAAAAAGGTTTCGAGCTAGAAAAGTAAGCAAATAATCAAGGGATACTTTAAAACTGCATTTGGGGAGTTAATAAAGTCCCCAAACACCTATTTGGCATTTGGCAGTTGAATTTCCTTCAATTATCCACTAATAATTGCCCTCCGAGCTGCCTAGAGACTGAAATTTGAAAGCATTCCATTTGAATTTCCATTGGATTTTCGCAATTTACCACCTACCTTTGCCAGCTCACCGAGCACACGCTGCGTATGCGTGATATGCCTGTGTGCTAACAATCAACGAGGCCAAGAATTGAGCCAGTCCAAACCTGCCCTATTCACCACCTGTCTGTGGATAAAGGTCAAAACTAGAGGGGGGTTTTCATCGGTGAAGAGAATCTGCTAGCAGCAGAGGAAAATCGAGGAAAACAGAAGCTGCAAGCAGCTCAAAAACTCAATTAAAATGCCTACGACAAGTGAGTGAGTGCGAGTGTGTCTATTAGCCAGGTCCAAAACCAAACCAAAACCAACTCAGCCAATTAAATTTTGCAATAAAATTTACGCATGACTCTGCACACAAAAATCTGCACAAAAAGCTATTAGTCAAATTAAATTATGATTTAAATTAAGGCAAATAGAGAGAGAGAGAGAGAGGGGAAAGGATATCTATCAACCATTCGAGTTCAGTTAGTTCAGATTTGAAGTATTCACAAATATTTTCAAGCATATAAATGCTTTAACAAGTGGTTGGAAATATATATATTCAGAGACTGTGAACCGAAAACCAAACAAAATTGGTTAAAGGCAACAGGACTGAAAGACGACAATGCGCTTAAGGCCAAAATACAAAAAGATATTCACTTTTTGTTTGGTTGTAAAATTATTCAGATTTTGCCAGCAAGTGAGGAATGTTGAGGATAACCACCAGATGACTTAAAATCAATTTATTATTGCAGGATATTGCAGTTTATTCCTGTAATGTAAATATTCAAGAGTTTTTGCTTATAATTTATGCATTAAATATTTACTTAAACATAGTAATAGTTCTGGGGAAAAAAATATCTTTCTACTTTTAAGTAAAACTTTCTTTTCCGGAAATATATTTCTGTATTTTCTTGAAATATTTTAAAACTTATTTAATGTCTTTTAAATATTACTCATTATTGTTTCTCAGTCCAATATTTAATTGCAAATATCTTGAAATATTTACCATAATTATTTCCCAGTCCAATATTTAATTTAAACCAATAATTTCATTAATATTTGTGGCTGATTATACTCCACACTTGGCCAACTTGCAAACCGATATTACCTGCAGCTGATTTATAAACATAATAAAGTGTCTGGCTCTATCCTACGTGCCTGCCTCACATTTAATCCTGCCTGGCATTTTACTCGAGATTTTGCCCTCAATCATAAACAATCAAGGAGTGGAGGAGTGGAGTTTTGTAGAATAGTATATCCTTTATCCCTTTTGAAAATATACTCGTTTTTATCATTGGTTTCCATTGGATTTGTCCTGCGGTCAGTCTCGGTGTGTGTGTGTGTGTGCTCGAAGGATATACCATAAACTCTCTTTGCACTTAATAAACGTATACAAGTAACTATCTAAAATGGCTACAAAATGCTTGGTCTTGTATTGTATTACAGATGTGCAAATATAGAGCCAATTAATTATTATGAAATCCAGTTTGGCTGCAGCCCAAAATTCAGGCAAAATTCAAGTGGCATTTGAAAATCATTTAAGCTACACACACAACCCCCCTTTGGAAGTAAATATTTTGTGTGTGTGCGTTGAGAAATCCCTGAATGCAAGTTTTCTATCCCCCAACTGGGAAAGTGTTATGTTTGCTCTGCTGCTTAAGCGGCACTTGAGCGTGTCCTTACTGCTGGATCTGAGTCCCCAGATGTGCATCGTCTTACTTTTAATAAACAATACACATTTACAGTAAATAATTGCCAGGGATTTGTTGCAGAATTTATTTACATTGTATGTGGATTGTAAAATGTGGCATTTTCTTGCTCACAACAAAATGGGAATTCAATAAATTGTTTTCAATTTTCTTTTCTTTGGATTTTGTGGCTTTGCATTGCTGATTGCCATGAATTAGTAGAAACTGTCAAAGGCCAAAGGATATTGCAAAACTGAAAAAAGGATAAAAGAAGTAAACCAAGAATCAGCAGAAATGTCACATTAATTCCAAAGTTACTGCCAATGCTGAACAAATGCATGAATCACATATTCAAAAAACAAGTCTCTCTTCTCTATAGTAACCAGACTACAATGCGCTCAATTAAATATAAAAAAAAAGAAATGGAAAAAGATTCCAGCCAGCAGACTTGGCAAACAAACTTTTTGGCCCTGATGGATGCCGCCCTATGACAATTTTTCTTTATATTTATTTTCTGGGCGCCACCCGAAAAATCTGTCTACTCCAGTTCTGGTCTTAGCCTCAGTCTCAGACTATTATTGGGGTTATGGCTAGAGCGGCGCGTGGGAGGGACAACTCTTAATTAAATTGAATTGTTTGCCATGTGTTTTTGCCAGGCCAGACGCTCTCTCTCTGGACAAAAGGCAACAACGAGAGAAGCAAAAGTTTGTTGGTGCAACAGGAGGATTGGTTTTGTTCTTTGCTTGTGGGTTTGGGAAATCCTCTAGCCAAAGCAACAATTTTCCTGAATTTTCACGGCAAATTATGAAGGCATTTTCGAAGTCAGGTTCCAATTTTACATTGTGATTTTAGAGAGAGTTAAAATTCTGCTGACTAAGGGGAATATATGAAGTTAATGGTTTGCTTTAAATATAGCTACAAGTGATGTAAGGATATTTTCTATACTTCAGGATTTCTGTTAAATTTGTTGTCTTGTTCTGTGCTGCGTGATTCTAAATGATTTAAAAAACAAAATACATTTTTAGGGTGCTTCAAAAATTACTAGGTTTTTTAAAACCTTTTAAATTGTATTTTAATATATGAAATATGGTTTTTTAAGATACCAAATTTAGTGTTAATGAATTATGAAGAGCCCTTTGTTAAAAGTTAAATGGAATTGTAAAAGTTTTTTAAGAACTGTAATTATTTTTGTACCTTCTCATTTATATAGTTTCATTTTTTAAGATATTGATTCTTAGATTCATAATCTCTTAAAATTTGAGGATTTTATTTTTATTTTGAAGTTCAAAATGTGCTCTCTGGTTTCTAGCCAAACTCATTTACATATTCATGGCCCCCTAAAAGGTCAAGGAAATTAACCTTCAAAAACCTTCTTTGTTAGTTTATGAAAGGTCTTTGGTCCTTTTAGTCCCTCAACAACTTCACACTTAACTTGATGTGTTCCTACAAATTTCCCTTGATTATTAACACGCTGTTTGATTTGTGGCTTTAGCCTATGGAAGTATGCAAATGATTTGTTGAAATTAGGTGAGAAGTAAGTTTTAAACATTTAAATAAAACCCAGCAATTAAATCATATGCTGATATATATTATTATTAGCCAGTATAAGTCACAAGGCTTCTTCTTTTACAAAATTAAATATCTCAAAGCTAATCAAAAACCTCGGAAACCACAGGACAAAGGAGCAGAAAACATTGACTTTGGAAATGAAGACGGAAAGAGTGAAATAATAAAAGGCGAAAGGAGCAAAAAGGAGTAAAACTTTCTTGCCATGCAATTACAGCTTGGGGAACACAGAGCAGAGTCCGGGCATTTCCATTTTTGATGCCACTGATGTCGAGCCTTATCCACCATCCACCTCCTGGATTTCCATCATTCCTCCTCACTCCTTAATCCACACTTCCTGTTGTGTTGCTGCTGCTGTTGTTGTTGGCTGTGAGAATTTCGCTTTGTTTTGTCGCCGTGCGGTCGCATAAATTAGCGCAACTTTAATCTGATTTTAATTGGGGTGGCGTCGTGGATAGCAGCAGAAAGAGGAGAATGGAGACCAAAGAGCTTTAGCTGCTAAATCCTTGTTCTTTCTATGGGCTTAGAATTCCTCGCATTGCCGTTTTTGCTGTGAAATATTAATGAAAGAAGAGCCGGATGAGAGCTTCAAGTGGGCGACTAAGGACTAGAGGAGAGCTTAGGTGAAACAGCCTCCCCAAGCCCACCAGCAGCTTATCTTTTACCCCAGCGGAAGCTGCAGATATTCCCTCCCTACCCACTTTATGTTGTCCTGTCTTGTCCCCTGTGATATTTATATTTATTTGTACAAGTTTTGAAAAGCGTAATTTGCTCTTTTAATTTCATTTCACGTTCTATTTGCTTGGTTCGTTCGTAAAGGGTTCCAAAAACAAGGGTTTCTATTTGCTTGGCGGGATGCTTTATGGACGGGGGGAGAAACTCTGTTTAAATAGGCTTTCGTGGGTGCTAAAATATAAGATAAGCATCAGTTGAACTTTTTGTGTAAACAAATTAAGTTTTATGACATTTACTTGTGCAAAGGTTTTTTATTATTATTAAATAAAAAACCTTTTTCTTAAGGATTTTCGAAACTAGAGATTAGAGTTGCCTTACTATTTTCTGTGATAGTGTGACCATCCTATTTTTCACGTCCTTTTAAATCTTTTATTTATTTTTCTTAATTTAAAAACAATAAATTCATTAAATCCTTTATTTAAGGAATGTATTATTCCTGGCCTACCTCCGCTTAGTACATTCTTCTCTTTCTCTTTTAATTTTGTGAGAATTTCTGCAAATATTTCAATGAATTTCGCAGGCAGCATTTGAGAAAGCCTCCGCGTGTGCGTGTGTGTGTGTGCGTAATGAAAAGGACATGACAATGAATTAACACCCAACAGATGGCGAAGGCAAATGGCGAATGAATCGAAACGGAATGGTATGGAGATGGAAATGGAAACGGAAGTGTGGAGAACACAAGCAGAACGAAACGGAAGCTATCATCATCATGGCTTTACCATGACCAGTTGGTGGCTAAAACTCTGGACTATGTCTGTCTCCGCTTTCAATGTGGGGGGAACTTGTGTGTGTGTGTGTGGGGTTTTTTACAGTCGAAGAAAATTAAATGCAATTTGTAGATTTTAAAATATATTTTCTTATAAGTTCTGGTTAATGAATGAGAAAGGATTAAGTTTATTTGCCTTAAATATTAAATAAATTACCTCCGCATTAAACATTTAAAAAAATTAACTAACCAATTAACTATATATTAATTATTATTATTTAATGCAAAAAAATTTGATTAATTTTGAATGCAAGAAAATTAAATTAATTTTTTAATGAAAGGATGATTAATCCTTGATCATTCATTGCCTAGAATATAAAGGAAAATATTTTAAAATCTGTTCTAAATTTTTTTTCTACATTTGGTGTCTGATTACTACTCCTAATTTTTACTTAATTGTCCCCAAAACACTGTCAAATTTCTCTCAGTGCATTAACGTTTGTGTCCTGGCATGCAAGGACTATTCCAAGCGCATTTAAGGGGCGAATTTTTCGTCGAAATAAAACCATAAGATGCTTGAAATGCCAAGCGAAAAATAGTTTTGACTGCTGGCTGTTTTTCACATGGGGCAGAGGGGGGTTTTCCAGAGGAAAAGCGGCTGTTGCTGTCTGCAGCGTCAGCTATTCTGCTCTCTCTTTCACCAACTCCCTCGCTGTGTCCTTCTGTCTCTTTCTAGTCAAACACAAAACCATGGCATGTGCAATTTTCATAGTAGTAATGATGGCGCATATGTATTGGTGTATCTAAGAGAAGACCGTGTGTGTGTTATCAAAGCGCAAACAATGTCCTGCAAAGTAGCAGGATATGCATGCCTGCAAGTGTGTCTGTGTGTTTATGGCAGTTATTCAGCGTAAATTCTGCAGCTTTTGTATGCGCACCGTCGTGCGGAAGTGTTGATAAACCCAACTACCGCTTCCCGCCCCCCCAAAAAACCCCCTCCCAGAAACCTCTCCATTCTTCATCAACCAAAATAAAAAGAAGTGAACTTCATTTGCTCTTGCAAGTCCTTGTGCATTTTGCAAGCAAACAAAACTGCCTAAGGATGTGAGGGAGAACTTTTAGGAATATGAAAATAATTGCCTAAGGATCATTGCCAATTTACTGCTAACTAAAGTTCAACATTGTTGAGGTTGTAAAGGTGTTTTCAAATGGGTTTTTTAAATGTTTTGTTTAAATACGTTTTGTGCTTTATATACCCTTTAAGAAACTGAAATTCATATGCATTTCCGCTTTATAATTTCTTATAGAAATTCATGTATCTCTCATTTAAAGCCAAAATTCTTGTTAACAACTTCTGCTTTTCACCAGAAATCCATTTTATTTATTTATTTACTGTTCAAAAATAAAACTCTCCCAGAATTTTCCAAAGCTAGCAGGACTTTTTTATATAACATTTGCTGCCAACAAAAAAAATAAAGCTCTTTAAATATTGAATTTTTGTAGCTTGGACTGCACTTGACACAGTTCCTGTGAAACTGTTTTCTAGGGCTCTGTGTTGGCTTAGCCGCCAAACGAATTCCACAATGCACATGCACCACACACCACACACACAAGCCACAGATATGAGTGGGCGATGATGGAAAAGTTTTTTATTCCAGCCCGTGCATATTTTTCAATTTTCCGCTTTTGCCACCCGCTCGTGTATGACAAAAGTTTTCCTCTTTTTCACGCTGCTGTCCAGTGGCTTCAAGGACAAGGCAGGAGTTGGAATATATATATGTATATATTATATATCATACATATATATGAAATAAAAAATACATTTTTCCTTCGACTGAATGATATATGGATAGGGCACTTGAACGCAGGCCTTTCCTTCCTCTCTCTCTGTGTTTTTTTCTTTTGCATTGTTTGGGGCGTTGGCAGTTCTACCTTTGGTGGAGAAAGGAGAAAGTAGAGGGGGGGTTCAGAGGTCAGTATGTGCAAAGGCAATATATATAAAATACAATATATATTCTCTGTTTTATTTTCCAGCCAGTTGTTATTTTCAGTCGATTCTTACACTATTTTTCTTGTTCGAGAAAACTTTAACCTCCTCCTCCGCCAACCATTTTTTCTTGGTTTTGCGTAAACAATACTTCAAGGTTCTTGGAATGGGTTGGATTTTTGTGGTTTGAGTTGGGTTCCCCGGCATGTTATTGGATATGTCAGGGGTCAAGCATTGTCAACGTTTATGATATGTGCGCGAAATGCATTGAAAAGGAAGAACAATGTATCGAAAGAATGAAATATGTGGGTACAAAACAGGATATGAGTGGAAAGGGATTACATTTCTCTTATCGTAGATAGAATTTTATCAAATTTAATAAGAAAATAATTGTATATTTTCATACTATAGTTTTCAAACTTAGTTTTCCTTTGTGTGGTGACTTTCGCCTGAGTGCATTTCCATTTTAGAGATTGCCACTGTTTTTGTGTGCGTCACATTTAAAGTGCCTTGCCCTTTGGCATGCCACAAACACACACACACTCTATTCTCCATCATAACTGTCAAAAACCGACAGAAACTCATCCCCCCACATGGATATATATATATATAGTGCATATATGGAGCGACACAATTGCAAAACATAAACAGAAAACAGAAAAGTTGTAATCACAGCTGTCCGAACCGAGTGAAAATCATGCTCAGATATATATTGTGATGAACCATGAGGGATCTATGACTCTTAATGGGGATACACACACACAGACACACAGAGGGATAGGGTGTGATATGGTTGTACTCTCTGCGTACGATAATCATAATCAGCAAACTGTTGTTGCAACTGTCACTGCATTGCTGCACACACCACACACACACATTTTATTTATATTTTTCCGGCCAAGCAGACGCTTCCAGCGAGCATCATCGTCCTCGTCATCAGAGTCATAATAGTCATCTGGTGCCGCCACTGCTGCAGTTCTCCATCTGTTTTGAGGTTCCTGCTGATGAAACCACAGCGGCGGCACTCATTCGTTTTAATTGTTATCATCAAAAATGTCACTTTAATGTTGCCTCTAAATAGTGCAGATATAACTAGGCGAACTTGTGGCACATTTATTATTATGAAAAAAAAAAAAATGGAGAACGAAGCATAAGAACAGAAACAGATGCTGATTTAATTAGGGGTTTCTTAGGTTGTACAAATATTATTTTAATTTACAAAGATAATACCTTTGAAGTATAAATTGTATGGCCTTTAAGGTATTAAATATTATATGTTTTATATACATTTTATTTCTCTTCTAATATAAAGCACAAGAATTTTTTTTAAGCAACGAATCACAAATATTTCAATGAAATTGTTTTATAATAAAGTTTTAATTAATTCACCTTTAATTTAGGCTGTTTCGGAATATTTATTATATTTTTTCAAACTGTTTGTTAGTGAAATCTTACAAATAAAATAGAATTTCTATAATCGATTGTTTAGCAATATTTTCTATATTTTTTATTCAAACTTGTTCTTACCGAAATCTTAAAAATTAAAAAGAATCTCAAAAATCAATTGTTTATATTTTCTATATATATTTTCTATATATTTTTTTAAATTTCTTATTAAAATCTTAAAAATGGAGTAGAATTTTAATAATTAATTGTTTAGCCATTCTTTTAAATTTTTTTTTGTTCAAACTTTGTCTTAGTAATTCCCTAAAAACGAAATAAAATCTCAAAATTTGTATCTTCTGGCTCTCTGAAATTAATTTGTGTATAGCTCAAACCTTGTAAAAATATTTAACAAATTCCAGAAACAAAAAACCATAAATAATACTATATTTTATAGTTTTTATCTTTCATAAAAACTATAATTTTGCTAACCAATGTAAAATGACACTGCAAATGTGTGCGCTGTGTGCCCTGAGGTTACAAGTGTGACACAGAATGTGTAATTTGCACTTAATTGTCACAAATAAGCGAAAGGAATTTTCGTAATATTTTTATTTTTACAACCCGCAATCCTCAATGGAATTACTACATTCAATCCCTCCGCCGCCCGCACTACTCTCTTCCTCCTCCTTGGGGTGCGATTAGCTTAGTTTCCATTACGAGGAAGAGAGGCTTGGCCCAATTTTCCTGGCATTTAATTAGCATTTTGTAATACATTTGTCGTAATGCCCTCGAGTATTTCATTTGCTGCTACTCGTCGCCCTCTCTCCTCTCCTCTAGTTTCTGCTCAATGTTATCGTTCTGGTTCTGTTGTTGTTGGTCGTTGTGCCCCCTACTTTTCATTTTAATTAAATTGCTTGATTGTCCAGCGGTCGGGTCGGATGATTATATACGATTGCATCTGCTGGTGGAAAAAGTTGGGGGCGAATGGGTTTGACTTTAATGCAAATGAAGCGAATATATATCCCAGCACGCACAGAAAACCCAGAAGAGATACCAAATGATGTCACTCGAGTGCAGTTAAGGCGGAAAATGAAAGTAATTTTTAAGTGAAATAAATTCCAGGATTTGTCAATTATTTATTTAAATATTTACAATATTTTTCAATACTTTCTTAGAATAACTATTGATTCAAGTAAATAGTTAACCAATTTATAACCTTTTATATATATTATAATTCTTGCCATTTCATAGTATCAACCCCATTCCTAATCCTGGGGCGGCAAAGTGTTGAGAGCTTGAGGCGTGGCAATGACAGTACACTTTTATTTTTCTTTTTTCTGGGTTTGCTTTAGTGGGTGTTGACTGCCCACCTTTTTCCTCTGGCAAATGTGAATGTGTTTATCGCCAGCACTTAACCCATTTATGCTCGGGTCCTGTGGGTTTTCTGGTCCCTGGACTTGGACCTGAAACCACACCCAGCAAATGGAGGAAAGTGCTAAAGCGCTCGCCCCATAGATTCTCCCGGGAATTGATGAACATGCGAGTGGAATATAAATATAAGTATATATGTAGATATATACTTACTTATATGTTTGTGTTTGCTTATATCTAACAAATGACTGTCGTCGTCCCATTGAGTGGTTGATGACTGGGCAGAAAATTCACCCTGCGGCTATGTCGCCTATGCAACCATATTTAATTGCCACAAATTAATTAAATTAATGAATTGTTTGCAGAGAAGATTTCTCTAGTCATTTATCTAAAAATTAGCCAAGCCAGTAGAGTTTTCTTTACTTCACCATATTGTTTAGTTTTCCCCCCCCACACTCCTCCTCCTGCTGATGATGACACATGATTTTCCTTTTGCAATTTTACTGCTAATGATTTGTCTGAGCTGTTGTTTTTCCCAGCTGAATTGGAAAATTAATTTTCGCTTCAATAAAATTATTGGCTGCTGGGGGATATGGCATATGCGAAATGCAATATAAAACTTTTATTAGGCTTATAAACTTGATGGCAATTTCAGTGTTAAATTGAGATGAAAAGAGGGGATGTGAGAGAAAAGGAGGCAGGATTTTCCTTGGTCTGATATCAGCATTTTCCTTCACACTTTTCGTTTGTGGTGCCATTTTTATGTCACTTTCATTAAACCAAAAGAGGAAATGGAACATTTTTACTCATTCTGTGGGTGTGTGTATTGTGTGTGTTATGTGTGTGTGTGGTTGCGGGCAGATAAACTTGTCATTTCGAGCAGGCAGATTGAATATTGTAGAATATTGGTCATTGTGATGCTGCTGCGTCGCTGCTGTCCATTATTTCGAGAAAATCAATTACGCCAATGGCAAATAAAAATGTATACAACATGTTTGCGGGAAAAAAATCATTGGGATATAGCTTTTAGTGTCTGGGATTTAAGTGAAGGCAATTTGTGAGGGAAATTTATGGCGCCAGGACTGCCAGCTTGTGGGGATTTCTGCCAAGGAGCTGCTAACTTGCTAAAAGATGCATAAAAATGTACAGTTGCGTTTGGGAAATATTCTAAATTTTATATTTTATCCTGTTTTTTAATAAATGGAAATATTTGAATATAAAAACTAACATAAAAGATGCAGATAATACAAAAATAATTGAATTATAAAAGGATTTCTTAATTAAGAAATTAGAAAAGGACTTTTTGAGTTTAAGAACAAAAACGTTTTCTAATTTCTGAATTCTTATACTTATCCATCGATCAATGTATTATCCTTTAAAGCCCCTTTCCTCATCCTTTTTTTCTCCCTCAATTCCGTCATGACCTTTGTCAACGATTTATTCATGGCCATATAACAAAGCCATTGATCATTGCGCAGGCTCAACTCGAACGACTTTAATCGCAAATACATTTATATATTATGACATCAGACCGACCGAGAGCCCATGCCCCATAAATCTTCCCTGCAAAGTCGGGGGAAATCTCACTTGTTGCCTTGACTCAATCCCTTTCCATTTCCCTCCCCTATTTTCGATGCCATCTGTTGGGGGTAATAAACATGGCGCCTCTTTTTCACCAACCCCCCAGCTCCACTCCAAGGATACGGTCTCCCCCCCCTGGCAAAACATTGCAAGATATTCGCTGTCGTCGGCTAAACAATAAATGTCATATGGTTGACACATCAACACTTTATGTGCTTCGCTTGGCCCTCCCAAAAATGTCCTGGCAAATATTATCCTTCGCCTTTTCCGCTCAACCCCCCTTACGATTTTCTGGCTTTTGGGACAAGCAAATGAAAATCTTTACACGCTTTTAATTTCGCTGTCCCCTCACCCTTAAGGATTCCAAGAATGTTTTTACATCACACTTTCTTGTAATTTTATGGCCCCCAGAAATGAAATAAAAATATGACCAGCAGAAAATTAAGAATGTGAAATAGGAATAGGAACCAAGAGGAGGAACACATAAACAAAAGCATTTTTGGGGTCCTTTTTCATGCTCACACTTTATCCCCAAGGATCAAACCCTGTTTTCTTACTGGTTGTGTCACTCATTTGGAGCTGTTCTATATAAAATGAATAATATACCAAAGGAGGAGACATTTATTATGTATATATTTATACCCTGTACTTTTAGAAGCAAATGGGTGTATATGTTAATTATTATTTGTGGGATAAAAATAATTAATTATTTATGAAGAACTTAGATGTTTTTGAATTAGGAAAAATTGGTTTCTAAATCATTCATCTATTAATATTCCCCATTTATTTTATTTTTAAATATATATCGCCTTTTCTTTATATTTCTTAAGATGACTAAGTTGGCTAATACTCGACTCTTTTCCCATTTTCATTTGCCTTTGTAGTTTATGGCTTCAATTTGGCCAAATGAGTCGTTAATTTTGACTTTTCATGGGCGACAACGACTCCCCTTGACACTCGTCTGTCCTTTTTCATCCAGCAGCCGCCCTCTTTCCTTATTATTTTAGGACTTGGCATAGACCTAAGTTAGTTTCCTTTTGTGGGGGGGCGGCCACTTTTATTGTAATTTTGTGGCCTTTAATTGAATTTTATTAGCATTTGTACTTATTATTTGCTCAGCTCGATGTCCTCTTTCCTCTGCCTCTGAACTGCCGAAGCAGCCCATTTAATTGTACGTTTTATTTGCTGGCTTCGTGGGTGGATCAATTTCTGGTTTTTGTCTGTTTGGGGGTAGGTTTTCTCCTTCAGCCTTGGTTCGTTTCTATTATGGTTTGTTTGTGCATCAAATGAGTGTTTGCTTTGGCCAAGAAAAGTCACAGAGAAGAGGGACTTTTGTGTATGGAAATAAATAGGGCCAAGATATTTATAACCTAAAGTTGGGCAAGGAAATTATAACATATTTAATATATATTCTTAGTTTTAATAATATTAATGAATAATTTTATTAAATGCCAATTTCTTTTTCTTTAATTTCAGGTAAGAACTTAAAAGCTACTTGAAGAAATTTTATAATATTTATGACGGGGTAAGACTGGAATTATTTGATATTTAACTCTTATAAAAATATAAATTTTTAATTAATTTTGAATTTATTTAGAAATAAATAACATGCTTTTAAACATAACCTCCGAAACTTTTATCTTTAAAAATTTATTTCAATTTAATTACGATATCTTTTGGTGCGTATATGATTTTTTCGCTTCTTTCGCGTGATTAGTTTTACATATCGAACTTTCTTTCTGCCTCGCGATCGTATGGGTCTCGATTTTGGGTTCTTTGAGGAATTATTATGAGAATTTGTAAACGAATTCGTTGTAGGTCTGGACCAACTGTTGCTCATCGTGGGACTGGTTGAATAAGGCTGCCAGTTGTCATAAGGATCGTAGTTGGAACTGGTTCCTGGATTATTCACACTATCAAGAAAATCCTCCATGGTTGTTGGCATCGAAGATGAAATGCTATTATCCTGACCACTAAAAGCCACAGCAGTGTCGTAGCCCTGAGCTTGATCCTCAGCTTCCTCTGATCCTGTAGGATAATAACCGCCATATTTATTGGGTGTTACTCATCATCATTACCTCCTCGTAATCTTCATGTTCAAGCGGCTCGTCCTGATAATCCTCAAAGTTTTCCGACAAATCCTCATCTTGATAGTAATAGGGTTTATTTCTGTAATTATTTGCATATTCCTTAATCGAAGAGTTCTTTAGCCTCGAACTGGATTTCTTGCGCTTTCGACGTCCACCGAATTTCGAAAGATATTCCTTTTGCAGTGCCTCCAGGAAACTGTTATTTAGCAAAGAGTTATTTTCCACTTGATTATCCTCCAGGGAAGAATTATCCTCATCTTCGGCTTGCTGTGGGGCTGAGAACAATTGTTGCAACATTTGTTGCTGTTTGGTGGCAGCTTTCAGGACCTGAGGAGGTCTCATTGTAGTTGTTGTTGTGGTTGCACTTAAAGCCGTTGCATCCATATTGTAATTATCGAATAAAGCTGGTCCATAATTTGGCATTAGACTTGTCGGCGATGGCATCATACTGGGCGTGGCAGCAGTGGCCATTAGCTGCATGAGATTGGGTGCCATTGGTCCCGAACTGCCCACTGAGGTGGTGTAACCCAAAAGCTGGACATGAGGTTTTCCCAGATATTTGGGAGGCAGCGAAGCAATCGCTGTGGGTGCAGGAACCGGCACTGGTACAGGATGAATTTTCCGGGGATACTGGTAGACCTTGTGGTAATGCGTGTGCTGACGCACTACCTCCGGCATGTGGAGCCGAATGTGAACCCTGGAAATTGATTTTAATAAGATGAATCCTTGCTGATTTCGAAAAAAAAAACTCACCTCTCCCCACTGCTTGATCCCGGCTTCGCCTGGCAGATTTCAAGGTTCCATGTCAGCAGGCAGATGATCCACAGGATTGCAAAAGTGCATTGCTGATTCAGGATATCCAAATCCATGGCTCCATAACTTATGGCCTCTCCAACTGTCGACCGACTTGTGACGCATCTCTCTGGTCAGTCGCCCACTTTTATTGCCTTTACAGCCGGAGCAGATTCAATTTCATCATGGGATGTGCGATGCTCACTGAACGGAAAAGATGCGTGAATGGGTTGGGGTGGATGTGGATGCTGGGATGTTGGGATGCCTCAACCTCACGTTTCCAATTGCATTTTCCATGTGCTGCTCCACCACCGTCTCTTTTACTCTTTTGCTTTGATATTCGATAGGTTTGAAAGTCGAGCGACGACAGGAGCGGAGGAGCAACAAAACCAAAAAAAAAACACATATGGATTTTCCATGGAAAGTCAAGTCAAGTTCGGAAAAGCAGCGCATGCGTAACGTTTTCAATTTCAATTTGCATTTTATTTGTTTTTGTTTACGCACTTTGCTTGCTGACTTTATTTTAAAGGAAAGAGACGGCTTTTGGTTTTTTTTTGTGGGGTTTTAATAATTTCCTGTCTCTTTCGGAGTGAATCAGTCGCTCTCTTTCTGAGCAAGTTGATTTATTTTGTATTTAAAAGAGAAGCTTGAAGCCTCAGAAATGTTTAAAAAATTAAGGGAAGAACCAGAAAAACAGAGAAAAGCTTTAAAGTGAAATAGTTATTTTATTTAAATAAAATTTCTTAACAAAAATATTTTTTTAAAGAACTTTTAGTCATAAAAGTTACTGAATTATTTAATAAAATTATGAAACATATATTTTATTCTCTTGGAAATTTAATAATTAATTAAAACCAACCCAAACCTTGATTTTAAACTCTTTCTTCTTTAATTAAAAGACAAAACCAGCTTCGATATCCATTCCATTTATTTTATGTGTAATTATTTTCACTTTCCCTACTTTTCATTACTTTTTTTAAAGGTTTACTTTTTTACAATCTGCAGTTATAGTTTTCCGCCACTTCAACGACTTTGGCTAGAAGTCCTTGAATTGAATCTTAAGCAACCCACCACGCTGGCTCTGCTCCTCCCCATCATCCCCTTTTATGTCCTTTTTTTATCTCACTCTTTATCACTTCCTTTGGCGGATTCGTTCTGGGGTTTTGTTCTCAGCCAGATTGGGGGAAAGTCTTACTTAACCTTGGTTAAGTGCCAAAAATACGGGGTAAGCTAAACGCAGCTAAACAGAAAATGCAGCCAAGTAACTTCCAAGCCACTAACTGCAGATGATAAGTGGCAGCAAGGAGAGGGAGGGTAAGGGAAAATGATGTGTCCTTTTCTTCTGTTTTGGTTGCTTTCCCAACGCCCACGAAAGCATTTTGGCAGCCGGCAAACCGCCAACGCCCGGGAGTCAATGAAAGTGTTTTCGTTCAAGGATAACCACAAAGTTTCCCTTCCGAAATGGTCTTAAGCTGCTTAGCTGAATTTAACATTAAAGATCGGAAAAAAAGGGCAACTTGGCCGGGCCAAAGTGAAAGGTTCTTCTCTCACAGCTCGTCTAGCCACAATGTCTGCTCAAAGTTTATTGCTCCGTTCGCGTTTATTGGCTAAGTAAAGCTGGCTAGGAAAAAAAATGAAAAAGACGGATGGAGAGGTAGAAAAATAATAAGCGTTCAATGGCTTTTTGCACTTACATCATCTATAATAGTTGGCGGCATTCGGGTAATCATCTCTCGCAATGCTGATGATAATGACGATAATGCGTGAAAAAGGCAGCATCGGTTATAACTACAGCTTGGTCGGTCGGTAGTAAGTGGTAGTAATAGTAGGAACCCAACACACAGCCAGCAACAAAAATAGCAACAATCATCCACCGTTAAATCCAAGCAGCTTAGAACTTGTCCAAAATCATGACGTGAAAAAAAAGGGAAGTAATGAAGGATATTTACTAAGTTTTTTATAGAGAAAGTTGAGTGCTCTGTAAAAAAATGGATTTTATTTATAATTATTAATATGATTTCAAACTAAACTGTTGCTTAATAAATTAGTAATTTGTTGTTTAAATTGTTTTTCTATAAATAAATTAATAAATACATATTTTGAAATCAATATTTAAAGAAATTAAAATACTAAATTAATTAAAATACATATTAAATAGATTTTATTTTCTCTTAAAGTTTATAAATAAAATATAGAAACATTTAAAAATATTCAAAATATATTTTTGAAAATTATTTTTGTATTTTGGTTTTTATAATAATTTTTGATGTCCGACTTATCGAGTTTTATGCAAGTGTTTCATATTTTCAACTCCAGAATCCTATAAAAATTATAATTAATTAAAAGTGGGTTTATATATTTGAGATTTTTAGCTAACTTTTACCCCCAAAATTAATTTTTTTATATTATTTATAATCATGAAAACGCATATACCCTTTCATAAAGTGTAGCGTATATAAACTCAATAAAAAAGGCAACAAATTTAGCAAGTGAGAAGAGCAGCGTAAAGATTAACAAGTCATGATTATTAGTTTGAAGAGAGCATTTATTGGGTGTTCGTGTGGTGTTGGCGGAGAAAATTATAGAAAATCGGGAGATGGGAATATAATCTGAGGGAGTGGGAGTTGAAGTTCCTTTCTTTATTCCCGACCAAGAATCAGGCATGTTAAATTGTTTGGGTTGGGGGGGAATGATTATCAGCTTCGAAGAAGTATGTGTGTGTGTGTTGCGACTTTTGGCTGACCTTTTTTAAGTGGTTTTCGGTCTTGGCCAAAGTTTTCCGGCATTTGTTGGTGTTGTTGGCTGTGTTTTCCCCCACTCCCCCTCCAAAGCTATTTACAAGTATGTGTTCCTGTTGGTGTTATGGCTACCAGCACAGCCTCACGATGTGCAACTCCCTGACCTGCGCGTATCTTTTTTTTTGTTGCCGAGGAAGCCAGATTTTTATGCCTTACGAGCACACCTTGGCAACATGTTGAAAAGAAAAAAAGATGTAGATCAGGCCAACTGGTTTTCCATTGCTAAGGCTTCCTTGTATTTATTATTACGCCTGTGTGGTATTGAGATATTAAAGCTAAGTATTTTCATTTAGTTAAAATATTTACATAATATTTCTAAGCTTGCAAAAAAAGTATTATTTATTAATTAATGTATATATTTATTTATAGTATTTTAAACACTTGATTTAAACGCCATATAGTCTTAGCTAATAGTTCTTGCTTTTTATTTTAATGCCCTTTTATAATTTTCAACAAATTAAGCTTGTCAACATGTTGCCAGCCTGACCTTGGCCTTAACTTTGAGCCTCCCCCCACCTGGAGCTTGTCAACATGTTTGGCAACAAGTTTTTTTGCCGTATGGTAATGAGATATGTGGCTCATATGAGTGGTTCGAGTCTCGGCTTTAGGCCTGGGTCAATGTCTCGTTTTTGACCATTGTTGTAGCTTCCTCTTTCACTCGACCAACGACCGTCTCTTTTGCCTGATGTTACGCACATTGCGCTTAAGCTTAATTATTGTTTATGCCGCACTTTGCTTTACTATTATTTTAAATGCCGCCATCATCAGTGCTTGGTTGTCTCAGTTTTCCACTCTCTTGGGTCATTGTCCATCTTTTTGATCGGCCGTCTTTATATTATTTATACTATATATATGTATTTTTTTTTATTTCCTCTTTCTAAGCCACTTTTTCCCTTTTTCCGCTTGTGCCTTTCCACTCACATTTAATTGCAATTTGTTGGAACCAGTGTCGATTTGGCTTGACCATTCTTGGGAATCATAGAGTCGTAAAGTGATGATGTCACGTTTTGGGTGTTAAGTTCCTCCCTACTTTTCACCTTTTTTTCTCCCTTTTTTTTCTATGTACCTGTTGGACCATATCCGGCGGCCTTTGTTTGCTTAGCCAGTTTCATTCATTCCCTTATTATTATGTTGTTTTTATACCATATATTCTGAAATATTCGTCATGGGCCAATTATGAATGGGCGAAAAATGGTATAGAACTCGGTTACAGTCGCCCAATTAATTCAAAACCCTTGGCATTGCATCCGAAATTGTGGCTATTATAGCCAAGCAATTTGCCATCCATCTCATTTAGCTGCAAAGTTCCGAAAACAATTTGCATAGTGTGTGTTCCAAGCGAACTGGAAAAACTTGATGCGGCATTGAAAGAACAAAAAAAGAAAGAAAAAAGGTTGGAAAAATCCAACAAGAAGTTGGAAAATGGTAAAGGGGACATGAAAAAAGAAAACTTGGGCCACACAGCCATTTGAATAATTACAATCGATGGCAATAAATTGAAGCGATTCGCAGGGATTTCTTTGATGCCACACTTACTTGGGGAAAGAGGGGGATAGTTATGGTCTTTGAGCGGAGCTGGTTTTACTAGAATAACTCATTTAGAGTTAGGGTATTATATGTTCAGATATTGTTAAAGAGATAGTCATGAAAAAGTAGGATTAACAAGGTTTTATATACAATTTTCCAGAGGAATTAAAAATTAGTCTTCAGTTCGGCAGAACTTTTTATAACGCCGAAAAACTATAATAACAAAATAATAAAATTAACTTAAATAAAAATTTACTAAAATAATTTTAATTAAATGTTTTCACATTCTTAGATCCGGTTTATAGGCTTCCTGTCAAAATTTCACAGTCGGAAACAGTCCCTGCTAAGAAAATTTGGTTTTTCTTTCTTTTAAATGTTAAAGGTTTTTTTTAAGGTCGGTTTTTTAAGGTTTGAACCTATGGTACATCCGCTGAATCTTTCTATTTTTTTAGCCATTCTTATTTGCCTCTTCGTGCAGCATCAATTTCTCAAAAGTTTAGCAATGTAAAATGGCCTAGAACAACGTTGCAAACACACATTCAAATTGGGTAGAATGATAGAGAGACCCGGGCCCAGGCCCCCCTCCTTTCAACTGGTTAGCCCCTCTTTATGCACCTCTGTCTGACCGAACATCTGGGCCTTTTTGCTTTGGCTTCCTGGTTTGGGTTTCCATGCTCCTCCTCATCTTTCTTTTTCTTTTTTTATTGAGTCCACCGAGATTTGCAATGGCACAGAACATGCAAAGACATTATCTCCATGTGTCTGCTGTCTGCAGCTTTTTCTCTTCACACAGAGCCTAGATGCTGCTGCTGCTGCTGCAAAGCTGTAAATGTCAGTAAGAAGTTGCAAGGAAAATCTGGTTTTTCCTCTGGTAGAACGGATTTTCTTTTGGGGCTTCCTTTTGCAAGCTATCGACTTGTTTTTGGGTCAATGGCCACTGGTTTTTATTGGTGACTTTCTAAGCCAACTTTCCTTGGTCTAAAAAGCGTTCAGAATGTGCAACAAGCTGGCAATTAAATGGAACGATAATTAGCATAATAATTAGTTTGATTCGATTTGATTTGTGTTTTTTCTATTCGTTTCTAGTGCAAGTTCATTGAACGAATTGGCTTCCTCTCGCCGTCTTCTTTGTGTTTTTCTCTATTAATGATTTCTTTGATTCGATCCGGGATTCGTGGTTCGTGCCGCTAATGTCTATTTGATTAATTAAATTAATCAACTGGCCGATCTGCGAGAATCTTGTGATGGGAATCAATAAACTGGGAAAACAACGCATAAATAAATCTATAAATAAAGTTGATGAGGGTCCTCCTTAGGGGTCCACCACTTGCTATATAGTATGTGCGATATATCTACTACTATTTGTGTGCTAAACTGTTGACACGGTCCGGACAATATGTCTGTGTTCTTTTATTGTGGCCATCAGACTGGCGTTAATATTTCTTTGATGGGTTTCTTGACTGGATTACGTCAGCACAGCTAACTTAAGTAATAGTTGGGGGGGAAAATGTGGCAAGAAATGAAAGAAAAGTCATCAATAAAATATCAAAGACTGGAAATTAAAAGCCAAGACTGGTTTAATGCATTATGATTTTTGTTTTGTAATTAGTTTTATGGAAAAATTCATCTGATAAATGGTAATTATTTCCCCTTAAGCCGTTGAGATGAAGTGTTGAAGGGAATTTACCAAAAGATTAGAAAGTTAATGGTTTGATTTTTATCAGATAAATTATTTTAATAAACATTTGGAAATTATAAAGGGTTAAAATCTGTTACTTAGTTGTACAAATTTTAACTTTCAAATATTTCCACAATAAGGAACTAATTTTAGACCATTTTTATTTCATTTAAATGATAATTTTTAATTATATTTAAAACATTTTTCTGGTATTAAAAAGGAAAATCCCCTGAAACCTCCTCTTTCTATTCCAAAAAACCCTCACCCGCAAGCCGAGCAAATTGCACGCCTTTTCAACATTAATTAGAAATGTTTACTAATCTAAACTGAAACTATCATGGACCCAACTCCACGGCTATGTAGCTGGGAAAAGGGAAAACTAGAAGGAAAAACTAAGGTCAAAGCAACAAAGCAAAAAAAAAAAACAGAAACTGAATTTCTGAACTGACTCCTGAACTGAAACTGCGGCAATGACTGCAAAACTGTCTGCTTCTATTACCGCCCACCCACATCACACACACACACACCCGACAAACCTTGTTTGGCACAACCAAACCAACAGGCACACACACACACACAGTGGATAACAATTTGTAAAAACAACACTCGAGTTGAACTTTAAGTAAACATGAAGCGAAAACTATATAAATTAGTTTGCTAAAAACTCGGCAACGAAAAAGTTGTCCTCTATGTCCCTAAAAAAAGAATACTAGAAGCAGGTGATGGGGTGATGTTTTTAGAGACATAATAAATACACTATCCTTGAGATTTATTGAATTAAAATTAATTATAAAGAAGTAAAATTTACTTAGAAAATTCGTATTAAAATATTTGGTTATTTTGGGTGAAGTCTATTTAATTAATATACATTTAAAAGGATCTTTAGGTTTGAGGAATGCGTGTATTTCCATATGGTTACATGGGTTTTATAATAGTTTATTTTTTATTTTCAAAATTTATACTAGCAGCGATTCACCGAATTTTCATTGAAGAAGCTGACCTCTTCGCAATCACTTAAATATTAATAAGCATAAAAGTAAAGCTTATGCATATCCTTCAGGAATAAGAATAATTCCTTGTGTAAATAATTTTGACTACTTTAAAAAAAATATAAATTATATTGGAAAAATATCCTTCCAAAATTATTCAAAAGGCTCAAAGTTTAAATAATATAATAGGCTCATAAAAAATAACATAAATTTGTACAGGAAGAGTATACAAAATGTATTAAAAAAATATAAGAAAAACAGAGTTTCTTTCCGGTGTGAATGACACAGCAATGGTGTGCCTCTGTGTGTTGATTCTTTTTGTGTCTGTCTTTGGGTGTTCCCCTGCCTTTTTCCGCCGTGTCCACATTATTCTCACACTTTTCAGAGTGGACACACCAAACCGATAAAGGCCAAAAAGGGGGGCGGCGGTGGGGATAGATTGTGCTTTTATGCTGTGACACTTTTGTAGACTCACTCAGACCTCAGTGCCCCCAACTCTGATTCTTCTTCTCTTTTTTTATGTTTTTTCTGTTTTATTTGTTGTTGTTTTTGTTGCCACACAGCCAGCCAGCACCTAAACCACACTCATGATATCAAAAAACTTTGCCGACATGCAGAAAGTAGAAGAGGAACAAGCCGGAGACTGAAGCTTGAGATGGCTAAAAAAAAAAAAACGAAGAAGAGCCGTTGATAGCAGTGATGTGTGAAAAGGGGCGGAGGGATCTGAAAGAGAAGTTATTTTTTTTAGATAGGGGGAACTTCAGATAGACGAAGATAGAGTTGACAACTCTGGTTTGTTTGCCAAGCCGCCTCAAGGTGATTCCAATTAATGTCCATAACATTTTCACGCCGCCACCTTGATTGATGTCCACAATAATTATAAATGTTTAAAGATATTAGAAGATCATCAGATGAGCTAAAAGTTGGGGAATATATTTAGTTTATGATTTTAAAAAGTTTAAAGAAACTTTAAGTATAAAGTATAAGCAGAAATTGTGTAGAAAATTAATTACTTAATTGGTTTTCTGATAGTTTTTGATATAAAAATGCGAAACTTAATACAATATGTTTTTTATTACATATTTTATTCTTGAACTTGCAAATTATAATTAACTAAAAATTAAAGTTGAAACATAATTATATGATAAAGAAATTAATTTTTTATAAAATCATAATTTAAAGGTGTTAAATTTTAATGATTTTATACTAAAGGACTATCTTTTTATCCTACATAAATGATCATAGGTTCCTAACCTGACTGTCAAGATCATCAACAGGTTTTTGGCATAAAATTTCCCACTTCTTTTTGCTATATAAAAGATCACATTTTCTCTATTTTTATCCAAGCTGATTTCAAGCATCATTAGGAAGGCGAGAAAAATGCTCAGAGTTTCGCTCATTATGATATCGCTGGGAAGTCATCTAATGTGACTTTTTTCCCGCACGTTGCGGCGAAACGAACTGGAAAATCTGCAATGACGAGGCGGCAACGGCAACGTCGTTGACGATGACGATGACGACGACTGCGGTGACGGTGGCAGGGGCGACAATTTGATTTCAGGGCAGCGACAACGACGACAGCTTTTCACGGCCTTAATGGGTTAACATTAGGCGACTTGTCGTCGCAGATTTACATGCAAATTGTTAACTCATTTTGCACGTGTCTGCGCCCCATTGCGAATGTTTGTCTTGGCTTTAATCATGTCACTGCCTATTAGGGTAACGCGGTGATTTTCACTACTGGAATTTGGTGTTAAATTAAAGCAATCAAAGGAAATTATTTAAATAATTTAAGGAAATGGGCTTTAATGTTAGGATTGTAGGTATAGTTAAAGGAGAGGTAAGGTTAATGGGTATTTTTAGGTTTTTTTTATTAGAGAACATAAAGGATCTGGAATTAAGTACAGATTGCTTTTATTTTCAGAATCCTTTTTAATTTCATAAACAAATTTAACTTTTCGTTAATAAAACCCTTTGAATCCAGTTACGAAATTAATATAGAAATTTATTTAAAAGGCATTTAAAATCCTATTTGTTTCCCTAATCGATTTCCGTTAAAGGACAAATATCCCTTGATAATATTTCGTTAAATTGCAACCCTCGCCAAATTCGATTTTCAATTCAGTTTCCTGCCATCCCCTCAAATGGACTGTAAATTGTATATATAATGTTTTGCAATTTTGTTTTCCCTTGTTTTTGGATTTTTTTATTTTCTCATTTTGCCAAATCATATCAGAATCAATTATAAAACTATTAGGAAGCCACCCTCGATACTCGCTCGCACACCAATCCAGTCAGTCACACGCACCAGGCGGCATTGCTTTTCCTATATTTTCCAAACCAAACCAACGCCCCCCCAGCCCACGATCATCCAACCCCCCAGCTGGACGGTTGGCCATTAAGCTTGTCATCAAACGTTACAAATTAATTACATTCGCAGCAAGATATAGAGAGAGAGAAAGGGAGCTTCTAGCCAAAGGGAAACTGCTGCTGCTGATGCTGCTGCCGCTTCTCATTTCAGTTCTGAGCCGAGTTCAGTTCAGTTCCTATTCCTGGTTGTGTACGCTCCATTAAAACTAAAAAATGCAATTACATATAACGCCTGCGGGGCCACAGCGGCGATAGCGAAATAGCAGCAGCAGCAGCAGCGTTGTTGGCATCAGAAAAAGCAGCAGGAGCAAAACCCAGGCAGAACGGCAGAAAGAGGAGGGAACCAAGGAGCAGCCGAAGGATGCCGGCGATGAGTTGATGAAACAACGTTAGCCAAGCGCTGATGGCCATGTCCTTGTCCGCCTGATGATGCTATGCACAGAGACAAATTGTTACGAATATTGAGTATTAATTAGGGAAAAATTAGTTCTAATATTTTAAGTAGGAAGAAAGCATTTATAATATTTATAAATATATAAATCAAAAGGAATTATTTAAGGATCTCATTATCATACAAAATTAAATAATTGTGTTTTTAAGAGGTACAAAAAATTAGTTTAGTTGAATTAAAGATTTATTTTATTTATGTTTATTTATTTGGATATTTATTTAGTTAATTAATTCAATTTTTTATTTAATTAATAATTTGTTTATTTATTTCGTTGTTCATTTAGTTATTTCCTTTTTAAAAGTTACTTACTTTCCTAGATTTTCTTTCCCTGCATTCTCTTAATTTGCAGCTAGTTACTGACATTGAGGGGACTGAGTTGTTTCTGCACATTTTTAATTGCATTTGTCAGTTGTTAGTTAGTTGTTAAGTAAAAAAATATTAATGCGATTTGTGGCCAGGAAATGGAAACTGGTACTATATTTACCCTATTTGCAGAGTCAGGAAAAATGCAAAAATAATTAATAATAATGTTAATATTCCAGAACTTTTCTGGAAACAAAAACATATTTATTATGACAGCATTTAGAACCCAAATTTCTCCTCATAAAATTTTCCTTTTTCATTTCAAATTCATAGGAATTTTTGGTAAAAGCAAAATGAATCCCAGTTTCCCCAAAAATAAATTCCCATTTAACCCGTTTTACTCTGTCCGCTCTAACCCTCACTATTTTCCATTCGCACATGAGATTTATTGTTGCTTAAATTTTCCAAAACCCGGTCTCTGACGGATGGAAATCAAACAAAATGCGCAATTTCCTGCGGTTTGTATCTGTGGCACATTGTGGAATGTGAGCCGAGGATCTGGAATGGAGATGGGGGAATGGGGTTATACCCTGAAATTGAATGAAAATAACTGACGCTATCTGGGGCGTGTTAGTCCGAGTTGCAGAGCTGCCGAGTTTGCCGCTTGGCTGCAGCTCCTGCCGCAGATAAGAGCCGAGTGACATTCTTGAAGGCGATGACGACAGTTTTTCCCGACTCCTGTTGCTTTTCCCCAACGCACTTCTCTGCTGTGTTTTTAGGAGTTTATTATCATTACTCTGCCATATGGCGAAAATATCCCGCGAATGTTGGAACACAAGGATTTCAGTGGATGAGACAGAGAAGGAGCAGGAACACTGGCTGACGTCAGCTAGAGAGACCAAGCCGTCACCACCACCATTGTCATCATCATCATCAGGTTTCTCATCACATCATCATCAGGATTCCCATCATCAACGTCCTCGTCGCCATGATTGTTGCTCTGTTTACACTCCCCACATTTCCCCTCTCAACTTTTCTCTGTCTGGGTCTCTCGTCATCATCATCATCATTATCAGCAGTACTATCTGCATAACTCGTTGGGGTCTGTCGAGGGTTAAGAGGGCAGCTTGTGCCGGCTTTCGGGGTTAACTGCCAGCTTGCGTTTTTCATGTTTTTTGAAACAGTGAAATATAAATAGAAGAAATTAATTTTAGAATAAATGCATAATAAATACTATGAATTTTATTTTCATCAAAAATGTATGTAGGCTGTTCCTGAAATCACTAAAGGTTTTAAAACCTTTAAAAATATGTTAAAAAAATTGATATCAAACCTGAAAATTTGTAATTTGTGCGATGTAAAATATCATCAAAAAATCCCAATAATTTCTTTTGCAAAATATACTTTGAAAAAGGTATATTATTTCTTCATTGAAGTATAGTTTATTAAAGTTTTCTGTATATAGTTACATATTCACTTTCTATATTGTTCACTGTAATTCCAAATTTAAAACAGAGATAGAGCGATATGAGAGACAGGTCTGTCGTGTTGTGCACATTTTCTAAAACGTTTTTGTGTAAATGTAGCGCAAATTTCGCCACCACCTCTGCCAGGAGTCCACCCACTCCAAAGGCTCCACCACTCCCATCCATCATACCTTCCCCGCTTTCCCTTCAAGTCTAGCGCGTGTGTTTTCATAATGCGCCATAAAGTATGCAATGTTATTTTGCGCTTGATGAATTTTTCCACGTTGCGCAGTTTTGCAATAACCACAGACACACGCACACACCCACAGAGCCCTTAGTTTGCCCGCCCAACTAACACCCCCCGAGTTGTTGTGCGGGTAATAGTGTAAAGTGGCTTTCATGCTAAAGTGAATTAATGTGTATATAAGGCCCAGGACGAGACTTTCCCTGCATCATCAACATCACGAAAATAGCAACTGCAGTCGTAGGGAATTTGAGCGTGGAAAAGCCGATCGAAAGTGCAGTCAAATAGGTGGAGAGAAGTGCACTTAATTAAAGTGGATAACTTATAGTGAATGGGTTTTTAGTATAAATTATTGTTACAGTAACTCCAAATCGGCTTTTAGGATTTTAAATAAGATTTTTTTTTAAAAGATTAATATTGTATTGTAAAATATATTATGATGCATTCTAACTGAAAACAAAGTCTTCTCTGAAATATATGATTGAATATTGAATTACGTATAACACTTTGCTCTTAACTAATTTACCTTAATCCAAGAACATTCCGATTAATAAATAATTTCCCACACCATCCATCAAACCTGGCTGCTCCTTTTGATCTAATTCATTATTTACTTCCAATTTTACCACCATCACTCACTAATTATTCATGCATTCTCTTACACGCTGCTCTGAATATATTTTTTCCTGTTCACCAATAATCCGAATGCCCTGGATTCCACCAGCAGCAGCACTCAGTTCTCTAGCTACGAGAAGCTGTAATTAATTTCTACTCCTGATATTTACCCCTTTTGTCACCGACCTAATGTAGAAAAATTCATCGCGTATCTCGGGTATCCTTCCCTGCTCCTTGCCTCGAACTCTCTGATTTTTTTTCGTTTGGTTCCTCCTTTGGGTTTGGTGTGGCTAAAGCTTTTAGCATACATATTAGATAGAGTTTACACGTAAACGTACTTCATTATTATCCAGACGAGTGTGTCGCATACACAAACATGCCCGAAAAAAAGAACCACCAGAGAAAAGTTCTCACCCCGTTTTCTCAGCCATTTTCCCTTCTAGCTTTTTGCTCCTCTCGGAGGGAAAAAAATAAATACATTAAAATGCCAGCGGGTAAAATGAAGATACAAACAAACGCATTAATACGTGACGCTGGAACATTATTAGAAAATGTGTCTCGATGCTGGTTACTTCTGCTTGTGCTTTTCCTCTCTGTCTCTTACCCACAGTTTCCGGTGGACGCAGTAGGAGGAAGGGTGGTGAAGGAAAAAGGAGTGTACGTGCGTCTATGCTGTCGAGTCCTTGGCAATATATTTTAGAATTTTCCCCCGCCATTTTTTTCTCTTTCCAACTATTTGTGGTTTCAAGCTGTGAAGGTGGTGAAGAAGGGGGTTCCAAAAAAAGTGTTAACTATAATTTTATAAATGTTTGCTCTCTAAAAAATTACAAAAAGTTAATATTCCATCATATAATAATTCATTTTAAATTGTTTATTATAATTACCATTTTTAAAGCTTACCAAAAAAGCTTTAATTTCAATTATCAAAAATTTGCAATCTAATATATTTGATTTTTAATATTTTAGTTTATTAATAAAATCATCTATTAACTTATTTTATACCTAAAGAACTCAAATTTTTATTTATAGCTTTATTCTTCCCTTCTGTGTAAGTCACGCCCTCTCAATTCTTCAAACTCCTTTTGCCAGTAAAATATTCGCCATCTATCTCCTTTCTGCTGTCATGTCTGCCGAGCGCGTACTTTTAATATGAATTTAGTCCTTTAAGTCCTCGACTGTCTGTTCGGCCAACGCAGAAAAGGGGCTTGGGGGGGGGAACCACTTGCCCCCTTTGGCCTTCTCCTATGGCTTTGTTGCACTTGCGTTTTCGATGGGTTTTTCTTTTCTCTGCGCCAATTTTACTTTTTGGGGCTTGCCGCACGTTTGTTCAATATGTCAATATTACATGCAGAGTGGAGAATCCCACGTCTGCCCTCAAACCTCCTGTGTGATCCTTTGCCTGCTGCTACTGTCTGAGTGGTATTATCAAGGCACTAACGGAAAAAGTCGTGTCATTTATTGTATGAAAATGTGTTTTTATAATCATATTTTCCTTTCAAAGATTTGCGGAATATCCTTCAATTTAATAAATTATTATAAAGGAATTTTTAAGGAATTTTATTCATGTTTTTCCTAAAATTATTTAAATTTTCTGAAGGGAAATTATATTGATATAAAATTCTTTCATTTTCGTTAAACTTTTTAGCCTTATTCTGGCTTTTAAGGTTTTTTAAAACCATTGAAGTTTCTTTAGCAACACCTAATAACATTTATATTTTAAATTTTGACTGGTTTTAAATATTTTCCAAATACAATATTTCTCTTAGTGTTTTGTCCTGACTGGAACTAGCCTTACTAAAGGATATTCTCGTTCTTTCTTTTATCTTCTGCTTCTCTTTTTTTTGCCTTAAGTGACTTAATCAAATAACTTTGCATTCACTTTTTTGCGCTTCTTCAACACTCTATTTTTTCTTCGGTCCTTCTTCAGTGGTCTCTTTTTTCCCCCCCCTTTTTACGGTGTGTTTTGTGCGCCATTAAACATGACTTTATTTTTGGCTTCGACATTTTCCTTTTCCCTCTATCTCTCGTGGCTGGTGCTTCTTATTTTCTTATTTTGGCAAATTGTCGCTATTGTATATTTGAGGATAGTGGTTTTGTTGTAGTAAAGTGACACGTAGCCCGAGACACGACATTAACTAGACTTTGAGAAAGATGGCTGGATGAAATGAAAGATAGCCTAAGAAAACCACTTTCGAGAAACACTTTTCTTGGATATTTTCACATTTATTTGATTGCGTTTTTAGATAAGTTAAAGATAATGGGTAAAGTGGTAATAATTGTAGCACAAAAAAAAGTAGATAATGTTATTTAATGTTTAGCGAAATGAGAGCTGAGTTGGGTTATCCAACTTTTGTGATCAAAAGATAATTATTGGCACGTATTTTTATGATGAGAAATATATCTTAAAGTAATTATTCCGAGTTACTTTAAAATGAATGATTCATCACAAAATATGTTTACAGTCCTCTTATTTATAAACCCAACCACAAAATATGCTTTTCACATCTCTTAAAAACACATCCTAAACTAACCAATCACTTATATCCTTTAACCCTTTCTATCCACTGGCAGCCAAAATCCTTTGGCATCGTAAAAAAGAAGTCTGTCGATTCGACTTGTTGACTTTAGTTTTCTGCTGTTTCGGCGGCTTTTTGTTAGCCTCCTTCTGCCTCCTTTTATTTAAGTGTGACCTACTAAAAAGAGATAAATAGAGAAAACGAGATAGAGCCAAGGGGATAGCACACATAGCATATTTTCCAAATTTCATTGCCTACTTTTTGGACATCTAATCACGCACAGAGAAAGGGGGTTAGGATATGAGAAGGAGGAGGGTACGAGTATACCCATCTCAGCTTACCAATTCTATTAAAATTCTTTGCCCAAAAATGGGGGAAAATAGGGGAAGAGAGAGAGAGAGGCAACTAGATATTAGAAAAGTATTAAATTACACCAGCAGCAGCAGCAGCAGAGTCCTGTGTCTCCCTAGTTTTTTTTTTTTTTTTTTTTTTGCCCCATTTCGGTACACGCCTCTGTTTGCACAATGTCCTTGTCCAGGCCAAAAGGAAAATTATATGTCCTAAAACCACCCAACTCTCCGTTTTTCCCCACCTCCTCCTCGTCTTCCTATTTTATCCGCCGTCCAGCAAAGTGTGAAGTCATCGCTTTATAATCAAGTTTTCCTTTCAAGTTTTTCCTCTCTTTTTCAGTGTTTTTCTTTTCTTTTTTTGCCCTATTCTTTGTTTCTTCTCCATATGTTCGTTCAAATTGTCGCCTGCCTTGTGCAAGGATGCTGGGATATACATATCCCTGTCCTGTCGTGTCGTTCTCAAACCGTAAGGTCCTTTTTGCAGGATGAACCGAACCGGCAGTCTTCCGCCTGCCATGAAAATTAAATTGACCGTGGATGCTTAAAGTTATTAAAGTCAAAGGCAAACGAGGACTTTGGCCCCAGCCTCCTGGGAAATGTCAATGTTTGGACAGGATATGGGGAGTATGGCTTTTTGATAGATGCCCTTTTCCTTAAAAATCTTTTTTAGTACGAATTTTTGAAGAGAATTTATAGGAATTTTTAAGGGAAAATGAGGTTCAATGATTAGTTAAATGATTAAATAAATATATATAAATTTCAGTAGAGTTTTTTAAAATATAATATTTTTTTTCTAATCTATGAAAAGGGTATTTAAAAATGTACTTAGGTGTTCAAAGAGACCCCTAGAAAAACTGCTAAAAAAGGGGAACTACCGACAAGGTTCTCGTTGGCTCCAGTCAGCACTAAAAAGGAGAAGACAGAACAGATTTAGTTAGTCCACCTTCAGGGGGGTCTTCAGGCCTATCCATGCTATGCCTGGGACACCGGAGGTTGGGTTAAGTCCTCCACTCCTTGAGTTGCGGTCTATTTGAGGCAGAGGCGCCTTCCCCCTGATGACATCAGCAGGGACAAAAGTGAGAATGAAATGCTGGTGCATATTTGTCGGGCTTTTCCATTGAATTATATCCCGGAAAAAAATAAGAGAAAATGATGAGGTGAACTTGCCAAACAAATTCCAAATGAGTTGGCTCATCTGTTGGTAGGTTGGGTTGGATTTTTCCAGCCACTAAGTATGCCTCTTCAATATTTGTTGATGAGGCTCATTTTTCCCGTCATTGGCGTGTCACTTTCACTTTGTTTACCTTCTTTTTTTTTGTTCGCCTTTCGTGCCTTGGCTTTTCATAATTTTCCTTTGCATACTTTTTGCGGTTGGGTGAGTTTGCTGCTGATTAAATCTGCACAAACACACACACATACACACAAGCTGAGAGAATTTCCTTTTAATTTTCCTCATTCTTTTTTTTTATCCACAGCACTCTGTTTCGTGTTTACTTTTAATTTGGTTAAATGAGGCATAAGTGAACACGAGCAAAAAAATATAATTTTTTTAAGTGCGTTATAATTTTTAATCAACTCAAGTGTGAGGATAAAAAGCGAAAGCTCATTAAATGAAATTAGTGGGGGAGAATGTTGTAAATTTTAAGTTAACCTTGTTAGATTTTTTGGTAAATCAAACAAATAACTAATTTTTAATGTATTTTATCTTTTCTTTACAGGTGAGTTTCCCTAAAATAATTATATTTCTTATAAATATTCGATTGACGAAAATAATGTAAGTTATGAAAGATTAAAATTTATTGAACTTTAATTGAAAATTAAAACAAAATATTGAGGAAGAGAAAACAATTCAAAAGCAGATTTGTTTTTATTTAACAAAAGAATAAGGTGCTTCTTTTGTAAAATAAATCTTTACCAAGCTTTCACTTTTTTGTTTGTCACATAAAATAAAAAAATATATTTTTTTAAATAAGAGAGAAAACAGCTTTTCAATAAATGACACCATTTATCAATCAGTAAACAATGCCTCATGACACTTATGGAGTGAAAGCGTTAAACAAAATCTAGTTTAATTCAATGAATGAATATAATGATGAACTAATAAGTAATAAATTAACATAAAGAGCCTTCAAAAAATTCCGAATCCCTAAAATGACTTCAAAAGAAACCCAAAAGCTAAATGCATTTTCAAGGTGCGACATCATTACCTTTTATTATAATGTTTACTTAAGCGTAGCTTTTGTTTATCTTTATCATTCTCAGCTTTATTTTTGTAGTTTTTGGTATTCATGTCACAATTGCTGCAATTTAAATACATTTTAAATACTTTTCTTGACACCTTTTTGGAAGTGTGATTGTTTACTTCTTTTTTTCGTTTTTTTTCGCTTTTTATATTGTTTTGTGTCTGTGCCAATTGTAAATTGAATTAAAGCAAAAAAGGTTTTTCATTGTCATATGTATGTTTTGGTTTAAAATTACTTTTACTTTTGAATGCCCTAACCTAAAATGTTATCAAGAAGTTTAGGCTTAAAATTTCTCAGAAGGAGTAGGAGAATATAAATAATTTTTTAAAGAAATTTATAAATATTTTTTAATACCTTTTTTTTAGGGTATTCTTTATGTTACCTTTATTTTGTATTTACATTTATTTTTATTGTTTGCTCCACGCTTTGACATTCATTTCATTTGCATTGTCTGACATTCGTCGTTGGCTGCCATCCAGTTTTGGCCAAAATATCCATGAAATGTTGCACTTTTTGTTGCTATTTTTTTGGGCCCTCGTTTTTGTATGTCCTACGTGTTTCGTGCCATCAAAATTGCATTTGCCATTGAAACATACGGCCTGCTAGAATGTTATATGCAGTCAGAAAAAACAAGCGCATTTTAATATTAATTCATTTCAACTAATTTAATTTTAATTTGCCATTTCACACGTTGTTTCCCGTTTTTTTTTTTTTTGGAACATTTGCTCAATTGAATTGAATTTAATTATAGATAAATAAATACGTAAATGGAAGGGGATTTAAAGTTTCTTGCGAAATAATTCAATTAAAAGTGTTCTTTTATTTTAATTTGATTTGTTTTTGATGGAGCATGAAAACACACACAACATCAATCCCAATTCATACCCAAAAGGGATGTGCCATAAAAAAATGGCATAATTGAAAAATCATAAAAAATGCTTGGGGGATGCTAGCGATAAAAAAAATGGAAAATACAACAAGTATTTCAATTCGTGAAGCAAAAATGTCAAACATTGTACCAAATGTCAATTAAACATTCGACAACGACAACGACGAGGAGAGGCGACAGAACAAATAGAGTTGGGTTAACAGTGGAGGAGATGCCAGGGGGAACCCCCTTTCCCCTTTTTTTTTCAACAATCAAAATCAAATTGATTTTTAATTAATTTTCGCCACATTTTTTCTCTCTTTCTGACTTCTGTCTGTCTGTTTGGGTGCAAAAAATGTATGTGAGAAGTGATTGAAGTAAATGAATGAGAATTGCTCTGAATTGGTTGATGACCAACCCGAGGTCCCGAGGTGGGTGGCACTGGGGTCGTCCTCCTTGTCTTGTCAACTATTATAAATTCAATTTAGATATGCCATTCGATGACTGCCCCGGCTGGGAGACAAATGAATGCCGAGCTAACGGGCTGCAGCCGCCTGGCTGCCTGATGAATAGCGAAATAAAAATGAGGAAACTACCATTTGCCGATGGGATATGTATTGAACATAAAGGATTTTTTGTTGTACAGAGAAGGAAAAATGATTAACGGAGAACAGGGTTTAAAAGGTATAAAAATATACATAACTATGGTAGATTTTACGAGGAGCACAAGGGATGCTCTTTAGGAATATATAGAAAACAAATATATTTTTAATTTCGCAAACTTTTAAATATATTTATATTTATATATTTAAATAAATCCTTCTTTTCGCATGTTTTAATTCTCAAGCTCTTAAAGTCTTTAAGATCTATTGTTTATAAGGACAGACATAGCTTCATAAACTTGGGTGGTAATATTAATAATGAATTAGCAAAATTTTAAGCGGCTTTCTGCCTAAGCTAGGGTTTTCATAACTCCACAAAACCCATAGTAATCCCCATCTAAACTATGGCCACAAGCCAACCCCAAACACTGATTTCTTTTTTTATTCAGTGCCTTTATATGTATTTATGTTCTATAAAAAATTGAACAAAAAATACAAAATAAATCATTGCGAATTTCGTATTTATTTGAGGACACGTTATTCAATTACCTGACATCCTTGCTGCCAGCAAAGGCACAAAACCACTCGACTTCACATCGACTGACACACTTGAAACTTGAATGCAACACATCACCCCCTTGTGCCACGCCCCTTTAACCCTTTAACACCCACTTTTTGGCGTTTATATCTGGCTATGCAAGTACTTCACTTTCCCATAGTGTGAATTGCAAATGAAATGCATTGTCGAGGTGTGAGGTGTGAATGCAGGTGTTGACTTATCGTTATCGATAGGCTCTCTCGACAGGCTAAACGAATTTATTTTTTTTGTCTAAACAAAACCTCTGTCAGCGTTCTAGAATTCACAGGGAAATTTATAGGTTGCGATATACGTAACTATAAATAAAATAAAATATGACAGCTGGAGGAGAAAATTGGGGCAAGCGAATGGTGTATTTTTTGTATCAACATAAAGCCTCAAAAAAAAAATAATGGATAGCAAAAGATCGCAAATATCTGAGAGAAGCTCCAAGAGGAACTTCAATAACGTGTTAAATAATCTTCCTAAAATTTATGCAGTAATTTCAATTAATTTCTGTCAGCCACAACATACAATCTTAGACTTGGTTGCTAATTGCTTGAAGCTGAGATAAAAAGACCCCAAGGAAGAAACTGCTGCAGCAGACGTTGCAAGATCGAAAGAGCTGAACAAGCTGAAAGAGAGAGGTGAGGGACTAAGCTGGCCAAAATGCAGTTAGGCAGGTCGTGGTAGCTTTAAAAAAATATTTTTTTTAGGCCAAGAACCCGATCACGTTAATGACGACAACGATGCTCGGTCATAATGATCTCATATGGTCGGCTTGTTGTTGCTATCCGAGGCAACGAATGTATTTCGTGCGGTTAACGAACTCTCGGAATCAAAGTTGCTTGACTGGAATACGAAATGAAAAAAAAGAGTGCCTGCTAAGAGATCGTAAGCCCGACTGGCAGCTTTTTTGAATGTCATTGCCGAGGCTTTGAGAGTGGCAAGGTGCTGGTGGTGGTGGTGATTCCCTCTCTTTTTTAGTCAGAGTATCTGTATCTCTCCACAGTTTGCATAATTTTCTCGAGGCACAGCTTCTTCTGCTTCTTTCTCTGTGCTAATTTCTCATGTGCTTCGTGCATTGAACTTGTGAGCTAAAAAAAAAAAATAATAATGAAATAACAACAACCATCACGTGAGAGCCGGGGCAACCAGAAACTACCGCTTAATTACCAAGCCATGTTGCAGCAACATGTTTATGGCAACAAGTCGTTGTTGCCGCTGTCTGCTTGCATTTTGTGCTCATTTTGTGCAGTTCTTGCAGTCGAAAAAAATAAGGAGAACTTCTAAGATTTAGAATATACAATATTAAAACTTAAAAATAAAATATTTTAGCTGAAAAATAAATATATAAAAATTATAGTTACTTTTGAGATTCAAATAAAAAGGGAAGGATAAAAAAAGCTATCCAAAGCAGCTTAAAAAATCTTTAAAAAAAATACCCTTTTACAATTATTTATCTCTTGAAGATATATTAAATTTTTATGAATTTCTTAACTACCTAATTATCTCTCAGTGCACTTCTCCTTCTTCAGCGATTAACCGTTAGATTCTTCTGACAGGAAAAGGAAGAAAGAATGTTGTCTTGTGCCCCATTTGGGTGAATGTAGTTGATAATGGCCAAGAGGATAATGATGCTGAAATGGTGATGGATATTCCATTTATTGCCAACAATTTTCCAGTTTTCATAAATGGCAGAAAAGAAGGCTATGTCGTCGTCTCCCTTTTTATTTTTCTTGCGTGAAATCGGCTTTACTTGTTACCCAAGTATTACGTGTATCTTGTTGCGTTTGTATCTCTTTTTTCACACTCAAAAAAGCTCCGGCTCCCGGCTTTGATGTTGCGATGTACGAACCTTACTTAATTTGTAATTTAGTGCGCTCCAGGTTTTTTTTTGTTTTCTTTCTTTCTTTTTGCCTCTGATCTGGTGGGCCCCCGCCTCACCTCTAGAGCCTTTCCCCATCGGTTGGTTCTCGGCTTAATTTGTTTAGTCACACTTTGTTGAAGAAGTCAACAAACTCGGGATGGGTTTGCTTAATGTATATGAAATACTCGACGCAGTCAACGAAACCTTTTTTTTCGTTCGCCGTCTGGTTTATGATCATTAAAATGCTTACAAGGCGCCTGAAACTTGTCATCCAGTTGTGTATAATTAATGAAGCTCATTTCGGTTATAATCGCTTCGCCCCTTTCCTTTTATTATTTTTTTTATGCTTAGCTGGTGAAATTAAGTTAACGGGAGCTGAACTTTTTTTCAGGGTTTTTGGCTGAGAGGCTCGTTGGCTTTTACCTGTTACCTGTTGGCTTCTGAGTGGGCAAAGTGTTATCTAATAGAGGGGAACATTTGCATATCTTTTACAGACTTTTTTTTTGTTCATTTAATATCAGGCAAACCTTTATTATTTATGATTTTATGATAATACTTAATCAGGCATTGTTTTGTTTTGTTCTTTTGTTTCGATGATCTAACTATTGCCAATTTTATTATGACTTCATTTATAGTAAAAGTAAGTGAGGTAATTTTATTAATTTTCATAATATTAAAATTATTAAAAATTCTAACAATTGGTAAAATAATTTAAAAAAAAGTCTGTAAAACAATATATTGTACTTCTGGGATTATTATTATTATTAGTACCATAGTTTCTCTAAGCAAGAATACCAATTTTTTTACATTTTGAAAAGCCACCCCTTAAAAGTTTTGTAATTCTCCAAAATTTCTAGGCTTTTCTTATTTTTCATTTTCTACGGAAGTGAATAAAAACAATGCATTTATCTATGCAACCCACTTGCTTGCCCCACCTCTTTTTCCCTTCCCCTTTAACCTTCGCTTGGCGATTTTCTACAAAAGATAACTGCGCTTTTCAGCTCTCCAGCTGCTACTTTCTGCTAATAGAAGACTCCCTGTTCTCGTATAAGAGTAATAATAATAAGAGTAGGCAAAAGTCTCCACAAGCAAAAAGCAACAGTTCGTTTGCTCTCTGTGGCCGTCTGTCTCTGTTTTTGTTGCTCACTCCCAATTGTTTTTCCTCTCTATGGTTTTTGGGGTGTGGAAAAACGTCAACAACAAGTGTTTTTCGCTCAGCTGCTACAATGCGCTCTCCAAAGGTTCGCTCACTTTGCCCCTCTTATACGGGCAGCAGTGATGTCAGGGGATGATGACTGCCCGCTAGATTTTGATGTATGAATGGAAAAATGTTTAAAAAAATGCATAATTCCAGCCAGCATTATTCACACGAGAAATTAAAAAATCCATCTTTTATCTTGCATCTTTCGGTAGTATCTTTTATTTGTATCTTTTTTTTTGTATCTCTTATTTGTATCTTTAATTTGTATCTGTATCTCGAGTGAAATAATCTAAACTGGGCAACACTGCGTATACGGCACTTCGGCTCTCACTCGCGTTCGCCTCGGCTTCCGGTTTTTGCTTTCGGCCCTGCCCGAGCCGGCTCGTATCTGTTCGTTGCGGCTCGGGCGGCTGATTAGCAGAGTTCCTTACCAAGTTCCAAGTTTCCAAACAGTTCGCGATGAAATTCTGAACACAACGGTTGTATCCGTGCATCTCGTTTCCGTTTTACACTTCAATTTTCGCCGTAGTCGCAGTTTTCGTGCTTTATTTACGGTTTATTTGGGCCTTGCAACAAGCCCCCAAGTATTATTAAACAAAAACCCAAGTTATCCCAATTTGATCAGTGCCTCAAACAGAATTACCAAAAATATATACCCATCAAAAAATATATATATATTTAAAGAAAAGGAAAGATATTATCCCTAGATGGATTGTGCGTGTCGTTTAATTGATTTCAAGGATTGCCAAATGGCAAAAGTAAATTGAAACTGTCTCGTTTTCCGTTTCGGGGATTAAAAGTGCTGCAGATTATAACACGCAGAAGGAGCCCGAGTGCTCTCCAACTGAATCTGAATCTGAATCGCTTTTGTGGCCGCCGTGTCACGTCTGGTAAAAAAAACGAGATTCGGCTTAAATTTTAATTGAAACCCAAAAGAAATTCCAAACAAAAAACAAAGGCAAGAGAAAAGTAAAGGAAAATCATTTCAAAAATTACAAAATAAAAAAACAAAGAAAAGTACAGTGAGTTATTCGTTAAAGAGTGTTAAAGTATTGTGTTCCGGCATCATCAGCCGGAAAGTGTTGCAAAAATAACATCAGCAACTAGGCAAAATAACAACAATCACAGATCCGGGCGATAGCAGAATGGTGGTTTTAGAAACTGCCAGTGCCCTATTGGGCGGACCATATGCCCAAGGCGCACCCGCCTTGAAAATGGTCCAGAAACGCTACATTGGATTACATCAGTGGCTGGGACCAATTCGGACCAAGGAGCTAAAGGAGCATATTGTAAGTTGCACCTTTGAAAGGGTTTCTTTAGAATTTATTTTTTGATAGGAAAATATGGGAAATTTATTAAGATTTGGCTTGTTGTAAAGATTTGTGTATTTAAATATTAAAATATTAATATTTGAATGCTTGAAAGTTATATATATTTATTATTTTTTAATATTCTGAAACGTAAAATTAATTTTCAGTCACCTAAACATTTTTTTTAATAATAAATATAAATATTTTTACTCATAAACCCAACCCCATTAGCTTTAGCAAATATTTAAATTAAACAAATAAGACTTATCTCACTATGAATATGACTGGCTTAAAAGTGATTCATGAAAACACAATTTTCAGAATATAAAATGCAAACGATAACAAAACATTTTGCACAACTGTGTTCTTGGCTTAATCTTTAAAAGAAAGAACAAAATTAAAGCAAACCACTCCCTAAACTGTAGAATTTATAAAACATGATAAATTAAATAAATTCAAATTGTTATTGCAATTTAAAGTAAAGGGAAAAGTATACAAGCCTTTTTAAATTTATTTTAATATTAAATAAAACCCAATAGATTTTCCAAATTAAAATTAATTCCCTTGCAATTTGTTAATTTGTATTATCTTGTAATTATTTCCGTTAATTGTTTCCTTTGTTTGTTTGCTTTGCTATTTTGTTAGCAACATTTATTTTCCTCACAGTTTTTCACTGGACTCGGTTGAATTTCTATTTGGCGATTTCGTTTTTCCGATGGCTGATTGATTGATTGATTGATTGGCACATTGATTGATTATTTTAGTACAGAGCCAAATCCCTTTTTATATACGCCAACGAATGGCATGCTGCTGCTTTTTGCATACTTATTTCTTCAAAGCGAGGATTATACGGTTCAGACCAGACTAGAAGAATCTGATTCTGCCGCCCAGAAGAAGAAACTGGCTTAATCTTTCGGCCAAGACTAATGAGGTTCTGCATTAGTCGTTTTCCTAGAGAGTGAGTGTGTGTGTGTGCATGGCTTTATGGTTTCTCTATGTTTTTTTATTAGATAACCGACCACAGACCGAAAGGTAAGCGGAGAAGAGTTCACTTTTAGCTCTAATTAATGGGGGTGCCTGTGTTGGTCGGTGAATTTATGGCCAAGGCTTAAATAGCATATGAATTATGCTCTGGGGCACAGGAATCGGCCAGCCAGCCAGGCAGCCACGCAGGCAGGCAGAGGCAGTCAGTGGCATGCATTCGGCCGAGCAAGGAAGATGGAAGAGAGTGCATTTTCCAATTGAGTGATTTATGCGCTTTGAAAATCCCTGTAAAGTGGTTAAAACACAGTGCTGCACACTCCCACAGATGGATTATCAATGCATAATCATACTCGCTATGGAAGAACTTGTCTTTCCCAGCAATGTTTAGCCCAAAATTGAGCTAAATAATAGATGTTTATAATTTGTTAGGCACGCTGTGGGGCTAGAGAGCAATCTGGTAGCCTAACCTCAGTAGGCAGCATCCTAAAACCACCCGCAGATTACGTATTCGACGTGTGTTGCGTACTCAGGTTTCCATTTCCATTTCTCTAGCATCTAGGCAACAAAACCAACCCAACTTACTTGACTTGACTTGACTGACTGACGCATATCAAAGTGCATAACCAAGTACCCAGATCCAAATATGGCAAAAGGGGGTTCTTGGGTTAAGCAGTAACTGCAACTGTTCCTATTACTGCCGTTTCCCCCCCTCAGCTGTTTGAGCTCATTGTTTCAAGTGGGGCCAAAATGAGAGGAGATGTCATTGTCAAATGCCTGTGACACTCTGACGGTAATTAGATGGGAATTTTAGCCAAAGAACACAAGTTGGATGGACAGAAAGTGAGTGCGGTGTGTTTGTGAGTGCGTTATGCAAATGTATATGGATTTTATGGATTTATTGAAGGGGGTTTAACATGATTTTGGTGTTTTGATTTTAGATGGAAGTGAGAAAAAGCCTTACTTTTGTGACTACATTTTCAGAACTTAAAAACAAAAGCAAATATTCATACAATTTTCAATAAAAACCCTTTACTTTAGGGATTTTTAAAGCCTTTTCATACATTTTAGAAGGTAAATAAAATATCTCCCAGCTGATATCTCAATTTAAACCCAGATATAAATTACTATCCCTGATATACCCACAATGGCTGAATTTAAATTAAATTAAACTACAATTCCCAAGCATGTTTACCCCATTTCAAATGGTTTGAGTTTCCCCAACATCTAACCATGGCCATAACATATCTCTTTCCCTCTCTCTCTTTTCACTCGCTCCCTAATTTCCAGCTGACTCCCGGCAACTTTTCAAATAGATTAACTTCCAGGCCCCAAAAACTTCTCGGCAACTGCAATCTGCAAATCTTGGCGTTCATGTCTCGAGTTGACCTGCTTAAAAGGCCCACAGAACCGCAGCACCGCAGGCAGCCAGCAGCCAGCAGCTGTCGTGGGTTTCCTTCCACCTCACCTCACACCCTAATTCTTAACCCACGAGCAGCCTAACTCCTCAACTCCTCCAGTGGGTTAACCTCCACAAGTGGCCATGATGCCAAAGATGCCTCGGATCCATTCGTCTTGTCTTGCCGTTGTCTTGTCCAAGCTGCAACTCGAAAACTTCACACAAGTTAAACACTGAAAAGTGCTCGAGGCGAATGCCAAGTAGAGTGTGTAGAGGCTTTTCTCTCCAAAAAGGAAAAACTTATCTAAGCCCTTGGTTGTTGTTGGGCTTTTCTAAATGTCATTACATCAGTTGCCATCCCTGTTTCTCCTTCAACAGCTGAGAGATTTTCCTTAACATTTTTTTTCTCAGCTCTCTGTAACTTTGTTGACTGCAATTTGTTGTTGCCCCCCTCGGCTGCCACTTCTCCCTATCTCTATCTTTGGTTCTGCTCAAGTGCATTTGGGTTATGCTAAAAAAAAAGAAAGATACAAAAAATTTAATAGGGGGAGTTGCTTGTAAGGAAGCGACGAAGCTTAAGCTAAAGTTTAAGCAGCGAATTTTCATGTTCGACGGTCCGTCCGTCATCAATTAAATCACGCAACTTTCTATGAAATTAGCTGGGCTTAGAGCGTAAATCAAAACACGATCACGAGACTATACACTGATTACTCAGTTTTCTTTGTGGTTTTCCATCGGCTGCACACACTTACCTTTCCTTGGTTTTCCACTTTAATCTGGAATCTGAAGTATTAACCTTCTTATGCTGGGCTCTTGACTCCATCAGTGGTTTTGCATTTTTCTCGAGAATTTTATACTCTTTCAGGGAGATGCTAAAGTGGGGTATATGGGTTACATTGGGATTTGATTAATAATTAGAAAATATATAAGATTTTATAAGAATACTTCCTCCTTGGAACTTTACAATGAAAATGCTACTAAAATCTGGCTTTTTGAGCCCTGTTGCTCTTGCCCTTAAAATCTCTAGCGTTATATCTGAGAAATATTAACTTTTCCCCGTGTTTTGTTTTATTTTCTTGACCTTACCTAGAGCGAGTGCACTTAATATTCGTTGCATGGATAATTTTAATTGAAAATTCCTCTCGTATTTCTCTGCTTGCCTTGCAAATTGCAATTTCCAAACATTATTTCAATTATGTGGCATCGTGTGTGAGGGCCAATACACTCACTCACTCACTCACTCGAGTATCTGTATCTGTGCCTTGTGTACTTTGCACACCTATTCTGTAAAGCTACACACCTGGCTGAATGTGTGAATGGTTTGTTGTTATTTTCCTTATTTTTATTTTTTGTTTTCTGCTTATATTGCGATTTTCCGTTTCTTATTTTCTGCTGGCAGCATTCGTGTTCGGTTGCAGCTGCAAGTTCTCTTGCTTGCCCTTCTTTCGCCAGTCGCCGCACTCTCTCATTATTTTACACTCTTCATAAATTAAAAGTTAATAAAAACCTGCAGGTAGCTCTAATTTATTTTTAATATTTATTTTCATGTTTCCCATACGCTGCGTGTACAATTACAGCAAAGGGAAGAATATATACTTATATATCAGTACAAATGAGGTTGAGAAAATAGCATTAAATATTATTTATTTATAACAATAAACAAATGCCAATGGAAAACGCTAATTATTAGGTTTAAAAATCTACTAAAATTATGAACTTAAACATTATCTTTAATATGCCATAAAAAACCAAAAGAAAACCTATTTTCCCGTCCGCAACTGTATGTAAACATCGGTTGAGGGAAATACGAAGAAAACTGTATTTATTTCACCTTCTGCTTTTTGTTGCTGCGGTGGTTGTTGCAGATTTTATGCATTTTTAATAACGAGAAGCAGAATTTTCCGTTGGTAGCGGTGAAAATTGCAGCAAATTAGGTGCCACGAATTCGCATTCAGTGGCAAAATGAAAATCTGAGGCGGATGGAAGATGAGACCGACCTCCATTTTCTTACCTCTCTCTCTCCGTGTTTTCCCTTGCGATGTTTGCGATGTGTGGAAGGAAAATTGCAGCATTAACGACTCCATGTGCAGCTATGGACAAAGTCGAGGAAAACTCGATGAGATGCGAGAGAAAAGATTGTGGCCAAGTTTGGTTTTGATTCAGTTTATTTAAGTATTTTTTTCAACTTGCTTTTTTTTCTTGTTTTTGTTTTTGGTACGTGGCTTAGTTCAGATTTGGTTTGGTTGGGTTTTTCTTTTGGTTTTGCAGGTGAAAACTGGAGCAAGTTTAAAAAAAAGGGGAAACTCTAGCGGATGCCAAAGAAAAGAGTTGGTTTAAGTTGAAGATTAAAATAGCAATGAAGAAATTGTTGATAAAAGATAGGACAAAGAATTAAATAAACAGTTAAGAAATATTAAAGGGAGGATTAATTTTACTGCTTAATTGATTGCATTATCAGTATACAAAAAATGTATATAAACGAAGTTAGATATATAAAGACTTAAGTTAATTTCCTTCATCTTAAACTCCTCCCCTAAAAAGTGTAGCTAAAAAGTAGTTTCTCCCCTCACGCCTTAAAAACGCAATAATTTCATTAAACTTTGGCTTCTCTCCTAAGCTTCAGCTGCTGGAACAACAACATTGTCATTTTTACGAGTCTGCAGCCCAGACTTTTGAGACTTTGTGAACTAATCCAATCGAATGCAGCCATCAACTGCATCATTTGGACCTTGTTTCCACCTGCGACCAAGAGTTCTACAATTTTCCAGCTGCCCTCCTCTTTACCTGTTGTTCGTCCCCCTGTCCTAAGAGTTTTGTAATGAACTTAACTCAATCGCAATGCACACACACTCGCACTGCAATCGATGGCCAGTCATTATATAGTTTTTTTTTTTGCCGAACAGAGAGAATTTTTCAATTAATTTTCTGTCAACGTTAGCAGAAAAATAATAGTCGCCAAGCTAAAGAAAATCTCTAAGGAACAGCAAGGACAACGACTAGCACAAAAAAAAAGGTATCAAAAATCTGTCTTAAATTTAATTGTTACCAAGGTCCAAAGACAGAGAGAGAGTCACGTGTTGCAATGGCCGAAAGGAGGAGCAAACAATAAAGTTATTAACAACATGTGTTGTCTGTCGTCGACAAATTTATACCATCATATTTTCAGTATTTTTCCCCCACGCCCAATTTTTCCCATTTTCCTCGGACAACATCTTGAGCTTATGACTTAAAGTTGGTAGTGGTAGCAGTAGTGGCTTTAAGCCAGAATAAAAGGGAAACGAGGGAGCCCAGTGACTTGATTAGATCTGGAAAGAGCAAACGGAAGTGAAAAGCCAACTGAAAGAGCGGAAAAATCATTTTTGGTTACCAAGAATCTGGCTTGTTGTTGGGTAGGAAAAATAGGAAAATCGTGACACATGCATAAAGGAGGTTTTTGGAAGTTGGAATTGGAAAATAGAGAGTGTATTTCTTAAGAATTTATTATGAATTTAATACTACTTTCTTGGGAGATTAAATTAAATATTTTATATATATTTAATAATATAATATATTAAAGTTTATGAGGAATTTTAATTAGTTTCAAACTTGTTTAGTAATTTTCAGAGCTGTAAGTTTAGCTCTTTATTAAATTAAAATTTAAATAAAGAGTTTAAAATAAAATTAACATTGTTTTCCCCAAGTGCACAAAAGTTTCTATTAAAACCAGGAAGGGATATATACCAGCTTTATATCTTCCCAACTTTGTTTCTTTCTGATATTCTCACATTGATATGTCATGACACAAAAAACCGAAAACCTAAAACCAAAAACTGAACTTGAGCCTGAAGTTGTGTTTTTCCATGTTTTGGCAAGTCAGCCTTGGCTCAGCTTCAATTTTCCAACCGAATTTGAATCCAAAGTGACATTGAAACAAAACTGAGGGGTTGTTCTGGGAAAATACAGATGAGAGATAAAGGGAAACCCAACGAAAAGAGAAGCAATCTTGAGTGAAAAGTTCTTTTGCAAATTGGGTTAATTAAAAACTGCTCGAGGTCATGCGTAAGTCATAGCAAAAAAAAAAAAAATACAAAAATGAAGACCAGGAGAGAAAAAAAAATAAGAGAAAACCAGAAAACCAGAGAACGCTGCTAAAAAAGATGCGACAAACTTTTTCAATTAAACTTAATTCTCATTTTTCCCGTCGCTCATCTTTTGCTGCCACTTTTTTTTGTATTCCTTTGGCCACGCTTTAAACGCTGACAAAAAAGCGTCACAAATTGAATTTTGATCGATATATAATGCATAGACCAGACCCAAAGGATACTCCAGAGAGAGAGAGAGAGCTCTAGGCATGGAAAGCAAAATGACAGCAAATTAGCAAAGGCATAAAAAAAGGTCGCCACCCAAACTGGAAAACTGTTCGAGATGAAGAGATGGAAAGTTTATTCTGCTTTTTTCTCCTCTCTCTCTTCCGTTTCTTGAATTGGAAAAAAGTGCGAAAAATTCACAGACATTGTATATTGGGGATGTAGGATAGATAACTTCAAGGCTCGATGACTGAAATAATTGGGTTAGCTCAGGGGAAAGCAGATAAAAATAGAATTTATTCAAGGAAATTGAACCTTGTTAAGAGATTCTGAGAAAGAGAATTAATGTATTTTTGAAGTGAAAGGAGATGGAATTATTTAACATATAGTAAAGGTTAAAGGAAGTGTTTTTAATGTATTTTTTTATTAATTTACTTTAAAACAAGAGATTACTTTGAATAAATGTGGTTTTCATTATAAAGATTATGAATTTAAGATCTTTTATAATGGTTTAAACCGAACCTAAATCTTAACAAATTTTTCTCTTAGCAAATACTTGACTTAACACCTTTTTTAGGTCGTTTTCTCTGCTGTTAAATATACATGCCTCAGCCAGTCGTTGACAAACAATTATTCCCTTCAACAATTTCTATTTCTTTTCCACTTTTTCCCTTGTTTGCCTCTTTAATTGAATGTTTGACACATAAAACATTAGACAAGGAACTCTTTTTGTATTAGAAAATGTATACTGAAAGAAAAAACAAGAGGATATAGCTAAAAAAAAGGAATATTAGTTTTGGTAAAACATAAGATAAATTAGCAAATTTTTCCATAAAATATAACTTGTTTTTCTACAATCCTCTGGGAGTTTTTTGTCTGTCTGTTTTCCCCACTATTACATGTGTTCTTCTGAATCTGAATTGTTTATTTCCATCTTTATTTTGAAACATGTTCAACATGTTTAGCACAAAATAACAAAAATAATAAAAGAAACATAGCGATTGAAGTAGAAAAATTCCCGCGCCAGTTTATTGAACCGCACAAGGAGGAAGGAGGTGGCGCTGCTGAAAATTCGTAAAAAAAGGGAAAGAAAGCAAGAAAGAAATTCCTTTCTGTCATGCAAAAAAACAAAAAAAAAAAATTGTTTGAATGAAAAGTAAGCAAAAGTAGCCGGCGTTTTCCTCCTGCGCCAATTTCCACCCCACCAATTCGCCCCCAAAAGTTTTCCCCCAAAAGAGTTTTCCCTACTCGTGTTGAGGAGTGTCATCCATCTGCCATGCTCCGTTGTACAAATGTGCGAGCATGTTACATATGCTCTGATGCTGTGTGTGTGTGAATTTCCCTCTTTCATCAAATGTTGGGCGCATCATTTTCCTCCCCCACCTACCCTTTTTCCCATTTTCCCGATTTTTCCCCCTCTTTCCTACCAACACCCAAACCAATTCTGTCTGTGGGTCTATTTGCCAGCCGCTGTTGCATTTCGGTCTCTGTGCTCTTCTGATGCTGCCTGCCGCTGCATATATAAATCGATAATTTTCCGCTCAAATGTGCGGAAAATTTCGTAGCCAGGCTACAAACTCCCATTTCCCTACCCGGCCCCAACCCCACCTTATTTTTATTCAACCCTTTGGGGCTACATTGTGGTTGTGGGGTTCTTAATATTTAAAGTTTGTTAAATTATGCAAAAGGTTTTAGTGAAGAATTTAAATTTAGTTTGGAAATATTTTCGGTTAAAAATAAAATATAAAATAAAATAAATATAAAATAAATCAGAAAAGTAAGAGATTTTTCAAGGAAATTTATAGTTATTTTGTTTTATTTTTACTTATATTTAATAATTCACACACAAGTTATCTTTGCTATATTTTCCTATTCCAAAAATAAGTCTACTGATTCATATAATTATGACAAATAATTTATTTTCAATTTCCTAATGAAGCAAAGAATTTTCTGGCGCAAAATATCAAAAGATTTTGATTGTTTATCGAAGGCAATGATTGAGAAAATATTTCATATAAATCAATTAAGTGGCCAAAAACTAGCAGAATTTATTGAAACTAACCAAAAGGCTGGCAACAATTTTCTTTCTTCTTTAATTTTATGCCAATTGTTGCTTACCTTTTGCATAACTGATATATTTATTTAGTTTCCAAAAGACTCACTACCAAAATATTTACCAAGTTTATTTTCCATTTCATTTAAATAATAAAATTTCCCATATTGGCTTACCGCAAGCAATTATTGAATCTTTTCACACATGTTTGCCATTTTTTTTTTTGGTTTTATTCAAGTATTTTCATCAGATCAAATCTGAAATAAAATTTCTTTTCATAATTTCTGTAGCATTTTTGTATTTTTTTTTTTTATTTGCTCACTTTTCTGTAGCTGCCCCAGAGTCAACGACCCGTCTTAAAGTAGTTTATGTGTGTGCTTGTGTGTGTTGGCCTGGCCAAGCTCATAAACGTGTCCGTAGTCAGCTGCCGGCTTAAAGTTCTTTGGCCCATGTTATTTGAATGCCACCCCGCGCCCTCCTCTCGTCTTAGCCAAATAATGACGTTATGGGTGTGTGTGTTGCCAGTGGCTAGAAGTTCATGTCGGAAAAAAATATTATGACTTGATTTCTTGAGATCTCTTTTCTGGTGTTTGGTGTTTGCCTTCTTGTTGTTGGGGGTTTTTTTTTTCTGAGATGGCCAAGAGCTACAAGTCAGTAAGTCAATTGTCAACACTTGAAACACACATTTCTTTTTTCTCACTTATTTTCTCTCGTTTTTTTTTGTGGCAATAAACTTTGGCAACTGGTTTTTTGTGAGAAGTGTTTTATTTTATTGTTATTATTATTTTGCCATTACAAAGTTGACTAAACTTTCGGCTGATGACTGCCTCGTCGCTGCTTGGTGTATGATTTCATTGTAATTTTTTGGAATTCGAATGACTCCAAAGTAGGGCAAAAAAATGTATAAAGGGTAGCTAATTTATGGCATATTTGTACACGCTTGTTTTTAGCTGTTAAATAAATTGTAAATATGTCACTGTTAAGTGTTGACAATTATTTTATTCAAAATATTATAATTGCTGTGAATTAGTAAGACATTTTTTAGGATTTAGGCAAAGCTTAAAGGCATATTTATGATTAATAAATATGTGATTATTGTCATGATTTTGTATACTTTATTCTTTTAGCTTTCTCCTAATTGTTGGCTTTATTTTTAATTTATTTAAGGAACAAGTTGTTGACCTAATTATGAGTACAATAAAGACCACAAGAGTTTAGAGACTCAGAACTCTAGGCAAACACAATTATCCTGGAGGGTTGAGTGGGAAAGCATAATCACAATTCAACATAAAAATGGAAAATGATAAACTCGTTTATATATATAACTTGCAAGCCATTACTTTAATTAGTCAAATATTTAATGCACTTCTCTGTTCTCCCCCTGCTCTCTGCTCTCAGCTTTTTTTTCCGTTTTAAAACCCTTTTTAGAGTGAAATTCGAATAGAGTAGCCAAGGGAATAGAAGAGGAAGTACAACAAAAAGTGGAAACATTTCCGGCTTCCGCCAAACTGTTTCCTGGCCAACGATAAAATACTTTTTTATGCCAAAGCTAATGTGTGTGTGAGGGTTTCATTCCCCCCAAAAAACGGAGCCGTTAATTTGCGCTTTTGCCTTTTGTAAAAATGGTGCAAGTTTTGGTTTATTTTTTTCCCCTCACATCTCTTCCTCCCTCAACATTTTGGTGCTGATTTTATTGTATACATTTTTTTTCTCGGTTGTATTTTAAATTGTCTGCACTTAAATTGAAATTAACGAGGCGTAAATTTCTCTGGTATATGATCAGAGGACCAACCAAAGAAAAAAAGGTTGTATCCTTTTTTTCTTGCTGTACATTATGGACGTTGCCTGGATTTGATTCCTTTCTCCTTTAATTGGGCGCTAAGTGTGGAAATTTAATGCTTTGAATGTTTGTACAAAAAAAAAAGAAGAAAGAAAAAATAAATAGGAGAAAAAAAGGCAGAAAAAAGGGCAGTAAGAATGGCAGACCGAGGAAAAAGAACCCAAGAGCTGTCAGTAAGAATTATTATGCCTGTAATGCAATGCGTGCTGCAAAAGGGGGGGCGTGGCATGTCACACCCACACAGCGCACACACAAACACAGATACAGTGGAGACGACGACGCCGCCTTTTGGTGGAAAATAAAAAGCCGCAAGGATTTATCACTTTAGCATCGCTCTCATCCTCGTATATTCCCGCCTGCCTGCAGCTCCTTTGGTCCGAGACACATCTCATGCTAACAAGTTCCCCCCTTTGAACCCCAGCATCTCTTCCCGGCCATCTTCACTAACTGACTCTTGTGGCTGCCTGGCATGCAAGTTACTTACCTTTTGCCAATGGAAGAAGTGCACAGCGAGAAATGGTGGTAAAACTAAGGATTATATTTTGAATTTTTATGGGATTTTAGTTAGGGAAAAATACAGAATAATTGTTTAATATAAAATATAGGTTTTTGTTATCAAAATCTTGATAAAAGTCATTATTGAAGACTTCTTAAAATTTATTTTCCGTGTTTCAAAGGTGGTGGTGGAGCCACCAAGTAAAGGCAGATGCAGAGCACGAGCCTTCGTTGTGGGTGGAGGATGGCAGCTTAAAATGCTCTTCTCTGCCATCTGTCGTAGCATATGTAAAAGGTATTATGGCTAAAAGCAAAAATATTGCATTCGACAGTGCAATTTGTTAGCTACGACTATTTGAATGATGTCGATGCGGAGGGGGTTAGAGGGGGAGGTGATACGGAATGGATATGGATTGGGAGTGCTGCAGATATGGTTTGGTTTTGGCTGGGTTTCCTTCGGTTTGGCTTTGGCTTTGCCCACAGATTCAGGGGGCAAAAAGTTAGCCATATTGAGTTAAGTGCGTTTTGGATTTGATTTTGGTTTTCACTGAATGTTGGTTGTGTGTGTTTTGTTTTGCTTTTCTTTTTTTTTTGCTAGTGGGAATATTGCATTGATTGGTAGTTAACCCCATCAGGTTAACATAACTACAATTTGTTATAAGAGGCTGGATATTTACCTTTAGTATCTGATGGATACTTTTGTATGGTTAAACAATTATTTAGGCCTTGGAATTATTTTCTGGGGAGCTAAAGTGGTCTAAAAATAAGTAATTGTTTAAGCTTTAAGTTGTAAATTCAAAGAAAGATATATAGGAAAATAAACTATCTTTAAATATACATTTATCTCTTGCCAAATTCAATTTAAGAGTAAAATTATCTTAAAATATACTCCTTTTAGAGTATCTTTTAGAACAAAATATTAGCCAAACTATATTTAATAATATTACTACCTCATAACACACTCCTAGGGAAATGGCTAGCATAAATATGCATCATTTGGTTAGTGCTCCTTGTGTGTGACAACTATCTGGCAGATACATTTGGCTCAAAACGTGCCCAGGTACATAGAGCATAAGCGGCCTCTTCCTACTTCTTTTTCTTTTTTTTTCTGGGAAGTACATGCCGACTACGTGCATCGTGTAGTATGTTTCAGTCCAAAGTATCTGACAGTTACATATGCTCGTGTGAGCTCCCTACAAAAACTGACAGAAAGTCAACTTCAAGCCTATGTCCAAACGTGCCGCCGTTGCCTTCGTTGTGAAGAGCAGCATTTGAAAAGTGTCAAAGTATCTGGAAGACACCGAGCGAGCTCCTCTTGTGCTGGCTTTCCACATATGTATAAATGTGTCACGTAAGAACAATTATGGAAAAATACTCACACACAGACAAACTGTGTCACAGAGTAAAAGAAAAACACAGAGAAATTGTCATAATTCATAAATGGCAATGGGGAAAATTGACAAGAAACCAGCAGAGTTACTCACTCGCAATTGAAAATCCCATTTCATTGCATTAAATTCATGGGAAAAAAAAACATGGAGAAACTTTCACCCAGTAAATTTCAAAGTATCCGTAACTGTGTACAATTATTTATGGCGGAAAACTCCAAACCAAAAACAAAAAGGAAAAGACAGAATTGAGTTCTACGCTGCTGTGTTGCAATTTTCCATTTTCAATTACTGCAGCTCTCATTCTACCCAGTTTGCCATTCCCATTCCCAGCATGATCATGAGATCATTAAGCATTTAACCCAGTTTTTCATTGTGTGTGTGGCCCATTCTGCAATTTCTAAGCTTCATTTCCTCATTTTTGCATGGAAAACTGGGTACTAGCCCCGGACAAACTGAGGGGAAATACAAACAATTAACATTTTATGTTCGAGCGAGCAAGATTTTTGTGTGTGCATTTTGTCGAAGGGGGAAAACGATTTGCGGCTAAATGCATTTTCCCCAAGAGGAAAAATGGAAAAAGGAAAAAAGGAGGGGTGAGTTTGAAGCTAAATCCTCTGGCAGCTGGTGCTCATCCAAGCAATTCATAACTTTGCACTTACAAATTATTTAAGCAAATTATGCTGCTGCCTCCGATGCTCCTCCTGCTGCTCCTACTTCGGTTGAATCTACTTCATCAGGCGCTTAGTAGCCAAGAGAGCCTAGAGCCTTTTGTAACAGACCCAACCACCTCCTGCTGCTCCTCCTCTGAATTTTCAGTCCTTCCTCTCTCCCAGCTGCCGGACTAAATTTCCATTCGCATTCATAATCGTTTAGAGCCAAAAGTGAATATATAAAAATGGCTAGAAAATGATGAAGAACTTTTGTATAGAGTGGGGCAATGTTGGCAATTTGTTTTTGGCACCCAAAAAAAAAAATGAGAAAAAGAAAACCAAAGGAAAATGTGTAATCCAAAAGTTGAGTTCATCTAAGTTGCACTTGAACACTTCAAAAGATGAGCAAGTTGAATGAGCTGCCAAAAAAAAAAGAGAGAAGAAGTATATAATGACCCAAAAAATTGTTATATTTAAGATGATAATGAGTAAGGGCGGAAAAATGTATTATTAGTTATTTTAGATCTTAAAGTAGGTCAGCAGATTTTTAGTAAAGTATTTTATCAAAGCTAAATTTGATGAATCTTTAAATGAAATTACTTCAAAGTAAAAAGATTTAAGTATTTTTACATTTATTGGTCTAGTTTACCTAATAAATACATATAAGTAAAATTCTTATTTTATAAACTGAAAAAAAGAAGTAAATAATTAAATTAAATCTTAAATCAAGTTTCTAAACAGAGAAACAATTTAAATAATTGTAAATTTACTCCATTTTTAACCAACTAATTACCAATAATTACAAATAAATCAAACATAAATAATATAAACAATTAAATATATTTAAAAACTTCACAAGCTCGCCACATTCATTTAATAAATCACAAAAAACCAACAATTTATAAACTCTTTTTTTGTAAAACAAACACTCTACACTCCCCCTCTGTATACCACCACTTATCTAAATCCAGCAAACTCTAACATATTGCTCATTTTATCAGTCAACCACCAAGAGTCCTTCTGCTGCTGCTGCTGCTACTGTCGTCACCACCCTTCAAACCCTTTTTCGACATATTTTGCGGGCGGAACGCCTCCGCTGACAAGCGTGTAATCTCGACATAAGTGGAAGAGCCACCACAAAAAAATTAAATAAAATAAAATGAGGAGTTTTTCTAACCCTTTCAGGGCTTGACACACGTGTCCTAGACACGTGTCAGGGAACTGTTATCGCAGGGACTACAGGCAGGCCTATGGGGAACGTCCCTTCCTCATGGTTGACAGCCTGGAGAAGGACTTGATGATGTCTCATAAAAATTCACTTACTCAAAAAATGGCAATAGCAACAATTTGTGCGAAGGATATTGAAAATGAAACCCAGAGAAGTGGGGGGTACAAATCGAAGGAAAGATATAAAATTGGAAGTTTTTATAGCTATAAAATTCCTATATGTTTTGAGGTTAAAGTAAATATAGTTTTGGTATTGAAAGAAATGCCATATATCCATTAACTTTATAATAATTAATTAAGTTTACACGTTCGAAAGATTTGCTTTAATTGGTTTTGTCACTCGTCCATAACAATTACGCAATGTGAAAGAACATTTAATTCCTTAATATATATTCAATCAATGAAATTTTCATTTTACCCACATTAAAAGATTATTTGAGACGCATTTTTTTTTGCGCCGCGCTAGTGGAATAAATTTTCCCCAGTTGTGCATCAGATAAATATGATTTCCGTGTCACGTGCACTAGAGTTTCTGTTTGTTTTTCTCCCCGCAAGCGCTCAAACCCCCACCCCAAAAACAGCCCAACTCCCCCGATAGCCATCTCTCCATCAATGACAAATAACCAAGAGAAACTCCCCCTCGCTCTTGGATATTTTCTTTTTCCCTGCGCACAGCTGTGAAACATTTTGTGGTCATGTTGACAGAGAAGCAGGAACAGAACGGGAAGGAGGGAAACTTGCTTTGGGGAAAACATGTGTGTGAAATCACTTCAAACTTAGAGAGAGAGAAAAAAAAGCATCCAAGCATTCCGAGTGTATCTGATAGATACAGATAGGAAACATATGATGCTCACTTTTGGCCACCGCACAATTTATATAATGATGTCGCACTTTTGCTTTTTTCTTCCCTTCTCCTTCGAACTCGAGGGAATATCAATTTTGTTATTCTCGGCTTTTCTTGTTGCTGTTGCAATTCGGCAATAACTATTTATTAGATACATAGATACATTGTATCTGCTGCGTGCCTCTTCTTTTCTCGCTTCTCCCTTTACTTTTTCCTTTGACTTTTCGCCGCTGCTCTGCTCTAAAATGCAATTTTATAGCTGTCAGGGGAATTTAACGCCAAGCGCGAAAATGCCAAAACCTTGCACGGTGCCCTGCCCTGCCCGGCCCTGCCACGCCCCCATTTCCCACCGCCCAACTCGTGTCATGTTGTGCCTGCCTCCACATTTTCGCCCATCGCTTGTCTTTTGTTTACGCTGCGCTAGTTTTTGGCTAACGATAAAGTGTCAAGATATTCCTTTTTTCACTCCATTGTTGTTTTTTTTTTTTGACACTAGGATTTTGTAGGGTATTTAAGGGGTCGGTCAGGGACACTAGCGATATTCTTATAAGAATATAAAGCCTAATTTGTTGGGTTTAAAGGTGATGAAAGAGTTTTTAAGGATTACTTTCAAGATTATTCTTAAACTTTTAACTGAAAAGTAAATAAAATCCTTAATTAATATATGAATTTATTTATTGTAAGACAATTTTTTATATCTGATAAATATTAACCTATATAAGTCTCTGTTTAAATCCAAACTTATTTTAGTTTAACATAAAAAACTAAATAAGCAGTAACTTTCATTCCATATTGCCGAATTTCTTACTTTTTGTCTCTATTTTTTTTTTTTCCAAAGAATAGAACGACACTTGCAACAAACAATTTTTTTCTGTTTTTTTCCATTCTCTCTCTACTTTTTGCTTTTTTGTTTAGTATTCTGTGTTATGCATTGCGTGCAAAGCGTAAACAAAAGGGCGAAAGCGAAGAGTGCGGGCAATAACAACAACAAAAAAATGGCTAGCAAAAAAAAAAAAAAAATGAGAACCTCTGAGCCAATATAGAAAGAACTTCCCGTTTGGGAAAATAGGAAGACCCCCACCTCACCCCCCATCTCTCTGCCCCCTCCCCATGCCCATTCTATGAACTCGCCGCACTGCGTGTGCAGATAATAAAACTAAATAAATTGATGGTCTTTGTGCAGAAACTGACAAGTTGCAGGCTAGGAGAAACGAAAAACGTTCGATGGCCATATTATACATAGATGGATATATGTACATAAGTAAGGCAACGTATAGCGGAAATATTCAAACCGAAAGGCAATAACAATACACACAAAAGATAGCCCAGATAGATGGATACACACACCAGATAGATATTACTTGGTTAGATGCATGTGTCCATGTGGATATATAGAGAGAGTCCAGTTGGTTGGATAGTTAGATGGATGGATAGCTGGTCATTTATCATCTTCAGTGGATGGAAAGCGCATTGCAGGACCAAAGACCGAAGGATGCCAAGAGCAGAGAACAAAGGCATCAGTTTTTGGGGACAACAAAAGGAGGTGAGAAAGTTGAGATTTTGCAGGGAAAAGAAAACAATTTTTAAGGAAATATTTAAGTTATTAAATCATAGAAAAAATATTTTACAAATATTTATAGTTTAAAAATTATTTAAATTCATTTTTCAAAGCAAACTCCCTGGCTTAACTCCATTTCCCTTCATCACCAATTATGGTATAATCTCTGCATAACCCAATTTCCTTTCAAGGCCATACCGAAAACAACTGGGACCACACTCTATTACCGCATTTTACCCTCCCTCCCAATATTTTCCCGCCCCCACAACAATTTTATGAGCATAAATCAACCACGAAAAACGTAATTAAAACATAAACAAAAAAAACCACGGGAAAAAGAAGAGCAAAGCAAACCAAAGGCAAAAAGTGCACAGATGTGGCCTGCACAAACATTTATTCCCCTTCCTCTCTCTCTCTTGTTTTGTGTTATGTATTTGGCCATAACTGAATATCTTTTCCTAGCCTGTGGGAGGCAAAATAAATAAACAAAAATTAAGCCAAATTATAAGGGGTAAACGGCAGAAAAAGAAGAAAAATCGAAGCTGCAGTTTACAAAAACAAACCTCAGCGAAATTGAAATGAATTCAAAATGTAAAAAATATTAAACGAAGGAATTTAACTTTTAGCCGAAAGGCTTAAATAAATGAAATATTAATATGATCAAGAACTCCCCCCTCACAACATGGAAATTAAATTTAATTTGAGAAAAACGAAAAAAAAAGGTAACAAACAAAACTGATGGCAGAAATCAAAGGATAACAAGTGAATGGATACAGGGGGACGGGGGGAAAAAAGGGTGCTAGGGATCAGCAGGAAAAACATGCAGGTTTTTTTTTTTATTCCACTGAGATGAAAAGCGGGTGGCTATCAAAAATTTAAAAGCTTTTCATGTATTTCCCGCTGAGCAACGACGGCAAGCAGCGACTCCTCCGCGGATATGTAAATGATATTTTCGAGTGGACGTCAAACGCAGCCAATGTTTTCAGCCTCAGCCTCAGCCTCTCCCAGCCCACCCACAAAAACCGCACTCGCCCGCCGGCTCTACCTTCTTTCCCGGATTTTCCCTACGTCGCCAACATTGCGGTCGGAAAAGGCCACAGGGCAAGCGGCATTGGTTTCTGTTCCTCCTCCGCCTCCGCCTCCTTCTCTTCCATTCTATAAGCCGCTTTGCCGGCCAATTTTCATTTCGTCCGTGTTCTGCCTTCCCACGCCCCTTATTCCCTTTATAGGCATTTTAAATTTTCCATTGCCCGGATTTTCAGCATTTTACAAGCCATGAATTTTTTAATAACCCCGCTGTTTGCCTCCACCAAAAACGCAAGCGACAATTTTCGCGTCAATATTTATGAGAAGCAACCAAATTGAAGTTGACAACCTGCTCAGAGAGAGAGAGCCGAGCCAAGCTTGTGCATCCTGGCCTCGCCTTTGAGCCTGGATTCTTCGAGGGTTCCTTTTCGGGCTGCAGATATTCCGCGAGGAAAGTCAAACAAAGTACAAGTTTTCCTTTTGTTTTTAGGTGAATGGAAATTTTTGTAGTTGGCTTTTGAGATGTTACAAGAGGGTTTTATGAATATTTCAGGAAAGGATTTTCTAGAAAAAGTAGCTAAAAATTGTTAACATAAGTAAAAAAAGATAGAAAGAAAGCTCAGAAATATGAAATAACTTTCCTTAAATTTGTATATTTATACAGCTTTCAAGAAAAATAATTACAACTTATGAAATTAGTTGTTAAATATATTTTATGAATATTTCAAAGCAAGATTTTCTAAAAAAAAAGCTGCATAAGATAAGATGGTTAAGTTTATAAATAAAATAAAAAAGGAAGTTAGGGAAAGTAGTTATTTTTTAGCTTATGGAATAACATATCTTACATTTGTATATTTATATTATCTATCATTAAAAATGATCTCTAAATTATTTTAAATATATTTAAAAGCCAAGCTCAAGCCATTAGACGTTGTTCTCCTTACTAACCTCTAAGATTTATTATGTGAAACAAATTCTCCCAGCTGGAGTGTCATTATAAATCTTGATACCTTTAACCGTATTTATTTGTCAACATATCTAAAATTGCATTTTCCACAACCATTTCTCAACCTCGTTTCTTTGCCTCTTCTTTCTCTTTGCAGGTAGGTGACAATGTACGTAACTTGTTTCGGAGGGAAATCTCTGGCTATCCCAATTCCCACCCCCTTGAATCTCCCTTCCTTGGTGATGTATATATATATAAATATTTTCTGAATAACCAGATGGCTTCCCCCTATCCAAATTAACCACTCAAATTGGGTTTTATTTATTAACAATTGCTGAGAATATGGTATTATATAATTGTTTAGATGCTTATTTTTGTGCTAAACAAAAATCTTTTGGCCAAATGACGCACATTTACAATTGTGGGAGTGATCGGCTGTGGGGTGGATATTAGCAATTAAATTGTATTTACTAAACTTGAATGCCGGCTAAATGGAATTTTGTTTAGGCAATTAATGGCAGACCATAAACAGAGCAGAATCCTCAAGCCAGGTGAACTCTGAACACATTGAGAAGATATATACAAATATATAATGCCTAACGGTTTCTGTGCAGCAAAGAGTGCCATAAATTTTGGCTTTTGCTAAAGATAAATAGTATTTTTTCAAGGACATGCGTGTGTTTGTGTGTGTTGTATTTCGGTAAAAGCAATTAATACATCCAGAATATATGGAGGTATTTATATGAGGTGGCAGGAGGTTAGTCATCAAGTCGCTTGGGTGGCGACATTATTATCTATATAGCAGGCAAAATGTCGCGTCAGAAGAGATACCCTGGAAAAGGAAGGGTAGATGAGATGGTAGAAAATTCCTAATTTAATTATATATCAAAAGATATGCCCCATATCTCACTAACCCATTAAGTATTTCCCAAGCTTTGCCTCAATTTTAAGTTTATTTTTACACCTCGCCGCCTATTTCTGTATTCGCTGAGCATAAACCTATTAAAATGTTGCCAACTAAATTTATACCAGCTGACTTTTTGTGTTTGGTTTCTATCGATTCCAATATATATATATTTTTTATACCATATAGATAGGCCTCAAAATCCAATAGATAATTTGCATAACAAAAGATAGATTCGAATATAAGATTTTAGCACACGCAGCAGCCAGTCAGCCAGCCGGCCTTTTGAAGGATTGTTGTCGTCTCGAGAAAACAAAAGCAAAACCATAACAGACACAACACAATAAAATACAATATTAATAAAACAAGTTGCTAATTTATCTTTTTGACTTTGAAAACAAGTTGAACAGCTTTTGATTTGATTGCTTGTGAAAGAATTTGTAGCAGTATATATATAGAAGATGGATAGATCAAACCAAATGTACAAAGTGAATTAAGTTGCCAGAAATAAAAAATTTAAACAATTCAGACAGATATTAAGCTTTCACCCACAACGGATTAAAGCAGCGTAAAAAAGTAATTAGTATTGCTAACAAAAATCTCGTTTCTCAACTGAAAGAAGCCATAAAAAATTATATAATTCCTTGTTTTGTTGTGAAGTCAGTCAAAGAGTCATAAAATAGACACAACACGCCATTCAACTAACTAATTAACTAGACTAGTCTAGTCCGAATCAAGTCCCCCCTCCCTCTGATTGAGAAAGAGTCATAACCGAAATCTTAATCTATAGCAAGTTAGACCTGAATGGATATAGAAAATGTCAAGATCGTAAACAAACTGAAACCTAAACAAGAAGAATAATAATAATACTATCAAATATAAGCTTAGATTGTTTTGGAGAAATTACGATATCGAGAAATATTTATTCAAATGATATTTATTCAACAGTTAAGAAACATTTTTGTCAAAATATAATTTAATTACTTAAGTAAATCAGTAAAATTTAATTACTTATCATAAGTAAAAGCAGAATCTATCAGTTAAATCTGTTAAATATAATAAACTTATCATCAGTAATTTAGTCAGCTTACTTTAAAATTTTATTTTCACACTTTACAACCTTTACTTAATTTCTACAAAAGTTAAGCAAAAATTTTAAAGCTATGATTACCAAATTATCAACTGGTTGACTTACTCATTATTACATTTGCAATTATATTTCTGTAGTAAAAACATAATTGAAGTTAATTTCATAATTGTAATAGGCATTGAATAACAGTCACATTTTTCCAAACTTGTGAAGCAACCCTCGCTCTAAGCTTGCTTCACATATTTCACAATATTTTTATAATTTTTTAATTAGAATCAATTTGTATATTGTTGGTTTTGGCTTTGGATTTCATTTTGGTTTTTTTTCTCTGTTAATATGATTTGTTGGTATTTTTTTTACCACAAAAGAAGAAACCCCATAACAGAATTAATAAGCAACGGTAATCAAACGGAAGCGGCCAAGTTGGTCAAGCGATCTAAAATGTTTATTGTTCTCTTTGTGGGTTGGCCAATTTCCGGTTGGCCGACAACACAACTCGCGATTATGTAAATTGCGCGCAGCTTTTAGAACGCGCCTCAAATTCAATCTACATAAGAATTATGGATTATCATTCATTTTGAAAACAGTTGTTGTTGTTGTTAAAGCCGTCAATAATGAACGATAATCGCAGCTAATTATTAGTTAGATATTAATCGAATTAGTTTAATTTCGACACGAGATGAAGAGCCAGCGATTAATCAAGGGATTGTGAATTTATTTAGCATAAAGTGAAGAGTATCTTCAAGATGTTTATAAGAAATCTAAAGTCTTCTATCTCCACTAATTTCATATATAATTTTTTTGTAGATTTCCCCTAATTTGTTTCTCTAATGATGATTATTTATATAAAACCCCCAACTGCCATGTGTATGTTTTTTTGATAAGAATCTCAGCCACCAGTTGCTCCAGTTTGACAAATTTTGCATTTTAAAAAAACATACAAGAAACCCACAATCATTAACGTTTGTCTGTTGATTCTAATCTCTGCCGCCGCACTGTCATTCATTTGGAAAGCTTGAAGAACTTGAAGAATGGAAGACTGAAAGACTGGAAATTAAGAATTCGCTAGGTGTGCGAAGAGAAGACTCTGCCGGGGGGTGTTTGTGTAAGAACCGGTCGACGACTCTTCTCCTTTTTTTTATTTTTGCCCAGAGCGCGCCTTCAAAATGGGTGTCAATGCTGAAGAAGCGACGAAATGAAACCGGTTCTCCAGAACCTCCACCAAGAAGACTGTCTTCAATAGTACCGTTAAGTAAAGCGGTCAACATAACGGTGAACCAAAGACAGCGCAGAATCAACTTCTTTGCTTTTGGTTCTTTGCAGAGATTCTTTGAGTTTGTTTTTTGCTGCTTTCTTTCTTTCATTTAAGCCAAAAGTGCATAAGCCAAAATCTTGTTTGTTTGTGTTTGCCTTTTACCCTCAATCTCTCCTTTTTTGGCCAATTATTTTCGCTTGGCCTTTACGGCATTGCACATTTTTGTTCCAAGTTGGCCTGACCTGATTCTATAGCTCCTGTAGCTTCTCTATATATCCCTGCCCCCCTGGACTACTCTCCCTGCACTTCTCTTTTTGGTTCTGGTTCATGCCTTTTGTGCTTTTTGCGGTTGTTGCTGCAAATCTGTTGGACTTTTTGTGTTTCAGCTTCTCGTCGTCTATCCTTTCAGTTACCTACCTGGCGTTGTTGTTGTTTTGGTTTAACGCTTTTTGACCTTAATACCCGAAGAAAGGCGTCACCTTTATGGGAACGGAACGGCAAGCAAAGTGAGAGGAGCTGCACTGCTGCACCCTTTCTTGACTCAAAGTTAGTGCAAATTGAAACTGTCAGTCAAAAAAGGGCAAGCGTAACCAAGTTTCCTCTGTCCCTGCTTTTCGAAAATTCCCCCTAAAAACCCCTGTCAGCTCTCACTTCACACTGACCTCAAGCTGTATTTAAGTTGACAATGTCAACTGGGATTATCCAAGAAGGCTTTTGGGCAGGCAGTGCAGCAAATCTAATAGTAATGAAAATTGACCCGAAAATTGTGCCCGAAAATAAAGAGATTTGATTTCCTGATGGAATTAGATATTTTTGTTCTTAATTTTCAAAAAGAAATTACTTTTAAATCTAAAAGGGAAAAATATCAACAATTAAGTGAATTTATCACATTCACTTTAAAGATTATTAATTATAATACAACCTAAAAAAGATGTATCCCCCAAACCAATTTGAATGTTTCTCTTTCTTAAAACTAAAGATCAATCTTTTTAGCCATTACTCATTCGTTGTGCCATGGATACACTATTTTTTTAAAACCATTTGACATCCAAAAGCCAGCTCATAGCCCAACCACCTCTTTCCACAGATTTCCTCCCCCTCAAAGAATATATCAACACTATCTGTCAGCGAGTAAAGTGTGAAAAATCGAAATGAGACAGCAAAAACAAGGAGACAAAAATGAATATAGTTCGGAAACGAAAATAAATATTGCGCTGTCTCATTTTTAGCTTGCCAAAAAAAAAAAATACAAAAATATATATAAAACATTTTCGTTTTGGAATTTTCACCAGGTAGATAGCATAACAGAAAAAAGGCGGTCACCGTGAGTGGGTGTGTGTGCGTGTATATATCCCCATCTAACAACATAATTCTGGTTGTCTGTCTGTCTAATTTGACACTTTTGTCATGAGTTTCGAGCCAGCTATGAGATACTTTTGCTTATAATAATAATGCTGATGATGATGATGTTGGTGATCTGAAAAATGAGAGAAATGTGAAGAAGAAATGTACTTAGTCATAGTTTTCTGCTTGCAACTGAAGCTTAGACATTGTGGCTAAGGAAAAGTGGGTTAAGATTGCTGCCATTGTTGTGTGTCGAATTTTGGCATCTGCGTTTGCGTTTTGCGTTTTCTTTTGTTACTCTCTGCCACCTGAAATTGGCATTGAAGAAAGCCCTCTTGTTTATTTATTTTGTTTGTTGTGGAACCTCAAAAAAAAAAAAAAACTACTCTAGATCTAATGAGGCTTTAAGAAAGAAGGGAAAATGTAAACTTTCAGTAATTTAAAGAGAAATACCAGAAAGTTGAATTATTAATTTATGTATAGAAAAGGATTTTCTTTAAAAATAAATCTAAAAGATTGCTTGATTAGATTAGATATCCATTAGTAGTCATTTGCCTTGTTAACACATTAAACAATTATGTATTCATCATATTCATTTCGAGTTGCATCTACACAGTTGCCATTCTTCTTTAATATTTAAAATTCCATTGATTCATTCACTGTCTTCTTTTTGGTTTTCTAACACTCTGAACTTGACCCCTAAATAATATTTAAATCTTGTTTGATAACCAAAAGTGGAATGTATTGATTTTCAACTCAATTTAGGAAGGCAATTAAAATGTGTTTTGTTATGCCGCTTTACTTCCGAATTCCGTATTTATCTCTAAATGCAAAATGATTTGCTTAATTTATTTAGTTTTGTGGTGCAGTTTGAATTAGGAATCAAGTTCTTTATAATATTTAAAGTTTTCAAATTAGTTTATTATATTTTTATTCGAATTTTTCCACTCCCCTAAAGTTTATTACTATTTCTATTTTCCCCCTAAAAGTTTAAGAAAGTTTTTTCCTTGCCTGCCAAACCCTAAAAAAAATGCAGTCTTCAAAACAATGGGTGCAATACCAAGAAAACAAAAAGACAGCATATAAAAAAAACTAGACAATATATAGAAGTTGGGGGAGAAGTTACCTGTAAAGGTAGCATGACACTTGAAAGTATTTTGTATGTCAATTGCTATTCAAGCTACTCACGAAAATTCTGGGCGGAAAAAAGAAAGAAAAGCCAACACAAGAAGTAGCAGGAGAAGTGCCGGCAAAGTGCCGCAAAGTTTATGAGCTGACTTTTCCACGGAGAGAGAGTCGGGAAGAAGTTGACTTGACTATATATTGAAGGAAATAGCGATAGCAGGGGGGAGAGGGCGGCCAAACTTGAAGAGGTCACCCCCTCGAGTTTGTTAATTAAATTCACGGCAAGTGTGAAAGAGAGACATGGAGGTAGGTAGAGGAGGGGGGAGTCCAAAACAAAATACGCTTGATAAATTTAAATGAGCCACCAAAGTGCAAAGCCAAACAAAGGCAACAGCCAGACAGGCAGGCATTGGGTGTGATGTAATCTAGCACAAAAAAGAAAAGAAAAACAAATGAGGGAAAAATTAAAATTAAAATTAAAATAAAAAACAAAACACAAAATACAAAAGAAGATACAAAACACTTGCAGCAAACATAAAAACAAAGCCAGAGCAAAACAAGAATTGTTAAAAATATGCTAGTTAACAGCCGCAAATTCAGTAAACTTAATAACAAAGCTAGAACAAAACAAAAAATGTATAAAATATACTAGTTAACAGGCGCAAGTGGTATCAAGTTCACTTCTTTTCATTCACATTTATCCATTGTGCCTAGCCAGCCGTTTATCCATATGATATCATTATCATTATGGTTCTTATTATTCTTGTTCTTTCGCCACTGCCCCTCGACTCGGCTACGGCCCCTTTCTCTGCATCTGGTTTTACATGTTTTTTAGTCGTTGTGCCTTTCTTTTGGTCGTTGACTTGGCGAGGAAAGGTTCATTGAACTCTGCACAAAATTGAAACAAGGGAAGGAAGAAGCAAAAAAAAAAATAATAAAAAGAAGGTAGTTTGACTTTCAAAGGGAACGGAACTAAGCAAAAACCTTTCCCCCAACTACTGTCTCTAAGTACAAGGTGTCAGATATATACAACTTAAATATGGGTCAGCTTGGGGTTAAACCTTTCTAAAGTCTTGATCTGGGAAATGGTTTAGTTTTTCAGTTAGAAAGCAGCGAATATTTTTTGGATAATTAGGGTTATAGCTATGACTCTTTGACCTGTCTACATCACATAAACTAGTTTACGACAAACTAGACCAAACCTTTTACTTCCCCAAGAACTAGATTCTATTTAAATTTAAATTTTATTCCTGGTTTAAATTAGCAACAAAAATTAGGCAATTTAAATCCCAAATGAAGTGCTTTAATGGCTCCTTAAGCTTGAATCAGTTTCTCCTCCCTGCATTTCCTTCAGCATTGTCTGGACGTGTGTCTGGTGTTTTAGGTAAAAAGGCGTTGATGACGATAATGGACAGCAGCGCAGCATAAAGAAGGACAAGCAGGAAAAAGAGAGAGATTGTGTTGAAATCAGCAGAAAAGCAGAGAACAAAGCCAGAAGATGATGGATAAAAAGTAGAAGGGGGATACCACCACCACCCCCATGCCACGCATTTTGATGGATGACATTGATTGATGATGATTAATAATGTTGCATTTTTATTGCTTTTCATCAAGCCCAAGCAAGGCAACACCTACAGCAGTCGCCATCCTTTTAGTTGTTTAAATACATTAAAGCTTTAGGATGCTAGGAGGTGTGTGTGTGTGTCACAGGATAACACCTGCATTGGGCTAACACCAGGATTATCCTATCTCTATTCTCAGCTCTCTCAGCTCTATCTCCTCGCCGGTTGATTATTTCGCTTGAGTGCGGCGCAAACTCATCAAGGCGAAGGCTGCCGTCGCTTCTCTACGGCTTGAACTCGGTTCCATTGCTTACTTTATCGTCCTGCATCCTTCGTCCTTTCGCCCATTTCCGGCGCCACATGTTTCCACGCATATTCGCTCAATTAAAAAGCATAAAATTACATTTTCGCTTAAATGAACTTGAGCGGGGTCATGTCCCTCCTTTTATTTACTTATCTCCTCTCAATTTTGCCTGGGTTTTTCCTTCTCCACCAACGCATATCCTTGGCTATGAATTTCCAGACCCGTTCATCATTTTCCTCACATTTTCTTTGTTTCCACTTTTCCGGCTATTTGCCGGTCCTTGGATTATTTTCCACTCTTTTTTTATCTGTGCCTAGAATTTTTTAAAGGGAAACTTTAAGTTAAATGAAAAACTAGCTAAAATTAAATATAATATTTATTTACTTTGCTTTTAACTTGGTCAATAATCTTCCGCCACTCTTTCCCTTTTGTAAACTTGATGAAATACTTTGTGGTTTGGCTTTTTGCAACTTGACAGTTACCCTGTCGTGTTTTTTGGGCCTTTTGGAAAGGCATATAATTTATTTTTTGTAATATTTTGGCCCACCGCAAAAGCATTTCATCAGAACGAACCCCATTCACCTGTCCAAAAAAATAACGAAAGACATCCAAAAATATTGCCCAACCTGACCCCGTTTAAACTGCTTATTTAATATTTATAAAATTACGACAGAATTTTATTCAGAGCAGGCGAGAAAAAGAATGTATTGCGCCACATGGCGTATACTTAATTACATTTGGTGTTTTACAAGTTGTTAATTTTCCCGGTCCCTGCCAATAAATTAATATGCAAAACACAAAAACAGAGACACCACCAGACACACACACACTCAGGGATATGTGGGTTTAAAAAATGGGTGGCAACAAATAAAGATGAGTGCAGGAACAGGATGTGAGCTGGTGGCCATTCATAGCTGGTAATGGTGGTGGCCTCAGCTGAAAATTTCAAATCCTCGGCTCAGTTTAATGAAGCATGGTAGTCCTCCTTAAGTATGCCAATAAGTTGGGCTTGGGTTTGGGGTAGAAGGAGGTGGAAAGGGGGAAAGGGTCTTTAAAGGACATGACCAATTTGTTTGTGGGGTTGCCATAGTCACATATGAATTTTTAAGTGCAAACATAATAAGCAGCTTAATGAACACACACACGACGCACACAGAACCCACGTGCACTGGGGAGATCCCTTGCTTCCTTCCCTTTTTTGGGGGGGCAACCCTTTTTAAGGATGCGCAGCTTGTGCCATGAATTTAACACGTGTGCGTGTGCGTGAGATGGCAACAGATACAGGCGAGGTCAAGATAGTAGTGAGCTGAAGTCCTTTTAAAGGATAAAAATACAATATGTTTCAAAGATTATAAATTACTCTTCATGAGCATCTTTAGAATGATTTATATTTCATTCATTATCGTCATTATTAATTTATTTTGTACACTTTCTACCTTAAAACAGACATACAACTCAACAAATCATTATATTTACCAATCTCAATCTCTAATAAATTAACCACCACTATTTAACGGAGATCCTGAGAGTCAGGAGGGGGCGTGTCCCCTCGAAACACAACAGTTTTCACCCAACTTTATCATCGTTAACACTTTAAGGGCTCTACCTACCTCTATTGTCCCCCTCCTAGCCCTTTCGTCTTGTCAGTCAGCGTTGAAAATACCACAAAGAACTGTCAAAGTCGTCGTCATCCTTCCACAAAACCCTCTTAAAGCCCCCCAGCCCAAAAACCAGGCATCATCATCATCAGCAGCAACAGCAGCAGCAACAGCAGAAGCGGCTGTGGCTGCGGCAGGATTGTCATCATATCATTCCCCTGTCGTGGGTGGATTTTTTCCCGAGTTGTTGTTTTGTTGGTCGTCCGTCCTGTCCCTTTGGTTCCTTTGTCCTTGCGTGTGTCCTGTCAGCAGCTCTGTGTGCCAGTGTCTGTGACTCTGTTTATTTGCCGCTGCTGCCATTGGAGCTGTTGTTTTTGTTATTTTATGCTCGCACAATTTGCATTTTAATTATTTAAGAGAATTTTGATTAAAAAATATATACACATATATATATAAATATCCAGGAGACGAGGTGGGAGTACAAAAAGTTGTTGTGTTGCTCTTTCTATTCGGGTAGAATGGTTGCTTTAGCCAGAGGAGGGTTTTCGGCTTCGATTTGGATTTCGATTAACATTTAAATCAAATTTTGGGAAATGTAGAGTGTTTTTTGGAATATATTTTGGGTTAAAAATACACATTTTTGTTGGATTTTATGAAGAGAAAAATCAGTTGTTATTGTTACGAAATTTCATATTGAGTTGAGATACGAAAATGATTTTCCTTGTATTTACTTCTTCGATTAAAATCAATTTAATATTTCTATATAATATTATAAGAAATAACTTAATTAAATTCTTTTAAAAATGTTCAATTAACAAATAAAGTATCAGAAATAGTTGATTATATTGTGTGGTATCAATTTTATTATATTTTAACTATAAATGAAAGGGTATCCGTTCTTCAATTATCATAAAACCTTCATAGTATTTGCCTATCAACCCGTAGGCCAAAGCTCTCCTTTGGGCTACTGCTGTCATTTCATCAGGATCAGCTTTTGAAGGATTAAGCCAGAGCCAAGAGCTCGTTCTCCCCCTGGAAGCCTCATCCCTGCTTCGTTATGATGTTTTATGCATGTGACGTGGCCGCGTTAATTTTGACACTTTCATCAAATGTTCTCCTTTCATCAAGGGAAAATTTCCTTTCATTTGTTTTTTGTTATTTAAGTTTATGAATTTTTGCGGGGATTGAGGAAACAACACATAAAAAAGTGTTAAAAATTGCGCCTTACTTTTTGGATGGTTGATCTCATTAGACCAAAAAGAAACCCACGAGAAAGGAGGAAGAACATCGGCGGACATGGACATATCACAGGCGTTGCCCAATTTATGAGGCCCCCGAACATTATTCAAAGTGACAGGCGCTGGCTCTCCGGTTTGGTCGTCTCTGAGTTCCTCCTTGGAGAATACCTGTCAAGTGGCAGCCAGTGCAACAATTTAGATACCGGGATATACACACATACTACATCCCTGCCATCGCCCACACAATGAAAAGTCGGAAAAGTCGGTGGGGGAGGGGAATGAAAAAAAAAAACAGGAAAATACAGAAGCAATAAACATTTTTACAGCCATAAATTCTTTTGAGGCACTCGCCCGCCCTCTGCCCGCTCTCCTCACTTACTAAATTCTTCATAAATTTCTTATTTTTATTACATTTTTGAACTTACGAAAATTTTGAAATGCTCTCAACTGGCACTCTTGCTGCCGCCACCATGGTTGTTGTTATTGTTATTGTCGTTGTCTCTTGGTTGCATCTGAAATAAATTTTTAATATCTAATTTTTTATTTCCCTTCTTTTCTTTGCAGGTAAGTTTTATCCATCAAACGAAGAGGGAATCGAAAACGAACACCTTCTCTATATACTTTCAACTCCATCGACCGAAGCAGCACATGTGTAATGGTTTTTATTTTTGGTTTTTATTACTACATTTTGGGGGGGAATCTACTTAGAAAGATTGCATTTCGTCCTTGGATTTAGGAAAAGAACTCTTTATGCATTTAAATGCCTTTTCAGATATTTTTATATAACTTTTCCGCTTCGATAAATATTTAATTGATTGTAAACAATATCATCGAATATATACATATACATTTATGGCCTTAATAAGAATTTCAAGTCTTAATTACCATAAAGTGTTTATTTGTACCAAAATATTAATGTTTATGGTACGAGTTATTAAACAATGAGCTCAAGGCTGTAAAGCACCTTGTGTACTAAATATATATTCCCTTTACCATATTTTACACCATTAACGAACTGCTTATAAAAATGTTTATAATTATTATTATTAAACATACGACGTAAGAGTGCAGTCGAGGCTGAGTATTTTTGCCAATTTTTTGGTGCCCATGCCTGCAGGGTATTTCGATTTTGACAACTGGTTTGGCTTTAGTCACAAGTATTTTTAAATGTGATTAAATTGTAAATGATTAAAGCATTTAAATGGTAAAGAAATTCCCACAGAAGTGATTTGTATAGAATGTAATTTTATTTATTTAATTAATCAAATTCTAAAGGGTATTTTGGCTTTCTAATTAATAACTAGCTAATATTTTTTGAATATCCATTATTTTTTTTTGTTTTGATTTTTCTTTTGGGCTTTTCAGTTCATGGCATATAATTAATGTCTACTTAAGTGAAATGACAGTCGGTCCGTCGTTCCGTATTTTCCTCGATGCTGCTGCTGCCTCATCGCCACCCTTCTCCACCCTCCTCCTCTACCTCCCACTTATTATTTTCTAGTTTAATTACTCACTAAGCAGACGGAATAGATGGGTGGAAATCGGGCGAGTGGTGCGCAGTCAACAGTGTCTGCTAAAAATATCTCATCACCGCACACACCTGCACGGCGGCCAGTTCGCTGGCTGCTGCTCGCGCTGCTCCTCTCGGGGCTGAGGTAAAAATTTATTTTTAATTTGGAAGAATATTTTCACAATTTTTGTTCCACTCTTCACGCTGCTGCTGCTGCTGCATATGTGTATTCATTTTTCCTGATATTTGCTATAGAGAATATTTATTTTTTGGATTTTTATTTCGGCCAATTCCTTTTTTTTTTCTTCTGTTTAGATTTTGATGATAGAAAAATATTTTCTATTTGGCTTGCATGGCAGGCAATTTACACATTGTTGAAAATTACGAGATATATATATTTGGAAAATGCGTCTGGAGAATTTTGAGACTTTTTAATGACAAAACATAAAGGAATTTCTAGTAATGGGATTTTATTTTCTTGGTAACAGGAAGTCATTCGAAATGGAATTGGCTGAAATATGACGATCTAATTTGGCCAATATTTCCCGTCTCTAGATGCCATATTTATGCCGCATAAATTGACCTTTTGACCCCCCTCCTATCTCTTGATTTCCTGTGAACCTCTAAAGCTCTCTCCAGCCCCTAACAAGCTCACATCTCATATTCATCGTTTTGTGGGGCTCAGCTGATAAATTGAATTAAGCCAACCAAATAGAGGCAACGTTTTGAATTCAAATTGGTCGACATTGTTTGTCGCTTGTCACCCATTCACCCACTCAAGGGTTAAATGGGGCTATAAAGGGGGGAACTGAGACTGAGCGATGGATACAGAGCTTCATCATTAGGCTACCCCATTGATTTGCACTGGACAATTGTCAATTTTAATTGAATGCAACTTGACATGTTCACTGGCCTTTCTGTGAGTTAATCAGCTTTTGTCGGTGTATCTCAGTTACAGGTATAAGATACATCTGTTGAAGCTAAAGCTTTAGTTTTTAAAGATATTTAAGTGCAAGTTTATTTAAAACAGTGCTGCAGTGCATAGATTGTATAGCTTTCTTATTATTTGTATCTTTTACTATAGATTTCTGCTGTTTTTAATTAAATTACCTTTGCAAGTATCAAGAATCTTATCCTATCCAAATGCTGACATCATTTCCGTTTGCAGAAATGCAAAAAACAAGAAGAAAAATTCAATTTGTATGGCCGTAGGCCAAGTATAATGCCATCAGCAGTGGTCAGTCCATGTTCCCTCTCTTTATTTTTTTGTTCTGTTTTTTGTGCCGCCTTAAATGGATTTTGATTGAGTTTAATTAAATTTTATTAGGTTTTGTCACCCTCTCCACATGGGTTGGAGGAGAGATGATGATGATGATGATGTGCGTCCGGTCTGAAAAGAGGGTGCAGACACAAAGCTGAAGAGGAGGGATCTGTGGGATTCTGAAATCACAGCATTTGCTTTTGGCTTATTATTGTAAAGTGAACGGGCGTGTGATGCAGTCGAGCTTAAACTGGGGGAGATTCTTTGTTTGGAAAGAGATGAGACTAAAAATTGAGGGAGGTGAGGTTTGGAGACATATAAAATTTCACTCATTCAATTCAGATTCGTTTGTTTGGTGCTCTTTGCGTTGCATTCACATCCATTTACGATGTGTTTATTGAGTCTTTGGTGGCCTTTGAAAATCCTCTTCTGTTTGTCACTCTTTCTTTTTTATCGAAATTTTTAACAGCCAATGAAGTTGTCTTTGCTTTTTCTTGGACATTTTGAAATTGAATTGATGCATTGAACTGTCTTTTTTATGGCTTTTAACACGGTTTCGTTTCTTTCATTTGCTTGCTTGCAACCTGCCAAAGAGGTTTGAAATGAAAATCAAATCAATCTTAGTTAACTTTTTTTAGAGCATATTTAAGGTGATGGAAATATAGGAGTTTTGGCCCTGTTTTGGAGGCAGGTTTGAGTTTAAACGAGTCTGTTTAATTAGCTGGAGATTAAAAGGCATTTTTAGATATGAAAAAGAGATTATTTAGTAATTTTTTATTAATAAAAATGAATCATGTTATGTATAAGCTTTATTGTGTAAGTTCTTATTAAAAACCTCATAGAAAAACCTCAATTCACTGTCAAAAAACTCCAAAATCTGACAGTTAATACACACTATCCCAAATCCATTCAATTTTATGAGTGATTCAGGTACAAATCAGTCAACCAAATCAGGTAAACACTTTGATATAATAAGCACTAAAAGAAAAAGGTATCCTCATCGTTGTCCTAGATGATATTTTGTGTGTTGGTGGAAAGGCATTGGGTAATGTGAGAAAATACCTTTGTTTGGCGGGGGTTTTGCGAGACGGCAATTTCATACAAATTTAAGCTCTTAAAGATGACATTTTGATCTGTTTTGATTTCCCCAGAGAGACAGACAGACAGAGACGAAGAGAGTCTGTGTGTGTCCTGTGTGTCCTTGCAGTGGTGTAACGTGATTTCTCTCTCTCTATGGTTCACCCTTGCGAACTTATTTTGGTTAACGTGTTTTTTTATATATATATTTTCCAGCATATATATACATATATGTTTGTTCCGAGTTTATTGCTTGTCTGTTCAAAGAAAGGGATGGCGAAGGGTCGCCATCGTCGTTGTCGTCTCGCATATCCTTAATACATAAAATATGTTTGATGGTTTCGCCATGCTCATATGTCAAAGGTTAGCGCACGTGCTCACGCTCCCAAAGCGTTTGTGTTGGGTTGCAAAATCGAAATTTAATATATATATATATATCCATTCACCCATATCGGTCTGTGTGTGTGTGTGGAATTAAAGTATCCTGCGAGGGTGATCCAAGTAGTCCTTGGCCATGCATCGAACTGTATTTCAACGATGGCTGCTGAAGGATTACCCTGATTTTCGTGGCACATCTCTTGCATATATTTCATATGGTTTTTCCGGCTTTCTTTTTGTTTTTCTTTTTTTTCCTGGAAACACAAGAGTATCTTGTAAATGTTGAATTATTTATGATGTGCCCTTTTCCTGCCCTTTCCGCTCTTTTTGGTCTTTTAAAGATCGATTGATTATTTTGTCACTGAGCAGCGACAACTTTCAATTAGCCTCCGGTCGGGGTCCCAACATAATGACAATTGATTGCCATTGTCAGGCGATATCTCTTCGAAATCAATTAGAGGCTCCTCGTTCGTTTTTCTTTCCTATTTTTTTTGTATCACCCACAAATGTCATGTAGTTGTTTACCTTTTTTTCCGGGGACAATTCCATAATTGAAGAGCTCTTCAATGCTCGCATAGAAAGTTTTCAAGCAGGAAATCTCTGAGTGAAAATCTTTCAACAGCAAAAGTTAATTTCTATATTGAAAGAGGAGGGTCGGCGGAAGAAGAGAGAGAGAGTGGAACGAAGTCGAGTGTTATTTCTGTGTGTGTAGCCGCAATTGACAAACATTGTTATCAGCAACCATTCGTCGTATTCTCCTCTCGCCAGTTGAGTTTTCTTTATCTTTGCCGCAATGTCAGCGCCAATTGCTGGGTAAACAAACATATTTACCCAAACCAAACCAAAACCAAACCACAGACAATTTGGTTTAGTACTATTTATGCGACAAGGAAAATACTATATATAATGCAAATGAATCAGAAAGTATATATTTGTATAAGGATAGAATAAATATTGCGCCTATTTTTAGAGAAAGTGGTTATAAAAACTAGTTAGGAAATTTCCCATTGAAAAAGGTTTATGGTTCTTTATCAAAAAATATATTTAAAAATTTTCCATCTTAAACTGTAAACATAATTGCAGCTATTATCAGTTAAGGACAAGCTAGCTTAACATTTTATCACAGCACAGAAGCTATTTGCTGGCTATATTTGCTGTGAGATAAATCTGTGTGCGACTTTAAGTTGCCCCGCGTACGTACGATGTACGTTCGTACGTTCCACCTGACATATCATATAACCATCCAGCTTCAGCTCCGGCTAGACGAGGGGGAAAATAAAGAAAGAACTGTGTGTGCACAGATTTTTCCCCTTATATTTTTTCTTCTTTCTTTTTTTTTGCACCGACATCAACTGATTTGCTTGGCGCGCGCGATGCTGCAACTTTTTCTCGTGCGAACCGAAAACCCCAAACCCCAGAACCCTCGTCACATTAATGTCTCTATAGCTGTCAGTTTAGCCTTTCTGCCCGGGCAGGTGGTTTTTCCAGCGGAAAAAAGAGTGGGTGGTGGTCCAAACCCCCCCTTTCGAGGCGTGTCTGTGCTTATCAGTGAAAACATTTGGCCAACCTTCTCTCTGGCAGCGGCTGCGGCTGTTTAACGGGTTGCCATTCTGGGGATAAGAGGAAACTTGGCTTGCTGTTTTTTTGTTCCTACCATTTTATTCTTTTCTATTCTCTTTTTTTCTGGGTAGTTAGGAGGTGCAAATGTGCGTAACTTGCCGCACTTTCAACACCTCTAGCAGCTTGGAAAAATAAATCAGAAAAAAATTTAGAAGGAACACGGTTACAGGAAGCCGTAGTTTATATACCCTTAAAAGTTTTCCATAAGAATTTTCATTATTTATGATCAGATTTACATGGGAAATTATTTTTCTGATTTAATATCCTAATTTAGACCTTGTTTATGGGTTTTTTAGGGTTTTAACTATATTTTAATGTCATTTAGAACCTTATTTTTATAAAGTTTAAAGGGAAAAGTAACATAAAAATACAAATAAAATTCTTAAAAGGACTTTAAACAAATTTTAATATTGTAAAATTAAGTAAAACTTCCTAGCAATCCTCTTTAAGCTCAGCTAAGACATTATTTCTAAGTAATTTAAAGGGAAAAGCAAAGGAAAATGAATTGAAAAATATTTACAAAGATCCTTTTAATGAATATAAATATTGTAAAATAACCTAAAACTTGCTAACCATTTCCATAACCCCAAACAAAACGACCCTCTTTAAGAGCATACAAAAATAATCTTGTTGCAAAAAGGCAAACTTTCAATCTGCTTGTAAGTGCCCCATGGGGCGTATGTGCAATTTTTGCGATGTAAACTTTTTGGCATTAAATTGCCAGAGATTTTCTCTGCACTTTCCTTTCTGTTTTTTTTTTTTTTATTTTCGTTCCCTGGCACAACAATTAATCATCAAGTCGGCGCCCTGTATCAGTGGGCCGCCCCCCTTTTTTTTTGGGGTCTTCTGGTTGGGTTCTTCTGGTCTTCGCCCTGTGACAAACATGTGTCTTCGCCTTTGTCATGAGATTTCTCTACCCGGTATTTTTTCACTCACGCCTGACTAATCGTTAAACAATTGTTCAAACATTAAATGGCCACATAATCACATTAATTAGCATTTTCGCTGTGCATCGCTGGGGGGGCTTTCATTGTCGTTAGTTGCGGTGGCTAGCAGCAAGTGTGTGTGCCAAAAATTAAAATCTTGTTGTTGTTTTTGTGGTTAGTTTTTCTTTTATTTTCCCCCCTAAAAGCCAGCTGTTTGATTAATTTGATGGGTGTGGCTGTCGGTATTTACTTGGCGATTTATATGTGATTTTATACATTATTCACAGATGCAAGAGAGAAATTGTACTAAAAACAAAATGGAAATGAGGATTTTATACACGATCTTGTTTATTGAAACATTTTGGGTTACTAATTTCATTGATTTATTTCTTTAAATTCTTAATTTGGTTTGTTAATTTTATTCAAAGTTTATAACAACTATTATTACCAGAGATCGAAATATATTCAAAACCTATTATCATTTGGGCCATTGGCAGCTTTAACTAACATAACAATAAAAAATGCAATAAATTTCCAACATGTAAAACGCTTAAATACATAAATATAACTACTATTTCTGTGTATTTACCAATTCTGTTCATACAAATTCCGTTTGCCGACTTTTTGGTTCAGCAATTTTGTTTACACTTTGCCCGGATTTCCAAACAATATTTTCTGGCTACTTCCATAGACCGTTTTTTTTATTTGCCTCAACTCCAATCACTTTTGTTTACCAACGCGTAATTATTGTGTTGCTATTTGTTTACTACTTTCATATGCATAATTACTGATATAATTTCAATTTAATTGCAATTAAATTTTTGCGTAATTTGCGTTGAACAACACAAACACAGCAAACAGCCAAATCTGTTCAGACAAACTTGGAATATGTACATTTGGCGGGGTTTTTACGGGTGAAGCAGGAGGAGGTTGAACATGTAGACTCACAAATCAACAAATGTTCAAACCATTACCTTCCAGCTCTCCTGCCTAATGTTTGTAAATAGTTGCTCAAATTGTTTTTGTTTGCTCTTGAAAGATAAATTTGTGCAGAACTTATTTATGGGATCCCAGCAAGCAAATGGATTGATTCGGGAGGAGGAGATTTTGGTTTATTTCAAGGGGCTGCGAGCTCAGGCACTTAATAAATTGTCCATCATTAAAAGTTTTAGGCACTTTAATTGTTCCAACCCAAAAATGATGCTAATGGAGTTGCCCTTATAAAGCCCGCCGCTAAGAGACTTTATCTCGCGCGATCTCTAAGGCTAATTAACATGATTTATGCCATAAATAAAAGTCAGTTGGATTTTCTATATTTGTTTTTTTTTTTGCACAACTTTCATAGCAGGAAAATTGAACATAATTTAACGCAGACATACTTTCCAACGTCTCCAACACAGGCATAAAAATTATAAATAATTGAAACATTTATTGCAGTCATGAGCAATTTTGTATCTAATTATAATTAAGCCAAGTCACCTCGTCGCTCTCTCACTATATCTGCATCTGTATCTGCTGTATCTTGCATCAATCTCTCTGCTAGACTTCGCTCCTCTAATATATCATATAATGCAATAATAATTGTCATAAATTATGAGCGGCAAATGGCAACTGCTGTTGTTGTTCCCCCCGATTTGGCATTTTTCAAGACATTTACCATACCTGCAGCTGTCATTTTGACAATTTTTCATGTTCTTCTGGCAAAATCCTAATTTAATTGCATTGTTAATTCTTAAATATATTAAATATGTACAATATTTTGTTCAATACTAAACTGAAATGTTAAATTTTATGACAAATTGCTCAGTTATTTTAGAAGCAAACATAAATTTGGTTGTAAATCCCACAAAAAATTGATTAAATTCTTTGTTGATGTCCTGGAAAACATAAAAAATTAAGCTCTCAGCAGCAGTCACAATCATTTCATTAAGTCTTTATTAATGGCCAACATTATAACAATGATGATTCCAAACAACATTACACTTTCAGTTAATAACATTTTTATTTATTTTTTGCCTTTATCCATGCTCCTTCTCAATTCCATCTGTCATGTTTATTTATTCTTACCAGATTTTCTGTTCTCTGTTTTTTTTTTGCTCATCTTTTCATTAGTTTTTGATTTTTTTGGTTGCCTTTTTTTTGGATATGCTCTCTGTCTTTGTGACCCTATTAATATGCTCTGAACGTTGGTCGTATAAATTTTTCGTAATTTATTATTGTCTTGCCATTTCGTACAGTTAATCAGGCTCTGAGAGGAGCAGCCGCAGCAGCAGCATCCACTGAGCTAAAAAGCTACCTGAAAATGGCCAGATATAGATTGGACCATAATTTATATGTACTAACAGATACATATATATATATACATATATATGTTGTAAAACAGATGCCGCTGCCTGCGATTGCTTTGCAATTTGTTTCGCTGCCTCTTTGCCTGGCATCAAATTGTTGGGGCCATGTCTCGCCTTTGCCAAAGCAGTAGCCGCCGCCGCCTGCTCCTTGTGATGTTGCTTGTGCTGGCTTCATGTTCGACTGCAATTAATGTGGACACTTAATTAATCATAAAAATTGTCGAAAAGTGTTTACGGCTCATTTAAATTGACAAATGCTGTGTGGGCTGTGTTTGGTTCTGTTCTGCTTAGCTCTCTCTCTTTTTTTGGCCATCTTGTTGTTGCATCATCAACATCTTTTGACCTGATTAACATTTTCTTCTCTGGCTCTATATTATAGTATCTCATAATCCCTATCCCCCCGGGGCAAAATTCTCTTACAAGTTATTCATAATTTCGTGATTATGATAACAAAACTCATTTATTTTCCATCTCGTTTGTCACAAGCATCATCATCTCAGTGGCATTTCTTCTTGTAAAAGTCGCAAGAACCATCTGGGCCCCATGTCTTTTGCATACTAATTTGATGATTTTCGACGAGCTGACTGATGTCTGCCAGTGAGAGATGCTTATCACTGGATTAGGCACTCAATGGGTGTGTGTGTATGCTGGGGTGTGTGTCTATATCAACTTGATGGGTGCACATCTTCAACGGCTTTTCGTTTGTTATTTCGACAGAAAGACCGAACCGCCGCCGCCTTGTTATTGGTATTCTAATCAGTTGCCACTGTGATGAGGGTTGCGTTGCAGCTTTTTCAGATTTCCATCTCAAAAGGATCCCGAGAAAATTTGAAGCCAATTAAAAGGGTATTAGTAACGGAGAGAGGCTTAATGAGGTTGGAAAGGGAGAAAGTGAAGTTGGTGTGACTTTAACTTAAATTATTCAATTTCAACATATTTCCAGCTTTAATAAACATATTTCTTTCCTTAAATTTAACTAATAAATGCTGGTACTTATTACAGAAAAAAAAGAACTCCATTTAAGCCAGTTAAAGCTAGATTAGCCTCCACATAAGGGGCCACCCTTATAGAGACCATCAACTCAATAGATTATTATTTCCTCTCCTGATCTTTTTTTTGCTGTTTTCCCTAATTATGCGATACATCATCAAAATAAACAAATTTCAACTGAAGCTAGACTTTCTCTTCCGCTGCTGTTCTTGTTCTTGTTGTTGTTATTGTCCTATAATGCGACGCACGTAGCGACCCCCCTTTTTTGCTCATTTCCACCCACACCCCTGACAACCCAGGGTCGCACTAATTTTATGGCTTAATATACTCTCACCATGGGTGGTGGTGGTGGTGATGGTGATTGTGTAACTATGAGGGAATGGAATGGAATGACATGGATGCTGGTTCTCCAGCGCAAAATTGGCACTCAACGTCACTGTTTTCCCATTCCTCCTGGTCCTGTCACTCATTTGCTCGTTCCCTCCCCCTCAGTATTTTTTCTCCATTTCCGCTGAAGCCCCCCCTTTGGTTTTTCCACGCTTGTCCATTTCCCATTCATTGCGTAGAGCACAGCGAAAAAAAAAAAAGGAAATAGAGAAGAAAACGTGGAAAACATGAAGAAGAAAAATATTTGTCACGGCAGCTTGGAATTCTTAATTTTATTACACTTTTTTTGTTGCTGGCATGCGTAAAGCTGAGTGAAAGAGTGGGTGGCAAAGGGGGCGTGTCTAAGATGAGAGGATAGCCTCGTTTTTTTTTTTCGCAATGCCTCCTCTGCCCCCCTTTTAGCCCGGATTCCTGCATGCAAATTTGGTCTTGTCGGAAATGACATTTTCATGCGTAAATTGAAATGTGAGCGACGTGTTTGGGGATTTGTGTCCCAGTAGTCTCGCTCTGTCTGCCTGCCCCATTTTCCCCCTGCTTGATGGGGCAGCCGCCCCCGCAAGAAAATAAAAGCAAATTGTCATTGCTTTTAATTATTTTTTCATTAGAAGTTGGCCAGGGCATCTTCGTTGGCTGCGCGGTACTTAAAAAGGGGCATTATTTTATTACCTTCTAGGGCTTCCCGCTTGGGGGTTTTATTTTAAGACGATGTCCATTGTCCTGCTGCCCAAACTAATTACTGTTTAATTGAGTTATTAAATTATTTAATAATATCATTTAAATGTTATTTCTTTTATGGGAAGGGTATAATAATAAACTCTTGCAAAATAACTAACTTGATTATTCTTTTTATTATATTTCCAGGTAAGTTGAATCTTCTTCAAAACAGCAGTTTGGTCTCGGAATTCTAAGGCAGCTAAGTTCCATTTATCATATGTATTTCCCCTTTAAAGCAATATCACTTGCTCTTAGTTCTGATTTATCGAACAGGCTCGTTTTTAATTATAACAAAACACAAAACTTGTCAACATCGCAGTTGGAAATTGTGTCAGGCTAAAAATGTTGTCTTCGTGCTTGTGTATTTGCCCTGATAAGCGCAAAAATTTCTATAACATTTCCTGTGTCGCCCGATAAAAACAATGAACAAAATGTGCCTTTGATAAGGCCAGAGAGGAAGGCCACTACTTCTCTATATATATACATATGTATATATATCTATATATATATATATATTGAGCAAAACATATTGCAAAGTTCTGTGTGTTCCATCTGGAGGCATGAAACCCGCTTCGAGCCTGAGCTTGCATATTAGATTTTCCAGCCAAGAGAGAGATTCTTCACTTCACCCATATATAAAATATGCAGAACGGGGGTTGAAGGAACAACACCATAAAGTGGCAAAGGAAGAAACTTTCCCAGACTTTAGTTTGCCTGGGAAAATTGAATTTCCTGCTATTGACTTTGGGGGAAAGCCCCGACAGCGGACAGCAGCAGGAACAGCAAAACTTTCATATGAGCATAGGCAACTCGGCAAAAAAAAGGGGGGAAAAAAATTACAAAAATGTCAAAGCAGCTGAAAAAAAAGTTCAAACTGAAAAGCAAAAATTGCAAAACACAAATCGAGAACAAGCCACCGTGGATGTCTGGTACCGAAAAGGATTCTTTCTTTATTTTTTTGGGTTTCTCTTCTTTTTTCTTTCTTGTTTTGTGTTTTTGTTTTAGCAAGCGACGCCGCCAACATTCAATAAAAATTCAATTTGCAATTGAATTTGTTTTCACTCGATATCCCTTCCGCTTCCACGGTTGCCCTTCTGGGTTGCTCGCTGGCCCTCTCTCTTTTTCTCTCTGACAGGCATTGCAACTTGGTAAACATTGCAAAAATCGCCAATAATATTCTATAGTTTTTCCCACAACCAATTCACGATGCATTCAGGTTTAGCTTGTGTGTGCTGGGCTAGCTGACAGGGCCATTTGATGAATTAACCGCAGGTCAGATCAAGGAGGTTATATATTATTTTTAAATATTTTTTAGAATTATATTTAGGTTTAAATATTTATAATTTAAATAATCAGGGTAATTCCTATTTATTTTACATTTCTTAAAGTTAATACCTTATAAAGAAAATATTTTTAAAGCTTAGGCAATCGAATTTTTAAGTATTTTGAAGCAGAATTTTGACCGAACCCGCCAGAATTTAATATAATTTCCTAAAGCTGAAATCACAAACTTTAAACAGTCCAAGTTTCAGACTAATCACATTTCCAGATCCCGAGATAATGGCTGTTCTGCAAACATTACCCGCAAATGATTACCAAATTCTAGGCGCACATTATCCTCTTTATATTTATTTCATTAGTTTTACCCATTTTAGTTGCAACAAAACATTTGCAGTTTGCTTAAATTATAAATTGTTTTCGCCATATTTTCGAAATGGTTAAAAAAGCCACAGCCACAGCATTTACATACGCTTGGTCGAGGTAAATTCAGAGGACGAGCAGCTTATCGTTTGCTGCCGGCTTTGCTGCGGTTTTTACCAGTTTCCGTTCTCGCGTGGCTTATCGATTAAATTCATATCATTGACACGTCATAAACAAAAAGTACACCGTGGGCGAGGCTGTACAGATAAACTAAAAATAAATAAAAAGCACAGCGTGCAGGGGGAGAGAGTTTGTTGTATATGAGCCAGGATTTTGTGGTTGGAAAACCTTTTAGGTCAGGCCCAGCGAGCGACTAAGTGAATTAGCCCAGAGCGACAGCGATATAGGTAAACAAAGCGAAAATATGAAAGGCAAAAGGGGAAAATAACATTAATAAATAGCTTCTTTTTTTGTGTTTTAACAAACAGTGAACACAAGACAAACTTCTGAAAAAATTGAAACCCTTTTTAGTCTGTTTTTTTTTTTCATTTATTTTATCAATATGCAAATGGCTATTGCGGAGCACAAAAAAAGGTGAGGACAAGAGCCAAAAGTGAGCAAAAGCCGCGCAAATTAAAGGCGAAAATGATGATAATGGAAGCCGTCGCCTTGTTTTCACTCCGCCTTCCATTTTGGCCTTCCTGAAAACACAGTCACGTTAAACGGAAATGGCAATGTCTAGACTGTGGACTTTTTGGACTCTAGTCCTAGTCCAGAGCAGTCCTAGGGAGGGTGGGCAACCGCAGAACAGTTTCCAACGGCACAAAAGGTTTCAGTTTCGGTTAGCCATTTTTTTGTCGTTGTTTTCCCTCGTTTCTGCAAAAAAAAAGTTTAAAAAACAAAAGGTAAGGAGAACAAACTCCCTTTTGTAGAGTTTTTTTTTGTTTTGGTTTTTTGTGCCTGCAACTGAGAATCAGGCTCAGATACAGGCCCATCGTAGTATGACAAATGCCAGAAATGATGCTTTGGTACGTGTCTGGGACTAAGAACCAGATTCCATTGCAATGCTAGCAAATATTTCATTTTCTGACGGAAAATAAAGTGCACTTTTCCGGGTTTTCCCCTTAAGAAAATGCTTAAGTCCCAATCAAATCATTGCTTTCATTTAAATAAAGAATAATTAATCATACGCAGTGTTATCTTTGAATGTTTCTCTTATTAATATTAGGAAAATATTAATCATACGCAGTGTTGTCCTTGTGAAAAATTTAATATTTATTTAAAATGAATTTATTTAAAAAATATCCTATAAGGTATATTTATTACAAATGAATTTCTTTTATAATTTTCCTTTGAAAGCTGCTTTGATTTAAATTAGAAAAATATAAATCATCCGCAATGTTGTCTCTGTGAACTCACCTTTTATCATTTCCTTTTAAAGTGCCTCTGATTTAAATTAGGAAAAAAATTAATTATACGCAGTGTTGTCTGTGTGAAACAAATTTAATATTTATTTATAATGAATTTCTTTTGTAATTTTCCTTTGAATCCCAGTTCCGCCCTCTTCTGCCACCCCCCAGAAAATCAACAACAGATAAATGCTTATTTTTTCAGTTTGATTACGTTTTCCCAAGAAGTAAAAATATTAGCAAGAAAATGGCAATTTCCGTTTCATCAAGAATAAGGTAGACAATGTGAAATCAGTGGAGTGGTGAAAAATGGAAAATGGAAGGTGATTCTGGGCTCTGAGCTTACAGTAAACATTTCTCAAGGCCTTTTCGCATACACACACGTTTTTCTCCCAGCAAGAACAATAAAAGGAAAATACCTATGCAACCCACTGGCAGCGTTCGTTCGTTCTCACTGCGTTTCGCATTTTATAAGCTGCACATTTCTCTTCATCTAAAAGGCTAAAGAAAACCCACCTTTGGAAAAACCCCATCGTGCTGTGCACGCCTGTTGGCTGGCTGGCAACATTTGTTACGTTACGTTACGTCCCACCAGCCGGCTGTCTGCTTGTTATATTTTCTCATTTCTTGGCCCACGTTCACCTCCTGGCAATTCCAGTTGTCAGTGTCGTCCTGTTGTGCATTCTCCCAACAGTTGCCTGAACTAGGTGGCCCGCCATCCCGGTAGATATGCATATGACAGGTTACAGCACCGACACTGAGATGAAATTGGGGTTTATTTCGATTTTTTTTTGGGTTTTTAAGGAAGGCAGATATATTTATAAACATTTAATATCTGTTTTATTTAGGGGTAAAAAGATTTATAAGGTTAGTTAATTAATCTTATGGGCATTAAATATTTCTCTTAGTGCATTTCCCTTATCCAACGTGGACATTCACGTCATCGTCTTCACCGCTCGTGTTGCTGCTACCTCCTTTTCGAGTCCTGTTCTGTGTTTTCCCCATGCACCCCAGCTAGCTCCCTATTCCCTTTACTCGTCCTGCTTTATGCGTCCTGCATCCTGTTTTCTGCATTCTGCATCCTGCTCCATCATCGTCCGCGTCCGTTGTCCTTGTCAGAGTTGTCTACTCAACGACTCATAATTTCACTTGAGCATCATAAATGCCAGCCAGTCGGCAGTTTTCAGTCTCTAGATCCCTAAACTCTCCACTCTCCACGGCGTTTTCCCCAGGTTTCCAGCCCGTTTTTCCATCCAGTTGGATCACAACAAACATTTGCCTAAACACCAGAACCAAAAGCAAACAGCGTCTGCGTGTGTACTCCTCCAGATATGGCAAACATCGAAGCGATCCGATTGCAATTGCATTTTCTTGTTGTTCCCTTTTTCCCTATTTTCCTTCGCTGTACTTTCCTTACTTGCTTTTCCTGCTGCTGCTACTGCTGCCTGGGTAAGCAATCCGAAATCCCCTTGTGGATTTATCCCAATCTCTCTCCATGTTCTCTTATGTTTTCCTCGATATCTCGCTTTCCATGGGTCCAGCCGTGACTTGGCATTGTCCAAGCCTGGGAATTAAAGTGAAAATTCCTAGAGAAAAACAAAAAATAAATTTAATTATTAAATCATAAATAATGCCTTTTAATTAAGGAATTAAAACCACTTAGACTTAAGTCTCTTTGAATGCATATGGTTTAACCAAATCATGGTTAATTCCTACAAGGATTTCCCATCTGCCCAACTGCCCTGCTTTCCTGGCCATTGGCAATCTAGCTGAATCGCACACATGACCAGCCAGCCATCTTTCCTCCTGGCTGTTTGCCGGCAATCTCAGCCACTGCCAACGGGTCCACAAAAAACAAACAAAAAGAAGGACTAAAGGAAAAAAGAAAAATGGGGAGCTGAACTTCGTTACCTGGCTCCAGTTTTTTGTGCCAGCATTTGAAGGATGGAAGGGACAGGATGTTGCCCACCTTGTCGTCATCGCCTCGCTGTTTGTCTAGCGTTATTTCGCAGCGAACTTTAACCATTTACACACTCATGCACTTGGCCAAAAATGGGTTTCTTTTAAAAGAAATTTATTTAATTTTTTTAAATAAAAAATAAAAAAATTTTGATTAGTTATTGTAGAGAGAGAAAAAGGAATATTTATTGAACTGATCCTTGTTCTAGAAATCTTATTTATTTTTTACTGTGCAAGACAAATGTGAACCATTTTGTTGGGTTGTACTTCATGTCCTTCTGCCTCCCCCCAGGACCCCCTTTGGGGTCCTTCCTGTCTGGGTTTTCGTTGATTCGTCCTCCTCCACTGCCCTTTCTCTTTTCGCTCTTCATTCACCAGGCGCTCCTTTGGCGTTTTGTTCGCTGTTATTACTTACTCGCGCATCGTTAAAGTGACTTCCGGCAATGCTTTTCACGTGTGTGTTGTGTGTGTGTTATGGTAATAGCACTTGCTGTGCGAGTGTGTGTTTTTGTGCCTTCTCACGAAGCATAGCATACATAACAGGGCTCGCTTCACTGTCTGCTTGCCCTGCTGCCTGCTAAATTATGCAGAGCCTTTGCCTTTTTGGCCCCGGACTCCTAGAAAAGGTGACGAAATATTACAATTTAACCTTCCCTTTTTCAGTTTTCTTTCTTTTTATTTATTTTCCTCCGTGTGTGTGTGTATGGGCAAATTTCCGCTAACAAAATGATAGACCATGCTGGAAAAGTGAAATATGAGATTCACTGACGGCACGACGGGCTGTCTCGACTTAAATTCTTTAAAGTCCCCAGTGAGATATGGAACTATGTTTGTGGGTGTACACAATAAATAACGCAAATTGATTGCGAGCCAGAAATTAATTGTCAATAACATTTATTTATATTGTATGTTTGCTTTGGGGCGATTTCCACTCTCGCCATTTATATTGTGGCTCGCTTACCAAGTGCAAAGAGAGTGTGTGGCACAAGTGAGATAAAAATGGCAGGACAACACCACCAACACAACATCGAAATGTGCCCCATTTTATTTATGTCAATTGAATGGATTGTTTCGATTGTTGGCTGGCTGGCTACTGTGAAATAAAACTTGTCAACTGAAAATTCTGACCAATCTCAACTATTTTATGAGTGTAAAGTTATGAAATGTGATTGGTTTGGGGTTTATGAACCTTAAAATCAATAAGATATTTAGATTTAAAGCAATTTGACTAAGCTCAAGGCAATTAAACAATATAAACAAGTTGAAAAACAATACTTCTGGTTAAATATAACCCTAAATATGTATTTCTATATTTGCTTAAATAAATAATATGAATTTCTTCAAGATTTGATTCTCATAAAACCTATTTTATAATGATAATATCTCCAAATAAAATCGATTTAATCGATTTTTATTAATTTGACTAAACTGAAAGCCATTAAAAAATTTAAACAAGTTGAAATACAAAACTTATGGTTACATTTAAGCAAATATATATATTTCTTCAACTGCTTAAATAAATTACAAGCATTTTTTTAAGTATTGATTCCCATAAAACCTATTTAAAATGATTATATCTCCAGATAAAATTACTTCTTTTAAATAGCTCAACCCATGAAGATTTTCTATTATTAAGATAGACTTTTGCAATTTCCTTCTTCAAGCCAAATGGTCAGCTTCCTTAAACCCTAATTAAAATAGACACAGATACACTCAACAAACCAAAAAATTATATATACAAAATGCAGATACTTTTTGGGGACTGCAAAACTTTTGGTTAGCAAAAAAAAAGAAAACGCTTGCATACTTCAGAGAGCCACTTGAGAAAACGCGACCAACAAGAACTGGAAACAATTAAAACTACAAGGGGGGCGGCGGCGGCGACAGACCAGTGGCGAGACAAAAATGTCTAGGCGTGGCAGCGAAAAAGTTTGCCAAACACCCAGGAAAGTGAGATACAAGAGAGATTCGAGGAGGGGAAATGCAAGTGGGAGTTGTCGCGGTAACAACTGCAACTGACTTCCTTGCCTCGGCATAAAAAAGTTCAAAAAATTCGTGTGACAAATAAGCAAAAGTTGCGACGAACCAAAGAGAGAGCGACAGGAAGAAATGCTAAGCGGAAAGGGTGTTGTCGCCGCCTCCTTTATGCAGATACAGGAGGAGGGGGAAGCGGGGTGGGCGGCAGGACACTTTGCACTGCAATTTGCACTTCATTGCCAGCAGCGGCAGCCGCGGGAGCGTTGAAGCGTTTTGGTCTCCTTCACAAAGCACTTTGTAAATTTTTTAAGTGCCACGGCAAAAAAAAAGAGGAAGAAGGATGGAAAACTGTGAAAAAAGTCCTCAGTACAGAGTAGAAATTTTCCCGCTTTTCGCGCTCTCTCTCTCGTCACACTTTTTGAGCAAAGAGTGTCGTCTGCGGAAATTGCTTTGTTGTAAACTGTGCGGGAGCATAAAAAGCAATAGAAATGGCGGCCATAACAGGAGGAAAATGGAAAACGGGGAAAACTGTCAAAGGACACTGTGGGAGATGCTCCTAATGCTGATTCCATTTTTCCCCACGAGACGCGCCCAATTTTAATTAGGTTGAAAATTCCTCGAAGTGAATCAAAAATATCCCTTTTGGCCGAGCATTAAATTTACCAATTAAAAATTTTGCTCGTTAGTTGCCGCATTTCATGTTCTTTTGGTTAAAAGTTGTGCAACAACCGCATAATTTCATTTCCACAAACAACACGAAAAACCGCAACATGTCCACTTGCAGCAACAATGAAAAAGTATTACACGGGGGGGCTTAAATATATATATAAAAAGAGTAAAAAATAAATTACAACTGCGTTAAAAAAAAAAAAAGAAAAACGTTTGAAAAAACCGCAGGAAAACATGTCAACATAAAGGGCATAACCACCGTGGGCACTGCCCCGGCCATGAATTTATTGTTGTTCCTTTGGCATTTATGACCAAATCGCATTCTCCAAATTGATATTCTAAACGCGTAAAAATTTATATATATTTGCGGCATATATACAGCACATACATTGTGCATTTATGTATATCTTTTATGTGGCCACTGATTCTGCACTGGGGGGTGGCTTTTCTTCTACATTTTTTGTTGTGTGTGTGGAAAATGGGGCACTGAAAATGTTTGGCGGGCATTAAAAATAAATGTTGCATACTTTGCGGTGCCCGCCGCATATATAGCATAACATCAAAAATGGCTCAGCATCTCTCTGCTCTCTCCTCGAGTTGAATTTTTATGGCCCGAAATGGGCTGTTTTTAGCCACGCCCACTTGTTACCCTGATTGCAATTGCCAAGCGGATATTGCCAAAAAAAATATAAAGGGAAAGAGACTTTTCAAGTGAGCATTTTTCAGTCATTTTAAGATTGACAGCGATTTTCATGTAAGCAGCGATATGGATATCTTAATAGGGAATCGGGAACATTATAAACAGGAAGACATAAACATACACAATGACATTTTTTTCATCATGTAAAATTTGTTATATTTCTTAAAATCATATGAGGTTTAGGAAGATGATTTAATAAATCTGATTTATTATTCAGAAAAGACGCAATGATGACAAGCAGGCAAGGAGTCCTCTCAGTAATTTATAGCTGGTATATTGTAAAATATATCATTTCTTATAGAATCTAAAATTATAGCTAAATTCCCAATTCCTTTTGAAATTAAATCACAAATGAAAGCAAATTTTAAACCCGAAAAATATCAACATTTTAAGTTTATTTTGCTTAGCCAGCTGCTTTATTATGCAGTTTTCATATGACCAAATCAACAAAGTATTTAAACAAGAAAACATTGTTGTATTCTCAAGAGCACTAATTTGTCCCAAATTGTTGATTTTTTAATCCCTCTTCAAAAAAATAAATAATGAACAAATTGCATTTTTGTAATTTGCTTATTTTTGTTGTCTCTGCAGCTAGAAAAGCATTTTTTCCGCTGCTGCAAATCTGTTTGCGTATATCAAATGAAGGCTAAATGCGTTTTAATTGGACAGAAATGGGCTCAGCTATGCAGCAGCAGCAGTAGCAGCAACAACTGACCAGAGAGATGATTTCAATAAATCCGCAACTGAAGACGGCAGGCGGCAAATATGAAATTGTTTTATAAATAGGGCCAGCAGCAGCAGCGGCAGCTGCTCATTCGCCACTGCGACAGTTTTCTACCCTTTGGTTTCTCCTTCTCCTCCTCTCCTTTACAAAATTATGACATTCTTGTTTGCACAAATTGCAATTTTTATTTCGCTACGCTCTAGTAAAAGTGTTGACAGATTTTCAATTATCCTAGACCCCCGGGGGGAAGTGTGATGCGACCTCCATCCGGTTCCATCAACCATCCTGTGATGAGTCATTGCCTGCAGACGCAGACTGGCCATCGGCAGCATCATCATCATCATCATCATCATGGTCACACTCAATTAGAGTCTCATTCTTGGGGTCCGTTTACGAGTCCGTAACAAATCGTAAGCATATTTGGTAGAAGGGACATCGAGGGAGCAGGAAGAGGAGCAGGAGGAGCTGCTGCTGCCCCGAAAAATACTTTTAATTCCACAACAATAAACACTCAAAATCGCATTACGAATAAAAGTTTTTCCTGTCCATTAATACCCTGAAAGAGAGAGTGTGGTATTGGTATATAATGAATATGCTTTATAAATGTGTGATTTCTAAAGGTTTCTAGGCTTAAAGTCTACTTGAAAAATATTAACATAGAAAGAAAGAATAATATAAATATAAAATAAGCTTAATATAATATTTATTAGTATACAAAAAAACTAATTAAATCTTCTAATTAATAGACTTCTAAGTCAAATTCAAGAAAGAGTATTAGCTACTTCTATCATATATTCCTGCAAAAACTTTCCTTTCGTGAGGCCCTAGAAACCTTCTATAGAATGTGCAACATCAATCAAATTTGGCTTTCAAGTCGCGTACGCGGCAATTTGTTTGTATAGAAAATGTTGAGACTTTTGCCTTTGCCACCCACTCTGCAGCCTCCTTACCTCTTCCAACCCCCCTCCCGGCCCACCTATGTATGTATATTGCCATTTGTTGTATAACTTTTAATGTATTTTGGGCACGTCTAACCGCACTCCAAAAAGAAAGAGGCTTGGTTGGGGTTACGACGATGATGCCATGGATATGCCCATTGATATCGGCACAAGGCGTCAACATCCTCATCATCCTCATCACGATGGGCGTCGATATCAACACCCTTTTGCTCCCAGTGACTGCTGCGGTTATGTTTTGGGGCTGCCAGCCAGCCTGCTGCTCGCTTCTATTACTTGTAATAATATTTTAGCAATTTTATTTGTTGTCATGTCACATATGCCAGCGCCATGTCAGGGTGGAGCGTCCTCTGCCTAAAGGATCTTCTCTTTAGCTTTCCCCTGGCACAACCCTGTTCTGTGGTCCCCCTTTTTAAAGCCAAAACAAATTTGCATTTTTATGCCAGGACATGTCTAGGACAAGGCTCCTTTGGCCCTGGCAGCTGTCGAAGAGAAATTGATTTGATGCAAATTAATGACAGCTTCTTGTCAATTTCATCAAGTTTAAAGTGAAGGAAAGAACGAATTTTTTATACTCTTTATGGGGTATAGAGATTATTCTGAAAAGTTATGAAACTAAATATTTTTTAAGGTAAATTACAAACCATTTTCTGATAGAAGTTTTCGGGTATTTTATTTATATAAAAAATATGTTTATAGAGTACTCAAAACTCTTTTCACTGAACCTTTAGCAGCTTCCCCTTTTGTTTCCCCACTGTCTTGTCTTCTTTTTATAGATTTATGCAAATTTTGTAATGGATTTTTAAGTAGGCCTTTAAATTAGGCAAAAGAAAGCAATTTATTTAAATGATTTCAACAGGGAAAGCGAGTGAATTGCTATCTTTTCCTTGTCCCCTTACTGCTGTTGTGTGTCCTGTCTTTGGCCATTTATTGTTGTATGTAAAATTAATCAAAATTTAATTTGTCTTCTCATTCTAGGTAAGTCCTCATCTCTCGCAACAGAATCGATCTTCAGCCAAGTTTGGGGTTTCCCTTCCCCCCCAAAAAAAAGGACATGACAAAGTGAAGCCGCAGCAGTAGAGTCCGCATAATTATTTTCCAATTCAATCAGGGGCTTTGGGCTTTAAGCTGCCAGAAGCAGCAGGGATATATATATATATATATATATCTAGAAAGGCCGAGAGTGGCCGTAGGAGCTAAGCCATATTGAGCGGGATTAGGCGCTAACTGCTAAAATGTGATTACATTCCAGAGCCACAAAATGTCTGCCATAAATTAATCAAGTGCGGGGGAAAATCCTCAAACAAAATGAGTTTACGCCATTTTCCGGCATTCACTTTCGCCCCAAAATCGCAGCCACTGAATTTGGGGGAATTGAATAAAGTGATTTTGTAGAAGAAAATATAAAACAGGAACAGCACGCACCCACCCAAGGCTCATCAAGGATGCGCGTTAAATTCTCTCGCTTCCTTGGCACCATTTTTTAAGCCACAAATGGCATTTAATTCACTTTCAACGCTTTTGGACTTTGAGCCTCTGCCACCTGACCGTTGTCGCTGTCCCTCCCTGTTTGTGGCTCGTCCTGTGCGTAATTCTTATTATTTACTTTATTAATTTAAGTGTTTTGGCCCCAAGCCTGGGCCCGAGTCCTTCACGTTCACGTCCATCCTTGTGGGCCGTTTCCTCTTCCCCGCCTCTTTCTGGCTTCTTCCTGTTTTCTTCCTTGCTTTTTGCCACTAAGGACGATACTCCTCCTCTTGTTATGAGGGCCGTAAATAATTTTTTCGGGACAGAGACCGCTCATCATTTTATTCTATTAAAGCCAAATATTTACACAGGCAGAACTTCCACTTCCACAGGCAAATGACCAACAGGAAAAATATCTAAAGGTAAAAGCATAAGGTTTTTGGAGGAGGGGATGCACTGAGAAATATAATGTAATTTAGGAAGATATATTTGTACAAATTAGGATAGTTAAAAAAGTAGAAAAGGTTTTATGATATTTCATTTTAAATCAGTTAAAAATTCATAAAGAGAAGTTAATTCTCAGAAATTATTTTATATATTACGTTCAAGATTATATTTCCATTATAAAGATTAAGAAATAGTTCCTTAATTTACTTAAATTTTAGTGCTCAGTGTAGGTAACATTCAGTGCGTTGTTACGCTTTTAGCTGGGTGCGTTTTGCGGGTATTTGACAATGGCCAGTGGCCCGTGGCCACACACAGGACCCGTGTGCAGGACACTCCCTGGGGTTTATTAGAAGTAATGACATGCAGCTTGTTAGGAGAAGAGCACAAGCACAACCACTACCACGATGACGACGTCGGTGGAGGCAGGTGGTCGTAGATGTTGGGGGCGGGCTGGAATGTTGGACATAGTTATTAACAGGAATATTGCTGCCCGAGGCTGGCGGCAGCGGCGGTAGCGGTGGTGCCACATGCCGAACCCGAACGCTTCCCTCCTCGATTTCCACAAAGTGCAGGTGGAATTGGCTTCGGGGGCGAATCTTCTCCCAAATGCCGAGTAAATTAAACATAACTGCCGCCCATAAACTCAGCCCAAAGGAAGTATTCCTAAGCACCGATGCCCCTCGATTCATCCGGGTGGTAAATTCTCTTTTGGAGGAAAGCTTATCCTTTTTCAAAACTGCCCAAGGAATGCCTGAGTAAAGTTTGTGTTGAGTTTTTTGGTTTTCTAAAAGTTGAAATATTCAGTGTTTTCAACGAAATAGTTCATTTGAATGAATTTTAATATGGTTTTTGGATTGGAAAGTTTTAACTGGTAAAAACATGGAAATTGAACAGACTTCCCGGAAATGTTTTTATAATAAAAAGAAAAATATTTGTAAACGGAAAATTCATATTTTCCAACAACTTTTGTGAGCCTCTAGACTTGTTCTTAGAACCAACATTTAAAATTATTCATTAAAATGAATATTTATACCTTACCTACCCCCTAGCTCTCCCTCTCTCATCCATCACATTCATTTTAATTGCCCTGAGAAGTTTTATTTACATTGAAAGCCCCCCTGGGAACTACTTTACCTACCCCCCGGCCCTATCTGTCTCGCTTTTCATTTAATTATTTGGCTCTTTTGTTGTTGCCGCCGCCACTTTTCCGGTGGGAGGAGGGGGCGGCGGCGCAATGAACCAAATGCGACTGAAAAAGGTGAGTGAAGAAATTGCTGCGGGTCCTTAGCAAATATGTGCCATGCATCCCCCATTTTTCGAGGGGAAGCCCACATTAAACGCTTTACACACACACATTCGAGGGTGAGGAGGAAGGCAAACACAAAGAAAAAGCATTTTGTTTGTCAAATGTTTGTCATTTGTAAATGTCAAACGGCGGTCGAGCGAATTTTGCATATATGCGAGATGAGGAAAATGAAGTACAGTGTCCATTCTGAAGAGTGAAAAATATATATCAAAAGAGGCACAAAAAAAATACATATCTAGTAATTGGAAAGGACAGAAAAGTATTATAAAATTATATAGGCTTTTTATAAAAGCTGAGAAAATCCAAAGACTACTTGTAACACTTTAAAAAATGTCCTCTAAACGAACGAGATTTTCAATTTTTCCCTCTTTGACATAGTGATTTTCTATCATTATCATTATCTGTATCAAACCAAAATCGAATTATCCTTGTTCAGTATCAATATCGAGCATTTCCTGTATCATTCCTGTCTCTCTGTTACTGGTCCATCTCCACACAAAGTCAGTTCAGAAATGTTCTTTCAAGTTTTTGGCCCGCATTTTCATGGCCGGAACAAAGTGAAGCATTTCGGGACACTAAGTTTTGCGGGGAATCCTGGTCTTAAATGGCGGGGGAATGTCAGAGATCCTCGCTGCCATCTCTCTCCCCGCCAGCAAATTATGGGACATATTTTTCGTGCTCACTGTCAGTGGGTTTGTTTCACTCTACCCTCTCCACCTCTCTCTCTGTTCTGCTATATAGAAATCTGACATTTAAATATTTACTTGCGTCAACTTGTGACATTTTACTCATTATACCAGGCGACTTGTAATGGGCTTGGGCTTTGGTGGGAGTTTGGGGTTTTTTCGGTTTCCAGGGCTTTGCCACTGAAATTCCACAGTCTTGGGGAAAACTTTTGCCAAGCTCCTCTCACCCACTTCTCTCGAGCATTTTCATATTCATAAGCTTTGGCATAATTTTGACAGTTTTCCTGGCCCCCGTCGCCGCGTCATGTTGGAATGTTTAGATTTATTTCCTCACTTTAGCCTGGCTGGAAGAGATGTTCAAGTTGATTGGAGTTTCCGGGGGGCTTGGAAAATGAGGAAAAGGGGGGGAGATTTGGGGATGGCTGACTGTTGTGGGCTTATTCCATTTATCAATGCTTCCGGTGGATCATTGTTCTTGGTCGTCTGCAGGATTCGCCTTGACAGACTGCTGTCTGTCTTTGTGCCTTCCTTGGGCGCAGTTTTTCCCTACCATTTTCCGCCGCCCCCACTTTTCCTGCCTGCCTGTCTGTTGTCATTGGCCTTGGGGGCAGGTATAAATGCTGTTGTAAATGTATTTTTAAATGTAATAAGATTATTACGCAATTAGTATAACTTTTTGGAATTAGGGCGGGGCCAGCAAAGTTGAGTGGAAAATGGGGGAAATTCAATGGGTGTGGGGGATTGGGTCGGTTGGTTTTCATTTGCCTGCGGGCAGGCTTTTAACTGCCTGGATTTAATAGCTAATTTATTTCCTTGATGCTTCTGTAATTATGTGTTTTGTAAGAGAGCGAGAAAGAGGGATTTAGCAATGCCAACAGAGGATATTCGATAAGAGGAATAGAAGAATAGAAAGCTATATAGGGATTATATATAATAATTGTATATGAAAAATTAAAAAACAAACAAATCAGAATTTATTTGGTTTATTTGATTTCCTTAAGATTAAATATTTGCTATTGAAAATAATATTTTCAGAAATTTTACTATTAAATCTATAATTTAAGTGTCATAAACTCACTTCAAATAACCTCAAATAAACCTAGAAACAATTTCTTAAAGGGTAATAATTATTTAACAAATAATTCCCACATTTAATTGGCATTTTTTATGCTCTCAACCAAAACCCCTAAATGAAAGTTTTTCCCTTTAAAACTTTAATGACTGTAATTTTGAGGTAGTAGGCTACAGAAAATTTAACCAACAATTTTCTGCCATGTTTGGCCGCATGGTTCAGCTAACAGAAAGTCTTAATTAATTAAAAATATATATACAGGGAAATGAACCCCCAACCATAAGCCGAAAAACACTCCTGTGTGTGTGTTTGTGTGCAACATGTAACATTTAGGGTCAAAAATATTATTTTGCATAATAGCTAAAAGAGGAAGGAAGGAAGTCGATGAGTGAGCAGCATTTTCATTAATGCCCTGGCACGAACTTGACTTTCCTGGTTCTCCCTCTTTTTCCAGTTGCAGCTCTCTATATTTTCTAGTTAGTTTCCCTCTTTCCACATATATTTTCATCTTTTGTTACAATTTTTGCCTACGTGCCTCTCACAAAAAGTGCTTAAGGGCTCAACAAACACAAAAAGTCAAGACATTTACACTGCACTTCAGAAACGGGCAGGAGCAGCAGAGGTCCTTTTCTGGTGTTCCTTTGGGTTATTTCTCACTCTTTCCCACAGTGTGTGTTTGTGTGTGCATGGCAGGGCAAATGAACCTTAAAAACAAATCATTATTAAAGGCTCCTCCATATCCTGGCGGCGGCTCCATGTGCCCTCTAATTACGTATAAAAAACTTTACCATGTTGCAAGCCAAGAAAGAAAGAGAGCCTTTTCTCAGCCCCAATTTTCCAACCCTTGTTTTGGTCCCGAGGCAAATTTTAGTCAAACATAACGATTCCATGAGCCGGAAAGTGAAATGCATGGCATGCAAATAGGGGCGGACGGGGGGCGTGTCTGGAGCTGCGCCTCTGTTGATTCACCAACGGCAATTTTGTGCATTTTCCAGTGCGAGGAAAAGCCTGTGTCTGTATGTGTCTGTGTTTGTCTAACTTGTTGCAGCATTCGAGGCAAGAAAGTAAAACAAAAAGCCCAAAAACTTTAGCAATGTGAATAACTTGGAACCAAGACTAAAGCTACATCTACATCTACAGCTACTTCTATTACCTGATCAACTTTGGCCCGATTTTCCGGAATTTTCACCTCTTGGCGGGCTTTTCAAATTGTTTTTGATTGAAATTTAAACAAAAATGTGTTGCCTGCACTTGTCAACAACAAAAACAAAGAAGGAAACTAGAGCTAAACTCCTCTAAACATTAGAAAAAGAAATTAAATTGAAGATAAAACGAAGTTTGTTGTACACTTTCTTGTTTTGGATTGAGTTTTTAGGTAAAAGAATTCTTAGACTTAATAAAAATGAAGTTAAATTATTTTATAGATTTTATTTATAGGAAAACTATTGTTTAATTGATTAAACTATGGTTTTACCATAACAGTTCTACAAGCTTCGAGCAATTTAAGTCATAAAGCCAGCATAAAGGGTAAAGAAACTTCGTATTAGTTTTAAATATATTTCTGGCTCAATGTTTCTTATCTTCTAAGCAATTATTAATTATTTTATTAATATTTATTTCCACTTAATTCTCTTTTTAATTAATAGTTAAAATACCTTTCCAAAAGTAGAGTATTCCCCTTGCATACTTTCCACCTGGTTTCAGTTGCTTCTCCTGCGGGTTAGAAAAAGATGTGAACGCACCTTTGTTGTGTCAGGTTTATGCACTGCCTGGTGTGTGTACCTTGTGTGTGTGCCTGGGTTGTTACATTTATTGTGTGTATGTTTTTGTGTAAAAGGAAAAGCTTATAAAGTGGCCAAGGCAATGTTGCCGCCCCAAAGTAAAAGAAAATAAAGAAAAACGAGCAGTTCCCTGGCACCCCTTTTAGCTAAACACCAGCCGCCTTTCTTCCCCTTGCAATTTCACCCTTATGGCTGTTGAACATGAAAGCGAAATTCCTTTTATTAGACTTTATTGTTGTTGCCGTGCTAAGCATCTGCTTTCAATGAAATTGTTTTATCAAGTTGAACTTTTTCTGAAATTATGTAAAATATGTTTTTGCGGTTCCGAAAAAATATATATCAAATGGGGAAAATGAGAAGAAGAAGAACAGAAAAACTGGTGTAATTTTCTACTTGAGTTATTAAGCATTTATGTGCGTCTCCCCCAATTCTCTCTCAGTCCACTCTGGACAATGCACACTGGCTTTGGCTTAATCCCCTGGCAACTACTAGTAACAAAATCCCTGCACTGGAATCACTCGGTTGGCCAGGAGCTTCCGGCTGAAGAGCAGCCAGGTTAGGGCAGTGGTCAATCTCTCCCGTACTCTCTATACTATTTTACCCGATTTCCTACGCTTTTGGTAAAGAGCTTACAACTGCCAAAGCTCATCATCGTTGGCCTTCCCTCCCTCTGCCCCTAACAACATCATCATCAGCAGTATTATTGCGGCAGATCCAGCTTCACTCTGGGACCCCTTTGCTCCTGGCTGCTATGATTAGATCCGATTTGGGGCCATTGAGCAGCCAGAGACAACAGTGGAATATTAGATGTAATTATGGAAAATATTTAATGCAGATAATTATAATTAAAGGGGAAGGAAAATAATAATAACAAGCTCGTAATAATTATGCCAAGATAATAGTTTAAACAAGAAATATTTTACAAAGCAGATTAAAGAATATTTCTATATAATATAAATAATATTTCAAGACCAAATAGGTTCTTTAAGCTATCAAATAAGCCTTCAAAATATTTTTTCAAACAACTAAACCCACCTAATATTTCCAAAAACACCTTAAAAATGTTAATTAATTAACTAATTAGATTCAAAAAATATAAATCTTTATAGAAAGTAGCTGAAAATTTTTAATTTCAATTCAATATTAATCTTTATAGAATGTAACTTGAAAATTTTAATTTTCTGCTTTCCCATAATGACCTTCCTCCCTTTATTTTTTTTTTTTTTTTGTAAATCATTCCTATAAACATCAATGTCCCTTTTGTGCCGCTCCGCACAAACACTTAATTCAATTGAGATTTTCCGAAACATTCGCACCATTTCCATTCAATTTGCCGGCCATTGTTCGAGGGGAAATGTTAAATACTTTCGCTGCCAAATGAACAAGTTGGGGGGCCATTGAAATCAAATGAGTCATGCGAGTTTTTCCGGGGGGAGGGGAAAAGGAGCGGAGGGAAGGCACAATTTTCTGTAGGCGGGGCCGCTTGAAACAATAAATAAATGTGAAATCGACCCTGACAGAGGCAGTAACAGCAGCAGCAGCGGGAGTCGGTGTAAAATGGAGCCACTGAACTTCTGGTTTCTGGTCAACTGAGCCGGACTATCGTCCTGTCTCTGTTCCTTTAGGTATTGCTCTCTCTCTCTCTCTCTCTTCAGTCTTTTTTCACTTGCAGACTATTCATAACACAGAGACCAAAGCCGCTGAAGGTCGCCATGAGATTCAGGACCCACCATCATCATCATCATCATCATCGTCGTTCTGCGGTACTCTCTCTATACTTCCTTCTCTTTCGCCGGCATTGTTACTGTCTCTTTCTGGCAGCAGTTGGGTGTCCTTTTCAGCCGGACGTTGGCAGCAGCCGTTTTGCATTGTTTTTGGCCATTCGTTTGGCGTCATTCGCATTTGCCATTGTTACTCCTCTTTCTCCCATTGAAACTGAAGCTGGGCAGAGTCCATCCCCTCCGTCTCTGTTTGCCCCTCCGCTCTGCATTCTTTTGGTTTTGTTTGCTCAGCCATTGAGTTGATGATTTCCGTATGCATAGCCCATTTTATGCACAACTTCCGGAAATTTTCATTGCGGTCCTGCACAACGGATGTTCGCATAGGAAGTGAGTTGAAAGAGTGAGATGGAAATTGACTGGGAGAGAGAAAATATTGTATTTAGCAGCTCTAAATAGGGTTTTTGAAATCATGAACTTTTTGTTGAAAAATATAAACTATTTAAACTCACTTTACTTGATATATATTTCCATAATAGGTTTGTTTATAATATACTCGAATTATTCATGAGATTTTCACATAGCTTTTGTGTTAAAAAGTTAAAAGTTTTTATCAAAAATATTATCTGCAATTTGTCGCTTGAAAAAACTCTACCATTTACCATAAAGTTCTTTTTATTTTGGAAAATATATTTTTGCAAAAGCAATTGAATATTTTGTAAATAAATATATTTCCTGTAAAAAAATATCATACCATTTATATGCTTTTTGTGGAAAATATTTAGCGAATGCAATTCAATTTGGTGCTGATATTTTAAATATTCATCAAATATGCACCGGACAGCCAGCAGAAGCAGAAACCAAAAATGAATTTGTATTTATATGCAGGCAGGCGGGTAAAGGGAGAGAAAATCCTGGCCAGCGAAAGCTAAAAATTAATAATGTGCCAAAAAGTGTGCTACAGTTTTTGACATGGACCACCCAGCCATCCCGCATCCTGGATTCCCGCATTCCTGCATCCCCCAACCCGGCTCTGCCACCGGATATGGAGATTACGTAACCGCATTTCCGGCTGCCGCTTGGCCAAAATGGCGACTCGCAGCATAAAGAGAGAGAAATGGGAGCAGGAAGCGAAACAGGAACAGCAACAGCAGGCCACACCTGACACTGACGTTTATGCTCAGTCAGGCGCCTAACTGTGTGCCAACTGCCCCACCCAACGCACCCACCCACTCGGTGCCACCCCTACCCCCTCCCTGCAGAGCATCCTTCTGTAACGCAGGACTTTAGGTGCATATACACACACATCGCAATTGCTTTGCGGTCGAGTCGGTTTACACAAAATGCGCTTTTGTGGTTTTTGGCATCAGTTCGAATGGCGGCGGCGGCAAGACGACGAAGTTGGATGGTTGGTTCCCTGTTTTTGATTGAGCTGCCGCAGGATGTACACCCCTAAACGGAAAAGCATTGAACAAAACGGACTCTAGCCCCATCAATTTGCTGTAAATTTGATTTTTATAAGCCCAAGATGTGGGGAGTCTTTTAATCAAGGAAAATAAGGTGTGAAAAATAAACCGCAAACCGAACAAATAGGGGAAGGAAACAAATGGGCTATGAAATGTACATAAAATACCTTGTATTCCATGAAACATCCTTTTTTTTCTCTTACATCTTTAATTTATCTAAAATTGATTGCCTGTCAGGGGCAACTCTTTTCTGTCTAGGCTTATGCTTTCTTTTGGCCATAATCTCTAGCTTTCTTCAAGGAAATATATTTCCATTCTCCTCCCCATTTAGACTTTAGTCTATTTTGGGGGTGGACTTTTTTGCAAGGCATCATCACCACCCCCCGATTCACCTTTTCCTGGAACTCACAAAAGCGTCTCCAACTGGCTGGTTAAGATTCTGTCTTTGGTCGTAGACTTTATCCTGCTGCGCTTGGCATTGTCCTGTGAGCTATTGTTGCTGTTTCTTGCCTCGTAGCATTATCATCAAGCTGTCATGTTAAATGACATTTGCCATATTTCATATACATACACCGAACAATATGAATAATAACAAAGCAACAACAAAAAAAAAGAGGAGAAGAATAAGAAACTTCTGCTCAACCATCCTGCTTCCTTTGACCATAGAAAATGAGCCATGTGAACTGTTGCGGCTGTTATAGCCATAGTCCAACAACAACAACAACTAGACTGAAAGCGGCTCAAAAGCAGCAACTCCTTTTTTATATCCCCTCCCATTTCTATCTCTTACTAGCCTCCACTTTTGTTGTTGGGTTCACCATTGTATCCGGGTGAATCCTGTTGTCCTGTCTCCGTTTGTGGCATGTGACAGCCATCTCTCTCTCGCTCTGGCTCTGCTATCTCCTGGTGGTAGTCTCTTGCTTTTGATATTTATTTTCCATTTACATGCATTTCATCATTTGTCGTTTGTCGCTTGCCTGCTGAAAAGTTTAATTGTCCTGCGATTTAGTCTAGGACGAAGTCCTTATCTTGAGTCCCAAAATACTTCTATTATATATAACTTTTCCATTCAGCTGTCAGGTTCAGGGAACTATTTGAATTCCTGTAGGGCAGAGAAAACAGTGAGCACTCGATATTCACTACTTTTTTGTGAAGGATTTTAATAGAAAACGAATTTTTAGGAGACTTTAAATTGCCTCTTCTTGTCATAGGCAATTAAATATGCTCACATCCCTCAGCAGCTTGTGTTCTCCCTTCTTCCTTCGATTTTTGGGCAAAACTATATTGGAATTTTTAAGCCGGATATTAAACAAAATGCCCCAAACCACCGATTGATGGCTGGCCCATAAAATAATTGCTGCATACTTGCTGCTGGCCCTCAGACCCTCAGGAAAAAGCAAGCAAGAAAAAAAATAACATCAAAAGTCTCGTCAACTCCCACCAACTCCTGGTCCTTTTCCCTGCCAGTAAACGCTTTCACTTTGCATACTTTTGGGAACACGTAAAAGGCACAAAAACCGCCAAGACAAGGACCCCCACTAAAGATGAAGATGAAGGAGAAGATGGCGATGGAGATGAAAATAAGAAAATGCCGCCACCGCCACAGCAGCAGCCTCACGCCAAATTAGTTTAAGAAATTGCCCGAAGGTGGTGTGCTCTGCCATCTGTCTATTCGTCCCAGCCTCCCCTTTCCCACCGCTTTTCCCAGTTTTTCCCAGCATTTGCTCCGCGCCTTTCTTGCCTTCACTTTGGCTATGTTTTATGCACAAAGTGGAAGCGCGGGCATAAAATGAAATAAATTCCATAGAGGTTGGGGACACATTTCTATATGAAATTGACAGCTCTCTCACTTGCGCTCTGTGTTCTGACTGTAAAGATGTTCTTCAAATGAAAAGAAGGCAAAAACATCTAGTGGGGTTTTGTGTGTGAGTTAAGGCTTAGCTTTTCAGGGGAAAAAATGTTTTCAAGACTCAACTTTACCTGGAGTTTAGGGCCTAAAAAGAAATTCTTAAATTAAAAGAAAGGTAATTTCTAGCAAAGAAAAAAGGTTGAATTTGTTGGAAAATGTATTATGGAATTTTTATAGTTATTTTAAACACATTTTTAACAAATTTTCAATGTCCAGAGGCATTGGGTTGATAGAAAGAAGTTAATACCTTTTAAGGAAAACATATTGAATTTAAAATATATATTTTAGAATTTTTATATTTATTTTAGACACATTTTTAATTCATTTTCAATGTAAAGAAGGACTATCTTTATATTATAAAAAGTCCAAAATTTTAAATCGATCTTCCTTAGGTCTGCACTTGAACATCTTCAGACCACAGCAATGCCTAACCATCTTTTCCCCTGAATTGTTGGTTTTTGCTTTGGCTACCTTCAAGAGAAGTTTTTGTGCTTTTCTTTTTTTTTACTTGGCTTAGCTGCCAAAGCAACAGAGCCGCCAAATGTAATTATCAAAAAGTTTCCACTATTTTCCGTCCTGCGATGCTGCGGGTAGCAAAGGCACAAAACCCAAAAAAAAAAAAAATCCTCGAAGGATAGAAGCTGCTTGCTGGCAAAGGTGAGGAAGGTAGCTAACTGTAGCTTAAGGAGAAATGTCAGCCTCAGGCTTGCGGCTTGTTATTCTGTTTGTGTCTGCCAGACGCGAGAGGGCACAAGAAAGCACAGCAACAACAACAAAAAATAAAATAAATAAAAATAAAAAGTAGAAAATTAAATTCGTTTCAACTGCAGACGTCGTCCTAGTCGCTGCTGTCTTTTTGCCCTCCGTCCAAGTTTCTTTCATGATGCCACTGTGCTGCTGCTGCTGCCTCTGCTTTTTGCCATGGCAATTTGTTCTTCTTTCTTTTTTTTGGGAAGATTTGCCACTGGGATGCTGTCTTGTTTGCCTATTTATTACAATTTAATGTCAATTCGGAACGAGAGGCAGCAGCGGCGGCTTATTAATCTGTCATGCAAAATTACTGCGACATGGAATTTGTAGATTGCGTCAGAAAGCGATGAAAGCCAACACATTTGGATGAGTAATTCGAGGGAATTTGTGAAAAAGACCTATTTTTCCCTTTACAATCTGGTTTCTTGCCTTTGAAAGAAAATAAACAATCAATTTCCAATTTGTATGCCCCAAACACAGCAAGCAATACAATTTTCTTATCCTTGTTTAAGCTTTCAACAAACGAATCACAAAATAATTGCCAACAGAGAAAACTAAATGTGGCCAAGGAAATTGTCAGCGCAGAATTCTCAATAGTGATAAAAATAACAAAATAAAAAGAGAGAGGAGAGGGAGTGGGCGGAAGGGAAAAACAAATAAAACTAAAATGCAAAACAAATGGAAAATGGTTGGGTAAATAAAAATATAAAAATGTAAACGAAGTTCGAAAAAAGTAAATGAAATTGAAATGAATATTTTGTGATATTTTACCAATGCAGCAGCAGCAGCAGCAGCAGCGCAGTTAAGGCAGAGGCTGAATATGTCGTTGTTGCATTGTTAAATATTCATGTCAGGGAATATGGTATTTTATTTATACACATTTCATGTATATATATATATATACATATATAAACTTGTATATAGCAGCTATGGTATATAAACTTGTTCGAAAGGGATTCTAACCAAATACGCGCCAACATATGCGATTCAACTGTGTCCTTTCCCCCCTGCTTTCCCTCTGCTTTTCTTTTTTTATTATTTCTTTTTCTTTTCCACCATTGCCTTGCATATTTGAGCTGAAATCTTTCCACTCCTTTCACCATTTTCCTTGAGGTGTTTTCAAGGCTCGTTTGTCCGCTTGGGCATGATTTTTAAATATTTTATAACCATTTCTTCACTGCTTTTCCTTTTTTTTTGTTGCTTTTTTTCTGTATGCTATGAAAATGAAAATGATGGTGCGTGACCCTTCCCCCGTTTCGATTTTCCCTCCTTGTTATGGGTAAATTGGCGGAGTGAGCGCCTTAAGTGTTTGGACAGGTTGGCGTCAAAGTTAAATGATGCATGGCAAAGGCTTCTAGGGAGACATTTATGAAATGTAATTCAGCTGACTTGAAGCGTGGCCCAAGGAAAAGCTGTGGTGCATAGTGAGATGAAAAGACATGGCTTAAAAGAACATTTTTTAGTTTAGAAATAGTTTTCTTTATATTAAAAAATTAACTAAATTGTTAGTACAGCCTTTTCTGATATTTAATTAATATAACAAAGCTCTTAACTAATTTGTTCTTTGAGGGAAAATATAAGATCAATGTGAACTCTTATTTTTTATTAAATATTTTATAGAAATATAGATTTATTCTTTCACTTTTCCCAGTGCATTCATCCTTCTCCTCTTTTTCTATAAAGAGCACCTCAACTCAACTCAAAATTCACTTAACGATTGGCAATTTGCGTATGCCATGCATCGACACTTGGCCTCAGTCTCCTCCTCAGTCTCATTTTTCGCCATGGTAACCCAACGGAAAAGGAAGAAAGGTGGAGAAAATAAGGCTGTTGTGGGGTGTGTGTGGAAAAGCCACGTGGATGGGGGCTTGCGAGTTGGAGTTTTGGGTTGAAAATCCTGTTAGCAACCGCTGTGAACACAACTCGAGGCAGCTTCCTGCCTTGCCTGCCTTGCCTGCCTGCCTGGTTTTGGTTTCGGCTTGGTTGTTGTGTTATCGCTTATGTTGTCTCTTACGGTCTGTTGCATTTTGTACAAATTTGCGCCGCAGGTCCACAAATTTGTGCAACGAAGCGTTCCTCCCATCGTCACCATCGTCGATGTTGTCCTTCCCTTCGCACTCTCACTCTCACCGATCAGTAAGCGGGGGAAGGAGGGAAAAACTTTTCTAATAATTTGCTCATGCTTTTCAGGTCTGATTTCTTTTTCCCAAAAAAAAACTTCCAAGTTTCACAAGTTCCAAGTGTTGTTGCTAGGCTTTCTCGCCTAATGTCATTTGAGTTTGATTCGGGTTCAAGTTCGAGTGGCCAAAAATAAATGCCCTTAATTTCGGTCGTCGGGGGAAAGTTTGTGACCAGTTTTGGGATAAGCCATATGCTCAAAGGGAAATCAAGGGAAAATCCTCAATAAAAATTACCAATATTTACTTTACAAAATGACAGGCGGCGGCAGAGGCGGCGCCCCTCCTTGCCATTCGCAAATCCCTTGTCAACTTTGCTACTTAATAAAATATGAGTGCCAAAGCGGAGGAGGACAGGACAAACACGGACGAAATATCCAAGGACGTGCCACTAATGGCGGGCCCGGGCTCAAGTGCCAAGGCGAAAGGAAAGCAAAGGAGCCAGCCGCCGGAGCCAAAAAGGAAAGGAGCGGCCAGGCAAAAGGGATAAAGAAATAAATAGAAAATGCAAATAGAAGGCAATACATTTGCCAGACTCCTCAGAGAGATATAGCCCAAGCAGCCACTGCTGTTTGCTGCTGTCCTTTCGATGAGGTTGCCTTGTAAAAATGACATTTCCATCGTGTCCTTTTAGGAGTGGGAGCAGGCGCAGCGTCCTCTCCCCCTAGCCCTTTTGCCCAGCTCTCAAGGACATCATGCGTCTCACATAAACTGTTGATTTTTATCGAGGTTCGTGACACGACCAAGGCCCCAGCTGAATGCCAGATATAGGTGGCACTGTAAAGAAAATAAGGGATATATTACAGATTTTAAAAGTATTAAATTTGATGATAAATATTATATAAATATTAATGAATATTTGAGGGAATCTTTTAATACTTAAAACCTTTAAAACCTTAGCAGGAATCAGGAATATTTTAAAGTAATTTAATACTAAATATAAATATAAATGATATACTTTAAAAATATTATATAATTAATCTAAAATTTTTAAAAGAAATCAGTTTTATAAAGACCCTTGTTTCTCTATGTGAATTTCACTTCTAGCCCAGGTCGCAGGTGTGTTTGTGACTCAGCCCACCTCCCTTTCACATCCTGTTTTCTACATCCCCCATTGGGAAAAGCAGTCTTCTCCATCAGGGTTTCCTTTGACACATGTCAAAGTCTGACCATTTGCAAGACCCGCAAGGTCGCCAAGCAGAGCCATTTTTTTGTGGCTGGGCATTAGTGTCGAAATTATGGCTCTTATATGGCCTCCCCCTTGTTCCGCAGTTGCCAATAGTTTTATGTTTTTCTTCGTCCTTCTCGGAAAAGCACTATTCCCCTTCGAGCCTTTGTGTTTGTGTGTGCATTTTACGACTAAATACAATTTGAACGCCATTTCCACAGCCCCTCAGTTTTGCACTCTCTTTGGTGACTTTGTTGCCGTGTTATTATATGCTTTTGGCTAATGTTTATGTATGTTATATCCCAGAAGGCAAAAATATAGTACTATATAATATGGGTGCAGCTGGGTTATAAAATGGATTTATGTAAGAGTTTCTTTTCCCTTTGTTGTGGGGAGAAAATATACACACATTTCACTTTGTTTAACAATTAAAAAGGGAAACTTGCAGGCAGCTAAAAGGGGCTACAGTTGTGCTTTGATTTTTATTAAGAGGGGAAATTATAATTAGAAATTATTTTAAGGGTGAGTCTTGGAAATTTCTAGTTTTTTGATTTGATGCAATTATTCATTAAAGCCTTTTAAATAAAATCTCCCTTATTTAACTCTATTAATCAACTTGAACGCATTTTAATTATTGATTTCTTTTTATCTCTTTCCAGGTAAGTGACGATGTGCTTTCGCTTGCTTTTAATCACAACCAAGTAAGATTATTTTTCATTTATTATATTTTTATTTTATGGTCTAAGGGGACTAAAATAACAATTTAAGCCAAAACTCACACCTCAAAGGCAGCTCTATTTGTGTGCTGAAGCTGGAGGGGTTTAGCTTCATAAATCAATCAGAGATCGTAGATCCCAGGAAATCATCGACTGGTGGTGGTGGTGTTGGTGGTGTTCTGGCGCACAACAGCCATTGACGGTACGAGATTTGCAACATTTCCGGCGCATGACGCAAAGCAGTTAATTTGTCAAATGTCTGCACTTTATCACCCATATCTGTCCAGTGGTCCCCCGATCCCCGGCCACCGGCAATGTCCCTCTGGCCACAGCCTGGGCCCAGGGCCGCCGTGAAAACGCATTACGCACTCAGACATTTTCGGAGGGGGCGCCGGGGCCTTCTCGTATTCGTACTCGTATCTCTGTGAAATGTTGAGCCAAAGTGCAATCAGTGCAGTGGCGCATTTCCCACCGGAGCCGGGCAGACGATGAAAATATCTGGGCTCTCCTGGTGGAAATCCCTCCCCCCCTCTTGAGTCCCTTCATCCAAAACTGAACCGCAGCCCAGGCTGAAAACCAACTCGAAACCTGCTATGTGGCAATCCTCTGCATTGTCAGTTGGCCTCCAGGGGAGTAGGGGAGCAGGGCGGGGTAGCCGAAAACTGTTAGAAAAACTCTGGCTCTCTCACTCTGACGCTGGCAAAGCAATTTAAAGTTGCATCCATAACATCACAAACGGCAACAAACAACAACATGGAGGATGGGCCATCGGCCTGGGGAAATTTCACTGGCTAATGTTATCCCCAGCAGTTTCCCCCCATAGCAGCCAGTTCCCAAATGTCCTTTCGCAGTCAACAGGCCGTCAGAGTCAGACTTGGAATCGGCATCTAGTTGGCTAGCAATGCACTAAAAGAAATTAAGCATGAAATGAGGAGAGAATTTTTAAAGTTTTTAATGTTAATTTGATTTTTTAAAGCAAATTTACAAACTAAACAAGACTTTCTTATTAAAAAATAAGTATTTGAAACAATTTTAAGTAATTCCATGAGGTAAACCTCTTCCTCAAAGAAACTTCTTATACAAAACCATTAATTAAAATCCCATTTCCCGATTTCCAAATTATTTTCCCCCAGTGTTAAGTCCCAAAAATCGTCGGACGAAATCGTAATTAGAAAAGTGCTTGCTTGATAACTCACTTTTCGGTTTCTGCATTGACCAAAAAGGGATGAGCAGCAAGGGCATCCTGGACATCCAGCATCCTTCTTCCCCTACCCTCCCCGCTCCTGTGTGGCCATTTAATAGCTTTCGAAATCAGTCATTAGAGGGGCGAGTGCAACAAGCTGCAATAAAATTAACACAAAAATTCTATTAGCCTCGTTACACTAATTGGCCAGTAAATCCCTTACTGGGAATCATCTCCCATTTATTCCTTTTATACAAAGCCACCACCCACGCGATGCATAAACTTTGGCTCTGCACCAAAAATAGAAACTAAATGTGTTTATAAAAAATGTCATCAAAATGTCATTACGTGGGTGGCTGACAACATATGCCCTCGATTTTGCATTTTTCCCTTCTTGTTTTGTTGTTGTGACAGCAATTTAAGGACCTGCATTCTAAATTTAAAACAGAAAAGTGCACATTTCTCATTGTGGGAAGGGGGAGGGAAAAACCATAATAAAAGGACATTTGCCACCCGTCACCCGTCGTAGTTATTATGCAAATGAATGGCGGCTGGTAACCCATATAGAGTCTAAAAAATTACCATTTTATGCAACAGCCTGCACATAATTTGGCAACAAATGAAAAAATGAGAAAATTAACCCTATAAGAGACAGGAGAAAGGGGGTTATGCAGAGATTAATTGTATGCTTTAAATAGAACTTGGAATAAATAAAAATAATATTTAAATTGCAACGAAAGATTAACTAGTTTTCTGGGTTTACAAAAGTTCTAGATTATTAATAAATATTACATCAAAATTTGTAATATCAATGCCTAAAATTTACAAAAGAATCATTCAGTTCCCAAAAACCATTTCCCTTTCAACTATTTTGACAGCTGAGGGTTAAAATTAAAGCTCAGCCTTTTGGCTGCAGTGAAAATGAACGCCAAAACAAAGCCAGCAGAGGTGCCCAAAAAATAAAAGAGGGGAAAAGGGAAAAAGGACAGTAGTAGAGCCACAACCTAGACCGGGTCCTTTGGCCCTTTGTGCCATGTTGTATGCATTTTTGGTCAGTGTGGTGGGCATTTTGTCAACGGAGAACCACACACCAGCAGCAGCGACAATGATAGCCATGCAAAACATGGTCGGGTGGGTGGCCTGCTGGGCTTTTCGAGGCTGCCAGGATATAGGGAGGGATGTACATATTCACTGATGCTGGGGGATAGTGAATGTTGGATGTTAGGTGGACGCGTGGGCGTGTTTCCATGCACTGGCTGCAGTGCTGTTCCCTTTTGCCTGCTTTTCCGCAACAACAACAACAACAACAATGTCAACGCTGTCATTGTCGCCAACGCCCCATTCTGACACGCCCACACACGTGTGGAGGAGAGGAGGAGATGCCTGGATGCAGCTTCTATATATCTTTGTATACTTGGGTGTATATATCAATCTTTGTAGACAGCTGCGGGCAAAATAATAATCTAATTTTCGAAACTAGTTTAGATTTTCTAAAGGAAACAAGAAGAAAGTTTAGGTTCTTCATTATTGTGGCTCAAATTTCACTAAATGTCTAAAACTTACAAATACAGATATATATATAACTAATAAACAAAGTATTTCCTTTATTTTATTTAACTAAAGTCTAGAAAGTGTAGATAAAGACTATTTTTTATCTAAATTTAGTTAAAATTGTATCTTTAAATATCTTAATTTCCAAATACTTTAACCAAATAAACCCCTTAAGAGTTTACTATTTATTTTATTTTAAAATCCTTGTTCAAGGCCTTACTTCCTTCGTTTTATTATTCTGAGCGTAATTGTGAATGCAGGACATGTATCATTGGCATGCAAATTTTTTAAGCGATGGCAGCCGCTGTAGCTCCATCGTCATCCACTATCATCATCATCATTGTCATCATCATCCGTTGCTATCCGCTTCCTATTCCGTATTCACATCAACAGGAGGACTCGCCAAGGACTCGACGTTGTTGACTCATTTGCATTATCGCATCTAATCATTGTCATCATCAACAACAATGCTGCTCGTTAGGCTTGTCCAACCAAAAGGGGGATATTTCGCTGCTATATATATATTTATATATATATATAGGGATCTAGGGGCTGCATTAAACTTTACCATTTAGTTTTGTTTTCAAAAGCAAAACAAAAAATGTGACATTGTAAAAAGAATTGGAAATGCAAATTGTTGCAGTGGCAAGCGATGCGAATTGCAATTAAAACGCATTTGCAATTTGTTGCAATTGCAGCATTTGGCAGTTTCGAATTTAGAGTGCAATTCCCGATGCAGTTGCAGTTGCAGCGTTGCAGTTGCACTTGCAATTTGTGTAATTTGTCACTGCATTTAATTTGCTACTCCATTGCAGGGCTCTCTACGGAAGGGGAGGTGAAATGGGGGAGTTTGAAATAGAAACGCTAGACGGTTTTATTTTCGTTTTTCCATGACCATTAATCTGTAGCACAGTTTTTTGGGTTGTGGGAGTTGTGGCGGCCACGACATGGAATTATTCCCCAAAAAAACATTGGGATTTTAGCCATTTATTGGTTTTTGAAAATGAGGGGGAAAAATGTTTTTTAAAATAAATTCGCAAAAAGAGTTCCCTAAAGGCAAACATTAAGTAGGAAATTTAGTAGGAAATTTGGTAGGAAATTTAGTAGTAAATTTAGTAGGAAATTTAGTAGTAAATTTAGTAGCAAATTTAGTAAAAAATGTAGTAAGAAATTTAGTAGATTATTTAGTAACAAATTTTGCCAGAAATTTGGTAGCAATTTGGTAAGCAATTTTGGTAGCAATTTTATTGGATTTTCGTTTGATTTTCCATGTATTTAATGATAGAATAAATCATTTTAGAAAGGTATTTAGGAAATTATTGAGTAAATAATTTGTTTAATTAAAAAAAGATTATTTATTAAAGGTATTTAGGATATATAAAGCTTGAAATATTTATAATTGTAAATTGGTATTGAAATTTTAAGGGAAAGATAAAGGAAGCGATATAATAAATAATATATAAACATAAAAAATATATACGAACACAAAATTCGCTGTGAATTTTAAGGAAAACTAAAGGAAACAATATATAAAAATGTATAAAAATCAAAAGGTTTGATTAGCAAAATAAATAAAGCTTAGGAAAAACTCAACTAAGATCTCTAATTATATAAAATCATAAATTTCAAGTATTTTGCCATTATACAAGAACCCCTACAAGACCTCTACTTATTCCACTTACGATTTTCTGTGCTATAATCCCAACTATAAATACAACTGCAGATTGCATTCGACACACAACAGACATGCGTTCGTTTTTAAGTTTTTCTCTTTTTATTTTTGGCTCGCCTAATTTGCATGCAGAAGCAATGGGAAAATATTTATGCACAATTAAATCAAGTGAAAGGAGCGAATAAATTCAGCACACACACCACACCACACACACGCTATATAGCGAAAGCAGCTGCCCGCTTGGATAGGCTATGAAAAAAAATGCAAATGACATTAAAGCCGGATGTGAGTGTGTGTGTGTGAACAATGGGTAACGCAGTAGTTGACCCACATTCACCATCTCTCTCTCTTTCTCCCCCAGCCAGAACGAACTGTGTGCCAGTTTTTAATTTTTCTTGGCTTTTTCGTTGCTCTTGATTTGCGGGAAAATTTGTACGCTCGATTTCACTTCCCTCCAGCTTTTCCCGCTCCTCTCGTTCTCGCTGTCTCGCTGACTCTTTGTCTCGTCCTTTCTCTGTCTCGTTTATTTCTGAGCTTAATGTGCATTAAGCATGTGTTTGCCGTTGTGTGAGTAAGTGTGCGCGTGTGTCTGTGCTCGCTAATTAAGTGGCATTATGTGCTCTTTTTTCCGCCTTTTCCGTTTCCGGTATTTTTATGCTGGTCACAGGATTTCATTCTCTGCCTTTATTTTTTGTTAAGGGAAAATTTCAAGCGATTCTTTTATTTTCAGGGTTTTCTTTCCTAAATGTTTTACGCTTTTTCACTGAGTTTAACGAGTTAATTGGATGGCTTTTCTTTTTGGGGGAAATTCTTAATTAAAGTATTGGTTTTTTAAGGGGGGAAAATATATAAATAAACTAGCAACATTTCAATAAATCCAAATTATAATTCTGAAAAGAAAGATTTATGATTTCTTTCAATAAAAGTCAGCCTTAAATCACACACAAAGTCTCCTTGAACTTGTAAAATGAATAATATTCGAGATAATTTATATTTTGGCAGCAGTTTTAGGCAAATCTCAAAAAAATCTCCCCTAAATCCTAAAGCGCACAAGGACCCCATAAGGCTGTCAATATGCATAATTTGTTTATAAAATAAAATTTATGGGCACAACCCACGCACACTGGCATTGGCATTTGGCAGATTTGCTGGAAAAACTCCCACATTCACATTCACATTTTCCGCATAACCAGAAAGCCAGCTCGCTCGACCAGCAGAGACCATCTAAAAAGTTTACAAAGTTCATTAACAAACAAAAACCCATTTCGGCCGCATCGACCAGCGGCTAATGCAATCAATTTCATTGCAACTAATTAAATATTTAATATGAATTTGCCAAATGCGCGGAAAAAAGAGCTCTTTCGCTAATGTAAATGTAATTCGATTGTATTCACAAACACAGCCGCAACAACAATCTGTTGTAAATTAAATGCGGCATTCTGGGGCGGAGGAGGAAGGGTATTGGTTTAGGGCGTGGCACACACCATGTGTTAATAAACCGGATAAAAGGATATTCTTCTTTTGTACCATCATTTTTTTGTGTTGCGCAGGAAATGTCAATTTAAATATGGGAATAAATATTTCAGCGATAAGCGTGACATTTACATTTAGTGTCAAGATATGGTTATTGTTTTATTAAGGATACATGAAAGCTATATCAGTTTAAATTGCATAAAAATTTATTAAAAAAATACAAACACAATGCTGACTTTTATACTGTAATTTCCTGGAAAGCAATTTTAAATGTTTAACTATTTGTATTTCTTGTCTCAACGCCTCGCAGCAATGACAAAATTTCTTTTTGCTCTTTTTTGCTTTCAAATTATTTCTAATTATTTTGCCATTACACTTTTCCTTTTCCAATTTTCACTCACAATTATTACGCACAATTTTCATGGCTGTGAAGCGTGAAACATGGAAAAATCAAAGCGTGTCGACGAGCTTCAAGAAAATAATAAGTTTAATTTACTTTTTCTCTACGTTTGTGTTTTTTTCTTCTAATTTCTCGTGTTTACTTTTGAGTTTTTGCCAACACGAACCAACCGAAACGTGGAAATGATTGGTGGCTCAAGAGAGGCGTTGTAACTTTCATTTGAAAGCAGGAAATTAGTTTTCTGAAATTTTGTGTGTGTTTTTTTTTAGTATTGGCGACTCTTATTGCCAAAATGTAATAACGTACGAATTCATAATCTATACATTTATTATGGCAGCTCCACTGAAAGTCCTGACATCATGTCTGTTGGCTAAAGTTTAATGGCCAACAAAATATATATTTTGGCCAGCAAATACAAATTGTGGCATTGCTGCAGCAGCAGCAGCACTCAACGCTGTATCTCTGGGCATATGCTGATAATAGTGTTAATTATGCGCCTGTCAATATGCCAAACGTTTTCAGTTTCAGCCTGAAATATGCCCTCATCCCTACTCCTCCTCCTCTTCATCTCCTCTCTGGATTCATTCTCTGGCTGCAGTTTCGTTCTGGTTCTGGTTTTTGGGGCACTCGGGGAATCAGTGTGTGTAAGCCCAACTGAATCACCGGACAAACTAATTGAAGTTTGCATTTAGCACAGTGACAAAACATTTGTACAAATCCAAAAACAATTCCGGGCTGGTTGGTCCGCCCTGACAAAGCCATTCCACAAGTTATCGCAGCTGTTTTGCCTCCGGCCATTGAGCCAGAATAATGCTGCTGCAGCCAGACACACAGGGAGGGATATATATTTTAGATTCAGGAATAGCAACACAATTTTCAATTTTAATTAAAGTTCAAACTTTGGCAATTATCTGGGGAGGCGGCTGCAGAGCTGCTACACAGAGTGCCAAGTGGCCGTAATCCCAAATTAAGCGCATCATAATTTGCATACGATTATGGCCAGGGTTTAGCGAGGGCCATGACCAACGATATGACTGATAAATCAATTTGTTTCAGCTCAAGTTTTATTGGTAATCGAATGATTTCAGTTGGAATTAGTTGCCAAATTTGTGGGTTTTAAATGGTAATAGGTACTCACTGTAAATGGTAATTTTAATGCGTTTTGATGGAGGAGTAAATTAAAAATATTATATATATGAAAGCTATAAAAGTAATTTTATTATTTAGAAAATATTAGGGAAGGAAGCAGGATTTACTTAATAGTAATTAGGGGATTACGTTTTATATACTTATATATTTATTTATTTTATAATGGTTTATGGTTTAATATTAATTTTACTCCTATAAAAACCCTTTAAAAAATCCTTTTAAATCAAACATTTCTTTGTTCTTTCTTTTTTAGGTAAGTTTCTTCAAATCATTTACCCTTGACACTGTTCCACAAAATGTTGTAAGTACCACGAGTTGCAATTGCAAAGAAAAATATTACCAAAAACTAAATCATTTTACCATTGTCGTTTTGGTTGACAAATGAAATATGTAACAAGCTTTTCCGATTCCGAAAACCTAAAAAAAAGTAAAGTAAAGGGGGTAAAAAACTAAAACCCACAGATCCATAAAATACACGTTACGACATTCTGTTGGCCAGGGCTTTCCACCGCACCTGAAACTGCATACTGCCGGCTTTGCAAATCAACATGAAAATGCCATCGTAGGCCAATGCATGGCATTTAATGCGAATGCGAATCTGAAAGTAAAAAATGAAAATAAAAATAAAATGCAATGGAAAAGAAAACTACTTCGACCCCGTCGACAACATGCAACATTTTGAAACATTTTTCAAGTTCCACAAAAGAAATGAATTGTGCAAACTCCATGGACATTGCACACATTTCTCTCTATCGAATATATATTTACATATATATGTATATATATATAGATTTTTTTCTGTTCAAATTAAATTGTAGTCACAGTCCGATTTTAGTTATTTCCTTTCGTTTTTTGGGGTGCGTGTTGCGGTCTCATAAAAATTTCAGCTAAAAACTCCCGAGTTCCCCCGAGCAGTGTTATGGCAGCCATTTTGGATTAGCCACTCTCTGCTGTGAGTACAGGGGGGGTGTGTGTGGGTGGCAATAAAAGGAAATCAAAGTTTATAACATTCACTGGGCATTCACACTTGTGTGTGGGGTGCCAGTGGAAGTGTATAAAGCAAGCAAGTCCTTTGGTTTTATCGAAGTCCGAATAGGGGAACTGTAATCTGGGCAGAGGGATAAATGCTGGTTAGGAAGTGGAAAATGGAATTTTAGGGAGTCCTTAAATGCTGGTGGAAAAATAAGCTTCAGTGAAATATATTTCCAGAGTTTAAATAAATTAAAAATACGTTTAGAGCTTACCAGCAAATGGATAATTCAACTTCCCTGCAATTCAAATGTGTAAATATTTCTAATAAATATTTGCAAAACTTTTTAATGTTATTTTTATACTTGTAAAAATATTCATACAATATTTTTTATACAAGAATCCCTTTTTTCTATTCAATATTTAAAGTTTTCAGCTCAGAAAAAATCCCCAAAGTCACAAAAAAATGTCTAAATAGTAAAATTTAAATTTCCCCAATTTGCATTTTCAATAATTTACCATATTTTCTGGTCAATTTGTATTTATTTTTGCTTCATCTGTGTTTGACCTTTTCTCCCTCATTAGCCAAGCAATCAAATCAAACAAATTGTTGACAAAATTCCAGCAATGTAAATAAATAAAAACGCCCGAGGTCATTAAATCAAGCTCACGCACTTCTAACTAAAAACGAACCACCACCACCCACAGAAGCACCACCCTCTGAAGCAACCACGAAATCAACGCAAATTACAATAACTAAATGCTTTAACTTACCCCCTAAAATAAAAACCCAAACCAAAAAAAAAAGGAAAAACCGGGCTAAGAAATGTTTTTTATGTAGGTATAAACGGGAGTTGGTTCTGACGCTAAATAAATAAACTGTTAAAATATGCACCACACCAGGTGTAAGGGTGGCAGCAGGAGAAAAACTAAAATATACAGAGAAAAAAACTGAACAGAAAACAATAGTTCAGTTCATATTTTATATATTTATTTACAAGCTTAAAGTCAATGGCAATAGTTTTTAGATAAATTAATAATAAATAACCATGAAGATCGATCGCTTGCAGATTTCTTCTCTTGCTATTGAATTTTCTTTCTTTTTAACCTTCAGGTTACGCTTTTCCTACCCATTTTCTCTCCCTGTATAAGCCCACAATAAGTGTGAAGGAAATTTCCATAAATCACATTTCAGCGAAGGCAACTTTTCGCGTGACAAAAATCAACTAATGTGGTTAATAAAAATAAAGCAAAAAAGAAATGAAGCAAAGTAAAAATAACAAAACAAAAAAAACCTACCTGCTAACTGAGGCGCTAAGAACCGCCCGCAGAGTCCGCAGAGAGGCGGGTTGGGGGGCGTGACAAAAGTTTATAGGAAAGTTAAACTGAACTTAAGCAACAAACGATGGGAAAGCCTGAGCTTGGAGGCGAGAAAATTGTTGAGAGAGGAACCCCAACCCCAAGCCCAACCCCAACCAATCTCCTCCCCCGCCATGTAAATCACTTTCAGGGCAAACTTTTGCCACCAAACGTTCCTTGAAATTTATGCAAATGTTGTTGATGTTGCTACTGTTATTACACTTGTTGTTTTTGTTATTTGTTGTTGTTGTTGTTGCTCGCCACCTGGCGCTGGCAATTGTCGTTGACATTTTCACCTGCTTTTCCAACGGTGTGATAAAACAAAAAAAAAAAGCAAACTAGGAAAGACGAAAACTTTTGTGGGTCCCCCTCAAAAAAAAAAAGAAAAGTAAAATGCTTAAAGTGTTTTTGAATATAAACCCAACACTTTGAAAAAGACACCATAAAAGTGTAAAGAATGGGGTGCCGAAAAGGGTGCAAATGAGCAGTGAGTTTTCCCCAAACCATTTCCCTACGATTGACACTTTTCTGTCGATTTTATGACCAGTTTTTGTGTTGATTTATGCTTGGAAACACATCGATAGGTTTTGTGGCATTAATAGTTTTTCCTGGAGGGTAGTTGGCACACACAGGGGCTTGTTTAGTTAGTAAACCTCTGAAATGTTTGCCCCGTTTTGATAACGTGACAGAAAATCAATGAATACTGGAAATGCGTTCAATTTTGGTTTTTATGATTGGAGGTGAAATGTGAAAGGAGAAAAGAAGAACCGAATATATGTAATAGGGGAGTAGTTGCCGATGATGTTGAGGTTGCCAGCGATTACGAAGTGAGGAATGAGTAGTACAAAAATAACCAATAATTCATTAGGTGTCTGTGCCGCTGTATGAGCAAACACCTGCAGGCACACACCACCACCAGCACCACCACCTGAGGGTGGAAAATGCCGAACTGAATGGACAAGAAATCGATTGACAAAATATCCCAAGTGCACTAAAGCTAATGAAAGTTTTTCTGACCAAATTCATCTTTAATGAATTCATCTTAAATGAATTCTTATATTTCAAATGGGGTTTTGCAGAAATGTAAAGATGTTTTGTGCTTATATTGAATAAAATATTTACTTTCCTTTATTTATAATTTATTTACAAAGGGAAAAAGTATTTCTCGATTCATAAAAATAAACAAAACTTAACCCAATCTTGAAACAATTCAAAATTCCAAGCCATTTTTATGAAAAGCTACCTTAATTCGCATTCCTGAAATCCAGACAGTATTCTGTCACAATCCGACTAGGTTTTTCCAATATTTCTCCTTCTTATTTTCTTGTAATTCAAAATATGCAAATTTATTTTCTCCTCAAAGTTCTCTATGCAAATTTGAAACGTTTTGAAAAATGCCTTTAAGTCTCCCAGTAGACCCACACAAAAACATTTACCTAATGGCATTTCATGCTTTAGTCACCCACAGTTTGTAGTGGTGTTTAGTTTTCACTCTTTCCTCTGAAAGAGAGCGGCAGTAAGGAGCAGCCATTGTGCCACCACATATGGCAGCTTAATTTCATTTAGTCGGGGATTCCCCCCAATCTCTTACTCATGAATTTTTCTTATGGTCTCTCGGTAAGCTTTTCTAAATGCGAAATTTCCCGACTATAGACGACATCACGCCCACAAAATGCCATTCAAAAAGGGGCGGACAGGAGCAGAGGAGGGGCGCTGCAGCTGCTAGCTCACTCATTATGTCCTAGACAGGGCTGGAATCCTAAAGAGCACCGGGGCACACATTAAAAATGTATGGTGTGACAGGGGAGCAAGGCAAAAAGCACTGGGAAAAAATAGAAAAAGGAGCTGCAGGAGCTGAAAGAGTGACTGCTGATCCTTGTAGGATCTTTACTATTAAATTGTTTGCTGCAAGCTTTCTTTAATGCTAAATTAGCATTTATAGCATTACAAATTGTATGCAATTTAACTTCCAAATCATTATAGTTGGGAACTCTTAAGATTTTTCTCTCTCTGTCACCGAGATGCGAATGCAAGCAAAACGTCGCCTACTTTTTGGGGCCGTCGTCTAGTTCAAACACACGGCAAACTAAGAGCAGCCAGCGAGGAGAGGAGGGGGTCAAAACAGGATGTGTGTGTGTGTCTTTTGTTTGCTTTTGCCGTTGAAAATCAGGCTATCGATTTTTTTTCTAGCCACAAGGAGCCGCTGCTGCTATATGGGGGCGTGGCCAGGTTACTTGCGCTTTTTCCGCTTGCTTTCTGTTTACTTTTCCACCGAGGACGATGGACGTACACGGCAGCGTTGACGTTGAAGCTACATATAGGAGCCACCACCAAGTCAGGCTCGTCTTTAAGCAGATTTCCATCGGTTGGGTGGGGTGGGGGTGGTAGAGCGTAAACGGAAAAGTGGCCACTGAAATGGAAATTCAATTTGAAAATGCTGCAGACGGGCGGTCAATCAAAGAGTTTGACAGTTTGGCCACCTGGTGTGGGGTTATTTAATTTGCAAATAGAAACTAATTTACCGGCAATTAGCAGCAGGTAGCAGCAGTAGGAAAAGCACAAGCACCGAAGCCCAAAGCAAACACTGAACTTAAAGCAGACAGCAGTTCCTGGTTCCAGGATTCCAAAACCATTGTGTTGTTCTGCTTAAGCAATTAATGATTTTCAGTTAATTTGAGAGGCAAGTCGGGCATGAAATTGAATTTAAGACGCCAAGCACGTACTAGCAATCATAAATGACCAACAGAAAAAGAATAAATACAACGTTCAGTCGAAGGAAGGAAGAAGTCGAAAGGAGTGCCAGAAGTATTCCTGTCAATTAATGGCAAGTTTATAGAGTCCAAACAGGAAACAGAGAAAAGAGGTGCCAGGCGAGAAAAGAGATGTGTTGATGTATCAAGGAAGTCACGTATTCGGGAAGTGAGCAAATGAAACGAGAATGAGGGCAATTTCAGAGGGTTTTTCTACCAAGGAGAAAGCTTATTTGGAAGAAGGGTAATTAGGACAAGGTTTTATGTATTTAAATTATATTAAAAATATATAGTATAAAGAAGAGCGCATGCATTTATTAAAAATTCCTTGATTTTCTTTTTATGAAACTAAAACAAACAATTGAAAGTTTCAATTTGAAAGTTCATAATTAAAATCAAACACTAACTCCTTTTCAAGAGTCCCAATTTTCGGCTGACATTTCAGGAAAGGGACAATTTATCCCCAGCTTTCCACCTCCAACAGTTTCCCTTATCTTCCGCCACACCCCTCGCTGATCTCTATTTTCCGGTGGAAATACTGTCAGCGCAATTTTCGCTGGGCCTCAGAAAAAGCAATTGTCAAACAATGACAACCATCCAACTGGAAAAGCCCAGGAAAACTATGCACTGCAGGTGCCACCTTTCGGAATGCTGGATTTTAATTGAAATTACGTGCATTCGTGTCCCAAGAGAACCAACTTAATTCAATCAAAATGACAGCTAGAAACATCCTTTCCTTAAAGCCCGCCCGCTTTAAAAAAGAAGGAAAAACCTAATTGACTTTCTAATAGTTGAGCAAATAGTTGTGAACGCCTCGAAAGAATGCAACAAAGCTGGCCAGACAGTCAAAGTTAAGGAGGGGGGAGAGAGTGCCCCCTAAACACTTGGGAAATCCATGAAAAACTATCCACAGCCAGCCGGAAAATCTTTGCCACACACAAGAATTTTCTTTTCGCTCGCTCGCTGCTAGCTTGCTTTATTTATTTTTTTTGTTTTTTTTTTGCCCAGATTGTCTTGTTTGTTACGGCAAATAGTTTTAATGGGCGGCGGTTTTCCCGGCGAGAGCAGTCAAACTTTTCCACAGGCAAGCCAAGAAGACAATGGTTGGGGGTTGGGGTGGAAAGCTGCGAAAAACTCGCTTCAATTTACAGCAATTTGTTATGAAATTCAAAGGGATCTGCATGGTTTTACTTCCTTGGCAATTTGCAAGGCAATTAAACTTGACGGCGGCAGCATTGAAAGTTTCCCGTTTTTCCCCGAATATTATTATTCCCTGGTGCCGCCGCACCACGTTGCGTATGCGCAACGTTTGACCAAGGCGCGAGAGGAGGAGGAGGAAATAAAAACTGCATAAATAAACACTTTGGCAGGACGACGACGACGAGGACTCCCTTACTTTTCCATGTAATTCCGTGATTGCGCATTTATGGCTTCATTTGCCTCAAACATTTTTATGTCCAATTTGTTTGAGAGGGAAAAATGGGGAAGAGAGGCTTCCTTTTGTGGTAATTTGCAGCGTCCTTTGAACCCCCTACAGTTTCTGCCCGCTTATCGAACATTTGTCCTGCGGCCTTTGGCCATATTTTACTTTAAATGTGGTCTTCATGTAAATGAAGACTCCACTCTTTAGTCCTTTTTGTACGAATCCATATATCAACATTGTATTTACCGCTGCTGCTGCTGCACAAATTAAGGTCACATTTACCGAACATTTTCTCGCGATTTTCACTTGCCTCAGTCGTCGTCGTCCTGTGCGTCATCATTAAATTAAGGGAAAACCAAAACTGAGCCAAACCAAGAAAGGCAAACGTAAAAAGGAAATTGCGTAATTTCATTAATAAAATAACACTGCTGAGAGGGGGAAATGGAGCGCATTTCGGTGGTTCTTTCAGTGGTGCTGGCGGTTCTTTAGTGGTTTGGATTTAACACAATTCAGTCCTTGGAATTGGAATGGAAATGGGAATAAAATGGCAATGAAAACTCCTACTTTTGCATAGTAAATGTGGCCAAAAGTAGATTAAACTTGAGAGATTTTGGGATTTCCTAAGGAATTTTATAGTTTTTGATTATCAAATTCATTATTAAAACAATTTTACTATCTAAACTTCACACTTAAACTAATAAAATCGTTATCTTAAATACATTTAAAAACTAAACTTAAAACTTTCCATCAAAACCTCAACTTGCCTTGCCTGATAAATTGGCTGCCCCGAGTTTTGTTGAACTTATTTTTGCTACTAGAAAATTCCCTGCCAAAGTTTGTCATCGATTTGTGAAGTTTTCATTATTGACTAAGGTAACATAAGCTGGCTTAACCTATTTTTCATTACTCCCTTTGCCTTGAGTGCCTGGAATTTATAGGAGAAAAGCGGGGAAAATATGGAGAGGGGCGGAGAAAATATGAAATTCCTGCAAGGTTGCAAGAGAAGAATAAAGTTTCACAAAACTTATGAAATATATGGCAAAGTTGAGGCGTAAATAGAAACTACAATGTCGGCGGCTCCACCTTTTTCCTATTGCCGCCGCCTAGTCCTCGTCCTTGTCCCTGCTCTCTCTCTCTCTCTCTCGTCTATATTTCCTTTTTTGCTTTTGTGGCTCACGTTTCAGTGGGAAATTGCGAGTAACGAGGAAAATTAAAAAGCAATATACAAACAGCAATCACGCACACAGCAGCAGTAGCAACAGCAAGAAAGAAAGAAAGAAAAGAAAGTCCAAGCTCAAATTAAAGAAAGTCAAAATGTACACAGAGAAAAGAACTAAAAAAAAACTTCTGAAGAAGAGTTTTTATTGTTTAAAGAGAAAATAAATCTTTAATAGTTAGAATTCCTTTCAGTGGTTAATTTATTTTGTATAATTTATTTTCTTATACAAATTAATTATATATTTTTAAAAGTTCTTCTTAAAATTTCCCTCTCTGCATCAAACATGTCCATGTGGGTGTGTCCTTACCCAAAAGTAGGCATCAAAGGCACACGCGTGCGGTCATTAAGTAATTCGTTTTAATGGTCAGCGAGCTGGGCCACTCTTTCGCCTTTTCCCCTACTTTTTCCCACTTTCTCCCGCCGCTACTTTCCCACCAACCACTTGTGGGTGGTGGCCTAATGAGCCACACAACGCCAACTGGGCCCGAACACGCCGAAAGTGCGCTAATGTTTGTTTGTGGCATTAATTTTGTTTACAAGTCGTTTGTGCAAGAGGACCTCTGACCCCACGCGTACTCGGAACGGAAGCGGACTGTCACTATCCTTTCATTAGCGGGTGAATTCCCCACACACTCTTTTGTTTCAGCTTAACTGGGCGCTGTCCTCCTTCTCCTGCTCCTCCATCATTCATATTCAATTTGCGTTCTGTTTTTATTGCGCCTTAGCGCAGACTACAAATATTTGAGTTGCACTCATTCAGCAGCTGGGAAAAGCAGCAGCAGGCGGGGTGAAGGGAGAGCCATGGAAATGGACACTTTCTCGAGGAGAACACTTAATTGATTGCTTTTCAGCTTGAGCTCCAGAGGGTTTGGCTCTGCGTAATTGATATTTAATTAAAGCGCAGCTCTACTTGAAGTACTTGCCAACTCATGAGTGTCGTCCTGTCCAAGGGAGGTGGGTAGGAAGGAAAGGAGGACGACAAGTCCTCGCAACCGGAGAGACATTGAGCGTGAGTAATGGCAAGCAGGAAAGTGAGCTAGTAAGAAATTCAAGAAGACTTCAGGAAATTGCAAAAAATAGGAAATTAAATCAACTGGCCAGTTGTCTGATATTTCCAGATTTTACTACCCTGCCAGCCGGCAAAAGAAGTCATTCAGTTCAAGTAGTTTAAGGCAATCAACTTGCGCTTAAATCATAATAAAAAGGATTCAATTTAAAGCACAAGAGCTGAGTTTATAAACTTGCCAGTAAAGTAGTTTTCAAACAATCAAATTGTTCAATCAGAAAAGGAATTTTGCTTGGCAAATTGTTAATAAATGAAGAGAAATATTAAATAAAATTCCTTGACAAATTTAAAGAGACAAAATACAATTAAATATAAACATTCTTAATAGAATTCTTATACCCATCCCAGCTTATTTGCTAAAACTTTCACTTCCTAACAAAACCAACAGTGGCAAAAATCCCCAAACTAACTCGAAATAATTTCAACAAATCTCTCTCTTTGTCTGAAATCCACACTTGAGGAAATGCCCGCCACTTGGAAAACACAACACAGAAACTATGTCAAAGTATAATGGTGGAAAATAGAAAACAGAAAATAAAAATAGAAACAGAAACCGAAACCGAAAACACTTCCAATTGCAGCAAATCAAGCCGAACGAAAGAACAACTTTTTCGGTGTGTGTGTGTGTGTATGCCACTTGAAACTTTTCCGGCTTTTCCGCAGACAAGGTGAAGCGGCGGTAGGTTGGCAGTAGTTGTAGTAGGCAGTTAGCCAGGTCCTCGAGCTCGTCTGCTGCTACTTTTTTCTTTCCTGGCCATAATTATAAATCAACTAGCTGAGTGCGCCCCACCTGCTGCTCCTGCTGCTGCTGCTTACTCCCAACTAACTAATCCACTCAGGCCCAAAGCCAAAGGCAGCATTAAAAGCCTGCCGCCCTCGACATTTCCCATTTTGCCACCGGCAACGGCGGCGGCGACCCACTTGCAACAAGTTGGGTGGGGCTCCTGGCTCCTGGCTCTGTGCGGGCATATTGCCATAGTTAAGTTGACTCACTTTCACTCGAAGGGCGTTACAGAACCAAAACTGAAACAGAAAACAAGGAGGACACTGTAAATAAAACAAAGGAAATTCCTATAAACCCAAGAAAATAGTTTCAAAATAAGAACATTCTTTATATTTTAATTTAACATCAGAAAATCAATTCAAAATCAATCAATTTCCTAACCAACTCTTATACACAAACCTTTCTTTCAGTGCATAAGATAGTGAGAGATGTGGGGGAAAAAGTGGAAATGCGACCCGAGTCAGGGCATTTCCCCTGTGTATGACATCAGCTATAATTTCCATTACGAGTCGAGCGCTGAAAATTGTACACCAGGGAGCTTATTAAGCACGCTTCTCCCCCTCCTTGCCGTCTTGGTAATGTGCAAATGAAATGAAATAAAAATGTCAGAGCGCACAGGGTTCGGAATGAACGAAAAAAAATTAAAAACAGCAGAAATAGGGGGGTTACCAGAAATACCAGAGGAAGCCAAACACAAAAAAAGGAAGGGAGCCACACGATACCAAAAACTTGGTCAGGATTTTCCATAATTTCACTACTGACTTGCTTTTTTCCTACTCTCTCACTTGTTGCCAATTTCCCTCTCGTCGTCGTCATCCAATTCTGCCCCATAATTCCCATAATACCCCGTGCCCTGAGTAATGTTAGCCTTAGGACAATAACTCGAATGTGTCATGTGCGGATCGTAAATTTGCCACTGACCCAGCCATTTGCATAAATCAGAGGGTATTGCAGTGACTGTGACTGGGACTGTGGAGGGAATGTAGACTTATAGGGCCATTAAAATCGCATTCAAGAAAGCTTTATAATGAGTTTTGGTCACACTGGCCAAGCACTGCTTTTTGGGATTTATGGAAATTGAGCAAAAGTTGGGATAATCATGAAATGTATTACAAAATCCAAGGATTAAGACAGATCTAATATCTACTTTAAATTTGAGAATAAAAAACAAGATGAAGATCATTGAAAGGAAAGTAATAAATGTGACCCTAAATATACATTTAAATATTAAATAGAATTTACTAAAGAAATTATTAACTAATTGTAGATTTCAGTGTGGATTTCCCCCAAGAGGGCTGGCAGCAGCTCTTACGTCACTGCGGCAACTAAATCAAAGCGTTGCATACTTCACGGCTTGAAATTACATAATTTTCCCTCCCCCTTTTTTTTGGCGCACTCTCCATTTTCCGCCCTTCTCCCATTTCACGCACTTTCCCTTTGTTTTCAATTTCGTTTTAATAATCGTAAAGAGAACCGAGAAGTAAGGAAGTGGGCAACTGGGGATGAGGAGGACTTTGGGGAACCATGGCAACCGATGGCTCAGATTTCAACGCTTATTTGGCTTCTGATTATTATTTCATGCTCGTGGCTGGCAGTCGTCCTGAGTCCTGAACTCCCGACGAACCCTGAGTGCTGTTCTCACGCATCACGCGCCCAAAAGCATGCAGGCCATGATATTTGCTTTTTATCGCCTTTGCCACATTTCCACATTTTCCCCAGTCGCGTGGAAAAGCCCGCCTCTTCGCTTCATGTTCCCCTTCCGAAAAGTTTTGCGTGTTATTATTATTTTACTTTGCCATCTTTTTCTGCCACGTTTCGGTTTTATTTGCCCTTTTTTTTTGTGTTCTGCTCTCTTCCCTGCATTCCATTCATCAATAATTCACATTGATTTCTTTCTTTCTGGCTCGTGCACTCGCCTTAATGTTAATGGCATCCCCAGTTGGCTTCCATTTCCTTTCCCCTCTGCGTCTCAGCTCGCTCCCTCCCCTTTTTCCTTTTCAGTGTAAACAATTGACAGGAGACTCTATCGCGGTAGCAGTGTCTTTCGAGGGAGACAGGGGCGTGGCACAGGGAGCCATTGAAGCCATTATGCACATACACATGCAGAGATATTGTAGTATTTTTATGCCACCCCCTCTGCATGTACAGTTACACGGTTACAGGTGTGCAAGGCTCCAAGGGGACTCTGCGAATTTATGCCAAAGAACGACCTGCATTTAAATTCTCGAAGGGAATATTCCCAATTCGTGGGAATTCCAAGGGAAAAGCCACTAATTCTCAAGCGCAACATCAAAGTGAATGAAAAGTGTGTGTAGAAGGGGGGAAATGGTAACAGATTTTAAATTAAAAACTGTGAATTAAAGAAAGGGGCAAGTTATACTTAATTTATCACATTAAATACCTTCTTTAATTATTAAAATAAAAGTGTATTTAAAAGAAGAAATACATGCTAGTAAAATTTAATCAAAATATTCGCCTGAAAATGTTATAAAACATTTTGTAAAAATGCATAATATAAAACAATGATATTAATTATATTTTTCATTGATTTGAAGGACTAAATTTAACCTACAAAAAATATGTTTAGGTTTAAATATGGTTCAGCATAACAAAACTGCAAATCAGCTTCTACAAAGTTTATTAGAATTTCAATTTAGTATTTTAAAATAAATAAATAATTTAATTAAAACTGCAATGTTTTATCATCATCATTATTTGTACTGTTTTTTGTACTTGAACATGAACTCTACCTGCACTCCCTGCATAATCTATAAAGCCAACTTTTAAACATTTCAAGTAACTTTTTAACTTACCAAACATTATTTTTAATAGAGTTAAATTTTAACCTTTTAAAAAAAAAACATATATTTTCACCTCAGTGGCTGCGTTGCTCCTGGCAATGATTGAGCCACACTTCATGCAGCAGGACGAAATTGAGAGGGATCTGAGGCAGGCGAAGAGGCAGCAGCAGCAGCCGGAAAAACAGTGAAACACAACACCCAGTCATGCGTTTTTCCATACGGCTTGCTCCTTGTTATTCTACTCTCTTTTCTGCATACTCCTTCGCATATATCTCTTTATGTATATATCCTTCCTGTGTGTGTGCGAAAGTATCGCATGCTGATTTGATTGGATTTGATTTAATTTTCCAATTGAAAACACTTTATCATGTTACACGTGTGTGTGCTCTGTGGGTGTGGGGCTAGAACAACACAGCAGCCGATGGATTTGTTGAGAAATCCTTATGGCAACGGGGCGGATACTTGATATGACGAATAGTCACAGCTCAGCTGCGATATGTTGCGCCCTATTAAGCGACGACGGTTTCACGTAAGCCAAAGGAGAGAAATCCGCTGGGGTAGTATCCTGGCGAATGATCCCAGCAGCAGCAGAAGCAACATAATAACAACAACAGTTACGCAGGATAAAAAGGGGATTTATTGGCAGGAAAAATGATTAAAATAAAATGAAAAATCAGAGGAAAGCACAAGGAAGTTATGTTAAATACATGTGATTGGCTTGCGGCGTTATCCTTAACGAAGGAAGCTTAAGCCAGGCTTATGAAACCTTTTTGTTCTTATTGTTTAATGTTAAATAATTACAAGAAATATATTTAATTAATAATATTTATATGTAATTAAAGCAACTCGAGGTACTTACAGTATTTTAATTGATATTTCAATGATAATTAAACCAATAAAGACACAAACTAACCAACTGTTCCTCTTCTCCTCTTGCAGCAACTGTTCCGCTCGCAGAATCCTGGCCTTGCTGCAGTTGCCACAAATGCGGCTGCCGTGGCAGCTGCTGCTGCAGCGGCCACATCCGCAGCAAGTGCTGCGGCAGCTGTGGGCGCTCCACCCGTTCCCGGTGCACCCAATGGGACGCTTCAACAGTCGCAGCAACAGCAGCAGCAGCAACAGCAACAAATGCAAATGGCAGCAGCGTCGCAGCAGTTTCTCGCCGCACAGCAGCAGGCACAACAGAATGCCGCCTACGCAGCCCAACAGGCCACGCCCTATGTCATCAATCCGGGCCAGGAGGCTGCCCCGTACATGGGCATGATTGCCGCCGCCCAGATGCCGCAATACTACGGCGTGGCGCCATGGGGCATGTATCCGGGCAATCTGATCCCGCAGCAGGGAACGCAGCCGCGACGCCCCCTTACACCCTCGCAGCAGGGTGCCGAGAATCAGCCCTACCAGGTGAGTTGAGATGGCCAGGATGGCTAGTTATGTACCTCTGTCTCTTCCTTGCTACCATTTTGTACACAAAACAGGATGTACATAAGGTGTAAATAAGCAAAGCCTAAAATAATGTTCCGAAATAATATATTATCTACAAAATGAGGATAAATATTGAAGAAAATCTATAAATCATTTAAATTTTTTAAAGGAAATATCTTAAAAGTTCTATAGAAAATATAAACAAAGATTTCCCTTTAAGTATATAATATTTACTGTATTTATACGCCTTGAAATTGCTTAAAATTTAATAGTATTTGAAAATATATTGTTGTAATTACCTAAAATAAGCTTCAAGCTGAAATAATTATTTTAAAAAATATAAAAATCAAGCAAGCAAGTTATATATTTGTAAATTAAAATGAAATTGTGAAAAGATGAATAATGTAAATCTCGTTCAGTAACCGGAATCGGATACTTAGCCCTGCAACATTGTATATTTATGCTCTGTCTCTCTTCTCTCTCCCTCTCTCTCTCTTTTTTTGTAAACAAATCATCAACAACACGTTCTTCCATAACCAAAAACAACAAACCAACAACCAAAATCTAACCCTGTACAAATCGAAATCGAAATTGAAATCTCGCCATCGTGTAAAATATCGTGCCATATGCCGCAGGTGATTCCGGCCTTCCTCGATCACACAGGCTCCTTGCTGATGGGAGGACCCCGCACCGGTACGCCCATGCGACTGGTTAGCCCCGCCCCTGTTCTCGTACCGCCGGGTGCCGCCCGTGCCGGTCCCCCGCCTCCGCAGGGACCGCAGCTCTATCAACCACAGCCGCAGACGGCCCAGCAGAATCTCTACTCGCAACAGAATGGTTCCAGTGTCGGAGGTAAGTTCAATATTCATCATCATATTGGGGAAACAGTGGGGCGAAATGAGGAATAAATTAAACTATAAGATAAAAATATTATTAACTAAAATTAATATTTATTAAAACTTTTGATTTCAAGCGTGTAAAATCAGGCCACATGGCGTATGAGTGATTTTTGCTGGCTCTGTATTTAAAACCATTTTATTAGAGTAACAAACAGAAAGAGTAAACGTTAGATGAGCTTGGCGAATGAGTAATATTTGAATAATAATTGCCTTAAAACTATCACCATGGCGTATGAGTAATATTATTGTTGAAAATTCACTAGGATTTTCTCTATATCTTATTAAATCTCATTAGTATTTTCTTTATATCTCATAAATTCTTCATAAATTCTCTTAGACAACCAATTCGGAATCTTCTAAATCATAAATTTATTACAGTAAACACTCAATTTGAATAACATTTAGATTTAAACAAATTCAAAATCAAAAACAATTCAGCAGCAGCTCTTCATATGTGCTAAATGTCTTCATAAATTCCAAGAATTTAAATTTAAATTAATTTTAAAAACCAAATTAGCATAAACTTAAAATTTTCTAAAAGTTCTTCTTATTTATTCATAAATTTATTACTTTTACAAAGCCCCCTCATTTCGCCCAGTGTTGTCCAGCAGTATCACAAATTGTAATTAGTGTAAAGTGTGGCATATCTTCATCAACATCAATTGACCCAACCCCATGTTGCTCCTTGTACAGCTCCTGTATATCTGTATAGCCATTAATCTATGTTTATCTAACAGTTCCCTTTGTATTAGAAGGATCTCTGGCTCGTAAACAGTAATTTTCGAGCCTGCAAAATGTATTTGAATATGTGTCTGAACAACAACAATAGTAATAATCATAATAATAGTAATAATAGAACAAAGGCGGAGGAGTAGCCTTGTCAGCTCTCCTTTCAGTCTTCAGTCGAAGCAATTTATAAATTCAAATTATTATTTCGATTATTTAGTAATAAATGCTCTAAGTAGAGCACGTCAGGCATATCGGTTAGTGGAATAAATTTAAGAAAGAGGGTAAAATATATATATAAAATATATATTTAAATGGCTTAAAGGTTCTTCAAGCTGTTGTTTTATAAAAACTGTAGTTTCAAACATTATATTCCCAAAGCAAACATATTGAGATCTCCCCAAGTATCAATTACAGGGCATACATGCATTTAGCATTAGCTGCGAATGCATTTCACATGATGACGAGGGAAAGCCATGAAAACCAACGGTTTGTGTCAGTAAATTCAGCTGCTTTCCATGCATACAATACACACATCCTTGCCATACATATCTAATGCACAGAAGAGCCATCGAGAAGAAGTAAACTAACAACAATTGCATGCCAGCACGCAAAATGTTATTATTGCCAAGCAAAGGCAAAGGCAAAGGCAACTTCAACTGCAAAACTCGACTACTGACTCATGCAATTTTAAATGTAACGCGATGAGTTTGAGGGGTAACTTTTCCAGCAGGGAAAACGTTTCACATTGCAATGTGTAAAAGGAGGGAAAACTTTGGATACTTTTGTCTCAGTTTATGCAGGGAAAATTTTATGGAATTATGAATTTTATGCTGAGAATATGAATATATAATTATAAGCACTGTTTTGCCTCTCAGAAATTTCTACAAAACAAATGGGAAAAAGGAAGCTAGAAGCTGATATTATAATTATAATTTCTGCTTTATGTTTCTTTTGAATTCTGCAACTCAAAAACACTGCATAAACTATTAATTTAGAAAGTGTGTGCGAGTGTGTCTGAGTGAACCAAAAATAACAATTTGAAATGAAATAGCTGCAAGGGACAGACGGAATGGAATTATCATTGTTTTAGCAATTTCTCTCTCTTTGGCATTGTTGTAAATTTATAGAATTTCAAACTATAATTAATAAACAGCAGTAGCAGTCGTCGACAGGCAATAAAAGTTTACACTTTGTGCTAAAACTGTCTGTCTACAAAATTGGGTATCCTTGCACCTGATTTTCGTTTATAAACGAAATAAACTTAAATTGCTGCTTAAAGTTCTCAGCTCAGTGCTGAGTTTACAGACTTCCGAAAGCTGGACAGCTCCATTAACTCCATTAACAATCAGGCGAAATCAATTATTACGCTTTTCCACCTACCGCTTTTTATTTTCCGACCGCATGCAAAAGCGCTCTTTCCATTAACGAATTTCCCGGGGAAAAGGCAGAGAATGTGAGTTGTTCAGGGAGCGCACACTGGCATTATTATGTCGTTAATTCATTTTGCCTCATATGGCAGTTTAATGAAGTTTCCAGTTATATTTTTATCCCCCTCCGCGGCCCACATGACGTATGAGTGATTACGTATTTCAATTCTTTTTCCTCTTTGTGCCTTTATGCCACTGAAAATTGTTTTTCACGTTGCATTTTTCTTTTAAAGGCGTCGCTCTCTGGGCTCTTAAAGAGTCCTTGAGTTAAGTAATTCAGATTTGGCTTCGAACACGAGTGGAAATTCAATCTGAAAACCAAAATCCAATTCGCTTTTGAGACGCAAGTCAAGCCCTGACATGCTTTTCCGTGGAAAACTAGTAAACTGCGATGATGCAGGTGATTAGGCTAAGGGTCTCTCGAGGAGTGTGCCACATGTGCACAGAGGAGACACGCCTATGCTGTGCCTATTTGGATTACCTGCACTGAGAGGAATTTGTATTTGAAATTTAAAGTTATATTTTGGGGTAAAATGTTTTCAATAAACATCAATTTATTAGATTTTTATCTGGTAAATGAAGTAAGAATTTATCTAGATTTTTATAGGGCTTATATTTCCTATAATTTTCAACTGCAGTGTAACAAGCTTTCCGCTTACACATTCGCATCTCAATTACAATTAGCACACGGCACCCACAGTTTGTCCTCCGTTGGCACAAATCCCCACTAACAAGTGCTGCTGGCAGATGGCATCGTTCTCATCCTCATCAGCAGCAGCAGCAGCATCATCAGCAGCAGCAGCAACCCACTCATTATGTTGTGCAATCGATGCCATACAGTGAACACATCCCTCTAACTACTATCCGTCTGGCTGTCTGTCTCTGTGTTCGTGTGCAATGTCAAAAAGGCTTTTTAATGGAGATTATATTGTTTTAAGTGGCTGGCTGACTGAAGGAGAACAGCGGGTGGCAGTGCCAGCAGGCAGCTTGTCACACAGACAAGCTGCAATTACAAACGTTAATGCGCCTTGGCCTGGCCAGGCCCGAAAAGGGGCGGGAAGGGGGTGGCAAAGCTGCTTGACTTTGCAACCGCCAAACCCATTTTGGCCATTGCCTTGAAAACAATGAGGGTAGCAGCAAAAGCAACAGCACAGCACGGTAGCAGAAGCAAAAGCAGAAGCAGAAGCAGCGGGAGCAAACATTCTCCCTTTTTCCAGGCTAAATTATTATGTACACCTTTCGCATGTTGGCAACATGTGATTGCATCAGAAACAGGGTACTGGGTACACCGGTTGCAGGATGCAATCTGGAGGCTGGAGGGGAAAGTGAAAGCTCCATCGAAACCACCACTTTGCGTACAATACAGCACATTGTGTTCCTGCTGCTGCTGCTCCTCCTCCTCTTGCTACTGCTGCTGCTGCTCCTCCTGCTGCTGCTGCTGCTCCTCCTGCTTCTACCCCTGTTCCTCCTCTTCCTGCCTTTTTCCCTCCTACTCCTTCATCCTCTCCTCTACTTTCTCCATCAGCCTTTTGTGCAAATGAATTCGTTTATTTTGTAAAATGTCAATTGCTGTGCTGGCTTACAGGACACAGGATAAGGGTGATATAAGAGAAGAAGAGAGGGGGATCTAAGAGGAGCTTGTAGCAGATGGAGCAGAGGAAGCTGGGAAGCAGGAGGAACAGCCGGTGCCTGACACTTGCTGCGGTGTCGGGAGGTGTTTGTCGGTGGTCGTGTGTTGTGTGCACTTTACGCTTAATGAAAGTCTCAATGATGTGTACCACACGGCGTATGCGTGACGCAATGCAAATGGGATTGCAGCCGCAATACCAAAAATAAAAGCAAGGATTTATGTAACAGTGGAAAATGTATTAACTTTGATTTAAAGAAGATTAAATGGGGTATAAAACTATCTTTTATATTATAAAATTAATGCATATTTTAGGGTTAAACCCTCAAAGATTTAGATTGTCCTGAAAAGGGTAAGATCTCATCAAAGCAAACATTACTAGGCATTAAATATTTGTATTTCCAACTTTTTAAATTAAATTCCAATCAAAAATGTGGTTTAACAAGTCTCTTTTATTAGGTTTTCTATTTAAAATTAAACTTGTAATCAAAGTACTTTGATTCCTTTGAGGCAAATAAATCAATTAGAATTTCTATCTTACATTTATAAACTGTTCAGCTTGTTACTTTTTATTCAAAATCAATAATAATTACTTAACATTTGACATTTAAACACATCTCGCATTGACAGCAATTAAACATTTATTCCCTTCTAATTGTAACTTCAAAGCGAAACCCTAACAATGATTGATATCTGGCAATTAAAAACTAACAACAAACTCGAATTTAAAGTAAATTAAAGTAAACTTTTATCTGTCGGCAACAGTTCGGCAAAGTTCTGCTGCTGGCAGTAAGCGAAAGGACTAAATGACGAAATCCCGAATGCAATGTTCAGTTTAATGACAGCCAGCGGGAAAGTCGGAAGGCAGAAGTTTTAATTCTTGCATTTAAATTGCAACTAATTTTGGCGGCTCGCGAGACGGAGAAGGATGCAATTTCATGGGGGGGAGAGGGGGAGAAACACAAACAATTTGCATCAATGAAAGTGTCGGAGTTGCTGCTGCTGCTGCAAGTATCCAGTGTGTCTGCTTCGTCTGTTTATTTTATTTCCTGGATGCGTTTTGGGCTTGGGCTTTCGGTCAGAGAGGTGCGTGTAGTTGAGCAATTCTAAAGGGAATTATTCATGCAATTTGTGCGGGACGCTGGCTGGATGGATGGATGGATTTTTGGGGAAGGGCGGAGGTTGTGAGGATGCTGTAAATAAGGTGGAATATTTGCAACCACCGCTAACTCCCAGGGAACATGAAACAGGGGAACACTGTGCCAACTGACGACACGACCCTGTGTCTCAACCCAGACTCTCGTGAGTGAGAGCTGCTGCTGCTGGGGAGACCATTTGCCAAATGAAACTGCAACCATATGTCTGCACTGAACAGAAAACTGAAGCTTTACAAAAATTCCTAAATGAAATGCTAAATAAAGTTTGCAGATTTGTTAAGGCTATTAAAACCCAGCATAGCAAATGTTTTCGAATTGAATTTAAGTGTTTTTTGGCTGAGTTATGTTTGTTGTAAAACTGGATTTGTCTGATATATTTGTTAAATTTTTTTATACATATTTTATAAAAATATATCAGACAAATCCCGATTTACAACAACCATAACTCAGCCAAAAAAGCCTTAAATTCAATTCGGAAACCTTTGCTATCTTAGTTTTTTATGGCTTAACAAATCTGCAAACTTTATTTAGCATTTTAAAAAATTAAAATTTTTGGCAATTTTTGCAATTTTTAATGATGTAACCCCTTTTAAAAATTTCAAAAATTCGAAAAATTTTTTTAAATTTCTTTTTGGCTAAAAATAAGCTAAATTAAATCGGCTGTTAATGCTGATCAATAATATATATAATTTATAGGGTGGCAAATGACTCCTTCGCCATCTATAAGCCTCCTAAGAAGCCAAAATTCCTTTTAATTTGCAATAAAAAGTAAACTGATTTTTAACAATATTTTTAAATATTTAAATATTTTTTTAATTAACTGAAGCAACTTCAGTTTGAGCTTTAAAATGCCAAGTTTCTATTTCCAGTGCCTGTGAATCCATGACTGTATTGTGGGAGCAAGAGCATGGTCCTGGGCATGGGGCGTCTCCCTCTCTGGGTGTGGGTGGCATTAAAAAGACGCCAAGTTTATTGCAGGCGACATTTTGTGGTTTATGCACACGTTCCGCAAATAAGGAGAAAGCGTGGGGATTGCAAAGACAGAGTGGGAGTGGGGCAAAGCAAGACGACGCGACGAGGACGACACTTGGCCGCCCGTGTCCTTAGCTTAATGTAATGATTTTATGAATTATAAATGCACACACGTGCACATTATGCACACACATCTCCTGCTCGCTTACTCTATATCTACCACGCCCACTTCCGCCACGGCCGCCCACACAATGGCCGGAAAAAGAAAAAGTGAAAACGCATTAAAACTGCGAGTCATTTAAATGTCGAGAGAAAGGTCGTGGGAGTGGGTCGGTGTTGGGTGTTGGGTGGGTGGCAAAACTATTCTCGGCTGGGGCAACTTTGTAAGCCCTGTTAAGTAGGCTATGAAAAAAGCGGTTTAAAGAGGCATTATATGAAATGTAATTAGTGCTAAAGCGCAGCTTCAAAGTAACGGAAATGCAGCCGCAGTTTAAGTGTGGCTTTAATTGTTGCTTTATTTTGTGTGCTATTTTAATATATAACAAAAAATATATCCTTGGGGTTTAGTAAGGGGAAATAGAAGGAATTTAAACAATAATAATCATCTTTAAATGTAGCTTATAATCCCAAATCCTTTTCCGCCAGAATTTTACTAAATAAAGATATGTTTTCCTTGTGTTTTGCTGTCACTATTGATTTCCCAGCGACACCTGCTAACGCCTGTTGTGCTCCACTTTGGGTTTTAGGAACAAACAGTGGCCACATTGTATATTATTTACCAACAATACCACCGCCACGAACACCGCCACCACCACCGCCACCACCACCTGCACCACCACTCCTGCAACTTTCTACAAATTGCTTAATAACTCGGTCAACAAATTGCGCACACTGTGTGTTGACATTTACGGCCCTCACCTTCCCTGGCCACTCTCGCCTCCTCCTTCTCTGCCACTCGAGTTGAGCCGAGTCCTTGCAGCTATCCAGGGCCACCCCCCAACTGCAACCCTTTTGCGCCAGCTGCGTTTGCTGCATTAGTTGTTAAATAACTTAATGTGTCCTGGCCGCATTTTCCGGCTTTCCCCCTTTAATTTTATAAATTTGAGCAATTAATTTGGAGTTCCCTTTTTAAGGGCGAAATGCAACACAGAATCATAGAATGGATTTGGGTTGGGAATGAATTTATTATGGTCGAACTGGGTAGAGGCTTTCGCTTTTTATTTTTGCCGAATCGCACATTTCCGGCTCATTGCTTGGGAAAACGAGAATTGCCAAAAGAGAGAGAGAGTAGAAAGAGAAGAATACCAAGAAGGACATGCTTGTAAATCCCTCAATGTCTCCCCTCGTTTTTCCTCTCTCCTTGTCTCTTTTCTCGCCAACTTTCCCCGCTTTAGAGATGGCAAATCAAATGCCAGTGACAGATTACAACATCAATCAAGTTGGCACCGTCTTCCCGCCCAGCTACATCCACTTATTGCTGCCGCCATCCGCCCACTTGTATCCTTTTACATATCCTTGCAGCCAGGCAGCCAGCCAGCGCAGCCTCATGTGTGCGCACCATTAATGCTGTACATTATGGCTTAGGAACTGGGGCTGGGCTGGATGCAGGATAGGAGAAACAAGAGATCCTTGCAAATGCCAAATGGCCAAGTGACTAAAACTAAGCCAAACAGCTGCGCCTTAAAGCCAAGGCAATTAAGTTTTACAGGCGCATCAAAATTGCCTCCGAGTCGCTATCCTCGATTAATTACCAAATGAACGTGGAGTACAGTTGAGCAGAGTACTATATACGATATATACGATATATATATATCTGGGCCAGCTTTGAATTGATGTCCTGCTGAAGGCTGTAAACTGTTGACTGAATTGAAAGTGCGACTAGCTTTATGGGCTTTCAATTTTTCCATTTGCAGATTGATTGTCACTCGGGTCTTGGGAGCTAGGATAAAGCAATGTTTCAGTGGGGTTTTTAAGGGGAAAAAATATACTAAGAGTTGTATTTTTATTGTGTTTTAATTAAATGATATGAATTAATTAAATAAGAGTTGAAAAATTAATCTTAAATGCTTTGTTATTTACATAATATTTAAATATCTTTGATAACCTAAAGAAAAACCTGAAACACTGCTGCTAAATAAATATTTTGTATTAAAATACAACCTGCCCAGCCTTTTTTCATTACCTAAAAATAAATAAATAATTTATACAGTCTCTAAAACATAAAATTTAATAAACAAAAACCTTTAAATCTATTAAACTCAACGCCACTTTCTTCTCTCTTACAGGCCTTGCCCTAAACACGAGCTCGTTGTCGGGTCGCCGCGATTCCTTTGACCGCAGCACCTCCGCCTTCAGTCCCTCGGCCATGGACTACACCAGCAGCGGCGTGGCAGCGGCCAGTGCGGTGAATAGCTCAGTGGCCCAGGCAGCAGCAGCTGCTGCAGCCGCAGCCGCCGCAGCAGCGCGTGGCAAGTGGCCAGGAGCAATGTCGGGAGCAGCAGGCGGAGCTTATGGTGCCCTTGGCGCGGGAGCAGGCAATGCCTCGGCCAGTCCGCTGGGTGCTCCACTCACACCGCCACCATCGGCACAGTCCTGCCTCCTGGGCAGTCGTGCTCCGGGCGCCGAGTCCCGCCAGAGACAACAGCAGCAACAGCAACAACAGCAGCAACTGGCCGCCGTGGGACTGCCGGCAACGGCAGCAGCTGCCCAGGCAGCGGTGGCCGCGGCTGCCAACAATATGTTCGGGTCCAACAGCTCGCTCTTCTCAAATCACCTGGCCATTCCGGGTACCGCAGCCGTGGCTGCGGCAGCGGCAGCAGCAGCGGCCGCCAACTCGCGACAGGTGGCAGCCACAGCGGCAGCAGCAGCGGCTGCAGTGGCCGCTGCCGGCGGTGGAGTAGGCGGTGCCCCCCAGCCGGGCCGTTCGCGGCTACTCGAGGACTTCCGCAATCAGCGGTATCCGAATCTCCAGCTGCGCGATCTCGTTAACCACATTGTGGAGTTCTCACAGGATCAGCATGGCTCGCGGTTCATCCAGCAGAAGCTGGAGCGTGCCACGGCCGCCGAAAAGCAAATGGTATTCAGCGAGATTCTGGGCGCAGCCTACAGCCTGATGACCGATGTCTTTGGCAACTATGTCATCCAGAAGTTCTTCGAGTTTGGCACTCCCGAGCAGAAGAACACGCTGGGCATGCAGGTCAAGGGTCATGTGCTGCAGCTGGCGCTGCAAATGTACGGCTGCCGGGTGATCCAAAAGGCGCTGGAGAGCATCTCGCCGGAACAGCAGCAGGAGATTGTGCACGAGCTGGACGGACATGTGCTAAAGTGTGTCAAGGATCAGAACGGCAATCATGTTGTGCAGAAGTGCATCGAGTGCGTGGACCCCGTGGCTCTGCAGTTCATCATCAATGCCTTCAAGGGTCAGGTGTACTCGCTGAGCACCCATCCGTATGGCTGCCGGGTGATCCAGCGGATTCTCGAGCACTGCACCGCCGAGCAGACTACGCCGATTCTGGACGAGCTGCACGAGCACACCGAGCAGTTGATCCAGGACCAATATGGCAACTATGTCATTCAGCATGTATTAGGTAAGAAGGAGAGCCAATTTTTGTTATATTTTCCCAACTAATACGGTTTATTCTTCCCCTTTTTATAGAGCACGGCAAGCAGGAGGATAAATCCATTCTGATCAACAGCGTGCGCGGCAAAGTACTGGTGCTATCGCAGCACAAGTTCGCCTCGAATGTGGTGGAGAAGTGCGTGACCCATGCCACTCGCGGCGAACGCACTGGCCTGATCGATGAGGTCTGCACCTTCAATGACAAGTAAGTAAACTTGATTTAAGCCCCCCATAAAAACCCAACTTATTAATAAATTCCAATCAATTAGCGCCTTGCACGTAATGATGAAGGATCAGTATGCCAACTATGTGGTCCAAAAGATGATCGATGTCTCGGAGCCGACGCAACTGAAGAAGCTGATGACCAAGATCCGGCCACACATGGCCGCCTTGCGCAAGTACACCTATGGCAAGCACATCAACGCCAAGTTGGAGAAGTACTACATGAAGATCACCAATCCCATTTCGGTGGGCACCTCGGCAGCAGCTGGAGCAGGTGCCGCAGGGGCTGCAGGAGCAGTGCCCGCTTCCTCAGCATCGGCAGCTGCCGTTAGCAGCAGCGCGACAACATCGTCGGCAGCCACCACAGCTTGCACCAGCGGCAGCAGCACCACAACCACCAGCACCACCAACAGCCTGGCTTCGCCCACCATCTGCTCGGTGCAGGAGAACGGAACTGGCAGCGCCATGATTGTGGAGCCCTCATCACCCACCGCCTCCGAGTCCTCATCCTCGGTGGTCTCGGCGGCCGTTAACAGCGGTTTGGGTCCCATTGGACCCCCAACCACAGCCAACGGTGTGCTGTAAGGCGGGGGATTAGCGCGAGGAAGTCAGGGGATGCCATAGCGCATCCTTCTCGAATGTCAGACTAGGTTTTAGGAGCTAAACAGAGAGATGGAGAAGCATACCATAAACAAGAGTACATTTAATAATAATAATTTATTGAATAAAGCAGCGATCGATCAGCGATTCAGCTGCCTTCGGAGATTTGTAAAGAAAAACAAGAGAAACACTCACACGCCAAGCTAAAGAAACAAAACAAGAAAAGCAACAGAAAACAGCAAGCAACTGAAACTAAAAACAAATTTGTATTTTTACGAACAAAAAGTAATAACAACACACAACTCACAAAACACACGAAAAGAAAAAGATTTCCAAAAATATTTGTACACTGCGCTCGCATGTTTACTTTGTAAAAAAAAAGAAAGAAAGAAATCAAAGATAAAAGATTTAAAAAAGTAGATGAAAAAAAACAAAAAGCGTTTTAAGAACGCGAACAAGAGAAACACAAACGATCGTAAATGTAAAGAAAAATGTCGAAATGTCAGAGAAACAATTTTGTCTGCATACATTTTCGTTGTAACTTTGTATAAATTAATGATTATATAGCAAGTCTATTTGTAAATGATTCAAGTTTCGACTGTAAATTGATAAGATGAAGCAGAAGACGACGGAAGAGCGAAGAGCGAAGAATGTAGAATCTAGAATCTAGAGGAGCGATGAAGAGCGGGCGCCTAGAACTTATTTAAGTGCAGAGAATTGCAGACAGAGAGGAACCATTTCAAATATAAAGTAAAACGAAGGATAAAACAGCGCGAGCCACACTTAGTGTAGATTGTAGATTAATTCTGTTTATGGAGCCAGCAGCTGCTACCAAAAACAAAAGAGAATACGAGAAACGGAAACGGAAACGGAAACAAACACACGAGACACGCCCCCCCTCACACACACACACACACACTCTTCATTCACTCTTGAAAATGATGCATACAACTTCAGCCCCATTCACGTTGCACTATGTAAAAATTTGTGTATAAACCATGTAAACCATGTAATATTTTCAAAATGTTCTTGTAAAATTTATACATATTGTATTTTGTAAATTTTGTTTGTTTTAAGTCGCAAGTAACTCATACAAACACATATTCTATATTCTATATACCCCGCACGCATGTATTTATAATTTTTTTTAAGCATATTACCATTGCCAGGCATCCCGCGAACCAGGATCATTGTCCTGTGCGCCGTGGAGGCCGGTAAAGAAGAACATTTGTTAGTTAAGTAAGATCCCCTCGCCCCCAAACTGATTACCGAAACTATGATTTGATTATCCGAACTATAACAGATTTTTACCCACAAAAAAAGAGAGCAAAATAAATGCAAAATTCAATAAAAACCATTATTGTTTTTCCAAAATTTACAAATCCTATTGGATATCGGTATTTCTGTTTTTTAAACTCTGTATAATATATATGTATAAATATGATTTAATTCAACTTCGATAACACCTTGTTATGTTAGACAGAAAGCGCTTGTTGCTGCCACCACACCCCCCGCGAAGCTTGAAATGCCTTCGCAGAATATAATAATAATAATTAATACCCAACACCCACTTTCCCCTTCTCACGTAAGTGTATAAAATTGTTTTAAAACGTCATCGAAGAAAAAAAAACACACTTGTAAATTGCAAACAACAAAAATTGTAAAATGTGTATACATACGAAGCGAATATTGTAAAAAGTAACAAATACCCCAAGAATTTTGTACATTTTTTGATATAACATTTTAGACTACTTCGCGACGCCTTATTCCAAATACTAAAAACAAAAACTGAAACTGAAACTGAAAATATTGAAAATGAAACGAGAAAGAAGAGAGATGAGATGGTGGTAAGAAAAACGAATTTAGACCTTTTTGTCGGTTTCGTCGAAACACACACACACACACAAAGAGAAAGATCCATATGTAAAACACACAATTTTTGGATATTCCAATGTAAAGTGTATTTATGCATATTTTTGTACACACAATTTCGTTGTCGTGTTGTTGTCGTTGTCGTCGTCGTCGTCGTTGTCGTTGTCGTTGTCGTGTTTTGTATATAACAAGCAAGCAAAGGATACCAGTCATTGAACATTTGTAATTTTCTGTACATTTCCCCCCCATCCGATCACCCATTATCCATTATCCATTATCCGTCATCCCATTGATCATTATCCTGTAACCGCAAACATCCAAAGTGAGCGCATTTCAAGCGAACGGCGCGCAAGCAGGGCTCGGTATTATTTGTTTGGTATTTCCTTTTTAATTATTAGTTATTAACTTGTCAACTGCCTGTCTCTAGAGCGCAATGCACTGATAATTTTAATTTAAATAATCCATAGATGAACATTGTATTTAGGATTCTCTCGATACGTTCAATGCAAGTAGAGATGCTTTCTGTAGATTAAAGGAACAAAGGGATGTGTTTACATCCGCACTCTCACACAACACAAATACACACACATACACAGCGAGCTGCTTAGCTGTAGAATCCCTATAAATATTATAATATATATATAATTATATATATATACACGCGAATAGAGAATATGTACTACACTTAGTTTTGAACTTGACGTTTTTAACATGAACATGTATATGTAAACAGTGAAATTTACACGTAAGCTGGCGTCTTCTACACGCGTCCAGTTTTTACCATAACAATTTTTTGCACGCATATAAAAAGCACTTGATCTAAAGGATCAAGTTATTAAAATAAATCTCAAATTAAAGCGAGAAAATATAACAACAAATGTAAACTCCACACACATATATGTAATGTAAACTTGTAACGTTAGGCGAAGCGAAAAGCTGAATAAAAAACAAAATACAAAACATTGAGATTTGATTTCCTTCGCCAACTAAAATTGTATAAAAAACAAAAGAAATAAACAAATTAATGCCCTCTCCGAGAAGGGCCTAAAGTAACCAAAATATTTAAAGTAAATATTAATACAGAAGCAGAAATTTGTAAAATTTTTTCGAAAACCGAACCGGTGAGCGATGAACCGAGAACCCTGTAAACTAAGCTAAGGACATAGCTAAAAACCATACACTAAATAAACTAAAACCATTTGTAATTTGTTGTAAAAAGTGAGGGCGAACCCGAGATGAAGGAAGGCTGGAAATTTAAGGGCATGGCAAATGCTGCAAGAGCTGGCGTCAAGTAAAACTATAAATTATATATATATATATTAAAGCATATACATACATATAAATATAACTATACAGTAAATAATTAATTACGAGAATATTTTGTAGTAACACTCACACACACACACACACACACACCAGAAAAGGGAAACCCCCGAAACATAAAAATCTTGAAAATAGCAAACAGATCGAAACCCGGCAAGCAATTGGCACAAGTTATATAAACTAAACATTTGGACAGCATTGCATTCGAGCATTTGATTTAAACTATGCATTAGACTCTTATGTTTATTATTATTATTATTATTTATTACGATTAATGCTAATTTCTTTGTGAACAAAAATAAAAAACAAGTTTATTATGTAGCAAAAAGCACAAACGTTTTATTTCTCAACTCGACCGATTCCGATTGGCACCTGGATATTGGTTGGCTTATTTATTTCCATTTCCATTTCCATTTTATTCCCCAAAACAATTCCCCCCCAAGATCGACTTCAACAAAGTTTCAACAAATTGGCTTCAATAAATGGAAGGCTGCGATGACAACAAATCTGAAATCAAAATTGATATTATTACGGCATGCAATTAGCGAGGCATACATAGCATTACATTGAATATAAAAATATAGATAAATAATATACACACTAACCATAACCTATAGCCTTCCCTTCCAAGAACTAAACAAATGAAGTAAAATACAAGAAAAGTAAAAATGGCACAACAAAAGTGAGCGCAAGTTCGAGGCATTTTATACGGCGCATTTTTTATATACGAACAGGCTAGCTGTCCTATATATATTGACGATGATAAATGTATACCCAAGAAATGATCAACTTTTATAATGAGCCAGTAAGCCAGTAAGTAAATCAGTAAAGACATATTTTTTTATCAGCCTTGGCAAGCTAAACTTTTACCAGGCCCGTAAATTTTAACAAAATTATACATACTTAAAGACAAGATTAAAACCTTAAACCTTAAATGCCCCAAATGAGAAAACCAAATACCCAAAATCGAGAAGAACAGCTAGATCCATACCATACCATTTTCAACTAGTAGAATTTTTCCAAATTGTAGAAATGTAAACCTTTATATAAATATATATATATATATATAAATATAGTATATAGATTTGTACTTGAGCTCTCCAGGCTCGGGTAGTAATATTTCCATTTGTCATAACCTCGACACCATAAACTCCTAAGTTGGTCGCTCCTTGTAGCACGACGACACTAAAGCTGAGCTGCTGCTGCGGCACGCAGTTCATGTAGAAAAGCAGCAATAACAACCAAGAAACTAAACTAAAAGTATACAAAAATAGTTAAACTGTATATAGGGAATTCCAAACAGGCAGGCAAAAACCTCTTCAACCCAAAAAATCTGTCCGAAGTGGATGGTTACTTCCGATTTGAGCCATTATTTTACCTTTAGAAATTTCAAAAACTCGATCCTTGTCCCCTTCGATCATCCACTTCACTTTGGGGGCAGTGAAGGGAGCCCGCTCTTGACCAATGCTTGAACTCCATTGTATTTTGAATGCCTCCTCTACACCTCTACACCCCCAACTATGCCACAAGGAAAGAGCAAAGCAAAGCAAAGCAGAGCAGAGCAGAGCAGAGATATATAATGAATGAACTTCATTTCAATTATGAATGGTATTTAACAGAGAAACGCATAACAACTTATTACCCACATATGTACGTACGAAGGATGATGAACATAACTAATGAACAAAACTTGTAACTAAATACTTCTACATATTGAATAAAAAGAATGATATTAAAAACGGAATTACATATTTGTGTTTTACAATCATTGAAAATTTAATTTTTAAGCTTCAAATGCATCAAAAGGATAGTGTTTAAACAAGAAAATCAAATTATTTTGGGTGGAAAATTTAATACTGATAAATTATTAGAGTTGTAGGGTAAATCCTGAAATATAGCTAGTTATGTGATCGTGATTGAATTGAATTGAATTGAATTGCAATTTTGTCCCAACAGAATGTAAAATGCCATTTTGTCCCAACTGAGCTTTATAGCTAGATGCGCATCACTGATGTGCATCGTCAAAATCAAGCAAATTCGTTAATTTTTGAATTCAGATACCAGGCGAACAGAAGTCAGTAGATGGATGACAAGCAAAAATGATTTAGCCAAGTTTCGAACCTTAATGGTCTAAAACTAAGCGAAGACATCAACCATTTAGATCAAAAGGTTGCACACTCGGCTAAATTTCAAATCTTAAAGGTCCGTTGGGACAAATTTGAATCTCCCTAACTGTCAGTGATGCTCATTTAGCTATAAAGCTCTGTTGGGAGAAAAAGTATCATTTTAGTCAGTGATGCTCATTTAGCTATAAAGCAGCAGCAAAAAAATAACGTTTTTTTTTAATTTGAATTCAAATTTGGCGGTTTATTATTTCTGCAAGTTCTCGAAGTTTTCCACATATTTTTTCACCTTGGTTGCCATAACTTGTTGTTCTTCAGCGCTGGCAAAGGAATGTTGCACTGCCTCCAAGGTCAGGGCAACGCACTGATCCCGCGTCAATCCAAATGTCTCCTTGGCCAACAGGAACTCCTGCGTTAATGTGGTATCAAAAACACCGCTGTCATCCGTGCAAATCACCTTCGGAGCATCCGCCTCCATCAGTCGCTTAAGGTGATGCTCCTCCAAACTGGGCACTGTTCCCGACTTGACATTGCTCGTGAGGCAGCATTCGATGGGTATATTTCGGTCCTTTAGCAGTGCTATGTCCTCTGGGCTGAGGAAGGTTCCATGGCCGCAGCGGGACATTCCAAAGTTCAGCATTTCCTTAATCTCCGTTGGATTCTCGATCTCCGCGCAGTGCAGGACAAGCTTTAATCCCTTCTCCCGGGCCAAGGACAGTATCGGAACAAAGTCCGAGAACCTTCCCTTGCCAGGATTGCCGCTAAGATCGATGCCCAGGATCAAGTCCGGATGAGACTGGGCAAACTCCAGAGCAAGGGATACGGTTTCCTCCGCCACGGCCACGGGTTCCGCACGATTAATGGACGGCAGTAGCTTGACCAGGATATTGGGATACATTTCCCTTGCTTCCCCGATCGCATCGATCACATGCTGAAGGTACTGCCGGCGGGAATAGCTTCCATTCGCCTTCGGAGTAGTCCTCAGCTCCACGTACTGCACGTTGTCGCGGGCGAAATCCCGAACCACCAGCTCAGTGGCATAACGTAGACCCTCCTCCGTGGCGGTCAGCTCGTGGACAAACGCAAACTTCTCAAAGCATGCATCCAATTCCGAGCCCTTGTCGAATCGGATGAAACGAGCGCACAGCTGGGAAAACTCCTCGGAGGCGGATCCGTACAGCCGCTCGGCAAGATCACGTAGGCCTTCGATCCCCAGGGACCCGTTGAGGTGGGCGTGCAACTCAACTTTGGGTAGTTCTTTCAGAAATTGCAGCATTTTTAATAAAAAAAACAATAATAAACAAAACGATCATGCGGTGTGCCGGCTAGTGTTGAGCCCTCAACTTTTTTCAGTCCAGATATAGCTAATTTTTAACGGCCAAATTTAAATTCAATTAAAATGATGTTTTTGTACTACAAATATTAATGTTGTGGTAGGCTGAGAAGAGAAAACTTTAATTATTGCCAACAGAAATGAACGTAGGGTTAAATTACTTGACTGTGCATTAAAATTTTCATTCAAAACTATAAAAATAATTCACATTGCACCAAAAAGCTATAATTACCTAGACTTCCACCGAATTCTATCGTTATTGCTAAAATATCGATTTAATATCGATAGCACAAAGTAACACCACTAACAAGAAGAAGCTGAATTTGTAAATATAGAATTTTCGCCACAAGAAACCTTTTTGAAAGCTGCTCTGCCATGTCGGATGCCCACTTGGAAGCCCCGCCATCGGTGCGTCTGACCAACGATGACTTCCGCAAGCTGCTGGCTACGCCGCGAGCACCGCCACCTGGCTCCAGCACGAGCAGCACTTCCGGCGGCGGATCTCTGGCCACCGCGACTTTCGCCACACCTTCTACCCCTGCCTCGGCAGGATCGAGTGGTGACAAGAAGAAGGGTCAAAGCAGCAGCGAGCGGAACGATCTGCGGCGCAAGAAGAAGAACTTCTATGCGGCACTGAAGAAGCAGGAGGACGTGAAGCTGCAGGAGCTGTCGGAGAAGTACAGGGACAGGGCGCGCGAGCGTCGAGATGGCGCCAATCCGGATTACGTGAACGTTAGCACTCCGGGACACGGCAGCAGCACAAACGCCTACCGAGCCGTGGCTCCGGACATGAAGTCGGGCATAGACGCCGCCGAACGCCGGCGACGAATCATTCAGGAATCAAAGTTCTTGGGCGGTGACATTCAGCACACGCATTTGGTGAAGGGTCTCGATTACGCCCTGCTGCAGAAGGTGCGCTCCGAGCTGCACTCCAAGGAGGCCGAGGAGGAGGAGATAGCCGCCGCCGTGGCCAGGGAGAAGCTGGCTGAGGCAGCCGCAGCAGCCGAGCAGCTGGAAGCAGAGCGCCGCGAGTCGGAGGACATCAATGCCATCAACGGAGCCCTGGCCCGCAACATATACAACCTTATCCAGGCACGCCGATCGAAGGAGGTGCCCCGCAATGAGCTCTTTGCGCCCGGACGCATGGCCTACGTCATCGATCTGGATGACGAGCTGGGCGAGTCGGACATCCCAACGACACTGAAGCGCTCCAAGTTCGAGGTGCCAGTGGCGCGTGAAGATGTCGCCACACTGACCACCAACGACATTGTCATCAACAAACTGTCCCAGATCCTGAGCTACTTGCGGGCCGGTGGTCGCAACAAGAAGAACAAGAAGCGCGACAAGGACAAGCCGCTATTCTACGACAAGGAGATGGAGAGTGCCCGGGGACCGGGGACCAACAGTGGTGCAGGCGTCGGTAGCAGCACCACCTCGTCCAGCAGCAATAAGGGCGGAAAAGCCGTTCCCCTGGGCGACAATATTTACGACGATATCGGGGACTATCAGCCAACAGCCGCGCGAGGAGATCGAAACCGTCAGGACGCTGGAAAACCCGCCACCTCCTACTTTGGCGAAGGCCCGCCCGAAGCTGCAGAGGAACCTATGGTTACCAGCATACCTCCCCCGCCGAAAATATCCAAGGCCATGGCCTCGCGATTCGCCAACGAACCCGAGGGCTATGCCGAATGTTATCCGGGTCTTGAGGAGATGAACGACGCCATTGACGACTCGGATGACGAGGTTGACTACACCAAAATGGATCTGGGTAACAAGAAGGGACCGATTGGGCGCTGGGACTTTGATACACAAGAGGAGTACTCGGATTACATGAGCACCAAGGAGGCCCTGCCAAAGGCCGCCTTCCAGTATGGCGTCAAGATGCAGGACGGCCGGAAGACGCGCAAAAACAAGACGGAGAAGAACGAGAAGGCCGAGCTGGACAGAGAATGGCAGAAGATTCAGGTAAGCAATGCGATTTATTGTTTCTGATCTATCAGATCAGGTTTTATTCTCCACTCTTTTTGCAGACCATCATTCAAAAGAGGAAGCTGCCCAAGGATGGCGGCGGAGGTGGTGGCGGTGGCAGCAGCGGCGGAGGCGGCGGCGGCGACGAACCCGATTACAAATCAGCAAAATACTAAAAGTGTTCTTGAAACATTATTACTATATTTTGCAATTTCGTAATTCTGTAAAACATTAATATATATTTTATGCGTTTACTTGCATAATTCTTACACACTCTCAATTATATTAATATTTATATATATATATAGATTTTAGCCACGTTATCACTATTTTTTTTAACTGCTACTGGAGCGGAGGATGTGGGATGTGGGATGACTTATCGACCCAATGTGCGGCAGTGCGAGTCGGAACTGTAAGGCGCAACGAAAGCTTAAATTGCATCGAGATTAAGGCCAAATTTGTGTGGAATTTTAAAGGGTTGCTTGCCAAGGGCTCTTATCGTTCCGAAACGCACTGTGTTGCTTGGATGCTGTGCTGCGATCTGAATCTACTTAAGCTGGTTGTGGGTTGGGTTGTGTGTGCACCTAGTGCGGCTCTCCCTCCATCTCCGCCAGCCTACTTACATATATGACACTGATTAAATGTAACTACTATCGTCGCGGGAATGCTAATCTTAATCACTACGCTAGGTCCAGAGTGTGTGTGTTTTTTGGGATAAAACGGAGCCACTACTATGTACCTTCGGCAAAACCGAAGCTCAGCCCTTTGCACTGCCTCGAGACGAAAGGAGGATTGGGGGAAAGAAAGAACTGAGTGTATACAGTCGAGAAAATACTAATAAAAATTGCATTTGAAACCATTAACAATATTATTTGCACTTTTGAAGGTGTAATTTCCCGTAAAGCTAAAAATTAAATCTTACAAAGATATGAAGCCATCACATTTTTTGAAATTAGAGTTATTTGGGAGGCAAAGAATCGCTGGAGAAAGTGTTGTAAGCTAATCCTATACCATTTATGAGAAAAGCGGACAAGCAACATACTAAGGCGGACATCCTGACAATCCTGAGCAGCTAATCTATGCTGGAAACTATGTAAGGTGCTCTCATCAGCTACTAAAAATCCTGTCTGTTAGCAATGAGACCACCTTATGCAGTATTTCATGGGCGTAGCATTCGGGCGCCAACCTCTGGCAATGCATTGGGCTCGATGACGCTCTTTGGCTTGCAATCGGGCGTGGAATCGTGGTTCTTAGATTCGAGGATTGGGTCTTAAAAAGAGTTCTCCTGTCCTAATACGTAAGATTTTTAACTTTAAAAGGGCCTCCCCCTCCTTCGCCTGCCAGTTGCTCAGTCGTGGTGCCAGCTCCTGGCCATTGTCGTCGAGGTGCGGCGCCTGCGCTCCACCAACTTGATGTCCCTGACGCAGAGATCGTGCTTGGAGTTGCTTGCGAAACGGATAACCGACTGGGTGCTCACTTGGGGCACATGGCGCAGGTCCAGCCAGATGAGACTCTCGCACTTGGCCAGGTGCTCCAGGGCGTTCTCCGACACCAGCCGGCAGGCGCTAAGATTGAGTTCCGTGAGCCGAGCAATGGCCGTGGTTGAGGTGCCAATTTGTGCCACGCCCGCATCCGTGATCCGCTGGCAAGAGGACAGATCCAAATGACGCAAATGCGGCAAACTCTGGGTGATGTAGCGCACCGCCACATCCGATATATCCGTTCCCGCCAGCTTCAGCACCTTGAGATCCCTTAGCCGGGTCTTCGAGTCGCTCAGTCCCGGCCGCGAGTCCTTGGGCGGCGATAGAATGTCCCTTACGGCGGCGTCATTCAATCCTCGCACAAAGCTCAGATCCAAGGTCTGCAGCGGCGGACAGAGGCAGGTGTGCAGCGCCAACACCGCCTGAATGGGGCAGTTCTGCAGCGAGAGATTCTTGAGAGCCGGCAGGCGGGCTACCAGCCATGCCAGCTGCCGCTTGGCAATCTGCGTCCAGTCCAGGATCAAATGCTCCGGCTGGCGGCGCACAATGGCGGTCAGCAGTGACGCGGACATCTTGTGCTCGGAACAGTTCATATTCTTCCACAAATCGGGATCGACGGCGGCATTGGACCACACCTTGCACACCGAGCAGCATGTGACGAGTGTATCCTGGGGCAGGTAGCGGAAGATGATCTTCAAGACGGTGGGATCCAGTGCAAGATTCTGGCCAGAGCTGTGATTTCCTAGGCCATTGTTCGAGCCGCTGAATCCCCCGTTATTGGTGGCGCGCTCTCCATTGCCAGCGGAGTTGGCTCCGCTTTGGTTGCCTCCATTGCTCATGCCATTAGTACCGGCTGCACCGCCCGATCCTCCGCCATTGCCACTGGCGGAAGCAGAACCCGATCCTCCTCCAGCTGGTCGCACCACGTACTGCGGCTTTTTGAGTACGCGCGACGACGAGTTCAACATCTGCTGGGCAAGCTGCGAGCGTATCGAGTTCTTCTTGCGCGAACCACCTCCACCGCCTCCGCTGCTGCCGCTCCACTGATTATTGGATGCATTGGCATTGGCCCCGCCACCAGCTCCTCCTCCGTCTACCGAGGAGTTGCACGGGGCGTCGTTACTTTCGTGCATACTGCTGCTGACGCTTGTGCCATCGTCGCTCTTGCGCCGCTTTCCTCCTTTGGACTCGCCGCCGCCGCCGCCTGCGGCATTCGGTGAGATTCCCGGCGATGGAGTGTCGCAGCTGTTGTTGCGCTCCGTTTTCACCTCCAGCTGGTGGTGGCGCTTCATTCCGTGCTTCCAATGGGTCATATGGCCGCTGGCCGCTGTCCCCGCCGACTCCATTTCCGACTCGCTGGTGAAAACAAAGTCATTGTACTGCCCCATTGGCGGTGGCAACAGAGGCGTTCCCTCCTGGTGACCGCCATCACCTACTCCTCCACCGGGACCATGGGAAACGGAGACACGGCGCACCTCAGAGGACTTCTGACGGGCCCGGAAGTGACGAGGCTGCCAAAGACAAAAAAAAAGATTAGTTTTTGCAGTTCAAGAAATCCAATAGTATGGCCTACCTTGTAGTCGTAGTTCTTGCCCGAACGGCAGCAACTGGGACACTCCCAGCTATTGGGCAGATCCTCGTTGACAATACCCTTGGCATCCGCGGCGTCCTCAGTGCCGTCTAGCTGCGACAGGGCACAATCCGGATGCGCAATCTCGTAGCAAACGGAGCACTCCATCAGTGCCGATGGCCCATCGATGGTGGCCAGCTGCTTGGTCTGCGGCGACACTGGCGTCTGTCGCCAACCGTCCAGATGACAGTAAACGCACTGGGCCGTGACCGGCAGCATTGGCGACAGACATTGGCGCATCATGCAGGTCTGCTTAGCCCGTCCGGGGCCACCGAACTTGACCATATCCATGCAAAAGGGACAGGTGCCGCAATCGGAGCGCTGGCAGGCGGCGCAGTTCTTACAGCGCGTCCTGCGCCTGCGAGGTTGGCCGGTGCCGGTAAGATTGGGTGATAGCTTGGCTCCGCCCTCTCCCGGGGATGGGCAGTTATCCAGACTGGCAGTTCCACCACCACCACCATCGCTGAAGCTGGAGCATGTGGCAATCACACTGATGGCTCCGCTGCCTGGGCCAGCTGCAGGTGCCACTACTCCCGCGCTGGTGGGACTATGGCTACTGCCCACAATAGCAGAGCCGCCGCCGCCGCCGCTAAGTCTCCACCAGATCCTGCACTGCTGCTGCCTATACTGTTGCCACTGCTACTGGCGGCAGCGGCCACGGCATTGGCCAAATGCATCTTCTTGGGCGGGCGATACTTGAGCGTATCCGTGGGTAGGACAAAGGTGGCCTCTGCAAGATGAAAAATAATGTTTAGCTTTTGCTCTGTGATGAGATTAACACTGGAAACTCACCTGGCTGTGATCCGTTGCCTGTGATAGCTGCTGAAGCAGTGCCATTCTCCAGCTGTTGCTCTTTCTTCATCACCCCGTTGCTGTACTCAATGCCAGGACCCATACCGATAACGGATCCTGCTCCCGTTGACTGCGACGCATCCGATTCGGCCTCCCTGGCCCGGCCCGCCTCCAGCTGCTGCTGCTCGCGTATCACCTCGGCATTCTTGCGCGCAATCTCCTGCTTGATCTCCTGCTTGACACGGGTGCGATCATACAGCAAAAAGGGCGGATGGGAGCCGGACGGGGCTTTCAGCACGGAGATGCCGGTGATGGCGAGATCTTGCTGATCCTTGCAGTGCCGCTCAACCAGAGATCGCACATCCTTGATCAGGGCCACGGGATCCAGGACTAAACTGGGCACATTCTTCTTCTGCGGCGGCAAGTCATACAGATACATCACAATCTCCTTGAGGCCAAAGAGTTCGTGATGCGTAAGGTGGGTGTGCGGACGAGCGGCCATTTCCTCCTCGCTCAGGGAAGGCTCCCCGTTTAGGTGCGAGTGTCCCAGCAGCGTGTGAACGTAGCGAGCGAGGACATACCACAGCATCTCGGTGAAGAAGGGATAGCGAAACTTCTGCGGCACCTTTGTGCTATCCTCCACACTGGCCGTTTTCAGTTGCTTAACAATGCCAAAGGAGTGCAGGAAATTGCCGCCAAAGACGAGCGACTGAGTGGGCGTGTAAACGGCATGAATCCATCCGGTGGGTATGAAGAAGGTGTTCCCAGCGGTGAGATAAACGCGAGCACACTTCTCCACGGTGTCGCCGAAGAAGACATCCGCCTGTTTGCCGGATAGAACCCATTTCTCGTACAGCTGGAGGTTGCGATCTGTGGGCGGAATCAGCCAGAAGACCTTGCTGCCACGCAGGATGTGATACCACACCGATGTGCCGCCAAAATCGATGTGGAAGTCCGTGTAGCAGTTCGCCACCGACATCAGGCAGTACTTCTGCACCTTGGGGTACATCATGCCGCCCAGCAGGTTGGTGCCCTCCCGCTGGGCGTCCTTAAGCTGCTTCGGCCACACCACGTCCACCCAGTCGATCTGGCGCACAATCTCTGGGCTCTGGACGAACCTGTCCAGCCGGGTGTGCGAGAACTCCAGCGAAATCACATTGAGCAGCCGATCCTTCTGCGGACTGTCGTAGTACTGCTGCCACTCCTTCATTGTCATCTGCAGATTCTTCTGTGTGTTCACGTCCATCACGTCCAGCAGTCGCCGTGAGCCCACACAGAGCCGGACATCGTTCACTGTGAACTCGTTCGGATCGGGCATTCGCAGGCCCAGTCCGGCCTTGTCCCGGAACAGCAGGGGTATGTTGAAGCCGTGCTGCTGCAGGAATCTGTTGGGAAATTGGTAAATAGAAGAGCTTTCTCATTGCTTTGCCAGCTGCCAGATACTTACGCCACGGTGAGATCACTGCCCCGCATCTCCCGCACCATTCCCGCCTGTGCAAACTTCGAGGATTCGAGCTTCTCGGCAACGCTGAAGCCTCGCGTTCCCTCGCCATCATCATCGCCCAGCGACCATTCATCCAGGTAAAGCTTGCGTTGCTTCCGCTCTCGCTGCAAAAGGAGATAACAAGGAGAAGAGAAAGCTTCAGTTGAGCCCCGTAAGGAAAGCGAAGCCGGAATGGCCGGATATTGAGGGTATGGGACGGAAAAGGGAGAGTAGTCGGATACGGATGACGAAGAGAGAGCGGAGAGAGCGCCGGAGAGTGAGAAATGCCTAAAAATACACGCTTCAACAGAGGGCGCTGCCTCTGCCGCTGCCGCTGCCTCAGCAGACGCCTCCGCCGGCAGCGCTGTGATTCACATGGTTTGCTCTTCACCACAGTCACTCGGGTGACTCTCCGGCTCTCGTCTTCACTTTCTCACATCGCTTATGGAACGCTCTCTCGTCTTTGTGATTTCATTTTCATTTGCTCGTCATTGGAGATGGGAAAAATGGTTAAATATAAAATAATATAATTTATTTTTAATTCCGATTAATTCCGATTGTTTTTAATTCCGATAAACACCTAAAATGGCCTAAAACTGGTTTAATCTATTGGAACTGGCAGAATCTACTATCGTTTAAAACACATAAAGGTAACTTAAGGGAGAGAGATCAAATAATATAATAACATATAATAAAATAATAAAATATATTTTTAATTCCGATTAATTCCGATTATTTTGAATTCCGATAAACACCTAAAATTGCCCAAAATCGATTAAATCCATTGGAACTGGAAGTATTAACTATCGCTTAAAACACAGACAGGAAAGACAAGGGAGAGCGCAGAGATTAAGAGCCAAACTAACCAAGTGAGAGCCACTAAATGAGAGAGAGCAAGCCAAACAGAAATCTATTTAAGCAACATGCTAAGCTCCCTTTTTTTTACTTTACTAATTTTAATCGCAGCGCTTGTGCGTTCGCTTTGAATGCAAAATAAGAAAATTACGTCAAAATATTATAGATATTTGATATATTACACAAAAGAAATATTCGAATAATGCGTAATACTTTTAAGATATTTGTATTGGTTTTTGTTATATTATATATAAATAAATAAATACAATTTTCCTGACAACTCTAAAGAACCAAAAAGCTTTCCGTTTTCTCATTTGACTTGGATTTCATGGTTTTTTTTATCACTTGGCAACAGTAAAGGTCTAAATTTTACAAGTTTAAAGAGAGTGTGTTTGCGTTTAGAGTTTTTATGGAATTATCTTCAATATAACAAGCTTTACTTCATGTCAAATTTTATACAAAATTTAGCGCTTTACAGATTTATTGCAATCAATAAACTATATTGGACAACAAGTTGTGTTTTTACTACTTAAAAGTCTAAAAAGTCCATAAATTTCGTTATCAGTGGAAGACAAGGGGTATTTTCTGGGGGAAAAACAATCATTTTGATATGATTTCTAATCTGAGTTAAAAGAAAATCTAAATATTGCTTTTAAAAATATTTTAAAAATACACAAGATTAAGTTTATTTAATTTGCAAATACTGCAAACTGAAAATATTTAAATACAATTTTTTTTAATAAGCTAAAAACCCGACAACACTGTGTCGCCCCGAAAGGGCAACGGGAATCAAGTTGTCCCCCACGGGCGGCCTCCCCTCAGTGCGCATGAACTTTGCATCTGAAGGATTGTTTTGTTTTCGCTATTTTTTTTTTTTTTTTGGTGGTGAAGCACATTGCGCCGGCAGAGAAACGAAGCTGAGAGCTTGAGATGGCCAGAGAGAGAGACTGTTGCTCCAAGGGGGCGGCGGAGGAGGGGTGGAGAGACAACAACAAATACGGTGCATTATTATGTCTCCTGCTTTGAGTTTATTTTGGACGCTGCCTGCCACTGGGCAGAGGGGGGAGGAGGAGGGGTGCCCGGCGGCGGCGGCGGTGCAACGAAAAATCTATAAACATGGATGCGCGGCCTGCCCTCGTTTGTGCCTGTGTTTGTGGCTTGCCCGTGTATCCCCCATATCCGTATCCGTATCTGTATCTGTATCTTGCATCTGTGCGAGTGTGTGCGTGTGGCTGCTATATCCTTTTTAAGCGGCTTGCCCCACAGAAATGTTGAAACTTGTTTGGCATGTTCTAAACTGATTTTTTCTCTTCACAGACTTTTCATTGTGGCCACGCTGCCTGGAAAGCTTGTTTTGGTGTCTCGTCTCGATTAACAATCGGCAGGTAGAAGTAGAAGATGATGAAGCAAAGAGAGAGGAGACAAAAAGCCTAAACCGCAGACAGTTGTCCTTCGCTAGGAGGAATTCTAGCTTAAACTGTCATAAACGATGTTAAACTGATAATCAATTAAGCTTAAATCCTACTCGAGCAAACTTTTAAATTAATTTAAAATGTAAACACTGTATTTTAAGTGTCCAGTAAACCTACTCTATTAAATATCGTAAAAAAACATATTGATAAGTTAAAAAACTATATTTAAGACAGGAAATAGACGGTCACTTTAAAAATAAAAGAAGAAGACGAAGCAGGCATTAAAAAAAAAGATTGAAATAAGAAAAATTCAAGAAATTAAGTCATCCTGCTTTATTTAACGCAAAAAAAAACTTGGAAGTGTACAAATAAATTATTTAAATAAAAGCCTAGCTTAGGGTCCATGTTAAGACAGGAAATAGACGGTCACTTTAAAAATAAAAGAAGAAGAAGCAGGCATTAAAAAAAAGATTGAAATGAGAAAAATTAAAGAAATTAAGCCATTCTGCATTATTTAACGCCAAAAAAACTTGGAAGTGTACAAATAAATTATTTAAATAACAGCCTAGCTTAGGGTCCATGTTATGGTGACTCCACTGTAAAAAGTTGCGTGTAAGATAGACCGAAAATCCAAATCCAGTCAAGTGGTTTTCATCATATTGTTGTTGTTGTTAGTTTGCGGTGGTGGTGGCGTCACCTTCGCTCCACTCAATTGGCCACCTGGGCCACCCTAATGTATTCTATTTAAGGTGCTAATTGCAAAGACCCTTATCTACCATGTGCTCGGAGCCACTGCCTCGCTTCACCAGCAATCTTTGAGCTGTGTTGGGTTAGTCATCGTAATGAGAGTTCTCCCCCCGTCGCTAATCCACTATTCCATACATTTTTAATGGGCCTCGCTCTGCCCCTTCTCCTCCTCCTCCAATATGCATAGATAAACTGAAGACTATTAGATACCCTGCTTTGTGATTTATGGCCTTATCTCAAGGGTTTCAGATTGCTCAGATTGATTAGGAATAATTAAAAGGAAAGCTATTCGTGACTCATACCATTAATAATAAATATATAAATCAAAATACAAAAAAAAAAAAACGAAGCAAGGTCAGCTGATGATGAAGTTAGATTCCCTTTATATTACAGGGTATTAGGCATCTTCGTATAACAAGAGCGGAAGGAAAACAGGCTTCTGGAGACAAGTGCCAGGCGGGAATTCATCGTCGTCGTCGTCATTACCATCTTCCAATTATCATTAAACGGCTAGCGACGAGCGCCAACAGCTGCTGAACCAATTTTCGGTGCTAATCAAATGCGCAGCCAACAGAAATGTGAACGTGAACTTTGCGAGTTTGGCCCAAAAGATATGAGAAATCAGTGAGGCAGCCGCAACTGACCCCCCTCCTACTACGCCCACCTCTCGAGTATCTTTGTACTAGAGCAGTGTCAACGTCAGCATTACTCTCATTCTCTCGCTCTTTCGGCTCTTCGTATGTAAATATATGTTGGGCAACAACAAAAACAACAGCAACAATGCCTTGTTATCTACGACGATACGGAATAGAAACCGAAGCAGAAACACACCACAGCAGCACGCAGCACACGCACACACACAGCACCCCCGCACACACACACACTACAGTAGAAGAAGAGAATAACAAATAAAGCTCATTGCGGCCTCAGTTGAGCTCCAATGCTCAACTGGCGCAAAGTAGGAGGCGGAGGGTGGGGGGGAGCATGCATTTATTATTTCCACCGATTAACGATGAGTTTTACGTTCGCTTCCACAAGCATTTACTATTATCTTGCCCCGTCGCTCTCTCCTCACTGCCGATCTTCAACAAAATAGGGCTCGGCCAGCTTTATCAATCACGGTGACAGGTGAACTCCCTACAGAGGGCAGCCTATCGGTTATGGGGGAAGCAATTCTGAGTTTCTAAGCTAACTAAATGTAAGAAAACCTTGTTAAATATAAAAAGAGGCAAAAAATAAAAATTTAAAACCTTTAAATCCAAAGCCAAACAATAAAATTAGCAATCGAAATCGAAAATCGTTTTGTTTTTGTTATCGCAATCACTGGTTACAATCGAAATGTAAACTTTTGGGCATAATTAATTCATAAATCACGTAATTTCTGGTTGCTGCCTTAGGCAAGTTCCACTGTAGCTGGCTTTATCGGTTAATGATAAATGTAAGAAAACCTTCTTAAATATAACAATAAAAATTAAAATCTATAAATGCAAAGCCAAACAATAAAATTAGCAATCGAAATCGAAAATCGAAATAGTTTTGTTTTTGTAATCGCAATCACTGGTTACAATCGAAATGTAAACTTTTGGGCATAATTAATTCATAAATCATGTAATGGTTGCTGCCTTAGGCAAGTTCCACTGTAGCTGGCTTTATCGGTAAAAGGGCAAGGAAGGGGGGAGGTGGGCAATGGATAATTGACAGAGCGGGGAGTAGGCAAGGGGCCAGGGTACTCACCAGTTGACGCCGCTGCACGCCTTTTGCATTGGGACTGGGATTGCCATTGCCGCCGCTGCTGTTGCTGCCGCTATTATTGTTGTTTTTGTTGCTCTTGGCAGGCGACGACCCCGTTTCAACGGCGGTGGACATCGCGCTGCCTCTCTGAATGTTTGTGTGCGATTCTCCTCTTTTCTTTCGGTTTTGGTTCCACTCGACGGAATCGGAATCGGCTCTTTCGGCCAGGTTCACAACTGCAAAATCACAAAATCACGCGTTTAGTGTCGTTTTCATTGCATTCGCGGCATAGGCAGAGGCAGAAACAGAAACAGAAACAAACTAATTACGCTTATTACTTCACACAAATTTAACGGCCAGCAGAAACACGCACACACACACACACTCCCACAATACGAATGAGCCGCGAGATAGTCACCACGCTTGCCTGCGAGCGCCGTGAGCGAGAGCGAGAAAGGGAGGGCAGGGCGAGGTGGATATTCAGCTGCTCTCTGTCTTTCAACGTGATGTTTTGCCCATCCAACATTCAACACAAAATAAAAAAAAATATGGGAAAAGACGAAAAACGCCGAACGAGGACTTATCACGCTCCACGTATATTTCGCCACTTTCCCATGAACTTGTAATAAGAATTCTAAATTTGCACTTTGCCGATTCTGGTCGAGTATCTAGTTTTTGTCAGATTTTCGCTGCTTGTGGGGGTAATTCTGCTTCGCCTCGCTTTTGTTCTCTGAATTACAATTTTTTTTTAATTATAATTAATGCGTATGCACACTCCTCCGAACACACACACACACACTCGCACTCACAGTCATTAGAACTGCGAAAATACCATTTAATTTCGTCGCTTCCGCTGGCCGAACGAAAATCACTTTTGGACGACGCGATTTTTCTCCGTACGCGTGCTGTAAAAATCCGGCGAAATCCGCAGCGTCGTTGCCTTTGGGATGTATCTTTTGCCAGCGACGTATCCGCACCGCTCACCACGAAATGACGAATCTCACAGATACACTATCCACCAGCTAAGCAGTGTTACCAGTCTCTCTTAATTCAGCCCATAGATACCCTGGTATAGGTGCGAGCGAGACGGGATATTTGCCTGTATTAGGAGAAAGTATGACCTGGTCATACTGGAAACTGTTCGTTAAAATAATAAAAAATAAAATAAAATAATTTATGAATGATTTTAATTAAGTTACTTTATCGTAATAACAATAAAATGGTTTCCATAAACCACATATATACCGAGTATTATTTGAAGTATAAAATACTCGCACAATATCCTTAAAATCCTAAAAAAAATGCAATTGCCACCGCACAAGATGTGCTCCTTCGGATTTGGATGACATACATCTATTTTCAGTATTAATACAAAATAAGGTGGAGCCTTGAGTTATAGCTCTTACGGATATAATATACGGACATACAAATCTACATGGTTTACGCGCTAATTTTGCTTTTATGTTTATGTTTATGGCTATTGCTGCTACAGGTCCTCGTCCATGTGCTCATCAGACTTGTTTAGGTTCACGCTGCACGTGTTGTTGTTCTCAAAGAACTCCAAATCGTCGTCGTAGTCGTCGAGCTCCTGCTGATTGGGATTAACCATAGAAACCGCCGGCGGCAGCTGTTGATTCTGTGACACAGCCGGCATCTTGGCCATCTCTGGCATCGGCAACTGTAGGGGCGACGGCTGCCAGGGCACCAGGGCGGTGCAGGGGCGTGGTATGGTTTTGATCAGCCATTCCGGTGGGATGACGGGCGGTCCTGTGGCTCCGGGCCCTGTTCCCGGCTTGAGGCCCTCACAGATCACAATGCGATTGGCGTTCCGCAGCTTCTGCTCCAATTCCATGGCCGCCATTTGGTAGGCGGGATTCGGGTGATGTGTCTTTCCAGTGCTCGTGGACGGTATATCATCCGTGGCCAGTCCTCCCGTAACGGCGGCTACGCTGTTGTTATTGCTGCTGCCCACCACCGAAGCCGTTGCACTGTTCTTCGGATCCCCGGAGATCTGCAAGCCACTGAAGTGCTGGGTGATCCGTTCCTCTGTGATCAGCATTTTGGGAGGCCTGAAATGTGACGCGATTAGTTGCTAGGTTTGATGGGATTCAAGGAATCTAAAGCTTTACAGAACGGCGGCCTGCTGCTCGGATTTCCGCTTGTGGAGCCACTTGCCGCACTCGTCCCTCGCCAGACTCGGATTCCCGAAGCCAAAGTTGAAGCCAAACTCCATGACGCCGCCTGCCTGTGGTGCATTGAAGGGAAAGGATTTCCGCTTACTCTGAGGCTTCATCCCCAGGTGTATATATGAAGGATAAAAAATGTATAAAATTCGTCTATTTGCGACTTGTTTTCCTTCTGCTTAGTGTGGCCAAAAAAGCTTAGTGCAGCTAAAAGATTCCTGTCATTTTTAGTATTTTTCTGGCTAAAATATATACGGAAAACCGCAGCGCGGATAATTAAAAAATAAATAATATGCATAAAAAACCTTTGATACCATAACTATATGCAGTGCTTAAACAGGATTTATAATACTTTTTTTACGCATAAAATTACTTAAATTATTTATTGATTGTGTGAAACTTTTCACAGAAAAGCACTAAAAAACACCAAAATAAAAAGCATAAAAAGCGCGGTAGCCCTCCGCTTTTGAATATTCAAACGCAACAAGTGTCCAAGCAAAGTGTTTTAATAAAACAACTGAAAAATAAAAATTAAGAAAGTATAAGACAAACTTACAGTGCTCTAGTGAAAATAGTTAATAAAAGAACAATTTTTTAAAGCAATTTGTGACTCAGAAAAGTATAATTCCACCAAAATGCGATTCACAAGGTGAGTTTAGTTCCCATTTTTATATTCAACAAATTGTTAAATAAATACTTTTGTATAATAAAATAGTGAATAAATTATCATGTGCTAGAGAATAATTTAAAAAAAGCTATAAATAAAGCATATATAGTAATAAATGCAAAAGAAAATAAAACAATTTTAGGTTCTTGAACAACTTTTTAAACATATTAAATAAAAGTTTTTAGGGCTTTAATTATGTGAATTAGTTAAAGAACTAGAAAGAATACTTCCTTAAACGTGTGTCTCATTAAATAATATATTTAACTTTTCAATTTGAAGGTTTTAAGGAAGAATAAAAGTCCTTTTTTATTGCCTTCTCAAGTAACATTCCATTTCATAAAAATCGAACACCGATTGGGGTTGAGAATCAACGCACTCGCACTTTCCTTGGCTTATCTGTGCAGCTCTTTTCGAAAATAACATGTTTTTCAACCCAAAACAGCATCGCGCAATCTTCGCCAGTGAATAACATTGTTAATGACGCCTGCATTGTTTTTCCTCCAGCTAAAAACAGAGATCGCCAGTTACCAGGCGATCGCAATGCATCGTCACAATAGTCGTCTATGTATGCATGAGGTAATGGGTGGTATGAGGTTATCCTGGGTCATCATCAAAGGCCTTATCAGGGGGAGACATGGCCCCCCTGGGGAGCAAATTGACGTCACTATCGGAAAATCTCGTGCGATCTTTTAATCTCTATCTCCGAGTGCCTGTGCAGCAATCGGAAATCAGAAATCAGGCTTTCCGATTTCGTCATCCGATTCGTCGTAGAAAAACATTTTGCTGGAAAATAACTTGAAGAAAAACGTGCCGGCTTTTAGAAAACAACAACAGATTTAAACGTAATATAAGAACTTTAATGACAGAAAACAAAAAATAAAATCAGTTTTTAAATAAAGATTATTATTTTAATGCACAAGATATAAGAAAAAACAGAAAATAAACAAAGTTAAAGGCTAATAAGCCAGGCTTTCAGAAATCAAGCTCAAAAATGATCCATTTTTTTTACTTTTAACGGTCCCAGAGCTTTCAAGCTCAAATATGATCAAATTTTTAACTTTTAACGGTCCCCGAGCTTTCCACGCGAAATAGCTAAAACTCTTAAGTCGCGCTCTCTCGCTCGAGCGAAAGCTTTTTATCCAAAAAGAACGAAAAACTAAATATCTGTGGGCTCGCCAACACGTGCGGCAGAGTTCGTTATCGAGATTGGTTCTATATATACGATTCTATATACGGCGACAGTCCTCTCAGATCCAGCAATCAGTGCAGTTTAAATTTTCCAGTAGAGAAAAGTGCGGAAAAATCTCAAACAAAAAGGTACAGAACAAAAGATGACTTCAGCGAGGAAATTCAAATTTTCCACTGTAAATATTTGACCTCCAAAATTTGAACTGACTTTCTACAAATCAGGTTTGCTTCAAATGACTAATTAAAAAATCTGCCCAAGCTGAATATAAATACTATTTTTATGGTGGGCTATTTTTAATACAAGTACCAGACGGCAGCCTGAAAAGTCGGGACCTCCGATTTGTTTATGTTTTTCCTGCTAATTTATTATCAAAATAAACAAAAATGATTGGCAGCTGATAAGGCGAAAAACGCTGATGCACACACACATGGCAACAAGTGGGAGGGACCAACGCGAAGGGGGTCAAGTTCTGGGTTTATTTTTCCCCGATTTTTGCTGATTCAGGTGTATAAAAGGCGTGTTTATATTGAATTAATTCTTCCTAGCAACAGGTTGTTTCTATGTCTGTGTGCCCAGAGACAGGGAAAATTTAATCACGTGTAGTAGTAGTTGTGCTTGCTTCGTTTTCCCCCATTTCATTCGCAACACACAGGCTTTATTTTTTGAGATGCAAAAATTTTCGTAGTGCAAAAAGTATTTTAAATATGTTTCGGCGAACTTTTGGATCTCTGGTAGTTTCGATTTCACGAAAATACATTGCAAAGCAGAGGTGCGTACAATTAATTACTTACGAAATGTGATACAAAAAGTGGAAATAAGCGACAGAAAAAAAAGCGAAAACAACAGTGATGTCCTCGTGACGTTGTTCGAGCAAAAACATCGTATAAGCTTAAGTTTAATGTATGATTAATTATTATTCTTAAACCCATCTATCGAGAAGTGTTCTTTAATATTATTTATTATTATCACATACAACTTTTAAGTAATATTTATTATATTTATTGCTTAAAATATTTTTAAACGTGCGTGAAACAAGCTTACAGTCGCTCACGCAAACATATCCTTTATTCGTGTAACAGCTGACTGCAGAGTTGCCACTTAATCGAAAATTGCCAACTCTTTTTCCTCCAGCGTTTTGTGTGTTGAGTTCAATTATTTAAATTTATTAAGTGCGTCGTACTAAATCGTGAAAAGCTAACACCCCCAGTCACGAAAGCTCCAGTTGCGCGGACAGCTAAAACCTGTTATCAGCTCAGCGATTGTGCCGAGCGTTGCGAGTTGTTATAGGAGCAGGGCCGACTCGGTTTTGCTCATTTTCGTTCCAGCAGTGAAGCACTCGAGTTCCGTGAAACGCTGCGTCTCCGATTTTGTGTGCTTTACCATATATATGTACTATATAGACGCATGTATATGTATTTGCATCAGAACCCGAACGCGATGTGTGATTTTGCTGTGTAAACAACACTCGCGAATCGCACCCGAATCCAGAGTTCCACGAACAACAACGCTGAACAGTATATAGGCGAAGAAATACAAAAAAAAAAAAAATCACACGGCTGAAAAACCCGTGAGTCATCGCGACGTGTCAGCCAGATAATTTCCCAGTGCCGTCGAGACTCGGGGAAGTACCCAAAACGTTCACTCGTCGAGATCGGCGCCGCTCGTTTCAATCATTAGCTCCGCGCTCTCCGGACGCGACGGTCAAGTTTCTACGACGCAATTCAAGGGAATAAATACAACACATCAAAGGGCAGCAAGATGAACCAGTACTACGACCTGGACAAGGGCAAGAACGTGCTGTTCCTGAACGATGCCAGCAGCACAAGCGGCTACAGCAGCGGCAACTCGCCCACATCCACAACCCAATCCTTGTCGCCCGCCCACTCCCCCGCCACAATGGCGCTACAATCGGATTTCGCAAATCTTAATTTACCAGCGGCTGGCAACTCCCCACAGCAGCCGCAAAACTCACCATACCATCAGCTGTTGAATGGCGGCAGCGGCCTCTTGCTGGATGCGAACTCTTTGATAAATCCCGCTGGCATCGGCACCGCCACGAGTTTCGGCAATATGTACGATCATCCCTACTACGTGCCCCCAAGGGAATCACCCGCCGCCGCGGCACACCAGCAATTTGGCTATCAGCCGAATGGACTGCCAGGCGACGCCAGCGACTTGAAACACGTGCCACAGCTGCGAATTGTGGAGCAGCCGGTGGAGAAGTTTCGTTTTCGGTACAAGAGCGAAATGCACGGCACACATGGCTCCCTCAACGGCGCCAACTCGAAGAGGACCCCCAAAACCTTCCCCGAAGTCACGCTCTGCAACTACGACGGCCCGGCTGTCATCCGGTGCAGTTTGTTTCAAACCAACCTGGACAGTCCGCATTCGCATCAGTTGGTGGTGCGCAAGGATGAACGGGATGTGTGCGATCCGCACGATCTGCACGTGTCCAAGGATCGCGGCTATGTGGCGCAGTTCATCAACATGGGCATCATTCACACCGCCAAGAAGTACATCTTCGACGAGTTGTTCAAAAAGAAGCAGGATCGCCTTGTCTTCCAGATGAACCGCCGGGAGCTGTCCACCAGGCAGCTGCAGGAGCTGCAACAGGAGACGGAGCGCGAAACGAAGGACATGAACTTGAACCAGGTGGGTGTCTAGCTCAGCATTAGCGGCCACCTTCCCAAAAGTTCAATTAACTCAACTGTTTTCCTTGCTTTTTTTTCATATTAGGTTCGGCTTTGTTTCGAGGCCTTCAGGGTCGAGGACAATGGCTCGTGGGTGCAACTGGCTCCGCCAGTGTTCAGCAATCCCATTAACAACCGCAAGTCGGCACAAACCGGTGAGCTGCGCATCGTCCGGCTTAGCAAGCCCACCGGCGGCGTCATGGGCAACGATGAGCTGATTCTGTTGGTGGAGAAGGTTAGCAAGAAGAACGTTAAGGTGCGCTTCTTCGAGGAGGATGAGGATGGCGAGACCGTGTGGGAGGCGTTCGCCAAGTTCCGTGAGTCCGATGTGCACCATCAGTATGCGATTGTGTGCCAGACGCCAGCGTACAAAGACAAGGATGTGGATCGCGAGGTGAACGTGTCCATAGAGCTGATACGTCCCTCCGATGACGAGCGCTCCTATCCGGCGCTGCCCTTCCGCTACAAGCCGCGCGATGCCATTGTGTCCCGGAAACGACGTCGCACCTGCTCCACGGCCACGACCAGCAGCTCGGGCAATTCAAGCTCCAACAATTCCCTGGACCTGCCCAAGACCTTGGCCATGGCAGCAGCAGCAGGAGCAGCGCCTGTGGCCGGTGGCCAGCCAAATGACTTTTCGCTTCACATGCAGACCATTAGCCAGGAGTTTGGACGGGACCTGCACCTGATGAGCTTGGATAAATGCGATTTGGTCAACACTGAGTCCTTCCGCAAGCTCATTGACACTAATTCCGACGAGCTGCTAAAAATCTGCCACATCTCCATGGACATGGGCGAGCTGCAGGCGGACGGCCACGGGCGAGCGGAGGCGGTTGCAGGCAGGAATCTAACTAGGGACTATCTGAATGAGATATTCAAGATCTTCGATCAGGATCGCCGCTCGCCGATGGAGGATTCGAAGCGGCGCGTGGAGGATCTGTTTACGGATCACGCCCTCAAGAACGACAACAATGACACGCTGCTCCACGAGGTGATAAGCCACAAGAAGGACAACCTGAAGCTGGCCATCAAGACGATACAGGTGTTGAACTACTTCCAGCTGAGGGAGCTGGCCAACAGTGCCTTGAACGCGGACGGGGACAGTGCCCTGCACGTGGCCTGCCAGCAGGATCGGGCGCACTACATCCGGCCCCTGATGGGCCTGGGCTGCAGCCCCAATCAACAGAATCACGCCGGCAATACCCCGCTGCATTTAGCCGTTAAGGAGGAGCGCATCAATTGCGTCGAAAGCTTCTTGAATGGCATGCCACCCGTGACGTTGGATCTCTCGCTAAAGAACGACGACGGGCTGACGCCTCTGCACATGGCCATTCGCCAGAACAAGTACGATGTGGCCAAGAAGCTAATCAGCCACGACACGAGCTCCATCAGTGTGGCGAACACGACGGACGGCAACAATGCCCTGCACATGGCCGTGCTGGAGCAGAGCATTGAGTTGCTGGTGCTCATCCTGGATGCCCAGAATCAGAACCTCACCGACATACTGCAGGCGCGAAATGCCGCCGGCTATACGCCCTTGGAGTTGGCCAGGCTCAGGGCCAACGAGCGGGTCGTCCAACTGCTGGAGAAGGTGTATCCGGAGAAGGTTGAGATGGCCATGACCTGGATACCGCGCAAGGTGAAGGAGGAGATTGACTCGTCCTCGGACGAGAGCAGCGAGGCTGGGCAGCTGGAGATTAAATCGGAGAGTATGGAGATCAAAACTGAGGACGAGGATTCCATGGAGCTGGATCTGAGCAGCCATAATAGGCGAAATCGGAACACTGACGCAGAAATGGAAACAAACAAATTGCAGCAGCTCCTGCAGAACAAATCCATTTATGACCAGCTTAGCTCTCTGCTCAACGAACCCCTGGGACATGGACCGGACGCACAGCTGCCCAAGTGGAAGCATCTGGCTCGGGGACTCAAGCTGATGGCCTTCATGTGGCTAAATGCCGAGGCCTTTCTCGATCACATCCTGGACAATGGCGCCAGCGTGGAGTTTGGAGAATTCACCAGCATCCTGCAGACAATCGATCCCAAGGCCCATGCCCTGCTGATGGTTGGGGCTTCGTAATAGAAGAGATATAAGAGATTTCCCTCCAATACAAACCAGTGGAAGCCTTTTTTACACCTCCCTACAACAGGCACTCCTCAACGAGCGAGTGCTTTAATTATGTATTGAAAATGTTGATCAATAAAATACCTTTTAGTTTATAACTACAACTTATCAGTAAACGAAGAAAAGCGATTTTTGATAAGGGTTTTTACTTGGAAATATATATTTCGACTTTGACTTGAATGGTATTTTTGGTGTTCTAGGAATTGAAACTAAAAACAATATTTAAAACTTAGGAAATTGAAGGGAAAATTACACTTTGTATATACACATTTTGTAGGTATTTGTTTATAATTTATTTTTACAACGCATTTTCACTTGAAACTGATTTAAACTCAACGAAACTACACACATTTTTCAAGGAAAAACTCGTAAATAAATATTGCAAATTAAAACTAAATAAAATATATATTTTATTAGAATTTCCCTTAAAAATTGAGGTACTACATTTTTGACTTATTCTGTGATTATTTCCCTTGACAATAATTACACAAAAGTGAGGTCATTATAAAAAAAAAAAGCTTTTCCCTGTCGATAGCCCAGAATATAAGGAATATATTACATATAGATGATATGTATATATGTCTATATAGATATATGTATGCATAGGCATAAAAAGTACATTCTGAGAAGGGGGAATCACTCGCAACAGTTTTGCAATAAACAAGGCAGTGTGAATCACCCGATACTCTGATGGAGACATGGGTGTGTGCGTTGGAGGAGGTGATGTGATCCGGGGAATTACTGCAGCGCAACCGCAGTGTGCAGATTGCCAGGACGGGGGAAGTACCCAATGGCCTTATCTCTTGGGTGACATTCCTTGGCTTTTATGACCTAGCTTATAATAGCGAATTGCTCTACAAAAAACATAAAATAAAACTGACAATTTCAAAATATACAACATTTTCTTTATTTTTCCCCTTTTCCAGCAACATGGCCCAACTCATCGATGGCAAGAGCATTGCCCAGGATATCCGCAAAAAGCTAAACCAGGACCTCAAGGAGCTCGTTGCCAACGGCTGCCCGGTGCCCCATCTAACGGCCGTGATCGTGGGCGATGATGTGGCCAGCCAGAGGTATGTGGCCAACAAGATGGTCGGCTGCCAAGAGGTGGGCATGTCGTGTGAGACCAAGACTCTGCCCGCCTCCACCACGCAGGAGGAACTGCTCGCGGTGATTGCTCAGCTCAACCAGGATCCGAAGGTCTCGGGAATTCTCGTGCAACTGCCCGTGCCGGAGCACATCAACGAGCGCACCATCTGCAATGCCGTGCATGTGGACAAGGATGTGGATGGTTTCAATGAGCTGAATATGGGACGCTTGGCCCTCGACATGGACGCCATTGTGCCGGCCACGCCGCTGGGCGTAAAGACGCTGCTGGAGCACTATAACATCGAGACTCTGGGCAGGAACGCCGTTGTGGTGGGTCGCTCCAAGAACGTCAGCCTGCCGATGGCCATACTGCTCAGCTCGGACGGGAAATATGAGACCAAGGCAATGGATGCCACGGTGACCATCTGCCACCGTTATACGCCGCCCAAGGAGCTGGCCCGCTACTGTCGCAACGCGGACATCATTGTGGTGGCCGTTGGCAAGGCCGGACTGATCACCAAGGATATGGTCAAGCCCGGTGCCTGTGTCATTGATGTGGGCATCAATCGGATAAAGGACGAGAAGACCGGAACCTTTAAGCTTGTCGGCGATGTGGACTTTGAGGGTGAGAATGAATATCCAATGTAAACTATAAACCACTTTTACTTTTGTGTTTTTTATCTGCTTTTGCAGAAGTGCGCCAGGTTGCCGGCTATATTACCCCAGTTCCCGGCGGTGTTGGGCCCATGACGGTGGCCATGCTCCTACAGAATACTATAAAAGCTTGCAAGAAGCAGTACACCGACCGCAACGCCTGCTAAGGATCCTCCCTTTAATTATAAGCCACCTAGGAGGAGCCCCAGCCTCTCGCCGGGCGAGAAATAGTATTTTTTGTATTTAATCCGCTAACCTAAAGTAGATAGTAGAGTTACTGACCACCAACAACGATAACTTGACACATATTCTTGCATATTTTGCTATACAAATAAAGCTAATGGAACCTTGACTTGAAGGCCTTTGTTATCGGGGGAACAAAGTTATTGCTAATTGTCTGGTAACTTTTTATTATCACTAAAAATACAAATTACTTGATTCCGTTTTTGTTTTTGTTTATAGTTTACATTGTACAATTGGCGAACAACAAACTTTTAAGCTTAATCTTACAACTGCCAGTGATCGGGCCTATTTGCATCATCAGTGGGTGGCGTGGAGAGCGGATTTAATCGAGAGTTTAACACCTTGGAAAGACCAGGCCAGATTTCACTTTCACAAGCTAAATGTACAATATAATTGAGTGTGTGTCATTTTATTACAAAGTTTGCGGATCGTTAAAAATATAGTTTATGTGGAACTAAGCAGATTTCATTGCAAGAAAATCATCAGCCAAAGGTTAAGAAGGGATTTTAGAACCTTAAGTCGGGCTTGTACTTTGCCATGTATCTGAAAAGAAAGGCAAAAGAAAGGGTTTTAATTAAACAACTTCATAAAATATGTAAAGATAGATATAAGCCAGAGTTTCCCAAGAATTATTCAATCATTAGAAAGTTCTAACTTTAAATTAGAAGCAGTGGAATCACATACTTGTCCAACGTTTCCCAGAACTTGCTCAGCACGGCCCGATCCAGATGCCGTTTGTTTTGAGAGAGACGCAGCAACGTCACCGACCAGCGCTCCACATTGGAGTCCAATTTCAGCTCGCTGAAGCACAAATGAAAGGCGCAAACTGCCAGGGAAAGTAAAAAATTAGTAACAAGTAACAAAAACGGATAAATTCAACTCACTCTTTGAGAATATCTCAACGGGATTGCCATCCCAGGGCCAGCCCTTAAACTGCCACTGTGGTCCCATAACGAACACGGCCACAACACGTTGCCAGTCCTGTTGCGACAGCTTAATGGGATTGTCTATCACCCGGTAAGAAACAGTCTGATTGTTACGTTTACGCTATGAAAAATAAAGTTAATTAAAGCTTTTTAAACTCTCTTTGTCTCTTTGGTTGTCTCTCACCTGTAACAGCACTTCGCTGTCGCGTTGGCAGCCCTGCAGCTTCTTTTCGGCGGTGGACAGAAAGCGCAGCTCCTGCAGTATATCCTTCACGTTGAGCATGGTTATGAGGCTTGTGTTGGCAGACGGTATAATGATAATGGGCGTTCGCGATGGTCGCTTCGTGGGTCCATTTGCGGGCAATTGTCGGGCCTGGGCCGTTGGTATTAGCTCCTTGGGCCGCCCGGGAACGGCGCTAGCTGCTGCTGCTGCTGCTCCTGGTGGCATTCCGGTTGCTGGTGCCCCCGGCAGACTTGCGGCCTGCGACTTGCGCTGCGCCAGCGAGCCATCCGTCACAGACTTCAGCGACATGCCGTGGTACGTTCCGAGCGTATCGATCTTGAAGCCCTCGGTCTCCTCCTTCTGTCGATTGAAGCGCTCCTGATCGTAACGATTGTATTGCGACAGCTGCGGCTGCGGCTTGGCAATCCTTGCCGGTTCCGGCATCTTGATCGGGTTGGGCGCCTGCGGCCGATTGCGTCCTTCCTCGCGGGCCTTGATGCCCTGCAGCATGGCGAAGATGTTCTTGGCAAAGATCTTGCCAGTGCTCTGCAGTATGGAGGTGCGCGTGCGCCACTGTCGCTCGCGGCTTATGATATCCTTTGTGGAGTCCACGTCGTAGTCGAGAATGGCCCGCATATCGGTGCCCATGGTCTCATCGTTGTCCGTTCGCTTGATGGTCGTTCGCTTGTTGGCCAAACGCTTCGCCTTGATGGCCGCGATTTTCTCCACGGACATCGTCTCGGACAGCGACTTAATGTTGTCCATATTGACGGCCGTCTCCTTTTGATTGACATCCCATCGGGCCGCCAGCTGCTCGCGCACCTTCTGCACCTGCGTCTCCTCGAACCGTGCCTTCTTGGCGGCCACCTCACCGCTGGAGATCTCGCCCTCGGCGGCTCGCTTCACCTGCGTGGGGATCTCGAGCGGTGCGCTCTTGTCGATGCTGGCACAGGTCGGTGTCTCGCCATTGAGGTACGCCAGCAGCTCCTTTCGATCCGGACGATTCACGGCGGGTATATCCTCGGCAGCGCACTGCCGGACATACACCGAGTGCTGGAGCATCACATTCTTGAGCAGGTACAGCAGGCACTCCAGCGTGTAGTACTCACGTGGAGCGCCCTTCTTTCCGGAGCTAAGGGTTTACGTTTTATGTTAATGCAAGGCGGAGGAATGCAGGGCGGCGGAGGCGCTACTCACCCATATTTGAGATAGTTGGTTTTGACACTCTTCGGCCAGGAGAACTCGCCAAAGATGATCTGACTGTCCCGCTCCACGATCTCCTTTTTGTTTATGTTGTACTGCCGCAGCAGACTCAGCGGATCCGCCATCTTTTGGCCGCTCTCCTCGGTTGCCTGGCACTGCGCGAATCGGTGGCTGGTGGTGGGAGGGCGGTGCTCGACCCGCCGCTGCTGCTGAGCACGTTACCTTCCCGGTTAAGCTAATTAAACACGCTCGATTCTCACGATTTATGGCATATTTTTCGCGTAGTTTTCTTTTGGCAGAGGTTGCGTGGAGTGTTGCCACCGGCGGGCGAATGGAAAATACTACAAAGCCGTCGAGGAAAATACCACAAGAACGAGTATATATCGCGTGAGTGGGACTTGAAAGAAACAATCGTATGGCAGTCACAGTTTATTCATATTCCGTGATTTGTGACAGTTAAATGAAATGGGTTTTTCTTTTTGAGTTTCTTGTACAGAATAAAGATTAATTATTGGAAAAACTATTAAATCAATTGTCAAAGTTTGAAGAACGTAAAAAAGGTTACCAATTGTAATAGAGCTGCCAATAATAAAGATACAATTAAAAAACCGTTTCATCGCCGATATCGACTCACGCTGACTTAGGCCAAAACGCGTTAGCACATTACCACAAAACGCGGTAGGGCATGGCGAGTGCGAATATCGAACTAAAAAAGCCTCGCTAACCGGCAGCCTCTCGCCAGCTTCAAACAAAAAAAAACAACAATTAAAATAAAGCTTTAAACAATGCATCGCAATTAATCGCCCACATGATTCCGGGAGTAAGTTCGCCCGCCAGAGCATATGATCGGTTACGGGGACGGGACGCGAGACAACCAGAGTTTCCGTAAGCTGCGGCCACGTGAAGAGAGAAAAAGGAGAAAATCCAATGCCAAAGAAGTTGTAAATGTGTGTCCTTGTTGTTGTTGATGATTCTTGTTGTGCCTTTCGGGAAATACGCAAACTTGTGATTACAAATAAGCAATGGGTCAGTCGGCTGGTAAAATAGGTAAGTAGCACAGGCTTTATTTTCGCTTGAATATCATAATAAGCCGGAGTGAACTCCTGTTATACTAGCTAAAGGTTAGGAGGGCTAAAATATGGCTAGGAATGATTATTTTTTAATCATTTACAAATCGAATGAATGAAAGCTGCAAGCCAAGCTTGTTGTTTTTTTTTTGTAAATGAAAAGTATGGGCATTCCAATAGGGTTTGTGACCTTCCCATCAAACGCACACACATACATATATTTGTGGAACAGCTGTTTCCCTAGCGATGACACTCGGTCGCTTCACTTTCCGCACTTCAGCCGATAGTTCTGTTTTGTACAGGTGTAAATATTTACATTTGTTTTTTGTTTACCTTGGCTTAAAGGTAAATAGCTTACTTTTAATAATATTCATAGAGTAAAAAATAAATGAAAATATGACTATAATAGAAAATATAAACTATTGAAATTATTTGTATGTATTATTAATATAGCTGAAAAGTAATATTTACAAAAATGTAAAAATTACCTGAATTTCATTTGCTATATTTTGCTTTTTCGATCAGAAAAGATATACATTTTCTTACTTTAATCAATAATATTATAATTTTACGATTAAAAATATTAATTTCATTCCGTTTATTTAGTTTCTATGTTTAGTCATGGCTAAAACTATCTTTATTGACATCAGATATGAGATATTAGCAGGCATTAATTTAATAATAGATTTAATTTATTTCTAAACTGAAATTTAAATGCTGAATATTATTTTCATTGATTTTAATAAAGCTGAAAACACAAAACAAATAAGAAATATACATAAATAATATCAAATAAAATCAATAATATCTTTAGTACACAAATAAAAGGGGATTCTTCTGTATTTGGAGGTTTATAATATCTTTACTTTCCCCATACCATATATCAAGACCCAATTCAAAGGACTTTCTCTCTACATAAATAGTAAATATTAATTTTGGGAAGGATACAACCGATTTTCTCACGCTTTAATGCATTTCTCATATGAAGTTACATCCTTAAAGTAATAATTTCACAATTAATCTGGGTTCCGCTGTAACATATAAGGACATCAAATCTTTAAGCTGCTTAGTTACCCAACAAGTCAAGACTCAGATTTATAAATAAAATCTTGAAAAAGGGAAAAGCAAAGATCCTTTACCCCATAAACTCAGTCTAGCTGGGCAACTTCTATTCTTATGCAGGCGCGAACTTCAACTCACCTTTACAGGTGCACTGAACGGGGAGGATTTACCTGCTTGCCACAGCATCATTATCATCATCCGAGTCTCTGAGGGTCTCGATCAAATCGAAGGAATCAGCTTCGATTCCTGCAGCTGTAGACAATAAATTATAGAGTTTATGGCAATGATTTCTCACAAAACGGGCGCAGCAAAAGGACGAAGAAGGAGGTACAAAAGGCGCAGAAGAGGATAAGAAAACCCCAATAGGAGCTCGGTCAGGACAGGTCAGGTAAGGAGATGGCCGAACCGTAACCTTCCTCTGACCCTGAGACAAAGACACATGCTGTGGGCCGAAAACCCGCCAGGACCTTCGCTCGCTCGCTCGGTCGCTCTCTATGACTTGCCAAATGTCCCGACTGTATCGGGGGAGTTTTCCGCTTTTCCATTTTCCAGGCGGGAAAAAACAGCAATGTGAAAACCGTGAAAGCCGAAACCCCCTCGAAAAAGGCAAACATTTGGCCAGCAGAGGACCAAGGATTCTCAATATCTAACGGATCGGAGCTTCCCTTAGGCGCATGTGTTGCATTTGGCGGTTATTCCTCATCGTCGATATTGATATTTGATTAGCGTTACGCACACGACGAGGATGCGGAAATGGGAAGTGAATATATATATATATGGACGAGGATGAGAGGATGTGGAAGTTGAAGTTGCCAAAATGCATCCCCGAATCCCAGGCGAGTTTTCCTTTTGTTAGATCTTGATCTCGGCGCTGCAGAGAAACCAACTGCTGTCGCGCAGGTATCCCGAAAAAGTGGAGGAGTATAGAGTCAGAGTTCTTGGAAGACTTTGTCCAGACTCTGGGCTTAGCCTGATCCTTAATTTTTGCTGAAATTTATTACAATTTATTTGTATTTTATTATTTAACTTAGGTGAAAATTATTAAATATTTTAGATTTCGTCTCAATCATTGCTTCATCGATTCCTTTAGCTTCTACCCTGAATATCCTTCGATCCCTTGAGCCAGGCCATCGCCTTCAATTCTCCGTTTTCTCAGTTTCTCAAGTGCTTGCGCAATTCGATTTTGGGTTCTCTTTTTCTTTGGGTTCTCCTTTGTGTCCATGCTGGATTAGTTCGGGTTTATATATATATATGTACATATATATTCGAAACTCCACAACTGCTCCTTGTTGAGCTGAGCTCCTTTTTCCCTGCCTGAGTCCTTTCCCTTTTTATTTTGTGCTCCTTTCGAGTTACTCCGCCGTTTGCATATGTCGTTTTCTAATTAAACATTGGCATTTGCTACAGTTTTTACTTAATTATGTGTATATTGATCGGCTATCGGCGATCGATGTGGATTCTCAGCTGTCTTTCTTCCGACAGCTGCCAATTTCTTCGGTTATTTACTTGCCTGTTCATATAATATTCTTGATATTTCCTTGACTCTTCTATCTATTTTGTTATAGTTATCTTTGGCCCACAATTCAATTTAATTATAGCTGCAAATTTATATTTATTTACGTTTTATCTATGTGTGGACATAGGTTTATCGGACTTGAAGTTCTGCCAAGGTGAAGGTAGTTCTTACACATTTGCTTACAGCTAAATCATAAAGAAGTGTTGTTATGCGATAAGGAAATTTATGTGTATGGAAATTCAATCAAAGCCACAATTTGTGTAAAATCGTTCTTTTTTTATCTTATAAAAATTTTATTAGGCCATATAAACGGGGTGTGATTTCTTATCACTAATAAGGTGGAATTTTTGGTAAATCAGAAATGCCCTAAGACGACTCGCTGTACTTTGATTTTATTTTGTGTGAGGTTTGTTATTGATCACCATTTTCATAAAGATAAATTAGAAATTCCTTTAGCTGATATGCGAGGCGTACAGTATTCTTTCTTTAATGGAAATTATGGGAGTTTAAATAATAATTTTATAAATGTAATAAATAAGTATTGAATTTTACGAGACTGGAGTACAAATTCTGTCTAATATTCCTAAATATCTGCTCTCAAAAATCCAAGTCTCCAAATAATCCTAGTTTCCAGAAAAAATTCATTATAAATTTTGAAAGATTTGGGTTATCTGTGCCAAATAAATCGATGACTTCATAATAATCATAGTTTCCAGAAAAATTTGGATTACATTTTGCCCTAAAAAATCGAAGACTTTAAATAATTATAGTTTCCAGAAAAATGCATAATCAATTTTCAAAGATTTGTCTTTACTTGTACATGATGTTTATGAAATGATTTTAGAGATTTTAAATGGTTTTAAGAACCACCCAAAATGTAAACCCTTTAAATGAAAATTTTCTATCTTAACTCTCCTATTCACTTGCCGTGCAAAATGATCGTTTGGCATTTTCATTAAACGCCTGCCTAGGTCAATTCTCCATAGAGGACGATTTCGTATAGCAGCATGGATCTTTGGGTTAAGGAACTGTCTCAAAAGGTAAATCGCTGTGACATCTTTGGGACAATACAACAATTGGGTACTGTGTGCACTGTACAGTACGTAAATGCGGGTCTCAGCAGAAACCAACGATCCCCGAAGACGAAGGCGAAATATATAATAATATGTGTGTGTATTTCTTAAGCCAGATGTTCGTGGGAGACCGAAAAGCAGGGAAATAAAATTGCACATTTTAGCATTGGATCTTTGGCGGGGGGCTGCACACACATGGGCCAAATTCTAAATTTAACCATTAAAAAAATAAAACTCTAAAGGGAGCAAGCAAACAACAAGAGTATCTTCTCCCCCATCGAGGCGACAAATGCAAATGGCAGCAGCTGTCTTCTGGGCAAATATGAATATATATATATATAAATAAATAATCGTAAATGGAGTTTCGATCGGATCCGCAGAAGTAGAGCAACCTTATCAGCCAAGGCAACTGGCGCACGTCTCCTTTTTTTTCGTTTTTGTTTTTTAACCTGGCACGTGGTTGGCTGGCTTCCTCTGCATCGAAAATGAAAAATAAAAATCCCTTTTCTGTATCTGTCTCCTTTGCTATGAATTTACACCTGGAATTGGCAAACAAACAAACAATTCAAGATCGGCGGGCAAGGGGAACCCTTTCTGCAGGACCTTTTCAGGTCCAACAGCAACCGCAGATGGGACACCTTTCGTACAGTGGATATCGTATAGCAGATATATGATATATAGTTTAGTTATTCCTGCAGATATTTAACCTCAAAGATACATATTTAAAAGGCAAAAACATAAAGATATTTTTGATAAAATCCTTAATTTAATTTGTTTAATTTTAAATGGTTGATAAAAGTTTTTTTTGATAATTTTATAATACTTTTAAATAATGTTTTACTGAAAATATATCTGCAATTGGTATAAAGCTACAATTTGATTTCATAAACAACATAATAATGTATCTGGTAGCTATAAAAATATAAATTTAATAGCGTTCTTTAACCAATATTCACTGTATTCCTTGACAGTTTATTTTTTTTCTTTTATTTTTGGGGTAGTTTCTCGCTGCTCAGTGTTTGCCAGCTCCGGTTCCTGTTCCTGTTCCTGGGCAAAAACCAGCGACCTTTTTGCATTTTCGCATTTGCAAAACTGTGAGGGAGGGGAAAGAAAGGGAACTCGGGTAACAGGAGCAGCAGATGTATTTCCAGGACGCACGCCTGCTGCCAGGATGCTGAATATGCATTTCCACTTTAATATCAAAATTTAAATGCTCGCCTCCGTCTCAGATCCCTTCCGATCTTGAGAGTTGCATCTGCCGTCTGTCTGCAGGACGCTGAGGCTGAGGCTGGGGCACTCGCAGCAATTATTATCCTGCATAAAAGGATAAAGGATGATCATGACGCCAGACGGCAGTTGTTGATGACCGCAAAAGCCCAGAGAGCTTAACAAATGAGACCACAAATGGCATGTGTCCCCCCATCATAGACAACGTTGCTCCGGCTCCTTGGATCCTTAATGGCTTAAAGGACTTTAGGGGAATCTGAAAATTGATTAATAAAGTATATATCATAAAAGGAACTGCAAGATAAAAGATGTACAATATTTATTTATGATTTTTCTGCTTAGGTAAATTTTAGTGTTGCTAAAATAAATATAAAACTATACTTGGGTTTAATATCTTCTCCAACAAATTGTTACTTTTACACCTCTTCTCCATTCTCTATGTGTTGTTTCTCATCTCGCATTTTTGGCCAGTATTAAAGTTCACGATCAAAGAAATTAAAGCAATTTACATAGTTTTCCCCAGTTATATGAGCCGCGAACCTTGTAACCTTTTTCAGGCGAAAGAATTGCTTTGAACCTGGCTGAACCTACACACACACTCTCGCAGGGTAACACAGCAACAACAACAGTTAGCTGAGATCAGAGCCAAAAAAAGCCACATGCAGGCAGAGGCCTAGAACGGCAACAAAAACAACAGGAGAAGCAACAGCCGGAGGAGAATAAGTGAAGGAATCGCTGATCAAGGTGCACAAAACACAGGCAGATACAGGGAAATTATAAGGGAGGCTCAAACACACAAATGCACGCGAATGGCAGGCCAAAGCGAAACCATAGTAAATAAGAAACAGCTGCCAGAGAGGAAAGGAAGCAACAACAACAATATGCCGCTCTTCGAAGTTGCCTCTGCAACGTTTTCGCTCAGTTTCTCTCTTTCTCTCGCTTGCACCACTTTTAGTGTTGGCAACTTTGTAGGGCAGGAAAAAGTCAAATTTATTCTGAGAGAGGATTCTAGCTAGGAAATTACTAAATAGCTATGAAATTTAAATTAGTGTAATTTATGAAATAGCGAATTTAAAATGTTTTTATTAATTATTGTATATTTAAAACCTAAGGCAAAAGTTCTGGATATAAAAATTAAATTTTTCACTCGTAAAACATTTCATAATTTTTTATTTGTATTAATTATTAATTTAAAATTCAAAAGTAAATTAATTTTTAAACAATAAATAATAAAATGTTTCCAAAATATTTTATTTTTAATAATTATTACCTTAAATTTGAAATGTAAATTAATTTTAAATCAAAAAATAATAAAAATTGGTAGCCAATTTACCGCCTTATCTGTAAAATAGCTAGAGTGCCTGCCCTGCCAGCTCAGCGAAGCTACATAAGGCGGCGGCAACAGAAATTTTCTCTCAAAATCAAAAAAAATACGAAGCGAACGGTCGCTCGGGAGTTGTTGTATTTCGTCGGTCTGTGTTCCCGTCGCGCGTAAACAAACAGGAAAAACCGAAATTCAAAATGTTTTAACCGAAAAAAAAACACTGGATTCCTAGAACTCTAGCGCTAAAATTTAATGCCAAATAAAAACGCAAGCAGCTTGTGGATTTTTGATAGCATTTCGCGCGTGTGATTAGTTTGGTTTTGCTCGATTTCCAAGGAAATTAAAGTTGAAATTTGCAATGGGTCTATCGGATATACCAGCCAACTACATGCAGGGCAGCCACCCGCACCTCAACATGCATGCCCAGCAGCACCAGCAGCAGCACCTGAACCCCCACCTGAGCCAGCACCAAACACCATCAGCAGCAGCACCTTCGCAATCTTCAGATCCACAATGCCAACATGACGTCCATCAATGCCACGCAAACGCCCGCCCAACAGGCGGCCCATGTCCTGGCGATGGAGAGCAACGAGCTCCTCATGTCCACCAAGGATAAGATGTCCAGCAAGAAGAAGATGCATCTGCTCAAGAAGATCAAGAAGCGTTTCGGATTGGGTTAGTAAATCAGCATTAAAAAAGATATATTTTTAGGGTTTAAAAACGAGAAATTAATAATAAGTTTTGAAGGGATTTTTAAGGGAATTTTAAATTAATAATTCGTAGAAAGAAATTCATAAGAAAAGCGGGACTTGAGCTATGAGAAATTCTAATTTTAGAAGCTTTATAATATTCCTTTTTCCCCCATTATATCCATGTAATTACGGCGTGCGAAAATACTTGGATGAATACATTATTCATCGATCTGGGTCTCTGGGGGCGCTGTGCTTTTATCTCCGGCGATATTCCCACATAATATTAGCATGTGGCCCGACCTATCGCTCATTCATTTCATTCACTCGTTCATTCAGTTAATTAATGCGGCAAAGATAAATAAAATAAGCCCAGCCGGCCGCAAACATTTATGCATACATTAGCATTTTGCGTCTCAAGAACAATAATAACTAAAATAAAAAAAACAAATGGCATAAAGTAGAGATAAAAAAGCAGAAACGGAACAGTTTGCGATTGTTTAAAACAAAAAGCTAATGATTAAACGTTTGGTAAGAGCACGCACAACGAAATATTACATTTTTTTTGCTGAATTAATAATGGAGGGAAAAGTTTGCTCAAGGCTTCTGCTGAATTTAACCTCGAACCCAAGAAATTCGCCGGAAATGTCAGTTCTTGAAAACTGCATTTTTCAAAGCAAAGAACTCACACTGCCAAAAGTAACCACAAATTGATTGGGATCGAAATGCAGAAGGGTAGAGATGAGGGGAGATGAGGAAAATACCACCAAAAGCAATTTTCCCAAGGAGCGATTATGTTTATCATAACGATTATCTCAACACTGGCATTGTTTTTGTTTTCGTTTCAAGCAGCTGAGACGCAAAGACACAAAAACAAAAAAAACAAAAGCTGCCTTCTCACTCTCTCCCTAAACTTGGCTCAATTGCATTCTCGGGCCTCTCTTTTAAACCTGGAAAGCAAAACCAATGACGCATAGCCTAAGCCTCTTCTACTTCTTTTTGTTGTTTTGTCCGTCTTTCGCCAACAGCTGGGTCCAGAATGCAAAGGCCATACATATAAAATGTAAATATTAGAATCCTATTTATTTTCGTCAGCTGTATTTCTTTGCTCCTAGAAGAAGAGCAATTTTCTGGGCAACAATTTCAAAAGTGGTATTTTCCAGGTACTATTCGACCAACCGTTACTGTTGTTCCTGCCTCATTCAGTATTTGCTGTGGTTGTTATTTTTGTAGTACTGGGAATTGTACGCGAAGCGCCGTTGCCGCCATGGGGCAAAAGCAAAAGCAAAAACAAAACGCAAAATATAACAAAAAAATAAATAAAAATAAATAAGGAGAGAAACGATCAACATGGCTCAAGGCGGCGATGAGCAAGAAGCAGCAGAGGGAGTAGAAGGAGGAGGAGGAGGCAATGAGGGGCTAGAGGAAGAGGTGTGGCTTTGAAGTTTCAGTTTTTTTAAGCTTGGGCTGTGTTTGCGTTTTATGCTTTATGCGGCGGCTTCCAATCCAATCCGTTTGAGTTTGAACGTGCGTTGCCTATCGGTAATCAATGAAATTACTTTGTGGCATCAGCTGCTTTTGCTTCTTCTTTTTTTACCTGCATTTTTAGCTTTTCTATTACAATTCGTAGTTGTTTGTTTGTTGTTGCAGAGTGTTGGCATGCCACGTTTGCTTTGGCTAAAAAGTTTATCTGCTCTTGGCTTTTACTTAGCTTCTCACGGTTTACTTTTCAAAATTAGTGTGTGTGTGTGTGTTTGTGTGCGTGTGTTTGGAATCGAAGAGCTGCCAACTTGTATTTGAGCCTTTGATTTTGCTGTGGGTACCTACTGGATATTTGTTTTTGTTGTTGTCTCTGTTTCATGACCTTCGATTGCGCTGGCCAAAAAAAGGAAATAACAATTGTAAACATACATACATAATAAATGAACAAACATACTCCTTGAGGGAGTTTTATTGATCATAAAAGTAAGGAAAAGCAATATCAGTCTGAAGTAAATTGCGGTATTTTCAGGATGTTCTAATTTTTTAGCCTTAAAGTATTTTCTAGGATTTTACAGTATTTTTAGTATTTAAATAGCATTTTTTGCAAATAAAAAGAAGAAAATAAAATAATTGACTAGAATTTCTCACATAAATAGTTTTTAGTTTAATTATTTTGACCTCAGCTGTACGCTATATATGCACATCTGTTGCGATAACTCTCATTTCATATCTTAGATACTTTTTCTATATATTTTTTTCCCGCCCTCTATATGAGGTCATCTGTGTGACACATCCATCTTATGGTCATTTGGCAAAACACTTTAAAATACGTTTATAATTTGTTGTATAAGCCTGATACTGGGCAATGCCGTTCCTAATTGATAACGGTCAGTGCGAAAATAGTTATCTTTGCCAGTGTGGTTGGGAAACAGATTGTGGGGGGTTTTGGCTATAAATAAAAGGTGCTAGACGGTGTTTGGGGATGTACAGAGAGATCTAAGTTGGTATTGGTATTCCAAAAAAAGTTATCTTTACTTTTGACCTATTTAGAGGTGCCTATACCATCTTTTGTTTATCAGTTAATGAACCAATTCGGTCGCTTCTACCATGGCACAGTGGATATCTGTTAGAAAAATCTATTTACTTCTTTTAATTTAACAAAATACAATATTATTTCCATAATATTATAAAATCTGATAGAAAAACATTAGAGTTATTTACTTTTTGAACTTTTTATTTACCAAACTCCTAACTAATATCTACTGTAAGGTCCGTAATTTTCCCTCAAGGCCCAAAATGTAGTACAGAATTGTTAACATTTTGTCTGGGCCGAGAAAGATAACAACCAAAAATAGATAAACTAGATAAAAACGGTTCGCCGCATGGTGTTGCAACTGGCGTAAGACAAAAGGCGCAAACCAGGTAGCAACAGGTAAATATAATATACGAAATAGTATATAGCATATAACACATAGCGTACCTGGCCTGAAGGCAGCTGCTGCTGCTGCAATTAACTCACGCAAGGCGCAGATACAAAGATATCGAAAGGCATCTCTTGGGTCAATTTTGTGCGCTTGGTTTGAGGGCGGGCGTGTGTGTGTTTCTTTTCCGATCTCTTAGACGGGTTATGCTACGGGCTCTGCTACGCCGTTGCATGCATAAATCACCGCTGGAACACCTACGGGTCTTTAATCTACGTCTGGCCAGCTGCTTGACCATCCATCCATCGCTGGAAACTTGGCCAAATCGGGTTTTGTGTTAGATATATTTTTTTTGGGGATTTCGTCGGCTTTTGAACAGAACTTTAATGTAATTAATATCTAGAACTAGATTTTAGGCTAGGTTTTGCAGCTGTTCGGGGTATTTAATATGCTAAACTTGGGCAGATTTGCATGGTTTGGCTATAACCCTAAATCTTAAAGGGAAATAGTTTAGCCATTATCGAAGATTACAATGCATATACAGTGGCATCTCGAGACCATCAAACACTTGAAATACTCATGAGCCATTGTAATGGCAGTGTTACAATGTAATAATCATGCTTTAATGATGTGTTTCTATCAAAAGACGACTCTTGAAGTCCATTCCACTCAGCTCCACTCAGACATATACCCCTTCACCCCTTCAACGCTCGAGTGATTTAATTACACAAAAGGAAGGAAGGCGGAGGGGTTACTTGTGCGCAGTCAAGTGCGAGGAAATGCAAGTACTATGGGAGTAACTATCAACTATATATATATATGATATATATATATGGAATATATGTACTCTTATATATATTTATGTGGACCTCTCCACAGGCCCTTTCCAGTAATTGCAACGCTTCGATAAACAGCGAGTCTACAAAGCGCAACAAAACACAGCGGAAGAAAGAGCCGGTCTTATCTTATATGACTCTTTGTACAGACTGTTCAGTAAAACAGCAAAAAAAGAAAAACATTATAAAAACATAAGGAAAAGCTTAATTATTAATTATTAATTTGTATGGTTTCAAAATATTTTATACTTTCCTGGTTAATAGTTTCATAATATTTGCTAAATTTGAAAAAGAAATAAAGATACAAAATTAAATTGTATTAAAAATATAGAAAAATTGAAATGTTTACATTTTATTTATCATATTAAGCTTCTTACAAATTATTAATTTTAATGGTTTCAAAATATTTTATAATTTCCTGGTTGATAGTTTCATATATTATAACTTGAAAAGAGAAAAGATATTTAATTAAATGTATTTAAAATCTAGAATCTTAAATGAGTACATTTTATTTATAAGTATAATACTTTTTATAAATTATTATTTTATAAAAAAATATTATAAATTTATAGTTCTTATAATATATATACAAATCAAAACACTTTAAAATTTAAAATATTTACATTCAAACTTTACAAATATCCTCCTCACTTTGGCTAGACAATGTTGTTGATTGTACTATATGGTTTTTATATGGGGGCTCCTATACTATATGCTTCCTTATAGCTTGGCTGGCGAGAATATATATTTAGATGGGTTTTATGTCTATTCCGGAGCTGAACAAGTTCGGTTCTTCTTGGCTGGGGCCTCTAGCATGGTTCAGTGCCCAACCATGGATATATATATAGTATATATATATCATGTGCATCGATAGAGAGGTGCTCCCATTCCACGCTCCGTTGTTTTGTGCGCTTGTAAAAATAAACATGTAAATTTGATTTGGCCACCCACCCATCCCCTCCCTCTCCCCTATCTGTTTTTCTATATAGCTCCCTGTCGTTGGCTAATTATATTATTTATAGGGAGCTTGTGCTCCCCCCATTCCTCAGGGTGTTTTCAACTAATTTCTGTATGTGTGGATGGATAGACTGAAAATTGATGTCGAGCCGCGAGAGAAGAGTCAATGGGAGTCATTGAACCCTTCTATTTTTTTTCTGTACAAGGTGTGAGCCATATTTAAGGTGGAACATGCTTATATTTTGGGGGATATTCTGGGGGTTGTTTGGTAACTATTTAAAGAAGAGTGGTGCAAGTGCAGGTCTAGAGGAAGCCAAGGAATTTTCCTAGCTACTTTTCTTTGATTTATATCTATGACTAAATGGATTTTCCCAATCAGTTCTTAATGATGGCTAAACATTTCTTATCTTTGAGTATGGGAATTTTTTCTGATAATTTTTGTTAGTAATTTCTCACTTTTTGCTTATCAAATTTTAGGGAAAGAAATCACTTTTTAAAGTGAGTTAAGGATCTTAGTATTTTAATTTTTTTTTGTTACTAGAAATCAGTTAAAAATATTTTTTAAAACCTCTTTAAACTAAATTTTTCCCTAAAGAAACTACAGTGATTTCTTTGATTTTTTCTCTTTCTCAACTTGCTGGTCGGCAGTATCAGATTTCGCTTAATCGCATGAAAAGTGCAATGTACTTGCGTAGAAGAAAAGCTGTTCAGACATGAAAACAACAACAACAAAATACAATACTATAACAACTGGTTACAACAACAACTTGGCGTAGTCGTCTGACCTCTGGTTTCATCGTTGTCACCGCTGCCAAGCCGCCAGTCGCCAGTCGGCCCCTTTTTCCTCTTGTGTAATTATTTTTATTATATTTGCCGAGTCTATTTCCATTGTGTATTGCCCTGCTGCTGCTGCTGCGCATCTAGAGTTACTTAGAAGCAGAAGAAGAGGGGGGTTTAGGGGGAAAACCGGTGGGGAATCCATACCGCTGGAGTCTTGCTCCAGCAGCAGCTCTCGATGAGTGGATCCGAGTGCGATTTCCGCTGCACTGGCCAGCGGTCAAGCAGAACGGAAGTGGTTTTTGCATTCCCTCTTAATGGGAACTTTCCAATTTGGTTTTTTAAGTAAAAAAAAAGCAGGAAATTTTAGATGTTTGATATTTTATCATAACTCTAAAATATGCTTTTAGAAAGCCCTTTTCAGAAAACTTTCATATTTTTCCGCCCCACGCAAATTGTTTGTTTGTGAGCGATTAATTAACATTCATTAGCTTCATTTGCGTATCTTTAAGCCGAGAATTTAACATTGTTTTTATTGCTGTGAGAATTGTTTTACAAGTCTTTTAGCCAAGAGACACTTGCTCAGATCTCCAGTTCCATTCCACCGACCAACGCCTGACTTATCAACTCTGCCCACACTTTTAAAACTAACTAATGAACGACCCACACATGGGTTTCCTCAACTAATTTCACTGAAATGTCAACAAAAACACACACACAGGTTACGTACGACGGAGTGTGGGTCGAGATCCGAGATCCATTCATATCGACAAGCCCATGGAAGTGGTAATCGAATGCTTAAGTCCAACCCAATGCTATACACTCACAACACCCACTGCCGAAATGCCGATAATTTATGCCAAATGCTTGACCAATTGATACAATTTGTGTAAATGATCCATTGATCCACTGGCCAAGCCGCCGCCTCTGCCCTCCAGTAAACCCCATGGATGTTTATGGGGGAACTTCCGGTGCAATTAAACGGCCAGCGTTGTCGTCGTCGTCGTGTTAATTGTCCGCACACGTCTCCTGACTTATGCACGTGGGCCATGTAATATTTAGGAACAATTCAGGCAGTCAGGAGTGAGGAGCAGCACGTGACCTGTGACCTAGAATCAGAGTGTAAATGAGGCAAATGGAGGGGGTGGCACTGGGTGGGTTTTGGGACTTGTCAACTTGTATTTTTCCCTTAAAGAAAGGAAACAAAACATAAGCTAGTGTTTATAAATAATAAAATTTATTATTATTATTTATTTTTTAAATAAAAACAATCAATTTGTGATTTTTTTTACATTATTTAAGCCTTAATTTGAGTTTATTTTGAAACTTTTCTAGTTGCTTTTATTATAAAAGATCACATTTACCTCGAATTTTGAAAGTATTCATTTTTATAGTATTCATTTTAAAAGTATTCATTTTGAAAGTATTCATTTTACAAGTATTTATTTTGAAAGTATTCATTTTACAAGTATTCATTTTGAAAGTATTCATGTTGAAATCTCAGTTGCATTGCTGCAATTAACTTTATATATTTTAATGGTCTTCCAACCGAAATTGGGCAACCTATTTTACGACTATTTTAGCCCATAAAAATAGTACTAAATCGATATAAACTCTTGAATTTTAATGCTAGCGCTTTAATGTATTCACTTTTAAGTGATTTGTTAGAACCGCAAACCGAATCGAACTGAACTCTTATTACAACCAAGATCCCAGCTCAGCTTCCCCTCAATCCCTCTTGTAACTTGTCTTCATTCAGACATCAACACATAATCTGTCTTTAATGATCGGCCAACTTACAACTTCAGCTCACGAGTGCCAATCTCGATTTAATGATGTCTTGGCTTGGCTCAATGGGCTTTTGAATGTTTTATAGAGATCTTCATCGTTAAAATGATTTCACCCAACGATTGCAGATTTCTGCTAGTTTTCCTTTTGGTTTTGTTTTATGACACCTGCATGATTTTCACATTTTCCACCCGCTGCAGGAAAGACTCTCTTCTTCGCGCAATTACCGCGGCTTGTTACAGGTTTTTTTTGGTGTTCGGCAGCCGCGCAAATTTACTATATATATATATATATATCTCTTCTATCCTATATATACAAATTTGGAGTCGTGGGAATTGTTTCTGTTTGTGTTTGGTTTTTGAGTTTGATTTTTGCTCAGCGTGGGAAATGTTTTTGCGAACGACGACGACGACGAAGATCTCCCTGGCTGCTTGCTTGCCTGCCGAACGGTAAATCAGGTTTTTCCTTTTCGCCAAACAACGAAAATTTGCCTTTAACTGCAACTGCAACTAAACTGAGATCGTTGGCTGGTTGTGGATGCGCTCTGGCCAGGGGTTTTGTTTTTTTGGGAACCTTTTTCGGTACTCGAAACGCACGGCCACCGAAAGTTTGAACTTTTCATCTCGAAGATCGCCAAATTATGTCGAAATGATGAACTGATTGGCTGGGAAAAAGAGGCTTAAGACTTCAAGTTTGGTTAATTAGGAATTTTATTCATATAGGAAAATGGTTATAATAATTTTCTACTTCCTTTATTTTAAATGATTCCTCAATTAGTTTTTCTTGTTGGCTCTTTTACAATCGTTAATTTATATGATCACACATCCCCTCCTCAATCATATTCCCAATTGTTTCCCCAGCATCATTTTCATATATTTTGTTATACAATTATTTTTTCCTCTTGGGGCGGAGATCATTAAAGCCATTGGCTGGTCAGTTAATTAATTATGGCTCCTGGCTAATTGAAAGTATCGATGCGTCTTGGCCAAGCACCGTTTCGATTGCAATTCCGATTCCAATTCCTACTCCAGGCCTTTGACTTCAAGGAAAAAAGCGAGGCGCGTATTTCATTCATTCAAGCCATCATCATTCCAGCCATTCAATCCATTGACTGACGACTGTCTGGCCTGGTCTGGTCTGGTCTGGGCCGATAAAAAGTAGGCGTCGCCGCCTGGCCAATACAATAACATCCTGCAGCTAATAGGCCCGATCCGCGGCACGTACGTGATTTCCTACTTCCTCGTCGCGGTCAATTCATAAATATGGATGTTCCTCGAGCGGCTCAAGCAGACTTCTTTCTGGCCCCCAGTCTGGTGGCTATCTATCTCAACTCCGCTGAGCGCCGCCGATTGGGAGCCACCGGAAGCTGGTGTAGTGCTGCTCCCTTTCCACTTCCTGTTCTGCTGCTCCGACTGCGGAAGCACTTGAGGATTGAGGACAACGCGTTTTGGGAAAAGGAAGACGAGGGAGAGCCCAGACGGCGTTGTACAGATTTTTGTGTGCAAGTCATTGGCCCTGGCTTAGGATTAAATTTCAACCCCGAAGACGGACTCGGGACTTGAATCTTGCAGAGGGCATTTTGTATCCTCTCAGTGTCTTGTCTTGTAGTTTGTATTTTTTTGTTGTGTCCTGAAATTTGAACAGCTGCCGACGAAGAGCAACCCCCGAAAGCGATCGAAATCCCCGGTTGGAAACTACCCTCGAAACATTCGCTTGGTCCTTTAGGGGTTGTTTTACCTGTGTTCCCAGCTCCGTACAGCTGCTTTCTTCTGACCTTCCCATGCGTCCTTCTTCTTGCGCCAAGAAAAGGGACTAGGAAAAAGGACAGCTGCCACATGCCGCTCGCTGTTCCATAAAAGCAAACACATTGATCTCGAGTGCCACGCGCCGCATATCAACATGGTAATCATCTCGGCAGGTCCTTCTTCTTCTCTTTTCTTATAAACTGGGCTGGGTATAGCCTTAATTTTTCTTTTTTTCTGCTCATCGCAACTGTTGGCATGCCGCCGGAATCGTCTGATGTTGGCTAAGAAAACCTGTCGCCAGCCCAAGACGACTCTCCTCCTCGAATAATTATTTATATGGGGCCATATGGATTGGTTATAGGCTTTTTTCTTTGTGGTAATTATTGGTAAGCAGCTGCTGATATGTGGGCATTGGCAAGGTGCAATAATTATGCCAATTTCGGGAATATATTTTAAGGATTCCCCAAGTCCAGCTTGAGGTTATTGAAGTGCTTCTGCCTTTAGAAGTGGGAAATAAACAAGCAAGGAACTTTTTCTTAGAAATACAAATTATTTTCTATATAAAAATCAATAAATACCCAAAAACTAGTGCAAAATAATACAAAAATTCATAAATTATTGGAAAAATAGTGCTGAAATAACCAGGTTTAGTTGTTCCAATATTTTAAACACCTTCCCTGAACCTATACCAATATTTTCTCTTCTCTGAAATGTTTCTTGTACTTCACACGTTTGTGTTTTTCCAAATTTTCCAAGAAACTATGTGAGCAGCTGACGAAGACCATGGCAAATCCTTTTCAAACTCCCTTCTATTGATCGTTTTTGTAAAGGCATTTACAGCATTTCTCGAAGGCATAGTTTAATAATCTTCAATCCAGTCACGTGCCCGACTAAATTTGTGTCTCTGGGTTGGGGGTTATTGACTCGACTCGACTCTCTCCCTGGCAAGATCAGTTCCTCCGAGCTCCTGGGTAATTCGATCGCCAGCACATGGCTGCTTGCTGTGTTGAATTTTCGGCTACCTGAAGCAACAAATAGAAATCTTTTTCGTAGATGCGTAACTCGATACGGTGTGTGAGCTGGTGGCATTCCGAAACAAAGATCGGAAAAAGGTTTTAAAACAATGTAGCAGCTGAAGATGAAACAAAATAGATAAATGGATTGTGGGAAGAGGTTGGCAGTTAACTGAATGCGAAATAGGTGACTTTGGAGAGATTTATGGGGGAGAAAACTTTACAAAATAAACTCGAAACTTACCTTGAACAATATTCCAACAACTAACTGATTTTTGCTCTCCTCTCATTCCAGTACGCCGCTCGCCCTCATCCTGCCCTGGACCCAATAACCTGCCCCCGCTGCAATTCCACACCGTGCATGGTGACAACATCCGGCTGTCGCGCGATGGAACCCTGGCCCGTCGCTTCGAGAGCTTCTGCCGGGCCATCACCTTCTCCGCCCGTCCTGTGAGGATCAACGAGCGGATCTGCGTGAAGTTTGCCGAGATCTCGAACAACTGGAACGGCGGCATTCGCTTTGGTTTCACCAGCAACGATCCCGCCTCCCTGGAGGGATCGCTGCCCAAGTACGCCTGCCCGGATCTAACCAACAGGCCCGGTTTCTGGGCCAAGGCCCTGCACGAGCAGTACTGCGAGAAGGACAACATCCTCTACTACTATGTCAATGGAGCCGGCGATGTGATCTACGGCATAAACAGCGAGGAGAAGGGCGTGATACTGTCCGGCATCGATACGCGCGGCATGCTGTGGACGGTGATTGATATCTATGGCAACTGCACGGGCATTGAGTTCCTGGACTCCCGCATTTACATGTACCAGCAGCCGACGGCGACACCTGTGCCTGCCCAGCAGCAGCAGCAGCAGCTGGCCCAGCCGGCTGCCATCGCCTCCTCCGGCCTGATGGCGCATCATCCGCACCAGCAGTCGCGTCGATCCCTGCCCGGACACAGTGGCGGGGCCATCGAGCATGATTTGGAACGCCATGTGATGCCCTCGCTGCAATCGCTGCACTTGGCCAGCAATGGCGGCTCCGTGAGCAGCGTGGAGCAGGCGGCCATAGCCCACGATCTGGCCAATGGACTGCCACCGCTGCGGTACAATGCCAACGGCAGACTGATCCCTGTGCCCTTCCACAACACCAAGGGTAGGAATGTGCGGCTATCGCAGGATCGCTTTGTGGCCTCGCGCACAGAGTCCGACTTCTGCCAGGGCTACGTCTTCACCGCGCGCCCCATTCGCATTGGCGAGAAGCTGATTGTCCAGGTCCTGAAGACGGAACAGATGTACGTGGGTGCCTTGGCCTTGGGACTGACCTCTTGCAATCCGGCGATGCTGCAGCCCAACGATCTGCCCAATGATTCGGATTTCCTGCTGGATCGTCCCGAATATTGGGTGGTGAGCAAGGACATTGCGGCTGCCCCTCAGCGTGGCGATGAGATCGCCTTCTTTGTGGCGCCGAACGGCGAGGTGAGCATCAGCAAGAACAACGGACCTGCCGTCGTGGTGATGCATGTGGACCAGTCCCTTCAGCTGTGGGCCTTCCTCGATGTCTACGGTTCGACGCAGTCGCTACGCATGTTCCGCCAGCAACTGCCCAATATGGTGGCGTATCCTTCTCAGCCGCAGGTCAATGCCAGCAGCACCTCCTCTGCCTGCAATGCTGCCGCCAGCTCCAGCTCGAGCTCCCGCATGCTGCCCATGACCGAGTCGATGAGCAGTCTGAATGCCGGAGCCACGGCCAAGCTGCTGCATCACCATCCCTCTCAGTTGAGCGTGGCCCAGAGCACGAGCACCCTGGCCTCGGCCGGCGGAGCCAATGGCAGTCGTATGATCAGCATGCCGTCCAACGGAGACATTCTCCAGATTCAGCCCAATGGCGGTGGCACCGTCCTGGTGGTCAACCTGCCGCCAGCTAGCAGCTCGCACGATATCAATGGCCAGCTGACGGCCAGGCCCAGCACGACCACGGTTAGTTCCAGCGGCATCCTGGCAGGAGCCTGCTCCAGCGGCACTCTCATCAGCACCACCAGCAGTCAGTACATTGAGGTGAGTTTCATTTAAATGAGGGAATCTATGATCAAATTACTAAAATCCATCCTTTTATCCGCTTGCAGCCCGTTGCCAACAGCACGAATAATGCGACCAACAAGTGGAAGGACAGCCTGAGCGACCAGCAGAGCACAGACTCCAGTGCGGAGTGCACCATCTGCTATGAGAACCCCATCGACTCGGTCCTGTACATGTGCGGACACATGTGCATGTGCTATGACTGCGCCATCGAGCAGTGGCGCGGCGTTGGCGGCGGCCAGTGTCCACTGTGCCGGGCTGTCATCAGGGATGTTATCCGCACCTACACAACGTAGGAGGCACCGTGTTTCCTAGCCAAGAAGCATCCTTCACTCAAAATCAAATGCATTTTGAACGCAATCGAGCGCAAAAGTAATAAACTATTTTGGAGAGAGACAGGCGATCAACGAGAGATTGATAAGATAGTCTAGACAGAGGTATATAGGGTAGAGGGGAAGCGAACCTATCACACCTTATTTATATCGCTACCATCTATACCATACATATATATATATGTTTAATTTTTTTGTGATGTTATAAGTAAGTGCGCCTGAGAGCCGAAACTATGTATTATGTTCAATCGAGACTTCTCTCAACGTTTTTCAATTCTTTTGCAAGCTCTGAACAGCGCGTTCGTACTAAGTATAAAACCAAAGTATTGTCTAGGAATTAATTGTATTTGAAGTTGGATTTTAATTGATTTAAAAACAGTTGTTGCAAATTTTCCTTAATTTTTCCTATTTACTATATATGTCTAAATTCTAAACGATGTGCAAAATTAACGCGAAAACCTATTTTATTTGGCGAATAATAATCATTTTGGTGCTAAATGTTTTGAAATGCAAAATAATAAAATTGTTAACGGATTTGAAAAGTTATGTTTAAGCTTTGCAGCAACTGAAAACAGAAGATGAACTAAAAGCAATTATCGACTACACTTTCCAGCAGGGAAACGCTTGAGACTTTCCTAAATATACACACAAGCACGATACAACTAAAAATATATCTGCAGCACAAATTGTTGAAAGAAGAGAAAAGATTGATCGAAGGAGAAATATGTACACTTGTGCACGAAAACCAAAATATAAACTGCAAGAGCGTGTTAAAAACTAATGTTAGCTAGCCCTAAGTACTTAAGTTAATTTCTAGTCAACGAATTATGCTGAAGTTTAATCTAGACCGCGGTTCATAAAACAAAAAAACACCATAAAAAACACCATAAAAGACACCACAAATCACACCACACAATGACGTATTTTGAGCACGCCTAAGCAATTTTAAGTGGAGCCGCGCATTTTAAATTACACCTAAGTAGTGCACGTATTTTAATGCAGATTTAATATATAATATACCTTACTTTAAATATAGAACAAAAGACTTGTATGTTGTACCAACAGCTTGAGGGAAATATGAAAATATGTGAAACGTGGAGTAAATCAAGCATGCAGTTAGAAAATTGCCAATAATTAATTAACAAACAATACCAAGCAGAGAACACAAACACGATGAAGCGGAAAACCTTTACCTAAGATTGTATTAAACAAAACAAAACAAAAAAAACACTACAAAAAAACGTAATACGCAAAGAACGAGAATAAATATGTGCGAAGTGGAGAGCGCAAGCTTACTATTTTTGTTACAAGTATGAATCCGGATAGGAATAAATGGAGATATGTTATTGCCACTATTAATAAATAATTAACTTTTAATTTTTTAATGAATCCTAGTACGTAACACTACGATACTTGCGCCTAGTTATGACTAAACAAATAAAAAATGTATTTATGAAATTATATTTGATATATGTAAGACAACGCAATGCTGTAATACCATTAAATACTGACAACAATATCAGAGAATTGACCTTTGTTTTATTTATTAGTGCGGGAGGTCTAGAGGAACATTTTTTACAATATCTTATTATTTATTTTACAACTAAATAAAAGTATATTTAACAAATACACTTTTAATTAATTATGCTATAATTAATGCTACTGGAAGTGTGTTTTTAAAGCACTACAAATTATTTAGAACATTTCAGCATGGTAATAAAAAACCCAAATTACCTGGAACATTTTAATAAGTTAAAAGAGAACATGAAAATAATTTTCGGAAAGCCAAAATTTATATATCCTTCCAGTTTCTAAAGGGAAGAATGGTTTTAAAAGCATTAATATTAAATAGGGATGCTTTTCCGTCCCATTGAATTAAAATGGTTAAAAAATATTTGCTATTAATTTTTATACTCTTGCAGGGTATTATAATTCCAGTCGGAAGTTTGCAATGCAGTGAAGAAGACATTCCCTATAAAGTATATATATTCTTGATTAAGATCAAGAATATATATAGTTCATGGGGTCGGAAACGACTACTTCACTGCATTGCAACCTTCTAACTAAATTTATAATCCCAGCCAGAATAACAGTCAAAAGACTTAAGCAACGAAGTTTAAAACTCATTTTAAAAGGACAAAAGCGCCATCTGGTGGTCACAACGGTAGTTCACCATTGCTTGTGGGCGACAAGAAAGAGAGGGAAGGAACGTAGAACGAGCAAATGCATCGCGCTCTTTCCTTCTCTTTCCCCTCGCCCACAAGCTTTAGTTCAAACTGCGGCCGCTTGATGGCGTTTTAACTTCCACGACCCTTTCAAACTATGTTTTAAATTGTGGTTTAAGACGGGAAGGAGTCATTTACGACCCCATCAACCCTATATATTCTTGATCAGCATAAACAGGAGAATCGATCTAGCCATGTTTTGATATTTTAAATTGCAAATTTAAAAAATAAAAAATCATATTTAGGCCAAAAATATACCAATTTCGAATCGTAAAGCATTGCTGTATTTGCTTGCATTTCTTTAGCCAAGGTATGAACAAAAAAAATTTTTGGAAGTTTTTTTTAAGGTGTGAAAAATTAAAAATAAATTAATATGTATATTAAATTTGGCTAATTGTTTTGACCATCCCATTTGAATAGCTTATAAATAAAATCCTACAATTTATGTAGATTTGGAATTTTTATATAATTTATGTACAATTTATGTATATTTAGAAAAATAAAATGAAATGCCTTTAATGTTGATCAATATTTTTCAATAAATAATTTATTGGGTGGAAAATGACTTTGTCAGTTACTTCTACATTAAATGAGAATACAATTATTTTACTATTATTATTTAAATTTGAAATATAGATGTTACTATAGTATTTCATCAAAGATTATATGTTATATTTAGTAAATTAATTATATAAATTCCTATCTTTTTGACCGCCACCGTGTGCACCGTAAAATTTCGATAACCCGCCACAACCAGGTATCGATATAACCATGACAGTAGTATCGTCTTGCTTCAACCTCTAGTAAACAGATTTTACAACAAAAAAAAGTGGAGGAAAAAGTACTGATTTTATGGTAAAACGCTAAACAACGCGCACGAAAAAACGTAATAACGGAGCTTGGGTGTGCTTGAAACCCAAGCACTTGAACCAATTGTAAGTGGAGCTGTGAAAAAAGGGCTAAAAACCAACAATTCTGGACGTTTGCAAGTACACACACACACAGGCACGACGTAGACAAAATACCAACCACCGTTCCCCCCTCCACCCGCGATTCCACGAACCTCACCTTGGCTGCTTGGCTGCTCTTCTCACTTTTCCAGAGCACACAGGCGACCCAAATTACGTCGAAACCGCTTGGCTCGCTGGCTAATTACGCATTCTGAGCATGGACGAGGCCAACATACAGGACAAGGAGCGGTTCGCCAGCCGCGAGAACCACTGCGAGATCGAGCGGCGGCGTCGCAACAAGATGACGGCCTACATCACCGAACTGTCGGACATGGTGCCCACCTGCAGTGCCCTGGCCAGGAAACCGGACAAGCTGACCATTCTGCGCATGGCGGTGGCCCACATGAAGGCCCTACGTGGCACTGGCAACACCAGCAGCGATGGCACCTACAAGCCCTCGTTCCTCACCGACCAGGAGCTGAAGCATCTCATTCTGGAGGCGGCCGATGGCTTCCTCTTCGTGGTCTCCTGCGACTCGGGTCGGGTGATCTACGTCTCCGATTCGGTGACCCCCGTTTTGAACTACACGCAGAGCGATTGGTATGGCACTAGCCTTTACGAGCACATTCATCCCGATGATCGCGAGAAGATCCGGGAGCAGCTGTCCACACAGGAGTCGCAGAATGCCGGCCGTATTCTGGACCTAAAGTCGGGCACCGTGAAAAAGGAGGGCCACCAGTCCAGCATGCGCCTGAGCATGGGCGCCCGGCGTGGCTTCATCTGCCGGATGCGCGTTGGCAATGTCAACTCGGAATCCATGGTCTCCGGGCATCTGAATCGCCTCAAGCAACGCAATTCTTTGGGGCCGTCGCGCGATGGCACCAACTATGCCGTGGTGCACTGCACGGGTTATATCAAGAACTGGCCGCCCACGGACATGTTCCCCAACATGCACATGGAGCGCGACGTGGACGATATGACCTCGCACTGCTGCCTGGTGGCTATCGGCAGGCTGCAGGTCACCTCGACGGCTGCCAACGATATGAGCGGATCGAACAACCAGAGCGAGTTCATCACGCGCCACGCCATGGACGGCAAGTTCACGTTCGTGGACCAGCGGGTGCTCAACATCCTGGGCTATACGCCCACCGAGCTGCTCGGCAAGATTTGCTATGATTTCTTCCATCCGGAGGACCAGAGCCACATGAAGGAGAGCTTCGATCAGGTGCTCAAGCAGAAGGGACAGATGTTCTCGCTCCTGTACAGAGCCCGGGCCAAGAACTCGGAGTACGTGTGGCTGCGCACGCAGGCCTACGCCTTCCTCAATCCCTACACCGACGAGGTGGAGTACATAGTGTGCACCAATAGCTCCGGCAAGACCATGCACGGTGCTCCTTTGGATGCGGCAGCAGCAGCTGCCCATACACCCGATCAAGTGCAGCAGCAGCAGCAACAACAGCAGCAGCAGGAGCAGCATGTCTATGTGCAGGCTGCCCCTGGTGTGGATTATGCACGCCGTGAGCTGACGCCAGTGGGCAGTGCCACCAACGACGGTATGTACCAGACGCATATGCTTGCCATGCAGGCACCCACACCCCAACAGCAGCAGCAGCAGCAGCGACCAGGATCGGCCCAGACTACGCCGGTGGGCTATAGCTACGATACCACGCATTCGCCGTATAGCGCTGGCGGCGGCGGCGGACCATCGCCGTTGGCCAAGATTCCCAAGTCGGGTACCTCGCCCACGCCTGTGGCGCCCAACTCCTGGGCAGCACTGCGTCCCCAGCAGCAGCAGCAGCAGCCCGTGACCGAGGGCTATCAGTATCAGCAGACGAGTCCGGCCAGGTCGCCGAGTGGCCCAACCTACACCCAGCTGAGTGCCGGCAACGGAAATCGCCAGCAACCGCAGCCGGGAGCATATCAGGCGGCTCCACCGCCACCGCCGCCCAATGCGCCGGGCATGTGGGATTGGCAGCAGGCCGGCGGTCATCCACATCCGCATCCCCATCCGCCGCATCCGACGGCCCAGCATCCCCATCATCCGCATGCCCATCCCGGCGGACCGGCGGGTGCAGGAGGCCAGCCGCAGGGCCAGGAGTTCTCCGATATGCTGCAGATGCTAGATCAGAGTGCGCCGACCACATTCGAGGACCTGAACATAAACATGTTTAGCACGCCGTTCGAGTAATGTCCTAAACCCGACTATCACCCCCTTTTGTGTCTCTCTTTGAACCTCTTCTCAAGTGCAATCCATCTAAAAAATTGTTGAAATACTTCAGACCGAGCGAGCATCAGCAGGCAAATTGTAATCTCGTAAATAGCATTTTAAGTACATAACCGGCAGTCACGTACGTGAACACACGACTCTGATATCTTTACGTCTTCGCCACACCGTCACCTCCCATTTCCCCCGCTCCAAAAGTATTTACAATTAAAGGGGCATAGAATATATAGTATATCCCCACACACAGCGCTATATGTATGGCCTTTGAATTCTAAACTTTCTCATTGATTCTATGTAGGCTTAAGGTTCATGTGTCCAGAGTATTCTCTTGTATTTCGCACACACACAAAACATATATAAATATACAATTCGTAGTCTAATATACAAACAATGATAATTGTAAGCAATCCACAAGTGCACCGCCATTAACATTGACACCATTTCCCTCTTACTTTGTGGCTCATTTTCCGGCTTCGCTTCGCTGTGCAGCTTTTCTCCTTTTGTTTTTAATTGCAATTTATGCAGCGACAACGAAAATGAAAACTTGCAAGCTCAAATCAAGAAATTAAAGCATAAAAACCATAAAATAAAACCCATTTTGATAACGTCAAGTTCAAACATACAATTAGTATTAATTAAGCCTCCACTTCAAGCTAAATCTTTAGTCGCTAAGTTGAAATTTGTATAATTACCGCAGCCACAACATCGATGATGATAATAATGCTTAGAACTTTTGGATATTGAGAGCAAATATTTCGGTTTTTTAATAAAACAAATAAAATAAACTAAATGTACTGCAAAACAATGGAAGCTTGGTTTATCTTTCGGCCGATTTCACCTCGCTGCTGTCACTGCCACCGCTGTTCTGTTGAGCCAGTGCCGCCGCTGCCCTCTTGAAATCCCTGAATCTGGGCCTCTTGGCTGGACTTTCCATGGACTCTGAGCCATCGGAGGAGGTCCTGCGCTTGGTTAAAGCACTCTGCTTTTCCGCTGGCTCATCCTCTTCATCTCCACTGGGCTCGCTCTGCTCTGCCTTGATCTGATCCTCCCGCTTCTTGCGCACATTCAGCCAGGCCATCATTGTCTTGTTCATGGGCGGCTTTGCAGGCTTGGCGGCCAGTTCGATGGGCTTGTTGCAATCCTCGCTCTTGTTGCGGGAATTGTTTACCATTTTGGCCACGCGATGCCACTTGAGAGAGGTGGCCGGACGTAAGGTGGCCAAGGCCTCCGTGTCCGACACTCGCTTAAAGTCCAGCCAGTCCTGAGAGCAAATTAAAGCTTGTATTACAAGATCGCAATCCTTTTTTGAACTTCCTACACTCACATTCATTTGCTGCTCCGTTTCCAGGATCGCAGGCATGCGATAGTGCATCCAGGACATTATCTTGCTGGACTGAAAGGTGATAATACTGTAGCTGTACATCTTGTCGCCGTTGTCGTCCTCCCAAACATCAAAGAGTCCGGCCATTCGCAGCAGCTTCACATCGCCCGGCGACCAGGTGCTCTTGTCATAGATCTTAGCCTCGCCGTCCTGGGGCACATACACCAAGTAGGCCTCCCGTTCCGAGGGCTTCTTGGCTGGACCAGCCGTCTGCCACTCGTAGAAGCCCTCGCAAATCACCACGCACCGCTGGCCCCGCTTGAACGGACCGCGATACAATTTCGAATCCATCAGGTGCTCCAGCCGGCAGTTGTTGGTGGTGAGGCCGTGCCGCCGATAGTCACCCTTGTGCCAGAAGGGGATCATGCCCCACATCATCGGCATCACGACGCGGGCGCACTTCTGCTCGGGGGCATCGGAGAAATGCGCTGCGGACACGATCACGGGTGTGATGTCGGTGGGGGCGATGTTGTATGAGGCCTGGTAGCGTCTTCCCAGGTTGAATTCCGCCCTCCATTCGGGTGTCTCCATGCTCGGGTCTTCCTCATCCTTCACCTTGGCCTGCTCTTCACCATCCGGCGGCTCCTTTTTCACTTTTTGTTTTGGATATTTACAGGCGCAAACCACCTGATCCGGATCTAGGGTTCTGAAAAGGTGATTAGTTGTGTTTCAAAAGGCTTGATTATACCACCTACAGACATGTGCGCCCGCACATTGGATTAAAAATAATTCCTTAAACTTAAAATTTTTTAAATTTTCTTAAATCCGTGGTTATGTACCAGTATGACCGTCCGTATATGCCAGTTTCTGTGAAAAAACATAAATTTCCTAAGTAAACCTGGTCACACAGTGCCGCAAAATCACAACAGAAAAACAACGCTTTTTCATTTCCTCAATTTTCCTGCCATTTTCCAAGACAACTACAAGAAAATGGGCGAGCGTTACAACATCCACAGCCAGCTGGAGCATCTGCAGAGCAAGTACATCGGAACCGGACATGCGGACACCACCAAATTCGAGTGGTTGACCAACCAGCACCGCGACTCTCTGGCCAGCTACATGGGCCACTACGACATTCTCAACTATTTCGCCATTGCCGAAAACGAATCGAAGGCCCGGGTGCGATTTAACTTGATGGAGCGCATGCTGCAGCCCTGCGGACCACCCCCGGAAAAGCTAGAAGATTAAGAAATTAAATAAATTGAAATTAATAAATTGTAGAAAACAAAAAAAATTTAAGGCATTTTCCAGGGATGGTTCACTACGAAAATACCGCCTTCGGTATTAATTGCCTTTAGGTATTTTACCGCCTCCAGTGGACAGTCCTACTGCAGGTCAGGAGAAGCTTTTCACTTCGATATAACTTATTTTCATTTCAATTATTAATTTTCGCGTCCGCCAGTGTTTTAGAGCAACAGAAAAATAGCTAATGCCGCTCCAAATCAAAGTATGTTGTCGTGTCCCCATAGGCGATATCGAAAACCCCTTGAAAAAACCCCCGAAAACGGTGTACAACAAAAATGCAATACAGCGCAGCCACAACAACAAATAACACTCATCATCGGGAGCATCTTGTGTGCGAAAATACGCGGCGGCGGCGGCGAACAAAGATTTTGCAATTGCGTAGAACCCCAATTGGTGTGTGGACACAGACACACACCAGTGCATCCAGCGTGTGTGTGTGGGAGATGAGTGCACAAAATTGATGAATAATGGCCGAAAAACTCAGGCAAAGACCAGCGGCGACGCATAAGCTTATAAATAGTGACAAACTAAAAATGCCTACTGTTATTTCCCAGCTGCCCCGTCTGCGCAAAGTTCTTGCCAAAGCTCCCGCCGCTGAGGCCATTCTTATCAGAATGTCCGCGACTGTGGCTTGCCAATAGGAAACACGCAGGCGGCGTTGCCAGATGTGCGGCACGAAAAGTGTAGTACAGGGTGAAGGGGCGGCAGAGAGAAAAGCCCACGACATCGTTGAAAATTTTCGCAAAGCGAAACCAAAAAGTTAAAAATAAATGTTTACTGAGCAGCGCCAACGAGGGGGCAGGCGAAAACGCAATTAACCCCCCACCGGCCCGCCAGTGGCAAAGTGTTAAATGTAATTTTCTGATGGCTCGCTTTAGCGATTGTATTGAATAATTCGCTGGTTGCCCCAGCGCAGTTTGTGCAGTTCGTGGGTGTGTGTGTGTGTGTGGTGGCAGCGGGGGCGGAGAGCCCCGTTTTTGTGTGCCTCTCTCTCTCTGGGTCTTTGCTTCACCCTACCATTCGCCAAAAGAAAGAACCGTAATTGTGGGCACGAGAAAGCATAAATAGTGGCAACACGAAGGAAGTGGAGAGAGGAAGGAGAAAACAAAAGAATAGAGCGCGCCAGGCCCCCGCATCCCGCACCCCCTTACCTACCCCTACCCCTTGTTGCCTTGCCTAACGGAGTGCCTGCTCTGTCTTTACCTTCCAGCTCCGCTGAATCCTCGAATCCTCTGAAACTCTGAAGCCCGCAAGGACACAACAAAACCCACGCAGCAGCAAGCAGGCCATCAGCGGGAGAGGTTGGTCCTGAACGCCAGGAAGTGGAAGCGAAGCTTACTGCCGCTGCCGAATAATGAGTCGACATGAAGGTGAGTCCTTGAAGTCCTTGAATAACAACCCCCATCAACCTACTCTCCTTGTCCCTCAGGTGTCAGCTGCGATTCGTGTCTCAAGAGCAACTTCAACGGCAGGCGCTACAAGTGCCTGATCTGCTATGACTACGACCTGTGCGCCGACTGCTACGAGGATGGCGTCACCTCGACCCGCCATTTGGTCGAGCACCCCATGCAGTGCATCCTCACCCGCTCCGACATCGAGCTGTACTTTGGCGGCGAGATGCTAACCTCGGACCAGCCGCAGAGCTTCACCTGTCCCTACTGCAAGAAGATGGGCTTCAGCGATGCCACCCTGCTGGAGCATGTCTCCGCCGAGCACACGGAGACCAGCCTGGAGGTGGTCTGTCCCGTCTGTGCCGGATTGCCGGGCGGCGAGCCGAATCTAGTCACAGATGACTTTGCCGGTCACCTAACGTTGGAGCACAGGCAGGGGCCGCGCGAGCTGATTTCCTTTTTGATATCCTTTTTACAAAAGAAAAATAATCCTGTCAAGCTGCATTGTAAAAGCAGAGTTTCTCGATTTAATTTATGTTTTATTGCCAAAATAGCTCGTTTTTCGTTTTACAATGCAGCTGCAGGTCTTGTTATAGCTTCATAAACTATTTTTAGCTTTGATTGTCCACAGTTAGTCTCCATTTTTGACATTTTTGGTTGCCTTAACCTTTAGACAATACGACGAACCCTCTGCCATCCGTCACGGCGGTGGAGTGCGCCGGATTCCTGGACGCACCCTCGGCGGCCCGCGGACGCGACGCTCCAATATGCACTTTAGCTCATCGAGCGGCCTGTCGGCCCTGTCGCCCTCGGGCCGGGAATCGGTGGATCCCATTGCGGAATTACTTTCGCAGCTGTCCGGCGTGCGGCGGGGTGGACCGCCCACATCGCAGCTGCAGCAGCTACAGATGCAGATGCAGTTGGACCGGCAGCAGGTGACGGTAAGGGAGGCCGTAATATATTCTTTTTGTGTGTATAAGGAAACTGCGACTTTCGTTTGTCTCTCTCGCCTCTTGCATTATTTTAGGCATCGCGCCAAATCGATCGGCTGCCAAGGCGCGGGCATCCCATAGTCTCAACATCGAACTCGAATGCCGCCATGGCCGAGGTGATCAGCGGTGGAGCGGGCAGCGGTGGCAGTGGCGCAGTTGGAAGCGGCAGCAGCGGCGGCGGCGGCGGCAGCGGAGGCACGGCTCCGCCCAACCTGCGCACCACCGAGTGGCCGGTGACAGCGAGCTTCTCGACATCGGCCAGCAATCATTCGCAGACTCAGTCGAGTCTGGCCGCCAACAGCCTCAATGCCAGAGAAGTAGTTCATCCCGCTGGCCATTATTCCCTACTACAAATGTCCACTAATCTCCAATGTCTTGTCCTGCAGGCGGTCGGCAGCAGCAGCGGCGGCAGCAGCGCCAACAATGCCCTCGGCATCAGTGTGGGCGTCGGTGGAGCGGCCAATGGCAACGGCGGTTCGGGGGCAGTTGGTGTGGGCGCAGGAGCTGGAGGCAGTGGTCAGACGGGTGGCCAGGGAGGCGCGGCAGCTGGCGAGTCCCTCTTGCTGGCCCAGTTTATGCAGCCCACCCTTACCGAGGCCGAATGGGCGAATGTGGAGCGCAAGCGGGCAGATCGGTGAGTGTTCTTTCTACTAAATTCCATTGGTCCGGACACCCTAACGCGAACTCTTGTTATTCCAGCTCCATGTTTGTGCAGTCGCTGATGCTATCGATGCTCTGCACTGAGGCGCTGGACTTGAATGCCTCCGACGAAAGCCTGGCCAAGAGTGATAATGTAAATAAGGGGCAACAGCAGCAGCAGCAGCAGCAGGAGGATGCGGAGGCCGAGGCGCAGGCAGAGACGCTGTTGAATAACAATGCCGATGTGGAGCAACAGGAGCAGCAGCAGCAGCAGGCACAGCCGGCGATGGTGCGACAGGTGAATCAAATGCAACAGACCTCACCGGAGGACTTTGTTTGCGACGAGTATCGCTATAAAAACAAAAAGGCCAACACAACACAACAAACGAGCGGCACAGCTGGCGGTGGAGCAGGAGCCACAGCGGCATCCGGAGGAGGAGGAGGCGGGGGTGCTAGCGGAGCTGGCAGTAAGCCAACAGCTGACAGAGGCATCGAGAGACGTGGCGGCCGACCCCAGCCCCCGGAGATGGCCACGGGCTCGTCACAGCAGCCACAGCAGCAGCAGCAGCAGTCCACGGGCAATCCGGCAGCAGCGTCCCAGCAGAAATACAAACAGAACGCCAATGCAGCGGCGGCGGCGGCAAATACAAATCAAATTCCCGACACTAGGTAGTGCCTCTAAAAAGATGATCAACAAAGAAACAAACAACCACACACCCAATGTAGCTGCAGCAGCCACAACCAAGAAACCAATCTATCACCACCAGCCACACCGCAACAGCAATCGAAAGCAGAAACAGCAGGATCAGAGACGCTGATGCAGAGAAACAGCGCCACAATTTGAAGGAACTAAAAAACAACTACCAACACAGCCGTAAAAAAGTAACAACCGTAGTAAAGCGGGATAGCTGCTGCTCTGGAGGAATCGGATTCGTCTTAAGCAGTTGCTGACATCCGCCGCAGCAGATTCGTCAAAAGGAAACAACTATATTATGTATCGTTTATTAAATATATTAAAATTTATATAATTATAAAAAGATGAGAGGAGAGCAAGAGAAAATATTGTAATCATTGAATTAATTATAATTTAAAGAAACAAAAAACCACAAATTGGAGTGTTTTGGTGCCTTCTTTTGGGGAGTAGTTTCCCAGAATTAAAACTATATTTATACTGTCTCCTTGACTGCTTTGTAAATGTGGTAAAAATAAGCTTATAACAAATATTGATCTTTGTTTATGTACTTCAATTTCTAATCTAAAATCTCAATTAACTTAAAAACTAATTACTAAAAAGGAAGACCTTTTCACACCTCAAACTTGTCCACATCCAATGGCGGCAAGTTGTCCAGATCGTAAGCGCTTTGGATGCCTCTGGGTCGCAGGCAGAACAAATGCTCCACTGCCTGTTTGATCTGCATGTCAGAGCAATACGGATTCACCATCACAATCGAGTGGGCCAGCAGCTTGGCCAGCTTCTTGAACAAATATCGATTGGCAATGAGACCCTCTTCCAGGGGACTCATCAAATGCCGCACTATCCACGGTCGTATGCGGAACACACAGCTGTCGAAGAGCACTTCGTCCGCCAGATCTATGGAGGGGCTGGAGATTTCGGTGGCAAACTCATCGTCGCTGTCCTCGCCGAAGAGCTCGTGGAACTTGCACCTTAAACGGTCCTCGCAGCGCCAGTCCGCTTCCAATGCACGGACCATATATGCGCTGAGCCTCATCCTTTGGACGTAGAGTTCGCAGGGCCAACGACTCTGGCGCAGATCCAGCTCCTGGCTGTGCTGCTGCTGCTGTGGTTCAGAGGCGGGAGAGGGAGGATCTTCAGTCTTTCGGTGGTCGGGCATTTCGGCGTTTTCAATCTCCTCCAGTATAGCAGAGATCTGCGGATCATCGGTTGCAGCGGAGGGATCGATGCCGAAGATTTCATTCAGGTCGGTGTGCTCGTCGCCAAAGAGCATGGCCAGTTCCTGGGCCACTGCATCTTCGGTTTCCGAGAACGGTGAACCTTGTTGATCTGGATGTGGCTCCTTTTCAGCATTCCTGCAGCGACAACGTTGACAGGTTGTCTCCTTGACCACCGGCGACTCCTGGAGTCTGGCCTGAAACATATCGATTTTTCGCCTCAATTCGTAGCTTTCAAAATTATCATCCTCTAAATTGGAGTCGTGGCCGTTGTGGGACTCGTTCCAAGTCGTTTGAGTGCCTCTATCCACCAAAGCCTGCACTGGCCTGGCTGGCACCACATCCTCGGCAGGTTCTGTGGACTGGCTCTGCATTTGGTCGAAGAGAATATTGGCCAGGCGGCCCTCCTGCGTGCTCCTACGCACAGCGGCTATCTGTGGGCTTACAAGTTGATGAGGATTATGGTTACATCTCTCCGAATCACTCACCGTCTTGACCATGACCCTCTGATAGACTTGAGCAGCCCTACAGGCCTTCACCGCCTTCTCTTCCAGCTTCTGCAGGCTCTCCGGTATGCAGGCCCAGGCAGTGGGCTTGTGGCGATTCCTTGACTGGCCAGCCCAGGCACAGACGTTCTCACGCAGCTGGCGCTCCAAATAGAGCACATATTGCTTTTGTACCTACGAAATCGAAGAAGACATAAACTAATTTTTTAAAGTTTGTTTGCCAAAGAAAGCCTTTACTTACCACCTCTGTGAGCACCACAAACTCATTATTGCTTTCGGTTTTCATGCTTAACTTATATCCTGCTCCTTGCCCGAAGAGTTTAAATGAATTCATTCATTTTTCTGCTCTTGAAGAACGTTTAAGCCTGGCTTAAAGCTTCTGCCGCCGGTTCAAATAACAATTTAAACAATGCCACAGCGTTGCCACATGGCGGCAATCAGCTGTCTGTGAAGTAGGTTGGCAGCCACGAAAAAAATTAAACGGAAATCAAAAAACTTTTTAAAAAAGTTTTAAAATTTAAATTAAAATCCGTTTTTTTTCGTTACCTCTTGAATTTTTATTTAAGAAAGCTTCTCAATTTCACAGACGACAGTATTACAAGTTTGTTTGCCAGGTTAGTTAAATATTTATATGCAAGTTGTGTGGATTATGATGCTATTGCCTATGTACAATACGATTATAAGTACATAATAATATTATAATAAATATCGTATATCATATAAATATTCGTATTACAAGTCAAAGTTTTCAATTATACAAAAAATAGAGCAATTAACAGTCAACTTTGGATTGATTCTTGCAGAGCCAACGGAATTCTACTTGTATTCCGCGTTGTTTATTACAAATCGTTATTTTGAACAACAACAAAAGTAAGCGTGAGGAAAACTATTATAAATATATATGATTAATTGTTATATTAGGGCTAAACCGCTAAAGCCGCTGCCAATAATTGGCTTAATTTTGAATATCATTCCATCGATCCATGGATCTATTTTGTTTTCCAGGACTTAATCAAGAAACATGTTGTCGTCGTCAAAGGTGAATACGTTGTTGCGTGGCTGGGCGGGATTGGAGGTGGCCTCTGGTCGTGCCGGAGTCTGGCTGCTGTTGTTGCCGCCGCTGTTGGATTAGCGGCCGTTCCTATGGCGTTGCTGGCCGAGCTTCTTGTAGCCTCCGCTCCGTTCTCGCCGCCACCATAGCCGTCCAGCAGTACAAACTCCTCGTCGCCATCGCTGCCATCTTCGGCCAGGGACTTGCGGCAAATCGGACAGGTGCTGTGCAGATTCAGCCATGGCACAATGCAATTTTCGTGGTACAGATGCGAGCAGGGCAGCTTGCGTACCGTTTCGTCAATCTTGAAGTCGTCCCAGCAGATGGAGCACTGGATCTTGCGCTCCACATCCTCGGCACTGATCTGCACATTCGGAATCTCGTTGATGCGCTGCGCCGACAGCGGCGGCGGTCCCGAGGTCTCCATTTGGTTTAGCATCTGCGTGACAATGGTGTCCAGGCCCTCCCGGCCCCAGGCATAGTCCCCCGGGTTGCCCATGAAGAACATGTGCGAGTTTCCACCGCCGCCAACGCCAACTCCACCCGGCCCAGTCACTATTTCAGCCGTGGCGCCAGCCAGGGGCAGGCTCTGCAGAAAGTCGAATAGCACATTGTCCAGCCGGTCGAGATTGGCCGGTCGCACGCGTCCACCGGCGGTCAGGCCGGCGCTGGAGCCACTGGAGCCCGATGGCCCGCCGAAGCCGCCCAGGTGCACCACATTGGTGTGTCGCCGGTTTGGCTCGATGGTGATCTCCAGATTCGGCACATTCCGCATATTCAGCAGCGAGACAATATCGTTTCGCAGCGACTCCACGTTGACTTGAGATCCGCTCGAGGAGCTGCCCCGGCTGAGCGTGTCGTGGGAGCCGGATGATCCGCTGCCACTGCCGCTGCTGCCCGAGCGACCACCGCTGGAGGCAGCAGCAGCCGGGGAAGCCATCTCCGGCGCATTTGCCGGCAGCTCCTCCACGAAGCCGTTGGCGCACAGCGGGCAGGTGAAATCCGCATTGGGAATGTTGATCTCCACGTTGCACATGTGGCAGAAGAAGCGCTTGGGGTCCGCGGACCGGTCCTCCACCACCATTGCCTCGGCCATCCTGCGGAAACTGACTGTGTGTCCTTATCTTCCTTTCCTGACGAGCCCTGCTGAATGGCTTGGATTGTGCAAGCTGGGAGCCGCTGTCGGCTGTTGGCGTCTCTTCCGGCTGTCGTTGGCTGCCGGTCACCAGGGGCGTTGCTTTGCACACACGGGGACAAGGTACATACGCCGGGCTCCACGCCGGACACTGCTTTCGTTGAGAATTTAGGAACACTCAGAGTTATATTTTTCTAAAAATAATGCCCTTTTAAAGTGCCCAGTTTTGCATCGGAAAGTTGTTTGGTATTTTTTAATGCGAAAAAGTTTGATGAAAATTAATCGATAAAAATCTAAAAATTTAATTATTAAATTTATTTAATTTAATATTTAATAATTTGTATGCAAAAAAGTTGATAATTTTAAAAGCAACATTTTTGGAAATATATTTTATTGGTGGCTTATTTTATGTTGGCAGTTTTCCATAAATCCTATCTCTTTGGGTCACAAAATATAAACAGTTGCAACTTTTAAATCAAAATGTTGTTTTTTTAAATATAAGTTTTATTTATTTTTTATTTATTTTATTATTTATTTAATGTTTTTATTTATTATTTAAAGCCACATTTAGCTATTAAAAATCGAAGCTTGGATCTTGTCACTCCATCAAAGAAGGCGCTGCCAGATCACTTCCACTTCGCCCGTAGTCATAATTAGCCCCATTCCCCACTTAAAGTCTGGCAACGAACGTTGAGAAACAAAAAGTCATCTTCACTGGCGGCGTTTAGCATTTTGCAAAATTTGGTTTCCCTGCAAAGTAAATTGGAGTTAAGCAAGCAACATCGTCACCATGTCGATTTTAGCCTATAACGGAGGATGCGTCGTGGCCATGCGCGGCAAGGACTGCGTGGCCATCGCCACCGACCACCGCTTCGGTGTCCAGGCGCAGACCATCTCCACGGACTTTAAGAAGGTGTTCCACATTGCTCCACGCATGTTCCTGGGCCTCACTGGCCTGCAGACAGACATTCTGACCGTGCGGGATCGCCTGATGTTCCGAAAGAACCTGTACGAGACACGCGAGAGCCGCGAGATGGCCCCCAAGCCCTTCTCGGCCATGCTCTCCAGTTTCCTCTACGAACACCGCTTCGGCCCCTACTTCATTGAGCCGGTGGTGGCTGGACTGGATCCCAAGACCCTGAAACCGTTCATCTGCAACATGGACCTAATTGGCTGCCCCAACGAGCCCGATGACTTCGTTGTGGCCGGCACCTGTGCCGAGCAGCTGTATGGAATGTGCGAAACCCTGTGGCGCCCAGACCTGGAGCCGGACCAGCTGTTCGAGGTGATTGCCCAGTCCATGATGAACGCCTTCGACCGCGACGCCATGAGCGGTTGGGGCGCCACCGTCTACGTTATCGAGAAGGATAAGATTACGGAGCGCTCGCTGAAGACCCGCATGGACTAAGGACGTTGTCGAGAATGCCAATTGGTGATTGATTTTGTATACAAAAGAAGAACTGGAGATATAAAAATACAAATAAAATTTGTTAAGGTAACCACAAAACATTGGAACTCTCAGAAAATTGGAGAGAAATGAGGCTTTGTTTATTTTTACAATCAATTTCTAAGTACAAATTTAGAGTTATTGCTCCTCCGGCCACTCGATAGACTTTATGGCCATCGCCATGGCGGCCTCTTCGGTCTTAGCGCCGCCTATAAAGCCGCTGTGATGAACAAAAACGAGATCTTTGATGCCTGCCTTCTCGCTAAGATCCTCGTCTCTCAGTCCTCGCCAGGTTGTGGGCAGGAACTTGCGTCCCAGAAAGCTGCTGGGCGTCACGGGCACCCCGGCCACTCGATAGCTTGTGCCATCGTTAAATATAACCAGTTTGGGCACTCCCTCCACCTGGTATTCCTTCTCCAGATCGGCCAGATGCGCCTTCCAGGGACAGAAGGTCTTCAGTACGAGAATCTCGCCCGAGGGATAAACGTTCTTTGCTCCTTCCAGCGCCGCTCGGACATGATCCCTGGCCGCAATCCACGAGCAGGCAACCTCGAGCACGTTTTCGACAAACTCTCGGCCAGCAATTTCCATGGCCTTTTGGAATCGCTGTTCGATGTCCACGCCGACCTCCTGCCAGGAGGGATTCAGTTTGCCGATGCGGGCGGATAAATGCGTGGAGACTTTGTATACAGGCTCGCCGCCCTCGAACATGGGTACACCGTTGTCAATGGCATCCAGTTCGCTGATGAAATTCCTGTAGATCTGTATGAAGGCCAACTTGAGGTTCTCCGGCGAAAGTTGAATGCCCTTTTCCCGCTGCAGAATGCTCTGGATGACTCGTTCGCCGTAGTGGCTGTAGACCAAGCCAGCGCTGCTCAGCCTGGAGGGGATTAAGACTATAGTTAGATAAGGTTCCGTGGAACAAAATCCCCCCCGAGAACTCACCTGACCACATTGAAATCTTCGCTGACTTCGGGGCAAACGCTCTTGAAGGTTTCCGTAAAGGTTTTCTGGTGGTGATCGTACCACTTCTTGGCATGATCATACTCGCCGCCCACGTCCACAATGATGTCGCACTTGGCCTGCAGCGCCTTGTCATCGCGGCTCCTGAAAATTTCCGCATTTTCATACTCGGGCAGATTCTTCAGCATGAAGCACGCGACCACTTCGTCGCAGTGGAAAGTACCGCTGTGGGTGCCGATCCACAAAGGGGAGCGCTTGGGTGGGGTTCCGCCAGTCATTACGAATAGTTGTCCTGATTGAAACAAGTCGGTTATTTTAATTAAAATCGGTTTTTAACGAAAACTTACGAAAACGCGGCAAGAACCGGAACATAAGGAGCAGTGTGACCACTGAATCTGAAGTTGGCGTTGCCGGACCCGCCCACAAAATAAACTCGAAAAGTCTGGCAGCATCAAAAAAGGTTTTTAAATGCGAACAAAATTTTAAAAGTTTAAAAACTTAATTATGCGCTCTAATTATATTTAAATAGAACCGAAAAATCGTTTTAGTTTTGGCCTTTGTTTGTGCCAAGCACTGCCAGCTCATTACCTCTCACCACTCGTTTGCATGGGCGAACCTGTTGGAACAATAAATTAACAATAATTTGCTAATTTGTTAGACAACAATTTATAGGCAGCCACTTGGGTTTCTTTTTTTTTGTGGTGCTGTTTATTAGAAAATCATAGGGCAAAAATATCAGTAAGTTCCTGCAACTCAAGACCCACGCATGGATAGTGGTTGAGGCGTATTAAAAACAAGGATTAATCCATAATGGCAGAAGCTCGCTTGCGCCGTAATATAAGCCGGCAAGTACCAGCAATGTAAGAGGATAGTTTAGTGTATAAATAGTGACTTAAAAGGCATTTATTGACCCAGTGCGTGATGTGGTGGCGGCTTATATAATCGGCTGATGCCTTCAAACTGTTTAAAACTGTTTAAATTTCTCATTTCCGTTAATTGTGAGCGGCGAACAACAATTAAAATGAAAAATAGACACAGTGTCTATTGTGCTAGCATAAATCACAGTCGCAAACTACAATGATCACGTGTAGCAACGGATAGCTCTCGAAAAAAACAAAAAACCATTTAATTTAAAACGTTGCACAGGCATTTTCCTCATTTCCAGCCTCTCACGACCTTCGAAAAAATGCGAAGCGCTCGGAAATTGCTTGGAAAAAGGGAAGCTAAAGCTTAGAAACCAGTTTCAAAATGCGAAACGCAGCTCACATTAGAGTGCAATTATCCCGACACCAACGTCATGGCGGGTGGAGGGCATGGGGGCTCGAGATCGATGCAGACACGCTCCTATCGCAATTTGGACTCGATTCCCGACCCCAGCCTCCTTCAGCAGGCAGCTTATCATTCGCCCGATTACGTTAGAAGTTCATTGCCACTGAGCGAAAATTGCGCTTGTTTTCACAATTGCCTTTGCAATTATATTTTCACGCCCATGAACAAATAATAAGCAAATGACACAAGCAAACAAAGCACCTTTTTAGTGCCTAAAATTAGGTTATATCGTGCTTGAGGGGGATTATTGCGTTCTGGAGATGATTTATTTCTCAAAATTTAAGGTTAAAGGCTATTGTTTTGTATATTTTTGGTACTTAAACCCTTTTCATGTTACATTTATATACAATTTCTTTAAATTCCCTGCAGAGGGTAGCCTTTAACCCACCCACAATACGCTTAATTTGTTATTTAATTTGTTTTCCAAATAAATTGCTTAAATAAATTGCTTAATAATAATAATAATATCTGAGTGAGAGTAATGCTTCAACGCGTCTCAGCAAAGTTTTGAGCAATTATCTAGGGCAGACATCAAATTAAATTAAACATTTTGGGCAATGACGTTTTGTATTAATTTGTTGAATTTAAGTTTTCCAACTTTGATTAGATATTAAGTTTAAATTAGTTTTTTTTTGAGCAGCAGCTGGTCATTAAGTTATTATAAACAATTTATATTAGTGATCTGTTATCAAAACAAGATAACTATTGTACGTTTTCTTTATAAATATTTAAATAAATTAATTTGTAATTTATAATGATAAAAAAAATGCAACTTTTACTGTTATTAATGATAATTATTTAATTTAGATAAATTTTATTATAAAACAATTTAGGTATCTTTGTTGTGTTGGAAACAATGATTTAACAAGATTATTGTAATGATTTTTGAAAGATTTTTAGAAATTTCCGGTAATTATTTTTCCCATTTACTATGCAACTTTTTCTTTTTATTAACGATTTTTATTTATTTTGTATATAATTTTTTAATAAAACATTAAACAAAAATTATGCTTTTTGGAAACAACTATATTAAAATTATTTTAATAATTTTTTAAGGATTTCAAGCTATTTTAGGCAATTAATTATCTTATGTTTTGTTAATGATTATAATTTATTTAGGATAAAGTTTTTCAATAAAACATTAACAAAAAATTATGCTTTTTGGAAACAATTTTATATTACAATTATTTCAAATATTTTTTTAAAAACAATTTAAGCAACTTGGGAAAATTATTTGTCTTATTTTTTGTTGCTACTTAGCTTAATTTATTGTTTACTTGCATGTTTTGTTTTTTTATTCAAACTACAAGTGTTTTTTTACAAAATTTAAATAAATATTCAAATAAACAAACCGTTTTTGTTAGCCTGAAATAGAATATCCCACTTATAGGAAAAGTCAAGTGCTATTTAATTTAGTTTAAGTGAACTTAAGTAGCTTTTACGTGTAGTATCTCGGAGATCAAAAGACGCCTTGCCTTTCGTTCTATTCATGTGTGACGGGTTTATGCAACTGTCACTTGGCTATTACGAGAATTTACCTTTTCCCACTTGCATTTAAATAAACTACGTAAGTTGTGTTCATTCCGCGTGCGGAACCTGAATCTGGAGGAATGCTGGAGGTGATGGCGACACCTATATAGCGAGATCCATAGAGAGATCCAGCTAGAATATAGCTCTGGGGAGATCTAGTCGTAGTAGTAGCCGGGCATTTATGAGGTAAATAAACAAGTAAACAGGTTTGTCATCCGTTCAATTGTGCTCTCGCTCAATGAATATCTTTTAGGGGGGGTTTAGCTTTGTTTTGTTTTTTTGGTTACCAAATTTCCTACATTCCACACACACAAATGACACAAATGTCAAGCGAGCTTTTTGTTTAATTTTTGCTACTGCAGTTTTTTGTTTTTCGTTTTTAATTTGCAACGCTCCGATTTGTAAGCTAAGCTTAGTGGGAAAGCTTGCCGAGCCGCTTTTGTTGTAACGGGACAGAGAATCGCGGGCTTCAGTTTGGCTACGGTTTCAGTTTGTTTTGACCGCGCCACACGCTCTGAGGTGTTTGTTGCCCCAAAGCGTCGACTTGTCGCGGAATAAATATACGAAAATTATACAAAAAGCGCCTTAAAATTAACCATAATATTAGTTAAAGTTCGAGGTACAGGTTCGAGGTGGCGGGCGGCAGGAGTTGGAGAAACCTGTTTTGAAATTTTTACCAAAAATAAAAAGGCGAAAGTTCAACAAACCGTTTAAGCCTTAAATCCCTTAAAAAAAAACGAGCCTATATATATTATACACGTCGACATCGATTAAGTGCAGTGTTTCCAACTTCAATGACGGGTTTTTCCGTGGCATACCCCCAGAGTGCATCGGTGACCCTTATATGCAAATGCGGCTAGAAGTGCCCGATTCTTGGCCATTAAACGTGGACATATTGCCATTTAGCCCGCGTGCCTTGTGCAATCTTTCGGCAAACAAGATATTTGAGTTTGGCTAAAGAAATAAAACAGAAAAACGTAAATAAACCAGCATGATATGCGTGTTTTTAAATAATAAATACAGTATAACTTCTATAAATCTCAACAGCGGTTGATTATAAAACAAATCGTTTAAAAACAAATCTTTTTTATATTTCAAGTTGTGAAAATAAAAATTTACATTTTTATAAAGACCCAGCGGGCAGTTTTAACCAGAACTTTGTTAGTTAAATGACTATAAAATCACGTAAAGCCCTCGAATAAAGGTTTAACAATGCTTAATATAAATTCCCGGAACGCTGAAGCTTTCAGGATTAAAGTTACACAACAATATTAATTTAAAAAAAGTGACTAAATGCATTTATGATGAAGAAAATACATATTTAAATATATATTGAATATAATAAATATATATATTTAAAATATTCAAGTCATTTCACATCATAAAACATGGCTAGAAGGAATTTATTACAAAATTATTAACAAACAAATTCCAAATTTGATTTCCAAAATAATAAAATAATGCTTTGTTTCTTAATGCTTGGTTTTGATATCAAAATAATAAAATAATGCTTTATTTATTAATAAAAGAAACAAAACTAAGCTTTGTATAATCTCCAGATATTATTGTAAAGGCAATAAATATTTAAATTACAAATTATTTATAATTCAAAAACAAAAACCTTTTTAAAATCCCCCCTTTTATACTTAAATTTTCTACCACTTTTTCAAAATTGAATTAAAAATGTTAAAATGGGTCTACTTAAATTCGTCTCTTCACTTTTTTTAAACTAAAAAAAGTTATAATGTGTCTTCTTTATGGCCTAGTAAATACGGCTATCAGAGTAAACACAAACCCAGGAAAAAAAGGTGAAAATACGTGCCGAAATTCTGGGAATGATGGAACCACCGGGAAGCCACTTAGTCAGTTTCAGTTGAGGTGCGCCCGCTGGGAATCGATTGTCTTGCGTTTTCGGTTTTTTTTGGGGGTTCATCGTGAAAATCAGTTTAAACCAGTTTATGGATCCCGTGACCGCAAGCCGATTTATTACGCATCTCATAGAGATCGTACCAATCCACCCCATCGCCTAACCCTATGCACCTTGCGGTGAACTGGTTTCCCAGCTCAAGGCTTTTCTTGTTTTCTTTTTCGCTTAATTATTTTTGACAGCCTCGAAATTGGGTGGCTTAGTTTGCTCATATGCATAAAATGCATTCATAAATCTTCTGTTTTAATTTGAATTTATTTTAAATTAAAAGATTTAAAGCTAAAAGATTTCTCCCAAAAGCTTATCACGTGAGACTCTGCAAAAATGTAAATCTTTTGGTGACTTAACTTGTGATCTGCTTATAAAATCAGCTTGAATGGGGTGTTATTTTAAATAGACTTTTTATATTTTAAAACCCCTTTCAATTGCTTAACTAATCACATTCCTTTCAATTTAAATTTAATTTAAAAGCTTTTAAAGGTCTTAAATATAAAAAGAAATTATTTCCAATGCTTGTACACATATAAACACGTAATATTTTAATTGTGTCAAAAACTTCAGCACTCCCAATCGCATAATAAACAAGCTGAAAGCCAAAAAAAAAACCAAAAACCCAAAGAAAGAAAGCAGCCAAACAAGAAGAGCTATTAATGTCCAATTATAAAGTAATTTCTTCGCTTTTTGTGTGTGCGCGTGTGATTTCGAAAGGCTTTTGCCACTTAGCACTCAGGGCCCGAACCCGTGTCGATAAGTAATGATAATGATCAATAATACTCAACAACAAATGATGCTTAACTGAGTGAAAATCAATACGCAGGCAAAATCAAACCAAAAGACTTTAAAACAATAATAAAATCAAAGGCAAACAGCAGAGGCTTAAGCAAACAGCAGAGGCGCATTACGTATACGCCGCGATGTCCAATGGCAAGGCTAACAAAGCTGCCGCCACAGCTGAGAAAAATGGGTAAAGTAACTAAAATTAAACTCTGCCTGCTTGCACATTTTCCCACAATAGTTTAATTGTTAACTGGAATTAATCGAATGCCAAATGCAAAAACACAAACCTCTTTTTTTCCCCATTTCCGTTGCAGCGCGCTGAACGATCGGCCATTGTTCATGCAAAACGGCAGCGGCGGACGCACTGCATCCAACGATGTGGAAGTCAGCAACTTTCGACGAGCCCTCCCACAGTTCATAGCTGTTAGTATTAAGAACATATTGCTATTCGGTAAATAACAACAAAATATATTCCAGTTACATGTATTTTTTTCTCACAAGGGAAAATGAAGTCAGGAAGCTGATTGAATTTTTAAATTGTAAATCATAAAAAACATATAGCTGTGCATATTAATCATAATTAAAGTCAGTGAGTTGCCAGTATTTAATGCTTTATTTATTGTAAATTATTTGCCTGTAAATCTTATTGTTTTTTTGATAATTTATCATCCTAGTTGACATTGCATTTTATTTTTATTTGGCATCACTAAGTTTAATTGCTTGTTAAAAATCTACACCTGATGTTAAACAGAGATTTAGGAAATATTATGCTTATTAGTTAATTAACTTCATAATTTATTATAATTTCTAATTTGAAACATGTTTTTAGGAGAGTTGTATGACTCGTTTTGTTTTGGTTTCAAGTCGAGTGAATTATTTGTGTGATTTATGGCTTCATTTTTCCTTAAAAAAATACTTGTTGTACCTTAAACTAAAATGAAATTATATTTAAAATTCTGTTTGTTTTGTCCAGGATATGGCATGACCTTAGGGTTTCCCACAATTGTGATTCCCGCCATTCAGGGCGGCGAGGGACGCAGTGAGACCAGTGGCGACATAGTCCTTAACAAGGATGAGATCTCTTGGTTTAGTAAGTATCCAAAACTAAAGTTTATTAATTTAATTTATAATTAATATATTTTATGTTATCCTAAGGTTCCATTAACCTTATTTGTGTGCCGCTGGGTTGCCTGTTCTCCGGCCTGCTTACTCAGCCTTTGGGCAAGCGGAGAGCCATGCAGGTGAGTTCATTAAAAACATCTCTAAATTTATTTACAAGTTTGTATTTGTTAAGACACAAAGGGCAAGCTAGAATTGAGCAATTTTTGCAAGTTTTTTTCGGCACACACCTGAAATGATGATCATGAGGCCACTTAGCCGCAATCATCTGCGGCTCATCGGGTGCTCCTCCAATTACTTGGAACACTGACACACTGAGCTGGAAACGAGCTCTGCGTGACTTTGTGGGAGGGTTATGGTTATGCAATTATGCTTATCCGATGGTGCTGATCTCTGTCTCGGTCTCTGTTTTCCTTAGTTTGTCAATCTACCAATACTGGCCGCCTGGCTGATGTTTCACTTTGCGACGCGCACGGAACACCTGTATGCGGCTTTGTGCTTGGCTGGACTTGGTGGTGGATTGATGGAGGCGCCGGTAAGTGAATCCCAAAGCCACACTGATTAATAGCTCTGAAATATAGACAAACCTTTTATCTAACCTAACACTTGGCAACTGTGAACTGTTGCCTTAAAATTCATTATCTTTTGTTTATCTTTTCATTTGCATAATTCGTTAGAAATGGGGGACTTTTCACTTTTACCCTACGGATTTGTGAATTTCTGTTGAAACTGTGAAATTATGAAAACTAAATATCTGGGAAAACTGAAGTTACTTAAGGAAAAAAATCCCAAGTTCTCACCTATTAGCAAGAATATCATTAAGAGGCTTTATATCTGGTTAGATCTTTGTAATTGTTTTAAAAGGTAATGAAATAAAAACTAGGAAGCAAACTGGCTACAAACACAATTTACTATTTAAGTAATTAGTTTGCGGTTTACAAAAATATAAAACTATATATTTAGATTCGCATTCTTTAAAAATAAAAACGAAAAATATTCTGAAAACTAACAACAATTTTATGGAAATAAATTAAACTTAACTTACAACAATTTTATGGAGTTAAATTAGACTTAATTCCATAAAATTGTTGTTAAATTAGACTTAACTCCATAAAATTGTTGTAAGTTTTCAAGATGTTCCTTTTTTTATAACAATTTTATGGAGTTAAGTATAATTTAACTCCATAAAATTGTTGTAAGTTTTCAGTTTTCAAGTTTTAATGGCCATAAAGCTTAGTTCTTTAAAGTATCTCTAAAATGCCCAATAATATGTTAAACAATAACAATGTTAGTTGATTTTATAATTAAGGTTTCTTTGGTTATTTCAACCCTGTAAATTGCAATTATCCGGTTAAATTTCCATTAGGTTTTTAAAACCTATATAAAGCTTGGAAATACCTTTAGAAACCATTTGAAAAAATGATATTGTTGTGGATTTTATTGCTTTTACTCTTCTTTTGTGATCAGCAAAATGGTAATATTGTCTATCGAACGCGTTGGCCGAAATATATAGCGAAAAATATTTATGGCAAACCCCTCAAGGTGGGACTTTCATCTTTAAATTCCGAAATCCTGAATATTTATTTAACTTAAAATAATTCACTTACAAGCCGAAAGACTACTGCAAAGCAAATCTTTGCCCAGAGGGTCAAAAACATGTCACCTGCGGCACAATATTTGTAAGTAGATTTTGGAATCCAAACTAAAGAAGCTGGAGAATGTGATTTTCGAATCCGGAAATGAATGAAATTTCCAAATTTTATACAAAATCAAACGGAGATTCCTTGGATCCTTCTTTTTAGTGGAGTCCACAATGTGGCGAATACCACAAGGGCTTTGAGATGAACTTATGCTCAAAGAAGATCGTTAAGGCTGTCAACCGCCTCCGAAACCAAGTAACTGACGGATTGACCCACCTGCCGCAGGGAATGGCAATGCCCAAGTTGATTTGGGATTCAGAACTGGCCACGCTGGCGATGCGGGTTAACAACCAATGCAACAATTACCCCGTCGGCCTTTGTGCGAACACAATGCGCTTCAGGGAAGTGGGCGAGTCCTCCGACTTTCGATACCTGGTGACTCGTGGCTTGAATTTGAGTGTAATAGGCTTCTTCAATAGTTGGCGCGAGCAAGCGTCCAAGATGCAGCCCAGCGACGTTTCAAGCTTCCCAAGCTTGGAGGGCATGGATCCTGAGCTCCTTGCATTCGCCAACCTGATTAACTCGAAGGCCAGAAAGTTCGGCTGCGGAATGCTCGACACCAGCAAGAAGCGCTTCATCACCTGCCTGTTTAACCAGAGACTTAAGGCGGGCCAGGAGCTCTACGAGAAAAAATAAATAAATAATAGATGGGTCCACAGAAAACGGCATTGAGAAAGAAATCTAAAGTAATTTCGATAAAATTATTTGGATTAGGTTTTATGATATATAAGGTTCATTTACAGAGATCTTGCTTCAAAAAGTATGAAATTAAAGGAAATTTGGCAAAGAAAAGTCAAAGAAAATATATTATTTAACTTGCAACGAAAAAGAAAATTAAAATAATGTAAATAAAAATATTTAGATAAGGTTATTATGATATATAAGATTAATTTCCAAAGATCTTGCTAATAAAGTATGAAATGAAAGAAAATTTGGTAAGCAAAATGGTATAGAATTCATATTATTTAACTTGCAACGAAGAAGAAATCTTAAGTAATTTAAATTAAATTATTTAGAAAGGTTATTATGATATATAAGATTAATTTACAAAGATCTTGCTTCAAAAAGTATGAAATTAAAGAAAATTAAGCAAAGAAAAGGTAAAGAAAATATATTATTTAACTTGCAACGAAGATAAGATAAGGTTATTATGATATATAAGATTAATTTACAAAATTATTGCTTAAAAATTTATGAAATTAAAAGTAATTTGGTAAAAAAAGGTATAGAAAACATATTAATTCACTTGCTTGAAAGAAATCTAAATTAATTTAGATAAAATTATTTGGATTAGGTTATTATCATATATAAAGATAAGTTTACAAAGATCTTAATTAAATAAAAGGACATTTGGTTGCTTAACAAATTTTATATTAGGAAACTGAAGAATATACATTTTTTTAACTTGATAGACTACTATAAATTGTAATAAAATAAAAATATTCATAAATTTATAAATTTCAATTTATGTTTAATTTAAATTAAAATTTTCTAAAATCCCCAAATTTTGTATTTGAAATTTATTAAAACATTTTTCTGGACCAGTAATTTAAAAGTATTAAAGGTGTCATATCTTTCGATCTTAACTTAGGAACGAGTTAAATTAAGAAACAAACTATTATTTTTTATTATACACATTTTTTATATTTGACTTCTGACCATGAAAAGTATTTTAAATTGAAATGTTATAATTTAAATACTAAAATCTTAAATTGAAACATATAATTTAAATTCTAAAATACCCTTTTTTCTCAGATCACAAACTCAAGATAATTCCCAGATTCCTCATCTTCTCTTGCGCTTAAATTCTATCAATACGATCTGAGAAGGTCATCACATATGAATGATCATATGACCATTAAATCAACAATTGTGGATTCAATCCGAGTGTTTTTTTTTCTTATGTCAATTGCTGATTACCCCTCACGATCGCTCATCCACTGGTGACCCACAAATTCCTTTGGCAACAATGGCTTAAACCACATCGTCAGTTAGTTTGCGTTCAAGTATAGTTTTTTATTGTGGCCTTGGCCAACTCCTTGAGATTTGTAGTTGCTGGCTTGTCACTTGAAGTAGCTACAAGTTGCTGCCAGTGTTAGGTATTTATTTTAACCCTTTGGTGTCTGAGGGTTTAAGTTTTTGGTTGGCAGTAATTCCTTTTTTTTGTGAGCTAGAAAAAACAAACAATAATTAATTAACAATTGATAATCAAAATATTAAATGAAGTTCAAGAGTTCAAGGTGCCTGTGCAGGGGTAATTTCCACTATCAAATTAATTTCCACTAACCATTACTCTTGCTCTTCTCCAGGTGCTCACCTATGTGGCCGAGATCACGGAGCCCAAGTACCGCGGCATTCTCTCCGCTCTGGGCACCACCTGCGTCATCACCGGTGTCTTTATTCAATTCATTTTGGGTTCCCTGATGGACTGGCGAAGTGTGGCGGCCGTGAGTTCAGCTTTTCCGGTAATCACCATCGTCATGCTGTGCTTTGTGCCCGAGAGTCCGGTTTGGCTGATACGAGAGCAACGTTTCCGGGAGGCTGTCAAGTCCCTGCAATGGCTGCGCGGCTGGGTGCCGGAGCACAAGATCGAGGCGGAGTTCAATCAGCTGTATGATGAACTGATCACCCAGAAGGCCATCGAACTGACAGCGGACGGTGTTCCGTTGCCGGGACAGCGACGAACGTTGAGTCAACGCCTGAGGATGTGGCGCAAACGCAGCTTCCTGGTGCCCTTCCTTCTGGTCTCCTTCACCTTCTTCACGGGCCACTTTTCCGGCAAGACGCCGCTGCAAACGTATGCTGTGCAGATCTTCCACACTCTCAAGGCTCCGATGAACAAGTACCATGCCACCATCCTGCTGGGAGTGGCCGAGATGCTGGCCACCATACTTGGTGTGATACTCATCCATTTCACGGGCAAAAGGCCTTTGGTTTTGGTTTCCACGGTGGGCACTGGCCTGTGCTTCTTCGGCACAGCCACTTATGCACATTTCCTGAATGAAGTTCCCGGATTTACGGTCAATAATGTGGTGGTTAATGCCTCATCCCTGGTGCCCAAGGATGCGATTCTCTCGCAGGCGAATATCTCAAAGATCTTTGAGACAGAACAGCAAGCCATAAGGCAGGAAGCGGCGGAGATGTTTACTACACAATTTCCGGATTTCGAGACAACTACAATGGAGCCCTATAATCGCAGCAGGAGGGAAGTGGATGAGACCACCACCGAAGCAACCATGGACACCACCATGTGGCCAGAGTCTAGTAGCAGTTCGGTGCCCAGTTCATCAGCAGCAAAGCCATCAACAACGGCAAAGCCACCCATAGCGGAGGACATCCTTTTGGTGGTGCCTAAACAGGAGCACAACTATCTGGTTTGGGTGCCACTCATCCTGCTGCTGCTGTCCGCCTTCTTCTCGCATTTGGGCATCCGCATGCTGCCCTGGATATTAATTGGCGAGGTCTTTCCGGCGGAGATACGAAACACTGCCTCTGGCTTTGCCGGAGGAGTGGGCTATATATTTGGCTTTTTGGCCAACAAACTGTTTCTGCTGATGCTGAGTGCCTTGACATTGCCCGGAACCTTTGCCTTTTATGCATCCGTGGCTTTTGTGGGCACCATTGTCCTGTACTTCACCTTACCGGAAACGGAGGGTCGCACTCTGGGTGTAAGTATTAGTTAAATATATTATATAATATATATAAAATCAACTTAACTTCCTTAGGAAATCGAGGCCCACTTCTCCAAGAAATCCGACATGAATCTATTGCGCAAGCAGCCCAGCAATAAATTGCCCGTCAAGGACGAATCGCAATATCCGCCTGGCAATGCCATCAATGTGGCTGGCATGCAGAGCTTCCATGTGCCCATCACCTCACAGCAGCAGGCGAAGATTATACACTTGCAGCAGAGCGACTTTGCGCCCAGGCCGCCCAATGGAAGGACAGCGGGCGTAGGTATGGCCAATCCGGCCTTTGAGGAGAGCAACACCACGCATCTGTGAGCATCTAGAGCTGGCCTGCTGTCCAGCATCGCCTGTGTCGCCTGTGTGTCATCATCCTGTGTCAAACATTCTTTAGACGTGCTTAACATTCCAGTGATATTTCTGAGAAATAAACTTAACTTACATAGTTTTACATATTCAGTTTTTTTAATGGTGCAATGGGGGATCGGATCTCTGCTTTATTTTCAAACATTATCTCAGGGTTTTGGTTTAAAATCCAAAGGATAACTCTTCTTTTAGGTTTGGAAACCTAAATTCACAGAAATACCAAAGAAGTTGCAAAGAAATTGCATGTTTAAATTCATTCTATGCTTTCCTTTTTCGCGATTTCTTGGGCCACATGTAAAATATATTTAAATTAGTTGTTTTAAACTTGTTTCTTAGATTTAAAAGTTTGGTAACAGACAAAAAAGGTTAAGTAAATGTCCAGTATTTAAATTTAATGTAAAATGCAGTTGCTTTCTTTTTAAATCCCTCGGGAAGAACACGGTATCCACAACCAATTCGCCTTAATTGATCGAAGGAACAGAATAGAGAAGATCCATACATCTAGTCTCAGGGTTTTCAACTACTTTTTATGTGAACTTGGCTTTTGTAACTCGTATTTTAAAGCATGCTTAAATGTAATATTGTATAACACATTTCCATGGAGATATATATGTATGTATAACTTTATATAGATGCAGCAAGGGCACAGCGGCTTTCTAGGTCTCATCGTCCTGCAGCTCGAGGAATTGTGTGCAGATGTCGCGACTGCATTCGCCCTTGTTGTTGAATAGGAATTTGTAATAATGGCCGTCCGCACAAATGGCTATAAATTAAATATTAAAAGGGGAAAGCTCTGCCAGAATCATAACCCAAAACTCACCCACAACCGAATTGGGATCGGCGCCAAAGGCACACACACATCGGGGTCCCTGCGGTATTGAGAACTTCACGAAGCTCCATTGGCTCGAAAAGTACTTGGGTATTATCGAGGACTCGCGGGGCTTGTTGTCCTCCAGGTTGAAGACGTGTATGGTGCCATGATCGGAGGCCACCACCACCATGGTGGACTGGTGGTTGAAGTTAATGCAGAAAATGTTTGCATGATTGCTGCCCCGCCTCAGTTCCGACACCTTCTTGCCGCTCTCCGTGTCAAAGATCCGGATGAGCGTACCCTTCTCACCGGCGGTGGCCAGTCGCGTGCCCTGCAGGTTCAAGGCAATGCAGCTGATGCCCGCCTCGTGGGCAATCACCTCCAGCGGCGCCCGTTCCGTATTAGCCAGATCAACGATCTGGACGTGGCCAGTGCGCCGGCCGGGGAATGCGAGCAGGCTCTTGTTGCTGTGCGGGCACAGGACGCACAGGCCATTGGGATTGGAGCTCGTCTCGAACACATGCAGCTGCTGCGGCTGCTGTGTGAAGGTGAATACCTTGATTACACCCTCCAGCACCACAACGATGCGATCCCTGCGAAGCCGCACCGCCCGCACCGGCTGGTTGAAGTCCAACGATATGGCCGGCGACTTCTTCAGGTCGTCCCACACGATCACCTTGTTTGGCGGATACAATGGGCGAATGCCGCCGCCCACCAAAGCCAGATAATTGCACCTGAACAGCATCTCCACATGGCTCAGACCACCTACGAAAAAAACAATGGAATTTCGTGGGAAATCAAAGGTTTCTTCGCTCTCCTACCTTCTGGGAAGTATTGGCGTTCCTTTTCCTTCAGCGGATCACAGTTGTAGACCCGGAATCCGGTGTCCGTGGCACAGGCAAAGCATCCTGCAACGCAATAGGTTAGCTATAGTATATGGACACCGCAGTATATGCAGTTTTATATGTAAACAAGAGCCCGTACCCTGGTCTTGGTTAAAGGCTGCGTAGAGCAGCCCGTTCCCGTACGGGTTTTGCTCCGTGAGGTTCATTGCACGCTCCGCGGGATCTTGGAGACCAGGCAGCCACTAATTACTTCCTTTTCTATTGCTGGTGGACAGGAAAACAAACCAGTGGACGGCACTTCGGATGAGATGGAATTTTTTTTTTTTCGTATAAAAACAATGGTTTTAGTGGGACCGAACTGCGCAAAGTGCTGCCATACCTGCCGATTACACGCCCACCGGCGAAATTACTTAATTACTTCATTAAATTGCTATATCCCCGCATTAGTTTTAACTTTGCAAGTTTAAATAAGAAATAAAATTGTTTTAAACCTTATAAAAATGTTTATTTTATTCTTTGATTTATTTTAAATTTTATTTAAGCGCCGATATCGATAAAAGTCATCGATATCTTGACACCAGACCGAATGCTCCACAAAAACAGAAATAACAAATTTTACCACTCGCTCGGCGGCCTAAAATCATGGAGTTCAGCACGGATCTCTGCTTCGCGGAGGACTCCATCGAGCCGTGTCGAACCTGCGGCATATATTTCACAATTGGCCTGAGCCTGGACCAGGAGGAGGAGCTGGTAAAACCCTTGTTCGACACGGATGACGCCGTGTCTCCCACTTGCATGGCGGAGATCCTGGAGCAGATGTCCGCCTGGAAGATGCCTGTAACTGTGTACTTACTTTCATGAAGACCCAGTGACTAACACTCGTCTCTACGTAGGTGACGCGAGATGATGGGCGACCGCAGTACATGTGCATCACCTGCATCGCGGAGTTCCAAAAAGTGCTCAAGTTCAAGAGCAGTTGCCTGGAGACCCACGAGCAGTTCGAAGAGTTGGAGCTGCAGCGAGAGCATAACGGCGTGGTGATCAAGCGCGAGATCGAAGCCGAGCCGGATGAGAAGTTCTGCGGCTTCATTTACCTCGATATATCGGACGAGGAGATCAGCGACGAGGATGGCAGCAGACGCGTCTCCGCCGCCTTCGATATACCTCATGTACCGATCAAGGAAGAGCATATGGCAAGGGTTCCCATACAAACCAAGTCGGCATACCTGCCGCCAGAGCCCAAAGAGCTAATGCCGCCGCCCATCGAGTCTGACTTTAGGGAAATGGAAAGCGATTCGCTCAGCGGCATGTTTTCTCCCTCTGATGCTGGCGCCAACAGCGAAGATGATGATGAGGAGGAGGAGGAGGTGATCATCAAATTCACTTACGACGATGATGACGAAGCAGCTGCCATGCTGCCACAGCCCTTTGTTGAATCATCGCCGACTGTCGTGTCGTGTAAACTCTGTTCGTTCGCTTCGCCCAACGAGGCAGCCCACCTGGAACACATGCAGCGAATGCACCTGCTTAAAGACTGGGAGTGCCACATCTGTGCCAAGAAGTTCACCAGCGCCCCGGAGTCTCGTCTCAAGTTTCACATGAAGTGGCACAAGCTGCAGCGTCATCTCAAGTGTCCGTTGTGCGGCTTCTTCTGCAGCTCCAAGGAAACGCTAAAGGACCACAAGAAGGCGGTGCACACACGCACAAAGTGCACTTTCTGCGGGAAAAGTGAGTAAAGTGGGAAGCATTTTTGATATTTATTCATTTTTATATATATTATTTCAGACATCAGAACGAATTTGATGCAGCGGCATTTAAAAACGCATCTAGAAGGTAGGTTATCTTTGAATAATGTTTTTTATTTGCCTATTAAAAGCTTTTTTCTGTTTAATCATAGACCGCCAGCCCCAAGTCAATGCGGAGACCGCTTCACCTCCAGTAGTTCCTACTCCTACAAAGACAACAGCCAGTCAAGAAGAGCCTGTATCTCCTGAAGAATATCTACCTCCAGAGGCCTCTACAAATCCTAAACCAGAAGACTTGTGTGCCTCTGCTACCGCGGAAGACATTCCCCAAGAAAAAGACTCTGCTTCTGTGGTACAGTTCGCCCACTGCAGCGATACCTTTGGCGACACCAAGCAGCTGGGAGCTCATGTGCTGGCCAAGCATAAAAAACCCAAAAAGAGACTGCATTCACCGGACAAGACGCCGCCACCTGTTCAGCCAGCGAAGGTCAGTAAGCCGGAGATCGAGAAGAGCCCACCTCCAGCCAAGCCAAAGGATGAAACATCCAACTCCAGCTTAAGAGAAGAAAGCCTCAATGGAAGCTCAAAAGAGCGGCAGCAGAATGATAACAATAAATCGCTTTCGCGTTGTCCACTTTGCCACAAGACCTTCAATCTGAAGTTCAAGCTAAACCGACACATGAAGCATCACAAGGCACCATTCTGAGGCATTTTTCTTGTTAATTTTTCAACTATAAAACTATAAATACTACTGAAGTAATTAGTATATCATTTGCCTTTGTTGAATCATGTGACAAACATTTAAATTTATGTTTCTTATCATTTAAGATTTCTAATCAGTTTCCATGTTAAACCATTGAACTTGTAAGCTTAGGCTAAGTATTGCGAAATATGAAAAATATGAAGAATTAAACAAAGCAACTCTCGTATCTCGTATCTAGTTTCATCTGAGTTTTATTGGGTGTGTCTCTCTCTATAAGTAATATAATTATTTATGAACTTTGTTTTGGGGAGGACTTTCTCGCTTTCTACTTTGCAAACTTTTCGCCTAAATAAATCAAATTACATTTTAGTTTTAAAACTGAATTAAAGAAAAAATTAACCAAAAAGGTAGAAGGGTAAACAACGTGGTTAAACAAGCCTCTCCTCCAAAGCCTCCTCCGCCTTCCCACTTAGTTACCACTCCCCGTGGCCGTCTTGAGCACCGTGGCCGGAATCAGTTTGGTGGCCAGCGCCTTTCCGGTCGCCGCCGCCTCTCCTCCAGCCACCGTTGTTACGGAGAGCTTGCCGCCAGACGAGGCCCCAGCCGCCGTTGCCATTGGTATCACCTTCAGGCTAGACAGGGGCTTTAGGTTTAGGCCCTGCAAGCCCGGCGAGAAGTACAGCTGCCCGCCATTGCCTTGCACGGCGAACACGAGATTATTTCCAGTTCCTGTCGCCGCTGTCGTTGCCGCTGGCGATGCCGTCGTGGTGGCGGTAATTTGCTTGTTAGCCACCAGCATATTCTTGGCCAGGCGCAGAGTTTGTGTGCCGCCAGCTCCAATTAGTAGCGTTTTGGGTGCTGTAGAGGATGTGCTCTGTACACTGTTGCCGCTGTTGCTGCTGCCGCTGCTGCTGCTGCTGGTGTTGGCCAGGCGGAGCAGTTGGTTGCCCATAATAACAGTTTGTACGGCGTAGATCCAGCAGGTCGAGCGGGAATCTGTAAGAAAAGCATAATATAAAATATTTATAGATTTAAACCTCTTTTTCCATATCGAATTCCCTGGCTTACTCACCGCTCCCTGTAGCTTCACGGTCTGTCCGCCAATCACAATATTCTGAGTTGTTCGCACGGCATTTGTGGCCACACCCCCGCCGGAAGCCGCTCCTGCAGAAGCCACCGTTGTGGTCGCCGTGGTTGTGGTCTGGGTGGTGGCCACACTGCTGCCGCCCAGCTGCTTTAGCTGCTTGGCATGCACCAGCAAAGGTTTGCCCGGCAACACCGTTGTTTTGCCAATGATTTTGGGCATTATGGTGGTTCCACCGCCAACTGTCGTTGTTGTTGTGGCGCTCACAATCCGTGCCATTGTGGGTAACTGCTTGTTGGGCTGGTTGGGGCTCAGGGTAATCACATTACCCGCCGCCGAGGAAGTCGCCAGATGAATAATATTATTGCCAGCCGTGGTAAGAAGCTTGTTGCCGCCAGCAGGCTGCTTTTGTATTAAGCTATCCAGGGTGATGATATGACCCGTTCCCTGAGTGGCATTCCCTGCAGCTGTTGCTGGTGTGGCTCGAATCACGCGAGTGGCGGCTCCAGTTTGATTGGCCGGTTGCTTAAAATTCTGCAGGACAATCCTCTGTTGCTGTTGCTGCTGCTGTGCTGCTGTGGGGAAGCACTCGTCACCGCTGCCTTAACCACGGGGCCACTGGGCGATGTGGCGAGTATTTTGGGAGCTGATTTTGTCAGCGCCTGGAATACGATTTTCTTGTTCGCTGAAATGGCCGTGTTGCCTGTCAAGAAATGGGGCTTTGATTAGTATCTAAGGGTTCTTTGAATTACATTTAAGATCCTCCCAACTTACCCACAATGATCCTTTGCTGCGGTGAGCTCTGGGCTGGACTGACACTGCTGTTCACCTTCACCTGCTTAAGCTGCTGCTGCTGGAGACTGGCAAAGGCCTGGGGCGACATCTTGACAATGGTTCCGCCACCGGTGACGGGGGAACTTGTCGTTGTCGTCGTCGCTGTGGTTGGATTTGAAGCTTCTGTGGCGGAAATACTTGTCATCGGTTTGCTGGCCACAATCGAAACGGCGCCGATTTTCTGTTGAACTGGTCGCACGGTCTGCGATTGGGGCACCACTCGGGGTCCCAGGATCTGCACAGATGATGGCTTTGGCGATGTCATTGTGGGGTTACCAGCTATGGTGGTCCCTCCTCCAGCGGGCAACAGGCGTATGATGTTCTTGGGCATCTGAGGACGCGGCGTAATGGTTAAAGCCTTGGGTTTACCACCGGCCACCGGTTGTACTTGCAGCTGCAACTGCTGCTGTTGCTGTTGCTGCTGCTGTTGCTGCTGCTGCTGCTGTTGCTGCTGCTGCTGCTCCATGGGTATGATAAAGCTACCAATTTTACTATTGGGAACAGGCTTCTTGATGGTCAGCTTGGTCTTGGTTACTACCGAGGGCGGCACGTTCGGCGTGGTGGCCACATGCACCGTTTGCAGGCCACTTGGCGTGGACACCAGTATGGGCGTGGTGTTGCGCGTGGGACTGATCTTGGAGATCGCAAAGTTGCCAGCCTTGGCAGCAGCCAGCGGTCGTTGTACGGTCGTTGGAGCGGGAATGGGCAGGGCCACGGGCTTCAACAGAGATTTCTGCACCTGCTGTAGGGGATTCTGATTCGGATTAGGCGATGAGGAGGAGGCGGAGGCGGCTGAGGCTGCAGCTACTATCGTTCCCACACTGCTGGCAGTGCCGGGTGGTATGTGATATTTCAGAGGCGGCACTGGTGGGCATTTTACGCCCAAAGGCTTCTTTACCTGCAGCACAGGAACCGTGGAAACTTGCACTGGCGACACCACGGTAGGCACCAAGGCAGGCATTTGCTCCTGCTGTTGATGGACATCCTGCAGCACCCCAGATCCTTCACTGCCGTCTGCTGTCTTTGGCCTGGCCAACTGTTTGCGCTGCTGTTGCTTCTGCTTCACCAACGACTGGTTCTGTCGATGCATCCTCTCGAACTCCGCCTCGCTGCGATTGCGGTGCAAATATATCCAAATCTTTCGCCTGGCATCGTACTTCACGCACGGATCCTGACCGCCATGCATGCGATCCAAGGCTCCACTCACAATGGTTTGCAGCACATTATCGGCCGCCTGTTGGCTCACATACTGCGAGCACTTGAGTAGCTCGGAGATCTCCGAGCGGGTTCCCTCCCCATTGGGCAGCCGGGCCGTGGCATCGCGCACCAGCGTCAGGATGGTCACGAAGGGCGGTCGATCGTCCACCATCACCGCATGTCCTCGCGCCTTGTTCAGCGGCATACTTTGGGTGTAGATCCCCTTGACGGGCCCCACCACACTCTCGTAGCCGTTGAGGCGGTAGGTGAACGGCCGGTGCGGATACTCGAAGCGAATACGCTCCTGCCGCTGGAACTCCAGGATCTCCGCTTGGCTGGCCGTGCGCACGGTCCAGGTGGTGGGACATCTGGGCGGCGGCGTGGGTGTGGCATCCACCACCGCCGCACTCATGTAGGCATTCGAATTAAGCCCTGGACTCAGTTGCGACTGCTCCTCCCGTTGACTTCTCAGCCAGCTGTGGCACAGGCCCTGCAGGCGGGCATCCGAGTCTCGGCCAGCGCCTATCCATTGGTAAATTCCCAGCTGCGTCTTGTGCTCAATGTAGGGCACATATTCCGGCGGCACAGAGCCGAAATCCCCGGCCAGGAAATTGATGGCGGACTGCAGCAATTTGGACCAATCCGGCACGGTTGATCGCTGCTGCCAGTCGCCCGTGGGTATGACCGCATCCGCGTTGATATCCCGCCAGCTGGACAGCAGAATTTGTAATTCGCCGTAGGTGAGTCGGTGCTGCGGCGTGGACACAAACAGATCCCGCAGCAACGAGAAGAAGGAGGCAGGACGGGGTGAGGCCGGCGGTCGGATAAGCACTTCCCTTGTGGGACTGCCGGTGATGTGGCCAGCTGATGCAGGCGTTGGATTGCTGGCGAGATTATGAGGCAGCGTGGGACTCGGGCTGGAGGTAGCAATCGGTCCATTCAAGGGCTCTAGCTTGGGCACGGGCTGGGGCGGAAGAGCAACTGTTACGGATGCTGATGCGGGTGCTATTTTCTTTGGCATGATCTTCGGCTCCCGGGGGCTGGGCAGGTGCTGCTCCTGATCTGTCTGGTGGTCCTCTAGAGCCCGACGACCGTACACCTGCTGCGGTTCATCCAGCAGCATGGGTTCTGCCTCTGTAGCATCCGCAAACTCGCTCTTGTTCGGCGTTGCCCCGCCGCCAATGGGCACCAGGGCCGGTGGCTCCGGATTGAGGCGTGCCATCAGCGCCTTGGGCTTTCGTCCGGGCTTGAAGCTGCCCACGAATTGGGCCCGCGTGCAGATGTCGCGTAGGCGCACCTCTGAGGTGTCGAACTCGGGACTTTCCTGTAAAAATTCTCGGTTTACTTAAGTTTATGTTCTATGAAATTCTGGATAATCATCCACTTACCGGCTGCTCCACCTTCCGGCGCTTGAAATCCCTCAAATACTTTCGAAAATTCTTATCGTTCAACTGGGGAATCCTCTCCTCTTGCATGAATCTTAGCACCTGCTCATCGTCCACGCCTGGCCGTCGCTTAAAGAAGGTATTGTAAATGCATTTCTTGTCCGCCGCATTCGAGGGTCGTCCTGGGCCCGCCGGCTCCGGTGCCCTGGGCTCCTCCATTTTAAATTCCTGCGGCGTCTTGGCCAGCCGCTCAATTAGCTGGGCGCACTCCTCGTCCTCCTCGGCACTGATGTCGCCAAACTTTAGCTCGCATTCGCCCACCAGATCCAGGAGCTCCTGGGCGTAGCGCTTCTTGGCTCGTTGCGAGCAGAAGCGATTCTCCATCGAAAGCGTTGGCGGCTTCCGTTTGCGGGGCCTTGGTCTCGGCAGGGATTTGCCAAAGGCTCCTTCAGCGGGCGGGGCAGAGGTGTAAGCGTGCTGCAACAGTTGCTCCCGGGAGAGAAAGAGCTCCTTGGCCAGCTGGCTGAGACGCTCGGCCTGCTGGAAACGGAATTCCCTGCGGCTCGAGTGTTGAATGCTCCGGCGCAGCTGCAGGACATCGGGGCGCAGGTTGCCCTCCTCCAGCTGACGCTGCAGCTGGAGCAGCGGGGATTGCCCGAAGCGCTGAAGGCCGCCATTGAAGAGCTGGACCAGGGTGCGCTGCTGCTCGGCGCCCGCCTGCGCCTGGCCCGAGACCAAGCCGGAAAAGTCCGGCAGCAGGGGTTGCAGCCGGGCCTGGACATGGTGGGGCAACAGCTGCCAGGTCTCCATGGAGAAGAACTCGTGGAATATCGCCGAATTTTCGCACAAACCTCGCGGCAATCTGAAGATGTCCCTGCCGCTGAGCTGGGCCAGCTCCAGCTCGTCCGACTGGCAGGTGGTGGCGTCGTCCTCCGTCTCCGAGCCGGAGTCCGAAAGGTCCTCGTCATCGTCCTGATCCTGATCCTCCTCCAGTGAATCGCCGCTCGACGAAGAGCTGCTGTTGCTGCTCGATACACGACTCCGCTGCTGGCTGCTGGCCGAGCTGCTGCCACTGCTGCTGTCGCTCAGCCGACCGTCCACCTCCTCCTCCTCATCGGAGTCCGCACTTCGACTCGCATTCGGATTTGGAATTGGATTTGGCTTTGGACTGGGCCTGGCCATGGTGTTTATGTTTAGGTTACTGCTCATCGCCACCAGTTCGTCAGCAGATTTTTTCCGGAACAGCGCCGCGATTTTTTCTCTACACTAATTTACAATTTTTGTCTCTTACGCCGCTGCTGGTCCTGCCTCGTTATATCAATCATGGCATTAGCTGGTTGTTTTCTTCTTTTTTTATTGCTTCGCAGCATGTTTTCTCTACGATTTTTTCAGCATTCCTCGCGAAACGCGTGCATCTCGCGACGAGTTGGCAGGACGCCGCTGCACGTTAGCGGTGAGCCGATGTCGCGGTGGTGGCTTACGGGTTTTATGCAATATAAACAATTCGTTTTATTTACGGACAAAATGCAAATATGGATGAAAACTGTGAAAGGTGGCAGTCATAGCTATGCAGCGTTAAAGTCTATCCTGCTCTAGCTCACTTGTACTCTCTATGTCTCCCTGTCTCTCCCTCTGTGTCGATCAGCGGTTATGTCCATAACAAACCAACCCACTCCCCCCAAGACCAAACCTACGCTGCACATCTCTATCCCCGTCTGTGTCGCTCAGCGTTTTAGCGCTCATAAACTTAACTTAAAGGACACAAAAACCCAATCGTGTCCGCGTTCAAAAAAGCAGAAAAATAAGAAAACTCTAAAATAAATAACCAGGAACCTGGAAAGACACAACAAGAACGCGAACAGGAAATAAAAAGAACAAATGCGGCAAATTCAAAAGCATACCGAGAGCGTCAAAAGAGACTCCTTGATCACAGTGATCAGAGTGAAGAACAAGAAAAACTATCGGCAAATTTAAAAAAACGGAAAGAGCATACGATATTAGATAAGTTGGCAGCCGAGGAGGATCAAATTCTCCAAAATCAAAGGTAATTTTACGCACACAATTTTTTTTAATTTCTGCTCGTCAAGGGAATGTAGTTTTCTGGTAATCGCTAGGGATGAGACGATAGTTTTTCAAAACCGTGACTGTTTTCGTTATTGTTTTTTACTATTACTAAATTTTAATACTAATTAAAAAAATATTTAGCTTAAACCAAATGTTAAATAATAGTGGAACATTAAAAATGTTGTTAATTAAAATTATAATTCGAAAATTATTTATTCATGTTTTCTTTTTTAAATTTTAATGAATTTGTCATTGATTTCTACGAAAGAGAAGAAGAGAAGCCAAATTTTCGGAGAACAGAAATATTCTAAGAAGTATACACAAAATAAAATAAATAAAAGAATTTCCAAGCCGTGATCTAAGAGGTTTTTTACTTCAATGCAATTGCAAAATGACAAGCTTCAGATTTCATTAAAGTATTTTTATTAGAAATAGTCTTGTAAAAACCGCAAAATAATACAAAATACAGCAGAAATAAGGTTAACAAAACCGTGACTCGAATCACAGCCGAGCGCACAGGATTGCGCCAGAAGAGCCATTCACACAGACACGCGGCCACATCGAGATTCCCTGTGTATACCCAGAATTTGTAGCAGCGGCTTTTCGCTGGCTTGCAACAATTTTTCCTGTGAAATTAACAATTAAGAAACCGCCAGAAGCAGCTCAATTAAGCACCTGAGCGCCATGGATTCCCCAAGCATCCACTAGCAGGTGAATAAATCTCTGAAACGTGATCAAAAAGCGATGTTTAACGGCACCAACGAGCAGTTTGCCGAATAAATAATAAATGTTCACATAGTGCCGACGCCACAAAAAGAGACAGACGCAAATTGCAAAAAAAAAAAAAAAATAGAAAAAGAAAAGAGAAGAAGAGGGAGAAAAGAAGAAGGCAAAGCGAAAAGTAAGAAGAAGAAGAAGAAGGAACGCGAAGAACGCGCGGCAAATGCCAAGAAAAACCATTACTTTTTTTTGTTGTTTTTGTGTTCAAATAGAAAAAGTAACGCCATCAACGCGCTTTTCTTGCAGATCTTGCAGACTTGCCAAGCGGAGGAATCAGCCGGTTACCTATGGGAAAGAAAAAGACCGACGCCCGTTACACAGATGCCTCAACCACCCCGCTGACCACAGACAACTCTTCGTCCGAATCGGATTCAGACACTACTGGCCCCAGTGTCAAGGCAAAGCGAAAATTAAAGGCTCACCGGACCCAAAAGAATAATGTCAAACGGGCCAGAGTTAATAGCAACAGCTCCAGCTCCGATACCGAGCGAGCAGTAGCCGCATCCCTTGCCCCTTCCGTGGAGGACGCAGAAGATCAAAAGCCCATTCCCAAGATTCGAATTGTGCCGCTGTCGCAGCTGCTGGCCAGTCCCAAGAACAAGAGGAGGAGCAATAACCGGGAGGAGCCAAAGGTGGTGGACCCGGAATCCAGCAAATCGGGAAAATTTCGCATTAGGCCACTGGAACAGCTGCTAGCCACTCCCCCAGGCCAGCCGAAAGTTCGGCCACTGCAAAGGCTGCTAGAGAGTCCCACCAACCAGTTGCCCAGGACTCGCCAGCAGGAGGACAAGCCGCAGGAGTCGCGTTCTGTGTTGCCGCCGCGCAGAAGTCGAAACAAGAACGCTTCCATAATCGAGCTGAGCACCAGTGAAGAGGACGAGGAGGAAGAGGAACAGTTGGCAAATCCACTGCACAAAAAAGTGAAGGCAAAGACCACAGACAAATCCTCCAAGGCGAGCCCGCCACCAGCAAAGAAGCCAGAGAGCGGGATTGTCTTGTCCAGCGAGGACGAAGAGAATCTTTTGACTCCACTGGTTGAAAAGGAGAAGGAAAGGCAACGGGAAAAGCAACAGGAGAAGCAACAAGAGAAGGAACCTGCCTCCAGTGAGGACAGCGAGAATCTCTTGATTCCACTGGTTGAAAAGAAGAAAAAGGAAAAGCAACAGGAGAAGGAACCTGAGTCCAGCGAAAACGACGAGAATCTCTTGATTCCACTGGTCAAAAAGAAGAAAGAGAAGCAACAGGAGAAGAACCCAGCGTCCAGCGAAGACGACGAGAATCTTTCGGCTCGACTGGTCAAAAAGAAGAAGAAAAAGCAACAAGAGAAGGAACCGGAAAAGCAACAGGAGAAGGAACCAGCGTCCAGCGAGGACAGCGAGAATCTCTTGATTCCACTGGTCAAACAGAAGAAGGAAAAGCCACAGGAGAAGGAACCAGCGTCCACCGAAGACGACGAGAATCTTTCGGCTCGACTGGACAAAAAGAAGAAGAAAAAGCAACAAGAGAAGGAACCGGAGAAGCAACCGGAGAAGGAACCAGCGTCCAGCGAAAACGACGAGAATCTTTTAATTCCACTGGTCAGGCAGGAGAAGGAACCCGAGTGCTGCGAAAACGACGAGAATCTTTTAATTCCACTGATCAAAAAGAAAAAGGAAAAGGAACAGGAGAAGGAACCACTAAAGAACGGCAACAGTAAGCGAGTAGAGGAGCGCAGGGAGTCCTGTAGCAGCGAAAAAACACGGAAAACCAGCTCGTCACGCTCTGCTACAACTGCCAGCAAGGCATCCTCAAAGGCCAAGGAAACCCCAGTCAACGGGAACTCCTCGAAAGCCACCAAGCGCTGTGTGGTGCGCTTGAAGCGTGTCACCTTGCCAAACAATCCAAAACCCGCCCAGAAGCAGCCTAAAATGAGCACAGATTCCGAGGAGGCGGCCACCACCTCCAAAAAGAGTAGGCAGCGGCGGTCCAAGAGTGAAAGCGAACCGGACTCTGACTTTGAGGCACTAATAGAAGAGGTAAAGTCCGAGGATGAGGAAGAGGAGGAGGAGGATAAAAAGTCAACCGAGGATGAGGCTGATGCGGAGGCGGAGGACGCGGCGCACAGTAGCGACAGTGAAGTGATACCGCAGCGCAAGCGTCGCAAGGCCAAAAGCGACTCCGACAAGGGTTCCTCGGACTTTGAACCGGACGAGAAGACGTCAAAGAAGAAGCGCAAGCGCATCAAGAAGACCTCCAGCGGGGAGAGCGACGATGGCGACGATGAGAAGCAGAAGAACAAGCGCAAGCACATCCGAAAGATCATCAAGACGAAGGATTTGGATGTGACCACCAAGGAGGCAGCCAAAGAGGAGGACGACCGAAAAAAGCGCATCGAAGAGCGTCAGAAGCTGTACAATCGAATCTTTGAGAAGTCGGAAAGCGTTGAGATTAACGAACTGGTTTTGGACTTTGACGAGGAGTCGAAAAAGGCTCTGCTTCAGGTGGACAAGGGACTGGTTAAGAAGCTAAAGCCCCATCAAATGGCGGGCGTGAAGTTCATGTGGGATGCCTGCTTTGAGACGCTAAAGGACGCCGAAGAGAAGCCCGGCTCCGGCTGCATTCTGGCCCACTGTATGGGTCTGGGCAAAACCCTACAGGTGGTCACCTTATCGCACACGCTGCTGGTTAACTCCAGTCGCACGGGTGTCGATCGCGTGCTGGTTATCTCGCCGCTGAGTACGGTCAATAATTGGGCTCGCGAGTTCCACCAGTGGATGAAGTTCGCCAATCGCAAGGACATCGAGGTCTATGACATTTCGCGCTACAAGGACAAGCCGACGCGCATCTTTAAGCTCAACGAATGGTTTAATGAGGGCGGCGTCTGCATTCTCGGCTACGACATGTACCGCATTCTCTCGAACGAAAAGGCCAAGGGCTTGCGCAAAAAGCAGCGCGAGCAGCTACAACAGGCCTTGGCCGACCCCGGGCCGGATCTAGTCGTCTGCGACGAGGGGCATCTGCTGAAGAACGAGAAGACCTCGATTAGCAAGGCGGTCACCCGTATGCGCACCAAGCGTCGTGTTGTCCTCACCGGCACTCCGCTGCAAAATAATCTCAGAGAATGTGAGTTTATTTTAATTTTTGTTTCAAAACAATGTTGATTTAATGAGAGTTCTTTTTATTCTTCAGATTACTGCATGATTCAGTTTGTGAAACCGAATCTGCTGGGCACTTACAAGGAGTACATGAATCGCTTCGTAAATCCCATCAGTAATGGCCAGTACACGGACTCCACGGAGCGGGATTTGCGTCTGATGAAGCACCGCTCGCACATTCTGCACAAACTGCTCGAGGGCTGCATCCAGCGCCGGGATTACTCTGTGCTGGCTCCGTACTTGCCGCCCAAGCACGAGTATGTGGTATACACAACGCTGTCGGAGCTGCAGCAGAAGCTCTACGGTTACTACATGACCACGCATCGGGAGCAGAGCAGCTCCGATATCTGTGGCAAGGGAGCGCGATTATTCCAGGATTTCCAGGATCTGCGACGCATCTGGACGCACCCGATGAATCTGCGAGTGAATAGCGACAATGTGATCGCAAAGCGGCTGCTCAGCAACGACGACTCGGATATGGATGGCTTCATCTGCGACGAGACCGATGAGGAGGAGGCCGCCTCCAATTCGTCAGACAGTTGCGATACCTTCAAGTCGGACGCCAGCATGTCGGGTTTGGCAACGAGCGCTGGCAAGGCGAAAAAGCGAAAGACTCGCAATGGTAACAATAATGCTGGCAACGCTGACAGCGATTCCGATTTGGAGTTGGTGAGCGGTTTACCAAGTGGATCCAGCGTGCAGAAGGATGATCCCTCCGAGTGGTGGAAGCCGTTCGTCGAGGAGCGAGAGCTGAACAATGTGCACCATTCGCCCAAGCTTCTAATTCTGCTGCGATTGCTGCAGGAGTGTGAGGCCATTGGTGACAAGCTGCTGGTTTTCTCCCAATCCTTGCAGTCACTGGACGTCATTGAGCACTTTCTGTCGCTGGTGGACAGCAACACAAAGAACTACGAGTTTGAAGGTAAGTTGTGTGATCTTCTGGTCTCTTCTGGTACCCAAAAATGTGATTAATATTTATTCCTTAAGGTGACGTTGGTGACTTCAAGGGTTGCTGGACCAACGGCAAGGACTACTTCCGGCTGGATGGCAGCTGTAGCGTTGAGCAGCGCGAGGCTATGTGCAAGCAATTCAACAATTTAACCAATTTGCGAGCCCGTCTCTTCCTCATCTCCACGCGAGCCGGTGGCCTGGGCATCAATCTGGTGGCTGCCAATCGCGTTGTCATCTTTGATGTCTCCTGGAATCCCTCGCACGACACACAGAGCATATTCCGGGTGTATCGCTTTGGGCAGATGAAGCCGTGCTACATCTACCGCCTGATAGCCATGGGCACCATGGAACAGAAGGTCTACGAACGACAGGTGGCCAAGCAGGCCACGGCCAAGCGGGTGATCGACGAGCAGCAAATCTCGCGGCACTACAACCAAACCGACCTGATGGAGCTGTACTCGTATGAGCTGAAACCGACCGTAGAGCGTGAGATGCCCATTCTGCCCAAAGATCGGCTCTTTGCCGAGATTCTTACCGAGCATGACAAGTTGATTTTCAAGTACCATGAGCACGACTCACTGCTGGAACAGGAGGAGCACGAGAATCTGACGGAGGAGGAGCGCAAGTCGGCTTGGGCCGAGTACGAGGCGGAGAAGACGCGCACAGTGCAGGCGTCGCAGTACATGAGCTACGACAGGAATGCCTTCGGCAATCAAGTTATGGGACAGTTTGGTAACGCCTCCGGCAGCGTGACCTCCAACAAGATTTTCGGCTTCCGCTCGGACATCCTGCTGCAGCTGCTGAATATGAAGATAGCCAAGGACCATCAGGAGCTCACCCAGAATCAGGTTATCCAGCTGGTGCCCACCTATCTGCAGCAGCTGTACAACGAGATGAACAACGGCGATCCGACCATGTACAAGGATCTGCTCGATCTGCACCATAACATCAGGCATCCCAGCGGGATGTACATGAATCCGCTGCTCTACGCGAACCAGCAGTCATCGTCGGCTGGCTACAATCAGGGCAGCGGCGGTATGCCGACTGGATCGGCACCAACTGGACCACCTGCACCGGGCTTCGACCCGGACCAGGTATACGAGATCGACTAAGAACCGAATTGAACCAATGGCAGGCAAGGTGGTTACTCTTTAATTTAAATATTAGGTAATTCGTCGACCTTGTCGATCTTGCAAGTTACAATTGTGGTTTTTTCCTATCTAATTAATTACCAATTACCATTTAACCCGTAAACGAGCATAAGATTGTATTTTCTATCAACTCTCTCAGTTATTAAGTTCAAAACTGTCCTAATTCATGTGTAGACTTACTTTAGATACAAGTTCAAAAATGAAGAAAAGATTATGATTTAAACACGTATATTTACACTATATAGATCATGGCTATATGCATACATACATAGCGCGGATCCAAATAGGAGACGCAGGAAATTAAATTAACACGCGACAAGATAACAAACAATAAATAAATGGCACAGATATTATAAATAAATGCGTAACGATTTCGAATCCATTAAATATGTTTTACAGGTGTATCGAGGGGGGTGGACATTTATCGAAAATATCGTCATATTTTTTTCGATTATATGTTTTGCAATATTAATATCGAATTATATGTCAACTTTTGCGTCAAATATCCAACCATTCAAAAGTTATAAAACCCAACACAATATTTCCAGGTTTACCGGGGGATAAACATATATCGAAAATATCGGGTTAAATATGAAAATTGTGTCTATTTTTCGATTATATGTATCGCAATGTTAATATCGAATTATTAAAAAACGTTTGCGTAAAATATTCAACCATTTTAAAGTTATAAAACCCAACACAATATTTCCAGGTTTACCGGGGGATAAACATATATCGAAAATATCGGGTTAAATATGTAAATTTTGCCGATTTTTCGATTATATGTATCGCAATGTTAATATCGAATTATAAAACAACTTTTGCGTCAAATATCCAACTATTCAAAAGTTATAAAACCCAACGCAATATTTCCAGGTTTACCGGGGGATAACATATATCGAAAAATATCGGAAAATATTATAATTTTTTCGATTATATGTATCGCTTAATTAATATCGAATTATATGTCATCTTAAATCCATTTTAAAGTTATAAAACCCAACACAAAATTTCCACGGTTTATCGGGGGATAAACATGTATCGAAAATATCGGAAATATAAAAATATTATCATTTTTTCGATTATATGTATCGCATAATTAACATCGAATTATATGTCGTCTTAAATCCATTTAAAAGTTATAAAACCCAACACAATATTCCCAGTATATATAATTTGTTTATTAACCTACATAAAAGATACACGTAGACACTATATGCTGAGGTCGAAAGCAAAAGTTACAGGCTAAAATTACAAATTCCCTCCTTATTTGGGCGGCAGCTTACCCATCATGCGGAGCTGCTGCATTTGCTGTGCCTGCAGCATGTGCTGCGGACTCGGTTGCATGGCACCGACCGGTGGCATTCCGCCAGGCGGCATTCCCGGCATCATTCCCGGTCTGGGCGGCCCGCCACCCATTGGTGACATTCCACCGCCGGGGCCCTGCAGCATGCCAGCGCCAATGGGCGGAGTGGGTCGACTGTGCACACCCTGCTGGATGTCCGAGAGGCAGGCTTTCCACTCCTCCAGGCGGTTGTAGTGCTTCTGGAGCAGCGCCTCCTTGCGCTGAATTTCGATGCTCAGGTCCTGGTTCTCGTCCTTGATCAGCATGTAGGGTTTCAGAGTGGAGACCAGGAAGCGCTTTTGCAGGAAGAAGGCTTCCATTTGGCGAGCGACGTCGATGAACCGATTGGTGGTCTTCTGCACCTCCAGCTCGATTTCCTCCTTGTTTGTCCCGGAATTGGGTTCCTGCTTGGTCAGCGACAGCAGGCACGACTGGAAGGCCTCCTCGAACTCGTCCATCAGGTTGCCGCCACCGGGCTCGTTGCTGGCCATGATGTTAGCCGGTTATTGTGTGTCGGATGTGGAGTATTTAGAAATATAAACAATTTTGTGCCGGTCAGCGAAAAGAACAAACAAAAAGCAGGCAGAGTTGCCAACTCTATTCAACTATATTGTTTGAATTATATCGATGGTTAAACTATCGATTAACAAATGTTAATAAAAAAAAACTTAACAAATGAAAATATAAATTATAAATATAGAAAGCTTTGGCATCCTCAGTCATTTTAACAAATTCGTTATTTTTAATTAATTGCTAATCATTTCTATATTCATAATTTAGTTTTGTGTAGGTGCAGCTTCACTTTTCCTACATCAGCGGTCAACGACCTCGGATGAGCGAGCAGCTGAGCAGCTGTTTTCTTACTTATTACTTGTTTAACTTACTTGTTTTCTGACTTAAACATAAACAACTTCTCTTCAAAACAAAAAAAAAATTGATCAACTGTGCTCTTGTTTACATCAACAACTTCGGTCAGTGCCAAAACAAAAGCAATCGATCAGCTGATTGCTTATGTAAACAAAGCCAACGACCTTTAGATCAGTTCGCTCATTCAAGGTCGTTGGAGCAGCAAAAAAGAGAGAGAGAGAGATAGACGAACAGCTGATTTTTGTTTTGAAAGGAAGTTGTTTATGTTTAGGTCAGTGCCAAAACAAAAACAATCGATCACCTGTTCGCTCATTCAAGGTCGGTAAAGCAGCAAAAGAGAGAGAGAGAGAGATAGACGAACAGCTGATTTTTGTTTTGAAGGGAAGTTGTTTATATTAATCTATTTTTTTATTTTATTTATTATTAAAGAAAATTAAATTTTCACTATTATTGCCTTTAAAAATCGATAGTTTTGAACAAAAAGTAATCACTTTTCAACCATCTCTATAGCAGGCATGCCGCTTCTGCAGCTGTTTATGTAAACAAATCAAAAATATCCACCGTAGTCATTGCGTTATAATGACCACACACATAATTCACCGCTGTCTGCACACGGCTCGCTTCTGCCTCATGGCCCGAGCTCCCCGGCGCGCCAATCCCGGCCTGGGCTACCAGCTCCAGCAGCTGCAGGAGCAACACCCGGCCCAGACCGCTGAAGCCAACGAGGATTATGCCGACCTGGAATCGGATTTTATGGACGTCCAAAAGACGCACCGCCAGCATGAGCAGGAACTGCAGAAGCATCGCGATCGAATTCGCCAGTTTATGATCAAACACAAGTATTTCCGGGACGCCAAGCTACCCAATCTTCTGCTGCACGCGGAAAAGGAACAGATGCGTCTCCTGCACGAACGAGATCCGGAGGAGTGGAGCGTGGAGCGGCTGGCAGAGAGTTTCCCCGCCACGCCAGATATTGTGCAGAAAATCCTACGCGCCAAGTGGCGGCCGCGAAGTGTGCAAAGGATTCGCAGCCACGACGACACCGTTGTGCGAAACTGGCAGCAGTTAAAGGCGGGCGGCAATGGGGACTTTAAACTGCCGCCAGCACTCTACCAGCATCTACAGAAGTTTGCGGAGCGAAGGCGACAGGATTTGAAGGAGTTGAAACCCGAGAACTGGCCAACGAAACCACAGTTGCCCGTTCCCCAGGCAAACGAGTTCCGGAAGCTGCTGGGAAGTAACTCCAAAGCCAGCCAGGAAGAGCAGCCATCCCCACAACTCGATTCTGGCTATGTAGCCCCACCCGCAGCTGCCGAAGACGAGACCTATCTGCTGGATAAAGTGCGCAACAAGCGCAAAATGCGTCTGCAGGAGCTTAAGGAGCTAGAACTTGTTGAGTCCGTTTCCACAATTGAAGAGGCACCTCAACGACCCATTGAAAATCCCAGTGGCACCGGCTTTCTGCCCAGTTTCGTGCCCAAATTCGCCAGCAGCGAGATCGTCATCAGTGCAGCGGATCAGCGAAAGTATGAGATAACTCAGGCCAAGCCCCGCATTGTCATACCGCGGAAGTTACAACGTCCGGGAGCCACATACCGTGTAGAGGATGCCTACTACGATGATGATGGTGAGCTGTTGTATCGCGTGCCAGGAATGACGGGAAACGCAGATAGTCGTTAAAATTTGTTAGATCTTTGTTATATAAAAATATATATAAAATATAAACCGTACAGATTCTGGTCATGTTTTAGTGATTAAAAGCGGCAGAGATGAGATCACTGCCCGCCATTAGAGAGTCCGATGCCACCGTTATCTGGGCTCCGGTCAGCTTTGCCACAAAATCGCAGGCGGCTATCTCCGCATAACTTGCGCCGCCAACCACAAAAACAAAGAGATTCCTCAGACGCAATGGGAAAACATCCTGATCTCCGCCATTTGTCTTCATTTGGTTAGCATATGCCTTCGGCGTGGTCTTACCACTCTCCAAATGCAGATGCAAGCCCTCAATCATGGCCAGCTTTGATGACAGCTCCTCGGCGCTGTTGGTCTTCAGCAAAATTGAACAGAGTTGAGCCACCAAGGGGATATAGGTGCCATTGAACACAAAGCTGGGGCAGGATTGCAGGCCACCTGCCTGGTTTTTAGACGAGGCGGACACTGCGCTGCCATCCTGACCATCGCCGAAGGAGGTGAGAAGCTTCAAACGATTGGCATTCGCTTGGAACTCGGTTTGTTGGAATTTCGGCAAAGGCAAATTGGATAGCAGCTTTGTGGTAGTCGGTGCCTTTTTCTCCGCCGCCACAAGTGGTGGCAACAAACCCGCCTGTGCCAGCTGCTGGAACACACTTAGCTCCTGATGACCAAACAAGTTGCAATAGTTCCGCGCAAAGCTCTGCAGCTCCTCGGGCGCTACGCCGGCACAATGATGCAGCAGGCAGAGCAATCGAAGTGTATTAAAGCGTTGGCCATCGGTGGTGAGTAGTTCGTCGATTTCGCCCAGCAATCGCTTCCGGGACACATTATTCAGAATGTCTTCCTCGAGGGTCTGCAATCGTCTAAAGTTTCCCATCATTTTGATGACAATCTCGCTGGCATTCAAATGCCGCAGAACCTTGGTCTTTAGTTCGGTGAGCTTAGGCAGTTTCCTCGCCACATAGTCGTGCATCTCGTCTAGCTGCATGTCACTTAGCTTTTGCAGTTCCAATCCCAAGGCCTTGACCTGAGCACGAATCAAGCTGCTCACCTGGGCAAAGTGTTTGTAACGATTATCGCCGTAGATCTCATCGGAGGCCGCGTTCAGGCGAATGGAGCAGGGCTTACTGCCGGCTAATTTGGTTTACTCTTGCCTTGCAGTAGCTCCACCCTTTGACTGCTGATCTTGTTCTTTGAGTTATCCACCAGAATTTCGCCGGAACGCTGCTGGAAAACCTCCAGGAGGAGGCCAGCATAAATGGCCGGCGTAAGTAGGCTAGCGGGATAGTCCTTATCCCGATCAATGATCAGCCAGCTGCCATAGTCCCGAGCATTCGTGGGCTCTGGCACCTTGCCCAGAGCCTGCAGCATCTGCAGCAGCTGAGATGAATGAGTGCCGAAGCTAAGTATCACCGAAGGTTGGCCGCAAATCATCTGCAGCAATCGCAGACTTTGCGCCACCGAGGCAGAGGGGAACTGTTGCCCTGCAGGTAGATGCTTTCATAGAGCTGCAAAGTAATTAAACAATTTTACAATACTTTATGATTGCTTCTTTGGATTCACTCACATTGGGCAGCTCCAAGCTAAGCACTCCCTGGTCAAAATATATAAAATCCCAGTTGAAGTGATGCAGTTGCACCAAGCCCCAAAGTCCGGCCTGTTCCAGCAGCGTCTGGAAGTACGAATAGCAACTGGGTACGCAGACAATGTGGTACATTTTCAGAGAGATGTCCGGCATCTCCTCCAAGGCCACGGGTTGCAATTGCCGGAGAAGGGTTTGAAAAGTGCCCAAAACACTGCGGATCATATAAATGTGGACTTGGTCCGCGGATCGAGGTAAGGATTGCGACGCATCATGCTTGTAGATCCTCTGAATGCCTTTTAATCTGAAAAATAGCAGTAGTAGTATTTTAGTTAAAGATTAAAAGACTTTTTATGGGCATTACTTTAACCAGGAGGCGGTGCAAACATGTTCCAGCGGTTTTATCAACGCAGGCTCCAAAATCAACTCCTTTTTTCCCGGTATGGAGCATAGTATCGCTTGGAGCTGCAAATAGTTAACAAGTAGAAAGGTTTATAGGTAAGAGTTTTGGTGGGTTTTACCTTTTCTTGGGCCACCAATTGAAATCCCTGCAGTTTTTTGTCCAGCGTCAAATCCATTTCTCGGGGAATAAACAAAAACAGCTGATCATGGTTTAGGCAATTGTGAGGTGGGGAAAGCCTTTGCAATCAACTAGAAATAATCAAAACACTTTGAAGATAACTAACATAAACCCTTTGTGAGCCAAAGTTGGCTTCCTATCTTCCTCTTAAAAACTATAATTACACATTTATTTTTATTCGGAATTTTTAAACGCTCTCTTATAATCTCCCATTTCGCTCTGTTATTTCTGTCATTTCGCCAGATGGCCACACTTCGCAGAATGGTCACACTGCGAATGCAAAACAAAAACAGACGAATGCTCTGCAACTGTTATTCTCTTCTGTTGTGCTCGTGTTCGGTCGTGGTGTCGCGCTTCTTCGCCGTATTTACTGTGTTTTTTGTCGAGATTTCTGCCACTCGAAAAATCATATGTTTTCGTCGCTGCGAGTCGTTTTGTAAATTAAACTCGGCTGAAAAGACGATGGCGAAGCAGCGAAAGCAATAAAAAAATAGAATGCAGATTGAGTAACGGCCGCCGACAACACACACGAAAATTAATATAAATCAAAATAACCCATGGAATATAAAATCTGAAAACCAGAGAAAAGTCCAAGTACAAGTGTTTATTCACTCGCTCTCCCGTGTTCGCTCTCCTTATGTTTATGTCTATGCTGTCAGAGTGTGTGTGAACGTGTGATTGTGTGTGTGTCGTGCGTGCAAGTGTTTGTGATTTGATATTGTTGTTATTCTGCCCGCTTTCGCGCGAAATACAAAAAAAAAAAAAAACAACAAATGAGATTGAGATTTTCCATAAAATTAATCAGCAGTTGAAGTGGGAGTCGCCTTTTCCAGTTACCAGGTAAGCAAAAAAGATAGTTTTTGTTTATAAATAATTTGGGGCGGCTTGCGGCTCGCGAATGTGGGTGAAATTCGTGCGAAAATACCTGAAATTGTTGGGGGGCGAATGACAAAAATAAGCGGTGAGTGAGCGAGTGGAGCGGTCTTTGTTGTTGCAGCTTGTTGCATGTTCGCGGCTTCCCCTTTGCTCCTTAGATTCGTCGCCAGTGCACGTTTTCCTTTTCGCTCTCGCTCGCTTCTCGCACTCTCTTTTTCGCTTTGTTGCAATTTCTGCCTTTGTCAATCATTATCTCCTTGTTGTTGTTGTTGGTTTCATTTTTGTTTTAGTTTTTAACATTATTTTCTTATAGTCGTCTTCTTCACGTTTTCTTTCGTTTTCGTTTGTTTTGTGATACCGGTTTCGTTTGCCCCCTCTCGCTCTAACACACGCTGTGTGCAGGTAGTTGTGCACATAGTTTACTTTTAGATTTTCTATCTTTGCGCTTCTGTGCGTCTTGATCGCTGCTCTGCCTCCTCCTGCCTTTCGCTCTCCTCATCTTTGCGCCCATCTTCTATTTGCCTTCTAATCATTATTGTTATTGTCTCTCCCAATTATGCTTTATTTGTCTTCTGGGACCGATCGCCGTCTTCTTCTTCCTCCTATTTCGCTCTTTCGCCCATTAAAAGATACTTTTTGTAAGTTACTATTTTTTTTTATTCCATTTAATTTATGGGATTTTGTTTTTGGTATTTTAATTTGTGAGATTGTGTTTTTCGCAAAAGGCTGTTCAACTTTTCGGGGACTTGTTTATTTAAATATTTATTGTAATTTGTTTGTGTAGCAGTTTTTTTACTGTCTAGAATAGAATGTGGATTTTTATTTACAAATTTCAAACAATTTATTTCCTTTTAACATTGCAATTTATTCGTTAAAATCCTACTTATATTAAGACGTTTTAATAAAAAAATTTCTTTATCATTTCCTGTTGAGAAACTACATTATAAGTACAGTTATTCAGATAACGCTTGAACAAAAGCTTGAACAAACTTCTTGAAAATACAATAAAGTATCTGTAACCTAGAGCTATGTATAGTTTCCGCTTTAGTCATAAGATACAAACATTTCTTGAAGTCATATTGATAGCAGTTTAAACGTTAAATAATTTGTAAAATGCTAATTATTTAGATAGTTTTTAATTTCCTTTGCTAATTTGTAAATTTATCAATTATTTAAATGATAATGGTATTTAAATATATACAAATGTCATTTCAAAAGCTTTAAAATGCATTATTAATTTAAAATAAAATGTTTAGCCAATCAAATAAACTTAATAATTAATTAGAATATTATAAATCTTATAATTTATGGTTATTAGCTGTGCTAAAATTATTATTTGCAGTATTCTTGCCTTGTGCTTGAGTTTAGCTCCTTAAATTCTATTAGAAAAATGTTCACAAAATGGGGAATACCTCTGAGTGGAGCGAGGCCAAAGTTGATTTCTCAATTCGATTTTTCCATCGCCCAATAAAAACAAAATAATAACCAGCCGAGCAAATCGAAATAATTGATTTGCTTTTAGGTAAATAAACACAACTGCCCGAAGGTGATACCAATCGCACCCACTCGAAGCTCAAATATTCTCCGAGGCCATAAATTCCCCCTGCAAAATTTCAGCACTAATTAAAACCTGAAACAAATTACACTTCAAGAGGGAAAAAGAAACTGAAGGAGAGTCAAGAATTTGTGTAAACAGAAATGATTTTGGAAGAGAAAATAAAAAGAATTTTTGCAACATGCGTTGCTTTTTCTGTGCGGAGGCGTGTGAATTTTCGTGTTTTTATTTGATTTTGTTGTCTTTTTTTTTGACGCTCACACACATCAAGCCCAATTAGTATTGTTCTTCTGTTGGCATATGGCAAATATTTCCATTTTGTCTGTTCTGTGTGCACAAATGTATAAATTGCTTTGTATTAGCTCCAGTTCCTTTTTTCGTATGATCTCATGTTTGGAGTATAATTCTTTAGGTAATTCTTCTAAATATTTACTTTTATTCCCATACTTTGCTGAGCTATTTTTGGCACAATTTCGATTCTCTTTGGACACACACGTGGGGTATTGTTGAAAATGCAATCTTTTCATTTGAGAAAGTCATCGTTCTTTGTGCGAAATAAAGTGTATTTTAGTATTAAATGAATTGCGTCTTTTGTATGATTTCCTTTTGAAGTAAATCATTAAGAAAATACTTAATAATTAGGTTGTTAAAATAATAGATTTATTCGTCTCATATGGGGTTTTTAGCAAATCATCTTGCAATAATTTTATTATTTATAATATTCCTAAGTTTGTTTTGTATTAAACCCCCAAACAATCCCCCATTTGATTTGTGTAAAATCCTAAAAATATTTGTAACACAAATATTTACGCATTTAAATTCGGAAACCCAATTTTCGATTTCCTTTCGTCAGCATTTTTTTTTTATTTATTTTAGCAACCTCATCACGAAAAGCGCAAACAATTGACTCATCCGTTTCAGCTCCATTAGGGTGACTCACCCAAAACAGTGACGAATAACAAAGAATATAAATAATACCGACGGGTTCTTCAGTCTTCACCACAATTAATTCCTTGGCTTACAATAATAATTGTTTTCCTTTCCCTCCAAATACTCTCCAGAAGAATTGCGAAAGTGAATGCTCTTGAGATATTCTGGGAATATATAGAATGGGGTATTGGATGAATGACTGACTGACTGACGTTCAAAATGTGTGCTGGCGAGTGTGCTTGCTGCCTTGGGGCACAGTATTTTGGCGCGTGTCCAAGTTGAAACAAAGAAAACCAAAAAGAAGGTGCGGCAAATATAGCGAATAAATCAGCAATGTTTGCCTGATTTGCTTGTGTGAGTACCAGGCCTAAAATATTAACTAACAATAAGAAATCAAGAAAGAAAGAAGGAAATAAGGAAAATATTAATGTTCCAGATGGATTCATTTATAAATTCCTAGAATTCTCAAGTTGCATTTGGGGATTTGGTTATTTAATGATTTGGTGGAATATTACTGGAGCAAAGGAAATCAGGTTGCATTTAGAATAGGTTTTTTGTTCAGAAAGATGGTATATTACTTGGTCTAGAATAGTAATGTGATTTAAACAATTTTATAGAAAATAATATCTAGATTTTATAAGGTTTCATCAGTTTTGAAAACCTTAAAGAAGCAAGAACCATTAATTTTAAATAGGAAATATCACAATTATTTATTTTTATATAAGAAAATAAAAATACATTTTCCCATAAACACCCCACAAATCGATCGATTGGATAAACTTTGATCTTTGAGCATGGCAAATTTTCGTTTTGACCGCTGCTCTTTGTCCGTTAAGAAATTGCTAATTTAATTGGGAATTCTGGGGAATATTTATGCAAAGCAGCTAGTCAGCCATTAAGTTAACTTGTTTCGGCACGGCCAATTCATTTAGACATCCCATCAGGCCATAGCTTACCTGCCTACCTACCTAAACACCCCTCTATTCACCTTTCACCTCCCCGCTTTTCAAATAAGCGGCTTTCACAAGTCGTCCGGGTTTTTCACATCTCCGTATCAGCCGCAGCCGCAGCCTAACCTATAGCCTAGCCGGAAAATGACGACACACGAAAACGGAGGAGGGAAACATTGGATTTCTTTTTCCTTCGTGGCATCTCGAGTTGAGTTCCCTCGAATTTCTCACCTTTCTCAGCAATTTGAGCGCAAGGCAACGTGCCACGCATAGCTGAGAAGGCGGAAAAGCGTTTGACGCGACTCCCCCGGCTCCGTCTCCGACTTCTGCCATGCCACCCGCTCTGTTGGCTTTGTTTATTCGGTTCGGTTTAAATTTCCCGCGATGTCGCCGGCCAAATACAAAAAAAAGAGGGAAACAAAAACAATTGGGAAAGGCGCAAACACACAAAAAAAAAATACAGAAAAACGGAACTAACTAGTTAAGTTAGCTCTCTTGGAAAGTGCCGACAAAGGAGAGCAGTGGAAAACTTAAGGGATATATTTTTCAAGATTTTTAAAAAACCATGATCCTATAGATTTTTCTGGTAATAATATTTTAAAGGAGTACTTTCAGGGTATTTATTTTAAATTCTACTTCAAACTAATAGGAAATATTGTAAATATCTCCACCAAATATTTATTGTAAATAATTTTAATAATTATATATTCATTTTCTAACTAGTAACAACCTAAAATCCAACACTATAATCCAAGGCAGGCAACAGTCTTCAGATTTTGATCAATTGAAACGAATTGAACTCTTTTTATTTTGCACTTTGACTCAGCAGAAATTTCTTTTGTCTTTCGTTTGTCCCAAAAATAAAATAAAAAGAAAACAAAAGTATAGGAAAAAAGAAAAATGGTAATCCAAATTTGCCGGATATTGCAGATTTTGCTTTTCTTTTCGGTTCAATTGCAAACGTTAAGATACTTTTCTTTTTCCTGTATCTCTTTGAGCTAATTTTAAATTAGATTGATTTGTAATCGATTAGAGGATGTCTTTTTTAATGGTGTTTTTTTTTTTATATATTTAAGCAAGTGCTGGAAAAGTTAAATTAATTTAAATCAATAAATAGGAATCTCAAAAAGAGGATTTAGTGATTTAAATATAATGAAAAGGCTTATTAATCTGCTAAATTATGTAAAAATATTTATGGAAATTTTCAAAAATATTACTAATAATAAATATTGAATTAAAAGAATGTGGTTGTTTTCATATTAATCCTAGAAGAGTTTTTTTATGGCATATTTCAAAATAATGCCTGCTGTTATTATTTGTTTCTTAATAAAAAAATATATAAGTGCTTTTTAGGTTTTAAAAAAGAATCTCCAAAAATGAGAATATAAATTCTTTTCAGTTAAAGAAAAAGAATTTTCATAGAGGTGAATATAAATGCTTTTTTCCATTTAAAGAAAATAATTTCCAAATAATTCCCTTGATTTTCTTGTCTAAAAAATTCTTGCCTTGGCCAAACTATCGATGCATTCTCTGCTCAGTCAACCGAGTTGACATTTTGCTAACAAATGGAAAATATGAAGAAGGAATAAAACTGTGTTTATATGTTTATTTACCCACAGAACCTTACAGCAAGTTCCTTTCCCTTCGAGATTCGAGATTCTTCAGTCTCGAAGAAATGTTGCTGCACACCAAAAAACATATATATTCAAAAAGCTTCTGCATTTTAACACATGATTTCATATGCAAATATGAACAATGCGATGTATAGATGGGTATGGGGGGTCCAAAGAGGAAAATTTATGTGAAATCACAAAATTTATGGCATTTCTTGATGGCAGAAAGAGAGAGCAACTTCTCCAGGCAGAGAGTTGCCAAGAAGTTGATGTTGTCTAAGCTGTTTTCCCCGTTCATTTTCCGCTCTCGCTCTCTCGCTTTTCACTTACTTTTCTTGTTTGCCAAAGTTATACAATTTCTGAAAATTTTTCCTTTATTTTTTTTATGTTTTTTTGTAAAATTTCTTCTACATGTTTCTATGTGTGTGTTTGTACTTTTTGGCACGTGACAATAAATTGTTGTTTGTTGTCTCCTACTGTTTCATTTTTTGTTGTCTCGTAAGAAAGCCAGAAGAAAAGTGTGTCATAAATGTCATAGTTAATATTTGCTGCTCTGTAAATTTTTGGTTCTTCGCCTTGTTTGTTGTTGGGGGGTTTTTCGGGGGCTTACTGCTTTATAAATAAAAAGTATATCGCAGCTCTCTGTCAACCTTGACCCAGCAGCAAAAAAAAAGAGAAACAAGAGATGGGGATGTGTACGAGCATTATAAATTGCAAAGCCAGCAAATTTATGGATTTAACTCAGTCACCGCAAGAGTGGAAGCGGCAAGTGTGTGTACCGAATCCGATATCCAATAACCCACAAAAGTATCTGACGATTTAGTGAGTGGTTTTGTTCGATTTTTTTAGAGAATTTTTAACATTGGAAAAATACAATATAAAATTATAAGACATAACTTTAAATTAAATGTTTATAAATTAATTAATATACATAAATAAATGAAGAAGTTTCAGAGGATAAGAACATTTTTTAATAAATTGCTACACTGATTATTCATAGCTTTTTTTAGGTGAAAAAGGTTCTTGCTGAAAAGATTGTATATCAAATTAGGAGAATATCAAAATCATTTCAGATATTAAATATCTCATTTTTATTAGAGAATTATAAACAATTGAAATATATAATATAAACTCACAAAAATAACTTAAAAAACAGGTTCCAAGTCTAATTAATTAATATACATAAATAAATAAAGGAGTGAAACAGACTTCCGCTTTATCCTGATAAGTTTCCAAGGACAAAAATATTTTTTAATAAATTGCTACACGGTTTAGTCATTATTTTTCTTAGGTGAAAAAGGTTATAACCAAATAAATTGTATATAAAATCAAGAGAAAATAAAAATCTTAAAAGATATTAAATATTTCTTAAACAATAAATAAACTTACATTTATTTTATATTAAATTTTCAACCCTAAATTAATTAATAAATATAACAACCAAGTTTCACTTGACTGCCAATGTTCTAATGGACTTTGTTTATACATTTTTCATGGATTTTTCCTAGCCTCAACTATTTGTTCCGTTGGCTAAAATAATGCTTTTGCAATCAACTTAACCCTGACCAGCAACAACTACAAAACACTGTAGAAACTTTTTTTTCGCAACAATTTGGCTCGATGAAAACCACAAAAGCTCAAATTCAATCGACATATTGCCATAGTGTTGGGTTACCTTGAACAATCAGACTGAGAGGGCGGAGGAACGGAGCTGATAATACGCATTAATCTCTCACCTGCCGAGCAGTAGAAGAAGAAGAAGCTATGACTATGACTATGAAAATGAAATGTATGGGAAAAAGCACGGCGGGTGGAAAACTGTGGAAAACTGTAAAACTGTTCACCTTGCTAAGGAGAGAAAAAAAAGAAAGGAAAATGTTGATTATTGTTTTTGTTTCTCCTGTTGCTTTCGACGGCTTTAGTTTTCTGATTGCAGTTTGGTTCCTCAGCTCGTTGGTTGAATTTTATTGTTGGCCAGGTTGCTCTTGGCCTAAAGTTGATTGCATGACATTGTTCTTAGCCAGCTCCCTTGTGTGTCTATGTGTGTGTGTTTTTTTTTTATTTTTCCTTTTTCGGTTTGTGCGGTTTGTTTACATTTATTTTGCTGTAGTTTTTCAGTTACGTTCACAATCAGAAGGCTTCGATAAACGCAGCCCACCGAGCACACAGCCCCGTCCCCCACTCACCATTTGCAATATTATTGAAAAACCACTTGAATCGGCCACCCTCTCCCACCTCCCCCCAACTTTTGTTTGCTGTTCAACTTTGATTTCTATTTCGTTTGGGTTTTATTTGTGGGATATACCTAGGCAAGGGGTATTATGATTATGGTTTGGGTTTAGTAACGCAGATAAAATATTCTTATTAATATTATAAATTATACATCTCAGTAATATTCTAAGTAAATGACTAAGAAAAAATCGGATAAGCCTATAATAAGAGGGGAAGTAAAATGGGGAATTATAATAAGGGGAATTCCCAAAAATGATTTCATTAATTAGTTAATTAGTACTAAAAATCTCTTTTAATAAAAATCTGCAAGTTTTAACAGAATAATGTTTACAAAATCTTCAGTCAGAAATTTCTAAAGATAATTTAAATTAAATTAATTTAAATGTATTGGAAATAACATAGATAATATAAGATAGATGCAAATTTAATTCCCAAGTAAAATAAATTAAACATAGAGTATTAAAAACTCTTCTTGCTTAGATATTATATTCTTTTTATTTTATTCTTTTTTTTTATTTCCTTTGCTGTTGTATTGTTGTGGCAGTTTTTGTTGGTTGAAAATACTTGAAGTGCATTTTCATTTCGTGTTGCAATTGATGAATGCCCGAGTAATAAACTTGAAAAATGCCCATTTCGGAAAAGTGTCGGCAGTTTCAGTTTTGGATTTTCTAAGGAGCTGGGATTTTTCCCTCTTAGTTCGATTTTCTTCACGTTTTTAAGGGTCATTTGGCGGGGTTGGGGGTGCGAACTTCTGGGAGGGGGAGGCTTGTGATGAACAAGACAAATAGCTTCTTTTCCACTGGGCCCTGTGGGACTGTTGTGGTGCAGTTAAAAATAGTTGAAATATTGAATATAATTTAGGCCAGCGGAAAAGCAATAGGAAGAATGCTTCACCCGGTGATTGGCAGCCGCTTAACAGATGTTTTTCACTTGGAAATTAGGTGATTTTTAAATTAAATCTATAGATGGTCAAGATTGATGAGGGTTGTCTTGGTAACATTATTTTAAATTAGTGTTATTTTTTATTTAATAAGGAAATAAATTAAAAAAATTATGCGTGCTTAGAGTTATAGAAAATAAATCGGGAATTGTATTATTAAAATATAATTAAGTAAATAATAAAACCAAAGAATACAAGTTTAATTTAAATTATTATTTTATTTGCAGGAGTTTTCTTCTTTACAAAAATTCCAAATAATATTTAAAGCTTAATAATAAGAATATACAAATAAATAGAAATAAATATAATCAATGTTTTGATATTATTTATATTTTTGAAAGCATAAGAAATGTTTTTATGCCCTGCAACTGAACAGATATTGGCTTATAAAAATCGGCAAAACCATTAACAAGCACTCAACATATGATCATTATTTCCCTGCCGGCTAACCTCCTGCAGATCGAGGGGAAAAATGTTAAAGAAAATAACTTTTTTATGACCAACCTCCCCTCATCTCTCTCGCCTGGAGCGTCTCCTTCGATTGCATCACAGATGGTGGTTGATGCAATTTAACTACACTTTAATGCAGACATTGATAGGATCATAAAAATCAGCATGGAGCTTGCAGCTAGCTGCTGGCTGGCTGGCTGGCAGTTATCCTTTGCAGCCAGAAATGGGCCACAACATTATTGTCAATAATGCGACAATCCAGGACAAACATTTTGCAAAAAGGCGTTTATAATAATAAACGGTAATAAACGCTGATGGAAGACAATGAACATAAAGATGCAAGGAAGTGGAAAAATGCGAATCGCAAAAGAGGATAACGTCATCGAGGCTTTACTTCACTTGCATTTTATGAACAAATTATAATACATAAAAAAGGTTACAAAGAGCTAGAAAGTTGGTCTTGAAGGACAAGGTTTAAATACTCTAGGTTTTTTAAATATCTATATAAATATTTAAAGAATATTTTATTGGATTTAATCATTTTAATTTACGAAAATGGAAAAGGTATCCTCATGGCTAAATAACTTTTTGCAACTTTCGTGTCATGGTGCCACACCCCCGCCCGCAGCAGTGTCAAAAGAGTTGTCAACTCGGTGGATATATGTACATAAAGTTGCATAAATAATTCTGTATATACATATGTATATTAAAATATATAAACCTCTTTTCTGCGGCTTTTGTTGGTCCTGTTGGCATTAATGTTGGCTTTTCGGAAGCTGTCTTTTGTCACTTTGTCAGCTCTTTTGCTTATTATAAACAGTCCAAAATGCTCTTTCGAGAGTGCGGAATATTTTTCTACATTAACTATGGGTTGATTTTACTTTAAATTAATAAAACAGCTACAAGTTTTTGGTGAAGACTTTTCTAATTCCTTTGTTTTAGATAACAATTGAGAGAGTAATAATTAATATTAATTATTATAATACTTTTTGAAATATTAAATCCCAAATCCTTCATAGGTTTTTTATTAAATATTTCTTAAACCTTCTTTTTCCGATTCAATATTCGATTTCACATTTAAATGTATCTTAAAGATATTTTCTTCAAAGAGTATCTAGGTTTAATATACTCAATTCTGCATCATTTCATGCAGTTTTGGTGCTCCTGTGTTATTGTTATTATTGTTGTTAATTTCCTCTTTACCGAAATTATTTATTTATGTCCGCTTTTTGACGTCCCATTGTTGTTGTTCTTCCTCGTCTTTTGTTGTGTTTCTCTCCGCTTAATTGAAGTGTCATTAATTTGTATGCATCATTATAATTAAACATAATTACGATTAAACAAAATAATGAACAACAACAAAAAAAAAGAGAGGAAGGCAGACAGCAATTTCAGATGATTCCGAGGTTGATGAACATTTTCTTGGGCATCCATGACATGACGAAAATGAAATGCAAGAGTTACCAAACCGAAAATGACCCGCTCCGTTGACCCCCGGTATTCATATAAAGTATAACCTAACCGAATGGAAAAATCACTCTTTTCCCCATTTCGGTTTCGCTTTGCTGGCCTTACATGGACTTTAACAGTTTTTTGGAAGTTTTATCTTTCGGAGGCACCTTCCAAATGCATGATTTCTGGTCGAAACAAAATAAAACGTTTTGCTATTTACCTTATCTTTTATTGGACTTGCCTCATATATGACAATGATATAATGAGTTTTTTTTGGTTAACTGTGTGACTTGCTTTAATTTGCTTAACATTTTATGGTAATTTTATGTGCTGTGGACACTGAGAGTGGTTGTTAGACAAAAAAAGGTAGTTGGGTCTGTTGAACTTCCTGTACTTTGGGGGCTCTCGCTGGCAATTGATTAATGCGGTCATGAACTTGGTTCTTTGGGGTTTTTTGTTTAGGAAGAGAAATATTATATATATCTATACATATTAAAAGGAAATATATACTTGTTATTTATGAAACTGTATATATTTTTATGTATTACTTATATACTACTTTTATGATAAAACTCCTTGAATAAAACAATTGCTTACTCATCTTACTTACTTTTTTAATAATCTTTAAAGAGTTTTGAAGATTTTTCTATAATAATTCTCATCTATTTTTTCTGTTAAGTTTACATATTTAATTTAATTGTTAGTTTCCTTTATTTTCCTCAGGAAACTTGCTTGCTCTGTGGCTCCTCCTTTAGTTTACTCCATATTATACCATCTCCAGTTGGAAGTCACGTACACAAAATTCTCAAAAAAAAAAAGGAAGAAGGCAACACAAATTGATTTTCGTGGCTGCTGTCCGTCGGCGAGCAAATAATCAAATCAAACCAGCCAAAGTCATCCCAACCCAAAAAAAGAACATCCAGTCATTCATCTTTACTCTTGGAAAATATACATATACACTAGCGGGCAAAATAATAGGTTTAAAAACATTTTTAGTGACGAAATTATAAATGCTTCAAAAATATTTGTAAAAACCAAAAATTAGGTATTCTTTAAAGTTAAATTATTTAAAAGGTTTAAGTTCAGCTGAAATCCTCTGTCTTTAATATTTAATGATATTATTACTTTAATATTTATTTATTCCACTTCAAACTTAGGTCTAACTTTTGTTTAAAATATTTAAAAAAATATTATTTGACTCCCATTTGTGTTAAGTATTAGTCTGTCAAATATTCCCAAAAAATCAATCCTTCTGTGAGGAAGCACAAACGCCCCAAAAATTGTGGTCATTATTTTTTTGGCAAAGGAATAAAATTGGAATTTTTGTATATGGCGGAAGGGCCACCCCGAAAATATGTTCATGACCGAAACGCCAGCAAACTACTTAGAGCCAAGTTGGCAGTTGTGGAGGATTGGGGCCATGGCCTTTTGTTTAAACGTTCCAGAGCGCCGCCACCGATGAGCGAGCGGCATCAATCAGTTGACTTGCTCTTGGACCGACTGTGTGTCCATTGTCTGAACTTGAAATCGACTTTTAAGCAGCCAGAAAAGGCAGCTCAGACAAGCCAGACTGGCTGAAAAAAAAAACAAAAAACAAAAACAAACGACCGCAGCATAAAAGCCTAATGATCTCAGCCAGCGATTGAGTTACATGCATCGAATCTCTGGCGATCTCTGGGCTCTGACTGCTGCTCCTCCGATCCTCCGACTTCCCCGTCGATTGTTGGTTCTCCGCCACTCAACAGTTAATCACGAACTGGGCGAAAGAATGCCGGATTAAGGCGGCGTCAGTTTATATTTTTTTTGTTTTGTTCAAGAGCTGAGGCCCATTGAAACCAGTTTTACGGAGCGCCGGCTTCAAAGTTGTCGATTGTTTGTGATGCTGTATTGGCTTCCAGGAGAGAGCGAGGGTATGATGGACTGGAGTTAATCATTCCAAAGATATGTTTTAGCTTGGATTTGTTTTTCAGATTTTAATAGGAATTTTAGTACTGTTTTTAGACTATATTTTTTCAAGACAAACTTCTTTATGGAATCTCTGAAAAGTTCCTCTGCAAGTTCCTGTTTCTTTTTATTATTTAATTCATTTATTTCCCTAATTTATTTAATGGGCATTCATGTTTTATTCGTACACTAAACCAGATCCTCTTCCTTTCAAGCGTAGAGCATTTAAAGTTTATTGTTGTTTGCCTGTGCTACCCCCATGGATGCTTGTTTTTGTAAATCAAGTTTTGCAGTTTTTGGAGTTGGGGGTCTGGGCCTTTTTGAAATGTTTGTTATTCCGCAAGAGTTGGGGAGCAACTCGTTTATGGCCCAAAGGGTGGGGTGTGGAGTGAAGCGAGGAGGAATTGAAGTGAACTGAAGAGAAGGGAGCCGGAGGAGCCTCTCCGGATGAGCCTTGGCTCGGGATGATTGTGTCTGGGGGGAAGCTTTAACTTCTCCGCCTCGCGGGCACTGGCTTTTGGCATATTTGCAGTGCGGGAACGGCAGCAGCAGCAGCAGCAACAAGCAAAACGTGCACCGCCAAAATATGCAACTGCAACAAGAATGGGATCTTCGCTGGCAATGCAACATCGTCGTCAGCCCGTCTAGCTTGGGTTATTTTCTTGTTAGCTTCCTTGACTCTTGGCTCTTGGGCCTCGCTTTAAAGGGGTATCTGCGTTGGGCCTGGGCCTGGCTATCTGCCAATTGTTTGGCAAATTAACAGCCCAAAAGGAGTTGCAAGTTGCGAGTCGAAAGTTTCGAGTTGCTGCCGTTGCTGTTGCAAGTTCCTCACTGCTCCGCCAAATGTTTGGCAAGAATAACATTTAAATATGCCTTTGTTTGGCCAAGTCTGTGGATCTTTCTCTCCAAAAACCCCGCCTGCAGTCGGTTCACGTACCATCTCCTAGTCTCTGTTCATTTTTTGGACACTGAAAATACCCTTTTTAAATTCTTGAAATAATTTTAGCAGTTTTTTTGTGACTTTTAAAATTTTGTAATATATAAAAGTTAGCAAGAAATATTTTTTAATGTTATCAAATAATAATAAAAAAATATATTCTGCATCTTAGACAATTTTTTAGAAGCTATGAATATCCAAAAAATAATTAGGAAAGAAATAATATAAATAGTTTTAAATAATTTTCAAAAAACCAGATTGCTTTGAAAACTATTAAAAACTTTTGTTTTGAAATTTCGTTTATTTTTTTCCGTCTTAATTACATTATTTCTTTTAATTCCAGCTTTTAACACAATCCTTTTCGCTTTAATCCTTTCATACATTTATTAAGAGTAACTCCTTCTTCGACTTAGGGTAGTCCCACGATTCCTTTGCCGACATTATCTTGGTTTTTGCTGCCTTTGAATTTATTCATGCATCCATATTTAGTTAAATTACATGTTTCGCGATAAGCAAAAAAGCCGCCACAAGGATGTGCGTCTGTAGCGTCCCGTCTGGAATCGTATAATCCTTGAGTCCTTCTTTCAACCTAATTAGATGACTGAGTGTGTTCAGTCTGGTTGCCTTACCAAGAAAAGTTTTTCTTGCATTTCTGGGATACGTAATTAGCCAACCAGCCAAGTTAGTGGTTCTTCTTCCGCTGCTGCTGCTGCTACTGCGGCTTTTTGCATTTGTTTTCATTTCAGCAGCCGCATTTCTAAACTCTCTCTTAATGCAGTTTTCTTTTTCTTCTCTTTACTTGCAGGTAAGCTACCATCATTTGCATAAAGCAATAAATCGTTTTGGTATCTCTGTACTATTCCGGTAAATATTGAAGTTTTTCTTAACTTTTAAAGTGTTTTTATGGTAAGAGGGTAGAGTTTTTATTTCTTGGTTGGGTTTTGAAGCAAAAACTAACTTATTTTATTGGTATTTAAAAGGAAATTGGAATAAATGTGGCATACGTAAAAGATTTTAAATATAACATGTGTATAATGAGATAAGGATTATTCTCAAATAAAGGTGTATAAAGTTATATTTTCAATAATCGCATCCCATTTTAGATGGAACACCACAAGCCATATGGTGTGTGCTCCTTTCCCAACTAAATTCCTTGACTTGCAGCCATAAAACAAGACTGAGTTGAAGAAGGAGAGACAGCCGCTGGTATAAATTACATAAATATAGAAAGAAGAGCCCCAACTGCAAATGCTTCTGCAACTGCAACTGCAGCAGCAGCAGCAGCAGCTCTAACTTGCAGCGTCAACTGGGCCAAACCAAATGTCAGCAAGTTTTGCGGGCAAGTTCGACTCGGCTTCCTCGAGCGTTTTTCTTTTATGACTACCACTCTTTGCCGCATATCGGGTGTATATATATATATATATATGTACATATCTGCAAGTGCACAGTATAACCATCGTATACGTTTTATAGGCTAACTGCTTTTCGCTATCCGCCTTTGGCTGACTTCACCTTTTTACGCTCGATCGAGTTGCCACAAAAAAAGAAATGACACAAAATAAGAACTGAAAAAATGATACCAACAGTTTGGGTCAAAATAGTAAAGCCCTAAAAAAAGGGTTAGAAATGTACTATTGTACATTTTTAAATAGAGAAATGTATGAGTTTATAATTAAGCATAGAAAGAATAATTTGTAATATTTTGTAAACCAAAATATGCTTGTTAGTTTAAACCCAATGATAAATTTAAGGATGTATGAATGCTGTAGTCTGTAAGAGTTGTACATTTATTTTTAAGAGTTTTTAAACATTATTTTGGTCTTATTTTTGGTTTTCTAATTGAAACTATTATTCACCTGCTTTTCCTTAAACAATTCTAGACAAAACAATTATAGCATGAGATATATTTAGTTTAAAAGAGAATGGAAATCGTTGGTAAGATTTATTTAATTCTCTTTAAGTATTTTCTAGCTCAAAACAGTTGTGGTTATTTTTTTAGCCCAGTGAATACCTGCCAGATATTGTCCCCTAATTGAGCAGGTGTATGCTCTCGAGACTGTGATTCACTTGGGTGGTTAATTAGAGCCCAACAATTGTTGCACCTGCACGATAAGTGCCGTGGTTTTTTTTTTCTCAATTTCACTCTGGGAAATTAAATGCATTGAGATTGTCAACGGAACATCAATAAAGACAACCCAACGAATGAACCAACGCCTGCTCCATTTTGTCCATTTTTCCATTCCCCGTTTTCATTTTCATTTTCAGTACCATTTCCATTTCCCATTCTCGTTGGCCCCCATTTCCCCCCATTGCCATTTCCTCGGCGGCCTCTGCTGTTGCGTGGTGTGCGGTGTGTGAAAAATGTAACAATAATTGAAATTTAATAGCCACGTCGACAGCCCGCAACCAAATGTCGTCAGCAGCCACCAGAGCCAACATCCAGCAGCGAGCAAAAAAAAAAAAAGAAACACGGTTGTAAGCCGCGATGCAACGACGTTTCCCCATCACCAGGACTTGGTTTACTCCTCAGCATAAATGCATAAAGATTGCTGGGATGAAAAGAGGAGGAGGATGAGGAGGAGGAGGAGCTGACGGGATAGGGACTGGCTGAAGGAGCGAAAAAATCGCATTCACTTTTACTATTATATTCATAGGCGACAGCAAGTGGGTAAAAACGGCTAAAAAAAAAGGTTCGACTTTGGTGATACTCAGTTGCTGGGAAAATGGTTAAGCTTTGAAGTTTCCAAAACTTTATCTTTGTTATTCTAGATGGCTAGGAATTTTTTTCCATGAAATTCCAAACACTTTCCCTTTTTAGCTAATAACCCTAAAAAATATAGACTCCATCTTGAACAGGGTATCGAAATGCATACGTTGCCCTGACGTTGTCGTCATCGCCCGTTGGCGGTTCATAAAAAGGAGCTGAAATAAAAGTGGGTCAAAAACTGTAAATGATATTTGTTCTACTTGGTTTAAGATGTTGTTGGACACTCCCCTGCAGTTGCCACCGTGTATTCCGCTGGCATATATCTCGCATTATGCTTGGGAATGCATTTGGCAAAACGATTTGTTTGCCAAAAGTTCAGGGAACACGGGTAGCAGAAGTTGTAAAAAAAAGGGGGGGATACTTGAACCATTAAAATGCTAAAATGATTTTCTTGGCCCCGCCAAAGAATGAAGTGTAAAATTCAACGCCAAACCGAATCTCACACTCGACTGGTTGTGTCGTCAAAATGATGTCGATGAACTTTGTTTGCCATCCGAGAGAGAGAGATACAGATACAGCAGCGAACACAGATGCAGATTCAGATACATATTCGGAGGAGGCTTGCGGCTAAGCGAGAGCAGCAAATCTGTGAAGGGCGATAACGTTCACTGACTGTCCGGTCGTCACACGATCCGGATTCGAACTGAGGTGGAAATTAGCATACGCCTGCTAACTGATGGCCAGTCTCCGAGGTGTACCGACAAAACAAAAAAAATATAAAGAGACTCATTTTTTATTTACTCGTTCTGCTACTGAGAATATTAGCTTAAAATGGGGGAAAGGGTTAGAAGATAAATCAGTTCAATTAAAACCACAGATTAGGAGATAAATTCTGAGAGATATATATCCTAAAAAGCTGAAATAGGTTATTTAAAATTGGGTTTATTTTATATATTTCATCTTACGGAGTCTCAAAAAAGAGAATGTATCTAGAAATAAAGTCACATATATTTATTTACTGCTTAAATTAGTGGCAACAACACAAACAGAGTCCAGTTCGTGCTTATCAAAGCCGCTATAAAAACCCATTAACCCTCTCTCTATCTCTCTTTCTAAACAAGTTTATATAAAAAGCCGGGAAAAAGTTGCATGATTTATCTAACTTTTAAATTTTAGTTGAATTCTCGATTTAAAAAAAAGGTTGAAAATGAAGCCTCTCGAAATGAATTTGTGTTCAACAGAAACAATTAGTGTTTGGTAATTTTCTAGCTCGTTAAATTAAATTGCCGTGTCAATTTGCACTTGACTATATGTATTTGCTTATATGAAATTGGTGAGTGGAAAATGTACATTAAAAACTCAAAGTAAGCCGCCATATTCAGGAAAATATATATATACATAACGTAATGGAAACTCTACCGTAAGGCTTCCCATAAATTCCGAATTCAAAGCAAAGATTTCTGGCAAATAAAAACAAATGGGAATTTCCTGTTTAGGCCTTTGGCCTCTGGCCAAAAGCATCATCATCGTAATTAGTATCGTAATAATCATTCAGTTAAATACCATAGCACAAAATTAACATCATTATCAGTGGGTGTTGTCTGGACTTTTTCAAATTGTGCGCCAAAAACCAAATAAAGTTAGAAACAAAAATTTGAATGAAAGCTTAATTAGAGATAGAAACAGATGGAGAGAGATTGGGCACTTTCATAGGGTATTTTCATATTATAAAGAATAATGTTTCAGTAGATATTAGAAATATAAATTAAATATATATAATTTGTATAAAATAATCATTAAATTAAAACGATTATTTCAATCGTAAAACCTGGAAATAGTGTGAAATAAAATAAAGAAAAGAATTATTTAATTCTTAATCCCCATAAGATGTAATAAATTAATTGCTATCTTTATTTAAATGTAGAATTAATTAAATATTAACAAACTTTTCAGTTAGTTGTTCTTGAAATCCTCCTTGTGAAATATTAAATTCATATTAAATACTTAATCGCAGCTGTCAAGAGCGTTTCAGTTTCGTCACTTTGAAAATGTGACCCCTTCGCTGGCCGCCGCATCCGTTATGAAATCATTAAATGACCCACCTTAACCCCTGATGTCCGCCCCAAGGCTTAGGCTCCAGCAAACTAATTCCTTTTGTGAGTTCGAGGGAGTTTTCCAAAAAGGGTTTTGGCGGAGTGGGGGCCAGTCTGGGCCTGTCTGTAAATCATATCAAAAAGGGGTCGTCGAGTTCATTTGGGGTTGTGGCGTTGCCGCTTAATTTATGTGGTTTCATTTTGTTTGTTTTCCCGGTTATGTTTTTGTTTTTCTTTTTTTCCACTCTAAGCGGAAGTTTTTCTTTGACTAAATATAATTAATGAACTGATGATTTTCGCTGATTTAAATGCATTTTACGATGTGGTTGATCAATAATAAACAAAACCAGAGATAAAGCCACTTTTTGGTGCAGCTGACACAAAACTTTAGTTCTGCAATTAATCAATTGAAATTATATGCAAATTTATGGGCCAATTGAGTCTCGAGTTTCAAGTTTTTAGCGTGTGTGTTTCTGTTTTTAATTTGCATAGTTAATTTGAAATCAACTTGGAATTCAAGTTTTTATTCTCTCAGATGTCAATTTACAACAAATTAGCTTTAAAGAATGCTGAAAATGGATTTATTGAATTTTTTTAATAGTTTAAAAATGGAAAAGTAGTGGAAAGATTTTCTATATAAAAACAGGAAAATTAATTTAAGAAGGAGAATAATGATTAATTTATGTGACTAGAAGATCAAAAAAACATATTAAAAGTTACAAAAAACTACTTACTACATAAAAATTAATTAAAGGCCATAAAACCATTTTAACCACTAATTTCTGTTCAACAATTCTTTTGAAATTTTCGCGGTTAGGCACCCCTTGGCCTCAACTATATTTTGTAATTAAAGGAACTTCGTTATCATAATTTTTCATTAGAAGCCCAAGCCCTCTTTTCCTTGAAAACCCATTAAATTGATGTTGAAATCCAATTAACTATCGATTTCTGATAAGAGTTTATGAAATGACACAAAAACGTTAGGCAGCCTCGCGTCCAAACTAATTTAGCAATAACGAGACGAACCGAAGCAAATTAAGCAGTTTAATCATATGAAGTCAGTGGGGAGTACTTTTTCTGGGCTCTGAAGGGAATCTTTCACAGAGATCCACCCTTAGGAAATAGGGCACACGAAAATGGAAGAGATGAACCCGGAGGCAAGGTGACAAAAACGGGGGAGGTACCTCAAACAGAGGCGAGGGTGGGATTGCCCGATGTCCAATGTCCGTTGTCCCTTCGGTTTTTGGACTCAGACAATACGTGCGAAAAATGTGGGAAAAAAACAAGAAAGAGAAAAGCGGGGGGGGGAAAACTGTGGACAGCTGGTTGACAACCGAAAGCAATTGTTCGTGCCGATGAAGAGGGTGCTCTTGGTGCCTGGCCTCTTCCTTACTACCGCTGATGAGGAACACACACAACTGGCGAGGAGTAGCCCACATCACAACGTGACTGCAGAAGTTGTCAGTGCCTTGCGGTTCACTTAGCCACGTGTTTTTCCCTGTGGTTTTTCCACGAGCGAGTGAGGAACTATGGTCTATGTCCATATTGGGTGAGAGAAGAGAAACCTCGTCGTACCCCCGGGGAAAGCCATAAGCCCCGCGAAATCCTCGACCTCCGCCGGATACACGCGCAGACAGAAAACGGATGTAATTAAGGATTTTGCGTGTGCCCATTGCAAAATTTTCCGGCAGTGTGAGTGTGTGAGTGTGTGTTTCTGTCTGTCTGGGTGTATGTGGCCGGAGTTCAAAAGGGCGAGAGAATTTTCCACTAAAGAAGCACACTTCGAATAATCGTTTCTCATGTCTCTCACATTCTACACAGAAGGAAATTGGAGTAACTTGATGGAGAAATATTTTAGAGAATTTTCCGGTAAAGAAGCATTCTTTAAATAATATTTTTTTATGTTTTTTATATTGTACAAAGAAGAAAATTGGAAAAACTTACTTAACTAATATTTTATAGCAAATTTAGTTGTATTATTAATTTTTAAAAATTATTTTTCCAGCTTTTTAAACAATTTAAAAGGGTTTTTATTAAGTAAACTTAAGAACTTGTTAGAAATTATTGTGAATTTAGCAGAAATAAAATTCAGAAAAATTTAAATTAGAAGAAAACTACTAAAAACCATAAATTCTTTGCTTATTGTAACCATTTATTAATATTTTATATATTTAAAACTTGAACTTATTAAGAATTATAAGGAATTTAATCGGTTTCCATTGCATTTAAATTAATAATTAACAAATAAATAATTTTATTTTGCTAAAATCATAAATACTGTACATATATTATACATTTTTTAATAGGAAAATACAAAACCTACACAATATTTTGAAAAATTCTAGTATATACATAATTTTTCTCCATGTATCCTTTCGCTGTCCCTCCCTGTTTGATTAGCCGCCTTCATCGCAGACCATCTTAATTGCTTTTGTTCGAGGGGCGCCCAGGCGGGGCGGCGAAGGGTCTTGATTTGCTTACCCTGGTAAATTACATGCATAGTTGCCTCCATCGGAGGTATAGCAAAAATCAAGCTAATTATGCGACGCTGATGAGATGACACCGTGGCAGAAAAAAGGACGCCAGGAAGAAAGGAAGAAGCTAAAAACCACACACTGAACTCTGAGGATCTGGAAAATTCCGCAATAACATCAATGGCACACCCAAGTTACTTAGGCGGGCTAAACTAAATTAAAATTCCTCGCCCATAGCCTGGAACTCATTTTCTATGCGATCCCAACTAAACCAGAGGAAAATCCTTGGCCAAATTAATTTCGCACATAAAACACGCCGAAACCCAAAACATATTTCCTTTATTTTTCGTGTTTTTTGGGGGTTGGCTCCCCCCCATAAAGAATCACAAAATCAAGGCAAAACGAAACCAGAATTAATTTCCCAGTCTAAAACCCATAAAAAGGGGCGATGGAAAATCCCGAAAATCCTTTGAGGAGACTAAAGGGATGCTGGGAAAATTAACAATTTTTTTTGGGTATAATATATATGGGTTATAAAATTCTTGGCAATGTTAAAGTATGGGTTTTATTGTTGTTAAAAAATTATAAGACGAATATTAATAAATACTAAAAAGGTATTTCTATACTATTTATAGTTTTATTTTTAATTTTAATATAGCAATTCTTACTTTTAAGAAATTTTTTATAGGTTTCTGGGATTTCTAGGATACTACTAAATTAATTTATAAATTAAAATTTTAATTGCTTCATTTCCCAATTATTTCAAATATTGATTCACATTTATATTCTCAAGGCAATTCCTTTCAAAAGTTTTTAACCACTAATTAAATGCAAATAATATGAAACAAAATAATCTAATTTGGCGAAGGGCGGCTGGGAAACCCAAGTAAAATTCATTGACCACAATTTGGTTAGAATAACCAAACCGCACATCCTGCACCCAAAACGCCCGAAAAAGGGACAGATGACACAAGAAGGCCTAATAAAATAAAAATCAACAACATGCACATCATAAAATAAATAAACTATGGAAAGGGACAATATTGTGGAAGAGGGTTACGGTTTTTTTCCCGACGCGACTTGAATTTCTACGCAATTTAACTTTCTTATATAAACACACGCAAAAAAATATCGAGGGAACTCGGCCAAAATTGGCATAATAAATGCGATAACAGCCCCCAGAAATGCCAGCAAACTTAAGCGGACTAACAAGCGCCTAACAAGTATATAAGTATGTACACTCTCCCATATATGTTATCGGGCACACACATAAATATGAATGGATTCCCTAAGTAGTATATCTTTGATGACATAGAGAACGGCAGGCAGCAGCCCGATTTGGCGAAACAAACTCTGGCGAATATTAAACCAATAAAGGCCAAGATTTACTCTTCTTCCTTGGCGGCGGGCAGACTTCTAGCGGGGTTTCTATTTGGGCCAGAAACTCATTTATTTGGCAGAATGATAACAGTGGCTGCAAAAAAAAAAAAAGACAGAGAGAAGCAGCAAACTGTCAGCAGCCATGACCAAGTCAGAATCCATTTTCAAAGCCGAGTTTCCTATAAGCGATATTGATACCCAGCGAAATTGGGGGTTATGCTGTTGTGTTTTTGGAATATAAAGGATTTTTTCATGAAAGTTTACTTGGAATATATTTTATACAAACTTGCTATTTACTAGTTTCTGCTGACTAATTGCTTTTTACCAATTTCTATCTATTATATATTTTTGGAAGTTTATAAATACTCATTTATATACAGTAGGTATTAGCTACTATTTACTTTTTACGATATTATAATTAATTGTTATTAGTATAAATCCAGATAATAAATTAAACCAATGAGTAATAAATATTTTATAAATATTACAAATTAAAACCCAACTTTTTAAGGTTATTCTTCTTATAAAAAATAAATTTCTCTTTAAACATCTTTGTTTTTCAAGCTCTTTTTTAAGGGGTACTTCCAATTCGAGTGCACAATTAAATTTTATTTACTTGCTCATTCCTACTTAATTTTGTTTTGGCATTTTTTGGCAACATTTTGCACATCATATGGCACATAGTTGATGATATCCTTGTTGTTGTGTGTTGTGCGTTGCCATTGTTATTGTCGCAGCACGTTTTATATGCAGCATATACATATATGTACATATATCTAAATGGAATACGTATACTTATATTGGCAGCCATGTATGTAATGTAATCATGATTTTAAGCAGCTTTAATATTGTATATTCCACCCAACCACCCACAAAACACTCACCAAAACAGACGTCTGGGAAACGTTAAGAGGTTCGAAAAAAATAAAGGGAAGAAGGAGCTTCAAGGGCCTTACAGGCATGAAATTTTTATTATTATGTTGAAAGTTTTTCTTTTGGCATTTTTGTTGTCAAGCTAAAAAAAAATACCATGTTATTTTTGTGTTACTAAAGAAAGATGAACTGGTCAGCGACGGCACATGTAAAAAAAGGAAGCCAAAGCGGAAAGGATATCCCCTAAAAAAAAGAAACCATCGGCAGAAGAAATCTCATACTTTGTCAGATTTTTTTTTCCAGCTTTCGCCACTCATCGTAATGTCCTGCATTTAATCTTTGAAATTGCGTGTCCTCCAGTGGCTGTGATTTGGTTTTTGGTTTCGTTTTTCTCGGTTTTGTTCGCCTTTATTTCGCTCTCCACTTTTATGCTCGTCAAAATGTGACAACAAATTGGCTTTTGACGTGCTTAATGAGCGGCATTTCCCCCGTTTACTTTCTTTTTTTTTCTGTCTCTCTCCCTTGGCTTTTATTTTCGGGAAAAGTTTTTACGAGAACATTGGGATTTCTTATCGGAGTTTAACATGAAAATCCCCACTGGTGGCAAGCCAAATGGCCTTATAAAGTGGCGGTGCCAAACTCACTGATACGCTCTATAAGATTGAGACTAGTTTCGCGGAGAAGATAGTATATCCCAGAAGTTTAACGACTGGAAATCAAAGTTAAGGGCTTGCATTTAGTTGCTGGGTAATTAATTGGTCTGTCTGGTATTTATTTTGCCACAAAACCTAAATGAAATCTTATTTTAAATTCTATTTAAACACACTTTTGTGCATTTAGCTTTTAAATGCAATATTTTGGTCACATTTTGTGGTTCCTTAACAGGATTAAATGTGATTTCAACCTTCTCTACTTCCCTTTGAGAAGTGAAAAGTATGACTTCTTTTAGAGCTTTTAACGAAAATGTACTTTCTTCCAGGTGACCGCTTCAGTGCACAGATCAGGCAGGTGCAATTGCAGTCCAATTCGGTCTTCCATTTACTTATTTATGATTTATTACGAAATTCTCGGTGCGGCGCGTCATGTAAATGGGTAAACAACATCCCACGGAGCACACGAACTTTATCTGAAACTCATTTTCCTCTCTGCCATTCATAATTATGCATTTGTTTTGGCCGCTAACTGGTTGGCTTGCTGACTGGCCCAAAAACGCAATTAAATGCCATCGCCGGTTATCAAAAGCCAAATACAAACTGTATAAATATGAGAGGCAGGCAGAGATAAGCCCGAAATGATGGAGCTGCCCCCCCTTTTCCATTGAACTCGTAAGCCTTGACATTATTTGGGTTGAACGCGTTTGACCAATAAAAATTTATCATAAATTGATTTCTTTTCATCAACAGAAATGTTGAATAAATTTTATTCAAGTTTTTCCCCGTCTACATTTTGATGAGATTTATTTGTATTTATTTAGCGTTGTGTTTGTGCCCCTTGTTTACTTGTTTCTTTATAATTTTGGGTTGTCAGGGCGCCACGGTTTTTATTTGTTCAGCTTTTTTTTGGGGTTATATCTTTTTATTTCATTATGTCATAGGGATGATAAGGGATTCTTGGCTTTTATCTAGAGTGATAATGGTGAGAATTGTTGAAGGTTAAATAAAATAAAAGATTTAAAGAGTTCTGTAAGCTTGTTACTTAAATTTTATATAAAATTCCGCACCACATGACAAAAATTCACTTAATTAACTCTCTTTATTATATTTATTGTTGTGAAATTGTGTAACCTTATCAAGAGGCCACTTCCTTTATTTTCTGAATCACAAAATGTGTGTGTGTGTGTGTGTATGATTGATGGCGAAAAACTCATTAAAAGTGAAACACAATACATGTACATATATATATGTATATATTTTGCTAATGGAACCATCAATTAAACTCACAATTCCATATTGATGGAACATAATAAGCTAATTACCTGGCAATCGTACACAAATTGTGTTAAATAATTAACAAAATTGTGTACATGTGTATGTGTCTGTTTACCTTTATCGATAGATAAGATAATGCCAGAAATGAGTGCAAAAAATGAAAGGCAGGAAAATTCATTTAGCTGCAAACAATGACTAAGAGTAAACAGGGAAAAAATATAGGAGTGGGCGGTGTGAGGGCCAGACACATAAAATAACATACAAGTTGGCGTGACAGGAAAACACTCAGAAATCACTCGAGACACTGGTTCCAGGGACGAACAAGCAACCCCTTCAAGGCGAAGTAGCCAGGATTAAATATATGCAGGGGCAAAACTTAATTAGAGGTGAAAAGCAGCAGCAGTAGTAGGTGTATATATATGAAAACTCTACAATGAATGACAATGAATACAATCATAATGGCCAAAGGGAAAACTTCAAGTGGCTACAAGCCGACCACGTAAGGATCATTAATCAAATGTCCAGACAAGTGTAAAGTATAAAGGAAAGCCAGCCCCTACCCCCTGCCTTTGGCTGTTGGAAAGTCTTGAAAATAAAATGAAGTATACTCCTCGAAGTCTCAGCGGAAGTACAGTAATAAATAGGAAAAGGGAATTGTCTTCAGAGACATTGCTTTCAAAAAGATTTAGTTTATCCAATAAACCATAAAAATATTACTATAATAATAGTATTATATGTATTTGTGAGTAAGATCTAAAAGCTTTTCCTAAGCAGGAAAGTGAGCCATAAAGATAATCCCCTAAAATATTGGCAATCAAAGCTAAAGCCCATAGTTATTTCTACTTTAATTATAAAATTAATGATGGTATTACTTCTTCTTATGCCTGATTAGTTCAGATATTATTTCTTATATTTCGAACATCCACTGTATATATCTTTGTTCCACCAACTCGAAGATGGCGCCTAGCACGTACAATTTTGAAGAGCTTGGCAGGCCCGTAGGCTTAGGGAGCAACCAGACAGAGACTGCTTCCACCTGCTGCTCCCCTCCTGACCCCACTGCCCCCCCCCAATCCCAGTTGGTGGAAAGTGCCACTTGAGGCACCTTTGGCTGTTGACAATAAACATTGCGATTTACCCACGACACCAAACGAACGGAGAAAACTCTGACAACGCACTCTGTCAACCTGCGAGCGAGCTGCGATGCTGAAGAACATTTTCAGGGGGGGAGAGGAAAATGCTAGGGGACATTTGCTGCAGGGGGAGGAGGAGGGAAAATGCTTTGGGGAAAATCTAATAAGCGGCTGTTGAAAACAATATTAAGCTTCTAGATGCGAGGGCACACGGGGCTCTGCCCCAGTCCCATTCTGCGATTCCTCGGCGCTATTTTGAAAACAGACGCAAACACGCACTAGAAAATCCAGCCAGGGCCAGACGATGTCCAACCGACTCGCATAGCATTGTTGACATGGCTGACATTTTAGTGTCCCAGGTGTGATTAATTCACGTATTGTTTGTGGTCGCACGCAATTCGAAATGATGACACACTGAGAGGGAAATATTAAGGAGAAATGGGATTTTAAAGGGTTTTAAAAAATGATTTTTAATAAAGATATGAAAAATACTTAAAAATTTCATAGTTTAGAAGGCATTTATTATCATATTTTCTTGATTTTGTGATAGTATATATTTTTCCCAGTGCAAAACGGTTTCTCTAATGGAATTTTCATGGTGCTTTCATGGTTCTTCAGAGGTTGCATTCAACAATAATCGTTTTGACTGTGAAATTGTGTGTGTGTAACTAATAATGTCATAAATGAGAGATTAAGTTTGTGACAAATGATATCTGAAGCGAAGCAATTTCAGGCTCTACAAAAATAGTATTTCTGCCACTAAAATTATTATTAATATATCTATTCAAAAACATTGAAACACAACTAAATTCAAGGACCATTTCATGCTCATGTTACTTAATTAATTTTATACAACCTCCTCCCATTGATTCGTCACTCTTTCCCACTATCAAAAGCTCAATTAAATGTTATTATAAGCATAGTACTTGTAGGTTATCATTATTTTAGCGCATAATTAGTAATTTCATGCAATTTGCAAGTGATGAGCGAGAGCGAGAGGGAGGAAGCTCGTAACGCTCCATTCCCATTTTCCCTGCTGCACTTGAATTGCACACTCGCTGTCGCAGTCGCGTAGTTACTTTGTGAAAATGGAAAATAATTAAACTAGAAATTAGTAGAGCGTAACGTAGCCTGGGCCCGGGCAAACTGAACCTACACTAAACTTGGGCTAAGCTAGCTTTTGCACCTTTTTGTCCCAACTTTTCATTTATCTGGGCCCGCATTTTCATCGTTGGCATCATCATTATCATCATCATCACACAGCCTGTTCTGTGTGTTTGTGGAAATTGGAGCAAGGTTGGTTGTTGGAGGTGTTGCCGCCTTAATTAGATGGCCATATGCTTCGCTTTGTCTTTGGCTAAATTGTTTGCTGCGGTCTCTTCATATTCATTATCTTTATCGCATTTGGTTTTAAAATTCAACAAAATCTCCTGAGAACATCTTAATTAATTGATTTTGAAGAAACTTTGACCAGGCTTCTTGAGCTTTAAGCCGCAAGGATTATCCGGTGGCAAACGGGTTGAGATAGAGAGAGGCAGAGCATTTATGGCCAAACTTTATTAGACCATGAAAAAACACTTTAAGCGCCATTAAGAATTAAATGTTGACAGCCTAAGTCGCTCCTTGGGGTTTATTTTCAAGTGGTTTCACCAACAAGATTATATATGTATTGCTTCTGGGTAAAAGTTGTTGTGCCTATTTATTTATACAGATTTGTTGTTGGCGCCAAAGGATCTAAGGAATTTTCCTTCCTCTAGGAATGTGCCTTAATCTACACAAATAAATGAAAAAACATTTAATGGACTTTTAAGATTTATTCAATTTTGAAATTCAGCAGTTTAGTTTAAGCTTGTTGTTTTGCTGAACTGAAAGAATTATTAATAAAACAAGAGTTAATAAATTGTAGCTTCTTGTATCTTTTACTTACCTTTTTTAGATTCCAAATTTTTAGAACTTAAATTCTTGAATTAATTGAGTATTTTGGTACTATTATATCCTTTATTTCCTGTGTAGAAATCTCCGATTCACACACATCAGCCAACTTGGAGAGCCACAATAATGGCAACATAGGCAACATGTGCCGCTAATTGTCGTTTCGAATGTTGCTGCAACTTTTTATGATGCTGTCGCTAACTGTCGCTAAACCAAACCAGATCTTTATAGGAATTGTTACCAATATTGTTGTTGCTTCCACTGTTGCTGCTACAGCTGGTGCGGCACGTGTTGCTGTTGCCGCTGGCTGCATTGGCAATTGGAATTGCATTTGACCGGCTCTCTGCCTGGCCACGCGGCGCTCCAATTTCCCAGCTGCCCCCTTTTTAATTGATTTTACCGTTTGGAAACACCTCGCAATAGCCCATCCGATTCAATGGGAAAATGGCAATTGCAGTTAATGCAGCCTGCAATTGCTACTGGGAGTGGTGTTGATGGTGCTGCTGATGCTACTGCTGATGGTGTTGCCGCTACTGCTGCCTGCTGCTGATTAGTTGCCATCGCTTTGGACGCACTCGGTTTGTTGGCCTCTAAATTTAGCCAATTTCAGCAAAGTTGATTGGTTTTTGGGATTAGGTCTGCATTACTTTCAATGGAACTAAGTGGGGGGAAATGGGAAATGTGTGAGCCCAGCGAAGCTATAATTAAAAGAGGTCTATGAAAGTGGGATTGCAGCTAATGGTGGTAATTACTACTACGTTTGTGGCACATATTTTTGAAATTTTGAACAGATGTTGGAAATATAATTTCATATATAATTTAGGCAATAAATTAAACCATAACTAAAACTGTAATACACATCAAAATACATCGTATTATCTGAGAAACTTTCGTTTACATATAAACCTATTTTATTCTATGTTCAATAATAATTTAATTTAATAAATTATTTCATTTTTCTATAAAAATATTATATTTAATCAAAACCCCCATAAAATCCTTTAATCTCATCCCCCATCTAGTATCTCGTTATCTCCTTTCCCCTTGATTAATTCAAATCAAACAAAACTAAATAGATAAACACAAATCGTTTGACTTTCGCTTATTTGCAATTAAATTAGGAAAACCTCTTTTTGCTGTGCAAACATTTGCACAGCAATTAAATATTATTTACCTAACATTCCATTCATTCTATTTATTTGCAGGTATGACGAGTATTTTATTTTTTTCCCCCAAAAAATGTGAGTCTGACGAACGCGCTTGCTTCCCGTAAGTCTAACAATACTTCACTTCTTCTGCCTTCAGTTCTCCTGTGCCAGTAGGGTAAATAAATAATACAATTTTATATTTGAGATAAATACCAACCAAATGGCAAAGACAGCAACAAAAGACAGGGCTTGAGAGTATGCAAACAAATGTGGAAAAATATATATATGTTTTCTCTTTCATTGTCGCTTCGATTTATGTACATATGTGAGTTGAATAAATAGCATTTGTGTGGAGCACTGCCTGAGAAATATGCCAACAGTCTGTGTATTTCGTTATTTGGCTTTTGATAGCCAGCCAATGAGCCGCATTATGAACTTGACACACAAATGGACAAGTTAAGAAAGCGCCATGAGCACACGAGCCACACAAAAAGTTGCAGCAAAAAATAATTCTCCATTACTTTTTTTTTTTAAAGAATTTTAAATTTATTTCGAATTTTTATTCGTAATTTATTATATTTATTTTTAGTAGAAGTCTTTTTAAATTTTTAATAGGATTTTTATTTATTGAAAAATGATTTATTTATTATTTAAAAATTATTGAAGTAGTTTGTTGTATATTAGCTATAAACACTTAAACAAATCCATAAATTTTGATATTTCTGAAGCCCCGAAATACTATTATGTCATTTTAATATAAAGAATTATATATTTTTAATACCAAAATGCAAAATTTATAAATGAACAAAGTGTATTTTGAAGTCATATTTCAGAAATAAATTTTACTTTCCCCTCGATTCCATTTCATTAACACACTTGTTCTGAGGTATTCAAATTTCCGATTTTGAACGTGTGAAAAGTGTCCGTTGAGAATGCGGGGAATCAGCTGAGTTAAGTGGAGTTAGTTGTCCAGCTGTTGGCCACGAATGTTTGCTGAATGTGAATGTTTGCTCGTTTGCATATCAAATGATGCAACAGCTGTGTGGCAGGGATGTGGGCGGAATAAATGCAAAAGATAAAAGATTGGAGTTTACTTTGAAATGTGTCATTACAAAGAATTAGGAAATATATTTAAACATGTACATGTTCAGCAATAATTGAATATGTTATACACAATTTGTAAATAACTATTTAATATTTCCGAAATTCGTGTCCCTCCCACGCATCTCTGTTACCAAATTATGTGGAGAATACACAAGAGCTTACATATTTATGACACCGTCTTAGCCAGCGGACAAAACACACTCAAATACCGAATCGATTACGAAGGTCTCCCTTGGATTTATGTATTTTGAAAGTCATAAGAATGAAGTGATCCCAAAAGCTAAACGGTGGCTCCCAAAGCCTATTCAAACTCACACTGTCAGCGGTCTAATTTCCATAACAAATACTAACTCACTCACACAAAAAGTTGGGTTCGGTGGCCGGTCTCTGGAGGTGCTAAAAATATGTAGTTCAAGTCCAAAGCGATGGACCATCTATTATGCATCAGGAACACACCCATTTCTTGGTTGACAAAATTGAAAACAAATTTAAATGTTAATGTGTGTACCCAATTTAATATATTCCACAAAAGCGACGCCGGCTCGGAGATTAATGAAATCCCAGATGGTTCCCCAAGGAGCCCACTCTGTGTGCTGCTTCTAGATATTTGTATATATACATTTTTCAGTGTGAGTGCTAAGCACTCATCGCTTTATACGGAAATCTGACTGTTGCCTGAATGCAATTTGCATATAATAATATTTCATATTAATAGAAATTTCAAGTAGCTTCCCCTTCCCCGGCCGTTCTACACTCGTGAGTGGAAAATTGATCAGGCAGAACATTGACAATGGTAGGAAAATAGGTAATCTGTGTTTGATTTTAATCAGATTTAATTTATTTATTAAAATATTGTTTTAAAAATTTTTAGAAGAAGCAGGAAGAGCAGCTAATCTTTTCAAAAAATATATATGAAAATCATACAGAAACCAATTTGACTCTCATCTCTTTTATGTTCTGCCACTGTATTTCATCTTTGGTTGCATTCAATAAAACTCTGTGAAATATGTGTATATATATTCCTGATTCTGTGGGGTGCCTAGTGTAAACAAGAAGCAGTTAGACTGTATCTTTAGCAAGTGCAGGTTTTTGTTTTTATTTTGTTTTTGGGTCATCCAACCAAAAAAATAAAAACTATAAAAAGGAAGAAAAAAGAGTAAAATCAAATATAGCACAGGCCTGCGAAGGGACAACAGGAAAATAGAAAATACTGATGCCTCGAAAAACCCAAAACCCATTGAACTGTAGACCCATAGCGCCATAGTCATCGTCTACGTCGTCGTCATTGATGTGGAATTAATAAAGCGTGTAGCCCACGCCTGGGACAAACAAAAGCGAAAGAGACCGCCATAGAGAAAGTGAATGAGAGAGGGGATAATTGCAGACAGTTCAGCTGCAGTTTTGGTTTTTCCGCAGACAGCAGCAGGAACAGGAGCAGCAGCAGCAGCAGCAGGAGTAGGAGCGGGAGCAGCAGCAGCCCTGAGCCTGGATGCTATAAAAGCGATTTATTAATGTCAGCCAGACAAGTGCCTGCTGGCGTCAGTGGGTGCCGAGACCCCGATGCCGCCGGCGTACTGTATAGGCTATATAGCATATATATCGCGTATATATGTATCTAGACACAGCCACTGCAACTGCAACTACATCTGCAGCGCCAAGCATTGGAGCAGCACGATTGAATATCATGTACACATGCACTTTGGTTCAATATGTTTTAAAAAATCAATGAAATAATTAATCAATTAAGTCATTAACTTGGGAATTTTTAGTGGGCATTGGAATATTTTGTATAATTATTTTCTTAGTGGGAAAAGTTATATTTTCATTTGTATAAATATTTGAGTTTTATTTATGAAAGGTTTTCAAGATATAGGAGGCTTGTTTTTGTATACATAATGCCAGGTTCGACTATATATTAAGATCTTTAAAATCTTTATATAGAGTATGGATTTTCAGGAATTTGTTTATAGATTTTGCTACTCATTTGCTACGATTTTTAACTTTTGATACAATCAAACTCCTCATAAACTCCTCACTAACTTCTCACATTAGTTCTGAAGTTCCAGTATCCAGACTTAAGAGATCATTTTGGGCAAATATTTTTAGCCTTAAAATAACTATAATGCAGTTCTAAATTCCATAAATAAAATCAGGGTTAAGTCCTTGTAATTTAAAAAAAATTACACTAAGAACTTCTCAGAGAAAGATACAATTGTTTCTCCAGAGTTTCTGTAGCTATCCATTTATCCTATGGATACATTGAATATATCTTTAATTTTCACATATTTTTATAGTAGGTGCCACTGTATTTTATCCCATTTTTTCCCACAGTTCAATGCATGGCTCGCATGTTTGTAATAATGTTGCCAGTGATGAGCATCGGGCTCATGTTGCCGCTGTTGATGCTGATGTTGGTGTTGTGGCGGTACTGGCAGCTGCAGATGTTTACCCGGTCGCCGTGTCTCTTTTCATCCCCCCCCGCCCCCATCCCTCGTCGTGTTTGCGGGGGTAATGTGTTCGAGTCGTGGACAAAGTGATTCATTCATTCGCCTGGCAACTGCAACTCGTAGCCAACATTAATGTTGATTACATGCCGACAGTTTGTACATAGACTTGTCATTTGCACCATAAACGGCAGCCAAGGCAGAGCTCTGAGCCTATCCAAGGCTTTTCCTAGGGGTCTTGGATGCAAAATGCACAGAGAAAATATATCTATTAGAAGAAAATTCTAAAGTAGAGAGAGAAATCTTAGAGTTTAAATAATGTTTAAAAGGTTTTATTTGAGGAATTTTATTTATAAACATTTTTGAAAGCCCTTTTTTTAATAAAATCTTTTTCTCTGTATTTTAATTTTGTATTAAATTGCTGTATTTGAGTGAGATTTCGGTTTGTTGTGCCCTGGTAATTGAATGCGTTAATTTCTGTTGTACAATTATTTACTTAGCTCACACCCTCTTGACTGCCTATTTCTTTTTTTTGGGGTAGGTCCATCCCCTACTCCCTCTTTGGTTTGTTATCTCTGGCCGTGGGAGTTTTGTTTGTGTTTCGCGTTATATTTGATAATTATCCTAATTATAATGGGATGGTTATGTGTCAATTGGGACTTGGGGCTTTCCGCCTTTCTGTGCGTTTTGGTTGGGTAACCCCTTTGCCACAGCATCGGCATCAGCATCAAAGAGAGATGTTGAGATGAGGTTGTACTATCTCTCGCTGGGATACTTGAGAGTGCTGTTCAGCGGAGCTCAGAGTGCAATCGAAAAGTTTACAACGCTTCAATAGGATAGTTTTGCCTCCTCTCAGGTATTAATTAACCAAAAGCAGAGGCAAGTTGATCCGCGAGAGCGTTGCAGGGGGGTTGTTCAGTGCCATTAAAAGCGAGGGAAATAAAGTTTTGACTAAAAGTTTGGCAGATGCATTGAAATTGGCAGGCAGAATTTTGAAACTTGAGCTTAAATAGTATTTCAATTAAATTAAAATTAAATTAAATTGAACATTTAACTATGATTTATTCTTTTTTGGAATTTATATTCAAAGAAAAAGTCATTAGATATACTCTATAATAGAAAAACCTTAGTTTTAGCAATTTAATCACATGAAAACCCCTTTTTCTTATCACAAAACTCCATCAAGGACATACATTTGCAAATGTCTATTCCTGCCGAAGGACATTTGTGACATTAGTAATGAAAATCATGGCCCAAATGCCGCAATCCTAGCCACAAAACCAATGTAATCATAGAAACAAAAAAGCAGCAGCAAAAAAAGAACCCTTGATATGGGTTAAAAAGCAGGAAAAACCAAATGAAATTAACGATGTTTTGGGGGGACGCAACCACAGCCACGCATATTTCACGCCAAAACAGAAGAAACACGACCCAAATTCAGCCGTTTAGAGTAACGAACAAAAAAAAAATGTATAAAAAATCACGGAAATTATGTGAAAAATGTGCAATTTCATGTCGGCAAACCCCTTTTCCCCGCCACCCAAAATACCACCCACTCCTCCCAGTTGATTTAGCTCTTCTGTGAGCCCTTGAGCCTCCTGTGTATCCAATTCTCAGAGCTGCTCCATTCAGCATCCTTTATCCTCTGCCTCCTTTTATTTTTTGGGTTTCTGTTTCATATTTCTAGTCATACAGTTGAGTGAATTTGACAAATTGTAAAATGGCCCACACAACCCAAGGATAATACAACAACAACGTACAAAAAAAAGTACATCTGAGGGAATAACATGAAAGTTTTTCCCCCTTAATACGTATATATATATATATACATATATGAAGAACATGCTGCACGAGAACTAATGATTATTAATGTTCATAAGGATTTGGCAAAAAGTTGTCGTTTTTCGTTACCCGTTTCGGATTTAGCCTTGTTCGCCTCGAGGGTTTCGCCTTTTTCGAGTTAAATTGTCTGAGAGATGAGCCTGTTGCCCCTTTTTTCTTGGACTTTGGAAACCGAAAAGTGTCGTGTAATTGAAAAGAAAATGTAATTCAATATAAATAATGGAAGAGAAATACCAGCAAAGGGTTGTGTTCTCAGTGATATAAGAAATCCCTGGAAATAAGTTAATATTTCTTACTTTTTTAATGTTTAAAATTCAGCCTTGGTCAGAAAAATTACTCCAATTTTTACTTTTTAACTTTTTAATTTATTTATTAAATTTAATCAATTTCGAACACCAGGCGGGTGTAGCAATTCAATTAAAGCCAACCCAATTGCAGTATTTTTTATTTTCGTCGCTTGCTCTCTTATTGGCAAATAATGCAAATAGGAAATGACTTTGTTTACTACAAATTACGCGCAACTGAACGCATAATTATTGGCTAATTAAATTACAATTTCACAACGCCAATTGCCGGGCCACAAAAACCAAACAATAAAAATGGCCCAAAAATTAAAACAAAACAAATAAATATATTTTGTTTATGTCATGATATAGCCAAAACTCATTCTAGACAAACAGATTTTCATACAGATTATTGAACAATTAAAATATTCACGAAATTAGCGAACATTTCGGAAATTTTAGAAATTTATGACGATAAATTTTTAATTGTCAACAAAACAAAACGCAAGCGATTTCTAATTGCGACCTAATGAAAAGTCGGACAACAAATAAATGTTCAAATGCAATTTGCATGAGTGTGATAAATACAATAAATAATGGAAGTGAAGGCAATCGTTGAAGCTGATAGTAAAAATAATTTAAATCCCATTTAAAAATAGAACTGCAAATTAAGAATTCATGACAGCAAATGAATTGCTGAAGGTCTGCCTGCCTTGATAAGGTACAAACTTGATTCAAGGTGAACTTAATTAGTTAATGATGTTAATTCGATAATAATTGGCTAAAAAAATATAGATAAACTAATATATGCCAAACAGAAATAATATTTACTACGTAGTATAACTTTTTTGATCAAAAGAATTAAGCAAAACTATAATTCTTATCCGATTCTTAATGGCAAAACTTGTGGCAATACATCTTCAAAGCCAACATCTGTTCTGCAATTTCTAGTCTCCTTCTATCAGAGTTTACAAAGAGTTAAACTAGTTTGGCTTTTAAATTGATAAACTTTACTTTGATGACACTAGCTTTTGTACTATTTCTGTATATCTCCCACTGAGGAGGAGGGGGTTGTAATTACTAACAAAATCAAGAAACTTTTTCTCCAGCTAATGATTGTTTGATAAGCTCGGAAAGGGAACCAAGGGAATGCAGAGGCAAAGGATTCTTCTAGAGACAAAATGTGGTAGATTATTTATAAATAAAAGAGTAAATAAGGGGGCTGGAATGGCGGCTCAACGAAGCATAAATAAATAAAACAAAAAGCAAGAGAAAGTGCCGAACAACTTGCACTTGTCGTCGAGTCGACCATTGGCCATTCGTCGTTGTCCTTGTGCTCCATTATATATATACACGATTTATTTTTTTGTGTTCCTGCTGTGCAGATATGCAAGTTGCATGACAAAAGTTTCACAATTAAAACGGGCAACATTTTAAAGAGGGACTTGCGGCCGGAGCGTTAAATTTTATATGCCGGCCAGAGTGAAATTCATAGCCAAAGTCTATTTTATAGCCGCAACAGAAGTTTTTCCTTACCCCTCACCACAACACTGTCCAGTGCCCTTGCCGGAAAAGTTTCCCATTTTTCTTGTTGCCTTTTTTTTATGTTTTTTTGTTTTACAGCCTTTATATATATATATATATCTATATATATTTTCTTTTTTGTCTAGTGGCAAGCCGGAAGTTGTTAGCATGAAATCTGATTTGGTAAGGCAGCGACGACGATGGGGAATATTCTGGCTTTTTGGATTTTGTGCATTGTGTTGGCTTAGAGCGGAAAAACTTTTGGAGGGCTGAGAGATAGTTGAATGAACTGCAAAAGGATTTGGTCATAATATAGATTTGTCCGATGATTTGCCCAGCGAAAAGTTAGGGAAACTTTTATGATAGCCACCCAAATGTAAAAGTGTTCAGGGAAAAGGGTTATTTTTATTGTTAAACAGGAGTTTATAGAATAAACTATTGTATTTCAATCATTCTTTCAGTCTATGTTTTTGGTTTTATTTGTTAAAAAACATAATTTAAACCATAAAATAAACTTAGAAACACCAAAACCTTTGTATAATTTCAACCCCATTTTAACTTCTTGACATTCCTCAACCAACAATTGTCAAAACATTAACATTTTATGGTTTTCCTGAAGACGACCCCACAAAAACACTATTACACACTTAACCCACAAGTTCATGGCATGGCATAGGTTTTGCAAATGTGTTTTAACTACCACAGAAATGAAACAAAACTTTCCCTATATGAAATAGCGATTACACAAATTACTACAGAAACACAACACAAAAGGGAAGTCACTTAGAGTGAAGGGAGGACCTCAACGAGAATTTTAATTAAAAGTTACAGCCCGTTATGGGATTTCACTCCTTTTCTCTCACTCAAAACACTCAAACTGCTCTCTGGAGTAAACAAAAATATTGTTGACAACATTAAATTAATTTTTCTCTGGGGATTAGTAACAGCAAGAAAGTATATTTTATATTTATATTCAGATAAAGCTGAAAAAATAATCAAAACATTTTTGCAATGCAATTAAAAGTTTATATTTCAAATATAAATTCCTCTTTAAAATTTAAAATAAGTTCATTGTACATATTTCATGATTGAATGATTTTTATCTATAATTCCTATATATTAAGAGCCTAAACCGATTTTCATATAGCCAGTTCACTGACCACAAATTAGAACTTTAATAAAATCGAAATGGAAATTATTTTGATGGTGATTCTATCACACATACTATATGTATATGTGTATATATAATACAAATACAAATCCCTGTGTGTGAGTACACAAATTCATATGGAATTATGCAGGAATTTAGAGTCCTTTATGCCAGCCACAATGCAACTGCCTGCAATTTGGTAACTAATTTTAAATGCAACAATTCGGTTGCCCTAAGCCAGCCTCTTCGGGCTGAATATTTCACGCTTTATGATCTTTACATGCTGAAAATCTAAAAGAGCTTTAAAAAAAGGATAGAAATTGTGGTCAATTTGAATGATTTGGAAAAAAACTAAAAACCACAGATAATAAAAAAAAAATATACTTGAACCAATTGAAAATATTTTCAAAATAACAATAAGATAAGTCCCTTTAGCTTAGCGATTATTTCTTTCTCTCCGTATTATAGATTGTTGAAGCTATAAATAAATCCGTGAACAACAAATAAATATTCGATAAGCTGTTATTTATTTTAATTAATGTTACAGTATATTTTCTGGGAAATATGATTGTAAATATTAATGGAAATGTACTTGAATATTTGATTACATGAAAATTTAGAGATTAAAAAGATCAAAAGTTCAATTTTTGTCAGGGAAATTAATTAGCTGCTATTAGTTTGCTATTTTAATTAGCTTAATAACTTATTTAACACAGGATTTGTATATGTAATTAAACGTGATTTATATATTTGTTTGCTGGATTATATTACTTTATTAAATTTTTAACTTATTTCCTGTCAAAAGTGACAGTTTCTTTTCAATTTATTTAAGATAAGGTAACCATCTTTGTCTTGTAAGAATATATATATATATTACAATTGTATTTATGAATTTTTTAACCGAGTATGCTATTATTATGTTAACATAAATAATTATTATAATCCTATGAGAAGCAACTAAAAATAATCCCAGAATTTTAAGTTTGTTTGCCTCGCTTATTCTACAACTATTTCTTAAGCCCCTACTTACTAGCTATTTGTAGTATCTACAAATTACAAATTCCTACAAATTATAAACAAGGCACGTACTCAAGTTGATATATGTACGTATGCCCCCAGCTTTGTTGTTCAACCAATAAAAGTGGGTGGCACTTGCTACCCCACAATAAGAATTAGTTGCTCCGTCGAATCAATGTTAATTTCTGAGCTGAAACTTGTAGCGAGAGAGCAAAGCAAATTTCATGACTGCCAAGGATGCGTAAACATTTAGCAAAATTAAATTCCCAGAAACTAAAATAATACAAATATGCAACAAAAAAAATGTGGGGGAGCAGAAAAGCAAAACAAAGGCAAACAAAACAAAAGAAATTAATTTGCATGCAAATGAGAGTACAAAACTGAATGAGAAAAAGCACAAAATTCAATGAGGAATTTTTAATTACCCTAAAACGGTTACAGGTTTCCCTAGATATGAGGGGTAAGACCTCCTCCCTGCAGGATCAGCATAATTATGTAAGTCAACACACACACGGCAAGGACCCGGCCTGCCGTCAAGTGTTGCACATACAGAAGATACCTTTTGGTTGTTGCTCTTCCGTTGCTTGTCAAGTCAATTGCGTAATTAACATTCGTAAGCAGTTGCAGGCACTCGAATTTGGTGCCCGAATCCCGGCTCTCTGCTCTCTACTCTACTCAACCTAATTGAAATTTTGGACAGAAGCCAAACTATATGTGTGTTTTACCCTTTGAGGAATATTCCTCCCGGCAGCTCTATATTTGCAACTCATAATTTTACAAGGGAGAGCCAGCGCACACATCCTGCCGCTGTCCTGTTCTGTGTTTGTGTGTGTGTGCTTTCGATTTAGTTGTGTGGCCAGGACTCGTGTCATTAGCATATGCTATTTCAAGCCTTGGCAACCATTCGAGTTCTCTTCATTTGGCAAGTTGGCTAATAAAACAGCCTTAGAGTCGGTCTCAGTATGTGGTCTTTAATGCCGCCACCCCTATCCTCTAGGCATTCATAATTCACAGGAAATGTTACATTCAAAATTCATATTCGATTCTATCAAATTTGTATATATTATGCCCTTAATTTAATAGCCACACATTCTATATCTGAGTCCTGGCATTAATTACTTGTAGACTTGTTGGGAATTCAAATGTTGTCAACTGCTTATTCCGCGTCAATTAATTAAATCCAAAATGTACTTATAACTCTACTTCTCTTTCTCTCTTTTGCAGGTAAACAAATTTTAAGTGAAGAAGAAAACTAAAGTGACATTTTAATGGGAAAATGTTAATTTTAAAATGTTTTATATAAATTCAACCAGATGTAAGTAAATTCTTGAAAATAATCTGCATTCAGAGGGATGTAAGTCTTTCTTAATCCGACTTTATCTAAAAAAGAGTTTGATTTCTACAAAAATATATCATTTCAAACGGATGTACATTTTTTTAACATCTTAATTGAACTAGAATTCTTATTCCATGAAATTCTGTGACAAATCCATAGTCTATAAATGTTTATTCAGCGATAATCTATTAAAGTTTCTTATTTCCCCCTCGGGAAATACAATCAATTTTTTCTAAACAAAGAAAAAACCCGAGCAAATATTACAGTTGCCTTATCAAAATCCATTTCCCGTTGGTATGCCTCTCACATTTTCCCCAAAGAGCACTTCAAATATTTATTAATTATTTTTAATGGCGGTTAATCACCCTGATGGGATATAGTATATAAATATATTTGCAAACTGTAACCAAATGCTGTACTCCAGTCACGCTCGAAAGTGCTTAGTGGATTCATGATAATTTTTAGCCCGGCCTAAATGGCTTTTCCCCCTTGGATTTTCCACTCTCCTTTTGGTAATTACACAAAAATCTAAACCGCACTTTTCGTGTTCGAGAGATTTTCGAGTACCGGCAAAAAGGAGGCGAATGATAAATATTTCGATTAGCGTTCAATTGAGTGCACATAACTGTTGATGAACCAGTAAAACAGGCGGAGGACAAACTGTCAGTCGGAAGGGGGCGGGTAAACTGTTAATTGAATTGCTCTAGAAAATCAAAGTCGATCCAGGTTCATTAGGGAAGAAGTCGAGCATTGGTAAACATCAGAACACATCCAAAGGTGTATGAGCAGTGATACACAGGAAAAAAGCAGGGAATAAATAATATGAGGAAAAATATTGGAAATATATAATTGTGTTTATTATTTATAAGTGTATTTGATATGAAATACTTTGGCAAAAGATAAAAAGATAGAAAGATACATTTGAAAATGCTGCCAATCTCTCTTCACAAATTGTATTTATTTTCTCGAACTAAACTTACCCTTAAGTTTCTTTTAGTGCACTCGTAGCCTGACTTAAATCGGAATTCCGCATTTGAGCGGCCTTTCATTAGCACTGTGTAAATTCGTTGGGCAAATCCCGTGTATCTGCGTATCTGTATCTTGTATCTGTTAATTGCTCCGATTACCGCATTCGCGTGCATGTCTAGGAAAGTTCAGTAAACCCTTGCAGCGCCCATAAAATGACATTTTCAAACAATAACAATAACAATTATTATATAAAGTAATTTATATTTTGATGGCATGTAGAACGTGCCTGATAACAGCAGCAGCAGCAGCGGCGCATCTTTACGTTCTTATCATTTGTGATGGCCTGTGGCACCTTAGACCCAATCTTTGTGAATCTGGAAAGCTGCCAGAGATAAGCTAAAGCTTTTTGCCACACAAAATAAGTAAACAAAACAAATTTAAAACTACAAAGCTATATAAGTCAATAATTAACTGCAACTGTTTTGCTGTTATTAAATGTAAATTTTAATTAGGAAATATATATATATTTACACGATTCTTGCATTATTTTCCCTACTCAGTACATCATCAACATCATCATTACATGAAATTGATAATCAGCAATCATTTGATATTTTGTGTGATTTTTTTGTGTTATTATTATTATTTTTGTTGATTTTTTTTTCTCGCTAGCGTTTTGAGATTTCCCCGGCCCGGTGATAAGCCAAACTCGTTCTCAGCCAGCTCAGTTGTGTTTAGACCTTGCGCTTAGCCGGTTCAACTTTTGAGAGCGTTAATTACGAGGCAACAATTGTGTGAGAGTACGTTTTTTTTTTAATAATAAACATTTTCAATCGATTGGTTGCAATGTTTTTTTTTGTGAAATGCAATCGTTAAATAAAAAATGTGGTGATTTTTATTTGTTTCACGCGAAAAGGAAATAAAATACATTTTAAAGTATACCTTGCGGTTATATTGGAAATTCTCAGAAAATCAAATAACAGGTTGCCTTAAAAAATGTGTCAACCGAAACATTAGTTAGTAAAGTGAATTTGTTCTAAGCCTAATGATGTTTAAATTATTCGAAAAAACATTTAAAAAATAGAAGAAAATAAATTTAAAGTCTATAAACAGTGAAACTTTATCCCAAAAAGTAATACAATATATTTTAAATAGCTTACTTATATTTGTTATTATTTATTTGCAAGAATTTGTGCTTAAAATGTATTTAAAACCTATGAATTAAATACAACTAAAGTGTTTTTCAATGACCTATAATTTAGCTTAAAATAAATTTTAAATCAATTTAAATACCACTTTAATTTGTCAAATATATTGCAAAATTTATTTATTTGCCAAACGTTGACCAGAATTTTTAATATGTTTTTGCACATAAAAATGTCGAGTTCATTCCAAGCTGCCAAATACAAATAAAATACATTTATTTATAGGCAAGAAGCAATAAATCAAAGTTAATTCGATTAGCAGCCTTGAGAAGAGGATCGCCCACTTGATGGCCGGAATAAATCGAGCAGAGTGCGTTGAGATTAAGAGCATTTATTTATCTATAGTCACTTTCCGATTACCTCACAGTCAAAGTCTTCCGCTGGATAAAAACAAATCAAATATAATAAAAATCTTGTCATGACAGAAAATCAGTCGGCATGACGCAAAGTGATAGCTATAATTAGAGACACGAAGCAAACTTCCGCCTGAGAGACACATGCCACTCGACATTCTCAATTGCAGAAAAATCTCTGAAGCCCACTTTGCGCACTTTTCAAGGCTTTGGCCAAGGCCAAGTTCATGTTATATACTTACGTATATATTTTTAGCAATTGAGATAGTTTATTGTGTAGAAGATTTCAATTTACATTCGATGCGCTTCACAGACAGAAAGGCAGACAGGCAAGTAAACTCATAGAGCGACAGACCGAAGACAACCAACAATTAAGTGTCCGCAGCACAAGAAGTGAACGGACCATGAAGCGCTTTTCAATGTCAACTTCGAGATGAAAATGTTGGTATATATACATATTAGCTTTTGCCACCACAGAAACTCAGAAAGGTCAGCCAGCCGGAGTCTGCAGAGGGAACAGCACTCAATTGAATTGTGTAACTCGAAAATGTTGAAGTATAATTAAAGCAAGCCCAAGGCAGTGGCAGAGACAAGCCACTGTCCAAGATGGAAGCCTCATGAGATCGCTTTTGAAGTTTGCATTTCGAATGGAGTGAGGCATCAATGTGCAGACGCAGACTGGGGGCCAGCTGCTCATCAATGAGCTTTGATCTTTTCCAACATGCTGACTAATAACAGAAATTACAAGTTGCAGAGAGAAAAATATAGCACTTATAAAAAGAGGGTAAAAGGCAGAATTAGTTTACTTGGAAATAATTAATTCATTAACAAATTCTAATATTTAAAATCAAATATTCACAGTGTAAGCAAGTCTCTTTATTGAACTTTATCACCCTCACGAATAATAATAATAATTATAGGCATTTTTTTCTCTGTTGAATTAAGAAAACCCTAGGAGAAAAAAAAACCAACCACGCCGTCATCAAGACATGAACATCTCCACATCTCCAAATAAGAAATATTCATTGAGGTCTGAGGATAAAAGCCACAAATCGAAAATTTTCGACTTTAAAGTCGGCAGGAAAATTCCGCATTAATAAACATCAGTTTGAACCTATTTCCATATGACCTGCTTTGTGTTCGACTTTCCTTCATTTCCTCTAGCTTTCCCTTTCCCTTTTTCGTTTACTTCTTCTTATTTTCAAAAGCCCTGAAACGAGCATGTGAAACGGAGCATCTCCTCCAACACTCTCCAGTTCCAAGTCTTGCTCAAGTTTTTCCACTGCAGCATAATTTTCAATTGCTTTTGGAAAAGCTAGAGCAGAGCCTTCGGTTCAATTCGATTCGAATTTTACCAGGTGAAAAAAAGAGGGAAGGTAGAGAACTAGAAAATGTTCTATTGAAATCCATCTAGCATCGATTTTGCTGCACAAATGAGCAGACCTCGATGTGTCTGAGGATTTTCCCTTTCCTTTTTCCCCAATTGTCATGTCGGTTGCCAAATTGCAGCAGCAGCAGTAGCAGAGTCAGGGAAATTACTCTGTTTCCAGTTCTCGGTCAGCATATTTAATTAGAACAACTGACTTGACTTTGATTTCGAGCTCTGCTGTTTTTGTGACTCAGAATTTGATAAACTCTTTGAGGTTTAATTGATGGCGCCTGGTTTTGCATACTAAACAGTAGGGGTAAATGAGGTCTCGTCTGGGTAATATATAGCAACTTGAGAATGAATTTATGTCACTTTGGGCTTGTTCTTGACACAAATGATTGCAGTTACGTGTTGATAGGTTTGCAATGTAAAAAACAGTAGGAGAAAATGATTACAAATTCAAACTTCAAACCAGCAAAAGTTTCATTATTGAGTTTATAATAAATCCTATCTAAATAATGTTTTAATTGTCTTTAATTAGAGAGTTTAGTTAAACCCTAATTCTTATAATTAATTTCTAATTCTGTACTACAAAGTCTACTCAATCTGAAAGCACTCACACACTTTTCCGCAAATACAACTCATAATAGGGGGTAAATGTAAACCATTTTTCCCCCCCACACACACAGACAATCCTCCCCTTTTAGGCTCCAATTCCATCCAAAATGTCCAGAGCCAGAAAAAGGCAATTTCGCATAAAAGCCGCAAACAGATGAAACCAACAGATAGAAGCCAGAATTGTGAGGAAGACCGAAAAGGCAGCCACAGATTCATTCCATAGAGGCGGCGGACATATGAAAATAATGCGTGCCGCACCAATTTCAATGCAGTTGGTCGACCAGTCAACCTTATGGCCCCCCAGTACCCATGTCCTTAAAATGCACTGCAAAAAAGGTTTATATTTTCTAAAAAAAAAAATAGAAAAGAAATTGAGATAAAATACTTGTAAAATATAGAAGGAAAATCAGGGAATAAAGCTTTATAAATCCGTTTCTTAAGAACTTTGTTTTGTTTAACGTGTGACTCTTCACATTTGATGGTAACAAAAATCTCACTCTCTCTTCACTGGAGGTTTTCGGGGGGTTTTGCATCTGATTCCTGGGGTCGGTTGAATTAGCATTCATGTGGCCATGTGTGAGCGTAATTACCAAAACACACATCAGGCCATCAGGCAGTGCCGCCACTCCTACGCCTGACAGCCACCATCCGCCAAACCACTGACATTTAGACCAACGAAAGAGGGTGTTGGTGGTGCCGTTTCCCAGGTTTGAATTATCTTACATATGTATATGGGGCGTGGCAGCAGCACTTGGCTCTAAACTGCCTCGCAGGCTTTTGCGGCAGTCCAAATACTCAATCGCCTGTCAATCATATAATTATTGGCACACAAAAACACACAGCTAAAAGGGCAGACACAGCACTGCCATCAACCCCGGTCAACCCACTTAATTGTTTTTGCTTGTTTTCGGCTTTTGCGGCTTTTTGCATAATTCATGAGGAAGGAACTGGAACAACCCTTTAATCCTCTTGTGTCTGCAATTTCATCTTTAGGCCCCCTTCCACCTCCCTTTTCGGTTCCGTCAACTGCAGTTGGTTTAATGTTTAAGAATTATTTTCCCACTCTCCTTGGCCTGGAATTAAGTGAATTGTCAATTTGCTTGTCAATTGCGCATTTACCCCTTGAGGTTGGTCTGCTGTGTGGCTTCGAAATTTGCGAGTTTCATACTGGCGGCGGCGGGTCAGTGTCTGGTCTGGTTTGGGAATGGTTGTGAAGGATTGAGTCGAGGGGCGTTTACTTTTCAGTTCAATTGGGTCAAAGTTGAAGAAACCCTTTAACCCGGTTTCCTGAAGGTGTTTTTTTAAGCTTAACAAATATGAGGATGAACAGGATTTTTATATTGTGATTTAAGGGTAATAATTTGTTGATGTTTTGGTGAGATTGAGCTGAGTTTATCCTTAAAAATTTCAAGGAAACCTTAGAAACAATTTATTTTTTACTTCTCTGTGCCTGTTTAATTGATGCCAATTCCCTAGCGATTTTTTCCCATCAGTTTATGATTTAGTATATGAAATATCACATTTAAATTCCTTTAAATAAATTTATAGTCAAATTACAACCAATTTCCTTCAATAAGCACTTCAATTACTTTAATTTAATTCAGTTTCCGCTTTGCTTTTTTGATTTAATTAAAATCAATCATGGCTTTAAACTTCCATATGCGCTAATCCTATAACCTATCGAGGTCCTGACAACCACATTTTACCCATCATAATTTAGGACCGCAAACAGCAATTAGTTTGCATTTTACTCGAACATTATCACCAATTTTTAGCCGCAACACAAAACCCAAGCCGCGAAAGTAGACCGCAAAAATATATTCGCAAATTCCTATTCGCCTCGCACTGAACACTTTGCCACGTAATCCGTTTACCGGAGCGCTTCAGTTATTTGTTTATACAATAACATAACTGTGAGGGGGGTAGGAATGGAAAATATATGACAAAAATCCCAGAGAGAGCCAAAGCCGCATACTATCCCCACTATCTATATAGCGATAACAAATCCCTGTCATATTTACGCTGAGCGAGGGAGGTGGCTCGATGGACGTAGGTCCTGTCGGTGTTGTTTGGGCCAAGTCCTTTGTCAAAGTGCGGCTTAAAATATTTTGTGCAAATATTTTCATGACAGGTGCATGAAGCAAATACGGCAGCATGCACACAACCGGCAGTGTATTAGTGTATGCCAGGATATATATACATATATATCCTGTTTTAGTTTCGTGAAATCCGTTAATGAAAGCCAGCTCAACCTAATGGAGATTTATTGTTTTCCACACGCTGCCACATGAACTGACTGTCACATTTATTAGATTACCTTGCGTGTCTTCCTCCTGTCAGCGTTTCGTGGGTGGGATTTTGGTTTACCTTTCTGGGTTTTTTTTTTTGGGGTTTCAGGTCCTGGAATGTCCTGGTTTCGTTAATGCGCTAAGTGCATTGTGAAATATATGAAAAGAAGGGGAATAAATGATTTATGGTTTTGCAAGGTAACTGAAATGGAATTTTTGCTTTGAGAATAATTTTTGTAAAGAATGTAACATCAACTTTGTTAATAAGAATTTTATGACATTTGTTTATTAAAGAGTTCTTCAGTATTTTCCCAGTAATTAACTTCCAAGTTGATGTGTTCTGTTCTGTTCTAAGCTTGATTTTATAATACTAATTATGCATTGCATTTGCGTTTGTCAAGTCTTGTTTGCAAATTACCTTGTCAATCATTTAACTGATTGCGATTTAGTGTCATCTCTACTCGGAAAGCCAATGAAATGGTTGAGCTTACATTGCATATCTCTAGTGCCAATCAAAGTCATGGTAATGCATCTCAGATATCTGAATAGATATATATATACATAGATGTAATGGACCTGGCTAAGGCCTTTGAAACTAATTAGTAGAGCCGGCAATTAGCAGTAATTAAATCAAATTTAAAGCATTCTGACTAGCTTTGACTTTACCTTAAGCCTTCTGCTTATCTCTAGCTGTCTGTTTCTCCTTTGCTATATCTCTCTTTGGACATCTCTCTCTCTCTCTGCCTCTGTTTCTGTCTCTGTTTATTTAAGCCCATCGACAAGGACTTAACCACGCACCGAGCCAACTTCAACTTCAACGATTTGCCTCTGACCTGCCGCAAGATGATCCAAATGAATGCTATCTGTCAGGTGGGCGAAAGCGGACTGAGGAAAGCAGGGGAAATCGGGGAAAATAGTGAAGAAATGTGGCCAAGGGGCGGCCACTTGACATACATACATACATATATACATTTGTATGTAATTCTAGCAGCCAAGACGGCAAAGTCAACAATGAGGAAAAGTAGAAAAGAGGGTTTGGGGTTACTGGGTTTGGCATAGTGCTGCGAGAAATCCAAAAAAAAGAAATTAAAATATTTTAGAGATATTTAAAATATAGATTTTAAAGGTTTTTAAATTTATAATTTATTAAGTTAGATATTTAAGCAAATTTAAATTTTATATATAACACTAGAAGACTCAGTCTGTTTTTCTTTTAAAAAATTGTCCACTTTGTTTAACCTAACTTGAAAATAAAAAGATTTTTATGGAAATGTTGTTCAATTTGCCAGCTCTGATTCGATGCTTGGGTTGACTGCCTGGCTCTCTGGCTTAGTCCTGTTCCTATATCCTCTCTGTCCTGTCTGTCTGCCTGCCGCGTTCCGGTTGCGGGCAACACCTTTTGGCCAAAGGATTTCTTTTTAGGCTGCAAATAAAAACAAATCTGGCAGCAGACTTGTGCAGTTTTTACAAGTGGTGCTCTTTGAAGGCCTAAGAGTATTCCGAATTCTTATTATTTATGCTAAAAATTGAAATTTAAATAGAAAATATATAAAAATTATTTAAAAAAAATAATAATAATAAAATATACATATATTTAACTGCACAATTAAAGGGACTTTATGAGAAATATTTAATCTACCTTTGGTTTCTTTTAAAAGATACTTTTTTAATTAAGGTGCTGAACTTCTATTGGTTTTAGTGAATTTTAATTTTTATGTTGAATATAGACTTTCGTTTTTATAATTTAAAATTTCCCACATTTTTTCCCCTCTATTAATATACACTTTCTTTCTGTTAGAACATTCAAAATTCGCTGCAAAACCTGTAAGACTTATCCCCATGTTTATAAGCAGATTCCGTTTGTTGTTTATGTTTGGCATTAGAATTCTAAGCACCTGGCAGCTTATTGGGTGTGAAAAATCCGGCTAGCCGAGTTTCCCCCAAGTGCAGAGTTTTCCCCGGCAAACTTGACTGAGGAATGCCAAGGAGGGAAAACGAAAAAAGAGAGAGTGAAAACTGCAACTCATGTATTTGATTTGGTTTTGGCTTTCGATTTCTGCTGTCACGTCTTGTCCCTTTGTGGAGTTGAGCCTTCCCAACGATACTATTTTCCATTCTATATAGCTTCACTGCAGTTGACTATATATCGATGGAAATTGACTTTCTCTCTTTTTTTATTTTTCCTGCATGAACTTTGCCCTTTTTGCGCTCTCTACTTTTTATTGCATTTTTTCGTGGGGTTGATTTCACTTAAAATGTACTTTTTTTTTTTTTTTGTATTTTTACCCCTTGAAAGTTTTCCATCCACAGAAACTTTTTTGTCCCAAACTGGCTACGTGCAGCCACAAAAGTAGGCAACAAATTGCAGACTAAAGCCAAGAGTACACATGGAATTATGTGCAAACTACTTTGATAGACACGATTAAACAACGGAATGTTAGCGTTAATTTCCAGCGATATATATATATCTATATGTACTTATCTGGCAAATCTCAAATGAAAATAAACATTTGGCTTGCTGGGAATTCCGGCAAGTCGGTGGCGCCTGGGGGCGCAGGCTGGAAAGTCTGCCTTTCCCCAAATAAAACTAATTGAGTCTGTCGTTCTCTGACCCCTCTTCCCCTATCCTTGCTCTGCCGGCAAACTTTTTCTCATATACAAATTTTCTTTTATGTATCTTCTTCTAGTCTGAAGTCGGTCTGAAGTCTGAAGTGTTATCCTGGAACTCACCCCTCGCCAGCATCAAATGTAAGTCTTAATTTATGCCTCAGACTGAATCTTGGACTGAGTTGAAAATGAATAACTTTTTAGTCAAAGCCATCGAAAAGTTATTTGTTTAGGACAGGACAGGCAGGCTAAGGATAAGAAGGTCCGAAAGACATCAAGAAAACAAAAGGCAAAATGATGATGAAAAATGATAAATGATTTTATCCAGGAGTGTCTATGACAGGCAGAGAAGAAAATGAAGAAAATTTGTAAATAAAAAGAGAAAATTATCTTTTAAAAACAATTATAGAGGCTGAGATTTGAAAAGGTAGTCAAAAGATTAAAAAATACAATTAAAATGCCATTTTTTGATTAAATTTTTACTGCATATTTAATAAATCTTAGCTACAACAACTTGTAAAATTACAAAAAATAATAATTTCATTAAAGTCAGACACCCAAAAGTCACTTCTAACAAAGGAACCATTCAAAAACAAGAAGTGGAAAATGGTTGGGGAAATACATAAAAGGAATAAACGTAAAACAGGGACCGCCGAAAAATGTCAAAATATTTTTTCTTGTTCTCAACACAATCTCAGCCTTATTCAACATTGAAGGCAAATATTTGTGAAAAGACCAAGAAGCAAGCGAAAAAAAAAATGTCTAAGGAATTAGATTTGAATTTTAAGCTCGACGATGGCAATGGGAAACATTTTTGCCCAGAGGATAAATGCCTTGTTCAACTATCTTGCTGCTCCTTGATGAGCTGCCAAGATGAATATAAACCATGAAATTATTTTGTGGATGCCACCAGAAAATGATGGTGTATGTAAACAAAGTTGCGCGAACGGAACAATAAGCGGTGACACTTTGCATAATGAAATGGATTTTGTCATAGAATTTGAGTCAATAGTAGGATATTTGCCTTCAGAAAGTTTATTTTCAAAAATTGTTCAAGTGAGAAATGTGCCACGACCAACGCTGCGTAGGCGTAATGTATTTGCTAGAAGTCATTTTGAAACTGTATAAATAAGTTTTAATGGACTATAAGCTAATGATTTTATTTAGTAAATATATTATTGCTTAAACCATCAACTTAGAATTTTAATTTTAAGCTGAAACTCATACAATTTTAAAGATATTCCTTCAGCCAACCGTGCGTATGCGTAATATATTTATTAAAAGTGATTTTGAAATATAAATAAGTTTTTATGGACAAATCATTCTAAGGAATATTTTTATTTTAAAAATATATTAGTATTTTTTCTAATTCAACCTGAAACTCATTAAATATTAAAGGTATTTCTTCAGCCAACCCTGCGTATGCGCAATATATTTGTTTGTGGCAATTGTAAAACCGTTAAACCAATCTTCAATAGCCTGAAGCAAGGCAACTGAATTACTGCCCATGATTAGGAACAAGAAGGCAGCCAGAAAAAAATAAGGGAAGAATAAATATCCAAAACGTACCGGAAAATCCTAGCTCTTAGCTGGGAGTCATAAATTAGTTGTAACCGGAGAGTGAAAAGGGCAAAGAGCTGGCTAAAGGGACTGTAACATAAAAACGTCTGTTTTTGCTATAATTGGCCACATATTTTGCTGGCCCCCGAAACCAAAACGAACCGAACTGAAACCAAACTCAGGTAACGTTAGCCCATGGCTTTTGCCAGGACACTCGCTGGAGCGGGGGAAATCGGGGGCTTTTGTGGGTTATGCACATCCTGCAAACTAGAGCAGTGTTTTCGGCCATATCAATATATATTTTGCACAGCATGGACAGGCAATGGCAGCGAAGCCTCCCTCTAAACACAAAAACAAAAAATAGAAACGAATAAAAATGGCCACAAATACTACAAAATATCATCCCAGGTTGATGTTTGTTATGGAAATCCGAGCAGGATGGTTGAATCGTAATAATTTTGCAGATAGTTCCGTTGGGCTTCGCCTGCGGTTGGGGATTTCTACGGGGAGATTGGGGATTTTTCACGTAAATGGAAATGAGCCCAAAAGAGATTCTGTAAATATAGGGATGCGACCTGATGAACACAGATTGTGCAAAGCCTGGAAAAGTAATGTGAAAGAAAGGAAAAGGGTAATACAAATAAATAATTTAATAAAATTAATGAAGGAAAACTACCAATAGAAGTTTTTTAAGTTCACAAAAAGTGACTAAAAGACTAGTAAAGCTTCGATGGCTTATGATTCATTATTTAAAGTTTTTATTAGAGGCATGACAACACCCAAAAGTTTTAGTTCGATCTACATGAAAATAAGGCACTTCTAATAAGACTGGTAATGCAATGCAAAATTCCGATTTTTATGCGTTAAAATTTATCAACAAAGGTTATTAAAAACTCATTAAAGACCCAGTTTTTAAAAGGGTATCACAATATGTGTGGCTTAAACCCAACAATAAAACTCCAATAAAAAGTATATATATATCTTCTTTCTCAAAACTCTGCAAAAGTTATTGCTGAGCCATAATTTATTGGTTGCAATTCCATGCATAACCCAGTCAGCACTTTACCTCCTGCCAAGGCAATCAAAGAAGGGCCTAAAGGAGATACAGTAAAAGGAAAACAGCTACAAAGAGGTTACATACACACACACAAACACAAATTGGCAAATGTCGATGAGGTTGTTGTTGTTGGAGCTGCAGAAAGCTAGCCTGTCCAACCAAAATGCCAATTCAATCGCCTTTCCAAACGGAGACACAAAAAACACTCGCTCGCAGCAGCAGCAGCAAACACAAATTGAAAGACGCAGTCTAACGATCTGCAGCAGCGTGAGCTTGAGCTCTTTGGCCATCTTCTCCATTTTCCTTAAAACATATTGGCAAATGTCGTTTTCTGTAGTCGTTATAAAACAAACACAGACTTATAAGGACAGACAATCACACACAGACAGACATGCACAATGCTCTCTTCATGCAATTCTAATAATATAAACTTTACATAAATGTTTTCCTTGCAAATAGAACGGAGCAGCGAAACAGAATGGCTTGAGTGGGTTGCAAATAGCAATGGGAGTGTGGATGGATGGTGTGTGTTAGAGTGTGCTTTTGTGTGTTTGGACGCATCTGCTGAGCTGGCAATCGCATTGCAGTTTGTCAGTCAGTCGGAAGGGCAGCCAGAACCAGCTCTCTCCTCTGTCTGAAAAAGCTTTTTAACTCAGAAATAGTTTTCGTTTTTCTAGGATATATATATGTATATATGATGACAAAAGAAAATGAGTTAAAGAAGATAAAATAGCAAAGAAAATGGATTGTTTTTAAAGGAATATATTTATTTTAAATATTTTAAATTGATTTTATAATACGTATTTACTTATCATTTGAATGAAATTAAAGTTTCTAGCCAGACAAAAATTTTATTAACTGAAATTTTAGGTTGATCGTAAACGGAAAGTTGTGATATTAAAAAAATACGTTTTAAAATATATAAAAACTGCATAAAATATATTTTTTACTAAGCCTAAACACTTAAATTAAAGCTAATTATTATAAGCCTAACTCAGTAATACTTTTAAAGCTTTAATCTAACATAAACTATATTTATAAGGTATCCAAAAATACACTTCCTCGACTGGTTATTCCTGCCTAGACCAATATTTGGCTTTATTTGCTTTGTGCTTGATGTGTCGCACATGTCGTATGATTGATTTATATTAGAAAACCCACACAGAGATGGAATTTTGTTGCACTTTTGTGATTTGTGACTGGGCCTCGTATCTCTGTTGACTTTGGTCATTCGGGAAAAAACATAGGGAAAACTGAATGAAAAACCACAATTTTGTGACTTATCTTTGTTGTCAGCTGTTGCGCTTTTTTTGTGTGTCCCTTTTGAAAATACCAAATTGAATAATTAATTGTAAGTGATTGATGTATCGAAGAGAGATAAATAGAGAGAGGTAGAACCATAAAGTAAAACTTGTTGAAGGCCACACATAAAGTCGACAAAAATATCCTTTCAACCAACTAATTGAACAGCCTTGAGCTGCTGTCAGACACACACAGAGTTCATGTGGGGCTCTGTAAATAAATATTGGCCAAACAACTTGACCACACCTGACCAATCCTTTGCCTTCCTTGGCCACATCCTTTTCAGTCCCAGCTCCATGTGGGTCATGCCGTATATTGACCACGAAATGGCAAACATTCCCGTGGTTATTTCATAGTTCAAATGTGTGCGGTGGTGCTGGCGGTGGACTTCGGGGGGAAGCAAATAAATAATATATTGTATTGTGCCAGGACTCCCTACACATATATATTTATTTATATATATGTTGTACGAGTGCGGTATAAATGACAAACAAATAAAATGAAATACAAAATGGCGCCTGGCCAAGTGAAGTCAATGATGCACAACCACATCTTTTGGCAAGAATTAGAAAGGTAAATGGGTTAAGTGAGAAAGTTGGACAAAATATTGGTTATATAAATATTTATAAATATTAAAGGAAAATGTTAAATAAAGACAATGGTGTAAAAATATACTTATTTAAGAAATTTGTGAGGCAGAAAATATACTAAATATTCGAAGAAAAAAGATATGCAACATTTTCTTTTTAGATTTCTAAAAGAAAAATGATTTCATAAAAAGAAAAATAGTATTTGTAAAGAAAATAAACTTTTATTTATTAATTAAATACACATACTATTAAAATCATTTAATATAATTTAAAAATATGTAGTTTTTAAGCCAGGAAAAACCTCTCCTTGATTGCAATTCTGGCCAAAACTACATAACAATAAAAGACCAGCTTTATATTTTCTGACCCCGGAAGCTTCTTGCAAAGTGAAATGTGAGCGGAGGCCAGTCATAAACTGAGGAGGTCATTCGTGCTGGTTCCCTGGTGGCCAGCATTCTGTATTATTTGGCAGCTGGAAAAAGCCATATTTGGGAGGTAAACGGAAGACACTTTAAAAAAACATTGTTCGGATCCTGATGTGCAGATTGCTGGATTTATGGGACAAAAAGGTGGCTTATCGCAAGAGGCGATTTTTATTTATGCCTTTGCTGGCATAAATCCCGACCCTTATTATTATCCCACAATCTGGGCAATACTTACACCCAACTTTTACTCTAATTGACCACGCCCGTTGCCATTTCTTTTTTCCACTCGCTTTGTATTTATTTTGTTCCCTGCTGACTGACTGTTGGTAACTTGTATTTAACTTCTTGGCCGAGTAATATTTCAGCCGAGCATGGAACTACCCAAGTGATTTACGTCGTGTATGAAGTTGTGTTTTTATTGTGGCCCCTTTTATATATTGGTAGAAAACGAATATATATATATATATCAACATACATATATTTTATTGTCGGTGGAAGGAAGGCAACGCCAGGTGGTGCCACCTAAAAATGGCACATAAATCTACAAAGTTGAAAGGGTTATAAAAACGAGGCGGAAAGCAATTTAACGGGGGGAGTGGGAGGTGAGGGATAGGGTTATCTAGGTGAGAAAATTCAGTAATTTGTTTCCTCATATGTTGGTTTTTTTTCCCAACGAATTAATTCGCATAACTCTCTTAATAGTTTGCACTGGCGAAGGGAAACCAATTAAAATTAAACCCAACATAAATGGTTGATCAACTGGCACAGGCCATTGGTTTTATATGAATATATTCCGGCATACCTCTGAACGAGGTCTATATTATATATATGTATAAAAAGTATAAATTTTTTCTATATTTTCGCCACTCCAATTGGGGAACAGATGTGTGAAATTGTCCCAGCACAAGGTTCAGGCAAAAATCGAAGGCATCCGGAAAAAATTGTGTGTGTGGATAGCAGAAGCACAACAAAAAAAATATATATTTCATTATTTATTTGATGTTTCGAATAAAAACCCCGCAGCCCTCTCTCTTTTCTACGCCAGGTTTTATTTATTTACCTGTGCACTGGTATTTATTTAGTTTTTCAATTCAATTGAATTTCCATTAACAAATTGAGAACTCTGTTCTTCGTCAGTTCCGCATCAACGTCAACGTCAACGCCATTTCCACAGGCAAACGTAGTTTTCACATTTTTCTGCTTGTTCAATTTATGGTCATGGTTTTGTTTTTGTTTTATTTTTATTTTATTATCTTTTATTTATTTATACTGCCGTGTGTTACGTGGAAATATCCATCAAAAATATAAATTAAATAATGGCTGTGTAGATGAATTTAAGATTTGGTAGTGCCGTTTAATTGCTACGAAACTAAATTATATATTTAGAAAATAATTGAAAGCTGCTTTTGGTTACGTATTTATTAAGGCAAATGTGGGTAAATGAAGATTTATGGACTTAGGTTTAGTTAAGTTTGATTTTTGGTTTCAGTTTAATTTATTTATTTGGAAATTGAGAGCCTTGGCTTGTTATGAAACCCAAAATAGCTTTAAATATATTAATCCTTTTTGAATTCAGAACGTTTAAGGAGAAGGATATTACCTGTTCCTGCATTTGACAAATTCTTTTACAAATATTCTAAAATTTTTTACTTAATAAACCAAAATTTCAGTGTCAGCAGCCATTAACCCGTAGTTGCAACACTTTGCGGTTTGGTCAAAGCACTTGCCCAGCACTCAGCACTCTCTATCTGCCACATTCTTCACTTTCTGAGGACCAAACAAAGCCACACCATATCCTTTCACTTACCGAGGGCCTCTTGAATTATAAACTGGCTTCATTACTCTCGTCCAAACCTTGACCGCATGACAAGCTGGAAAATGTTGTGTTGAGTAGAGAAAATATCTAGGCTCGAAGGGGGGAAACCCAGAGCCAAGGACCTCCCTTTTGACATCTCATTCAGTCCTTTTATAGGACATCCCCTTGCCACATTCCGCTCGGCTTCATTTCCCATTGAGAGTGGCAATAAATTGTGTACAACTTTCAAACCAATTAACCCACAAATTTTGCACTCAATTAGGTCCTCGGAGGAGGCATTCCCTGGCTCTGACTCTGACTGGATGTGGCTCCTTGGCTGCATATATTTACATATAGCACAGTTGAAATAATTTATTTATTACCACACGGCCTGACATTTTATCAAGTTTCAACGCTGGCCACTTGCACTTTTCCCCCTTTTGCCAATTAGCCGCCAGGCAAAAGCAAATTATTTTCCGCCCTGGCAGAGAAAAAATAATAAATAATTGAATAAGTTACTCATTAGTGTGTGCGTGGCAACAAAAGGAGAAAAAAAGTAGAAGAGTCCTACAATATCCTGGCTGTCTCTTATCTAACCTTAACATGCACATTTAGTTGCCTCATCCGCCGCTCTACTTAACTTCATTCATAACCCTCCCACCAACCAGGACAACCTCCGAGGATGTCCTTCTGCTTGTCTGTCTGTCTGTCTCTGTGTCTTGCTGCGTGAATTTGTCACCATTTTGTTGGCACTAACTTGTCGTTGTCTCTGGGCTTTGCTCTACATAAAAGTATTGTGGTTTTAAGGATAGGTTTTTGGGATTAAAATTAAATTAATATTGAAATTTATGTGGTAAAAAATTTGTGTTTTGTGGTTGTTTCTGTATAAAATCTTGCACAAATCTTGATCTTAAATTTTACATTTACATAAATATTTGTATGGAAAAGGGATAATATTTCTAGATTTCAATTAAATTCCATTAACAAAGAACCGATTTTGTATATATTTTTAAAGAGCATCCTAAAGCTCTTGCTTCCTAAAGGACATACTCTCCTTTCTGTTTGCTATAACTACTTTATTTTTGTGAGTTCCTTTTCTTTTTTCTGTATTATTTTTTTTTTCGCTCGTTTGCCCCGTCATTTATCAATCATAATGCTGCTGAGTAGTCTCATTAGTGCTTTGCGCTTAGCACTTTGCCTTTGCCAAGCAACGACGTACTAACTTCCTCATCCTCTTCCTGCCATTTTTTTGTTCCTTTCTCCCCCAGAATTTCGCGCTTAACATCTATCCATCCATTTGGCTCCTGCTGGTTTCCTTCTGTCTGTTTCGTCCTTGCTTTTTTGCGTAATTGCTTTATGCCCTGATTTATGCTTATCTTTAGTCATATTTTTACATTTACCTTTATCACACCATCGTGGATGGTAACGGAGAACGGAGGGTGGTGGGTTTTCTGAAGATGCGAACCGGAGGTTGACCTAATTTCATTGAACTTAATTTTTTTCCGCTCATGTTGGTGTCAGCAGGTTTGGAAATCTCCCGGTTTTTCGGAATATACAGGGTGCTTTTGGGAAAGTTTATGAATTTAGAGAACATTTTAAAGTTAAGGATTCAAATTTCATCAAGGAATGTAGGATTTTAAATTAAGATTGTATATTATTTATTTTTAGATTAAACTAAAAGTGTTCTTAAAGGATTTTATCGTTCATAAATTTATTGTATTTATTTATTTTATTTATTAATTTAAAAGTTAATGTATTCTAGCTTCCGATCAAAACACCTTATATCTACCCAGTAGCAATCATCATAAAACTGGCTTTAGACGAACTTTCACCTGATGTCACGCATTTCATCTGTATCCTGTCACCTTTTTTAACGTTTTAGTGCACACATTTTTCGTGCAAAGAGATTCTTATCAATGAAAGTGACCATCAGGATTCGCATTTTTTTTTTTTGCTCAGGCTTTATAAATGTCTAAATATCTCCATCCATGCCGGCAAAATCGGAAGCTGGAAAAAGAGCGTTCCCATGCCCTGCACGTAATAAGGAAGTCACAGAGCAATTAATGTGGCTCATTTATTCGTTTTATTTTCGCTTCTCTGCCTCATTTCCGTGCTTATCTCTGAACGGCATGGGAAATTCACGTATATATATTTATATATATATATAGTATATATGTATATATGGCAGCAAGGCGTGAGCAGTGAAGTTGAGATAACAGATGATGTAGGGTCGTCGTCTAAAATTAAATAAAAATACAATTAAGCCATGCAACTTGTCCTGTCTCACTCTCTATCTCTCTGTTAGTTCTCTGTTCCCTCGGTTTTCTCTGTATTTTCTTTGTATTTTCTTTGTATTTTAGCCTGCGTGGCTAAGCATTAATCTGCATGGCAGTATCCTTTTTTGTTTCCATTAAAATACAATAAGGATAAACGCTATTATTTAGGTATTAAAAAAGTTTGAAGCTTTTAACGAATTTAATTTAAGAATTATCAAACATTTCGCGATATTATTTTTATAATTAAGAAATCAGAATTTATTAAATATTAGAGAATGCGATCATTAAAAGTGTTATTTTAAAAATCACATGATAATGATTACAGATTTGTATTTCTGTTGATCACTAATAATTCTTAAAATTGAGTAATATTATATAATCATTAATAATTATTATTTTTGATCAAAAAAATTAAAACCAGTATCATTGAAAAATTCAAAACAATTAAGAATGAATTCATGTATCTTCAATATATATATTTTACAGAATTCCCCAAAATTACCTATTTATTTAAGCCAAAAGTATTTAAAACATTTCCTTGCCTCTAAACTCTTTAAACTAGAAACTAAAATAACTATTTTCCTAACCCTGGCACTATAATTTGAACCCCAACTGTGCGTGTGCAAGGATCTGTGTTTTTCTTCTCTTCTTTTTTTGAGGGTATTGCTGCATACGTGCCTGCAACACCTAAATGCATGCAACAATGGCTTACAACATGGGGGAAAATGGGGGAAACTGGAGGGAAACACAGAGAGGAAATGGAGAGGAGAAAGAGCAACAGCAACAGCAACAGCACATAGAGAGTCAGACAATGCACGAAGCTTAAATTGAAATTCTTTGTTTCTTTAAGGATACACTGCCCGTGACCCTCCTCTCCTTCTCCCTCTCTCTCTTTTTGTCCGACTTTTCCCGGTGAATCGCTTTTCCTGTCTGTCTGACTGACGACTGGCTCTGACTCTGACTTGTCTGTTGTCCCAACAAAAACTTTTCCACTGAGCCTTAAAGTATGCTAGGGATTTTTCTATATTTAAATAGTTTTCCCCTGTCTGTGCTGACTGTGTGTTGTGTGTGTGTGTTTTGTTCAGCAGACAAAACAGAGAAACTTGATGGGCATGTGAGCGATTATATCATACCAACCATCCAGCATTCAGAGGAATTAGAAATGTTGCTACAAATGCCAGGACTTAAATTAAAATTGGAATAGAGAATGTTCTCTCCCTGCCACTACATGTGATTCCTTTCTATTTTCCATAAATATTATTCCTTAAATTTGCTAAGAAAGTAAAGAAACTTAAAGCCTAGGGGAATTATTGTTAATTATAGTATTGAATTGCCAACATTACAAAAGGCTCTTTTAATTATTTTCCTGTCAATCGAAATTTGACCATTGGCCTTCGCACTCAACACGCTTTCAAAGTTAAATGACAGGCAATGCATTTTGTAATCGCTGTTGGCATTGTCATTGAAATGCATTATTTTGTCATAGCCTGCATTTTAATGATCCACATAGGACATTTATATATTTATATATATATATGTATATATATTGTTTGTATTTTATTAGAATGACACCCAGTTTGATTGACAACTAACACACATTGAAATCTGCTTTGCATTCGCTTTGAAAATGCATTTTTGGTGTTGGTAATCATGCAGATATCACATGACGAGGATGATCCCATCCGACAGGAAAACAAAAACTTTTTAATTAAAAGGAATGAAAACTTGCCCACAGAAAAATTTCGAAAAATTTGCATTTGCCTGACATGGCTGAGGGCATACCTGACACTTGTCTCGCTCGGATGGAAAATCCCAGTTTTCCCCCTATTTTACCTTCTGCTGCATATTAGTCTACTCACATGATGTACTGAGGGAAATCATTATTTTTGAGGGAAAACTTTTAAAACTTAACTGTGTTTTGTAAAGATATTTCGAAGCAAAGAGGAATTTTATTAAATAAATAAATTTATTCGAAACATTTTGAACAGGAACAGGATTTTAAACATATAAAGAATTTTCTTTTAGAAATTATTTATTCTGTATGACTTGGAAATTGTTTTTCCTTCTTTAATAAAAAATAAATATTTTACTAAATTCGAAAGCTAGAAAAATGTATTTCTTACTCTAATAAATCTCTAAAATATATATTTAATTTCCCTCTTTAGGATAATGTTTTTTTTTAATTTAAAATTTCATAGAAATATTTTAATAATTTCTATAAATTTCTCTCCATGTATTTTCCACTCCAGTCTCTCCTGGCAATTCAATTAGAAACTAGGCAGACTGCATACACACATTTTAATTAAATAAATTCAGTGTTTGCCTGATGCTTGGGCGTCATAAACATTTTGCGGAAGAAGGATGAAAATGAAAACATTTAACTGCCGGTTACGTTAGTAGTTGTTAGTTTGTCCCCAAGGGTCGAAGGGCGTAACCATCCATCCATCCATCCATCCGGCTTCTCCGGTTGTGTTTGCATAAAATGCAAGAAAATTGCCCTGCCTGCAAGTTTTTCGGTTTGGTGGTGATAGTTTAGAGTAAAACACAACGTTTTTGGCAAAATGTCAACAGATTTGCTTTGCTTTTTCAGTCTTCGTGTGAGATTTTCCCAGCTAGCTCGCAGGGCACCACATAATCAAATTTAACCTGACTGTGCCAGGAGGATGACGGTGGTGTAGGAGCTATGCTGCATAACGATAAAGATGATGATGATGATGATGTGTCTGAGAGAGCTCTGCAAATACTCCTCCTCAATGCTGTTGTCCAAATGCGCTTCAGCATTTAATTGAACTTCCCGCATACTTTTCCTCCCAATCTCTCTCTCTCTCTGTAGAACCAATTTGCATTTGCTTTTCCTGGGAAGAAGTCCTGGTGCAGCATAAATTGCTATGACTTTTGGGACTAAAAATCACAGACTTGAGACTCAGAGACTTGAATTTGTGCGTAATTAGAAAACAATTTGCAATGCTATTTAAGCTTTGATCGAGGTTTTAGACATTTTTTGAAAAGTAGGATTTAAAGTTTAAGTTTTTTAATTTAGAAGCTGCATAGTCAAGCCATTCATATAGCTATTCATATCGGATTAATTACTTACTACAATTAATAAATTCAATCACGAACTATATAATTATTATCTTTGTATTTTCCCTTTAAATTTAAATAACTTTAGCTCGTTATCTCCACTCCTGCTTTCTCTACACTAAAATACTTTGTGAATGCTCATATTAATTACTCCTGAATTTTCCAAAACCCTTTCTTTTCTCTCCCTCTCAAATATTTGCCAAAGCCAACAACTTCAATATTTATCCTGCCATCCAGCAATGGCAACTAATTAAGCCATTTTTTTATGGCCCACTCTATCGGTTAGCCAACTCTGAGCTGCAGCTGGCCACCAGCTTCACATCTCCATTTCTGCCTGCACACCGAATATCCTCCCAGGATATCCTCCTCATCCTCCTCCTCCACCACCTCCCGCACCACAGGATACAATGAACGCTTAAATGTGGGTTCGGGTCTTCATGTTATCCTGTGGCTTTGGGTTTCATAGTAAATTATTATTATTATTATTTTACAGGGACGAAGGATGAAGGCGTGTGCCAGCTGCAGTCGTTGGTCAGTTTCAGTGTTGCGGTTGCGGACAGTGTTGAAATTAAACACTGTTAGCAAATTTCCTAAGCTCCTCCTCCTACGCTTCTATCCAACCAATGAACGAAATCAAGTTGCTGGGAAATGGTTTTGTGGCTACAACCTCTCAACAGAATTAGGCAACGCCAGATAATTATTTATATTTCATAGGAGAATGTCTTGAGTTAAAACTTTCCGGAACCTAATTGCCCGTGGCTCTGTGCTGTGTCTGAATTTGTCAATGGTTTTGCCCAGAAATTCCTACAGAAATTCTTAAATAAGCCACTTGCCCGAGGCTTCTGTTCTGTTCGGTTTCGACACTTGCAATTGAGAAAATTATTCATTTGCATTTATTTAAAATTCACCGGTCAACTTTTGTTGGGTCAGCAAAAAGGTTGTTCATGGATTTCAACCAAAGCCTGCTTAAACTTTTCACTCATTTAAACTTTTGTTTCGACCTGTAGATCGTTTTTTAAAATAAAAGTTGCCTCAATGCAATCAACATAATAATAATAATAACGCTTAGTGCTGCTGGCCAAAGTTTAAGGAAATAAAAAACCCTGAGAATCGTCGAGGCTTAAGCCCGGAAATGATGGCCCAGAAGAATGCCCCGAAAATCAGGTAAAGAAAGTTTGTTGAGGCTTCAGCTTCAGCTTCGGCTTCGGCTTTGGCTTCAATTTAATGCCTGGTTACCTTTCTTCTTATTCGGCTGTTGTTGCGGCTGTTAGGGCAACCAATCTGCCAAAAATGTTCGAGTGGCCCCTCGGAACACTTGAGCTGAGAAACAAGTTTAAAGTGGGCTCTGAGCACTGCCGCCGAAATGAAAGAAATTGAGACTCGGTACGCGCTTACCTTTATTGTAAGGGATTTACGCCTGAAAGCATGTTATAAAACAATAACTAGGAGATTTATTGTACGGCCCACTTGGCTGCTGCCGCTGCCTTGGGTGTCTGTTTTCATTAATATGTATGTGGCCCAAAGTGTTTCGGGAGCGGGCCTTCCATAAATTTTGGCGGAGGCAAGTCTCGACCGCTCCCCCTATATGCCTTCAAAAATTTATGCACAACGCAACTGTACTTGAAAATGAAGGCCCTCCTTGCCGCACTTCTTAATCTCATGATTATTGCTCTGTTGGTCGTATTCATAATTCCCATTTATCTCCTCTAAACGAGTATGAAATATTGTCAGATATTTGAATTAAAGTTACAATGGTAGAAGCGGTACTTCCACTCTCTTTAGTCTTAAAATTAATTCCTTAATTAACGTTTTTTAATAAAGTTAAAAGTAAGTACCTCAGTTTAAAAGACAAACTTCAAGCTGTAGCGCTTAATTGAACCGGAAATAACTTTTTTGCAAGTCAAATTGGCGCTTAATCATCCTTGCTTAAGTGGTAGATGAGGCTGTGGTCTATCAGCATGACAAATCCTGGCTGGCAAATATCATTTTAACAATGGCATTAAATGAATTTGCATAATTAGCTGCAGCTTAGTCAAGGCACTCGGCAAGCCACCACCCCCCAGGTCCATTTATCCTTGTTTTTCACCCTCCTGCGGCCTCGGTTGGTCCTGTGGATATGATGCATGTGTGACATTAGCAGAGACACGTTATGCCAAATGTGTTCGCACAGCGGGTGTGTGCCTGGCTTATAAGGGGGGACGGAATATCCGGCGGAATATTCAGTGGCTAAGGAAGCATACCAATTGGGAATGCTTAAGAGAAATGTATTTACTTTAAGACCTGTTAGAAAGTCTTTAAGGAATTAAAGGTATAAGAAAATAAATTTAAATATATATTGCGAGTTTCAGTTGATAGAAACAGGAATTTATTTTGAGAATTCTATATATTTTAATAGTAATAATAATACTACATCATTTAATACATTTATTAACTTGCAACATTAAAACCTATATGTTTATCTGCTCTAATTAGCTGCAAAATCCACTCCCCCAACTAATTGCACAAATTTCCATTATTTGTTAACGCATTCAATGTTGGCAAATCCACTTAATCCCGCTCACTAAATTCATAATTCAAGCTTAAACCGTATCAAATGAACAACCATTTGGCGAGTTAATTAATTATGGAAATGCAGCAAAACGTATGCAAATTGAATGAGCTCAAGACGGATTTGCCTCCGGGGGCGATCTTTTAAGTGAAGTCGGCCATAAATCTGACATCGACAATCGAGGCAAAGGGGGGAAAAGCCAAGGACTTGGGACCAAGTTCGGCCAAGTGAAAGTGAGATGTGGAAAGTTTAGAGGGCAAGTTAAGTCAAGTCCCTTGGCCAAGCATGTTTAGCAAAGTTCATTAAGCACTTAACAAACAGAGCGCACCAAAAAGGGAACTTAATGTGCTTTGGCGTAATTCAACTAAACAAAGTACCAAAGTTCTTAGCCCACTTTTACCAGAGAGGCCCGAGAGTTGGCCATGCAGCTGCATAGATGAAAATCAAATGCGGTCATATCACACACACACCACACACCCCACACTCCACACCTATGCACATTCCTCTGTCCCACCCACTCCTGGCCAGGCCAGGGTGCCTGTTTCACCGTCCAGTGGATTCCTAGCATTTTTGCATTTACCGTCAACGTCGCCGTCAGTGGCTGCAAAACTGTGCCACAGCACAATGTTGCGGCTGCGGCGGTGCCTGTGCACTTGAAGAAATAATCTAGTAAAAGTCTATGAAATTCTGTATTTTCATTACAATTAAACTTACAGGTAAACCTACATTTTTAAAAAGATTTATTGTAAGGAGTTGTATTTGAGCAAAAGGTTTATTGAAGAGATCAAAAGTTGGACATCAATTGAAACGTTTTTAGACAATACTTGCTCTATATTGATATGTGTCTGATCTTAACATATATTAAAGTCTCGAATTAAATCTTAAAATCCTTCTTAAAACGAAATTATAATATAATATTGGAAATAATTTATAAAATCAATAAAATGGAAAAACGGGATGTTTTTATCTGTGTTTGAATAGTTCTTTAATTTTACTCAACTTCTTTTTTTATACATTTTACACTTTCTACAAGTACTAAATATTTTATTCAATTTAAAAACCCTTCTTCAATTTTGTATTCTTTTAAACTGATATATATTTTTTGGCCAGTGTATTGACTAAAAGAGGATGTTGCCATCGAGATGGTTTACAAGTGGGGAGGGGAGGACCCAGAGTTTGTTCAAGCGAACATTGTTAGCCTGCGGCCAAAAGGCTTTCAAAGTTTTGGTGGTTTGGCTGCCAAAGGGTGGCCAGATAGGTTAAGGGCGTACAAGAGGGGTGAGTTTGGGTTTTGGGGCCTGCTTTGAATTATTGCCAAACATGGCGGGTGGCGGATGGCGGGTGCCGGGTGTGTTGGCCCTGCGCAAAAGGGGTAACTAACCAATCGGGCAATGCTCTCTTTGCCACAGGACAAGACACAAAAAAAAGTTAATTGGCAAATGGCCAAATGAGTTCAATTTGAAGTTAGGTCAAAATAAGGCTAAATAGAGTTGGGGGAAAGAAAACCAGATTCGAAATCGAATGATTTAGGGCAAGAAACAACATAACAAACTAAAGTTAGCAGATAAATATGTTTCTATTAGAATAAATTAAAGCAAAGGTTTTTTCTTCCAACCTTAGACCCCAAAAATACCACATTTATTTATAGCCAAGTTAATTTACGAGTGCATCCAGCCTTCACGTTAATCTGACTGACATTACACGTCAGCAGCATCAGCATCAGTGTCAACATCAACCATCCATCCATTCAGGGGGGGATGGAAACCCCAAACTTGGTTCCCTTGTCATTGATGAATTTAGCCTGGTTGTCAAAGCTTTTTTCGTTCTCCCTCCCCCTCCGACCCTTTTGCCTCTTTGTTGCTATTTTTAATATGCATACCATTTGGCAGTCGCTAACCCAGATACAGATACTTGTATATATATGTATCTAGCAGATACTTTTCCTCGTTACTTTGAGCGACATATTTCAGAGAGACATTTCGCCCTCTTATTCCACCTTTTTTCCTTTTCCTTCTCCTTTTTTTTTGTTTGCCTCCTTGGCCATTACCATTAGCATAAAATGGCTGGCGTTTTGCTGGCCATTTTAGCTCTGCCATATTACCTCCCTTCTAATTACGCTCTTAAAACAAAAAAAAAGACGAGGAGGAAATGCATAAAAAAATACCTTGTAAAGTGTTTTCCCCGCAGCTCAATGACAGCTTTTGGGGGATTGCTTTTGTTATGAATTTTTTAACTGAAATATATATATCCATAAATATTTATATTTGTCTTTGTTTCTATCTTTGCAGATCCAATTAATTGACAGGAGTTTTTTATATAAATATTTGGTAAGTTAAGACAATATTTAAGACATTAAAAGTTGGCTTTGGAAAGCATTTTGTCTTTGAAATCAAAATAAATGAAAGAAATATTTTTGTTTCAGTAGTTAAATGTTTTTCCTAAATACTTGTGGCATATTTTCCATTAAGCAAAAATCCCCAGTCTAGTTTAAGCCTCAACTTTATTTTCTGTGAAAAATATATTTAGATTTTCCCCTCCAGAAACTTTTTCCTCAAAAATTTGTCTGCTTAAATTCTGATGGAATGCTGCAAATGATTTCAACTTTTCGAACTATTGCTGGCCAGCTCTCTGATCCTGCAGCAGCAGCATAATGCCAAAAACCCAAAACTCATTAACTATCCGTGGCAAGTTTCGCTTTTTAGAGGGCAAATTCCAGCAATTTTAATTGCACCCCCGCCAAAATCCGAGCGCCGCAGCGTATGCAACGCTCTTTGGCTCCTAATTGCAGGCATTTGCCATCCGAAAATTTGCTTGCCCAATGAAGCAGCGCACCCACAACGTGCCCCACAAAATACCCCTAATACGCCGCGGATCTCAAAATCCCTCTCCTGGATATATGTAGAGCGAAAGATGAAGGAAAATGCAGCCGCAGCCCAAATGAAATGCAATTTAACATTTTGTGCGACGTTGGCGCGAAAATACTTTTCACTTGGCTTTCTCTCTCTCCCACACTTTTCTTTTAATTTTTTTCTTTCTTTTTTTGCTTGCTGATTAAGCGGCATTAAGTATGCTCAGCTCATCTTAGTTCTAATCAGCACCACCCCCTGGAAATTCCCAGCCAGAGAACCCGCATCAGATTTCAACCAAAGCGAACGCTTTTGATGCAATACACAGCTAGAAAATATGTGATGATATTTGTAAAATTAAATATAAATTTATTATAATTTGTGGTTAGTTGTTTTTTGGATTTTTTAGATACATATTTAGATAGATATGATTTAATGGTACTATTTATTAATTTCCTAAGAGACAGTAGGGATTCTAAGGAAGTCACTAAGGTTTTAAGAATGCTTAAAAAATATGTCCAAAAATGTGTTACAAAATTTTATTCCAAAAAGAAGGAAAACATTGAATTTACTGCATTGATCATTTAAGGTTTTAAACCCCTTTGAAATGTTTTTAAAACTATGTAATAATATTTCATTGCATAATTTTAAAAGGGTCTAAAAGGACATTTAAAATGAATTTTTTAAATAATATAGATTTTGTAGCAGCCCCAATTTAAACAATTTTTATCAAAATAAAGGTTAATTACATTTTTATAGGTACAAAAGTTGAAAATACATCATATTAGATACATTATATTTTATATTCTATAATGCATTATATATTTTGTAATATATCCTATTATATATATTATATTTTGTAATATATTCTATATTACTTTTTTTTATATATTCTTAGCTTTTTCCTGTGTAAATTAGCGTTGATTTGAAATCGTGTTCGCATGGAAAATTGCATTTACGAAATGCTTTTGGCAGCTGGTTGGCTCGTTGGTAAACTTTTACGTTCGTCTAATTAACTGGCTTCAATTGATAGTGGGTGTGGCATCATAACTTATTTAGCCAGACATTAATTGCTAATTAGTTCAAAAGATTTTGTAGAATATTTACTTTCTTTTTAGCAAAGGTTTAAAAACTAGTTCGAGTTTTCTAAGGAAAGTAAAAATTGAATGTCAAATTACAAACTAAGAAACTTTTTTCTAATATTCATAATTATAATACCTTTTTTATAATTTGTTGAAATTTTTATTCATATTTCGAATAACAGAATTTAATGCAAGTCTAAATAATGCTTAAAGTACTTTAAAAGAACCTTAGGTTTATATTTCTACATAAACTAATTGAAAATTTGCAACTAGAACCTCTTCAGTTTAACCCATTTATTGACACAAATTGCATTCACTTAATTGGCCGTAAATTACATTTCTTGTCTGTTAGTTCTATTGCTATTATCATAAATATAACGTACTAATTGAATGCAAGCAATCAAATTTGTCCCTTCAACTCCCCCACTTTTGTCAGATCCAATCGATGGTAATTTAATTGATGAAACCTAACCGGACCCAAAGGGTGCTCCTTCCAGAAATTCAAGCTTGTTGATGGACAAAACCACAGGAACACATTGCTGAAGGGTCCGCCGCACACACGTTTGTGGGTCAGGCTGGGTGGTGGGTGGGTGGGTGGTTGATGTGTCCAACGTCCACTCAGTTTACCCTTGCCTCGGAAATTGAGCCACCTAAGCAATTGTCAATTAAATTCCGCTCCTGTTGTGGCTGTTATAAATGCCAAGACACGTTCAAAGTGGTGGTGGACTTTGCCATCGCTTTACACCTCCTCTCAGCCTCTCGGCCTCTCTGTTTCTCTTTGGGAAATCCCACCCAGTTGCTCCACCAACGCGTCTCTAATTTGCATAAAAAGGTGAGATTGTTCACCCCCATTTATGGCCACTGGCGAAAATGGCAACCAACTGTTGCATGAGCTGTGCAAAAAAGGGTTAAACAACACAACCAGAGGCCTTGCAACAACCCTCAATTTGGCATTGATTAAATTTTATAATTTTAACGCACAATTTGCCCCGATAAATTTCATTTGTTGGTGGGTAGAGCCATGATTTGTGCTGAAATGTGTTTTGTGTTTGCTGCCCATGGGGAAATCCCCACACAAAATGGAATAAATTAGTCATTGATCAGCGCTTTGTTTATGGCCAAACCCAAATATAAATTAACGAAAAATGGTTTTGTATTTTGGCACGTTTTCCAATCAACTAGGATTGTTTTTAAATCATTTACATGTGGCACAATTGCTAGATTTTTATTGCCATATTTAATGGTTTTAAAATTAAATTAAGTTAAAGGAGCTTACGATGTTGACTAGAAAGACTTGCAATTGAAATGTGTGAAAAAGTTAGCATTCAAAGTGTTGAGCACAAATATTTGTGCAAGTGCTGATTTGAATTTAAATGTCCTAGAAAATGTGGCACACTTGAGCATCTAGTTGCAACCCATTCAAACATTTAATTTTCTCCCCTTTATTTGGAGAGAAAAACCGAAATTTAATTTCGTAATTGAATGGTTTTTTTTTTGCCCCTGCTCTCTAGCTCACTTCCAAGCCAATGACTTGGCCCTGTTTTCCTCACATGCTCCTGGCTCACCCTTTTTCCCCCTTTCTCTCACTCTCTCTTGCCCTGTCTCTAGCTTTGTGTTTTTGCCAATACCAATTTAATTGAAAATTTATCAGTTTCATTTGCATATGGTTCGGTTCTCCTAGTTTTCCTGAAAATGACATTCCTCCTTGCATTTTGTGGACCTTTTGAACGGCAAAAGCCAACAAATTTCCTACGCACACTGCACTTTTAGTCTTGAATGTTTGAATTTTCTTTTCTCTGTTTTATTGCTTAACTTTTTTCGGTTTTATGGCAAATTCAGGTTCTGGTTGTGAAAAGAAATTTAAGTTTGCTTGGGCATATTTGTGTTAGTTTGTGAGTTTTAACAAACATATGTTGGGTGAAGACATTAGTAGGTTTTTAGCAAAACTTTATGGGTTAGTGGTTAGAAAATGATTTAAACAAATGGAGAGTATTTTTTTTTAATTTTTAAATTAGTTTTAGTAAGGTTTTTAAAGTATTAATTTGTAATTATTAAGAGTTTCCTTTAATAATGTGTTTAGTTTAATATTTGCTTAGGGACTTAATAAAGGTTTTTTTGTAAAGATTTCAGACTTTAAATGTAGTCCAAAACTTGTGTGTATAAAAATCTTTTTTTTTTGTGACTTCAACTGATTTTTAACGAATTCATTTTTGCTTAACTCAACTTGAAATTCATTTCCTTAAATTATCTTTTCTTAATGCAGCTGCAGCTGCTCCCTTTAATGATGACATCTTTTCGTCCTTAACACCCTTTTCCACTTGCAATTGACAACGTGAAAAGGTTCACATGCCATCGTTAAAATATTTGCGGTGGTTTCCATCCACACAACACCCCCGTCAGCTTCAACATTAACTGCCTGTGTCGTACTTTGTCGCTTAATTGACACTGTCACTGTGTGTGGGTGTTGCTCGCTTATTAATTTATTTTTATGCTTAATAACAGGCGCATTTTGCGTGGCGCCATTGCAGCGCTGACGCCAAAAAAAAAATAAAGGAGAAAAGAGCAGAGAAATTCACTGATAAACTCAGCGCACAACAATGTCACCGAAAAAGGGGTTGTAAATTAAACTAAGTTGGCATGCGCCACCCAGCTGCCTCGTCATTATCTGTGACGCAGTTTGATAGGGTTATATATCGGAATAGGTTCATAAATCTAAACGTTTTCAGGGGAATAATTTCGATACCTTTAGTCTTTAATCACCTGTATATACCTCATCATTTTGTTTACTTGGTGTCCTGTCTTTAATGCGTGAAAACAATTAAAGCCTTGCGGTTCAGAAAAGCCACATCTGTGGGATTATGGATATCGTTAACTTGGCGTCCCTCGTCGTTTAATTAATAGCAAGCTGATTAATTAGTATTTGTGTGTGTGTGCGACATCCTCTGCCGCAAGGGAGTCTGGTAATATCTGGAGTTTCGAGAGTCGCATTTTCCCCGGTTTTAATAGCGGCAATTGCATTATTTCCATCTATAGTTACTACATGCCAGGCAGATGCAGATGCAGATAAAGGTTGCAGGGCAATGCCAATGGTCGTTTGGCAATGCAAATGGCCATTAATTTCATTAGTTGATTGTCGTCGTCATGGCAATTCCCTTTGTGGATTTTATAATTGCCCCAACCGCATGTTTGGTCGAAAAAGTGGAAAATAGGGGCTTCCACTAAGTGGAATTATGCACATGATGCTTTTGTCTGGTAAAAATTGATTGGAGTGGGTGTGAAAATGGTGAAATGCTGTTTGTTTTGCGGCGAAGTTCCCTTTTTTAAAACTCTGAACATTCATTTGCAGAGCATTGAATTTTATTGTTAGGGCAAGGGAACTTGTAAATAAACAATATGTGCAAATTTGTGGACCTATTTAAGTGATGAAAAAGAGGTAATAATAATTTCCTTTATCGCGCATTTCTCGTTTATTATTTATGGGCCCCCCAAAAAAACACACACATATTGTTTTCTCATATCCATCAAATAAATTCAATTTATTTCAAAGCATCCAAAAGCACGTGGCTGGGATTTTGCCCTAGTCAAGGGATTCCTTTTCTTGTACTTCTCATCTCCTTTATCTACCTTTCTGCTTCCGTTTCGGTTATCCTTCCAACCCATCGCTTTGCTGCAATCGAAACTTTTTTAGATTACCCTCGAAAAAAGAAGCACCCACACAAATTTTATATGGAATTATATTGCATTTTTATTACCCTACCGTACATATATGTATACGTTTATATGTATAAATTTTTGTCAAAGCAGCCGCCGGGCACGTAACATTTTAAAAAACAATTTTGGCTTGATACAATTTCTTGTATTATCACCAAAAATGTATGCAAACACAGGAAGGAGACAGGAAACAAGGGAAAAAGGAAAAAAAGAAGGCACCGCAAAGGAAAGCAGAGGCAGCTCGTACAACGGGGCGTATGGGCGATTTTATTTGCATGCGTACGCCTCAACGGTCGCCCTGCGGCTGCTTATCACTTTATATATGCGGATGTATGTGTGTGTGTATTGGGGAGGAAGTGTGCCTGCCTGGGTGTCGTATGTGTGTGTGTGTGTTTGGGATAACGAATTGGGGGGTATTGTGACTGTGTCTTTGTCTTAAAAGCAATCAAAGGAGTAGTTCCGCATCACGTATACGCCACCGTTACGGGGGGGAAAACTCTGATAAAGTAATGAATAAACATAAATTTAAATTTTTATTTAATGGTAATGTTAAAAACTTTATTTAAGAATATTTAAGGAATATTTAAGGAATATTTAATATTTTTCATACTATGAAAGTAATAATTTAATATCACGTATACGCCATCGTTACAAGGGAAAACACTGATAAAGTAATAAACAAACACAAATTTAAATTTTTATGTAATGTTAATATTTACAACTTTATTTTAGATGAATATTTAAGGGCTTTTTAATATTTATTTAAAATGTAATTGCTGATTTTTCTTTAAAATAAAATTTTAAAAAAATTATAAATTTTTCCATACAGTTGTCTTCCAATTAAAATTGTTCTACCACATAAGAAATCAGTTTTAATGAAGATTCTTAATTTTCATTTGATTATAATTAATTAATTAATTAAACACAACATTAATAGGTTTTTCAGAAAATTCCTGTGCTTCTTTAGACTGATTATTAAATTAAAATGATTTATTTTCTACATTCCCTAAATTGTAAATTATTATTTAGCCATAAATTAAATTGCATTGCTGCACAATTTACTAAAATAACTTATTACTTCATATCTTATTATTTATTAGCTATAAAGTATGCCCTAAAATGTCCTTATAAATTCTGGTGCTTAATATATATAAAATATAATATAATATATATATTTACTTATGTATGTAAAGCCGAGACAAAGGCTGTAAATAATGTCAGGCCTTGTCTTATCGAATATCTGCCTGAGAGAACGAGGAATCCGTGTGTATATTCAGCCGAAGGGGAAGTTGTTGTTTATTGTCTGACAAGGTGGCGCCTTTAATGCGTTTTCATGCCTTATTTAAAATGATTTTCAGTTTACCACTGAGGAAATTGCTTTCATTTATTGCCTTTTGTTTCTCACTCACACGAACGAACGAACGAAAAAAGCTATCTTGGCACCTGTTGCCGCCGAGGTAAATAATGTTTGAGGTGACTTCATTTTGATGCTCAATTAAATGCAAAAAAAAAAAAATATATTCCATAAAGGATATCACCGAGCCGCAGGAAAATTTAATTTTCCGCCAGAAGGAAATAAAAGGACATGGCGAGACCACACAGTTAAAACTCAATATGTGCGAAGGGGCGAGACATTCAATTAATGGACTGGAATACATACACTCAGTTGAATTAGTGGCGAACGGCAAAAGACAAACATCAATGTGTGAGTGAGTGAGGATGACAGTTGCCAGAGAGGACTGCCGACTGAGGCGGTGGCCAATTCCCCGAACTCAAAAGGAAACCCAAAGCCCAAGAAAACCGCCCTCAAGGCTCTCGAAGACAAAAGCGTAAAAGGAAAAAGTTCAACAACTCAAAAGGAAGACCGGATTGGTTTGGTTGGACGGAAGAGCATGACAGCTCAGCATATTCTGAAATGGAAATGGGTAGAGTACTCCTTGGTTCTTGGCAGGAATAAGAAATGGACACATACCAAGGATATCATACATATGCAGATACAAGAAAGGTCAGGAGAATAGAATAGGATAAGGAAAGTGCTTTCCAAAAATGGTTTACTGAAAAGGGTTAAAATAATATTATTATTTAATAATATAAAAGAATTTCAAAGGGTTTATTTTTGCCTTTAAAAATTCGAAAGGAAAACTGGGAAAATTTTATTAATAAATAATAAATAAAAGAATAATATTATTAGTAGTTTCTTTAGGATCATATTTTACTTAATAAAAAACTTTTTGCCAATAAATAAATCACAATAAAAGCTGTTCAAAATAAATATCTAAAATATTAAACTCTTATTTTAAATATTTATTACAAACATTACTATTATTTCCACCTCTGCTGTCTCTGACTTAACATTTCAATAAGCAAAACTTCTGAGTGCAATGATGTTGCATAAGTTGGCGATTAGGAGAAGACAATCCAGATATACCAGAGCACTTATATATATATTCACAGATATATATATAAACAGCCCTGGAGAGGAATCAATGTCAGTGTGACGCCCTTTGATGTTGTGGGCGTGCCCGGAGGCGAAAGTAAACTGAATCTTATGTGTAATTGAATGTGTGCCTGGTTGGCTGTGTGTGTGTTCAACTAAGCCGGCTAAGACGCCCTCGACTGTGTCATGGATTGTTTAGCATAAGTTGCCTCTACATCCCATTTTCTCCTCCTTTACCTCCTGCAAATCGCTCCTCCCCTGCCCTTCGTCTGTATGCAAATGCTCTGGCACTTTATTGCTTTTATTTATGTAATTTGTAGCATCTTCTTGTCATTTACGAAGACAAACATTTGCATTTTCCAACTTTTAGTTCGAGTGGGAATTCCGCAAAATAGCGAAAACTTTGCGCTTGTTTTTTTAATGGCATTTCCTGCGGGCAACTCAAAGAGGGATATGCGGGATTTATTGTGGCAAAGCTAACTGAAAAAGAATTTCAAATATTTTTGGGGTCAAGTTAATTTATAGGCAATGCAATGCAGGGTTAATAAATATTTATTATAATAAATTTTTACGTTCTACATTTAGGTTTTTTTCTATTTAAAGGATTTGTCAAAGCTCCCATTTTATTACATTTAATCTTTTATTAATTATCCTTTCTGACGTTCTTTTCTTTCTTTACAGGTAAGCTATCCTTATGAATATTAACTCCACTTAAGTAAGTCCTTTTAAACAACTTATTTATAAATTAATTAAAAGAACCCGCAGCTCATTTTCTTTGAGATATTTAACTCGACTCAGTATTTAAATGAAATAAGAAAACTTTCTGCCAATTAGACGCCTCTTTTTTATATCCTCCCCACACACTCCCCAAAATGGCTGCCGCAGACATATTTTTTGCTAGTCAGCAAAACTGTTTAAAATGGAGCAGACAACGTCATGGCGAAGTAGCAACAAAAGGGGCAGGACCAAAAAGGATAACATTCGGTGATAGAAAGCAGAGGGCGAGACACTAAAAAAACGGAAAGGAACAGATGGCAGTCAGACAAAGTAGACTGGCAGGACCAACCTCCCAGGGTTTTTATTGTTATGGAGGAGCCTCCCTCTCTCTGTGTGGGAGGCTGTTGGGGGTGGATGTTATCCCTTTTTGTCGCGAAGCCTTTTGGCTCTTCCGTCTGCGAAACCGGAATCTGAGACACAATCTGAAACAGAATCGCCGTCCCAATCTGAATCTGAGGACCTCCAGAGTGAGAGAGCAAGGCATCAATCACGTTTTTTTCCACCGACTTTGGGAGCCCAACACTTTGGTATTTCCACTTCATTTTTGTCGATTTCGTGGGCAATCAAGCGCAAATGCCCACGGAAAGCCTGAGGTCCATGTTGTGAGACGAATGCCTCCTCTTTTTGTATTTATTAAGTCATGAAAGGGCGTGAAAACAATTTCGCTTTCACTCCCACTTCTCATCAACGTGATCATCGTCATCATCATCATCATGGGATTGGGCCATTTTGTTGCATTTTTCAGCTAGCCAGAATCTCTGTGTAAATTCGCCTTTCATTTTATTCCCTTCTTAACCAATTTAATTTTCCGCATTTGATGTCCTATTTATGCTTCATTGAAGCCGTTTTAACCGTGTTTGGGCCTGGGTTTCCTGGAAAATCAAGAAGAGGTTTTTCTGGCTTTTATATATTTGTCTCAATTGCTTCCTGTTGTGGAATAAGCTTTGAAAACCATTTATTAATTTTCAAGGAAGGTATCAATGTTATGACAAAAAAGCAATCCAAATAATTACAAAGGGATTTTAATCAAAATAAATATAAGATTTTAGGTAAAAAGTGTGACAGATTTTGAGATATGAAAAGCATTAAATTTCTTTTAAAAATATCTAAAGATAAGGCCAAGCTGGAATCCTTATTACTTGCAGCAGTTGTAAGTTATATTTTCATTACCATTCACTCCACTGAATATTTATTTCCTTGCAAAAGTTTCTCTCGTTGAAAATTATAGCCAGCAGAGTCCAATTCGTGGCCCCGAAAAATTTCCGCAACATTTGCGCCCCTCCATGATAAAGGAACATTTTGCCAACTGACCGAAGGCATTTAAAGTTTTTCTTTTTTGCATTTTCCAGTTTTCTCCCTTCGGTTTTGTATTATTTCTTTTTTTTTATGATTGTCACGACTTTTGCCCGGCTCATCTGGCATGTCCATCAGAATGAGAGCCCGGGGCGAGGCTACGACTCTCATTAGCTGAACAACTGAATTTGCCAAGGGGCAAAACTTTGAGGGAATCGGTGGGGGAACTATATATATATAGATGGATGGATACATGCCTTGGCATTTCAATCACTAAGGCTGAAGGGGAAAAGTTGTTCCTGCAACCGAACGCATACTAAAAAGGCCACCAGCTAAAAAACTGTGCGGGGTAGAAAAAGAAAATTAAAAAAAAAAAGAAAAGTTGCTTCAAATTCAATTCTGTGCAAAAAAAAGGAAAAAACTTTTCTGGCGATGAGAAAATCTTTTAATTCAATTGGCACTGCGCTGAAAGCTCTGAACTTGCGTTAAATTATTGACGTCTTGTTGTACTAGGCGTATACTTAATAATTTTCCATATTCTGGTAGCCATTTTTTTCGGCCTTTTTTCCCTTCCGGAAAACGCAGATTTGCCTGCCAGTTGCAGCTGCTGCTGCTGCTTCTGTTGCTGGAGCGAAACGGAAATGAGAAGTCATGGGGCATTTATCCCAGGATCCAGGATCTCTCTCTCTCTTTCTCTTGGTCCTCCGCCTCATCTTTGTGCTTTCGAGGGTTCTGCTTTATTTTATTATTACGTTTTCTTCCTTTATTTTTTTGGGGTCCGGGTCGCTCCCACTCACATTTGCATATCAATTTGTTCGCATTCGTTCGTGCTTGGTTCGTCCTTGCCGGCATTTTCCTATTTCCCTATGCCATTGCATACTTCCCTGCCGAAGTGCATTTTCCCATTGTGTTGTGCGAAACGAAACGTAATCAGGCAAAAATCTGTCTAGCTTTTAGTTTTGTCTTCGCTCGGGGAGTAGTTCTTAAGGGGTTTTTTCGGCTCTCAGGATTTGCAGGATACGAAGGATATTCTAATATTTTAGTGCCTTGTTTATTTGCCATTCGGTGTTCGGTGCCTTGTGCCTTTGTTTGCTTATCGCTTCTGACAAATGGCATCTGGCTGTGGGGATTTGTGTGCTCGGTTCGGTTTTTATGGAGACTCCAGTTTGGCTCTCATCTAAATTTGTCTAATATTTATGACGCATAAATCTGCGGGGATTTAACTAAGATTAAGTGCGACTGTCGAGTCTTGATTAATGTCAACGAGAATGGCCAAACAAAGTTTCTGTTTACTGGTTTTGCGCTTAAAACTCAACTTTATATTTAGTGAGCCTCTCTAGGTAAAAACTTTATTTATGAGTGGGTTTATTTTTTTGTTATTTATTTTTCCCAATTAGTCTCCCCCAATTTGAATGCAATATTTCAACCTCAGCGCACATATAAAAAACTTGAGCGTTATTTTTACCAATTTACCAAAGCCAAATTGTCGCACAACAAAAATATAAATGATTGTCAGCTGGAAAAGGGAATAAAAACTGCTGTGAAAATCTCCAACTGCTAAATGGAAACTGTCGTTTGTTTTGACATTCCGCTAATAACTGAAAATTAGTGTTTCCGCAGTCAGCGGAATTGCAGCTGACAACAGAAATGGTAGAAAAAATGTGAGAAAAGGAAAATAATAGGAAAAAATGTTCACGTAGCAATTGAGAAATAGTAGATGCTGTGAAGGAAAACACTATGGAAATTATACTTGGAGAAATGTTTGGGAATGTGTTTTAAAATAGGTATTTATATGAAATGCTAAAGAAGTCTCTAGGGTTTTTAAAGGTGTTAAAAATAATTATAACAAAATGTTTATCATGAAGACAATGTACACTTAATTTAGTGCCTAAAAATGGCATTGCATAATTAATTTTAGACCCTTTTTAAAAGTTTTTAAACGTCTTAAGAAGTTCTTTAATTCCTTTATTAAAAGTTTTCTTTAATTTCTTTTTAAAAATGTTTTCAGACTCTTTTAAATAATCTTTGTCTTGCCTTTATTTATTAGTCTTAAATTAACGTATTCCTTTTATTTAGTTTATTGTGTATATTTAAACAATCTTTTTTATTTTTTTTTGGTAAAACCATATCTAAATTTTCTTTTTAACTCATTTCTCATACTGTTTCTGGTGCGGCTTAGACCGCAGCAAATCTGCATTTAAAAATTGTTTACTTGTGCAATTTAGCCACTTATAGTGGCTGCCTGCTGTTGGCTTTTTCCCGCAGCATTTTTGCATATGCATAAGCCGCAGGATCTCCGCCAGGATAACTCGGCAATATGGCGACACTAAGCTTCACACTCGAACAACACAATTGGCGCATTGAAGAGGAATTTGCGCGTTCGCTGAATCAGCATAAAAACACACACAGAAGAACCAAGGCAAAAAAAGGGCAAAGTGAGTGTGATTATGAAGCATTGTGCAAATATTAAACTGCCAAGCAGGCGGGGCAGGCTTACCAAGAACACTTAGCCGGCTAAGTCGACTGATATTCCCCTGAACTGCTAACAAGCAATACCAGAAAACTGGTCAACATTCACAGCACAAAAACTATTTGTCATGCAAATGGCAAAAAAGGGAAAACAAGCGAAAAACTTTTAGCCAACAACAAGAAGTGGGAAATTGTTACGGGCGTAAACTTTCTAATTGTCTAAATTACATAGACACCGCACAAACTACACTCAAACACACACACACACACGGCACACCTACGACCTTATGAATAGGGGCTGACAAGGGAGGGGGTGCGTTTCGGGGGTGGTTTTCCAGGGGGAGTTTTCCCCTTTATTGTTGTTGTGGCCTGCAGGGACAGCTTTGTCACGGCTTTTCAGCTTTTCGCTGTTAATTTTTATTGACACTGCCAGTTTGGTTTATTTTAGCAAAGTCTCCTTGTTTGTTCTATGTTTTGTATTTTCGGGGAATTTACAGAATTGTTTATAGGCCTTCTCTGAAGTTCAGTGTAGTTTTAAGGGTATTATTTTATGACTAGCTAAATTTTAGGTTCTTTTTTTTTGTAAAGAATATAAAAGGTTTAATACCAGAGTGCCTTCAAAATCATTCCATTTTTATTCTAGTTCATAATAATAATAAACGAATCCTTTACCATCATTTTGAGCTGACAATTTCCATGGAAAATGATCGTTAAAATGGATTTTTACAGCCTTGGCATGCATCCCGCGAAATGTTCTGCATATTTTTTGGGGCATGCAAAATATATTAGCGCATTGAAAACTTTTGCTTTGTGGGCCTGTCATTTGCCACTTTTGGCACATTTGTTGTGTGTGCGTGAACTCTGCCTGGCTGTCTCTTTCGGCGTCCTTCGGGCGCATGCTGTGTAGGCATCCCTCCATCTCTATCTCCCCGAGCGAGCACTTGGCATAATAATGAAAAATTAATCGGCAAAAATCCGCACAAAAAGCATCCATTTCGGCGCCGGGCTTAATTGAAATGACGACAATCGTCGAACAGGCGCCGCCGCCATGATGGCCAAAAGGTGTAAGTGAGATGGGCAAAAGGTAGTATGGAAAAAAGGTAGAAAGAGAGAGAGGGAAAAAGAGAAATAGAGAGAAAGAGAGAGCGAATAGACACGCATAAATTTTGCACAAACAAGCGAACAAGGACCCTGAAAGTATGCAGCAAGTGGTGCATACTAATATCCTGTATGGTACAGAGAACAAAAATACTGTACACTTACAGATGCTACATAAATTATAAGGATTTTAAAAATCATACAAATTATTTTAGAAATTGTTCTACAAACACTGCTAAAAGGAAAATTACGCTGAATTTGTTACCTAAAAAGGATCATAGCATACTTTTTGATACATTTGTAAGGATTTCTGGAGCTCCAACCAAAATAATTTGTGATTTAGAAAATTTAAAATTCTACTTTTTATAATTTTTCAATTATAAATAATCTTAATATTTTCATACAAATAAAAAAAGGAAAATAGCTCTATTTCCTCTCAAATCAGGAATTCATTTATTCTTGATCTTTTATTTCTCTAAGTGAATCCTCGCTGTTGTCGCCTGGTCCTGGTTTTTCGGTAGCACCATTGGCCCCGCGGGTAACTGATGCTTAAACCATCAGCAGCATTGGTTGGTTCCCGCCACCACTGGCTTTGCCCCAATGGTTGCCCTGCCATCGTCACCACTAGGCGATGACTCCTCCATGTGGATTACTCGCCAGATTCCTACTGCCGCTGTTGCCCCTGTGCTGGTCTCGTTTTTGTGTGCAACTGCAGTTGGCATCAAAAATTTCGTGCATATTAAGTTGTTGATTTGTTGATTTACACTTGGCTTCCTCACTTGCCAACTCCATGCTAAATTTTCCACCAAAAATGTCAACCACAAAAACCGTGATTTAGCCGGAAATGGTGATAATTTGTAATGTGGACCCCTCAACACCCACAATTGTTCGGGGAAAACGGGAAAATGTCTCTAATTAGGAGAAATAATGACTGTTTATTTTAGACTCATTTTTAGGGTTTAAAATAATAGGTGATTTCAGAAGCATTTTTTTCTATATTATTTCCCAACTCATTAACTCATTTATTCCAAAGGTAACTCAAAAAGACTTACCTTTCATAAAGAAGAAAATTTCTTTGTCTTTAAAAAAAAAGTACTGAATGAGTAACATTTTCATTATCATTGTCAATGTTAATGCAGCCTTGTCAAAGGCGAAAAAAAAGGTGCAGCAAAGAATGCCACTCAACTCTTGTTTTCTGCCCCTTTTTCAACAAGGACTTGCATCTCTTCATCTCCTTCTATATTTCCATCTCCATCAGCTTCCAGTATCATCTTCACCTTCGCCTCCATAATCATCATCATCATCATCAGCATCATCCTCAACATCATCATAATGCTTGGGCTGCTCACCTGTGCCGGTGTTGCATTACCCATCTGCATTTCCGCCAACTTGCAACTGTTGCAAGAAATTGCTGCTGCCACATCCTGTAGCAGACACTGACTTTTCTGGATGGCTTAATAGCTTTTCCCGGGCACAAAGAGAGTTTTCCCCTAGCGACTTGTTGAGTCCTAAGGAAGCTTACTAAATTTTCTGGAATCCGCCGGCAGTTCAGCTCGATTATTAAACTTAAGTTTATAGCAGTTGCCAGTTTATGGTTTAATACAAATTTAAATAATGGGAATTTGGTTTATTTTTATTATACGCATTAGCAGAGATTTTAGAAGTGAAATTGATAAAAATAAACCTAATAGTTGCCATAAAATATTGATTGATATAATTTATAGAAGTATTCTTTGCAAAAGGGAGAAATGTTTACCCCCGTAATTAATTGTTACCTTAATCTCTCCACCCTTGAGGGTATTTACACTTTCGGCTTTCCTTTGTGTATAGTGTAAATTGAGCAAAAAAAAAATAAGTCATAATTGTGCATTGTTTTATATGAGCAGCAAACTGAAGTTGGAGAGTTGAATGAGTCTTTGAGTGGAGCAACACACTGCCAGAGAGTTTCCCCTTTCCACAGGTAACCCCTGCTCGCAGTGCCTTCTCGCAATCCCTTCTCGGAAAACCCCTCTCCCAATCCCTATTCGGAAAAACCCTTTCCCAGCCAGATTGCACTTGAGGTAGGTGCTGTTGTTTGTGGGATGCCTTGAGGCGTCCTTTGTTTTGAATGAATTTTGAATGGACCTTTATTTTCGCATACTTTTAGGCGCTCGCCCCTTTTTTTGCTGCCACCCGCCAGGTGCTTACATTAAGCGTTATTCAGACAGGTGAATGGATGGATGGATGGCTGCCCCATCTACCAACTTCTTTCCACCTGAAAAGGTAATTTCGCAAATGCAGTGGCAAAGAAAGGCTGAAGGGGACAATAGAGGTAGAGAAAAGCCCCTCCATTCACATGACACATGTTGGTGGGATCCTCTTTCCTCCTTTCGGCCATCCTTGGTCGTTTATCTTTCGCTTGGGCCGCAGCAAGTGACCATGCAAAATCAATTAATGCCAGCGAAGCACTCAAATTGCATTGCACCACCGCAAGGCGTTTTCCCAGGCTTTTCCTCCGCCGCGCGCATCCTCTCTACCATTTTCCAGGGCTTCACTTAATGCGCATTCTTGTTTGCACATTAAAAAGCAATCCGAGACTCAAGCCGAAACGAAATATGCATACCTTGGCTTGGGATAATGTCCATATATACTATATATATACTATATGTATATATATGCGCACTCGTATCATGTGGCAGGCAAACAATGCGAAATAATTAAAATTCTGTTGGTCTGAAAAGCCCATGAGAGCATTATCCATGGCATCCATTTCAGGGGATATTCACCACCGCATGGAGGAGTAATAATAACATTACTTTCATCTCGTTGTGTTGCTCAGGTAAATTTGTTCGTCCGGTAGATGATTGATTGAGGCCTGAGATTTAATCGTAAATGTGCAAGGTAAACTTTCAATTAAATCCTCATATTGACTCTTGAATAAGAGACTTATTATATATGGGGAAGCTTAATTCTGTTGAGGTTGAAAGTGATTTTAAGAAATTGTAAAAGCTGTTACATTATTTTCTTGAAATTCAATTTAATTTCGTTTGATTGGGGTTTACTTTTTATATCTACTAGCTTTATATGCCAATCGGAATTCTTACCTCAATTTTTTGCCACAACTAACCAGGAGCTGTACGATATTTTTTGGCCTGCCAGGCTTTTTTGGGACTGTACTTTTTTGTGGCAAGCTGCATGGAGACCTTACTTTTTTTGCTGGCAGGATTCAAAGGTAAACCCAGCTGGCTCTACTGACTTGGCCAAACCTAACACAACCTGACAGCTCTCCAGGCCAATCCCCGATGCAAATTCTCACACCATCAGCATCAGCTGTCAAAGCCATTTTGGTGTGGCATGGCCTACTTGGTACAGTCACCGCAGTGCCAAATGGCAAATGGCGAATGGCGAATGACGCCGCCATGCATGCAACACCTTTTGTTTGGCGATCGTGTGCTAATACGCTGTGAAAAAGTGCACCTTCTCTGACGACTCTGCCTACTCTTTTGCCTGACACTTTGCTTTCTTCCATTTTGTTTGGCCAGGCCCCTTTCCTTTTAGCCTTTATTTCTTTTTTTTTTTTGGCTTCAGCCGCTTTTCTGCGGGCGTTAACCGAGGCTGTTTTGTTGTTGACTTTGTGCTCCAGTTGCTGGTCGCGAAAGAAAAAAAAGCAAAAAGGCCGAAGGGGGTGACTTAGTGGGCGGTTTAGTGGCGGCGAGTGCATATTTGCCTTTGTGGAACTATCATTAAACAAGCGAAGCCACCAGCAAAAAACTGCAGAGAAAACTACACACCAGGCGCCATCATAGTAGAGGCAAGCAGCTCACCTCAATCCACCACACGAAACACATTAAAAGCGAGGCCAAAAGACAAATACCCACACACACACAACAAAGGAGCTGGCGATGGTGTGTGTTACTCCTTTTTCTTGGCTACACAAAGGAAAAGGAATGAACCTCTAACGAAAAAAGGACAGAAACTCTGCTATTTTATTATTTTACTGCATAAAATAAAAGTGAATGTAATTTAAATAGGTTTTGGGAATATATTTAATTTATTTTACTTTATTTGAAACTAAAATTATTGTAAAAACGTTGTCCTTTGAGCTTACAGATGTTATGCATTGTAAAGAAATTTAGAAAACATTTTCTTAAATTACGTTTAGGCCTTGTTTTTCTGTTTAGTGTAATCGCTGCCTTTTGACTTCTCGCCTGCAGTTTTGTAGCCTTTTTAAGCTTCCAACTGCCGCAGCTTCATCTGCAGCTTCTTTTTTTGCGCACAACAGCAGCAGCAAAAGCAGCAGGAGCAGCAGTTGCTTCCTTGGTTTAATGTGTTCTGCTGCGGCTTCCCCCGGCATCCTAACATCCTAACAATTCAGGATCCCGGCATCCCAGAGTCCTAGACTGAGCTTTTAGCCCTTTCAGTCCTGCATTTGACATGGCATTTTGCATAGAGCGGCGATCCACAGGAACTAACAACACTCGCTGGGCAAACAACCACAAAGGATGCCAAAGGACTGATGGCAAAAGCGGCAGCAAAAGCAGCAGCCAAGTGTCAGGCTGTTTGCCCAAAAAATGCCTCAAGGACTATTAAACCGATGCCTGGCATTGTCATCTCTCTATGCTCTGGTCTCCTATTTCCTTACGTTTGTTTTTCTTTCCCTTTTTTCCACCGTCATCCAGCTGCTTGTGGCTTAAGCAATTTAGGGATTTCTGTTGGGCATTTGAGTGATTTCTGATGGGTGTTGTGTGGACAAGGAGGCCGTGTTTGTTGAGTGAAAATAGATCAGTTTATGATGGAGAAAGCCTTGCGGATGTTATTCCGGTTTAGGTAAATTGCTTGGAATGCAAAAGGAAAGGGCAACAAATGGCTGACAGTGCTTAGCCTTTGGGCTAACACGGATAAAAGGTGGGAAGTAAAGACAACAAAATGTATGAGAAGTGACCAGGAGTTGACACGTGGGACAATTGGGTTTAGTTTTGAATCAAGAATCCTTCTATTTAATTTTCAATAATAACTATTTTTAAAATTATAAAAATCATTGCCAGATATAGACAGGTTTTTTGTTTGTTGTCACAAAGTTTCTCAACTGTGACCCTAACTAGTTTCAGCACTTTATTTGTTGACAAGCGCCTTCGACCCCAAAGGCCAGGGCTCTAGGGCTCTTGGCCCTGTTAAATGTAAAGGGAAACAACGCTTCAATTTGTCTCAAGTTGTCAAGTCGCGCGTTGTTGGTGTTTCAGCACACTGCCATTTTTCTCGCCCAGCAGCAAAAGTAACTTTCATCAGCCAACTAGTGCTGACTTTGACACCGTTTTCCACTTTTCGTTAGCATGTGAGCGAGAGATGTTGCCAAGGAGACCAAGGAGCAGGGGCAGAGGAGCAAAAGCAGAAGAATTCATCCCTCCCATGCCTACGTTGACATGGCACTTATTTTCTTATTATTAAGTATACGCTTAGTGGGCCGGCGAAGGAGATGGCGATGGTGCTGCAGCGGAAGTGCGCCAAGTAATGATTACTTTGTGTCTGCCACTGACAAATGCCGTCAGTCAAAGTCAGTCAGGAGGCGAGGAGCATAAACGCAGGGACGCAGTGACGCAGGACCCTGTCAGCAGCAGAAGCAGTGGCGGCAGGATCGGGGTGTTGACGACAACTCAATGCGGAAGGAAGTTCAAGCACAAAAGGTGCATAGTCAATGTAAAGGAGTCGCCGGTCGTCTGCTCCTTTTTCTTGTGCATTCATGTGCATTGGCTCTCGATGGCATCACAGAGGTGAAGTAGTCTGTTGACAGTCTATTTCATGGCCCCGAAAGTGAGCTGTTAAAAAGGTATTCAGAGAAATGCACACTGCCAGATTTGAATGAATTATATAATTCCACTTGAAGAGTCCTTTAAAAACAAATAACCTGATTTTTATACATATTTTTCTTTTATTATTTATTTCATTAAGCAACCTAGTGAAAGTGATAAACCCCTGAAAATATCCAACTCAACTTGAATAGTTTTTTGTGCTCAATCGAAGACCTTGAGCAGATTACGAGAAGTCATTTAGTTCTGGTCGATTGATAGCCAAGTCCCGAGCAAAATTCAATTTCCTTTCCACTTAGCCATGATTACCATGCCTCGAACACTGCACACCAACGGCTTCCGTCGCTGGCCGTCAAATCCGTCCAAACAACACATCACCAAAGTCCTCTCGGAATCACCCACCCGCCCGACAATCCATCTCCTTGTGCTTGGCATTTCCGCTGTCACTCGCTTTAATTACGCTCCTCACTCTGCTGGCTCACTTTCTGGCCGAGTGACTGGCCAAATCCAGAAATCCAAATCCCTCTATCAATAGATGAAATATGCCCATGGATGCGCTGGGCCCCGGGCCATCATCAGTCATGGGCATATTTTGACAGTGGCATTAGTCAGAGTCGCTGTACTCGAAAAAAAGGAGAGCTAAAATTTGGGAAGTTGAATTTTATTCAATATTAAATTATTTCAAAAAAAGTTAAAGGATATTTTAAATTTGAAATCTTGGAAAATACAAATTGTAACTAATTTTGTGAAGGGATAAAGCCAAAGAAGCTGCTGGAGAGAGGAGATCCAGCTCTAAAGATCAATGATGCACTTAATAAATTATTTAAATGACTTGCGATGCCTTTTTATAAAATGTAAATATTTTACATAATTTTGTAAATATTTATTTTCAATTAAAAAAGTATTATTTTATTTGTATTTTACCCAGTGTACGTAGTCGAGTTCAGTCCAAAATCCGCTTCAGCCTCGCGTTGATTCTCATTTGCAATCAAAACTTGTCCACGGGGTGACAATCAATGCGATACTGGCTTTTGGCCAGCAGTGTCCCTTCGGGACATAATACTGAACTTCGATTTGGCCCTGGCTGTCAATATGGAAAAGGCCAGGGCCGTCGGTCCTTTCACCAAAGGATGCAAAGTGGCCATCAATATTTTCCTTTTCTTTTTTTTTTTTGCCCATCCAATTAATGGGTGATAATAGTAGCTCCTCAGTGCATATTTGGGCTTTTTGTCACTTTTTCGTAATAAGCCAAAAAAGTTTTGTGGTCAAGTGATTTCTCTTTTTTTGGCAACGCAAATTGGATGTGTCAGTTGCAGGCAATTTGTTAGCCTAATTGGTTTGCGGAAGGAAAGGAGGATAAGGATGGCTTTTTGCAAATTTTGTCGGTAATTAACAACGTTTTAATCGAAGGTTTTTGATAGGAAATTGAATGGGAAAACTATTTGTAAAATATTTTATTAATTTTTATTGTTTGATATAGATAAATCAGGGCTCAAATAAGGCAGTTTACAGCGTTGGCAACATGTAATTTCTTTTATTTCTGGAATATAAACACAATTTATCTATTATTTAATTATTTCTAAATACCTCAAATATTTTAATTTCAAATTAATATTAAATTTTTCTCCTTAAATTATCCTTTCAGCATCACATTAAAAGCGTGTTGAGTTACCTCGCATCCAGCATTCCTCGCCACGCCCACACACCAACAATTGGAAACATCCTCACGCACAATGAAAAACGACGTCGTGCGATGGAGCAGGCAGCCAACTAGCAACAGCAACATCAACATTAGCAGCAGCAGATGCAGCAGCAGCACCACCACCAGAAGTAGCAGCAGCATCAGCAGAAGCAACATTAGCAGCAGCCACAAACACAAAAGCAAACGCGACAAATTAAATGCTCGACAATTAGGGCAACATCCTGCCAGAAGTTGTCAGCAGAGGGCCGCGCAGCAAGAAGAACAACAACAAACAATCATTGAATGTGATATAGGAAATTTCAATTTCAATTGCAATTTATTCAAAACTAGTTTTTTAACGCAATGCAAACCGAAACTTAGCACCAGAAGAAGCAGCAGCAGCAGCACCAGACATTTGGCGAGAACGAAAGCAGCTCTGCTGTTTATTTTGCAATTTAGTGCCGTAGTTTTTTTATGTAATTATAATGTCGGTTTCGTGGCCGGAAGTGTGGCATCAGCATCATCATCAGCTTCGGCGCCCCCCGCCTCGTCAGCCCCGGCAGCAGCAGCAGCGCCACCGCCACCAGCCCCATCATCCCTCAAGGTGGATTCATCTGGCCAATCGCCAGTGCTGCCGCCATACGTTCTCGACTATGAGACGGGCGGCAGGGCCAAGCTGACGCCCAATAGCGGCAAATATGGAAGCTCAGGGATTTCCGGTGGCAACAACCAGATCGCCGGACACTATACACACACCTGGGCAGTGCACATACCCAATGGCGATAACGGAATGGCGGATGCTGTAGCCAAGGATCACGGTTTCGTCAATTTGGGCAAGGTAAGTGAAGGAAGATTTTATTTTATTTTATTTGATTTAATTTAAAGTATATAAAAATAGTTAAACAAGTTTTTAAAATATTTTTGGAGTAAATATTTTGTAGTTACTTTTCCCATTAGATAAAGACGCATCATTGTTTTGAAATGAACCCCTTTCTTTTGCTGTCTAATTTACCAAAAAAGAAACTTCTGGCCAACACCTAAGGCCTTGTCTCAGCTCGACTCGTTAGCCAGTTTAGCATATGATTAGAAGAACTCTCCAATGTGAGACTATTAAAAGTTTGCAACGCCCGTAGGAGACCAGAAGAGAAGTTTCCACGTTATGAAAGGAACACTTTGTCGTTGGGAGAGAGAGAGAGTTGCTAGTTGCCATATCGTTCGGTTGATATGCCAGAGCAAACGGACAAAGTTTTAGGTGAAATCGGTGCTCTGGCTTTTGCATCCTTTTGCCTGTCAGTCACAGAAAATTTCAGAGGGAAGCGGGAAAGAACTCAGTTTGAAATGCGGGGCCCAGGTGTTGCAGCCGGACAAGTTTAATCTGAAAGCATTCCCGACCCTGTACTCTCAACTGCTACTTTGATACACACACCTTTGGCTTCTCCTCTCTGCACCCAACAAGCTCTCTGGAGCAGCAGCAGACGTGAACCCGCTAAGTGACTGTCAAGTTATCCTGGCAATGGGAATCGCCGCTAGAGTGTGGGAATGGCCAGCACAAATGGAGCTCAAATCGCCTTGTAATGGCATCGTTTGCGATAAAACAAGGCAGGCAGCGAGGAGGCAGAGGGGGCAGAGGTTGCCCTAAGTATAGATTTACAGATGCTGGGAGTGAAACTCACTGAAAGAAATGTATTAATGGTTTTAAAATAGGCAAACAGAAGAGCTCCTTAGTAAACAAAGCTATGTGCGTAAAATGAAGAAGGATATGGCTAATTTATTTTGTTTAAAAATGTTTAAATATATAAAATATAAAACCAAACTTTCAGCCTGTTTAATTTTAGTTTTTTTTTATAAATTGTAGCCTTTTTTAACAACATAAATAAACCCATCCAAGTCATATCAATCTTAATTTCAGAAATAATTTCCAAGAATATGTTGCTTAGCAACCAAATAAAGGCAAATGTTGCCAAGAACAAGTTGAGGAACATCCTCTGGTGTTGCCAATAAAATGTTGCAGAAGCTTAAAGTAAACAAAAACTTTTTTGGTTAAATTTGAAATTAAAAATTAATTCTATTTAAAAATCTGAGAATTCTCTTTAATATTTGCATAAATATATATACCAACTCAAAATAATAACTCTCCCTTCAGTGTAAGAGCAACAAATACCTCACACCGACCGTCGGAAACATTTCGATGGTAAATTTAAAAGTAAAATGCATTCCGCACAGTTATTTTTGCGGCTGTCAAGGGTTAAGTCCACCCACCCACGCCTCTCCCCTCCCCCTCTCCTGGTCTCTGTCTGAGCTCCAAATGGAGCCCGGCATTTGGGGTTTTTCAATTGAGGAACGCTGGCACGCAGGTGCCGGATGCCGGATGCCATGAAAAGCTCAACTGTGTCGATTTCCATTATACGGATCCCACTTTTTGCGAGAGAGCTCGGCAAAAGGCGGAGACTTAAGTAGCCTTCGTGTCCGTGGAAATTAGTATCACTCACAATGCCGCTCCGTTGACTTAATTGGCAGAAACAAAAAGCGGAAAATTCAATTTATGGAGGCGCGCTCGCACACAAAACTTTTGTTAGCACTCTGAACTAGTTGAAGTCCGGAATTTCTATGCCGGAAAAGGGAGACGGACGGACACCGGAGAATGGCAGATGGCCGGACCCGGGCCGCGAAAGTTAATTGAAAATTAATTTTAAATGGCATTGTTAAAATGAATCCAACTTAAGGCCAACCTGAATGCGAACAGACACCGGCTCTGGCTCTCTTCTGCAAATGAAATGTGCCATTTTGCATAATTAGATGACGCCCAAAATGGCTGTAAAACTGTAATGAGTTGAGCGCCAAGCGGAAGTGGAAATGAATCCTAGACTTTCTGCCTTACTAACGTTTATTAATTGCCAACTTGATGGCTGGCTGAATGAGAAATGAAGGAAGGAGAAGGAGTCGTTAGTGAAACACTGGGAAATGACTGACTACTTCAAGCTCAGAGGAAGAATAATAGCAAGCAATGTCATTAGAAATGTTAATTGTTTTATACTTTATTTTCACTTAAAATTATTTTAGTAAATATAAAAAATTTGCCTTTAATTCTTGCTGTACAAAGCCTAAAAACTTTTTCAATATTAACCCCCAGGAAATACTTTCCCTAAATCATTTGATATTGCCCTGAAAAGCAATTTATTTCGTGCAAAGTTTATGAGAAACATGATGTATTAACACCCCCTAAATCACCCCTCGAATTGCTTCATATATCAAGGATATTAGTCAATGATATTGCTCAAGTATATTACTTAAAAAGTGAGTTTTCGTGAGCAGCTTTCTCACCTTTCCCATTGAAATTAAACGCTGTGGCCAAGAAAATAAACCCCTTCAACCTGAACCTGTTCCGCTTTGCTTCATTCGACACGAACTTCCCAACGAACCCCTTGAACTTTGCGCCCGCCTTCCTGGAGCAAAACATTTGAAACATAACTCGCCGAAAGTGTTGCCAAACATTTCTCACTTGTTCTCGTGTTCGTTTCTGTTTCTGCTTCAAATGTTGTAATAATTTTTTTGTGTGGGGGGCTAAAGTCAGCCCTCCATAACTCTGACAAGTGTTAAAAACTAAAAACTAAACTCAGTACTCTGCCAAACAAGTTACGAGAAGCAGAAGCAGCAGCAAAAACAATTAATAAAAGCATAAAGATGAAGTACTAGTTGTAGGTTGTGGGACTTTTTGCCATTTTGCGAATTGCAACTGCAACTTCCCCTATATTTCTTTTTGTTTGTTTTGCTTTTGCTGTGAGGGGGAGTAGTGGAGTAGCGGAGTAGTGACAAGTTCGGGAACATCAACGAATTCGTTGGTGTGTCAGAAGTTTTAATGAAAACGATGCTCTATGCTCCTGTATATATCCTGCTGATTCTGCAGCTAGTTTCTTTGGCTTTCTTGGGCCCATCAAGTTTTCTGCGCAAGGCAAACTTTCCTGGCACCGAAATTATTATGATAAAATAGAGAAACAAAGTTTTGCTGGACAACGCCAGAGATATATATTTATACTATTTGCAATGTTGGAAAACTGAGAAAATGAAGAGGAAACCTTATTAGCTGCTCTGCTAATTTCATTTGCCTGTCCGCTAATCAGGAAAATTATATTAAAGGGGCAATGGAAATGGAGAAAAATGGAAAACATTTATATTGTTTCTTAGTTTTTCAGTTGTGGAAGAGGTTGAAGGTTTTTTATGTTTTTTAAAACCGTAGGAATGTTTACGAACATTTTGCAATATTTTCTAGATTAATTTTTATGACAGAAAAAGAAAACAAAAGCTAGTAATGTTTCCTTTATTTAACTATTTTATTTCTAGAATTTAAAGGAAATTAAAATCACATCCCCAAAATTTTGTAGTTTGTTAAAATTCCCCAAAAATCTGCTTAACTGCACTTTTAATTTCGTTTTGTTAAATCCAACCGCTGCAATTTCCTGGAATATATATTAAGAAGGCACCTTGATAAGGGTGTCCTTTCAGCAGGTCCTTTACTTTGCTGCTGCTGCTGCTGCTGTTTGTCATTTGCTTATCGGGACTTTAGTCTTCCGGTCCCGCCTTCATTTCATTTTCCCCATTTCAGGGCCCATTGTTCCCCGCTTTTGTACATCAGCGTCATTTACATAACACTCACTCATTGTCCGCCTGAGCTGCAGCTTCTTGGCTTCCCAGCATTCTCCTTCTACGTCCTTCGTCCTGCTTAAACTTCTATTGTCTTGGTGGGGCCCTCTGGACGGCTGCTGATAAATGTTATCCCTCGGCCTCGGCCTCTCATCAATTTAATTGGAACGAAGGAAAAAGCTTTTACCTACAGACTCCCCTCCTCGCTTAACTTATTTGCCTTTTCGGGATGATTTTTGCTGTTTTAATTAATTTGCCACTTTCTTGGGCCAATTGGATTATTGATCGAGCGTCAGGCAGGCAGGCAGATTGATTGATTTTTTGTGCCTTTTTGGCCTGCGGTTGCAACGCCCGCTTATTGCATTCACGTAATTAAAATCACAGGCCGTCCTTCGGGGGACATTCGTTTTCCACCTGGCAGCCCTTTTGCACTTAATTCACCACTACGTGTCTCTCATCTTTGACAAAGGTCAACGGCTCATTAATGAGGTCCTGTCGGAAATCGGAGTCCGGGTCCAAAGACCCCAAGTCTGTCCCCCTTTTTTTACGTTGATTCTTTTACTTTGGTCTCAGGGGAAATGTACGCAAAAAAAGGTAAACTTTTCAATAAGGCTTAATTGGTTAACAATTTGACAAGTTGTTGGGCACTAAGGTGACACATTGGCTAAAAGGGTTTCAGGATCCGGACTCCAGAGGCCTGCTTAAGCCTGGGAAGGTCACTGAATTTGTCGACATTTTTATTAATTAGTTCTCGGAAATGTCTTGAAGAAAAAGAATAGGGTTCTTAAAAAAAAGGGAAGCATTTATATAAATTAAAATTTAAGGCATTTTCATTGTTTTTTGTTTCCCAGAAGTTTGTATTTCCCAGAAAAGAGGTTACAGAATTTTGAGGATTTATTTTTTGGCTTTCAAGAGTATGGATAGCCTAGCTTAGCTTATTATTACCTGAAATATAAATTCCAACATTAAATCCAGCTCTGCACATTTGTCATAGTTTGCCAAATTGCATTTTTAAATTTAACCGAGCAAGTTAAGTAGTTTTGAGCAGCTCTGGCTCAACTTTTAACCTCAGTTGACAAATTTTCCAAATATTTTTTTGCACTTTGCATGCGGAGAACTTTTCCTGCCAAAGTTAAATACAGCAGGTACTATATGTGTGTATTTACGTATATATATTTATATATATATACCAACAGGCATGTGTGTTTGCGTGTCCTTTGTTCGGATTTCGCGTGGCTGTAAGGCGGATATCGTTGATAAATTTTAAGTCAGAAACTCGGAAAATATTTATGACTTAACTTTTGTTTAGTAACATGGCAACACGCAGGCCAACTCTGCTCATATGTAGATATCACTGTTTCACCCGCGCCAACCCCCCCTGACAGGATATCACAATTGTCACAGAACTTTGGATCCCTATGCAAATAGCAAAAACGCTGGGACTGGGACTGGGACTGGGTTGTTGGCTGAAACTTGTACAAGTTTAATCACATAACATGGGGAAATGCCAGGGAAGTTTACATAATTTTCAGCTTTTTCGCCATTGATCCTGGAGGCTTGGCCAACTTTTGCGCTGCAGCTGGAAAGAGAGAAAGTCCTTCGCTCCTAATTGAATATGTAAACCCGAAATGCGATTGAGTGTGAAATGAGCGAATCGATCCAAGTAACTGAAACCGAATTTATCCTTGCACACCCACTCGCATCCACTCACATATCCTTCGAACAAAGTTTTCCAGACGCAATCGAACAGACAAGTTTGCCGGGTAGCATATACATATTTCATTCCATTTCTCCCTTTTTTGTGTTGCGTCGTCGTCGTCGTCGAGTGAAATTAAGTTTAGTACTTTTGTGCCGCAAATGAATCAATGATTGAACCAGCCACCAGCAGCAGTGAATGGCGGCTCCTGCTGCTCCTAGTGCTCTGTGGAAACTTTCTGTGCATTTGGGCTAAAGTTCTTTCGAATAGAGCTAATAAATATTTCGCAATTCATTGGCAACTTTTTTTTTGGCCAGAAATTTGCATCGACCCGAATTCAATTGGCCTGAAAAGAGGAGTTCCTGAAGTCATCCATTGTTTGGTGTTTAAAGATGGCCAACCTGCAGTTTTGGCATAAAAATTTAAGGACCTCCTGACCTGGCCTGCCTGTCTGCCTGCCAGGAGCAACTTTGTTGGTAATGGTGATGAAGCTGATGTTTATGCCACTCGACACGGCTGTTAAATTAATTAGCAAAATTTATGGGTACAGGCGGGTAGGAGCGTTTGAGTAACGAGACCTTGTTATCAGGCTAATTTTTCACTTTAACATAATTGAAGGGAGAGTAAATTGGAGTCTTGCAAAAAAATATAAACAAATATTGCTTTATTTTGTGAATTTTTTCTGTTTTAGGTAAGGATTCAGAAATTTAATGGAATCTTTGCTTATTAAAGTTATATTTATCGTAGTTTTGTAAATGTTTTACAGGTATTTTTACCTTTCCAATTTTTACTATTTTTAAGAACCTTTTCAATTCATAAATTAACATATTTTCTTAAGCTTTATAAAAGTCACAATTCATATATCTCTATATAAAATTTGCTCACTTTTCCTGCAATTTTCCCAGCCTATTATCCAACACCTATTTACATTTTTCTAAATTCCTTCAAGTAGCAACTCTTTTGCAGAAAACCATTTCCATAGAAATATATTTATTATCCCTCAGCTATGCACGAACTGCATAAATATTATAGATTTCCTCTCCATCAAAAGTTCAATCATCTCGTTCATCATCAACTGCGAAAGAGGGGAGCACTTCACTTGACTGAACTGACCCGGCTCAAAGGAAAGTTTACTCTTTCGCACTACACCCCTCCGCCTCGCCCCCGCCCAGGCCATTACAAATCATTTTTTATATTCCATAGCTCTTTTTTTTAGCATATTTTAATGCATATTTTGGGGCGTCTCTTTTGCGTTTTCTAGTTTGAAAAAAAAACCCTCGGCTACAAAACATGAATAACGAGATGGCAAAGTTTGGAAAAAACCTTGCGTAAAAAGTTTTTCCAGCTCCGCTGCTTTGTTGTTGTTAACGCCCAATCGCATCGTGTTTGCTTAGCTTATCTTTTTGGGCTGCTGACAGTTTTTTGTTCTCGCTCGCAGCAGCAGCTCCTTGGGAGGAAAGCTGTGGCCAGAAATGGGAAAATAAAAATATTTGTAAATAGAAATCTTAAGGAAGACAAGCCAAAGTAAACGGGCGTTTTTCGCCCCAGCTTAGCCACGCCTCTTACTTAGGCTTTTTGTCCTTCCAGGAATGCTTTCACGATTTGGTGTAGTGTCTACCCTCATCCTTTCTCTCGCTTTCGTATGCAGGCTAAAAATCATTAGAGATTCGCGCTTTTCCCTTTGTCCAACAACTGTGGGTGTCCTTTCTTTTCTTTATTTTTTTTTGCCTCTGGTTTTTCCTTTTGCTGTTTTGCCGCCTGGACACGCCCTGCCTTTTCTCTCGATGATCTCCTCCCTTTTGGTGTACAGCAATTGGCGTTTGAGCCTCAGTCGAGTGGAAAATTGCTAATGGCCAAGCCAGAGCAGCTTTCCAACAACAACAACAAAGAGAAAAATTCTAAAAAAAAAAGCAAATAAAAAACCAAACTGTGACTTTTGGTAAATGGCCGCGCTGTGATTTTAATTAAAAGTCGCCAGCCAAGTCACAACCACCAGGCGGAGGACAATCGAAGTCAAAGTTGACTTGATTTTAGGGTCCCTTTAATTGCCCTTCGAAAGCGGTAATAAAAAAAAAAAGAAAAATGTGCAAAAAAAGCGAAACTCGTAAATTTATACATTGCTCAATCAAGTGTTATAGAGGGAGGGCGGAAGAGAGGTGAAAAGCTTGGTGAATTCACTGTAAATATTTCCCTCGCATAAATATTGAAAATTTTCCGCTTTTCGTGTATTGTATTTCGCCCTTTTTTCCCCTCCCCCACTACCAATAAAGCTTAGCCAAACAAATCGTTAACGATTGCAGTCAGTTTCAGGATGGCGAGTGAGGCGGTGAATCTGAATCAAATCAACACTTTCCGCTTGATTAGGCCAATATGGAAATTTGATATTTGACCACTGGCGACAGTTTCGAGGGCAATTATGAAATATATTATTGGAATATTCGAGAAGGGACTATTATGTTTGTAGAGGTTCTGCGGGGAAATTAATGGTAAAGGGAATTAAAATAAAATCAATTAAAAGCAGTTTTTATTTATACATTTTTTAATGCTTAAAAGAAAATATTTTTAAACCCACTGAGATTATTATTAAAACCTTTTTTTATATATTTTTTTCTTTTTTGCCAAAGTAAAAATGCTCTCACGCTGTTTTATGCATTTCCTATTAAAGTTTTAACTGGTAACAAAAAAGTTAATTGATATTGAACAGCTTTAAAGTGATTATCCTTTAATGAAATTAAAGGATTTTATACCTGAAGAGTTTTTTTCTCGCTTAAGAGTTTGTACCACCCTGCGTATACTTGATGTAAAAATTACTCATACGCTCTGTAGTCAAAGGAACATAAACTTTTTGCCAGTTTCAAGTGATAATTGTCATTAAATCTGATTAGGAAAAAGCATTTATCTTTAGCCTTGTATATTTGCTGTCCTGTGTGTGGGTTTAATTGCTGCTTACCTCTTTCCAATGTTGCAATAAATTATTGATCATCCCCAAATGACCTGCCGCCCAGCGATGGATATGTATCTCCCCTCTCCCCCTCCCCTCTCACTCACTTGGCCCGCATTTGGAATGACATTTTGAGTTATTAGAGTCGCATTCATATATCATTGCGTTGCTAGCGGGAATGGATTGGCATTTTAATTGCCATGGACACATTCAAGTGCTGCTTAATGGCCAAAATGGTTGAGGAATTCATGATTTAGATGGATTTTAAATGGCGAAACTGACAAAACTTAAATGGATAACTAATGGGCACATAAAGTATTTGCAATTAGTTTATCTAAAGTAGTCAAATTTTATGCACATTAATTATTTACATAAAGAGTATCAATCAGTATACCAAAGTGTATAGTTATTTATTTCATATTTTTCTCTTTAATATCAACAACTATTTCTGGCAACTTTATACTATATGTTTTGACTTGCATATTGATGGTTATTTGATTGCTTTTATGCTTTGCTTTTCCTGCTGCCAATCTCCTTTTGTTGCCATTTGATTTGCAATTTTAATAAACCTGTTGGGAGTTTCAATATCAAAATCACTTTTAGCACTTACTCTCCATTTTTGTTTTCATCGTCGCTGCTGCTGCTGCTGCTGCTCGTTTTGATACATTTTTAATTAACTTGATGAAAGCGTTTCCTAGTTGACAGACTGAGTGACTATAAATCTGGCAGCGATTATTCCTCCTTTGTGATGGCAAAAGAAAAAACTGAAAATATCCAAAAAACTCGTTGCCCCGACAGCTCCACGGAAACTTTGTCCTCGTGATGATTTGGCATGCATTCAAAAAGTTTTGCCACGATGTAAAAGCATTTTGTGCCGGCTGACATTGAAAAAAGGACGCAGCAGAAGCGGATGGCAATCAACGCTGCAATTATGTGCGAGTGTGTTGTGAAAGCTTCTATGTATATGTGTGTGAGGGTCCTGGCGCCTGTATATTGAACTTGCCGCTGACCTTAGCCTCCTTTCCAGCCGCATTTCCTTTTTGCTTGGTCATTTGGGTACTAGAAATACAGGAGAACATCGTATATATAATATTATATAGATTAAAAAGGTAGCTAAAATTTAGCAATTTTTTTATTTTTTATTTAGAATTTTAATAATGGCTTTAATTTAATTTAATTGCTCAAAATTGTTTTAATCAAAGTTTTACTGTAGTTTGCTAAAATAAATGCATGGCAAATGTGTTGCATATTTTTAGGCGCCACTTGCCACAACCCTTTCCTCTCCTCCACTCACAGTCATAGCAGCTCTCGTTCATGGCCACATCAGGCCTGAGCTTCAGCTTTATACTATATACAGCTACATATATAGCTTTGCCTTTCGCTATATAGTGGCATAGCTTCTACATCAGCGTCACATCGGCTTCAAAGTCGCGTTCAACGTCAAGTGGCCCACTCGGCATTCCACTTGAAGCGTAATGAAAGCATTTTTGCCACTAACACATGTGAAGGACCTGGTTTGGGGCAGGGACAGGGCCAACGACAGGCACTTGCTTAGCTTTAGTGTGTGTATGTGCCACATCGGATTGACACTTGTCAGAATCATTTCTGTCTACACCCAAAGATCATCATCATCAAAAAAAAGTCAGGAAAATTAGCCGAAAGGCACAAAATTAAGCAGATTTTCCCTCTGCCCTTTTGTCCCTGCTGCTGCCTTGCCTTAACTTGATTACACACAAACTTTGAGATCTGTAATTCCATTAAGATTTCCGTCTCATTGCACAGCAGAAGCAGCAGCAGCAGTCAAGTTCATTTATATCCACAGGACTTTGCTTGTGCTGGTGGCTGTGTGCCACCTGGCTGCCCGAGAACAATAAAACACATTAACACCTATTAGAGGGTTGTAAGGGGTGAACACGGGGGTCGAAGAAGTCCTGGCCATTGTGCAAATGGGGACATAAATAAAAGCGACTGTCTGCCAAGTTATGAATAATAATGACAACAACAACAATGAAAGCGACACAAGGCGAGAGAGAGAAGAGAACTAAGGCTAAACTGCTTTAACCAAGTACAAATGGGGATCGAGTAATAGTGGTTGCATGTGGGGATTATAAACTATATATAAATAATATAAAAAATGCCAGAGAAATTATTTAGTGAAATTTGTACAAAAGGATATTTAATTTAAGCTTTTTTGAAGGACTAAGAATTTCTAGCTAGCTTTTAGAGCTCCTTTTAGGTAGCTTCAAGGGCTCCTTTTGGTTATGAGAATAATATTCTATAAATATAAATTCAAGCCTTGAATTTATTGGATTTATAACACATAAAAATATTTGTTTCTATTAAAATAAAAATATAACAAAAATTATATTCAAATATTTTAACAGCATTTCAAATCCTTCTTTGTCCTTAATTTATTTACCACAACTGTACCTCCGTACTGCATGCATGTGTGTGTGTGTGTAATGGTAATTAAGGATTTGGTTCTTGCCCAGGCAGGCAGTCCAGTTAAAATGGCTTGCCCCTTTGGGCCATTTTTATGGTCATTGTCCAATGGAATGGAAGCACAAAAGAGCCACAGAAAGAGAAAAAAATAAAAGCTGCCCTAGACAAAACCACACCTGGCTCTTACCTGGCTTTGGGCAAAGGGCATCATTGCCTTAGATAAGACCATGTTCCTGTGTGTGTGTTTACAAATCTCTGCGCTAATTAAAAGTCATTAGAGCGTGGTATAATTGCATTTAAAGACAGAATCCCATTTCGCCCCACAGCTTAGACATCGTATAAATCTGTTAGAGCTTTAAGTTGATCCACGGCGATTAATATAACCATATCTAATTACCTGTTTTCTTTCTTTTCTTTGCAGGTAAGCAGAAAACGTAAATTAACTGGCCAAAAAGGCGTAAGTAGGAAACACAAGGTCTTTCTCGGTCGTTTTAATGCAAATCCGACTAATGAACCTCGGGACAGAAAGTTAAAAAAAAGAGCATTTTGCCTTCACATAAATATTTCAGGAGCTTGTTTCATTAGCACTTAAGCCGCTTGATCCTGTGCCTTGTGTCCTGTGTCTCATCGCGCTGCGGTTTCCATAAAATATTAATCCCTTCGAGCCGCATTTCGGATGCAAATGCAAAGCGAATGAATAAATGATAGTCGCGTGTGCGAATTATTAGCGTGAATTCGGCGCACTAAGTGTTTGCTTGAAAGTTGAGTGTTTGAGACTCAATCGAATCGCGCGCTGTTTGCTTCTTCATAAAATTTCTGGCTCATGAAATATGCAAGTGCCAAGCTGGCATGAAAATGGCGAAGCTTCCGTTGCAACCGCTCATCCAGCGCTGTCCCGTCCAGTCCCGTCCAGTCGTCGTCCTGCCTTATCCTATTATATCCGGCCAAGTTCTTTTTATGCCCTAGAATTTTCAGAGTGCAATGGGTATATTGGGATCGAAATCAGTTAAAACTGAAAATGTAAAAAAACAGTAAAGGATGTATATATTTTTTTAAAATTTATTAAGCAATTCTTATATTTGCCTGGGTCTTAATTGCACTTCAATCTTGTTTCCTATCTATATCGTTTGGAATAAAGAAAATATAAACAGTTCATTGACTCTGCCTCCCAGGTATTTCATAGTCGCTACTTGCGATTTAAAAAGTCCTTCATCTTTTTTAGAATTCTCCCCTCTGCTGTCGCCTTCTGCATTCTCCCGCTGTTTTGTTTAATTTGTCAGTTTGCACACAAAACGCCGTAGTTCCGGCCAATGTTCATTTCGCTGACTTGGCCTGCAAATTACAGCCAACTTTTGTTCTGTGCCACCATCATCATCCTAGTTCCCTTTTCCTATTTTTTCCACGCAGCAGCTTCGTTGGCTATTTAAACTCGTTGGAAATATCTTTTCTGTTCATATTTCATGGCAAATATTTTGTAGCAATTTTTTAATAAACTCGCTTAGGTGATTTGTCTGGGTGGGAGCTGCCTTTGATTGAGTTGAATTCTCTACATTTTTTGTTTACTTTTGATGGTTTTTGCAGGAGAATTTTTGTTGATTGCTGTGATTTTTGCTTTAGTTTTTTATATAATAAAGATATTTAATATTCCAGAGATTTTTACATGTTTATTGGGGTGTTATTTGTCAAATAATATTATTTATCTGTGAAAAAAACATATATATTTTATTTTCAAGCAGAAAAATACCATTATTCATCAGAGTTTTGTAATTAACCTTACCAAGCTCTGAAATATATTTTTTTTCGAGTGGCTTTATTATTATTTACATTTGTGTTGTTTTATAAAATATTTAATAACATTTTAATAAATTTGTATGAATGTATTTAATAATAAATAAGTATATTTTATATATTATATTATTCCTTTAAACTAATAAATTTGCAAACTATTTGTTTTTAAGGTTTTGTTATTTATTATATTTATAAAAGGGATTGCAAGGTTTCAGTTTCATTTCTTCCAAGAAAAACTTCTTTTATTACGCATACGCCACGTGTCGTTCAACATCAAAGTGCGGCCTTATTTTCCCCAAGAATCCTTGCCAGCACACGCATCCTGCCACACTTTATTATTTATTGCCATAATCATTTTAATGGCAACAAGTCAGAGGGTGCGGGGAACGGGGCGTATAACGAACGCAGCAGGATAATCACATTTATTAACATTTTAACTTAATCAGCAGGAGGGCCCCAAAACGCCTTTTGATGTACGCAGAAAGTGTCCTAATCAGTCAGGTGTTGTCAACTCACTCAGGTGCTGTTCTTGTTGTTGCCAAGTAACAAATAAACAAACCAACAAACATTTTAATTCAAATTTTATTCACTCTTACACATCCTTCCACTCGGTTAACTGTAATAATTTTTCCCGAATACAACATGTGTTGGCAAATTTTCTTAGCTTTCCATCGACAATCTTCTTGCTTGTCATCCTGTCTTGTCGTTTCATTTCACTGCCGGCAGATAAGAAAGTTTTGCCATTTTATGGGAATTTAAAGAAGGATAAAAATTACAAAAAAATATATATCTTAAACCTAGCTTCCTCCAAAGTCATCCATCATTTTGTGGTTTCCATGAGCTGCCCCAGACAACCACTAAACGAACGAAACATGGCTCATTTAATTGAAACAAATGCGTGCTGCGTATCAATTGAAGCCAACGATGCCCACATAACTATGTGTGTGTGGTGTGTGTTTAAGGAGCAATAAAAACTAAATGACAACAAAATGGGTTGAGCATTTTTAGCACCATTTACTAAATGAGCAACAGGGATGGCAATCGTTTCAGGTGGCCCCGTCAATGGGCGGCCAGCAACAGAGAAAAGAGGGTATAAAAAATAAACAAACAAACATAGATAAACGAGCATGTTCTATTTGCCTCCCCCAGATGTTGTGGCAAGTGATATTAAAATCCATGTAAATTACACACAATCATCATAATGTGTGTGTGTGTGTGTGGTGCCGTGTGTAGTGTGCCATAAAGTGACACCCAACACGAGAATTCCGTCGGACCTTTTATGGCCTGACCACAACGGCAACGTTTGACACACTCGTTACAATAGATATAATGCGGCAGATAGTATGGTATAATGCCGTAGATAATGCCAGCGACGTGCTCTCTGAAGTGCAAGTGTACCAGCAGCATAGACACTATATATACTATATATAGTAATCATAGATAAGAGGATGTGAGACCATAAGCACATCCTGTCAATAATAATAATTAAAAAGATATTTTAACACAAAAAATATGGAAATATCTAAGCCTTTATAAAGACTAGGAATCTATAAAGTTAGTTTTCTATCAGAAAACATATTTTGAAGTATTTTATATATTTTTTTTAAATATTCCTTTTATTCATTCATTCAACTCTGATATCCCCCCGAGAAAGGTGTAGAGTACGAGGGCTGCTTGCTGCTGCTACCAGTTTGGGTATACCAAATGCTTGCAGGTTTCTGGGCTGAAATCACTCCAGATTCTCCTGTAGGTCCTCGGGGTCCACGTGGGCCTGTGGGTCCAGTGGGACCTCGTGGTCCCGGCGGTCCGGGTGGTCCAGGTGGTCCGGGCACTGCCACAGGAACTTGTATATAGGTGGGGCTAGACAGGGTCTCCTCCTTCTCAGAGGCCACCGACTCGCTGGCCAGGTTTACGGTCGAGGGCAGCAGATTGAAGCTGGGCCAGTTGAATTGGGAACTCAGCTGAGAGTTCACTTGGGAGTTGGCTATGCCCTGTTGACCCTGAAGATTGAAGCCAAGTTGATAACGCGGCACCACCACAATGGGCAAGGCATTGGCCTGATTTTGGTTGAGACTGTTCTTGGAGAGGATCGAGGGGCCAAAAGCCACGGGATATGCCACCTGAGGCACCACATAGTTCACATTCTTGTCATTCACCATGGGTATGGCATTGGAGTAGAGATAGTCGGGTATTTTGCGGCTATCCTTGGGCTCCATGGGCTCGGTTTCGGCCACTTCCTCCCTGATCTGCGGCTCCTGGAAGGTGGGCTCCTGGTCATCAGATCTGGCTGTGGCTTCACCCGGGGAATAAATGAGAATTTGAGGGCCTTGCGGCTCTTCCACATCCACGTCGGCCGCACGTCCAGAGCCAACCACTCGTCGGAGATTGGGAATTCTCGCCTGGGTGGCGCAAATCAGGCCCAAGATCACTGGAAATTAATGGTAATTATTTCGAAGTTCCTTGGGTTTTAGGTTTCTTCTCTCAACTCACTAAGTATTTGCACTCTGCGATTCATGTTGGTTGACTGTTGACTTTTGTCTTTCAGCCCACTGCTTTTATACCCAAGACATGGGCTTTGATAAGATCTGAGATCTCAGAACCTTTCTTCTGCGAACTTGTTGCCCTCACGCTGTATAATCAATTTAAAACTGCCCAATTTAATTGGGTCAACTAGCCAAACGGGTTGAACTTATCCCAAGATCTTGGGCCATGACTCATTGGGTGTGGTTTTGGCCAAAAGAAGTCTGATAGAAGGGCAGATAAAACCCTTTAGTTGGGTGTTGTGATAAATTGTAATTGTTTATTTGGAATATATTTAAAGAATATCGAAATATATCTTTGGGTTCTCAAGAAGAATAAGTGTTTAACATAATTTCTTTCGGGTTTATGTTTAACTTTGAATTTAATCTTGTAATCAATTTCTTTATTGTATTTACCTTTCTTGGCTAAAAAATGGCAAGAGATATATTCAAGTATTTGTATATATTTTGCTGCAAATAAAATCTTGCAAAAGATACTTCTAAAAACCATAAATAACTTCTACACCTAAGTTGTTTAAATAATTTTCTTTTGAGTTGCTTTCAATTTAACTTTAAACTCTTTTCTAAACATGATTTTTTGGTTATAAAAATAGCTTTATTTCTCCTTAGATACCATAAATAACGACTGCATCCTCTGACATTTTATGCTTTAGCATTTCCTACTTTAAAAAACATTCATTTTCATCAGTCAGACATGGACTAGCATAGAAACACGCAGATAATAAAATGCAATAAAACAAAAGTGCACAAAATATATATCTGAACGTACATACTATACATATATTAAAATAGTTTGTCGCACGAGAACGAAATTGAAAGTTCAACAACGAACGATATATGTGTACATATTTTTTTTTTGGTATAGCATAGAAACCAGGCAGGCAGGGGTTTAATTAAATTAAATCAAATCTGAACACTGAACCACTGAGCATCGCTGAACAGAACAGAACAGAACTGGGAAAAGGGGTCGCTTGGCAATGTTTGCTGGCGATACGATTGAATTGAAGCACCCGCATCCGCATTTGGGGTGGAACTATCATCATCATCATCCGCATCAGCATTAGCATTAGTCTCTGGATATTCAGATCTCCGGATCTGTGGATGGATCGGTTTCGATTCGAATGCTAGAAGCTTGTCAGGCAGTTGAGCCAGTTGCGCCGTGGCGAGCGCTTCGTTGGCGGCTCCCGAGCGAAAGGATCGTCCTCCCCGTCGGGGGTCCTGAAATCGCGACGGGAAAATACTTGTAAAAAAAAAACAAATAAGAAAACATAATGGGGTGGCTATGTCTGGTGCTGGTGCTGCTTCTGCCCGCCAGTTACCAACTGGCCACACCCTCCGGGAACGGTCAGTTGCGACGCCTCTGGCTGCAGGATCATTGCAGTGCCGGCATATGCACAAACGTGGAGATCGGTCGCAGTGACTATGTGATCCTCTCGCAGGCTCCCATACCGGGCTTGACGATGCTCACCTTCATCAACTCGAGCATCGCCAAGATACCGCATCTGCTGTTCGACACGTTTCCGGATCTTCAGATCCTGCGCATGGAGAACTGTTCGCTGGAGACGTTCGAGAAGCCACAGTTCGAGGGGGCCAGCAATCTGATGAGTCTGTTCCTGGGACACAATCGCCTCAAGGATATTCCCAAGAATATTTTCTTGGGGGCCGACAATCTGGCCACCTTGCATCTGGAGGCGAATCAACTCAAGCAGTTGGTCAACAACAGTTTTCATGCCCTGAAGGAGGTGAAGGAGCTGTCTCTGGCCGATAATCAGGTGGAGCAGCTCTCGCCGGGAGTCTTTGGTGGCATGCGAAAGTTGCAGGACTTAAATCTTGCTGGGAATCGTTTGGAGGCCCTGCCCCGTGGAATTTTCGATCGGAACTTGAACCTAACGAAACTGAACTTGGCCCGGAATCGATTTACTGCCTTCGAGTCGGAGTTGCTGAAGATGCAGCCGCTTCTGACGCATCTGGATATATCTGGGAATATTCTGCAAGAGCTCACCCTGAACTTCAGTTCCCTGGACGTGGCCGTGGCCCACAGTTGCGACCTGAGGCGACTGACCGTGTATGGAGTGATTCGGGAACTGGATTTGCATAATAATTCGCTGAGGGAAATGCCGCACATTCCGCAGGCTGGGAATGTGAGCAGCTTAGACTTGTCGCAGAATCCGCTGGGCAATCTCCAGGGGAATCCCCTGAGGAGATTCACCTCGCTGCTGCGCTTGAACCTCTCGGCCACCAATGCCCACGAGCTGCCGGAGGGTGTGTTCAAGAAGCAGGGTCATCTGCAAATGCTGGACATATCCGGGAACTCGATTTACTCCCTGAAGATCACTATCTTTGATAGCCTGAAGGAACTGCAGTATTTCTACTTTCAGCAGAACAACTGGAACTGCGATTTCCTGCAGCTGCTGATGAGTTCCTTTGTGAAGCGTCGGGATATATCCTTCATGGAGGACATCACGGCACCGGAATTGGTCGATGACTATGTGGATGGCATTGCCTGCTGGTACGAGAGCGACAAGCAGTCGAAGAAGTGCGAATCTGGAGGATCGGATGCTGCCATGGAGCTATCGGTGGTTCGGAATGAGATCAAGACCTTCACCGAGTTGGTGGAGAAGAAGTTCGTCAAGGTTTATCGGATGCTCGAGGAGATGAAAATGAAACTCTAAAAGGGATAAATACTCCCTAAATATATATCTATATATCTATCAAATCATATTTAATCCCCATATTTAACCAAATATTTAATCAAACTATGAATAACCGCATATTGTTTTATGTTATTTGACACACGACAGCAACAAATGGATAATTTTAAGAGATGACAAGAACCAATAAAGCTCTACTGGGAACTCTATTTTAAAGGAAGTGTTTCAATATTAGAAGGGAAATTAAAATTAAATAGATTTTTGGTATAAATTATTTTGTATATTTCATTAAAAATTATCCCTAAACTTCATCTGAAATATAAAATCCATTTAAATTCAATTTAATACCTACATTACCCCATTATTCGTTCGTTTTCATAATCAAAACCACTCTTTTTCACCAAAATATCTCATTTTCCTTATCATTATGTTCTGTGCATATCTAAAATTCCTTTTGTGCATAAACGTTAATACAGTTTATCATGTAATAAATCCCAGGCAAGCTCAAAAATCGTATTTTAATAAAATAAAAATTCGCTAACGCTCAATTTAATGCCATAAATATTTTATGCAAAACACGAGCCAGCCAGAAAAAATATTTATGGCATAATACACACACTGAATTCTCCGCTTTATTTTATTTTATTTTATTTTTTTTTATTAAATGAAACTTATCAGCGTAATCGCGCTCAGAGAAGAGGAAAGGAGCGACGGGGACGGACACACTTAAAAACCGACAAAACTTAATTAAATGCAGGCACACACCGTCGAATCCCACAAATAAACACACACAGAAAAACACACACCGGCCAATGGAATTTTTTGCTCAGCGTCAACTGAACACTGACAATGATAATAATAAATACATTTTGTAAATATTATTCCCTCGACTTTGTAAGAGCACACAGGCAGGCACATATGTATGTATGGAAGTGTGGCAAAAAAAAAAGCAAACACGCCTGGCAGCCCCATTAAAATATGGCTTACAGTTGATTGGTCTGAAAAGTGTGGCCGGGCAAAAAAGTTGTTGCCACTGCCAGAGATATCAAGTTGTTGTGGGTACAATTTTGTGGGGAATAAATGTTGTTGGTTAAGCAAAAGTTAACTCCGAGTAGAAGGATGGAAAGAGATCGGGGTTTATCGATGATTTATAGATGAAATAACCTTTAGGGCTCGAAGACCCGTTTCCTCTAAGCTGGAAACGAGCATTTCCAATAGGCATCATTTGCATTTTCGATGCTTTTCCGGCTGCCATTTCGATGTTGACTCTATTTCTATGCAAAAATGGTGGAAAAGATGAAAGGCGGCATAAAGTATGCAGCACATTTTAAAGCTTAAGCCATTAAGATAGAGTCGTGCCTGGCATTGTGTGTGTGGGTGTGTGTGTGCTGGGGCTCTACCTCGCCTCTTCCTCTCGCTCTGTCTCTGTCGCTCTGAGAGTCTTACTACGCTTGTAAGCAACTTTCGTTTCCGTTATCCGACGCGTCGTTTGTTCTGCCATTGTTGTCATTGGTGGCGCTGCCGTTGATGGCGCTTCCTTTCATCTTGCCCCTGGATGCCAGTGGGGTTAGATGTACACTGTACAAAAAAAAAAGCTAAAGGGGAACAGAGACCATAGGAAAATCTATCCAAATGAAAATTGTATCGAAAATATTTTTATAAATATTTTTATAATTATTTTCACGGATATTTGCTCTTTAAATATTTTCTTATGCCTTAACTATAGCCACAATGTTTTAATAATTTTCTTTAATATTTAAAATATATGCTTTATAATTAACAATATATTACAAAAATAACTTTAATGGAATAAAATTCTCACTTTAAATAGTTTCAAAGAAATAAAAGGTATTTCCTGTGCCTTAACTGTAGCCACATTTGTATTATCAAAAGCTAATGTTTAAATATTTTTATTGAATATTTAATATATATATTTTATACAATTTTTATTTCGGTGTAAAAACGTTAACGTGCTTACGTTGTGCAACATATGCAACACAGTTTTAGTACACTTTTAAAGACCCTCACCACCTTGTCTGCTCGGCTGACTTTGTCTTGTCTTGGGCTCAAATGCTTTTTGGCCAAGTTTATGAAACTGCTGTTTGCTGCTTGTTGTTGCTAATGTTGTTGCTGCTGCTGCCTGTGTTGCTGCTACTTCGATGCCGCAACTCATTAAGAAAACAAAAGCTGCACACAAAAGTTGCTCGTTACCTAAGCGTCCTTTACTCGACCGCCCTGATTTCCTGCTCCTCCTTCACCCAACACTTTGTTGTAATTAAGTTGACTTTATTGGCCAACAATGTTGTACAAATGCATTTAGCCTTAGTTTTTAGTGCTTTCGAGGTTACCCGCTTGAACCATAATCGAACTTTTCGAGCTTCCCGGCGGAATATTCATAATTTTTAATGGCGCAATTTTCTTATTACCTTTATTGTTTGCCAAGTGGCCAGCTGCTCAGCGAAAGTTGTGGTCCAAAACTTGGAGATAATGGGTCAAGGCTAAGGGTGTTCTTAAGGAAGAGGGAGATCAGATGGGGTGAGGTGAAATGATTTCCTGCTGAATTTCCTGCCTATTATTGTTGTTTATAAGAGATATTATCCCTTTTTTTATGGGGTATCAGAGGATATTATAAATGATATTGTATAAAACTTAAAAGCGTTGATGTTTCCTGACAGTTTTAGTGAATTAATGACTAGATTTTTATATAGTAAACGCATACATATCTCTGTTAAATTTAAACTACAAATTAGCCTAATTTTTTAGATTTTTAGGGGTACAGTATATCTTGTCTTGTAAATCAGATACGTTTATAAATAAATATCAAACATACCCCATTGAAATACTTACTTTCCAAGGGTGTCTCTAGAAACGGATGTTCTTATCTACATACCTCTCCTTATCCTATATCCTTTCATTTTCTGCCCACCTCATTTACTTAATTTCCTGGCCATCCTCACGTGCCTTCACTCAAATTCCCGTTACGTGCCACAAGTGAAATGCGTGCTTATTTGATTTGTTCAAGTGCCTGCCGCAAATAGCAGACAAAAAAAAAAAACAATAATAAAATAAACGAAAACAGAAACCGAAAAACATACGTGTGCTCGAGGGAGTCGTTATATGTACATATTTTAACATGCTGGCTCCACACGCATTTTAATTTTGGCAATGTTTTTCTCTCCCTCCATTTTAAGCCAGCAAATCATTCATTATTTCGACTGAAAGATATATATATATATATAATTTGCCATTATCCATAAACAATGCACACGCTCCACTGCAATTATGTGCGCAATTAGGCGTTGAGGCTAATTTTTATCAAATTTTTCGCACTGGCCGCCAGCAGGCTCATAAATAAAGCTTAATGGCAAAAACAGTTGGTCAGCCTCCGGGGCTGGAAAAGTGGGCTGCTGAGGCTGGCAAGGAAAATGGGAAATGGTAATGTTTTGGGTGGCATTAAATTAAAAATGCGGAAGGGAGCGAGTAAAAAATATGTTGCCTACTTTTGTGGCCTGTGCATAATTGGGCAGCATGAATAATGTAGGAGTGTGCGTGTGAGAGGAAGAGAGCGAGTGCGCTAGTGTGCGTGAGCTGCTAGTTTGGCAAACGGGGCGTATGCACAACATGCGTTTGCATAAATTCACGCTTAATTAGCTCTCTCACTCTCTCTTTACCTCACGCCTCAGGACCTCCTCTTAGCCGCACTCGCAGTTGCTCTCCTCCTCGGATGATCAGCCAACAACAGGCTGCCAAGCAAGTTGTAACGCTTCTAATTAGCGGTTGCCAAATGAGCTTAAATTTAATTTAATAGTATACTATATGCCAACAAATAACTTGCTGATACAACAGCTGTTAAAATATTAGGGCATACTATAAATAAATAAATTATGCTCTTCTTGCCATTTTTTTTATTGAGTAAAATACTTAAATTTAAAAAGTTAGTAACAAATAATTATCTATTCCTCTTTAGAAAAGTATTATTAAAATCAGGAAGCTGCAGTCAAATATATTCTAGAAACATTAACATATTTTACTTTGTTTAATTAAGCCTTTATTAATTAAGCATAAATTAAATGAAAAAGGTCGGAAGGAAGGAAAGAGTGTTGCTAATGACCACAATATGATAAGAACATGTTCCTCAACCCAAATAAAAACAAATGTTGCTGGGAACATGTTGCCAACAAAAATAATGATGTTGCAGAAGTTCAAAATATTCAGAAACTTTATTATTTAATAACTGCCATGTTTATTAACCGATTTTATTCAAATTTTTAGAGTGCATTCGCAAAAAAATAAATTTTAAAAATAAATTTACTTCAAATCGAATTTCATTCGGATATAAGCACTGCATATGAGTCGAAGATGCCCTCTTTGGCTTTCCTTTGAACCTTTCTCGATTGCCCCAAAATTATAATCCACTGTAAGTACTGAGTATACAAAGGACTGCTATTATTCTGAGCCCTGCTGTAGCTCCTGAAAGTACTATACTAAAATAAATACACTCTCCAATTAGCCGAAGAACCAAAACAAAAAAAATATATAAACCAGCTTTAATTCAATTCCATTTGCCATCCATTGTTCGTGTGTTGTTTGCGTTTTGCTACCGTTATTAACTGGCTTTTTGGCGCAATTAGGCTGCCACGCCCCCCTCCCCCTTCCTGGTGGCCATAGCCAGAAGCCTGCAGTCTCTGCAGCCACACCTGGTGGAGCGTACGTGTCTTTAGCGCAGTTACGTTTAATTTGCAGCACCCGGAAAACTGGGTAGAAGCTGGGGAAAAGCAACAGGAACAGAGAACAGGAACAGTGAGCGGAAAGTTGCTCAAGTATTTGACTGCTAATGCACGCACGTTTCATCCAGCGAGAGTGGTTTCCTTTGGGCTTATATATACATATTTGTATGTGTTGTGTTTTCCAACTTTTAACCAAATTGTTTAACTAAGTACTAAAAGCGCATAAAAGCACGTAAGACAAATGTACACAAAACGTCCAAAAGAACAACTCGGAAAGAAAGTAGTTAAAATGAGTGGATACAAAGCGATAAGTTTTCACAATGAATCATAATTCATGGTTAGTCGGGACTTTGTTTTATGAATAATAAATACTCAACAGAGTGTGTTATTTATGGTATCATTTTTTTTTGATTAAAGAAATTTAAGAGAGCAAAAATAGTATTTATTCACTTTACCAATCAATACAGAATTCAAACTGAACAATTCATGCAAATAAACCCAGTAATTGAACACTAAACAAGGACGAAGAGAGCACGTCAAGAGAAATGACAGAGTTTCTGGAATCCCAACCAGCTATTTAAATCTCCATTTACCACTGCATCAGCATCTTCTGCATTTTTCCATGGCTTTCCCAGCTCCTGAGCATTTGTCATTGCAAATTGAATCCTGCAGGAGATCTCCTTCTCCTGCTCCTCGTCCTAAGAGGAGTAGCTAACATGACAAATCATTTGCTTATTATTCCCAGGTCGGCTACAGCCGCCGAAGGGAAGAGGAAAATGTTATGCATCTGACAGGGAAATGCAGGAAGGGCAACCTAAAAAACCCCGGGAAAACTGAAATCGGAGACAGAGCAGGGAAAAAGAGAAAGAGATTAGATAATGGTTCGGTTGGATTTCGGATTTAGCTGGAACTTTGCTTAAAGCCACGTAACATGATATTGGCAGTTGACCAAGAGAGAGGGAGAGGTGGCTTTGGGGTGCCACCGTTGCGGTGCGAGCCGGTGGAATCTCAGCTGCCAGTACATGCATTCCACTTCAGTGGACACCCCCGGACATCCCACAATGCCATTCCCGTGCCCATCTAGCCATTGCATTGAGCGTTACTCGCATGGAATGCGCAGCTGCACAATTTATAGGATATCTGTAGGCGACAGTGCTGGCCATGTGTGCATCCAGTTCTGGCCTCTTGACACGACTTTGTGCCATTAAATATTGAAAATCTCTTTAATTTTACGATATTTAATTTGTAATTTGTAATGATTTTTCTTATTAATTGATAAACAAAGTTGATCATTTTTTGAGGGGAATTAATTCTCCTAAAATGTTTTTTTTTGGGCAGCACTGTTGGGATAACACTCTCCCTGCGAAGAGGAAATCTGTTGCCTGATAACAAGCTTTCTCCGGCTCTTTTTTACTACTCGCCTCCAACGAATAAAATCTTATAAATTGCAAATTGAATTTAACGATAAACATCAATGGGGGCAGTGAGGGCAGAAGAAGGAGCAAAAGGAGCAGAAGCAGGAACAGGAGCAACATGGATAGCTGCAAACGGCATTCGGCATATTGGAAGGACTAGACTTGGTCCATTGTTGGTTCACTTACTTCACTTGTTTGACGTTGGTCCTGCAATTGATACTGATTGGGTTTGTCTTGTGCTGCTTGTGCAGATAAACAAAACACTTGAGATATTGCCAAGTTAACTATTAAATAGGTTTTTGAAGTATTTTAAGTAATGAAATGGATTATTTATGGACTATTTACTAAGTTATTAAAAGATTTTTTTAAGCTTCTATTAATTTAAATATATGTATATAATATATATCAATAAATACAATATCTAATCCTTTTTTCCTTTCCTCTCTTTACAGGTAAGCTAAAGCACACTCACCAAAAAGCGTAAATCAAGAGAAACAGACAACTATATTTCCCATTCAATCAACGTCTGTCTGCCAGACTTCATCATCTGAGCCCCGTGTCTAGACTCTCTTAACTCATTTGCCACTCAATGGCGGAGGGGATTCCCCAACCATGCATTATGTGTTCAACTTTTACAGCTCCCACATGTAGCGCCCTCTCCGCGTCTGCCGCTTTGCAATTATGTACCAGGAAACACGGCTAGCAGCAGTCCTTTCCCCTTCTCCCCCAAAAAAACCCCCAAACTTTGTTCATAATTTATAAGTCACCCGAAAAAAATACAAGAACACAGCCAGCACAAAGGGCCAAAGACCAGACAGCGTGGCGACGACGGCAAACAGTTCCCAACAGCTGGAAAAAGGGGTAACAACAACAATAAAATAGGGGGGGAAAATCAAATAGGGAAAACACTTAAGTCGACTAGGGGGTACCGAAAAATGCTAAGGAAATATTAAAAATTCCTATAAACTAGATAAAAATATAATTAAATACATCGAGAATGCTGAAACTGGTTTTAAAAAATTTTAAAACAATTTAAGTAATCATAAAATAAAGTACACTTGTCGTATACTTAATATTAAAATTTTTTAATCTATTTTTTATAATTTAAAAACATTTTAAACCAGCATTTTCTTGCTACCCTTTAGTTCGTTGGTTAGGCGAAAAAACGCTTTCTGGCAGCCAAAAGTCAAAAACTAACTGCCTTTTGTTTGAGACCAATGCGCCATGTGTCCTTTACGGTTAGGAGTTGTGCCTTTTGTGTGTGTAACGAAGTGTTGGTGTGTGCGTGACTCCCGGTTGTGTCCTGTTGGTGTGTCTGTGGGTATTTGTCTCATTGCACGCTCCACGGTTTAACCTTTTTTCTGCCCCTTCGGCCATATTGTTGCCGGCCATTCTCTTGTTCCAGCCATGGCTGTTGTTGGTATTGTTATTGTTGTTAGTATTGCGAAAATTGTTGTTGTCGTGCAGGCATAAATAATTCAGCACACAGACTGACATACAGACGGCACGCAGCGGAAGTTTGGACACAGATACGTATAGAGTTTTCCTTTGCCTGTTTTCCATGACTACTTTTAATGGGCCTTTTGTTTTAGCCGGAATGAAAAGGAGAGGGAAAGAAAGAAAAGAAAGCGTAAGGGAATGTAGAATTCTTCATTTGTAGTATTTTAAGGAATAATAAACTAAAAAGTATTAAAATTTTTGAGGGTATTTTTTAAGAATGCTTGAAACTATCCAAAAGCAAGCTTAAAATTTTTAGTTCTAAACTCAGAAAGGCTTTGCACCTATTAATAAATTTTTAAATGAATTAAGTTAACAGAGAAATAAGAAAATAGGTTTTAAGCGTTCACCATGTGGTATACTTAATATTAAAACATTGCTAAATTCATTCAATTTCAATTTAAAAGTGCCTAAAACCTTAATAGTCTTTTTCATTCCCACCGCTGAACAACCATTAAATACTTACTCCTTTCATAATATTAAATAATTCTAATTATAATCTATCTATCTATCTATCTAGAACCAACAAAAACCTTGAGTTTATTTAATCCCCTTTTAATTAAATAAACTTGCAAAAGGCATTTAAAATATTTTGTTACAAGCACACACACACATATTTCCAATTCTTGAAAAGTCTTTAAGCTGCTTGTGGCACAGACTTTATGGAATTTCCTTACACCAAAAAATAAAAGAAAATTCATTTGCACATTTTCGAAATACTTGCAAAATTCATCCAAAGTTGCCAGCTCAACGGACTTGCCACATACATTTTTTTTGCCAGCTTTTCCCCATTATGATTTATGCTCTCTTACTCGTTGTGCCCCCCTGGCTGTCCCCTGGTTCTACATAGCAATTATTTGGAAGCCAAATTTTGGCACGCCCACACATACTATATATATGTATATATATATAGTACTTGCCCAAGCGATTTCTCAATTTGCATATGTTACACACACACACACAGGGAGAGTCGCTCCGTGAAGGACTCTCCTGAGGGACCCTTGAGTTGGCCAGGCTGTGGCAGTCAATTTGTTAAATAAATTGAATTATGTTACAGTTTCACTTTTTTTCTGGCCTATTTTTTTTATTTGGGTCTCTGTTGATGTTGACCTTTTTGAGGGGGAAGGCCAATAGAATTACACATGCGACAAGTTTGATGGCCAAGTTCGTAGGACAATGATTTTGGTTCGAAATACTCTTGAGGCCTTAATGCTCTGCTCTGTGAATTTATTACTAATTAAAAAGTTGCAGCCGGATATAAACAATAAAAAAGAGGAAAAAGAAAAGCGGGTAAAACCAACAGAGAAAACGGAAATTCTTGTCGTTCAAATAATTCATTTTGGTGGAGAACAAAAAATTACCCAACGGAAACTGGCCGTCGACCCAAAATAAATATCCAGAGATATTAAAAATTTTGGCAAACCATTTTTATATGAATTTCGAATGGAAAGAAGGACCGGAACCCAATCCGAAGCCGCCGACTTTTTCTTCTGTAAGCCAACACATGCAGAGCATAATTAATAACAGGAAAAGCGGGAAAGCAGCAAGCGGTAGCAACGCGAAGCAGAAAGCGGAAATCCAATTAACATTTTTTTTCGGTTACTTCCGTTTCCTGTCCAAAATTTAATGCTGGGAATGGGAATTTCACAAAACACAACAGTTACCCAAAAATTAATTAAATTTTATTTTTGTTATTCTGCTGCGCACAACGTGTGGTATACTTAATATGCCTGCGTGCAACTCACTTTGGCAAGGATTTTTAGTGCATTGGGATGAAGGCAAGGATCGTAAAATTTGTCCCATTCTTCAGTATCTTCCCCTCTCTCTCTCTCTAGTCCTGCGTTCAAGGCAATTGACAAACTTGGTCCTCGTTGTCGTCTTCTATTTTTTATGACCACTCCAGGACCATTAACGCTTCATGGGTCGCTTCCAGTAGGGTTTGACTAATTAGATTTGCGACCATATAGTACATATATAGTATATATTCGTGTGAAGGGTCCTTCTCGGCTCAAGTGTTGCTCAATTTTCCTGGGTAGCCAATTGTGTCCATAAAACGTAAGCGTAATAAACCTTTATTTTATTTTTTTGGCTGACTTTGGGGAAAGTGAAAGCATCGCTAATGGAAATTAATGTAGTGTGTGTGTAAGAGAGGGGAAAAAGGGAATCTGTTTTAGTGGGTCTCTTAGAAGTTCCCTAGTTCGCTGGAAGAGCATAAATGTTGGACAGTTGTAACAGTTAACTAGGCATATTCGTAAGTTACTTAATTAAGTTTCAGGTAAAAGTTTCGCAACAAGTAATGTTATGCTGGAATTTTCGCTGTACGCAAAAAGTTTCCTTCTTAATTAAGGATTTTATGAGCAACAGACTTTTGTAATGCGGCAAATGAGAGGCGCAGCTTGGGGTTTTTAATTAAACGAAATAATAAGAACATTGAAAGAGAAACGGAAACGGAAACAAAGATCAGCATATAGTACTTTTATGACTACTTTTTATTAAGATTCTGAACTTCTGAAGCCAAAAATTAAACCTATTTCTTAGGATATTCTATTGTTTTTAGGGGTAATACTAAACCCACAATCAATTCAACTAAAAACATTCCCTTATTTTTAACTGCAATATGTTTTCAAATATTTTCCATGCCGATGAAAGTGTTTTCCTAAAGCTGTTCCCCCAAACTGAAGAGAAAACTTCAGATTAATTCAACATTCCTGCCCAGCTTGTATTCCTTTATTCCCTCTTTTTTTTTTGAAACCATGTATAATACCATCCATAGCTTGCCACACAATCCCCCTGATATGTTTACCTTTCATCGAATGCATCATAAAATCCACCAGCACCCCCGAAAAATACGCGGCCGATAAAAAAATATACAGAAAATGGCCGGATGAGAGAACAGGACGAGGGTTTGCAGAGAGAAGGTCCTGGGTCGGAGGTCGTAGGTCGAGCACTGTTAAAACCGCTGTTGAAAAGCGACTTTCAATTAATATACAGTTCGAGGAGGAGTGGAAAATTCGCAGACATTCTGGCGCTTTCGCATTCCGGCTCTGTCGGCGGCTCAATTCGGTGAACCTTAACGGGCAATAACGAGCAAAGGCCACAGGCCAAACACGCACACCAATATGGGAGTGCACTTAAAGAAAATGGGGAGCTTTTTTATAGGGATTGTAGAATTATAGAAGAAGAAATTGGGTCTATGAAAAGTTTCCAATTTCTTCCTTGCATGAAATTTCTTGATTTAAAATACAGCTTTCTTAATAACAAAAATAAATTATTCAACTTTTTATTTCCCTTTTTAAATGTCTTATTTTGGGCAGTGCACATCCTGTCCCATCCTATAGTTCTTTATCCTTCGCACTGTTTTTTCTTGTTTTTGGTTTTATTAATGCCCAGCAGACATTTTTAAAAATACATTCAATGAGCAGCGGAAGGAAACAAAAAATACTTTGTCTGGCCCTCACACGCACCACACTCCACTTTCCACTACCCACTCCCCCACTCTGCACTAACCCACCCGAGGGACTCGTAAATTTTGCAATTTCTTCATTGTTGCTAATTTATATGACACGCCAGAGTGGCGGCGAGTATTAAGGAGCAAGAGAGAGAGAGAGAGATCAGCAAGGACGAGCGCTAATCCAAAGCAAATAATGCGTTGCATAGCGTCAGGCGTCGCGACGGGTCGAAAATGCTTTCAGGGCCAAAAGCCACCGCAAAAAAGGTGAAAGGGCAAAGAGGGAGCGAAAATTCAAGTGAGAAAAAATCAAGCAAAGCAAAAAAAATAAAAAGAAAAGCCAACAAAACAAAAGAAAAACCGAAGCACGTAACTTTTGGTTAACCAAATGGAATATGACGGGTCGGGTCGCTCTGACCCACTCAGCAGAGAGCAGTGAAGAGGGGGCGGGGGAGGAGGGGGATAAAGCCCAACCCCTGTCCCCAGACACAGACTGCCCCCCTCACCCCCTCGCTCATCCCTGGCCCTGCTGTGTTGTGTTAGTTCAAATTACCTGAAAGTCCTTTTGGGCTTTTGAGTTGCTACACAAAACTGGGGCGAGAGATGAGAGGCGAATCCAGCTGCATTTATATGTATGAGCGGTGTGGAGTGGAGACCACTGCAATTTGCAGATTTTTGTGCCGGAACTACAGAGGAATATGAGTTTCATATTCGGGCACACGATGATCTTAAGTGGAATTAGAGATAGGTGGTGCCAGATTTCCCCTTTGTCTAGGGGGAAACTTAATACTCCACAGGGAATTCTGAATTTAGTTCTTGGAAATTGTCTAATTGGAAAAGTGTGTATGAGAAATTGAGAAGGAAAATATATTTATTTTTGTATTCTAATAAGAAATTATAATTAGTTTATGAGACTTTGAAAATACTTAAAGGTTATTTCAATTAAATTTAAATTAATTACAGGCATATGTCATATTTTTCAGCTTCTAAAATTGTTTTCTTTCATATTATTTATTTAATTTAAAATCCCTTAATAATAATTTAAATAACTTCCAAAAGCCTCAACTTGTCTCTGTCGCTTGACCGCAATTATCCCAAGCAAACCACATACCAGAAACTAATTGCTAAGTAGAAAAAATCTAATAACTTTATGGAGCCTGGAGTTGGCCAAGAAATCCGCTTAGGTCCTGTGAAATTTTCATGTGAATTAAGATATTTTTTATGCTGCTTGTGGCTCCTCTGATAACGGTCTACGAAAAAGCTAAAACTCATTACATTCGGTGTATGCCATCTTCTTCTCCTAATCCTGGCGCAACTTTGTTGCATTATTTCGAGCCAAGTTTGCTAGACCAAAAAAGAAAGGAATAAAAAACTGAAGTGAAGTTTATTTTTTGCTGCCAGGATGACGAGATGTATGTGTGTGCCACATTGTATGCCGAATATATATACATATTTTGCATGGCACCCACTTTGGCTCTCGGCAGAAAGTTGAAAGAATATTTAGTGCCTGGCTATAAACTGAACAATTTGCTGTCAAATTATGCCTTTCAAAAGGCAAAAGTTGGGTGGCTGCTGCTGCTGGGTGGCTCAGATCTATGAAGTGTCGTAAAAAGCGCATGAAACTGTGGCAAACACTTGGGGCACAACACACAGAAGAGTTCCTCCTTCCCCGAAAATGTGTGCAACATTTTTGGACATTTTTATGACAGACAAAAAGGAAACGGCACAGGAGGAGAGAGCCGGAAATGAGATGAGAGGAGGACTGGACACCATGTTGCTGGCTATTTATTGAACAACAGCAAAGGGGAGGAGGGAGGGTGTGCCAAGGAAAATGAAAAGAAAATGCTAAAGGGAAGGGGGCAGTTGGATGCACTTAACATGTGTGAAAAATGCGTTCAAGGCAAAAGCAGAAGGAGAGAGGCAAGCTTTGGCCAGGTATTAGATTGTTGTGTCCTTCCACCCTTTTCCGCTAAGCACTGAGAGAAAGATTAAAAGAAATTTTCATTTAATTAAGGCTATAAATAAAATATCTAATAAAGAAATCACACAACAAATAAAGCTATAAATGTATAGTTAAAGAATTTCAAGGTTTGCTCAATTATAGTTTCCAATTTTATAGTTTTTCCTCTTAATCTTTGAATATTTTCTTGGTTGAAACTTTTATATACAAATATTTTTCCCAGTGCACTTTCTCTGCCTTGTTTTACCGCAACAATGCGTTTTTGTGTGGGTGTGTGTGTGTGTTGGGGGTATTTCTGTTCTGTTGTGTTTTCTCAAGCTTCGTTCGCCTGGCAAATTGCCATAAAAAAATGTTTTCAAGCGCCACAAAATATGCAACACACAATTTGCACATGCAACGGTACTTGCTGGTGTGCGTGGTGTGCGTGGTGTGTGTGGGTGTGTATCTGTGTGTGCCCCATAAAATAGCGCATTGCATTTTCTTCGCATACTCTGTCAGCGATGCTCGCGGATGGAACTTTTCGGTTTTGAATTAAACAACGCACGTTTTTCACACCGAAGAGCTGCACATCGTGTTTTGCCCCGGTGTTTTGAGCCAGGTTAGAGAAGTGGCAGTGGAAATGTGCCTGGAGGGCCAACAAAACGCGTTTATCCATCTGAGTGACTGACAATTGCGAATGAACTTGCCACGTTTTATGTGGCAAGTGAGGGATAATTTCAGCTTTTAAATGAAATGCAGGCTAAAGGAATTTAAGAGGAATTTAAATGTTTAAACAATTTTATTTAAATTAGGGTGGGAAATACTTAGAAGTAGTAATTAAAATTACATTTCTGTAAAAAATTATTTAATATCTTAAGTTTATAAAAACTTGTATATAAATGATTTAAAGTTGACCAAATTTTCTTTTTCCCAATAAAAAGGTTCAAAAATTATTTAAAACAATAGCTGAGTTAAAGATTAATTTTTTTTGCTTATTTACCTTTAAAGTTTTTAATAAAATTACCCAGAAAACATAGTTTAGCTGGCAGTTAACTTATGCCTTAATCTTAAATATGTCTCAATTGGGCCCTTCGATGACTTTGAGCCAATTGAGCTTAACTCTTGCCGCCCTATTTGCCAAACACTTGAAATTGGAAGTTTTCAAGTGTCGCGTCTTCAGGCTATTAACTGCCATTCTGCAAATTGAAATCCTTGTTAACACAAACACACACACGCACATGTCACAGCTGCCTTTGTGGCGCGTTTTATTCGCCAGTTTTTGTGGCAACTGATGGAATCGAGTCGAGTTGAGTCGAGTTGAGTGGAGTGAAGTGCAATGAATTTGAAGCGGGGAAAACCAAAGGGAGAGCCGGCTTTTTCCCCATTTCCCAGCCAACACACGCACAACTTTCACTGATTGTTTAGACTGCCAACGAGCGTCGCCTGTAACTATGCAACAAATTGTTGTTGCAAAGGGCGGAAAAGTCTTGCAGCCCACATTTTCCCAGCCTTTTTTTTGGCTTGCCACTTGACTTGATGGGTGGCCCCTGCAACTGTCCCCCCTTTTCACCTTCTGCTTAAGTTGAGTTTTAGTTTCCCAACTAGAGCTGCAGCATTGGGAAATCCCCAAAATGGTTGGGGGGATAACCGCGAAAAACCCCGTTGAAGGCATCTGTTTGTGTGGGTGTTGACAATGTTTTAAGTGCTTGTGTGGCAGCTTTTCTCGATTTTTGCTTCATTAAATTCCCCTCTCAAACATATTTACGCGGGCCTTTGCTTTTCCTTCTTGATCCTCAAGTTTTTCCACTCTCTCCGCCTGGGCTTGTGTTTGTTTATGGAAACATAAATTTCCGGCTTAATACTGGGGAAAACTTTGCTCATCATTCTCACATTCTCAGTCAGCCCTTGGCGGCGGAATCTTCGTGCTTTTAAACCTAATTTCCGACATTTTGAATATATTATTATTTTATTTTTGGAGGAAAGCAGCAGATTTGCGGGCTAGACGATTGAATGGATAAATAGGTAAAAGTATTGCGTTATCAGATTATTGAATTGGCACTGAGAGAAAGTTGTTTAAGAATATATATAATAAATATAAAATATATAATAATAAATATATGATTTATAAGATTTAGTTGTTAGTTGTTGGAATTATAGAAATGTGACCTTAAAAATAAACCAGTTTCCTTAATTTGCTTCACAGAACATCTTTCTAAATGCTTCTTACCAAAAGTATATCTTAAATTGGTACTAAAAATTAAACAAAATTCTTAGCCATGGTTAAGTGTTATATATTAATATATTTTATATAATTTAAGGAGCTCCTTAAGCTTATCCTGCTTTATTTCAGTGTAATTAACTTGTGCATTTTCACTGTTAACTCTTATCGCTTTTGAACAGCATTTTGTGTCATGGACTTCATGTTTTTTTTTGCTGCATAAATCCAAACGCACCTTTTGTTCCTCCGATATCTGATGATGTCTCTACTCCGGTTTTTAAAGGACTCTAGATTAAAAGTGTGTGGGCGGTGTGGTGTCCTTTGTTTGCAGCAATTTTAATTAGTGTGTAAAAAATAATGGATTTGGATAGACCGTCAGCTTTGTTTACCTATAAATTCAGAAAATATGTTCACTCACCTTCTCATATTCCTTTTGAAAGCCTGGCACATAGACTAAATTATGGTTCCCCGAGGGTTTTTCCTATATATTTTTTTTTTAGACAAGAGAAAGCCAAACATTTTCAGCTCACATTTCGCCATTAGCGAGGGTGAGCCTCACCCCTGCCAAACAAATTGCCCTCTCACCCTCAATGGAAAAAGGCGAAAATAATTTCTATATATTTTCCTGCATTATTGGAAAAGTTGCTGTTGCTGAAACTACCCCGAAAAACAAAGACCAAAGCAAAGTACCTCAGCAAATTTTGATTAATGCATTTCAATAATAATTTCAGCTCTTTCATCTCCCAGCAACTCAGCATCCCAGCAGCCCAGCTGCCAATTTGCAATTTGTTTCGCATTTGCACTTTGATGGTTTCATTTTATGTTCCATGATTTGCAATATGCCATAGAGAAAGCCAATGGAAACAAATGGCAGCGCAGCGATTGCAATCGATGAAAATTTGTTGCAGAATTACTTGCGACTTCTTTTCTGCCAGCCAACTTTTTCCAATCTCGACTTTGGTAATTGAATCTGCGTGCCAGATCAATCAAGGAAATGATTTTCGGATACAAAATAACCACCTTGCAAGCAATATCGGATGCCAGAATGCAAAAGTCTTGAACTGCAACAGCTTTTCCCTTACCTCCGTTTCTCATTTTCCTGCATCACTAATTGTTCCATTGTTGGCAAAGTTTTTTAGCTTTTTTCGCTCACTAACAATTACATTCTTTTGCCATGCATAAGTTTAAAGTAATTTAACTTCTGACGAGCTCTTGCCTCGAACTGAAACAAGTTGCAAAAAAAATAAAATAAGAGCACAAACTTGCCAAAGACTTTGTGCAAATTTTCTCCTTGAGCTTTGTTTTTTACGTTCTTAAGCGTTTTAAAATTGCTGGCAAACTGCAAAAAAAAATAATAAAATAAAAATTGCTAAAGTTCAGTGAAGTGTGAATTGATTTTATTTTTTTCGTCATAGTTTTTGGGTTAAAGCGAAAGCAAAAAATTAAAATTATTATAGTTATTAAGAAGTTTTTATAGAGAAAGTAGGCTAAAAACTTTCTTTTAAAGAAATTAATTAAACTCTTGAGGAGTGCTTTCTTTTTAGAGCTTCCTTTGAGCTAAAAACAAAATGTTTTGGGTCTTTTAAGAGCCTAACTTGTCGTCGTCTACTTGAAACCCCATTAGCAATTGTATGAACTGAAATGGAATTCCCATGGGTATGAACTCTGAAGAGAAACATCAGAGAAAAAAAAAACCCCCACTTAGAGCCTAAAGTGGGGGAGTCGAGTGGATACCTCAGACTTGAACATGCGTTATTCCAGATATTTGTGGGGGGAACCTCTGACCTGCATTGGCACGTGCCGCCTGCAACCCTTCGCAGTCTGTATTTATGATTATTGTTATTGCTGCTGTGCTATGTATATATATATATAGCAGGAGGTGTGTGTGGGTAATGTATATACATATATATATTCCACCCTTACCACCTCTGACTTCTCCTTCGCATCTGGCGCACCTGATGTTGTTTTTCCTGATGTCGAAGTCAATTTGTGTCATGGCCCCTTCGATGGCTACGAAAATAGTTCAAGCCAGAGGAAGACAGGGAGCTGGAAAGCTCAAAATAAGGTGTATAAAATATATATCTATATATCCTTAAGCAGATAGGCAACACCTAGAGGCAATTCTTAATTGTTTAATACATCAATTATCCTTAAATTTAAACCCCTCAAGAATTTTAAAAGGCCTTTAAAGCCAACACATTTTCCTTTGAACATTATTTGACATATTTGATCTACTGGCATCCAAGTTATTTATCCAACACTCTTCGATTCCCATTTGCTTTCATTTGCACACTTGAATGCCAGCAGTACACATCGCTTGTCGTCACCCGTACGGAATTTCTGACTTCGAGGTGCAATAATAGCCCTGATTCCCCAGAAGAGCCCCCTTAGGCAGCCCTCCTGGCATGTGTCGCCAGCACAGAGCTACCAAAGAATGCAGAATTTCTCGAATATTTTTCGCATATTGCATGGATCCTTCGAATCCGTTTCCGTTTCCGTTTTGTGCAGCAGCAGCAGCAGTTGGGGGGTATTCATTGCATTCCTTTGAGCCAGAGCGCACCTAATGAGAACAAACTGCAGAGGGACAGAGGAATAGAGGGTCAGAGGGCAGGGGCAAGGGCCACCGAAAGCAATTACCAGGCAACAAAATCCCAGAACAGAGAGTAGGGTTTTAGGGATCCTAAACCTAATTTCAATCAATTTGGCCTAACAAGCGACAGATTGCCAACCTAACGAATCAATTTGATTTCCCAAAGAGACAAAAGAATCGACGACGATGGACGACTGCAGACTGGCGGCAAACGGCAACAAATTTCGCATTTTCATTTACAAAAACACAAAAAAAAACTAAAAGGCGGCTTCACAGTAAAGATGTGGAAATTCGACTCAGATGCGGGCTGCACTGAAATCGATTTGGGTTGCAACTTCTACTCCAAATCGGTAGTTGAAATTCGGCATTCGGTAGCAAGTGGCATCATTACTCAAGCAAATGGGAGGCCATCATCAACGTCAGTCGATGGCCGACTGGCGGAGTTCCGAGCAGGCAGACAACAACAAGTGCAATCAATTTTCCGACAAAGGCCAATGCATCCTACAAGCACACAATTCCCACTCATTTTCCCACCCGCAGTCGTCCACCCTCTTAATCCCTTAAAACTCGAACCCTCTGGCCTCTACCCGGCTCATCTGCATGCGAGTGCAACTGCTGATGCCGGCACTTGAAATGCAAAAATATTTGGAAATTCCTCGATTGCATTTGGATCTCATTCAGTCAGTCAGTCAGTCAGTGGGGCTGTGGGGCTGTGCTGCAGTAGCTCCAGCAGATATTCCCCACGAAGCTGTGAATGCAACTCGAGTGCGGTTAATGAGGCTCTGCTGAGTCCCCAGAAAATAAAGGAAGCTCCTGAATTTCGGGAACTTCTTGGGAAATGTAATACAATTTCAGAGTGATGTTCAAGGATTAAGGATTCATTAATTGAAGTGCTGGTTCTCTGATTAAAGGTTTCTAGGTTGATTCTTTTCGAAACTTCAGAGCCTACTAGAGCGACAAAGGTATCTTTAAATCATTAACTATAGGCAGATAATTAGTTAAATGTTATCATATTCCAAAGCAAAAGACTCTTTCTTAATTCAAAAATACATTTATTTCATAAGAATCAATCGACTTAAATAAAAGCCAAGACATTTCTTCATAAGTTAAAGAAACTTAAAGGAAATTATTACGATTTTTGTATTGCATTTTATTTAAAATTAAAGAACTTTTATTGTAAAGAAGATTTTTTCCTTTAACAAAATAAAATATACAAAAGTACATATTCAAATTCAAAACTCTAAAGTAAATTCGTAATTTTAAATAATTTAATTATTTATTTATGGAAAATTTCTTAATTTCTTTCTTATTTTAATGATGATTTTATCATAAGCTCATCCTTCCTTATTTTCACAGTATTTTATTACTGCTTTTGGTAAATTTTCGGCCAGAGCGGCGGCTCAGTGAAAGAGAGAAAGGCTCCAACATTGGCATCCTTTTACCCCCCACGAAAGCCAATAAATTTCGTTTGCTGTGCCTCGGCTGTTTGCCAAAGGACATGCAGGTTTACCCAAGACAGCGAATGAGCAAGCCGACCCCTCTTCCTTTTTTTTATTAAACAGCGGCCTCACGTTGCTCGCCTTTACGCAATGCAAATGGAAGGTCCTTTATTTGGCCTCGGCCATGGGTCAAATAAAGAATCCGCTTTAAGGCCGAAACTCTTTCTTTTTTTGCCTTCTTTTTGGAATCAGTGCAGCGGTCCTGAAAGTGATTCGTCAAATTCCACACTGCCATATATTACAGACGAATGTACAAAAAATAAAAGAGGAGCAGTGGGATTCGGATGTCGTTTGTTTACTCGACTGCCAGCTGAGCCAGCTCTTGGGTAACGTTCAACAACTTTTCGAGACAAGTGGCCACTCGGTGGCCATCACTCCAGAAGGTCCTAGAGAACTCAGTTCAGGCAGTCAGATTTAAGGACATGCCTGACCGATTGAAGTCACCTTTTTTGATCTTTTTTCACATGAATTGTAATTCGACAGAAATTGTCAATTCATTTGGAATATGAATGCATATTGTAAAATATATATATAGAAATATATATATGGTATATACATATATATATGGATTCCCGGTTAAATAGTTAAATGATTCCAACCGATCGGAGGCCATTGAGTGTGTGGCATCAATTAAAACAAAACACATTTGTCGCCAAATGGATGCATCCTGCTGCTGCTGCTGCTGCTGCTGCTGCTGCTGCTGCTGTCAGTGTCATTAATATTTCACAGCCACGCTTTGCCGCATAATTTAATATCGAAATTATTTCCTTTTTCAATTAATTTTAAACAATAAAATGTGGAGTGGGGTGTGCTACATATATCCGTGTGCATACCTATGGAACTGCATACAATTATATTGCCGCATTCATTTAAGACATTTTTCGCATGCAACTGAATCGTTAATCACGAGAGCGGTAAATCAATAAAATAAAAGTTAAATTGTATTTTATATGCAGTGGCTCTGAAACAGAGAAAACAATTTGTTAACAATTTATACCTTAAAAATAATAATTGTAAAAGAACTTGACAGGAAACCTTTAAAGAAATTATAATGCTTTCCTATTGATTTAATATTCCTTTTGAAATAATTTCATTTACCATCCCCCTTATAAAAAGTAAAATAAAATATCTTCTCGATGACAACTTTGTCTATTTTCTTTCCCTGTAAACCGCCTGCTGAAACCCGAAACTGTCTCATCATTTCCCATCAAATATCTTGCCATCTCCATTAAGACATTTGTAGTAGTTTGAGTCTATGGCCGAAGGTCTGGCAAAGGGTAAGTGCTTTCCGTATCAACCCCCATAAGATACAGATTTGCAAAAAGATATCTATTGCTCCCCCAATTGCCATAAAAAGAACTGGGATATTGCTGGCGAAAAATTTACAACAACTGATCTGCTGTCTTATTAAATTTTCGGAATGTTTCTACCCTCGGCCTTTGGGCTTTGTGTCTAACATTTACCCAAAAGCTACCCACAGGGGACAGTTTCAGCCAGCCAAGGGTTGGCTCACCTGATTGGGAGTGCGAGTAGAAAAAAATACGAGAAAATGCTGAGGGAAGCCCGGTGATAGACAAAATCTCTCCCATGGAAACAATTATATATTTTTTCGGCTGCCAAGAAGAGATTTTTCGACTAGGGGGTAGATTTTTCTTGGCCACACCTTGTGGGGTGTGAGCAGTGTGTATGTGGGTGCTAGGGAGTGTTTTCACAGTTCTGTTTATCCACCCATAAATGTATCCCGGGGCCACTAGCCCACCATTTCAATCTTAATGCACCAGCAGCAGGAGGAAGGATCATGATGAAGTTTGACCCATGGATAAAATGTTATTCCACTTCTGCGTTGTTTGTGTTCTGCCTTTCAAGGCAAACACAAAAAAAAAACCATAAATATGCAATGTAAAGTGCGTGGGACCAAAAGGTAGCTTGACTTTGGTCTGAACTGCAATTGTTTGACGCAAATTGTCGCCATTTTCTATAAATATTTGAAGCAAAAGCCAGGCCACCAGGAAAACTTACAACAGGGAGCACAGTTTTGTTGTTCTTTTTTATGGCATCGTTGTGCTGACGAGGGAAACAAAAGGCGATGTACATGTACATATGCAAATAATAAACATTATTGGACCAACAACTGCCTCGACATGTGGCTATGGGTGGTGAAGCCAGTGGAGAGTGTTTTCTGCCATACAAACCCAACATGGAGCTATGGGGATCAACGGGGAAGTCACTCGGAAACCGAACAAGCAAGGATTTTAACCCATTCTATGGTCTTGTTTAATTTTTCTGATTTAAAATTAAAAACTTGGGTATAGCAAAAGAGTATTTCCACCTTTTAAAAATTGGTTTTTATTAGGTTTTTGCTATGCTTGGCCTATTACTTTATTTTCCTATACAAATTAAATAGTATTTCTTTATATAAATAAGTATTATTTCCAGCTGCATAAATACATATTTATTCAATTTTCTTAACACAAATATGCTTTTATTTCCCATGAGCACAAAAGTGGGTTAAACGCATAAACACTGGGGCATGGGGGATCAAGTAGAAAGCATTCATTGTACATGTATGAGAATGCATGGAATTAAATCTTAAATTCCGCATATTTTTCTGTGAATTATGTTTAACCTTTTTCGATGTGGGAATCCTCACAGCAGCAGCAGCAGCAGTGTTACCTTTGCCCTGCCGTTGACATCTTTCACAGCTCCCTCGCTGTGTGACAGCTTACAGCTCTCGTAGTTTTTACCTACGAACACCGCCCAGGTGCTTCGGGGCTCCTGCACCTGTCATCGCTCTTAACACTCTGTAATATTTATGCCAGCGTACAGCCGGCGGGGGAATCCTTCCAACCTTCCCTCCAACTCCTCCCACTTAATTGAAAATCCAAACTGCATTTCCTTTTGCTCCTCCGTAAGGTGTGGACTGTGGAGTGCATGGATGCGGGCTAAATTAATTAGCAGCTAATGAAATGGGGCACATATATTTATACAGGCCTGCTTCCTGTCTAGATGTCACCTGGCTGCGGTGGTCCTGTTCCAGTTCCTGCTCTCGTTTCCAGCGCCCAAGGGGACATTAAAAAATTAACCTCTTTCATTGGCACATTGACAGCTTGAGGGCTGCTACTGTTAAAGCCTTAAATATTATATAAAAAACATTTTAATTATTAATGTTTCATGTGCATGTTTTAAACCGCATTTAAGTGGAGGGTTCTGGCCCCCTCTAACCTGGTAACCACTCCTCGCATTGACGCCTGCTTTCCTTTCAGTCATTTATCAGACGCCTTCGTTGGGCTGCACCCCAAGTTGATTAATTAAATTGTTGACAATTTTAAAAGCTGCCATGGAGAGGGCATTATTCACAGCTTGACATTTCCCAGCTGCTGCCATGGTTTTATTGACTTTTTTCAGCTTTTTTTGTTGTTTTTCTCGACAAATGCACTAGAAAATTAGCTGCTAGCGGTAAGCTGCCCAAAGAGAAGGTGGTATTACCAAGAAATTTGGTAAATAATTCGGCTTAGAGAATACACTACTACGTTTTAGTAATAATATAAATATTAAATATTATTATTTTTAAGTACAATTTATTTTTAAGTCTTATTTCCCCCTAAGGCAAAAGTGTTCTTCACTTTTCATTAAACCCATTTATCCTTATATCTCTCCTGTGCAACTGCCACATGTTATTTAGCTTGATGTGTGCTCTGGGCCTTGGCAAATGGCTTGTAAAAGTTAATATCCTGGCCACAGGACATCCGCTTCCATTTAGCACTTAAGCTTGATTGGGGCGGGGCCAGTTTGAGTTGCACACGAGTCAATTTTAATTGAAACCGCAACAAAACAATTAAACCTAAGCTCATCTTTTTTTGTTTACTTTTTTTGTGCAAAAATAAAGTGTATGTGTGTGTGCGAGGTATTAACTTAACTTGGCCAGCCAACTCAATTAAAATGTTGGACAAAATTGCATATGCATAAGAGCCAGGCGGCGGCAAGTAAACAAATCTAAGGGTGTGTGTGTGTTGCATAAATTAATAAACTTGATAGTGGGTGGCGGAAGTGGGGGGAACACCACTAGACGGGCATAAAAACTAAACGAGCTTTGAGCGCCGGGCGACGACACGTACGCAGAGAGTAGCAGCAATTAAAATTTTAGTAGTCGCCCAGCCGTGACAGGATCCAAGCGGAGGATGTGGCAAGTGGAAAGTGGAAAGTGGAAAGTGGGATGTGGATGCGTTTGCACATATGCCTTTACTATCATCCTGTGCCAGTCAACGGCTTGAATTTCATGACAAACACATGAACCGAAAAAGACATTCAAGGGGCGCTCTCATTTTCAGCTTTTTAGGAGATTTAAAATACAAATTGGAGGTTTCATTTTTGCCTTTTTTATATTTACATTTATTTACTTATTTTATATTTAAGTTTAAAATAAACTAAAATAGTTTGCAAAAGAGAAACACATAAAGCTAGAACCTAAATTATATTGCAAACTTTTTAGATACATTTCTAAATATTTTAAAACCCTTAATGATTTTTAGAAATACATTTTCTAAAGAAAATATAAATCAGAACACGTTGCCAAATTAATAGAACCAGAAAACCCTGTCAGGTTGCTAGGGGAAAGCCTCTTCCGCTGTTGCCAAATCGACGGCGACATCCTGCTGTGGGCATAAATAAATTGTGTTGCATACTTTCATGCGTTTACCTGAGGTCCCTGTTCCAAACACACAGCAGCATCTTGGCAACGGTGCCACTGGCGTTGTCATGGCCCTTAATGACGCCTGTTTTGGGGACCACGAAGGCGAAATTACATTTACAATTAAGCACCAGCCAAGCAGCAGCAAGTTTGCTGGCCAAATGCACCCGAGACACACATATATTCAGGAGATAACCAGGCATCCCTTTACCTGTCACTATCTGGCCTGCTGCACTCGCAAGGAATGCATCATATTCACCTCCGGAATACCTAGGCAATCCTCTGGCTGGCCACAACAATGCGGCATAACTTCATGGACCAATAGTTGGCATAACTTTAGCCTGCATGCCCAACTAATGGCAATTGTAATTGCAAAATAGTTCGACCTGAAGCCGGCATTTTGTGCGCGTTTATTACTAAATTGCAATTTGCTAAAGAATTTCGCACAATGAAATTCAATTAACAACAAAAGCAGACACCAGACAGAATCTTTGCTTCTCTGTGGCATAAACCCACTCTCGCCTGGACAAATAAATAGAATGGAGAATGGAGAATAGAGAATATGGAGCCGGCTTATGTTATGCGTCAGTAAATCAGAACAATTTCGCATAAATTTCAAAAATAATAAATTCCCATTTTAATTACACTCAACAAAGGGTTTAGGGACTTAGCAAAAGTGTTTGTGTGCCTTGTTTTTACACTGAAAATAAATAAGAAACAAGTTAAGAGAAAGTTTAACAGGTTCTAGGATAGTTTGACTGATTAAACCAACTCTTAAAATTTATATAACAAATTTCCCTTAAATAAATTCTTAAATAAAAACAATATTCCTTTGTTTTAAGTGACTTAAACTTGTTTCTTTAATGTTAAACCCCTTGAATTGCCTATAATTTCCACTAATTATTACAAATCAACGATCAATCTCACCAAAAACTATATCCAAGGACCCAATTATGGCCACCACATCGGCCAGCATGTGGGCGGGCGCAATCTTGGCCATAAGCGCCAAATGAGCATAGGATGCTGGGCGTATCTTGCAGCGATATGGACGCGTTGAGCCATCAGAAACGAGATACACACCAAATTCTCCCTTGGGGGACTCCACGGCCGTGTAGGTTTGTCCCGGCGGCACATGAATGCCCTGCGAGAAGTGCTTGAAATGATGGATCAGCTCCTCCATGCCTGTCTTCATGACACTCCGCTGCGGCGGACAGATCTTCATGTCGTCCAACTTTATTTCGCCCGGTGGCATGCACTGAATGCACTGCTCAATGATGCGGATGGACTCACGCATTTCGCGCATCCTCACCAGATACCGATCGTAGCAGTCGCCATTGGCGCCCACAATCACATCAAATTCCATTTCCCCATAGGCATCGTAGGGCTGCTGCTTCCGTAGATCCCACTTGACGCCGCAGGCCCTCAAAACAGGTCCAGTGCATCCGCAGTTAAGGGCATCGTGGGCAGAGATTGCACCAATGCCAATGTTACGCATGCGCCAGATACGATTGTCGGTCACCACATCTTCAACCTCATCCAGACGATCGCCGAGTTGCTGGCAATACTGATGCAAATCATCGCAGAATCCCAGCGGAATATCCGAGGCCACGCCCCCCGGTCGTATGTAGGCGGCATGCAGCCGTGCCCCAGAGGCTCTCTCCGAGAACTCGTACAGCTTCTCGCGCTCCTCGAAGAGCCAGAAGAGCGGCGTAATGGCTCCGCAATCCAAAACGGAGGAGGCTATGGCCATGGTGTGATTCGTCAGCCGCATTATCTCCGAGAACATGGTGCGTATGTACTTGGCCCGCCGTGGAATCTCCACATTCAACAGCTTCTCCACGGCCAGGGAATAGGCCAACTCATTGGCCATGCAAGAGACATAATCCAGACGATCGAAGTAAGGCAGAGCCTGGATATAGGTCTTGTACTCAATCAACTTCTCGGTGCCGCGATGCAGCAAACCAATGTGCGGATCGGCGGTGAGCACCGTTTCGTTGTCCAGCTGTAGGATCATGCGGAGTACTCCATGGGCTGCCGGATGGGCGGGACCAAAATTAATGAACTTGGTGCGAAAGGTACGATCCACAGGCGGTATCTGTTTTCCCGTCATCTTTGGTCGTTGCTTCCACTGGTCGCCGGTGGGATGCATCACTATGTTCTCGTACTGCTTTAGATGCTCCGGATCTGGATACCAATAGTGGGTGTTTCGGGGCTTATAAGGCGGCCCCCGGGGAAATAACTCATCCCAAGTGGGATCACACTTGGGCTCGGCATTGGGTTCCCCGTGGCATTCTGGGGGGAATGGGAAATTAAAATGCGAGATGAAGTATCTCAAATCCCTCCCCTATGTCTTACCTTCTTGTTGGGTGGAAAACACGCGATAATTCAATAGTTTTCCCAAATCCGGTTTCTTAAAGTTCGACTTCAAGCCCTCCATACTTAGATACTTTTGGCTAAAACGACTCTTGTAGGCCTGAAAGCGGCGAATTTCATTGGCAGTGAAAAGCTGCTCCGCCAGCTTGCGGATGCCTCCCATTCCGCCAGGCATAGTTGTGCAGGAACGCCTCTAAGTTCTGAAATAATTCATCCAAAATTGTATCCCTCCTAGAACTGATCAGAATGTAATATTCCTAAAAGTATATATAAGAAGGCGATTCCAGAGACTACTTTATAGAATATATTTTTAAATGATTAAATATTAATTATTTTGTGTTCCTTTTTCCTTTGCAGATCTTCGACGATCACTACCACTTCGCACATCACAAGGTCTCGAAGCGGTCGCTCTCCCCCGCCACGCATCACCAGACGCGACTCGATGACGACGATCGCGTCCACTGGGCGAAGCAGCAGCGAGCCAAGTCGCGCTCCAAGCGTGACTTTATCCGCATGCGACCCTCGCGGACTTCATCGCGGGCCATGTCGCAAGTAGATGCCATGCCCTTTGATGATGCCAAATGGCCGCAAATGTGGTACTTGGTAAATATTTAAAGATAAAACTAATTTATTACTTATTTTTCATATATTTAAATCTTAATCTTTCACCAGAACCGCGGTGGTGGCCTGGATATGAATGTGATACCCGCCTGGAAGCAGGGCATTACCGGCAAGGGTGTGGTAGTGACGATTCTGGACGATGGCCTCGAGTCTGATCATCCGGATATTGAGCAGAATTATGTAAGTCTGGGATAGATATTTTATTTAAAAAGATAAAACTCTAATAACCCATTATTTTCACCATTCCCAAACAGGATCGCAAGGCCTCTTACGATGTAAATAGCCACGATGATGATCCCATGCCGCACTATGATATGACAGACTCGAATCGCCATGGCACTCGCTGTGCCGGCGAGGTGGCGGCCACTGCCAACAACTCCTTCTGTGCGGTGGGCATTGCCTATGGAGCCAGCGTGGGTGGAGTGCGTATGCTGGATGGCGATGTCACAGATGCCGTAGAAGCTCGATCCTTGTCACTAAACCCTCAGCACATCGACATATATAGCGCTTCATGGGGACCCGATGATGATGGCAAGACTGTGGACGGACCCGGAGAACTGGCCTCGAGAGCCTTCATTGAGGGCACGACCAAGGGACGCGGCGGCAAGGGCAGCATCTTTATCTGGGCCTCTGGCAACGGTGGACGAGAGCAGGACAACTGCAATTGCGACGGCTACACGAACTCCATCTGGACACTGTCCATCTCCAGCGCCACCGAGGAGGGCCATGTGCCCTGGTACTCGGAGAAGTGCAGCTCCACGCTGGCCACCACCTATAGCAGCGGCGGGCCGGGCGAGAAGCAGGTGGTCACTACGGATTTGCATCACTCGTGCACTGTCTCCCACACGGGCACCTCGGCGTCGGCCCCGCTCGCCGCTGGCATTGCGGCTTTGGTGCTGCAGTCCAACCAGAATCTCACCTGGCGCGATCTGCAGCACATTGTGGTGCGCACCGCCAAGCCGGCGAACCTTAAGGATCCCAGCTGGTCGCGCAACGGGGTGGGCCGGCGGGTGAGCCACTCCTTCGGCTACGGTTTGATGGACGCCTATGAGATGGTGCGTGTGGCGCGCACTTGGAAGACGGTGCCGGAGCAGCAGCGTTGCGAGATCAATGCTCCACATGTGGACAAGTAGGAGGAGTTTGTTTGGTTTTTATTTGATAATTGTTTAATTGTTTCTTTAATTTGTTTTGTAGGGTCATTCCTCCCCGCACTCATATCACACTGCAGCTGACGGTGAACCACTGTCGGTCGGTCAATTATCTGGAGCATGTCCAGGCCAAGATCACCTTGACATCGCAAAGACGCGGAGACATTCAGCTGTACTTGAGATCGCCAGCCAATACCAGTGTCACGCTGCTTACCCCCAGGTGAGAGGAGATACTGAATGTTAACTAAACATTGCTACAAATCGCCTAAACTTTATTAACTTTGCTAAAGAATAAGAAAAACCTAAAACAATCAAGCTGAATTTTTGTAAGAGCTTTAAAATTTATAAATTTTAATTGAGAATTTGTTAAATTTGATGGATTTTGCATTAGAAAAACTGAAATTTATTAATGATGAATATAAATGATAATATATTTTACAAAAAAATGCATTAGAAGCATCACAATTCCATGTAATTAATGAAGAGTTAAATATTTAAAGGTATTCCTGTTCTTAGCTTTCTTTTTACTATAAATATTTACAGGTTAGCTCTCAGTTTACCAGGAGTAGGATTATTTTGTTGAAGGAATTTCTTGTTATATTTTATTCAAGAAATTTATGAAATTGAAGTAATAAATTCTAAAATAACTTGTAATTATTGCTTCGAAATACTATTTAAATACAGTTTTCTGTCTTTGATTTAATACATTTCCCTCTATATTTCTTCACCAGAATCCATGACAACTCCCGTTCCGGCTTCAATCAGTGGCCCTTCATGTCGGTGCACACCTGGGGTGAATCCCCGCGCGGCAACTGGCAGCTGGAGATTCACAACGAGGGTCGCTATATGGGTAAGTCTAATTTAATTACCAAACCAAAGTTATAGCAATTCCAAACTAGTGCCGTCAGAAAGAGATGCTTTAAACCTGTACTGTTTTACATGCTGCGCTTTTGTGGATTTCACCATCGATCCATGCATCCCCACCTAACACTTTTACCCCACCCAATCTCATGCATCGTCATCCACCAGGCCATGCTCTGCTCAGGGAATGGTCGCTAATCTTCTATGGCACCACTCAGAGCATCGATCCCAATGATCCGATATCGGTGCCGCGGCCAAGTGGCTCGGAGGCCACCACGGCTAACACCAGCAGCACCACTAGCAATCTCCATCAGGCATATTCCCCGCAATATCCCCGCATTCCGCCCAATAACTTTGGAAACTCACCTTCCGGCGGCGCCAAGTTGCCGCTGGGCAAGCTGCCGCCTCCGAATAAGTCCAGTTTTGTGACCAACAATCCTCTGCTGAATCCTGCCCCGCCCAAGCAGGGTTACCAGCAGATTTCGGCCACCTACGGGGTTATCCTGGGCAAGGCCAATGGCAAGGCCAACAATAACAATAAGGAGAGGAACAATAACAAGGGAAACAAGGCTAATAATGGCAATAAGGGCAAGTCCGGAGGATCGGGTGGCAATCGCAAGGAGCAGACCACGCCGAGCACCACCGTCCAGAATACCACCAGCAAGAACAAGTACTACCGCATCTCCCAGCAGCAGCAGCAGCAGCAGCCCAAGGGCAACAAGCAGGACAGGAATGGAGTGCAAACACCCAGACCGAAGGCCAATTCCGGAGAGAAGTCCTACGACGAGAAGAGCCGCAAGGTGGTGGGTGAGATATCGGGATCGTCCGGCTCTAATGGCTCTGTCAAGGCAGCCAAGCAAGTGAAGGAGAGCACCACCTCATCCTCATCCTCGTCGGATGCCCGGATACCCATGCTCTTCGAGCGCTACGACAAGATCCAGGCCATCTTTCCGGAACTGGAGCCCTACGAGAGCAGTTCGCCCAAGGGCAAGACCAAGCAGGCCAAGCCGGGCAAGCAATTCGAGGTGGAGCTCTTCAGGCCCACCACCGGTGGCAATACCCGTCAGGGTAATACAAAGAAGTCTCCATCAGTGCCGCCGCCCTCCCAAACCATGCCCTCTGTGCCCCTTCTACCCATCCTGCCTGCGGGCGGAAGTAGCTTCCTGCCCGACCAGAAGATCCTGAAGAAGCAGCAACTGCTGATGGCCGCCGCTGGGGTAATGGCACCCGCCCAGGTGGAGCTGGAAATGCAGGAAGTACCCGCCACTCCCGACTACGAGGAGCAGCCAAGGGGTCAGCGCAAGGAGGGCAATGGACCAAGTGGTAGCCAACATTTTTTGAGAATTCTGGATATATTTCACACTTAATTTTGGGTTTTTTATTAAAGGATTTCATTTAAATTTATAGTTTTTGAAATCCTGAGTGTGAACTTATTTTAAACGGTATTTATTTAATAAATTTAAAGCTGTAGGGTATTGTTATGTTTAATTTAAGTGTCATACCTGCGAGGGAATCCCCTTAAAGTGTTCTTTATTTCAGGAACCCTTTTCCCGCCCGTTGTTGGTGTTTTATGATTTTTTCCCCGCTCGCTGGCAGCCGTCAATGAAAGTTTGACAGCCGGCGAGTGGCACTTTCTTGTTGCTTTCATCAATCAAAGTGCAACTTTAAAATGCTTTTTCGGTTTTTTTTTTTAGTTGCTGTTGCCAGAGCAGCAACAATTTTTCATTTTTATCCTTTTTATTTGTTGGCAATGTTGGTGCGAGTTGCGATTAGCTTTCGGCACTTGATCTCGCTCATATGGCAGATTTATTGGCCCTTCACTTGACTTGCTTGTCCAGCAGTCTGCCAAATATCATATATAAATATATATCTTATATATATATACGTTTCATACATTTTATAACATTTTGCGTTCTTGCTGTTGTTGATTTTTGTCTGTATAGATATTTTCGATTGTATTTTTAGTTTACTTTTGCTTTAGTTTTGTGTGTATTTTATCTTGACTATAACTGAATGCATTTTGTATTGCAGCACAAATCACACAATGGGACATGATATTCTATGGCACCGAAACACCCGCCCAGCCATCGGATCAGGCCAATCCCAGTCAGGCGAATCAGTTCAATCTGTATGGCAACGACATGGCCCACAATGACATCGAATACGATTCCACCGGCCAGTGGCGGAACATGCAGCAGGTGAGTCCACAATATCCCGTATTTAACCAAAGGTAGACGAGGTGCAGCAAGCCTCTTAGACGCATGAATAGTCATTAATCACCCAACCAGGAAGCTTATACTCATATCTAGAAACGGAATACAGTGAAGGCTGGCTAGCAAGTTGCTTGATTTTTGAAAAAAAAATTAATACTACAATATTATTTAGTTAAATGGGAAGCTTATTTAAAGAAGTTCAAGCTTAATTATTAATCTCTTAGATACAAAATCTCATGAATTAATAATCTCTTAGATTAAATATCTCTTAAATTAATATTCTTTTAAATTCATCTTTAAAACTTAGCTATGCCTTTGGTATCATTCCTTGCCAGCCTTTACTGTATTACGTATACGCCTCGTTGGCCTTCGTGTTGTGTTTACCTCATGGTCTTGGTATTGCAGTGCCTTGTAGATGGCTTACCTGGCAACGAGGAGCTGAGTAGCGATCAGAATCCGAACCCGCAGAACCAGAATCGTGGCTCGACGCCGCTTGCTTGCATGTGGCTAGCTTGATTAAACCGCCAGTCAGTCAGTCAGTCCGTCAGGTCCTTGGCAGGTAGCTCCTTTAAATCGCTGCAAGTTTACTTGAATTTGAGTTGCAGTTCCACTTCCAAGTTCCCTCTGTTTAGCATGCCTCCCTCCTCCTTTGTTTGTCAATGCACGAATTTCGCCGGCACAAGCGACGACAGAATGTGCCAGGCATTTGCCCAATAGCGCTCATAAATTTCCAAATACTTAGCATACACTGTCAGCAGCTATCTCTCTGTTGGTGCCCCTGCCCTGCCCTGCCCAGCCCAATCCCGCATCCATGCCAGCATCTTAATTCCGCTTTTTGGCAGTCATTTTCGGCCTCCTCTTTTTGGCACTTGGCCAAGGCGCACGGACACCGAAGGACATCAGGTGCACGGGGAAAAAATCACAAGAAATCATAACATTTCATTTACAGTGTAGATTTGAAGGAGAAAATGAGTTCTTAATTAAGAGAAGTTTAAGGAGGGAAATAATAAGCTTGTTAGGGATTTGAAAACAATTAAAAATGTGCACTCTTTTTATCTCTTTAACTTTAGAAATTTATATACTAATTTAATGTTTATAATTATATACTTATTAAATTGCAATAGTCTGGCACTTAATACAATTTCCCCAAACTATTTTCCCTGTGCACAGGATTCAGTATTTTCTCTAAAACTTCTGCCTGGCAGCCGGGGGGCTTTATTCAAGTGCACTCCGGTCTTGCTCCGGGCAGTCAGCAATTTTTAACCTTTTGGCACCTATTGTGCTTTAAAAGCGCTGCATTTTTTGCCGCTTTCTGCATTTTGTTAAGCAAAGGCAGAGGGGCAGAAGGAGGGGGGAATTGTGCGGTAATAAAGACGAGTGCAGTGACCTTAGTTTTTTACGGGCAGCAGGCAGCAAAAAAAAAGTTTTTGCATAACAAACACTCCTCCAGGATCCTGTAGCTACCTAACTACCTTCCGCACTCTTTTGATTTTTCCCCCATTTTCCAACACGCGACGTCATTGCATGTGAGCTTAGATAGGAGACATGGTCGGACGAAGGGACAGACATTCCGGGAAGGGGCAGCTATAAATAAAGGCAGACAGACCCACATATACATAAGTGCTTAAAATGCCAGACAGAGCGGCAACATGCAATGAACTATGTAGGCAACAACTACGGGAGTCAGACGAAAACTTTTCCAGGCACCCCTCTCCCTCTCCTCTGAGTGGCCAAAAATCCAAAACGATTTAAACTTTTAGGCCGACATTAAAGCCTGTTAACTTGGCAAAGAAAAAGTACATCAATTTCGTGTTTATTTGGTCATTTATTGAAAAATATATACAGATTATTACTTTAAAAATTAAATATATTTATAAAACTAGTTCCTTTAAAATAGTTTATGTTTTGTAAAGTGAATTCTTTGTTATATATCTGAAAGTGCTTAATATGACTAATATATTTTAATATAAGAATAGAAATCTTAGGAATACACTCTGTATCATAATGATACGACACCCCGAAAATGTAAGTTTCGACCGTCGTAGGGTAATGGGAAAGCAAAATAAACCAAAACCAAATATACAGAATGAAAGCTTAATCAATTCTGCTTAAAATGAGATACTCTCTTTTCGTATTGCATCTTTCGTTTTTAAGTTAGAGTAAAAAGAGCACAAAAGTACGTTTTTTGCCCTGCCTGCAACTGTATCAAAATGATACGACACATTTCGATTATTTCGGCTGGGGAGATATATTTGTTTTCCAATAATTTTTTTTTATTTTCTGTTAACAATTTAATGAATTTGTAATAAGATTCCGCGGCGACGTTTGCTATCCGACGGGATAAATATAAGATTAATAGCCTAAAATGATCCTGGCTCAATATCGTTAAAAAAGGATCGAAAACGTTGTGTTATCCTTTAATTTGTAATCAATCCAGATAAATATGATGTTAAGCATAGCTGTGGAAGAAAACCAAATTTATCTGACTGCGGTAACATCCCAAAATTCGCTTTATTTGCTTCGAGCTCCACACTTGCCGCAAGTTGCAGTAAGCCTGTGGCACGAAGGAAAATTCGGGGGATGCTGCAATTACTACAGTGCATTGTCAGAGGAGCCTTAAAAAAGACCTCTTACCAAAAACCACGCCAAAAAATCGGACGACTTTAATATTTACAAAAAAACTTTTTAGTCACAAAAATGGTTACATTTTGTATGGGGAGCAGTATCTTTTCAAGTCTTTCCTAAGTATTGAAGTCGTCCGATTTTTTGGCGTGGTTTTTGGTAAGAGGTCTTTTTTAAGGCTCCTCTGACAATGCACTGTAGTAATTGCAGCATCCCCCGAATTTTCCTTCGTGCCACAGGCTTACTGCAACTTGCGGCAAGTGTGGAGCTCGAAGCAAATAAAGCGAATTTTGGGATGTTACCGCAGTCAGATAAATTTGGTTTTCTTCCACAGCTATGCTTAACATCATATTTATCTGGATTGATTACAAATTAAAGGATAACACAACGTTTTCGATCCTTTTTTAACGATATTGAGCCAGGATCATTTTAGGCTATTAATCTTATATTTATCCCGTCGGATAGCAAACGTCGCCGCGGAATCTTATTACAAATTCATTAAATTGTTAACAGAAAATAAAAAAAAATTATTGGAAAACAAATATATCTCCCCAGCCGAAATAATCGAAATGTGTCGTATCATTTTGATACAGTTGCAGGCAGGGCAAAAAACGTACTTTTGTGCTCTTTTTACTCTAACTTAAAAACGAAAGATGCAATACGAAAAGAGAGTATCTCATTTTAAGCAGAATTGATTAAGCTTTCATTCTGTATACTTGGTTTTTGTTTATTTTGCTTTCCCATTACCCTACGACGGTCGAAACTTGCATTTTCGGGGTGTCGTATCATTATGATACAGAGTGTATATAAATAGGGCTTTATAGAGATTAAAATAGAATTACATTCTTTTGAAATAGCTTTAAAAAATTAAATGTGATTACTTTTTTGTGAATAAGTTCTTAGATTCTTTAGAAACGAGTCTTAAGAAATAAGTCATTAATTATGAAAAATATGTATATTTTCTTCTTATAAATTAGTTCATTAAATTCTAAGAACTTAGGTGATTAAATTTAATTTTATTGCTTATTGGTTTCTATAATATATAAATAGTATATAAAACCTTATCACCAAACCCACTGACTAGTATAAATTCACTTTCCGCCCCAAAGAAGCCATCAGTTCTAATTCAACTTGGACAAATAGTGATCATGCAGAGCAACTCAATTAGATCTCTTCTGATCCTGGGGCTTTTTTGCCTGCTCCTCATAGCGAAGGCTGCCTCCGATTGCTGCAATATACATCAGCAAGTGATCTATAGGATCGAAGGGGAATCCTGTGAAGCTGTTGGAGGCGTAAGGAACTTCGAGAATCCGGAATTATGTGCCATTTGCATTTGTGGCGATGGGCAGATGGCAAGGGAAATATATTGCGGCATAGGGGAATGCGACGAGGGGGGATGCAACTGTGAAGGAGGTTGTCGCAATGGTGAATGGAGCTACGAGTTCCTGGAGAGAAATAATCAGTACAACATTAGCATAGTTAACACTTTTAATTATATATATTAATTAAATGTAATTAAGTATTAAATAAATGCATTAATAATGAAATAAAATAGTTTTATGTTTAATATTTAATATTGTAAATGTTCAAAAAAGAGAATAAGAATGGATTGTACTTTAAAAGAAGTTGTTTTTATTTACACAAGGAAAAAGGCTCTAATAGTGCTTATTTATTTTGAATAAAAATATAGCTCAATGTTAATTAGTTCTCTGAAAATTTATGCTTATTAACATTTGTCATTAACAAGGAGTTAATAAATAACAACTCAAGCTCCAAGCATATACATTTCTTGGAAAAACAAATCAATTGATATTAAAGCAACATCGTAAATTAACTTTTCTAAGAAACAACCTGCAAAAGGAACTTCTCCTTGTAATTTAATAAAGATTTTCATCCAGTAATTTCCTTATAAACCCATTTTTTTAAACCTCTTTATTTATATTAATTCTAATTTATATTTTATATTCCTTTTTCCAGGTCGGCGATGTGGGAATGACCCGGGATCATAGCAATACCGCCGCGTGCCTTAAGTGGAGCGATCGCAAGTGCTTAGGTTTGTCCTTACTCTTTTTTACGATCATGCAAGTCTTCTTTCTAAACTTTAAACATGCCAACGATAACAACAACAACAAGAACAAGAACAACATCATTAGATAATTTAGCAACAAATGAAATTCGAAGCAAAATTGGCAACAGAAAAGAAACAAAATTGAACTGTATAAGGAAATGTATAAGAAAACTGTGTAAAAGAATTGGGAAACGGCAAGAAGGCGAGATAGAGAGATGAAAAGCGAAAAAAGAATTTCCAATTAACCCTTTGATGGCACCTGGACGAAGCAAAAAACAAGAAAAACATAAAAACAAAAAAAAGAACTAAAGATATAAGTAACTTTTAGTATAGGCGAGAGAAGGAAGAATCACTGCAAGTCCAAAAATATATACATACTAAAATTTTGTAGTTAAATTTAAATGTAAGCCTAGTTTTACACACAAGCAACACCACACACACACAGACAGACAGACAAAAAATCAAAAGGTTGTTTTTTTTATAAATATCCTTTTTCCCTTTTTTTTGTTTGTTTGTTAGTTGTCTAGGCACAAGGCAAATTTTTGTATTATTTTAGTCGAAATGCAATTATACACATCTATATACACAGACGTATCCTATAAATATATATATTATATACAATATTTTTAAGTTTTAGTTGAAATTTTATGTACAATTCGTTTTTAATTGTTTTCGTTTGTGTTTGTTTTAAGCCCGTTTAGTTTGATTTGTTTTTGCAATGTTTTTCCCCATTGCCATTGCTTGCCCCTACACGGAGAGAAAAGGAGATCATATTTAATATGCAGCTAATGGCATTTTAAACCTTTCAAAACTAATAATCTTTATTTTTATTATGTGATCTTTACAATATCAATATCAGTTTCGATCTGTGTGTATATACTTGACCTGTAAACTAAATGCATTATTTCAGATATTGCCAAGCCAGCCAAGTAGTCAGCCCCAAGTAGACGCCAGCTTTTGCTTTCTTCTTTTTTGAATATTTTATTAATTTTCTTCCCATTGTTTGCCTTTATTTTGTGTAAACAAAAGACACAATTGCCAGCCAATAATAATAATGTTCAACCAAAAAACACAAACACACACAGAAAAACAACTGCAGTTTAGAGTTCATAGTAAAAGACTGTTTCTTAAAATTAAAACTAAAACTTGGACAACGGGAAATTTAAGTGCAGTAAAGTAAAAAAAAATAAAACCCAAAACTAAGTATTTAATGGAAATGTTTCTAGTGTTAAGGCGCCGCCAAGCAAACAATTTTTGTATTTAAAACAAAACAACAGAAATCGAGATGGCAATGGCATGGAAATAATTAATAAAGCGAAAAATAAATCAAATAATCTAAGGTGTAGGGGTAAAGCATAGCATAATAATAATAATAATAAACAGAAAGTAGACAACCAATAATAAATAAATTGAAAACTTAAATCGTTCGAGTAATTAAACTTGACAATTTATACAAAAGTTCCTGCAGTTTTCAACAAAGTTGCAACATGACACTGAATCTGAAGAACCATCAAATTACACTCACAAAATTATAAACAATTTCAATTGAATTGCCGAATGAACACACACACACAAAAAACATATCTTTGTTAAAAATTTGTTGCTTACTTAAATCGTATATTAAACACACAAATCAAAAAGCAAATCGAGTGCAATAATTATTATTAATTCTCTCTCTTAAGCAGCAGCAAAACTTAACAAGGTTTTTTGTCGTTAATTATTTTCGTCTTTGTATTAAACCAATTTAAACAAAAACATATCAGTTAACAAAGTAGTTTTTGTTTCGAAACTTGGTACAAAATATTAGTTTACTTAATGGAAATTATATTAACACTCTTATTCCCCTTTTGTGATGATCTACAAATTGTATTTTATTGGCTTTTGAGTTTAGAGGCGAGAGAGTGTTCCCAATATATATATATATCTATGCATTTTCTTCGTATGAATAATCCATATCGTAACTGCACAATAAATACAATACAAAAATATGAATGTTAATTTAAATAAACAAGTTAATAGCGATCAAAGGGAGGAGTATCTTTTTTGTTGTTGTTGTAATTAGCAAACACACGCACACACACACAAAACATATTAGCCAGCGCATAAATATAATATATATAAATCTAAAAGCCTAGCATTTCTCTATCTGCGAAAATAGTTGAATTAATCCCTTAATTGCCCAGCATACTATATACTATATATTATACTATACACACATGCAGAAATATTAACCAAAACGCACAACAATTTACCAAAACTTCGATCAAATTATGTTTGAGGAATTTCCCAAGTAAGTTTCGTTAAGATCCACTCCCACAAGCAGGCAGGACTCTGTTCCCATATCCTTGGTACTTATTTATCTTGAACACACTCAGACACAGACAGAGACAGACAGAATCGAGGAAAGATTAACTCTAAAGCCTAATTACGCAGTCAAGTAATTAGAGAAAAAGCCAAATTAATATTTAAGCCTATACTAAAAAACAAGAACAAGATTCGAAGATAAACAAAAAATACAATTAAAAAACTGGTACTAGGGCCTGGGGTAGAAATTAGCAACTAAAATATATATTAACTTTAAAGCGAAACGAAATTGTAAAATAACATCGGAACAAAAACCCTAAATTAATGCTTGCAATTAATCAAGCCGAAACGAAATGAAATTAAACTTTTTTAAATGTAAAATGAGAACTCTTAAAAATTAGTGACTAAAAGAAAAGCAAAACGAAAAAAAAAGAAAACCTCTTAGGTATGGAAATTGAGAATGCCGCAATTCGAAACTCAATACAATTTTTTATGTATGTTTGTGTATATATCTATCTATATATAATATCTATATGAGTAATAAATAAATGCATTGAAACCGTAAAAACCAAACACAGCCATTTATTTCCAACAACAAAATTCAAAGCAGCAAGCGAAACATGCTCTCAAAATATATCAAAATATGAAAATCAAAAAATCTATAGGAATGGAGGCTGCCATCATCCAGTCAGTCATCCAAATTGAACCATATTTCCTACGACTCCAGTCCAGAGTTAACAAGTTTCCCATTTGAAATTTCGAGATTGCAGACAAGGTGAGTTTTTTGGTCCAAGAAAATGTTCCATTTTGAAGTAATTTGTTTTGTTCTCCTGTTTTTTTGATTTAAAAGGAAATTGAAACTTTCCCTTTAACCATTTCCTAATTTGTTTCTTTCGTTACGTTAACTATTTTCTTAACACAACTATTTAAAGCGCTCATTCTCATGTCTTTTTGGTGATTGGCACAGTGAACACTCATACGATCGCACACTGGCTTTTATTTTATATTTTTTCTGCTATTTTTGAGCATGTTTTTCTCGCTGAGCTTTGGATTTTTTGTTGCTAATAGATGTCCTTTGAAAATGCCATATTTTTACGCTTGCTTTATTGATAAAATGTCTGCTTAAAACACTATAAAAAGAAAGTAATTGTGGTGTGTGTTTATAATAAAATATATCACAAAAATTGTGATATAAAAAATACAATTTAAATTTAAATTGCTTAATTAGCAGGCGTATAAAATTGGTTCTAGTCAGCAGTTACCATTGTTTTATTTGTTGCCTTTGTTTCGTACACATTTCAAATAATATTTATTGCTTTTTATATATTTTATTTATTTGCTTCTTGTTATAAACATAATACTCCCTGCTAAATATTAAACAAACAAAACTAAGTTGAGTCTGTGATCATGCTCAAAACATAGCTTTTTATACTCTGCCTGTCTTTTATCCTTGTTTTAATCTTTACTAACTTACTAATTTTCGAACTTTCTTCTTCCATTTAAAACTGTCGCTGAGGTAAATCACTTTCTTAGCCAATTTTATATATAAATAAATACTATAATAAATCCTTTTCTAAACCTTCGCAGAGTGCAACGATTCCACCTACATGTACGAGGATCTCTGCTACGAGGTCTGTCCCCTGCACACATATCCCTTGGATAAACTGGTTGCAGATCAGGAGGAAGTGGAAAAGGACGATGCCAGTAATGGACCTGGTCCTGTTAATCCCTACACCAGGCCCACCACCGATCATCCCTCATCACTATCCAATTCCATAGACGACAAGCAGGATCCTCTGCAGGCGGAGGATCGACGGCGTCGTCGCAGTCGCAGCTCAACTGACTCTCCGCTTATCCAACTGACGGAGACACCGGCCAGGATTTGTGGCACGTGCGACAGAAGCTGTCTGGCCTGTTATGGACCACTGGCCTCGCAGTGCAGCACCTGTTCCCCGGGCAGCCAACTCCGTAAGATCCTGAACGAAACCTTCTGCTATGCCTATGTGGTCCGCAGCACAGGCATGGCCACTGTGGTGGATATATCCGAGGAGGGTAATCCCAGTACCCTCAAGTACATGAATGGCACCACAGTGCTGCTTCTGCTGGCAGTGGTCTTCTCCATAGTTGGCTTGACCGTGGCTGGAGGCATTGTCATCTATCAGCGAAGGGCAGCTGCGCGCAACAACGAACTCTACTCCCGCGTGGCTTTAATAGCCGGCGAGGACAGCGATTCGGACAACGATGATGAACTGTTCCGAGCGCATTTTCCGAGCAGCAAGAAGAATGTGATGGAGTATCGAGACGAGGCACCCAGCGAAGCGATCTCCACGAATGCAGAGGCCAGTCAATTGGTCCCCTAGATAACCTTTATTTAAACATTGATTAATGACTTGCATTTAGCCATTATTAAGAACCTGAAAGATTAAAGATATCCTCAGCCCGTGAAGAACACACAATTTCGGTAAACATTTTTAAAAACATTCGACGGCAAAGATTGCTCCCTTATTACAAGCCAAACTAGATTAAAAGTATTAAAACAAAACAAAAATGAAATCAAAAAGAGAAAAATCAAAAACGAAATATGTATATTTATGCCTTAATAAAATTAATAAATGATATATGAGAAAGCCTTGTATTACGAACTCTATTGTTGACATAACAATTAATCATAGAATAATTATCTTTTTAAGTTGTTGTTTTCTTGTACTTTGAAAACATTCAGCACTTGAGCTAGTCCTCAAAATGTTTTGTTAAGATAGGGAAGCATTTTATTACAATTGTTAAGATTGTTTTCAAAGGGGTCCTTGACTTTCAGAGAACTCTTCATAAGATAGTAGCGTAGTTCTGATTTAATAAAAAACAACGAGAAAGGAAGCTAACATCGGTTCGCCGAATATTATATACCCTTGCAGATTGCAATGGAACTAATTAATTGTCTACGGAAAAAGTGTTTATTCCAGTTTATAATAGGTTTTAGTTGCTTGCTACTGCCATTTAAATTGTTATTTACTTGTTTAGTATGGGAATAGAAATTTTTTTCTTTGCAATTATGACAATTATATAATTAACAATTCAATTCACTGGCTTTCATTCAGTTGCATCAGCAATCTCTTAACTGACATCGGAAATATAATTACTATAATATAATGTAATTATGGGCAAGGGTATATAAAGGGTATATAAACTTCGGCAAACCGAAGTTAGCTTCTTTTCTCGTTTTTTATTTGTAAACCATCAAAGTAGGTGAACCGCAATCTCGGCACTAACTAAGTAATCAATTAGCTAATGGGAATTATACAAAACCCAGGTTGCAAATCACTTATCAGCTTTGGTGGGGGTTATCACGGGACTAGAGTGTTCCCGGTGTTGACAATTTTCAAGAGCTTTATTTGCCGCTGATCGACCGGAGAGCTCTTTAGAATTCCCTCGATTTCCTTATCGTGGCTATATTAGGACAATCGCCTGCCACCTGCCTGGCAGTCGCTCATCGCGAGACCAACAAGAATATGAGGTTTATTTTATTGTCCCTGCTGCTGGTGGTGGCTTCATCCTGCTGCCTCTGGGAGGCGGTGTCCAGCTGCACCAGCATCGAGCAGCGCTACAAATTCCCGAATACCAACATCTATGTGAGACTGCGTCGCGGTGAGAAGCTGCAGTACGAGCTGATGAAGGGTGATAAGACCCTGCAAACGGTGACCTTTGACAACTTTGACACGACCGCGAATCTGGTGGAAACGGATAGCGGTGGCTACACTCTCACCGATGGCACCACCGTTGTGCAGTTTACATTGGTCCAGAACGGTGTGGTCTCTGGCACAGGCAGCGACATCACCCATGTGCGAGTTTCCCGCGATCAGGTGCTGAAGGGCACCCAGCCCAGGGATTGTTTCCCCCTTAAGACAGGATCCACACACTGGTTCAGTGGCCCAGAACAGAAGCAGCACTACTGGCCCGTGGAGCGTCAGGTGCACAGCAACTACTCCTACCTGCCCAAGGAGCTGGACAACTTTGGAGTGGGCGAGCGATACTGGCTGAACAGCGCCGGTGCCTTCGTGTATGTGGAAAGCAACACGCCACTCTTCCTCGACCAGAACACAGCGGCCTATCCCGGCCAGCTCTGCCTGAGTGCCACCAGTGAGTTGCCCTACGATCCTCGAGTAACCGCCGGCAAGTTTGTCTACCATGTGGCCGTGGCCAAGGATGCCAAGTCTGCGCACAAGTATGCCGTGAAAACTTTCCTGGGACAGCCCACGGGCCACCCAGACGAGCGCATGGTTATGCATCCCGTTTGGTCCACTTGGGCGCTCTACAAGGCGGAGGTCACCGATGAAGTGGTCAGGGACTTTGCCAAGCAGATCCTAGACAATGGTTTCAACAACAGTCAGCTGGAAATCGATGATGATTGGGAGGATTGCTACGGCGCCCTGACCTTCAGGAAAAATAAGTTTCCCGACAGCAAAAATCTGACGGACGACCTCAAGGCCTTGGGTTTCCGTGTGACCCTGTGGATCCATCCGTTTATCAACAACAACTGCACGGCCATTTACGAGGAGGCCAAGTCTCTGGGCTACCTGGTGCTGGATCATGAGGGCAGCTCCGACACCCAATGGTGGAACAGTAAGCCCAAGGATGCTGCCATCTTGGATTTCACCAAAACTGAAGTGCAGGAATGGTTTGCCACGCGCTTGAAGCGCCTGCAGGATGAGGACGGCATTGATAGCTTCAAGTTTGATGCCGGGGAGACCAGTTGGTTGCCCAGTGATCCAGTGCTGCAAGCCAGCAGCTCCATGGTGACTCCTCTCCAGGCTGTAGGCGATTATGTGCGCACCGTTGCCGCCTTCGGTGACATGGTGGAGGTGCGTTCCGCACAGAACACCCAGGAGCTGCCCATTTTCGTGCGCATTGTGGACAAGGACTCTGAGTGGGGCTGGAACAATGGATTGCTCACGCTGATCTCGTCGATGCTGCAGATGAACCTCAATGGTTATCCCTTCGTTTTGCCGGATATGATCGGAGGCAATGGCTATTACGAAAAGCCGCCAACCAAGGAGCTCTTCCTGCGCTGGCTGCAGGCCAATGTTTTCATGCCCGCCCTCCAGTTCTCCTTTGTGCCCTGGAACTTTGATGATGAAGCCATAGCCATAAGCAAGAACTTCACTGCCCTGCATGCCACTTACACGCCGTACATCATGAAGCTCTTCCAGCGAGCCGTCGACTCTGGAGAGCCAGTAAATGCTCCGCTCTGGTGGATCTCACCCACCGATGAGGTGGCGCAGTCCATTTACGATGGTGAGTAGAAGCACTTGGATGTGGAGTGATATTTGCTTGACATTCTTGATAAAACATAATGTATAACCTGCCAGAATTTCAAGCGAATAGAATTTGCCGTCAATAATTATAATCAGTATTTACGATTTACTATCATAAAATAATAATAAACATTCTTTAATTCTATTCACAGAGTTCCTTCTGGGCGACGACATCATTGCTGCTCCCATTGTGGTGGAGGGAGCCACCAAGCGCGACATTTACCTGCCGGAAGGTGAGTGGAAGGACGGCAATAGCGACCAGGTCTACAGTGGACCCACCTGGGTGATGGATTACCCAGCAGCGCTGGACACATTGCCCTACTTTGTGCGTGTGGGCTTCCAGTTGGAGTAGAGCTAAAGCTAAACTTTAGTCTTAGGTTATTAACATTTATTGTTTTGCGATAATAAAACGAACAAAATAACGAACTTAATTACATTACAAAATCGTCACAGTTAATTTGGTAAAATCAAGGTTCTAGTGGCTAGTTACTCTGGGGGATGGTCTGGGAGCCAGACGGGGAGCTACACTGGGTGCCTGACTGGGAGCCAGACTGGGTGTCAGACTGGAAGCTACACTGAAATATAGACTGGGAAATAGACTCGGCGATGGACTGGGAGATGGACTGAGAGACAGACTGGGAAGTAGATAAATGAGACACATCAGGAGCATCGCCAGCACCAGATAGCGCGGTGAAAGACAAATCAAGAGATGTTTCACTACGGCGAAATGGTCCATACTCCTTCTCAAAGGTCAAGGCGTCCTTGGTCAGAATTTCTCGCAGGTTAATGGTGCTGCAAGGGATTAAAAATCGTACTCAATAAATTTTAAAATATAGAAAATATATTAAATTGACTCACTTTTCTTCCATTTGGCACTCCGCGTTCTTCTCGAACATGGCCAGTTTAAGGGCATGCACCCGCCGGGCACAGCGACGCCACTGCTTCTTGTACCGATCCTTCTGGCGGGCCACATTCAAGTACCAATTGTTTTGGGACTTCAGTTCTCCGATGACTTCTTTGAGATCCGCTTCATCGGAGCCCTGGGACCGAAGTTGACTAATCTGCTCCTCCATATTCGCAATGCGGGCCTTCAGCTCTACCTTTTCGTTGGCCAGCTGCTGGTTCTCCTCGCGCAGCTCCAAACTGCGACTCTCGAAGAGCTTCACCTGCTGTTCCATTTCCGCTTTAAGCTGGGAGATGTGCTGCTCCAGCTCATTGAACTTGGCCTGGTAATCCACGCAGTCGCCAGCGGGAGCCTCACCCCCAGAGCGATCCTCTTGGCTTTGCTGGACTATCCTGAGTTCTTGGTACTCCATCTCCTCCAACTGGGCCTTGTAGTGTTCCTCTTTGCGAGCTAGCTCCTCTTCAAATCGTTCGATTTGTTGTCTCCGCCAGGATCTGATCCTCTGGCCAACAGTCTCCGTATCTGGGGAGTTGGGTTCGTTAAAATCATCCAGGGCGGGCGAATCCCTTGGGGTTTTTTCTGAATTAACAGATTTTGCAGATCTCCTAAAGGACGCCTTCTTTGTCACTTTCACATCGTCCTCCAATGGCATGTCTGCCACTGGCTTGGCTCTTTTAATTATTTTCTTAGTCTGAACAGTAACCAGTTCCTCCTCAGGCTCTAAAATCTCCGAATGCTCTTTATTTTTTACAATGACGGATGCCTTTTTCCTGATAATCTTCTTCTTGATGGGCTTAACCTCTGGATGCTCCTCTAGGCATTCGTTAAGTTCAACCGATGGCTCTTCTTCGAGTATAATTTCTTTAGTTTTCTTCTTTTTTAAGAGTCGCATTTGTTGCTGTTTGATTTCACGGCCGATCACTTCTTCAGACTTGGGAAGGCTTTCTGGCAGTGAGAAATATTCTTCGGAGCTCTTGAATTCAGCGTGATCCTTTTTCGATGAAGCTCGTTTCGTTTTCCTCACCCGATCTCCTTGGGACTGACGCATCGCCTCGGTTTCTAAATCAGTTCGAAGTTTATTCTTGGGGCTCAGAGGCTTTGCCAGGCCGAGTGCAAGCTGATCCTCGTACAGGATCTCGTGTAGCTCGGTCTGGCAGGTCTGCTCCAGATACAATTCAGTTTCCTCCAAGGCTGCCGACTGCACCTTATTCACCTCAACCCAGCGGGCTCGCAGTGCCAGATCGGGCTTAGAAGCCTTTGCTATCCCGTGACTGTCATGTGTACTTAAAGATATATCCGACAGATCTTCGGGCACCAATGGCTTGGATTTCACCTTTCGCTTGCACTGAACATTTTGGTCAGCTAAATTAACTGATTCAACGCTCGTCTGTTTTTTAATAATTTTTACGGTTTTTGCTTTCTTGCATAACTTTTCCCTACAGGACGGCATCTGCTCAGAAAGGAATTGATCGCTCTCCTCTGGAATATCAAAGGTTTCTTCTCTCAAATCTGTTACTGCAGCAGGTTCTGGGCTTCGGGGTTGATCAGAACTATCCTGTGGCAAGCCAATCTCCTCTCTGAGTTTAGTTTTCAAAACCTTCTTTACAGATTTCTTGCGTACCTTTGTCTCGGGGATGCATTCGGTCGAAGATTCGTTCGTTATTAAAGCTTTATTGAGTTCCAGATCGTTGGGATCCATTACCCTGGCTTCCTTGCTTACCCTTTTTGCTTTTCTTACTTTCTGATTTGTAGGTTCTGGCATATTCTCGTTACTAGCTACATTAATCCTTTGCTTCCTTGTAGATTTTAATTGATCTTCCTCTGCTAGTCTCTTTTCCTCCAGCTCAAACTGTTGCAAACTATCACTAAAGTTTTCCAATTCGTGTTCCTCCCCTTGGGAATTTGTATATTTGGTGCTATGACCCGACTTAATCCTGGTCCTCTTTGCAGATGCCATTCTATTTTCCCCTGCTAATTTCTCTTCTTCCAGCTCAAACTGTTGCAAGGATGTCACTTCGCTTTGAATATCATATTCGTGCTCCTCCGACGGAGCCTTTAGATTTTTGGAAGCCATTATTCTTGGCTGGGATGAATCCTCGACGAAATGTTTGGATACCCTGGCCTTTACCTTAGCTTTTTTGGGCAGTATAGGCTCCTCGGGGGCTGATTGCAATTCAGAAGCCATTTTTTCCGGAATCTCTTCGCTGGAACTCGGGACATAATTTCGGCCTTTACTATTGTAAAATTCCTCCTCCATATCCAAGTTTTTGGACTCATGAACATCGAAATCTTCTTTCATTTCAGAAAAACTGTTTTCCAAACCCTGCTCATCCTCGCTCTCATCGTTGAGTTCCTTGGCTGTCAATCGAGTGAACTTTCGGCGCTTGTTCTGCTTTCTAGAAAGATCTGTTGAAGTATCGAACTCGTATTCATCTTCCTGAACAGAAAAAGAGCCGCTGGATTCCCCTGAGACCGACAGCTCTGCGCCCATATTCAGGCTGGCGACGGAGTCGTCATGTTGCTCATGGGATAGGGAAATCTCTTCCGTATCCTGGTGATTCGTGGGCAGCTCCCTGATGACTCCATTCGCCGGCGCTGGTTCAGGCTTTACCTGCTCCTGGGGCGAGTGTTTACTCTTGATTTCCACAGTGAAGGTGTACTCCATTAGTGGAGGCTTGGGATCCCGGGCGCTGTCCTGTCGTCCGATTCGATTAAACAAGAATGAACCGTTGCTGGAATACTGAAGTTGATCATTGAAGTGGCTGTCCGGTGGCAGCAGGTTGTTGAAGTCCATGCGGTAATTGGCTATGAAAGAGAATTGGTTGGCAATTGGTTCGGCGGATTAAGGCTATAGTATATACTCACCTATAGCCGTTCCGTTCATGTACATGTTAAAGGGCAGGTAAAAGATGCGTTGAAAGTACTGTCGCATGCTGCGCAAGGAAGTCTTGAAGCGCAGCCCCAGGACGTCGTTTACTGCATATGTGTCGGAATCGTTTAGCTTTAACTCGATGTTGGTGACGTTGCCCACAAAGTCGAACATAACGACCACCGAGCTGGGCTCCTTGCCCTGGTTGAGCCACTTTACCAGCCGATTGACCTTCGTCAGCTGCTTCAGTTGCAGCACCACCTCGATGATGTCGCAGTCGATCAGCGGATCGTTGCCCACCTGCAGCAGGCCCAATTGCATCAGCGACTGCACATAGATGTTGGCCTAAAAAAGTAAGGAAAATTAATCTCCGCAGGAATATTCCTAGAAAACACTTTCAACTCACCTGCGACTGGAGCATGCTGGCGGTGATCGAGTGGCCAGGCGACTTTAGGGGCGTCGTCGGGGGCAATTTTTGCTAAATAAAAGCATTTATTAATTTCAATTCTTATTAAAATATTTTCCTTAAGGACTTACGTCTGCAAACTGCATAATATGGTCGAAATCCTTTGTGTGCAGAATGGACTTTTTGATGATGGCCAGAACTAGCAGCACCTCCGGCTTCTGGGACCGGAACTCGCTGCTAATGCAGATGAGCTTGTGCCAAATCATTTTCAGATGGGGGCCGTTGTGGCTGCCAGTGGTGCTGAGTACCGGAAGTCCTCGCAGTGGCAGAAGCAGGCTGCCAATAGGTTTTCGCTCCACTCCACCACCGCCGCCGCGGCAGGCAGAGAACGTGAGCTTAACGGGGCGATGGTCGGTCTTGATGCGCTTAATCCCGGCCAGATCGCACTCCCAAATGCAGTTGCTGTTGAAGACGATGGCCTCGTTGGCCGCCGAGTGTGAGCCCTCCACATCGAAGTCCACGGTGTTCAGGGCGGCATTCATCACGATCTGATCTCGCTGCTCGCTGGCATCGCGGCCCACAAAGTTAATCGCTGTTAAGAGTAAAAATATTACCTCGAATTAACTATTAAAACACGACCATTTTACCCACCTTCGACCACGTGGAGCAGCACGCAGTAGATCTGGTCAGAGTCCTTACTGCTGGCACCTTCGCTTCGATTTTCGCTGACCGTTAGCGAGCGAGCCGTCTTGCTCCGCTGCTGGACCATTTTGCTGTGACGGACTCAGGTCTGGTTTCGGGCGAAACTAAACAAATTTCGAGTTGTTGGGGCTAAACGTTCAAAACTAAATTTTATGAGTAAGTGCATCTGTTTTTCCGCTCTGTCGGGCCAATGTATTCTTCACTATTTTGGCAGCAGTTCTGACAGGCGGCACCGGGCAACTTAGATCGGTTGTCAAGGCGATGACGAACGATATATCGAGAATAGGAAGCAGGTGGCAATGCCCATATATGTATATGGGGAAACAACCCTCTTCCAGTAAGGGTGGAACCTGCCTCAACCCTGTAGTGGTTCAGAATACTTGCTGTTAATTCAAAATACATAATTTCTGATCTTTATAAAAAGGGAAAAGAAGAATAAAAACCCCTTCTTGTTAATTTAATTTGTAAATATAACTTTTATTACCAATTCTCATACAGCAAACTGTTCCAAAACCGTGCGCCTTGTCGGCTCCCCAGAATTCTGACCCTCCTCGTAGTGGCCCTGCTGCAGGCGATGATTTTTCAGTGCCGTTCCCTGGATGAAACGTTCCCCGCAGATGCCGCACTGATAGGGCCGCTCTCCCGTGTGCCGGCGGATGTGGAGTGTCAGGTCGTTGGACTGGGTGAAGCTCTTCTCGCAGTAGGTGCACTTGTACGGCCGCTCGCCGCTGTGGATGCGCATGTGCTGCTGCAGCTTGTAGGAGCGGGCGAATCCCTTCTGGCACACGGTACACACGTGCGGCCGCTCTCCGGTATGCGTCCGCCGGTGGCACTGGAGGTCCGACGATCGTGGAAAGGCCATCGCGCAGAACTCGCACTTGAAAGGCTTTTCGCCGGTGTGACGGCGCATGTGGATGATCAGGTTGGAGGAGGAGCTGACCGCCTTGCCGCAGAAGGCGCACAGGAAGCGCTTTGGTTCCTTGGGAGAGGCAGCTCTCGCAGGCGGAACCTTGACGACATCGTTGCCCCTGCCATCGGGCCCATGGAACTTTTTTACGTGTGCTGTAAGCCGATCCTTTCGGTTATATTTCCTGGGGCATAGGGCACACTGGAAGACCGCACTTCCGGCCTTAGGCTCTTCTGCCGGAGTCTCCTTGTCCCCCTCCTCCTCCTCCGGATTGTCCGGCTTTCCGTGCTGCAGCTGCATGTGCGTAAGCAGGTTCGACTCCCACATAAATTTGTAGCCGCAGCGGGAGCACGTGAACTGCTTCTCTTGGTTCCCGCACTGCGTCCTCTTGTGATGGGCAATGATGTCGGGAGAGACGCTCTTGAAGATGCACTGGTCACAGCCGTCGGGAATCTTCTCTAGCCGGTGCATGGCCTGCTGGTGCTGATGCAGTTCGAACTTCCGCACACACCTCAGCTGGCACATGCCGCAAGTGTAGTAGGCAGGCACTCCGGGTGGCTTTGACTGCTCCTCATCTGTTTCAGAGTCCTGCAGCTCCAGCTCGAAGCCCATTTGGTTGGTAATTGAGTAGTTCTTCAGCGAGGAGATCTCGTGGTGGCTTCCGGCCGGCATTGTTTCCAGATGAAGACGCAGGGCGGCAATACTGGCGAAGCTGACATTGCACACCCGGCACTCCACGGTTTTCTGACCGCCCGGATGTCCATAGGAGTCTAGGAGAGCCTCGGCATAATGCAACTCGCTAGCCCGGATACCGTGGCGAGCGATGTGTTGCAGGAGATTGGCCCAGCGGTAGAATCGACGAGCACACCAGCGGCACCGATAGATCGTAGCCTCCCGGGCGTGCATTAAGGTGTGCCGTGTGAGATCCTTCTGCATCTTAAACGTTCGCTGGCACTCGCCACATTGCAGTTCGGCATCTGTCCGGGGGGAATCATCTGCTGCTAGCATCTCAGCCTGCTGATGGGACAAATGTAGGTGGTGCTTCAGGTTCTCACGCCAGCGGAAGCGGAGTGGACATTTGCGGCACTGGAAGCGCTTTTGGGTATTGCCGCAGAAGGTCCTGTAGTGATGATCCAGCAGGGATTCGCTGACAAACCTAGCCTGGCAGTGCGAACAAACGAGCGGTGCCTCCTCCCACTGATGACTCTTTACTTGATGGGCGTACAGCTGATGCTTTCTCTTCACCGCCATGGGACAGAGATTGCAGGCGTAGTTCTGGCTGGTTTGGTCTTCCTCCTCTTCCTCGAATTCAGTGTCCGTCTCGCTGCTATCCAAGTTGAGCTCCAAGCCAGCTTCATTGGTGATGGAAATAAATCGTTCCAGCTCCATTTCCATGCCGATATCTGCCATAATTCTCTCCGCCAGTTCATCTCTGTCCAAGGCTGTTCCCAGTTCTGGATACAGGGACTTTGTGATACTCGAAATATCAGTTTCTGCAGGGAAGCTTAAACCGTATTGATGGGCGGCCAAGTGGGTTCGCAGATCAGAGATCTTGGAGTGGCGGGAAAGACAGATCATGCATTGGATCTGCTTACAGCCATTTGGACGGGAAAGCAGGGCAAGAACCTGACTGCTGTCGGATTTGAGAGCCTGCTCCACCAGCTGCTCTTCCGTGTGGGTGCGCAGGTGGGACTTGAGGCCATCCTTGCGGTGGAACTTTCGATCGCAGTGCGGACACTCGAACTGCGCCGACTGCGGCAGATGCAAGCGCTTGTGACGCGTGAGATCCTTGTGCCAGATGAATACCTTTTCGCACTCATCGCACTGCAGTTTGGCGTCCCGTTGCTCCCCGTCTTTGAGTTGATCCTCCTCCTCCTCCTCGTTGCTATGGTGGGTCTTCAAATGCTGCTCGTAGTTGCTCGGCCAGATGAACCGAAGATTGCAGCTGGGACAGTGATGGCGGAAATGTTTCTTGCCACAGATACGCCGGCGGTGCTGTTGCAGCAGGGCGTCGCTTATGAAGCTAGCACCACAATCCTGGCAGGAACAAGGCAGATCTGTCGTCGTCGCCCTTGAATGGGCGCTGTTCTGGTGCTGCAGCAGGTTCGTGAGTCTGTTTGTCACCTTTCCACACAGCAAACAGGTGTGGGAGGTCGGCTTCTCGCCCTCCTCCCGATCGTCGCCGCTCTGCTCCGTCTCGGAATCAAAGAGATCCAGCTCTTGGCCACTGCCCGTGCAGGCGTTGTAGTAGCGATCAAAGTCCTGCACCTCGAAGTCTTCGGCTATGCGAACACCCAGCTCCTCCGGAGTGCAGTCCAGTCCGTTGGGATAAAACGAACGAAAGAATGCGGAACTGTGCTTCGGATCGATGCCACTCATGTTACTCTGATGGGTAACCAAATGTATGCGCAACTGTGCCAAAGTGGGCAGCGATTTATCGCACAAGGAGCAGGAAATCTGGCGGGTAGACGGCGCTTCCTCATCCCGATGGGAGCAGGCGTGCCTGTGCTGATTCTCGGGCCACATAAACTTCCCCGGACACTTTGCACACTGATGCCGCTTTAGTTTGCTGTCACAGTGGGTGTTCACATGGCAATTGTAGAGTCTGGAGCAGAGAAATCCGACTTTACAGGAGCCGCAACGTTGCCAGGGCAACTCTGAAGAAGCGGATTGGGCGTGCTTCTCCAGCGTGTGCCTTACCACTTGATGTTTCCGCGCAAAGGGAAGATTGCACACCGTGCATTCATATTTAGACTCTTCGCTGGCAGATTCTTCGTCCGAGTCATACAATCCTAACTCGTAGCCATGAAAATTGACTATGGAAGCGAACTTTTCCAAGTGCCCCGCCGCTATGTCCATGATAATTTGCTGCTTGACGCCGTCAAAGTCTCCTAGCTGGTCGGCATAATGCTCCTTGATAACATCGCTATCCTCCCTCAACTGGAGCAGGCTCTCCTCGTCCTGATGGCTGACCAAGTGATTTCTGAGCTCCTGAATTCGCAAACACTTCAGGCCACACAGCTTGCACTCGATTCTCTTCAGCCTGCCGGAACTGTAGAGCCGTTCGGCGAAGAGCCACTCGTTCCCCAGCTGCAAAGCCTTGGATTTGGCATCGCGTTTTTCGTGGCAGCGCAGGTGGAATGTGTACTTGTCCTTGCGCAGGAATCCCTTGCCGCAAGTGTCGCAAACGAAAGCGTTGGATTTCTCGAAATGAATGCGGGCATGGCGCTGCATATCACGGAACCAGGAGAAGGTCTTGCCGCACACATTGCAGGCATGGCGTCCATCGGAGGTCATCGACTGGCGCTTGGCCGGGCCGGGCGGACGGCCACGGCGGCGTTTGCTGGGCGATGGTTCTGTTGGTAACTCTGGCTCCTCATTATCACTCTCAACAGGCTGCTTAATTTTCCGCGCACTGCGTCTTAGAGTGTAGGGCTTCTTCTCGACCTCATTCCTACGGAGAAATAGAATATAATTCATGCTGTAAACAATCTTAATAATACCCACTCATCACTGGATGCTGCTCCAGCAGATTCTCCATCGCTATCGCTTTCCGGCTGCCATTTGAACTCCCCAGGAGATATTCCAGCAGAATCTACATTCACAACACACTTGGGAGGCGCCTCATCGATATCTACTTCGGTTTTGATGGGCTGCTCCTGAGGAATGTCAATGGGCATTTCGTCGAGGCATTCCCGCAGCCGAACCAACAGCTCGCCATTCACTTTTCTGGCCTGTTCCACAAAGGCGTAAGCACTTTCCAATCTCCTCAGGCATTCGCCGCACAGATGCTGCGGCAGACTGTCGCTCGAGCTCTCAATCAGGGGCTAAACGATGGAATGAAGAGGATTAGCGGATCATTCCTGGATCTGGTTCTGGTGGCTACTTACATCGATTTGCGTTAGCTCCTGAAGGGCATCATAGAAACTTTTTGAGGCATCGCTGGCCAGACAGGTGGACAATGGCCGCAAATCCGTGTTCTGGACCGCACAAGTGCGGCAAATATTTGAGGGAAGCATTGTGCCGGTGCTGCAGTTACATCCGATTTATTTTAGGACCGGAAAACCGGGATAAACTGGGAAAAACGATGAAAACTTTGAGATTGAGGGAAAATGCAACAAGAACCATTTTCGGCAGTGTGGCCAGCTTGGACTGCCAGTGAGGAAACCATGGTGAAACCATGACACTATGGTGGTATCATCGCGAAAATTGTTTCCTTTTGAGTGCAATTTTTCTGTAGCAATCTCTTCCTTTCACCTGTTTTTATGATAACAGCAAGAAGGAGCAGAAAATGTTTATGGTTCTAGCTGGAGGAACACCTTATAAGGAGTTCCATCATGTACCATGGCGGACCAGTGTCCGCCGCTACCCAATACTGTTCCTCGCCGCTCAGCTGTTTGCTTGGCAGTTTTTATCAGACGTTGTTGGAATTTTCTTGCTGGGAATTTCGAATTAAACGGTTTAAATGTGCTAAAACGATGACGCGGACGTGCAGAATCTGCGGCGGCGCTGACGGGCGCTACTGGATTGAGACGCCCGTGGAGAAGTACGCCGAGAAGACATTCGGACAGCTGCTGGTCGAGCTAACGCGGATCGAGGTGAGCCAGCCATTGTCATCCAATTGCCGCCCGCATTAATGCCAATAATTCCCTAATAGGTGGCTATGGCTCAGGCGGAGAAGTTCCCCCAGTGGCTGTGCTCCGCCTGCGCCCAGAAGCTGGAGACCACCTACGACTTTGTGCTGCAGGCGCGTCAAACGCATGAACTGTGGCTGCGCAAGCTAGACGACGACTCTGCGGACGAAATGCTGGGCTCAGAGGCCTTGGAGGCCCTCAGGGAGACGCCCATTCATTTGTTTGAAATCGAAGGGGTGACCATCAAGTCAGAGGTGCTGGAGCCACCGAAGAAGATGGGAAGAGGCGTGGCCGCCGCCGATCCTCTGGTACGCTCGCGCTTCGTCAGACGCACCATCGTGCACTTTAGTGACTCAGATGGAGGCGACCAGGACGATGTCCCGCTGCGCCAGCGCAAGGTTTCGCCAGCCCCACAGCCCGTCGGCGCCGAGGAGAAGCACATCTGCGAGCTGTGCAACAAGGCATTTCGCTACGTCACCAACCTGTATCGCCACAAGCAGCGGGATCATGGACTGCCCGCCAAGCCGGGCGAGGAGTGAGTGAATTCCCTTAATAGATAGTCTAAAATCTAATGGATTTCTCTTAACTCACCAGGATAGACGATGATGACAACTACTACAAGTGCGACCAGTGCGACAAGGCCTACAAGTACGTCATGGCGCTGGTGAAACACAAGCACGCAGAGCACGGAGCGAGTCTATTGCCCGCGAAGACTTCCAGGCGTAAGATGCCTGGCAGGCCCTCGGCAATGCCCGGCGATGCGAGTCCGTCTAGTCCAGCTTCCACCTCGGGAACCTCCACGCAACGCAGTCGCGGCAATACTGATGCCCTGGTGCACAGCATCATCAAGGCAGTTGAGTAAGTAGATAGATAGTTCTATTAACTAAATTAAGGCATTATGGGGGTGCCATAGAAATCTCGATTCTGCTGGCACCACTATATACCATCACTTAGCTAAATCTTTGTATATAATTTGATCATTTTCCCCCTCAGACTCTCGGACGAGGACGGCAACAGCAGCGTGGACAACTACTACAAGTGTGATCAGTGTAGCAAATCCTACAAGTACATTGTCAGCCTGATCAAGCACAAGCACCGGGAACACACGGATCAGGACAAAAAGCAGTCGGACTCGGAGGACGATCTGCCGCTGGCCTCCACATCCGCTGCCTTGGCGTCGTCAGCCTCTGCCAAGCCCTCGAGGATCAATCGACGCGTCGAAGACTTCGACCCGCACAGCTGCGAGCCGAATGGAGCCAAGGAAATCAAGTGCATGATCTGCCTTCGTCGGTTCACTAAGCTGCGCGAGCTGAGGGATCACCTGCACGCCCATCCCACTGACTTTGATTTCGAGGCCCATGGAGAGCCCATCGAGCGCATAGCCGAGGGCTTCTTCAAGACTGCCGTCGAGTCCACGACGGAGGGCCTGAAGCGTCGCATATTCCGGGATCTCAGGTTGGGTGTGTATGGCCGCTACTATTCCATAACGAACCAGGCGCGCTACGAGATGAATATGGACAGCTCGGACACGGACAGCGACGGGGAGGGCGAGGCGGACGTTGTGCTGCGGCGCAGCTATGCCTGCGAGCTCTGTGACTCCCCGGAGGCTAGGTGGCCGCGAAAGTACCTGCTGCATCAGCACCACCGGCAGGAGCACACTTGGCTGGACGCCCCCTATGTCTGTCAGCGCTGCGACTCCCGCTTTCTCAGTGCCCAGCTGCTGGAGCACCACACCAGCCAGCTGTGCCACAACACGCTGAAGCGCTTCCAGTGCGACAAGTGTCCGCAGCGCTTCTTCTGGCGGCGGAACCTGCGAGCCCATCTCGTCGAGCACAAGAGTAAGGTGAGCCGCGACTGTGAAATAAGGGGAAGACTTAGAAGAAACCATTTAAAGGCTTTCAAAAACGAACCCTAATTAATTTAATTTTAATTTTAATTTAATTCTTATTACGTTTTGTAAATGACTTGAGTTATTCGCATAAAACAATGTCAAGCAGTTTATAAATCTCTTTTTATTTCTTGTTTTCTTTTCGGAATCAATATTTCAGCAAGAGTACTATTCGTGCGATCAGTGCTCCCGCAGCTTCCAGGATAAAAGCGCCGTAACCAAGCACAAACTGATGGTGCACCGGGACGGCAACGCACAGCTCATTCCATGCCGCTGGTGCACCCGCACCTTCTACCGCCCAGGTTTGCTCTACAAGCACGTTCAGCGGCACGGCTTCACAGGCCAGGATCTGCCGCTAGCCGAAACCCTGCTGGCGGACGCCTCCAAGCATACGGGTCAGAAGAGCATCCAGTGTAAAGTGTGCGATATTCAGTTCATCAGCGTGGCGGATCTACGTCGCCACATTGCCATGCAGGGCGGTCATAGCGATCTGCCATCGGCGTATATGATAAGTACTGAAACTGGCTTTGAGCTTCTGCTGGAGGACACGGACGACAGTGACGAGGAAAGTTACTCTGCCAGTAGAACCTACAGTTGTGACCTCTGCGAGCTGAGTTTCCGACGCCGACGGGAGATGAGCGAGCACCAGTACTCCCTGCATAGCTTCGACAAGCTGCCACATTCCTGCGAGCATTGCATTTTCAAGACTGTGGATAAGGTGAGTGAAACTTATAGTAATATATTAATTAATTTCTATAAAATACTCTATTTTTCAGTCCATGCTGGACCAGCACTTGAGCAGACAGTGCAGAAACAGCGACAAGAAGTTCGTCTGCCCGCGTTGTGGCTACAAGTTCATGTGGGAGGAGAATCTCGCCCTGCATCTGGCCACCCAGCATTCTAAGCAAACCGCCATGCCGGAAAATCAGACGCCATCGCGAAGGAAACGGCGCTTCCGCTACCAATGCCCCCACTGCTGGCGCTCCTTTGTCGTTCAGCCCAGCCTGGAGAAGCATATCCGGGACATGCACGTGGCCAAGAAGAATCCTGGTAAGAAGTATCTCTGCTCGCTCTGCGGCCTGGAAGCCCTGACGCCCAACAAACTGAACATCCACATGCGGCGCCATATGGGCGAGAAGCCATTTAAATGTGATCTCTGCGAGATGCGCTTTACAGTTTTCTACGAACTGAAGGTGCACCGCCGGAAACATACGGGCGAGCGGCCCTATCAGTGCACCTTCTGTGCCAAGGAATTTGCGAGGCCGGACAAGCTGCGGCGACATGTTTTCATGCACAACGCCAAGTCATAGAGTAATGATCAAGAGACTATATAAATGATAAATAAAGATGTCATTTGGGGATTTAATATATGGAATTTAGCTACGAGATATTTGGAATTAATTCAGCGATCTGAAATTACAAATGAGCTATTGGAACTCACGGATTTCTCTTAAAAGTGGGGTTTGGGTAAACTGCTAAATAAAATTATAGCTTTTAAGAGAGCCAACAAAGAGCTTTTCGTTCCACAAAACACCTTGTTCGGGGACAGTATCTTACAGAAAGTCATTCGCCACAGTCGCGAGTGCATCATCTAAGCAAAATCAACACAATGGCAGATCAAGCGATGCCGGCATGGGTCAATCAACAGCTTTTCCATGGCTTACTAGAAAATAATACTGAAAACTTCAAGGCCATAGTTAAGTTTGTCCCTGAAGCTGCGATCAGCAAAGGCGAGAATTATCTGACGATCGTGCTGCGTATACATATTGAGATGCAGATGAAAGGTGAGTCAGTCTTACTCTTCTCTTATCAATTAACCAACGATTAGATACAGATGACAGCACCAAAGATATCAGCTATATACTGAAGATACCATTAGTACCAGATGCCGAGGACCACGACTTTCACGACATGTTCACCACGGAACTGGATATGTATGATCGCCTGATACCCGAGCTGGAGGCGATGTATGCCAGGAATACTGCAATATCACCGAAATTTAAAGCGCTGCATTTCAAGTTTCCCGAAAATGCGGTCAAATGTGATTACATTTTATTGGAGGATCTGCGGAAGAGGGGTTACAGGAATGTGGACAGAACCCAGGGACTGGAACAGTTTGAAGTGGAAGCGGTTCTAAAGAAGCTGGCCCAGTGGCATGCGGCTTCTGCTAAAAGGGTCGTCGACCTGGGAGAGTACGAGAAGGGTCTTAGAGAGAGCTACTTTACAGCAGAGCACCAAAAACTGCTGGACGAATTCAATATTAATTTCTGTGTGCCCTTTTTGGAGTGTATGCAGACCTATAATCTGGATCCGGGGCAACTGGTCCTAATAGTAGGTTATTTTATACATAATATTCGAATTTATATATTTATATTATATATTCGGTTTTGTAATCCCACAGAGCGACTACACCTCCCGTTTAACCGATCTGAATATAGAGTTTGGCAAAAACGACCCTCTTGAGCTGAGTGTACTAAATCATGGTGATTTCTGGTGCAACAACTTTATGTTCAAGTACAAGGACTCATCGTCGGAGGTGGAAGATGTCTGCTTTGTTGATTTCCAGCTGCCCAAATATGGTAATTTTAAATAAATAAATATTTCAACTAAATTTAACAAAGAATTCCTTATATTTAGGCACACCTGCCCAGGATCTGCTATGCCTGCTGATGACCTCCCCCAAGTTCTCAATCAAACTGAAGAAATTCGACCATTTCATAGAGTATTATCACCGGCAGCTGGTCGAGCACCTCGGTCTGCTGAGCTACAACCGGAACGCACCCACACTGGCTCAGCTTCAAGCCCATCTGCACCGATACAGTCTCTGGGGTAAGGCCCGCCTCGATGCGATGCTAATTTCAGCTTGGGTACTGAATCCCAAATCTCTCTCGTAATTTCAGCATTTATATGCGCACAGCGAATGCTTCCCATAGTGCTGCTGCCGCCGGATCTGGACTCGAATATAGCGAATGTGATGGGCAATTCGGAGGAGGCGACGGCGTTCAAGCGTAAGATGTTTCTGCTCCCGGCGTACGTGGATCAAATCAAAGTCATACTGCCCTGGCTCATTGAGCGGGGTTACATAAGATGAACAACGGGTAGCCAAACAGGTTCAAACAGCTCAAATTATTGTAAAAGTATTAAATAATATATGCTATATAATAATTATCTGAATAATTACTCTAGCGAGAGAAAAAATCAGCAGACTATTTGGAAGATAATAGAACAGATTTTCTACATTATTCTATTTTTGTTACGGCGTAGAATTTTATATAAAAAAGAAGGAAAGCTAACTTACATTGGTAGTTTATATTAACATTGATATTAATAATAATATAATTTAATTGGTTTAAAAAAATCTATTTATATTCATTCCCGTTTTTAGGTAAGCTCAATTATTGGGATCATCACCATGAAGAATAGTTCAGAGAATGTAAACAAATATATATGTTTATTGTGAAATTAAAAACAAATCAAGCTTTTGGAGAGCGAATTATATACAGATTTCATCGGCAAAGCTAGGGAGAGAAGATCGAGCCAAAGCTTTCGAGTTCTACGAATTTGTGAAAGCTTCCCATCCGCCAGATATAAAACTATCTAATTCTCAATTTTCATCAGTCAACGCATTACGGTTCAACCAGGCGTATACGTACTTTTTGTGCTTTTAAACAAATTAAATTCAAATCCCTATTATCTGCAATGGCAGCAAACAAAATACCCGAGTGGGTCACTGCGGAACTCTTCGAGGATGCGCTCAAGGCGAGTGTGGATGGATATAGGAAGGTCAGGAGCTTTAAGGCGGAAACAGGAACTGCGGCAGGCGAGAACTACGCCACCGTTATGCTGCGGGTTCACATCGAAGTGGAGCTGCAAGGTGAGACACTTTTGGGGAACACCTTAAGAGCTTTATTGATTTCGAAACTCTCCCCCACAGATGGTAAAACCAAGCCGGTATCTTTCATGGTCAAGTTGCCACATCAGCTGGAATTGTACCAGGAAATGATGAAGCACACGGACGTCTTTAAAATCGAAAACACCATGTACACCCAAGTGGTGCCTGAGTTGGAGGCACTATACAAGGCTGCCGGATTGGAGGTCAGATTCGGCGCCAACACCTACAATCTCAGGAATGCCAAGAGTGCTTACATTGCTTTGGAGGACCTAAGCATTAGGGGGTTCAAGAACACCAATCGCCTTGAGGGACTCGATCAAGCGCACACCGAGAGAGTCCTGCAAAAGTTGGCCCAGTGGCATGCGGCCACAGCCGTACGGGTAGCCACCAAGGGACAGTATCCGGAGATCTTGCTGATGGGCTTCTTTAAGGTGGAAAATAAGCCAATGATGAATGAGATGATGAAAAGCATGAAACCGAAGTTCTTCCAGTGCTGCACCACCTACGAAGGTCACGAAGCGTATATAGACAAAATTGTAAGTTGAGCTGAACCCCATTAATAGTTAATATTTACTTTACAATCTCTACTTTCACTACAGAAAGCCCTACAGCCACTGGTAATAGACGAAATGTTAAGGCTGAGTCAGGTTGATCCCACGGAATTCAATGTGCTGAACCACGGCGATTGCTGGTCGAACAACGTTATGTTTCAGTACGATGACTTTGGCAAGATCAAGGAAGTCTACATGGTTGACTATCAGGTGCCCAAATACGGTTCGGTTGCCCAGGATCTTCTTTACTTCCTGATATCATCCACAAAACTGGAGGATAAGCTGAGCAAGTTCGACTACTACATTAAGGTTTATCACGATAATCTGGTAGAGCACCTCAAGATCCTGAAATATTCAAAGCCTCTGCCAAGTCTGAAAGAGATTCACATGGCGATGTACAAATACGGACTTTTCGGTGTGTATATTTAATTCTTTTTGTTTTAAATATGTATATTTATCTCTATTTTCCCTTCCAGCTTATTCCGTAGCCACTGGAGTTATGGCCGCCATTCTGGTGGATCCCACAGACAAAGCCAGTTTTGAGAACTTTATCAGTGATTCCGCCGATGGAGCGGATTTCCAGATGCAAATGTTCAACAATGCCCGCTACCGGAAACACATCCAATTGATTCTGCCCTGGCTGCTGAATCGTGGAGCCTTGGATATCAGTCAAGACTAGATTTAAATTAAATTTATTTATTATTAAACTGGAAGACCTGAGCACTGCATTCCCCGCCGAAATAAAAGACTTTATAAAAGAGTATTAAACTATATCAAATAAAGTTAACAATTGCAACGAAATAATACACAAATTTTAAATTATTGGGTGGCAGATGGGAAACAGTCATTTTTAAAACATTAAAAATAATCTAGGAAATCGTTATTAATATGATTCTCATGTATCGTTGCTAATATGATTTTAGTCAGAACCAAAACCAGATAATGGTTTATGGATAACGTCGCTTTGTAAGGGTCATTACTCCGAAAAGTAGTTGAAGGCCAACTTATTTTGTTTATGAACAAACAAATAATTATTCAAAAAAGCTTTTGAGAGAAAAATATTTGAGGTGGCATTAGAAAAGCTTGCGAGAGGCAATTTAGAGAAAGTATCTGAGAAATGCCTTGCATTAGAAGCAGACACATTTGTTTCTCTTCTAAACGAATTAATAATAACAATAATAAATAAAATTAAGGGGAATTCGGATCCGAGTTGAGGGAGAGCTACGCCATCAAGGCAGGCAAATATATTAATATTGAGCTGTTTATATTTTACTCAGCCTCCTCCCAAAGTCAATCACATGGAGTTTAATTAGCTTAACCAAGACGATTCCTGGTCGAATAATTTCATGATCCTTTTCGTATTTTAGGCAGGATAAAGTTGACAACCAGCTTCCTCAATTTTGATTTCCAGTTTCATTGATAAATTTTGATTAGAATTAAATCTTCCACAACGAAGGATTATTATAAAAATTTCCCGCAACAAACCTTTTTTAATATTGACACAAGAAACAGGTCAAATGACTCATAATTTAAAAAGTAAATATGGTTAAATAAATCTTTTTGCTATAAAGTTCAAGAGAATTGCAATCAAATATGTATAGTAAAATAAGGAAATTAATTGTAGAAAAAAATTACAACAAATTTTCAACAATTTGTCACATTTTTTCATTGAGCTTATATTTGTGAAGTCGCTTTAATAATAATGTTCAAACACTAACCTCAGATAATGTGGGAGAAGAGAGACCCGTGTGCCATATAAGGGCATAAACAAAACAAACTGAGAGAAAACCGAAAAAGCTTTAATTTCTCAGCTCTCTTATTTGTTAAACAAAAACAAAAACCGGCAATTAGTGGAGAGAAAAACAAGCAACAAGTGCCTTATAAGGCCACAAGCGAATAGCTTAGCAAAACAAAACTGAAAAATAAGCTTATCGTTTGTATATATAATGCTCTTCCTTTCCAGAACTCATAATAATTAAACAAGCTGCCCCCAGTTGGTATAAACGATCCTCCCATCGAGCTTCAGTCAGCACAAAAGAGTGCAACAGGACGTATACGTATTTTACTTCCAAAAATAAAAGAAAATTCCAATTATCTACAATGGCAGCCAGCAAAATACCCGAGTGGGTCACTGCGGAACTATTCGAAGATGTGCTAAAGTCAAGTGTGGAGGGATACTCCAAAGTCAGGACTTTTAAGGCGGAAATCGGATCTGCTGCCGGAGAGAACTATGCCGCCGTCATGCTGCGAATAAACATTGAAGTGGAGCTTCTGCTGGGAAAGACCAAGCAGGTGTCATATATGGTCAAGTTGCCACATCAGCAGGAGGCCATTAAGGAAATGATGAAGCACACGAACGTCTTCGAAATCGAACGCACCATGTACACCAAGGTGGTGCCCGAAATGGAGGCACTCTACAAGGCTGCCGGCTTGGAGATCACATTTGGGGCCAAGAGCTATGATCTCAAGAATGCCCAGACCGACTATATAGCGATGGAGGATCTGAGCATCAGAGGATTCAAGAATACCAATCGCCTTGAGGGACTCGACCAAGCGCACACCGAAAGAGTCCTGCGAAAGTTGGCCCAATGGCATGCAGCCACTGCCGTCCGGCTAGCCACCAAGGGACAGTATCCAGAGATTTTGCTGGATAGCTATTTCAAGGAGGAAAACAAGGAGATGATGAGCAGCATAGGACAGAGATTTATCCAGTGCTGCGCCACTTACAAGGGAAATGAAGCATACATAGACAAGATTGTAAGATTAGTTCAACTTTATTGATTGATTGATTGATTATTTACCAGGTTTTGATATTTTTCCCTACAGAAAGCCTTAAAGCCCCTCATAATAGATGAGATGTTTAAGCTAAATAATGTTGATCCTTCGGGCTTTAATGTCCTGAATCATGGAGATTCTTGGTCGAATAACATTATGTTCCAGTACGATGACTCTGGCAAGATTGAAGAGGTTTACTTGGTTGACTTTCAGGCGCCCAAATATGGATCTGTGGCCCATGATCTTTTGTACTTTTTGCTTTCATCTACAAAACTGGAAGACAAGCTGAGCAAGTTTGATTATTACGTTAAGGTTTACCACGATAACCTGGTGGAGCACTTGAAGATCCTGAAATATTCCAAGGCTGTTCCAACTTTAATAGAAATTCACATGGCGCTTTTTAAATATGGCAGTTTTGGTGAGCACAGTAAAAATTAAAATTAAAATATGTAATAATATCTTAAATTGTTTTCTTTTCCAGCTTACTCCGTGGCCACTGGAGTAATGGCAGCAGTTCTACTGGATCCCACAGACAAAGCCAGCTTTGAGACCTTTATCAGCGATTCTTCCGAGGGAGTGGATTTCCAGATGCAAATGTTCAACAATGCCCGCTACCGAAAGCACATCCAATTGATTCTGCCCTGGCTGCTTAACAGAGGAGCCTTGGATATCAGTCAGGACTAGAAAAAGCAGTTAATATAAAAGATCTGATTACCGCATTCCCTGTCCGTTGTTATTATTACAATATTAAACTGAACTAAATAAAATAAAGACATCAAAGCAATAACTTTTGTATTTCTATTGAAAAGGAGGTGTAACCATGGGAAAGCCATATCAGAAAGTATTGATTACTAACATGCGTCACCTAATATTATTTTTTCCTATCAAACTGGCCCTATCTCTCTATAAACAAGGTCTTACTTAACAAATACATCAACACTCTAGTTGCAATAACCTTGATTTAGTACATTTTAATTAAAAATAAAATAAAGAAATGTTTAACAAACACAAAAAGCGGAAGAAAGTTGCACTCGAGTTTGTCTAAAAATAACTCTGACTCTGAAGATAAAAAATAACTTTATTTATTATTATTCCTGCCATAAATTATAAATATAAAAGTAAATAAAAACATATTAAAATTATTTTTGAAGTATATAAATGATGTATCTTAAATCCCATCGTAATTCAAATATATATTTAAATTAGTTTTCAAAGTTTATGTTGGCCATCTTTAAGTCTCTAAAATCTGCTGTTTAATAAAAGATAGACAGACAAATATGGTTAATTCGACTTGGTTGGTAAGGCTTGGCTGGTATTCATAGGGAATACCGAATGTAAACAATAATTTTGATGAGTAAGCAAAGGTTTTGTATAATTATTTTTGCGTATTTATTTATATTCTGGTACCGGTAGGGTTTAGTTTAATGTTCTCCTCTAATATCTTCCATATTTGGGCATAGTCATAAGGAGGGTTCATTGATAACCGTCTCTCTGCAAGGGTCACCACTCCAAAAACTGGTTGAAGGCTATACAACACCATATATGAACACAAAATGTGTTGACGAAAGCTTCGAAAGAGAGAAATACTTATGGCACCGCATTGGAATAGCTTGCGAGTGGCGATAGAAACTACTACCTAGCTCTTGGGTGTATATAAGCCCCATAATTCTCTTCGTGTAGCCTCAGTTAGTGACCGGCAGTCCAAAGAGACGTACACCTTTGTTTCTCATCTAGAGGAATACCAATTCGTAAAATATATACACATAATGGCGGACAATAAAATTCCCGATTGGGTCACTGGCGAGCTTTTCGAAGATGTGCTGAAGACGACCATAGAAGGCTATTCAAAAGTGAAGAATTTTAAGGCTGAAATCGGATCAGCGGCAGGAGAAAACTATGCCACCATTATGCTGAGGATTCACATTGAAGTGGAGCTAAGGGGTAAGTCCATATACTGTCTAGTCCACGTCCACTCTTCTGATTTTAAAATGTCTTCTTCTTAGATGGCAAATTCAAGAAGGTGTCCTTTATGATGAAGCTGCCCCACCAACTGGAGATCTTGCAGGAGATGACCAAGAAGAACAGCATGTTTGACATGGAGAGCGGCATGTACAATCAATATGTGCCCGAAATGGAGGCTCTTTACAAGGCCGCAGGCGTGGAGATCACTTTTGGAGCCAAGAGCTACGATCTCAAGAACGCCAAGAGTGAATATGTGGTCCTGGAGGACTTGGGCATGAGGGGATTCAAGAATGCCAACCGACTTGAAGGCCTGGATCAAACTCACACCGAGAGAGTGCTCCTCAAGCTGGCCCAGTGGCATGCGGCCAGCGCTGCGCGAGTGGCCACAAAGGGTCCGTATCCGGAAGACCTGATCGTTGGCTTCTTCAAGGACGATAACCGTCCAATGATGACCGCGATGACAAAATCTTTGGGTGAGAAATTCCTCAAATGCTGTGCCACCTACGAAGGCAACGAGGCGTACATCGAGAAAGTCGTAAGTAGGAAAATATTCGTATTATTTTTGGTGTTTCTAACTCAAGTTTCTGTTTTACCTGTAGAAAGAGCTGCAGCCTGTGATTATGGACAAAATGTTCGAGATGGCCAAGGTCGATCCCACCGAGTTTAATGTGCTAAACCATGGCGATTCCTGGGCGAACAACATTATGTTCCAATACGATGCCTTTGGCAAAATCAAGGAGGTCTATATGGTTGACTACCAGCTGCCCAAGTACGGCACAGTGGCGCAGGACCTTCAATACTTCCTGCTTTCATCCACCAAATATGAGGATAAGCTGTCCAAGTTCGATTATTACATTAAGATGTATCACAGCTATCTGGTGGAGCACCTAAAGATCCTGAAATACTCAAAGCCTATTCCCAGCCTTCGTGATATTCACTTGTCGCTCTTAAAGCACGGATCTTTTGGTAAGAATTAATTGTAGTTCTCAGAAATTAAAACAAATATTAAGTGGTGATTTTTCTTTATATTTTCCAGGCTTTTCTGTTGTCACAGGTGTGATGGCCGGTGTACTGCTGGATCCCACGGAAAAGGCCAGTTTCGAAAACTTTGTGGGCGACACCGAAGCCGGAGTGGATTTCCAAATGCAGCTGTACAGTGGGCCCCGGTACCGCAAACACATCGAGGCGGTCATGCCGTGGCTGCTCAATCGCGGTGCCCTGGAGTCCAATTAGTATTGTTAACAACAATTTCCCCAAACAAACTATTTCCTTGTTTGCCCAACAAGAGCTCGGCAACTGAGTCAGAACCAAAGGCAGTGATAAGGCTATCTATATCTGTTTAAAAGTATTAATAAAAGGGTAAACCGCCGATTGATAGAGAAGTTAAATCAATGTTTACAAAACACTCAAAAGATTATTTATAAAAGAGAAAATGTACTTGTTTTTCGCTAGCTGAAAGATACATAAATAAATATAAACTATTTCAAACACCTTGCTATTTATGCTATTTTTAGTGATTCAGCGTAAATATTTAATTGGAAACAAAAACCTGAATACATTGGCTAACCAGTGGAAATTGAGAGACCTAAACCAAAAAAGGGCAAAAGCAAGGCAGCGACAAATAAAACTATTAAAACAGCTTTTATTTTTTTGATTTGTTTTTAATCTCTAATTTCTAGTTACAAAACACAAATGCTAGTTCACCGGCAAACAAAAAATCGGCGATAAATAGAGATAATGGCATGAATCAAGTGCCTTTCAAGGTTGCATGCGAATAGTTTAGCAAAACAAAACTGATACCTAGGGCTTATCGAATTTCGTGCTCTTCGTCTATGAATATATAGTATATGAGAATTTCTATAAAGTCGAAGGCGACATTTTTACCATTTCAAATAAGAACTAAAAAACTTTATTTTTTTAAATTAAATTTGTAAATTCTTTTGCCGCATTTGCCACTTCTACAGAAATACCCATATGTCTTTTGTTATTAACAATTACTATATTATGTAAAGGCCTTTCTACAGATGAAAAATAGAAGTATAAAAGATTTGAAGGCTTGCTTGCTTGCTTGCTTAAACACAAATATCAGTGCCACAACTCTAAAATCTTTATTCTTACTACACAATTTTATGAAATGCGCTCAGATAAGCAAAAAGCTTCTTTTAAGGGAAAAGCTAACCACTACGATTGACAAAAAGCCCATAGATTTTGAATTTCGAAAACCTACAATTATTATTAAAGCTTTGCCTAACTTCTATAAAATAGTGCAGCTTCCCAGTCGGTCTTCAGTTAGCTCCACATAGTTTAACACTGCGTATACTTGTTTTACTCGCTCGATAAAAACTAATTAGGATTATCTGCCATGGCTGCCAGCAAAATACCCGACTGGCTCTCCGCCGAACTGTTCGAGGATGTACTCAAGTCCAGTGTGGAGGGATACTCCAAGGTTGCCAATTTCAAGGCGGAACTTGGATCTGCGGCAGGAGAGAACTTCGCCTCCATTATGCTGCGGGTACACATTGAAGTGGAGCTCAAGGGTAAACCCATAAAAATATTTAAATTCACTATCATAAAAATCTTATTTAATATTTCCTTCTCTCAGATGGCAAAACCAAAAAGGTGTCGTACATGGTCAAGCTGCCGCATCCGCCTAAAAATGACAAGGAGATGCTGAACAGCAAACACGTTTTCAACGTCGAGCGTACCATGTACAGCGAGGTAGTGGCAGAGATGGAGGCACTTTACAGGGAAGCAGGAGTAGAGATTACATTTGGAGCCAAGAGATACGATCTCAAGAAAGCTGAGACGGAATATCTGGCTCTGGAGGATCTAAAAGTAAAAGGATTCAAGAATGTCAAACGTCAAGAGGGCCTTGATCAAGCTCACACGGAGAGAGTTCTCCGTAAGCTGGCCCAGTGGCATGCTGCCTCAGCGGTGCGGGTGGCCACCAAGGGTCCGTATCCGGAAATCGTGATTCGCGGTTATTTAAAGGAAGAAAACCGTCCGGCGATGGCTGAGCTGGTTGACAGATCGCAATCGAGATTCATCAAAAGCTGCGCCAGCTACGAAAACAACGAGCTTTACATTGACAGAGTCGTAAGTAATTACAATTTAATTTGTAATTAACAATGAAATCATCGTTCTGTTCTCCGCCCACTAGAAAGCTCTCAAATCCGTGTTCCTTGACAAATGTTTCGAGTTCGCCAAGGTCGATCCCACCGAGTTTAATGTGCTGAACCACGGCGATTCCTGGTCAAACAACATAATGTTCCAATACGATGCCGTTGGCAAGATTAAGGAGGTCCTTTTGGTCGACTACCAGGTCCCCAAGTACGGAACTGTGGCGCAGGACTTATACGTCATGCTGATATCCTCCACCGGGCTGGAGGATAAGCTAACCAAGTTCGATTATTACATTAAAGTGTACCACGATTATCTAGTGGAGCATCTGAAGATTCTGAAATACTCGAAACCCATTCCCAGCCTTTGTGATATTCACTTGACACTTTTAAAACACGGTTTTTGCGGTGGGTATTTGCAATTATTAGTTAATCTAATTCAACATTTCCATTCACCCTATCCAGGTTACGCCGTGACCACTGGCGTAATGGCCCTCGTTCTTCTTGACCCCAGAGACGACGCCAGTGCAGATAAATTTACAGACGACACTGAGGCCGGAGAGGACTTCCAGATGCAGCTTTACAACAGTCCCCGCTACCGCAAACACATCCAGGCAGTGCTCCCCTGGCTGCTCAACCGCGGTGCTTTGGATATTAATTAAAAAGAACACCCCAACAAACAATTTCCTAGTATGGCCAACAAAACCTCGAATCTTGAGTAATAACTTAAGGAATTGATAATGTTATCAGTATCTGTCGGAAAGTATTAATGAAATTGTAAGCGGCGATTGATAGTGGAGTTCAATCAGTGTATGTAATATACCAAAAAGGTTAGCTAGCTAGCTAAGAGATAATTAAACAAATGTAAACAATTCCTAACACAGAATATATTAATTAAAATGAACAAGAATATCTCATTTAATTGTCTTCTATGACAAGGCTTTCGTTTTAATTTCTAATCTGCGTTACAGGCTGAGATTGGGATAACAAAATTGCACCTTTAGCTCCCACTCTTCATACATTCATAAAAATGACTACAGATATGGGAATAGCTTTTTAGACATTAAAGAAAATTCTACGATCCAGCTAGAGCTCTCTGGTTCTACAAAACGTAATTTCAACCCTCATTATTATCGTAAAAGCTCCCCCCCAGCTGGTATAAAACTATTGATCGTCTCTGTCGACCCTCAGTCAGCACAGCCGAAGCCAACCGGGCGTATACTTGTTCTACTTGCTCTATAATATTTAATTACAATTATCTGCAATGGCGGCCAGCAAAATACCCGAGTGGGTCACTGCGGAATTATTCGAGGATGTGCTCAAGTCAAGTGTGGATGGATACTCGAAGGTAAACACTTTCAAAGCGGAAATCGGATCTGCAGCAGGAGAGAACTACGCCACCATCATGCTCCGCGTACACATCGAAGTGGAGCTCAAAGGTTAGCCTATAAACTTGCATCCATTATCATTTCTGATTCAATATTTCCTGCAAATAGATGGTAATACCAAAAAGGTGTCGTACATGGTCAAGTTGCCGCATCAGAACGAAATGTACAGGGAGATGCTGAAGCGGACTAATATTTTCGACACTGAGCGAACCATGTACAACGAGGTTGTGCCCGAGATGGAGGCACTTTACAAGGAAGCCGGAGTGGAGATCACATTTGGAGCCAGGAGCTACGATCTCAAGAACGCCGAGACGGATTATGTGGTCCTGGAGGATCTGGGAATAAAAGGGTTCAAGAATGCCAATCGCCTCGAGGGACTTGACCAAGTCCACACGGAGAGAGTTCTCCGTAAGCTGGCCCAGTGGCATGCAGCCTCCGCGGTGCGGGTGGCCACCAAGGGTCCGTATCCGGAAGTCCTTCGTCTTGGTTTTTTTAAGGAAGAAAGCCGTCCAATGATGGCTGAGATGATGGACGGAATGGGATCGCGATTCGTCAAAAGCTGTGCCACCTATGAAAACAACGAGCTTTACATTGACAGAGTCGTAAGTAATTACTATATAATATATGTAATTAACAATGTTATAATCGCTTTTTTCTCCGCCCACTAGAAAGCTCTCAAATCCGTGTTTGTTGACAAATGTTTTGAGTTCGCCAAGGTCGATCCCACCGAGTTTAATGTGCTAAACCACGGCGATTCTTGGTCAAATAACATTATGTTCCAATATGATGCCTTTGGTAAGATCAAGGAGGTCTACCTGGTCGACTACCAGATTCCCAAGTATGGAACTGTGGCCCAGGACTTGCTATATTTCCTGCTTTCCTCTACCAAACTGGAGGATAAGCTAAGCAAGTTTGATTATTACATTAAGGTGTACCACGAACATCTGGTGGAGCACCTGAAGATTCTGAAGTACTCAAAGCCCATTCCCAGCCTTCGTGATATTCATTTGGTGCTCTTCAAATACGGATTTTTTGGTGAGTATTTAAGATTATATATCAGACAGATTTCAGCAATTTCATTTCCTTTATATAGGTTACACCGTGGTTACTGGCGTGATGGCCGCTGTTCTCCTGGATCCCACAGATACAGCCAGTTTTGAGAACTTTGTAGGCGACACTGAGGCCGGAGCGGACTTCCAGATGCAGCTCTACAACAGTCCCCGCTACCGCAAACATATCCAGGCAGTGCTGCCCTGGCTGCTCAATCGCGGCGCCATGGATATTAATTAGAATAATTTCCCCCCACAAACTATTTCTTAATTTGACCAACAAAAAGTCGTTGAAATGAGTCATAACTTGATGAGCCGATATGGTTATCAGTATATGTTCGAAAGTATTAATAAAATGGTAAAAGCCAATTGATAGCGTGTTGTTATACACTACAGAGTTTTTTTTATGAAGGAGAAAACAATTATTTTCAGATTTTCAAGAGATAGTTAAGAAAAATATTAACTATTTTTAACGCTTTGTTGTCAAAGTGATATTTGCAATGCAGCGCAAACATTAATTTAAGCACACGAAACCCGGAAACTTATTTTACAACAAGGCATTAGGTTTAGTTTGCGATGTGCGTTGCATGGTTCTATCAGGATAAACACAATCATAAGGTCACAGCTGCGACAGATTTCAAACATTAATAAAACATACATTTAGCCTAAAGATACTCGAATAGCTTTTCAGAGAGAAAAGCTAACGATCTAGAGAGTGCCCTCTGGTTCTATGAAACGTATTTTCAAATCTGCATTATTATGATTATTATTAAAAGCTCCCCCCAGCTGGTATAAAACATTTGATCTTCTCTGTCGCCCCTCAGTCAGCACTGCCGAGTCCAACGGGGCGTATACTTGTTCTACTCGCTCGATAAAAAATAATTACGTTTATCTGCCATGGCTGCCAGCAAAATACCCGACTGGGTGACTGCCGAACTGTTCGAGGATGTGCTCAAGTCCAGTGTGGAGGGATACTCCAAGGTGGCCACTTTTAAAGCGGAACTTGGATCTGCGGCTGGAGAAAACTATGCCACCATCATGCTGCGGGTACACATAGAGGTGGAGCTGAAGGGTAAATCCATTAATTTAAATCCATAATCATTTCTAATTCAACATTTCCTCGCCTCAGATGGCAAAACCAAAAAGGTTTCCTATATGGTTAAGTTGCCACAGCAGCAAGAAATGTTTAAGGAAATGATGGATAAAATCAACATATTCGGCACTGAGCGCACCATGTACAATGAGGTTGTGCCTGAAATGGAGGCACTTTACAAGGAAGCCGGTGTGGAAATAAAATTTGGAGCTCAGAGCTATGATCTTAAGAACGCCAAGACGGATTATGTGGCCCTGGAGGATCTGGGCATCAAGGGGTTTAAGAACGCCAATCGCCTCGAAGGACTCGATCAAGCTCACGCGGAGAGAGTTCTTCGTAAGCTGGCCCAGTGGCATGCTGCCTCCGCGGTGCGAGTGGCCACAAAAGGACCATATCCAGAAATCGTGATCAATGGCTTCTTCAATGAGCAATCCCGTCCAATGATGTCTGAAATGATGAAAGGAATGGGAGAGCGATTCGTCAAATGCTGTGCCACCTACGAAGGCAACGAGGTTTATCTTGACAAAGTTGTAAGTAAAATTTATTTTTAAATATGCCATAGATTGTCTATACAATATCTCTCTCTTTTCTTTTAACTAGAAAGCTCTCCAGCCCGTATTTGTTGACAAATGCTACGAGTTCGGCAAGGTCGATCCCACCGATTTTAATGTGCTAAACCACGGCGATTCCTGGTCAAACAACATAATGTTCCAATACGATGCCTTTGGCAAGATCAAGGAGGTTTATTTGGTCGACTACCAGATTCCCAAGTACGGAACTGTGGCCCAGGACTTGTACTATTTCTTGCTCTCCTCTACCAAACTGGAGGATAAGCTGACCAAGTTTGATTATTACATTAAAGTGTACCACGATTATTTGGTGGAGCACCTGAAAATTCTGAAATTTTCAAAGCCCATTCCCAGCCTTCGTGATATTCACTTGGCGCTCTTCAAATACGGATATTACAGTAAATATTTCCTATTAATTTCTTTCAGCATTTTAACATTTTCGGTTTTCATACAGGCTATGTTGTGGTGACTAGCGTAATGGGCGTTGTTCTCCTGGATCCTGCAGACGTCACCAGTTTTGATAACTTTATGGATGATCCTGCAGCGGGAGCTGATTTCCAGATGCAGATCTACAACGGTTCCCGGTACCGCAGGCACATCCAAGTGGTCCTGCCATGGCTACTCAATCGCGGTGCCCTTGATATGAGTTAGAAGCAAACATTTCCAATATTTTCACAACAAACCTGTGAATTAAGTCAGATTTTAGAGCGATCCCATGATAGTGTTATCTGAACCTTCGTGCGATAATGTCCACGAGCATTAATAAACGTAGAACTTCGAACGAACGATAAACGGGGGTTCAATCAATTTGCAACAATCAGTATAAAAGTGTATTTTTGACATTATAATAAACAATTGTGATTCACAGATGTTTTGGCGTCTTGATAGCGTTGCTTGGTTACCGCAAACAAGTTCTGTTTAAGGCCAATTGGGCAAATCAAAACAAAACATTTAAAAAATGAATGAAACCTGAAAAAGCTCCCTATGGCTGTTATATGTATATATGTATATTCCTATATGTACATATGTAATGAATGTTTGGGGTTCTATTTGTGGTTTATTATTCCTGGAATTTATAATTTCTTAATTGCCAAGTAAACACACAGCGAGAAATTGTCACTTTATTGCTCTTAAATGTTTGCTGGGAACTAATTTGTGGTTGACACCAAACAGAAAACAAATATATATGTATATAGTATATGGTGACTTAAACTATTATATATCGCTGGAGGATTACTTTTAAAAATAAAGTAATACATATAAATAAAAGATAAAATAGATAGATAGATAGAAGCAAAATAAAATAAGAAGCTTATCATTATTTTTTACTCTTTAAGACAAGACTTTAGGGTTTGTAAATATATAAAAAAATCTTTTGTTTATGTTTGCATATCTACAGCTCACAGTTTAGTCCAGTTACCAGGCATAGACAATCGTAAAATGCTATTCCGCGATATAGCACTTTCAGATATGGCAAAAAGTTAAGCGAAAACGCTTGGGAAACAGACGTAAACTTTGTCAAGTTGTCTAGGTTTGCTTATATTACCTAACTTATTCCTTATACTTAATGAAAATACATACAAATCTAGGTTACATAACACCTATTCAAAACAACAGCAAAGCGCTTCATCATCATTGCAATCAACCCGTAAAAGTCTGTGAGGATGAGATAGTGCTTATCGTTCTTCCTGAATTTATTTAAAAGATGCGGCTAGGAGGCAGATCTTCCAGTCTCTGTTCAGAAGTCAAAGAGATATTTTCGCAATGCCGCCACAAACGAAGGACGAACAGGTTTGCCAGAGGGAAGTCCAGATTCCGGACTGGGTTAAGCCGGAAGCCTTTGAAGAGCTGCTTAGGCAGAAGGTCAAGGATTACAAGGAGATAAAATCTCTGAGGGCCAAAGCTGGTGTCGCTCCTGGAGAGAATTATGCCACCATAATGCTAAGAGTAGAGCTGGATGTAGAAACCAAAGGTTAGGCTTTTATAGCGTTTTGGGTAAATTTAAAGTTCAATTAATGCTCCAGACAAGTCCCTGGTGACCAAGGCCTTCATGCTAAAAACTCCCCACCAATCGGAGACCTATCGCAAAATTCTCGAGGAGACGGATATCTTCGATGTGGAGCGTGGAATGTACCTTGAAGTGGTTCCCGAAATGGAGCAGCTGTATCGAGATGCTGGTCTGGAGGTGAAGTTTGGTGCCGAGATCTACGAGATTTCGGCCAGCGATTATTATGTCCTCTTGGAGGATCTTAGGCCACGCGGCTTCAAGAATGCCAATCGCCTCGAGGGCTTGGACCAGACGCACACCGAAAATGTCCTTCGAAAGCTGGCCCAGTGGCATGCGGCGTCTGCTGTTCGCGTGGAGCTCAAAGGACCCTACGAGCAGAAGTATACAACGGGCTTTTTCAAGTCCGAGGAAATTGTGGATGCATTCTGCAATCGCAGCGTCAAGAATCTGCTGAAACACATTGATCAGTACGCAGGTCATGAGACGTATCTTAAAGATTTGGTGGGTATGCATAGCGACTATCTCTGGATTTCTGTATCTTATCGCTCTCCCGATCTTCCGCTACAGCACAGTGTCTCCGAGAAGTTGATGGACGTGGTCAACGATCTGAACGTGCCAAAAGCCGACGAGTTCAATGTCCTTAACCATGGCGATGGCTGGTCCAACAACATTATGTTCCAGTACAACGAGAAGAACGAAATTTTGGACACGTACTTCGTCGACCTGCAAATCCCCAAATATGGAACTGTGGCCCAGGACTTGTACTACTTTCTGATTTCTTCAACTAGCTTGGACATCAAAATATCCAAGTTTGACTATTTAATTTGGTTCTATCACTCTGAGCTGGTCAAGCATCTGAAATTGCTGAAGTACCCAAAGCCTCTGCCCACTCTCAGAGGTATTCGTGATGCCCTCAACAAGTACAGTGGTTGGGGTGAGTTTTTGGTTCAAAATATTTAAGATTAAGATCTCATGTAACAAATTTTATTTCAGGCTTTATTTGTTCTGCCTGCATAATGGGTTTCGTTTTGCTGGATCCCAGAGACGATGCACACTTCGATCAGATCATGTCATCCGAAGACTCCAGCTTTAAGAACTCCATCTTTACCAATCCCAGATATCGTCGGCACATGGAGGTCCTGTTGCCTTGGTTGCAACAAAGAGGCGCCCTCGAATAAATCTTTAAATCCGTTTTATATTTTTCACATAATCTAATTTTAAGTATTTTGTTTTTATAAAAAATAAAACAAATTTTTAAATGGAAATTTTTAATGGTTTGGTATTTGTCATTGCTTTAATTGTGGGCTTTACTTTATGATTTAAGAGGGTTTTGTGGTGAGTTACTGGATTTTCTTAATAAAAATAAAATAAAATTAATTACAAGGAAAATATTTTATTTATTATTAAATGTATTTCCTAATTATATCATCTTTCACTAAGATATATTTCTTTTGTCCATTTAAAAGGAAATAATTTATTCAAAATTAATATCCTAGCTAGGCTTTGTTTCTTATTTAATATAATTTCTTATTATTTCATCTGTCTCTAAGATATATTTCTTCTGTACATTTCTTTTTATTAAAAATTGTGGAAAAACTAAGGAAAAGATAGCTGATGATTATCTTTAATTATTATTATTTATATCAGTCACTAAATCTTATTTTTTTATTTATTTATTAATTGTAGAAAATATTTCAGCATTTCAACCTCCTTAATTCTTTATTATTTATATGTTTATCATTTTAAATGGTTTAAATAAATATTGTGCAATTCGAGACAGGCGCACGCGAGACTGTTAAGTTCTGAGCAAATAAATTAAATTAATTTACTGATACTGATAATTGTTATTATTCCAGTCGTATTCTCACACCTGGGAAACTGCCTCGCAATGCTGAGATGCTAATGAGTGAGAGGATTGTTTCTTCAAACTAATCACAGACCCTACCTTTAAGTTTTAGGTGTAACAATCTGCTGTGTCACATTTGCACAAACGAATTTTAGACAATCTGCTGTTTGCATGGCTAGAGATAAGTTTAATCGGACTCATCGCCTATAGTTTCTGTGGGATGTATAAAAAAGATGCCTCGTAGGGGGAGTATTCATTAAGTGTTTGGAATTCAACGAGACAGATCGACGATGCCGCCACAGACAAAAGAAGATGAGCTTGACCAGAGGAAAGTCTTAGTTCCGGATTGGCTAAAGGCAGAAGCCTTTGAAGATCTACTCAGAAAGGATGTCAAGGATTACAAGGCGACGAAGGCCATGAGAGCCAAAGCAGGTGTCCCTGTTGGGGAGAACTATGCCACCATAATGCTGAGAGTGGAGCTGGATGTGGAAACCAAAGGTGGGGGTCTAATTTCATTTTACCTGACTGGATAATCTATATATTATATATCCATATGTACTCAGACAAATCCCAAGTCACCAAGGCTTTCATGCTGAAGACTCCCCACCAATCGGAGGCCTATCGCAAGGTCATCGAGAAGTCAAACATCTTTGATGTGGAACTAGGAATGTATCTGGAAGTGGTTCCCGAGCTGGAGCAGCTGTATCGAGATGCTGGTCTCGAGGTGAAGTTTGGTGCCGAGGCCTACGAGATTCCTGTCAGTGATTACCATGTCCTTTTGGAGGATCTCAGGCCACGTGGCTTCAGGAATGTGAATCGGCTCGAGGGCATGGATCAGGCTCACACAGAGAGTGTCCTGAAGAAAATGGCCCAATGGCATGCAGCATCTGCTGTTCGCGTGGAAACCAAAGGACCCTACGAGGAGAAGTTTACCAAGGGCTTTCTGAAGAACGAGGAAATCGTGGATGCCTTTTGTAATAGAAACATTAAGGTTTTTCTAAAGAACGTGCATCTGGTCAAGGATTATGAGGCTTATCTAAAGGATTTGGTGGGTATACTTTTTAAATTTAGCTTTCCATTTTGTTATTATTGTTATTATTCGACAGCAATTTGCAGCCAACAAGTTAATGGATATTGTAAACGACCTAAATGAACCAAAGCCTGACGAGTTCAATGCCCTTAATCATGGCGATGGTTGGTCTAATAACATAATGTTCCAGTACAATGAGAAGAACGAGATCTTGGACACGTACTTCGTCGACCTGCAACTGCCCAAGTGGGGCACGGTGGCACAGGATCTGTACTACTTCCTGTTGTCCTCCACAAGTTTGGATGTGAAAGTAGCGAAATTTGACTATTTTATATGGTTTTATCATTCAGAGTTGGTCAAGCACCTGAAGTTGCTTAAGTATTCAAAAACCCTGCCCACTTTAAGAAGTATCCGAGACACTCTCTCCAAATACAATGCATGGGGTGAGTGTTTGACTTTTATTTTTTAAATTTCACTCCTTAATTAATCCCATTATTATTTGTAGCTTTCGTTTGCTCCTGTACCATAATGCCATTTGTTCTGCTGGATCCCAAGGATGGGGCTGATATGGAACAAGTCTTATCTGACGATGACTCTGCCTTTAAGACATCCTTATACGTGAATCCCAGATTCCTCAGGCATATAAATGTCCTTTTACCTTGGCTGCAACATCGAGGAGCATTGGAATAGTTTTAGTCTTTAGTCTTAAAAACCAAAATCTTTATGTTTTATTTTACTTACATAATTTGTGGTCGCTTTAATAATAAAAACTGAAGTGTGGCTTTCACAGATAAGATAAATATAATGCAAATATTATTCGAAACCCTTAAGAAGCCGTAAATATTTTTTGTGATAAGGAAATATAAAATGTACTTGAAAAACGCAAGTTAAGATGACTTAAGGTCTCTTTAGGTTTGTGAAATTGATCAGCAGAAGAAGCTCTTATGTATTTTTCAACAGATACAAAAGGGATTTCCGGGTTTGAAAGAAGGTGAGTAACATATTTAAGATATATCTGCATTAAAGCATTTATCATAGTCTAGAAGCAAATTTAATTTAATTGAAGTTATTAATTTTACTTGATTCTCTGGCGAATATATGTAGAATAAAATTTAGAAACCAGAATAATTAATAATAAAAGTCGACAATATATTTTTATTAAATAATGAGAAAACATAAATATGTGGTTGGTTTAATTCTATTAATTCTTTAATATTTGAATGATATTAAACTTTTGTTTAAGAGATCAGCGAATTTACTCTTGAAAATATCATAAATGGAAGGCATCATAAAAATATATATATAGTTATCACATTCCGTTTTCTAACCAATTTCTGTTTTTGCAATTATTGCTTCAATTAATGTATTTTTTTCTAACAGACAATCCATACATGGTTTTATGGACACATTCATAATACAAATTTCATATATTGCCCCCTACACACATGGTTTGTTGTGGTCCGACTGGCTATATACATTTATATATGCCACTCTCTTTATCTCTGGAAACAAGTTCTTTGGAGAGGGCTCTCTTTTCGAGCTTTCGGATCGGCCTTTGTTATTGTTTATATGAATATATACTTATTTATTTACGAAAAACAGAGATAGAGGGGGCAAAAAGCTCACTCTATATCAATATAAAATACAAACAGCCGGCAAAACGGCCTTCAGTTTGTATACAATGACGGACGAGGCCGCAACTGTTCCAGTGCCCGCTTGGCTGAAGGCAGATCTCTTCGAGAAATTGCTGTCGGAGCGTTTTGGGGACAAGTATGTGGGAATCAAGAGCTTCGAGCCGGTGGCCGGTCTCATGCCGGGGGAAAATTACTCCACCATCATGCTGCGCCTACACTTCGAAGTCGAACTGAAGGGTGAGTCATACTACATAGATGTGGCAAACAAAGAAAAGTGAAGACTCATTAGGGCTCCGCCATTAGATCACGTCATCGAGAAGGTGAGCTATATGCTGAAGACGCCGCACGACTTCGAGATGTACCTCGAGATCCTTAAGAAGAACAACATGTTCGAGGTGGAGCGGAACGTCTTCCTGCAGGTGATTCCCGAGCTGGAGAAGATGTACGAGGACGCGGGTCTGAAGGTTAAGTTCGGAGCCAAGGCCTACGAAATTCAAGGTCCCGAAAACTACGTCCTGCTGCAGGATCTCAAACCGTTTGGCTTTAAGAATGTGGATCGCTTGGAGGGCCTAGACATGGCCCACACCAAGGGAGTTCTCAAGAAGATGGCTCAGTGGCACGCTGCCTCGGCCAGCAGAATCCATCTAAAGGGTCCTTACACCCAAAACTATCTGCAACCGACTTATGCCGACTCCATGAAGGAGAATATCGAGCAGGTGGCCGAGACTCTGGGAAAGTACTTCCTGAAGTGCCTGCCCCTCTACGAGGGCTACGAGGAATACAGCGAGGCGGTGGTGAGTTGGGAAATCATCTAAATTTTACTGAAGATTTTTGTTTAATTTATTCTTTTTACAGCACAAGATCCAGCCCAAAATAGTGGACTTGATGTATGCAATGAACACGCCCGATCCGGAGGACTTTAACGCTCTGAATCATGGAGATTGCTGGACGAATAACATCATGTTCCGGTATGAGGGCGAGAATCCCGAACCAGCCGAGACCTATTTTGTGGACCTGCAGCTGCCGAAGGTCGCCTGCGTGGCCCATGACCTCATATATTTCCTTTTGGGATCCACGCAATTTGACATAAAGTTGTGCAAGTTCGATTACTTCATCAAATACTATCACGATCAGCTGATAGAGCACCTGGCCCTGCTCAAGTATCCCCAGGCAAAGACCCCCTCGCTGCGGTTCCTCCACACTCAGCTGCTGAAATACGGACGAGTTGGTAAGGGAAAAGCTCTCTCTCACCCTATCAAAGGCTATAGATAAAAATGTATTCTATATATTTCGATTTCAGGCTATCACACTGCCCTCATACTCTGCCCACCGGTTTTACTCGATCGCACCAATGATGCCAATTGTGCCGACTTTGTCACTGAATCGGAAAATGGTGACGGGCTCAAAATGGCAATGTACTCGAATGCTCGCTACAAGAAGCATGTTAGCGCCATTCTCACCTGGCTGAATAATCGCGGAGCATTTCAGTTTTAATTTGTTTCCTAAACTTATTTGAGAATTGCAGAGAAAACTAAAAGTATTAACTTTATGGTTGAGGGTCTCGTCTATCAGTTAATCACGACTTTAAATTGATATTTAACGCTTTCTGAAAAGTTGATCTAAATAATATTTAATTAATTCACTATGAAAATAAATGAAAATATACTATCTTTGTACGTATGTAAATAAACATGGCAATTGAAAATAAATTGTGTTTTTTTGGTAATTGTAATTGGTAATTGAGGTAATTGTTTAGATTTCAAATTAATTTCAATGGTGTGTGAAGATACTTTCGTTTCTTATACATTTGTAGATGGCAATCCTAAAAAAAATTAAAGGCAAATTTGGCATTTTAAATATATTATTGCATATATTTGGACACGTTTTAATTAATAAAAATTCTGGAACATTTTTGTGGCATCACTGTTAATGTGTGTGATTTTATTAAAATATTTTGGGAAAGTAAACAATTATGGTAAACATTTTTAAATAGGATGATATGTAGCTGTTATTTATCACATGCTAATAAAACAAAAAAATGTGTTAATATTGAAGGAATTTACACATTAAAAATAACTAATTCCACAGTGCCACACAGCCAATATCCCAAATGACTTAATTATATTTGCCACTACAGATTGAAGTGTTTGGAAGTAAACACGTATCTTTTTAGTTTTAATATTCCATAAATATATGAATGAAATATATGTATTACAATAATAACAATTACCTATTGCTATAACTTAAAGATACACCACTTTTATAATGGCAAAAAGCTCACTTTTATCAATATAAAATACAAACAGCCGGCAAACCGGCCTTTAGTTTGTATACAATGACGGAAGAGGCCGCAACTGCTCCAGTACCCACTTGGCTGAAGGCAGATCTCTTTGAGAAATTGCTGGCGGAGCATTTTGGAGACAAGTATGTGGGAATCAAGAGCTTCGAGCCGGTGGCCGGTCTCACGCCGGGGGAAAATTACTCCACCATCATGCTGCGCCTACACTTCGAAGTCGAACTCAAGGGTAAGTCGTACCAAATAATTGTGGCAAACTAAGAAAAATGAGGACTCATTACGGATCTGCCATTAGATCACGTCATCGAGAAGGTGAGCTACATGTTAAAGACGGCGCATGACTTCGAGATGTACCGCGAGATCCTGAAGAAGAACAACATGTTCGAGGTGGAGCGGGACGTGTTCCTGCAGGTGATTCCCGAGCTGGAGAATATGTACGAGGACGCGGGTCTAAAGCTTCAGTTCGGAGCCAAGGCCTACGAAATTCAAGGTCCCGACGATTACGTCCTGCTGCAGGATCTCAAACCGTTTGGCTTTAAGAATGTGGATCGCTTGGAGGGCCTAGACATGGCCCACACCAAGGGTGTTCTCAAGAAGATGGCCCAGTGGCACGCTGCCTCGGCCAACAGAATCCACCTGAAGGGTCCCTACACCCAGAACTATTTGCAGCCGACCTATGCCGACTCCATGAAGGAGAATATCGAGCAGGTGGCCGAGACTCTGGGAAAGTACTTCCTGAAGTGCCTGCGCCTCTACGAGGGCTACGAGGAATACAGCGAGGCGGTGGTGAGTAGGGAAATCATCTCAATTTTAAGAAGATTTTTGTTTAATTGATTCTTTTTACAGCACAAGATCCAGCCCAAAATAGTGGACTTGATGTATGCAATGAATACGCCCGATCCGGAGGATTTTAATGCTCTGAATCACGGAGATTGCTGGACGAATAACATCATGTTCCGGTATGAGGGCGAGAATCCCGAACCAGCGGAGACCTACTTTGTGGACCTGCAGTTGCCTAAGGTCGCCTGTGTGGCCCATGACCTTTTATATTTCCTTTTGGGATCCACGCAATTCGACATAAAGTTGTGCAAGTTCGATTACCTCATCAAGTACTATCACGATCAGCTGATAGAGCACTTGGCCCTGCTCAAGTATCCCCAAGCGAAGACCCCCTCGCTGCGGTTCCTCCACACTCAGCTGCTGAAATACGGACGAGTTGGTAAGGGAAAAAGCTCTCTCTATCTTGAAATCTATAGATAGTAATATTGTGTTGTATATATTTTGATTTCAGGCTACCATACTGCCCTTATACTCTGCCCATCGGTTCTACTCGATCGCACCGATGATGCCAATCTTACCGACTTTGTCACTGAGTCGGATAATGGCGATGGGCTGAAGTTGGCGCCATCCTCACCTGGCTGAATAATCGCGGAGCATTTCAGTTTTAATTTCTTTCCTAAAGTCATTTGAGAATTGCAGAAATGAGGAAAAATTATTAACTTTCTGGTCAATAGTTTAACATGGCAATTCAAAATAAATTAAATGTTTTATTGGTAATTGTAATTGTAATTTGGTAATAAAAATAAGTGACTAGTTTTAAAACCTAAAAAAATAATTAAAGGCAAATTGAACAATTTAAAAAATCCATATTTATTTAATTAATTAAAAATCCTGGAACATTTTTAAGGCATCACTTGTAATTTGTTTAATTTTATTAAAATATTGTTGTAAACATTTTTAAAATGGGTAATAGCCATAATTTATCATGCGTTAATAAAACTACAATATTTATTTTAATAAATAAATTAAAATTACATTAAAAATAACAATTGCCACAGTATATACATCTATGACTTCTTCGTATATCTCAAATGAGATAATTATAATTGCCACTACGGAATCAAGTGGTCCTGAAGTAAACACCTATATTTTCAATTTATTTTAATATTCCATAAATACCCAATGAAATGTATTAAAACAATTAAAAATTACCTATTGATATAACATAAAGATACACCACTTTTATAATAACCAATATCAATCGAGTCAATAAAGTCAATTCCTTCAATAAAGTCAATTCCTTCCATATTTATGCCCATATTTAGTGGGCTTTGCTAAATGATTTAATAATAATATATTGAGTGTCTCGAAAACCCCTGGCCAATGTCGGAAAGGGGTCTAAGCTTTATATAGATACATAGATAGATATATCTACCCACCCGTCACATGTCAGCAATTCACAAACAGCAATTAATAAAGAATCACGAAATAATTAGAGCGAATGGCAAAAGCAAAGAGGAACACGGACGGCCGATAAAGTGGCGGGATCGGAATCATAGGTTGAAACAAGAAACAAGAAACTGTTTTCGGTGGGCCTTGTTATCAATCAAACAATAGACGGCGTTTGCTGCCATATCATTGGCTCACTATCGCCCGCCCGCTCTTGCCAATGGTAATTGCCACCCAGCCACTGCCACCCTCTACTGTATTCCTGTTTTGTTGTTGGTTTTTTTTGCCGGTTTTGGCGAGCTGAATTACAAAATAAACTTGAATCGAATGCAGGCGATAAGGAATTTCTTTGGCCCATAGCCAAATCGGGGCAACAGCTCTGGTCCCGAGTATCGCAGCCCGTATTTCCCACTCGTCAGTTGCCGCGGACTGCAGTCACACACGGAGCGCTCCACGAGTTTACCAATTAAGGAGAAAGGTTTGTCACCATTTCGGGGAATCGGTCTCAATGTTTTGACCAACTTCCAAAGTGCTATAAAAACCAAATTTTCACCATCGGAAAGTTTAGTATTAAAAGAATTTTGGTGTCGAGAGGGCTGTGAATTAAATTAAACAAAAAATTCATTTCGAGTGAGAATAGTTCCCGAATCCTGAATAGCTGCAAATCCATCCCGCCCTCAGGTATTATCTGGGATTAGGCCAGTCGCTATGTCGTAATGCCATAGCAGGTGTGTGTGTTCCATTAACTGACATGTGACCTGATTTACGATTTTGCTTCATTAAATGGCGATTGCCCTGATAATTGCCTAATCAATGAAAACCCCACAGAAGTTCGGTAATTACCTGTATAGGAAGTTAGCCTAATTTAATAAATCACGTACTCGTTTCCAATATTGATGATAATTTGCATGGCGAAAATGTATAGTTTTTCCTTATATGGCGTTGATAAAAGCAACCAATTGATCAAAAGTGGTTCTAACTTTATCAGGCATTGCAACAATTCGATTAAAAAACACTCGAGAATATAAATAGTGGGTCTGTGTACTAGGATGAGTCATATTTGAAGCAGCAGAGATTTGATTTTCTTGTACAGTGAATTGAATCTATTAAAACATTATTTATTTTAAATGTATAAATATAAATTAATGACTAAAATGAGGCTTGCATTTATTTTTGGCATTTAAGTGCTGCAATAAAGTGTTTTGCGTATTTTTCATTGAACCAAAATCCCCTTATAAAACTCAAAATGGCTTCAGATAAAGTCTTGATGCAATTTCTAAAAATATACAAATTTATCAAGAGATTTTTATGAGTTGGGTTGGGTCTGAAAATCATTAATAAAATATTCAAATAGATTGCACCTTCGATGGCAAGCACACTGGCTCCACCTATGTTTGATTATGTCTAATAAACGTTATGTATACTACCCGTTAGCCCTGTTAACATTACAGTGGTCATATTTCGAGCACTTCGCTGTTATCAGTTCGGCAGTTTCAAATTAGACTAAATAAATATTATTTCTGTTTTTCTGTTCTTTCGTATCTCAGATTCATTATGTCGGAGGCCACTAATGGACACAATGGCATACCTGCCGAGGACTTGCCCAAATGGATTTCCAACATTACACTGAAAAAGGCGATTAATGAGCAAGTCGGTATTAATGAAAATATCTCTGCGGTGACTGTAGTGAAGGGTAGCAGCGAGGGTGAGAACTACTCCTCCCAAATCCTGCGATTGCGTGTCGACGTAGAGCTGATTGGTAAGTCTTTCTCACCAGGACAATTTCACATTTATTATAATCAATTTTCCTTCTGGCCAGATCACTACGTCAAAACCCTTTCCTTTGTCCTGAAGACGCAGCACAACAACGAAGTGATGGCCGCCATTCTGGACAAGCTGAAGCTTTTCCAGAAGGAGGAGCAAATGTACCACAACATTCTGCCCAAGTTCGAGAAGCTGTATGCCAATGCCCACAAACGCATCCAGTTTGCTCCTCGGGCCTTCAAGGTAGATCGCGACCCGGGCGTAGACTACATTCTGCTGGATGATCTGCACCTCAAGGGCTTTAAGAACGCGAATCGTCTGGCTGGCCTGGACCTCGTTCATATGCAAAAGGCACTGGAAAAGCTGGCCGCTTTCCATGCGGCCTCTGCCTGCTATGTGGAGCATCATGGCCTCTTCCCCGAGGAGTTCACTGTGGGCGTTTTCAGCGAGGCCAATCGCAAGCTGCTGCAGGAGTTTAATGCCTCAGGGGCTTTCCTGGCCCAGCTTAAGAAATGGAAGAATGCTGAGAAGTTGTACGAGAAGTTGGTGAGATAATCCGTGTACCCTTTCCCTGTGAATGCTTCCTTAAAAACAATGATCTTATAAACATTTTTTCATATTTATTTACAGGCTGATAGCGATGACTATCTGGTGGATCGGCTCCTGCAGGATCAGCAGTACAATCCAAGGGAGTTCAATGTGCTCAACCACGGCGACTGTTGGGCCAACAACATTATGTTCCAGTACGATGCCTTTGGAATCATTAAGGAGACCCTGTTCGTGGATTTTCAAGTGGGAAAGTACGGAAGTCCGGTAAGGCAGATAATTCTAGATAAAAAACCTTGTTGAACTTTGTTCTTAATTCATTTTAATTCACTTTTAGGCCAATGATCTGTACTACTTGATCTTGTCTTCGGCTGCCCCAGAATTGAAGACTGCCAAGTTCGATTATCTAGTTCGATACTATTTCGATAATCTGTTGGAGAACCTGAAGCTTCTTCAATACCACCGACCCCTGCCCAAGTTGAAGAACCTGCATGCAGCCCTCTTCCGCAATGGTTTGGCTGGTGAGTTTATCTTCTATATAAAGATGCAATATGATTTATTTACAACTCATTTTCCATAGCCTACATGGTGGTGTCCAAGGTGCTGCCTGTCGTGATGCTGGACAAGACTAACAATGCCAATCTAGAGAGCTACATTAGCGACGAGTCTAAGATGAAGAACGCCATGTTCACCAACCCCAAGTACGTTCAGGTGATGACGGAGGTGCTGCCATGGTTGGACAACCGCGGCCTGCTCGACTGGAAGTGATTATCTCCCCCAATTACGGGCTATAATAATGCTTATTTAATTGCTTCACCAACAAATTTGTTTTCGCAGCCAAATAAATATTTAATTATATTCAAAATAACCTTTGACTAGCGATTAAATATTTATTTTGTCCATGAAATTATAAATTTACAAGCTGTTTGTTATGTTTTGAATAATTTAAATGAATGAGAATTGCTTTTAATTGGAACTTTAACTATAATATTTACATATTTTTCCAAAACAGAAACAATTGCATTCTTAAAACACAAAAAATATATTTAAAAAAAACATAACAAAATTTTTCTGAATCACATATCCTTTTGAAACTATTTTATTCTTTACTTCTATATAATTAATACGTTTTCTCTTATATTTCAATCGATTCTCCTTTTAAATATTTATCATTAATTAATCAGAAATATCTGTAAATTTGTCCAAATTAAAGGCAATAAATTTACCATGAAAGTACCAAAAATCCCCGAATGGGTGTCTGGCCTGTCTCTAGGACAGGCTGTCCAGTCGTATGTAAACAGCGGCGATCGCATTGTGGCGGTCCTGCCCAACGTCCATCACATCCAGTTTCGCAACTGCACCATCCTGCTGCCCATCCAGGTTAAGATTCAACAGCGCGACAATTCGGTAAAGAGGCTATCTTTCCTGCTAAAGGCACAGCATGGGAACAATTTCCAGATCAAGATTATGAACCAGCTTAAAATGTTCGTGCGGGAACATTACGTCTACCACAACATCCTGCCCAGATTCGAGCAACTTTTTGAGGCTGCGGGCCAGAAGGTGTCCTTTGGTCCGCGTGTCTTCAAGCTGGATCACAGCATCGGGGTGCGCTACATCCTGATGGAGAACCTCAAGGCCAGGGGCTACATCAATGTGGAGCGTAGCCAGGGCTTTAACTTGGAGTATTTGAAGCAGGTACTCCGGAAGCTGGCCCAGTTCCATGCCGCCTCCGCTGTGTATGTGGAAAGGAACGGCGAATTCAAGAAGCTCCTGTCCAACGGCATCTACACAAATGCCAACCAAGAAATTCTCCAGGAGTTAAACAATCCGGAAGTCTTTCTGTCGCAGCTTCGCCGCTTGCGCATTGGTGACCACTTCCACAAGGAGTTTGTGGACAAGGAGGAGGTCCTGGTGAATAAGCTACTTGAACTGCATGCCCCCGACTCGGAGCAGTTCAATGTCCTCAACCATTGCGACTGCTGGGCGAACAATGCCATGTTTAAGCTTGATGATGAAGGCAATGTGGTGGACACGGCACTGCTCGATTTTCAGGTGGTCAAGTATGGGTCTCCGGTAGGGTTTTTCTAAACATTTTATTTCTTTATCTTGATTAATATTATTTCTAAATACAGGCCAATGATCTTTACTACACCATATTGTCGTCAGCTGAAAAGGACATTAAGTTGGCCGAATTTGACAATATGGTGCAGTACTACTTCTACCACTTGATGGATAATCTCAAGGTCCTGGCATATGGCAAAACTCTGCCACAGCTCGGGGATTTTCGTAAGAGTCTCACTAAGCATGGCCTGGCAGGTAAGCTTATTATTGTTAGTAAAAGGTTTACCTTTAACTGAGTTTACTCCCATCCCAGCCTATGTGGTGGTGACCCGCGTCCTGCCCATAACCATGATGAATCAGTTCGAGGACGAGGTAAACGAACGATATGCCTCGAAAATGAAATGCTCCATGTTCACCAATCGCAAGTATATACAGGCTATGAAGGAGATTCTTCCCTGGATGGAGCGGCGATCTCTACTTAATTGGGAATGATTGGATATATCTCTAAATACAAATATGAAAATTTGTAAAATTTTAAATAAATATTCCAAGGAGTGATTAAATTATGTTATGGCTTTGTTTTGATTGTTTCGTCATCGATTGAAGTGAGTCAGATAATGCCTTAATGAATGGCAGAAGTATTCATGAGCTCCCAGCTATTTTGGGGGCATCGTCTGTTCAGCAACCAAAGGCCTAATCAAATCTACTACCTCTCACCCTTATCGAAATTGATTAAATTGATTTTCTATTGGAAAGTCATGGCGCTACGTTCTTTTTTAGCACAATTTCAAATGTTTCGCCTCGGTTTACGTTTGCCATTGATATGGGACCTAATCGCTGACGACAAACTAACTCAAAATTGATTATGTTTACTATCAGAAATAACGTCGAGCAACAGCAAATTCGGCACGCTCCCAGAAATTTGACTAGCCTCAATTATTCCGATGTGGGATGACTGGGCGGCTTCAATTAACAGCTGGCAGCTGAAAAATATTTAAAATTCATATATACTATATATATAAATATGTAGAAGCAACAATTGGAGGGCCGGGTCTTTGCGGAATTTTAATTAATTTGTTGGACAACAATTGTCGGTATGTGTTTGGAGATCGCATGTGTACATATGTATAAAATTACAAGTGGGTAATAAAAATAATATTATGGCAGATTGTTGTTAGATAACTCCAGCAATCGATTCCCTTTATATTCCTTATCATTTGATTATATCAATTACAATGCTCAGACATATTAAACGTAGTTTCCTAGTGGCTGTGAGTAACATTTTCCTAAAATAAAACTAATTTTTCTGAACTTTATTTTTAAATGCAAGATACTTAAAGATTAAATATTCGTTTTCCTCTTTATTTTTTTATTTGCTTGATTAAGTCAACTCTTTAAAAAGTAGCTCGTAATCATTACTCGTATAATTTTTACTATTTAACCTAGAACGAAGTCCGTATCTTTTTTAGTTGAGTTTTTCTCTTTCAAGAAAACTAACCGAATTTAATTTTCCTTTGCCGCAAGTTAAACATCCCTTCTTTTGGTTAGTGAAATACAGAAATCTTCTAAATTGTTTTCTCAATCAATTTGTTGATTATAGTCATGCCGCCGAAACCAATTAATCCCAACGAACATCTGGAGATACCTGAATGGATAAATGAGGATTACTTCCAGCCAATTCTGGAGAAAGATGTCAAGGGTTTCGATAAAATTGTCAACTTCACCCCGATTGCAGCCACGGCTCCAGGGGAGAACTATACCTCGATTATGGTTAGGGTTGTGATTGATATTTTGGTAAAAGGTGAGCAGAGAAAGGATCACCCTCCAGTTCCCAGAAGTTCCTAAACTCACTTTAATTTAGATGGCAGCGAACAGCGAATTTCGTACATACTGAAAACCGGACTGGACATTAACAAGGGCGGAGCCATGGTTCATCATATGGGCCTATTCCCCAAGGAGAAAGAGATGTATCAGGATCACATACCCCAATTTGTGAAGCTCTATAAGGAGGCTGGCTTGGACATCGAACTGGCCCCCAAGTGTGTGCACATTGAGGAGACCCCGGAGAGGATTACCCTGGTCTTCGAGGACCTGAGTCGTCAGAATTTCCGGAACTTTGATCGACTCAAAGGCTTTGACCTGCCGCACATTCGCAGTGTCCTCCGGAAATTGGCGGAACTCCATGCAGCCTCGGCTGTGAATCAAACCATAAATGGACCCTACGCGGAGCGATACATCCAATCCCTCTTTGTGGAGGAAAGCAGGGAAATGATTATCGCTCTTTGGGAGAAGAGGGATGCCTCTTATTTCAAGGCAATGAAGGAATGGGGCATTCCGGATGTCGAGAGATACATCGAAAAGTTGCCCACGCCCTCGGAATGTTTCGATGATGGAGTTCGGATGAATAAGGTGGACGAGAGCGACTTTAATGTGCTGAACCATGGCGACTCCTGGTCAAATAATATCATGTTCAACTACAAGGATAACGGTGAGATCGACAGGACCGTCTTTGTGGACCTACAAATGACCAAGTGGGGTTCTCCCGCCCAAGATCTCTGGTACATGATCCTCTCATCCGCCTCGCTGGACATTAAGGTCTCGGAGTTTGACCTTTTCATACAGATCTATCATGAGCGCCTAACCGAGTGCCTGCAGCTCCTGAACTACTCAAAAAGAATACCCACCCTGAGGGACTTGCACGTGATGATGCTCAGAGACGGATTTTGGGGTAAGTAACTGGTATCAATTTGTAACTATATTTTACTAACTCAATTTACAGGCCCCCACACAGCCACTGGAGTGATGGTGGTCGCTCTCATGCCCTCCGACAAGGACTCGAATATTGAAAAGATGATGGATGGAGGTGTTGAAGCTGAGGCCTACCGCTATAAAACCTTTACAAATCCTTATTATGTTAAGGCCATGCGACAATTGCTGCCCTTTTTCGACAGAAAGGGTATTTTGGAACATTAGTTTTTGAAAGTAATAAACGAATCAGGAAGTAAAATTATGATTTATTTGAATAAAACCCCATAAAATCAATGTAATAAATCATGCCCATTGTAAATCTTTATCTAAAACTGTAAAAAATATAGCAAGTGTACTTTTAAATTGAATTCATTTTACTTAAAAATCGTTTATCTAAATGTACTTACAGCTCTTATAACTTTTAGCAACAATTCTAGTTGTTATCTATAATATATCCAAATATCTAAAGCGTTATCTTTTTGTTTTAGAAATTACGACCTACCTACCTGCACCCACTAACGATAACGATTGGCTGCCTTCGCTGCAAACATCAAACATTTCCCAATATTTTCAATTATTGAATATAGCTTCGAATGGGTCACCGTTGTGAGGTTTTTAGGGTTCAAAGATAAACGAAGCGATTTTGCGTTTTCATTGTTATACTCTGTTCTATTAATTTCCGTTCCTACCGCCCAGCCCCACCCCATCGATATTTATACCGCCTCGACTTAAACCCGTTTACGCTATCTGAGAGCCGCACACAAATCGTTCCACTTGCCTCGCGCTCTGCCTTTGGGTATAAAAATGAATGGGATTCCAGCGGAATGTTCAGTATTTGTTTGTCGATCGCCGGGCACGCCGCATAAGTGACCGTCCTCCCAGTGAATCTTTATTCAATTTTAGTTATCTTCAAAAAGTCGGTCAGTAATAAATAACAATTGAAGGAACCTTTCATTTTGTGGGCGAATTCTGAGGAGAAATTCTGCTTAAATTGCATCCGGAAATTCGCTTAAAATCTATTTAAATTTTTGAATATTTTAAGTGCAAGTAACTCTGGGCTTGGAATTTAAATCCTATTTAAATGAAATTGCTGTGCAATCAAGTGATGTCAATCAGAGCTTTATAAACGTAATAAAAAAAGTTTTAAAAAAATTTGCGGAAACAAGTTCACCTATGAGTTCAAGCTAAAATATACTTTGTTATGCTGACTCAGCTGAAAACAAATTTAATATTAAAATTATATAAATTTTTTTCTAGTTTTCAAGTTTGAAATATTGATAAAAAAATATATATTTTTACAAAGCTTTAAAAGAGATTGCACCCATCAGTATAAACACAACCAGTTTATAATTTATGTAAATACAAGTTTTAAATAATTACAGTGCAAAAACGTGATTAATTATCTATTTTTAAAATCAAGTTAAAAAGAAAGTTAATACCGTTGTCAATTTTAGACTTTGTTCCCACGTGTTCGTGCTCACATAACACCGAGTTTTCTCTTTTTGTAAAATAGTTTTAATTGCTTTGATCTTGGGTCCGTTGATCGTTTCCGCTGTCTGACAATTAATTGATTTTTCTGATTGCAGCCGCCTCAGAATGTCGCCGAATAGCAGCTCGGAAAAGCCCGTCAATCCCAATGAGTATTTGCACATCCCCAAGTGGGTTAACGAGGACTACTTCCTGCCGATTCTCGAAAAGGATGTTCCAAATTTCGACAAAATCGTCAACTTTGTGCCAATTGCGGCCACAGCTCCTGGGGAGAACTACACCTCCATTATGATCAGGGTTATTGTGGATATTTTGCTAAAAGGTATATAAATAATTGAATTCATTTTAAATTTCAATTTAATTTTGTAAATATATATAAATATTAATATTATTTCTTAGATGGCAGCGAAAAGAAAATCTCCTACATTCTCAAGACCATGCTGGAGGCCGATAGTGGAGCGGATGTTGTCGCTGGCATGGGTCTGTTTCCCAAAGAGAAGAAGATGTACGAGGTCCACATACCGCAGTTCGTGAAGCTCTACAAGGAGGCTGGCGTGGACATTGAGCTAGCGCCCAGATGCCTTCATGTGGAAAGCACCGCTGAGCTTATTACCCTGGTCTTTGAGGATCTAAGTCGTCAGCACTTTAAGAACGCCGATCGCCTTAAAGGCTTCGATATGGCTCATATGCGACAAGTGCTCCAGAAACTGGCCGAGTTCCATGCCGCCTCCGTTCTGGTTAGGGAAATCAATGGACCCTTCGATCCGATGTACTCCATGTCCATGTACAACGAGCAGAGCCGCGATCTCTTCGAGAAGCTGGGTGAGATGCGGCAGGTGCAGTTCCTCAAGGCGATGGGCGAGTGGGGAATGGAGCATGCCGACAAGTACATCGCCAAGATGTGGAGACCGATAGAGGTGTTCGAGGAAGCCCTGCGAATCAACCAGGTGGACGAGAGCGAGTTCAATGTGCTGAACCACGGCGACTGCTGGTCCAACAACATTATGTTCAACTACAAGGACAACGGCGAGATCGACAGGACCATCTTTGTGGATTTGCAGATTGGCAAGTGGGGCACTCCAGCCCAGGATCTGTGGTACCTGATCACCACCTCCGCTGCTCTGGATATTAAGGTCAAGGAGTTTGACCATTTCATACAGATCTATCACGAACGCTTGGCCGAGTGCCTGAAGCTCCTGAAGTACTCAAAGCCCATTCCATCCTTGAGGGAGATCCACATTATGATGCTGAAATATGGATTCTTTGGTGAGTTTTTAAGGCAATTATATCTATAAAATAGATCGATAGATATTCGAAATGCAACTTATTAAAATGCATCAGTTTATGTGAATAACATTTAATTATTACATTATTATTATTATTATAAAATCGATAGACATTTTTCCCATTTCTTTTTTACTATATATTCCTGACCTGACCTTTAATTATTTCGCTTCAGGACCCCTCACCGCCATGGGAGTGATGGTGGCCACCCTAATGCCCACCGATAAGGATGCCAATATGAAAATGATGATGGCCCCAGGACCCGAGGCCGATGCCCTCCGATACAGGACCTTCATCAATCCTTACTATGCCAATGCCATGAAAGTGCTGATGCCGTTTTTCGATAACAAGGGACTTTTGAAGTCCGCGTAGGTTCGATTCCTGAAAATCCTTAGAATTTAGCCCATTTGTTGTGATATCATATATCATAAGAGCCAGCAAGATAAATACAAGTTTTTATTTAATTTAAATAGAAGTCTGCAAGAGTCTATTGTATCTATTGTGATTTGTATCTTTAGCTTGTTGTGAGCGTAACAACGAATCATGATGACTGGCTAAATTTCAGTACACGCGCGTTGAACTTTGGGGGTTTTTTAGCTTCAGAAAGAGAAAACTTTGTATGCCAACAAAGTTTTATTATAGTGCGAACTACACTATACAATCTGAGAGTTTTTTGTGGGCGTAAATCAGAAACTAGTGACGTATTTTTGTTAGGTGTCAACCGCAATGAGTATTTCTTTAGCAGTTATCACTTGAATAATTATTAATCAATTGCCACAAATAAAACGTTGTGCTAATCATGCATGAGTACGAATTGGGGTTCCAATATTCCGATTCACACCTCTTAATAGTATCTGTAACCGCAAAATTCTCTCCACACTTGTTGATTACGTTTGATTTTTACCACACTTTATCTTTGGCCTATTATTTGTTTATATTTAATCAGACGACAGCAATGGGAATGATAATTGCACCCCAAACACATTTGGCATTGAGCGAAACTAAGGCTGCGTCATAAATGGGGCTTTAATTGCCCCGACAGTGGTTCTATAATTAGGAACACGCAAATAATTCTCATTCATCAGACTTCCAGCTCAGTGGCCATAGTCGGATGGAAATTAGCGATTCAAATGAGCTAAAAATTTGACATGTTTGTTTTTTTAAAACATTTGTTCATATGAGTTGACCACACACATCCATATTAATGCAAAGTTTGGGTTTTTTTGTTTTCCAATTAAGAATATAATTTATGGAGTTACAGATTTAAATGTATAGTACACAAAATTAATACGATTTTTAAATGTAGGATTTAAATTTTTGTACAATTGGTAATAGGATATATGAAGACCTATTAACGTTTACTATCATAGTTTAGTTCTTAACTATCTTTGAAGTATCCCAACTTTTCAAATCCAGCCAGCAATATTTTCACATCCTTAATGTAACCTTCAGAAAAGTATAGATTCTTTCGCTTTTGCTCATTCTCCAGAATATCGCTGAAGTCGACACATTTATCCCTTAAAGCCCACTGCATGGGCAGGAAGGTGCTCAACAGGAAGAACTCTGGAGGAATCCGAAAAAATATAGAACAATAATAAATACATTAAAAGTAATCTTACCATAATACTTGTGCTGATGAAGTCGTTGCCAGAAACCCGCTTGGGTGGGCATTTGCCCCTTGTAATCGATTTTCTTGAGAACATCCTCGAAGGCAAAGTAGTAATAGTTCATAAGATCCTCCCAATGCTTCCAGCGATACTCCGGCTCCAAGAGCTGATATTTGGAGTAAATCAGATCCATTGTTAGAGGGAAAAGACTGCTGAGCTGGAAGTCCAGCAGCATGCAGTCCTCGAAAGACTCCTTTTGGTACTTAAACATCATGTTGCGAAGATGGAAATCTCCATGGTTGAGCACCCAGTACTGGTCATTCCTGGGATTTTCCCGCAGCTCCTTCCACTCTGCTGTTAAATTTTGTACATAATCTGCCTTGATGCCCTCGAAGAAGGGCTTGTACCTATTGAGTTCGGGCTTCTCGCTCAAAAGTTCCACGAAATAGGATATTCCATGTTTTAGAAATGTTTCCCCCATGATATTTGAGGAAATCCGGTTGCTGGAAAATAAAGGAAATTCAAATAATAAGTAAAAGTGATTTAAATAACTGAGTAGAGTTGGTCACCTCTTGCTGCACTTTTAGGCTGACTGCATGCCACTTCGCGAGCTTAAGGTAGGCGCGCTGCACCTCATCCAAAGTTGATTCGCGATCCCTCAGCACAAAGTAATCCCTTTCCACCAGATCCTCGAAAATCAGGACCTGCTGAGGCTCTAGGCTGTAGTACAAGCAATCCGCAAATAGCTTTGTACTGTCTCCTGCCTGGCGGAGGATCCTCTCAAACTTAGGCAGCACCTCGGAGTACATTCGCACCTCCGTCTTAAAAATGGAGGAGCTCCCGATCAACTCCTTCTTCTGTCCCTCTTCCACGGGCATCGATTTGACTATTAGGGACTTTTCAAAGTCCCCTTTCTCTGTGGAATACTTAGCCTTGGCCCGAAACATAATGCTGGCATAGTGATCGCCGTTAAGGCAAGCCGGTGAGAGGTAAAGATCGGTTACGTTGAGTTGAGGTGCCTTTTCATTGATTCGGAGAACCTCTGTGATGAAGTCTTTGTTTAGCCATTTAGGTGGCACCAGTTCATCGGGGTTGAATTGGCTGTTATCGTTGTTATCTGGCATTTTGTTGACAAAGTTTTGTGTTTCCTATTACTAAAGAGAACAAACTGAAACAATCTCACCCACAGCATTAGCTTGTATGCACTCCAAGAGAGAGTGTTTCAATTTGAAACGTAACAAATGTGAGCTTTGCAAAAGCTAAAGCTTATTCAGATAGAAAAGAGCTTGAAATTGTTTATGAAATTGTAAAGTGTTTGCAGTAGAACAACAAAGATTAATTTAAGCGAAAAAGAGTTTCTACGCCCAAAGAAATAACAGCTGTAAATTTCAGCAAATTTCTTAATAGATTTCATAACATTAAATTGTTGTAACATATATGAAATAATATTCCTCATTTTCATGTACATATATTTTTTATTATTATTAAATTTTTTGCTTCAATATTATGCGTATATTTTTGTATTTCTGCATCGCAAAAATATAGAAAAATGTTTTATGGAATGTAATCAATTTAGGTGTCTTTAAAGTATTTATATAACTCCAACCGAGCCAGTATTATTTTTAAGTCCTTGATGTAACCCTTTGAGTTATAGCATTTGCGGCGTCTTTCGTCATCCTGCAGGAGTTCACCAAAGTCAACAGAAGTTTCCTTAAGAGCCCACATCAAAGGCAGAAATGTGGTTATTAAAAATAACTCTGCAGAAGTTAATAGTGAGAATCTATAAAATATTAATGCAAAATATATAAACAATGAACTAACCATAATATTTGTGCTGCGTTATGCAAATTCCCTCTTGGTCGGGCAAAGCACCCTTGTAACCGATTTTCACAAGAGTATCCGTGAAAATGAAAAGGTAATAATCTATATAATCATCCCAGAACTTCCAACGATACTCTGGCTTCAAAAACATATATATCATGTAGACCAGATCTGTGGTCAGCGGAAAGAGGTGGCTGATCTGGAAGTCTAGCAGCATGCAATCCTTAAAGCATCCATTTTCGTATTGGAACATCATATTGAGTAGGTGAAGGTCTCCATGGCAAAGTACCCTGTATTCATTATTCTTGGGGTTATCTCTAAGGTTCTTCCACTCTGCTGTGAGTCGTTCCAGAAAGTCAGGCTTTATTTTCTCAAAATAGGATTTGTATTTGTTGAGCTCCGGCTCTTCGGTGAGGAGTTCCACGAAATAAGGCATTCCAGTTTTCATGAAGGGCTCCTGCAAGACTTGCGGCATCTCCAACAGTCCGTGGGTATATTCCTCAAGGAAATGTGGTTGCTTTAAAGGAGATACTAAATAAAAAACTGAATATTGTTATCCTCTGTATCTTACCTCTTCCTGCAGTTTCAGACTTGCTGCATGCCACTTGGCTAGTTTGCAATAGGCACGAGTCACTTCCTCGTCCGACGCCTCTCGTTCCCTCAGCACAAAGTAGCCCGTCTCCTTGAGATCCTCTAAGATGAGTATCTTTCGCGGCTCCAGACTGTGATATATGCAATTGGCACACAGTTTTGTATAATCTCCCGCCTGGCGGAGGATCCTCTCAAACTCGGGCAGCACCTTGGAGTACATTCCCACCTCGGTTTCGAAGAGCGGAGAACTGCCGATCAAATCCTTTTTGTGGCCCTCCTCCTCTGGCATCGTTTTGACTATCAGCGACTTTTCGAAGTCACCTTTCTCTGTGGAATACTTGACTTTGGCCCGGAACATGATGCTGCCATAATGCTCGCCCTTGAGGCATGCCGGCGAGAAGCTAACATCGGTTACCTGGAGTTCAGGTGCCTTTTCATGTGTGCTCAAGACATCCGTTAAAAAGTTTTTGTCTAACCATTCGGGTGGCACCAACTCATCTTCGTTGTACGCGATGTTATCAGTAATTTCAGACATTTCAATTACTCACTTGTTGCTTTTCGTTCACCCAAAAAGAGTCAACTGGCCAAAGCTCATTCAATTGCATTATTTTAAGTGGTTCTCAAACAGAGAATTTCAGTTAGGAATCCAAAAGATACAAAGAGCTTTGAGTGTTGATATATGTATGTACTTTAAAGGTTTTAGTTTGTTTTGTCGCAGAGCGAAAAAAGAGAGTATCCGCAGGCTTTTCGTTCACCCAAAGAGAGTCAACCCGCCAACAGGTTTTCATAAAGAGAATTTCATTTTTTATTTAATTTATAAATTTCTTTTTATTTATGTTAATAATAATTTACAAGCACCTTCTTAAAAAATTAAAATAAAATAAATATTTAAAGCTTTGTATAAACTGCAACACACACATAAAACAAAATAAATGTTTAACATTGTTCTGAACATATAAAAATGTTGGTCCTTTTTATTTGTTTAAAATAAACAAAAAAATATTTAATTTTTTAATTTGGTTTGCTAAGTTAAAAAAAAAACAAACACAGTAATGCTTTCCGAATTAAAATACGTTTGTTTTTGGCCAAAATATGAATTTTCATTTTGCAATTTGCTATTTAAAATTTCAGAACATGGCCTATGTCGATTCTCATGTTTATGCTGATCAAGAATATATAGGGTTTATAGGGTTGGAAATGACTTGTCTACTGGTAAAACATATTTCAAAAGGGTGGTCAGAACGAAAAAGCCATCAAGCTATTTATTCACAGTTTACGGTAGAGAAGAAAAGCTATTGTTCTGTTTGTAAACATTTTATTATTTATGTTCTATTTATGAGAAAATAATTATTTTTCCAAAGCTTTTATCTTTTTTATAGTTCCTCAAAGTAACCCGATCGATCGAATCTCTCCAGCACCTTTTTGGCATCTTCGATATATTCTTTGAATTGATAGCATTTCCTCTTCGTTTCATCGTCGTAAAGCAATTTCTCTATATCGAGGTTATAAGTCCTAAGACCCACAGCAATGGGCATGGAAGTGCTGACCATGAGAAACTCTAGAATGAAATAATTCAAGGTTAATAAAATATAATATTTACCAAAAGAGTTTCCTGCTAACCATAATATCTGTGGCGCTTCAGTTCTGCCCAGAACCCGAGAGGAGTGGGCATTTTTCCCTGGTAACCAATCTTTCGCAGAGTCTCCAGAAGAACCGAAAAATAGTACTTGAGCAAATGTTCCAGTTCCTCAGCTCGCTGCTCTGGTCCCATCAGCATATAAATGGAGTATATTAGATCCATGGCCATAGGGGTTATATTGCAGGCCTGGTAGTCTAGCAACATGCAGTCCTCGAAGCCTCCGGTTTCCTTGTTGTGCTTGAACATCATATTCCGGCTGTGGTAGTCCCCATGACAGAGCACGTAGTATCCCTCTGGCTGGGGATTCGCACGATACCCCTGAGTGATCTCCCGCAATTTGTCCTTGAAATTAAGTTTTATTTTCTCGAAGTATGCCTGGTATTTCTTCAGTTCCTCATTGCCCGCCAAAAATTCAAGAAACGGAGCCATTCCGCCGTTAACAATGGGACTATCCATCAGACCGGGCATATCCCACATTCCGATCTTGAAGTCCTTCAGGTAATCGGGACGCTGCATTAAAGGGGACATTTTTTGATAAGATAATATTTTAGGGAAGGCAACACTGTAAAGTAATAAAGATTCAAAGGATCGCTCACCTCGTTTATCATTTTCATGCTTATTGCGTGGATTTTGGCCAGCTTGCCGTAGGCACTGCAAATCTCCTCTTCCGTTAGCCAACGATCCCGCACCACAGCGTAGCCCATCTCAACGAGATCATCGAAGATCATTACTTGCCTCGGCCTTAGACTGTGGTAGATGCAGTCCACATACAGCTTGGCATCGTCATTCACCTCGCGGAGGATCCTCTCGCACTCCGGCAAGACCCTGCTGTACATGCCAATTTCAGTTTTAAACACAGGAGACTCCCCCAACAAATCCTTTTTGAGACCCTCCGCCTCTGGCATTGTTTTGATGATCAGCGACTTGAAGAACTCTCCCTTCTGGGTGGTGTACTTCACCTTGGCCCGAAACATAATGCTGGCATAGTGATCTCCCTTGGGACTAGCTGGCGCGAAAGTCAGGTCAATCACTTTGAGCTCAGGCGCCTTTTCATGGCCACTCAGTACTTCAGTAATGAACTCAAGTTTCAGCCATTCTGGCGGATTCAATTCGTCTTCGTTGAAAGATTCCTCGGCCATATTGTCGAAACTAAAATTGGAAGTAAACTAACCTCGATATGGCAAAGTTTCTTCTATTTAAACATTAATGATTGGAGCTTTTGTGTTAATGTAATAATTCTTTAGCTTGTCGAAATTATTATCAGTATTCGTTTCGGAGGCTCTTCAAGCAACACCTGACCACAAAAGGTTCGATTGGAACTAATAACGCCTACACTCTCTTGATAATTTTTTAATAATTATGAGCTTGAAAGCTTTGCAAAGTTATAAATAATTTTAAATAATTAAATACTAAAGCTCTCTCTATTAACTCCAAACTACCTTTATCCATGCATTGGCATAATTTTAGTTTGATTTTTAACCATGTAACGAACATGACCAACTCAGTCAAAAGAGTAAACACCCCAAAGATAATATCATAATCCCAATGAAGATATGGAGGTACCTAAGTGGGTAAATTGGGAATACTTTCAGCAAGTTCTGCAAAAAGATGAGCAGATACTGATGAGGAGATACTGAGCCTGAAGCCGGTGGCTGCGATTCCGCCGGGAGAAAATTTCACATTGATTATGATGCGACTTCATTTTGATCTTCAAATTAATAGTTAGAAAAGCTCCAAACTGCAGTGATGAAGTTTTTGCCTACCATAGGGTGGCAAAAATCAGTAATTTCAGATATTTCAATTACTCACTTGTTGTTTTTCGTTCACCCAAAGAGAGTCAACTGGCCAAAGCTCATTCAATTGTTCAATTAAGTAAAATTAAAAAGAGAATCTCAGTTCGAAAAAGATACAAAGAGCTTCGAACGTTGAGATACCTTTGAGCTTTTAGTTTGATTTGTCTTAGAGAATAGAGAGTATTCGCAGAATTGCAGGTTGCTATAGCAACTATCTAGGGGATAGAAGCGACGCTAGGGATAGAAGAGAACCTATTGTTGTGTTAATTGGCTCTTTGTGCATTTATTGCTAAAAGAGAATTAAATTTCTTATAAGTTGTTTAACAAAAAACTTTATTTATTAGAAAGCAATCCAAATTAATATCTTTTTTATAGTTCATCAAAGTAACCCAATCGTTCTAATCTCTCCAGCATCTGTTTGGCATCCTCAAAAAATTCTTTGTATTGATAGCATTGCCTCCTCGATTCATCGTTGTAAAGCATTTTCTCTATATCCAACTTATACGTCTTTAGACCCACACAAACTGGCATAAAAGTGCTGACCATTAAGAACTCTGAAAATAGTTTGCACCAAATTATTGAACGCTAATATCTACCAAAGGACTCCCCCACTCACCATAATATCTGTGCCGCTTCAATTCTGCCCAGAATCCGTGGGGAGTGGGCATTTTTCCCTGGTAACCGATCTTTTGTAGAGTCTCAAGCAGAACCGAAAAATAGTAGTTGAGCAATTGTTCCACTTCCTCAGCCCGCTGTTCTGATCCCATCAGCATGTAAATGGAGTATATTAGATCCACGGCCATGGGAGTGATATTACAGCCTTGATAGTCCAGCAACATGCAGTCCTCGAAGCCCCCGGTTTCCTTGTTGTGCTTAAACATCATATTCCGGCTGTGGTAGTCCCCATGACAAAGCACGTAGTATCCTTCCCGCTGGGGATTCCTACGATACTCCTGCATGGTATTCCGCAGTTCATCCTTGTAATGGAGTTTTATCTTCTCGAAGTATGCCAGGTATTTGTTCAGTTCCGGATGGCTGGCCAAAAATTCAAGAAACAGAGGCATTCCGCCATTTACAATGGGACTGTCCATCAGACCGGGCATTTCACACATGCCGTACTTGAAGTCCTTCAGGTAATCAGGGCGCTGCATTAACGGGAAAATCTTCGATAAGAAAATACGTTGGAGAAGAGTAACTTAATTCCTTACCTCGTTTATCATTTTCATGCTTATTGCCTGAATTTTAGCCAATTTGCTGTACGCACTACATATCTCTTGCTGCGTGAGCCAACGATCCCGCACCACAGCGTAGCCCATCTCCACGAGATCATCGAAGATGATCACCTGCTTTGGGCTGAGACTGTGGTAGATGCAGTCCACATACAGCTTGGCATCGTCATTCACCTCGCGGAGAATCCGCTCGCACTCCGGCAGGAACTCGCTGTACATGCCAATCTCAGTTTTAAACAGAGGAGACTCCGCCAACATATCCTTTTTAAGACCCTCCACCTCGGGCATTGTTTTGATGATCAGCGACTTGAAGAACTCTCCCTTCTGGGTGGTGTACTTCACCTTGGCCCGGAACATAATGCTGGCATAGTGATCGCCCTTTTGGCTGGCTGGCGCGAAAGTCAGGTCAATCACTTTGAGCTCAGGCGCCTTTTCATGGCCACTCAGCACTTCAGTAATAAACTCAAGGTTCAGCCATTCTGGCGGATTCAATTCGTCAGCGTTGAAAGTTTCCTCTGCCATATTGTCGCAACTGAAATTGGAAGTAAACTAACTTTGATATGGCAGAGTTCCTGCTTTTTAAACATTAATGATTGGAGCTTTCTGTTATAATGTAATAATGCTTTAGCTTGTCGAAATTATTATCAGTATTAGTTTCAGAGGCTCTTCAAGCAACACCTGACCAAAAAAGGGTTGGATGGGACTAATAACGCCTACACTCTCTTGATAATTTTCCAATAATTATGAGCGTGAAAGCTTTCCAAAGAGAATTTTACCTCGGTTGTGCTGCGAATTCATGTTGATCTTCAAATTAAAGGTTAAAAGAACTCGAAACTGCAGTGATTAAGTTTCTATTAAACAATTCGGGAGGCACTAACTCATCTTCGTTGTACGTTATCAGTAATTTCAGAAGTTTCAGTAATATCTTGTTGTTTTCCGTTCACCCAAAGAGAGTCAACTGGCTAAAGCTCATTCAATTGCTCAATTAAGTAAAATTAAAACAAGAATCTCAGTTCGAAAAAGATACAAAAAGCTCTAAACGTTGAGATACTTTAAAGCTTTTGGTTTGTTTTGTCTCAGAGCGAGAATAGAGAGTATCCGCAGAATTGCAGGTTGCTATAGCAACTATCTAGGGGATAGAAGCGACGCAACGCTAGAGATAGAGAAAAGAGAACCTATTGTTGTGATAATAATATATGTATTGCTAAAAGAGAATTTCTTGTAAGTTGTTCAACAAATAACTTTACTTATTAGAAAGCAGTTAGCTTTTCCAAGTCAATTTCTTTTTTAAAGTTCCTCAAAGTAACCCGATCGTTCGAATCTCTCCAGCATCTGTTTGGCATCCTCGAAAAATTCTTTGTATTGATAGCATTTCCTCCTGTTTTCATCGTTGTAAAGCATTTCTTCTATATCCAACTTATACGTCCTAAGACCCACAGAAATGGGAAGAAGACTGCTGACCAGAAAGAACTCTGAAAATAGTTTACACCAAATTATTCAACAGTAGATATTACGTACGACTTCCCTACTCACCATAATATCTTTGCCGCTTCAATTCTGCCCAGAATCCGTGGGGAGTGGGCATTTTTCCCTGGTAACCGATCTTTTGTAGGGTCTCAAGCAGAACCGAAAAATAGTAGTTCAGCAATTGTTCCACTTCCTCAGCCCGCTGCTCTGATCCCATCAGCATGTAAATGGAATACATTAGATCCACGGCCATGGTAGTGACATTACAGCCCTGAAAGTCCAGCAACATGCAGTCCTCGAAGCCTCCTGTTTCCTTGTTGTGCTTGAACATCATATTCCGGCTGTGGTAGTCGCCATGACAGAGCACGTAGTAACCTTCCCGCTGGGGATTCCTACGATACTCCTGCATGGTATTCCGCAGTTCATCCTTGTAATGGAGTTTTATCTTCTCGAAGTATGCCAGGTATTTGTTCAGTTCCGGATGGCTGGCCAAAAATTCAAGAAACAGAGGAATTCCGCCATTTACAATGGGACTGTCCATCAGACCGGGCATTTCACACATGCCGTACTTGAAGTCCTTCAGGTAATCAGGGCGCTGCATTAACGGGAAAATCTTCGATAAGAAAATACGTTGGAGAAGAGTAACTTAATTCCTTACCTCGTTTATCATTTTCATGCTTATTGCCTGAATTTTAGCCAATTTGCTGTACGCACTACATATCTCTTGCTGCGTGAGCCAACGATCCCGCACCACAGCGTAGCCCATCTCCACGAGATCATCGAAGATGATCACCTGCTTTGGGTTGAGACTGTGGTAGATGCAGTCCACATACAGCTTGGCATCGTCATTCACCTCGCGGAGAATCCGCTCGCACTCGGGCAGGAACTCGCTGTACATGCCAATCTCAGTTTTAAACACAGGAGACTCCGCCAACATATCCATTTTGAGACCCTCCACCTCGGGCATTGTTTTGATGATCAGAGACTTAAAGAACTCCCCCTTGTTGGTGGTGTACTTCACCTTGGCCCGGAACATAATGCTGGCATAGTGATCGCCCTTGGGACTGGCTGGCACAAGGATGAGATCGATAACTTTCAGTTCAGGCGCCTTTTCATTGTTACTCAGCACTTCAGTAATAAACCCAAGGTTCAGCCATTCTGGCGGATTTAATTCGTCAGCATTGAAAATTTCCTCGGCCATATTGTCTTAAGTGAAATTGGAAGTAAACTAACTTTGTTATGGCCGAGTTCCTTCTTTTTAAACATTTTTGAGTGGAGCTTTGTGTGTAAATGTAATCAGCCTTTAGCTTAGCGAAATTATTATCAGAATATGTTTCGGGGCTCTTCAAGCAACAGCTGACCACAAAAGGTTCGATTGGAACTAATATTGCACACGTTCTCTCAATAATTTTGACAAGCGTTTGAGCTTTGGCAAAGTTCTCCCACAAATAAATAATAATATTTAAAGTCGTAAACCGCTGAGTCAAGCTGACAAATAATTAAATACAAAAGCTCTCTCTGCTAACTCTAAAGTAGTTTTATCCATGCCTTGGCACAATTTTGTTTCGCTTTTTAACCGAGTAACGAACGTCGACTGACTCAGTCGAAAGAGAAACTCCGGATTGTCAGCATCACAAAGATATTTAGCAACAGCAACAGAATATGGCCAACAGCAAAGATAATATCACTAATCCCAATGAACACTTGGAGATACCCAAGTGGATTAATGGGGATTACTTTCAGGAGGTTCTGCAGAAAGATGAGCCAGACTTTGAGAAGATATTGAACTTTAAGCCGGTGGCTGCAATTCCGCCAGGAGAGAATTACACATCGATTATGCTGCGAATTCATTTTGAACTTCAAATGAAAGGTTAGAAAAGCTATTTAACTTTCCCTTATTGTGTTAATTATTTTACTTTCTATATAGATTACACTACCAAACACAAGACTTATATATTTAAAACCATGCTCCCGGAGGAACGCGGCGGCAAGGAGATCCGTGAGGGTGGCATCTTTGACAAGGAGCTAATGATGTACCAGACCTATCTGCCCGCCTTTGAGGAGCTCTACCGTGCCGCTGGAGAGCAGATTCAGTTGGCGCCAAAGTGCCTGCATACAGATCAGCGGGAGAACGGCATCCACTTTGTGTTCGAGGACTTGGGAGTGAAAGAGTTCAGAAATGTAGATCGCATTCAGGGTCTTGACTTCGTTCATATGCAGCGATCTCTACAAAAACTGGCTGAATTCCATGCGGCCGCCGCTGTTTATGCAGAGAGAAATGGATCTTATCCTGACGAATTCGAGGAAGGATTTATTGCCAAGGACAAACTGGAGCAACACGAACAGCGATTCCATGTGAAGGCCAGGTCTTATCACAAAGCCATGGCTAGATGGGGCTTGGAGGATCAGGAGAAGTACCTAAAGAGTTTCGTGAGTCACCTTCATAATCATTGGAGTCAAATCTTTATTAAGGATAATACATTTCCTTAGCCCACGGCAAAGCAATATGTGAAAATGAGCGAAAGCAATTTTACTGCAGATCCCCTGGCATTCAACACGCTCACCCATGGCGATTTCTGGTCTAGTAATCTCATGTGCAATTATCTAACCAATGGCAATATCGATGAGGTCATCATGGTGGACTTTCAGCTATGCAAATGGGGCAGTCCTGCCCAGGATCTTCTGTTCTTCATCACCCTATCGGCGGCTAGGGATATCAAGCTGAAGGAATTTGACAGTTTTGTGAGAATTTACTGGGAACGACTGGTGGAGTGCCTAGAGCTATTGAAGTACCAGAAACCATTGCCAAAATTGCGAGATCTTCAGACGTCTTTGTATCAGGAGAACAATACTATCTACGGTGGGTTTAGCTTAAAATAACATAATTTCTTCAGATATATATTTTTCTATATTTTTGTTAGCCTTCATTGCCATCTTCAATCACTTGCCAGTAATCCAATTTCCCTCCGACAAGGAGTCGAACTTACATTCCCTCATTAGGGACGACGAGGAAGGTGACAAGTTTCGACTGCGTCTTTTTACAAATCCTTCATTTTGCAGTCTCATGAGGGAACTATATCCCTTTTTCTACAATCGCGGAATCTTTAACTTCAACGACTACGAATAAATTATGAATCTCAGATATACTGTTCTGGAAAATGTATAAAAAAACCTGTATTAGAAAATTATTTTATAATAAATACTTCAATAAAAGTAAATTAAGATCTTTTAATAATGAGCCCTTTTAAGTGATTTAACTCCCTCAACAACCTGTTAAAACTTTTGGCTAATGACGTTCTAGGCAAGTCCAAGCCGTCACGATGACTGGCTACTAGACTTGAGTTTTAAGATATGAAAACAAATAAAACGAAAGCCCCAGAAAATAATTACTATTACTAATAATCATGACTGTGCAAACAAATTCTCTAAAAAATTCTATATACATATATATTATTCGCTGGTGTGTTTCAAATTAAATATTTATAGTATTCCCCTATCTATGAGCGCTTTCTTTCTATAGCAACCAAGTTCAGATTATAATTTATTATGTATTATTTATTATCATACAAATAAAACGTTTGTTATTTATATCAAAATTGATACACTTGATGCAGTATATAGTGTATCGCAAACAAATACTGATTAATCGGGCGCGTGGGGTAACGCCAAGCCTTGCCTCAATTGCTGATTATTGTTTGGCAAGGTCAAAACAATATTGTTTTTCTAGTCAATGAATACTCTTCCTGATCGAAAGCGAGTAACAATAAAAATAAACTTAAATAAAATTTACAATATACCTAAGATATTTTTATTAGAGACTCGCAGGCACAATTTTAAAGAACTGAAAACTTCGTAAAATATAGTAAATTCAAATAAAAACTATAAAATAATTAGCAAGTTTGATAAGGTTGAGCTGTTATTACGATAATTATAAAAATAAACCGAAGTGAAATTAGGTGATGATAAGAAAACGAAATAAAAGCTAAACCTCCCTCGAGCATTTGTTAAAAAATCAGTTCTGGTCTAGCAGGTGCCGGGAGAGGTTGTGACCAAAGCGAAACTATGTCTGATGAAATTGTGAATCCCAACGAGAATCTGATCATTCCCGATTGGATCAACGAGAAGTACTTTGAGAAGGTGCTGGCCCAGGACGAACCGGATCATGTGAAGGTCCTTAAATTCACGCCAGTGGCTGCGATTCCACCAGGCGAAAATTTCACCTCAACCATGCTGCGAATCTACATTAAATTGGAAATGAAAGGTAAGTGGCAGATAAGCATATGTGTTCAGGTTGTATAACCATTGTATGGAAAAGTTTGTTAATATTGGTTCTATAAATAAATAACTACGAGTATCTATAACAATTGGTGACTTTCAACTAGATCGAATTCAATGAAGCCAACCTAAAGTATCTTTAAGATTTATTTAAGAGCTTCTCCTAAAGATCTTGGTTCCAAAATCTCGTTTACTAATTTCTTATGAAATCTTCTACAGATGGCTCTGTCAAAACTAAGACGTACATTTTCAAGACAATGCTTCCGGATGAGCGTGGAGGCAATGACATCAACGAATTTGGGCTTTTCCCCAAGGAGGCCAAAATGTACGAGAAATATCTGCCTGCCTACGAAGCTCTTTACAAGGATGCCGGGTGGAATATACAACTGGCACCCAATTGCCTGCTCACTGAGGAGCGCGATGGGGACATCCACTTCATCTTCGAGGATCTGAGCGTAAAGCATTTCAAGAATGTGGATCGTACAAAGGGCCTGGACATGGAGCACATGACGAGGGCGCTGCACAAATTAGCGGAGTATCATGCGGCCAGTGCCGTGTATGAGGAGCAGAATGGTCCCTATCCCGAGGAATTTCTGGAAGGATTCGTCACCAGAAAGGTTAAAAAGTTCCACGTAGATGGCTTCAATCTCAAGGAGAAGTCCTTCAAGAAAGCAATGCTAACTTGGGGCATGGAAGACGCCGAGAAATACGTTAAAGCTTTTGTAAGGACTAAATATTTGGAAACTTAAAATCCACCAGCAACTTATCTCATTTTTTTCTTATTTCTTTTAGCCCAACACGGAGCAGTATTGGGCCCAGAGCCTCAGTACCTTGGACGTGGATCCCAATGAGTTTAATGTTCTCAACCATGGAGACTTCTGGTCGAGCAACCTCATGACCAGCTATCTTCCTGACGGCAAGGTCGACCAGCTCATCCTCGTCGACTTCCAGATAACTATGTGGGGCAGTCCGGCTAAGGACCTGCTCTTTTTCATTATCCTGTCTGCAGCCACAGACTTACGCTTGAAGGAGTTCGAGAACTTTGTCAGGATCTACTGGGAACGCCTTATCGAATGCCTTAAAGTGCTGAAGTTCAAGAAGCCTTTGCCCCAGCTCAGAGATCTGCAGAGTTCCATGTATAAGAAGACCAATTCCTTCTACGGTAAATTCAACTTTTAAATATATATTTAAAAAAATGTTTAACAAATATTCTCTTACAGCTTTCTTCAGTCTATTAAATCACCTGCCCATAATCCTGTTTCCCACCGACAAAGACAGCAATCTGCACAATTTGTCCGCGGAAACCGAGGAGGGGGAAAACCTTCGACTGCGAATGCTTTCCAATCCCGCATTTGGCAGCGTAATGAAAGACCTATATCCCTTCCTCTACAATAGAGGTATTCTGAACTATGAAGATTATGATGTGTGATATGTATTAAGATGATAACTGGCAATAAATTGTAGATAAGTATTACACAATAAAGTTTATTATTGAGTATTAAACAGAAGGCGCTGGAGTGACAAGACATATGTTTTGATTATCTAGTCTCAAGATATCAAATCAGTTTAATAAAAATCTGTCAGAGCTCTATTTAAAATCACAAACACCATTCTAAATTCATCTAACTAGCTACTTTATTAACTCATAAACAAACAAAGAAACAGGAAAATTATTATGTTTCAAACCAACAAATTACAGAAATACGTAATAAATAATACAAGTATTATCTATTCGGCATGATTGACATAAATTCAACGTTAATAACTTTAAAGGCAAGCAGGGCCACTTGAAATTATTTCCTCACACAATGAAATTCGAAAACTAAAAATCACTATAAAACAGCAGCGAACATCTATAAAAAATTTAGTTCTGGTCAAACAGTTGAAGCGAAAGGTTCTATTCGGAGAATTTTTTACAAAGAAACTATGACTGATGAGATTGTGAATCCCAACGAGAATCTGATCATTCCCGATTGGATCAACGAGAAGTACTTTGAGAAGGTGCTGGCCCAGGACGAACCGGATCATGTGAAGGTCCTTAAATTCACGCCAGTGGCAGCGATTCCACCAGGCGAGAATTTCACATCGACCATGCTGCGAATCCACATTAAATTGGAAATGAAGGGTGAGCGGGATATAAATATATGTGAATTGGTTGTATAATAAATAGCTAATAAATAGGAGAGAATGTGGATATTTGTTAAATAAATAAAACATACGAATAACTCTGGAAAGTATTAGTATATTTTTTTAAGGCTTCTCTCCAAGTCTTCTTTTATTAATAAACTGATATTGATAAAAACCTTCTTCAGATGCCTCTGTCAAAACGAAGACGTACATTTTCAAAACAATGCTTCCGAATGAGCGAGGAGGCAGTGAAATCACCGATTTTGGGCTTTTCCCCAAGGAAGCCAAAATGTACGAGACATATCTTCCAGCTTTCGAAGCACTTTACAAGGCTGTCGGATGGGATATACAACTGGCACCCAAATGCCTGCACACTGAGGAGCGGAATGGAGACATTCATTTCATTTTCGAGGACTTGTGCGTGAAGAGATTCAAGAACATGGACCGGACCAAAGGCTTGGACATGGAGCACATGACGAAGTCGCTGCACAAGCTGGCCGAGTATCATGCGGCCAGTGCTGTGTATGAGGAGCAGCATGGTCCCTATCCCAATGAGTTCTTTGAGGGCTTCGTCTCTCGTAAGCCAGAAATTAAGAAGTTTCACGAAGATTTTTTCCGTCTTAAGGAGAAGGCTTTGAAGAAAGCCATGCTTACCTGGGGTATGAAGGACGCCGAGAAATATGTCAAGGCATTTGTAAGTTTAATTGGTAAACACACAAATTAATCTTAAAAAGGGTTATTTCTTTATATTTATTGATCTCAGCCTACCAAAGAACAATTTTGGGCTCAATGTGAAAGCACCTTGGACTTGGATCCCAGTGAATTTCATGTCTTGAACCACGGCGACTTTTGGCCGAGTAACCTGATGAGCAGCTATCTCCCTAATGACAGCCTGGACAAGCTCATCCTAATTGACTTTCAAATAACGACGTGGGGCAGTCCCGCTGTAGACCTGCTCTTTTTCCTCTTCCTGGCGCCTACCAATGATTTGCGCTTAAAGGAATTTGATAATTTTGTGAGGATCTATTGGGATCGCTTAATCGAATGCCTTAAAGTTCTGAAGTTCAAAAAGCCTTTGCCCCAGCTTAGGGAGCTTCACAGATCCTTGTACAAGAAGAACCACTCATTCTACGGTACGTTATCATTAAAATTATATTCGGAAAAAAAAACAAATAACATTTCACTTTTTACAAAAATTCTCGTGCAGCTTTCTTCAGTATAATCGGTCACCTGCCTATAATTCTGTTTCCCACCGATAAGGATAGTAGTTTTCACCACGTCATCGCGGAAACCGAGGAGGGGGAAAACCTTCGCCTGCGAATGCTGACCAATCCTGCCGTAGGAACAGTTTTGAAGGATCTATATCCCTTCCTTTACAATCGCGGAATTTTGAACTACGAAGACTATGAAGTGTGATATTTGTTAGGATGATATTTAAGAACAATCTGTAAAAATTGCTTATCTAATCAGTAAGAATTTACCTCTCAAGTCATGTTGATAAGACTTGGGAAGATTGTTTAAAATGGGCATAATAAAATAGTAAAATCTGCTTTAATAACTAAATAAATATAATAAACTAAAGAAAAAGTTACTTTTGGTGCTTGGAAACAGCATAATTCTGATATTTCAAATCTTTTAAGCTGCCTTGGAACCCAAACTCTGGACAATAAGACTCTGAATCATATAAGGTTATAAACTCCGCATAAGAGGTCTATGCTGTGTGTTAGATACTGTTTTAGATACCGTGTTATCTTTCTTCACGATAAAGCCGACTTGGCGTTCAGTTCAATTTCATGTCGCGCCCCGAGAAGATCGAAAATCCCAACGAGAGCCTCGTTGTTCCCAAATGGCTAAACGAATCCAAACTGAAGCCTGTTCTAGCTAAGGATGAGCCCGAGTATGAAAGGATTCTGCAGTTTACTCCTGTGGCTGCCGTTCCTCCAGGTGGTAACTTCACTTCGGTCATGTTAAGAGTTTATTTGGATCTGGAAATGAAGGGTAAGCCAGATTGGCTAATTCTAAAAGTAGCGAAGCGGTAAAAAATATATTTTCCCAGATGGAACACACAAGAGAAAATCCTATGTGGTCAAAACGGCTCTGGATTTCGATAAGGGTGGCAAGGGAATGAATGAGTTTCGGTATTATCACAAGGAGCAGCAGATGTACTCCATTTACCTGCCCGAGTTTGAGAAACTCTACCACGAGGCCGGACATCCCGTCCAGCTGAATCCAAAGTGCCTGGAAATCGGCGAGGAGGAGGGCAATCTCTACTTTATTTTCGAGGATCTGTCCACGCAGGACTACCAGAGTGCGGATCGAATGAAGGGCATCGATATGGAGCACATGCGACTGTCCCTCCGGAAACTGGCTGAGCTTCATGCCGCCAGTGTGGTCTACAAGGATCGTCACGGGCCCTATCCCATAGACTTTGAACATGGATTTGCCAAGAAAGATAACATTCAGCACAGCATGCGAGGCTTCAATGTCAAGGCTCCAGACTTCAAGGCAGCCATGAAGACTTGGGGAATGGATGAGGGATATCTCAAGAATTTCGTATGTCTGCCATACTCCCAAAAGCCATAGAACTCCTTGTAATTCGATCTTATTTCAGCCCACTCCCGAACAATATTCCCAACTTTGTTTAGAATCTCTTAATGTGGATCCCAAGGACTTTAATGTCCTGACTCATGGTGACTTTGCAGCCTCAAATCTTCTCTACAAATATGGCGAAAAGGGAGATCTTCAGGAAGCCTGCCTTTTGGACTTTCAAATCTCCAAATGGGGAAGTCCTGCCCAGGATTTGCTGATGATGATTACCATTTCAGCAGAAAAGGGATTGCGCATTAAGGAGTTTGACAAAATTGTTAGGATATACTGGCAATATCTCATCGAATGTTTGGACATACTAAAGTACGAGAAGCCGTATCCGCAACTGAGAGATCTGCAGTCATCTCTCTACAAAAAGAACAACACATTTTATGGTGAGTTAGAAATTTAATTTTAAATTACGAATTATAATTTATTTTTTACTACCTGCAGCCTTCTTCTCCGCAATGAACCACCTTTCCTCCTACTTACTGCCTGTTACCAAGGATAGCAACCTGCATACCATCATGTCCAGTGACGAGATAGGTCGTAGCTTGCGGACACGAATGTACACCAATCCCGCCTACGTGGAGGTCATCAGGGAGCTGTATCCCTTCTACTGCAACCGCGGCCTCTTCAACTTCGAAGACTTCGATGTCTAGCAAGCAATGGCTATCGCTGCCAGTTCATTCATCTCCAAGTGCAGCTCGCACTCGAGGCGATTAAATAAATTGTGTGCGAATATTGATTCTGGTTTTTTCGAGTTCTCCACGGCGAATGTCGCAATGCAATTGAAAGCGGAAAGCCTTGAAATAGTTTTTTAGCTGGTCTTTGAGTTGGAGGTTCTAGAATACGATCTGAGTTGACCTAGTGGGTGTTAGCTATACAGACTAGAATGAGTTTAAAATAAATTTTTGATAAGAATCCAGATAAGTATAATCAGATCAGTAATGTAATTAAGTTTTTATTTTAATTTGTATCTTCTTGTCACGTACTTGCTTATCTTTATCAACAATCTGATAATAATTATACAAATTAAGAGATAAAAAAGATATCTGATATTAATTAAACAAATTAAGAGATAAAAAATATACAAATTCCAGAATTTAAAGAGTTTGACACACAATTATTTGATATAAATTAAATTATTAAATTCCAAAATGATAACAAATAATATTATATACCATAGAGAATATATTTTTAGCCATTTCACTTTGATAGACGTCTAGCAAGCAAAATAAATGATATCTGAGACCCTCCCCTTGAGCTTTTCGCTCCCTCTGTGTGCTCTGGTGCTCCAGGGTGAGCGTTCCCTGGCCTGCTTATCAGGTATTCCCATCACAGACCATTGATAAGCCCGGCGCCTGCTGCACTGCTTGACCAGCCCCAAAAAAAACCATCCTATAAACCTATATAGAAACGCAAAGCTTTGCCCACTTGTCAGTCGGCGAGAGAGTCTTTGGGCCAGCACAAAAATGCGAAAACGACGTTGATGCTCAGTGTCCGGACAGTTGGGGAACCAGTTGGACGGGCGATTGGCAGAGTGGCAGATAACTAAATGCGCACCTCACCCACCTCGGCATTACGTCTCGTCGTTGTGCGTGCTGTAAAATAAAAAAAACATCGCAGAGCCTCACCTCGCTTCGAACAAGAAAAACATTCTCGATAAGGCGAAAAAAACAGTCGCGGCGCACACTTCGGACCGAGAGCTACGACTAGGCAGTGCTGCAGTGAGCTCACTCCGGCGGAATCCCAATCCCAGCCAGAATGCCCGATAACAGCAACAAGTTCTGCGGCAGCAACGATGTCCGCATTCCCAGCTGGATCAACGAGGCCTACTTCAAGCGGCTTCTGAAGCGGGAGTTCAGGGACTTTCGCCGCATCCTCAATCTCTCGATCATTCCGGCCACGCCCCCCGGGGAGACCTATACCTCGCTGCTGATGCGCATCGTCATCGACATAGAGATGAAAGGTGACCACAACCAAAACAAACAAAAAAAAAATCAAATTCTAAAGTCGTAAATCTTACGAGGAAGTTTCCAGTTTTTTGTTTGTTAAATAATTTGATTTATTACTTAATATCTCCACCCCCCTTACAGATGGCTTCTCACAACAAAAGTCTTACATAGTAAAGACCATGCTGGACGATGTTCGGGGAAATGGTGGCTTTGTCAACACTCTGAATATCTTTCCCAAGGAGAAGATGATGTACGAGACAATAATTCCGCAGCTTGAGCAGCTCTATGAGCAAGCTGGACTTACGGTGAAGTTTGCGCCCAAGTGCCACTGGGCAGAGGAGCTCAATGGAAGGATCTGTCTGGTGCAAGAGGATTTGCGGACCAAGAAGTATGGCAACATTAGCCGCCTCAAGGGTTTCGACTTGGCCCAAATGCATCGTATCCTGGAGAAGCTGGCCGAGTTTCATGCGGCCAGTGCCGTGTGGCGCCAACGAAATGGACCCTTTCCCGAGGACTTTCAGCGAACCTACCTGCCCGCCAACTACAATAAATCCAAGTCGTATCAGGCAAGGGTCCAAAGCTACAAATTGGCCATGGCCAGTTGGGGACTCGCCGATCATGAGCAGTATGTGAATCGGATTGTAAGTCGTTGAAAAAATATATCCTCAATCAGTAATGACGATCTCCTCATCTTTTCCCCTTAGCCCACGGCTGATCAGTTTGTGCAATCCTATGCCCGCTGTTTCAACAACAATCCACAGGAGTTCAAGGTCCTGAATCATGGAGATTTCTGGTCAAGTAACATTATGCTGAGCTATACTCAGTCCGGGGAGATCAACCAGCTGCGCTTCGTGGACTTTCAGATGTGCAAGTGGGGCACTCCTGCCCAGGATCTGTGGGAGCTGATAATTTGCTCGGCCAAGCATAGTATAAGGATCCAGCATTTTGACTGCTTCATCAGGATATATCACAGTCACCTGGTGCGCTGCCTAAAGATCCTTAATTACAGCGAAAGAATGCCCATGCTCAGGGAGCTGCACATGAAAATGATAAAATATGGATTTTGGGGTGAGCTAACACATTGATTTTAATTATTTATTTCTACTAACAATAATGTTATCCCTCAGGCTACTTTACCACCTTCACCCATTTGGTGTTCATCCTTTTGCCGGTGGACACGGAGGCCAGTTTGGTGAAGCTGACGCAGCCAGGGGAGGAGGGAGATCGTTTCCGCTCCAAGGTCTACACAAATCCCCTCTACGTCCGGGCTGTGCTCAGTATATTCCCCTTTCTCTACAGGCGTGGCATTCTGGACTTTTAAAGATACTCCCCTTATTTTTAAAAGGATTTTTTTCAACAATTTCCTATTTAATTCAATATTTATGCGAATTTTTGTTAAATTATGTGAAAGTGAAAAACGGAACAGCGTATGTATCTATACCTACTGTATCTGTATCTTTAATGGAGCGCATTTGCGGCGACTTTACCTATCTTAAAGAATTATCTTTTGTTTAGCTAGCAACAAAGTCTGTTAATATTTCTTAAAGAAAATAAGCCAAAGAAATGAAGTGTGTTTTATGTTTAGTTGGAAATATGCTTATCATTTTTGCAGGTATGCCAAATAAAACAGGGGTTTCATATAGTATAGCTGCTCGCTATAAATCTTGCAAAAATTAGTTATGAAGCTGTATAAATATATAATTATTAAGCAGAGTATAAAAAACATTTAATGTCTGTGCTTCAAATGATTTATAAAAGCTGTCTCTCTCTTTCCATTGATCTCTCTTGACTTTTCCATTTTGGTGATAATAATTTAATCAAATATAGGAGACAGTTGTCAACTCATGCAATCTGTTGGCTTATCACTAAAGGTGCTCCGATTTAGATCACGTTTTGTTTATCACCACAGAATACAGTAATAAATCAAATAGCAAAACAAATTAAAAATGGAAAAGTGTTAAACAAAAATGTATATATAATTTAAAGGAGCTCAATGCAACTTATTTTATATATTTATTTTTTGAAATAATTAAATTAAATATATTTATCATAAACCACAAAATAATTTTTATTTAATAAATTATTGTCTAAATTTTAAAACTCAATTAAATTATATGGCAAAGTACATTGCAAAAATATTTTAATATTGTTTGTACTTCCTAAATGGAAACAACCGAAATCATTATAAATATTTTCTCCATCATCCGCATTATTCTTATTTGTACGTGTAGATACTTTATTGTAGATATTGTATATATATATTCTCATTGCTATCAGGCCCACAAGATCCACAGAATGCGTTCCACATTTAACCCTAAATTGGTTCCAATGCCATATGCTCTTTATTGTTCTCATATTTGTTTAACACATTTTCACAGAACCAGAGGCGTATCGTATAAGGTTTTTCTTTAGATACTAATTGAAATCGATACAATTTCCCCATATGACAACCTCTGATGACCAATGATAAATGTATCTATATACTTTTAAAGATATATTCCTTACTTTCACAAATAATTGCACTTTAGTTTTAAAATATAGCACTAGAGATCTTCTAGGATTTATTTATACAATTTTTATTCTACCTCTACTAACCTTTGAAATAATTTCTTATAATATATTAAATTATTTTTTTAAATTCAATTTTATAAACTATCTTAACTATTTAAATGCACACTTTTATTATTATAATAATTGTCTTACAACATTTTAAATTAATGTAATGATTTTTCAAATCTTGTTGCCCCCCAGACACCGCCGCTGAACTATATATATTTATTTATATTTATATAGTACTATGTATACAAACAGTATCAGCTGATAAGCCAACGCAAAGCTGACAACAGAGAGAGCTTTCCCGACAAAGCTATATCTGGCTCCCAGGCGTCACATGTTCCGCCGGCTGTTCCACACTCTTAATTCGATTGCCAGAGCCGCCAGCCAGTTGCTCAGATACTCCCAGTCAGGTGACTTGGAAAAAAAGTAAATAAGTTGGAATAATTACACAAATCACACAAATGGGAACCGGCAAGAAGAACTACCAGGCACCGGAATGGCTCACCGCCGAATTTCTGCAGGATGTACTCAAGGAACACTTCAAGGCGGAGCAGCTGGTGGTCAGCGAGCTGCTGGTGAAGAGTGCCCAAGTGGGTGACCAAGCGGCGGGATTTGCCAGCGAGATGCATCGGGCCAGCTTCAATCTGCAAAGAGGCTCGTCGCCCAAAAGCAAGTTCTCGGTGATTGTTAAGGACCATCCCAAGGGACAGACTGGGGCAGTGGCCCAGCGCAGCAAGCTCTTCAAGCGCGAGATTCTGGCCTACAAGGAGGTACTGCCACGTGTGCAGGCCCTACTCCAGTCCATCGGAGATCATACCAAAATTGCACCTATTTGCTACTACACCACGGAGTCGCCGGAGCCCTTCCTTATACTTGAAGATCTGCAGCTCTCTGGTTTTGAGAACTTTGAAAAGGGTCGCCTGCTCAACTTGGATTATGTTCTGCTCACAATCGAGAAGGTGGCCAAGCTGCATGCCTGCAGCGCCCTCATTGCCCAGGACAGTCCTCAGGTCCTGGAGTTCTTCGATGAGGCTCCCATTTCCCGCAATCCCGACCGGCGTGACTTCCTCACCTTCTTTCCTGTGAACATTCGCTGTGTGGCCGAGGAGGTGGCCCACTGGAAGGGCTATGAGGAGATCACCGAAAAGATGTTCAAGCTGGCGGAGAATGTGTTGCAGAATGCGTTGGCCATGTTTGAGGCCACAGGCAAGGAGTTTCGTGTCTTCAACCTCACGGACTTGTGGATTAATAATTTAATGTTTCACGTGAACAATGAGACTAAGGAACCGGATGATGTTGTTACGGTAAGAAGGCATATATAGTATTACATTATGAATTTTTTAATAATTTAAATATTCCTTTCAGTTGGACTACCAGCTGTCCTATGTGGGATCCCCGGCCATCGATCTGAACTACTTCCTTTACGGATCCCTGAATGAAAACGTTCGCAAAGTTCACTTCAAGTTCATTGTCAGAGAGTACCAAAGGGTGCTCCAGCAAACCCTGGAGAAATTCAACTACCAGGGACACATTCCCAGCCTGAAGGAGATTCACATTGAGCTGATTAATACCAGCCTGATGGGTATGTTTTAACTAAACTTTACAAGAAGTTAATTATTAAATATTATCACTTTTAATAGGTGTGATTGGAGCCACTTGTCTGACGCCGCTGATCTTCCGCGAGGGCGCTGGTTTCGAGAATCTGGAGGATTTGAATTCCCGCACGGAAAGCGGCGATCAATTCCGGCGGGAGAATGTGGAGAATCCCAAGTATCGGGCCTTCTTGCAGAAAACCATCAAGGAGTTTGAGCTATCGGGTTTCCTGGATTTTTAAAGCATTGAGAGAGAGAGAGCACTTGAACATTATACATTTCAATAGAAAGTATTGCGGGCTTCCACTTTAGAGTAAGCTATGTTATACCATGAGTTTTTCTAGCACAAAAATAAATAAGCAAACATTGTTTAATTGTTGTAAATGCTTAAAAAATGTATTTATAAAACACATACATACATTCACATACATATTAAACAGATAATTATAAAATATCAATATATGACATGTATTTACTATAAATTCCTATAAATTTATAGCGAGATAACATAACTATAAAGCGTTTTTGTGGCACACGCAGAAAAACAATTAGCTAACATCGGCTCAGCCAGAAACCTGATTTTCCGCATCTGACATAATTAACTGTCTTTCATTTATGGACTTACACATATCTACAAGTCTTTGAAGAAACCCATTTCCTCGAATTTTGGCAGAAGATGCTTCATATCTTCCAGGTAGCAATCCAAGAAGTAGGCTTTCTCTCTGGATTCCGAATCCTGAATAATGTCGTGCATTTTTAGGGCGTTCTGCTTGATGGCCAGAATCATGGGCAGAAAGGTGGCCAAGAGGAAGAAGTCTGTGATTAAATTATAAATTAATTTTATATTATATTTATTTTTAATTCAATATAAACCTACCATAGTGCTTGTGGCGGAACATTTGCTCCCGCAAACCAGCCTGTGTGGGCATCTTTGCCTGGTAGCCAACCTTCTTCAGGGTTTCCTCCAGAACGGTGAAGTAGTGATTGATTAGGTCCTTGCCCATATCCCATCGCTGTTGTGGCTCCATCAGCAAATAGATGGAGTAGGTCAGGTCCACGGTAATGGGAGAAAGATTGCTGATTTGGAAATCCACCAACATTACGTCTTCGAAAGCCGCGGTATCCCTATTGTGGCGAAACATCATGTTCCTGAGGTGGAAGTCGCCATGGCATAAGACATAGTATCCATCGGGTTGGAAGTTCTTTCGGTACTCCGTCAAAACATCTGCCATTTTGTTAATGCAGCTATCCTTAAGCTTCTCGAAGTACGGCTTGTACCTCTTAAGTTCCGGTGTCTTGTCCAGGAATTTTACAAAGCTAGCCATGCCAGAGGTCACCATGGGATCCTTCATTAGAGTGGGCATCTCAATTAAGCCATACTGGAACTCCTTCAAGAAGTCGGGTTGCTGAAGTGGAAATGGCACGTTATCTCTGTGAACTTGTAATGGGAAAAGCTAAAACTTACCTCATTCATGACCTTCATGCTGACGGCATGCCATTTGGCCAGCTTGGTAAAGACGAACCTCAACTCTTCATCTGTGACAGCACGATCCCGGATCACCGAGTAGCCCTGCGGCACCAGATCCTCGAAGATCATAACCTGACGTGGCTCCAGGCTGTGATAGATGCAGGGCACATACAGCTTGGTATTATCCCCCACCTGCTGCAGTATTCTTTCGAATTCGGGCAGCACCTTGGTGTACATGCCAATCTCCGTTGAGAACAGATGCGACTCCGAAAGCATATCCTTCTTATGACCCTCCTGCTCGGGCATTGTCTTGATGATTAGGGACTTAGAGAAGCGCCCCTTTGCCGTTGTGTATTCTGCCGAAGTTCGGAACATGACACTGGCATAGTGATCGCCCTGGGCACTCGCAGGAGATATTTTCAAATCGGTGACCACCAATTCCGGTGATTTCTCAGAGTCGCTGAGAACCTTCTGTATGAACTGGGAGTTCAGCCAAGACGGCGCCTCCAGCTCGTCGGCATTGAATTCCGTATCACTTGTGTTGTCTGGCATTTTGCTCGCGGTTTCACTGTACACTGAACAAGTCTGATTAACTCACGATCTGGTTATGGTGAAAACTGAATGCGGTTCGCTGTTTTTAAACATTTCAACAAAAGCTTTTTAAGCTTTATTGTTAATTTACGATTGAGTATGAAATATTGACTATATCTTATCAAAAGAAGCTTTACGAACTGAACAAGGTTTATCCTTTAATTTATATTTAATTAAAAAGTATATATTAATTGAAAAATATAAAAAAATTTACACTTGTATATTTAACATATTAAAATTAATTTCATCAATAGCAATCAAAATTAATAATAACTTTTTTGCTAGGCTACATATCAGGCTAGATTCTTGCCATGATATTCCATTTGTGTTTGTTCAGTAAGCATGACTAAAGCTTTATGCCAAAAGTTTTGCTGATTAAATACAATTATAAACAATACATGATAAGACCTAGACAATTAGCTGCAAATTGAAGTAGTCACCAGCAATGGCAAACATTTCCCGATTTCATTAAAGCACGCATAAGTCAATGAACTGACAAATAATTTGTTTGCTAAGATAAGAAGCTAATCTCAGCATACAATTAATCCTTCAAAATTTATTTTATTAGAAAATAAAGAAATTATTTCCTTACAGATTTTCAAAGTAGACCATTTCCTCAAATATAGGCAACAGTTTGCGAACAACTTCAAGATACGCATCCATGAAGTAAGTGTTTTGTCTCAGGATCCGAGAAATATTTAGGCAACTGAAGACTATTCGTTTTAACAGCATATTTTTAGTATATATAAAAGTCTTGGCAAGTTTTAAAATCAAATATTCATTGTAAAACTTTTTGTCATTCTATTGATACTAACAATTCTGTCGAATAAGCATGAATGTCAGCCTAATATTAAAGCTTTTGGCTAACGTTCTAGGTTGAACAATAGTTTAAACAATAAAAGCTTTAGTGAGTACTTATAGTTTTCTCTTAAACATCGTGACAATACAAATAATAATTAATAAGCAAGGTTAAACCAATGAAAAATTTTACTTATATTTCACACAAACCTAACAAGCCATTATTGCTTCATATTAAAAAAAAATTATTGTTTATTTATACCTTCCATAAATAAAACTTTTTTTTAGAGGATATCGACGTAAAAATTTGGCAATATTTTACTAAAAACCGCTATGATTCTGGGCAGTCTTCATCTGACAATGTAAAGTATTAAGATTCTATTAAACTATTCAAAGATTCTTTCTCAGTTTAAATCCCATAATTAGTTATCCTATAATAGTAATCATATAATAGGCACAACAATGGTAACCTTCCAGTTCCAGTCAGGCTTTTATCACTGAAGGTTTACAATTTGTAGTTTTGTAAAAACTCAAAGATAACAAAAGCATTTTTGTACGCTTATCGTTGATTAATTGATAAGATATTTAATAAATGTATTTCCTATACATAAAGAAGATACAACAATAATTTAAAGTACATATCAAAGATCTTTAAAGTGGCCCAGCTCCTCGTATTTGGGCAAAAGCATTGCGACATCTGCGAGATATTCCTCCAAGAAGTAAGACTTCCGGCGGGTTTCAGGATCCTGGATCAGATCATGCATTTTCAAGGCATTGGATTTAACGGCCAGCATCATGGGGAGCAAAGTGCTTATCATGAAGAAATCTGCAAGAAATTAAATAATAGTAATTTAATATTTTAATGCAGTTTAAAAATATATGTTATGCACTTACGATAATAACGATTGCGATGAATTTGTGCCCAGAGCTTAGCTTCAGTTGGCATCTCTGCTTTATAGCCAATCTTCTTTAGAGTGTCCACCATAACTGTAAAATAATGGTGGATCAGGTCCTTGCCCATATCCCTGCGCTGTTCCGGCTCCAATAACATATAAATAGAGTAGGTCAAGTCCACGGTAATGGGGCAGATGTTGCAAAACTGGAAGTCCACAAGCATAACGTCCTCCGGAGCACCCGTCTGCTTGTTCTCTTTGTACATCATATTGCGCAGATGGAAGTCCCCATGACAAAGAACATAGTATCCATCGTCTCTCCTATGCTTGCGATATTCCTGCATTTCATCGGCCAAACGCTCCAAGTAGACATCCTTGACCTTCTCAAAGTGCGGCTTGTACTTCTTGAATTCGGGTTTTTGGTCCAGCATTTTGATAAAGACCTCCATGCCAGTGGTTATAAAGGGATCCGTTCTGATGGTGGGCATTTCAAAGATGCCGTATTTGAAGTCCTTTAGGAAATCAGGTTTCTAATGGAGTGGAAGGATTAGCAGGAGAATAAATTATGAAAGCAATATTGTTACCTCATTCAGCAACTTCATGCTGACTGCATGCCATTTGGCCAGCTTGGCAAAGACCTTCTTCAGTTCCTCATTGGTGACAGGACGATTACGGATGACGGAGTAGCCCTGCGGCACCAGATCCTCGAAGATCATAACCTGACGCGGCTCCAAGCTGTGATACAGGCAGGGTACAAATAATTTTGTATTATCTCCTGCCTCTCGCAATATCCTCTCGAACTCGGGCAGAGCCTTGGAATACGTTGCAATTTCCGTTGTGAATACGTAAGAGTCGCTCAGCAGATCCTTCTTGTGACCCTCCAGCTCGGGCATTGTCTTGATGATCAGTGCCTTGGTGCTCGGGCCCTTTGGCGTCGTATACTCCACATTGGCCCGAAACATAACGCTGGCATAGTGATCCCCTTGAGCACTGGCAGGGGATATCTTTAAATCGGTTACGTTCAGCTCGTTAACCTTTTCATATTTGCTCAGAACTTCGGTTATGAACTTGGAATTCAGCCATTCTGGCGGCTGTAGCTCGTCGGCATTAAACTGTTCTGTATCTACGTTTTCCGACATTATATTTACTCTTATCTGTTAGCGCTAGAACTACTCGGCAATGAACCTAAACTTGTTGTGTGAACAGATTTCTACCAATGCCTTGGTTTTATATAAAATGAATAAAGCTTTTAGTTAGCTTTTTGCAAGGGTTTTTAGTAGATTTTAATTTATTTCCTTGTTGGTGAAATTCGTTATCTTATCAAACTGAAAACGATCCTTGATTGTGGAAGTTTAGGAATCAATAAGAGCGTTCTAGAAGATCCTCAATCTTTATCATGTTCCTAAAAGCTCTTTTAAAAAGATATTTATGAAACTGTTTGTTATAGAAATAGTATGTAAAAATAAGCACTCTATTATAGCTTTTTTTAGTGCATGTAAAAAATATTTGTCATGACGCGCTGATCTTGAAACTAAAGAACTCGTTTTCCTGAAGCATTCACTCAACTCAAGCTCTTTGTTATGACAAATAGTCAGGCAGGCAGGTAGTTGTCTTATATAATATAAATTTTAATCAATAATAACACTTCAACAATTACAACAGTCACATTGAATAACGCTTTTATCGGAGGTGTTTTATTCTTGAATAATCTAAGTACATGGACAAGTTGTTATTAAATGTAAGATCTTTTAATTAAAAAAATTCAGTATTTAAAACCTAAATATACATATTAAAGCCCCTTAAAGTAGCCAAGTTTTTCGAATTTCGGCAAAAGTTTTGTCACATCCTTCACATAAGTGTCCAAAAAGTAGGTCTTCTCTCGGGCTTCTGGGGTTTGGATCAGCTCATGCATCTTTGAGGTATTCGATTTGATGGCCAAGATCAGAGGCAAGAAAGTGCTAATCAAAAAGAAATCTAAAAACAAATAAAATTAAATTAGAGACCACTCTGTAATCCTTCTTCCTCAACTTACCATAATACTTATTTTGATGAATCTGCTGCCAGAGTCCTGCTTGCGTAGGCAGCGCACCCTTGTATCCAATGCTCTTCAATGTGGCCACCAGCTCCGTTAGGTAATAGTTAATCAGATCCCTTCCCATTTCCCGCCGCTGTTCCGGCTCCATCAGCATATAGATTGAGTAGGTCAAGTCCACAGTAATGGGACACAAATTGCTAATCTGAAAGTCCACCAGCATAACATCCTCGAAGCCGCCCGTCTTCTTGTTGTGCTTGAACATCATGTTGCGTAGATGGAAGTCGCCGTGGCACAGCACATAGTAGTTGTCGTTTCTACGATATTTGTGAAATTCCTGCAACTCAACCTCTAGGCGCTTCAGATAATTGTCCTTGATTTTTTCAAAGTGCGGTTTGTACTTCCTCAGCTCCGGCAACTTGTCCAGCATGTCAATGAAGCTGGCCATGCCAGTGGTGATAAAGGGATCCGTCTTGAATGTGGGCAGGTCGAACAGGCCGTATTTGAACTCCTTAAGGAAGTCGGGATGCTCGTATATAACCTTCATGCTGACAGCATGCCACTTGGCCAGCTTAGAGAACACAGACTTCAATTCCACCTCAGTGACAGAACGATCCCGGATGACTGAGTAGCCCTGCGGCACCAGATCCTCAAAGATCATCACCTGACGCGGCTCCAAGCTGTGATAGATACAGGGAACATACAGCTTAGTATTGTCACCCGCCTCCCGAAGAATCCGCTCAAACTCCGGCAGGACCTGGCAGTACATCCCAATTTCCGTTTCAAAGAGATGCGACTCCGCAAGCATATCCTTCTTGTGACCCTCCTGCTCCGGCATTGTCTTGATGATCAGCGGCTTGGTGAACTTTCCCTTTGACGTCGAGTAATCCACTTTGGTGCGGAACATGACGCTGGCATAGTGATCCCCCTGGAAGCTAGCTGGTGTGATCTTTAGATCCAACACTTTCAGTTCCGGGGCCTCTTCGTACGTGCTCAGAATCGTCTGGAGAAACTGGGCATTCAGCCAAGCTGGTGCCTCTAGCTCGTCGTCGTTGAACTGCTCCGTATCTACTTTGTCAGTCATTTTAGTTTATATTTTCACAATCTTTAACTATTCTGAATGCACTTGCAGTTGGTAATGGGGCGTAGGATCGAGGGCTTGGCGCATTTTAAGCAAAAGTCAGGAGCTTTTAGACTGTTCAATCTCAAGCTTTTTGCATTATTGTTTACTGATCAGTAATCAGTCGGTTATTTCTAATCAGTTACAAGGGTTGGGCCTGTGATTATCTAATAAAAGTAGGGGAATATAAACTATATTATGGCTTTTTATTATATTTAAATATTTCTTTATAAACAGCTGCTAAACTACATTAAACAAAGTAATGGAAATATATATATAAATATTTATATAATCGATCTTCCATACATTTGAACCACTTACAAAAGTACTGAAGTTCACATTTACAAAAAACACTTTAACTCAAAATAATCAATGCACTTTAAGTATCTTTCCAATTATTTGTTTATCAGTATTTTTATATAGTAAAAATGTGATAAGATTAGCTATAGATTGACCCAATCTTTTCATTTCCACGTTAGCGAACCACGAAACAAACTTTTCCAGTTTATGCCACAAAGTTTTTTCAAATTCTTTTGATAAAATATAATTTATTATAAATTGTGCTACATTTACTGATAATATATTATAATATTTCCTTTACAAAAAGAGGTATAATACACAGTTGCCTTTAAGTAGCCTAACCTATTAATATATATTATAATATTTGGTCTACTAAATCGCTATATAATAATAAGAAATTTATCTAATATGTACTATAAAACACAGGTGTTTGTATTTCTGATCTCACTGATCTGCATCCAGCAAACCCTCGGCATCGAAATCGGGCAAAAGCTCCCGCAAAACTCTCTGGGAAATTGGATTCCTATAGCAGGCATCCTTGAAGTTCAGGGCCCGCTGGTTGGTCTCCATCAAGGCATTGAAATCCGCATTGTCAGTCTCCACATTTCGCTGAATGGGCAACACCGAAATGGAGGTGTGAGCAGCTAAATAAATATAATTATATATTCCAGATTAGTCACAAATGATTTACTTTGCATAAAACCCCCAGACTCACCATAGAACTTCTTCTCCAGCAGCTGCTGGTGGAACTGATGCAAACTGGGAATGGCAGCCTGGTACTGCAGTTTCTTTAGTGTCTCGGAGAAGACGCCAAAGTAGTAGGCTATCAGCTCCTCCTGATGGCTCTTGTGGAGATCAAACTCCAGCGAGGTGTTCAGGAAATAGAAAAGATCCAGGGCCGGTGATCCCCAAGCCGTGTACTGAAAGTCAATGATGATGGCATCGAGTGGCTCTCCGGTCTCCTTGTCATAGTTCACCAGGACATTGTTAGTCCACAGATCGCCGTGGGCCAGGACATTGATGTGGCCCGGGGAGATGTCAAAGATACGCTTTCCCAGCTCCATGTAGATGGGCACCAGGGCCTCCATCTTTGCAGCATATTTCTCGTATCCTGGCCACTGGGCCACCCGACGAGTCGCTGCCTGGAGCATGCCCACAAAGGCCGGTGCATAGTTGTCGGTATATCTATTAAAGAAGCCGCGATCGTAACGCTCCAGGACATGATTCTCACGCTCGTTCATCACCGCCGAAGTGGCATGCATCTTGGCCAATTTACGGAGAACCAAACGGGTGATCTTCATGTCCAAACCTTTCAGGCGATCGGGCATGGTGAAGCCCCGTGCATTCAGGTCCTCAAAGATCAGCGATGAGTTGTCAATATCCACTGCCATGGTCTCCGCAAAGATCTGCTCCGTGTCCCCAATCTCCCGCATAAGAGCCTTCAGTTTGGGCAGGACCTGCTCGTAGATTTCCATCTCCCTGTTGAAGATGTCATAGGGCTCCATGGTGCTCTGGGCGAAGTCATTGCCCTCAAAGGTGGACTTGACTATATAGTGACCCAATTGGACGCTGCCATCACTGCGGGTGAACTGTGCCTTCACGCGGGTCAGGACTCCGCCATAGTTCTCGCCCTTGCCCAGGGCGGGATTCACTTTCACCCAGTTAATTTTGATCCTACGATCGTTGTAGTATTTCCTCAGGGCATCCTGCAGATAGGCCTCCGTCAGCCACTCGGGGGCATCCAGGAAGATTGACTCCTGGGCACTAGGAGTTGTGCTGAGCTTGGGAATGGCATCGAGGGCACCAATTAGATCCGAAACCGACATATTGAGAGTGATCTTTGCTGCAACTGAAACCCAACGAATGCTGAACGATATTGTTCTGAAAAATCGAAGCAGGGCAGCTTTTATGGGAAAATTTTCAGCTGCCCCGAAAGTGTTCCCATCGCCTAGGTACACAACCCTCTTTAATACGTGTCCCATCAAAATTGTGATTTAGATATGTATATTAGCCATAAAACCGAAGATTCTATAGCTGTGAGCGAGTGTACGGCCCGGCCCGCTATGCAAACAGATTAGTTTTTATTGGTCGTCGGCTTGAGACTGAAATCTCGGTCTGGATACGGATGTGGATCCCACCGCCCACGCCCTGGCTACCGCCTAATTGCGATTTGTTTGAGTTTGCCGAGAGCAAGCTCCGTTAATCTTTATAGCACTTGCTGTGGACCTAGGGCTGCACAAATGTTTGGTTTCCATTAATTATCCCAGTGCACATGGGCCCAGAAACGCCAAGCGATTCCCAGCAAAATCATCACTCAGCCGAGTGATATGTCAGAGTTCTACTAACGTCAGAAGCCGCTAAAAATTAAGGGATATACGAAAAATATACAATTTCAAAATCATAAACGGTTTTGCTTTGCGAAGTTCTATTAAAATACAAAGCCTGTTAAAAGGGTTTCTTGACTTTCTTTAATGGATTAAATGGATAATATATAATATTAAATTTTAATAAAATATATTTTGTTCTAAAAGATAAATAAAATATTTAATTTAAAATATTAACTTGGCTTTCTAAATGAGTTATGTACTTTATTTTAATTTTATAAACTTCAACTAATTAGAACGTTTGTTTTGGAAACAAATTAAACATTTAAATTAGAAAATAATATAAAAATATGTAAATTAAATTGGTATATTTGTTACTTATTATAACAAGAAAATATTAATCGTAATAAAGTAAATCTTTAAAATCGTTCTGTATTTGTACTCTTGAAACACTTAAAAAGTTCAAAAGATGCATACAGTGTCTTTTATTTATATATTATTTGACTAGTTTTACATTTGATAATTTAATAAGCTGCAAATAAAAGGCAAATGTTTGCTTTCTAAACTTTGTCAGCTCATTAATGATAAGCTAAGATAGTTTTGTCTAGGTAAACATGAGTGTTTAAACCATTTTCTGAATGGCTTACCACCTGCTAATAAATGCTTAGCACTACGTTAGTGAAAGTCATCAGGTAAATGAATGGTTCTCAATCAGAAAAACGTTGGATAATTTTTTAAATTAGATTATTACCTGAGAAATTAAGGTTTTCAAAGAAAATAAAATTAAAATAGTTGTCTAACAACATCAGAAAATATATCAGTTATTTAAAATCTTCCAAAAGTACGTCAGCAGTGAGAAAATCTCTATAAATACTAAAGGATTAAACAATATTATTACATTTTTTACAACATTTTGTTAGCTTTCCCAAAGCAAATATCAAATAATATAAATATATCCTAAAGGCTTACAAAGTCTGGTTAAATATTGAAACAGTTACTAAGGGAGTCTGGGCAAACAATTCACTTGTTGGCACACAATGTCATTCTGTGACTCTGAGATAAAATCATGTCATCATGAAGCCTTTGAGAGTAATAGGTATCCATATAAATTATTATTATTTACGTAAGCTGTCGAAGCTGAAAATTATGATGATGAATGGGAATGAGCGTGATAGTAGCCTGAAAAAAACTTAAGACGGAATACGGGAAAGGTGCTTAATCTTTTGAATTCTCAATGGGACTAATACTTGAGCTAAATGAAAGCTTTCCTGTATTTTTTATGAGGGAACATTATGAAGGGGAACCGCACCCTTTTCGCAAGGCTATAAAGATGAAGATATCATATCTGGGAGACCTGAGAGCATGGCAGTGTTGGTCAATGGCACCCTTCTTGGCACACGATACGCATATTCCAGACCTGTTGCCAAACGGAGATAATTACAGAAGCAAATCAAATAATACAGGCCCAGACTTGGGCCTCCTTATCAAATGTTTGCCCGGACATAAAAGCCGAGTGCGTCAAACTTAGCCAGGAGGACCGAAATGCATATAGAGATATACAGAGACGAGTGTCAGGTACACTTTGGAAAAACATAAATGAAGTTTTAACTTTGGAAATATATTAAAATAATTATTTGCTTTATTTTTACTTTGAAGGAGTTGCAGATAAACTAAAGCAGAGTTCAAATAAAAAAGTTTTTAAGTAAAAAATATAAAGTTATGTGTATTATCTAACTAAAAGATCTTAATTTTCCATGTCTTGATTATTTATAATTAATTTTAATTTGCTATGCAAAATTTATAATTTGGCAAAACATTTCAATATGATTTTAGCTGTATTTCATTCTCAACCTTACCTCTTATTTAAGTCTAACGATCTAGATTTATTTCTCCAAGTGCATCACAATTGCACATACATCGAGAGCAGCATCTCACCTTGGCTGCTTCTGGGGGTTGTATAAAAGCTTGAAAAACTCACGTCTGAGTTCATTATTCGCTTCGGAGACCTAAAATACATTGCACAAAATGGCAGCGGCACCCGAGTGGCTGACCCACGAGTATATCAACAACGCTCTGCGCTCTCACTACAAGGATGAAGGTCTAACCATAACCCGGCTGGAGATTAATCCAGCTCTAGGACCTGGTGAAAATTATGGAGGAGTGCTGACCCGAGTGAGAGTAAACTTCAAGCTCTCTACCCCCAAGGATGAGGAAGAACATCTGCAAAACCTGATCGTTAAGACAGAAATCGATGACGATGAGCTGACCCAGGAGCTGATGGCTCCATATGACATTTACAATCGCGAGATGAACATTTACCAGGAGGTGCTGCCCAAGCTGAAGCAACTCCTAATTGAGATCGGCGACACCGATAAGATATTTCCCACTGCCATCTTTGTGGATCGTGATCGCATGGCCATTATCTTTGAGGATCTCTCCGTGGCTGGTTATGTGATGGCCGATCGCGTGCGTCGCCTCAACGAGGAGCACACTCACCTCATCCTCCGGAAACTGGCCAAGTTCCATGCAGCCTCGGCTGCGCTAAATGAGCGCGAGAAGGGCTGCCTGGAGGGCTACGACCGAGGGTTCTTTAACAAATACACAAATGCGTACAGTGGCTACTTTGTGGGTGGCCTTTTGGCCGCCGCGCGATGGATGAGCAAGGTGCCCAAGCTGGCTCACTACGGAGAAAAGCTATTCGCCTTGGCACCCCACTACATGGACATTGGAAAGGAGTGCTTCGAACCCACTGCTGGGCAGGTGAATGTCCTGGCCCACGGTGATGTGTGGACTAACAATGTGATGTTCAAATATGACCAGCAGACGGGACGACCCGTGGATGTGCTGCTCATCGATTTTCAGTACTCCTTCTGGGGCTCGCCCTGCATCGATCTGCATCATTTCTTTAATACCTCTCTGAAGGAACCTCTGCGCCGGGAGCAGCAGAACGGTCTCTTCCAGTTCTACCACAACATCTTCAGTGAGACGCTAAGGAAGCTGGACTACAGCCAGAACCCCATTCCCAGTCTGCATCAGTTCAAGCAGCAGGTGGAGCAGAAGCGCTTCTTCGGTGAGAATGATCTTTATGGGGCCTTAGGTAGAAATATCTGACAAACTTGGACATATCTATTTTGCAGCCATGCACTCCACGGTTGTGGTGCAGCCCGTGATGATCAGCCAGGATCCCACGGATGCCTGTTTCAATGCCCTGATGAACGACGATGAGCGTGGCATCCGCTTCAAGAATCGATTGTATAACAATCCCACTGTGCAGCAGAATCTTCAGGCTCTGGTCCCGTTTTTCGATAGGAAGGGGCTGCTGGAAGTGAACCAAACATGCTGAGGGAGGCACAAATAGAGCAGCTATAACTGAGATATTCTAATTTTCTTGAAAATATATTAAGTTTCGTGATTTAGTTTAGATAATTTTGAAGTTAAAAAATGCCTAAATGGAAATATATTTCTATAAACAAGATTATTTAAAGAATTTAAGTATTTATTAATATTAATATTTTCGATTAACTTATATCTTCAGAAGCCTTTTCTTAACATTAATTTTGCATATTTTCTTTCCTCTGGTTTTTATTGAGATTTTATATAATATATGAAACTAATTCAAACTAAGCAATTTTTCAGGTGTTTAAATTTAAATGCATCACTCATACGCCGTGTTGTCCACACAGGAGGAATTCTTAATCAAGTTGGACAAAAGAAATAAAGTCACATTTTATTTTTAATTATTATATTATATTATTATTATTATATATTATATATATTTAGCTACACCAATGAACCAATTTTTGAATTTAAATGTATCACTCATACGCAGTGTTGCACTCATATAAATGTTTAGAAATCTTTCCCCCAGCAATTGTACCGAAATATTAGAGTTGATTATTTTATATTTATTATAATATATAAATATATCATTAAATATATTATTTGACAGTATGTTATTTTCAATTATTATTGCTTAAATAATTTTAAAAGGTTTATTCGCATATAAGTTCGTCGTACAGTTTAGTTTTTTAATACACCTTTTTTTAATTGAAAGTCTTGATAACATGTTTATTTATGCATGTATGTATCTATTATTTAATGTATTTAACAGGTAAGAGATATACAAAAACAGAACGTTTGAACTTAAATGCATCACTCATACGCAGTGTTGCACAAACATCAAGTTATATTAAATTTATACGAAAAAAATAAATTAAATATATTCAATATATTTAAAAAATGTATGTGTTTATTAATATTCTATATTATTTAAGATATAAATGATAGTATTCCACTCTTCAGCTGATTTGTATAAACCTTGTTTACGTATTTTTTAAAGAATCTTTCTCCTTTATTCCTAAAAGTCTGCAGTACCTAAAAAGCTTATAATTTTAGGCACAATTTAATTTTGGGTTTACCCAAACGTAGTAGCCACTTAACCCACTGTTATCGTTTATTAAAAACTCTTAAGAGATTGCTGATAGTATGCTTATCACTTGCCCCGGAAAGTATGCAGATAACTAGCCTATGTATTATCTTTCTAACTCACAATCAGAGCTCCTTATTTGTTTTTGTTCTCGTTCTTTCTATTTGACAAATCCTTGTGAAATTCAAAAGCACTTTTCCGAGCATTACTTGCAAAACAACCTGCTTAACTGTAAGTCGGAAAATAGATGCACAAACAAGTGAAACACTGAAATCTATCTGTGTTTGCTGGGACTTTGTTATGCAAATTAACAGACAGATTTATAACTTGCGAAGGCAGATTAATTCGGTGCGGGAACGAGAGCGCTCTTTAAACGCCACATCAGCAGATTTTTGCATGATTTACGACGGGCACACTTACATCATATCATATATAGAATGTGTGCGGCGTTATCTCACACGCCTGTGAGCGCTTTCAATATCTGGGTGGGCTCCCAGATATAGTACTTTCAGATACAATTCGCGTGCTCGCCAAACCCCTAACGTAGCTAGATGCTACGTAATTGTCTGAGTCGGGTTGCTTTACGGCTACCATAATGTGAAATCTGGCGACGACATCGAGATTGTAGTTTGCGCCCAGTTCCCGTATAAATGAGGCCTCCGGCGAAACGTTGCGATCCAGAAGTCAAGTGAACATCATGGTGGAACAGGGCAAAGAGCAAGAAACTAAGGATTTTCATCCGGCGCCTGTTTGGCTAGATGAATCCTATATGGAGCCCCTGCTGAGGGATTTAAAGAAGGATCCCGGCCTAAGGATTACCGAGCTGGATATCAAGCCCGCCACTGCCAAGGGCGATAACTATGCCAGTGTTATGACCCGCGTCAAAGTTTTCTTCCTGAGATCGTCGGCCAAGACCCCAGAAATTGAATACTATATTGTGAAGACCACGTACGAGAATGATCCATTTGCCTCGGGCATATTCTCCAAGTACCAGGTCAGCACCACGGAAATGCTGATGTACGAGAAGGTGCTGCCCCAGTTGAGCGCCCTCATCGGAGAGACGCGGCAGCCGGAGAAGCTCTTTGCCACCACATTGCATGTGGACTACGAGCACGAAGCCATCATCTTCGAGGATCTGGCTGTAAGCAACCATGTCCTGGCCGATCGCCTCACCGGTTTCGATCTGGAACACACTCGCCTGGGACTCCGAAAGCTGGCCAAGATGCATGCCGCCGCCGCTGTCCTGAATGAACGAAAGCCCGGAATACTGACCAAGTTCGATCATGGCATTTTCAATCGTCACACGACGGGATTTGCACCCTTATTCGAAAATATGTGTGATGTGGCAGCGGACTTTGCAGCCACATGTCCCGAGCTGGGAGAAACCTACGCACGGAAGCTGAGGGAGGTGCGAAAGCGAGTGATGGAGTACTCCACGCGGGTCTACGATCCCCAGCCGGGTGAGTTCAACACTCTGATGCACGGCGATTACTGGGTGAACAACGTGATGATGCGCTACGGAGAGAGGAAGGAGCCCCTGGACATGATCCTCATCGACTTTCAATTCTGTAGCTGGTCATCGCCGGCGGTGGACCTACATTACTTCTTTAACACCTCGGTGCAGCCCGCCATTCGGTACGAGCACCAGGAAGCACTGATTCAATATTACCACACGGTGCTGGTGGAGACGCTGAAGGATCTCAAATTTGGCGGATACACGCCCACCCTGCGACAGCTGGTCCTGCAGCTGGAGAAGGGAGGATTCTTTGGTGAGATATCTGTTTTTAAAATTGATTAACAATATCAAATATTTATTACGTTTATTTGCTTTTTGACAGCCGTTACCGTATCCCTGGTCTGCCAGGCCATATTGATCAACGATCAGACGGCTGATGCAGATTTCAATGCATTAATGAAGGACGATGAAAGAGGAAGGAACTTCCGGAAAGTGCTGTACGCTAACAAGAGGTTGCAGGAAAATCTCAAGATCATGCTGCCACGCTTCGAAAGGAGCGGTCTTCTAGATGCCACCGACTGAGAAGGAGGCACATGGCTCTCCTTTATTCCTAACTTTTATATTGAATAATTTTTTAAGCATTTAAAATACAACAGAGTTCAAGTCAAATAAAAAATTAATATTATTTTTAACAATTTCCGGATTTATAAATAGTTTTTTAATTTAAAAAGGAAAAAACTGAAATTTGTTCTAGTTGTTTATTGAATTTTAGGAACACATTATCTAAAAATAAAAATAAATTTATTCAAAATAATATTTAACTATTTTTTAAATATTTTAAGTGATAAAATTATATACCCCAAGGTAGAGTATATTTGCAAACAAAAGTGAAAACTTGCCCTTGCATTATATAACATATTATAGTAAAATATTCTTTTTTTTCAAGCTTCTCACTCAATTGACGAAACGTGTTTCATTTATTTTACATTCTCAGCTAACGGCAGGGGTTATTTTTTAAGCAAATATAGTATTTACATACAGCTGGTGCTTCTTAAATCACTTTTTGTTTATTATTTTATAGCCCACCGTAAAAGTTAGCTTCTATTCTCCGGACAGTTGTGTTTTTTGCGTTTTGAGCTTACTTCTATTTCGCCATGAATCAAGGGCATGTAAGATGACAGAATCAGAAATTTGTATTATCATTATTTGGCCAGGTCTCAGTCTTATCTCCACCAGAGTCAAGTGCAGATCCTTCTGTTATCAGTCAAGTACAATGCCATTTAGGTAAAAAGGTCAGTTATGGCCGACAAAATAAATAATAACACTATCTGCTGATATCGAACGGCATTAGGCTGCGACTAAGAAAACTGAACCATTAAAAGTTATTCACTATCAAAGCAATTTTAGTTTATTTCAGACATACATAGTTTGAATAAAAAGTAAAATGGGTTTATAAATAAGTATTTCAGGAAACAATTGGCATTTCTACTCACAATCACAATTTTTTTATTATAATAAATCAAACATTTGTATTAAAATTAAGACACAAAAATGTAATTTTCTGTTACATTTCATCTAGCAATCCCAAATGATCAAGGAACGGCAGCGTGTGATGCAACTTCCTTCTCATTTCCTCTGACTGATAGAGATCGTTCTTGAATCGCATTCCCTTATCCGATGAAGACAGGATCTGTTGCATGGATGCCTCCTCTTTGCCGTTGTACACCATCGTTGGCTCGAAAATAAGTGAAGCAAAGGCAGCTAAAGATACCAAAATTCATTAAAATTAAATACAATTAATTAAATTAAGAGGGAATATATTCACCATAAAAAGCCTTAGTAAGAAACTGCTGCTGGAACTCAAATAAGCTGGGAATCCTGCCAGAGTACTTGACCTTTTTGAGGGCATCCACCAACTTGTAGAAGTAGAACTGCACCAACTCATCTTGCTTTTCCAGGCGGAGATTCTCATGTATCGAGGTTGAGAAAAAGTAATGCAGATCGATGGCCGGAGAGTTCCAAACAGTGAACTGGAAGTCTATGAAGATGGCATTCGAGGGATGACCCTTTGAATCGATCTGGAACATCACATTGGTGGTCCACAGATCCCCATGAATCAATGTCACAAAGTCTCCGGGATTTATGGTTGTCGATTGCTCGCCATAATCCATTACACGATCAACCATACGGTCAATCTTGGCCTGGTAACGTTGTTTAAGATCCTGATCCAATTCCAGGGAACGGGACAAGGCCTGCAGCAAGTTCCTCATGATGGGCTCATACCCACGGGTGTGTTTATTATAGAATCCCCGATCATAGTTTTCTGCAAAGATCTTAGGCTGACGTTCAGCCAGCGCAGCTGCGGCGGCATGGAAACTGGCCAGCTTATCAAGGACCAGATATGTGTGCTCTAGGTCCAATTTCTTCAACCTGCAGGCCACCTTATACTGCTCCAGCGACAGATCCTCAAATATGATGGAGTCCCTGGCACGATCCACATTCACTGTGGCCGCAAATAACTTTCGGTAGTCACTGAGTTCCTCTCTTACCAAATTAGCCAGCTTTGGGAGGATCCGCTCGTAGATATCCATCTCTCTGGTGTAGACACCATAGCTAGTGAGGATACAAGCGGCAGGATCCTTGTCGGCAAATGTAGTCTTTACCAAAAACCTTGTGGATTGCTTCTCCCTTGTACCATGAGTGGTATAATCTACATTAATACGAGTCATTACACTGGCATAGTTCTCCCCGTTGCCAATGGCCGGTTTAATATGCAGATTCTTCAGCTTGAGGGAGTCATCCTTAAAATAGATTTGCAGCTTTTCCTCCACATACTCCGGAGTGAGCCAAGCAGGAGCTGGATGAGGTTTAAGGTTGTTCTCCTGGGACATTTTACGATTAATAGCGTTTTACTAACTGCATTTTTTCATCGAATGTGTGTGGCTTTTATAGATTCATTTTGATAAGAAAATAAAAAGCTGATAACTGATAACTGATAACTGATTGAGAATCAGCACATCAAGTTTGGAATAGTTGAATGATTATTGATAATCTTTTATTGCACTTTCTATAGGATATATTATAATAAAATAAAAGCCTTTGGCTACATTATTTCAAATCATTTTTATGACGATAAATATTTTTAAAATATTTTACATTTCATCTAACAATCCGAATTGATCAAGAAACGGCAATATGGAGACTAGTATCCCTTGCATGTACTCTGACTGATAAAGAGCGTCCTTGAACCGTAATCCTTTCTCGCTCGTAGATATAATCTGCTCTACGGACGCCTCTTCCTTGCCGGTATACACCATGGTGGGTCCAAAAACCAAGGAAGCAAATGCAGCTGCAGGTGAATATTTATCAAAAGCTGTTCTAAATTAAATCAAATTAAATTTTCATTTACTCACCGTAGAAAGCTTTGGCCCGAAACTGCTGTTGGAATTCAAATAAACTGGGAATATGGCCTGAAAATCTCAGCTTCTTTAGAGCTTCCACTAACTTGTTATAATAAAACTGCACCAAGGCTGGCTGATGCTGCAGGCGGAGATCTTCATGGATGGAAGTGGAGAAGAAGTAGTGCAGATCAATGACCGGAGAGTTCCAGACGCTGAACTGGAAGTCAATGAAGATAGCGTTGGTGGGATGACCCTTTCCGTCGTACTGGAACATGACGTTGGTGGTCCAGAGATCTCCATGAGCCAGAGTCACAAAATCTCCGGGATTTATGGACACCGATCGCTCGCCATAATCCATCACACGATTGATCAGGCCATCGATCTTCGATTGATAGCGATTTTTCAGATCCTGATTCAACTCTAAAGAGCGGGACAAAGCCCTTAGGAGGGACGTCATAATGTGTTCGTAGCCTCGAGTGTGTTTATTGAAGAAACCTCGATCATAGTTTTTCTCAAAGATCCCGGTCTGACGTTCAGCCAGAGCTGCCCCCGAGGCATGGAAATATGCCAGCTTCTCAAGAACCAGATGGGTGTGCTCTAAGTCCAGTTTCTTTAGCCGGCAGGCTACCTTATACTTCTCCAGTGAAAGATCCTCGAAGATAATTGAGTTCTTTGTTCGATCCACAGCTACAGTGCCGGCAAACATCTTCCTAGAATCCTCGATATCCTCCTTAACCAAGTCCGCCAGGTGGGGCAGGATCTGCTTGTACATGTCCATTTCCCGAGTGTAGATCCCGTACTCCGAAAGCAAGTCAAAGGCCGGATCCTTGCCGGCTAAAGTGGTTTTCACCAAGAATGTTGCCAGCTTTATAACCTTCGACTCCGTCGTGGTGTACTCCACATTGATACGAGTCATCACACTGGCATAGTTCTCGCCATTGCCAATTGCCGGCTTAATCTCTAGATGTTCCACGTTCAGGGAGTCATCCTTGAAGTAGACCTGCAGCTTCTTCTCCACGTATTCCTCGGTGAGCCAAGAGGGCGCCTTGTGGGTGAGTGCTGATGCCGGCATGATGTTCAGCTGTGGGGTTTACTTTGTTGTTTGATGATTCTCTCTGCGAAACACAACTCTTTTATAGAGAATGCATGTACTGACTAGATATTCCATCTAAACCTTTAATCACCGGCAATTGAGAAGCTTACAAGTCGAGAACACATACAAGAAAGTGACCTAAGGACACGTCAGCTCAGATAACTAAGAAATTTTATATGGCATATTTTAAAGACTTCTAAGATGGGACACGTCGCTTAAAAATAATTAAGTATTTTAGGGAAATGCGAGTAGAAGAAGCTGCAAGATGAAGATAATGCTGGCTTATAATAAATCACTTCATAATTTTAAACGAACTTTGCTTTATTTTTTAGATTTTTCATATCCTTTATATGTGTCTGTATTATTAACTTATTTTATAAAGTGATAATATAAGAAAATAAATACATTTTTTAGTTTATTTTTAAAGAGCTTCTACTTCCTTGCCTAAACTGAGCATACCTTTGACAATTAGGTAGCACTGAGCAAACACTGAGACTGCCGGCATTTGTTTAACCAGGGAATTAACTAAATTAGTTTTTACAATTTTTGAAATCGTAAATATTCGCTTGAGTAAAACGTGTCCCAAACCAGCAAATTAAAGGCGAGTGAACAGATTGCGTGGGTGGATGGTGTAATCTCAAAAACAATTATTTTTTAATGGTTGACGTGGCATTTGCCGGGCTAGCTAATAAAATATAAATATTTAATTTACCAGAAAATATCAATGAAACCATTCACAATGTTCAAAACTGTTTTTTTTTACGTATTTAGTCTTTAAATAAGTTATTAAATAAATTCCGATAAATGTATAGAATCGTATGGAACATCTGTAAAGTTTTTCCTTTATTATTAATGGTTTTTGATTGTTTTTTCGAGAGCATATATAAAATGTATGAATCTTTCAGGATTTTGCTGCTAGACTACTAAACTACTAACTACTACAAATTAAAAAATATAGTGAATTACAAATCAGTAAGTTTTCTTTTGTTATTCATTTATTAAATAAACAAAACAATTGTAGTGGGACATTGGCGGCAAGAGAAAAGCTATTAGAAGAATGAAACCCTTAGAAATTATACGAAACACATATACATTTGTTAGAACAAATTAATAAACGCTGGATGTTTAATTCTATAAGCAATTAAAGGAAGGTCTAGAATTTAAAAATATGAAAATCAAATGCTTAGAATATGTGTTTCTAATACGATCAAGCCTTAGAAACCCCGGCATGGCTTGTCTTTAAACTGGATATTTCAACAAGTGAATGGCCAAAAGCAACGACTTTTTACCCCTAATGTGTATATATTATAAAACCGTTGAGAAATATTAAAAAAGAATCCTTAAAAAGTAAATATAAGCAATTTCCCTTGTAACTTTCACCTTTCTTTCCCTTTTTTTAAGTCAGATGTAATACATAGCAAATTAAATATATTTCGATTAAAAATATAGTAATTTCAATTTGATAGAGAATCAGTATTAGAAGCTTTGAAATAAATACAAAAAGTATTTCAAAAGCTTGCAATAAAGTGAAATTTTATAAAACATAGATAGCCACCATGAATATTGTATTATTACAAGTAAACATTGTCACCAAAAACATTTATTTACATCATTGCATATTGATTTCACATTTCATCTAACAATCCAAGCTGATCAAGAAATGGCAATGCAGAATTTAGTAACTTTTGCATATACGCCGATTGATAAAGGGAGTCCTTGAATCGTATTCCTTTCTCGCTTGTAGATATTATCTGCTCTATGGAGGCCTCCTCGTTGCCATTGTAAACCATTACAGGTCCAAAAATCAGGGTTGAGAATGCAGCTAATAAAAGAATTTATTAATATTTAACAGTAATTTTATTTATATTTTTACTCACCGTAGAAAGCTTTAACCCGAAACTGTTGTTGAAACTGAAACAAACTGGGAACGTGTCCTGAATACCTTAGCTTTTCCAGGCCCTCCACTAGCTTGTAATAATAAAATTGAACCAACTCCGGCTGATGTTTCAGACGGAGATCTTCTTGGATGGAAGTGGAGAAGAAGTAGTGCAGATCAATGGCCGGAGAGTTCCAGACGCTGAACTGGAAGTCAATGAAGATAGCGTTGGTGGGATGACCCTTTCCGTCGTACTGGAACATGACGTTGGTGGTCCACAGATCGCCATGAGCCAAAGTCACAAAATCTCCGGGATTAATGGATGCCGCTCGTTCGCCATAATCCATCACATGATGCACCATGCGATCAATCTTCGCTTGATATAGCTGCTTAAGATCCTGATTCAACTCTAAAGAGCGGGACAGAGCCTGCAGGAGAACCGTCATGATGTGTTCGTAGCCTCGAGTGTGTTTGTTGAAGAACCCACGATCATAGTTTTTCTCAAAGATCCCTGGCTGACGCTGGGCCAAAGCTGCTGCGGCGGCATGAAAACTGGCCAGCTTCTCTAGAACAAGATAAGTGTGCTCCAGGTCCAGTTTCTTTAGCCGGCAGGCAACCTTATACTCCTCCAGTGAAAGATCCTCAAATATGATGGAATCCCTGGCACGATCCACATTCACTGTGGCCGCAAACATCTTCCGGGAGTCCCCGATGTCCTTTTTAACCAAATCCGCCAGATGGGGCAGGATCTGCTCGTACATATCCATTTCACGGGTGTAGATTCCGTACTCCGAGAGCAAGTCAAAGGCCGGATCCTTGTCAGCGAATGTAGTTTTCACCAGAAATGTGGCAGACTGCCTTGTCTTTAAGTTGTTTGTGGTATATTCCACATTGATACGAGTCATCACACTGGCATAGTTTTCACCACTCGCCGTTGCCGGCTTAATTTCGAGCTGTTCCAGTTTCAGGGAATTATCCTTGAAGTAGACACGCAGCTTTTTCTCCACGTATTCCTCGGTGAGCCAAGCAGGCGCATTGTGGGTGAGTTTCTCCGGCATGATAACCACAAGTCAGGGGTTCACTTTTCTATATGGCGATCTGGCGCCTTAATCGCGTTCCTTTTATATGTCGACAAGATGTGCATGATTCTGATAGCTTGAGCTAAAAGCATCCCATTTAACACCTTAATTGCCAGCAATTGAGAAGCTTACCAGTCTTGCCGAGAGCAAATACAAAGAAAAGATCGAGGTGAACGTCAGAAAGTTCTTAAAAAAAATAAAAAAATAAGAACAAAATATTTTAAATTACCAATTTTAGTTGAAACAGCGTAATAAAAATTAAAACTTGTTGGGAAAAATTAAACTAAAAGATTTAGAAACATGAAAATATTCGTATCATAATTATAAGCAATTTTCCTTTTAGTTTTATTAATTCTTAAGCATTTTTCTTACCGGTTTCAATTATAGGGGAAAACATGTTTATCTTGAGATTAAATTAAATTAAGGCACTAAGTCTTTAGTGCTTATGAAATCATAAATGTTCATTTAAGTAAAACGTATCCCAAGCCGAGTAATTGAAGGCGAGTGCACAGATTACGTAGGAGGATGGATGTTGTACTTTTTAAAGCTTTTATTTTTAAGTGGTTGACGTGGCATTTGCAAGTCTAGCTGCTTATCTACATATATCTGTGAATATAAACAAAGACTACTTATAAAGTCACAGACGGCTACCGTTGTAATTTATATAGGAAATAGCAAGTAAGAATAATAATGTAACAATTGATATATTTTATTTTACATTTCATCCAGCAGCCCCAAATGATCTAGGAAGGGCAATGTGAGACGCATTTTCTTTTGGATACTCTCTGATTGAAAGGCATCATCCTTGAATCGCATTCCTTTCTCGCTCTTAGATATGATTTGCTCCATGGATGCCTCCTCCTTGCCATTGTAAACCATTGTCGGCTCGAACATCAGTGAGGAGAATACAGCTGGGAAAATACAACTTTTTTTACTGAAAGATCTATAAAAATATTTCTGCACACTCACCATAGAAAGCCTTAGTCCTGAACTGTTGCTGGAACTCAAATAAGCTGGGAATCCTGCCAGAGTACTTGACCTTTTTGAGGCCATCCACCAACTTGTAGAAGTAGAACTGCACCAACTCCGCTTGCTTTTCCAGGCGGAGATTCTCATGTATCGAGGTTGAGAAGAAGTAGTGCAAATCGATGGCCGGAGAGTTCCAAACAGTGAATTGGAAATCTATGAAGACGGCATTCGAGGGATGACCCTCTGCATTGTACTGAAACATCACATTGGTGGTCCAGATATCTCCATGAATCAAAGTCACAAAGTCTCCGGGATTCATGGTTGTCGATTGCTCGCCATAATCCATTACACGATCAACCATACGGTCAATCTTGGCCTGGTAACGTTGCTTAAGATCTGGCTGCAACTCTAGGGAACGGGACAGGGCCTCCAGAAGGTTCCTCATGATGGGCTCGTAGCCACGAGTGTGTTGATTATAAAATCCACGATCAAAGTTTTCCGCAAAAATCCCCGGCTTTCGCTCAGCAAGAACTGCTCCGGCAGCATGGAATTTGGCCAGTTTCTCAAGAACAAGGTGTGTGTGCTCTAGGTCCAGCTTCTTTAACCTGCAGGCCACCTTGTACTGCTCGAGCGACAGATCCTCGAAGATAATCGAGTCCCGTTGGCGATCCACATTCACAGTGCCTGCGAATAACCTCCTTGAATCCTGCAGGTCCTCTTTAACAATAATCGATAGCTGAGGCAGGATCTTTTCATACATATCCATCTCCCGAGTGTAGATTCCATAGGGCATGAGCACATGAGCAGCTGGATCCTTGCTGGCAAAGGTGGTCTTCACCAGGAAGTTGGTGGCCTGCTTCTCCTTGGACTTCTTTGTGGTATACTCCACGTTGATGCGGGTCATTACACTGGCGTAATTCTCTCCATTGGGTATAGCCGGCTTGATCTCCAGTTGCTCGAGCTTCAGGGAATTATCGTTAAAGTAGCCTTGCAGCTTCTCCTCGACGTAATCCTTGGTCAGCCACACGGGCGCCGGATGGGGCTTCTCCTCTGGCATTTTGAGATCCGAACCGTAGCTTGGGGCAGTTATTTGTGCTATTTTTTGTGAGAGGCGCAGCTGTTTTATAGAGCTGTCGACGTATACGTGATTATTATGATGATAACCTGTGTAAAAACTAACGCTCACCGACTTGCTTCGTCATCGTCGGCAATTTAACAATTGGCGGGTATAGTCGGGAGCAAAACGAGACAAAAATAAAGATAGATAACAGATAGATGCTGAAGCTTAAGCTAATTTTCCTAGGAGAGTAACTAAAATCGTGGTTACATCACGTGTGCTCATCTAGTTTATGGTGTATTTATGTATATATATTTAGCTGTTTGAAACCATTAAAAGATAAGTTTTTCAATGAATAAAAATATAAAAAATGTTGCATAAATTGGTCTTTACAAATATATTTAGTTAATTTATTATAAGGAAATCTTTCTCCAGAGACAGACCCTACCTTTTATCATATGAATAGATATCACTTTTATTTCCAGCATTTAATGAAATCACGGGACCGCAAGAATATTACATTTACAGATAGTGGCATTCCTTGTTTAGCTAAAGATTATATTAAGTGCTTTGTTTGTTACATATAAAGACAAATTTTTAGATGAAAAACGGCATTCAAAACGCGGAAAGACTTTGCTTTAGAAAACTGCTGCTCAACAAATTACTCATACGCACCGTAGACAAAGACCTATCTTTTCTATTTCACATAACATCCAACAATCCCAATTTATCCAAAAACGGCAGCGTGTAAACCATCTTTTTTTTAATGTGCTCCGCCTCAAAAACTGAATCCCTGAAACGGATGCCGCTCTCGGAGTCGGACATACCCTGGGCAATGGACGCCTCCTCCTTTCCTGTGTACAGCATGCAGGGCTCGAAAATTAATGAAGAAAATACCGCTGTGGGAAAATTTAAATAAAATAATTATGCAAATAAAAAATATGTTACAATTGCTTACCGTAAAAGGCCCTTCGCTGGAACTGCAGCTGAAAATCGAATAAGCTTGGCACATGGCCTGAGTACTTGAGCTTCTTTAGGGCCTCCACTAGCTTGTAATAATAAAACTGAACCAACTCCGGCTGACTGCTCCACCGAAGATTGTCATCCATTGCGGTGGAGAAGAAGTAGTGAAGATCAATAGCCGGTGAGTTCCAGACGCTGAACTGAAAGTCTATTAGGATGGCATTGGTGGGATGGCCCCTTGCGTCGTACTGGAACATGACGTTGGTGGTCCACAGATCGCCATGAGCCAGGGTCACAAAGTCCCCGGGATTATTGGTGATGGATTGTTCGCCATAATCCATTACATGATCGACCAATCGATTAATTTTCGCCTGGTAACGCTCCTTAAGATCTTGATTGAACTCCAAGGAGCGGGACAAAGCCTCCAGCAAATTTCTCATTGTGGGTTCATAGCCACGAGTGTGCTTATTGAAAAAGCCGCGATCGTAGTTCTTATCAAAGATCCCTGGCTGACGTTTTCCTAAAGCTGCACCGGCAGCATGGAAATTGGCCAGCTTCTCGAGTACCAGATGTGTGTGCTCCAGATCTAGTTTCTTTAACCTGTTGGCCACCTTATACTCCTCCAGAGAAAGATCCTCAAAGATGATGGAGTCCCTCGAACGATCCACATTCACTGTGGCCGCAAACAATTTTCGGGAGTCCCCGATTTCATTCTTCACCATAGCCGCCAGATCAGGCAGGATCCGTTCGTAGATATCCATCTCTCGGGTGTAGATTCCGTAGTCCGCAAGCAACTCAGATGTGGGATCCTTGTCGGAAAAAGTGGCCTTAACTAGAAAACTGGTTGCCTTTTTCATTTTCAAATCAGTTGTTGTTGTTGTGTACTGCACGCAGATGCGGTTCATCACACTGGCATAGTTCTCGCCCTTGGGACTGGCGGGTTTGATTTCGAGTTTTATTAATTTAAGGGATTTGTTTTTGAAATAAATGCGTAACTTTTGTTCCACGTAATCCGCAGTGAGCCACGTTGGCGACGGATGAGTGCCTTCCTTACTCATTACTGTGTCTTTAAGATTTAAGTTCTGATAAAGTGCATGACAGGCGCAGCCTTTATATAGCCTTGAGTTTATTGCAGTGAAACTAAAGATACTGATAACTTGCATTCATAATATAAGTCATTAGCTTTCTAGTTAATACCAGCTCCTAGTTTTATCTCGCTTTTAGCACAAACATTTATTTAATTCAACATTTTTGGGCCAGAAAATATCACATTTCATCAAGCAATCCCCATTGTTCGAGAAAAGGAAGCGTTAGATGCAGCTTCTTGCGGACGCACTCCTGCTGAAAGATGTCATCCTTAAACCGCTGCCCACTTGCTTCCTCGGAGATAATCTGCTCCAGGGAAGCCTCCTCCTTGCCATTGTACAACATTAACGGCTCGAACATCAGGGAAGCAAAAACAGCTGCGGAAGAGGATTTATTACAACCACGGTTAGGAGCAGAAAATATTATTTAGATACTCACCATAGAATGCTCTTGTGCGAAACTGCACTTGAAAATCGAATAAACTTGGTACGTGACCGGAATACTTAAGCTTCTTGAGAGCATTCACCAATTTGTAATAATAAAATTGGATCAATTCCGGCTGCTTTTCCAGGCGGAGATTATCGTGTATCGAAGTCGAGAAGAAGTAGTGCAAATCGATGGCCGGGGAGTTCCACACGCTGAACTGAAAATCTATAAAGGTGGCATTGGTGGGATGACCCTCTCCGTCGTACTGGAACATGACGTTGGTGGTCCAAAGATCGCCATGAGCGAGGGTCAGAAAGTCTCCGGGATTGTTGGTCGTCGAGCGCTCGCCGTAGATCATCACACGATCGACCATTCGATCTATTTTGGCCTTATAGCGCTGACGCAGCTCCTCATCCAAGTTCAGGGAGCGGGCTAGAGCCTTTAGAAGATTCGTCATAATGGGTTCATAGCCTCTGGTATGTCTGTTGTAGAATCCTCGGTCATAGTTCTTCTTTAGTATACCGGGCTCCCGATCGGCCAGAACTGCTCCGGCGGCATGGAAGATGGCCAGCTTCTCGAGCACCAGATGCGTGTGCTCCAGATCAAGTTTCTTTAGCCGGCAGGCCACCTTATAATGCTCCAGAGAGAGGTCTTCAAAAATGATGGAATTCGTCTCCCAATCGACGTTTACGGTGCCAGCAAACAGCTTCCGTGGATCTTGGATCTCCGCTCTTACCAACTCAGCCAGCTTGGGAATAATCCTCTGATACATGTCCATCTCACGGGTGTAGACCCCATAACTCATGAGCACATGGGCAGCCGAATCTTTCTCGGCAAAGGTCGTCTTCACCAAGAAGTTGGTGGCCAGTTTCTTACCCTTGGAGTCCTTGGTGGTATACTCAACATTGATGCGGGTCATTACACTGGCATAGTTCTCCCCGTTGGCGATGGCCGGCTTAATGCCCAAGCTTTCCAGCTTCAGAGAGTCGTCTTTAAAGTAGATGCGTAACTTCTCCTGAACAAAATCTTTGGTGAGCCACTCAGGCACAGGATGGGTATTCTCCTCAGGCATTATGTGTGTGTGTTTGTGTGATCCTAACCGCAGCTAAAGGTGTATGTTAGTGCTATTGTGTCGTCAGAGTAGCTGGTCTTTTATATCGAACAACCGTGAGTGCGAGGTTACGTGATAAAAATGATAACTTGTACCCCAAGCATCTCCAGCCGACTTGCATCGTCATTGTCCGCAATTGAACAATTTCTCGGAGCGAAAATATTCATTAAGATACATACAGAAGGGACTCAGTCTAACGTGAATGCCCTGGGAAAAAGATATTCCATTTGTAACTCATTTAGAGAATGTACAAAATGGTTTAATATTCTAAACCTTTAATTTTGTTTAAGCAATTCCTTAAACTGCATATAAATTTCCTTAAAGAAATAACCTTTTTTCAAGCCCTTTTAGGCCACAAAACTAGCTAAACAGATCATCCACCTGAAGGAATAGGTATCATTTAATTCTCTCGTTACGCTGAATCATGGCAATGGCCGTATTTTACACGCCCGAATAATGGCTGCATTTGTTTAGCATGAGATTACACCAGATAAAGAGGAAACTTAGCCTTTGAATCTTGTGAAATCATACGAAATGCCTAGTCACCGGCATCAAAGCTTAATAACACTTGAGGGATGTGCGCATAGAAAGAGAATAACATTTAAAATTCAAGTGTTTTTATTTTAAATTTACATATCACTATAAAACATATGAAATATTTGCCAGGGAATCTATTCTAAAAGTCCCAACCGGCGTATTCCTTCACCACATCCTTGTTCTCCTTGCGATGACGATGCACAGCACTGGCTTCCCCCTTGGCCACGCACTTCCTGCGCTGCTCTCGCTTCTCCTTGATGTCCATATTACGACGAATACGGTCAGTGATGACGGACGGAGCTATTGTACTCGTTGTGGTAGAGTACGAGCGCTGGCTCCTAGCATCGTTTAGCATTTGTTCAACCATTTTAAGGCGATACATTCGCGAGTTTGGATCCAAGCCAGCCACCAGCTCGGGCACTTCGTCAGCGTCCAGGTCATTCGAACTGATGGACCTGGCATCGTCTGTGGCAACCAGCTGAGGAGCTGGCACTGCAGGTTCAGTTGGAATAATTTCCGGCGTTTCAATTGAATGCGAGACCTTTTCTTCTAGTTTTGGGGGCAGCGTCTGATCGGGAACCTCGGGACCCACGGTTAGATTGCCCAGGTATTGTGTGCACGACTCAATATACCGTCGCACTGCATCATCTGACTTTTGTGTGGGCTTGGCCTCGCTATAGAACACTTCGTTTTCCACCTGCCGACGGCACTCATCGATCTCCACAGCTGCCGATGGAACCAAAACGGGTGGCTCTTCTTGCTCATCAATATCCCCTTCTTCTTCTTCATCATCATCGCCGTCATCCTGTTCCACCATTCCGTATTCCTGCAGCAGATCCTGCTCCATTTCCTTGGTGAAGCCATAGCCCGTGCAATGGACCTCAGCATCTAAATCATCTTCGCGCACCAAATCACTGAACTTGGGGTAGTCCTCGCTTTCGTAGCCAAATTTGCGACGGAACATTTCACGCACGCAAGTAACATCGCGCTCAAAGAAGCTGTAAGGAAATTAAGCTTAGCTTAGGAAGATCTATAAACACCATAAAGCTTACAATTCAGCATTCTCATGCGAGGTGGACATCATCTGAGGAAAATCAATCAGTATGGGCTTGCCTGCGTCCGTGACCATCAAATTAAACTCGTTGAAATCGCCATGGATGACACCAGAGTTGCCCAGGCGAACGATGAGATTCATAAGGTCATCGTAGACCTGTGGAGCATCCAGCAACTCGTGTACTTGGGTCCTTTAAAGAGATGACAACATTGGGAATCGGATTTCATAATGCAAAATAGCAACTTACATGGGCCAGCCCTTGACCAGCTCCATCAGCACGCAGTGGCGGTTAAAGTCGATGGGTTTAGGCACCGGAAAACCGCGATCATAAAGCGCCGACATGTAAGCAAACTCCCTGGTGGCCGAGATGCGCGATAGATATAGCCAGGAGGCCTTGTGCCGCCGTCCGTGGTAGTCGCGCTTGGACTTCACATTCCTGAAGCAAGTACGACCCAATCGGTGGAGTTTGAGGCAAATAGCCGTGCCCTCCTCATCGGCCACCACATAGATGTTTGATTCCTTGCCAATGCCAATCTGGTTGCCAAAGGAGCTGACCGAGCCGCGCAAAGTGAGAGATTTCAGGGCCAGGTAGTCATAGCCCGTGTTGGTCAAGCGATAGCCATCATCTGCCACACAGAAAAAGGGTATTAACAAAGCGCAATGGCAGCCATTACGTATACTTACACTTCTTGCCCCGCTCGTAGGACAACAACTTGTGCTTGCATAGCTCTTTGAGCAGTTTGTGGACGCCACCTGTCTTTAGATTCGCAATGGCAGCGGCCAGTGGTCCCGGCACAAGTTCGTGGTTCTTCATGCCCATCTCGATGGCGGTGAGGACGCGGAAGTCCTCCTTGGTGAGGTAACGCAGCACTGTCACGTTTAATTTGCCCATTTTAAAGCTATTTTACTTGTTTTCTTTTATAGCATTTAACAATGTTTTCGTTTTACACGTGCAGGTCCGATAAGTTCGATATATCAGCTATTTGCTTTATCGATAGACTATCAGAATAGCAACTTAAAGTCTGTCCACACTGCGGACTGCACTTCGTCATCAGCGGCGCAGCGAGAAAGAGACAAAAAACGAGGACATGGCAGGCGAGGATCTGATAGCCCAATTCCAGGCCCTTGGCATGAGCGAGCAGAAGGCCAAGGAGACCCTGAAGAATGCCAACGTGACCAAGAACCTCCAGCTGGCGCTGGCGCAGACGGGCAGCTCTGCTTCTCTGGCCGATGGCACCGGCATGTTGCTCTACCACATGGCCACCAAGCTGAAGCCGCAAACCGCGGAGCAGTTGCCCCTGCTGGTACGCTACATCGTCGAGCGCAAGCTGGACAACACACAGCGTGTGGACGCCGCCCTGGAATATGTGCTCAAGTGCGGCCAGAAGCTGCAGGCCAGCATCAATGTCCAGGAACTGGAGAAGGAGTGCGGCGTGGGAGTGGTGGTCACACCGGAGGAGATTGAGCGCACTGTGCAGGCCAAGATCAAGGGCAGCTATAAGGAGGCCCTGCTGGAGCAGCGCTATCACTTTAACTCCTTCAAAATCCTGCAGGACGTGAGAAGCGAACTCAAATGGGCGGATGCCAAGTCCGTGAAGGCGGCCATTGATGTGGAGATCTTTGATCTGCTGGGACCGAAGACTGAAGCCGATCTTAAGCCACCCACCAAGCAGAACGAGAAGCCAAAGGCAGCGAAAACCACAAAGCCGGAGGCCACTGCCTCCTCGCAAGTGACACCCGAGGCAGCGTCCGATGGAGCCACCACCATTGCTGAGCTGATGAAGACAAAGGTGCACTTCCATGCGCCCGGCGAGAATTACAAGACGGACGGCTATGTGGTCACCGAGCACACGGAGCGGCTGCTAAAGGAGCACCTGAAGAGGACGGGCGGCAAAGTGCACACCCGATTCCCGCCGGAGCCCAACGGCATCCTGCACATTGGCCACGCCAAAGCCATTAATATCAACTTTGGCTATGCCGCTGCCCAGGATGGAGTCTGCTACCTGCGCTACGACGACACCAATCCCGAGAAGGAGGAGGAGAAGTTCTTCCTGGCCATCAAGGAGATGGTCGAGTGGCTGGGCTACAAACCGTACAAGATTACCCACTCCTCGGACAACTTCCAGCAGCTGTACGAGTGGGCCGTGGTGCTGATCAACAAGGGACTGGCCTACGTCTGCCACCAGAAAGCTGAAGAGCTGAAGGGCTTCAATCCGAAGCCCAGTCCCTGGCGGGAGCGTCCCATTGAGGAGTCGCTGCAGCTGTTCGAGGACATGAAGCGCGGCAAGATCGACGAGGGAGCGGCCACGCTGCGCTTGAAGCTGACCCTGGAGGAGGGCAAGATGGACCCGGTGGCGTACCGCATCAAGTTCATTGCCCATCACCGCACGGGCGCCGACTGGTGCATCTACCCCACCTACGACTACACGCATTGCTTGTGCGACTCGCTCGAGGACATCAGCCACTCGCTCTGCACCAAGGAGTTCCAGTCACGGCGATCCTCCTACTACTGGCTGTGCAATGCCCTCGACATCTACTGCCCCGTCCAGTGGGAGTACGGCAGACTGAACATGAACTACGCCCTAGTGTCCAAGCGGAAGATTGCCAAACTGATCACGGAGCAGATTGTCCACGACTGGGACGATCCCAGGCTGTTTACTCTGACGGCATTGAGGAGAAGAGGCTTCCCGGCGGAGGCCATCAATAACTTTTGCGCCCAGATGGGCGTCACAGGAGCCCAGATAGCCGTCGATCCCGCCATGCTGGAGGCAGCTGTGAGGGATGTGCTCAATATCACAGCTCCCCGCCGCTTGGTTGTCCTCGAACCGCTCAAAGTGACCATCAAGAACTTCCCGCATGCGGCACCCGTGCAGCTGGAGGTGCCAGATTTCCCCCAAAACCCGCAGCAGGGATCGCACAAGATAACCCTGGATAAAGTGGTCTACATCGAGAGGGGAGACTTCAAGCTGGAACCAGAGAAGGGCTACCGCCGCCTCTCGCCCAAGCAATCGGTGGGTCTTCGGCACGCCGGTCTCGTGATCAGCGTAGATGATATTCTCAGGGATCCGGCAACTGGAGAAGTCGTGGAACTCGTCTGTAGCAGCCAAGCTGCCGAGCAGGCCGAGAAGCCCAAGGCCTTTGTCCAATGGGTATCACAACCTATTCAGCTGGAGGTGCGCCTCTACGAGCAGCTATTCAAGCACAAGAATCCCGAGGATCCCAACGAGGTGCCCGGTGGCTTCCTCAGCGACATTAGTGAGCAATCCATCTCGGTGGTCCGCGCCTTTGCCGATCAGGCACTCGCCCAGGCCAAGGTCTACGATAAGTTCCAGTTCGAGCGGATTGGCTTTTTCTCCGTGGATCCGGACACCACCAAGGACCACATTGTGTTCAACCGTACCGTGGGCCTCAAGGAGGACGCTGGCAAGAAGTGATTGCACCGCAAACGATCCAAACTCAACGGGAACAAGAACAACAAAATCAGAATCACATTAAAATTGATTTTATAAAAACATTTCGCTTATTTCTTTCCTTCAACCATGATGATGTGGTAGCCAAACTTGGTCTTGATCGGGGGATCTGTGTACACGGGATTGTTGACGGTGGAGATGGGCAGCGCAAATGCTGCGTCCTGGAAGGGACCAACCATTGCGCCCCGGATTTGCCAGCCAAGATCGCCGCCCTGGCGCGCCTTATCCTCGCTGTAGGCGGCCGCCACTTCGGGGAACTTCTGGCCAGCCTTCAGTTTCTCCATCGCCTCGGTGATCTTGCCCTGCTTCTCGCAGAGGATGTGGCGCACCTTCACAGCATTGCCTCCCTTTTTCTCCTTGCCGGCAGCTGCACAGTGGAAAAATTATTATTGACTTTTGTACTCCCTTCTTCATTGGCTTAATGGGTACTCACACTTGTCCTCGGCGGCAGGCTTTTTGCCGCCCTTACCCGCATCCTTGCCGCCGCCCTTTGTGTCCTTTTTCGGTGGCATTTTTCTTTAAATATTTTCTAAATTTCTAAATGCCAATCAGAATAAACAACAATAAATTCGAAGAGAGATGCCAACCTGCTGCGGTGCACATGTGCCGGTCGGCGCTGGCAACTCATAAAATATTTTAATTTTTAAAGGGAAAATAAAATAATTTATTAAAATAGAATAATAAAGAAAATGTATTTTAACTAGAGGCCATAATAATTACAAGTTATATTTAAATTTCTATTTTGTTAATGATTGGTTTTCGATCTTTTCCCTATTTATCAAAAAATAATCATCAGACTTAAGTAAAAAATCTATACATTACAAATAAAAAACATTTTTGATCAAAAAACACATAATTTCTAATAATAATGATTACTGATGATATTTATATTATATATATTTTCGTGCATATGTATCTTACAGATTTACAGATACCTCACACAAAAAGCTTTTCTTTTGCAGCAGCAGCGGTCAATGACCTTGAATGAGCTAATCAGCTGATCAATTGTTTTTGTTTTGGCACTGACCTAAACATAAACAACTTCCATTCAAAACAAAAATAGTCGATCAGCTGTTCGCTCTCTCTCACTCTCGCTGTAGCAGCGGTCAACGACCTTGGATGATCGAACAGCTGATTGATTGTTTTTGTTTTGGCATTGACGTAAACATAAACAACTTTCTTTTCAAAACAAAAATAATCGAACAGCTGTTCCTTCATTCAAGGTCGTAAGCCGCTGCTGCAGCAAAAGAGAAGCTTTTTGTGTAAGAAAAAAATGTTTAGGCGAGGCGGGAAGCAAAGAGAGGATGAACTGTTTGACAATCTTAAGATCATTTTATTTGTTTACTTTAACAAAAAGAAAATTTTATTCTGGCTAATAAATAGGATTTAAACAATAACAGTTTGAGTTTGAACTATTGGATGCATGCAACTGGTGTCTTAGAATTTGCCTCCTCTGGCCACACTTTCGATGCACTTTCTAATCAACTTTTCGGGCAGATAAACCAAAGCAAAACAGATTATAGATTTCCAGCTCTCCTTAACTCTCTTTAACAAATGGAACTCACCTGGGAGGTAGTTCTCTGCTTGGGCATCGCGGTGCTGGTTCACATTCTAGTCTTCCTGTTTGTCATGGCCAAAAAACCGAAGAGCATTGTGGGTCGTCATGTGGTGGTCACCGGTGGATCCAAGGGAATCGGACTGTGCTTGGCGGTGGAGTGTGCCATGAAAGGCGCCAATGTGACGGTGATTGCGCGCGACGAGAAAATGTTGAGTGAGTAATGAGTGGCGAGGGAGCCAAACCCAAAACATTTCCCTTATCTATGATTCATTATCTAAACCCTCGCGCAGGCGGAGCTGTGGCTTTAATGGAAGTGATACGCCAGCGCCCTGACCAGAAGTTCCAATACAGAAGCCTGGACATTGGCGGAGACTACGAGCAGGTGTCCAAAGTTCTGGGCGAGATTGAGGATGCCTGCGGCCCCATTTACGCCCTTATAAACTGCGCCGGCATGGCCATTTGCGGGGTCTTCGAGGAGGTATCCGTTCAGGATGTTCACAAGCTGATGAATGTCAATTTCTTCGGCACCTACAACTGCACCCGTTACGTGCTGCCCAAGATGAAGAAGGCGGGCGAGGGCATCATTGTGATCACCGCATCGCAGGCGGCTATGTTCGGCATCTATGGCTATGGTCCTTATTCGTGCACCAAGTACGCCCTGCGAGCCATGGCCGAGACGATAGCAATGGAGTCCCGGCAGCATGGGGTCAGCGTCACGCTGGCCATGCCCTGCGACACAAACACACCCGGTTTCGAGGAGGAGGAGAAGTCGAAGCCACGCGAAACCAAAATCATTTCGGGCGGCGGCGGACTGGTAGAGCCCGAGGTGATGGCCAAGGCAATACTGAAGGATGCATTGGTGAGTGAACGGTTTACAGGAGAAATTTTGTAGTTTTTAATTGATTTTTTGCAGAAGGGCAACTTTACATCAACGCTGGGCGCAGAAAGCTGGCTGATTACCACCTTGGGCGGAGGACTGCTGCCTTGGGATGGCTTCTTCACCAATCTCCTGCATGCCTTTGTCATGGGACCCTTGCGACTGTTTAGCTATGGCCTGCACAAGTACTTTAATAGCGTCATACGGAAATGTGCTCGAGAGGATCAGACTAAGGCTGGAGCCGAAGTGGAAACAAAGTGAGAGCTTTGCTGCCTTTTACATTAAGTGCATTTTAAGTCGCATTTTCAATTGTTGTTCCTCCAAAAGTAACCCCACTTGTTATTCCAAATATTCAGCATTTAAATGGTAATTTTTTATATACTGTATGCCTTTGGCAATTGTTCTCGGCCAGCTTAACGTTTAACCCATATTTATAGCTTTTTTTATAGTCCACATTCGGCACGCTTGAACTATTGGTTTCGTGCTTCATTATACCCTTGCAGGGTATTATAATTTCAGTCAGAAGTTTGCAACGCAGTGAAGGAGACCTCTCCGACCCTATAAAGTATATATATTCTTGATCAGGATCAACAGCCGAGTCGATCTAGCCATGTCCGTCTGTCCGTCTGTCCGTTTCTACGCAAACTAGTCCCTCAGTTTTAAAGCTATCTGAATGAAACTTTGTAGTTAGTCTGCTATATACTCTCACTCGTATATATGTCGGAACGAGCCGGATCGGTCGACTATATCCAATAGCTTCCATAGGAACAATCGGGAAAATAAAAAAAAACCGATAACTTAGCCGATTTTCAAACCATTTTCATCAAACTTGAGATTTGGCAACTAATTATTATTGCAGATTTTCGGTTTTAATTTTTTGTTAATGTTCTGCAAGGGTATATAAACTTCGGTGAGCCGAAGTTAGCTTCCTTTCTTGTTTTTAAATAAATTAAACTAAAAGGAGTTTGCTTTTTAAATTATTTCAACAGGGGATGAAGGGTCATTCTTATCAATGCTTCATTTTTAAATAAATTCAACTAAAAGGAGTTGGCTTTTTGAATTATTTCAACAGCAGATGAAGGGTCATTCTTATCAATGAATTCTACATTGGGAATTAATGCGTTCAATTAAAAATCGATTAGATAAAACCAAAGAACACGTCAATCAATCCATCGAATCAAACTCCAGCGTTTAGTTTTGGTTTCCTTGTGTCTTTCTTTATTCATAAGACGCACCCAGTGTACACTTCGTTCTGCCTATAGATTTCATTTAATCATTCCGCCTTTTAACATTTTGTATAAGTTAACGCTAACAAAAAATTGTATAATTATGATGCAAAAAATATATTCTTGTATATATATTTAGGCATACGTTGTTATATAGCATCTAAGCATGGATTGGTAATCAAAATATATATTTGTTTCGAATGCAAGTAACTCTACTTTTTGGATAGAAGGATGGTTAATTAAAAAATAAGTTTATGTTTAGGTTTTAAGCATTAAATGAGAACTGATCTCGTTGTGTGTGTGTAATCGTATCGGAGGAGGATTTACAATAGATAGAAAAGTCGCATTCATTGCAAATAAATAGAAATTTAAACAAGCACTGATTACGTTACACAATAAACAAGGTATCTTTTTGCACAAAACGCCGTGCGACAACTCAACAGTTAAATGGAAAAATGCTACACAAACTCAGGCCGAAAAAGGAAATAATAATATGCCAACAAAATGATGGGGCCAGGCTTGGTTCTGGTAGATGTTCTGCCCCCCTGCTTATGCTTATGCTTCTGATTCCCCTCTCGGACTGCTCGGTAGTAGCCTTCTTCTCTAGTAGTCCTCAATTGCAATTATTTGCGGTGGTTTGATGGACGATGCTGCTGCTGCTGGCGACCCCACATCCTTGGTCGCGGCGTTGTCGCTGTTTGTTGATGGTGACGCAACGGCAGCGGTAGAGGCAATTGGAGAATCGCCCGCGCCCGCTGCCATCGGCCGTGTGTCCGGCGTCTGTGCGGCTAATTGTCACTTCGCGTTGCCCGCCACAGAGCCGGGCCCGGCGCCCGCACCCGCCAGGTCATTGACACGCTGGTAGCGCGGCTTGTTGCGCGTGAAGGGCAAGTACTTGTACTTGATCATGTGCTTGATCTGGCGCTTCATCGTGATGCAGAACAGCGTGATGAAGTACATAACCAGAATGGGCCAGAATACTGGCACGTTGAAGAAGTCGAAGAATGTGCAGATCACGCCGATGAGCGTGCTCTTCGTCACCGACAGCCAGAACTTGAACTCCGGCAGGCGCCGGATGAAGGGTCTGAACTCCTCGTTGCTGCGCGTGGGCAGATTGGGTCCCTCGTCCTCGTCGTCCTGCGAGTACGGATCAAACTCCGGGTCGATTTTTGGCGTGAGAAAGGCGATGAACAAATTCAAATGGTAGATGCCCAGGGCGTAGCACACAATGTACCAGCCCTGGTAGATGAAAATGCGTAGAACGAAGAGCAGGAGCAGGAAGCCGGCGAATACCCAGCGCATCCGCGTGTGCGGTGTGCTCCGGTCCAAGGTGGATTGGTAGGTCTGCGAACCAAAAAAAAAAGCAAATGCTTAGCCAGGGAATCAATTTAGAAGCTGGATCTTACCTGTGAGAGGCGCTGAAAGAACTTCTTGACGCCGCCACCGCCGGCGGCGCTGCTGTCCTCGTTCATCATGGTCGATCCGCGCTAGGTTCTCATCAATCTCCGGCCCTCGCCTCGTTTGTTGACTTTGACGTCGTCGGCGCTGCGCTCCCGCTGCACACGTGTGTATCGATTCGGAATTGGACCTCGTCCAGAAGGCAGGGCGCGAAAGCGAGAAGCGGCTAACAAAACACAAGACAGGCAAACGCTAGCAACAATCGCTAATTATTCTCTAATTCATATTCGTCGCCTTCGCCTTCTCTTTCTTCTTCTTCTACCTCCTTGTTGTATGAGTTCGGCGACTGTCAGTGTTTCGAGGTGACTTATTCGCAGCGCCTGCTTGCCGATGCTGGAGGAATTGTGGCGAAACAGAGTTGAATCTGGGTGCAATAATATGCGGTAACTAATTTAATTACACTAGAGATTTGTCGGCAATTTATTGTTCTTTTTTCACACACAGACTTCACCACGTCATTATGTGTCAAATCAAATACGCTCTCTCAGGTGTGGCTAATTTGGATTTTTTCTGTCATATCTGGCTATTTTTAGGGTCCGGTAATGACAAGAAATTAAAAACAGCGGGAAACTTGAATTTTGTAACGTTCGTTTGCCTTGTCTTCGATCGAGGAGAGCAGGGACTACAATTTGTATTTATTATATATAAATATTTAAACATAAATGCGACAACATAAATTCAGCTATTCTCTGGTTGTTTTTTTTTTTAAGAAATATTTAGCTATTTTCTACACAAATTATGGGCAGCCCTGCTCGGCTCTCTCAGTGTTAGGCAGCTGTCTGACTACAGCGTTGCCACCTAGTTTTTTCTAGGTCTATAATTACACAAAATTAAATTAATACATTTCTTATTAGCTAAAATATTTTACGATTTGATTTGTCCAATAATATAAAAACATTTAATTGACGTCCCTTATTAATTAGAGTTCCTTAAGTCTCCTTAGTGCCATCTGAAGGCAAAGCGAATGACTGCTAAACGTCAAATATATTTCAATTATTTTTCAATTCATTATTAAAATTAAATTAAAGTAAAGCATTATCAGAAATTAATTAGCCCAATCTATTAAATGTGTATAATTTAATTTGAAAATTAACACACAAATATGAATTGCACATATTTTAACTTCTTAATTGTATATTAAGGTCAAAAAGAGAATAATTTTCAAAAATCATAAAACAATTTCAATTCACCATTAAAATTAAATTTAAGTAAAGTATTATATTTTATATAATTATTTATCAAAAAAATAAAGTAAATGTTCCCAAATTATATAAATTAGTCAAAAAATAATCATAAAAATATGGATATAAGGCCAAAAAAAAAAAGAAGAAATTTTCAAAAATCATATACTTATATTTCGATTCGCCATTAAAATTTTAATAAATAAAAAATAAAATACACAACAGCTTTATAAAATAAAGTATATAATATTGGAAAAGCTAGAAAAAAGGTTTGTAAATTTTAACAATTTAAAAATGGGTTACAATTTAATAATATATTATTTAAACTCATCAAATTTTTCCAAATATAAATTAATGCAATTTTGGCTTTGTTAATCCTAAAATTCTGTTTGTTTTGTTTTTATTTTAAAATGTAGTCTCGCTGGATTAAATTAACAACACATTAAATTACATTTTAGTAATAAAGAAATTAAAATATTTGAATAAATCAATAACTATTTGAAGTTTTCTATTTCATTTTCATTATTTTTTTATTTTTATCAAGTTTTTCTTGTTACATGGAAATTGTGTCTTTATTTAGCAATCCCCGTGATACTTTTTGTTGACGTGACTTAAAAACTATATTTAAAAGAAGCTTCCTTTTGTTTCTTTCTACTCCGTGGCACCATCCTGCTCCTCCCGAGAGTCCTCCAGTGACCTGGCGCGTTCGATGCAGTTATTCGCCTTGGCAAGGAACAACGACGCAATCTCCTCCTTGGCAAAGCGACAGGCCAGTCTTTCAACGGCCCCATCGGCGCTTATCTTGCCCTCCGCGTCGGCCGCAAAGTTGTGGCCAGCCCACAGAAGGCTCTTCTTCTGCCCGCTCATGTAGTCGAAGTGTATGGAGCCGGTGATCTTCATGTTGAGCAGCAACTTGTGGACCTGCTCCTGACGCAGAACCAAGCGGTAGCTCTTCATCTCCGGATGTTCCAGGACTTTCAGTTCGCCGCAGCCTGAAAGGGAGTAAATATCAAGTGCACTTCCTGTCATTTTGTCATCTCTACTCACCTCTCTCCTTCCACGCCTTTGAATCGTTGTCGTAACGATAGAGCTTCACCCTCTCGCCAAACAACTTCTTCTCATTCTCTTCCCCAGTGGTGACCACAATCTCATCCGGCAGCTCTATAATTGGATCATACTGGGGATCGTAGTTTTCATCATTGTTGGCCTCGCCATCGCCATCGCCGTCGCGCTGTGAGTCATTTTTGGCGCTCTGCGGCGATTGAAAGTTCTTGAATTCGTTCTGATGCGTTAGATTGTAGAAGCCACCACCGGTACTGCCCTTGTTGAAGCCGACGGGCGTGCCCTGGCTTTTGGCCGACAAATCTGCAAAGTCATTGCCCGCCTTTTTGGCAAAATCGGCAAAAGTTTCGCCCGATTTGCTGCCAAAGTCGGCGAATGTGGTGCTGCCAGTAGTTTTCGACAAATCAGTGATCGTCGATCCAAAGGTCGCCGAAGGCACATTCTTGCCATCCTTGTTGGCATCTCCTCCAACATAACTGAAGCTCTGCATCGCTGTGGTCGCAGTGGCAGATGGCTTATCCTCCTTTTCTTTCACCTGCTGGCTCAGATCTGCAAACGAAGATACCGCTTCCTTTTGTCCAAAAATTGGCGCATTAGATCCGCCGCCAAAAAGAAAGCCCGAGGCTGGCAGTTTGGCTCCAAAAACCGTGGGTCCGCCGAAAATCGACTTCTGAATCTCGGGTGCGGCAATCGGTGGTGCTGCTGCTGGCTGCTGCGGTGACTCAATCTTGGCAGTACCGCCAAAGATGAACTTGGAGGGCGTCGTCTCGTCCTTTTGCTGTTGTCCACCACCACTGAAAATCGACTTGGCGGAGTCCCAACCCGAACTCTGATCGGTATTGGTGCTGCCGAAAATGGAGCCCAGGACATTGCCCTTCGCCTGCTGATTGCCACCAAATAAAGGTGCTGAAAGTGCTTCGCTGGCTGGTTTTTCTGCACAAAAGAGACACAGGATAAAGTTAGGCTTATAACAAAGTTTTAAAAGTGCAACTTACCTGCGTTGCCGAATAGAAAAGCTGGACTGCTGGGCGCCTTGGTTACCTCGGACACGGCCAGATTGCCGAAAGCTGAAAATGACAAGTTGGTGGTGGCGCCCAGGGAACTGGCCTTGACTATGGGTGTTGCCGTTGGCTTGGGCAGCTGAAGGGCTGGCAGGAACATGGGCAAGGCTGGGTTAACGTCGTCTGCGGCACTAGTTACGGGCGAGGATGCGGCTGCGAACACGAATTCATCTGGAGAACAGCCACGACAACCGGGACAGCTGCTTGGGACTTGTTCGGCATCCTGTTGTTTAATCGCTTCGTTGATTCTCGCTGAGAAAGAGGTGTTTCTGTTGTCTTTGATCGCCACGGCAGTTCCGTTGAGCGCTTCCTTCACGGCCCTGCTGAACTCCTCGACCACATCGTGGTTCTTGAAGCGCAGTGTGAATCTCTCCAGCACACTCTCCCCTTCGCTGAAATCGTGGGCGGCAAACAGCAGGGACTTCTCGTCTTTCGGCTTGTACACCACCTCGTTGTTGAGCACATGATTCAGACAGATCTTGAACACTTGCTCGCGCCGCATGACCACGCGCAGCTTCTTGGTTTGAATGTGGCGCAAGATCTTGACATCGCCCAAGCCGCGCTCCTTCCATTCGCCCTCGGTATGACGATATAGCTTGGCGCGGTGCACAAACAGCAACTCCTCGTCCTCCTCGCCGGTCTTTACATCGATCTGAAATTTGGATTTGGTTTAAATAGAAGGTGACTTTTAGCTCCCAACTGAGATCATTAGAGATTACCTTATCCGGCAATGGAATCACTGGCGCAAAGTATGCATTGTTCTCCTCCTCCTCGTGATAGCCATCGTTGTTGTCCTCGCCATCGGCTGCCGCTGGACTCTTTGGCTGCTGCTGCGTTGGTTTCGATGGCATCGAGAAGCTGAATCCACCGCTGGAACCACCAAGTGAAGCTGCTGATGCTACGGCCGTTGGGGCTTGCGAGTTGAAGGCGGAGAAACCAAATATACTGCTGTTGGTCGTCGGCTGTTGTTGGTCCATCGGCTTGGCAGCGAAACCAAAGCTGAACTGGGACGAGGCAGGCAGTGTGAGCCCTGAGCCCAGGGTGTTGTTCTCCTTCTTTGGCACTGTGTCATCCTTGGGTGTCTCGCAGGCGCTGCAGTACAGCGATTCGCCGGGATTGCTCACATAGCAAGCGCTGCAGGACCAGCTGCCTGCCTTCGGCTTGAAGGCATCCCCGAAACCGGAGGTTGCAGGAGCAGGAGCTGAAGCTGTGGCGGTCACAGTAGTAGCAGCAGCAGCTGGTTTCTCCTTGATCGGCTCTTTGGGTGCCCCAAAGATAAAGCCTCCAGAGGCGGGCAGGGTGGCCGGAGCAAATCCGAATGAGAATTTGCCAGCGGAGCTGCTGCTGGTGGACAAGTTCAAGGCATTGCCTTGATCCAAGCCCGGCTGCTTGGGCGGCACTGTGTCATCCTTGGGCTCCTGGCAGGCCAGACAGTACAGCTGATCCTGGCCATTGCTGGTGTAGCATGCCTTGCAGCTCCAGCTGCCCGCCTTGGGCTTGAACGCATCCCCAAAGCCTTTGATCGGCTTCTCTGGTTGCTTCTTTTCATCTTTCTCTTGCTTTTGGTCCTCCTTGCCCTTTCCCATGCCCTCCTGGGCTTTTTGCACCGCATCTAGGAAATTCTGGCAGATCTCCGGCGTCTTAAAGCGCAGGCACAGCAGAGCGTTTGTCAGCTCTTCGTCGGCATAATCCATCGACGCCCAGGTGACAGCCGATTTCTGGTTCACAGCGAACGTAAACTTTGTCTCGGGCGTCAAGCGCTGATTGCAGCACAGCTTCAGCACCTTGTCGCGACGCATCAGCAGACGCACTTGGTCGGGACTGCTGCGGTCGCGCAGCACCTTCATATCGCCCAGGCCGCGTTCCTTCCACTCGTTCGCCTCCTTGTCGTAGCGCAGCAGCTTGGCCCTGTGCTCGAACAACACCTCCTCGTTCTCCTCCCCGGTGACCACCTCCACCAATTCCGGCAGGGGAATTACGGGTGCAAACTGGGCCGTTGGCTCGTATTCCTCCTCGGCATCCGAAGTGCTCGTCTTTGTCTCGGTTTGATTCTGATTCTGTAGGGTGCTGTCCTTGGGTATCTGGGCCGTGGTGAAGAGCGTGCTGTTGGAGGCATTGGAAAAGGATAGATTTCCGAAGGGACTGGGACTGGCCTTGCTTTCAGTGCCCAATCCTGAGAAGCTGAAGTTGGCAAATGGTGAAGGAGTCGCTGTTGTATTGGCCGATGAGGCAGCAGTCGATGGGAGACCGCCAAACAGAGACTTGGCCAGGGATGGCTCTGTGGCTGGCTTGGTTTTCGCCTGCTCTGAGGGCTTGTTAACCGCAGGATTGGCTGCTGCCGGTGTGCTGGTCACAAAGCTTTTGGCCAGACTAAATGGAGCCGAAGCTGAAGCTGGGGCTGGCGCTGAAGGGAATGCAGTTGGTTCCTTATTTGCCTGGGCAAACTTCACCTTGGTCTCTGCGTTCGCATTGACAAAGGCCACCCGGAACTCCTCAGCTGTTTCGGGGGTCTTGAAACGCACCAAGAATTTCTCCAGCGTTAGCTGCTCATCGGCAAAGTCATTGGCTGCCCACAAGAACGACTTCTTGTCCTTGTCCTGGCTGGGCGTGGACAGGGTCATGTCCGCGGTGATGGTGTGATTGGCGCAAACCTTGTGGGTTTGATCGCGACGCATGAGGACACGCGAGACGCCAGTGTTATTGTCGCGCAGGATCTTGATCAGCCCAGTGCCGCGCTCCTTCCACTCCTTCTCCGCATAACGGAAGAGCTTGGCCCGATAGCTGAACTTGACCTCTTCGTTCTCCTCGCCAGTGCGTACTTCCACCTCGTCGGGCAGAGGAATAATGGCCTTGAAGTCGGGTCGCGGATCATAATCTTCGGTCAGCGACGAGTTGCCATCAACACTCTTGTTAAGATCACTGGCTCCGCTCTTGTTAGCCTCTGCGGCCGCCGCCTGTTCAAGCTCTTGCTCCTTTTGCTTCTCCGCTGCTGCCTTAGCGACTTGCATCTTGAAGGAGAAGGGACTTTCCGTGGCTGCGTTGCCCATATTAAAGTTGAATACTCCCGAGGCTGGGAGAGTAGGCTGCAGGGGCTGCTGCGTCTGTACTTGCGTCTGAGGCTCAGCCGTTGGTTGCACCAGACTGGGCTTGATATGCTGTGCCGGAATGGTTACACTGAGAGTGGGCTGCACGACACCACTGGCTCCTGTTGGTTTGGGCAGCGGATCTGAGCTGGTGATGACCACATTGGCCGGCGGCTCCTTTTCCACGGGCTGATTATTCAATGCCCGGTTAAACAGCGCCGGCACACTTGGTGGAGGTGGAACTGTAGCTGGCAGCGCCACTTGGGGTGCTTTAATGGGCGCAGAAACAGGAGCTGACAGTGCTGGAGCCACCAAATTAACTGGAGCTGGGCCAGGGGCAGGAGCAGGCACGGAAGCAGCAGCGCAGCAGCAGGAACAGTAGGCGGTGGAGCTGCCACTGCTGGAGGTACGGTCAAGGGTTTGGTCTGAGGCGGCAGCTGAATTGTTGGAACACCGAAGGTGGGTGCTGCTGGCGAATTGAAGAAACCGGGCGTGGCAAGTGCCGGTGGCTTAGCCTCAGCCAGATTAAGAGGAGCTGGAGCCTGTTGCTGTGTTGTTGGCTGCGGTGGCGGCGGAATCAGACTTCCAGCTGGCGGCTGGTTAAAGTTACCCATGGGGTCCATAAATGGTGGTACTACCGGCGGAGCACCTGCCGCCGGCGGCGGAAAGATGCTGGGAAGTCCATAGTTCGGATTACGGGGACCTAAAAAGGGGAAGGAAATTATTAAGCGAAATATTTAAGAAATGGAATTGAAGGGAATGCAACTTACCAAACAAATTGGCAGGTGGAAGTCCTCCTGGCGGCGCTGGTGGCGTGCGCATAAACTGTGCCTGCGCCTGGGCTGCATAATAGTTGTACATTTGGTTTTGGTTGAACATCGGACTGCCGTAGGGGCCCGGCAGGAAGCGATCCTGGGCAGAGGGCGTATGGCTCTGGACGCCATTATAAAAGGCCGGATTGGGTGCGCCGTACTGTGGTGGCACCACCTGGTGAACTGCAGCCTGGTGCTGCTGCTGTTGCTGCTGCTGCTGCTGATGTTGTTCTGCCAGTGCATCCTCGATAATAAAGAGATCATCCAATCCCAAGGCCGCTGCGGGATCCACGTCGCGTGTTGGCGTCTCCCGGCTTGCGGTTATCTTCATCTTTTTGATCATATCCTCCAGTCCATTGAATCGCTCGGTCAGCGTAGTTATGTCCTGGCGCATGGCTGCCATATTGTCAGTGACCAGGCATATCGACTTGCTGATCTGCTTGAGGGTTTGCTCAATCTCCTCACTGGGCTGGGCCACAACCACCGCAGAAGTCACGGGAGTGCCAGCACTGATGTCAAACTGTTGGCGACGCGTTGATCTGTTGGCCGACAAGGAAGCACCCGCATAGAAGTCATCCTCGGCATCTTCGTAGGTCGAGGAGTTGTTGTGCTGATCCGGGGTACCAAAGCTATCGTCGCCAGCCGCATTCAGAAGCGAGCTACGATTTTGCTGCTGACAGCGCCGCAGTTCTCGCTGAATAACCGAGCTAAGCGCATGTCTGCTGTCATTTCGGAGCAGCTGCTGCGTCTGCTGCAGGCACTCTTGCCTCCGCTCCGAGTAGCGAGCCCGCGAAGCCCGATTTGCCTTGCCCGAATCCTCCAGCAGACGATAGGCCTCGGCCTGCAGATAGGTGGCCATGGGCAGATCCAGTCCCCGTACTTCCTCCACAAACTGATCAAATTGTCCCGCCTTGAACATCTTGGCGCTGAAATAGGACACAGCATGCTCGGCCAGCGATTGCAACTTGTTCCAGGCAATCGTTGAGCTGGCCGATCCGTACTTAAAGATGCGCACGAAAGCCTCGAATTGCTGCTGCTGCTGGTGGCGACGCAGCATGCTAAATCCCTGGCGGTAAAGGACATCGATCCGAGGCTCCAAAGAGCACCGATCGCTGCGCGATTGCAGAATCTTGCCCAACTGAAAGATGATGATGGCATCGGCCTTTGGTCCATTCACACCGCGCACCGCCTCCAGGCCAAGCTGCAGCTGGGCCCGTTGCTCGGCCCTGTTGGCATCTGCCGACATCTGCTGGTTTCTGTGCAGACGCAGCACAATATCCCACCAGCTGCTCTGCTCTGGGGTTGCCAGTTGACTCAACAGATTGGCATATGGCATCATGTGCGGACGGGCGGCTGCATTCCGGCTGCCAGGGTAAGAGCTGTCGTAGAGGTTGCGCAGTAGCTCCAGCTTTCGCTGCGCCTGAATAACAGTGGCATACAGATAGAGATCGACGTCCAGCTGGGAAATGGAGTCATGGCCGCAGTAGCTCAGGTTCTGCTTAACATCCCGCCGGAACTCCTCGTAGAAGAGCACGCGCGGTGCTTCGCCCAGACTATCGATGTCGGTGCCCAGCGCCAGGTAGACATGTTGGGCCAGGGACCGGGGCTGCAGGAGAAGCGCTTGCTGCTCGTACGTCTCGATCTCGGCCAAATCGGGCCACTCAAAGAGCGGCGTCTGCAGACGCGGGTGACGCACCAAATGGGATGTCTGCTCCTTCAGCTTGTACTCGGCGTGGGTGAAGAGAATCTGGTACAGTTGGCTACGCCAAGTCTTGTCCAAGCATTGCTGGCGGGCGCAGTTGAGCAGTTCTTCCGCGTCGGAAAACAAGCCGGACAGAGACTGTGTGTTCTGGATGTTGTTGTTCTTCTGATTCTCCTGATCCGCCCGCGAGCGGTCCAAGCAACCGAGGAGAATACGCCCAAGCTGGGCGCAACGGAAGGAGCCTTGCTGGCGCCACAGCTGCAGCAGCTGCTTCTGCTCAGCATCGCAGTGCTTCATCCAGGGATGTACGTGCTGCTCTTGCAGGGGATGCACCTGATAGCCAAGCAGCAAAAGTGGCAAGATGCTTCGTACAACGCCCATCCACTTGTTCTTGTTGCCCAGCAGCTCACGCTTAAAGATCAGCGAAACCGTTTGCAGCAGCAGCTGCCCGGCATAGTGTTCCACGCAGGCGAGATGCAACTCTCGCTGCGGAGCATCATTGGAGCGCTCCAGTAACGTGCTGAACTTGTTCATATACTGATCGAAACGGAACAAGAGGCTGCTGGTCTCCGCTAGCGGATTTCCCGACTCCAGACTCAGTTGCAGGAGGCGATCGCAGGTGTGAAGTGCCAGCTGCCAGAAACGCCAGTCCTTCGCATTTCTCTTGTCCTCCTTCTTGGTGAGCATCACCCAGACAATGGCGTACCATTCACTGGACTGACTGGTGCAGCCAGTGGCCTCCAGTTCCACTTTGTAAGCGTACTTAAAGGCCTGGTCCAGCTGGTTCTTCTCCACGTAGCTGCGCATGAGACGAACGCGGACATTTACATCCTGGGGACGCGCCTGCAGCTCCTTGTGCATGATCATCTCAAAGGCATCCTCGTTGTCAGCGCCCGACGTCCCGCCGTCATCTCCAACGATGCCGTTGCCGTTGCTGCTGCTCTCTGTAAGATTCACTCGCATTCGCAGGGAGACGACTGCCTCGTTGTCGCTCAAGTTCTCGGAGGCGGCGAGATCCAGCCAGTATTTGGCACACTCCTTGTTGAATACGCTCTTCTCATCGACCAGCAGCTGGCAGACTTCTTTGATCACTTCCGGCTGCCGGGGATTCAGCTGAATGCAGCGCTGGTAGTGCTGCAAAGCCTTTTGCAAATCTGGAGTTTTCAGCAACTTGTAGCTGTGGGCAATCAGTTTATGGGGCACAGCCTCGTCCTTGGCGCGAAGATAGCAGTTAAGGTACTCAATGGCCTTGGGATACTCTTGTATCTTGTAGTATAGACGGGCCACCGCCAGACCCTTGATGTCGCGCTATGGAAAAAGATTGAAATGGTGGATAAGTCAAGGAATTTAGTGAAATTTATTAGTAAAAATCGAAACTTAGTGTGCGGTGGGCGTAAAAAACATGGTGGGGACTCGAACAAATCGAACTAAAGAGTTTATAAATCAATAACAGATTTTAAAAACCATTTTAAGTACAAATAATCAAGTTTACTGAATTTGTTCTTGGAATAAAAGGCATTCTTCTGGAATATTGTCAATGGAAAACTAGATGGGAAATTTACTGAATTTGTTCTTGGAATAAAACCCATTCTTCTGGAATATTGTCAACTGACATTGGAAAAATTAGATGGGAAAGACAGCGAAACTAGCTCCATTGAAAGCTGTCAATTTATTTTTTATTTTTATTTATTTATTTATTTTTTATTTTATTTTTTTTTTTTTTCATAAAAAGGAATTCCCGAAATTCACTGAATTTGTTCTTGGAATAAAAGGCATTCTTCTGGAATATTGGAAATACACTGGAAAAACTAGATGGGAAAAACAGCGAAACTAGGCCCGTTGACAGCTGTCAATTTATTTATTTATTCATTATTATTATTATTATTATTTTATTTATTTATTTATTTTTTTTTTGCGTAAGAGGGAATTCCCGAAATTCACTGAATTTGTTCTTGGAATAAAAAGGCATTCTTCTGGAATATTGACAACTGACACTGGAAAACTAGATGGGAAAGACAGCGAAACTAGCTCCGTTGACAGTTGTCAAATTATTTTTTTGTTTTTTTCATAAAAGGGAATTCCCGAAATTCACCAACAAAACTTCTTAACTGCCATTTAAGTGATTTTATCTTTAAAAACAATTCTATCTAAAATATATTATTTGTTTAAGCAATTACAAGAAATTGTTTAGCCATCCATCTTAGGCAGCACCTACTGTCGTTGTAAAACAAAGAATACATTCAAATAAGCCGTCTACTGACCGCCTGCCTAACCTCACTTTTCTATTTTGATTTTCCAAGAGATCAACACAAAACCTTGAGGCACTCGGCGAGTGTTGTGTGTGCGCCTTATTTTCTGGCACAACTCAACAAAATGCATGGACTTTAGAAAAGCGCGCAATTTTATTTTTCGAGTACACACACGCCACTCGAGTGACGCCGACTCGGGCACGCACACAAGCGCACAGAGACGGGCGCCGCAGCACACACACACCATGGCGCGCTGTCAATGGCGGCGCCGTCGATTTCGCAACTGCATTTTTTTGGAAATTCCGATGCACGAACTCTTACCTGGTTCCCAGGCGGTACATTGGCCAGAATCTTGTGGACATGCTCGTCCACCTGCTTGCGCGTGGTGAACATGTTTCCTCTGTGTTTTATATACTTTCAGCCTTCGCAATTGGGTTTCTCCTGACAGAAAATGTGCTTGCACTCCGTATCCGATCGACGCGGATTTCTCGTACGGTAAGAGACCAGGACCCGGAACGCAATTAATTCCGGCTTGGCAAACACAATTGCAAAGCGTTGCGAGCTCACTCGGTAAGGATCAAATCGTATATTTGGTTTAAGGCCGCTTCCAAAAAATTCGCGCACCAACAAAAATCCGCAATACCGGGAACTGAGAATGATAAGTGTGACCGGGTTATGGCATTGACCCAGAGGGACCACTCTAGCAGCGAGTACAGAAAACCGAATAGAAAAGGATAAAAACTTTGCTAAACTTTGCGAAACAAAACAATGAAACTTGGACAATTCAAAACACTAAATAATTGACATGATTTAAAAATTAAAAGGCACTGTTGAACGAAAACTAGCTAGAGAGTAAACAACGACAATTTAGTGGCAAGAACATTGTGGCCAACTGTGATACAAAAAAAAGATGCGAAACTAGGCTGAATAAACATCAATAATATTCCAGTGCTGGGTAAAGACATCGAGTAGAGTTGCTTCCTGGCCTTATTTAGTGCATTTCTGCCCAAGTTAAGTTGGCTGCGATTTACCCCACTTCCTTTTCCGTGTTAGCTGTGAAAGAAAAAACATGCCGGTGGGTGCCAAATTGCGTTAAAATTCATTTAAAACACAGAAAACCCCCACGAAACTGAACCAAAACCGGCCGGGACCCACCGCCAAGGGGTCTAGTGTGAATGGAGCGAGTGTTGACTGATTAAAGAGTCGCTAGAAGAAGTTAAACAGTTGCCACAGGCGGCGGGCAGCTGCTTGTATGCTGGACTGTGTGTGTGTGGTGCGGCGGCCACGCATGGCGTGCGCCTGTGAAATTGCAAACAGTTGTGAAATGCAAACGAGAGCTGATTTAATGTTAATGGCTTAAGCCAGGAGTTGAATGTGGAATGGCATGGCGGGATTTCCAGGAAGTCGTCCCTACATAACCTAGAAGCGTGAATTTGGCGAACTTCTTGTGTGTTGTTGTTGTTGTTCCTGTGGAGATTTGTTGATACACAGAGAGAAAATACTTGGCTTATCACAGAATTACAACTTTTAAGTACTTAAAGTACCCTAAACTTTGGTTAAAATGCTAAAAATTGTTTAACATTTTAAGGTTCTTCCTGAATTAAATTCTTTATTTTTTTCCTTACAAAATTACTAATTACAACTTTTAAACTCTTACTTTTAGCTAGCAAAAGATCTTCTGCACCCTCTGCCCGCTGAGGAGAAGCGCAAGCACAAGCTGAAGCGCCTGGTCCAGCACCCCAACTCGTACTTCATGGACGTCAAGTGCCCCGGCTGCTACAGGATCACCACCGTCTTCAGCCACGCCCAGGGCGTCGTGGTCTGCGCTGGATGCGCAACCATTCTGTGCCAGCCCACTGGAGGACGCGCCAAGCTGACAGAAGGTAGTTTTCCCATTCCTCCTTCACCCCTCCTTCGCAACTAATTCAAATTTTTTATTTTCGTCTTTTACAGGCTGCTCTTTCCGCAGGAAGCCACAGTAAAATGGGACTCGCGATGAACCACAAATTATTAATTTTTTAATAAAAATCTATAAAACGTAAAGAAACCACACAGAACCGATCCGAAAGAAATCCTGTTGTAATTCAATTGCTGCGGTCCTTTGGTTCAATGTGCTTTGTGAATTAAAGAATTAACGATCTTGTGGTTGGCTACGTGAAAAAAAACACAGTTCTTGTCGTATTTGTTTATAGTTGAGTGAGTGGTTGTTGACGATAATTGCCAGCTGCGATGGTGTTGCTCGGTGCCACCATTGTGCGGAAGGAAGAAGCTCTCTTGCGTGCGAGAAGGATTCATTCGAGGCTTTCGTAGTTAATTCCCCCCAAAAAACAGCAAAACTTCAGGAATTTTTCACTAGTTATGCTTAGACCTAACAATTAATTGACTTCACAATAATAAAGAATGTTTCATAGGCTTGTAACAAAGGAATAATTTATGAAATCGCATTCGATTGGGTGCCCTGTGAGCAATGTTTTATGAAGAAACTTGATTTTTGTTAACTGGAGCTGCTTGTAAGACTAGAAATTTGAATAAATTAACTGTCTTAGGGTATGAAATAATATTGAAAACTGGTTACACTTTTAATTTAAAGTAAATAAGTTATATTTATTTAAAAAATTACGAAAAAAACTCAAAGTGCTCGCAAGGTTTTCTTTTTTTAAGTTTATAAGGTGAGCCAGCAGCAGGAAAAGGAGCAGATGCAGTTGAGGGGTCGCTTGGGAGGCATTATGAACGTTATATAGATCTCATTGATCATCCTTTAAATCTATAATTGGGCACTAACACCTTGAAGTCACTGTTTGTCTCGGGCACAAGGCTGATCTTAGTTCCTCGATGAGATTTTTCAGCTTCTCAGCGAGAGAATCTGCTTCCAAAAGTAAGCCACCGATTTCCTGAAAGATATAAAATAAGATAACAAAAGAATTTAGAAAAATCGATTTAAATATTTCGGAATCGCAAAAACAAAATCACTGTTTTTCGCGGGCACAAGGTTAATCTTAGTTCCTCGATAAGATTATCAGGTTCTCAGCGAGAGAATCTGCTTCCAAAAGTAAGCCACCGACTTCCTAAAAGATATAAGTAATAAGTAATAACAAAAGAATTTAGAAAAATCGATATAGATATTTTTTTAAATCGTAAAAACAAAATCACTGTTTTTCGCGGGCACAAGGTTGATCTTAGTTCCTCGTTAAGATTTATCAGGTTCTCAGCGAGGGAATCTGCTTTTAAAAGTAAGCCACCGACTTCCTGAAAGATATAATTAATAAAATAACACAAGAATTTAGCAAAATCGATTTAAATATTTCGGAATCGTAAAAACAAAATCACTGATTTTGGTATTTTTTCTCTCAAAATTCGTGTGGTATTTTCCCTATCGATCGGAAATTTAGTATAAAAAGTATATAACAGTATAAAAGCTCTGGTATTTCTCTCCCCCCACCCCTGCGACTCGCCAGACAGCGTGGCACCGCGCCATTTTTCGAACGGTAAAAAAACACTTGCAAACAGACGCGGCGTCGGCGACACTTCTAAATTTCGAGTGCAAAAAAAGTGAAATAAAAAATGTTCAATCCACGTTCTTCGGCTAGCAAAGGGTCCTCCGATGACCATCAACTCGACAACAATTTGATGGAGCTGCAGGAGCAGCTTTGCTGCATGATGGAATCCGACGAGATCGATGCGAAGACGCCGCCAGAAGAGTCCCCAGGTGACGCGGCCAGCAATGTTCTCGCCGAGCTACAGCGCACATTTGGGGTGCTCCAGTTGGACAACAATGCTCCGACCTTGGAGTTCCACGGCCTGGGTTGCCCTTGGCAGCAGAACCAGCAAAATAAGCCGAAAAGATCGCGCAGACACCGCGGCGGCCAGAGATCGGCGTCGGGGGATGCTCCGCAAAAGAAGCAGAAGACGGGCGGCAGCAGCGCACAAAACAACAACGCGCTGGTGTCCGACCAGAAGCAGGTACAGTTGCAGAAGGAGAACATATGGAATCAGTGCATGATCGATCCTGCTCAAATTATGCCCTTAACTGTGGAGAGGCTGCGATCGATCGGTTTGCATGGCGATTGGTGAGTTGCAAGTTGATTTAATAAAAATAAGTGGAAAATTCTAGAGTGCGGATATGGCGCGCAAAGCTGCATACATTGTGCATGCATACATATGTATGTATGTATATGTGTATGTGCATAAGATAAAGAGGAACATGAGAAGCAAATGTTGCTAGGTGCATGTTGAGCAACATGCTGAAAACACAAATGAAAATGTTGCTGAAAATAGTATACACAAAATCTTAGTCTTGGGACATGTTGAGCAACATGTTGAAAACACACATGTAAATGTTGCTGAAAATATGCACAAAATCTAGGAACATGTTGAGCAACATGTTGAAAACACAAATGAAAATGTTGCAGAAGTTTAAACATAAACAAAAATCTTAATTTTATAATAACTTCTATGTTTCTCAACCGATTTTAGTCAAACAAATGCTTGAAAAATAATATTTTATTTAATTTGTTTGTTTTTACATTTTCAGCCTGGAGCATAATGCCTTGCTTCGTCTAATGGATCTGTTTAGGTCCCTGCATGATCATATGGCCACAGATCTGAGCTGCTCTCGCCAGAACTCGATGCCATCGGACTACTTGTTCGATATGCCAGTAAAGACGGCGATGCCGCGCAGCTTTAATCTGCGCTACCAGCTGCAGGTGCTGTGCACCAAAGTGGAGCGCTTCCTGAATGCCCAGCGACGCATTTTGGAGACGAATCGCCACTTTGACTACGAGAAGTACACAGAGTGCGACAAGCTGCTCAATGGCTCGGCTGCCTCGCTGCGGTCCTTCCAGCAGTTCATGACCGCCGAACTGCGCCATCACAGCGGTAACTTTGTGAATCCTTTGGCCAAATGTAAGTTTCCCTTGGCTGTGGCTCTCGTTTGATATTCAAATTTGATAATTTCTACCTTTCCAGACAATGCCCATCGCTTGGAAAACTTTTTGGGTATTCTGCGCGAATGGCTGAAGGCTTCGCATCTTTCGATTCATGTCTTCAACTGGGAAATGGATCTGGAGCATCGCTATTCCTCGGCCATGCTTCAAAACCATCAGGCGTTGAATGCACGAGCCAAGCAACTGGCTGCCGCCGAGTTCCAGGCGGCCCAGCCACGAGCCCTCAGCCCCGAGGAGCAACTCATTGGCAGCCGCTATCACCTGGAGAATGTTGTCCAGTGTGCCGTCGAGCATGAGGAGTACCTGTCGGCTCTGCTCGCCCATCCGGAGGCGTACTTCCCGCCGAATATTGTGGCCATGTGTGAGCCACCGCCGGAGGGAACTCAACTCGCAGCTGGCAGCGTTCAGTCGGGCATGATGGTGGAACCATTCAACTGGATGGTGTATGGCGATATTCTCGAAGTGCCGCCATCTTCGCCGCCCAAGCAAACCGAACGCAAGTGCCAGCCCATACGCTTCAGATGCTGAAATGGATCAAAATGGAGCTTCAAATGAACTATAAAAAATTAAGTATTACTGAATTACACGATTTACAATGAACTACAATCAAAAGAACGCAAGTTCCCAGTCATATTTGAAGTTTATTATCTATTTAATTTGCTTAACTCTTAAGATGAATGCCCACAGTGCCTGTTTTTTCGTTTGTTATTCACATTTAATTTGCATAAGAGGAACATTTGAATAAATATTCACAAAGTTTAACATTTTTGTACTGTATTTTCATGGTTTATAGGTTGAATAGGTGCTCCAGCGGCAGCTTGCCAAAGATCCTGCCCAGCACTGACTTGGTTATCAGCCCGAAGGCCTCTCCAATGCCCGGCTTCAGTTCGTTGAAGATTTCCTGCCAGTTCTCATTGATCAGGGCATGCATGTTGTCGCTGAGCTCCTTCTGGCCGTTGAACAGACCCTCCAGGTGGTAGGTGACATGCGAGGGATCCACATCCACAACGGCGCTTACCACCTCGGCAAAGGTCTGGTGTTCGCCCTTGGGCAAGGTCTTGAACTTGATCTGAGCCCGGATCTTGCAGGTCTCTGAGATGTAAATGGAGGGAGTTACAATCGAATCGATGGTGGTGTAGCAGCTGGAGCAACTTACTCAGTCGGATCTGGGCCTTGCCCTTGCCCACAATGGGCAGGATTAGTACCCGGCCATCGACGGCGTAGGGTCCTCTGACGATAATTTCGGGCACATCCATAATCAGCTCGACGTTGCGGCTAAGGTCATGCGTGAAGCCACTGAAGACGAAGGAAAATGCATATTTTAACAAGGAAATAACTTGGAAAGGAAGAAATCAAAGTGGATTTGGTGTCTCCTGTCGCCTGTCTTACCTCACTTTCTTGGCAATTCCCTGGTGGAGTCCCAGTATGTCCACCTCGTGGAAGCTCAGATCAATGTTAACCGGACTATTGGGATTACGACCGATTTTGAACTTGGTTACGTGAAGTGGATCCAATGGGATCAGGCCGAGCTCCTTAATGCCAGTGTCGGCATAGTTCTTTAAGGACATGGTTGACACCGTTCTTCACGCAATCCTGGTCCTGGATCTCGCATCTCTGGATGCCCGAGGCTGCAGTAAAGCAAATTTTGAGTTCTTTTTGAGGCTAAAAGGGGTGGGAAACTCACGTAAATCGGAGGCGTGTCCCTGGACGGACACCGATGCACAGCCGAGCAGCACACCCAGGACGAGGGGCAGAGTCAGCTCCATAATTGATGCGGGCAAAATACAATTGAATACTGGATACACTTAGTCGCGGTTGATACCACTTATATAGTCACTTTTGTTGAATTGAATTGACAAATTCGGGTGTGAGCTGAAATTGTAACATGTTTTTGTTGCTGTCGCTGCTGGTGTAAACCGCTTTTTTGCCTTTTTGCGTCTCAGGTTAACAGGGAATGTGACTTTAGGCCGTCACCAGCTACCACAAGTACCCGGCTGAGTCAGTTAAATGGATTATAATAAACCAAACCGGCAGGCAGGCAGCCGAAGTGTGCTGTTATTGCCGGCAAATTTATTTTATGACTCCCTTTAATGAACCTCCGATTTGAACTTGAACCTGTTGGCTTGCCAGTCGCACTTGCAAGCCATTGACACCGGTTAACCAATCGGTTAACCATTTCATTTCTCTCTCCTAATCACGTTTTGTAATTCGTTCGATATATGCAAATTTGAGGGGCCTTCCAAAAATCGGTCATTAATTTCACATCGAGTTCCTTTTGACATATTCAAATGGCGCCTAATTAATTGCCGAGTAACAGCTTGTTTATAACCAGGTTAAGCTAGGGAAGGATTCTATATTAATGTCTCTATATTTCCTTAGGTTTTTATAGTTTTTGTTGTAATAGATTTTATAGATATTCCTCTTTTTTGAGGGTTATTTGTCTTAATTCTCGTGAAACATACTTTCAGGCAGAAACACAATATTATTGAATTGTCAAGAGTTAAGAAATCACTCTCTAAGTTAAAATCCAATCAAGGAAACCCATATTTAATTCTCTAACTACAGTTTAAATTGTAGAACTTAAACTTTGCTCTCAGGCATTTGCCAGACTTCTAATAATTTTGAGTTGTCATAAAGTAAGCATTAAAGTTTATTAAGTTTATTGTCACTTTATTAAAATTTAAGATCTAGATAATGAATTATGCGGTTCTAGTATAGGTTTGAGTGTAGTCTGTTATGGATTCCACAACTTAATGGATTGAGTTAATGCGACTCATTAAAACTAATGATAATTGCCGGTTTCTTAGGTTGTCATATAAGTCATATCAGTTATATGCTGACTGGATTAACCTGAGTTAAGTGCTTATATATCATATATATCTTTAACTACTCCTCCGCAAACAATTTGGCATATGGACGATGGGCAAAGACGCCTTTAACCATTCGATGAAACAACTGGCTAAAGGCCCGATCTGTAGCCTGGCTCGTTTCCTGGTTAATGGCATTCGAGTTCTCATTTAGGAAGGCGTTCATGTTGTCACCCAAGGCCTTGTCTCCGTTGAATAGATTGGTGAAGTGGTAAGAAGTGGCTGCTGGCTTCAAAGACAGCTTAAAATTGGTGACATCCAAGTAAGTCTCGCCATCCTTTACGATTGGCTGCCCCGAAAATCTGACGATCATTTTGATGTTACCTTAAAGTATTTCCAGGAAAATCATTATATTTTCAAGAGTTTAAGCTGGGTTGACTTACTCATGGTCATGTTACTGACGCCGGTGCCACTGATGGGCAGTATAAGCACCTGGCCCTGGATATTGTAGGGACCCACGAGTGAGTATGACTTTGCCAGGACTTTTAGTTCATGCTGCCCTGTGAGATTTTTGCCAAATCCTCTGCAAAATTATATAAAATCTTTATAATATTATTAAAATAAACACTTTTAATGACTCACTTTACTCCTAGAACCCTTTGGTCCTTTATGCCGTACAGCAAATTATCCGTAAAAGTTAGCTTTATGCCCACAGCACTGTTGCCTGCCTGGTTAATGACCAACTTGTCCACCTTTAAGGGATCCAATTGCCACAGGTTCAAGCTGGGATCCGCTTCCCCCGACCTCTTGCTGAACAGGACATTGATGAATTTGGCTATGCACTCGCCATCGCCGTACTTGCAGGGCACAGGATCATCAGCTGCGGGTTATAATTGAGGGATAACTTGTGATTCGTTTTATTTTTTCGATTAAATCTTACGAAACACAGCCTGCGTAGAAGCAATTAAGCAAAGAAAGATTGCAAAGGCGATTCCGGGCATGTTAACGCGGCTTAAAACTTGAAGAGAAACTAAGTTGCGTCCCAGAGTTTCGTCTTTTATTTATAGTCGCAGTTTAATTGCAAAAGGAAATACTTAGTTCTCATTATTAGTCACTTTAAAAGAGAGAGAGAGAGAAACTAGTTTGCGTTGCATCACTTTTAAAAGCAATTTCTAACTTTTTCTAATCACTGAGTTTTAACTTAGTTTGTATGCAAGTCCATTAAGTATGCCTAAGTTATAATTAAAGTTTAATTAAAAGGAAATTTTTACAGAAACTGTTATTTAACAATAGTTTAGATAACAATAGTTGTTTTGAAGATTAAAACTTTCAAAATAATACAAAATTTCATATTTTAGAACTGCACTAATTCTGATTCAGGTAAATGAGAATTACAAAACAGAAATTCCTATCTTACATACACGCTTTAATCTAGTATTTGTTTATTTTATTAATTAATGCCAATGTCATTTTAACTGCATATTAGCTATAATTAAAGTATATTAGCTTCAAATAGGTTTGTAAGTGCCAAGAATACATTAATTGCACAACTTTTTTAATACATTAAATAAATGAATCTCATTAACAAATCATTTAAATTGTTTATTTAAACGGGGAATACATATCTAAATCCCAGAATTACTCCTCCGCAAACAACTTGGCATATGGCCGATGAGCAAAAACCCCTTTGATTAGTTCAAGGTACACTTGTTCAAAGGCCTTATTTATGGACGCACTCGTCTCCTGGTAAATGATCTCCGAGTTCTCGTTCAGGAAGGCGTTCATGTTGTCACCCAGAGCCTTGTCCCCATTGAAAAGATTGGTAAATGCAAAGGAAGTGGCCGCTGGCTTCAAACTAAACTTCAAATCTGTGACGTCCAAGTAAGTCTCGCCATCCTTAACGAGTGGCTTTCCAGACAGCTTGAGGACTGCCTTGGCGTTACCTTAAAATGTGTTTTAGGAGAAGCTATTAATGGCAAGAGAGATCAGTGATTCAGGAGTACTCATACTCATGGTAATGTTGCTGTTTCCTGATCCACTGATAGGAAGTATAAGGATATTTCCTTTGATCGTGTAAGGACCCACGAGGGAGATTGATTTCGCTACCATCTTTAGGGCATGTTCCTCAGTTAGATCTTTGCCAAATCCTCTGAAAATTAAATCATTATTAGTCGGAGCTTTGAACTTGGAACTTTATGGAAATATTTTTGAAATAATTTCCCTTTAAAATCTTACTTCACAGCCACAATTCGTACGTCCTTAATGCCATATATCAAATTATCCGTAAAGTTTAGGGTTATGCCAACACCATTATTGCTTGGCTGGTCAATGGACATCCTGTGCACCAACAAAGGATCCAAACGCCTCAAGTTCAAGGCGGGATCCGCTTCCCCCGATCTCTTGCTGAACAGGGAATTGATGAATTTAGCTATGCACTTGCCATCGCCATACTGGCAGGGCACTGGATCATCAGCTGCGGGATTAAGTTTAGAAGTTACTTGAGTCCTTTTTTGAATTCCTTTTTTTTTTGAGAATCTTACGAAAAAGCGCCTGTGCTGAGACAATTAAGCAGAGAACGATTATTGTGAACCCGATTCCGGACATGGTTAAGCAGCTATTAACTTGGAGAAACTAACTTCCGATGAAGCAATTGATTCCTTATTTATAGTCATCTTTATTCGAATTTGCATTATTTGTTCTCGTAACTGAATTAGAACATTAAAACAACAAATTGAATAAGTTTATAGGTTAATATGATTAATTCATATAAGCAATTTATTATATATTAATATATATATATTGAATCATCAATGAATCTCATTAAAAAATATTAGCAACTTATTATTTATTAATTTTGAAATTATTTATAAATTTTATTTGTTTTAATCTTAATATTGTTACGAAAACAAATTGTGCAATTTCAGGGAAAACTATAAATATTAAGTGAAATGCTGGGGAAATATGGTTTATAAGGTCAAAAGGGAAGGCCCTTTTCCATAGGTTTAAATCAAAAATCAAAGATATATGTAAGTGCATTTATTGATTTCTTGTTAGAGATATTTTAACAATTTAGTCACTAGTTAATTGTTAACTAACTCCAACAATTAAATTAACACAAACTTTCTATAAGTGATGGTCAAAAGGGAAGGCTCTTTTCTAGAAGTTTAAATCAAAAAGTATGTAGATATGTAAGTGTTTTTATTGATTTATTATGGCAGATGTTTTAACAATTTAAAATTCTTAATTTAGTTAATTTTTAACTAATTCCAATCATAAAATTAACACAACTTACAAACTTATGGCTTAAAAACCACAATGTCATTGTGAAATCATCAAATTAAAGACACAAAATAAAGGCGTTTCGAGCCAGAACAGAACAGGTCCCTTGGCTTTTAATGGCCAAAAACAACGCCCCGTTTTACAGCCCAGCCCCCCGTTGAGAACAAAAGCAACTAGTTTTTGTTGGCTTACTGCAGTTGATTGACTTGTGGAAGATTTTAATGCAATTCCCAAGGTCAGCAAGGTTTACCGTTTGGCACTCTTGAACTTTTCAGGTGAGGGACTTAAGGTGAGATGTACAGGCGTGGTCACAGGAATAGGAACTAAATTCAGTATCTTTAGAATGCTTTTTGTGGTTCAAATACATCTTAAATAAATTTTTAAAAGAATTTTTAATTTAAGATTTTAAAGGTAATGTCCTTAAATGTTGTTTTCTTTTGGGAACTCATTTTCCTAATGGCTAAAGAATATTATTTTTGAGTACATGGAACTCTTCCCTTTATAAACAACAGATAAACAGATTATTTTAAATAAATATAAAATCTTGTTTTAAAAATAACATTTACTATTTAAATCAAGAGAGCGATTTTGAAAAGCATTAAATAACATTTTTAGGCCAAGAAAAAAATTAAACTTCCACTTTAAACATCAATTTCCATATAATTTTCGCTTAATATAAACTTTATTTAATCGTCACCTATCTCAAACACAACTGAATTTTTGATATATAGTTAATAATATTCAATAGTTATTACCCCCTTTGCCTTTGTCATGCAAATTGGCATTCAAAAAGGCCCAAACACGTGAGCTGCTTGCCAATTGTTTGTGCCAAAAAAATCGTATGCGACAGTTGTGCGGAAATGCTGACAAGATCTACGCTTAATTAAACAATGGACGCACACAACCAGTTATCGGAATCATGTTTGTTTATTCTACAGTTTTTAAAGCTTAGCTTAGCAAATATGCGATGATGATATGTGGGGGATATGTCAATGGCCGGAATGCAACGTTATGAAATGCCGATGAGGAAATACTCGTACACTTAGCCTAAAGCCAAACGAGTGGCGTTCAGTTCTCCAGGAAGAGGTCCTCGTAGGCGAACCGCTTGAACAGCTGCGACAGAATGGTCTTCATGATCTCGGCAATGGCCACATGGATCGAGGGATGCAGCTCGCTCCACACCTCCACCCAGTTGTCGTTGAGGAACTGGTTAAGATTGGCGCCCAGGGCCTGATCGCCATTGAAGAGATTCGCCAGGCGGATGTTCATCCTAAAGGAAGGGAAAATATTTAGATTTATTTATAGAAAGGAACTAAGTGGTTAAGTGGAATAGAGACTCACTTTTGTGGCTCCACCAGCACCTTCAGCTTGTCCACACTCAGGTAAGTGCGTCCATTGCGCTGCTGGGTGCCAGGCTTAAACTTCACCGAGAACTTGGGGTTGTGCAGGATAATCTCGGCATCGCCATCGCCGCGAATGGGCAGGATCAGGATGCGACCATCGGCCACGTACTTGCCGCGCAGAACGATCTTGGGAAAGGAGCCATACATCTCGAACTTGCTGGTGGCGGGATCGGGACCAAAGCCACTAAAAGTAAAAAGGAATTTTAGGGATTATTAATTTGGAATCTTAATGCTGGGTTTAAACACTGAAGAAACTTATTTTTTAAGCTATTAATTAATATATTTCAATTAAAAGTAAACTAAGAACTTCATACTCTTTGAAATGTTGTTAAAAAACCTCTTGAAATCCTTTAATTATACTCACACAGCTCTATCGAACTTCACACCCGACAGCCCCTCCACATTCACATCCTTAAAGTTCAATTTGAGATTCAGGGAGCCACTGCGTCCATCGGAGATATCAAATCGCTTGACCAGAAAGGGTTCAACCTGTGGGAAACCGGCAGCCGGATAGCCAGTCTTGGCATACTGACGCACCAGCGTGTGGGACACATTGATGATGCAGGTGGTGTCACCAATTTTGCAGCGCGGCAACTCGGGGGCTGCAAGGATAAATCCGGGGGATTAGCAGGGCTAACGCTTGAGCCACTGAGACAGAAGACTCACGGAAGTTGGAGGCACTGCTGGCCAGGCAGATAAGCAAAGCCAAGCAGCTTAGCTGGAGCAGCAGCATCATTATGGGAATAAAATATAACCACCGGTTGAGGGGGACACACAACAGATACGAATTCGCGGCAACGGCAACGGCGAATGATTTGGCAAAGCGCCCCGACCAAGTTCAATGGCAAACTGTAAATTGGCTCTGGACAGACGGCGGCATTTATAAAATTTCTGACCGCCAGAGTTCGAACGGATTGGAGTTGCCGCCGACAACCAGTACACTTTATAGTTTATTCATTCCTGACTTGTCTCGCCCGCCGTCGTTTTTGTTGTTGCTTGTCGCCTGATTGGTGGCTATTTTTATTTATTCGAGTATCTCTTTCGTTTTGTGTTTTGGCTTCTCATCATCATCATCATCATCATCATGATCATTGGCATTATCAGCGTCATCATGATCATTATCATAGGCACCCCTAGCCAGAATTGGCAGCAACAATATTATTAATTAATATTATTAGCATGTGCCCGGTTTCGCGAGTATAGCAACAACAAAATAACAATAAACAATAACAAAGGAAAAAGGCTGGCTGAAAAAATCAAAAGTGATTCTTATAAATTTTAATGCTCAAACCCGTCCACGCCGTTGCCACCAACCAAATCGAATTCAACACACACAATAACTACTATATATCTCCGACATCGGACAATGCATTATTCAGTCTATTTTCTGGGCCTTTTTGTACTTTTTTATAGATCCGAAACGGCATCTGCGCTTTGCTCGCACTTTATAATGAAGTGCAAATAATAATTCGTACTTATCAGAAGCCAATATTTGTTTTGAGATCAGCAGGAGAGCTTAGAACATTTTTGTTTTGGGGATTTCCAAAGTGTCTTTGAAGTCACGGGTGCTAAGTGGTCACGATGGTTTTTAATTGGAATTCGAAAGAACTCATTAAGAGCTGTGTCAGGGGTTAAATTTATCTTAAAGAAACTATTACTTTTCTATACAATTGTACAAGGAATACATTATCCAAAATAGTTAAATTTTTTAAAGAGTTTATCTGTTTATTTAATTTATTGATATTCCTTTAAAAATCTTTTCACTTTTCAGTTGAAAAAGTGCTTCCCCTCAAGGCTTAACTGCAATTCCCCAAAGAATTTCCGTTTTGCATTTAAAAAAGAGAAGAAAAACCTAATTGACTTGCTGGCCAATAACTCAATTCCAAACATAAGCCAATTAGACATTATCGCACAGGGCAGACGCCACATCAAAAAAAGAAGAAAAAACTGGTTATTAATTGATTCACCCAGCCACTAGATGGCTTCACTTTCAAACTATTTTGACAGGCGCCGTTGGGGTTTACTTAATTTCAAATCAATTTCGACAAATGCTAGCTTAAGACTTCTTTTTTTTTGGCATTCGTCATCGGCAATTAGCATATTCTCAGATTCTCTGATGTTGCCCAGAATATATGTGGAATGCGAAACCGGCATTTTGTTGATTATTTGGCCATCCAATTGGCGCCAGGTGAGTTCACATCATCTCTCAGAGCTTTATTTGCCGAGGCAATTCCTAGACGCTGTCGTAGACACCGATCGGGATTACAGCGGATCGAAATATATAGAATACCAGTTAATTGTATGCAAACACGAGTTTACTAAGTGGTCTATGAATTAATTTGGATCTCAATCATGCCTTACATATGGTTGTTTGTTTTTGCATTTGTTTAGCTCATTTAATGTAAACGTGATTCGGCACAAAATATTTAGTAAAACTATCAATAATAAATAGTTTGTGAACTAGTATTTCCACTTTGTAAATTGTTGTGGAAAGCTTGTGAATGATTGTAACTTTTTCAGGAATTCACGGTGAGTTTGGGAATTTTTTAGGGTTCAGGTTTCAAGTGGTTCGATTTTAATATTATTATTTCCTCTTTCCGAAGCTTAGTTCCAAAGTGCAGAATCTTAAAACGAAGCAATAAATAATAGTTTATATTTTATTATTTATTTTGGGAAGTGTAAAATAATTTAAGCTTATAAAAATTAATTAAGCTTAAAAATTAAAGTAAAATATTACTTGTATAATAAGGAAAATAGCAATAAATTTGTTATAAATGCCTAACTTTGTTGTATTTCTTATTTTATTTATTTATTTTCTTAAATTCCTTTTTTCTAAGAATAAATTAACAAATAAACCGCTGTTAAAATATGCATTTTACATAACTTTATAAATAAAGAAAGAATGAAATTCAAATTTATTAAAAATAATATATTATAATATATTGAAATTATTTAATATTTAGTTAAATTCGTCTAAAGAAATTAATAGTTTTCCACGACAAAAAAAAGAAAACCAAACCTTTTCACTTCCGCCCTTTTTTAAATTATTAAAAAAAAACATGGCCCCACTGTTAGAGCCCGCGCTTTTTCCTTTCACCATTTTGTGCTTAAAAATCGGCGGGCACTCTACGGGCACGACCACATCAGCCAAAAGTTTGGATTTAAAACTTTCTCACGAAACTCTTGAAATAGCAGGCGAAATACAATTCAGAGTCTTTCAACCAAACCACAGCACGAGAAGCAGCATGCGTGGCCATAAGTTCATCGCCTTGGCGGCCAGTGTCCTGGTCCTGGGGAGCCTGCAAGTGGCGGTGGCAACGGAAACTGAGAACAAAACAGGTGAATTCGTGGCCACCAAGGAATGGCAGGTGATTGCGGAAGGTAATGTGGTTTGCCCAACTAAACTTTCCACGATGACGTGTACTAATCAAGGACTTCTGGGTTTTCCAGGACAAGCCATACCCAAGGGCCTGCATGTGCGGATCAATCTGCAGACGGGACTCAAGGAGGCGAAGCTTCTGGACGAAAGCGAACGTGGCACGGCGTTGCAGAGTCAACAAGATGGCCAGGCGGCGGCGGCGGATGAGAATGAGCCGCTGTCCTTGGACTACAAGCCGGACATTATCGAGGAGTCGCTGCGCCGGGTCAAGGAGAAGAAGAAGAGCTACGCGGAGCTGCGGAAGGCGTACAAGGAGTTCCAGAAGAACTTTCGCACGGACGGAGAGCTGATTGTTCAGCTTATTGATCAATACCGGAATTTCAGCAAGACGCCACTGGAGTCAGAGGTGCGCTCCAAGCTGGACTCCCTGGAGAACCTGGAGTACCTGCTGCATCAGATAGATAATGCCCTGTTGTTCATCGATAATGGCGGACTGGACGATGTCCTCCTGCCGATTGTGGTCAACGATACCAACACTGGGTTAAGGATATCAGCAATGCGCGTCCTGGGCTCCCTGGCCAGCAACAATCCCAAGGCACAGATCAAGGTGTTCGAGAAGAACTTTGGCTCGCATCTGGCGCAGATTCTCACCAGCTCGAACAATGCCGGGGAGATCTCTGCAGCACTCCATGCCTTTGGAGCTCTGCTGCGCAAGTTTCCCTTGGCCCAGCAGCGAATACTCTCCACCTCTGGCACCCAGGCCTTGATCAAGGTGCTTCAGAGCCCTGACGTGGAGCTGCGCAGTAAGTCCAAGGTTGTGACCCTAATCAGTGACCTGGTGCAGGAGAAGCGTTTCGTGTTGGAGACCAGCAAAGATGCGCCAGATGCCGCCTCCACAATGGCGCAGTATGTGCTCTTGGAGTTCCAGCCGTGGCTGCAAACGCACGGTTACTGCTTGGCTGTGGACAGTGTGCTGGCCAAGGATTACTTGCATCTCCTGGAGCAGCCAGAGATTGTGGAGCAATTTGCCACTGCATTGGAGGCAACCGAGGATCTATGCAGTGCCTCGTGGTCGCAGAGCTCGGGACTGAGGCATGCCCTCTTAACAGTTCGCAATCGGTATGCCAATAGCCAGGACGAATACCGACTGGAGGTCTCACAGGTCCTGTCCAAGCTCTGCGAGAAGCTGTTCAACAAGCCCAAGCACACCGAACTGTAAGCCTAGTCAATTCCTTAGTTAAAATCCTTATTTATTGTAAGCTAATTTTGAATGTAATTCGTAGCCAAACCATAGACCCAAATTGTTCAGGGTAAGTTAAGTGAATTTAAGCTAAAACAAACAAACTAAGTTGCCAAGTACTTGTGATGCGAAAGTAATGCTCCTTCTGCGGAAAATATAAAGACCTTGTCATTAATTTTAATTTTAATAAAGATCAGGTATTAATATAACAGTTAAATGTAATGTTTAGGGTTACTACTTTACACTTTAAGAAACTAGAAACACGTCAGAGGTAAATCATTCATAAAGTTCACCATTTTACCTTTAAATCTGTAGCATCTTAATAATAATTCCTTAATTCTAGGCACCACCAAATCCATCTTTAAATCGGAAATTCCATTAAAATCGAGAAACTTCCAGCATAACTTCAACCCCTCCATAAAACACCTCAAGACCCATTTAAAGGCTCGATAAGGCGGCATAAGCATAATCGACCAGCAGGTCATAAAGTAAGTCAAAAGTGTCGGAAGGAAAGCAACAACCCATTGAAAGCATGGCCCAAAAACCAAACTCCCAAAGAAAGGAAACCGAAAAGAACAAGGAAAGCCTGGCACGAAACTGTACAGGAAAGGAAACCAGGAGCCGGCTCTGGGGAGAGTGCAATTATGTGCCGGCGACGTCCAGTCCAAAAAAAATTACAGCAATTAACGACAAGTCACATGCAAATGCAATGTCACTGAGGGCCTGAGTCACGGCATGGAAATGAAGCCTGGAAGAGCGCCAGTTCTTTCAATAAACCGGCTAGGACGCCGCCTTGGTTCCCATGGCGACTCCGCACAATGTAAACAGAGAGAGGCTCCACAACAAAAGCCAAAGAGAGACCGAACCCAAAGGGGTTGCAAAGCCGGTTCAGTGGAGCGAAACGCAAGCACAAGGGGCGGGCGGGAGGAGCACCGCTGGATTCTACTCATCAATTTCAGCTGGGGCGCGTGCGCTCTGCCAGTAAGCCGCTGCAGTAGTTGTTGTTGTTGTCATGCCACCGCCGCTTTCCGTTTCTTTATTTTTATATACTATATTTTTTTCGGCTCTTTTGCGAAGAGAGGAGCTCCGAAGCTCTCGAATGGAAACGCTTGACGAGTGATGTGGAAACATTTTCAACACACAAGTAAAAGCCAGCGTCCAGAGAGGCCTTCCAACGTTTGAAAAGGCAACAGCAGGGGTCGAAGTAGCAGTGTCACTAGAAGATTTTCAGAGATTTTAAGATATAAACAATCTTTTTAGGGAATCAGTTGGTTTTTAATCACTTTTTCTAGGTATTAAATTTAAGATTTATGGTTTATATTTAATAATCTACAAGTGAAGTATTGGAATATTATTTTAATTGAATATTTTATAAGAAATACTATCATTATACTATCATCTTGTCTGTTGCTGTGCCTCATGTGTGCTTGCATGTTGATAGTGGGCACAAGTCCAACCGACGCACACCGGCTTTACAGGCTGTTGCTGCCTTTATTGTTGTGTTTTAGTGCTGCTGCTGGTGGTGTTAGCACTCTTCGTTGCATGGTTGTTAGGGGGCACGGCTTTGGCAACATTACGGAAAATCAGTTTGTGTTTGGATCGCGACGCGAGGAGTTCGTTAAGAGCTGCGGGCTAAAAGCCATTCGGTCAACATTGTTTTGTGTGCAATGTAATTACAATCATAACAAAGAATTTTCAGTTCAAACCCCCAAGAAAAAAGGATAAAGTGCGTGTTTTGAAAGCATTGATTATGAAAAAACATAATAAATGGCAAATCGTTTGAAATGTTTATAGTGATTTAAAATTTATGAGTCATGTGGCAAGGATTTAGGGTTGGGAAAGTGACTGTTTATTAACTGCATTAAAGGATTAAATAATTAAAAACTGATTTTCTATTTAATTAAAATATAAATTTCTGAGATACATGCATTTTTTGAACACAACAAAATTTACTAGTGATAATTTTATTTTTAATATTTTCATTATCATTTTATAGTATTTTCCTGAAGCCAAATACAAAATTTCTACTGGTGTTAACTCAATTTTTTATGAATATTTATTAAATATTATTTTAAAACACATAAAATATAAAGTTTTAAAATAAAATCCTTTTAAAAACTTCTCCGAAAATGAAATAAATCAAATTTTAAAGATAATTCCTTCAGAAAACTAAATAAAAAATATTTCAATAGTTCTGACTTAATAATTTTAATGTAATATAAATATAAATTTTGATTTTCTCTTTCAATTAATCTCAATATTTCCGCTCTAACAATATGTTAACTTTCCATTTCTTCAATTTATATTTTTATGACACCTTTTTATCATTGCCGGAATCCATTAAATTATTCCCCATTAAACTTCACCTCTGCTATAAATCAGTTAACACTTTTTTCGAAAAATCGCCCCCAGTGCAAAAAGAAAAACCCGAGGGAAAACAAGTTCGCCGCCCAAAGCGAATATCGGAAAATGTAAACGTTTTTCGCACAGGTGAATGACTTTTTTGTGCGCTTCCGCGGACTTCCGGTCAACACAAAAAAAAGCAGCGTTTTCATTTTCGCCATCGGCCAATGGCCAGCGTCTGATTTGTATGCAAATGTTTGTCTGTCCTCCTGAAAATCCCCTTGGAATACGTTCATAGAGCCACCCACCATCATCATCCTCCGCCACACCTGGCACACACCTCTGCTAGCGGGGGGTTGTGTGTGTGGCATGCCATAAATCCTGGCCAGAAGGAAGCTCCTGTGCGCCATGGAAATTCTTCCACTGGGACCCGACTATTCCGGAACCAAGGAAACAACAACAAAAACATTTTTAACCGCCTTTAGTGGCTGTTGTTGTCTTAATACCCTTTCAATGGGGTGTTCAGGGTTTAAGCATAAGCCTGGTTTTGAAGGGACGTTTATCTAGATCTCAGATTGTTTAGGCTTGTAAATAAATATATAGAAAGTTATCATCAAATTTGTTAAATCTTCCAAGATTAGCAGCCCTGGTTTAAGGCGAGAAGATAGTCACTTCATCTATAATTATTTTTGTATTATTTATTAAATAGCAAAACTGCTTAATTTTATTATAAAATAATCCCGAAAGCTAGAAAGAGGTAAAAAAAAAACATATAGAAAGTTATCATCAAATTTGTTAGCAGTTTTTGATATTCTGTTTAGAGGAAAGATTGTCCTTCTTTTGAGAGTAACTTAATCTATAATTATTTAATTATTGAAGTAGCAAAACTGTTTCCTTTTATTATAAAATATTCCTAACAGCTAAAAGATAGTTAATTATATTTTATTAAAATTTTTTAGAAACCCAAGAGAGTATTTAGAATTTTCCCAACCCAAAACCTTGTTTTCTGATTGTGTTATTCTTGAAATTTTGCCCTGGTGGAAAAAAATGCCGCCAATTCCGCTGGTGACAACAACCAAGGCAATGGCAATATGTGTGGCAACCGTCTCCCGACTTTGAGGTGACATGTGGGCGACATCTGGCCCACAACCAGAAGACAATGAATGTGGAGGAACTCTATGCTAAATATGAAGAACACAACTTTAAGCCACTGTCTTTCAAGGGGTAGGGGTTAAGTAAGGGGCTGCTAATGTTCCAGTTGCTTTGGTTTCTGTGCCAAAGTGTTTTGTCTATCTAATAATCTTGTAATACCTAGTCTAGAAGGCTGTGCAGACTCTTCAGCACCTCCCTCTAGACATTATCCATTTCAAATTGCCATTTTGTCAATTACAGAGCAAAGAACAAAGGAAAAGTTGCACGAAAAATTCAGAGGGAGAACGTTTATGGCACATCAGAGATATACGCAAATTTATGGCTGAAGAAAAGATAAAACTGCAGGCAATAAATCAGAAACACTAACGTTTAAACAAGGAAATTAAGAATATGGAATTCCAAGTGAAGTGAATTAATTAATTATATGATTTCTGTGGAGGTGTTATGTTGCTCTAAAACCCAGCAATTGACTTGATTGTTCATAACCAAAAACAAAGCTGTTTAAAATGTGGATAAAACTTTATGGGATATACTACGTGATCTGGTCTCTGTGCTGGCTTAATAATGGTAAGTTTTTATATACATAAACTTAAGAAAAGAAATCACACGTAATTAGAGTCATAAATTCTGTGAGTTATTTGAAAAACTTTCCCCCAGTTTAAGATGTCATAATTTATAACATAATATGTCAAGCATATGAATATAAATAATTATATTTAAGATTTATTTTTGCTGTTATTATTAAAGACCTTTAATAATAGTTTAGTTAAGTAACTGTCTTTGATAATCGAAAACAAACAAAGTAATTAACCGCATGGAACTCTCGAAAAGTAAAAACTGAAAAATAGTGAAATTCCAAGCGATAAGTTCAGAAAACTAGAGAAAAGTCGGAGACAACGACGACAACGTTCTGGTCCAACGATTTATGACTGGATACAACTTTTTACGTGACTAACTTGGCTCGTGTAAAGCCATATCGGAATCCCAGTGTTACCCCCCTTGGAGCAGTTTACCTTTTCTGGAGTGCATTTACGCATAATATATCTCAACCTACCCAAGACTTGTGGTCATGAAGTTGTTGCTCCAGTTTAAAGTTCCATTTAGTGCATTAATTTCGGTTCATTACATTGTCATAGTTGAGTGAAAATCATTACTCTACTTGGGCAAAGAATGTGTGGGTTTAATGGCTCTGTCACAGTTCAAGTTCTTCCCTAAAGGGCTTTACCATGATATGATGGCTTGACCCGTGCCAGAAAAAATTGATTGCAAAATATGCCTCTCGATGCTTACGATGTTTAACCAGACAGAACTCGCTCGGAGCAGAGCAACTTGTGGCTTCCACTACGACTTGGAATCCCAAAAAAATAAAACCCTATACCCTGTTGCCGGATAGATAGCGAAGCAAAGTCAGTGGCCCAGACCGAGGAGTTTGTCGTTTCGGTGGCGTTTTCATGAAAATCACCAAGCTGAACGGGGCACTTTTTCTCTTTTCGTTGTTTTATCAAAAACAAAAAAAAAAAACTGAAGAAAAGAAACCAAAACAAACCGTATGAAAATTTGTTTTTCTGAACTTTTTGATTGTTGAAACTTTTCTTTGCCATATGGTGAACACATATTCATATTCACATTTACGTTTACGTTTTTTGGCCAAATTTGTTCAGCCGCCAACTCACTTTCATTTGGCTTACACACTCTCCCCTACCGACTTTTGCGAAAAAGCAAAATAATATAAATAAAAGTAGAACTTACATAATCGGGGGGAGTTTGGTCTTTAATCTCGACTTTATTTGTACGAAGCTTCGAGGATTTACGCTTGAGGTATTTGCACCTTATGGATGACTCTATGGCGATGTCTTTTGGATCCCCGCTTGGCTTTTATTCGATGACTCTAATTAGTCTTGGGTTTTATTTTTATTTTTAATAGTGTGTGCAATCCCTGCATTCGCTACTAATTAGTTGGCGGGGACTTAAAGTTGGGTAATCGAAATACTATATATGATTTATTCAGGCTTTAGAAACTTTCCATTTTTCTTGTGCAGAAAGTAGCGCGCGATTCGTGTACGTGAGTTATCAGCACAGAGATTGGGTAATAAATCCTCTGCAATTAGACTAATTTCACAAAAAGCCACTTTTAACTGCCAAAGAAAGTCTCCGCCATTGCCATATGTGCATTGCCCAATGTCACAACAATTAACCTACAATTGAGATCTTGAAAACAAGCAGAAGATTTCACTCCTCCGTCATATATCATCTGGTGAAAATCCCGCCAGAGATGACCAGAGGCGACCCCCAGTCAGGGTCAATTGCAAACCGTTTACCAGAACGAGCTAAAGACAAAAAAAAAAACAAAAACAAACAAACTGAAATTATGCTGTTAACACATATCAAGAACTTGTTCTTCAGGCGGTCAAGGGAATGGTAGTTACCGGAACCCGGCTTGGGAAATCTGTTCAAAAATACTTGTAAGACTTTATAATGGGCATTGCCCAAGAAAAGGTGTTATGTCATGCTCCCATGGGACTTGGGTAATTGGGCTAACGCACTTAATAAACATATTTATGAAAGTGAGGGGAGTTTGGGCTATTAATAATGCCATAAATAAGTCAAGGTGATAAGGGTTAACAACTTGCTGAAAATCGAAGAGTTTACATGAAATTTAAAGTCTTATAAAAAGGTTTAAGTTAATTCATTAATTACTTAGAAGAATTTATCATTAAAACTACTTTAAAATAAATAATTAAATGCATTTTAGAATATTGCAAAATAAACCTTCAATCAGATAAGATTTTAAGGTGGAAAAACTTAAAGAGAATTAATTGGTTAAATTCCTTAAAACTCATTGCAATTTTTCCCAACTCTCACTAGGTATTAAAATAATTTCTTAACTAAATGAGATTAAATTTAAATGTTATATTTTTAGAGAAAGAGAAAATATATCAAAATAATTAAACACAAAGCTTAGAATCTACAAAATCGATTCAACATTTCCTTGGGTGAGATTTTACATCCAATTTAAAGTCTTATAATAAGGTTTAAGTTAAATCATTAATTACTTTAAAGAATTTATCAGTAAAACTATTTTATAACACATAACAAAATGCATTTTAGATTAAAATAAACCTTAATAATTTATAAGTAATAATAAGATTTTAAAGTGGACAAATTTAAAGAGAATTGGTAAATTTCAATGTAATTTTTCACAACTCTCTCAGATATTAAATAAATTTCTTAACTCAATGATCCTAAACTTAATTATAACAATTTTAAAGAAGAGAAAATAATAACAAAATGCATTAAACACACAGCTTAAAATTTACAAAATCGATTCAACTTTTCCTTGGCTATATTTCATGGATGAACTTTTCCCACTTTGCATACGAGGAAGGGAAAGGCAGAGAGCAATTTGCATGACCATCTCAGGTTTAACCATTTGCACACTAACACAATTAGATATCAGAGCTTGTCCGGAAACTCAAATCAGCTGCAAGGCACCCCAATGTGGAGGAGCAGTCGAAAGATGTTGTTCCAGGTGGCCAGGTGGTGGTGGTGCCTTCTTGGTGGTTGGTCTTCGCCTTCGAAGCTCTGGCCGAAAATTGCAGCACTCGGAATGAAAGAAAACGGAAGCTTAGTAGAGCGTATCCGAGGTACGAGCAAACATGTCTGGCGATTCGGACAGGTGGCTCACTGGAACACAAACACTGGACCAAAGCACACACCACTCTGCACCACTCTTCCAGCTCTCTGTGATGTGTGGTGGTGGCTTCCTCTGCCTGTCGCTGCAATTTGCTTTTCATTCAAAATTAGCAGCAAAGTCCGAAAGTAAATCTGAAAGGGAGAGAGTCCGTTAAAGAAAAGTATTCCTTAAGAGTTCAGTTTTAGGCAGAGAAATTAATTAATTTAGTTGGAAAAAGCATTTTATGGATATTGTTTACTTTATAAAAGATTGATTTCTTCTTCTATTTCAGCCACATTTGGAGCTATACTGGACTCACGTTGTTATCTCGAGGGCGGTGGCTCAGCAGAAAGTTTCCTAGCCACCGAGGATCTGGCGGTGGGCTCCATAATTGGCAAGCTAAGGATTAATGGAGATCCCACTGCCGATACAGGAGATATTAATCTATCGCTGAGGGAGAAGAATGCCCCAGTTGAGATTGTGGCCGGCACCAAGGAGCTGGCCCTGTCGGTGGAACTGGACAAGGAGGGTCTGAGGGGTCCCTCGTCCATCTACGTGAATGTCATCTGCATAAGGCGACACTCAACGGATCCGGTAAGATTATACAAAAATAGTTTGTAAGTCAGGAGGGAGTTACAAGCTTCTGAAAGCAATCAACAATTAGAAATTCCTTGATAATTTCTTAATTTAGAATTAAAAATAAACCCTATGCCATATTTTTTAAAATCCAAACTTTAAATGGCAATATCCGCATTAGTATTTAATTTTCTTCAACTTAAAATCCAGAAAATCCAAACAAGATATAAGCAATAGCATTAAATCTATTAAAAAAAACTGATTTTCCAAGACACAAAGGGGAAGTTTGCAAGTTGATTTGTTAAGCAAAAACAATATTAAATAATTGCCAAGCATAATATTCAATTAAATAAAGAAAAGGTAATAATTATTCAATAAAATATAGAACAAATGTAATCAAAGCGGAAAGAAGTTGGCTAAAATTATTAAGTTAAGAGCCTAAGTATTAGCATCTAATGGTGGTTGATGATGGCTGGTGGCTAAGCAATTGTCGATCAGGTTAAAGCCCAAAATTAATCAGTCGTTCGCTGCTCCTGGTCAGTGGCCCACATCGAGCGTACTTCCTGTCGAGTAACCGCATTCCGCAGCTGCGAAGGAAACCTTCGTGCCATGGGCAGCGGCAAACCAATTAACCTATATTGGCTCTAAGGTTCTGCCACCTCCTTGAACCCCATTTTTCTCTACCCGGACAATGCGTGTTCCCTGGGGGGGAGCTTAACTAAGCTGGTTAAATTTTCGGTAAACACGATTTTATTCCCCTGAAGTTGCGGCTATTCGTGGAACTCTATAAACAATTGAAAACTTTTTCCTAGACAATGAACGCCCATTTCAATTTTAGAATCAACAAAACGCCGGCTTAAACAACAACTTCAACGACTCAGCTAGTTCTGTACTGCAGCTGCAAGTCGAAGAGCAATCGAAGGAGGAGGAGGAGCAGGAGCCACCTCTATGTGGCGTCCGTGGTTAGCCCCAGCTTGGTGGCCATAAATTAGCCATTAAGGCTTCCGTTTTGCGGGGCTGAAAAGAAGGTTGCTGGGGGTTGTGGTACGTCCTGGTTTTGTGGCGAGTGTGAGGTCCGCTAAACATGCAAATGTATGCAGGACATTCGCGGTGGGCTTTGAACTCTCGAGGGGTCAGTGACCAGGATTAAAACTAAGGTGTTCGTCTGCAAGGTGTACACACTTGAAGAATTGTTTAGTCATCAGTCAAAGTACAAGGATTTCTTAAGGGTTTAACAAGGACTTCATTAATTGATTTGCTGTCTGAAAGTACATAAATAATTAAGTTAAGAAAATTCCTTGATTCATTAATATTACTTGCCCATTTCTAATCTTCTTCCTCTATCCTTTAGAGCTTCGTTGTTCCCGTGAATGTGCGTGTGACCGATGTGAATGACAATGCTCCGCAGTGGATCGGCACTCCGTATACGCTGACCCTGTCGGAGGTGACCGTGCCTGGGACGCGTATACTGCAAGGAGCTCGGGCCGAAGATGCCGATCAGCCGGGACCCTTCTCCACCGTGGAGTACCAGGTGCTGCCCGGCCCGTACTCGGAGTTTGTGCAGTTCCTTAATCCCCTCGAAGGCACACTGGTGCTGAAGAAGGCCCTCGACTACGAGCAGCTGCAGAATTTCACCGTGAAGTTGCGGGCCCAGGATCAGGGCACGCCGCCACGGCACTCGGACACATTGCTGCGTGTTGTGATCACCGATGCAGATGATCAAAATCCAAGATTCCAGCGGGAATCCTACACAGCAGAGCTGCCAGTGGATGGAAGGCCCGGGGAGCTACGCATGCGTCCGGAGCCACTGAAAGCGGTGGATCAGGATGAAGGCATCTGTGCACCGATCCAGTATACAATAGTCCAGTCCCAGGATGCCAAATACTTTCGGATTCATCCGCACAACGGAGCCATTAGCCTGCTGACCCCCATCGGTTATGCGGACGTGGCCAATGGCGCCACTCTGGTGGTGAAGGCCACCCAAATAGATAATCCCGATCGCTATGCCCTAACCACCGTCCAGTTGACGCGTCCCGGCAGTCACAGTGATTTAAGTACCTTGGCCTTTGTCCAGAAGAGATTTGTGATGCGGATCCGCGAGGACACGGCGGTGGGCAATCGGATTCTGGCCTTGCCGACCAACAAACCAGGGAAACATCTCAAATACACCATCCCAGATCCGGTGAATTCGCAATTCTTCAGCGTGGGCTCTCTGGGGGAACTGGTTCTGGCCAAGCCGCTCGACTACGAAAAGATGACCAAGCATGAGTTCCAGGTTATGGCCACCGATGGCATGACGAATAGCACTGCCGAGCTCACGCTGGATGTGATCGATGTCAACGATTGGGAGCCGCGTTTCAGGGAGACACACTACGAATTCATGGTGCCCAAGAGCGTGAGTATTCTATATGATTTGAAGGAAATTAGGTTCCTAAGCTTGCACCTTTTCATCCCTCTCCAGCAGTCCCTGCAATCCCGAGCGGATTCGTTTGAGGGCGTACTCATCGGCAAGGTGGAGGCGGCGGATGGCGATCGCAATGACAAGCTGGAGCTCTCGCTGCGTGGCCAACATGCTGGACTATTCGAGATCGATGCCACCGGCAATATCTTTATGCGTCCGGAGCAGCTGCAGAGCCTCAATGAGTCCACAGTGCACCTGATAGCCATAGCCACGGACACGGGCGTGCCGCCCAGGAGCACCTCTGTTCCAGTCAGCGTGACTATGGAGGGTCTGACCCTGGCCCAGTCCGGCTGGAATAGCAGCATGTTGGGCATGTTCGGCATGATCGTTGGTCTCTTCCTTATGATCATCGTGGCGCTCAGCTGCTACATTGTGCGCTCCAAGAAGCAGGGTAAGAGTGCCTCCAGTGGTCTGGGCCTTGGCCGGAATCGTGTGCACAGTCAGGCGCACAGCAGTGTGTCCTCGGCCAATCTGGTTACCCACGAAAAGCTGGCCGGGAATGGCAATGGCAACGGAGCCAGTGTCACCAGCGGCGGAGTTTCCGTGCTGCACATGAAGCACGGCGGCAATATCACCATGGCGAATCCTATGAACAATGGCCTGCATCATGTGGCCAGTGGAGCCAGCAGTAGCATGGCTCTTGGCAGCTCAGCTGCTTTGCTGGAGAGGGAACGTGAACGGGAAAGGGACCGGGAACGACAGCGAGAGAGCTATGCGGCCACAGTGCGCAGTAAGTTGGATTCTCACCAACCCCAATCCCACCCGAAACACTCACTATAAGTAGTCTTTTTGCCAGGCATCGTTTCGCGCGCCTCCGCCAATGGTCAGCTCTTCGAGGAGGAGGACGAGATCGAGCACGACTCCCTGCAGACGGAGAACAACAACCGAAAGGTGGCAGCCGGCACCGGCAATGGGGTCACCACCATCACGACCACGTCGGCCAATGCCAATGGCTCCAATCTTCTGTCTGCCACCGATGCCATGGGCTCCTCGGAGAACAACTTGACGGTCTACTTCTAGAGCTGTGGCAGTCCAGCTAGCTGCTCGCGGAGTGCTTGTAAATATCGCTGCTAAGTCAGTTTAGGATTAGGTTTAGGCCCCGCCCCGCCCCGCGCACCCGTGTATTGTACATTGAGTAGACCAAATATAGAATTGTAAACAGAACCCAGCACACAACCCATGATGACCTAGGCTAAGTCCGAGCGATTTCCATTGTAAAGTTTTGCTTCCCCCGATTTTAAGTGGAACGATCCGAGGGCGTCCAATAAAGTTTTCGAATATTAAAAAAGACAGAATCGAACGTACGAATCTCGTTGTTTATATATTGTTTTTTCTTTTCTTGAGGCTTATTTTCTACTTTCGATATTCAGCATTAAAACTGCACAACTTTGGCATGGACACAACATAAAATAAACAAAAACTTTGACGTGAAACAAATAAAAGTACAATTCACTGGTTTAAAAGTGGAATTCCTTTGGCAAAAATCATAATGGGAATGGAAAGATTAATTCTCAAATGAAAACCTACATTTCCGAAATCATAATGACATGGAATAGCTGCTCATCATCTCATTTCTTTAACTATAAAAATCCTCCCAGACTTTTGGCTAAGGAAAAAATGCTGTTTAAATGGCACGACCAAAACTTTACCTTTACCTCCCATTGCGTTTCGGCTTCCGTTTCAGCAGATTGAAGTCGCCATACTGAATGTGATTGTCGGTGAGGAATGGCACATAGAAGGCACGCAAAACCTTGTGCGACTTCTCCGGTATAAGGAAGGGCAGGCTCTTCATCACCGTCCAATCCTTGGAGCGCTTCGAGTAGTTGGGCTCCAGCGGCGTGTACTTGCCCTCATCGAAATCCACGAGGAAATCGCATCGGTCGTAGTCAAAGTACATGTGCTCGTTCTCCTGATTCAGATCATTGAAGTAGGGATGCACCACCTGGGTGGCATTGTCACCATTCACATAATACGCCGGCAGCATGCCACGGAATTCGGACTTCAGGAAGCGCAGGCGGAAGTTCCGGGCGGGGAAGAAGAAGCTTCCCGGATAACGATGCCAGTCCTTGCCAATGCAAACATTGTATATAAAGTCTGGGTTATATTGCGGATCCGCCTTGAACTGATTGAGCTCCAGCATCAGATCCATGGGGGCATGGTAGTTCCTGTACAAAGCAAACACTCGCGAAAGTCCGAGCAGTGTACTTGTCACCATCACCAGAATGGCAATGAACATGCTGTGGTCCAGATAATGAACGCCCGCCTTGATCTTAAACACCAGCGACTTGAAGCGGAAGAAGATGCGCTGATACACATCCACTGTGATGGCACCGCAAAGCGAGATCAGCGGGTAAACGGGGAACAGGAACCGCTCCTCCTTATGCGGCTGGGCGAAGAAGACCAGGAGCCAGAGATAGAGCGGAGCCAGTGAGATGTAGTGGGGGAAATTAAGCGTTGACTTTGACTTGGCAGGCACAATTAGGTAATCCATGACCAGCATTATGGGTAGTTGCAGGGCCAGGAGCTAAGGATTATAGTAAAGAATATTAGTCTCTGGCAAAACCTGTTCGGTCTGATCCAACTCTTACCCAAATAATATTAAAGTTGAGGAAACCATTGACAATGTAATAGCTCAACGGTTCCGTGCCAAAGATATTGGGTCCGTGGCTGGTGAACACATTGTACCACACAATGTTCAGCGGAGCAAATGTCAGCTTGCCAAAGTAGCTCGTATCGATGGCAATCATGGGTATGGCCACCGAGGCGCCCGAGATCAGGGTCCACTGAATGAACGTCTTCCAGTCCCGCTGCCTGAGCAGCATCTCCAGCACCAGGGGTATGCCAATTAGAGCAGCGAATGGCCAACCCAACAGCGCCGAGATGGCTGTCAGGAATATGGCCAAACAGTAGTTATGCTGCCACCAGGCGGCCAGGGCAGCGCATCCAAAGTACATGGAGAACGAGGAGGGCAACAGAGCAGTGCTGGACACGAACATGCCCACGCTGAACAGTTGGAAAATCAGCCAGAGACGTCCGATGTGGATGCCAAACTCCTGGCAAATCGACCTGAAATAAAAGCATTATATTAATGATATTTCTTCCTAAGACTTTGTTTGCTTGCGAGCCTTACTTGTACATAAACCGCTCCATCACCGCACAGCCAAAGCCCAGCATGCAGCGCACCATGTAGAATATGAGTATGGGACTGGGATTGAAGATCTTCTGGTAAAAGTAACCAGGCACGCCCTGCAGCAGTAGGTAGGTGTAGGAACGCAGCCCGAACTGCGGGCTATACTCCCACGTCTGCAGGCCGTGGCCATTGATGATGTAGTGCAGCGGTTCCCAGTAGTTGAAGGTCTCGTCACAGTCGGCAATGTACGCCCAAATGGCGCTGCACAGCCGGGCGCTCACGAAGGTCTTGAAGGCGGTCTGCACGCTGGGCATTATGGGATTCGGTGTGCTGCTCTTCTCCTGGCTTCCACTCGCCGATTGTTTGCTGCACGAGGGCAAAGAGTTCGCATTAGTTTTGGAAATTCAGGAATAGAGATACTTTTCCTACCGCTTCTTGGCATCCTTTTGCTTCTTTTCCTTCTTGCCGGCTGGTGCCGGGTCTTTGTTGCCGCCATTGAGGCCCGGCCGCTTGGGCGGTTTCTTCGACAGAATCTGGTTATCCGCCTTGTTGGCTATGTAGCGAGCACGCGCTGCCGGGGGCGCCATGATCCGGAAAATGGAAAAGTGCCGGCGTGGGAAATGTAATCAGAATTTGCAAGCAGCGCTGCCAGTTTAGTTTATTTCAGACTATTTCTGGCTAAAGATACTACCTACAGTAGCGGTCAAAATATTAGCACGGTAGATCTTGTTAGTATTTTAATACGAATTCAAATTGGCAGAGTGGCAACCTTGTCGAATTTGACGGGAATTTTAACAAATTTGAAATTAACTTATTGAATTCTTTAAATTACTATTTCTATTTAAATTCTATTCTATTTCTTCTTAAAATTCTTTAAAAAGAAAAAATTACCTTTAAAATTATAAGCCCAGTTTTGTAAATCATATTTTTTAAATAATAATCTTGAATATAATAGTAAGTCGTACAGCCAGAAAATGAAACTAAATAACAAATATGTAATCTATATTTTTCAATTTATCTTCGTACCTTAAAAAAATAAGAAATAAATCAATTCATTATATAAAATTTTCATTAAATTAAAAGTTTCTTCGTGCTTTAATATTTGGAGTTCTTTTTTTAAGGGTTAAATCCAAAAATCAGATTTTCATAAAATTAAAACCATTATGATATTTGATATTATTATTTTTTGTATTTCACACAGGAAAATAAATTTAATATAATTTGGGAAGAAAAAGAAGACTTATATTCGGGTTTTTTAGTAAATTATATTTAAAAATAGCAAATTATATAATTTTTGATGAATTACACTTTAATATAATGATTAAAAATAATAATATTAACTCCCAAATGGTCGGTATAAACCTGACAAATATAACAAACAAATATAATAATAATACAATAATAATAGCAGTGGTCTTGTGATCAAAACATGTATCGTCAATTGGCAAAGCGAGCGAATAGATTTGTAAATAAATAAATTTAAGTATATAATTATATTTTATATTTTATATATTTTATTTATTTTATTATCTCCGGATTTAGCAGCTTTCATTGACTAAAGTTAATGTGGGGTTTAAATTCCTTTACAATTGGGCAATAAAATATTGGTAAGTCCTAATAAAAAAATAATTTTGTTTATTTCCCTCAGAATTTTGCATTTGAGCAGCCATGTAATTGAATTGTGTAGCAACTCTATGTTTTTTTTAAAGATATTTTATAAATAATACAACTTCTAAAACTATATTCCATAGGAAAACTCTTTTTTTTCGACTGAAAATACATAAATAAATAAATAAATATAGAAAACTAATTCCCTTGCCAGTGCTGGGGACTCGAACCCGGGACCCTTGCGACTGTGTCCGGATAGGAAAACCACAGCAGCTCAACGCACTGCTCCACGGCGGTCAGCCGAAGGGACGAAAAGCCGAAGTTGCTCTGCTGCTGCTGCTGCTGCGCTGCCGCTTTTCCGCTGCCAGCTTTTCCTTTGCGGAGCAAAACAAAATCAGCAACAAATGCTGTCACCAGCTTCAGTTGGCCGCTGTGCTCGGACGTGTTAGGTTCTTCGTATTTTCCCAAAAAAACGAATTGTCAAAAGAAAACTAATTCCAAACAAAACGCGCGCTACTTTCGATTTTCAAAAGTGTGTTGTTGCCTACTTAAAAGGGCAGTGAAAGTGTGTCCCAAACTAAACCGGGCGAAGAAAGGTCTGTTTTTTTCGGGGGCATCCTATCGCATTGACACAATCTACAAAGTGGTCAAGGGAGCATTAAGTGGCCCGGCAGCAAGAAAAAGGAACAAATTTGCTTCCCTTTTATGGCACTTTTCCACACCAAATGATGTTCAATTGCGATGATTGCGATAATGAGAGTGTCCCAGGATCACACTTGTGACCTTTTGCGGAAATTATGATTTGTCTCCGGCTGACCTTGAGCCCGCGGCGGGTCCAGCATCCTCCCCATTCCCCCCATCTCCGATTCAATTAAGCGAAATTTAATCAGCCAAGGAAAAAATGTAGCAGAAGGAACAAAAAAGGGGCACATATTGCACTACCATTTCGTAGTACATTTGGCAAACTCAATAACCCTGAGTTTGGGCCTTAATGTCTTGCATAAATTAGGAAATAAAATGGGCTACTTAAAAGTAAAACCATATGACATGGCAATCCAATGATTTTCGGCGTTGACTCACATCGCAAAATTATTCACTTAATGCGATTCTACACGACGGGAGGGAAATAAATATTTGGGCACAAGTTTATGGCTTTCTCTCAGTTTATTTTGCAGGATTTGTTTTCTGATGAATTGGAATTATTTAAAAGGGATTTGATTTATTTGGAGTTTGTTTATATTATTACTATTAGGAAATGTAGAATTTAGAAAGTATTATCCTTTAAAAAATATATATTTTCTTAAACTATGAAACTGTTATTTGAAAGTTAGGACTTTAATTAATTTTTGGGTGGCCATCCTGATTAACTTTAATATTCAATGACAGTCTTTAATCATTCTCTTTTTCTCAGTTTGCGAAAATCAATATATCTCCTAGGAACTCTCCAAATAATTGTCAATAAAATGTCACTTTAATCCCGCGCGCGCGAAACTTTAGCTTGTCCATCAAAATGGCCTTTTATTCTCCCTTTTTTTATGCACATCAAATACACTTTTTTTCCTTTGGCACGCTGAAATCGAAACCCCGCCAAGTGGAAAGCATTTTGCCATAGAAAATATTAATTTTGAACAATCCCCCCTCATCCCTTTGGTGTCTTCTTCCGCTCCATCTGCTGTGTAATCCTGGCACTTAAAACTCTTCTCGACGAGCTGCGAACATTAGCCAAATGAAGTGACAAGAAATTAACGAAAAAGCTGCACCAACAACACAAAAAAAACGATATAAGAAATAATAATAATAATATAAAAACTCAATGAGTCAGCAAGGCGTTGGTGTTGCACTGAGTGAGGGGCGTGGCCGGAGTGGGAATTGAGCGGTGTGCTAATGATGAACTCGGTCAAGGAGCCAGTGCAGCCACGCTGGCCAACTAATTAGATAAGCGAGCTGCGAAAACAAAGCGAAACCCAGAGCCGAGTCGAGTCCAAGCCGATAAATCGCAATGGTCTATGGGAGAAGCATCGCCGTGGGCGTCTGCCTGATGACAGTCGTCCTCCTGCTGGCTGGAATCATATTCTACTTGAGTTTGGGTGAGTGATCGGTGGTTAAAATTTAACGAAAACTGCAAAAGAAACTGTTTAAAATAGGTAGAAAGATGATTATTGAAAGAGAAGTGTTAAATGATTTAAGGACAAAAATATGCCGTAAAATATATTTAATTTTTAAATATCTGTAATATGTCTTTTTATTTAAATATGTATTTAGTTTTTAAATATTTTTTATCGCTTAATTTATTACACATATCCGCAATGAGAAAATATTAAAATAATCAAAGTTATAACAATATTTTCTGTCATTTGAAAGCTGAACCTTCAGTAACTTGCAGATTTTTTATAAATATTATTTATAGTAAATAAAATTATATATTTAATCTTTACCCACATATAATTACTAAGCATATTAAACACAAATTTCAAGATATCAAACTTTTCATTTTATTTTAAACCTCATCTTTATGATATATGATTTTTCCATCTATCAACCGAGCGAGCATCTCAGAAAGGCTTTCCGTACGCCAAAACCAAAACCGAAACCAAAATCAAATTCCAAACAGCAAAATGCCCATAAATTTTATACTCAAAAGTATTTGAAAGTAATTTGTTGTTTAATACGATAAAAAGTACGGGGACGGCGCAAAAAACAACAAACGGCTGACCATAAAAAATATAAATACGAGTACGGCGCAAACTTTGTCCTGCAGGGGAGAGAGGACACAAAACAATTTTCGCACATCCATATATAAGTACGTATATGTACAACGTTGGTCCTGGTTCGTCCTGGTCCTGGGCTGTTTTTTGGTTCCTTGTTCGAAGCTTTTATCTTGTTTTACGAGTATCAATATCAAGAAATTTGCGCTGCCTTAATATTGGATATTTTTTATGCCAATTTGCGTATTGATTTGCCATACTCGCAGAAATAGGCAAAACATGTTTGATTTATGCCATTTTCCGAGTATCAGTCCAAGCGGAGCTGGGAAATTATTTATCTGCCAGGGAGAGCATTTGTAAGGCTTAGCTTTAAATCAAAGCAGGGAAAAGGGACTCCTTTTCTTTGGCATAGAATTGCCAAGATTTGTGTTTATGTGTGTCCCTGTCATAGACACAATGAAATTGAAAGTCCTGCTTAATGCACAATGTATCCTTTCTAACGAAGTTTGATATTTATACAAATGGGAAAAGAGATGAAGAAATATATATATATACATATATGTGTGCAGTTTTATCATATGACTCTCTGGGGTGCTTAGGCCAGGGAAATGCACAAATATTTCCGCAGGAAGTGTTGACACTTGACTTTCTCGTTTGCTCTTTTAAAGCGGCTTTGTTTTATTTTTCCCTACAAATTTAAGTAAACTTTAAGTGCTTCTTGAATTGACAGAAAGCCTAATAAATAAATTTTGAATTAAAAAATTAAATAATTTGGAAATTTGAGCCTACATAGTACTTTCAAAAACAAATTCAATTTCAGTAAAGGAAAGCTTTTTCTTTGAGAAGAATTGAAAATAATTTGTATATTATATATCTTCATTTATTTAAAAGGTAAATCCTCTTAAACAAAAGCGATAAACCACCACTTTTTCTGACGCAATCCTGGCAAATTGATTAAAAGCTTTTCAAGGTGCTCCATTTTGGCCTCATTTGTCTAATGAATTATATTCCATCATCTCATAATTTCGTTGAAAGAAATCCCAGCACCCAAACAAATCATAAAAATGATAAAATGCAAAAACAAAACTCTCATAATTTTTTTACGACAATTACCCCCCAAAAAGTGTTAGGCACTCAGGCTGAAAATATATTCTGCCCAAAATTAAAACCTACAAATAAAAAATATCTAAGAAAATTCCTGTTTATTTCACTCCCTTTTCCTCAAAGACAAATAATACTAATTGGTTTCAAGCTATTATTTCGATTCATGGCACTTGTAATGCCCGAAAAACATATTGTTAACAAAGCTGAAAATCTCAAAAATAAAGGACAAAGTTTTTGGACATTAAGTTTAATTGTCATGACAGAAAAAAGAAAAAAAAAACAGAAGCAAACAATAAACCGAAATCTTTTGTGGAATGCGAGGAAAGGCAAAGAGCAAGCGAACAAATTAAGTTGTCATCTTGAGTTTAAAGTTTGTCTGACAGAGATTAGAATAATAACTCATACGTCGTGTGGCCCCTATGAAGTCAAAAGTTTGCTTAGAGTGATCAAGGACTTTAATAAATGAAAAAAGCTAAACTTTAAAATATTTCTTAAAAGAAAATTTCATAAAATAAAGGAAAAAGGCTGTACTTTTTACTAGATTTTAATAAGCGATGAAGTATGGTTATAAAATAACTCAACTAAAACTGAAGCCAATTTAATCCTCTTTTAAGATTGATTATTTTTTGTATTTTTTTTTCTAAGATTTGTATTGTTTTGTTGCTGATTATTTTTAGGACCCTGCCCCACGGGCAGCTTTGCCTGCGACAATGGCACGCTGTGCGTTCCACAGCGCCAGATGTGCGACAGTCGGCCGGATTGCGCCGACAGCAGCGACGAGCATCCGGTGGAGTGTGGTCTGCTCTATGGCAGCAAGGAGATTGCCGACAAGATAGTCCGTAATGCGATTGAGAAGAAGCAACAGCAGCAGCAGCAGCAGCAGTTGAGCCAGCGAACAATTGCGGCGGGTGTGAATGTGAGTAGCCTGGATTTATCATCACCTTCAAGGAATCCGAATCAAACTTGTGGTGAGTGCTAAAAGAAAAAAACATATAATGATGGAGTTATATATTCCTTGAAATCCCCTAGATATCGTCACATATCCTCGCCTCTGCCAGTGCCGCCAAAGAACCATTCTCTATTGTGGTCGCTATGCCAAGCTGCGTCGCTGGCCTCGCATTACACCGGAGGTGACCTATCTGATTATTATCCGTAACAATTTGACGCTTCGCGATAATGTTTTTGCCAATTTTACGCGACTACAAAAACTGTTAGTAGCTTTATACACTTATTTATAATTTTTTTAGATTTTTTTTATATTATTTACTTTATTTTTAATCTCTCCTGCAGAACGCTGAAGTATAATAACATATCACGCGTGCCGCTGGGCAGCTTCCATGGCCTGGGCCAGCTGGAGCGACTGGAGATAAGTCACAACAACATCAGCCACTTGCCGAATGGCATCTTTTTGGGCCTGTCCAGCCTCCAGTGGCTGTTCCTGAGGAACAATCACCTGCAGTATTTGCCCATGGATCAGCTGCGCTCCGTCCATCGGCTGGAGTGGCTGGTGCTCAGCGGGAATCGTCTCACCCTGCGGAATGTGCAGCTGCCGAAAATCTCGTCGCTGTACGAAGTGTGAGTAAATGGAATTGGGGTTCGAGCTTATGTTCTATTTGTTAGATTAAAAAAAGCGAAAGGGATTCGAGAGTCTGTGGACGTTTTGCTGATGTATTCAAGCGTGAAATGCGCGCTTTCTCTCTGGCACCCGCTCATTGGGTTACTCGGGTATTGGGTGTCCACCCAACGATGTGCCCTAAGCTGGGAGCTCCAAGAACTGGCACAATGTTGTATGGCACTTACTTAGAGTTGTTTAAAGTGTGCTTTTGATGGCTTCTTCTAAGACATCACCTCGAAACTTGCTACACAACAACAATGTTTATCATTAAACTATTGAAGTTCTCTAGTGAAGAATGGAAGTACATATTTTTCTAACCCTTTAAGCTAACTAAATCTTAAATTTCCTCAAGCAACAAGCAAAAGGAAACCTAAGACACAGTCTTAGCATAAAAACCCCTGAAATATATAAGCCAAACCGTAGGCTTAAACAGTTTATTCCCTTGGCTTTGCCTGCATAAATATCTCTTTACTTTTACAGTTATTTGGATTTCAATCGAATCGAATACATTGGCGAGGAAACTTTTTCCCAATTGGATAATTTACATTTGCTGTAAGTAAAACAATCAACTAACTTTTCCCTACTCAAAGTTGCAAAAAACAAGAAAAGCCAGAAAAAGTGTCGAAAAATCTATTGAAATATGTTGTACTTAGATTTTATGGGGCGTATGCGTAATTTTTACTCTTCGTTGCATTTTGCTTTCGTTTTCACTGGATTTGTTGCTGTTGTTCTTATTTTTTTTACTTGTTTATTTTGAGAGATTTATGTGGGTAACATTGATGCTGAGACAGTAGAAAATGGAAAAGCTGATGGGTATGAGAACGAGATGGAGGCATTGCGTATACGCACTGTTGACATGACAGCAAGTGGGATATTCGATACATTCGACACCTTTGTTCCAGTAAAACAACTAAATTTATGCTACAATAAACATAAATTGGCACATTTTATTGTTTACACAATGAAACATATGCTAAAGAAATTTTTAGAAGGGGAGAAAAAAGAAAAGAACGAACTTTGAATAACGAAATACTCTTATTTTACGTTTTAAAATATTTCTAAAATTATGTTACTTGTCTAAACTTTGAATTTATTACAAAATTTAAGGTTAGCATTAAATTCAAAGATTATTTTACATACTAAGCTTGATTTTTAAAGTCAATACCTTATAGAGAACCCAAAAAACGGACACGTAAAACAATTTGAAAGCATTTATCACATGTCGCCAGCTTCCTTCCTTTCCCTTCTAAATGCTAAAACTGGCACGGTTGGTGGCATACATAATCATTAATTTATGCATCAATAGCTGACAATATAAGTCAATGGGTCGTCTGGGGTGTCCGTGTCGCCTCGCTGCTAACTGAAAATAAATCAGTTACCCAAATTGCCCCAACGTAAATAAATGTGTTAACCTTTAGAGACTTGGCTGAGAGGGAGAAAAAAAAGAATGAAGCGATGAGACTTTGATGGGATAAATTGTGTAGCAATATTTGTGTCGGCAATTTATTTGGTAATTTGAAAGGCAAAACATATGGGAAGTTTAAGGTGTATCACAGGACACCTACAAATATCTATGTAAATTATGGATAAAGATAATAATAATGATGAGAACATCACTTGATTATGCCTTGAATATTTATTATAATTTATTAAACAATAAAATATTATAATCTAGAATTTATTTAGAATTTTGTTAATATTTCTAAGGCTTCAGGAATTTAAAGAAAACCAAAGCCAGACTGATTTGTGAGCTGTATTTCTTTAACAAAAATATATATTTTATTTCAGGGATCTGCAGCATAACCTCATCACCCATATCCATGGCCGAGCCTTTGCAAATTTAACCAATATGCGAGATATGTAAGTATATAAAAAAGGGGGGAAGCCTTAGAATTAGAATAAGAATTATATTCCACAGTTTCGTTGGGGGAGAGTGCAAACTTAACACCGACACTAAGCATGAATTATGGCGGGGACACACAGCTAATTAGCATAATAATACGAATAATGCCAGGACACAAAGTAAATGAACTCGAGTCCTGGTCAAAGAATCAACACAAAGCCGCAGGAATGTCCCCCCTTACAGTAAATCGTAATTTGGCAAAGGATTCCAACTAGCCAAAAGCCCTTTGTGACTCCAAATCATATTCAATGATATTAATTTCAGTTCATTAATGCGCAATTACGTATACGGGATGGAAAATTCAAGTTGAAAACTTTTGTGCCCGCAGACAGATAAATAATAATCCAAAATGGTGGAAGGGAGAATATGCTCTTCTGATCTGTATTTAATTTCTATAGAATGCAAATATTTTTATGAACTTCATCCACCACACGCCCTTCGACATAAAAAGTTTAAGCAATCTAACCTTTATGGCTTTAGTTTATTATTATTAATATTATAACTCTAAAAGCAATCTATAAACGGCAGTCGTAAAAGCCTCAACAAATTGTTTAACGCTTTGAGGAAGAACTTTTGATGAGCCTCAGACAACATGGCGTATGCTCGATAAGACGGAATGCCTTTAAGTTTTTCTTTAAGCGCTGTTTGGTTTCGCTGCAAAATAGGAATTTGATGTTGCCTTCTGACTTTCATAACCATATATCAATGGCATATTCAATAAATGTCTCTGCCATCTTCACATCCATCGTCTACTAGCGCATCAAGCTGTGGCCTTAATAAATTTTTACCCCAGCCTCAGACTCAGCCTCAGCTGGTAGATACATCAGCATATCAAGGATGATAACAGGCACACCACACTGCCGCTTGACCGGATTGGGTTGCGGGGGAGAAAAGAATTCTGGACTCTGTATCTTTTGGGACGGCGGCGGCATTGAATGGGTTTGACTTGTGGCCACGGAGCAACAAATAAACAAACATTATTATGGCCAAATAAAAATGCAAATAAATTTGTATTTTATGTGAAAACAATTTCGCCAAAGCCTTGGCCAGTAACCAAGTGAATGTAACCAACTCTGGGGCCCAAGTTGTTTTGGCCAAATAATGAAGGAGTTTATTGAAATCGACTCGGGGCGGTATTCCCCAATCGTCATTGCTTCATTAGATGCTCGATCCCCCTGCCATACAAGCTCATCTTTTGCCTGTTGATGACACCTCTACATATAGCCACCACCCAAGCCACCCAGGCCACCCAGCAACCTTCCCCATTCCCCAGAATCATGCAAATAATTTGCCCTTTGCTGGCGTGCAAGGAATTTCTCAGCATACCAGCCATTGAGTGTAAGTCTTTTATGGCCACACAAAGAGAAATCAAGGAGCTGAGCCTTACAAATTCTTAATAAGGACTACATTTAATAACTATTAAGTAGTAACTCTTAATTTGTTCCTTAGAAATTAGAGTTAGTTTCATGAAAATAAACTTTAGTTGTTAAAAATCTTCATTGTTTAAAGTAAAAGGAATTAGTTTGATATTTTAATGTATACCTAGGACTTCTCTTTATAAAAATAAAGTGTTTTCTAAAGTTTAATAAATTAAAAATCACATAAAACCCTATTTTCTCTATGTGCATCATCCCAAAGGAACTGCAGAGAAATTCCTTCGGTGTTACTTTGTTTTTGTATCTATCAGATACGCATCTAAATGCTGCTCATGTATCTGCTGCCTTCCTTCAGCAATTTCTGCTGATTTGTTTTGTTTTTTCGTTATCCCCCCGAGGTTTTCTGGTTTTTCGGACATAAAACAACCCAAAGCGAAATATTTAAGAGAAATCGCTGCACTAATTTGATTCCTCCTGTCATCCAGTGAGCCACTGAGCCACTGACAGGTCATTACGGATTGCAGAGATACGGAGCTGTGTGTGTGTGTCCACGTTGCTGTGACGTTAATTATGGTCAACATCAGTCCTCCACCCACGCAGCCACACAGAAGGGACAGCGGAGCTAAATCCTGGCCAGCACATTGCCCCGAAAGAATTCACAATTGAAACGTGCCATTTGCAAGGAAGCCCGTAAATGGTTTCATTTGGTTAATATTATGCACTCGTCCTTTAAACGGGGTACTTTGAATAGGCCAACAACAGGTGGCTAATATGGGAATTAATTATGGTAATGGTTATAAGAATAAGAAGGGAATTTTATGTAGATATTAGGGAAGATGTTTTAAGAGAGAATAAGGAGATGCTTAAAGGGTTTGGGTTGGGTTAAGGCTTGAAAAATATGGTTTTATTTTAATAAATAAAATTATTAAAGGTATAACAAAGGTGTACATGTATCAATAATGGTATTTATCCTAAATATATAATATAATAAAAACGCAATTACTTTACAACACAATTTAATAAACATTATTTTACTAAATGAAGTAAGAGAAAGTGTACTTAGCCAAAAGTTAGACTCCTCTTGCCATAATTTGTAATATTTCCCTGTCATTATTTTCTGCACCTTGCACGTAGCGCGAACTACAACAACTAAAGGCACTTATTTGCCGTATCCTTAACTGCGCTTTGACCGCCGCCCCCGCTTCCTCTTTTTCGATTCTGACGCAGTTATGTACATTTCCAGCCTGCGTGCCCTCAGCGAGAGGAGGAGCCACGTGTGTGTGCGGTGGGTGCAGGATGTGCTCGGCCATGGCAAAGGGGCATTACCAGGGGCTTATTTGGATGCTGACCACCACCACCACCACCACCAGCATAGCCATCATCAGAAGGGACAGCAACTTGTTGCCTGTCCCTGTGGAAATATGTTAATATGTCTGGCTTCCCAGGGATATTTATGAAGTTATTAAGTGCGGGCTTCGGCAAAAATAATGGCCAGAGTCAGATCCGAGAGGCCTGTCCCTCAATAATTAATTAGAAATTTGCATAATAAAAATTATACGAACGATGGACCCATTTTTCGACGGCTCAATTTGTGGCCAAGTTAAATATTTAGTTTAAGGAATACTTTGGCCACGAAAAAAGGGCGCTGCAATTACCAGCAATCTGTGGAAGCTCAAAGTTAGAGTGGAAGGTGTGGTGGAGGAGGAAGAGGAGGTAGATGTGGATGTGGATGTGGTCTAAGAGTAAGGGGGCGTGTCCATTGTCTTTGTGCGACAATCCATAAAAACAAACTGTTAACAGTTGGCGCTTGGGCATTGGCGGCATTGATTGACCAGACAAGTGCAAGCAATGGAGCCCTAAGCAAGAGCTCAACGTCAGCTCCGACATCGTATTCAGTTCCATGTAACCACCACCAGCAGCCAGCAGTTTATACTACATCAGCTGCTGCACTTCCCAAGGGACGTGACACGGTGGAATCGAAGCTGGGGAAACCCCCTGTAATGAAAATATTCGTGTTATTAGCCCAAAAAGAGATATAAACATAATAATAAACGAGAATAACTTTATACCAAACTGTTGATAGATAGAGAAAAACATTTTGTATTTATTTTGAGGATTGTTTAATATTTTTTAGAGAATTTATAAAAGATTAAGGCATTATTTCTATAAAAGATTATATATTTTATTGAATTATAATATTATTATTTTTAAAACGATCCTTGCCCCACTGTTCCACATCCTGTCTGCTATGTCTGCCATGAATGATACGCCCTTTCCTGCCAACAACACATTTAGCCCCAGTTGCATTTCTATATCCACCATCCACACACACATTTGATAGACAATGTTTGTGCACTGATTTATACTCAGCCAGCTATTAAATAAGAATTTTCGTTATTATGCTCCTCCGCAGCGGGATTTTATTATGTGACTTTTGGCCAACTTGTTGTGGCTTTAGCCTTAAAGTCGCGCCAAGTTGAAACATTATTATTGTTCTTTAAAAACGGCAACGTGTCTTATCTGCTGGCCATTATGCGCGGCTTACGCGGCGTATGAGTAACCTTATATGTATATATCTAATTCCTAGACGTGCATTTCGTTTTACAGCCGCCTTGTCGGTAATCCCATTAAGGAGTTATCTGGTGAGACATTTCTGCACAACACTCGACTGGAGGCACTGTGAGTATATATGGTAGAAATTATAAGAAATTAGAGTTTATTTATGAAATAACTGCATTTTATTTCATCCAAAAGAGACATTTACTTTGAAATATAATTTTAAAAGATTAAATTGAATTTTATTTGACCCAAAAGAGACATTTACTTTGAAATATAAAATTGTAAAAGATCATTTTATAAAAATATATAATATATATATTTTTTTGTTGACTCTCTTGATAAAAGGTTTCCTTTACTTCCTCAAAAACTCCTTTAATTCCCTTTCCTAACTCCCATGAAAATTCTCTTTAGTTTAACTTACATTATCTTCGTTTTCATCCAGTTCCCTGGCCCAGATGCCCCTGCACATCCATCGAAACCTAATGGAGCCACTGAACATCTCGTTTCTGAATCTCACGGGCATTCGCTATGATCACATAGACTTTGCGGTCATTAATGCCATGAGAAACCTGACCTACATCATCTACGATCGGTTCTTCTACTGTTCCATGTCACCGCGAATAAGAATGTGCAAGCCATCCACCGATGGGGTTAGCTCCTTTCAGGATCTGCTGAGCAAACCTGTACTGAGATACTCCGCCTGGGTGATGGCCACGTTGACCATAGCTGGCAATGTTTTGGTGCTTTGGGGTCGCTTTATATACCGGGACGAGAACATGGCCGTGACGATGGTCATTAGGAATTTGGCCTTGGCTGATATGTTGATGGGTTTCTACCTGGTCACCATTGGGGTCCAGGACTATCGCTACCGGAATGAGTATTACAAGTGAGGAATTAAAGAGTTTAAAGTTTGTTTTTTGTTAATTTGTACCTTTCAGAGTTCTGCTGGACTGGATCACCTCTTGGCAGTGCACCCTCATCGGCACTTTGGCAGTGAGTTCCTCGGAGGTATCAATGCTGATCCTGGCATTTATGTCGCTGGAGCGTTTCCTTTTGATTGCGGATCCTTTTCGTGGCCACCGCAGCATTGGCAGCCGAGTGATGTGGTGTGCCATGCTTTGCATCTGGATGACGGGAGTGGGTTTGGCTGTGGTGCCCGTGTTCCTGTGGCGTTCCAGCACGCTGCCCTATTACGGTTCCTACTCGGGCACTTGCTTTCCCCTGCATATCCACGAGGCCTATCCCATGGGTTGGCTATATTCCGCGTTCGTCTTCCTGGGCGTCAATCTCTTGCTGCTGCTGATGATCGCTCTGCTGTACACGGCTCTCTTGATCTCCATCTGGCGGACGCGCAGTGCCACACCGCTCACTCTCTTGGATTGCGAGTTTGCGGTTCGATTCTTCTTTATTGTGCTGACTGATTTCCTGTGCTGGGTGCCCATCATTGTGATGAAGATCTGGGTGTTCTTTAACTACAATATCTCGGATGACATCTACGCCTGGCTGGTGGTCTTCGTTCTGCCCCTCAACTCGGCTGTTAATCCGCTCCTGTACACATTCACCACACCAAAGTATCGAAATCAGATATTTTTGCGAGGCTGGAAGAAGATTACCTCCAGGAAGCGGACCGAAGCAGGCAACACGAATGTGGCCACAACCACTACGGGCACGGCCACTGCCTCCTCTCAGCATCCGGATGATTCTACAGCCAAGTCAATGCCTTTGGCCCTTACGCTGGGGAACTGAAGGTGGTTGGAGCTTGGATGAATCGAACTTGTATACCAGATCAGATTTAGCAGCATTTATTTTGTCTATGATATCGAATATCTATATATCTGTCTAACCTTAACCTGTGTAAGATAACCAAAGGAAAACGTGAAATAAATTGAATGTGATATTTGTAAGGAAAGTTTTGGGTTTTATTAAAGTTAGAGATGGATTAATATATTTAAATTATATAAATAACTCTTTAAGACTTTATTCTTTTTCACAAATAAACTTAATTTCATATTTCTTTAATGAACACACATGGCAAGCACTTTATTCTTATCGAACTAACATTTTTTATAGAAACTTTGTGATTATATACTTATTCATAACATAGATTTAAATTCTTTAATTAATCTTGATCTTTGGCATTATTTCCTCAAATATCTCAACTTATTCAATCAGTTCTCAACTAAGGAAATCTCCTTTAAGTTTTTATAAGCTCTTACTTTACCCACTTTAACTTATGAAAACGAATTACTTTTATTTAGACTAACTTAAAAGCCTCCTCCTTACTAGCATTCCTCTTCATTAATCTTCGCCAGAACAAGTTTGTGTCGAGCAGTGTGAAACTTGCGCATTCCCTCCAGCTCCTCCAGATCCACTTGCTTCTTGTGCTTCCGTTCCAGATGCACCCGCAGCCTGAAATAGAATTTCGAATTAGTCGAGGCTCTCGTTTAATAAATCCCAGCCAAAACCTACTTGTTGCGGGCTGGGAAACTTTGCTGGCAGTCGGAACACTCGAATGGCATCGCCGTATGCGTGCATTCGTGATTCCTCAATGACGTAGACGAGGTAAACGACTTCCGGCAGTCGCGAAACTCGCAAATAAACCGAAATCCTGTGTGCTTCACCTGCCGATGGAGCTTCAGGTGCGAGCGCTGGGCGAATTTTCGCTCGCAGAGATCACAGGCAAAGGGAAAGTTCTTGGTGTGATATCTTTTATGGATCTCCAAAGCTTTGGCTATCGAGAAGACCTTGCCGCAGATGTCACAAGAGACTCCAGACTGCATGTGCTTGGCGTCAGCGTGCACCTTGAGAGCCCGCCTGGTTAGGTAGGACCTGTCGCAGCAGTGGCACTGAAACTTGGGCCGGTCGGTCAGGTGAATTGCCTGGTGTTTGGCCATGCGGGAATGATTCAGGAATTCCTTTTGACAGAAGTGGCAATTGAATTTACCCTTGTGGCGCTGGCGTGGAGCTATATCCTTCATGCTGGCAAAGTCCTCGTTAGCCTGCTCAGGTAGTGACTCCTCAGGAACCTGTTCCTGCTCCTGCTCCTCCTCGGTACCCTCCAGGAAGTACACTTCATTCATTTCACATATGTCTTCTTCTGCCACCTCACCAGGCTTTGGTTCTGGGTCTAGTCCTTGTTCTGCCATGCCTTCGGTGGGTTTTACAGACTCGAAAATGAACCGCAACTGTTGATTAGCGTTGGCCACCTTCTTGTGGAAGTCATAAGCCCACCGCAGCTCTACGGCACAACGGCTGCACAAGCTTTTGGGCTCCTGGCTGGAACTCTTTCGCAGATCTTCCTTGGTGCAGATTTCGTAGCAGTCGTAGTAGCTTAACTCCGCCTCATAATCGTAGATGGCAGTCATGTCCATCATTTGCCTGGGATGGGGCTCCTCCAGGCACAGTCGGCAGATGTTTTGAAGCCCAAAAAGGGAAACAGAGCCGGGAAACAAGACTTCTGGGGACACCTGTTTCACAGGACTCTCTGCCGATACGTTGGACATTTCAGGTCTGTCTCCCTCTAGCAGTAGCGGATCCATCTGGGGTTATCTTCTATATATTTAACATAAAATTTATCTGTTCACCATTGTTTATAGTCAAAAATCCCCGCAATAAAAAGCGGAAAACAGAAAACTAGAGATGTAATAACATCGATAACATTTTCTTTTTGCAATAAAATCGGTTTTCATTAATTATTAAATTTAAAAAAATTCATTAATAAATTAAAAAAAAAATATTGTAATAACATTATTTCAAACAAGTAGAAAACTATAGTCGAATGCGACTTAAGGCATTGTGCGTAAAATTAAAAAATGCAAGAGCACAGCTTCACATTGTTGCCAGACTTTGCAATCAAATGTCGATAGGCCACTTTAACGACGTTGATATAGGCCACCACTAGTATATGAGCGCAAAACCTTTCTTTGGAACTTAAAAGTTTTTGGGTAAATAAGCTTTAATTTTCTGAAAACATCAATGTTTTTTGAGTTGGAGACCACCACGATTGTTCCAAACGCCGACATCCTGCATCCGGATGACGCCCAGTACATCTGGCTGCCCATTGCCGTGCTCGTTGGCATTTTCTTTCTAGCCGCTCTGGTACGTTACTTTTCTTATCGCCTTGTTTGTTTATTCAAGTGCATTTGCATGCCCTTAATTTATGTATTTGGGTGGCCGCAGGTCTATGTCATGTCTCGCACCCGCTGCCGGTTTTCCTGCAACTGCCTGGGCTGCAGGAAGGCTCCGCGAAACGGCTATATCAACGTGGACGAAGAGGATTCGGATGTGCCCATGGCCTGTGGGGAGGATGAGTGGGGAGATGAACACATGGCAGCCAGCCTGCTTGTGGGTCGCCTGCATATCGAGGACGTGAGTGAGTTGTTGAATATGCTAGACCAGTTGATAATTCCCTCTATAATCCACAGCCGAATACAGCCTAGCTAAAAAAAGAAACATTGATCTAAGACTTCCATTCACCATTATATTTATTGTCCACGTTGGTGGTTGTCATCGGTTTGGCTGTTACTACAAACTGCCCAAGTGCCTCGACTTAAAGTATAACAAAAATAGCTCTATTTAAATGATCAGTGATCAGTATTGGTGGCGCCCAGGAGCCGCGTCGTCAGGTCGTAAAAGCCAAAGAAGAAGGCACCTCCCAGCGTGATCCACATCACTCGGGGAACAAAACCAGCAAACAGACTGAAAAATAACATAAAAATACATGTATATATATATATATATAATCCTTACATATAAAATGTAAACAAAGACAAGGCAGCTTTGGGGTTCAAATAAAATATTTACCCGCTAAACCCTCGCTCCACATAAATGCCGCGAAGAATGCTATAAGCATTGCGCCGTCGATTCAGACTCTCCCTCTCAGCCAGCATGGTTCGGGTCTTGACCACGTCCAGGGGTGTGGTTAAACCCGCTGAAATGCCACCGGCAACGGCGCCGCACAGAGCCACCGAAAACGGCGTAGATTCATAGCCCGTCATGGGCGTCCACTGAAGCTTAAAGTACTCCCACAGCGGAAACTGTATCAGACTGAAGGGTATCTCTCTCATAATGGTCGAGCCAAAGCCCCGGTACAAACCGCGTCTTAAGCCCTCCGTGCGGTAAGCACGGAGCAGGATTTGGAGGCCCGAAAGCTGCTGTTTGTGACCCGTTAAGGTTTGGGAACGCTGCTTTGCTATTTCCACGGGCACGCGAATCAGGCAGGCCAACTATGGAAGACACAAAATCGTATAAATCTAAGCGGACTTTGGTTTTCCTCGTAAAACTTACCACTTCGGCTGCCGAGGCAGCTGCCATGTGTACATAGGGAGAATCTTTGGTATGGGTGACTGAGCTGAGGAGGTGCTTGCCGCACTCATAGGCGCAGAAGAAGAGAGCCGCCGTCGGAGCACTGCCGGCAGCCGCCGGGGCCAAGCCTTTGTAGACGCCACGGAAACCGCCCGCCCGCCAAAAGCCCAGCTCGCTCTGCAGTCGGGTCTTGACAGTGTCAATTGGAAAGAGGGCAATGTCCACCACCACACCAGCCACACCGCCAGCCTGTAAATGATTATCTAATAACTGGCTTCTTTTAATTACATTTTCTTAAGTACTCACAACCAGCGCATGGAGAAAAGTGAATTTGGAGACCGGCTCCGGCAAGCCCACTTCCAAGGACCCTGAGGCCATGTCCTGAGCTAGTTCTGCTGCCATATCCTAGAAACGTTGTCTTCAGGCCAGCTCTAAGTCATACTGCTGGGAAATAGTTTTGTTCAATTATTTAAATAAACAAAAGCGAGCGAATGTGGTTGTTAACGTAACAGTCGCGGCGCCTAGCAGCTGATTCGTACCAGGGCTGTCTACATATTCGAAAATAAGAAGAGAATGTTTTTATATTTATATCTTTAATAAAATATTATCAAAAATAAAGTTTTTATAGTTTACTTTAATAAAATGTACTTATTATTAACAATAAGTTACAAAGTATTAGTACAATATATATTTTTTGCCAGCCCCTGACTACCCTAGCCACCAGTTGTTCTTGGCGGAAGAAGAAGAAGAAAAGCGCAAGCGATTTGGCCAAGTGGAAATACAGCGCAATTGGCCGTGATTTAAGCGATAAAAAGCACTTGTCAGCAGCAGGAAACACACAAATCAAGGAAACACAATCATGGCCCTTCGCTTCACCCAGAGATTGCTGCAGACGCAGACGCCGTTCCTCACCCGCGTACGTTTTTCACGGCCGGAAAATTGGCCAACAAATGGAAATTACATAATGCGCGGGTGACAGATCCCATCATTGATCGCCTCTATACGTTCCAATTGCAGGGATACCCTCTGCTGGTGACCAAGGAGAAGACGGAGGATGTGGCCCACACCAAATCGGCGCTGCAGAAGAAGCTGACGGTGAGTGGAACATCTAAAAATCTCGCCCAATTGAGGTTATAGCAATCTGTTAATCGCTGCAAAACAGGGCACGGACATTCCCTCGGCTCAGTATGGCGGTCGCCATGGAGTCACCATGCTGCCCGGCGGTGGCATTGGTCCCGAGCTGATGGGCTACGTGCGTGAGATCTTCCGCTACTGCGGTGCCCCCATTGACTTCGAGGTGATTGACATTGATCCCTCCACCGAGGGCAACGATGATCTGGAGTATGCCATCACCTCGATCAAGAGGAACGGTGTGGCGCTCAAGGGCAACATTGAGACGAAATCCCAGAGCCTGTCGGAGGTCTCGCGCAACGTGGCCATTCGCAATGAGCTGGATCTGTACGTGAATGTGGTGCACTGCAAGTCGTACCCGGGCATTCCAGCCCGTCACCAGAACGTCGACGTTGTCCTCATCCGCCAGAACACCGATGGTGAGTACGCCATGTTGGAGCATGAGTCCGTGCGCGGCGTGGTGGAGAGCATGAAGGTGGTCACCGTTGAGAACGCCGAGCGCGTGGCCCGCTATGCCTTTGAGTACGCCCGCCAGAACAACCGCAAGAAGGTGACCACCATCCACAAGGCCAACATCATGAAGCTGTCCGACGGCCTCTTCCTGGAGGTGGCCAACCGAGTGCACAAGGACTATCCCGAGCTGGAGCACAACAACATGATCATCGACAACACCTGCATGCAGGCCGTGTCCAATCCCCACCAGTTCGACGTGATGAACATGACCAACCTGTACGGCACCATTGTGTCGAACGTTATTTGCGGCCTGATTGGAGGAGCTGGCCTCATCTCTGGCAGGAACTACGGCGATCATGTACGACTCTAAGACTCCCTGTAGTTTTTAATGTTATTAATAATGGTTCCTTCGTTTTTAGTACGCCATTTTCGAGCCGGGCACCCGCAACACAGGCACCGCCATTGCTGGCAAGAACATTGCCAATCCTGTGGCCATGATCAATGCCAGTATCGACATGCTGAACCATCTGGGACACAAGGAGCACGCCAATGTCATCCAGGAGGCCGTCTACCAGACCATTGTCGATGATGCCATTCGCACCCCAGGTAGGTATTCACCTGGAATGAATTCACCTGAATGAATCTTTTGATTCATTTTTACATTCATTCATTTTACATTTTTTTTATTCCTTTCTCTTCCTCGTAGATCTGGGCGGCAACCACTCCAGTACCGACGTTGTTCAGAATATACTCAAGATCTTGAGTGCCAAGCGCGTGAATTGGTAAAATAATCGTCTGCATTTAGAGTAGTTTCAATGTTTTTTTATCGCGCCAAGTGCTGTATTTTCTATTTAGTTTTTTTTAAACAAAACAAACATCTATCGCTTGTCCCCCTCTTGACTTCACTGTTACAGGCCTATTTGTTGTATTATATTTTTCATGCTCTGTTATTGTATTATTATTATTATTTTAACCGTAAAAACTGCAGCAGAACTGTAAGTGTTGTTGCCTTCCATGGCCTAACTGTGTCCTAACCCAACTAGCACACCCACAGACTACACCTAACTACTAATTTCTTAGTTCTTTCATAAGTTTGTTTACTAAGATGGGTAAAATTAAGGTGGAATCAAGCCATTGCTTGGTTCCTCCTTCATCTATATAAAAACTGAACCCATCTTTGTGTTTAGCACTGCTTCCTTGAACTATTCTGTTGATTATCTGTCTTAAGTAGTGCTCCAGTAGATCACACCACCACCAAAACACACACCACACACAGCACACCAAGTATGTAGTTTTTTTCGTTTTGAACGTGTAACCAAAATTGTCCTTGTGCAGATCTAATCAACGAAATTATTCTGTTTTCTCTCCTCTCCCCAAAACAAATATCCGAAAAAACACAAAACGCTTAACCGCTCCGCAGGCCACATGGAAACTATTTCAGCCAAGTTTAAGCACTACTCTCGCACTACCGAAACTCAACCAACAAAGCTAACCAAGAACTCAGCAAGATAAACCAAATCGAACTAAGCATAATACCAAAACCAAACTCAAAATTATATTAACCCACAACTAAGCCAATTTGAGACATTCTCCTAGCCCAAAGCCAAGCGTTATAATGTGATGCCCCGCAAGAATCGGTTTAAAATCAGAGTTTGAGGTCGAAAAATTCCGCTGCTTAATCCCAAACAAAATATGTTATCCCGGCTAAATGTCCATTGTGTGTTCATTCATGATGTCAAAGTGTGATTATTCAGGTAATGAAAAATCAAAATATCCTTAAGTATATTTCTTACTATTTCTTATTTACTGTTTTATTAAGATATTAATCGATTTTTCTATTGTTTTCCACAGATTTTCTTGCCGGCCCTATCCCACGTTTTTCTGTACTCTCTGACTCCCCCGCAGTGGGCTCTCTTTTATTTAATTCTCCCATCCCAGGGTATCCCACTTGATGAAACAATAACAGATTATGCCCCTGACAGAACGCCAAGCACATTAAAGTTCCCAAAAAGATAGTCAATCAAAGCGATATTTAAAATGTAAATTAAAGTTTTCCAAACACAAATTGTAATATTGAGAAGTTGATTCAAACAAAATGTATTATTCTGTTCGAATATTTATTAGTAAAAAAAGACAAATCTGTAATTAAATGTGTTTTAATGGATGGTATTTACGAGTGACTGTGATAAGAATGAGACGTCTTCGACTGCTTTTACTTGGAATCATATAACATAACCCTATGAGCTCTCTAGAAACATTCTGAAATTCTTTAAAACAGTTTAATTAATTTAATTAAACGCACAGTTGGCTGCTTAGTGGCTGTAACAAATCCCAGGGCTCATTTTATTAATGATAAATGACAAGAATCTGGCACTCCAATATTAAAATTGCCCAAGGCTTTGATGGAATCCTTGGGAAGCCGTAGTTTCCATATGATGACTTCAATAACGAATCCAACTCTTGATTAACTTAGCCCGAAAGTCTCAAACTGTTCCCGAAACTCTTCATGATCCACTGCATCCACTAAAATGGCATTCCATGGGCAGGCATATTGCCCCACTTGAACTTTCAGAAAGAACACGCACACTCTCCAGGTTCGGTCAGTTTTATCAGAATTACTTCTTTGTTTATTTAGAACCTTAAAAAAAGCGACGACAATCCAGCTTAGAAACGCAGCTTCTGGAAGAACCACTTGTTCTTGCCCTCCTTGTAGACGGACTCGAACTTGACGCGGGTCTGGAAACGGTGCGTCTTGCGCTTGACGGGGTCCTTGAGGTCCTTGGGCGACAGCTTCTCGAAGCTGATGTCGTGCGCGGTGTAGCGGGTGGGCATCAGATGGTTGTAGTTAAGGCTCTTCAGGAAGGGCTTAACCTTGGACTTCTTCTTCAGCTTGTTCTTGCCCATCTTCTTGGTCACCTTGCGGGGGTAGCGGTCGATGCCGGCAACCAGAGCGTGGCCGAAAGGCTTCTCCGGGGTGCCATCGTCGGAGGTCTTGACGATGATGGCCTTGCGACCGGCGTAACGTCCGCTAAGGACGATTACGATCTTGCCCTGCTTCATAATTTTCCTCATGTTGGCGGCTGCTATTCCAGTCGATCGATTATGTTGTTGTTTTGTTGGTTGCATGAAAATGGAGGAAAACGAACACAGAGTTAGTTAAATCATGGCAAAAACACTGAATGTAGCTTATGTTAACCATATAAACTCAAATAACATCCACTCTTCGTTTGTTATTTAGTCTTCCCACAGTACTGGCTTTTGTTGTTTTGTTTGTCATTTTTGGATGACGTTTTTTCGCGTAAATCTCCACAGCTGCCCATCAATAGGCATGTTGTCGTTTAATTCCAACTCGTATTGTTCACTTTTCACTATTAATACAGCCCGTTGGCAATTGTGGGTTTTGGATTTTTTTGGATTTTAAAAATACTTGAACTTACAGGGGAGTAGTTTGACCGGAAAAGGCGGAAAAATCGGGCGGAAGTAGTGATGCTGAAAACATCGATAATCGATGTTTTACCGATATGAATCGATGTTTTATCGGTGTTTTGTTGATATCGATGACATGAATCAATGTTTTCGCCATCACTAGGAGCACAAGCAAATTCTCTCTCACTTACCGGTTGGCAATTCATGCCCACTCTCTCCCCATACAAGAAAACCCCCAATAACCGATCGGCAATTCATGCCCCCATACAAGAATACCCCTCAATAACCGATCGGCAATTCATGCACATAGAGTAGAGGGGGGCAGTAATAGTAGAGGGGTGGATGCATCGGCCATCGATGTTTTTAGCGATGTTTTTGTTGATATCGATTGATTTGATGTTTTCATCATCACTAGGAGGACAAGTAAATTCTATTACCGGTTGGCAATTGGCATGCCCACCTTTTCTTTGCCGATTGTGACTTCGTGCCTCTCTCAATTACCGATTCGAGTGACTTTTTAAAAATTAATTGCAGCGAAACGGCTAAAAATTGCTTAAAAATTTAAAAGCCACATAATAAAAAAATATTTGAGGAATTATTAAAAATTATGTTATGTAAAATATATATGTAAGTCTATTGGACCTATCGACTTGAAATTTTGAATGGTCAGTGAACGGTCTCACTTAAAAATTGTGTCGCTGAGAGTTATGTTATGTTTCTGCTTGAAGTTTTATTTTATTATATTTATGTTTTTTTATAAATATAATAAATAAATAAATAAAAATAAAATAAATAAATATCATTTAAATATGATTTTCTTAAACTATATTATATACATATATAAAATTTACAAAATACCAACATAGAAAATTATTCTGGGCTTAGTATTTTCCTTGCTTTATTTTTGATTCGGTTATTTACTATTAAAAAACAGTCCAAAAAAATATTTAAATATCCTCTTATCCCTATTTATTCTTTAAAAAATAGAAAACAATAAAATAATCGTGTTACGCTGCCGATAATTTGTTAACAAAATAGGTTTTATTTAGTTTTTAGATGGTACTCATGTAGAAAACACAATACATACTAATCATTGCAAATGGAGAGACTACTCCCCTCCCATACAGTATTCAGACACAAAGGAATAATACCAACACAGAAAACTATTCTGGGCTTAGTATTTTCCTTGCTTTATTTTCAAAAAGTCAAAAAATATTTAAATATCCTCTTATCCCTATTTAATCTTTAAAAATATAGAAAACAATAAAATAATCGTGTTACGCTGCCGATAATTTGTTAACAAAATAGGTTTTATTTAGTTTTTAGATGGTACTCATGTAGAAAACACAATACATACTAATCATTGCAAATGGAGAGACTACTCCCCTCCCATATAGTATTCAGACACAACGGAAATGCCCGGTTCTACGTCTTTTTCTGGATAATCCTAAAGGTATTATGCCGATTCAGGACGTAGCTGAGGGCAGTGGCAGCCGTGGTCAGGCCAGTCAGATACCAAAGGCCATGCAAGGCGGGATGATCTGTGGGTTTGGAGAGCAAAAGTTTATGATCTCTGGATCCTCTTGCCTGGACTGGACTCACCCAAATAATGCCAAATGGGAGCTCCCAAACTCAGGCCAATGGTGGCCAGCTGCACACCCGTGTTGATCTTGCTGAGCAGTGTGGGCTCCAGTTGGGCCGTCACATGGGTGGCATCAAAGTAGCGCGAAAAGGTTTTCTATCGGGAAAAAACAAGCATAGATAATGAACGGTGATGATAAGATATAGATTAGTGCATGGACTTACCGGCGGTGGCAGACTTATGTAGCGTATGACAAAACCAGCTCCTAAGAGGAACACATCCCGGAAGACAACGATCCCAGTGAGCCACATGGGCATTAGATCCGTGTAACAGAGGGCGATGACCAGCGAGCCCATCAGCAGTTTGTCGGCCATGGGATCCAGGAAGGAGCCTGCTTTGCTCGCCTGGGAGGGCCATCGGCGGGCGATCTGCCCATCCAACTGGAAATGCGAAAGAATTATTTTAATTATGTATCAGCATACAAAATAATGTTCATGCCTTTTATTTTCGTTTGTTTTTTGTTTTGCTTTTCATTCTCTGAGCATTTATTTTGGGACTCGGCACTAGTTGTTGATACTAGATATTCTTTTAGTTTATAAAAATAACTTGGTTCACTTGTTTTGTTTTGTTTACCTAGTATATTTCGATTATCTTTTATAGAGCTTACCAGATCTGATACTCCGGCGATGGCCAGCAGGCTCATTCCAAGCGTAAAGTCTCCCTGGACTATTACATAGCCGATGTAGGGCGACAGGATGGCCCTGCTGATGGTCAGCATGTTGGGTATGGTCATGATATTCTCGCGCTCCTCGCGTATCTCATCGATCTTCTCGCGCACCCGCTCCTGCACCTTGTGCCGCGCCTCACGGATGTCGTCAACCAGGAAGTTTTTGCGTTCGATGAGCTCGGCTCGCTGCCGATCGATGACGCCCTGCAGCAGGTGCCGCCCCTGCACGGTGCGTAGGTGCAGCGACTGCTTCTTGGCGTCGGCATAAAGTCGAAGGCGGGCCAGCTCCCAGTTTCGTCGTTGCTTGATATCCAGGAACGATATGCGAATAAATCCGGTGGCAGCGGCGTAGCGGTTCAGGCAGTTCACAAAGCTGCTGCCGCCCACTCCCAGGACGTGCTCCAGAGTGGCGGCTCCGTGGTGCAGCGGGCGCTGCACCTGGCGGAAAACGATGGCAGGCAGCATGGTGGCTTCAGCGGAGGCAGTCTCTCAAATCCTCGAGCAGCAGCTAGTCAGGGAGACCGTTTTCCTGGGGTTCTGTAATCAATAAGACACCACAATCAGACTCAATTTTAATGACCTGTGGCCTTGATCTGCAAATGATCGGCCAGCGACCCTTGGACACTGGTTGTCGCCCCAGTTGAGACCGCACCATTAGTTGGCTCTCCTCTGCTACTCTTCACGTCTCCTGGAGAATTACGAACTCTGTTTGTGCTTTCAATCGCTATTTAAGCACAACATTTACGAGAATTTAATAAAATTTTGTCTTGTTTTTATTACACAAGTCGGCTTCGAATAGTGTGACCGGGTGGTCTTTCAGCGCAAGGTATTAAAATATGTCACATCAATATACCAAATAAATGTTAACGCATTTTTAGATCTGTTAAAATATTTAATTATTTGAAAATTGAAACTTTAACAATTTAAACAACTGAAACTTAAATAATTTATGCAATGTTTATCATTAAGTTATTATCCTTTACAGAGTGCGCCTATTTTTAATTGAAAATTGAAACTTAAACCATTTTAAAAAGTATTTAACATTATGTTATTATCCTTAACAGAAGGCGCCAATTTTAAATTAACACAAGGACAAAGATTTATCCCAAGACCAGATTTTTTTGAATACAATTTTAACTCTCCTGCCCAAAAATCGCATAAAGCTGCTTTAGTGGCCAGCCTGGCAGGCCAGGACATATTAATGAGAGCACCATAAATAAGCCAGACCGCAAAGCTGCTGCTCTGGACTTGTCAGCCATTTAATTGGATTAAATTTAATTACGCTGGCACTTAACCAAGGCGGGCACTGCTCGACGGCTCTCGTCCGCCCGCCTTGGATATGCAAATTAAGTCGCGGTAAACGTTTATTACTTAATATAAACTTTGGCAGCGGCCTGACCATGACCTGACCCTATCATCCCTGCTAATGAATTTCGCCAAAAGCTGTCCGCCAGAATCTGTTCCACGTTTAATGGCCACATCCTAGGCCATAAAAGCGAACAGAGCCAAATAATTATGACGGGCAGGTTGCATTTTTGCCAAGTTAGCTAGAATTATATACGCTCTAGCTCATTTTTGGGTTTGGTCCTTAAGTCACGTCTCGTGACCACCATCATCGTAATTACGGGCAGGTGAAGAAAGCTGGAGTTGTCCCCCGGGGCGGCAAGGAGTAGAGAGCTGGGCAGCAGCCCACTGCATCAGCATTAATATATAATAATGAACTGCAGCCGAAGGTGTTCGGCACGATAATGTCCATGGCATGTCAGCCGTCAGTTATATGTTAATTTTGAGCGTCCTCCTGTCCATTTTCCTTTTTCCGATTCTCTGAATGGCTCTCAGGGCTACTCAGTAGCTGTCTGCCATAAACAGGAAGCTTCAGCTCCAGGTCCAAGTCCAGTAGGGCGGGAAATGCGCGGCAACGGAAGAGATTGACAACTTTTTGTAAATACTCTGACTGGGCCGAGAGGTATGGCGAATCTCTTGAAAAGTTTGTTAGCAATTTGCATATTTAACTTGCTTTTAATTGAAACATTTTCTTTCAAAGATAAGTTTTGATATTAAAGATTCCCTTTGTTTGTTTTGATATTCAAAATAAGCTTTATAATTATCTATAATTGCACAAAGGGAAATTAAACGTTGAATTCATTTGAATAATTATGTATTATGTTTTGGAAAGTAAAAGAATGGTTTTATTTTTGTTATATTAGATTGATTTTAGATATTAGTTTATTTAGGTTAGTTTTATAGTTAGTTAGTTTATAGTTTTAATAAATTAAAAATGCACCCCATGATAATTAAGAATTATAAACCTTTAAAATGCACTTTCTTTATTAAAAAATCCCTTCTACGAAATAAAACCCATAACTTGGCAAAGGGAATTTATATTTGCTGTTTGATTTCCGCTTTGTGCTCCTTCCATAGCTTTTTATAATTTTTATTTGATTTTTTTTTCACGCGCCTCATTGCGCTTCATTAATCAAAAGTAATTTTCCGCCTTTCACAGCAACCACGCTCCCCTCCCCCGCTTCCCCCTCATTTGTACCTGGCCTGTAGTGAAGATGGCGAACGTCAGCGGAAGAAATCGGAAGGGAAAATGGCGAAGAAAACAAAAAAACAAAGTGATGGCGGCCATTTTGCATTAAGCCAGGACATTTCCCGTATTCTTTCGCCCCTTCATGTGGGCGTGTATTTAAGTGTGTGTGTGTATGTGTGGGGCTAATTAACTGTTTTACATTAAGTGGCCATAAAGGCAGCAAACGGCGAACATTTTAGTCTATTTTAATGCGCTTCGAGTGGCTGGCCGGCGGGCGTGATCGGCTCGGACAATGAAGAACCGCCGGCCATTAGCGGCCATCTCTCTCTATACATATCTTTCATTACCTCCTGCCGGCTCCTGCCACCTCCTGCCGGAGCTCATGGCCGTTTTCTTAAATGATTTACGACTGCTTTAAAGGCCAAACCATAAAAACAGAAGCCAACTTCATCTGGCTGCCGTTCAGGGTTCTTCGCACAGCTCGTACTTTGGTGTTTTCCTTTGTGCTTAATTTAATTAAATACTTGCTCGGACTTTTGCTCTCTGCCATGAGAATGGTTAATGTGGTCAGCATAAATTGCGGCGAGCTCATTTGGCTTTAAATCATTTGTGGCCAGCTATAGCGCCTGTGGCCCCCGGGATAAACCATATAAACATGAACTGGCAAATGGCAATTGGTTCGACTAATGAGAGAAGAAGCCCACCAGGTCCAAGTAGTTTCCTCTAGCAGGTGTGCGGTTCGAGATTTATCGAACAAAAGGTGTTTCTACACTAAGGATAAATTTAATGAGTACTAAATGAAATTAATTTAAATGTTTTATAGAAGAAAAATAATGATTATAGTGTTGAAATTGTATATAAAACAAAGGGACCGTTAATTTATTTTTTGAAATATAAAATATATTTCTTAAAAACCTAAAAACCTACGTATCTGACAGATACCCAAACGAACAAACCAAAACGAACGAAATAAGCTTAAATTTGTCAATTAGCTCATTCTCTTTGCTTCCCTTTTCTCTTTTATAGCAACAGCGGCCTTGGAAGAGCGAACCAGCTGATCAACTGCTTTTGTTTTGCTCTGACATTTGTCAACAGCTTCCCTGCAAAACAAAAACAAAACAAAAAAAAGCTCGCTCATCTAAGGTCGTTGGCCGCTGCTGGAGCAAGAGAGAGAGAGATCGATCAGCTGATCAACTGCTTTTGTTTTGCTCTGACATTTGTCAACAACTTCCCTGCAAAACAAAAACAAAACAAAAGATCGCTCATCTAAGGTCGTTGGCCGCTGCTGGAGCAAGAGAGAGAGAGAGAGATCGATCAGCTGATCAACTGCTTTTGTTTTGAAGGGAAGTTGTTGTTGTAGGTCAGAGCAAAACAAAAATAGTCGATCAGCTGTTTGCTCTTTCGAGGTCGTTGGCCGCTGCGTTAGTAAAAGATAAGCTTTTTAAGCTCATTTCGATCGCTCAGTTCGTTTGTGTATCCGTCAGATACAAAATAAAAATCATGAGTAAGCATTATTTTTAAATTCTATTATATTTTGATTAAAAATTATTTTTATTTGTATTTTATATTTGCATTATTTTTATTTGTATTTATGAAAATGGAATTATATTGCAGATACATACATAAAATTCGACTGTAATCAAGATTTTATTCCTAAAATAAGTATATATATAAGTATTGATAGATTTAATAGGAATTTATAATCATTACAAAATGTTGTATAAAAGGATTACAAAATAAATTTCTAATTTTGGGTAAATTTGTTACCATTAATAATAATATAATAATAATATATATAATATAATATAATAAATATATAATATTTATAAGCAGAAGCTTGGACATTTTTTATAATAGATTTAAAACCTCAAAAGATCTATCTTACACCTCCTTATATTTATTTTCTTCAAACAAAATATCCCCAGTGCAAAACCAATCGAATTTCCCCACTGAGGTAAATCAAAAATGTGCACAAAATTACAAGTTGGATTTGTGGCGGCAAAAGTTGTGTGCAGGCTTCCCCCATTCATGGTTCTGCTGGTTCTTCAATTTCGAAAATGCCGAAAGTCTGCCCACAAATCACAAGCCAATGACGACTAATTAGAAAGCCAGAGGAATAGAGGGGCAGAACGGTAGCTGAAAGGCCTGGCTGGCCTCTTCAGAGAGCAGTGTAACAATGACTTTTCGCAAAACTCCAACTATTTTCAAGCTGTGCAAAGGACTGCCCTCCCCCCTGCCACGCCCCCAGTGGCTATATATCCCCATCTGCACTCCCCCAACTTTGCTTTGTTCTAAGTTATCAACCCACAAGTGGCGGCAAACTTTTGCTTTACGGTGTCGCCATCTTTTTTTCTACAGGAAAACACGGCGGCGGCGGTATGTGCGGGGGGCGCAACTTAAAAGAAGATTAAACCGCAGCTGCCAGGGGGATTCCCCCCAACCCTGCATTTTCTAAGGGAAAAGGGAAAGGGATAACTTTGCCTGGACAGCGGCACTTGAAATGAGAACGCTTGGCGATTTTCAGGCGACACTTGTCGAAAGTTACGCGTAATTATAACAATGTGCGGGTATCCGAGGCTGGAGGTTGGAAACCATCTCTGAGGATGGGTTCCGGCTGGCTAACCCTGGTCGCATTTTAGTTTATGCCCAAAATCACAAGTTGGGAATCGACTGCGAATATGCGGGCGACCTTGCTTGGTGTGATAGGTGTTGGCCGAAGGGGGAAAACCGCACACCAATTAACAAAAAAGATAAAGGATAAAGTTCAAAGGATTTCTGTATTTTGTATTTTTCGTTGCTGGGGGATTCACTTGCCAATTACAGTTTGGTTTTGGGTTTAAGACTTTCGGAGGAGTGTTTCAAATTTAAATTCAAAATATAATTAACTTGAAATTATAAAGTGGAGAGAAAATTAATTGAAATTTGAAGTACATAAACAATATAAATTTTTATTAATTTCAGAAATTACTACAAGACTTTTGTGTTTTAAAATATAATCTTTGAGTTTGAGTTTAAGTTTGAGAATTCAATATTTTCTAAATTCAATTTGTATTTCATATTTTAATGATGATTTCATTACACCCATCTTCTTTACTTCTAAAAAAATTCTTCTAATTTTTCTAAATTCCTTGAAAAATCTACCAAGCCTTATTCAAAGTTCCTCTAGTCCTTGAAATACAAAAGAAACGAAATTGTAATTTAACAAACCTCAAAATAGGAGCAAAACTTTGCCCCTCGGCACTTGATAAAATTCTTTCTTTCGCCCTCCAAGGCTGCGCCTGCCGGATGAAAGAAAGCGCAATTTTGTTTCAATTTGAAAGTCCTCGTCTTCCTGTCGTCAGGGCGACCACATTAATTCGCTTTTAATATAATGAAGCCGCTTAAATGCCAAGACAATGAGACCGAAATGTGGAATCTCAAGTCCTTGCCGGAACGTCCTCGGACCAACGTTGTCGGACCATCAATCAAAATTTCGACGAGGGGCGTATGAAAAACTATAATAAAATCATTAGGCCTGGTAATCCCCAAACGTTCCGGAATCAAAATAAAATCATCAGACCGGAATGATGATGAATGGTCGTCGTCGTCGGTAGGCCCGAGTGGCCACCAGGAGGAGCAGAGGCCCTAGCCCCATCATGGTCATGACAAAAATTCGGTAACGAAATCTTTCTGCACTCCAATCTCTTTTTAATAAACAAAACGAAACGCAGACACACAACAACATTGTGATTGTGCTGTGCATGCTTCAGTAGCCAACACTCAACGGTCAGGCAACAAAAACAGGAAAAAAACAAAGAAATAAACCAAGAATACATTTACAACAAATCGAAGCAACAACAACAATGAAAGCTATAACGCTGGCTCAACGGCGTCATTATCGGGGCAAAATGTCTTGCATCGCTTTGCTCCCAGTTCCGTGCAGACTTTGAATCCCTGAAAATGGTTTCCTTTTTATACCCTCGAACGGAGCACTATAATAAATTAAGAAATATCTATGAAACTATCCATCAGAGGTTATATCAGACATGGGAATCTATATTTTAATCACATTTTGAGCAGTTTTTTATGATATTTTGTAAATATTAAATACTGCTCTATTAAATAATCTCTTTCATATTTTTATAATGCCCAAAAGTATGTTATTTTATTAAAATAAAACTACAAAGGTTAATTTATTATATCTTTGTTTATTTATTATGATATATAAAAAAACCTTAAAGTCAACAAAGCTCTTGAATGAAGATAATTATAAATATAAGGATTTAAAATAAATAACAAGAAATTAAATATAAAAGTACAGATGCTTCTAGTTATAAAATATATAAACTAAAATTAAATAAATCAAATATTAATTTCCTATTAATATATTATATTAAATTTTTCTAGATAACCCCCTATAAATCGAATTAAAAATATAAAATCAGAGTATAAGCAATTTCGGACATTACCACAAACTTTCCACACTCATCATACATATATTTTTTTTTTTGGGGGAAAAGAAAAATGAAAATGTTTAACGCAAAAAAATAAAATACTCACGTTTCTCCCAGGCGAACGTGATTCAATTTGTTTTGTTGGTTAGAAAACTAAAATAGCAACAGCAAGCCAACGGCCAGAAAGGAGAGGAAAATATAACTAAAGCCAGCATGGCAAAGCAAAGCTAAGTAAAATAAAGCAAAGCAAAGCGAGGAAAGCATTGCAAAGCAAGGCGAAAACAGGAAAAATTATAGAACAAGCAAAAACGTTGGGCGGATGTGGGGGGCAGTAAATGTGGGCGGTCTCTCTGTTGGTCACTCGCCATGTTCCAAACTAAAAATAAAAAAAAGAAGAAAACAAAATAAAGGACACCGAAATGGAAAAATGTTAAAAGGCAGCTGGATGAGTCTTAAAGCCAGGATTGAGGCGATTCTGTTTTTGTCTCGACCGCTGCCGGACTTCTCCGGGAGGCACTGGAGCCTGGACTATGAATGGGAATTGCTGCACTGCAGTCCCATTCCGGAGAACCCCAAAAAGTAGGCAATGAAAATGAGCGTGGGCTTGGTCCTTGTTTGTCAGCGAGGGCGGTCTGTGTACTTTTTTATATAAAATACATTTTCAATGGTCAAGATTAATAAAAGGAAGAAGAAATTATTGTATGCACTTGAAAGCTATTAAAATCGTATTTTTAATTAAATAAAAAGGTGTTTAGGTTAGTGATTTAAATCGAAATAAAGATAGAAAGCCAGAAATATCAATCAATATAATTAAAAAGATTAAAAATATATCATATTACGTTTAAAGATAATTTAATTACCGGATAATATAATTTTAATATTGGTTTATTTAACATATATCGCACAATAGTTCACCTTAGGCATTAAGGAAGCAAACATTTCGCTTTTAAAACGACTCCTTGTTAAATAACAAAATTTTATAAGCCACCCCCGCTGCCCTGAATAAAGTTAAATATTGTTGTGGCCAAAAGAACACCCGCTCTCACACACACGTCCTGAGCCAGGGAGACATTGTATATATTGTATGCTACATTGTAACATGACCGGACTATTGTGCCGACTGGCCCACATGTCGAAGGTCATTTTAAATTAGTTTTACTTCTGCTTCTTGGAGTTTCTTTTTTTTTTTTTTGGTTCAAGCATCCTTCGGTGTTTTGCTCGATCTGCAAACGATGTTTGCCAAGGGATTTGCCTCTCAACGTTCGCCGCTCTGTGGGTTCAAAACAGACACATACGCCCCGTGGTCCCGGCGCTGCCGTTATGACAATTACGTTAGACATTTGCGTCACGTAAGTGAGCAGCGCCATCGAAGAAATCCCAGACTCATGCCGACTGTCCAAAACAGAGAATCGCTGGCTCATCCTCATCCCAGCAGCAGTAGCAACAGCAGCAGCAGCATCGATTGCCATGTCACTGGTTATGGGCGTGGGTATGGGGCTTTGGCGGAGCCACGTGTAACAGCATTCGACATAATCAACAGCTTCATTCGGGGAAAACGGCTGCCAATATCCCCGGGACTCCAGCGATTTTTTTTTGTGAGAGATGAGGGAAAGGAAGAGAAGAGCTGGATGGATGCTCCAATTGTTGACAACTTGTGTCTGTCCCCCCTCGCACGTAGCCGGGGAGCAAAAAGTAATAATAAAATAACATTGGCACATTGGGTGCGTGGATTTTTTGGCACCTGTTTTGGCTGTAAGGCAGGAAAAGTCAAGTAACTTGGGTAAATTTTTAAGGATTTTGAGTACAAAAAATATAAAACGTTATGGAATATTATAAAATATATTTTTATATGTTTTAGTTTTTGTTTATATCATTAAAATTATAAAAGAAATTCAATTGTAGTTAGGCTATGCATAGTTTTTAATTTATTTAACTAATTAAATGTGATAACAAATAATAGAGCAACTATAAAATATTATTTATCCTTTTTAAAAACTTCTTCATTCCGAAATTTCATTAAGTATTAAATTATAAAGATATGAAATTAATAACTCACTGTCTATCTATGTACATAATAATTTCCTATTCAAGTTCCATACTAAAAGGTTTTTATTGTGCTAAAAATCTATCTTACAATTCAGCCTTTTGCTTTAATCACGTTCTTTCAATTACTCGATTTTTCCTTGGTCCTTGTTGTTGTTCATTACCTGCAGGTCATTGTATTCCCGCAAATCCTTCATAAATTCGCAGCAAATTCACTTTGTGTCCTGTACAGGGTAAGCGCCATCTCACTACAGCTGACAACGCTCTGCGCCATGTCAAAATCAGCAACAGCAGGAGCAGCAGTAGCAGGAATAGGAGCAGGAGTGGGAGTAGGATCAGCAGGAGCAGGACAACGTCTGCAATGTTTCTTTATTGGAATTGTCGTAAAAGTCGATAACAGAGTCAGAAGGCTGCGAGAGGGGAGAGTGGGTGTGGGTGTGGGTGTGGGTGAGGGGATGCAGGTCACAAGCAATTTAATGTCAATTTTGGTATTAAACGTGCTGACTGCCAATTCACCTGCTGTTTCCGCCTGCCCTCTCCCACTCTTCCAATTCCCCATCCCTTCGCCTCGCTGGCTCTCTGTCTGACTGCCATTCGCATGCTGGACTTGGCCGGCTTTCAGTGTTTGCAAAAGGCTGCCACACGCACTCCAATCCAACAAAACAACAAGTAGAAGCGATGGGGTCAAGGTAACGAAGTAGGAAATATCCTGTACAGAGGAGTATAGTATAACTACCCTGGAATATATGTATATAATTATTTACAATATTTATTTAAGCAAGTATAACCTTAAGTAAATATTTAAAAACTTGTAGAACATTGAATAAAATTTGTAGTCTTAATTTTAGTCAGCAAAAATTAATACATTTTATTATACAAATTTGATAAATGAATTTAATTTAATTATTAGTCAAAGGATAACAATAAAATGAAACCAATGAATAATTGCTATATAATAAACTTTATTTGTCAGAAATACATATTAATTCACATAAATCTGCCTGTGGCTAACACACCTCCGTCTTCGATTAGTATCGCAGGAGGACCACATCAGATATAGAGGATTCAATGCCGGGAGCGTGGTGGTCCTTCAATAACTTTGGCAAACGAATGTTGACAGACCACTGGCATTCGATTAAATCTAATTAATTTCGCAGCACAGCGACATCTCTATTCGCATTTGCACTCTAATAGTTTTCGGATTTGTTTGCTCGCCATTAATTGGTTGACCAGCACGGAAAATATTTAATATTATTTGTCGCCGTAAATGAGAAGTGTGTGTGTGAAATTTAATTGTTTAATGGATATTGTTTGACTAAGCAGCTGATCAATAAGAATTTAATAAACATTTTAATGAGGGAATTGAAATTTAACACAATTATCCTGGCTGAATTTAAATGTATTGCAAATATTTACCAAGCATTCTGACAATCTTTTTGGCTTTCTTGAAGCATTATGTACAAACTCAGGGAAATCTGGGCTACATTTTTACGAAGAGCTTACATTCAGGCATCTTATTGCAGCTGTCGCTTATCCTGTCGCCGCCATTGCATATCGTGTCACGCACACTAGTTAACATGCTACCAAAATGGCGGCCACACTCACTTACACACACCGCCAAGTGCAATCTGCTGCCAACCGCAATGTGAACTTTTCGCGTTTTCCCTTCGCTTTCGTTTCAAGTAATGAAAAAGCGAAAAGAAATCCTGCCCGCTGCGCTCGACCCTCAACATCTGGCGGTGGCGTTTCAAGTTGAAAATTTGCAAACAAGCCGAAAGACGCACAGAAATTAAATGTGCCGGCTTGGAAATTAAGTTGAGGTCCTTAAGAACGCATTATAAAAATTATGGAAATATTTTAACAACGAATTTTGTATACAATATAATTGAATATGTGATATATAATTATTTTGGCTACAAATAATTGAAATATTATATATATGAAAACCTAAAATGCTGTCTGGATGTCTAGACTTTCTTTGTTTGTATTATATAACCAACGAATATATATATTTTCAATACCACTCAACCTTTATCCTTTAAAATTGAAATGGAAATACAACAGAGTCTAGCCACAAATACCTTGGCAATTTCTGAATATTCTCCATAAAGACTTATCTTGAATTAAACTCAAAGTAAATTGTAAACTCTTTTATTTAACAAATAAACAACATTTTTAAGCTTCTATAAAAATAAACTTAATTAAAATGTACCATTGCTTGGGCCTTGATTTTTCCCCTGGGGGGAGGCAGTTTTCAATATTGTGTTGCTGCATCATTTACTTGGCTCGTCTGTGAGTGTTCCCTGCAGCGAGCGGCAACCTTTGCGCGAAAGTAATTTTACCCGGGACAAGGTCAGGGAAGGAAATCGCAAAAGTTTTCGCAGCAGCAGCACACACTCGCACACACATAAAAAAGTGAAATTTAAGCCACACACGCAGGGCAGAAGACAGACGACAGTTTTGCGCCAAGGCCAAAGGACTCGGGGATTGAATGTATGACCTACACTCACGCCCCCGCACACACACACAAGCTGCCGCCATTTTGTAACCATTTTATCATGGCAAACAAAAGCGGCTTACAGAACCCCCTCCCCACGATGTCCTTCTGTTGTCTCTTTTGTTTTTTTTTTGTTCTTGTTTTTTTATTCCGGTTTGTTTCGACTTGAAGTTGATGAATTTTACTCATTCCCTTCGCCAAAAACCGACTCTCTCTCTCTCTGTGTCTGCAAAGTTATTTTATTTCGTGTCATTTTGTAATTTTCGTGGGGGTTTTTCGGGGGGGAAAGTTGGAGACTTTGTCACTTGATTAGCATCGCACCGCAATTAGGCAAATTGCCGGGATGCATTTTGAAACATCCACATGCTTATCGACTTTGGCTCTGATTAGCCCCACCGCACCTCTCCGCAACGAAAAGGTGGCAACGTGGTGCTCTCAGGCGTAATTACATCAACAATTCCAAAAACCTACCCGCGCCGCCTCGAAAAAGCCCAGGTCCTTGCCGACGCCGTTGGTCGGGCAATGTCACTCACTGCTGGGCATTCAATGTGGCACGAAACGTATCCATTATTCAGGACGTGGTGCAAACAACTCGACCGACAAGCCAACAACGTCCGCCTGCGTGTAAGACGCAGCGCCAACAGTGGACGACTGTGGCCTGTGGGCGGGAATGAGGATCTCCATCCACATTCCATGGCATACGCACACCATATTTGGCATGTGAACTTGCCTACTAACCTTGTGTGCATGTGCCATGCAATTGGCCCCAGGATAACCCAACAATAACAACAACGACGACGGCAAACGACAGCGGCAACTCCGACTGCAAGGATGTGCAAACATCGCTTTGGTCCTTTCGGTAGCCGCAATGGGCTAGTTCGGTCTGGTGATGTGCTGTGGCCAGTGGACTTGCCTCGTAATTAAAGTTCCCCAGTTCCCACTCTGGACAGTACAGTACAGGTACAGTTCATGCCAAAAACATTGAGCAAGGAGTGTTGCATTAGGCCAACCTAAGCTGATCATGAAAATGAAAATTTTGGGTTTCCCTTTAGCCAAATTACCAATTCATGGCAGTTGCAGAGAGTCAAGGAAAAGCAATTTCAAAGGATTTTTAAAGCGGTTTTTTGAAAATGTTAGTGATGCGAAGGTTTTTTTTTTAAATGAAGTCTCTCTTATTCAAAACAAAAACCCAATTTTATACCAAAACCAAAGCCTTATTTAAAGCAAATTAAAAAGACAGCCGTCAATCAAATGAATACAATGGCTTTCAATATTATGAAAGCTTGGCTGCGGCTGCTGCTAAATTTTATGTCCCCAACGAACAGTCACTAAACTGTCATGAAATGCAATCCCATTTGAAGTTTGCCTTTGACAATAGACACAAGTCCCCAAAGGCTGGCGAAAAAAAGCCCCGAAAGCGAGAGATATTGTTCGCCAAAGTTATCGTTGGCTGCGCATCGCTAACACAGTGCAGTGGCGTCGGCGAAACCAGTGACAGCCATGTTTCCTGCATCAGGAGTCGCAACGAGTTGATGCTCGGATGCATTCCACCCAACGCCAGCCAGGGCCCTTTTTTTCGTCCCTGCGAGCCATACACAATCCTGGCCACATTTCCTCGTTCTATTTCTTTTGCCCAGCTGCTGCGTCTCATTGGCTTTTGGCTAAGGCACAGAAAGAAAAACAAAGGTGGCAAAAATAAGTTTAAAAATCATTAACAAAGCATAAAGGTTTAAAATTACTGCTATATTTGGTTTAAAAATATTTTCAAAGATCTCTTATCGCATTTAGTTGATTAACTTTCCTGTAAATTTGGAATATTAGACAGGTTTTTCCTACAACAACTAAAAGATTTGTACAACTTCAATTCCCAAAAATTAGCCAAGATATTTTTCGTTTTTCCATCACGAGTGATCCCTATATCGCACTTTTTGCAAAAAATGACTTTGCGTATACGTAATTTTTTTTGCAAACACAAAATTACGTATACGCACTGGTTTCGTTAATATTTAGCATTAAAAAAGCTAGTACAGATTTCATATCACTTAGAACTTTTGATTATGATGTTATAGGAGCTTAGTCTAAATCCGATTGACAGTTTTACTTATTATTTTTCAATGTGTACGACTTTTTGTGGGGGGGTTTTGGTTTGGTGGCCGCCTGCGGCTGGTAAAACGACAAAATGTATGCTATGTTCCGGCTGAATTGCAGATTTTCATCCTCCATACATACATACACAGCAGCCGCTTATTCCCTGCGCCTTTATGTGCAAAAAGCGAGGGGGGGCGCCTCCACTTTCCACCCTTTCCCGTAGCTCTTACTTAGTTTCGTGTAGGGAACTGCGGGATACTGGGGGGGCAGGGACAATGTTTTGCCATTTGGCCGCATATTGCTAATGGAATGGAGCACACTCGCCCCGCCTCGTTCCGCCTCGCACCTGGCACTGGCTTGGGGATTATCCGAGCAGTTCCGCAGCATTCTTTCGGGATCATATCTAAATTGAAAAAGTTATCGGAGCCGTGTGTCAAATGTGTCGCCGTCACCGTTACCGTCGCCTTTTATTTACAATTTTATTTTCATGGCAAACGTGTGTGTCGCTTTGGATAATCGATTCAAATCGATGCCAGGCTGAAGATGCCTACTGCGGCTGTCGAAATCCGCTTACAATACGCCAGGATATGTCGTTGACAGCCGGCTGTCCGGCAAGCAATAAACAAAAATAATGTTGCCAGCTTCCAGGCGCGCGCTACATAAATTATAACATTAAAGACACCACCGAAGGGCATAAAAATCTTATTTATTCGCCGAAAATCGCTGCGTTGGCTGATAATTCGTAGCCATAAATTAGCCCCGAACAAAAGTTGGAGCCCCGTTAAATGCGTGGGCTCAATATCCGGATCTGGGATTCCGGAATTGGGACGAAATTAAAACCTGGTCCTGGATGCTTAGACAGGCGATTTAACTGTTATCCCCCCACATGACTGTGTGTGTGGCCATTAGTGACTGTTCAATCTGTTCACTAGGTGGCTCAAACTTTGCCCAAAATGTTCATCGATGGACCACCGGACGAAGCTCATTACGTATTGATGCCCTCTCATGTGAAATAATTGGCGTAGTTGTCCATTAGCATTTAATAATTCATGGGGTGTCTATCCATCTCCCTCTCTGTGTGTGTGTGCCAGCCAACAAAAGTCAAAATTGTGCTGGCTGCTGAGGCTATTAAGTTCAGGCAATCAGACACAATGTGTAAACCCGATTAGCTTCTCGGTGTTGCCTTGGCTGGGAGTCGGGTGTGTGAATAGATTATCATTGCAGTGATATTTGAGATGAACTCAATGTAAGCAATTGATTGATAGCCAGATGGTTGAGCTGAAATTGATTGATGAAAATTAATTGGGATGCTGCCCAAAAATTACCCGTCACAAAATACAAACTCTTGAGACACATTTTTCATGTTTTACAATTCCATTTTATTTTTCTTTGAATGAACTTTAATTTACAATATTCATTATTAATTGCTTTAATATTATAAATTGTTTTTCTTTTTTGTAATAAACTTTTCACACATACCAAATTTTAGCTAATATTTGTTTTTGTTTTAAGCATTTAGGCGTGCCTAAATAAAAATACATTTCACAGGAACCAAATCGTTTTGCCAATACACATTACATTATGTTTATATTCTTTTGTTTTGTAAATAAATAAACATATTTGAAAGCTTGTTTATACACTAAATAAATGAGAAGAATATTAAAGATACTACAAATTAAATGATTTAATGCTTTTAAACTGATCACAGCAAATTGTTTTTTTTTGTTGAATACCCAAGAACGAAAAAACGGAGCAAAATATTTGTTAATTAGATACATTTTTAAATACTCTAAAAAATTGTATTATGTTTTTGTTTTTTGCTTTTTGTAAATTTGTTCTAAACGTTTGAGTTTTGTTTTTGTTTTCAGTTTTTATTTTCTACGTATTTACAGAGATGTTTTTCTTCAAATATTTGGCTAAAAATTAAACCAACTTGGTGCTAAAAATGTTATTTTAATCGTTACGTTCAAGTTACTAACTGATTTTTATTATTTGTTCCATAACAAAACGGGTTTTATTACTAGTCACAATAATAGTTAGGCCTATAAACAGTTTCCGTTTAGCTAATATCGCTTTTTCCATATATTTTTTTTGATTTCACAAAATGTTTCTTTCTGTACCAAAACTTCAACGAAATGTCTTAACTTTTTACAATTGATTTCATGGACGTGAAAGGAAAGTTGCACTCCTTTGCTCTGAGTCCTGGCTCCTTCGTTCCTTCTCTGAGTTCTTCTGGGCTTCTGTGTGTGTGTGTGTGTCTGTCTGTGAGTGTGTGTGTCTGTGGGTGGTGTGGGCTTGAGTATGGGTGAGGTATGTGACTCGGGTGCGTGTGTCTTTCGACGCTAGTTGATGTTAAAACGTTGCGCCTAGAAAAGTTTTCGTTGTTATTAGTTTATGGGCGATTGTGTGTGTGTGTGTGTATGGGTGTGTGTGTGTGTTTTTAGTATTGTTACATTTAAATTAAATTTTAAACTAGGCAACAAATTGAATTTGTTGAGTATTTTCTTCACTTTTCCCCTATGCTGTTTTCGTTCTTGTCTTTTCTATTTTGTTTTTGGCATTCTTCATTTTCTTACTGCTAAATGAAAGTATTTGTTGCTTAGACTTTCATTTTTAGTTGAGTTTTTCTTGTTGTTTTTTATTTTTTGGTGCCTTGGTCTAAAGGAATTACTAGTAGGAGATGCTCAGTAGTTCTTCTTCGGTGTCTAACCGGCCAATGTGTGTGTTGGATATGCATTTTGGGAGGATCTTTGGCAGGTCCTTTACACACACTCGGTGCCCGACTCAACGAGGGGTTTATTATGCTACAAGGGGGGATTAGGAAAAATAAATATTTTGGTTAGTTGAAGTACAGGAAATAATAAAAATAAATTAATAAACAAAAATTAAATTAATATATAGAGAAAAACTTATAAAAGAAGAGAATTTGAAACCACTGAGGTTTAAATAATAAGCAAACTAATAAATCTTAGAATTTAAATATTGAAAATTAACTAAAACGAAATTTTAATATTTTTAATAATACCAATAAATATTTTTAAAGATCCAGTATGAAATATCAATAACCATTAATCAAAAACTTAAAAGCACAAAAATAAAAAAATGTAAAGCAAAAATTCTACCTTTTTCGGAAAACTAAAATAAATATAAATAATAAATAAATACAAATAAACTACTTATAAATCTCAACTTTAAATTAAATATTAAAGAAGTAATTAATTTAAACTAAATCCAACTACCAAAAAAAAAAAACAAAAGTAGCTCACACAAAAAGGTAATTTTTGATATGTTAAATAATGAAAATGAAATAAACCGCAAAATACCAATAAAAAAGAGATTTGGTTAGCAATTTCCTAAACGAGGATATTTAATTATAAACCCTAATGAAAACGGCCAACCGCTAAGCCTGCGGCATGGATTTTGGGGGCAACGAGTTCGCTTGCTTATATGCAAATGATGTTGTTATTTATTGGTTGCGCTGTGGCAACCGAAACAGAAAATCTCTCTTAATGCCACTTTGTTTAATTTCGCATAATTATAATTATCCATTGGTTGTCTTATTTTTTTTGTTGTTGTTTGTTTGTTTATTAATCAACCAACCGCTTTAATTAAAACTGACAACGAAGCAGCTGCCGCAGAGGCAAGGTAAAAAATAAACGTAATTTAATTGAAATGTTTTACCAAAATGCCATTCTCTGAGACGCTTTATGGTTTAGTGAGGCAGACGGGGCGGACAGTGCGACATTTTGACGCTCCACTAACGCCATTTAATTGGCCTTTTAGTTAATTGGCCAATTGATATGCACGTTTTGATTGCATTCGCAGCTCTGCAATTAGCGATAACCAATGGGCAGGTGTCGATTGTGAACTCGAAGAGCACACTGCCTGCTCAATGCTAAATGAAATCATAAAGCAATAAAATAATAATTAAATTGTACACAGGAGTGGCCGATGTAATATAATATGCTAATAATAATGCTCTAATATTTGTCCTGCGACCACAACTTACCGGTTTTAATGACTAAATTGGGACCGTGGTTTCGTTTCATTTCGTTTTGTTTCGCTCGCGGCATTTAAAATTTAAATAAAATAGTTGGATAAACGAATTTCGATTAAATATATATATATAAAAGTCTCTCAAGGGACAAGACTCTTTCACAACAATTTTTTAGGACTCGCTTAAATCTGATCTATCAGCTATTTGGATCAACTTAACTTAGCCTAGGATACAGCTATGATACGCATACACTTGGCCATCTATATACAACATTAACTTAGCAGCTAGCGCCTAGAACCTCACGTAGCTAAAATCATTCGGATTCGTAGCCATCGGAGGGGCGGACCCGCTTACCTCCTCCTCCATGGCAGTGGCATACATCTGCGGCGTTCCGTTCTTCTGCAGACTGAAATGATCCTCGGTGGTCTTGTGATAGACTGGATTCTCAAAGTTCATCGAGTTGACCGCCCGCGTGCAACGTCTGTACGTGACCACGAGAACCTGCATAAAAAATGTATTAGTTTTAATTAATTTAGAAGTTACTTCTAACATAAAATATATTATAAATACTTACCATAGTCAGTAGAGCCGCTAATCCTATAGATGCTATCACAATCATGGCTATTGGGCGATAGTCCTCCTTTGGATTCTGGGCCGAGTCATCGGCCTTGTTGGTTGTGTGGGTGCCATTGCTGCTGGTTTTTCCTTCAACTAATACGAAAAATATAAAAGAAATATTTAGAAAGTTAGTAAAAATTCGTAAAAATCCAAAACAATTAGACAAATATGAAGAAGGATGGGTTTTTGATAAACAATCAAATTAGTGAGTACCGGAATCCATTTAGTGAAGAAATATTTGTTAATTTAAATGATAGCAGGACTGACCTTAATTTCCTTAAATACCTCAAAAAATATAGCTCTATCTATTATTATATATTAATCTCTTTAAAATCCCCAATAAAAAAATCAATTATAAAAGTAAACTTCCCTTAAAAACAAATTCCGCACTTCATCTCCTTTCCCCCAAGCCCATAATTTCATAATTCCTATGACAAAATATAATTAAAATGTTGTCTTTCGACTGGCGAAAAGCGAATAAAAAAAAAGGAAGAGGAGAGTCGTCCCCAAACGATGACTACATCCCGTGGCGAATGTTTCCGCTTTTGGGTTTCCCTTGGCTTTGCTGTCACTGACTCGGTGCGCTTTTATTTGGCGGTGCCCTTTGCTGTTGTGGTGGCAGGAAGTTGTAGGATTTTTCCGCTGTCATCATAATTCGTTTTCATATTTTTCCGTTTAGAATTTGTTCAACAGCAGAAAAAACGCACAAAGTTAAGAGCCGCTGTGGGAGGAGGAGTGAGCGCGCGTTCGCCTGGCAAAAAGGATATGAAGCCCCGCATTTAACGCGCGCCCTCAAGTTTTTCCCCCAACTTTCAACGAATTTTCTTGTTGTTATTAATTTTTGCTCTACGACTGTCCAGAAGGCCAAGGGGGAGGTGTGGCTTTGGTCTTAGGCGAGAGCATGTGGCAGGGAATTATCATTAAAAGTTGATAGCAGGCAGCAGCTGGTCGGCATCGATTTCGACGTAGGCGCGTTAAGATGCTGCAAATTTATTTAAGCGGCATTAACAGACAGTCAAATGGCAGGGCAAGTCGCTGAAAAGTTGCACGTGTTGCTGTGGCATATTAATTGCCCGATTTATCCCAGGAGTGGGTGTGTGCTTGTTTATGATTTGTACTTTTTAAGACAGAAGATGGTTCAGGATAAGCCAGATGCTGTTTTTTTATATTTTTGAACTTTTTTCTGGCAGCTTAATAATTGTTTTATTGGGCAAGATGAACATTATAAGCATCCTTTTATCTCAGTAAAAGTAAAGCACTTTTGTTCAAAATTTTACAAAAAGGAAAACTGATATTTTGATTAAAAAAAAAAATAAAGCAAGTGCTTTTTTATAAAATATAAAAAAATGATTTAATGGTTTCGTTTGGGGAAATGGAATTTTATATTTTGCTCTTTGGTATCTAACGCTCTCCTGCTCTTGTGGCAAGTTTTATGCTTGCCTATAAATGTCATATATTATTGCGCCCTCCTAATCTATACAAAATGCAATTTCCGTGCTTCACTCACGCACACATACAGGAGAGTTATGCCTCATTGCCCATTTGGATAATCCAGCACATGTGTTTTCATATTTATTTGGAAAACTCCAACTCGGTATAACGCATAGCAGGTGCCTCTCCTGGCCTCTCCTCGATCCCCGGCCAACGGAAGTGCCATAAAAAGTACGACAAAATGGCTGCCGTGCCACAATTTTCCTTCCCGAAATGAAATAAAAACGCATAAAATATGTTCCGTCACCTGTTTCGGGTTTATTTCGGAGGGATAGAGAGCATGAGAGGGGATGTAAACAGATTAGATAAACCGCAAAAGAAAAGTTTGAAAGTTTTACAAAAAAAAAGGAAAAGCTTAGAGAAAGCAAGTCCAAAATGGTGTGGCATGCAAATAAACAAAATGGCGGCTTTGCTGCCATGTCTGACCTCGGCTCTAGGCCCTCTTGCCCCGACTGTCTTCACATTGAAGGCAATATGCAGTAAAGTTAGAGGCGAACAATAACAATTGCCCTGAACTGACCCGAGCTGCAGGCAAATGAAAGTCATAAAATGCTGCAAGGAGTCAGAGCAGCAGCTGTTCGCCCAGTTTTCCTCCTGTATTTGCCGCAATTTTCCCGCATTTTCCGCCGCCTCTCTGAGCTTCATTTTATGTGGTTGGCTATTAAAAACGCAGTCGTTACTTCGACGGCTCAAAGTTTATGGTTACCGAGGTCTGGGTCTGTCCAACTGCCATTTCCCTGGCTGTGTCTCTGTCCCTCTCTCAGGGGTATTTGCGAAACTTTGCCTGCGCTTAATTAAGCAATTTGAAGTGGCCAAAGATGGCCAGGGAAAAAGTAGCGCAAACCGCTAATTGAAATTGCAGTTATGCTGCTGGACGCCGTCATCATCATTGGCAGGGCTTGGCCATCTAATTGAAATAGTCCTTAACTAGTTTATAGTTATTTACTTGGCCCAGCTTCTGCAAACTTTTCCTGGCTCGTTTGCCTTTAGCCGGGGCTTAAGCCCTCCTCCTCGTTGTCGTCATTATTTTGCCACAAATGTGTTGCAGTTCAAGTCCGTCCGCGAATCCTGAGCTGATTAGCTTTCTCCACGCAAAGTACACACACCCCACGCCCCAACGACCTTCAAACCCTCGATTCCGCCACTATGACTTCTTTAAACTGACGTAATTAGGCACAATTGTGCGGGCTTCTGAGTAAGCTTACGCAGGAAACTTGATTTCATTCTGTCGTAGGCATGACAACGTATTAAAGCGCTCACTTCTAAGCCGGCCCAGCAAATGTGAGAGGATAAAGGACAACAAAAAAAGTGGCAGAGATTTTAAAATAAAATCTTATAAAGTTGAAGGTTTTTATACCGCAATTGTAAAGCCTTACGAGAACTGGTTTAATTGCTTTTCTAAATTGGGCTTGAGACTCACTTAACTAATATTCTTTTGCTGTATGAAATTATATTTAATTCGTTTTTGGGTTGTTTAATTTTGATAAGAATAATAAACATATTTAAAGGTTTATTACTTTATTAAAATTCAAACAAATACCTAAAGATTTTAAATTACGAATTTTTTCAGCCTTTAAACCTGTTCTAAAAATCTCCAAAATTGTTTTTGTCATGATACTATTCACAACATTTAACTGCCGCAAAAAACAAATGATTTCCCTTTAGAGACACAATTTATTTCTTGTTAAAAATATATCAGTGTCTTGCCTGATGCCCAAGGAACCAGACCAAATACCCTTTATTAGCTTTATTTATTCCCCGAAAAGAAGCCAGCTGAAATTCGGTTGCCAACGCAAAATATTTTTTGCTGCTTTTCATTTTCATTCTCGTTTTCAATAATGGAGGACCGTTCAATTTGGCATTCCGATTGATCAAAGTGCGTCTGTCTGTCTGCCTGTCCCTGCCGGGAGGCGGCTAAATTTGTGTTTATTAAAAATAATGATACGGCATTTAGAAGAGGCGTACACACAGAGGGTTCTAATTTAAATCAATAGCAACAACGATACGGGTTCAAAACGGACACACACATACACATTGGAAAATGGGAGAAAATTGTGGAGGGGAAATGGTTCTGTGGTGTTGCATATTTTTTGGGATAAACCACGCCGGCTAGATGGGGGCAATTTATTTTGCTCCAGAGCCGACACACCAAATGTCGACAGTTCGAGGTGTTGACAGTGCCAATTTGCTGGAGGATGATGATACCGATGATGGCGATGACGAATTTCTGGTTAAACTATTTGCCATGCTCCATGTCACCCTGATGTTGGTGTAGCATTGGTATAGTGTTGGTGTTACACTTGATGTTTTTGGTGTTGTTGCTTATGTACAATTTAATTTCATGGCGATTTGTTGACGACTCTCCTACAGTCTGTCGCTGATATGTCAGAGAAGGTTGAACTGCTGGCTGTCCCTCGCCTGCTTCTGCCGCCTCTGCGGTTGTCAGCCGTTCATCATTCCCGCTTCCAGCCAAATGCCCATCCTCATCCCTATAACCATACCCATCCCCATCCCCATCGTCATCGTCATCCTCATTCGCATCCTCGCATCCATGTCATTCTGTCAGAGCAGTTCGCAAATTGCAAGGAGAATTTCGCCGGGTGCTGGATATGGAGCCCCGTTTAAGCTGAACGGGAGGAGGAGGTGGAGGAGTCCAGGGGAATCTCTTTGGGATTGCGCTGCTGCCATTAAACATGTCACCAATGGCTCCTCTCTCTCTTGCGGTTTTTACAATGTCTGCGTGGCTGTGTGCGCGACCCGATATTTATGTTTTACGCTCAGCTCGTTCGCATTTTGCAAACTTTGTGTGTGTGTGCATTTTGAGTGATTACGTCGATATCATTGATGTTGATTTATGATGATGACTATGGCTATATGTGTGTGCATCTTGTGCTCGAGAAATTGTGGCAACAAAAAATTAAAAACAACAAGATGAGCAGGTGAAAACGATGTTTACAACGGAAAGGTGGACATAATATCATGGGAAACAGACATAAAACTTAAATAAAGCCAACACCAAGATTGGAAGCTGGAAAAAGGAAAGTGTGTGGAATTTCGAGGAGATTATTATTTGAAGGAATAATTTTGGAATATTAAAATTGTATTTTTGAATAGTAAAACAAGCTTTTACAAAGTTTGGAATCAAAATGTTGTTGAAATTCAAATTTAAGGAAACAACATGAAAACAAAAGCATCTTCAGCTTAAAAAATCTCTTTTACTTCATTTTAATATTTAATGTATATTTAATAATATTTAAAAAAGTCTCATTCCAATTTTATTGAAATTCTCAGTATCACATTTCCCTAGCTCACCAAACCCTTAATCATAAAAGGACCTCCACCATAGATTTTCAAATAAAAACATGTCGCATACCCGGCGCTTCACTGTGCGCATCTTGAGGTAGACTTGTGGTGGTTGGGGTGAACGACCTGTTTGTCGTCCTGTGCACCGCTGTGCTGTTATACTTCGTACTCGGAATTCGCTCTATAACAAAAGTTAATTTCATAGATATAATGAAATCGGAAATGGCGTAAAACGTTCGTTTCAATGAAATGTGCACTGCAGTGCGGGCCACTTAATAGGCCGCAACCGCATCGGGAAAACGTTCTGCCATGTCCTTGGTCCAACCTGGCCTGTTCGACTGACCGCAGGACAGACAGCAGCCATCGAGGCGAAAGAGGACAATCGCTCGGTGCGGCGCGCATCAAATGCAATTACGAAATGCCCCCTCCTGTTAAATTCCCAACAAGAACGTAAAAAAGGCAAAACTACTTACGATCCTCGACACACATGAGGCCGTCGGGCATCAGCTTCAGGCCCGTGGGACAGGCGCAGGATATGCGCGGACTCCGCTCGTTAATCCTGGGCGCTGGCAGGCAGAGGTGGGAGCAGTGACCATTGACCGATTGGCAGTGGTTAACGCCATCGGGCTGGCGGTAGGGGTGGTAAACGTGCACCACCATGGGATGTTCGAGCTGCAGGAAAATGGTAGAGCAATTAGTGAGTTGCTTGTCTGCTAGGCATATATATTACTCATACGCCATGTATAACTAGGTGATAATTTCCTTACCATATGCCCCGCTGTGACGGCTTCCACATCCTCTCCCGTGAACTTGTTCGCCTTGAAGACCGCCTGCTTGTCCCAGTCGGTCCAGTAGACGTAATCCTCGAAGGTGGTGATGGAGAAGGGATGCCGCAGGTATTCGCCGGAGTAGAGCACCTGACGGCGCTCAGAGCCATCGTAGTTAGACGACGAAATAGTATTAAGCTTGCCGTCCACCCAGTAGAGGCGTTTCTTTACCAGATCCAGGGTGATGCCATTGGGCCACTTGACATCGTAGCTAATAATGGCAGTACGGTGGGAGCCATCCATGCCCGCCCTCTCAATGCGCGGTGAGGCGCCCCAATCGGACCAGTACATCCAGCCATCAATAGGGTCCAGGGCAATAGAACGCGGAATGTCCAGCGCATCCTTAATAAGAACCTTGCCCATGTTGCCCTCAAAGTTGGTCAGTTCGATGGTGCACTTGTGTGTGTCCGTATAATACACATGGTTATAGATCCAATCCACGGCCAGGCCATCCGAGGTTACCGAAGATTGTTTCAGCACCACAGTCTTCTCGTTGCCCTCGTCAATGGGCGCCTTGTAGATGCTCTGCGTGGCTATGTCGCTCCAGAAGATCATCCCCGTGCGGAAGACAAAGTCCAAGGCTGTGGCTGCCTTGGTACTATTCACAATGGATGTCATCTCAGGGCGTTCGAGGGCTAGCTTTCGGATGTCATGACGCCGGGCCAGCAGGAGAGAGGCATGTCCTTCGCTGGCCTTGCAGCGTGTGTGGTTCTTCAGGACCCGCATATAACCCGCCTCGCACTCGCACTTGAAGGCTCCAATCTCATTGACGCACACCTGCGAGCAGATGCCGTGTGTCTCGCACTCGTCGATGTCCACGCAGCTGCGCTTGTCCGCTGCCAGCTTGTAGCCTTCCTGGCACTCACAGCGATAACCCACCGCCAGGTCTATGCACTGATGCATGCATCCGCCATTTTTGGTGGCACACTCATTGATGCCACACTTGCCGGCGGGCTCATCCTCGCCGTTGGGACAATCCTTCCGGCGGTCACAGACCTTGGAATTGGCAATGCACTGACCGCCGCCGCAATCGAATTCGCTGCTGGCATTGCACGTCCTTGGCGGAGCACTAAGGTTGCATTTCTTCTCATCGCTGCCATCGGGGCAGTCACGATCCCCGTTGCAGGTCAAATGCCCGGCAATGCAGCTGCGATCGTCGCACTGGAACTGATCCGGCCGGCAGGTCACGCTCGCACAATGCTCCTGGGACTCGTCCTCGCCATCGGGACAATCGGCCTCGCCATCGCACACCCAGGTCCTGTGTAGGCAGGTGATGTGATCCCGGCACTGGAACTCGCTGGCCTGGCAGAAGTTTATCGAGGGACGAGTGCAGTTTTGCTAGGGAAGATAATGGAAGTTAAGGGTAGTATAAATAATCGATATAAATTTGTATATTTTGATATCTTAAATGGGTTAAGCCTGATTTATTTCTATAAAATATGGCAAACTTTCGCAGATACATCATATATTTATAAATCCCCTCAGCTAAGATGAATCTCTGTGCGTGGCGAGGATAAAGAAAGTTAAGTTTACTGCTGCTACAACAGTTTGCTTTTCTTGTTAAGTGCCAACCAAATATTCAGGCAGTTAAGCTTGGCTCACAAACACAGCCATATACACGGGCACACATATACATATGCACTGGCACGCACACACACACACGAGGGAACTATATCCCTCTGGCCATTTCCTGCATTTTTTGTGCTGCATACTTTTCAGGGCATTTTGCACATATTATACTCTTTGTTTGTTAAAGGATATTTGAAACTAAAGATATTATAGATTTATATATTTGAAAACATTTTAAAATAAAATAATTATAAATAAAATAGTTCAAGACATTTTTGGCTATCAAATTCTAAACTCTCTGTGCTATTTCTTTAAATGAAAATGAGGTTTTCTTGTTTTAAATTATAAAATCCTTTGTAGTGTAAATATATTTATATATATTTGTGTATTTATCTAGATTCTAGAAAATAAAAACATTGGCAGAGCAAACAAAAAGCGACATATTCGTATAGTTTCCTATAGTTTCTCTACTTTTATTGTTATTCCGGTGCCATGCAATTTCGTGCTCCATCCTACTTCCCCCCTCTGACAACAAAAGCCATGCGTCATACATATAAATGTTTATGGGGAAACAGTTGCCGACATGGTCCTCGTCGTCGTCGTCGTCGTTGCCAGTTTTGAATAATGCTCGCGTCCTGCATAATTTATGCTTCCTAGCTAGCCTCATGTGTGTGTGTGTCTAGGGTTTGATAATGTGCTCATATCAATTTTCATTGCCAGGAATAAGGTAGCCGAAATATGGTGAATATATTTAAGTTTTAAATAAAAATTGTTAGGAAAATATCCTCAAGCATTTGATATATTCCCAATCAATACCAAGAAATTGTAAATAAACAAAAAAACATGTCCTTGGTACTCACCAACTCATCGCTGCCATCCATGCAGTCCCTATCTCCATCGCATTGCCACTGTTTGGGTATGCAGCTGCCACTGGCACAAGTGAAGGCATCCTCGGCACACGTGTGCCCAGCGTCGCAGCCCTTCTCATCCGATCCATCGCCACAGTCATCGTCCTCGTCGCACCTGAAGCGATTCTGGATGCAACGCCCATTGCCGCAGGTGAACTCATCCGAGCGACACGTTCTATCTGCACGGTGGAGGAGGAGGAGGAGGTCAGTCAAACGATTAGCTGGATTTCTCCAAAAGGGTTTTGCGGGGAGGATTCGTTAGCTGATTAGTGAGTGAACTTTATGGTATGACATTTGGTATGGTTTTGGTATGGGAACTACAGCAACCAACAAACAAGGCCAGTGAAGTGTACTTGGGAGAAAACCAACACCATTACAACAAACTGTCAGCCAGCAAACAAAGGATATATGCGGGGCTGGGCAGGGAAAAATGTGAAAGTGACAACAACAACAAAAAAAAAATAAAGCAACAGCAAACTAAAGCTTATCCTGTGTGTGTCCATGTCCGCGTGTGTGTGTAAGTGTGTGTTTGTGTAAATATTTGTGCTTTATTGCATGCGAGTTTTAAGCATGGCATTACACAATTTCGCAGAGAAATATGTGTGTTTATACTCAAGTGCTGGGTAAAAGGAAGAGAAAGTAAACTAGGATAGTAAAAGAGTGAGCAGGATATAGCAGCCAACACCAAGCAGAGGATAAGTACAGAACAGAAAGTAAGCACTAGCATTGATTTGGTTTTGGCTTACTGCACTGGGCCTCATCGCTTCCGTCGCGGCAATCTTTGTTCTGATCGCACATCCAGGCCAAAGGAATGCACTCGCCCTCGCCCGACTTGCAGGCGAATTGTTCAGGCGAACATGTCTGGCTGCCTAAAAAAATAAAAACAGGAGGATATTTGGTTCACAAGAGTTCTGAAATTAAAAAGAATCGAGTCAAGAAGATATAACGGCAAGCCGAAAGTTAATAAGTCAAAAAGAAACTCTGAAAAATTTAATTTTTTTGTAATAAATCAAAGAGAACCTCTACAAAATTTATTTTTTGTGGGTTTTAATTTTTGGTAATTATTTAATTTAGATAAGACACAAGTTCTACAGCTTTCCTTGTATTCTTTAGAGATTATATTCTTCACAGTAATATTTTCAGAGCCCAGCAAGATAAGGCCACCAAAAATAACCCTCTAACTACCCAGCTAATGCGATTTCGCATCTCCCAAGGCATTGAAGCACTGAAGGGCGGCGCCTTAAAGTAGTAGCAGCCGATTGTTGTCCTGTAATTAAGTTTATAAGCAGCTGCCAAAGGGTGGGGCGGGTGGTAACTACTCTGCAAGTAATAAACATAGTTGTCATGCCAGCACACACTCACAGACACACAGACATTCGGGGGCTAAACAGTTGGCATTTTATCTAGGCAGTAATTAAGACATTATCAGCCAACACTCCATAAAGTTAAAACGCACACATGCGTATGCATTAAAGCAATTATCGCACACACCCACACTCACACACACACACAGGAACTTTCACTCTAGAAAGGAGCGGACATTAAACAAAGCTGACAACACTCCCACCCACCCACACTCACTCACATTAAAACGCTTGTGTTTAACCCTTAATGCGTATTAGTATGCCAGTTCTTCGAGCCTCCCTTTCGTGCTTTCTTTCGCATTCTTTTCTCTGTGTGTGTGTGTGAAATGGAGGTCCTTTGTGTGATTTTCCCTGATATGATTATATACATACATCCCGCTGTTTGTGCTCCTTGTGTGCGTGCAAGCAATAAAATCCTATGGCCAAGAGACACACAACAACACACACTCGCATGTACCATATGAGTATTTGAATATGCTTTTTGGCGTTTTGTCTACCTTTTGGCTTCGCATTTTCCGCAGGAGCAGCGGTATCCTCGCATCTTGTCTATTTGTTTACCGTTTACACGCGCGCCTGATGCCGTACGGCGGAAATTTCTGACATCGTTGCAAATAAATTAATTTATTATTATTTTGGCTCTGGGTTGGTATTCGCAATTTTTGCGCGGTTGCTTAGCATGTACAACGCGTCGTATGCGTGATATGCCTTTAATTGGAATTTACTGTGACCAGCTTCCCGAATTTATTCCCGGTTGTCGTTTGCTAGCCTAAATATTTCCTAGAATGGCGACTAGCGGATGCCAGCAAAGGCATTCCAAGGATTCCTCAATTTCTCAATTTCTCAATGTTTTGTTTTTCCTCCTTTGTTAAATGTTAAATTTTGATTTTAAATTGATTTTTAATAGAAAATAAAGTGGAGTTGCCTTTTAAATTTAAGCTGAATAATTTTGTTGGGTATTTTTATTGAAATAAGTGACTGATAAGCTTATAATTTTTATATATTTCCTAGAATGGCTTCTCGCGGATGCCAGCAAAGGCATTCCAAGGATTCCTCAATTTCTCAATGATTTATTTTTCTCCTTTTTTTAAATTTTGATTTTAAATTGATTTTTTAAAGGAAATAAATTAGAGTTTCCTTTTAAATGAGCTGAATAATACATTTCTGAGTATTTTCTTTAAAATAACTGACTGATAAGCTCATTATTTCTATATACACATTTGGTATACAAATTCTTTACTTATCAGTATATTCTTGGAACACAAGAACTTTTTGTGAATTTTTCTTAGTATTAAGATAAAATATTATCATTTATTATTTCCTTCTCTTTTTAAATTTCCGGTTTGACTGTTTAATGTTTGAAGAATTTTTTGTTATGAATTATTATATTCATTTTAAATATAAAAGCTTTTCTTATTTCATTACATTTTTCGAATATCCATTACATTTATTTTAAAACTTTAAATAGGTTTCTCTTTTACCTTAAATATATTTTCTTGTCAACTAATATTTCGATTTTATATTCTTTAAAAGAAATATATTATTATTGCGCCCGGCAGATATTTTTTCAATTATCCAATATCATTTTCCAGCCATAATTTATGGCTTCATTAAATTTCCCAATGCATTCACCCGGGGGTCCTTTTTTACCACACATACACATATAGTACTCTCGATTTTTATCCATTTTGAGGTAACTACTTGGCTGAATGGACCACGACGACGACGACAACGTCTCATTCCCGTGTGGCCATGGGGACGCACAGCTCCAGCTTCAGCTTCAGCTCCGGCTTTTGTAAGCCTTGACAGAATCAATTTGCTGTTGTGGGGTCACAGTCAATGGACCACCGATGGTCCTTGCACTCCTTCCCTTAACCCCCCCTCCTCACATGCACATTGTATTCAATGGCATTTTCTTGTTATCTGACGCCAGAGCGTATATACTTGCAATTTGATTTTAATTTTATTTAAAATGCTTTTTAGACCATGTACAAGACAAGGTCCTAGATAACTGCAACTCCGCCGCCCCGCCCCACGACCATCCCCGCCACTTGAAAGCCAATGAAGCTTAATGCCTTTGTGGGGCAGTTTGCGTTTGCGTTTTGTTTACTCTGCAGTTTGTGTCCTCTCTTTCCGAGTTTATTGTTCGTCCAAGTTTTCCCCCAGAATGGTAAACAAAGTTATGAAGCGTCCGAGAAGTGGAGTGTTAAATGGAATTAAGCAACGGGGCGGAGTTTGTAGCTGAAACTGATAACTGAAAATCAAAATTTTTAAAGAAATAAACCTTGGCAGCGAGCTGTGCTTTTTACTCCGAAAATCTGTTAAAATTAAGATTCACAGGGGTAACTGGGCGAAAGCTGAAATGTCAACAAGGTTTGATGACAATTTTAAAGCATATAAAAGTCATAAAAGGACGCACATACACTCACACATATATAGGGGAAAGTAACTTTATGGGCTTACAGCTATGCTCAAAATAATAGTGATGGAGGAAGGAAATTTAATTTCAATAAAAATAAAACATAGGGAATTATTATTTGAATTTAAACTATACTCCTTTTGGTATAGATTTAAGTTTGAAGAGAATTTCCTGTATTATTCCTTTTTTGCTTTATTATCCTGAACGCAACTGTACCTCCTGTAATCCCCTTAGCCAACCACTGGGCCATGAGTTCCACCATATAAACCACAGGCTCAATTTGGCGCTGCGTTCGCTGTTTGATTACCGGGTTTTTATTTTCATCAAGGATAACATCATAAAAATCGCATCATTTTTTCAATTACATCTCGCTGAAAGTCCTTCCAGCATAAAAACATTTTTTTTTTTACTTTCCTCGTTCGCCACTCACTTCGACATATATATACATAAGTATATATATAGTTTGGGGAAATGTGTCACAGACAATAAACCGCTAAACAAGTTACTGTGCGAAAAAAATGGTCTCAGTCTCAGAATAAAGTGAAAAGCGGAAACTACGTCCAGAGGGAAAAGGGAGCCAGGACTCAGGAGCCAGCCTAATGCATAAATACAAATTAGTTCCGCCGATGGTCACGTCGCGATATTGTCCGCAAGGAGTGACGTTAATTTATGGCCTGGTCAGTCCCCAAGTCATAAAATCCGGGCACATCTCCCAAGTTTAATGGCAGAGCAGAGCTGAGGGTCAGATTTCATCCATGGGGGGAGGGCATGCATTTAAATTTCGATTAAGTGACTACGCTTTTTGTCGTTTTTAGTGATGGCGGCGAATCCTTAGAGTTAGTATGCAAATGTGAAGTGGAATAATTCATTCTTGTGCTTACTGCCGCATTCCAATTCGTCGGATTTGTCGCGACAGTCCTCGTCGCCATCGCAGACAAACTCCCGGTGCACACACTGTTCATTATTTTTGCACATAAACATAACGGGAGAGCAACGACCCCCTGTTTATATATATTATAAAAATTAAAATAGGTAGATATATCGAAAGGAAACTCTGGATATGTCTGAAAGTTTTGTTATCTATGCAGGATTGAAATTTTAAATAGTAAATAATATCACATTTAATGTAATGTATCAATTTTATAGAAACTTATTTGATTAAAAATTAACTTAATTTATTTGTCTTCTTGATTTTATTAATTTGGTCTAATATATTAAGCAAACCATTGATTTCACATATATATCAATTATAGAATTTAGGCATTCAAAGTGGATATCGGTTTTATAAAAATCTAAGGTGTATTTATCTTGCCTTATTTGAATAAATTGGATTAAAGACGTTTAGAAAAGATAGTAAAATATTTAAAAAACAAAATGATTTACTTCTTATTCAAATAAAACATTATAACATTAATTTTATGACTCAAATTGAAAAACTAATAAGCTTATTCAACTTAATTTATACCCTTTTGAATTTATAAAACTCTTTTAAAGTCATTGCTGGGCGAATTCTGAGATTGGTTTACTTTTAATTCCATAATTCCATCATAAGTGAATGGCCAACTGTTTCAATGGCCATCCTCAATTGCATTTTGAACCGATATCTACTGCTTATATCAAAAGTAATGGCCAATACTTACGGCAGCGGGATGGCAGCTCGTCGCTTCCATCGGCACAATCCGATTCCCGATCGCAGACCCATCTTTGCGGAATGCACTTTCCGTTGCCACAGCGGTATTGCTCCGTGGTGCAAGTTGATTCTGCAAAAGCAAATGTTGGAAATCAATTTTACATAACTGCCGCAGATAATGGCTTCGATAGAATATTCCCATGAATATATATTCATATATATATTGGGGCATGGCATTCAAAACTTTTTTAATGCTTGAATGGTTAACTGTGTCAAAAATAAATGTGATTTTTATGTTCCTGCGGCTGCTTCCTGCTCTGCAGTGTTCGCTTTTTGTTTTATGCCTTAGTGGAAATAGTTTTCTGCCACATTTTATGCTGATTTTATTTTACGACTTGCCTCGTTTATTATTACTGTTTTTGATTCACCAGAAAAAAGTGTCTTTAAAAGGCTAACAAAATATATATGTGGCCATTTTGTGTTATGTTTTGTCTTTGGAGGAAAACAATTTGTTGAGTGATGGAAATGCAATTAAAAGATAAAAGGAATCCCTGATGAAGTTAGGCTTGGCTTGTTAGGCTATTGGCAGTTGAGTGTTGTAAGCCACTGTTGGCCAAAAATATTTATTGACCGGCAGCCACAAAGTAGCAATGTTGAATGGCAATAAAATGGGTAAATAGCACTTTGCATTTTTAGTTTGTTTTTCTATAAAAATTGAATAAAAAATAAACTTGAAAATGGAATGCAGCGATTCATGCATGTCAATTTAATTGGAGAAATTTCTAGAATATATTCTATATGTAGTTATTTAAATAAATAAACAAAATATAAGAGAGACTCTGACAGCATTTCAAATGTTAGGTTAAATATGTCTATGAATATTTTAACATTTCCTCAACAAATTTTCAACATTATCTCTAAGGAAAATATACGCGAATATATAAAAGCTTTTAAATTATTCCCATGGCACAAATTTCCACGTATTCATTCACAGCTCGATGCACTACTCCTTGTGGAGGGGCTTCCTTAAACGTTGCACCTTTTGTAAGCACTCCTACAAGAGTGCCAACACCTGGTAGCTTAATTCAAATGAATTCCCCCGAATGACATCTGCATTTCGTTCGACTCGGCTTTAAGAGGAGCTCCTCGGCTCTCAGCTCCCCCAGGGTAAAGTTTCCTCTTCGGGAGTCGTTTGCCATAAACTTAAGCGCAACTTTTGTGGCAGTACATCTCACTCCCCGGGCGGCGAAAACTACGGCAGAAACTGTAGCCCCCAGGAAGCCGGGAACCCCCTAAAATCCCGAAAGCCAAAGCCAAACCTGGGGACCCACGGGGATGCCACACAGACCCACACAGCCGCCGCAGTGCGAAAAATGCGCATCACGTTCTGCGTTTTGAGCTCGAAGGGGAGTCAGGGTGTTCGGGAGTCTGGGAGTCCCGGGAAATGGGAATGGAAACAGCGAGCTGGAATGGCAAAAACGTTCCGTAGCGTATTTACCTAGACAGCAGCATTTAGCGCCCAAAGAAGAGCATTAAAAACGGGCTGAGACTAGGAATTAGGCTGATGTGTTCCCCGTGGTGTGTGTGGGGGGGAAATAGTCTGGTTTGTTTTATAGTCTGGTTTGGGTTAGTCTTAGTTTAATGAGTTAAATCATCAGCAAAGTTTAGCGGAAATTAATACGTCTACCTTTGAGTATAATTTATTTTAAAGAAAATATATAAATGTTTAAGTTATGAAGTCATAAATAATCTGTCATTGCCAGAAAATTATGCAGAAAATTAAGCAAAGCACAGAAATGTATTCTTTACAAGCAATTTGTTTTTAGATATTACAGAGAGAGAGACAATATAAGTAATCAATACAGGAAGTGAATTCCCAATTATTTAATATTATAAAATTTTATTAAGAAAATAAGGAATCAAGAAACTGGGCTTTTAATTCATTTACTCAATAACTCAACCTGCAACTTCCTATTTTGTCTGTGTACAACTTTCCTTTTGGAGTAAATCTCATAAATTTCCTTGTTGATATGTATTTGGACAACCATTTGTGTAAGTAAGTATGTAAATACATACTATATATATCTAAGTATATGCATGAATTTTTTGTTCCTGTGCCTAAGAGCACTTTTAGCATCTGCTCTGCCACTTGCCACGCAGATGCAAACTTCATTATTTACAGTCTGCCGCGTCGCGACAACATGGAGTTCAGTGTATAAGTTAAGGGGCAGGCGGGGTCTGCTCCTAGCCAGACAGGCTCTTAATTCCCGTTAGCACAGGTGGGAACAGCCCAGGAGGATCGAGGGTGGAAAGCTCAACACCCTGCAGATTATGCAATTCATTTAAAGTGCTTTCGCTATCGCTGCGGGGGTAAAATCTGACGACACCTTGGGACACCTTTTTAAGGGCGATAATTAATGGCACACCTGGTGGTGGTGGTGCTGATGCTGCTGGTATCAGAATCTCCGCAAATATATATATTAAGCGGTAATGCAACGAAACCAAAGCTGAGGGCCATACAAGTGACAAAGTCAGCCGACTTTGAGCCAAAGCAAATACATGGAAAACTTATATAGACAGAGACACACGGAAAACTAACCTCAACAAAGTTTTGGTAACAATGCAGCTAACTCCTTGCTAACTCCCCACTCCCCGAGCTCATTTACAGGCTTCGCCATTGGCTTCGACCTTAGCTTAGTGCTAGGAAAAGTTGTCTTGTACTTGGAAAGTGTCCAAAGGAAATGGGGGGAAAAAGTTCTGCGGTCATTCATCGATTTGGAGCATTAAAACTTTTCTGATATTTGCCATTCTTCCAATCTCCGCTTCACTTACTTCCTTTGTGGGGAAAATTCTACTTTTGTAGAATTAATGTAAAGATTAATTCGGAATTTAAGCCCAAGACATCAATGGTTATAAATTAAATATGTTGTCGAAAACTACAATCCGATTAATTTAGTTGCCACGAGGGTTAATATTTCCTTTATTTAATATTCTCCTAATTCTTGTTCATAGCTTGGGGCAGGTAATAAAAAACACAATCGAAAATATAAAGATACAACATGAATTATTGGTTTTCATTGATTTCTGAGTGGTCCTGGGAGGTTGGGAAGATGTCCTAATGAAGTTTGTCTGTCTGGCAGAGCATAAATTGAATTGTCCGATTCATTTAAACGGCGGAAGGCAACGGAGAAAAAAACATGTAACAGGAATAAGGAAAATGTGAAAGTGAATTTCACTTTGCCGCCCTTTCCATTTGACCCTCCTCATCGGGGAATCCCCCGCTCTACGTCTGCTGTCTCTCCCTGTCTCGTCTCAATAAATAAATGAAAAATTTGTGCCACAGTTAAGGGGATTTTCCTTCTTTTTTCCACTGTTTACAATTGTTTTCCTTTTTTTTTTTTTGCCCCATCCCCGCATTTTATTTATTTATTTTTTTGGCCTTTGTTTAGAGAAGTATCGTCTTCCGCACACACAGCGGGCTGTATCGTAAAAAAAAGGCTCGCCGCTTGTTGTTTATGGCACCTTTTTCCACTTTATTGAAGTTGTACTCTGCCTCAAGTATTTCAATAATAAAAAAAGGAGCAGGGAAATGGGCCAGCTAAGGGTTTGTTTTTGGCCTGGGGTACACGAGACAATGCCATGCATCATAAATCATTCGCAGAGCAGAGATTGAGAGTCGCGCTCTAATGAGGCAAAGTTTTATGTTCCGGCCTCCTTTTTCCTTTTTTTTTTTGCTCTCTCTCCATATACATATAGTCGATATATGGCAACTGTTGCTGAATGGCGGAGGACAGGCAGTGCAACAAATGGCCGCGAAAGACAGCTTTAAATTGCACTTTAAATGTTTAGCAATTTATATGCTAAATAAACTTGTTTTTTTATTTTTTTTTTGGGTGGAAAGCAAGGCCAACAAATTGAATCGCAGAATGCCAGGCGGTGGTGCTGGTGCCATGAAATATTTGAAAAGTAATTCCCATTTCTGTGAATTCCTGGCGAACTAAGGATCGAGCAACTTCGATGGATTGCTGCGCTTAAAAATGTGCGGCATACATAATTTATGGCTTTCGGGGGAAGGCAGGACAAGTCGGGGCTAAGGTCTAAGGATGGAAAGGATGTGTGGGAGTGTGTGTGTGTGACTGGAGTTATCTTAGGTCTGCAGTCAGCTCGCAAAATCCACCAAGAAGGCAAATACATATATAGATGTGCCATGAGAGCGTTCTTTTCCTTCCCCTTTTTAGATTTTTCACATTCTTCGTAAAAGTGGAGGCGAGTGGCGGCGGGCTTATCAGCTGTCTGCTTTTCCAAATGTGCTGCATGAATATTTATGCCCTCGATATCGAACACTAACATACCCATGACCGATATATATATACCATATATGGCATCATATATATGGCAACAGTGTGTGTATATAGCCATCTACACCACATGCTGTACAAGCTGCTTAAAAGTCTGCAAGCGTTTCTTTTTATTTTTTGGTGCCTCTCTCTGGTGTGTATTGTCCTTTGTCTCTTGTTGTTTACGCGGCGTATGGATAACGTGGCGTATGAGCAACGTGGCGTATGGGTAACGCGGCATCGCGGCAGGGCACTTAACGTTGCCATATCCCTGACTGTTTTGGATCCGCTCTGTCTTTGTCTCTGTCTCTGTTGTTAATGGCCATCCTCAGTTTAGTTGCCTATAAGTTATTTATTTATTTACTGACTTCTCCGCTTTGGCCTGTCGATAGGCATTATTTTTTGTCATCTCAGTGGAGCTCGAATTGGGTTTATCCCACATCCCACCCTGAGCCACGCCCATGCATAAAAGATAACACCCACTCTCGGAATACTTAGTACAGGCAATAACAGTAAATTGAACTTCGCTTCGTAGCGTTTAATGGGTGCCAGGGTTTTTTTTTTTATTTTATTTGTTATCGAAATACTTGGCTAGAGAATAATTTCCTTTAAATGTTTGTGTAAACAATTTTTAGATAATAGAATATTGAAAAATTTCAAGCCTACTAATTGATAATAAGCAGTAAATAAAGCCATAACTTATGAATAAAAATATTCTGAGTAATATCAGGGATTTGCCCATTAAGAAAAACATGCTTATCTCTAAGAGGGGCAATGTTTTTAAGTAATCCTTGAACTTGAATGGAATGTAAATGTGATATAAATTAATATTTTATTTAATTTATTTCATAAAAACTGGTGATAAAGAACGGCGGATATAAAGAATACAAGAGCAGAGATATATTTTAAACTGGAACTAACTGGAAGTTGGATTTGGTTTTACGTAATGCAATTAAATTATTATTACAAATTAAGCTTGTTTTGTTTATGTATAAATATTAATGTTTAATGTTTCTATAAATAATAAATAAATCGCATCTAGCTAAATAAAAGGGAATAAGCGGCTTTTTCATCATTATCTTGTTACTAATCTGATTTGCTTGGAATTATCAGCCCAGACCCAAGCCCACGCCCACTCACCCATTCCCCGTCCGTAAATGGTGCCACTGGCAGCCTGTATCGGCATTAATCCTGTGACGAGTAACAGGAAGGAGCAGCCCAGGATGCTGCTGCGTATTGGTCCCATGTCGGTTCTTCGGAACACTCTGACACTCGACGTAGGCCGTAGGTGATAATGTTCTGGCCCAAAGTGCTCGGCTAAATTATTAAATTAAACTGCTGTTTATTCGGGTTGGTTGCTGTCGCGCGAATGTTTGCACTGCGAGTATGTAATCATAATTATTTTAAATGACAGCCAAGTGGTCTGTCGGTCGGCCAGCAGCACAAATGGCAGACGGAAACATCATCATTGCGCCAGCAGCAGCAGTAGCAGCAGCCTGGCAGTAACTCAAAAGTAGGCAACAGTTTTCCGCTCATAAACAATATGAAAATTTATGTCCGGGAAAATGTCAGTTTAATTGGTGTTTCATCGGTGTGATTTTTATTTTAAGCGTTTAAATTGAATTCTTGGGTAGATTATATTATTTATTTATGGTTAATTTCACTATAATTCAATCTAGAAATGTATTTGAGTTAATTTGTGCAATTGAATATAATTTTAATTTCATTTTAATTCTATTTTTTCATAGAAATATTTGTTTTTCAAATTTAAACAGTTTGTGTGTTAATAATTTCTTTATTTGGCCTTCCAAGCCATAGAGTATTATGGTTTGTTTTTTTTTAAGCTGACATTTATATATTGTTAAATACTTAATTATATTTTATTTATTGCCTTCATTGTTGGCACTGCATATTGAGATATTGTTTTGTTTCTCAGGTTTTCACCATTTCCAACATTTAATGCTTTAATTAAGCCACTTTTTCAATGCCTGCCGGTGTGATTTTTTTTTATTTTGAATAATTATTAATGTGCTCTGTCGTATTATCACAACTTCACATAATCCTCGGGACATGGACAATTATTTTTCAAGGGAGCTGAGAGTAAAGCCGCCGTTGAGTGTTTACATTTAATTGCAATTTTGCACTTTGACATGTCAACAGGAATTATGACGCTCACAAATTTTCACACGCGAGGGAATTTTAAATGAAATATAATAAAAATATATAAATAACAATTATGGCGGATTAAACCACAACAGAGCGAAAAAGGGAAATAGGTGTGAATAATAACAAGAATTTTTAATGAAATTTAAGATAAAGAATTGAATTTTTTGCTGGTTTCCTTTTGGTGTCAACTTCAGTAATCCGATTCAAAACAAAGGCTCAATGTTGGCCAAATCACAAGCAAATTATCTAAGCGGCTGTAAGAGCGTTTGTAAGAGCGTCAAAAGAGCTAAATGAAAATGTAATAAAAAGTGGCGCGCAGAAGCGTGAAAAAAAACCATAAAAAGCGGAAAAAGGAAAACACGCACACACACAAAAACACACTCTCAGGCAGTCGGAAAAGCTTCCGTTTTTAAGGGAATAGCTGCTGATGCTGCGGATGCCTTTTGATGTTACCGCCAAAGCGACGCCAGCGAAGTGTTTTCAGTTTGTCTGCCAACGTTTGACTGCCCAATTTGGCCTTGCCATTGATTTTTGCTGGCCGATAACAGCTGTTCGAGTTACTCGTTTTAGCCAAAATATTTTATTAATTTTGTTAAACAATCTCTAAAATATTTGCAAAATATTTCAACAATTTTTATGTTTACAACTCTTTGTAAAAACACTTTCGTAAAATTCACTTTGTATTTAAACACTTCTCACAATTTGATTTCAGTACGAAATTATTTATTTTTTTGCCGCCTCGGAGTTCTGAAAGTCTCCGTTATCCTGGCATACACGTCCGTTGCTTTGCAGAGCTCGACGCAAACTGAGTTCAGAGTTTGGTCCTCGTCTCAGCGGGCTGTGTGGTGCCATCCCCACTTTGCAGACTCCACCGAACACAAGCTTGCAGGCGGACTGATAAGTGATTTCACTCGGCGTGCGCGCACTCAGAGTTCACTCGCATTGAGTTTGAATTTGTGTTTGAATGTCAGATGAGAAGCTTTTCACTCACTCGACTTTGAATCATTTAAAATCCTTTTCGAAATCCATTCTATTGAGGGCTACAATTTGTGCGCAATTAATCGGCGATTTGTCAAAACAACTAAAAATGGGAAAAAATAAAACACGAAACCCCCTGACCCTCTTGCTAATCGAACACCCCATTATAAATAATCTCGAGTGCTATAAGTGGCGGCTAATTAATCGGAGGCGACAGCTTACTCGGCTGGACGGACGCTGATAAGACTCTAACTAAGACAATTTTTTTGTTTTAAAGATCCGGCTTAATCTGCTTTGGTCTTAGTTCTCATTTCCATCTGGATTGTGGGTCAAGTTTAAACTGCATTTCCTTATTGTGAACAGAAGAACTTTAATTATGTAGAACCATGCTCATGGTCTAGCTGAACTCAATCCACTTTTTGAGGCGCAATTTATGCTTTAGATTAGAGCAATGTTTACGAAAGAAAAACAAAAAAACCCCGACTATATCCGCCATCGTTAGCTTATTTTAATTTATTATATAGATGCTTATTTAGCAGAAATGTAATCAGTTTTTATTAAACGTGATTTCCAGAATCAAATATAGTAAATTCTATTTAAAATATTTAATATAAGTATAATCGCTAGTTAAGCAACTTGTTGACAGTTAATTTATATAAATCAAGATGCAACTAAGGTTGAAAAAAGAAAAATATTTGCCTTAAATATGCCAACAAAATATGAAATATTATGTATAAAAATTAAGTTGCAATAAAATTTTACAGAATTAATAAAAGATTAAATTTTGTGTCTATTAGATACTATTTTTTGTAAACGAAATTGGCTTACTTCTTCCAAATTGAATATTGCAAGTGGCACATAAAATGTTTTGTTTAAATTGTAATCCAATAGAGTTTCATTGAGCTTTTGCTCTTTGAGCGATTAAAGCCAATCAGTTTTGAGCACTTCCGAACCAGTTTATCTATGGTCCAAGCCCAGTCTAGGTTAGCCTGATGCAATGGTTTGGTTGGATTGCACTTGACTTGCTTGCAAGTGCCCCCGAAAAAGACTTCACTCGACTTGCCTCGCGTCGAGTCTTGGTAATTCACCAGTACCAGGCGGTGCTCAACTTAAGTTCCTCTATCTCATTCTATATATATTCTAGTAGATGTTGTCTTGTATACTGTATATAATTGCGGCTCAGCTTGGTGTTCTGTGCTTAAAGACTTAACAGCCGCCACAACATGTCCAATATTTACGGCTGGCAGTGTTTTAAGCACTGCTGCCTGAAAGTAGGCAACGTTGAATATTCGGAAAAGCCTGGCAAACGAGCTCAACGAACCGTGTTTGGAAACAGACTGGTCTGCTAACCGAACTTAAATTAAATGCAGGGCCTAATAAAAGAAATAGAGGGAATTTACAAAATTTAACGAAAATAAATTCAGCTGCAGAACGAGGGTATTTTTGTGAATTTCGAGTCCTGCCTACATGACACTAAATAAACAGCCAGTTGTTACTTACCCAACAGCGAAGCCAAACAAATGGCAGAAACACCACAACCAATACGAAAGCAAATAGCACACGCAGAGGGCTTTGGCCGAGCGACCAAGTAAATGGTTAGTTCTGTGACATTTCCAAATTGAAAAACTACAAATGACTGACAACAGATTAGAGCGGGAGCGCACGTAGTTCTCGCAAGGCAACAGCTGGGTCCTGGCCTCGTCCTGCCTCCGCCGTAAATCCCAATACCAAACTCAATTCTGTAGCCAACGCTTGACTTTGTAGATCTCCTGCTCTTGGCCATGGCCACCACACACACTGGCAAATACAAAATAAATAAAAAACAACACCAGCAGTAAGGAGTAGCAAAAAAAAAAAAAATTGGCGCTAGCAAAAGTTTCCCTTAAAAGGCTTCTGCAAATATACAGCAACAAAAAAAAAAAAAAGGAGTCCTGAAAATACATTCTGTGGCTGCTGCTGTTGATTTCTTTCAAGTGTGAGGTTTTTGTGCAACCTTTCGAGTGTATTTGAATAAGACAACAGTTGAAGTGAAGGCCTAATCAAAGCCGGAAAGATGAAAATTGAAAAGAAATGGGAATTGGGAGGGAAGAGCCTTGAGAAGCAGGAGCATAGCTTGGGAATTTCACTTTATTTATTGGCAGGAAGTTCACGAAGCTCAAAGATGATCTCTGAATCAGCAGGCATTTTGGAAAATTCAGTACAAATTCTGTCATTTAATTGTTTTCTCTTTAATTAATATTTATCTTAGCGAAAAAGATTTCATTAAATAAAAAGAAGAGAAAATTGAAGTAGAAGAGTTTTCAATCAAAAAGGAAAATCTTTTTGGTAAGTTCTTAGTTTCAAATAGCTTAATTTCATAACTAATATCACCTATAAATATGTATTCCATTCTCTTATTTAAATATTATAGATAATACTAATATTTATACTATTTTTTTCGTGAAGTGTAACTCACCTATGAACTTGCACTGCTCCAGTCGCTCGTCGCTGTGGTCCCGGCAATCCGAGTCACCATCGCACACGAACCGTATGGGGATACATTCGCCAGAGGAGCACTGGAACTGCTTCTCCTCGCACAAGTTGGACAGGCTGGACGCTGCAGGAATCAAATGCATATTAATTAATTAAGTTGGAATCCTCGGGTTAGCCGCAGACTATAATTAAACACGAGCGGAGTCGGTGGTCGTTCCCCCGGGTGGGCCTAATAAAATTCATAACTAAAATTTAAGTTGAAAACTTTGGCTCGTTAAGCACACACTGAGACGGAGGAGGGCAGCAGCAGGATATGGTGGAAGGAGCTGTAGAGAAGGAAATGGCGATGAAGGCGTCTGTTGACAAGCCTTAAAACCCTTTTTAATGAAAGCCGAGACTTGACAATAAACAAAAACTTGTAAATAATGAAATCCAGCCGAAGGGCGGCGCTCCTACACATGTCTATCTATATATATATATAGCCTAAAATGGGTTGGAAGGGGTGTTTGTCCTTGTGGTGCTGGTGGTGGACCGCAAAAGGACCCCAAAGAGACTGAAAAGGCAGAGGGAAAGTTTCTGGAAATTAATAAGCGAGAATTTGATGGCTGCTAGTTGGAAAGTGCTGAGTTTGGATTGGATTGGATTGGATTGCCTCATCAATCGCTTTACGGGCAACTTGACATTTAATCTGTCCTTTATTTTCAGTGTTTATGGTATGCTCGATTAGCATATATGCTAAAGCCTTAACTACTGACTTGGGTTAATGTGCCGCCATTATGCCTAAAGTGTCACAAGTTTGGTCTTCTGCTTCTCTGTATCTGTATTTATGTGTCTATCTGTGTCTATCCGTGTGCCATTTAGCGTTTAATTGCGCGCATTTAACACAAATTGACAATTGCTTAGGCACCGTCACAATCACGCAGGATCACACGCACAAAGGCAACAGGACACGCACAGGCTCAGAGTGGACCAGAAATGGTAATATATATAATATTTATTATTTTTATTGAATTTTGTATGATTTATGTTTTATTTTGCTTATTTTTTTTGTATAAATTGTTGCTTAAATAAAGTCTACACTTTTAGCTAAGCACGCAATTTGCTAAAATTGCGTATACGTAATATTTAAGTTTTACAAAAAATATAACTCATACGACCTATTGTACTTTAGTGTCACTTTAATGGTACTTCAAGTACTTGGCACGTGTCATAGGAATCTCCCAAATATTAGTTTCATTAACTAAAAGGCTTGATTTAAGAAATGATGACAATTTAGAGACTTAGTTGAAAGTCTACAACTTTGTACGCCTTCAAGAAACTTTGTTAATTTCGCCTTAAAGTAGGGAAAATATAAAATAAATAAATCTACAAATTTTAATCACTGGTCCACTCTTTCCCACGGTTTCGCATTTAATTACAAAATCGGAAATGTCAGGCATTGCCCTTAACACGCACACGCGTCCAGATATAAACCCATATGGCACGGCAGATCCAAGTGATGTTTGTTGTGCGTGTGTAATATGGGAAATTCGGTGAATGCAAGGAAAAGAATTCCCCCTTTTGCATCTCTTTATTGTCTTTTGGCTTCGTGCAGCGCCTTTGCACTCTGCACTCTGCATGCCTTTTATGCACGCTTGTGTATTTATTTACCCAAATATATTCCCCGCTTCTGCATTTTCCCGCCATTTTTTTATTATTTGTCTCTTTTCCCTTACTGGAAGCTTTTGCTCTTTTCATTCTTGTGTGTATTTTTGTGTGAGATGAAAATTTTTTATTAGTCGCCGTAAATTATTAAAAATGTGCGCACATATTTTGAATTTATGAAAAGAGTTTTGTTTGCTCTCCTGCCCCAGCTACTCGTACGAGTTGTGCCATGTTGTGTGTGTGTGTGTTTTTGTGAAATTGTTTGGAGCTCAGAAATTGCAATTGCTTTTGTAGACAAATCTGTATGTAAATGTGCAATGCAATTTGCATTTTAAGTGAGTCGTTTAGTAGCTTAATTGAAATAAATATTAAAAGAAAATTCCACATCCGATCCATTTGGCAGCGTTTAGATTAGTCCAGTTATACGTCAAGAATTCTAAAAAGGAAATTTATTCCATTTACTTTGCCATGCAATTTATTTGCGCTTCCACAGATATTTTCTTTCTGTTTGTTTTTTTTCGTTATATGGCAATTGTTTAATGGCCATACGCAGAGTTCTTTTGCATATAAGAGCTATCGCTTTCATATGATAATCACATTAATTTTAACTCTCAAAGGTGTGCTTTCCTTTTGTGTATCTTAAATAATGGCTGACGATGTTCATATGCAGGCGGAACCGGAAATGCCATTGGAATTTGGCATCCATTAAGTTAATCATAAATAATAATTGATTGAACGTGAATTTTCAGATTTTCCTGAAGGCGTAAAGATACTTTTTAAGGTTTTCTGTAATTGGATTGTAGCTTATTTAATTATTCTCCATAAGCTTTCATGATTGGTAGCTTATAATGAAGTTTTAAAGTGCATTTGGGCCGTAATTAAATTGTAGAAATTTGTACGATTTTAATTACAGAAAAAATAAGATTTTATAAAATGTAGATACATTTAAAAAAAAAATATTGATTTTATGAAATTAAAGCTTAAATATAAAGGAAAATGTCATTTATTAAATGGAAGGTTGACACGTTTTTATTGCTAAATAAAATTCTAAGAAAATTGGCATCATTCATAAGCTTTTCCCGTATATTTTTATAAATTTTTCCTGTTTGAAATTTAATAGGATTCATTCATTCGTGGAGGAGCATATCGAATATGGGAAATATCAATTTCCTTTCCAAACATTTATTTCCACGGCAATTCACTCGGTTCTCGTTGTGGTAGATATTTAATACAAATTAAATCAGTGGAGCCATAATTCATGGCGTGGTCAGATGGTCATAGCCGCCAATTTGATTGACAGAATCACAAATGCCGACCAGAACAGAAGAGGCTATGGGCTGCGGGCCAATTAAATGCTTAATGCGGAGTTCATTGAACAGCTTTACTTTCGCCTTATTCTTTTATTCCTCGCTCTCACCCAAGGAATCAATCACACACAATCATTGAGAGGAAAACGCTGGGCTGCTGCTGACCAACAGAGTATTTCACATGAAAATTTCGCACCATTAATTCAATGACAGCAAAGGGCGTGACAGGAGGGCCGTCTTGGTTGGCCAAGAGGGCGAAATAATAAACAGAAATCAGCGCAAAAGTCAATCAGAGTTCAAATCAATATAAATGCTTTATTAATAGCCCGAAAGGTTGTTGTCGATGTTGTTTGTTGTCAGTTCCTTAGCCTTACGCCCCGATTTGATTACGTCTGCAATCCTATTAATAGTCGGTGATTAATCTCCGATTTGCCTATGGTTGATCTAACTACTGGTATAACATTGCTATAACAATATAGTATTACGCAAATTAGCCAAAATATTTCCTGTTTTTTTAGATAAAAGCCAAAAAAGAAGAGGATACCCAAACGGACTGATAGCAGGAACTTTGCACCTATCAGGCGTTCGTGGTGTACGTGTTGTATTGATAAGAATGTTACGCATTCGTTTAAAATATTTAATCATTTCTGTTTTGATCATAAAGTTTTTACAGACTGGTTAAAGTTAAGTAGGTATGGCCAAAGTTCTGATACCTAATAAAGGGCTATAAGTGGATCTTTAGTTTATTATATTTCTTAGAATTTTTGTGAGAGAAGTTTAAGGTTCATTTGGTGTATTTGTTATACTTTGTTTATTATGGAAATTACCAGGCTATTAAATTGATCATTAAGGTATACAAACTTAAGAGACTGTAAAGTGTTACAACATTTAGAATTTACTTTTTTTTGGTAGCTCACTAAAAATAAATTAAATTTCATTAGTAAAAATAGTATTTCAACCTTTAATCAGTTTATTTCGTTGGAATTTTTCACGTATTTGTTAGCCCTTCTATGAACCTTATCTAAAACGTCTGCTAACCACTCCAGATAAGACAGATAACTACCTGTGCTAAGCTAGAAACTACTATCTACGAAAATACTACGATTTTGCTAGCCTTACTATAGCTACGTAATGTTTATGTTCATTTTTTTTCAAGGGCTCATTAAAGATTTTATTAGCCAGTATAGATTTCAGCTGAGTCATAAATTGATTTCCGAATTAAACGGAAGATTAATATAGTTTCTTATCTAATGCATAAGTCATAGTTACGAAGTTTTGTAGGGGTTATAAATATTATTATTGCGCATGAGTAGTAGAAAAAGAATTAAGAATTTTTGTTTAAAAATAAACTGAATATTTAAAATTATTTTGTTTATTAGTATACATATTTAAAAGTTTGAAGATTTTTTAAAATAGATATAAATAAATAAATAAAGATTTTATAATAAATAATTTTAAAATAAATTAAATATTTATCAATTATCTTATCTGATGACCGTAAGCAAGTTACTTTTTATAAATTTCATAGTTAAGCATGACAATCACTAAAATAATAAACCAAGTCAGGGGTTTAGGAACAAAATAACCAAAGGGACAAAAAATTTCTTTAATTTCTAATTTTAATATATATTTTTTTCCCACCAAACTTTTATCTAAACATCAAAAATAATTTCGTGTGATTTTTCCATGGCTACCAAGATAACACTTTGCGTGATAAAAGTGGGTACCTTTGCAATTATGATAAAGAATAATCAACAAATAATTGTATAAGCAGTTGAACATTGTGCTTTGGATATGTGAGTTGATACAGTTGGCCCTCCTTTTCGGGAATTTCCACTTTTGAACCCATAAAAGCACTTGACTTTTAACACTTTTAAGATGAAAACTGTAAGAGAAACTACTACAAAAGTTGCTCTTAAATGTGGCAAGTAAAGAGATACAAGATCATTTGACAGGCTGTGGATACGAGAGTATTGTTGTTATTGTTTGTGTTTTCTGTTTATTGGGAAAAAAGGTGGCCTGATCGGTAACGTCATAGCTCGAGCAAAACCAGCAACAAACCTCTAAAATAACATTATTAACAATAACAACAATTAGTCACACATCTGTTTGCCGCAAAGCTGTATGGGCGGGCACTGTGACTCAGTCGAATAATGAATGATGTTCATGAATTGCTTTTAAAAAATTTCGCCAACGTCATTGCATGTTTGGTGTGATTGCGATGGGTCTATTATAGCGCCATATAGCTCATCCTCCCCTACAGGAATTTCTAATGCATTCCGAGTCTCTATTAGGCTCTTGGTGGGAATTTTCTCAACTGTTGTGCGCATGTCTAATTTGCTAGCCAACATCACGCCACCTTTTTGTTTTTTGTTCGCCTTGTAATTGAATTTTGGCTCGGCCAACTGCTGCCAGCGTACAGCGCTGCGTATGCGTAATATTTTAATTGAAACCCGAAATAGAAAAACCAATTAAAAATACAGAGAAATTCGCAGGGAGACCAAGCTGAAAGTGGGAACAAAAAATCGAAGGTTAACAAAAAGGTACTCTAAGGTTTGACCATCACACCTCGTTGACTCGTTGGCAGCATTCATTAGGCCAGCATTGAGATACAGTTAACAGCGAGCCGTTAACAGTCTACAGCCTCAGAGCCTCTGTACCTGCGCTTGATTGTGTTTTGCATGCCCTGCTTATGAAATTTGTCACTTGAACACGAACAATTGCAGTACACACTTAGTTGGCTTCCATTAAAAACCCGTTTTTCAAAAAAAATTAAAATAAAAATAAAGACTCAAACACACAAAAAGCGTTTCTTCTGTGCGGCATAATTATACAAAATGGCAAATGCCTTTGTAATTAAGGCAGCCGGCTAAAATGCAACAACGTCCAGAGTCGGAGTCAGAGCCAGAGCCAGAGACCGATGAAGTTTGCATCAGGGACGAACGCCAGTTGCATCCAGAGCACGTGCAAATGCCAGACATAATTAGCCAAGTTAATTATAAAAATCCGGACCAAGCTGGGAGACCCATCCGAGATGCTCTGACAGTTTTTTACAGAAGCTGTGGAAACTTGTTTCAGTTCGATTTGGAAATAAATCAACGCAGACTTCCTCGTGGGAATGAATCGTTCCTTCTCGTGCGACGAAGACAGCCATTAAAGCTGTCAAGGACTCCGGATGAGAGTTGTCAATTTTGCCTGCCTTCGATTTAGCTGTCTTTATATAATATTTAGCTGGGCGGAAATAATTGTTTGCCAAATAGTTTCATCTCAGTAGCTGTGACCTATATCACCTCCTTAAAACCTGTCCAACGATTTATTTGACAGCAGAGCTTTTTCCAGTCTTTATTAGAGTTTGATTAGAGAGGAAAACGATTGAATTTACAACGAAAATGCATTTATGTCGGGTTATCTATGGATTTGGCCCAGTTATAACAATCTATATATATACCTTCATTAAGATAACAATTTATCTAACGTTGTGCCAGTTAAGTGGAGGCACTTTCAATCATCATCAGCTTTTAACCTTTATTATCATGACCCAGCGTTATTCATTTTGTTTTTAACTTTGACATTCGTTGGCATTAACTCAAAGCGCTTAAAGTCTGATGTTTTTTTTTTGCCAAGTTGAAGGTTTCATTAAAATTTTAAAACAGTTGCTCAGGTCTACCGTTTTGTGAGTCCCCTACTTAATTTTTTAAATTATGCTAAATACTTCCTAATTCATCATTCTGTTTGATGTTTTTAATGGTATTATTTTTATGAGAAGTTAATATTGCCTGTTGCTGTTTAATTTATGTGGAAGTAAAGGCAAAATGTTCTTGATTAATTAAGCAATAATAATTGTTGATGTTTTTATCAGCCACTAATAGGAATAACTCTTCAATATTATAGAGTAATTTATGTAAAGAAGATACACCTTCTATACATTATTCGTTTAATTAAAGAATATTTAAATTATAAAAACGAGTTAGGACCCTTCACTAAGTGACAGATTTAATGATTAAGAAGATTTTTCATGTATTTAGCATTTAATTTTTAATAGTTTCTACATTAAGAATACGTTGAAACAAAGTAGGAATGTATATTAAATGTTTATAAATAAATTAAGCCATTTCAAGCTTATTTTAAATGTAAATCTGCCACGTGCTGGAAGTCATTTGCCTAGATTTCTGTGACTAATGTGGAAAGTCAAGTAACTCCAAGAATTGGACACTTGTTGCTCTTTTCGTTTTCTCTTCTTCCTTTATTATTTCTGGGTTTTCTCTGCGAGTTTCACAAGAGTCGCCACCGAAGTTATAGTCTTTCAAGTGGCGCTCCATTCGTTTCATGCGGCTTCGACGCCGGCCGGTACAAAAAGTAAGCATAAAACTGAATAATTACGAAGGGGAAACAGACAGGCAAAGAGTATACACTTAACAAAAAATAAAAGTATAAATAAATTTGAAAGAAATATAATTTAATATAAAAAAATCAATTTTCGATGGAGCCAAGCGATTAACAAAAATCGAAACTCACATTGAAATAAACAAATACATTTTTTCAAGGAAAATATTGAAGAATTTGTAGCTATAAGATTTCATAATAAATTGTTTGTATAGGCAAAAAATATAATCTATATATTTTATATAAATAAAATAAAAAATATAAATACTAACTGATTCTAAGAAATAAATAAAAAACCATCAGTCTCTTTTAATTTAATGGTGGAAATCTCCAAGGCCATGATATTTGTTTCAAGTGTCCCCTGCGGCGAATGCAGAGGAAAGTAAAAGGTTTTCGGCTTCAGAGAGCACTAAGATAGGAGGACTGGAGCTGAGCTGAAGCAGACAGGGGTTACTTCGGGAATGCAGCTCAGCTCAGACTGAAAATCGTATGACGTCGCGGTATGCTTGGACATGGAAATGGAGGTGGAAACGGAGTTGACTGGCACTGCCAGACGCCTTGGGTTTTCCGTTTTTGCCTGGCAACGAATTTCGCATAAATAAAACTTGAGTCAAGCCACCGAGTAGTCGGACTTCTCGGATTCGGATCGGCGGGAGTCGGAGCCCTGGCTTAAATCGGAGTCTTGCTGGAAATCGGAGTACGTGTATGTACATACATAGCATTGGCTGGTGGCATGATCGCCAGAAATAAGAGAGGCAGCGGCGGCGGCAACAACAATAAACTCTGCGGCCCCTTTACACTCCGAGAAACTCGGGAATATCAAAGAACGTAAAGCCGACAGCGGGAAACTCTTTTCTTTTTCTTTGTCAATTAATAAAGATTACAGTTTAAAGTTTAAGACAACCCAACCCAATAAGACATTATCTTATCATTCCCTATTAATCATTTGCATTTTTCCATAGACTGAGGCTTAGCTACAGATTTTGAACCATTTCTAATCACTCCAAAGACAGAGTTTCTTGTAGTCGAATTTATTTTTAAAAGTGATTCATTTTACCTTTATATGATTACAAAAAGTTCCCAGAATAAAAAACCGGAATTTATTATTTATCATTAATATTTTCCTTAAATAAACTATCAAAGTAGAAAGAGAACTTAAACTCAAACTAATCATTACTCACATATATCCAATGAGGTGCCGATTTTCCCGGAAACATTGAGAAACTTGAAGGGATTGCCATTGAGCACCGAGTTTATGGAGTTGCCAAACTGTCCCATGCCGATGCCCATTCCGGATCCAATGCCAGGACTCAGGCTATTGGCCGCCGCTGGGGCCAAGTGTTTCAGTCTATCCAGAGGTGGCCCCAAAGTGCTGGCCTTCAGTCGCTCGAACAGCGCCGATCCGCCCAGATTTTGCATTATCTCGCTGGGACTAGGCGCTGCGGCTGACACCTGAGCCGCATTTATGGCTGCTGCATTGCAGAACTTGCTGATGCTCAGGATGCAGGTAATAAATAGCAGGTGGAACGAGGAGGTGAAGCTAAAGCTGATTAGCTGCTGGATTTTGCTGTGATAATTGGTGCTGGCGCTGAAGAAGAACGCACTGGTTTTGGGCGTCACAGGCGGTGGCACATCATTATCATCATTATCACATTCATTTGCGGGCGGATTGAATTGTGTGGATTGAAAACGTTCCGTGAATTCTAGAAGGCAAGCTGTTGCCATTTTACAAAGCGCTCTTCAAGCTGCAAGGATATGGTAGAGATTCACTTTAGGCTTTAGATTTTATTGTACTTTTTGAAGAGGTTTATTTTATTATATTTTTTGTAAGTTTATAATTTCAAAACAGCAACATTTATTTCCACAGGTTTCTCTTTAGAATAAAATATAAGAAATGCTTTAAATGAAACTTTAGGTATTAAATTCTAAACATATTTAAAAAGTCTTTGGAAATTTTGATTATGAAATTGTTGAAATATTTTCTTGAAATATAAATTTCTTGGTGTATATTTTTCGTTATATTTCAATATTATTTATAATAATTATCCATTGGTTTAAGCTCACTGGGTCAAACACACTTTTCACCCGAATTCGATTTCCCAAATTCGTTATATAGTTTATATATAGCCTTTTTATTAAATAATAAGTCCAAGAAAAATGCACGCAACGTTTGCCAAAAAATTTCATGAAACAGAGGGAATGCCAAAGAGAAAAAGAGAAAGACGTAAAGTCAAAAAAAAGAAACAGAATAAACCGAAAATGTTTGGCAATGTATCGAAAAGAGAGTGCGAGGCAAATGCACGATAAACATGCTGAAAGGCAATGACTAAAAAAAGAAACATCATACGATGTTGCAGAAAACAGCATAGGAGCAACATGAAGCGCGAAACACACAAACAAACTCAGCTCACTCAGCCGCATAAAAATGCAGACTAAGGGCGACGACTTTGGTCAAGCGAGGGTTAGCGTTAACCCTCACGCCAGCTCCCTCGCCTGCTCTCTTTTTTTGTTGTTTTAGGCCAAGTCTTTTTTTTTTCGACTGCTTATCAGCTCTGTAAAGTGTGATAAGTCCAGGTGAGCTTAGATACATATGTAGGGCGACACCATTTCTATATGCTCATGTTTTCGAATTTAATTTATTTCAACGAAAAAAACAACACAAGACATGTGGTACGGAAATTTATGCTGCCGTTTCACATGATGTATTGACGTAACGTTCGGCCAAAATAGACTCGTACATTTATTTTCCAATTAACACTTGCTCGCTGCTGCTCGAGAAATGCGTTGATGAGTTGGCTTTTTAAACCTCGGCTTGAACTTGTATTTTATTTGCTTTGAACTTTTGCTTTCCGAAACGAATTTTTTTTTTTGTATTTCGCGCACCGAAAATTTCTCGGCTAACGGTGTTACTGTGGCGCGTGGAACGGCGGAAACGCTGCAGATACGACAGTGCGGCACGCACGACGATTTAAGAGTGTCGGACCGGCCAGGCCGATATGGCCAAGCAACCAATAGCACCATCGGGTCTTCGCTTCGTGCGGCATTCGGAGCACTCGCTTGCGACGACGAACCGACGATCGCCACGCGTACAAGCCGAACTTGGTGGATTCCCACCTGGGGCAGTCAGAGAGTGGGGAGCCAGTTGACAGCGCACATGTGGAGCTGGAGCTCCACGATCGTCGGAAGAGAACGCACACTCTCTTCGCTGGTGGAGCACAACAGCTGTCATGGTAACCGATGCTGGGCAAGAGAGACCGGCCAGGTGGGTGATCGTGATCGTGATCCCTCTCTTTTTGGGGGCCTGGTGTAACAATCAATTTCGCTTTGGAGGTGTGTTCTTTTCTACTGGCCACTATTGGATCTTGTCGTACCTAGGGCCAATTACCCGCGATAGGCAATTTGTGAAATTATAGGTCTAAATTGTTTCTGTTGGCGGAGGTCAAAAGTCAAGGCTTCGATCTGAAGGCTGTTAAGATAATATGCCTATTCAAATTTTAATTGATTTACCTCTGCATATTCAGCTGATAGATCAATTGAATTTATAGGAATTTATGGAGAATAATTTATGTGGCAAAGTGGTAATTAAAGGGGAAATTGTTGTTTGGAATTCCCAATGAAATTGTATTTTTGCATCAAATTTAACTAAATAAAATATTCATGAAAATATATCATTGCCTCAATATGTTATCATTTTCAAATTAAATATAAAAATTTGAAAAAGCTTAAAAAATTCGGGTTATATTTTCTTAAACAAAATTGTAACTGGCTCATGGGTCGTATGCGTAATTTATTTGCTAACTTTTGAGGCGCATTAATATAAATATAAATAGTATTTAAATTTAACATAATATTTGTAATAAACTCACAAATTCCGTTCAGATTTTCCCAAACAAAATTCCAACTGGCCCACCTGTCGTATGATTAATATTTTGTGTTGACTTTTGAGCCGCATAAATATTAAAATAAATATTGTAATTTAATTTTTTTTAATTTAATATAATCTCAATTGAAAAAGGTTAATAAGATTATCCAAAAATAAATATTTTAAAATTGTTGTAATGCAATATAAAATTTGAAACGCCTAAAAGATTTTCTTAAATAAAATTCTAACTGGCTGACATTTCGCATGCGGATTTTATTTGCTAACTTTTGAGGCGCATAAATATATAAATAAATAAATTATATATTTATTAAGCTAAAACAAAATTTGGAAAAGCTGAAAAAGTTGTTTGAGGCGCATAAATACCAAAATAAAATTGAAAGTTATACTATGTATATTTATACTATTTCCCCCCAACCATTTCCTACCCTAAAATATAAATATAAAATATTTTATAAATACTTTCCAATACTTACCTTTTTTTCAGCAATAAAAAAAATCAACATAGAAATACACTACACATAAGTATATTTGAGTTTATTATTATTAATCATGTATCTTTTAGTGGGGAAACATATACATATGTATGTACACTTAACAAATACAGTTAACAAAAGGCTAATACGTATGTTGTAATAATGGTAATATAATAAAACGATTCTGCTTCTCGTCAACAGAAATATAATTTCTCAACTTGCTCTAATAGTAGACCATAATCATTATGATCCTTGTTTTTTGTTTTGTTTTTGTTTTCCTTGTCATACATATATACGTATAGTTATAGTTAAATCGCTTCATTTAAAAATAATGCACACTTACAGCTATATACAGTTTGGAACTATGTAATTTATAATTAGCAATTAAATTTCTCTTAAACATCTCCTTTTGTTTCACTTTTCTCGTTACTAATTTTTTTTTTATTTTTTTGTTTTGTGATAGAACTCTGCGACATAGTATTTTGTACAGCATCCTTTGAGGATGCGCCCCCCCTAAGTGACCCGCCTTGTCCTTGCCGTGCCTTAAAATTTTAAAATAATTAATTTACACAATACACAGAGTTGCTCAGTCTTCAGGCGTGTTGATGTTGTTGTTTTTTAGCCGCGGGTCTCGTGTCAACTTTGGTCTTTCATCTTTCCCAAGGACCAAGCGAAAGAATCGTCCTATTTGTATGCCACACGATGATGCCAAAAAAGGAATCAAACTAATACGAGGATATGCCAATGACGGGTGAGTACTGTAATTAAATTTATTACAATTATATTAAACATTTTTAGATAAATATTATTATTAATATTAATAAGGAAAACCCACCTCCTCATCCATGACACTGGTATGATCGTAGATCCTTGCCGGCAGATTTTTGCGCAAACTGAAGTGATCCTCTGTGGTGGTGGTCTTGCGGTAGATGGGATTCTCAAAGTTCATCGAGTTGATGCGTCGCTTGCTGCAGTAGCGATAACCAATGAGCAGGAGCTGTTGTTTGAAATAAATTTATTAGGTTTTCGAACAGATTTCAATCAGCCCCTCAGCTTACCACCGATAGCAGGACTGCAAAACCACTGAGACTGGCTATAACCACCAGCGCTATGAAGCCAGAATCCGGCTGCGGACTGGGCGCTGTGGTCTGTTCGATTTGGGTTTGATTTTTCACAGGACGCTGGTCGGCAACTAAGGATAAAAATGGTTTTTAATTAGGGAGATATATATTTAGGAAAATGTTAGTCAAAACAAAGAGAAACAGAAAAACAAATGGTATTTTATATGGCTAACATTTATAGTGTGAAGTTAGTAATTAAATTTGTTTAATCAAAATATTTTGTAATTAATTTACGACACATACAAAACACATACAACATTTTAATTTTATTTTAAATATATTCTAAGCCCTTTCAAGCCTGCTTCTTATGCTCTTCGAGTTTCTTAGAAAAAACTCATATGTCTAAAAAATGGCAAGTCTAAAGTATTATATATATTTTTATTCAAAGAAAGGCATTTATTTTTAGACCCTGTCAGGCGGTTTTCTTTTTTGAGCCAATCCTTTGCCGTCCCACCCCTTTTTTGAGGATTTATTCCAGCTCCATCACAATGACGGGGCTTAAATGCTGCTACTACCTTCGGCAATGATAAACAAAAGGGAAGACTGTATAAAAAAGAAAACGGAAATCATTGCAATAAAAGAGCAAGGCGAAGAGGGATTCAACAGCAGAATCCAAGCGGCTTAGGGCCTGTCTGTACTGTACTGAGCCGCCGCCACCCACTGGCAAGGATGCGGAGGAATTTTCAATCAAATCGCTCAAAGTGCGCATTTAGGCGCAAATAAACACTTAAACGCGCTCGCGCCTTTGATGGCTCAAACTTTTATGCGAAAGAAGCGGCCGCCGCCGATTTAGATTGGGAATAAGAATTGGAATGGGAATGAAAGTGGAAATTGGACTGAGACGGAGACGGAGACTGAGACTGAGAATGGAAATGGCAGCGTAATGACATCGTTAACGCATCACATTTAATGGTGTCGTGGGAGGACTTCTCTCTTGCTAGTCAAAACAGTAAAAGTTATCAACATTAAGTTGAGCCGCACTTTAAAGCAAACACTGGAGGCGAATCCCATTCCCCTACCCTGTCCCCCTTCGCCTTGATATTAACCTCATACTTTGCGGCTGGGAATTGTGGGTTGGGTTAAGGGTCGGCGGTTTGGGATTGGTACTGGAGTTTGGGGAGCGGGGGCGTCGACCTCCCCTTGGGGGTTTCGATTGCAGTGTTGGCCCATTGCCTGCCTACTTGCGGTTGGCCCCGATGCAAGTGGCTCAATCCGGATGGCGTTTATGAAACTGTCAAGGCTGGGGATGGCTGTCCTGATGATGATTAATGTGGGCCATGACAAAGCAAATGTTGTTGGCTGTTGGTGCCACACAAAGGGGCTTCGCTTGAGTGCGGATCCTGGCAAGCTTTTTGATTAATACGCTTGCAATAAATCTGAATCTCACGAAAGTGTTTATAAACAGTGAAAAGCATAGTTGAGAGAGACGTACAAAAGGAGAGGAAGTCGCTGGGATGTCAACCTATTCGAAAGGATAACTATCAAAGTTATCCCTACACTCCATGGCATTTATTAATCAAAATTTCCGTTGACATCTTGCTGATGAAGTTCTCTTCTTCGTTTCTTCTTCGTGTTTCTTTCTGTTACAAATTTTACATTGAAGGACCGGTTGGGTTCAACAAGGAGGGAAATAATATTTGAATGATTTGCATCTCATAAATAATGGAATAAAATTGTTGGAAAAATGACAACTTTGAAAGTTGTTCTGTATTTAAAAGTTGTGGAAAATATATAAAACAGGGGGGCTAACGAATCTTAAAGAACCTTAATTTGAGGTCTGTTTAAGGTTAATTTATATAATTATTCCCTTCTAAAATAGTGGCTTAAAATATACTTTTTCAAGGGCAATGAAATGAAACAATCAATGACACAATAATTAAATGTAAAGCGACTTCCCAGGAAAATATATATTCATATATATACATTATACATATAAATATAACGTATAAGGACGACACAACATGAGGTCAACCCCTTCACAGGACGACAGAGGACAGAACACACACAAACAGGATTTTCAGGCCTACCGAAAGACACTGCCGCTGCAGCCAAAAGTGGCAGCCTAGTGGTCAGCCCGAGATCAGCTTTCTCCTCTATCCGATGGTCGCCATGTCCCACCTTGAAACCGGTGGGCAGTCGCCGCACCGGAAACTTCGGTTTCGGTTTCGTTTTGCGGGCTCGCGGGGGTTTCGTGCTGGGAGCCACATAAAGAGCTGCATGCAGTTGCAAGTCATGCAGGATTTTTTGAGATTTTGGGGATTTTGGGGAATTGCGTTTCATTATGTTAGTGTAAGCATTAAATTAAAATTCATGCCATGCAGGTTAAATCAAAAGCATATGGCAAAATCTCTCGAATACTTACGATCTTCGACGCACATGAGGCCATCGCCCATCAGCTTCAGACCCGTGGGGCAGGCGCAGGATATGCGAGGACTTCGCTCGTTAATCCTGGGTGCTGGCAGGCAGAGGTGGGAGCAGTGACCATTGACCGATTGGCAGTGGTTAACGCCATCGGGCTGGCGGTAGGGATGGTAAACGTGGACCACCATTGGATGCTGGAGCTAAAAGGAGAGAAGAGGGGAAATTTAAAACAAGGAATAATAATATTTATGGCACATAATTACAATAGAGAGATTATATAATTAATAAATAATTTAAATCAATTGAAAAACTTACCATATGCACGGCTGTCACGGGCTCCACATCCTCTCCCGTAAACTTATTGGCCTTGAAGACCGCCTGCTTGTCCCAGTCGGTCCAGTACACATAATCCTCGAAGGTGGTGATGGAGAAGGGATGCCGCAGGTATTCGCCAGAGTAAAGCACCTGGCGCCGCTGTGAGCCATCATAGTTTGCCGACGAAATAATATTCAGCTTGCCATCCACCCAGTACAGGCGCTTCCTCACCAAATCCAAGGTGATGCCATTGGGCCACTTGACATCGTAGCTAATGATGGTGGTGCGGTGGGAGCCATCCATGCCCGCCCTCTCAATTCGCGGCGAGGCACCCCAGTCGGACCAGTACATCCAGCCCTCGATGGGGTCCAGGGCAATGGAACGCGGAATGTCCAGCGAGTCCTCCACAAGCACCTTGCCCATGCTGCCCTCGAAGTTGGTCAGTTCAATGGTGCACTTGTGGGTGTCCGTATAGTAGACATGGTTATAAATCCAATCCACTGCCAGGCCATCTGAGGTAACGGAAGACTGCTTAAGCACCACAGTCTTCTCGCTGCCCTCGTCAATCGGAGCCTTGTAGATGCTCTGCGTGGTCACATCGCTCCAGAAGATCATTCCCGTGCGGAAAACAAAATCCAAAGCTGTGGCTGCCTTGGTGCTATTCACAATGGAGGTCATTTCCATGTGGTCGAGGGCTATCTTTCGGATGTCGTGGCGCCTGGCCAACAGGAGAGAGGCATGTCCTTCGCTGGCCTTGCACCTGGTGTGGTTGCGGGGATCCCTCATATAGCCCGCTTCGCACTCGCACTTGAAGCCACCTATTTCATTGACGCATATCTGTGAGCACTTGCCGGGGGTATCGCACTCGTTGATGTCCTGGCAGTTCCGCTTGTCCGCGGACAACGTATAGCCTTCGTGGCATTCGCAGCGGTGGCCCACCATTAGATCCACACAGTGGTGCATGCAACCGCCGTTTTTGGAGGCGCACTCGTTGACACCACACTTGCCCGCCGGCTCATCCTCGCCATCGGCACAATCCTTTCGCTTATCGCAGACTTTGGAAAGAGCTATACACTGACCACCGCCGCAATCGAACTCACTGGTGGAGTTGCAGGCTCCCTGCTCTGATCCCAAGCTCAGGCTCAGTCCGCAGTCTCGCTCGTCACTGCCATCGGAGCAGTCCTTGTCCCCATTGCAGGTGAGATGTCCAGGTATACAGCTGCGATCTCCGCACTGGAACTGGTCCGCCCGGCAGGTCACGTTCTTGCAGTTGGCCGTGTGCTCATCATCGCCATCTGGACAGTCTCGGTCGCCATCGCAAAGCCAGCTGTGATGCAAACAGGTGATGCGGTCCTTGCACTGGTACTCATGCGGCAAGCAGGGCGTGATTGTCTTGGTAACATTTGCACAGGCCTTAAAAGGGAAGACAAATAAAATAATATATTTAAATAAAAATAAAAAAAAAAAGAAATATAAAAGTAAATATTTATAGAATTTACTTTAAAAGGCGTTTTAGCAAAGCCATTTTTTCTTGTAGTTCAAAAGTGAAAAACAAAACCTATTCCTTCTCCACCGGACAAACTTTGCTGGCCTCACAGTTTCGGGAAACTTTTCGCTCAGAGGCAAAACTATGTCCTGGAAATTATGCAGCCCCATCTAAGCATGCAAAAATGCAATTTTACGCGTGCCCTGCGTTGACAACAAAAGCTGCCAAAGCTGGCAGGCGCTGAGTTATGCCCAACTTGGCCATAATTTATGTGGCTTAACCGAACACCGAAAAACGAACGCCGAAGAATGGGAGGGAATTTCCTTTATTTCCTTTTCTTTTTATTTTTTAACCCCGCCGGAAATGGGAATTTATGGCTTGTATTATTCACTCACCCGCTCATCGGAGCCATCGGAACAGTCCGGATCGCCGTCGCAGACCCAACGCTTGGCAATGCAGGCGCCATTGGTGCAGGTGTGCTCCGCCACTTGGTCGCAGGGCACCACCGGGCACTCCTTCTCATCGGATCCATCGCCGCAGTCATCGTCGTGATCGCACTTCCAACGCTTCTGGATGCAACGTCCATTGCCGCAGGTGAACTCATCGGAGCGACAGGTTTGGTCTGGGGAATTTATCAAGGATACTTAGGAACACACTCGCCACAGAAAGGAAGTTGCAAGCAAATGAGGGTTGAACAAAAAAGGATAAAGGCGAAATGAAGTCGATGAGTTGGGAGTTTCTGGGGGGAATTTTGAATGACAAAGCAAAATGAAGTCGATGAAGAGTTTGGAATCGAGTTTCTTGGGGAGTTTAAAGATGAGAAAGTTAAGAATTTCTTAGAAAATCAAGTTTGCTCTTAAGGATTAAAGCTTGGAGTATGTAAATGCAAGCATAAATAAATAGTAGAATTAATTTTCGTTTAATTTATATATTCAATTTGCCAATTTAATTTTTTTTCCATTTTCCAATAAACAAGTTTTAAATACATTAAAGCAATGATTATCCACAGTTCGGGGTCACTGGGAGTCTTGGCCACAGCCAGCAGAAAGCTCAGATGAATGGCAACTAAAAACCAAAAGCCAAATGAAGTGCGGTTGCCTCAATAGTTGCAATAAGTTAGCAATGAGGTTTACTTGAGGATAAGAGGATGGGTAAATGGGGAAAGCTCTGAATGAAGTTGGCTCGGAATGCAGCTACAGATGAATGGAAATTAAAAACTATTTGTATAAGCAAAGGAAACGTAACGGAAACTGAAGCAATTTCTCTCTCAACTTAAGTAGAATCGAACTAAATAAATAAATACATTTTCAAAGAGAGGAGAGGTTAAATATAAATCCAAAGGAAAAGTAAGTGGTATTTATTTTCACCTGAGTAAAGGCATAAACAAACATTTGATTCAAATATGTAAAAGAATTTAATTTAGATTTTGTAGAAGAAACTAAAAGTGTTCTTTGAAACCCAATTTTAATTTTAACCAAACAATTTAAATAATTGAAACAAAAAAAATTAAATTTCTCTACTCAAAAAATGTGAATTCAATTCACAGATTATTCTTACTGCAGTTGTGCTCATCGGAGCCATCGCTGCAGTCCTTGCTCTGGTCGCACATCCAGGCCAAAGGAACACACTGTCCCTCTCCACTTTTGCAGACATATTCATCCGGCGAACAGGTGCGGGCTCCTATCAAAATTGATGAGCAGCATTTATACAAAACACAAAAAACAATGGGCGAGAGGAGAGAGAAAACATTGTGTTGAGCTGCCATTGCTTTCAATGCATTACGCATACGCCATGTATTACCCACGGAGACATAACAATAAATTCATTTATTAGAGGAGAATAAACCCCCATTCCTATCCTTGTGAGGCTAAAAGGAAAATATTTCTAAATATTCCATCAGCCTGGGGAACTCGTCTAGGGGTTAGATATCGCAAAAACATCAACTGATTTTATGCAGCAACGCCCTTAAATACAGTAGAACTTCTTTATGTTGTTCAAGAAATATATAAACAAAAACGTATGGTAAAATATTTATGTTTTCAAGCTGAATAATATTATAAATTCATAAATTTTCCTATACAGATTAAAATGATTTACTGTAGAGAAATTGTTATTTATTCTTCAAACCTTTTACGTAAAAAAATCCTATAAAAAACGTATTCTTTCATATTCATAAATTTGTTTATGTCTTTCTGTTTCTTTTATGGAAGTTCCCCTGTAGTTTACCCGCGACAATGTCGAGGATATTGTGTCTGTGGACGAGGATTAAGCGAATTTCATGCGATGCTGCTTGGCGCCATCGTCACCGCCAGCGCCAGCGCCATTGCCAGCTCCAGTTTCAGCGACAACGCGTCGTATACTTGTTGTCAAGGGCCGCCATGAATGTGTACACAATACACCCGCACACACATAAATGAACACACAACACACACAGACACACATCTGGTACTTGTGACTCTCGCTCTCAATGACTTGATTAAACTTCTGAGCATCGCGAAGGGGGGGAAATTGTTGCGAAAATTATGCAAGCGCCACTCCATTAAGGGTGCGTATGAGTTATGCGGCAAGTTGGTTAGTGAAAGCGATTACACACGAGAGGGTGGCAAGAGGGTGGCAGGAAATGGTAGTGGGTGGATGGGTGGCTTTAGTAGTTTTTGGCTTACTGCAGTGCGCCTCATCGGACTTGTCGCGGCAATCGTTGCTGCCATCGCAGAGCCAGCTTCGCGGAATGCACTGCTCGACGGTGCGGCATTTGAACTCATTGTTGGGACAGGCATTCACTAAACAGCACACACACACAGAATCGAAACGGTTAGCTTAGAGTCTCTCTCCGTGGGTGTTTTGAAAATACCCATAGATTTCATGGGGCTCTACTTACTGCACAATTCGGGGGTCTCGTCGGAGCCATCGGCACAATCATGCTCCTGATCGCAACGCCATTTATTTGGTATGCAATTGCCATTGCCGCATCTAAACTGGTCCGTTGAGCAGGTGGCCTCTGCAAAGGAGAATTGGGAAAAGAAGTCAAGTTTAAGTGGTTGAAATCTAATTTTATAATTTAATAAAATTTAATTATATTCTTTATTTAACTATTTAAAGAGTAATTTGAATTTTTAGTACTTTTTTTGAGATTGTTTTGGTAGGAATAATGTAAGCTGATAGCTAAGGCTTTAATGGGTTTATTTTTTAAACAGAATAGAGCTAAATTAAAACAATAAAGAGTGTAATAAATCATATAGAAGCACTTTTAAATTGCTATTGTGATAAAAATAATTAAAATGATAATTTATCATATAATGTTACCCTTCAGTAGTCACTCATTAAATTTGTTTAGCTCTTTACAATAGAGTTTCCGCATAAACTAAAATTTTTTATAACTTGTAGCACTATAAAAAAGGTAAGTAAACATATAAATTAATACAATCAACTTGAAATATATTTTTAACTGTATTACAACCACCGCAGTTGTATGTTTGCCTGGCTTTGAAATCCCCCGGCGACCCGTATCAAAAACAAAAGCCAAGCAAACACACCAAAAAAGGAAAATATGGGGCACTCAGAAATATACGCGTGTTTATGAATGCTTTTCCCTCTGCTGGTGTGTATACACACCCAAACACATTTATTTACACGCACTTGAGCACGTGCTGAGCAGGGAAAATACACCATACAATATCCACGAGGAGAAACAAAAAGGACGTTGCTGCAATGGCTTTTCAATGCCACTCCAAGGGGGCAGCGAAAATGTGTCATTTTTTATATCGCGTGGCAGGATATAGTATATGGATACATGTATGAATGTGACTGGTAATAGGATTAGTTGCTCTTTGAATCCTCCACGGACTTGTTGCTATGAAATGCCTTTATTCCGGCTCAACAGCCGGAAAAGCTAGTTTCGAAATTCCATTGCATACTTCTTGGAGTGGCCTTGGCAATTAGAATTTTCCGTTTCCTTAGGTTTCATTTTGAATGGAAACTTTCAGAAATTCTTGTGGCCATTTTTACTGCCTGTATAAAACAGAATTCAAAGCATTTTGTTGGAAATGATTGGAACATGCCTTGTGGCTATATTGAAATAGCAGCTTTTGTCTATGCAAATCGTGGCTAGGAAGAGCCCACTGCCAATGCCAATACCCTGTAACTTTTAATCAATTTTTATGCTTGTCGGACCCAGTGTTTGCCGCCATATCAATAACATTTTATATGATTACTTTTCTAAACTTTTTATGGACGAGAATGAAATGTGGCATGAAAAAATCTAACCAGTGTGTGTGTGTGAGCCTTTTTTTGTGAGGAAAACTTGCGCCAAAACAAAACTTTGATGTGAGCCAATATTTGTTAAAAAAAAGAGGCAAAACAAAGGAGGCAAATATAAATACTCGCATTCAGTGAACAATAAAAAATTGGCCACATGTGCGGCCCAAACAGGCGAAAATAAAATGTGTACGAACATGGGTCCCCATGATTGTCGATTCAATTTTATGTTATTTCCCCCTTGCCTGCCGTTTTTGCTAATATGTGACATTATTTTTTTTTGGGGAAAATTGCGCCCCGCGGACAAATTGCAAATTTTCGCTGATCTGAAAGTATTAAAATTTGATGTCACCGTTGCCCCCAATTAAAAATCAAATTAGAGTCGAACTTTTTGTATCCATGACATGATGGCTGGGCGGTCTGAAAACTTTCATTGATTGCATTTATTCAGTCTTTCCTCCCCGCCAAAAAATTTAAAAAAAATATACAACAAAACTGCACATAAATAAAAACATAAAAGTTATTCTGTCATGCAGCATTTTGCAGCATAATTTATTTTTTTAACTAAGTTTAAACGGCTTTTCAGTTGATTAAAAAACTTTGGCCTTTGGCAGTTGATGTTTCCGTGTGTTCCTCACGGCATCGCTGCATCGCAGCCGCTTTCCTCTTTTCCCAATTTGTATGCAAATGTTAAGCGGCGCTGGCGAAAATATTCTGTTGCATCGCTGCCAGGCTAGCTGCCAGCGGATGTTGTTGGAAAAGCGGCGAGGAAATTGGGTGAGCAGGGAATAGTAGAGGGGGTGAGAAACGGGATTTTTGTAAATCCAGATGATTGGGATTTCGGCATGTTTAATTTAAGTTAAAAGGTGTCGAAAACTTTCCGACCTGATAATAGTTAAAAGTTTTCCCTCCAACTTCCTTCTACTAGTTTAACCGAGATTTTTGCCGCGTTTTGAGTTTACTTTCGGAAGTCGGTGAATTCGGGCTGATAAAAGGACATGATAGCAGCACTACAGAGTTAACAAGAAGTACTTAAGAAAGTGGAAAGCTCTTGAAAATCATCCTCAGAGGAAATCTGTAAGGCAATTTTTAAGTCGAAAAAGTAGTTGTTTTAAGAGGGTGAAATCTAGACTTATTTTGGAAGGAAAAACTATCTTAGTAGGTCCAAAAAACTATAATTTAAATATAAATATATTTTAAGGTATTAAAATTCCCATTTTTAAATATATTTGTAATATGTTTTAAAGCTAAAACTTTTTACTAATATTTTGAGCTCTTAAAATTTCTGTTTTAAATACATTTATTTTGTTTATTTCTTTCTCTCTTTACACACAAATATTTTTCACATTTTAAATGTATGTTTAAATATTTAATAAAGGCTGTGTAAAGTTATATACTGCATTTTTAAGCTGTTTAATGCACAAATATTTACATAATAAAAAACAACAAGAGCTCTTTATTTATTACCTCCCCGAAATGACCTAAAATAACATATCATTTGCACTTATTGTAATATATATATTTATATTTTCAACCAAACATTTAATAGGTCAGCAGCACTAAACCATTATTATTGTTTTCTAATTGTTCACAAATTCCCAAAAATAACTCTATTTGAAATATTGTTCGCACAAATAGAATCTAAAATTACTCAAATTAATAACCATAATTATTTGCATACCATTTATGGTCAGAGCCCTTAAACTGTGGCTCTGCGTTTGCAGCAAACTGGCAACGAAGATTAAACACCAAAAGCGACCCATTTTGCGGGCTTTTCACAAGTAAATTCCACAAAGTTTTTGGTATTTAAAGCAGCTAAAGTATAGAAGATTGAGTTAGCCAAGAGATCCTTGATTACCACTAATAAATGAGGCCCAGCAGGTTGTGACAGAGTTCAATTTCTGGTTGACATATTCAAGCAGCTCAGCCAACTTGCACAAATTGATTGCATAATTTCCGCAAACAAAAACTGCCCTCGAGCAGCACAATTTCAAGTTCATTATGAGCGGACCACACAAAATACTCCTTATATATATATACATAATATATATATATATATATAAATTGTAAACATGATATTCCGTTTTTCGGGGTCAGACTGCGTCGGGGTCGGGTGTCGGAAAATGGCGGAAACCCATTTAATGTTCAACTAAATGATAAATGGCTGAAATGGCAAGTGCTGCTCTTGTTTGGGGGGAAGTCAACCCCATCAACTGTCACCGATTGACTCTGCGGATAAGTCTGGCCGAGAAACGGTGACTTCCTGGCCATATCCTTGAGGGCCAGGCCCCCACACAGGATTTTGCAAAGTCCTGCTGCTGGCGTTTCTTGTCAGAGATAAGAATGAAATCTTGGCAACTCAGTCGCAGTCTTCGTCTCCGTCTCAGTCCAATTAGCCTTTAATATTTTCGTTTTATTTGTTTATTCTTTCGCGGCTCTTTGGCACACCACAATCACACACACTTGGCACACTTTTTGGCCGCCTGGCTTACATTTAATGCACGCTTTTTCGCAGAGTCTGTGTCTGGGGTTTCCCCCGTTTATATATATATATATATATATATATATATAGATATATATGCAAATGTTATTCCCTTAAACAGGAGGCAGTCCTTTCACTTTCGCACTCGTTTTTCGCGCTGACATCCGTTTGGTTGAGAGGTTCGCCGCCAACTGAGTGTTTGGTGGCGGAGCGGCTATCCTTAAAAACAATTCCGCCCAAAGTGGTTTGCAGCCTCTGCAGCCTCCGTTTGGGAGTTGACTCGGAAAGCTTTTCCAGCGAGTCGAGTGCAAAATTGCGACGCAACCGAGGGGTAAACGAGTGAGTTTCGTATGAGCGAATATCTGAGTACTCTGGGTGTTTGTTTTGAGTGGAAATTTTAAGATACTTTCGGTTTGAATAAGACCAAGGATCAAAGGTATGAGCTCAATAGTTTGTTAATGAAGAAATTCAATTGGTATATATATATTTACTGAGTGTGTTTTATAATTATTTAATTAGGAAATCATTTAGAAATTATAGATTTATTTTAAGGCTATTTCGAAACAATAATAATATGATTAATTTTAATTTTGCCTTGGTAAAAGCTTTATTAAAGATTTTTTTAAGAGTATGTATAAATTTTTCAGATTTTACAAATTTATAATATAAGCTTTATTTATTTTTGAAACATAAAAACTCTAAGCAAATAATGTTATACTCAAGAATATTTTTTTTTCATCCTCTGTTAATTAGAATGGTAAGAAACCCCTTACAAAATATCCTAATCTTTCTTGTCTTACTTATATTTATTCATTATTAATATAGAAACTATTTTTAGCCGTGAAATTAAAGCATATTTTCTGATATTTCGCAGGAAATACGCAGAAATTAAACCCCTCTTACTTATCGAAATTCCGTCAAGTTCAGCAAAAATGCACAGCTCCCCCCAGCATGCTTAGCCTCATCTCGCCTTGCCTCATCTCCGGCTTATTATCAATTTCTCCACAGTGGATTTAATTAGCTTCGAGTTACATAAAGACATTGCATTATGCGCCGCAGGAATCCCAAAATGGATGCACTCATTTCGAATGCTCAGCTTTCGGTTGTCGGGCGATAAGGCCCAGAGCAGACGACCTCACATAGTTTCCTTTTACGATCCAAAATCGGTCTGCCTATATTGGTCGCATCTATAAGTCGCAAAAGTCTCGTGCGGGGCGAGTGATAAAGCGGCAGACAGCGGCAAATAATTGCTGATGCAACAGCGCTGCATGCCGCAGTCAGCCAACTAAATGCGTTGCATTAATGTCTCCGAAGAGGGCGAGTGGCGGGGCGGGAGGAGATATAGTCCAAATGCTGCTGCCATGGCACACTTTTTGGTCACCAGACAGCGACAATTGCGATGCGTAAATGTTGCAAACTAGTTTCAGCTTCGGTTTCCATTTCAGTTTCAGGTTTGAAGCAAACAAAAGGAAAACCAACTGCTGAATCGTTCGGGGGGAGGACCAATAAAGCGGCACGCCACTGTTGACGTTTAATGGCCGCTGCCGCTTGAAAGTAGGCAACGAAAAGCGGAAAACGGAAATGGACATTTTTCAGTGATTCACTCTGATATAGAGCTTATCAAAGGGAGGTCTTTGTTCGTTTTTCTATTCAAACTGTTCGATGAATTTTGAAATTTGAATACCACAAAAACATCTACTTGTTAATACCTAATTTAAAGATTTTTTAAATAGCAAATATATGGAAACGAAATTAACATTTCGGAGCAGCAGAAAAACTTTGCAATTAATTACAAAAAATATTCCGATGTTGCAAAACAAATATTTCATATATTTGTAAAATAATAGGTTAAGTAGGGCAATGATTTAGAAATTTGTCAACCAATTGTATGACTTACATTTGCATTTAAATAAAAATAATAAATTGATGGAAATAAATAAGCAACAAATGCCGCATCAAGCTGAGATTTGTATTCAGTAATAAATAAATAATTAATATAATAAATAAATCAGCATTAGCCTACTCTCGCATTCATTCTTTCGTTTACACAATTTTTAAATTATATAAAAGGACTCACCTATAAATTTACACTCCTTGACCTGCTCGTCACTGTGATCCTTGCAGTCCGCATCGCCATCGCAGACGAATCGAATGGGTATACAGTCGCCGCTGTGGCACTGAAACTGCTTCTCATCGCACTTGGCTTCCAGGGCTTGGCCTGCAAATGCAAAACGGCATTGATTTAGTGGGGTAAGCAAACAAAACAAAAATGCTTAAGGCTAATTATAACGACTCCGAGTTATGGACTTAAGGGATTTACAGGGGCCACCACTCTCGATTCAGAGAAAAGTTTTCTCATTAAAGGAGAAATAACAAAAGCTCAAATTGATTAGGGCCTGAAAAACTTCAAAAACAATCAGCAGCAGACACACAGAGGGACACACATGCCAGTGTGCGAGTGTGACAAGTCATTTGCATACTAAACGATAAACAAGAGGAGCAGAGAGGGGCTTTTAATCAACAGAAAAGCCTCAAACAAAATGGATCACAAAGTTTTTGGCCTCCTTCCGGTTTTTTTACTTTGCTCACCCCACCCCTGTACCGCCCTTGAAAATATATGCAATACACATATTGCAAACAAAACAAAGCATCACAGAGGAAGGACTTTATACTGGAAGAAATCTTAAATATTTTTTAGGGAGTATTTGTAAAAAATATACGTAAATTTAGAGATAATTATTGGTAGTTAGCTATAAAATGGGAAATATATAAAAAAAGGAAGCTGTTTATGGGTAATTATTTATCTAATTATAAAAAGGATTCATACAACATGAAAGCACTTTATAAAAGCAACTTCAAGTTATCCAAACATCTTAAATTTTTATTCCAAGTGCACTAGAAAATGTCAACAGTCTAAGGAACCTAATACAAAATGTGACAGGATTCTAAAAAAAATATATGAATGTTATAGATGGCCATTGAGCAAACACGCACACACAGAGAGAGTAAAATAGCGATAATAAAAGAAGGAGAATGCCTGAAGTGGAGAAATAATTTTGAAAAGGGTTCTCCATGCCCTGCCTGCCGTTGACAGCTCTGTTCGTTTGACCCATTCGCAGGACCTCCACACTCCGCAGGCGATCCGTCTCCATCGTTTGCATATTTCAATGGCTCAATATTTTCCCATTCACATACATATATTTACATATGTGTGCGCCTACTTGCTAATTGCCGTAATTGAAGTTCGCTGGCTGAATCGAGTGCGTGTGGCAAAATAAACAAAGGGCCAAATCACCGATTGCCAGCCGTCAATCAATAAGGTCAAATCAATTCGATTTCGTGACGCCGCACTGGCTGGCCGGGAATTGTTTTCAATTATGCACGATGACAGTCAACCAAATGGCGAATTATAATTCGGATCGTTGCATGCATATATTTACGGGACAGATGTGGATATATCCATATAGTATATAGTATCTATCTGTGTGTGATGTGTGTGTGTATAGTAGCCATTCAAGTTATTCCAGATGACGTCAAGCGTCGCAATGAATGGGTTTCTTTGCCTTTAAGCAGGAATCGTATGAATGAAAAAAGCCCAAAAATAAATATTTGCTAGGCTTACGGCGAAGTGCTTTAAAAATGGGCAAGCCAAAAATACTTGGCCTCTCCGCATATAAATAGAAAAATAATATGAATTATTTTGATTTTATACCCTTTATATTTGGTATAAATTTAGTCACCATAAGTTATTGGGATTGATAAGGGTCCTGGTGGCCGAAAAAGTTGGGTAAATATTTATTTCTGGGAATTCTCAAAGAGCAAAAGTTAAGGGAAAGCGGCTTCAATTTGAAATTTAACAATATAATACTTCCTACAATTAGAAGACAATTTTTTATAGAGAATTAAGTTGAATTAATTATTCAAATACAAGTTGAATAGCAAATAAAATTGTAAAGTAATAAACACTTGAAACTGTTCAACTACAATTTTTCCTTTTTTAAATATTTACTAAGAACATAAAGCAACCTCTTTATATTAATTTTTCCCACCATCAATCATAATCTGTAAATACTTATGCCAGGCCACGTGAGTTCAATTTAATTGAACCAGTTAAAGTTGATTATTGATCACAGAGTTTCCGTAATGAGGCTGACACACCCCGCCAACCAGTTTCATATCAAAATCACAGCCAACAGATTGTCTGCCAGTTTTAACTTGAAAGCCAGACGCAGTCTGAGACTATGAATAAATATAAATAAATAAAACCAAAAAAAAAAACTATCAAAAATAAAACTGCTTAGCATAACTAATGATTTCGATAAAGGCGTAAACAAGTCGTCTACACGCAATCCGGTTGGCTTAACCCAATAAAATTCACTTTGAGAAACTGCAAGTCGTCATCATCATCCGATTTTCACAGCCAATCACAGCTATATATATATATATTTTTAAAATGATAACAAATACCAAATGACATATTCTAGATACGCGGTTATCTCATGGCCAGACTCAGCAAACTGATAATTAATCATAATTCTGCTTTAAAATAAGCATAAATTGATAGCAAAAGTCTAGTGAAATCAATAATCTTTTTGTTTTTTATTTTTACCGATTAAGCAAATTAATACTAATTTTTATTTGAAAGCTAGGTCACTGATAAGCCTCCAGTGAATTGCGTCAAGATCAAGGTTAATGGATTAGCTGATAATTGAGTCTGACTCAGTGGGAATGATATAACACGCGATTCCTGGGGGAATGTTGAGATCAATGAAAAAATATTGTTTTGGGCATCGCGCAGTTACTCTATGAATTAGTGAATCAATCAAAACATGTTTACTGTAAGCAAACAAAACAATTAAAGTACATCAGCATCAGTATATTATATATGTAAGACCAATGAACACGCCCACTATTAATTTGTTATTGTTATTGTTGCGCGTTTCTGGCACAAACTAGTTTTATATGCTAGAAACATCCGTTGGCAAGGAAAATAAATTAAAATCTAAATTCTAAATGGGGCGCACAAACAGAAATTAAATCAAGTTCTGTCTCTCTTCTTGGGGGCGACCTTGCCGCCTCACATCTTGTATATATGTAAAATATATAACATATATATGCTATCAAGCATATGTTAATTTATCTGACAGCATCTTTCACTGGCAGAACAAATCATATGGAATTAACAATAAATCAGCGAAGATTCTGAGAGGGAAAAACTCAACAGTTGAGTTGAGGTTGAGAGGCTGACAGGCGGCCGAGAGAGATAATGTGGCACGTTACATGGGAAATCGATTGAGAAATAGGGGCTCGACTCTTCTATAAATATGGTGCATTTTCTACGTTCACAACATGTTGATGAAGACCGCGAAAATATGTTTAAATTTAGCTAAGACAACGCAGTTGGACAGCGGATAGCTTTTCTGGACTACGTCAATATATTTTTAAGAAAAATCAAGTCTCTGAAATGCGCCGTTGAAGATGTGTTTCTGTCAACAATTTAAATCATTTTGACCAAAGTCCAAGATACCTCAGAGCAAAGTACAACATTTTCTAGGAAATATAAGTAATGTTTTTTATAGATATATTTGCATTCTTATATAATGATTAATTGATTTTTGAATAAATATATTTTCAAAATTGAATTTAGCTTTTCTTTGATTATAAATATTTAAAGTATTTAAGAAAAATATTATTTTCTAGAAGAATAAAGAATTTAAAAACAGTTTTTAATATTTTATAATCACTTATTAATTAATTTGCAGCTTTAATTTGTGGTCTATATATATTTAATAAATTATTGGGACATTTCAAAAATTGGTTATATTGATTTTAAAGGGAGAATTATTAATCTTTAATGATTTTTTTGTACCTACATTAAATTTACATAATATTCTTGTGAAATAATAAGTAATTGATTCTCATTGACAAATAATTACACCACAAAGGAAGTTTGAATAACATTTGAAGGACTTATTATACCTTTCCAAATCCCATTTTACTATCTTTTTATTCAACTATTTGATTTATACGAGGAAGGTTTATATTGTCTGATGGCCTGTCCTTGAGTGGGCCACTCGATGGCGATGGCGAATCGCAAAATCCCGGCCAATGAGAAATGCAGAAAAAAACAAATCGTAAAAATTAACAATCGACCGATAAGATAATCCCCAGTTCAGGGCTGGCCGCCCAACGTCAAATCCCTGTTGGCCAAATCAGGTGGCGTTGCCTGATTTAAAGTTAGATTTATGATTGGAATGCCCCGAGCCAGAAAACGTCATAGCCAGACGCCAGTCTTTGCCATTATCTAGGAACTTTTTAGAAGATATAGAAATAAGGCGGAAATCAATTGCGGAAGTTGATAAACAATTTTTGGCTATTTCTAAACCACGGTAACCGGTGAGCCACTATCAATGGATACGTGTGAGTGTGTGTGTGTATTTGTTTGGATGCAACAAGTGGCGAATCGCCCACTTTTATCTGTATCTATTGCTGTAAATGTATCTGCATCTACACGGGTGTTTGTATCTATATCTTTTTAACTGCAAACCCATTTCAAGTGCATGTTGTGTGCAGCCAAGCGAAGATTGCAGAATGACTTGACACTCTGCTTGATGAAATACTCTTTGAAGGAAGGATTGGGGAGATTACACATTGTTTTTAAGGAATTTATGGGTGTAAATATATAAAAACTTGGGGTATATGTTTTAGATTTAAGAAGCTTGATACTGAAGAATATAAAATATAAAATATATTTTAAATTCATAAAATTAGAGATGAAATTCGGACAAAAATAAAAGTTGATTACGTTTTTATTTATAAATAATTATTTACCATATTATTTATTATAATATCTTGATGTGTTACTGTATAATTAATCAGAAAAAAGAGGTTTAAACTTTCTAAGACCATAACAAAATATATTTTCTTTTCACTCTTGTAGTTTGTTCTTATTAAAAATATTTCTACTCATAAAATTCGAATAATTCAATACTCCCGCTTAGAGAGTTTAATTTCCACCTGAGCATCACCTTCGTTTGTGGTCTAAAATTAGCACATGCTAAGCTAAAAACAAACTTTGCACATTCTATTCTCCCCCCGCCGCTTCCTCCCCCTTTTCCCTCCCTTTCTCTTACTGGTTTGTTGGGGATCTCATGTTCATAGTTTCATTTCTACCAATTGCATCTCTCTCTTACCTGAGATGCAGATGGGTTCTCACCTATGCCGAGGGGTGTGCCAATCTTTCCGGAAACATTGAGGAACTTGAAGCTCATGTTGATGAAGGCCTTGCCATCCAGGAGTTTGCTCAGCGAGCCCCCCTCGTCCAGCGGCTGGGCGTTAACTGTTGTGGGCGCAGCTGGTGTGAGTGTGGGTGTGGGCGTGGCAGTGCAACATTTGCCAAAGCCGATCATCAGCGTGAGGAGCAGGAGATTGAAGTTGGCGCAGGCGCAGCGGAACAGCTGTTCGGCGCGTCTCTTATCGCTGAGATTCGTGGAGATTCTTGTGGATTTTGCGGATGATAACGCTGATGATGATCTTGTGGTATTATCACTATCACTGGCAGTGCTCATTGAGCGTGACTCTATGGCCATGGTATTGGTCTTTATAGAGATTATCTTGTTCTGTTTTCTTATGTTTATATCATATATTCCTTTGATCTTACACGGTTTTTACACTAAACATAGACAGAGAGAAAGACAGAGAGACGTGAGTGGGGTGACCCTGGCCATTAGATTATCTAAGCAGGAAGCGTGGGAGCTTCTTCTGCCGGGATTATCTAATCAGAGAAATGGCCAAAAAATAAACGCAAAAACATTGAAAAATCGCTTGTCGCAAGCAGCGGAAAATAAAAATAAATAAAAACAGGCAACACATATCCATCCGGCTAATTCTCTTTTATTTTCTGCCTTCGAAGCTCTCTTCGCATTTCACGAGAAGATCGAGGCGACCGAACAAACTGGTTGAAAATCGTGCCGCGTTGCCGAAAAAACACACAGAAAACCGTAAAAAGATCTGCTAAAGCCGAAAAGCAAAAAAAATTAAGCAAAAATATATCGGACGAGAGCGAAACGTGAAACGCACAAAAATATACACAACGACGTTGTCAAAGAAGAAGCCGAAGCACTTTGCCGTGTGTTGACGTTGACAATTCGAATGAATAAAGCTATAAACATATAGAAGAATTTGAATTTGGTAAGAGAGGAGGTGGTGGCAGGGGGAGGCATCTGCCACGCCCCCTCGATCGCGCGCGCTTCGTTAATTAATTGAATATTGTTTTCGTGGATATTTTTTATGCTGGCACGCTTTTTATTTGCTCTGATAAATACCAATCTACGCGCGTTGCCTTATCAGTTTTGTTTTTATTTTTATTTTGATTTATTTTTGCGGGTTTTCTCAAGGTGTCTGCGAATATGCGGGGGCACGTGCTCAACGCTTGATTTTTGTGTGGAATTGATATTGGTTTATAAATTAATGGTAGCATTTCCCGCTAGTTTCATTTACATGCTTAATTGTTTATTATTTGTTTTGCTTTCAATATTTGTGCTGTCGTTGAAAAATATATCTGCCCGATTCGCACAACGCGCCTTTTTCAACTGAGTTCGTTTTGAGAATTGGCCTGCGAATTTAAGCGAATTGGCAACGATTTCGATTCGAAAGCACAGAGAGCATTCGATTTGATTGTGTTTGTTGTTGCAACGCCTAGTCTCAAGGTGGCCTTATCACAACAGCAACAAGAATGCGACCGACCGGCCAGGGGCCCCCGTCGAAGAGATAATCGAAGCGAAGAGCGAGAGTGCCCCACAGATCTTCGTTCTCTTCGAGCCCCAACGATGCTGCCGGCTGCTGTGGGTTTGGAGCTCTCTTTAGCCTTCAGCAGATTGTTTATATGGCTGCTCTTAAGACAAACCTGTTGATCGATGATCATTGGGGATTGATTGCAAAGTGAATGGAGGACAATTGTGGGGAAAGGTGAGTATCTTTCAGGGGTTGCATCTCTTGAAGGGAATTTATAAATTTGTTGGGGAGATCACCCTAAATGACCTATCTACCTTCGATTTACTATCTTAAATACAAACAAGATACAAAGATACAAATGCCTATCCTAGTTATCTTCTTTATTTTCATTCTCTGAACTTTATTAACTAAATACAAATCTTAATTAATAAATGCATTATAATATGTATCTTTATCTTTCTATTTCTATCTATATTTTCACTAGAAACTTTAATAATCAATGAATCTGTCGAGATCCCTGCCATTATGATATAAAAAATCTCCAAAAATAAGACATTACTTGTAATTTTTAGAGCAATCAAAGCATTTAAAAATAACACTATATTAAATTGGTTATTATCATCATTACTTCAAATTACTGCTCTTGATTTCCTCATTAATCAGAGTTCCACGAAAAATGTTGAATAAGAATTTTTTAAGGCTCAGATAATTATTTTTTCATTACGTACATGTTTGCACTTAAAGTTAAATATAAAAACCTTAACATGTTCTTTGTACTTAAAGAGGGTAAATAGCCCTAGGAAATCAAAGAAGGACTCAAGTGTTAACTTGACATTACATCGGATGTTTGCATTTCTATTATTAAGAGGGAAGTCTCATTGATAAGGTGCAATAATTGTATTTAAAGAGCAGCAGAGTGGTAAAATTATAGAAGAAATTATTTAATGTGTAATTAAAGGGATGTTTAAACTTTGTAATTAATTTCAAAAGCCCTTAAAACAAGTGAGTGTGTTCTGGGAAACCCACGAAAGCAGGGAGATCCTTTCTATATTTCAGATATAATAAGATCGTGCGATTCTTAGAGCTATATAGTACCAACCTGAGTTGCAGGACAATGCCAAAGAGACCACAAATAGGAGCAGCAGCTTGGAACCATGCACAAGATCACTTTTACGCATTGTGTTGGCCAAAATAAAGATATATTTATATATGCGATTTTATCAAGCGACTTCCCTTTTGCGTTGCCACCGCGTTTATCAGTGCGCAAAAACGATATTTTTTAATTAAGGCCGGACAGAGTCGGACAACCGGACGTGGAATCGTACGATAATCGCAACGCTTTGGCATGGGGGCACCAGCTGTATATCCCAGGTGTTAAAGGGTATATTTGTGTTTTAAATTTCTTGAGGCCCGGCAGCGTTTAACCGTGCGATGCCCAGCGAAGACCGACGCGAACTGAATCGCCTGCGGTTATGGGTAACGGAATTGTGGCTCATTAGCATTGAAAGTGTCGCTGCTTTCAATCAAACCACCAGGTGTGTGGTGCTGGTGTGATTGAAAATGTGAAATTTGAAATTGAATTGGAGTGGAGTGGTTGGGATTTCTATTGATGGGATTGAATTGGTTTGAATGACGTTAACTGGTCTGATAAGAGTCGCTCCAAAAGAGCGGAAGGGGTAGGGTCAATCATTAGCATCACACCAATACCAAATGCCAATCGAAAATCTCAATCAAACTTGCAATCAAAATCTCCCAATCACCGCCTGCAATCGTTAGCGTGTCATCTGCATTTGTCGTTGCTTCCGGTGCTGCCACTCGAAAATGGGCATAATTTATGATTTGCGCGTGTAAATCATTTTTCAAGCACCACCCCCGCCGGGGCTTGTGAATGACAGTTCAGTTGGGGAATCCCCCCTTGCCATCGGACGCCCCTGACTTTACGTTATTTGGCAGTGTTTGCGGTTGCCGTTTCTAATTGCAGGCGAAGCGCTCGCAAATCGCCTAATCAAGCACTTCAACTGACACTGCATTTTATCGCCCTGCAGCCGCCCCGTGTCGTGTGTTCAAGAGACGGGAAATCGGGCATTTATCTGCATATATATATAGACATACATATTCAGAGGTTTGTCTTTTGTGTTTTTGGCAGGCTTCAAGGGCCTCGCCTCGCTCATCTATCAATGATGGGGCTCAATTGATAGCTGCATTTTGAAAGCACAGATAATGATCGATGATAATGATTTTGTTCGCCAAGTGGCTCTGACTGTAATCTCTATTTTGGGATGACCAACAAAGGTACTGATTAAGGGAGTTACTAATATCTGGCCACTAATTTTCTACCTAAAGTTTGCCTAATTCTAAATTGTATAATTTCCTTGAGAAAAAGTATCTATTTTTGCTTTTTAGTTACAAGATTTGTTTGTAATCTTTTCTACATTATAATCAAATGTTCACAAGTTACTTTAAGTACTTTGTTTAAATATGAAATGCATGTTAAGTTAATGGAATAGAATAGAAAGATATGTATTTGTTTTTAGTAATGACACTTCCAGGAATTCAAGCACTACAGCGCAGTAGAAAGTTACATGACTCAAGTGATTATATATAATTTATTTTAGAGGGTCTTTTGTCTATCGATCGCATCTTAACTTGGCCTACTCCGCATTTGAGGTAGGTCTTCTAGGAATGCCGTCTGTCTTCTCTTTAGTTATTATTTGCACTGGCAACTGAGTTCAAGTATATTGTTTTAGTCCTTGATAAGTCTATTAGGGTTTTTGCTTTATATCTCTTCGTGTTTGCAGTTTGAAAGCACTTTCCGTGTGGTTCCGAACCATTCGATTGGCGACGCGTTTGTAAAAGTTGAATTTAAGTTTAGCTGCAGACGGACTGCTAACATTAACAACCCCACGTAATAGGGGTGCATTAATTTATAAAGATTTATGCAAGTAATTAGCATATTGTATGCCATTTGTGCAAAAGCGTCAATCGCAGGTTTGATAGGAAAATTTATAGACATTTTGTGTCTAGTTGGGAGGTGTTTTCTTTTATTTTTTTTATAGAGCCAAAGGAAAGTTTGGCTTTTGAGTTGATTGTTTCACATTTTCTTTACACATTTCTTAACAAATATTTAATTACAAATGTTAACAATTTGAGATTTTAAATTGTTTATAAATGTTTATATTGCAGGTGCTTGAAATATTCCTAAAATATTTCGGAAACTTTATAATTAACTTTACTAAATTTAAGTACAATTTCTTAATGTTAAAGCTTAATAAAAAATAAATTCGCTCAAACATTAATTAGTTTTGTACATTTGAGAATTTCCTTGTGTTTACAATTTTTGTATAATTTTAAACAATTTTTGTTGTACTTTTAATGAACTTTTGCTTGCAGATTGGTTTGTGTTTGCTTTTGTTATTATTATTCTTTCATTTATTTTTTAGCTGTAAATAATTTTTTTATTGAATAGTTGAAAAAATATTAATTTGAAAGCCTTTTATGTGTTTTTTTTTTAATTTCTTTATTTATTAATTTTCTTTTGATTTTATTTGTTATTTATTATTATTTATTTGCATTGCTTTCATATTTATTACATATTTTTTATATTTTAATTCGGAAATCAAACAAACATTTTACACTTCTTCGAACTCGAATCTATAAACGATCATTTCGGTTATATGTATCTTTCAGTACGTTTTCGAAAGTCGCGCTCGAATTGGGAAAAGTCTTCGAATCGGAATGTAAACAGCGAATGAATGAGCGAAGAAGTAACGGTAAATTTCACATGTGGAAAATGACAATAGAAGTCGCTGCCTCTGCTCAAGCCGCTCGGCCGCTGCCTCAGTCACTGTCGCCGCCTCTGCTGGCGTTGCAGTCGCAGCATCCGCGGATGCCGCATTAACAGTGTTTTTCCGCACTAACAGATGTGGATGCTGGGCTGTTAAAGTGCTGTTGCGCAGCGCCGACGTTGGCAATATCGCTCATAAACGTCATTCAATGGCCATATCTTTATGAGTGTATGCTAGTGTGTTTGTGTGTGCTAGTGCTTTGGGGTGTGTGAGCCCAGCGAAGCGATGCTAAATATGAAAACATAAAAATTAATGTTATATTTATAGTGTGGCAGCAAAAGTTGCGGCAGGAGGCGTTGCGGTCGCTGCAGGGCAGTGGCATCAGCAGTAAGAAGAAGTACACTGGAAAATGAATCAAGAAAATGATTAAGAAGAGAAAATTGTGCATCTAAAGGCAACTTTTATATTCGCAAATTTATATTTCTTTGTTTCCAAGATACCTTTGCATCTGAAAAGATATACTCTTAAGATATAATAGAAAACTCCTGTTTATCTGGGGGATACCATTGTATCTGAACAGTACTTGACATCTTTAAAATACAATTCCATTTAAAATATCCATTTAAAATTGTATCTGAAAGTTGTTTTAACATTTGAAAGTTACTATTTGCATCTAAAAGATAAACATGCCTTCAAAATGACATCAACTTTTGAGTTTGCCTTAAAATAACAACATTTATTTCCTGATTCACACAAGATATATTTTTCCGAATTACAATTACATTTATTTACAGATTTTTCTCCTAGTGGCAAAGACTTTGAGACTCCTGGCCAAGTGTCGGCTGTTAGCTCTTGCTGGCTGGCATTTGTTGGTACTATATTTGCTTTGGCCAGCGGCAACTCGGTCGCTTCTGCTACTTTCCACTCTCTCCAACTATTTGTAGTTGCGCCGCAGGGAGGTAAATGGGGGCTGTGGACTAGAAAGGGCAGCCTCTGTTTATCCCGTTTGAATTTCAATAAGCAGAACAAAATATTTTCAACGATAAATCGCTAAAATAAATATATGAAAAGTTAGTGGTTACTCGATAATGGCAAAGGATAAAAGTCATTATAAAATATCTCAATAAACTAGGAGGAAAGTACATAAAATGCTGCTAGGGAAAAGAAAGCTTTTACAAATGCATTTTATACTAAATGTATATGTTCATTAATTAAATAATAAAAATAATTTAAAAGAGGACCCTAAAAATTATAGCAAAATGTTGGAACTTTAATTGTTCTAAGATTTAATTTATTTTCCTAAATTTAACTTTTATATTTTTTATTATTATTGACTTAATTTTTATTATAATTTCTTCAATAAATCGATTATTTACTGTATAGCTTCAGGCACTTAGCTGGTATTTGCAGCATGCATTGTTGTGTTTTGTGTGTTTGTGCCCCACATACATGGCATGCCATGCCACCAGCCGTGCGAAAGGGTTGCGGCCAACGTGGCGTATGATGAATGCCATTGTCTAACACAGCTTTTGCGGCCCGGCAGATCGGTTTAGGAAAAGTGCTAGTTGATTATAGGCTATAGTTGAGTGTGTTGCAAAATCAGTTGAAGTTTTGGGGAATTGACTTCTTCAACTTTCTCTCCAAAATCTAAGATAATGTCAATTGAGTATATCAAAGCTATGTATCGTCCCTACTCTGTTTCCTACGATTTCTCAGTGCATTTGAAAAGGGCAAATCCTGATTTCTGATTGCTGAGCACTCAATTGGTCAACTTCCGGTGACTAGACCGGTTGTTGCTGCTGTTGTTGCAGCAGCTGCTACGTGTGCCCAGCCAGCATTTTTTACTTTAAACACAGGCAGGCACCAGAGCAGCGGCTGCCCCTCACAGCGGACACAAAGAACAAACCGAGACCACAAAACCAGCCGAAAAGCGGCGACTTCCCTCACATTAGCACTCGAATAATCATACGCCGCATTGTCCCACAACCAAAGGAGAGGAAGGTGGGTCGAGGGGGAGCCAGGACCTGTCATCGCATCTGTTGTGGATATTTGAATGTGCCGTCAACAAGGCCCAGGGAAAACGTTGGCATATCAGGCACTCGGATTTGGAAAGGGATCGGGCGCAGGAATGGAACTTTAAACTGCGGGCCTTTCTCCGATAGAGGAGGGGATTGAGGAGCTCTGTGCGTCCTCAGACACAGATAGCAACCACAGCCAGGAGCCGGTCTGCTAACTGGTTGGTTGACTGCCCCCTTGACTCTTCCCTCTTCTCATATCCTGGCCGAATCTCAAACTCATACTCGCTCCTCTGTGCAGGACAAAATTTACCGCTAAGCATTTGCCAACAACGTGCCACTGTTCAAAGGACAAGGGGGAAAAATAGGACATGTAAACGGGTGAGGGAATGGGGCTGGGACTGAGACTGAGACTGGAATGGCACGCGGATGCTGGTCGGGATCATGGGGGTCATTGTAATCATAACGGTGGCTCTTTCCCTGTCAGGATATTCCTAAACAGGACAAAAAAGTGCGCAGAAAAGGCGCCAAATTAGTCAAATCGTGTAATGGCCATACAGGGTGCCCGCAGGATAATGTAGTCTAAGTAATTCAGAACAATTTCGTATGGATTTTCCTCATCCCTTTGGTCCTTTTTAATTCTATTTCAAATTTTATATTCCCTGCTATTTTGGCAATCTAACAAAAGCAATTGAGTGGACCGGGTTTTCCTTGCTCCAAGAAGTCTTTTTGCTCGCTGTTTAGTCGTTGACTGCGCTGCTGCTGCTCTGCTGCTGTGCTGCTTTTTTCTGATTTTCCCCTGCTTTTCCTCTGCTCTTGGATGATGTACAAATGGCATCGCAAAGTGAGCAACTAAGCAGCGACAGTTTTTATGATTTTTCGGTTTGGGCGCGTTTTCTTTTTGTTTGTTTTGCAATTATTTCCCCTCACAGTAACAGCTTGGTGTACTGCTGTCCTTGCTACTGGTCCTGTTATCCTTTTCTGGTGGTGGCTGGACACTTTTCCCGGCATTGTGGCACAGAGTGTGCGCAGCATCTCAGTCCCGCCAAGACTTAGTCTCCGGCTCCCATTCCCAGGACCAGTCAAAAGTTAGCCAAATAGACAAACAAGCAGCCAAAGAAGTTATATCACTCTCAACCTAATTGATATCAGTTTCTGATTCCGGAGTGGCGAAAAACTTTCTGATCCCCTGAGGGAGCCCGGCCAAGTGTTGGCCAATGTAAATCCGCTTACAGGGAAGTGGACTCATAAATTATTGATTTGATTATGTCACCCGCTGGCTCGCTGACACCCGAACCCACTCCACGTCACTCCACTTGAGTTGCCTCAGATGTTGCGGCAGCTGCTGCTGTCCCTGCCTGGTATTTATAAAGGATCAACAAGCGATTATGTCCTGGCGGCACTCAGCGGAAAGCGAGAGCTGGAGGGGAGGGAGAGGGGGTCGACCTGAGGTCGCAATCGAAAGTGCCAGCAGATTAGTTGACGTATCCATGCCAGCTTTCGTTTTGCCCTCGCCACTGCCAATCTCAATCTGTCCCTGGTCCGGCTCCTGCTGCTGCTGCTGCTGATTCGTAGCTCAATCGGCGATTGTATCTGTTCCAATGCGGAATGCATTATTGATGAGTGGAATCCGTTTTTAGCGCTCGTTTTTTTTTTGTGCTTGACCATTTGCATGCATGCCCGATGCTCGGCTATTTATAGTCGCCGGTTAACTCGATTGCGGAGTCCTTGGCCGAAACGCCAACCCACCTGAGCTGGCCTTGCCACATGTTTGCCATTTTCGTGCTGATTTCCATTTCCTGGCTCTTTTTGTATATATTTTCAAGAGCCAAAAGCAGGAAGGGTATTTCCAAGGGATATAGATTTTCTTACACAAAGAAATATCAAGACAAAATCTTTGTTTAATCTTAAAATATTTTGTTTTTATAATATTTATAATTCCTCTTAAAATTGCATTGCCTTTAAGTTTTTTTCTGGTTGTTACCTACAGCCTGGTATATCCTTTTCCCTTAAGAGTACTTTACGGAATATTTCAATGCATATATTCAGCATATCCTTCTGCCAACTTGAGCTACCTGTGCTTCACCTTGTTTGCGTGTCCTGCGCGTGTTTTCCATTCTCCACTACCTCATCCTTTGCCCCGCCATTTGCTACTTTGTGTTTCCCCTGCTTATATGCCATTTGTGTGCCTGCCACGTTTGCCGGACCGAAAGGAGGACAGGCGAGGAGCTGAGCTGTGGAGCTAAGCGCATTCAGTACCCTCCGATTGATGGCATTCACAGATTTCCCATTGACCTTGGTCGGGACGGGGGGCGGGGCTACCACTGACAAGCTCATAATTAAAGCCTTTCGCTATCTGCGAGTGGTTAGTGGTCTGCATACTTGCGTGTTATCTTAACCAGCTCAGCCACGCCCAACCAAAATACCAGCCCACAAATATTTAACACTCCGAGAAAGTCATAATTATTTATATAAAAGTAGAAGGAATTGTTATTAATATTTGCGAAATTTTAAATCGCTTTTTATGCTCTTTAAATTGTTTTTAAGGAGAGGTTTTTCTTAACTCAGACTTACCCTTCTACCAGTTTTATTTAATTTCATAATTCCTTGTATTGAAAAGTTTACTTAAATAATATTTAAAATAATTGTAATTTAATTTTCTTTACTTATAACTCATTTATATATTTATTTATCACAGTGCAGGCCTCGTTTCACAATGTGTTAATCATTCAACTTGGCGCACGTTTCGTCTTGGCTGCTTTTGGGTCATTTGGAGGGTCTTCCTTTTGGCGGCTCCCCCTATCCTTTAATTTTCCCCGGTGCTCCTTGAATGTCGCCGCTCCATTATCCCTTTCCCCACTTGGATATATCCCCACTACTCAGCCGCCGCTGCCGTTGTCGTCCATTTGTCGACATATTTGTTGTGCGGTCCGCCCACTTTGTCACTTCACCGTCCACCCACGCCCTTGGATGTTGGCTTTTATTTATTTGTTTGCCTTTTGTTGACAGCAATTTAAACGCTTCAATGGACTGCCACCCCAATGTCCAATCTCCCTTTCCCCCCATAGCCGTTAGAGCGCAAAAAGGGTTTCGCAAATAAGTTTCACCTCGTAAATTAATTTCTCTTGCTCTTGGCAAGCAGATACAATTTGTTTGAGTGTGTGTGTGTGTAAGGGAAGGAAAAGCTATAGGAAGGAGGTGGACTCTCTGCTCAAGACACGACCTCCGCCAAAGGTCAAAGGGATTTCGGACCAGCGCGCCCCGGCCAACTCATTAATTACCTCAAACAACGAAGGGCTTAACGAAACGAAAAAATAAATAATAAATAAATAAATAAAGTGGCAACATAAAATTCGCATAAAATTAAAAGGCAACATAACCGAAACATTATACCAAAAATGTACTTTATTGTTTGCATTTCGGATATTTTATTTGATAATTTTATTTGCTTAATATGTAAATGGTTTTATTGTCGGTCGGGGCTAATTTCACTTTGCGGATTACCAGGCTCGGGGAAAATAATTTAAATCGTTTTTCGCATTTATTGCAGGGGATTAAAACGTTCGATGATTGGACCCTGTTAAGGTCCTTTGATTTATAATTGTAATGCAATTGCATGGATACTTATTTATTTATTTAAATTGAATTGTATGTATATTTCGAAGAATGTAGCCTAAAATGGTTAAAGGGTGGAGAGCTCTTTGTGGAGGATTAATTAATTGAAAGAGTTTTAATGAGAAATTCTATTTTATTTACATTTTAGAATTTGCAGAAAATAGTTTATAATCATTTATTCCAAGTATTTAAATACAGTAAACAAAATTTCGCTATTTAAAGAAACTAAATTCAAGTTTTCCACCATTTTCCTCACAACCAGCCACCTAACCTGAGGGCCAATTTATGCCCTACTGAAAGCTACTTCTCACATTCATCTAACTTTCACATTCCCATACGCACAAGGACTTTGATAAGGTCGCTGCTCCTGTCATTGTTCTGGGGGATCCTTTAGAGGCGCTGTCGCGTTTATGTGATTCAATTTAGTTCGATTAGGAATGCCAATTGGTGGGAGGAGGAGGAGGATGGAGAGTGGCAGGAAGTGACGTGGGATGGGACAGATGTGCCCTGTCATTGCTGACAGATTTATAGAAAGTCAAGGAGGCGGCAGTGGGAGTGGCAGTGGCAGTGACTGAAATTAAAATGGCTTTTGCTCATCAAGTTCCGTTACGGCGTGATAAGCAAAAGGCCAAGAGCAAGAGGATGAACCTCCCGATGTGACAGCTGTTTAAGGCGTGTGTCCTCCTCGTGGGTGTGTGTGTGTGTGCTTTTGGGATACTCGCATTTGGATATGTTGTGTATTAGGATAAGGAATTCCAGCTAACAGCCAAACAGCAAAAGCCAAACTGTTTGATATCCGGTGGCGACGCCGGTTCCAACTTTGTTGTCGTCCAGACGACACCACGTGCCCGCCGGGACTGACTCCTTTTATCCTTCCTCTGTTCTTGGTTCTCTCATCCTTCCAACCCCATTTGCCTTCTCCAAGCTGTCACGTTCCCGTCTGATGGGAAACTGTCGACTTTATTGTTTATACACAGCTCAAAACAGTTTCCAGACAAGAAATTAATATTTAATCCTCTTAAAAATTAAAAGAAGCTCCTAGAAAAACACATGAAAAATTCATTTAAAATATTTTCCTTTTTATTGTTATTATTTATTTTATTTGAAATATTTCTGGCAGTGTATTTGAATGTCTAGTCTGTCAATCTTCGTCACCACGTAGCCCAAAACTTCCGACCAGCACATATTTTGACTCCGGCATATGGTTATTTCGGATTCGCCCGCTGGCATCCTTTGCCCCTTTTCCGGGAAAGCCTCCTCCATTATGTGCATTGCATTGCACGTGCCTCGGAAAATGGAAAATTGTCGAGCTGGGGCGGGCAACAGGCAGGCCGTTAAGCGTCCCAGCGAACAATTGAAAAATTAACAGTATTTATTTATGATGAACAACAAAAAGAAAGTCTGTGTGGGAGTGTGAGTGAGGGGAGATGGAGCTCTCGCTGCTCGAAATTCAACATTGGCACCTCTGCATTCGCATTTTCCACCCACTCACCGCCTCCCCTCCCCCTTCGAGTGCGTGCTTGGCATGGAAAACTGGTGAATGCCAAGGGCCAGAAAACGAAAACGGCCAGTTGCAACAATTTTTTAATTGGCGCGGAAATTGCTGATGGAATTGACGCTATGAAAGGCAATTTCGGGCAACGAGCTGCAAGGCCGTTGGCCAATTTGTTGCCAAAATGCAAACGAGGCGGAGCTGAGAAAGAGACAGGCAGCCAAAGAGGAAAAGAGAAGGAAGCAGAAGGAAAAACCATGTAAAGTTCAGGAAAGGTAAGCTTACCTATATTAAGATACCTCGTAATGTGAAATTGTCATTAGAAATATAAAGGAAAATAGGGAAATCTATGTACTTAGTATTCATAATTTTTAAAATATAAGCTTATAAAAATATATATTTGTAGTATAATAAAATTATTAGCACTATAGCCTAAGAAGTGGAAAAAAAATCAAGGAAACGTTCATTTCCTGCATGGATCCTTAATAAATGCAAAAGTATTTCTGAATTTAAACAGCAAAATACCTTTAACCATTAACAGGCGCTCTCAGAAAAATTCCCAAATTAAATGTTGTTAACTTTATCTGATATAAAATAAGAGATTGAAACGTTATAAAAGAAATATCAAGTATTCAAGAAGCCAACTCCACTCGAGTCATAAATTTAAAAGGTAAATGGAAATCAATGCAAAATTATAGCACATTTGAGCCATAAATAAGGTGGAAATAAGGGCAAACCCGATCGAAATGGGAATGGGAAAATCGGGTTGGTCATTTATTTAATTTTTCGCACGATTTCAGCATTTGCCGTTTGTTGGCCGGAAAAGGCCGAAGGAGAGAATAGGGAGAAGGAGAGGAAAACCTAGAGGGAGGCAGACAAAGGAAGTCAGCAAGAGATAGAAACATCAGTTAAATGACCGCAAAAAGGGGGTGGGTTAAAGGGAAACTGGAATGTTTGAGTGTGTGTGTGTGTCCAAGTGTGAGAGGTGGGTGGGGTGGAAAATGGAAAAGTGGTAGCCTGTGAAGTGCCGGGCAAATAAAATGGGGTGCGGGGAATAATAATAATAAGAAAAGGATCTCCTCACAGAGGGGCGACAGGCGAATGCAAATACGAGAAAAACCAAGTGAGCGTCGAGGAATTTCCCGGCCAGAGGTGAAAGCACTTCGTGCAAATGAAATTACCCACAAACCCAGAGACAGTGACACATGTACTATACTACCTGAGTGCAGGCCACGTGAAATGTATGCAAATTCCTTAAATTCAAACTGAAACGAGCAAAGTCTCGAATTTCAAAGAAAATATGGAAAAACAAGAACATATTTCCCTTGCCGCGCCGGGAAAACAAAGTGCAAGTACCGAGGGGAATAAAAGGCCGGAAATTTCGGGGTGAGTTAACAGCGAAAGTGATGGCAATAGTAACATTACAGTCCACATCCTACGACAGGGGAAATAATTGCAAAACAAACAAAAAGGAAAGCGCGCTGAAACCGAAAAATCATAAAAACTGTCGCTGCTTAGTGGCTCACTCTGCACTGCCATTTGTCCATCATCCAAGGGCAGCAACAAAGCAGAGAAAAGCAGCGGAAAAGCAGAGAAAATCAGGAAAAGCAGCACACCAGCAGAGCAGTAGCAGCGCAGTTAGCATCGCAGCAGTGGGCAAAAGGACTTCTTAGAGGAAAAGCCGGTCCACTCAATTGCTTTTGTTAGATTGCCAAAATAGCAGGGAATATAGAATTTAAAATGGAATTAAAAAGGACCAAAGGGATGAGGAAAATCCATATGAAATTGTTCTGAATTACTTAGACTACATTATCCTGCGGGCACCCTGTATGGCCATTACACGATTTGACTAATTTGGCGCCTTTTCTGCGCACTTTTTGTCCTGTTTAGGAATATCCTTAGGTGGAAAGAGCCACCGTTATGATTACAATGACCCCCATGTTCCCGACCAGCATCCGCGTGCCATTCCAGTCTCAGTCTCAGTCCCAGCCCCATTCCCTCACCCGTTTACATGTCCTATTTTTCCCCCTTGTCCTTTGAACAGTGGCACGTTGTTGGCAAATGCTTAGCGGTAAATTTTGTCCTGCACAGAGGAGCGAGTATGAGTTTGAGATTGGGCCAGGATATGAGAAGAGGGAAGAGTCAAGGGGGCAGTCAACCAACCAGTTAGCAGACCGGCTCCTGGCTGTGGTTGCTATCTGTGTCTGAGGACGCACAGAGCTCCTCAATCCCCTCCTCTATCGGAGAAAGGCCCGCAGTTTAAAGTTCCATTCCTGCGCCCGATCCCTTTCCAAATCCGAGTGCCTGATATGCCGACGTTTTCCCTGGGCCTTGTTGACGGCACATTCAAATATCCACAACAGATGCGATGACAGGTCCTGGCTCCCCCTCGACCCACCTTCCTCTCCTTTGGTTGTGGGACAATGCGGTGTATGATTATTCGAGTGCTAATGTGAGGGAAGTCGCCGCTTTTCGGCTGGTTTTGTGGTCTCGTCTCGGCTAGTTTCATGTGAACTCTATGCTTTAAAGTACCTTTTTCTGGCCAAATGTCTTTTTCGTCGTCCGTTGCTGGTCAACGGAAGTCGCCCAATTGAGTGAGCTGCAATCAGGAATCGGAACCCGCTTCGTATTGGAGGTCATCATCAGTTGTCGGGGGGAAGCGGCATCGAAACAGGAATGGGAATAGAAATTGAGGGCGGAATTTGGGGGATTCGATATTGCCGTCGCAATAAGCGATGGCCGGAACAAATGTCGCTGACTGACTTCAGCCAGGGGAATGGCAATGGGAATCCCCGCCTTCCGATTGGCCTAAAAGTGTTGACAATGCCATTTCTCAGCGGACCCGCCGCCGGAGGCAGCTGTTCCGAGCTGTTCGGAGCGAGTGTGCTCCTCTTGAATGGCTGTGCTCATTTTTCAGAGGGCCAAAAGGACCAGTTTTGATTAATGGTCAGCCGGTTTGAGCCGCCGGCGACTTTTTTATTTGGCAATTATGTTGTTTAGACCCCGCAACAGATTTCGCACCTCGAACATTTTTCATGCAACGAACACGGGATACGCCCAGTGCTGGACTTTGATTCCATGTTCCGGGGCTTGTCACTGGCATGCGCCGTCATTAATTCTCCTATCCCTCCTCCGGTCCCCCTGGATATCCAGATACCCGCCATTGTCTGTACGGAATCCCTGTTTCAGCCGCTTTCATTTTTCAAACGGTTTTTGGCTTTTCCGACACTTGACAAGTGTTTTCGACTTGCGGCAGAAGGTGTCACAAGCCATGGACAGATTTGAGGTTAGCCAGGACGAACGGGAGATGTGCTGGAGGTATATCTGGTGGTAGCTGGAGATATCTTTCAGTGGGCGGAACTTTATGCAAATGTAGAACGCTTAAAGGTTGAGAGAAATTCAAGAGCAACTGTGATGGTGACTTGGTTTTATGCTAACTTTTTTATATTTGGCTCAAAAATGTTTTAAAAATCTTTAAAATATATATATAGATGCCATAATTAGCTGAGAAATATATTTATTCCATTTATGATTAAATTATCCAGGCAAACATTATATAAATTGAAATATTTATACCATTTACTAAGCTTAAAAAATATTTTATGCCATTTATTTTGCCATACTGTTTTCTTATCGATCATTTATCCTAATAAAACATATGTTTTTCCTTTAAGTAATTCCTAAACTGTATCATATCTGGACAAAGCTTATCTGCTTTTTCTTTAGTACCTTTAAAAAGCCATTAAAATCGTTTATTCTCTGCCGTTCCAAGTGTCACACCACAAACCATTGACCCTTCAACAAAAGAGCAAGGCACAGGATAGGAGTTTCCATTCCCCCAACTGACAAAAGGATAAAATCTTGACACGTGGCGAAGCCAACCCCCCGATTGCCATGGTAATTAGCACATCGAATGTCGAATTAAATGAAGCGAAAAACTCAGTTGTTTCTAACTGGCCTGGGAAACGTTTATATAATTTGTTAAACACCGGAATAAGGGTATCAAATCACACCATTTAAGCCGTACGCTTCGACAGCCACTGGGTGCCATCGTGGGGGAGCGGACTTTCCAGTGTCGGCGAGAGCAGCGTACAGAATCTGCGGCTTCCCAGCACCTGGGTAAAGTTGCGTGCCATTCCAAGATCATACGTGCGATCCGAAGAGTCCGCGGAAACGGCATTGCTTAGGACCAATACAATTTGCCAGATGAAAACGAGCAACGGCAGGACAAAGCATAGGAGGTTAATGTAAAAGATAGTTCTCATTAGGTATGAAAACAGTATTTCCGCCTCACTCGGATCGAAATCATCCTCCGTAAAGATAACATAATACGGCCACCAATTGCCCTTATTAAAGCCATGCCTTAAAGCCATAATAAAGTTGTAGATCAGCGCCAGGCCAGCCCCCAGGGTCAGGTGAAAGGTCAATGCGATGAAATAACGTTGATTGTTGTGCCCAATGCAGTTGCCCGTAAAGTTGCAGTGATGATCCCTCTTCAGAATGCAGCATTTGCACTGTTTGCAGTGCCAGACTCTCGGCGGCATTAGCTTATCACATTTATCGCAGTAACGCCAAAGGTACTCCTCGCCCTTTACAGGCTGCATTAGTTCCGGCCGCAGTGACCTCACCGAGCTTGTTGTCCTCCAGCAGGCCCAAAGATTCCCGAGAATATTGTAAACGATCCAAGTGCTGAACGGGAAGTTGATTGCCTGTCCCAAGAAACCAAATATCTGCGGCACCGCATAGAACACATCGTAAACGTAAAAGGAACATGTCAGGGCGATGAGGAAGATTATGGAGAGCGGTTCCAGCCAACCGTAGACTTTCTTGAAAATGCGTTTCGGGAAACTTAACTTCCTGTAAGCCATGACTTGAAGCCTTGCAGAAGTCTGGCTTACATAAAAAGCAAATCGTATCCAACAAGTTTATTTAAGAAATTTTGATTACAATATCAAAGCACTCAAAAAAACTATGGTAAAATTACTTTAGACAACAAAGAGGCTTTAATATTTACTAACTAAATTTTACAAATTAATTTAAAGAGACTCATTCACTATCCTTGGCCTTCCAATGGGTGCCAAGGTGGGGCAGTGGGCTCTTAATAGCTGGCGAAAGACAAGTCCAAAACTTGAGTTCTCCCAACACCTGGCCAAAGTTCCTTTGGACTCCCATATCATATTTCCGATTTGCATTATCAAACATTACAGTATTCCGTCGAACCATCAATACTTCGGTGGTAAATAAAAGTATTGGCAGAATAATGCACAATAAGTTCACGTAGACGACCAAAGATATGGCCATTCTGAATCCTATGTTTGGTCCAGGCGAACCTTCAAGGAAAACCATCTCTTGTAACTTTAAAATACTGCCAGAAATAAAGCCATGTTGCAAGGCAAATATAAAATTATAGATGAACACCAAGGTGGTGCCGAGGCTTAGGTAAAAGGTAAGCCAGATAAAGTATCTCTGATTGTTGTGTCCAATGCAGTTGCCCGTGAAGGTGCAGTGGTGGTCCCGCTTCAGGATGCAGCACTTGCACTGTTTGCAGTGCCAGGACCTTGGTGGCATTAGCCTTTGGCATTCGTTGCAAAAGCGCCACAGGTGCTCCTCCCCCTTGGCAGGTGTTCGAAGCTCTTGGGGTAAAGTGTCCACCGAGCTGGTCTGTCGGCAACAGGCCCAGAGGTTTCCCAGAATATTGTAGGAAATCCAAGTGCATACTATAGCGTTTAGGATTACGCCAAAGGGACCCAATAATTGCGGTATTACGTAGAATACGTCGTAGATGTAAAAGAATGGGGTGAGAATAACAATTATCGTTACGCAGATGACCTCCAGCCAGGCCATTTTAGGTTTGGGACCTTTAATCGAGGAATCCTTGAAAGGTTCTGATGCATTTGAATTGTCCTCTGTGATAGGCTCGAGACGCTTCGGGTTACCTATGTCCTTAACAGGTGGCTCTAACGGCATATTGTTATCCATATCTTAAACCTATATGTATTTGTTTCCTTAATATATAAACTGCTGACAAGAATTTAAGTTTGCTAATGTCAGAATTGTATTCTGACAATAATTTCAAAGCGGAGGCACTAAGTAATACAAAATATATCCAGATGGAAATATTAATTATACCTTTTTCTTTATAAATTTATAACATTACATTTTTAAATTTATCGAAATATAGATACCCTTCTCAAAAGACAACAAAACATTTTACATAATTTTATATACCAAAGATTAGACTTGCTGCTTAAAGGCCCACTGGGTGCCATCGTTGGCCAAAGGACTTGTGATCGTGGGCGACAAGAGTGTCCAGAATAGCCGCTTGCCCAAAACACATTTAAAATTCTGCCTAAATCCTTGATCATAGCTACGATCGAAGATCCTGTAGGACGTACTGTTCCTATTCACCATCAATATTTGCAGGCCAAACATAAAAAGAGCCACTACAAATAGGAACATGTTCAACTTGAAAATGGTTGAGACCATGTACTTCCAGTCTATATTCTCATCCTGATTGTAAGCAGTCATATTGCTAAATAGTAAAATGGGATCGGCAGCCATCAAAGAGTTCGTTTGCCAAGCATGAATGCCATTAAAGGCCAACGACACCCCACATCCGAGGGTCAGGTGGAAGAGGAAACAGATGAAATACCTCTGGTTCTTGTGCCCAATGCAGGTCCCTGAGATGGTGCAGTGGTGATCCCGCTTCAGCATGCAGCCGTGGCAGAGTCGGCAGTGCCAGGACCTGGGTGGCACCACTTTTTCGCAGGCGATGCAGTAGTGCCACAGGTGGGCCTCACCCTCGGCAGGTGTCTGTCGCTCCAGCGGTAAGCTCTCCACGGTAGTGTTGGTTTTAAAGCTCAGCCACCAGTTTCCAAGGATATTGAAGACGACGAAGCCACCCAATAGGCAGATGAGACGGTAGACCCAGCCGCTAGTATCGAATATCTGTGGCACCACATACCACAGTTCGTAGATAAACATGAACCCAATGACACTGAGAAGGACCGCGGCCGAAAACGGATGAAGTATATTCACAATTTTCAGTCGATGTCTTCGCGAACAGCGAATAACAGAGTCCTCGCCCTGGACAATCATCCTCCGAATCCAGAAGATCACATTTACAACTAGCCTTCGGAATGAAAACATTTACATATGCGTGCTAACCTTTTATAGGGAAAACACATAATTTTTGTCAAACAGAATTTGAGTTACGACTTTGAATGCTCGAACTGCGCCGATTTGGAAATATGTATCTAACTGGCAAATCGCATCAGTCAGTGAGTTGGAAAAATCTGGCATTCAGTCTGAGGACTGGGGGTTCCAAATTGAATTTCTTTTCGTTTTTAAGCGGATTAACATTAAATTACTTTTATAATTGGTGAGGGCAAAGCCTGCTGAAGCTTAAAAGACAAATTAAAAAGGACATATGGGTAGGGGGAAAAAGGAGCCAGATATTTTACTAAGGGGAAGGAAAGATAGTCAAATATGAAAATAATAGACAACAAAAACTTTGTTATGTTTATTCAGAGATATATATTTTATTTTATATAATTCTTGTTTTAATAATAATAATAAATCAAATCATATTCCCTGCAAGTTCTTTTTAAGCCCCTTATTAATAAATTCGCCAGAATTTACTTTCATGTTTCACTCGAGTTGCATGGCCTAGAAAAAAACCTTCTACTAAGCTCGACCTTGTTTAAAAATGTATGCATACACATGTAGAAAATAAATTCTCTCCTAAAAACAATGAAGTGAACAAGCAGCATGAACATGGTCATATTTCCCAGGCTTTTCCAGAAGCTGTAGTATATTATGTAAACAAAGAACGGAATAAAAACAACAGCGAATGCATATCAAATACACAAAACAGCTGGCGGAGTCGACTTCATTTGCCCCAACGACCGGCCACAAAATGGCAGCTGTCAGCCAGGTTTTTAGACCGCAAGACCGACGACCGACCAAGCGCGGCAAATGTTGTCTATTTCACATAAATTTTTATGAATTATTAATATGAACTAGAGCATTTTGGATGTGGCCAGGCCAGGCCAGGCGGCTGATAGCAGTGGAAAGGTTTTTTGGAAAAGTCGCGGTTTTCCATTTTAAGTTTGCGGTGAGCATTCACCTTTAGAGAGTGGGTTTCCTTTTCGGGGAAAACGAGAGTACATAGTTGAGTGCTGGGTGCCCTTCGTTTGCATAAAATATGTACGAGGGCGGGGCGGGACTTTCCTCACTTCGTGGCTAAGTGTGTTTGCCGTCTTTGGACCCCAGACCGGAAGCAAACAAACAGCCATTTTGTGCTGTTCGACGCTGCCGTTTCCGGCGCGTCGCTGTCAATGTGTTTGTCAGTAGTCAACCTGTGGCTTGACTTTCTCTCACCCCCACCCCACCCTCTGACTCTCGTTCCGCTTTCTCTTTGACTTTGTGCGGGCACTTCAAGTCATTAGCATTTACTCAAAAAAGAAGACACACAAAAAGGAGCAAAAACAAAAAAAAAATGGAAAAATTAAACAAAACGCACACACAGAAAAAATGTAAAGAAGAGAGAATGGAATGCGAAGTTGGCAACTGCTTTTTGGCCAACTTCTCGCATAATTGCCGAGTTTTGCTGCTAATTTAAGATGATTTTCCCCCGCCCACCTTGCCGCCGGTGTCTCTGTTTGATTTCATTACGAGGAGACTCTCTCTTCTTTGGGCAGATGTGCTGAAAAGTTTTCCCAACTCGCAGTCGGCAGTTTTTGTCTCCGTTTCTTATGGCGTGAACTTCCCATGGGTTAGGGCCCCGTGCGGCGTTACTGTGTAATTTGCAAGCAATTACCTGGCAGGAGCACACCACATATAGTACATTCCCCCAGCCCTGCACACATATCTCCGATCTGCCCCTGAGAGCGGCTTCTTGGAATGTAATTGAGTTTGAAAAATGTTTAAAATTAGATATGTGTGTGTGTCTGTGGCTGAGGCCCAGGAAAAGCTGCTGCTGCGTGAGTGGCATGTAAACGGATGAGAGGCCTGGTGAAAATTTATTTAGCCTTAGATACTCTTCAAGGGAAAACTCCATTATAAAGGGGCATGACAGTTACTCGCAATTACGGTAATCGTAATCCATAATGGAAAGTCATGGAAAGGCTTTAGGAAATTTAAAAGTTTAAGTCATAATTTAGAGAAAGTTGCTGTACAAATAAAAACTTCATTTTGGGTTAAGTAAAATTGAAATTAAAAAATATTAAAAATAATACATTTTACATCTTTTATTTGTATTTAAAGTTTTCACCTTTACCCAAAATTCCTTGAAACAAAAAGCATTAAAATATGATGGAACTTTAATTTTCTCAAATAAAATATACCAATTAAAATCTTCTGATCTCTAAATATTCATAATTTATAGTAAGTTAATTATTAAAATCAAATTATTTTAAAATGTATTTCCCTGTAATTTTCTAGTAAATTTAAACAAGCAATAAAACTCTCTCCGTAATCATATAATTTTTCATTCCACCGTTAATGTCCTTTTGTTATAAAGAATTAAACCAGCTTGAAGGAATTTTAAGCGTTACAACCGTATGGGATTTCATTCTGAGAACTCCATTTTATGTCTCGCCATTTCGGGATAAGTAATGATTATAAATACTGGCGCACGTGTGTGTGCCTGGTGTACCATTAATATTATTCTACATTATGCCCACACATATGTGCATATGTATATGTTGTTTTTTTTTTAGGTTAAGGCCCTCTCAAGACCCGGACTCCCCTCGACGCTCGGCAATTAAGGTGCAGGCAGTTCTCAAGACTTGCACTTTAATTTATTTTGCTATTTATCTAGGCTTGTGGCAAGGCATTAATTTAACACAGCTTTTCCACCTGGAGCCCTGCATCGTTCATTTAAATGCTCGCTGGGTCGCCACCTGGTACCGATTTATTGTGCTCGATTGCTCTGGGAGCAGTGCAGCGAGCCAGATTTTAATGAACCATCAAACGGCAATTGAAGCTATTCAATGCTTGCAGGGCCAACGTTGCGTATGAGTGATTTTGCAAAGGCGAGCCAGATGCCAGATGCCCGATGCCGGTGTGCCGGCTCCTCTACGAATGGATTCGACGATTCTCTGTGCGCTGTTTTGTGCCAAAATATGTTTTGGCTGGCTGGCATGTAAAATATTTGGCACTTGGCACACAAAATGGCTTGTCATTTGGGCGAAATGAGTTGGAAGTTCCACGTGAAGGAAACGAAAATTTCATTTTTTGTTTTTCCTGCAGCAGGCACCGCCTTTTATGCTCCTCCTTTTGCAAAATATGTTTTATTTTTTTTAACGTTGGTGTGTGTGTGTGGGTTTTTTTTCCTGGTTACTGGGCGCGACATATTTTGTTGTTGTTTCATTTTCGTTTTCATAAATTTTTCATTTTGTTTGACAATGTTTTGCGCCTTCGACATGTGTTTGCAATTTGCATGAGGTGAGTGCGAATGTGTTAGTGTGGATGTGTGTGCAAATTGGAACGAACAAGGACATTGTGTGTGGGGAGAAGAGGACCTCTTTTGGGATACAATGTTTGCTGATTGATACTCTGTGGCAGAGCCAAGTATTTGCCTTGTGTGATTAAAGCTAACTGATTTTAAAAGTTGGCAAAAGCATAACTCATTTAGAGGGAAGCTTAAATTAATCAAAAATTTAACTTTCTTTTAATTTTTAGGGTGTTTTGTATTGGAAATTAAATTTATAATGCTTGCTGCTTTGTGAATTGATAAAGAAAACAGAATCTAGGGATTAACTTTTATTTTGCAATTACTTTAATGGTTTGGTTTACATACAATAAAATATTTCGAATATTTCTAATTAAGGCTTTAAAGGGAAGGCTTGAAATATAAATTTACATAAATCAAGGGTTAAAACATTGCTAATCAGCTTTAAAAATACCTTCTGGCATTTATAATATTTTATGCCATTTATTACTTAGTTTCTCTTCCAATTAAAGTTAAAATGAAACCCTTGTAGCCTGTAGAAATATATATATCGTAATTTCTTTCCTATACATTCATATCTTTTTCAAAATCCTTAGCCTGTCTGAGGGTATTTTATTGTCGCACTGACCCCTCCTCATGCGGCCCATCCATTTCCATATTGACATCCCTCCTGTATGTGTGAAATATTGAAAAACGCAATAGTGAGCGTGAATGCCGGGTAGCACTTTGGGTTTTTCATTATTTTCATAGATTTATTGCGAAAGTTTTGTGATTACTTTCCTTTTTTTTCGCCCCTGCCATCGTCGCCACCGCCACTTTTTGCTGTTTTTCATTTTTATTTTCATTTCTTTCCTTTTTTTTGTGTGTTGATGGGTAGCAGACCCAATTGCTGATTGACTTGGCCGCAGCTGGGTCGCGTAAATGTAAAGGAACGGAAAATGCTGAAAGTCCTGAGGCACGAGGAGTGAACTATTTACGCGGGCGGCCTGTAGGATCGCATAGTTACGTTAGCTGAAAAGCAATTAAAAACTAATTACAGTGGCAAAAATGCGCAAAGGCATTTAATAAAAATTTAAAACTTAATTCAGTAAATGCCTGACAACAAAAGCAACACGCCGTGGTGGGTGACAACGCGGATAATTAGAGCAAAAGGCAGGCAAAGAGAAGAAGAGAAGGGGGAAGGTGGCAACATCCAGGTACATAGTAGTAGTAGGAGGCGAGAGAGAACGAAGAAGGAAAGCTGGAGCCGCCACGCACACCTGACTTTGTTCCATCCGGGCAACGTGGCGTATGAGCAATTAGTAGTTAATTGTAAAGTTACCCCAAGTAAGGGGGAGGAATAGCAAAGGGAAGCCTGCAGTCGTGACATTGACGTCGCGGATGAGCCAAGGACAGGGGATGCGCCGTAAACGAAGGGATAATTAAGTAGCAATTTTTGCCACTGCACCAGAATTTTTAGCAGCTTGGCAGCGAACGTGTATGCTTGATAAATTATCGCGTGTAATTAGCGTATCAATAGCGATAAAACAAAAGCCCCAGCACATCGTCCTGCTAAGCCGGGCTGAAAATAATAAAGGAGCTTGGAGAATGGGGAATGTCAATTAAATATTAACCTAATAACTCAAACGTAGCATCAACAAAGGGATTACCTCGAAGGACGACAGACAGGCTGGCAGGCACTTTAAGCTATGCTCTTCGACTAATTGAAATTGAAAGACCGACTAAAGGCGGCTAAAGTCGCTTGGCAGGATAACTAAGCAAGGCGATTAGGAGAGCAACTAACCGAGAAATGAACAATGGCCATTGGGTAAGCCAAATAAAAATCAAACACGCAAGATGCAGAAACAAATGGCAGAGTCCTCGCAGGACCTGGCGAAGAGCAAGCAAGCACTTATGTAAGGCCGAGCGGAGAACAGCCCGGGAAGCATTGACAAAAATCAAACAATGAAAGCGCCGTTCAATAAAAACAAAAACAGAGGGAAACCCCCATTGGAAAAAGGGCAGCGATAAGGAGCAGCAAGAAGGAAAACGGGTAACCCCAAGGCAGGCCAAACAGCAGGATAAAAAAACAAAAGACGAGATGGAAAGTCCCTTTTCCTGCTCCCCGGCAAAATGAAGTGGCAACAAAAACTGAATTGCGAGGGAAAGCTATAGGGAAAAAAATGGCAGGAATCTGCTGGCTAATGCTAAGGACATAGGAAAATGAAATTTAAGCCAAGTGGAATTGCCGAGAGTAATGTGAAAGGCTATCAAGTGTGAAAAGGACTCAATGGTAGGACACATTTCGGGGCGAGCTTGAGTGATTTCCGCGCAGCATCCCTTTTCAGATGAGAGAGACAAAGAGCAAGCCCAAAGCTTTTGCAGGACACTACAGAGGAGAGAGCTGCTGAGAGAAAGCATTTCCTTCTCTCTCTCTCTCTGTGTCTCTCTGTCTGATTAAAATGCTCTTAAACCCCTTTTTGTTTACTGGCTAATGCTCTTAAGGTTTATAGGGACTTGTTACAATAATAACATCCCAGCTTAATTATTAATTCTCAAGCCATTCCATATTCCATATACTCCCCACAGACCCCAAAGATATTTGTCTGCAATTTAAATCCTTCTAGACCAACTCAATTAGCTTCAGTTGCCATTCATTTGGGCAATTTCATATTTGCATAGTTTCCACTCGATTTACAACAACTACCAGCTGGCATTTCAGCCTCTCATCAGTTCGGTTTTGGCCTGCAGTGTAATAAGTTTTCGATGGAAAATGGAAAATGGATTTATCTCGGAACGCACACGGCTAATGCAATTAGTTCCTTCACCCTTGCCTGGGTGCCAGGATGATGGATCGGGGCCAATGGCTGGCTGGTTGAGTAGCTTATGTGTCTGTCGTTTAACAACTAAGCCGTTTTAATTTTTGCGCCTCCTGTAGTCCTTTGAACTTTGACACACACACAGACAAGCATAGGGACCCACACAGGAGACGGCTATCCATGTCAAACAGCTGCAGCGGCGCCTAAAAGAATGCTTTTGTTTGTCTTTCATTATGTGGGCGCAAAGAGGGGGCGTGTCCCCTGCCTTTGTCTCTGAATAAATTACATTTTTGCTGGGCATGTAATTCGCATTCGCATGTGTCATTGACGCCGTCTTCATGCTGAAGGTTCATGACATTTGACATTTGTCCAGTTTGGGAAATTCACTCATTCATTCAGTTTCTCCCTCATTCAGTTATTCAGCTATCAATATTCAATTATAATTAAAACAAAGAATGAGAGAATGTAATGCCACAGCTAATTTAAATGCAATATTATTAGGCAGCTTATTTTCGCACAACTCTTGGATTGTAAGCTGTTATTACTTTGATTCTGAAAGGAGAAAATTAGCTTTTATTGAAGTCATTTGGCATGAATTAAATTGCTTAAAGTTTGTCTTTATTAATATTAAATTATTTATAGACTTGTACATAACTATTAACTTTTTTTTAATCTTATTGTAGGTATACTTACATGTAGTATTCCATTTATATATATAGTTAACTTCATTTAGTTTCTCTCTTGAATGTTTGTATTTCATAAATATTTCAGCAGCAAAAATATATAAAATTCGAAAGGTTCCCAACTATATATTCTGTTTGTCCAAACTTTATTTTATCGATTTGCCAGCGTGTCTGAGTGTTCGCACTTAATGAAATCATTTAACGCTGCAAAAACACAACACGCAATATCAAGCATACGCCATGTGCCAAAATTCATTGACTTTTGGCCAAAATGAAAATGTTTAGTCAAGTGTTGCCTGACCTCCGCCACACCCGCTCAACCAAGCATACACACTCACACACCCAACACACTCTCAACGGAGCAGCAGCAGGACATACACAACACAACACAACAACGAGTACCCTGTTCCCAGGAGGCAGCAGCTATGTAGCTATTTTTAAAGCTTGGCCCCCGGCCTCATGGAAATTTCATTTGCCTGCTCAGGTTCCTTTCAGCCGGACCGGACCGAGTCGGCCTAACTGCGGTAATTACTCACACTTGACCCGAAGGGTTTTTCCTTTTTTTTTTTGCTTTGCAAGCCAAAGTAGAATCAACTCGATGGCTCAGCTGGTTGCAGATAAATTGAGAATTTTCGGTGGACAGTGTGCAGTATAAGCCAAAAAGTTGGGGCTTAAAAATGCTTCAAAAGGAATGAATAACACGAATTTTTAATAAAAAGTAAAATAAAAATTCTTTAAAAGATATACAAAGTTAAAATTAACATAGAAATACATATTTCCTATTAAGATTCTTTCATTTAAAGAAGGTATTTCATTTCAGAAATTAATTTAAAGCTTGCTTAATTATAATTATAGCTAAAAAATATATAAAAATATATTTTATTTTAATTAGTAAACCACCTACATTTGTGTTCAGTGCCTTCACAGTTGCAATTGATGAAGTACTACTGCTGCTGCTGCTGCTGCTGCTGCTACTCCAAACCTTTTGCAATTTACCAATGAACATTTTGTGCTGGCTTTCTACCGATTTATGTAGCATCGAGTTGATTAGATTAAAGGTGTGCCTAGCACTCATTCCAAAACTGATTAAGTGCTATGCTGGGGGGCCATAGAAATTCTTTCCTGCTTTCAATCTTTTTCCCCTTATCCCCTGGTGACAAATAAAACCTGAGCCAGGTTATTAAGTAAATGTGGCACTGGCACAACTTCGACTTTGGCATAAATTCAGTTGTTATAGTTCAGTAAACCGGAGCAACACACACACACACACACAGACATGGGAATAAACAATATTTTATTTACAATGTAATGGCATATAAAATGGCTGCCGTTGCCATTTTCTTGGGCACCTCCTTTTGTTGTATTTTGTGTGTGTCCGCTTTTTCGGTTTATTTGCCAGCGGTCAGTTGCTTAATTTCTACGCTTTTATTTGCCACAATTTCAGTTGCTGCTGCAGTGCTGAATGTATGTATGTTTGTGGTGGGCGTGGCTCTCCTGCCCCTCGATTCATTTCTCTCTTAGCTCTGCTGTGTGTCTTGCCCTTCTTATTTATTTTCGTAATAACAATAAATTACATTTTTCTTCGGTTTTCCTTCTGGCCCCCCTCGGGGTGCGTGTGTGTGTTTGTGTGTGCTCATTTGCTAAGTTGTTTTATGTGCCTGTCGCTTGTTTGTGGCTTTTTGACATTATTTGGATTAAGAATATAAATCCTGGCCATGGCTGGACAGCAATTTTAATATTTTTACTCGCCATGGCACGAGTAAACTTTGATTTTTCGTTTTATTTTGTATTTTTTGGGGCCAAAGTAAAGTTTTAATCTATGGAATGGCTTAAATCAAATTTCGGCTTACTGAGGTAGAAAGTTTACGGCAGCCTGAGCTTGTCATTTCAGCAGAATCAAGTTAAAAATATAATCCCCATCAAGTTGGATAAAATTTAGAACATATATTTTCAGCTGAAAAAGAAATCAAAATAAGTTTTTGTGTACATTTCAGATGACGGTTTTTATACTTGAAAATTTTAATAATAAAACAAACTGTATTATATTCTAGAAATATATTTAAATTTTAAATAAAACCTTAAACAAAATATAAAATAAAACAGTAAACAGTTATAAACACAGTTTATTATTTACATAAAACCCCTCAAAAATTGGCAGACTGCATTTTTCACCTAAACTGCATAAAGTTGTAGCTTTTTAGCGACTTGTTTTTGATAAAAACTGATGAACAAAGCACCTAAAACGTAAAAATATTCACATGCTTGGCTGTTGCCAGAAAGGCACATAAACCAGGAGAAAAGCCAGAAATAGCGAGAAAAGAAAACAACATTAAGCAAGCTGGCAGCGAAAATAAAACTGTTGCCTGAACCAACTTTTTCCACGCGACATTTCTCTCCGTATTGAGGACTTGGCCAAGTTAGTAGATGGCGAACACATAAACAAGCAGGTACACAAACACAAAGAGAGACAGAGAGAGATATGCTACCAAGAACACATAAAAAAGACACCATCACTCAGACAATCGTTAAATGACAGGCTTTAGGCTTAGTTGGAATTTTCGAAATGTTATGGCGCTGAATCCGACTTATTTCCTTTTAGTCACTTTTCTTTTAGATGGGTTTTGTGCAGCTTGAACAGGGGAAATTCTATATGAGGAGTCTGCTAAGACTTATAGGTTTTATTACTTAATGTGTTTCATATTATAAATATACTTTATAAATATAATCTTTTCATTTATTAATGTTTTTTAAGCTTAAACAAAGTTATAAGGAGTTCTTACATACAGCTTATATTTCCAAACTTTTTTTGGTATTTAAATATATTTTAAAACAATTTTGTTCATTCATTAATGTATTTCTAAGCTTGTTTACATTAGGGTGTGTTGTTTTTTCCAGATTTGACTGTACATTCCTTGGCCTGTCCTTAGCCTCATAAACTGCTGCCTAGTTGCAGGCGCTCGCCTGGCTAAACGGCCAAGCTTAGGCTAATTGCACTCGCTTGAAAATGTAGTTTTGAATGCTGTTGCTGCTGCTGCAACACTGCCAGCGGCAGACACGTTATAATTTCGTTAATTTTCCAACAGCTTGGCCTGGCATTTTGCACTAAAGTTTTAATTAAGAGCCGCGGCCAGAAGCACGTGCTGGATTCCCCATTTTCCTCTACATCTACATCTACATTCACATCAACATTCACATTTTCATTTTCATTTCCATTTCTTTTCATTTCTTTCCATTTTCTGTGGCAGACACGCACTCACAGCTGCTCGGCATGGCGCCCCATTCATTCACTCATTCAAAAATGCTAAACAATTCAAAAAATGTGTGTAACTATTCCCGCTCTAGGTGGCTTCCATCCATTTTGCAGCTAAATGTGTTGCGCTTTTGTCTAGGCCAAACTGAATGTGTTTTTTCGTTTTCTTGTTTTCTTGTTTTTTTCCATAATTCAAAAAGCCGCTGACTGCTGACGGCTGACTTTAAAATGCTGGTGGTTGTGGCCGGGGTCTGCCATGTTTTATGTTTATTAGCCTGTCTAATTGAAAGGTCTAATGCGGAGAGTTTATGAAAAAGCATCAGGCCTCCCTTACAGGCCTTCGTATTGACGCGGATCCAAGAGTCCTTCCAGCTCGAATTGCCCCACTAGCTGCCTGATGGACTCTTGTATGTCAGTATTGAGATACAGCCTCCTCTTCATATCCATTCCCCGGGCTTGGTCCGAGAGTAGGGCCCCAAAATCCGCATCTGTTTCATCGGTATTCAGGAGCACTGGTTGCAGGAGCAGGCCACAATGAACAGCTAGCAAAAAATAAATAAAAATTAGCTTTAGTGTTTCTTCTCACAAATTATAAAATTTCTAATGCCTTAGCGATTTGTATACTCACCGTAGAAACGCTTCTGCTCCGACTCCAGGTGAAATAGCTTGCGGCTGGGCAACCTTTGACCCTTAAAGCCCAGCCTCCTCAGCTCCTGGACAAACACTGCGTGATAAATACACCGCATCTCAATTTGAAGCCGAGTTCGCACCACCTCCACGGCGGAGGTGTTGAGCAGATGATGGATGTCCAGCGTGGGCGAGCCCCAGAACGAATACTGGAAGTCAATCAGAAGGACATCGCACGGCACACCCGCCTCGTACTTGAACATCATGTTGTTTGTCCACAAATCGCCGTGGGTCAGGACATTAATGTGACCCACCTCAGCCTGAAAGCAGCGCAGTCCCAGGCCCATATAGTGCGGTGCCAGTTTCTCCAGTTGTTGGGCGTGGCCCTGGTGACCCGGCTGTGTTCTTAGGTAATTGGCACAGGCCTTCAAGCAGCCCAGGAAATAGGAACTATAGCTCTCCGTGTAACGATTGAAAAAACCTCGGTCGTATTTCGTGAGAGACTGGGAAGTTCCCTTTAAATTCTCATTGAGAATGGCGGAAGCAGCCTGTAATTTAGCTAGTTTTTTCAGCACCACCACCACATGCTGCTCATCCAGTCTCTGGAGTCGTGGAGCCATCACATATCCTCTGTGGGTTAAGTCCTCCATAAGCAGAGCCCCTCGCTGGCGATCAATGTGTAGGACTCTTGGGCAGAGCTGTTCGCCTGCTAAGTCCTGTAGTCGGGGCAATACTTGCTCATAAATCTCCAATTCCCGATTGTAGGTATCGTAGGGTGCCTTCTTCTCCCGGGTTTCCACATCTTCATCTTCTAGTTGGGTTTTGGCTATCAGGTTTTCAACTGTAGTGTCCAAATCAATGCTGTACTTGACACAAATACGTGTAAGGATGGCGCCATAGTTTTCACCCTTGCCCAAGGCAGCTTTAAGCTTCACGGATTGTAGTTTAAGTTGGGTTTTCTGGTAATGCTGACGAAGGGCAGCCTCCAGATACTCCGAGGTTAACCATTCAGGTGCTGCGGCTGCCATTTCTAAACTGAAATATAAAATATACATTTTTATTAGAGCTGAGGCTGCTTTTGATAAGGTGAGAGATGTAGCAATCAGTTTACAACTGTTTGTGCAACTATAATTATAATTTGTTATCATCAAGGCAACATCTGGTTGAAGTACAACGTTTGTTTTTTTAAAGCGATAAGAAAAATACTTGTGAGTATGAATAACAATTTTTGTTTAAACTGAAAACGTAATGAACAAACTGCATATTTAATGGAAATGATTGTTTAGGGAGCACAACAAAAACCATTGTCTCTTGCTAAATTTTTTTCTACACTTTAAAGAAATGAAACTAGAAAGTATTTTCCTTTATTTTGTAATTAACTAAAATAAATAAATTTAAATTCAACAACCATAAACAAAGTTTTATTAAATTTAAAGTTATAAAACAAGTTAAATTAAATTGGTTTTGGGGCTACAAACCCCACCCCTTGGAAACAGCAGGGGGATGCTTAATCTCATGAAAATACCCTGCTTGACCGCTTACATTTCACTGCCTGTCAGTGTCACTGTGCGGCGCTTAGGCACCTCCGGCTTGGGCAGCTCATGCTGCTTCAGCCCCTGCTTGCATTCCCATTCCGGATACGTTGATTCCGGCTTCGATTCCGGCTCTAGCTTGGCGGCCTGCTGGCTGCAAGTGCTTGCCGGGTTGGCCGGCCTGCTGGCCCACTTATGGAGGGTCACCGAGGGAAGGGCAACCGCTGGAGCTCCGATTTTGATTTCAGAATTTGTTGTTTTCGGTACTGTCACTGCATTTACACTGGAAGTTGGAACCGAGTGCACTAATGACGGTGCACTGCAGCTCCCTACGTCTTCGGAGGGAACTTGCTGTTGCCACATGTTGTTGGTGCGCGGCAGACACCGGGCCTCGATCGCTGCTTATAGGGCATTAGATTAGGAGTTAAGGATTATAAGTCTCCGACGCACTTACCAAAAAACAGGCCAAGCAGGCAAGAAATAAATAATATCCAGTTCATATTTGTTCCTTAAAAAGAGACAAAAAAAATTTTAATTCATATTTTAGATTGTTGTTCTTTGGTTGAAAATCTAGCTTTGTTTGGTTTGGTAGCTCTGCGTCAAGACTATATAATCTGGGAGTACTTAGATACACAACTATATAAATATATTCAAATGTTTTTAATATACTTTAATACAAATACATTTCCATAATTAAAATTGAAGCTCATGTCTTAGTTTTAACAAAGTTATTTTTACTACTTAAAAAGTCCAGCTTAAAATATAAATTTTCATACATTTTTAAAAACTATTTGCTTCTCAATCGCACTTAAAATTCTGCTACTTTTATCAGTGCATTGTTTTTAAAAAGTTTGTTAGTCAAACTTTCGACACTTGTTCTTGTTGATGTTTTTATCTGCCGAAGCCGCTTCTCCTGCAGCAACCGAAATCCATTCAAATTGACGCATTGACAATTGTTTTACCAATTTCATCTTGCTTGTTGTTCGACAGTTGGCCAGAAAAGTTTTCGCTTCTTCTCCTTTTGCCCCAGCAACGTTTTGACAACTGCCAAAGCTGCTGTTGGTTGCCAGTATTTGTTGCTGCATTTGTTGCAGCTTAAAGTTGCCGGGGTTTCCTTCTCAGCGTTTTCCTTCATTTTTTTATTTTTCATTTCCATCTTTGCATAGTCAGAGCGCTAGTTTATCAAAACATTTTCAACTGGGAGTGCGGCTGCAAAAACAAAGGCACCCAAGACATCATCGATTTTCTCAAGTGGAATGTTCCTTGCAGGACGAACAGCGGCGGGCTGTGGCAACAAGGAAAACAACTCAATCTCAATGCATGGCACTTAAGCAGCTGAAGGAGAAGCCGGAGCAACAGTGGCAGCCACTTGGTTGCAAGGTGCGGAAACTTCTACGACAGCAGAATGCAATTTCTGCAAGGCGGATGCCAGGGAGGCTGCCATCAGCATAGAAATGGGATACACCCAAAGAAATGTGGGTGCTCTATATAAATATTGGTTAAAGGGAAGAAGGAATTAATTTGAAACGATTGCGTTTTTCCTATAAAATAAATTAAATGATGCAATTTTATTTATCTAAAGTGACTTGTTGTTTATAATTTATCTTTAAATAAACCTTTGTTTTTGGTGCATGCAAAGTGTTGCCAGTATTTGTGCAATCATTCAGGGTTAGTTCAGCTGCAATCCATTTATGTAACCATAACCCATTTTGAGAGCTCACTTGCAAATCGCAGCGCTGTGTTAATTCATTGAAAAAGAATCTCATGCCAGAAACTTTGCTCATTATAATTACGAAGAGGCACTGTAGCCGGCAGCTGACTTAATATCATAGATAGGTGCATATATAACAGGAAGGCATAGGATTCGAGGGGTGCTTAATAATAAATTAGATTAGATATAAGGTTATATGAGCTGGTTACGTGATTATAAATCAAGGTGAGTTCTGGCAGTTGTGCGAAGTTTATACCAGTAGAGCTTAGACCAAAAATATGATTTAATATTGTTAAATTTAATTCGATTTGTTTACATTTTATTTGTTCTAGGAGCAGGATTAAGCAAATATGCTTAGGCTTACGAAAAAAATATTATTCAAATATTATAACTTAGTAAAAACAATATACAATTCCATTGGCTTTAATTTATAATTATTTAAATTGAAATTTACTATTTAAAATATATATTTTCATAAAGTAAAACATAAAAATAATTTGCAACGATAAACTCTGATTCCAAGAAGCAATAAAATGAATTTTCATTTAAAGAAAACCTTAAACCTATTCGGAATTTAAAGAACTTCTCTGGCTACCCTCTGGCGGCACCTCTCCCTGAAGCTCTGGCACCTCGCAAATGAAAAGGCGAAGGAGGCGAGGCATGAAGAAGGAAGCTTGAACCCTATCCCGGGGAAAATGGCGGCACACGGAAGCGTCCTAGGCAAACGCTTGGCACGTGCATTTCATTTGATAAATGTTGTCGTTGTCGCCGTCGCCTTTGCCTGATTATGCAGTGCAGCCAGCTAGGTGTGCTCCAGCTTCACCCTGCTACACTGCCCCCAGGCAACCCCTATTCTCTATTCCCCCCTCTCGAAGGTCCACTGACTTGCTTCCGCCGTAGATGCCAAAAACTTGCCTCGACTTCCGTTATGCCGCCTGGGTATATCTTTTTATTGCACACGCGCGTGAAAATAAACCGCAGAAGGCAGAAGGCAGAATAAGGATACGCGCGCTAGGGGCTTTTGTATGCGGCATCAGGTTTCGCCTCTGTGTGTAAAATTTACACTGACATGAGCTAACTAGTCCTGTCTTTATGCCAGGGTGTGTGTGTGTGAGCTCCTGGGTGCCTGGGTGTGTGCCCGGGTGTATCTGTGTATCTTTGGATGCGGCACGTTGCCGTTGTAACTTGCAACTTAAATGCGCACGTGATGCGCTGCCTGCGTTTGCTTTATTGCGTGAGCAGCTCGAAAATTAACAAAGTTTTTTCCCCCAGTTTCCTTGCTTTGCCATCGTTTCTTTCTCACCTGAGGCACAGAGAGAAAAAGGGGGACTGAAAATTGGCTAAACGAAGCAGATACATTAATTACTTTCATGTTTTAAAACTTAATCCCTATTTTCTATTTAGTTAAGGCTTTAGTTTATGATATTTCATATTCGAAATATATTTAGAAATAGCTTTAAATAAATATTCATATTTTTTCACAGCGCATCAGACATTATGAATGAAGATACCAGCGAGACAAGTGAGAATGAGCACGACCTAGCATAATATCACGCATACGACACGTTGTCGCTGCGAATTTTTGATAGCTACTGCAATCAGCTAAGTGAACGACGGCAATCAGCCCAATGGCATAACAACAGCACGGAAAATGATTAAACGGAAGGGAGGAAACTGGCGCAGGCAGCATCTACGACTTTTTCCAACTTTTCCAATGACATTTTTGTGCTGCTGCATTCGAAGGAATTATAATCAGGTTGCCGCCAACGAAAAACTTACGCCCACGAATAGAAATTGAAAGTCAACACACACACACAGAGAGAGAAGCCGTGCGAGCGGGAGGATATCGAAATCAAATCACAGCGTCGTCAAATGCATTTAGAGCTATTTGCATTGCTTGGCATTCCTTCTGCTCGCTGATTCCTGCTCCTTGATTCCATCCGATTCACATTCAGATTCGGATTCAGCGGCAGCCTCCCTGAATCAGATTCAAATTCAGATGCAAAAGCTGTGCGCGCCTCGGCATGTGTCTCTGGATATTTTCCTTTTTGCGCTCACGGCTTCTTTTCCCGCTGGGCGGCATTGCAAATTGATTTTCATCGTCCTGGGGGCCATGCATTTGACTCGTTGACAGATAAGTCGGCTTGAAGTTTGTACCACTTTGTTGCTTTCAAACACGAAAATGTCTGAAAAAAAATTAAAGAAGAAAACTTTGTAATGGAAAAGCAAGTTTTTGACATATTTCCTAATTAGATATTTTCAAGAAATTCTAAAGAGACTTTAGTTGCTTCTCGTTGCTTTAAAATATTGAAATCCATTTTGTTTGCTGTGTGATATTGTTTATTTTAAATTAAAATAATATGTATAACAAATAAATGATAACTAAGAAGGCTTAATAAACCTCACATAATTTTATAGTTTAAGTTTTAACTTAATTTTAAGCCTTTTTCCACAGACAAATGAAACTGATTTGTTTTTGGATGAACTCCCTTATGATTGCTTTGTATTAAGTGTGAATTCATTATGTTTATGTTGTGTAATTATTATTTTAATGTATTCATTTCCTTTTTTATCGTAAACCATTGTTTTATTTTTACTTAAAATAAAATATAATTCACAGATTGAGCTGCCCTTTTGTTAATCAACCAAATGACATCCATTTTTAAGCTTAACATATTTAATGAACGAGAATAAACAAAAGTAAGTGGCAGAGTAGGATTTCGACCAGCATTAATAATGAATATAATGAAAAAACATTATGCGATTGCAGCTGATTATGCAAATATATAATAAGAATGTACTTGCATAAAAAAAGCATCAGGAAATTGTAATTCGAAGCTGAATGCATTGTTGTGCCATTGTGTTAATTATTGACAATAATTACGCTTTAATGCGCAACAAATGTATAAATAATTGCTGGGACAATTGTTCGTGCATTGAATATTGCGTATTCGACATGTGCGCCAGCGGCATATGTTCCCAATTTCGATTTCCACCCAATTTCATCACTTTATTCCGAATTGTTTGCATAACTAAATGGTTGAACAGTAACTCGATCAATGTTTCCCAGCCTTGCACATATATATTTTCACTGAAAAATTTTCAGTCTTTAGTTTCATGTTGTTTTTCCCAAAAGCCGTACAAACTTGGCCCCGGAAAAGCTGAGCTGAAATCCAGCTACCTGCCAGGATATGCTACCAGAAACTTCTTCTTCCTTCTTCGGCTTTTAATTGAACATTTTTAATTTATGCACAATAAAAACTGATTTACCGCCGGCTACCCGTTCAGCTAGAAAAAATTTAAACTTTAACTTTTTATGACTGACCCAAACTGCACGAAAAAAAAGATGTAAGAGGGAGTCGAGGAGCAGAGCAAAAAAAAATATGATGAGCCATAAAAGCAACCAAGGTGTGCGGGTCTATTTTTGTGAAACCTAAACTAAAGTTTTGGTAGAGCGAGCAACTTTTGGTTTTTAGTGCCGGCAGCTTGGTCTATTTTACAGCATTTAAGTGGCCATGAATTTCCTGGTCAGTGAGCACTGCCTCCTGCCAGGAAAACGAGCACGTGGCTCCATAAAGGCAACAGGACCTCAATGCACAGAAAATAAAAATTTGTATGCGTGAAATTTTAATACAATTTTCTTTCGTTCAGATTGAGGTACCTCTTCAAAATCTATAAAATATGTTTTACTATATATTTCTATAAATTTTTCATGGAACTAAAATCATAAGACTCAAAGAAATCTAACTAAATTTTTTCGAATTTATTCTCTCAATCAATCAGTTTCTATAACAGTTTTTCTCTCTAGAAACACCTGAAAAATAAAATTGGGCCAGCACTTGCCCCATTTTGCCCCTAGGTTAGCGGCCCTTGTTTTTGCTGCGGCCAGCTTCTCGGTTTCCCAGGACTCTCAATTGGTTTTGGTTTTAGTTTTGCCATGGCAGCCAGGACACGTGTGTGCTCCCAAATTGTTTTGAGTCAGTTAGCGCGGAAACGTGCCAGCAATAAATTGATCAAAATGAAGAAACTCTTCAACTAAAAGTATGAAGTTCATGTTTTGATTTTAAGGGCAGCAGACGAGGTAGAAAAATTATGTTTCTTTTATGGGAGGTTTCAAGTGGTTTCATCAAATGAAAACTAGGAAACTTAAATTAAGTCATAAAAGCACTGTTAAATGTATTTTATAAATACTAAAAAACTTTAGATACCTCAATATAATATATAAATAGAAAATAATAATAAAAAGTGGCATATTATTTTTAAATTAAAGCTTGACTTTACTACTAGTTATTCTTACATAAATATATCCTGTGTGCCATTTCTTGACACAAACAGTAAACTATATCCAGACTCTTGATTGAAGTAGATCTAGTAAAATATATGGAATAAAAAGTGTAAAAAAAACTGTAGATGCAAATCGAATATAATTATGCCTCAGCTGTGCAAGTGTTTTAATTTTTCATTCATGCCTGAAAGAAAAATTGAACAGGTATAGAGGTTTAGACACGACTGCTAGACATACTCAGCTTATTCTAAATATATTTTATAATTTTTTAAAATACTTGTTTATTAATTGCAAATAAATAACCCGTCTTAAAATATTTCTTGGTTGCATCTAAACAGAAACAGAGGAAAGTACAAATAATTAATAAAAAGTAAGCAAATTTCATAGATTCTTAAAAATGTCCCTTTGGATTTTATTACTTCCTGCTACCATTGTCGCCCTAAATGTCAGCCAACCCTTAGCCATCCCGGAACCCTCTGCAGGGTATCAAAATGTAGCACAACGATGCATCACCCTGTCAGAGGTGGGAGGTTGTGGCATTTTGCATTGCATTGTTGCCCTGACAACTGCAATGAAATGACGAAGATGTATAGTTTGCAAAAGAAAAAGGGGGGACAAATCCACGGAAAGAAAGTGGGAGCTATACCAGAAGCTGGAGCCGCAGGTGGGGCTAGAGGAGGATTTCTGTTGTTTTTGTCGCAGTGACAACAAGCTGTGAGGGGATTCTGAGCGACAGCAAGGAACAGCAAGTGAAACAGACGACACTCGCCCCGGTCTAGATCCTGGCTGGGTGTCCTGGCCATCTGCATGCAGCTTGTTTGGGATTTTCGCATTTGCCACATACAGTTGGCACACACACGTTGCACATTGCCTGACATTGATGTGACATGCAACACATTAGTCTAATGAAATTCTTTTCCCGCTTTTCCGCTCATCGCTGACACCGGGAAAAAGGGGTTTGGGAGTTCGCCACCTTACTTCCACCTGGCTATTAACACCATGAGAATGCCGTGGCAGCCAGGCTAGCCAGTGTGCTTAGCATTTTTCCATCTCATAAACGTTTTAGTGGTGAACTGGTACAAATTCTCGATTGTGCCACAACTCACTGTTTTAATTATATTTGCCTTCGTCTTTGGGGGAGCGGATGGCTCATTAAAATGTGCTGCCTACTTTCCGGCGGCCCACGAAAGACATTCAAGTTTAATTGCGGCCATAAATACATTCGATGCTCTTGCTAAATGGTTGTATTAGCTTTTTTTTAGAAACTGCTATAAAAATTATATATCCTTAAAGATGCTTTATATAGATGATATATGTTTCCCTTGAAATATAAACGGTTAATTGCTTAATTAAATTTTAAGGCTTTAAGAAAGAATAGAAATATTTTCAACTGAAGTTGATTAAGATTTAATTTATTTATACATTATTTTTATTTTATAAATTTCCTTTATTTCTATATTTATATTTATATTATTCAGCGTATTAGAAACTTCGTTGTTTCTCCTAATAATCTTCGATTCCACTTTGGCTCAAGTTTGTCCACGTGCCGACAGCTGGTAAGCTTACCTGGGCCACCTTTTTTCCGCCTCTCTCAAGAATTAATTTTGTTTTGTTGTATTCTTTTTAATGGCTCTGTAATTAAAATGCGGACAGGCCGAGGCCCAGGAGTCGCCGAATTCGAAGGATATAAGCCAAGACACAGGAAAGGTAGCAGAATCCTGAGAGTGCAAAACGAAGCCACTGCAGAAATGTCTACCAAATATCAAAGACAATTTTAGGCTTCAAGTGGCAAAGAGGACAAGAGCTCTGATTGACTCACTGTCACAGTGACTGACTGACAAACTGGCTGACTAAATGACTCCCTGACTGACTGTCTGACTGACTGATGAACTGCAGTTGAGCTGGGGAGTTCCCATCATCTCGAGTTCGAAATTCGTTGAGCTTAATTTTTCCGGTGGAGTCTCAGACTTCAGACCATGTTGAAATGGTTCTCCCTGCCTTAAGGACACTTGGAATAAAGAGATTATTACGAAAACAGGAACAATTTGGATATTTTTGGTACAATATTTATAAATTTTTATATTCAGAAAAAGATTTTTATCTTTTATGCAAAGAAGAGGTGAAGTTTTGTTGGAAATATTTATGAAAACCTTTAAAAACGAAATGGCGTTTATATATTGAATTATATAATAATAGTTTTTTTATATTAAAAAAAAACTTTTCTATTAATAGATTATTTTTTTAATCCCCATATACCACAAGAAAAATATATCTCTCAAAATATATGGCTTAAAAGACAAGCACCTCTGAGTCTCTCCTGATTTCTTCCAGTGCACGTGGCTATTGTCAATGCCTGGAGTTGCTCCAGAGCTGAGCCCGGGGCAATTTGGAAAAGTGGAACATCCCTACCTGATGATTCTACGCCATGATGATGCCACTGCCTCCTCCAGTCATTGCCATAAATCAACTCAAGTGCCTACGCCCCAGCTGATTTATTTTGCCCTGGCAACTCGTCAGATTGTTCCCGAAAAAGCGGGTTCGGGGGGGTTGAGCGGCATTTGCCTAAAATATTTAACCGGCACTTGTGCACAACAATTCCAAGTTTGCCCCCTGCCGCCGACTGTATCTCCTCTTGGCTCCTTTTGCCTCTCTTTTTGGTTCTTTTATTAAATTCTCAAGTGGCATTTCGAAGTCGAATTTTCTTTTGCCTTTTGCCCGTTTTCCTCTTGCTATTTTCACAAGAAAAAGAAGAAAATTTCATTGTCAATTTCCGTATAATGCACAATAATAATACAACAACGGTATGGAGTTTGAGAACGAAGAAGAAACAACAACAATTTGCGGCTAGTGATTACCTTAGACATTTTGTGGTTCCCAAATTGCGCTGTTCCCCAACAGCCGCATTGCCCAAGGGGATGCGACCTCCTGCCCAGGACCCCTGAGCCCCGAGCCCCTAGCCCCGAATCCCAAACCCCGACCCTAGGTGCCCCCTAAACTCTGATTGTTGTTACTGCCACAGTTAGGTGTTCTTCTTTGTTTGGCCCCATAACCGCAGCCGACGTGCCCCAAAAGAGATCCACATCAGCACGAGGAATAGCAAATTTAATTTTTAATTTTGCTGCGCATAATATCAAAAAGTTACCCATGTTTTTTTTAATTTTTTGTATTTCATGTGGTGTGTCAGAAGAAACAACAACGATAACTAAAAGCTAAAATGCACTGTAAAGTGTATTAAATATAAATTAAATAAATAGCTAATATTAAGAACAAGGTTTATAAAATATTTTTAAATACAAGAACTAAGGAAATATAACATATATTGTGAAACGTATAACTTGGCTAGAAATGTCTTGAAATGTGTTGATTAATTTAATAAATTAAACCTTTAAAGAATTCTATTTGCAATTGTATTTCAACATGTATACAATTTACAAAAATCAAATTTAAAAATAACCCTCAGTGTTTTTTAAATTCAAGAAGATGGCATGTGTTCTCCACAAGCTTTGTTAGTTTTTGACTTTTGCTCATCAGTAAAACTTCGTAATAGCGCTGGCTTGATTACGGGTTTTCAATATCAGCCAAACAAAAGCTGCAGCCTGATACCGGAAACCAACAGAATACACAAATACAACACAGCTAGCCAGCAGGCGAAAGCATGGAAAATATTCACTTGCAAACTCGATGGGGCGAACGGGGCGAATGAGTAATGCAATATTGTAACTGGCACCTGGTCGAAATTGGTTTTGCTAAACTCCAACAATTAGATGCGAAATTACAGGCAAATGTACTACGTCAGAGAGAGCGTATTTTTGTTAACTTTTATTTTGTAAATTTGGGAAGGGCGCTAAGGTTAAACAATAACAGGACGGGCAACGAACTAATTATAAAAAAACTTTTTTTCAACCACTTTTCGGCAGCCTCACTCTCTCTCCCTCGGCTGTTTGGCATTTTTGGGCTAAATAAGTACACACAGCGAAACGGAAACCGCAGGAAGCCGAGAGCCGTTACAGCACACACACGCAAAGAGACCGGAAAACTCACAGAAGCCATTTTGTGGTCCCGCGCCACGCGTTGTGCTAATGAGATTTTGATAGAAGTTTTCCAGGCGGGGAGTTTGAGCGGCAGTTGCCCCGAAAACTGTTGACAGTTGCCTAATTAAAAGTCAATTCCTTTGTCTGCTGTCAAAAAAAAAATGCCAAAACAGTGACAAATTTAAAAAATTAGCTACTTCAACTTCAGATGCAAATTTTTTCCTCGAGCTTGGATTTAATTTGAAGGCTGCACAGCGGGATAGAGTGGCAGTGACACTGATAGCGACAGCAAAGAGCATAATTTATAAGCAGCAGACATAGCGACTCGATTTTGTTGTCATGTTGCATGCAAATGAGTTCAACGAAAGCCCAGGGAGCATCGCTTCTCCTCCACCATATTCCCAAGTACTCATTCTGTTACTCCTCCTGCTCCTCCATAATCTCCCTGCTCCTGGCTCCTGTTGCAGATGAAATGTTTGCCAGATACGGTTAGTGCTCCCAGCAGCAAACAGTGAATGCAACTTTAAGTCAATTTCCAGCTCCATAAACAACTTGGTTTCACTGCCAAGAAATTTTCTTTACTTTTATGATGGTCCATGCGAAGGGGAGCACTTATCTTTGACACAGACTTGGGATAAGGGTGAGCTAGGGAATAACTATGATTTTCAGTTTAAAATATTCGAAATATTATAAACTATATTTTTTTGTAATTATTTTTAAAGCTCTTTAATACATTTCTTTTACTTATTCAACATTATCTTTGTTAACACTTCACTGCCAATGCAAGTCCTTCTCAGTGTATTAGTAAATATATATTTCATTTATAGTTTTATTTTGAAGACTTTATATTTTCCCATCCATTTTTCTGCACGCAACCACTTGGTGAAATAACATAAATTTCCGCTTCCTTCCCCCAAACACTTTACTTATTATGTGTTTTTCTTTTCGCTTAGCCCGAATGAAAGGCAAAGACTTGGCAAGCGGACGAGGAAACAGAGGGAAAAACCAAGAGCAGCTGACTGACATAGTTTTCCACAGACCAAACTAACTCACCCACCAACCAACCGACCGCTACCTTCTTTCTTGGTGTCCTGGCTGAAAGTCTTTGCTGCTGTCGTTGCCTTGGGCCTGCGAAGCAGCATTGAAATAAATCTGAGCAAGTTCCTTAGTGGAAAGTTTTCCTTTTTCGGCCAAGCTAAAGGGGGTAAGGAGAGGGATGAAAGCGGTATGAGGAATGCCTTGTCGTCTGCTCTTGTGTCTCGCCGGAGGCCAGCCAAAAGTGTTATTTACCTTTTCTCTTTGTTGGCAAATGCCTTGGGAAACTATGCAAAGTTCACTTGCAGTCTTGCATAGTCCGCCGTTTCCCAGCCAGCATCCTCGTTTTTTGGCCTCCACCAGCACTTTTCTTAATGTTTGTCCTGCATAATTAAACAATTGTCAGGCAAATTGTTGCAACTTGCCTGCAACTCCCAGCATGCGCGCAGCACAACAACAAACAAAAGGTTCATTTGGCACAATGACAGCACCGGCAGGTGATCACGGAAAATGGCAGCCGGAAAAATGGGGACAACTAAAGAGGGGCGCAACTTTAACTAAATTGCTGGCCAAAAATTACATTTCGAATGGATGGGCTGACACACATTTCCCAGCAGAGCCTATCCGGGGCCTAAGATGTTGGCAAACATTTTAAACGCAACTAAAAATAGCTAATGGCCCAAATGAGGCTAATTAAGTTGAGCTAAACAATTTGCCAACGATGGCGAAGGAAGCTTTTGCCAGTGGCTGACTCCTTCTAGTTGCCAATTTGATTAACCGTTAATTAATTTCATTATTAGACAAGGCAAGCATCGAGAATCGACCGATGGGCGGGGGCATCGCAATTAGTTCGGCAAACTTTCTGACAGCTGCGAACGGAAATTGTCAGAAATTGGGTGAAAGCAGCCCAGGCACTGAGGGAAAACTTTCTAAGGATCATCGCAAGTACAGGAGACTGTCAAGCGTATAACAGAAACTTAAATACAATGAAAAGAAAGAAATATCAAAATATATTTATAATTTAATTTACTTTTAATAAGTAAATTCAACTTTCCTTACTGAATAAATTTATATTAAAATTCTAGAGAAATTCCTGAGTTTCAAGAATTAATCTTTGATTTCCAAGCTTATTTTTCCCCAGTGAACTATCCCCAAAATGTAAGTGATACTGATGCCATATTAATGCTGAAACCTATTGCATTATTCATTAGCTCAATAATGGCGAATTTCGCTCTTGTAATTTGCATTTATTTGCTTATAATTTCCGCAACAATGATTGCCATACATTTTTAAAGCTCGCCCCGCAGCTCTAATGTCTGTGGTTCCCTCCCCCCTCGCCCAAAAATCGAAGATAGACAAAAAACTCCCGGCTACAAATTGCACAGTCAGACAATTGGAAAAAAAGGCAGATTTGGGAGAGAAAAGCAAAAAAAAGGGGAAGTAATCCACAAGAGCACACAAATTGCAAGCAAAATAAAAACAAAAAAATACACGTAAAAAACAAAACTGTACTTAAAATTCACAAATAAAAGTCACGTGAAACATGCAAGGCGAAGCGAAATAAAAAACCATGAAGAGGCAGGTTAGTTAGGATCCAAACGTCCTGTCCGGCGAATATGCAAAAACACTGAATTTGTATTTCAATTTGTGCGAGTATTTGAGTATTTTCAGCAAGCGCACAACTTTCGAGGCGGACAGCACCGCAAAAACCCGGCCAAGTGGATGAGGAGAGGAGCAACCGACAGGTTGAGCAGTTGCCAGGCTGTCCAGGCTGTCCGGTATTTGCATCCCCGGTACGAAACAGACACATCTGACCAGAGCCACCGAGCCTGGATGCGAAGCGAACTCAACTGACACAGCGCATTTGAAAATTGATCACCGGAACATCCGTGCGCTGACCGGAAATGCACAAATACCGGCGTGATTTATGCGTATGTTGAGGGCGGATCGGGACGGGGCGGTGGGGCATTGGGCTTTTGTGTATGTCCGCTCCGGTGCATGAATAACTGTTTTACATTTGACAATTGTTTGAAATTTCCAAATGATTTCCATTCCCACATGTCACTTAAAGTTTGCCTTTAAGATGTCCTTGTCAGAGGGTAAAAGTGATTGATTGTTTGATCATTTATTTAACTTTCACTTTAGATTAGTGCTAGGTATTAGATTTTACAAATAGAAATAATTTAAGGCTTTAAGATTCCTTAAAGAATTTAATACTTTATATAACTTTTAACTATTTGAAAGCAAAACTTTAATAAAAACTCTCTGAACTTAAATATTTCCTAATTTAAACCAGGCCTTGTCAAGATCCTGTGAGGGCTTTAATCAATCTGCAGAATGCAATTTAATCCATAATTCAAAGTCCTGAAATTGACTGGCTGGATGAGAGCAAGTGGAGATTACAATTTGCCAAAAATCTATCTACCTCTCCTGATTAGACTGTGGTCTGCGTCTTGGCCAGCAGCACCTGGTCCTGAGTCCTGACCATATTTCAACTGGCACTTATTAACTTATTTATGTGCCGGGCGGGCAGACGGGCAGGCAGCCAGAGCGCTAGTAAAACCACCAAATGTCAGTTTGGCTTAGCCGGACTTCCATGTCCTCTGCTAGTTATCCAACTAATGGAAAATTATGTTGTGAACTGGGAGCGAGCCACTGGCAATATGTCAAGTCTGTCTTAAAGTTTATTTCAACTTGACACTTCAGTTGCTATTTTTTGGCTCGCTCTCTCTCTCTCTCTGTGAGATAGAAATTTTGCTGTCGATTTTTCGGTGAAGATTTGACAGCTGCACTTGGGATTTGTGTGAAAGTTGGCTCGGTGTTCAATTGCTTGAAAGTTTTCGCCTCACTTCCGCCGATGCCCTCTTAAAAAAACTTGGCCAATAACTGACAGCCCAATGCAGGGCCATAGATAAGCCCTCGCATCCCATTCCCAACCCCCTCTGGCTGTGTCGGCAATGAAAACATTAATTATTTCTGGTGTAACACCAATCCGACCAACTTTCATGACAGGCGGCGAACAATGGCAGCGATGACTCCATAACGAGCATAATTAAGCCACACAATGTGCATTTAAATTATAAATTAATTGAGCATTGAGTGTGTCTGCGGGGCATCAGTAAAAAAACAAGTGAATAAAATATCTGCAAAAAAACCAATACATAACTGAGAAAATTTAAGAGTAAATATGTATTTAACTGAAATGTTGTATTTTTTTCGTTAGTAATTGATTTGATTTAATAAAAATATTGTAATAAATTATGACTTCATTTTAAAAACCATGTTTTCATGATTTTAAAATTAAATTAAAGTATAAAATTCACCCTCTTCTAATGGGATTAACAACAGTTTTCAGAGTTTATTTCAAATGCTTAACCAAATCTTACCATTTTTATGGTTAAAAAAGGAGGATTCACGAAAAAAAATGGCCACCCTAACGAGGCACCATTTTATGACACATTTTTCACTGCAAAACGCTGACAATTCAATTGAAATGCAACTTCGATGGGTGGAGTTGCAGAATTCGAGTTGCAATTTCGCATAGCTGTCATCAAGGCCCCGCCCATACCCAAAAAAAATCAACAGAAAGAAGAGGGACGAAAACAGGAACAAAACTGGCAAACGAAATTAAAACAAGCAGCAGGATCTGTAAAAAAATATATATATACATATATACGACAGTAATGGAATCGAGTAGGGAGGTTAAGGGGTTGTAAAGCAGTCAAAAAAATGCAAATATGTATGCCAATGTAAAGCAGAAGCTGCAACCGGGGTACCATCATATAAAAGTGCTCCAGTTCTTTTCTCGTTTACATTTTTTTTTATTTTTTGTTTCCTCCTCCTGTTAACCATTCAAAAAAGACAATGAAAGGACATAAAAAATGTGGGTGGGTGATAAAGAAGAACCCTACTGAATGACATGTCTGAATAAAACAGAAAAAAAAATCAACAAAAGCAAAACAAAGGAAATGATGAGAGTGTTGATGGAAAGCAAGGACGAAGGACCTAGGCAATGCACTCACCGAGCATAGAGAACGGGGTAAAAGATAATGCCAAACCAGAAGGAAAGTCGAAAAAAATTTGGACAAGAAGTGTTGAGGATTTCAAATAGAAAACCGTCCGCAAAGAATGGGGTTAAATGGGTGTGAGAAGGAGACATATTTAATTTTAATTAAATACCGACCCAAATATACAATTAGAGAGTAAATGTAAGCATAAAACGAAAGGAGATGAAGAGCTCAAGGGGGAAACAAGAGAGACTAAAGGATTCTTTATTTATTTTGTATGATATTGGGTTTTGTTTTACTACTTTAAATATATGCAGAGTTTAGGTATTAAGTAGGAAACATCTTTAAAAATAAATAGAATATTAGTATACAATTTAGGTAATTTATATGATATAAAAGTACATAAATATTATCTAACCATTAAAATTCTGGAAATCTGCAAGTAAAAGAAATATATTTTGGAATATAAAGGATAAAGAATTATATACAAAAGAAACATCAACTTAAACATATAAATTACAATATAATTATTTTGTATAATAAAATATTTATACCAAAAAAACTTATAGCTTCCCAATTTTATTCATATATTTCCCGCAATATATATTAAATTGCGCATATCGTTAGCGCAGTGAATATTCTCTTTTACGGGTTTTTCGTATATTTGCATCCTTTTACCTTATACATATGCATATATATATATATATTCATTTGCGGAGTGCAATGTAAAAAGCGAAATGCCAATAAAATATTGACAGTCAGTTGACCAAAAACGTAGCCAACAGAAAACTTTGTGTAAACACAACCAACAACCAGCAACCATGAGTTTAAGCCCCCAACAAAGAGACAAAGAAAATCATGGCAACGCGGCGTATACGTTATATGTATATGGAAAATCTCTTTTGCATATAAACTGATTTTCCCGCTGGCATCTCTCCTGCAATCGGACGCTCATTAGCTGATTTTGCAAAGGCTTAACTAGATGCCAGAAACATAAATTACAGGCGCGACTCGCAGGATGTTACAATAAACAGATTTATAAATTGCCGGCAACAGCCAGCAGCTGGCCATTATTTATGGCCAGCAGGTTGACAGACAGTTTCCTCATCCTTCCAGAAAGGTTCAGAAGTTTGCCCCAACCTTATTTTTATTTGTATTTGCTTTTTTTTGTTACCCGCTAATTGGCATTGGCTTACTTCTGGCCAGGTCTCCTTTTGAATTACAATTTCCTTTCCTTTTCTTTTTTTGCCCACTTTCTGAGCAGTTTTTAATTATTTGCTTTGCGGTCTTTGGCCTTCTTAAAGTTGAAGCTGATGGAACTGATGGGCCGAGGACGCCGCACACCTGCGGCGCAATTTTCTACACTTTGCAGCATTTTTCTTTTGCTTTCAGCATCCCGGCATCTTATCATTTATCAGCAGTTGGGGAAGATCAAAAGCGAAGGTGAGCCATCAAAAGCAGGTATATTCTATACTATATATATATTATGAATGTGATGTATACTATATATATATGTAGCAGCTCAGCAATTTCTCACCGTCGCCTCGTGTGCCCCTCCGAAATTTTTATCTAAGCCGTGTTAGTCTGTTATGTGGGTCGAGAGGAGCTGCTCCTCCTGGCCAGGCCATGCCATTTGCCCAAATGAAACTAATTTTGTTGATTGTACACTCGCGCGCTGGAGGAATGGCAAGGAATGGAATTTAGTGAAGAGAGAGAGCACCAGCAGATGCGAAGATGCGAAGCTTTATAGCCATCGACAGTTGATATATGGGAGGTTGGGGGCGGTGGGGGGGCGTGGCTTAGCGTTTTAGTGGCTGCTGCCAGTTTAGAGAAATCTCCTCTGTCTCTTTTGGTATTTTATGTACCAGCTATTTGAAGGGTATATATGGTACGAAATGTTTCCCTTAACATTTAGCACTTAAATGTTAAATAAATCAACCAAAAAAAGCATTAGGAAAATCTTAAAATAAAGGATATAATAAATTCCCTAAAAAGGCTTCACCTTTTACAGGGTATAATAATTGCTATAGCACTTAGTTGTAACCACCCAAGCCTCGTATTTCTTGTATGTCCTGTCAAGTGAAGATGTTGAAGACAATTGAGCCATTGTGAAATTATCTTTAATTGATTGAAATCTCTTTGTCTCGTCGGGGGAAAATTACCTTTAGTTGTGTTGAGCTGTCTAATCGGTTCCAATCAACAATCTATATGTATATATAGTTGCTGCAATCAATCGGAATCGTTCCGTCAAGGGACATCATCAATGGAGGTATTCCCATTGTCCCAGGCGAATTATTGGATCCTGCTACTGGCTCTTGCATTGCTCTTTCCTTTTATGACATTTTATTATACCAATTAGAGTTTTCTCTTTTGCATTGTCTCAGGCTCCTCTCGGTTGACCATTGTCCCCTCCGGAGGGAGTCCGGATAGAATTTGCTCGTTTCCTTTCTTCTGCTTTGTGTGTTCGCCTCTTTATTCCACTTGCCTTGCCTTACACCTATTTCATCTGATGACTGCTCAGAATTTACGGCTCTCGATTGTGTTTTAACATTTATTCATAGAGTGCGGGGCAAGTGGACGACTGCAAACCGTGTCCGGGATGTGTCCTGGTGCCACTTCACTGGCGACACCAGCAACACTGGCAACATCGGCAAAACACATTTCTCAAATGTTGCAACACTTGTAGTTGCCCGGCACACAAATGACATTTACATTTTGAGCACATAATGTTGGGTGAATTCGTAGTTGGTAGTTTTTAGTGTTTTTTTTTTTTTTTTGTATATTTTCTCGTTGCCATTTTCTGCTTACCTGTGACCAGTAGGAGCCCTCTTTGGCCCGTAGTAGTTTTTTCGGGCGATAATTGCACACGGCGCTGGGCACTCGACAACAGCAAGTGTCCTACAAGTTGGATGCTGCTCCTGTTGCAGTTGCTGCTGCTACTGCTGCAACTGCTGCTGCTGCTATTTCTCATGTTGCCAGCAACTAACAACTTCCTACTCAGGGAAAAAGGACCTTCAAGCTTTAATTTCTGCAGCGACAAGCAAATTTTCATACGATACACTTTCAACAAGGAAAAACTAAGGATGTTTATAGGAATGCTTAATATTTTGAATTTTAAATATCGAAATTATTAAATATTTTAATCTTTCACCAAAAAATGTATAATAATTGAATTTTTAATTATGATAAAGCTTCAAATTTGCATTAAATAAATTTACAAGCTGTTCTACTCTATTCAATATATTTCTTTCCATCATTTTTTCATTGTGTACCTCTCCCCCGAAGGCAAAATAATCGACTCGAGAAATGGCAGCCAAATTAAAGGCAGAAATCCTGGCCAACGGCTTAGGCCGTTTATCAACTGAACTGACCAGCAGCCTGACAGGCAATAAATTAAAGGACCTGAATATAAACAGCTGATACAGTTGGTACTCCCATCAACCACCTCCTCTCCCCAGAGGTCACCCAAATAAAAGCTCACTTCAAAGAGTTCGCCGGGGCAAAGCCGCCAAAGTCTGAAAATGCTCAACAAAAAAAAAAAGGGGGGGGGCTTTAAAAGTGTTGGCAGAAAGGCAAAGCCACTTTAGACGCATGTGATGTGATGATCAAAGCGCCAGAAACAAGCCGAGGGCGAAACTTTATTGAACGAACTTTGCTACAAAGCCACCTGTAACCCTAAAAGGGTCAGGGAAGTTGCCAAGTGGCAGTGGCAAAAGTGGCAAAAGGCAGATTGCGGCCTTAAGTGGCTGAAGCGTAAGTTGGATTACAGATAAATCAGCATCAAGATGAGCAGCTCTAAAAATAGATATAGAAGAGGTAAAGGGGAGTTGCCAAGCGGAAGACTAACAAGATTATGCAGTTTACGCAAAGTTGGAGCAAAAAACTTTACAGTTACCAGCGAGACGAATGGCATTAGGCCATGCATATTTGCTGAAACAGCCAGATTTCTCAGTATATTCTAGGCCGTCATGACCTTCATTTCGCTGAGTTTTGTGACACTTCTGGCTTTTGTCTCTTTGGGTCTACCTCAAGCAGAGGGTAAGTGGAAATATTTTCAAGGTTCAAATACCATTTAAAAGCTGATTATTTATTTAATCAATAGAAACCTGTGGAGCCTATAATAATGTATGGAATGAGGATGGAGAAACAAATGAAGGCAGTTGTAGTCGCCCTTCAGACCAGGACTTGGAATTTAAAGAGAATAAAAATAAGCAGGAAAAAACAGAAGTTGCGGAGAGTTCTTTCTTTGACACCATAATATCTGTAATCAACTTTATTAAGATGATCTATAAGTTTTATATGAATATGTAAGATAAATAAAAATGATAGGGCATAGCCAAATCAAACTGCATTGTTTTATATTCTTCTTTGTCGCCTGTAGGACATATCAGGAGTCATGTTTTTCTTCCCTTTCCGTCTCTTGGCCATTGTTTTTGCCGCTTTGTTTACACAGATATTTTCTGTTGATGTTCCAGGCAGTCGCACTCTTTTATTTCTTTGGCAATTTTCTTTCTTTTTGTACTCCTGGTTGCAATTTAAGTTATGAAAAACGATTCGTTTCGGCTTTGTTGTTGAATTTGCGATGCTGTATTGTGGCTTTTGTTTGCGTTGTTGCTTTGCATGCATTTCACATGAGCCGGCAGTAGCCGCTTTCCATTTGGTTTATTGCGAATTTTATTGTTTTACGGTAGTTGATGGCAAATGCCGTACACTGAGCCGTGTAAATATTTGTTCTAGGCCCTCTCACTCACAGCCCTCACAGCCCCCCCACCATTCCGCCCGCATTTGTGTTTCGTTTGAGGCCAATTTTCACAGACAGAAGCCGGGATACAAACTGGGCTTAAATATGCACAAGTTGATAAAGTGAAATGTTTGCCGGCTGGCTGGGCCATTTCAATCAGTGTTATGCTGACGACCAAACTATAAAAAGGCATAAGGTATGTGCATACATATATAGTATATATGAGAGTTATATTGTCAATTTCCCTACAGATTGCTTCATTTAAGGGAATTATATTTAATTAGTTTTTCTTTACAAAGAAAAAAATGGGTGTAGAGTGTTTGTCATTCAATTTAATTAGTGGAAATTACTTGGGGAAATAAGTATATACTTGTCAAACTAAACAAATATATTTCAATAACTAAATTCCATTATTTCAATGATTTTATTTGGTTTTATACTCAAAATTTTATACAAAGTTGGTGTAGAATTTTTAAAGGGAATATATAATTCTCTATTCACATTTTTTGCGTTGATTTTGTATTTTTTGTATGCTTCATGCTCTATAAAATATTTGAATGTATGGTGGAATATTTAAAACGGAATATTTTTCTATTAAAATAAATTAGTTTGAGCCTAAAACATGCATTTTAGGTGAAATCTTTTCTAGTTTTATAGTTTTTGCCAGCGATTTTTATTACTAGCAATCTCTAGGCTTCTAGAAATATTTAAATAATAAAAATATACAACTATATAGAAGCTTTATTTGTGAATTGAAATGTATTCCTTAAAAAAATAAGTATAATTTAAATTTTTTCTATCTTTTTAATTTCATAATTTCCCTTCCAACCCCTGATACACTCTTAAAATTTTTTTTCAAACTTGGCTAGTTAGGCTCCATGAAATCCTCGTTAGTTTCTTGCCATATTAATTTTGCAAGAAAAGTTAATTTCACTAAATAAACCAAGGTTGACGGCGACTGCTGTTTGGGCTATTAGGCTAATGGGCTTGCATAAAACTTTAGCCGGGCCCAGAACAAACGAGCGGGCTGGCAAACAAACAAACCAACTGCAGTAAAAACAAAGCGTGTAGAAATAATGTGCTAAATGAACAAAAGGCCTTAGTTTTCCACTGCCCCCGCCCCGTCCCGCCCCTTTTTTCGGTGTTGCTGTACGGGGGCGTTTGCAAATACTTGCAAAATACAAATAAAATTAACTAAAACTCAAACTCAAAGCAAACTGGGAGCCAAAAGACCAACCAAAAGACCCGCCCGGTTGTTGGACCAAAAGGCCACCGGAAATTTTTGGAAAGCGTTCAACGAAAAACTCTGAAATAATTAAAAACTAATTAAAGGGGCGGAGTGGAGAAGGAGGCCATGTGGCATGCTGTTGTAAAACTTAATTAACTAAATGAGAGCCAGAACAACGACAACAATAGCAATAATGCCATAGAACTTGTTGTCCAAGCGCACACACGAGGCGTATGAGTAATTTAATCATGTTTCATGCTGTCCTGGCCGAAACTAAGGCGATGGCGAGCCAGAGAGCTGCGTTTTGTTGACACCCACAGAATGCAATTTGCGCCACAAAAACAAACAGAGTGAGATCTTGGGGGGGAAAATGTGCAGAGTGGGTGGAAGGCAGAAGCGGAGGCTGAGGCAAAGGCAGCGGCAAACAAAAGTCAAACAAAGTTATATACCAGATTGGATTTTAAGTTTCGGGATTAGTTGCAATGCCGGCAATGCTCTCAGCATAATAAGAGCCTGGGTAACATATGAGGAAAATTGGAATATTTACCAACTACTGGGATTCCTCTAAGCATACATGCTGGGGATTATGTCTTAAAAAACACACAAATTATTAAATTATTATATATGATTTTAGCTTGTCATAATTTAGAAAAATATTGCCATTAACTTGGTTTTACTTATATTAATTACAAATTGATGAAACCATATTCTTAAACAATACTTTTAGCCTTAGCTTTAGCTTTTTAGCTTTAAACCTGGCGACATCTTACTTGTTGTTCTCCTTTGCCTGGGACCAAGTTTCTGCTATTGACTTGAATATTTGTCTTACCACTTCAGGCGTATCAAGCCGCCAGCCAGTTACCTTGAAACCCACTCTCTCCGCCAGCACCTTACCTGGTTGGAAGAAACCACTCCACGCACGTGCCATCAAAGTGAAATAGAAACAAACAGAAAGGACGATAGGGGTCGAAGGAGCCGGGTTTGTTCTACACTTCTTTCTTTGCCATCTGGCTTAAGTACGTTGTTTGCCCAGTCGAAGACTCGGAAGGGGGTAGGGTGCATGGCCCATATGCAGGCAGGCCAGCACAATGCCCAAGGAGGTGTGAGGCCGTATGATGTGCATAAACAAGGACTCGGACTCGAACTCGGTCTCGGACTCCCTTCCCCTTTCTTCTGTTGGCCATTAATGAAAAGCGACAGCTGCATTGGAGGAGATTGAAAGCGGAAGACAAAAGCAAACTCCGGCGGCATTCATTTCTCACAAATGCCCCAGCTCATTGTGGGCCCCAACTGATTGCCACCGTTGGCTATAATTCATTTCCGTAGCTGCACTTGTGACCGATCCGGATACGGAGACCATTCGTTCCCGGCTCGTTCTCGCCGAGTCTGTGTCTGCGTTCGCATATTGAAATCGGTTTGGCATAGACAAATCTGCGACTCGAATTGCAGTTGGCGTGATTGAATGGCATTACTTTGCAACTGGCTGCAATGCGATGGCCAGCTGCCATTGTGAATCCTTTGGCCACTGGCCACTCACTGACCACTCAATTGGATTTCGGGGCCAAGCATTGTGTGTGGCCAATGGTCAGATTTTGCCTTCATATGCTTAATTGAAATACCAAAGCCAGTGGAAAGGCACACAAAAGTAAAGAAGGATTTTTAAAAAAGCTGAGAAAAACAGAAAGTTTTTTAAAGGAGCAGGCTTTTTGGGTATATAAATAAAATCTTCTACAATTGATTGTCTCTCTCTTGGATTGTGTTGAAATCTTAATTGATTCTAAACAACGTGATTACAAATAGGAAACTTGTATAATATTTCTATTCAAAGTACCTTGGAGGTATTCACTTTGGTTAGAGTCATTGCCCCACCTGGAACATTAAGAGATTTGCACTGCGAGACTCTTGAAGTGTGTCTACTTAACTTAACCGGAGAAATGCAAATTATTCCAATGCCCCAAAGGTCCTGTGTTACCATTTCGATTGCTTGGCTGTGTTAAGCCCTTCGTTCGGTTTATGCCTGATTAAAGTCAAACAGCAAACATATTCCAAGCTGCATTTACACAGCCCCAGATCTTCTGACCAACATAATCTATGCAGAGAAATGCTTGACAATCTCGTGTTTTGTGTGGCCCCAAAATCCAGAATCCCTTGTGTCCTTGCTGCCCAGGATTTGCTTCTCATTAGCAAGAAGTTCCCATTGTCGGTCGCATTGGGGGTCGGCACGTGTGAGAAAGGATGGCCCAGGAAATGGGTTTATGCAACTCCTCTCTCTGCTCTGCTCTGCTCCAAAATTATGCAAATTGCTCGAATTTTCGCATTGGATAATTTTCCTATTTGCACGTAAAGCTCAATAAAAACCGGAGAGAAGCAAAAAAAAGTGTACATTTAATGCCCCAAGGGACTGGCGGTGGCATAAAATGGCTGGCCAGCCAAAAATACTCAACCGTTGTATGTATAAATGCACCAACAAAAATAAAACGAAATAAAAATACAAATAAAATAAAAGCCGAAACAAACTGCGTCGCATTTAATTAAAAATGTAATTACCCATGCTTTTCAACTGCCGCAGCGCTTCAAGCCGTTAGCCAAGGGCCATAAAAAAATTATTTCGGAAATTTCCACCGAATTTAATTGTTTAAATTTTGTTACAAACTTTACTTTGACTTTACTATCGTTTCAAATATTTTTTTATTACACTTTTGGCCTTGACCAAAAATAAAATCAAAAAAATTTTAATAAATTTAGGTTGCAAAATTTCAAAATTAATTCATATCAACATTATTCACCATGGATGAACCGAAAAATTTAGAATATTCCCTATTTATGGACGAGCTGAGTGCCGAACGTTTGGCGGACTATAAAGTCGAATTTGAGCAGCTCAAGAGGAACGATCGGGGAGTGATAACCATAACCGAATTGAGAGCCATGGTACGGTCAATGGATGAGAATCTCTCTGACGAGGAGCTCGAGGATATTTTCAAGGCATCTGACTTGGACAGCAATGGCGAGATCGACTTTAAGGAGTATTGCTTTGTGATGGCGCAGTTTGAAAACGATGAAGAACGTGAAATGTGTCACATTTTCAAAATGTTCGATCAGGATGGCGACGGTTATATAAGCGAAAAGGATCTCTTGAAGCTATTGGATAATTCAGATTCGAAGCACGAAAAGCAGACCATCAGACGACTGATCAGAATGGTCGATAGCGATGCAGATGGCCAGATAAGTTATGACGAGTTCATAGCTTTGATGAGGAGTGCCCTTGACAGCCCAAGTCTAGAGTGAAGTTCCCAGAAAATTACCGATTTCTTTTTTAGAATGTTTTTTTATTTAATCAATAAATCCATTTTACCCATTTTAAAGAGGAAAGAAATTAAATATATAACGAAAAATAGTTATAAAGGAAAGATTTTTATTTGAGGAAATATGTGAATTTTTTTTTGCCCAGTAAAAAGCTATGTGGAACCATAAATAAGTATTTTTTATAAAATAAACAAATGAATAAATACCTTGAAAACCAAATTCGAATTTGTATTCATTAAAAAGTAAACGAACTCTAATTACTTGGTTTCTTTGTAATTTTTCTGCAATAAACTTATTATATTTCGTTTTGTCATTTACAATTTAAGTTTATTAATTTACGTACCCCAAAAACTTTTACATATTTATTGAGGGAAACTTAAAGGACCTTTTACTTATTTTTTTACCTTTTTTAAATCTATTTTAATATGCACTAAAAATTTCTATAAAAACCCCAATCTAGTTATATTTCTTTCCTGTCATTTCTATTCAGTAAAGCTACAAAATTCGTATAATTACAAATGTTTTAATTAAAAGAACAAAATTTTAAACAAATTTTAGTATTTTTACCAAATTTTAATTGCACGTCTTTGGTCAAAAAAATTTCTTAGATCAGCATGGATGATATTGATTTTAGCTCACCTCCGCCCGAGTCGCGCAAATTTTACAGCCACAACCTGAAAGAGGAGCAGGTCAAGGACCTTGAGGAGGCATTCGCCCTCTTCGACGATGATCGTAGGAATGTTATTCCCATCAAGTACCTAAAGGATCTAATGCGTGCCGTGGCCCATACTCTGACAGAAAATGAAGTGCAGGACTATATCACTGAAATCGATACGGACGGATCGGGTGAACTGTATCTCAGCGACTTCCTGTATATCATGTCCAAGCGGTATGAAGATTCAACTCCCGAGGACGAAGTTATACTGGCCTTCAAGGTCTTTGACAAGGAAGGAACTGGCTTTATTGCCGAGTCTGAATTTCGTCAGATAATGACCGAATTAGGTGAAGATATGGAAGAGGATGAAATTGAGGAAATGATACGCGATGCAGACGCCAATACTGAGTTGAAAATTGATTATGTTCAGTTTGTGACGATGATGATGGAGACGTGAAATGATTTTAAGAGCTTTTAAGGAATGGTAAGTACTTGAAAATATTTATATCCTTAAATCTTGTTGAAAATATGTAAATAAATTACAGAACTTTAAGAAATGCTGGGCAAGAATCCTAACTAATTCGATGCTTCAAACTTTGAATCAAACTTTATTTTAAATTAAAAATTAAAAGTTATCAATGAAAAGAATAGTTTGAATTTTTACTGTACATTTTAAAGGCTTTTTTTTATTTAAATAAATATAGTTCTAGAAATGGATATGTATTTATAAAGCATAGCATTTTCTTTCTTTAACTTCAAAAAGGAAAGGTAACAAAATATGTTAACAAAAAATTTGTAGTGACCTTTAGGCCCTGTTGTCCCGAAATTTCCCTGAGTCCCAGCCCCCTTGCCTTTCGCCATGGAAGATTTCGAGTTCCTCACTCCGCCACCAGAGGAACGGATCATTCGGTCTAACAACCTGAACGCAGATCAGTTGAAGGATTTGCAGACGGCCTTCTCCCTGTTCGACGAGAAAGACGACCAGGTAATACCCATACAGCTACTGCCCCAACTGATGCGCAGCGTGGCCTGCCATCCCACCGATTTGGAGATGCAGCATATACACAACGAAATCGATCCGGAAGGCGTGGGGGAACTATATCTCAGCGACTTTCTGTACATTATGTCCCAGAAGTATGCAACCATGACACCCGAGGATGAGATAATAGGTGCCTTCCGGGTCTTTGACAAAGAGGGCACTGGCTTTATAGCCGAAACGGAATTCCGTCACATAATGAAAAATATGGGAGAGCCGATGAGCGACGATGATGTGGATCAGATAGTCCTCGATGCGGATGCAAATGTCGAGGGAAAAATTGACTATGTACGCTTCGTTGCCATGATGTCAGAGACCTGATGAAGCAGGCGATGCTTTTGGGGGCTGGGAGACTCTGACATGTCAGTCTAAAAACATTTTTGGCTCATTCCAAATTGAAACAGTCTTTGGGCTGGTCAATAGTTTCTCGGCATTTAAATAATTGTGATTGAAAATATATACATATACATATCCCCCAACAATGAGCGAGCTAACGGAGGAGCAAGTGGCCGAATTTAAGGATGCCTTCACCCAGTTCGACAAGGATGGCACCGGCAAGGTATCCACCCGCGAGCTGGGCGCTTTGATGCGCACTCTGGGCCAGAATCTCTCGGAACCGGAGCTGCAGGACTTGATCAGCGAGTCCGAAGCTAATACCAGCGGAGAGTTTGACTTCAATGAATTCTGCTCGATTATGACCAAGCAAATGCGCGAAACCGACACCGAGGAGGAGATGCGAGAGGCCTTCAAGATCTTTGATCGTGATGGCGATGGCTTCATCTCGCCGGCCGAGCTACGTTTTGTGATGATCAACCTGGGCGAGAAGGTGACCGACGAGGAGATTGACGAAATGATCCGTGAGGCTGACTTTGATGGCGATGGAATGATCAACTATGAGGAGTTCGTTTGGATGATAAGCCAAAAGTAATGTCCATGTTTTGATTGTAACACCAATAAAACACTTTCGTTAAGGGGTCACTGCAATAAGCTAGAGGTTTTCTCTTATATAGATTTTGAATTATCTGAAAAGATATAAAGAGACCCACTCTTAGGCGTCTATATTTCATCTTATGAATAATTTCTAGAGTATGCTTTGCTCTAGAAAATTTAATAAAAATTTCCACATTCCGGTAACTGTGGCTGGTGCTAGGTGGAAGTCCTTGAGCTCTTATTCAGGTGAAAACTTTCAGCATGAGGCACTCGGCGTGGTTTTGAGTCTGCCTCCACGTTCCGCTTTGCATGGCGCATGTTCCTTACTCCCACATGCGGCACCTTTGTGGCCAGACGAACAATTTTCCTGTTGCTTAAATTCAATTTGCTTATGCATTAAAATTAAATTTTACTGTGGCCTCAACGGCCCCAAATTCTCCTACAGTGCTCTTCCGATGCTCCTCCCTTGCTCGCAATTCGTTCCTTTCGGTCCTCGTTCTTGGCAGGACTCTCCTGGGGACACCGAGGCTTGTGTCTGACTTTATAAATATTTCGTTCGCATATATGAATTTCCCATTTTTGGGGGGGGGGGGCACAAGTTTCGGTTTCAGCTCACAGACACGTCAAAATGCCAACTTGCTTAATTGAGAGTCCATACAAAACATTGAGACCGAATCGAAACGAAACGAAATGAAATGCAACGCAACGAGGACTTAACTGCAATGTGCATCCTCATGGAATAAGAACAATGGCCCAAGCAGATTCCAATTTCAGATCTCTGACATCAATAAGCACTTACAGTGGCATAAATATTATATATACTCGACCGGGCAAATATATGTGTCTATATGCAGGCCAAACACCAATCGACATCGGCACTTCGCCACCTATCCACCATGCCACTATGCCACATAGACGAGAAAGAGAGAGAGTTGGGGTCACAGGACATGCTCGATAGACTGGTTGCAAAGGAAATTGAATTTGCGGGCTCAGGACCTGCTCCTCCTCCTACTCCTCCTCCTCCCCCCATTTAGCACTTTGATGATGGGTGTGGGAAACTGCAGGCAGGATATTTGAGTGGCAAGCAAATCAGGAGTAAGAAAAACAAATCAGAACCCAGAGTTTACTTTGAGTTTGATCTATGGGTTGTCTCTGGGGTCCAGGCATTTCCAGAATTGATGTATAGATTTTTAAATCCTTTTAGCTCTCTTTTTTTGGGCTATAATTTTTAACCATTTTAAGACTAAGGAGTCTGTCTTTTCATTAGATGTTCTAAGGAAATGTTCTGGGGTATACGAATAAGCTTAAAAAACTGCATGTTCAGTTTTAGAAACTGATTAAAAAAACCAAAAGAAATAGTAATATTTTCTTATCCATTATTATTTTATATTTATAAATATAATTAGAAATATATGTACATAAATCTACAGAAAATGCTTAAGTGACACACCAAAAAACTAACCGAGAAACAGCTAAAAAATATCTTCAGTTTCCCAGTTTGACCACAAAAATGCAGTAGAGGGTTTTTAAAGCCTAAATATTATTACTTTAAAGTAGTATTTAATTGATTTTTATTCAATTGACTTTAAATTCTTTGCCTAATTGGTTTTCATTTTTCCCAGTGAATGGGAAAAACTGTCATTTTGCTGGCCGAAAATGTTATGCACATCGATTTCTTCTAGGAGCCTCTTTTTTTGCGGTTTGCCGCCCACACATTCCGCACTCAGAGTGTCATTTTGAGAGGTGGAGAGGAGGAAAAGAGAGCTGGGAGAACGGAATGCGGATGGAACACTTCCGCACAGCCACTTGAATACGCAAAAAGGCGCATGCAAGTGACGAGGTCCATGAACAAGGACGAGTGTGTCCGGACTACGGAGTACGGGCTCTGGACTACGGACTCTGGACTTTTGAGCCTGGGGAATGAGACTCTGGTGAATGCGGGACACACACACACACACGCCACGCCACACCACAAATTCTGGCCAAATTTGGACTGTGGTCCACAGTTTAAACAGTTAAAGTTATCTGTTATCTCTAATTGAGAGAGAAGTGTGTGTGCGAGTGTGGAGGCTTAAATTTTAAGTTGTTGATTTTATTACGCATACGCCTAGTGGCTGCGGCCAGGAACCCTTTTTTTCTTCTTCTTTTTTTTATTTCCCAGCCATAACAAACTTACCCGCTTAATGGCGAAGCTTTCTTGGGGCTCTCAATCAAATGGGGGGAAAATCCAAAAAGCTTTCGTCATGGGAAGCCGGCAAACCCTTTTCGGATTAACAGATCAACGCACAAATGACCCAAGCAATCGTCTTGGGTTTTGCCCAGTTTTCCCCTTTTCCGGGTACCCCTACTGCCCATTGCCATTTTATTTCTCCACTCCTAGCTGCCATTTCGATAAGGCTGAAAGCTTATCGGGGGCTGAAGGACTTTGACGACCCAATTAATTCTTGTTCAACAACAGACCAACAAAAAAAAATAGAAGGAATTTGTTGGCACATGCATTGTTAGACTACTTTTCATGTCAAGGAAAAGGAAGAAAAAAAAATAAGAAAAAACCTAAGTGAATAAAGCACAAAAGAAAATAAAAATGAAAAACTCGAGAAACGTTAAGTTAAATTGCGCGGAAAAGTTATGCGGCCCTGCCAGGGAGTTCCCCGAGTTTTTCTAACAAGAAACTTTGTTAAACATATTATTCCGTAGAGCCCTCGCCACGTTGGCTTAGAGAAACTACTTGAAATGTTAAAAAATTCTCAAGCCCGTGAGTTGAGTTGAAAAGCAAAAACTTGACAGCAACTTTCAAGGCTCACATAATTATGCGTATTGCACAGCCCAAGCCAACGATCCTGTTCGGAATCCTCGTCCACCTATTGGTGGCGGGGGTAGCCTCATCAAAGGTCGGACTGAACTACCAATCGATGAGTCCTGGCCCCTGCAGGCCGAATGATCAGCAATCTCAATCCCAGAATCTGAATTGCTGCGAGCCCGGCGACGACGGCGGTGGCGGTGGCGGTAGCGGTGGCGGTAGCGGTGGCGGTAGCGGTGGCGGTTGTGGTGGCGATGGCATGTCCAGGCCTATGAATGCCAAACAGGTTGCCTCTAACATTGCCATGCAGGCGGCCCATGATGCCAAGAAAGCTATGGATACCCAGCTGCCGGCAGCAGTGGCCGCCGCCCGCCAGGTGAAGCTCCAGCTGGCCGACAGGGCCGGTGCCGCTGCCTGGGCTGCAGAGGCGGCTCTCGCTGGGAAGCAGCAGGTGGTTGATCAGCTTAGGGCCGAGGTCCGTGAGGCGGAGATAGTATTGCAAGATGAAACCGCCTCGATGGGTGTATCACAGGTAAAAAAAAATAAATATAAGCTCTTGATATTTCTTCAATACATTAATTTACCTTCTTCTTTACCTCTCAGAACAATCTTAATGTCGCCGTTTGCACATCGAATCACGCTAACGATATACTGCAGAAATTGCAGGATGCCCTTAAAATTGCCCAGGAAACCGTCTCCACCGCAGAAGCAGGAGTTTGCGGTGCCCATCAGGAGCTGCAAGAGAAGAATAAACTAGTGGAAGCTGCTCAACATCGGATTGAGTTGCTGGCCCAGCAACTACATAACGCCAAGCTGGACTATGATAACACCAAAAAGGCTGCCTACAGGGCCTCCTGTGCGGCTGCCGAGGCTAGGCAGAAGGCTATGAGAGAGCGACGATACTCGGCAAAGGAAATTAAGGCCTATAGAGATCAACAGCAAAAGCATTATCAGGCACAAGACCAGGCAAGATTACAGGAAGTCGGGGAAGACCACCAACAGGCATTAGACCAAGCACCTTTGCGTAAGGTAAACTTTAAGCAGATGCAACCTGAAGAATGGGAATACAATCAGAAAGTCCAGTTAGCAGCAGCGGCCAATACAAAGCAATTGAAGAAGCGTCGTTTATCGGCCAAGAATATGAAGGCTTATAGGGAACCACAGTACAAGCACCAGCAGCAGGCACAGGACCAAGCTAACAATCAGGAGGTTCAGGAAAATCATCAACAAAACCAAATGCAAGCACAATTGCGAGAGGTTAATGCCAATCAGAAGCAGCCTGAACAATGGGAATATAATGAACAGGGTAAAGCCATGTATTCTAGTTAAATTTCAAAGTTCAATTAATGTTTATTTTGTAAAAAATAAGATCAAGAAATTATAGTAGAGTAGCCGCAGCCTACAAAACAACAGTCACACAGTTGAGTTTACCTTCCTTTTTTCCCAGCATAAATTTTTACTTTAAAGTTCATCAGACTTGCTTAACCCCTTTTTCGTATGAAAAGCCCTGGCCCCTTGGCACTTTCCAAAGCCAAGTGCCTCGGGGACCTGCGCGGCTTTGGCAATCGAAGAGTTTGGGACTCCAAAAAGGCAACAGAAAAAAAAAGGGACACCAAACCCAATTGGCTTGTAAAACAATTTGACCAAAGCTATTTTGTTATAACTTTTGAATTTGTTTTTGGTTTTTTTTTTGTGTTGTTGTGTTACCATTTTTTGTATTTCTTTATTTTTGTGTTGTTGCCATTTTCCGTGGGCGTGACACAATGGGTGCGCATTACAAAAGTTTCCACCACACGTTTTCAATAATGATTAGTTTCGGGTTTTTCCCAACAGACAATTGACAAGGGATAAGGCCAAGAACATTAAGTTTAAAGTTTTTTGTTTCTCCTTTCACACATTCGCCGGAAAAGTTGGCAATAAATAAATGTTGCTTGTCAGCGTATTAATTGGGTCATCAGTTGTGGAAACTGCCAAAGTTTTCCCCGGCTGCGATCCGTAAAAAACTCACTGGGGAGCGGTTAAAACAACGATAAGGGTTTCGGTTATTTGTGGCATTCGATTGCGTACTTGAGACCAGAAATATGAGGCCAGGCCTAGGCTGCTTTATTATCTGATTTAAGATAATGTATCTATAGGATAGCCAAGTCGGGCCGAGTAACTACACGATTTATAGTTTAGCTACGTTTTAGGAGCACTTGCCACTAGCCACCCGTCGTTGACAGGCGGCCAAAAAGGGTTCGATTGAGAGGCAGATTTTGGTTTTTGTTGCCCTATTTTGTCTGGCTTAGACACAATTTTACACTGAAAGAAATATGGTAAAAAATCGATAAATAATTAAAGTGTCCTTACAAGAATTTTCCCGAACTTTTAAGTGCTTATAAGAAAGAAGATACTGCACAAAGCAATGTTTACTGTTTTTCAACAAAGTAAATATATTTTAATATTTGTAATTGAAGCTTTAATATGTTGTATTTAATTCAAGTAACTTTTACCCCAGTAATAACCCATTTCTCTGTGTGCAAAACCGAACCGAGACTTGGGCATTAGGAGGCATTATGCCGCATGTGGCGAAATCATCGCCGGAACAGAACCATTTGCCCATTCCGGACATTCAGCATTCGGCACTCGGATGCCAGATGCCATGTCCATAGCATTCCACTCCACTCCACAGACATCCAAAATATTTGCTGACACTTTAGTGCCAAAGCAATCTGGCAAGTGTTGATCGCTCCAACAACTAAATAAACTACTACTAAAAGTCAGGCGCAGACCCCAGGACCACGGCCTGGCCGTGTCAGTCAACAGTATCAACATAAGCCACAATGCCACGCCCCCAATTCCGGGATCCAGTAACCAAAACGAAACCAAATCCAAAAGCCTGGCCCCCAAACACGCCTCAAACTCGTCCGAAATGTATTCATTTCAACACTCTCCAATTCACCAAAATTCAGATGGAATGAGCTCTTTTTTGTTATCCGGGGTCCGGTTTCCAATTTGCGTTCTTGCGTATTTTTCGGGGGGGAAACAAATCAAAACAAATGAAATGAAATCAATTCAATGAAGCAAATCAAATTTCATGCGTATTTCGTCGCTTTTTCCCAGCTTCCTTCCACCTCCTGGCTGGCGCCTGGCTGGACAATAAAAATTGTCGGCCCGAAATCGAAACCAAAAGCGTTGCCCGAAACTGAAACTGAAACTGAAACTGAGTAAAATCAAATCTGTTGCTATTTGCCCGAAAAGTTGCGGGAAATATTGTATTTATGACTGGATGAGGGGGGAGTGAGGGTGAATAAATAGGCCTTAAATGTGTGTGTTCGCGTGGCCTGGCAAGGACTATAAAAATCTCAAGGAACAATATAATTTGGGGGATTTTCCTTACACAGAACTAAAGGAAAATATTTTCTAGACAAGAAATTTGTATTTACTTTGATAATATTAATCAAGAAACCCATTTTAAATACAATAATTTCCTAACATAAAATATTGTTATAGTTATTTTAACAACAACTATATTTTATAAAATATTTAATAAGATTCGTAATTATAAATTGAAGCAGAAATTGTATGTTTATGTTTTATTATTTATAATTTATTTAAAAAAATTCCTTTAAATGTCATATTTCCTTCAAACCTTAAATAAAATATTGTTATAAGTATTTTAACAACTAAAATAAATATTAAAAAATATTTAATTAGTTTCGTAAATAATAATTGAATCATAAATTTGTTGTTTCTGGTTTATTGTGTTATTTGTTACTTATTTTAAAAATATCCTTTAAAAAGTCATATTTTCTTCAAACCTTTTCTATCATTTAACTTCAAATAAATCCGCTTTAATACTCTAAGTTTTCTTTTCAAAACCTTTTCTACATTTTCTACCTTTCAACTTCTACTACTCTAAATTTCCTAGTCACACATTTATATTATTTTTCCCAGTGCCTTTATGTATGTATTGTATTTGTGTGACTGGCATGCAAATGAAAATCGACAATAGCATAAATTTTTGGGTCTTAAATTGACTTTCAAACAAATACAAATGTTGCAAAACTCCAGGAAGAGCTGCTGCTGCTGCTGTCAATGCCCGAAAATAAAAAAAACTTTGACTTTTGTCTGCCGACTGCTGCTGCTGCTGCTGGCTTTCGGCTAGCCAAAGAGTCAATTTATTCCGCTCAGCTGGAGGCAGCCGATATCATCGCATATCATTTACATTTTCACCTGGCGGCTGTGAAAATTCTCTCTCCCTGCTGAGGTGCCCCAGCATCATTACTATTCGCTTTAATGGCAAAGAAGCAGCCGCCGCTGCCACCGCTGATATTTGCGCATTAATTTCATATCATTAAACATTTGCCGGGGTATTATTATTTACCAAACTGGGTGGGTTGAGGCTCTCCTTCCCCCGCAGTTAATTGGAAATGTTTTGTGGGTGGCTTTCTGGGTGGGGGGTGATCATGGGTTAAGTGTAATGTACCTGGTTGCGTATTGAAATTTATGCGAACGGCGAAACTCTGGAATGGCACAATGTGTTTGTTTAGTTTAATGACGGTTATTATATCCCATTGATTAATTATTACCAATGAGGCTCAGAGACCTCATGATGATGATGATGATAAAGTATTTGTTGATGTTGTTCTGGTTGAGGCTATTAGCCTGATTAAAGGTTATGAATATGTTGATTAATTGCCCGCTTATTGATTGATCTCTGGTTCATGCCACCAAACTTTTTCCTTTCATGGAAACACATTTCCTAGATTTTTATTATCCCATTCAATGTCCTTAGTTAAGCCTCAGAGTAATAATAATAAAGTAAATATATTTTATATATAAATGTAATATGATTTTTCCTTCACTGCAGCAATGATTCCTTGGTGATTTTTTATGTACAATAATAAATAGACAATTATATATTAAATTCACTTAAATTTATTATTAGTTTCTAACCCTACTTGCACAACAATTTGTTTTTCTTATAAAAATATTCACTTCCTTCGCACAAACTCTAACTCCCATTAGGTTTTTGGAAACTTTATTTTGAAAAATATTACTTCCAGCTGCGTTTTTAATAAAATCCGCCAGAAAATAAAACTTTTGATGCTAAGCAAATGCACCCCAGTGACGACAATGGGTAACTTTATAAAGAGTGAAATGGTCTAAGGGAAAATATTAATTTTCCACAAACACAGAGACAGTAAGAGAGACAGGGAAAGGGTTTGGCTCGTGGCCCCACCCTCCGAAAAAAAAACTATGAAAACTCATTTAACAAACTTGCAGGGGGGCAAAAAACAGGGGGACACAGAAGGAAAAACACATCGCCAAATGCAAAACTTGTGTTGGCACGACAACTGCCCCGCCCTCGAATACCGCCCACCTGCCGGATCACTGGAGCTGCTTCGCCAGGTGTGTGTGCTGATGTCTCTGCGTAAAAGTGGATTAAGGGGAGGGAAAGTAAACAGAGAGAAATTAAGTTGGAATTTATTATAAATATAAAATATTTCTTCTAAGGCTAACCAAGTCTCCTGTGGTAAACGGATGTCTCTGCTGCAAAAGGATATATTTCTCTCAAATAGTATTCATAACATCTATTTATTTCTTTCAGTGCCTTGCACAGGAACAAAGTGTTGCCGTTTTGTTGTTGCTTTTGCCATTTCACTGACGGAGTGACAAACTTCGCACGTTGCACAAAGACGCTGGCGAAACTTGAGCAGATTACTCAGTGAACCCTTGGATCCCACTTCACTATCCTCCGGGTCTCCTCACTCCTGCGGCTCTATTTCCACGGTTCACGTTGTTTTTTTTTTATGTGTAACACAAACCCGGTACTTAGTGAAAAGTGAAAAACCAGTGTAACAATGTTGAGCTTTTAACGGTAAACTGTTGCAAGAGCAAGACCAAAAGACAAAACTTTCCCTCTTTCTCCCCCCATTTTTTTTTGTTCCTTCCAAATGAACAACAACAAAGTTGAATGAGGTCGAAAGGTGAGGCGGAAGGCAGCGCTGACTGAGTAAACGAAATGTGTCAAGTAAGTGCAATGCTTCAAGTTGAAATTTATGCAAAGTGCGCCAGTTTAGGGACAAGTACTCCAACTGCCAGCGAGTCAGACTTCTGAGCTTACCCTCCTACCCCACCAAAGGCACTCCGAATGCATTTTAGTAATTCGAAATACGAACTCGAGAGTTGAAAGCATTTTCCATGGGCTAACTGGAGGTATTTGAAAAAGTTTTTGGGCTTACAAAAATTAATCAAAAGTAAATGATAATTTTAGTCGAATTCTTTATATGCTTCGTTGATGGTTATGATTTATAAATATTTATAAATAAAATGCTATTAAATATAAAAGGATTCTAGAGGGCTGCAAAAATCCTATTGCAGTCCAAAAATTAATTTCTTCAAGTCTTCTAAGGTAGATAACTTTATTTAATTCCCAAAAGGATCTTTAGAAGAGTATCACAAAGCCAAATACAACCCCAGTTGACCAAAGTTCATCAGATATATATATTTCATATATATTATTTCTTCTTTTTTTTTGGTCTGTACCAAACTTTTTAATAAGGAGCGAGCTGCAACAGCAACAGCTGCAACTGACGGCGAGCTAATGGCCAAAATCCTTTTTGCCACTTTCGGCCTTTAAGACGCCTGCTGAAAGTGAGGCGAAATTAAAGCAGCAAAAGGACACTTTCTGGAAGGGACCTGCCCTGTGCTGTCAATTGTCCGCAAACTTTCGTTCGAGGCCATCGCAGTGGAGGCACGGGCCAGAAGCCAAAACCAATGAAATGCCACACAACTGACACGCTGACTGACAGCCTAAGCGCTTCTACATCAGGCCAGCTTCCATGGCTCCTTGGCCAGGATGTTGTTCTACGGTTACTCCTACAGCTACTGCACGGTGAAGAATTATGTGACAGAAAGGTCAAAGTAATTTCAGTTCAAAACAAAAGGACTATAAGATTTGACCTTCAATTTATATTGCTTTTAATTTTACTCAATTATTTTCCTGTGATATTTTATATAAACAAAATAAATGTCCTTAGGAACAAGGCCTTATATTTATGTAGAAATTCTCAAGACTAAAATAAAGATTTATATTATTTCTTTATTATAAATAAAGTCAAGTTCTTCTGTGTGTGTATGTGCTCTTGCTTTGACTGTGTTTGTAGAATCCTGGCCAAGCCCGAGAGCCCTTCGGACCGGGTCACAATGAATGACATGCAAGCCTGTGTTGTGTGCGTGATCCATTCGGTCCACTCGACGTTTGTTTGACGAAATCGTAGCTGAGTGGCGGTGCCAAAAGGAAAAAGGAAACGGTGTCCTGGCACGCAACATTTGCCCTACCGCAGGCCAAACCAACTCCGATTGATGAGCTCGAAGGCAGCTGGAGGAGACCTCATGGAGGTGGAGCACAACCGCACCACTTGCTGTCTGTCAGTCAGTTTAGCGATGTCACTTGAACTGCGGAAGGAAAGGCTGGGGGCAATTGACTGTAAGTAGCCAGGAGTTGGGGGCCACGAGAGGCAGCAGGAGCTGGCACAGCAAAGGACTTGGGGCTGCTGCAGCTTGCATGGCATTAGGATTAGAAGTGTTTATGCAAATGCGGACAACTTTGAGTGATTGCACGGCAGGCGCTTAAAAGACAGGAACTTGACTTGACAGCCACCTCCTTGGCGGAATGCCAAAAGGACCCGCAAGGCGTCGTGGAGTGAACACCAGGACACCTAATGGCATCGGGCCATTTAAAAACATCTGCGGCTAAATTGATTCGAAATCGTTTTGCATAAACGCGGCCTGAATGTTTGGTTAACTCAAATTACCTTCATTGCCCCAGACTGATGCCATAAATAAACAATGTTAAATTGCTGGAGAAGTCCTTGATTTGAGGGTATATAAAGGTGAATCAGAAATTATTTGATTTTAAACGTAGTTCATGAGATATGTTTAAGCTAAATAAAAGATATCAGTGAGTTCCTTAAAGCTTAGGAGTTATTTTTTCTTAACTATTTATATGTAGATTTTTAATCAAATATTTGTAAAGGTTTTTATATAATTTATTCATAAAACTCTTGTTATTTTTGTTTAAAAAAATCCCCATTTGCAACTTGTAAACTCGATAGCATCAATATAACTGCAATCAAACTGTCGGAAAAATATTCCAACTGTTTGGTTGAGTTGCATTTTTTGCACAACAATTGTTATTTTTTGAGTTTCTACCGCACAATAAAATCCACCATTCCGCTTTTTCGCTCTTATTTGTGGTTATCATACTCGGATTGCAATTGCAATTAATTTCTCACACATTATTTAAGTGATTTTTGCCACCAAATATTTTTTGTTGTTGCTATGCATTTTTTGTGTGTACTTAACCAATGCAATTTCCGCGCTCCTCGTTTTAAAATTGTTAATGCGAAATCGGTTGCATGTAGGGCTTTAAGTGCAGGCCACTTTCGGTGGCATTGTAGTAATTATAAATGCCATTAAAGCCACAGCCACCGAGGCTCCTCCGGAAGGAGAGCCTTACGCAATTTGCGTTCCGACACAAAGAACAAAATAAAAAAAAAAACATCCATTAAAAACGCAAATCAAAACGAAACCAAACGCTTGACACAGTTCAGGGCACCGAACCGGGAGGGAGGGAGGTACGAGGACCTTATGGTTCGGATGCCAGAATCCTTTGCGCAAACAACAGATGCAGCAGCCAAACCGCAACAATGGAAAAGTCCTTGGCAAAGTATTTCACTTTCACGCCGCAGCCACAAGAGTCGAGACTCGAGACTCGCTCGCCCGAGAGCGCCACCAGATTTCGAGTAAGTAATTGCTGCAGTTCTCAATTTCCCCTGACTCTGTCCCCGTTCCCGGAAAATCTATCTCGCACACACACACCAGCTAGGCATTCCTTAATTGTCTGCAGTTTTCTCCTACGTTCTTTTTGGCCAGTCGGCAAAAGTTTTGGTTTTTCCCCTACTGCGTCTAGTTTTCCTTTCCACAGAGTCTTAAAGCAAATCAATTAAGCTAAGGCCCAGCCACAAATTGAAGACCGATCTGCCAGAGAAAGAGAGAGAGCAACTGTCATCGTCGATTGGGGAATATATAGAGACTATAGAGGTTGGGAAATATTTTTATCTGGTTGCAAGTCATTGAGCTGCATAAAATATTTTTTAATAATTTTAATTGGCAGAAGATTGAAACAAAGAAAAATTCAAAATAAGTTATTTGTTTTAATATTTTCAGAAAATCAAAGATTAAAGATTACATTTGGATTATTAAAGTTGTTTTTATAGAAATAAAATTGATTGCTGCGCAAAGGGGTCATTAAAGTTGATTAAATTATGGTCTTTAGGATACAAGCTATGAGGAAAATTATTTTCCAATTTTTATATATGTTTTGCTTACCAAAATAAAATAAATATTATGAAAGCAAATTCAGTATAGCAAAAAACACAAACCCTTTCATCTGTAAATGATTTATAATTAAATCAATGAGGCATAAGCATAAATGTAAATGAATTTTTTAGTTAATTAGCAAACAAAAAATAATTAAATAATATTTCAACAGGAAAAACAGTTAAAAGCTGCATTTAAAATATATAAAGAACAAAAAAAAAACACAACTCAAAATAAGGCTAAAAAATGTATTTAAAAAGAATTATGAAAAAATATATTTAAATATTCTAAAAAACCAACAAATAAATTTAAAACAAAATTGTTTTATGGAACTATAATAATAATGAAAACCAAGATATTTTTAAATATTTTTTTTTTATATCTAGCACCTATGATTTACCCATTGATTAATTCAAATCAAACACAACTCAATCTGATGCCAATCAAAATCGATGTGGGTGGATTCCTTATCCTCTTTTCACGCATATGATTCATACATATATTAATTCTCATGCAACATCAGCCTGCTGGCATCCATCCTGGAAGCGCCGGCGACGACAGTTGGACGATTGAACACTTGGCCATGTGCAATCATGGCCAGCTGATGGCCTCGCAGTCGTTGTCGCTGCTGATTAATTTATGCCAATATGCAATTTTCACACCAACGGGCAGGCCCAGTGCACTGACAGCTCAAGCGCATAATTGCACGGGTCTGGGGCTTATTTATGGCAACCCGCCCGCCCGTCCAGCCATCGACTGCCACCGGCCAGCCCAACTCTGTTGGCCCTGGAGGCAAATTAAGAGCTCAGGATTGAGCTCAGTTCAGCGCCAGCCTTATGGAAAATGGCTCCGAGCAGAGGTCATAAATTGAGCTGTCAGCTGGCAAATAGGTTTTAATCATTTTATTAAAATTCCGAGGCATTTAATTGCCCAAAGGATCTGCTGGAATAAGCAGAATAATCTCGCTCGTTTCTGGCTTAAAGCCAGGCATTGGGGTCACCACGAGGAAATTTATGCTAAACATGTCAAGGCTTCAACATAGCTAGCTCTGGGCGGGGCAAGTGCAACCAACGCCCCTTCCTGCAACACACGTGTCCGTGTTTTTGTGGAGTTCAGCAAAAACGGCATTGCAGCTTCTCTCCTTCCCCACTTGAATTTGATTAGGTGAAAGATGGAGGAAAAAATAGGAAAAAACATAGCATACTTTTCAGCAGAGCTTGTAGATCTGAACTTCTTGAGCGGGATTTCTTTGATTAATATATTTAAACTTAAATGAGATAATTTTTCATATTTTAAAAATTTAGATAAATTAAAGTAATACAATATTATATATTATATAGTATCAACCTTTTCCGCCCAATATGCATTCCTATTCATTCCATTTTCATTGATGTGCCATCCCTGTTAGCCATTTTTCCACTATCTCCCTCCATTTTTATTTTTTGGGACGGAGAGGGTGTCTGTAAAAACGTTCGCCCGCCTGTCAACCACAAGACACAACACAAAAAGCATTGGACAATTTGCTCGGCGCCGGATTAGATTGCTCTGGTGTGATCTTTTACTTATATGGGGGGGTTATATATGTAGAAGGAGCGGATGGACGCACGATATGGGGGGTGGCAATCAACGTCAGGCATGCGTCAGAGTTGCCTGCACGCCTGATGGATTGCCAGGGTTGCCTGGTCCATCTAATAAGCAAAACACATTTTTGTATCGAGGCTGCCGACTTAAAGAGCCGTGAAAATTCGCTTTTGCTTGGCTAGTTATTTCCCTGCGGGCCATTCCCTGCCTCTGTGTGCATGGGCCTGTGTGTTTGCCTTGACAAATGATGTTTGAAGGCAAAGTTAACTGGGCCGGCGTGTCGCTGGCCATTTTTGCGGTTGCCGCTGCCGCTCTAGCGCAAAGGAAAAAAAACTAAGAATTTATATACAAAATTTGAATTATGGCTGTGGGCGGCTTATACCTTTTTTCTTTCCTTTTTTTTTGTGTTTTTTAGCTTTCAACAAAACTCTTTTACTTTTACTTTATTTCTGTATTTCCTCTTTTAGGTCACCGCATAATAAATAACTGCGGATGTTCTTTTTCCCTTTTCTTTTTCTGATTCAACAGTGTTCCGTATAATTTATGCAGGTTAAATTTGCAAATTTTTTCTCTTCAGGAACGAGACCGTGTTTAAGGGCAATTATGGGTCCTGTCAAATGTATATTTCGACAATTGCAGGACTAAGCTTTCGGTTAGCGGGGCAGCAAGCTTTTTGAGGAAGACAAAAAAAAAGGAAGCCTCCACGCCAAGCTTTCCGCCTTGTTCCTGCGTTTATCCTTCGCATTTTGTTGTCTTTTCATTAGGACAAAAGGCAAATGTCCTTGGCCCCCTTGGCGTCCTTCAGTTTGCCTTGCACTTGAATTCCAGCGCGCCAGTCTGGGTTTTTTGTCCGTTTCATGTCTTGGCCATAAATTGTAACTAACGTCTCAGGATAGGAAGGATTCAGCGAGATGGTTTAATGCATATTTATACCACCTAAATGGCTAATGAGCAAAACGTGCCACACATGCAGCAGCGCCAAAACATTTTTGAGGCATGAATATGCGAAAACACGAAGGAAATACATTAATTAAATTTTCGGCAACGAAACCCAGACTCCACCTCCGCCTTCGTCCTAACGGAAACTCTAAAAGGCGCCATCGCCAGCGCCAAGGGTGTAACTTTTACTTACAAGCGGTGTCGGAAAATCATCCGGGAAAATGGTGGAAAAAGCCGAGAGACCTATAAAGAAAATCATGCCTGGCCATGTGTGTGTCTGAATTCTGATTGAGAATAACGCGAATGAAACAAAAGTCGGGCCAAAAACAAAAAACCGAGTGTGGGAAAACGTGAGAGCCGAGATTTTCGCCTGCATTATTTATAAGAATAAAAACCAAATAATGAAGCCTCATAAAAATGCCGGGGCTCAAGCCATATTGCGGATATTACAAACAAAAGATAATAATATAATGAGCAATAAGCCAAAGGCAAATAATAAAGGCCAGCTGCAGAAAGAGCTCCGAGGACCCCACAAGACCACAGGACAGAATTCAATTATGTGCGATAAACAGAAGTCATTAAATATTAAAGTGCTAATGGAAAAGGAATCGACATCGCCGGCCATACAAAAGATGATGCTTTTCCCGGGAAAATAAACCAAACTCAAAGGAAACGTAATGAGCGGAGAAGGACAAAGAGTCAAGGGTCAAGGTGGGAGCCCAGAGCCCCGCCAACGAATTGATGGATGAGACTGAGGTAAAAGAAAATGGGGTATGGGAAAATGCGGAAAAGCTGTGCAAATACTAAGCGGAAATCAGCGTGAAACGGGGCACAGGTACAAAAATCCACTCGGAAAAACGATATAAGATTCATTTTAAATTCAAGAATATTTTTACTAAATAAATATCACATATTAGAATTATTTTAGAAGTAAAAAATAGTATCATTAGTCTTATTAATTATATGTTATGAAGAAATAGTAGATGAAATAATTAATATCATCCAAAAATACCTTTAATTTAAATTATTAATACTAAATAATTATAATATTACACATTTAAATAAAATAAATATGGCTAATTAAATCATAAATAACCTTTATAAAATAAGTTATAAAGAGAATAATAAAGAGATTTAATATTAAACCAAAACAAATCAATTTTTTGAATGATGTCCATAGGTATCGTACATCATACAATATTAACAAAATCTTTTATTATTTATTTTTAAAATTTATAGAACTTTCTCTTTGTGTACTTTCACCTTTTATTATTACCACATGGCGCCAACCGTATGCTTCATATGCATATTTCTGCGACCGGATGGAAATTTTACAGTATTTTGATTTGTTGTATATTTTGTGTTGGTCTGAGCTTAATTTTATTTTCCCCCAACTTGTATTATTATGCATGCATAATGTGGAGGAGCAGCCACATGGGTTTGGGGCTAATTTTACGCTCCTCTAATTCCGCATTATGAGATTATTATTATGTTCCTGTTTTTGGGGGGAAAACAGCTGCTGGGTCCTTGTGTATTTTGAGGTTTTGTAAACAAATAAAATATTGCATTATTTTTAACCTTGTTTTCTTGGTCATTACATTTCGGATGATACGAGATGACAAAATTTATGTGGATATTTTAAGGCTTATTAACAATTGGCAACGAAACAGAACAAAGCAAACCGTGATTTTAGCATTTAAAATGCAAATCAATGATTTTGGCAGCCACAAAATAAAGTACTGATTTGTCCAGGGTGGCAAAAAAATAAATAACAAATATAAAACAATAATTAAAGCAATCTTTGAGTTCATGTATAAATTTTGTGTACGAAAATCCTAGTTTCCAGCATTATAAAAAATATAAAATAATAGTTACAGGAATCTTTGAATTCATTTATAAATTTTACACATTTTGTAGTAAGCTAGAAATTATGTTTAATTTGTATTCTATTTAAAAGCTAATATTTTTTACTTGAAACCATTTCTAAAATACTAAACAATTTTTTGAAATGTCAAAATATACAATGAATTAAACATGGCCTGCATCCCTGATCCAACTGTCGAAACTGACGAGAAAATTGAGAACGGAAACAAACCGCGAATCCCAAAAACCAAAGCCCAAAACCAGATTTTAAATGCATGTAATTGTAATGTGTAGCAGAGGCAGAGAGCCATAGAGACAGAGCGCTGGGCAAACAAAATTTGCGTCACTTTTGTGGCTGCACCTGCGGCTGTCGCCGGCAGGTGTGTGTGCACACTCGCTTTATCCCCGCACTAAACAACTCCACTGTGCGATGCACTTTCCAGCAGATAAATTATAAATAAAGCACATCGACATCAGCACGCGAAATGCTGACATTATTTCCGTTCAACTCCACACACTCGCCCTGTGACCAGATTAAATATATCCCTTTTTCGGGACTCCCCCATCCTTCCAACGCAGCGGATCCTTTATTTATGCCATGAATAAATGCAAATTTCCCAACGCCGCAGCAGATTTTGCAACATATGAAAAGGCAGAGGGGAGAACGAGATGGGATAGAGAGGACACGCCAAAGGACTCCGCAGCGTGTCCTTTGCATAATAATAACTTGTAAATGTCATGTAGCGTAACCGTGTCCTCCGTCAGAGCATAAAAAAAAAATCTAAATAAAATAAAAGATGAGGGGAGTGGTGGTGGTGTTCCATCTGGGATCGTGTGCCGTATGCGAATTAGCATTTAATATGTGCCATAAGGCCAAAAGCATTAAAATTGCTAATACGCCCGAGTGTCTTCAAAGGGGGAAAATGGCCAGCCAAGAAAATGAAGGTAGCTGGGCAAGTGGAAATTCCAGCAGGTGTCGAGGCCACAGAAAATCCAAAGAAATCAAGGTATAAATTAAACAAAGAAAATAGTTTTGTAAGACAGTATTAACTTACATTATTTACTATTGCGATCATTATATATTTTGTCTAATTTTAATGATTTTAAGTTGATTTTTCCAGCAGATTGAATGGATCTACAAATAAATACCTAAGAAAACAAAAAGTAAATTAAATATATTTCTCCTGCCTCGTGTTTACTTTCCCCACCGTGAAACCCAGCGATTGGTTTAACTTCTCAACCTTTTGGCAAAACCGATTAGACACCACTAATTGACCGGAAACGAGAAAAATTGATTTATTTGCCGTGGCTCCAAGGCCTTGACGTGGCCATTATTGCGATAAGAGCCGGGCACATAATCAATGGCAATTGATTGGCCGGAAAGCAATTTCCCTAAGCCTAAGCAATTTGTAAATTAAGCAAAAATATATATATGGACAAGCAGTAAACGATATTAAATTGGTTTTTTGGGGGAAATTCAGGATATTACGTATACGTATATTAGGCTTATTCGACTTCCTGCGGAAGATAGGTTTAACCTTGAATTATTCCTGATACATACATATAAAATACAAGAATCGAAATATTCCCTTTATTAATTACTTTTGCAATCAACTTTCATTTCTCATTTTTGGTTAACATTAAATCGGAAATAGGAAGCGGTTTAATTATTTACTGGTCTGCCAGGGACCATGGCCACCATCCAATGGCATAAAATGGTAAATTTGTGGCCCAACTAACGGCTCTACTCACTGCCACCCAAAACCCCCCCAGGATTCATTCGGACATTTTTGCATTGGCAAGCGCTTTTTGCCCAAGGATGCCAGAGACAGCGAGCCACTTGTGTGCGATACTTTTGCAACAAAGACAGACACAAAATCTCTGAGAAAGAAGAGGGAAACGAAGGATATTGCTGGGAGAATGGGATACCGTGAGACAGACGTATATGGAGAGCCATTTGAAAACTATTACGCCCAGGAGATTCATTCGAGTAGTGCGGCATTTATAACTCAAATGTTGCCCGAGTAACACAAAAAAGCCTAAAAACTGGAGACCAGCGGCAGGAAGAACAACTTGCAGCTAGACTATAGTGATGAGCATTTATTTGTGGTATATCCTTAGACCTTAATATAAATAAATAAATATTTATTTCGTTAGAAAAACCAGGACAATCGGTGATATTAAACGCTTACATGAGATGTAACTCATTGAAAACGAGTAATAGTTTATATTGACATCATCTTAACTTAATTAGCTTGTAAACATATTTTCCATTCTTCCGCTGCTTTTATATAAATGTATAAAATCAATCAAAATATTTTAATACATAAAATTTAAGCCATATTCAAATACATGTTAATACATTGCCTTCCCCATTTGTCTATTGGTCATCTCTGCGGCTGCGGGAACAAGGAAGTATGGCAGGAATATGAGGAAACTGTGGAAGCTTCCGAGGCAACGGCCACATACACGAGAAGGACATTCTCTGTGCTTGCTTTTTATTAGAATGTGTCCATGGAGACGTGGGCGCCAGCCATTGTCTGGCTGCCTTCGCCACGAATCTCTAGCGTTCTCTCTATTCTGCCCTAGCACATATATATCCTATCTTGTAATATATAAACATATATATATGTATATATATTGTGCTTCTGTAGTTTTGCTATACATTTCTTAGCACGTAGTTATCTGTGGCAGCGATGGGAACAACAATGCTACTTGAAAGAACAATAAAAAGTTTGCTGAAAACACAAAAAGCCAGATATATCCTTTCCCTGTTCCACAATAAAATGTATGTAGAAGATGATATATGTAAGCAAGTTCCGTCATTAAATTAAAACTGTAGATTTAACATTGCTATCTGTTTATGCTTTTTATTATATTATGATTTATTTTATTTATTACATATTTGATACTGATTGAGGTGCTTTGTTGGTACCGGGAAGGATATAAAAATTAGTTTCTTTCCACCATTCAGAATGAAATTTCAATCAATTTCAAGGACACAACTGTCCATATTTCACTATACAAAATTGTTTACTTATTTTTTTCAATTTCTCTGATTTGTTATAAATATTCCCTGAATCCCGAAAGTCAAAAGTCATACTTAATTTAATGTTTAAACATTAGCAACGCCGTCTTTTAATCGACTATTTCTTTATATCATCTTTAAACGGTTTTGTAACTTTAGATCCGACCTCATCTTCAAACGGTTTTGTAACTTTAAATCCGTCCCCATTCCATATATATCCTGTGACCAAATCAATAGGTTTTTTGATTTATTAAAGGAATAATTTAAATGATTTTTTACCCACCAGCTCTGACAGCTGCGCAAAACAGAATCAAGAAAAATGGAACCCCCAAGTGCATCTCGAATAAGAATGTTCATATAACTAAAGTTGATCAGCTATTTAACACATTATTTTAACTTACCATAACAAATAGATTAGTCTCATTTACGTAAGTTGTTTTTACCACATCATTTCCTAAATTAACATTAACCTTTTCGTACTGAAGTTATGTAATTTCAGAAGATTCAAGAGACTCAACTTTGATTTTGTTTATAAGATGAACGTATGAACGTTTGATTTGGATACCTGCCACCTGCTAAAGCTAAAATCAATTTATAGAGATAAATTCTTGATTCTTGTTCCGGGATCACCGCATAAATAATTTTATTCAATACGAAATCTAGAATTTGAATTTCCATTTCCATTTAATTCAACATTTTCCCAAAGAAACCAACATTCCTTTAAATTATTAACGTTTATTGGGTACTATAGTTCTTTTTAACCCCATTTTACCCATTTTACAAAATTTATTTTCCCAGGTTTTCAGGTAGGCTTCCAATTTGAATTTGATTATTATTTTCGTTATTGCCCGCCTGGACTTGGGCCAAGCCCACGGCGAAAAGTACGGCGACAAAACCAGCAAGGAACTTCATGGTCTTTTGGTAATGAGTCGATGAACTACAGATGTTCTAGAGCAAACCCCTTAAATTCGCCTGTATTTATATAGAAAAACGGAAGGTAAAACCGGAACTGTAACTAATTTTGACATTTGTTTTGATGCGAAACATTTCACAGTGTGATAAGTGGATCTAAGTAAAAGGTCAAATGTTCTTTGCTTAGAATCAAGCATAATAAATTCCTGAACAAAATAAGAAATTCTAATAAAATTTCATTAAACATTTAATTAAAGATACTGAGTCATCACAAGAAATCCAAATAGTTTCTAAAGCATTTTACAAATAGAACCAAGATTCCTTGGGCTAAGATCCATCTTAAGGCACAGCCCAAGAAAAGGATCCTGATAGAATTTAGGTTTTTTTCGGTTATGTTTTCAAGATGGAAAGAGATCTCTAAGATTTGTGTTAAAAATAAAAAAATATATATTTTAAAGGCTCTAAATATAAGTTGGCATAAGTAAAAATATCCTGAACCATAGTTATCCTTTAAGACTAAACATTTTCAATGGTTTCTTACTCTTCATGTCATTTAAGTTCTGCCAAATTTCAGTAATCCTTACATTTTAGTGTATCCTATTGAATATCCTTTAAGATTCAGCGTTTCCATTGGGTTCCCACTCTCCATGTCGATTTAAGTTCTGTCAAATTGTTTATCCTATTGTATATCCTTTAAGATTCAGTATTTCCATTGGATTCCCACTCTCCACGACGACTTAAGTTCTCTCAAATTGTAAGTGGAAAAGAACCCAATACCAAAAGAGAGCAAAATGCTAAATATTTAAGTTTTACAGCCCTTGTTCATTGCATTTATTTACTGCATCCCGTATACATATTTACAGAATTTGTTTACATATATTTTTTAACCCAGGTTGCCCAGGTTGCCAATTTGAATTTGATTGGTATTACTGCTAGAACTGTCATCGGCCGTGGTCAAGCCCACGAAGAAAAGTACAGCGACAATACCAGCAAGGAACTTCATGGCTACCAGTTTGATTTTGAAATGAGTCGGAAACCTACGATACGAAGAGGCTTATAAAGCGAGGCTTACATAAGCGAAGGGAATCAATTTCACCTGAACTATATAACTATATAATTAATAATTTCACGGACAGCTGACCTTTGGTTGTTTTAGACACGCAATACAACAAAAAGGGCATCAACAATAAACTAATTATTGATGTTATATAAACTTTAGATTGTTAAACTTTCATTTTTTTGCAAATGTAAACAAAACTTTGCCTTGTTTTTATTTGCAAACTATAAACTTCTATGTCAACTATAAACTATAAATTAAAATAAAGTAATTTTATGACATCCCCTGCTTATACCAATAACTCTATTGACTTGCTTCTGTTTCATTTCTAATGCTAAGAAAAGAATACTTGATCCTTGTACTGGAAAACCCGAGTAAACATTTTTCAAATGCTCTTAAAATATCTCAATCAAAGTCCTTGTGGTGACAAAAGTAAAAAACCCAAAAATTATATTTACGTATTCATTTCATTTATTTACGAAATATATTTGCTAACTTCATTTGCCAAGATCGCTCAAATTTCCAATAGAAATTTGATTAGCATTTGTGTTCTCACCTCCCTCGACCTGGACCAAGCCCACAAAGAAGAGAACGGCGGCAACAGCAGCAAGGAACTTCATGGCGATAAGTTTGGTTTGGGAGTGAGTCGAGGATACTTGACTGGCGCTGAAGCTGGTTAAGTAGTAAAGAAATCCATTCAATGCCTCTCTATTTATATACAAAAATAAAACTGGAACTAATTTTTCAATTTGTTCTTACGCAAAGCATTTCAGAGTGTGATAATTTAAAAGGTCAAATAATTCTCGGAATCAAGCTTATGAAATCTCTGCATGCAAAAGGAAAAACAAATACAATTGTTATATAATTTAATTAAAGCATAATTAAAATGATTCAAAACATTTTACAAGAAGAACTAAAAATCCTTAAACCAAAATGCAATTTTAGGTTCCATTCGGGTTATTTACCCAAAATTCAAAAGACACCTCAGAGATTTCTGTTTAAAAACAAAAAAAAAACTAAATTCAAGGACGTACATTTCCTATTAAACAATTAATAAATACTCTGAACCATGTGTATTCTGGTAGATACACTTCATCACTACGCCGGCCGTAATCCCAAGAAATTCGTGAGGATAGCACATCCTGTGGCCGTAGTTTTGGGCTTGGGAACCTCTGTCCTTTTGTTCTTGGTGCAAATGCTGCATGTGGCACCGCAGCTGCTTAGCGAAGCGGTGTGCAAGCTGTACTGGGTGCTGGCCATCTTCATAATGTACAATATCCTGGGGAACATGTGGGCCTGCCACCGTGCCACATCCTCGGTGGCTAGTCTGCCCGATGGATAGGCAATTTCCAGCTGCGGAAGAGAAGCATCTGTGGCAGTATTGTGATTTGTGTGAAAAGCTAACGCCCCCCAGATCCTGGCATTGCAAGCTGTGTGATTGTTGCATTTTGAAGCGGGACCATCACTGCATCTTCACGGCCGGCTGCATCGGACACAATAACCATCGGTACTTCTTCTGGTTCACGTTCTATGCAACATTGGGTACTGGCCTATGTCTCGTCAGTACCTTTGTATTGTTGGTAAGGAATCATGGGGCAAGTCTGCAACTCATTAATTTCTCCACCTTCTTGAACACGATACTGTTCACCATTACCCTATTTGCCTGGGTGGCCGCTGTCCTCATGTTGGCCTTTCAAATACATGTTGTCTGCCTCAATACAACGTACTATCATATACTCGATCGCACCTACGATCTGGGTTTCACGAAGAACTGCAGGAATATAATGGGAAAGAGGGGATTGTGGACCTTTATCGCGCCCACGATAAGGAGTCCCTTGCCCCAAGACGGCACCCAATGGAAGATGAAGCACAGCGAATGCTTTCTATGAAAACATATTTTCTAAATTCGTTTTTATTAAAGAAAAAATAAATAAGGATTTTTTGGTAGGTTTTTATATCTAGAAGAATATTAAGTCTGTGGTATTTCATTTTAACCTTTGAAAAATAAACGGGAAATTGACATTTAACTATGCCTGGCGAATCGAATTAATTCTTTAAGGTCAGCATTTATATAAGTGGTCATTAAAATGGCGTAAAAAAGCCATATCTTATCTCCATGATCCGTCAAAAAGTGCAAAACAAGCATCCAGAAGCTAATTCACAAGCCTCTGCAAGGATTAGCCAAATTCCCTGCAAAGTTATCATGCGACCATGGAAAAGGATCCCAGTCTCCTTGTGTTCATGGTTATTATAAAATCTAAAAAAAAACACGGAAGCTAAAAACAAATTCTACACCAAATCGGCCAAGCAAAAGGATCCCAGATCCCTTGCAATTGGTGGAATATTTTGAAGAACAACATTTTTAAATTTAAATTAAACTCTTAGTTAAGTTAAGATAATATTAATCCAAACTTTCATAAACTCAATAAAATTCAATTATCTATAAATCTCAAAATTATTTCCAAGACAAATTGAAGTTTTTCTCTAAACAAATTCAAATGTCTCTCTTTCAATTTTAATTAACATTTTCAAGAGCAGAATAAAGCAGCTTAGCAGACGGACAAGACACCAGCTATAGCCATTAATTTTTAAAAACCAAATTAAATTTCTGATTTATGCTGTTGCAAACTAATTGTCTGCTAAAATATTCATAATAAATACGGAGAGCTTTTGAAATCAACACAACGCTTCATGACGAACTAATTAATTGTTGCCAAATATATAAAGGCAAAGTAAATAACCAAAGGCAATATTCTGACTGGGCATTATTAACATTTTTGGGGTGTAACTCGCGGCGCTTTCAAGTTTTGTATAAATATTTTCGCATCATTAAATAGCCAGCCAGCCAGACGGAGCTTTATTTATGCCAAAACACAATTTCTCAATTTGTTTAAAACCCCGCCAGCCGTTAGCATTTATATACATCCATAATATATATAGATATATATATTCAAAGCATTTTAGAGGCCACAGACCCCAAGTGCATCTCGGATTGGGCAGAAGCTGAAAGAACTAATGCACAAATTTATTGTGACTTTTGGCACTGCCGGCAACAGCTGCTCCATATTATGGCCTGACACCCAGAACTCGATCCTGCAAAGCGCAAAAAAAAAAAGGACTCTCATGTGAGTGTGTCCCTCCTGCTCAGTTTTATCTGGTGCCCTGCACGCGGCACATTTGCATATTTCGTGCACAGGAGGGCTGGCTTTCTTTTTTTATTTTATTTTTATTTCATTTTTATTAATGCGAAAAATGTAATTTCAAGCATTTGCAACTGCAGCGGGGCCCTCAGGGGGCCGCACGACGACGACGACGACAACAGTGAGCCCAGCAGAAAAAAATTGGCATGTGGAAAATTGCAAAAATTTTCATAGAAGCCAAACAAAAAGTCACTGACTAGGGGAGTTTTAAATTCTAATTTCATGTTTGTTTATTTGCCTGTTTTTTAGGATTACAAATTTAAGTTGAAGGCGATAGAATTTTAATTAGGTTTTCCTAACAATGTTTATCAATGGAATTACCACAATCCCAGGATCAACATTCATAACTATTACAAATGCAATCAAAACACTTGATTAGATTTTTGGCTTTTAGTCTCGGTCTGCCAAGCCAGCTTCAGCTTTCCAGGTCTCTCTCGGTTGTGTCATGTGTCCACTGGGTCAGATTCAGAAATTCGGCTACGCCGTTGTTACTTTCATTTGCATTTGTCACGCTCGTTAGACATCCGGAATTCCCATTGGGAAATACGTAGTTTTTCGATATCCAGTGACAGTCACGTGACTGGCATCCAGCATTTCCAGAAGCAAAACAAAAACTAAAGCCCAACCCAAGCTCACTCTCAAGTAATGCTTACTAAGCTAAAAAACCACTCCTCCTAGAATGTATTTTTAAAACTAATGCACAAGCGACAACAAGGACGGCTCAGGAAGAAGCTTAGGGCTCTCAGTCTGCCGGCTCATAAATAAATATAAAAATTATTGTAATAGTTTTCAGCTTTGGGTTTCACTTGGCAACGGCCAATGCATAAATACCGAAGAAGAGCTCTTGGGGCTGGAATCCTTTGGCTTTATCTAAGCACTGGTAATAGCGTGAAACGAATGTCCGAGCTGCTCTCGTTGAACTCGGTGCAAAAATAAAACAAGGATAAAAAGAGAAATGGAGAAATCTTTCCTTGGAAATGGCAAATATATAATATCAACCTAGATATAAAAAAAAATAAACAAAAGGCTAACGAGTAACAGGAAAATCTCTACAAAGCCAATAGTTTATAAGAAACTTTTACCTGGGAAAAAATATTTATTAAATTCTTTAAAAACTTTATGGCTTTAAATATCAAACAATCTTAGTATTTATTATTTAAAAAAAAGAAAAGGAAAGTATTCCCTGCTTTAAACTCTAAATAAAACGAATTGTTACTTAAATATTTTGAACAAAATGTACAGGGAACCTTTTACACAAATTTCCTACACCTGCATGCTTGCAAAATACAATCTAAAATTTAAATGAAACTCCGAGAAGGACTTGATTAAATTTCAACAATGAATGCACGCCGAAATGAATGCTGTGGCACATTGAAATTTTACGAATGAGTGAACCGAAACGCAGCCACGTATTTGCATTATGATTATTATGGTTGCAGTGCACAGAAAACAACAGAATAAGGAAAATGGAATGGGAATGTGAAAATATAAAGCCAAATATTTTTGTGGCTACACAAGGAAGTGGCCAAAAGCGCACTTTTCATAATCTCTTGCATTTTATGGTGGGGCGTCGGGAAACAGGCAGCCAAGCGAGCTCTCGGAGCCAGCTGAAAATTCAAATGAATAGCAAATTGCGGCACACGCTTCGCGCAATGCCACAAAGGCTTTTACCAAAAATTTTCCCTCCCTTCCTGCCGGGAAAATCAAATCCGCCTAACCCCATCCGGTGTTGTCTGCGGAAACAGCTGTTTCCTTTACACAGACACAACCCCTCCTGACCCGATCCCCCTGGATACCCCTTAAAATATTATTACATTTTATGCCAATTCAACGAAAATTCCATGTGCATTGGAAAACTTAAGTTTTCCCCAGCTTAATTAAAGCCAGAAAAGAAATGTATGTAGAAAACATCATAAATTAAAACTGCGGCACGCGGCAAGCATGCCACAAAAAATGAAGTTTTAAAATCTTGATGACTCAACTTCGTAGTTGTTTGTTTGCTGGCTGCACAGGAAGTTAATATTTTTGCAATTTCGCCAGAGTTTAATTTAAAAGAAGGCCCAAAGAAGACGGATGTAAATCGGAGCCAGAGATACCCTATGATATTTTAGGGTAAAAATTTAAATAAATGTATAAATTATATAAAATATATATTAAACTCTTTACCTAAAATATATTCAGCAATATATTTTTACTCTTTAAGTAGCTTACAGAATATTAATTTACTGAAAACTAGTTTATATTCCATGTGGAAATTATTGAGAAAGCTGAGATTTTCTTAAAAAGAGTAGCTCAAGATGTGCTATAAGAAAAGTCTAATAATATTATAGAAAATATTGTTAAATTACGTTTTTTAATTATCGGAAAATATTGCCGAATAGAAATGGACCAGAAATTGCTATGTTGAAATATCAATTTAAATAAATTCACATCAAATATCAATGCAGGCTTTAAAATATTTGTATAATTCCAATAATAATTCTAGTAAATCCCATTATTATGCATAATAAATAAGATAAAATACAAAAAACGAAAAGTTAATATAAATAAATAAATAAAATACAAAATATGGTTCTTCTCTTCAAGATAAAATAATTAAATAAACATATATAAATTAAATAAATAAAAATAGTTATAGTAAATCTAAAGTATTGTGCATAATAAATATGATAAAATATAAAACCAAAAAGTTAAATAATACAAAAATTTAAGTAAAATACAAAATATAGTTTCTCATATTCAAGAAAAAATAATTCAATATATATATAAATCCTTTCAAATCGATCATGCAACAAAAATAATAACCTCCGTGAGAGTATAGAGGAAAACAAAGTAGTTAAAATGAGAACACAGGCCAAAGCCATGAAATGTTCGTTCAGGGGAAAATAAATGAGTCCTGGCCGAGGAACTTAAAGTTGGGAAACGGCAATGCGTTGCGCTGCGAGGCGATGAGATGTGGTGGCAAGGACGAAGGCGACTTTCCGCTAATTTTGTATGCAGCCCACACAAATCTTGTCATTATTAAACGCTGGCAGGCGGCTCTCTCTCTCCAGTCTGCAGTCTCCAGTCTCCAGGACTATGGACTGGACTTTGCGGCCAAACTGGTGTCTGCTTTTTGCTCGTTTGATTTGCTCCATTAATTTTGAGCGGAGTTTTGGCCCCGGGGAAAGTTCTGTGACAGCGGCCAACAGCCGTATCCTGTTGGGCCCGTTGATTTGTGTGGCGCTTTTCTGGGTGATTAAGTCATTCATCAGGCGGCGTTGGCGGTGGCGACTAAGTAGAAAAGGCGACCATTTTCTTTAACGCGGTTTTCTAATGAAGCGTCCTGTCCGAATAATTAGAGGTTGTGTTCTGGTCCAGGCCCCTATATACCCAGGCTTATCTAGCTGCCAAATATTTCCACTCACTTTTTTCAATTAAAAAGTTTCGCCTTTGTCATGGCTACGCAATAAATATCCTGGCTTGGCGGGGCCATGCGGCGTATGCGTAATAAGCATTCAATGATTGGGCACACAGAGCCCAGACCTAAGCTCATTTAATTGGTATTAATAATGGTCCTGGACAAAGGACCAAGCTGTTGCCGCGCAACCAGGTCCAAGAGAGGAGCAGGAGGGATTTGAGCGGAAATGAGCTATGCACTGAGAATAAAAATTGAATAGGGTATTGCAGGTATTTTGGTATGAAATGGAAATGGGTTAACATTAGAGATATATTGAGGGGAAAAGTTGAGTGTAATATATCAAAGAATCACATGGAAAATATTATTTATAATATATAAACTTTTAAATATTTTATAAAGCATATAAATTATACTAAAAAACATAACCTCCATTTCTTTTCAAACTAAAACTATTTTCCTTTGTTTATTTAAAGCAAGTTTCCCCCTCTTTTTTCCCGTGTTTTATGGGTGCCTGTGGGCGTTGGGTGGCCAAGCATCTGTCAAGGTCATCGCTAAGTAGTTTAGTTCTGACATTGGCATGCTCAGCAGTGCAAATGCCTTGATAAACGTTGCAAGCGAAACGTTGGCTGTAATTTTATAGCTCACAGAATATTTATTTCGCAGAAAAGGGCGAAAGAGCTTCTTGAAAAGGGGACTTAACCCCCCCTTTATTCCTGCCTTTCATTGTTAAACTGGGGGAAGGGGATTTCAGCTTCTTTGTAAACAAATTTTCTTATTTATTTGTAAAAACTTTAAAGGGGAAAGCCATAGCTTATACAGAAATCTCAAGTGGTGCAAATTAAGTTTGCTATTAATGGCTTGAGGGGCATAGAGTTGATCATGATTTTAAAACAAAGAAAATATATTTTCTGTAATTATTAATAGCTGGTAATATATATTAAGGTTTTATTATTTAGAACACTTTATAACTTCAAATTCGGACTCTTTTCTGCTACATAATCCCCCTCGAACCCACCAAAAAACTAGAATGAAAAGTGGAAGGAAGGAAGCCCCTGTAAGGCATCCGGGCCAAGTGTTAGCTTACATTTCTGGACACTTTATGGTAAAGTATTATGACACGTAGCAAATAGTTGAAGGGAAGTGAGTATTTCGCTATTTTACACCTCTCTCTCTCTGCGAGTGGGGGACATATTCATTTCCGAGTTGCTTGTTGATTCCTTTTTTGCAGCACTTATTTTTTTTGTGACATTTCGTGGCACTTTGTTGTCTTGTTTGTCCCAGTTTGTTTCGCCTGTCAGTCGTCCTTCGTTGTTCTGTTTTCGTGCTGTTTTCATTATTAATACGGCGACTGCCTTTTGTTTGGCGCCCCCGCCTTCAGCCAGCAGCCAGCAGTCCACCTTTCGACCGACTTTCACCCGCTTTTCATGTTTTCCTACTTGGAAATTTGAGGAGCCAAGTTGCTGGAGCCTGGCTTCGTATTCGTGTTAGTGACAGAAATTATTCTTGTTGACATATAAAAATTGTTTAACCCTTTTTTTGTTGGTGAAATGAAAAATGATAGCAAATGATAAAATGTTTTGGTACGTGAGGGGCACTGAGGAAAATGTTTAACCAACTATATTTATTTTTGTTATTAAACAATAGTTGATATTTTTAGGAAATAGTTTAGAGTAGAGGTAAGACAGCAGAAAATTCTGATAATACATTAAATATCATATTTATATTATTTTTTAAATAATTTTCATTTTCAATATTTTCTAAATATGGAATAATATTTCTTATATTAAATTCCTTTAATATATCATTGATATAGCAAATTGATTTATCGCCTTTACATACAATAAAATATAATTTAAGCATAAAGTAATTATTTATATATCAACTTATTCATTAAATCGAAATTTTTGTCCTAAAAAAGATATATAAAATTTGATTTAATAGGAAATATTAATATATATTAATAATCATTTATGCATTATAAGTTTTTTTTACTAAATACCAAAAACGCAGCCCAATTTCTCTCTGTTTCTGTGTGTGTTAAGAATTTGGCCAAAAACATTTCGCAGACATTGATGTATTTGGGTCAGATGCTGGAACTGGCCTGAACTTCCCCCCTAACAAAAAAAGGAAACCCAGAAAAATGCTTAGGATAAGTATACGGATGTTTATATGTATATGCTGGCCATGCCCCGGCTTTCCGGCTCATTAACATGGTGGAAATTTGCATAGTTAATTGCTTTTTAATTGTTGTGTTTGGAATTTTCAATTGCAGCCGAAATATTTATATATAAAAACACATTATTTCGCGAGGGTTGCGGGTTCATTCCTTAAGCTTGGCACGTTTTATGGCTGAAATTTCTTCATTTTGTGCGTGGGCTGTGCCCTATTAGGCAAATGGAGTTTGCAGCTTGGCTAATGAAGCATAGTTTTGAGATTTGCCACGCCCCCACGCCCCCCTCATCCCACTCAGACGGACTTCAATTAGCCTGCCAGCAGCAATGGCTGAGTTTTTATTTTCCGCTCGCTGTTTTGTTTTTAAGCATTTTTCCCCCCGTTTTTTTATTTTTATTTCGTGGGTTGCCTTTTGCGGTCATTAAAACTAATGGCAGCTCGGTGGTGCGCGCTGGCTTTAAAAATTCCCACACTTGCCCTCGGGCCGAATGAACCGGGACCAACCGGATATATCATTTGACTAGCAAGCCAAACAAATAAACTCACACAGAGAGTCAGGGAGAGAAAACAACAAACAAAAAATCTAGCAAAAAATAAAAGTGGAGCCCAAAGTTTTGTTGGCTCGCATGCGGTCACAAAAGAGCAGTAAATTAAAATTTACTCGACATGAAATTGAAGCGGCACAGACTCTCGTTGCCTGCCATCCTTTCCCATTTTTCCATTTCCCACCATTTTTGACTGCGAAAATTCATTCATTTTTGGTGCACTTGCCTGTACGTGAGATGGTGGCCATGGGGCATCGCTTGGTATCCTTTCAGTACGATTGTAAAAGCATTTCCCCCGACTGAAATATCAAAGGGAAAAGCCATTAATAAATATTAATATTTTTACCACAACAAATAAAAGTAACTGGACCATTAATTTCCGATAAGATTATTTTAATATTACCTTGAAAATTCAGAAAATATCAATTTATCGATACTACCTATACAGTATCGATATTTTCTGAATATCAAAGGGAAAAGGCATTAATAAATATTAATATTCTTACCACAACAAATAAAAGTAACTGGACCATTAATTTCCGATAAGATTATTTTAATATTACCTTGAAAATTCAGAAAATATCAATTTATCGATACTACCTATACAGTATCGATATTTTTTGAATATTCAGGCAAAAGTCGATATATAAACCCAGTTAATCGATATTATGTTTAATTTATTTAGACATTATATTCTGAAAAGATACGAAAAAAAAACGTATTTAAATTTAATTTTTGGATATATTTAATAATATTTAAATAATAACTACAAATACTATAAATTTTCTTGTTTAAAAATTCGATATTTCAAAATTATATTAAGCATAAACGATTCTTATCTCTCTATCTAATCGCAGCTAATCATAGTTCATTCCCTCATTCGTTTTTATCCTTTCCCCGGAATTCCCAAGGATCGCCGCCTGCAGTCCGGGGCAGACCGCTTGCTGACTGCACTTAATTTTCCTCCGTCTCCGGTTTGTTTTTCCGCCCGTTTGGCCTGCGGTGGCCTGTGCCCCGAAGGGTCTCGTATTTTACGTGGTCAAAGTTGTACGTTCCGGCGAACTACTGACATGCAAAGCAGATTTTGGCCAAAATATAAAAAATACGAGTCAGGGCCACTTTGCAGTCGACACGCGTCCCGAGATTAAATGGGTAACGAAAAAAATCGGCATAGCCTGCGGCAGTGGTCAGTGGACATAACAAAAAAGCCAACTATTTTAAAGAGCTCCAATCAATTATCAAGTTGAGTCAGTCGTCCACTGGTCGCTGTTACCACAATTTCCCGTTAAGCGACAATTTCCGCAGCGATTATTCAATGTCAACTAAAAAGTTACAAAACCGTTCGAAAAACCAGCAAAAAGCAATTAAAAGCAGCTGCTGCCCGGCTGCCACGCCCTACTTGCATCCCGCTGTGCGCCCCCAAAGCTGCATGTTTATTTTATGTGGCAAAATATGTTTTCTTTTTCGGGCGAAATATTTATGTAAGCTCTGCTGCAGTTTATTTGTCAAGCCGGACATGCAGATGTCGGAGGTCCTGCCGGAGGATTAGATGGATTTATCGCACTGTGACAAATATATATTGTGTAAATCAACATTTTCAGGAGCCTCACTAGGACTGCAACGTGTAAAATTTATCACAAGCTAAAATGAATTAAATATGCCTTCTGTCTGTACGAAAAAAAAATAAGAGTTTGGGGTTATTGGCTTTGGCATGCAGTTTTTATTCAATTATATGTGAAAATATGAGTCTGGCAAAAAGTGAAATCTTGTTTTTTGCTAAGGAATTAAAATGATTAAAGCTGAAGGGCTTAAATCGGTGTTGTTATGATATTGTTTAGAACAGTAATTCAATATGCATAATGGAGGAAGGTACAAGTTTTTAGGAATGAATTGGAAACAATTTTCAATGTGATTTTTGATTGGTTTAATTAGAAAATTCAGTCTTCCTCCTGTTAGATTTTTTTTTCTGTAGGCACTTTTATAAAGTATGCCTTATATTTCTACCTAATAAGCCAACTTTGTACTTTAAATTGCATGCCTAAACACATTTATTTAAATAATATCAATCTCGTCTCTGTAATTTCTAAATTTCAACTTAAAAAGAAGAGGATATTTCCATGTAATCAAATTTAACCCAGTTATCAATATTAACCACTAAACCTAATTAAGCACCAAGCTTCTGCCTCTACAGAAAGCTCTCCAATAAAAATGTAAATTATGCTGATTATCAATATATTTTTTTATATTTTTGCTAAATTGCAGTAGTTGAACTCAAAACAAAAATTGATTGCAAGCATTTGGCCCGGGGGCATGACTTAATTAGCTGCAGCTCATCCACAACTCTCGATAATGATGAATTAGCTTAGGCCCTGACCCGCGACGTGGCTCTTCCCCCGCACAGAAGCCATCAGCAGGAGAATTCCTCTGCTGGCAAATGAAATTTCCTCCATTTTACAGGCAAACTGCAGCAGCTTGTTGGAGTTAATTGAATTGTTGTTTCGCTGGGGCCCTAGATATTGCCAGCGCACATATACACCATATATTAGTTATTGATTTCCCACAGGTTGCGATATGTGTTTAATGGCAATCAACTCGAAATGGGCCGAGAAACGGGAAATGCACGAACTGAAAATGCTGAGCCCATGTTTCAATCAATTGGAAAACATGAATGCTGGGACGTAACAGGAGGGTTATGGGTGGGATATCAAGAGGGAAGTTTGATATTTTCTATCAACCCTACAAGGTAGCCTCCAGCTCATCTAGTTTAGAGAACTTTATAATTTTCTGGCTATTTTAATCCGAATTCATACGTTTTAAGAAATCAAAACTCTGATTTCACAGTAAAATAAACTCGAATAAGCTTTTTTCAAATATTATTTCGACTTTATTTTACATATTCATTACATTTTATGCTTTTTTCAAGTGTCTTTCGCCAAAATAGGTCTACATTTCATTTGTAGTTTTGTAGTTTGTAGTTTTAATAAGCTAACAAGCCAACTTCTCTGCGTTGGCGCTTATTAATAATGCATTCAACATAAGATCTAACTAAGATCTAATGCTTGTCTTGAAAAAATACAAAATTAAAGAAGAAAAACCCAACTCACATATGTACAGCTGCTAGAAATATGCTCGCAGAACATAAATCTTTCTCAACGGATTATGTGATACAAAACATGGTGGAGGTGTTGTGGTCTGGAATGCATTATTTAACTATTGGAAATCTCCTCCTGCTCCTGGGCAGAACCAGCTGCTGAAGCATCGTCATGGGCCTGCGCAGCGGCCTCATCGGCGTAGTCCTCGTAGTAGTCATTTTGGGGAGCCTCTACAGCGCCCACATATTCATCGTCATCGCTAGCGCTGTCGTAGAGCTCATCATCGCCGTCCAAATCAATGAGCAGGCGACGCAAATGACGCAGTTCGTCATGGGCGCGCGACACCTTGCGCTCCAAAGCCTTCATTTGGGCCTGAAAACAACGGGGGGTCATTATTATTATTATTGCTTATTAACATATATAGTTTTCCCTATAGCAAACCTGAGGAATCAGTGGACATCCTAGAGCGTGCAAAATGTGCATCAGCGGATCTGCAGGCGGCGGATCCATTGCGGCCAATTGTTTCAATATATCCAGCAGTTTGGGCAAAATGCCCGTCTCCGTCAGATAGTCAATGTACTCGACTTCTTTCTCAGTCATCTTGAATGCTTTTTTGAGCGTAATTATCGAGAGATTTATAAAAAATAGAAAATGCACAAATTTCAAGTGCAAACTTTTTTTAACCGGGAATAACTGCAAACGCAGGAATGCTTTGGAGCCAGCCTCTGGCGGAATATATTTGTACTAAAGCAAAAATGGCGGATTTAGCAGGTGGCAACCTTGCTTGGAAAAAGAAAATGTATAAGTTTTATTGATTTAATTTTTCATAAAAGGTCGTTAATAGTAATTATCAGATTAATTAATATATTTTTAAAGAAGAGAAAATAAAATATAAATTAATGTATTTGAAAAGCATTTTCTGACACTCAAATATATACTGGAATTCTAATTCCGCCCGGTGGCATCTCCCGTCATTGACATTTGCGGTCACACTTAACACAACAAATATAGTCAAAATTCAAAGGGATAATTATATATAGCACCGACTTTCAAAGAAAATGGAGAAACTAAGCAAAGCCAAGAAGGTGGCTCGCGAGGAGAAGCAGCGCGACCAGAAGCTGGAGGAGCTGGTTAGTTTCGGTCCAAGTATAACTCCAAGAACCAAGAAAATGAACCAACCCGAAACAACCGGCGTTGCAATGGAAACGGATATAAATAGATCGGTTTCTTATGGTTATGGTTTTCCCCTTCTCCCCAGGTGCTCAAGTCCCTCGAGGAATGCCCCTCCACCGAGGACAAGGTGAAGTTTCTGCTGCAGCGCCATGTGGACAGCGAGAAGAACGTGGGCCGGCTGACATCGGACCTTCGCGTGCTGCAGCGCCAGATGGAGAGCCAGCAGCGGGAGAAGGAGCAGATGCAGCGGGACCTCAACAAGAGCGTTCTCATGCGTGACAAGCTGCAGGAGGTGTGCCGCGAACAGCAGCGCATTATCAAGTCGGTGAAGAACGAGAGCCTGCTCCAGATCAAGGTCGAGGAGGAGCGCCGCAAGGAGAGCCAGACCAAGTTCCAGTCCTCGCTAACCGAGGTCCAGAAGTCACTGGCCAAGAACAACGAGGAGAACATGAAGTTGCGCGATTACAACATCGAGATGACCAAAAAGTAAGAGGCAACCGCATGGCGCATGCCGCACGCCCCACTGCTGCTCCGTCTAAATATAGACACTGCATATATAGACACACACTCTCTCTGCTTTGCGATCTGCGGTAACCATCTGGCCTCCTCCTTCCGTTTTAGGTTAAAGCTGCTGGCCGAACAGTATCAGACGCGAGAGCAGCATCTGGAGAAGCTCAACGAACAGGTGCAGCTCGAGTCGCAGCTACACCAGGCCAAGCTCAGCAAGGCCCAGGTGGAGGCGGCCATGGAGAAGGAGATACTGAAAAAGTGAGTAGCCAAAAACGACAAAAGGCATTCGGCAACTCATAAAACTCTCCTTTTAAGGGAAAACCAAATTGGCTTGGAGAAACTACTGCAGGCGCAGCGAGCCATCAAAGATCTCACCGACCGGGAGCACCAGCTTAAGGAGCAGCTTAACATATACACGGCCAAGTACGATGACTTCCAGCAGTCTCTGCAGAAATCCAACGAGGTCTTCGGCAGCTACAAACAGGAGCTGGAGAAGATGTCAAAGCACTCCAAGAAGATCGAAAAGGAGGCATTGGGCTGGCGTCAGAAGTACGAGAAGGCCAATGCCATGGTCATTGACCTGGCCACTGAGAAGCAGTTGCAAACCCAGCACACGGATCGTCTACAAAAACAGATCCAGCAGCTGCAGAAGCTGCTCCGTGCCCTCCAGCAGGAGCGCACTGCCCTGCACAAGGTGCTCAGGGATAATGAGATGGAAATCCCAGCTCTGCCCCAGTTGCCGCCCGAACCAGAGCCAGTGGTCGTGAAGCCAGCCAGTGCGGATACGGCCAAGATGGAAATGATGACACGGAATTGCGCAGAACTCAAGCAGACGCTGGCCAATCTCCAGAGCCAAATGAAATTGCTGACAACCACCGAATCGAAAGCAGCCACCGAGGAGAGAAACAGGGCCGCCGCCGCCGAGGAGCAGAGGCAGGCAAACAATGCCAAGAAGAACCGGCTGAAAAAGGAGAAGAAATCAAAGGCTAAGGCAGCGGCAGCTGCAGCCGCCGCCTCTTCTTCATCACCGAATGCAGAACTAAACGGGGAACAGGACCCCGAAGTCTCAGAGTCGCATGTAGAACTAGAAGCGGCCGGTGATGGACCCAGTGTGAAGAAGACTCAAGAGCAGACCATTCAGACTGTTCCACAAGCGATTGGCGATGCCACCGAAGCCACCTTTGATATCAACGAAGTGCCTGCCCTTATCGATGCCAATGCAGACTAAATTCTGTCGACTGTTCAACTTTTACTCCCATTCAGATTAAAGAAGGGCTCCAGCCGTCCCTTCAATGCATTTCGTGTCATTCATGTCTCAACACAAAATGGTCAGCAATTATAATCAGCATATGAGCATAATTTTGTACTAGTTATTTATTGTATTTTGTAAATTGTATTTATTTTATGGAATGTCAATGGTGATTGCCTGTTGCTGTTTAAACAAATTGAGTAAATCGTGTTTCCTGCAACCAAACAAGGTTATATATTTGCTTTAAGGGAGGTTTAATTTATTATTTTACAGGGTGTGTTTATACTTTCTTACATTTGTGCACTTACAGCTGAATTAGTTAAAAAGTTCTTAAGATATGTTCAAGTGTAAAAGTGACCGACATTCCGTAGTCGTGTTTTTATATGGCCAGCGGCCACAGCGGTGTGGGGGTCCTCGAGAAATCGCACAAGCTCGATGGCCGTGAGTTGCTTTCGTCATGGCGGGTGATGCCGCCGCAGTGTCTGGCGTTGCATGCAACACATTGCAATGGAAAGGGGCCGAGTGGGTGGCTGGTAGCGGTGGTGGTGCTGAGTGGTAGTGGCTCGTGGTCAGGGTCGTTATAATTGCGCCTTAATTATTTTCAACACGCAGCTGTCATTTTTGCCGGGCCCCAGATTTCCGCTATAAAATATTCAAGACGCATGCAACGTGGCGTATGCGTAACGCCAACAGTTGGCAGCGGTCACTCGCTGTATGTACGTCCCTTTGTGTGTGTGCTGTGTGCTTGAGGGTGTTGAAATAAAGCCATTTAAGCCACTAAGATAATTACAGAAATTAATTTAAATTGCATAAAGAGCTGCATATGAAAAAAGGGACAGTAATGAGAGTCGCCAAGGTCCCAACGGCTGGCTACTCCCCCCTTATTTTCCAGGACTTTGTAATTACGCCTCGTTGAGAGCTCTGAAGGAAGTCAAAGTAATTTGAAATTTAATTAAAAATATTCAAGTTGGGCAACGAATTAGGAATAATATTTATATGAAACTTTTGCCCTGAAATCCCAACGCCTGATGGCCCATTAAGCGGTATTAAAAGTGTCTTTGCCGGGAACCCCCAAAGTGTCGGGGCAACAACAGCAGCAACAACAACGATACTTGTGCATATTTTACACCCTTAACACACACGCTAGCATACAAGAATGTGTGCACATTTCGCAGGCAATGAGCTTTTGAACATTTAATGAGTTAATACGCTAAATTTGAATGCCGCGCAAGCGTGCGCCAAGTGCTTCTACTTGTCCCCCTCAGCGGGCCAAGTTGCCCATTTGCGAACTTGAAAAATGAAAATGAGAAAGCCAGGAAGTTGAATTTCACGCTTAGAAAAATACTAGAAAATTTATACAAAAAATATTTGTGTAATATTTTTGGCGCTCTATGATGAAACATTAGTTTAAAGGGAGAATTTTTGATAAATATCTTAATTAAATATGGTTTTATTTACATAAATCAAGCATTAATGAAAAATGTTCAGTTTTTAAGTAAGAAACCTCTAAAATGCAGGCTTAACAGTTTCTTTGCTGAATTTGTACTTGGGAATTTTAGATGCAGGACTGCTAAGAACTTTGTGTTTTCTTTTAGATTTCTGAACCAAACTTGCACCTTTAAATTATTAAATTATTTTTAAATTACAAAATATTTGTTAAATTTCCCAGAATATAATAAAAAAAATTATTTTGAAAACCAATAAAAATATATATTTAAAAAAATTAGAAATCTCCTGAAATAACTGATCAACAGGAAACTATTTTACTTCATTAATGCAACCCAAAAATTCTAGAATTTTCATAATTTTTCCAATTATTTTCCCCAGTGCACTGACACACCATGCCCATGCAAAACACTAAGCACTTGTCATTTGGGGCTGTAAAACCTTTCACATCCGTTCGTTGGTGAAAAACACTGCAAATGTCCAACACACGAGCATATGCGAAACAGCAGCAGCAGCAACGAAGGCGTCAGTTTCCGGGAGGATTGGCATCGGGTGGCAGGTGGCGGCTGTGGCATCGTGTTCATCCCAAACTCATGGGTGTCATTGCTCACAGGACCTGGCTCTCAGCCTGCCTGCAGGATAACAGCGGCTTTACAGCAGAGTCATTTGGGAATCAGAAATGTTAAGGCTGCCAGACTGCTTGACTCTGTGTGTTAAAGGACAACGACAACGACCACGACGAGGACGACAACGACAACGAGGACCACCATGGGCGATGGAAGAGAGCGCAATGTGCGGCAATATTTTTGACAGCCAATTGTGAAGCCAATTAAAAAGATTTGCGATTTTAAGGTTAAATTATGTTTTAAATTAGAAAAAAAAATTAGAAAATTAGAAAATTAAATTTGTAAAGAATATTAAGCTGAAAATATATTTAACATGCATATATAGTGAAAAGATATAAGATATAATATGATATTATCGCCTTTTTTAACAACTTTCGAGTCAAAAGTTGATTCAAAATTAGTTTATCAATGTTTATGGACTTTTTATGTTGGCAATAATTGAATTTAAGTCATGATTTATTCCCTATGAAACTTAAAAGATTTAAATTTTAGTTTTTTTATAGTATTTTGTGGCACTTTGTATTTATAATCTGAAAAATAACACCAGGTTTATGTACTATAAACAAATGGCTTTCAAATATTACTCATACGACATGTAGTCCCTTACAGAAAATTGGTTTCACTTTCCCACAAAACAGCTTTTCCACTGTAACCACCGAGGAGCGTGCCCACCCGCACAGCCTAGCGTGTGTGTGCGCACCCACTCGCGGCTCCAGCTGCTGCCGTCGTCCTCCGCTGGTTCGCTCTCCGGCGGCACTCTCTCTCCGTCCGGATGCGTGAGGTGAGAGCGGCGGCGGCGGCGGAGCCTGCGAAGACTTCTTTGGCCAAAGCTGTGCTTAGTCGAATTTCGGTAACAGAAGCCATACCGATAGCGGGATATTTTCCGACAAAGCCGAAGCCAGCCGAAAGGAGGGAAACCCGAAGCCGTGCTGCTGCTGCTGCTGCTCCTGGCAAACATTTTCCACTTCCATTTTCGCCTGTCCTGTAATCAGTTGTGTATAGGACACTGGCGTGCGCGCGTCGAACGGTTTCTGGCCATTATTGTACTGTGTGTGAGTGTGTGAAAAGTTTTTGGGGGAAAACGCTGCGCGGTTTTGGCTGCTCCCCCGAGTTTTTTTGTGCCTAATTTTTAATGGTAGCGATTGTTGCTGCTCTGTCGGCCACCCGAAAAAAATAAAATAATATATAAAAAATATATATAAATTGCCGAATAAAAATTGTCACAAAAAAAGAAGAATTTGTTGTGTTAGCCGAAAAAGGCAGCCAAACAAGTTGGAGGAAATTTTCCAGCTACAGCTGCTGCCGCAGTTAGCGTCGCTGTGGCAGCGCTGCCGCTGTGTCCGAGATAAAGGATATGCCCGGATCTAAAAGATACAGTTTTTCTTCGCTTTTTCGCAGGCTGCTTGGCATTTTCCACAGCGGCAACAACAATCGCTAACCAAACGAAGAGCCGAAAATATAAGAAAATGAAACATAAAGCCAGTGAGTGAGAGAAGGAGATCGCCAAGAATGCAAAAAAAAAGGCCCTGAGAAATCATTAACAAATTAAAACGAAACACGCAAGGAAGGAAGGGCCACAAGGCAGGCAGGCAGCAAATAATAATATCGCCAAAAGGACGAAAAGTAGCCCTGAGTCAAGTGCTTCACGAGGAGCTGTGTTTGCGCTGGCATGCTTTGAGGTTAATACCACCCGTCACCCAGTCCTCGCTCCCTTTGCTCCGTTCCCGCTCCTCCTGCTGCCGCTCCTGCCGTTCATCTCTGCCCCAGCCGCTGCCGTCACCATCAAAAGGCATCGAAGGTAAATATATATATGTATAAGTCTGGATATATGTGTATATACAGCAAACAAACTAACCTACAAAGTAAACAAAAACGTAACGTTACAAATGCAAATTTTTCGCATTCAGACACACACATACACACATCCTCGAGAACTATAAACAACAACTCATTTAACTGACGCCAGGCCCCATAAAAAAAAACCAAAAGAAAACAAAAGGAAAAAACAACAAAGCTCAAGACTAGAACATAGAAAGGTAGAAAGCCAAGCGCACGCTTCTAAAGCAATTTGTATAAAATTTTAATCGCATGCGATTTATTTGACTAGGCGCCAAAGCCGCGCACAAACACATCAACGCATTTTTGCACGCACACACGAGCTGACGCCAACGCACACACACGCACACACATTTGGACACTTTCACCTGGAAAATGGCAAAAAGAAAGCCGCAGAAGTCTCGACAATCTGTTTATTATTCGCGAAATTATTATGGAAATTATGCACGCATTCGAAATTTTATGTTTGCGTCTAGGTGCCAGAAAATAACTAAAATTGATTGAATTAAAAATTATATTTAATATCAAGAGGGAGAATAGGTTGTTTAACACCTAAAATAAATCAAAATCATAAGAAATAAATCAAAAAAATGAAAAATAATGGCCTCATGAAAATTGCTTTTGATTTTATACTCGATTTTTAATAAATTTTCAATTGTGATTTAATATGGAATTTATGTGCCTTTATGAACATAAATTAAATGAAAAATATTAAGCCTTAATATCATGATTTATTGATAAAAACATAAAATAATGTTTTGTACACTCAAATAAAAATTTGGGGATCATGAAATAGAAATAAAACATTAGTTTCATAAGACTGCAAGTAAACTTCTCAGTAAAGTTCGTGTTATTTTAGCTCTCATTTTATAAAACATTTTAAGGAAATTTAATATATTTAAATAATTTAAAAAATCGTAAATATCAAGAGATAAAATAGGATTTAAACACTCAAAATTTAGGGAAATCATCAGGAAAGGCAAAAGTATACATAACTTTAGCCTACGAAGTCTGAAAATCGCATTTTTATTCGAACTTCAATTAATTTCCAAATTAAATTTAATTCATATATTTTTTACATAAATAAAAGCCATTTAAAACGGACAGAAAACGCTGCCAAACAAGGCCAAAAACCAGCTCTTTATGTTCAATAAATAATTTTGTAAATTATGGTACTATCCCCAAAAAGCATAACTTTCATTCAATTACTAACGAAAAAACTCACTTTTTATATATTTTAAATAATAAATTCCGGTTTAATATTAAAAGTCCAATTATTAAGCTCAAATTTCCAGGCGATTTAATCCCTGTGAAGCATTTAACACAAAAAACAAACAAAGAAAAGGATTTTGTGTGCAACAATTGATAAGCACCAACAGGAATATCGTGCAGTCTGGCCATAAACCATAAACCAAATGCCAATTCCATTTAGATGCACAAGCCGATTATAAAAGTCAACTTATGCTTGAATAGTTGTTGGAAACTCATCGATTAAAGTTATAAATCGGTTGGGAGTGGAAAAAGAAATGGTAGATGGATGGCATTATCATTAACGAGAGTCCTTCAGAAAGGTAAAGAGATGGGAATGGAAATGGAGATTTAAATATGATGTATATATTTATATATTTAACTAAGATTTATATATTTAACTGAATATTTTAATGTAGAAATTTGGGAGTATATTTAAATATATAAATTATTTATTTCACTTAGAAATCCTTAGAAAAATATGAAAATCTCTCAATAGAAATTATTATTTTATGCTACTCATGATCTTATTATATTTAAAAATTGTTTTTGGTAACTTCAAATATATTAGATTATGAAAACGCATTTTTAAATGTATTTTCAAGATTTTTTTATTTAAAATATATATATTTTTTAACTAAAAGTATTTAAAAATATAAATATAAGCTTCCATAAATCCTTTAACTCGTCTTAAAATAACACAGAATTTCACCTTTCCACTGCAGGACACCATTTAGTTGAACTTTAAATATATTAGACTATGAAAATGCATAAATATTTATATTTTTAAATATTTAGATTAATAAAATATTTTAAATATATATTAAATATTAACTCTCATAAATACCATATTTTGCCATCCTTTTACTCGTCTTAAATTAACACAGAATTTCACCTTTGTCAGGACACCATTTAGTTGACCAAAGTAAATTCTAGCTATTATTTATATAATCCTCGACGCAATTTGGCCAACTATTTTAAGTGCTGGGCTGCCAACAAGGTCCTGAGCCTGCTGCACAATGAAATGAACTTGACTGAGGGGGATGCTGGATGGCAAAGCACTTTGCGCGCAACTAAGCGACAATTGCTGTTTTGTGCCTGTTGTTTTTTGTGTGGCGTTTAAAAATAGCATCAAGGTGCGCTCTAGTTTCATTCACACATAAACACACACCTTTCCTCCCCCCCATACACACACACAGAGCCCCAAAGAGCCTACACAAAAGTGGCTGCTGTTGTTTTTTGCAAGTGGGCGAATGACTAAAAGGGAAGGCGAACGCCGCCGCGTTGTATGCAACACGAAACTGCAAATAGAAATTTTATAAATAAAATCCGCAGAATCCAAACGCTTTTGTATGTGTCAGAGTTAAGTGTGACAATTATTAATACTAAAAGGAAATGACAAGTAAAATGTGTGGCTTTTGTTCATTTAATAAAAGACTTTGTCAAGGCTTTTTGATAAAGGGATTAAGATAAATATTTTAATTCTAGGCAAACGTTTTCAAAGCTTTAAAAAAATATGTAGAAAAAATTAAGTACCAAGCCCAACAAATTTTGTATATACTATTTTATTCATATATGTTTATATATTCATACTCATATTTTATATAAACTTATTTTACATTTTTTGTTTAGTAAGTAAAACAATCATCAATAAAAGCTGAGTTTATTTGTATTTGTTCTCAGGAAGAGCATTTCTTTAATAAAACCTTTTCCCTAAACTCTATCTCTCCCTTTATTTAAGGTCGAAGCACCTCTTCTCAACCCTGGTTGAAATTAAATGAAAATACTTTAACGCAAAGTTCATGACACGCGAAGAACTAATACGAAATGCCAACCGCAGCTGTGCTGTGTAAGGTGCAAAATGATTCAACGGTTTTTCGGCTATAAAAATTGCCTAATCACTTAAGGTGTTAGGTGCGTGGTGGGCTATCAAATGACACCGGTAATTACAGGCCCCATCGAATGGATATTGTCTTGGCCCAAAGTGAGTAATGAGCAGCGGGCGTGACTATCGCTGAACGCTCTGCTGTCCACCGTTTGAATAATTAAGGCTGGTCAAATGGGCGCTGACTCCAGCACCTAAATAACTTTCAGGACAGGTGACCAAACGATTGAAATAACTAAAGAAAATAATGATAAAAATGTTAAGCCATTTAAATAAATTTAAAGATAAACATTTTTTCCCTATGTCCTGGCAGTCACCACAATCCCAGCATGAACATCAATTTGCCAGCATTTGGCGACCATTAATGGTCAACATATCGTAGAGGGGGAAAAAAACAACAACAAAAACCACAAGGCTATTCCTTTTCCCATGGTTAAAGCCATAAAACATGGGACTACATATGCAACAGCTAGGAAAAAAAAAACGAAACGTTTAACTTTGAAACAACAACAAACTTGAAATTTATATAGCCAACCGCCGCCAGATGTGTCTATAAAACTTGCACACATTCATCCCATTTATACATACATCGAGTATATGTTGCGGATGATTTTTTTCTTTCTTTTATATTTTTATCGCCAGCTGATAAGAGCAAAGTTTGTACGAAAGTTGGCGCCTACAGCCGTATCACGCATACGCCATGTGTTACAAATATCCAAAAAGAAAAGAGAGAAAGAGAAAGAAATGGAATAAAAGTACCTACCATTTCAGAAAAGTTAAATATCTTGGCTGTCAAGGACGAGGATTTTGGTAACATTTTTTTTAATTTTCCCCACTGAGTGAAATGAGGAAAAATCCACAGTTACAAGCCAACGTATGTTGGCAACATGCAATTAACAAGCCGAGTCCAACTCAGAGATGAGAAGCAGGACAAAAACTGAAGACACGACTTTGGATTACCTAATACAAGGCTTAGTTTTAGTCTTAGATAATTTTAAAATATTTAGAGGCCTTGTCAAAATAATTTATTGGGCTTAGAAAAAGTTGTTCTTAAATGTTAAAGACTATCTTCATTTGTAAAAAATTAATTAACCATTTCTTTTGATATTTTAAAATTAAAGCACATATTTAGAGTCTAAATCTGATAGTATCCATCCATCCATCTACAAAGGGTGTGTTCCTACTGGAAGAAAAAGGTCCTCCCTGATCATTTTCTACAAAATTTGGATAGTATCTCATATACCCCAGATCTTACCAAGTACCAACTGTAAAGACCAAGTTGAAAATGTGGCAATCTATGTTCAGCCCAACCCACGCTGAGCACTTACAAGCATTAATTACTGTGTCGGGCCTGCCAAGTCAGCAACGGCAACGAGCTCCAAAAAGTTGAAGGACCAACAGTGCCACCAAGCGGCTGCGGGAGGCGATTTCCCAAAAAAAAAAAATATTGCATACTTTTCGGAATGGAATTTTTTTCCCTCCGCCAATTTGGTCCTTTAGCCCGACAAGTTGTATGAGTTGGGAGAGTTGAATGTTTCTTTTTATTGCCATTGCCCATTGCCTTTGTTGTTGGTATTGTTTTCTCTCTCGCCTTTGCTTTTGTTTTTATTTTTGTTTTTGTTTTTGCTGAAATTTGTGTATTATTTGGTCTATTTTTATTGTTCTTGTAGATGTTCATGTTCATTGTGAACATAAAAGTAAGCCAAGCAAAAACAAATGTTGAACCAAAAAACAAAAAAGTTAGTTTTATAGTTGATTTTTCGCAGAAGCGACTTAAGTTTGAGAAAAGCAAATATACAAATATGTAATTGGTTTTTGAGTGTGAACGGAAAACTTGTAGTTCGCAAGGCGAAAGATTAACATAAATACCATATATATTTGTGATATAAGAAAGAAGAGGGAAACACTACAGTAATGGTTTCTTTTTCTTTTTAAGATATTTTATATACATAAATAATAATTTCTCTAAGGGATTTTAAACATTTTTATTTTGGTTTAAAGGGAATATTTGCTTTACCTTCTAGTAAGATATAAAAAATAGAAAATAAGGAATAAAAAATAGACAAATAATGAGAAGTTTTTAAAACTTAAAAGCTGCAATGCTCGAGCCCAATACATTTTCTTACTAAAGGGAATTAACTGTCTTCTTTACGAAACAACACAGGATGTATTGCATAATTTAAAGATATAATTTATTATTCCAAAATTAACCCTTTTTGAGTTAATATATTTTATATTTTATATACTCTAGAAACTATATTTTGTTTAGGTCAAACCATTAAATTAAGAAACCAATTTAATCGAAATCAAATCCGACAAGCCGACAAATTATGCCACTGGCAAGCAATTATATTCTCTGAGCCAATTTAACTGGCTTCGATTTGGCCGGGACTTGCTTGTATTTTATCTTCGTTTTGCTCGGCGGAAATAAATTAAGTCAGCTCATAAATTAAATCAATTCAAGCAAAAAAATTGTTCTCCCGTCAATTTCTGCGGCTCACACACCCACGCAGTGCAGGATAAGTTCCCTATATCTGAAGATATTTATGGCTTGGCCGAAAAACTAGCTAAGCTTTGGGCCGAGAAAGGGGCATTGCCAGCCAGCCAGTCAGCCATCCAGCCAGAATGATTGTCTAAAAGTTGGCGCATATCGGCGAACCGGAAGTTCCGGGGGCCATCAAGACTAGTGGCGGGTGGCCATATATATATGGGATATATACCATATATATATATGTATAGTAGGGTCTATATAAATTTTCTATTCGCGGGGTCTGGAGGAGTCGCCGCCAGTGGGTCGGCGTTCAATGGCGTTTTATTGTTGAGCATTTCGCACAGTTGAATACGAAATTTTTGGAACTAAACTCCGCCCCAGCAGAAGGTCCTGGGAAATGCCTCAACTTACGCCCAGAAGCCCCACCCATTTGAAGTAGTTGCAACTATTTTGGCAGTTTCCTTGCAACGCTTTTTGTTGGCGCTGGCCAACAATGAAGTCGGTTTCTTGTTTGGCCATTGCCAAAACTAACTGCATTTTCTGGACGAGGGAGTTGTTGGAAAAGTTTTCCCGGAAACGCAGTAAAAACTTTTTCATTTCTACTTTGGCTTTTTTGCATAGAAGTCTCTGAATTTTCTGTGCAATATTGCAATTTTAGTGACTCCTAACTGCTGCCAAATTAATGAATACCAATGAATGCCTTGGCCTGATTGTGCTCGCAGATTGGCAGTAACAAGCTTCCGTTATCCTTCCTTTAGGATCCTTTCGTGTTCCACATGTGAGTCTATTTTGAGGTGATTGCCTGCTAATGCTTGACTGAATCGGAGTCCAAGTGGCCGATTGACTACTTGAAATGTATACAGCTCTTGGCAAAGTTAAGTTTATCATTTGGCTGACTTTGAGTGGCCGGAATTACTCTTACATATATGTATGTTTGTGAGTACACTTAACGTGGCAAGCTACCTTAATAATTGACCCCACAATTATTTTTATATATAACTTTTCAAGCCTACAATAATTCTAGCAAAATAATAGCAAGCTAAGAACAAATATAGCAGCAATCATCATAATATAACTCCATCAATATCAGGACTTCTTACTCTAGAAAAATACCAAAAAATACAGACATTTACCATCAATTCAAGGACCTCTTTGTACCCTCCTAACGATATCCAGGTGCCAGCAATTACGTGTCGCGTGTCGGAAGTGCGATTAGAGCATCAGCAGCAGACTAATAATGGCTCGGTGGTTTCCAGGACTCGCGCTCCTTTGTTGATTTAAGATAGCTGAAAATGTTTTGCCAAAATTGCTTTTCCCTCTTGTGTTTAACTAAAAAAAAATTATTGCAAACTGAGAGCCAGAAACCATATGCTCCTCGTGGCTCTGGGGAGTCGTTTGTTATTGTTGGTCGGGGCTTATCTCTGGTGGCTCCTCGGGATGGCATAGCAAAGTGGTTTCCAGCTGGAAAATCCCCTCACCTAAATTATGGCACGCTTATCCATTAACAACCGAAAACTAACTGCAAAAAAGAAAGGGGAGGAAGGGATTTTCATTAACACTTTTAGCTTTTAGCTTGATTTCCCCAAGCACCCGCTTCAACTTGAGCTCAAAGCGCGAGTGATGTCAAAGTTACAACTAATTTTATGCAGCTCCCCCAGGCTCATAACTGACTGTGGAGGACTCTTCACTGCACAACTGCACTTATAGCAAAATAATGACTTCCTTCATAACTCGCTGATAGGCCATTTGTATCCTATATTGGCTATGGGCCAACTTCTCGCCATATCGCACATCTCTTGGCAAATTGGTAGAATATATCTTTTGGCACAATTACCAACTTTAATTATGCGTCACGCTGTCAGTTTTGTAAAGATAATGCATCATATATGTGGGGAGATAGAAGCAAAAGATGGGAAATTGTGGAAAATGTATGAAAATTTATGCATTTTTGATTTAAATAAATAAAGAAATGGCATTCTGCTTATAGCGTAGGCTTAGACCTAAAATACTTGAGCAATTATTATTTAAAATTTTAATTTAAGCCCTTTAAATATGAAAAATAATAATAAAAAATTTCCCTTCATACCAAAACCTTTAAATAAAATTAATTTACAATACAATTGAAACCAAAACTCTTATTAAATTAACCAATTCAAGTCCCTGACTGAATATAAAATGCTGTCAAATTTTACTTGTAACTTTTAAACCTCAATAAAATCTGTAATTCATTTCCCATTAGTTAAAGCTACAAAATGTCTTTGCCTTCCCCCATTAAACATTTAATTCCCCATTTATCATTAATGCTTGTTTCAAAACATTTTGTGTCATAACTAAAAGCAATCTAAGGTTAAAGCAATTATAATGCTTATCCTATATCAAATTGCATGCCATGAACTATGGTGTGTGTGTCTGTTTCCCATGTAGTTATGCCTGCGAGCCTATCCACTGGAGGACAAACATCCGTCCATTATCTCCGAATCAGAGAACTGCACAAGTAACTCACACACCAAGTGCACTGGCCAAATATCCAGTGTCTCAGATACTCGAGTATATCCGCTACCGAGTATCCCAGACACTGCAGTGTTTTTGGTACTCGTAGAAAAACACTCGAGTACCTGAGACACACAATGTTTTTTTTCTTGCCAGAAAGGGTGCAAGTGCTTGCATCGGCTCAATGCTTCGGGTGATCGGCGGCACTCGCAACGATCGGTGACAGCCTACGAAGGATGGGTGAAGAGGAATACGCAAAAAAAAGGGTCGTGTGCGGATTTTTTTTTTTTTTTTTTTTTTTTATGCTCAGACGCTGATCCTTACCCAGCAAACCATTTCAATTGCGGAAGAGTCTTCTTGGCGAGTGAAGATTTCGCCAAATAGTTTGCTGGGTTTAATGATCAACGAAGAAGGAGATGACGTCACAAACACTTGAGTACTCGAGTATCGCGAAGATACTTGGGTGATTGTGACGTCATCAATGTGTGTTTTTGCCACAACCTTTTTTTCTTTAGGGTGTTTGTGGATACTTTTTGCCTGCGCTTTGGTAATTGTGCGATCGGCACCCGAAGACTTGCAGTACCGTATTGATTGGGTGTGCCTCACACCGAGTGCTTGCAGCACACAAATCATTTGAGTGTTGCCTTTTTCTTTTACTAATTTTCCGAGTGGTGAGTGGCACTTGCACTTGAAATGTTTTGGATATGATTCGAGTGCCAAAAAAGGGTACTCGTGCAGTTCTCTGCTCCGAATCCCCACAAGGCTCTTGTCAACATTGCACACAACGATATCTCTCGGCTAATCACAATGCAAATGCATTTCCATTTGGCAGCTCTGATCGGATATCCGCCATTATATTCCTCACGAGATTCGGTGGCGTGTTCATTATTTTCCCATTCACAGGCTCTGTGGCCTGATTTTTGGGATTGAAAAGTGTTGAAAGCTTTATGTTTATGTGTCGTCATCGCTTGCCTTGGCGGCGAACCGCAGAAAGCCGGCCAAAAAGTGGCTATAATTGGCGTTGATTTATTGTCTTTGGTAGGCGCAACCAGATTTGGTGGGCGGATTGCCAAAACAAAGCCTGGGCTAAAGAAGAAATTCAATTATGCTTACCGTGGCCATGGTCCCAAAAAAAAAAGCAAAAATATATATATACTCTACACAGATATATCCGCAATTTAATAATGCTCTCGAAATTGAAGTGGAACTGTGTCCTTTGCGGTTGCGTGCTAGATCTGCCGGGGAGTCCCTATTTAGATATGGCCGGGGGACAGCCCAGTTTGGTTGCCTTTCGAGCTTGGCACTCCCACGACTCTCACATTGTGCCAGTCTGTCTGAGTTGTCCATGAAAGTGGCATGAAAACAGCAGGAAATGACAATGGCACCAGGCTCAGTGACATGAAACCAGTACAGTGGGGATCATAGGGAAAATGTCAAGACTATAAGGAAGAATATTTTATTAAATTATTATTTATATTCAAAGAAATGCAAAAGAGTTAATAGAATTAAAAAAAATTTATTTGAATTTACTGCTTAAATAATTTATAAAATATTATTTTTAAATAAATATTTTATTTTATAAAAATGTTTGCCTCTTAAAAGTGATTTTTCGTATTTAAATTAAAATTAAAACAATTTAATCAATGTTACATCAATAATAACAATATATTTGTTTATATTTATATTTTCATATATTTTCTATTTAAAACATAATTATTTTGAAAGCAAAATATATTGTATTTAAAAGAATATGTTTGCATTTTACTAATGAATTGTTGTTTTTATTTTTATATATTTTAAATATAAATTAACACACTTTAATAATTCTTTTCTCCACTGCATTTCATCAGCAAATCCTTGAGCGCACAATCCTAATTTAACTTTTATATATAAATAAATAAATAAATAAGCCCTCAAAGACAGCTTTGCTTTGTCAAATATTATTTTGTTTGTGTCCACAAACCACTGTTGACAATTCCAGTTAGCAGCAAAGAGTGTGGGAGGAGGTCCTGGCGTGCGTTCTTGTTTAGTTTTAGTTTTAGCTTTCTCCTCCCATTCGAGTAGGATTGCATGACTGCATGCAAGCTCCGACTTTGGCCAGGCCAAGCCTTGTCCTTGCCGAGGCTGCTGCTGCCGCTGCTCCTGCTGTCGTTGCTGTTGCTACTTCTGTCGTTGTCGTCCCCATTTATAAGTTCAAGTCCTGACAAGCCACACACCAGGACCCACAAAGCCCGCCAAGAGCCCCTGTCGGCAGCGGCAAGAACAACACAATTAGACAAATGAATAAACATACAGTTGTTGGCAACAAAATTTGCATATCCCCAATCCCAAGTATCCTCTTGCCATTCTCCTCCACTCGCCTTGAGTGCATTTCACTGAATGCGAGAGCGTTGAAATATTTTGTTATTAGCATTGAGTGCCTGGCATTTGGCAATTGGCTAATATGACTTTTCGCATTATAACGTTTACACTCTCTGACCTGGTTTAATATTTAATTAGCTTTGCCCTGGCAATGAATGGGTTCGACTTCACGCCGCCCCTTTTTGCTCCTCAAACGACTCGAACCGGTCGGTTGCACGGCTATTCGAGGGTGTTCGTGCGCTCTTCGCCGGAAGCACATGTCGTATACGTGATATTTGACAAACATTTTACATGCCCAAGCACACAAGCGCACCCACGCACACCACACACACACATATACAGGTCGCGCCAAAAACTGCATTTGAAAGTTAAATGGGGGTGTGAAAGGGTGCGTAGATGGATGGGGGTGTGGGTGTGGAATGGGAGTGTTAAAAACGAAGGAAAAGTCCTGGCAAAATTGAGTTTAGGTAAACGATTTTTGGGCGGAGTTTGAGGTCTAAAGCTCTTAACAATTTATTAAAAAATGTTCAAAATATTAAAAGGTTTTCAGACATTGGTTTAGGCGTTGGTATTACTACCTCTTTTTATGAAGTTTGCTTTGAATTTCGAGTCTTAAAAACAATTCTTTTAAACTTAAAAGCTTTGTGATTAGCCTGCAAGTTAATCTTCTAAGAAATAAAAAAGATTCCTTTATTGGTGTAACAATTAAGTAATTCTAAGTTAGTTAAATATTAATATCCTTCAAATCCCTTTTTCACAAATTAGTAAAAAAAATTCTAAAATAAGAATCTCCATTATTTTCCAAGCGCAGCAAAAGCAAAATCCTGACCATGCAAAAAAAAAGGCGTTACAACAACAAGAATTTCAAATGCTGTAAAATGCAGGCATTTGCACGCTTTTCGTTTTCTCCCCATTTTCCGGGCACTTTTCCCGCACCATCCCCTGGCCCATCATCTGGGCCACAGAGATTTGTGCAGAATAGAGCCATGAAATTAGTTGGTTGCACACTGCTCGAGCAGCTAAGTATGACATTGTAGTCGGTTTTATGGCTCTCTTTGCTTTTAATACTATTTATGCTAATGGCAGGCAACATTTAGCAGTTGCTTGTGGCCTAAAGGACCCCGGCACTGGGCACATTTTCATGGCTTGACGGTCATGGGTTAAAGTTATTGATTCCACTCCGAGTTTGACTTTGTGCGGGAAATGTATAAATATTTAAGACTTACTTTGGCGTTTTATAAATTATTTATGTATTCAAAGTGAAAGGGTTGGGAAAAGTCTAAAAGTAAAGCTTTGGGGAAATTAAGTTTTCTACAGTTTGAAGTTGGAAGTTCTTTGGGGAATTTTTTGAGCAGGAAAATACATTTGTTTATGTTGACAATGAATATATAGTTTAAACAAATTAAATATAAAATAATTACTTGGAAAATGTATATACATTTAAAGATTTTTGCTTGTAAGGTTTTCTTTTCTTTATTTTATTTCTTCTGCCTTGTTTTTTACACTTTCGACAAACCAAAAATTACTGCAGCAATTTGTCAGTAGACCAAAATGTAAATTAACAAAAAAGTCCAAGAAAACTGAATATCAAATTGTGTTTTAAGAGCTGCGAAATAAACGAAGAATATAAATACTTTTGCTTGGATTAAAACTGTCAAAGCTATTTCCGTTTCGTACTGACCCCATTTTGGTCCATCTGTCGCTTAAACAATTCCAAACTGAAAAATAACCGTGACGTCGGAAATGGAGGTCCCTTTCGTCCTTCTCCATTTTCTGCATTTTCCTAAGCTAACAAAATGGCTGACTGTGTGTGTGTATGAGTGTGGGCGCAAATAGAATGGAAATGCGAAATGGAAATAGAGTGGAAATAGTCCGGAGCAGACACACGCAGACTTTTTGACTTTTCGCTGATAAATATTGAAGTGCTGTTGAAATTTGTCAGAGTAAAAAACGGTAGCAATCCGCCAAAGATTCGATTTGTGCTGCTGCAAGCGAGTCATTGCAAAAGAAAAATTCAATTTGTGGATTTATGGGATTTGATTTACGGATTGGTTTCATTATGATGAATGGGAAAGCAGCCATGAATGTCGTCGTAGATTGATATTGGGAAAAAAAGAGGAAATAGAACTAAGTGAGTTTGTAATATTAAAGCTTTAAAATATAACAGGGAATATGGTAGTCTTGTTATTTATTAATAATTAGCTTAAAAACTGACTCGAAATACTAGATATTTTCATATTGTTTCTTAAACTTTCCTTAATTAAAATACATTTATAAAAATATCTACATAATTCTTATAAACTCTTTAAATAAAATTCACTTTTAATGGTTTATTCTTTATCATTTTTATTAATCATTTTCATTAATTAAACTTAGTTTATAACCCAATACCTTTATCAACTTTCAATTAAAACTTAATTTTTTCCCATCAAATTTTCCAATTTTCCAAAGAAAAAACAATCCCTGAGCTAGAGCAGTCTGCCATTCAATTCATTTGCATGCAAAGTGCTCATTACTTTTCATCTGGGCAGCAACCAATCGGCGCTTCTCTCAACTCAACAGCCACCAAAATCCCCGCCGGCCTCAGGTGCAAGAAAGGTGCAATGCAAGTACACCAAAGAGTGCACATAACTCGATTCGCCTTTGATTTATGGTACGCAATAATAATCTTCATTTGCATGTTGCCCGCCCGTCTTCGGGGGCCTCAGGCACTGGCAGCCAACGAGGCGTATACTCAATGTGCGTGGCATGAAGAGTGAGTGAGTGAGAGAGATGTTGAGCGCAGAAGGTAGCTGCGGCAACGAGTTGCACTTCCGGCAGCTGCAAGTGTCCTTGTCCTGGCGCCAAGTCCTGATTTATGTGTACTTGGCAAAAAACTATTATTAAATCAAGAGCATAAAAAATGTATAAAACATACAAATTAGTTGGTTATTTATTTCTCTTATAAATAATACTTTTTAAATACTCTTATTTTTAATATTAATAAATTTTCCTTCAGTGTAATTCACCTGCTCAAAAACCTACTATTTTTTCTTTTTTGTGCCATTACAGCAATGGTTGCCTCATTAGCGACTTAGCGGAATGGCGTAAAGGAAACCGTAACCGAAAACCACACAAAAAAAAGGATACGCTGAAAGGGATTTCGAGCAGCAGCAGCAGCAGCCGCCAACATAAAAAAAGGTGGTGAAGGAAGCCGTAAAAAAAGAAGGGACAAAGAAATTGAATACTCATAGCGAATTTTGGGCATAATGAGTTCGTTCTCTTGCCACTAAAAAATAGAAACCCGAGCACCTCAAATGCAAATTGATATTAAGCCACATAAATCATAATCAGCAAGGAAAATTAATTAAATAGAAAAAAAAGAAAAACCAGACAGCAAATAAGTAAGAAGCAACCATGGCCTCGCCACCGGAGAGTCCCATCGAGGAGGTGGTCTATGAGTTGGAACACACACGAGTGCCTAAGCCCATACCCGTTGCCCTCGAGGATTTGTGTCGGCAGACCAAGTTCACCAAACAGGAAATCCGCGTTATGTACAGAGGATTTAAGACGGTAGATATAATTATAAGAGTTTTAATATATTTTTATTTATTATAAAAATTATCTCTTGATAGGCAAAAGAAAGTCCTAGTAAAAATATATTTTCCCCACAAAAATTTAATAAATCAAAATTACAGCGAAAAATTAAACCCGCAACTTGGTTAAAGGCTGAAAATATGAGCCATAAAACCTTAATATCTTCCAAGTAACTGCCTATTCAGCGGAAGAAAAAAGCGCACTCCCCATCAGGTCCAGAGGCTAAAATCTTTTTACAGCCCTATCCCCATCCCAATAAAATAAAGCTTTCAGATTTATGATCCAACAATGACAACTGCTGGGCAGCAGCGATGCGATGGGAAAGAGCTCCATAAATGGCAGCCAGTTTAATGCACATGCGTTTTGAATTTCATTGCAAATGAATTCGCTTCTCGGCGCGAGTGTCTCGAGACTCGAGTGTGTGTCCAAGCACTTACACCCAAAGTGCGGAAAAGTTGCTAACTCAGCGCGGGATAAAAATAAAAAAAGGTTTCAATATGTGGGTCAGTCAACAAGAGATGAGCTCCGGGGTCAAGTAAAATGGATAGCCCGAACCGGGTATAGTTTGGCTCTTTCAGATAGTTTTTGCCTTATTGACAGTTTGCCCCCATAGTTGATAGTTGGTCTCAGTGACCGTTTTGCTTGCTGATGGCTTTGGTTTCTTTTTTGCTCGTTTGCCCAACAAATAGTTGAAGAAGCCTGACAGCATTTAGTTTTCAACTACTCAGATGATTAAACTTGTTAACTTTCTTAATAAGGGAAATTATAGTTTTAGATTTATGAAATTGCTAAGTTTTTATTAATTTATGTTCTCAATAAATGAATTAATTCAGGAGAAGTAAATGGCCTTAAGGATATTATTTAGTTTTATTAGAAAGGTTTTATATTTTGTATATTTTAAATAAAAACTTCACAATGCTGTTTTGTTACATATCAGATTTTCTAGTTAAAGAAAGTATTTATCAACCTTTGGTTCTTTTTATGCCTAAACTTTTACCAAACTTAAAAATAAAATTGATTCACTTTATCACAAACTATTTATTACAGCAAAGATTTAACGTTGATAAGTAAATACTTTACTTTTCCCCATCAAAAACCGTCATAAGTTAAGCAAGATTCCTGGCGGTTTAACCTCTGTTGTCCTTCTTTGCAAACTTGCTTTCATTAAATTTGCCTTTTCTTTCTTTATTAATCGAGCAAACACTTTCATAGCGATTTCTTTCCTTTCTTCGCAGGAATGCCCCGAGGGCGTGGTGCACGAGGATTGTTTTAAGGATATTTACGCCAAATTCTTTCCACATGGCAGTAAGTATTTGTGTGTATATGTGTGTGTGTTTCCAAATAAATGTCCCTTTTGGCAGAGTGTGTGTTAGAGCGTCGCTGTCGCTGAGGTCTTAAGCTTCTCCTTTTTATAGTTGCGCGTCATAAAGCGCCATTTAAGCGAACATTTCGTCCTTGCAGCACAGCTGCGCCCTAAATGCCAAAACACCCAAAAAAAAAATACTCAAAGAAAGCCGAGAGAACAGAAAAATAATCACCCTGACACGCCCCCTATTTTGTGCTTGTTCTATTTATATAGATTCGAGTTTATACGCTCATTATGTGTTCAAAGCGTTCGATGTTAATTGCAATGGCGCCATTAGTTTTCGGGTAATTACTTCTTATTACAACAATCTCCTCCTCCTGCTCCTTTCTGTGGACATTTATTTATACAATTTTCATGTTTATTAGGATTTACTGGTCACCTTGTCAACATTATTACGCGGTTCGGTCTACGAGCGACTGCGTTGGACCTTCAAGCTGTACGACCTCAATGGCGATGGCCGGATCAGTCGCGGGGAGTTGAGTGAAATTATTTTGGCCATTCATGAGCTTATGGGAAGGAGACCGCACCAGCCCGAGGATGATCGCAAGGCGAGGGATCAGGTGAGAATAAATGGGTTTAAAAATGGGAAATTATATATATAATATAGCTACACACCCCCTCTTCAATTCAATCTACATATTTGATTAATTTTATGAAATTCAGGTAGCTTTATTTAGTTTCCCTTATGCCCCCTTATGCAATATCCTTCTGCAGGCAGTCCTAGAATATTTTGTTCTTGGCCAAATCCTGCCACATTGCAGCTGGTTTTACTAAGCTCTGGTTGCTTCATTCAAAAGGCCAGAGAGAGATGCAAAGCGAAATCCATGTTTATCTAGAATGAACGGCACGTTCTGGGCTTTGTTCCCTGAATATTCTCGTCTATGTCACCTACACTGACACAGATTTTGAATGCTTCATTTTTTATGCAAAAGCCGCACTCGACACAGCATCCGCTGTGACGTTGGTCGGGCTCACACTGCGTATGCGTAATTATAATTGTGAACAGAAACACAGTTGGAATGCATAAGAGACGACGACGACGACGAATCGGAATCGAAATGCATCGACACAGGAGGAGAGGAAACGGAAACTTTCATGTGCGGAAACAGCAGCGGATATTTTACTTAATGATGAAGGTTTCACGTTTCCCCCCCATTGAAAGTACCAATAAAAAGTCGTTGCTATTGAAATGGGAGATTAAATGTAAAATGGATTTCAGTTGAGGACTGAGAGAAAGTGAGAAAGAGTGAAAGCTGATGCCATTTATTTCGAAGTTTATTAAAGTTTTGCCAGCGAAAAAAGAACAGCTTTAATTAACAATATATTTTTTTGTTATTCTTTAATTTTACAGGTTGACCGTGTGTTTCGCAAGCTGGACTTGAATCAGGATGGCATTATAACGATAGAGGAGTTCTTGGAGGCCTGCCTGAAGGACGATTTGGTAACGCGTTCGCTGCAAATGTTCGACAACGACCTTTGATGACAAGAGGACGAGGATGAGCCAGAGCTGCGCAATTCCAGGACTATAAGATCTCTTATAGATCTCTAAATGCAATAAGCAACGCAACCGAAAACAAATTAAAAACCTCAGAAAAACCAAAAAACAAAAAAAAAAACTAAAACTATACAAAAAAAAAGAAGAGGAGAAAACCCAAAACAAAAAACAACCAAAGAATATGACAAACGAGAAACACCAGTGAAATTGATGGGAAATAAGGAAATGAAACATATTAGTAATTAAATAAAATTAGTTTAGGCAACAACAGCAACAACAACAAAATATCGAAAGAAGGAAATCTTTAAACTTTATGAGTGTGTTATTATATAACTAACAATGAGGTCATCAAAGATTGATCAGATTATATAGAGAAATATGTCATTTTTTGAGCATATTATGAATTTAATCCTGCCGTGAAAAGCGAATTGGTCTTATATATATGTATTTACTATATAAATTTATACATGGATATGTATATTATTTCGGGAACTAAACTAAACTAAAAAAAAACAAAACCACCAAACCAAATGTTTGATTCAGGAATGGAATTGGTATACCGACAACAAGAGAACCAGAGCTCTCAACACGATTTACTTTACTACAAAATATGCTTAACAAATAATAGATATAATATATTTAGCTAATGGATGTGTAAAGGCCAATTAAATTTAAAGGTTTACCTCTGTTCAATTTCTGCCAATATTTTCCCTTTAAGCCTATTTCTTCGCTGTCAATTAAAGCATTAAATAAATGCATACGGAATATGACAAATTGAATTACTTCACCAAGCGGTAAATTCTATTAAAACTCATTTTCATTTTACATAATTATTATCTTTCTTTTTTTTGGTTCATTCACTAATTGAATTTTATAAATTTGTCCCAATGAAGCTGACAAAAAATTAAATAAATAAATCTGTATATGGATTTTTTGCGTGGGTTTTTTGTCGTGCCCAACCAACCACCGATTTTTATGGTAAAAATAGCACTTGACAATTGCAGTTTAATTATTTATATTTATACAAGGCCCTGCTGATTTGTTAATGGTAGCTGCAGCTCACAACATGACTCTTCAATTTAAATTACATTTTTATTCAACTACACAATGCCATTAAATATTAACATCCACATCATAGGACATGTCAGGTTTTTTTTTTCCTTTAAAGCCCAGCCCATTCGAAGGTTGATGTTAAAAGTGAGGAAAACAATATTATCTGGAAAAATATTTTACTAAAAATACAAATGAAATGCGAGCGCGATTTTTATAAAAAAAACTCATAAACATTGAACGCTTAATTGTGCATAGGACAAGAGAAGACAATCAATGTGGTTTGATATTTCCTACTATATTTCCGCTTTTAGTTGTAAACATTGTTCTTCCATTGTTGCTTCAAACAAAAAGCATATTTCTGTACCAGAAAGCATACATACATGAGAAGCCTTAAAGGAATGATAAAAATAAATACAATAAATAAAAGACAAAAGGGTTTTCTGAAGTCAGAAATTGTTACATTACATATTTCCAAAAAAGAAATCATTTCAAAAACTATTTAAATATTTTTTCTCAAATATTTTTAACAAAATTTAATCAAGGTTTTGCTTTTCCACCCACTCCCCCATCTTCCACAATTCTTCTGACATAACTTAACTATATAAACGAAAAATAAGAATAAAAACAAAATACTCTCCCATCAAACGGCAAAGCCATTTTCTGCGAATCCATCAACAAAATAATCTTACAAGTTAGTAAATGTGTTTAACCTAAAAACCATTTTGTTTAGCAAGAGCATCTTGGCTAGACGTTAATCCTATGCGACCTAAACTTGTTAAACCACCCACGGAGACGATTTGTAACTTTAAGAAAACGATCTATGCAATATGTATGAACGTACACTGTCCAACAAGAACAAGAAACCTACATGGAATACTTATTGATATTAATACTATCACTCGAATTGAACGAAAGCTAAATGTCTAAACTAGTCAACATAATAAATAATGAAATTGAAACGCTTATACCTAAAATTAAATCTAAATTAAATCTAAATCTAAAACCTAATGAAATTTATTTAACCAAACGAATTGGAAGATGTTATTAACTCGGTTTTAGCTGCTAAATGTCCACGACAATTATGAACGAGAATGAATATCCACTATGCTATATGCTCTATACATATGTCGAGAGATCAACGTTTAATTGTTATAGCTAGTTGGAATGGAAATCGCGATGCCAGACCTTAATATGTGTAACTAATGTGTAGTAACTAATTTTTAGCATTACCTTTACAACAAACAACTACGTTTAATTCGTATTTAGTTGAAACTAAATTAAATCAAAATGTACCTATAGTAAATGTAAATTACGATAATAATTTTTGTCAGCCTAAGCGATATATGTATGTATCATATATGTAAATTTAAATCGAGATGTTAAATCCCCTGACGCTACCATCCAGCCATCTCGAATGTTTAACCCTCTAAGTTAACCAAAATATTTCATTTGTACACTATCCCCTATGAATAATAATAATAATAATAAATGAAACGAAAACTTAACAAAAGCAAACGTGGTTAGTGATTTGGATTGTTTATACTACTAAGTACACGATAGGAAAACGCCCTTGAAACATTTATTAAACTAATACTACAATAACAATAAACAATACTATCATATTCTATGAAAAAATCCATTTATGTGTACATTAAATTATTCAATTGTCTAAACATTCTTTTTGTCATTCGAAAATTGTTCAACTTTTCAAACAGCTTTAACGAAAAAGAAAACAGAACAGAACATTTGTATGTGTTGTCAACTTTCCAAATAATTAACATTAACCTTTTACACTTTGCAAATGAAACAAAAAATAAAGCATTAAATTGTATGAGAAAGTAAATTCACTAAAATGTACCTTCAGTTTAATAATGTGAACTAGGAAAAACTTAAGTGTAGGTAGTTTTAGTAGGTCTTATGAGTGTCAATGCCTCAGTTCTTAAACACTTCCATTCGAATTTCGTTAAAAGTTTAGTTTTTAGAACAAAATAAAAACAAAAATCATAACAAAAATAAACAAACTGTTCTTATGCCACTCTAAATAATAATAATAATAATAATAATGCAAGAAACAACAAACAAACAAAAATGATAAGAAAGTAATTAAAACAATGCCTCACAACAGAATGGGTAATGGATAAAAAACCGATAAACATTTTAATAAAAATAAAAATTTAATTATTTATTGGGTTGTTGTACTTTTATTCTGTGGGCTTAAAGCAAAGGATTTGGATTTTTCCCATTGAGACCTGGTTTTAGTACACTTTTCCAAACATTTTTCCCCAATTAAGACAATAGTTTCTATCATTTTGTTTAAATGTATGTTTATTTATTTGAAATATCAGTTTTAATGCCGCACTGTTCACAATAACTTGCCTCAAATTACCCATTGAGTCAATATTATGCGTTTTACAAATTTGCTGTTGTTAAATACAGATCTTGAGCATCGTTATATTGTATAACTTTTTCCATTTTAAATTGTATGTCTTGCGAAATATGCCATTTTGTCATACAAACTATTTAGTTTCCATATGCTATGAAGATGCAAAGTTGATTGTTTTTTGTTTTATGTTATTTTGAAGAGTAGATTCGTTTATTTGTGTTTTGGTTTTGATTTTATATGCTTGATGATGTTTTTGTGCTATAAATATTTTGCTACATTCAATTCTCCTTAAGTTTTAGAGACGTTTAATTTGAAAATTGCATTTCCTAAATATTCCAATGCTCTTTTATCTTTGTTTCGCTACAAATCCATAAACACATAAACGTGAATTTTCTTTTCTCTCTTAGCCTAGAACTGTGTATTTGATTTAACTTCATGACTTACTAAGAAATGTTAAAATAAATAATTTACTTCAATGTGTAAATTTAAATACAATATATATTAATTTGTATTTTTCTTTCGGGTTTGTAAATTTAATATAATTTTGTCCTTGGATTGGTTTACTTGTAGATTTAATTTATTTAATTAATTTATTTAGACGTTGTGAGGGGGTACAAAGTGTGACGTTCAGGCTACGCTTAACTAACAACAAAATTCACATATAACAACAATAAAATGAAAATGTTACAAAAAATATATATGTTTGTTTGTATATATATATATATTAATTATAGTTCATGGTGTATGGTAAAAATACAATGTAAATATAGAGATTTATTTTTGTGTGCGCATGGTAGTTGCCATTTTTAACATTTTGTGCTACCTTTTGATGACTTCCCATATAAATAGTTGCACTTACACAATGATGTCTAAATAATAAGTTTGTTTTCGATGCAGGTAAGTTGGATCCGACAAAATTCGTTACGATTACCCAATATTAATTTATTCGAGCAGTTAAAAGACTACTTAAAAAAGTGTAGGTCCTTTAAAATACATTAAAACAGACACTAGTCCTATATTGGGTGTTGCCTCTTCAAGTTTAGTCAAATCAGAGAGAGGTAAGGATACATTGCTAACATTTCCCTTTTGCTCCTCGCTCAAATAAATAAATCATAAATAAATAAAATTACAATTTTGTAAATACATAAAATATTTGGCATATAATTTCGCGAAGCTCTACGAATTAATTTGTTTTCGATTGTTTTTGTTTTTGTTTTCTGTTTAGCACAACAACTTGCACAAGGTTAATAAAAATGATTGGAAAATATATAGTTTTGGGCTAGGTCTTTGGATGGCAATGCGTTTTCTTAAGCCAGAACAAAAATCTGTCCATCATTCTCATTCTTGTGGAATGCTGTGTGTTATCATATGTTACATATACGTATATATGGGATGATTTTTACATACATCATTTGGCATTGTGTTAGCGTACGAAAATGGCCACAAAAGATAACTTAATTGGTAATCAAAAGTCTTATTTAGGGGGAAATTGAAAGAAATTTGATTGCTTTTCATTTTGTTTACATTTAATCCATTGGTTTTGGCATTTAACATTATACTTTTATACCTTTATACTTTTGTGCTTATGCTTTTCTCTATATATTTAATACATAGCATGTATCTATGAATTCGAAACTTTCTCGCTAGGCTAAGTATTATGGAGCTTGTTTTTCGAGATGGAGAAACAATGATGATCACTGGACATTACAAAAACAAAACAAATTAAAAAATATACAAACATAAAAATGCAATAAATAAATTCTTGAGTTAAAAAAGGTAAAAGTTTAAAAGTAGTACATATTAAAATAGAAAATGTGTTACATTTTTAATCAAAAAAAATCTCAAGAAGGTCACAAAATCATCAATAATATTCCAATAACTTCCAAAAATGCAATGCAGCATCGCTGTTTCTCCACCTCCATCGTTTATGTTTATATAAATTTTACTGTTTGTGTTTGTTGTTTGCTTGGTTGTAGAAATATCTTGTTTAGAAAAGTGTCATTTGTTTTTCTCGCTCTGCTTGCATTTCAATTTCATATAAAGTCGACTTCCGCCACATTGCGTGGCTTGTGCTTTAAAAAACATTCCACAAATCCCAAAAGGTGTCGTATCTCAAATACAATTGCTCAGCTTGTTGTCTGTCGTTTTGTTTTGTCTTCTGGTTAAAAGTACTACAAAAGTGTGGTGTTGTCGTGTTGTTGTTGTTGTTGTTGTTGGTTTGTCGTTTTTTGCTGTTGTTAAAGTATTGACCTGGGGACGTCGGACATACATACATATCTCTGCTAAATGCATTTACCCCATTCGCACGCACGCCTTTAGTAATAACGCTCGCAATGCATCCGTTTCGATTTGGTTTGTTAGTACTTCTCATCGTCCGTGATTTCCCTGTGGGAGTTCTGTAATTCTCAGGCCTTGTAGTGCTGATTCCTCACCGCACAGCACAGGCTCAGGGCGAAGGTCAGGGAGAGCAGCTCCAGCAGAATAACGGCGGCAGTGACGGCGAAGATGGTGACCCAGTTCTCGTAAATTATATCAATCAGTTTATCAACGCAGCCCTGTAAGAAATGAGAGTTAAATCATTAATCTATTTGTTTTATATCAGACTTTTAATTGCATTCGAGATTGTTTATAGAAGGCATTCCCGGATTCATCTTCTGCTACATACAACAAACCCAGCCAAGCGGCTGCCAGACAGAAATTTGAAATGCGTGTTGAATATCAATATTAATTAATACATTTTTATTGTCTCGGCGTCGGCGGGAGTGAGTTTTTATTAGCTGAAAGCAAAGAGCTTGCAAGGGGAGACTTGCGAAAACTCAAGAAATGCGTAAAGGATTATTAATTTTTATAGCCCGGCAGGCTACGAAATCATGAATCGACCACACCTATCAATTGATTTTAATGGTCTTTTTTTTTGGTAGTTCTTTGACTCGATGAAAGAGCGTTGAATGAATGGCAAATTAGGTTTAATATAATGTGAATGAGAGCTCCAAAATACCCTTTGGAGGATCTCCTCTATATTACCTGCTGATAAATGGCAGCGTTCAAGGGACCACCAAATTTAAGACGACGCGATAACTCGCATTCATTATCTTTTAGATTATCTTTGCAGCAGGATTCGGGTATATTATAGAAGACATTCATGGAAGAAACGGCGATCTCCACAATATTTGTGCGATCCACATTATTAAAACGACTCGTGGCCCAATCGCCAGGTCCATCGGCACCGCAGCACTTCAACTGAAAGAAGATAATTATCATATAAATCAGGTTTCTCGTATGTTTGGGTTTAATTATTCCAAATATTTACATTCTTTTGCAGAGTATCGAATGTGACGGTGCGCGAACTCATGGTGGATTGTCCATACTCTTCCTGAACCGAGGACTTGACGGCCGCCCGGACAATATCATCCAGCTTGTCTTTGTTGTGGAAGGCCCAGGCACCGGCTGCAATTTGTGCCACCATCACGATGAGTATGACACAGAAGAACTGCAAGAGAATTTCAGATTTATGAATGAATGTGCGGGGGAAAAAGCAAGTGGGCTTTGGGTTAATAAACTCGTTTCCATTTAATAAAGACTTATTTACACTGGAAAACCCTTAAGACTAAGTTGTCCTAAAGTAAATTATGGAAAAAATATAAATAGAAGCCTTTTCTTTGTTAAATTCGTTTTAAACTACTTTGAAGTTTAATAAGCTAATGCAATAGGTTTTTAAAAATATTATTCAAGAATTATGGTTAGAGATTTTGCATTTTATTCCACATTTTCCTGAGTGCAACGAATGGCAGACGTTGTGGGCGAGCCTCCGTTGCATTTATGCGAGCGGTGCTGTGTGGGCCACGCCACTGCATCCACTTTAATTGGATTTTCCAGACTCATTTACTCCATTTTTACTTACCGAAACCAGCAGACACTGCGACTCTCTGCAAACGCCCCAGCAGCCAAAGAATGCGCCCAGGGTGATCAATATGCCGATGCCCAGGAAAACGTAGAGGGCTATATGGTAATGATTGTAGGATTGTGTCATGGACAGCATGAACGTGGGATCTGTCAGCATCCAGACCGAGGTGATGACGATGGTCAGGCCGATGAGCTGCAAGGGAAATCAGAGACGATTAAAAAATCTATATACAAGTTATTTTTAGTATAGACTTTACGAATTTTCTGGGTAAAAATTGTAAAATTTACAGAAAAAGCATTGCATTTGGAACACACTGGGGAAACACGCGCCAATGACGCCATATGGCAAGGCGGCAATTAAAGTGGGAGGGAGGGAAGACCTACCCAAAGACCCCGAATTTATGATGTCAGCGTCAAATTTTGCTGCTTTTAATTTAATTAAATTAGGACAGCACTGAGTACATAACTAAGAAATTAATAACAAACAAAACAAGTACAGAAATAAGTGGAATTTAATTTAAATATTTAATATACAAAATATTATAAAAATATTTATAAAAATATTTATTATAAAATTACATTTTTTAAAGCTCACATGTGTTTATTTCTTATCACTTTTATGGGGTTAGGACACTGATCCCAACCAGATGCTGAGACGCTTGGCTCTTATCACTTGCAAACTTTTTTATTTAAAGAATTATTTTGTTTTATTTCCTTTTTTCTCTTCAATTTGCTTGGCTCTTATCGCTTTCGCTCACATATAGCAAACTTTTGTATTTAAACAATTTGTATTCATTTTCCTCTTCAATTTGCTATACAGAAATTGAATCATTTAACTAAAAAAAAAGGGCAAGCAAATTTAAATTTAAGTTCCTGCCATGAGTATGAAAATCTAATAAAGAGCTAATGACTTAATAGATGAGGCACACACAAGTGTCAGAATGAGTAAGTATGAATATGCATTAATTATTCAGCTTAAATATTCATCTCAGGGAAATTGGGTGTGCGATGGGAACTAATCAAGTGATGTAAACAAGTGGAACTTATTACAAGGGAAATATTTATGTAAATTTAAAAGCCACTTAACAAACAGAAGGCAACCTGTAAAGAATTTCAAAATAGAATATACATATATCTTATCTTAGAATTTTTCCTCTACACTGTAGTTTTCGAAATTGCCCAGAAATCTGGAGCAATTCTAGCATCCATGCCACTTGATAAGATTACGCAGCAGAATCTTGCAATTAGGAAATTTTGTAATGTTTTATGAAGTCAGCTTTCCATATTTTTCTATACCTTACATTTTAGAAAAATATTATTTCAATAATTTAATAATTTTTGAATTTTTTCTGTTATTACAAGGTTAGATTATAAAGTCAGCTAGCAATATTTTTCTATACCTAAATTATGAAAAAATATGATTTATATATTTCTGATCTTTTTTAGGTGCTTTTAGGTATTTCAAACATTATTCTTTATGACACCGAGAGGCTTAATTCAAGTCTCACCCTTAAACTTTCAGTAATCAGCTTATTTGTTGGCGCCCGAACATAAAAAAAGGAGGCCAGTGACTTAACCAAGCAAACTGAGCCGCAAAAATCCATGAAAACCTTATGAAATACTACAAGGGGAAGCACCAAATACCGGCTTTATGCGGGTGGTCCACGATATATGTAGAGGAAGCTATAGAAAATGGAAAAGCCCAGTGCGAGTGGGACAAAAAGTGTGCCACACACAAAGTGCATGATACTGCGCCGCCCTAAAAGTTCACTGTGTGTGCGTGAGTGCAGCTAACGGAAAAACGGTTCGTGGAAATGTAATACAATGTTGCAACATTCGAGGGCCGTTTATTGAGTAACATAAAAAATGAGGGAGACAAATAACCAGCAGAGTATATATAATAACTTATAATATATAATATATGTAACTTTCACAACCTTATAATAATAACTTATAATATATAATATATGATATATAACTTTTAGAACCTTAAACTAAAGTTAAGATAGAAAACTTTAATACTTTAATATTTATTATAATAATTTTAAAAAATAAAATATTTGTTCAGTTTCATAAGATAGTTTCCCTTACTTCATAATGGAACCTGTTCCCTAAACTTAAATTTCAGATAAAACCCACTTTAAAGTTCTTTAAACTTCTACCGAAAACTGACCCCAATTTCAAACCACTTCAATATTTTCGTGTACAAATGAAATCCACGCCTTATTTTTAGCCCTGTTTGTTGCAATTTTACGATTCCTGGCCACCATGTCGCGTGTCCAAACGAGAGGCTAATAAAAGTCCTTTCGTTTGACCCACTTTTCAGAGCCGAGGCGTCGACAGGCGGCAAACGAGAGAGCTTTTTGAGAAATTACAAAGCGAAAAGAGGGTTTCACAGTGCAGCTGGTAGCTCTGCCATATGCATGTCCAGTTGTAGTTATCGTGCCACAATTAACCGCATCGATTCCAAACTGCAGCCGGCAGCAAAATAGTTTTGCAAAATACAAACTGTAAATGAAAAATGAATGAAGCGCCACTCATGAATAATTGAGTGAAAAATAGCACAGCGACGGAAATAGATACAGGCGACCTTTCCTAAGACAAAAATAATTTTTCCTCTAAGAAGGTCAAAGGACAAAAACATTTTTAATGTTTTCTCAACTTGATAGAATAAGATAAACAGAAGAAAAATAAATTATATACCTAAAATACAACAAATTCTTTAAGTAATCTTGTAAAAATGTATTAAAATGTATAATAAATATATTAAACATTTTATTTGCCTTCTTTTTGAAGGCAAAGCAACTAAACTTAATGTTTTCTCTCAAAAAAAGTCTTTACTGTAAGTAAATGAATTGCTTTTCGGTGGGTGGTGGGGCTGGTGGGACGCAAGTCTTGTCAGATGGCCAACGGACAGCTTTTTTTGGTCACTGTCAACTTCAATGACGGCAGCGACGGCGGCGGTGGCGGCATTTTAGCATTTTAGACGCTCGCCATCGGCCTCCCGGCAACTCGCAAATCTGGGATCTTGGATCTTGGATCTCGGCATCATTGTGGAACGTCAGCGTCCTCAGAGATCGTGCCGTTTGATCACGATGCCCCACGGCGACGATGAAAATGGAAATGTTTGGAAACTGAGGCGCACAGTGGAGAGGAAATTCAAAAAGGAAACAGAAACGAATTTAAATCGATGCAGGACAGTGGTTATAATTTTATTATTTTCTAGAAAAGTTTATGTAAAATGCTGGCAGAATAATTTATAAATATTTTTTAATATTGTAATCAAATTAATTAAAAAAGTTTATTAAATTTATGGTTGTTTTCTAGACAAAATTAAAGTATATTTTTGGCATATGAGGTCTTAAAAACAATATATATTTTAGCAAAATATATTTAACCTTCATAGATTGACAAATATATTGATTTCAATCTTAAAATGCATGTTTCTTTATTACCTATTAATTCCTAAATCAATAAATTTCATTATTTATAGTTTTTTATTTATTTATAATAAAAGTGTATAGTTTATAGTTGTTTCCTAGACAAAATTTCAGTAGATTTTTGGTATATGAGGTCTTAAAAACAATATATATTTTAGCAAAATATATTTCACCTTCATAGATTGACAAATATATTGATTTCAATCTGCATTTTAAGATTGAAATGTTGCCTTATTACCTATTAATTCCTAATTCAATAAATTTCATTATTTATAACTTTCAATATGTTAAAAATACACTTAAACCAACGACTGGCCAACACATAGCTATACATATAATTAAATTATCTGACGCACTCTCAAGTCCAAATATCGCTCTAAAAATAGTACAAACGATTAGTGAAATGAACTGCATCACAGACACATCACAAATTCAATCACATTTCGCTGTCTCCTATAAACATCAAACACATACCACTGTGCAGCAAACAAAAACAACAAATACTAAAGACATCATAGACCAAAAAGAAAAACTACACCGAAAATAAGTAAGATACAAAAGAGATAAGATAAGAACAGATATTAAAGGGAAATATAATAATATATAGAGTAATGACCTGTTAAAAACCTGATTTTAAGATTAAGATACTTTAAAGTTTATCAGAAATAAAAAAATAACAATTAAGAGTGTTAAAAATTAAAATTAAAATATATATACCTAAAGATATAGCTTAGGGATTAACCTTAATTACTTTATAGAAAAGAAAACCTGCTCTGGAAAATATTTCAATTAAATAAATTCATAAAAATTCATATAAAATTCATATTAAATTAAAACTAAAATAGTTTTCAGTGCATTCTACAAGCGGACGCATATGTTTTTGTTGTTTTTTCGCCCGTATTCGAAAATAGCTTTTGACTAATAAATACTATAGACAGAAATCGAAAAAAGGCAGCAACAATCAACAAACCGAAAGCCAAAAACAAAAAACATAAATAAGAATCAAAATAAACCAGCATCTCATAAGCATCAAAAATCTGAAATTTGTTGCCCAAAGGAAAAGCGAAACTGATTTCGCAAGTGGAAAGAGTCTTTGGGCAAAACAAACACAAACAGACAATAATTGAATGAAACAATTGAAAGGCGATGTTGAAAGGCAGAAAGTCAAGAATTGCGTAAAAATACAAATAAAACAAAACCCCTTTGCTCCAGGGTGGGGTGCCTAATTTAGATCCTTTTTTTCACGGGATACTGGATAAGCCCCCGCAGAAGTTTGTAAAAATATCAAACGCACGTATACGTTATAAAAATAATAAAAAAAAAAAACAGAAGACAAAAAAATACAGGAAAAGGCAGAAGCAGAAGAAAAACAACTGAACAAACGTGTATAAGGGGGGTGGGGTGAGAGGCGGGAAGAAATGGGGAGGGAGATGCTTCAATATCTGTCAGTGTGGGTGTTGGTGGGCGTGCGGGTTCTGAGTGTGTGTGTGTCATTCACTCATACATACATACATACATTGGAACTTCTATTGTTTGTGGGGGGGAGTAGGAGTCGAGAGCCCGAAGATAGGAAGAGAGGAGCAAGCAATTGGTGGAGACCGATATTTCCAACAGATTTGGTTTAAAAAAAAAAATTACAATTTTAACTTATTAATTTTAACATTTCAGTAAAATTAAATTAATTAAGTTAAATAAAAATATTTGTCAATAGTTTTAAAACATTTTTTTAAAATTCTGTAATTGGTTTTTAACACAAAAATAAATTTTAAAATAATTCAAGAAAACCCGTTTCGCTTGTTGCCATCTCTGAGCGGGAAAGAGAGCGCCACCTACAGAGAGCTGTAGGACTCCAAAGGAGCAGTTCTCAAAGAGCGTGCGCAAGGCCCCTCCCTCCCACACCCCACCCCACCAGGAATAGGGAACCAGGGGCGTAGAAATACACAACACAAAAATACAAGCTCGCCCAAACACCCACATACACACACACACACACACTAGCGCAATCCCTGAGGTCCCCGTGTGTTCCAGTTGTTGTTGTGATCAGGATCAGGATTTGCTGGTGGCACACATACCCAGAATAAAATGTTTATTAGGACCATCAAGTATTTGACGCACGAACAGCAGCCGTTGAGACCCATGGCGGAAACGTTTTATTTATTCTTTTCTGCCTTTGGCTTAACTGGTTTTGGTCACCGCCGCACCACCCGAGATGCTTCTTGTGGCAGGAAAATCGGACTGCAGCAACTGCACTGCACTTTTCTTATCCACACACACACGTTTTGAAACACTTTATCTGTTTTCGTATCTTTTCGGATTTATCAGATATTTCGGAGAGCAAACTCTGCGATTTGAGCCGCTGATTGCGCGATTGGCCGTTGCAAGCGAATTATTTTAAAAATTTTATTTGTACTCGGCAGCGTTGCATCCGTCTTGTGCAATAGTGTGGTCATATTAATTTTTGATAAAAATACCGCCTTGCCTCGGACTTGTTTCCAGCGCTGCCAGCTTAGCTTACTTCAGGCTATATCTCGAATATTTGAAAACGGAAAACCTTATGAAGTTGCTTATATTTTATAAAAACAAACTATTATATTATGTTACTTACAACTAACCTTATTATGTTACTTATATTTTATAAAAACAAACTATTAAACCTCACATTTTGCAACCAAATGACTGCCTTAACAGCCTAAATGTTTTGCTTTATTCATAATTCCCCTCCTTTTTTAATTAATAAAATTTTCCTTGACATTTTTGAGAATAAATTAATAAAAAGTTTTTTTTTTTATTATATTTTTATTTTTTTTTTTATTTTTTATAGCATAAATTAATAAAAAGTTCTTTTATATATTTTTTTTAACTTGATTATACTTTTATTTAACAAAATATCTTTATTTTACGTTTAAATTTAGCGGTTTTTACTTTTAATTATTGTCTGGGCGATGCTGCCAGACCTGAACACATTTTCCATCGTTCCAAAACGACGCCCATCGTCGCGTGGCTTTCTCTTCATTTCGTGTTTGTCTCATCTCTCATTCGCTTCTGTGATTTTCGCTCGCGGAGAGCAAAACAAAATGAGCAATACATATCGGGACAGTGAATAGGAAATTATCCCTCCAACAATTCGCGCCAATTCCTTGCTAAAAACTAAAAACCAGTGAAATAAGACTCGAATCATTGCAAATAATCTTATTTCAGCGCAAGAGAAAAAGACGGCGTGCTGCCCACCATTTTGTTTTTGTGCCTCGTGCCTGTGTTGTGTGTGTGCGTGCGTGTGTGAGCCGTCCCCAGAATGTGGAGGATGAAGTATGAAAATATGAATTTAGGGAAGACACATCATAGATTTCAGCACTGAGCCATGGAACGGGCATCTTCAGAAGAGCCGGGTAAGTAGCGTAGGGCCATGTGCCATGACGCCATCGCGGTCTTCGGCGGCGCCTCCGGCGATCGTGTTGGGATCATGTCAGCGCTATTTCCAGTCTCAATGTGTGTGTGTTTGTGTGTGTGCGCTTGTGTGTGCGAATGGAGAGAAGAAATAAACAATAAAGCGGAACTGCGATTGGGCGTTTTATAAAAAAAACTCTTTTTCACCTTTTTTTTGTGTAGCCTGCAGTACGAATGAAGCCAGAAACCTGATATTGGAAGTCGCCAGAAGTCGTCCGGGCACGCATGTTGCCAAGTGCATTGAGGCCTACGAGGAGCAGCAGGATTTATCCTCGCTGCTCAGCCTGCTCGAGGAGGTCTCCAAGAACACCGACTACTCCACGGATCTGCGGATATCGCTGGGCTATGTAAGTGGAGAGATTTCCACAAGAAAATCTCTTCAAAAATTACGTAATTCTTCTTATTAATTTATGATTTTTCCACAGTATATTGAAGATTTCCTGCGCTATTGTCTGGCAAACAGTAATGTCCCACGTCGAACGGCCATTGTGACCGCTGGCAGAACCCTTCAGTACTGCGGCAAGATCTATGGCGACCGCGTGGAGTACATGTACCAGGTGGTGGAGCATCAAATCGAGGCATTGCTCACATCGCAGCCGCAGAAGGAGCCGGGAGGAGGCGAAGGCAATGGGTGAGTGAGCAAAGAGGAGGAAGAGCAGCAGCAGCAGCACAAGTTGATAGCCATGTGCTCTCTACCGGCTTTTGTGTGTGGGTGTCGCCATTCCGTCTGTGTGGGCAGCAGCTTCGTTTATCAAGTGCTGAAGTACCGCTTATCACTGTTTCGCCTAAACCCCCAGCTTCGGCTTTATTTACGCCCAATATCGGTGAACCCGGCTTCGTCACATGTTAATGAATGGTCGCTCCAAGATAAACAACAGCCAAGTGCTTAAAGCTTGAGGAATAAGCGTAGAAAAGGGAAAAATAAGATAGCTAGACATTAGATCATTCATAAATTTATACAGCGGGAACATAGATAAATTCTAAATTAAGTAATTAATGTATAAATAATCAGAAAACTCTTAAAACAATTTATAATTCGAAACAGAAGATAAGATTCATGGGAAAACAAAATAATTTAAACCCTTAAACATTCAAAGATTAAATTGTTATCAGCTAGGCAATGAATCCTCTAAAATTATTTAAAAAAATACATCATATTCAGTAATTGTTAATAACTTAATATTAAAACCCCTTAAAAAAACTTCGCCTAAATTCTTTAAATTCCCTTTTTCTTTAATAATAAAATTCCCTTTAATTCCCTTTAATAATAAAATTCCCTTTAATTCCCTTTAATAATAAAATTCCCTTTAATTTTCCCTTTAATAATAAAATTCCCTTTAAATTCCCTTTAATAATAAAATTCCCTTTAATTCCCTTTAATAATAAAATTCCCTTTAATATTCCCTTTTTTTCAGCTCCGAAAACCCTGCCTCAAAACCCGAGGAGCCGCGCAAGCGTCGCGCCAAGAAGCTAACCAAGAAGGAAGTGGATCCCTATTTGCTCACCCTGGAACCGCGTCGATTTAAAACCATGTCCGATGAGAAGCGTTATAATACAAGCAGCTTTGTAAAGTGCACGAAGAATCGAACTATAGAATACCTTTACCAGGATCACATGCCGCCGAATCTATGGCGTAACGCGCCCATTGTTGATCTCCAGAATCCTCTGGAGCAAGATGAAAAGAAGCAGTATAAAATGTTTACTTATCATGTGGAGCATCGTTACAATACCCTCCTGCCGGACATTCCGTTCGAGCGTTTGAATCTGATCAAAGAGTACGTGCACACGAATCAGATAAACACCTCGGAGATCCTCAAAGAGCACATGACCACCAAGGACTACCTGGATGAGTGCATAGAGCTGGAGAATAAAATGCTTGCCTCTCGCTATGGCGCCACAGTCAGAACGAGAACGAGAAGAACGCTAGACGATCAGGGAAAAAGACTGCTAGATGAAAGTGCCTTGAAAGCGAGTAGCGAAACGAAAAGGGCAAGAATGGAGGAGGATCAGGCCATGGAATCGAATGAAGCAGGGCTTACCGAAGCCATGGACACCAACCAATCAACAGGCGAAGCTCTGCAGAATCAAGTGTCCATAGATTCGGGTTTTGGCGAATCTATGAATTTGTCTCAGGAGAATAGTGCGATTAATTCCACGACGGTGGACGATTCCCTAAATGTTAGTCAGGTCGAGGACTTGTCCTTAAGCGTAGGCCAGTTGGAGAACTCTTCTCTAAGCGTTAGCCAAGTGGAGAATCCACCGCTGAGTAGCACGTTAGCCCTGAACGAGTCAAGTGTCCTGGACAGCACCAGACTGGACATTCCGCCCGTAATGAAGGAGGAGCTATTGCAAATCGATTTCGGCATCGGTATGGACGATGCCTCTGATTCCCATCATACAGGTAAACCAATAGCAATCCAAAAAAGAAGCCTGCTGCCCAAGCGTTCTCTTTTTGTTTCTCGTTTAAGGTTAAGTTTTTTGTTAATCTTTGCGTTGTAGAATTTGAATTACTCACACTTTGGTTTCCCTTTATGTCTCTTTTTGATTTTTACACACACTTGATCCACCCGCCTCTTGCATTCCTGCATTGTCACCCCGACACACACAGGCCAGTCTTTTGAAGATGAAGGTGTTGTTCTTTCAGATTTTGAAGATCAGAAGCAGCGCCGCAAGTTCGAAGATGCGGTGGCAAATAATGAGGGAGAAATGACGGATCTGAGCAAGATCAAGGTGGAATCGGCAGAGGAGATGAAGGAATCAGCTCCCATTATTGTAATGCATGCCGAGGAGCCAGTAAATGTGCCCCGGGAAGTCTGCTATTCCATAGTGAAGAATATTTTTGGTTTTCCCAAGAAACACATTCGCCGAAAATGTCTTTTTAAACTTCCCAAGGAATATGAATTATTTAAAAAGGCTGTAAGTAATTTTTAGATTTTTATTTTAATTTTAATTAAAAAATAAATCAAATTTCAGCGCCTGCCTAGCAAGCGAGAGGCGGAACCCAAACCGCCAGGTACATCGAGAGCTTTGGTGTGCCATGCCGAAAAAAATCAAGAAAATCAATTGGATGTGATACCCGGTTCGCCGGAGAGCTTAGAATTTGATTCGGAAATGAGTAAGGATACCTCTGATAACGTTAAAATCTTGCCATAAACATGTGTTAACGTTTTTGAACGTTTTTTCTAGATTTCCTTGGCTTTCGACGGCGACCAACTATGGACTCTGGCTTTGCTTTTGATGACATGCCAAACCGCTCAAGGACTATTTCCCCAGATGTAGATTCCTCGGCAAATCCAGTGAAGAAACCGAAAACTGAAGATGAAACTGAGGAAAATGCGCCCAGTGAAGCGGCGAACACAGAAGCACCAATAGAAACTGTTTCTGGCGAAGCAGTGGTCTCCGAAACGATAACTGAACGCGCATCAACAGAAGCTAATAATGCAGACACCACTGCTCTTCCTGGCCTGACTGAAAACTCTGGATTTGAATCCGGCTTGGAGGCTACCATAAATACAGGAATGGATAGCGGTTTGGGAATCACCATGGACTCTGAATTAAATGCCACCGATGGCACACAACCTGACCAATCAACGTTGGAGATTACAACGCTGCTGGAACAATCCACAATAATTGACGAAGCATCAGCAAAGGCATTACCAACAACTGCGGATAATATAGATACAGATGACAGGATAGACGTAGCAGAGAGCCAGGATATTGATGTGGATTTCGACGACGCGGACTTCACAGACTCCAGCGCAATGGTGGGTTTGCTTTTTCTTGCTTTCAATTTAATTTTTAACCACATATCTTGGTAGATTCGCGACTGGCATATGCGATTGGCACCCACCCTGGAGGCAGCCCATGCGCGGCAAAACTTCAACATCAAGGATTTGGGCACTGAGATTTTGAATGTGTGCAAGGCAGGAGTCGGTGGAGAGGCCACATTAGCCGATGTAATGGCCGACAAGGACCCCAGTATCATGTGTCGCTACATGCTAGCCTCCCTCGTCTTGGTGAGTGAAGAATTAAAAGAAAAGAGTCCTCAAACTAAATACACTTTAATTACAGACAAATCACGGCAATGTATCGTTGCATTTCGGTGAACGCGACAAAAGTAAACCCATCGAAATGTCACAGTTTTGTATGCAGCTAAAGAGTACGAAACAATTGGAAATTCATCCCGAGGACGATGTGGGCAACATGAGTGCTATTGCTGCTGCTGCTGCTGCTGCGAATGCCAAGCGCAAACCTGCCAAACGAACATCAGAAGAGTTGGCGTCTCCTGAGGTGTTTGCTAAAACAGTTCGATTGCTACAGCCAGTCCCCAAGACGAGCCAGTCTTCGTATGACACCGACTCGGGTATATCGTCGATGTGCTCCTCACTGCCATCGGCGTCCCAGGGAGACGAGTAGAAGACTGTGTGGCTTATGTGTTGAATGTTGTAGTTTAGTTGTAGATTATTGAGGAGCTTTGTGTAGATCCATTCTGCGTCCCAGTAATGTTCAGCCATTGTGTTGATTCGAATTATAACTAACAACCACCTTGCACCATTTTCAGGATCAGCAGGCAATGCACTTTTCCCAGAAGTATCGCAAGGTCAAGAGGCTTGGCTAGCAGCAAGTGCTTGCCAGAGAGAAAGAGTTTAAATTTAGTTTTCTGTACAAAGTATTAGTGTTAGTTTCCTATTCTTTAAGTCGGCTTGCAATGTAAAACTTTTGTTTTAAGCTTTGGACGCAATATTTGTGTGTAGTTTTCATTTAAACAGTATTATTTAAGCTCAGTTTTCCCAAAAACATTTTGAAATAGATCAACATGCATTTTAGTTTTTTTCTTATTAGTTTCTTTAAACTGCGAATTTTTTGCTTTTGAAATTTTATTTTTCTTTTGTATGCCATTTTCTTTTGAAATTTCTTTTTGTTAAAATTTAATTTTCTTGAAATTTCTTTTCCTTAAAATTTAATTTTCTTGAAATTTAATTTTCTTGAAATTTAATTTTCTTGAAATTTCTTTTTCTTGAAATTTCTTTTTCTTGAAATTTCTTTTTCTTAAAATTTCTTTTTCTTGAAATTTCTTTTTCTTAAAATTTAATTTTCCTTTGATTTCTTTTGTGTTTTACTTAAAATTTTTCTTATTTCGATTGTTTTCTTTTAGTTTTATATAAAATTTTATTTTCCTTTCAACTTCTTTAAACATTTTTTGATTATAATTTTAATTCTATTTTAATTTTGCATTTTGAACAATAACAAATAGTGTTTTGGAAATCCTTATGAGCTGATGATTAGTACTATCAACCAAGTACCTGATCTCGTATTGTACAAAATTAACAAAAAACGATTGTATATAAGGAAATATTGTAAAAAACTATAAAAAAGAACAATTGTACAGGGAAATTCTGGCTCGATGCTCTGTAAATATAAGGGGACAGCATAAAAATCAAGATATATGCAGTAAAACATAAGAACCCGAGTGCAAGAAAGAAAATTTTAATTTAAATTTGTTTTTTTCAGTAGCCTAAGTATAGTTTTTAAGGAATAAATCAAACAAAAATCTTAAATATGGTTTAAATGATTTTAATTATAAACAATTTAAAGGGAAAGCTTCCTTCTAAGTGCTATTCGGAATCGCTGCTGCCGGACTTTTGCTCCTCCTCCTTCTTTTCCTCAGTCTTGTAGTGGCGATACTCCTTCTTGAGCTCCCACATATTCTTGTGCGGATTCTTCATGTTGTAGTCGCAGACATCCTTGAGTATCTCCTTGAGGTAGCTAATGGGCTGATTGGTAATCTTGACGAGATCCTTGATATTGTAGTACTGGTGCTTCTCGAAGGCATGGAATAGCATGTCCATCACAGCGTTCTTGTCATCGCGAGCCTTCTTGCCCTCGGCCTTCTTTCGCTCCCGATATTCGATCTGAAAAGAATACAAATAATAAGATTAACAATCTTTTCCTGGCTTACAATAATAATAATTACATTGTGTGCATGATCCTTCACAGGCTTAAAGTTCTGCACGATCTTATCGATGGGCTGCACCCGTCGCTGTGGCTCCGAGGCCTTGCGTATGGACTCCAGCTTCAGCTTCATGTAGCAAGTATCGGCAATTGGCCTACACTCCAGTTTCTGGACAATGCGACCCTCCATGTAGAGCTTCTCGTTGTCCGGCTGGCCGGATGGCATCGACGACGAGTTCTCCTTGCCATTGCTGGCCGCCGCGGCCGCCTCAGTCGGCGCCATGTGCGAAAATACCCCCAATGTCTGTTTCGTGACCTGCGACACATCCAGAACGTGCTCGGTGGGTATCTTCTCATCGGGATCCAGAGCCAGGACAGCGGGCGTCAGCGAGAGCGAGACCTGGGCCTTCTGGCCGGGCGTCTTGCTGATCCGCAGCTTGCCCACGTCCATGTTTGACGGTGCCTTCTCCCATTTCTGAGCAATGTACTTTGGGACCTTGACCAACCACACGCCACGTCCGGCATTTGACAGATCCAGATCTTTGTCGATTATTTGCACTTTATCCTTATCGTCTTTTGACATTGTTTTGTTTTGTTTTTATTTGGAAACGCGATTTACAGAGGATGCAGATTCTTTATTTATATTTCGTGCTGGCAAAACCAGAGTTGCCAGATGATGCAAATTTTACTTTCTCCGCAAAAAATCTCAAACCGTTGAAGTTTCCCCCTAAAAAATCCAGTTTCCCTCGTAAAATCGAAAAATCAGTTTATTTCAAATATAAATTTTATTAAAATTATATCTGCACAGAAAGGAAGCTTACTTCGGTTCACCGAAGTTTGTATACCCTTGCAGAATTTAAACAATAAATTAAAATGGAAATTCTGAAATTATAATTAGTTGCCAAATCTCAAATTTGATGAAAATTGTTTGAAAAACGGCAAAGTTATGTTTTTTTTTTATTTTTCTGATTGTTCCTATGGAAGCTATAGGATATAGTTGGCCTATTTTCATGAAATTTAAACCGAAATTCAGGAATAATAAATAACGGCTAAATCTCAACTTTAATGAAAATATGTTGAAAACTGGCAAAGTTATGGATTTTTCTTTTATTTTCCTGATTGATGCTATGATAGCTATAGGATATAGTTGGCAGATTTTCACGAAATTAAAATCGAAATTCAGGAATAATAAAAAACGGCTAAATCTCAACTTTGATGAAAATATCTTAAAAACTGACAAAGTTAAAATTTTTTTACTAAAAATTTTCCGATTGTTCCTATGGCAGATATATGATATAGTCGTCCAATCTGGCTCGTTCCAACATATGTACGAGTGAGAGTATACAGGAGACTAACTACAAAGTTTCATTCAGATAGCTTTAAAACTGAGAGACTAGTTTGCGTAGGAACAGACAGACGGACAGACGGACGGACAGACGGACAGACGGACAGATGGACATGGCTAGATCGACTCGGCAGTTGATCCTGATCAAGAATATATATACGAGTATATAGAAGACTAACTGCAAAGTTTCATTCAGATAGCTTTAAAACTGAGGGACTAGTTTGCGTAGAAACGGACAGACGGACGGACAGACGGACATGGCTAGATCGACTCGGCTGTTGTCTTCTTCATTGCGTTGCAAACTTCTGACTGAAACTATAATACCCTGCAAGGGTATAAAAATAGAAGTTATATCTGCAACGTTTTCAAAGAAAAATAAACAAAAACTTTGATTTGTTGTTGAATTTGTCAACAGTATTATAATTTCTTTTATTTTGTTGGTTTCCCCCGGGCCCTTGAATTAAAAGATTTCTTGTAGGTTTTAAAGAAAAAAATCATAAAAATGTATTTATTAGCTAATTAAATACAATGCAGTTAGAATTTGTTCTACAACGTTTTTGTTTTAAAGTTTTTTAAATGTAATAGTTATAATGTATATTATTGCATAAATTGCATTTCGGTTGGTGTTGCTCTTGCGGTTGCATTATCAATTTTTGTAAAATTAATTAATATTGCTAATTAAAAACATAATACACTGAAGCGACCTATGATGCTGTGTTGTTACCTACAAAGATCTGCAAGTTTTTAGGCTAATGTATGTCTTATTTTTCAATATCCGGTGGCTAAGGCTAAAGCACTTTAGAAGTGAAACTTTTCAACAAAGCATTGCTAGTTTTTTTTAATATTTGTTTTTTGCTAAAGCTGTGCTAATTGCTAAGTACGTTTAAATACGTTTTGTGGATTCTATAATGAATTATTTGTATTCTGTGGGAGACAATCACTAAGTGCACTACTTAAATGTTAAAAAGGCGTTTTCAAGTTTCGTTTTCACTTTCGAATTATTGCAACAATTAAAGTTCCAACTGATGGCGAATTGCAGAGATTGTGGAAGGAGTTTGTTTTTTGTGTAGACTAGCAACAAAGATTAAACAAAAGTATATATAGCACAAAAATAATTAAAATTAGGGGAATGTGATTCATTAACTACCATTAAATACAAAAGTACTGTTTAGTGGGTGTTCGTGTGTGTAAAAATTTGTAACATTTATCATTCGTTTCGAGAGATCCATAATTGTAATTGGAAAGTAAGCTGATTGCTTGTAAATTTTTGTGATATTCATGTGGAATCTATTAAGCTTCAACTCCATTATGCTTTCAGGATATGTGTGAATCAATTTTTGTTGTTCCCAAAAAACGTGATTTGTGAAAATGTGGAAAAATAGTTTAAACCCAAACGCCATGTGGATTTTTACTGGTCGGTACCGCCGTCTCCAGTTGCCTCGGCGAGCCAATGATCCGACGACTGCTACCCTGCTTATTGCCCGGTGCTGCCTGCTGTCCCTCTAGTAAATGCTTGATTTCCTCTGCCGTGGTTGTGACGGTCAAACTCTGCAGATTCACCTCCTTCATCTCATTGACCAGCTGCTCAACCTGCCGCTTCTTCTCGGCAATGGCATGTTCGATCATCAGCAGCTCCTTCTTCAGGCTGTCGGCCGTTTTGTTGGATGTGTCCGTGTTATGCAAAGCCTGATCGATTTCGCTCTGTATCCTCTCCATTTCCATCAGAAAATCGCGCTCTACCGTTTGTCTAACAAAAATTAAAGAGGTTTAGAAAGGAAATAGGTAAGGAAATTTGTATTCAAACTATTAAAGAGTGAAATTATTGACATTTGATGCGTAAATTCACATAAATATCAATTAAATTTCCAATTCAAGCTCACCGATTCGTCTGCTGCTGTTGCTGCTGCTCTAGCTCTATGTCATCCATCAAGAGACGCATCTTATTCTTGCATTGCAGCAACTCGGTCTCGCAATTGGCCAGCTTCGAGCGGAGCAGAGCAATTTCCGACTTAAGGGTCTTCTCCTGCTGCTTGACCAGTTCGTTCTCTTCCTCCACATATTGCAAAGTTTGCAGCTGTTCGCTGCCCTGCCTAAAGATTTGATCCGCCTTGGAGATCTCACGCGATATGGCCTCCAGCTCGTGGGCATGGTCTCGTTCTTTGCTTTCTAAAAACACAATTTCAGTGTCGAACTAAAGGAGAAATCGAGTTAATTAGATATCTAAATAATTGCCTATTTTATTCACCTTTTGCAATTCCATTTGCTGAGCTGTGATCTTCTCTCGCTGGAACTTGATTAACTGCAGCAGATCGTTGTACTGCGTGGCCTGGAACATGCTCTCGCCTTCGTCCATGGCCTGGCTGCCGTTGTTGTTGTTATTATGCTGATCGTAGTCGCTGAGAAAGGGATTCGTCGACGAAGAAGCATTGGACATTGTGTCCGCATTGCTGCTGGCCAGGCGTTGGCCCTGGCACATGGGACTGTTCCTGGGTGGCGGCGGATCACGGTATGGAGGCGGGACTAGAGCTCCATTTGCGGAAATCGTTGGCGTTTGTTTATACAGCTCCGCCGGTGAGTTGTTATTGTTGTTATTAATGCTATTGTTATTATTGGTGTAGTATATGTCATTGCTGCTGGGACTGGAGCGTCGCAGTTCATTGCTGGATTTGCTCAGCTGGCTGTAAATGTGCTGATTGCTGCTGTTGTTGATGTTGTTGATATTGTTGTTGTGATTGCTGTTCAGGCTGTTGTTATTGTTGTAGAAATCATTGTAGCCAACGTTCGGCGGATTATGGCTTGTACTGGTCATATCCAGCGGGTTTGATAGGGATTTCTCATGCTTTGGCACTAGCGGCGTAACCATGTTGTTGTCCTGCGTGGCTAACTGATCTGGTGGTGGGACTGTAGGAGCCACCAATGTAGATGGCTGTTGATTAACCTGCTGTGGCGACTGCTGCTGCTGCTGTTGGGGTATCCCCTTGACTATGCCTATGTTGTCAAACTGCTTGGCATCGTAGCCCCTGAAAGAAGCAAGGATTTTAGTAAATATTATAATAAATAATATATAATTAGCATAAAATATATGAAAACAAGGTTTTTTCATGAATTTGTATGCATTCTATGATAGTTTTAGCCATAAAGGAGGAGGATTTTAGTAAATTTTAGCATAAAATATATGCAAACAAGGTTTTTTCTTTGATTTGTATGCATTTTGTGATAGTTTTAGTCAGTAAATTGCCATAAAGTAGGTCAGCTAAGCGTATTAAGATAGTTTAAATGAACATTTAAGCTCTCAAGGTTCCATGAAACACACCCAAAACTCTTTTTTAATTCCTTTGTGCGATAGCTCAGCTCGACATTCGATTTTTGCTTTTGCAAGGCAGGGGGTGCTGGCTTGCTGGTCATATTGTTATTGTTGGACCCAGCGGCTTCTTTGTTGTCATCACAGCATACGTATTGTTGTTGTTACTCTGCTGCTGCTGCTGTTGTTGCTGTTGCTGGGGCTGTTGCTGTGTTTTGTTTTCGGATCGCTGCAAAATGAACTGCACATCATTTGCATACTCGCCCCATTTGAGGAGCAGCTTCATGGGATTCTCATTGGGGGCCAAGTGGCGTTCATTATTGCGCCATCGCTCGATGAGGGTAAAGCGGCCCACCTTGCCAGTGGCATGGGCCAAGGCAAACACCACATCCTGCAAGAAATACGAGGGGATTAATCAATAATGAAGAATATAAAAGCAATCAGAGTGGCAATTATTTATGTACCTGGCATGTGGTGTTCACCGTCACGCCACACACAATCCGCTGGATGCCCTCAACCCAAACTTTCAGCTCCATTCCGGCTAATTGTTCTTCGGTCTCTGCGGCGGGCAATTATTGCTATTTCTCCGATGGCGGCGGCTACCAGAAAATTGCTTTCTTGCGCCGCTCCAACTGACACCGAGGGGTTGGGGGGATGTTCTCTACTGCTAATGGCTTTTTTGGCTGCCTCGACTGGCGTTCTGCTGTCGCACAGCCAGCGAAGCGTGTCAACTGCACTCCGCCTATCCACTTTTCCCTGCTTTTCCTGCTGCTCACTTCCCTTTCTTCTGTTTAATTTTCCCGATCGCAGCTTCTGCTTCACTTGCACTTATTTACAACAACAACACAACGGGTTTCATGCTGGTGTGCGTGTGGATTCACTGCAGGTGTATGAGTGTGTGTGTGCGCTGGAAAAATTCTGATTCACTTCTTGGCTAACCGAGCTTATACTCGATTTCGCGGCTAAGCTGGTGCTTTAGATTTTCTTTCACTTGCTTCCAGTTCTAATTAGCCATAAAACAAGCGCTGCAAGGCCATATATACGTTTTTTATGCACTTTTTAACAAATGTTTATAATGCTGAGATTTAGTGTGGCCAGTTTAAAAATGTTAAAAATACCAGAAAAAATAAGCGTAAACCCGGAAAACTTAAACTAGGAGTGCTGCCGGACTGTTTTTATCTTGTTATCGATATAAGAAAACTCCATTTGTTATCTTCATTAGTAGCAGCCACACTGCAGGCCCCAAAACAAAACAACTCGGTTCGCGGAGGCGAAAAAATTAGAAGAAAATTCCCCACTGCGAAGGCCTTGGAGGCCACAAGCATTTTGACAAAAAGCCATTAAGGACCTCCGGGAGTCCCGAACAGTGCCGCCCGCGAGTGCAACCAGCGTGGAGTGACTGCTGATCAGGCACACATCTATTGATTTTGGTTTGCAATTGTGCATTAAATATTAAGCGAAAAAAAAGTGGGCTGGGCGCGTGGCAGCCAGTGGCAAATTGTTGCTCCTCGGAAAGCAAATCCAATACCCACTCCTCCTAACCCCCCGTGCGATCGTTTGTAATCCGGAAATGCAGGCAACCACCAGAGGAGCAGAGACCAGCGCCAGTTGGTGGACGGAGTGAAGCCACCAGGAGAGAGAGAAGAGGGAGAGCTTGAGCCAAAGCCAAAGCGTAGCCGAAACCGTGATATTTTTGGGGAGTGCGTGTAAACAAAGCGAAAAACAACACTAACATAATTACAACACACACAAAATGGCCAACAACAGTCGAAGTCGGGCCATACTGAGCGTGAATCTCGACGCGGTCATGGCCAACGATCCGTTGCGGGAGCTCTTCGAGGCCTGCAAGACGGGCGAGATAGCCAAGGTGAAGAAGCTGATAACGCCGCAGACCGTGAATGCCCGGGATACGGCGGGACGCAAGTCCACGCCTCTGCACTTTGCTGCGGGTAAGTCGAGAGGATCTCGAGATTTCCTTTCCGCCGCCCAAGGACGTCCTAAAAACAGCATAATGTCCTGCCACCCTTTTTAGTTTTTTCTGTTTTTGTTGCTTTTTGGCCAGAGTTGAAGGACTTGCAACCCCGCCGCACTGCGGGCTGCTCTTGTGCGGATTTGGCCTTGAGCTAGTTGCGCCTGGGTGTGACGGGCGTCATTGTCGTCTCGGTCGCTCTCGGTCGGACACTCGCCTGCTCCAATGGCGTCGAGAGTTGACCTAGTTTCCACTTGCCTCGGCTTTTGCTTGTGCCTCTGCTTCTGTTCTCCGCTTTTCTGTTCTATGTGTGTTTGGGGTTCGGTTGGTGCTTGTTTCCGGAACTCTCGCCGTGTCTCCATCCCCCCCCCAACCTCTTTCTCGTGTGCGTGCTGCATTTTAACAATTTCTATTTTCACAAAAATATGCACACACAGCTGCGGTTAAGATAATAGCACCTAATGGCACTGCCACAGCCACATTCAAAGGTGTTGCTTGGTGCTCTTCTCCCAAAGCTTTCACATTTAGCAAACATTTAGCATTGCAAATAATTGAAATCAAGAAGATATGCAACAAAATCAGTAAACAATTTGTATTTACCATTTTTGTATATGTTTATTTGGTGCATTTTCACATTTACCATACAAAAAAATAAAGCTACAGGTGTGAAAGGTCCATGGTTACTTCTGGTAACCAAGGCAACATTTAAAACGTTTACAAGGAAAGAATCTAAAAAGAGTAAATTATATTGGATTAAATAGTTAAGATTTTAATATTTTTTATCTATTTTTGTATATTATTCTTTTTATTGTATTAAAAATCAAAAGCAAAACCATTTTTTTTAAATATTAATAAAAAACCCCTCTTTAAAATAACTTAATAAGATGCATTTAAAATTAATTTAAAATTTTATCAATTATGAATATTTTCAATTATTCAATTACACCATTTAAAAAAATTGTAAAACTCTTCAAAAGTTTTCAATAAAAATTCATTCAGAATTAAATATATTAAAAATGTGGCCAAAGTTCTTGAATTTTTGAAATGTATTGCTTTCTGTAAATTAAGTTTTTTTTTTTTTAATTTTATCAAATTTTATACATATTTTTTATTTACGTTTCCAAAGGATATACATATTTATATATTTTTGTATATTATTATTTTTATTGTATTAAAACTAAAAGGATAGAATTTTCAGAGATTTCGCCCTGTGGTATAATTAATAAAAAAAAACTCTTTAAAATTTCTCAATAATGGGCATTCATAATTAATTAAAAATGTAATAAAATAGAAATATTTTTAAATATTAATACACAACTAGCAAGAATTAAAATCTTTTCAAAAGTTTCCAATGTTTCCAAAATTCATTCAAAATTTAATAAATTAAATGTGGCCAAAGTTATGGAATTTTCTATTTTGTACACAAACATTTTTTTATTAAACAAAAACAGTGCAAATTATAATTTAAGGATTTGAGGATCTTTAAAATTACATTTCTAGTCAAAACTCTTTACTGTATATATATTGAATATTCAATATTTTCGAAAAATAAAAACACAATTTGCAAAAATTAAAATCTTTTCACAGTTTCCAATGTTTTCAAAATTAAATCAATTAAAAATGTGGCCAAAGTTCCTGGTTTTTCTATTATATACTCAAACATTTTTGAAAATTATAAATTAAGGATTTGAGGTTTTAAAAAATACATTTCTAGTCAAAACTCTTTAATTTATATATATTAATATTCAATATTTTCAAAAATAAAAACACAACGTGCAAAAATTAAAATCTTTTCAAAAGTTTTCAATGTTTTCAAAATTCATTCAAAATTAAATCAATTGAAAATGTGACCAAACTTCTGGAATTTTCTATTCAAAAATCTTATTAAATGTTAAATTTTTATATTTAAAAAACACTGCAAAATATAATTTTAAAACCCTAAACTTTCTAGTCAAAACTCATTAATTTATATCAAGCTTTGTTATTAGGTAGATTTCCATTGAAAAAGTTCTAATGAAAAATATTTTCCTACCTGTCGTCCGCTTTGTTGCTTTTTATTTTCGTTGCAGTTTTCTCTATATATATCTATGTGTTATTTTTACTAGAGGGGGAGGTGTTAGCTAGTGATATAGTGGGGCTTTGGGGGTCGGTGGGCTGTGAGAGGGACTTGTTGTGGCTGCTGCTGCTGCCTTAGCTTCAGATTCGGATTCTGCTCTCGGCTGCTGCCTCCTGCTGCCTGCGCCAGCCATCCTGCTGACGTCTTTGGCTCAATATTTTGCGTCTTTTGTTGTGACTTTGGCCTAGTTAGCATTTTTATGCATTGCGATTAATAAAATGTTGTCAGTTTTTCACTAAAAATAACTCTTTTTGGCTTTTTATGTGTAACTGTTTCTCGCCGTCGACGCACGCCCCTTGCATATCAATTTCGCCTGTTGGCTTCTTTTTAAGTTGAGCACTTTTTTATTATCTTGTGGTCGGTGGTTAGGTCTATGATTCATTCGTCTTGGGTCTTTTCTTTCTATAAACTGGTTTTCCATTTTATTTTCTTGTTGTATTTTCGTCTTTTTGTCACGTTCTGTGAACCAAAAAGTGAGATCTTCAAGAGGGGGTCTTTGTTTATTGTCTGTCTGCCAGCCAGCGAGCTTAATTTTGTGTTTTGTGTCTTGTTTTCACCTTGTTAAATGTACGAATTTTTTCCAAACAATTCGATTTTGTTTTTCGGACAATACCTGTTGCAGAGGAAGCTCACGTTTCTTCCTTCCTTTCCCGAAAAAAGTCGTGACAAACACAGTAAAACTTAATTGTTTAACTTTCGGTTCTATTCAGCCTTTATCTCTCCGAGGTGTTTATTTAGCCAAAAGATAATAATATAAACTGGGAGAGGCCAGCAGAACAGAGCGACCTTCCTTGATTCCTTCCTTGTCTGTGGCATTAAAACTTGCTTTTATCGCTTTTATTGCTGCCCCAAAAGTTGGGCATAATTAACCTTCAGCCAGGCAATTGCAAATCAAGTTGCCAACGAGTATATCTTGGGTTATAGTGCATGAATTGCCCACTCAAGGATCACTTTTATGGTCCAAAACATTGGCCCTCCCTCAGCCCACAAGTGCAACAGTTGAAATATATAAGTTTTCCATTCTATTAATTTTTAATGCAAAACTTTCGTAATTGTTTGGGCCACACACAAAAAGTGAACGGCGCAAAAACGTTTCGCAAACCTCAATTTTTTGGTGGGTGGCTCAAGCTCAAGCTTTTGTTTGCCGCCAAGTTTTGTAATTGGCTTCGGTTCGTTCTCCTTGCAGTTCATTAAAAACAATAACTTTGCAATAGATATCAACTCGACTAATCATTTTATTTATTATCTAGAGTGTGTGTATGTGTGTGACTAATCGAGATGAGTCAGTTATCTGAGATATAGACAAGTTTTTGGGTTGATATTGCAAGAAATCCAAGTAATTCGGAAATAAATAAAAGGGTTTATTGCTCAAAAGTTGCAAATCAAATCGGATTTAAATGATATAATTCCATTTGATCTTGATTTTAACATTGGAAAAGTAATTATTATTATGATTCATGATTTTAAGAGCTGCTTTTGGGGTAATTCCATGTTATGAACAACTTACAGCTTTCAATATCAACCTTGATATTTATTAAAAATATGTATAAGTAAGGTTTTTATTAAAATGCGTTTTCACTAAGCTTTGAAATTGTAAAGCTCATTAAATGGCTTTTTCTAGAGATACCAGGAAATTGATAATTGATATATCAATATTGTATCAATATATAAACCTTTATTTTAACATTGCGTTAGAACGATAAATCTAATATAAAGCTTTAAAAACATTTTTCTAATTACGTTTCAAATATAGTCTGTAAAAATTATACAAATAATTTAATTAAAATAAAGTTTTTCCGATATATCTTTCCGTTTTTCCGATATATTTTTATAACACATAATTACAGCGAAAATTGTAATATAAATCTATATTTTAACGTTGCAATAAATCGATAAACCGATATAGCTTATAAATATTAGTCTTTTTAGGCTTTAAATAAAGTCTGTAAAAAGTATACAAATCATCAAATTAAATAACAAATTTTCGATATATTTTTTATAACGATAAATGCAATATTTTTTGATAAAAACTTTTTCGCTATAACAAACTATGATTATTTATCGAACTTTTTCCTTCGATATATATTCCTTATGCGGGTCTAGGAATTCAGTCAATTCAAACCCATCTAACCATAGATTTTTATTATTTATTATTTCACTTTATAATTAAAATATACATTAAAATAATACCAAGAGTAAGAGGCACCCCTTTCTATGCTTTCTTCGTTTCCCTTGTGATTAATACGATTCATAGGCCACGGGCAAGGTTGGGAGAACCCCTAAACAAGCCAAGAAAGACGACTAGTAGATAGTAGACCTTCCCGTCTCATTTCTACGGCTTGCCATCGACCACAAAAATATACTAAAATTGACACTCATCTCTTTTTCTATTGCTTTCTTTTTTGTACCCATCAGGTTATGGCCGCCGGGAAGTGGTCGAATTCCTGCTTAACAGCGGCGCCTCCATCCAGGCCTGTGACGAGGGCGGCCTGCATCCGCTGCACAATTGCTGCTCCTTTGGCCATGCCGAGGTGGTGCGACTGCTGCTGAAAGCCGGAGCCAGTCCCAACACCACCGACAACTGGAACTACACCCCCTTGCACGAGGCGGCCAGCAAGGGCAAGGTGGATGTGTGCCTCGCCCTATTGCAGCACGGTGCCAATCACACGATCCGAAATTCGGAGCAGAAGACACCTCTGGAGCTGGCCGATGAGGCAACCAGGCCCGTTTTGACCGGAGAGTATCGAAAGGATGAACTATTGGAGGCAGCACGCTCCGGCGCCGAGGATCGGCTGTTGGCTTTGCTGACGCCACTGAATGTCAACTGTCATGCCAGCGATGGACGACGCTCGACGCCCCTCCATCTCGCCGCTGGCTACAATCGGATTGGGATCGTGGAAATACTGCTGGCCAACGGGGCGGATGTGCATGCCAAGGATAAGGGCGGTTTGGTGCCGCTGCACAATGCCTGCTCCTATGGGCACTTTGATGTTACCAAGCTGCTCATTCAGGCGGGCGCCAATGTCAATGCCAACGATCTGTGGGCCTTTACGCCGCTCCACGAAGCCGCCTCCAAGAGCCGGGTGGAGGTCTGCAGCTTGCTATTGAGCCGCGGAGCGGATCCCACACTCCTCAACTGTCACAGCAAGTCGGCTATTGATGCGGCGCCGACCAGGGAGCTTAGGGAAAGGATTGCATGTGAGTCTCATTTTATTATTTATTATTTATAATTTATCAATTTTAAATCTCTTTCACTTGCAGTCGAATACAAGGGACATTGTCTGCTGGATGCCTGCCGAAAGTGTGATGTCTCCCGTGCCAAAAAGCTGGTCTGCGCAGAAATTGTAAACTTTGTGCATCCCTACACGGGAGATACTCCTCTGCATCTGGCCGCCGTTTCACCGGATGGCAAGCGCAAGCAACTGATGGAGCTGCTGACCCGAAAGGGAGCTCTGCTAAACGAGAAGAACAAGGCATTCCTCACTCCCCTTCATCTGGCCGCCGAGCTGTTGCACTATGATGCCATGGAGGTTCTGCTGAAGCAAAGTGCCAAGGTAAATGCGCTGGACAGTTTGGGACAGACGCCTTTGCATCGATGTGCTCGGGATGAGCAGGCTGTTCGCCTGCTGTTGTCCTATGCCGCAGACACGAATATCGTTTCGCTGGAGGGACTCACCGCCTCGCAATTGGCCTCGGACAATGTGCTCAAGCTGCTTAAAAATCCGCCCGACAGTGAAACCCATTTGCTGGACGCTGCCAAAGCCGGAGATCTGGACACTGTACGTCGCATTGTGCTAAACAATCCGCTTAGGGTAAACTGTAGGGATTTGGATGGACGACATTCCACGCCGCTTCACTTTGCCGCTGGCTTCAATCGGGTGCCGGTGGTTCAATTTCTGCTGGAGCATGGCGCCGAGGTATATGCCGCTGATAAGGGCGGTCTAGTGCCGCTTCACAATGCCTGCTCCTATGGGCATTACGAGGTCACTGAACTGCTGGTCAAGCACGGAGCCAATGTGAATGTCTCCGATCTGTGGAAGTTCACACCGCTCCATGAAGCGGCTGCCAAAGGGAAATATGATATTTGCAAGCTGCTCCTCAAGCATGGCGCTGATCCCATGAAGAAGAATCGGGATGGCGCTACCCCAGCGGATTTGGTCAAAGAATCGGATCACGATGTTGCCGAGCTGCTGAGGGGACCCTCGGCCCTGCTCGACGCTGCCAAGAAGGGTAATCTGGCCAGGGTTCAGCGATTGGTGACCGCGGAGACTATCAATTGCCGGGATGCGCAGGGCAGGAATTCCACGCCCCTGCATCTGGCTGCCGGCTACAACAACTTTGAGTGTGCCGAATATCTCCTGGAACACGGAGCCGATGTCAATGCCCAGGACAAGGGTGGACTTATACCACTGCACAATGCCAGTTCGTACGGGCATTTGGATATAGCAGCGCTGTTGATCAAGCACAAGACCGTCGTGAATGCCACCGATAAATGGGGCTTCACTCCGCTGCACGAGGCGGCGCAGAAGGGACGGACGCAGCTGTGTTCGCTCCTGTTGGCCCACGGTGCCGATGCCTATATGAAAAATCAGGAGGGACAGACTCCCATTGATCTGGCCACTGCCGACGATGTGAAATGCCTGCTGCAGGACGCCATGGCCACCTCGCTGAGCCAGCATGCATTGAGCGCTTCCACGCAATCGTTGAGCAGCAGCTCCCCGGCACCGGATGCAGCAGCAGCAGCAGTAACAGGAGCAGCTGCATCTGCGGCAGGTACCTCATCGACAACCTCCACCTCCTCCACGATTCTTTCCCCCACCACGGAAACCGTGTTGCTGCCCACCGGCGCCTCCATGATCCTGAGTGTTCCTGTACCGCTGCCCCTAAGCAGTTCCACACGCATCAGTCCGGCCCAGGGCGCCGAGGCCAATGGGGCCGAGGGCTCCTCAACAGATGACCTCCTACCGGATGCGGAGAACATCACCAATGTGTCTGGGTTCCTCTGCAGCCAGCAGCTGCATCACCTAACCGAACTGTTCGAGCGTGAGCAAATCACGTTGGACATTCTGGCCGAAATGGGTCACGATGATCTCAAGCAGGTGGGCGTATCCGCCTACGGCTTCCGCCATAAGATACTCAAGGGCATTGCCCAGCTGAGGGCCACCACAGGTGGGTTTTATTACATGGAATTCTTAATAGTTGAAACTTTAATTGGGTTTACTTTCTACAGGCATTGGTAACAACGTTAATCTGTGCACCTTGCTGGTGGACCTGCTGCCGGATGACAAGGAGTTTGTGGCCGTCGAAGAGGAAATGCAGGCCACGATACGCGAGCATCGGGATAATGGACAGGCGGGCGGTTACTTTACACGCTACAACATAATTCGGGCAAGTATTTCATAGTTTTTTTACATAATATCTTCGGTTTATAATTTAATTTTGCTTTAAAACAGGTGCAAAAGGTGCAGAATCGTAAGCTTTGGGAGCGTTATGCGCATCGCCGACAGGAGATCGCCGAGGAGAACTATGTGCAGTCCAACGAGCGCATGTTATTCCATGGCAGCCCCTTTATCAATGCAATTGTACAGAGGGGCTTTGATGAGCGTCACGCCTACATTGGCGGCATGTTTGGGGCGGGCATTTACTTTGCCGAGCACAGCTCGAAGAGCAATCAGTATGTTTATGGAATTGGCGGCGGCATTGGGTGTCCATCGCACAAGGACAAGTCCTGCTATGTGTGTCCAAGGTGAGTCGAGACTTTAATAGATTTCTTATGGTTACTCAATCTTCATTTTTCAGACAACTTCTGCTGTGTCGCGTGGCTTTGGGTAAATCCTTCTTGCAGTACAGCGCCATGAAGATGGCTCATGCCCCGCCTGGCCATCACTCGGTGGTGGGTCGGCCATCGGCGGGTGGCCTGCATTTTGCGGAATATGTTGTCTATCGGGGTGAACAGGTGAGTGATTTAAGATTTAAGATTTTCACACATTTTTAATCGGTTTTAAATGTCGCCCTCAGTCTTATCCAGAGTACTTGATAACCTACCAAATCGTGAAGCCCGATGACAGCAGTAGCGGGACGGAGGATACGAGATGATGGATGCCCTCTGTTGGCTCCACGCCCACAACCACATCGCCAGCTCTGCAGCAGCAGCAGCAGCAGCCGCCACCACAACCGCATCTTCACACAGTAAAAGCCGCTGTTGTTACCACCACTCAGCCGGCACCCGCTGGAGTCTTTGCACATCACAACAACAACAACAATCATCATAATAACGCAAACACTAACAGCGCCCATGTGAGCAGCAGCAGCAATAACAACAATGATATGTCGCCGGTGTCGAACAACAGCTACTCTTCGGTGGACACCAACCAGACGCTGCTCAATTCGCTGGCCAACCAACAGCGGCACAACCAACGACAGCAGCGACAACATCAGCAGCAGCAGCAAAAATCAGCACCAACACCAACAGCCGCCGCCGGCGAATCGTAACCAAAAGTATAGTCAATTTATGATCATCACACCCGCCGTTTCCATAGATCGCGACTTTGAGTACGAGTCGCACCTGGACTTTGAGGATTTCGCCAATGCGGCCCACAATAATGGGAATCTGTTTCGGTTGGGATTGCGGCGAAGCGATAGCAGCAGCGGTGACAGTGGCCACAGCAGCGACAGCAGCAGCTTCCGCTCGAATTATAATCCATATTTGCATCACAGTCGCCAGCACTTGCTGTCCAAGGGAGGAGGAGGAGGCGGCGGCGGTGGCGGTGCCAGTCGTCACTTTTATGCTTTTACCTCGTCCTGGAGATGGTGCAGTCTGCTGTGCGCGGCCATGCGCTGCTTTGGTGCCGGCGCTGGGAACGGGCACGCCAATGCTCCATACAGCAGCTCGCTCCAACACCATCGGCTCAGGCGCTGCTCGTCGTACAACGCGGAGAATGCCTACGAGCATTTCGCGGCGCCCTTCAAGGCGCGCAAGACGCGCGATCACATGAACAACATCACCTACGAGTTGTGACGGTGGCACTATGTGTTGCTGCTGCTGCTGCTGCTGCTGCTGCCGGTTATTGATCTCCCGTCTCCTTTATTACAATTAATAGCTATAGATGTCGTGTCTTGTGTGTGTCTCTCACTCTCTTTCTCTCTCTCGTTGTTTATTATTACTCCTATAATATATCACGCGTAAGGGCGAGCAAGCGAGTTTCGAGCATGGAATTGGCATGGATTAGCACGGTTTTTGTGTGATTTTCAATTCGAGAAAATACTGAATTAACAAGTTATATGACGACAAATGATGAATGAAGGCATTACAATACATTACATTGCGCTCGGGCGTTTATTTAAGTGTTTAAGCTTAGTTAATTTAAACAGAAATTAAAAACTCCAATTAAATTTAAATATACAAATACATATACATCATACAATAAAACTTTGCTGTTTTTTCATTGAAAATTTGGGGAAATTTATTAAAGAAAGTTAATTACTTTGATGTTTAAGCGATTTTCTACATTTTTGAGCTTTAGAAAGGAAATTCATTGCAAGATTGTGTCCTAAATCTGATATTACATGGTAAGAACATAAAAAATATTCCTCAAAATCATATCTAATATATTGCAATTGATATTTAGAAAATGTTTATATTTTAAGAGTTTGTTTTAAACAAAAAATATGCCCAATTAACCTTTAAATTTTCCTTGGTCTTGTCACCTATTAAATCGTCACAATTACATATGTAATTTCCCAAAATTGTCAAAAAACAAATGACTTAAACTAAGTTGCAAACATATTTTATTTATAATATTTAAAATTCGCGCTTGTTGTACTTCTCTAGATCAAAGTATGAAGTGGTAATGGCGCGTCCATTAAAATTACGTTTCATTAGTTCCTCACGGGCCTTCTCACAGTCCGAAGCCGATGCAAATAGGACATAGACATTGCCGCATCCTGGCACATCCTGGCCTTCAATGGGACGTGGCATTTCCACGTTACGCACCTCGCCATGCTTGGCGCACTCCTCTCTGATGTCTTCCATGATATCATCGCCAATGGTCTTTTCATACAGCTTCTCCGGGGAGATCATTTTGTGGAAGCAGAGTACCTCGGTCGGTGAAGGTGAAGGTGATGGGTTCGGATCTTCCACCGATGAAGCCTCTTTCGGAGCTCTCTTGGCGCCCAGGTTGGCGCGCTGAACGATCAGTTTTCTGTCGCCCAGCTGCATCCAATTCAAGGCATCAATGACCTGATCAGTGATGCTAACATCCTCATATTCGCAAAAGGCATAGCCCTTGCTTAGGCCAGTTTTTGTATCGCGAGGATGTCGAAAGGAGCGTAGCTTCCCAAAGGGCCACAGTAGCTCCATAACCTGGTCATCGTTCATAAAGTTTGGCAATGCTCCGATATAAATTGCATTGCGCGAGTCCAGATCCACAAACTTGGACATATTCTCAGATTGTACGACCTGCGACTGGTAGTTATCCGGACGACGTATCTTCAAGTACTTCCCCATCATGTTGATGCCGTCCAAAATCATGGCCTGGGTAGTTTCAAAAGAGTTTCTAAACTCAACGAAGGCAAAATTCTTGTTCACGAACAAATTGCAGGCCAAAATGGGTGGAAGGCCGAGATTATACATCTGCTGATTGAAGAACTGCATCAGCTTGTCGTTGGTAACATCATTCGGCAGGTTGCCGACGTACAGGCGACGGTGATCGCGGGGGATTGGCAGCCCTGGCGCCTGGGGTATTGGGTTTGGTCCGAATCCGTAGGGCATCTGGCCGGGCACCGGGCCAGGCACCGGCCCAGGCCCCTGCGGGAATCCCGGCGATGGCATATTCCAGAACATCGGCGGTTTGCGGTTTAAGTAAGAAAGGTCACCGAAGCGTTCGGTGAAGCTTGCGTTAAGATTCTTTTTCTCCTTCATGGTAAAACTTCAGTTAACACGTTTCCTTTCAAAAAAAGAAAACGAAAAAGTTTTGTTAAGTTTAATTAACTTTTCTTTTACAAAATTTTCGTACCCGTTCAGAACAAATTCCAGAATTGGACTGAATTTTATTTTCCGGACACACAAAACGTCAAAGTTTTGGAAAGGAATGGCACAGTAACGATAGGTTTTTGACCGCCATCATTTTATAATCGATTAAAAATCCGGAAGTACTAGGACATTTTTTTTAAACAGTCTGGGCCGCTGTAAGAGTAACCGATAAATTATAATGTTTACAATTGTTTACTAATCAGATTGTTGTTATTTTCATTTCGTAGCTAGCTACCTGCGAATGTGAGCTTATCAGATTTTTCAAAGTAATCTGTATTTATTTACAATAAGTAGCATTCGATTGAACGTCGCCCACTCGATTATAGCCGATAGAAAACAATCGATAGACCCTGCGTTTTCCTCCCGAGTGGCTGGCAAAATGTACGTCATTCGTCGGAATCATCTTCGAAAATTGAAAATGGATCGGTAGCTGGGAAGGAAACTTAAAGCGAAATACGCAAAGAAAACGGCTTTTGTCCGCTATTTCAGCGATTTTTTTTGTGTTGTAATCAGCGGAGGAAATTTTAACAACGACCAGGACCCACAACACCACCACCACCACCACAGCCTCAGCCACTTCCTGCAGAAACACCAACGGCGATTCGCATCCAACAATAAAGAAGAAAAAAAATAGAATACCCCTGCACCACTACAACTACAACAACTACAGCAAACAACACTACTGCACAGCCCAAGCCCACAAAGGTGAAACGCGAAAAAAGAGCGCAGAAAATTAAACGGAGTCAAAGAGAGGAATAAATAAACCCAAATTTTTTGCTTGCGCTTTTGCCTGTGATGCCGATGTGATGAGAGAAATCAGCGAACGACAACAACAACAACAACACCAACCACAGGAACACCAACGACGACTCAACCACCAAACTTGACCAACGAAAAACAGAATTAGATAAACGGACACCAGAATCGAATCAATTTACCCAACAACAACAGTAGCAGCCGTATTTCTTGGCAATTGGATTAAAAAGTAGAAGAAAAAAAACATCATCCCATAGGCGGCCACCATTTTGAATGAGCTGAAGCGAAAGAGATAGAGCTGAGAGAGCGCCAGAGAGAGAGAGCGAGGCGATACTTGGGCTCTCATTTGTTGCACTACGCACTGCAGCTGGCCCCGCGGCGTAAACGTAACCGAAAACTGAAGACCCTTTCCACCAGTCTGGTCTCTCGGAACCAAAGGCAACAGCAGCAACATGGTGGAGCTGGAGGAGCTGAAATCCAGCACAGCAGCTGCCTCTGCAGCAGCTGCGACGCAGCAGCGGAACGCCAACAACAACAACCCCCGAGGTTCTGGAGACAGCGGCATACGCAGCGGCAGCGGAGTTTCCTGCAGCAACACGGACAACAGCTGCAGTCAGTCAGGTGAGCGAGCGCTTAACCCATTGCGTAGAAAAATGGCTGAATGTTAAACCAGAACCTGTGAGACGGTGTTAATTTCATAGCAAGAATCGCAGCTTGTGTTCCTAAATTAGTTGGAATCTATTTATCTTGTAGATAGTTTCTTTAATAAGAATCTTGTAGCAAAAACAATAATTCAAGTACCTGAAGATGATTACATTTTATTTCAAATAAATCATGGGAATCATTAAATACTATCTATTAATCATTATTAAACATAAGCATTGATACTATCTATTGATAACTGCACAGGCTATAGCTTTACTCTTATTTAATTTGCTTGTTTGTTTGCTTTAGGAGGGTACTTTGTGCAGTTTATCAAGAAACTTTTCCACTCTAGTAAATCGATTTGGAATTTGCAGTTAATGGGTTAAAGGGGGCATTGCGCTCTACCTCCCCATAGCCGCGCCTCGCTATTCTAGTTCTCTGTAGAGCTCGAGCTAGCAGAACTTTCGTTTACCCTTGCTAATCAATCGTCCGAAATTGGGAGCATTGACTGGCGCATATAGAGTGCCGCCAGTGTATTTCCTTGACGTCACAACAAAGTTCTAGAACATGCATGCTGTCTGTCTGTCTATCGGTCTATCGGTCGGGTTGGGCGACTAATCCCCCGCCCCCACTCATCCACTGGCTGTTTACAGTTGTTTTGTTTTGCCAAGAGAAGCACACATTGCATCATGCGACGAATGGGGCGACCGGCCATTTATTATAATGTGTTTGCTCCACTTAAAAGGGTATTCCAGCATTGGCTATCTGCTCCTTGTTTAAAGTTTACATGCATATATCTTATCTGAATCACTTGGTAAATCTGGATATATGACTACTTGGGTTTTTTTAGACTAAGCATATGGTATGAGTCAAAGGCAAGTTACCAAAATTTCACAAATTCTGTGCTTGTGGCATTAAAATCCAATAAAATTACAATGTATTAAAGTTAAAATCTACTAATAGATACTAGTAGTTATCTATCTATAGGTTCAGTCGATGGTTTTTAAGAGAATCAATTTTTTAGCAATCAGAAAACTTTTTGAAAATTCCCATCTCTATTGGAATAATTGGAATATATCCGTAAGGGTATTCCTGGCTTCGATTCTTTGAGCTGGGAAGGAAGGCTCACATTTGCTTCCTGTGTTTTTGTTTTTTTTTTGCTCCCAAACAACCCGTTACCGTTGGTGGGAGGAGAGCAACAGCTGCCAAAGGTGGAACAAAGAGAGTGAGACAACACGAGTATCTGTGCCAGCTAGCCGAGAAATTGAGCGTGTGCGGACAATTAATGGAAATGGGAAAAATGAGTCACAAGCTGATCGATTGAGCCGCAGCATGCACTGGTATTCGTGTTCGTGTTCATTCGCTCGGCTCCAAATGCATCGAACAGCGAAATGTGAACAAACTTCCAAAGCTGCAGCCGCATATAACCTTCATGACGTTTATTGCACTTGGTGACGTTTGTTGCAGCCCAAAATAGAACGACGAGCCAAAGCGGACGAACAAAAAAAACGCAGCACAGCAGCACCGAACGAGCGTGCGAAAGCGGAGGCAGCGATGAGAGCGGCTGCCTCCCACACGTATGAATGCTCCCATTAAGTGGTTTTTTCTGGAGAGGATTACAGTTGCACATGCAGGAGATCTAAAGAAATGCATTTTCGTTGAATGTTACACCAATTAGCTAAGGGAAAAAATGTGTTAATTAGAGGCAGATAGATATCTGGGCATGTTTTCCAGAACTATTATCAAGAGGGTTTTCCCATTCTATCTTGTCTTTTTTTCGAGGACAGTTGGTGCCTACGTGCAGCCTCACATTCACAAAGGCAACACATCTTCTCTCTCTCTCTCTATCTCGCCCACTCTCCTGCAAAAGCCCTGCGAGAGAAATTGATTTTTTAGCTTTGGCAATGCCGTCGCAGCGAACCGATAAAAAACCCGTCAGCTGAAACACAGGCGCATATTGTTGTTTACTTAAGCAAAAAACGAAAACAATGCTAGTTAAATAAAGCTTTTGTTTTTGTTTCTGTTTTGCTGTTTGCCCTTTCCACTTGTTTGCTTTTGAACAAAACTCGCCGACATCACACCACCTTCCATGCTCCGTTTGTGTTGGTGTGCCTGCCTATCTGTCCGTCTCTCTCTCTCTCGTTTCTCGAAGCCCCCTCCCCCTCCCCCACATTTACGGCCTACGTGCGATTTTAGCATCGCGCTCACACTCCAAATTGTATAAAGGCAGCTCGTCCTCTCTTTTTGCAGGAGCTTAATGAATTTAAATTATTACATGGCACACAGCATTCGACATTGCATCATGTAAGCTGACTATCTCTTTGTCACCGGTCTCTTCCAGTGCGGCTCTCTTAAGTAGCTTTCTCGCCACTCGCGAGCTGTCGCTTTGTTATTGTTTTTCCTGTTGCTGTTTTTGTTTTGCTTGCGGCGGCTGCCACAACCACAAAGCTACTTCTTGGCAAAACGGGTTCTGGGTCCAAATCAATGATGTGGCTCTATCTTTGCTCTCTTTCCGCACACTCGCTGAGTGTGTGTGCGTGGGCTTATTCGCCACCTTGTTATCACACAGGAGGTATCGGTATGGGTGCAGGTATGGAAATCGGTATCGGCTGCCCCCATATGTTGATCCGGCGTAAACTAGTCTACCAGTATTTGTATTCGCATTTGTATTTACCTTCTTCGAAAGCCAAGAATTCGATCCGATCGGCAAACCGAAGCAAATGCGCTTTGTTTTCTTCTCGGCTATATGAATTAATATCGAATCGATGAATAAACATCGCCGGTAATGGCTTCGTTTTTAATTTCAAACCGGATTTTTGCAACCAGAAGCTTTTTCCTTCCGGGCCGCATTTAATTTTGTTTTGTAATCAAAAGGTTGTGATATATTTTTATTATTGTCCTAAGCTAAACGATATTTCTGGTTGTCTCAGCATTTGCAATTATTCTGCTGGTTATGTCGTCTCTTAATCTCTCTTTCTCGCTCTTTTGCACGTGTAACGATTGTAACATTCATGTATTTACATATGTATAGTAATGGTCATTCTGATAAGAACAGATTGTGGGAGCTGCCAGATTCAAAAAACTAAATGAAAAAAATAACATTAAAAAAAATAGTCTTTATTTTTCAAATTATTTACACGAAAAGCTAGTAAACTAAATAAGGCAATAATAATAATAATTCTAAAGTGTACTGTAAATAACTATTAGTTTGTTCGCCACTGTATGTCCATGTCTATATGTTACAACAACTCTCGCTCTCGTTGCGGCTGCTCCGGCTGTTTTGCTCAACCACCCGCTCTTGGCTCTCTCTCTCTCTCTCTCTTTTACTCGGTGGGTCTCGCACGGCGGTAGTTTTTCGGTTTTCGTCACTCGAAAGCGGGCGCGTGTATTTGATTCTTTCCTCGTTGGCGCTAGGTCCGCTAAGTTTGTCCGTGTTTCCCCCATTTCTTTTAAATTCACTATTTTGGCCAATTGGTTTTTCGCCGCACGCCACCCGAATTTTCCATAGTCGCCGGCCGGTATATCTAAAGTAATTAAATAAACAACGCGTCGATTTCGAATCGCAATATCGCCGGGCCAGTAGTCCATCCGAAAATTTTCCGTGTGCTTCCACATCCTCCATTCATCGTTTGGAGGTTTGCTTTTTGGTGGATTGATATTCTGCGCAAAAAGGAAGTGTTTACAAAGATGATCCAACCGGAATCGGGTTAAAATTAGCCCACATAAAAACAAAATAACACATTAAACTAAAGCTGAAACTACTGAGCAATATATATTTCGACGGGGGAGCAGTTTTATCTACGCATTGCAAAAACGTGCCGCCCAGTAGAACAATAAGAAGAAGCAGAAGCAGAACGGGCGTTGCTTAGACAAATTGCGTTGCGATTAAAAGGCGAACACAGCACAGCAGCAGCAGCAGCAGCAACAGCAAACATGTTGGGTAAATACAAAAACAACTAGAACAAGACGGAAAATGTCTAGGACTGAGATGAGAGAACTTTCGCACACAAACAAAAATAAATACACACCCACAGGCAGGTGCACGTGTGTGTGTGTGTGTGTGCATTTCGAAATGCCGGTTTTTGCATTTTGTTTTTGTTTTTGTTCGAGCAAGTTTTTTCCGCTCTATCTCTATTACACTATCAAATAAAAATCTATACTTTTGTTTAAACAAACTAGTTTTAATTACCTGCAATACAATGTTGCTTACAACGGTAAACTGTTAACTACAAAAGTCGACCTTGGGAGGCGAGTATCCCACAAAAATGCATAATAAACACCAGATGGTTATTCTTTAATTTAATTTCATTTCATTGTATTTTTTTTATCATTTCTTTCGCCATTTTCATACATTTTTTTTGCTTTTACAATTTCATTTGCTGCGCAATAATTTTCTGCTTCTTTACAACACAAACACACGCGTTCCCATAGCGTATGTATGTGCGCGCTTGTGTATGCATGCATATGTGTTAGTGTTTCTGCCCGTGAATTCATGCTGGCAAATATGAAAGGTGGCGCAGACCACTATCTACCGACCTTTCGCATAGAAATTAAAAAAAAAAAATAAATTTTATAAAATATTTCTTTATTAAATTTTATTATTTGATATTTGAAAAATATAAATATTGTTATTTCAACTTAAGCTCCGGCCGTAAGCAGCGGCTGACGTCACAGATTTTCAGATTCTGAGGGCTGCTAATTGGCAATTTATTTGCTTGTGCTCCTCTTTACACTTTCACCCTGCCATGAAGTAATACCCCCCAACAAAGAGGAAGACAGAGAAAGAGTGTGTGTGAAGGAAGGAATGGGGAGATACACCTTATCTGCCTTCCGTCTTTCCACATTCTCTCTCTTCGTGTGTTTCTCGCTCCCACTCTCGCTCTATTTACTAAAATCTCTTCATGTGCGACCGCATGTTGTTTCTTTAATTTTTGGTTTGCGCATTAAATTTGAATTGAAATGGGCAAAGAAGTAAATAGCCAAAAGCAAACCTTTTTGCTTTTCTCACTTTTTGCGTAGTACGCTCGCTCCTCTTATCGGCCTTTTGTTTATTCGCTAATCGCCGCCACCTTATTCTTTTTTTTGCTGTTTCCTACCTAGACCAATTTAATTACTTATTATGGCACCGCGCTGAGAGCCTTCGATTGTGTTTGTGCTCCAAAATTCTCAAGGTTTTTATTTTGCTTAGACTCTTTAGTTTTCTTGTTTTGCCTTCTGCTTCGGGTTATCAGTGTCGTCGTCTCTGCACCTGTGCAGGTGTTTGTATGTTGAGAAATGTTTATTCTAAAAGACCCTCAACTCTGTTGGATTGCTAAAAAGTAACCTTTACCTTTCTCACGACTTTAATTCGAGAGTTCAGCAATTGTATTTATTGTTTAAATTTTTAATTTTGTATTTGTTTTTAATGGAAGAATTTATACTGTTTTTTAGGGGTTTTTAAATTAATTATTTATTAATAACAACTAAATATTGTAGGTCCAGAAAGAAAGGGAAAAAGCCGGCCGGCAAAAACTATTTTCACAATTTTCACATTTAAAAACTGCTGATGAAACAACCTAAGGGATTTCAAGCCAAGCCAATTGTCGTCATCAGCGGCACCTTATCGACCTGTGGCATCTGAAGGGATCAGATCGGATGATTTGAATTACGTAGACAACATCCTCAAACCAAAACACGAAACACATGTCAAAAACAATACGCCGGAACTGCGGCAATTATTTTTTATGCAATTTATATAAAAATACATTCATATCCATCAAAATGAAATGAGTCTGCGAAAATTCATAAATTAAATGCGCAGAAGAATATTCTTCGAGAGACCGGCCATTGGGATAAACAAGAGAAATGCGAAAAACATGCGTCGAGTCTCTTCGCCTTTGCCTTTGCATTTATTTACGCAATTGATAACAATTAAAGCTGACCAATAAATAGGCCAAATTTTAAATTTAGACCAGAAAAACAATGCGGGGGCGGACCAAGCGGAAGCAGAAGATTGTACAAATTGGACGACACTTTGAGGAATAGCAAACTTTCCATTTATTTAATAGATTGGATTGGATCCTACGGGGGGCAACGACTTGCTACTGAGTCAAGTGATACAAACAGCAACTACTTGTGATAAGCCCTCAAGTTTTTATAGAGTTTTCTTTCTTTTTCTATACAGTGGATTAAAGGAAATTTAAACTTTAAACGATTTATTATCGATTAATTATCGATTAATTTTGTAAACGAAAAAGTAGGAAATACAATATGAAATATAGAAAACAAACAGAAGCAGAAGATTGTACAAATTGGACGACACTTTGAGGAATAGCAAACTTTCCATTTATTTAATAGATTGGATTGGATCCTACGGGGGGCAACGACTTGCTACTGAGTCAAACAAACTGCAACTATTAGTGATAACCACTGTAGTTTTTATAGAATTTTCTTTCTTTTTCTATACAGTGGATTAAAGGAAATTTAAACTTTAAACGATTTATTATCGATTAATTATATTATGTTAAAAAACGAAAAAGTAGGATATACAATATGAAATACAGAAAACTTAAAAAATTTTCATGATTATTACTCAGAAATAGAAAACCCAACCCCATATCCACTGTAGTTGACTCTTCGGTATTGCTTTGCACTAAGGCGATACCATATATTTGCAATGCGACGTGCCTCCAAGCTGATTACGACTACGATCGACTATATGGTAAGCTGCTAGATCTTTGTGCAGATATCGCTCGAAGTGCAGCCGTTGTGTGGGCTTTATAAATAGTCATCCAGCTATTGACAATAATTGAAGACAAGCTGATCACCAGAGCCCCCCGCCTCTCACTCCTTCTCCTCTGATCTTTAGACTAGAGGCTTTGGATTAGCTCCTCTCCCAGCTCTATATAATTCCACACAGAAGTTTGCTACCGTCGCCTGTTTGCTACGACTGTGTTTACACATTATTTATTTGTATTTTTACATATTTATGCACAAGTGTGACGACGACTTGTTTACGACAAGCGATTTGCCTTCTACGCAGTTGTTGAAAAGTACGCGTATTATTTCTTATTTTCAATTCCCTCATTATTATTTTTATGCATTGATAAATGTTGGGGGGAAAAATAGCCATGCAAATATGGTAAGCGAATTCGATAAAAGCGAAAGCCTCGAACGATTGCCGGTCGATCGGAAGTCTTAAGCTCTCTAAGGGATTGCCAGTAAATTATTAATAAACTGAATGTTGAATGAAGTTGAAGGATCTTGACAATGGAAAAGAAATCTAAATGTTAATAAATTTAATACTTGAGATATATTTTTGCTATATCATTTCACTTCTGAATCACCAGAAACTATTTTCTCCCAATGACTTGTCCAAAAACAGATTAGAAAGACATTTTCTGAGTCAATTCTTAAAGAATAGGGTTCTTAATGATTATTTCTTTAATTTTAAGTTCTTATAATCATTATTAAATATTTTGTAGACTTTAAACTTTAAACTAAATGTATTTAATATCTCTTTATTAATTTTTCTTTAATTACTTTCCTCTTGCAGACGGGCAGAATGAGCTGACGCGCTACAGCAGCGAGGATGTGTCGGGCAATGAGTCGAGCGAGGCGCCCAATATGACCGAAGTGGAGCGGCAGGCTGAGCTGAACCGGCATAAGGAGGAGATGCAGAAGAAGAGGCGAAAGAAACGCATCAGTTCCTCTCTGCATTCCTCAACGTTCCAAGGTAAGTTAGCAACAGGTCCAAGGATAGCTTTTCCAGGTGCATTATCTTGTTTTTTTTCTTTGTTTTCTCCTTTCAGAGCTGTATAAGCTGACCGGCGAGATTCTGGGTGAGGGCGCCTATGCATCGGTCCAGACGTGCGTCAACATCTACACCGATCTGGAGTATGCCGTGAAGGTGATCGATAAGATACCGGGGCATGCGCGTGCTCGTGTCTTTCGCGAAGTGGAGACATTCCATCATTGCCAGGGCCATCCGGGCATCTTGCAACTGATTGAGTTTTTCGAGGATGACGAGAAGTTCTACTTGGTGTTTGAGAAAATCAACGGCGGTCCCCTGCTGACGCGCATCCAGGAGCATATTTGCTTCTCCGAGCACGAGGCTTCGCAGATAATCAAGGAGATCGCCTCTGGTCTGGATTTCTTGCACAAGAAGGGCATCGCCCATCGTGATCTCAAGCCGGAGAATATTCTGTGCGTCAAGACGGACTCGCTGTGCCCAATCAAGATTTGCGACTTTGATTTGGGTTCGGGGATTAAGTTCACCACGGACATATCCTCGCCGGCAGCCACTCCCCAGCTACTGACACCGGTAAGTGGGATAATAATAATAATTATATATGAAACAACGATTTATTTGAACTCGTTTCGCTTCAGGTTGGAAGTGCCGAATTCATGGCCCCCGAAGTGGTTGATTTGTTTGTGGGTGAGGCCCACTACTACGATAAGAGGTGCGATCTTTGGTCCTTGGGAGTCATTGCTTACATCTTGCTCTGTGGCTATCCGCCATTCTCGGGCAATTGTGGCGAGGATTGCGGATGGAATCGCGGTGAGAACTGTCGCACGTGCCAGGAGCTGCTTTTCGAGTCCATTCAAGAAGGTGAGCTCTTTAAAAGGTTCTTCTTTGACCTTTGATTTAAATTTCTAAACAAAAATATGTGTTGTTTCTGTGTTTAGGACACTTTTCCTTTCCGGAGGCCGAATGGCACGATGTCAGCGATGAGGCTAAGGATCTTATTTGCAATTTGCTCGTCAAACAGGCCTCGGATCGCCTCAGTGCTGAGGCGGTGTTGAACCACACCTGGATTCGTGCCAGCGAACACGAGCCGAAGGCCAAGCAAACGAGCCGCCACAAGGCTCTGCAAACTCCAGCTAATATCCGACGGTAGGTTACCTAATGATGAGCCCTTGCCTCAAACATGATTAATAAATGCGATTTCGATTTGATTTCCAGAAACCATCAGTCGGCGAGGGAAATCTCTCAGTTTGCCGAATCGGCCATGGCAGTAAAACGCGTGGTCTTGCAGCATTTCTCGATGCGCTACGACTATATGAAGGAGCGCCCGAATATCTATCAGCCCTCGCAGGCGTACATGGATGCCTACAGCGATGAGAACTACAATCCCAAGCCGCCAGCTCATTACACTCGCAATCGCTCTCAGCGCAATCCCGCTACCTCGCTCTCCGGCTACGGCGGGCGCGTATCCTCGATGCATGGCCAGCGTGCCAGCAGCCGTCAGTCTTCCAGGAATGCCTCTCGCAATGCTTCGGCAATTTATCCAAATAGCGGAGGCTTCAAGACGCTCAACGTTCACGAGGAGGATGACGACGATGAGGCTCTGGAGGCATTTGGCCGGATCGATGACGAGGACGATGAGTGGGCCAAGTCGACGAAGCAGTATCAGCAGCAACGGGAATTGCAGCAGCAGCAGGAGGCGCTGGGCGAGAATAGGTACGGGAGGCGCGAGAGCGGCAGCGAGGGCGACGAAATGGAGGAGGAGGAGGAGGAGGAATGGAGAGAGCGAGGACTATCAACACTATAAGCATTATTGGCGGGAGTTGGACGAGGACGAGGGTGATGACTATCTCTATGAGCAGCAGCAGCAACGCGTCGACGACATAGCCGAGGAGGAGGAGAACGAGAACGTTGAGGAGCCAAACGTTCAGGATCAGGAGCAGGAGGAGGAGGAGGAACCAGCCGACAATCTAAAGCAATTGAAAGCTAAAGTGGAACAAGTTGGCTCAGCCAATGTGGACGAATTGAAGCCACAGCAGGATAACGGTGGGTATGGAGAGGAGGAACTTATCGATAATACGGATATGGAGGAAACAAACCAGCAAAGCGAATTTGCTAAGCTCACCACAATGCGCAAGAATGCGCAGGAGGAGGAGAAGGATAAAGAGGATACAGAGAAGATCAAGCAGCAGCAGCAGCAGCGATGATGATGATGATGTTGATGGGGCTAAGAAGCAAGGACCATCAAGTGATATTAGTGCTACTACCATCACCGATAATAACAAGCAGCATACACCAGTTACTACGACTATGACACACATTAACAACTGGCAAACTGGCGATGCGGATAATGATGATGATGATGATGTTAAACTATTGGATAGTATTAGTGATTTAAATGAAAAGCTACCTGAAATTTATGAGACTGCAAATATTGTTGTCAACTCAGCGGCAGTGCCAGCAGCAGAAGCAGAAGCAGCAGCAGCAGCAGCAGCAGCAACAACACCAGCAGCAGCAGCAGCAGCAACATCAGCAACACGCCCACCAACCGATAACCTAGAAGATGATTTGAACGCGATCAAACCAACCACTGTGGCTGAGGGGACAACAATGCGAACGACTTTTGGCAAGGCGGCGGCAGAGGTGCTGGATATGGAGATGGATGAGAAGAAGCCAAACCCAAACCCAAACCAAACCCAGGCCACCGGCCAAAGCAAGCCCGGCCGTAGTGTTTACTTTGCCGTCGATGCATATCAGAACGATGAGGATGCCGACATAGATGAGGAGGACGACGAGTACGATGAGGAGGAGATGGAGCAGCATGAGCCACGCAAGCAGTCGCAGCACTCTATGGCCAATGCCTATACTAGGAAGCAGCGACAGCAGCAGCATAATAATAGGTACAATGTACCGCGCTACCAGCCAGCGGATGGAGGAGCAGCATCTTCTCCCAGACAGCAGACCGAGAACTGGCGCTACCGCACACATCATTCGCAGGAGCAGCAGCCGACGGCGAGCTACCGCAAGTACCGTCCGCCCTTCAGCACTGGTGGCGGCGGTGGGCACTATGGCAACCAGCAACGCAATTATTTGGGCAGCTTCTCGCACAGCGGCGGTGCCGCTGGCTACAAGGTGGCTCCCATGCAGCTGCCAATGCAGCCGCCACAAAAACTGCTGCCTCAGAGGCACAACAGCGCTGGAAGCAGCGGAAGTGGCAGCGGCAGTGGCAGCGGTGGATCTCCGCCTTCCGATGAGCAGTCTGCGGTCCGCAATTGGCGACAGGACTGCGTCTACGCCCGAAACTGTGGAATGAATCAGGCGCCGCCATCGCAGCAGCAACAACAGCAGCAGCAGCACCAGAACAATCGTTCGACTGGTCAGCGGGCCCAGCAGCAGCCGCGGATTGGCAGCGGTCGCTTCGCCCACCTGCAGGCGTCGCAGTTAATGGAGGAGCTGCCCGATATGCGGATTGGCTTGTCGCCGCCCAGCGAGAGTGTGCTGCTCCAGCGTCGTCTGCGCCAGCAGCAGCGGGCCAACGATCTGTCCGAGTACTGCGAGCCGGCCACAGCAAGTGGCTAAGTGAGTGGGTTGTCAGTTCTCCTGCACTTGGGCAGAAAACTCTGTTTTTCACGCACATTCTCTGAAGAAAATCAACTTTCCAGTTACATAAATGATTCTTTTCTTGGTGAAATATTTCGTCTCCCGCAAATGTAAAATTGTTATTATTTCAAAATTCTATTAATTCCGCCAATGCAAACAGAGTTAACAGCAACAAAAAACACAATAGAATACGAGAAATAAAATAAATGTAGAGAGAAGGTGTTGAAACAGAGACAGAGAGACAGACAGGCAGGAAGTGAGAGTGGCATGTGTCTACGCTGTTTTGAGAAAAGCCAAACAGTCGTTCGAGATGAAAAACAACAGAAAACAAATACCTTTTTTTATAAAAAAGATTCGAAAAAAATTGTAATTTATATTGCACTATAATTTTTTATTATGAAAAATAAAAACGAATACGAAGAGTGTTTGAGATCAAGCGATGCATAAAAAAATACCCCTTATAGACTTTTCTGTTTTTGTTTTTTTCGGCGATATATAATAAAATCCTAAGTAATCCCCAAATTATGCATCCCGAGTCGAAATTATCAGCGACCGAATTAACCAAAATGTACAACAAAATTGTTACAGAAATTTGCCTATTATGTTTTTATTTCTCATGACAAAAATTGTTAAAATGAGGAAAGCGATATAAGTTTAGCTTGTATGAAATCAATTTAAAGAATATCGAGTGTCTCGCGAGATTTAGTTTGAACCGAAAGTTATACTTAAACTTGGATGTCATGCGGGGGTTCAGTTATTTAATGGAAATTATCAAGGGCACAGGCGTAACTGAAGAGTAAGACGTGTGCTAGTGTTTATTTCTATTAAATACCTGATACTTCTTTCCAAAACCCTGTTGAAAAAATTATATTTTTTAAGACCAACTTTCCGAAAACTCTAACACTAACACCTCTGCACTACCAAAGGCTTTATAATAACTTGTTTGGCTTTTGAGTAAATCTTCTAAGGGAGCTGGGAGCCAGCTCAAAAGAAATTCTTTAGTGTTACTCATCTTGTTATTATAAGGTCTTTGGCACTAACACACACACAATGGGCAAAGCAAAGCAAAGCTAAGCTAAGCAACTCTCTTGACATTGCAAGTTGCTCAACATTTTTTTTGGGATGGGCGTAAATGAGAAGGAAAATATGCAATTTTGTTAAATATACAAACACAACACAACAACACTTATAATATTTATAAAAATTGTGATATAACATGTAAATGTAAATGCACCTGAGAAGAAATCTATCTATCAAATGACGCTGTGCCATCAACAACAACAACAAGAACCGCCAGAAATGAGAAATGAAACATTTTCCACACAGTCTTTGTTTGTTTACGTCCCACGAAATCAATGTCAAGTGCATATACACACACCAATATACTTATATTTTTCCAACTAAAAACAACTTCCATAAAAACGAAAGAAAATCAACAAAAACACATAAAAAAAAAACAACTATGATGAAATGAAAATGAAAACACAACTATTGTTCATAATTAATTAACTCAAACCGCTTCTGGAGAGATCGGTTTGGGTTCGGTTAAAGTTTTGAACATTGCATAATATTGATAACAATAAAAAACGACAGCGTCCATATAATTTTAAACTATATTCATGCAATCTATTCCTATACAGAATCAATCATATATTTGCATTGAAACTGATGATATATTGAGAAATGGAAACTATCGCTTTCGTTTTTGTTTGTAAAACTGTGAGGAATGTTTCGCAACGAAACAAAAAAAATAAAAAATAAAAAATAAACAAAAACAAAAACAAAACGTAACTAAGAGTTAATTTAAAACAGCAAAGCAGCAACTACACTCAAACAAAAGCCTTGGTTTTTTGCAAAATGTCCGATAAAAGCCAATGGGTAAACTTAAGTCGTTAGAAGCGCTGCTTTCGTGAGTGGAACACCAACGTAAGAGACCGAGGAGGAGGGGAAGGATCTGCAAATTGATAGTTGAGAAACTGATTTATTACATCAATTAAAATGTTTGTATGAGAACAATTTGTTTTAAAATTATTGCTATACAAAATTGAAACGAAAATTAAGAAAATAAAATAAAAAAAAAACAAACGCCAAGAGAAAGGAATAGAAACCCGCAATAAAAGGAAGAGTAGATATTGTTTTATACATAAAAACTCAATAAAAATGCAAAATACATAAAATGTTAAGCGAAAGTGGTTTTATTTTGAGAGTGTTATTTCAGCAATTAAAAATATTTAAAAAATGTCTCTTAAAAAAATGGATTTGATAACAGCGTTTTGAACTTTCGGCGCCAAAGCAAACAAGCTTAATAATCGAAATCGAACTGGCTATCGATAGGCATAATTTCCACAGTTGTAGTGTGGCCGAAGAGTGAAAAGCTTCAAATGCACACAGATGTTCCATTTTCTTGGGTATTTTTCACTTAAAAGCTTTTAAAAACTCCATACAACTTTTTTTTATGATATTTGTGGGGGCAATAAAAATAATTGCAACTATTGGAGACCCTAGAAAAGAAGCAGCAGGTGGATCATTTCCACCAGGAATCGAAGTCCACTCCTCCGCTCTGCAAGGCTGCCATGAGTTTATCCACAAGAAGCATCGGAAAACCCAGCCGCTGGCAATGAAAAGTTCGACGGAGAAGAGCTGCTGCTGCTGTTTCTGCTGACAAAAGAAGTGTGTATTTGTGGGGCAAACTTTAATTCGAGCTTCCCATTTGTCTTAATTATTCATTAAACAAGAAGATAAGGAATTAAAGTTTGTTATTTGAGCTTCACTGTTTGTTTTTACTTAAAGAAAGTTCGTTTTGTTTTGTATTTCACTTACAAACTTGTATTAGTCAGTTTTCATATAAATTATTGAAATATTTGTTGTATTTTGTATGGATTTTCAGAACATTTTGGCCTATGTGTGCGCCCAACACTTTCTTGCCGTTTTCTTAGACCACCACTTGGTAGGAGCCATGGAAAGCTTGGAGAATGAGCAGCAGGAGGAGCTGCGCCACCAGCCGCGGGTCACCACGGTGTCCTATGGCGGCAGTGTGTCCACAAATCCGGCCAGTCACGATGCCCGTAAGCTGGCTCTTTCCCTAGCTTTGCATATTCCTAATCCTTCGCTTGTTCTTGCAGATTCCCAGTACTCCTTGTACTACGATCAGCCACGAGACTCGCTGTCTGACAGCTACATGCTAATGACTCCGTTCCCCTCCGGCCAGGAGCCCCACTCGACGCCGCCGCCGCCTTCGTCGTCGTCGTCGTCGTTTACAGCCCTGGTGGCCCCTCGCCGCAGCTCAGGGTTTGAGGCCGCGGCTGGACGTTGCGACAAGTGTAGCTCGCTGACCGAACTGTGCCGTTGCCCATCGCTGTCGCTGGCTAGCAGCAGTCGGTTTGCCGACTCCACCCAGAGCCTGTCCCAGGAAGCACCGCAGTACCTGGAGTTGCCCTCATCCTCCACGGCCCAACCGCCAGCTGTGCCACAGCGTCCCAGGCGAAAGAAGACTGAAACCCTAACGCTAGAGCGGGACGACGATGTGGTGACTTCCATCAGTGGCACTTGGCCAGCGGGCGCGATGGAGGAGCATGCCATGGATGCCTCTGCGGTGGTGGTGTACGAGCTGCCCTCCAGTTCGCAGCTGCAGCTAAGCAACAGCTCCTTCGAGACCCTGACCAGTGTGGCGAATGTGTACGATGATGTAACCTCCAGTGCCTCGGACACGGAGCACGTGCAATTTGCGAATACGCGCACCACAAACACCACGACGACCACATCGGCCGTACAGGCGCACAAGAAGAAGGCCAACCGCTCCAGCGATGCCTCGAACTCTTCGTCTTCGACGGGCGTCGATGTGGATGCCAGGCCCAGCACAAGTGCCCAGGCGAGGCGGCAGCGTGGCGTCGATAATTTCTCTTATCGCAGAACGAGGGCCTTGGAGCCGGAGAACGAGAGCAGTGACGATGGCTGGGACTTGCGTATGCATAATCCGCCAGCACCACCGCCAGCGGAGCCTGCCGTAACAATCATCCGGAGCAGTAGTGGCGGATCCCGTGACCTGGAGGTCGGGCATGGCGATCACACCTACTACAACAGTCGCCGCCGGCAGGTGTATGGGGCAAGGGCCCCACCGGACAGCACTTATATGTCGGGGTCAGCCTCCTGCTCCACGGCCACGCACACGACTTGCAGTGTTGACTATGGCTCGCAGATGCGTCAGAGATCGGTGGATGAGGGCGATCCCTCAACCACTTCGGAGCAGGAACTGGAAAGCGAGCAACAGGTGGAGCAGCAACGCCAGCAGCAGCAGGAGCAAAACCCTGGGCAGGCCATGTTTAGCCTGGAGAGCAGCACGCGGGGTAATCCTGGCATGGTGTGGGGTCGTATGCGTTCCGGAGACGAGTCAGCGCCGCCTGCCAAACAGCCGCGCTTGGAGCTTGGCGGGAAGGTCGCCGCCCAACTCCTCTGCCAAGTTAACGTCTCTGAAATACAATAATTTTCAGCCGGGCAAAGGCAGAAGGCATCGCACCTACACAGAGCAGGCAGGCAGTTCCAGTCAACAGGTGAGTCAGCCGGGAGCTCTTTCAACTTTTTGTTGTGTATAAATTTGTTCTTATCTCAGACTGCCAACGGATCCTGCGTCATCACCTACGTGGGCCGGCCGAGGGAGAGGCACTCCTCCACGGAAATGCTCAATCTTCCGTCCACTTCCGCGGGCAGAGGCAGCGATGCTGCGGTGCTGACCGCTCCGGACTTGCAGCTGGACGACTGGTCGTCGGACTCCAACGATGACGATGATGATGTGGTCTTTGTGCACTCCACCCGCGAGCCCATACTCTCGATTGATCTGACCTCCGACGATGATGGACTGGCGAACGAAACGCAACAGAATAGTGAGAGGGAGAGGGAGCGGGAGCGAGAAAGGGAAACGGAGACGAACCGAAGGGAGCCTAGCCGAGAACGAGATCGGGATCAGGATGAGCTTTTACTCAGTCGGGAGCAAACGCATGATGACCGGCGGCCCATCTTTAATTACGCCTACTCCCTGCCCGCGTACTCTGCCCGCCGGACAGATCGCAGGCCAGAGACCAATACGGATGGCACCTCGGCCTTTGCCTTTTACAGCGGCGCCCTGGCTGACCGGCCTCCCATCACGGATCACAACTACAGCTATGAGCTGGATCAGCTGATGGACCCCAACTCTGCCCACTTTTACCCACCGCGCTGCTCCAGCATGGATCCGCAGCGTTATTTTCAGCCAATTGCCGAATCGCCACTTTGGCTGCTACCGGCGCCACAGCCGCCGCCGCTACAGCCGCCGCCGCCACCACCTACGCTGCCAGAGAGTTCATCTTCGGCCGAGGCCTACAATCGCTTGGCTCAGCGGACACCGGCCGCTGCAGTGGCCACATCGAGCAGCTCCGCCAGCGGCCAGACATCAGCGCAGCCAACACGACGCAGGCGCAGCAGTCCGGCGAACGTATATCACCGCTATCACCCGTACTACGTGCCCCACTACGCGATTACGCCGCTGCCTACCGTGATGGAGGCAGTATACTCGCCCAGCCTGCAACCCAGCACTCATTCCTTGCCGCATCCCCATTACCAGGGCGGTCAAGGCGGAAGTAGCCGCAGCTCATTGAGCGGAGCTCTGAACGCTGCTGCCGTGGCAGCCACAGCTGCGGCAGCTCAGGTACAGTCCTTCAGCGAACTGCTCTCGAGGGCGCACAATGAGGGGGCTGGAGCAGGCTTGGAGGATGACATACGAGCTGTGTCGCAGCCCATGGGACACCAACAACAGCAGCAGCAGCACCAGCACCAGCAGCAGCAGCAGCTCCTGCAGCATCATCATCAGCAGCAGCAGCAGCAGCAGCAGCGGCAATCCATCATTCCACCGCCTCCAGGAGCCACATCTAGCGTCACCCTCGGAGCCTCAGTGTCACCGCCACCGCCGCTGGAAATGTACTCTGGCCGGAGCACCATTCCCTACTGCGGTTCCCCGCCATTCAGCGTGCGAAGATCCGAGGCGGCGTACAGCAATCGGCAGCATTATCAACCGCAGCCGCATCAGGGGCACCAGGCGCCGCAAAATCAGATGCATGCCCACATCCATCCGCCGCACAGGGCCAGTGCCATTGTGACCACTTCGCTGACACCAGCTCCCCCATATCCGGTTCATCAGAATTTGTGGTATCGCCAGCAGAGCATGCAAGAGATGCATCGCCGCCACATGACGCCCACGCCCATTGATCTCTCCTCAAATGCCCCGCTGCTGACGAGCAGCCTGCGCAATGGCTACTTGCACAGCATTTGCAACTGCGTGCATGCAAGGAATGGTCCTGTGTCCAGCCTAGATCCCGCCTACTATCCGCCATACGATGCCGCTGCAGCCGTTACTGCACCACCGCCGCCGCCGCCGCCCCAACAAGCTTTACCACCTTCCAGCAGTCCGGCGACATCAGTGGCCGGTGGTGGCGGCGGTCCTCAACAACCGGGTTTCAGGCATGTGCAGCTCCAGCCGCAAGGGCAACCGCAGGCCCAGCAATCGCCACCGGTTATGCAGCACTTGCAGCGCCAACGAGCGATTCACCATCATATGTTCCACCACCACTATTCGCCGCTTCATTTGGAAATCGGGCTGGCCACTCCCCTATCCCTGGGATCTCGTATACTGATTGGACCACCGCGACCGAATCGTGGGGCCACCTTGGTTAGACCTCTCAGAAAATGTTTTTAATGTTCGTATTCTGAATATAGTTTCTTGTTTTTTAGGAAACCATCGAAAGGAATACCTTGCCGCATAAGTACAGACGCGTGCGGCGACCCAGTGAGACGGACGAGGATGCGGAGAAGTGTGCCATTTGCCTGACCCTCTTCGAGATCGAGAACGATGTGCGGTAGGTTTTCAATTGATTTTTTCGAGTCGCTCTGCTTAGAAATAATATTTTACATTACAAAATTTCAGCCGCTTGCCCTGCATGCATCTCTTCCACACGGATTGCGTGGATCAATGGCTGGTTACCAACAAGCACTGCCCCATTTGTCGTGTTGACATCGAGACGCACATGGCCAACGATGCTCTGGCGCCTGGCTCCAGCGGTGTGACCGATGCCGCCGCCGCCAATACTGCCGCCTTATGACATTGTGTGCATGGAATCTTTATGTAAAAGCAAATTCCTTAGACTGACTTTGTCGCGGCATCAAAAACGGAGAAAAACAGAAACTTTTAAGATGTGTGTTTGACCCACCCTTGAAAATATCAAAAAGCCAAGTCCTGTTGGCTCAATTCTAATATCTATTTTACGATAAGTGATCTGGCAAATTATTTCCTATATATAATATGAATTGTATATGTACAAATTGTGTCCATGTTGTGTGAAACAAAATTCTTGTGATAAGAATTTCATAAATCCGTATTGTTATAGTATTTGTAGATATTAATTATTAATTTGGCCCCAAATTGTTGTTATATTTTTAATTAACCAACGAAATACATGATAAGACCCCCATTTCCCTATTCCGCATGCATTTTATCTATAAACAATAATGTTTTAATCAGTTTTCTTTGGTTTATTTTATTTTTTAACCATTATAATTGCTCATCTCAATATTGTGCCATATGATATATGTATAAGTGATTTGATTCTGTGCAATTTTCCATAGCTTGAGCTAGGAAATTGAATTATGTTTAAGCTTGATCTTATTTTTCGTCATATATATATATAGTAACTGATGTCAAGGACAGCAGCCACTCTAAACTGAATAAATAATTAATCAAATTAAAGGACTTACCAATTTTTACTTCTTAAAACAAACAACAGATGGCTTTATATTGTGGTGTATGTGTTTTTTATTTAAATATTTACTATTGGTAACAATTTATGGCGAAATTGAAGCATACAAAAAGCTGTATGTATATTTTTCGTCATACATATATAGTAACTGATGTCAAGGACAGCAGCAACTCTAAACTGAATAAATAATTAATCAAATTAAAGGACTTGCCAATTTGTACTTCCTAAAACAAACAACAGATGGCTTTATATTGTGGTGGTTGTGTTTTTTATTTAAATATTTACTATTGTTAACAATTTATGGCGAAATTTAAGCATACAACTGCTGTATGCTGTATGTATAAGCTTTCGTGAAAAAATGTTTAAATCTATAGCTACAATTGGTGTTTGAAGGGTTTCTTTAGGTCAACATCCTATTATTAAGTCTAGGAGGTCGATGATCAAAGAATCTGGAGAGGAGCATATATGTAACCCTATTTTTAACTCTTTTGGTTAAAACTTAAAGGTAAACTTTAAACTTTTTTTCTTTTTGCTTTAACTATTTAAATATATATCTAGATTTCTTTGTATAATTACAGAAAACGGCTTAAAATACTCCTAACTGATCATGACAAATCCAAAGCTCTAGGCTGAGCTGCTTGGTCCCGCGCCAGGATCATTAGCTTCCGCCTCTTCATCCCCATCCTCTTTGGTCAAATCAGCGAAAAAGTCGGAAGCATTGGTGCACTTGGATGAGGGCAGATTATGACGCTTCTCCTTATAAGCATTATGCTTGTCATTGTACTTGATGTCGCCGAAATCCTCAAAGTACTTGACATTCCAAAAGCGCACGTCGTTGTTATGCGAGGAGGAGGCCAGCAGCTCCCCGCTGCTGTTCACATCAAGTGACTCGATGGGCATGTTGTGCTGCCCCACCACGCCCAGATTGCGATAGGGTGTGATGTGACATGCTCGAATATTGCCATCCTCGCCAGCCACGCAGGCGATCCGATCCGTTATGGGAATCATAAGGCTAATGGGGCTCTTGATGCCCGGATACATGTCGCAATGGAAGCCGAAATAGCCCCAATTGTAGGTGTACAGACGGCCCTTGGAAGTGCCGACCACCAGCTTGGAGTCGCCGCGATAGATGCCCATGCAGTTGAGCTCCTCCTCATACGGCTCCGACTGGACGTACATCTTGCGCGCCGCAATATTAAAGGTCGTTAGATAGCCATCGGCACTTGTGGCCAGCAGAAGCTTGTTCTGGTCATTGCTTATTAGCTGGGTGACCTGATCCTCCAGTTCCTTAAGCTCGAAGACGGCGTTCTTGGTGCGCAGGTCCCACAACTTGACGGTGCCCGCATCATCGCCGGTGGCAAAGAGATTTTCATTGAGCACATGCAGCGTATTGATGGCGTCGTCGTGCGCCGTCTCATACAGCTTCTTGAGCTTCTCCGTCTCCATGTCGGTGACCATTACACACTTGTCCTTGGAGCAGGTGAGCAGAAAGCGCCCGTCCTCGGTGAACTCGACATCGCGACACGCCTTCGAATGCACCTCGATGGTGCGGAGCAGCTTGTTGCCCTCGTTGGCATACTCGTACAGATGCACATCCCCAATGATCGTGGCCAGGGCGACAATGTCGCGGCTTGGATGGAAGCAAACATCCGTGATAAAGTCTTCCAGCTTGATCTCCGGCGGGGCGCTGCGCGGCTTCTTTATGGCGGCTATAATGGCACGTACTGTTTCATCTGTTTCATCGTCCTCGTCCAGTTCGAAGACTGCGGCCTCTGCTGCCTCTTCCTTGTGACTGCCCGACGGCCCATCGTCGTCCTTGCGGCGCTTGGCACTGGTTGCTCCCCCACCACCAGCAGCACCACTACCACCGGCCGCCTCCTCCGCCATAGAGTCATCCGAGTCAGAGTCCTCGGCATTCGGATCGAAGCTGCCATCGCTGCTGATGCTCTCGTTGCCATCGTAACTGCTGTCGCCATCGTTGTCTGGCTCCGGGGCACCCATGTCCGCCAGCTCGTACTCGTCGTTGTCGCTGTCCGATTCGATGAGAACCTCCTGCTCGATCTCTGCTATCACGCCCACTACCATGTCTTCGTCCAGATCATCCAGTTCGTCAACATCCGAGGGAGTTTTGAAATTGTTATGCCTGCAAAATCGATGCCAGGAGCGGAATAATGAGTGTTACTTAAAGGAGGCGAAGAGATACTACTCACGTGTGCATACTATTAGTTACACAAAATCCAGTAATTAGCGCTGATTTTAATTCTTAACTGCGCCACGCTCGAATTTGTTTGGATACCACGGGAACAAGAAGAAGAAAAAGCATGTTGACGACGAGCTGCCAGGATACGGCAACATCCAAGATAACAGCTGCAGGTAGAGTTTGGCAGTGCTGCCATCTATGGTTTAAAAAAGGTTTTTGGCAGGATAAAAAAGGCACCAAGCTGTATTTTTTGTCAAGAAAATAACTATTTTTTTAGTTTAAATTAAATTAAAAGTTTAACTTTATAAAAAAGGTAATCGAAATTCGTGGAAAAAACTATTATCTGGCAGCCATGCAAATTTGTTACAGCTGATTGCCAACGATATGGCAGCACTCAGTGTTTTATATATTGGCATTGCGCGCTTTTTTTATTCTTGTAATCTCTTAGTTTAATACGAAATTGTTTTGTTTACGCCGCCTAATTGTTGTTGTTTGTCAAGGAGAGCGTGCTGGTAGCCGAATGAATTGCGAATCGAGATGTCTAAGAAAGTCTTTGCGCCAAGGAAACAGCTCACACTCAGTAGCTTCATTGGTTTGGATAATAATTCCCAAAGTCAAACTCAAAAGAAAGGTAAAATTTGCCAATAAATTGTGTAACGAGAATCCTAATTGAGGTTGTTTCAGTGAACAAGGCTAAAACCGTGCCGAGTGCCGTTTACAATCCCATCTTTCTGGACTCCTCATCGTCTGATGAGGAACCTACACAGAAATCCAGTCAATCCTCTCGGAAGGACACTGTGTCCCCTAAGAAGCACACTTATCACAGTCTGTCGCAGTCGCCCCTCGCACCGCCACCTTCCAAGAAGAAGGATTCGCCGAAAAAACCAGCCCGGAGTCAGATTTCTTCCCAAGAAACTCTGATACTTGATGATTCGCCAAAGAAACTGCCACAAAATGGAAAGAAGGACTCCAAGCCTGAAAAGAAAACGGAAATAAGCTTTTTCGATGATTCCCCCCCAAAAAAACAGCCACAAAATGAGAGAAAAGAACCTACGAAGTCGTCTCCGTTGAAGAAGTATTCCTTTGAAGATTCGCCTATCAAGCAGAATGGAGGAAAGCATCCTTTACTTACATTGCCAGATTCACCACCACCGCCTGCCAAGAACTCGGATGTGGCTTTCTTTAAGGACTCACCAATAACTGAAAGAAAGAACCTATTGGCTTCGCCTTCCCCACGGGATAATTATGCTAAGAAGGCACCAAAGGCTGCCACTGCCACTGCCACTCTGCTGGAGTCTCCTTCTTCTGCTGCCCGAAAGTCAGATATCCTTTTTGGGGACTCTGATGCGCTGAAGACTGGAGCTGGTCACAAACTTGGTTCGGCAAAGGAAAACTATAGTCCTCCAAGATCAGTTTCTCCCCCGACAGCTTCCCTTTCTTCTCCAGTACCGGCGGCGCCATTGAAACCCCGCCTTAGTGTGGCCTTTGACAATTCGCTGGCCGATTACCTACGCGATCTGGCCCAGAATGACAACTTTGGCATAGATCCAAACCAGCAAAGCGCAGCTGGTCTGAAGACCTCTTTAGGCTTCTTTCGCAGCACTTACGTGGAGCTAATGGAAAAGTATTGCGCCTTGATTGACCAAATTCCCGCCATGCACTTCAATGAAATCGCCGGCTTTCAGCCAAACACCTTTCTCAAGCTGAAAGTGATGCGCCAGAAGTTCAAGGCGCGAACGCAGCTGCTCCAAAACACGCTGGACAGGCACGAGAGCAAGATGCAGGCCGAACAGGATGCCTTGGAGCGGGAGGAAATGGAGATGCAGGCTGAGCAGAGCCGGCTAACGCCTAATTCCCCGCCACAAAGCAACATTCCGGTCGCGTCCCTCAATAAGCTCATGCCGGGCACTGAGCTAAAGGAAAGCAAGGAACAAAGAGTGACCAAGCATGAGGAGCATGATTATCTGCCGCCGCCGGCACAAAAGCAGAATGATCCGCCGCTGCCCAGGAAACGAGATCAATTCATACATGATCTCTGCGGAGATCCGGATGATTACGCGCCGCCGCCGCCATCCAAAACGAATAATGATCCGCATATGCTAAGGAAACGAGAGGAACTCATACACGATCTTTGCGAGGAGCCGGAGGACGACTACTTGGCCCAGAGCATGCTGTTGGACGATGACATAGAAGAGGAGCAGATGAACAGGCCCACACAGCCCAATACAGGCAGCGAAATAGAGGAGGACGATGATGATTTGGAGGGACTGCTGGCGGAGATAGAGAACGAGCACCAGGAGTTGCAGGGGCGCAGGTCCGAGTTCAATGGCTATGGCTACAAGGACTTTGAGTCCGTGAAGGTCAAGGAGAAGCCCAAGGAGACGCCAAGGGAGTTTCCGAAGGCAAAGCCAAGGGAGACATCGACAAGCGCTGCCCCCTTGGACGACGATGGCTTTCCCGTCTACGATGAGGCCATGTTCGAGGAAATGCACTCGCAGGCGGCCGCTAATCTGACCCACCTGAGTGCCGCACCCAATAGAAGTCGCAGCAGTCCACCAGCAAAGCTGCCCACTGCCAAGGACTCGCAGAAGCTATCGGGAAATTTCCATTCGAATGTTCACAATGACGGCATCACCGGGGAATTCGATGGACAGAGGTTTGAGCACTCCACCCGCCTCATGCACGGCCTGAGCTATAGCTTTGGCCTGAAGAGCTTCCGTCCAAATCAACTGCAGGTGATCAATGCCACGCTTTTGGGCAACGATTGTTTTGTGCTGATGCCCACGGGCGGCGGCAAGTCGCTGTGCTATCAGCTGCCCGCCATCCTGACCGAGGGCGTTACCATTGTGATCAGTCCCCTGAAGTCGCTGATTTTCGATCAGATCAATAAGCTGGCTTCATTGGATGTGAGTAACCCACAGCTGTCTCTTCTTTTTTGTTAGTTTCTCTATAAACTTTTGTTTTTTTTTAGATCTGTGCAAAGAGTCTGAGTGGGGAACAGAAGATGGCCGATGCCATGGCTATTTACAGGGATTTGGAATCACAGCCACCGATGGTCAAGCTTCTGTATGTCACGCCCGAGAAGATTAGCAGCTCCGCCCGCTTCCAGGACATCTTGGACACGCTGAATTCAAACAACTATATCAGTCGATTCGTCATCGATGAGGCCCATTGCGTCTCCCAGTGGGGACATGACTTTCGGCCCGACTACAAGAAGCTGGGCATCCTCAAGAAGCGTTATCCCAATGTGCCAACGATTGCCTTGACGGCCACTGCCACGCCTAGAGTCCGCTTAGACATTCTGGCGCAGCTGAATCTAAAGCATTGCAAGTGGTTCCTCTCCAGCTTCAATCGCAGCAATCTGCGGTATAAGGTGCTGCCCAAGAAGGGCGTCTCCACGCTGGACGACATCAGTAGCTACATCCGCACCAAGCCGGCGCACTCCAGCGGCATTATCTACTGCATGTCGCGCAAGGAGTGCGACGATGTGGCCAAGAAGATGTGCAGAGACGGCGTCCGGGCAGTGGCTTACCATGCCGGTCTCAGCGACACGGAGCGGGAGAGCCGGCAAAAGGATTGGCTGACCGGCAAGGTGAAGGTGATATGTGCCACCATAGCCTTTGGCATGGGCATTGACAAGCCGGATGTGCGGTTCGTACTGCACTACTCACTGCCCAAGTCCATTGAGGGCTACTACCAGGAGGCAGGTCGTGCAGGACGAGACGGAGATGTGGCCGACTGCATCCTGTACTACAATTACTCGGACATGCAAAGGATTAAGAAAATGTTAGATAGTAAGGCGGATTCAGCTTTAAAATAAGCTAATTTTTAAACGCTTTTCTTTATTTTTTAGGTGACAAAGCCCTGCAGTACAACATTAAGAAGATGCACGTGGACAACCTTCATCGCATCGTTGGTTACTGCGAGAATCTCACTGATTGCCGGCGTGCCCAGCAGCTGGACTATTTCGGCGAGCACTTTACCAGCGAGCAGTGCCTGGAGAACAGGCAGACGGCTTGCGACAATTGCCTTAATAAGCGCTCCTATAAGGCGGTCGACGCCCTGGAGTTTGCTCGGAAAGCGGCGCGAGCTGTCAAGGATCTGTGCAGCGGCCGTTCCCGGTTCACGCTCCTGCACATCTCCGATGTCCTCAAGGGCTCCAAGATCAAAAAGATTATGGATTTTAACCATGACAAGACGCCACATCATGGCGCTTTAAAGACTTGGGATAAGAATGATATTCAAAGGCTGCTCCGTAAAATGGTTATCGATGGCTTCCTCAGAGAGGATTTGATATTTACCAACGACTACCCGCAGGCCTACTTGTATCTGGGCCTGAATATCAGCAAACTGATGGAGGGCACGCCCGCCTTTGAGTTTACCGTGACAAAGAAGGAGGCCAAGAGCTCGGTGGGCAGCGTCTCCGAGCCGGGAGCAGCGTCCAATAGTAATGGTGGCGATGGCAAGTCCGGTATGCAGGAGATCCATGAGCGATGCTACACGGATCTCTTGGATCTCTGCCGCACCATTGCCAGCCAGCGGAATGTGACAATGGCCAGTATTATGAACATTCAGGCCTTGAAGAGCATGGCGGAGACGCTGCCGCTCACGGAAAAGGACATGTGCAGCATTCCGCACGTGACCAAGGCGAACTACGACAAATATGGCGCCAAGCTGCTTGAGATAACCAGTAACTATGCCTCGGAGAAGCTGCTGATGCAGTCCATAATGGACGAGGAGGCGGAACAGGCAGCCGGCAAGCCACAGTCGTCGTCCGGTTGGAATAACGATGACAGCGTTGATTGGGACAGGGCAGTGACATCGCAGGGCGGTGGCAATACCAGCGGCGGTGGCGGTGCCTTCAATTCTTACCGAGCGGGCAAGCGGAAAAGGATGTACAACAGAGGAGGAGCCAGTAAGAAGTACAAATCGAATGCAGCATCGCCAGCGGCGAAGAGGAGTACCTCCGCCCGCGGCGGTCGTGGAGGGAAGGCAGGCGCCAAGCGGGCGACGAGCACAGCTGCCTCAGCATCAGCATCATCATCATCATCGTCTGGCTGGATATCGAAGAAGACGGGCAGCAGCCGGGGCTTCGATTTGATGCCGCTGCCAGGATCCAAGTAACTATAATTCGCTATTAAGAGTTTTGTCACTTTAAATTTTTTACATAAACTTTCATTTTGTTAAACAATAACACCACTAGACTATAATATATATATAACAAATGGATGCAGCGCACGGCTCCTAGCCTCGCCTAAGTACTTAATAGCCTCCAGTAGCCTCTCAGGGTTTCGGCATTTGCCTTAGTTTATCCTCGAATTCGTAGGCGCCCATTGACCAGATTAGATTCGCATCTGTCTCCACCTGAACAAACTCGGTGGAATAGGTATTCGAGGTGCTGACCATTCCACCGAATTCCATTTGTGTGTGATCTGCAGACAAGCAAAGATTAAAAGCTTGCAACTCCAAAGGCATCATCCAAATACTTACACAGGTTCCATTTCAAGCCCGTTGTGGTGACATTATGCGCCGTTGAACCCACTGGCATTAGAGAGCACCATCGCTGGCTGGTAACCAGGTCCACCGGCACCTTTATTGTGTGCTTGCCGGGTCGGAGCAACCACGTCACCGAATCGGCGCTCAGCAGAAAGATATTGCAGTTGTCCTTCTGCGATTTGTACAGCGTGTTCAGGTTGGCCATCACATGGTCCAGCCGCCCGGAGGTGTCATGGAACACTACCACATCCTGGATATTGCGCTGTGCCATCACCGGCTGGAGGACCGCAATGGCTTTTGTAAAATCCGTGGCATCTTGGTCCGGCGTATGGATCTTGGGCGTTGTCTTGAAGAACTCCACAGTCTCCTGCGTGATCGAGTCAAAGTCACCCGTTATCACATCGAGTGGTTCGAGTGGTGCTTTGACAACTTCGTCTTTGGAGCGCTTCGATAGCACCTGGTCCAGCACAAAGTTGCGCCAGTGGTTGGAGCCACCGTCCACGGCGCAGCGTAGGGCAGCTGGAATGTAAGGATTTTGGTTTAGGAGAAATCCTGGACAAGGACAAGGTCCACTTACCATTTTTCCATAACAACGTGACCACGTGCGGGGGCACCTGAATCTCGCGGTTGAGCACCACACAGACATGGCCATTCTCGCCCAATTTGAAGTTCTCATTGATCAGGTCGCCGGGTGTCCACTTGTACGACTTGGGCGGGATTGTGTGGTCCATTTGCTGGCGAAATCCGATTGTTGTTTTTGTGCAGAAGAAGCAATGTTGCGCTGGTCGCGTCGTCCTGCCAACTCGTGCCAAGCGCCGGCCATCGCATAATGCGCGCTGGCCGGAGCGCCGCATCCAATTCAAAACGACATTGGAGCCGCAACCCGGTGTCATTATACGGCCGCCAGTGCCGACCGGAATTTAATAAAATTCTTAGTAAGTTGAAATTGTAAGCAAGGCCAGTCCATCGACTCGACGAAAGCATTTTTGAATTTTTCGAGAAAAATAAAAGCTAGGTGGGTCTGGTAACGCTGGGCTACAGTTTGGAAGGCACTGACACGGGTAGGGGGGTTTTTAAACTAGGTTTTTACTGATAAGAAAATTTAATTTAAGAGAAAGAAATTGGGAAAATAAATATATATAGCTTTTAGAGCTTATTTTATGCATTAATCAAACTCCTTTAAGGCTCAGAGAACAACATTCCAGTTGTTGTGGATTTTCTATACATTCTAAACCATTAAATAACATTAAATATAAGAATTATAATTGTGAATTGCATATTTTTCACCTTTAAATTAAATTTTAACCATATATAATACGTTATTTTTATATGCAGCAAATATTAAGGGCTTTTTTTATAAATACAAAAAGAGGTAAAATGAGTTTTTGTGCCCTAGAAAATTAAGAATATAATTTTATTAATTTTCCTTAGCCACTTTCTTTGCTAATGGCTTAGTTTTTTAAGTTTCGGGTATTATTTTCATTGATTTCCAATTTACAAGAATCCGGTAAGCCTTATAATATTTATAAAGTCTTTACTTTAACCACATTAGTCACAAAAAAAAATGTAAATTAAATTAAGACTTCGTCGCCTTAATAGAAGTTATTTTTCATTCAATAGAGAAATTAATCCTTCGCTGAACCTTTGTGGCTTAGGTTAATGAAGACTGCGGAAGCGAAAAGCTGACCAGACTCGGTGGGGGCATTGGGACCACAATACTTTTGTGCTCGAACCTACCGATGCCACCAGCTGTATCAATATTGTTACAGTTCATTTTGTTTGACCTCCACAAATAAAGGCATTTATACGGATGGATCCTGTGGCCGGACCACGAGCACATCAGACATCCTGGCCATGGCCTTTGGCCAGCCAGCCAGCCAGCGAGTTCTGGTCTCAGGGATTGACAGTGTACTATACGCCGCCCATTGTTGGTCACCCGATCCGAGGAGGGGGCGAAGTTGAATAGCTTTACATATGCCACGTCTGAAATGCATTGTCCAAAGAGCATTGTGGCTCGGAATCATTTAATTCCCGTGGAGCTTTTCAGACCTTTAAAGCAGTGCCCGGTTACTAAGCTGCATCAACCGGATATATCTCGTTTGAACAAAAAAATATGATAATAAAGGCTGTCATATCGTTTTACCAAACAAAGAAATTGTTGGCATAAAATCATTGGTTTATAAATAATAAAATAATTGACACATGCCACAAAGTTTAGAAGAAATTTAAAGCAAATTTTATTATTAAATGCAATTAATATTTATTTATCGCCTTGCCTTTAATCAACATTTTTACCTTGATCATTTTCATTCTCTTCAGTCGGAAAATCATGAAAACCAAAGGGAATTTAGCACGTGAAAATGTTTCCTCTATCGTGGCAGCCATAAATAAATAAAATTACATTTGTACACGCATGCCTTTGGCATATATGTTCGCCCCGCCACAACTTTGAAACGAATTACTTGCGTGGAACACCCTAACGAGGAGAGAACCCATCCCATCATCCCGACCCAATTGCAGGTTTAAACCAACGTCCAAGGCATCCCATATTCGGCTCAACACTTTCTTGTTTTCCGCCGGGAAAGAGAACATGGAAAAGTCTAAAAGATTTACGCTTGCATTTTGCTGGGACATCAAGTGCAACATGTGGCGCGAAACAGAGATTTATGCCCTGGATTTTGGCTTAAAGACCTGGGGCTAGTGGATTTAAAGATACTACCACTGTACTACCTATTAAATCCTTAATAAAGCGAACTCAGTTCGTGCTCTATTTACCGGTAGCTGCCGTGCTTTTCCAACTAATTGCAATATAGTCACCGCATGTGGCATCTGAAATAAGTGTGTCGCATATAGTATTTATATTTATGGTTTGCAAAATGAAAACTAGATACCAGCCAGGAGGAGTAAATTCAAATACCTCGGCACTCGCATTCAGATGCAGGGAAAGTGGTGGGGTTGATGGTTATCCCTGGGCCCATCTCCATTTCGCCGACTTCACGGTTCAATGCACTGTGATGACGTGAGTAGGAGTTATTAAGTCACAATAGGCAATGGCTTGCTTCACGTTGCCAGGAAGTGGAATGGGAGCGGCAGTGGCAAGGCATAGCACCCACCTGCCTGCCTGCCTGCCTGGCTGCTAGACAGCGCTTGAGCGCCAAGGATGCGACAGGAAATTCATCAATGTCTCCACCGCCTGTCGCCTGGATTCAGCTTGCCAAACGCGGCAACATTTTAACCCCAAGCTCCAAAGAAATTGCCAATGACATGGAGAGAAGAAGCGGGGATAAGCCAGCTGGTGGAGTGGCCCCGACCAAAGGATACCCGTGAGGCAGGTTCAGCTAAATAAACAACATTTTTGAGTGCATCTAAGGAGCACTCAACATGGCAAACATTGAAGCGAAAATATATGGTAATTATATTTTATTAAGGGATTTATTTATTAAATATTATATTTTCTTATAGGTAATACCCCTACCAATCAGATATCTAATAGAAAGATGAAACTGGCAGCCCAAGACTAGGTTATTTACGGAGCGGAAGTTGCCTGGCGGGCCTTTTCCCGCCGAAAAAGGAAATTATGAATTTAGGTGCGGCTGCCATTTTGCCATTTTTTGTTGAACTCTTTTCACTTGCAGTTTTTGGCTGTCTATATGCTTGGTTTCAGTCCAGAGTTCGGTATAATCCCGCTGTCCTAGACCAGGAGACACTGTCAAGTGTACAAGTTGATCCTTTGTCAAATTAGTGGAGCGCACTTGAAAGCAGAAAAACCACAAAACTGGCAGACACACGACTGTCCCTGCCACTCCATTATATATATATTGTATGCCAGGAATAGAGGGATCTGGCTGACCAAACAATACTTAACCGCATTTACATATTCAAATTTGCTTGCCAGGCCACTCACTCGAGTGTCTGTGGAAAATGGAAAATACTTATGTTAAATCCAGCCCCCAACTCGTGGAAATAAAAAGAAAATATTATTATTACTATTACCATATACATAGTTGCATTATATTTGATCTTTTCTTGGTTTCGTTTTGCATTTTGCATTTGCATTCCACATGCAAATCGTATTTATTTCTGCGTTTACAATTATTGTATTACGTCAAATTAGCTTAATTATTACAAATACCGAGCACATTATTCCCATGCCGATATATAACACCAATAATGTGTCCTTAATCGAGTGGAGCCTTCCGGGCGCAGAGAGGCTGCTGGCGCATAAATCACATGGCGTATGCGTAATTTTTCGTACATATATATATTCCGAGTTGCACATACTTTTTGTGTATATGCTGTATATATATATAGAATATGCAAATGAAAAATGAATAATAATCATAAATCTATGCAGTTTTGATTTTGGGCGAATTTGTAATCGGATTTGTGTGCGGATTGCCGCAATATAAAATACGCAAATATCCATGCATGAATTCAGTGGGGCCCTCTCGCTCGATTGGCGTTGGTGGTGGTGCGGCGGTCTGGCTTCTGGCCACCGACTCAGTTGCCTCCGTAGTCCTCGATAAATGTGTCTATGATATAGCGCTTCACCTCGTTGATGGAGGTGCGCTTGGTGCTGCACTGCAGGCGCTCCTGGTGCTCCGGCAGGACGAGTAGTTGCTGCAGCTCCCCCTGCGACGGGCATACGAAAAAAGGCGAAAGCGAAAGTTAATGCGCATAAAAACCATAATTATCTGCCCAATAATTGTTTAATTTGCATTGTATACGATGGCCATGGGGCGTAATTATTATCAATGGCATGCAGGAATCGCATTGTTTGCTCATTTCGTTTTTAAATGAATGCAACTTTTATGCAACTTTTTTATTTTAAATTCTGCTTTTAAGTGGTGCGTTAAGAGAACAAAATGTTTTGTAATTTTTAAGTGAGAATTTTGACTTAATTATGTATAGTAATTTGTTAGTTATTGAAGGGAAGGATCCACAGTTTTTTAGAGAAAGGAATTCGAAGGAAGCAATGCTTAGATTTTACTTCCATGCTCCCTCATTTTTATATGAAACTATTTAAATTGTAGCTGATAATTAATCTATATATCTTCTCCTGGGTAAATATATAGTAAGATATACTCACATTAAAGCCACGTCCTATTTCCACATCCGCATCCACGGGCAGAGTGAACAGTCGCTTGGAGACAACGAAGCTGTTTGTCCACGCACAATCGACGTAAATCGATATGAAATCGCCATTCTGTATGCTGCACGGGGGGATGGAAATAACAGCAAAACAATAATAGTAAAGTGAGCTATTCGCAAATAATTAAAATATATATGGATACATATAGTAGTGCCGCCTGCCTGCATGGAGGGACATGGGGGAAGTGGGGGCCAAGCGCTGACAGTGAGAAATGTGCCCATGGTCGATGACAAATGGCGGCCACTTGAACCGAGTGTCAATTTGGTTGTGTGTTTCGTTATGCCGAGCAGAACTCAGAAAGCAAAAACCAAAAAAGGAAAAACCAAAAAAAAAAGGCCTTCGATATTCATGTACAGGCTCTGTCTATACAGCAAAGGTGGAATCAATAGCCCTAAGGATAATGATCTTAGGATCTATGAGGGGAAATGATCTGCTTGGTAAACTGTTTGAAATTTTGAAAAGTTGATTTTTTCAACAAGAGGGATTATTTTAGTTGAATAGGTTTGAAAAGGTAATAGTTTTTTAAAATAGATTTTGTTATTAATTTATATTTTGATAATGGTTTACTCTTTTTTAAATATTTGTAACATTAAGGATAGGGATCCAAGGATCTATAAAAGATAATATCAGCTTGGTAAAACATTTGAAATTTTAAATAGTTCAACTTTTCATCAAGAGGGATTACTTTAGTAGAAAAGGTTTGAAAATATATTAGTTTTTTTTTTAAATAGATTATGTTATTTATTTATATTTTTATAATGGTTTTTTCTATATATTTTTAACATAAAGGATAAGGATCCAAGAATCTATAAGAGGAAAATATCTGCTTGGTGAAATATTCGATATTTGACTAGTTAAACATTTTTACATTTTTGTAATGGTTTTTTTTTTATATATGTATATTTTTATAACGAATGAGTATTATAAAATAGAGATTATAAGAGATTATAATATATGGTTATGGAATAAACGAATTAGCATTGATTTTTCAACTAAAATAACATTAATTTATCAAGGACTTTATATAATACACACTGGGTTTTTAAAAACTAATTAAAACTTTTTTTAAAACAAATTAATATAAATTAATATAAATATTTAGGCTATATATGAAATGATGTTAATTCTACAGAGATTTCTGTGATGAACCTCTATAAAATATATATGTATTTACCTGATGTAATTATTATTTATCATTATAAAACACCATTAATCAAACATTAATCATATTAAACTTTTATTTATTTATATAAATTATTTTTATATAAAAATATAAAAAAATATATAATCATTATATTATATATTATTATAATTATTCTATATTAATATTATATATTATATTATATAAATTTCTCAGTACTGTTATCTTGGCCACAACTGTAGTTGTTTTTTGCCTACTATTTGCATGTGTGTCAAGTGTTTGCCAGTGTGCGTTTCATGGCACAAACATTTATGCTAATAAATTGAAAATGCAAATAAACGAAAGTGTCAGCGTCGATGGCCATCAGATCGAAGTGAGTGCCACTGCCACACACATCCTCCCCCCATATCCCGGAGACAGTGATTGGCAATCACCACCACATGAGGAAACTACCCACCTACCCACCCACCTACCTACCCACCTTCACCCCCTGCAAGGCACACTCACCTGATGGCCACTTGATGCCAGCGATAATCGTATAAATTGAATTTCACAGGCAACATTTCCGTGGCATTGTCCCGCTCAAGGTACAGACGCAGTCCATCCTGGCAGGCCTCCAGATACAGATTGTGGGTGGCATTGCGGATGGAGAAGATGGCGGCTGCTGTGCTCCGAGTGTCGTTCTGTAAAAGTCAGCTCTCAGATTTATATACTACCCTGAAGGACCTCCTCTTTTGGCGTTACCCACCTTAGCCCGCAGCGTGACCATCAGGGTGAAGTTCAGCAGGTTCCGCCAGCTCCGGATGTAACCCATATTGAAGGGTGTCGAGGGCGTGGGACTGAAGGCTGTGCCCATAAGTCCTGTCGTGGTAAAGTCTGCCGCATTTGGATACGGATCTGGATAGCCGGAGGCGACTGAGGCATCCGAAGCTTGAGTGGGCAGGTCCTCAGCCATGGGTAGCTTCTTGTAGAATTTTAGGAGATCGCTGATATCATCTGGCAATAGAGGTATTATTCGGAATATATATTATTTTAAAATTATTTTAATTTAATGCTTTATATTTCAGTAACTTTAAATCAGGATTTAAGTCAGGAGGAGATTCATCAACTCACCGCTGCACTCGAAACTGTTGCAGTTACGCTGCTCGATGTTGTAGCCCTCACAGAGTAGCGTGGACAGGGCCACGCTCTTGGCGGGCTTGCGTTTCTTGTGCTGATTACTGGCACGTGCCTTCCTGCTCCCAACTCCAACTCCAACTCCACTTGGGGTACCTGCATCTCTGTCATTGTGTGCAATCGTCACAAACCTGACACTTTCGTCATCACCAGCTGCCGATGCTGGTGGTTCATTACCGTCGCTTGTTTCTCCCTCAGGACCGGAACTGGGATGAGCATGGTCTTTGGTTGGTGGCATTGCTGTCGTTGTTGCTCGGTCGAATTTATGCAATGTCTCGTCGCCAGTTGCACGCATTATGAGCAAGTCGTTCTCATCCTCGTCATCGGCCAGAATATCGTTGTTGCCATCCCCGAAAGCATCATCGTTACACGCCTCCTTGGACGCGGTCAGTTCGTCAGTGGCAGCCTCCTGCTCTTCCTCCTCAACGTCATCGTCGTCGTCCTCTAGGTTGAGATTCATGTTGATGTCCACCAGAGGGTTGTCCAGCAGACAGCGGCGGAAGCGCTGCTGCACACCCTGACCGCAGGTGACGCTGCACAAGGTGAAGTCGCTCCAATCATCCCAGCCTATAAGTGATTGGCGATTGTCCAATGAACAGGAGTTGCACAGGTGTGGAAGAGAGGAGACAGGTGACAGACAGAAAGAGCATTAATTATGAGAGCTTAAACGTGGACACGTACTTTTTTTGAGGCATAATTTATTTTAATATTGGTTTTGAGCCGTGTTAATTAATTTTAGAGTTGTTTTTTTTTTGGTTTGTGGCACAATAAATAAAATTATAATAAATAATAAATAAGATTAACTATTTAATTAGAGAGATTATTGAATAAAAAGCGAGCTTTAATTGTGTCCTGACTCTAAGGATTCTAATTATTATTTTTCTGTCATTTTAAAGCCTTTATTTAAATTTCAAAACACCTTTAAAACTTAGAAAACTTAATATTAAACCCAATACTTAATTTAGACTTTTCCCTTGACCACCACAAGACTGTTTATTTTTTTGTTATTCCTAAAAACCCATAAAATAAGACATCATCTTGGTAAATTTTTGTGTGGGAAACCCAGCTGCTGGGTGGCTTTCTGCCTTTAAGGACCTCCCTCCCCCTCTTTCAGTGGGCTCAATTCACGCCAGATCCTTCTCGGTGAGCGCATCGCCGCTTGACACAAAAGTCAAGTGTTGCTTCCCTCGAGTGGCCATGGTGCAGATTGTCGGCTTGAAAGCCGCCAGAGCTCCGCCTGTTCCTCCTTCTCGTTGGGCGACATCTGCTGCGTCATCGAGAAATTCCCTTTTTCTATTTTATTTTATTTTTATTTTATTTTGTTTTATTTTTTTTTTATATTTGGTCCTTTGCCGCACTTGGCCGACTGGCTATCAATCTTCATCAAAGATTAATCTCCCGGCTGGGGCTCATGGAGTAGTCACCAATAGACCCACGAATAAGCCAAGTGAGTAGTGGAATTTTAAGTGTTCATCGTATTTCACTGTTGAATTACTTAAAAGCCAGAAAATACATAAGCGGCTTTAAATAACATAGCCGCCCTGCAATTATGTTGCGACATCCGAGTGGTCGAGCGAGCGAGTGAGTCTCTGGTGCCAATTACCACTGATTGCCCCATTTGAGCCCGGCCTGGCCTGGCCTGGCCTGGGGAAACTCTAGCCCCGTCCAAAGCTGGACAAACATCCGACCGGAGCGATTTGCTCGACAATGCAACAAACTAACAAGCGAAATGCGATTAAGTAACGGAAGCAACGGAAGCCGATCCAGGACACTCGAGTGAGGGAGCCCATCGAGTGGGGGTAAAAGGATACGAGCACTTTGGAAAAAATGGGTCAAGAGAAAGAGAATATTTTTCTAAATTTATTTTGAGACTAAAAAAAATAAAAAAATAAAAGCCAATATTTTATTTTGAATGATAAAATGAATATTAAGCTAAAATAAATATGTTTTTATTAATTATAATGAATTCTCTTTCCAAATTAATAAATTCTTTGCTAATTATCATCACATTTTTATTCACTGTGTAGTTTGACAGGACTCACAGGAAGTCAACACTTACCCAAATGCTTCCAGATATGATTCTCGAACTGTGGCGTCCAGCGGTGCAGGCCGTTGATGCTGATGTGAAGGACATCACTGGCTGTGCCCACCGGCGGTCGCTGCAGCTGCCTGGTTGCCAGGATACCAGCCACACCTCCGCTTTCACTGCCCCCGGCGCCAGCGGAGGAAGAGGAGGAGGAGGTTGCTGATGCTGATGCTGCGGGCAGCAGTTTGCCAAAGGCAATTAATTCCGCCGGCAGCATTTTCAGCATGTTATTATCGAAGCATCGCAGTGGCTGGAGGGTTGCATTTAGCTGCCTGCGGACCAGTTAAGTTAAGTTAAAGTGGACAATGGACAATGGCCAGTGGACACATACCCCTCGTACTGGAAGGCTGACTCAGCGCCGCTCCAGGAACTTCCGCTGCCGCCGGTGCCTGGGCCCGAGCCTCGCGCCCGATGCCCTGAACTGCCGGACATCAAGCCAGAGGCCCTCAGGGAGAGGGAATCCCCGGCACCGGCACCGCCATTGGCCACCTTTAGCAGGGAGGCGCCCTTGTATATCGTTTCCGGCGTTAATGTTATTAAAATCGTGTCCTCGGCCGCCGCCGCCTGTCCCTCCAGCTCGTCGAAAAAGACCCGAGCGGCCAGGGCCTTGACAATCACGGGACTGGTGCGAATCAGCTCCGCCATGCCCTTGTGGGCACAGGGATTCACCGGCCCCGCTGTAGTTACTGTCACCAGCTGCAGGATCAGGAGCCAAAGCAGAGACAGTATGGAAAGGGGCTGCATGGCATTGGTTGTAGAGTAGGGACGACGATGGAATGGCACCCGCGAATAGATGTCATCGGCGCCCATCACGGGTGCACCTTGATTGCTCCGGGCCATGGAGATCCTTTATCTGTACGCGTGTCCTAGCGCCACTCGCCCGTTGGCATGGCAACTTTTATCGCTGCGGTGGCTCAATTTACTTTCGGCAAAAGTCACGTTCCGGCTTTGATTCCACTAGGTTCCGGATCTCTCCAGAGCAGCAGGGGCACTTACACGGCACCGGCATTCATCGCTGGGCTGCAAAGAGGTAACAAAAAAAAAATAGAGCATGATTGGGGTTGCGGGAAGCCAAAAGGACAAAGGCACAAAAGGGCAAATGTAAGACTCCTCCGGCCAGCGTCTCCACTTCTATTCAAATAATGGAGCCCAGGTTTTGCATTATAATGGCTGCCGGTTGCAGTTGCCATTGCTACTTTTTTTTTTAGATGATTTATATTAAATTTTACATTGGTATTTTTATGCAAATTTAGAATGGTTTTGCCTTGGGGAAGTCTGATGCTGAATATTGAATTTAAACAAGAATAGTTTCTATTTTTATTTGATTTATTTAGGGTTTTCTAAGGGAGTCTTTTTATTGTAAGAAAACTAAAGTGTATGGTATTTTATAAGCTTAATTGATCGATGGAGACTATAACCGGAAATGCTTTAACACCTCTAATTAGGATACCAACCATAACCGGAAGTAACAGCAAGATTTATATTTACATCCGTCTTTAGGTTTTTATTGAATATTGAATTTAAACAAGAATAGTTTATAGTTTTTATTTTATTTATTTAGAGTTTTCTAAATAATAATAAATAAATATAATAATAATAATAATTATAATAAATAAATCTTTGTCTTTAAAGAAAAATAAAATTTAAGGTTTAATTGTTCGATAGAAACGATAACAGGAAGTGGTTTAGTTTCTCTAATAAAATATTAATCGATACAAACGATAACCGGAAGTAACCTTTAATTTAAATTCCCTTTTCTAAAGCTTAAAGCCATATTTTGGTTTAATTTAAAGTAACTTTTCACAGCATATGCCCATTTATTTAAAAGTCAAACTAATGTTTTCATTTTCAGATTTATTTAAATGCAAGTAACTGCTTCGTGCAACCTGTGGGACATACTAGTCTTTGGGAAAATTTATTATGGCAATAAAAGATTCGCATGGCCACATGGCAGCTTGTTCAAGGGCCAGGATTATTCCCGACCAGAGCCAGGAAGGGACATCAAAGTCACCGCATTCGCTTTCATATCCTGGTGCAGGAAATAAATATCTGGATTAAATATTTCTCTACAGGCACACAATGGAATCGCAGTCGCCATTGGAAGATGCAGGCAGTTCGGTTGGTCCGAACTCCGCTCTCCGGTTTACCGGGACGCCAGAGAAAAAGTTAAATCCACAACATAAACGTTGCAATCAAATAGAATTTTTACGCACATATAAGCACTGCAGATTGCTGCCAGTGCTGGGGCCAGGACTCGCTCGAAACAATAATGCAGTGGCAACAAAACATTTTCGCTCGAGATAAATGTGGGCTTCCACACGGCGGCGGACCTAACAAAGTTGCATTCCGTTCCGAATCCGGAAGCCGCTCTCTCTCGCTCGCTCTCTCTGCCTGTGGCATCCTTTTGGTCCCTGTGGGAATTGCAAAGTGAACAACAGGAGCAAATATGGAATGGAACTGAATGCAAATGCGCCGTGGCGAGCAAAATTGAGCCCTCAATTGTTTTATGGCGAGGAGCGATAGGAGCGACTGGTGGCCCAGAAAATCCTGAAAAAGCGGGGTCAAGTCAGCCATGAAGCGACCGAGTTACCCAGTGCCGCTAAACCCCCCACCCCCATCCCTTCGATTCGGACGTTTCCGCTTCCGTTCCACTGACCAGCCCGTCGCTCACTCAACTTTCAAACGTATTCTCCGGGGGCGGCAATCAGTGTAATTGTTATTGTTTTTCCCGCAGCCAACAAGGCCGCCTTTATTGCCATTAATCCATTTTGTTTTGCTGCTCAGTTGAACTTTTGCAAATTGGCAAAGTTACTGCCAGCGACAATCTGTTAAAAGCTTTTGAATTCCAAATAGACTTGGCCAAGGTGAGCTCGTGGCTCTTGGACGTAAATCAGGCGGAAAAGTCGCCTTCTCTCAGCCAAATGCATATTTTATGCGCCAACTTTGCGGCGATCCTGCGGCTGGCTGACTGGCTGGCTGGCTGGCCATTGGGGAATACTTTTGGACATGCCATCAAGTCGAAATTAGTATTGTTTTCAGCTCTTATGGTTTTATGGTTCCCGTTTTTTTCGGACTGTTTGGGGGGAGGGATAAAATCGAATCTAGACACACATCAGAGTTGAATTCCCTTTGAAGGCCTTTCCGGCAAAAAGGAAACATCAAAAAACATGCTTCCGCCCACGCTGTGACACTTGAAAATCGACGGACATTATTATGAACAAATTGAAGGCCGGCGGAATGTCATTTCGACCATGTGTGCGTGGGTCAACACTTGAAGAAATTGCAAGGATGTTTAAGAACTTTTTTAGAATTAATTTACTTGAGATTAATCGAAGTTTATTTCGATTTCACTTTAAAAAATCAGTTTAAAAGGATGCAATAATAGAGTTTATTTATGAGCGAAATTAATAAAAATGTAAATATAATCTTAAATAAATAATATCCTTTGAAAACATATGGCTATTCTTGCAAAAAATGATTTAAGATTATAAATAAAATTTACTACTTTCTGGAAGTTTATTTTCTGAATTTTTCAATAGATTCCCCAAGACACTTCACACAGAGTTTTGACCTTAAAATATTCAGCTCGAAGGCAGCTTAATTTTCGGCTGTGTGTGTGTGGGGAACGTGGGTGCCATTATGGGCGAGATGCTCGAGATGATTGAATATCAAAAGGCAGTTGGCGCACGCAAATCTCCGGCATGTTCCAAGTGGTCCCTGTCCCTCCTCCTCCCCCACCCGGTCTGACAACAACAATGTGAGCAGCGGGATGCGAGTTTAACAAGTGCGGCTCTCTAAGGACTCGTAAAACTGATAGCTACACAGACCTTCCCCAACGATACCCACCTCCGGTCGAGTTTTAAAAGCTCAGCACGTTTGGCCAAAAACTTCCACAAGTGGTGGGTGGGAGTCCTTTTTCGGCGCCTTTTTTGTGGGTCCTCTCGCTCATTCTGAATTGGCCAGCGGGTATGAGGGAGGGCGATAGAAATATTTTGTGCCCAAATTATGCCTTGAATTCCAGGCCAGAAGACCCTTGGAGGAGAATCAAACCCACCAAAGTCCCGGGCCGTTCCACACGCATACGCAATTATCCTCGGGGACGAATGTCGCCTTTTATCTGTGCGAATGATTAAGCTCCAAGTGTCTTAAAATTAATTTTATAACGCCATCAGGCGCCCAGGGATGTAGACCCTATATTCGCATTCGTATGGGCAACCGGGCGTATGCGTAATCTTACCAGCCATTAGTTGTGTTTGGTGTTTTTGCTCAAATAGTTGTGTCTGTTTTTATCTGCCACGCGCCATCTGAAGCGGTAAGCGAACTATTCCCGAGATACTTGATGCCAGCAGGTCCTGGATATGTAAATCACTTGCAGGAGCAGCAGCAGCAGCCAGGACGAAGTTCATCCAGCAGCACCACGGCATTCCTGCATAAGAATTTTACCTCCTCTTTGCGGCTATATTAAATTCCGGTTTTATTGATTCTCTCTTAGTCCTGTCGGCGACAGGACAATGGAGGGAGACTATCAGTCACTGCATTTGCAGATAAGCTTCTCCTCTTTTGACCACAAAGGTTACTTCCCATTTCTCATGCTAATCCCGGGCTCAATTAACCAAACTACCTAATCCCCGTGCACGTTTAAATCATAATAAATTGAAGCAAATCCACTTTGTAACTAAACAAATATTTGTTGTTGGCTGGGATATTTCAATTTTCGGTATTTGAATTATGCAAACTCATTTGAGACGAAACTGAATTTATGGCCAGGCCCGGAGAACACCCCTGAAAACAAAGTCAAAAGGTTTTGCAGCTTCAGACCAGCTCCAGCTCCGGATCCGGATGCGGATGCGGCCTCCTCACTTGCTGGCTGGGAAATTTATGCGCACAATTAATTTTAAAATCCGAATCTCAGTCAACAAGAGAAGGAGGAGGAGGAGGATGAGCTCTCTGTTCTCTCTGTTATCTGTTCAGTGAATAAAAACCAGATAAAGTATACCTGCAGTCGATTATATTGGCGTAAGTCGACAGAGACAACGACAGAGCCAATTAATTAAAATCCGAGTGGATTATTTGCCAAGCGTATTTGCTAATTGGGGCAGCTCGAGGCAGCTTGGCCGCCCGATTAGGCTGCCCTGCGCTAAGCCAGGAGTAGTGTCAGCAGTTAAATGTTAACCCGCCCCGACTTAAGTGGCCTCCGCCTCCTTTCAGCTTAATGAGCACTTCGGATGCGGAGTTTATAGTCGAGGTCGGGCCTCGGCTGGAACCCCAACTCATGCCCCCGTCAGTTCGTTGCAAAATTGTAATTATAATGCCACTTAATGGCCAGAGAGAGTCCCTGTGGCTGCTGTTGTTGTTCATGTTGTTAATGTTATTGTTTCAGTGGCGGAAACGGAAGAGCGGCGAACATGTTCCCATCTCCACCCCAAAAGGGATCACCGATGAGGTTGTTAAAAGGATTCGACAGCGGCCAACAGGGCTGAAATCATCCTAATCAGTGCATTTATGCGAACGCCCTGTGCCCCATTATCCATTATCTATGCTCGGATTATTTTTATTGCATTTTGGGCCAGAGCTGCGCCACAGATACTTTGCGCTGACTGAGCAAAAAGTTGGGGCCCATTACCAGGGACTGCACATTAACCAATGGCTATGTAAATGGCTTTGCCCCCGCCGGCTTTCACTCCGCTCTACTCCGCTCCATTTCCCTCATTTTGGCAGAGAGACAGACAGACAGGATCTCCAGTCAAGGGGGAGGGCGGCCATTAACAATGCAATTCCGTAACAATATGAAATTGTGGCTACGGAATGGCTCAAAGCAAGCTGGCTTCTCTGCAATTAAGCAGCAGACTGGCACTCGTATGTGGCAACAGGACGATGCCAAAGCTGGAATCAATCTCCAGGCGTCGGCCACAGATGTCTGTCGAGTTGTTGGAAATATATTTGCCAAGCTTCTTGGCATTTAATAAAATTCAATTTGATGTGCTTTTGGTATATATTTTATGTATGGTTTACCTAAAATGGCAGGCAAACCTTGTCTTAATTTATCCAAAATTGTTCTTAGTTTACAGGGTAATAATGCTTATATTTTTAATTAAATAAAATAACAATAAGTTATCTCGAAGGATTTAATATAGTTTTTCAAGTTTTAGTTTAGCTTTTAAAACTTATTAATTTCCATATCAAATCAATTATTCATGGAGTATAATACCCCAACTTTTATTTGTGATTGACAATCAATGCAGAGTTCGTGTAATATTATATATATTTTATGAACAACTCATCATTGGGGCTGTCATTAACATGTTTCGCTCGTCCAACTTAATTTCAGATCAGCATTCCGCATTATTGGTTCTCTTGTAATATGATATCAAGGGAAAATTGTATTGGCAAATGCCAATTAGATTACTTTGTGGTCGCTTTGTTTCACTAACTGCATTTTATTTGTTTTTTTGTAGCCACTTTTGAACGGTTTTACTTTGTTTATTTATTCATATCACAGGGCTCACCATATTCGCTGGCTAATTAAATTTCGCCAATCCACAAGAGCACACTAATTACAGTTTTTATGGTTGTTACTCCCAAAACAACAACAACAGCGAACGGAAGCGCGGAGTTCGAAGTTTTAAATTCAGAGTTCAAAGTTCGAGTTTTCCTGTTTTATTCCGAGGCTTCAAGTTTACCAGAGAAACGCCGCGAACCAACTGCTTTGGCCCTGGCCCAAACAGCGCCTTTTATAGGACTGCCAGGAATCCGGAAAAGGGGCGCCTGCGCGGATAAGGAGCTTCGAATCAAGCTCGCTTGGCTTCATCCACAGCCGGCTGTTCGCAGTTTCGAAGTCCGGAGTCCGGAGTCCAACACAGTCACTGCTCATTTACTGCCCCGCAGCTGGAATTCCTCCCCCCCACTTGAAGGCGTTTGTTTACACGAGGACAGCTGAGGTCGGGAGGACAACAAAGTTTGAAGCCATCCAAGGCACTTGGCACTTGGCACGCTGCTGTCATCCCAACGCTAAGGAGCTGCACTCCATCTCCATCTCCATCGCCACACTGCCGTGTGCACCTCCCTGCATGTGGATGTGTACTTGGTGGTATTACATTGAAGTTTTAATTGAATTGCGGCTGCAAGTTTTTAACTGCATTTTGCTTCGAGAATTCTGTCTTGCGACCCGGGAAAAGGTGCTAGAAAAAAAGGGAAAAAGTTTCCCACAAACTTTTCAGCACGCAAGTTTTTCACTTTTCATTTCTTTCCTAGCTGCTGTTTAGCCCCGCTTTTGAATGCAGTTAACAAATGCTGGGAACAGGCAACAACCCGGCCAGGACAAACACGCATTCAAAATAGCTTTAGCCGCGGCGCCTGCAAGTAGGCAACACCTTTTTCATTTCCTCCTTTTGCTAGCATGTGTGTGTGTTTGTGTTAGTGTGTGTCCTTGCAGAGTGTGTTTATGTGTGCGTGTAAGCGTGGGAATCTGTGTCGAACACCTGTTGTTCGCATTGTTGTTGCAGCCTTATCGCCTTCTTGGCCGTTTTCGTTTATTTTGCGAGGCCGTAAAAGTTTTGATTTCACTCGGTGTGCCTGGGTTTACCTTTATTGTTTTTCCTCTCTGAGAGTCCTGGGGTTTTTCCAGGAAGCCTAGGCTTTGGACTAGGTATATATTACAACAGAAGGTAATGTTATTAAACAAAATCTATTTGGTAGTTTAGGCTTTGTTATGAATAAATTAATTTTTTTAGGGATTTTAAGAGCCGAGTTTAGGGCTGTATTTAAATATATTGAGAAGAAAAGTCCTATTATATCTTAAGTATCTCTACGTATGATCTACGAATTATAAAAATTAGAAATTAATGTAATAATATATGCAAACAATATTAAAATGTATAATTCTCTTTTCGTTATCTACATAAATTAAACATATAATATTTATAAAATAGAATTTCGAATGACTGCAAACATATTTCAAAGTTTAAAAATATATATTTATATGTTTCGTGTCAAATATTTATTGTTTAAATATATAGTGGTAGTACCATTCATGCAAAAAATAATAGAGAACTCATTTTAACATTTTAATCCGCATTATTTTATATCAAAAGAATAGATAAAAAAATAGTTAAACTAAAATAAAATTAAAAATGTAATAGGGTATATAGGATATTGCGTTACCCTCAACCGAAAGTCCTTTATTTTTCACTGTTATCTGCTATGTTGCTTATGTCGCCCCATTGTTGTGCTGTCGTCCTGGCTGGCAGGACTCTTAAGTACCCCCACCAGGTGTTTTGATTTATTGCGCTTTGGTTAAGTGCGGGCACAAACTTCATTTAAGTCCCCAGAACCTAGAGAAAGTTTCTTTTGCTGGACGGCGTACTGAAGGTTATATCCAAAGGGAAAGATCTAAAACAAAGGTAAGCCTGGTGTAGAAGGACAACTTTTGGATGGAGAAAATATGAAAACGAATGCTTGATATTTGTAGAAGATTTAATGTTAGTAACTTGGTGACTTATCTTACTTGTCACATCAATATATTTAATAATTAACTATTAACTTTATGGTAAGTGAGGGGAAAGACTGTTAGTAATTTGTATTTAAAAATTCCCAATTATTAAAAGAGGATTTATATTATATCCTTTTCTAATTTAATAAGGGAAGGGAAATACCCCTCCGAAAATCAGTAATATTTATTATTTAAAAATTCCAATTATTAAAAGAGGCTTTATATTATATCCCTTTCTAATTTAATAGCTAGGGAAATACCCTTCCACCATTCAGTTCAAGAGGCTTAGGTCGAAACTCTGTTTGAATCCCATTCACACCCAATATGTGCTGATTATTTATGCCCTTTATCAGCGCTGGTGCTAACCCATTTAGCCGATTTGGCTGATTTCACAGCCACTGCTCCAGAGTTGCGCCCACAATCGCCAAATCGCCAAATCAGCCGCCACGCCCCACAGATCCTTTGTTCATCCGATTCGGTTTCCAGTTCGAGCTCTGTGGAAGCTAATTACAATTGCGGCCCATAGCTGGCGGGTGGATAGAGAGAGAGAGTGCTCCAAAACATAGCCATGCATATTTAATTCTCGCAGAACAGAATGCCAGCTCCCACTGCCCTTCGCTTTCTCCATCACCACTTTCCCCTCGACAATTCTTTTGGCGTTGTGCAAGTGTAACTTAATTTTGTGGTTCCGGGACGGCGGGTGGCAGCTGGGAGTGGGCCAAAAACCATTTGGAACATGCACAATTTTGACACCAACCCAAATCGGCCCCAGTAACAAGTGCCATTCACATGGACCAGGCGATTTCATGGCAACTCAATTAATGGAGCATGATCTTAATGGGTTTCTATAGGCCTACCCAAACCCAATCCTGCTCTTCGAACACATGCCTCTCGCTCTCTTTTGCTAAGTGCGCCAAATCAGCAGAACTCTAATTGGAGGCGGATGCGGCGGCGTCAGTTCTCCCTCATAAAAAAGGGAAGCTGCCGGGCCAAAAAAAGAAAAACAAAAAGTCTAGTCGAGGAGGGCAAGGCCAAAACATACATACACTCCTCCTTGGCCTCCTGCTCCTGCCCCTTTGATCTGGTGTGCGATGAATTGGTGAACGTTTGCCGAGCAATTAAGTGGGCAGGCGTCAAATATTCCGATGAGTTGGCCATTGCTTTATTGGCCCCGAGTGTGGCTTTGAAGTTGGCTTATGGGTTAGGGCAGCACTTAAAATATATATTACTTTAATTGGGAATATACATATATATATATATTGGCTTACATAACTCTGTAAATAATTTATTTGTTAAATTTGGATTCAATTTTAAATCTCAAATTATTTTTAGACTTCTCTTCTTTTTTCCACCCTTTTTATTTATAAGAAACATGACCCTAATCGAGACCCCACTTAAATCTGAAGGATCTTATCATTTGCACTTCTTACACACAAAAAACGAGTGCAATTCTGGGAATATTTAAATATTTATTCAGACGATACGAGAGCAAAGTGGTCGATGGGCCCCACGTGATTTTCGCTCTGGCAACCGAATGCAATCAGAGGCCATAAAGTGTTTGGCGGAGGCCAGAGGGCAGGCGGCAACCAGTGAAGTCCTGGCAAACGAGGCTAATATTTCAGCGGGCGCCCACGCCGTGAAGCAATTGCTTTCCGGCTTCAAGTGTTTAGGGGGCAAAATTCGTAGGTTGAGCAGCTGCTGGCAGTCGGCAAAATATGGTTTAAACCTGCAGCAACAAAATGCCGGCAACAAGGACATGGCGGTTGCCGCCCCCTTTGCCCGCGCCTTTGTGCTATGCAAATTTTCAGCACTGCGTTCCAGGGGAATATCTTCGCACAATAATCTTATCAACGTGGCAGATGATATGGCATATGGTGCAACAGGATGGCTACGGTTATGGCTGTTAAGGGTTAAGGGAGCTCCGCTGAACCGCAACCACTTCGCATATATTGCCGCTGACAGGCTTATGATGGATTGCCTGCGAGCTAACTCCCCACCGGGTTTGGAATGTTACGATTGGATTTAAATACATATTTGCTGTGTTTATGCAAGAAATGTTTGTTCTTTTTTAGTCCGATTATAAGGGATTGGTTTCTGAACAAAGCGACATTTGATATGCTTCAATTCATGTATGATATATATATGAGAAATATGTTTATCTTATTTATTAGAGTTAAGGGTTTGTGTGGAATAAATAAATCAACAAACAAGGTGGAAATTCAATACTCAGATTGAAACTTGTTTTTCAGAGTTTTAGCTTTAACTCAGCTGGAATTCTAATCAACCCATTGAAGATCTTTAATGTCTCCTCAAAATACTCCCAATTATTATTGTTTAACACCAGAATCCAACCTTATTCCATTTCATTTTGACTTCAGTTATTTTTTTGTGAGTTCATATTAAAAAGCTAACCAAGTTATCCAATCAAAATCGGCTGCTCATGTCACTCTGCTCACAATTTTCTTTGTTAATCACCGAATGCCTGGCAACAGCAATTCCCCAAAAACGACTCAAAGAGAGGTCATGTCCTCGAAGGACCGCCAGTTTTCGCTGCCGCTTGCTGTTTATGTTTTGTGTGCTCGTTAATGAGATTTATTGCTGAGCACTGTTACAATATTCCCCATATCAGGCAGCGGGAGCAGGGGGGAGCAGCGAGACAAGCAATTTAATTTTTAATTTTCCAAATGAATGCGTCCAAATTAGGCTCGTTGTTGGGGAGATTATCGGAGGAGGCAATGCACGTGAGCGGGCTTAAACGCGGATGGCGTCCGACAATCAGATATGGCGTCCATTAAAGCGCTCGATTTAGTGGAGTAGCTTTTTGGGGGATACTCCTTGGGTTAAAGCCGCCTTAAAGTGAATCCCCGGTTTGGGTTTTATCGCTTCACGGATGAGCGGACGAGCAGGCCCCATTCCCTTCACACTTGACCGATATTCAATTACCCTACAGAGAGCGCCAGGATATCAACGTATGCGAATTTTCGAGTTTGTTTGCCTTCCCGGCCATTATTTGCCGGCCGTTTAAGGCCGCTCGCTCCTGTGACTGATGAAGCTGAAAAGCCTCCGGCGCCGCTGGCCGAGCACACAACACACAAAAAAATCGCGTGTGAAAATGGGAATCCCCTCTCCTTACGCTCCCGCCATAACCTCTGGCGGCTGTGGTAAACGCTGCTCATTTGGCCAGATAATTTATTTTCGCATATTAATTTTACCAGACTCTCGGACAAGTCGTGTTGGTAAATGGGAAATTTGTGATAAATGAGCGGCGCTTAAATGCCCGAGGATTCCCCCTTTTTCGCCTGAACGTCACCCCTCCTTCTGGCAGTTCAAGGAAATTATTATCCTGCATCGCCCATTAGAGTGTGTGCTTGAAGATATGCCACGTGTTTGCATAAGTGAGCCTATATATATATATATGTATGTGTGGCTACACTGAAAGAAGAGGGGCCCCATCACCAGACAATGCAGACAAAAATGTAACGAAATAATTTATGACTGAATGTTTTCCAAGTAATTTATGGACATAACTTTGGGTAATTATTTACCTGAATTGAACAGGTAATATAATATTTTTGGGAGAAAAAGTTTATAACGAGATAAAAATTTGGGGGTTGGAATGAAAATGTGAAGGAAATTCAATGAGTGAGACATTGATTTAGTTATAAATATTTGTAGGTTTTCAGCATTAGTTTAAATACAGAAGCAGTTCTTCAAAGGTGAGAAAATATGGCTAAAAACAAATAAATAAATATAATCAAACCTTAATCATTGATTTATTTACTTATGCCACCCCTAAAAAAGGATAATTATCATAAATATTTAAATGTAAAGTATAGATAAGTAAAGAGATTTAATACAACTTTTCTGCAGTGCTTAACATTCGCTTATTTAATTGCTTTTTGGGGTTTCTTTTTTCGTCTGATCTCTGGCGTTGAAAACAATGTGTCATATACATCGCAGATACAATGTTGACGTCTCCCAAAATCGTGGAATTTATCAGGCTTATACGCGGCCAACAAGGCCATGAAAATGGATGATGGATGGCTGTTCGTCCTGCCCGCTAATGGAGAGAATAAAATAAATTAGTTGGGTTTCTTTTAAGGGCAACCCCTTGAACTATAGCCCCCTATATCTTATCACTTATCTTATTAATTGTCATCTGTGTTCGGTGCTGTTCTGTTGTGGAAAATTCCATGGCCTCGCAACCGGAAGTATGCCACGCGCAAGATGCTTCGACATTTTCCAGGACGACGGCTTTATTAATTTCCTCAATAACAGGCCAGCGGAATGGAACGGAACGGTCCTGCCATACATATTTTGCGCACGGCTCGTTTATTGAAAAATTCTTTAGCCATCACACCGAGTATGGCGAGCTTGACAACGGCGGCAGAAAAACAGCAGCAGCAGTAGGAGCAGCAGCAGCAGTAGGAGCCGCAGCATCGCAGCAGGAGCAGGAGCAGGAGCAGTGCAGCAGCAGCAGCAGTAGGAACAGCAGCTGCGGGAAAAAACAGGAGTCACTTGAAGGACCTGCAGGCTGCACTTGCTGGCGCCGTGGCATGCCATTGAGAGAGACGTGAAAGTCGGAAAAACATGAAAGCATGCTATCAAGGATATAGCTGTCGCCGATGAAAATGATGAAAGACCATGGAGAATTATGAGGGAACATAAAAAATGTAGGCTACCCAGGATTTAAAATGGTAATTAAAAAGGACTCTGAGGCTTATTTATAATTTTAAGAGAAGATCAGTGCTAAAAGCTAAATTATTATTATTAAAATCCACAATTAAACTGAAGATTTTAGAAAAGAATTTGCTAAAAAGAAATTCAACACTTCTGTTGCAATATTTTATAATATTTAACAAATCTAAAGCTTAATAAATTACCAAAATATAATTTAATTTAAAGGTAAGAATTTTAAAGTAAAACTATCTCTACAAATGACTTCAAAACATTATTTTATTTTCGACTAGACTTACTTGAATTCCGCTACGCTTCACTCGCATAACTTTTATACAAACTTTGCGCCACAAAACTTCTGATTTTAATTATGAAATCCATTGTCAGGGTGCCAAAAGAAATATTTTGAGCAAAAGACAAGCGACAGCAGGGCGGAACGGGAACGCGAAGGATAACAAGGGTCGCGCCAAAGTTTGGGTGGAAAACCAACATTTGTGATTTGTTTTATGGTGTGACACATTAGCGAAATTGCGCTAAATTATTTCGGGGGCTATAAATTTAATGATGCATTAAGCGCGAAGTTTTTAAGGCGTCGCATCCTGCCGACGCCGCGCATCCTCGGGGGCGTCGTTGGTTCCTTCATTCGCCATCCAGATCCATTCCCCATTCATTTGCAATCATTTGGCGGGTCGTGACTCCAGTTCCCGCCAAACCGGAAGTTCCCAGCCGCTTGCCAACTTCCGTCGACGCGTCGTTGGGAATTTTAACATTTCAACTTGGCACATTTGGCGAATTATTCAAATTCTTGTCATTGCAGCGAATAAGAAAAAAAGAAGGCAAAAACAGGAGACTCCCCCTCCCCAAAAGCGAATGAAATGAACGAAATAAACTAAAAGGCAAAAAGAAAATAAAAAGAAAGAGTGTCTTTGGCTGCCTCTTGGAAATTGGCAAAGATTTATGTCAGACTTTATATATATGTATATATATTTGTATATGTATATACAGGAGGCCTTCCAAGCGCAAATAAAATGTTTGCTCACATTTTTGTAATTTGGAGAAAAATTGCTCGTTTATTGCCTGGGCATGTTTTTTCCCAGGATTCCCGTTTAAATTCACAGCAAAGGGAGAATGAGCACGAGGACGACAAGTGTCGCATTGTTTTGCCTTTTTCTAGTGCTTTTTTTCCTTCAGGCTCCTTCTCAGTATTCCAGACGCCTTTGCCTCGCTCTGAATAATTAATATTGCGCATACGACGTGTTGCTCCTGACTGACAATCCTCCTCGGCCAACGGATGCCGCCTCACTTTATTATGCTAATCAGCGCCGACTCTGTGCATATGCAAATTGCAATATCTATCTGCCAACGAACTCCAAGTCATTAGCTACCAGGGAAAGCTGGGATATATGTAGTACTAGGAATACAAGCCACTGTCTGGGTGGTGCTGAGCATAAAGCATAAATTATAATTACTTAACGCCACATAAATCAAAATGATGCGAGGCAAGCTGAAATGAAATGATTTAAGATAACCATAACAATAACAACAGAGCAAACTTGTGGCCAACAAAGCTAATTTGTCAAAGTTATGGAGACGTAGAATTTTGCCACTACATTCGGTGGAACAGAATTACCATTTGGAGAATTACCAACAGGAAAATGGAATTAAAGAAAAGCAGTTGAGTTCATGTTGAAATTAGGGTAATAAGTAAATTATTTATTTTATAATTACAGATAAAAATTAAGATTAATGTTGTTTTGAATATAAACTTAGAATGTCTTCAACAACTTTCTAAAACTGTTGATAATCAAAAAGAACTCTATAATTAGAGTTTGATCCTGGCTTTATTAAATTATTTGTCAACTTAATCACATTCTAGTATATAATAGCTTCTAAGATTTTATCCCATTTTGTAACAATTAAACAACAGCCTTTGGCAACTTACTGATTATTGAACTCTCGGTAAATGTGTTCAGTGGCCATCAGGAGGACATTTATCAGTGCCAAGCGGAAACCCCTTCTTTAAAGGCCAACCCAACAGGACTCCTGTTGCTCAGCAGGATGTCCTGCTGCTGGTTCTGCTGATGCTCCTGCTCCTGTCTTGCCAGCCCCGACCGGACATGGTTCTCCGGACTTGGCTGCGGTTCAAGAAACTCACAAGTGACACTTGCTCGAAAGATAAATGCGAACGTAACTTTTGCCATCAAATGTTGCCAATCTACGGCGGAGTTGTGCTCTGTCCGCCTGTCCGTCCTGTTCACTGCAATTTGGGCCGCACTACCTTCGTCCATTCGCCACTCGAGTCGTGTCCGTAGGGCCCCGTAGGACTGACACCCATTCCGGGCTCATCATTGGCACAAGGGAGAGAGGCCGAGGAAGTCACATTTACTTACTGATTTATGGCCGCTTCCGTGCTCCGGGTTTTATCTGTTGAGTTTTTGGCGTAATCATTTCAAGTCAAAATGTTTTCAAAAGGCACACTCACTCCGGAGCACACTCGACAGTGGCCAGAGCCCGGATCCGGGCCGCAATCCGGCAAGGGCTCGTTGATAAATGACAGCAAGTTTATCTCCACATTTGCCCATAAATTGCGCACTACAAAACTGCAGGACCTTCGACAGGAGTTCGCCTTTAAATTATGTTTAGTGCGAAAGGATTGCAGTTAGCATATTCAAGCGGGAGGGCTGACAGAGGACGAGGACGAGCAGGAGGAGGAGATCTGGAAGCGACAGGAAACGCCTCATATGTCAGCAATGTCGGCAAATAGCTGAGAACTTTATGGGGGGAAAGAAATTCTCGAATGAATACCGAACGTGTTAGAAGTCATACAATGTGTGAATATAGCCTGTGGGGGCTGTTATTCCAAGAGAAATATTAATAAATAGTAGGGAGAACCTCGTCGGGGTTCTGGCTTTTTTTACAGTAAAAAAGTTTGTTTATCTTTCTAAATAAGGTAAGCAACAATTTATCCTTTTGTGAGGAAACCCTCTGAAAAATTGCATTTGCATTTGCTAAATAATTTACGACAGCCCACACCACACTCCACACACACGCACATATGGTTCCCAAAATTGCCTTTGGGGCCAACTTAAATTGAAGACAAATGGACCCAACTGACCCAAAAGAATTTCATTTTCATATTGTTGTGTTTATGGCTTGGCCTCGCCTCGCCTGTGGCTATTTTCCACAATTCCCAGCTTCGGAGAGAGGACAAGCCCGACGGTCAAGAGAATTTAAAACAAACACCAAAACCGTTCAACTAATGACCGAACGGAGAGGGTTTTTGGGTGGCCACATGCGTTGACGTGCTGTTAATTAATATTAAACTCATTTCCACATTCTGGCATTGAAATGCCAGAAGCAATCGCCGTTCAGGCTGGACTCCTACACCTACTCCTCTCCAATTCCGGTCGCGTTTCATTGAATGTGTGTAATTATTTTCACGGCTGTCCAGGCCTGTTTCTGGCTTCTATTTCGAACTGTCCGAATTTACTAAGCCCATTAGCAGCAGGGCGGGATTGTGTGCGTCTGGGTGTCCTCTACATACGTGTCCTGGATTACTTAATGAGAAAGCAGTAAATTCCAAGGGATTCTCATGTAGGCGTCACATAATTCACGCAAATTGTGTTTGCCATTTAAATTTAAGCGAGTTAAGTACACCGATCCTGTGTTTCCTGTGTGTATGTGTTTGCTTGTTGATTTCCCACATTACGCATACGCCCCATCAGACAGGCATGTGCCCTTAATTACAATTGATAACGATTGCCAGGCAGATCACGCACCTCCCTACGCAAAACTAATTAAAATGTTTATCAACTTTGTAATTGTCGCACCCTGGAAGTGCGAATACGTGATTGTGGACAACCGGAAGGGGGCCCACAATCATCATCATCAATTGAAATAAAAGTCTTTTGTGTCACGGCAAACCTCTTTATTCATTGACTTCCAGCAGCAGACTGATGAGCTCCATGGGCGACCTTTGGCAACGGCTGGCATAGGCCGCCCGGCAATCTCCGCCCCGCCGGCCATAGTGCTCCGAGGTGTGGTACTCGCGATCCGAACTGTGTCCCAGCTGGTCCACCGAGCTGGATGGAGTGAGAACTATGTCCAGGACCTCGCCCAGCAGCCCGCTTTCGTGGTCCATCGGCAGTGCCGCGTGCTCACAAATCAACCGGAGGAGACAGCTCCGGCCCGGCAGGCCCATGTTCTCGATGACCATTTCAATGCCACGATAAATAATCCAGCGATAGAGCGCTCCATAGGTGAAGGAAGAGTCCTCATCCCTGCCCGTAATGGCCTGAGGCTTTAGGTACACCCTCGTTATCTCCGTGGAGTTGGTGGGCAGAAAGTACTCCGCCTTTAGCACATAGCCGGAGGTCACTGATTCAAAATGCAGATTCTCCACGGGAATACCAATGCCGCCAATGAACTGTACACGCGTGGGACTCGTCGGGGGGAAGATCAGAGATCTGCTCAAGCGTTTCAAGTGGCTACCGCAGGAGCAAAACTGCAGCTCGTTAAGGAATAATCCTAGTACCAGGTAAGCGATCACAATTTCCAGCCTCATGGTGCTTCTGTTCGGTTCGAGAATAATCTGAGAACTGAGAGCGGCCAGCATCTTGGATTTTCACACCTGAACGCAATCACTTTCTTTGGGCGCCGGCGTTGGCTTGCGCTTTCCACTGTTTGTTTTGGCCCAAGACGAGGCTTTTAGGCTCGAATCCAGTTCAATTAGCAGTTTGGTGGCAACTTACTGATCTAGTTAAGGCCTTTTCACTAACGACCATGAAAGAGGCGCCGCGTTGGCCAAGTGCATCATCAAGAATAATTCTTAGAATAAAAGTAGGCACTGAAAAAATTAATGAGATGGCTGAGAAATTTGTTTAATAAATTAAATTTAATAAATATAAAACAAAAATACATTGATAACTTGAGGGATATATCCCCTCGATTTACTTCTATATTTTATTCCACATTTTATTTATGAAATTTAGCAATTGAGTGAAATAAATTAAGAAGAAACCTAAACAATTTTCTCTTTTCAAAGCTTATACATTTTTTTTATAAAATAAATAAACTTCTAACAAAAAGAAATCATAGAATATTGTAATAGTAATTGTCCAATTGTAAATTGTCTACTTTTCAATAAAATAAAACTATTTAGTTAAGAGAAACATACAACTAAATATACCCAAAGACTAACTTAATACAAAATTAAATCCTCGAGACTTTCAACTAATCAAATCAATAACAATAAAAGCTTAGACAGCACTTTATATATATTTAGATAAATGTACAATGTTAAAAGACTTAAAAGGCTGATCAAATAGCAAGTGAATCGTACTCCCCGAGGCACTGTAAATATTTACTCCATTCATATGGCTTCGACTTACTATACTATACAATCGCCTTTTAGCCCAACGTAATCAAACTAGTTTAAGCACTCGGCGGAGTGGGTTAAATGCAGAAGTGCATGAACTGAAGGCAAAAGGATGGCAAAATGCGTATAAGGACTCGCATGAAATGTGTGTGTGAGCATTGGCATTAAGACAGTAAGCGGAGGAGCAGCGGTGCTGGGATGATTGGGTCTTCTTCTACTTCGTCCTCGCCCTCATCCTCATCCTTGTCGTCGTCTGCCGGAATGCGGAGCGGAAGTTATGCCCTCAACGACTTGAGTAACTTAAGTGAATTGCTGTTGCATCGGGCGCCGTGCAGGCAAAGCGGCGGAAAATGCTGGATGAGCCGGTGTACAGCCAGGGCTTTTTTCTGCTGCTGCTGCTGCTCTCCGGGATGCGAATCCCGCTGGGTGGCGACACTGACCTGGACAGGAAAACGAGGCAAGCAAGCAACGAGCGATAGAGATTAGAGTGCAGTGAGAATGAGCACGAAAAGAGCAAGGAGGCGGCTTATACTCCATCCGAGGAAAGAGGAAACGCATAAAACTGGCACAAGTCAGAGGGAATAACTCCGAGAATGCCCCGATTAACGACCCTTCTACTCAGACTATTCATGGTGTGCTGAGCTATTTATTAAATGAGCGATTAAAGCTAGGATCAACATGTCTGTAGATATATATATTCCCTTTTTTTAATCAAAACAGACTTTGGTTAAAGTTTGGTTTTTAAACCCAAGTTAACTTAGGGAATCTCTAAACTAAAGTTGCCAACTAACTAATCAAAAGATTAAAGGTCACTTAAAGCAGATTAAAACCAGCCAAGAAAAAGTAATTTAGCCTCAGCATTAGTTTTCTCTTTTTTGTTTTTTTTTTTTGGGTTTCAGTGGCAAAAGCAGAACACCGCGAAGGTAATAAAAAGTTGGACAATGCAATGCGGCAACCTGGAACTTGGGCGCCGAACAGAAACCGCAACGGAGGCCACGAAACTTTCACCTGCAACACTTTATGTGCCTCTCGTTACCCTCGTTACCCTGCTGCGAACTTCGGGCTAACGAACATGCAAATTTAAAGTAAAAGTTGCCCCCAGGCAGGGAATTGCTATCGATTCCGGTTCCCTTGACAAGCCAAATCAATTATGTTGACAGGATGGGAAAACGCTTGCAGCGCCAAACTAAAACTGTGTTTAAATGCCAAAGCATTTAGGAGGCGGGCGCACGTGTCGTATGCGTAATGAGAGCTGTAAACAGAGAGATGCATTCATCACACACTGCGTATGTGTGTGGGGGGGTGTTGGTATGGGTGCTAGTGGCAAGTGTCGTCGTCACATCTTGACCTCGCAGAGCCTCGAAATTACCTCGTTAGTGCTCCAGGGTGCCGTAAATCCTTTTGGTAACCGAGCAGGAGAACTCGTCGTCGTCGTCTGGCAAATGAATGTGTCTTACTTATGCTTATTTAGTTTGGGCTCCAAAAGATGGAGAAGGAGGAGCAGCAGCAGCAGCACATGCAGAAGCCAAACTAGGACTGGGAGTGGGCGTGGGTAATGAGTTAAATTATTATGCAAACGACGGCTCCATGTCTTGAGCTGGAAATGTGTGCTCCACATAAACAAAACACTCGAAATGTGTGCCGGGGACAAACAGAGCCATCAGCCACCAGCCACGAGTCAGTTGAAGTCAGCCAAAGAGCAGCTTCTGGCCCCGGCAAAGGCGGCATAAATGTAGATTAGCCCCTGGAATAGGCAACATCCTTCAGCTCCCAGCACCCAGCTACTAGCTCCCTGCTCCACTCACTGCAAGTGGCATCATTTGGAGCTCTGCATGGATACCGCTCCGTGCATCAATGCCAGCCATATTATTTATGGACTTTGCACACAATAATTGGCAAGCTTTCCGCACCAAAGCACACTGGTCAGCAATTGGGATCGGAAATCGGAATGGTAGGGGAATTGGATTCTCTTATTGGGATTGGGAGTGGTCGAAGGGGGAGTGGCCGAAGGGGAAATGCCCACAGGGGAAGTGCCCAGAGGGAAAGTGGACGTCACATTGCTGGTTCGTTGACTTCGGGCCATTTGAATGTTTCTGTGTTTCCAGGCTATAAAAAAACATCACTGGGCAAGGTGTATCTGGCCATCAGTCTCGAATTGATGATTGTTATGGAATAAAAGAGATATCTTCTTGGGAGTTGCACATTTTGTTGAGTTTCATATGAGCTTATTTTTTTATTATTAAAAATATTTACTAGAAATATAATATATACTTTTTATAATAATCTGAAAAGTCTGCTGCAAAGACAATCGAATTTTTACAATTTTATACAAATTACAAAAGTATTATTAATACAAGTTAAGCTGTTCAATAAAAATAAATCCAATGCCCTGGCAGACATTGATGAACATTTCCTAATATCCTTGATCTTGGCCAAGGACTTAGCACATGCCAGTTGACCAACGAAGCGAAATCAATTTACAAGCCAAATATTTGGCTCATAACAAGGACACCAGAACTGGGTCTAATTATGCATGGTCACCATGCGGGTCACTTGCCAAATTTAAATGCAAAGCCTGATGGGTCAAAAGGTGTCCAAGTGTCCACGTGTCCACGTGTCCGAATCTGTGTCCGCTTGTTTGCCGTGGCCCCAATGCTCCGGATGTGGAATGTATGCAAATGACCGGAACACAGCAAACATTCTAATCGGCAATACATATTGTGTGTGTGTCGGGTGTGTGTGATGTGTGTAGTTGCCAGTATGTTTGTGCCTTTTGTCAGCGTTGAATTGTCTTTGCTTGTGCTGATGCCCGATGTTGTCATGTGAACTTAAATGCTGTGCCAACGGAAGCGAGTTGAGATAAATCCGAAACCTGTGCCAAAAAAGCTAACAAACAGAGACGAAAGTTGGGCAGATTTTAAAAGGGGTTTCAGTTTGGGTGTGTTTAAAGGAGACCTGCAGGGATTTTCATTTAAAGAATTCAATTTTATGGTTTAACATCTTTGAAATTTGTTTTAAATTTTTAAATTATGCAACTAAATAAACCCAAGAATCCACCTAAAGAAATCGTTTTGGTTTCGCCCCTGCAAGTCTGCTGAAATTGTTATTAAAAGTTTCTGAACTGACCGAAGCTCTTTATTTAGTTAGAGAACCAAGAACATGACTCGAAGCCCCTTAAATGAGATCAAAACGAAACGCCCAGGGCCCCAGGACAGAAAACGAAAGAGGACAGGCAACTGTATTCAAATATTTAATCCACCCGTTCAGACTGCATCCACAATAAGCCCACACTCACTCCCGCTTGGTCGGAGCCACATAAAGAACAGCTGTGTCCACCGTGGCGAATTTCATGACACACACCATGGGCTGCCGGGCAACCGGCTGCTGCTGCTGCTGGCCTTTCCGTGTTTAATTGAGTTTGAAATAGGTGCCAGAGCGAGCTCCTCCCCCTACTCTTACCCTTCCTGAAATTGGCTTAGTTGTGTGAGAGCGCCCTTCTTTTGGAACAGGAAACTTTGGATTTACATACATGCCGCCTGCAACCCTTTAAGCTTCCGTTTTAAATCTCGAGCTGGCGCAGCTGCTGCCTTTGACGATTTGATTTCAATTTTGATTTAATGCTACTCGGCTCCTAAAATATTTGCGGCGGGCGTAAGCATTGACGAGTCACTCGTAAAGTGGCCACCGCCGCCGCCTCTCAGGCCCATTGGAATTTCAAAATTTAAGCTGTAATCGCCCAAATCCCTTCCCCATATGCCGCTCGTGCCATTCCGTTTTATGTTTTTCGCCCCGCAATCCTTTTTGGCCAATTCATTTATTTCAATTGTTGCCGGGCTTCCGTTGTTGCCGCTGCCGCTGCTTCTTCCGACTACAAAGGCCGTAGTCGTAGTCAACTATACGGCGTAATAAGCACTTTTTATGCCGGGCGCATTGTGAGCGCGGCATTTTTATTGTTTCCGGGGGCAACCAGTTCGACTTTGGATGAACACAGTGGGGCATTGTCCTGAAATTTCAAGGATTTAATAAGGGATTTTAAATAATTTACAATTTTTATGATATAACTTCTAGAATATCTATAGTTTATAGTACCGAAAATTAATCCTTCTGTGCTTTTAAAGCTTCTAACTGAAATTAAGAAAAACCTGTCAAGGATAATTTATACCTAATAAATATTCTCACAATCCCGTTCTTCACCCTTAAAATACCCCTAAAATTTCGTGCAAATTTTCTTAACTTTGTAACCACCGTATAAGTCTGCTCCCTTCACTTGACAGTCCTCCTCCTGATGAGGGCGTGGCTTTTGGGGGCGCGTGTATTTGCCGACTTTCGAAGCCGCTCTGAAGTTTTTCCTACATTCGTTTTATAACCCGAAACGAATAAAACAAAACAAAGTTTGCAACTTTTCGCCGCCGACTTTTTGTTTGGTCCTTGCTTTTTTTGAATGACATCGTTGTCTCCTGACTTATTTTTATGTGCCAGCGCCAGGCGATTGAGGCTCCTCTGGGCCCCGCTATCTCCGCTCAGGTGAGCAGGTGGTGCCCGAAAAATTTACTTACCAAGTACTTATTTGCCTATTCCAAAAGCCATTTGTATAAACGGAATGACTTGGGCCCAAGTCCCCCTGAAGAAATGTAATAAAATAAGCCTCCGACTTGGCAGCTGCATAAACAAATACCTGATAAAGAGTGGGGATAACGGAGACCGAGACTGGGAGCTAAAGTCCAAGCCCCAGGGCCTTTGGTCCACTCTGAGCCAGGGACCACTCCAATGTATTTGCATAAAATGTTGCAGCATTAGCGGAGCCCATTACACATTGGGACAATCAGGGGAATCCCCAGCACGGCTAAGGAAAGCCCGGTATTTTTTATTAAATTTTATTATTATGTTTTGCATAATTTTCTCTTTTTTGTTTGGGTAAAGGGAAGGCAAAAAGATGCCAGAAATTAGGAGCTGGGTCGCGAAGCCGGGTCTAAGGATACAGCCAAAATACTTTTTGGCAAAAGCCTCCAAAGTTCGTCAAGTGGAAGGCTTTGATTTAAATGTGGCCAAATTCAGTTAATGCCTTCGAATCCGCCAGCCGCATCCGGGCCCTTTAACAATTTCCGTTTCCCGCTTAAAGGCTCCATGGACAGAAGTCAGCCGAATGATATTTAGAGCACCCCAGGGACTTTTTGAAATCGGACACTGAATAGAGGAGAGGAGGAGGAGGAGGAGCAGGAGCCAGAACAGGAGCAGCCGAGTCCTGGCAGACAAAAATAGCCAGCAAAGTTCACAGCGCGGCCACCACACAAAGCTCGAATGCGACAATTAATTTTAGTGAATTATGACCGCAGAGAGTGGAAAATGGCGCTAATGTGACGGCCTTTGCCAATTTGCTGTTTGCTCTTTGCAGTTTTCACCAGAGCCAAAAACACGAACAGCTGTCAGGACGCGGAAAACACACAAACACACACACACACAGATTCAATTCTGTTCCGTAACTTTGTGTCCGGACTCTGGACAACTTTTTGGGGGTCCAATGCGACCGCAAACCGAAAAAAGATAGTCGAGGGCCGGTTCCCTGGCGTGTCGTTTGCAATATGACAGCTAGAAGCCGAAACCGAACCAAAACTGAAGCGAACACGTTGCGTATACGCGATATTCTGCGAATGCAGCAAAAGCCTTAAAACTGTCACAGCCACGCCAATCTGTGCTTAGAGCCGCGGTGTCGATCTGAGCTGCCATAATTTATAGCCAAACATTTCAACACTGTCGTCGTCCCCACCATTGTTCGATCCACGTGCGTCGACAGACAAAGGATAAAGCCTGGCAGCGGCGAGTGGTGCCTGGAGTGGAGTGGAGGCAAAAACCGCGGCAAAAACGCAACAAAATGGCAGTCGGAATAGTGGAAAAACACGCGGAAGTCGAGAGCTCAGCTCGCTGAAAAGCTCGTAAAGTACAATGAACCACATAGCAGAGAGGCGATGAAGATGGAGATGGTGGATGAAGAGGTTGCTGCCAGGATGTGGGCGAAGTTGAGTGGATTTCTAAAAACGAACGAAATGTCTGCAAGTGTCCCAGGAAAAGCGAAGAGGCGTTTGTTTGTATTCTAACCGGTAGCCAGGGAGCTGAGGGATATGCGATACGATATCCAGTAGGATTATTCAGCAATAAAAATAATTAAACAAAGCCTAATGCTTTCTTAAATTATAAGAACTTCTTCGGGAATATTTAGGTATCCATTTATACCCACCAAAATATATTTATTACTTATCCTGCCTGGTAGCAGGATATCTTATGTATATTCGTAGCCATAGGCTTCCACTACACTTGGCACTTGAGTCACCTGAAATTCAGAGAAAGGTAAATATATATCAAAGAAAAGGGGATCTATATTTTATTTCTGCTGCTACTAGCTGCTACTGAAACTTCAGATTCGAAGACACGTAGAGAATGCATAGAACTTAGTCTTAGGTTGCTTTCACGGCAATAGACCCCCATTTCTTCGAAATTGTGAGTGTCGATTTTTTTGCCCTCCAGTAGATTGGTGTATATATCATCGATGTGGAGGTCGCTTTCTATCGAATGTAAGGGGTGAAAATCATCGCCTAGCTTTCGGCCTTTGCATATGGTAAACTCGCCCTCGTCAAATAGTTGGCGTCGCTTGGCAAAGATTCTATGGCGTTCGGTCTGATTATCCTCGTACTCGTTGTGGAAACTTCCCGGCCTTATGATAATCGCGGAGCTTATGGAGATCCTCGCCTGTTTCTTTTCCGCGTCCAATTTGGCCGAGAGGCAATCCAGATCGATGGGCGATTGGCGTTTTGGATAGGGTGTGATCGAATGTCGGGATCTCATCATGCCATAGGTGCGATCTGCTATATTCACCTTTTCCTCATCAATCATTTCGACCATCTTATGCTGGGAGGTGGTGGTGGTACGACTATCCCTAGGGGTGAATATTCTGCTGTTTTTCTTCATTGTTTGGCGTAGATAAATGTATTCTTTTTCTTAGATATTTAAAGATGTTAAATATATAGTGAAATATTTTTTATTTTTTGTGATGTGATCTGTATGTGAAAATGTCGACTTGTTGACTAATTTTTACAAGCCAACCTTACTAAGACAGTTTATAAATAAAAGATAACGATTTTATGATATTTTTTAATTTGGAAATCAATTTTATTGTAATTTTTTGTAGCTTTCCAAGGACTTTCTTTCTAGATAAATCGCTGTCTTAAAAATGAAGCTTAAAGACCATCATCAAACTTTGTTTTTTTGAATTGGAAAGCTTAAAACTTAAAAATTATATAAATTAAATAATTTTTTTATTAAATCTTCTGTGAAATAAATTTGTTATGTTTCACACAAGAATTAACCCCATTTGGTAAACATTTTTCCAGCTCAAGCGTAATATCCTTTAATATCAATAAAACTTAGTCTAATTATGTTGAAGTAAAACCCAAAATGGGTCACAAAAAGCAGACAATCTTGGAAACTATAAACAAATCAGGTTTCAAAAAGTTTGTGCCACCTTCACCCACCCGCTAGCGCCCGCAGTTTTCAACTTTTCCATTCAATTCACTTAAGTTCCTTTTCGCCTTTCGCGTTTGCATTTTGATGCGGCAACATTTCGCCCCAAACCGACCAAGCTCCTGCTTCTAACCTCGTTTGCCGGAGAACTTTTCCTGACCAGGCGGAAAAAGCTGGGGAAAACCAGGGTGGGCAGACCGACAACGACCAGCCAGCGGAGTCGTTGCAGCTAATGGTGTTTATTGCATTTACGTTGCTCCCCGGCTGCCACTTAGATCGGCGACACTGCGGGCCAGTTGGGTTGGGTCTGGCGGCTGGCGGCTGGTGGCTGGTGGCTGGGCAACAGGAGCAACACCTGCAGCCACGCAAATAACCCGCAGGCGACAGAGCAAACGATGGACTCCCTCCATTCAGCCGTCCATCCAGCTGCCTTCTGTGCTCGTGTGGAAGAAAGTGCAAAGTAAATGCACAACACAGCAGAGTCTACAAGGCGCCAGGATAAGGGTTTGAGGATTGGGGAACTGGGAACTGGGAACTGGCAATGGGGATTGCCACAGCTGTGGGTTCAGCCAAAAGTGCAACCCACCTGACGACTAAGCTAGCCGAGCTGTTGTGGCAGAGATTTGGCCGGAGCAAAGTTTGATTAAATCACAAGACCAGGGTGCGGGCGGCAGGCGAGGAGGCAGGCAAGCAGCCTGTCCAGTGGCTTGCGGGACACAGATTCAAGTGGCTTGACTTTAATACACTGTGATGAAAATATGTTTCAACAAGATACCAAGAAAAACTCTTTAAAACAAATTCAATTAAATGAAACCAGTTTTTCTGTTTAAATACACTTTAACTAAGCATAGTTATATTTGTTCTCTTATCTTTCTAGTTAACAAAAATGTAATAAATGTGGCTTTAAATAAATTATTTAAACATTTTTTAAACATATTTTTATATAAGCTTGGCGGTTTTTAATGTCCCATAATAAAATTAAAAGCAATAAAAAATCATGTGGTGAGTGAAGCCAGCTTGGAATTCTATATATAAAAGGGATGTCTTATAAGCTGCATAAACAGGATTCATAAACACCTTTCAATTACATTTTTTAAATATTAAATTTTAAAATTATAAAATATATATGTTAGAAAATAATATAATATGAGAGAAAGGGCGTAGGGAGTTGTATATTCCCTCAGATGAGACCTAAGCTTCTATCTTATAAAACCCCCTTCACCCCTTAAAACCTGTATTAAATTCTAGCTTCTTTTTTAAACAAAAAAAGCAACCTGAAGTTTTAGAAAATAAGGTAAATGTTATTGAACAATTTAGACTATATGTTAACAGGGATTGTGATTTTGCAGTGCAATTCCACAGAGCCAATGAGCCACTGGCTGCGGGCGTCAGGCAAGTAAATAAATTCATTAAACGTTTAGAGCTCTCCAGGTGGGGGTCTGGGGCACTGGTTGCCTTTTGTGCTCAGGCAAAATATTCAGTTGGCCGGATTAAGTGGATTACCAGTCACTGCATTGCATTGTCCCACAATCTCTGGGACTCTTGGGCGACCGCCTGGTCCACGATTTATATTTACTATTTTGCGTTGCTTTTTTAAAGCATCATTTTTACGGCGAAGATTAACGGAAATTTTGAGGCTTATAGCCGCTTCTCATTTCGAGATCTACGATATATAGTATAGAATAATGTGTGCCTCTCGTCGGTATGTCGGGAATCGATTCGAGTCTGATGAAATACAGGACGCAGTGTGGTGCGTTGCTCCAGGAAGTAGAAAATGATGGCGTTCGCATACAAAAAATACGGGAACACAAATGGGGGGAACAGATACGTAGACTGGAGCAGGAAAATGCACACGAAATGGGACAGCGTTGCAACCCTATTCGTTGGAGGGCGGGCTGAGCACCAGCTCCCAGGGTTCCTCCGACTCCGAGGTGGCCAGCGCCTCGGCCCGCGGGGCCTGGCATCGATTGCACTTGAGGCGATACCAGAAGTTCATGTTGAAGCAAAATCCGCAGGGCCAGTCCTTGTGCAGCCGCTTGCGTTGTTCGCCGAGGGATTCCGAATCATTTTTGGAGGAGCCTGATGTGTCCTCCGTTGGCTGGGACCCAGACCCCGACCCCGACTGGCCCTGAGCCTCGGCATCGTGCTTGCTAGCCTGGCACCTGTTACAGCTGGAACGCCACACAAAGTTGCTGTTGCGGCAGATCAGGCACACCCAGTTGTCGCTGGCCGGCTTCCACTTGGGCAGTCGCTGGCGGCGCTGCAGATCGGCGGGGTTCAGGTCACGCGGATAACTATAGCGAACGCTGGCGCCCTTGCGCATGGACAAGTAGGCGGGCAGGACGCTGAGCGTTTGACCCATGAACTTGCTGCCACCGAGACAATTGATCGCCGCCTGGGCCGAGTAGGGGCTAACGTAGGTGATGGTGGCCTCGCCCTTGGAGCGACCTGTTAGCTTGTTCTTGTACACAAAGATCTTTGGCTTGCCGGTGATGTCGTCCAGCTTGATCAGACCCAGTTTGCCGAAGAATATCATGATTTCGTTCTTCGTCACATTCAGGCGCATGCCCAGCACAAACACCGTCTCCGGCTGGATGACATACAGCTCCTGGCCAACGGTCATGTACGGGGAATGGGGCGACATCGGCAGGGGGGGTGGATAAACGATAAATGATGAAGTATCCACCATTGAGGTCTCATAATCATCGCCTTCCCCCACATTAACGTCATTGTCTTCGCCATCATTATCATCAGAATCGTTGTCATCGTTTTCGTCATCATCATTGCCATTTCCCTCTTGGTTCTTGGCTTCCATTTGGGTCACCTCACCCTCAAGATCAGTCAGATCTAGGCAAAGATTCGAAACCAATTCTGTCTCAATGTCTATGGTGCCGGGCTCCGCTTGGCAGGAAGATGAGCTGCTGGTGCAGATCTGGCTCTCCTCGTTCGCCTCGCAAAAGTCTTCTTCATGCTGACCGATCAGCAACGATCCGCTTGCATCGCCGCTACCATCCTCAAAGCGATAAATATCGTTGTAAACCGACCTAGGGCTCAGTCCAGACCCCGATCCCATCGAGGCACCATGTCCGAGGCCAATTCCAGGACCCGAGCTAACCACATAGCTGGTGTGCATAATTTGTGACTGATTCTGCGACGGCAACTCGGGCTGCAGCTGATCGCCAACGTAATTTGGAGGAGCGTAATAATGATTAGTGTACACCACACTGGCTGCCGTTATGTCCATGATGGGTAAAAATATTGCTAAAACCACTGATTGTGGAGCTGTTAATACTGATCAAACACGAACCGATTCTTTTGAAATAATAAAAACTACTGAAATCTTTGATAACGTCCAAGACACTTCGAAACGTAAAATGAACTGAGTTTGAAGGGTCGCTCAGCCCTGACATGATGTCAGTCGCCTGCTTGGTAGTTGGGTTTTTAAAGCCGCCAAGTTAAAGATATTGGATAGAGTTGAATTGGGGATTATTATAATATAAAATTGCCACAGAAATAAGCTGCATTTAAAAATTAAACAATGGCTAAATGAAAAAGCAAAGGATTGAGAAAAGACGAGTTTTATCATTAAAAGCTAGGCCAGAAGATGATTCAGATTTATATTTATTTCTTTTCTTTTTTATAAATTCTATTAATAATAAACTTAATATTATATTTAATAAAACCTTCAGCAACACAAATGTTTCTTGTATTAAATATAAGCTAGACAGAAAAATAATTAAACTTTGCTCTGTACTTTCAATCACATAAATTCTAAAAATAATCCCAATATATATGAGTTTCCATCTCTAACCTATATGCAATATCTGACCTGATTTTGCAATCAGCAATCAATAGTTACCGGGACGCACAGGAAAACTATGCAAATTTTAGTGATTGACGGCTAATATTGGGCCGGAACCAGCGCCACTTTTCGTCTCTTTTCCCACTTGTGCAGTTTTCTGATGACTTTGCACTTTGCTGGCTTCCACTGGAAATTGATTCATAATTTTCTTGCATTTTCACTTTAATCAGAAAACTTTGAAATCATTTCCACGGCGAAGGAAGTAATAGTGGACACCTGAGATCAAATGATGGAAATAAAACGAAGACAAACAAAGCAAAAGAAGTGGATTTCTTAAATAATAGATTATATTTATGAAATTAAATGTATATTTAGTTATTTTCTGTAGAAGCGAATATTTAGAAGTATTTATTTTATAAACTCTATAATATTTTCAATGACAGACAAAATTATTATCATTGTTTTTCGTTCTCTTTAAAATTTTCAAATTTTAATTTAAGAAGCTTAGCTTCCACACTCTTTTACTCTTTCTAATTAATTTTTCAAACGAATCAAATCTTACCTTAGAGTCCTTTTTCTTATCCCTTTATCTGTGATAAACCTTAAGCTAAATTTACAAATAAAACCAAATACATTTTTATAGCTTAGAAGTCGTTTTATTTGGCACCACAAGGGTCGCTACGATTCCAATCAAGCTGGACGGCCCTCATCAAGCCAATTAGCTGCCAATTACCTCACTAATGACCCACCACATTAACCCCTCAATGGCCAACGAACTGTCGGACATAAGAATAATGCCCGGCCACCGGAACGTGGACACTGAAGACATGTTTATTAATATCCCGGTCGTTGGCCCGGAACTGGGAACTCGGACCGGACCCTGGGACCCGGAACCTGATAAGCGGAACCGTCACCGATTGTCGCCAAGCTCGCACGCCATTTTCACCCGCAATTCGCTTTTATGGCCGCCTCTTTACGAGCCACGCCCGCTGACCTTATCGAGGAGCCGACGAGTCCAGGGACAGACGGAAGACCGGCTTCATTAGCAGCCCTCTCGCGCTGGGGTGTCAATTTCTCCGGAAAGTGGACAAGGGGCTGGTTTCAGGGTACTCAAGTCCGTTGGCAGGACGCTCATTAGGTCAGCGTCTCTCGTTTAGCTTTATTTTGCGCCACAAGTTTTGCTTTAACCCGTCGGATGTTCGCCCCCCTAAGAAATAAAGTAAGCGGAGCTGGCATTTTGGACAAGGCAACCACCGCCAACATGAAATTAAAAATCAACTGTCTTCAAGGGGAAGATATATATGTACACAGCCCGAGATACAGCGAAATGGAAACTGTTGCTGGCAAAAGTTCTGCCGGATGGAAAGGGGGAACTTTGTGCGCTCATAAAAATCGAGACAGCGAAAATTGTCTCGCAGGATAATTGCACAAAAGTTTGACTTTGAAGCTAGTCGGTAATTGAAAAGACAAAAGCGCAGCAAAGCTATAGCAGCGAATGGAATTGGGATTGGGATTGGGACTGTCGCTGGGAAGTGACTTCATCAGCATCTCTCAATGCACACACTCTGCAGATCTCTCGCTGCAGCTATAGATATAGCTTTCATGTTGTCCTTTGGAGGAACAGCTAATGAATTGGCTGCCTGCCGGAGCCAGAGTAAACACGGAGCACGAAGCTCAGCAATCTGGCTGAATAAACTGACACGAATCGGAAGGTGGATTGGATATCGAGTATCCTGTCGCATCCCATGCCACCTTTCCCACGCTGCCACTACCCCCAAGTCCAATTAATGGAAACGCACGAGTGGCGGCGGGGGAAAATCAATATTCATAAAATGTAATCCACATTTAATTGAGATAGATTACCCGCATTCGTGTGCCAGCAGTATGGGTTTAATGAAGGGGTTAACTGTCTTCAAACTGAAACCGAATCAGGAGCAGTTACAACTCCGGAAAAGTGTCATATGTCAGATAAAGGAAGCTTGCTTGCGATAATTTATGTGGGAGTGCAATTTATTGAGAAAATCTAAGCAAGAAATATTCATCTAAATACAAAAGAGATAAGGTTTACTCTGCCTTCTAAAGAAAATAACTTTTTCCTGGGAAAATTCTCACTTTTTATAGAGAATTCAAATCGAAAACGATTATAGGAATATTTTAATGTTAAATGAGATATTTTTTGATATTTGAAATGATCAATGGTGTTAGAATTTGAAAAGTGAATCTGTTAGAAATCTTATTGCTAAAGATCAATGGAAAAATATAATCTTTAAACAATTCTACAGATGGAGAGAACCCAATGATAAGGCTGGGATTTAACTTTACTGCCCCTCTTATTTTTTTTTTTTGGCTTATGCAACTGCCACAGACATATTACCCACACTCTCACCCCCCGAATAAACCCAAACACACAAGCCATAAAATGTGTACGTGTCTAAATTTTAATATGCTTGCCAGTTGCCAGTTGGATTGTACGAGTTGTGCGAGTTCCGAGGAATGTAAGTACAGATCCTGTACAGCTGCGGAATGTGTGTGGGCGCCTGTGTGTTTGCTAGTCCCTGTTTATTTGACTTGCTACTTATTTATTACGCAGCATAATGAAATTTCACGTAATCCTCATTAAAGCCAGAACAAAGGCACCACACCAGGCAGAGGGTTCTGTTTCAGATTCGAATGCGGCTTCGGGTTTGTGCAAACAACTTGAAGACTCGACTTTTACTGAACGCGGCATTCAAATCTCAGTCATGACTCAATTTCAGTAAAGGAGAGAAACTCTAAGGACGAGGACGAGGACAACGGTGCTCCACAGATTATCGACTTTTGAAGCACCGGCAGCGCAGACACAAAAGCCAGTCAGACGTCTCCATCGCCCACACGTCCAATACAAATAAATCAGACAAAGCATATAAATCTAAATTGTATCGCATTGTGGCGCATTTCGCCTCACCTTCGGCTGCTTTATTGGCAAATTGGCGATAGGGACTCGAGTTGAAGAAGGAGGGGATTGCCTGCCCTTTGTGCGCCAATCCATTGGGCTCCACCTAGCGCTCCGTGCACCTGAAAGAGTCTGGGCATTGGGTTCAGTTTGGTTTGGTATTGAATATCGGTTCAGTTTGGCTGCCACGTTGATTTCCCATCGATTTTGGGCTGCTGCTGCACTGCAAATACTTTGGGTTCTTAACCCTCACTCTCTTGAGTGCTGACAGAGCAATTATCGAGCTGAAATTTCAGCAATCACTTAAGTAACCAAGGAGTCAAGGATCCTAGGAACAAAGTGACTAAAGAGTGACTAGTAAGTAAGCTTAGTTATTCCAAGTGAGGAGAAGCAGTTAAGCTGTCTGTCAACACAAATGTCATTCCTGCGTAAACTTCACAAACTGTTGCATAAATTCCTCCAGCTGATCCTGGTTAATCAAATGCTCAAAGTCCAGAATCTACACCAACCAAAGAAACCTTTGCATCATCCTAAGGCTTGATGTTTTTACAAACTTTGATTAAGAGCCCGCAACGAGCTGCACCTCGCCATATAGGGATTTAATCCCCCAAAATTATACTTGTAGGTTCACATCAGATCCGCTCTAGAGGGAGGCACCTCCTGGGGGCTCACCGTCCAGTCAGCACTATACTTTTTCAGCTGGCACAGATTAAACAGAATGCTCTAGTTCATCCTATTTATTTGTTTTTTTCAGAATTTCTTCCAAAAATTACACATCTCACAAATGTGCATATTTGATGTATTTAAGTGTTTACCCATTTCTAACACACTCTCAAATAATTCATTATTTAAACAATCAATATTGTCAATTATGTATGAATCATAATTGTATTTTTTCACTCACAGAATAAACAAATGCACCCAAGGGCATAGAAATAATTTTCATTCCAAAAATTTGCACTCTTTAAACAAGGAATTCTACTTAAATATATTTTCCTTAAAAGCAAAAGTTAGTTTATATTTATATTATATGAGAAAACCTTTTATTAAATCGATTTATGAACAACAATTAAATCGCACAAGTTTGCTGAGTTGCTAAGCTGCTATGAATCGTACCTGGGGACATTACGCATACGCCACCGAATCTGGGCTTTCGTTGTCATCGTCTCGGGGCCATTGTGCAGCCAGCATTAGCCGTAATCCACTGGGGCTAATGCCTCGTTAAACGCTCCGGAGTCCGTGGTCTGTAGTCCGGAGTCCGGAGTTTAAGCGCTTTCATGTCGCTCACAGTTGTGGCTGCGCGTACAAATCCCCAAATTGCGTAATAAATAAAATGCATTTGCGTGGAAAATTAGGAAGTGCCAGAAAAAGAGAGATGGAGGGATGAAGGAGGGAACAAATTCAAATTTCCACATTTTCATATTTTCACATTTCTTACATTTTCATAATGTAAGCTGCAGAGTCTGCCATCTCGCAGAGAGCATAAATCTTGGCAAGTACTCAGACGCAGACACAAACAAATCGTCTTGGACATTTCTCCGTGTGTCTTGAATTCCCTTTTGCATTCACAAATCGAAGGATTACCGAGCTCCTTGTTTTTCGTCCTATTAAAGCCGCGCGAAACGAAATGAATGCAAAAATTTCTCAATTCACAACTAGTACGGTTTGAACTTGAGTGAGCTCCTTCCCGCCTGTCTCCGCTTGACAGGATCCGAGGCACTTCGTATCCAATTTCAGGCTATTGACACAATGGAGCACCCTTGAGCAGTGACGCTCCTCCTCCCCAGGGCGGAGAAGAACATAAAACGAACTAAATAAATAAACTGACGAAACCTCATTTGGAGCCATAAAAACGAACTTTCGAATGCAAACCAAAAAGTTAGAGACGACGGCGTCGCCCCTTTTCCAATCAGAGGCCCATTTGACGAAAAGTTTTGCGACATTTGGCAGCGCAATGAAATTCTGCTTCAAAATCCCACCATCCTTCCGAGAAATCGCAACTCCAGCTGTCCATCAAAGGCTTACCTCAGAGTCTGTCGGCGCATTCCAGTCTAAGCCTCGGACGCTGTGTCCTGTTGCCACGCGGCTAAATAGTTGCCACAATTTGGGGAATGCCTTTCATCGCGGCGGCATAATGGAGAATGGAGAAAGGAGCAGAGACAGCCGGCGAAATTATCCGCGCAAACTCATAGTAATCCTATTCAGCCGGAGAGCTGAATCAGTGAGAGGACTCTTCAAGAGTCACTTATAAACAAAAACAAAGGCATGCAACAGATAGGAGTTGAAATAGCACGTGGTTATTAATAATCAAGCAAGTAAATTTTAGGGAAATTAATGATAACATTATTTTACTTTTATTTAAAAAAATAATATTTAAGATTAACCTTAAAATAGTGGAAATATTTAAATATTTTAAAAACTTCATTAGTTTACATTTTGTTAAGGTTTGTGTCCCAGATAGGCTGAGAACACTAAGTGGACAAAGTAAGATTCTGCTAATGGTTTGTGTCCTTATACGACTGAGAACACTTTCAACAGTCAATACAACCACCCTAAGGACAAGGAATTAATTTAAAGCTGCTTCCTCTTCAGTACCCCTCCCAAAATAAGTAAAATAAATAATAAACTAAAAATAAATAAGCCAATTAATAAAAAAACATATTAATAATAATCACAATTTCGAATTATTGTTACAAAGTAACTCATTTTAATTCGGGATCTATTTTTCTTGGACTTCTAAACATTTATTTATTTAGGAATTTTATATGAACTAAAATAATAATAATTTATAAGAAACCCCTTTAAGAAACCCCCAAAACTTCTCAAAATAAATTTTAAATCAAATTAAAATTAATTTAAAAATTCCCTTCCTTCAAATTCCAAGCAGAATCGCTAACTGGGAACATCGCTTGTCACTCCTGCAACCCTCATTCAAGGACGACCAATCGGAACGCGCCGAACTGTTGCCCATTCAAAATGGCCTCCAAGCAGATGCCGCCGTCCGGAGGGGAGGAAAATCCAATAAGCAAAATTCGCATCCGGACCGAGTTGACTTCACGGGCCGCGAGGACAATCAGAATTTATTGCAACTCAGTCTTCCAAGCAGAACGGACCCCAGGTCTTCCAATTGCAGTGCGATTAGCTACCAGATCGGACACACATTCACCATGCAGCATCCACATCCTGGTGACCAGCCAACCTACATGCCAGACGTTCCCTTCCAGCCACTTTGGGGCCAGGAGGCACCGCCGCCACCGCCCATAGTGCCCTACCAGGAGCTCATCGCGGGCTTTCCCTGCACCGATTTGTGTGAGTAGCCACCAGACGAAGAAGAATCCCTGAAAAATATACTAAAGAATAAATATTTTCTCTAACCTACAGCTCTGTGGCAGCGCTCCCAGGTGGCTCCCTTGGTGCCTCAGCGTCCGTCCACCAATGGCAGGGCGAACGGCTCCTCCAGTTCCTCGAAGAAGACTCGCCGTCGAGTGGCCTCGATGGCTCAGAGGAGGGCGGCCAATATCCGCGAGCGCCGACGGATGTTCAACCTGAACGAGGCCTTTGACAAACTGCGCCGGAAGGTTCCTACCTTCGCCTACGAGAAGCGGCTTTCGCGCATCGAAACCCTCCGGCTGGCCATCACCTACATTGGCTTCATGGCGGAGCTGCTCAGCGGCACGCCCTCAAACTCCCACAAATCCCGCTCGGATGTCTACGGTGGGATGAATGGACACCATCAGCCTGCACCACCTCCCATCCATCCACATCATCTGCACCCGGCGGCGGCCTATCAGCGGGACTTTGCCTCGCCGTATAACCACAGTTTGACCTGAAGAAGGTTTTAAGGGATCGTATTTATCATCGATTTATTATATTTATTATACTATAGCCATAATCCGAAATGGAGCTTTAAGGCGATTGTTGGCCCAAACAGCTTGACCTTTGTTTTATTTAATACTAATAAAAAATATTATATACAAAAATGTGATATCTGTGATTTAGTGATTTGAGATAGAAGAATTAAATATTTAATGCCATAATTATATAGAGAAAGAAACTATAAAGTACCTTACAAGAATTTTTAATATTATCTTCAGTAACTGAAAGTATTTTGTAGGATTTTTATTATTTTTATAAAGTTTTTATTATATTTTTAAAGTCTTGAAATAGTTTTTTCTTGTAAAAAAAAGTTGATACATTTATATTATTTATAAATTGATTAAATATATAAATCGAATGTAAAATGTATTTATTATAATCAAGAATGCTTTTCTGACTAGATTGAGTAAAAATATATTTTTTGGAGTCTAAAAGAACTAAATTAAAGAGATTTTTAGCAACAATTACTTAGAATATCACGCAGTTAATTTATGAAATATAAATTTGAGATACTATGTAAGAAAACACTGATCTAAAATATATTTAATGACAAAAATGTAATGTAGCATAATTAAATATTATCTTTAGCTATTTGCCGCTAGTATACGATCTTAAAGCCATTATAATATATTTTCATAATATTAAAATATGTTATAATTTAAAATTAAGTCAAAATAAAGCTCTAGTAATTCCATTTTAATCTAAATAAATCCGATTTAATCCCATTAAATTATTGTAAATAAAAATGGTATGCTTATGTGGTGGTTTTAAAGTCAAAACTGCACCTGATAATCCCCTTAATTCCTACTGGCACAACCCGCACTTGTTCCAAACAAAAAAAGGACCAAGACTAACCAAAGCAAACCATGTCCTGATTTGCGTGCGAATCCTTGCAGCTGCTGGCAGGGAAGAGAACACAAACACATGTCGGTGAGCCTGATGCGGTGGCCTCGATGAAGTCCACATTGCATAACGAGGACTCCGAAAAAGAGGACCAACTATTATACGAAATTTGACAAGGCAAACAAAGCGTGAAATTATTATTAATAAATTGATGCGCTGGCGAGGGGAGGGTCGGCAATTCAAAGTCAATTGTAACAACCCCTAACCGAGAACAACAGCAGGAACAAGTGTAACACTTGAGGGATTGCCTAAATACCAAGGAATTTTTGCGTTCAACGCCCATTTCCAACAGATTAGCGCCCCTTTCTCTTTTCCGGGGGCAAGAAATTAATTCGGAACGGATATTGCAAGGACATCGCGCTACCTGGGGAGGGTTGCTGCTCTTGTTTTGGTAGTTTGGTGTACAATATGTTTTGATGAATTTGTGACACTTCATGCCGCATTAAATCGTATTCCATATGCACAGCCGATCCTTGGGGTGGCTCACGCCATCCCTTCGAGCGCACAAAGTGGCCTCCCGTGTCAGCGATTAGCACAGCAGATATCTATAGCTATCTATCTCTGCATCCTGATCTATTTTGATCTTAACTCATAGAGTTGATTCTTCCGGCACCTTTACAGTTTATTAAATGTTTCATTTAGATCAGATTTAACACTTCTCTGCCATAGAAAATCGAAAGAATCAACCCACAACTGAGATTGCATGACTTAGCTAGGGAATCCTCCCTTTCGGCTTTTGTGTGTCAAATCGCTATGACAAATTAATTGAATTTCGTTATAATTTCTGACATTTTTCGCTATTTTTCGACACTATTTTTGGGACTCAATTAGGGCAGAAACCCAATATATATTAGGTCATGATAGATGGGTCTTAACATAGCAGATGTGGAATTTTGCTAGCTCACTTTGTGCGAATTTTAATAGGGTATTCCAGCCAACTTATCTAAGATAACTTGGAAAGCAACAATCATGTTTGCCTACTGACTTCATAAATTTCAATCATACAACCTACATTCCCTATCAATAAACACTTATCGATTCTGCCATGCTCGTAGGAGCAAAGAACTCGAGTTCAGTTTGCAATCGGGAACGTAGAAGAATGTCGAGTCGAATTCTGGCAACGCAGCTATCCCAAGAGGTCCCTGTGCCCGCCTGGCTGGATCAGCAGGAACTGGAGCGTGTGGTGAGGCAGGATATTCCGGAATTCCGGAAAATCGAAAACATTCGCTGCAAATGGGAAGTGCAGCTGCCGCAGCCAGCGCTCTGTGTTGAGCTTCAGGTGTTAATTACAGGTAGGAAAACTGTTCAAACTTTATTGATAGCTTCCATTAATAAACTATAAATTGACAGACAACAAGAAGCGCCTTATGAGGTACCTACTCAAGTTAAGGGAAACCGTCTCAGGTGGCCTAAAGTTACCCATTCAGGGAGATTTCTCCGTAGAGCAGTTCATGTACGAAACAGTGCTGCCCGCCTTGGAGGGGCTATACAAGAATGAGAACAAGATTATCCACTTTGCTCCTTTGAGCTACCAATCAAAGCCGAAGTCCAACTGCCTTTATTTGAACTATATCCCAGCCAAAGGTTACTCCGTTGGCAATACCCAAAAGGGTCTGAATGTAAGCGCCATGGAAGCGGTGCTATCGAAACTGGCGGCTTATCATGCCGCCACAGCTTGCTATATAGAAAAAAATTCTGGCAAGATTAGGGAGCTTCCAAAGCTCAGAGGAAACCAAGTGGGTGCGGTGGCCGATCTGAAGAGCTTGTTGCAAATTAAATTTCACGAAAGTCTCCGAGCAAATGATGCCCGCGAATATGAAGATAAGGTGGTAAGTTTAGCTTTTTCTTCGAATCTTTTGATACTTTTTTATTTATTTCGAAATATACTCCCCAGAAATCATTTCAAAAGTATGTAAAATCCCAAACTGAAGCTTTTGATGTGAAAACCTCTTTCAATGTTATCCTGAATGGATCCTGCTGGCCGAATAACTTTTTCAATCAACTTGATGCCTTTGGGAATGTGAAGGACTCTCTCTTCAGCGACTTTCATGCTGCTAAATATGGACCAGCGGTTTATGATCTTTTCAGTTTACTCCTAACCGCTCCGGCTGAGAAAACGAAACGATTTGATGGCTATGTTAAGTACTATCACGATCAGTTGGTGGCTAATTTGAACCTCCTGAAATACCGGGGAAAGAAGCCCAGTCTTACGGATCTTCAGTTAGATTTGCTGAAGTACGGTCATTGGGGTAGGTCTTGGTAGTATGTTTATTTATTTTCTGATTACTAATTTGATGTTAAATAGCTTTTGAGTTTGCCACGGAAGTTCTGCCAGTAGTTCTCTCGAATTTCAATACCTATGATGACCTCGATGAGCTCTGTAGGAACCCAGTTTTTGGAGAGCAGGTGAGGGAGCTACTGCCCTGGCTGGAGAATCGTGGATATTTTGAAGAGGACTAGAAATACTTTTTAAAATACAAATAAAACTGTGTGTTACGAGTTATATATAATATTGTTTCTTTAGGGAGACTTCTTTAAGGGAGGAATTCTCAAAGGAAAGCCTCATCACAAATGTCACTGCCCAAAAATAAATATTGTTAATTTCCCCTGCGAAAGCTTGTTGTGTTTACAAACTCAAAATCAACTTCAAGAAGACCACACAGTGTCATTTGTGGCTATAAATTTATATAGTTCTCCTCAGCGATATGTTAATGAACAGCAACGAACCTCAAATGAAATCAGCCCGCTTCTTGATTAACTAAAAAGCTTTAGGAGACTCTTTAAATTGTTTGCCGTCTCAATTTTTTATTAGAGCTTCGTTTCAGAGAATAATTATAGAGATAAACAAAGTCACATTTCGCAAGTCATGGACACAAATATACGCCGTAACAGTGAGCCAACAATAAGTGAATGTGCAAACTTGCTTGTCTGGCGTTCAAGCAGCTCGATCTGGACTAAAATAACTGATTAGACAACTAACTTTTCGCCAGACCGGCATGAGTGTGGCTCTGACACGTGAGGAAACAGGTCCACCCAGATCAGCAAGTGTTCTCACCCTAAAAAGAGATATCGCACTTTAACCAGCTAACGAAATTGAGCAGAAAAGCTTTTGCAAGAGGGAAAGCTTATAAAGACCAATAAAAGGCAGCCCCCGCCTCCAAATCGAGCATATTGCGGATCTAATAGGTAGACAGAATGGTTCAGGGTAAGGTTGATAGCAACGCCGAACAGTTCCCTGCGTGGATAAAGCCGGAGCTGTTCCGGGAGTTCTTGGATCATGATTTTCCCGATCTCAAGACTATCAAATCTTTCCGACTGGAAACTACGGGAGGAAATGGAGAGAACTACACAACGCTTCTATTGAGGGCAAATTTCGAGTTGGAACTTAAAGGTGAGACCCCAAAATTAAGCCTAAAGTAACTGAAAATTCATAATTTATTTTTTTGCAGATGGTTCCCAGAAGGAATCTTCCTACATGGCCAAGATCTTGCCCAATAACCTCAATCGGGATAATGTTATCACCTGGCAAGTGTTTGAGAAGGAGCGCACCTCTTATCGCCAGTATATCCCCGAGTTTGAGCAGATGTACAGGGATGCTGGCAAAGAAATTACATTCGGAGCACGCTACTACGAGTCCAAGAAGCCACTGGAAGAGGAGGTCATTGTCCTTGAAGATTTGGGCAGGCAAGGGTTCCGCAATGTAAACCGGCAACTCGGTTTGGATCTGCAGCACACCGAAGCCGTGTTGGCGAAGCTGGCGCAGTTCCATGCCGCCTCCGCCGTGCGATACCAGCTCAAGGGTGCCTATCCGGCTGTGTACAACCGGAATCTGTGCAGTAAGCAGGATGATTTTAAGGAGTTCCGACACAACCAAGTCAAGGCCTTTGTAGAAGCAATGCCCTTGTACGAGGCCTCCGATTTGGCCCAGTCAGTGGTGAGTTTTAGGAATAAAATCCTGGATATACAGCAAATACTAAAGAGTTGATTTCCCTAGGAATCTTTTGGCAGACAAGCGGATGATATGTTCCAGCAATATGCTCCCCAAATCGAGGGAGAATTCCGAGTTCTTAATCACGGAGATGCTTGGTGCAACAACTTTATGTTCCAGTACGATGAAACGACGGGGAAACTAAGGGAAACCTACTTTGTGGATCTGCAAATGAGTCGGTTTTCCTCGCCGGCCCAGGATTTGCTGTACTTTATTCTCTCCTCGACGCAGCTGGATATCAAAATAGCCAAATTTGATTACTTAATCAAATATTACCATGACAAGCTCACGGAAAACCTTCAGCTGCTAAAGTACTCCAAGCCGCTGCCTTCGCTGAGGAGCCTGCATCAATCCATCTTTAGATATGGCGACTGGAGTGAGTTTTCTTATATATAAATATTAATCCAAGACAATCCTTACTCATTTTCACCTTTTCCCTCTCTGAATAGTTCTTCCTATCATCACTGTTCTGCTGCCCATTGTCCTGGTCGATGGCAGTGATGATGCCAATATGGACTCCATGATGGATTCAGAGGGATCCGGGGAGAAGTTTCGCCATAATCTGTTCAAGAACCCACGCATCATACGAAACCAAAAAGAAATTCTACCCTGGGCCCATCGTCGTGGGGCCTTTGAAGTTCCCAAATAAAATGTACAAACTGTTGATATAATTTTTAGTAAACACAATATTTTGTTATCAATATACTTAAGTTTATCAAAAAAGCTTTTGTTTTGGGTTTTGAGTGGAATATTTATCGTTTGAATCGCTGTTATCAACTACAGACTGTGAGTGCTTCAGAGATTTGAGTGGAAAACACTTGTCTAAGCTCCAAAGCGCTAAATTGTCGGACGCCTGATGAAAAAATTGAATTGTATCAGCACCGAACCGAACAGAATAACAAGAGGGGAACTTTGGCAGGCAAACATCAGTTCGTAGCCGTTCTCGCAGTGGAACGGACGTAGATATTCCGCCGTTCTAGTCAGAATCGTATTTATATACACGCGACATGGGTCTGCGAGGTTCCAAATCAAAAAAGAGCTACGAAGTAGCAGCGGTCAACTCTCAGAGTCAGAGAAAGGCCTCGGTTAAGGCCTCAAACCAGAAAAATGACAAAATTGAGGAATCTATTACCCCAGTGCCAACGACGCCAATCCCTCAGGCTGACCCACCCGCAATTGAAAAGGCCAACCAAGGCCCAGAGTGGCTAAATGAGACGCAATTTGTCGAATTACTCACTGCGAATGTTGATAAATTCTCAAAGATAGTGGGATTCCGGGTGAAGCCCGCTATGGCGCCGGGAGAAAACTATGCCACTCTTATGCTGAGGATCACCATCGATGTGGAGCTAACTGGTGAGTCCCGGGGGAAGGGTCTACATAAGTAGTGGCCTGAATGAACAATATTTCTACCATATAAGGAGCCTTTTATTCGTGCCGGCTAGCAGCGATAAGTAGTATCTATAGTTTATTTATAGGCAGTAGACAATAAATGCTTGTTATGTGTGTCATTTCACAATCATAGCAAGTGCATGTCTAAATATAATGGGTTAATAGGAGGCTAATCAGATGTGAAAATGAGTAAAATATTTCCGCTCACCTGTTCCGATCTCTCCTATGCAGATAAGACCACCAAAACGGTCGCCTTCATGATGAAAGTTCCCCACAAAACTCCCCAAATGGAACAGATGCTGGCCATGGCCAATTTCTTTAATACCGAAAATGCTGCCTACACGGATATACTGCCGAAATTGGAGGCTCTTTACAAGGCCAAGGGCTTGGACATCACCTTTGCTCCCAAAGCCTTTAAGTTGGACTCCACAAAGGAACCCAATGTGGCCAATACGGTGCTGATGAATGACTTGGGCCAAGATGGATACAAGAACCTTAATCGCCTGGAATGCCTTAACTTGGAGCAGTCCAAGGCTGCCCTGAAGAAGCTGGCCCAGTTCCATGCGGCTTCGGCTGTGAGCGTGGAGGTGAATGGTCCGTTCCCAGATGTTTTTGTCAACGGAATGCTGGGTGGTAACAAGGAGGCCCTAATGGCCTTCTACGAGTCTATGATAGCCTCTTTCCAAACGGCTTTCTTGGCCAATCTGAAGAACTTTAAGAACGGAGAGGAATACCGTGAGAAGCTGGTAGGTTACATGTGTTAGCTGTCCAAAAATAAAAATCTTAATCAATTTCATCAACTGCTTCCAGGTCGCAGCTTTCGCGCAAGTCGCCTCGGACTTTGAGCTTCTAATTAAGATCGATCCCTCTGAGTTTAATGTTCTAAATCACGGTGATTGCTGGATGAACAATGTGCTCTTCAAGCTCGATGCCAAGGGCAATGTGGAGGATGTGGTTTTTGTTGATTTCCAGAACCCCAAATATGGTTCCCCCACCCAGGATCTATTTTACTTCATCATGACCTCGGTGCACATCGACTACAAGCTGGATTACTTTGACTTCTTAGTCAGGCATTATTACGAGCAGCTGACCAAGCACTTGGATCTGCTGGGCTTTAAGGGAGCTCAGCCCGCTCTGCGGGATATGCATATGCTGATGTACAAGTATGGCAGCTGGGCTCTCTTCCCCTCGATCACGGTGCTGCCAGTGGTGCTTCTGGATCCCAGTGAGTCGGCCACCTTTGATAATTTCCTGGGCGACAGCGATGCTGGCACCAAGTTCAAGAACCAACTGTACGGCAACAAGCGCTATCAGGGCTATATAGAAAGGATCCTTCCCTGGCTGGATAATCGTGGCTTTATGGAGCCCTAGTAAGTTTAGAAAGAATCTTTACAGAAGGTAAAATAATTCTTTTTTTGTTTCTTCTTCTAGCAATCCACCAGCAGCAGTTCAAACTTTGTCAACGGAACCCGCACGGCAGTCGCAACCTGCAACCGATCAAATCTTAAACTGGCTGAGTGTGGGCGACTTCAAGGAGATTATAGCCCCCATTGAACCCCAGTTCGAAAAGATTTTTAGTGGATCTTGTGAATCAGCCACAAAACCAGGAGAACACTTTGCCTCCTCGCTTTTAAAGATTGAAATTCAGGCGCAATTAAAAGGTATAAACAGAATTAAACTCAAACTAGTAACCAACCCAAACTAACCAGGATAATCCCAACAGACAGCAGTACCAAGACATTCTCCTACATTCTGAAAGTGCATCCACCCTTCACCGGCACTGATAACTTCACGGACTTTAACATGTTCCCCAAGGAAATCGAAATGTATAGCAAATATGTACCTGCGTTTGAAAAGCTGTATAAGGATGCCGGCCTTTCGGTCACTTTTAGTGCCAAGTCCTTTGTTTTGACTAAGCCTGTCAAGGAGGAGTATCTGCTCATGGAGAATCTTCAGAGTAGTGGCTTCCAGATGGCCGATCGTATGAAGGGGCTGGATATGGAGCACATGAAGAGTTGTCTGAAGAAACTGGCACAATGGCATGCAGCTTCCATTAAGTACAAGGAGCTCAATGGACCCTATCCCCCACGATACAAGGATGGTATTTATATTGAGCAGACGCGTGACACATTCAAGAATATGTTTGCCTCGGCCAAGAAATCGTATATTGAAGTATTGGGAAAGTTTAATGGGGCGGAGGAATATGTTGACAAGCTGGTAAGGCTTCTTAGTAGTTATTAAATCTTATAAATTGAACTTAAACACTTTTATTTTTCATTAAACAGTCCTGGATTCTGGACAACCACGTGGACGAGGTTTTGAAAGATGCTGAAATCGACGAGACAGAGTTTAATGTACTCAACCATGGCGATGCCTGGATAAACAACATTATGTTCCAATACAATGCCGAGGGACAACTCAAGGAGACCTTCCTGCTGGATCATCAAAATGCCAAATACGGAAATCCAGCCCAGGATCTATACTACTTCATCATGAGTTCGGCTGCTTTGGATATTAAAGTCGATCAGTTTGACTATCTAATCAGATGGTATCACGAGAACCTCATCGAGCACGCCAAGTTGTTGAAATACAACGGAGCAGTTCCCTCTCTGAATGAACTGCACGCCATTCTGATAAAGCATCCAGCTTTTGGTAAGTTTGATAAAGGAAATATAATATACAAGATAATAATACATTTTCTATTTTATATTTTTCTATATTTTTTAGCTGCTGGCACTGTCATTAGTACCCTCACCGTTTGCCTCCAAGAGACCGATGAAAACTTTAACACCGAAGCCTTTTTCACCGAAAACGATAAATCCGAAGCCTTCAGAATGAAGCTGTTCAACAATGAGCGTTATAGGGCTCATATTGAACGCATTATGCCCTGGCTGAATAGAAGAGGTCTACTGGATGCTTAAAGAAAATGTCCCAATTGTGATGTGAACCAGCTTTGCCTACCGATTTAATGCCTTTGACGATCCTTGTTATGACAAGAGAATGCTATTATTATTACTATAATTTATCAACTCTATAAATTTTATATTCGACTTTGTTACATTTTTAAATTGATTAAAGCAAATATTAATATTGGAAATTATATTTTATTATTTTAATTATTCGAAGAACCGTAAATAATGATTATTTTTAATTTTGAAATATAAAAATCAAGAAAGTTTTTCAGTTTTTCTCCAGACATCAAAAAATAATCATCAGATTTAAGTGAAAAAATATAAATTAGAATTTATGTCATAAATAAAACTCAAATGCAATTCAATTTTGGGCTTTGCTGTAATATTTTGTGAAAATGTATCTGACAGATACGCTGCAGCAGCGGCCAACGCCCTTGGAGAGATCGAACAGCTGATGGATTGTTTTTGTTTTGGGTCTGAGGTAAACATAAACAACTTCGCTTTAAAACAAAATCAGCTCATTGGCTATTTTTGTAACAACTTCCCCTTCAAAACAAAAATGGTCGATCAGCTGTTTTTGTTATGAAGGGGAAGTTGCTTATATTTAGATCAGTGGAAAACAAAAATAGTCGATCAGCTGTTCGCTCTTTCGAGGTCGTTGACCGCTGCTGCTGCTGAAATAAATAAAAAAAATAAAGCAAAAACCCTCAATATTACTTCGGAAAATCATCATTGGATTCGATTTTTTGGATTTTAATAAATCTGCACCTTAAAATTTAAAAAAATGAGTACCCGGCTGTCCAGGAATATATGATACGTAATGGGGTCAGATTCTTCATTTTTTATATATATTTGTGGCTGGTCCGACAATGGTAATACTTTTTTCATGATATAAGGCGACTAAAAAAGGGTAAATATAGAAATTATTGAAAAATAATTAATATTAATAATAATTTATTTATTATTATATTATTTTATTCCTATTATATTGGTTAAACCGAATACAAATTTAACGCCATATACAGCATGGGTTAAAGATCAACTCGTATATATGTTTTCGCTTCAAGCAAATAATTGAACCCTTAAAAAAATAATCATAATAATAATCATAAGATGGTTTTATTTTTTAATAGAGAAACGCAGATTATAATTTATGAATTTCGCCAAAATGCCAAACAAATAAAATACACCCCTTTCGCAATTCCAGGTGTTCATCTGCAGAGATTTCAAACAATCTTCAAGTTGTATAAATTTCCGATAATAGAAATCCAACTAATCACTCTTATCAATGAAGTTAAATTTGGTTTCTTAATGGCAACTACAAATGCGTAAAATTCACAATGCTGATGAAATACCCCGAAACTTGTTAAAGCTAGGTGCCTTGGTCGTTATCGATCAGTAGAGTGATAAGAAAATGCATAACTAGGGAGCCGTGTGGGGCCTCGAGTATCAGTTCGCCACCAGTTGCCCGATTGAACGGACGCGAGTCACTAGTCAAGACACTATAGAACCTAAATTTCCGTACATTCTCACTCAAATCAAGCTCCACAATGGGTCTCTGGTTTTCCAAAAAGAAGTGCGAGGACGAGGAAGTGAAAGTGCAGGCTGCAGAGCCCGAAAAAAAACCAGAAGTGCCAGAGATTGACCAGAGCCACTTGCTTCCCAAGTGGCTAAATGAAACGCAATTTGAGGAATTACTCGCCGCGAATGTCGCGCAGTTCTCCAAGATAACTGATTTCCGGATGAAGGCCGCGATGGCACCCGGAGAGAACTATGCCACTCTTATGCTGAGGATCAGCATCGATGTGGAGCTGACTGGTAAGCCTTGAGGTCTTTGAACCTTCCAAACTATTTATAAAAGACAACATTTTGGCACAATCTTGACGAGCTAGAGAAATGACGTCGACGGTGGGTGAGGTCTTCATGTATGAACGTTGATTGGCGATAAGTATTGGTTTGGTAACAACAATTAATTTATAATCAGAACACAATAAACGTTTGTGGCTTGATTGGCTTTTCACAATGACAATTGAAATTGTATTTATATTTCTTATTGACCGACACAACTGGTTCTGAGTTATGTAAACAAATAAATGATGCAATATCGGTAGACTTAATTATAGTATATTATTCTCCCTCCCCTCCTTACCAGATAAAAGCACCAAACTCGTCTCGTTCATGATGAAAATTCCCCACGATAATCCACAAATGGAACAGATGCTGCAATTGGCCAACTTCTTTACCACCGAGAACTTGGCCTATATTGATTTTCTGCCCAAGATGGAAGAGCTCTACAAGGCCAAGGGTCTGGACATTAGATTCGCTCCTCGAGCATACAGGTTGAAAGCCGACAAGGAGCCGAAACTGGCCAACACTGTGCTGATGAACGATCTTGGCCAGGATGGTTACAAGAACTTCAATCGTCTCAATTGCCTGAACCTGGAGCAATCCAAGTTTGCCCTCAAGAAACTGGCCCAGTTCCATGCAGCTAGCGCCATGATGGTTCAAGCTTATGGACCGTATCCCGAAGTCTTCGTCCTCGGATCGATGGGAAAGGATATAAAAGTCATAATGCAGTTTTTGGAGGCCATGATTGGATCTTTTCGAACTGCATTCCTGGCCAATCTGAAGAACTTTGAAAACGGCGAACGCTATCGGGAGAAGCTTGTAAGTCTCAGCTTGAAATGATCAATTATTTTAGCTAAAACTTTTATTCTTGCCAGGAAAAATCTCTTGGGGCGCTGACCACAGCTTTCATGCAGGTGGGCATAGTCGATCCTGCGGAGTTCAATGTGCTCAATCATGGCGATTGCTGGATGAACAATCTCCTGTTTAAGGTGGGCTCGCAGGGCGAGTTGGAAGACATGGTCTTCGTTGACTTCCAGAATCCCAAATACGGCGCACCCACAATGGACCTTGTGTACTTCATTCTCACCTCGGTGCACATCGACTACAAGCTGGAATACTTTGACTATTTCATCAGGCACTATCACGAGCAGCTGACCCAGCATCTGGACCTTTTGGGCTACACCGGACGACAGCCCACGCTACGGGAGCTGCACATTGGCATCATCAAGAACGGTGGCTGGGGGCTGTTCCCAACCATTTCCGTGCTGCCAGTGGTGCTACTGGAGTCCACCGCGGCGGCCACATTGGAAAATTTCATGAGCGAGAACGAAGCGGGCAACAATTTCAAGAACCTTTTGTATGCCAATCCGCGGTATAAGCGCTATATTAATCGGATTCTTCCCTGGTTGGAAAATCGTGGATTCCTAGAAGTCAGGTAATAAGTTACTATATATAATCGGTTCAGCTTATTTAATAATAAATGTTATATTAGCAATGTTCCCTTTGCAATTCCAACTGCATTTGAAGCGGCAGCGGCACCAGAATCTACTCCGCAGGCTACACTGGAGCCTTCCCCGAAACCTGCACAGCCTGAAAATCCAGACCAGATCTTGGACTGGCTTAATGTCAACGACTTCAAGGACATCATCTCTCAAACTGAACCCAATTTTGAGAAGATTGTCAAAGGAACCTGGAAATCAGCCACCAAACCGGGAGATAACTTTGCTTCCAGTCTCCTAAAGATCGACATAGAAGCGCAATTGAAGAGTAAGAAAAGCTTTATTCTTCATTAATATCTTTTCTAATAATTTCCTTTTAACAGATGGCAGCGTCAAGACCTTCTCCTACATCCTGAAGGTGCACACATCCAACGACACAATCAACTTCTCCGACTTTAACCTGTTCCCCAAGGAGATCGAGATGTATGGCAAATATGTGCCCGCCTTTGAGCAGCTCTACAAGGACGCCGGCTCACCGGTCACCTTCACTGCCAAATCCTTCCGGTTCAGCAAGGAGGTTAGCGCAGAATATCTGCTAATGGAGAACCTGCAGATTGGCGGCTTCAAGATGTGCGATCGCATGAAGGGCATGGACATGGAGCACAGCAAGTGCACACTGAAGAAGCTGGCCCAGTGGCATGCCGCCTCCCTGAAGTACAAGGAACTGAATGGGCCTTACCCGCCCAAATACGATAATGGCATGTTCTCGGAGAAGACGGCGGATATGTTCAAGGGCATGTTTCTTCATACAAGAAACGAATTTTTGGCTGAATTGGCCAAGTTTAAAGGAGCCGAGGAGTATCACACCAAATTGGTAATAAATTTGCCAGGATTTAATAATCATTTTTGTTAATAATTATTTCTGTTTCTTTGCAGGAACCCTTTATGGACGCCCATGTGGACAAAATTATAGAAGATGCCAAAATCAACGAGGCAGAGTTCAATGTACTTAACCATGGCGATGCCTGGATCAACAACATTATGTTCCAATATGACGCCGAGGGACGTGTCAAGGAGACCTTCTTGCTGGACCACCAGGTCACTAAATACGGAAATCCCGCACAGGACCTTTACTATTTCATCATGAGCTCCACACATCTGGATATTAAAATCGATCAGTTTGACTATCTAATCCGTTGGTATCACGAGAACCTGGTGGCTCATGCCAAGCTGCTGAAAGTACAATGGCTTTGTGCCTTCTCTTAAAGAACTGCACATCATTCTGCTGGAGCATCCCATTTATGGTGGGTTTCTATTAATTGAAATTATATATTATTTGTATATTAATTTAATCTTTAACTTACAGCTGCTGGTACCGTGTTTAGCACCCTGACAATTTGTCTGAACAAAACCGAAGACAATTTCTCCACAGATGCCTTTTTAAAGGAAGATGCGGAAGGAGAAGCCATTAGGCTAGCGCTTTTCAGCAACGAACGCTACAGGGCCAACGTCGAGCGCATTATGCCTTGGCTAAACAAACGAGGCCTCCTCGATGGCTTTGGCGATGAGACAACCAAGTAAAACAATAAACTGGCTTTAAGATCACAATAATATGGGGAATATTTACTATTTTATCAGACTAAATATGCAAGTCTAACCTATTGGAGGGAGCTAACAGTGCATTCCCTCTGATTGCCTTACTTAATGGCTAATTTGATGGCCAAAACAATACTAGTTACGAAGATAGCGGCAAGGGCCAGCTTCCGGAGATTGGCTCGATTAACGCCCTTGATGGTGCGCACTACCTCAATGTTGAAGCGAAACACGTTGCGACTTTCCTCAATGAAGGCGGCACGCAATTCGTCGTCAAAGGCTCCATAGTGGCTGTTGAAAACGCGCCTGAGTTTGGCCTTCAGAACAGAGATCTGAAAATCGAAATTCAGTTAACTTAAGAATAATGACTAGCAATTTTTCCCTCTCACCTTTTCGGGAAAATATGTGGCCTCGCAGCCACGGGGGCAGATTGTGACCTGAGCCGGCATTGGCCTAGCCTGCAAATCCTCCTGATTCAATGTAGCATCTGCCGCCCTGGCAGTAGCCACTTCTGCCTCCTTATCGGCCTGCCGCTGCAGCTCCTCGTCGTCACCTTTAGAGAAGATCCATAGCTTTCTAGCAATCATGCGCTTCTTCTGCAACATCTGACCGCCGGACATCAGGGCCATGTACATCTGGTAGGCAAAGGCGAAAAGGAGCAATTCATTCTGAGCGGCCACCTTTTCCAGGTGCTCGAGATATTTCTGGACTGCCGGGCGAATTTCGTAGGAGTCCTTCCAGTCGGCGCCATAGAAATAAGCGAAATCGCGCTCGAAAGCAGCTGTTCTGTAAAACTCCTTCGGCAGCAGGCGCTCCGGCAGATGGGTCTCGAAGAACTTGTAAAGCTCGTAGAAGGCCAGCAGGCCATCGTACCACACCTCATCATCCGAGAGGGCTAAGCGGAAAGGACATCCAGTAATTTTACTAATGATTGGCATTTCAACTACTCACCGAAGGCGAACTTTGCATTTACAACCGCATCCGTGAGATTATGCACATCCTTTGTGGCTTTACGCAACTCTTTGGTGAACGCCATATCCACGAATTCCACATCCTCCACGTTCCCCCCAGCGGCAGTTGTTTCCTCGGCCGTTGACATGATGCTATTGCGCAGCTATCAGAATTAATAAGCAAGAATTTTTCTTATCTACGTGATATTTAAAAAGAAAATATGCCGTCTTTGTTTTGAACTTTCGGCCAGTGTGCCCGTGTTAATAATTATACCACTAAAACCAGATATACTTAAAAAATACAAAAATAAATCTGAAACTTTTAAATTTATTTCGTTTTTTAAATTTAAATTTAAATAATTAATTTTATTTTTATTTTGGGTTCAAGCGGGGTTAATCTCTTCACAAAACATTAAATAATAAAAAATATTTAATGAAAATCTCATCAGAAAAGTGTCAAAATAAGTGGTACAACATGGAACTCTTTAAATATTTTTAGCTTTAGATATCTTTCAACTTATTTCCGATGCTAGTCACACATATTGCAGTTTATTTAGGCTAATCACAGTTGAATAATTAAATACTATAGTAATAAGCGGGTCGCTCACTTCCACAGCTTGATGACACCGTCGCGCGATGCCGATGCTATGTAGATCTGTCCCTTGTCCTTGCACATCAGCAAATCCGTGATGGCATCGTGGTGACTGGCCGTAGGCATATCCGGTCCTGACCGGGGATTCTCCTCTGTGGAGGCACGCAGCTGCTGGGAATCGGCCGTGTTGCTCATGGAAATAATTTGCTCCTCGATCACCTGGCTGCCATCGATTAATCGGGCGCTGAATATAATAAATTAAATTTTTAAAATTAACAAATTTAACTTGATCAACTCATTTCTATTTACCTGTAATTAAAGGCCACATCCGCCAGATTGTCATTGGCCGCTGGCACTTTTAGCGAGGAGTTCTTTGGATTGGCTATATCCCAGTAACGGATGCGCTGGTCCGAGCTTCCTGTTAGAATGAACGGTGAACCATCGACGACGCCACTTAAGATGCCGCACGTGGTGGCCGGATCACTGGGGCTGGCGCTAGACAAAGCCGCCGCCGGACTGGCCCACAGCACTGTCTGCCGCTGACCCGTCTCGATGTTCCACACGGACACCTCGTTGTTTGATTGTGAGGCCGAAATGAGATACGATGGCTCTGTGGGATGGCAGGCCACCTTTCGGATCCACGAGTCGGCGGGATGTTTGATTTCGGCGATGGGCAGGCGGAAGCGCAGATCCCAGCAGATGTGCTTACCCCCACTGGTCCCAGTGGCCAGCCACGAGCCCGTGGGATCCGCACAGATGGTGGTAATCACGCCGTGCCGCAACTCGTTCTGCAATCGCCAAGCGCTGTGCTGCATGCGTGTGTCCCAGGCCACGATTCCGCCGTACAGCGTGGCATACACGATGACGCTCTGTGTGGCCTGGTCGTAGGCATGCATATCCACCACAGGTCCGTCATTGTGATCGCTACGAGAAGGAGAGCATTAAAGAATTAAATTCTTACTAAAGAAAGTGCGTTCAAGCTTACTTCTGATCCAGCGCCTGCTGGAGCGTCATCTTGGCGGAGTTTCGGTCGATCCGCATCATCAGCATGCTGCCATCCTTGCCGCCCACTGCCAGCGACTGTCCGCTGTCGCAGGCAGCCAATGCATAGATGGGCGTATTCGCGGAGTAGACTTGCCTAGACTTATTCACTCCCTGATTCCCATTCAGTTTGCCGCAGTCCCACAAACGCACAGTTCCATCGATGCTGCCGCTGGCAAAGAGCGATCCGTGCGGACGCAATGAGGCCAGCTTAATCACGGACTCCGAATGCTCGTGAAGATGCGCCACCAAAGTCCCATTCATCCGCCACCCGGGTGGATAGGGGGTAACCAGCTTGTCATAGCTGCAGCGCTGCGAAATGGCCAGCACATTGTAGCGACTCTTGATCTTCGCCGTCAGCGACTCGAGATCCTTGCGGCACTCTGATGATCGTTCCAGCCAGCAGTTACGCTCCGGCATCGTGTATTCGCCCAGCGAGGTAGCCGCACTCACGTTGGCAGTGGGAACACCCAAGACAATGGCTCCGGAGGCCGGACTGCCAGCCAATCCGCCGGCGCCCAGCGGAGTGATGGCTGCATCGGATGCGGGCGAAACCAGTGCAGGTCCTTCGCTGGATCCTGCAAGAAAATGGATAATTAGAAATTACTATTTTAGGACAAATGCTGGTTAAAATGAAGAAATGTGTTCATTAATTGGAAATAAAAAGTTTTGTAATTAAAATTAAAGTCCTTCAAACGTTTTCAAGTAACAAAAATAATATACAAATCTTTAACAGGGTTTATACATAATTTATTCTGAAATTTTGCGCTTAATATATATTTTAATTAAGTTTTTTCAAGACCAGTTGAATCTATTTTAAAGTTTTGACTAATTTCTGGACCCAGCAGAAGCAATTTGAAATAATAAAGCACAAAAGGAAATAAAAACAAAGCTAAAAATAATATAAAACAATTAAAAAAAACATTGAGTTTAAATTTATCACTATTAGTTATATAAGCATAAGTTAAAACGAATCAAACTGTACAGGAAATGGCATTATTCTTCAACGTATAAACGCCCAAACACCAGAACTAAAAAAATCTAAGAAATATTTGTAAATAATAAATAAATCACTCAAGAGTTTTGTTGATTAAATAAACAATGAAATGAAGTCTAGGTAAATGGTAAGCTGGGGAATATCAATGCAAGACTTACGATTTTCTATGGGCATCTTTGTGGCCTTGTCCGCCAGCGGATATTCATGACAAGCAACTTGCTTGCGACTGACTACGATGCGGCCATTGCCAGAAGCAGTATCATCCAGATCCTGCTGGGCCTTGTGCTTCAGGGAGATCATGAATGGATTCATGGCCAGTAATTGCATCTCAATGAGGTCAGTCAGGCCCTCCGAAGCGAGGCGTCGAAACAACTGCAAATATGAAGAAATCCAGAAATAAAAAGTATTCCTAATTATAACTCAAATTCTACTCACATTCCTTAGTGTTTGTCCCATTTCCTCGTATTGCGGCACTGCTCCCTGCCTAGTTTGACTGCGAACCCTCGCCCGATTCTCCAGCGCTCCAAAGAAGTGATGGATGTCCTGAAAGCGCAGCACACTGTCGAAGATCTGCCGCGGCACGGGCGGCTGTACGCAGTCCAGCAGGATGTGCGGTTTCTCCACCTGAATGAGCGGAACCTTGAGAAAGGCGCCAATGGCCGGCATTATCTTGCACTGAACATCAATGGCGCTGAGATTGCGAGCGGTGGTGGCTATCATGCCGCAGATTTCGTGGCGAACCCACAAATTCGGGTGACACAAGTAGCAAGCCGTCTCCTTGACGATTTCCGTCACCGCTGGCTTCTTGATGTGACCCAATTCAATAAGAATGGTCACCGCTCTGATGGCCTTGGCTATAACGAACTCCTCGCGATCCGTGAATCCCTGCTGCAACAGCGGCACCAGTATATCCGATGCCTGCCAGCCCACGTAGCCAGCGACACCGGCAATGTTGTCATAGAAAGCTCCCCTCAAGTTCTTGTCCTCGTCATTCAAGAAGGTCATGATGTGGGATAGAATCACATCGTTTGCCTTTTCCTTACCAAAGAAAGCGCAGAGATCACATATGCCCGACTCCATCAGGGTTTGCTTGACCACCGGCTGGGAATCGGTCAGCAAACTGAGCACCGCCTGTCTCACGATATCGTGGAGAGCATTCAATTCCGCCTCGTAGCGTGGCGTAGGCATCTCATTCGGTGCATTCCGCTGTGTCTCCTCCAGGAAGTAAACAGCGCTCTTGGCCAGTGCCGCAATATTTCGGGCAAATGCCACACGAACAATTACCGCACTCGCCTCGCTGGCTAAATCCGTGATGGAGGGCAGAATGTATTCGGGAAAAACGTTGGCATCGCTGCGCGGAATGTCCTTCACCATGCCCAAACAAGCGGTCAGGGTCTCAATGGCCTGAACTTGCACCTTGGCTGGCGATTTCTGGGCCAGATGGAGCTGGAAAAATGTAAGGAATTCGTTAATTTCAATAAGCTTATAACAAAAATAAATAAAAACACCTACAATATAGGGCAATATCCGATCCAATATAGTCTCCGAGGTGGTGTATTTCGATAGCTTTTGCAGGAGTTCCAAGGCAGCAATCTTGGTATTGGATTGCTTGAGACCGCGAATGCAGGAGGTGACCACTGTTATGATCAGTATGAGGCCATCGTGCTCTGGCGGCAGTCTTGATGCACACATTGTGGGATCCTTCTTCTCTGTTTCCGCATCTTCTTCCTCTTCAGGTGTTATATCCTGCGACTGTGTCAGCACCTTGATGCAATGCCCAATGTCCTTGTGCAGGCACTGGATCTTATCATCCGGTGACATAATCGGCGTCGATGAGAACATTTGCAAGTAGGACTGCAAGAAGGAGTAAAAGTATTCGGGAAACAGCTGGCCGCGCTCCTGATCCAAGTAATCCTCGGCGCTCTTTCGATTAATAGAGTGAATGTCGATCATGGAGGCTAGCAAATTGCGCAAACGCTCGTTTTCGATGCCGGCCAAGTGCTTCTCTACCAGATCGCGTTCACCGCGCCGATAGGCTAGCAGCTGGGAGAGCTCAAACGGCGCTGTTCCCTCTGTCCAGAGTTCTAGTAAGGCGCAACTGCGACCACAATTTATAAATTAATTAATTGTTCACAAAATCTGTTTTTCCAGACTCACCCTGCTGAAAATATATCCATGGCCGGCAGCAAAGTATTTCCCGCATAACTGGGTGCCAGACGAATGATGGAATCCGTGTGAATGACCGACATGTTGCCATTGCTGCCATCGTCATCCGAGGCCAAAGTCTTAACAAATCGCTCAGGGGCTATATAGCAGGTCCGCCTTCGACTCGTATCAAAGAAATACGTATAGTCGGCGGGATTATCCTCCGGCAAATAGGTAGGCTTGAACGAGGCAAAGTCCGAGAGCAAAATCCAGTTCCAGGACGTGATCAAAATGTTCTCCAGCTTGATGTCTCCATGGCAGATCTTCTGCTTGTGACACTGATTGAGGGCACACAGAATCTGGAAGGTGATCCACTTTTTCTCTAGCACGGTGAGAAAAGGTCGCGTAGAGACGCGGTCATACAGACTGTGCTTCACATACTCTCGCATAATGTAGGCGGCCTTGTCGATGAGCTGAAGAGGAATTAAGGAAATATCAATATAATTTTTAACTACATGCAAAATATGTTATAATTTCTATGTTCCTTATCAGTGACCACCCCTTTTATTCGTAAAATATGATTCACAAAATTGATCACCTTCGACCCACATTCATATATCATAAAAAATGTAATTAAACTTCAACTAAACTCGAACCTCAACTCGTTGAAAGGGCAGACAGTTGACTGCATTGGCCAAGGACAGTGTCTTCTTAATGCCCTCCAGTCGCTCCTTGTGATCCTCCAGCGGCAGTGTGGGATCGTGCTTCACAAACACCTTGACCACGATCTGGCCCTCGTCCGTTTTCGCCTTGGCCACCTTGAAGAAGCGGGTGCTTCCCATGCTGCGGAAAATACGTCGTCAATGATTTTCGCTGCTCCTTTTTCTTTCTACTCACTTGGAACTGAAGGTGATTTCGGTGCCGAATTGGCCGGAAAAATAGTGCTCCACCGCATAGATCTGTGAGGGGGCGATGCCCACCAGTTGATTCCCCATTTTGCACTCGCCTGTGTCCGCAATTAATAAATGGATTTTTCGTCAACAATAACACAAGAAATGTTCGTCGGGTAAATATAATAGGTATCGAATAATCGAAATAATCAGATGGTTGTTATCGAACAGAGTTACCAGATGTATTTATTTAGTCGTTAAATTTGAATTGAAAATCTTCAATGAAATCCATTATATTTTACGTAATTATTAATTTTTAAATATATACCTTTTAAAGAATAAAATTAAGCAATTTCTGATAAATGAAAGTTTTTTAAAAAACCCTTATTTACAATTTGTTAAGGGTGAAATACATATTTTAAGAAGTCATATTGATTTAAAAGAAATAAGTTTATAAATATAATTCCAAATAATTCAAATTCCATATATTTTTACTTGGAAGTTTATAATTATAATTATAAATAATTTAATTTCGTATATATTTTTACTTGTATTTATTTTTTTAACTTTTGAATTTGATTTGTCTAAACACTTTATGTTAAAATCAAATGTCTTTACAGTGTAAAGTAATGGAAAGTGAATGCTAATAATAATAATAATAATAATGTAAATATAATTTAAATAACATATGTAAATTCGAACCAGAAACTATATTCAAATGAGAGATTTTGTAGGGAAAGGTCAACTATTTCTAGAGTCGTGAAGAACGAAAAGAAATTAAAAATCGAAGAAGAGAACATTTTAACTTAGCATGACGGACCCATTAAATTGATTATAAATTTATGTAACGGGCACAGTGCAATCCATTTTTTTAGTCAAATAAAATCAAAATGGGCCATGACGACAGTCGAACCGAACCCATAAGAAACGTCCAGGTGACAAATGTGCTAGGTATTCTAATGATTTGCCTTAAGAACTGTGGATTAAGTACGAAATTTATATACCCTAAAATATGGCATAAATAAAATTCAAATACATTTTCTAAATTACATTTTTAATATTTTTTATATAATATATTTTAAAAGAAATTTAAATTCTGCCTCCAACAGTCCCTTATATTGGAATAAGTTTGGTTTTTAGTTCTGCATTTACTTAAAAACTATATAATTATATATTTTCTTAAACTTGTAAGATTTGTACCCCAATTTTGGTAAATAAGCTCAAACCCCTTAAAATTCTTTGCATACCCATTGAAAGAGCTCCAAAAAAACTCCGGTTTGATACTCTTATTTACATAAAAAGACCAAGCAGGCGGCATTAACGAAAACGCTGGCTTGGCTCCGAGTCCGAGTCAGACTTCCAATGTCCAACCCAACCACCATTCCGAGAAGAGAACTTTCAAAGCGGACGGGACGACGATCGTGTGTAAAAAGAAAGTAGGTGGGTAGGTAGTAGGTAATATAAACAAAGTGCGAGCCGTAGAACAGTGAACACTAAAAGAATAAATTATATGATAAGTTCTTAATACAAAACTAGAATATATAGCAGATATAAGAAGGAGACTTCATAGCTTAGAATGATTTTAAGCTTTAATTTTCTTGATCATAAAACAATCTTTGTTTTTAATTTAAATTATCAAGTAATTTCTTGCGACGCAATTTCATTTAGACAAAATGCTTTTTCTTTAAAACGTTTTTTAAATAGAAATAACAATATTAAATCTTTAGACTTTAAAAATGTCAAAACTGAAATCAAAATTTTGATCTTAGAATTTGAAATTTAGAATTAAATGTTCTTTTTTTTCTGTGGAAAGCAAATCAAAGCATTTTCTTCTCTCTTCTTTATATATATTTTTGTGGAGCCAAAGACGGTAAAACCTGACGTGTACACGGCGCAGGCGTAAAGAATTCCACGAGAGCAGCGTATCGGTGGAGACAGGTGAGAGCAGGAAGAAATGGGGAGAGAGCGCAGAGCTCCAACATGTTCGAAGGCCACGAAGAATCGGTGGCTTAAGAAGTGTTACAAACTGGCGCAGCGCCTCAGAAGAAAGAAAGTTTTCGGCTGTGCTGGCTGGCTTGTATTCGCTCCTCCAACGCTGATCTCGGCATAACCACCACTATTACCACAGCTCCAACAGTTCAGCAGCAATTCTCCATCCGTGTGCTCAGTGGAGCGTCTTCCGCGTTTTGTGGCTGCGTCGCTTAATTGGCCCAAAAGTATCTCAAGTGTGTGATTGTGAAAGTTCCTGCAAAGAAAAAGAATCAGAAGAATGTACGTGAGACGAGCTCTGCTCTTGGCCTGCCTTCTGTGCCTCCAGCCGCTGGGTCCCTCGCTGGCCAGCGAGGATGAGTCCAATCCGCTGCTGGACATGGCCTCCATGTTCTTCCAGGAGGCGTTGTCCAATCAGAACGGTGGCAATAACGGCGGCGGTGGAGCTGGAGGTGGCTTAGCGGGCGTGGCCTCGCTGCTGGGCACCTTCATGCAAGCCAATGGAAAGTCTGGAGGCGGCGGCGGTGGTGCCATGCAAATCCTTTCGGGCCTTGGCAGCCTTTTGGCCAACAATGCCCGTGGCAATGGCGGTCAGGGCGGCGGCGGTGGCGGATTTGATCCCTCTATCATCGGCAATGTCCTGGAGATGTTCACCCAGGGAGACGATGAGGAATCCACCCCGAGCCAAAAGCGCAGCAATGGCGGCAGCGGCGGCTCTGAGTCTGGCATTGGTCTCGACACCATACTCCAAGTTGCTTCAGCTTTCATGAACACCCAGGGCAACGATAAGGCGTCGCATCATCATCAAAAGCGATCCGCTGGCGAGGAGCCGGAAAGCGACAACGGTCTGATGAATCTTCTGCCATTGGTGATGCAAGCGGTCAGCTCTTTTGCCGGTCCCGAGGGTCAGAGCACCCAGGAGAAGCACAAGAGCCATGCCTGGGTACTGCCACCTTTCCTCGAGCACATCCATGTGCTGTGGGATCACTTCTCCAACTCGGAACTGGCCGATGCTCTCTACGAGAAATCTGGAGTCAACAAGATCATGAAGGTGGATAACTAACTAAAACGGGAGTAGATTTAAAAAGATAAAGAGAAGATATAGACAAAGAACCAGAGGAATATATTAAATTACTTTGGGGTTTGATAGATTAAAGTTGTAAAAGAAGTTTATATCATCTAGAGATTATATCTGATGATTATCTGATAATTGAATCGAGAAAAGAGGCTAAAAAATAGAAGTTGAAAAAAATACCATCTTAACTTAACATAAATAAACAATTTTATAAATATTCTTAAATCTTAGACAGAACTTCTAAATAACAAAAAATAAGCATTAAGTAATTGCATTTCTAATAATAATAATATTTCCATTCTTTAATTCCTCTCTTAATCCTTAAGATTCTTTTTATTAAATCCTTTCTATTATTCTCCTTTGCAGGGCTTCAAGGGCAGCGATGGCAAGCTGGACTATGACAAGCTCTTCGAGTCGCTGAACAACCAATCCTTCCGCCGCCGCTGGATCAAGTCGGCCACACTCTATCTGGCCGACTGGGCCAGCTATCTGGCCAATCCCGATGTGTACCTCAGGTGAGTTCTACGATCTCTGCTCAGATTAATACGTGGCTCCATTGTGTAGTGACCAATATGCGTGTTAATTGTGGATCACGTTTTGTTCTGCAACGGTGTCCCAATGCAGTTAGCACCTGGCTGCGATTCTCGCTTCCAGTTCCCAGTCTCCAATCCAAGTCCAATTCTGTTTCGGATTCTGATTCTGATTCTGATTCCGAGCGGGTGCTACTCCTCTACTTGTGCTAACCATTTCCCGTTAGCGGGACAACCCGTTTGCACATCGAGCATGTTCGATGCGGCTACCTTTTGACCCACTTTTTTCGGAGCTGGCGCTTTTAGAACGTGCCTGCTAATCCAACTGGTCAACAGTCCCAGTCCCAGACCCAGTCCCAAGTCCAGGCTCTGATACAGTTACAGTTGATATGCAGAAGATATGCCGAAGTCAACGGCATCGTTAAAACAAACAAATAAACAAAGCGGGCCAGAAACCGGTCGCCAGTTTAAGTCAAGGGGAAATGGCTTAAAGCCAAGCAACCTACACTTGGCTTAAAGCATAAATTATATCTTATCGTATTGAGTTTGAATACAATAATGATTTTAAATACACAATTTTAACTTGGCAAATAAGAATTTTAAGATTATAAAGTAAAAACACAAAAATACCTAAAGTTTAATAGAATTATTCAACTAAGATTGTGATCCAGTTAAGGTTCTATATATTTTCTTGAGTGTATTATTTTGAATCAAAAATTTTTGCATGACTTCAAAGTGGGTCAGGTTTCTCAGACTTCTTACTCTTTTGCTATTTTGTTTAATTTCTTCTATTTCGTTGCCCCATCATTGTTAGACAGCAACAAAGCAGAAGCAGCAGCAGCAGCACAACTTCCACTTTCTAGCAAGACGACCCTTTCACTTGACTCCGGTCTGCGGTGCTGCGTCATCGAAACTCATCAATTGTCCGCTCTTTCTTCACGCTCTCCAGGTACTTCCAGACGGCACAGATCATGTTCAACGGATTGCTGAAGTCTCAAGGTTACCCCAAGCAGACACACTTCGATCCCTCACGTCCGGGTGAGACCATCTCGAATCTGCTGGACCATGTGGCCAAGCATCATCTGAATGTGAAGATCGATTCCCGGCAGTATGTGAAGCCAGCGGTGGGCTATGCCAAGGAGCTGCTGAAACTCGGCCAGGCACGCGGATTATTGCAGTTCAATGCCACCGAAATCAGCGACAAGCTAACGGATACGCTTAACCTGGAGGTGAGTAAATGCTCCGATCGATCTGGGAACTGGGTTGCTGGGCAATTAGCTAGAGCTTTTTATCTGCAAATCAGATACAAACAATTGCGGTTAGAATAATAGCACTGAAAGAAAAGAAGCAGCAAGCAGCAGAGTTAAACTTTCAGCTGTCTTCTTTATCCATTTATGATAATAGAAAATATCTATTTAAACTTTGAACTAGTTGAAAATATACAGATTTTTTAAAGTATTCAATGCCACAGTAAAAGAAAAGCTAAGACCAAACAATGCTATTATTCTCACCACTTCTGTTTCGTACTAAATACTAAACTGGACATAAATTAAATTAATTACGCCATTATCTATCTTCACCTCCATTCCTTGGCTTAAACGCACTCGAATCGTATCTAACAAACGGATGCCGAATGGCAAACAGGTTATTGAACCGGTGCTAAAAGTCCACCGCGCCTACAGATACATCTCGAAGACGCCGCAATGCGACCGCTACGTGCTCTGCCAGCTGAATGCAGCGGCCCTCGATCTCCAGCAGAAGCAGCAGCAGCATGAACAGTACCAGCAGCAGCACCAAAAGCAGCAGCAGCCGCGGCAGACGACGGCGTCTGGCCTGATCGCCGGAGTCAGTCCGAAAATCGTCAAGATCGGTAGCATGGGTGCAGCGATCTTCATTAGCACGGAAACCGGTACGCCATTCTGGACGCTATTCGGTGTGATCAATGCGCCATACAATTGCGAGGTGAGTGCTACTGTGCTACAGTGGGAAAAGTTGGAGTTTTTCTATTTCTTAACAAAAAAAACAACAACAATTACAAAATCAACTTACATGCAATTTTACTAAATAATTTCTTTCTCTGCACTCTCTTTTTGTCGCCGCTTTCTAACTACTATTTCTGCGAATCCATCGTCCGCCAACACTACAGGCCAAATACCCCGTCGACTGCAATGGTTTCCACGAGGGCGAGGCCAAGGTGACCACGGAATATATCCACAACGAGTTGTAGTCGCCCCCACCACTCTCAGGTGCAGATCACAATCCCGATGGAGAGACGAATAGGAGACGAATATGCTCCTTAAGTCGAAGATTTAGCTGTAATTGACATAAAGATTTCGTGTGTATATAGTATTACGGATTGAAATATATTTAAATTTAAACCCTAAACAAAATGGAAGATTATTTTTGATTAGATTACAGGAAAAATCTTTTCCAACGCCTTTTCAGGTATAAAAGAAACTCCAAAAACGAAAATGCATCAAAAATAGTGATTGCTTAAGATCAAAACATCTTATCTTATCTTATTCAGTGGGGTTCACCAAAGAAGCATCATTTATCTTTCTTTAATGATTGTTATTATGTTACAGATTGCTCTTTGTGGTCAACGAACCGCAAGAGAAATGCTTTTCCAACCACAGTCAAGCTTCAATAAGTGAAAACGTTGGTAATTTTAGATAACATCTAGAAAGTATATAATATAACTGCCATTTTTCTTTATAACCTACTATTATTTCCCTATAAATAACTTGAAAGATTGCATTATTTAAAGAAAGAATTCAATAAATTGTTCAAGGGAAAGTTATTAGCGAAGTTTGACTTTAGTTAGCTGCTTTTTTCAGTGAAACCAGTTAATGTGTTTGTGTGAAAACTCGCCAGGGGCATATTTTCACCATTTTCATTTCAGAGTGAGCTCTCAGCTTGCACTTGACTTCGCAGTGCACTGTTGATTTTCGGGCTCAGCGGACGGTTAGGTTTTGATTTGCCATGCAGCTGATCTATCGCGAACTGGAGGCGGACATTGTCCGGCGTACAAATGCCGTCTTCCCAGCCCAGAATTGCTTTGTGGAGGTGCTACCCGACCAACTGATCATACCTAGGAAGTACATGGAGCTGGGGGAATCAATCCGTTCGCTTCCGGTCTTCGAGGACGATGTGTGGATGGTGTCCTATCCACGTACTGGTTCTACCTGGGCCCAGGAGATGGTCTGGCTGCTAGGTCATAACCTGGACTATGTGGCCGCCGAGGAGGATTTACGCTTGCGTTCTCCGCTGATCGAGCTATCCGCTCTGTTCAGTACGGATCACCATGAGACAGTGGCGTGAGTATCCTATTTTGTATTTCCTAGAACCAAATAGAAACAGATATAATAATAATAATAGTAAAATTATATTAATAACGCTTGCCTCTTAACCACTTTTATTAAATGCAACTTTCTCCCTTTTTCGGACAGTCAAACGTTTGGAAATACCGTGGATCTGGTTCGCAATTTGCCACGCCCCCGCTTCGCCCGTTCGCATCTATCGTGGCAACTGTTGCCCGAGGAGTTCGAGACAGTGAAACCTCGAATTGTGTACACCGCTCGCAACCCCAAGGATCTGTGCGTGTCCTACTATCACTACTGCAAGTTGCTCCACGGCATTAATGGGGACTTTGAGCAGTTCGTGGATCTCTTCCTTGAGGGACACACTCCCCTGGGTTCCTACTGGAAGCATGTGCTGCCATTTTGGAAGCGGAGTCAGGGAGAGAATGTGCTGTTCATTAAGTACGAGGACATGATCAAGGATCTGCCTAGGGAGGTCCGTCGCTGCGCCCGGTTCCTGGGTGTCGAGAGTCTCCTGACTGCTGCCAGCCAGCAGCAACTGTGCGAACATCTTACCTTCGACAAGATGCGGGCCAATAAGGCGGTGAATCTGGAGAAGCTGCTGCCGGAATCAGCGTCGAAGTTCATAAGGAACGGCAAAGTAGGAGACTGGCGAAATTACATGGGAAATGAGATGTCCGAACGATTTGATGACTGGACAGAGAAGCATGTTCGTGGGGCTGGTTTAACTTTCGATTACGAGTGAATTTAATTTGTTTTTTAATGTTTTTGTTTCGTTAAAGTTTGTTTAGGAAATAAAACTTTTTTCTAGTTCTTGTTCTTGTTGGCGGCAAAACGTTATCGATATCAGTACATCGATACACAAAACCCAATATTCATGCCGTTAAATGTTATTGTCAAAATACATATATGAATTACGATCTTTGTTTAATAAAACTATATACTATATAAATATACATATTAGATAAAAGATTTTCATTTTTTACATATTAGAAAAAATGCAAAATTTTGTCAACGATTAATCCATACCAGTACTAGTCGATTTTTGATTACAAAGCTATCGACTATTGCGGCCGAATTGTTTACCTTCTGCTTTATGTTTTAATTGCGAATTGTATCATATTTTAATATTTAGCCATGTCTAGTGAAACCACCGATGCCCTCGCTGCTCACATGTGCGAGGTGGTGCAGTTCTATATGCTGCCAGAGCTGAAGGAGGATCTGGACAGTGTTCCGTTGGCGGCATCACAATTCGAGGACTATCACTCGCTGCTTGTCCAGGACTTGCCAAAGCTGTACGATTTAGTTCAGGAATTCCTGCAGAAGAGTGACGAGGCAGGACATGTCGAGGTTGTAGTTTAGCTCTTAATTCCTAATTCTAAATTAATCTCTAAAAACACAATTAATTCTGTTTTCAGCTAAGAGTTAAGCTGCTTCTGTTGCTCTGTGAACTGACAGCAACTCCCACGATTTACCAACTCAAAGGCGGACATGCGAATCTTCTAAGGAATGCCAATGAGCTGGCTAACAAGCTTTCCTTAAGCTGGTGGAAGTCCACGGATGCCGAAATACTGAAATACTACGGAAAGAACCTGCACAAGGATTGCTGGAAGCGACAGCTAGGAGCAGTCCATGGATTTGCAAGATATTTAGAAGTAAATTATAAAACGTTCATTGGATTATTGTATTTACAATTGCTTCTTTGCAGCTCCGCTACACGGATAAGTCAAGAATGTCTACCCAAATGCTCGCCTTTGCTCTGTCCGTGGGCCTAAATGTCCGAGAATGTTTTGATCCTGCATACAAGCAACTTGGCGTCCAGATCTTCGCAGTTATGCTGAAATTTAGCGTGGGTTGCTTGTTTAAACGGCCTGATGGCATTATTTGAATTCGTTACCTTGCAGGATTCCAAGGATATTCAAGAGTTGAATGTGCACAGCGTAATCTATGATCATGCACTCAAGGATGCCTACAATATGGAATCCATTGAGGCTATAACCGCAGTCTGGAACTGCTTGTATTTGTGTCTCGATCACTTTATTGACTTGGATGCATATACGGTGGGATAAAGCTCCATAATTTCCAAATGCTGGACTAAAATTACCCTTACCTCCGCCTCATTTCAGTGGAATCAATGCGACGACATGCTGGACCGTTTGATCCACAATGTGAGCATGAGTTCGAAACCAAAGGTCTCCATTTGCTTGCTGCAGTTTATCACCCGACTGGGCTATTACTTCACCATCAATCGCAGCGCTGTTGAAGCTGCTCTTGCCACGGACTTAAATAATCCACATAACTTGGCTGCCTGCCGGGACGAGTGCCTTTCGCTCAACGCCAGCACTAGCTATCGATGGGCCAAGGCCATACTTCAGATGTTTGTTTTGGAATCTGAAAAGCTCCTTCAGGGACCGGACGTGTGTGTCGAGCTAATGGAGCAAATGCAAAGATGCTATCTGGTCTGCATTATGCCCATTCCTTTGGAGGCCCTGCATCCCCATTTGCCCGAGTTCTATGGGAAATTTGTGGCCGTGCTTTTGGAGTGCCTAATGGTTCACGAAAGGGCGCCTGCAGTTAAAAAGGTGATTTAGGTTTAGTCTCTAGCTTTAAAAATATATTAAATTTATAAATGTCCCTTAGTTTTCACAGTTTAAATAACTACTTTTACTTCATCTGCTCTTATCTCTTCTCTCCCTCAGATCATTCAGCGATTCATGAATATATTCATCTTCCAGTTGGCTGAGAAGAACTTGCCCCCTCATCTGCAGGAGTTTCCGGAGGCTTTAAGTACAATAAAAGTTAAGATTTCAGAATAAAAATAGAAACCGGTCGCATTACTTTTTCATTAAGCAGCAGACGAGTCGCTACGGTGATCAGTAGGATGTTCGGAATAAGGCTAATTAGGCTGGGCTTCAGCCCAAAGAAAAACCCTTTGTACCCATGTTTCTTTATAACTTTTCGACACAAGTAGCCATAGGTGAAGTTATTGTATCGACCGTGATTCAAAGCCATAATGCTCAGTGTATCTAAAGGAGTCATCAGGACGTTGATGATGCAGCCTGTCAGCGCCATACGACTGAGATATGGGACCCACGAATCAGTCTTGTAGATATGCGGCACAAGGCCTTCCACGTAATTGCTAACCGGCGTTTGCAAACCAGTCATCACAGCGTTAGTGAAGGCATGCATCTCCCATCCGATGAATAGGTAATGCAGACCCCCCTTGCGAAGCATGCACTTAAAGCCGGAATGTAAGGCCCCGTAGCTGAAAGATAGAAGCTCATTAGAGAGATCACTGTACGTCTGCTGGTTCAGCAAAGATGTTTAAGATGAAGGGCATAAGCTTTCCATACTTGCGCCTATAGAATGCCCCGCGCGTGAGGTCTGCTTGCCGGATAACCGATAGCTTGGCGAAAGGCGTGGACAGCACCCCGCCAACTAGGCTGCACATCGCCTTTAGTAATTCGGTGTTGTACGGCTTTATCATCAGATAGTATCGGTTTAGGACCAGAAATTCTTCTACATAGTGGAACAGATGGTGGTTGCAGAGCGATTGGACATTGCAACGAGTGAGAGCTGCGAATACTCCCTGGTAGAAGCCTGCGAGGCCGTGCCGAGACATTCTGGCCAGCATATGCCGCATCGTCAGGCGATGAAGCCTATGTGCATTCGCCTCGATATTTACACGGATAAGATCAATGGGATGCGAAAATATAATCGAGGCCATTTTCACCGTACATACTTTGTATATGGGTATTGTTGAAAAGTCATCCATTGTGATTCCCGCATCGTGAGTAGTCATTATCTATGTGAATTTTTATATTTGTACAAATTTTCAAAGGTTTTCTAAAGTTAAAAGCTAAGACTACTCGCACTCGGCACGCAGCTTGATGATCTCCAGCTGAGTCTTCTTCGCCTCCAGCATGGTCACCGTGCGCCGCAGCTCGGCGATCTCGTTCATCTTGTTAAAGTAGATGGACTTGGTCTCCAAATACTCCGTCTCTGCCTTGATGAGGTCCTTTTGCAGTCGATTGCTATCTGAGGGTAGCGGGGCCACCAGCTGGTCCAGATCGATGTGCACCAGTTGGTCGTCCTCGTCCAGCAACTTCTCCATCAGGCTGGCCGTAGAGTCGCTGCTAACAAGAGCTTCTGTATCAGCAACAGCGGTTCCCGGGGGCCTTGAAGTCGATCTGGTACTACGGTGCACCGCTACTGGTTTGCCGGGGGTTGGCGTACCCAGCTCTTCCGTAAGATCCTCCCGAAACGCGGTGCATGATTTCCTGAAGTTGACACACTTCGGTTACAAACTGTACTCAAAAACGGGCGGCAAATACGGGTCACATACCTGTGGATAATCAGCCTGTCAATGCAGGTGTTGGACTGGTATTTCTCGCAGTGAATGCACATCGCTCGATACTTCTTCGGATCCCCATCCTTGCCCTCCTTGTCGGCCGTCAAAAATCCGAGCTTCTTCCAGGTATCTTCCTTGGTAAGTCCAGCGCGCTTGACTTTCTTGGGTAGCATTTTTTGTAAAAATTCACAACAAACAAACAAAAATTCTACGCGTTACAGCGTCGCTATGAACCGATATATATCGATAGACACTCGATTCTACGCGAATAATACATACACAGATGTACATCCAAGCCGCTCGCACACACTACATGTCATAAAATGCCACGAAAAAAATCGGAAGACTTTTACAGGTAAAAAGTATTTAAATATTAAGGGAAAGCCCATATTACTGATTGTATTACAGATTACATGGCTTCACCCCCAACTGTGAGCGAGGAAAGTACACGGCAACCTGCAACTTCTGCGACAGGGTGCTCCAGAACACCGCTCTGAGCCGCTTGGCGCTGCATAGGTAACATCCTTGGTTCACCGATTGTAAACATTATTATACATCACACTCACCAATGTATGTATGTGTATATTTATTGAAGGCAAAATTGTGAGCGGCGGAGTAAAAACTCCCAAACCGTAAAGCTGGAAAAGTATGTTGAGACCCAGCCCAAGATCAAGGTAAATATCGAGTTGTTTGTTTCGTCTAAAAAGTAATCATTTTAAATGTAAACTGTTACATTTGGACAAAGTAAAATCCTTCAAAAAAGTATCTAAAAGTTCTTGTGTCCCACCTAAGTTGTTAGGAAAGTTTAAAGATATCCATAATATAAGCTAAAATCTTTTCCAGATCCAGAAAATATCCGGTGATGATGAAGAGGGACTGGCCAGTGAGCACGAGGGAAAGGAGATTATAGTTAAGGTAAAAATCTAGCTATGAACTCAGAACTCCCCAAAAGATACAAGTTATTTTATCTGCTTAGATCCAACAAATTCTGGATGCAGCCGATGATGGTAAAGATGACAAAGGCCTGGTTAAGGCGGAATCCTATGAGGGTAATGACGCGGACCGTGAGACAGAGCAGAACATGGAATTCGAGATCTCCGAGATAGAAGACAGCAAGGAAGTAAGATATCTGTAGTTTTTCTCATGTTGAGTCGATCGCTTATGGAGCATCTTTACAGCTGGAGGACTCGAACAACGGTCTGACAATGTTTTTGGAGCCCAGGCCCAAGAACAGCTTGGCTACGCTTAAGGCGGAGAAGATGCGAGCGGAGATCCGGCATTTCCAAAGTAAGACCAAGTTCCTCAAGACGGAGACAGACAACCTGAAACTCGAACGCACCCTGGCTTTACTGAAGATTCAAAAGCTGAGATTGGAAATCGACGGCCTGCGCGGCTAAGCTCTAAGTCTATCTATGGTTTAATAATCAGCAATAAGAAAGTGATTTGAGATTGAGACTTGGATACCACTATGTAATATGAAAAAGTATTTTAACTATGTATGCTTCTACGTTTCTCACCTGTCTGGATTTTTAATGTCTTAAAAATAAAGTGTTTTGTACATCTTCATCGAAATATTTATCCAGCATTTTAGTTTCTGCTTATTAAATTACGCATCTGGTAAGTTCTTTCAAGTTCTGTTACAGGAATTTTAGGTTTTATTAACATAGTAATGATCGGTTCGTAACCATTCAATAGATGATTAAGCTTTTGGTCCCAACTGGGAGGTTTAACTCAGCAAATACTGGTAAAGTTGTTGAATACCTCTATAGTTTTTATTCTATTAGGGACGAATATCGAATAGAAAAGTCAGCTAAATATATAGACAAAAGACTGCACTTAATATTACATATCCTTTAGTTCCACAGCTTTAATTTAAAGATATTTGATCTTTATAAGAAATAATAATATATTTTTTGTGGCACTCGTAAACAGACATATGCACATTTCCTATAATATATATTATATATATATATTTAGAGACTAAATCCTAAAGCTCAGCTTAGGCACGCATAATGTCGATTTCCAATCGCAGCTTCTGAATCCTCAGCAAGGTGAGGGTGCGCTCGGCCTTTAGGTTTTCCGTTTCCGTTTTAAAGAACTGGGTCTTGCTGTGGTATTGCTTGATCTCCGCCCGCATCTTCTTCGCCTTGAGTGCAAGCAGGTTGTTCCTGGGCCTGGCTTCTATCAGCTTTGCCGAACCGTTGGCCGACTTCTCCAGCTGTTGCTGCAATATGTAACGCTGGGCAATAAGCAAAGGATTAAACATTCGTGAAATGCTAAACTCTTACGTCTTTGCTGTCGTTTATGGAATCAACGCTGGAGATCTGGAATACCAAATGCTGTTCCGGCTCTTGATCCGGGAATGCACTTTTACGAGTTTCTGATCTTACTAGGACAGGTATTCGGGTTTTGTCAGCATTTTCATCGTCGGCAGAATCGATAATTTCTTGTATCTGATAAGGAGAACCAAGTTATATGTAATTTTTCGGGGATTTGAGTGCATGGCAACCTACCCTGACTATAATCTCCTTTCCTTTGGTGCCATCATCATCTTCACGGGAATATTCCAGGATCTGCGGAACAGATATTTAGACAAGTTTTAAACCTTCTTCAAGGACTACTGGTGTAACAATAGTTTCTAGGATTTTTTACATTTACGTATATGTATACCTTGTCAATTAACAATTCAATATGAAATCGTATTACTGTTGAATCGATAGAACCGTAAAACACGGCGAAAGTTAGCAAAACAAACCGCGGTTACTCTTTCATAGGGCTTCTTCCCGAGACCTGGATTCTTACCTTGAAATTTTGGCGGTTTTTTATATCCTTTTCCCCTATTTGGCGGTTTTCCATATCCTTTTCCCCTATTAAAGGAGCTGTAGTAACTTGATTCCTCCGTTGATCACATACTTTCCTAAAATTTATACATTAATTAGTGCTAGGCAAGTATGTTTACATTTTGTGGTACCATTGGATGTTACCTGTGCAACGATAGGCGGCTCAGCGAAGTGTTCTGGAGCTCCCTGTCGCAGAAGTTGCAGGTTGCCGAGTATTTTCCGCTGTTGAAGTTGGCCGTAAAGCCGTGCAACCTGTAAGGAATCCTGTAAAGGACATATTCACTTTATATTTTAATACTTTTTACCTGTAAAACTCATTCGATTTCTTTCGTGGCATTTTATGACATGTATTTATGCGGAGCGACTTGGATGTACAGCTGTATGTAAATATTATTCGCGTAGAACCCAGTGCTTATCGATTTTAATTTTTGTTAGAAACATAAGCTATCGGTGTAAACTTTTCCTTGTTTGAAAAAGAATTTAAACAGTAAAATTTTCTAGTTTTTTAAATAACAAAAAAAATGTTTATATTTATTTCTGTTACTTTTTTGGGTACTGCCTCTGGCATTGTTTCATTATGTGAATTAACTATAAACAATATGGAATCTTCATTTTAACAGTTACAGATTTGATAATTAATTAATGAATTGTTATAAATATAAAAAGAAAAGAAAAAATTAAATACTCTTGGATAAATACTCTATTTCATCTTAATACAAATATTTTAAAACACTTAAAAATTGCATTAAATATTTGCTTTGTTTTTTATTAACGATATTTTCGACTAGTGGCAGCCCTGATTAGCGGCACTCGATAACTGGCCACTGCAACCCTATTCATCACATGATAGCCAGGGAGAAGTCTCGGGGAGGAGAAAAGGTTTTTCTTTGCAGTCGTTTGTCATATGATTAAAAGTCCAGCGGAAAACTGAAAATGTTGCGGAATTGCGTGATTTTCTCGCTGTTTATTGCAGCCAGTAAGTAGAACTGCCAGAAATGTGTATGGATAAGTGCACCTGGAATCTGCGGCAGATAAGAAATGTGCTGAAATTCGGTGTTCATCGATTCTCGGACTGGGGGTGGTGACTGAGACACCCGAAATGCTCGAGACTGATTAGTGTTCCTTATGCCTGCGCAGAAGCAGGGGCAGCGGAACATGGAGTACATCTGGCGACAATCGAAACTCATTTGAAATTACTCTTTTTCACAGTCCATGCTGCTGGAGAATTCACGGTGCTGAACCGCCCCAAGGGGATCAGCTTCAAGGGCAACGATGCACTGGAGAGCCAGTCCGTAGGCGATGTGCTCTACGCGGCCATGGGCAACGCTGTCGTCAGCGACTCCGCCTGGAGTGGAATGACCATCAACGATCCCTTCAACCTGGCCAAGGGCGTCATTCTAGTGCACGTTTCGGGCATTAGTCACGTGACCACCGCCGGCAACGTCAAGTCCTATGAGCTGACCGGATACAACACGGACTCGGCGCTCTACGGCCTGTCTGCCGATCTGGAGGCTGCCAACGAGCCTGTCTGCGACATCAACTTCGAGCAGTTCGACAATGGCGTAAGTTGGGCTTTCCTAGGGCCTCGAACAAGTTTGTTTTAATCACTATTCCCTTAGGTTCAAGCCTGGAAATCCTGCTTTGGAGACTTCGAGGCCCCGGCTGCCAAGCCCACCAAGAACCTGAATCCCTCTCTGCACTCCGCTGATAAGCAGTTCCTGCAGGAGGTTGGCTTCATCAACGCTGCCGCCGATCATCTGGCCGAGATGGCCAAGCCCTCGAATGTCCTGCTGCTGCGCGTCTCCGTCAATGGCGTGGCCATGGCTCATGGCGAGAAGTCTGTGGCCATGGATGAGGCCAACAAGCTACTGTCGGCTGCCATCAGCCGCCTGCTGGCTGCCTCCCAGAAGTCTAGCGATTCCGTTTTGTTTGTCCAGTCCACGGAGAAGGATGTGGCCGTGTCGCGTGCTAAGCGTGATGCTCTGGCTGCCGACGCCTCCAACCCCTTCAACCTGGCCACCTACTACAACAGCGACTATCCGGTGATCTTCAACATCATCCTCTGGTTCATGGTCGTCTTCGGTCTGTCGCTGCTGGCCATCTGCTACGCCATTGCTGCCATGGATCCCGGCAGGGACTCCATCATCTACCGCATGACCTCCACCCGCATCAAGAAGGACAACTAAGCGGCGGAGTGGAACGAGCGAGGAGCTTCCGTTACCCCTTTTGTTATTTCGTCCTCTTTTTTTCATCGAGTTAATAAGTTGATCTGCCAACTTCTACTTCAATCCAAACGAAAGCGAAGAAATTGTGTGTGTGTGTCGCTGTAGTTGGTTTTATTATCTAAAAATAAGTATTAACAAACTTATCAGTTTTCGAAGCAGTTGCGGCTGAGCAACATAATTCCATAGTAAATTTGTTACATTTTCCTCTGTTTTTTGTTGTACTTTTTAGGTTCATATATAAAAATACATAGATACGAGAGAATATGCACAATATGCTCGCCAGATCGATCAGTCACTTCTATGTCAAAATATTCATCATATGTAAATTATCAAAAAATGTGAAGTGTTGAAAAAAGTAACGTTAAATATATATAGCCTAAAAAGACAAGGTATTATGTTTTTAATGGGATTGGGAAGGGATTATTAACTGATTAGATAAATAGCTTTGTGGAGAAGCTTGTTAAAGGTGTTATTTCGCACAAGAATTCACAATTCTGCTCTGTCTCTTTGTGTTCTCGCAAAAACAAAGATCAAGATGAATTTTTGGTGTCAGAATTCATCAGAATTCATCTTCGCTGCTTTGTCTGCATTGTACAAGCAACTAAACTTAAAAATTGTACTTTAAGGGTTTTTAAGTCGCTCGTTTTGAGAATATATTCGAATATAAACAAAAAATATATATTTTAACTGCTGAACTGAGCTTAAAGTTTTATGACGTATTTTTTAAAACGTATATTTAGTTTATAGTTTATATTTAAATTTTAAAATAAAAAAATTACGCATCTTCCTTAAGTTTTTATTTTACCTAAACTAAAATAAATAAAATTTATAAATTCATATTGCTGTAGTAGTTTTTCATATACTTTTATAAAAACTTTTTTATTTTAACAGATATTAATTTTGGTTTCAATTTTGAGGAACTATTGATGTTCTTAATTCTAATTCTTAATGTAAAAGTCACATATTTGTGATTAATTTCAAAAATTAATGGAATATTACTGATTAAACAATAAACAAATTTGATTTTTCAATATTTAAGTTCGTTTCTTTTAAATTAAAATATTAATTCGAACCAAAGCAATCATAAATTTGTAAATTCATGTAAATTACAGATTTTTAAAACTTTTAAAACTTGCTAAATAGAAATTAAAATATAATATATACTAATTTTTAAGCACAACTATCTGTAGTCGGTGACGTTATCACTGGGTAACATTCTATCCGGAATTGGAATCGAAACTTAAACAGAAATTCGATCTAATTCAACATCTGTAATATTATTATTATTATTTCCAAGCTACGCTCCCCAATGATCATTGCCGTGATCATATGGTGAGCTGCTTCCTCCGCTCCAAGCACAGCACCCGTTCCCATTGCCATTCTGACCCACAGAACTCTCCCGGAGCATGGCCTGCAGATGATTGATATAGTTGATGGCGATCCTAAAATGCAAATAAAATAAATTAATCCAATTAATCCTCGGAAAAGCCCTAACTCTCACCTTAAGCTTTCGATTTTAGAGTACTTCTTCCCGTTTGGTTTGGAAATGGGCAGCTTGGAGCGTAGTAAATCGAAAGCTCGGTTCATATCTCGCATCCTGGTCCTCTCACGATCACAGGCAGTGCGGCGGTAGTCCTTCTCCATCTGCAATGCTTTCTCCCGCCAGGCGGGATTGTGCTCCTTGGATATCTCCACCTCCGAGCTACTGGCCAGACTACTTCCCCCTCCGCCTCCTCCGCCGTAGCTCATGTACATGGGTGGCGGCACCAGTTCACTGGGTTTGCTGCACTCCACCAGACCCACAGGAGAAGCAGAAGGCACTGGGCCGGCGTGCCACATCGACACGGGCTGGGGAATCACACTATAGGTGGGTGGGAGCAGACCCATGTTGGGTGGTGGCTCCTTATCGTAGCCACCGACCATCACCGAGGGCGAATAGTTGTGCGGATGGCTAGGCGCATAGGCCAGCAGTCCGCTTCCATCGGAGGTCAGGGTGTAGTTGAGACTGACTGCTGCTTGCGGAGCGCCCAGCTCGAGGAGCACCGGTTGCTCCGACGACTCTGCCTCACCCTCGGAGCCACCGCTGAGATAGGGTCCACCCGTTGAGGCTGGCAGCGGCACCAACACGGCAGGCGCATCACCCGGAGCGGGAGCGGTGGCCGCGGAGCTCAGCAGTTGATCCGTCATCGCCTAAGCCGATTTGCGGTCTGTGACGAAAGTGCTGCTGGCTTTGGGTTTACCTGGACTGCGGCCGGACTCGGACTCGGACGCGACTCAATTCTTATTTTTATTTTTAGTGCATTAGAGGCCGCCAATCGTGATGAATGGCTCACCATCGATCCGAGACGTGACTACCACTCAGCCGGGAACGAATTGGGCCTCATCTCTGCACAGGCTAGAAGAGCCGACCGCCTGCCTCTGTGTACGTGTGTCAACAGGTGATCTATTGAAGGTCTCTGTGGCTCTAAGGACCCTTTTGTCAGGTGCGCAAACAAAGCGGCTCAATTTCTTCGCTATTGTGCGATCGATCCGATCCGATCCGACGACGACGAATGGCGATCGAGGCGCGTGTGGCAGGCTGGAGTTGCGTCTCCTCTCTGGGATCAGCGATCGTTGAACGTCGATCACCGATCGTCGCCACAACTTCAGTTTGAATTTTTCTGCCATCGCTCTATATACAAAGCACCCACACTTGCGGGGCCGAGAGCACATAAGCAGCGTGTATTTTCGACGCATGTAAACACAAGTGTTTTGACTTAATTAAAAAAAAAAATAAAATACATATCCATATCCACCAGTTATGAATATATGGATATGGATATGGAGGTGAGAACATGGAGTATAGTCTGGCTCTGACTGCAGTCAAAATCTATTTTAAAACTAATCTACTTTATGCCTAATCCCCAAACAGTACGATGGGCACTTGGTATGAAAGGCATTAAAAAACACATCAAGAAATAAGATAAATAAACAAATTATAATTGAAAAAATACATAAATATTTATGTAATAGTTAATTAAGAAGTTAAATTAAGAATTAAAAAACTTCAAATAAAAACAAATTTCGTGAAAACCAGCGAATAGAAAAGCCTCAAGATACCACACAACCTTAAAGATAAAAGAATTCCTAGACTTAAAAACTGTTAAATAAAATAATAATGAAGATATAAACTAATCAGTTATTTTTATATTATAAAGATTTTAAAGGCTAGGAACAAGCAAAACCAAAATAAAGTTCATAAAACTAATCCAAATTAAAAATGAAAGAAATAAAAGTGGCCGACATAACATAAAAAAACTTTCTAAGGCGTATAATCCAAATGAAAACAGAAATAATAAAGACACAACTAAAATAAAATAAAAGAAAACAATTCAAATTAAAAAAAGATTAAAATAAATACTTGACTGAAATTAAAATAAAATTAAAAAAACAGAACAAGTTGAAGAAGGAGCAATCCTAATCCCTGGAATGCTGCCCGAGTAATAAAACTTGTTCTAAAAAAATGTCCTAGACCAAGTCGAAAATCGATTGTCTTAGCAAACAGTAATGCATTTCGATCATTAAATCCTTAAAACTTAAAACAACTCTACTTTTAAATTGCACAAGGTTAAATTTCAACTCTAAAGTTTATTTTAAAAGAACTTAATCGAAAAATATTCCCCCAAAAGTGGGGGAGTTTTTGATAAGTAACTTTTATTTGAAGTGCGTATGTTTTAATATGTATTTACTTCAAAATAAATGAAATTACTATATATAAATATATATTCTTTTCCTTCCTACCCTACCCTATCCCAATTATAAATATTTCCTTTCTGTATTATCTACAAATTAATTTGAAGTCATATTTGAGATCACATCCCGTTCTACGATTTCCCTAACAAAAGTAGATCCACTGGGAAATCCAATTCATGATTCAGGTGTCGGATTACCTGCAAACACACACACCACTTTCGGAAATGGGAAATTACTTACATTTTTGCGAAGCCGAAAGCTATTTTGTTAGCTGGTTTGCCAGAGAGAATGGCTTGCCGAGAATCGGAAATTAATATGTGCAAAGTTCCGCGTAGAGAAACAGAGAGAAAATCCGCCCCCCAATAGACTTGTTTCGCTCGACGACTCTCCTTGGGCGAAGGTGTCGAGTGGCGGCAGCCTGAGAAAAGTTTGTAGCGCTTTTTACAACTCCTTGAATATGGGTCACTGTGGCTGTGATTGCGAATCGAAGGCATATTTATTGTTTTTGCTTTATAAAAAATAAACACCGTTTTGTGTAAAATATTCAAATAAATAGCGAGTACAACGAAGCATTAAGTGGGCGCCAGCCGGGCTCAGAGCCGCGGCATAGATCAATTCATTAGAGCTATGTACATAGGAGTGCCTGTTGAACTAATCGCACTTAGTTCGAGTTAAGCGACAGAGTAAAGTTAATCGTTGTCAAGCAAATGCTGGTGGTCACCATTTGAGTTTTAACTGCCAAACTTCAGGGGTCGCAGCTCAAAGTACTTGTCCAGCACCTCGTCCGTTATCAGCTTGCGGGCTGCCTGATGCTGCTCCACAATGGGCGTGAGAGTCTGCAAGAGGAAAGGGATTCAGTAAGGCTCTCCAAAGACTATCCTCATTGCCAAACTTACCTCCACGGCCAGCTTTTTGATCTCGCCCGTTAACAGCTCGCCCTTACTATAGGCCACTCGCACCTCCTCCAGCTTGGCATCATCCTCCAGGAAGAATTTGAGCAGCTGATAGGATACATCGACTTCCGGCACACCGCCCAGCTTCCGGTGCTCCTCCACAGTGGCGCGTCCACCCGAAAAGGCGTACTTATTGATCTTGTTCTTGATCTGCTTGGGCGTATCCGTCAGATAAACCGCCGAGTTCTGGTCACTGGCCGACATCTTCGTTTTGGCGCCCTGCAGTGCCGGAAAGAAGGTCGAGTGAATGAGCGCGCACTTGGGGAATCCCAGACGCGGGGCAACGTCGCGTGTCATGCGGAAGTAGGGGTCCTGGTCAATGGCGCACGGTATGAGGCAGTGCACCTTCTTGTTTCCGAACAGGAAAGGAAAGGTGCTGGAGATGGCAGGAGCTGCTTGGGCGGCCGGAAAGCCAATCTTGCCAATAATATCCGAGTCGCCAAAGCCGAAAATTCCCTTCACCTGGTTGAAAGTCACGCACTTTTGAATGCGAATAATGTTCTGGTACATGGCGGGACATTTTCTGTGAAGAAAATTAATTAATTAAGAAGTGAATACACAATTCCTTGAGGCAAAACCTACCCCATGAATTCCAGGTTATTGAATATAAATGTCTTGTTAACGTCAAAGCCCATGGCCACAATATCCTTGGCATTCTCGCGCGCCAGCTTGATGGCGTCCTCCACCTTCAGGTCCTTCCACAAAGTCTTCTCATCGTCAGTCAGCTGGATAACCAGCGGCACATCGAACGTCTCCTGCAGCCACTTGGTCATTATGAAGGGCACCAAATGGCCCACGTGCAGAGAACCAGAGCTGGGGCCGCGGCCCGTGTACAGATAAAAGGGTTTGCCCTGTTCCCGCAGGGTGAGAATGGTGTGCAGGTCGCGGTGCGAGAAGAACATGCCACGCCTGATCAGATGGTGAGCGGGCTTCCCCGTGATTTTCTCGAAGCGAGCGATAAGCTCTTGATCGATTTTGCTCGAGCCAAAGCGTTCTGCAACGTGTCAAAATGGGAGATAAAGATTAGGACAGTGGAATTAGTGTTTTAGGGGGAAACTGCTCCCCTTTCCCTGCACTTACTTATCAGCTTATCGTAGTCAACGCCCGCGTCATTGCTGCTGGCCACATTCCACGGATCCACAACATCTTCGGCTGCGGCAGCGGCTCCATCTGTGCCTGCTTCCTGTGCCTGGGCATCTGTGCCAGTTTCCACGGGCTCGGCGTCGGGTTTTCCATTTAGCGTCAGCGCCTCCACGCCCTCCACCACCGTCTCCTTAGTGTCCGCCATAGATTTAGTCTTAATTCAATTGTTTAACAAATAATTTAATACTGGCTCAATTTTTGCCTTCACATGTGAAATGCTATTAGAGTTGCGGAACCAGTGCTGCCCTACTGGCTGGATTTAGCCGTTTTTTTTTATAATTTTAATTCTTTTGATATAACTCTTTTAAAATTTATTAACTAAACGAAAACTAGGTTTTCTAAAAATGTATTTGCTTAATAAACTTAGTTTAAGTTTATTGACCACACTTTCTTGTTTGTATTATGTTCACTTTATAATTTTAAATAAATTTTAGCTGTTCGAATATACTTAAGAACACTTATCGATAACATCGACGGTTAATAAGTTTTAGCGACAACTCTTTAAATCAGCTGTTGCATTGCAGCGCAAATTGTGGGTGAAAAAATGCACACAACTTGATTGTTTTTATCTCTTTATCTTGGGCAATTTCAAACTAAGACACCATGCCTATTATGTACAACACAGGCGAGTGGTTCAAGGTGCGGCCGGACTACTACAGGTGAGAATTACACAGCTTCTGGAGAGTCAAAACGCAGTTGGGGATACGCCCACCACCCTGCTTTTCCGTTTGCAGAAAAGTGGAGCTGGCTACGCCCGATTGGCCCATTGATTTGGATTTGGAGTACATGCTGGTGGAGTCAGCGCCCTATGGCGGTCCCATCGCCACCACCCGGGATCCCACCAAGTTGGTACCCGTCAAGGGTAGCGCAAGACCAATGATCCGCATCTTCGACACCACCGGCCGGGAAACGGGTCACATATTGGTGAGCAAAAACCTTAAAAAGCAAAAGCTTTTATACAATATGTAATCTCCAATAGTGGAACCACGGCAAACTGATTGCCATGGGCTGGTCGGACACCGAGGAGCTCATCTGTGTCCAGGAGAACGCCACTGTCTTTGTGTACGACATGTTTGGCCACGAAAAGGAAACCTACAGCATTGGCGACGAGGCCAGCGTAACCAAGATTGTGGAAGCCAAGGTCTTCCAGTCCACAGCTGGCACAGGAGTGGCCGTCATGACCACATCGGGTCGCATCTTTCTCAAGCAAAACAGCAGCAAGGCGGAGCGGAAGCTGCCCGATATTCCCAGTAAGTAGTCAAGCATCGAAAGCATGAAGCGAGTCTAATTTTAATCCTCGATAGACTCCAGCATGAACTGCTCCTGCTGGGATATCGTCACCGAGGGCCGCAATAGTTATTGTCTGCTGGGCAGGGACAGAGAAGTGATTAAGCTGTTTCCCGGTGAAACAGTGGGCACCATCACCGCCAATCTCTTTGAGAAACCCCACGAGCGCATTATCAAGATCTCCGTGTCGTATAACCACCAGCATTTGGCTCTGTACACCAACACTGGGCTCCTATGGCTGGGCAGCGTCGATATGCGGCAGAAGTACTGTGAATTCGATACTGGTCGCAAGGATATGCCGCTTCAAATGGAATGGATCATGAACACGGACAACAGCGAAGCGGATGCAGTGGTTATTTCCTATCCCTCGTATCTATTAATCGTAAATCGCAACGCTGATCGCAGCGATTTCCCCTACGATCCGATCATGTTCCTCGTGGCCGAAATGGACGGCGTGCGGATCATCACACAGAGCTCACACGAAATGATTCAGCGTCTGCCCAAGTGCGTGGAGAACATCTTTGCGGTGAATAGCCAGGAGCCGGCCAGTTATCTGTTCGAAGCGCAGAAGAAGTTCGAGGAGAGCTCCTACAAGTCGGATGAGTATCTTAGCATGTGTCGTGAGAAGATTGATTTGGCGGTGACGGAGTGCATTGAGGCGGCCTCTTATGAGTTTTGTCCGGAGACCCAAAAGAGTTTGTTAAGGGTAAAGTCATTGAATATATTTATATTCTGAGATAATATAACAGCTAACATTTGTTATTTTAATTTTAGACTGCCAACTTCGGTAAAGGTTTTATAATTGGCCACAATCCTGACGAATACATACGCATCATGAGGATACTGAGGGTTCTCAACACCCTGAGACACGAGCGGATTGCCATGCCACTGACATTCAAGCAGTAAGTTTCAATTAAATGAATATTTAAAGATATCTTCATTTAATCTAATCAATATTAAACCTCAAACAGGTTCTCACATCTCAATCCTGAGGTTATACTCAGTCGTTTGGTGTTCCGCAAACACTATGCTGTTGCCATTCAAGTGGCCAAGCATTTGAATTTGCCCGAGTCCTGGATTTTGGAGCACTGGGCCTATCACAAAGTGATTAATGATCCCAGTGAGTTGTAATAACCTATAAACCCTTTGGAGCTTGCCATTATTTAGAATGCTTTTTCCAGATGACATTGAAGTGGCGCGCAAGATAACCGAGAAGTTTAAGAATCCTTCTGTGGAGGGCATTTCCTTCTGTAATATAGCTGCAAAAGCTCATCAGGCTGGAAGGGATGACCTGGCCATTAAGCTATTGGAACTGGAGCCACGGGCTTCGCTTCATGTGCCGCTGCTGTTGAAGATGCGCAAGTTTGATCGGGCTGTGGGCAGTGCCACGCAGTCGGGTGATACAGAACTCATTACGCGGGTGCTTTTGGAGATGAAGATGCACATGATGTTGTCCAATTTGCATGTATGATGATCAGGTGCTTTGCATGCTTCCTAAGCTTGCCATTAATATCGTTTTCCACTTCGCAGATGACCATTAGGGATCATCCCCTGGCCCTAAATATGTACAAGAAGATTATGCGGGAATCGAATAGAGCCGGTCTCTATGGCATCTATAACACCGAAGACGACCAGAAGGCCATTGCGGAATATCATTTCCAGAACGCCATCGAAAGCGAAGGGCTAGAGTCGAATCTGTCCCTGATTGGCAATGCCTATGCCGCGGGACGATGCACCCTGGAGGCGGAACTATGTGCCGATACCAGTCGATTGCTTAAACTCCAGAAGACTCTAAGCACCAAATACAATGCCAGCTTGAACGGATTGTCCGTTCATGACACCATTCTGGGACTGCTGCAGATCGGCGAGTTGAAGGAGGCGGAGCGCATCAGGAGCGACTTTAAGGTGCCCGAGCGACGATTTTGGTGGCTGAGAATTCTCACCCTCTCCGAGCACCACAAGTGGGAGGAACTGGAGAAGCTGGCCAAGAGCAAGAAGAGTCCCATTGGCTATGATCCCTTTGTAGACGTCTGCTTAAAGCAAAACAAAACAAGTGAGGCGCTCAAGTACATACCAAGGTGTCGGGATAACCGCAGGGTGCACTGGTTTATTCGGGCGAAGTAAGTTAATTATTGCAAATTGAGGATTTTAAAGGGAGAATAATCATAATAATATTTCTCTTAGCTTCCTGAACGAGGCCATAGATTGCGCCTTCGAGCAGCGGGATGTGCACAGTCTGTACGAGCTGCAGAAGAAGGAGGGAGTGATCAACGATCGTACGTTGCTCGGCAAGGTATGCAACTATATCTCCACATTGGAGATGAGAAAGTAGTGGCAACATTCCTATTTGTAATTAAAAAAGAAAGCATATAATAAAACTATTTATTGATGTACGTATTCGTATAAAAGAATTCAAGATTTCTTGTAAATGGGCGGTTTTTTAGGCCTGAATCCTTCCCTAACCCCAAATAAATTCAATGAACTTTAATTAAGTTTGTTTTTGAAGGACATTTTTATTATACATATGTATATGTAGTATGTAATAGATCACATAAAGCAAAAAGAGAATATTTTACTACATTTCTTGTTTTTTATTTTGATGATGTGTGTTTTTTTATTATTTGTGTGTGAATCGCAAATCCCTTTCGATCTTCTTTTAAAGGATTTAATGTTGAGGATGTTGTCAATGATGATGATGATAGGTAATGTTTAAACTTTAGTTAATTCTCTACTATAATTACGATTTTAGTAAATTACAATTACAATACATTATATTATATATATATAGTACATAGTAGTATGTAGGTAGGTAGAGATGAATAAATGAACTATTCATTTAGATTTTTATTCATTTCGATTTTTATTCATTTTCTGGATTTTATTTTTATTTTTTTTTTTTGTATTTAAAGTTATTTCAGTTTATTAATTTTCGGTTTGTGTGTAGTTTTTGTTTTTCGTTAAATTTACATACATATATTAAATATATTTACGAACATAACAGCAGTCTTATATAAGATGACATACTCAATTTATTGTTTTCATTTAGAGGGATTCTTTTGAGTTCATTATCCGTGTTGAAAGTCTGAATGGGAGCTGTCCTGGCATGAGTTAATCTTTGGATATTACCTTACTCCGCCTGCCAAAACTCTCCTCCGGGGGTGGTGCTGGCTTCGGTGAACCGAGGACGTGTCTAGTGGCTTTCGTTTCCGTTTCCGTCTATATAAAAGTTGTTTGGCTAAACTAGGGCGATCCGTTGAGAGTCGCTTAAGCGTGAGGTCTTAAAGATATTGTATTTAGATGTACATATATGTAAGTAGGCATCGGTATCTATGTAGGTGTGTATCTATATTCTATTAGGGATAGTTTTTTTTATTATTTTTAGTTCTATTTTGTTTAGTTGTGATTAATTTTTAAGACGCTGGGCGTCTGCGAAATGCGCTCTGAAAAGTTCTTATCTTGCTTTATATATATTTATATTTTGTTTTGGCGGCTGACTAAATTGATGTATGCTTTATGTATGTATGTATACTTGATGTAAATATATATCGTACGTTAAAATTTTCTTTCGTTTTGTTTTGAATGCTTAAGGAACCCGATACGGCGAATTGTGAGAGGCATGCAAGGGAATACAATCATCGGGAGTATGCACAAATATATATAATCTTGTATTAATAATCGTATATTTTGTATTTTGTTGGGGGACTTTTCACACATAGGGACGTTTGAAAAACACTAAAAACTAAGCAATTACAATTACAATACCCATGCACTTGGACACACACTCACACAGCTACAGACACAGTTGTATATATATATATAAATAATATATAATAAGTTTATAATTATAATACTATAACTACTGTAGAGTTATTGGTGGCTCCTAAGCGCGGAAACGCTCCTGGCCGTTTCCCAGCTTCAGCTTCGACGGTTCGGTTCGGTTCGGCTCGTGGGCTTCCCCACACACAAAATTTTTAACTAACTAGAGTTTCGGTTTTAGAAATATTCGACATTCAATTTATACATTTCTGCATTTCAATTTACAATTCAATTTTGCTACATCCATTGTTTCATCTGGCAGCCAGTAATTTATGACTTTTGAATTTTGAAAAGTGGGGAACACCCCAATATGCTTTCATTTCACTGAAATTGTACAGGGGAAAGGTTTGTCAACTTATAAATAAATATATAGAAGGGTTATATGTTGCCGGGGATTCCCCGCCAACCAGTTCTCTCGCGTGTTTTTTATGCATATTTACGAAAATCATAAATTTAATTTAACTACAATAATGACTAGTTGAAGAGCGAGCTTCAAATATATATATATATATATATATATTTACTACATTTTCCGTATTTCTTATTTAATTTTTTTTGTGTGTTTTCGTTTTGTTAGATTTTAGTTTTGCATTTGTTTTATAATTATAGAATTATCTAAAGCTGTTACAGAGAAGCTTCTGGCCAATGTATATGTACAGTAAACGTAATGGTTAAAGAATTTCCAGTTTAATATTGTTGAGATTAGTTTTTTTGGGTTTTGGGTGTTCATTTTGTTTGTGTTTCTTGTGGATGTGATTTTTTAATAGTTGCGAAATGCATGGAATTTGTTTTTGTATTATAAATATTATTGTTATTATTATTATGTTTATTTTGAATTCATTTTGGAAGCCAATGGAAATTCTTGCTTCTTGTTTGTTTGTTTGTTTTGGAAAACTTCTCTAAATATTTAATGGGGCATCGCCCAGCTACTCCTCCCTCTTCCTCTCACTGCCTTCATCAGCTTCTGCATCCTTTTCCCCATCTGCCTTATTAGCGAATCCTCTTGCTCCGCCTCTCGTCCGGTTTGTTAGTCAGTTTAGTTACTACTTCATCACAGCCAACTCTCTTTTGCCTTCAGCGACGCCCAGCGATCCGCTCATCTCATCTCATCTCATCTCTGATCTCTCACCTCTCCGCCAGCATCTCTCGTCTTCGTTTCGGATCAGTTGATCGTTTTCTTGTAGAGATTGTGGTGTATGTGCTCGTTCTGCAGCGCGCACATTTGGCCCACAGCAACGGCCCGCAAGCCAGCGCCACCGCCGACTGCTCCTCCAGAAATGCCTACATCCGATGGACTGCAATCGACTCCCGCTGGACTCGTCTTGGCGGCTCGCAGGTTGGAGAAGAACTTCTCCTTGATGGCCAGCGCCGAATACTTGTGCTCAATGAAGGTTGGTGAGATCTGCATGGGGGTGGTGGTGGTGGTGGTGGTGCTAGTGGCTGGCACTGGTGGCGGTGGCTTGGCAGGAGGCGTTGCTGCAGACCTCTTGGCGGCTGACAGAACCGTTAGCGTTGGCTTGATGGAATCGCTGCTGAGGTTGCTGTTCTGTGAGCAGGAGTAAGAGGTTTCTGCAATAGGTAGAGAGAAAAGGAAAAGAAGTAACGAAAAACATAAAATCAAAATGAAAACAAAACGATAAACCCGAAAATTTGGACAGAGAATAATGTAAATTGTAATAAAACTAGGCCATAAATTAGGGGAAATATATATTGCACCGTCGTCGTCGTTGTCCTCGTCTTAACTTAATGAGCTGCGAGTGGGTGTGTCTATATATATATATCGTAAGTATATATCGTACAATCAAATTCAATTTACTAAGTCTTAGAACATAAATAATACTTGGTTGTTTAGTCGAATACAAAATACGAATTGTACACTAAATCTAGAGCCAGAGAGCTGAGATTAAATAAGTTTTAATTGATAATAATAATAATAATAAAAGTGATCGCTTGGAAATGAATTTGAAGTGTGCATTTTTCTGCATATTTATTACAATTGATTGTTGATCGTGTTTCGTTTTTATATATATAGTCTAATTAAATTAAGAGGAGATCAGCCGTTGTAAATAGTTTAATACAAGCATGATGATAGTCATACATATAAATTATCGTGATTAATTCTTTCATCAATTTTTACAAACTTTTAAATATTGCACAATCAATGCGATTTGCGTGTTCTATGATACAATTTAGGTTTGTGGACTAAAATTAAAACACAACTTAAGTTCCTGGTCTCTAAGCAAGTAAGCAGTCTACAAAGAAATCTTTCCAAAAATGGTTCTTTTGGTGAGTGAGTAAGTGAGTGAAGATCTGACGACTTGGCGGCGCCCCCTCTCCCTCTAAGCCTTAGCATTCTGCCGAGTCAAGGATGCAAGTCTCGCGTTCCCCCCCTTCCTAATGCGGCGGCTTGGGCGGTGACTCCTGTCGGTGCATCAATAGCTGCTTGAGTATAGGCTACGTCTCTTCGTTAACGGCGCCCGCGCCTACAACTTCAATGCCCGCTACTGATACTGACGCTGCTGCTGCCACTCCGATTTCCTCTTTACTCTCCGTTATGCTGGCTATCGCCGCCGCCACGCTCTCCGAAATGCCATCGCTCTGCCCATCCGTGTCCGTGTCCATGGGCTCCACCAGTTCCACCAGCTTGCCCTTCTTTAGGAGCAGCTGTTGCTGTTGCTGGGGCGTTGGCGAGCTGCTTTTGCTACTGTTGCCGCTGATGCTGCTCGTCGGACTAATGGGCAGCACATGGTGCTGCTGCTGCTGCTGCTGTGCCTGCTGTAGCAACTGGCTCGGAGTAGTGGGCTCCTGTAGCAGTAGAATATTGGTCTTCTTGGCCAACGAGGCCACTAGCGCCTGCTGCTGGGTGCTATTCCCATTGGTGGTGGTGGTGAAGGTCAGCGTCTGTGTATTTTTGGTGGGCGAGGTGGCCGGCGTAAGAATGCCCAAGTTGACCAAGTTGGGCAGCGGTTTGTTGCCATTGCTGCCGTTGAGAATGGTTTGACCATTGGTTATCTTGGTGGTGCCGTTGTGCTGCTGCTGCTGTTGATGCAATTGTTGCTGCTGCACAATGTCCAATGCTGTGGAGCCACCGTTTGCCACATTGGTGGCAAGCTTGAGGATCTTGCTGGCCGTTGCATTGGCTGCCATTAGGTTGCTAACCGACTTGGCAGCCGGCGTGTTGTTGGCTTTAATGGGTACTAAACCGAGTGTGCTGCGCATTAAATTGTTGTTGCTGTTACCTGTTCCAGTCCCGCCGTTCTGCTGGAGCTGCTGTTGCTGCGGCTGCTGCTGCTGCTGGGTGGGAAGATTGGTCAGCGTGACTACGTTCCCGTTGTTGGAGAGGCTGCTACTGCCACCGTGACAACTGCTGGCGCTGCTCGACATGTTGCTGATGCTTGAGGGGCTTAGCGAGCCCAGCGATTGCGATGGCGAGTTACTGCGCTGGATGACGGGCGGCGGGGGATTGGAGTTGATGCTACCTACAGTGGCAGTGGCAGCGGCTGCTGCCGTTTCCAAAGCAGTGGCCATTAGCTGGGCATTCAGCACACTCTCCGGCTGCGAGTTGTGCGTGTGCAGAGCATGATTCTTTAGGCCCTGGGCCGTCTTGTAGCTCTTGCCGCAGTGACACTTGTAACCCTTGCGCACTCTGTGAAAAAACGAGACATTAGTAAGCTTTCAGTTTAAAAATTTTGCAATCTGATTACCTTCCATCCTTTTTGTGGCCATTCTTTGAATGGTACTTGATGCCGTTGACGTTCTTATAACGCTTCTTGCATCCAGGAACAGGGCAGGCGAAGGGTTTCTCATTGCCAGGCGTGCCGTTGCTTCCGCCACCGGAATGCCTGAAAAAATAGAGCAAATTAGCAACGAAAAACTATAGAAACTAAGGCTAAATTACCTGCTGCCATAGCGCATGATAAACTCAGAGCTAAACTCTTCGGTAGTCCATGAGTCGTTGCTATCCTCAGACTCTGTGACCACCATTTCATCCTCGTCCATTTCACTGCCTGCAGAAAGAAGAGTAAATCAAGTGATTAGCACTCGCTGAATAATATTGTTGCAATTGTTTAAAGCATACCTGTTGGCGTTGTGCTGCGGTTGGACGAGGACATGCTGTAGCTGTGGTGTTTGATGGCCAGCTTACGCTTGAGCTCCACATTATTGCCGGTTCCATGACCGGCGCTGTTGGAGCCGCTGTTTGTTGTCGGTGGGGCTGTGTTGCTGTTGTTGCTGGCTAGGTAGTTGCCCGCCGCAGCCGCCTCCTTGCGGTTCTCCTCGGTGATGAAGCGCAGGACATAGCTTAGGGGCAGGCAGGCAGGCTGGGCCTGCTCCTTCTGTTCGACCACCTTTGGATCATAGTCTAGAAATATGACCAGAAATAGTTTAATTAATTATACTATTTGATGAATGTTTTTGTTATTAATTCTACATTTAAAAATCAATATTATTATGAACTTCAATTGCTGCCTGTCAATTTATGGAATGAATTAGTAATAATAACAGAGATAATTATATATCCCGGTGCCTTGCAAATAAGATAAAACCCAAAACATTCTCACAACTGGATTTAATTATGGGACAAGAACGAAACGGGATTGACTAATTAAAAATTCCCTTTTGCATAGGACCCAGAGAATCCGAACCGGAATGCGGGCAATCAGAAAACCTGCATCCAAGTTGTGTTTGCGCTGGAACAAGTTCACAGACATTTGCGGGAGAACTCAGTGGATACCAGACGAGAGACAGCGACCCACAGCCCGGGCAATTTATTATTAAAATGTCGAAATAAGTAAATAAGCGAGAGTGCACGTAGGGGATATTATATGGCGGTGAATTTAGTGCGCCTTCTGACGCATTTTCCCTGGGCTTTGCAAGGGGTTAGCCGGGGGAATGAATATATACTGGTGGCAGGAGCACATGGCTGTGGACACTATCTTATCGCCAAAGCAAGCATAATAACAGGTGCTCCCCTTTTCTGCGTCTCTATTTGCTGTGAGTGCGAGTGTGTTTGCAACCTAACCTCCATAAGCAGACAGCGAGCGGAGCACGCTTTATTTCTCAATTAAATCATTTTGGTGCGTAACTGTGTCAGCCGACCGACCGACCGACCATTCATCATCATCCGCGACGACACGGATCACCCTATGACGGCCGCCGCTTGGACGGGCGAATGTCACCCGGTTGCAGTAACCAGTTAACGGGCGGCTGCTAAACGAATAATTAACATTCATCGATCAGCGGATCTCTTAAATTGATGCTTCCACTGGCAATTTGTAGCAAGCTCTTCAGTTTGTTTACTTCTAAACTCAAATAGGAGGAAAGTCTATATCAGAAGGGTATAATTAAAGAACTGCCAAGCCTACAAGGCGGTTTTAACACTTATTTTGTAACTTAAGGGCCCTGTAACTGAGCTTTTAGATGAGTAATAACTGGATTTGCGGTACAAAAACATTACTTATTTAATGGATTGTATTTTGGATTTCATCCTGCAAGGAATAGAGGTTTGAAATCTTCAAAAACGCTGCTTTTCGTACGATAACAGTGCAATAAGGTTGCACTTTAATTGCTTCTTATATGATTCGATTCGTATCTGGTATCTGGTATTGGCAAATATAAAACATATGCCGCAAATTGGTTATTATGCCAAACATATGCTTTCATTTAGCCTGCTGCTGCTCCTTTTGGCACACATTACTGTGCTGCTGCTGCTGCTTATCAGGGCGAAATGCGATTAAAAACATTTGCGGCAATGATTGCGGTGGCGGTGATGTCTACGTGCCGTCCAATCGATTGATGATGACACATACGGACATGCACATATACGAGTTATGAGCTATGAGTGAGTGCGTAGTGCCCGGAGTATTATGTGCGTAATATTTCCACGTACTCTGTGAGTGAGTATTTGCCATTGGAAATATGTATTGCAATTTGTAAGCTGGCTGCAGCCACACACATTCTTTTTGGCTGATGAAATCGACTTGTAGTACTTGAGAGCACGGCGCCATTTGTTGACGGTCAAATCAGTTCACTCAATTCTGGTAATTTTTGTATTTTTATTTGAATTCTCAGCACCGCCTTCATATTATTGTTATTATTATTTTGTTGGTGATAACCCGCAGCAGTGCCTCTCACTCTCTCTCTCTTTGTAGGTGACACTTGCCGCCTGTCTCGGTGTTTGTGTGTTTATCAAATCGAGTATTTTACAAACAACTTTTAAACAAATAGCATCTAGCTACATATATACATACATTAAGAGTGCTGAGTGTATATATCATACGGTTTTCGTATTTCAAAAACAAAATAAACGCAGATCCCTCTCTCTTTTCTCGCACTTGTGACTCATGTTGTGCACTTGTTGCAGAACTCGGCAAGATAACGACTGTCTTTTTCGCCTGAACATGCGGTTTCGGTTTGTTTTTATTTTATTTCGCCGGCAGCTGTCGCAAAAACAAAAGAAAAACTTTCCAATAGCTGCATTCAGCATTCCACATTTGAAATTTGATAAATACCAAGTCATTGACTGCTATGAATTTATGTTGACATTGCAGGTTGCAGAGGGACGTTTAGTCTGGGGTTAACCCCCCGTTCCAACTTTAACGAATTCCGGGAACTCTAATCGCTTTATTGTATTCAAAAAACATGTGATTAATATTTCAGTTTTATAAGGAAAGTAATTTTTAGAATAATATATGTTAAAAATCGAGTGAAAAAGCAAAAATTCCCGGAATCGAAAGCCTAATCATGTGTATTTAAGGCTACGTAAGAATTTAATACGGTTTGTTCTTCACTTTAAAAGGAAATTGTTTAATAAATTTAAGGGTAAACTTTTTAATTGTCCTTTTTGAATGTTTCTTTTGAAGGTTTCTTATATAGTATTTAAAAATTCTAGTGAATTGTACGTAGAACTCTAATATCTGTTTATATAAAAATCCCTCCTTTATATCCCTTCTATTTATACTATTAATTGCCTTCTTCTGTTGTCCTTATGTAAAATTAATCTTTTTTACTACAAATATTGGCTATGCTTTTAGCTAAATTAATGGGTTAACTGCGTTAAATCGTTATATCGCACATGGCCAACGAAACGCAAGTGCAGTGGAGACATGCGTATCATAAACACACACATACATATAAACTGGTACACACACACAGTAGCAAATTCGGGACACACAACAGGTGCCTGGCAACTGTGAAAAGGACAAACCTGAAGGTCTTGCCCGCTTTTTTTTGTTTTTTGGTTTCGAGTTGCCATGACAACCGAAACGTAACGAAGACAACGCCCAGAGCGGCGGCATGATAAGGAGATGTACATCCAGCCATATCCATTTAGAGCCCGGCCCACGCATCGAGTGTCCTTCGAGATAATGAAATGATGGGCAGCAGCTCGCTCACGTAATGGTTACGGATATGGCTACACACGCATACGGGGATGCGGGCGTTGGGGTTCCCAGCTCGTTATGGGTGGCTTTTTTGGGGGTGGCACTCAGCACACAGTTGCTGTGTGGGCGTATGCTCGAGCTTCGCTTCGGCTTTATGTAATGCCGCAGGCCCCTGGACAAAAAGGGGGTGGCACAGGGGGGAGAAAGCAAGCCTGCCCGGGCAGCCGCCATTGCTGCGACGGTGTGCGTGTGTGTGTGTGTGTTGACCGTTATCACGCAGCAGTGCGGCAACAACAAAAACAGCTGCCAACGTAACTGTAACCGAGTCAGCTGAGCCACCCCTACACACGCCTGTCCCACCCTCTCGACATGCGTTAGAGCGGGAGCAAGCGAGAGAAAGCGAGAGCGAGAGATGTACATAGACGCACTGCTCAGGCTGAACATAAATAAAGCCCCGTTAACCGTTAAACCACCCCAAACCCCAACCCCCTTTCTGGCATGTGGCAACACTGGGCTTAATTTATTGATTTTACCTCCCTAGAAACCCCAGGTGCTAAAATTAGAAATTGTTTATTTCAGCCGGTAAAAGTCCACTCACACACACATGCAAACACTCGAAATGATTAATTGGGGAGAGCCTCAAAGTCACGTGGATAGGGATTAAAAAAAGAAATAATATTGATTATGCGAGAGGAGGGTGGCGAGGAGCGAGGTAGTCGTTCGTACAAACTAGAGCGCGTCTCCAGCTCCAGTTACCGGATACGGACACCCATCTACCTATCGGATACGTGTACACCTGTCTCGCAAACGCGAAAAGTAAAACCCAAGCCAAGCCATGCGGACAGGTCAAAAAAAGGGCGCTCAACTCGCCGGTTCCATAGTACAACAACAACAACAACAAGATGCTGTGTTGGCCTCACTCATACACACACACATACAGACAACATTGAATGGATCACCGGCTTTTTGCTCGCTTTGTTTTGCTTATGCTGCCCTCTCGCTCGCACCCGCACCTTCCGGTGGACAGATCGTCGATTCGAATGCTGTACGCGCTTGGATGTTGGGCGTGTGTAGTGAGCTCTGCGTGCGTATGTGTGCGCGAGCACAGGTAGGCGCTGCCCGACGCCCGCCTATTGAGATTGCTGCTGCATCGATTTTTAGAAGCCATTCGAATTGCCATTAATGAGCAGCAACAACAACTGTTCTGTTCTAGCCGCACTGCTGGCCGTGCAAACTGCAATTCATCCAATAAAAACAACAATTCAATTCACCACGAAGCCACTCACGCACGCACACTTTCAGGCACACGCATACACGGTTAATTTGGTTATTTATGCCGCCATATACATATATATGTATAGCGGGGTAAATAAATAGAATAAACAAAACACACCGACCGACCGACCGACATCACGCGACGGGAAAATGATTAGGAAACTGCAATCTGCGTACCTATGTGGGTGTCCTCGATGTGAGATATTAAATCGCCCAAGCTTGGAAATGTAATGCCGCAGCCATTGTACTTGCAGACGTTGATCAGGAACACGGCCATATCACGAAACGTACGAATGTGGCTGCGATATAGGTTTGTAGTTATGTAAAGTTGTTCGGGGAATACTGTTGTTGTTGCTGGTGGTGGCAGTGTGAGCGCCTATCGATAGTCAGCAGCGCTGCATGCTGGCGATTATCGAGCCCGGATGTGGTCAACTTTTTATTTAAATCCAATCCTCCAATCCAGCCTGGCTTATCCTCTTTAAATGCAGCGAGAATAGAAATTCCAATGATTTGTTTCGTTGTTGCTGTCGCCGCCTTTCGCCGCGCTCCTACTGCTGCTGCGTGGTGTGGTGTGTTTCGGTCTCAAGCGTGCCCCACACACACACACACTCATGCGCAAGTGCTGTTATGCAATTGAGGGCTGCAACGATAGAAGAGGGGGGCGGCGTAGCCGGGGGGCGTTGGACCTTTAGACGGGCTCGGAGGATACTTGGGCGAGATGGTTGGGCGGTACTTACAGCATTCTGGGCTTCAATTAAGTTCGCAATTGCGGGTAATTAAAACATTGCCGAACCGACGTGACGTAGACACCAACGACACGGCGACGCGTTATGCTGCGGCTGTAGTTGTGTGAGTCGGTGTGGTGAGTAGGCCAGAAACGGGCCAGCAGCCAGGGCTGCGGTATCCGCAGCGGGCTAATTGGGCAATCGATAAGAGGAATTAAATATGTATAAAGTTTATACTATAAAGTTCATGCAATTAGCTTTCATTTTAATTAGTTTTTATCAGAATAGTTTTCTTGTCATAACTGCAGCTATCGGTAGTCAGTTTTCCAGCGTTTTTTAAATTTTCGCGCCAAACTCGTCGAATCAACGACTGGCGAAAACTCCACCCTAGAGATTTGACAATTAAAATTCATGTCTCAAAGTTGATTAGATTGAAAGTGAGTCTATTGTCCTGTTAAATTTTTTAATAAAAATTTGAATAGTTTAAGAGGATTTCAAGGCCAAAGTCGGCGACAACTTTCAAGCTTTCCTTTTGCAACGGAAGAAAGTTTCAAAGCCAATCTTTTGATGAACAAGGCTAAAAAGGTAATACATATGTATAAGTAATTAAGCTAATCGCTAACTTATTAGCAAATCCAAGATCTCGATGCAGCCATTGCGCGCCCAACTTTTCCAATTCACCACACCTCATTTTTTGCACCTCATTTTATTGAATTTTTTGCATTTAATTAATAAAATGAATAAATTTTTGTAATTTATAAAGCTGTAAAGATTTCTTAAAGTAGGCTGTACATCAAAATAAGAGTCCTAGATTATTTCATTATTGACGTTTCAAAAGGTATGACATTTTACATTTACATTAATTGTTATTACTCCAATCCGAATAGGTCTATATGTTTATCGTTTCATTTAAAAAAATATCCTGTCAATAATATTAATGGGAAATTTATAAAACTTAAAAATATTATTATTTAATATTAGCCGTTGCAAGCACAAAGAAAAATACAGGGTAAATTTATTTGTATGTTTATGAAAAGGACACACAAATGATTAGCTAAACATTTACTAACATTTTTCTTAAATTATTAAACATGTGGCTAAAGTATATTACAATTTCATAAAATGTATTTTTATATAATGTCTTCCGATATATCAGGCTAAAGAAATATCTCTGATTTTTGTTAATAAGAAGTTATCGATGTACTGATATTTTAAAAATGAGCATCTTAACGCGGATCATTTTAATATTTAATAAATATTTTGGGACGATATTACTAATTTGTGCATGTATAGTTCTTATAAGGGAAAAGATCCAAATTAAAGTCGTTTTTATCTATTTCTGTGGGAAGTGTCGATCTTTCTCTACTATAAGAATCCTTCTCATATCACGACGTAGCGTAAAAAAACGCGTAAAAACCGGTCCACTGAAAAGGCTTGTTAAAAACAAGAGACAGAAGAAGTTTGATGTCACATCCCTACCTATTATACTTTATTAAGTTCTTCATTTTCCCCAAATGCAAGATGAAATATGATTTTACAACAAAGAATAATTTCGGAGTATATCAAACAAAATATACTTATACGTAAAAAAATAACGATACAAGAATTTATTTTTTACTCGAAAATATCGATATATCGATGACTATGTGCATTGCTCAAATCGCATTAATGCTTTCAGCATCACTTATTTATCTCTTAGAAAACATTAAATTAAAATAAGGGTCATTTCAGTACCTCCTTGTCCTTTAATGAATGCATTCTATATTTCTGATATCGGAGGATTCCAGTAACAGTTCGGATGCATAAAGCAAACCAAAGGAGACTTGGCAAATTTCTAATAGCTCCTAAACCTGTACATTAAGAAACATCATTTTTTAATAATTCCTCAAATGTTTAGCATTTGCTTGCACCTAGAGACATCGATGCATCGAACTTCGATAGCAATAAAATCATCGATAAACCTCTGAAAACATCGATAAAAACATCGATGTTCGATGCCTGGTTTTTTCGAAATTCGGAGTCCACTGTGAAGGGTTTGTTCAAAGTGAGTGGTCTGCTCTGATAATGATAAAAATTTGCCCACCCCCGCCCAGCGGAGCACCCCCGGCCCGCTGATTGGATAACCGCCGTGGAAAACGCCTCAGATCATCACCAGAGTCAGCTAACCGTGTGGAAAAGCGCGATTATCAGTGCAAAAATATGGAAAACGAAACGTGTTTAACTGTCGCCATCTTGCGGCACACACACACACATGTGACATATTCAGAGTGTGCGTGTGTCTCGAGTCGTTGCGTCACTGAAAAAGTCGGAAAAATTGTCAGAATTTCCCAGGATATTGCAGTAAATAGTTTCAATCTTTGACTGGGATCGATTTTAGTGTATTTCCAGTGCAATCGCAGCTTTTTCGCACGTTGTTACGTAACTTTTCTGAGGCGGCGGAGGCGGCGTTGGACACTTTGTCTCTGATCCCACACCCAGCACTAACCGATAACCATATCTCCCGTCTATATCTTTTGCAGAGCCGTGCGCTAGCTTCAATTTTGTCGTAAGCCAACAAAAAAAGAAAATCAACCAAAAATGTTCGTGTCGACAGTCTCTCGCATTGCCCCCGTTGCCAGGAGCGCTGTAAGTAGAATCATCTGTGCGTGTGTACACTTGTGAGAGATAAAATTGCAAAAGTTATATTTCAATCTTGCGATTACATAACTTGGGGGAAAAGTGCATCGATTTTCTTCCATTTCTATGCTGGGATGCCGCTGTGGTGAGCTTCCACGGGCCGCGGTGAAAAAACACGGACGGCACACAGTTACATAAGTTGCGGGTCGAACTTTGAGGTTATGCGCACACATTGCCGCTGGACGCGAATTATTTAATGTTTTTGCGGGCTTTAAAGGTTTATAATTGGGATAATTTAATGTAATATTGACTTTGTTTAGCTTTTATAATCTGTCTAAAGACTGCCTCACATGGCATTGTATAACATGTCGGTCGGTGTTTCTTTGGTTGAGGTTAGAACTGGCGCAGAGCTTTCCAATGGCTGGCTGGGTGTGTGTGGGTGCGGGGACGCAGGGGTATTAGCAATAATTATACAGTTTTGTTTATAATATTAAATTGACAAGAGAAGAGAGTTATTCATTGAGCAGACTGACAGCCATCGAGTGCCACAAGAACAACAACAACAAGTGCCTGGGCCAAAATGCCAATCTAATAAAAATTACTTAACGGTTGCATAACTTTTGGCCAAATGCTTTACCGTTGAATAGGGGCAGAGCAATGAACTTACTGAAAGGGTTTAAATTTAGTACAAAATTTACAAATTACAAGCAATATTGGGTTATTAAGGGGTGCATTTTCCTTTATACAACCATTAAAATGTAAATAAAAATCACTTGGTTTAATAATACTTCAAATATTTATAATAATTTGTATTTATAATCATTTATAATCTTTAGAAAACAAAAATAACTATACAGTATATATAAAATATAGAATAGTAAAGTATTTTAAAGTATAAATATAAATATAAATAACATTGAAATAAATAGACTTTTTATCTCAAATATTTATAATCTTCAGAAAACAAGAAGAATTCTTTTATAATTCCCAAGTTCTTTTTTAGTAAACTATTTATTAATGTAATATTAGTAATAATATAAAGAAACAGACTTTATCTCCATCAAATGTACACACAAATCCTTGTTCTGCATTCTCCTTATATAATAATCAACAACAAACTCTCTTTCATCGCTTTACAGCTCCTCGCCAGCTCCAAGCAGTACCTGCGACCATTGAGCAGCGCCGTCATCAGCCAGAGCCAGACCTTGGCCGCTCAGAACACAACCCCAGTTGCACTGCTGCCACAGATCCGGTCATTCCAGACCTCGCCAGTCACCCGTGACATTGATTCGGCTGCCAAGTTCATTGGTGCTGGTGCTGCCACAGTCGGAGTTGCTGGATCCGGTTCGTATTGGTTTCGTTTTGTCATTCATTCCCATCAGGTGATTCTCCAGCGTCTGATGTCTCTTTGGGCCGTTCTACCAAGTCAGTTACAATCTAGCATCTGGGGCACACACAACGAGTATCTGATTACTCTTCAAATTTGCCCCGGGAAGGTCTGAGAATTGGCCAAAGTCTCAGTTGTGAAGAGACTTTCATTTCCCAGCAGGAAACCTGTGTGATTGCAGGGCGAAAGTACCAGAAATCCTGTGACCATGGTGTTGCCGTTTGCCCACCAGCGACCGCCGCCTGCAGTTGCATTGAAAGCTTTCGTGGCCAGCCGTTTAAGTGCGATGTGCTTGCTGCCCCCTCGGGGGCAGAACTCAATTCAGACTAATCTGTGACTGACTTACCAGGCGGCGACAAAGAGGCGGAAGGCCAAAGGAGAAACCTTTGTTACCAGAGAGAGCTGTGTTTATGCTAGAAAATCCCCAGGATAAGCACAGTTCGTAGCTTCGGTCTGCATCGAAGATCATCTTTCATTGTTTACATCCAAATTTGAGTCATGAGACTAATGCCTTGATTTTTGTACTCTCTTTTTTCTTATTGATAACGACAACGAACCAATGCAACAGGTGCTGGTATCGGAACAGTATTCGGTTCCCTCATCATCGGTTACGCCAGGAACCCATCGCTGAAACAGCAGCTGTTCTCCTACGCCATTCTGGGCTTTGCCCTGTCTGAGGCCATGGGTCTGTTCTGTCTTATGATGGCCTTCCTGCTGCTCTTCGCCTTCTAAGCGCGCGCACTCATCGAATGCTCGTCCTTGTTTCCTGCAATCGTGCGTGTGTGCGAGTGTGTCGTCCTGTCGTCGTCTGTCAATCGATTTGTCAGATCTGGCGGGCGGGCGTGCAGCCGCATCCGCATCCCAGCGGTGGCAGAGCGAATGAATAGTAGTAACCAACAACCAACAACAACACTTCAACAACCAGAACAAACAACACCAATGTTCGTTTTTCGATTATTATTGATAAAAATGATTGAATAATTGATAGCAAACAAGAACATCCTGTACCACTATCTAATTATAAATACCAACAACCACATAATATATGTAATTTTGTTTTTAAAAAACATCCGAGAACGCAGTAGTAGTCGCTTTAGAAGACGAGGAGCCCGAAACACACATACTTTAAGTTGAACAACGCGAGGAGGAAGGAAATTGGAAAGAAAAAACGACAGATTCACGATTGTAACGAAACGTAAACGAACGGAAGATTGAAATTAGATTTTAATTGAAGTTAGCTCACCTTCAGTCCCAACCACAGCCACAGGATGGAGTCCACACGCGCCTCATTGGCTGAAAATTCGGCGAGGGATCGAACGCGTCCGCGGACCAAGGCTCTCTCTCTCCCCCCCATGAAGTTCTTGGACATCCAGCGGCAGGCATCAGACGTGAGCGAACTCTACGCCCATCGAACATCAATTGGATTTGAAGCCGTGAAGCCGTGCGTGGACATAAATCTGGCGGAATGTGTGTTGTGGACTGAGCGCGCGTTATTGTTTGGTTCTGCGAAAACTTTATTGATTTTATGTGGCATGTACTGAGAGAAAAAGCCTTTGTTTTGAGTATTTCTTCTTTTTGTATTGAAAGAAAATCAGTTTCCTTAATTGTATTTTTATTGCCACTTAATATTTATCACGATTATGTACGAGAAAAGTTGAGCAAACGAGCGGAGCTGAATTGTGAAATAAAGGAATAATGAATGTGTAAAGGAAGCGGAAGTTGTTTTATTTTCTATTTCGGTTTTTGGTATGTCAATTCGCAGAAGTCTTGTCTTATCTTTAAATTATAATTTAAAAAATCAATTTAATGCGCGCCCAAATGCAACTCTGTTTTTTAGATACATGAAGCACCCTGTGTGAGTGGATTCTCGATAAGAATTTCGTCTCATCTCTAAACCCTTGCCACACGTGTGTTTACGTTTTGAAATATCTTTTGTTTTAAGAGATTTTGGCATGGATTTTGCCAAGAAAATACTTGGCAAGTATGGCTGGAAGGAGGGCGAGGGATTGGGCAAGAACAACACCGGCATTGCTGCTCCGCTTAAGGCCAGCTTGAAGTTCGACAACGCTGGCTTGGGCGTGGATCGAGCCCAGGAATTCAATGACCACTGGTGGGAGCGTTGCTTCAACGAGGCGGCCAGCAACGTTGATGTCCAGGTGCAGCAGAATGGCAAGATCACCACCGGCCGCAAGGAGGGCGAGGATGCCGTCGAAATATCCACCAAGGCCTACTCCGCCCGCAAGCTGAAGAAGGCAAAGGAGCAGCACGCCAGCGATGGCAAATCCACCTACGACAACTTCCTGCAAACGGCTCTGCTCACCCAAGGCGGCGGTGAGGTGGAGAACACCGAGCGCATTCGGGTGGAGGACATAGCGGTGACCAAGTTGAGCGTGCTGACCGATGAGGAGCTGTTCAAGGCCTGCGGTGGACGCACAGCGCACAAGGGAGCTCGACACGGCCTCAAGCTGAGTGGCAAGATTGCCCGCTTGGAGCAGCAGGAGCGGGAGTTGCTGGAGAAGATGCAGAGTAAGCTGAAAGCCGCGGAGGAGCAAGAAACAGATAAGAAACACAAGAAACCGAAGGACTTGAAGAAAGAAGAGTCAGTTGCAGAAGTAGAAAAGAGTTTGGAGTCCATGGAGTCATCTCCAAAGTCAAAAAAGAAGAAAAAGGATAAAGCAGAAAAGATAGTAGAGGAAGAGCCAACAGAGGAGCTGCCTGGGAAGTCTAAAAAGAAGAAAAAGAACAAAGTTGAAGAAGAATCTGTAAATTCTGTAAATAAATCTGAGGAGGGCAGTCGAGCCTGTCAAATCTAAAAAGAAACGAAAAACGGAGGATGCTGTGAAGGAAACCGAAGTTCCCATCAAACCCAAAAAGAAGAAAAAGAACAAGGAAGCCAAGGAGCAGTAATTGTAAGTAGGGCTTAGTATCTAATCTAAGATAGAGAAATGTAAATTATAAAGAAAATAAAAGCCAATATAGAAACAATATAGAAAAGTTACATTTTTGTTCACGTATTTATTTATCGTTCTAAAAAAATCTATAATAGGCGCGGGGGGCATTGTAAAACTAAAGTTAACTCTTTGTCACCTAATTATAAAGCCACAATCCTCTGACGGATCGTCGGATCACTTTCTACCCTTGGCCTTGATGCGCCGCGACTTTCCCATTCGCTTGTTGACCGAAGCTCCTGCTTTGACTCCTCGCTGGCGACGCGACGAACCCTTCTCGCCATCCAATCCAGCCGACGAAGACTTGGTGTTCCGCTTCATGCCCTTCTTCTTGCCTCCAAAGCCGAACTTCTTGTTGCGCTTTTTCCGATTGTCGGCCGACTGTTTCTGCTTGGACTCCAAGGCCTTGGCATCCTCCAAGAAGTCCAGGTTCTTCAGCTTGCCCTTGCGGAACTTTTTCAGCTTGTCGAGCATCTCCTTCTTCTCGGCCTCGCGCTGCACCTTGGTCTGCTTGGCCAGCATCTTGCCCATCTTGCGCTGCTCGCGGATCTGCTTGATGCGCTCGGACTTGGCCTGTCCCTGCTGCTTGGCCATCAGATTGGCGCGCACCTTCTGCATGTGTTCGTCGGACTTGGCCATTTCGGCGAAGTAGTCATCGGGACGGCGGGTCTTGATGCCCAGTTCATGCAGGCGGGGAATGCCCTCGAGCACAGCCGTTTGGGCCTGTCGATGGAACAGCATTTCCCGCTTGAAATCGTTGAGGACGGGATCTTCTTCGGGGCGAATATAGGGCAGCTTGTGGTTGCCCTTGAACAGATTGGCGCGCTTCTGTTCGTGCTTCTCCAGCTGAATCGCCAGCTCGGGGGCCAGGGGAGCCAATGTGTTGACCATGTCCAGGCGCTCCTGCCAGGGAAGCTGCAGCCGAATGGCCTCTGTTTTGGCCAGGAGTTTAGTCTGTAAAAAGGAAGTGTTAATGAGGGATCACAGGTTACTTGAGTTTATACTTACCACATCATTAATTCTGTCCCGCTGCTTGCCGTTAAACTCCACATTCAGGCCTGGCTTTAAATCGCCACGCTCAAAGGCCGCTTGCAACTGCAAATTATAAATAAAATTTTAGGGTTTGCCGGGTTAATATCCAAGTTTAACCACTCACCTCAGCGTCGGAATTATCTCCCGAATCGTAGCCGGAGCCGCTGTCCTCCGATTCAAAGTCTGACATTCTTAAATTAGGTAAAATCTAGATTTGTAAATTTATAAAACAGTATCAACACGTGCGGCCCGCTGGAGGTGGCCCAAATTCAATAGCAAAACTATCGTTATCTGCCTTTTAATGTTTTGAAAACAAGCCAAGCGTAATCGATGCCGATTAAAACTATCGTTGGCTGGCTTCGCTTTTAAACACTTGCCGCTTGTCTTTTGTTTAATAATTTTGTATTACGGGCTTAATAAAATGTCTACGAATCTGGCGAATGTGTACGCGGAGCTGATGCGCCGATACGGCGAGACATACACCATCACCTACGGCCCACCGCCCACCTATTTGGTCAGCATAGCCGGAGCCGTGGAGGCGGGAAAAAAAATAGTTCTGCTTTTTAGAGAGGAACGCAGTGGTGCCGCTGCGTCCAGGATTCGGACCACGCCTGTCAAGCGGGAGCGTAAATCGGAGGGCACATCGGAGCTGGATCTTACGGGAAGTCCCCTCAAGGATGACTGTGAAGTGGAAGCCATTGGGGATCAGTCGCTGGACCTGCAATTGGAGGACAAGAATCCCTGGAAGCTAGAGGAAGAGTTCCACCGAGGAGTGCCGGCGGACAAGGCGAGGGCCATTATGTGCCGTGAATCCTTCCAGCAGACCGAGGGACTGGGTTCCGTGTGGTTCCTGTGCGACGCCCAAGACTTGTGCCAAACGCAGCTGCTGCAGTACGAATTCGATAAGTCGCACTTCTCACGGGGAGTCCTCAGCTATCAGGGCGTGGTGCCAGCCTACACGGTGACCTCGGAGTCCCTGGTGCGGCAACATTCCTCTTCAGGTGGCCATCCAGCCGAAACTATCATCGAAAACATCTACATGGTGAACTCCAACATGATGCTGCGCTGTTCCTATTCCACCAACGCCCCTTTACCGCTCTTGATAAACCTGCACGACTGCGAGATGGCTCTGAACAACACATTCCGCGTGGGTGACTGCAGTCCCTTGACACAGGACTTTATGAATCAGCTACGCATTCTGGTATACATACGCGAGGATATCGTCAACTACCACAGGGATGTGCAGCAGGGCATTGCCCGGGATCCCAAGTACCGTTGTGGCATCGGCATCGATATGGACGAGTTGCGCGAGGCTATCAATAAGACTATGACGGATGTGTCGGACTTTACGGATCTGCCTAGCCACGGACTTGGCGGAGAGTGCGATATCGAGGATGTGGTGCATCGGGCCAAGATCCGTAGGATCACTGACCTCACCGACAAGCTGTGGGAGCTGCTCAAGTGTAAGATGAATTCATATTCGTAGTTTTCAGCTCTTTCCATAATTTTTTGAAAAGTTTTTTAAGGTCTTGTCCGAGTCTCCTTAGATTCTTAACCTTTGTGATTGTTTTTCAGGTTGCGAGTCCTATAAGGACCTCAAAATGGCCTTCAATATGCTCTTTCAATGCGCCGCCCGCTGTAATATTGTGGTAAGTTCATAAATATTTCTCCTTTTAAGCATTTCCATAATGAAATATACCTATTAGAATACCCCGACCAACAAGAATCGCCTGGCCGAGATCATCAAAGAGCTGGCCAATCGTCGATTGGCCATGCCTTGTCTCAGTGGCGCCGAGCCATTGGAACTACTCCTGGAAATTGGCCTAGAGAAGGTTTATAAGGACTACGAATTCATTTACACCGAGAGCAAAATGTGCAGCACCAACCTGCTTAAGCACACAAGCGAGGTGGCGGCGGCAAATAATGATGATGATGACCCACCGCAGAATCTGCCCCAGCTGCGAAAATCCCTGCATAACGCGGTTAGGGGAGATCCCACGCCCGGAGCGGGTGGAATTCGAAAGACGTTGCTGCATCACAATGGTGCCGACAAGTCGAAGAATGCGAAATATTCCAGCATGGACGACGATGAGGCGGGATTTAAGAACAGCCATTTTGATGAGCAGGAGAGCATGGAGCGGGTCTCCAAGCTATTTCAAATCCACTGTACTTTGGAGCATCTGCTGATGATACAAGTGCACCTTAATTTGCGCAATGGTATGACCGATTTATAACATTTTCTCTATATTAAATGAGTAATATATATTTCCTTTTTCCAGCTTATAGCGATATCTGCTCCAAGCTGCTTAAGAAAACCCCTCGCCTGCTGGAAGCCATCGATGACCATTTAAGTGATGTTATGGACATCAGCCTCTCTGCTCATTGTGTCAGCTCCCATCTGGCTGACAAGGAGCCCTACTCGCGTCACATTACCATGCGATCCTTTAACAAGTTTCGCGAATTGAAGACCACTTTTTATTACAACGCTGACAACATCTGTCCACCAAATCTGGTCGAGTGCTTTCAAAGCGATGGTGAGCCTGAATATAAACAAATAATTTAATTATAATTCTAATAATTATTTTATATTGATTCTAGACAAAAAACTTGTCAAGGAGCGAACCTATCATTCCTGGATTTATCACAAGATTCGTACACTTCAGTGCTTGCATTAAATTTTTATATTTATTTGAACTCTTTTTGGATTTTGTATGTATTTTAAATTTATATTTATTATTTTTCTTCTTTTCTTTCCTAGAATATGCAAAACATTTGGCAAATTTCAATTTAAATTAATATATTGTCCTTTTATTAATAATCTATAACCTTTTTTACGTTTTCATGCTATTGTTTGGTCTTGTTTTACATGATGCTTTTCACGCCAGCTGCAATGCTATCGTCGCTTTTGAGGCGAACCCCCAAAAAACCCAGCAGCGCACACCGAAATCATGTTAAACGAATTCGTACAAGTTTTAAGCCGACCCAGAGGCTGCTGCCGTTGCATTGGGGCGAAAATCTAGACAAAAACCCGACCGAAATCCGCTTCCGCCCTGCTCGCACTTTTATCGCCATGTTCTTGCTGGCCATATTCTAAACAAAGGCCAGATCCGCGAGCATTTTGGCCAATAGCAAGCTCAGTAATGTTGCAAAATGAGGCGAGCGAGAGCACCTGTGTGTGTGTGTTATTGGGGTAAAGAGTGGCGAAGGCGTCTCGGCGCCGTCAACAACTTACAATATGTTACAATCCAATTAGCCGAATGCGCCACTTGGCCAAGACTGGCGATACTGGGCCCCGTTGCCGATTGATTTGCATTTTGTCAGACGTGCGTGGAACGCGCTGCGGTTCGGACGTGTTCTCTCCTTGCTAGCCCTGCTCCTCGGTCGAACTTCCGTTTAACGTTTAAGACAAAGAGCCGCCCCAGGATTATTTCGCGAGTGTCCTGCGCAGGAGCTGCAAAAATTTAACTTGATCCGTGGACAGTGGACACTGTGTGGCAGTTAAATTCAATTAAGTTAATTTTAAATGCCAATTATCGCGAGTGCCTAATCCAATTAACCACAAAATGGTGTGTATTAATTAGTCAACATCCTGCATAATCAAATCAAGTTTTCTTGCAATGAAAAGGACACTCGATAGGCTGTGCTTGTAGCCCTTGAAGTGCTCAACTCTTGCGGCTTAGCGAAGCCCTAGAGAAGACGAATTGGATTTAATTCTTGTGAAACAAGAGATACCCCTTTGGTCTTAAATCGTTCCTAAGCTTTTACCAAGGATAATTAAGTTTTTATCCTTTTGTCGAGGTCTTTTGTCATTCACTTCCTAGAAGAGATTTAGGAAAATATAAAGTTTTAAGTTTAAGTTTTCAGTTTAGATTTTAAATTATGAATTGGGTATTATTTTTGTATTTAAAAATTTATTTTTATTGATATTTAATATCCTAAATTTATATAATATTTTTATTACAATTTCATTAAATTAAAAATTAAAGATTAACATTTAATTTCCCAAATTTATATAATATGTACATTACATTTCTTTCAAATACAAATTAAAGATTAACAATTATCAAGTATCCAAGGCTAGAAGTTTATCCCAGTTATTTACTTTAATAAATTGCAAATAATTGAACTAAATGCAATAAATTTATAGGCTCAGTTAATAAAAATATTTAAAATAAACAAGGAAACTCATAATATTTGTTCCAAAATTCTATAATTTATAAAAAGAAAAGATAAGATAAGATAAAGATAATTTCCAAGGACACTCTCCTACTCTAATTTATCTTCCCATTAGGGCCTCGAGTTCTTCTTTAAGTTTGGCTATGCCTTCCTGACAATAACCCTTATGATCATGATCTGGATGTCGCTGGCCCGCGCCTCGATGTTCGATCGTGAAATGGAGGAGACGCATTACCCGCCCTGCACCTACAATGTGATGTGCACCTGTTCCAAATCCTCAACGGATCTAGGGATTGTGCACTGCAAAAACGTTCCGTTTCCCGCACTGCCGCGCATGGTGAACCAATCAAAGGTGAGTGAGTTTTGATAAAAACAATTAATTGCATTCTTTTTTAATGATTTAAAAGCTTTTTTTGAGAAATTTGTAAATTTAGAAATTAAGTTATTTACCCCATAAATCGTAATTAATTATATAATTCTTAATACTCTTAATTGGGATCAGGTTTTCATGCTGCACATGGAGAACACGGGCCTGCGAGAGATTGAGCCGTACTTCCTGCAATCAACGGGCTTGTACCGGCTACAGATCTCGGGCAATTACCTCACCGAGATACCGGAAGACGCCTTCATTGGGCTAGAGCGGTCGCTGTGGGAATTGATCCTGCCGCAGAATGATCTGGTGGAGATGCCCTCGAAATCATGGCGGCACCTGAAAAAGCTGCGCCACCTGGACCTGGGCTACAATCACATAACGCACATCCATCACGACTCGTTCCGCGGGCTGGAGGATTCGCTGCAGACGTTGATTCTGCGCGAGAACTGCATCTCGCAGCTGTCACCGCACAGCTTCTCGGGGCTGCTGATTCTGGAAACCCTAGACCTGAGTGGCAACAACCTCTTCGAGATCGATCCGAATGTGTTTGTGGATGGCATGCCACGTTTGACTCGCCTCCTGCTGACGGATAACATTCTCTCGGAGATCCCCTATGACGCTTTGGGGCCGCTTAAGAGCCTGCGGACTCTGGATATCTCCCACAATGTGATCTGGTCGCTCAGTGGCAACGAGACCTATGACATCAAGGCCAGCACCAAGCTGAATCTGGATAATTTGCACTTGGAATATAATCACATCGAGGTGCTGCCGCCCAACTCGTTCAAGTACTTTGACACCGTGAACAGGACCTTCTTTGATGGAAATCCCATTCACACATTGAGGGTATGTGTAATGCTTTTTATATTTATATTTTGATATTTCCCATTTTACTAGAATAAATAATGTTTTTTTAAGCTTAAAATATATATAATATTTATAATAAATTCTATTTATTTCGCAGGAAGATGCCTTTAAGCCCGCTCGGATCCGGGAGATATACATGCGATACTGCGGCCTGACCAATATATCGATTCAGGCCTTTGACAGCCTGGTGAACAGCCTGCAGATCCTCGACCTGTCTGGAAACAATCTCACCAAGCTGCACCACAAGCTCTTCAACAATTTCGATGTCTTGAGGTGAGCCAAAAACACCTCTACATCCCTTGTTGCTACCCCGGTTCCCTCACACACACACACGGCACACACTCGGCAGCCTAATCGGATTTTCTAGGGGCTTCACTCCGTTCCCTACGTGTTGTATGTGGGCTAAGAGTATGACCCGATTTTAAAGAACTCGCGGAGGAGGGAAAAGCCGCGCAATCAGGCAATTGTGCAATAAACAGCCGACACTGAAGGAAAAGCTTAGACAACAAAAAATGCAAAAAACTAGAAATCAATACAAGTTTGCAAAAAGCTATTTAGTTTGTTATGTGAAAATGTTTATAAATAACATTTGGCCACCTCTTGAAACTAAATAAAAAACAATTCATTTTAAGGTATTTTTATAATAAATAAATCTTCTTAAACCAAATAAAAAACAATACTAATTAAGGCTTTATCATTAGCTTCTTAAACTAAATTAAACACATTACCAATTAATTTTTATACCCTTGCAGGGTATTATAATTTCAGTCAGAAGTTTGCAACGCAGTGAAGGAGACCTCTCCGACCCTATAAAGTATATATATTCTTGATCAGGATCAACAGCCGAGTCGATCTAGCCATGTCCGTCTGTCCGTCTGTCCTTCTGTCCGTCTGTCCGTCTGTCCGTCTGTCCGTTTCTACGCAAACTAGTCCCTCAGTTTTAAAGCTATCTGAATGAAACTTTGTAGTTAGCCTTCTATATACTCTCACTCGTATATATGTCGGAACGAGCCGGATCGGACGACTATATCATATAGCTGCCATAGGAACAATCGAAAAATTTTTAGTAATCAAATTTTAACTTTTTAATTTTTTTAACATATTTTCATCAAAGTTTGTATTTAGCCGTTTTTTACTATTTCTGAATTTCGTTTTTAATTTCATGAAAATCGGCCAACTATATCCTATAGCTTCCATAGGAACAATCAGGAAAAAAAAAGAAAAAACCATAACTTTGTCAGTTTTCACTGAAATTTGATATTTAGCCATCTTATATTATTTCAGAATTTTGGTTTTAATTTCGTGAGAATCGGTCGACTATATCCTATAGCTTCCATAGGAGCAATGAGGAAAATAAAATAAAAAAAACCCATAACCCATAGCCGATTTTCAAACCATTTTCATCAAACTTGAGATTTGACAACTAATAATTATTCTAGATTTTCGGTTTTAGTTTTTGTTAAAGTTCTGCAAGGGTATATAAACTTCGGTGAGCCGAAGTTAGCTTCCTTTCTTGTTTTAATTTAATTGTTTAATTAATTAATTAATTGTTCATTATTATTAATTAATTAATTAATTTAATTGTTTGTTTAATTTAAAACCAATCTTATTAATAAATGCTTCACAACAAATAATAAATAACAAAACGAAAGACTTCGGCAACGAACTTGGCTGCAGAACATCAGTCGTATGATCGAAAACGCCATCAAGCGGCCGCAGTTGGAACTATAGCTATAGAGGACAAAGAAAGGGATAGCAAATCCATCGCGCTCTTTCCGTCTTTCTCCTCGCCCACAAGTTGTAGTTCTAATTGTGGCCGCTTGATGGCGTTTCGCTCTTACGACGAGTTATTGCTTCTAGAGTCAAGTTCGTTGTCTAAGACATTTATTTATTATTTACATTTATGTTATATCTATTATTCTGTATATTATTATAGGGTTATTAGCATGCGGGACAACAAGATCAAGATCCAGAAGCCCACTGAAACCTTCAATGCCATGCACTATACTCTCCTGAAACTGGATCTCAGTGGGGATCGGAATGATCCCACCAATCTGCAAACCCTGCGCAAGTAAGTGACCCCCACAGCACTGAGAGAATATCCTGCTTCCCACACACACCCCTTACCCCATTACCACTCTTCTATTTATTTACATCAAAGTATGACCAGAATGCGGAATATGCGCTCGCTGTCGATCTCGCGGATGGGTTCCTCCTCCCTGGGACCGGAGGACTTTAAGGACTTTGGCGTGGAGCTAGAGGATCTGCAGATCACCAGGGCCAGTCTCTCGGGAATCCAGTCGCATGCGTTTAAGCATGTGAGGGGTCTGAAGCGATTGGACTTTAGCGAGAATGGAATATCCAGCATAGAGAACGATGCATTCCATGAGGTAAAAGGGATTTTCGATGACATATTTTATTATATTTTTACATTTATTTCTTTTTCTTTTAGATTGGCCACTCTCTGATCTCTCTGAAGATGTCCCATGGCTACTCGGGCAGTGCCCTGCCAGCGGAGGCCCTGAGGCACCTAACTTCACTCCAAGAGCTGGACTTTAGCAACAACCATATTAGCAGCATGAGTGACACTAGCTTCCATTTCCTGAAAAATCTGCGATTGCTGGAGCTACACGACAACCGCATTGAGCAGGTTTCCAAGGGCACCTTCCAGGGCGATATCCACTCGAAGCTGGAGGAGATCTCGCTACGCTTCAATCACTTGACTTCGGTGTCGACATATACCTTCTTCGATCTGGAAGCATTAAGGAAACTGCATCTGGATGACAATAAGATTGACAAGATCGAGCGAAGAGCCTTCATGAACTTGGATGAACTGGAATATTTAAGCTTGAGGGGCAACAAAATCAGCAATTTGGCAGAGGAATCCTTCCAGAACTTGCCAAATATGGAGATTCTGGACATGGCATTCAATCAGTTGCCCAACTTTAACTTTGATTACTTCGATCAAGTGGGAACGCTGTCCAATCTTAATGTGAATGTGAGCCACAATCAAATTAGGCAATTGATGTATAATTCGTCGTGGAGTGGACGGAATGAACATGGTAATATAATATATAATTATGATAAACTCTTAATTATTATTATAATATATAAATATAATAAATTTCAGGCGGCATGTACCACTCGAACATTAAGATTTTGGATCTCTCCCACAATAACATATCCATTATTCACCCGGGCTACTTCCGTCCGGCTGAGAACTCACTGACTCATCTGCATTTGGGCTATAATTCGTTGATGGTGGGTAATATTTAAATCTAATTTATTATTTTTGTAGTGTTTCATAATTTTCAAATATTAAATCCTTGTAGAACACGACTCGCGATGTCTTTGGCAATATGATTAACTTGCAATGGCTTGATCTCAGCTATAATTGGATCCATGAACTGGATTTTGATGCATTCAAGAACACCAAGCATCTGCAACTGGTGTACTTTGGCCACAACTATCTCAGCGATATACCACAGGATATCTTCAAGCCAGTCCAAGGTCTGCGAATCGTTGACTTTTCGCACAATCATCTGCGTGGCCTGCCCGACAATCTCTTCTACAATGGAGGAATGGAGAAGTGAGTCTAGGTTCCCTCAAATGCTTTCTATAAGAAATAACAACAATTGTTTCGTATTTCAGATTGGATGTGTCGCACAACATGCTCTTAAAGATCCCCTCCTCTTCGCTATCTAGCTTGGCTGCCCTGACGCTTTGCGAGTTGCATTTGTCCAATAACTTTATCTCCACCATTCACAGCATGGATCTGTCCAACAAGTTTAGAGTGAGTTTAAGCATTATTTAACGTTTTTATTATTATTTAATTAATGTTTACATATATTTTGTAGTCCCTTCGCTACTTGGACATCTCCTACAACTACTTGCTGCGCATCGAAGACGCCGTCTTTGCCACCATGCCCAAGCTGGCTGTGTTGGATCTCTCACATAATCGGGATCTCAAGGTGATGGATAAATCGTTTATGGGTCTAGAAAACTCGCTGATTAAGCTGGGCCTGGAAAATGTGTCCTTGAGCACTGTGCCCGAGATTCGTCTAAAGTTTCTGCGTGAGTTCCGTTTGGGCTACAACGAACTGCCCTCGATTCCCCAGGAATTGGCCACCAATATGTCCAATTTGCGCATGTTGGACCTCTCCAACAATGATCTGACCAATGTGCCCCTGATGACACAATCTCTGCCACATTTAAGGTATGCCTAGAAGATATTTTATATGTATTTTATATTCATTAATTGATGAATTCCCTAATCAGGCGTCTGATGCTGTCCGGCAATCCCATTACCTCGCTGAATAACAACAGCTTCGATGGCGTCAACGAGGATCTCGAGATGCTGGATATATCCAATTTCCGGCTTCATTATTTCGAGTACGGCTGCCTGGACTCGTTGCCTCATCTGCGTTCCCTGAAGCTCACTGCTTACTCTCACATCGAGCACTTTAACATTCCATATTTGCTGCGTCATCACTATAATATCCGCCAGCTGTGGATTGAAGCGCCGCAGCCTTTCACAAGGATTATCAAGAAGGGTTCTGGACCCACCCTGGAGATGCAGACTCTCTGGCTGGGCAATCCCACCGATCTTCAGCGCGAAATGGAGGGTCATTTGCCCTCTAAACTAACCAACATCACGTTCAGTGGTCCGCAGTTTAGTAATCTTCACGAACGTATCCTAAGGGTGGGTCATATTTATAGATTTTAGGTATTTCTTTTCGTTAATAATAAATTTAATCAATTTTTTAGGGCATGCGTTCACCCTATCTCTATATGCAATTGTTCAACACCTCGCTGCAAGCCCTCCCACCGAATTTCTTCAAGTATATGGGCCGAGTTCGCAACATTTCGCTGGATATTCGTTATAACAATCGCAACCTCAAGAAGATTCCCAACCCGAATACAGGAGCTGTGCCATATCTGCCCAATAGTGTGTTCCTCACCGATCTGAAGATGTCCCACACGGATCTCAACTGTGATTGTGATTTGGGGTAAAGAATAATTCAATTTTTTATGTGCTTCATTTAATTCTGATTACGCTTTTCAGTTGGGTTGAGTTCTGGCAGCGTAAGAGGCGCCAATATATTTGCTCTTCGCAAACCTGGACCGACACTGTCTTCCGCACTTTCATGAACTCACCGTGCCAGGTGTACGGACGCCATAACTGCGATGATCACGATGATGATCTAAGAGAGACACGCTGCGAAAACAAAGGAGGTCAACAGCTAATGGAGGTATATTTTGAATAGAAGACAATTTTATATACTTTAAATTTCTTCTTAATTTTATAACTCTCTTTATAGGCCCTTAAATTCGACCTGGAATGCGGCTGGGATAATGCCAATTGCCGGGAGGCCGCCTTTGTGGTGGTCATGGTGTGCGTGGCCATGGTCTTTTGGATGTGACTTCTGCACTTTGCATATAAGACGTCCACCGACTTTTATAGCATTCTAGAGCAGGTCTATGGCAGGCAGGTCGTGTAAGTCCTGCCATCAGATGTCTAGAGTTTAAGCTTGATGATGAGACTTTGGCCACTTTTGACTCCTTTCGCAGTTAGTTGTTTCTCTTCCGTATACCTTCTCTCACCACTCCGCTGTGTAGCGTCAATCTTTAGGTCCTTGGTAACGCCTTATATGTAGTAATCCTCACCAATACTCACTCAATCACTCCACTTTTCAGCACACTCACCTCGCCGACACACCTCACCTTGCTGTCTGACATGTATGTATATTTTTTTAGGCCTCGATTCGAACCATATGTAATCTCCAGCTAACTTGTAACCACATCTGACTTAGCCCACGAATAATTTTCTGTACTTCTTTTATAAGTTAGGTCATTGCTTAAACACGCTGCTTAAACAATTCCAAAATGAAAGTCTGTAAAATGTTTCATAAACATATAATAAATATTTACGGTAGGTTAAGTTTGCCTCTGCTTCTGACTTTCTTTTTTTCTGTATTTTTTTGAGGGGGGACATTATGATTTTTATGGGTCTGCTGGGTCGGCAGAAAAGTACTTGCTACAAACAAATTATGTTCACAATTGCCGGACCGGGCAGCTGGCCGGTCAGTAACAAACAATTAAAAACTTTTTGCTTAAAGTTTCCTCCACTTCGTATACGGCTTTTCCATACGATAAATTATTGTGTGTAAAGCGGCGAGCGCTTTTCCTCTCTTACTTTTATTTCGTTTCTTTTCGATGGCCTTCCTGCTGAGGGTATTTTCAGTTTAATGGGAATTTTGGAAAACACACAAAGGGAAGTACTTAAGAAGTGTTCAATTTACAATCAATTCCGGGAATTTTCCAGTGAGAAATAAAAAAACTATAAGGATGTTGAAGAGTATAATAAAATAGAGCTTAAGTTTGACACATTGACATTTGGATTTATAAATTCAAAATTTATAGGAATTATTAAATTAAATAGAATTTGGAAATAAATTCTATAGGAATTAAGAGAATTTAAGTAAATAAAGAACGAAGTTTTAAATAAAGTTTTAAAAAATATTTAAAGGAAATAGACTGATGAAATCTTTAATCTTTAACCATGTAAAAAACCTATATATTGTATTACCAAGCCAGGGTATTAAGAACCCACCTCCCTTCGACTCTCCAGTTTTCTTGCGTTTTACACATATATAGTATATATATACATATATATTTTTGGCAGTTTTATTGAGCTAAAGTACTTTGTGATATATGGACAGGCTGGAGGGGTAAACTGCGACGTGGGCGGCGCACTAAAGTTCAAATGGGGCAGCAACAATCTCATCAACTTCCCGTTTATGCACTTTTCCGATTCCGGTGGCGGGTGTGGGCGCCTCGTAGCGGCCGCAGTAGTGGAGCTGTTTTTGGGGGGAAAAGCGGTTGTGGGGTAAGTGGAAAGTGTCTAGAGCTCTTTCTGTGGCAGACTCTTTACCTGTTGGCCAATTAAATTTTCAAAACGTGGCCGCACAAAAGTCCAGGCGCCCATATTGCGATGCTCTTCCTGGCTCCAAACAAAAGCTGCACAGGAAAAAATATATAAATATAAGAAAGTGATTAATAAAATTAAAATAAAAAATAAAACACAAAATATAAAGAATTGGTTAAGCTAAAAACTAATTAAAAAGTAGGGTTCCGAAATTTAAGTTATAGTTTTTTTTTATGGATAATTTTATTTTCCGTGTAAAGGGTAAGGATGGAGTAAAACGGGACTGGCCAACTTTGTGGGCAAAGTTTACGACATGAACTCACATTGCACGTTGCCATACTGGGCCAACTGGGCCTTTAGCTCCTGGAGGGGGAATGGACAGAGGGACTCCAGGCGCAGGATGGCCGTATCATGGGCCTGCCGCTTCTCGCGCTCCTCGGCCAGATTGTAGTAGTGTTTGCCGCTGCACAGGATGACCTTTTTCACCTGCTCCGCCTTGACGGTGGTATCACCTATTGCAGGAAAATGGGAGTAAGTTTATTAGGAAAACCAAACTTAAATAAAAGAAACAAAGTAGCTTTAACATTTTTATTTTTAACTTTACAGTTTTTTAAGAGTGTACTCTAGGAAGTCCGCAAGACATAAAAATAAATATATATATAATAGTAAGTCTTCTTTACATCAGTTATAATGCTTGAAATTTTCAGCCCTCTCTAAACCTTATATCCTTTTCCATTTTCACATAATTTATATAATTAAGTTTAACTGCCACACTTCTCTGACAAGTGTACATGACACGTGTCAGAATAACTGGCATGAGCCAAAGCAGGTACTATCTCTGTACTTCCAAGAATTTAACAAGAATTAAATAAAATAATAAGAAGAAGAGCATAAATAAATAGTAAATAAAATAATAATAATTTAATAGAAATTGTCACTTCTAAATGCTTTTCTCATTTCCTGTAAGCATCAACACCATAAATATAACATCTTACTCACCCAATACATTGTGAAAGAGTGTCCCCGGCTGGAAATCTTCATGTGTGGACGTTGCGGCTGGGAGGCGGAGCAGCGTCTTTGGGGCCACCACTACCAGTGGCTTCCGGAAATTTCTTGCCAGCTGGCGACGCAAGACATGATAGTACTGGGCGGGCGTTGTGGGGTTAACGATGTGCACGTTGACGGCATCGCCATCTGGCGCGGTCTCCTTGGAGTCGCACAGTTGCAGGAAGCGCTCGATGCGACAGGAACTGTGCTCCGAGGCAGCACCATCGTAGCCATGGGGAAGCAGCATCACCAGGGCATTTGACTCCATCCATTTGGCTAAGAGAAATATGTTCTTAATTATAAGGTAAAATGAAGGAAAGTGGCTGGATGGTATTTACGAAATAATCACAAGACTCAATTAAATCAGTAATAAATAAAAGTATCTTTCGTTTAGCTATTTCCATAATTAATCACTACTCACTCTCGCCGGACACAATAAACGTATCAATGATGATCTGTGCTCCATTGGCAAAGTCCCCGAATTGTGCCTCCCAGATGATCAGATTATTGGGATTATCAATGGCCATGCCATATTCGAAGCCCAGCACCGCCTCCTCCGATAGAATACTGTGAGCCAGTTCCAGTTTGCCGCCATGTCCACCTTCCATGCTGTTGAGCGGGACAAACATCTCGTTGCTTTGCTGATCCACCAGCATGGCATGGCGATGGGAGAAGGTTCCTCTGCCCACATCCTCACCACTGATCCGGACATTGTGGCCCTGATACATAAGACTTCCGATAGCCATAGCCTCAGCGGTGGCCCAATCGATCTTGGCCCCATTCTCCAGCTTTTTTAAGCGAGCTGTGACATGGGTTTTGAGTAGATGAGGATGAATGTTCTACAAAGGATTGGGGTTACTTTAATTATTTAATTAATTATCTAAATAATAACTCACGAAATCCTCAGGGAAGGCCACACTTTGCTGTCCTATGTAGTGCAACAAGGAGTAGTCCAAGCCAGTATCCCAATAGGTCAGCTCCTTGGAGGGCGCCAACTGAAGATCCTTCCACTGTTTCTCAAAATACGAAGGCGGCGGCTGATAGGTGGGAGCCAAGGCCAACTCCTCGCCCAGATACTTCATGTAGTCATCCCTCATTTCCTTGGCCTGTGACTCAGAGAGAACCTGCTCCTTGGCTAGTTGCTGGGCATACAAATCCGGCACCGATTCCCTCTGATGGACAATCTTGTAGACCAGAGGATTCGTGAAGGTGGGATCGTCCAGCTCGTTGTGGCCCCAGCGACGGAAGCAGTTGAGATCAATGAAAATGTCCTTGCGGAACTCCCTCTGATAGCGGAAGGCCAGGTTTGTGATGCGGGCCAAGGCCTCAGGATCATCTCCATTCACATGGAATACCGGCGCTTGGATGGACTTGGCCAAGTCCGAGGTGTAGGCCGTGGATCGTCCACGGTCTCCGGGTGTGGTGAATCCCACCTGGTTGTTGACAATCAAATGCAGGCTGCCGCCCACCTCAAAGTGCGGCACATAGGCCATGTTCAGGCACTCCTGGTTAATACCCTGCCCGGCGAAGGCCGCATCTCCATGCAGGATTACGTTGAGTACATGTTGGCCAAACGGCTGACTGTCGCTATCTCCAAAGGCGCCCTCGCCCCGTGTTTGCTGCTTGGAACGCGTTTTGCCCATGGCCACGGGATTGGCAGCCTGTTAGAGAGCGAACGAAGGACAAAGGATCCGGAAGATAAAATCGGGAATCAAATTTCAAAGTTTGGCGTGTGTCGGCTTACCTCCAGATGCGAGGGATTGCGCACCATGCTGAAGTTCAGGCTCTTGCCCAGCACCTGCAGCTGCTCGGAAACATCTGTGTGCGATTCGGTTTAGGTTTGATTAAATTAAGCATACGCCATGTGTGCTTAGGCTAGCAAACCTACTTTCATTCTCCATTATGGCCACCCACAAGGAGAGCGCTTTGAAAGATTTGATCGACTGGGAATTATCCTTTACTCAAGATATATATTTTCTTAAATATTTAGTTTAATAATCAATAATTAGATAAGGTTTTTGAATAATACATAAAATAAAATTATAAAAAATCAAAGAGTAACCCAAAACTTCCCAGAAAAAAGATGGAAAAATAATTCTGAACTGATTATCTCATTACAAATGACCCAAACTATGAAATATTCTTTAGTACACGTAACAAGGAACCCAAGATAATGATCATCCCTTCCTGTGGGTACCCTATAAAGCTCACAACAACAACAAATATATAACCCCCGAAATTTGCCCGGAAAAGTTTCACTTACGGAAATGACTTATGACGTCGGACATGGCCTCGATGTCTTCGGGAAACTCGGATGCGCCGCTGAGTTTGCGGAAAACTTTCGCCGGCCGCATGTTGAGCAGGGCGGCCTGCAGCGGGGTTCGTCCTCGGTGGGGCATCGCCAGGACCACGTGCTCAATGTTCCCTGTCATTCCGTTGGACAATTTTTGTCGTTGTCGCCGTTATTTCCATGGATGTTTTCATTGTTTTCGTTGTTTTAATCGGAATTGCATGCAAGGGAGAAAAGTTTTTCGAAGGGGGAACACAGATTAGGGTTAAGTAAGCGTGCGGTGATATGTGAGAGCTTGTGAAGGGGCACCTGTTCAGGTGTGGCAACGGGAAATGATAGTCGGTTCACCCTGGTCCCTGAGGCGAAAATCAAACAAAGCACTGTCATCTCTATTACTTAAACAGAAGATAAAGTGTGGCGGCTTAAAATGGGTCCACGATTTCGTGGAATGCTTATCGCGTTGAAGGAGGAAAATCAAGAAAGGATTTGGCTTTACACTGGGAAATACATGGTAAAGAGCTAGTTCAGCTTGAAATAATTTTTAGGATAGCTTTAAAATAATTCAATAAAGCATTAAATAAAATTCTAATTACCTTAAAGATTTAATACAGCATTCTTAAATGATTCCAAATCACCAGCAAAGTTTATGCCACCCTTGTGATTATTTCAAGTATATTTCAAATTACCCTAAAGTTATCTAAACACCTAAAGAGCCGACCTGCATGTTAATTTAAATTACCAAATTTTCAATGCGAATGTGAGGGAAATGGAAATGAAATATTTTCAAGTCCTCACCTTGGACGCTGTCGCGTAGCAGCTGCCAGAAGAAGGCCAGCATGGACTCGGCGCCCTCGCCCCCGTACCGCTTGACAGTGGGAAACTTGAGGGCCATGAAATTGTCCCAGGCCTGCGACTTAATTAACAGCTCGGCGATTTCGCAGCGCTCGGCATTCTGCAGCTGCTGCTGGTCCAGCGTCTCGAAGTTCCTGGCCAGCCACTCGCGCTCCTCGATGTCCTGCGAAAATAAAGGCAGCGGGATCAACAAGGTACTATGTTTATGGAAGTGAGAGACACTCAGAGAACAATTTTAAAATAAAATTATAGGGATTTAGGATATATTTCCCATTTAATTTTAATATTTTTATAAATAAAGTATTTATTTATAAAGTATATATTTCCCAATCTCCAAACTTGCTTTAAATACTAATCCCTCTTAGGTGCTTAAACGTTTTTCCAAGTGTCCTGTGAGCGGGCCACTTACCTCGACATAGGAGAACTCGGCGCTGGCTGAGCGGCCGCAGTAAATGTCCTTGAGCAGCTGCTCCAGCTGGGCGACGTCCTGGGCCACCTGCGGACCACTTAGGAGGCCAGCGGTGCGCACCGAGTCCTGTGTCTGCAGTCCATAAAATGCGGGACTTAATTCCTGCAGCTCCTCCTTGCTGGCCGGCCAAAGCACGCCCACGGAAATTCACAGGACAAATACACGCAGCCAGGACAACGGTTGGGTGACATTATCAACAACAAAAAAACAAAAAAACGAGAGCATGAAGGGAGAATAAAATATGACATTTGCCGGGATGATTTCTGGGGGTGTCCAGTCCACAGCAGGACCCTCCAGGACTCCGCCTACCTCGCCCTGATGCTGATGGGATTTACGGTCGCCAATTTGTGTCCGTGCTGGCGAAAGGCCTCCACGAAACGATAGACATTGCCCTGCGAGTTCCTCGACGCCCGCACATCCTCGGCCACTGGAACGAACACATGCGTAAACAATATAAATTTCGACTCACGTTATAAATTATTTAAAAAAGGATTCACGTGCATCTCCCATTGCCACGGCCATTGCTATTGCCTCTGCCACAGTGTGCGGCCTTTTGAATTTATTGGCCTTTTACTTTTATGATATTTATTCTTTGCTTTTTACGCTCCGCTTCATTTTGATGGACTAGCTGCGAGGTATGTGCACTTTCGAATGGTATTTGAACCGCAAATATTTGGCATTCGATATGGATTCATATTTCAAATGCCAAACGGGACATTTATAGATAATTTACACTTCTTTATTAATTCTGAACTGCTGACCTTCTGCGTAGACAAAAAAATCTGATAATTGATATGTATTTTCCTTTTTAAATCAATTGTTTCTCTGTCAGTTTATTTATCAAAGCAAAAGACATTTAAAATTCAAAATAAATTGAAAACATGCAGCCATATTATTTCACTTAAATATTGATAAATATTTTTAAATATCCTAAAAGAGTATTCAATGTTTTTCTATGGAAAAACAAACACAGGATTTGTGTTCCATATGAGAAATGGCAATGGTTGTTTTTATTGGTTCTTTTTTCGACCATTTCATTCTCTGGTTGAGCCATTGACAACTCGTTTGCTGCTTAGGTGTTTACGTGCTAAAGTGTTATCCAGCTTAGAGGATTTATATGCGATGACGCATATCACTCGATTACCGAAGGAAAAAAACTTCCCCCTCCTTGGAAAATCCGTGGGACAGGCCACGGGTCACAGAATCTCCAGCAGCTGGCGGTTGGCATTAACATTTGGCTGTTGCCAGTTTTGGATCCGCATTAAAATTGAGTTTCCTCAAAAATTTATGCAATTTCTCGACAACATTTTCGGTGATAAATCAATTTAATGTTAAAGTGTAAGGTCGCCCTGGACAGGACAGGAATGATGAATTGTATTTGCGGCGACAACATTTCAACTTGGGCGTGTAAATATTATTGGAGCACAGCGGCGTGTCCTTTGCCAAAGGATAATGGTTGTCCTCTCCGAGATGCAGGCAAGGGACGCCACACAAACAAGTCGGTGAGCACAGCAGGGGCCGCCTCCTGTACTCTCCCACGGGGCTGTCATGTGAATTTAATCAGACTACATTCAGGGAAATTTATATAGTTTAAGGGGAAAGTTAAATTTTAATGGGGACAATAAATATACATATGTGAAAATTATGTATATAATTATTTTGTTGACATAAAATAGTATTTTTTACTGTATAATATTTAAAAGGGAAATACAATTTCATTTGAGATTTAGTTTGAAGTTTTTTGTAAATTTGTATGCTTGCTTGGAAATATATTTTGGTAATTGTAAATGTATATTGACAAAATAAAATATAACGGTTTCTTCTAATTTCCTATAAGCTTTTCTCAACTCTATTCTCAGTGCAGTGATTTTTGTTGCTGATGTCATATAGCGAGCGTTCCCAGCCCAAGCCTTTGAAGGCTCCTCTCTGCCAGCTAAAGGCTCCCGGCTGACTACCGACTGGTGTCCACCGACACTGCTTTCAATGGACTGCTGGCCACGGTGTCGATAAGCCCCCAATTGTCTACGCAACGGAGGATACAGGACGAGCACAAAGCAGACTCCGGTCTTTCGGTCTATTGTTCACCGGACTTTGATATTTTGTCAAGGTTTTCGGCAGACTCCCCATTGTGAGTTTTCGTGCGGAATATCTCTTTCTCGGCTGTCTTTGCTTAATTAGTGCAGATTCCCAAAACAGACCATGGGGGGTTTCAGGCAATCTCTTGGCTCTAAATATAAACTCTTAACACTGGGCTGCACCATATATTTCAAGTTTATCAGATTTGAAGGTGGGAGAACATGTGATAAGCTAAAAACCAAAGATTAGTACGGCCAGGTAACAGGAAACAAGGCAACATTAAAGCCATAAAAAATATTCCACTAGCTAGAAGGAGTTGTATTTCTTTCAAAATTTGGTAAGATTTGGGCATAAACAATAATGAGTTGGTAATAATTATAACAATGCGAATTAATGGCATCCCCTTTTAACCACCAATTGTTTATCTTTTTTAATAATATATTATGAGCTTCTATATAAGCAAAACATTTATTTTTAGACAAGTATCTGTGCCAAAAATAAGTTTGCTCTCAGCTGGGTGTAATTTGCAAAAGACTATTTAAATGTTAAATTAAAATGCAAAATAACAGAATAATACATTTTAATAATATGGAATACAATTTTGTATCTAACGAATCATTTGCAATCTGTTTAATTACATCCAAAATATTACAGAATATCCTGAAACATTTCAAATATAAATATTGTTTTCTTATTGTGTCGTTCATATTCATAATATTTACGGATCTCGTATATACCCCTCCTTACAGAGGGTATTAAGATACAAACACACCCAACAGGTTGGCTCGAACATGTTCGAACTGCAGGCTAAAGTCACAAACGCCCCGGGATTGAGTTCGTATTTGAGTTCGACTTTTGCTTCTGGTTTCTGAGTTTAGCCGCAGCAATTTGTTTTTGATCTTTTGTTTGGATTGTTGTGTTTCATGGAGTTGTTGTGGCGTTTGTTGTTAGTCAGCTGCTTGGGTCACAGCAAAACAGTGATAAACAGCCGGCTTGGAAATTAGGGAGCGGTCAAGGGGTCACTACACAAAACATAGCCACAGCGCAGAGACACTACACAGAAAACTCCTGTGGATTTCGGAGTACATTTCCACTGCTTATTTAGTTGTTTTTGGTCTTGGTACACATTTCTTATCGATGCGATGGTTATCTCGACGGATGAGGCCTTTTTTATAATTGAAGTCTTGGCAACACTTTGGGATTAGGCACTGGAAACCCCTGGCAATACCTTGAAATTCGCGTCGTGGTTGTGGTTTATATCCCCAAACACCCTTCTCGCTGTGATAGTATCGCGAGAGTGGGCGTGGCAGTCTTGCAATTTGCAAATCGGAACTCGCCAAGTAACGGAGCATGCTGATCAATGGGAATAGTGCGGAAATCTGCCGGATCACCTGATAAAAATAAAGACGCGGATACGCACGCCGATCACTGTTGCCGTCGCGATTCGACCCAGAACTGAAATCTATATAATTTTGTTTGGAGTCCGGGACCCCCTCAAGTATTCCGAATGCTGATAAGCTCAGGAAGAGAGCCGAAGAGAGTATGAATTGGAATTGAAATGAATATAAATGTATGTATAGGTTTCTCTTTGGTATCTCTCAGATTTGATTTAATTTTTTTGTGGCCTACTTTAGGGTATACCTGTTAATTAACAGCTCGCGTTTTGGGTTCTGTTAAGTTGATATTGTTATACACATGTAGTTAATGATAATGACACCAAAACATGGCCCTAGTTGGAATTTCGAAATTGTTTCTTATCAGTTACTAAAGCTGATAATGCAGCAGGTTCGCTGGCCACTAATTGATGGTGGTTTTTTTGTCGGAGAATTAAAAAACGAGTTGAAATCTTCAAGTAGAATGACTCAAGAGTCTAAAAATGTATGTGGTTATTCCCCTAATTTTAGATAAAATGAATTAAAAATAATTGGAAAACCTTGAATGACGAGTTTCTCTTATAAATATGCAAGGATTTTTTGTGAAAGTTTGTTGAATAAATATTTTCCTGATATTAATTATAAATAAATTAAACTAAATTGCGAATTAAGTTGTGAAATGTTCTTGCTATTATAAATGACTGAAATTAGTAATATATGAGAAAAGAAAAAATAGCAGGTGAAATTATTAAATAGTAATGTTTATTTTAATTTTGATAAAAACATGAACGCTTTATATGGAAATTATTTATTTATTATGGAATCTTTATTTAACTTCTTCATTAGGTATTAACCTTCTCAACAACATTTTTATTAAAATCCAAGCAAGCCGACAAAAGCTTAGCCACTTTAACCTCATAAATATTTCTGTAATTCAAATAAATGAAATTAATAAATTATTCCAAAGTAAATATATTCTTAGCTTATACAAAATAAAACCTGAAATATAATATTTATATATCATTTGCTTTGGTTACAAGTTGTCTTTAAGGAAGTCCTGTAAAGTCCAGTAAGGATTTTTCAAGTCTGCTTAAATTTTCCTCGCAGAAAATGTATTTATTTTATCTTTTCCATTACCCGGTTTACCCGTATTCCTTACTCGTTCCCTTGTTTATTTCTTCATTAATGAAGGCCATGACACTTTCATGGCCTAATGAAATCAATCCGTAGGCCTTTCGTCGACGCCCGCCATTCATAAAACTTGAGCTGCAGCGGAAATGCCGTATGATGGGCGGTAATGGGTCATTGTCTATAATTATAGAGGAAGTGTAATCTGTAGAAATACATGGATACATATACCAGCTATATATACAATACGGCCCATTCAATTTTCCACAAAATGGCCGCGTCATGACAAACGCTGATGATTAACTGGAATGAAAATGAATCACAAAAATCGCCGAGTGTCCACAGTCAACAGAGAGCTAAATCCCGAATACCGGAGTAAACAAATAAATTGGTAACTTTGGCCAACTTGCACAATCTAGAGCACTGAGCCCAAAAAGAGAGAGCTAAAAGCGAGGGAAACGCCGCAAGGAATGCGTTATCAGTGCGTGAGGGCCCAATGATTAGATATGGTTAACTTTATCTGGCCGATAAGGAAACGTTTCACAATCGACTAGACGGCGACAGGTGAACAGAGTTTTGGCAACGCCCCGATCAGTTCAGTTTTAGTCTTAGCTGAGCGGCTCGCTGCAACGAACGTGTTTTTCTGCCTGGTAATTGGGAAATAAATTCCAAAATTGGTGACAAAGTGATAAGAAGAAGGCTGATAAGCCTTTGGCCCACAAACTGATGATGTCATCAAGTGAAAATTGTCGAAGAAAACCAAGAAAAACTGGGATAAAACAAAGAAATATAGTGAAAACTAAAGATATTTAATCAGAAAAATATAAAACTTACTGAATATTTAAGAAATTTACTAAATTAATGTTATTTCAAGAAGAAGCCACTCCCTTATCATCTGTAAAAGTGAAAAAAATGTGAAAAAGTCCTGGGAAATATCCTATTTAAAGATTTTCAATAAAGTTAATTTATTTTCTTAATTTTGTGGCTTTGGAAAGTAGTGAAAACTTCCTGACATATATCTTTAATTTTTCTTTTAGCAGTGAAACGAAAAAAACCGAAAATCGAATTACTATAAGTGCTAACGAAAGCGAGTGAAAATGCGCTTCAAACTGTTTGTGGTTTGTGCGCTGGCCTGTGGCTTTATGGCCTATGTCCTGGCCAACGAAAACTTCTCCGACGAGAAACTGGAGTTTGAGGATCAGATTATGAATGCAGTGCCAGTGGAGCAGCCCAAGGCCCAGCCGAAACCCAAGCCTCAGGTTGAATTTGTGGATGTACCAAAGGCCACACCTGATCCCAAGAAGGTGGTAGTGGCGAATCCGAGCCCGAGCCCAAAACCATCAGTGCTCACCACCCAAAAGCCGGCCAAGAATGTGGGCATCGGTGGCCAGCGGATGATACCTGTGGTGCATGTCGACAGCCGTGGTACGGATGATGTCCTGACCGTAGCCGGTTTGAAGCCACAGGCCATGTCGGGAGCCCTAATCATGCCCGATGACTATATGGGCGAGCTGTACGACGTGGACACTAGTGGCTACAATTGGGGTGAGTATTCAGTGTCCCTGCGCTGATTCAGTTAACATAGTCCATTACTCATACGCCGTGTTGCCCGCTGGATGGGCTATCTTATCAGGGCAGCAAGCTCAGTTGGCTTCAGCTCGGTTTAGTTACCAATATTTGCTCGATAACCTGTTCGCTGGCCCACCCCACTCACCCACTCACTCGGGCAGGTGTTGTAAGCTCTCTTTTCCCCAGTTTTTCCTCGCGCTCTCTCTCTCTGTTTGGTTCTGATAAGATAATGCCCGGGTTGAGGCATTAAAAAGCTAACGATTCCCTTGTTTTCTGCTCCACCTTTTGCTCGGCAAACAAAACAAGTGCGTGGTGCAGGGGTCTATATATGTATGCATGTATGCTTGTATATAACCCATATCTTTGTGGACAGAAGAGAGCATTTGGAGTACATGGACTTGCGTGATTCAGTTTACAACCTCTGCTGGCAATTGCAAAAGCAACTCGTTTTATCATTTGTTCAGCACTGAAATATTGGCTATTCGGTAAGGGAATTGGATTTTTTCCTATATTAGTCAGAGGTCTTTGTTTGTCTGTGGTTATCCGATTAAAAGGGTTGGGCTGAGGTAGATTTTATATCAATGTTGTGGAATTTTAGTATATCCGGATGATGATTCAGGATTGGAATTTGTTTGAGAAATTTCTTGGTAATATTTGTTGAAGAATCAGATTTTAGATACAATCAAGGGCTTACAATTTTTGATATGATTCATTAGTGGTACAGTAACTTCATTTAGAACCCAACAAAAAATATATAAATCCACATTTCTTTAGCTCTCCTTGTCTCAAAATTGGTTTTCCCATTGAAAAAACTTAATTTTGCTTCTCATATTGTATATTTGAAATGTCTTTAAAAGCTTAGGCTAACTTAAAACTAGAATTTTTGCTCTCGGCTTGTCCTTGGGAACGCACAATTTGCACTGTAAACCGCTTCGGGGTCATTGGTCCTTGCTGCCTGATCCCTTACGCACTCATCGAGATGCGTTGCTCGTACTCGGCGATGCGCATTCGTACAGGAACCACCAAACTGAGGTCCTCCATGATGGCGTGATGCTGGGGTCGCACAGTTGCGCTCGAGTTTTGCCGCGAAATGGTGGCCCGTGACTTGTCCATCGATGGCTTGCGGCGCAGCGAGCACTTGCGATGGCTGCCACCCTTGCCCACGCCCGTGGGCGTGGCAAATGGAGAGGGAATCGAAGCAGATGCCCCCAAACGTTTGGGCTTGGGTGGTGGCACCATTTGGACGCTGGTTGTCTGGGAGCTGATTGAGTTCAGGGAGCTATTGCTACCGGTGGTGGCAGCCACCTGAGGACGACTTGAACGCAACAGCGATATGAAGCGATTTCGCTGGGAGTTGGTATGGCCGGAGGACTCAAAGGTGTTGGTCAGCTTGTTGAAGAAGTTGATTTTGTCGCTGACAGTGGGCACCACAGCAGCTGCGGCAGTTTCCTGTTGCAAGTGTTGTTGCTCATGTTGCAGTTGTTGCTGATGCTGCTGCAGTTGAACTTCCTCGTCCTGCTGCACTGCGGCTTGCGGTTTGTCCTGCTCCACATCGGAAGCATTATTCCGTTTGGACATTTCCAGAACCTTTTCCCGCAACTCCATGGACCAGCGCTTTTGTGCCGTATGCAATTTGGGTCGCAGTGCCGGAATGCCGTCCCCGTTCTGATTTTTGGTCAGCTCCAGGGCCAGTTGGCTGGTGAAGCGCGGTTTTGGCGTGGAAGTAACCGCCGGGGCGGACATGTCCTCATCAATGTCCATTTCCAGTTCGCTGATAAAGGAGTTCGATGTTGAGTTGCGGGAAGTGGAGCCAGAGCCAGTGCTTGTGCCAGAGCCCAAAGCCATGGCACTGCCGAAGCCAGGAGAGTCGGGATTCAGTTTGTAGTTGTAAAACTGGAAGTTGAATGTGCTGATGCTCATGTTGAATGTTCTTTTCAGACTGTGATGAAGTAACCAGGAAACCTGAACTTATATACTGTCTCTTCTAGGAGCTACCTGCTTCTAAAGCAAGTCCTACCTGGAGTCTCTGCTAAATCCCAACAGCTGCCGCGGCTCAACTTGACTCGCCTGGGGCTGGATTCGGGGAAAACTACCTGAGCTGGGGCTCTGTCATAAAGATAAAAAAGGAAAATGGCAAGAGGCCAGATTTCCCGGGAATCGCAACCCGAACACGCGAATTTTGCGTGTTTTCCGCGCACTAATTTTCACGAAAAAGACAGCGACTGCTCCGCTGCTAATCCGCGCACTTTTATGAGGAACTCACAAAAAGGATTAGCGTACGATTTACGATCCGCTCTCGTCCTGTTCGGGGGCATTAATTCATAAATAGCTTAAAAACGCGACAGATGTTCTCTGGGATGTTCGAGAAAAATGCCGTCGATCTGGTTTTATGGTCCAATCTCTTCGCTCCGCTGTGTTGACGTTTCATTAGCTGGCTCATTACAATCAAAATCAATGCAATTAATGGCCAATAATTCACTATACACTCGGCAATTGACAGATGGCAAAACAGAGCAGGAGAACACAGAGAGAGACAGGGGAAAGTGTGAAAAGGGTTGAAAATGGAAATTATAAATGCAGAATACAACTACAAATTGCACTTATTCAATGCAAATTGCGATAGAAGGACGAAATTACTATGCACAAGGGAGAAAAAAGGTGCCACAGGGTCTTAATTGAATATCATAATTAATGGATGGAAGTTATTAGTAAAGCTTATGGTTTAAATAGCAGAAAATTAAAGCGAAATGAAACAGGAAAGTGTATTGCAAATAAGGGTTTAAAGTATGATAATTACTCGATAGTAAAATCAAAGAGAGAGGGTTGGTGAGATTTTATAACATTTGCTTAAGCAATTTATCTTAATTTCATAATATGATTTATATCAATTTTATATGCTTTTATTAGGAGTTAATTAATTGGTCTAATAGTTACACGAGAAATTTAAGTAAACTTTTTTAAAGTACAAATTTAAACCCGCTTGAGAACTTTCATTTTAAGAAAATATAGAATCTTTGTAAAAAATCCATTTCTTGTAAAATCTAATAACAATTTCTTATATTAAATTCCTTAGATATCAAACGTATTTCTTAATAATTCCCCTTAATTTCTTTTCTGTTATTATGCTGTAAACTAAAACTTTAAGAGCATTAGAGAACAATTTCCCTTGGAAATTACTTTACATTTCCTTTACCATTCCGGATGCAACCTCAGCTCTCTCCAGGGAGATGTCAGAAATATTTGGAAATCCTTGCACAGAGCTCCTCCACAAAAACTTCGCCAGCAATTTAAGTTTCTGGCCAGAGTCAGGAGCAATATTCTTAAGCGGATCCACTGACATTGCCACTGTCCGGGCTCCTGTTACAGGAGGAGTGTCCAATGGGAACCGTCAGCTTTGCACTTAATCAGCTTAAATTGCTTTAAAAGGCCAGCAGCAGCAGCAGCAGCAGCGGTGAAAAGAAATTAGAAGCGGGTGGAGGGGAAGGAGAGCTAGAAAGGCAGGAGAGAAATGAATATTAACTGTGACCTTTAATGGCCAAGTGCCTGGAACGTGAAAGCGGCCAGGGATGTAGCCAAGTTGCAGCCAGAAAATGCAGAAAATGCAAAAGAGCTTCCGACGAAGCTGTGCAAAGTTTTCTTTTCACTTTATGCCTCCACCGGCAGCCCTGCAGTGCTGGCTGGATAATATTGTGGAATTGAAAAAGTAATCTTCCGGGATTAGGCGTGAAATTATAATGATAGGCCAGAGTTCGCCGTACTAAGCTATTTGTCTTTGGCTCCTCTTTTTCTTCTCCATAGATCCCAACAACAATGTTGCACCGCCCTCAACTCCTTCCACGGCGGCTGGGGGATATACCATTACCGCTGCCCGACTTGCTGAGCTGCGACAGACCTTCATGTACTGGTACTTTGACAAGGACATGTTCGGAGGACGGGCTGACTATCAGTTTGATATTCATGCCTCGATGACGCAGCTCCACAAGAATCTTAACTTTCAGCTGCCATTCTACGGATTCCGCTTCAACTACACGAGGGTGAGTTTGAATTATAAATAATTTAATGGCACTTTAAATCTATAAGTTTACTTATAATTCTTCTTCAACAGCTCTCCCTCAACGGCTACTTGGAGTTCTCAGATCCGCCAGAGTATCTCACATATCCCCTGGTTTTCCCGATCAAGGACTGGCCTACCAAGCGGGATCCCTCCTTCATGGGCATCTTCTTCAGCAAGTGCCGTGTTGGCCGCATCTATCCTTCCGATATTGACCAGCGCACGCCCGGCGTCTACTTCCGGTGAGTTTAACATATCCCTGATATCCCTGAATCATGGCATTCATGACATCTCTATATCTAACCATTCGCCTCCACTGCCCCCATTTGCATTTATTTGCTAACCATATTTATTTGCCTTGCTTCTCGTGGCATTTGCATATTCAAAATCAGCACCGAGCACGCGCCAGGCAAAAGTATTTATACGTTTATATATTCGTTCTACGTGCGACTAAAAACTAACACAAAATAGCCAGTTAGCTGCTGGCATGTGTGTGCTCCACTGTTCATTTCCGGTTGCTCCATTTTCAGGCTGCATTTATGCATATGGGTTTCAAGAGGGTATGATTTATTAAGCGGAGAATTTGGTAAAGCCCAAAGTTTTATTTTTAAAGGAATATTTTTGGTTTAAAGACTGTTTACTTAGGCTTAAAGTAAAACTAGTTACTAGCTTTAAATAAATTATTTTTGCTCACTGAGTATCTAAAATCTTTTAATTTGATTTTACATTAAATTTTTTACATCTTTTATAATAATAAAATATATCAAAGAGAGTATATAAATATTCCCTGGTACGAAATTTAAACCTTCCACATTGTTTGCCATTGATATTGTTTTGGAGCTTGTTACTGTCATTTATGGCCCCCGTATTTCTGCATTATTTACATGGCGACTACCTGTTCTCTGTTGCTTCATAATGTCCTTCGGCTCCCGCGGCACTATCTGCTGCCAGTGGATTTCCTTGTCCATTATGTTCCCGTCGATGCGTGCATTCATTGCAAATTTGATGGTCCAATAGTCCTGCTGCATTGTTCAGGAGCCACAGCAAGGAAAATGCCATAAAATGCCGTTCAACCGGTGAAGCCTGCACAGAAATTTCCATACTGATGCAGTTGGGAAAAGGGGGTAGAGAGCTCTCAGTGATCCAATTTGTCTCTAATTATATTCAGTTGGTCCTGCACTTTCCGAGGACAATGTTTAAATTTATACAAGGATGACTTTTCTTTTTTTGTTTCCTATTTCTGTTGTTTTTTTTGCTGCCTTTCCATGGCTAATTATGCAAATGAATGCCAGCGGGGGGGTTAAAAGTTATTTGTGGGCTATTTATGTGGGTTGCCAACGGCAAGAGGGGCAGCATCAAAAAAATAAAGCCTTTACAAATTCTGTAATCCCGGACACAACAAAAAAAGCCAGCCACTCAAAAATGCATTAATTAGTTAAAGCCAGAAAGTTCCATCTTAAATCACTTGCTTGCTGCTGGTTAACCCTTAGTTTTTTGTGGTGGATTCCGCTATTTGGAGCATAAATTATGGCTTCAGTAACCTCAAATTTCATGACTTTCAAGGAAAAATGAAAGAAAAAACTGAAAGACAGAGCATAAATTACTGAAGAGTGACACAGAATGACGAGTCAGTGGAGGGATGTGTATGCATGTCCTGAAATTGCAGAGAGAATTCGTAGGGAATTCAAATAAAAATAAAAAAGTAGGCCACAAAAAGGTTTTGAATGGTTTAATCAATTTGACAGCTTTATGAATGCTTTAAAGCATTGCAAGATAAATGTTTTGCTATTCAGTACTTTTTTTTCGCAATTTTTTTCTGCTCCTTTTCAGAGGATGTAGATTGTTGTCAACACTTTGCGTTGGCCTGGCTGATAAATTGCCACAACGGAGCAATTAACATCCTGCGAAGCGCACAAGGAGCAGGAAAAAAGCGTGTACTCTTCAATGCAATTTTTATAGTTTTATAGTTTTTAACACAGTCCGACAATATGTCAAACTTGCTTCGCATAACTCGTTCAATGGCAAAAAACGCGCCCCTCCCCCACAGAGTCCATGGTCACCCAGTGACATTTAATTGTCTTTGACTCGGGCATAGCGCCATCAAGGGGAAATGCTCAGCCAAACTTTGATGAGAACACTGGGAAAAAGTGCCTGAGATATATTTAAATATATTTTAAAACTAATAGAATAATTAAACAAAGTAAAAATTACTTAAAAACATCATTGTGTGTGTAAAGCTTGATCAAAACCCTTTCTATTCATTTCTTTTTACTTTTATCTTGCTTATAAATTCAAATAACACACATATTCTCTCACTGCACCTGTGTGCGGCTATGCCAGAGTGTGGGCAGCGACTGGAGCTGTGACTGGAATTTAATTTAAATAACTTTGCTTGGTGCAAAAGATAAAGAAGCCAGGCAGAGCCAGAGAACTGTGAAATGCGAGCGATGTAAAATTTTTGCCCACCCCATTTCCCCCAGAAAACCACCCCTCAACCCCCTCTTTTCCCCCTCTCACACACACACACACACCTACCCCCTCGATCGACAACTCCTGCATATAATTATTTCGCATCAATTTAATTACACGCTCACACTTAGTGCTCAGCGCTGGATTAGCTCAAAGTGCTGGGCGTCGCGCATACGCCACGTTGGCCGTCGTCCACTTTGAGCATTAAATTCATTATGAGCGTACGTTTAATTACACACGCAAACGTTTAGCGAATAAAAACTTAATGCCAAGTGGGGTGTCGTTTGTTCGGGGTTTTCCAGTGGTTTTTTTTCGGTTAATGTTTTTTTCTCTTTGCTTTATTTTTGACATGTGTTAAACGCTTCAAAGTTTGTCAGCAATTTATATGTTTGTATGATTTTCATTTGGTGTAAATGTGCGTTGTGCTTTTAATTGTTGTTTGGCAAAGAGGGCAGCAGGAAACGAAATCGTAATTGCCGGCCAGCCTTTGCGCAATTAAAACATTTTTTCGGCAGGAGCAAACAATGGGTCAAAGGTGTCAAAGGGAATTGTGGATTAAAATGCGGGGATTCGGGGTTTATTTAATTATACTTCGTTGAAAAAAAAGGCTTTTACATCGAGATACAATAAACTATATAAAACAAATATTTTAAAAAATAATATATTAACGAGAGGTTGGTAATATTAAAATAATATTAAGTGAATAACTTAATAAGTGTTTAAAGCAGCTTTTAGCATTTAATTTCAAAATTTAAAAAAGTATTAAAGACCCAAGCAAAGTTATGAAAGCAAAACATATTTTTACTAACACTTCAAATGCATAAATACCAAACCTTGTTTTCATCTTAAACTTTCCCTGCTTTCCCTCTTTGTATGCCTTTAATTATTCCTGCACTTTCCCATACTCACACAAGCTTAACTGTGAAAAGTGTTCCCTTTTAGTTAACCGAAAAGTTTCTTTGGCAACAACAGTCTTTATTCTTTATAACCATGGCGCCATAATAATGCCGCTTCATTATTCCCTTTTGCCAATCATAACAAGAACCTGCTCCACCATCCCTCCTGTCCCTTCGTCCTTCGTCCTTGGCGGGGCCATTTGCAAGTCTCGGTTTGCATTTTGCTTGCGAGGCAGCAGAGAGAGAGAGCGCTTTCCGCGCGATGGTTCTGCAGCTTACATGCAATTTTCGCCATTTTCTTTAAGTACAGCCATTGTTTCACTTTCATTTACACCCGAGATGGAATTGGGCCACACGGCCAAGACTGAGACTGAGACGGAGACGGAGACATGGCTGAAAACGAGGATAAGGCAAGGATAAGGAAGGCAGCGGGTCGCGGCTCGAACGAAGCCATCCCCATGCAAAAGCGGCGAAAAGGCATTTTAACCTACAAATGCAGACAAAACTGTGGCAGCGCCCGAATGTATGCAATAAAGTACATAATGGCGCAGTTCAAGAAGTGGAAAGCGTTGGGGCTTTAGGGGGCTAAGAAGGAGGCGGAGGCGGGCAAAAATGGGAGCTCGACTTGGTTACGTATATAAATATGTGAGCCTTCAAGTTTCTATTACTTTTTTGTGACTCTTTCTATGGCTGCACAGAGGGAAAAGCAATAAAAATAACTAAGAAAATATTTACTATATGCTAGAAATTGCTTTTAAGTGGTTTCAGACAATTTAAAGGACTAAGGGATAGTTTTAAAATATTTTTTATTATTTAGAAATGATTCAACTTAACTTTAAAAGGAAAACTCTTTACAAAACATAGAGTTTTCTAAAGGAAATTAATATTGTATAGCAATGGGAATTATCTAAATTATCTAAAATCAGTTTCTAAAATCCTAAAAATCGTTTTTCAAAATGTTAAATTTCTAAATAGAATTTCTTTTCAGTGCCTGTATAAATGTGTGTGGCTTTTTGGCTTACTTACACGTAAAAGTTGTCGAGTCTGTGGCTGTTTTTGGCTGCTGCGCGCGCATTTCTAGGCTGAGTGACAATTTTCATTTCTTTTTTTTATATTTTTGTTGTAGACCGAATGTCAATTGCAGACTTTTAAAGTTTTTTTTTTGCTCTGGGCAAGCAGATGATAAACTATGCCAGTGTGCGACTGTGTGTGCGGTTATCTTCTTCTTTTGGCCCTGGCATGCGGTTTTTGCACATTTTCAGCAAACGCTTTTTTCCTCTTTATTTTTTATATGCCTCTTTTTGCCAGGAAGGAAAGTGTAATTTTGTAATTTATTTCCATTGCCAGCTGCTGCCAGTTATAATTTATGGGCCCTCAAATATTGAAAATTTAATGCATGTACACACGGGTATGTGTCGGATCATTATGGCTGCATTATGAGTATTTATTATGGAATTGTTCAAGTGTTAATAAATATATGTATAGAGAGAGATGGAGGGGTAAATGGCCTCCACTTCACTGCCTTCCCTGCTCATGTTTGTTTGCATTTTCTGTTGTGTGTGGGGGTGACGTTGTGGGGATGCCCGAACAAATACCAGAGCAAAATCAATAAAATGTTACCGGTCAAATGCAAATAGAAAATGGTACACATTCATCTTTGTTTGCCAGAAACACAGACATTCTGTAGAAGCATAACGAGTTTTTCGTTTTCAATTGTTATAGTTCCAAATTAATGTCCTGGTCAAAGCGCCTGGGAATTAGTTTACCCAAGGGAATACTCTATAGCTAGGGCTTTTATTGGATTCTTTACTAAATGCTATAAAGGTAAATTATTGCATTCAGCTAGAATTCAATTTTGTTTAATTTTTAAAAGATTTTAGTTCAGTTAAGCGGATGAGCAATTCAACAACCATTTAATACTTTATTTTAAAGTGATTTATTTCATTTAAAATAAGTGATATATCTTCGAATTAATTTCGTTTAAATTAAAATAAAATCTTTAAAGTATTTTAAAATATACCTTAAATGCATAGTAAACCATTTAACTAGAACTCTTTAGAAGTTTCTTTGCTTAATCTGCCATAAAACTAAATACCTTTTCAATAGTTAATTTTATCAATAAATTTTTGACATAGAAACACCTGTCAAAGAATGTTATAAAAGGGATCCGACAGCATTGTTTCATTTGCAACTAAATTTTGGGAAAAATCCTTTACCCCTTTTCATTTAAAATTCAATTTGAATATTTCCATTATTTATTTCCATTTCAAATTCTGTTGAAATGCGAGTTAGTGAGTTTTTGGTTCACTTCCTCGACACGCACCTGGACATGTTTATATTGAGCCGGACGCTTAATTTGCTAAGCCTCTTATGCCGGCCAGAGAAGCTTTTGCCAATTCCCTCCACAATTGTCCAACCTCTCGGATGTGGTACCAGCAATTCCAATGCAATTGTCCGGCAATGAAAACTCGCTTAAGTTGGATCCGTGTGGCCAACTCCAAATCAAAGGCTGCTGCAGGTTAATAAAAAATCCGACCTTCGGTAAATCGGCTTAAGATTTATTTGTCTGACAGTCATTCTCCCGGCTTTTGTCTAAGCATTTTCCATTGAGCCCGGTTGTAATTTAACCGAAACTGGCTTAAAGCAATTTATGACGGCGAGAATGGGAACAGTTTGAAGTGCTTTAGCCGGTGGCTGAATGGGGTGCTCGCGGCGTATGCGTAATGAATAATTAAAGCATATAAATCATACGCCACGTTGCCGCAGTGGCGTCGCCAATGTGTCGGCCGTCGATACGGATTCAGAATACCCACTCCTCATCCCTCACCGCCCCCAGAGAAACACACTTGAAAGTGCTCACGAGAGCGTAAAATAAATAAAATGTTTATGAAAATATGCCTGAGCCGAGAACGTAATGAGGAGGAGCAAAAATCAGTATCTCTGCTCCCCGCCTGCGTTCTGATTTATATGCCGAACATCGAATCCATTTATCATCCAGCCAGACGCCAACCGAAATTCGCTTTGCATATACTCCTGGCTCCTGGCTCCTTGCGCTCCCCTGGTCCCAGCTCCAACTCCCTGCTCCTTAATTTCCCATCGCACATGAGCCGGAAACTGACGCAAAAACCATTCCTACTTGCAGCGTGGAACGTGATCTGATGGGTCGCACGGACCGGTTCGGTGTGGAGGTGCGTGAGCGCACCATGTGGGATATTCGACAGGGCGTCGTTGGCGCCGATACCTTCATTCCCAAGCACGTGGTGATCGCCACCTGGAAGAACGTGTCCTTTGCCGGCGGCATTGATAACTCCCTCTTCACGGTAAGCTTTAAGATTTATTGCCTGTGATTTATTATCGAATTAAATAGCAATCTGATTATATCAATAACAAAAACTATTTTTGATTTATGTTAATATTAACTTTAAAAATTTTATTTCCCATAGACAAACACCTTCCAAATGGTCCTGGCCACCGATGAGGTCTACACCTACATTATCTTCAACTATGCCATTCTCAACTGGCTTTCTCACACCGAAGCCGGAGGAGATACGACCCAGGGAGCTGGCGGTGTTCCTGCATTTGTAAGTGGTCCTTGGACTTCCCTTACTTTTTTTATTCCCATTCTGTCGGTTGGCACTCAATTAAACAGTTGACTTCGTAGGAAACTTTTGCCAACTGATTGTGAGGGGAAAGGGTTGTAGTTTTCCCAGGATGTTCTGTCCTGTTTGCTTAGGTGACTCGTTGGGCAATCAAAAAGAATTAGTAAAGAGAAAGTGAAGTTTTTGTGGCTGAGGATTGGTAAAAAGGGATTTATAAAAAAGATAGTAGAGTGAGCAATTTTAAAGCTTGAATAATTATTAAGTTTATGACAAATATTCATAGCTGACATGTAAGAGAGGTCCTTAATTAGTTACAAGTATTTCCACAAGTCATATTTTCCTTAAATTCCTCAAAATATCATTTCCGAAACCCACTTATAATAATTACAATTATCGTTTGCATAAATCGTTTTATGTTTGCCAACCATTTGGCGAGTCGAGTCCTCTTCAACCTGCCGGCACTTGCAGTAATTAAACGCACAATTTAAACTTTGCCTAAGCCCCGAAACATAATTGCCAACTTTGCGAGCAGTTAATTAAATGTGTGAGAGAGATCCGCATGCATGTGAATTTAATTGCAATGTTCCATGACCCCATCCCTCCCTTGACATGCCATTACCATCCACTGATGAGTGAACTTCACCCCCATTTTCAGGTCGGTTTCAATGCAGGCAACGGCACTCAGGCCTACGAGTACAAGCCATACAGCCAGAACATGGTGATTAGGGATTTGGCCATCAGAGGATGGGCGAACGGATTCCCGGGTCGTCACATATTCCGCGTGGACGAACAGATTCTAATTGGTTCCTGCAACAAGGATATCGGTAGGTTTAACAGCCTTGCCACTTTGATATCTTAAATAATTATAATTTCTATTTAATTAGATGCCGCTCTGTTGCCTTTGACCTTTGCTCCCGAATCTGGCAATATGTTGGGTGGACAGGTGGTTAATATCACTGGGCCCTGCTTCGATCCAAACATCCGAGTGACCTGCCACTTTGACACGGAATCCGTGCTGGGAACCTATGTGGATAGGAATCGCGTGATTTGCGTTCAGCCATACCTCAAGGCTGAGGGATATATCCGCTTCCAGATCTCTGTGGGCACGCAGCGTTTTAAGTGGCGCGGCAAGTACTTTGTGGAGACACCGGCCGCTGCCACCGAGAAGATCTTCTTTGCCACCGATGATGTGCACAAGAAGAATCCCGCCGAGATCCGCATCACCTGGGATCGCTACAACATGACCTCCAACCTGAATGCCAATGTGATGATCTCTCTGTGGGGTTATCGTGAGACCAAGATCGAGCCTCAACTGGAATATATTGATGTGATTGAAGCTAGCTATTCCAATACGGGCAGCTATGTGATCACACCCTCGAATTATTTGAACCGCAACAACATCAATCGTGACATGCAGTTTGGCTTCCTTCAGATCAATCTCACCCAGCCCGAGCAGTATTCCGGCCTTTCTATCAGTCCGTGAGTAGAAAAATTAATACATTAAATTATTTTAAGTTAAGAATCTAGTGATTATAGTGGAACAGGAATTTTTCCAATAACTTTTTCAGCTGTTTGCATTTTTTCCTTATCCCTTTCTTTGATTACAATTTTATTTCAGTTAGAAATTAGTAAAATGGTTTTAAATTGCGCTATAAAACAGATTTTGATTTAAAAACGAAAGCAATGTAAGAAATACTTACTCTAATTACAAACTGCTAAAACTTTTTCCTTCAATTTTATATAGCCAACTTTATGGGAAATAATTTATTCAGTCAGTTGGTTGAATTTGCACTGGCCCCAATCCTTTCCCGATTCCATTGTTATTATGTTTTAATTGGTTCTCGGTTGTCTCAATGTGTCAGCTCAGTGTCGAGTGCCTGCCGTTCCAATGGCTGGTCTATCCCATGTTTTTATTCAATTTGCTGGGGCAATTTCAATGACAATGAGACCGGGCTGAAATGCACTTTGGATGTGCCACCAGATTCCACCATCATCATCATCCTCATCCACTCAAGCTTCAATCAATTTGCTCTGGCTGGAACGAAGATTGCTTATTATGACAGCCTGTAATTGCGAGACATTCTCAGAGCTAATCAATAATGGAAATGTGTTTTTAATGGCCATGGCCAGTGGTAATCGCCAGCATTTTGGTCCGCCAGCTTTTGCATTTAAGCCTTTTCGTTCACGTCCTGCAATTATTTAGCACTTAAACCCGAATCATCTTCCGACCCATAAAAATGTGGTGCTCCGATATACGAGTTGTATTTTGGTTCTGTTCATTTGGAATATCAGGCTTGCAGAGAGGTTTCTTTGTGAAATAAATTGATTGAAATTAAATAAACATTTATTTAAAACTTAATAAATATTTTAGAATAATTAAAAAAGGTTTTTATTTGTACATATTTCATATATAATGTTTCTAGTAATATCTTGAGTTTAAAATCACAAACTTCTAAAAAGCAGATAGTCAGAAATACTCATTTAATAATTTCTCACTCTCCAAAAATAAACCATAAACTGATTTCTCTTAGTGTCTCCCCAAAGACGCAATATAAAACCATTTCTTCTTTTTTTTGTTTTTGGTTTATGGCACCTTTGGGTGTCGTTAGCCGGGCCCAAAGTGGCCGTGGGTGGGCTCCGAAATAAATTGTTAGCATTGTTTCAACATTTAATTTCCATTTGATGGCCGGGTAATTGTGAAAACTTAATGAAAAATATCACCATGGCAGCAGTGGGCGGTGCCAACTAGGCGACGCCTAATGGTGAATTCGTGTTGCTCGTCAAAAGGCGACCAAGGAGTCCTTGGTCCTTGTTTATTAGCTGTCATTGTGCCACCTGTACGAATGGCTGCCGGGGCGTATGATTAATGTCAGCCATGGAAATGAATCTTTGGCTCACAGTTTCGCAAATGCATTTTCACCATTTTCGTTTTCAATTTCCCTTGCAGAATCCTGTGGTCCCGCCCAATACCATTGGGCTGGTATATGGCACCCCAATGGGAGCGACAGCACGGAAAGCGCTGGCCGCGAGCTCTCTGCGATAATTGGATTCGCAGCGACCGATTCCTCAGGTAAGACTCAACAAATATGCATTTGCATTTGCTGCGCTAATTAAAAGCAACCAAACGCGAGGGGGAAATTGGATGCACAGTCGGTCATATACATAGCCTGGACCATGCCTTCTAATTAGCGCAGGATTGCAATAAAGGGACTTTGCCCGGGCTAAAATTGATGTTGCCGCTTGGCTTTGCAGGAACTTTGCCGCCGATTTGCCCCTGTGCCCATGCACCCTTGACCAGGCGGTTCTGGACAAAGGACGCTTCCGGCCGGATCGTGAGTGCGACAAGGACTCGAATCCCAGTTGCCTAAGGCATCGCGGAGCCATCCATTGTGTGGTCAGTGGAACGCCAGTGTAAGTATTTAAGAGTATTTATAGTTTTTTGTTTAGGAAAATTAATTGTTGTTTTTATTTTAAATCCATTTTATTTCTTATAGTGCCCAAGGAGCTGAACAGCAGTGCTGCTACGATCGTTATGGCTTCCTGATGCTGACCTATGACCAGATGTGGGGCTCCCGTCCTCGTCGCGTTCACAACTTGGGCAAGATGCCCTGGAACGAGGCCAGCAAGGTGCCTTCTCTGTCCATGTGGTTCCATGACATGCGTCCCTTTTACTCCTGCTGCTACTGGCAAGAGGAGCAGGCTGTTGGCTGCGAAACCTATCGCTTCGAGCGTCGTCCCTCGCAGGATTGTGTGGCCTATCAGGCGCCTGGTATTGCCGGCGTCTTTGGAGATCCTCACTTTGTGACTTTCGATGGACAAGCGTACACCTTCAACGGCTTGGGAGAGTTTGTTTTGGCCCGCAGCGTGGACGAGAGCAACAGGTTTGAGATCCAGGGACGATTCCAGCAGCTGCCCAATAATTATTATGGCGAGGTGAAGGCCACACAGCTGACGGCGATGGCTATGCGAGGCAATACAACCACCACCATTGAGGTGCGTCTGCGTCCTCTGCACGCACGCTGGCGCTATCGCCTGGATGTCTTGGCCGATGGTCGTCGAGTGTACTTCGATCGTGAGAGCTTGAAGTTCCAGCATTTTGATGGAGTCACTGTGTATACTCCCACCTACCTGCTCAATCAGTCCCAGGTGGTGGTGCAGTTCGATGCGGGCATTGGCGTGGAGGTGGTCGAAAATGAGGGCTTTATGACTGGTCGCGTTTTTCTGCCCTGGAAGTTTATAGTGAGTTTAAAGCGAGAGATATTTGAGATCTTGAATCCTTTTATTGATGCACATTTTTTTAAATATATATATTAATTTATTTTATATTTTATTCCAGAACAAAACGGCTGGACTCTTTGGCAACTGGAGCTTTAACAAGCTGGATGACTTCATGCTACCCAATGGCCAGGTGGCCTCTCTGAACCTGAACGACCTGCGCAGCATCCACACCAACTTTGGCCTCAAATGGATGCTTACGGATCGCGAGGTTCCTGGCGTGGGAGCTGCCCTCTTCACCCGCGAATTTGGAAGGATGTCCAGCTACTATGCAAATGCCACTTTCCAGCCTAATTATGTCCTGGATCCAGCGGACTTCCTGCCTGCGAATCGTACCTATGATCTGGAGAGAGCCGAGGAATTGTGCGGAGAATGTATGCAGTGCCAGTATGACTATGCAATGACCCTCAATCGAGATTTGGCGCATTTCACAAAGAATTACTATGACACTATAGTCAATATGCAGTCGGAGAATTCGAAGTGAGTAACTAGATTTAAAAATGAAATTTAGTAACACTATTAAAACTTTTATATATATATTATTTTTAAAGACTTTCTTTCTGAGCAACCAAATACTAATCTTTAATATTTTGTCTTCTTAGACCTGTTATATCCTGCGGTGTGCTGCAAACTCCTCGATTTGGTCGCAAGCTAAGCTTTGACTTTATGCCAGGAGCCAAGGTGTCCTTTGAGTGCAATGAAGGCTTTATTTTGGTAGGAGATCAAAGGAGAGAGTGCCTGGCCAATGGTCTTTGGAATGTTCCCGAATATGGTTATACCGAGTGTCTGCGTAAGTATTAATAAATTAATAATATTCTTTATATAGAAAGCCTATATCTAAATTGTTAATAACCTGTCTTAAGTGCTACTGACTGACTGCATTAAATTAGGAAATTTATTCATTAAGAATGTTATATATTTGTTACCAAAATTATTCCGCTTAGAAAAAAGGTTATTAAATTAATTTATATTTTATATAAAAGCAATATTTAATTAATTGAAATTCACAAATCAGTCAGCCAGTAGAATATTCCATGTTTTCCGCCCCTGATTTTCATGCTTTTCCCCTCTTCTGACCCTTTGCTGACCTTACACTTCCGCTTCCGCTTTCCCCGCGCAGGTGAGGTGTACTACACGCGTCGCGTCGCTTTCATTGCAATTGGCATTATCTTCCTGGTGATCTGCCCGCTGATGCTGTGCATCGTCTGCGGCGTATACCGCTACCGTCAGAAGCAACTGAAGGAGGATCCACAGTGGCAGATGCCGATGCTGCCCCGATCGAGGGCCAGCTCCGCTAGGAATTTGCGAACTCTGAACTATGACGATGATAGCGATACGGATGCGAGTACGCTGAAGAAAAGTAGGTCCTACGACAAAGTATATCGCACGAACGAACCATTACCTGGCAAACCGCAAATTGATTTTCCAGCTAAGAAATGGGATCTGGATGAGAACGATGAGGACGTGACCTCCTCGGAAGGTAGTGAGATTAGAAACAGCTCCAAGCTGGCCAAGGACATTTCCTACATTAATCCGAACGTAACCCACGTAACAGGTGAGAAGCCGAAGCAGTCGGGTCGCCGCTCCCTGCGCTCTCCCTCCGGCACGGAGCTGGATCAGCAAGGAGAGCACGACGATCCCAACCACCATCCGGATGAGGACGATGACTTTGATGAGGCGGATGTCCATGGCGGCACCATTCACCCGGCGGGCTACCACCAGCCGCTGTCACCGGAGGAGGCCGATCAGCTGCATCGCCAGCAGTATAGCCCCACCTTTAGCGGCCTAGACAGTCGCACCAGCGGGGCCAGTTCCATCAACTACACCCCTCAGCAGCAGGCGGCGGTCCAGAATCGCTTCGGAGGAGTGCCGGTGCTGCCCAGCAATACGCAGTACTTCAGCGGAACTCCCCAGGGAGTGGCCACGCCCCTGAGAACAGCTCCAACGCCGCTGACACAGGACAGCGGCCTGCCATCGCCGCCGCTGGCCACCTCGCCCACGCCCTCGGTGCAGAAGTCCACGGAGGTCTAGGAGGTCTCATCCGAAGAACATCGCCCCCTCCCACCTGCCCCTAGCTGCAAAGTTCAAATACTAAGAGCCACCCAACTAATAACTAGATTTAAGAAACTTTGCCTTTATAACACTTTACCTGTTCGCCATGACCTCCATTAAGCAGGGCTGCTCATAGAGTGCACCTGCAGGTGCTTTGAATGAGCAGCTCTGTCCTAAAACCCATATAAAATAGTCCCAAACTTCTATCACAATCGCAATAATTAAGCATAATCCAATCGTTAAGTCATCTATCTGTATTTAATTCGGCCCAGGTAAATCATCATCGTTTTGTATTGAATAAAACACCAACACTTGTTTATAGTACTTTACACATTAACAATTCTTGTATTTAATAATTATCCCGATTCTTATTCTCCTTGCAGGGCGATTCGATAATGCCAATTGTTACATGAAAGTTGACACTTCGCAGGGTTTAGTTAGTTAGTTTGCAATGTCTGTCAATTTTCTGTAATAATTTGTAGTAAAATATTTTATTCGGAGACAAAATAAGCATTATAAATTGCCAACAATTAACAAAGCAGAAGTACACATTTACAAGATAAATAAACTGCATGTCAGACATTTTGTCAAGAAGGGAATTTTAATGAAAAGAAGTTTAGAAAAATGTATTTAATTTAACTTAAAATCAGTATACACAAAGAACAAAATGGGCAGTAAAGATGCTTCATTTAAACTTTGAATTGAAGTCAAAATTAAATCATTTAAGCTTAACATTTTAGCTTGGTTTAATTTGCAGTTTGAAAAATATATAACTTGGCATATACAATTTACTTTTTACTAGAATTTTTCAAAGATTATCTCCCTTCTATCCCCCATTTTGTTGTCCAGTGTATTCTCCTCAATGCAACGGCAGTGCAAACACGAATTACATGAAATTTATAACGAAGCAATAAGACCGAAGCCAAAGACATTAATCTTCGACTGTCACTTGGTTTTGTTTTTTTTTGTAAGCACTGTCTCATTGTTGTTTTTCTGCTGATGCCACTGTTACCACTGCCACGCCCATTCACTCCACCTACGCCCACCCACAGGGGGGCGAAATGTGTATTGTGTGCATTACGCCAATGTCAATCAATCTTGAGCAAATTGATGGACAAGTTGCCGTTACTTATGTCTGCTTGTCCGCTGCTGCTGCTGCTGTTGCTGAATCCTTCGTCCTTTCCATCAATGTGCCAGTATGCAGCGTTTGTCTATCCGGGAATAGAACGAAACAACAATGGCAGGACGAAACGAGCTCGAAAACTAGGCGACTATGTAGTTTTGAGCCTTGAGGGGTTAAGGTGCGGCGAGTGGGAGAAGTGGACTGCCGGATGGCTAGATGGATGGCCTAGTTGGTGGCTTAATTTATGAACAGCAGAGGTATAGAGAGGTAGTTTTCCCAGAAGCTACAAGCTACAAAAGCTAAAAATACACTTGAAGACTTGAGCTAAAGGAAAGGATAATAAAAGAGTTGTTAGTTTTATTTTTTGTATATGTTAATAAAGCTAAATAAATAAATGTGTATTAGATAATTTAATTAACAACAAATAAATACAATTTTTAATAAGTATACAGTACATTAAGCTCCCATTTCCCAGAACCTTTATGTATAATTTTCCGATTTACCATTGTAAACTTTCACAGGACACGAGGAACAATCTGCCCGAGTGGCAAGCATCTCTCTTGGCCTGGTCCTGCTCATCCTGATTCCTAGCCTGCTGCTCTTGGTTTGTGGAGCGAGTTATTGGATTCGCGAGCGAATCGCTCGAGAGGAAGAGGAGGCTGCCCAGGCTTTGTTGCCCAAATCCAAGTGGCAGAAGTCGAAACAACATGTAATTTGATTAGCACATTGATGAGCTGACGCAGACGTGCGATCGTGGGCTGAATAAGGAATCGCAGGATGCGGATTTACAAGCTCAGATGTAATTATAGAATTTCATTTTCAAAGAGACGACACGCATCAAAACTTTATTTATTAACCACAAAATAAAATGTATAAAAAAACAAACAGAAATTGAATTTATTTATGAAAATATTTTTGATTTTCAGGAATTATTTATGAAAGTTGTTCTAAAGTTTAACTTTGTTCAATCATTTTTCAATGATAGAAAAAAGGATTAGATAATACTTGCTTCTTTTCATAATTTTTTCCCACATTTTTATTGAGAATTAAGTCAAACTTACCTTTGATTTCACACCTTAAATAACCAAATAAAATATTTAAATAAGATAAGATAAGATAATTATATAATATAAAACAACCATCATCATTTCAGGGTTCAATGAAATATTTTTATTTGTTTCTGCGTATGTTTATCTTGCATTTTACTCTTGGGTTACAATTACATATTGATTCACTTTAACATATTTAACATTTATATACTCCATTTTCTTGTACAGATGAAGACAGACAGGAGGGGCAGATACTGGGCTCAGATGGGGGCTTAGTTAGCTTAGCACTTAACACGTCTTACAGTACAAGTAATTAACTTAGATTTAACACTCAACACCACTTTAGATCAACGGAAAACAAATCGAGTCTTAAGCTACGCTTGCCTTAGAAGAACATTCAGCTGAACAGTTGGATACACTTTAATAATTAATTGTTACTTCACTTTTTTTTTTAGAGTATTTGCATCTGTGCACATTGATATTGCTATGGATATATCTATATATATGTATATATAGGTATGCACTTAACCAAAGTCCATGATTTCGGAGAGAGAGATCTCCGGCGTGATGGCTTAAGAACTATAAAGCTATTTTTCAGTTAGAGTAAAGTAGAGATTTGTCCTTCGTAACGATGCCCATAGATTAATGGAAACTTGAACGATGCCTGGAGAGTTCTTCAATATATATGCATTTTTATATATAGGATTGCTTAGCCTATAGTACTATTTTTTTTGCTGGATGCCTTGGACTGTAGAACACACATATATATCCTTGTAAATACTTGTATTTCGGTTGTGTGTATTTCGGTTGTACATTTGTATATAGGGTTTACTTTTGGTGCAGTTTTGGGTTTGCTAACAGTTTTTGTCATTGGTTTATTTACTGGTCGATAGCCCTGTATAGAAGTTGACGAACCCAATTACATCTAGATGTATACATTATATAGTATCTTTGTTTATGCTTTCTTTCCTTTTGTTTTTGTTTATCCTTTGGTGCCTTGTGGTTATGCTAATTTACGTTTACGGCTTAATTAAGTTGTCCCAAAAGTTGAGAGTGGTTTAGTTAGAATATTTGCCTTACATTGTTTCGCTTGTCGATTTGTTTTTTTTTACAGTTCGAGTGCCTTTGCCTCCCTCGATTAGAATTAGTTACACGAAAAAGTTCAGCCTAAGAAACCATCACAAAGTAGGATCATAATAAATACATATTAACAAATTACACGCACATCCTTTTACACAAAATAGTACGCACACACATCTACAAGGATATCGCAAACACACTTAGATAGTTTAAATATTTTTACAGGATAATCCACAGGCTGTAACGAGAAAACAATTTAGAGCGATTTTAGTGGAAATGCTTGAACGCAAAATGGGAAATATAAATACTTATATGTCGGTCACGAACTGACCCAGCATTAAATGAGGTTATTCTATACACAGGGAGAAAATATAGTATACTAAATATAGTTTAAAAAGTAGAGAAGTATCTATAAGGAATTTAATATCTTAATTAAATTAAATTGAAATATTTATGATCAAAGAAACAGGTATTATCGTTTGTCTTCCACTCATATTTAATAAGTATATTTATTAAAAATATTATACAAAATTCCTATTAAAATATTTAAATATGCAAAGAACAATACTATATTTTCTAAATCTGTAGTATATAGCTGTGTGGAAATCAGAGCTCTGTTTGTGTTTGCCTAAGCGTTTGGCTCCCGTGAGCACGCAATTCAATTTAACCCTTCACGCCCAATTACGCCGTAAAGCCGGGACACGGATATGGGCCAGGATCGCCGGAGAGGACAGAGCGGGGCCAGGACACACGAGCTGGAAACAGTGTCAATGTCAAAAGTTGGACTTTGGCCATGTGGAAACGGAACGGAACAAGAAACTTGGCTGGCTTTTTTCGCCGGACTCGTGTTTGTTATGCCAACTGCGTGCCGGTTGAGGGGCAGTTTCCAAGGGGTCCTGTGCTCAGAGGTCGTCGTGGGTGCGCCTGAAAACAAGCCACAAAACAGTCCAACTACAAAGGCGCAAACAACTTTTGATTGCCAAAAAAAAGAGAAGAAAAAAAAGCAGTTCAACCTATGTCGGCGGCCTTTGTTTGGGAATTTTCAAAATTTCAATCACGTAAGCAATTCCCTACCCCAACAACTAGATAAAAAAATAAGCAAAGTTTAAAGGTCTGCCAGAAAAACGATTATTTATGGCATTAGTGGAGCCAGTTTTATGGCTCCCGGCAGTTTTGATCTTTGCATTTGCGGTTTGGCAAGTTTCGAGTTTCAATTTAGAGGCTGACCATAAAACTCCTGCACTTGGACAAGGCATAACATATTTGTTTTTGGCAACTCAACTTATTTTTGTTAGAGAAAGCAAGGTAAATCTAAGCCATTTTTTTAGGGATTATTGAACACATTTTCAAGCCACTAAAAATGGCAACAAATTCATTGAATTTTTATTTCCTGAATTCTATTTTAATTGCTGGATTTCAAAAGGTTTCTCTTTGAATAATAAAACCCCACTTTTAATGGATGTGACAGCTGGAAATGAATAAATGAATCGATGGTATCGAATGGCTGACATAGAGCAGTCGATAGTAATTGCACATGCATGTTAACCCCGTAGCTGCTGACAGCATCCTGTCCCACCGACCACCCCTTATCCTTGCCCAGATCCTGCTGACACGCTAAGCAATTTAACAATTTTACAGACAATTAAACAACAACATGCTACGAGTCCTTGGCTGTCCTTCGGCCGAGCTGTCATTGAATCGACTACGACTACGACCACGACGACAAAATGGCTAAAATGTACTTGCATCTAATGCTCTTCCTTTCTCCTTGCCCCTCCTACCCTGCCACTCGGCACATAAAATATCGATTAGTTTAATGTGCAAAAATAGCAGCAAGTGTTTCTTTGGGGGTCATCCCCGGCCACGCCCCCTCCCTTCCCAGCGCTCCCCGTGGCCTCTGACAAGCGAACGGACGGACACACACAGGAATTCTCAGCAAATTGAATTAAAATTGTAAATATCGGAGCATCGTTGTTGGCTGGGAACTTTATGGCCCCACAAATCAAATGCACGAAGGTGGCCCAAATGTTGTCCATACGCCCCGTGGACATACACTGTGCAAAAGGGAATGTTTGAGTGGCAAAAAGTGTAGAGAAAAAGGCGGCGCAAAGCGGGGCAGAAAAAAAATGGCACTTTAGCACCACCACTGCTGTCTGAAAAGTCTGAAAAGTTTACGCCTTTTATAGAGCGAAATAAAAAAAGAGCAAAACTGTGTTGGAAAGAACTAAAGAAAATGCGCTGGCCGCAACAAAAAAAAGCCGCGCGCTGGAAAAATCGCAAACGGAAAACGGAAAAATGGTTCACGGAAAGTTACCGCTATCGAAGATGCTTTTGTTTCCCTTTTTATTCGCGGCAAATTGCATTCGATTGAAAAGGAAAAACATAAACTCTGCGCTCACACACTCGATTTGCAGCGATTGCAAAGGATATATAAAGGGCTATATATTTTCACGTGGAAAATAACAATATTTTCTCAGCCGTAAATATGCTGATACAAAATGTTTTTAATTAAAGTGCGAAGCAAATATTTGTAAACCTCAACCAGGTGTCGATGGGGAATGTTTGGAAATATTGCGCGGCTTACATGGTAAAAGTTTCTTTATTTTTATTATAGTACATTTTTTTTGGGGAGAAAAATTTCAGCAATTTACTAAGAAAAAATGCAGTGCATATTTTTTATATTTATGAAAATGTTCATGTATGAAAATGTTAATAATTCTTTCTTAAAATATGAAATGCATTGCACTTTAAGTCCTGATTCTGTCATAGCAAATGCCACTTCCGACTCCTTATGCCATCAAATACTCCGGCTGAGAGCTCTACTATATAAACAACGATCCAGTTCAATTTGGTATGGTAAACCAGCCTCAAATTGATTTGTTGTCGGTAACATTTAAAGGCAGACAGTGACTTGATTTGCCGACAGTGCAGGGTTTGGAGCGTCGCGTTGCTGCAGCTGCTGAGCTGCGTGGCAAAGTTGCCTCGGTATGCAAATGAATCGAAGCCATCGAAGTCATCGAAGTCCTCTGTGTTTGCCCAGGTTCTATTTGTGGCGGCAGAGTGGGGGCTTGGCAAAGGATAAAGTCAGTTAATGCTGTTGCCAAGTTGTCTGCAATGGAATGGAATGTCTCTCTTGTTTGCCTGTTTGCAATCATTCCAACTTTAATTGAAATTAGTGCCGAGTTTTCGATTAAGCCACGCCTTGAATGTTTTCCCAGGCAAATGTTGACAATAATGACCCATGTCTGTTGAGTCCTTGTTGCAATTAAATTACCTCTGCTACAAGCTCCAACGCACTGTGAGTCTCCTGCATCCCTGTATCATTTATTAATAGAGCAGTTGGGGGCAATAAAAGTTTTTATGCCTTTGCCTTTGCCCCAAAAAACTGCCAGTCGACAGTATAATCTAAATAGGAAAACTTTTACTTTTGGGCATCCGAAAAACTAAACATGCTAGAAACTTTGTCCCACATTCTGACATTTTCACCAGGTGAGCAGCAAAAAAAAGATGAGATAACTCAATGAGGGAGGTGCTCCTTTTGGAAATGTGAGGAGTTTCTATTGAATTTACGGGGTCAACCCTTTCGGTTGCACGGGGCGTATACGTAACGCATCTGGCAAGGCCTCATTATCGCTCTGTTCTAACGTCATCAGCATTATTACTATATAAGCGTTATTATGTCGCAACTTTCCCGGGCTAGCACAATTTTCTTTCTTTATTTTTCCTCAGTTTTCCCTTCGTCCGGCGCCCTGGGACCGGGAGCAGAACGAAGCCTTTTGCCTCTGACATTTTGTCGTCGGCTCATCGCAATCATAATTTCCATCTTTATGAATTTTAAATGAGACAGAGAAAGAGACCGGGTCTCCTTTTCTCCCTGCAGCTGACAAACTTTGCACGCCTGTCACTGGGACTTTCAGCTAAATTTTTAATAAGATGCCCGGCCTTGAGTGCCACGCCCAATTGTCGCATAAGAGTTTATGCCGTATTTAGTTGGGTAAATATTTATTTGATTGGTATTTTCATTTTCCGCCGCGCTTTCCGGATTTGTGTGTGTTAGCGCACAGGAAGCGGAAATTGTGCGAGGTCGATGGCAGCATCAGAAAATCCATTGATGCGGAAATGTAAAGAAAAGCCGGCCTTTTATTGCCTCGGAATAAATTTGCCCCAGATAAACACACTACTATTTATCCCTCCGTCTATCTGTCTGTCTATCTGCCTGCCTGTCTGTCTGTCGGGGCGTATGATAAATGATTGTGAAGTGGATCTGATGAGGCGAGTGGCTCATTAAAGTTGATGGATATAGAGTGCAGGCAGTGCAATCATTAAAAATAATTACAATTCTGAAGTACGGTTCTATGGCCAATGCATTCCCTCATCGAAGGTTTCCCTTAAAGCGAAGGAACTCGGGGGAAAGGCCTCTAAAGTAAAGGCAGCCAGCCAGCAACATCCTGTACAAATAGGCCGGATGTGAAGAATAAATAAGACTAAATAGGAAAAATGAGGAAAATTATGAGCAGACGAAAAGGGAGAGTAACGAAACGGAAAGGAAAAGGAAAGGAAACAGCCCAAAAGCTGGATTACTTTTGTGGGTTTACTGGACGGGAAGGAGTCGAAAAAGTGCCACCAAATCAGGCAACTTTTATGGGTATTTTGTACTTTTTACTTCTGGCTCCAATGAATTTCAATGAGCCACCCCGAGGATGAGCTCGGGCCAACGCTGAGATTTATTAAAAATGCCTGACCATATTTCGAGACATTTAATTAGGGAAATTTTCTGCCGCAAAAACTAATCAATGTTAATCCATTTCTAACGATGCCTCGTTAGGAGCTCCCCAAAGAACAACACACTCGTTCCACGCACCCACACATATCGCTCCTGATGCCCTCTGAATGGCATCATCAAAATTCCTGTGCCTGCCAACTTCCAAGTCATCAAATTGCATGCCAACTTGTTGTTGTTGCCCCTGGCATTTAACGATAATGTGCCCCATATCGAGGCCATAAGCAGATATATACTAACTGCGCTATAGACAGATATATACCGAAAAATTGGGCCAACGAAATTTGCTTGCAGGAATTTAGCATTCAGCGTTTTTTTTTGTTTGCTTCGGCATGCTGCTCACATACATGCGAATGGGTTTTTGAGGGGGCGTTTAATGCGATTTCATTTAGCTTTGAGACATTGTACATTAGGCCAAGTTTTGGTTAAAAATAGGCACGAGGGTTGGCATTAAAAATGTGATATTTTTGCTGAATTTATAGACGGTGTTTCCTAATTTGAGAATTAGATTGTATTTGGCTTTGAAAAGTAATTTGAATTTTGTTTTAAATAAATTATTTATGTTTAAAATGGCAGGACCTTTTACTAATAGCTTTGCAGAGGTTTAATTTAATAATTACAATAAAAAATATAATGAAATGTATTCCGAAATCCTAACATTCAATATGGCAATCAAGATGGAGGTGAAGGTTGTTCAAATATTTAATCCTGCTGCCATAAATTCAAAACTCTTTCCTTTTATTTTCATCTCAAATTAAAAATATAGAAAATTCTTTTATTAACTATAATAATAATTGATCTTAAAATGTATTTTTATTATTTTCACCAACCTTCTATTACAATTCCTATTCCCAATTCCTAACTGCCCTCGTTGGTGGCATTTCCTTTAAATGCCCCTCTGCCTTGAGAATGTTCGCCGGCTTGCTCATGTCAAATATTTGTTTCCAAAATATGTGTTAAATTCTCTATGAACAGCGCCATTTCCCCGATTGCTGTAACCCCCGCTTCCGGTGCTCCATTCTGCGGTATTTTGGCTGAAATAGAACTCTTTGCTTGCAGCAGGAGCTGGAGCTCGGTTGGCCAAAACTTTGTAAACAAAAACACACACAGAATATATAAATGCCAGCATCAAGCACTGGATTTTGCTCGAGGATAAAATGTGAGGGGCGGATCGGCGGCAGCGGGTCAGGAGCCAGGACCCAGGATTTGCTCTTTCGCTGGCTGGGCTGACAAAATCCTTTCGTGAGGAGAGCGAAATGTATATATATTTAACTGTTTGGCATATTATGGCTTTTATATTGAGTTGTTTTGGACTTATCTAGTTTACTGCCGAACGGATTGGGCCAAATGGGATGAAACTTGTCAAAGCTTCTCGTGGAACAAAATATTCTTTATGGCTGGCATTAGAATTTGTCCAGATAAGGCCAACACAGTGGTTTAGGCTAATTTCCAGGGGGGGTTCACAGGAGATGCCCTGATAATTTCGCATTAAAGGGGAATTTCAAGGATAATAACTCTACTCCGATGACTCACTCTAGAGCAAAGCACTGAAATTTCTAGGAAGGAATTATAGCCGAGCTCCTTTGGGACTTCTTAGCCTACACTTTAATAAATGCAACATTATAAATCACACAAATCTTTACAATTTTCCCAGATAAGGTGGCGACTCCAGAGCAGTTCTTAGGCTAATTTCTAGGAATCAAAGGACACGGCCCGATAATGTGGCATAAATTACATAAACGTACACGCAAGAAATGTAAATCATTTGTAAAGTGACTCGGCTAAGTGGTTGGCCTGGATGGGTTGGCTCAAATGCCAACTGAGTGGCTGCAGATAGGAGAGCATTAACATAAATTACCTTGCACGAGGATGCGACGATCCGAGGCTCCTCCGGCTCCTCCTCCTCCTCCTTCTTTCCCTTAAGACCGCAACGTGCCGGCAGCAGCAATCAGACAATGCCACACATTGGTAGACAGAGAGACGAGAGACGAGACGCACACGAGGAGACTTGGGATGCTGCAGGATGCAGGACAACACACAAACGCAAAGGCATAGAAATGAAGTGGTTAAGTGGTCCAAGGACCAGCAGACCCGTACATTAGACATCGGACAGACGCAGGAGTCACGCACGCAGTTTCAACTTTACAGGATGTTTCAGCAGCAGCAAGACGAATCTCTGCACATCTCCTATGTCCCCCCAGTTGCAGCTCCAGTGCCTGGTCCTGCTCCTGCGGACGAGGTACGTGACACGCTGGCATGTCCTGTCCGATGTCCCGGTGGCGGTGGACCTCCTGCTGCTGTCGGCGTGGTCGGTTGCAGTAGCGGTGAATCTAGGCTGCCATTCCCACTGCCACCCGCTCCCGGAGGAAGTGCACCCACTGCGGCCGCAGCACTGCTGGTGGCGCGTGTCAGGAACCAGCAATCCATGGGCGTCGGCTTGCCCTTCATGATGACCGGGCCGCGGTACTCCAAGTTGAATGAATCATCCTGGTTGATCGCCAGGCAGAGGAGCCTGCAAAAACAAGAAGAAGGAAAACATTTATTGCAGTGGGCGAAAGAATGTGCTGTCATGGGAAAAGGAATGGTTTTTTAAAAACTTCTGTCAAAAGTTATCTTTTAAAATATGTTTTCCATAACACTTTGGAGGGAGAAGAAAAAACTATGTGTCATCTGGGGCCTAGAAACTTTGATTTTTTTGATTTATATATTAAGTTTATTTTGCAGAGAGCCTTGCTGAAGTCAGCTTTAAAATTCTGTAAACAACAGTGTTATTTATTTAAACAAATTTGATTTAGGTTCTTGTTAGGGTTTTGTGCCGATTTATTATTGTCTAAGGGATAAGATAAAATTAACTTGTTTGTTTGTTTAGCTGAAATAATTCCCACATGAAAATGAGCTTATCTAAGCTAAAAAATATAAATACAAATATTTTTAAGAATGAAACCATTTGGAATATATGCAGTTTATAGTTCTGGGATTTTTTTTGCAAGTGTCTGCCTTGAAGTATGTCACTGCTGGAGTACTATCATAAATCCAAGTTATTTTCCTGAAGTCGGCTTGAGTGCTTACGATGCACTCGGAATGATGCATATCTCTGGAGTAATATTTTTGCGAATCTCTTTGCCAATAAATTGCTGTCGTACGACACTGTTGGCCAAACCTTAGATTGCATCGCATGGTAATATTATGTAAATTCGCTTATTGCGCTTTATTTGCCCGCACATTTGGTTGCCAGAAACGGAAGCTGAATAAAAATTTCGCCAGGCTTTGTGTGTGCGGATGCATTTCCGCTTCCGCTTCGGCTTTCAGCGACCGCAGCCCACATATTGTTGCATTTATGCGTACACTATATATGTATATGTGGGTATATCTGATGATTGCATACGCATTTAATTCAATTTATTCGTACCCTTTGGGCGGCACATGGCCACAATTGCATTGCCAATGACCGCCCTTTTAATTAGCGTTCAGGTGAGCTCTGATCAGGTGAAAATATTGTCGGATAACCAGCAGCAGTAGCACAGATACTCCCTTTTAATGGAGCTGGCTTAATTACACGCATTTTCCGTATGCCCTTCATATTTATTTGCATATGCGATTAAGGCTGAGGACCCGAAAAGTCCCCGGCAGACATTATTATCCCGTCATCATCTCATTGTCTTTGCGGATCCGGGATCCGGATTCGAGTCCGGATCCATGTGTGCGTTCCTAATTAATGTTTATGGCTGTGCTTAAATATTTACCCAACGCTTAATTGTCAGTCCAAATATTAAACGTGTAAATATTGCCACCCGCAAACGGAATGAGTGTTTGAATAATTTATGCAAGTGTAAATTGATATGTGCGCTGCATAAGCAAAAAGTAATTGCGAAAAGGGATAGAAATAGGTGTAAACAATGCCCTCAAATTATTATTTTAAATTTTGAATAAATTCATGTGAGCCTGGAAATTTACAATTCATTTGGAATTTTATTTTGAATTTTATTTAGCACTTCAGGCCCATTTTATAATTAATTGTAAGTGAGAAACAATGTATGTTCAATTTAATTTTAAATTGAATTTACATTTACCAGAAAATTAGCATATTAATTGGAAATAATTTAGGAAATCCGAAAGAAAGCCTTGAAATGTTTTTTTGTTAGCCGGGTAATCGAAGGGGAAATCGGATAAAAACAAACAAATTGATTGCTGTGCTGTAAATTAGCTTGAACATATTGTTATTCGGGATATTATGATTCATCTTTTGCTGAGGAGGATTAAATTACTCAATAACATCAACAAGAAAATAAGCTAAATTCGACCAAACAAATTTCTTACACCCTTAAAGTTTATGTTTTAATCTATAATTTAAGGTAAGATGTTAAAAAATTGGGATCTAATGTTGCTTTGTTTATGATTATAACCTTGCGGATTCTTTAGATTTTAGTTAATAAAGAAGTTACTTCGGAACTTATAAATGTTATATATTCTTGATTTATATTAAGTCGATCGACTATTTATGCTTATTAAAAATATATGTACATATGAATTATTTTTGATTTAATAGAGTAATTAAATTAAAAATAATTCATACCCTGCAAATTTCCAACTAACAAATAATAAAGCTGAATAAGCATACACATAGCAAAAGCTCTTCTTTCTCTTAATTTCATTCATAATTCGTATTGTTTTGTTAGTTTTAATATTGAATATTGTTTTAAATATACAAATAAATATGGTTTTATCATCTGCCAAATAAACATAAATATTCAAATAACGCAAGGATTACACTTAAAGCCCATCAAATAAATTCTTTAATTGACAATTCAATTTAATATGCCATAGGAAAACAGCTTAGCTGTGTAAATGTTGTCATTTCTATATTGATTAAGCAAACAAACTGGATTATTATTTTTATTACCCAACCATTTATCCATTTACGCCCAACAAAATGTGTATAAAATGTGTGAATATATTTTTGAAATGTCATTTTAATACCGCTTTATGCTTATGAACCGCCTATTAAATCGCTTTTTATGTTTTCTGTGTAGAAAGCGAGAGAATAAGAGCGGCAAAGAGAGAAAAGTCAAGAGAGAAAATTTGAGAATGGGGTGGTGTAGGTGGAAACAGCTGAGCGTTGGAAGAACATTCAGTTTCATTTGTTTAGTTTTCCGGCGACGACTGATGAGCGGGGTGGAAAATTCTGTGTGAGTTGCGTGCGGTGAATAAAATGCTTAGAGAAATTCAAGGAAATTGTACATAGCTATCAGCATTTTTCCAAAATAAAATCCATCGAATCGTGTTCAATATAGAGTCCTTGAATCCTGTTCAGGATATTGAAGTGCCTCGAGAGATTTAGCTTGACTAGAGATAATCAAAACACCTGTTTGCCTTTCCAAATTTCCAAATAGAAAACGAGTTTTAAACAATTTAAATAAAGGGAAAAATCTTCCATGCTAAGCCCTTGAAATTTAATATTTATGGCTTTCAATGGAAATACTGTTTTCAAATTAATTATTCATTTGTTTATGTTTCTGTGAAGTTTCTCCCGGCAAGTCATTTCCAGCTGGCTAAAAAAAAATCAATAGCGAGAGCAGGAAGCAAAAAGAGAGTGCACTTTCTCTGGCCCATAATTTTCACTCTCTTTTTGTGGCATTGTGACTCTTTGGCCGCTTCTGTTCGGGAGTTTTTGTATTTTCTCCAACGGTTTTTGCGAGTTTAAAATATTTCTCAGTGCAAAAAAATTGGTTTTAAAAATATTTTCCCCTGTGAAAGTGATTTGAGGTTTTTTATTTTTAATTTAAACCATGTTTTCGCAGTTGCTAGCGGCTTTCCAGCGGCTTGTAAGTCAATTAAAAAGTCAATTTGTGTGGGTTCACTGCTGGTTGCCATTACCGCAACATTTCTACGGCTTCCGCCGGGAAACTGAGTCACGGACACGGTTACGGTTACGGGCGAGGGAGCGCTTGCACCGGAAACCCGACGAGCGGGCAGACTACCAACGAAATTGTAGGATATCCCGCCGCCTGCTGGTCATGGACTACATCTTCGAGTGCTTCTTCGACGACACCTTTGACCAGATCACGCGTAACGGCCTGCAGGACCGACAGTCGCGTCGCGATGTCCTTGACCATCTGAGTGCCATTATCAAGGGCTGCAGCGAGGGCCAGGATACACAGACAGAGGAGGTGGCCGCAATTGCTGTAATCGCCGCTATGCGCTTCCATCGTCTGGCCAAGGAGCAGAACGGAAAGGTGAGGGGTCAAGCTTTAATTATTCTTTACAAAATTCAAAATTAAAATTGGATTACTTTAGTGAATTTAGTAAAATTTATGTCCAGGATTTAGAGAAGGTTTAGTTATTTTTTTTGATTAAATAATTTTTTATAATATGTTTTTTAAGGAATTTTAAACATTCAAACTTAAAGCCTGAATAAATAAACAAAAACCGCAAGAAAAAGCTGAACCAGGAAAGAAAACTAAAGCTCAGCAACAACCTCTCTGAAAATTTAGCAGGAAGCCTAAGCTCAAGCCCGTCTTCGAGGATACTTCTCCTCACAAATCATATTTCAATAGAAGCTCCAGGAGCAATCACAGTGAAAGAAATGTCCCAACCACGAGCCCCAACACCTGAGCCGCCAGCAGCTGATCCTGCCATCAGTCAGCCGCAGGTAAAGATTGGGCATTATTTGCTGGGCGCCACCTTGGGCACCGGCAGCTTTGGCAAGGTGAAGATTGGCGAGCATCAACTTACCCGCCTCAAGGTGGCAGTGAAGATACTAAATCGACAGAAGATCAAGAGCCTCGATGTGGTAGGCAAGATACGCCGCGAGATCCAGAACTTGAAGCTCTTCCGGCATCCGCACATCATCAAGCTGTACCAGGTTATCTCCACTCCATCGGACATTTTCATGATCATGGAATACGTGAGTGGCGGGGAGCTCTTTGATTATATTGTCAAGCATGGCAAGATGCAGGAGCATCAGGCGCGTCGCTTCTTCCAGCAGATGATCTCGGGCGTAGACTACTGCCACCGCCACATGATTGTCCATCGGGATTTGAAGCCGGAGAATCTGCTGCTCGATCACAACATGCACGTGAAGATTGCTGACTTTGGCCTGTCGAATATGATGCTGGACGGGGAGTTCCTGCGCACTTCGTGTGGCTCTCCAAACTATGCCGCTCCGGAGGTGATCTCTGGAAAGCTGTATGTCGGTCCTGAGGTGGACATTTGGTCTAGTGGCGTCATCCTATACGCTCTGCTCTGTGGTGCTCTGCCCTTCGATGATGATCATGTGCCGACGCTGTTCCGAAAGATAAAGTCGGGTATTTTCCCAATACCCAAAAGTATGAACATGCAGGTGGTGAATCTGGTTTGCCAAATGCTGCAGGTTGATCCTCTCAAGCGGGCCAATATTGAGGAAATCAAAAAGCACAGCTGGTTTCAAAAGGATTTGCCGGGTTATCTTTTTCCCTTGGCCTCCCAGCAGGACTCCAATGTCATCGACACTTACGCTGTGGCCGAGGTCTGCACCAAGTTTGGTGTGATGGCAAGCGAAGTGCACAGCGCCTTGCTGAATGGTGATCCCCATGATCAGCTGGGAATTGCCTATCATCTGATTATTGACAACAAGCGCTTTGCCGACGATGCCGCCAATCAGGTCAATGAAATCAACAGTTTCTTTGTAGTCGAAACCCCATCATTGCCGCCTCTTGAGGCACCATTGTGCCCTGTGACCGTGGGTGTTGGTGGCTCGGGCTCCAGCTCGGGCAGAGCCACTCCAGTGCCTCCCTCCAGGCCTCATCCGGAAAGGATTATTGCGAGACACGATCTCGAGCTAGCCATGTCTGTCCAAGCATCGGGCGGCGGTGCTTTTCCTGAGAAGATGGCTCGCAGTGGAGTTCCCGTGAAGCGTGCCAAATGGCATTTGGGCATTCGGTCTCAGAGCAGACCCCATGACATTATGCTGGAGGTATACCGAGCAATGAAGGCTCTTGGTTACATGTGGAAGATCATCAATCCGTATCATGTGCGAGTCCGCAGGCAGAACCAGAAGACGGGCCAATTCTCCAAGATGTCCTTGCAGTTGTACCAAGTGGATATCAAAAGCTATCTGTTGGACTTTAAGGCGTTGACCAACGAGGAGGTGGAGCAGGCCGACGATGTCACTATGGAGAGTCCAACTGGTCATAATACCATGGAGTTTTTTGAGATGTGCGCCGATTTGATTATTCAGCTGGCGCATTAAGGAGGCGTTGGGACTTGCAAACCTTTAAGGACAACACACCATACCGCACAAAAGGAGAAGGAGAAGCTCAAAGCTCACCTCTGGAGGCACATCTTATTATCATTTTAACCAACATATTTTATATTAATTAATTGTAATCTAAAGGGAAGGCTTAGCTTCTTATCCTTGAATAAACTAAACGAAATATATTCCAAGCCCAATACTTTTCCTTGCTGCTTTAGTAGTGCTTCAGGCTTCAATTACCTTTGATTTAAAATAGAGCTCTTCTATGAAGTTTTCTCCTATAAATGTTTATATATTTTCCCGCAGGTATGCCTCATGGGCAAGTACCATAACATCCTGTATATCGGCCTGCGCACCTGCTGGGATTGGGGAGTGCGCGACTCTGAGGTGGTCGTTCAGCTGCTGGGTGAGTACAAGGAAAATGGGCGGAAGTAGGAGTTGGATATGGGAGCTTTGCTGCCAAACCAAACTCAAAGAGGCAGCCCAGCTAAATAATTTAATTTATGTGCATATGTATGCGGTGGGACATTCATTCCCTGGGCGTGCACTGAAATAATTTAGAAAAGAAAGAGCAGAACTATTCTTTTTTTGAAAACCCTAAGAAAACTATCGAAAACCATGGGTCTTTAAATGAATTAATAGGTATTGTAAATAAATGGCATGCTTAATATTATTTATTAAATATTCTCAGGGAAACAATTTTAAGCTTTAAGAGGTTAGGGATTTTTAGAGACTTAAATCAGCAGTAAGAAATTTTTGTGGGGCTTAAATCATTTTGCTTCTATAATTATTATAAATTATTTATAGTTTTAAAGTCAAATAAAGTTCAATTAATAATTAAAACGAAATAAGATACAACAATAGATTTTCCCTTATATGTTTCCCTTATTATTTTCTTCAAAATTTCTTTCCTGTGTATCTGGTTCTCTGAATGTTTTTGGGGCGTGGCTGTTTGCTTTGCATATTTTAATGAATTTTATCCCATCGCATCAGATTATTACGCCCATAAGCTGCCTGGCAGGCAGGCAGTTTTAACTTTAATCACGTGTTTGTGCTAATTGCGTTAAGAAAGTGTTGCTAATGTCGTTCTGCTGTTGTTGCTGCTGCATCGTAAAACTTGTAAAGTGCCTTAAAGTGTTGCAAGTTATTTGGGGCGCACATGCGTATATATTTGTGTGCTTTTGTGCCGTCTCTAATTAAAATGCTGCGTAAAGTTTTGCAAACGAGGGCGAGGACTCGGGGAAAGTTCCAGAAATTAATGGCATGCCTCTGTCATGGGATCTCTGGACTCGTGTGCAATAAAACTTGCTCCCTGTTTGTGCTGTCGCCACTTTCCAACGCCCCGCCCTCCCTTATTTTGTTGCCTTATTTTTGGTAACTACAAGCCTGGCTGGCTGGATGGCTGGCTCATGGCAAACATTTTGCCCAGTTTCCGTTTTCCGCTGACTTCATTTTCGGTGCCAAAAAAAGCCACAAGCTACAAAGGGTCCAAAGGAAACCGAAAAAGCCAAAGGGAGTCGGCCAAGCAGCAACAAGTGCAGCCACGTAATTAGCTTTTTTATGGCTCCTGCCGCTGCGATTTTGATGGCATTATTTGGGCGCATTTTTTTACTTCAAAAGGATGCTTAAAAATTGTATTCTAATTTTAGAAGTTACGATTCTTTAAGTAAAATTATTTTTAGCTGGGAAAACTATTAGTTTTAATGCAGCATATTTTAAATTTGATTTTATACTTTTCCTGTTTGCTAGTTTTCTAGTTTTCAATTTCGTAAAGTCCTTTGACTAAACCTTATTTCCCTTTAAAATAACATATATTCTCTGTCCAACACAGGGGCCATTTATGAGTGCGAAAAGACTTTTGAGCGGATTTTCCTGGGCGCCTTGTTTGGACCACATGCTCCACACTTCATCGCCGGCTGGCGCAGTGACTTCCAGGATCAGGTGAGTGACTGACAGCCCCCTCAGCACTCTCTCTTGAAATCCCTATTGCATACAGACCACCCTTTCCCCGCAACCTTTTGGGATAGACACCCATGTAAGCCCTTTGTTTGCAGCACGAGAATGTCCGGGCCATGGTTTACTTTCTGAAGCACGCGACACGCGAGAAGCTCATGCTGCCCGTCTGGATTCCGCGCTTCGAACAGGAGCGACAGCTGAGGTGAGTCCTTGCTTGCCTTTTCCTCTCCCCTTCACACTTTGACTTTCACTGCTTTTCCCGCTCTTTCTCTGCTGGCTTTCATGTGTCACACCAGCACTCTTTTGCCGCCCCAAGCAATTTTCACACTGGCCGGGTTAATTGGATAGTTGGATAGCAGGGGGCGGGGGGAGGGAGCACTCTATCCGCAGGAGCAGATTGTTGCATCGCCTTTATGGCCTGTGTGTCCTGACATTTATGATGTTCCTATTTCGGAAAATCAAGATGTGGCCTTAAAAATAAAGACCATGCAATCCTTTGAGTTCTTAAATCTTTACGTTTTAAGGTTTCTTTTCCATTAAAAATACATTTTTTTATAAAATCTCTTTTGTGGGGATTTTTTTACATCAGTTTTTCCAGCATAATTATTAATGAGTCTGTTCTCATAATAATTATGTGTTCGGTTACAATAAGATACTGAAAATAACCGCAGGGAATACAAGGAAAGAGAAGACAGGACTGACGCGAAAGTGAAAAGTAACCCGGGAATGAAAGGATTTTAATTAAATTAATACATCCGCCATTGTTGTGGCTCGTGTAGGTGTAGTTGGTATGTGCGTGTGTGTTGGTGTGTCTGCCATAATTGAGTGAAAGATGTGCGACACTTTACAACCACACCCGCACGGCAACAAATACACTTGCCAGCACAATGGCCACCGCTGCGGCAGCGAACGCTCTCAATCACTGCCGCTGCTCGCACCGCTCCCCTCACTTCTCACTTCTGCTGGTGTCATGTATAATTAAGATTTTCATTTGCAGCTGGCTGTGGGGGAGCTTGTCTCATTTTTCCCAACCCCTTTTCCCCCCCCCCACACTTTCCGAGATTTATGCACATGTGTGAGTGTGTTGTATCTGATGCGATAAGCTGAAAACCAACAGGCAGCGATGTAAACCTTTTGTTATTTCGGCTTTGTTCGCCAGCACTCCGGAGGATTAAAGTCAAAAATGCGTGTAATAAGCGCACAAAGCATTCTCAACCCATCCACCGCCCACTAATCCACTTCAGTGGTGGCTATTAGGCGATTTCTAACGTTTTTGGCGGGTTAAGATCTTAAGTTTTCAGGGAATTTGATAAATTTTTTTTAATATTTTGGAATATATATAATATTTCCTTTGCTTGGTGACAATTTCCTATTTGAAATATTGGGATCTAAACTTTTTTACATTTAAAAAATATTTTAACAAGTGTTTTTATTAATTTCTCGTTTAATAAAATTTATTTAGGTTTGTTTTCGATTAAGTCAGAGTTGATATTAATTTTTGTTTAATTCAAATTAAGACCTCGACTCCGAAAAATATTTCCTACTCTTCACAAGAGTTTAGCCCACTTTTTTAAGGCCAAAATAGTCAACACTGTTCCACACACATTGGAAACACTGGCTGTTTGCGCTTCTTAAACAAACAGAAGACAAAAAACTGACTGCAAACATTAAGACGACATTTATGATGCCCTCTCGCAACAGCGGCCAAAGTCATGAATAAGCGTTAATAGCTGCAGCTGTGTGTGGGTGGAGCATATGTGTACGTTAGAGAGTGTGTGTGTAAGGTGGGCGTTTTTGTGGGGTGTGTGAGTGAGGAAGGAGCTGTGGAAAGCAAGCAATGTGACAATAAACGTTTTGGCCAAATGCTGTTAGAGCTGCATAAATCAGTGCTGAAATAGCATATTGCTAAAGTTCAACTTCTAAGTAAAACACTTGGAAAAATATTTAATAAATACATGAAATAGATATTTTAATAAATAATATTTATTAATATAATAAAAAACAATACAAAATATACAAGCAAGCTTAATAAATTAAAAAGCTTCTTCAAGCTTAAAGTACCTTCTTAATAAATGGTTCACTGCAAATAAAAAATAACAAACAAAAGACTTAGGCAAGGAACTTGACTGCAGAATAGCAGTTGGAAGAACGAAAACGCCATCAAGCGGCCGCAGTTGGAACTACAGCCTGTTGGCGAGGGGAAGAAAAGGGAACGAGCGTAGAACGAGGAAATTCATAGCGCTCTTTCCCTCTCCTTCCCCTCGCTCACAAGCTGTAGTTCGTACTGTGGCCGCTTGATGGCGTTCTGCAGTCAAGTTCGCTGTCTAAAAATAACTTTATAAGTATATATTTATTTTAAGAAGGAGACTATAAATTATTTTAAAGATAAAAAATATACATTTATAAATGCAAAGGACTTTATTTGGATAGTTTTATATTTCCTTTAATCCTTATTGCTTGTGAATTATTTTTTACATAAACAAATAGAAATTTATATATAAAAATTAACTTAATTTGATTGTATATAATTTAGTTTCAAGAGGTGGGGAAATGGTATTTCTAACTAATTTTTTTATTTTATTTTCGGTTTTTTTTTGCTTAAATCCATTATTCCACTACTATTTAGCATAAACTACAAGCTGCTGAGCTAACCTGTTGACTAGATTTCGCTCCTTCAATAAGATATTCCATGAAAATCCCTTACAACTTTCTCTGCATTAACTACAAATGCTTACTGTACGGTGGGAAGGTTAAGCCGCAGCTAATGCCCTGCGTTAGACAGAAATTTGATTTGTCAGCCCACACACTCATCGGCTGATTAAATTGTTAATGTTTGATTTAACGGTGCAAATCAGCTCGAAGGGCTGGCATAGTCCTGCCACGAAGGACGCAAATCCTGCACGAGTAGATTTGAGAAGTGAAACTGTCGCGGGATGTGAGTGGTGAATGTCTTGATTCGTACTGGGACTCGCTTTTATCGCTGCCAATAAAACGCAAATGAATTTGCCAAGGCAATTTCCCAGCTGTCATCGGGATGGTGGCTCAAAATGCGCTTATCGTATGTTCGCCAGCGTAGGTGTAACTCTGTGAGGGTTACTTCCGGTTTATTGTGGTTTTTGCTCTTTTATTTGCCTACTTTTATGCGTAGACATAAAAGCCGAATGCGAATTCGCTCGTGTGTGTATGAGTGGGTGTGTTTGGGGGTGTGTGTGTAAGAGTGTAACAGTATTGTGTGGCAAATGTGCTCTAAGTGCATTGTAGATGCTAATGCCTGAATGGAGACAAACGCCTTCCACTCACTAAACGCATTACGTATACGCAGTGTGAAAATGAGGCAACACTGGAAAAACTGCTGAGGAAAATATAAGAAAAAAAAATTAAATTATAGAAACCTAAAAAAAATTTAAAATTAATACAGAATTTAAAAAAAAATTCAAAAAATTCATAAGGATGTAAAAGAAATTTCTGTCAAAAATCATAACTTAAAATAAAGTAAATAAATTATTACAAGTTATTTACTAAAAGCTGCGGCATGATACAAAATTCCCATATATGCCATTATATATTTTCTGGACCGCATTATATTTTCTCTTTGTGCTTTTTTTTATATATATAATCTGAGGGCAAGCAACAAGCGAGTAGCTTAATTGAGGTCTGGCACTCATTTTCCCATCTCCTGTTCGTCCAGCTAATGTGGGAAGCCCATTTTGATGCTTGTCGCCCATTAAAGCTGCCACAAAGAGTGGCCTAAACACAACTTTGCGACATTTACTCACTCCCGCTGAGACTCTGACTCTGACTTTTCCGTATCCGGTTCTTTGTTCATTTTCTGTTCTTTTTCTTCTTGCAGATTCATTGATGTCCCCATAGAGTCCTGCGGAAAGTCTTCACCCCTACGCATTGCCCTGCAAGCAAATGCGCCCGAAATGCTGCTCATACTGCTGAGGTAAGTTATGGAGAGGAAGAAAACTCTAGAGAGGGGGATTTCCGGGGCCCAAGGAAATATGTGCCACTTCAATTAGCGCGAAATATGCAAAGCGGTCGCCACTTGGTGGCGCCGCAATGTATGCAACATAAAATACAAGACGCTTAGCATAAGCAAGTGGTCGTCGCAAGCCGCAAAAAAACAAGAGAATAAAGAACGCACTGAGAACCCAAGGAGAAGACTGAGAAATAAAAGGGAAAAAATTATCATTAAATATGAAAGTCGCTGCCAAAGCGAATTTGCATCACAAGGCAGTCTCCGCTGAGTCTCATGGTCCCTTCGTCGTTGTCGTCGTCAAAAAAAGCAGCTTGTAAAACTTACGAGCATGCACTCCAAGGCAACAACAAGAGGAAAATGCAGAAAAAAACAACAACGGGCCTTCGGCTGAGATTCATAAATTTATATGTAAACGCCTGCAGTTTTCGTCCTTCGTCCTTGACTTTCGCCATCCTCGGCAATTTATTCTTTCTTAACTTGATATTGCCGCCGCCACGCCCCATTGCCAAACAGCAGCACGCCCAGCCCAGCCAGTTTGCCTCGGCTTGCTCTTTGATTCCTGATGCAGCGCCAAAAAATATGCTTTGCATAAAATGCGAATATTGATTGCAGGCCAAAAAGGCGAGTCACAACAAAGTATCCAGCGTCGTCCTTTTTTGGCGGCTTAAGCAAAACTTTCGGCCAAGACACTCAGCTGTCGAAAGTTTAAAGCGAAGGTTAAGGGAAGGCAGCTTGAATACCATTAGGTGTCTGAGTTTTTGGCCAACAAATTATACAATTTTCTGGATTCCTCGTGGCAGATTTTACAGACAACTTATAATTTATCAAGGTACATGTCAAGAATATCTTTGAAAGTAGAGTAATTTTGAGCTTAAAAGTGTTTGTGAGAGTTTTTGGTAGTTGGAATAAAAAATAATTAGAAGACTTAAAGAATATTTATTTCAAAAGGCTTTTGCCCGACTGTAAGGTTCTCTAGTTATAGATCTCTTCGAAAATATAAATTTATATAAATAGTAAAACTACAAATTTAGATTTTATAGATTATCTTACTACCCATTGCTTACCCTGTAATTAACCTTCTAGAAATTCAATTCCTTTTTCAAACTGCCCCCTCACAACCGACCTTCAATAACGCCATCAAATTAAATTCCAAATGATTTCTTTTTGGAATTCCTCGCGCCCTTTTTTTGCGATGCCCTCAAACAATTTGCAACATTAATTTTGCCTTTGTAATCCGGCGAAATTAAAAGGGAATTCCGCGCCTCAGAAGGGAAAAGGAATTTGTATTATGCGGCTGAGGAGGCCAGCTGTGCATAGTGATTTGTATGGAGGAGAGGACATGGCATGAGATTGAGATTCCCGCCAGCTGTGCTGATTGCACGAGGCAAATTGCAATTGCAATTGCAATGGCTTCGATTGATGGCAACTGTTTGAGTTTGGCTTGCCAATTCCCCGCTGGCCGTTTTTCCCCTCCTCCCCCAGTTTTTCCTCCTACACCCACATTTTGCCAGCAACCTTTCCCTGGAACAAAAAGGAGGTAGGAGGATTGTCAGTCTCGCTGTTGGCTTCTGATTCGGATTCTGTTTCTGTTTCTGCGTCGTCGCCTTTCCGCTTGGACTGATTTTGATTCAGATGCTGCGGCTGCTGTTTCAGTTACTGATTCCGATGCTGATTCGGCCATAAATTCTCGATATTGTTTCGCTTTTGTGTGTTTTAATTTGCGTTTCGCTTTTCGCTTTGCTGCATTTTCATTTGAAATTGGCCATAAAATATGCAAATGGCTGTGTGTTGAGATGTATTATTTTTCCTAGCCACCTCTGGCTCTGCCCCCCTCACTCTCTCTCTCTCTCTCCTTTTTATCGTTTTGGCCCGTGCTGCAAAAGTGATTTACTTGTGCATAATTACGCATACGCCATGTTGGCATGTGGGCAAAAATAGACAATACTTTTGATGTCCGTATAAAAACACCAAATAAATAAGAGAAACATATAAATTACACTGCTTATCAGTCAGAAAGACAGTAAGCGAGGGAAATGCAGACTTTTGACAAACATTTTCAATTTAAAAAGTGACAACACTGCTGGCGCCATTCGCCATTTTCCACACAAGCCACAATTTGCACTTCATTTGCCATTCACTCAGGTCCGTCTGAATACACAGGAAAAAAGAAGTAATAAAGTTTGAAGATCTATAACTTTAGTCTATATCATTTAAGCCCCATAAGTATTTAACACTATTCTCAAACACACTCTCCATAAAGTGTAAATTCTTAAATACAGAACCTTTCCACCACAGTTTCCTTTTTGCAGTGCATATTTTCCTCTGCCTCTGTGTGAGTATGTGCAACTGACATAACCGCGGGCCATGTCTGTTCATTATTTCATTTGTACATTGTGTTTATCAGGGCATCTAGCATTTATTGCACCCACCTCCCCCCCCCTTTTGCATTGACCGCAAGCAAACCAACTACGTGCTGGCAGCTTGTAACTCATTTGCAAACAGTTACCCACTCCTGACCGCTGCCACGCCCCCATTCACTTGCCCCCCATTCCGTTGCAGATACGGGGCCACACCACAGCCGCCGGATGGAGGCGCCTCTGTAATTATCGCGCTGCTCGACAAACTCATCGAGAATGGGCGCAATTACAGTTACGAGTTGGTCATGTGCCTCAAGATACTGCTGCGCAATGTAACCATGATTGAGATGCCCTTTAAGGTGAGTAAAGGGGGTTGGGGGGGTCAGGGAAATAATGGTTAGATAATAATTAACGTGGCTTAGAAACTAATGAAAGGGCAATAAGGAGAGATATACGAGAGCTGAGTAGTTTCTCAGGACTTTGTAAAGATTTATTCTGGAAATTACTTTTATAACAATAATAAAATGCTTTGTTTGAAGAAATGTAAGGATGCAAGGATAAAGTTAAGGAAGTAGGGCGTTATTTGTTATTTAGTTTGCAGAACTTGGTGAAGACAAAAATGTATTTATGAAAACATATTTACAATTAATTGCATACGATTTTTAAAGAAATATATTTTGATTATAAAATTTACGATTTCTTTAATACATATCGAAACATTTTATTTTTAAAGAAATATATATTCTTGACGAATTTCAGGGAATTTCAGGGAGTTTAATTGAATGTAAAATAACCACAAAATAACCAGAATAATTCAGTGGATTTTTATTTAAAAAATATACAATTAATATTGATATCTCATCCCACTCTCTAACCAAATTAATTACTTAACAAATCCCTATTATTTCTCAACAGCCCCTTTTATATGCCGCCAGAAGAGAGATGTTCTTCGAGCGTTACGGCCGCCTGTTGATGGATAAAATTATTGGCAAAGAACAGGTCTATGGAGTGCCCACTCTGCGTCATTTATGCCGGTAATTATTAACTTTGGACTGACATTTTCCCAAGGGAACAGAAAGCCAGACAGAGAGACAGCCGCCGAAAAGGGAAACTCCAACGGACACTTGACTTTGTGACTAACAATGGGCTGGCCATGTCCATGAATTCAGATGTGGGCATGACCATGGGAAGAGAGATTAGGAAGCCAGAATGGAGATGGAGTCTGACAGCCATAATAAGTTTCACTTTTTTATTCAATTACTTTGGCTTAGGTCCGCCACGCCTGCTTAACTTCCTACGGCAGACAATTCCGTGATAAGCCCGAAAAATGAAATAAGCATAAGACAGGAGACCAGCTGGCAAAGTGACAAACTGACTGACTGACTGGCAGTTTGACAAATGTCCACAGAGAGAAATTATGAAGTAAAATGAATAGTTGACATACAATAAGAATATATATTGAAAGGAACTGTTTGGAGTATAACTTTTAAATGTCCGGCACTATTTAATGGGTTTTAAACTTTTAAAATACAAATCTATTCATTTAAAAGTCATTTATAATTTAAATTAAATTTAATTTAAATTAAAAAAGTCCTATGATCTCATAGTATAAACTTTTTTCTCTCACAAAAAAGTTTCTTAAGACACTGAACTTTGTCTTTTGATTAATTTTTTGCTCAGTGCTTGGCCCCGAACCTTAAGTTGACAAGTTTGCTCCGTCCGGGCTCCTTTGTCATGTGGCTTAATGCAAGTTTGCCTTTCTTTTCATGTATTGTGTCAAAGTCGGGGTCGAAACTTTGCCGCACGCTTCACCGACCTGGCCGCAATATATAGTCAAATGTCTGGCAGGGCAACTTAATGAATTAAATCGATGCGAATTTCTTTGCCACTTTGATCGGTGTTTAGTCGAGAACTTTTGCCCACCGGCCTGTGTTTTAATTCGATAAGTTGACGTCTGGCGTCAGTGATGTGGTTCATATGGGACCTCTATGCTTGGGTTTATATATATACATATATAAGCTATATATTTGTAGAGTCCTTGGTGCGGGCACACAAATACGAAAAGGAAAACGAGATCGAGTGCGAGTGCGAGTATATTTGCCTGCGTTCGCTCACGTGTCACAAAAACGTCCATTGACTTTGGCTTTCGTTTCAGCTGGCCAGCTTGTTTGCCAGTTTGTTTTTCTTTGGCCAATGTTTGCACTGCGGCAACTCGCGCTCTTGGCCTGCATTTGTAAACAGTCAAGATGGGCTAAGGGGTACCAGGAAAATAAGCAAATTCGATCTTTAAGATAAAAATAAATTGATTTAAAAAGCATCCCCATACTTTAGTAATGTATTCTTTCCCAATGAAAGAAAGAATTTATATTTTATGGGTATTTATTTAATTTTTAAAACAAGAACTCCACTTTCAATTCACAATCCCCACTGTACTTGTAATTGAGTTGGCGTCCTCTTGTCGACGCTTCAAGTATAGCAACTTGGGTTAAAAAGAGTATTTGTTTTTGTATTCGATTTATATGTGGACTGTGGCAGTTCCTCTTGGCCACTTTGTGATTTCAATTTATGCAGAATGCATGCAAAACGCAATACGTATTGACCCCAAAACGAGAAAAAAACTTGACGATTTCCTTGTCATAAGCGAGGACATTGCGCATACGCCCCGTCATCCACATTTCCGGAACGGCGCCCACAAGTAGGCAACGCTTTTTTGCTCCGCTTTTTATGGCAGCTCCTCTTCTTCTCCCGCCATTTCCCTCTTTTCCCCCTCGGCCAGTGTCAGCTTGCCTTATTGATTGGTCAAATTTGTCGGCGGCAACGGTGCTGGCCATAAAAAAAGCCAAAATATTGGCCGAACACAGAAACTTGACGGGTGAAATTAACATGAACATAAAGCTCCGGACTGGGGAGTTGCAAGGCAGCTCCCCGGCAGCCGATTAGCATGTTGTTAAGCTGCCCCAGCGTTTTATGACGCCAATTTGGGGAACACTTCCCCAGGAAAATTTCGGACAAGTTTCCGCCGCTCCTGTCGTCGTGCTATCAAGGCCACTTTAGAGCAGGCTTCCCCAGCACTCGGCCAACTTTCCTGAAAGCTTCCATTGCGCTGACTAAGTGCCAGGGCGCAAAAAAAAAAGAATCCACTACCAATATCCGCTACTTTAACTTCTTCCCTTAGTTGGCAGCAGCATCGCGGCAACTTTAGTGAAAGAAAGTTCCAGTCCGTCTTTTCTTTTATTTTTCTGCTGCCCTTTCACTCACGAGCAAAGTTTTAAGCACATGAAGTTTGTTTGCCGCGCGTGGATTCTTTGTTCGGCGCATGAGCTTATTGTGAGAAACTTAAATTAATTTATGAAATATCCCGCTGAGATTGACAGGACTCGTGCCCAAAGGCGGCCAAGAAGACGAGCGCTCAAGGGTCTTGAGTAGCTCGAAAAAATTGCATGCCAGGAAACTATTTTTCATTGCCAGAGCCATAAAATAATGTTAAAGAAAGCGGGAATTAAATAGGAATTCTTGTTGACTTAAAGATTATTATGTGCTTAAAGCAGAATGCAGGATACTTCAGGGAATCCATGACTAAGAATAATTAAAGTAAATTATTTGTTATTTATTCTTTGTCAAATAAATAATTAAAATATATAATATTTCATAATCAAAATTTATATCTTCTTCACAGCTGCACTATTCGCGATATCCTGCGGCAGCACAATCAACTTCCCAATGGCATTGACACCTTGAGGCTGCCCAAGCGCCTGCAGCGGTACATCGACCTAACCGAGGAGCTAGAAGGACCTGCGGTGGAACCAGAAAACCCGGATGTGCCAAAACCCAACCCAGCCGTCAGGACAAAGCTAGGAAGTGAGTTGCCCCGCTTGGAAACAATCTCAAGTGCCGGCGAGGAGGATGAGAGTGAGGATGAAAGCGAGAATCATGTCCAGCTGCTGGAGGCGGTTACGGATGCGGAAAAGGCCGCCGTAGCCGCATTTGTGGCTACAAGTGATGGAGCCATTACTCCGGAGGCCAAAAAAGCTGCCATGGCTGCCTACATGGCCAACCTCCCACCAGGCTACGATCCCGAATTGCCGCCCGACTTCGATCCCGATTTCCCGCCCCTTTCCAGCTAGCACTGGGTGGAGGGGGTAGCAAAAACCGTAACATAACACTCACCGATAGGTCTCCTCGCTGACATTGATGCGGCCGGGCACGCCCGTGGTCTCCGTCCGGCTGGTGAGGTTTACCGTATTCCCGAAGAGACAGTAGCGCGGCACGCGGTTACCAATCACGCCCGTGACCACCTCGCCAGAGTGGATGCCTATGGTGATTTGCTGAAAATTAAGGAATGGAAAGACCTCTTAAATAAGGAGCTTGTAATATGAATTTATTAAAGAATTTATTTAGGAAATAAACAGCAAGAACTTCTATACTACCTTTAAAAATATATCACTTTACTTTGCATTTGGAAAATTTTATACAAACAATTTAAAATCAATTATGGGACTAGAAAAACTATTTGACTGAGCTAATTGGACTTTAAGATAAACTTAAGCTGCCACCAAGTTCTTGGCAGAATAAACTTTTGAGTCTTTTCCAACAATTGTTAGTCAGAAAAGTTTTGTTGTTTGAATAATAATAAAGTCAATTAAAGTATATTAATTGTGCACTTAAAAGTTGTTTATATTTTTCTTTCAATTTTTTTTAACAGAAAAGAATTGCAAATTTAAATGATAAATTTTCAAGAAAACGGAGCTTATCTAAGCCATAAAATTCCAGCCAGCTTCAGCTTAATGTATAATCCACATTTTCAGAGAACTTATCTGGACAATAAAGAACTGGCTGGCTTGCTAGCAAAGATCGTGGTAAGTGGAAAGGGCACTTCATTGCGCTAATAAACTTTCGCCGGCAAGTCCCATCATCAACACCCGAAAAGTTAGCAAACCGCAACGGAATGTAGCTGGCACAGCCAAGGGAAAGTTGCCACAATTACTTTCCAAAAACTTGCAGTAGCAGTAGGAAAAAGTTTTCTTTAATTAAATTTAAAACGAAATGAGCGTCAGCGGCGACCAAAGCGAAAGAGCAAAAAACTGAAACCCTTTTACCCCCTAAAAGTCCTCGTTAGTAGTAGGTGACGATGCTCCGGGTAAAATCAAAAGCTGGAATCGGGTGAAAAAAAAAAATCGCCAGAGCCGTGGGAATATGTGTAAATGGGTAAAGTGCAGCCAACAGGCGGAGATAAAGCCGAAGGACGAAAGTTGTAATTACCAGAAAAACATTACATAAAACTAATTGCCAAGGCAGCAGCAGGAGCCAGCGGTTAGGGAGAAATGTCCAAACTTCCTGCATTCAGAAACCGAAAAATTCAGAGAAAATTCTACCAAACTTCAACTGAGAACTAAATCAAATCAAATCAGAGCTGTGCAGTGCAAAGCTGATAAATGATTCAGCAGGGCGAGCTGCAATCGAAAATCAATCACTTTTTTCCTCTGATTAAATAATGAAGAAAGCAACTTTTCAGCAAACATAGCAGAGCACTAAAAGGTAAATACGAATAGTAAAAAAGAGAGTAAAAACTTATTTTTTATTCCAGTTTAAGCAAATAATTTTACTATTTCCCTGAATGCATCCCTGACTTCTCTTTGATATATATTTTCTGAAAAATTGAATTAACCCTTAAAAGTTTCTCCGGAAAGTCTTAAGAAATACAATTTGCCTACATTTTATATTTTTTGCAACCTGCTTTCTGAGCTCAGTCAGTCTAGAAATTACATTTTCCAGGCGTAGACCTCTGCTGTCTAAATTGAAAGCACTTTCTCAATTAAGAGAAATGCCTGACCAACCAATGAACTCGCCACAAAAGTCAACAGTGTTGCATTTACTGCCTTTTTCTTATAACGTATAGAAGAAAGTTGCAACTTTTCAGCAAAATAAAAGCTCAAATGAAGAATAATCAAGAGCCACATGCTTTCTAATTTCTGGAAAATTTTCAGTTTATTTTTAGAGTTCGGTCAAGATGTATACGGCAGTTGGGAGAATGATTTTCCTTCGTCCTGTCCTGGCAGCCGAGTATATAAAATACATAGTAACTGCAGAAAGTTTTTGCTGAAAAACCGAATCAATATTTATGGACTGCAAGCACAGGAAGTAGCTAACAAAGCAAAGCGGCGGGCAAACAACGTCGATGAAGGAGGAAAAAGAAAAGCGGGAAGCGGAAAGGACGAAGCCAAAGTTTTTGCATGAAGAAAAACATCGGTATAATTGGCTTCATAAATGGAGAGGGGGAAGCAAAGCCTGCAGGATGGCAGGATGACTCGCTGCTGTTGGTGCTTTTTATCAGGATTTAATGAAGCGCAAAATGACGCCAGTGGCGGCAAAGGGAAAAGGGATATCCATGGGCGAAGGGCAGTGCAACAGGCTTTGGTGTGGTGTCCCAGTTTTTGCCTGCAACTGCCATCCTTGCGGCGGGTTCGTTAATTGCATTTGGAGCGATCTATCAAACGTTGACTCGCCTCGATAGAAGCGGTTGTCGGGTTATCCCTCCTTTTTTGTGTGTGTGGAGCCCGAATGGCTTACGTCTACATTACCAAAAGCAATCAGTCAAATATGAAATACTGACAACCGCAAAAACTTGACTGCAGTTGTGGCAAGATGGCCAAGAAGAATGTAGAGAGCAACCGAGGGGGGCAGATGGATGATCCTCGCAAGCGGAGGCTTGGAGCCACAGGCAAGACGATAAGGTAATGGAATTTTAGCTAACAGAAAAACAACAACTCTGACAATAAAGCCAAGTGACACGAGTCCTGGCCAGAATTCTCCGGTTGTGAGTGTGTAGTTATGGTACACGTACTCAAATTCTAGGATATGTATAACAATAGGGTGGAACTTTGATTTAATAATTGAATTTATTTAATAAAGGATTAAATTTTTAAGTAAATTCAGCTTGAAAACTTGAAAAGCCTGCTAAGTTCAGCCAAAAACTGCTTTTAGTTTAATTGGTTTTGTGTTAAAAATATCTAAACTAAAATACTAAAAACTTATTTCATATTCCAGATGGCTTTAAGCATTTAATAGTTTATTTAGATTTCAAAATTCCCCTTTAATATAACTCAGTTTTTAGCCACCTTACAAATAGAACCACCCTAATACACATACAGATGCCAAGACATGTGCAAAAAGTGACTGACAAGCCACAAGCATTGTCCACACGTACAATGCTGTAATTGTGAAGGATGCCATCAAGTGGGGCATCCGCATCCTCGTTCTCGTCCTCAGCCTCGTCTTTCGTCCTCGGCCACACCCTCGCCCCATCCCCTTCCCTTGCTGTGGATAAACCACTGCCTTGTCAAGCCCCCCTTTGAGCCCCTATCTGTGGCCCTGCATGTGTGCAGTGTATTTTAAGCTTGAGCACTCAAAGCAAAAGTGTTTAAGCCAAAAAAAAAAAAGAAAATACAAAAAAAAAAAATGAAAGATAGTGGCAGTAGCAGGCAGGCGGATGGCTGAGCCTCCTAGTTGTCCTAGTCGTCCTGCCGCTCATCCTCGCCTCGTCTCAACGTCTCTGGTGACAGTTGACGGTCAAGTGGCAACTGGCAAGGTTCCGAGACCCTGGACCATGGGACGATGGTATGTCCTTTGACATTGTGTGTCATCAATTTTGAATTAATTTTAGCAATTTTCGCAGTTTTCGAAACCAAACTTTTCGCACAAAACTTTGTGAGATGAACTTTTTTTTCTGTCGCTCGCACTGTTGCTGTTCCGAGTTGTTAATATTTTACGTGCACTTGCCACTCAATCCGGCTGTGGGTGAGCTTTAAGTTGGGGGCTAAGGATGGATCTGGGTGCCAGACATTGAAATTTATGCGCCATTGAGTGTTGCTGTTGCTCAAAATGGCGAATTGCGAACGGCGAATGGCGCATTCAGCAACAAATTGCACGAGTATGCTCGAGTTGCATGCTCACACGAACGAACACAAGGGGACGAGCGGGACAATTTTCCAACTACTTTCAATGCGCACAATTAGAGTGACGGCCCCCTGGTAAAGCCCTCCATTTCCCGGACCCTCGAAAGACCCCCCTCCGCGGGCTCTCCAGCAACTTAAGCATAAGTTGTCAGTCTGTGAATGCAGTTTTTTGCTGTTGTTCGACAAAAACCTAGCATAAATGTGCCACAAAAGAAGCGAGGCTAAGATAGAGAGAGGAAACTAAATATAAAATGAAATAAAATGCATATATAAAAAGGATATAAATTAAATTGTTTGTGATATTTTCCTACTTCACAAAAGATTTTTTATGATGTGCTTTATTATTTATTTTTTAGCAAAAATAATTTGTTTCATGAAATATATATACAAGCTTTAGAAAACGTAATTTATTATGATATATTTCTAAAAACACATTTTCCATTATAAAATTTCCCATTAATTGGGCTTATGCCAGTGAAAATCGTTCACTTTCCCATTTACCCCGATAATTTATGAATTATTTCCCAACTCACCACTGGATCAGAGCCCATTTTAACGTTCTTGGCCATGTCCATCATGTCCAGGGCCACGCGCGCCATGCACTTGGCGTGATCCTCGCAGTGGTCGGGCAGCCCGGATACGGCCATGTACTTATCGCCAACGGTTTCCACCTGAAAGGATGAAAAGGACATGCCAATGAGTTCGTGCTATCGAGGCTAAATTGAGAGGTGACCCGAAAAAAAGGAGAGGCGGGCGAAACTGCATCGTTTTTGTGGCTTGGGTAAAAAGTGTAATTAAGTGGCCATAGCCAAAGCCATCAGGCGACGTGCATTTGAACTCTGACCCCACCTTGTACACGTTCAGGTTACGCTTGGAGTCGGTTAGAGCGTCGAAGACCGTGTAGAGCTCGTTGAGCATTTTCACGATTTTCATGGCCCCATCGGGATCCGTGTTGGCCGCACAATATTGGCCAAAGCCCACGATGCCGGAGAACATCAGCGTCACGGAGTCGTAGCTGTCGAATGGAAATGGAAAAAAATACAAGTATTTGCCATAAATAAACAGGAGAAAATATATAGTAAATTCTTTGAATTTTCTGCCAGCATATGAAAAGGCAATGCACAGAGAAAATAAGGCTATTTGGTTAGTTAAAACATAAATATTTAAGGCTCTACTAAATATATATTTTGGGATATATAAGTGCAAAATAAATTTAGACATTGTTTATTGTTTAAATGATATATTCATAAATTTTGTTATATTTTAAATACAAGTTTTATTTTAATTTTTTCTCTGTACACTTTTCCCATTGGGATACCAAACGGAAATTGACGTTTTCTTACCGTTTTGGCGGCACTGGACGCTGATGTCGTAACTCATTGGCCACTGACTTTGGCAGCACCGAATAGAGCAGCCTGTAAGAAGTGGAAAGCGGAAAAATGGCAGCAAAGAATGCAGAGACATGGAAAAGTAATTTCAATTTCGCGCCTGAGAGAATGCCCGGTGTGCCATTAAGGAGTTGGCACACTGTCATTTGTCATTTGTCTTTCGTCCTGTGCCATTTACCTGTCGGTCTTCTGCTTCTCACTCTCCAGATCGCGGAACGTTTGCTGCAGCTTGTCCGTCAGCATCTCCAGGTTCTTGGTGAGCTTGTATTCCGCCTCAAACTTCTCGGAGAGCAGCACCAGATCCCTGGCAGCGTCATGCAGCGGCACATCGGAGATGTAGAGTCCTTTCCTGCAGATAAAAGACAGGACACACACATTCCACATTCCGGTGAGTTCAAAGATATGAGCATATAGAAGAATGCGGGTTGTGTGGGTGAACACAAAGGTGGTCTTCAAGGGGTTGCAGGGGGTCTTTATGTAATATATATTTCTGTCTAGTCTTAAAATTAAAATTAAAACACAAAATTATTCAACAAGAACAAGAGTTTATATGAAAATTTCAATTTAAATTTCTTTAAATACTTCTTTAGGTCTCCTTTTATGAATTTTCCTGGCTCCGCCCCTGACTGAAGCAAAGGAAAAATGACACGCATTTTGTTTTACTTAAGTCTTTGGGAAATGGCAAGGAAGCAAATAGAAGCACAGGACAAAATGAAATGCGGTAAATCGGTGGGGAGTTGGTGCCTAAAAACACTTTTAATGTCAACCATAAATTCGGCTAGCTGAAGGCGCATTTGTTTCAATTTGACTGCTTGCGTAAAAACCCTAAGGTTATGGCTAATGCCACATTTAAGAGCTAATGTCCCATATTAAGGCTTGCTCAAAAATTAAACCAGGTAAAGGAAACATAAATCAGTATTTAGCAATGGGATAAAACGAAAAAATAATGATACAAATATTTAATAAAATTAATTTTATTTAAAAAAAGGATTGATTGTTCCTTTAAGTCTCAATAGCAAATGAAAGGAGGATAAATTATTCCGCTAAAGTATTTTAAATAAAGATTTTATCGCTTAAACCTTTTCCTTTAAATCGCTTTAAAACTCATTTACATACTTGGTCAGATCGTCCAAATTCATGACACTCGGATAGCATTGAAACAGTATGCGATCCGTTTCCGGAATGTACATCATTTGTCCCTGCGGAGCACATACAAAAAATAAAACAGAAGCAGATTATTTCGTGGGTCGAAGGGTGAAGCCATTACAATAAAATTGATTTTTATGCTGTATTTTGCGGCGGGCCTTAAGCAGGCATTAAGTTTAATGCCAGCTGACGGCTGTGCGTAAGGGTCCATTTGTTTCTGGGATTTCATAACCGTTCCACACACTCACCTTCAGTCTCAGAAAGCGCTGCTCGTGCCGGCTGCTCATGGCCCCCTGACGTGTCTGGAGCACATATATGGTGTTTATGTGGGAGAGGATGTTCTCAAAGTTCAGCTGCAGGTGCGGCCGGATGGCCTCCACAACCTCTATCAGTGAGCAGTTCTCTTCAGCCACCCTGTGGAGTTCACAGAAAGAAATCAAAGTTAATATCGTTTACGCAGCTAGGTTTTTTAAGCTAATAAATATATCAATTAATAAAGTAAACGCAGACTCACCTGGGAATCACTCGAGACACGGCCTTGCCGGCTTGAACGATTTTCATTTGTCTATCGAACATCAGGTGAAAGGGAAACACCTTGCAGAATGTGGCGGGGGATATGAGTGGCGCTAATCGGAGAAGATTATGGATTAGCCAGGTGATTAGCTCCTATGACATGCTCACCTTCACAGAGGAACTCCATGTCATCGGGTACTTCATCCTTTTTGGCATCCACCTGCGACTTGGCCGCCACATTGATCTCCCGAATCAGGAACTGGACATGGTCATAGCGCTCAATGTCGTCACTTTTGTTCTTTAGGAGGCGCAGGCACTTCTGCTCCTTGTCTGGATCGCAGTCGAAGCTATCCTGTGCCATAGGGCAGGTGTTCAAACCTAAGGAGGGTTCTAATAAAATATAAAATTAAATTAAAATAGATTAAAATACAATTTAGTATTGCATTCTATATAAAATTTAATGAAATTCTGTTTATAAATTGCTTTTAAAAATGTAAATGCGGTGGGTAAACGTTTCATTTTTTAGCGTTCAAATATTGTCAAAGAAACCGTTTAAATATTTAAATTTGGTTATAAACTATTTAATTCCCCTTTGTTGTTTGCTAAAGAAATCCTAACAAAAGCATTAAATTGTATTAAATTAGCGAATATACTTTGTTTTTCGCGTTAATAGGTTTTACAAAAAAATGATAAACAAAACTGTGAGTCAATAAAATGTAAATTAATACTTAAGCTAGTTCAGTTATTTATTTATTTTACTAACTAAAATTCTTAAAGCTTTTGGTTTTTCATAAAACATATTAATTATTCTTAAACTTGCTCTTATTTCCAAAACTCCATTAGTAAGTTATAAAAAATCTGTCACTTTTAATTATTTTTATTATACTGACACTTGAAAAACACAATATTTGTATAATACGTTTGCCAATGAATAAATAATTCTGTCATAAACTAATTTACTTCCACTTTGCTGTCATTTCGAATGGCCAAACAGAGCCATCAAGTTTTATTAAAATCAGAGCATGTCACAAAGTTTTTTTTACGCTTTTAATGTGTTATACAAATAAATGGAAATGCATAAATAAAACCGGGCAGTCAATACAATTTACATTTATTGTCATTCCAGTTCTGTGAATTCTGCAATATGTTAATCGCCACCACAATTTCTCTTTCCCTTTCTTTATTTTTGTATTATTTTTCCTGTTTTCCTGCTGTGGCGGCCATTTCATTTACCTGTCTCGCTGGCTATCTGCTGGCCATCGTTGTTGTTGTTCACGTTGACGTTGCCGTTGTTGGCCAGGCCATTATTGTTGCTGCCGTTGTGATTATTGTTTCGCTCGGCATCCTGCGAAGAAGGTGCCAGGACAACCGTGGCTGCTCCTGTGCCCATGCCCGTCGCCATCGTCGTTGCATCAGCCTCCAATTGCTGCTGCTCCCGGGCGATGGCCCTTTCCTTCTCGGCCTCGTCGATGGGCTCGCCCTTGCGCTTCACAATGTCGATTTCCACCTCGACGCCATGGAGCTTGGATGCAACGGCCTGTAAGGGAGATATGGTGTCAATGGGTCTCGGATTCACGAAATGGGAATATAACATATACATATATATATATAACATATATATATATATATATATATATATATATATAGAAGCACTCAGGAACACTTAAGATAATCGTAATTAACCTAAGAGATGATTCTGTTTTAATAAAATCATTTCAATAAAATATTGAAGATTTGTTTTTGAAATTCACTTCCTGCTTCTAGTATTAAATAAACTGAACTGCGAATATATTTTTTCTGAGTGTAAGGACTGGTGTCTCACCTTGACTATGCCGATGACGATGTGCTCGAGGCCAGGCCGTTCCGAGTAGTAATGCAACAGCAGCTCGCCATCCTTCTCCGTGCACCGGAAGGAAGGAGCCCGCATTCCCGGATATAGGGTGCCCAAGTGGTCGTGCAGGGCATCTAGGTTCTGAATAGGAGAGTGAAAGAACAAAATAGAATTTAACAATATATAAAATATATTTAAATTGTTAATTTATATAATTTAAAAGTCTGATTTAATCAAGTGCCTATCCACTCATGTTTTTATGTTTAATCAGAGGAGTGAATCAATTTCCATAAACTCTAGTGAAGTATGATAAATCTCTCGTGTTAAAACTGTATTAATTAAATATTTTTTTATTCAGTTAAAATTTTTATGATTATTTCATGACATTTATTTATTGATTTATTTAAGTAATATTTTTGCTCTTTCTATTTGCACTTTAAAAATATATTCTTCATAGAAATATAAACATAGAAAACAAAGCAAAGTCTAAGACAACCTTTAAACTTTGAGTAAGCAAAAAATGTATATTTCAACTCGGGAAAATATTTACTAATTTTCTGGAAAAGCTCTATACAATTTTTGCAACGATGGCCCTTAAATTGCTTAACCAAATTGATGGCACCTACTCATTGTTGATTTTTCTCTGTGTGGTTTTGTTGTTTGTTGATGTTGCGGTGCAGACGAAAAAATTCAATTTCATTTTTCATTATGACAAAGGATTCGAGAGGAGCATTTGCGGTGAAAAATGTGGAAAATTGAAAATAAATCGAATGTGAGTGCAACAAAAGGCGCCCAGGGAGGTGATTTCGATAGGGTGTCCTGTGAGGACAATCCCTGCAAAACGGATACAGAGAAGTGGCGGATGGACCCGGAATGGGGTACCGGCATAAGTGGGCGATGTGTGTGCGCTCAAGCAAAATACTTAATGCTTATCAATGATGGCGATGTGTCGATGTCGATGGCTGTGACTGAAACTGCCAAGGGAGCAGCAGCAGCAGCAGCATGAAAAATGACTTCGACGGCGAGTGGCAAATGCAATTGGGCCGCAGATGCATGGGAAATGAGTGTGAAATGGCATTCAATTAAGTAAACTACAGGGCTGTATTGAGTAAATAACGCAGTACCTGCAGGAAATCCCGTGGCGTGGCTCCCAGCACTTGCAGGATCTTATCGTAGCCAGAGTCCTGGCAGAACTCGAAGAAGGTCTTGCCGAACAGCTCCAGGATGTCGTCTGCGGGTATATCTGTATGTGTGTAGTTAGGAAGACAGAATGAAAGAGAGAGATATTAACGAGCTGGTCCTTTAATGGCCCAAACACACGTGAGCAGCTCTTTGTGGTCATAATCTTTTGGTAAAAGCATATGGTTTGTGTCAGGAACAGGAGGAGAAACAATGGAACACAAAGGAAATATGCACAATAAAATTAATTTAATAAAATAATAATAATTTATACAAGTAATAATAATTAATACAATTAATAATATCCTTTAATGAGAGAACATATTAAATTTAAAATTAAATCTAAGGCATTATATGGATTTTTGAAGAAACTTCAACTTATTTTACTTGGTAGATATTTTGTATTATAAATTTATAATGTATATATTGCATATTTAATATTTTGTTTATTATTTTTAAAATTATTTCCACAGTGTCCTGGAACTAACTACTTACTGAGTATCTCGACAGCTGCTCCAATTAGATTGTATGTTATTTCATCGTCGTAAATTTGTCGCACCAGAAACTGTCCCTCCATGCTGACCATGGCCTTTTTTCTGAATGCCGAGCCAAAAATAAGCAGCCATCAAAATCGAGTCAGTCGAAGCCGCAGCATGGAATGGCAGGGAAGGGTTTTTTTCCAGTGGGTGGGTTAGGTTCGTTTTTGGGGGTGGTGCGACGGTGGGCGTTGGAAAAAAGAGAGAGGGAGAGTGGCAAATACATTAATTTTAATTAAATTGCTTCTGTGCTCGTGAATTTATGAGTGAGTGGCTGGCATTCCTCCTGCCTGTCTGTGTGTATGTATGTATGGGTCTGGACATTTTCGGTGGGGAAATTTGAGCTTCCTGCCACTGGAAGCTGCTGCCCATATGGCGGTCACTTTATATGCTCTTTCATATTTATGTTTTTAATTAAGCAATGAAGACAAAATAAAGCCTCTCAAATGAGAATTCTCGGTCAGAGCCTTAAAGTGCTGGAAGGGGTTTTTGGGTTTCCCTTTCTTTTCTTATTTTTGGGAAGGAAATTTTAAGCTTTTTGGTTCATTTTATCTATGAAAAGGTTGAATAAGATTGAATGGGAATGTGGGTTTTCCATTCAAATTTGTTTCGGGGAATTTATGTTATTATTTTATTTAATGTATAAAAAACTAAGCTGTAGGATCTTTCTCTTTAATGTTTCACAATTACTTATTAGTTATGTTTCAATTAACAGAAGATTGTATCTACTCATAAATATGTTGGAATTTATTAAACAATAAAATGTATACTAATACTCAATTTTTAAGAAACCCTTGCGAAGAAATAATCCAAGTGAATGCCAATAAATTGTGCAAGCAGTTCCCAAACTTCCGGTTCAGTTGCTTTTCAGTTTATTTGGAAAAGCGGTTCATGTTGCACTTGCTTCTATGCACTTCCGGGTTTTTTAGGTAACAAGCTGGCCCCTTTCGGGTTTCCGATAAATTCAACCATTAAATTTAAAGACTTTTCTTCAAGTTCTTAACAAAAGTTAAGTCAAGGCTTAAAGTCAAAAACTTGGCCCCGATTTGCATTGAATAACAATAATAGAGGAAAATGGAAAATGCCTTTGGCTGGCTCGCTTGCTGCTTTCCGTTTTTCCGAACATCGTGCAAATCGACTTTATTATTTAATAGAACTTGTGCCAAGCTGTTACCAAAACAAATTGAATACAACGTGCCGGCAGTGAAAGTATTCCCGAGGAAAAAAAAAGGGAAACGGCTAGGAAAGCGGGAAAAGCGCTAGCGCTGCAGAATTGAACATGAAAATCGTGGTGGCAAAGGGTGGTGAAGGGCGAAGCTGGCGAAGAAGAAAAAAAGAAAGTAATAGAAAAGTAGATTTTGTACGTGCGAAAGTTTTTCCATTTTCCTCCACGCAAAACTTCTGATTTGTCGAGTAAGTGGGCGTGGCAACGTGGCATCGCCGGTGAGCAAAAGTGAGATGAAGGTGGCCTGGTATTTCATTATTGCTCATTTCAAATGCGAACTGCAGCCGAAGGGAAAAACCTTTGCAGATGTTGTAGGATTGTGAAATGTGTCGACAGCTGTCGCAGAAATGTGAGAAATATTTGCACTTCGTTGCCTGATTGAGTTGCATTTTATTCCCTTTTTTTTTTTGTTGCTTCTATTTAATTTTGCAATTCCTCATACACACTCGGATACGTACTTTATTGTGTGTGTTGAGTTTTAATTTCCTGAACTGGCAGCGGACATTGAATAGGAAACCGGAACACGCAAAAGAAGCGAACAGCATCCTTCCAAGGCGTTTTCTGCATATTACACAACGAAATGGAAATTGATTTTCGCCTTGCAATTTATTATTCCATGAAATATGGCATGTGGTGGGGATGAGAGTTGCCCCGAAACTCAAGACCAAGATTTATGCCAAGTGCATGCATACATTTTATGGTCACGAACGACTGGCTCCTTAAAGACCTTTAAATGGCCACTGAAGTGGAAGTGAAGATTGCAGCTTATTTTACAGAATTTCGGCTTCATTCGATGCTTTTAGCATCACCTACAGACACTCCATAAATGCTACTATCCATCGCCAAGCGATTTAATTTCATAAAGTCAACACTGCCACAGCAAATGTCTATCATTTTTATTGTGCCAGCAAGGCAACATTTTGTGCCGTAAATTAAATTATCCCGCACGTTTTACCTGCCGCCCAACACTGCGTATGATTGATTTTTATTGATTTAAATGTGCGTGAGAGGCTGTGTGGTGTCTGTCTGCGTTTTGCGAGCGCCTTTTGATCGACAACTTAATTGAAAAAGTTAATGTTCGTGTGCAGAGAAAACGAAATTTGTCCATTGGATTTGGGCACGTTTCGGTTTCAGTTTTTTTTTTCTTCGCCGCCCCTCCTAATGCAATTTGTCATTAACTCCCCGGGCGGGTGCACACAGTAAAAAAGTTTGCCATTAAATTTCGCACATAAGCGTCAATTAATTCGTGCTGTAAAAATTAATTACATACACACGCGAGCGATTTATGGCCTTATTACAGCCATCTATCCTCCCGCCTGGGTGCCATCTTCTGGCGTATTGCGTATACGCCATGTGGCCGCGCGCTGGCCCGGTAAATGCAAGACGACACTTAGTAGCATCCTCTCATCGCTTTCATTACAAATTCAATTTCCGCCCCGGCCGCCGTCCAAGTTTACCCTGATCATCATCGTCCTGTCCTCCTGCTGGGATGCCCTGGTCGCCCTTTAAACTCATTTAAATATTGTTTACGCCGTGACAACGACAACCAAAGGCGGCCGAAACTAAGTGGCTTAATCTGCCAAACGGCGAGAGCCGCCAAAGAAATATGAAAACATTTCGCGCCTAAGTAGCTTAGGCCAACGCCCTGGCAATTCGTCCAAGTGTTTTTGTTTTCATTCTCGCCCCGCGCCATTGGCCGCCATTGTTGGTTTAAGTTTCACGCGCATTGCCTTTTCAGGCCTGGCCACAAATCGAAAGCAGAAATATATAGCTTTTATATATATTTCGGTTAACAGCAGTGCTGGCAAAAGGAAGATAGATTTATGTAAGGAAGTTTGAAGTCAAGAGGTTAAATTAATATTTAAAAAATGTTGTAAATAAGTTTTCAGGTGTTTAAAATAATAAAATACTCAGAAAATATAAAATAAGGCTTAAGACATATGAAATAATTTGTCTCTTTTTCTAATTTATGTTTCTTTGGTTTAAACAAAATTGTAAACCATTTGAGGATATTTTTATAACATTTGAAATATTGGAAATTTGACAAAACGTTTAATAAGAGCTTTGAAGTAGGAAATATATTTTAATTCATTACTTTCCAATATATCTAATAAATTCCATATTATTTAAAACAAAATTCAAATTTTTTTAAATGAAACTAAATAATTTTCCAACCAAAATAAAACGCAAGCCGCCATCACTGTTGTAAATATCCACGGTCAGGCCACTGCTTTGGTTTGGAACCTCTCGCGTGTAAATATTATTATTTAATATGCCAATCGCTGGGCCAGTACCCGCCCACATGGCAGAGCCTTAACAAACCGGGAGAAAGTGGAAAAAAAGAGGAGAAATATCCTCACTCGGAATGCTCAAAGCGTGGAATTTACGCGCCACTGACACGCTCTCTAACTCTCGTTGCCCTCCCCCCTGAATGTATGCCGAGTCCTCGAATTCCCACAGGTCCTCCTCACATGACTCTTGCTTTTTATGGCCGGGCATTAAATTGCTTTATTATTAACTACTTGTTGACTTTTGGCAGCTGAAACTTTAAGTCGCATGGCAAATGCCAGACCGCAAAGTGCGTAAAATCCATAATCAATCAGCTAATTCCAGGATGACTTTCCTTGTGGTTTGAGTTGGAATTCCTAATGGAATCTTTTAGGAGCTGAACGCTGATTCTGTCCGCATTTAATTGCGGTTTTCGCTTAACGTCTTTTACTCCGAAAATCAGCAGACAGCTGGTTCTGACGTTCACCACAAATGTTGTGCCTGCCCGGGATGTGGGATGAACATGCAACGGGGGAGGACTGACAATTGTGGCTAAAATAATAATAATTATTATTATGATTATCAATAAAAAGTTATGACTCCATTGAAGCAATTGAAGTCTACTTAAATTATATCTCAGTCTCAGTCCCGCTATCAAACTTTCAAACTTCCAAATTTAATTCTTTAGAAATCCTTAAGTGCTATTATTTTCCCCACAACTGTTTGTGTGCATGTTATGCGCCCACTGAAACCCATATACACACATGTATATGCACTCAAACTAACCGACATTAGCGCATTTTCCTGGCAGGCACTTAGCCAAAGAGCAGAATTGCAGCAGAAACTCATCCAATTCGGCCTTGCTCCAGTGAGGTGAGAATGGATTCTTGGCCTAATGTGGCCCGCACTTGGCTTAAATATACCCAAGCCATTCAAGCAGAGTATAGAGTATGCCAAAGTCACCGCTAAAAGATGGCTACTTGCATTGGGAAATTTTCACAAGTAGTTGCAGCGACCGCCAAGAAAAAGCGACCCAGTCGAGGAACGGATACGAAATAAGGTTAAAAGCCACTTAAGACTCGGGCAAGTTAATGTGGCACATAACTCAAGTGAGTCACATGTTTTATTGTCCACACTTCGTTTAGAGGACGTAGCCAGCCAGCCCGAATGGTGGGCGCCTGCAGCTCGTAGGAAAGCGGGGCCAAGCTGGGACTTGGCCAGGGTCAAGACGAATTAGCCGTGAGCATAGCTTTTGGTCTAAAGCCAACGGCGAAATTAACATCGAAATTACAGCCATTGCACATGGGGGAAAGTCGAAGACAATTAAATGGGAAGCTGCATAGGAGATGCTATAAAACTGTATAGCATTTAAAAGTCTTTAGGGTTCCTTAAAAGATACTTTTTTTTCTTTTAGCTTGTTGTGGCAATATTATTTTTAGCTGCAAATATCTTTATATATTTTTTCTATTTTAAATGCCACTGAAGGGTGTTATTTCTTGCATAAAATACCGCAGTTATATGAAGCATTTAGGCTGTGCTTTTCTGCTCTTCGTGTGGTGTGTGTCTGTGTTTCTCCGGTAATCCCTGAGGCGTGTTATTCAAATCAGGAAGAAGTCGGCCAAGCCAATCCCCTAGTTTTTCTCCAACTGAGCATATAGGCCATCTTACCCCTGGGGATACCTACTTTTTGGGGAGGGTCTGAAGTGGTCCTGTCTGCTGTCTCGTGTGTATTTGTATGCGATTAGCGTTAAACCGCTGCCAAGCAATTCACATGCAGACGTGATGTACGTCGCTAATGATGAAGGACGCTGAATCTGAAACTGAATCTGAAACTGAATCTGGTTCAAGCCCACGCTCATCATCATCATCTTCATCCTCATCCTCGCAGTCACTGTCCCTGTCGTCGACGTCTTCGTCATTGTCATTGCCATTGGCTCCGTCAAGTCGATTTTGCTGGGGATTAGCATTTTTACTGCCGTTAAGCTGCGACGGTGGCCATGGGGCGTATGATTAACCTTTAATGCAGCCTCAAGTGTGTGTGTCGCACCTAGTGACAATGGCGGGACATCTCTCCGAGGAGAAGCACACATACAAAAAAAAAGAAGAGGAGCAGCAAAATGAATGAATCGCACTTTTGGCCGGGCCCATTAATAACTGTCCATATGCAGGCCCAAACCACCCACAATTTTTCTCATTTCATTTTTTTCCTTGCTTTGTCTTGGCCAGGAAGGTCATTTATTACCGCCAGTGTCCATCGATTGACTCGCCTTCGGATTCGTTGTCTCCCGGCCATTTGCTTTTTATCTACGCATGACTGTGACATCCCGAAATTAGGACATCATTAGCAAATGTCGATATCGCCGCCGATGCTCACTGATAAATGTTGAACAAGCCAAAGCCCATCGCCCGCTGGGAATTTGCGGTTAAGTACCCATCCTACCCATTCCACTGTGCCACATCCCCACTGTGCCGGATTTTCGGTTTCGAGAGCGAAGGCAAAAAATTAAGCTGCGTGTGGGCCCGTAACGCAATTAGTTTTTAAAGCTGCCCTAAGGCGGAATTACGGGGAAATTAACTTTATTGTATGCCAAGCAGATTCTCTGTCGGTTGGCCGGCAGCAGTTTTAACTGATGGGATCCCTGTGCATGGCCATAAAAAATTCAGGAAGGGGTTTTTTGGAGGGCCTAATAAAAATCCCAAGACTGATTTAATAAAGTACATCATTTGGGAGGATTGAAAGGAAGTTTTTGATATATTTTTGTATACTAAAATATGGCATACTTAAATTATTATTAAATTATTAAATTAAATTAAATCATTATTTTAAAAGTTTCTTGATTTTGCCATCACTCTTTATTTAAGAAAGCAATTCTTTTAATTATTATTTAATCCATTTGAAATATTATTTAAAATTTCTAGTTTTTATTCTTTAACTATATTATTTTTTTAAAATTATTTTGTATCATAAAAAATACTTGTTTCACTTGATAGGATTACTTTTTCCTAGCATACAGTATAAGTTATTCTTTAAATGGAAATAAATCTATATTCTCTCATTTCAAAATTACCATTCTGAGTAATAATTGATTAAATTTCCATTTCCCTTTTGCCTTTGCTAAGTGTATCGAGCTCAACTCCATTACATACGTGCTCTTGGTCACGCCTGAAAAATGGAATTCCGATCGAATCGAATGGGAAATTCGATTTACATTTTCAACTAGCCGTTGCCAACTCTGGACCCTAACACAATTTGCAATAGCCGCCTGTCCGGAACCAATTCTATGCACAAATTTGCTCTCCAGCTGGCTTTCCACTGGATCAATCCCAGTCCTAATGATGGCCGCCGGCCAAGGCTCAGCTCAGAGCTGATGCCTAAGCAAGGCCAACAGAAAATGGCGCAAATTTACGGAGGCACAAGGCAACACTTCCGGCTTTGACAGCCATGTTTCTGCACTTGCAGTGTGCCTTGTTTTGCTGTAAAATGCAAATGAGCGAGAAGTATTTTCTCTATGCATCATCGAATTGGTGAAATCTCGGGACAAATGTCAGAGCAATACATGAAAAACATGCGGAATGTCTACGATGCGAGGACATGATTTCAATATGGGAGATTGCAGGCCAAAAGTGCAATTTCGAAATGCTTGAAAATGCGTCCTGGGAGAGTCCTCTGTGGTTTTTAGTTTTATTAAAAAAAACCCCGCTCACTCTGGCTGTGTAAAAAATGGCCAAGAATGGTGGGAAAACGTTTAAGCCACGCACTGTTGGTCTGGTGTGGCTGCCGGCAGCTGACCCCCTCATATGGGGAAAATAAATTGCTTTTAAGCGACGTGTCCTGCGTTCTCTCTCTCTTTCTGTTGTCCCCAAAGGACCTCGGGTATGTCGGTATTCGCAAAATGCAATAAATACAAATTTCAGTGATGCATTTATGCGCGAAATACGTGCACAGTCACTATCCCTCCCTCCCCTCTCTCTACTGGTTGGCTATTTAATTATCCACCAGAGAGCCCAGAGAGCAGACGGTCGAAAAATTAGTGACTAACTAACTAGACATTGCGTATGCGCCCCGTTGGCGGCCCAACATATTTTCGACTGCCACATTTAATTAAAAAGTATGATGAGGCGGGGCCGCGCTGTAACCAGTTTGCGCATAATTAATGACCACTGTATCATGGAATTATTATTACAAATTAATGGAATTTTCTGTGGTGTTTAGTTCGTGCGAAAGCCATGGAATATGTAATTAGCTGGTGCCGTCAAGTGAATTGAAAGCAATTCAGAAACTGACAGACCAATGGGGACCAGAGCTCGGCAAAAATTCAAAAGGGTTTGAGGAGTGTCAGGACACCAAAGTTGTGTGTTTAGGCAAAGGCGGTTGAAAGGCAAATATTTGATTTTACCCTGTAGCAAGATGATTCAATGGGGTATGTTGAGATGTATTCAATGTTAAATAAAGATTTCTCTTTTTGGTAAATATTTATAACTGAAAGATAGCTTAGATTGCAGTTTTTAGATGTTATATTAAAGGGAATATAACAAAATATTACTAAAATATTGTTTAACTGAAAGTAAACAACAACCAAACATGAACTTTGTAGAATTTGGGATCGCTTTAAATTATTTTTAGGTAATTACCATTACCAGAATTTTTAAAGAGTTTTCTATAAATTCTTTTTACTATAATAATTTTAAGTTACTTTTTTATTGTGTTTATAAATTCTATTAAAATAACCTTCCTTATTAATTAACTTTCCTTTCATTGCCTGCCTTATAATCACTTTTATAAATTATACCCGTCATTCAGTATTAATAATATTGACATTATTCCAGGTTTCGTGTTACACAAAATGGCGTTTTATGTTAACTATTACACTTTGTTAGGATACTACAGGATAGTCCCCCAACTCCCACTTGTCAAGTCGATTAATAATGGCGATTCGCTTTGCCTTTGTCTGCTTAATGGGTGGCTATAATCGGCTGGCAGTCGCTCAAGTGGCTGCTCCGCGTTGTCTTGACTATAATTAGCTTCTTTGCGCTCCATTTTATTTAGATTATTGCACACCATTTGACTTTAACGCACGAAAGGACACTCGGGGGCCAGTCATTGGCCCTATTGACAAGCCATTAAATGCGATAATGCCCGGACTGGCGGTGAATTGAAGGCGTCAAGTCCAACATTGCGTATGCGCAACTTGGCGGCCGCACGCACGCGACGCATAATTCATAAAGCGATAAAAGTGGAGGACATAAAAACGCCCAAACGGAAAACTTTCCACAATAAACTGCGGATTTATAGTGAGGGGGGGTTGGGAATTATATCTGTGAAGATGCCACTCGGATGCGGAATAAGGGGGATACCAGGTTTTTGGCCAAAAAATATGAAGCAATCAAACAGACAATAAATGAAGCTAAAGGAGTCTCGTGTCTCTCGAACGCCCAATCCAAGCCAGGCCAAAGAAATGCAATCAAAGCAAAAAGTAATCTCGGCGATAAGTGCGAAAACGTGTCAAATGCCAGGACGCCAAAGGGGGCGTGGCTGCAGCTGACAAGGAGCAGCTTGCCCGCATCACGGCAGTCAATAAAGCGTAACAATATTTCCCGTGCTCTCCGCTGCGCTGAAAACAGTTGACAAAATGGCGACGACAGTTGGAGCGGCAATATGAAAATATTGTAAATGCAAAAAGTTGAGGAAAAGCGGATGTTGAAGAAGGGTGAACAGGTGCTTCTTCTGCTCTGCTTGCTTGTTTGTTTGTTTGATTTTGTGTTTGAGTTTGAGGCTGCCTGCGGCACAGTTTGTTGCCAGCTGTCAGCTGAGCTTGTGAGTTTGAGTTTGGCCAAAAAAAAAAGAAAACTTTTGGCCAACGCACATTTTTTGACGCATTAGCACGCACACGTTGCTCTCAGCTCCGGCAACTCCTCAACTCGTTACAAGCCTCAAAAATGCCATTTCCCCTCCATATACATATGGTATATGGTATATATGTATATATGTATATATACACACACTCGAAAATCGACTCGAATTTCCATAATGTGTGCCATGAAAATGCGATCGATTTTCGTGTGAGTGCCGCAAACAACAGAGAGGAAAAAAGACATAATGCTGCGGGTGTGGGCCCTCAATGTGTGTGTGAGTATGGAGTTCCTATGAATAACTAACAAAAAAAAAAAGGAAAAAACATGGCAAAAAAGTCAGGTCATTGGTGGGGTGTGTGAGCAGGCGACTAATGGCCCAAAGTAACCAAAAAAAAATAAGCTGAACGCGTATCAAAGCCATATATAAATACTTTTTGGGATGGAGACTCAGGCAGAGGCTGTGAGTTTGCAAATGCGCTTTTAATGGCAACGAAGGATTCCTCATTCGCCAAATGCCTGCAATCGAATGAGATCGTAGCCAAGTGTCCTGGCCAGGATGCTTGACAAAATGCTGGCTGATTGCTTTTTCCTCCATGCCGAACTTCACGATGATGGAAATTCCAGTCAACCGAAATGAAGATTGATGGATTTTCAGTATTTGTCAGCAATTGCCAGCAACCCCTTCGCCCCCTTCTCCACAGCAAACCTAATAAGTCGCAAAAATCTTTGGTAAACGGAACGTGTTCGCCTCCAAAAATTTTCAACAAATTTACATTTAATATGACAAGTCGGCGCTGACGTGCCTGGAAAACTTTTCTAGCCATATATCAAAACCTTGACAACTTCACCTGTCCTCCGGATTTGCCTGCCCTGGGGAATGAGCTTGGCATAGCATTTCAAGCTGTTAAAAGCACTCTACACTTAAGCAAATTAGTGATATCATTCCTGCACGCATTAAATCAGGCTAAAAGGGTAGGGTTTAGGGTAGGTATGAGTGTGAGAGATCGGGATTGGAACCCATTAGCGAGAATTGGCCGCTGACCAGCGCATCAGCAGCTGCGGCTCATATGACAGAACATACTCAGTATACACACAGTGAGTGTATGAGTTGGCTGACATATTGACACACTCTGGGCCGCCACACAAAGGGCCAAAAGCAAATCCAATTCCAGCGCACATGACAAGCCAAGCCAAGCCGAGCAGATCCAAGCCAGGACCAGGGCCAAGTCAAGCAGAGCCGCCCAATACCTCAACTCTCGCTCTCTCTCTGTCCCGCTCCTGTGGCCGCATTGTGGTTGTGGCCTGTGTTGTAAACCATTTTATAGGCAAATCGATTTTTGTCTAAAGTGCCACAAACACGCACAAACAACAGAAACAAAAACGGCGGCAGTGACGATAACAATAACGGCCACTGTCGCAGCAACAACAACAACAACAGATGAAAGGACTCGGAAAAACAGGGAAAATAACAATAAAGCGAATGGACGCTTGTTGCAAGTGTATTAGTTCAAGAGCAGACACTGTGATTACACAGTTAAAAAAGATATTAAAGTTATATATTTTAAAACTCAAGTGACCTAGATAAAGATTAGACTATGAACCACTTCTAAAATAGCTCTTAAATAGTTAATTTCAGCTTTTTATAATATTTTAAAGTTCCCTTTTGATTTTAGTTAAATTTCTTTCACTGCACACTGCCAGACATCCAAACTCTCAGTTAATGTTTAGCCCTTAGCTATCTTGTGGATTCCATCTCTGCTTTAAACTTGAAGTCTTGCCACGTCTTGCCCCTTACCCTCCGCTCACACAACGGCATCTTGTTTAGGCAAATTAATGAGACCCATTTGCAGATTGATGTGCTACAATTATGCGCCCAGACCAAGTAGCATAAAGCACTTAGCGCTCTGATTCTGATTAAGTGAGCGCAAACACGAGAAGTGAGGCTATACAAAAGCGGAGCCATCTTTAAGAACCTCGGCCCTGAAAAGGGGGCTTTAAAAGCAATCAGCGATGGGCAGACAAAGGGGTAGAGACCGCAGACCAACGAACAACTACTATCACTCAATGCGGTCAGCTGGATGTCAATCAAGGCGAATGCCATTGCCAATGCCACGGGGTAAGTCACAAGGGAAAAGCCAGAGAAGACAAACCCCTCCACGCACGTACACCCAACAGTACAGGTTTTCCAGCCTTTTCTTCTGTTTTTTGCGGCCTCGGTTGTCTCTTACTTTTACATATCCATTAATTGTAGTTTTTTAAGGGTTAATTACAAAAGTGAATAAAGAAATACATAAAAATTACAGAGAACCGAAAACCAAAAATTCTTATTTCCAACTGGAATCCCATTTCTTTATATTTATCAAAAGAAAATTGCCAAGAATTTTACTACCTTGCAGACGGGTATTCTTTGGTCGAAACACTAGACTATAAGTCGTTTTTTTTTTGTCCGCTTTAATGAACGCTTTGACAATGACTTCAAGTGCGAGGACGGCGACAAACGATGTGGCCCATCTGAGGACTATAGACTTGAGACTGTGGGGGATTGAGGGGGCTGTGGCCCCGGGGCTGAGGCCACAAGATATATAAATATATATAGTATGTATATACATATATAGTGAGACCCAGGACACAAGGCAAGACAAAGGCCTCGTCTTTGTCTTGGCGCCTCAAGTGCTGGATAATGAGTTTGATTCGCTCAGAAGCGAATGCGACTACAACGCTGGCTGCCAACTAACTGCAATGCAATTAAAGTCATGTCAATGCCGACCCCATTGGCAGCCATTTAAATTAAATGGCCAATAGTGCATAAAAAGAAATTATTTATAAATTCTAAAAGGGTTGGGTTTTGGTTGAAAGTAATTCTTAAATAGAATCACTTTCAAATACATTAAAGAGTGAAATTTAACTAAACCTTATGCCATTCCTGTTTGAATTTGCTTTAATATTTCAATTAATTAAGACACTCTGGTGTCTTTAAGTATAGAGAAATAATAATCTTGCCTGAAATAATCAAATATTTATAGCTTTTAATATTGAATGACTTTGTTTCTGATGCCTTAAGGCTTCAGTTTTATCAGTATTTATTTAAGCCGAATTATTTGGCTAACAAAATGTTGCTTTGCCTTATTTCATCAGTCACATTTTCTCTTGATTTAAATTATTGATTTTCTTAAGTCCACCTTTGAATTCTTTCATTAAAGTTTAAGCTTTTTGACAGTGTCCTGGCGAACGTTGCCATTGTTACCTTTTCTCACAACGTAGACCATTCTAATGAGAAAAGTTGGCGGCAGTATTTTCTTCTTTTTTTCTTCTTGCTTGGCCATAATTAAAGGGTTGTCTGGGGCCCAAAGCTGCCGACACCCGATGCGACTTGCCTTTTGACGGGTCGATTCATTAGCAATCTGTAAACGTGGCCAATACAAATGGCAAGTGACTTGCGGTTAAGCAATCCAAAATCATAAATCACGGCCAATTAGGAGGAGTTTCGGTCTATGACTCAGGCAGAGCTCAGCAGCTCGCAAAGGACACACCAACGCACACGCATGTAGCAATATCAATAACTTAATTAAGATAAATGCGAATTGTATATAGCCTGTAGACACACACTAACACTCCCATAAACAAAGTCGAACGCACGGACGGCGCGTGGACGTTTTGGGGTGTTGATTTCCGCTAACTCTGTGCACTGAGGATATAAATGTGGCCTAAAGTGATTTAATTTGTTATATAACAAAATAGAAATTTGATAGATTTTTATTTTAGTAACATTTTTTCAAATTTAAAAACCGGCTTAAGCCTTCTTTCTATTTGTTTAAATATTTTTAATTGCTTTTTCAGGATCATAGTTAAGTCTACTTTCTATTTTTTAATTATTTTTTTTTAATCGCTTTTTCAGGGTTATAATTGATATCATTGGGCCTTTAATACGAAAAATAATATATATTTTTATTTCAGATATTTTTTAAATTTAATTTTATTATTTTATCAAACGAATAGGACATAATTGTATGAGTTTATAATAGTTTTGACAATGTATTCTATTTTTAAATATATTTATTTTATTTAATCAATCAAAATAATACGTTTTTTTCTTATTCTGTGGGCCTGTAGTGAATTTATTTTTCTCAGTGAAAATATTGCCTGCACTTGTAGGGCCAGAAAAGGAATCCTTGATTTTGGGCCTGGGAAATCCATGTACGCATTAATGCGACGCGTGTTTTGCTTGTTTATGCTCCGCCAACAACAAACAGCCTCAATTAATTTATGTATATCTCACTATGTTTGTGGATGTGGGCGTGGGGGGGTGGGCCACGCCCATCAAGTGTATGTCCGTGTCCGATGTGAAAAATGGATAATTAGTTAATTGCGGTACGTGGCTGACGATTGTTGGGCGGAGTGGGGTGGGCTTTATGTATTTTAGTTATTAATTAAGTGCGCGCCGCAGTTAATCTGTTTGTGCAGGCCCAGGACCTTGGATTGAATGTGGAATATCCTGGTTATTTCGGGTAATACGATAGCATATATAATACATACATAATATAGAAGAGTGAAAGTCACTGAGGGTTCTGATTGGGTTACGCATTGAAGTCAATGTTATTTTTATTGCTTCCCCTAATGACAGTTGGTGTCGTTGGCTAATGAGTTTGTGCAACTGTTTGTCCAGGACTTGGGCGCTACTTACTTGATCTTCTCCCATATTTCGTCGCCAAAATGCTTGAGCACCAGCAGCTCCAGGGCGTAGTTAACGAAGCCATACTGCGAGTTTGAAGAGAAAACAGACCGATTAGTATTTATGTTTATGGCCGCTGTTAAAGAAACATCAACAACAATTCCCCGCTAGTGTCTCTGGTCTCCTCGTAAAAATCTGAGCTCTTTCGATTTTAATTGCATTCCCAGGCGAGGAGGATGAGAATGCTTTGATTCGAGTCGATAAATTTGAAATATGCGAAATCAATAGCGATTGCGCATTTTCATTTCGTTTTAAATGTATCCGAAAAGCAATCAATTTGATTTGTTGTGCGAAATCAAACTGCCTTTCCCTTTCCTACCTTCTGAAGGGACTGAGCAGACATAGTACCTACGGTATCCAGATACGCAGCACAATCAATCGCTTCCGCCGGAAGTAATACTAAACAAGCAAAATACTTGAAATATATTTACATACATTACGCATACGTCTAGTTGGCCACACATGAGGCTTCGTGTGTTTGTTTGTGTTTCGCCCGCTGTTTGTGTTTGTGTTTGTGTCTGCCACTGTTTCTCCTGCTGTTGCTTTTCCAAGTTTTTTTTTTGCTGTACCCTCTTCTGATTTTCTTCGTTTTCTGATTTTCCCAGCTCTTGGGTTTTGTGCTTTTCTGCTCTTCTGCTCGGTTGTCTGATGAAGATGTATCTAACCGATATTTGATGTTTATTGCCTTTGTTGGGCGCATTGAAATGTTGTAGCAACGGAAAAGAACCAAGAACCGAGTCTCAAATGTACAAAAAATGGGGCTGGGAAATAAGGCTGTTGGAAAATGCGGCGAAAATCGCAATCATTAGATCAACATTTCTCTGCGTATGTCAACGTGAGGAGTTTGTTTGAGCCAAGCAGATTTTCCTGCCAGGTTGCAAGGATCTGATTTAGATGTCTTTGAACTTTAAAGATACAAAAGTATATACAACATAATCAACTAGAGCTTTGTAGTGGCCTCTGTTTTGTTACCCAATTAATTGTATAATTAAGGGAGTCAAAGGAAGTAGGATGTTTATGTTAGAGAGAGCAGCAACTAACACAGGACTCTTGATTTTGAAGTTTTTTCCCTATTTACTTAATCAAACTTATTGCTCATTCTACGCTGAATTTCCCTCTTATAACAAATTAATTACCATTTTAAGTTCACATTTTCACTTACCATTTTTAATGTGTGTTTTCCTTTTCGGTTTCCGCTTAATTGAAACGCTTTGCCGGCGTATTTAATTCACTTTCACAACGAATGTGTTCAGACGCATATCACAACTGAAATTGGACACCAGAATTCCATATTGATATTGCAATTTATTTCATTTTCATTTCACTATTTGTCCGTCCGTCTGGCGATTTCCACTGCACTGCTACCCTGCGAGTGCCACACGACAATGGAAATGTAATAAATTATATTTGTTTGCCCAACCGATATGACGGCTATGATAAGCGCAAAAAAAACGACAAGAAATAAGCGTAATGAAAATTACAAAGTAAACACTGTGGTCTGGGAAATTATGAGTGGCCAGTGGCAAGCGGGAAATATATATGAGGCGATCGAGGGTTTTTATGCCACCGAATCCCTGTTGTAAATATGCATTTTTTACGACCTCCCAAACTCGCTTGGCCATATATTTTATTGTAAATGTATATGGTGCGGTGGCTGGCATTAAATACTCACACTAATCAAATATTTAAATGAGCGAAAAAAGAAAAGTTTGCGGCCCCAAAAACCGAGACTCTCGAGCATTTCCCCGACGCGGCAGCAACAATTTCTGTGGCCTTTTCTGGGCCGTTACAACTGCATTTTTGAGTATTACGAGCTGGTAGTATGTATGCGCTTGTTTGTTGCATGCCACATGCAACACGTGCGGAAGCCAAAGGCACAACACAGCCAGTATACACAGCCATTACAGCCATCACACCAATACACCAACAGCCCACAACACAGCCATCAACTGGGTCAGAAAAAAGGCAAGGAAAATGAGGCTTGCATTTCCCTAAAGCCGAACCTTTGATGTTCTTTAAATATACGAAATTTATAAAGGAATTTGCCCTTTTTTTCTAGTTCTAAATTATAGTACATTTCAAGTTTAAGTTGTAAAATAAATTAAATAATGTAAAATAATTATTTAGAACCAAATTCCTTCTTGGGAAATAGTTGTATCTGAAATATAAGCAACCTTTAAGTTAAATTTGAATATTTAAATACCCGCAATGTTATCTTCATTTCCAAAATATCTCCTGACTGAAAAACCCTTTAGGGTATCATCTAACAAAAAAAATCTAGCAAAAAAGGGGACCTACAAAAGCGACAGCTTGGCGTAGAAGCTACAGCAACAAAGGCGGCAAACGCCTGGTTAATTACACACAGGTACACACAGCTAAAAACACACACATCCCGCACACCTGTTCACGGTCGACTGTGAGCGAGTGTGAGTGAATCTCGAAATTTATGCGCCACGACGAGTGCAGGGCAATTAAGGCATTGCGAACGTTGAACGTTGAGTTTTCATGGAGTTTTGGGATAGGAAAACTCCTTGAGGGCATAGGATTTTCGAATGGGAGGTACAGCAAAGAGCCAAAACTGGCAAAATGGCAGACCGGGAAAGTTGCCTTCAATTGAAAAGGGAAACTTGGCCTGCAAAGGCAATGATAAGTTAAAGAGAAAAGCCAACAGTAAGCCGCACTTTAAGTCAACTTCAGGCCCACACTTTAAATCGGTAGAAAAATATCGATTTTCGTCCAACTTGGCAGACATTTTTGTGGCCCATTAGAAGCCTCGTTAAGGTGGCTTCGCATAACACATGTATTAACATACAATTTCTACAGATATTTCGTGTGTATATTCATGTTGTTTATATGTCATTGTTTGGCTTGTTCCCCCGCCCTAATCCTTCCTTGTCTCAGTTGGCTGTTTGCTTATTACGAATACCGAAATACGAATTGAGGTAGAAATTCCTACCAGAAATAAGTATTTGCAAATGACCTCGGGGCCGTAACGGAGCCAGGGTCCTGACATCCTTCCGATTGAGCGAGTTTTAATTACGTGCAACATTTGGCATTTTGATAACGGTAGCGGCACACTGTCAACAGAGCGACGCAGAGAGGTCCTTGTGCTATTTTCGTTCGCCGACGAGCAGAGAGACAAGAGTGTAAATAAGTCTCGATTCGAGGGCTTTGCATTTGTTTGGCCTGGCTTACTGAAGGAGGTCCTGCGAAAGTTCCTGCCCTTAGCTTATTCAGCTCCTTCTTCGGCCATTTGTCACTGCTATTTGGCGATGACGAGCACGCCATTTGATAATTGCGACAAAATGGCACGGGCGATGCGAAAGTAAAAACAAAACGATATTTACTCGACTCGGTTGAAAAGTCCCTCGCTTTTTGCCATTCCCCTCTCATTCCCCTCCCCGGAGGCCCGTCGCTCTGCCTGTCAATTTAGCGCTAAACTGACAATAACTGAGTTAATGATGAGCCTGCCATTAGGCCGGGGCACAAAATGAGGCTCGCAGTGCACACAACATGGCCACAGGACGGCCGCAGGATGTGGATGCCGTGTCCTCAACGAAGTTGGTGTTTGCACAGTGACAAAAAAAATCCAACAAAATTTTATAAAAGTATACATTTATTTTGGGCATCAAAGGAAAAATGATTAAAATAAATGTATGAAAATTTTTGGAGGTCTTTGGGGCTTCTTTAATTAGCATTTGTTGAAGATGCAAGAATAAATATAAATATTACAGAGATTATATGACTGTTTAGGTATTGGGTTTGGCAATATAATACTCCAAAGTTCACTCTGTTTAGGCATATTTATTTTATAGGATTGTTGTGTTTAGCAAGATTTATTTAAGAAATATTATTTAAATATTGTTTTGTACATTTTGAAATAAAGGTTTCATTCTGGAATGTTTCTAAATGTATGACTGCTGTGGGTATATCTGGAATATAGATTATATTTCTCTGAAGAAATTATTTGCTTATAAAAATTAAATTAATTAAAATTTTGTAGCTTTTAAAAATTGTGATTTTATTCTTTTAATACCTTAAAGAATTTTTTACATTTTTATTGCACCTTTTAAAGGTTGAAAAACTTGAAAAACTGGTTGGAAAAACCTGCCACTCGTAAACAAATTTCCCTGTAATATTTACTTTATTTTTGCAGTGCATCTTTTTGGACCAAAAAAGGGAAATAAGTGGAAAGTGTGCGGCAGAGCAATTGTACATTCAACTCTGTGTCCGCCCGGGCATTTATCAAATATAATGGACATTCACTATCGTCCGACGACCAACTAAAACAACTGTCAGCAAATTGCCGTGGGCACGCAAAGCTAAATGTCTAATAAACTTTGACATATTGAGGCAAATATTTCTATTTGGCAACATTTCGTTCGGCGATGGCAAAAGGGACAGCCCACATAAATTATGGACCACGACTGGGACAATGATGGCGTGAAATACTCGATGTCTCTCTGTCCGGGTGCCAAAAATAAAATAAAATAAAGCGAAATAAATTAGAGAACACAAAAGTATGCTTTAATATCCAGGGCCAAGTGGAATGCCATTGTTCACACACCACGAAAAACAAAAGCAAAGCCAAAGCATGTGTGTGTGGGGGCGAGTGTAATTTACATTTCTTTTGAGGCGCGCGATTCTCTTTTTATTCTTATTTTTATTTATATTTTTTCTCGGTTTTATTTCAGCGATTCCCTTGGCTTTTGTTTATTCGCAACTTGTGATTTATTTCGCTGTTTTTGTTATACTTTCTCTCCTGTCTGAGTTTCGTTTTCGGTTTCGGTTTCACTCTCGCGATAACCTTCCACTTTCACCGACTCTGCCGCCTGATAAGACGCGCGCGAGGATCGAACACGGATACGGATATCGGAGGAGCGATTCCCACTCCGCTGTCTGCTAATGTCCGCCGTGCACTGTCCGTCGGAGTGAACGATTCGCGTGGAACAGCCGTCGACGACTGAGCACTGGCTGCCTCGTCCTGCCGATTTAAAGGCGGCTTTCGAGTCAGCAGCAGGACCAGGACACTTGTCCGCTTTTCCTTGCCTTTGTTGCCGCTGCCTTTGCCTGTGCCAATTGCCTGGCCCACTCAGCTGTTTGTTGTTGCTGGTCGTCGGGGGAAAACCCGAGCGGAAAAGCTACTCTGAGCTGCGGGAAAAGCTCGCTCTTTTGCTCTCACTTTTCCTAATGGCGTTCAGCAACCAGCCAACAGATGGCGAACGCCTTAATTTAAAATGATAGTATAATAAAAAATAATATATTTATTTAAAAACATATTTATATAAATAAAAAGTTCCTTTTTTAAAAAAGTTCGTGTTTAGATTTATTGGTTACCGTTTAAATATTGATTATAATAATTTTTGATGGTTGTTTTTATTTTATTACAATTAATCTACATTTTGAATTAAAGGAAATATATTTATACTAAAAATAATCATTCAAAAGAAAGAAAATAGCCTTATATTAACATAACTTAATTTTTATTTATTTATTTATCTAACTGCAAAATAAACCAAATCGTTTACTATAATTTTAATTTTAATAAATATTAATATAAAAACGTGAGAAAGGAGAATCACTGAATCCTTTAATAAACTTATTGATATTAGTTGTAAAATGTCCCCTAAAAGTTGTTTCAAAAATTCAACATCACACCTTTTTATAATTAAGTTCTAGAAAATAATTCCTTTCACCTCAGGTAGACCCTTGTAGCTCTAACAAGTCAGATGCGGCGTAAATCAGTCGCTCGATTTTCTCCTGCAATTGTTTGCTTTGCATTCACCTTCTTATTGCCACCCGGCCCACTTCCGTTTCCGGCGTTATTTATTGCCGGCTTTATTTACTTTCCTACTGCCGCTGTTGCTGCTGCTGCTACTGCTACTGCTGCTGATTTTTGTCAACTGGCAACGCTCAACGGCTGGATTCCGTCGGATTCAGGACTCAGTCAATGGCTCACGCATAATTTACCTACGACAATAGATTTTCGGGCAGCTCCAGTCGAGCAGATGAACATTTCTGCGCCAAATAAATTAGAGCCACTTGCATTGCAAACAGCAAACAGAGTCCTCGTTGTACAGTAATTGAAATTGAATGGGTGGGTGGGTGTGAGGGTAGTTTCAGGGGAGTGAGAGGAGGTTTTAGGGAGTGCAAGAGGGTGGTGGTGGTTCCTCTATGCCAATGGGGCGCACTGGGGCGTGGTTAAACAAGCACCTGTTAGTAACATCCACTGCATCTTGTGACAGTGCATAGTGCATCAACTGGAAGGGCATAAATTAATTACTTTCTGCAAACATAATTAAACACATTGTGCGACTTTTAATTGTGCTGACCACCATGCACAAAAGGTCGTAAGAGCATCGCGTAACAAAAACAGACACCTTTTGCCGAGTTGTTGACGTGCCATCGCTGCCGGTGACACTGACGAAGGAGTCGCTGCCAGATGGAGGCACTAACCCAGTAACCAGGTCCCCGGTTAACCGGCCAACCTGGTGACTGTCAAAGCCATTTTCAGAATGCCCAGGGCTATGGCTTTGCGCAAATGCAAAAGTCGAGAAGGAGAAGCTGTTTTATTTATGTTTGCAGCTAAGCAACTATGAAAACAATTGGAATTAAATTGTTAAATACAATTAAAGTAATATTTGTAAATTAGTTTATTCATTTATTTTAATAATATATTTGATCGATTTAATAAATAAATAAATAAAATGGATTGCCTTCCTCAAAGAAAGAGCATTGTCAAGTCTAGGAACGAAATGCGACCACTAAAGGATTGACGGCGATTGTTCTGGACACTCCAAGTCGTTACAAGGCGGATTCCTGATCCAGTTTCAGTTTCGTCTAAAGGAAGGAAGAAGCGGAAATGCGGATAACCGCGGACTAAAAGAAGCCAACTCATCGCAAGGACTTGCCACATTGTGCCAGGGAAATGGAGCGTGTTTGGTGCAGAAAGCGAGTCCTGCCGCCGGACACCAATCAAGTTCGGTGCCGGGAGATGACTATCTGTCTGGCATTTAATTAAGAGAGCCCAGCCGAAGGGGTTAACAAAGTTTTCGGGGCATCGGCTTACACATCCCAGTTGCTGCAAGTCTGGCAATTCGAAATTCCATTCTGTTTGTGAGTTTTATGGGCGCCCAGCGGGCGTAACTAGCGCATTGAGACAAAAGACAAGTGCATCAGGATAATCGCATCACACTTGAGTAAATAAATTTCTGAAGTGGAACCGACTCTGCTGAAACATGTTTGCCGGAACGGGACCATCTTCCATGACAATGCGAAAAGAAGGCAGCAGGCAGAAGGACCCTCGGCTCTTGTGTCTTTTTGTGGCATTTACGTGCTTCAAGCCCAAAAAAGACTCATACTAGAAAATTGCACAGAAATATGGGGAAAGAAAAATGTTGCCATAGAAATATATATGTTTGAATGCGATACTACAAGACATATCAAAGTTTTAAATAACAAATTGATAAGAGGCTTGGGTAGTTGTGAGCTAAGTAATTTGGTTTTCTGAGACTAAGAGCGGTTTTATTTAATGAAATTAATATTATCTGTGAATAAATATATATTTATTTAATATGTAAAACAAGAACTATTTTATTAATCTAATTTCATCAAAAAAAACAATGCATACTTTATTCTTTAGACTTAGAATTACTAAGAATTCTTGAAATACGAAATACAATTCATTTATATTTTTGTAAACTTGTTAAAAGTAGTTTCATTTATAAAAACTTTATTTAGTAGTTCATCGTCATACTAAGCCTTAAAGTAATTACTTATCTCAAAGCTTGTAGCCACACAAAATTACTCCGAGTAGCCCGAATGTAATCTCATCTTTAATTGCATAGCTCCAGGCCTTTATCCAAGTTGAGGTAAATAACATTCCTGCATATCATGGCATCTCTCAATTATTGCAGCATTGATTTGCAGCAATAATAATTGAAAATAAATACAACAATTTGGCCAGGGAGATGTTTATTGATTTCCAGGAATTGTATTTCAAAGGCCAGAGGGCATAGTTCAAAAACAACAAGCTGCTCATTGGACAGCAGTTCATATGCGTAACAGTAGCAGGGCAGCTACTAATACAGAAGTTATTTATCCATTCAGAGGTAAATGCACCCGATTTAATCATACATACATTCAAAAGGTGCAAACTACCAGACCACGCCATATAGAAACAGTTGTAATTATAGCAATTAATCAGCAATAAAGCTGTGATTCTTCATAAAGCCGGGAAATATTCAGACTTGTTTCTAGAGGCGCGCGCGGGTTCTTCAAACTCGAGTGGCAATTCAGAAAGGGGGAAAAAAAACTCAAGTGATCGGCGGCGATGTTGGTGGCAGCCGTTCGAGTGGCATCTAATTATTCACGCGGTTAATTCTATGGCCACCTATCGACAGATTTGATCTTATAAGCTGTGGATTTATATTTATGAGTGGAGGCACTGAAAGAAAGAACATTTTTATAGTTTTCAGTTATCATTGTTTTAATTTCTTTAATTTTTGTTTTTTAAATTGAAATTACCTTAAAGATTTTGTTTCTTATCTCATTGTTTTATATGCTATCTTATCTTTAATTACTCATAAAGTACTTATCCATATCTTTGGCAAACAAAGTCAATTCTTTCGGGGAATCAGACAACTCTGCATAAGAGAGATTAAATATTATAATGTTCTAAACCTAAGCAACTTAACAACTTCACACTTTTGGGAATGTTTTTGCTAACAGGAACTAAAAAAAATTATATATCTCAAATATTTTATTTATTTATTTAAGGAGATCTAAACAAATTAATCTTTTTCTTCGTCTAAATGTAGTTCTAATACTAAAAAATAATTAATAGAAAAATGTTTCCTTTGATTACACTATCTTCTGGTACATCTATATTAATTTAAACATATTTACTTTGTCTGCTAGATACCTAGACTTCTTTTTCCACAATTAAAACAAAATAGTTAAGAAGCTGAACATCACAATTTTTTGTGCAAAGTGCAAATATTTGAATGTACTTAAATTTTTCAGTGTGTGGCGGCGATGAAGTATCTAAAGGTTTTCTGGTTATCAAAACAGCTACCGATCATTGCATGAATATAGTTACGGGCTCTCAGTTTTTTATCAAAGAGAACTCTACGATTATTTAAAAGTCGTACCACAAATACCCTAAGAAACTATTAACATATATACATATTTCTTATACAGTTGTTAAAATCTATAAGTAATAAAATATTTTAACATTTAAATGAATGTGTTTGAATGGTGTTAGGATTCTTTAATTTATAAAGTTCTTCAAAAAAGAAATCTATCTTTAAGCCAAGCTACAAGAAGTGAAAGAAGTTCACTTGTTCGACCTTTAAAGAGGCTGCCATCCTGACCACAAACTGGACCACCAACCAGTCGGCCTTGAGCTGAAAGCCAAACTAGATGTCCATCAGCCAAGAGACTGGCAAAAGAAACGATTCTGGCAGGCCCTATTCCAGGGTGTTTCGTGCTAAGAGATGGAAACGAGTTTCATCGTTGTTCGCGATGTTCCTCGTCAGTCGATCGTGGAGCTTGGGAGTGCGACAACGCAGCCTGCTCTTGAATATAATTAAATTTAAAAAAAACAGTACAATAGCAATAATAAACAAATACAGATTCTTCGCTAAGAAGATGCCAAATCTGGTGTTCTTGTGTTTAATTGCTGGCAATATAGCACTTGCATACGCTTCGAAAGACAGCTCGGAAGAGACTCAACATCTGAATCCGTCGGACTTTAGCAAGTGTCTCGATTATTGTCATCTGAAAAACGTACGCTTCCTCCTTTGCATCAGCGAAGATGGTAAGCTGGAGAAGAGTCCTCTGAAAGACTGCACCGAGGGAGACTGCAAGGCCGAAGATTTTCAAATTAAATATGAGACCAAAGATGGCTATGAATTTCGGAAAAATCGCGTGGAAGCAACCAAAGTGGGAAAACGAGCCCACCTGCGGGATCTCTGTCTGGATGAAAGAAATGTGCCGCGAAGACGAAGGTGCCAGATTCGGAATGGTACAAAGACCTGGCAGAGTTTTGAAAATGTAACATGCAGAATGGCGCCAGAGTTTAGCACGAATCTGGATAGTTTGGCAGTAAATAATTCCTCGGATTTGAGTCAACTTAGCGACTTGGTGACACACTCTAAGGAGCCGCTAAATGCCGCAGATATCGTCAGTATTTCGGAGATTTTCAGTGCTCAAGCCAAGAAATCTGCAAAAAAGGTAGATGACATTGAGGATCTGATGAACATTTGCCAGCAGGTAATGTCCACTGATAGTGAAACTCTTCGACTGGCAGCGGAGCAGAATGCCACCAACTCCTTGCTAAGCAACTTCGAGGACTATCTGGATGCTATGGCCCCGCAGCTTTTACCTGGAGATGGTACTACCACCTTACAGATTTCCCGAGATCATAGTCAAGTTGAAACGCAACCTATTCTCGATAAAGGAGTTGTGCTCTTGAGGACCAAGGAGCTAACCGTATTCTTTGTGGATCCCTCCATAGCCAATGTGACGGGAATTGCCATTTTTCTTGAGGGACTGACATCACAGTTTAGACTTTTGCTGTCATCGGAGAATCTGGAAGATATTCGAGCCATTGAACAACTGGAGAGTGCGGCAATTCTACCCGAAAAACTTTGGCGGGATGTGAAGGAAAGGGGTGCCCGCTACCTTATCTTTAAAGTCTACGCTCGCGATGCCCTGTTTGTGGAGACGGCGGAGGAACTGAAACGAAGGCCAACCAGCAATGTTATCTCAATAACGATACCGGGACTAGACGGTAAGAAAATGAGTTATCTTCATCTTGGGCAGAAAAATCAAAGTGGAACAACTGCAGCAGAAAGTAATAAAGCGCATTAAAAGTTGGCGATAAAAAGGCAGCTGCATAAATACCGCAATGCTGGTTAAAAAATGAATAAATTATGCAGAACAATTAGTTTTGTTATGACTTTAAATGTTAGGATGTAACTGAAGTTACTTTGGAGTTTTAAATTTAATAATAATAATAATATTTAAAATGTTTACTAATTTGCTTTTATAATATATAATATTTATTTTCCAGATAACAACTTACCTGGCAAATTACCCTTTTTCCTGCGTAATGGTGACACGAATAAATCCCAAGCCCATGGTGGCTGTGGCTATTGGAACTACGAGACCTGGCTAAGCGATGGAGTCTCCATCAATGGCAATGACACTGAAGTCCAATTAGATAATTCCTCGGATCCTGTGATCCTTTGCTATGCAGATCATCTCACACAGTTTACATTCCTGCTGGGAGTTAGAAAGCCACCTGAATTTATTACCGAATTCACCAGCGATGAGGATTTACCTTTGGATATTATAACAAATGTGGGATTATCTCTATCTCTTATGGGACTCTTGGGCATATTTGTGACGGCAGCACTATTCCAGCGCTTCCGGAACTTGGCCTCCACCAAGATCCTCCTGAATCTGTGCGTGGCTTTGGGCCTCCAGCTGTCACTGTTCCTGGTGCTGGGCGAAGGTGACTTGCTGAGGCAGCTGGGTAGTAGTGACTTCGATCGGTGCCTGGTGACTGGAGCCCTGATGCAGTACCTGCTCCTGGTGGTCTTCAGTTGGATGTTCATCATTGGCTTGCTGCAGTACAAGCGATATGTCAAGGTGATTGGGGTCAAGCATCCGAAGCATTATATATTGATGTCTGCTCTGGTGGCCTGGACACTGCCGCTGATACCCACGCTCCTGGTGGTTTTCCTGGACTCTGCCTCCTACAGACCCAGCGGTAATACCACCACAGAGGATATACCAATCCTGTGCTATCCCTCGGGATATGGCCTGGGACTGGGTGTGATCTTGCCCATTGGTCTGATTACCCTCTTCAATGTCCTGATGCTGGGATACATCAACTGGAGTGTTCATAAAGCACTCTTCACTCAGAATCTCATCTTGAAGCAATTACATCTCTCGGTGCTGCTCTTCTTTTTACTGGGAGTCACGTGGATCTTCGGACTTTGTGCCTTTTTTGATTTCGGGAAAATATTCTCATATCTTTTTTGCATCACGGCCACTCTGCAGGGATTCGTTCTATTCCTCTACTTTGTGGTCTTCAACAAGGATAATCGGCGATCCTGGCTGGGACTGTGCCAATTGCGGCGCTCGAAACGGGGACATGAAATCATGGGTGTGGAAATGGGTACTGAAACTAATTTTAAAAACTCATCGAGAACTCAAAGTACAAGTAACTAAGTGTGCACAGTTTAGAGATTATAAATACTATATTCGAATTACGTAAATTATTCTGTTATAAAAATGTATATAGATTAACATATATAATAAATATAAATAAAATATAAATAAATTTAATATTGATAGCTTTTAAAAAATTAGTTTATTTCTTGGGAATATACATATAACTAAATCCTCCTGAAATATATTAATTTTACAGTGTACTTTCTTATACACAAAAGATAAGAATTGCAAAACACACAGATACCCAAAAGATAGTATGATAAAAGTGACATTGCCCATGAATCTCGTTAATTTATCCCACAAAAAAAAGCCTAGTTTTCTACATTTTCAACTCAAACTAGGAAATTTCTTTTAAAAAATATTATTAATATTAAATTTTCCACCAAAGAAAAACACGGTTGAATGATAATTGTTATTTGCTATGCCTGGAGGGGGGTTAATTATACAATTTACAATCAGTAATCTGTGCGAAAAACCGGTTATCATAGAAATTCGCATGGAAAGTAAACATTGCATTCGGGTCGGTCCACAAGGCAATGATTCATCAAAGCAAGCATAGCTGAAAATGAGAATTTTAAATTAAAAATAACAATTATCATTAAATTATTATGAAGTTCATTTATTTATCCAACTCTTTGTTGTATTTTTATAGCAAGTCAAATCAATTTAAACATGAAAAGCTTAGAGCTTTCAACTATAGAAAGATACTATATCTTTAAGTTAAGGTTTATAACTCGCATAGGTCAAGAAAGCTGTTCACAAATAAAGCTTTTATTAACTTGTTCGCATAGCTTTTTACCCGATTGGTAGCTTCCCAACCGTTTGCCAGCTCAAGTAATTCCCCGCTCACTTCAAATTTATGACTTCTAATTTATGTAAATGAGATGACAAGTTCGCTTTTGGTGAATGTTTTTCATAGATTACGACGGCACACGGCGCACGGCTTGGCTTAACTTCGGTTTTTATTGGATGCGATAAGGTCGTAAGTCTTAGTCATGGATCGGATGGAGTGTTGTTGGTGTCTTAATTTAGATTAAACATTATACACAACTAAAGTATCGTTAAATTAGTGCTAGGAACCAGTAAGCTTAAGGCAAATTAGCCAGGCACTCGGCTGGTTGTCTACTCATCGGCGGCAGTGTCGGCATTCCACAGCCAGAAGCCGAACTCGTTTCGAGACAACAAACGCTGCCGCCTACGAAAAAAGATGGCTACACAGAGTAGCTTCGATTTCAGCGCTTTATCACCAGCAACCGCAGCGGAATGTAAGAGCTTCCGGGTACCACATCCTTGCCGTCGGGCAGGAAGTTCTGCGCGTAGTTCTTGGGCGTCGGTGAATTGGGTGGCACTGCATACTCCAGGACATTGTCCGAGGCGGCACCGGAAACCACATACACTTGCATCGCAGCCTGCGGCTTTTGCACCACTTCCGCCTTCGTCTGTTGGGCAAGGGCCCGCCGGGAGAACTGGGCTTGCTGTTGCGCCTGCTGATTTAGGTCCGCCTGCTGAAAGCGCTCCAGGTGTCCCTGGATGATCTTCCGCAGGGCAGCCATGGTGCTAGGCGATGGGGGTGGGTAGACGTAAGCCCTTGCCGGGGGGCGTGGCAGATAATCCCGGCCACGAGTGGCAGTACTAGCCATGGCCACAAGAGTCAGCAGCTGCAAGACAAATAGCATTCCATTAATCAATAGCAAATATGCAGTTAATATAAATGTTTACATAATATTAATTTATAATCAACATTAGCCAAAGTTTCCTAATAAAATTTTAAGTTATTTTAAATTGAAGCATTTATAAATGGACAAAAGCCATACATTTTAAGCCAAATTAGGCTTTCACTTTCGAATTTTGTATTTCAAATCTCATTACTCAATTTGAAACCTAAACAGATAGTGATAATGTTGCTTAATTAATAATATGCAAATATGTGCAATGTTTGACATAATAAAAATATATATCTTTATGAATATTATAAATGTATATGAAGTTTTTAGTTGCCAAGCCAAACCCATAATAAATAACTTTCTTTAATTTAAGCAAAATAAAAGTGACTTCCAAACAGTAACCAGGCTTTTGTCTGCATAAACATGAAACTCGTTTTATCATCTAATTTCCATTTTCATAAAAATAAACGTCAGCATTAATTATATTCGTCAAATTTAAATCAAAATATCTAGTTTTCATGAATTGCTCCATAAAATTTTGTGAATAAAAAGATGATGGGTTTGTTTTTAAAAGTTTAAGGGGACTTTCCATAAAGGTTAAATCAATTAAAGGTAATAAATCTTTTTTTTAACTATCATATTAAATACTTATCTACACTTTTCAAGGGCATTAGTAATTTTTGTATTCTAAAAACTTAATTTTTCTGAATTAAAAAATTCTTTAAATTCACACAATTATTATCCATTAAAAAACACTTTCAACCTGGTTTAAACTTACCAATAAACACGTCCTGTACATGGTCCTTGAGTTGCTATCTAAACTATATCTCCCCGGGTCAGTTCCCAGCTTAAATTTTCGACCGATCACCGGTTAACTCAGCGGCAGACTGAAGCGATTGTAGCTTCTGCTCCGCCGACTCGTTTCAAGTTCAGGGTCTCGGCGTGTGCATTTACATAAATTTCTACCGAGCAGCCGCCACTCCATTCCAATCTCCATTCTCCGGTCTCTGGTCTCCGGTCCAAGTTGTCCGTTCTCCGTTCTGCGTCTGCGAGTTGTTTGTGAGAAGTCCAATTCTGCTGGCACGTGATTTATGCATATAGTTTTTGCAAGCCTTCATCGCTAGGTCCCAGTCCCCCCAATCTCGTTGTGAATGCGGCAATCCAGTTGGATCGATCACGAGGTGCCACCAAATATAAATCTGGCCCGACGAGAGCCCAACCCCACAAAGATACTATCTCGCAACCATTGCCATTTTGGTCTTGGAGGAGCGTGCGAAGATTTAAAGATTCAACACAGAAAGAAATTTATTTTTGAGGATTAATTTTATATATTAATACTTAAATATTTATAACATTTAAATAAAATATTAAATATTTGTATACTGCTTTTGTTCTGCTTTAAAAAATTATGAAAAAACTGAAATGTATTTCAATTTCACCTTTTAATCCATCAATTTAGGTATTCATTAAAGTCTCTCCTCTACTCTTATTTAAATTATATTTCAAGTAGAATCTTTAAGAGATCTGTGGTTGATTTTCTAATCTTAATCATTATATATTCCTTTCTGTGCAGCCATAGATTAGGGGTCGAGTTTTTTGGCTCAGACTGAGGGGCGACTCTTCGGCTGTTCACGCCATTATAATTATGCAAATGAACAGTGATTCGTGAATAAATCATCTTTATGAGTGGTCAGCTTACATAGGATGGGGTCTTTACCCGATCCATTTGCATAATGGTTTCTATATAGAGATATAAGTGTGTCCAGCCCAGGTTGAGTTGCCATTGTATTGCGATCACAATACCCATTGGTATATTTATATTGATTTTTAATCGTCGCCTCTTTATGCCTGACAATGCGCATTAAAAGCGGATCGACATCGTCGCCGATCGTTTGTCTTGTCATTCGATATGCCACAAGATGTCTTTTTCTCAGCATGGTTTTGATCCTAAGATGGACAGTCAATAACAAAGGCGAACATAATGCGATTCATATGCTAAGTCGTTAAAAGAGGTGTTCGTGCAATAGTCGCTCGACCTGAAGCTGATCGATTGAGATGTTGAAATTGCCGATCATCAATCGCTTTGCTGAGATTAACATTTATATATATAGTATACCCGCTCAATTGCTAAATGATCTCTGAACATTTTTATGACTCCTCAATTGATTGTAAAATGCTAATCAAGCGAGTAGAATCGGAGCATTTGATTTATTTTCAAGATAATTAATTATGCGAATCGAACAGTTTAAAATGCTATTATAAATATTATATAGAATCAATTGCTTAGGCAGTAGTAAAGCTATGAATGTTGCTAATGTAGTTTAAAATGGAATCATTAATTGGTGTTGTAATTTTGTTTTGAGCTATAGATAATTAATCTTTGAATTAATCTTTGAAGTGATATTAATATGCCAATTGCTACATATTTATATACCTATTGATTGGAAATGTTTTAATTGTACAGTAAAATAAAGTAAATTAGGTTGAGAATCTAATTTACTAATTTTTTACATTAAATTACAATACTAAAATATTCTATTTTATTATTTATAAGCATACATATTTCCTTTCGGCACCTTTTACCCATCAAATCAATTTCTAATCGAATAAAAATCTCCAACCGAGGTTTTTCCTCTTCTCTCCTATCCTTCCCTGACCTTTCTTTCCTCACATTTCACCTTCGATTTTCCCACAATTTCCTTGGAAGTTCTCACAAGCAAAGGTAAAAGGAAAATTCGTGCACCTGCTGCCCAAGAGTTTTCGGGGGTTCAGATTCCGATGAGTCAGCGAAACGGAAACGGAAACGCAATTAAAGCTCATCGACTGCGACTGGCAATTACAAATTTTCTGGATTACGTCAAATGCAAATATCAAGTCGATTGCATTAGCATTTTGATTTATATGCAAACTAACGAGTTGCGGAAGCCACCGCCAACTGACTGCTGCATCCTTTCTAGGCGGCGTCCGTATAATTACTATGTAAATTATTTATGCAATTAATTTAACAAACTCGTCTCAAGCTCAAGCAGCGAACGTGCCCCACATGTCCATCATATATCCATATTGATGAGGGTCCTTTCCGGCTCACTCGTCCATATTTCATACATATATGCCCCACACATACGTTACGTATACGTTATATGCGGTATATGTTATACAAGGGGCGCATCATAATCAGGCGCCATCCACCCGAACTGCCGCCTCGGTTTTTTTTTTCCACGTTTCTGCTGATTTGAGTCCAGCTGGCGCTGAGTGCTAAATCCTCTGTCACATACGCTCCACGTCGGGGATTCGTCTGTCAAAATAAACAAAAGGAAACAGCACAAAAAAGGAGAAAAGGAGGCCTGCTGAAGGTTGGGGAAAAGTAAAATACCCTGACTTGTGAAAATATAGCATGGAAAATCTTTAAAGGGTAACTTAGAGACACTCTAGTGGGTCCTAAAAATTACTGATCTCTCTGAATTTGTTTAAATATAGTTAAAATCAACAAAACATTTATAAACAATGGATAATTTCAATCAATTCTTTCATCTATCTCCTAAAGATCCTTCTAAAACCATTTAACTACAGTAAAAAATATCAAACAAATATCCTAAACATAAAAAACATATAAAAAATACTTTATAAATCTTCCTTAATTGATAAACCTACTAAAGAAGTCAACAAAAAGTGCCATAACCCATCCTGCAGGGCATCAAGAATCCTGTTTTGATAACGTAACAAAAGTGGCCTCAAATGGTCAGACTGAATGCTACGTAATGAGTTTGATGGGCTTTTGAACTAAACCAAATTGCAGACAGGCATTTTATTTTTATTCCGATACCAATACCGATTTCGATTTGATGATGATGCCAAATGGGCGCCGCATACCAGTAGCAGCAGCAGCAGCAGCAGTAATATGTCGGAAAATTGGAGATGGCAGCGAGAGGATGCACGGCAGCAAATTGAGTTATGGCCCCTGGATGCCGCCTCATATTTTATGCATGGCAAGGGCAAGCGAATTGCTTTCCAATCGACTTGCCGCACTCCACTTAGGGTCGTCCAACCAAGGAGTGGCCGCAATCCTTGAGACTGACGCACCCAGTCCAAACCAAAAAACCCAGGGTAGACGCAGACCCATTACCATTAGGTAATCACCTGCCGGGGAATCGGGATCGTCAATGGATCATCGATTTTATACTGCAGTGCAGCACGACATCTCCGTTGAGGTTTGCGTTCTGTTTGTATTTGGGTTAAGGTAATCAAAGGTTGAATAAACTTTTTGGCTAGCGGCAAGCTAATTAAGATAGTTTGCCAGCTGCACTCGACTGGAAAACGAGACGTTAATGAAGACGCCGCATGGCCCCTTTGGGGGCATGGTCCCTACCTCTGGCAATGGTTTACCTTTGACCTCTGGCACAGTACATAATTTATGCCTCCCGGCTCGCTCGACAACTCCCCGCTGGCAAATCATTTATCATAATACAGCCAGAGCCTCGAATTTGCGACTGACAGCCCCATCTGCCCCCCTGCCGCTTACCGCAGGAAAAATGAAAGATTTTGCATATTTAATAAGTTTATGCGCTTTGTGCAATAATCCCCCAATGCCACATATACATTTCACTGCGGCAAATGGTTAAAGAGAATGGAAAAGTATTCGGAACGTTTTTTATTCCTCAAAAAATGCTTCTATTTTTTGTCGCACTAAAAAGAGTGCTTAAGTATATGTAGAGGAGCTTCCACTTTTATTTCCCCTATTTTATGCCACGAATTATTTATAACTTTGAGTTGTTTTACGTTTGTGGCAAAGGAATGAAATAAACATATTTTGCGGCTTACATTTCTTTTTTTTCCGGTGTGCGGATAAGCCAAACCAAACCCGATATATATATATATTCGTTGGAAAATTCGGCTCTACACATTCTCATTTTGACGCAATTCCCCGGGGCCATTTTGATGCGGTGTGGCTTTTAGCGGCTCCACGGTTTATTTATATATAAAAATATATATATCTACAGAGTCGTGAAATATGTAAATCCCAGGCAGCCGAAACTGAATCAAAGGCGAGCGGCTGTCGGGGTTATCATTCGCATTTGGGGAGAGTTGTAACTCTGGTATTGTAAAAGCTATCCTTGGACCTTTATAGTTTTAGTTTGCTGAAAACTTCTGTGTTTGCCCTTTGCCAAAGTTGGGAGCTAGTGTGTAATAAAAACTTGCACACAGAAAATAATTCGAGATACTTTCTTTATTTTATTTATATTTATTTGAATACATAAGCCAAGATGATATATTTTTATAATATGTATATTAAATTGTATTTATTAAAGCAATGCAAATATTAAGCAAACTTGTAGGAAATCTTCAAATAAATAAATATTGAATATATTTCATATTTTATTTTTATTTTTAAAGCACATTTAGATTTAAAAAAAAAACCTTTTCTAATTAATGACTTCCTACACCTCAGATCCATTATGATTTCTAGTTCGCCTGATGCCTCTTTTCTTGATTAAAATTTCTATAATAAAAACAAAAATGGCTATAACATAACCCAAGATCAGTAGTTGCCACAGCCAGCTTAAATTTTCCAAGCATATGGGAGTTCCTTCTGATTTCTTATTTTGTGGCAACTTTAGCTTAGAGACCTTGACTACACGCCTTATAATCTCCCTTACCCAATATTTGGCAATGCCGCTCTCGTGGACAGTTATCAGGAAACGGGATAATGGCCAGTTATATAATGAGTTATTTGGCATTACATATACCCAGGGTAATTTCTCAGAGATAATCAAATCCGGTGACTCGCAATAAAACCTGTACCCCAAGACCCGATGGAAATAATCATAATATTGCCAATTGGTAGATAACATTATAAAGCTATATCTTTTGTCAAGTGAAGTAATTAATTTTACACGTTCCAAGTGACCCACTGATAAAAATTTTGGTATAACCCGGCGAAAGAACTGAGGATCGATTTCATTTTCTATATAGGAGCGAACATAGTCATTCGTGACTGTCATCATTCCGCTGTCCCGCAGCTCCTCAAAGTTTCGAACTTGAGCATGTTTTACAGGACTTGTGAGCATGGCACTCAGCTTGCAGTTGAAGAAGTTGCTAAATATGAATCCGAAGAGGGTGATGGCCAGGAAAAGCTGTCGAAGTGAGAGACTGGCTCGACGCAGCTCCGGGAAGGGAAGGCCCAGAATGGCTCGAAACGCTCGCAGATTCATGAGGGGATTCCATAAGGTAAGCCGGTGGGATTCTCCAGTTAAGCGATGGGTTACCACAAGGATGAAACTCTCTACCAAGACAAACGAACCATAGACGCATAGCAGATACCACACCCATGTAAAGACTCCTAGTCTCCTTAGGACATCTTCAAAGCTCATCTCAGTGCTGCAGGGCACAACGACTAAAAGCAATGCTGCAGACAGAGGATTCACAAAGTCCATTTGTGTGGATACATTTCCAGGTGTTATTATCTGAGGACTTAATTGTATATCAAATGCATCATCATCAGTGTGGTTGCCATCGAGCACTTTCAGACTGGCATTGTACCTTTGGACAAACTGTATGACCTCCATGTCCTCCAATCGAGTTATGGGATAAAGGCTAGTTGCTACTTTACCTTCCCCATCTGGGCTTGGTTTGACGCGAATTTCCTTTCCCTGAAAGTCATATTTTCGATAGTAGAATTTGATCTCCTTTAACTTTGCGATATTTTTGATTCGTTTGAAATGAGCTAAGGGAAAGGCTTCCAGGCGATATGAAGTGACCTCACTGGGAAGATCACCTACTTGCAAGAGCAGCATCCTCATAAATTTATGCTTTCCTGCTTGTACAGAGATCCATTTAATGTACTTCTTAGATATTTTCCTTTGGGTCCAAAGTAAAATTCTCTCCTGTCGCATAAAGTCAAAAGTTCCTGCCACAACCTCAAGGAGCTGGGCGTCTTTATAGGAGTTTCCCATGAGGCAGACAATTCCTAATGCCTGTTTATTGAAAGCGCCCCTTACTCGGATCTTTCCCAGCTCATTGGACCGTAAAAAGGGTACTTCGTTGGGATTCCAATGCTGGAGAAAACAATGCTCATCCTCATGATGCCAAATCATTATAATTGTCGCAAACATCCGTTCCTTGTGGATGATATTGATGAATTTGTCAAGGAATTGCAGCTCGCTTCCTTTAACCAGAGATCCAGTTAATATGAAAATAAGTAATATCCTCAAACTTGGCATTGTGTCTTGGTTTGGTGACTTTTTCAGCAGGAAGTTAAAATGAAACTAAGTCACTAGCAGGATTATATTTAAGTGCTGCTACTAAGTTTTTGCCAGGCTATTAAGTTAATGTGTTGGCTTTAGAAAGATCATCATATGACAGGTGTCACTTAAAGAGATACGCAGATACCTGAACATTTTTTAATCGTCAAACAGAAAATAAACTAAGAGTCCAGGAAAATTCTAAAGTATAATTTCCATTAGAAATTATTCATATACTATATTTTTCCTTACATATTTTTCCCTGTGCATTTTGTGTTACATTGAGCACACCTGGAATTACCCGAAGCAGAACTGAAAACAGAGCAGATACTTTGTCTGTTTGAAGTCGCGCTGAATAAACAATGCAAATGGCTTTCTGGATATTTTGGCGAGAAAAGTCACTTGGAGAAGAAATATTTAAATTCTTTTTTTTATAGCTCACGTCAAAGCTGGAAGTTATACGCTGCGTTCTCATATTTCTCTCGGCGAGAACTAAGTGGCCGCGCCCCGATTCCCGACCCCTATTCAGAGGGGAATATAAATTTACACTTGTCTACATTTTTTCACACCAGCAAAAGTGTTTGCTCGGCGTAGGGAAAGAGCAACAGAGCTGGGTGAAAGTCTGGTGGGTCGCAAGGAGACGTGGAAAGTGAAAAGAAATGCTTCGGTTGAGCTTGGCTCTTTCTGGTTGTTGTGTCCTGAGAGCAAACAATCGCACGTGAAACGCTGCAGGAATTTCAATTAACTTGTTAGCATTTCACGCTTTTTGAACTTTAAACAAAGCAACAGACAAGCAGAAGAGAGACGGCCAAACGACAGACGCAGTGCAAATACAACTAAAGACCGACTTAAAAGCTAATTTATGTTTAGCTCCTAATGAAACGCCACTCGAGATGGAATTTAATGTCTGGCGAATGTTTGCCAAAGTTCTTTCCCAAAAACTTGGCCAAGGGGTAAATGCTCCACACAGCTGTGCAACAGGTGGCGAATATCGCTCGATTCAACCCACAGAGTTGAGCTCGTAATCAGCGGGTTCTCATAAAAGCTGCCACCTCCCTCTTGGCTCTTCACATGCTGCAGAGTGTAATCAAATTAATCTTGTACTTGCGCCTACTTCAGCAAATAACAGTAAGATCCCTGCACAATTATTACTCTCGACAGTCCACCAAACACTCGTATATATATTTGTCTGCATGGAGAGAAAATATTAAAACTAGTTTTTATTTTATTCAAGAGATATATTTTTCATTAAAAGTTGTTTGAATGTTTCGAAATCTTAAAACTTAGAAAGCAAAAAGCTATTAAACATAAACCATGTGGGACTTACAATTCTTTTTGGTCTTATTAAACATTAAGCTTTTAAATATATAAATAAAAATAAATATATGAATAAACACATGATAAATTTATATATATATATATTATATATTTTTAAATCTTCTTTCCAGTGTCCATAAAAGACAAGCAAACATTCTCCCTGACTGATAAATGTGGCCGGGCTGCTCTCTTTTATTCCTCAGATATTTATCTCGCGCTGAAAACCTCATCAGGCTTAAGCACAGGGCTTAATTGCCCACACACACACTTCCACTCACACTCACACCCCAGAGTGTGTGTTCGAGCGTGTGTATTTGCCATGTATATTACTTCATTTGCCTGGACCCTGGACAATCTGACTGACATTCGTTGCGGGGCTGCTGTTTTATGAGGCAAACAATACTCGAGAAGAACTCGGAGCTCGGATGCTGCAATGCTCAACGGTGAGTTATCTGCCACACGTACGAGGGCAGATCCAAAAGATTACCCCACGCGTAACTCGTTGCTACAGCCCAATTAGGATCCACCCTCGCCACATAAATATTTAAGTTCTATTTTTGCTAATTTTTGCGTGCAAAATTAAACGCCTGACCTTTTACGTCTCGACACGAAAACAAATTTAATATTCTATTCCCAGAGGGGCAGCCCAAACAAAAAAAAGGGGCCAGGGAGAAAGACAACTATTTATATAGCTAATAAAAACAACCTGTGAAGTGAACTCTGGACTTGGTTAAACATTCATCGCATTTTATTATTTTCCCTGCAATTGCTGCTAAATGAATTGAAAGCGTTTTCCAGGCCAAAATATATTTCAGCAGGATATTTCTTAGAGGCGACTCCTACCCGAACCTTTGCATAAATCTTGGGCGCCATTAATTTCGGACCTGACTCCGTCTTTTTAATTAATTTCTGAGCAGGGCGAGAGCGGACCTTTTGTGCTTTATGCGGCACCCTAATGACACTTTTATGGATTTGAATTTGCGAGCGCCTTAATAGTGCTTCTCAAAAAACACCTCTTGGACCCACCTCAAGGGACCAGAGAGATGCCGGGACACGTTCCATAATGCCTCGCTGGCTGGCAAACAATGCGCCAGGCGGTGGGTTTATATGCTGCTCGCATAAGTACGCTACATAAAACAACGCAACCTGACCAAAGACGCTGACGGCTCTGGATTTTGGCTGTTTGCTCTAAGCTGAAGCTCGCACTTCCGCTTGGCTACCGTTCGAATGCGTTGGATGCCGCCAACTGTTGGCCGTCTTGGGCTACCCACTTCTTGAGCTAACCTCTCAGCGACAACGGGGCATATGAGCTACGTAGCGTTGCGTATACGCCACGTAAGCCCTAGCAGGCGGGGCATAGCAGCAACAGGAGATGCCATCGTACGCGCAGACTCTCTCTTTAACTCTCTTAGGCTGCTCTCTTCGAAAAACTCTTTTTATTTTTTACTAGCCACACGCATTAAAGTTGCCACGAGTTTGGTTTAGAGGCCAACTTGAAGCTCATTGTCGGCACTGCAATTATGTCAGATGCTGAGCTGTGAAATCGGAACTGCCAAGGGGGGGAGGAGTGTGAGCTTATGTGCCGCCACTCGGAAACGTGAGCCAGTGGTCAAGAAAAAAGGCATTCAAATTTCCCACAAGCCAATACATCTGTAATATCAGACGTTGCCCCACTTAATGGCACTTGCGCAAGTATATTATATTACCTTCTAATTTGTAGGTTCAATTAAGTTTAATTACTTGTGACTTGTAATTGAATGGTAAGATTATACAAAGGCAAAGGTTTATATTTCAATGTCTTTTCAGTCAAATATTTATTTGTAGAGTTAAAAATTAAATTATATAAAATTCTAAATAATAAAGAAACATTCTGTTATAAAATTCATTGAAATGTATTGTCTTCTTTCGTCTTTTCAATTAACCTTCAACTAATTGATGTATATTTTCTACAAAATTAACCTATTAAAACCAGAAATTAAAAACACCCACAGGATAAATCTTCGTTTCAAAGACCCAAAATATAAGCAAAAACTTTCTAAGAAAAGCGCTGCAGGCTAATCAAATTTTTGGGGTATATTTTTTATGTGCCATTAACTTTAATTATTTTGCAAGCACAATTTCATGCTGCGCTGACCAAAATCGCCCCACGGAATGTTAGATGCCACTAATTAAGTCCGCCCACCTTGGAGATTATTGATTACGGTTAAGCGCATTTTATGCCACCTTTTGGCAAAAGGTGAGTTAAATATTTAATGCCGCCATATATAGCAAAGTTTTTGGCCAGGCCAATGACTCATAAAGTGTAAGAATCCCTGGATGCCTGTATCCTGTAGCCTGTTTTTCGGGTTCGCTAGATTCGCTGTAAAATAATTTGGACTAGGGGTCACCAGCAAGGACGACGACAAGGAGTTGCTGCGCTAATTTAATTTGCCTGGGCCTGCAATTCATTTGCCGAGTCGTTGACTTTTAATGCACACATCTAAGACATTGTTGTTTGTTTGCTTACTTGTTGCCAGTCTTTTGCTTGACTTGCCTTACATTCAAACATACATATATTGCCCTCGACTTGACTTTGCCTTGGGTCCCATCCTGGGTCGACCTTGGCTTTTGCAGAATGCTTAACAATTTATTTCAAGTTGCGCATGATTTGAGCTCCTCTACACTCGAGCACATTTAATATTAATGCCCGAGACTCCATGTGCCGTCTGCTTTGTTGAATCTTTAAGCCAGACACGGTCCAAGAGGCCGGAAAATGCATTTACCAAAATTAACTCTGGCCACAAGACCAGCTAATGCCATTTTCATGTTGTTGCACTTTGGTTGTGTCTACTTCAGCTGGGGCAAATTTCACTGGATGTTGGGAAATATTTTAAACCGAAAATTCATGAAAATATATAGCATTAAAAATTGTGAAGGTTTAAAATAATTAAATTAAAATAGCAATGCAGCCAGAAAGTGGTTTACAATGCAGATATTTAAATAATATATTTTTTGCCTTAGTAAAGTTCAATAAAATTATATAAGATATATATTTCAGTTACCCAGATTCATATCAAATTCCACCTTTAGTGTTATATCACTATCCAAACATCCTTAATGCACTTAAAGTTCCCTGAGTTCCTTCAGCATTGCCAGGCGATTAATCTAACTGACACGAGCCATCAATCAGCATCGGGCAATCAGTGAAAAAGCATTTCCAGCTTCAATCCTCCATACGAAGCTCATAATTAAGGCGCAAACCCAATCGATAAGGATCTAAGGACTTTTTTAGGGGCTGAGGTTGGCCAACCTGGCCAGGTAACTTAGTTTTAAAGCCTCGTCCCCGGGGCCACTCATCGGGCCCCTTTATTGCTTTCAAGTTGCCACGGCCATTAATTTTGAAGCACTTCAGCCAACGCCGGCAGATTCGTTTAGACAATAAATATCCAAGGCCTGCCCGCATTCTGGGGGCACGTTGAAAATTCACAGAGGTCGTTATTTTTGGGGCAATGAAATGTTTCACACCTGCCGTTCATCAAAACACGAGCTAACGCCCAAGCAAAACCCCAACGCAATCAACCAAAATTTGTATACAGTGACCAAAATCGATTAAGTCTTCAATGGCCAGAATGTAAAATAAATAACTTTAACATATTTGAATGGAATGCGAAGGGGAAAGAGAGGATTTACAAGATTTCTCACCCTCCAAGCTTTACAAATATTTATTTTCTTAACTAACAAAGAAGCCCACCTTTTTGGGTAAAGTAAAGATACTATATAGATCTAATTAATTGTACTTTATTACTATATCTTACGATGCTTTTACGCCGGGTGCTTAATCGCCATTTAGCTAAAGGAAGCGGAGTGTTTTCTTTTTTTTTGGGTATTTTGGGGTGTCTCTTTTAGGTAAGCTAGGCCCAAAAACCAGGCTGTTGATAAGAGGCCGTGTCGTGTGTCGGGCTAAAATATGGCCAATTTGATTTAGGACCGCTACCCGGACAACAACGGATTGAGGGTTTTAAATTGCTAGAATGTGGGACTAGGGCAAAGTGGTTTGTTCGGGGTTTACTTTGACATTCGGCATGACTTACAAATGCCAAGCTCTAGACTTAACCGGCGGCTAACCGGGTATACAAGACACAATGCTGGCGAGTTAAATATGTTTTCGTGGCATTGTTGGAATCGTAAATAAACAAGCCTTTGAGCCATTCCGGGGATCGCTTTGCATTTGCATACGCCATTAAATATGCACAGCACACTGATTTTCTGCACAAACGGACGACAATAAAATGACCTGTATATATATACGGATTTATCTCTGGTTGTCAGCAACAAAAGGAGCCACCACTACCGACACCGCCCCTCAAAAAGGCAACATTCGGATCGAACAAAAGGTCCTTCGTGAATATGGAAAGAGGACAGGGCGGGCTTTTCTTATCTCCAGGTGAAGGCAGCCGAGTCAGCGCCTTTGTTTTTGATAAATGACTTCCATTTGCGGCCAGGAGGCCGTGTAAATCTATCCCACGAATAGGCATTTGTCACGACTTCGATTTGGGGCTCTTTCAGCGGCAGTCGGGGCACTCGATATAATTGAAATTGTGTGCAATAAATGGAAATAGCTGTGTCCTTTATTTGATGGGCATGTGGATAAATTGTTGGCCCTGCAATTTCCTGCCAGCCTGGTAGCTGCTGACTTAATCAACTTTGCCATTTGCCTAATTGGACTGCATTCTTCTCGGGGGCCATACGAAATTCGGGTATTCGTATTCAATCGGCTGCTATCAGTGCCTTTGCAGGACCAACTCTGTGTTTACTCAATGCACTCGCTCTCCATTGAAAATTGTCAGCAGTTAGTGATGGCAGAGGTCGGGTCGTAGGTCGCAGAGGTGGCAGAATAATAAGGAGAAAGCTATTGTTCTTTTTATGATTTTGTTATAAGAAAGGAATACTATATTATTTAACCCTTTAAACAAGTTTTTTTAAGATGAAATATAGCTGGATATTTAATGCTTGTTATATTTAAATGCCTGAATTTATTTTATCGTTTTGATAATGAATTTATTAACACAACAAAAAAAAGAGTTATTTTATTCTATAAGTTAAAATTATAATTGGTTTTGTTTGCTGTTATTTAAAATAATAAAATATCCTCTGAAATAAACTCTTATTATTTATTATTCCCTTGCTGTGATGTGAAATAAATTAATAAATAAATATATGAAATGAAATATTTATTATTGTTTTTTAAGTAGAGTCCAGAAACTACCATCCCAATCTGTTATCCATTCCCATTTGTCCATCTCACCCACTGGCTGTTAATCAATGTTATTTGGGAGCCAGATCTCTTTATTGAAATGTCATCGGTTGGACAACGAGTCAGTTTTATGGGCATCCTAATGGCGAGACGGTATTTGAGGAATGTGTCCTGTCAGCGCCGCGAAGGTAATGACTTTGCAAATGCGGGGGCCTTTGGGGATCTGAATAGATGGGTTGTTGGTCTGTTGTGTATTTGGGATGATGGTTTCATGCTGTGCTGGCTGGACATCAGCAACCAGGACTCTCAGTAAACAGAGTCACCGTTTGGGAACATCAACCTGCCTAATTAGCTGCGTGTACATTTGCATATTAATTGGAATTCATGCTGTTTGATGAGCAACAATTTATTTATTTATAAGTGGAAAAGTGAGGGGAAAAAATTCCATTTGTTGAACTTGTAGAGGAAAATTAAAAGGCAATTTTCTTTCTGCTACCAAAAGGAAAATTTCACTTCGAATTTAAATTGCTTGCGAGGGAAATGTACCTCTTAATATACAATTTTTTGTTAAATTGCATATAATCATCATTTAAAATAATTTATATCAATTATATAAAATTTCTGAAAATATTTTAAGCAAAGTATAATTTTGTAAAAAGCCCAAAATAAATATAAATCAACATAAGTCCAACCAACAAAATGTTTATATACTCTTTGAAAGGACACAATTTGTGTTAACTTTTTTATATGTAAATTTAATTTAACAAACCCTCAAACTTTAAAATATATTTTTAAAGACAAAAAACAGAACAGAACTTATCCAAATTTAAATCTTCAGAATCACACAGTTGGTATCCTTGACGCTCCATTTACTGTCACTCCATTCACTCGCTTTTCACGCGACATTAAATGCTCTTCATTTAATTTGGGAGCCACAATAAAGGAAAGTTCGTGGCTGTCAGGCGGCAGGTGACAGATTCACAGTTTAACCTTTTGCGCCTTTAATTTCCTCTGGTCCTGTGTTTGTCCAACTGCAGCAATTCTCGTATTTATATATGGGGCCCCACTGGGTCCCATAATTGAGTATTGACCAAACAGCGCGGGGCTGTCGTGACCCGCGGCAGTTTCCGCGAAATGTTTTGTACGAAAATAGCTCCCCTCTTTTGCACAGATGTAGGAATATATATATAACATTTATATATATATATATATAAAATGTTCGAGTATATAAATAAATATCCTTTAGCGGCAGACGGCGGAGGACACTGGCCCCGGTCGCGTCATAAAGTGTTAATGGGCAATTAAAGCCTGGCTAAGCCTAGTCGGAACTCGAAATTGAAATTCCCCCGGGGCCCCAGTGGCACTCAAACCCAGAACCTAAGCCACCCCAATGACGGCTAGCCACACGGTGAATCCGCAAATCCAAGCTCAGCCTTTGAGTCGAGTGCAATCAGGTTAAGTGTTGAACGTTTCCGCTAGCAAATCCTTATGCCGAATTGGTACAGTGGTACAGACCTTGAATTAATTGTTATTTTAACAATATTTATGGTGATAAATTAAAAAATATAAAGCATAAAAGGTATTAAATGTCTAAAGAACACAAAATTATTCAATTTCTGCTAGTAGCTTTTCAGATTAATATTAAATATATTTGAAAAGCTGTACTTAAACATAAAATAATAAATTAAACAATAAATCTAATATAAATATTTATTTTATATATCATTTTCCTGATATTATGGCAAAGTTTACCCACTGTTATCTCTATAATCCCCATCCAATTGGAGCCTTAACCACTGTGCTCCCCACCTGTATTGTGTTCGGAGTGCGCTTTCTGCATTCAGCCTTTTGTATTGCGTATTCCGTATTGTGCATTGTGTTTGCATTCCTCCTGTCACTCGCATTGTCAGCAGCAGGATCAGCAGCAGCAGCAACAGGAACCGGAAGTAGAGGCAAAAGGAGCAGGAGCTGTGCCAAGGCAGAGTTCAATTGCATTGTGTGTAGACTTGGGTGTGTGCGTGGGCGGAGTGCAAGTGACGCCGAGGACAAATGGAAACGAATTGGTTTTACAATGCACAGCAAATCCCATTTGGCTTTGGCCTTTCCGCCGGGTTCGGTGTTGGTATTGGTTTTGGTTTCGTTTCGGTTTTCGCACTGAAGCACTGAAAGATTTATATATATGCCACTAATTCCTGGCTTCGACTCCCCCCCCCCCCCGCCAGTCAGTCAATCCAGTGCTCTCATGTCCACTCTCAAACCTCGCACAATTCAAACAACTTTTCATTTTGATGCTGGCTTTTTTTGCAAGGGATAGGCGAAGGAAAAAATCAATATTTACATGCTGCTACTACATACTACTGTGGCTTGCAGTTAAATGGGCAAACAACTGAACCAAAATGAATTTCCCTGAATGCCCAGCAGTCAGAAGAAGGAAAGCGCCCAGGCCAGACCACAGCAAAATATTCGAGTGCATCATGGGCACAACAAACAGAGATTCTCTATCGTTATTTCACATTATACTTGGTATTTTGTAGGGTAAGAGGGCTTGTTACAATCTGGCAGGATTTTGGTAAAAGATAAGGTAAATAAAGGGAGTTTTTATTTCCTCCTTAAGCTCGGAACTTAACTAAAAATCTTAAATTTAATCTTCTATTTAATTTGTAAAATAATAAATAAATAATCCCACTACACTACGATAAACACCTTAACTTAATGCTGGGTAATCAAGAGTCCTGGCACAGCTTCCTTGCTCTTTTCTCTTTTTTTGTCCAGCAGAAACAAAAAACTTTCGGCATTGCCCCGACATGCATGTCGTATACGTAATGTGAGCAAATTAAGTTGCCAGCAAAAGAAGTAAACAAAACTGAAATTGAGTCGAGTAGTAGACTCGAGGGTTAAGCTGTGCGGGACAGGACAGACCTCTGGCAGGACTCTGGCAGGAGGGGTTAAGCCAAAGTATTTTGTGATTTTCTGGCTTTCACTTTTTCCACTCTCGGCAGATTTCGCTTTGCCATTGTCATGTGGCAAGTCAAAGAGCGTGAAAGTGCTCAGAAATTAATGAAGCAAGTGCTGTTAAATTTTAAAGTATGCATAAAAAGGGTTGACATCCCGAAAGTGCTACCTGTCACAGGAAAGTGTCTCTCTGTCCGTATGTTTGTCTGGCTGCCATTAGCATTTTGCTTTACCCTAAACCTAAACCAAAACCCCACCCCACCCATCCCCCAAAGCCGAATCAGCATAAATATCCAGGATGTCAGGACAAGCCAAGTGGGTCTGTGGATTTGCATATACATATATATTTTTTGGCTTGTGTTTCCGCTTGAAAATTCTACTTCATCTAGTCGTAAGCCAATTTAAATGTTTGATTTATTTCAGTGCAGATACGTTGCTAACTAATTAATGTAAATTTCGCTAGTGATATATTCCTTTCATGATTTACCGCAAACTTAAGTTGATTAAGCCAATTAAAAGAGGTTCAAGTTCAAAATTAAATATTCAACTTGAAGGAAAAGTTTCTGGTATTATTTTAACCTTTTCCTTTTCAGACAAACCAGAATATTCAATATTCATATTCAAGCTTAAACCTATTAATATAAATACAGAATATTTTGCCCAGATTTAAAATCGAATTTAAGTAAATATTCGCAGATTTGGCTATCTTTTTATTATACTGCCATGCATACCATTCCGGCTATCTGTATGCAAATATTTTGTGCGTTTTTATAATATTTTACCATCGTTCGAACGCAATTTATTTGCGCTCTTATTTAATCTATTGTGTTTCCAAACAGTAATCAAAACTGACTGCAGTTCGGTCGGCAAATGGGAGCAGTATTCCCACCCGCAGCACACAGAGCACATAAATTCCATTTTGAAGCTCAAATATGGAAAACTTTAGCATGTTTCGTGGTCTCCCTCCTGGACTCACACCCTTTCTAGTGAAATAGTGCTGAAAAGATGTCCTTTTTCTGATTGAAATTTTATTTCTTAAAGGGTATTTGTTGTAAAAAATATCTGTAGGTTTATAAATCTATTGAACAATAAATTTTCATTTAAATATAATTAAATTAAAAATATTAACGCTACATATTATAAAAGTTCTTCCCAAATATATTCTTTTTCCTGTTTCTAATGAAGGTTCTTTGGCATCACTGCCATTGGCTGCCATTTCGAACTATGAACTCCGTGGTCTCTGTGTCCGTGCGAGAATCTCTGGCTGGTGTATTCGTGCTGGGTTATAAATTTGCCATATTTCACTATATTAAGTAATAGTTGCCAGTTTGTCTGCTTGGCATTCATGAGCATGAGGTTCTAGCAATGTGAAATACTGGACTTGAATGTGCAATAAAAGCGGCCACTTTGGCGTAATGAGTTTTATGCCAGAACTGAGCAAATAACGTTCATTGCATTACTTTGTTGAGCTTTCCATTTGCGGGAGAGAGCTGTGTGGAGTTGAATTTAATTACACTTGTTCCGAATTCGACTCGAATTGGAGACGTCCTCCCCTGCGCCAGAACATGTTTCTCTTCCCACCCTCTAATTAGCCAGCTTCATGCTGGAAAATGGCAAATTACAGCGTGTCTGCTTAGCCTTTGTCCTGGCAACGTGGTGCTGCATTTCCCTCTTTTCTCTTTCCTCTTTTCCATATTCCTCCTCCTCAGCTCCTTCAAAGGACATGAGCACATGCAACAGCTGTCCGCTTGGCTCTCATTGTATTTAAATGCTCGTAAAATGCAAAGCAAACAAGTGATAAAAGTTGTGCACATGAACGGGCACTTGGCAAAAAAAATTAGAGTCTTTAATATGGCTGTTAAGTTAATTAAATTATTAAAAATAACATAAACTTATATATAAATTAATGGTATATAAGATATTTTGAAAGAATTCTGTAGAAATGGTTTATGGAATGCAATGCTTTTAGTAAATCTTTTCAGAAATGGTAAACAATTCCAAAATGGACTAATAAATCGATACAAAATTAAAAGTATAATCTTGTTTTTAGTTTTATGCTTAGAATTAAATGTATAATTTAATAATCTCAATTAATTTCCATAATATTTTCCGGCCAGTGCACAAGTCGTAGCCGCGAAAAGTGCCTCGTAATGCTGGCAACATAAAAAATGCATCAACCGCTTGTAAAGTCCGCTGCAGGGCACTCGAAATAGTGGCGGGGCCACGCCTCTTTGCTCCTGGGGCGATCGCTAATGTTATGGGGCAGCATCTTGCCTTCAAACTTTAAAGCGCTCCCAGGGAGCTGTCGGAATTAATTTTACCAGCAGTCGACTTTGTTTCTGGTGGAAATTCGAAAATTTTCAATTGTTTCGACGGGCTTGTATCTAGACCAAATCCCCTGACAAAATGCCGCTCCGACGTTTTCCATTAACGTTAACTTTTTTATACGTCCGGAGAGGGCTCTTGGGTATTTCCCCGGCCATGCACAAACCAAATACGCGGGCAATTAACCCTTATTTCCGGCAATTAAGCCCGTGCTTTATGCCGCATTTTTTCATTTTTCAGTGCGTCTTTTTCCCCTTTTTGATGTTTGTTTTTCGTTTTTTTACAGGATGCGGCGACAGGGAATCGAATTAAATTAAATTAAATATATATTAAAATTGCTCAAGGTCAAAAATGGAATGTAATTGCAACTCAATTTGTCCTGCAATGCTATAAAAATGACCGCTTAATTGTTTTGTATGGTCAACAGAAGGTGAATTACGTATACGACATGTTGGCGGCATGTGTTAAAGCCAACATCTGTGTCAACTTTAAGGCCCAGGCCCACGTAGACCAATAAAATGTTGAGCACACATGGACACAGTGAGGTCTCTGGATAACGAATTGTTGAGATGATTTATAAGATTATAATTAAAATATAAAATATAAATTATAGAAAAGGTTATAGTAATAATAAATAAAGTTTAAATAAATAAAGATATCCATGAAGTTTAAGATCTTTCTTCACATTTTATTGCTGTATATCACAAAAATAAACAAATAAAATCCAATTTTAACTTTATGCCCTTAGTTAGACTTGTTTTGCTCACACATCTGTGTTTGTTTTAGTTTATTTTCGGACTTATTTAAGTAGGCACATCAAATTGAAAATCTGTAGACGTGACACAACATCGGGACATGTCCTTGGCTATTTTGCCATCGTTAAGCATCCTACAAAATGCATGTGCAACGAGCCAAGTTTTCCCCCACGGCCTGAAAGCTGATTTGCCAACGCTTATTCCGACATTAAGGCCAGCAAGTGGTGGGGGACAGGACACATGTCCTGCCATCGACTGCAGCAACGTCCTAAGTGGACTTCTTTGTCTCCGCCTAAGTGGTTTTTCATTAGAAGCACTCGCTCTGGCCGGCGACTTTTCAAAGTTTTCCCCCCGGCGAAAGTTTTCACTCAATGCGGAAAACGAAAATCGTAATTGGAAACTTTCTGCTGCGCGAGATATGTGAGCGAAACGAAGTCAAGAACAGAAACTAGAATTGTTGTTATTTAATTAAATGTGGAAATGTCGAAAAAGGCCCAGCCAGGCATTCAACCCGTTTCACTTCCGTGACAATTTCCGGTCACCGGATTTCCAATGGATCGATTGGACTTTGTATAGCATTGCAAATATCTGGGGATTATAAAGAAATGTTGAGTGGATAAAAACCCTCAAAGAAAATATTTTTATGATTAAAAGCCATTGTTTTCCATTTGGTTTTAGAAATACAATTTATGCTTACCTATAGCCAGCAATAAAAGTAATCAAAAAGGAAAACCAATCAATAGAAACACAAAGATACCAGCTGAATGCATAAAATTGTGATAAATATCTTTAGAAAATCCTTCAGAAATATGCTTTGATTGTCATTCGATTTTCCTTTCTTTCAATTTTTTTTTTGTTGCTCAAAAATTTTATGGAAATATCCATATTCCACATTTCAGGCGTACATGAAAGACTCCAATTTAATCGAAGCTTATGCAAATGTTCGACAGCCTGCAGGGATTGCAGCCGGGAAGTTGGCACTGGGCTAATCCAGTTAGAACTCCGAGCAAACACGGCATCGTGTGTCAGTGTTCTGGGCCACTGGTGGTGCCCGGCCTCTTGCTTCAAAATTAAATTAGATGATGCCGGAGCGGCAGTAGACGTGGTAATTAAATTAAATTACTCCGAGTTGTTGCCATAAAATACACACACAAACAGGGCCAGCTGGATGGCAACTGAAGGCGACATCCTGGGCCACATGTGCCGTGTCAAAGTTCGCGCTGAATCTGCATGCACGTGTATATATGGAATATATACGTATATCTGTGTTGCCTTGGCAATTGTTGAAAATTAAGGCAGCTAAAAAAATGTGTACATAATCCGACTAACAAAAAAAAACAGGGTGCATTGATATATAAAAATATATTTTCTTTACCAAAAATTATTATAATAAAGAACTATATATTCCTTTATTATATAAATAGCAGCTTAAAATTATAACCTTTGCAATTTATACTAATTCTTCGTGATGTACTGAGTTGTTTTCTAACAAATTAACTTTTTTCCGGTACTAAAATCAATTTTAAACATTTCTCCATTTGTGTTTCTTAAATATAATCCTTACCATTAATATGTTTTTATTTTTTTCCCTTCATCACCCTATCCAATGGGTATTTATTTAGACGCTGCTACTGCCAGTGCCTCTAATTTCATTAAATCCTCGCAACCTGTTGTCTGAGCCGAGTCGAGGGAAAGGAAACTGAACCGAACGAGTTCTGGGGAAAAAAATTCAATTTAACTTTGCCCGCAGCCCAAAATGAATTTCTTCTGGCTGCAATTGACATGGCCCCGACCCGCGGGGAAAGGTTGGTAGGAAGCTGCTAACATGTGGTTCTTGCGGTTCCCCGCCTTTGTTTCCCGGCGAGTTGTTAACCCAAGACGCGAATGAAGAATGGCAGCGCGTAATGAGCTTAATGGTCGCCATCTGTAGCGGCTTTAAGCGCATATGCATATGCCATATATACCCTCATTTTTCCATTTTCATTTTCATTTTCATTTTTTTTCTGTTCTCTCTACATGATTTTCAGATTTTCCCTTAGCCATTTTCCTGGTTCTTTCGTTTCGCATCTTTATGAGTGGTGGCGGCGTCAACGAAGCATTTAAGTGCTTTAAATTAGAGATGAGAGCGTAGGAGGGGTTAGTGAAGCATAAATTTTCTATATAGAACATTATCTTTAATAAATAAATTAATAAATGTAAATTATTTATAATAAAAAGTGTTTATTTTGTTATCATAAATATATTAAATCTCATAAAATTAAACCCATAAAACCCCTTTTAAAATATATGCACTTATCAAGCTCTTGTAAAATAAAAATAATCTATAAATTAAGTACCATTTAATTTTATATACCGTGACACGACTTGGCTTACATTCACAATAAACCAATCTCTGTTTTTCCCTAGAAACATCTCTTGCCTTTTTTTTCTACTTAAAAGCTAAAGCCAAGCTTGCCAATTTTTATTGAACGAACATAATGTGTACTCAATATTAACGATGCGTGCGTGCCTTCTTTGGTGAGTCGTTAAAAGTGCGTTAATGTCGGCACGGCTCATTGGCTGCCGGCTCAATTTGAGTCCTGGAAAAACCTGAAACACCAACCCCCCCTAATCACATTTTGCCCCAGGGTCAGGACCCGTAACCTTGCCCACCGGCAAGTGCAACACCGACTGATGCAGTGCGCTTGGCCCTGGAAAATTTATTGCCATCGTTGGCGGTCATACGACCGCAGAGGTCTCTCAGTTTTGTTGAATGATTTCCTGGCTGCAGGTCCCCTGCCCAACCGCCCCTGCCCCCTGGCTTAACTTGGCCAAGGCGAAATGGTGAAACCGAGCCAGTCACTTGTTGCCCCGGAGGAAGTTTACTGGCTTGACTCCAAGTTCCAAGACGCCCGACTTTCAGCTCAAAGAAGAGTTCGTAATGCTTTTGTCGGCGTAGCCACTAATTGGATTTTTGGTGGGGCATAAATAAGAAATTGCACAATCCAAATATCATGGTCGACTAGAACACTTGGAAAAATAATGTTTCATATAGTTATTGATTATATTTTTATATATTCTAACTAAATACTTTGAAATGCTTGTAAAAGGCAAGTTAATAAAAATATTGGCAGCTTTCTATATATTGCAGAAACTTATTTGATTGAAAGCATTTTTGTGGACATGAGTGCCAAGTCTGAAGTGGGGACATATTCCCTTTGAAACGTTTTCAGGCACTGAGAAATTGTATTTCAAATATATATTTTTTCAAAAGCTAAACATTTTTTATTTAAATATTTTACATAATTTAAAACCGTAAATTATTACCAATTTCATATCCAAATTTTCCGTTTATTTGTAGTATTCAAAGATACTTAGTATGTATTTTATTTAAGTGCAATATTCATCCATTTTTGGCAGCTGCACGTTTGCCATATCCCAATAGCCTTGTGGCAATAAGGGAAGAGCCAACACGTCAATATGTGACACATTTGATTGAACGCATGCAGGCCAATCAATTTCTGCTGCCGGTGGAAGCGAATTGGTCCGGCTGAAAGCGAGTGGGCTTAGTATTTGAATTCGTCAGCGGCATTTGACTGATAATTGAAAACGTGTCAACAAGCCGGCGATTTCCGCACAGAAATAAACCAGGCCCACGCATCCCTTCGACTACGTGCTGTGGAAGTTGGTTATAAAAATTACATTTAGGCCCCAGAAACTGGCTCACAATGAAGTGTGTGTGCGCGGCACAGGTGGATTAGGCCAAGTTATCATTTTGGCTGTCACATCACCGGAGGCTGTGTCTGGCTGTGAAAGCGCTAAACCTGTCCAAATGATAATCGAAATTTATGCAGCCAAGGTCGAGGCGCTACACGAATTAAAATATGTTTAAATTTATATATAGGAAACAAGGCAAGAGCTTTAAATTTAGTTCAAGTAATAAAAGTATAAAAAATAATAAATAATAATAATTATCATTTACTAGAAATTAATTGTTAAAAAATATATTTTAATAGCGATTGAATTTAAAAATAAATCGAAACTATCTAACTATCTATCTGAGTTCATTTTCTAGAAACTAATTGGTAAAAAAATGTATTTAAATAGCGATTGAATTTAAAAATAAATCAAAACTATCTATCTGAGTTCATTAAACCAGCAGCCGAATTTTGTCACCTAGTGGCGGCGCAATTTAAATTAATATGTCACATAGCTAAACATTCCAATTAGTAAGTTCTGGTTTTACACTGGCCTAAGGGAATGTCTGAACTAATATTTACATGGTATGCTAATGTGATTGTTGCCAAAGGCCAGTGGAATAAGTAAACACTGTATTTATTTCAGATTATCTAAAATAACAGGAAGTGGCGATAAATTGAAATTTATTTTACTTAATATGTAATTTTATGAAGAATAAATAATATAATACAAAACTCCTCTTTCAGCAATTCAGAATTTATTTGCTTTTAGACTTATTCCTTTATTTACATTTATTTTACTACTTCAAACATTGTATGTTAAAAATGCAAAATGTCACTGATAGCTGAATGATTTACAATAATTTGTAGACTCTACACAGTCGAATTTCTTGTCTCATCATTGATGGATTCTTCACAAAATCTAAAGATAAGTAGTGAGAGCGAGGCAATGCAATCTAGTGAGTTTCGATATTCGAAGGAAGTTGGACGTAGAAACTGCGGCCTTCTTTGCATAGAAACAAAGTGATTTTAAAATCAGATATTCTGAATTCTCACCATAAAATTACTATTATATATTCTATTTTGTATTCTTCAAGCGGCTTTCATAAGATTTTCTTTCGATTTTTTGGTGTTGGGGATTGCAAAGAAAAGTTGTCTATTCGATTGATAAGTTGCAAACATCGTTTGTCACAAATGCTTTCCAGGTATTAACATCTTATCTGGGAACTCAAGCACGTACGTAATGACTCAACTAGAGTATTTTGGTTAAAAAAAGGCGTGAAATTTATGTATTTGGTTTGAGCAAATAACACCGAAATACCAATGGCTACGTCACAAGATTAAATTTTGCCTCGGAAGCGTCTTCAGATTCTTGTTTTTCCCCCCCAATTGCCGGGTGCGTGTTAATGAGACTGTGAATTGTATCAAATGTCGCGAAGCTTAAAATATTTTCTTTTCCTGCGTTTGTCTGCGTTATCCGAACAAATACATAATGTTCCCGCCAATGTTTCGATTAGCGATCGTGCCGACAACTGATAACACTCAACTTTTTGGGGTCTCGGAATATCGAATTGTTCAGTTAGCGGCTATATTCCGAGAGAGTCGGACGACGTACGGGAAGTAAACACTTGCTTTACGGGTATATTTATGGAGTGTCGGAGAGCTGCACACAGCTGTTGCTACTGAGTCATACGTCATACGCCATGGATTTCGCCGGATTCTTGGTGCTTTTTGTGTTGGCCTCGACACTCACCTTGAATTGCGAGGCCCATGACTTGAGGGAATCGAGCTCCGAAGAGGTTCCCTCCTATTGCCCCACAGAGAGGCAAATGTGCCGAGAAAATGGCACATACGAATACTGTGCCGGATTGGAAGTAAGGTTTCCGGAAGGAGAACCGGCACACAACCTGGCCTATTGCGATTCAATGTTCTGCGAACCGGAGGAGTTCCAGCACGATTACATCACGCGAAACCATGACCAAACACCGCATCAGAACAAGTGGAAAAGAGCCAGATTTGGGGAACGTGCCACTCTCCACGATGTTTGTCTCCTGAGAAATGGAATGCCCGTGACTAGGCGATGTCTCTTGGTCAACTTCCGAGCGCAATGGGAATCCTTGGAGCAGCATCCACCCGTCGTCTGTCTGCGGCGTTTTAGGGAGCACACGATCAGCGGCGATTTGAACAGCCTGCACGATGATGTGCTAGAGGGCAGGAGACGCACCAATGACACACAGGGACGTCGGGAAATGACCGGATTGATGAGAACAATGTTCCGTCAGCGGGAGAGGACTCTGCTGCCCGCCGATATCCATGTGACTGGCCAGATGTTTGGCACTCTAATGCAGCAGGAGAAGGATGCCTCTGTGAGTGTGGATTTGGTCAGTGTCTGCAAGGAGATCATGTCCAGCGACAGCCAAGTGTTGCGCCTATCCGCCGAGCTGAATGCCACCAATTCCCTGCTGAGCAACTTTGAGAGCTACATGGATGCGCTGCCGGGACAACTGGTTCCCACTGACAGATGTGGAAAGGTGGTGCCCAATCCAACCAGCGATGCCGCAACAACAGCCACAACTGGCGTGGAGTCCTATAACTTTTCCGACATTGGAGTTCAAGTATTGATAACGGGAAATCTTAGTGTATTCTTTGCCAATCCCAGCTGCAATGGCATAACTGGCATAGCCATTTACTCAGCTCAAGCAGAGGGCAGGAAATCTTCCTCTAGCGGATTCTGGTATCGCTTTTTGCGTTCCACCGATGACTTGAGTAAGGTCAAGGCAGAAACACACCTGGAAACGGCAGCCTTTCTGCCTGAGAATCTTTGGCAAGTGGTGAAAGCCAAGGGAGTTACCTATATAATCTTTAAAGTCTACGCCCATGACGCTCTCTTTGTGGAGACCTCAAGGGATCGCAGTCGCAAACCTCGCAGCAAAGTAATCTCCATTTCCTTGCCGGAACTTGAGGGTAAGTTTATTAAGTACAGCCTCAAATTTTCTGACTAATATTTTCTCTATCTCACAGATAAATCCCTTCCTTTGCCTTTACCTTTTCTGCTGCGCAATGAGAATCTTCGGGATCCAGATGTAAGATCCATTCACTCAGGCACTGGCTGCGGCTTCTGGAACTACGAAACCTGGAGCAGCCAAGGAGTTACCACTGCCAGCAGCTCGGATCTGCTGAGGGATACCATTATCGAGTGTCACACCCAACATCTCACCCAGTTTGCCTTTCTGGTGGGTGGCAGCTATCGCACAAACGACCTGGGAGAAGAGGTTTTAATAACGCCACTCAACGAGCGCGTCCTCGACATCATCTCGATTGTGGGCTGCAGTCTGTCGCTGCTGGGAATCTTTGGCATCTTTCTCACGGCCGCACTATTCAAGAGCTGGCGCAGTCAGGCCTCCACAAAGGTGCTTCTGCACCTGTGCCTGGCCATATGCCTGCAGATGGTGCTCTTCGTGTTCCTCAACACGGATGATATATCGGAGCAGCTGGTGGTCAATGGAGACACCAAGCGCTGTGTGGCTCTGGGCGCAGCCATGCAGTACTCCATCCTGGTGCTGTTCAGTTGGATGCTGATCATTGCCTTCCTGCAGTTTCAGCGCTATGTGACCGTGATTGGAATCGAGAGGCCCAGTCATTACATCCTGAAGGCGGCAATTGTGGCCTGGTCATTGCCCCTGATTCCCACACTTCTGGTGGCCCTAATAGATCCCGATTCGTACCTGCCCTCCGCTGCCCAGCTCTCTACAGACACTGGCATCTGCTATCCCTCGGGATATGGCCTTACTTTTGGAGTCATCCTGCCCGTAACTCTCATCACAGTGGCCAACCTGATTATCTTCGTATACGTGTTCTACAGCATCTCGCATTCGTTGAACCAAAGCATCCATAAATCCGAGCGGAAAATGGTGGTCAAGCAGATCAGGCTCTCAATAATGCTGTTCTTCCTGCTGGGACTCACCTGGATCTTTGGCATTTTTGCATTTATGCAGGCGGGCGTGGCCTTCTCATATATGTTTTGCATCACGGCCACCATGCAGGGATTTGTTATGTTTGTGTACTTTGTGCTCTTGGATGCGGCTAATCGTCGTGCTTGGGTGGGTCTAATCTGTCCCACAAGGATGAAGATGGATGTACAGAAGCGCACCACCGAGCTCCAGTCGATGACCACAACGTCCACTAACTTTACAAGCAGATCGCATCAGTAATAAGATGAAATCTTACATTTTTAACGAACAAATGGTATTGCGCCAGTGTATTTATGTATCATATTTATTTTTCTTGCCATTATGTATAGCTCTCTCTATCTATGTTTATAATTTATGCTTCTAATTTAATATTTTAAATTTTTAAATAAAATAAGAATCTTATTCACCAAATTGTTAAATGGAGTTTGATTGTATTACCTTTATTGTGGGTAAGCAAACTCAGGTGGGGGCTGTGATTTTATATATTTATTCCAAGATAAGTTGTGACTCGTGATTCCATAAAGTCTGTTATATTTGTTTTTACAGATAAAAGAGTATACAATTTTTTATATATTACTATAGCTACTGTAAAATATTCCTTGACAAAAAGCTTATACATTTATGAACATATATATATAGCAGATATTATCTACAAAGTGTTTATCTGCAAATACGGGTAATAAAGATAGAAAACATTTTATGAATCACTTCTTTTATTTAGAGTTTTAAGAAGGTGTAAACTCTTATGAAAACATTAGTATATATACAAAACGACGTCACTTATTTATTGTTGTTTTCCTGCCGCCAAAAAAGTTTGTAATTTTATTAAATGATTAAAAAATATAGGGTATCAATGCCATTAATAAGGCAATTAAAAATTGAGTTAAATACCTACTTAATTTACCAAATTATTATTACCTTTCGTTTCTCGCAGGGGAAATCAAGCGAAATGGGCAAACGATTAATTCAATTCCTCCACTAAGACCATTTACCAACTGCAATCAATCAAAGACGAAAAAAAAAATGGTTAAAAGGACTTGAGAACTCGTTTGCATTGAGAGTGTGCTGAGAGGAAAATGAAAGCAGGACCAGTTGCAGACAAGTGCAATTTGAGTTGCCACTGCAAGGCTTCCCTTGCCAGCTGCAAAGTATTTCATCTTCTGGTCGTTTTGTTGGCAGCCATGTCACTGCCAAGGGAAGCTGAGCACCTGGTAAGTGTTGAAGCCGTAAAAATTTAAGCAAACTGAAGGCACTCGACGAGTGTTTACTTCGATTCGAAGCTAAATTAAATGATGTCATGTGGAATGAAATGAATTTAAATTGCTGCTCCATGCTCCATTGGCGTTTTGGCTAAGCCTCAAAAGTTTTCCCTCGAAACTGAAGGACTTGAACTTCTGCCTGGCTTCAAATTACACTTTAAATTAGTTTCCCTTTAAGCCATCAGCTGTCATTGTAATCTGGCTTAGAGACAAGTGCTACTGCGAATCCATTTTCTGCACTAAATTGCAATCTGAAGTGAGGGCACTTAAGCCGCTTACTACAAAAGCGTTGGCCAACCTGTATTATGTTGCATGCATGTGTCACTTATTGGCCCATTACTGCTAACGATTTTATAAAATCATCAACTTAATGCTTTGTTGGGGTGGAAAATAGTAGCAAATTGTTTTCTTTTTGTAGAGGTTTTTTTAGCTGATTTATGAGCTTTTGGAAATGTGAAGCTGGGAAGTTTATTTACATTTAATTCTTTTTATTTAAAAAAATATATATAAAAATCCGATTTAATGTAAATAAATTTAATAAATGTTCAAATTTATTTTATTCTTGATATATATTTATTAGTTTTCCTTAGGCTATTATAAATTATATTTATTTACGGCCCAATCAATTTTTTTATAATTATTAATTAGACAAACTCTTTCTACTATAACTAATTATTTTAAGTCTAGTAACTAATAATTATTATTACAAAATTCTTTTTATTTTTCGTAGATATATTACTTCCTAAAAAAAATCCTCGACTAAATCAAAAAGGCAAACTCTCAACTCCATTCAATCTCATCTAAACAAGTGGGCACAGATGCGGGTATGGAATGAATCGATATTTCAGTCGGGACTATTCCAATTTCAAATCCTGCACTCCCGCCGACATTGCACCATCAACCCATACATATAGTACTCCATATAAACATACATATATGCACTCAACTCGTATCAATTGCAATCAATCAAAATGTGAATCACTTTGAAAGCGTCCGCCAGCATTCAAATGCAGAGACAATGAAAGCGAAGCTGGAACCAGGAGCAGAAACTGGCAAACTGCAATGGAATTTGATTTGCAGGACTTCACTTTGCCAGCTGCCAAGTACTTTGGTTGTAAACTTTGATTCCAAATGGAGCTGCCAACGGAAGCTGAGCACCTGATAAGTGATGAAGCCAGGGATTTTTTACGGAAACCTAAAGCACTCGGGAAAATATATTTTCTATAGTTCAGAACTAGAGAAACGAAATCAAATGAATTTAAGAATCAGAAATAATAAAATTTCGGTTGCTTAAAATTACATTTTAAATTGGTTCTGGTCAATGCCATTGACCAAGCTTAGTGGCAAGTTGCTGACAATTTCCAATCAATTTTCCGCGTAAAATGTACTCTTAAAAGGGGTGCTCATAAGCCGCTTACCTTCAATGGAAGCCAACTCTAGCGGACAGGTGAGCGAGCGGAAGCTGTTGGAACAGATATTGCGTGCTACCTGGACTGTGTAAATACAGGAAAATGATTGCTGCTAAATAATGCACTCTGTGCATAATAGATTAATGGTAGAAAAGGCAAACAAAATACAATATATATAAAATATATCTGATTTATCAAAAGCTACAAAAAATAAATATTATATAAATAAATATGTTGTATAAAAACTTGAATTAAAACTCTTTTAAGTCACTTGAGCTTGAATTTAAATTATTGACTATTGTTAAAAATATTTAATATTTATTTCTTTAATAAATAAAGTCCAATATTTGCCAGAAATTTAAAGCCCCGCCTATATGCTTCCTTAAAAAAAAAGGTACAAAATAAATAACCATAAATTGAAAGGTGTGACTCTCCATTCACCTTCCTCCTTGCTGTCCTACCTTCAACGCTCACCTCACCTGTTTTCAGTTGGAATTTTTTCCACATTCCGTAATAGCACACCCAAAAGGCTAGGCAAGGACATGTGCAACTATTAAAAATTATTTTCTTTTCACATTCCGGCGAGTGTAGGGCAGATATTTTATGATTCGAAACGTGCAAATGGCCAGGACTCCAGAACTGCAGGACTCCCCGGGGGCAGCAGTTCTTAGGTGTGTGTAGTGTGGCTGATATTTTGTACGTGCACCCACAACATGAACCCATAAATACGTATTGATTTTCCATTCGGCCACACACACACCCCTCGAGTATCTTATCGAAGCATGGGAAAAGGCTCGAGGAGAAAGCAAAGAAAACTCTTCGATGGGGGGAAAAGCGAGCAACAATGGCTGGCTTGAAGCTCCAAGACAGAGTTATGATTACGAAAGTTTTCTTTAATGCGGCGCTGTGAGCGGGAGCACATACTGTAAATGGAAAATAAATGCGAGAAATTTGCCACAATTTGCGACGCCCTGCAGAGTCACTGAACCGCAAAGCTGCAGAAATGTTGTTTATCAAATATTTATCGCACAAGTAGTTATTTTTTCTCACAAATTCCGGCAAATTGCAGCCAGACATGCAAATGGAAATGGAATGCAGCTGAATGGATTTTTGTTTCTCCATCAGAGATGAGAAATTGGTCGCAATCCGAGTGAGACATGTCTACATCACGAGTTCATTAATTCCAACTCCCCATATAATACAGTGCTCGACCATATATGTAGTACTACAGCTACAGTAAAGCTCCATATGTGTATGCTCCATTTGGCCTAACTAATGGCCATACATCGCCGATGCTGGGCGGCTGGCAGTGGCATGTTAGCTGCTGCTGCGTGCCGAAAATGGCGAAAGCCCTCATAACAAATTTGTTAGATGTGCGGAAATTTGTCAAGAGCATTTGCCACAACAAACAAACATGCGACGATGAATAACACCGCATGTGTGTGGCCTTTCGTCCGACTGAATTTGTATCAAATTTACGGGGAAAACCCGCATAACAGTTGGACTTTGAATCAAAACAAATTATGGCAAGTAGGGAAGAATATAATGAGAATTGGTTGACAATATTCCATATCTCTGGCAGTAAATTGTGGTTTTAATAGCAAATTAATACTCATAAAAATTAATTTGTAGCTAAAAATACAAACGATATTGTCAAGCTATAATATTTTAAATCTTCTAATTTTCATTTGTCATAATTTTTCTATATAAATATAACCCTCAACAACTTCTAAAAACATGTTCATACTCATCTTTATTTATTTAAAAATTCCCTGCAGCCATGAATATATCATATAAACAATTTACACAGCAATTGCATAATTGTTATATAATCTTCATGGTTGAGTTATTTGCGGAAAAATTATGGCAAACACAATAACGAAATATTCGCTCAGCTGCAGCCACCAACACGAATGCCAAAGGCTCTTGGCCGGGCAATTAAAACTGCCAAAAACTAATGCCACCGCAAACTACAGTTGCCAGCTTTACGGTTTTGAATTGGCCACGAACTCGAAATGTTCAACAATGTGCCAGCAAAATGCTGTGGCTGCCATTTCGCTAAAAAATACAGAAAAAAATTCAAGGGGGTTGAGAAATCCCTTGACCAATATCCCGAAGCCCAATTAAAAGCATTTGGAAAATTCCCATCGATTTCGCAGAAGGGCGGCGGTCAAATCGAAATTTATTATCAAACGACGGCAAACAGCTGCAGCGACTTAAAGCGGCTTAAAAACTTTAAGGCCGCTAAGCCTTTCCGGCCTAATTGTAAGGGACACTTGACACAAAAAGGGTTGGAACGGCATCAAAGAAAAGTATTTTTTAATATTTTAATTGGCAAAAAGGCAAATTAAAACTGTCACCAGCAGGCAAGAGAGAAAATATAATTTAATATTACACGGGTCCTGCAAAAAGGAAATTAAAGGGATAAATAAAGGAAGGGGGAAATTGAACCTGAATAAAAAATATGGCCCATACTTCAACTTCTGCCTTTTGTGTGATTTTTAAGGAATCGAAATGAGTCTTATTTGCAAAGTGATTTTTTGTTTATAATTAAACACATTATTATATTGCCTAAATAACATTTTATTTTAATTATTATTTTAATTTTAAATTATTTCTTATTTCATTTTATTTCTGTGTATAATAAATTAAGCAAATAAAATGTTGAAATTAATTTCTGTAAATGTTTTGGTAAATATTTGTTGCTTTGGCTAAGGCTTATAACCATGGAGAACACTAGGAGCCGCTGCTATCTAATCTGTAAGCATTTTCAGATTCCTTTATCTATGCTACAGCCTCTCAACTCAACCAGACTGAAGTTCATTTGGGCTTTAACAGTCTAGCAATAAAGTCGCGGTTCTTTAGGCCAGAACAGAAACAGATTTGCCAAAGCAAAACATTCATAAATCATCCGAGAAAGTGAAACTAAACAATTGCCAAGGATCTGTGTGTGTTTGTGTGTGTACTGGCGTCCCTTTTGCCATTTCATCTCGAAATAATTAAGGCAAACAGAAATGAATTTGTGCACGTGCTGCGTTTAAGAAATTGCTTTTGCCCTCCTCAGTTCTCTGGGGCACTTTTGGCTTGGCTTACTCGACTTTTCTGGCCTTTTATGTTTTGACTGGTATTTCCTTCCTTCCAGCCAGTAAGCTTTCTCCACCATATATATACATATATATAGTCTGTTCTTGGTTTTTGTATTTTTTAATTTTCGCCCGAGTTTGCACAAGTTGCCCCATGCCATTTGTTGCTGTTGCCTTTGGTTTTGTGTCAACAACACAAAGCCGCACACATCGCAAACAGTTGCCCCAATCCTGTTCCCGTACCACTTCCATTTCCCATTGCCATTAAGGTTTCATGTTGCGCAATGCCATCCAAGACAATAGTTGCACGAAGTGAACTTACCATGTGCATGTTCTGGGCTGAACTGAACTCAACTGTGCTGCGAACTGCGACTCCTTTGGGGCATTCATATCTGCCAGCCGGTCTAATATGGCTCGCCGGTCCTTTGTTTTCCCGTCCCTTTTTTCCCTTTTTTCTTCCTTCATTTTGCGAGTTTTTGGCGAACAATAGGACGCAAAGCGGAAAAGTTTACAATTAGCTTGTCAACAATAGCCGCGGCATACGCGGCGTATGCGTGATGTGCCCAAAACAGAGGAGAAACTCTGCACCATTCTTCATAATAATTTGTTTTTTTTTTTTTTTTTGTATACTATAGTAGAAATAAAGTAGAAGTCACTGGTGTATACAACCACTTTTATGCAAATATCCTTTACATGCGTGAAAAGGCTACAATTAACTTGCTGGGCATGTGTGTTAGTTACCCTGAACAGTCTTATTTTTTCTCTAAGAATATATGGATATATGGTTGATATGCTAATATAGCTAACAGGCAAGAAAAAGTTTACAATCAACTTGGTAGAAAAGGTTCAGCCAACACGGCGTATGCGTGTTATGCTGAAACTAATTTAAAACTTGAATCTATTTTAGCTTATACAGTAGATATTACTTATGAGCAATTATTAATTATTTTAAATTATATATCAAAACACAATTAAAACCCGTAATAATTTTCTAAATAAATATTTCCTTATCTTCATTTTAAATAATTTTTATTTTTATAATTTAAGATCAATTTAAATCAATTTCGATATATTAACTATAGCCTATTTAAGCCATTTTTACTGTATTTAAACTATGCGCGACAGTTAATAAAGGCCCTCCCTCACGCATTTTATAGAACCCGCCCCATCTCTTTACTTCCAAATGAAAAACCCCAAAAATAATTACCAAATTATTTTGGTAAACGTTCTCCGTTTTCCCAGCTGAAAATCTTTATGCATATTTTATGCTGTGAGGCGCGGAGCCAAAGAAGGCCAATGAAGGGGAAAATAGTGATGTAATAAAAAGCGCGAAATAAGCGGGGACGAAGTGAACTGAGCTGCGGAAGAACGAAGTACGAGGAAGGTTTTGAGGGAACGTGAAATGGCGGCAACATGTTGCCGGAAGTGTTGGCCTGCAATTTACACAGGAAAAGTTGCTCTCGCCTTTCCGAAATTCGCGTGTGTGTGCGTGCCGCAGGGCACAAAGTTTTCCAGCGTAAAAGGGTTAAGTGCAGAGCCCTGTATTAAGAATTGTGGAAGTTATGCCGGCTTGGAAAAGTTCACATGACAAAGTTGATGTTATGTTTCTTCCGATCTACCTTACACATTTAAATTTTAAATGAACGGAACTCATATGCTTGTATATCCCCTACAAAGTAGATGTTATCCAGCTATGGCAAAAAAAATCCCCTATTAAATTCTTCTAATTATTATTTTATATTGTAGAAAAACCTATTTAACTTTGTGAATGCCAGCTAGCAGTTCAGTTCGTGATCGGAACTCAAATCGAATAGAACTCGGAATTGCAATGAGTGGCGAATTTTGCTAAGCATTTGGCAGAGTAAATAATAAATAAAATCAACCAAGCGAAAAGTCGGAGTATAGAGTGTAATTAATAATCCGTTTGGATGAAAAAACAAGCGTGTGGCAAAGTCAAGGTTGAACAACAAATTATATATAAATGATATTTTCAATATAAAACCAGTGATCAAAACAAAAAAATATAAAACTATTAACAAATATATGCTAGACAGCAAATAATAAATTAGTTTATGAAGCTTAATAAAGAACTTTAAAAAAAACCCAAAAAAAAGAGCTTAAACTGCAAAGAGTTTGTACTGAAAAATATGTTTAAAAAAAACATATAAATCAATAAAATATATAATTAAAGTGTAATTGAATATGTGCATTTCACAAAAAGAAATATAACAAAAAAGTAAGCAAGACAAAAATAAGCTTTATCAAAGTTAAACTATTGTAAATAAATTATAGTACATGCCTATAATTACATTAAATTATAGTAATTTTTTACTTGATATCAGTTAAGAGATTGCTGATGCAACTGAATGAAAGCTAGTGAATTGAATTGTTATTTTTATAATTGTCATAATTGCAAAGAAAGAAAAATTTCTATTCCCATATTAAACAAGTAAATAACAATTTAAATGGCTGAAAAACCCACTTTGGCCCGGCTTAAAAGCCTGGAATGGAAGCGTCTCTTCAACATGTTCTATATAGAACCGGTGATTTTCATGCTCCTATTCTCGCACATGCTGTCAGGTGAGCAGATGATCTCTCAATTATAATGATGGCTATAGCACGAGCAACCCATTAGGTACCGTCATGCGTAATCAGTTGATTTATCAGACCTGCACGGTGATATTTCAGTATAATGAAAGTGACTGTAAACTTTTGGATAGCAAAAACACCACAGCAGAAACTCAGGTACAAAATTCAATTATTTTAAATTAATTAAAAAGAATAATAATATAATTATTATCAGGCTATTGAGACGGAACTGCAAGCATATGTGGCAAATATGTTTCTCACAAGAACCCTTTTTGAGAGCATTGTGCCGGCCATCTGTGGATTGTTTATAGGATCTTGGTCTGATCATTATGGCCGTAAACCATTGCTCATAATCTCCATGATTGGTTTGTTTGCTTTGTTTATTTATTTAAGGAAAAAATTATAGATATTTACTTATTAGGCTTCTCTGCTTCTGCTTTGCTTTCGTCTGCAATTTGCTGGCTATCCAATTACTATATGGTTAATCCCTGGTGGTACAGCTTAGCCGCTCTGCCTCATTCCCTTCTCGGTGGATTGTGTGTATTTATGGTGGCTGCCTTCTGTTTTATAACAGACACAACTGACACGAATACCAGGCCCTATAGGTAGGTTAATATATATTTAAAATAAAGAATTAATATTAAAATATATTTAACTTTTAGAATGATATTCATGGAGCTCATACTCTTTGTGGCCCTCACCAGTGGCTCATTGCTCTCCAGCTTTGTGTACGCCGCCACCAATGCCGCCTTTGTCCAGAGTCTCTCCTGTTTAATAATTATCCTGGCCACATTGTTTATTATTTTCTATCTGCCGGAAAGTTTGGGAATGTGTCCGGATCAGGATGAAATTCCTGCAAAGGAAAAGGAAATTGTTGTGACAATTTCCGATCAGAAGCCCGAGGCTTTGGATAAGCGTGATGAGCCGCCAAAGTATGAGACCCTTGAAAAACCCGTCATTGAAGAGAAAACTAAAGTGCCAGGTTTGCTGAGCATTAAACACATTAAGGATATGTTTAGCACTTGCTTCAAGAGGAGAGAGAACAATGCTCACACCATCATTTGGCTGGTTACCTTGTCTGGTTTTGTCTCCATTTTTGTTGCTGGTAAATCCATTATTTATTCACGGTTAGAATAATGATTGAGCTGACGACATTCTTGTAGATGGCGTCATGACTGTGATGTATTTGTTCGTGCGTCAGCAGTTTCACATGACAGTGAGGGAGTTTACCATTTTCGAGACAGTGAGTCAATCGGTGCCAATGCTGGGAGCTCTTTTGGGGATTCTTATACTAAGAAAGGTGAATATTCTGGAGAAATCTTAAGCTGATTTAAAAGTAATGTAAGCTTAAAATAATGCAAACTTTTTTGCAGCTTTTTGGCCTGTCTGTGGTTACCTTGGCATTACTTTCCTTATTTTCGGAGATCCTTAGCAATTTGGCCAGAGCATATGCTTATTTAACATGGCATTTGTACTTATCCGTAGCCCTGGGGGTATTTCGCTCCATTCAAGGTCCCATGTGCCGCACAATTGTTTCAAACATAGTGCCAGCTTCGGATACGGGTGAGAAATATAGCTAAAATTATTTTAAACCCTTAAAAGTGAATTATAAAATCTTTAGGCAAACTCTTTGCCATTGGCAACATTGTGCAATCTTTTGCTCCTTTTGGTAAGTAACATTTCCCTTAAACTCTTCATAATTAATCATATTTAATCCCCAGTGGCTGCTCCTCTTTATACGGCAATTTACAAAAACTCATTGACCACAAATCCCGGAGGATTCAATTTCCTCAGCGCTGCATTCTACTTGATATCCTTCCTACTAATTGGGTGAATATAACAGAAAATCCATCATTGAACTAAATGATTTTCAATATGTGCATTTCCAGCTGTGTGATGCGAATTAAATTCAAGCACCGAAACTTCTACGCCAAGTCCCTCAAGTAGCCAAAAAGTAAACGGAATTTCCATTTACCATCAATATTGATTGTGGCCAGTTGGCCAACTTTACAAGGCTTTGTTTATGTGCTCGAGTCGAAAAGTTTTTGTGGCCTGACCTGGCCTGGCCAGTATTAAATAATTGGATTTTGTAAACGAGTTTTTGTGTTTAGCTAATTTAATTGAAAACCGCAAAAAGGGAATTGTAAACCAATTCCTTTTGCAGCATGTGCAGATATGTAATTAAAGGATTAACAAGCATTGGTTTTTCAATGACAGCCCTGGGAAACATTCGTTTTCCACGTCACCTAATCAAATTACGAATGCTAACTAAATTGCAGCCATCAAGAACTCAAATGCGAACTATTTATCGAACTATTTAATTGCATCAACTGGACATAAGTGACTACACATTTCCAGGCTTATCCAACGAGAATTTATCTAATTGTTATCTGTGTGTGTGTGATGCTCTGTTGTGGTTACACTGAAAATAAAATATAATACTGGTAAATTGAATCTTTTCTAAGGATGAAGAGTGGCTTGTTACATATTTATCACATTTTATTTAGATATCCACAAAATATAAATAAATAAAGTCATTAAAAAATATTTTCCTATATATATATTTGACTCAAATAAAGGTTATATTTCAAACGTACATCAATTATTAATTATTTTGCTGTAAGAAAATTCATTTTCAACTCATTTGTCATAGAAACATTTATATAAAAATTCATATTTTGAATACCTTTCTTTAAAATATAATATTTCATATTTTATTTCTTTTCCTTTGTGTATCCCTATGCCAGATCCTTCTTGGTTTTTGCAATAAGGACATGCATAAGGCATGAGCTTTTAATAGTGCATAATTTATGGGGCAAAAGTTTGCGCAACATATAGCAAAGTTCAAACATATTCGGAGAATCATTTGGATTCATTTGGACTCGTTGTGACTTTGGCACGTTCCGCATGAATTTGTAATGTCGCCAATGCCAAAAGTTCAGGGCACAATTTGCGGCAATTTGAATTGTTGAACGTCAACTCGATGATTAAATATTAAATTGCGACTCTATTATGCGCACAAAGGTATGCTATACTATATGCGGCGGGGCCACGCATGTGCCACCATTTTCTGCCCTATAAGGCCACGCTCATGGCCAGCAATCCCCCAGCAATCAGTATCGGGTTACTGAAATCGGCGAACCAAAGCGGAGTCATCAAATCACAGTCTTGTCTGGGGTTAAGCATTAAAGCCACGGGTGCTTGGAAAATGCTTCAAAAGAGCTTTGAAATCGTTTCAAAAACGCTTTAAGATCGTCGCGCGTGCAACAAATAAACGAATCGCCACGACAATTCGCAATTCGCAGGGCATGAACTTGCACTTGCACTTGAACACGCCAACTTAATGGTGACTGTGTGGGGGGTAAAGGGGGAGTGGTGTTTAAGGGGTGCGATTTCAGGGGTGTCTTTGTTTGCACAGGAAAAGCGTTAACCATAAAAGGGAAACTTTGATGCGGATGCAAGTGCTGGTGGCAGCAGTTCAGCGTTTAACATTTCCGCTGGTTTCTGTGGCTGCTACACAGATGGAAAAAATGTTTGGAAGAAAATCAATAAGCCTGGGTTTCAGTTGGATACATTTTTCTCAGCTATTGATTGTTATTACATTTTGTTTATTTCAGAAAATTAAAACTTACAAATATTAAACTTTTTACCAGTACCTTTCTAAGCAATAAAATATTGTATACTACTCTTAAAAGCAGAAAATGCAGTAATAGTAATAAAACTTTGTAATTTCTAAGTAATTTTATGTTTAATAAAATAAATATTAAAATAATATTAATAATTCAAATTTCTCTAATTAAATATATTCTTACATTATAACCCTTATGTCTAGAATTCTTGTTTAATAATTCCCAGAACTCTACTTAATTTTCTACCTATATCCTGATCCCCTTTCTTATCTTTACACCCATTTAGCCCCTAAGCCAGAAGTCATCAAATGTCTCTGTCTAATTGAGCAGCCAGATAAGACGAACATAAAACTTTAAACGGCGGATGGTGGACAACAAAGTAGCGACCACTTCCGGTTGGCATGATTGATGGCCGTTTTAGAGGCTCGAACAGGAGGAACGACAGCTGGGGCACGTCAACGGGGCGCATACGTAATCGTTTATTAAACAAAACAAATTATGAGCTGCCAGCGGGCAAACGACATGCAAGTGTTGACGAAGGTCAAGTTTGGCATTTCCCAAGCGAAAGGTTGCTACCAATATATGAAAGCGGCAAAAGAGCAAAAGAGCTGTTTCCGTCGTAAGGCCTTACGTTATTACGTATACGCAAGGTGGAACGCTTTCGCCTTCTCTCTGGCTCTCTTGCGGAATTTCTCTTTGGCATTTTCCTCTCATTTTCCTGTGAGAACCTATAAAACGAGAGAGCCGAGGACGAATCGAGTTAGTTTTGCTGAAGACTTTGCCTCGTAACGGTCGCCAGCGGTGGTTGGAAAAGAGTTTTTCCGTGCTTTTCCCGACATCGCTTATCGTTGTTGTCCGCTTATCAGGCATCGCGCGTCGTTGAAATGCCGTCGGTGGAAATGCAGTTCGCCTAGTTTTCCGCGCTGCAACATATCAAACTGCGTCGTAGTTTTTGAACAGCCTCCAGCAATCATGTTTTGGATTTTACGACGCACTGGCGCCGCCAACTTCTTCAACTCCTTCAACAACAACTGCAGCTTCTCCAAGAGCAACGCGAACGGTGGCAATCACAGCAATAGCACTCAAGGTAATCCCCCGATCACCGATACCTGGGCAATCAATTAGTTGCCAAAAGACCGCCCTCAATTAGGATAATTCATCAATAATTAGCGGAGTAATCACATTAAGTCTCAAACTTCTGCGAGAGTCAACCATAAATAGCATTAGGCTTGATATAGTGATTGAAGGTTTATTGGTAAGAAAATTGGGGAAATGAGGATAAAATAAATGCGATAAGATAATGAGGCTAGTGCTAGACTTAAATTGGTTTCAGTTACTCAAGTTAATAACTTTAATTTCAAATATTATTACAATTATAAAGAAAAATATTTGAAGATAGCTGGCTAATATTATTCCTTATATTTCTCTGACACTCGTTTATTATCCTGGAATTTATTATTGCATTTAAATGCCTTTAGCTATCATTTTCATTTGCAACCTAATCACTTTGAATTCAGAATGACTTCTAAGAAATTCTTAATTAAATGGAAAATCAATCTTAAACCATTATTCTTGAGTACTGAATGGCTTAATTGTTTAACAAAACCAAATTGATTAAGAAAACAATTAAAATAACCTCTCAAATTTTCATTCCCTTGACTTTCATCAACTCAATTGCCCGATCAATGTTTCAACCATATTCAGATTTCCTCGGGTCTTAAGCCCACGCAGTGGGTAGTCCTTGAATCCGTATGCCAAACATGTTCCAGTTTAGGCCCTGCCTTTATTCATAAGCCAAGCTCCCCACTTGTTATCAAAACAAGTTAATTAAAATTCTCGAAATGACTTGTGGAATATAAGCGCCAAATATATATATATATTGTACTCTGCTGCATACTCATATTATTCGTCTATACATATCTGTGCCGTATGGCAAAAGTGGGAACCAGCCAAGGGAAAAACCTGGTGGAGAAAAATTTTCGGGGGAGAACCTAGGAAAGTAAATAACATTGAGGCCCTACAACCCACGTAATAATGAGACTCCGTGTGCGTGTGGGAAAACGTGGTGCGGATGTGACTGTCGAAAATAAAACACTTTAGGCTTCGGTCCCAGGATGCTTTTGTCTAAGCGCTAAGTCTCGCACCCTTGTCGAAAATGGCAGGAGATAGAAAAATGGAGAATGCAAAAGGGATTGGCAAATGGGGAGGAAAATTTGGGGTGGCAAATGCCGGAGGCAAGCAATCGGAATTTTTAGTTGCTTTTGTTGATTTTCCCAGACAAAGTCCAAGTGCTTCCTCTCTTCCTTTACGCTTATCTCCAGCACATCAGCTAAATTTATATATATATATTAATATGTATTCAAAAACGTTTCCGAAAATCCACGAATCAATGGATTTGATGATTTAATATATGCACAAAAAAATAGCCCGTGGAACTACGCCCTCGGAATAATTTAGCAGTAAATATAAATATGTTATTTCCTATTTTTGGGCACACAAATTACTGATTACCTAAGGAAAAGAATACATTTTCAGGGACTAAGTAAAGGGAAATTTATTTGTCATTATTTTGGAATAGAGCTTAAGAATAAATGTATTATATTTTCCTTTTTTTATATACTATTTTCTTGGTTCTTTTCACCCTCCTAAAGGCTTTAATTTCTGTGAAATCAACCGAGCTGTTTTTAAATATGCAAATCCAATTAAGTGCTTAAAAAGTATGCATTTCACCAGAATAAAAACAAAAGGCACAAAAAAACCCTCTATGTTATTAATTAATTAGCTGAATGGCAGGAAACAAATTAAAAGCAAACACGAACAAATTGCAATTAAAATGTTAAGCATGAATTTTAAATTATGTTTGCTAACAAGTCTCGTTAAACCATAGTTTTTGGCCATATTGATTTTAGCTGATTGAATTTGCATTACGCAAATGCGAAACTTTTCCAAATATTTGTGCTTGTAATTATGTTTTTTAATTACAATTTCCTAGTGCGAAAGGGAACAGCTGTGCTTTTTGTGGTCTACTTAAAAGGCTTCTTCAATTTGATTTACTACTAAGAGCAGCTGCTGCCCAGCGAAAAAAACAAGGACTGAACATAATATCTGGGGTAATATTTAATGAGTTTCCACAATGAATCCATTGAAATGGAACTGAACTGTAAACAAAGTGCTAAATGTCATGGCAATAATTGAAAAACCTTTTTCGCACATCGCACAAATTGCCATTATTCACTTTTGCAAATTCGCAAACATTTATGACATTAATAGGAACGCCAGCGACAATTTTTCCAATCACTCGCAGGCAGGCGGGAAATTTAATCGCTGCAAAAAAAAAAATTTCATTTGCCAACTTGAATAAATATCAACAAAAACAACAACAAGGAGACGCCGCCCTTAAGCTTTTGTCAACATATTGTTGTATTGTTGTTCACACGAGGATAAGAGGGTAGTAGGGCGGCTTAGGGGGTGGCAGGACGAAAAGCAGAGAGAGAGAGAGGAGATTTATATGTGTGTTATGCAAATTCTGGGCAACATATGGCTGCGGCATTAACCGATAATTATGACAGCCATTTGTCATTGATAATAATGCGTTTGTGCATTCAATTTGCGGAATCTGTGCGGGGAAAATTGTAAAACAAGCAATGGCAATTAGTCGAGGGTGTGTCAGCGTTTGTTTGTGGCTATCTGTGTGGGTGCACGACAAAAAAATACAACCAAGTTGATAATTTATTAATAATTTGATTATAAGAATAGTTACTTAATATAAAATTACAAGGGAATATCTCTCAGAATGTTTTTAGAATCAAATTTTCTAAAACAAATATTGTTTGAAAATTAAAAAGTTGTTAAAGCTATCTTTTCCAAATTTGTTGTATAAAAATCCTTCACCAATAATGACATTTTGTCCCACAAATGCCATAAAAACTTTATCTGATTTAAAGTGTAAAAAACATTTCCTTTATTTTCCCTTAATTCCTGTATACATCTAGCTGCAATGTCCAATTAGCTGTGGGTCCTGCAGAAATACTGGTTACTGTTTTTATATTACTTTTTCAATTTTGTTTGGTTTTTTGTGTCCTGTCCTGGTCACCGGCCATCAAATGTGGCTAGCTGTTTTTCGGCCGGCGGCATCATTAGTTCATGTTTTCGGTCCAGACATCACAAAATAATAATTATAATAACAACGGCAGAACAGAAAATGTATCATAAATTACGGTTGGCAGTTGGCAAGGAGAAGAATGTATCCCGGGCACAGCATGCGAAGAATTATTAGGCATTTATCTGGCGTATTAATAACGCCGCTCCTGTCTGCTGGCTTGCAGTCTTTCCCGTCGTGATTTATATCTGGCTGCCGGCGGCGGGCGGCATCATTTGTAATAATTTGTGCTGTAATTCTAAAGTAGAATCGAGAGAAACTTTTATCTGGCGAGATTACACGACGAGTCAGAGCCACCGGGCGGCACCGAACTTAAAGGCGGTCCCAAGTCATAAATTTCCATTCAACTGAGCTCCAAGTCCAAATATTGCGTTAAATGTTTTCCACACTTTCCGGCCCAGCCGCCGTTTTTGGGTTCCGCATTTGGGCGATAAAATTGAGTTTTAGTTTGCCTTACGGTCTGGCGCGCTTTTCGGAACCTCACTCCAATGGTTTTTCCGCACTCTTTTCCGCCTTTGCTACCCATCCATCCGTCATTTCCACCAAAATGTTTTCCTCTCCATATGTATGCGTTTTTTATTCGCTTTTTAGCATGACACATTTTCATATTCATGGTCGTTTATATATGTTTTTTTTCGGAAAAAGCCACAGCAGCAGAAGCTCTTAATCATTTTTTATTTGCAAGTAAACATTCAGAGGTCATCAGTCTAAAGCATTGTTTGAGGACATAATTTAGTGCGGTTTTTACAGCAAATAAAATTAAATAAATATTTATTTGAGTTTATGAATTAATTACCTTGCGGCATGAAAAATATAAATCTTTAAACAGATTGTCAGAGATTTTTCAAACATTTTTATTTATACGTTCAGCGTTTATACAGTTTCAGTCTAGAAAAGCCTCGACTTTCCATCAAATTACCCATAAAAGTCAAACCCCAACATCACTCAATAAAACTTAAATACTTTGCCAGCGAAACTTTAAGTTAATTGAACATTTAAATGCGATTAAACCCTCTGGAACTGGCAATTTCGTGTCGTCACGTATACGCAGTGGTGAACCCAATTGCAATTAAAGCCAGCACACAGAGCCAAGCCCACATAATGAGCCGCTAATGGGGGCTCGAACGTCTAGTGAGGTCATAAAAATCAAGGGGGCCATCCATTTTTGTACCGTAAATAAAGGCTTCATGAAATCTCACCGCCAGCAACTATTTATTGTCCTTTCCTTCCCCTCCGCCAATCACACCCTCCCTTCCCTGAGAACAAACAAAGCCCCCAATAAATCTCATTTTATCACTTCACAACTCAAGGACATGCAGGCAAGAAGACAACAAACAAATAAGCAACAAAAATATACGAAGAATGCGGAAACTTTTTGTGTCTCAGTGGCACAAAAGCCGCCATAAATTTTCTGATGCATTGAGGAACATTTCTCAATTTCGAAGCTTTGCGCCATAGCAGCGAAAGTTTCCCTTAAAGCGGAAACAAAAGTTATACACTGGAAAAACTAATGCATTACCCGGGGAAAGTATGTGGATGCAGAAGCCATTTCCATGGCAAAACCATTTAAAAACAATCATAAAGCAATTGAGAGAAGTTTTGTATGGCAATTTCCGCCTTCTGCGAAATATATTCAAATGTTTTATGCTGAGGTAAAGGCACTTAAAACTTTCGCCACTTTAACTTGGTTTTTATAATTAAGTTTTACGGGGAATGGCATTTCAATTGAAATCAGTTGAATTAAATTATATTATTATTTGGATATAATTTAAATAAATATATTTTTAATGCTGGATTTTTCATTATATTAATTTTTAATTGTAAAGAAATAAGGTTTCTTATGATTACCAAAGTTTTGAATATTTATCGAAACACGTATACATCAAGCATTTTTATAAATGAAAAATAATATAAGGGATCTACCACTAAAAAGGAACTTAATTAAAATTTTCTTTAACATAAAGCCCCTGCTTGTTTTTTATGAATTATAATCAATAAACCCTCAAAGAACTCAAGTTGACCTCCACCTTCCTTTTTCCCAAGAACTTTTGCTATATTTTTCTCATTCTTCTGGGAAATGGAAATCATTTTTATAAATATTCTCCTAATATGCAAGCTTACATGAAGAGACCGTCCCCCATTGAGTTCCTTTGAAATACAGACCGCCTGGGACTTTTGGCAAAAAAAAAATGTTTTATCAATAGAACCCCAGTTTTGTTTAGCAAAGTTTTTCATGCATTTTTCCACCTCATTTTTCCTGCTTTCATTTTTCCAACAGACAAATATGTGAAGCGGCCCCCACGGAAGGCATATGGTCGCCTCAGCGCCGAGGCTGACGATGCCGTGTCACTTGGCCACAAAATCGATGATCCGTTCGATGAGCTAGACGACTTTGAAATGCTGGCAGCGAACGCAAACTCCAGTGCCGGCTGTAGCAGTCATGCCCACAATGGCAATGGCAACGAGCCACCAGGTGAAGCCAATGGCAACGTCAATGTCAACGGCAGTGCAGGTGGCAAAGGAGGAGGAGGTGTTGGTGGACTCGGATGTGGGAATGGGAATCTATTAGCCTGCACGGATGCCGATTGCCAGGGCAACTACGAGGTGGAGAGCGCCCTTTGCGAGCTGGGCCTGTGCCAGGCGAAAGCCAAAACATCAAAGGACCTAACGGGGGCCACGTCAACATCGAAGGAGATTAACGAAAACACAATAAGTCGACTGCATGCCCTGGCCATGGCCGACGATGATGATGACTACGGTGAGTTATACTTAAGGCCCGGAGTCCGGAGTCCATAATGGGCAACTGATGAGGCAGGCACTGCAGCTGGGAGTGATACAGTGAAGGCTACTCTAATGAGCTAAAGGGTTTTTCTAGGAGAAATATAAGCTGGTTGTGAGACGGAGTCCTTGATTTTAGATGCTACAACTTAGGGTTGTTCTGGGTCAAAGCTGTCACTAATTAAATTTACTTTATGCAAGCTTTATAATGTTCTTTATATTAAAAAAAGTATAAACATTTCATTTTTTAGGAGGAGAATCATTTTTAAAAGACCTAAAATTCTACTAAATTTAAATAACTGAAAAAGGCTGATTAAGAAAGACTAAATTCCAAGGACTCATAGTTACAAAATTTAATTAAAAATAATTCACACATATTAAACAATAGTTTAAAACCATTTAAAAGAATTTTATTTAAGCCAAAGGATATAAACCAGCATAAATTTCCTATAGAACTTACTGTACCTTTGCTCATATATATATCCAACATATATCCCCATAATTTCCAGATGAATCCCTTACCTGCAACGTGTGCGACCGGGCGTTCCATTGTCACCGGCAGCTGGCGTCGCACCAGCAAAAGAAGCGTCACTTCGGGTAAGGGAAATGCACTTAATTAAGCCAGCTGCCGCTCTCACTTTTCACCTGTTCCTTACTCTCTCTCTCTCCCTGTCCCATTGTCGCCTGTCGCCTGTCCTGTGTATTTTCGTTTGGCTTTCGCCTGGATTCCATCTGGATCTCCTTCAACGAAAATTTCGCACCTCACAGGTGCAGTGGCTGCGATAGTTTGTTTCCGTCGCTAATGCTGCTGGAGCACCACAAGGAGGAGTTCGAGCACTGGAGCGACGAGGAGATGGGCAGGCGGGTGTGCTGTCGCCGGAATCGCTGTGACGACGATTACTTTACGGACACCGACTCCTTTATCAGTGACGCGGAGAGCGAGGATCTGGAGAGGCTGTTGTAATCGCTGAACGCGGCAGACAAGGAACCGAGGGAAGCAGGACTGACGGGACTGAAAATGGGAAGGCTGCCCTCGACTCGAAATTTGAATCCTGGCCCAGGGTGTGGGCGTGATTCTGGCCATCTCATCCCCAATTCATTCAGGCAGCAGCAGCCAGGGGGCCAGGGGTACAAGGTATATCCTGCGGCGAAAGGACAAGGGACATCGGACTTGGGCGCTCGTCTTCTGATGAAGATTGACACACGGGGCGGACCTAATGAAAATGAATTAAACCCCAATCTGGCTGAACGCAAAGCCCCCCAAAAAAACAAAACAAAAACAAACAATGAAAAATGTTGGCTAAAGCCCAAAAGAAAAACAAAAAAAAGAAAATCCAAAACAGTGCTGTAGGACTTTTGCTTTATTTTTTAAAGAGATTCTTTCTTACGCAAACAAATAGAAGAATTTCTTTGAGATTTATTTTATTATTTGCTTTATAAGCAAATTTTATTAAAAGCTTTAAATTATGAAATTCTAATTAAAGTTTTTGATAGTTGACTTATTTAACTAACTATAGTTGATATATAATTTATACAAAAAATGCCTTCAATTTTTAATTTTTATTTACTAAAAATACTTAGTTCCCTTAACTATATTTCCATATTTCAGATCACGATGAATATAAGCTTTATTGTAAATAATTTCTATTGAAATAATATAATTGAAACATTCCTCGAATTAACAAACATAAGCATTCCTTTATAATTAATTTTTCAAATATTTTCCACTCTCTTTATTTTTATTTTTTAACCATTTATCTGTCAGCACTGGCCAAGGCACAAAAAAGAAGAAAAAGACCAGACGCCAGAACAGAAAAACAAGATATAAAATACTTGTCAGACTGTGTTGTCTGTATTTTTAGAGTTCAACTACCAGACCCTGTGCTTGGGTCTAAAAACCCAGTTATATATATATATATATATATATGTAAATGTAAATGTATTATATATCTATGTGTGTGTATAATGAGCTAGTCGAATACGAAAATCCATAAATGGAAATCATATCATTAAATGCATATGTGTAAACCCAAAGAAACAAAAAAAAACAAAAACAAAAAACAAATGCGAAACTATTTACCAAGCAACAAGAAGAAAGCCGCAAGAAAACCAAAAGTATTTTTCAATAAATAAAACTGTGTAAACCAAGCAAGCGAAGCGTGTTCGGCAATCTGTACTCATTCATTAAAATTCTCATAAATTTCCAATTATGGCCGGACGACACTTAAGGAAAATTGCTCGCAATTAAAATTTCAGATTTCTTCGCCTTCGCCTGAGCTCATAAGTATGCCGCAATAATATAAATCAGGGCGGGGCAGGAAAATAATGCCCCATGGACATTTCTTAAATTATTCAGCGGGGTGGCTTTATTGTGGCATCATTAAAACTTGATTGACTTGATGATGAGTGAATGAAGTGGGCGGGGTGAAAACCAGCGCAAAACTTTGCCCGCCTTCAAGGCCATTCCCAAGCCCAAACTCCAGAAATAATTTCCGCCGCCACAAAAGTTCAACATAAACCCTGGAACGAGCACCATCTAAGTACTATACATATTCGCTAATGTTCATCGCATTCTGGTAAGCAATCTCATTTCGCCCGAAAGGGTTCATATTTCGCTTTAATGGCCAAGGAGCTGCGATAACTGCCTGGCACGAACTGGCATCGATCCGAACTGCTTAACGGAAGTGACTGCTTGCCGTAAGCAGTGCTAATGACGGCTTCCGGTGATATGCAATTTCCCAGAAAATCGCGTTGAAAAAGGTTAAAGGTAAGAGCTGTTAAAGAAAACAATGAAAATGCTTTTTAGGGAGCAAGATTCTTTTGGTCATTAAATTAAATAAATTCTGCCTGCTTTAGGCAAACGATTTTATAAATATATATTAATATTAAAAGCCTTTAACTATAAATAATTATTATGAAAGTAAAGGCAAACTTAAGCCCCATACTGACTCCCCCAAAATTCGATTTACGCTTAAATATTTATCAAAGAAATTCGTTAAGACCTTTGTCTTCAGTTTCTGATCAAATTTATTATTTAAATGAAGCTCACTACCCACCTTCCCTTAAGCTGATTATGAGGAGAGTATATTTCAAATAAAGTCTGCTTTCCTTTTTGCATACATTAAATGAAAAAGGAATTGTATGTTTTGGGTTTTTGATGACGATTTTTCGCCGGATGAGGAAATCATCCATCGGAAAAATGCCAAGGCGCCGGGGTGGGGAGAGCGGGGTATTTGCGAGCAGAGACAAACATGAAATTTCCCTTACAGATAAGTAAATTCATTTCTCATGCTCGACCAGAGAAGCGAATGAACTGAAGGAGAGCGTCCTTGCCCTTGGAATATTCATAGCCGGCACGTAAAATGGATTAGCAGAAAGTTTGCCACGACGCCAAGCGTGATTCCTGGACAGAATCCTGCGCTACCCCACCGAATCCTGATTGATGCCTCGGCGAGTTGCGTCCTAGAGAAATGGGATTTGTTTTTGGGGAGCAACAGCGAGCATACAAGTACGAGTACAACCATAGCCATATGGACGATGGCCATCTCGTGTGGACAGGTCATTTGACATTTTGATGGATGCAAAGGCATAAAAGGATCTCCTGGATACGCTCTTGTGCCAGCATTAAATTTTGATTTGATTTTATTACGGCACTCGTAAACATTTTATGCGTACATCATACGCACTGTTGGCCAGGCATTTACATAAAAGCCCAGCAGATACGGCCAGCGCCATAGACAAAACCACAGGGCAGCGAAATGTTTATGTGGCTACATATTAAAAGTCGCTTTCCAAAAGGCCATTCGAGGGCTGAAATTTACATAACCATTAAGTGTCCTTTTAGCAGATGTTTCTCTCTCTATCTTTTTTCTTTTTACTTCTCCCTGTGGAGTGTGGAGGTGTGCAGTGAAAGAAATTGATGGGGTGACTAGATAATACCTAAGTATTGATATTTATCATTAGGTCTTCATTTAAAACATGATAAGTATTTTAAATTGACAATGATAAGAGAATATATTTCATAACAAGATGATCTACTTACTTTTTATTTACCAACTTTATTCATAATTTAATCTTAATAAAAAGATCTTTGTTAGTTATCTCCCCGTTATACACTTGAATCCTAATTAAATTAAATAAGCTTAAGTATTTCTTTTCTTAAGCATTCCCTCTTCCAGTGCAAGGGCAAGTCCTTTGATCTGCCACAAATTGCATAGCCCTGCTTAGTGACTCAGCAGGAAGGCAGGGTCCAGGTAAATTGCATTTCCACTGCTTCCGTGAATCCTCTGACAGGGCATTCAAGCCTTAGACAAAGTAGCCACGACTTTGCATTATTATCAATGCAGCAGGTAGGTAAGCTAAAGGATTTCTTTTCCTCTACTTTTTTTTGCATGCCAATCAGGCCAATTTATTACGTGGCAAATTGAGTTTGAGCCGGCAAGGCAGTCTAAGCTCTTTTTCGTGCCTGCAAGGCCGTGCGGCAGCAAGGCAACCATTAGCTAATTAAGACGCTCCAAGTTGCCCCCAAAAACCCAGCACCCTTGGCACCCACAAGAACACACACACACCCGTCACTCTCACACATTACTTGAACCGCAGACAAAGAACTTGCCAGGCACCAGGCGCCAGGACTCAGGAGCTAGATTGCGGCCAACACAGAATTTCACACATAACAAAAACTTTGGAAACCAAGAATAGCAAACAAAAAAAAACGAAATTGCAGAAAAACTATAAAAGAGAAGACACGAAAATTGTTGCACCCACAAAATTCTTGGAATTGTTTCAAAGGATTCTTGGTCTCCTGCTAGGACTTTAACATGGCCTTGAATAACTAATTTGGTAGAAAATATAGAACTTTATGAATTTGAATTTCTGCAAAGCAAAGTTTCCTAGAAGACCAACTTTGCTATTCCCTAATTTATATCATTAGAGAGTTAGTTTCTACTGATTATTATATTAAGTTGTCCCGACACAAGCAAAATATTCAAGCCTCAGTTATATATAGAATTTATTGTTAAGCTTTTTAAATCTTACTTTAAAACCTGTGAAAATCTCGTACCCAACGAAATTAATTCGTATTCCCTTAAATCCTTTCACCCCTTTTCTTTCTGATTTTCTCTGAAATTAGCAAATTTCTAGCTTAAATCAAAGGCAAACCACAACAATATCCAACAATCCTGTTGTTATTTTTAGTCTTTAATTTCCGCAGAAATGCCTGGCTGGCTGGTAAAGTTAATTAAAAACCGCTGACTGTCATCGTCGTTTTGTTGTCGAGCAGTGTGAATGCGTTTGTCGCAAATGATAATTGTTGGAACGAAGCAGGAACTGGGACACAATGGGTTAATTAAAATATGCCAAGTCATTGTTCACTGAGAGCGATAGCGAAAACCCCGAAGGCAGAGTGGGTTGGTGTGAAATCTAGTTAAAAGGTAATTTCAATTTTCCCGCACACACACGCACACACAACACATGAGCGTAGTAGGCCTCCAAGGGTTAATTGTGCAATTGCTAATCAGATAGAAGTGTGTCCTTACGGATGTGTTGGTATGAAACTGCTGCTGCACTTTGTCAGGAAAAGAATAGCGATGGCAATAAATCGATGGTGGATAAGTGGGTTTTTTTGAAGGCGAATATAGAAGCTTGTATCAATTGTTGTCAAGTCTTTTTTTTGTAAAAGTTTTCTATGTTATTTTCAAGGCATTCACTGAGGTTTTTCCAGCTTAATAATATTAAATTTATATTTAAATTATGGAGGATCTTATCTGAATTCTCTCATTTATGTAATGAACTTTCTTACCTTCACCTTATTTTTAAATATAAACAAAATTTATTGCCTTCAACTATCTACTTAGATAGTTACCTAGATTCCCATCTCTATGTGCTCCTACATTGTGTACGCATCAGTTTCCCTTTGGGTGTCCTCTTCAGTTCCTGAATGTAAAGTGCAGACGTGTTCGTAAAAAGTCCCCATCCACATGCCAGGAGTTATTCAATGTTCATTGATTAGAACGCGCTCGCACACACGCACAGCAGCCAATGATGTGTATCAAAGTGTGTATCTAAGTGTAATGCCAGATAATTGAAAACAAGCCGGTGGGAGTAGGAGAAGGACCAGAAGCAGGAGAAGGACTAGAAGCAGCAGTAGCAGAGACATGAAGCTGAAGCCCGTAGAAAGGCAAAGAAGCTGCCAAAGTAGCAACCAGGCAAAGGCTCGAGTGCCTAACAAGCTGCTTTTGCCCACTCAAAGTATACTATCCGATGCCTTTGCTAATGGATGGAGCTGCTGCTGTGTGTGTGTGTACATTAAAGTTGTCCTTCAATCGAGTTGATAGTTTCGCCAATTCAAACCGAATTGGGTGGATCCTTTGGGGAGGACACTCGCAAATATTAACTCTGAGCGCAGCTCAACGGATATAGAATATGGGCAAATATTTGATGTATTTAAGCAGCGATGGATGGGAAATCAAAGTTCACCTGGGGTTATGAAGCGAGTGTGTGTGTGTATCCTTTTTCACACAATGCCCTTTTTTTGTGACAAGTGTAGCCAATTTAAAAGCCTTTTTTCGTGTTTGAAATTTATTTTCCTTTGTCAGCTAAAAGGCTATCTCTGATTTCTGCTTTTAAATAAATACCAAAAGTTCTCTTTTAACTGTAGGCACTTTAGGCATAATAAAACTGAAATTAATTTCTTTTATAAAAAAGGAAATACTATATATAATATTCACCTGAATGCCATTTAATAATTTACATACATCAATTTCCGTTCAACTGACTATTTAATTAGCTTCACTAGCAACTCGCGGCTACAAAAGTGATTGCCATGCACAGAAAAAACTCGACATATTTTTTTAATTTTTTTACAGAATTTTTAATTAAATTGATGTGGCCATTTATTGGTAATTTTCAACCATTTCGTGTCATTGTGTTGCTACTCTCGTCACGTCTCTTCTGCAACCGCAAAGCATATTTTGTCATGTCGGCTGACATTTATCACAGGCAGCTACATATATATCCAGCTATATCCGCAGCTTGGGCAGCAGAAAAAAATGTATATATATTTAATATATATATGTATATAAAATAAGATTATTGACAAATATCAATTTGATGCACTGGCAGCGTTACTCTACCTCCACCAGCAATATGATAAGCAGCATTTGCCCGACGCTGATTGATGGCTCAAATGCGCGGGCGTTGGTCCAAAAGTGATTTTTTGGCTGAAACCCCACCCCCCGCGCTACGCCCACTGAGGGAAAAAACGCTTTGATTGATGTGCAAACAAAATTATTTCGCTGCATACTTCCATCCGAGCGCATTAAAGCAGTCGCTCAAGTTTAGTGCGATTTTGTTTGCATTCGGCATTGCCTGCTTTTGGGCGCTTGGATGGTTCTTGGGGTGGGGGCGGCGATAAAAGACCTTCGTCTAATGCCTGGCCACCATTAAAATCATTTTACCTTTTTTTCGCTTTTTTCTGGGTCTCTTTTTGGGGGGCATGGGTCACATTAAAAATTCAAATATATTTCGGTTAAACGAGGCAGGTAACATTGAGTAAGCAACTAAGAAAGTTAATATTTAGGCACCGAATTAGAGATACACTGACTTATTTTTACCTTTTTAAAGCAAAATGTGGTGAACCAAATAAGTAAATATTTATTTAATTAACCAAGAAGATGTATGAGATATTTACTATAAATATAATTAATATTTCAAGGCGAGTTCTTTAATAAATTATTTATTAAATAAAACAAAGTCGTAAGAATTTTATCAAACACAATAAGCTCTTATTTTTAATTAATTGTTAGGTCTTCATAAATAAATTAAAATATACAAATTCTAATAAACAACTAAGAAAACTATGAATCCATAATTATTTTGCTATTAATATTTCCTTCAGACTCCCAAAAAGCTACAAAAACTTTAACTTTATATTCCCATCACAATTTCCATAAACAAACTCCCAAAAGCTAACTTACCACACACTTCTTCCACATATTATTCAATCTCTAATCTGGCCATATATCTGTGATTTCATCTTAAAAACATGCCTCATTCACCATCTGAAATGTCCTTCATAATGTGAGTGCTTCTGCAAGAGTATTAAAAAACGAAACGAAATTTCAATTTACTTTCAAGTAGACGACGCACAACATACAATACGCAAAAAAAGAAAATAAGAATGAAGCTTGGCTGCGGCTTTCGCATTACATTTAACTTTTCTCGCCTTATATTTTATTCAAATGGCTCCACATTATTATTTTCCTTCTTTGTTTTGTTCGCCACTCCGCAGGATAACTTGAGCTGCTTGAGTGCCTGACATTTTCACATTTTGCTGCCGTTAAAAACCAAATTGCAGAGGAAAACAACAGCCAGAATGCGGCCATTACTCGGCCCCCATCCATTTTTCCTCTCACACAATTTTGTTTTCTGAGCAGGCTGGCACACTTTCCAAGTCCAAGTGGAATTTGCCAAGGGGTCACTACCAGTGCTGCCGAAAAATTTGGGGGAAAACTATAAGAAAGGAAAAACTAGAATATTTTATATGAAATTGAAACCAGAATTGTTGGCCGAAAGTGAGTAGAAAATATTTTGAGTTGATATAAAATACAAAATATATAAATTAGTATATCCTACTCTATTTTTCTTCATCTCTGACTAAAAAAAAAAATTCAAGCCAGCAGCTTTTCTCAAAGATTTTCCACGGCCATTAGGCGGATCTCGTGTGCAGCCCAATTTGAATAATATTTTCATTTCGACACCAGCTCAGGTGCTAAGCCCTGGCCTAATGAGAGAGGTCCATGCCGAACAATCGGATCAGCCAAGTTTTTAAGTGAATTTAAACCGAGACCGCATGGCAGAAGTTTCCGACTCCTCCATTAATTGAGTTACGGCGAGAGAGCACAAGGCAACAGAATTTCATTACGCATACGCCCCGTTGCATGACCGGCAATAAAAAAGAGAGAAAGGCCAGAGAGTTCGGGCAAAAGTTTGCTGCAAACGTCATTAGTTTTAATAATATTTAAACAGGCATCGCACAAAGGATAGTGTGTGTGTGTCCTTGTCCTGGACATGAATGGGCGGCGTCAGGCAGTCACAACATTTGTTTGGCCTGTCCGCTTTGAAAATTAATGAGGAATGACATCCATATTTGCTGCTTCACTGCATTCTGCTCTGGCCTTTAATTTGCCACGTGAATACCTCCTTTCCCATACCAAAAAACCCGAAATTATTTCGCTTTTCACCGCTGAACGTCAATCAAAATTGAGTTAAATTAAATTACTTCTCTAATCTTTGCTTCGTCGATTACCGAGAATGGAAATTCAAATAGAAAATAAATGAGTAAATTCTTTTGATTAAATTAATGCCTATTTATTAGCAAGAAATAAAAAATGAGCTAGGAAATTGGTTTAAAGGAAGATATAATTATTAGCAAAGCAAAGGTTAATTAGATGTTTGGGAATCTAAAATTTCAAATCGGTTAATAAAGTTTATAAAGAACTTAAAATTATCTCTCTTGATTAATAAAATCTAACAGCTTTATGTTGCTTTCTTTTCTAACAAGAATTAACTTATTTTATAATTTAATAAACACTCAAAATAAAAAAACCCTTATTTCAGGCTCTCAAAAAACAACTTTGATGAATTGAGAAAAAAATTAATCTATATTTATTTTTCAGTATCTTAAATATAATAGATATCTCTATCTAAAATATATTCCAACCCCTATAGACAATATCTTTTACCCAACTGCTTTGCATAATTCATTAAAAATCCAATCAGCTTCAAATCTTAACCATTGAACAACTTAATTGATATATTAATAATGCAAGCTCATTAACTGATTATTCATTTTGTCCTCCAGGGACTTTCCAAATTCTTTTGCCTTTGCTCCTCGAGCAGTTTTCGATACTTTCTTGGCACTTTTTGTGGCGCAATAATTCCAGCAAATCGGCTGCCCAATCGGCGGTCGCGAAATCGACAAATATAATTTACATAATTAGTGAGAAAGCGTCTGGCGACTGGCAAAAAAAATCTGAAAATAAATACTGTACATAAATTATGCGAATAAATAAACAGGGGGGTTTTCGTTAAATGTGTTAATTTGCAACTTTCTAAATTAATGCATACACATATAAATACATTTTTGTTTGTATTTCGCCATTTTATTTTTTCCGGCCATTTTTGCTTTTCTTCTAATGTCTCTCTTCGTATTTATTTATTTGATTTCTTCTTTTTTTTGCATTGCTTTTGTTTCCTTTCCTGTTTGCGCTTCAATTAACAACAACTTGTTACAGGCGCAAATTGAACTTAAGCTTCCAAAAATTTAAATAAATAAAATAAATGCTGTGCTAAATAAAAAAACAAAAAAAAAATCAAAGGAGAAAACAAACAGCAAAATAACGCCCCATTCGAGGTTGAGTGTGATTTTCATTTTATTTCAAATTGTTTTGCCCGGCGCAAAACTGAAGTGAAATACTCGTTTTTTTTGTCGGTAGGCGGGTGTTAATTTCGTTGGAATTTATTTTGGTTTTACAACGGTTACAGGTGCTTTTAAAGCACCAACTGCCGGCACGCTCAGATAGAGTGTGGGAAACTGCCATAGGCCACGCCCTTTTCGGCAGAATTTCTGTTAGCCAGAGGCAATTTAAGATTGCAGATTTTTCACCAATTTTAATATGAACAAAAATCTGGAACATTGATATTAATGCTGTAAACTGTAAACTGATACAAATTGGATTTTGCTTACCTTTTCTGGCTTACTTTCTCTTAGTAACTGAAAACCAATTATTTTATTTTCCTTTATATTGATTTTTCATGATTAAAAATATTTCATAATTATTTGCCCAATGATTTTTATGATAAATTTATTATAATTTCCAATTATTTAACATTTTATGTGATGGAATTTTCTTATGTTTACATTTAACTTAAATTTCTATTCCATATTTATATTCCTACATATTTTTTACACCATTGCGTATACTGTTTTTTCTTGTTTAAATATTATTTGCTTACTAATTCAAATTGTCAATAAAACTACTAGTTTATATTGCTTCCAATTAGCTATGATATCAACCCCTGCAATGGGGATATTTTTGCCAATGCAAAAAAAAGAAAACAACTCATGACAACAATTTCCATTTTGATTATATTGGCTTTACTTGGCATTTCTTTTTCGATTCGCATTCGAATCGCATATTCAAGGGAGAGAAATGCAGCCATAAACGAAAATCGCAGCGATTAGCTTAAATTGCTGAGAATCTTCAAAGAGACCCTCGAGCCACACACCCAAACACCCGCACACACAGTCGCACTTGCACAGACATTGCACAGACAATAAACCAATAAACGAAAGCCATCTGAGTGACCCATAAAGAGGGGAGGAATTCGGAGGTGAATAGGGGTGCCTACACAGAGGAAAAATATATAATAATATTAATAGAAGTCAGTTAAATAAATTCCCTAAAAAGTTGTTAATATAATTATTAGCTTTAATAATGTAATTGTTTTGTATACAAAACCTAAGTTATATCAAGCTGATTTTATAACCATTGTTTTTATTATATAGAAAAATTTTAACAAAAAATTAACTTGCCTTGAGAATATAATATTCGATATTTTTAATTTAATTTTTATATTAAGCTTTTAATTTGTATAAATATTTAATATTCAAAATATTTTTGTTAAAGTTTTCACTGGCTTTAAGGAACTATCTTTGTTTTACTCTTGAATCTTCTTTAACAACCCCAAATAGCAAATTAAATATTAAATTAAAATATTTCTTTAACTTCCTTCCAAAGTTTACTCTTATTATTTCTCTCTGTGCAGGGCAACAAATGTGCAAATTAAGTAGCTTAGGGATTGACATAAGTATAAGTGCCCCACAGATGATGCTGCGATGGATTCTGATGCTGCTGCTGCTGATGCTGATGCTGCTCCTGCAGTGGCTGCTGCAGCTCCTGCTCCAGCTGCTGCTGCTGCTGCGGAGAGGAAACACTCAAGGCGGGAGCCAGGGAGGCAGTTACTCCTGCACTGGCATTGGCATATGGTTGCTGTGGGGCAAAGGGCGAGCCCTGGGAGCCCTGATTGCCAATGGTGGAGGCGGAGGTGGTTGTGGAATAACCCAAGTGCTCATAGTAGGCGGCACACTCCACCACCGGCTGCGAACTGGCACTGGAGCAGGCCGAAGAGAGCGAGGCGGAGGAGTTCAAAGGCGGCGAATGGTGATGCGTCATGGGCAGCATTTGATCCATGAGATACTGGTCAATTTCCTTGGGATCGATGTCGGCGGCGGCTGAGGCTGAGGAGACTGAGGCACTGGTGGGCTTGTAATTTAAGGCTCCACTGGCCTGTGACGCCTGCTGAGACTGCTGCTGGTGGTGGTGGTGGTGCTGCTGATGCTCCGTGCCAAATCCTCCCCCAGTTGCAGTATAGGAATAGCCAGGGTAACTCACCCTTCCGCCCGCATAGCCCCCATATCCGTTGATGTTCTCCAGGAAGTCCATTTCCTGACCTGCCGCCGATGCTCCCGTCTGTGCCTGGTAATTGACCTCACCCAGTGCTATGTACTCCCTGCCGGCCTCCATCAGGACTCCATAATCGTGGCCAGAGCCATTCGCCACCGGCTCACTCAGTTGCCGCAGCAAGAGGCTTGGGTTATTGCCTGCTGAAGCCACTGTAGCTGGAACTGTGGAGCGTCCGAGGTTCGCCGAAGAGGAGCCTCCACTGTATGGTGTGGCCGGTGGCGTCAGCGAGGAGAGGGAACTGCCCGTAGAGCAGGGTGAATCCAATCCTGTTTCGCTGCCCAGACTGAGACCCTGCTCCATCAGGCTGGCCGCACAGGCACTGTTCAGGGACTTCATGAAGGCCTCATTACTGAAGACATCGGAGCTGCTGCTGTTGCTGCCGGTCAGCGCCAAATTTCCACTGGAACTAGAGCTGGCCGCTGTACAGATGCTCAGGCCTGATGCATTTCCCGACTTTCCAGCTCGCCTCTGGCCATTGGTCATGGTGGAAGTGCTGCTTTTAGGCTTGGAGGCGGAACTGGAACTGGCTAATGGTAAGTCGGCTCCAGAAGAGGGAGCTCCTCCATCTCCTTGCGGCTGCATGACGCGAGCCTTCTTGCGACGCGGCTGGTATTTGTAGTCGGGATGCTCCTGCTTGTGCGTCATCCGAAGCTTCTCGGCGAATTCCATGAAAGGCTTCTTGTCGCTATCCTTAAGATTTCTGTAAAAAAATTTAAGAAAATTGCATGAGCGAATAGAAGAAAATAATACGTTAAAGTTCTTAACGGGCGTTAATATAAATTCTATTTCTTATAAAGCGAAAAGCGTGTAAATTATTTATGTTTCTTGCTTTTATGAGTTCAGTTTGTTAAACCTTTTTTAATTAGAACATTTTCCTTATTTCCTACAAAAAATATATTAAACTTTAAGCTTTGATTTCTTGTTCATTCCAATTAATTCTCCTTGAATCTCTTTTTTTTAAGAAAAAAAAATACCCTCTGTGACAGTCAATTAAACGAGCTTTATTTATGGCTTAACAAATTGGTCCAGCTCTCGCCTTCCCAATTAGTTGAGGCGGATGCTTTGCTTTCTTATCAGTGGAAAAATGCTTATCGCTGGCCCCCGAAGCGCTGAACTGTGAAATTTTAATTTTAAACCGGACAATATTTTATTACAAACAATGTAGAAAAATGACGCCGCTGTGGCGCAGATCGCGTTTGGCCTGACAGTTTGGGATTAATCTGATCCCTCAGTGGCAGATAGATTTCTAGGGGGAGAAGCAAGTGATTCACGCGATCGGAAATATATATATTTATAAAATTTAATTCCATTCTTGATTCACTGGAATTTCACAACAATTTTTCTATATTGTCTTAGGTCAGATTTCAAGGAATAAATGTTCTCTTTTTGTTTATTTTAATTAAAATATTCTAAAAATTAATTGACAGACTTGTTTTTATTTTATTTTCTTGTCTATTATTTATTTATTATTAATTATTAATATAGTATTATTTTGTTATCTATTTTCCTACCTAAAAAACATCTGAATTTAATCCTAATAAATCCCAAATTAAATATTTGAAATATATCAAAGAGAGCTATAACTATCTTTATTTATCTTCACTTATATTTGGTATTTATCTGACTTTATTTATGGTTGCTTTAGCTGGGGGTTTCCTTTGAGTACCTGATATCATTTGGTTGGCACTGAGAACTGTCTCCTAATGCAATTCCCTGTCCTGGCCAAAAGCCCTTAAATAAACTTCGAGGGGATGGATGCCTCCACCCACTCACTGGCTGCGTCTCCTGGTGGCTTCTTTGTCTGGCCAAGAAGTGGAGCTTATAAAAGACACTTTCCAAGTGGTCCATGCCCCAACGTTTATGCTGCCAGAGACGTGCTTCTTACATTTCTTTATTTTTTGTATTTATAAGGGATACTAAAGAGGATCAAAGGGTATATTGTACTTGTGAGAGTGTATTTAAGGGATAAAGTGAGGAGTTAATTATAATTTGAAGGACATTAAAACTACAATAGATCAAACTATAAATTTCTCTTATTAATTATGAATGCCTTTTGAATTAATTTAAATACTTAGATTTAAGCTTTTAAATATATTTTATTTTATTCTGTATTTTCTTTTTGAGTCCTCTTTTATTTTCATAACTCTATTAAGGAGTGTCCAGGGTATCTTCTAGTCCCCTAAAATCCTAAATATCCTTGTCTCTTTCCTCATTTTGAGTGGTATATACTATATATATAGTTTACTTACTTCCAGAGTTTGCCCAGCGATTTGCTGAGCTCCGAGTTCTGTAGATGCGGATACTGCTTGGACATGACCCGGCGGGCTGCCTGTGCCCAGACCATAAAGGCGTTCATCGGGCGCTTGATGTGCTCCTTCTTGCGATCCGTGGGCGCCCTGCAAGTTGCAATGGAAAAGAATCGGAGAAGTGAAAAATCAGTGGGGCTTCTTAGTGACTTGTTGACCCGCGTAAATAAGTTTTTCATTAATTGCAAAAAGACGGCGACGAGTCCACGAAATAATGTCAAACTGAAAATTGCAATTAAAACTTTTCTCTGGCCCTTGGGCAGGGCGGGAATGAAATAGTGGTAAATAAGAGCGAAAAGATGGATTCAAGGCCGGCCAGAGACCAAAGCAAAGTTTAAGAGTGCAGTCAAAAATATATATTTTTTATTTTATATTTTATTTTTCGCTTTCCTTAGTTTGAAAGAAAATGAGCAAAGGAAGGGTGGTGGCGAAAGTGAAGTGCAAACAAAAGCAATCAGGGAAAGCGTGCAGAATGCTAGAGAAATGAGCTCTGTTGGGTGAACTTGTGTTGAAAATCTATTTCGAATTTTGTGAAATTTTTGCCATTGGAATCCTTTAAGTGGTTGCCAAAACTCTCTTGACTCTGCATAAAGTATGCAACGAGTATTCCTCTTTGTGAGTCCATCAATTTGTCTTTTGGCCGGGCCTTCCAAATAATTCAATTGACAAGACGTTACGAGCTTCTGCAAATAAAACTGACGAGGCGTATGATAACTTCTCTAGTTCACATTCAAGCATTCGAGTATATACATATGTATATTCACATAGAATATTGAATATTTGTGCAGAGGGGAAAATATTTAGTAACCTATTAAAAATATTTGGCAATAAAGAAAGAATAAATTCCCTAGACTCTTGGACTTGCAAATGTTTGTTATAAATATTTATCAATTTATTTAAGGTATTTAGATGGGTATTAAATATTAGCATCTTAAATAGGAAATTAAATTATTAAATAATTTCAACAAAGTAAATACAATTTCCTTTACTTTCCACAATTGTAAAGTAAAATTCAAAGTTTTCGGTGAGTTTCTTACTTGAATTTCTTTACTTGAAAGCATATCAATCTTTATTTAAATATATTTCTCTCCGTGTTAAATCAAATCCACATCTCTAAGCTCTTCTCCACATTGTTTTTATCTATATATTCATTTTTATTTAGGATGTCGAGCACTGAGGAATACAATAAAGCCAGAGAGAGAGATTCAATCAAAGAGATAGGCGTGCCAGGAGGCGGAACTGGGCTGCGCTGAGCACTGTGGCACAATGCCGAGATTCGCCTCCGGTTGCCCACCTTTTTCGGTGCCCCATGTATATTGAATTATTTATCCTAAGTAAACATGATCAGGCCCAGAGATTTGTTAGGTAAATCTTTCAATTGAGTTGGGCGAGCCGTGTGCGTGGGAGTGCTAATGCCTTTCTGTGGGTGGGTCTATTCGATATGCCTGGCTGCATTCTAGGCCGCAAAAGGTACCAAATATATAGTAGAAGCTGTTTTCAATCAAAGCAAATCAATATACAGGTGTTCTCGGGTGTTTCCCCTGACTCTCTGTGTGCTTAAATTGTCCTAAATCTATGAGCAAATAAAATGTACAAAAATAAAGTGGAGGACATTAACTACAAAGCATATTGATTGCTTTTTTTTCAGCTAGTCTAGGTTTTTAGTTGGTTATTTAAATAGTTTAATTAATAATAATAATGTAATATCATTCTAAATATATTTTATTTCTGTGTCTTTTTTTACTTTAATTTCTTTGTAATTAAATATATGTGCCCAGTTATCCATGAATATATTTCATGTTATATATATAGTATTTATGATTTATAGACAAAAAGCCAATCAAAAAATAATTAAGCTAATTGCCTTGCAAGCGATTAAAAATATAATACAAACCAATTTTAAAAAGAGAAGAACAAAACGTTATGTTATTATTTAAACAATTAGTAATCATTCAATGAAATGTTGACACCCATGAGTAGCTAGAATAATTTTGTTTAATTATACTGAAAGGCAAACATTTAAAGTTGTAAAGCATTTTAAATTTATTTTCCATTCCGCTTTTGATTGTTCAACAAGTATAAGCTACATATTTAAGTTAAATATTTACAAAAAAAATGGCATATACAGCCTCTACTTTAGCTCAGTTAATTGTTATTTTATATTTAGTGGCCGAGGTGAGTGCGAGTGATGATATTAACAAAACCTTTTTCAATCTAAATCTTTGCAGATATCCTCCAAGTTTGAGTTTACAAATCTCAAATGCAATACCCTTGATGAGGCCTTCTGTGACTTTGAATATTGCCATATAAAGGCGGTCAATCGAAGCTACAAATATATTTCATTCAAAAATAAATTGTATCAGATTCCCTTGAACAAAATTAAAGTAAGGACAAATATATATTTGCATGTGCGATTTTAATATTTTTTTTGAATATTTTAGCTAAATTTGATGTTATTTAAACGTTACAATGGCTACAAGCCATTTTTGTTTAATATCACAGCAGATGTCTGCAGATTCCTTAGACATTTAAATTCAAATCCAGTTTTAAAATATTATTATCGGATCGTAGAACACTACACGAATATGAATCATACGTGTCCTTTTGATGTAAGTTTTCTTGGAGTTTAATATATTAATTTTTATAAATTAATTAACTTTTTATTCTTCTTTAGCATGATATTAAATTGGAAAAGCTTCCCATTAGTTTTGTGAATGATTACGTAACGAGGGTCCTGCCATTTCCTGATGGCGATTACATGTTGGAAACTAACTGGTTTGCTTACGACATTCAGCGAGCAACAGTTAAAATCTATGGTACTATTTCTTAATATAAAATCTAAATATTACATTAAAATTGATAAAACTTTGTAATATTTATTAACTGAACCAATACCATCCAACATTCATTGATTATGAAGTACACAAAACTATTAAATTGTCATAAAAAAGGATTTTTTATCTGAATTTTCTACTAACGATCCTTTGAAGCTTTTCATTTATTTCTGTGTTAATATATATTTTAAGTCTTAATGCTTGTCATTGCTTCTTTAATCTAGGTAAACAAAATCCTCTCTATTAAATCTCTAAATTTTTTTCAAGAGTTTTTGTTTTATTTCTTGTTATCCGCCTTTTGCCTGAACTTAATTACAAGTTCGGTGGAGCTTATTAAGCGATTAAAAACGCAACCGGAGGCCAAATGGACATCGGCTTGGGTATTCTCGGCGGCTGTTATCTGGCTTTTGGTATCGTCGGCGTCGTGACCCCTCAACCCTCCCTGCCACTCCCACACGGCATCCTATATTTATGTATATAAGTCTCTCTCTATATATATAGAAAAGTCCGCCTTCGAATCACAAGTATCTGCGAGGGTATATGCAACTCTCACGCTTGACAGCACGCTAATCAGAATCAAGTGATGTTCGCTTGCTGCATTCAGTTGTGAGATGTGCGAGGTGCAGCAGCAGCCTGCACCCTGTACTACAGAGAGAGAAATTGAGGGTTTATGTTAGGGAATTAATTAAAATTTTTCAGATTTTAAATTCATTTATAAACGAGAGAGGAATCTACGAAGTTTACAAGCTATAAATTGATTTCATGTGATGCGATTCGAGATTATTGAATTGATTTAATATCTTCTTGTAAATAAATCAAAGAATATTCTATAAAAATCGAACGTTTATAATAATATATTATATAAAATATAATAAAATATTATTTAGTAGTATTACAACTAAAACAGAAAATATAAAAGAAAACTCGAAGCACATACAAAAGTTTGTATTATAAAAACTTCAACAGAAAATACAAAAATACTGAGTAAAAACATAATTTTGCACTAATATAAATAAATCCATGTAAAAATTATATTCAAAACTTTTTAATGTTAGAATAAATCACCCGTTTTTCGACCAGTGCACCCCCCAAACCGCACCAAAACCCCGCAGATACATATAGCAGATCCCCCCGGGGCACTTGGCAACTCAAGCACGTCTTCATTATTTGCTGCTGTTGTTGCACTCGGAGATGCGCAAAATCTCATTAAGTGATATCTTCAAGTGGCCGTTAGCTCATGAGCAAATATGTATGAGAAATGAGCGGCGGACTGTGGAGAATTTTGAATTTGTGGCTTTCCATTTTCGCATATGCCAGGCGAAACAAGACGCACACACTTTTGTATCTTTTTATCGGCAATGGGCCATTTGCCGCTTTTGTTATTAAATTGGATTCAATGTGGACCGAAGGGGGAGAGGGTTTTGGGATGGTAGAGGGAATCCCAAATATTTACAACTTTAACACGAAGCTGTAAACAACGCTCGAAAATTTCCATTTCCATATCCATTTCCATGCCCATTTTCATTTCCAATTTGTAAGCTGATGTCAAGTTGAGGACAAATGCGCCTAATTAGCAGCGCTGAGGGGTCTCAGCGATTTTCACAAGTTCACAAATATGAAATGTATCTAACAGATACACCGCATGTAAACAAATTGCAGCCGCCGTCATGGCTCTTTTTCGTTTTTCGTTTTTATTTTTTTATATTTTTTGTTGTTTACTTAGGCAGTGCCCACATTTTCCCACGCACTCGCAGCCGTTTTTACGACACTTTTGTCAAACAAATTTAAACAGAGTTGCTGCCTTGCCAATGCATCCAACGGATGCAGTTGCTCGTTTCGTGTTTGCTCTCTCCAGCGGTCGGTCGGCCTTTCTTCTTTTGTGTTTTTGTATTTTTTTGTACTATTTTGTTGTTGTTTGCTGTATTTTGTGCCCTTGTAGTTCGTCCGAAAAGGTGGTCAAACATTCAGGGGAACACTGATAAGGTGATAAGGTGGCAGTTTTCCAAGGTTTAACCACCAAAGAGAAGGTGCTGCTACCGTGAGAGTTGCATCTGAGTTTGCTCAGCTTTTGTGGGTGATGTTTACCAAAAGCACTAAGGAAAAGGTGTACAAATTGGTAACAAATTGGTTTAAATTCTTAGGTGTTTTTATTTAATTTAATAGAAAAATATCTATAAGAAAAGTTTTAGAAAAAAAAGCAATTTATATTAATTTAAATAAAAACCTTTCCAAATACCTTAGATATTCCTGAAATTTTCCTCAGTGCTTTAGCGGAACTTTGTGTGGTTCCGGTAACAAGATAAACATCTCGATATTGCCCACTCAGCGTAGGTCAGGGGATCAAATGGGAATGCTACAACTTTGGACGGATCTTATGGGAAACTTATCAAAGTGCCAGCAAAGTAGCCGCACATGGCGACCTCTTGAGACTCAAAGCAGCCAGCAGAAGCCCGTTTCCCTTTCGATTTAAGCCGACTTTTGGCCCCATTCTGGGCCGCCACTGCCACTTCATCCGGAGACCATTCTCTGTTATCATTTCATTTGGCGAGCTGCTTGCTCCTCCACTTTCCACTTCCCACTCTCGTTTTCATTTTCATTTTCTGCTATTTTTTTCAATTTCCAAGTCAATTTATTTTTACAGCGGCTGTGCCGCACTTGAGCCAAGTGACAGAGACCCGAAAAGGACACGTAGCCTTCCCAGTGACCAGCTAGAAAAAAGCAGCGGGATAGGCGTAAATCGAGAGGCGGATGCCGGAGGCTGGAAAAAGGAGGAGGCGTGGCACATCGAGCACGCAATGAAGAGCGACAGTTTAAGTGGCGTGAAGCAAGAGCCCTGCAGAAGAATGCTTCTCTATCTCTCTCCTCTTTTTTTTTATTGTGGGTTGCAACTACAATCAATGCTGTAGATTGTCAGTTGGGAATATGTCCCTGACATTTGATGATTGTCATGTGGTGGCCCTGGAATCAGGCTCCAGGGAAAAGGACACTCCACAACCCAAGCCTAGATATGAGGAATTTCAAATAATTTGATTTATTCTTATTAAAATTGCACACAATTTTCTTTGATAAATTATAGGAATCAAGCTGGAATCAAGCTCTAGGCAAAAATGACACTCTACAGCACAAGGCTGGGTGTTTTTCAGGATATAAAATATGTAATGAAATGTATTATTAATATAAAAATCATATTCCATATAGTTTGACAATTTCTATGATTTTTAAATGTTAAAACCACTCTGAAAAAGTAAAAAATTAACAACTTAACATTTGACAAATTATTAATTATACTTGTGAATCATTTAAAACCTTCTCACCTCTTAATTCCACTCTAAACGGCTTTAAATATACTCAAATGACTCATTTGCTGTCATAAGCAGCCACTATAAAAAATATCTGAATATACGAACAACACAACTTCCGTGATTCACCCTAAATGCAAAGCAAGTCAATATTGAATAACATTTATTACTTCCCCTTTAGAAAAGTATTTGCTTGCTTTACAGTGTAAAAGTTGTGTCGAACAAAAAATTCGCGCATTTTGGAATCTCTAAAAAAAAAGAACCCCGCTCTGCCACACCTATTTTCCCGCTGGCGCTTTTCCGACCAACCCATCGAATATTTTTGAACAGGATTTCCGTTGGTCCAATGAATAATCGCGTGGGTGTTCCTGCCCATGGAAACTGTGGCCACAGGACACCAAGCACACACACACAAACACAATGGGGATGCGGAAGGAAAAAGGAATGTGGAAACGGAGCTGGGCTGAGCTGAGCTATTGAACCCTTTTTGAAAAGCATATCGAACGGATTTGTGCTGATATGTACTTCGGGTAAAGGCTTATGGCCGGATCAAATGTGCCTTCAATTTTATGCGCAAATGTTGTTTAATATTTTTGGCAAAATACTTCAAGCTCAGCTAAAAAGTGAAAGGTTATCAAAAAGTTGAAATGCCCTGGGAAATTTATTATAATTAATTGGTAATAAGAACTTTAAGGGGAACAAAAAAATATTGAAAACTAATGAAAATAGTAGAAATTGCAAAATAAACTTTTTTAAGTCAATAAAAGACTTATTTTTTATATTTAATTAAATATTAAACAAACACTATGATTTCTAGCTTTTTAATATAATACATTATTAGTTTTAAAATACCTTAAAAATTATGTACCTTCTTTTAATACCCTTTATATCCTGTCAAAATTGAAAATCACTTCCTTGGGTAACCGTACAAATGCAGAAATATCAAAAAGTGACAGGCTCTTCTTGAGCTCATCAAATCGATGTTCCACTTCATTTCCGCTGCCATTGGGAGAAGATGCCCCCTTAACCTTCCTGGGATTAAATTGAAGAATCCTTTTGAGCCCCACTGGCTTTGGCTCACATCGTTCTGCCGCATTGGCTTAGCCGCCTTTAGTTGGCTGGCAACTTTTTCGGCCATTGTCGCGCCATTGCTGTACCTGTTTATACCATAAATATGCCCATCGAGGGGGACTACAAAATGGTGATACCATTAAGGAGAGATGATCACAAATAGAGATGATATCGATATATCAATATAGCAGCGAAAAATGCAATATTTCTATTTATTTTTAATTTATAATATTTCAAATTATTATTATTATTATTATTATTAATAAACTTGTTTTTTGGTTGTTTAAATTAAAAACTTGATATAGAAATTGATCAATATTATTTAACAATATTATTTTATCCTCACTACGCTTTCACCATGGCTTAGAGAAAATGTTTTGTAAATTCTAGCTTCCAGTTCAGCGAAAAGTATGCAAAGTGAGAGTCTAGGCTGAAAACTTTTTGGCCAGCATTTGTGGTTATTTGCGGTTATGGCCACCGCAGCGACACCCTCAGTGGAAGCAGCTACAACAACAACAACAGCAACAAAAAACAGCACCATCAGCACCACTGGCGGCAACAACAAAATCAATATTTGCCTTGTAAGCCGCACGTGTATCTGTACTTGCTGTTGCCGCTGCACAAACTTTTACCGGCCAACAGGAGCTGAGGTTGCCGCTCTTGGCAGGAGGAGGCAACTGGGGCGGAGGGAACAGAGAGGGTGTTGCCAACATGAGGTGGAGCAACAGCTAGCAACATGTTTGCCGGCCTTGTCGGCGTCAGCAGCAGCCAAAAGGCAGGATCAACAATGTTATAAAAGCGTGTATAAAAAAAGATTTTAAATAAAGTAAATAATTTAATAATTAAATTATTTTTTTAAGGGAGACAACACTCATTCTGTATTTATTTTATTTTTTACAAAATAAAATTAGCAAGTCAATAATTAAAGATATTCTAATGATTGAATAATACAAAGCTAATGTTTTTCCTTACAAAACTCCCTTAAAACTTTAGGATTCCCCTGAAAATCTATTTAGATTTTCCCCACTGTTCCCCCTGGTTGATGGTTTTATGCGGTCTGGCTCCCAGTGGAGGAGGTTCCTCCACACACTGGAAAACGGGGAAGTGTTTGGTTAGGCTGCCCGAGATGACTTGTTGGGGGGCCATGTAAATTGACTCGTCGCAGTTCCGAAAGAAGAGCTAGTTTCGGGATGGATGATATCAGAGTTGGGAACCGAAACGGAGAAGGGAGAACGAAGCTCCCCACCTGGGGTGTGCGTGTGTGATAACACCTTGGCGGGACACACCGGACACGACAGATAAGCAATGGAATATTTATAGCGCTAAAGTCCTACCCGAAGTTGTGGCTCCTTCGACTCCCCTCCATATCTAATCAAGTCGAGCAAATAGAACATAAGAAGTCGAAGCTATAACTGGGAAGGGTTCTGCAGCACATGGTATCTGAATTATTTAATAACAAACCCACTGCCACAGCAATACCCAAAGCTATATGTACCTCAGGCAGCTCAAGTGGGTTCCCAGCATTTTGTAGGGGTTTCTACGTAAGCATTTAAAGCATTCGCCTCCGAGGAATGATTCACGCGAAATTCATTTAAGCAGATCAAACAGTAATATAATTTTTTTGCGGTCTGTGTTTTGCGAACAACAAAAAAAAATGGATCATAAAAAATTAGCCAAAGGAAACCACAAAATTTTTAGCTGTATCGACACTTGCTGTGTGCTGGTTTTTTATATTTTAAAAGGGAAGAAAAATAATGTGTAAAATATATTTTATACTAGAAACACATTTGCTTAAAATATATATAAATTAAATGTATTAACCCTTTAATTTTAGTATTTAAAACATATAATAAATTATAGAGTTTTATTTAGTTCATCTTTAACTAATTCCTTTTATTTATTTATTATTTTATTTGCAGAAATTAATGATTTTTTACCACTTCACATAAAATCTAGAATTTAAAGAGCCTCTCTTTAAACTCTCTCCCCATTTAAACAATAAACTTCCCACTAAAAAAAAACCCAAAACGGAAACGGAAACAATTTGGCATCGATTGCTGCTGTCAATCAGCGCAAAGAGTGAAGCAATTAAATATCTCTCCCTCCCGCACCAATTTATAACATTTTTTTTGTACCATTTACTAGATTTAATTTGGAATGTGACAGCAGTCGAGAAAGGTGAGCGGTTCGAAAGAGATGGAGTTGGAAAACGATGTGCATTTAAGCGATTTTAAGTGCAAATAAACAAGGCTCATAAAGCGCAAGGTAAACAATTTCTAGTGCGACTGTGTGGCAGTATGGGGTAAAAGCACATAAGGGGGGAATGGTGGCACCCAACCGTGGATAGATAAAGGAAAGGAAATGGCGCCCATATCCTTGTGCAAACACACACGTGCTCTTGACAGCGCTTTCTGCGCATTTTGCAATGAGCAGCGAACAGCAAAAGGGGTTTCGGCTCTACGGGAGGGGCAACTGTGCCCAAGGATGTTTGTCTCTGGACAGCTGAGAGACAACCCCCAGCCGCCCACGCACTGACGGGGAATTTAAACATCATCGAAAAAAAAACAATAAAAAACACATGTTGTTTGCCGAAAATAACTTAAAAATGCATACGAAAAAATTCAAGGAATTTATCTCTTAATATAAAAAATTAAAATTATATTTTATGGATGCACATCTTCTATTGATTAAGCTCATATACATTTTTAACAAAATTGTTCTTTAAAAGTTTTAAAAGAGATTAAAATTATCTTGAAAAACCTTCTTGAAGTCAAGAATTTTGTGGTACTTTAACAGAGTTTTTATTTTACTTTGCCAATTTGTATAAACTAATATTTTATAATAAAGAAAAATATATTAAAATTCGAAAATTTACAAACTTTGAATTAAAATATAGTTTAACCCAATCAAAACATTACTTCTTTTACCACTTCATTTTTTGATCTCTAAACAACCAAAACTTCAATAAAAACAAATTTGTAGGCTAAAAATTTAAATAAAATATTATGGTATGCTAAAATATTCTTCGTTAAATTCTTATTAATTTTAAAACCCCAATTTTTCCAGTGTTGTCCCAGTGATAAGCGACAGCAACAAAGGAGAACAAAGCGCGGCGAGGAGGCGACTCAGAACCAACTGTCAGACGTAGATAAGGACTGGGATCCCGGCTCCAGGAACGAAGACCGGAGGTGGAAGTCCCGACATTTGCTAATTGCCGGTCAAATAGAAGAGCAGAGCTACCCAGGATCCGGAGTATCTGAGGGATCAGAGGGATCAGGCCGTCTTTCTCACGACTCGGCGGGGACCAGAGGCCTGACTGTCAAGTGTCAACGGCAGAGTTGTCGGCTCCCGCGGTTCGCTTGGTTGAAGATCGACTGCCACACAGACCTCCACCCAGTCCCCAACTCCCCCACCTTGTTAGCAGTTAGCATCTTTACGCTAAAAACATATTTATTCGCTTTTTATGCCTGAATTGATTTGTCGTCGTCGTCGTCGTCGTCTCTTCATCTCGAGCATTTTGTTCCTCTGCGCCACACATTTATTGAGGCCTGTATTTTGGTACGCCTATATATATATTTTGTTGTATTTCTTGTATCTTTGTATCTTTGCATCTGCCGTCTTGTTATTGCCATTTCCTATTATTCCTGCCTTTGGCCAATTTGTTGCTCCCAAACACAGAAAGCCACACAGCCAGTGGTTTGTATGCTGTCTAATATGTGTGAATGTGTAAATTCATTTATATTTACATATGCCGAGAGATTCCCAATCGTTATGTTGCCACCACTACGACCATCAGTCCCCCTTTCTCTGCTTGTTTTTACTCTCCTTTGCGGTTCGCCGAGTTTGTTTATCCAGTTAAATAAAAGAAGAAACCTACGTATATATACTATATGCCTGGAAATTGTGTTAATCAGCGAACTTATCGAAGACGAAGCCGGTTAGGTTTAGTCATTCATGGGTTCTACTCGGGGTAATGAATCCATTGAGGTCTCAATTTGTGCTACAGGGAATACTAAGGATTGCAAAGGGACTAGGCACAAATTTGGTTTCCTTGGCGAACGTTTAATTATGCATATTGAGTTGGCAGAATATTTGTATTTATGATTTGGCAAATTAAATATAAACAGCTTATTTAGCAAATAAATATTAAATAAAGATTTCTAATTAAATTAATTATACAAAGAATATCTTAACTATCATTCCCCAAATTTAATATAATTTCTATATTTTTCAATCCTTTTTTTTCCAACTCACTTGGCTGATGCCTGAACTAGATTCCAATCGTAACCCTCGAGGACCTTCATCACCGCACTGGTTATACGTTCATCCTCCTTACGGCCACCCTGTCCCTGGGCCTTCTTCTGCTCAGCTTTCAGGGCATAGTTGGCCAACACCAGGGTCTCCACTGGCTTGGCCCGATCCTTGGAACAATTTGTATTAGAACTTCCGCTCATTTTGCGCCAGGCCACTACACTTTAACAATTTCTGTCTGAATTCGAGCACTTTAACCGGCTCACAAAACTGCGAGATCTTGGAACTTATAGTCGAGCTTATCGGTTGCAACCACGATTAAGGTCGAGACGCGACGAGGCTGACGTACAAACTGCGACTGATCTTGGGGATTGTGGCTTCCCGGGCCGAGCAGCTGTGGGCTTGCCCCCAAAGACGAGCTCGGCAATCGTCGGCGTTCGCCGGACGGATCGTGGCGATAAGCTAAAGACGGTGGTTGGCTGGCTCGTTAGTCGGGTCTCTATATAGACATATAGACATGCCGTGTGGAATGGGGACTAAGGAGCTTGAGGCGGGAGGGAGCTGACGATACGCGGCGGGGGCGAACATAAAAATCGCGGTACGCGTGTAAACATTAACATGTTCATGTGAAATTAGGTGGCCCCAGAGCGGAATCGAATATCGGACGCACGGTGACGACTGTCGCCGAGAAAACAAGTATGGAAAATAAATGACAAGATATACGACTAAAAGATACTTGCTTTTGAGATACATTTCTAAAGGTTTTCTTAGGAAATTATCTTTATTTCTGTAGGATTTCGTAAGAAAAAATCTTTATTTAAATAAATTCTTTTTGGAAAGTATTGAAATGAGTCGTTTTTCAAATTCTTTGCATTATTTTATAATTATTTTAATATATTTCTTACAAATATGTACATTTTTTGTAGCTTAAGGAATTAATTTTTATTACAATTTCAAGTTTATTTTACTCATCTCATAATTCAAAATGATATACCCAAAATGAACAATATTCCAGGATATCAAAAAGAGAGCTCTTTGAGAGATGACCAGAGCTAAGGGACATAAATCGAAATGGAAACAGAAACAGAAATTAGTAACACTTTACAGCCACATGTGGATTTATGACACCTTCCCCCCCGACTTTGCTTCGGGCTTAGAGGGGATTGAGACTCTCTCTGGGGATCGTTAGAGACCTGCCACCACTTGTTGCAGCTGTATTTGGTAAAGGATACTCAACGATCCTCAATGAGACTGCTAATGAGAAGTCGATAAGATCATTAAGGATTTAAGGGTTACAAGCAGTGAATGGTTAGTGACAGGGTGACGACGGTTTTGGGGATGGGAATATGAGCGATTGGTTCCCAAGGGTGGCAGAATATGCTTACCTAATTTTTATTTTCTTATGTAAATATTTACATAATAAGTAAGACAAATATTGATGTCAAAGTTTCTGTAAAGATCCTTAAACCTCTTTTATTAAATTAACACATAATTATTTAAGCTTAAGAAATTAATAAATAATTTAAATACAAGTTTGTTGCGCCAATCAGATTGTAAAATATATTTTATATAAGTTTGCTTAAAAGATTATAATTATTAAAGGTGATGATTGGTTCGAAAAGAGAGAGAATGATTGATTTAGATAGAGATATTTGGTTCTATATTTTTATTTTAAATTATATCCCAGTTCTTGCCACTGAAGAAGTGTATTTTTAAGTTGAGCTGTTCCTTTCAGCTACGTTTATATTTAATTATGTAAATATATTCATGCTTTTCATATTTCTACCTTAAATGTAAAGTATTATTTCTTCATCTAAAAATCCTCATTAATATTATTGTTTATTATTTATTATTTATTCAAAATCAACATCAAAAATATGCCACTTCGAGTTCCATATACCTTCATCTTTATTACCTGAAAAGAAATGTAATTTATACACATATTTAATGATGGATCGGTTAACAAAATCAGCTAAAAGTCAGAAGATCAGGTGATCTGGTAAGATCTTTTCATAACCACTTTGCACTAGTTTCCTACTCTTCGAATCCCCGCTCCAAAAAAATCATAAAATCTCTAAGAAAATCCCGAATAAGAAAAAAAATAAAGAAATGAAACCAGAAGAAGTAGGCAACGGGGAAGAGCTATTCATTTCACGATCGTAAAAAACATCGACGAAGCGTATGTAGTTTTGGTTACGCTTTTGTTTTCCAGCTGGTTTCAACTGGAAGTTAGGGTAAGGAAACCAAATCTGTATCTGCATCCATCGCATAACTTTTACCCAGCGAATACTTCTATTTTATTCCTTCGTTTTTACAACTTTATAATTTTAACAACTCAATTAACTTTTTTTTATCAAACGCCGCCGCCCTCTGGCGACGAAGATCGAACAAATCGAAGTAACAAAAATTAAACAATAAAACAGAAAAATGCATAAACGGAATCATAAATACCTAGTCCATTTCAGATATTTTTATGCGAATGGGGGAGATGAGGACCGAATTCGAAAACTGACGTCAAAAGCAGCGCCCGTTTTTTTGGAAGTGTCATAAAAGGCATCAAAATGAAAATTATATGATACTCCATAAAAAAAAAAGGAAAATGCTTAACTCTTCGGTCAGCTGAGCTGCTGTTTAGTGATGTCAAAGAAAATATGATTTTAAAGAAAGTATTTTGAATCAAAATAAAAGTATATTATTTTCTTTAAAGAAAGTATTTTGAATTAAAATAAAAGTATATTATTTAATTTAATGAAAGTATTTTGAATTAAAATAAAAGTATATTATTTACTTTTATTTTAATTCAAAATTCTTTCTTTAAAATCATATTTTCTTTGACAGAAAGTTAAATAATATTTAAATTAGTAAGTACAAGAATTTTCCTTTTTTTATAACTATTTTAATGTTTAAATAAATTAATATAATCATTAAAAATGTAAAGGAATATTTTGTTAAACTAAATTTGGTCCAAACATATGACAAAGTACTTCAAGTTATGACTAGACCTTCAGAAAACCTCTTAAATAATATCTAAAAGTAGCTTTAAGGTCACCTTTTTATAGTATATCATATAATATATTAATAAATTAACCAAAATATATATTTTTTTAAAGCATAATCAAAGAAATATGTAATGCACTTCCGCCTATATAAAAATATTTCCATTTCCTTAAAACCAAGTCAAAGCTGACATCTCTGATGCCGCTTTCCCAGTGGCCGTTAGTTCGCTGAACTGCAGCAACTGGAAAATTGATTCGCGTCTAGAAAATTTAATGGGCCAGCATCTAACAATCCCCCCGTCACGCTTAAACATTTTTTTTTTATTTCTTTCCCCCAACCGGCGAACTTCAAAGCGTGGCAACAACTTGTTGATAAACACAATGTTCAGAGCGCAAAAAAAAGTGCTAAAAATATTTTGAATTAATTAAAAATATATATACTATACGCTATGCAGCCCAAAGGCAAATTAATATTTTGCCTCGACATTTTTTTGTTATTTGCTGGTTTCATAATCAAACTGGAGCACACAGAAAGGTCGAAATGCATCCGAAAGATACGCCAAAAGGGAAAGGAGCCGGGGCAGCGGATGCGACGACCGCTTGACATTTTGCGAGTTGGCATGAAATCGCATTATTTGATCTAAGCCGCCGACAAGCTATAGCGAGAATATAGTATATATATCTGTACATATGACTGCAAAAGTCGGCGCTAAACGAAACCAAATGGCGCATTCGTAGGCAGCGGCCGTTAGAAGAACCAGAAGCTGGGGGCGGGGGCGGAGGAGTGGCTGATGAGGGGGCGTGGCAGGCGGAAGATGGGGAAGATGAGGAAGGAAGCGAAGCCTCCAGCCGGGCGACATGTGCCGAGGAAATATTTTGTAAACAATAAAAGCCAAGACGACGGCCACTCAGGAAATAAACAAAAACAAAAAATAATAAAAGAAGAGACACTGGGGAAAAAAATTTAAATTATTAATTTAATTTCTTAATTTTTATTAATATATTTATTAAAAGTAAATTATTATTTAATTATTATTTTTTGTATTTATTAAAAATATATACAAACATCAGAAAGTTTTATTTTCTAGATTTTTTGTTTATTTTTTGTTTATTTTGTTCTATATTTTTATTTATTTATAATTTTTAAAATTTTTAAGTATATAACTAAATTAACAAATAAAGCTTACTACATTTGTACTTTTCATTTATAACAGGTAAAACAATATATTAATATGCATTATTATTATGCATTAATATTGATTAAAACTAAAATAAAATTTTTAAAGCTTTCTATAATTGTTTTTATTTAAAAAACCTGAATAAATCTATAAAAAATTAAAGTTTCTAATTGAAAATGGACACTAAAATTAAATTTATAAAGCTTTCTATAATTATTTTCACTTAAAAATTAAAAATTTACTGAATAAAATCTTACAAATATAAAAATTTAAGTTTTTAATTTAAAAAAGATCATTATTCTTGTTTCAGTGCACTCTGTTTTATTGCCATCTCGCTCTGGTTGAGATCATTTACATACACGCGCCGCAACACCCACACACTCTCTCTCTCCCTTTCTCTCCCTCTCCCTCACGTTCGCATTAAATTTAAGCTTTGTTATTGTTTCTCACCTGTATACCTGCTCTTCGCTCTTTTTCCCGCTTTTAAACGTATTTATTGACTTACTGACCATCGGGTCGAATCTCATTTTCCATTCGCCAGCGATCCTCACTTGTGACTGTGTGTGTTCTCTCGGTGACACACAGATACTCCGGGCGCATGTGAGTATCTGTGTGTGAAAGCGGTCATGCGAGTTTTTGTTTTTGTGTTTTTTATCGTCAATTGCTTACGTTGAGTGGCTTTGTTTTCTCTTGTTTTCCAGCCAATGGGAAATAAAAGGCGGGATTTCAAATAGATTATAAAATGACCAACAATAAATGGGATAAAAAACATTGAAATCGGATTAAAACCTCCGAATTCAATGTTTTTTATTGCATTTATTGTTGTGTATTATAATTTTAATAATTAAGGGGTAATTTTTATAATGGTAATTTTATTTATATTTTTATTAATGTTTTTTTTTATAATCTTTAGCCTTGAAAATTGTTTTAAGAAACTAAGGAACTAAGAACTTAATGCTGTTTGATTTAATAAATACATAAATTAATTTAAGCAACGAAGTTTTTATGTTTTTTTTTTGTTTTCTTGCACTCAAAGTTTTTTAATTTTATTTTGTTAATATTTATCAAAATCGTTATTGTATTTCATTTAATTATTTTATTTTTTCATTTTTCCTATTTCATAATGTTTTATTACCCAATTATTTTGATTTATTTGTGGGGCATTAGTTTGAAAACGTATCTAAGCCCGAATTCCCTAGTTTACTTTGCACTCTGAGAACGAAGCTGAAGACGGACTGCTTATCAATTTTGAGTGATTGCTTATCTACCCCAATTCGAAGCTCGAAATAAAACACACCTTGACACACTCACACTTTTCCATATGCATATCTACCGTTACCCCGTTGCTTCTTCCTTTTTTCATATCAATTTTTCCTCGGTTTCACAGTCGGAAAATGCAAGGGGTATAAAGAGAGGGGGGGGGCTAATAGAATTCACACGCGTTTTGCTTTATTGGAAATCGCAGCAATAAAAAATGTAAGCGTTTCTGTTACCAGTCAGCCAGCCAGCCAGTCAGGTATTTCGTTACCTGAAAGTAACTTTGATATCGAAATTGGCATCTGTGGAAAAAAGAATACGGAAAAATATGTCACTACAATGAGAGGAGTTCCTCTTAAATAAATTTACAAGCTTAAAAATTTTAATTTAAAATTTTCGTTACTTTAAACTTAAGTTATATATTTTATTTTATCAAAAATTTATACAACTGATACTTTTAAAAACTAAATAGTTGTCAGCCAATATGTACTAATTTACTAGTAATTTCAAATTTAAAATAATATTTAAAATTTTAGTTAATCTGTAACAAAAACTGTTATATTGAGAATTATTACACTTTTGAAACCCACATTGGCGGGAAACTCTCAAGTCTGGCAACTCCACAGTCACGGGTCCCATACCTTCTTCGTGATTTTGCCTAGTTAATTTTAGGGTATTTATTTCTTAAGGATTTTCAGCCAACATCAGCTCGGTCACACTGAATATCAAGATGGCGTATAAAGATTTGTAAAATCGTCGAGAAAATCTATGTGAAATTGCCGAGAAAATTGTTAAATAAGAGCTCAGCGTCGATGCAAAACGTAAGTGGTCATTAGATGTGTGTGCGAAACGGGGCGAAACGCGAGCAGAAGCGACGGTGACCACGCGCAGGAAAAGTCTACGTTCACGGATTTCCCAGCAGCAGGCAACTTTTGTGTCTCACTCGCCAGAGTGTGCGAGTGTGTGTGTGGCGTGCGTGTCCGTGAGTCCGCTGGCCGTGTGTTGGTGTGAAAATGCTGAAGTAGAGGCGCTAGCAACGTGCTCGCAGCAAAAACAACGGGCGTGAGAGCAAGACGACCAGTGTGTGTGCGTTCATCTCTTTTGCCAGGGCATAAGTTTTGCTTTTTTTTCTCCTTCGCCGTTCGCTGAAGTTCCGTTTCGTTTATTTTCTTAACAATTGAAGGCGCCATATATTGTGTTTTGTTTGCCATCACAAATGTTATAAAACCTTAAAAAAAAAAAACCAACTACGCAGAAAACCACAGAAAGTTTTAACTAAAGCAATGTTTTATTTGTATTATTGCGTAAAATGCGCTTGCGTGTGGCCCCAAAAGTGAGTGAGCTGCTGCGGGTGTGAGTGTGACTTGTGTGGCTGCGTGTGCGTGTGTTCGTGTACAACAAAAACAAGTCGTGGGACTAAAACAAAGAAAATTCAGAAAATTCTGCTGCTGTTCTTGTGGAATAATCAAATCCAATTAAATGCAAAAATTCGATTTCGATTTCAGTCGAATTAGAAAAAGCAGCAGGCAAGGGTGAAGAGGCAGCGACGCCAGCAGAGCAGCAGCAGCGGCAGCAGCAGCAGCAGAGGAAAAGGAAGTGGAACGCGAGGAGTTACTGAAAAAAAAAGAAAACAAGGTAAGGTTTACATTTGTCCCACTGTTTTTCCTTTTCAAAACTCCCCTTATCAGGCCTCGGTACTCGCCGAGTGCCGTTAGTTTTCGGAGGCCATTGACGTCGATAAATTAATTGCAAATATAGAATTGTTTATTTATCCGATTTCCGCTTTTATTTTGGCATTTTGCAATTTTATACTGTTTGTTTGCCATTTTTATGGCGCCTGATGGAACAACTGTTTCGTGTTCTCCACCTCTCTCTTTCGCTCTTCTTTGTTCTTTGTGTGTTTGTGTGGTTTTTTTTTTCGCTTTTTGCGGAAGCTTTTCGGCTGCCGCCAACGCAACGTGCAGCTGTTTTGCAATTGTAATCGGTTAATATGTTTAAGTAATTTAACCAGTACCAGTACCAGAAATACCCTACGTAAATAGTTATATGCCTAATTGGAAAGCCATAAATAACTCGCTTCGAAATGCGTTTGTCTCGTTTGCACACCGAAATAAGAAAAGTAGAACAGAGTAGCCACAGAAACAACGGTAGATTTCGGTTACAGTTGTCCCTCCATAAATTGAATTATTTTGGCATTTCATACAACTTTTAATTTTGTAATTTATTTATTATTTTATATTGTGATAAAATTTGTTTAGAGTTATATAAAATGTATTTAATAAAATATCTGTGGAATGTCCTTGTTTTTAGTAATATATACTAATTACATTCATTATAAATTATTAAAGTCAAGAATATTTCTTAACTTTAGTTTCAGTTTGCTGTAAAGTAATTCTTTAAAATAAATTTAACTATTAAAGTTTCGTTTAATCGAGTATTCACTGTTCGCATCGTTCGCAGTAAATCAAAGTCAACGTCAGAACAACAAAGTACAGACAAGTTTTGAGGTTAGAACAAGAAGCAGGAGAGAAGAGGAGAGCGCGTGAGCGATCGATGCGTGAGCGGCAAAAGAAAGCGGAGGGAAATGGTGAGCAGTAGAAGGAGAGAGAGAGAGAGAGCTAGATGTAGAAAGAGCGCGGCGAGGAGAGAGCCAAAAACAACAATTAAACTTAATTTTGTCATTTATGCCCGGCAAGTGAAAACTTTCAGCTTGTTGCTTCTTTTCTCCCCCCGTCCACCGTTTATTTTCGTGTCACTTCACCTATGGCTTCTGCTATTCGTATTATCCCGTGGTTGTTTGTGCTTTTCCCCACAGAAAGTGTCATTTAAGTGGCGTTTTTACAGTCAGTCCCTACGTTTTATTTGGTTTTTCACTTTTTGTTTACTCTTTGCACACACATATGTGTTGTATGTATGTATTTCTTTTATCTATTTGTTGTTAATCGTTTTCCTAGTTATTTTTCTTTGCATTTCTTGAGCTGATTCATTTCGCCGATTGTTGTTTTGGTGTCGTCACGTTGACATTTTATATTTCTTGGAAAATTACACTAGAAAACAAGCTTAAAACATTTATTTTATTAAAAAATTCTTGAATATTTTTTACAGTATTTTTTCTTGTAATAAATATAATAAAAAAGTAAAATGTAATAGTAAAATAATACATAAAAATGTTAAAAGTTCTTAACTTTATTTCTTAGTTTTCAGTGTGTTTTTTTGCTCAGCATCACTTGTTTTTCCCCATTCGTAATCAATAAAACCCAGTTCAACTTTTATATTTGCCCGAGGTTCGGGTTCTTATCTTTTTCGCTTATTTATATATTTTTTTTAAATTTAATTTGCCGCTGCATTTCCTTTTAAGAGGCTCTCCTCCCTCTCCCCTCTCCGTTTGATATCGATTGTTTGTTTTCATTCCGCGAAAATCGTTATCAGCATAAAACAACAAACAAATAAAGAATAAGCACGATTTCCAAAAGCGTTTACGCTGCAAAAACTGAGATTTTATGCTCTCTCTCTCAGCCTCTGATCACGTACGCCACAAAAAGGAGAGAATCGGAGAAATATAATTCCTCACAACTGTTCTACAGAAACTTTTAATAACAAAAATCGTATTTTATTTCAGAAAATCATTTTAATTTTCAATTTTCATAACAAAAATCGTATTTTATTTCAGGAAATCATTTTAATTTTCAATTTTCATAACAAAAATCGTATTTTATTTCAGAAAATCATTTTAATTTTCAATTTTCATAACAAAAATTGTATTTTATTTCAGAAAATCCTAATAACAAACATTCGGAAGCGACTGCCTTAAGTAAAATTGGAGAAAAAAGAGAAGCTTTGACGAAAGGACAGCGCTAGGTAAGAAAATCACCTAAAATCTATGAGTTAAATACAATACAAGGCAGCTGTTAATCTTATAGTTTAATTACATATTTAAAATTAAAAAATATCAAGTTAAAAACCCCAACAAAATTAAATTCCTTATTGTTAATTGCTTCTAAAATACTTCTATGGATTATTTTGAATTCAAAATAAAATATTTGTTATAAATCTAGTTTTTCGTAAACCCACATTATTGTAATCGCATTTGTTGTTGTATTAATCAAGTGTTTTATTGTATTTTTGTAAATCAGTCATCATCGTAGTAACCTTTGCCAAACTTATCGGTGAATAAAAGGCAATAAATTAAATGTCAATATAAATTTTTCATAATATATGGGCTTTCATTTACACAGGTTGCCCAGTATTCAAGTTGAAATCTTAATTTTTATTTTTGTTATTGAAGACATTTATTTGTGCCATTGAAAGGTTTGCAAACTTATACCCAAGTATACCCTTTACTCGGGGTATTATAGCTAAAATAAATCAAAAATGCAGAAGGAGATATCTCTTTGTTCCCCATAAAATCAGCTTTACCAGTCCTACTTTTATTTGGCCATTCATTATGCCAATATCCATGTTCCTTTTCATTTTCTCTATATTATACTTGATACCCGGTATCTCTTTGTTCTTTATTCTTATAGATCATATAAAACTTTTGATAACTTCACTTAAGAATAACTAATTACAAATATTTTCCTTTTCGTTTAGCGGAAGGCAACTTGGCACTTCGTCGCCAGCAAAAGGAACGAACTCGCCACATCCTCCGAGGTAATCTCACTCTCTGCACCACCAACACAACACACACAGACAGACATCCGCAATGGAGCTGCGCGTGGGTAACAAATACCGGCTGGGTCGCAAGATCGGTTCAGGATCCTTCGGCGACATTTACCTGGGCACCACGATCAACACTGGCGAGGAGGTCGCCATTAAGCTGGAGTGCATTCGCACCAAGCATCCCCAGCTGCACATCGAGTCCAAGTTCTACAAGACGATGCAGGGCGGTATTGGCATACCGCGCATCATTTGGTGCGGCAGCGAGGGCGACTACAACGTGATGGTGATGGAGCTGCTGGGACCCTCGCTTGAAGACCTCTTCAATTTCTGTTCGCGCCGCTTCTCGCTGAAGACGGTGCTGCTGCTGGCGGACCAGATGATCTCCCGCATCGACTATATTCACTCGAGGGATTTCATACACCGCGACATAAAGCCAGATAACTTTCTGATGGGCCTTGGCAAAAAGGGCAACCTGGTGTACATTATTGATTTTGGCCTCGCCAAGAAGTTCCGGGATGCACGTTCGCTGAAGCACATCCCGTATCGGGAAAACAAGAACCTCACGGGCACAGCCCGCTACGCCTCGATCAACACACATCTCGGCATCGAGCAGTCGCGCCGCGACGATCTGGAGTCCCTCGGCTACGTGCTCATGTACTTCAATCTGGGCGCGTTGCCCTGGCAGGGCCTGAAGGCGGCCAACAAGCGGCAGAAGTATGAGAGGATCTCGGAGAAGAAGCTGTCCACCTCGATTGTGGTGCTTTGCAAGGGCTTCCCCAGCGAGTTTGTCAACTATCTGAACTTCTGCCGCCAGATGCATTTCGACCAGCGGCCCGACTACTGCCATCTGCGCAAGCTCTTCCGAAATCTGTTCCACCGCTTGGGCTTCACCTATGACTATGTGTTCGATTGGAACCTGCTGAAGTTCGGCGGTCCCCGCAATCCGCAGGCCATCCAACAGGCGCAGGATGGAACTGACGGCCAGACGGGACACGATGCGGTAGCCGCAGCAGCAGCTGTGGCCGCGGCAGCCGCCGCCTCATCGCACCAACAGCAGCAGCACAAGGTCAACGCTGCGCTTGGTGGCGGCGGCGGTGGTGGTGGAGGCAGTGCAGCGCAGCAGCAACTCCAAGGTGGCCAGACACTGGCCATGCTGGGCGGAAATGGAGGAGGCAACGGCAGCCAGCTGATTGGCGGCAATGGACTCAACATGGACGACTCTATGGCGGCCACGAATTCATCGAGGCCGCCATACGATACGCCGGAGCGACGCCCATCGATACGGATGCGCCAGGGAGGCGGTGGTGGCGGCGGCGGCGGTGGAGTCGGCGTCGGCGGCATGCAAGGAGGCGGGGGCGTGGGGAACGCCAAATAATATTTTATCGTTTAAAATGCAACGCTGGACACGAAACAGTAGACAGACGTAACTCAGCAGCAGCAGAAACACTATACATGTAGAATATATATAGTTATATATACCTAATATATATATATACGATACTTGCTTTATATATGCGGTAAACACATGTTGAATGTATCCAAAACGGCAGGAGGACCAGGTCCCTGCCGAGATTTGATATGAGGATGAGGAGAGGTTAAACGAAGGATAAAGCAGTGGGAAACAAGAGAGAGGAGCAGAGGCAGTGCAGAGCAAAGCGCAGCGCTTTCCTTTTTATCTGTTCTTTCCTTTAATTATGTACATTTTCGTTTTGTTTATTGACATTTTTTTGGTTTCTGCTCCAAGGTGTTCTGAATAGAAAGCGAGAGAGATATGGGGCGCGCTTATTATTAATAATTAACTAGCCTATGATTAATTTAATTTATAAACGTAGACCATAAAACGATTGCAACTTGGCTGCAAGAAACTGCAACGACTGCAACATTGTTCATTTTGATTTGAGATCCTTGTGGGCATGAGCAGAAGGAGCAGCAGAGATCGGTCTGAGGATTTTGGAGGGATTTGAAAGGATAGCAGCCAGGATGATGATACGCAGGCATTTATTCTGTTTTGCATTTGATAACCGAACTGGCACTGGCTCTATTTTTCGTTGTTATTTCAAATCCCTGCCCCGATCACATAACAATTCGTTTATAAGTGTAATATTTGTGTAAAAGAAACAAAGGACACCGCGTGTGCGAGTGTCCCTAGCCCTAGACTAGGCAATAGCGTAAGCAAAACCAATCCATTCAGAAGCAGCATATAAAGAAAAACACACCACACCCCCCATGTAACCTAAGTTGACTCCCGATAATGATTTCTATATATGTATAAGCTAAATCACAGTGCAGTAGCCGAGGGTACGTTTCTTTTTAGCTTTAAGCAACGCTCTGATTTCTAAGACCCCCCCCCAACTCCTATGTTATTAAATCTTGATGTAACGCCCAAGAAATCCCCCATATATATTATATATATATATATATACATTTATATATACTTTTGTGGTCTGCGCTTTAGCTAGATGTGTTCATTATATATTTCTTCAACTCTTTCAAACACTCGTTTCTCAAGCCCGATTCATTGAAGTGGAGCTTATTGTTTACGCAAAAAGAGTAACACAAATCGTGTAACTAAGATAGGAGAGCGCATGGACAGCGCTTAGGAATACACAACACAATTTGCATTAACGTTTCGATTTAAACATACAAAATATAAATACAAAACAAGCCCCTTCAGCATAACGCTAGCTAATAAATTGTAGCTATAATATGAAATTTGTCTATAAGTAATACCAAACCATGAAAAATAAAAAAAAAAAATGTGAAAAAAAGAACAAAACTTAAATTCTAAAAGCGCCAAGATGAAAATGGGTAAAAATTAAATAACAAAATATATAAATTAATGTACGAACTATATCTTATGAGAGAACACGTAAACAAACATTTAAAATCCAGCAGTCTAGGAACTAATAACAAAATCGGATCACTGAACGCAGCAAAAGCCACTAAAAAAACAAACTTAAATAAAATGCATTACGTGATATTTCTTACAAATTGTTTTTATGATTTCTTGGTTTTTATTGTCATTTCATTTCTATATTCAATCCAAGCGCACGCCTTGCAACTCGACCAACTTTGTAAACACAACTATATACAGCCAGAGATCGGGGGTTTTTCAGTTAGATAGCCCCACACCACCACCACCACCTTCAGACCCGGAAGATTAATAATAATAATAATAATTAAGAAACGATTGGATAATCTAGCGAGTGTACATACGAGATATCCGAATTAACCTAACCCTAAATGAAGTAAACAAATTAAATATATGTGTGATTTTCCTCCTAGCATACAAAGTACTAAACAATTAGCATTTTATCGAGAGAAAGAAAAATCGAAAAAATCGATAGCCGATTCATAATAATTATGAGCCACTAAAAATGGAGAACTAGACGATCGATCGTGTGTATGAAAAGTCCATTCAGCATAAGCGAAAACTAGAGAAACTAACAAATTCGAAAGTTTTGTATAATTAACTGTATATGTATATTGAAAATAGAATTTTGAACTATAAATAACTAATGATTATTGAACTTGAATCGATATCGAGTCGAAAGTGGAATATCAAGTATATCATGGCCGATGATATGAAAACAAAATATTAACAAACCACCAACAGTGATATGGAATAAACAAAAAAAATAAATAAATAGAAGGAAAGAAAAGTAAACAAAGCTACACATGATAATAAATCAAGATGAGAGTTCATGAAATTTGAAAAGTACGTTAGATCCGGAAATCGACAGATGTATATCGATAAGTGCACGTCACATTTATGTAATTAGCAAGTATTTTGAATTAAAAACAAACTGAACATGAATATGTATGTGTGAACAGAATAAAAGCAGCCACTAAATAAGCAACACCACTCACAATAACAATTACGAACGAGGCATTAAAAAGCTTAAACCATAATATAACACATTTTATCGGAACTCATTTTTGGGGGAAACTTTTATAGGGTACAATCGATAATCGATGGTTCGATTTGCAGCCATATAAGAAGAGTTTTACCAAATCCAGTTTGGACTTATGGATCAAAATAAAAAAAACTGTTTTAATATATTGCCAAAGATATCCTTTTCAACATCATATCAAAAATATCGTAATTTTTGACAAGTCAATTATTATATATGTAATTTTTTATATATCTATATTTTAAAAATCAAAAAATATCACATTTAACATTTAAATATCGATGTTATTTTAAATTTTCAGTAAACATTGCAAACTTTTGTTGTCTTTTTTATCAGAAAAAATTCTCCCAAAACTTAAAGACGAAAAGCAACATTGTAGGAATCAGTTTTCTTATGCGTTTTTATATGCAGAAATAGCTAAATATGAATACATTTTCTTGTAAGTTATATATTTAAATTCTGTTTATATTTTTAAAATATTTAAAAGACTTATATATTTAACCTTCTATCGATGTTTAACCAAACTTAGCTTAACGAAGTTTTCATCAGAATAGCTAAATATTATGAAATGGATTTGAAAGATTTTTAGGTAATCCTAAAAATAATTGCTTAATTTATAAATTATTAATTATTAAACTATTCCAAAAATGTTGCGATATTTGATAGCTCTGGCAACATTTCTCTAATCAGCTGACGTTGTTGTGTGGTATTTCTTTGCTTTTTCTTTAAGGTCACTCTGAGCACATCTTATTGGTTTTTTTTATCGCAATATTTTGCCGAAAAGGTTAATAAAAACGCCAAAATAAACAACATTTTGTGTTAGATAAGTCCGCTGAGAGTTGAAACACATTAACCAATCTTTAATATTGCAGGTTTTTTAGCAGGAACTAAAAGAAAAAAGCCAGAAGCCAGAAGATGGGCGCCCGACAGTCTCAATCCCGCGAGCCCCGATCCGTTTCGATGGAGAATCCAACTCCTGCCGGCGTCATAGATATATCTGATGATGTGGTGAAGCGCCTGAAGGCGGGCATCTCCCAGCAGGGTAAAGTATTCCAGTAATTTATGCCAGATATCTGTGCGATGAAGCCCGGAAATTGGCTGTGCCTGGTGTTATGCAACAATTGTCAAAATGGGCTTTTGTTTATGCCAACTACAGGCCAGCCTCGCTACGGAGAACTTTTTTGCAAAAGCATTTTCTAAATACTAATTTCTAAAATCCCATCTCAGCTCGTGAGCACGCCATCGCTGCGGAGGATGCCAAGCCATCGCCCAAGGCAACACCGAAGGCAGCGGCCAAGCCTGTCACAGCCTCAACGGTCGCTCCAGCGCCCGCTCCCAAGGTGTCCTATCCCACTGCCACGCCCATTTACGTGCAGGGCGGCGGACACACCATCAGTGCGGCTGACGTGCAGCGCCAGATGAACCAGGAGCTGGTCAAGAACGACGAGCTGTGGAAGGAGCGCATGACAAAACTTGAGGAGAACCTCAAGAAGACGAACACCATCCTGGAGAAGGAGTACGCCAATGCCGTGGAGAACGTGCACAAGCGATTTGTGAACACGGCGTCGGCCCACAAGGTACCTCCATGCCAGGAGTTCAAGTCTCAGCTGCTCGCCTGCTACCGTGCGCATCCCGGCGAGACGCTCAAGTGCATGGAGGAGGTGGCCCAGTTCCGGCTGTGCATTGACCAGCATCGCGTCCAAAAGCTAGATGCAGAGCCCGAGGCCCCGAAGGCGGCCTCAAAGTCCGCAGTTCCCGTTGCCAAGGCGGGCTAAGAGATTCTTCTATTCGTTGTCCTGAGTTATTGATCAGTTCTTGGAGGCCTTCTACGGGTTTTTGTATAAATGAGTGATGGAGCGAACACACGACGCGATATTATAAGCGAGGAAAGTGTCATTGCGAGCGATAGTAAACTAATTTAAATGAATCAATCAAATCATGTTTTTATGGCGGAATTTAGGCCGATTTAAATATTTCTTTTTTGGCAGTGACTAAGCCTCATCTTCATAGTTCATGTGGTGGCCTTGATCAATGCGACCTCCTTCCACCAGGAGTACATATCCCTTGGAATCCTCGCCTCTATCTAGGACTGCTATGGCCACCTCTGTCATCTCTTGCAGCGACGGCTCGCCCTTCTCTCTGGCTATGGAGTAGGTGATGTGATTGTTCCGGAACAGACCCATCAGATGATCCACCTCTTTGACCTTCACCTTCAACATATCCCTCCGGTTGTGCACCAAGGCTGGAGGCACTGAATCGTTGGCATGATGCGCCAACCACTCGGCAGGAAGATTTCTGCCATCGCCTCTCTCGCAAATGGTTTCAAAGTTTGTAGTCCGCACCTCGGAGGCGTTCAAGATACCCATTGGAGACATTCCTCCTCCCTTGACCTTCTACCTGTCTTCTGGACTTCTCGCCAGCTTTTTCCACCTGCTTTATCGTTTTCACCAACTGCCACTTTGTGTCAGAATTCCGCATCTGGTAATTGGTAGTAATTAAAATTAAATCGGAATAGAATTCGTTGGGTAAGTCACAGCCTGCCTGTCACGTATTAATTGCTCGTCTCCAGTGAGATCCAGTTTTCCAGTTCGACTATTTAAGTAGCCGTCTATTGATTGCGCTATATTTTCGTGGGGAACAAGCGTTTTCAACAATATAGCTTTTACCCTTAAAACCGAAAAAAAAAACATTTTCTCTAATTTATGCACTGTAATTATACTTTAGTTTCGGGTCATAAAATATTCAGCTTTGTTTTATGGCTATAATTTTATTTTGAGAAGGGACTGTTTATATTTAAAATTTATGGAATTTATATGATCTGCTAATTAATGCATATCTTAATAATTTCTCTCTTGTTCAATATAATAATATTATAATTTTTATCTATTTAATTTTAACTTTTTGATTTTAAATTGAAGTGCAATTATTTCTAATAATTTATATTAATTTGTATTTCCTTTCTAAAATTTGGAACTTGCTAATTTCGGCAATGAAACTAAAACTCTATGATTAATCAATTATTTTCTAAGCTGAGGTATAGGGCAAAAAAAGTTTTTTTTAATGGGATAAACACTGTTGTTAACTCTTGTTGTTAAGAAAAATCATGGTTTAGTTAAGCAATTAGTCGAAACTAAGGAACTTTGGCTTTTAATCAACCGCAAAGTCTATTGGAGCTGTTACATAATTGAACTATTAAACGGTTTAATTTAAAATTAAATTATTTCACGTACGAAGGCGTAACGCTTTGCTTCGCTTTTCACACGTTTGACTTGGATTTCTTTTTAAATACATTGCCTCAGACTTAACTTCTGCTTCCTTTTTTGCTGGATTGCAGATTTTCTAATTTAAACTGAGGCCCAATATCAACTCCAGCATTGAGGATCTGGATTAGTGGCGGAGGTTAAATGGTGGCTGCCCAGCTAACTGCCATCAGTCCACCACACAATAGACCGAATAATGCCAGGGAATGCATTTCTCTCAAAGATGCGATTTAGAGATTCTTCGGAGATTTCTATTTATATCACAGCTTGGTTTGAGGCGCAGATTCGGTCAGCAGGCCATCGAAATTGATTCGGAATGCGCGGAACGATTTAAACTCGGGGGTTCTCGAAATATAACTCTCGTGTCCCCAGTGGATCTCAATTAGCAAGCGACTAACGCCTCAGTTGGCCCTCAAGCCCAGTTATATGGTGATTTAACCGAGAATCCGATCGGCCAGACCACGGCACTTACACATTCGAATAAAGTAGCTCCAGTATTTGGGGATTATATCCAGTATCTGTACTTAATAGGTAGTCATTCGAACATGTAGAAATCCAAGCTTACGACTGACTTGTTATGATTTTTAAAAAAAGTAAGCCAACATAATGAAATTCCTAGTTTTTAGAGCACGTTGAAGTTTGTAATGACAAAACGTTTTCCTCAATTAAGGAAACCATCGCTTCGGCAAGATATATCCATAAAAACGAGTTCCACATAAACACTTAAACGATAAATTTGTTTGGTAAATATCAACAATCTCTCTTATATTCACACAGATTTAACAAAACAATCCGTAATACTAATTAAATCAACAGGAATTAAATGTCATCTCACAGTAAGAACGCCGCTAAAGCACCTATCAAAATGGCCACCGAAGAGGCCACCAATTCGACGGCATTACTTTTTACATCATCATCATCACGATCACCATAATCCTTGCAGGAATCGTCATAGTCTTTGGCTGGCCCAAGGCAGCCCGCATAGCTCATCACGTAAGCCAGATAGTTCTGCTCGAAGACGCCGCGAACTAAACTGGAACCAGGACCGTAGGCGAAAACCGCCACATCTTCACCGCCGTGGGTCTCGTCCTTTCGGGGCACGGTGGCCATGTGTCGGTATGTGGGAGCTGATCGCTCCTCGTCCGTGAACAGTTTCAGGGGCAACCACATGTTGGAACTGTTCTGGGGCCGCGAATCATTGGCCAAGTGATCCCAGTAGCCGGGCCCATTGGCATACGTTATGGTCTCATAGACCATGGGATCATTTTTCTCATGTGAATTGGCTGCTCCCAGGATATCTGCGCCACGGAGGGCATAGCCATTGAAGGTGACCGCATGCGAGTGATCGGCTGTCACCAGAATCAGAGTTTCCTTGGGATTCGTGTTGTTAATGGCCGCCTGGATGGCCAAGTCGAATTCGTAGACCTCGTGGAGAGCAGCGCGGGCATAGTTCATGTGGTGGCCTTGATCAATGCGACCTCCTTCCACCAGCAGTACATATCCCTTGGAATCCTCGCCTCTATCTAGAACTGCTATGGCCACCTCTGTCATCTCTTGCAGCGACGGCTCGCCCTTCTCTCTGGCTATGGAGTAGGTGATGTGATTGTTCCGGAACAGACCCATCAGATGATCCACCTCTTTGACCTTCACCTTCAACATATCCCTCCTGTTGTGCACCAAGGCTGGAGGCACTGAATCGTTGGCATGATGCGCCAACCACTCGGCAGGAAGATTTCTGCCATCGCCTCTCTCGCAAATGGTTTCAGTGGGTCCCTCAAAGATTGTAGTCCGCACCTCGGAGGCGTTCAAGATACCCATGGGGGACATTCCTCCTCCCAGGATAACATTGAAACGATTTCCGGGGGCATTCTCCACCAGCTGTCGTGCTATATCCACATGAATACCCACGGACTCAGCAGGAACCTCAGTGTCGCACTCCCAGTCTCGGTCGTAAATATGAGCATACGTGGCTGCGGGCGTGGCATGTGTTATCCTTGTAGTGGTGGCTATTCCAGTACGCTTTCCCTCTTTTTGGGCCCACTCCATTATGCTTTGGACGCGACCGGATTTGGCATTTGTCTTGGAGCGAGTGGCATCTACTCCAATGGCTCCATAATGTGTCTTGCTTCCGGTAAATAAAGCCGTGGCCGTTCCAGCGGAATCGGGAACCTGTTTGTCCACATTGTAAGTCTACAAAGGATTGGGAAATGTTAGTAAATATTTGTTTAATATAATTTCAGGTCGGACAAGAACATTTCTGACCTTTGCCATTCCCGTGTTGGGGAAGTCATCGAAGACCAGCGACTCCTCCTCACCAGCACCGTGCTGCAAGTACTGTCCCTTGTAGATGCGACCAGCACTTATCGTGGACACACCCATGCCATCGCCAATGAAAATGATAATGTTCTTGGCCTTCTTCCTGTAGGACTTCTCGCCAGCTTTCTCCACCTGCTTGATCGTTTTCTCCAGCTGCCTCAGTGCCACTTTGTGCCAGAATTTCGCATCTGGAGTAGAAATTAAAATAGATATTACAATTAAATCGGAAGGGAATTCGTTGGGTAAGTCACAGCCTGTCTGTCACGTATTAATTACTCGTCTCCAGTGAGATCCAGTTGGCACTCGAATTGTTAGTTAGTTATTGCGATTTATTTTCATGGGGAAGAAACGTTTTTAACAATATAGTTTTTGCCTGTAAAACCGAAAACAACATTTTCTCTAATTTATGCACTATAATTATACTTCAGTTTCGGGTCATAAAATATTCAGCTTTGTTTTTAGGCGAGTGCTTCTTAATTAATATGTAATATTTGTTGATTTTATATGTGTAATCTGCTTATAAACTTAATAATTTCTTCCCAAAAAACTTGTTCATATTTTCAGATTTAATTTTGATTTAATTATATAAAATTCAAGTTCAAGTGCAATTATTTTAGGTAATCGCATTTAATTTGCATTTCCTTTCTAAAATTTGGAACGTGCACTGCCTGATTCACTTGATTATCATTCTGTTGATAAGTAATTAATATTCAATTGAGGTGACTTAAGTATGGGGTCTCCACCACCCACCACCCAGCTCCGATCACCGCCCAACGGCCACGACACTGAGATAGCTTACAGTTAAAATTCATTGCTTGACTGCTAATTTTGGCCTTTCAATGAAACTAAAAGTCTATGATTAATCTATTTTCGCAGCAAAAACAGTTCTTTTTAACAGTTTTTTTGTGGGATAATTGTTAAAGAGAATCATGATTAAGTTAAACAATTAGTGGAAGCTAAACAATTGCGGTTTTTTAATCATTTGCGTTCTTAACCGCAAAGTCTGTTGGCGCCGCCTTAAGAAAAGTTACATTTACTTACAGAGTCTTTGTTGATAGTGATTACAAACATAAACATAAAAATAAACTAGGTAGGTCAACTTTATAAAAATTATATAATTATTATAAAAACTATAATTTCAATTTCAATTTTCTTCTAATTAAAAAAAAGGGCTTGCTGGTTTTAGTATTTTTTCAAATCTTATACATATATGCGTTTGTCTCTTCTCAAGGACGTTAAGCCTTGATAATTTGTAAGTTAATTAACTTAAATTTTCTAAAGCTTGATAAACACAAGTTTAGCTCATTTTTCTCGTTGCATAATTGAACTATTAAACCGTTCCACTTAAATTTAAATTATTTCACGTACTAGGCGTAACGCTTTGCCTTGCATTTCACACGTTTGCTTTGTACTTCTTTCAGAAACGTCGTAATTTTGACCTCAGACCTACCTTCTGGTTCATTTTTCCTGGGATGATGATTCTCCAATTTAAACTGTGGCCCAATATCGCCTTCAGCACTAAGCGTCCGGATCAGTGGCGGTGGTTGAATGGTGGCTGCCCAGCTAACTGCCATCAGGCCACCACACAATAGACCGAATAATGCCAGGGAATGCATTTCTCTCAAAGATGCGATTAAGAGATTCTTCGGAGATTTCTATTTATATCACAGCTTGGTTTGAGGCGCAGATTCGGTCAGCAGGCCATCGAAATTGATTCGGAATGCGCGAAACGATTTAAACTCGGGGGTTCTCGAAATATAACTCTCGTGTCCCCAGTGGATCTCAATTAGCGACTAACGCCTCAGTCGGCCCTCAAGCCCAGTTATATGGCGATCCATCCGAGAATCCGATCGGCCAGACACGAAGCTCTGGCACTTACACATACGAACAAAGTAGCGCCAGTATTCGGGGATTATATCTAGTATCTGTACTGTACTTATTGTGTAGGCGAATGGGTATTGCGGACACGTAAAGATACATCAAGCTAATATCTAGTTTATATTAATTTTACGATTAAAATTAGGCCTACAAAGCTAGTAATTTTTTTGGTTTTTAATTATGTTTTGATTTTCTGTTGGTATATATTTTTATTGATTTTTTGATGATTTCTATATAGAAAGAATAAAAGACTTTTATATTTTAAAATATAAAGAAGAAAATATATGTACATATATGCATCATAAAAAATATTAACTACGGTTACCATATAGACCATAAAAGCCACTCGTAACAATTAAGATCACTGCTGATCGTTTGCACTGGCAAAACGTTTGTCTCAATTAAGGAAAACACCGTTCCGGGTAGATATATCCATAAAAACGTGCAAAGCTCTGGCGAATTAAGGGCTCTACACCATAAACACATTTTAACGATCATTTGTTTGCTCGGAATCTTGCGTCCGTCTCCCGGTTAACTCATGTCGATGCGCTGATTTACGGCGGAACTTGCACGTGAAGCGACTGTCATTGTCGGCTGCTGGTCGGCTGATTGCACGATTCTCTCCGATTTCAGTCTCTTATCTGTATCTTAACCGATGTCTGCAGTTGATGATGCCGTTGTTTGTCTTCCCCCGAAAATTGATAAAAAACAAACTAAGAAGGGTACCTTCAGCGGCACACATTGCGTATGCGTGTTATTTGCACCGAGCTGGCAAACATTGAAAAGAGTTTATTTTCCGTTGCGACCCCTCAATGCCACTTATATTCCATTTAATGGGATCTTTTTATAGAGCTAGGTCTCTTCATTATATGTACAATAGAAAGCGAGTCATAGCATTTACTCTGGAATAGAATGGAAGGTCTCTTGTCATAGAATTCGTCTAGCCTTTGGGCGGTCTAGTGGATCTGTCTCTTTGAGATATATGCGTATGATAATCACGTTTAAGTCTAGTGACCGATTGACTATGATGTGTGGTAACCTATATAAAGATGGTACCTAAAATTTCTCAAAGTAATTATTTTCCTTGCTAATAACTCTTATACATATATTGACTAAAAATTCAAAGTTATTCCATAACATAAATTAAAGGTTTATTTAAAATTACCTGTTTGTATTTTTGATAAGGTTTTTGTTAAGTAAACATGTTTTTGGCTTTAGTGTTTAATATTCTGGCATTTATTATGATGACTGAAATTTTTGGCTGACTTAAAGGTCGTTATAATCTTAAAAGATCTTAAATATTTGTAAACGTTTTCAAGGAACACTAAGAAAACACGTTCTGATCTTAATGCCAACTTTATGTACTTTCATTAGTTTTTATGTTTGCCCTAAGATGAGAGGTGAGTTCAAAGTCAATATTAATCTTGACAGGCTGGCTGCCTATCACGTTTTATGGAATAGCATTTGGTCGGGTGATGATAGATTGTCGACACTTGGCATCATCGTATTGTAAATCTTTATCTGTTTTTTGTCTCTGATTATCGTTAAGAGTTGTTGTCTCCAAGTGCACGTTTTTAAATAAAAGATAAATCGAAATAAAATAATTGAGAAACTTCCACTGCAACTGAGCCTCTTTTCGGTCTCATTCGGTATCTCAGTGTTTGCATTTCGTGAATGATTATTACATCAATCCGTGTTGATGTTTTACGCTTGACTTGAGAAGCACCTGCTGCAGATATAGAAACTAAATTATAGATAATTATAGGTGCATAAATTTGTTTAATAAAATTGTATATAATATTATTTAAAGCTTCCACTTAATATTTATTAAAATGTTAAAAAATATTGAGAGTTTTAAATGAAATTTAAATTATATTAAAATGTTATATTTATGTTTAAAAATAATATTTGAAGCTTGCATTTAATATATTAAAATGTCACACAATTTTGAGAGTTTTAAATGAAATTTAAATTATATTAAAATGTTAAATTTATATTTAAAAATATTATTTGAAGCTTGCATTTAATATATTAAAATGTTTACAAATATTGAGAGTTTTAAATGAAATTTAAATTATTTATTTTAATATTATATTTTTCTTACCTTGAGTGGGAATATTTTTTAACCATAATTTCTGGGGCTTTTAAAATCTTATTTCAAAAACCTCTTTTTGCCATCTCCAAAGTGTTAACAATATTTATTTATTGTGCTATTTGCTGCCACTTTTTATTGAACTGTTTTTCATGTCATGTATAAATTTTCGCTAATATTTCAGTTGAGTATGAGTGTGTTTTTCGTCTTGGGATTTTCACGGAGAGATTCTATAGAGAGTGTGCCTACAATCAGAAGCTGTACAATTGAGGGTCACAGATTTTCCTTTTTTTTTGGTTTTGACTAGCATAAGAGAACTTTTCTTGTATAAAATTTTAACTAAAGTTAAGGTCAGACATATTAAAATATTTTCCTTCCCTATTTAATTTGATTAATTTTTAATTTTGTGAACTTTAATATATTTAGTTTATTATTGTTTTGAAAATTGCAAATAATATTTTGATGTGTCTGACCTTATCTTAACGAGAAGTACAACTAAATGGGTAACAGAAAGTCGAAACGAAAATGATAAGTAATAGTATTGAGCAGGGCGGAAAGTCCTTCAACTATGAGAACTTCTTGGAGGTGAATCCTGCCCGCACGTTGCTGGTGGTGGCCGATTTCACAGTCGTCCGGCTCGTCTTGGTCACGGTTGTGGTGTCATTACTGCTGCTGGTTTTGCTGCTGCTGCTACTGTTGCTGCTGTTGCTGTTCTTTGTCGTCGTGTTGTTGTTGTTGTTGATGTTACTGCTGCTGCTATTGGCCACCGTGGTGATGCTGCTGCTGCTGGCACTCATCAGCAGCGGACGGCGCGGTGGCATCCGTTCGTTGACCGCATCCATGCCCTTGGCCTCGGCAAACGAGTGGATTTGCGTGGCTGCGGTCAGTCCTTGAAGAGCTGCAAAAAGAGGGGGTAGCAAAGGATGGCCAAAGTTCAATTAATAAACATCAATAACACTGTCTTGGCCAGGACGTTGAAATGTATCTCCTAAAGGAATAAAATTAATATTAATGGCTTCTTTCATATTTAAGAATTGCAAAGGGATTTGAAGGTATTTAGGTTTCTGTTTAATTTAAAAATACATATTTTAGAGCCAAGCAGTATCAGTATAACATTTGAGTTACCTTTATAATAAGCACAACACCCAATTTAAAAGTTTTATATAAACCACAGTAGAGTTCACACAATAGTTTTTAGGGAACGATTACCATATTCTCTTAATAAAATAATCTGATAATCTTTTTGTACATAATGAGTTTGTAATCTAATTATTTATTCTAAAGCTGAAGCTTTGATATTAACATTTATTTAATGATAGAAAACTAACAGATATTTAAATATTAAAATCTGAATAAATACAACTACATACTTTTTTCCATTATAATGAGAATATTTGTAAATGATAGGATTTTTATTAAATAGTTATGAACAATCTATTCTGTTTTTTAACAAACAAATAACTTTTAATTTTAATTAAATTTGTATGTATTTAAAAATATCATTTATTTTACTTACTTCCCATTTCCCCACAAAATTTCCTGGACTTAAAAAATATTCAGATTTGATTTACAATCATTTTCCATTCACCCATGTGTATTAATAGTCCATTTGTATAAAATGAGTTATTAATTGCCGTTCCAAATTTAAACTAAATTTCATCTAAGCTCAATATATAGCCACAAAAATATGGTAATGTAGCTTATAAGACTTCGATAGGTCGAGAATGAAAGATGTGTGCCCAACTAAGCAGAGTAGTTTTGCTTTTATCGCTTCTACATCTAGTTGCAAAGGTAAAAACTATGTAAACAGCAAAAAACACTGAATTATTTGTATAATTCTACTTCAAGATCTCCTCAAAATTTGAATTTACTAATGTCGAGTGTAATTCGTTGGATAAAACATTCTCTGACTTTGAATATTGCTTTATAAAGTCGATTAATCGGACCTACAAGTACTTATCGCTCAAAGTGAACTTATTTAAAACGCCAATCACCAAAGTTAAGGTAGGCTAATTCCTTAAAAAATGTATATATACTTATGTTATTTATATTTTTCAGTTTAATGGAGTGCTGTTCAAACGGTTCAATGGCTTCAGGCCCTTTATGTTCAATTTGACATTAGATGCTTGCAGGTTTTTAAACAATACAAAGTCAAGCCCATTGGGTAGTTACTTTTTTGACTTCGTGAAACCGCACTCTAATATGAATCACACCTGCCCTTATGACGTAAGTGTAACTTTTGAATAATCTATTATCCTTGATTTAACCATTTTTTTATTTGTTTAGCACGATCTTATTCTGGATAAAGTTTCTGTTGGCTTTATAAATAATCAAATCACAAAAGTACTACCTTTCCCAGAGGGAACATATTTGTTGGAAACTCATTGGATCGCCTACGACATTGATCGCGCAGTGGTTAAAATATATGGTACTCTATCTTGATCTATTAATTGAAATTGAGTCCTTATGTATACCATCTAAATTCATTTAATTAAATGCAATGAATTTGTGAAAATGTATATTATATAATTAAAAATAGTAATAGCTCTCACTTAACTGATTATATACTTTTTATTAGTTGCAAACAAATTTTAACATTCTGTATCTGTTTCCTTCTTGACTTAAAGCTAATTCGACTTATAATAGTTTTCCATGATGGACCACCCCTTTGTGTATTAAAAATCAATTTGTATATAATGAATTATTGATTGCCCTTCCAAATTTAAATTTAATGGCATGTGAGCTTAGTATATAGCCACAAAATTAATGTAATGTAGACTTCGCATGGTCAGTTGATAATGAAAGATGTGTGCCCAACTAAGCAGGCTAATTTTTCTTGTGTCGCTCCTACATTTAGTTATAAAGGTTACAAACTTTATAAATATTAAAGAAAAACATAACTTATAATTATAATTCTACCTCAAGACTTCCTCAAAATTTGAATTTACCAATGTCGAGTGCATTTCGTTGGATAAAACATTCGCTGACTTTGAATATTGCTTTCTTAAGTCGATTAATCGGACCTACAAATACTTATCGCTCAAAGTGAACTTATTTAAAACGCCAATCACAAAAGTAAAGGTATATAAATACTCATAAACAATATATATATATATAGTTATATGATTTATAAATTGCAGGTAAATGGAGCTCTCTTCAAGAGGGTCAGTGGCTACAGGCCTTTCATGTTCAATGTCACAGTGGATGCCTGCAGATTCTTAAACAATACAAAGTCCAATCCATTGGCTAGTTACTTTTTGGAGTTCCTGAAACCATATTCAAATATGAACCATACTTGTCCCTTTGACGTGAGTGCATCTTTTAGATAAACTATAACCATCATTTTAAACCAATTTCTTTATTTACAGCATGATTTAATAGTAGATAAAATATCAGTTGGCTTTATAAATCATCAAGTTACAAAGGTTTTACCCTTCCCAGAGGGAGCCTACATGTTGGAAACTCATTGGATGGCCTATGACATTGATCGCGCAGTGGTTAAAGTATATGGCACTCTGTCCTGAACTATTTATACAAATGCAGTATTTATTTATGGCATCTTAATGCCTCTAAATAACTGCAAATTAATTTGTTTGAAAATATTATATATATATATAATATAATATATTTAAAACATGCAATCGCTCTCACCTGATTATTTACCCTTTTTGAGCTCCAAACAATTAATGAATTTTGTATGGAAAGAAAAAACTAATTAGCCAACTCCAGATCATTATTCAATTCAACCAGATAATTTAATACTAAATAGAAAGCTAGCAGTTATTTAAAAATTAAAATCAGATTGAAACGCAAAAAAAAGCAATGCAATTGGAAAATACAACTACGTACTTTTCTCTTATCAATTGTCAAATGAGCAAAATAATTTGAATATTTCTAAATTATAGAATTTGTATTAAATAATTATGGTTCGCAAAACGAGTTCATTCCTAATTGTTTCGCTATTGTTGCAAGATGTCTAATAATATTCTGGCTCTTCATATTTTTGTGCTCCTCTATGTGGTTATAAAGGTTTTTATTCTAATAATAATAATAATTAATTAATTTTCATACATCCAATGCGCTTTCTTTTAGGTTTCCTCCAAATTTGAGTTCACCAATATTGAGTGCAAATCGAAGGATCCCTCTTTCGCTGATTTTGAGTATTGCTATCTTAAGTCGGTTAATCGGAGCTACAAGTACATGACTCTCAAAGTGAATGTTTACCAAAAACCCATCAAAAAATTTAAGGTATGTAATTGTTGAGTGCGAATTTCGCATACTTATGGATTTTGTTTATTTTAGCTTAATATGATGCTATTAAAGCGGTACAATGGCTACCGACCATTTATGTATAATGTCACTGTGGATTTGTGCAGATTTATGGAGAAACCTGACGTAAACCCCATTGCCAATTACATGTACGAGCTCTTCAAAACCTTTTCAAATCTCAATCAATCGTGTCCCTTTTCTGTAAGTTTGTTGAATTACTGCTTAAACGATGGTTAATTTTAAATTATTTAAATAGGAAGATGTCATCGTGGATAAAGTATCTTCCAGCTTTGTAAATAATCACCTGACAAACGTTTTACCTTTCCCAACGGGCGATTACTGTTTTGAAACCCATTGGCTTGCCTACGAAGTCGAAAGAGCGGCGGTTAGAGTGTTTGGCACTCTAACCTGATCGATTAATAATAATGGTATTCACGGAAAGTAATTTTTTATGTATTTTATAAATTCATTTCCAAATACCCTTTGTTTCTAATTCGATCCTCACAAACTGTGAAAAATAAATACAAGTTGCGTCATAAAAACTACTAAAGATAATTTTTTTTATAATGTGCGCTACCAACAATTAAGACTCATTATTTATGTATTAAAATTGAATATTTTTTCACAGTTTTTTTGGAAGCTTAATGCAAATACTTAAATTGTTAAACCATCCATTAAAAAGGGAGGCTTCTAATGAGGTTTTAATTGTTGATATTTATATTTTTTGGCACCTAAAAACCAATTGCATCAAACGAAAGCTTTGCTACAAGATGTTTGCCAAATATAAGCTTCTTGTATTTCTTCTGCCGCTTTTCTGTCAAATTTTAGAGGTGAGATTTTTTTGAAATATATAAATTAGTTTTATAAAATAATCAACTTTCCCAAGATCTCCTCAAAATTTGAGTTTACCAATGTCAAGTGCACATCGCTGGATAAGAAATTCTCGGACTTTGAATATTGCTATATTAAATCGGTGAATCGGAACTACAAATATCTATCTCTAAAGGTAAACTTGTTCAAAACGCCGATTACCAAAGTCAAGGTATAAAAATAATATAAAATTTAATTTGCGCAAACTTAACAAATTATGATTTTAATAATTTTAGCTAACTGTCGCACTTTATAAGCGATATAACGGCTATAGGCCCTTCATGTTCAATATAACAGGAGATGCCTGCAGATTATTGAAAAATCCAGAGTCACTTCCTGTAGGCAATTATTTTTATGCCTTTTTCAAAAACTTCTCAAATATGAATCATACGTGTCCCTATGACGTAAGTATAAATTAATAATAAATGAATAGCAATAATTAATGCCTATTTTATTGTATACAGCATGATCTCATCGTGGACAAACTCAACATAGACTTTGTCAACACCCACGCCACAAAGGTTCTACCCTTCCCAGAGGGCGATTACATGCTGGAGACTCTATGGATGGCCTACGATATTAATCGTGCTGTGGTTAAAGTATATGGGACCTTATCCTAAGCTGATTTTAAATTATTTAAATTTATTGAGTAATATGATGATTTCCCAGCCGAATAAACCTTAATTCGTTCAACACTAATTCTTAATTCAGTTCGGTGAGAAAATTCTGGCGGATGAGAAAATAATATACTTAGCAAAGACAGTGAAAAATAAATACAAAATATGTACATGGAAAAAGTTCAAAGTTAAATATATATAAGAAATATTTAGGAAAAATGTTAATTGTCTGTAAGATAATACAAGATAACCTTAATCATATAAGATTATTTAGGAAAAGTAGTCTAATATCGTAAATTTTCTACAGGATAATTTCGTGATGATTAACCAAAATTATATATTATATATTATTTATATTACAAATATTATATATTTTATATATATTATATATTTTGTATACATAAATTAAATATATTATATATTAAGATTGCATTTCGTCATAGTTATATTGATAGCTTGATGCATATGTCAAAATTGAAATCAACTTTGACTAAAATATAAGATTACTAATGAGACTTTAATTGCTGATGGAGTTTGTCTGTTAATAATTCAATTTCAGTGAATAATAATTCTATTTTTCGCAACAAATTGCATCAAACAAAAGCTATTTGCCATTGTTGCAAGATGTGTGGCAAATATAAGTTTTTTATATTTCTCCTGCCGCTTTTATGTTCAATTTTAGAGGTAAGCGATTTTAAAATATTTAAAATATGTAAAAAATATTAAAAAAACGTGCCCAGATTTACTCAAAATATGAATATACCAATGTCGAGTGTACATCGCTGGATAAGGAATTCTTGGACTTTGAATATTGCTATATTAAATCTGTAAACCGGAGCTACAAATATCTATCGCTGAAAGTCAACACATTCAAAAAGCCAGTTAGAAAACTGAAGGTAGAAAAATGCAAAAATAAATCAAATATATTCGAATAATAATATTTTTAATTCACAGGTCAACGGTGCGCTTTTTAAACGTTTTAATGGTTACAAGCCTTTCATGTACAACGTCACTGTGGACGCCTGCAGGTTGTTGGATAATAAAAAAACAAACCCAGTGGCTGAGTTTTTCTTTGAGTTTTTAAAACTAAACTCTAATATAAATCATTCGTGTCCCTTAAAGGTAAGGAGTTTTTAATAAATAATTGTTTTTTGGTTAAATAATAATTTATTTAAATATAGGACGACTTCATTGTGGATAAACTGAGCATTGCTACAATCAATCATCAAATTACAAATGTTCTGCCTTTCCCAGAAGGCGCTTACTTGTTGGAAACTCATTGGATTGCCTATGATATTGATCGAGCGGTCGTTAAAGTTTATGGTACTTTAACCTAAATAACGAATATCCTATTAAACAATTTTGGAAATCAGTTATTAAACTGCTTAATTTTGAAATCTATTTAAATTTTTTTTTAGAATTTTGGATGTATCCCCAAATTACTTGTTGAGTTTTCTAAACAGGGTGGTGTTGGTGGTATCATAAATCGTCAATCTCTGGGCTATATACAAGTTCACCTAACTATACTATAATTTGTACTACTAAACAAGCCAAATGTATATTTAATTACATTCTCTCATAATAATAATAATAGCTAATACATTTTAAATTGATTTTTGCCAGCCAATTTACCGAACTAAAAATGAACTTAGTTCTCTTTGTTGCCTAAACTGTTCAAGATGAATACAAATTTTAGCAGACAGCTGTTTATATTAGTTGTAACTATTTTAATGGCTAGAAAGGTATTTACATTTGATATAAATACATAATAAAATCAATTATATTTTGTACTTTATATATACTTTCAGATTGCCTCGAAATTTGAATTCACCAATATCAAGTGCACGTCTTTGGATACAACATTTGATGAGTTTGAATATTGCTATATAAAGTCGATAAATCGAAGCTACAAATATGTATCCATAAAAGCAAATTTACTTAAAACGCCTATAACGAAAATTAAAGTAAGCAAATGTCTTCATCATATAATATTACTTTTTTGTATCTTTTTAATTTTGAATTAATTTTCCTAGGTTACTGGAGTACTTTTCAAGCGATTTAATGGCTTTAGACCTTTTATGTACAATATGTCTATTGAAGGCTGTCGATTTTTAAGGAATACAGACTCCAATCCAATTGCAAACTTCTTTTATCAGTTCATGAAATTCTACTCAAATATAAATCATACGTGTCCCATTGAGGTGAGTGTCTACATATATATTTAATATTATTATTAACTTATAAATGGATATATTTCATCATTTAGCATCCCATCATTTTGGACAAGCTACCAGCAAGTTTTGTCAACAAACAGTTTACAAAGGATTTACCTGTCCCGGAGGGAGATTACCTTTTTGAATCCCATTGGATTATCCACAATGTTGATCGGGCGGTGGTTAAATTTTATGGCACCCTTTCGTAATCTTTTTATTTTGTATTTATTGCATAAGTGTGGATATTAATAATAATTTAAATAATTGTACTAAATATATAAATAAATGTATACAAATATATATATATATATATATATATATATATATATAATACATAAAAAATATAAATAAATGTATAAAAATGTAAAGGAATCGCTTGACAAATACAAAAATGTATTTTAAACTCAAACAAATTAATTATCTATTATCTATGTATTTAATTATCTATGTACTTACCCTCCTTGAGGGAATCCCTTCCACCGGACAGAGCACCCACTGGCAAGGCGCCCGTAGGCGTCAGACCCTTCAGCTTGAGCACGCTCTCCGACTCCTCCCTGATAAATATTTTGATTATTCAGCTAAATTCTTATAACAAATATACAAAACGTGTGGATAATGCACCTGAGTATGGAGAAGACGCGCGACATCTTGCCAATGGCCCGTATCTTATTCCGTATTATCTCTTTGCGCAGCGCCGACATGGAAGCTGCGAATTGAGGGCTCGATTAGACGGAATCTCGCTGGATCACATGCGGGGGAAATGTAATGGAAAGCAGCCGGAAAATTCGCTGGAAAGCCGATCAAAGCTGCGCAAAGCTATCACTAAGCTTTTCTATATTTCAGCGTTGGCATTGGCGATGGCTCAGGTGTTTTGCTTTTTTTGTGACAATGCCATTGGCATTGGGTTTATATTTGGCGGCGGCGGCGTTGACGGTGGCGTTGGCGTTTGCATTTGCATTGGCATTGCTTTTGGCTTGGGCCTGCGCTTAACACGTGGCTTACCTGGCTTACTGGGCGTATTATTGTTATTGTTATTATTCACGTTCGCCGGCACGAGTACAATTTTCTTACGTAGCTCTTTTGTTGAGTTTTTTTTTTTTGGTTTGTTTATTTGTTGTGATTTTTTGTTGTTTTGAGTGGAAAGTTGTTTTGGTGTGTTGGTACATTTATTATTATTGGGGGTGGTGGTGGTGGTAGTAGATTGCAGTTGTTGTATTTTGGATTTTGTTTTGGAAAATATTTTTAATAGAAGATTAGTTTGTAATTCAAGTGTGTCCGTAATTTGCCCACAACAACCAAAGCACTACGACATTTACACACGGATCTAGTAGAATTATATACCCAGCCCCGAGACCCAAACTTACCTTCTTCCAGCTCATCATCGGGTCCAGCCACCAGTTCGTCGTCTGAGCAAATGTTTAGGATGTTGACCAACATCTCGGTAACCTAAAGGATAACAAGAAAAACATTTAAAAATTCAATTTATTGATTATTTTCACAGGGTTATCCTTATATCCTTGTTATCCCACTCACCTTCTCGCCCACAAAGGGCAGCGACCATGTAAAGACGTCCATGAAGTTGGGCAGCCAGTAGGGATGCGGTGAGCAATTGAATTGGCGGATGTTCATCACGTTGTTCTCGTACTTGAGCACAGCTGCCTTTTGTCAAATGCGTTAATATTGGTTGACAAATGAGCAAGTGCCGGAGGATGAGACAGTAGATCGGTGGATCGGTAGATCGAGAGAGAAATAGGGCAAAGATATTGCGAACGCAGCGCGAATTAAAATCGCACCAGCTCGCAATGCAGCCAAAAAAGATTTCGTTATTTAAAAATAGCAGCAAAAGGAAAGAACAACAACAGCAAAATAAATAAACAACCCCAGACCGGGACAGAGAATCATATAGATATATAGAGAGAGAAGAAGGGATATCATACCTTGTTATTGTAAACATCCAAATAGTTGGGGGCGGAGAAGATAGTGATCAGTGAGGGGAAACCAGTCACCTGGTTCTTACGATACATGCGGTACCTAGAAATATAAATCTGTTAGTTAAATGGCAATGATATGTTTTTATTAAGTTATAGTAGTAGTTATAGTAATTTTTAAGTTATATTTTAGTTTATTAACAATACCCACCCCGCATCCTGAGCCTCATGGGCCCTGACTATCGACAGCAGGTTGTTCTTCTGCAGGAACTCACAGCAGGCCGAGTAGCTGAAGAAGTAGGAGCACCCACGCACCGAGTTGTGGGAGAAGAACTCATTGGTCTTCTCATTGCCAAAATCTTCCAGAGGATCGGACCAAAGGAGATCGCACATGGGACCATAGGCCGGTGGTTCCCTAAACCGATTTAGCTGAGGGAATATACATAGGTGTATTTGTAGGAGCATTGTGGGAAACCGTAAACATTTCAACATGGCAGTTGTTGGCCAAATTTATTACCGTCTTGATGTCGTCGAGTGTGAATATCTCGGGCGACAGGCCGCCATGGATGCAGAGGAACTGCTGGTTGAGCAGGGCGGCGAGTGGCAGGCAGTCGAACGCCTCCATGCAGGCGTCGTAAATACTTTCCGAATATTTGATGATGCCTTCAAGCACAGAGAAAGAGAGAGAGATGTAATGGCGGAATTAATGAATGGAGGAGAGCGAGCAGCCATAGGAGAGATTTATAGCATGCGGCCGCTTTTAAAAACCCATTAAACGCCTTTGACAACAACCATTAAATTGGAGAGAAGCGGTTTGGTTCTAATATTTCTGCGGCTCTAAAATCAATAGGAGTCAAAAAATGATGGCCCTAAAATGCTAATTGGAAATTTCTGGGAGAATTATTAAAATAATATTAAAAGTGGGTTTTACGAATGGATATATCAGAATATAAAGCTCAAGAGTCTTACAAAATTTAATTTATTAATAATTAAATATGGCGTATCATTAATTTATGGTATTTATTATGGCAGTTAAAGGTTTTTAATTTCTTTTAAATTTTATTGAATGTTTTTTTTTGAGCTTACATTCCTGTTTGAAGGTAAAGTACTCTGTCAGGTGTCTGCATTCGTGATTGCCTCGCAGGAGGGACAGTGTGGTGGGGTAGGTTATTTTCAAAGACCACAGATATAGAACGCACTGAAAGTAACAAGTATTTACTATGAATTTAAATTAAACGTATAAGGTTTCATATAATAAATCTTAAATTAAATTATAATAAAATAATTACCGAGACAGTAAAACAAGCTTACCTCTATGCTGAAGTAACCTCTATCCACATAATCGCCAAGGAAAAGGTACCTGGTGGTGGCAGGTGGTCCACCCACTTCGAATAGCTTAACCAGGTCAAAGAACTGTCCATGAATATCACCGCAGACGGTTATAGGTGCCTCCACGTCGATCATATTCTTCTCCTCGCGCAGCAAGGCGGCACCCTCGGTGATAATTCTCAGGGCCACTGCCTCCTCGACACGTCCCTCCAACAAAAAGTGCTGACGCAATACATCGAAGTTGGGCTTTCCTGTTTTGGGATCATCGTAGACCTCCGACATGGTCAATTTGTGGGTGGGTGGCAGAGGCACATCTACGTGGGTGGACCGAAAAATATTTAATCAGCATATTAAACAAGTAATTATACTTGAATGAACTTATAAAGCTGGGTCTTTGGATAAATAAATTAAGAAAAATTAATAATATTTAGAAATCTAAGAAAGTATCAAAAAGGACTAAATTGTTACTTGTTTTTGAAGTATTTTGAGATCATAATAACACACTTCTTTAGAAAGTTAAACCTCTATAGAGACTACAATCAATATACCTCTCAAATAGACAGCAAAATCAACAACAAAATTTAAGAATTTAAAACCAAATATTGGTTTTACATACTAACAAGAAATTCTTTCTTGTGTATTTGGGGTGCATTGATAGAATTATAATAAACATTGCTGTCTGATCGCGATGTGGGTTAACGAGCTGCTGCAACTTAGCGCCAATATTCGGTTTGGCCGCTTTTCTTGGCCCGCCAATAAAGAAAAACCCAAAAATTCCGCCAGATGCAGCCACATGAGTTTCGTACGCTAATTACAAAATTTTGACTGAGTGAATATAAAAGTCGAAAATTGATTGGCACACACAAAAACAAACAAACGTAATCACACACACAGGCCGAACGCCATTTTTAATTGTCATAATTTGGGAAAATGTTGAAAATTTAACGCTACGACCAATAAAATGTCAATGTGTTGCAGTCGTTGTTTTGTTATTGTTATGGGTGCTCAAAGATAATTAAATTTATTTTTATTGTCCCAATAAACCCAGAACAAAAGCAAAAACCGCTTTGGAATTTAAAGGTTTTCTTTGGAAAAAGATGTCAACGAAATAATTAAAACTACAATTTAATTTTAGTACCACAGTAAAAATGTTAGGTGTGTTTGGGAAAATATTATTAGGGAATTAAATATTTATTGGTATTTTGAGGTCTTCAGAATAAATGAAATTTTAACAGGAGCATTTTTGTTTCCTATTGTTTATATATTTTCAAAAATATTTTGAAACAAACTAAAAAGAAAAATGTGTTTTATTTAAGATGACATTTAATAAAATAATAAGTTTACCAGCTGCAAATAAGTAAATACTTCACAAATCTGTAAAAGAGTCTCCTTTGTTCTTTTAAATCAAAAACAATTCATACTGTCAAAGCTTTTTCTTCCTAATCCTTATATTTTTCAAAGAAAATATTTAACAAAACTACTTATTTTGACACTAATGCAGGCAGCCAGATATCCATTGATGCATGATCCAATATCATTAAAGATACAATCCCCCAGAGGGTTTTCGTGTTTGGGTTAATGCTTAAATGGGGTCGTTACAAATCGGTTTAGATTATAATTTAAAAATTTACCATCAACCATGCGCTCCCTGGTTTTTGTGTACTGCATTTTCTGTTTGCTTCCAGTGGCGGCTGTGGGTGGGTTTTTCGCGGAACTCGTCGAGGACTTTGTGGATTTATCTGTGCTGGCACTCTTGGATAGCGACGATTTTCTCGTCACTGAACTTCGCGTGGAGGCCGACATGTTGTTGGATTATTTATTCGGCTTTTGTTTTGAATTTTTATGATTTTTAATGTGTTTTTTGATTTTTTGTTGATCTTTTTGCGATTCCTTAGCTTGATATATACTTTTTAATGGCTTGATTTTTGGCTGGTGCTGAAAGTGTTACTAGCACAAGAATTTAGAAAATTATATGCCTTTGCCTAGCATCTTTATGGACACTCATACACACACACACACTGGCACACACACACAAACACACTCACTGCGGGACACATGAAAATATACAAATATATTTAGGCAATAAATAAAATTTGTTGTTATATTGTATAGCTGTGGACTTTCTTGTATTTTTAGCCAGGCAATGCCAATAGCGAGATAGAGACAACTTTTATTTATTATTTTTTTTACTATATTTTTCGCCAACCATTCGCTTTGCTCGGACAAACACAAAATAAATGCCGAACAATTAATATTTCAATTTGGTGCAATTATTCAAAGACGTATTAACTTTTCATTAAGTCATCACATTGTTTTTCACATAAGCACATATGTATATATCTTGGCAAAGGGCACACTTTAATTGAGTCGGAAAATTGCTCGACACTTTGTGCTAATTACCCACAAAAACAAGCGCGAACTAAAATAGCAATCGGATATAGAAATAGAATCTGAATTTGAGTGAGCGTTCGTTCGCAAGCGACAGGCGCACATATATCACTTTGGCCACACTTTGTCTGCAATTATTATTATTTTCACGCTGATCTTCAGGCTAATCCTTGCGGGTTTTTCGTGCCTTAGTCTCGATGGTTTTCTTCGTGGAACACGACACAACGCATTTCCCAAGTTGGCGCGTCGCGATTTTCCTCGAAACTGAGCGAAAAATGCTGTTTGCCAAACGATCCGCAGCGTATGGCATCCAAGATTCAAATCGAAAGCCCGAAGAAGATCGGTACAGATCGGCGGATCTCTCGACGGATCTCTCAGGCTGCGCCCTTGACTCGTACTCTCAGATAAAAATACACGGGGAACTATAGTTTGTCGGGATTGTATTAAAAAAAATATACTGTAGTCTTACAATAATTAATACAATTTTTAAAGATTTTTTATATCAATTTTTATTAATATTTTGCATATATTTAATATATTTTTATTAAATAAGCTCTTTATTTGCAATACAGAAATTTTGGATAAATAAAATGTAAATTTTTCTCTATTGACAATTTTTTTAAGGACTTAAATTTCCCATTTTCTTATTACATAAAACCTAAATCCATCTATTTGGCATTTAAAAGATTAAACAATGATTTTGAAAGCTATGGAAATACTTAAAAAATTAAAAACCATTGATATCAAAAGAATATAGTGTTAAAATCAATTCTTAATTTATTTTTTCTCTGTGTATAAACATTACCCCTCTCCCGTAGGGTTCCTGTCTCTGGTCTAACGATCTATTTATTTATTTTATTGGGTTAATGTCACACACGCACTTTGCTCACCCACTGGCTCTCCGCCTCGTCCAATGCTTCCCACTTCCCCCCTTAAAAATGCCCTTCGGCCGATCGTCGACTGGCCGACCTTCGCAGACATTTACACATCTGCGATATGTCTCCCCCGATTCCCCATTCTATATCTCATGCCACATCCACATCCACATCCGCTCTCAATGCTTTTCAACTTGACCGTGAGACGCATCGTCGTTGTCCGCTTGTCCGTGATATTGAGTGTGTGCGTACGAGTGTGCCAGCCTCTCGTTCTATATGGGTGGTGTGTGTGCGTGTGTGTTTGCCAGAAATTGGGCGCCAATAGGTGGGTGTCGCTATAATTATAGTCTTGACTTTGTGCGCGCCTCGTGCAAAAATATATGCGTACTATATTTAAGAGGGTATATTTGTGAGATTAAAAAGGATGTATCTTTGAGATACATTTAGATTTTATTTAACAAAAGATACAAATTTATATATACATTGCACTAAAAAGATAAATATTAATATTAAATGTTAAATATTATTTTATTGCTGTAAAGTTTAAATTGAAAAAAAAACCTTAATATCCTTTCAGAAATGTACATAAATATGTATTTAATAAAATAAAGTTTTATTTTAAATGAAGTGATTATTGAAGAAATATATTAAACAATTTATATTAAAATTATATTATTATAAATGTTATTGTAGGTATTTCCATATATATTATTATGGGATCCTTTAGTAAATATAACTTTTGTAGAGTATATAACCTTCTTTAATATCTTCAAAGCATTCTTCTGGTGGAACCAATTTCATGCAACTTTTATGCGAAGCGTGGCAATATTTTAAAAACAATCTGTGTAGATACACCAGCACACACACAACCCCAATTCACAACTTGTGTGTTGGTCTTGTCAATGTTGTTTTGTCGCGATGGTCAATTGATATGTATGGCGGGTGAAATGCTATATCCCCCCGATAGCTCCATAATATTGTATCTCTGCTCGGCAGGATGCTCTCTTTTTGGTGGAATTGGGTCTGCAATTGCAATTGCCGAGCAATGCCAATGCACTCGCAGCTGCTGAAATGCGCATCGATGGCTGTCGCAGCATTTGGATTGCGGATTTTCGATTTTTTTTTGGCAAGGATCTGAGACGATTTTACTTGGACGCCCCCGCAGTACCGAAATCACAACGAGAGAGGGAGACAAAAGCGAGTCGAGTCACACGACCGCCGCAGACTAGAAAGAAATACTTTCCGGTGCTAACCAGTGGGTGGAATTGTGGGTGATTTGGGTATTTGGGGGCAGGTAAGTGGTCTGTAAGGGGCTGGCAAGGGGTGGCCTAGGTTGGGCGATGAGAGCATTGCATTCTCGCCGCGACATTTTGGCAAATGCGCTGACAGCCCGACCCAGTCCAGCCCCCTGTCCTTCGGCGTGTATATTAATATAATCGCTGCTCCTAGGGGGTGTATTAAACTTATGAATATATATCAGATGTTTTTGAAAATAAAATGATCTAATTTTGTAGGAAATATCTTATGAAAATCACCTGGTATTTCTTTAAAATTTTGAATGGTTTACTTTTCCTAAAAGGAAATAACACCTGGGAATGACTCTTAAGAAAACCATGAAAAAATTTCCTAAAACTAAATTAAATTGCATTAAGAAATCTGGACAATTGTATAACATTTTAAAGAAATTGTAGACCTTACCTTAGAATATGTAAATAATATTATAAATATTTTAAAAGTGCATCACTAAAAGAAAAATATAAAAAAATCAATTGCAACAAACATATCGTAAAATAAATATTTATTCCAATTTTCACTACCAGGTACACAAACGTCCCAAGCTTTTTTTAAAATTTTTCTATATATATTCCGATATCTGCTTGTTTTTATGGCCAAAAATATCTTTGGCAGCATATTTTAAACGCAATTAAGAGGCGTCCCAAAATCAGCAGCCAGGGAATTGCTGCAGTCTTCTTCTGGCCGAGATTAAGTGGACGACACTCGCAATTGATTCACCTCTAAATTATAAACTAGCAAGATCGTACCATTTAAGTCAGAGGAATGGGACTGGGTGTTTGGCATTTGTTAGGAGATTTGCTTGAATAATTTGCCAGTCAAGTTGAGTCAAGTTGTTCGCATTTCAGCGCCTGACACTTTGAACACCCGGTTCGTCATGTTGGCATGTCACAATGTCTTCACATATGTATATTTTTTGAAAATAGCAGAATGCCAAAATAACCGCAATGGCCAAAACCACAAAAATCCAAAATAATAAAAAAAAGCAACGAGCCAGCCGCCGGTCAAGTATTTTTAAAGCAATGTTTTTTATGCTCGCACGCAAACTCAATTGCTTGCTTCCTCTCTTTTTTGCCACATAAACAAAACGCCACTGAAATAAAAAGATAATATTGACACGTAACGCAAACATTTCATTCATTGTTTGAACTTTTTTCTTTTCGGTTTTTTCCTGTTTTTGGCTCATCCTATTTGTTGTTATTTAGTTTTCGTTCTTTTCACGGCTGCTGTATAAACAAATTCATTTGAATTATGTGACCACAGTGGCTGTGCGGTAATGTGTGAATGATGGCCGATTTGTGGGTTATTCAGTGGCCAGTAAAATGAAATAATTATAACTTCACTTCCTCAGGCATAACTTAATTAAATTTATTTTTATTATAAATTTATTTCGATCGAAGAAAGCGGGAAAGCCAAGCTGTGGGTGAAAGAAAGTTTAGCCAGTTCAGCCACCCAAAAAAGCTTTTCATAATGCCTTAAATTCAGCTGAGTTTTTCCTTGGGAAAAGTGTAAGTTAATTTTCTAAAATTTCTTTAAAAAAGAACATAAAGAAAATACCTATAAGCTGTAGCAAACGTGATATGTGAAGGGGCTATTATTCTGTAAAAATATAGTAAATATTTGCTTAAATTGAGACCACTTTTTCTTTGTTAATTTAATCATACAATTTTCTTATTATTTTCATCAAACTATTTAAAATAAAAAACAAACAATAATTCTGGAATATTTCTTAATTTAATTTTATATAATTTTACATCTATCTTCCTTATAAGCTTTTACTATTTGCTTGCATCTCTCTTATAGTAAATATTAATATTTTTAAATATTTAATATAAGTATTTCTATATATGGTTTTATACAGGAAAGGTTAATATTTTGACTTAATGTCATAGCAAACTTTATAAATTTAAAGCCATCTCAATTTTTCTCAAACTTTTTAGTTTCTAAAACAAATAAACTTTATTTTTAAATTTAATTCATAAGAATTATGTAGTTTTTACGATTTTATTTTTCTTGTGAGTGCATTGTCTTCCATTAAAACTCTTCATGTCTGCGGCTGCCATTTTACAAATTGATAAACTTTACAGTTATCATTGTTTATGTATCTTTCCGGCCCAAGCCTTCATCCCCTTTTAACCTTTTGGCCCTCTCTCTCTTACCCCTTTCCGCCCGCTTAGCCCTCGTTTTCATCATTGTTTTCCCGGCTGCCTGCCAAACATTTGCCAAGAGAAAAGTTTTCTCTTCTTTTTTTGTTCTTTGCTGTTCACATTTGTTTGCTTGGGATTTGCCAAAAACAGAAGTGCCCAAAAAAAAAAAAAAAAAACGAGAGGAAAAACCAAAGCAGAAACTTCAAATATAAAAAGGCAGCACAAATTTTTATTGAATTGATTTATTGACTTACTTATTTAGGCGCTCAACGCTCATAGATAAGCGTTGCCTTGTGAAACCTTTTTCCCCAATTTTCTTTGTTTTCTTGCTGTCAGTGGGCAGCAATAACAAGGGCCCAAAATAAATATTTAGTTTTCATTTATACAATTTTTCTTAGACTCTGTCCCGGGTCCTTCCTGCGGGCCCATTTCATGTTTAACTTTGTCTCGGGGGGTCAATGCAAGTCTATAAAATTCTAGTTAATTGAAAAGTAACCAAAGGCTTGTCCCTAGGGATGTAAATGAATTTATATGACTAAGCATATTATTGTTTTATTTTTATTATAATAATTGCTTACTTTTGCAGAGTTTAAAATTTATAAAGTAAATGCTGTGAATATAAACAAAGAATTTTAAATATTTGCCTTTAATGTTATCATATCCTTTTAGTTTACATTTAAATGTTATATCTAATTTCCAAACATTCAGGAAAGGTTAAAATAAATTTTAATGTTTGCAAAAACATTTCTAAAACGAATCCATCGAAACTCAAAGAGGTAATCACCTTCGGGTAATGGCAGAATTTTAGTCAATCGGTAATTCAGAAATTCGATGGGTAACTTTTCCAAAATAAGGTCGTTCTTAAACGAATACAATTAATATACATATAAGTAAATAAAAAAGTATAATTACCATATAGGGACAGGAATGGTTAATGTTGCTATACTGCGTGTACGAGTCATAAATAAATTTAGCAACAAGATTTGACTTTGTGTTGTCCAGGAACTTGCATACATTCACTGTTATATTGTAAAGGAAAGGCCTATATCCATTAAAGCGTTTCCATATTACCATGTTTACCTATAAATAATAATTATAATATTTAATTAAATAGTTTAATTAAATATATACTATTCCTTTACATACCGTCAATTTTTCAAAGGGAATTTCATTTAACTTAATTTTACCAGATAAATACTTGTACGTGCGATTTATCGATTTTAAGTAGCAATACTCAAACTCAATAATGTCCTTGTCATAGGAAGTGCAGTTTACGTTTGTAAATTCAAAGCGAGAATCTGCCTTTAGTTGAAATAAAAATAAATATAAAATTTTATTTAAAATTTAGATGAATGATAGTAAAACATACTTCAATCGCAAAATACAAAACAATCAGAACTGATACCAGCGTAGTAGCACTAAAGGACATCTTGTTCGAATGATATGGGACTACTAATATTATTGCTGAATGGAAATTATATTAACAAAATTTTGCTCGAAAATATAATTAATCAGAAAGCAGAATTTAAAATAGCTTAATACTGAGAAGGTAATTACCAATTGTAAATGCATTTTTAATTGACGATTCAGTTAGCTTGAAGAAGCTGGGTTCACAAAATAATTTTTTGGAAATTTAAAATCTGTAATAGATGGATGATGATTTTAAAAAAAAGTTTTGAAAACGAATGTTTGCCCACCCCTAAAACTAAAAAAACTTAAAAGTAAACAACAGAATTGGCCATCCTTTAAAACACATTATCAAATAAGTTTTTTTTTATTTTTTTTTAGTTTATTTTAACACAAAACTTCTTAAAAAATGGTTCACAACGAATTAAAAATATTTAAACAAAAGACTTAGGCAACGAACATGACTGCAGTACCAATAAGTAACATCTTGAATGTTAGCTTGACTGCTGCAAAAGAGCGCAATGGATTTGCTCGTTCTGCGCTCTTTCCCTCTCTTCCCTATCATCTACAAGTTGTGGTTCCAACTGCGGCTGCTTGATGGCGTTTTCGTTCATAGGACAAGGTAATTTAAATACAATAATATGATACCCTGAATTTATTTTTTTTTATTTAGTGTAAATATAAAGTATGATGAATTCAAGACTCGTTTGGATAGATAGTTATCTAACATTTATGAAACGGTGCAATATATCTTAGCGCTTTCAATCACAGATCTAGATCGAATCCACAGGAATTCAAAAAGATAATCGCCTTCGGGGAAAGGAAGGATTTTCGTCAGTCGGTGATTCATAAAATCAACTGGAAGCTTTTCCACATTTAGATTATTCTAATCGATTTAAAAAAGCAATATTAATATAACATTGTATTTAAATAAATATTTAGTCTTACTTACATTGAAAGGACAAGAATGATTAATATTGGAATATTCTACGAATGATTCGTAGACAAATTTAACTACAGGACTCGATTTCGGTGTCGTCAAAAATTTGCATAAGTCCACTGTTACATTGTAAAGAAAGGGTTTATATCCATTTAAGCGCTTCCACAATATAAAATTAACCTATTATATCAATACTTATAAATTTTAATAATATATTTGTAATATATTAATTTTATTATACATACCTTGATGTTTGAGAGAGGAACTTCATACAATTTCAGCTTTCCCGATAAATATTTATAGCTGCGATTTATGGACTTCAGATAGCAATATTCAAACTCAGCTATACTCTTTTCATAAGAAGTGCAATTTATATTTGTAAATTCAAATCGGGAATCGGCCTTGAATGGAAAATAATAAATTTATATTTATTATTCTGATGAATATGAATGATAGTTTTATTTACTTCAATAGAAAAATACAAAATAAGCAGAATTGACACTAGCGAAATAGTTTTAATGGACATCTTGTTAGACCGATACTAGAGTACCAACTATATATTTCTGAATTGTTATTATATTGAAATAATTCTGCTCAAAAAATAATTAATCACAAAGTCTAATTAAAAACAGCTTAACCATTGAGAGCTGATACATCAGATACAAATTAATTTTTAATTGACAATTCGGGCTTCTGTATTCTTCTTACAAGGTTTCCAATTGTTTTAAACAAAAATAAATTAAAATATTTAAGCTATCAATGAATATGATTGACACTTATGAAACTGTACAATATATTTTACCACTGGCAATTACAGATTTAGAACGAATCCACAGGAATTCAAAAAGATAATCGCCTTCAGGAAAGGGAAGAATTTTGGTTAGTCGGTGGTTCACGAAATCAATTGGAAGCTTTTCCACATACAGATCATTCTAAAAAAAAAGAAAATACAAATTTAAACAGTAAACTTTTAGATACATAAAATTAAGGATACTTACGTTGAAAGGACAAGAATGATTAAAATTGGAATACTCCACGAATGATTCGTAAATAAACTTAGCAACAGGACTCGATTTCGGCGTCGCCAAAAATTTGCATACATCCACCGTTATATTGTAAAGAAAGGGCTTATATCCATTGAAGCGCTTCCACAATATAAAATTTACCTATTATGTAAATGAAACTTTTAGCAGGATTATAATGTTTTTTTTTCCAACAATACATACCTTTATGTTTGCTAGAGGAACTTCATACAATTTCATCTTTCCCGATAAATATTTATACGTTCGATTTATGGACTTCAGGTAGCAGTATTCAAACTCACATATTCTCTTTTCATAAGAAGTGCAATTTACATTTGTAAATTCAAAGCGAGAATCGGTCTTGACAGGAAAGAAAATTAGAACATTAAATGTATAAATTTACCATATTTACTTACCTCAATAAAAAAATATATTATAATAAACATTGAAATAAACGCGGCCTTAACAAACATCTTTTAAAACCGATGATGAATTCTAAAGTGTAATTTATATTTTCCTGGATCGCATTTATATAAACAAATGCAGGTAATTTTAAATAGATTAAAATTTGGAAAAGTAATTATCCCCAGTAATTTAAATTTTCATAGATTTTTCGGTGGTTGTTTTTGTTTGGTTTACATTTTATTTGAACAATACAATAACAATACAAATAATAATAACATAGAAAAGTCCAAAAGTTTATAACCAAACAAAACAACTGAAGACCCCCATAAATGTCTTTAATTATTAATCGAGATTTTATATTACTCTCCAATAGTAATGCCAATGCTGGATACTAAAGTACTTATTAAGATGCTATTTTTTAGTCAACATTAAAAGAAAACAAGCTCTGTTGAATGAATATTTGATTGATTTATGTATAAGTGGAAGATAATTAAAAATAGATTTTCAAAAGCATAATAATATTATAATATGTAGACATAGATATATTCATGGGTATATAAACACATTTTCGGTAAAATATACCTAATTCACTTTTAATGAGTCGATAAAAATTGTATAACATTTTATCTTGTTTCTTTTCTATATATAAAAATATAATATAAATTTCATTTTACTTGTACATTATTATTCATATCTTAAGAAAGCGTTCCATATACTTCAGCAGAAGCAGTAAGAAAATTGCCAACAAGCCAGTGGATTTTAACAAGATAATCGCCAGTAGGAAAAGGAAGTACCCTTGTAAACCGATCATTCAAAAAGTCAATGGGAAGCTTTTCCAAAGTAAGTCCGTGCTTAAAAAGTAAAGTTAAAATGTTCTATATTTGAATATAAAAAATGTATTAAGGAACTTACATTTAACGGACATGTGTGATTCAAATTTGTATAGTCACGTACTGTACCATAAATGAAGTTAGCTACGGGATTCGATTTCGGATTTCGAAGGAATGCACAGGCGTCCATTGTGATGTTATATAGAAATGGTTTATAGCCATTGAATCGTTTCCACAGCCCTAAGTTCGCCTAAATAAATTTCTTAATTTAATGCCATGCAGTTTTTCCAAACATACCTTTGCTTTGGTTATTGGAAGTTGGTAAACCTTGAACTTCCCGGATATATATTTATAGCTTCGATTGATTGATTTTAAGTAGCAATATTCAAATTCACCAAAGTTTTTATCGTAGGATGTGCATACAAAGTTGGTAAATTCAAGTCGAGTTTCTGTCTTAAATTGGAAAAGGATTATAAAAAATATTAAAAGGCACCTTTCATAGCGAATAGAATACCTTTAAAACTAAACTGATTAAAACAAGCAGAGGACAGAGCCATCTGGGTTCTAGGAACATATTCAGGCTAGACTTATGTAACGAATACTGAATTTGACGATAAAAAACTAACATGGTTTACGTATAATGAATTAAACAATTAAAAATACATTACTAGATGAGTAGTCAGTTTTTATTTATTTATACATAGATATCTTCACATTCGAAAAATTACACATAATTCATATTTAATGACTCCAAAATATTTCTAGCGCAATAAAAATGACTGAAACACTTTTTTTTTACCTAAATCATAAAATAGTTGAATTCTTTGCTTTATTTTAAGAAAGCGTTCCATATATTTCAGCAGAGGCAGTAATAAAGTTTCCAATTAACCAGTGGACTTTGAGCATATAATCGCCAATCGGAAACGGAAGTACCCTTGTAAATCGATCATTCACGATGTCAGTGGGAAGCTTTTCTATAGTAACTCCATGCTTAAAATATTAATACTTTAATGTTCTTTATTTTAAAAGAATAAAAATTGTTAAGCAACTTACATAAAAGGGACATGAGTGGTTTATATTGCTATATTCCCGAAATGTTCCATAAATGAAGTTAGCTATTGGGTTTGATTTTGGATTTCGTACGAATGCACAGGCCTCGAATGTGATGTTATACAGAAATGGCTTATAACCATTGAGCCGTTTCCAAAGCGCAAGGTTCACCTATTTTTTATAATATTAATTCCATATTTCAATGTTCTTTTGCTTTCCTCGGCTTACCTTTATTTTATTTACTGGAAGTTGATAGACATCAAACTTTCCGGAAGCATATTTGTAGCTGCGATTGATAGATTTTAAGTAGCAATATTCATAGTCACCAAACTTTTTATCGAAGGATGTGCATACAAAGTTGGTGAATTCAATTCGTGTTTCTGTCTAAATTAAAAAGAAATTATAAAATTCTTAAGAGACATTTTTCACATCGATAAAAGTACCTTTAACACTAAACTAAAAAATAAAAGTAGAGGATAGAACCTTTTGGGTTCTAGGCACATCTCGAAACTTGGTTTATGTTACGTATACTAATTTTTGGTTTGATTGTTGGACGAAAACTAATAACATATAATTAGTAAAATACAATTAAATATAGATTTACAAATGCCATGTTATTTTAATGATATTTAGATATAAATCTCTTCATGGATGTATCTACACTTTCGGTAAAATTACAACTAATTGACATTTAATAATTCGAACATATTTCAAGTATATAAAAATAATATATTAATAGTAACAAATACAATAATAAATTGACAAACTTGTATAAAACACACATCTGAAACACTTTTACGTGTTACTTAATAATATTATACATTTATATTATTTTTATCTTAAGACAGCGTTGCATATACTTTAGCAGAAGCAGTAAGAAAATTGCCAACAAGCCAGTGAATTTTAATTAGATAATCGCCAGTAGGAAAAGGAAGTACCCTTGTAAGCCGATAATTCACAAAGTCAATGGGAAGCTTGTCCAAAATGACTCCATGCTTGAAATCATAAATCTAAATTTTTTTTGCTAGAAAATAACAAAAATATTTAGGAACTTACATATAAAGGACATGTGTGATTCAAATTGGTATAGTCTCGTATAGTGCCATAATAAAAGTTAGCTACAGGATTCGATTTCGGATTTTGAAAGAATGCACAGGCGTCCAAAGTGATGTTATATAGAAATGGTTTATAGCCATTGAATCGTTTCCACAGCCCAAAGTTCGCCTGAATAATATTTCTTAATTTCATGCCATACAGTTTTCCCAAACTTACCTTCACTTTGGTTATTGGAAGTTGATAGGCATTGAACTTCCCGGATATACATTTATTGCTTCGGTTGATTGACTTTAAGTAGCAATATTCAAATTCTCCAAAGTTTTTATCGTAAGATGTGCATACAAAGTTGGTAAATTCAAGTCGAGTTTCTGTCTTAAGTTGGAAAGGAATTATAAAAATATTATAAGGAATCTTTTATATCGAATAAAGTACCTTTAAAACTAAACTGATTAAAATAACCTGTGGACAGAGCCATCTGGGTTCTAGATACATCTTCACGCTAGACTTATGTAAAGAGTACTGAATTTGACGATTAAAAACTAACATGGTTTACGTATAATGAATAAAAAACAATTTAAAATGGATTTACAAATTTTTATGATATTTAGACATAGATATATATATAGGTATGTATATCAACAAGTTCGATAAAATATCAATTAATTGATATATGGTACTTATAGCTACGATTGATCGATTTCAATTAGTAATAATCAACTCACCAAACGCTTTATCGTAGGATGTGTGCATTATGATTTATAAATTTATAATGAACACTAGCTTAGTTCCGTTTTATGAGTAAAAGATAATTATAAATAGATTTAGAAAGGCCTAGTAAATTTTATAATATTAAGTTATAGGTACGTCCAATCGACACTTACTTAAAACTACAACTAATTGGCATTAAAAGGGTCTAGAATATTTATAGTTATTTTCAAATGAAAACAAAAATACAATTAAAACAACATTAAAAATTATAAGCAGATGACAGAGCCATATGGGTTTTAGACTCATTTTTAATCAACACTTTATTAAATACTACTCCATTTACAATGCTTTTTGAATTAGCATTTGATTTAGTTTCGCATGCTTAGGCACAATTTAAATAACAATGCTTAATAACTTACAATTATAAAATAGTGATCTCTATAAAATTCTCATTAAAAATATCCTCTCATTAAATTTTAGTTTAAAAGTTGAAAAAATCAAAAGTTAATAAGATTCTCAAATTTACTCTGTGCTAATTAAATACGTATCCTTCTATTTTGTTTATTCAATATTCATTTAAGTACCATTAAACTGGTTATTGGCAGCTGCGAGGTACAAATAAATAAAAAAATGTACAGTGTATTCCAGCCGATTAATTTATATTTTGAAAGATCAATTAGTTCTGGAAGCAGTACTGTAACATTTGATAACATTTCGAACGCAGCTATTAAAATTAAATGATGTTAAATGTATTAAACAGAACTAAATCAAAAATTGGATCGAAATTTAAATTGTTAAATATATAATAGAAAATAATGTTGTTGGTTTGATAAATGAGGTACAAAAGAAACATACATTTTTATACAACTTTATAAACTTTTTTTCTTGTGAAAAGAATGCATTTTCGAAATCCTGTAGCTCGCATAATCGACGGGAAGCTTATCCAAGATATTGTCCTGCCTAAAAAAAATTAAGTTAGCTTGTGAATAAAATAAAGGGTTAAATGAACGCATAAGCTAACATTCAGTAAACATGATTTATTCATGTTTGAATCCTTTAAGTTAGAGATCCATAAATCTCAGCCAGGGCTGCACGATGTTCAGAGTTTAACCAATATATCTTGGCAAGGTAGTCACCCTCCGGAAAAGGAAGAATTTTGGAAAACCTCTTGTCCACATAGTCGATTGGCACCTTTTCCAAGATTATGTCGTGCTTTAAAATAATTAGTTAGATTTTGATAATATAAAGAATTAAATATACTTACTGTGATTGGGCATGATTGGTTGAGATTTGTGTATTCAGTTTGTGTGTCATGTAAAAGTTGTCCAATAGGATTAAATGTGCTTTTTCTCAATAAGGCGCAGGTATCAAAAGTTATATTGTACAGGAAGGGTTTGTATCCGTTGGAACGCTTAAACAGTGCCACATTAATCTAATGTGGAAAAACAATTTTGAAATCATTCAATGATTATTTTTAAAGTATTATAAATACCATCAGTTTTGTCAATGGCAGCTTATATAGTTTTAATTTTCCGGAAACATATTTATAGCTCCGATTCACTGATTTTATGTGGCAGTATTCAAATTCGCCGAATTTTTTATCCAAGTTATTGCAAACCAAGTTTGTAAACTCAAATCGTGATTCTGCCTGGATTTTGAAGTACAATTTTTATATATAATAATATATTTATTTGCTTTATTTAGGTTACCTTGAGAAATAAATTTATCAATAAAATTGTAAACAAAATAACAACAGGTTTAGGTTGCATCCTCAAGCTTTGATATTTTAATAACAACTATTCACTTTGGGTAAAAACTCATATAAATATTGTTAAATCAACTAAAGTTTAAAGTAATTAAAAATAGCTTAAGCACATAGCTAGTATCCCATATGTATTCAATAACATTAATTATATATTTGTAATGCATCAGTAGTTCTGGAATTAGTTCCGCCTTATTTATGATATGCGAGTTTTTGAAATTCAGTTTAAAAATTAGTTTTGCTTAATAATTTTACCGAATTTTATTTATTTACTTTCAATTTATTTTATATTTGTTAAAAAAACCTTTTTAATCTATTTATTAACCATGTTACTTTAATATTTTATCTTCATTTTACCATTTGGCAGTTAAACAATTGAAGTAAAATGTAGAATCCACTCCAGCCAACGTTTATCTCGATTTTGGCACTCACTTTGACCGCTTTTTTTGGACCCCCAGGCTGTCTATCAATGTTTTGGGATCACTCGTTATGCTCATCACGTTGGCCGCATTAATTTGCACACACGATAACCCAGCAAACTCGTGGGCATCCCTGCCCTACCTCCGATTTCTGGGGGCAATGCAACGCCTGACGCTAGATTTGCTTTATATGAGCTGCAAATTGGTTGCTCACGTAAATGATTTTCATTTTCCAATCATAACATTACGCGTGCCTGCACTGCCAAATGCTCACCTGGTTTGGGGTGAAACCACCCACAAGCGAGATGGAAATGGAGATGGAAAAATTGGGGAAAAACCGTAAACATTTGCGGGACTCACAATTTGATTTTTCCCCGGATTCGCGGCTGTTGCTGCTGATTACAATGAGGCGGCGAATTGAATTAACATATTGGCCGGCGGGTGGAATTATGGCTCTCTGGGAAGCTCTGGATATGGCTTAAATTGTCTGCAAATAATTTTGCCATGGCTTATGAGGGGGTGGGGAAGGGCGGTAGGTGCGGCGAGGGGCGATTCAATTATTTATGGCCTCATGCGCGACTTGTTTGCCTTTGTTAATGACGAGGCGGAAAGTAAAAAGCGCAAACTGCCGGCAATTGGCAGCAGCTGAAACAGGAGCCAGGATCCCAGGATCCTTTGGTTTGGCTGCTCGCAAAAAAAGTTAATTAAAAGTGCAATCAAGCAGCAGCCCCGGACCACAGAAAGGGAGGGAGCCACAGGGTGGTGGGGGCTATAGAGCAGCAGGTCCTGAACGAAGCTGACATTTTGCCTGCAACCTAGACGAGAAAAATAGACGAAGGCGATGAAAGTAATTTTCAGGACACACAAAGATACACAAAAAAATGTAAAGGGTAATAAGAGGCAGAAAATATCAGGGAACAAAGTTCGGAAATAAAAAGACAACAGGACAAAAATAGAATTTTGTAAGTATTTTTTACAGACTTCTTGAGGCAGCTTTTGATTCATAAGTGATAATAGGGAGATGTTAAAATAATCTGTATAATTTCTTAAGCTTTTAAAGTTGTTGCCTTGAAGTTGTTTACTTTGAATATTATTTTTTCAAGTGTACAGGTCATATGTAGCATGTTGTACATAAGTCCTCGCTCAAATACGAGCACGTCTAAGTGGGCGGAAAGGAGGCGTGCCTACCTGGCACCCCGCGCACAAATTGCTGCAATTATAGACGCCATAAATTATAACAACTTAAAGCTTAGGTAAACGAGAAAAAAGTGAGAAAAAAAATATACGTATGAAAAGATAAAGGAAGTGGAGGCAAGCTGGAATGAGATGAGACTTTGAAAAATGCATTTAATTGATTTCGATGACCGTCCTTGGCTTTTCCTGACAGGCAATATAATTTTTTATTGCTTCTCATCTCCGGGATAATTTTTTCCGCTAGCTGCGCAGGTGCCAAAGTTCCTTTGATTATGATTTATAGGGTGAAGCTGAAGATTAAATAATAAAACAAATTCTTGAAGTCTACAAACTTTGGAGATTAATTTATTGTTTCCTGGAAGAATAGTTATTATTTAGTTTAAGTGGAAACCTTGTTCTGTGCCTGTCAAGAATTCTAATTATTCCTGTTTCCTTAGACAGCCGCCGTTTATGTTCAATTAAATGACCGCTCTCTTTTGAAATTCTTGCGGTTTTTGAACTGTCAACACATCAATTAATTAACCATTAGGACCGCATTCATTGCCGGCAATAGGAAAATGTCCAGGGAGTGGCCAATCTGATGTTTGCGGTTGTCATAATTACCCCATCGCTCAAGTTCAACTACTTGGACAACTCGGACATTGGACAAATGAAGTTGTGGACAGCATATTGTAGCAGTTGCCAGCTGCCAAGGCCGAGATCCTTTTGGCCTTTGGTCCCGTACTTAATGTACCATAAAGACGGCCACAAGCGCAAATATCGAGTAATTACGAGGTTTTGGCCTTGGGGTTTTTGGTCGGAAATGTCGGCTCCTGAGTGGCCCTTAACATTTTGATTCGATTTCCCACTGAGCCCTGCTTGCGGGCGGTCCAATTAAAAAGTAATTTAATAGCGCGTTGCATTAATTCCATTTCAACTTCTTGGCTCGGACAAATTTAATAGTCTCAACCCACTGGCTCTTCCCTCTCTCTGCCTGTTTGGTGTGAGTGTGTGTCTTGCGTCTTCTATTAGTTTGCAAATCATATTTATTTATTAATTCAAATTGCATTTGCCAGGTGGTAGCGAAGATACGGACAGATGGGTTGCCCGGCAGCTGCGGTTTGTCAGACAAACGTTATTGCATCTCGAAGACAAGAAATTGTTGGCACAGAGATGCTTTAGGTTTTACTCTTTCTAGGAATATATTTATTATGGCATAATGTTTAATGTTTTCAGTGTATTATAACAATAAATATATTTTTTATTTAAAATATAAAGGAAATTAAATATTATTTAATTTGGATTATTTAAGTAAAACTTTCTTGTAATACAAAAGATAACTAAAGAGTTTAGTTCAATATTGTTTCATGAACCAATTGAGATCTATAAGAGCATCTATGTCTTAAATTACCCATCTCTTAGATAGTTCCTATACTTGCTTTCAATCTCTCATAAATATCATAAATATTGGTCAGAGTATGAGAGTCTCTTGGCATTTCAATTACGAATTGAGCTTGCTTTTCCAATTCCATTTTGGCCCTGTCTCCCGGTGATGTTGAGCTGTGTTTTTTGGCTTGTTTGCCCGGCACTCGTGTAACAGCTGCAGATGAAAATTGCAAATGAAACTTAGCCCCAGCTCAGCTGAAGTAAGCTGAAGTGGGGCCTGGAGTGTGGGGTGGGGGGACTTCTGGCTAGTCCTGTGAAGTGCATCGGGAGTCAGAGGGCATCCGGGCATCCAAGTGGCTCTGAGCCGGCTTGAGGTCCTTCGGTCGATGCACAAATCAACGTTAAGTGCATGTAGCTCGCACAAACACCGGCCCCTTGGCCCTCGCCGGGGTGTCAAAGTTGCATGTTATTGCATCAGCATTACTTCTTCTTCAACTTGTGCTCATGTGTGTATGTTTAAATGTGTTTGTGGCTTTAAAAACACGGGGATTCAGCTTGTTTTTACACATTGTACATTAGGGAGTAAGCAAGAGAAAACAAACAGGAGTACAAGATACAATTAGGAAACTAGACTTTAATTGTCATAAACTATTTTAAATGTGTTGCAAATAATAGAGAACTGGTTTATAAATTACCATATAAAATAAACAAGAACATGTCTGGGAAATATATATTATAAATGATTAAGAATCTCTTAAAAAAGTGCTTTAAAAATAATTAAAACTAAAAGTCTTCGTGTGTTTACATTTTCTGTATTTTTCTATGTTTTATATGATTTAAGTATACCATTAATAATATCAATAATGAAAGAAGGGTTTAATATTTAAATGTATACTCTATATTTTATATTTTATACACAACAAGTCTTTGAACCACCCTCCTCTACATATACATATATTCAAAATGCAAATGCTAGTGAGCCATGAGTTCTCTCTGCGGTTGGCCCTATTTTATCGTTTTGGCCAAAAACTTTTCATTTTCCCAGCCATCTTAGTGCTCTGATTAATTGCATTTCAAGTGCCCTGATTGGGGGGCGTGTGTGTTAGGGGGTCAAAGGCCAAGGGGCGGGGCGTTGCAACCGCAAGTGCAAACGAGCCAATTCATTAGCACCATTCGAAACAAAATCCGAATTAACCCAATCTACAGCCGTGGGTCGTCCGGAGAAGTCGGAAACTCACTTTTAAAATTGCTCATAAACTTTTTCAATTTCAGCGGGCACAAAATAATGGCAAAAGCCCTGCAACCGGAAAACAGGGAAAGCGGAAAAACAAGCAAACTTGCGCCGGAGTGCTTAACCAACATGCTGAAAATGTAGACATCAACCGCACCCGTAGCGAGTGCGCTGCCCCAAATGAAGTGAAGCTTCTTGTAGGAGCCTCTAGCCCTCCCAAAAAAAAATCCGAAAAAAAGGAAGAAGAAAAATCACCCCCTTTTTGGATCCGGATCCCGATTCCGATCCCTCTGCGGCAGCGATTTTATGCGCAATGCGTGCCTCGAGTTGCAGGGAAGGCAAAAGAAAAAAGAAAACAAATCGAAGATGGAGTGGAATGCCAACAATTGGCTACAGAAACGAAAAAACCAAGCAAGCAAAGGAAAAGCATACGCAAGAGTCAATTGTTTTTCAGTCCCTTGGGTTAAGGTCTGCCACCGAGTATTGTGGCTAAAATATTATTGTCATGCCATGATGCCGCAAAATTTATTACAGAACAAAGATGCTCGACTAATTTTGTTAGACTTTAAGTCAATCAGAAATAAACTATTTAAGGCCAGCAAGTCAAATAATAATCCTTGGGCTTGATTTCTCAGTTAAATTAATATTTGGAAATTGTTGAAGTAATTAATTCTTTATCATTTAAAAAAAAATCATTGAACTAAGCCTGGCAAAATGTATTAATTTACAATATTAATTATGTCTCAATGTAAATAAACTACCCTTTCCTTCTATTTAAATGCACTTGCAATCAGCATAAGGTTTTCTCAGATAATAATAATAATAATTGACATGCCTTGGGGTATAAAATCCCGCATTAATTATGAAATTAATCAACACCAATCAAGAAGTTTTTGGTTCGATTGTTTGTTTGCTTAATTTTAAATCCCCCCCATCTCATCATCACCGCATCAGCATTCTCTGCCTCATACTACCCAAAGTTCTGGCGCTTTTTCCACTTTTCCGACTGGCGCAACTTTAATGCTCTACACCTTTTCCATGTGGCAGCGTCGTACACTTTTGATGGGAAAAGTTTAATAGCTTTCGACAATAAAACTTCACCTATTATGTAACAAAGCCCAGAACAGAGCGGAACGCTTACCGACGCCATCTCCAGTGCCTTTCCTTTCCATAAACCCCCGAGTGCCTGTCGATCGACTCGTCGACTAATGGAGAGACAGCACAAGAGCCGGTACAATAGTCATGCACTTAAATAAATATTTAATAGTTATAGCAAATTAAAAGCGGAATAATTCAAATATAATTATATTTTTTAATGCTTTGAAAAATTAAATCTTAAAAAGTTTGAAAAGAAAAACTACTATATAAAATATTATTCATTTATTTAGGCTTAACCTTTTTCAGTGTTGTATCTTGGCTACAACAATACTTTATTGGCTGCTACAACGAGGCACTGAAATAGACTAGTATGTAGTATGTAGGTGCCATGGAGGGAGCGAGGGGCCTTCATTACCATGCGGCACATGAGAGGCCGATGGCCCCATTCCCATTCCCAGTCCCCAATAACCCCGATAGTACTCCCCCGCCCTTTTGACCCAGCGCTCCCATTGCCACTCCGCAATCCCAATCCCATTGGGGTTTTGGCTTTTATTGCGCGCTGGCTCATTGCCTTCCAATATTAAATTTCAGCTTAGCAGCCGGGTTAAGGTCGCTTCCTGTTGGCCAACACCCGCTGTGAGGGCACTGATAAAAATAATATTTCAAAAAAGGTTTAACTGATTAAGAAATGATTTTTTGGGGATATGTTTTATAATGTTTATTAAGTGATTATAAAATAAATATTAATTTCAGATTTCAGATAATAAAACAAAGCCTGCTTTTAGGCTCTTACTAAAAGGATTCAAAATCATTTGAGCAGTAATTGAACAATTTAACAATATTTATAACCAATATGTTCATTAATATAATTATATATCCCTTGAACTTTATTCTCAGTGCACTTGTGGCTGAGGCTTTATCAGTGTGTGTTTTTTTCGTGGGTGTTGGGATATCTTTGACTTTGCATCTGGCCATGTTTACTTTGGCGCCTCGCTGGATGGCTCTATTTCCTGCGATCATGAGAATGCCCATGCATATAATTAAATTTTTTGGTGAATGTTTATTAAAATTGTTTGCGCCGAAAGTTTGCGTTTGCTTTTTAATGAAAAAATTGTTCCGTATATCCGTAGAAAGCGAGAGCTAGTCGAGGATAAACTTTTTTTTTTGCTGCCAAGTCACTAATGTTGTTTTCCCTTTTCGCTTTTCTTTTTCCTCGTTCGCGCATTAAAATACTTGGGCATTACTTTTTGCCTGATGAAGGAAACAATTTGCATTGCAAAAGGGGGGGAGGGAGGTAGGTAGAAAGGGAAACGTGGAAAAGCGGAAAATGAAAAAAGAGAAATGCGAAATTGATTACCATTATAATTGTAAATTGTTTTCCAAAGTCGACATTTGAAGTTATTTTTACAAAATCCCCCAGGATTCAGTTTTCCGGAGTGGGTAAAGTATTCAATTCTGATTTTGGCATAGTTCTAGGAAAAATTCAATTTCGGCAACTCATGCGTTTAATAAGCTTTTCCTTTCTGCGATGCTCTTTTGGTTTTTTTCCTTCTCTTTTATTTATGAAAACGGTAGCTGGAGACAGTCATCCCATGGAGCCTGATCCACAAGCATATCCTTTTAACCCATTTAAGTTATCCATGCCTCGCAGCTGTCACAGTCTGGCGATTTGGGGTCTTTTGTCTTTGGATTTTGCCTCCGCTTTACCCTTTCCCCTTTGGGTCGAAGGTCAGCTCCTGTCGGACGAGCACACACACCAGCAAGCACGCAAATCGGGTGACACCCACACACTGCTCCGCTGTTACTGTAAAATTTATTGTTTCCCAATATATGCAAAATATCTTGGATATTCTTAACTTGAGTCTAGCGACTAAGATGTACCCATACATATGAAAAGTATTACAATTTTAACTCTATCGAAAATAGTAAAGAAAATACTTGTATTTCCTATATTTTGAAGGATCTCTGTAAGTGTGAAAATATAGATAACAAACTCAATGAAATTAACTTGAAATATTTGTTTGTTTGTTTATTATACATTTGATAAAATTTAAATACTTTCAAACTATCTGTAAAATCTCTTCTTATAAATTCCATTATACCCGATTTCTCCCTTTCATCAAGGGGTACAAATATTTGTGAGGGAGCAGCGCATTTCCCGCCATCTACATGGAAACCCTAACCCGTTGAGTGTCTGTATTGCGGTTGCCGCAATTGAATGTGTCCTGTTATTGCTGCTGATGCGGCTCCTGCGACTCCTGGCAGCGGCATTTTGACACAAAATGTTAAATTTGTCCGTCAGTCACTGGGGAAATTTCGGTTCTGTTCGAGGGTATCCTTTGTGGATGTGGATGCGGCCGGGACAAGGGGCCAAGTCCCGAAACACACACACACGTGCTCCTGATGCGAGTACAACGGTATCGCTTGCCGCAATGCTGCTTCTAACAATGACAAACATATTTGCCAAACCCCAAAACCAGAGACCCCACTCCCTTCCTCATCCTCCTGTCTGTTTGCCTTTTGGAGTGGAGCAACTTTACACATTTGGCAGTATATTTATAGCCCAGCATCCGTTTCAGGAGCTTCAAGTTTATGCGAATGCAATATCATGAAGTAGATGTAACTTTTCGGAAATTTGCAAAAGTTTAGTCGGCACACGAAGCCATTCCAAATAGTGTTGGCCATAAAATGAGCTTAAACTTAGTTCAGAATTTAGGTTTACGGCGAGGTAATCGAAATCACATAGGATTAAGTGCAGGCTACATTTGAATTGCAGGAGAAAAGTTTTGCCAGGTGGGTAATAAATTTTCTCGTTGGAGGTTAATTTATATAACACACTTAATCGTTGGCTTAGAAGGGATAAAATAATTGTTATTTTATTTGTAATATTATAGAGACTCCCTTTGAAATTAAAGCAAACTTATAGGTAATTAAAGTTATTAGAAAAATGTATTATATCTTCTGTCAAATTAATTGATTCTATGTATAATTTTCTTAAAATATTAAACTATTATAAAAACTTATAAAAAAGTTTCTGATTAAGTTGTATATGTTTTAAAAGAATTATTTATAACTTTCTTGTGCAGTTGTTTAAATATATTAATAATTCATTTTCCTATTGATTTCTTCTCCATAAACCTAAAGGATATTTTCACATCTACTCGTTAGACGTACAATCGAAATACAGCTCTTTAAAGAGTCCCTTTCTTTGAGGGAAGGGAAATGCAGATGGAAAAACAGATATGATTACCCGCGATAATTTTGCGCTATTGTTGTGTCTGTCTCGATTTCGATTCGGTTATTTGCGGTCGCTGTAAAAGTGTTGCAATCGATTGATTTGAATGGCTTTGAAATGGGATAGTGATGGCTGACGCTTTGTTTTTGTGGCCGACGTGTGTCTGGTATTGGCTTACTAATTGTTTGCTCGTCTGCGTCGATAGATGGGCCAATCTCCCTGGGAGTCATGTCAGCGGAAAGCCTTTGTCGGGCAACAACTTTACAGACATTTGGGGTCAAATTAAATGTTAGCCAACCGAAGACAAATCGTATTGTCAAAGAATACAAAATCCAATTTATTCGCCTGACAATTGTCCTGCCGATGGGATCAATATCAATTGCCTGCATGTGCAGCATCAGGACTTTATTTTACGCTTGACCAAGCCAATTTCATCATGCCTTGGCTCTTTTCGATAAAGGATAAAGCCATCGAATTTATGCAAATTCGTTCAACTTGTTGTGCTTGTGCAATTTAAATGCGTTTAGCGTTTAAAAGTTGAAATCGCTTCCTATTATGATGCTATTATTGTTAGCTCGAATTTCGGTAAGCGGCTTAACTGAATTTTCCAACTGAACTGAAGGAGAATTTCCCAACAACAATGCCCCAAAAACGCACAAAACAAACTCCAAACTATGTATTTACTTAAGGCATCAGGCATCAGATTGTGTTGCCATTGTTGTTCAAAGCCTCTCTCTCTCTTCCGCTCTCCTCCTCTCGAACGTTTTGGCAAAAAATAAGTTGACACATTTTCTGATTGTTTACAAATTTGGGCAGTCATGCAGAAGCAGCCGGTCCTTGGTCCTTGCTGCCATCGGTCCTCGGTCCTTGGGCGACACACACTCACACACACAGGACCTTGCCAGCGACCTCGCTTTTACTCCTTGCTCGCCAAAAACTTAATCCAAACTTTGCATAAAGGCATGTGGCAGGGATTTATATCCACTACAATATAGGTTTTTGGGTTCTGTAACTACACTGAGATAAAGATTTAAGAAAAAGCGTTTAACACAAAATAAATCAAATTTAAAAATAAATTAAAAATGTATATCACAGATTTATTAAATAACATAAAATTGATAATCTTTAAATATTAAATATGTTATTTAGTTTCTGTCTTAAATTTTTCCCTCTGCCCACAACTATATGGGTTTATGGGCTCCTATTTTCCAGTAAGGGCTCGTGTCTGTATGTGGGGAAAAGTTGGCCCGGCAAGGGTTTAGTTTTTCCTTCGTCCGTTTCAAACAAAAACGCAAACATGAAAGCAAAGATTTAGTGCGTGTCGGCATGAACTTGGATTGTCTGCAGATGTATTGTTGCAACCGGTTTGTTGGATTTTCCGGGGGAGACAATGATATCCTACCAAGCGGGAGTTCCTTACCAGAAGCATCTTTGTCCAATTTGGTTTCGAATTTAAGCCCAGGCCGTTTGCTAGGCAATGACATATTTATGGGTATGAATATCCAGGATATCCCTGTGTGTCTCAAGTGGTTGAAGAAACCAGGACCAGGTGTGCTCTTGGCTTTATCTCTCCGCAATGAACCATTTAGCAAGGTTATACATATCAAAAGTTGACAAGGTTAGGATTTTAAAATAAAATTTTCGAGTTTATGTGGAAAGATTATACCTCTGATTATAATCAAGTTTTCAACAACGTGTTTGGGGGTTGCTTAAATGTAATTTTATCCTTTTTCGTATGAAAAATAATTTCAAAGGTTTTTATATTTAACAATTTTTTCTAATTCAATAAATCTCAAACTTGAAGAAAATATAATTTTCTTATATTATTTAAGTGCAGGAAATCCGTGAACAGCTGTGCAAACCCTAAATAACTTAATTTCAGGACTCACAATTGGTTAATCGATGGCAGCTTATTCATTCAGTCAATGGCATTTTAAGTATCTAAGTGTCATCGCCTCATTAACCCTGCCTTAACCAATTCAAACCCTACACAATCTTTTCCCTATTTCCCAAACCCCGGACCAAGTGATGTGCTTAACCCCAAGCTCTTTTCTCAGTTAACCCTCCACAAACTACAGAGAGTTTTCCCACACAAGCATCTTGTGCCATCGAACCCATGAAAGTAGGCAACATATTTTTCTCAGGCAGCAACAAAAATTAATTGGAAATCACAATCAAGGGGAAAAGGCAGAGAGTTTCACACCTGCTTTGGAGGTGGGTGTGCGTTTATGACATTGATTGCCCGCACGCACACTTGGGCACTTTTGGCACACACTCTATCGCACATCCAAAGGATTAATTAAATAATTTATATGTGCTTTTGTTTTGGTCGTAACTTGATTAAGCCCACAGCAAACACACACTCAAAAGCGCATAAGGTTCGCGCGTGTGACAGCCCCGGCAATGGCCTTTATATGGCAATTGGCTCAAATTGCCGAACAGTTAATGATAGACAAATGTTTGGCCAATGTTCGATTTGACTTGGCTTGACTTTGGCCCATGTCACTGACACCGAACAAAGGCTGATTCTTGGCCCCTGATTAGCTGAGATAACCGAAGGGCGCAGACACACAATAACACGTGCCAATTAGAGTGGCAAAACACCTGAAACCTCTGCGATGCGATGCGATGCCATTGCCAGATAATTGCGCCAAATGCCCTGCCAAATTTAGACAAATCTCTGTTGGCTCTAAGGGACCTTTAGTCATTTAAATTTCAATTAAATGTACTTAATTAACAAGCTGGGCAATTGATTTGATGGGACTGCTGATGGTGTTGCTGCTGATGCTAGCCCATTCACACCTAATTGACAACATCAAGTTGAATATGGATGGAGTAAAACGAAGAGGGGGTTTTACTAAAAATAATCAAAGGGGTTAATTAGTGAATATTTTATGGATACAACAGATATTTTGGTATGCAAATCAATATATAATAAATTCATTTTAATTTCTGCTCTGCTTAACACATCACAATCTTGGCTGAATTTATTGTAGGAATTTATTTTACATAAATAAATGATAATACATTCTAAAAATCACTATCCAATCAAGCAAATACAGTGAGCTCAATCAAATGAACAGCAGACAAACTGAAATCCACTCAACCGAGCTGTGAAACTTTTTCCAACACTTCTTCCTCTGACGCATTAGTGAAATGTTGTGCAAATGAAATTTTAATCAGCTCGAATGGAGGAACGGCATTGCAAATTGGGGCCTGGCCATGGCTTCAAAGGCTTAATTAAGCCCAAAACGAAAGACCAAGTCAGTGAGCACTTCCGCAGTTCACAATTCGGGGGGACATTTGGCAGACTGCCGCTGTTAAAGTGCGACAAGCGGATATCCGGCCGCCGTTCAATGGAGCACAATCCAAGAATCCAAAGAGCAGCACAATGATATCAGGGCCAATACCGCCGAACTGGGCCACAAAACAGTCGAGGAGATTGCGCCAAACAAAACGAAACAAAAACTAAACAAAACGGCCAACGACAGTTGAATGGAAAATGACAAAACAGGAGTTGAAATTTGACGTTTTCCACGGAAAAGTCAGGGGGGCTGCCATCTCGCCACCTTACTTTGTCATTGTCCCCGCGCCTTTACGCTTTTCCCCATTTCCACAGTTCCCTTTTTCCCTCCATATTTCCTCTTTTCTCCCCTGTTCTTTCCCTCTCCAGCAGCTGGAAGAGCCCCGAGAGGCAGCAACATTGTTTTTAATATCCGCTAAAATTGTTGTTTATACAATGTCGCCGGGAATGAGTAGCATAGTTGTCGTCGCCCCCACATCTTCCTCTTAAAAACAGTATAGTTTTGGTACAGTAAACTAATGATAATTACAAGAATTTCATTTTATTTAGTAAACCTTCTTTGAAAAATACATTTTAAGTATTAGGAAACCTCTTTAAAAATATTGTTATTTTATTTTAAATAGAAATCTAGTCAACTTTTTTGAGTTTGTCCTGTACGGCTGCACTTGTTTTAGCTTCTTTTGTTACAATTGTTGGTGTTGCTGCTGATGTTGCTGCTGATGTTGCTGCTTGTGGTTTGCTTTTGGGGCTTGAGGGCAGCTCCGTTGGCGGTATTCGCGTGGGTTGAGCTCCGGTTGCCAAGCTGCAATAATGCAAATTGTAGTTGATTGCCCGCTCTCCCTGCCACACCAAATTGTGACTTAAAGCATTTGCATTTTGTCTTTTCCCTGCGAATATTTCATCTTAAAAAGTTTAGTGCAAAGCAAAATGGAAAATCAAGAAAGGAAGTTAGCCTTCGGGCAAGAAATGAGGGTGTCCTGGCGGATTATTAGATTATTATTACAGCTAATTTGGTGAAGCTTCAAGGATTTACATCAAATAGGGAAGAAAATATTTGTTTGGAGATTCTCTTAAATTGTTGTATTACAAATATTTTTTAAATGTGTAAAAGTGTAAAGTAAGAAAAAAAAACTACAGGTAAACCCTCTCCATTTCATTTCATGCTTTCGACTCCACTCTGCAAACAACTCTTGAAAGTTCGACGGAGAACTCTAAAATATGGACGTGTCTCTAATGCAACTTTAATGCCTCAACCGACCGCAGGATGGCGGGGGAACTGTTTAAATTCCGACCGAGTTTAGTTTCTACTCTGCGTGACCCGTGACCCTTTCTACATTTCAACCAAAAAAGTTCCCTCCACCAGCTGCAACTTGTGAAACTTTTGACTTTCGGTTCTCCTCTCCTTGGGGGATTTTATATGCAGGCTTTTCGGTAATTGAGTATAATGGTGCATTAATTATTTACAATTGTTTGAAATTGTAGAACCGAAAACACAAGACCGAAACAAAAGTTATAAATACTTTCAAGATTAATTAGAGCATTTGTTTCGTTTTGTTCGCAACTTATAGAGTTATTCGACTTTCCACTGACAGCAGCTGCCCCTTTGAAATTGAAAAGTTTTCGCTCGCCAGTTGGATAATTTTTTTTGCGTTGAAATTTTCCATCAACTCGTGGCTCCAACAATTAAAAGGCATTCATTAATTATTGAAAGGGTTTTCATTAAAACTAGGCATTCAATTATGATAATATATTTTTTGATTTTTTACGAATAAATTAATGTAGAGAAGAGATATTCTTTATTTCTATTTATTTTAAGAGTATTCGTTTCCTTTTGAATCCCGGGATAATCCTTAAAAATTTATATTTCAATAAAAGAAAAGGTACCATTATTTTCCATAAATAGAGATTGCAAAAAAATACTCGCTGACTGCGTTAAACTTTTTCTATTGTTGGCACAAAAGGATTAAACAAAGGACCCCTGACAAGCATTGCTGTCAGTCTAATACAAAAGCATTCAGGTAATAAAAATATATTTTTAAATAAACAACAAACTTTTCCATCGGCTAATTTTATTTATGTTGTTTTCATTGCTTTATTCCTAGTATCTACGTGCTCTTTCTTTTATTTTAATGAACAGCTTTTGAAGCCAACCATTCATTTAGTTCAGCTCTTCCCTTTCACTTCACTTAAGATAACTTCACACATGTTTAAATAAATTAGAATTCCAATTAAGTTAAAAAAACAAGCTTCTAAACGGATGCGGCGCATATTTAAATAGGAAAACTTCTGGCATCCCCTCTACGTAGTACATATACCAAATTCCTTTTGAATGTAATTTGCATATATGGGGCGAGTGGACAAGTACTTTGGCCATATTTAACTTGAAATATTTACCAGACGACCAGAGCTCCATTTGCAGACCGAATATGAAAGCGAAAAGGCAAAAAAGTGGAGCGGCTGGAAAATTATGCAAAGTCAGCAGAAACTAAGCGATGGCCGAATGCTAAATTGTGTAGGCCTCAGTGCGTATACTTAATTAACTACAAGTTGGACATGTGTTCACAAAAGGGAAGGCAAACCTTTGGGGATCTGAGGGAAAGTTCTTGGTTTTTGGTCTTCGTCGGTCTTGATTTTTGTAAATATTTAGTTAGGCCTGGGCTTTTCGTTACAAAACTAATTAAATACGAAAGGTTCCAGTTCTAGTTCCAAGGAAAGTTAAGTAAATATTGAAATAGGTCCCATGAATGCAATTCGGGTGTCCTTTTATTATTTGCACAATGCTGCAAAAGCGCAAGCTGCACTGTCCGAAGGTCTACGGCAGATTTCACCTGGATTTCAGTCCATAGTCGAAGCCTTTGGGCAAACATTGAGACTCGACCGCAAGGTAATCAAATTTTACAGATGGAATGGAAGTGGGAATGGGAATGGCAAGCTTGAAGCCAAAGTCCAATTTGTCACTTGGCAGCCAGGTTTTGCTCGGGCTCTTTGCTTTTGCTTTCTGGGCCAACACGTCGTATACGCATTTTCCATTTGCATGTTGCATTGGCAGGTAAACATAAATGACAATTTATTGGATTCGAATTGAATTGTGTGTAGCCAGCAATTTCAATTTGTTTTCAGTTTAGTTTTCCATCCCTGTTGCCCCTTGGCAATCTTTTAATTAAGGCAAACTGCTCGATGGAAAGGTCACTTAATTAATATTGATTATGATGGTCTTTGAACACACTTTCATCCCGCTAATGCATCGTCCATTCATGGAGATTAATTGACCGGTTGATTATCATCCTTTAACTGTCTTTATTCCTTGCTTCTTTCCCTCTCTTAGCTCATCTCGATCATTGGTTGGCTAATAAACCCAGCTTCAGCTTCAGTCGGAGCTAGAAAAACAGCATTTAAATTGGAATTTTTTCATTTACATTTGTGGGGAATTTCCCCGGCACTTGGTTGTCGAGGATGCCAGGCATTTCCCTCATTCCACCGACAGGCATACAGACATCCACAAGATGTGTCGTCCTTGTGCCAGGCATTCTCATGCATATGTGAGTGTCATATTTCATTATTTCGGCAATGCACTGGAGAAGAAAGTGGGTTAAAAGTTTGGAAAAAATATAGACAAATATTTATAATAATATATATTAATATTTTTATCAGATGATTGACAGTTTTTTAATAACAAAAGATTGCCTTTAAGTGGATGATAAAGAAGCTAAATTAAATATTTGAAGACCAAATGTATTTTGAAAGCCTTGCTGCCTATTTTAAATTGAATATTGCTGGGTTCCAAAATTATTTACTCGTTATAATTTTCAGAATAATTTTTCCTCTCTGCATTGGTCACGTCTGCGAGCCCGAATATTGAACCAAAAAATTATGCTTCAGCTTTGTTTCTTTTCCTACTCGCAAATCACATTTCCCATTTTTGTTGGTTTTGCCCAATTCAATTATCTGCATATATCGGCCACTTTTCAAAATTGAATTCAATACGATTGTCTACAAAGAAACCGCTTAAAGTCAAATTCTGACAGGCAATTGTTCAGCAATTTTCGTGCGACTAATTGAGCTGCTGATTAAAGCCAAACGCTCCCCGGCAACTGCCTGGCAACTCAGCATGACACTCGTGCACCTGCGAACCAAATTGAATAAAATTCGGAAGCCATTTGGCCAGCTATTTCGGCTCAGATATCCAGCTGGCTCAGACCCAAAAGCAGGCTTTGTATTTTATGTGTTTTCTGACTTTAATTTGCCTGATTTGCGCATGGCTATGCAAATTCGGGGGCATTAAATTATTGGCCGGACAATCGGCCTGCTTTTCCATCTACAGCGACATAAATACCGACAATTTATGTCAATTCGATTTGCCTGACGCTCTCATACACCCACACATCCACGCGCACATGGCCCTCACCAGTATATGGAGAAAAGCAGGACTAATGCCTTAATGCCTGCAGGATTCGTTGGCCATTTTGACGAGGCCTTTTGTGACCCGGCACTTTTCCGCCACCGCCATTGCCCGCATCGATGCGTGCAAATTCAATCTGCGGGCCATGGTCGCTGCAATTTGTGTTTTCTTTGGCTGTTTAGTTACAGTTTTTTATTGCCTCGATATTTGTTATATACTCGAAGCGATAAAATCGTTAGGAGCAGGACATTAGCTGTGGCAGGATGTGCCATGGCCTTTTGCTTATTTTCTTGCGGTTTGATGGTGGGCGAAGTTGTACACTTGAGAGAAAATTTTACAGAATACGAGCTAGAATTTATTATGGAATTTGTTTTAAAGAAGTTAAATATATTTTTAAATGCATTAGAAAACTGTTTTTCAAATAATTTTAAATATTTTGCATAAATATGGTTGAATTTTCTAATTCAAATTATACATAAATTTCCTACAAGTGTAGTTTTTGCCGCCCTTTGTGATTAGTTGGATTTTTGCTTCATGTTGTATTTATATATTTTTATTAGATTCGCAATTTCGAGAGGAGCTATTTGTGGCACGCCCACAAAGTGCGGCTGGTCATGGAGGGCTAACCGGGGGAAAATTCTGCGGGAAACTAGACCCGCCGGATATTACCACGTGCCGTTTGGCTTAAAGTTTACTCTCGCTTTCCCTACTCGACGAAAGTTTTTTATGGCTGGCAGGGAAATTGCAAAAGGCAGCCAAATGAACGTTGAGAGAGAGAGGGAGCATAAAAAGCGTCATTCAAATTAAGGACATTATTCCTTTCGCTGCCGCTGTCTTCCCCACTTTCCATTTCGCCTTTGAGTCCAAAGTGCGAGTGTGTAACGCATTTAAATGGAAATGTCAGCGTTGCGGAAACGCGCAACGGTTTTAGCTTTTCCTTATTCCACCTGCCTTTTGAGAATTACTCCCACTGTCTTTGCTATTTTTTTGACTGCTTTAATTGTCTGCAGGATGTGTGGGTGCGTGTGTGTGTGGAATAATACGTTTTTACATTTGGCACTTGGCTTTAATGCTTCTTATTTATGCATTTCGTTCATTTATTTTTCATTTATTGTCTAAAGACATTTGCATTTCCACAGCGAGTGCGTCACGTTTACGTTTTCTTTTGCATACTTTTGGGCTGCCGCACCAAATGTTAATCATACGCCGCGTTGTCTGACAGAGAGCAAAGGCACAAACTCTAATTGAATTGCTTAGAATTGGCAGGTCAACGGCAGGCTGAGCTGAAAATTTAAATCTCGTCGCGAAACGAGGCGCAAAAACACCTGCTTTGATCTTGGCCGTCTGATGATGATGATGGTGTTTTTCTGTTTTTCTTATCAATTGGCAGGGAATCAGGTCGGAATTTTCTGAAGGTTGTTGGTTGGTGTCAGCAAATGTCAGCAAAAGAAAATAACACAAAAATAAAAACCAACTCTCCGGCGTCGACAGTGGCGGCGTGAAATTTAATCAAATAAATTAGCAATAAAGTTTTATTTTCGCTGTCACCATCTCAGGCGCTCGGGTGTTACACGTTGCGTATACGTAATGCCAAAGTGTGTTTTTATTGGCCGTCAGCTTTTTTTTTTGCGAGAGCGAGTTCGAGTTGTTTGAGTTTCAGTTTTTATTTCAACCGTGCACTCACACTGGCCGCGTTTCAATTAACATTGTCAGTTTGATGCGACCCTCAGTTTGGAACTAAATTAAAATCCTGGAAAGGGGATTAAGCCGCACACAAACACACACTATACCTTTGCCACACACATGTCAAGCTGTCGAAATGTCCATTTAATTAGGCCGAAATGAAGGATGTGATAAGGGTGTAGGATTAGGGGGTTTTTTAAGCTAGTCCCACACACCGAACCTAGCCTATTTATAAGCCTGCATGTCCCATTCGGAATCCTTCTTTTGGGACTTTCCGCCAAAGGCAAAAGTTAATTGAATTTTTGTTTTTGTTTTACTTTTAGCTTGCCGAGTGCGTGACTCTCTTCAATAGTTAAAGAATGGAGAGTAAGGGGAAAAACACTTTGAACTGTTGCAGGAATAACACATACACACACACCATTAATATGAACATAAATTGTGAGCTCCATAAACGATTTGAAGGCGCCAAAAGTTCTGCCAGCGATTATCAATACAATTTGCCAGCCTGCCAGCGCACATTTATCATTCAGAAATATTGCCTGAAACTAAGCGACAGCTCCGGCCATTTTACATATTTATGTCAGTGAAAGCACGCAAAATGCGAAATAACCAAAAACAAGTGTTCCGAAAGGGGCCGAGAGGGAGAGGCGCTTCGAACAAGTTTACCTTCATATTTGTTTCGCATACGTTTACAACTAAATAAATAAGCAACAAACAAACGCAGGACCACAAACTCAAATGCAAATACTAAAGCAAAATACACAAACAGACGCACAGTTCCCGCAAAAGTATGCAGCAAAAATTTTTAAACTCATGACACAGCCAATTTATATGCACGAAAAAAATATGTATAAAAACCGAATTGAAACCAAACGAATCGCATGGCATCGACAATGAATTGAATACAGCAAAATCCCCTTGTTACAAGGCTGGTTTACGTAAAAGATATGGAATGCCTGATATCCTTTTTAAGGGACATTTTTGGGAATAGTTTGTAAGGACTTTTAAACAAATATTTAAAGAAAGTAAACCCTTTTGGATTTATAATTTTATAATAAAACATTTTATTGTGTTTAAAATCATAAAATAATATTAAAAATATATTTCTTTTAGAGATTCAAAATTTGTATCTTATCTTCAGCCTTTGTTTGTAATTATTTCAATTTGTTATGGAAATACTTCTGGCTTTATTTTGTTCACCTAGACAGCTGAAATAAATTCATTTTTAATAAATAATTAATATTATATCTCCCTATAAACACTTGAAAGATTAGCCCAACTTAAACCCTACCTTATTCTTATTATTCCTAAACAAATATCGAAGATCTTTACTAAAACTTTCTTTATTTTCCCTTTGTTTATTTATAAATAACACATCAAATATTTATACGAGTTATCTCAGAGCAGGTACCATAAGAGTCCCTAAGGTTTGTCTTTGTTTTCACTCCATTCAATTCCAGTTGATATTCCCAAACGGCTGCTGGGCATCCTCGCATGGCGAAACCCCAAAGAGTTTTAGCAAAATGAAAAATTGAAAAACGCGCAACGAAATGCGATGATTTTGCGGTCGCCTGCTGAACTGATGCGTATCGGCGGCTTAGACTCTGGACACAAGGCGGCGGCAAAGGGCATAAATCATGGCGTATTTATCATAAATCAAATTGAATTCTCCTCAACAGGCCAAACATCGCCGCCTCTCGCCCCAGCCTCTATTCCGATTGGGATTGCCGGTTTGCGGATTTTGAGGGTTCACCCCCAAATGTGTTTGCTTGGCGCGCATATTTTATTTATGATTCTTTTCCAGTTGAGTTGCGAATTTGTGTTGTCTCTATCTGACAGCGCTTCCGTTTCTGTATCGATTTCTGATTCTTCCTGATTTGTATTGTATTTGTTGTATTTTTTTTTCATCGGATCAATCATTGTTTCGTACATTTTTGAGTTGAGGGGAGTCATGGAATGTAAAACAGGTTAACCGACCTGACAGCCTATCGAAAGTGAATACAAGACGACTGACATGGCATTATCAACTCGTTGACGGGAAAACCAATGGAAACACGAGGAGCCAAGAAGTCCGAATGGTCAAAGTGATAAATGCCTGTGGAAATGGATCCGAGAACCACTTTTCTTTTGCCGTGACCATTTGCACAAATTACTCGACAATTTTGCGTAGGCACTCTGAAAGCGAATATCTAGCAGTCATCATCTATTAGCTGAACAATAAATTCCCTTCAACATTTACCAGTCGACTGCTAGGCGGCCTCCTTTCAAAGGGTCAATGATATGTAAAGGTCAGCAAAGGGACTACAAAAACAAGATACAAGATTCGAGATATAAAAAAGGAAAAATAAATGTAAAATACTAAATTTTTACTGGAACAAATTGATTGATTTACATTGAAAAGAATAAAATATGAATTTTAAAATATTTAATAATTTTAGCATAAATAAAAATATTTCAGATATATTATAGACATTAAAATAATTATGGGAAGAAAAAATTTTTTCTAAGGATGACCTTTATTTAAAAGCACCCACCAAAAGCCTCATCTTAAAAGTTTTTATTTAAGATCGAATAATTTAAGAAATAATGCCATAGAATGCCACATAGGCCCGAGGAATATCGTAGGCAAACCAGTATGTCTCCAAAAGATATTCGCCCTCGGGAAATGGTAGAATCTTCGTAAACTGATAATTTATATATCCGATTGACAGCTTTTCAATGATGACATCATGCTAAAATTGTCAAATTTAAAATATCAATCATATTTCAGCCAGCCAAAGCAACTTACATCGTAAGGACATGTATGATTTAAATTGGAGTGGGCCTTTAAAATCCCGTAGAAGTATTCAGCGATAGGATGAGAGCTGGTATTCTTAAGGAAACGACAAGAATCGACTGTTATATTATATAAAAACGGTCTGTAGCCATTGAATCGTTTAGATATTGAAAAGTTCATCTAAAATTGAAGATTAGTTTTCGATAATATGCATTTAACTTTTTTTTTTGTTAATAAACAAACCTTGACTTTAGTGACATTTCGTTGAAATATATTTCCTCTTACAGAGACGTATTTGTAAGTTCGATTTATAGGTTTTATGAAGCAATATTCGATGGCGCAAAAATTTGGATCCAGGGTTTTGCATTTGATGTTTGTAAATTCAAATTTGCTTGTTATCTGCCGGGTTGTTAAATGTGTTTTAGATAATTTTTAAATAAAAGTTTATGTTATACCTGAAGAAAGTAAAAAGAAAAACAAATAAGGAGAACCAAAAAATTTAATTTGAAACACATCTTCAACGACTGAGCAACCACCTAAAAATGATATAATATTTATTGGAACAATGATTTTATATAGCATAAAGTCATTTACTTAATTGTTGTGTTCCGCTTACAATTATTTTAAATATTCCAATCTAAATTGAGCAATCAAATTATTATTTATTTTAGGTTATTTTATTTTTCGTTATTTCGAGTATTACTTAGATATAATAAATAATCTTTTATATGTTTCAGAGATTTATTTTGTTTAAAATTTTTTAAAATCCACCTTATTTTATTTAGTATTAATTTGGTGAATAAAGTCTTCTTAATGCTGCATGCTGAACTTTTTCATCTTTTACATAATTGGGTTGTTAAATATTTATTTAAAATTATGATTATAATCCTTCATCCTTCAATTATATTTTAATAATTTTGTAAACGCTGTCTTGTATATATTATTTGAGTAAATTGACCGATCGTAACCAGTTGAATACCAAATTGTGGCTGTGCGTTCTATATTTATCTATGGTTATCGTATAAATATATCTTGCCAATATTTTTCCCGCACAGTTCACTCTTTAATTTCTTTTCAATTTGTGCAGCTGTTTGAACATTTTGCTTTCGTTTTGTCGATTCACTTTTCCACTTTTTATTGGCAATGCCATCTGCAGGGTATATACGGCTGGCAGCTATAGTTTATGCTTTATAAAGCAGGGACTACTGGCATGATGGTATGAAGCATTCGAGCCAAGAAAAGTGGCGGCTACTATTTCGATTTGTGGCACTTTTATTGAACACGGACCTGCATTAAAAAAACATATTTTATTGTACTGTAAGGGCTTGTTGCCACCGCGTTGCCTGTAGTTGGTGTAGTTACTGCTGAAAATAAACAACTGTTTTCATTTGGTTCTATCCTCTTTTTTGTGGTACATCGGCCGGGCTGAGTAATATTTCTGATCGCTGGTCTGTTTAATGAATTTTTGTATTTAATGAATGAACAACATTTTTCTTGTTGCTTCCTCCTCTGAGTCTGCCTCTGTATTTTTGTCTGTTCTGTTCTGTTTTGTTCTGTGTTCTGTGCTCTGGTGCTCTCCTCGTATATGAATTTTTATTCGCTTCTGTTTGCCAATTGATTGGAAATATTTCTTTTCATGTTTTTCAATTTGGAAAACCAGAAAACAAGAGTGCGCAGTGGTGGTGACTGAGGAGGGGGATGCAGCAGCAGCAGCAGGCTACCTCAAACGAAATACAAACCCCCTTTCCGATCTGGAATCTCGGCGGCAAAGTGCTTTTGAGCGATGGCATATGAGTTCCCAGGTTCGTTCCCCCGTTTTTGTTTAGACAATAATAATTTTTGCCATTTTATTTCGGTGAGCTGGGGGCGCTCTCGACTCGATTTATGTGCCCCGGCTGCCTGACAGCTAATGTTAGCTTATAAAGCTTTAATTTATTTTGTTTTGATTACTGCGTTATTATCATGTACATAAACATGTTGCCGGACTATTGGCTTTTCTCTGATGATGATTGCTCGAGTGGAACATTCGAAGAGATTTACTCAGTGCCCAAAATTATGGATCTGCAATTATTATTGCAATATAAAACAAACTCTGGACGAGTTTACATTAACTTCCTTGGCGTATATGCTTTGTAGAGGGTTTACAGCAAGCTGTTATTTGGTTTAGTCTGCTTAACAGTCAGCACTTTCTTCTTTCTCTTTTCAGGGGACTTCCCCTGGCTGTTCTCTGTTAAGCATTTTAGCTAGGCGCCATTTTTGAATTTTCTGGACAGTAAACAACAGGTGAATTGAGAAAATATATATTTTTTAAATATAAAAAAAAATAAAATAAAGTAAAATGCAATTCATATAATTTTTTAACATTTAATTAATGCTATGTTTACCATAAATACGCGTTTATTAATGCCAGATTTCAGTGCTTGAACGTTGTGTTATTTGCTTACTTAATTGCAGGCATTTGAGTACAAAAAGTACTTATTTACATACACAGAATAAACGTTTGCCATTATATTCACAGCACTTTTTTGAAGCTGAAAGCTTCTGTATAAACAGTGAGTTAATTATTCGCAATAAGTGCATTTTGCAGATAGCAAACATAAACTGAGTCAGTCATTACCTGTATTTCCTCAACAAAGGAATATTGCCTTTCAGTGCTGAATATTTTTTGGCAGAGTTCTTTACAATGTTTATAATTTTATTTTCTTTTTGTATATTAAAAATTTTAGCATATTAAAAATTTGTTTAATGAAATCTTGGAAAATATTTCATAGCAGAAGAAATAAGCAAATAAATATAAATCTTCTTTTAACAATAACCAATGAATTTTAACCCTTAATACTTTTATCATCTTTAATTTTTTTCTTTGCTTTTTTTAAAGAATTCCTCTAGTATTATTTTTTTAGTAACGAACAAACCATCAGACCGACATGACAAATATTTAACTATAACTAGTTGTAGCAGAGGCAAATATTTGTAAGCTGTCACGCCTGGTATTGCAGTTCTTGACTTTTCCCCGCCAGCTTGTGTTTCATTTTCCCAACGTTCACCGCTCTCGCATGCGAGTTTCCCCTTTTAACATTTTCCTGCATGGGATTTCCTAGTAAGAATTTCACTGGCAGTAACATAGCCAAGTATTCTACTCTCTCTCTCTCTCGGGAAATTTAGCTGAATTTCCCCAATTTGCAGAGAGAGAGAGGGCCAGGCTGCTCGAGAGACCCACTGACACAGTGATAAAGCTGGGCCGGCTGATAACAGAAAGCTGTTGGGGCGCCACACAGGTACGAGGCACTGGGTCCAAGCTTCACGAACGCTCTCTCTTCGGGGATTCTCAATCGGATCCGGAGGTCGGTCGGCAGGTCGGCGGTTCAGTCGCGTTTCCAGTCCATCTTTCACCGTGCTGCGAACAGGCGGACGGACGGGGTCTCCAATTCAGTCGTCGGGCCGCCGCAGTTTCAACGCGCTCGGATTCAGATTCAGATTTAGATTCACACTCAGATTCAGATACGGAGTTTACCAGCCTCCCTCGTATATTTTAAATAATTAAAATTCTATTAAAATAAAGAATATAATATCCCAAGTTCCAGTTTTCAATGTGCGTGGCTAAAATAAATAATAAAATAATGGAAATATTTTCAGGAATTACTCAAAAGAAAATACCAGCAGCAAGAAGCAAAAATTAATGCTTGTGCCACTTGAATGAAAAATTCAATGCCATTAGTGTGTGCAAAACAAAAAAAATAAATATATATATAAATGTTAGCAAATATCCGAAAATATTTGCAGATAGCCATATGAATGGAAAAGTGCTCGAGGGTAAATAGGCCGAAAGTCGAAACATATCCACCGAATCTTGGACAAACTTGTGCAGTTTTCGTTTTCCCAACGTTTTCCGAGTGCTATTATTAAAGTAATTTGTGCGACACTTGCCACCTGTTCGACAACTTTTGGAAAATACACACAGCGCACACACACAATTTATGCAAACGACTTCGAGAAGAAAGCCGATCCGATCCCCAAAACCGAAAGTGAGAGTGTCGAGAGGAGTGTCGTTGACCCAACGTGTAAGTCTTTGGACCCATATTATATTCTGGACTGTTTACCTTAACCCCTCAATCCCCCAGTGGCAGACTGAATCCACGAATTTAACACCTTAACACACCGATCTCCGTTATCGCCCAGTGTTTGTCCGGGATTTAAATATAGATTTATGGCAGGCAAACATTAATTGGATTACTCGGACAATCTTGGGGTATTGTGGGTGAAGATTGACCTAGACCAAGGGGAAATAAATAGTCGTGAAAAGTGACGTTTGTGTTGGGTTTGAAATTTAAGAAAAGAATTTAAGAATTTAAGCTTATTAACACAAAGAGTAGGTGTGAAAAAGATGAAAGTGATAGATAATATATTACATATTTTTCAAAATATTTTTCTCGCTTTGCTTTAAAAGAATTAAGCTATAAGCCAAAGTGTCACACTCTCCTCTGACTAACCTGCACTCGGTGACACTTTAATAAATGTAAAACATAATTCTGAAATGCAACTACACTAAGCAAACAAACACAATACCGCCCTCGAGTGTAGTTTGTTTTGACTTTGTTTATTTTGAAAATGTTGCGCCATTCCCCTTTTATTTTTCCACCTTTTCAAGAGCTCTCGGGTGATGTGCTTGAGAATTGTGAAAGCTCTCAGAACCGATTAAGTAGCTACTGATATGCACAAAACACTTTGGCCGGGGGCATGGCTAATCAAATTACAAAATCATATACCGCTTGATTTAATAACTCGCAACGGTTAGGGTATTTTCCGGCATCTGCCAGGCCGCAGATGCTACCGTTTTCAGTGCTGCTGCCGCTGCTGCTGCTGCCGCTGCTGCTGCTGCCGGGCAAATGCAGCAGTTTTATCTTTAAAGTTCGTCCAAATTACCTCCAAGGGAGGCGCACAGATGTGCACCCAATGTGCGGGTGTGGCTTTGTGTATAAATTTACACTTAACTGCAAAACAACAGGCTTAATTGCCCGAAACCAAATAAAACTCAGCATGCCAGTGGATTTGGCCAACTGGTCCCAGGAAGAGGCTGTGCCGGGGCAGAGTTTTGGATACTGGATAAAGAAGGGTATTTTAAACAGTAAGATATTCTTGTTCATTAAATTTTAGAATTAGAAATTAACCTTAATTACTGATAGTGTTTATAATTATTAATATTTTCTTTAAAAAGAAACTAATTATTTTACATCTGCTTTTGTTTTAATAATTACATCTCTCTAGGTCAAGGTGCTTTACCAAATATTTCCTTTCGTAAATAATACAATTTTGAAACTAAAAATAAACAAATTGTGTAAAAACAAGCAAGCAAATCAAATATACTGAGTACCTTTAGGTCTAAAAAGAAATCTCAGACGAACCACTTGTAATTGTTTGAAATTATTCCATAGCAATTGCAGCAACTGCCTCGCGCATCCTTGAACATGAAATGTCCGAGTGGCCACGGAGCAGGCGAGAGAGAGAGAGAGTGCTGCCAAAAAAGATGGCAAGATGGGACAATTCATGTGGGCACTTACACTAATTACAACGCCGCACCGCTCGTCATTTAAAGCGCTGCCAAAACGGCACTGAGTCACGGCCATGTGTGCGGCACGTGTCTGCTTTAAGAATTAAGGCGGAGGAGACGCCTTAACAACAATATATTCTATACGTAGATGACACAGTTTTTGCAACTGCCATTGCTGCTGCTCCTGGTGCTCTTTCATCTATTGTAAATTGACTCTCGGCAGTGTGGCAAAAGAAAGGAGACAGATACGGACAATGGGTCGTATGCGTAATACGCTTGACAGTTTTCCGTCTCCGTTTGTCTCCCACTAATACACAGGGAGAAAATGGCTGAGAAGGAAATTTAATATTTGATTAAGAAGGAGATTTCTTTGATAATATGTTAGGAATCTTATGAATTGGGAGTTTTAAATGAAAGAAAAACTGGAGAGATGCTAAATAGTACTAAATAGATTCCATTTATTAATTGGCTAAAGCCTTGACGACGATTATTCGTTTATATTTGGAATTTCTGAACATTTTTATTTTATTTAATTATTATATTTTGCTTCCCTCTGTTTTCTTTTGTTAAATTTTGTAAAATTTTAAATTTATGTCCAGTTAACTTTTCTCTGTGGAGGCTTGCTAGTGAGTTGCATTGTTTGTTAGACTTTTGCTTACATGCAAGGGTTGCTGCGGCATTGGAATGAACAAACGGAACGCTCAAATCAAAGGCGACAACCCCCAACAATGGAGCTGAAAATGCCGGCAGGCATTGCGGAAATATAAAGTAAACTTTTGTTTCATCAGATTGCGTCAGTGTCTGTGCTATGTTTGTGTTGCTTTCTAGTTTCTCTAGAAATATTGCGCATACGCCCCGTAACCGACGCTCACCTTTGCGACAGACCGCTGTAAGCGCTAATAAGCTTTTAATTAATTAATAATTAATCACTACCCACAGTCTAGCTCATCATCGCTGCTAGGCGGCCGAGAGGTCAGTGGGTTTGTCATTTTGGCATTGTCTGGAAGCGAGCCCCTTATCGTAATGGCCGAAAAGTTCTAATCGAGGCAATTAACGTGGCCAAATTTAATTTCCGTCCCCGTCGCTATCAGGCACAAGGCAGAAATATATATAAAAATATATAACAAAAAAGAAGTAGAAGACGGAGCGGAGCGCCTGCTTGTTATTTACAAAATATTAGTTAAGGCCCGCCATTGGGAAATCCATCATGTAAGCCAGGGATTTCTCGGTTGCATGTGTTTCTGTTTGTTCCTCGCTTTTCTGTTTGTTTGCTCATAGGGATGAACGTATTTCGAGGGAGAAAATACTTGTATAAATATTGGAAAAATTATTTAGCTTCTAAATATAGTAAATTATGGAAAACAAAAGTGGAAGAGAAATTGTAATTTATTGATCTGATGGTTTGTTTTTAAATGTTTCTGAATTTAAACCTAAAATCATTGAAATCTAACCATAAATCACTTTTATTTATTAAATTATAAATATTCTTCAAATTATATTTAAATATCGACACTATTAATAACTGGTACCATCCCTATTCTGCCTATTCCTCTATTTATTTGCCTTTCCCCTCACTCTTCTGGCCTGATAAACGAGCCCTGCTCCCCCAGGTAATTTTTGGAGGGGGAGATTGAGGAGTTTCGGGCCCTTGCCTTTGACTGGCCATTAAGCAAATTACTTATGTTAATTAGTTGCCAGGGCTAATGAGATATCGCAAGGATTTGCAGTCCGTGATAAGTCAAATTTAAAGCAAAGTCGGTACAAAAAAGAGCCTTTTCCTGATTATCCACCTTCCGCTCCAATTTAGCCCAGTTGATTTATGATGCGGAATTTAGCTGAGCACAATTTCAACTTGAAAGCAATCTAACAGCGCTCCGGGCTTTGCCATACAATGGGAATTCAATTTCCCTGCCTTACTCCCCTTGCTCTCTGTGAGCCTTTGATTCATCAAATTGCATTTATTTGCCAGATGAGCGAACTGCAACAATGCGGCGATGCAACAGTTTGCTGAAATGCAAGAAATGCAATCTGAAAATTGCATAAATAAATAATACGAAGCAATAATTGAGAGGGAAGCCAACTCCTGGAGAGGGAAAATCATTTAAATTGTCCTTTGAAGAGGGCAAGTAATTTCGATATCAATTTGCAGTAAACTGTGAAGTAACCCAAATGAATTCCTGGCTAGGTTTACACAGAACCATTAGCCATGAAAATCCTTTCCACAATAATTGTATTATTTGTCCCATCTCATTTACGTTTAATCATTGCCCCTTATTAAAATCCCTTTAAATCAATTTAATCGCATGCACATGTTTGTATTAAAATTAAAACCCATTGATAGATTTGTTAGCCTTAAGCTGTAAAATAATTAAAAACGTAATTAGCTTCATGCAATTCCCAGGCATTAATGTATTCAAAATGCCTGCAGCCTGCAGGATCGAAGGGAGGAGAAGGCCGATTTTCCAAAAGGGTTTCAGGTCAGTGCGCCGGTTGGGAATAATTTCATTAAAATCAACTTTGGTTGCACACGCCTGCGGTCGGTGGACAGAAGATTAATTACTGACTTTATTTTGACTGGTCTCTGCTGGAATGCTACACCGACCGGACTCTATAATTCTGTATTGACACATAATCAATACCCAGTGCAGCTCTCTGAAACAAAAACTAATTAAGCTACCATGAATGCGAAAAAAATGAATTCAAATTGCAGCGTTAATAGTAATAATAACCGCCATTAACTCCAGTGCACAATAAATCTTAATTTTGGGCATAATTAATGCCTGCAATTATGTTGAGTTTCGTGGGATGTCGTTGCCTTTTTGTTCGTTCTCCACCTTGACACAGCCACACATATTGCTATATATATACACGCCGCACTAGGAGACGTAAACAATCCACTTAACATGCTGGGAAATACCATTTGATCCTGCCATCCATCTCCTGGGCATTGCGTATAAGCAACGTGGGCTGCCACGACAGCCTTTGGCAACAGTGTGTCACGGACATTATTGATAGGCCGACTCAATCGCCTCGGCTTCAGTTACCCGGGTCTCGATTACAGCTTCCAGGCTTCAGACGCAGGACCCGGGACTCGGGACTGGGTTCTCGTAGCATCTGGGCAATTACGGCTCAACGGTCTCTGTTTATTAAAACGACATAATTGCGAATTGAGGCCCGCAGCTCTTCGCTGTCTTGACTGCTTCAATCAACTGGATCATCAGCGGTTTGCTGCTTCTGCTGCTGCTGCTGCTGTTGGCACTCTTATCGTTAACCATCAGCTACATACTTTCCCTTTTGTAAAACTTTTCCCCGGGAATTGACCGGGGAGAATTTGCATAAGAAGCAAAAGAACTTTGGCCTGGCTGGGATGTATATAAATTGTAGGTTTGTTGTTTGCACGCCCCGCTCTCTTCAATTATGATTAATGACCTGTAATTAAAGCCATGAAAGCGACCTTTGTCGGATACACAAATTGATTAGAGATGGACACGTGAGTGACGGCCGAGATTAGAGGCTCGTTGAAAGTTCACTAGTCAACATGATATTCCACTATGATTGAAGCCACTTTGAGTGGAGTGGAAAAGCAGATAATACATTATATTAATCAGGCATTGAATTAAATATAGATTAATTTATTATAACTTTATTTGTTATACCAATTCGTGATTTCTTTTCATTTTTCTTTTGGAAATATCAAGTAATAGAGTTAACTTTAACATTTATATATATATATATATATATATTTTTGATCTCAGTTTGCTTGATATTCAAAATACATTAGCATCTGAAGGACTCACTGACTTCAGGCTGTCACATCTCCAAGTCAGACACATTATCTTTTATTAGCCAAATTGTACACACTTGAGCGGGGAAACGAACTGAGTCTGTGACGCCGCAGAAGTCATTCAGCATAAATCAGGGCAGAGTCCTCCAACGACCTTAGGAGTATGCTCAAGTGTTTTGGCTTTTCATTAATTAAATTGCCAGTTGTTTGGAGCTTCCAGTTCTCCAGTTCTAGACCACCTTTCTGGACCGTCCGGATTGTTTATGTTTTGATTAGCGCCAAGAGCCGAAAACCGAAAACATATTTGGGTTAAGTGCAGGCTCTCAGGTCCTTCCTCAGGACTCAAGTGGTGCCTTGTTTTCCCGTCTCGAGGGTGCATTATGTATTGTATTATGTGCGGCCTGGCAATTATGTTGCTCCCGCACCCCGTAGACCCATTAATCACGAATGTCTGAATGTCTGGCAAGACAGCCGCGAGCTCCGCCCACTGTACATCGATGGCTAATTGCATACATGGCAGTTGGTTTCGGCCGGAACACGTAAACCTAATTGTAGACGTCTTGCACTACCTGATTTTGATTGTCTGTTGGCCAGACTCAATTGCAAAGAGTGAGTCCCGCGTGCTAATTGAATTGTAATCAACTTTGGCCTGTAATTAAATGGAGCTCAGCTAGTTAAAATCTGCTCGCAAAGTTTCACTTTGTCTGAAAGCTATTTCAATTCTGTGAATAATTAGCAGACTAACGAGATGAGTAATTGTACGGAGAAAATAATGTAGTTATTTAGTTTAGAAGGGAATACGATTTTTTTAGTTTCAAATCTGATTATTAAAAGCAACTCTATAAAGTTTTATAGATATATTGTTTAATATCTAGAAGATGTAAATAAAATAGTTATACAGTACGGATTAATAAATAATTATTTATATCTTTATCTCATCTAAGCAATCATATTTATTAAATTGAATTTAAAAATTGTAGCTAGTAGCTTCTGATATGTACTTATATCTACCACTAATGCTGCTAGCAATATTTACTAACCCCTCTTTTGTTCAATAATATTATAAACTGTCTATTAGAAACGCTGGACTGTAAATAAGGAGGTAATCAAGCGCGGCAGGCAATTAAAAGCTTTACTCTTCCAACTCGACCACTTGTGCACACAAACTGCATAGCGACTCCCTTTACGATTATGCCATAATCATCGAGATGTGGCGGGTGGAAAATGGGTGCGATATTGCAGCTGTGGCTGCTGAATTGTGGAAATTGTGGGAATGGCAATGGGAAAACGGGAAAATGGTAAACGTGGAATGCGAGTGCCAGCTGCAAGATATCCCAAAACAATGCGATTAAGCACATTACCATTTCGCTTGGCGCACTGGGCGTATGCGTAATCCGCACTAATGCAGCGTCAAGCTAATTGGTTCAGTTAATTAATGGCAAGGGGCAAGCACGAACGATGTGTCCATTGATCAGCAGATGTTGAAGAAAGGTTCACAGGGTTTTTAACAGTGCAGAACATAATGCAATTATAAAGTTGTTCCTTCTTCATAAGGGAGATTTTCCCAAGCTAACATTTCATGGGAAGAGTTTGGAGTGCAAAAAATTCTATTTTCTTTTAGAAATTCTTTAACAATAAACTCTTTAAAATATACATTATTCATTAGTAATTATCAAATATTATTTCTGTGCTCTGACTTGTGGCAATACCGACTGCATTTAGCCTGGAGAACTCACCTGTTTGTCATCATCTGCATGACTAACGCTTCTATCAACGCTGACCGTCCGGCCAAAAATAAACACCCCCGCTCACACATGGTGCTGTGTAAATAAATTAAATTCAAATCTAAATTGATATAAACTATGCTCATTGGGGCTAAACAGAAGAAGGGGGAATAATAAAAAAGAAGGCCCGTGCTTATCGCTGTCCAAAACAAAAAAAAATAATAATAAAAAAAGCAGAACCACCAAATCGCTGAGGAAAGCGGGCGCCGTTGTTATGGTGGAAAGGGGCGGTTAGAGGGCGTGGCGGGTACTTTATCGCTGCTTAATTACGTTACTGATAAGCCCACATTTTGGGCAGAGTTTATTCTTTCTTTTTCTATTTGTGTTTCGTACTCTTCGCTTTCATTTGGCTTCTTTTTCCTATCAAAGGTCTGCATGTGGTTTTTTTTTTGTCTGCTGGACAAATCTCGGCGCTTAGCTCTTGACTTTCGGAACTGCTCAGTCGAGATTTTGTTAATAAAAATTAATGGCTTCGTGATTTGTTTGGCCTTAAGTGCAAAATTTCCTTATGTGCTTAATTCTGTTTCGCCCATAGATTGTGTTTATATTGCTGCTTGTAATTTCGACCACCCAGACTGAAGGTTATACTGGAAGTAGTGTTATCGCTTTATTTTTTTGAAATTTTAAGAGTTCTATGTAATTTTTTAAGAGGAAATATTTTAATTCAAATTTTATTTAAAGGTAACAAGGTTGGAAAATCTAAAAGGAAAATATTAAAAGAAATAATAAATTATTTAAAAGCCATTCATAATCATACAACAAATTATTGTTATTAATTCTAGTCATTTATTGGGATACTTTTTAGTTTAAATATTTCTTTAGATATCTAAAAAACTTTCTTTAAACATTATTAAATTTAAAAATAGCTTTAAAATCAGATTAAATGATAGGATTTCGTCCAGGGTATCAGTGACTCTTGCTTTCCCAATTTGTTATTCCATGCAATATTTTTGTTTTCGCCTTTTCCTCAAATGAGGGTTAATGGGGATAATATTGCAGATTGGCTGCTGCTGCTGGTATGCAGACAACGCCCACATCCGACACTAATGCCAGGCTAATTATTTATTTAGCCGCTTTAATTACTTATTTATCGATTGCGCCCAGCATACGCGGTGGCGTATGCGTAATATATGTGGAATAACCCTCAGTGGCTGGCAAACGAACAATAAAATCGCGCCAACGCAATTCGCTTTCGGTTGCCAACGGGTTGGATAAAAGTCAACGACACAATGCCAAAAATAAATATAATAACTATTTATAAATATTTCATGCGAATGATAATTGATATTGGTTTGGGTATTTTGCGAAAGATGTGGGCCGCCGTCGCCAGCAAATAATGATTTATTCAAACACCATTTTTCCCGCCAGCATTGATGTGAAAAAGTTGAGGCCTCTGGTCATTGTTTATCCGCGCTGTCAGGGAACCCATTAGCCCATTCAATCATTTAATGGTTAACGCGCATAAATACCAAGTGCGAAAATATTTATTTGCCCTCATAAAACAGTGATATTGTTGCCATTATTTGGCCATAACAAAATGTTTACACCGCCCGGGCATTCGCCAATTTCCCTGCTCATTTTCCACAGCCAATTTCAGCTTCCCATTTGCATGGGTGCATTTTCCTAAAAGGTCTCCCGCATAAATAAACCGAAATGCTGTTGGGTTAATAAGCTCTGCAATGAGTTTAAATGCCGTGCATTCGTTTATTTTGAAATTAGACTGGGTTTTAAAACAAATCAATTTGAGTTTATCTGCTGGCTGGCTGGCTGGCAGACTGGCATTTTCACTCAGTTTGTTTTCGTTGGTTTGCTGGCTGGCCTTATCAATTGAATATTATCTTTATGCTTGGTTTGCCCCAAATATGCGATATTTATTTCTTCAATTAATTTAAGCGCCAGCACAATAAAAATATCTTCACTATTTGTGTGACGAATTGAAGTTGCCTGGCTGGCTGGCAGTGAGAAAAAACGATAAACTAATAGCAAAAGTGTCTGCATATTAAAACAGCTTGTTGATTGTTATGAATATTTTAGTTTAATCCAATATTTAAATATGGATTTGTTTTGAAAATTAAATCAAAAGTCACATCTTTTCTCAGTGTATGGGGGGGAGTATTTGGAAATTGTCTATACAAACACGAGTGTATCCGAGTGTTGCTGATGCATGTGAAATACCCAAAATGCCAGAACATTCTGCATGATTGATGGGCTTTATGTCCAGAGATATGGATGCGGAACTTTAGGGTGAACCAACGGTTGGCTGCATTTGCATACATCCCAGCTTTGGGTATGCAAATTGGCTTTATTTATTAATCGAATGCATTTTGTGGTCAGTGCAAATGGACGGTCTGAAATGTTTGGGCTTGGCTCTGAATATGCAAACAGGAATTTGCACTTTTTAGGCTATGGAAAATGTTTAATTTACTCCACCGGAAGTGACTTGATAAGTTTTTCATAGCCCGAACCCCCGAACTCGGAAATGGTAAATATTTCCAGGTAACTAAAAAATGTTTTTTTCAGCTTCTCAGCTTTATGGCAATTTAAATTTTAAATTCTGTAATTTGTTGGTGAACAATTTTAGCTATCTAACTTCACGGCTATATTTGTGAAAACTCCCCGCAGCGGCGAGTGTCACATAAATCTCCTGGCGAATTTAGTTTCCGATTTGCATTCGTGTGTGCGTCGTCAGGTCTCCTCCTCGCACATAATTCATGCAGCTCGACAAGCCACAAGCCATAAATTTAATGTATTTTTCAGCGTTGGTTTCAGCTCCTCGCTCAGCGTCCTCGACCTTGTTCGCTGCGTTTTGGCATCGATTTGGCTGGCAGGCTAACCGCTTCGTCGCCAATTATGCCATTGGAGTCTATTTATAGAGTAACGGGCGTAGCTCCATGGGCAACTCCAATCACGCAACTCACCTGCAGCACCAAAATGGGACACTTTATCCTTTCCCCCCGGTGCCACCCACTTCCTCAGCCTTGCTGCTTGAACTTCACATTCCTTGGCTCCACGGCATCAGCCTTGGCTGCATTTTAATGGTTTTTATTGATTTTCAGCATTGTTTCAGCAGCACACGACCAACATGCCAACTGCCTCGAGGGCAACACCTGGTCTTGCACATTGAAAAATATGAAATTCTGTGAATATCCTAAAGGCATGGCATCTAGAGTGTGCTCCTTTTGGTTAAATGATTGTGAAAGGATATTGTGACCTTGTTTTTTTCGATTTTTTATTTAAATAAACTGTGGCCAAACATCGATGAAAAAAGGGGTCATGACACCAGGAAAACAAACTTTTAAATCTCTGAAAAAATGCTTAGAAAGAAATACTTAATTTATCCAAGAAATATATTATTACATTTTTCTTAGCATAAAAAAATTCCTTTTTACTTTGATATGATTTAATTTCTCCCAGTGTCCTGCTGCTCGTTATGAGCATTCATCGCTTCAATTGGCGCGTGCCAGCGAGGGCTTCTTTCCTAAAAACCTGCTAACATGGGGAGGACACCTGGCCTGAAGACTGGGTCTGTTGCACTCGCACTTGCGCTGACATTTGGCTTGCGGCTGCTGTCCTCATTCCGGGCCTCTCCTTCAACGATTGTGCAGCAGTAACCCGGCAACCTCCTCCACCTTGCCCACCTAAGGGATGCCCTTCTGCTATTTAGGAATTCGCGCGCAGTTTTACCTGCGCTTTATTCGCCATGCCCTACACAAAACTTGGGTCTAATTGCTCCGTGTGGCTGTTTGAATGGAACTGAATCGCACAATAAAATTAGCTGGCAAATTACATCGTACTGGCCTTCATTCTGGTATTTTTGGGGTGAGGAGGTATCGTTGTACCTATTTAATAAGGGAAATTAAATTCGATTTCGATTGGTTAAAGGTAGAATTCTTGATAAGCTTTTTCGGTTACATTATCTGAAGGTAATACCAAAAAAGGAAGTTTAGTGCTCTCCTTTTTATATAAATAAATAATTACATATAATTATAATGTTATATATATATCTTTAAATTTTATAGCCAGCTCTCCACATATTAGTTGCCTCAATGTAATTTAAAACCAACAATAAACCCCAACAGAGGAAGATGTCTGTTCTCCCCTGCACCCATAAATCTTTTATTATCGTTGAAAAGTTTTTGAAAAATCGCTTCATTGATATGTCCATGCAAGGCGACCATTGGGTTGAACAAATCCTGGGATAATATTTCCAAAGTTTAAGTTATGCTAAGCAGTCTGAAAGTAGCCTCCATGCAGAGTGTCCATATCTCCTTTGGCTTGGCAAGGGAGACAGCGTATAAGCCCCAACGATGGGCACTTTACTCAATTTTTTTGTCAGCCCCCCATTTCAGTATGTCCTGGAATGTGTGTGTCGCTGTCTGACGGTGTATCTCTCACTCACTCATACTTCTGTTACATTGCCCCATGTTTCTTTGGTTTTTTCTTGTATTTCGTTGATACACTGAAAAGGATATTTACATATAAAGGATGCCAAAGAAATATAAATAATTACATTTAATTAAAAAAATATATATCAATTATTATTTGATTTTAGAATCCTTAAAGATTTTAAAACAATGATTTCAGAGGCTAAACTTAATAAAGACAACATTCGTTGTGTTTCTTTTTTCGCAATGCTGCTTCCGGTGAGCACGCCCCGCTTATCAGCGCATTTTCAGTTGTTCCTCGCCTTTCTCCCTCGCCTTTTTCCCTCGCCTTTCTCCCTCGCTTTTCCACCCCCCAACCACCCACATTTTCCCACCAGCGCCACCCACAATTTTTCCTCGAGTCCCGTTGCTTGTTTGCCTGTTTTGCATGTCATGCGCTTGTTTGTTTTTTGCTCCTGCTTTCTTCGTTTTGTGTTTCCTTCCGTTTTCAATTTCTTTTCTACATGTTCATGTTGTAGTATGGTGCACTACTCCCTCACCTCTCGCCCTCTCTCATCATGGATTTTCTTATTTTATTTTTGCATATTTTGAGCAGTTTTCCGAATGACATTTCTGCTGGCTCATGCCTTCGAACGTGAGGCGTGGAGTTGAGTCGCCTGGACTGCATCTGTCTCTTTGTCAACAGGGCTGGGGGAGTGTCTTAGCCTGTAGTGCTTTTGTGTGCCAAGGATTTCACTACGAATTAATTTCTCGCCCTTTGATCTCCTTCCTTATTCGTTATTTATTTGTGGCAAACGTTTAATTGAATTCTAATTTAATTTATGGGCCCACAAACATAAACATGACAAATATTTGCCCAAAAGACCCAGGAGGCGGTCGAGCTTTAATTGGAATGCCAATGCCTGTGCTCGGATAACGGACAATGGACAGAGGATGGCGGCCATCGGGCATCGGGCATCAAAGTCAACTTTAACGCATGACCTGTCAGATCGAGGCCAGTGGTGCGGCAGTAATTCATAATAATACGAGTTATGTATACATTAAATACAATAATTTATTGATTTTTCATACGAGCATAATTCCGCACGCATCCGCAAAGTCATAATGGAAACGGCCTGGAGATGACTTCCGCTTTGTTTGCCTCCGATGTCAATAAAAATATGTGCGGCCCATAGTCTCGCCTGACTTCATAATCATCGACGAATCAAAGATGAGTGCGTGACCGAGGCAGAAGTTGTGATTGGAAGGGAATCATTGATGGAGTCATGGGGAGCTGCCAAAGCACAGGCAGAAAATTTAGAAATTGAATTGAATTTATTTGAATGTATATCTGAAAGATGCGTAAATAAAGTAAATAAAAAAGAAATTAGAACTTATGGAAAATAAAATTCGAAATTAAATGAAATTCAGAAAGAAATAAGAAGATATTCTGTGTGATTATCTACGAACCCTAAGTCCACTTCTTTATCTTGATTTATTTATCTTTAACATCTCCAAATAATTATACGACGTGATATGAATGGAGATTAATTGTGATGTTTTTTATTCTCCGTGTACGTAGGGATAATAATAATTTCTATCACGCTGCCATCTCTGAGGCTTACAGCTGAGTGATTGACATGACCGCAGGGGGTCAAGGCAGGCAAAGGAGGTGGCCAGGACATCGTCCTAATGGCCCATTGACAATTATGGCGCTACTAAATCTTGGCCAGCAGGGACACAGCTAGTAAAGACCGAGACTAAGGCAAGAGAGAGAGAGAGAAACAGAGGGGGAGCCTGAGCCCAAGCAAACATGGCCCCATGTCATAAGCAAGAGGACTTGAACCTACAGGACTCGTCTTTGTTTGTTTGTCTTCCAGGGGGAGCACAATAGAGGGAAATGTAAGGTAGGCGGAAACCAGGATCGAGGGGGATTCCCGATTGAGGTTCGGCTCAGGGGGATGCATATTATTCAATTAAAATCGCACTGCCATTAAGCTTGTACGGACAACTGTCAGTAACACGCACGCAATCAATGTCAACACGCACGCCCTTCCGCACACACACACTCAAATAGGCTCAAATGGCAAAGGATATACGCACGCACACACACACACGCACACAGTTCGGTGCCAGGACGAGTTGCGAGTACGTTAATAGAACTTAGACTCGCATAAATGTCAGCTACAAGATTTGATAGCCCCGGGTTAAAACTAAGTCCTTGCATATGCGTGTCTGGAGTGCTTGGCTGTGTGGGAAGCGAGCCAGGACTTTTCATGGAAAGCCCTTCTCCGCACTTTTCCCCCTCTCACGTTCTCCCTTTGTGTGCGCCCAAAAGCAGGCTGCAAAAATTGAACAAGCTGAGCTCGCTTTAAATTTATGTGTATGTGTGCAAGGACCAAAGTGCTTAAAGGGGAGGCTGCCTTCAAGTAAATGATTTAAATCGCATTTATAAGCTAAAGAGCTCAAAGTTTTCAGTTCATTAAATAGCAAAGGCTTCCTCTGCATTTAAAGTGAATTTAAAATGATAAAATAACTGCAATATTTAAACTGTTAATAAAAGATGTAATAGAATTAGCCTCAAAGCTTTGCCATTGATAAATAATATTTATGACCAAAAGTATTTTCTAATTGTATTTATTATTTAAATTAAGCTATAAATTTCTATATATTTCCTATTAAAATTTCTTGCTCAAAAGAAAATGCACCTCAGCTTGGTGATCGTTTGTTATCAGAGCTAACATTTTCGTTTAGTACCAAAAAATGCCTTAATTCTGTTTTAGATGCCTTAACTTTATATGTACAGCTTCGTGTGCACTCAGCTTGTATGTGAGTTGCTGTGTGTTGCCGTGTTTTTCGAGCATCTAGAGCAAATTAAGATGGAGGAAAAACGGCACCAACGAACACCTCCACATTTTTCTCCTTGGGTAAAAGAGTTTGAGAGGCGGCAGTATGTATCCTGCCTCATCTGGCAACTCGACCTCGTAGCCGCATAGAGGAAAACTTTTTTGTCTGCCTCGAAAGTTACCCAAACGCCGGGCTCCTCCTTGGGGGAAAAGCGAGAAGGAGCAAAAGGGAAAGGAAAAACTGCTGCCCCTCAATGAATTTTTTTTCATGGGAAGGAGAATGGAAATGGAAATGGGAACGCGAGGGGACCTGCTTCGGCGTTAAGTGGCGCCCCACCAAGACGCAGCATCAGCACATGCCACGCCCCCTGAAGTACCCCACCCAGACTCCTCTCCCCGCCCCCCAGCTCATGGCCTGCCTGCTGGGCAGCAGATAGCAAGCTGAGATGGTGGAAAATATATAAGAGAGTGCAGGAGCAGAATGTTACACAGGAAAAAGGAATATATAAATTGTTAAACTCAATTAAGTTGTTCTAAAAATCTTTGAAAAATATTATTAAATTTATGTATATATAAAATTGAATGCTAAAGTTGAAAAACTATTTAAGGCTGTAATAATTTTGATATCAATACTTTGGCTTAGCATTTTTTTGCCCCTGTGTATCACCAGCAATGTAGCCTTATTTTTACGGCTATCGTTTCAATTTTTATGGCTTAAGTTGTTGTAAATTTAGTTAGAAGTAGAGTTCAGCTCTATCATCTGCCACTCTGGCAGTCGACAAGCTCGAAGGCTTGCTCCTGGGACCTCAACTCGAGAGTTTGGCTCCGGGGGAATCGATATCCTGCGGCAACAACTCCGGGGGCTGCGTGTCCGTCTGCCGTTCTATTAGCCGTCAGGCGGAAAATTTAATACTGTTTATTTACACAATTTTCCAGTTAACCAGGAGCGCGGTTACCTTCACATTGAGGGTTACGTAATGCCGGCATTAAGGTCACTTTTCTAGGTTGGTATCAATCTTTAAGTAACATTCCCTCGCTACTTTTTTTGTGGTTGTGTGGGCTAAAACCGCATAAGATACACTAACTCACACACAACACCCTCGATTCATGTGTTTCCGTTCACACTTTGTGTGTATGTGCGAGTTAACAGTACATTTGCTTTAGTATTTATGCGCTGATAAACATGGAAGACAGTCCTGCCGCCCCACAAACTCCGGGGGCTCGTCCTGTTCGCTTAGCCGCTGCGTACGTTATTCAATTTGCCCTGAGAATGCTGGGAACAACACCTGTCCACATATCTGGCACTGGATAACCTGCTTAACCCTAGGTGAGGTACGAATCTGATTTGTGTCCTAATTTAATGACGCTCCCCCCAAAAAAAGGTCGGATAAGTGATCAGCAAATTGCTAACCAACGAGAAATGCATTAGCCTGTGAAATTATATACGACCAATACCGAATTGAAGTTGACTATGAATGGGAACAAGAAGGTCTATTAATATTGATGGGACAATCGCAAAAAAAATTTCCACAAAATTCATTCATCGATTGTTGGCACAATGATAAAGTCTTTAAATAAAGTGAATTATTTAAACAAAGATAAACGAAAATAATTCAAGAAATTGTAGCTGTCAGGCAAATTTTGATATCTTTGTAAACCTTTTATAAACTTGCTTTTCTTTCACAAGGGTTTGTTGCTAGCCAAAAAGAGCTTTAGATACACGTATTTTTTATCAGAGGTGTCATGTCGTTAAAGATTTTGAAATCAGGGTTAATATACTCTACTAAGGCCAAAGCATTTAACGAAATATAATTGTAAAGATAAAGGTATAAATAAACCAGAAATTGTTCTTGTAAATATTAATAAATGTAAGCCATTGAAAACAACATTTTTATATTACCTTTAAATCTCGCTGACAATAAATTGCCTACAGTCACAACAATTTGAAACTATGTCATCATATTTTTTTACACCGCTGCCCATAAATAAAATGTCAAGCATTTTGTATGACATTTAAATATTTTATACTGCCACCTATAAAAATCTGTTCAGCAGCGGCATTTAAAGATTACAACGCCTACGAGCATTTACTGAATTAAAGGTGCCTCTTTAATTGCAATGCTCTGAAAGTATCGCTCAATCTTTATTGGGTTTCCATTTATTTATTATCGCCTTTCGTTTTCAGTACATTTATTCGAGCAATTTTGTCTGCTGTGGCAGGCTACGCATAAATAATAAAAGAACACGGAAGCCGGTGCCCCAGCGATTTTCATGGGCCGCTCGGTGAATGCAAATGCGGAGTGAACAAAAAAAGAAGGTGTATGGGGAGGTGTGTGGAAGGAAAGCGGAAGCTAAGCTGAAAGTCGGAGTTGTCTGCACGAAGAAAAATTTTTATAAAATCTAGAATAATTCTTTAATAATTTATAATATTTTTCTTTAGCACTTTTAATGCATATATGCTTTATTAATAAAATTCCATTTTGTAAAAAGACTTCAAACCAATTCAATTAGATGTAAAATGTAAAATATTAAAATAAAATAATTAGCAAATTATTAAATAAATCATATGAAGTGTGAAAAAATAAAGCAAATATTGATATATATTATATTTGCATTATTTTCTTACACTTCAGATGATTTATTTATATCATACTTTCACAACAATTGTTTCCAACACTAATTGTAATAAGTAAAAGACGGAATTATTACAGGAAATTAATATAAACAAACAAAAACAATTATTTACCAAATTACTAGAAAATATAAAACTGAAAAATCAAAGATTCTATTTACTAAGACTTTCTTGAAGTGTATCATATTGGTATAGTATGCTTCAGCTTGGAAGGGAAACTGACTGAACTGGGAATTGTTGCGCCATGCAATTTATGCAAAATCACGTATGCCAGAGCATAAAAAATAAAGCTTGAAAAAACTATAAATAATGCAACAGCCGAAATGCAATTGCAGATACAGGGCGCTTGGCATTTCCCTATATTTGGAAGCTTAAAATAAACATTGAGACAGGTGGGGTGGGCGGACTGGTGTTCTGGCTTCAGGTGACTAGGCAAATATATATTCGAGCTGCGAGTTTCGAGTAGTGAACCCACATCCATGTCGTTGACTGCTGTCAGGCGGGCAAACATGGCACTTTGACCCATTTCCAGGGCCAACTCCCCGGCAGGCGTTAATCTTTTTTATGTGCAATACCATCCTGGGTCGCCGAGATTCAATATAAGATACTTTTCAAAGGGGCCAGGGCCCGGGGCGGTGGGCTGAGGGCCGTGGGAAATGGCAGAAGGAAGGAAAAGAAGGCCCTTCAATTTTATTTAACATTTCGGCTGTCATTTGGTCCTGAGTGGCACTTGGTGTTGGCTTTATTGGGTTCATCAAATGGCCGACAGCAGCAGCAGCCACCAGTCACCAGTCAGTGGCAGTCGGCATATGTGTGGACCCACTTTGGATAGTTGCCATAGATACTGCGTTAAAGTGGTTTCTGGGTTGGAGTCTGCCACTTTCTAATAATCCAATGATTGAGCTCCATATTCACCGGCCTTTTTCTCCCTCTTCTCCTTGCAGATTCGAAACGGAGGTGAGTCTGGGAATTTGACTACGGAGCCATTTGGGATTTGGGAATAACCTGGAGAGCAGCGGCCAGGACGGAGATTGGAGAACGGATTCACATTCCACTTGAGCGAAGCGCCAGAAAAATTTGACTCTAGATTAGGCCATAAAAATACGCATTAAGCTGTCTGGAAGAGATAACTTCATATGAATTTATTGACATTTCTGTACGGTTGGTCAGTCGACTGCCCATTTGTTTGTACAAAAAACATTCCTTCGTTTGCCGGTTGCCGGTGGCCGTTGGCCGACCGACCGACGACCGCCTTCCTTTGTGCCCAACTGAGCATGAAAAGGCCAACATCCGTTGCGGCTAATGTGCCTGTGGGCAGGACATGGAAAAAAGTGCCAGTTCGAGGGTCCTTTGTGTGAATGCGGCGACTGAGAAATACATAAATAAATTAGTTACGTGCCTTGGCACAACTCCTCTATCGGCATAGTATTTGTTATCAACTTTTCGACTGCCAGATGGAAATATAGAAATATTTTTGACCGAAATATTTGTACACCTTGATGGGCAAATTTGATGAGTTTGGCATTGGTGTGGGTGAGTGAGAAACGATTCAATTTATTTATTTTGCCACTTTCTTCAAGTGGGTTGGTGATGGGTATAGAAATGGGCATATGTACTTTGAGAGATAAAAACTAAAATAAGGCTTTGCTTTTCTTTTTAGGAGATTTTAAGGCAGACAATGAACTGAGAAGGCAATCATTTTAAAAGGAATACATTTGCATCTAGATAAAACTAAAACCAAGCCAAAAAGAAGTAAACTGTCTTATAAATAATTTAATAGCAATTTATTTAATTAATTTCATAATTACTATCTTTTAAATTATTTAAAACTTAGACATAAATTGCTCTTGATTGTTTTTTATGTTTAAGCTTTAAACTTAACAGAGATTTATTTCTTATTCAGTTATAAATTTAATTATTTAATTCTTTTTTTTAGGCATGCTTAATATTTAATCCCATTTAATCCCTTTAATCCCTCATAAACATTCTCTTCAACATACTTTTATTAAAGTTTTTTTAGAGTACCCTTTTAAGGTAATTTATATTTCTGGGAATATGCTAAACCATCTTCGTTTACACCTTGCTGGACACATTTGACGAGTCCGTTTGGGACATATGGTTTTGTTTACCGCATTTTTTGGGAAAACTGCTGCATTTCGCAGTTGATATATGGAAGGATTTTCCATGTACTTCCCTGCTCCTGCCGGACTTAAATCACAAGCTGGACAACGCTTAACTCTGCGGTTGCGCTTCATAAATTTTGTTTATTCATTTGTTTTTGCCTTGTTGTCCTTGTCCGGCTTCGCTTTGCTGTGGTCCTACGTTTTTTGGTTTTTTTCCCCATTTTGTTTAATATTTTTTGTTGTTGCCTTTGTGTGTTGGTCAATTATTCAGACCGAAACGCTTGTGGTTTGCACAGTTGGCCGGGAAAGTGGGGCATTTAAATGGCTTAAAGGGCGTCATTGGGATGGGGCTCTAAAAGCGGAACCGAAAGGAGGGGCGGCAGTGAGCCAGCAGTGGATGTGGACGCAACGAGACGTGTGACTGTTGACTGGCTTGTGTAAATTGCATAAACTTGGTAAATGTGCAAAAAGTGTTGCTCGCTTTTGTGCGACAAGCTGGGACAACAACCCGAAACGGACTTTCCATCAACAGGTGCGGTGCCAGGTGCTTGTGTGAGTGTGTGTGTGTGTGTGCAGGACACCCCACAGCAGGCAGTTCATTATGTGGCCAGGACTGTTTACCTAGGACCCTACCCCACCCTCTTATCCTCGGCTTGTCTCCGCCGGCTGTTTACAGTGGTGTCAGTCATTGGGTTGGTCACTCGACTGCAGCTCCAAGTCCTTGGGCGAGATGCTCGCATCCTGTGACCACATCCTGTCTACGGCACGCCGCCTGGCTGTCCATCCTCACCGGATGAGAGGGAATGTAACAGAGGGAGGAAAAAAGTGTGAGCGCCTTTTACAGAATCATTGTTTGGGTCAGAACACTCGGGAAAATGTCGTGGAAAAAGAGAAAGAAATTGAGGAGAAAGAAAGCATCCTCCTGTTGAAAAATATAAATAAATCAAAAACCAGTTCAAAAATTTTACTTTCTATAAGATTTTTATATAATTTTGTATATTTACTAAACTATTAAAATAATTTTTATTATTACAGGTGATAGATTCTTTGATTCTGGTGCTTTTCCTTTTCTTTGAAGTGCAGCAGCATTCATATGATTTCAGCCAGGACCCAAGCATTATAACGCCAGAACGTGGAAGCCGCACAGCTGCCTCTCGATCCTGTCGAAGGTTGAACAATGCTGGTGTAGGAGGTAGGATGTAGAATGTATGTATGTGCGCTGTGTTGCGGGCCACAAGAAATCAAGCGTAATGAAGCCCCAGACAAAGGGATGCAGACTCCCCCAGCATCCATCCATCCCACCAGGCAGGCAGGCAAGCAAGCTAAACCATTTCATCCCATACAAAATTCAACGAAATGATAATAGATAAGCCGCTTGACACTAACACGCTTACGCACTCAATGAGTGTGTTTTGATTTGGCCCCCCCCAAAAGAGCATTTCACTCTTTTTAACCCCAAAAACTTTCTCCACTTTTTCCCCGGCTAAACACCGGCCAATTAGGGCGGAAACATGCCCCGCCGAGGGGATTAGCTTCGAATTAGTTATTGTAATTGAACGACAGTTATGTTAACAGATCATTTATCCCTGGGAAAAATAGAGTGAAGCATTTGGGAGGTGGCAGGTGGTCATCGGTTTGAAATGCTAAGCAAGTTTTAAGTGGTCAAGTTTTAAGTGGAACCCGCCAAAAGTTTTGCTGAATTCGCTGGAAAAAGCAATCTGGGGAAACGACAGCTTAGGCAATACTTTCAAAGCAACTTTGTTGTCCCCACTGCCCTTTCCCATTTCCAATCCCTTTGCATTTGATTTTCCCTTTTGGTTTTCAGCCAGACATTCGCCTTGGCCAGCCATTTACCACCGATTTAATGGCCAAGTTGTTTACTTTGACTTGACATAAATTACATATATATATGTACATACGTGTGCCATTAAGTAAACTAGCCGCGGGTGTGGGCCTCTGCGGTTTTGTATCGGTTGGTTCCCATGCAATAACAATGAAAATCATAAGCTAATTGCCATAAAAAGAGGAAATTTTAAAAGCGGAACCTTTTAGGGCTGGGCCAACGTCAAAGGCAAAGGCTAAAATCGAAAATCGCTGCAGGAAACGATGTGACGTGAGGCCTTTGTTTGTTTTGTTTTAGATAATTTTTTTTTTTCCTTTTGGTTTTGTGCTTCCAACAGCAGCAGTTCAACAGCAGTTGCCCTTTGCTGTCCATAGCAGCAATAATAAGAATAACAAAAAGCGTTTTTCAGGGTTATGGGCGACGATAGGGGGAGAGAGAGTGGGGATGGGATCGAGTTAAGCTTTGTTGTTTTGGCCACAGCAACATCATTGAAATTGACTTCATTATTATTTTACAGTCTTGGCCTCAAGTCTTGCCCTTCCATCTCTTGCTGGCTCTGCTTTTTATGGCTTTTTATCAAATCTTACATTGTGGTGCTTGTGGCACGTTTTGCACTGATGATGGTCGTCGTGTTTGCTTATTAAAATCCAACCCCGGGCATCCTGGTGCCTCCTTTTCTGTATATATCAGCCATTTCTATATATGTGGTGAGAGTCAGGATATTCAAGGATACATAAGCTGGATGCTGGATGCCCTGGGACGAAATTGATATAATGCACTTTGCAACGGCGGCCCCTTGCCTTGAGCACAGGAGATAGCCAAAGGAACTGGCCAGAGAACTAAGTGGAGGCACCATTAGCAGAGCAGTGAGAAGTGAAGCCATTAGTCAAGACTTCGATTACAGTGTGATTTATATATTGTCTTTCTCAGCTGGATTTTTAGGAGGAATTAGTTTAAAGAGATAAGAAATGGTAAAGTTCATGAAGTATAAAATGCCAAAATTATTTTTAAATACCTAAAGGCATTTCTTTAATTTAAACAGCAGATGGGTTTACTTAAAAAGTTTTTAATATTTGTTTGCAACTGATAATATCTCATAGATAAACTAGTCAGTTAATTTAAGTTTCTTAAATAAACTAAATAAATATAGCTTTCCCATGTAGTTGCCCCTATTTCACTCACACCATTTTGGCCATTGCATTTCCTCTATTACTCGTGTGCCCTTTCCATTTTCCGAGTGTCACTTGCCATTTGTCACTCACTTATGTGCTCTCTCCTTACTTGCACGTTTCGCACTATTTCGCTTTCGTGTTTTTTCTTTATTTTGTATTTTGTGGGCGGGGGCATTATGTAAATTTTTTATCGCCATTTTGGCGAGCTTAAGTCAAATGCTTTTCACTTCCGCCGCCTCGATGCCCGCCTCCGCGGGCCCTTTGTCTTTGTTTGTTTATGAGCATTAACGCACACACCACTTGCACATGAGAACACTCGGTGTTTTTGTTTTTTTGGGTCACTTTCAAAGCTCTTGCCGTTTTTTCAAGTGGTTTTAGCACACACTCGAAATAATTTCGTGTGTGGAATTTGCCTCTGGCGGGCGCTATCAATGCGATTAAAAAACAATTACACTTGTGACAGACTAGCGATGGCAGAAATTATCGTAGCATTAAATATTTTTAATCATTTTAGTGCATGTCATAAAGATTTTCTTGCTCAATCAGAGTTAGAAATATTGAACTGCAGTTTTATTACCATAAAATGAGTATTTAGGCATAAGCTGTGATTAATTAAAAGTATAAAAATGGTAATAAAATTGATTAAAAACTTAAATTAATGATATTTTTTAAGATAAAATTAATTATTTTATCATTTCTTTCACATTCAACACTTTTTTGCATTCTGTTATTTACTTTGCCTTGAATAATTGGTATTTATGGTGTATTGATCCCGATATTTTCTTGATAAACATCCCTAACAAACACTCTATCGATTTCATGTGTTTTCTGCATGAATGTTTACCTTTTATTTATATATTGTTGTAGAGATTTTTTTTTTTATAATTTTTTCAATGCGTGTCTGTTTGTGGCATCTGCGAAAAAAGCATACGTTTTGTTTACATGGCAATGGCAATGGCTGCTGGCCGGATAACCACATCAAAAATAAACACAAAAATTTAAAATTGATTTTCCAAAAATCAAAATAAACAAATTCCCTTTTTTTCTGAGTTTCGTTTCATTTAGTTTTGTGTTTTTCATTACGGAGTTTTTATTGTTGTTTGTTTGTTGGTTGCTTTAAAGCTCTTTAAATTAATTGCCCTCGGAAAATGGAAATGGTTAGGAAGAGGGGGGCAAAGGGAAAGCCTAATGGCCAGGCTAATGGCTGGTGGCCAACATCTTGCGGCATTATTAACATGATTGCCACGAAGACCCCTCCTGAGAGAGGCAGGGATCCTGAGAAGGGAAAGCTTATCAATGAATCACCAAAGCATGTGATTGATGATTGGATGTGATGAGTGTCTTCGCCATATGTCTGCGTGTGTATGTTTGGGTGCGTATATACCGTTCCATTTCCCGCTTTTCCCTTATTTTCCACCCTCCAAAATGTGGCTTCTCTGACAAGGATTAGGTGCCCACGCAGAATCCAAGTAAATACCAGGAATTCTGGGGAATGACAGCTCGCATATGCATATATTTGCACAAGTCTCCGTGTGCGTATTAGTCGCTCTAAGACAGATTAAAAGTGAAGAGCCTGCAAAAAGTTTTCCTACTCAGTCTCAGTCAGTCTGGATATATGTGTATACCCTAACCGGAATTTTGTGACTCTGACTATAGTAAATAAACATTTCCAGCTAAATTTAGTCTTCCGGTACATTAGCATAGAATTTAAATATGTGATTCACAGAAATGTCTAAGATGAGTGAGTCATTTGGACAATTACCTTTAATTTTTCTCATTTTCTATTCACTAGAAGTTAAATAATGCTTCACTTTGGCACAGCCTTGTTAAGTTTCTCAGAAACTGTGAAGGCCAGGTCAATTTTCAGTCATTAAAGGACATTATCTTTATCATTATTAAATAAAAAAGAATTTCTAGTACAAGTACTTTACAACTTTGTAAATTGCTTTTCAAATGCCATCTTTATTTACTATTAATTATTTATATATTTAAAATAAATTAGAAACTAGTTTATATATTATATAAAAACAATCACAAGGCAGCAGATTTTTGCTCTTCATTTTTATTTATTAATGAAATTGTCTTAATATTTGAAGAATCTTATCTAAATATTTAAGTTCTTGCCTTTGCAGTTAAATGGTAAAACTCTTTTCATTGATGTTCCCTTCAAGGCTATTTCTTTCATTGATAAACAGGTATATCTTCGCTATCAAGGGTTCTCTAAGAAAGGGTATTAACCCGTCAATATCTTTAGATTCCCAACACTTTCCTCATTCGGTTCAAGTCTTTTCTGTTTACCGACAGCAACCGCCATCATCATCAGCAGCTGCTTGGGCTTCCGCCATTTGCTCGTCGGCGGCTTCAAAAGCTGCCACGTTTCTTTGCCATGGCTGGTACTGTTGATTTTCACACAGATATCCGTATATATCATATATATATATATATATATATAGACGTATGTATATATGCTTGTACAATTCCAGCCCCCGTCAAGAAATTCTTTGTCCTATCCTCGGAGTAGACCAAAATGTTTACACATACGCGCGATTTTCTTTTAACAATTCATCAAATGCGCTAAGCGCGCACAAAAACTTTGACACTCGACGTTTTCTGTATTTTTTCGAGACTTGGGGGGAGAAAAGGGAGGTAAAAGGCAAAGTTTTGTGACCAGGAGTCCCCCCACCTCTGCTGGGTCCCGCGCGCCCATGGCTGCCATATCAATCATCGCCCAAAGTGCGTGCTGTTAGACACCTTTCGCAGGTGTAGGTGTAGGTGTTTGGGTCGTGGGTGTGTGTGCGAGGCTTTAAAATATTTATTTTACCATGTTGAAGGCTAAATACAATAACTCAAAGTGATTTGCCGGGGCAGAAAAGAGCCAGCCATTATTTGCATGTCCCCTCGTTACGCCCATCCCCCCATTTGCTTTAACCATGCATTATTTATTTGCCCGGGCGCAATTTATTTCAAGCACAATTTTCTGCAGACAATCGAGTGAGGAATTTGTTGCCGACGTTGGCAATTAGTTACCGTAATGGAATGGCTGGCAAATTTAAGCCACTCGTGGAAAATGTCTAGAATTTTCACACATTTCTAAGCAAAATGACATGAAGAGGAAACCCAAAAGTTGCTAATTTAAGAATGGTTAGCTTCCAAAAAGAATTTAATTAGAAAAGAGTAAAGATTAAGTGACTAATTTTATTAGAAATTCTTTCATCTTTCCTAATTTTTAAATTATTGAGCTGTAAATATAATATAAAGCATAGAAAATAATTACTTAATTAAATAAATCATTTTAACAAGTTAAGTTGTAAATTTTCTAAAAGGGTTTTTTTTTAAAGAGTATTGATGTCTTTAATATTGTTATAAATATAACTTTGATATGTTCAGCAGCTGTTTTTATTAAATTTCCAACGTTTCAACATTTCTAATTTCACATTAATGCACTACTGAATTTATGAATATTAATTTATTTGTTACTTAAAAAACTGATTAATTCAAAATCTATTTTATTATCTATTCTACATTTTTTCTTTTATTCCAAAGTAGCCTTTTCCATTTGCATAATTATCTGCTCGGCTTGCTTTTGCATCATAATCCATTTATCGTAACATTGCGTATACGCAACGTGCGCACCGCAACGTAAATATGGGCTTAACTTTATTTATTTGCTCTGTAGCCCTGTCATTTAATTAGTATAAACAGTTTTTAGGCTCGGCCTTGTTGCACTGGGTCAATAAGCTGATTTAAAATTAATTACTTATTAAATGCAGGCTAAATCCTGGCCAAGTCCGATTTCCATGCAAGCGAATGTATCGAATTTGTGTGGTTATGCAAGTTGATTTATGTAAATTAATTAAATAAACACCTGTGGCCAGTGGCACTCTGGATATGTGAGAAAACCTTGGGGAGGGGTGATTGCCAGCACATTTTGCCAATTAGGATGGACCACGCGCCCCTCGAGTGGCCCCGAAAACGATAGTTCTGGGACAGTGTCTCTCGTGAGTTTGTGTAATTTGGCCCGCTCTCTAATTGCAGGACCCTGATTTATATCGAGTGTCAACTGGAGCAAGTCCATAAATTTTTTGGAATTTTTTGTTGGTTGCTGTTAGCTTTATGCCTTGCGTGGCAGCGTCGCATAAGGGCACCGCGTTGGCTTATTCCCGAGCGATAAGTCCCTGGTTCCTCGAAGTCTGCAGTCTGCCCTTGTAGGCAGTCGAGTGTGCGCATGATTTATTTTCATTAAAAACTTCTTTCGCGGCTCCTTAAACACTGGCAGGCGTCCCCGTCCCTTCCCCACATCGAAACTTTTCGCGCTCTTGCCGCGGAAAAGTGGAAAACTCAGCAGAACGATGGGGCGAAAATTTTTAATCTGCACATTACCAAGTTGCCAAGCAAAGCCCTTTACAATGAAGTCTTTGCATCGCTTATTCTCCTTCGCCCTCTCTCTCTGTCTCGAAAGTGCAATCATTAATTTTCGGCTTAATTTTTGGGTTCCAGCTAATAAGCGAAAAAAATGGCAATATAATTCAGAGTCCTGCCCCTTTCGTTGAGCTCACAATAAATGACTTCAAAATGTTGACCTCCGCCCCGAATCGAGCCAATTTATATAAGGTCCCGAAGACTAAATTCATTTGTTTCCCTGTCCCCTGGGGAAATACACACTATATGTGCGTGAAGTTGCACTATTGCAATGGCAGATTGCAATGCCCCGGCACGCGATCATTAGTCAAGGAGCAGGAATTGCGGCCTGACACTTGATGAAAGTTGAATGGAACAGTTGCAAGTGGCAGTGGCACAGTGGGTTTCAATAATCAAATATGCTGCAGAGAAATCAAGGAATTAGAAATGAAATTAAATCAGGGAACAAACAACAAAACATAAAATAATCAAATAAAATTGATGTATGAAATTTTAATTAATTGTTTTTATAAAGCATAAGCTTTAACAAATATATTTTATTCTGTATGGACTATTAACCATAACTTGAAAGACAAAAATATCTTATAAATATCTTTAAATTAAACACCCTCTCAGTTTGGTTTAAGCCCCACAACTTCTTCCTTGTAAAACCCCGTCCAACCTAAGTGTAACTCCAAAGTGGAAATTAAAGTTCGACATCGACAGGAAGATTGAAATTGCTTTGTTATCGCGAGCCCATCATCGGTGCCATGCAATTAGTAACTGATTTACCTGAGGTAACGTCCAGTTCACTCGCCCACCAACTTTGGTTTTTGCCGTATCCTTCCGCTTTTTCCCTCTGGAGTTTTTCGTGCTCCCATTGCGTGAGTTGTCAGGGCAATGGCAAATTAAAAGTTCCCCATTTCTATTATTTGATTGCCGGGTGAGCCAAAGTGAGTTTTTATATAAATTAGTTTGGTGGCAGTGGGAACTAAAACTGGTAGAATTGCTCCTGTCGCCTGCTAATTAGACACGGAAAAGTTGGACTTGTCCAGGTGTCAGAGATCCGCAACTTTTTCGGGGCAATTGCGAAACTTTGATGCAGCAAACTTGGGGCTGATTTCGCTCCTCATTGTTGTAAGTCTACAGCCAGACGGCATTATGGTCGGCATATATAGAGTCCATTCTTTTGGACTACTTCACTGCGACATAATTATGTGGCGGCAATTTGCATTGCACCCTCCCTCAGCACAATAACCATAAAACGTTGTAACAATTGAGCCAAAGAAATGTTGGAAACGAAGGCAAACAAAGCCTCGGCTGTGCGAAACTGTGCAGCAGTTATTTCAACACCTTTATGGCGGTGTTCCTACATTTGTTAACCGCAAACGAGCACTTGGAGAAAATGAATACAGAAAGTGCAACTAATGGAAGGGAATTCAAGAAAAGGATAATGAAAAGTTATATTGAAATCTTAGATTATATTTTGTTCTACTTCCTTGACCATCGTGTATGACTTTAGCTTGGTTTTGCAGGCAATTCATTTTCCAAACAATAGTTTTCCCAGTGCAGACATACACTCGGACATGCTTGCCACAATGGCCTGGCTTTGGCTTTCGCTGCTGGCCAATGACCAGTTGAGGTGGCTCTGCGGGCACGGATAGCACCCGCCGACCGACAAACCGACCGACAGACCGGCTGACATGCAAAACAAACGGTGTACGTGGAAATACATTTACAAACCTTAGATAGAAATCTAGAGATAAAGCAAATTGCTGTGCTACAAAATCGTTAAGTGTAATTTACCGCATTTGAAATGTTCTCCGTTCAACATAGTCTGGCCTCTCGATTTTCAGGCAGTTATGAGTGCTCAAGTTGGTAGGAGAAGTTGGACTTTAATTGTATTTTTGTATTCATCGGGCCAGACACATAGTTTTTGGCGAAAATTGCTCACGTAATTGAGGCAATGTGGCATATATCGGAGGTGGATTATAATGGCTAGCATTTGAGAGCCACTTGCGAGCCCTGAATTAGGCTCTGAACTGCTGCCAGAAATGCAAATGGCAGCCCACATATTAATCATACGCACTGTGGCCGTCAACGCTTAATTAACTCGAAGTGCAATCCGCACAGCCAGCCACTTGAGTGCAGTGCCGAATTGAAAGCGTGCCAGTTTCTGAGATCAGCAAATATCAAATGGTATATATAAAGCGAGCAAACAGCCCACAGACATTGCAGGGGATGCAAATGAAACCCGGCAATCTCACAGCCAGTGTGTGTGCGTGAGTGCAATAAGTTTGCGGGCAACTGTAATGCAGTGTCTGTCAAAAGTAATGAAACGCCTGGGTGACAGGCCTATGGGAAACACTATATTTCAATTGAGGCAGAGCAGCAGCTGGCCAGGGCATTCATCAAGCATAGAATAGAGACTAGAAAATTACCCTACATACTTGTTAGAGAATATTTACCTCTAGCATTAATGCAATCTCTATGGAATCTCTCTGTGGCACTGTCACTAAATCTCTAAGGATTTGTCAACTTAATTAGTTCCATAACTGCAAAAGCAATCTCATAATATCAACGCCAGGACAGAGAGAGAGACCATCGTGTAATTTGCCACCAAGTTTCGTGCACATTGCAATTAACCCCAGCGACACCTGTGCAATGTAAATTAGCCGACAGGAAACTACGGGATCCTTGGGGTACACTGTCTACCCAGTTGGCTGTGTCTCTCTCGCTTTGTGGTCAAATGTCAGAGTTGTTTGCTCATCATTCAAAATTCTGCTTTCCAGTCGAAGGCACATTTGACCCTGTTTTTCTTCCACCTAAAATTTTTCGCTTTGCCATTTAATATGCCCCGTCAACGTTCCGAGACTCGATCCTCTGGATCAGTGCGCCGGCAGCCCAGCCGCCAAAGCAGCAGCCATGCCTTAAATGCCAATGGTGGCAGCAGTAGAAATCTGCCCGCAGTGCAGAAGCCCAAGAAGGAAGCTGTGGCAGTTGAGAAACCTGCCACTTCTACCGATGCAGATGCCAAGGGTCGAAGCACGGGGGATATGTTCAAGGATATGGCCACTACGGCAGCGGGCGTGGCTGCTGGATCCGCAGTTGGTCATGCCGTGGGCGCTGGCATTACCGGTATGTTCAGTGGGCGTGGTCAGGCAGCATCGGCGCAGCAAGAACAGCAGCAACCGCAGCAACAGGAATCCGGAGCTAGGAATCTCCAGCAGCCACAGGGCAGCCATCAATTGGTGGAGGATGGACCCTGCGCCTTCGAGCTGAGGCAGTTTCTCAAGTGCACCGAGGAGAATACCGACATCTCGGTATGCAAGGAGTTCAATGAGGCCATGCAGCAATGCCGTCGACGTTATAATGTTTGAGAAATAACCAGAAAAATGACATGGAACAAGATATTTCAATTAAAAATGAATCTCTGAAACATGTTAATTAGCTTATTAAATTAGTAACGAAATTTATCGGAAAGGGGTTTATTGAACTATATTTCAAATGGTATTATAGATGAATATCTATGATTCAATCTACAGATTATTCTATAATTCACATATAAACGCTACTTAATAATAATTTGTATATTATTTATAGAAAAATTCCTTGAACCTTTTGCATTTTATAAACCTCTTTAGATCTCTCCCGCAATAGCTAAAAGTAAATAATTTATTGCTATGCTTAAAGTAGTTAATTAATGAAATTACTTTCTTGATTTTGATTTACTTTTGTCCCTTTATTTTTCTTTATAATTCGTATTTCAAGGATTTTTCACCACTGCCACTCTTGAATGGAAAGGAGCTGCCTTGGCAGAGGCAAATTAATTGGCGTTATGCGGGCAGCCATCAACAAGAACTCATCTCCGCATCGCCACATCTCCCCCAACATCTCATCGGAGTTCCAGGCCATCCATCTTGCTTGCCGAAACATTATTGATGTTGATTGATTTATAAACATTTGCTGGGAATGAAGTAGCTGGGGGGAGGAACGGGCCAATTAAGTTGTAGCCAAAACAATAAACAAAATGAAATTAGCATTTCGAGTAGAGTCTTCTGAATGCTCGCTTGCTCTTCACTCGAATTCTTCCCCAAAAGCAGCGACTGCAGCTGCTGTGGCCCCAGCTGCTGTCACATCTATTCACATGACAGGCCGACAGAATTTTCAGCGAGCAAATATAATTTGCTTAAATATTCATAACGGAGTGAGTGGAAATTGTATACGGCTGATTAACATGGCCCCGCAATGGCAGAGGGCTGGGGCTGGGGCAGTGGAAATTGGGACGAGTTTTCCCCAAATTCAGCATCAATCAAGCGGCATTTGCAGCGGGGCTGACTTTCCTCTGCGGTTGGCAATAATTTAATGAAATATTCCGTTTGCCACATGAACTCGCTGCCAGCCACTCTGCATATGTATAGATGTGTGTGAGTGTGTGCCAAAACCTAATTCGAATTAGGCCCAAACTTTTGGCTGGCAGCTCGGCTAATTGCCGCTGTGTTTTCGCTATGTTTTCATTTTCATTTTTACCCCACTCCCACTCAAAAGGCCAAAAATAGTCAACCCGAAGAACTATTGCATGCTCGCTGCTAATTAAAGCATTTCCGCGCTGCACTCACTAAAAGGAAATAGGGGTTTCGCGGAAAATAGAAGTGTTCGCTATTCCAAATACTCTTCTCGTAATTTCCTATGCGGTTTTTGCTCACAAGTGAGCAATTTAAGAGGCTTTTGGTAATGGCTTTTAGGTTGTTCATTAAGGGCTCTCGCTTATTTTAACTTCAAATGGGAATGTGATGGGAATAAAAAAAAAGGAAAATTATTATTAAATTATATAAATTGTTTAAAAAATATTATTAGATTTTGTAATACTTACGGAATATTTTACTTAAAATTTGCTTCATAAATTTAATAATTTATCACTTTAAAGAGAGAATTTAAGAATAGGTTTTCCATTTTATTTGATTTACCAAACTAAAAAGCAATTTAATGGGGTATTCTGTTACTGTAAAATATTCTTTATTTAATTAACATTTTTACCAGTGTATTGTAAAGGCTACATCTTAAACCCCTTGTCGCCCACTCCATTGGGAATTTTTCAAAGCGAAAGCCAGCTGGAGTTTTGTATTTGTTTTGCTTTCATACCTCTCGCGCTTGCCGACAAATTCATTATGTGTTCGTAATTAGTGCGGGAAATGGGAAAAGCAAACGCAGAAGGCGAAAGGGAAAACAAATTAGAAATATATTTTTTTCCCCTCCCGGCTGCAGGTCCTGCCGCCAGGTGGCGCTGTGGTGGTGCGTTGTGCACTCGGCAATTAGCCGCCTCCCCAATGCCAATGCAATATAAATTAGCTGACAAAGCTAAAAAAAAAATACGATACCCCCAAGGTAAGCCTTGATTTTATGAGCTACACAGGTGGCATTCGGAATTATACTTTTCTCCTGGAAGCTTACCTTGACTGACTTTAAATATTTCGAAATTTATAAATGATGTCTAGCCGAAGTCATAGTTGTTCTCCCAAATTTGGTACAAGAAGCTTGTCAAAGCCAATGTTAATGTTAGAGCAATGCCATGGACCGGCCTTCAAGAAAATGGCCAGCCATGCAGCAGGTGTAAGTGCTGGATCTGCAGTGGGTCATACTATTGGAGATGGAATGACCGCACTGTTCAGAGGAAATAGTGCCCGGCATAGTGATCTTGTGGGCGAAGGACCCTGCGCTTCCGAAATAAAGCAGTTCCTCAAATGTACCGAGGAGAGTGCAGATCTCAAAATGTGCAAGGAATTCAACGATGCCGTTCGACGATGCCACAAGCAGTATAACATATAGTTGCATTTACGATATATCCAAAATCCATTCGTTTCTGTGATCAAAGAAATGTTATAATAAATAAGCAGTACATTTTGTTATCTTAAAAAACTTTCAGTAATTTATGATAGTAATTAAAAATCTTTACAGGAAGGATAATAAAGTTCATAATGCATTTCGTGAACAAGGAATTTAATAATGCCATCCTCACTCTAATCTACTGACCCTTTTCCAATCATTTAGCATTCAACCTTGTGTCTTTGTGTCCCATTTGAATAGATTTCGGGTGGCTCCCAAATCAATTGCCGGCGAGATGTGGGTGCGCAATTAAAATGCTTTATGACAGGTCCTTATGGCGTCCTTGAGCGTCCACCCTTTTTTTTCAGCCGCCTTAAAGCGAGTCCTCGGCTCGACAGCCATTGTCACATGCTCGCTGCTCCTTTGGCGCTGTTATTTTTTGCCATTCTCAGTTAATTGTGATTTTGTTTACTGACATCCTTGTCTCTCCTGTCGCTCGACCCCTTGTCAGGGTCACCGCTTTGTTTGCCTTTCTACTTTGTCTGTGAGCCCGGGTGCATATTTACTTTAATTTTGTTTTGTTATGTTACTTCGCACCACCCACCGACCACTTTTCCCATTCACCCAACGCCCCAACCTTCGTGTCAGCGTTGAGCGCGCTGTGCTTCTCGCTTTGAGCGCCTTTGTTTCGCGCTTTCGCGTTTTTCCTTACTTTACCGTTTTTTTTTTTTTGGTGGGCCCCAAACTTTTTCATTTTCCTCTTTTTTCCATATCTGCCTGGCTTGCGCACAATTAAGTCAGCGAAATGTTTTGGCCACGTCAAGGCGACGACGAAGGCGACGTTGACACTGAGGACCCCGCAGAGAATACCCTTTTTTAATTTCCAGCATATTTTCTGCACCACCAACTCCTTGAAGAAAAGAGCTATGGACATATGTACAGGACAACATCCTTAAGCAGGACTGACTGAATTAATTAGAGGTGAAGAGGAAATGTGGTTAGGGAAAATTATCTAAGAAAATGGATACTCAGAAAAATGAATTCTTAAACTTTACAGAAATTTAATATTTGGGAGAAATACTTATAAAGTTTCAAAAAAGAGATATCAATTTATCCTTTAATTGAATTACTAAACCTCTGATTTAAGACATCTTAGCGATGTTCGCCTGTATTTTAGCAGCGGCCTTAAACGCTTTGTCTGGCTTAATGAAAACAAATTTAATTTTTGGCAAGCACCACCAGCGGCCTAATAAATATTTATTATGTGCTCAAATTTTCCCCAGCTCTGACACATATATCCCCAAAGGGGTATATGGCATATTCCCTCCAATCTCCCGCTGTGCCAACACATCCTGGCCAAAATCCTGCTGGCAATGGCAGCCCGGACACTCCCCCGCTGCGGTCACTCTGATGAGAATGTGGCCCCGAATGCAGCTCGGATGTGAATGTGACATGTCCTGGGCAGCAGTCAGGTCGGACCATGATTATGTCCAATTAAGGTGCTTTGAATTGGAAGCTAGTGCTCCCATTTCAGTTAACATTCGCCGCTTAATTGGGGGTCACTTATATTTTTGTGAGTGGCAAGTGCAGAAGGGAGTTAGGAAAAGACTTTAAGACTCGACAGTACAGTTGAATATTTAAGTACGAAGCCACTGCAAGTGACCTTACCCGGCCATACCCTCATATCGGCGATGATATCTCTGTAAAGTCATTAACAAAAGACAACTTCAGCCATATCTGATGTGAAATATGGCGGGCAAAAAGCGAGGAAACACATTAAGAGCAATGGCAACAGAAATCGAATACAAGGCAGAGGCAGATGCCAATGCCGATGGATTTACAATTGCAGTTGCCGTGTATGGCAGGTGACGAGTGCAGCAGAAAAAAGCGTTTCATTGATTGCCTCTGTTTGTTTTTTTGTTGTCCGCTGAATTTTCCTGGTTTTTCCTTTGTCCTTTTCCCCGCCACAGTAGCTAAGAATAGAGTGGGCGAGCGCGAAAGTGTGAAATTCGATATGGCAAACACGCATTTCACTGCCAGTCAGTCGTGTTTTAACGCTTTATTGTGGCGAGTGCACTTGAAGAAATTGTTATTACCTTTTGTTTATATATTTCAATATAATAAATTTATTTTTTAAGGTGAGAGGAATACTCAACTTAATTTTGGTTTAAATAAAACTATTAATATTATATTTGTATTTCGTTATGTGTATGTTTTTGTGGCATATATATTTTTCTGTGTATGTGTGTGTATATATGAAGGCGTGGCCACAGAAGGTAGGAAAACCCGGCTGCGGGCAAACAATGAGAAATTGCTGGTGGTCCACCTGGTGTCCTGGCCAAACACAAAGTGTGTGCGCTTTCGGCTTTCATCGACCTGAACGTGTTTAATTTAATTCTCTCTCCCAGGCACCCAGGGAACTGCCGCCCCGTGGACACTTTGGCCAAATCGCATAAAATACTAATAAAAATCAAATCAATTTCACAAGTGGTCGGCCAGTGGGGCAGGCAGGGCAATAAATTGCATCAAAATCGTGTAACCAAATTGGTTGAATGGCCAGTAAGTGCATTAGCTGGTGACTGTTTTGTGTGCGATTCTGTCAAATATCAAATTGATGTGCAGTTCGAGAGGACTGTGCGGCTGAGAAGCAAGCGTCCGGAAGCGGAAATGCATTTCCGAAAACCGGAAATGTCCTGCATACGAATTGCAAATGGCGGACTGACTATCGCAGTCATGGCAGAAGCGTAAGAGGTCTTTGTGAATATGAAGGCTTTCAGCAGCCTTTTAGTTTTTCAGGATTTGGTGATGTAAAATAAAAAGAAACAACGAAAAGATATGTTTTAAAATTATAGAGCAAAGTAAATAATATGAGGAATATTGTTAGTACAGTATAAATTTATGTTTTGTTATTATTTTAATATTTATAGCAAACTTTTTGTATACTTTTGTCCACCTCTAAGCAAACTTTTAGCACTCTTGCTTGTCAGTGGTCATACATATGTGAAGCAAGTTGCGGTGCAGAATGTAATATAAATATTTCAGAATGTATAACTTTCGGGTGCTCGGAGTTCATTAAAGAAGGAAGAAGCAAAATTTAAATTGCTGCCAGACCTGCAAACTCCTTTGCCTGCTCTTTGTCCATTTGCATATTAATTAAACCTTACAGCCGAAAGGCGGCGGCGAGCCCCAATAGCCAAAAGGTCAAAATACCAGGGCCAGGCCAAAAAACCATAAGCTGACCACCACCACACACACACACACAGAGGCAGACTTACACACATCTGGCAGCTGCTTCATTAGATGGCGTGGCATATTCTGCCCCACAATGGCAACAGCAATAACGACGGCCAACAACAACAGCAACAACTAAGTCAAGTTTAAGCCCATGAAAATTTAATTTCGCCTTAACAATGCTGTATGAGCAAACAATTTGCCGTCAGCCGAAATTTATCTTGCTCACTCTGCCGCCCGCTATGTGTCACTTAAATATCAATTTAATTTCCATAATAAAGCCAGCGCCCCCGGAAAATTGGGGACCAAGGCCCCCCAGGGGATTTTCCCTATGATTGACAGTTTGTTTAGCCGTGAGGATTCGGGGCAAACCCGAGAAGTAGTTGACAGAACATTGATTGAAATAAGTATATCAAATATGTATTAATAGAAATGGTAATTTCAGCCGCAAAACAATCCGACAACTATGGTTAATTGTATTTACTAAGCTCTCACATGGCCCGAAGGAAAATTTTGGGGGAAAATGAAGTTTGTTTGCTTCTTATTAGTAAAGGAATTTGGTTGATTGCAATGCAAATAAATGCCAACTAGTTTGGCAAATCAGTTAAATACGTTTTTGGGGAGGAACGAAAATTAATTGGTATTAAATTAAGAATAACATACAATATTTAATTTCATAGCTTTAATAAGATTGAAGTTGGAATAACGAGGTCTGAATGGAAGGTTATCTGTTGTTTTAGTTGGTTAAAAGTGAATTATATAATTTGTGTAAGGAAAATGTTTTAGAATTGATTAAAACTCCTTCTCGGAATCCATGGCACCTTAGAATTATTTGAATTTTATGTAAATTAATTTGCTATAAAAATAAATATGTATGTTTTGTAATTTCTAATTTAATTAGAATTAATTTTTAACTAAAAACTATAGTTTTATATATTGTAGAATTCTTATTATCTTACCTCATAAAGAAACTAAATACAACATTATCTTAACTTCAAAATAAATAAATAAATTTATATGATTTTAAATAAATTTAATTAAAAATTTCCGTGCTTTAAAGATTTAAATACAATATAATTTTTATAACACTAATACTTTCTTGATTTTAATGTATCCAGTAAGTGAATTAAGTAAACCCCAAAAGGAAGAAATGTATCCACGGGTTTGCATGCTGAGAAACATAAAAGCTATGTGAATGAAACAATAAAAGCAAACTTAAAAGTCCATTAAAAATGCTTAAGCGACTTTATAAAGTCGGCAGACCGCGTCAACTTGGTGACAGCCTTGGGGGTAGCAGTGGAGAAGTGGAGGTATAGTGGATGTGGATGTTGAGTGACTTTGACTGGACTGAATAAAACTCAACCAAACCCAACTGAACCGAACTGAACCCGCAGATATATAGTATACCCTTAAAGTGCTACTTGCAACTGATGATGCACCAAAGGAAATATTATTTATATAAAATATTATGTGTGGATATATAATAATATTTTTTAATTCGTTTTCTTGCATCTTAAATACATTTATATAAGTTCTTCAAGCAACAATAGCACAGCCTTGCTGTAGTTTAGTATCTTATTTTTATAATCCTTTAATAAATATTCTAAATGTTTAATAATTTCTTATATTTTCTTCAGTGTCATGTTGTGGTCGTCGACAATAAATAGAAATCTCAATTTACGATGCGTTAGTTGAGCTGCCGTTCTGGATTTGTCGAGAATGGGGCTGGATAGTAGTTACTAATGCCACTAGGACATTGTTGTTGCTGCCTGATGGGGTGATGGGTTGATGGGATGGTCGCGGAACAGCGGCATGTGGAGTGCCCTTGCCATGGGACCTAACCGAAACCCACTCGTCTGGTCTGCGCCTCTCTAATGGCATTTGTGATGGCTGCGGTTATGGTCGCTGTCGTCGTTGACGATGATGTTGATTGGCGATTCGCCGGCGCATGCATGGATACGTTCCAGTATATGTCTCCATCGTCATCGCCCTAATCCGTGGCATCCATGGAAAAGCGCTTTTCTCGCTGTCTGGTGCACACAGTGTTTATGTTGACATTAAAAACTTTGGCCACGAAACCGAAACCGAAACTTAACCGACGCATAGTTCAATTATGCGATAAAAGTTCCTTTTCAAGCCCTTGAAAAGTTTCCCTCGAACTGCTCTAATACGTGACATAATTTGTGGTAATGCGATTGGACTTGAACCGATGGCAAAGTCCAGAATTGTTACAGACACTTCGTTCTTCTTCACTGATACGAGTGACTCTTTTGGATACAGCATCCAAGGTTATACGGCTTACAAGGCAAACTTGCGAGCACTTCAATTAGCGGCCACTTCCGCACTGGTCAGTCGAGCGAATTAGCCAAGGGTCCAAAGGAAATTGCAGGCTTTTCTTCTCCTCCAACGAAAATTAGTGAGAAAAAAAATCTCAACCGCAAATGCACTTTCCGCGGTGTAAGCTGGCTTTGATGAATTCTCTTTTCCGGCCAGATCCCCCAGGAAGCCGAGTACTTGGCCAGAAACAAAAGTGAAGCAGACTCAGCTAATTGGTGCTTGTGTTAGTAACATAAGGACTCAACCAACTCAATTGGGCGGTGTAGGATTCTGGATTGTTATTATTATTTGCTTAGCTTTTGTTTAAATCTGTTGTCAGACAATTTACATAAAAAAAACTGTTGAGCTTTAATTTCTAATAACTTGTTAATAACTTGTTTTCTAAATGTGTTTATTTTATTTTAATTTGCTAGATTAGCCACACAATTTCAATGCTATAAATTCAGTTCTCATCATATATGTATTTATCCTTTAATTTGTTTCTCATTTATAACATATTCTTGGTAATTAATTTGGAAATGGGTAATTAAACACAAACATGTGTAATTGAATTTGGTTTTTATTTTTGTTTTTATACTGTACATGTTTGTTTTGTTAGGAAAATTGTGTAAATATTTGTGGCTAAGCTAAAAGGCTTTGGAATTTTATTTAAAACACAAGCTGAAAATAAATGGAAATGTTATTTTAGTTATTATATCCTCCGAAATCCTGCAAAATTATTAAGATTTAAAAAAAATTCAATGCAAATTTTATTAGTAGTTGATTGAGTGGTTTTAATAATATCTTCTTTTAATATACTTTTAATTAAGTATCCCAAAATTAAGTGCCAAACTAACTACACACCTTAATGAAAATATAAAAATCTAATCTGATTTATACGCCACGGAGTGACGCAGTTGCCAACGTTGCGTATACGCAATGCCACTTCCGTTGGTTCTTTAAATTTTTGATGAGGCATTCGCTGAATTTTATGTCCGCCAAATGTGCTGCAACTCGGCGTCCTTATCTCTACGATTTTTACTCTGAAAGTGACGGCGCATAACTTTACGCAAATTGCTGCATCATTTCAGCTTCTTTGGGTAAACTATTTCTGCTCGGGCCTCACATAAATATGAATTCACAAATTTACATGGCACTAAAAAAGCAACAAAGTGTTTTTTTTTCTTTCAGCTGCAACTATGCGGCGTTCAGCAACAAACAACAAACAAGAGACATTTTTCGGGGTGAGGGAAAACCTCTCGGAAAATAGGCAGAAAAGTCTACGAAGGGATAAACCTTTGTCGCCCTGCCACCGTTGACAAGCCCGCACTTCTGTTGCGGCCCTGGTGGCTCTGGTGGAACGCATAAAAACTTTTTAATTAAATTCCCCTGCCAGCCAGGAGCCACTTGTTGTCTTTGCTTGCAGCAGCAGCCAAAGCGATGGGAGAAGCGTGCAAAGAGTTCAGTTTGGTGACAAGTTTGCATAAAGTAGTAAAAAAGCTATTTTTATACTGTTAAGAGGTTTGAAATACTTTGGGAAAAAAATGTATTTTTTAAGGCATATTAAATTACATTGAAAGATTAAAATCAGATATAAAATAATCAAAAAATGGAATAAAATATATAAGTTGATGTAGAATTATTCATATTTTTGTGGAGAGAGGTAATTGTTTCTGTGTATTTTATGAGAATTTACTAGTAAAACTTTAAAATTTCATTACAGCCACCATTTTCTGCAAAAGGTTTGTGCTAGAAAATGCGAAAAATTAATTTGAATATTACAAAACTCATTGTTTAGCTACGGAAATATTTTTATTAAACATTAAATTTTTTCCTCTGTATGCTGTGGAATTCCAACTTTATCGAATTTCCAGAAAAGTTTAAACTTCTTGAGGCCCAAGAACAGCTGAAGAAACCGAAAGTTCCCACTTAGCCGACAGAATAACAATTTTGGGGGGAAATTAACTCAATCAAAGTGTGTTTATTGCAAAAGCATTGTAATTTTCCAGCATTGGTTTCGCTCTTGAAAGTTCTTTTCAACAGTATTTAAATATTGTATGTGTGCAATTTTCCCCTGATTTTCTGCACAGATGAGATTGCAGCTTCTGCCAGCCTTCGAAGTCAATTTCCAAACATTTAAATTGCGAATTTCTTCCTTCCTTCATTTGCGGACTATTTGCCTTGGGCCCTGAGCGAATTCCGTTCCATTTCTCATTGGGTTATCCCAGGACTCCGGTTCCCGGATGCGCGAAGCCGTTGCAACAGGCAGCAGCAGCAGTTGCCTTGATCCTTTCTTTCCTACATCCTTCTCGTCCTCCGGCCGTCGCATCCCCAGCAACAAGTGTCTGTTTGCGCCTGGTTTTTGGGAGGACTCCTTGGGGTGGCATCTGTTGCCTCTGCGGCTGGTGTTTGCATTTTTATGGTAAACTGCCGCCGGCGAGTCAATGTTGCTCTTTGGCCCCTCAATTAAGCCAGACAGCAGGAAAAATCCATTAGCCGTCAAATGCAGTCGTAGTTTTTACCTGAATTCTGAAATTTGAATATATTACGGGTTTATGTTAGTCTGAAAAAATGTGAAATTTAATTGGCTTCCTGTTAGAAGCTTATGGTTTAATTTGAAACGGACTTTTATTTATATTTTGTTTAATTTTCCCTGGAAATTTTTTATATTATTTTATTGGGAATATTGGTAGCTAAAAAGGCAATTTTATTTTTATCATAAATAATTGCACTAATTGATGGTAATAAATTGCATGTTATTGTTGTCCCTGAAAATTCTTAGAAATTCTTTTCTAAAAATATATTTTAATATAGTTTGAATCTGAGACAATTTTAAATAAATTTATTCTTAATTTACTCTTAGCATTCAATTTAAACATCTGTTTCCATTTAATTGTAATTAACAGCGGTGAGCTGAGCGAATTGTCCTGTAATTGCAAATGTTTTCGCTGTCTTTTTTTTCATCCCGCAGAAGAAGGGTCAGCGTGACAAGTGGGAAAAGTTTACTGGCCGCTGACAAGCGTTGAACTTTTCCGACAAATTGCTCGACCCAGCAGCGAGACATTCACACCTGTCGCCTGTCCCCCTGCTAGGGAAAAGTGCCCGCTTTCCCCGCCAATCGGAGATATACTATATACGTGTATACATACATCACTGTCAGCGGAAATTTCTCGTCTTTCGGTTTTGTTTGCTTGCGTTTGGGGCTAAATTTAGGAGCATCTTTGCAGAAAAGTTTGGACAAAATCAGACAGAACGAGAGCAGAAGGCAAAAGGCAGATGGGAAATAAACATGCTAAAAATCGAAAATTCAATTTAAACGTCACATTGCTCTGTCATCAAATCATAATTTTGCTCAAAGGAAAAGTTTGCGGCGAACTGCGGGGAAGCTTGGTTGATATTCAATGCCAGAAACGTGTCTCTCGGCCTTCGGAAATCTGGCAAAAGTCTAACAGTCAGTCAAAGGGGGACATGAAACGTGAATTTCAGGCTTCATGAATGAATCGACCGACACAGCACTTTCCCCTCAATGAAAACGGTTGGGAATGGAAACCGAATTGCATCAAGGTTGTGTGCCACTTGCCAGTTGCCAGCTTTTTGGCCAAAATCCTCAGCCAGAAACGAAGTGAAATCAGCAGCTGCCATTGATTGCGAGGCCGTTGAATGGAAAGTATTTTCGTGAATGGTCCAAATTGCAGGCCATCTAATAGAGCCAACGGATTTGGTCGGATTTCTGCCAGCCGGGCATCGAATTAAGTTGGCACCCGTTACTTTTAAGGCTTCCATTTTTGCGATGATTGCTGGCAGGAAAAAGCCGGAAAGGAAAACTTTAACAGATGTGGAAAGCAGAAAAGGATATATTTAAGAAAACGGAAGAGTTATGTACCAAGAACTAATCAATTCCTTGGACTTTCCTAACTTTCCTTTGCAGTTTTAGTTACTTTTATTTTAGTTTATCTTCAATTTAAATAGCAAATTCTTTGATTATTTTCTTTTCCCAATAATATACTTCCTTGTTACTCTGCCACTGTGATTTTCCATCAATTAATCTGCTGGAATTCGGATATTCTTTGGACGATTGCCGCCACTCAAAGCCGATCGAGTTACCATTCCGTTTCCGGCCATCTGTAGTTTTCGATTCTCGTATTTCAATCAAAGGCAAATATTTACATTTTTCACTTAGCCAGGCGAACGAAATGAAATGCCAAACAAAGGACACAAACTGTGCCAGGGCAATAAAAGTGCGAGTGGAAAAGGGAACCGAATAATTGTATTAAATAAGGAAACGAGCCACTAAAGAGGCTGAAACGGCGGCAGCCTTGAAGCTCCTTGAAGCTCCAGTTCCAGCTGCTTGGCGGCGGCGGCGGCAGCCTGCAAAAAGAATTAAACTAATATTTATCAAAGAGATGAGCGCGACATGCTTCAAGCTAAACAAAAGACGACAGCGAAAGCCGGCGCCACCCGGGGAAAATGAGGAATGGCCCCGGACTAAAAGGACGAAAACGAAAAGGGGCCGGAGGATGTGCAGGACGAACAGGATGAGCTGGATGATGCGAGTGAGATGCTGCAGCGTCACGACAGACTAAGGCAAGTGACGCTGTCAAAAAGCGGAATGAATGGACCCGCTCTTATCCTCTTCGTCCTGCCCCCTGCACCTCTTAGCCCCCCGGTGTTTTGTGCTCTTACACTGAATAATATTTCAGGTCCTGTGATGCATTTCCTCCTAGCACATTCTTTTTAATTTGTGTTTAATTATAAAAGTTTTGAGTCTCATTTAATTTTAAAGAAATTTATAAAGCAAAGAGTGAATGCTGGAAAGGATTTTATAATTTTATTGTTGGGTTTCTATAAACTGATTTATTCAGGTTACTAAAATATTTAAAAATTCGAAGCTCTTGAATTTATCTTGACGGAAGAATTCTGCGCTAAGATATTTTTCAATTAATATTTTTTTCCAAATTCCAAGATCTATAAAAGAAAATGAATTTAATTATAACCTGTTCACCCTGGATTTTTCCCCATTCTGCTTTATGGCCCAAGGTCGGAACATTATATACCCTCTTAGAAAGCAACATTTCTCCCAGTGAATGTGTGCGGGAGTGAATGGCGCGGGAGTTGAGCCAACTTTATGCTAATTAGCAGCTGCTAACCAGCGTTAAAACTTTGCACTTAACTGGCTCGAAGAATGGTGAGTGGAGAGGCCGAGGGCAGCTAGCAGCAGCAGCAGCCGGGACATGTGTTCTAATGGCTCCAACTCTCGCTTCAGAATTTACGGGCTGTGTGCTCTCCTTGGGCATTGTGGCTCCTCCAAATTGGATAAGTGCCTCGCTTCTCGCTTTTTTCGGACAGCTGGTGCCCCGGCACAATGGACTGCGGCGCAAATCCAGCATTTTCCGGGGGCCACGAAATCGAATACGAGCTTAGCACTTTTTCTGCCATTTCATTCCCGCCCATTGTGTATCGTGCACTTCAATACTGGGTATATAGAATTGTATACATTCAAAAATATAGCATTTATAAGCATATATTTTGGTTTTGTGTGTGGCAGTGGGCTGGGGTAATTGCATTGAAATGGGAAAATAAAACGGCTATAAATATGCCCATTGTGTGCCAGTGCGATTTCAGTGCCAACAAAGCGCACCATAAATTAACTAAATTGAAAACCATTTTGGTGCAGCGTTCTCTCAAGTCTGCCTCCTACCCATACCGTACCCTCAGTGCCTTGCAACACTTTTATATTCATTACATTTCATACCGGGCTTTGCTCTATTGTGCCCTGCATTTGCAAGGGAGACTCTAAGCTTTATTATGGCGTTGGTAATTATTCACTAGCTTATTTTTACTGCGAAAAAAAATATTATTAAAGCAGTTTGCAAGCGATTTTCATTTCGATTTAGAGGGGGGTATAATCAGTAAATGCAGCTGGAAAACTGTCATAAAAAATGCATTTACTTGGCTTACTGGAACTATTAAATTATTAACTTGAATGGAGAAGAAAATATAAAATAAATGACGTTATTTACTTTCACTTATCCTACACTTACACAGAATATTTATTCTGATTTATATATTAACTTTTTACAGCCTGCACTCTCAGCCAAATCCTTCCCCAGCTCTTCAAGGAATTTAATCAGCTTGTTTGTGATTCCCCGTAAGAGCATTACAAAGCCAGCTCAGAGTTTTCTGCAACATTTTTCCAGGTTTTTTTTTGTACTTTTGATGCGCTTTCCGCTCGCTGCGCACATAAATATGCAATAGAAACTTTTCTCACGTTTTTGATTGCATTTTTTGTGCAGCGTCATAAATATTTAATGTTTACTTTCGCCAGCAGTCGGCAGTCAGCAGTCGGCGGAAGTGAGCTTCATTTTTCACCCATTGCCAACCATTTTCTGTTGAGATCTGTGCACATTTATCCTGGTAATGCAGCCCGGAAGACCCTTTATTGCTTTTCCATGTGGCCGGCGGTAAATAAACACAATGTGTTGAGAGCCCAAGCTCTGCACTAATGTCCTTATTAATAAGGACAAGGATAAGCACAGGAAATCCGACTCCAGTTGCATTGTCACTAAATGTGACCGAAAAACCACCACCACACGATGCACTTCATTAACTTAATTAAAAATCTTGGCAGCAGCCACAACAGCAGTTCAGAAACTCGAGCGTGGCGAATAGTGTACTATATGCGAGTGCTTGAGAGGCGCCGAGTGGCAGTGCAAGTGCAAGAACCGCAAAGCGAGTCAATTCCAGCTGAGTGCAAATAATTCTTTCCTCCAGAAGTACACTGAAAATTAGTTGGATTTACGTAAAAATTAATAAAGAAATTATAATTTATTTATATGAAAAGTTATCTCTTTAAATCTTTAACTGAAATCAGTTGCTTTTCATAGAAGATTCATAAAACGATTCATAAACATAAATAAATATTTAAAACTAAACCTATACCACAAATTATAATAGTTTTATGAAGCTAAGATAATTCCAATCTTAACTTTAAAATTATATTAATCCAAACATCCCATAGTGGCTTAAAAATATAAATTATTACAAAGGGAATCCAGTATTTCCGTATTTCCAGTATTTCTTTTGGTCAATAAATTTCTTTCTTAAACATAATTATATATAATTTCATGTTTAATTCTTCTAAAAATATTTTAAAATACCTCAATTTCTTCCTGTGCATTCACATGAATGCAGCCCACACTCATAACGTGCCACACGGAGCGTAAACTCAATTAAAAACTGTCGAGCTGTTGCCGCCACGCCGCATTTCGCCAGATGACTGAAGTTGATTATCTTTAGCCAGTGTCAGAAAAACACACACACACATACATATATCGCTTCTCGTTTTTCATTCCCAGGTTTTTCCCTGTTTTTTTTTCTAGCTTGACTGCAGTTTTTCTCTTCCGACTTAACACCCCATGCAAATGCATTGTTGGTTCCGCTTTTGCGGGCGACTGGATCCTTGAAATTTCTTTCATTACGGGCACGTAATTTATATTTTCTTGTTACCTTTACTGCTGGGAAAACCATAATTGGATTTTAAATGCAGTGGCATTCATAAATTAGCCTTCTAAACGGGTTTGGAATGTAAAATGTGACAGGATGCCCGGGATGCGAGCTTAGTTACATTTGCTGAATGGTCAGATCTCATAAATGTCATTCAGAAATCGTGCTTGGGAGATGAAAGCTAATACAAAGCAGCACAGAAAATAAATATATATTTATGTATGCAATTTTATGAGTTTTATTTACAGAGATAGTTTTAAACAAATTTTTTAAAATTAATCCTCATGGCCCGCCAGTCAAAAAGCTAAAGTGTTTGCAAATAAACAACGAAACTGCAAACAATAATTGTGAAGCTTTGGCTGCTTTTAATTTGAATTCAGTCAAAAATTCTGAAATAGCTACATGATTTTATGATTTTATTTTGTCACATTTTACGCACTGTGTTTGTGTGTGCTTTCATCTAAATGCAGAATAGAGCAAACAAAGTCACAGCGAATGGGGTGATACGAGCTGCTTTCCTGCACACACAAACCCATCTCCCAGTCGCATGTCTGGAATTTTTATGTGAATGCAATACCCCGCCATATATCGTCTATATATCACCCTTTTTGCCCCCACCGATTTTTTCCACACAAACACACACACACTCTGCTGCACTCTGTAGCAAATGCAATGCCTACAATGTCTCAAATGCGGCTAAGCATGACGTTGATGAAGCGCATGCAACAGCTCAACTTAGTTGAAGGTTCATGGCGTGGCAGGTTGCTGATGTTGATGTTGCTGCTGCTATTGCGATGTTTGCTGCTATGCTGCGATGTTGCTGCTGCCTTTGCTGCTGTTGCTGTTGCTGCTGTTGCTAAATTTGCTGCTGACAATTTCTTGTTAGCGCGCTGTTCATGTTGTGGTTGCGTTTTGCCTGTGTGTGTGCGGGTGCCAGTGAGTTTCTGTCAGTGTTTCGGACGATAAATTTTCAATTTTGCCAGCTCGCTAGCAGCACGAGTATGTGTGAGTGTGTGCCTTGTTTGTGTTTGTGCGAGTGAGCGTTTTAGCGTTTCCGCCTGTTTAGCCACAGTTCAGCGCAGCACAACATGGCGTATGATTGATGCCGTCTCAAGCAGACACCAGCACACAGGCGCACTGCAAGAACAGCTGAACAGTGAGGGAAATTGCACAGGATTTCTTCCTTAAATCGATATAAAGACATGAGTGAAATTGATGACATAGAGAAAGTAGATTTTATTAATTTTTTTCGGGTAGTGAGCTAATCAATTCAACTTCTAATTTTTCTCTGTGGAAATGCGTAAGGCAGCAGACAGGGGCTTATTAGATTTGCATATAAAAACGCTATATCGCGTGGGTATGGTGGCGTTGGGCAAATTCTATAGCGAAATTCAGTCTAACGTCGGGCTTTGATGGAGCACCTGACATCCACCTACACAATAGTAAACACGCCACAGCAGTAACACCAACACCAACACCTTTTCCTGCACACGCTTAACTCCCATTATGCGTTAAGGTCCTTTAATTACTTGCACACACCTCATCACTTATCTCATTCATTGCAGCATCGCGTTGAAGACGTCTCAAGAGGTTTAAGCCAAAGAACAGCGAGCGATAGCAAGGGAGCCACAAAGCAGGGAATCTGGAGCTAGGTGAGTCCTTTAGCCTGGTTAATAAGGGAGCAAACATAAATTCAATAACAGTCTTTGCAAAATAACAAATCTAGGATGAAAATCTCAGGCTAGAATCTTTAGAAATTTCTACAGAAAATGTTTTTAAATGTTTTACCCATAAAATTCACTAAAAAAATTCTTTATCTTTATGAGTTGTACAGATCATAACATTCAAAATTATGACTTATACTTTGGGACTAGTGAAACCTTCTCGTGGAATTCAATTTTGATATTACTTCAAGGCAGCGAATGCATTCTGTAGTGCACTCTCGGCCCTTGGAAAACAATTCAATTAGTGGCAGCTAAGAGACAAAGTATTCCGGCAGCCATATAACAAGATTTTATGGCTCACTCGCAGGACGCTGAGCGCAGGATCATGGCCAAGGAATTCCACGATGGCCAAGGCATTCTCATAAAAGTCAGTACAAGTATATTGAGTGGAAAATTGCTGGGGCCAGCTATGCACTTTGTTGTGATGCAGCTGGTGTAGCTGCAGCTTACTATCCCCGGCAGGATTAGATTGCATTAGATTAAAGCTTTGGCAACGGCATCAGATGTCCTTTGAATCGGAACTACAGATTAAATGGCTTCTCTTTGCTCTCACTTTCTTGCTCTCTATCTATCTATCTCTCTCAAATCAATTGCAATTGGCCTTCTGTCGGCGTCATTATGTTACTCTGATTGAAAAGCCCTGGACTAGTAGTCGTATTTCCCACAAAGCCCACAAGTTGGGAATATGCCAACAATTAGCAGCTGTGAAATCAGAGATGAAACGCCCACTGTGCCGCACAAAATGACAGCCAGCAGGACAATGCACAAGGACAAAGGGCACATTTTAACTGCAAAATATTTCCGTGAATAAATGCGAAATGGGTATTTTTTTATGATGATGTCACAGCGCGCCAAAGAAATAATTTTAAAACCAATAAATTGTACAAAACAAAAAAAAACATCAGCAAGAAACAACCGACGACAACAACAGAATGAGCTATAAAATGCAAACAACAAATGTTTGACTTGACAAAACGGCCATTTATGTAAGGAACATAAATTCCTTTTTGGCTGGAAATCATCGATGTTTTGCCCTCATACGGTGGAACACCATAAATAATCAAATGAAAATAACAAAAGACTATAAGGCGCAACAACGAAACGAAATATGCAAATGCCTTTTGCAAATGGCCAAAGCGTATTTCGTGTGTGTTTTTTCCACAGGAAGCGGAAGGAAGCAGGGAGAAAGACAGGGGCCTTGCCCGCAATTTATGTTAAATTCAATGCTTTATTACATCACACACGCACAGCCGAAAATAAATCGGACTTGTGTGAGTGCCTTGCCGCTCCCATATATGCAAATCATATCACTCATACGCCCACGTGAACTTTAAATGCAAAAAACATTATCAAAAATGAAACACCAGTGAAAATGTCAGCCCCCGACAAGGACGAAAAAAAAGCAAAAGGAACAGGAGCTAGAATGGTATGGGGAATTCCTGAAGATAAGCAAATGTTTTCACATGTTTTGTGCACAAATTTTATTATGCACACAAATAAACAAAAACATACTTACACCCATCCCGAAAATTCCTACATATGCCAGGCATTTTACACGAACTGTTGTTCCAACACTCTCGAACAAAATTAATGGCAAACAATGAGCTGCTGTTCACTTTTATGATTTTCTGCTGTATGTGACCTTGACTCCAGGGGGGGAAAATGCGGAAGCAAAGTGGGATGCCATAAACGATATTTGATATTACATTTGGATTGCCCTGCCTGACACTGAAGGATTTTCTCTCTGTCCCTCAAATTGGAATAAATCTGACAGTTCTAGGAATTCACAGCCGCAAGGTATTCGGGCCTTTACACAGGGAAAATGTTTTATTATTGAGCCTTCAGGAGAGTGAAAACATAGGCCTTTACAAATAAAATCTGTAGAATATATTGTAACAAGTTACAAATATAAATTACTAAAGTAAACTTATAAAAAAAATATTTATATCGGAATAAAATTGTATAAAGCCATAAGTTTCTGTGTGTTTTTTCGGTGCTTCATTCCCACTGATTGCTTCCTGTATTTTGTTGTTCGGTGTAAGCTTCTGTTGGCATAAATATATGATTCGAAATCAACGCATTCATTATTTACAACCATGCCAACGCTGAGCGAAGAAAACAAAAACAACAAGAACTGTATGGCAATGTAAACCGACAGCAGCTTTGACACATAAACATCAAGTGCGCAAGAAGCAGCAACCCCTCAGTGTCGGGATTTAGCCTCCGCCCGAAAAAAAGGGGCGCCAATGTCGACAGCGGCAATTTAAAATTGCTGGCTTTTTAACTCGCATCCATTTACAGCAATTTCGTGTGCTCTCGAGACGTGTGCGAGTCCCTCGTGTGATGTGTCAGGTTGAAATTACATCGGGCACTTGGCAAAATGGCAAAATGCTTCAAGGATAAGGCAGACGAGGACAGAGGACGATGGATGAGTACGGGGTTCGTCATAAATAAGCTGGATGCGAAGCATAAATTGAATGTGTAGCCTGGATGAGAAATCAAATTTTATGACTTTGTAATTGAAATGCGCTGGCGAGCATATGAAATTACCCATACGCCGTGTGAGCAGCACATTACGCATACGCCTCATGGGTCGCACAGATTTTAATCTCCGCAGTTGTAACCTAAATAAGCAGCAAGACCAGCTTGTCACATATTAAATATATTAAAGAGATACTGAAAAAAGAGAATTTATATAATTTCTTGGGAGAGCAAGCAGGGTATATTACATATTTTGTATTATTCATATTTTAAATCATTCGCTTCGTGTGCTCTTCAGATTTAAATCTTCCTGCTTACAATTTTAATTTCATTTTTCTTGGGTTTTTTATTAAGCTCCTTCATTTCACCGACTGTCTCAATTTCACGGTGAGTCACTTGTTTCGTGACTTTTGCCGCTCAGCCGCAAATCTTGCCAGCTTTAAAAATGCTGTCTGTCTGTCCGTTCTGGTAAAAAAACGAGCGAAAAGAGCTTAATGCGCCAAAGTGCCGGCGCCAAGCCAAAGCCATATAAAAAGAGGGACTGCACAGCGCCAAGGGGCTTGGGGCGGGGCATCAGACCATAAACTGCAACCATCAACAGCATTGCATTCTTCTCGAAAAAATAGTGGCTGCTGTGGGGTAAACTCGAGTGAGCTCGCTGCTTGAAACAATTGCTCCACGATATCTGCAAAAATTAAGTTTACGCTGACTGGTTTTAAAAAGCACTTTATGCGCTCAACGCCAACTTTGCTTTTATCTTTTTCCCTGACTGCGTTTATTTCGCGAAAACTTAAGGATTTGCAGCCATAAAATATATTTTGTGTTAACTGAAGGGCCACTCAGCCAGCATTGCAGTTAATAAGGCAGAAGAAGGGGTTGAGCATAAATCTAAATTGAAATCTCCGCAGTAAACTATTTTCCTATTTCCAACAAACTGGTAAGCAGTTGGCCAACTAAAATTACTCTTGTTTAGCCGAGCATCCCATGGCAATCCGGCATCTAACAATTTCAGATTCAGAAACCCCCAACAAGCCCTGTCAGCAAAGTCGTGAGACTGCGGCAAACCTCAAGACGCTGCCGCAGAAGCCAGAGAAACTGCCAAATATTTGAAAAGTTGTGCGCTCTCGTGGCGGGAATGTCAAATATTAGGGCCAACGGGGGGCGGCGGCAGAAGGCAATCAGGAAAAAGCCGGGGCCAGAGTAAGGGAAAGTTGCTCATGCAGGACGAGGGACATAAATATTAAAACCTATGAATATTTACGCCCCTGTCGGCTTTGGCAATAATACAAATAAGAGGGGCTTCCTCTCCATAAGCCTTAGCTGCCAAATCGGGCCCATCGCGCCCCGAACGATTCATAATTAAATTACATTATTTATGTCCTGTTGCCAGGAGAATTCATCCGGACAGGAGTCGTCGTCGACGCAGGCTCTCGCCCCGAAGCTTAAAGCGGCTTACGATTCTCTGTTTGCTGACCAAATAATTGGGGCCATCTTGTCCCCCATTGATTAGCATAATTAACACCGAAAGTCGCCCGGGCGCAGAGCCGCCTGCCAAAAGCAAATAACACAAATTCGAGTGCATTCGCACAAACAGTCACAGTCGCAATCATCCCAGCCCCAGAAATGAACTCGTGCGCATTCGAATTTCGAATTTGCCAGCCAATTTTCCATTACGAATGAAATTTCCAAAATTGAAAATACCCAATGGAATATAGTAATGTTTTGAGATGGCTATTTATTATGGGTACTCAGTCAATTGGTTTGCAACAGTTTCGTGTTCATGTCATATTGCTCGGAATTTATGTTTTGTTTGCAAAAGTTTGTCCCTTGGAAATGTTGTGAGTAGTTACTGGTTTAGTCCCAGTAGAAGGAAATTTAATTAGGGTAGCGTGAATGGAAAGGTTAAATAAAGGTGTGAAATATTTGGTATTATATTTATATGCTTTAAATATTACTTAAAAATTGCATAGTTCGTATCTTTAAAGTTAATTAACAGATGGAAATATTGAATTAAAACACTAAAGTAAAGTATCTTTATATTTAAAGAATTTTCCCCTATAAATAATATTTCTCTTTGTGCTAGGAATGTTCCCAATAATCATATTTAAGTTTGTTTTGTTTCATTCTTTGCCAAGTCTAAACAGGAAACCATAATTATTTCTCCATTTGTTTTCTCACCTTTTTCTGCCTAAGTTCATTGCCTTAAAAAATAGTTTTTTAATGATGTTGCTGGGGGGCTGCTGCTTAATGTGAGTTCTAACGCCCTGCTTTTGTTTCGAATTTCCCTCGATTTTTGAGTGTCGCGTTGACTTCACACCTGCCGCACAGGTGTGGCATCGTCTGGGCGTCTAGACGCCTCGCCCCCCCGCCTCGAATTTCCTGGCTCAATTGCCACTTGGCCGCATTCGATAAATCGTTCAGTGGGGCCACACATTAGGCCAAAGCTTTCTTTTTAAAGCCAAGTTCGTCGAACGCTATGGCAATGCCAATGGAATTCAATTCGAGAGAGGGGGATGTATAAATTGTATTTCAGTTCGCGGCTCCCTTGAATTCCTTCTCTAGAAATGACCGCAGGAAAGGGAAAGGAGAGAGAGATGAAGCCGGGGCAAAGGCGAAATAAATAAAAATGCGAAACGGAAGCTGGCAACGAGAATGGTAGCAACAATGGCCGAGGCGCCATTGCCTTTTAGCTGCCCTTTTGTTTATTTGTTTCGCATTTCGAAGAGCGAACAATTCAATAATCAAAAGAAGTATGAAAATTAATACAAAAGGTCTGCGGTCACTGCCGCCCGCGTCTTTTCCACAGATGATTCACGTCTGCGGTGGCTGTGGGGAAAATGCGGGGGAAATTCTTTCCTGCCTATGGCCGTTGGGTCCTGAAAACGTTCGCGGTTGCTTCACTCTCCCTCTCTCTCTGACTCTGTTTTTATTCGCTCTGTTATTTTCCTTCTTTTCTTTTTTTTTTGCCGCATTGTTTCATTGTTTAAAAATTTTCCTTGGAAATTGTAACAACTGTGACCATCATTAGGGCGACATGTGCGTGTGGTAAGGTCTTTGTGTGCAGAAACGTTGAAAGGAAAGAAGATGTTGTGCCCGCAGGACACAGCTTTTATGAGAATTTAAATTCAGACTTTAAGGCACTGCCATTTGCACTTTATAAATATAGCTGAGTAATGAATTTTTCGCATTTTCTCTCTCCAGGCGACAATCAGAACAGCAGTAAATACAATCCAGCAGCCCACAGAGATTTATTGAAAGAGATATCCAAGTACAAGGCATAAAAGTCAATGACCACATCAACTGGCGGCCGCAAGCAGCGTTTTTATTAAGCAAACGCCCCCACATAAATTAGTAATCAGGCGGCGACGACGACGACTACGGGGCAGCCAACCGCAGGCGAAACTAATAAGACGACTTATTTTTATTGAAATTATGATTAATGATGAGTTCGGGGCAGTAAATCGCGGCACCGACACGGTGGCGTATACGCAATGATGCTGTGGGTCTCAGTGACCGCAATGGGCTGGGGTTCCTCATACGCCGCGTTGGCCCGCTTTAGCTATTGAAAGACCTGCTTGATGGCTTCGCCCGGCCTGGACTGGCAACGCCACCAGAGCCACCATCATCACCAGCATCAGCATCAGCTTCATCAGCACCACCAATCGAGTCACACTCATCCAGTAATCCACCAGAAATTGATCTCCACCGCCACGCTGACTCTGTTCGTCCTCTTCCTGAGCAGCTGGATAGCCTATGGAGCGGCCAAGGCCACTGTGGCTGCTCCTCTCCTGGAAAGCGAGACGGAGCCGTCGCCATCGCAGTCGCAGGACTTTAACAGCAGTACCGCCTTCCTAGGAGCCATAGCCTCGGCCTCGGGTTCAGGTTCGGGACTGGGATCTCTGACGTCCATGAATAGCAGTCCCATTGCCATAGTCTCGTATCAGGGCATCACCAGCACCAATTTGGGTGACAGCAACACGACGCTGGTGCCCCTGTCAGACACTCCCCTGCTCCTGGAGGAATTCGCCGCTGGAGAGTTTGTGCTGCCACCTCTGCAGTCCATCTTCGTGAGCATCGTCCTGCTGATCGTCATCCTGGGCACTGTGGTCGGCAATGTCCTTGTCTGCATAGCCGTCTGCATGGTCCGAAAGCTAAGGAGACCCTGCAACTACCTGCTCGTCTCCCTGGCACTCTCCGATTTGTGTGTGGCCTTGTTGGTCATGCCCATGGCCCTGCTGTACGAGGTGCTGGAGAAGTGGAATTTCGGGCCGCTGCTGTGCGACATCTGGGTGTCCTTCGATGTGCTTTGCTGCACCGCCTCGATCCTGAATCTGTGCGCCATATCGGTGGATCGCTACTTGGCCATAACCAAGCCCCTGGAGTATGGGGTGAAGCGAACCCCTCGCCGAATGATGCTGTGCGTGGGCGTTGTTTGGCTGGCCGCCGCCTGCATCTCATTGCCGCCGCTCCTGATACTGGGTAATGAGCACGAGGACGAGGATGGTCAGCCCATTTGCACGGTGTGCCAGAATTTCGCATATCAGATTTACGCCACGCTGGGCTCCTTTTACATACCGCTGTCGGTGATGCTCTTTGTCTACTACCAGATCTTCAGGGCAGCGCGACGGATTGTTTTGGAGGAGAAACGTGCCCAGACGCATCTACAGCAGGCCCTCAATGGCACCGGCTCACCCACGGCCCCGCAAGCACCGCCCTTGGGCCACACGGAACTGGGTGGCAATGGCCAGCGACACAGCAGCGTGGGCAACACCTCGCTGACTTACTCCACCTGTGGCGGATTGAGCAGTGGTGGCGGTGGAGCCTTGGGCGGCGGGGTGAGCGGCGGTCATCATGGCAGCGGCGGCGGGGTGAGCGGATCCACTGGTCTCTTGGGATCGCCGCACCACAAGAAGCTGCGCTTCCAGCTGGCCAAGGAGAAGAAGGCCTCCACTACACTGGGCATCATCATGTCTGCCTTTACTGTCTGCTGGCTGCCCTTCTTCATCCTCGCCCTCATTCGTCCCTTTGAGACGATGCATGTGCCGGCCTCGCTTTCCTCACTCTTCCTCTGGCTGGGCTACGCCAACTCTCTGCTAAATCCCATCATCTATGCTACCCTCAATCGAGACTTTCGCAAGCCCTTCCAGGAGATCCTCTACTTCCGCTGCTCCAGCCTCAATACGATGATGCGAGAGAACTACTACCAGGATCAGTATGGAGAGCCGCCCTCCCAGCGGGTGATGCTGGGCGACGAGAGGCATGGAGCCAGAGAGAGTTTCCTCTAGGATAGCAGCCAGGAAAAGCGAATCTGAGAGTGTGCCAGGTTAATGCTGGCTAAAGGGTCTTCCTTTAGGATTCCGGAAGGACAGTTTGGCCATGTAGGATCCCTCACCTAAGCATATATTGAGGGGTGAAGAGTTAAAGATAAAGGCTAAAGATAAATGGTTAAGTCGAGGAGGGATTGAAGGTAATCTTGGCAAGGCTCTAAGGTATTATTTTTGCGGGAATTAAAGGGCAGAATTTATTTTATTTATTTACTTTTTATTAAGTAAAGTTAAAGTTAAAGTGTTCAATTTAACACTTCCTTTCTCTAAGAAATTTTAGTAATTTACAAGATATTAAAAATTGTTATTCGGCTCATGGATCGGCACATTTATGTAAATCGAAAAGGCTCCAAGGAGTTTACGATGAATGCAGCATCCTTTAGAAGGGAAATAGGAACGTGCCAGCCTTGTTTAAGAACTATATTTCCCAGGACAAAACTATACCAAGAGAAGCCTAAGGACTACCTTCCATCCCTCCCCCCTTCAATTAAGAAACACCCCTCAGAACACACACACACACATGGATATTTGTATGTAGTAGAGTTAGTAGTGCGTATCTCTGTATATGTGCACACCACATCCCCCTGGCATTCGCAATAAGTGCGACATGTAGACGACTCCTCTAAATGTAACTTGTTGTTGTAATTTTAAATGTAGAACTAAGCAATCAGAGTGGTGTACACCACAAACACACACACACACACAGTATAACACTCACACCCACACACACACACGGTTGTAACTGTGACAGGTTTCTACGGTTCCTTTTATGTTTCGAAAACAATCAGCACCGGATATGAGACACAATCGTTATCGAATCTATATTGATACCCCCGAAAAGGAAAACCACCATTTCCCATTTACCCCCCCAAAAAAAAGCAAAAGAAATGGAAAAAAAAAGAAAGGAAAATTTGCCAGCGTAGTTAGTTGATTTGCGATACTCAAACTGAGCCAAATATTAAATTTACAAGCTGCGAAAAGCAGACCATTAAGCCTACTGATTAACCTAGATAATATTATATATACTTATGTTCGTGCAAGAAGCTATCCACTGTAAATACCCAGCCAGGACACTCCAAGGTCCTGTGGCCCTGTCTATAATGATATATATATATATATATAATATATGAATAATGATATAGGAAACGTAGCGTATATATGTATGTGTACACTGTGCGGCTCAAGCTCAAGTGAGATGAACTAAATTGTATTTTGTAACTTTCTGCATTAGTCTTTCGTTGTATTTTGTATGAAAAGTCACGCCTCTCTGTGATACCAAACATTAAGCATTACTTTTATGTTTAGATCGAAGCTGCATCAAACGTAATACACACACACATACCTATGCATATAGATATAGTCAACTAAGTGTGCATGTTTTTATTGTATATGTATGTAGCACTCCGCGAAGTGCACTATGATATTCGCAACAAACAAACAAACAAACAACCAACAATCGATGGGAAAACTGAGCTCCTCCTCAGCCGACAGAGGCGAGAGATAAACTATCAAACTATTTACATAACCCACACTCACCCAGAAAAACACACACAAATCCAGCCACCGCAAACACACTCATCGCCCACACTCAAACACACACATGAATGAAAATGAAATTGAAATCGAGAAGGGAAATCGAAATCGCAAATGAAAAACAAATAAACAAAAATGGCAAACGAGCATGACAAAACTAAGCGCAGCTAATTATATGCAAACCGAACTAAAGTTCATTACAAAAACAAACATCAAATATTATAATTAAAAACAAAATGCAAGTAATTGAGAATAACATACGAATAAAAACTACAAAAAAACACTTTCCGAGTGAAGCTTACAAAACTGCAAAACAAAAAAAAAATAAAACTGCATTTGAAAACTGTTTTCTTGAAAAACGTGCGGAAATTAAGGCATCAAATAAAAGGCAAAACCTATAAATGTAACTTTAATGATTTTTAATATTTTATTTAAAGCGATTTTTAAAGAGGTAAGAAATATTTGAATTGCTTAAAGGTAAGTTTTGATATATTTTGTGAAAGTTGAGCTTTGAATACAATTTATTAACTATTTATCAGAATGCAAACATTCAGATTTTCTATAGATGACTTTCTATAGCATTGTTTTTATGACTTCTGCTATTGATGGCTTTAGCTTCCAGGTAAATACTATAAAATGCATCACGTTTGAGGTTCTAGAACTTTTTACTCTTAAACATTTGAAATTGAATTCAAATCCAACAAAAGCGAATTGCAGCAGCTGCTGGCAGCTGAATGTCAAACTCAATGCACAATTTAACAGACTGCTGGCAACGACGAACAAAAAAACATTGGGTGTGCACTCAGTGCTCTGTGCTCATTGCGAGTGACAAGTTGGGCAAACGTGCAAAATGCCCGGAAACGGAAGCTGAAACTGTAGCCGGAGCAGAAGCTGAAGCTAAAGGGAAAGGGAAAGGAAAGGAGGAGGAGGGGAAAAAAGCGAAAGCGACGCCAACATGGCGTGCATATCAAAAGGCAAACACAACTAACAAACATCTGCGGCGGAAACTCACGAATTGTTCGCTATGCTGTATGCAAATATCTGCACATTTTCCACCATTACAATTCCTATTTCACTTTTTGCCAGGCATAAACAAGGAACAGGGCGCAAGGATCTGAGGCAAGGATCCTAAGCAGCCGAGATTCCAGGAAGCACCAACCGTAGGAAGGCACTCGAAAAAGGGTACGACAATGACAAAGTGATGCGGATCTGAAGGCGCCAGTAGCAGAATTTGCCAAAAGCACTGGGAGAAAATTTAAAAGAAATCTAAAAACATATTTAATTTAGAATAAATTAGAAAAGTTTGACAATAGTTTAAGGAAATATTCTAAGAAACTGCATTATAATTAACCCAGAATCATAGGATTATTTTCCACAATTTTTTAACCCTCTTTATAATTTGTTCTATAATTTTTTCTTCGTGTTCCTGAATCTCCTGGCTGCTTGCTGATAAATGATGATTTTACGCCCTCTTCTCTTTGCACTACAAACTACATGCTGGGACGCCACTTTATGAGCCAGACGAAAAAAAATCTCACACACACCGAGCCACGCCTTCCGCCTCGGATGTGGACGGGGGATATGTGCTCTCGGTTCGCTTTCGCCTTTCTAGTAAGCGGATTTTTGTATTCAAATAGCTTCGTCCTTCCCCGAAAACGAAATGCTTGAAAAAAAGAGCTGACGACTGCAGCGAAATTCCTGCAGCCAGCGAGCGTAAAATTTATAGTAGCGTCGCCAGCACTAAAGTCTGCAGTTTTACGAGCGCTTTTTTTCTATTAGCCGTTTTCGTGACACTAATGCGACGTTTATGAAACATCTCGAATCGGCATGAGCTGCGGCCATGTCCTTGAGAAGTTTTCAGATTCAGCTTTTAGGGGAGAGCCACCGCCTGCAGTTGTCAGGCTCATGGCCGTGAAGTGTTAACAAGCACTCGCCACATAAATCAGCAGGCAGCTGGAGACAGGTCCTGGGTCCAGCACAGGACCCTTTTCTGGACACTGCCAAGAGAAACAATAAAAAAAAATAGAAACGAAGGCGAAAAGGCAGCGTCACGTAACAAAAAACCCCAATTGAGCTCAATTTCCTGTGAGTGGCACTCTCCACTTTCCGCCAGTGAAAAGGCCGCCAAAGTGACTACTTACGAGGGCTAGATTTGTATCGATAGCGCAATCGAAAATCGATGACCCCTCCCCAGCAGCCAAATGTCAATGCTGCAAGGTAATACGACAAATTTCCAAATGTATTTGCCACAAACAAAAAAAAAGAACGAGCTCGAATTTCAGCAAATGACTTTCGGTCCATGGAATGGCGGCTGCTGATGATGATGCCTCTTAGATCTTAGATGTTAAATTTAATAAATATCAAAGCAGCAGCTCGTCGAAATGGCAATTTAATATTTTGTGTGGGTATTAAATGGCTCAAGGAGCAGGCAATACGCAATTTAATCAAGTTACAGTTGCAGGATACGCTCACATTTTATTTACTTTCGTGACAAAAAGGCCACAGAAAAGCAGAATGAATTTATTGTGTTCAGGAAAGCAAGTGCTGCGGCTTTGCAATTATATTTCAGGCAATTAAATATTTGTTGAGTAAATATTAAGTATACTCCAGGTAGGTTGAAAATCTGACTAAGTCTGCATTATTTCCAACAGCTGAAATGGTCGAGAAATTATAATTTATAATAATAAAATATATTTAAACTAAATTTCATATTTAAACTTTGAATTTCCTCTCAATTTACAACACAATTCAGTGGGAGCAGCCAAAGGGAATTTATAGAACCCTTGGGAAACCAAACTTCTGCTTAAATTTATTTACCTTTCCCCACAAAAAGCAAAACGAATTCGTTTGGTTAAGATGACACGTGTGGGGGCTTTCATTAAAACTTGCCAACATTTAATTCCAAGCCAACATTGTTAACACCGCTTGTGAGCAAATATTGCGTATCCGCCGGGTAAGCCAGAGGCGCCGACAGCCCAAAAGTATGCAGCACGCACACCTCGCCACTGTCGAAATGTATTCAAAACAAATTATGTAAATTATTTTGAGCGCTAACAACTCCATTTCAACATTATGCGATAGGAATCTGCACTCTTCCTCTTCCCCTGCATTGTTATAATTGTGGAAAATGTTTTATTAAATGCCGTCCTGCGGGGCTTGCGTCACTCGACCAAAAAGGGAAAGAAACCACGGGAAAAAGTGAGCCCGAATGTCTGAGAATTTGTACAAAATTAAGTTGATTAAATGGACTTAGCAGCGCGATTACACGCAAGGCTGCCCGGGTTGGCTGGCTGCTGCTTGAGAAATTCTCACTGCGTGCGGACCGCTTTTCTTTTCGGGTTTTCCTAACACCCGCACAGCGCACACACACCTACCCGCAGATACCCGCACACTCACACACACATTTGGCAAACATTTTTCATTCCTTCTCGGAATCCATTGCTGTCGCTTTATCGAGTGGAGGCGAAGGCGAAACTGAGGCGAAACTTTGACCATTGAAATCTCGGTCTCCTGGGAGCAGTCCGCCTTAGTCTCGTTAAATGCCGCATGATTAACGCTTTGCTCCGCAAGACAATTGATAAAGAATGGAACGGAGACGGCCGCTCAAGGAGCTTTAAGCCGTGTCGGCCATCAAAGGGAATTACATTCCACGGCCAGCCAGCGACTGCAAACAATGGAGAGTGCAGCCAAAGCAAAGGGTACACGTCGACTGGCGTTTCCCTAAACTGGATAAGGCTTAAGGTTTTCTGATTGCTCTTGTTTTAGTTCTGGGAAAATACAAGGAAATGCTTCAAGCGTAGATTCTGTTTAATACATCAAACCGATTCTGGGAACTAGAATTTCCTTAAATAACCAAAGTTGGAAATTTGAACAAACTTTTAGTGCATTTTATTAATTTTTCTTAGTAATCTGTTGGTTGTAATTTTTCTGGGAAATTATAGAGTCACATAAAGCAGCTTTGTATATTAAAATAAATAAAAATATTTAACCAAACATCAAGCTTAGAAACTTCTTTACTTCCCGAATTTTATATTTAATTTCTGAATACTCTTTTATTTAAAAGAGCATACAGTTAGTCTTCCTACTTTAGTTTCTTGATTTTTCCTCTGCTCTTCCGTTTCGACAATTAAGGTCTGTGCGGCTTTGCTGAAAGCGGAAACGCTCGAGCAGCCATAGAAAAGCAAAGCATTTAATGCACGACTCACATTGTTGCTGGCATCGTTGAGGCTTTTTGTTTTTTTCGTGGCCCAAAAACAAGAAAAAAAAGGAGAGCTCCGAGTCCCTGAAAAAAGAGGAAACTTACAGTGAGCCCATGCTGCGATGGCTGCTGCAAGCATTCGAAATGATTAATGGGCTCCTGCAGAAAGCAGCGGCATTAATGGGCGGTCAGCGAGGCGTTCCCAGCGACAGCTAGTGGCTTCATTTTGTTTTTTCCCCCCGTTTCCGCCGCCATTTCCCGTTTCCCATTTCATTTTCCAGCACCGCCTGCCACCACGCTTTCCATCACGTACTCGTACACTCCTAAAAAGCCGCGAAAGATTGCAGCACGTCTGGCTAAAAAATCCTGTTCGGCAATCAGCGCCTGGCCCATAAATTAACACGGCGTATGATTAATATTTAGTATTACACAATCTAATGGCCCGCCCGTGAGCAATTGGCAGTGCTCGAGCCGAGCTCGCAGTGTACGATCTTAATTTGGCGGGTTGCCCACGCTTAAATCTTTATTAATATGCACGGTCGGCGACCGGAGGATTTTGTGCAGCTCGTCTCATCCGAGCGAGAGAGAGTCGGGTGAAAAATGGATTCCATTAGCGCCAGCAAATTTGCTCGCTTGTCCCGGGAAACAGCCAAAAAAAAAGGAGGGAAAAGCGAACAACAAAACAGTGGACAACTGCATTGATTTTGTAGCACGTGGCATGTTCTGCCCGCCTGTCATTTATGTTAATGGTCGAACCGAATTGGCATTAGGCTGCTACCTATATATATCTATATATATATGGAAAATGTAGGGAAAGAGGCAGGGAGCGCTTGTCAGTTATATTTTATATAGCAAAAATTCGGAATATTTCTGCTGACCATCCATTCACCTGTCAATCACTCTAACGAACTGAAAATTAAAAAAAATACAAGCGGAAAATTTGTGAAAATAGTTTTTGATTTTAGCTAACATAATATTCAAATAATTGCCAATTTGACACCTAATATATTAGTATAATTTTCGAGTTTTTGATAAATGATCGCTTTAAATTTCGTTAATGTTGAAATCGCTGGAAAAGCTGTCAATTTTATAGTTTACACAATTCAACAAGATAAATAGTCACTGGCACCGATGTTTAATGGACCATCGGGGGTGTTTACCAGTCTTGACCCAGGGGAAACCCATGGATCATATATATTACATGGATCACATGGAGCACATGGATCGCCAGGGTCACCAGGGTCACAAGAGTCACAAATGCCACATGGCTACATGAATGAACCTTCCGACGATGTTGGCCTCAGTTCGCCGGCAATGTCGCATCACGATCACGAGGCCAGCGGTCATAAGCGAGGACATGATGGCGAAAGCATGATGCCGATGGTCTTCCACGGAGGCAGCACGGAGACCATTCTGTTCAATTGGTGGCGCACGCAATCCGCGGCGGCCATGAGTCTGTCCTGCCTACTGGTTTTCATTGTGGCCATTCTCTATGAGGGCTTAAAGTTCTATAGGGAGTGGCTGTTTCGGAGAAACAGAGCCGACAGATTGAATGCCGGCAGGGATAATTATGGCCACTCGCGGCATCATAGAGAGCGGTACTACGCCTGCAAGCAACCGGTGTATTCTTTTAGACCACAGGCACAGCCACTGCCGCAGTCACAGCAGCAGCACCATAACCAGCACCAGCACCACCACCAGCACCAGCAAGGTTTGATATTTATTTTACCTACATTCAATGGTTGACCATGTTGTACAAACGTAGGTCAGGTCCCGATGTTCCCATATCGTCCAGTGTCGTCCTCGATGCCGCCTTCGTTGCCGCCTCATCAGCACAGTGAAGGCCATCTCAGGGAGCAGTCTTCGCATATAATGCACCAGCACCTCTTGCAGCTTTCTCCGTCAGATCAGTCCTCACATATAATGTCACATCAGTGCCAACAAATGCCGCATTCTACGTCAGATCAGTCCTCAAATAGAATGGCACAACCGCGACAACATATGCCGCATTCTATGGGCAATCCCATAGCGCAGCCTCAACAAATGATGCCATCGCACCACCACCACCACCACAACATGTCGCGTGGCATGGGCCCACCCACAGAGCAGTCCTCACATTTAATGTCACAACACAACCACCACATGCCGCTCGGAACGGGTCAACATCACATACAGGAGCCGAACGATCGTGACGCTGGTAGAAATATCCCTTGGCATCGGCGCTGGTGCTCCCAGATGCATCTCATCCAGACCTTACTGCACGTCCTGCAGGTGCTCATCTCCTTCCTGCTAATGCTCGTCTTCATGACCTTCAACATATGGCTGGCCCTGGCCGTCCTTTTGGGCGCCGGTGTTGGCTACTACATATTCGGCGCCTTCAGCGATAAAATTAATGAGCACTGCAACTGAGGCGAGCGGAACATATCCGGAACGGACCAAGATGAGCTGTCTAGTCCTGGCTAATGTGCTTTTCTAATTAAAGCAAGTTGTAAAAATCATAATGGCTGGGATGCCCGGCCTAATTGTTAATGTTTATGGCTCGTAAAACAATGAATGCAGCCAGCATTCGCATCTCTCGCTGTACGAATAACAACGGAACCAGCGTCAAACTGGGCGTATACGCAATCTAGCTGGCCAAGGCAACTGGCAAAGGTCGGAAGAGGGTATGATGAGTTAGTGAAATTTAGCATAAGCATCAATCTTTCCTAAAGAATGAGTAATATAATAAAACAATAAATTAAAAACAAATCATTTTTGTAAATGTATTTAATTTAATTCTTAATAGAAACATATTTTACTTTTTTTCCTTCAACTTTGTTATTTAGCTTAAAATGTATATAATTTAATTTCTTACATTGTTTTGCTTTTATATCTAAGCGTATCTCCGAGTCGTTAAAAATTTTTTGCTGGAAGATATTTATCGCGTTATTCGGATATTTTTGTATCTGCAGCTTTATGGGGACCGCCCGCATTTACGAGGATGCCCGCATTTTTACCAGCCGCTGTGTGTGTCCAGCGTTTGAATGCTCAGGTGAGCTAAAGAGCTAAGGATACTGCCGTCGTTCGTTTATTTGGCCGTGTCTGGCACTTTCATTACGCCGTAATTATGAGGGCGATAAAGCAGCCTCCTGTCCTGTTTACTTTTTGCATGGCACATGAAAACATGAAAACATTAAAGCGGACACGGATATGAAAACAGTCGGGTAAATGGATATGGAAATGGACGAACTGGCGGCCAGCAGCCACCATTGTTGGCCAGTTATCGGCGCTTCCACTTTCAATTAATATTTTAATAAGCTGACTTTACGCCGTTTTCCGGACGGATAACGGCATTCGGCTTTTGCACGGCCCAAAGCGCAGGCTGGCCGGAGGGAGGGATCCCGGCCAGAAGTCGTTGATGTTTCGGCGAAGGCAAATGTGGCCTTAATAATTCACCCACACACATGGACATGCCATATACCATATACACACGTATGTGGTGAGCTCGTTTGCAAGTCCCTTGAGGTTTGGGCTCTCACCCAAGTGCATGGTCGTGAGCGGAACCGGAAATGCGTCGATGCATAACAGTTGTATTACTTACAGGTGGTAAGGGAATGTGGCAATCCAGGATGTTGCAGAAACCTCCAGAGTATTTGCCTTGCCTTGAATATAATTTAAACTTAGCTCTCTTTCTCCCAAAGAGGTTATTACTTACTGTAGATGATAAGTACGAACCGAATTAGCTTTTCCAGGAACCGAATTTAACACAAATTGAACATGGAAGCTGTGCTAAGCCAAGTCACCTTTAACTGCCAAACCAAAGAGAAATAAATGAAACAAAATTGCTTCCCGGAAAAGTGTATTTTCTGTTGAGGATTGCCAGTTGGTTAGCGAGAAGTGGTCAGGTGTATGGGCGCTATGGAGAGGCCCATGTCGTTGTAGTGGGCCGGCATGTAGGTGTAGAAAGTGCCCCTCATTCCCGGATTGCACAACTCGGGCCTCATGGCCGAGTAAACGATACGGCACACCTCCATTAATGAATCCACGAAGCGTCTTAGATGCCGCATCCTCAGGCAATGGGCCACCTGCCGAGCCTTGTCGGAATCCCTGAAGCTGACATCGCCGTCATCAATGGTGGGGAGTTGTGCTAAGTTTCTCCGCAATAAAGCAACAATTTTGTCTATTATTACCTTGCTCTCGGCGTAGCTCTGATGGTATTCCCTTTGCGAGTAGCGTTTTCCATAACGCTGACAAATCCATTCGATGAGATACGGCGTCGCATGAACATTGGGCAGCGTGGGCAGCACATAGCGTTTATCCTTGGCCACTTGCTGCAGACCCAGGCGCAGCATCTCCTTCATTAAAGGAAGATTCTCGGAATCGTAGAAGTCCTGGCCAAAGTCCAAACGCTGATCACCTTGCTCGGCCTTTTCTTTTTCTGCGGCCTGTTTTTTCAGCACATTATGAAGCTCCTTGTGAAAAGTCTTGACATTTTTCGCGAAGACCCTCTTTGCCTCCCTGCTGACCAGTGTGTCTATGGAGACGTCCTCCTCGCCAGCCAGGGCGGCACTCAGGTACTGGACATCGTCGTCAATGGCCCGAACAAAGGCCTCTTTCAGGCGCATTTGCTCCTCGTCCGCATGAGTTCTGTGGAAAGGGCCAAACAAGCCTCGGTAGTCGAACTTCATTATATTGCTGCCCGGAAGTCCTAGCTCTACAAACTTGCGATCGTGATCAGGATGGGAGGAGGGATCTTGATTCCAGTTGGAACCAAGATCTCTTCTCACATCCTGGGCACTGCCGCACAAATGCAGGAACTGCATCAGACTGCTGGGACGGCAATTTTTTACTTTTTCGGACTTAAATTCCAGTTCATCCAAATCGGGTTCGTAGATGTGACACTTGGCGCACTCTGGAGGCTCGAACTGGAAATCTGGACAGTTGGGCACAATTGGTCTGTCGCCCTTTAGCAACTTGACCATTATGTTCCTGAAATCTGGCTTGAATTTAGGAGGCGGGGGTTTGCTAAAAGATATTCTTTTCGGTGATTTTTCTCTGGATTTGGAACTTGATCTGGATTTCGATTTGGATCTTGACTTGTATCTTGACTTGGAACTGCTCGATCTGGATCGGGATCTGGATCTTGACCTGAAGCTGCGTTCAGCACCACCTTTTGACCGGTGTTTGGGGCTGGAACGCCGCTTGCGTCGTCTTCTAAGTTGCAAAGTAATTGGTGCCATTTCAACTGGGCGCTGACACAACTCTTCCTCCATTTGATCGCATTTGTAGGTTTTTGGGATGGAAAAGGGGAAACCTTTGGGGAAATAGTTGCCACCACCGCCGCCAAAGAGATGCTTTCGAGTGGTGGCCAGTCGTGATCTGGCTGCCATTTCTCGGAAGCGCTTCAAGTAGGCGGCACTGATCTCCTCCAGCTCCTGGACAACGAGCATTCGCTTCCTTTGCTCCGCCTTACTTTTCGACATGATGAGCTCCTCGCACTTCCTCTGCTTAATCAGATCCAGTTCTATTTTTAGGGATTTTTCCATCTCCCGAATGTGCTGATGATGGGTACACAAGGACTCCACATCGGCGGGAGGCAGCGAAGCGGCCTCAAAGGACTCGAAGATGCTGTTGATTTCGTCCCTGATAATGGACCTGACCACCCGTCTGGACTTGCTTAAGGTGTAGTTCCCAAACCAGCGGGTGTGCATGGGTGAGGATGGCAACGGTTGAGAGCCCTGCAGTTCCGAAAGGAAGGCCGGTCGATCCGGACAGACGGAAAGCAGGCGGCTAGGATTCCGCATCATGTTGCCCAGATCGGGTTGTTGGTCCTGGAAGTATGGTGCCAGGGGTCCCCGTTCCATGCTCCTTGCGGCCAGCTCCCTCTGGCGCTCCCGCTTTCTTTCCCTTTTCATCCTTTGCCTTTTCTGGCGGATGGCCGCGGCTCTATGCCGATCCGCCTGAGAGGCGTGTGGCAATGGAAGCCAACGATCCAGCTCTTTGAGAGTGGGAGCAAGATCCAGCCAGAAGATGGACGACATTATGATTTGCTCGTTTGAATTGTAAGAGCTGCGGGGATTCGGGGACTTGTAGCACATTTCCATGAGAAACCAAAGGAAAGCCAGGTCGCTGCCCCGGCTGAGATTCATTACTAGGCGCAGGGTGTCCCAGGCGGGCATTGAATCAAATCCCATTCGTTTCAACACCTTGGTGACCTTCGTGGTCGTCTTTTGATTCAGATCATCCCTCAGGCTGTTGGACAGCGATTGTGCCGCCTTCATTTGAGCCATCGATAGCCCACGATACCAACCGGTCCCGTCCTGGGCCAACTTGACGTTCTTCAGCGAAGCCCTAAGCTTCGGATTGAGGCGCGATGGGCGATCGCACACTTCCTTTGGCACACGCATATTAATTTCTGAAATTAGTTTCAATTTGGTGCAAGCAAACAAATGTAATATGCCGCTTTTAAATATTAATTTTGGCAGCGTTGGAAAAGTGTAATGTGTTTAAGGAATTACAGAAATCTAACTTATCTGAAAGTTATAATAAAAAATACAGACTTTCATATAAATTACAATTTAATATCTTTACTTAAAAGGCTGAAAGTCGTTCTCTTTAACTGGCAACAGACAACATTAATTGCTGGTCTTAAATATTTTTGGGCAACCGACTATCTGCCGCCAGATTAGGCCATGATCCACTCAAGTGTTTCCATCTGCCAGTGTTGGCTAAGCACTGCCACCATCGTCGACCAAAGATAAATGATTTTGCTGCCGCTTTATTTGGGGCCAGTCCGAGTGACGCCTCATTCGTGTGGAACCCAAACACACCGCGCTCACACATCTGAGATTCGTCACACGGCGGCTGGTCCTTTGGTATTAATGTCCCTGCGAAAATGGCCAAAATGCTATAAATTGCCTTCGCGTGCGAGTGTGTCGCCAAAGTGTTTGTGTCACAGAATCGTCCTTTATTGTTGCGGGCGCCGAGATTTTTCGGAGGCGGAGCTGATGCTCCTGCTGCTGCTGTGTGGGCTACGAGTATATCATTAATTTATTAGCAAACCAAATAGGAATGTTTTTGCTTTCACGCACGCCCTGGCACACACGTGTTTTCCTCCGGCCAACACCCGCACAAGGACTTGCTTTGTTTCGTTTTGCTTTCGGCAGGAGTCTCCACACAATTAGTCCTAATGCCGGAGGGTTCGTTTCCTGTGCGGCCCCGATTTTGATATGCCATATAATTTATGACTTTCCACTGTCAATTAAATTCTTTAGAAAATGACAGTTTTGCCATTTGCTGACATCGTGATCCCCTGTTTTTGGTTCTATTTCGGTTCCTGGCAGGTCGCCATGATTTATGCACCGCCGGCTGACAGTTCTCTAGCATCTTTTCGCAGCTCCTTTTTGGGCCACGAGTCCTTTGTCTCGAGGAAGTTTGGCTAGTTTTGCCCTTTTTTTTTTGGATGGGTTACAGCTATGTGAAGGATAATAGAAGTATCCTTGAATAGAGATTAAATAAAGAATTTAAAAGTCCTTGAATTTTCATTGAAATTTAATTATTTATTTAACTTTAAGTTGTGGTTTTATATAAACTTTAATATTATTTTTTAAGAAACATTTCTTAGAACTACCATCTTGCTCTTAGTTGTAACTATTTTTCTGTGGCGTCGTCCTGCGGCATCCTCGACACGTGGCCAACGCCTGCAGAGTTGTTTATGTTAATGACCCGAACCGGCTTAGGAGCCCCATCCTTTTAGGATCCTGGCAATGTGGCGATTGGCATGTGTTCCTGCTCATTGCGAACGGCTTTTCCTGCTGCTGGCGGGTGCCAGATCTTAATAATAGATATGCTCGCATTGTCAGGTGGAACTTATCGCATCAGGCATATATCAAGGAAATTAAAGTGGTTCCTTGACAACATTTCCCTTTTTTTTTGTCTGTGGGCTTTTTTGGTTTTCGGTTTTCGGCTTACTATTTGCCGATTGCGTGACCAGGTTGCTGGGTTTGCTGAAATTGTTATAGTTACCGTCGTCCCTCATAAAATGAATTCCCCTGGATTTATGGCAGCTCATCGGTTATTGATGTCGTTCCCTCCCAAAAAAAATAAAAGGAAATATGTACACATAAATAAATTGAGGCACTTTTTAATAACGCGCTTGGCGTGGGATGTTTTTTCCTTTTCGGTGGGGCTGCCCGAATTGATAAACTTTCTTTGGAAAAGGGAAGCGATTAATTCGAACGTCGAATTCGGGTTGCAATTGCTTCTTTTCCGTCAGTTTCGCTTATTTATAGAATGTAGTTTCGTCCTTGCCAAAGTTGGGCAGCCAATCAATCATTATGAGTTCTCTTTATTGCCAGGAAAACGATACCAACTGCTGGCCAAATGATGAGCACATATACAAATAAATCAATTTATATCCTTGATTAAATTTATTTTCCTGGACAAAATTTATTTGTGAAATATAAAATTTTGGCTTTATCAATTAAATAATAAATCAGCGATTCCACAAATCAAATAATTGATAGTGAAAAATTCAAAATATATCCTTCGTTAATTCTGTGATAAATAAATAAAAATAAAAATAATATATTTATAAAATTTCTTAAAGTCTTTAAGACATATTTATTATATAATATCTTCTAATCAAATTAAGAATTATTTTAGTAATAAACTCTGGCTTAAGCTACTTATTAAATAAAAAATTTAATAAGAAGGATATAAAAAAGGAAATATGGTAAAATATTCTGCAAGTAAAATAAATACAATTCAAAGGGATTCAAAGGGAAAGTTAGTCCCAAAGGTTAAAAGTTCAACTGAAATGTGGGAAATATATTCGGTTAGCCAGCTCCAATTTTCCTTCCTTTTCCGCACATGTTTCTTATTTTGGCTTTGGGTTTTGCGGCTTGGTCCGTTCTTAAATCAGATTTTCGCGCCTTTTGCGCCTGAACGCGTCCGCTGTTTTCCCTAACAATTTGCGCTCCACTGAATCAGCAACTTGGGCGGACGACCCTTCACCTAAATACAAACATACTATATACATACCAATATATACTCCTCAGATATAGGAGGGAAAATCGGTAGACGCCGCAAGCCAGGCTTATGCTAAGTCGCTCTTCCGTCCGCCTAGCTTTATGGCGTCACGTGCGCAGGCCCGACTCGAACTGGGATTATAAAATATATGTTTGGGAATAGCTGGCGGCGCACTCAACTTATCTGGCGATGAATGGGCGGAACTAGGAGACAACGGGAAGCGTATTGGAATTGCTAGGAAAAACTGTTGCTTAGTGCGTGTGTGTGTGAGGGGGGTTTTGGGTTTTCCAGGAGGATGTCGCTCCCTTCCTTTATCTCCCGCTTGACAACTTCACATTATTTGAATACACCGGAAGAGAACAGGAAAATGAAACATGGGCAAGCTAAAGGATATACATAGATGGAAATATGTTTTAGAAATTTACGAAGATAAAATAAATTAAATTTGAAGAAAGTATCTTCACCATTTTGAACTTTAATTAAAAACTAAAAAACTAACTTGTTTTAAAAAAAAGACTTTTATGACTTTAAATGATTTTGTGTTTTATTTCCTTGTGAATATTTTAGTTTTGTTTTTGTTTATATATAATATTTTTCCCAGAGTTGTATTTTCTTTTTGTGTACCTTTTACAGAGAGAGTCGCATGTAGCTGTAAAAGTGAAAGCATGTTCCGTATTTCGCATATTTTTTTACCCCTTGGCGTAATTTAACGAGCTCCTAACTTTATGTTTGTTTGTCGTGTACACATTTTGTTTTTATTGGGGCTCGAGAGCAGCATCCCTGCTTAAGTGAAACATTTTTAAAGGCAGCTCCCCGGCAGTTTTCGTTTCGGTTAATGCGAAAAAACCCCAAAACATGAACAAAAAAAAAACAGAAAAAAAACGAGAGTACTTTTGCAAGGGGAGGCATAAGAATAATAACTGGCATTTGCTCCACAGAGCCTGCTGTTGCTGGAGCTGGTGCCACCATCACCATCACCATCCCGACTCCCACTTCCGATCCTGTGGTTGTTGCTACTGGTTGTTACTGGTTCCCCGGTACCCCGGGGCTTTGGCAAATGCACGATGCTTAACTTTTTCGCCAGAAGAAGTTCTCTGTTCTGTTTGCTGTGCGCCATTTGTTTATAAATTTAATTTGTCTTAGGCAAAGGCACAAGAAGCACACCGAACGACGACTTGTTGACTCATGGGTGGGCTGAAGTTTGCATTTTCCTTTCGCTTTTCCGCCTTTAATTTTCGGCCTGGCAAATGTGTTTTGCATATTTCGTCGGGTTATTTTTTTAATGCAGAGTAAATGGCAATTTATAACTGAGTTAGCAATGTCTGTAAGTGGCTGGTATTCTAAAATTTATGAAGCTGCCAATGCTAATGCTGACTTGACGTTTCTGTCCACAGCCAAATTTTATTCACGGAGCGAATAAGGGGGTCTTTTTAGAACGATTTAGGAACTATATTATTTATATTGTAAGTAATCTTTACTAAAGCTTCAAAAATATATATTTTTTATGAACCCAAATCCTGTTTATAATAATTTTTCTTGGTGCCTGCATTTTGCCGCCAGAATGATTTGTAATATGCAAAATTCCCATGCATTATTATGGGAGTGCCTCATCGAACTATCAACCCAAAAAAACCCACCCACTTTTGGCCGCCAAGCAGCTCTTTGTGCCTTGGCCTTTTATGCGTTATTGAATTTCACTTAAAGGCAACTCATGCTTGCTTATTTACATTGTCTGAGGCAGCTGGAGTGTGTGTGGGAGCTGGAGTGAGATGTGTGGAGGAAAATGCCACTCGAACCCAGTACTTTTTGGCTGGCCCGCTGGGAGAAGCTGCTGAAAATAATAATAATAATAATATTCATGTGCGGGGCCTTTGAAAGTTCTGCCAAAAAAGTTTGGTGTGGAAAATATGATGGGTTAAGTGCTGGCCGGTTACTCATTATAAACAACTCTTTGGCTTGAGCAGGGACTGACATTGAGGTGTCGGGTTTGTCGGATACCAATTAGGTCAGTTTCCATTATGCCCTGGGTGTCCATGCGGTACGAGGTTACCGGACACGGGATTCACCGGGTCACAAAATAACCAACGGCATACGAAATGCCATAGCATAGTTTCGGGCCAATTGACAGAAGAAGCGTCAGGCTGACACGACCAGGGCAAATACAGCTCCCACTTGTGGGGCGGTCTGTGTAGTCAAACACTCGCACACAGCCCCCTCTCCGGACACCAAAAAATCCGCACCCACTAAACAATTGCCAAACAAAAACACTAACACTCGTGTGCACTCATTCGCTCTGGATGGACGCCAAAAGGTTTCGAGTTTTCTATTTTCAGTTTTCACAGTTTTCACTTGGCAGTTGGCACTGGCAGCGGCAGGCGGCACTAACTGAAATTAAACATGAAAAATGCAGCATTTCGAGGGGGCGTCGAGGTCCACACACTGCAAAAACTTTAAAAACTCTCAAAAATGGGATTATCTTTTGGTAGAAAAGACATACTGAAGAGATGTCATCTTCTATTTAATTAAGGATTATTTCTCCTATTAAAAATGCTGTTTAAATAGTTTTAAAGATTGTATTTGTGTGCTAAAATTATTTAAAATATTAGCTTGCTCATAGATATTATTAACTTGATCTTATTTTAAACTTTTAAAGATTTAAACTCTGTGCTTTGTAATATTTCCCTCTCTGCACCTATACGAGTGGCTTTCAGCTGGCATATCAGTTGGCAGTTGGTCCTGGCCAACGGAAATACTAGGCGATAGCTAAATATGTCTACAGCTGGGTGGCTGGGCTTTCGCTGATGGCTCCACATTGTAAATTATGCAGCACGCCAAAATTTGAAATGCAAACAAACTGGGCTAGGAGCACAGGCAAGCCCGTGTGGGCAATGTGCTAGATTGAATAATGGGAATGGCACTGGCAACGGGAATGAGCTGGATTCGTGTGTTCCCAAAAGCAGATTCACCAATTGAAATGTTGAGCATAAATCTGGAAGGTTAAGAGTAAATTTTCAGTGTAAGACCCCCATGACTGTGGCAGAGTTTTGGTTCAATTACAGCGACACATGTTGGTTTGCCACTAAAGCCTGCATGTTTGCCAATTATCCTTGCAGTTCGAAGACAATGGCATGATATCATATATCGATATTCCTAATTAAATTAATTTGCTATTATGACAGATATTTGGCTGAGCCAAATATATCTCTAAAACAGGCTGGCTAATTAGAGAATATATCAAATATATCTCTTCGCAAGCCTGTAATTAGGGAATATAAGCAGCTTCTAAATATATTAATCGATTGGAATGCATGAAATTAGATTTTAAATTAACAGATTTAAAGAAAAATAACTAGAATGCATTTATTTTAAAATCTTTAAAGGGAACAGATTTAAATATAATTTATTATTTATTTATTTAACAATCTTTTAAAAGAATTATATATTCTAGAGGATTTTCGGAATACCCAGCAAACTTTATTCAGCAACAACTCTGAGAAACTGCACTATGAGGCATAAATAAAAGCCAGCTTCGGTCATTTTTGGCCACAAAATAGTATGTTTGCCCGCAATGTAAATCACAAGTGGCAAGTGGCTTTCTGGCATTCTGCGGAGTGGCAGAAGATTGCCCGAAAAGTGCTCCCCGGTTGGACGGCTTGGATGCCTCATAATTGCCACCGAATGCACATTAAAGTGGAAAGTGCCTTCCTTCCACCGTGAGGGGAGAGTTGGTATCTGCAGCTGGGGCTTTCGGCTTTCGGCTGCCCTTTGTTCCATTTCCGGTGCACAATGTTGTATTTTATAATCCGGCATCCTGGACAGACGCTCGCGGCTGCCATGTAATCAACTTGCTGATATAGCATTATAAATGCGAAAATGTGGAAATGCGGAAAGTTAGATAAACGCTGGGGGAGGTTGTGGTCAAAAATAGGGGGAGGAGGGGCCTGGCCGTGGGTGTGGTTAGGCGCCAAGTGGCTCATTAGCTGGCGCTGCGTGAACTGCACTTAATGTGCTCGGTTTGCAATTGTTTTTTTTTTTCGGTACTTCGCTCCTGGGGTTGCACTTCATTGTAATGAGCTGCTACGCTGGCAGGAGATTATCCTTAAAAAAAAAATAACAGGGCTGAGAAGATGTTTCTCAAGCAGATTTTAAGGTAGCGAAAATGTGGAAGATTACTTTAAGATCTGTGGATTTTATAGAAAAAATATTGCCAATTTTTTACAAATTTATTTTGACTTGAAGTACTTTAGAGTTTTATTCATTTTATATTTCTCTAGATTGCATTTTAATATCTCGGAAAAAATGTAGAAAACGAGCCTGCTGGAAAATGCTTTATTTAGTTAAATTTTTTAATCAAAATCCGTTTTATTTTTTGGCATCTCTATCGTTGCCCCAAAACCACAACCGCCGCCATGGCCCCATTACAGACAATAGATACAGTTTCAAATGGAGACAAGGATACAGAGATGCATAAATAAGAAGCTGACAAAGAAGCCACAGCAGCTGCAGCCGGGCAGAATGTCAACGAACAGACATGCAAATTCCAGTTGGCCAAACAGAAAACAGAAAGCAACTTAACTGGCAGGACAACTGGGACATAAAGTGAAACCAAGATGCCCGCAACCTCGCTACTTTGTAAGAAAAGAGCGAGCGTGAAACAGAGCCGGTCAGCGGGGGGAATTGGTATCGAATCGAAAAGGACACAGGACACAGGACATGAAAATGGACATGGACATGGGGCATCCCAGCAACCTATCAGGCTTAGGGCTTCATTACAGTTGTCACTCGCTTACTCTCTCGGTCCGTCTGATCCCAGATGAGTAAATGGCACTTCAGGCGGAGCGAGTGACCAGCACAAAGCAAGAATTTCCAGAAGGGGCGGCGGCACAGGACACGACTAGCCAAACAGAAAATGCTGGAAAAATGGCCAAAAAATGCAGTTTGCTTTGAATCAGAGTTGCAGTAAGGAGCACTATAGGTTAGGTAAAAGCTACGGATTTAAGGCTTAACGCAATTTAAATTCTGTTAGAAGCACATTCAAATTTAGTGAATTAATATTTCAAAAATAATTTTAAATATTATTATTCTCTCCTGCTATTTTCTCTCCGTGTAAATATGCCTGGCCTGGCCTGGTGTTGAAAGATGTGCGTGGGCAACCAACCCAAGGCGGAAATGCTTGCTAAATTGCAGGCGTGGGCGGAGGCGCCGCTTTAAAAAGGTCACCAGTTCACCAGTTCGCTGGCTTGACACGCTCCAAAACGGCAGCAGAGGCTCAAGTTTTAGATGGCACAGAAAGTCAAACACACACGCGCATACAAAAATTTACACGCTGCACTTGAACGCCTTGCCGGCGCACGTTGCGTATACGTGATGTTTGCATTGTGCTGCCCTAGAATCCAGCTGGATTCGAAAACTAAGCCACCAAGTAGATGGCAGAGCTTTTGGGTGGCAAGTACATTATGGGGCATTCCCCAGGTATTTACTTAGCCTTGACCACTGCTCGAAATGGTACTTAAATTATTTTAATGCATTCCAAGTTATTTCAGCCCTTTTGTCGCCGCCGAAATGACACAAAGAGATATATATTTAGCAAACTTTTGTGGCACGCAGCTGGTAAGTGTCCGGCCGGCGTTTGGTGTCCCCCAGTCCTTCGAGTCCGGACAATAAAAGCAACATTGTTGCCACAATGAAATGTCCTGTCATACGAAAGTGGCCAACTTGCGAGAATGTTGAACGCCTCTCGGCTGGCGAAGCGAAAACAAGTTTTCTTTGCTGAGTGGAAAACTCTTTCCCCATTTTCACTTTTCCTCTTGCTTACACTCTTCCTGTGTTTCGTTTTTCTTCTGGTTTTATTTCGGTATTAGCCGGTAGTACCGGCAAGTAGCTTGGGCCGAGAAAAGGACACACACACCCTTGGGCGAAATTTGTGCTGCTCTTAAAAGCATTTGTCTGGTCGAACAACAAAAGATACGAGCTCAGCACCGACCCCGAGTCAATTTTAAAAAGTGCCACAGCATATAAGGTTTCCTTATCCCTTTGCAGCAAATAAGGAAATAGAGGGGAATATCCTTTCTGTGTTATCGGTCGGGGGCTGAGCATATAGTACACACGCATAATTAGATTGGAACCATCAGCGGAGATTCAAAGCAAACGAAATTCAATTATGAGTATTTGCCATGCCAATTCAGTAATGAAGGGATCAAGAATTGACTGGATGCAGAAGTAATTCTGTAATTATTTGATAGGATTTAAATCTGCAGAAGAAGATTTTAGATTTAGAAGATTTTTAGGCTTAATAACAAGTTGCAGAAAAGCACCGTCGTAAATATGTATTTAAGGCTAAAGATCAACTAACTAAAGATGCTGAATTGAATCTATCTCAAAGGCATATCTGATATTTATTCCAGCCTATTCAGAGAGTGTGAAAAATCACCTGAATAGGTCACCTGTAATTGATTTCCACTCTCACACATATAAAATCCGCTTTAATTAGCACGATTTGAATGCAAATTGCTGCCACTCACCGATGGCGACACATTTATGAAATGTCTTTAATTGCTTAATCATGTTGAAAATAAAGAAATATATATATTATATCATGAGTGCATTTGTTTATCAATTAAGGCTCATGCATTTTTCAATGTGCAATTATGTATCCAGCAACAATTCGCTCAGCCCTAATGGCGTGGAATAATTTATTGATTATTGATTCAGTGGGGCGGAAGTGTAATTGAAATGCAGGAGTACGTGACTGGGAAAGCGCCTCGCACCTATCTGGCCCCGGAGTGCACTTGAGTGGCGGAGTTATGGTCCTGGACTAGGCCAACGTAAGCAGAACAAACAAACAAAACGGAGGACAGACACCCGCGGAATTTGAAATGAGTTTGGAGGCGGAGGAAAAATCATCCCCTAACATCTCCCGTTTTGTGGCCTAATGCATTCTGTCCTAGCGTCCTCCTCTTGTCCCAGAATCCAAAACAAAAGTCCGTCTCTGAAATTCGCCATAAATGCGGAAGTGTGCGCTTCACTTGAAACTTTTGCTGCACAAGGATACAACAAAGGACGAACATGAACCCACACGATGGCGGGAGTTTGGGCCAAAGTTTTGGCTTTTAAATGGCTTTTACTTTTTTGCCGTATGGCTCCCAGTGGCGTAATAAAACACAAAGGTAAATCGAAGTAGAGCCAGCTGCCAGCAGTAGCCTCCGACGTGGTCACCTGTATCCGTATCTGAAAGTACATATTTATGCCCGTAAAATTCCCGTATCGCAGATGAAGATGTGGCCCCATAATCATCAGCTCTCTGCTGCTGCAGGACGACCAACAATGAGCCCAGATTGGACAAAGTTTGCTCACCAAATTGTTATTAATTGAGCTTTATAGTTTTTCGAAGCGAACTTCGTTAAACATTTACCTCCCCGGACGGCGATGCCATCGAGTGTTCGTAAATGTTAATAGAGTTTGCTGAATAATGCATCCATCAGGGAGATGCTAATGACACTTTCCAGAAGCGATATTGAGGGGCGGAATGCTAACGAGGTAAGTGGACACTTTGACAAAATACGAGTAGAACAATTTAGAGTAATGAATATAATTTTACGAAGTTTCTGGCATGTTTTAAAGCACTTTAAATTAAATTTATTTAATAACTATTATTTATCCAATAAATTACATATGATTATAAAACACGAAAGTGTTAAATGTCTTCTTTTTAAATATTGCTTATTTGGGATATTGTTTGTATTGAAGACGAAATATTATTATATTAAACGATTTAAAATTATATTTTTAATAGTTTAAATAAAGACCAGAGTTGTCTTAAGACTATCGGTCAATAATGTTGAAAACTCCGATTAATTATAAATTTAGAAATGTTTATAAATATTAAAATGGTTTTATTATCAAAGGGACATTCATTGAGGCTCTAAAATCTCTCAGATATTATATTAGTATATTTGTTATTATATACATCAATCTGGCCATGTTGAGCAGACAGAAAAACTAATTTATTTTTATTTGAGGTTATTGCAATTTTTAGGAATTCCTGGATCTCTTTCTATGTTTCTTAGTATTTTGTTTATTTATAAACTATTTTGATCTTTATATATATTCAAGGAATGATCCGCACTGATGGATTCCGAACAACAAATTAAACATAGAATTATTTTTTTCCTTTCAAAATTAATAATTTTTGTTCGTGTAACCAAAAGCAAAGAAAATCGGCATTATCTTTTGGGTGTCCTGCAAATGATCTTCTCTAGGAACCTCCTTGTAGTATCACAATAGTCCTGGACATAATCTAATTTCGTTTTGACGTGCCGGCAATTTCAATTCGATGGACTGGTCCTGCACGCTTGTGTGTGTGTGTATGTATCCTGGTTTCCGCATCCTGGGCGTGCCCTAATCCGCCCCTCAAGGCGCTGCCAATTTTCGGCGCCGTGCATTAATCGAGTTTCGGGCAGCCGAGACTCGTTTGGCCTTTTGTGAGGGACCAGCGAACGGCAACAATGAAAGCGGTCACAAAAGGGCTGCGGCCTCGTATTAACCAGATGAAGGTTATTTCATTTGCTTTTAATTTAGTTTCGGGCTGCGACCGATGTTGGCAACAAAAAGTTGCCTCGTCCTTTGTGTGCGGCTCTTTGGATACCTGTTGCTTTGGGCGGTTCTCGGGCTCAAATCGCAATGTAATCCCTTCTGATTTCTTAAGACCAGCCCGCACTAATTTTTTAATGCCCCCCAAAAAAGTGAAAGGTATGTATGAGAGGGACAAAGGACAGAGGACAAGTCCACAGGACCCAAGGGCAGGGACACAAAGTTGCTTTGACAAAGAAGAGAATTTTGTTTAGTGCGGAAAACTCTCGCTTTTCCTTGCTCCTCCCCCGTGGTAATGTGTGTGCAACTAATTAGTCGAATTGCGTACACAATGGAAAATTGCGGTTAGTGGAAACAATGGGAGTTGCTCCCAAAGCCGGGCTCATTAATCGGCTCTAATTAGGCGTGCCAAGGAAGCCGGACTTCCTGTTGACTGCATCCTGGCATATATCTTAATGGCCACACTATAACCGCTCTCCATTGAAATCCCGAACGAAGAGAGCGGGCGACTACTGCAGATACATCCGGGCAAGCTCTCAAGCAGCAGAAAACCACACAGGTTGGATGGTAGGGGCGTTAATGCTGTTTTGGCCTAGTAATTGGCGGTGATTTTCAAGTGCCAGTCCCGGGAAGTACAGAGGCTTGAAACTGGAAATGACCTCTGGGCCGGGCACATCCATCACAGATCGCATTGAAACCACAACTGGTAGGAATTCGTTTTTTTGGCCAACAACCAACGAGCTGCCACGACAAATGGCCAACGCATTGAACCATCAAGTGGTGCCCGCATCAAAGGCAAAGCACTGAAAGATAATCAAACATTTTGATTAAAATTTATGGTTTATTGGCCTTTAATAAAACTACTTCTTAATGATTAATAGCCAGGAAATATGTTTACCTTTCAAGAGCAATAAAAACTACTAATTAAGCTCTTGTTCTGCTTTGATTTTCCTCAGTGCATCGATGAAACGAATTGGCCAGCAGGCAGGCAGAGAAATAGAAGCAGAACCAAAAACAGGAGATGGATACCGGTCTCGGATGGAGTTGAGATTGCTTTCGCTGGAGCATGGCATTTGCCGCTGCTGGCCACGGTCTCCTCAACGCCCCCCTTACCGCCAAACCGGCATTAGACCATCAGCCCAGGCAGAGGGCATCACTCAACGTTGGAGTTTCGAGCGATTTTGAGTGGCAAACTGTGTCGATAATCAATCAATGTGCATGTTAGTCCGCCTCCGGTCCTTGGCCGCACCTTCCGCTCGTAGCCGATACATCAGCTGAATATTCATTTAAGCCATTCCGGCCAACATCTTTCCGCAGGTGTTTTTAGCCACCCCGCCACAACGCCAAAGTTTGCAGGCAAATAAACAGCGGCCAAGATGAAGGGTTTGCTTTTGAGGCGGCGGGCTAAGAAATTGATTTATTTTCTTGGCAAAGTTCAGCTTCCCCTCGCCGTGAGTGGCAACAGCAACAGCCACTGCTCGAGAGCACTTCCATTGTTCAAGGACTTAATGAGTGAAACTTTCAGCAGATTTCTGCCGGCCACTGGCATTATTCATTTGGCACTTCTCCCATCTGAAGTCTGGCTACGCAAATAGCGTCCGTATCTGTTTGACTTCCCGCCAAGATGTTCGCCTTCCGCTGGCATCCTTGTCTGATTTTGCGACTTACCCCAAGAAACCTCAAGTTCCTAATGCGGTGCAAAGGCAAACTGCAATGGAAATCCTTGGAAATTTGCTCATCTTTTGTTAAGTGTAACCTGCCTCCCTTTGACCAGGTTAAACAATGTTGCTTTTTCACGGGCTGAGTTGAGAGTCAGCAAAGTGTTTTAGACAAGAGTGCACAAAGGCTAACATAAAAAGATATACACTCTATATAAATATATCAGCCGATAAGGATAGCCACAGCCACTTTGCACCCTAAAGCCCAGTTGCCTGTCCTTGCTAATCCCGACTCCGGCTCCGGCTTTGGCGCTCGCTGCTGCCGTAAAAGGCTGCAGCAATTTATTATGATCATTTTGAATAATTCATAAAATGCGGCCTGCCAGGACTCCTTCAGTCCTCTTAGTGTATTAGTAAGCTTGGAGCGGAGCCTCCGGATGCAAAAAAGGTCCTTCTGGCTGGTCCACTCCGCCGCAGTCACATGACAAGTTGAGCCACCGGGGGACAATATCACTTTGCCACCGTCTCCATCTCGGTCTCGGTATGTGCCACAAGGAGCGGCCAGGATGTGTAACTGAATTTGTACCGCACTCTCTCTCACACACACACGAGGCACACGTACGAGACTCAGAGGGGCTGCTGCATACGTGTGTGGCATGCATCGTTTTTCATTTTACGGATTTATGATGAAGATGCTTTTAAAACGTTTCAACTGCTATGCTCTGCGATGCCAGTGTCACTTTGGACTTTCGGCGAGTCCTGCCTTTGCTCTTCTTCCTTTTGAGTGACCCAATCTGAGGCGAAGGACACGGAGAAATCAGGCAACAGACTTAGGTCGACTCCAAGGATATCCCTCAGATTAATTTAATGAACTAGGAAGGAGATGTGATATATCTTAGATAAAATAGGTGGCTATTTTACGGAATATCCCTACAAAAATAAATAAATAAAAACTGTTTACAGTTTTAAATTCATGGAAAAACAAAGAAACTTCAAGGAAAAATAACCCTTTACTTCTCACATAATTCTACTCGAACCCTATATACCCTTTAGCCAGTTTTAAGGGGAACCCCAGGAGCATGTAAGCTGCGTTGAAATCTAATTTGTAGTCCTGCCCCTGACCGCAGAGACCACAGATACCGCCGCCCCTCCCAAGAGCATCCAGTCAAGCCAAAATGGGTTTTAGCTTCCGATTTGTGGTCGTGGCAGGAACCGGGCAAAACTATACACCTGTCGGGGACTCGAATCCGAATTGCCAATCCCTCCACTCAATGGCAGTTTCACGGAACGTTGTCCCAGTAGCTGCCGCTGCCGCTGCCATTTCCCTTTCGCTTTCCCTTTCCCTTTGCCTTCCTTTCATTTCTTTCTCGGAGTATTTTTTTGGCAAACGGATTATGACCCTGATCTGGCCAGGTGTGCAGCTGCGTGTGCAGCATCGTGTAGCTTTAGTTTCACTTTGCCAACTGCATCCTTTTCCCCTCACGCCCATTGCCAATCCCAATACCCATCGAGTCCATGTCCTGCGCCCCACACCCTGCCACCCGTGTGTTTGCTAACTTTCTGGTTGCTTCTGGTTATTGGTTTATGGGTCCCTTGTGGTTCCTGCCCGGTGTGTCATTAATTTCAGTGTTTTCGCATTCCTGCATCGCTCGAAAAAATATCCTCCTCCAGAGGGAGGGGTACAACGTATCACTGTAAAGAGAGCCAGAGGAAGAGGATTGAACTTGCATACCAAATCCATTTGGTTTTGCATATTTAACGTTTTTGGTCACTTGACCGAAGCTGTTGCTATTTTAATTCTAGTTCATTGGCACATATTGAACTAGGTGAACTTCAAATTGATTTTTGTTTATTTGGGAATTTTTTAAATATTTCTTTTATTTTCTGTAGACACTTCATGATTCTGATGCCAATTCAAGGGTAATCTATATATATATAAATTGTCAAAATATGGATTAGAAACGATCCATAAATGTATTGGCAAATTTTAGGCTGTGATTTTAAAACTATTTATAAAACTACTTATAAACATTTTAAGTAATTTGGAATGTTATAGTTTTCAACGATTTTATAAATAACAATCGAAAAATGTATATAAAAGATATATACCATACATATAAATATAGCTGAAAGGGAGTTATCTAAATAAATTGTTATATTCTATATGCTAAATAATTGTTATATTCTTAAAATTAGCATTTTATAATTTGGGCAGATTTATTTTTGGACCGCGATTTAAATTTATTTAAATTTTTGATTCGCAAATCCAATCCATTATCGAAACTTGGTTTTTTATAGCAATGCGTTTTCACTTTTGATGGGAAAACTGAGTTTTATATCTAAAAATCTTTAATTATCAGTGAGGATTGTAAAATATTAATTTCATATTTAAATTATGTTTCAAGTTATATTTAAATATTTATGAATAAATTAAATTATTAAACTAAAAACTTGTTTATGAGTTATTCATGGTTTTTGCAAGACATAACTATAAAGACTTTAACTATAGAGCTACGAAAAAGGTGAGGAACGTGGATAGAAACCAAGGTTCTGTATTGTCGGTAAAGCAGGATCCCAGTCGGAACAAATTTTGAGAAAGTTCCATTGCAGTCCGTGTTTGCATTAGTTCCAAAAATATTGAGATAATGAAACTAAATTCTAAATAAATTAATTTAAAGCCAATTTCAATAAAGAATTTATTAATTTGATGTTTTAATTGCTAAATATTATATATATATAAATATTCTGTGTTCAATATTTTTTATGGGGAAAATTAAGGGTATTTTTATAATCTTCTTCCGGTCTTCCGTCTTCCGGTTGTAAAATAAATAAATCTGTTCTGGTTAGGAAACATTTTCTCCTAACAGAATTGTCCAAATAAGAACTGAGCTGCACTGCTTGGAACCAGCTGGAATCGAAATGAACCTGCTATGCTTCCTCCAATCAGATTCTGCTTGCTTCTTGGCCATTAAAAATTGGCGGGTAAAGTCAAGTTTAAAATATCATAACTGAGACAAAAATGCTTTAATTTTAATTCTGAAAGCAGTTCTGTGTTAGTTATTATTTGAATATTAAATCTGCATACTCAATAAAACCAATTTTAAGATTTAATTTTTTGCCAATTTTTGCAAAAAATGATGATGTAACCCTTACAAAATTTTCAAAAATTGAAAAAATTTTCAAAAGTTTTTTTTAACCGGATATCCCTAGTTTGATTCAGCTTTAAGTGCTGATCAAGAATATATATGATTTATAGGTTCGGAAATGACTCCTTTGATGAGTTTTAAGCTTCTGACTGCAAAAGGACTCCCTGATGTCTAAGGACTTTAAATTGATATTATTTATTATATTTTTTATGGACAAATTGAAGTTTAAAATATCATAACTAAGACAAAAAAAAGAAGTTATGCTTTCTTGTTCGCTTGCTTAATTTTCGATCTTGGAACGAAGCTTGCCTTGGCCTCTGCGAAGATGCTGCGTCGCACAAATTACATTAAAAATGCAAAAATTCATAAATTCATGACATGTCGCCGCTGCGCCCCCATGTCCCCATCCCCATCGCCATCTCCATCTCCATGCCCAACCCCATTACCCAGTCTCCTTTGTTGCTCCTTCTGTTGTCCTTTCGCTTGTTACATGGCATTCCTCTTGGCAAAACAAAATGGCGCCTGGCAGGAGATGGCAAATAGCAGTCCTTGGCAGCTACCCCCTTCGCAGGACCCCAAAGCTCGACTCGACTCGACTCGAGTTAATTATTCATGCAATGTCGTTGGCAGAAAGTGCGAAGGCAGGACAACGGGACGGGAGTGGGGGCAGGCGGAGGCGAGGACCCTTTTTAATATTTATGAACACAACCGATTCTCTAATTATAATTAGGAATTGAAAAGTTAGCACAAAGCACGGCAACGCAACAAAAGTTTGTGTGCACTGAATCATAATTAAAAGGGGGGCGACCAAGGACTCCAACCCCATCGAAAGCAAAAGGGGGTTGTTGTTCCTGCTCAGCAAATGGCGCTCTCTCAATCGCAGTTTAATGGCGGCCCTCGAAGTTCTGCTTAAAGATACTTCTGCCACTTGAAGTATCTGTGAGTATCTTTAACTGTGACTCAGCTTGGCTATTCCGGACGTGATTCTCCGCCGGAGCCACTCACGTTCCATTCGCTGCTGGAGCGTGTCGCCAGGATTTCGAAGCTGAGCCTACGCACAAAATATTGACACGATTTAATATCTTGTTTGTTACGTTTTTAGCCGGCCGAGAACCCATTCCCATTTGAATATCCCTAATCCGGCTTCCTGCCCTGCCCAGCGCTGCTCCTCTTCTAATTACCCAACAACTCAGGGGCGTAATGAAGCAGCTCGTGGCGCGATTTGCTCTACGTCACGCTTGAATTTTATCCAAAAATTGAAAAAATCACCGAGGAAATTCTAATTTGCCCCACGTCTATTTGTGGCACTGCGATCGTATTTCAGATGAAACAATTGAGCGAAGGCGAGGGCGTGAAATTGATGCCAATTATGGAAAGGCGGCGGGAATTGCTTAATTTTTATCACTGAGAGGAAAAAGTGCAGAGAGAAGTAACTTATAACTTGTAATTTAACGAATAAACTTTACAAATATTGGTATAGAAATTATTGTAGAGAAATTCAGATTGATAGTTTTACACTCGCTATCTATCTATCTATATGGGAAAATGTACCATTATATTTATACAAACTATAGAAAACATATTCCCCAAATTAATCACTTGATTATGCATTCCAGATGCATAATATTTTGGTTTTCCTCCAGTGTCGGATTGTCATCTCTTTGCGGCGGAACCTGCCATCTAGCCGGAATCCACTCCACTTGATCAGCGTCTTCTCCGGATGATGGGCAGATTACGAGGGCGCTTCTATTAATAGCGGACATTGGGAGCAAACGAACCCATAAGTCAAATCGAACCGAGAACGGACTCGAGAGTCGGGGCAGGGAACGAAGGCGGCGTCTGGTCCCCCGTTCCGCCGGCTGTCTCCGTCTTTGTCCGCTCTGTTTTTTAGGGCTTAAGGGGCTTAGCCAGCTCGACAAATGGAGCGGCGGAATTCGCTCCCGGTTTCGTGTCCCGTGCTGGAGCACTGTTTTATGTTTTAGCTGCAACTGCTGCATGCTGCATGCGGCATGCGGCGTGCAACATGCAACGTGGGCTTAAGTGGGCTTAACTCGCTGCAGCATTTTATTTTTGGCCTGCCAGCCTGCCAGCCTGCATTTTCGGAGCATTTCCCAGTTCATAATTCCCGCATCGACTGCAGTTGATTTTCCTCTTGTAATTCTTTCGATTTTCCCTTAATTTTTGTCTCAAGTTCAGTTGGGGTTTTCTCTGCCCCCCCCCCCCCTGTCACTCTCGCTTTCCTCCGTTCGCGCCATTAAGTTAATGCTGCAAATGTCCTTGCCGTGACTCCTTCTCGTTTGCCTCTTGCCGAAATTAAAGTGTTTCTTCGCGACATTTACATACGGCATTTAGCAAACATATGGCAGCGAGTAACTTCATTTATTTCGAGGCATCCCCGGCCAACCCGTGGCACAACACTGGGCGCAATATCCATAAAATGCGCAGATAACCATAAGTCCTGTTTAAGTCGCATGTTCTGCGGCCATCGGGGCAGGGGAGAATGTGCACTGGCAGAAATCCAAATACTAAAGATAGCTAGTACTTTTTGGGGCTTAAAAAATAAATATTTAAACAATACTTGCATTTATTCTTTATTTTAAATATAAATATCCTTTTGAGAAACATATTAAAATCAACCCCTAAGAATACGTTTATTTATTTCTTTAAAAACATTTAACTCAATCTCCAAACACTGCTTAAAATCTGTCAAAAATTCATGGAAATCCTTCTTCCTTTTAATTTCAAAAATTTTCTCTCACTGCACGTATGTGACTGGGGTCCATCCTTACCCAGGATCCCCATTGCCTGTCCCTCTCTCTGTACTTCCTATGCCGGTTCATCTACATAGCAATAAAATAAAAGGCGCTGGGCGCTTCTCCTTCTGCGGATGCTGCTGGCAAAGCATTAACCTAATTTTATATACATTTAATTTTATTTTATTTAATTTTAACACACACACAAAAGCATCCGAGAGGGTAGTTCGCTGAGGAAAATGGGAATATATTGAATTTTCCACCGGGGGTGGATGAATCTGTATACCGGATATGTGTTCACTATTCGCCACTCTATGTTATGGGATCCTCGGACAGACTTGATTATCCTGGCGACCAGTGTCAAGTGCATTCGCGGCCAATCGTAAGGCAAACGAGGCAGCAGTTTGTTGAGGATTTTTTTTCAGCTGAAAGTTCTCTGTGGATCCTGCGGATTTCAGCCTTTCCCCAAACCGCCGAACCCCCTCGACAATTTGTGCGACGCTCGTGCGCATATTTCATAACTTTTCGCATAAGCTGCCCCAAGATAAATGTGCACAGAATCTACACACAAATCGAAAGCTGCATGGCAACAGCAGCTAAAAAACAACAAACAGAAACACCAAAGGGGTACACTGGAAATAAATATTTTAAAATGCTCCAAGTTGTAACCCTCTTAATATTCCACAACAAATTTTATTTAAGATGAAATGTAACTAATGAAATATTTTCTTATGACTATAAACAATTAACTTTTTTTATTTTTATATTTTTTTATTTTTTTTTATTTTATTTATATTTTTTTTAGGTGCACATCACATCAGGGAACGAGGAAAAGCGGGGCCAACAGGCCTGCTTGGAAAAGTGTAGCCAATTTAGAAGCGATTTTTGAATAACTCGACTTGCGAGAATTGTTCGTGCGCCGTTTAGACTTTCTGAACAAGATTTATACAGCAAATGTGTTAACTTGTACATCATTTGATGGAGTTACAGGCCTCCTCCCCTTTGATCCCATTTTCTGTTCAGTTTTTCCTCCATGTTTTCCTTTTTTTTTGTCGTGTTTTTTTTTGCAGACACAAGTTTTTTGGCCAAGCTTTTTTATTTATGGCAATTGGATTTGTGAGTTATGTTTTTTGTATCTGCTGGCCAGAGGAGAAAGGATCTGCGAAACTTTTGCCCCGAGGCGTGTGCATTCGAGAAATCTAATTTAAATGGAGTCTGCCGAGTTTAATGGCGGCGCATTATGTCCGCTTTGGTCAGTTTTATTGTTTTCTTGGGCTTTGTGATGAATTTGCATCTAAATCGAATGGGTCTCTGGGTTGGACGGTTGGACGGTTGGACCATTAAAAGGAGTAAAGGAATTCCTGTGGTCGCATTGCATTAGCATAATCGAGGGACACTGGGGATCAGCTTTTATGTATATGTAAATATATATAGATTCCCACTGGTCCGAATTCAATTTAATTTTAAATATTTTTCTGCATTTCTTTCGCTGGCCAATGGAGATTCATAACCAGAATGGCTTAAGGCAAGTGTCTTGCTGTTTGTGAATTTCGAATTGGAAACTACATAGTAGAGGTCCCTCCTCAGCATCCATTTTCCAGCTACCCTTTCCCATATAGTAAAAGGACGAGTAACTTTTACATTTAAATTTTCATTAAGTATTCTGCATACGCATAAATAAGCTTGGAACGTGCTCGAAAGCACACAGCTGAATGCAGCACATACACCGGTTGCAGGGATATGCAAAAGGATGTGCATCCTGTGGGCCGGCCTGACACAACAATCCCTTTGTTGTCCCGCCCACAAAAAAAGGAAAGGAAACGAGAGGCATGCAGATGCAGATTTTCGGGTGGCCGTTGGTGGCGCGCCCCAAACAAAAACATGAAAAGTTTGCAAAAATAAATTTATATTATGTTCATAAATTCATAGAGCCGCTGGCACAGCCAGAGCCAGCAAAAAGGACTTTGGGCGGCCCATTACACACACACACACTCTGGCGCACAGGGCATGTCCTGGCCGTTTTTGATATGCAAATTTCAACAGTGTTGCCTCCTCTGGCTGCGTCAACACCGAAAATAACAGCCAATCAACTGTGGCAGGACACGGCCAGGATGGTTGGGAGGGCCAGAGCAGAGTGGAGAGCAGAGCCTGGCACAGGATGTAGGCCTGGTCATGGCGTAACTCGCAGCAATCCTTTCAACATGCTGGCCTGCGCGACTCACCTCTCCAGCACTCCTCTCGTCCTGCGGAGGCCATTAAAATCATCACACACCTTGGACAAAGGGTTGAATGCTGTGGCAGGGGGGGCAGTGGAGAGTGGAGAGCGGAGAGGAGGAGCAGGCAGTAACAGGGCTGTGGCATGTTTGCTGTTTGCAACGTCCACACAAGGATAAATGAACTGAAGAGGCTAACTACCACGGCAACAGGAATACCTTAACCTGGAATTGGTTTAAAAAAATGAAAATATATTAAATAACTCTGATATTTTATGAACATTTCTAGGAAATAAAGTAGTTTTAACACAATAAGTATTTTTTTAAATTTAAATACGATTAAAATAGTTGAATAATTCTCTATAAAAATCTCATTTACTTATTGAATACTGAATTACTTCTAGTTAATTAATTTTATATTGATTTCTAGCCCATTGAAATGACTTACCCTAAATTTCCATACATCCTAATGATTAAATTATTAATAATAATAGTTTCTATAAATTATTTCTTTATATTTCCCCAATTTTTCATATTAAAATTAGGAACAAAAGTCACAAACTGGACGTAATAGCCATGATGATTGCTGGTCAAAACGGCTACCAATGACAACAGCAAGGATGCCATCGATGGTCCTGCTCCTGCTCTCTCCGCCTCCTGCACTCCCTCTACACTCTCCTTTCTCCTTTCTCCTTTCTCCCCCCTCCTATCTACCCACACCCCTTTCCAAAGTGTCGACAATGTTGCTTCGAAAATATTGCCACCGCAGCAGCACATTTCATGTTTGTTGTAGCCCGGCGGCTGTTAGCTCCGCTCTTTCTGCTGCGTGCATTTATAAATTATGCTGAACATGTAAAGTGCCATTTTGAATATGAAATTTGATGCTTTTTTAAGCCAGGCAGCCTGACCAGAAGCACCAGCAGAGGCGTCCATCCTCCCGGCCTGGAAAATAATGGTGGGGCTAAATGGTTGGACAGACATCCTTTGTTGACTCGGCCATATTTTATGAGGGAGTCGGGCACTGTTTTCTCATATTTTAATTACTTGCAGAATGCAGTGGCCTTTGTGGACGGACAGTGGACAATTTTTTTCCATCTAATTTGGCTCCATCCATACGATATATCAGAGACGCCGCCCCGCCATTTGTACTCATTTGCGGAGTGGTCTGGGATGCTGGGTCCAAGTTGCAGCTAATGGTGAGTCATGACTGCAATTGCGCTTAAGCCAAATTGCATTTTGGCCTACTCCCACCACTCAATTTGGCCAGCATAAAACAGCAAACAAAAAACAAAAAAAAAAACGAGAAAAGGTCAGAAAATCAATCGGCCCAAAAGCGGCCCGGCCAAGGCAACTAATTCATTTAAATCTAGCAAAATCTGAGAAAATCCCTGGCAACGACCTTCGGGATTTTAAGAGATTTCACGAATGTCAACCGAACGCTTCAGCGGCAAAAGCGAAAGCATCTAGCCGGAGATGGGAGCGGACAGCCGGACAGCCGGATGGCCGGACATGGAGGGAAATGCGAACGGCTTTTCCCCAACCCGCAAAAGTCCCGTCCTGGCCCCGTTAAGCTAAGCAAGCAAATCACCCGGCCGCGCAACCCGTGTGAGCTTTTGGCTAAAATAGTTGGCAACACCACATTAAACAATGCTGACACACAGGCAGCCAGTCATACACGGAAAATAATAATTTTATTGACACTTAAATGTCTTTCAAGATACATTTTTAATATGTTTATGAGATACTTTATAAATTGGAATCTTAAAATTATTGATAAGATCTGAGAAATAATCTTTAAGATTTTATTCCATATCAAATTCATAATTTGATTATTAAATATTATATTTTAAAAGTTAAATATTAAAATTTATATGTTTAAAAACCTTAAATTCATATGCATCCAACTGATCTTTTTATATTACAAAAAATTATTAAGAAAATTAATGCGAATGCTTGACAAACTCTTAAAATATCTCAAAGTCCTTTAGCTTGCTTTTCTCTCTTTATCTCTTAATTTTATTTACAAAAATATATATATAAAAAATATTTAAATACATGTATATCTACTTTGTCTCTCTGTTCAATTAGAAAAAGACAGAAAACATCAGAAAGAGGGAGAGAGAGGAGGACCCACAGCCGATGTGCGTGCGTGAGAAAATGAGGCAACAGCAAAAGTCGCAGAACTTTAGCAATTTGAAGCTAATATGTTGACAATCTAGCCAGGACAGAGCAGACGAGAACGCGGACGAGGACGAGGACGAGGTCCTTCGCCCAGTGGCGCCATCTATGGTTATGTGTATTTAAGTCACTGCCAAAGCCGCGAGGAGAACAAGAGGCGGAGGTGAAAAGGAGCAGCAGCGTTAGTGATGAGATCCACTCGCCAGGACTTCCCGAACACCAGGCACTGTGACCTCATGGATAATGATTTGGTTTAGGAATATCTGTATATATAATATATTGAGCTGGATGGAACAATTTTTGTTTTTTATAGATTTTTTAGAAGGTTTTTTGCTGGAAAACTTGATTTTTTTAATAAAAAACATTCTGTCTAGCTTCTAATTGTATTATTTTCTAAGTAAAATTATTATTAAATGCATTCCCATTTACTTTTGCTTAGAAAACCAACAGAAAGTAATTTAAAAATGGTTTTATGTTAAATTGTTTCATAAATGCTTAAAAATGTAACATAACGCAAAGTTCATATGCTTCTTATTGGTTTGCAAAGCTCTAAAATTATACAAATGTCTTTAATAATTAATTAAAACAAATTTTTAATGAAAGAAATAATTTTTATTTAGTAAAAAAACACCGATTTCTTGCTCACCACTAGCCTGCAGTATTTTATTGACAAATTTCGGGGTCTGCATGCGTGCTGGTTGGTTCTTCTTACCACCCGGGCGTATGAGTAATACAAAGCTCTTGGGGAATGAGGCGGAAGAATGCGAATGTAGAGGGGGCGTGGCTGGACTCCAGAATCCGGGGACAACTCGTAAAAAGTGGATTTTACTGCTTAACTCGGGCACATCAAATGAAACAAATGGAAAACGCACACAACGAGCAGAGAACCCAGAGGAAATCGGCAGCAGCAGCGGGAAACACGGGCTTTCCATATAAATTCACTGCATATTCCCTGCCTTTTTTTGCATAAATAAAATAAAATGCAATATTTTCCGCTGCATTTCCGCTCGCTGGCGCTGCTGTCTGCACAAATCCCTCGCACAAAAGTCAGCAATCAAAACAGATTAAAATATGATTTGACAGCTCCGAAAACAAATATAAATGCAGGAATGCGATCTGGCACCAGCGATTCCCTTGCAAGTTTCAGCAGCATCAGCCGATTTCCGTTGGCATTTCGATATTGTTTCCATATTTAACTAGAGCCCCTCCCGTCAGGGCTTCGGATATATCAGATATATCTTTCTGGGACGTAAGCCTCGATTGTGCGATTGCCGCGTGCCTGGAATTTTTATCAAAGCGCCGCCATTGCATTGCCTGATGCCTATTAAAAATTTAAATCAATTTTCAATATGGATTCCATGCATCCGAATCGCATATCTTTGGCTGACACTTTTGTTTTATTATTACAATACACCCAATACAGCCGCCGGCTCACATCCATTTGCGAGTTAAGTTCATATGTCAGTGCTATCTTGGAAATGGATGGCGCAATTCGCGGCTTTTCCCGCTTTATGTTTTATGCCGCCTGCCTGCCAATTTGCGCACACCTGAGCCACCTTTTGACAACCCTCCCCTTGCAGCCCGGCTGCTGGTTATTGCAATTATCAGTTAATAAGGGCCGGCGGGGCTAAGCGACTAACCTGACTAACTGACCCCAGATATACCCAGATTTGTGCAATTAGCCAGCCACAACCTGCATGCATACATACACCCATCGTTTGCTGCTCACTGAGTGCGTAAGTCGCCAAAGCCCGAAATGCCGGGCAATAATTAAATTATCATTAACGATGTGGGTTTAGCACGGTCCCTTGAACAGCAATTAGCAGGGACGGTGTCGAAGAGGGGGAGTGTTATAGTTATATTTATTGTTCTATTTAAGATACTTTAATTTAAGAATTATTGAAAAATAAAAGTTGTATCTACAACTTACAATGACGCACTCAAATACTTTAAAATTATTTCTCAAAGGTCTTTTGGGAGTCTTAAATAACAGATTGCATTTGTTCAACTCTTAGAGGAATAGTCTTGGGAAAACCCCACTCTTAACTGCCGATAAGTGGCAATTCATTAAACCCTGCAGTCTCGATCGAAGCAGTTTCAGTTGGACGAGTCTACAAGTCATTGCTGATTATCAGGATCAACAAGGGACTTACCAACAGATTTTATTTTTAAAATTTTTATTTTTATATTCTAAACCTTAATGAAAGTTTCTCGTTTATTATATCCTTCAGTATTTACCCATATAAATCCCCATCGAGTGTTTTACCCTATAAAAAATACAAAACTCCCGCCGCAAATCACATATTTGTGCCTTTTTGGACTAACAAATTTGGGGAAAATTGGGAAAATATGAAAGCTGTAACCGAAATGCCGCTAAATGGGCTCGAAATGTAATTGCATTTGCATTCGCAGCGAACACAACTGTACCTGGAGCCATGTAAATCCATGCAAAATACCAAAATTCCTGCCGGGGCAGGACCAAAATCGTAGTGGAGCGGGCTGAAGTGTGCTTAAATTCTCATTAGACGCATTAGTGGCGCTGACCAGCAGCCGCCTACACCTGCACCAGCACCGCGGCCCCCCCCCCTTTGGCACCTGACCAGGCCCGAAATTCAATAATAATAATTGATTGCTTATTACAAACGCTCTGCATATGTGTCTCAAATTTATTGTGGGCGGTTGGGAAGGAAGAAGGGGTTCCCGGGGGTTTGGGCGGACATTTGCTAATATTTACGCATTAGCTATGCGCACCCCTAAGCCACCCTGTAAACTAGTAAATGTAGTGAGCGAATGCACCTGACCAACCACCGGGCCCGATAGAGACGGAAGTCGTCATTAAAGTTTAATGTTTTCATTTCGGTTTTGTGCACGCAACAATTTTAATTATTAACTTTATAATTATGCAAAATCACGAATTACATTAGAATCACTTTGTTATGCCGATTTGGTTTACGGTCTCTTTGAACGAGTTCGAGTGAATTTCGAATTATTTCGAATAGATGATGATGTCGCACTTCCAATCAGGCCTTAGATGCCTTTTCCCCTCTTTCCTCTCAGCTCTTTATGTTGCCACAATTATTAAGCCCCAAGGAGTTCAATAATTAACTGAAAGTAATAACAAAACATTTCTTGGGGGATTCTGGAAGATGCCCTTACAAAAAGCTACAAAATATTTGAAGCAGAAAACCATAAGAGATTATACTATATTTATTTTAAAGTTAAAAATATAAATATTTAACCTCTTCTTTGCTTTATTTCAAAAGATAGTTATAATCTTTCGACCTTCTTTTTATTTTCTAGTATGTAAAGTGTTTTAAAGTAGCTATAAATTTTAAATAAAAAATTTATAGAAATTATTTTAAATTTTATCATAGGGTATCCATATTTAATAAGGAAATTTATGTTTTCACTTAAGTTTACTGCGTCGAAATCAAGCCAAATAAAACTATATACAAGAGAGGTCCCTTGAGAGGTCTTAATTCACGATTGGGTTGTCCCAGATCCCAGAGGAGCCGTTCTGGGAAAGCCCCACTCTCGAGTTCCGATAAGTGGCCCCTATAAAACCGACTGACCTACTCGGAGCAGCTTCAGTTGAAACCTAAAACGCGCTATGAATACTCCGGCTGCCCACATATTATTCCTTATGATCGTCGGAATCAGTCAGGAAATGGTTAAAGCTGACTATTCCCCTTCAATGGGGAATGGAGTGCCCATGATTTCCACCGACGTACTGATCATCATCTGTGTGATTCTGATGACCTGCATCTGGTTGGGATGTACCTACTTCATGGCCAGTCGTCACCAGAAGACGGTGGAGCATCTTCAAGGCCAATTGGATGAACTGTGGCTGCTGCAGGCCAAGCCCTCTGTTTGGCCACATGCCCCATTTATACCCAATCCCCGTGGGAAGAATCCGCCGGAGTACATACCGCCAAGGACTCCAGAGGAACAGGAGCGGGAGGACAAGGAGACCATGGAGCGGGCCGAAGTGGCCAGGGCATTCCTGGCAGCCAGAAATAAGGATAAGTTGGGCAAGAGTGATGTAACAGAGTTTTAATATTTAAATTTAAAGTCGATACTGAGGAAATTCTAAAAAGAATTACAAAAACTGCGTCAAATTAAGCTGTGACTTAAAAAATTTCACACTCGCATTAAATGGAAATTTAATAGAGGAATAATTGTTTAAAGTTTTTAGGTTAAACTCAGATTACATCATTTTCTGAGACAGCGTATGCTTTTAATAATTAGAAACTGTTCATATATCTCTTCAATTATGCTTCTAATTTCGAATTATAAATATATATTTACCCAACCTATTTTACTCATCATCTTTAAATTTAATTTTAATGCTAAAGATATCATTAAATTATTATTATTACAATATATTTTAAATGTTTTATTACAATAAGTTATATAGTAATTTAATCTCTTTAAAATAAATCCCTTTATTTAAACAAAATTAATATTTTTAGTTTTCAATCTTTAGCAGCCCTTGACTTTGCCTTGAATTTAGTGAAAAAACTTCAAAATTTATTCCGGGATTTTCATGGTATTCGTGTCGTGATTCGATAATGAAGCCACTGTGCGATCTGTTGGCCCAGGTGATAGTCGCCTGCCTGCTGACCCATCTGCTCCTTCTACCCGTTGAGGCTTCCACGTCTATTAACTGCTCCAATCCCTTCACCGAACTGGCCGCCTGCGGACGCTTCAGTGCCAACGGATGCTGTGTCAAGGGATGCATACGGAATCCAAGGGGCAGGTGTGTGCCGGAACAGTGCACCGACACCTGGAGCCCCTGGCTGTCGCGGCCGGTGACCATGAGCTGTTATTTTCACTGGTTCCTGGTGATCTTTGCCGGGATCGTTACCCTGCTGATGACATTCCTGGTCCTATGCAATGTGGGCTTTGAGGTGAGGCGTTACCTACGCCAGCGGAGAAACCAGCGCTTTAGACCCTTCCGGGACCTAAGCGGCATCTCCATAGGATCTACTCAGTGCTAGGACACGTGTGGGATTCGGATTCGGATTCGAGAGATGGGAGCTGGAAGATGGGAAGTGCCTGAGGGATTTGCCATAATCTGCAATACATTAGCGGCAGCTTTGCTCTGGCTTCCAATTCAATTCTTTGGGTATCTCGGGCCAAAGCCATGTAAATTACGATTCGCCACCTCGGAAATCCTATTAGTAGTTAAAACCTGATTAGGAAATACTTGCGGCTTGCTGGTTTTGGGTTCGCCTTCGGCACCGTCGTGGGCTGCTTCTGGCGGGGCTTTTAAGCAAATAATAATAAATGGCTCACATGCGAAATGCTTTGTGGATATGTGCCCCCTTCGGGGTGACAGAGCTCCAGTCGAAGGTGGTGCTCCCGTCCGGAGCGAGTCAAAGGTGCAATAACCCAACCGAACAGGGCACATAAAACTAAATGGCTGCGGGTATCCAGCCCGGCCCCCATCCTCTCAAGAGCCAGCCCACCTTAGTGGCCATTGTGGTGCAGATAACACACGTCGGAGTACAACCAACGACATACGAATAATTCTTGCGATGTGAATTTATTTAAAGGACATTTTTTTTAAGTGATTGATAAAAATTAAATTAAAAATTATATTTAATATATTAGAAAATATTTCAAATGATTTTTAAAAGAAAATTAAATAATTATATTGATAAGGAAAATATCTGCTAAAAACACCTTCCCTTGGACTTTACTTTCTCTTCTTAAAATATGATTTATTAAATGGTAATCTTCTGGTTAGATATATGGAACATTTTTTTTATTTATTTGTGCATCCACGGCTGTGTGCCACACTCGGTGTGTGCATATATAAATGTACCATATATATATTTTTTTGGTATAGCAGAAAGTCGGCGAGGCGTGCAGCCAAAGCTAAACGCGCTGCCAACCGCGCAGAAAATGAAATGGAAAATATGGCTGGAGGGAAAAAGGGAAAATAAAAAGGAAATAAACGGGCCAAAAAGAAAAGCTTTGCGAAAAGGTCGTCCTCTTTCCATGTGCCATGTGTGTTCTGTGTGTGTGTGGGTTCCCGGGCAGCAGATTTAGAGGTTGCTTATGTGTGATTTAGTATAGCATGCGCGAATATGGCGGCGATAATTCTTTAAAAATTGGAAATTGTTTTCCAATCGATTTCGCATTTAGCCAAAAAGCACTCAACACAAAGACACAGAGTGGCATGGCGGAAAAATAGAGCGAGGCGACCGACGCCACTCGAGTGTCTTTTATAAACTTGTGTAGTGGCCTGGCCCAAACACACACACACCACTCGCACAGACACTCAACCACCCACCCAATCGGTTGTGTGTATTTATATTTTATAAAAATGTATGAAAAATACAATATTTCGTTATTTTTCACCTGGCTGCAGCTTTGAAAAGGATTTGGCAGCTGAAATCATGGATTTGGATTTGGCTCCGGCTTTGGCATTGGCTTTCTCTGTAGTTTGTTTATTTCCCTGGCTTGTCAAGTGAAAAGCGTTTTTCGGGATAATGGAAAGGGCACAATGAAAGGGTTTTTGGTTCAACTAAAAATGTTTAAGCAATTAAATTTGATCACTTGCAGGGTTACTAGGGAAAATATACATAGAAAAAGGATCAAGCTTGGATGAAATTTATAAAGTTAGATTTTGGATTTGTTAGAATTCGATTTGGGAATATTGTTACCATTTCTGGAATGGAACTTGATTTATTTCTTATTAAAAACAATATATTCGGCTAGGATTTAATACGGTTACTGGTAAATCTAGGCTAAATTCGTACCTTTTTATACATTTTGTAATTAACGATCATTTTCTGTATTAATTTCTTATCATATTTTTCTTTCTTGAATTTATTAGATTTTTAGTAAGTATATAACAATAATCTATAATTACTCGGAATTGCCTTTTCATTTTTTCTCTCTGCACAAAACACACACAGGACGAATCAAGGCTGTTTGACTCCTTTTAACCACATCAACCGCCCATCCTCATTCATCCAAGTTTATATAAAAGCGATTCTCATTTCTTGATGCTCAAAGGCAGCCGAAACATTTTCCCCCATTGTGTGTGTGGGCACAAAAGGTTAGATACACACACACACAAAAAGGGCAGGAGGCGTGTTTGGGTTTCCTTTTTTGGGGTGGTCCCAAAAAGCACATCCTGCGAGCAGCGGGGTTGGGCGATTCGTGACATATTTTATTTGCACAATGACAATACGAGTTGCTCGCAAAGGAAGCGGAGGGAGTGGGGAAGGAGACCGACACCCGCAACCCGCCATTACACAAACACACCCTCGTCCTGTAACCCACACCAGGACACAATTACAGCTACACAGCAGACACACCGAGAACAAACGCAGTAGCGCACAAAGTAGTAAAATAAGTGCAAAGGATAATGCGAATTGAAATGACAAAACCCGGAATAATCATTGGCTCCACACTCTCAATGATACAGCCAAAGGCAGGGGGAGCCAAGAGGCGGAGGAGGAATGGGAAAAGGGCAAACCTTTTAGCGTTTTGCCGCCGGCTTTCGCTGCCACTTCTTTAGCATTTTATCAACACCAAAGACTGCTCTATAAAAAGTTAGTATGGCAGATAAAACAATGCAAAGAGTCACAAAAAGCCAGTATAAATGCGAAATTACTAGAATGTTTTTAGAGAAACAAAGGAAAGGCCTTTAATAATGACTTTCCTCTCTGCGACTATGAACTTTGGTTGCAGTTAAAACAGTATTTAATTAAACATAAAATACATACAACATAACAATAAGGAAAATAAATTAAGTGAAGTTTATATAACAAACATTGTAGTATTTCAGATACACAACTATATATATTAACCCCTTTCCTCTCTGCGACTATGAATTTTGGTTGCAGTTAAAAGAGTATTTAATTTAACATAAAATATAATAATACATTACAATAAAGAAATAAAGTAAAATTTATATAACAAACATTGTAGTATTTCACTTAAACAACTATATATATTAACCCTAAACAAAGTCAACCCCCATTAAGACTACCCAAGAAATAGCTTTCCGAACTTCTTCCTCAAACTCTCCCCCCACCCAGCTTTTATTTATGCCTTTTAAGTAAATTAAAATTTACTCATTTTGTTGTCCCAAGTCCCAAGGATTGCCAAAGGCTGGCATCAAATCGCGCGCATGACAATATTGTCAATTTTATTTGCCGCCATTTTTATTGCAATCCGGCTGGCCTTCTGTCCCCTTCTGGTCGGGCGGTATCCTATAATTTTGAGCTCCTTGGCCGCCGTTCTATTCCTTTCTATTCCCGGGCCATGGCTCGTAAAATATTTTTATGTATTTTTTATTTACCCGAAGCTGCCATGCATGACCCCAATATGAAGGAGAAGTCCCAGGGTTGTGGGTTGGGTATCGGCGGCCACTGCAATTGGTCCTGCAAGCCTCGCAACATCTCCTTTTGGCCTGGTTTTAATGTGCGCCATTTTATTTGCCACAAAACCGACACACGGCGCCATTAAAAAGCCATAAGCGTTGAGCCTTCCAGCTTCTGTTTGGCCGCCCCGCTTCTGAAGCTTTCTGGCTCCATTTTCCTTTTTGGCCGGACTCGCGTTTAGGCGTTATTAGAATTTCCCCGGCTGACCTTGTTTGTGGGCCATAAACCGTGCCTGCAGCGGCAAACATTTTGATTACAATTTTTATGATTTCCAGGTCAGGTCAGAATTTGGCATCATAAAATGGCCAACAAGTAAATTTGAAATAAATAAATAAAGGCCAGTCAAATATGAGATGTGTTTTATGGGCGGCCATAAACGGGGCCACTAACAGCTGCGACGGGGCATTCATTTGTTATTATCTTCATTTTTGGGCAATTATTTAGATTTTCTCAGTGAATTTTTCATCCCGGCGTTAAATGAGGCTTAAAGCTCGTGCTGCAGCTCAACCCTGGAATTGAATTTTAAATGGCCAAGTCCAAGGGCTCATTAAGCTAAGAACCCTTTGCTCAAGCAGGTGCCATAGATCCTTCAGTAACCTAGTAGATAGAGGCATAGCTCCAGTGAAAGTCAACCATGGGGGATGCCACTGCTAGGTTGGGGGGAAATCCAAGCCAGAACCCGTACCCAAACTGTGCCTGGCAGATAAGAGTGTCGAAGATTTATTGCCAACGCAATGAGTTAAGAAAGACAAGTACCTAAGGGAAAAATCCAGCAGCCAAGACGATGATGACGATGATTACGATGACGGGTTGGTATGTAACAAAAAACAACAATAATAATGATGAAGCTGCCGCATACTGACAAAGTAAATGATGGGGAATCATCCGCCGGAATGGGGGCCAAACTAGAGGAGCAGAAACCAACTTGACTGGTTCTCTGATTATCTCTACATAAGGATGAAACGAGGGGGTTGCCAGCCCCAAGGGTTGGGGAGGACATCAGCAGCAGGAGCTGGAGCATCAGGCAAATAATGGCTGACAGCATGCGTTGTGTCTTAAGACAGTTTCAAGATGGCGTTTCTCCTGCGCGGGAAAATCGGGCAAGTCGCAGAGATGCGAGGTCGCGAAAAGGTCCCCAAATGCACGTTAAGAAAATGTTATGCCTGAAATTGTATAACAAAATATAAATTGTTTCAGTTAAAAAGCAGGAAATCTAAGCTAATGTAGATGCTACTCTTTGGAATCTTTCATTGCTTTTCAATTATGCCTTTATGCTAGTTTTTAAAATGCTTTAACTTATTCACAATTTTAGAAATATTTTCTTTTTTTTATTTTATATTAAAAACATTCTTTTGCGTGACTCACGTTGTTATCGCTGTACTTCCCCCCGACTGTGCCCATATAGGAAGTTGATTTTAATTGCGGCTCATCCATTATGCGGCTGGCTGTGCCGGCTGCCTGGTTGACGGCCTGAGCTTGATTAACAATAATTAGGCTCGGCATTAATTACGCCGAAAAGTTAATTGCGCGAGTGTGTTCGTGGATACAGAAATAAAGTAATGGAGACATGACAAACCGTTGGCGAAAAGTGCCAGGATAATTTCACATTCAATACAAAACTTACTGACATTTATTTCAGCTCAAAAGTTTCCTAGAATAATTTCAGAAATATCTTTAAAATATATAATATAGAGTTGAGTTGTGTTAAATAAAAACAAATAAATACAATTTCAATTTCTTTCTGTTTAGTTTCTAGCTGCCAAGAAACCATAAAGACTTGTATCCTGAGCCAGGCGACAATAATAGAGTTCCTCAAACAGCTGGATGGCAACTTATTAACCCTTTGACTCCCCAGCTGGGCCAAATCCACCCACACCCTCAGCAGCCTCCAAACAGACAGAACCAACGGAGGCCGCAATAAAATCAATCTTATTAAAACATTAACAGCGGGCAAAGGGGAATAAAATAAATCAAACGGTCGCCGGGTCGCAATTTCACCCCCACCGCCATCCCCCTAATGGATGCTTAACGCAGCGGGAAATCTTATTTCCCTCCGCTTTCCCCTCCTTTCCTTGCTTTTCCCCGGCACTTTATTAGCCGGCTTCAATCAAGGCGGGCAGCATATGAAATTCAAATTTGATGCCCGAACGAAAAGCAACCCCCTCGAGGGCTGGCATGGGATGTCCTTTTATTATTATTTTTATTGTGCGGTGATTTTCCGGGGGGGTTGTCACTCGGCGGCCGGCGGGGTGCATATAAATGCGACATAATTTCGCTGTAATGAATAAATTGATGGATGGATCTTTTTGCACCAGGTCCACCTTGGAATTAAACACTTGCTTGTCGAAGGATGAGGGGCGGGAGAGAAGCCTGAAAGCTGACTTAAATTAAGTTTCCCAACGAACCCAATTCGAGCAGGCCCCCTGTGGCCTGTAAATTACAATTTGATTTTTTAATTTTTCCATTTCCCTCACCGCTTTCCCGTCGGTATGGGGGGCGGGGTGGAAAAAGCCATTCGTTATCCCAGCGGTTGACCGCAATTTGCCCATCGTAATTCATTCATCGATATGTGCACGTTCTTTTTTTCCATACTTTTTATTGTTCTTTTGATTCAATTTCTATAACTAGTAATATTAAGTGTACAATTATTAAATAGTTTATATTTATACGGGGGCTCTTTAGTGGGGATATACACGTACATATACAGACAGACACGTATATGCCAAATGCCATATCCGGCGGATTTCTATACGACTAGACAACTCCTTAAAAACTGCTACGGCTTTGATATAGTTTTAGTTTCCTCTTTAGTTGTAGGTTTAGCTTTTACAATCTTGATACGTTTCTGGTTTTAAATATAGGATATACGATGGGGGAACTGAAGTTGGAACTAGGACTGACAGTTGATTATATGTTCTTTGGGGTTCTTTGCCTGCTTTCCATTTTCGATTTCAATCAAATGTGAAATGAGAATTTATGAAATTTAATTATAAATTTCAAAAACTTCTTCCCTCTTATTTGATTGAAATCGAGCAGGGAAATAGGATTTCTTTTTTGGTTTATTTTTTGGCTTGATTAGTTAGGGGTTCCGCTTCATTTTAATTTATTTGCTCTATAACTAGATATTTGCTTTTATGTACAAAAACACTTAATGTCCGACTTAGGTAGGGGGCTGTGAACGTAATTAGTTTTTAATCTCAACACAAATAAAATAGAAGTTCCAATTAGCGGCGGTTACTTCTGCGCTTGATAAATTTAATTATTGTTCTTCAAAAAATGTTCACTTGTGGGTAGGGATCTTTCGTTATTTAATTTATCGTTTTATTTTATGCCAGAGCTGCTCACACACAGTGTCCTGTGGCACTTCGTCTCAGGCTCGAACTTCGAGCTCACTGCAGGCGCAACCCTGACTTATGCAAACATCTAAAATTATTTATTACTTAGGGCTAAGTGTTGCCTTTCTTTAGTTTTTATGTTTGATTTAAGTAGTGCATTCAATCGATGACATCCTCGTCGTCATTCTCGTTGTTGTTGTTGTTGTTATTGTTGGCTCCCCCATTGGCCTCCATCGGGGACTTGTTGCCATCCTCTAGGTGACCATCATCCGGCGGCGGCACCAGTCCCGTCCCAGTCCCCAGTCCGAGATCGGAGTGATCCAGCATGCCGGAGTGCTGGAGCTGGCCCATATTTCCGCCACCGCCATGCTGCTGCTGGTGATGCGACACCGATCCGCCCGAGAAGTGCTGCAAGTGGTGCTGGTGCTGGTTGAGCAGCGCACCCAGGGCGTTGTCTCAGACCACGTCCGCCACGCCCACGCCCGTGTACTGGCAGGCGGAGAGGCCGGCGGAGTTGGATCTGGACACGGGCGATGGTGCGGAGTAGGGGCTGCCGAAGCCGGCGGAGGCATGCTGCTTGGCCTTCAGCCGCAGCGTGGCAATGCTCGAGGACATGCTGGAGGACATGCACGGCTCGGCGGCAGCGCGATACATGTACGGATTGGCGGGGCTCGTGTACGGACAGGGGGCACCCACTGCTCCCACATTGGAGCCATTGCCCAGCGAGGAGCTCAGCGAGGAGCCCATCGAGCCCGGCAGCATGGATGCCGCATTGTTCATGCTCACCGCCACCCCGCTGGCGCCCGTATTGAAGCAATTCACCGAGTTCTGGTGATGATTGCTGGCCACCATCGATCCCAAAGGATTCACGGGCCACGGGAAGGGTTTGGTGCCCAACGGCGAGGGCACTTTGGTCCAGTTATTGTACGGATACGAACTGTACAGTGAGTCATCGGCGAACGGCTGCATAAACTGAGTCCCAAATCCGGACTTGAAGTCCGCCGCTGCCACAGCCGCATTCATCGCATTGCGCTCCCTCTTGCGCCACTTGGCCCGTCGGTTCTTGAACCAAACCTGGAATTAATTCGAAGAAGGATTCTTGGATTAGTTTATGGTTACATAAAGAATATTTTACTTAATAAAAATAATATTAAAGTGTTCGTAATGTAAAGCTAACTTACTCTTAAATATTTTGCCATTGTTTGTTCATTAAAAACATAATTCAATTGACTTTAAATTCGTCACAAATCATAATATAAATTATTTATGTATTATTCTCATTCAATTTATTATTTAAATAACTAAATTTCAAGTAAATTTGTCCGCCATTTCTTCAATAACAACATCTTTAATCCAAAAGCCAACTTCTTATTTAAGAACCCCGCAGGTTTTTAAGCTCCGCAGTCAGCCATTTTCTTGTATAATTTATAACTTGAAAATTTATGTATCTGCTGGGGGCGAAAAACGGGGAAAACTTCCCCCAAAAAAGGCTCCCCGCAATACGCATGTGCAGTAATTATAAATATACAAATTTATACATAAATACTCCCAGTCGGGGGAAGGCCCTGGCTCGGCTGCCTTTTTTAATGGAGAGCTTTATATAAATAAACTCGGCTTGCCACCCCGAAAAAACTCAGTTGGCAGCCAGAGACAAAGGGAGAGAGAGAGTGGGGCAGGGGAAAAGTTGCGAGGGCGCAAAAATAAATCAAAATTATTTCGCACAAAAAAATAAAAGGAGATAAAAACAAAATGGCAACTTTGTAATTTATGGCTGAAGTTTGCTCAGATACACTGATGACACGGGGAGTGAGTGCGAGGCGGTGTAGACAAAAGATACTCGTGCCGAGATAAAGATACAAATGACAAAGAGCTGCGCAGATGAGTTTCTTGCTCTCCGAGATGCCAGCTTTAAGGCCATCTTGAGATACATTCGCGCAGCGCGTTCCCACATTTGGATACAGATGCCATTCGGTTGGGGCAATTAAAGCTGCGAATTCGAATTTCACGGCTTGTAGCCGCATTGCCACATTGTCCCTAAATCAACGTGTCCCGGGGTTGCAGATTTATGGCCTATGCAGGTCCTGCTGCACCCCTTGCCAGGACACGAGTATCTGTGTTCTGTCCCATACATCCTGCATCCTGTTAGCTACCCAAAACCCTAGTATAGCCGTGACTAAAGTCTGACACGCGCTCTGATCTATGCAAAAACTGTTTGTTTTTCCCTGGGAAAAATCGGATTGAGACATTACGGGCAACGCTAACAGCTAACAAGTGAAAAGTGGAAAACTATGGCCGCGTGCCAGCGAAACACATTTCAAGGGAAATTGCCTTAATCTAATTAGTTGCGGCAGTTAATTGAATTCGCATGAGCCGGCACCAGCAGAGGGAAAAGCGGAAGTTTTCCCAGGATAAGAAAAGGGAAATAAACGGGGCACAGAGAAAAAATAGGATTCAGCTGTAAGAAATGGCATTGAAAGGCTTGATTATTTTGTTTTGGAATAGAAGAAGTATAAGGAAGTAATTTGTTTACTTTTTATAGTTATTAAATAGATAACATTCCTCTTAACTTGTGGCTATTAAATTGAATTATTAATTTCGAAACTAAATATCTTTAAATTGTTTATTTTAAATAAAAATCAAATTAAATACTTAAACATATCTTTGAGCAACTCTTTTCTTTTTCAGTGCCCGTTTAAATCAAAGTATAAATCGCGTTTCCCCCTTCCCAAAGGCAATGTGTCAATTTGTCAAGGTACATCGCTCAGCCCCCATCAGCATCATCATCATCTGGAGAAGCATCAGGCTCAAGGATCTCCTGCATCATCCTGGATGCAAAACTAACGTCATCGATCTCGTCAGCTGTCATTTTCACGTATCATTTAGCAAGTTGCCAAAGTTGCAAAAAACGAGGCAACAAAAAAAAGAGGGAGAGGAAAAAATGGAAAATGCTGATGGCAAATTGATGTGCCTGCAAAAAAATAAAAAGACAAAAAAGGGAAAGCAGGGAAAGCGGGCAAACTGCGCCAAAGTGAAAAAGTGAAATATGAGAGAATGGAAAGAACAGCGCAATTTTCCACTCAACGGCACAGGGTCCTGGCCCAGGAAATCCTAATTGGTTTTGATGAAAGCATCAATGACACTCGACAGCTCCTGCAACGCTTCATCAGGTAAATTGTGGACCCGGAAAAAAAGGAAACGGCAAAGGACAACGTCGAGAATATGAGTGGCCAAAAAGTGGCCATGTGGCAAAAGTTAGGGCCTCACTTTCCCACTTTTATACTTTTTTTCGATTCTTACCAGCTCTCATGATTGATGGCGCAAATTGCAGCTAAATACGTTTTTTATTTGCTGTGTGAAATGGGCCGGGACTTCGTTTCCGGGGTTCTTCTCTCTCTCTCTCGCTGTCTCTCTCTCCCTGGCTGATAGTGAAAATCGGTTTCCTACGGTTATAGATAACATCGATACGTGGACTACTCCACGCAGCGCTGTCTCTTTGTGTGCTCAACTGTCTGTATACTCCAGTATTAATTGGTGGTCTGATTCCGGCCCACAGCTGCAGATACAGATATAGATTGGGCCACATATGTGAGCAAAAAGTGGCCCAATCATGGCCCAAGTAGAAATCAACAAAGTCAAAGGGTTGAGGAAGCTAAAACACTACAAAATCATGGCTAAAAGCATTTGGTTTGATGGTAAACTTATCTTTAAAATAGTAAATAAAAACCAGATCAATGTTATTTATTCTTTGCAGCTCATTAGCTTTTACTAGTTTTTCAATTTTTTGTGTACAATTTTCCCATGAAAAAATAATAACAAAAATAGTCAATAAATTTCCCTTTCTATTTTTTGTTTGTCTTTATCCATTTCCTGCTTTGTTACTCTCCGCTTGAACCCTTCCTCCTCCTCCATATTATCCACCACATTGAACCATTCGAACTGCAATCATGTCAGCATATTGTGGCTCCTTTGTGGCCACTCTCAATGGCTTTTTTATACACTTTCGGCGATTGGCAAATGCTGTTCCCATTTCCGGGCCATTGGCGACACCTGACCATAAAAGGGAACTCGCAAAAAAGCACTCCATTCAGACACCTCTCCCCTCAGTCCGATTGAGGCCAGAGCACAAATGTTTTTATGGGCCTTGTTGCTGCCAGTCCTTCTCGACTGGTAATTGAATTAAAAAGTGAGTTCTATTTGACACATTTAAAAACAGAACAAAAAAAAAAAAACGAAACGAAGAGAAAGGAAAGTCGGGCGAACATATTGCCATAATTGCCGGCGCATGTAAATCCCCGGATTAGTAGCTATCAGGCAGAGAAGAAACAACTCTCCCCTGAGTTCCACAGTTCCTCAGACGGGCTGCTCTTTTTTGACAGTTTAAAGCCCGGCCAGATTTATGCCATTACTCTACCCGGGAGCTGCACTGCCCTGTAATCCTTTTGTATATTTGATAAATTTTATTGCCTCCGCTATTACAATGGGCATTCGGAGTCAAAGTCAAATGTGAGGAGCCACCCCTGAGGCAGATCCAAAGGCATGATCACGATCATCATTAATTCCTATGCGGTTTTCTAATTCATTAAACAACCCTCGGCGACGCGATGACAAATTGTCCTGGCATTGTTTTGCATTTTGCGAAGGGATGAAAACCCCCCAAGGAAGCTGGCTAAAGCGTTTTGTCATCATCACATAATGGACCATAAAACAAACTGTATCAATATTTTATGCATTTAGCCTGGCTGGCTGGCTGGCTGCTTTATGCGAGGAACACATGTTTAGATTGACATCATTGCCAGCCATAGTTTGTTTCATTCTCCCTTCCTTTCAGTTCGGGCCGCAGCTAATTTCTTTATAAATGCTGTCAAGTGTAGGATTTCTTGGCATATGCGAGAGTTATTATTTGGGAAATTTGCATAGGAAAACCATGAAGCATTTATGGTCGGTGCTTCCCTTGCAGATGTTCATCGCGAGGCTAATTGCATTTCGATGATAGGTTCAGGCCACTTCTAGCTGTACAATTAATGCCACACCGATGTCGCCATACGTCCAATGACAATGATCACAGAGAACTCGATCATGATCACGATCCCCATCAGCGATCGGCGATCATCGATCATGTGTCTATCATATCTCCCGGCTGTCTGGCGATTGTCTTTGTGTCCGTCTCTCTGACCGACTGTCAGCGTGGAGTCGAATGAAAGTGGAAATGAAACTGGAAATAGATATATAGATAAATATATATCGCAGATATCGATGGGCCTCTGGTATTTGCCGCTTGGCGCCACAACTCCAATTGTTTACCGAACTAACTATCATGTTTACAAACAATTACAACTGTTGTGCGCGGCAAAGATATCTTGTTTGTTGTCTTTTCTTTTATTAGTTTTCCTTACGCGTAAAACAGAAGGGTAGTGTGGTTTCTTGTAGATTTTATAAGATTTTTGATCAAGACTTGGGTAAGTTTTATTTTAATAAAAATATTTAGAAAAGCTCTCATCTCATTTCTTACTTTGCTAATTTTGATCTGACCTCTTACCAAGTTCCCCTCAGATGCAATATACCTTTAGATAAACCCACTGTGCAATACGATTGCGTCTGGGACATGGACAAATGCCCAAGCCCGTGTCAATAGAACGGATATTGAGCAAACACTCGTCGTTCAATTCAGTTCAGTTGAGGTCGGGCCTTCGATAAGCCCGCGGTTTACAAACAGCAAATGCTGCAAACGCCGCCAACTGCAGTTTTAGCCGCGGCAATTTATGGCAACAGACACCAGGCCCTCTGTATATAACCCCCGCCATAAATCCCGGTTGGTGCAGGGAAATTGGTTCTTCTTTTTTTTGGGCCCAAGTATTGGCCGCATTGGGGTTTAAGCCATCGGCAAACCAGGCGACATATTTACGAGTCTGTGCGGCTGCATTGCGGTCGCGACTCCTGCGGTCGGCCGGTAATATAATTGGAACAGGACTGTAATGGCCGCATAATGTGGCAGGACCTCTCCGCCGGCATTTGTTTGCCGTTTGCGGCTTGGCTGGCAATTAATTCCAGCATCAGTCTCCCACAGGTAATTATGGTGTCCAGTCGGTAACGAATTAAAAGGCACAGCTTTTGGATAATTCAAATTATGGGAAACCAATTCATTAAGAGTCAAAATTTTATTCTATGAATTTTAAGTACTGTTCTAAAATATCACGGAATATTTATGTTGTTCTTTAACCATTAATTAAATATAATAATAATTATTTAAATATTTTTTCTTTACTTACCCTGACGCGCGCCTCTGTAAGGTTGGTCCACATGGCGATCTCCTCGCGGGTGGACATATCCGGATATCTGTTCCGGCTGAAGGTGTGCTCTAGCTCCTGCAGCTGCTGTGAGGTGAAGTGCGTCCTCTGGCGCCTTTGCCTTTTGTTCTTCTTGTCATTCTTGGGCTCCTCGCCGCTGGTGGTCATGGGCTCATCGTGTCCCGAACTTGATATGTTCTCTGTCTTGATCGTGGTCTCGTTCACACTGCGATTGCCTGTGCAAGGAAATAAATATTCATAATTTAATATCTACACTTTATAACTCTATAAAATGAAATATAAAAACAATATTTCCCTGTCTACTAGCTGAAGCTAAGCCTTTTATGCCGCCTGTCTGGGTTTGCTTGGGTTAACTGTTGATAAGCATTAGTCTCCCGAGCGGCTTCTGTTTTTTTTGTATTTTTTTTCTGGCACCGTCACTAATTGCCATGCAACCTACAGGCGTCGCCAGCAAACATTCAACACCCAATATCCAACACCCATCACCCACAACAGCCGTGGAAGTTCAAAGGAGCACCGCCGGCCAACAGATTTACAACCAGTTAATGTATGTTCCCCGATGTCATCGATCATGCGGCGTGCTTTCTGTGTTGTGCTGTGCCAGAAAGCGAAACCCCCATCGAAACTGAAACTGAAACTGAAGCCGAGCCAGAAACTGCCGAAAAAACTTAATCAAATAAACTAAATTACTGCCCCAATGGAAAATATCATTCTCGCCTGCCGTCGCCGTCGTCGTGAGGTCGCAAATCAAAGGCAGTCTAATCGAAAACTAAACGGACTCCGGCGAGTAAATTTCGCCGACAAAGGTGAAATCGTTGGCCACGCTTTCCGAAATTATTATAAATTATGTTCCTTATCGATCAGGAGGGGGGTTTGTGTGGGGAGAGATAACCGATTCGTTGCTGGGAATACGAATTTTTTGTTTAAAAATTGTAGCTAATGAATTACAAAAAGTGTTTTGATTTGAGCAAAAATATGAATGGTTTGTGATAGATTTTCATCTTCAAATTTTAACTTCAGTTTTGTTAATTTTATTATTCTTAACATCAACTATATTATTATCCCATTGTCTCTAAAAAGAAGCTGGTTTTCCCTTTAGTAAACTCACCATCTTTGCGATCCCGACTCCTGTTCGACAGCGTGGATGTCGATGACGTCTGGAAGTTGTTCAAGTGGGTGCTATCCAAACTATTTGCTACGGCGGTCATGGAGCTATGACTATCACGGAAATCGCCGGTTTCGGCCCAAACTGAAAAGAACAAGCCAGCGCAGGGCAATAGAAAATTACACAAAAATTTATGTTTCAACCAAAGTAATTAGTAGGTTTTAAAATATAATAAGAAATTTAAATTAAAATGGAAAACCTACTCTACAATAATTTGTAATCAGTTCAATTTAACACAACTAAAGATGCTTTTTAATTTCATTAAACAATAAATATTTATAAATCCAAAATATGTCTTTCAATCCCATAATTTATGCTTAATATTTTCTATATTTTCTATAGTTTTTCCAGCAACTTTCCCATGCTTTAAAAATATTTCCGTCCTGAGAAAATAGCCTGCAGAAAAATGTGCAAACTTCTACCATCTCTCACTCTCAGTTTTCCTAGGCAAGCAAAAAAAAAAGAAAAGCCCGTAAAAGAGCTCATAAAAGGATTTATGGCACTGCAGCCTGGAATGGGCTCTTGGTTAGCTCGATTAAAAAGCGGATTGCGCCTGGAGGAGGCCAACTTAATGGCTTCCAAGGGGAAGATTATAAAACTTCAGTTAGCGTTTTTGCAGCAAAGGGTTGCCATGGGGCCAATGTGAGTCGGGGAGGGAAATTACCCTGGAGTTGGCCTCCCCCCGCCATAAATCTTGCGGTGCTAAATGAGTCAAGTAATTTGCTGGCCGCCACTTAATAATTGCCGCAGTTAGTCACGCCTATTTTGATATTAATTAGTCAGCCATTGACACGATTCCCCCCGGAGTCGATTTCGTCACAGATTTATGGCCATGGAAATTGATTTCTGTTTCGGTTTCCAAGTGGCCTTTCCTGTGAAGAAGGTGTGCACCCATATGGCCAGGGGTCCCCGTCTTCCTACTAAATCTTCTCAAACGCTTCCTTTGCATACTTTCTGTAATTTATGGCCTTCTCACATGCTGTCATTTTAATGTGGTTTCCAAAGTGCCAGTACCGAAAAACACCCGTGGCGACATTTGAAACAATTAGTATGCTCCTGCTTCAACTCCAGCTCCTGCTCCTTGCTCTAAATATCCCAGAGGGAATCGTTTTCGGTGGGGCCTAGGAGTCACAAATGTCATCCCCTCGGAAGTGGCCCCTGGCTCACTCACTTTATGGCCGGTTGCATAATTTATGCCGCCGACAACAGCTTCACATGCCGTTGGAAATTTAAAATTTTCCCCCGTGAAAAGTATTTTTATGGCCCATAATTAGTGAGTTTTCGGTGTAATTAAAATTTCATTGCTTTATTATGAGCGCGTTGGTTGTTGGGCGCGAAATTTTCTAAACAAACAGTGAGGCGGTGTTAAACTATAATTTCCACTAAGATTGTTTTGTCAAGATTGATCAAATGGGGTTTTATTATGATACATAATCATTATTTGCAATAAAAAGAAGTAAAGTAGCTGCCTGGAATATTAAAATGTATCTGAAGAACTATTTAAGGGATAATCTAAAGAAATAAGATGAGAAGATGTTGTAGATACAATTTCCTAGAATTATCTGGTCTGAATTATCTGTTAAATAAATAAATTAATGCGTTACACTTATAAATGCCAGCATTAAACTAGTCCTAATCTTGAATAATAATATATTAATAAGTGCTCTAAATATCTCTCCCCCTCCAGAAATTGTCATTTGAGATGTCACTTCCCGCTCCAGCATCCTCTTTTTCCACTTTCATTTTTTACTAAACGCCTCATTGCAACCTTTGAATCCGAGGCACAGCTGAATGAATCCTAATAGATACATAGCTCTGCCCCATGCCCACTCCAAATCCTATACAGATTCCCGACCTGAGCTAAATGGGTCGTCATCGCCCATTCTTGGTATCGTAAAAATATTTTCCTAACGACACGCTCTAAAAACACACACGCCGGCGGGCGGAAAAAAAATAACATGGGAATTTGAAAAAACGCAGCGAAAATCACGTAGCACGGCGATTTTTATTTGTTTAAATACTTCGCAGCAAAGTGGTCTATTTTGCCTGTGGCCAGCGACTAATTTGAGTTTGATTTTCCTGCATTGAGATGTTGTTTTCTTTCGGGTCCGTGGTATGACAGGTTGGGAAAAATTGTCGTCGTCTGTCAGCTGGCGGTGACATTTGTCGACCAGTTGTCGCCAGAGTTTTACAATGTTTTCAAGGTTTTCGAGTGGGTATCGGGGAATCGGAAAATCCGAAATATGTGAAAATGTGAGTGGCAAGTGTCAATGGCTGTGGGCGTTGCTTGTTCGCAGCGTTGCGTTTTGCACATGTCAAGAGTTTTGAGTGTTTTGTGACAACAAGTGTCGGATTTTTTTTTGAACAAGCATTTTCCCTGGCAGCCATTTTTACAATGGCTTCGCGGATATTCAACGATTTCCCTCTTTTTCGATTTTCAACCGCTGAGCAAATAGCAAATGTGATATTTATTTGACTTGGCGACTATTGTGATTGCCCAAACAAAAGTCAAAGGCAACAAACACTCCCCTTTGGGCGTTCACAATTAATCAAGCGGAGGGTTGCCTCCCGAAAACTCGCATGAAACTGCACAAAATACGAAATGATTCTGATATTTTCAGCGTTCAAGCATCCTGCACACATACGAGATACATGGAGAGGAGATTCATTCATAGACAGATTTCCACATAAAAACTTTTGACACACGACACGGCAGCCGGAGCAATAAATTATCCGGATCCGGCTCCGGAGACACAGACGCAAAACGCAGACGGAGACGGAGGCTGTCGACTGTCAGAGGAAAACCTCACCGGCCAGGAAAACCTAGCCCCAGAACCAAAACAAACAAATAACAAATAAAATAAAGGACGAACAAAGGATGGCCCTCCCGAAAAACAAAAAAACACAGAGGGAGGAAAATGGGAAATGGCAGAGGAAAATGTCAAGCAGCAGCCGCGTTTAGTTGGTGACCAAAAACAAACGATTAATGTGACAGTTGAATGGGGATTGGGATTGAGTTTGGGTTTCGGATTGAGATTGGAATTGGAAATGGGACTAGGATTCCCCGGCAGGACTTGCTTTTGCTGTAAACCACTCGCCGGGCCACCAAAAGGGTTAAACACTTGCGGTTCTCTTTCTTCCCTCCCCCCTGATGTGCCGCATATAGTAGTAATATTTTTCCAATTTCATGCCACATTTGCTGGCTTTCTGCCCGGCAAGGTGTTGATGTCCGTGGAAATTGCCGGCCATATGCCGCAAAAACTGAACTGAAGAAAGAGCAACCCTCGCACAAATTAGCCTAATTCGGGGTCATGAAAATTAGGCAACGGCCGGCAAGTTAATTTTTATGTCTCGCAGGACTAATCCTTTGGCCGAGACAATGGCCCAGCCATGTGTTATGGCCCCGTAATGAGCTCCCGGCACTTGACCAGCCAACCGGAGGAGTCGCATAAAAATCTCGGAAATCACATTGACATGTCCCAAGGAATGGCGCACGGAGTGGAGTCCTGCAGCCAAAAACCCGAACTCATTAGTTTTCGGGGCTGCAGATAAGACAAAGGGACGGAAAAGGACTCTACCCACCCTACAGGCAGGCTTCTGTTTTTGTGTGGGTTCCCAGTGTCCAGTGTCCAGACTAGATTTCCCCCTTGTAGTTTTCCACTGCAATGACTTTGCCAGTAATTTGCCCGACTGTCAGCTCGAATTCGTTGTCTTTCCTTTCCTTTCCTTGCCTTCCATTGGGTCAGCCCACAAAAACCGGCCAAAGGAGAGTCCGGCTCCTGCTCTGGCCAGTCCTTGTCCGCCGGACAAGTTTGTTTCCTCAGATAATCTCTAATGCGACATTTTTACGAAATTGCACGATGCCCGGATAATGAGAAAAGAGCCGGAAAAGAGGAAAAGCGCACAGAGAGAGAAAGAGAGTGAGAGATGAAGAGACGTAGTCAAGTTTTCCCGACGAACTTCTGCAACGAGGTAATTGCTTTCCTCCCAGGGAAAATGGGGATTGGGGATGGGAAAGGGAAGTGGAACTGGAATGGCAATGTGTCGGTGATTGAGGGTTGTGGTTGTGGCTGGTTGCCATAATGACATTATAATTTATATAAACGAAATCAGTGCCAGCTAGCCGGAAAGACCAGAGATAGAGCTGAGCAGATGGATTGATAAATGGCAACTTTAACGGCAGAGACAGTGGTTAAAGAACGAAAAATATATAGTTTGCAATAATTTTTATAACCATTCAACCCACAGAAATACATTTTTAAAATATTTTGGTGAAGATTATACATGCTAAATGTTTTTTAAATATTAATTAAATATATTAATACTCCTTAAGCATTTTATATGTTTTGAAATGTCCTATAACACTGACTCTTTGTGTTAAAATTTATTAAAATTTTAATTAAATAAATATAAAATATGAATACGTATAAAAAGATTTTTATCTTATCAAATTAAAAATTTTTAAATGCTTAAAAAAATGTATATCATTCCAAAATTCATAAATAACTTCAAAAACCCCTTAAAAATCCCACTTCTGCTGCACTTATCCCACTCCTCGTGAACCACTGTGCACTTCCTGATTATCCTGACTGGTCAGCAAGTGCAATTTATGTGACGTTCCCGGGTCCTGGCACTGCCAATTCGGCTGCGATCTTTGTTTTTGCCTAGAGCCGATGACATATGTGAGCAATTTCGCAGAGATTTGCGGGCAATGCACTGCCAAACATCCCGCAGGATGTTTGAGCCTTTAAGGCTTTAAGAGAGCCAAGCGTGAAGCGTGGAAAAAATCGATAAAAGGTATTTATATTCATAAAGACCCGGCCTGACAAATGCGGGCATTGGTGTGGAATTTAAAGTAGCCCAAAGGACACCTCCTCCTCCCGATCCTTCTGCTTTATATTTTTGTGTGTATCTCCCGTGTGGGTATGGGGCACCTTGTCTGGGGCCCTTGCTCTGTTTATGTTATTCTGCTGTGTGTTTTCTTAGAGCCCGGCTAGCTGCACGTGCCATTAACACTTAGGGGTAAAGATGGGAGTATTTTAGCTCCGTGTAGACACAACAGATAACAGGCGATTTCACCAGAACACCGAACGCCGAAACTGAAGCACTCTAGTAATTTCATAATTTTATCAACGGCATCAGCCACAAACATTGTCATGGGCAAATAGTTCTCAATCTCGTATCTGTGGTAACAACTTGGCAAACAATCCAGAGACTAGCTGGCAATAAAAAAAGAAAAACAAGGAAAAAAGGCAGAGACAAAAAGAAGAAATAGAAACAACATCTATTATTTGCGGAGCAACCAAAAAAAACCTAAATGTAAACTGCTCTGATTTGGTTTCCATTTCCATTTTCGGTTTCGGTTTCAGTTTCATTTTCATTTTCGGGTTCTGTTTGGCTTTGGCAAATAGATGCCAGTGGATATGTGGATATAGTCACTGATATAGCAAGATAATTCCCTAATTGCCGCGACACGGCGGTGGTGAAATATGAAAACTGGAAAATTGGGGGAAAGGCAAGGCGCAAGGTCGGTTCTCCAGCTGCTGACAACATCATTTAGAAGACAATCCGGAGCCATTAAAGAGTTGAACAGCCGAAAACTAATAAAAATCTCACAGCAGTCGGTCTAAATTAGTGTAAAACGTGAACTTGAAATCCTTTGAGCACCGTCAGCGAAATAAAAACACGCACCGAAGCCATAAAATGATCTCTCCACCGAAAATAAAACGAAACGAAAGAGTCCCAGAAACTAAAAGGCGACCATAAAAAAGTGCAATCGTAAAAAATTATTACCTCCACATCGCACACAAAATAATAAAATATAAACGTAAATAAATATCCACAAAGAGGAAGGGGAGCGTGGGTGTTGACCATTAAATTGGCCAATAATTGAAAATCCAATTGCAGCAGCAGCACTGCAATCGCAGCCGGAGTCTGATGGAAATCCTGGAATCACGTTGCGTGGCCATTATTTAAACAAGAGCGTAAACAATAACGACAACAGCTGAACAGCAGGGAAAATCGGGTAAAACAGGAGTGGAAATTTGTGGCCAAAATGCTCTGGCTCTGACTCCGACTCTGGCTCCTGTTCCTGCCACCTGCAGCTATCCGAGGGTGAGTGTGTGTGGAGGTTTGTGTCAAAGGATAACTGCACTTGTGCATATTTTAAATGCGCACCGTTTTCGTGCTAAATTGTTTTGGCACGCAAATAAACGGCAGGACATCTGTGGCCAGGAGTTCACCGCAGTTTAGTTCAGCTGCAGACAGGTACTCACACACACAGAGTTGCAGAGGCTGTTAACCCCCGGAGGGCAGGGTCACCGGGGTTGACAGGGCGACAGCCAACAAATCTCTAGGCGAGGGCAGACAAATCTGTTATGCAAATGGATATTTTGGAGCCAGAAGAGAGCCTCTGCAGAGGAACTCAAAGTTTTTGGACTAGACACCAAAAAAATATTATTAAAAAACCCATCATAAATTTGTTGGGGAGTTTCGAGAATTTAGAGAGATATCTCTGGCATTCTCTTTTAAGTTTTTAAAGGAACCTTTTGCCACAATCTTACTCTGTTAAACTTATTATATTTTCTTTAAAAATTGGTGGCTAACTTTAAGTAAGTTTTTTCAAAGAAGCTTCTACTTCGAATTTAATACAATAATTTAATATTTTCCTTTACTGTTTCTTATAAGAATTATTTATTCTCTATCTTTGAATCATTACCTTTAACCAACAGGTTCCCTGACCATCTGAATAAACCTTATGGCTACCCAAAAAATCTCTCCCAGAACCAATTGGCTTGTCACATCGCCACTTGAGGCTGCGGAATTGCCTCACAGCCCGAGATCATCCAACATCCTCTAAAGCATCGCCCTGCGTTCAAACTCCCATAACAATTAGAGCAATCGGAACAACAAACACTTGACTCCAGAGCACATATCAAATATCCAGCATCACAGGGGATACATCTATATGGTATTATAATACTTCTAAGGGAAGTGCCAGATCCGGGGTTGGCGTGTTGCTTTTCGGCACTACGCCAGAAGGGTGCTCAATTAGCCGTGACATGCGCACAAAATTGAAATTTGTTTAGTTGTATCTCCAATCCGCTTTTCCACCCAACTCCTCCTTTCCCTTTTATTTTTTTGTAACGCTTTTGGGGAGATTATACGCTAATGATTGCACAATGATTATGAATATGCATGAGGGGAATCCGGAGTTGGCAATCGGGGTAAAGGAAGGACTATGGAATACGGAACCCAGAGCGACAAGTGTTCGGGGGGACTTTTGGCACGAAGCGTGAATGATGGCCAAAGCGAATCGCATATTGAAATGACAACAGCTGCCACTGACAGAGGCAAACAAACAAAACCGAAAAAAAAATAGAAACAAAAAAGACAAGCCCACAAAAGAGCCATGAATAGCAATGAGAATGCGGACACTTGTTGATGGCTCGAATCCGGATCGGAATAGGAATAGGAATAGGAATGGATCCCTCCGAGTGGCCCTCTTCCCGCCTGAGTTATGAGCCCACTAATTAGCTGTCAATGTGCGAGATGCCGCACACAAATTCGACTACAAATTGCCCACGAAATTGTGCCCCATTATTGGACACGAAAATGCCGCTTCTGAACTCGAGGAAATAGTTTAAAAAAGAGAGCAGAACAAATGGGGAATATTGCTTAAAAAGTATAATATTTTGTTGCTATTAATTTAAGAATAAAAATGTATCTGACTTCATGTTCTATTAGCAAAAAAAAACTTCTTTTGGGTAATAATAAATTTACTTCTGAAATATTTAAGATTTAAGAGATATCTTTCATCCAATTTAAAATATTAATACAAAATAAAACAAAAGCCTTAAACAATTCATCGATTTAAAAAGAAATGCAACTATAACTCCTCCATTATTCGATACTTACTTCTGAGTTTCTCCAGCGGCTCGTGCTTGGGCGTATGCGGCGGCACCACCGCGTGGTGCGGATGCTGCGAGTAGCCGCCGACACCCACACCCACTAGATCCTGCCCGGCGGCGGCAGAGTGATGCAGGTGGCTCAGGCTGCTGATGGGCATCAGGCTGGATATGGCGGGTGAGATGCTAACCGAGGAGCTGGAATCATGCAGGCTGTGGTGGCTATGCAGGTGCTCCGTGCCGGAGGTGCTGCTTCCTCCTCCGTTGACCGTGGAACTGCCAGTGCTGCCGCTGCTTAGGGCCGTGCTTGTGGTGGTGGCACTTTCCGCCGATCCCGCCGAGCCAGCTCCATTTGCTGTTCCGGCACTGACCAAATCCTGCAGACAGAGGCCCGTGGACTCCGCTGACATGGCCTCCAGGCCATTGAGGGCCCCTCCACTGACCACGCCGCCGCCACCGTTGGCTATCCCGCCGGGTCCCAGGGCCGTGGCGGAGCTGGTGACCACACCAACGCCCAGACCGCCGCCACCCGCCGCACCACAACCGCCGGCGGCGGTGCGGTCCATGCCTAGATACGTGGGAAAAATGGTGGAGAAGCTCTGGGCGACAGCCTGGTGCGGCTGATGGCCGTGACTATGGTTATGACTGTGGCTGTACTGCTGGTGCGCCGGATGCGCCGGATGGGCGGGATGCAGCGGCGGCAGGTGGTGGTCCCTCCCCGTGAACTTCGTCGTGACGACGTCCTTGAAGTGCTGCAGGAAGGTCGTCGTCTTGAGGCCGGTATCTTCCAACTGCGGTGAGAGCAAATCCAAGATGCAGCCGTTGCCAGAGCTCGGAAAGCTGTGAAAAGTGAAAAGGGGGAAAGGGTTTAGTAAGAGGGAAAATATTTAGATATTTATATTAAATAATTAATTAATTAATTGATATATATCAATTTATATTATTTATATTTTAAGATTTATATTTTACATATTTAATTTAAGAGGTTTGAGTATCTCAATTAAAAGATTAAATTAACTAAACTTGCGGCCCGACAACTTTTTATGGTAAAAAATTTGAAAGAAATGTATCATGTTCATATTATCGGAAATATTATAGTTGATACTATTTGATCTAAATAAAAATTGTATTTAATTAAAACCCTATTCTTTTGTATACTTAAAATACAATAAATAAATGTACCAACTTTCTTTCACAAATTTAAGTACATTTCGCAAATCTATAAACAATTTATCTCTTAAAAGATTATTTGACAAATACTTATTATATAGTACTTAATATTTATTAAATAAATATTCAAATTATTCAGAAACACTTACAATATATATCATTAAAATAATTTATTTATAGCACTAACATTTAATTGTGGTACAATTCTAAACTACTCAAAACCCTTTTACCACTAAACTGAATGAATTAAATAATCCATTTAGCTAGACTATATAAATAATTCCCTAGGCTCTATTGTTTGCTAGTTTTCAGATGGTGTCTAGTACTGAAATTACTCATAACGAGTTCATTCCTACCTGGCACTATGTACTCCGCCTGTTAGTTAATTATAATTATCATTCAGCTACCTGGCGAGGAGGAGGCAAATCAACTTGTGGAGCTTTTTATCGCCTCAACGGCAAAGGCAAACAGCGGGCTTAACCCAAACACCAGCCGAATGGCAAGTTAACACCAAACACGTCAAGGGGTTAAGACCGTGCCTCGGATGCTGCTAACTCTGGAGTAATTTTCGGAGGGGAAGGGACTAGCAGGGAGAGCGGTAGCGGCACATGGTAAATGGACGACTGGTCGTCGTAAATTCTGGCGGGGAATCGGATGGGGTGTACGGGTTGACAACGCTATCAGCAGACCGAGGGGAGAACGATGATAACGGCCTTATCGATGTAAAATATTTACATTTCTGCGAGCATTTCTCTTTTGCTATTATTGCCATTATTATTGCGCTGAAACTACACTGAGCGAATTTGGCTCAGAGCTCAAGCTCAGAGCTCAGAGAGAGAGAAAGTTGACTTGTACCCAATAAAGGCGATAAACTGTGTCAGGGCGTCCAATAAATTCGTTAAAAATAAAAAAACAGCCCACTGACAGTAGCACGAAAATAGCCATAAACGATCGTAAATCAATTAGCCAAAAGGGAGGGAACACCTCGCCATATTCCAGCACCCCTCGCCCGATATCGGGTAGCCTCTCCAGCTAGCTATATATATATATATACACTTCTCTATATATGGTACCATACTATATAGCCTGATATCTCAGCCAGGCAAAGCGAGGCAAACGAAACGAAACGTAGCGAAAGGTTGCAATAAATGGTTATCTAATCTCAATCACAACAAACTAAAGGCATTCAAAGGCGAAATGAGAACGAATTTCATAAATCTAGCGGCAGCATAAATTCGCAGTTGAAGTGAATTTAATTAATTTTAATTGGAATGCTTTGGCTTGCCGTGTCACTTTCGATTTCGTTGATAATACCGCTTGATCTCCACTTGATCCCCAGTGGATTAGTGCGGCTGTAATATTAAATCCATTTGCGGTTGTTCAACAACAATATGATAAACATAATTTCACTTGAAGCGGATATTTATGGGGACGACGGATACGGAGGGGAGAGGAGTGCGGTGAGATTGGGGGTCAGATGGCCGTTGAAATGAAAAGTTTCTGCATTTATTGCTCCGAGTATTTATAACACTGTTATTGCCTCGGTTATATTTTGCTATTTGTTCTTGTTGCCGCAGTTGTCTTCATTTCTGGCTAAATTATCTGCCGCAGTGTCTAATAAATAATTTGGTTCCCAGTTCAAAGTGCCAGCCGTCATTGCCATTGTCCCCACAAAAGATATTCTACCAAAATGTTGTCTTGGTCGTTGCCGACGTCGTCGTCTTCGTCTATTTTCTGCCTCGTCATTTTATTTCAAAAGTGAGAATTTATTTACATAATGATTCCCTAAGACAAAGAATGCCAGAATTATTTTATGCCACTTTATGGCCGCACGGATCTCGCTGGCTTATACATACTTCTTCATCGCTGAGCAGAGCAGCGCAGCGCCGCGAAGGTGGCAAGATTCCGATGTTGTGCCAAGGCTTTCCACATGTTTTCATTCCCATTTGATTTTATTATTTTTATTATTTTATACAAATTCGAGTTTGCAGCTCTGTGTACTTAGGTTTTTTCCATGCCTTGTTTGCCCCACCAACCAGATCTAATTGTTTAGGTGACGTCAATGGGTCGGCGCCACTTCCCCCCGGATTTTTGGCAACACCACTGACAATACTATAGTACTGGGCCAAAAGCCCAGAGGCCCCCTTACGAGATGTGGCTCGGGCTTTATGGCTGCAATTCCGTGATTCCGCGGGTCTCACTTCGCCGTGATTTATGCGCGGCGTGAGAGCGCTCCGTAAACTTAATTCGTTGTCCAACAATTGGTTTATTGGCGGGGCTTGGAGATGGGAACCTACGGTGATCTCTCCTGATCTTCCCCAGAAACCTAGTATGTTAACCCAGCATCTGGGCAATTAGGGAATTGACATTGTCATTATGGAGCGATTAAGTTCCCAGGAAGTTTGTTTACCAAGAAGAAAGTTCTGTTTGCAATGACCTAACACTTCTTAATGCCAGAAATTTGGCGCCGTTTCACTTTCAGTTCAGTGACAATGAATCAATGGGAAGGCTGACAGTATCAAAAGCATTTTTCGAATTCAAAACTCTTGTCATATCCTAATCCTTTTTCTTTTGTCAAATAATTTATTTCCTCAAGTAGCTACTCAGTCCAATAAGATGAAAAACTGAATTCTTTGAATGCCTTGAGATGCCTTTAATGATATTTCAAACTAAAACTTGACAAGCGCGTGGCGGAATATCTTTATGATGAAGGTAGTTGGAAATACAATTTAATTTAATTTTTAATCATATATAAATTTATTTTTAAAATATACAAAGTCTAAATAATTTCTTTTTCTCTTTAAACTATCTCTTCGAACTCTTTATCAACCCATTTCGTTTGTATCATTTATTTATTATATTATTGAAGACATGGCTAGCTTTCTTATATATCTTATATATCTGTAACCTGACTTTTGATATAATCTAATGAATATAATAAAGACAACAAACTACTGTTTAACTTTAAACTTAAACTTATACTTAAACTTAAAGAACTAATAACATTCTTACCTCTGAATGATGGTAGAGTAATTCAATTAATCCACTTAGGTGGTGGCCGTTCGATCGGCGCTGGAACGTTGTTCCGTCGGCTCCTTCGATCCGTGATATATATATCAAAATATCGGACCTTATTGAACTTTGCTATTATGCGTATGGCTTTTCTGCGGGAGCAAAAGTCGTGGGCAAAGGCAATAAATCAGATTGCCAGCATTTCAATCGCTCGAAAATCTTCGAAAATCTTTGTAAATCTTCGAAAGCCCGGGGAAAATCTTCTTCTGGAGAAGTCGCGTGGGCAGCAAGGCTATAAATCTCGGAAATCGGAATGGATCAGATCCGTCCGTCAGCAGGCGTTTAGATTTTTATGGGTTGTATATGTTTTTTTGTTTGTTGTTATTGTGTTTATGCCGTTGTCATTGCAACAGTTTGCTAATCAAAAGGCGAAGTGGCATTTAATGGAGCCGTTTATAGTTTTCGCACTCGCGGCTAACAGCGGCGGCGGCGTTTGGTGGCAGATCAAATAATAAAAATCACAGTGATTATGTTAGTGATTAATTTTAAGTAACTCGGGGATATGTTTTTAATTCTCGACGCTCGCTCGCTGCCACAAACACTCAAACACACACGCCGGACACTGGCACACAGAATCACCACACATAATCGCGCACTTGCACTGCCTGAGAATCGATTGGCTTTGATTTCGATTCACTTCGATTTGCTTTTGATTTGAACTGTTGATTCAGTGTTTTAATAATTTAATCCGCCGCGTAATTAGGCTAAGTAGTCTAAGTCCTCTCGGCCTGAATCTGTATATCTATATCTCTCTCTGGTTATTCTATATAGAAGATCTGGAAGTCTAAACGGAAGCGACGCGTCTGCACCCGTAACAGGACGTGGCTGGATTGAAAGCGAATGCGAGGGCGCTCGTTAAAGTATCTGTTGGATGCGAGCAGCGAGTGAACGAGAAGGGGCAGCTATCGGGACCCGGGGCTAGCCTCTCGGTTCGTTTCCACAAGCGGCAGCGGGGTTGGTTGACGGTGAGGCTACACTACTCAGTGCGTGGTGCTGGCGACGAGAACTCGCGGCTACTAAAATCGGAACGCAGAACGCAGAACTCTGAGATACAGATACGTTCTACGTTCAGGCGCTATCTTATCTCTCTTTTCACGAGGGTGTCTATGGGCGCGGGTGTGAGTGAGATGATGGCTGGGAAAATAGCGAGTAACCGGGCCTGGGCTGTGCGAGCGAAAGCGGAAATGTGGGAAAGCGGCAGCAGCAGCGCTTGTGGACACACCCCCAAAGGCGAACGCTCTCTCTCACTCACACTCTGTGTGTGTTTGCAGTGCGCCATTGCTGCGCACAGCTCCCTCTCTCTCTCTATCTGGCTCTAGCTGTCTCTTTCCCCGCCCTGCGGCGCCCCATCAGTCACTGTTTATTATTTTGGCCGCTCTCGAGGGTTTGATTTGTACTTTGCGGGTCCTTTGTGTGTGCCTCCTTGCGAGCGAGCGCAACCAAACCCCTCCCTCCCATCCGGATGAAACCCCCTTCTTCGAGGAATCCCCTTCTGCAACCACCGCCCCTGTACAATTGCTACGTGCTGTGTTCATAATAATAAGGCTACCTCTCCTTTGCGCCCACTTTTTGAGGGCTGGCTGCCGCCCTCCGCCCTCAGTCCCTGCCTGCCGCCTGTCTTTTTACTGGGTGTCAAGGGCGTTTTGTTATCCCATTATTCTGCGTTAGCCCGCCATTGTTGTGCGCCCCTCGCTGCCCGCTCTGCAAATAAATAAATAACTGCTCCTTTTGACGTATTCCCGTATTCGTCGGCCCTTTGTATCCGTATCTTTGTATCTCTGGCAGTGCGTTCACATCTCCTGCCCGTGACTTCCCCCTTTTTGATTTGTTCGCTCTGCCACACAAACACACACACAGTTACAGAGATATAGAAACAGAAACAGATACTTTGCCGGAGCCAGAATTTATTAAAATTCACAACAGCTTTTGTGCAGTTCATAATTTTCGTTTTTATTTCGCATTTGCCTGCCTCCTTCCTCCCCCGGTCCTTATATCCTGTGACTCCCGGCTGCGTGACTCGAGTGGCGATGCTGGCAAAGGGGTGAGAGTTGGGGATGTAAATGGCGCTAGCTTTATATCCCTTTTATATCACAATTGATATGCCAGGCAACTAATCAGAGGTAATTTCAGAGACATAACTCATAGCCCTAAATATGCCTGAGGACTACATTTTATTGTATAGCAAGAAAATATAACAAAATGCAGAGATTTCATGGGATAAAAATTATTGGAATCAAATTGGGGTAGGCATAATATTGTATTTTGTTATTATATTTATCTAAATAATTTAATTTGGGAAAAGTAATGCCTTAGAACATGACATTATTATTTTTCAAATGTCATGTTAAAAGCTAAAGCACTTAAGAATTGCATTGTTCTGTAATTATTGCCAGATAAGGTTCAGGATGCGAACTCTTCTAGCACAAGTAGCTTATGTTCACTGGTATTTCTTATCACTTCAATACTTTAAAAGTATGTATTTGTTATTATGACAGAGATACAAATGAAAATATATACTATAAAACCAGAAAATAATTCATTTATGAGTTGTAGACCTTCAAGAGTATTTTTTCTGCCTTTAAAGTTATAACTAAAAGAAAATGGAAATAAATTAATATTTGATAAAGTATAAAACTTATTTTATACGAGGGGAAAATTAAAATCTTGCGAATTAAATAATAATTAATAAATAAATCAATTCATTTCAAATATGTACTAATATTTGCAGTAAATCGGTATTAATGTACATTGTAAATTCTAGAAATTTCTGTTATTTAAAAATCTATAATAATTCAAATTCAGCATCAAACAAATTCGCTTTAAAAGTAAAATAATAATTCTAGTTTATACAACCTCTAATAAATGGTATATTATATTAAATATGTATATATTTTTAAATTAAAAATAAATGAAAAATTTGAAAAAATCGGTTGTGTTTTGTTAGATAAGCACAGTTCACTATATTTTCATTGAGAAGTCCCTGCCAAAAAGGTGTTCCTGGTTGCCGCGTGGCCAGATAAAAGCCAGATGGCACCAATAATCGCCTTGAGCGTAGGGCCCTCGAAATACTTGAAATACTAGGACCACTCGAGACTCGTACCTCAGAACTTCTCAAGTTTCTACGGCGGCAAAAGCGCTTTGAACTCTTCCGATTGTGTAAATGTGGCACTATATTCGATGATTCAATTATGCGATACGATCCACCCACTCAAAGTCACCCACCTGAGTTCCCAACGAAAGGGTTGTCGTCCACCTGTGGGGCAAGGTCCAATTTGGCAACTTTCACTGCTCAAAGGGCTCGGTCCCTCGACTGCCCACGGGGAATACCGGGTTTATGATTATTAGACTTCTGTTGCAATTACACGATTTTGTGTCCTTTGTCCTCGGGAAAATCCCTTACTTTACCAGCTTTTCCATTGATGACATGACGGTTATTTTTGGTGCACAGCTCTGGGAATTTGCCAGGCCGTTTTTTCAATTATAAGGGCAACCGAAATTAGACTTTCGACTTGCCGATATCGATATCGATATGGGGGAGGGGGTGGCCACTGGCCTGGCAAGTGAGTACATTGGCGGTATCTACTGTTATCTAAAGAAAATGGCGTTCTTTTCCCCATTCGAATGGAGAGTACGTGCCGGGGAGTGTGTCTGCCAATGGGGATCTCTTAAGTGTCGGATTGCGGGATCCCCGCGGGGGAAAACTCATCATCCTTTGATGCTGGCAACAGGAAAACTTAATGCCGAACATTCGAGCAGTCGCACGCACCTCAAGAAATTGAAATGCCAAGGCGCGCGAAAGTGTCAGATCCCCGGGTAAAATGTGTAGTAGTCCCCTTTCACATTTACATCCACACACACACACACGCACACCCATTCGCGTCGTCACATTTTCCTCTTCCCTCTGGATTTTCCCCATCTGCGAGACCCATTTCTGTTCTTCTCTTTTTTTTTAAGCAACTACCGAAAAGTTCACAGGCAGCGGCGGCAGTTGAAAAGTTCAGCGCATTCGGAGCCATTGCTCAGTCGCCAAACTAATCCGCCTAATCCCGAAACATGACGAAATGAAATACGATGGTGCGTAGGGAGGAGGAGTGCTGCCCGTTTCCACGACCATTTCCACTCGCATTTCCACTCCCATTTCCATTCGCATCCTCCGCTTTTCCCTCGTAGCTCACCCAGCCGACTGAACTAATTTTGTATGCCTTATGATGATGGTGGAAAACCACGCGGGCGGCAACCGGATTCTGCCAACTCTTTCGCAGAATTCGCAAAATGGCGGCATTGATTTCCCCCCGGCATCCCGTCAACATCCGTTTCCCCTTGCCATAGCACCAGCGTCGACCCCCTCGCTGTCCTTGAGGACGAAGTCAATTTTCAGGATTTGCGGCCAGTCTTACATTCCTTAGCGAAAAATCTCTCAGTTTCTCTATGGAAAGCACTTCCCTTCAAGCAGTCAATAAACTATACAAACACACGCACACTGAGAGAAATTACAGGGGGATATGAAGTTTATAGGAAAATGGATTTTGATTGAAAAGAATTTATGGGAAAAACCACAATAGAATTTATTGTAAGCTTAAAATTTATATAATTGAATTTGGGTTGTACAAAAAAATATATTGAATTAACCTGTATTTAATTAATTTAAAATAAATCTCACTTTCAAAATTGGTTAATCTATATAGTGTTTAAATTTTTAAATAGTTATTTATATTTTCTTATTTATAATATATATCTGCCTGCAAAGGGTTCGAACGATATGACACCTTTATTTTTAATGAAAGATTCCCTAGCATGTTTGTATTTTTCCCTGTGCACATATGGAAGGGGTTTCCCCTTACCCCATCAAAAAGTATGTGTGTGTGTGGCGTATTAGTTTGCGTGGCATGTCCTTGTTGACATTGCCATTGGCAATGTCAGAGATACGCAGGATATTCGCATTCGTGGAAAAGTTGCAGCCTACAGCCGCAGCTCAATCAAACCGCCAAAATAAATTACGCTGATAATTAATAAAGGACACCGCAACCATTCCCTTCAGATCCTGCTGCTCCCTCCCCATCCACCCGTAGCACACCCATGGCCACGTAGCCAGCGCCACTCTGGTCGCATATCGATTTAAATTAATTTCTGTTAGAGGATGCTCAAGCGAAAATCCTCCATTACCGTAAAGTACTTGTAACCAAGTCGCAGACACACGGCGGGAAAAAGAACCAGGAAAACGGGAAATGGGAAATGGAAGCTGGAGGAAAGCAGGAGCAGGAAGAAAGGAAAATGAGCAGGGGACGGGAAAAAACAAATTAAGCGACACACATCGACGCACCGAAGGAGCAGCATAATTTCGGGACCTGCGGAAATATGATGACATCTGTGCCGAGTCCTGGGCACAAGTTACATCGATTGCTGGCCAATTTATGCACGGCACGTGGAAAAAGGAGCGGAAAATGCGAAGGGAGTGGAAAACTCACGCACTCCGCTCTGCGAAATTCCCTGCCCCCCGCGCTTATCTCCAGCCACTGGGCGCTGCAGCTGGGAAACTCGCCGATTACTCGCTGCCTTTTCATTGGTTTATTTTACTCACAACTCGTTGCTTTCGGGCCACGCCCACCGTGGCTGTCTTATGGCTCTGAAGGGGTGTGTCCTAGTGGTTACATGCGCACAGGTCGTATACGCATTTCCCCAGGACAAGCGACTAGAGAAGAGAGAGAGAGAGAGAGCGCAAGGACTGCTACCCCTGTGGACTGTTGCACTTCCGCGATTTTGGGACTATTTTTGGGACTTCCTTTGCGTTGGGAAAAACAGCTGTTTGGGCTGGTAATTACCTCTCAGACTTGCTGATGCTGGAGGGGGGGAGTCTGAAGCCAAGGAGACGGAAATTGGACACCCGAGATAAGAAGCTAGACATAATCAATTAAGGATATCTCCCCTTGGGCAGACATCAATCGGTTGATGGTAATAATATGATTGAGGTGGAAGTTATGGCATTTATATTATACATACATCCTTTTTATTGAACAAATTGAACTAATTATAATATTCTTGGCATTATTTATGCTTCAATCAAGTATTTTTAAAGTTAATCTTCGTAAAAGGTGCATTAAATTTACATTTATATTTAGACATTTATGAAAGCAATATTTTATACGGACTTTTAAATATATTTTTCGACTGTATTAATGTCTTCAATGTTTATCAGAAATTTTGTAAATGCGAAGTGGGCTTAATCTGTATTAATTTCATCCTAATTATTTAATTCCTCACGAAATGATTGCTTTTCTACAAAAATTTTCATATCCGAAATGATTCTCCAGTATTTTCCATAACTTTTCCTTCAGCATTACCTTTTACAAATTTTCCCAACATATTTTCTAAATCTTTGATGTCTACTAACCCAATTTCTCATGACCGCATTTAGTTTGTTTTAACCATTTTGCATTGCTCAACTCGTCGGCGGAATAACTTCAAAGCATGGGGGATCCTCCGCAATGGAGCCACCCACCGAACCACCCAACCACCCCACCTACGAAACCAAACCAAATCAAATATGGTGGCTCTTTGAAGAAGCCGCTTGAAAAGGGCCGACGATCTCCGCTGCGGAATCGAAGTTATCACCAACTATTAACCTGGTTATCGATACTCCGCCGACGATGACGCAGTTTCCGTGTACACATAATTAATTAATAAATCAAAGCGGCAACAAAAGCAACAGTTGCCACATCATCAGCAGTAGCCGCACCAGAGGCTGAAGAATTCTTATCACCTAGTTTTCTTTTTTTTTCTGTTTTTCTGTTGGGGCAAAGAGGAGAAGGACGTCGGGGGCCAAGGTAATCCATCAATTTTTTTGGGGAAACGAGCAAAAAAAAAAGAACGAACGAAACGAACGAGCGAGAAAAACTAACAAAGCAAATGCAGAAGGCACATCACAGACACCGCCGCCCATGTCGAAAAGTTTGATTTTTGGCTTTTTATGCGCACGGATTAAAATGGGGATTACAATATCAAAATGTTTGCTTATGATTTATGGCACCCGAAAGACAGCAGCCGCCGAGGGAGTGGGCGGGTGGTGGGTGGCTGGTGGCAGTAGGAGGTGGGTGGTGGTTGATAAGTGGGAGTGGCTGACAGCGGGAGTGAGAGTGGGAGTAGCAGTCGGCTGACTGTGTTACCTACTATACGCACCCATTGACATCGGGCGATGAGACAGTGAAATTATGATATCGGCGATCACCGGTTCTACACTGAAATTGTGAAATTAAAATATAAATTAAAAACTCTTACAGATCCTTTATAGTTTTAATATAATTTCCCCCAAAATAGGTTACAAAAATATTTCTTATTAATAAATATAATAAATAATATCAGCATAAGTTAATTTATTATAAGATCTGAAATCTATTTAGTTAGTCCTTGTATATTATTTTTTTTACAGTACAATTTGATTCAATTCAAGATTTAATTTATTAAAGAAACTATTTTCAAATCCTCTTCCTATTTCCTTGTTTTTCCAAGTGCTCTCCAACCCCGACGAGTCATGTTCCTTAGCCCATAGCCCACAGCCATATGTCCGATTCATCGCCGCAGTGCGCGTATGGGAACGTGAGAATTATTGGACTGCTTAGTCCGGTGGTTCAACTGCGTAAGCCCCGCGGATCAAAACGCGGCTTCCCCCGATGAAGTTCCGACGTTGATGTAGCGGGCGGTAAGAATGTGTGATTACAGATTTATCCATCGCACTCGGAAGGTATTTACCATATTCCGTATTCCATATTCCATATTTTGGACAGGCAGGTGGCGGGCTCTACCCGGCATTCTCACGGCGGCTTCTTGTATCTGTGTGTGTCCAAGGATTAAGAGATGATGTCTTGGGCTAACTACTGCATTAGCTGAAGTTCGGGTTTGAGCAGGAAATGGGGGTGATATCCCACGATTTCAGAACCCACCTCAATGTGCTGCAATGTTGTCGCCAATGCGGATCAGCTGTTGCTTCGAATTCTGGGTTATCTTGTTTACATAGTATTTATATGACTTTCGAGGTGATAATCCCCACTGAAAATAGATTCTGAAAGGTTCTCAGGACGCCAATGACCGACAGACCTTGACCTATTCGAAGGTGTGAAGTGTGGGGGCGAATCAAAAATTATTCTCACAGGATTATGAATCAAATCTTATCTTAATCTGTAATAAAACTTAATTAATTCTCACACTTTAAAGGGAATTTTGTTATTATTGTATTTTAGAGACTTTATTTAATTAAGACAAGAATAAATTGATGGTCCTAAGTTAAGATTTCTTGATTATTAAATAGACCGTTAATAATAACAATGGAATATTTAAGTTAAAGACCATTTAAAGACCTCAAAATCAATAATATAATTTCTACAAAACACCAGCATTCTATAATTCGAAATATTAATTCTTGTATTTGAAAATATAAGTTAAAATTAAACAATTTATCAGCTTGATTCATCTCAGAATCCCAGCTAAGAATATTTAATTTTTGTAGCATTTTATTTGTGCAAATAAAAATCATTTTGTTTGCCACCATTAAGGCTTCCTTTCAGATAAGATCCCTTCGTTCGGTGACTGATTTACAAGAGACTTGCTCCGAGGCCCCGACGTCGCAATGCAAATAAGCTCCACTTCCACCGCTCCACTGCGAGGGACTGGGATTCCACTCCGCGAGACTTTGACATTTGAATACGCGCCAGCGCTTTGTTATTTTTATATTTTCAAATTAAAAAAGCAAGGCTCTTTTCCCGCCAAAGGGTGGCAGTGGTGGATAAGGTGTTCCAGGGGTTGTCTTCTCTTTGGGGTGACATAATCGCAGCGTACTCGCCGCACTTTCTGGGGGTTCGTCATCATCGGCTGGCTGGCTGCTGCGCGTGAGAAATCCTTGACACGCGCGAACGCTTTCGAAATGCAAAAATAAATAATTTCAATTTAAATTCCTTGTTATTTTATTTTTGTTTTCTTTTTTCCATGCTTTATTTTCCTTCGAAAGTGTCCGGGTGTGGGGCGTGTTCTTCTTAGGGAGGAGGTGCAATTGTAGATGGAAGTGAAACATAAGTTTTCTCATTGTTTCCGTTTTGATTTCAGTGACTGACTAAGGGTGAGAGTGGCATAACTTCATCCCCCCCTCATAACTCTCATAATTTTTGGTCGATGAAATTAATTAGATTTCCCGAGGGTAGAGTAAGAAGTTTTATCCAAAAAGGAACTTGACTATAATTGGAAATTTATATTTAAATGTACCTTTAATTATTTATCATTTAAATTTGATTGAATGGTTTTTCATGGTCTTAATAAAATATATTCTCTTCAAATACTTTTCAAGTGCAAATCTCCTGTCGTTTTGTACCTCTCAGCCACAAACCTTCGGCTGTCTTTAATTTCGCAATTAAATGCTTAACTTTTATAGTTTGCGGTAAGCCAACTACCAAACCGGCTACTGTATGCTGGCCACAGAAATGTGCACTCTTTATGGTGCATTCCATATTGTTTATTGTTTTTTTTTTACCCCCTTTTGTTTTCTGTTCCTTGTTTTCTGTGCTCTGTTTATTGTGCGTTGTCCGTGAATGGCCTATTCCTATCGCTTTCGCAGCCCCAAAAGTGGGTGGCTATCAGTAACTGGCTGCGGCTAAGCCAGCTTGTCAATTTTGTATAAAATTTATTATTTTATTTGCGTCAGGTTTTCGTTTTTGTTTTGCCACTTTTCAGACATTCTGCCTGCTGCGAAAATTATTTACATTTTGCCGATTGCGCCAGTTTTTTGCATTGCCATTGCTGGGAGGTTGGCCTGTCGTAAAGCGAACTGTTTGCCCTCGCCTGAGTACTCGAAAACGTACGAGTGTACGGCATTATATATATATATATATATATATGTGTATATCTTTACCCATAGTGCTGGAGAGGGCCATAAAACTTGCATGGCACTGCAACAGCCGCAGTAACAGCCCGAAATGTTTGCTCAATTTACGATCACGGCGGCTGACGGAGCAGCCAACTGTTGCATGTGGCCCCAAAGTGTCCAGGGTCATTGGATTTCCAATCCAAAGATCGAACATAATCTTCCACCGCTTAAGAGACTCAATTAGCCGGAATACTAATCGAATTTGGCAGCTGATTGTCCGCTGGCTGACCAGTTGACTCACAGTCATATGATGATGTCCCATGGCGATGACAGCCGCCGGACACTTTGCTGACAGGTCTTGCTAAAGAACATAAAAAAATCAAAAAAGAAATACAACAAAAATCACAGAAAAAGAAATATATATTTATATAGGCAAAGATAGAGAGCAGAAGCGGGGCCTTGGGGGGGCATGCCTAGGGAACCCAACTTGACAACGCTGCGTATGAGTAATGCAAAAGAAACGAGCCACGAATCGTATGCCAAATGGCTGGCAAAAATTCAACTCAACGGCAAATGAAGCAACAAAATTCAGCAGCAGTAGCCGCAGATTAAGAACCTTTTAAGGGGATTAATGATTTTAATTTTTTCCGTGCATTCTGTTTGCCTCGCTTCCGTTTTTCTGCCAGCAGCCTTTCCACAGGGCGTATAAACTTGATGATTGACTTTGGCCGAGGGGTTGGAAAGTGGAATAAAAAAAATGTATCAAAGTATGTAAAAAGGGAATAAATTAATAAGTTAGAATCAATTGATACTTAAAAGAAGTATGATGATTATTTAAATAATTATTAGAAAATAATGTTAGGAAAGGAATTTAGGTCGAATTAATGATTTCCTGAAATTATACTTATATTAGAAAATATTATATTGATTTGCAATCCCGTTAAAATATAATAAGAGCCTTCTTTAAACGATAATATTTATTTAAAATTACCAAACTTTTCATTAAATATACTTTTTAGAGTATTTTCCATTCGTTAATCAGATTGCCAAAAGATTTCGTTCATTTTTTCTGGCACTCTGTGGACTGTGCTCCTGGTCCCCCTTTGCTGGCACATTTGTTTGCTTTGCCATTGCCGTTGCCACTGCCGTTTGGCCTGGCTAAATGGCCATGCCCGGCAAGGACATGCATGAAGCTCGCTTTCAATGACAACACGGCCACTTCCGTTTCCGCCCCGCCTCTCCGTCACCGGATTTTCGGTTTGTTTGTTGCGCGCATTAAGCTAATTATGGCCAAATAAAGTGAGACGAAACGAGGCGCGCGCTACGAGCAAATAAGAGAGTCTGCCGAAGAGGCTGTTTCCTCTAACCAGGATCCTATGTCCCGCACTTAACTTTCACTGCTCTCCGCAATCCTCCCCTCTACCTACTCTTAGCTGCGGTCGGGGTTTTTTGATTGTTTTTCAATTTTCTGCATTGTTAAACTTTTGCTTCCCATGTTGCGCCTTGTTTAATTTCCCGCTTGCGGCACGTGACAAGTGCACCAGCCAGCGCCACCCGGCACGTGTCCTTGCCGAATGAATCCCGAGCCGGAGCAGAAGTAGGAGCGGGAGTTCCAGCTGCCGCCTTTGGCAAATATTTTGCCAGTGCCTCAACCAAATCAATTCTGTATGCTCGTCCAAATGGAATACGAATGAGTGTTTGACGGTGTCCTTGCACCACCAGTGACCAGCTACCAGCTAACAGGACTCCGCCCCTTCCTGATGGTCACGTGTCGCAGCAGCAGCAGCAGTCGCGCCTCTTTCGCTTTGTCTGCTAATCTATCACAAGCGCTGGCACCAAACCAAATTGAGTTTGTTTGGATATCATTTCCATTGACCAGGACACGGACTCGCAATCCGAGTGGGAGAGGGAAGAGACACAGGAGCAGGAAAAGAACCCGGATGCTACCTGCCAGAGCAGCGGATAGAGTCTTCTGCCACTTGTGGCCTGTGCGGAAACTGTTTCTTTGTCGGCACTGGAAATAAAATTTTACATATAGTTAAATATACAATATAAGAACATATTTATAAAACAATTGAAATAAAATAAATAATAAATTTAAACACATTGGAAAACCCCAAATAAAGATCATAATATTTTATCACAAGTATAATTAATAAAATAAAAGGCTAACTGATTCAAGCTTTAAAACAATGCATTAATAAATTAAAAAGTATAAAAAGTATAAATATATAAAATATAAAATATAAAATATAAAATATAAAATATAAAATATATGTATATTTTAATATAATTTAAAAATTTAGAATGAACTTTGCATTTTAAATTTGTTTTGTATTTTCATTAATAGTATTATCCTAAAACTCGCATAATAATGATACATAAAAACCCATCTTTAATATTATTTATCCCATATTTAAAACTATTTAATTTTATTTTGAATATATTTTGTATATATTTTTTCCCAGTGTCCTTGCCCTGGTTTTCCCACAATTTCCAGGCGCGTTGACGTCAATCAAATTAGACGCATCCCAGAACGTCCCAGCGCCGGCCAAAGTTCACACATCAAATTATGTCAGGGGTGAGTTTTCCTGCCCCGATCCCCCCCATCCTGCTTCGTGCCACCCCTTGGGTAACGTCCTTGCTAACTTGCGATTTGCGTCTGTAAATGTTTTCCTAATCAGATTTGTGTGCTATCCGCGAGGGAGTGCAATTTGTTTTGATGTCGCAGTCGCAATCCGGTTAAGTGACAACCGGGAATGGGTGTTGGGTGTTGTTCGGGGAGTTTGGGCATAATTACTCGAGTGTTTGGATAGCAGCAGCAACAGCAGAAGCAGCCTTTTGGCCGGAAAGTTCCCGGCCAGAGAGTTCCGTTCACATGACACCCATAACTCACTCACCACTCACTCACCGCTGGGCCGGCAATTGTGATCGATTGGTTTTAAAGTCTGGCCATAAACTAAAGCAAACAATAATCGCTGGCGTTGTAAAAGTTTATGAAAGTGCAACTGCAGTTGCATCGCCAATCGATTTATTGCCGCGATTCGTAAGTGGGTGAGTTTTTTTTTTGTACCAGACACCGATAGGGATCGTCATGATTTCAGGGCCACTTTCCGCTCCTTTCCACATTTTTTTTTCCAGCCGGGAATTACTTTTTAAGCCCTTTTTGCGTTCCGTGGATTTTTATTGCATTTGCGAAGATTTTGCCATTCTAATTGATTGTTTGCCATTCCGGCGGAATGGAGGCGAGGCGGCGTCGTAACTGCTTATCTATCCAGCGGCTATCGATCTAGCTATCTATATAGATACATAGATAGATACATATCTAGCTGGCGGCTGTTCCTGCTCCGATTCGAGTTATCTAACGCATAATATCCACTTGGATACACGGCCAATGGGACCGCAGCTCCTCCACCGGCCCATTTGTTTGCCACCGCATTTATTTGTGCATTACAAACCGTAAGCACACTTAAGTTTCCCCTAAGCTCTGGCGCCGCTCCATTTTGCGAAAAGCGAATAAAAAAACATCGAAGAAAAATGTTGGAAAATATGAAAAAGGCTGCTAACACGAGCACTTGGATTGTAGGAAAAGAGCGCAGACAAATGGCGCCATTTGTTGATATCTGCTGGCGGGCCATTTTGTTAAAAAACAAATTATTACAAGCACAAATAAAATAGATAACAAGCTGATTTTTTTTATTAAAAATTAAATAGTACGCTTTAAATGTAGATATGATTTTTTAATTACATTATTTATGGCTTACACTACAAATGGACCTTTATTATATTCTCTGGACAATTTCAAAGAATCTTTAAAATATAACCTTAACTTAATCACAATAAATAATTGAATAAATTCAAATTAGTAACCTATACAATTTAAAAGACATATTGATGTTATATCTGATATTTATCCAGGGTTAATTTCAAGCTAAAAGTAATCACATGTTCACAAACCGTTAAAAGTCAATTTGATATTATGTTTCGTTGATTCTAATATCTAAATAACCCAATATAATTGCTCGAATTTTGTTGTTTGAAAGCAGATGCTAAATTGTTCGGTTCATTCTCTCCCATTCACGATGAGTTTAAATATACTGAAAGCCATGGTTTTCCTTTGTTTGCTTCACCAAGTAAGATTTTTGTGAATTTTCATCTTTATCTGCCACTTTTTGAGTGTTAAATATAAATAAATGACAGAAGTTCGTATTTAAGAATATAATACTTAAATTTTCGCCTAATCATTCATTCCAGGTGATTGGCAAACTGGAGTTTTCCAACCTAAAATGCATTTCCTGGGATCCCGAGTGGGTTGACTTTGAGTATTGCTATCTGAAAGCCTTCAATCGGAGTTTTAAATACCTCTCCCTTAAAACTAAACTTTACAAATTACCCGTAACGGAACTTAAGGTTGTTTTTACACTTAATAATTCATTGATTTATTGACAAAATGCTATTATTTTAGGCAAACTTTGGATTGGTGAAGCGATTCGGTGGGATAAGGACAATACTTTACAACATTACTATAGACGGTTGTAAATTTGTAAGCGGTAAAACGAAACCGAACCCAATCATAACATATCTATACGGCTTCTATAGGGTTTATTCCAATATTAATCATACCTGTCCCTACGATGTGAGTTCGCTCAGAGGAGAGACTTTTAAAAGATTGTATTTGATTCTGTTAAACTTTTCAGCACGATATTATTATGGAGAAAATCCCTGCCACCGTTCTCGACTCACAATTCTCGGAGATTCTTCCATTTGCTCGTGGCGAATACCTTTTCCAATCCAACTGGATTCATCATAACAACAACAAGGCATCGGTGAATGTATATCTTTCATATACATAAATGATTGAGAAACTGAAAAAAACATATTTTCAACTTTGTTTTTAAAACTAAAATGAGATCCAGTTAAATCCGTTTAAAGTTGAGTCATTCTTCCTGAGAATTTGTCTGTGTGTTAAATTTTTGATTATAAATAAATGCCTATTTTTACCTAAAAAAATAAATATTTCCTCTAATAACAAATTCGTTTTTATATATTAACATCTTTTATTTTTTATGAAAAATATTTATAAGTTTGTTTTCAAATGTATCAACTTCAATATGACTTTAATTGTGAAACCCCTTCAGCTTTCTCCATGAGTAATTATGCAAAAATATTTAAAATTAAATACCAATTTTTAATTGAGTAATTTTGTCCCAGCTAGACCATAAAAGATAGAATCTTACAAATCGACAAAAGCAAATTAAACCAACCAATTTAATGGAACGTACAACTTTTAATTGTCAAACATAAAAAAATATGGCAATTACAGCAGCAAGAAGTCAGACCTTTGCCACAATTTTGGTATTTTTAAATCATTCAAAATCGAATGACAAAGCAGTATAGCCCCTTAATAATTTTTTATAAATTTGATTTTCATACGACTTAGAATGGGCTGGAAGTGTATTATTTTCCTTTTTATAGTGCTTCATTCGGCTAAGGAAGTAAGAACATATTTACGAAGGAACAATTCTCAAGTAACCAAACAATTTTTATAGATTACATCAAAAGTTGAATTTACAAACATCAAGTGCACATCATTGGACATGGAATTTGACGACTTTGAGTACTGCCGCATCAAGTCCGTGAACCGCACCTACAAGTACATTTCCCTTAAAGTTAAATTGTATAAGATTCCTGTTAACAATGTTAAGGTAATAGCTCTTTAATCAAACTCTATTAAATAATAAAATTTTAATAATTCAGGTTAATTATGCATTGCTCAAGAGGTTCAGTGGCTACAAGCCTTTCCTCTACAACATCACCGTGGATGCTTGTAAAGTTCTAAAGCATCCCAAGTCCAACCCAATATTTGGATTCTTCCATAGTCTCTTCAGCAGCTACTCCAACATGAATCACACGTGCCCCTACAATGTAAGCGGATATTTCAAATTATTAAACTAAATTATCAATTGTCTTTTTCCACCCAGGAAGATCTTATTTTGGACAAGCTCTCAACGGAGTTTATAAACAATCAATTCACAAAGGTTTTGCCTTTTCCAATTGGTGATTATCTCTTCCACTCCAAATGGCTAGTAGATGATATTAACCGTGCTGAAGTTAACGTCTATGCAACTCTTTCATAGAATATCTTTTCTGTAAAAAAAATATCCATAAGATATTTGTATTAATTGATTTGAAGCCTAACAATAAAATTGCTTTCCTGGATTGCTAATTTTGATTGATAATTGTGTTGATAGGAGATACAAACATCCTTAGATTATAAAGAAAAAACTATATAATTTTGGTAATTCCCGCAGAATAAAATTGCTAAATTTAAAACTCATTTTACTAACATTTTATAAAGTAAAACATTTCCACACTAAAATTGTAATATAATTGGGCACATGAGTCAAACGGATCATTGAACATTAATATTTAACAAATAGCCGGACTAATTACAATAAAAAAATCGTTCTTAAAATGTCAACCCAAGGCACACTAAGAGATCTTTGGGTTGTGGCTTTTGTGCAATTCAAGCTAATAAGTTTGATTTTATTCCCATTTATAAGTCCATTCGGAGCTCTCTTCATTCAATCCTCCAAGATCGCTTTTGGAGTAAATTAATATCTGGTGGATCTTTGCTTTTTAAAATAATATAGCAATAATATATGTTTGTTGTGTAAATTCTGATGGCTGCCTCAATAACAACAAGAGTTTTTATTTCATCTAATTTATTTTTAATGACTAAACTCATAAAATTATAAACACATGCACCAATGATGCCCCCACTAAAAATTTGAATATCAAATCAAATTCATTGCAGTTCAACATGTCTTTAAAGTATTTTCGTATAATTGAACTCGCTGTTCTCCTATATTTAATAAAACAGGTATGATTAATTATTAAAAATTGCTAAAAATCATTACACTTTGCAAATTTATTAAAATAATCATGCAGATTGCATCTAAAGTGGAGTTTACTAATATCAAGTGCAATTCTCTGGACCCTCAATTTGTCGCATTTGATTACTGCTATCTTAAATCGGTGAATCGCAGCTACAAGTATCTTTCCCTAAAGACAAAGATATATTCTTTGCCAGTTCCAAAGCCGAAAGTTAGTTAATTAAAGGGTTTCAACCAATAAGGTATCTCAGAACTCATCCCATGTCGTTGCAGGTAAATGTTGAATTGCTGAGAAGATTTAGTGGCTACAAACCCTTTCTCTACAACGTTACTGTGGACGCCTGCCAATTCATGAAGAATCCCAAATCAAATCCAATTGCAGTGTATTTGCATGGTTTGTTCAGGGCCCACTCGAATATAAATCACACCTGTCCCTATGATGTAAGCATAAAATAAGTAGTGGTTCAAACTCAGTTATTTAATTCATTTATTTACAGCACGATTTAATTATCGACCGACTGTCTATCAGCTTTATGAATCATCATCTAACGCAAGTGTTGCCCTTCCCTTTTGGAAGATTACCTCTTTCAATCGAACTGGATATCAAATGGGATTAATCGTGCGAATGTGAACGTCTATTTCACACTTTCTTGAGAAACATAAATATATTATACATATCTTCCTTATGATTTAAAGCTTTATCTGGAATTTCAGGATGTTTCAAACAAACATTGAATTGGTTTTTTCGTATATATTGTGACTTACTTATTTTAACCATAAATATTTCTATATCAAATCCAGATCAGCGAACTTTTAGCCAAGGAAGTAACAAAAATAAGTTCATTAACAGAAATTCCCAAACAATAATTTTAAATTTTAATTTTTTCTCCGGTGGATGAGTTACAAACAGAACCTCCTTCTGCATTTGCATTAATCGTGCAACAGCACTAAACTATTTATGTTTAAAACCGAAACCCATATTCATATACATATTTTGGTTCATTACAACCAATGTTTTTATGTAATATAATTGATTTTTAATGAGTAAACTCATTTGTGTTTCTATTCATTATTGCTTTTACCCAAAAGGGAATCAATAAAAATTCAGTTTTATTTCTAAATCGGTTTCATTGCCCTTCAGCATGTCAACAAGGTGTTTTCGTATAGTTGAACTCGTTGTTCTCCTATATTTAATAAGACAAGTACGCATAAACTGTGAATAAATCAAACATTTCAAACAATTTTTAATATTTAATTTTAGATTGCATCAAAAGTGGAGTTTACCAATGTCAAGTGCACTCCGCTGGACCCTAAATTCATGGTATTCGAATATTGCTATCTGAAATCGGTGAATCGCACCTACAAGTATCTTTCCGTAAAGACAAAAATGGCTTCATTTCCACTTCAAAAGCCGACAGTTAGTGTTTACGTGCACCCAGTAAGGAATCTCAGAACTCATCCTATATCGTTTCAGGTTAATATTGAATTACTGAAGCGATACAGTGGCTACAAACCCTTTCTCTACAACGTTACTGTGGACGTGTGTCGATTTATGAAGAATCCCAAATCAAGTCCTATTGCAGCATATTTCCATGGCTTGTTTAGCTCTTTCTCAAATATGAATCACACCTGTCCCTATAATGTAAGCATAAAGAAATCAGTGGTTCAAACTCATTTAAATTATTTATTTATTTAATTTATTTACAGCACGACTTAATTATGGACCGACTGTCTATCAGCTTTGTGAACCAGCAGCTAACGCAGGTGTTGCCCTTCCCTTTGGGAGATTACCTCTTTCAAACGTACTGGATAGACAATGGAATTATTCGTTCGAATGTGAACGTCTATTTGACACTTTCTTGAGAATAATAGATATACTATATATACACCTACATATCTCTCTTATGATTTGAAGATTTATATGTGGTCAGAAATAAAGTTACGACAGTTTGGTTGAGGGTTTTTAAGTCCTAAATGACCCTTGTTGGGTGTATTCTTTATTTTATCTGCAATTTCTGGAAGTTTCAACTGAAAACAATCATCAAATTGGTTTTTTAGTTTATATTTCGATTTCCTAAAGTCTGTTTCGAAAAGCTGGCTTACTTATTTTGGGCATACATATTTCTATATCAAATCTGACCCGCAAGATTTATTTAATTTATTTTAAGCATGACTTAATAGTCAATCGACTATCAATCAGCTTTTTGAATCAGCATCTAACGGAAATGTTGCCATTCCCCATCGGTGATTACCTCTTTCAATCGAACTGGATATCAGATGGGATAAATCGTGCAAATGTGAAGCTGTATCTGACACTTTCGTGAGAGATTTTGAAACTTTTGTTCAAGTTTTGTTCAAGTTAAGTCATTCAGAATATACATATGTAACTAATTAATTAAATATAAAGTTTCTTTAACCTTAACGGATTTTTAAATACATAATTTTTGAGTTTATTTTAATGCGTTTTAAATAGGCCACACTTATGTATGTTTGATAACTAATTCTATGTTAATTAAGCGTGACGCATTCGAAAGCTAATTGCAGAAACCAAAAACTAAATTGCTGGAATCATGAAATAGGTTTTTAGTATATTTTGTGATTACCTAAAGTCTTCTTTTGGCCATGTGGGCCAAATACATACTTCTCTTTCAAATCCTGATAATTCAACTCTGGTTCATGGAAGTAAGAACAAATAATTGTCAAACAAAAATGTATAAATAATTAAACAAAATTAAATTAAAAGATCACCCCGCTTGTTGAGTTTACAAACATCAAGTGCACTTCCTTCGATAAAAAGTTTGATGACTTTGAGTACTGCCGTCTAAAGTCCGTGAATCGTAGCTTTAAATACATGTCGCTAAAAGTAAAACTTTACAAGGTTCCCATTACAAAAGTTAAGGTTTGTTGTCACTTGAAAATTAATTATTATTCTGTGAATTTAGTTAATTATATTCCATATATTCAGGTGAATTTTGCCATGCTCAAACGGTATAGTGGTTACAAACCATTTTTATACAATATCACCGTGGATGCCTGTAAAATCCTGAAGCATCCAAAGTCGAATCCAATATTCGGCTTCTTTCATGGACTTTTTAAGAAACACTCCAACATGAATCATACATGTCCCTATGATGTATGGTTGGCTGTAATTATTATTTTTATTATTGAAAAGCTATAATTTTCTATAATTTACAGCACGATCTTGTGGTGGATAAACTGCCAACAAGTTTTATTAATCAGCAAGTAACCGGCGCTTTGTCCTTTCCCCACGGGGATTACCTTTTCCACTCGGATTGGTTTGCTTATGGAGTTCACCGGGCGAGTGTAGACTTTTTCTATACCCTTTCATAAAAGTTGCAACTTAAATAAAGTCATTCAAATACAGACAAATGTTTTATAACAAATTATACATATATTGAGGTTTATGCTTAGCCTATTAAGTATTGCATCGGTTACAAAGTTTAACATAAACTATTCCCTACTCTAACTCTATATATTTACACTGCACTTTGGATCGGATCGAATGGGAGAGTCCCGTTCTCTGGAGGCGCAGCCTCAATCACGGGGCGTGATCTTCACACGCAGGCCGTCCTTAGGCCGCAGGATGAGCTCGCCGAGGAGGGTGAGATCCTCTCGTCGGTCCACCGCCTCAATCTTGTATTTACGCAGAACTGTCGAGATCACGGCCTTCTCCTCCAAAATGGCGAACTTCTGGCCAATGCAGTTGCGGGGGCCAGCACTGAAGGGGATGTAGGCGAAGGGGTGGCGTCCGGCACAGTTTTCGGGCAGGAAGTTGTCGGGATTGAACTGCTCCGGTTTGGGGAAGACGCGCGGGTTGCGGTGCAGGGCGTAGGTCATGATAATTGCCTGAGTGCCAGCGGGCACCACTTTGCCGCCTGAATATCAAATATTTATATAATTTATTTCCTTTTTTTGTTTTCTATGTATTAAACTTACCGATGTTAACATCCTCGCCCACCATTCTGGCCATCATGGGCACACTGGGAAACAGCCGGAGAGAGTCCTTGATGCAGCATTCCAGGTAACGCATATCCAACAGGTTCTTCATTGTGGCTGGGGTTTCCTTGTCATCCCCAAAGATCGAGTCTAGCTCCTCCACAACCTGTTCTTGATACTCGGGATGGCAGCCCAGCAGGAATAGAGTCCAGGAGATGGCCGCCGAAGTGGTGTCGTGGCCCTCGAACATGAATGTGTCTACCTCTTCACGAATATCCTCCTGTAAGAGAAGATAAGTTAATAATATTTACAGAATTTTAAATATATTAAATAAAACTAACGTTCGATAAAACTGTTCCTTCCTTGGAGGCATCGATAAGAAGATCGAGGAAAGCCAGACGCTTCTTCTTTCCCACATCATCGTAGGCATCGGCGGATTGATTATTATTGTTGTTGTTATTGTTCTCCTGGAGAATGGCCAACTCAGCCTTACGTTCCCGTATTACCATGTTGGAGAAGCCATGAAGAGTGTTAATGAAGCTCTGATGCAGTTTGTAGTCCGCGGTCATCCGGAAGATGAGGTCGCTTTGCAGCCAAATCTTGGATTGACGACTCTGTACAATAGAGCCAATGCTGCAAAGGGAAGGGAAATATATTTAATTCACGTTTTATTTATTTATAAACAAAATACATATATTTGTGCTTTAAATAAATATCTCTCATATTCTTTCTAAAATTATTTATATTTCCCCAACATATTTATATGCTGCCTCTTCAAAGAAAATAGAAAAGAAAATAGGAAAGTGTTGCGTTAAATTGAAAGTTAGTCAAGTGTTCAATGGGAGAGTTCCATGAGGCGTGGCTGGAGTGGAAGGGAAATGGGTGTGGAAGTGGGAGGCTGTCTGTTATCAGCTCTGGAGCACTTCAAGCATCCCATTGACATCTTAATCTCGCATATTTTGCGCTCGGATGCATTCTACATCCGCCACCCCCACTGGTGTAGGGTGGATAGGTTTCAGGAATGCCGGGAGGTGGAAGGACATGTGTAGCTATATCTAAAGGGTGTCTCATTCCCTGACAGCTGTCCTGACAGCTCTCACGATATTAAACTGCTGCCACAGCGCTGATAACTCTTCCGAGCCATTGATGTTATTATTCCCAGCGGTGGCCGGGCTTTGTGATATAATTTATTAATGCGGACAGATAGAAATATGTTATTGCTCAAAATATTAGGAAAAAAGAAAGGGGAACTTTTAGGAGCTGAAGAAAATTTGTACGTTCAGGTGTTGGATATTCAACTTTTAAGTAACTTTATCTCTATCTACCCCTAGAATATAGGCTATGAAGATTGTACTATATCATTCAATTTTTATGGGAAAATTCATTGCATACTTTAAGACATGCCTGAAATAAACTGCTATAAAATAGATAGATAGATAGATATCAAGATAGATATATAGATTAACATATTGATGGATAGATAAATGCAAACTTTTTATTAATCCTTTGGAATAGTAATTAAAATGCTTAGCTCTTGCCAAAATATACCAAAACATTTTGAAACCTAAAGTTCGTTCAACATTTATTTTAATACAACAATTTTCGTAATTTGCCATTAAAAAAATAATGATAAATTTACTAAAAAAAATTAAATTTTTAAATTTAAATTACACTAATAATTTTGCTAAATTAAATTACTAACGATTTTGCCTCATTTCAATCAATAGCAATATTAAAACGAATTAATCCATTTGTCTGGCACGAAATCTATTTTGGTTGTTCGCATGCCTGGCCTTTGACTATAATTGAAACTTTAATCGAACAAATCGAACACACATATCAATAGTCTATATAAAAGATACAGAGGAAATGACTTCAAATGGCTAATAACAATTTTCGGCAATTTCAATCACAAAACAATATTTTTCTACAAGTCTTTTCATTCGCTCATTTTATGACTATAATTTAAGCCATTTTATCCGCAAATTGTTCATACTTTGCGGCAGTCTACAAAAGCTGAAAAATCCAATGCTTCAAATAATTATAAGCTATTTTTGAATAATTTCTGTGGAGGAAAATAACACATAAATACAATGAAATTCTCTCCTTTGAGTGGAAGTGATTTTCTCTTCAATTTCTTAAGAAAGTATTTCTTAAAATCTTACCCATAAACCGCCTTCACATATTCCGATTCGCTGTTGCTCTGAGCATAAATTCTGCGACCCATGGCAGTTTCTGTGCAAATAAATGACGTAGACAATTTGTAAATAATATTGTGGCAGCCGAGATGGAAAATGGAAATGCATCCGCGGCATTGACACTCACCACAGACAATGTCCAGGGTGCAGAGCGTGACGTAGGGGAACAGGTTGAACGCCTCGCTGCCCACCTCGACGGCCAGTTTTCTGGCCAAGACGGCGCTCTGCTCGTTGAACACATCAATAAAGTCGTCCAAGATCTTGAAGTGGAAGGCGGGCGTCAGAATCTGTTGATGGAATTAGTGAAATTAATTAATTATTAAATAACAGAAAAATTGTACATGTATTTTAGGATAATGTTGGGATTTCCAAGAGTGATTTCGTAATATTTTTTATTGAAATTATTTAAATTTAAGTTTGAAACATAAAAAACCTCTTGCCAACGTTGTTATTTAATATTTTGTATGGCTTTTTTTGCTTTTATTGATCCTACCTTTCTGCGGGAGTGCCACTTGCGATCGGTGCTGGTCAGAAGTCCTTCGCCCAGCCAGGGATGCAGATAGTCGTAGTCGTGGCTCTTATTCACAAACTTCTGGCTATTCAGTATGGGCTGAAATACAAACAAAATTGATTATTAATTTATTTAGAATATTTTTCACTACAAACAAGCTCACCTCCACTGTCTCGGGCTCGAAGAGAAGAACTCGCGGTGCGGTTCCCTGCCAAACACGATTGATTCCAATTCGCGTGCCCCACAATTTCTGCATGCCAATGACGCGATTGAAGAGCTCTGCGAAAATAGTAATAGGAGTTGGTCAAAACCAGTTTGATTCGTTAACTTGAACTCTTTTGGGTGGGAGAACGCTTTACGTCATCAATTATCTAGCGATATTTGTTTTTGTATATTAAATATTTATTAAAACAAATAAAATAATTTATTGCCTATAATGAAGATCCGATTTAAATTGTAATTCTTACAGAAAATACAAAAATAATAAACGCAATATGATTTTAAATAAATAAAAATATGACTTAATATACTCTAAAATAAGAAAAATAAGTGTATTTTCAACTTTAAAAAATGTCATAAATTAAATTTCACCTAATCTTTGATGCTGTTACAAGTAATTAAGTAATTAAGTAATTTGTCAGCACTTCTCCCCCTTATTGCCGCCCCACCAAGGTCGCCACAATTGCTTTCTTTATGACCCAGTTAATAAGCCGGGGCTTTTCTCACCTCGAAAAGGCCCAACCAAAGCCCACCTGACCGGAGGCACGTTACTCATGGCTACAACCAGGTAAACATCTCATGGGTGTCCAAGTTTATGTGTCGCAGCCCATATGTGTTGCATTAATTAAAAAAAAAGGAAAAAGATGAAACACAACCATGCGTTGCCATTCAGCGATCTCTAATAATGATTTTATGTAACCCAAACTGGCTGCTGATGACGCCGCCTCGAATTTCGCGACCATTTCTCAGCAGCGCAGTTGCTCAGCCGCTCAGGTGGGGCAGGTGAGTGGGGCTCTTGGCTTGGACTCTGTCTTGGACCGCTCTTCGTCGGAAGTTAGCCAAAACAAAGCACTTTTCATGCAATCTCTTTGCCGGTCTACGGCTCCCTTCATTATCATTTTGATTTTGATTTTGATGCCGTGTTTTTTTGGAGGTTGTATGAATGTACATACATAGTTACCTGTCACCGGTGATGGAAATTATCCAAATAGTTGTGCGTATGTTGGGTACAAGACCCATGTAATTGTCTTTATAATTTATGGTTTCCCTAGGTTTTATACCTATAGGCAAGGTAGCTGAATTAACAAAGCACTTCAAGTACTACCTAACACTTTTCAATAATGACAAAATAAAATCTTTCATATATTATAATAAAATTATTTAAGGTTTAATTTATTTTATAGGAATATAATTTCTATTAATTTAAATAAATGTACTTTTTAATTATTCAACAATTATCTTGCTAAACCCTTTGTTTAACTTTTGCATTTACAACAATCTTTTTCGAGTACAAAAATTGCTCTGGCAATTTGAATTAATTTGCTTGTGAAATAATTTTTTGGCTGACATTGGCAAAGCAAATTAAGATACATTTATCCTAGCGATTTTAATATAACCCAAAACCTAGCACTAACACCCACAACATAAACCCTATATGAACCCCAAACCACTGGAAGCCCTGACCCCAGTTTTCCGAGCTCTAGAACTCCGAATCGGAAACCCGTTTGAGCCTTGGCCGCACTCCGCGCCATTCCCCGCACACCAAATGTTGCCAAGTTGCCTCTTCAGCAGCATGAAATGCTCGAACTCGGGTCTTGGAAAAACATAATCAAGAACCGCTTGACCTTCAGCCATTTACTGCAACATCATATTTCATTTTCATTTCCAACAAACGCCTCGTAATTGCTTAGACAGACAGCAGCTTCGAGATTCGTTCTTAAATTAAATTATAAAAAACAAAAAAAGATTTAATAAAACCCCAGTGCCTTGCTAATCGGTCCATAAATTATATGCAAGCTGCCCGATTGCCTTGGCAGAAATATTCTTTTATTTAGCGAGCACTTGAGCCGGTCTTTTAATTATGGCGGCCTTCAAATGCTGCGGTGATTTCGGCCGGAGATGCCGCGAATTAGCGTAGCATTTCACTGCCCAATAAAACTGGTTTCCAAAGTTCTAGTCGAGTTACGAGTACCATAAGAAGGTTGTAGATCTTTTAAATAACCAACAAAACGAAACCCCATTGGCCCATGTAAATGCTAATTGAATGGAGTATTTTCTTTAATCGGCAAAGAACCCTCAAGATAAAGAGCTGATGCCAAAACTTGATTCCGGACTTAACGATCGCTTTATGATCTAACGATCACGAAAAGGCAGACAAAGAACGGAGGAAAACGGAAACGAATCGAATCCAGTTGGGGTTTAGCACCACCTATCGAATGAGTAGCAATATTTCATACGTTTTATCAAATCAAAACCATTTCCTACACAAACGAACGCACGACTTTGTGGCCGCTGCTGCAGTGGCCGAGCTCTTGGCACCGAATTTGTATCTTTGGATCTTGCGCTTCCGCATTTAAATTTATGTTAATTTTGCTTTGTCTCCGAACCTCGTTGGCATCGGCTAACGGCCATCCGAGGGAATTGCAAAACGCCGGATTCGAGGTATGCGAATTAATCAATCGATCGATTCAGGCTGAGAATCGCAAAGCCGGGTTCAATTATGATGGATATTCTTCGCACTCAGTGTCAAGATCAAGTCCGCTTTTATGGTTCGCTTTTGGACCTTTTTTTTCGGTGAGCCGAAGTCTGAGCCGCAGTCTGGGCCAAGTCTGTTCACTGTTTATGGCTATTTTTATCACTCGTCGAGTGCTTGTCAAGTGATTTATGAGCGGCTTCTGGCTGCCGCCGTCGTTTCTCTACGGATTCTCATATTTGGTAATTGTTTCGAGATCGGAAAATAAATTCGTGCAAATTGCGTGTGAAATTTTGTATTTAAATGCCTTTTTATGAGGTGAAAGTCCAAAAGGTCTCCGAGCTTGTTTCGAGATCAAAGCGGTAACACCTTTATTTCGGCTATTACGAGAGTTTTAATTTATTTACCATTACTTTTTGTGTGATATTATTATTATTATCTTTATAATAACTTAATTTTTGTTTAGGACAAAGGTTAATGTCTTTTTATGGAGTCACAGTTCTTGAAATTTTCTCTAATTTTAAATTCATAAATTCATTAGTATCCATGCTCAATTGCCCGCCAACTTGTTCATGTTTTGTTTGCCTCCGATCGACGAGGTGGCAAGTCGCAAACAAATACAAAATTTGTTAATTAAATTATGTGTTTCACCGGAGCAGTAAACAAAAGGCACAAGCAAAGGCATAAGCAAAGTCAGCCAACAGATGCATAAATCACCTGCTTATTGCAATCTCATTTCCAACTGGTTTTTGCATTTCAAAATCTTTCCCTAGGCGGTTCTATTAATCAATTAGCAGCTCACTTTTATGGGACCACGAACTTGGCCAAAAAAAGTAAAAATAAACCAATCTTCCGCAACGAAAGTGAAGTAACCGAAAGTAAAGTTCATTAACACGGAGTAATCGGCTGGCTTGTCGATACCTCTGCTTATTACGAGCGCCGATCTCAGCAATTAGCACCTGCTCGACAACTGTTTGCCTTAGTAATCCGAGACCCCAGGGTCAATATCACTAACTGGAGCATCATCTCACAACGCCAGAATTTGGGAGAACTGCGTCGCCAACGCGTTCTCGACTCACCATCGTGATCCACATTCATCTCGATGGCATTGCCCAGGAAGGGCATGGCGGCCGGTCCGGGGATCCTTTCGATATGCTTCACCAGACGAGCACGACGCTTATTATAGACCACCAGGAATATCGTGATGGTGGCTACCAGGAACACCGTAATTGGGGAGTAGCCCGAAATCACTTGGGCCATTTTTGAGAGCAGAAGGCTCTCGGCCATCAGCGAGGTAAACACTTTCGAGGACATCTTTGCAGAGTCTCTGTCTGTCTAATAATTCACTTTCAATATATATATATATATATTGGAATATATTTGTATATCCTGATTGCACGGAGATCGAAACCGGACCCGGCAAATCCAAAACGATTCAAGCGCTGCGAACTCCAATAGACAACTAACCGAAAGCCCGAGATTGCACAAAAATTTAAAAAGAAGTGCTAAAAATTTCGGGCCAAGCGTTTCGGGTTTCGAGCTCTCGTCTCGAGCTCGGCTTTGTATCTGTATCTGAATTCGACGCTGAATCTGCATGTATAAGTGAGTATCTCGATCTCTATGCCGGCTGAGATTGTGTTGAGGCTATAGACACAGATACTACGTTTATTCAGCCACAAAGACCGAGCGCTAAACAACCGCCTTGCACTCGCATTGTTGCCTAGATGACTGGGCTTTTCGGCTGTTTATGGGACCTACATGCACTGCAGGTGAGAGATACGATTTCATATATGACGTCTGTGTACCTTTTGCTACATCAAAGGGTCTGCTAACAGCAGAAAATAATATAATCTATACTTTTGGAAGATAAATTCAATGTTTTCTTTTCTACTGTCAACAGGTTTTAATCGAAACCTATTAAATTTGAACTTGAACCAATTCTGGTTCTAAAGATAAATACATGTTTGCTAGAATTAAATTATAAAAATATTGCAAACATCAGAGAGAATCTTTTCAGTAAGCTAAATCAATTTGAGTTTAAATAAAAAGAACATAAATATGGGAGAATAACATTAAATTATATAATTGAAATTTAAACAAATACTTGGCAAAATTTCCGCAAGCAAAATCTCATTTAAATTAATAACCGGATTGCTCAGGAACCTGCAAAAGTTCATTTAAAAAATTTAAATTTTACACGTGCTTCAATATATTTTATTTACTGATAAGAGCAGTTGTCACATTTATTTTAATTATATTTTAATTGGTCTGTAAAAAAAGGGTAAAATATAAGGCAACAATATTTTATTGTTTTAATTTAATCATGTAATTATTTATATATTTTATTTTATTAAATTGATGTAATGATTCATTTACATAGGCAAATAAAACCATAGATTTCTATTTCCAAGAGTAGTTAATCTTCGTCATGGTTGAGTCAGTTTTTGGCAACTTTTCTCATTAATTTATTTTGGCTTTTTATTCATCGCCCTTGTGCCTGAATGGCAAACTTCAAACATCGAAAGCTAAAAGAGTTAATTGAGATGGGCGGCGACATGTCAACCCTTTTTAAGCCTTAGAAACAGATCGGATGTGTGGCCATATAGCCTTGGCTAGAGATTGGGATTGGGATGAAGCAGCTCTATTCTACGATCTCCCATTAACTGCAAGTTTGGATTTCATTATGCGAATGCAATTAAAACGAGCTTAAGCGCTCTGTCACGTCCGCAAGTAGACACTTCACAATGGGAGCGTTTGATTCGAGGGAGCGTTTAGCTCAGAAGTTGGAGTGCAACCTTCGCCAGGTGATGACGCAGAAGATTCTTGGTCAATTAGCGATTGCTTGAGATTGGAGATTGAGATCGAGATCGACAACCAATATTTGATTGTCTGTCGCATGTTAAATGTAACCCAAGGTTAGGAGGAAGTTTCCTTGGCATAGCCGAAGCTCGTGTCCGTTCTTATTGATGGCAGTGGAGAACCAGCGCAACCCGTTTTGTGGTTCTTAGTTAACCAAATTAATTTTATTTCGTGGTTCGGGTTTTGGGTTTCGTTTTTTTGTGTAAGCCTCGGAGAACCTGTTCCAATAGAACGAACCCCTCGTATAATCAATGCTAAACTAGAGACAGATTTTAATCGCAGCTTCCAGCCACTCCAGAGTTTTGTGACATAATCCCGGAGAAAGAATGGCTTTTATGTCAGCACGTGAAATAAATTATAAAACCGGACTCCAGAAATATATTCTTTTCTACAATAACAAGCCAGAGAAGAGTTCGGTTGAAAGGTCAGGGACCATATAGGTAGAGGTAACCCTATTGGTAAAAATATTCCATACCTAATCGATGGCTCATTACAGGCACCTATTTCTGGTTAGGGAACCCAAGCGATTACGACACCCAAAAATCTGAAAATAAAGTCTAGGAAGTGGAAGAAACCGTCGCCAGCGACTCGTTCTTTAATTAAAGAAGAATTAACAGCTTCGCAAGGGGGAAAAGCGGATTGCCAAACTGCCGAGTCACTGCTGGCAACCACTTCTGTTTTCATTTACCCATTTTATCATCAAATTCTGCGTATTTCTGTCTGTCTGCAATTTAACAGATTATAGCAGAACTCGCAGAACGTCGTACTTAAAAACTGAAGTAGCAGCCGCTCAGGGGCTTCCCCCTTGGCTGGTTATTATGTGGGGGCCTCTTTGTTTTGTTTTGGTTTTCCATTTGGCATTTTATTGGATTATATTTTTTTTGTGTTACGTATGTTAATGTGCCTACGTGCAACTGATCAATGACTGATTTGCAGCGGAACCGAATCCAAATCCGATCGGTGAGCATCTCGCATGTTTGTGCTAATAAGCGCCGAGTTTTTTGAATGACTTTTTGTGGAGGGCCGTCCTCTATCTCGAGAGTGTTCAAGATCAAGGGCATGGATGAGGCCGGTCTTCATTCATCTTCCTGCTTAGCCAAGTTTTAAACGGAGCGAGCAAAAAGGTCTTGGCTTGAGAAACGGTGATAAATTGCCTTGATTATACTTCACTAAATGTTACAAATTTGGTAAATATTCCAAAGGACTACTACATTTTGCTAAAGATATTAAAAATATATGATATTGATCATAAAAATATAGACATTTAAAAACAAATTTATAACTAACTATACATATAATAATTAGTAGGAAATAATAATTTATGACCCAGAAACCTTCATGAAATTATTTTAATTTAAAGGGAAAAGTAAACATAAGATATTTGTATTTGTTTATTCTATATTTGTTGTTGTTTATTTTAACTTAAATTGCATTCCAGACGCCTTATTTCTGTCTCAAGGCGATTGCATAAGGCAAAGACAGCGTCAACAACAAAAGACTTAGGCAACGAACTTGACTGCAGAACGGCAGTCATAAGAACGAAAGCGGCCACTACAGCTTGTGGGCGAGAAGATAGAAAGGGAAAGTGCGTAGAATAAGCAAATCCTTCGCGCTTTTTCCTTCTCCTTCCCCTCGCCATCAAGCTGTAGTTCCAACAGTGGCCGCTTGATGGCGATTTCATTCTTACAACCCTTCAAAATATGTTTCAAAATAAGTTTTACCACGATGGTAAATTGCCATGATAATATTTCTCTAAATTATACAATTTTGCTAAATATTAAAAGGGGCATACTAAATATTGTTAAAGAAGATAAAAATATATGTTTTTGAATTGACTTTATCATAAAAATATAAACATTTAAAAATTTATTAATAAATAAATAAATATTTACATAAAAATAAGTATAAATATTCATATTTATTATCCACAAATGTTCATCAACCAAAAATAAATATAATTTTAATTTAAAGAGAAGAAAAACATAACATAAAATATTTTCCTGTTGTAACAAAAAAACACAAAATGTAATATAAATTTGTTTATTCTTCTTGTTAACTTAGATGGCATTCAAGTCCTTGTCCTTGTTTCTGTCTCAGTGCAATCTTTTGAAGAAAAGGAAACTTCACCCCTAAAGGACGCACATACACTCCCATCTCAGCCAGGGCTGTTTCTGGATAGTGTGTGAGTAAGAGAATTTGTCCTGCTTTCACTCCCAACAATTCCCAACCAGTTCTGACATTGGGCTCATCGAGACCCTCGACCCAAGCAGAGGAAAGCATACTTACCTGGCGTAGAGGTTAACCGTGATCACGAAGGCGGTTCCTCCGGAGTGAGGCTCGGCCATTGCACCTCGGCTGAGTTGACCTCTGCGATTATTCCTAATGTGAATAACTCGTGCGTGTAATTTTTGGTAGCCGGGAATGGCGTTCGCGCCGTCCCGACATTAATAATACATTAAAGGAAATAGAAATATACAGCTCTTAGCTCTGATACTTATAGTTAAATTATTGGACGTTTTATTATGGAAAAACAGTGATGATTTATGAGATTTAAAACTATATATTTTTCACATTAATGCCTAATTTCAGCTAGTTAGTTTCAAGCCAGTATTTTCCAGATATAAATCGTAAAATTTCTGTCACCTGCTTGTTGACGAAATCGATGCAAACAAATCTCGGCTCAGACCTACCCCACAATTATAAATAATAATTTAATCAGCCTAATATTTTATTAAATTTATATATATGTATATAAAGACATGCTTTCAAAGTCTTTATATATATTTATAAAAATTTAATACAAATTTTATTGAGTTTGCAGTAGCCCGAAAGAATATATGCAATTAAAATAATGACAAAATCAAACCAATTAAATAATAGCTCAATGTCAACCTTTCCAGGCATTTTTTTATATATACCAATTATATTCACGTTTTTTTATTTGTACATCAAATTTAATGTTTCTCAATTAACTCAGGAATAATCAACAAACGAAATGCTTACGTTTAGCTTAATATAAAAATGTAGTCTGTAAAACTTCTTTAGAATCATAAAAGAGTAAAATATACTTCGACTTTAACTTGATTAATATCATAAGCTATCCAATTTGATCGAAATAGGTAATCGCCCGTGGGAAAGGGCAAAACTTCAGTTACATGTCGGTTGATCCCATTGATAGATAGTTTCTCAACTATCAGATCTTGCTGGATATATATGGATGATTACTAATAACTCCAATAGCTCTTATACATATTATGAACTTACATCAAAGGGGCAGGTATGGTTCATGTTGGAATACTCCCTGAAGAATCCATGCAAGTAGACTGCAATTGGGTTTGATTTTGGGTTCTTTAGAAATCGACAGGCATCCACAGTAACGTTGTAGAGCCAGGGCTTATAGCCATTCAATCGCTTCAACATTTCAATATTAACCTGCAGGAACAATTTTATTCAGAAAATATGTATTTCTGTAAAGTTCGAATACACACTTTAACTTTTGTGATGGGAGTCTTGAAAAGCTTGACCCTTAGGGAAAGGTATTTGTAACTACGATTTACGGATTTCAAGAAACAATAATCCATGTCGGCAAAGTCCTTGTCCAGCGAAAGGCATTTGATGTTGGTTAACTCCACCTTAGATACAATCTAAAAAAATATATATTCAAGAAACTTAATGCACTTGGCAACACAAAGGTCACAATTTTTACTCTGTTTATCAAGGATATAAAAACAATGAGCCCAACCAAACGACTGCTTAGAAGAAACATTATCGACAGACTAAAAACGTTTAATGGTCAATTTCTTTATATATTTTTATTTTGGTTAAATACTAAAGTAATTAATGTTAATGATATATTTTACTCTAAATATATGACTTAATTAGACATCATCTAGACAACATCTATTTTGGAAGAGAAAATTATTACTGCAATTTATTAATTTCAGATAGCATTACTGAACTTTGGCAGCACTGAGCTTTAATTTTAAATAAGTTTTTAATATTCATTTAATTTTTTGTATATACTTTCTATAGCCTTGGTAAAAAATAATAGATCCTAGGTAAAAATAAATAAAATATAATGTTTACTGGTACCTTGATTCAGAAATTTTTTTTTTATTTTAAGACCAATGCAAATACATTTACTATAAATTACAGTTACTATAATTGACAGTTAGATCAGTTTTTTTTTTAAGAAAGTGTCAAATATAAATTGACCTTTGCCCGATTAATATCATATGCGATCCAGTTTGATTGGAAAAGGTAATCGCCGGTGGGAAACGGCAAAACTTGGGTCATACGTTGATCCATGAAATCATAAGGGAGTTTATCGATAATTAAATCATGCTGCAAAAAAAAGAAACGAAATATTATTCATAAAAACATTTTAGAAATGAGTCATAAATGTATGTATGTACGTACATCAAAAGGGCAGGTATGATTTATATTGGAAAAATTAGCAAAGAACCCATAAATGTATGCTATGAAGAGGTTCGATTTAGGATACTTCAAAAACCGGCAGGCATCCACAGTGACGTTGTACAGCCAGGGCCTATAGCCATTGTACCGCTTCAATATCTCAAAATTAACCTGGAAAGACAAGTTTTTTTCGTAAAAAAATATTGATTTCTGTCACGCTGAAATACTTTACTTTAACTTTTGTGATGGGCGTCTTGAAAAGCTTGACCTTCAGGGAAAGATATTTGTAGCTACGATTCACGGATTTCAAGAAACAATAGTCAATGTCAGTGAAGTCCTTGTCCAGCGAAATGCATTTGATGTTGGTTAACTCCACCTTCGATACAATCTGGAAGAATATTAATTAAACTGGGTTAAATCACTTGAAATCCGAATGATATATTTACGTACCATGGGGAATAAGTACAGAAAAACTAGGACTTCAAATAAATAAACTCTTTTTGAAATCATTTTAAAAAAAAGATACTTCTGAAGCGCTTGATACCAAAATGGTAACGTAGCAAATATAAAAATGCATATTTTTTGGAAAGCATACATTTGGGTTTAATGATCCATATATCTTTAATGGGAAGCAATTTCTGTTAAATATTTTTTAGTAATTACATTTTGATACAATCGAAGTTTAATGGGATCATTGCTATATTAACTAAAATTTTCTTTTTAGAAAGTTATAAAAATGTCAAATAATTTTTAACTCTATTATATTGACAATATTTGTATTATTTTTCCCCAGCAAAGATAAACTGGCTTTCAGCTTTCCGAGTTCTTGGCTCCATTGGATATCCCACAGACATAAGCGTGCCAAACTTGTTTGGTCTTCGGAGCAGCTGCTGCTGCTCGGCTTCCCCACAAAGCAGTTCAATGGGTCAAAGCTAGCATCTTCGATGGCTCTGAGTGTCAGATCGTTGCTTCTAGTTGAGTTACTTCTATGCACACTTGAACTTGATCTGGATGCTGGGATAATTAAATTCGACGGACTACGTGCGGAAGAAGAAGTCAAGAAGCCTTCGCCAAAAGTCCGCAACAAAAGCGTTGTAGATTTTAACTATAACTTCAACTGTTTCGACTTTTCGGCTTTTGTTATTGTTGCTGGCGGTGTTCCGTTCGTTTATTGCCATTAGCCAGCAGAGCCAGCATTTGACTCACAAATTATGGCCAGCAACTTGTATTTTCCACGGCGATCGTTGTTGCCGCCGAATTGATTAGCTCGCATTTGGCTTTGGCTTTGGCTTGGCTTTGGGCTTGGGCTTGGGCCTGAGAGCTAGCGGTCTCTGAGTCCCTCGATAAGGTCAAGTTCATTTCCGCATAGCGAGCTTCGATCTTTCTACCAGAGATTTGGCTGTACTGGCCAGGTGAGTAAATGGAATTGCAGTCAATTTCATGGGAAGGGAAATTGCACAAGAGGTCAGCCAGCCAACTGGAGTGGCCGTTAAACAATTAGCCATTAGACGCGGCCCGATGTGACGCACTTTCGGCCTGTCGCCGCAATCACGGCAATTACTCGTCGAGTTTGCTAACTCTCATTACAATCTCTCCGCGGGTCACGCAACCGTCTCTGCTTGGCCCTTTGCCCCTCGATCTCACCTGTGACCGTGTGAACTACTGAGCCACTGAAAGTTTCCCTTTCACAATCGGGAATGAAGGTTCTTGAGTTGGAATTTTAAACAAATATGGTCAGCTTTTTGTTAATACATTTAAAGCCAAGAGAAAGACTCCATTATTTTTGAAGTAGTTCCATTAAGAAATTACCATATGTTGGGAAATATCCACTAAGGCTAATGAATGTAATTTAGTGTTTCTTGTCCATTAAATTTTAGCGAATTGACTTTAAACTTACCCTTCACTGTTGAACTTGATTGTTCTTGGGGGTCCACATAATTGGCTAAATATCTGTCTCGCTGCCAGACTCACTGCCAATGGTGGTCAAGTGCAGCGTCTAGTTGCCATTAACCCACTTAAAGCCAGGGTATTGAAAATGACAGCTTCGTAAATAAACAAAATACATAGCAAAATTATTAATATCAATTGCATAACTAAAGGAAATATATATAAAATTAAGATTATTATGGTAGGATAACGAATAATAAAATATTTTAAGTAAGAAAGTTCATATGAAATAGAAAGAAAAATCCAATAAAATCTCAATTTTTTAATACAGATTAAACTGTTCTCTAATCCTTTTATCCTTTTATCCTCTTTATTTATCAGTTTTTTTTATATTATTTAATCATTAGTTATAACAATATATCTTCACCGATCTGCAGCAGGTTAATTTCTGTCAAAGAACCGAAATGCAGGCCAGGCAGTTAGTTAAATCCCAGGGTCAACGCGACCAGTTTCAGGTTTCCTTCTAAGCTCAGCAGCCCCTGGCCAGCCGAATCGTTGGTTTTGACACAGATATATCCATAGCCATATTGGACGGATCGGGGCTTGCATTTGGCATTTCGTTTGGCAAACATCAGACTATCAGCCACCGAGTTGCGGCCACCAGATGGCCTCGACTTTCAATCGCAGCCACGTCTACTGGCCTCCGAGAATATATCTGGCATTCTGGCATTCTTTTCGAATGTATCTTCAAGATGTTTCTCACACTGGGTTTGATACGCACTCGAATTACACCGAGATTTACACGGCGATAGGCATCGCGTCGCCTGAGAAATGTGTTTGCCGGCAATTACTGCGAGGGATGATGCATTTCCCAAACATTATGCGGCTTTACGAGCTTTACATCTGGGCAGGCTCACATCAATTAACCCACAATTACAATAGAATTTTGTTCGGCTTCTAGCCGAGTCAATCAGAGGTGCCCCCGCCAGTTGGCCGGACAAAGGGGGTTAAGCGATGGGGCCGCCGCGCTTTTAGGGGCGTTTTAATAACCGCGCTAAAGTTCAAGAACATCGCTGATGGTTATTGTCATAGTTTTCGCCGCGGCAAATGTGTAATTAAATCTGCGGATTGCAATCGATTATAAATACGTTTTGAGGCATTTGCGGAGGCATTTCATGAAGGTTTCGTTTAGCCGGCGATTGAGTGATTTGTTAAATAGTTATGGATGTATGAGCTCTACTTTGTCTTTGTTATTAGCTAAGCAAATAAAAACGTAGGAACACTGACAAGATTTGCAACTAAATGTAAATAATGGGAAATTAAAATTTCATAAAATTTGACAAGTAAATTGTAGTAATTTTAGTAATGGTTTTAAAAAAATATTTTATATTTATAGTTATAAATTTATAAAAGGCTATAAGAAAAACAAAAATTCTTAGAACTAACAATAAAAATATATTTTCTAGAATTAATTTGTAACCTTTAAAACTTATATCTTATAAGTAAATAAATATAAATATTAAGTTTTTACATTTTATATCTTAAAAGTGTATAACTTATAAGTATTAAGTTTAACTTGATTTCGGATAAATCATAAATCTTATAAAATCTTTTTGAATAATAACAACTTAATTATTAACACTAATAAAAACAAACACCGATTTAATTATTATTTATATTATTAAATCACGTATAAATTTTAGAGGAATTGCAGAAAATTGAAGACAAACTCAACACACCTCAAAATGGCGCTTAACACCATTTTCCAGCAGTGTGGCAACGCCATTTTGAAATACTGATTTCCTCGCACTAAATCTTAAAATGAAAATAATAAACTTACGTAGTGATCATAAAAACTAAACAATACAAGAAAATATATATTTAGTGAGTTAAGTGCATAAAACGTAATATTTGCTGTGGCAAGTAAGCAACAGCGAAATATTTATTGACGCAAGCGGAAGTGAAAGTGTACCATTTTGAATTGAAAAATACTAATTTCGTAGTATTTATTGCAGTGTTAAAGGCAACTAAAAACGAAAAATCCAGCTCAGTCACACTGCAAATAAAAACCCAACAACTCAACTTTGTCGCTGCAATATATTTTTTGCATTTGCAATCGTCACTTTGTCCAGATATAAACCCGTGATTAGAACAAACAACTTCAACGCACTTCCGCCCCGATAAAAGATACAACCGTGAAGATGCAGCGCGCTGGCCTCCTGGCCATTTTGGCACTCTGCTGTGCCTTCGGTAAGTGCCGAAAGGGAATGGGGGAAAACTATTTAGTCACAGCTTATTGCGTATCTGCACTGTGCACCCCATTCGTCACTCTGCATTCGTCATTCCTCCCTATTCATCTGTGCGCTTTGTTTTCGTATTCTCCGCAGGCTGCTTCGCCGCTGCCACGCCCCTTGTGGGATCCAGCAAATGCACCTGGGGACCTTCGTACTGGTGCGACAATCTCAGGTGAGTCTCTGGAAAAACGCTTGGTCATCGGACGTCCGAGGAAAAATTCTAGAAGATAGAGAGGGGGACAGATCGGAAAACTGTTAGCTGTTAACCCCTTTAACCCCACATTTGACTCGTTTTTCCTTCTCTTGTTCACTGTTTTGCGCTTTTGTTGTTGTGTTTTCCTGTCGATAAGACTATCTTTCGACTCGAATCGGGCTGTATGTAGTCTTTGTGGCTCTATCAAGCGATAACCCCTGTTATTGCAAACTTAGGACTAGGCGACGCTCCGATTGCGCCCTCTTTTTGCAGCTACACAGGGCGAAAAGGTTGACTATTGTTCCCATTTTTGAACTGATAACATATAACAAATTTGTAGACGGTTTAGTTTTTGGTTTTAAAACTTCACTTCGGGCTATAATCATTTTAAAAGTACTTAGAAACCTTCAACAATCTGTTTAATTTCTAATTTTAGCCTGAGAAAAGTATACAGAGCAGTTATCGGTATTAAATATTTGTCTGTTTTATTTTATTTGCACAACTATTAATATTGTACATTGTTTATATACATTCCCTAAAGAGATAGCATCCAAAAATATAACAACTTTGCTTAGTTGGAAGGTTTTAATAGAGTTTTCTTTCCGTATAATTAAAGTATATTGGTAGTTTCAAGATTAAAATATATTTAATTAGATATAGCAAAGCAATTTCAATTCTGTTTTCCCCTGTACATATTTTTGCATTAACCCTTTCTTACCTCGTTTCCTGTGCATTCCCTTTGTTTTCAGTTTCGGTTTAAATTAAATTATCAGAATTCCGACCGAATGTGCCGGCAGCTGACAAGCTAAGTTAATCGCTTTTTTAGGGGGAAGCTTAAACAGTATGGGCATTATATGGATGAGTAATCCCAAAGTCCAGATCGTTTTACATTCGCTGTGATCCGAGCCTCCCTTTCGCTTTCCTTTTTTTTCACCGCCAATGAAATCATCGGGAAAAGTTCTTTATCAACAGATTCTGACTAATCCCATATCGCCCATCAAGGGGAACCATTCAAAGTCGGACTTTACTTTTGCTGATATCGTAAACAAACTTTATTACACAAGAAATATAATTGTTATAGTTTAAATTGTGTTTATTTCAATGGGTTTTTAAGTGCGATGTTCCTTAACCTAAAGCATAACCTATTTTTAAATGTAATTGTTAATTAAGAACCAGCTTTAAGAGATAAAAATATTTTAATGAGAGGAAAACCCTGTAATAATTCAGAAAAAAGAAGCTTCTTTGTTGACTTTTCCATTCCATTCAGATTAACTTCATCTGCAGTTCGATTACCTATTTGCAATATAAAATCCATAGGCAACTGAAAACTTTTGTTAAGCGGACACACACTGCTCTTATCGGTGGTCATAATTCCTTTGTTTATTGATTGATTTATTTTTAAACGCCAAGGAAAATCCACTCCGTTCCCACTGCCTCTTAACTGTTTCTTTGTTTGTCAATTAACGGGGGAAAAAATTGCAGAGCCTCAAAAATTCAAAACGTCGCCATTTCTGTGAAATTTTTTAAAAACAATATCTGTGAGTGCGCAGACATCTGTATAATATATACAGATATTTTTACGTGGATATGTCCAGATACACATATGTACATATAGGTATGTGTTTATTTCCGTGCTTATCATTGCGGTTTTCTTTGCTTTCTAGACGCTTTTGTTTGGTAGTCACTGAATTCCTCCCAGCAGACATTCGCTGATGTTTGTAAAAATTAGCACCTTTCAGGCAAAACCAATATGTACAGGCGAGCGAATTAAATTGATTGAATATTGATTAAATAGAAGAAATTATATATATTAGGTGGGTTCATAAGTTTCTTATTTACTGCCATTTCCAAATAGTACTCTAGAAATCATTATTTCCCATAAAAATAATCATTGATATACAAATGTATATGAATTATTTATGCATTTACCCAAAACGGCGCGCCCTTATCCAGCTTTATCATGTGAGCTGCGGGTGCATTCAACCAAAAGAGAGAAAAACCGCCATACTGAGTTCAGTGATTTCTCTGGCTTCTTAATGGACTCTGATCCCTGCTGACTGTGTCTGTTCCAACTTGGTCAGTCGATTACGAATGCGGGTCATTTGATCCATAGTCTCGGAATTTCTGCAGCGTCTGCTTGTGCCCCTACTCTGGCTTATCATTAGCAATGTTTTTCTTAACTCATACAATTTTCTTTTTTATTTTTCAGCACTTCCAAGGAATGCCGTGCCACCCGCCATTGTATCCAAACCGTGTGGGAGACCCGCGTGGTGCCCGTAGATACGGACTCGATTTGTCAGATATGCAAGGATATGGTTACGCAGGCTCGCGACCAGCTAAGGAGCAACGAGACCGAAGAGGAGCTCAAGGAGGTCTTTGAGGGCTCCTGCAAGCTGCTACCGGTTAAGGTGGTGCAGAAGGAATGCATCAAGATGGCCGATGATTTCCTGCCGGAGTTAGTCGAGGCTTTGGCTTCCCAAATGAACCCAGATGTGAGTACCTTACGCAGCAGTTAATCTCTATTTTTATCCTAAACACATTCTTTTTTAAACCTTTAGCAAGTTTGCTCTGTGGCCGGACTTTGCAACAGTGCCCGCATCGATAAGTTAATGAAGGATGCATACCAAGCGGCCCTCGACGGTACGCTCAAGGAGGACGATGTCGCCGAGAGCTCCGAAGAGACCGAGGTGGCCCTCAAACCGAATCAATTGTCTTGCGGCAACTGCAACCTACTTTCCCGCATGATGCACACCAAATTCGCGGCCTACAATCGCGATGACATGGTGGAGCAGTTCCTGCATGTGTGTGGCTCTCTCTCCAGTTTCTCGGATGCCTGCGCCAACATCGTGCTGACCTATTTCAACGATATTTACGAACATCTCAGCAAGCACTTGGACACCGATGCCGTCTGCCATGTGTCGGGAGTATGCGCCTCCAAGTATCATCAGCACGAGGAGGACAAGCAGCCCCAGGAGGCTTTGGTTGCTCTGGATGCCGGCGATGATATTCCCTGCGAGCTGTGCGAGCAGCTGGTGAAGCACCTGCGCGATGTCCTGGTGGCCAACACCACAGAGACGGAGTTCAAGCAGGTTCTGGAAGGATTCTGCAAGCAGTCGCGTGGCTTCAAGGACGAGTGCATCAGCATCGTGGACCAGTACTACGACGTGATCTACCAGACGCTGACCAACAAGCTGGACGCCAACGGTGCCTGTGTCATGATTGGTATTTGCCAGAGGAACTCCGCCACCGCAAAGAAGGACGTTCCCATTATGCCTCTGCTGCCCGCCATTGAGCCCGCCCAGGTGAAGATCACCATCGAGAAGCTGGAGAAGCCTGAGCGAAAGCAGCTGGGTGCCAATGAGCCCAAATTTACTCAACAGCAGATCCAGGACATGCAACTGCCCATTGATCACCTCATGGGTGCCCAAAATCCCGGAGCATTGGTTAATGGTGGCGAACTTTGCACCATTTGCGAGTACCTTCTGCACTTCATTCAGGAGACGTTGGCCACCCCATCCACCGATGACGAGATCAAGCACACCGTGGAGAACATTTGCAACAAACTGCCCCAGGGTGTGGCCGGTCAGTGCCGCAACTTTGTTGAGATGTACGGCGATGCAGTGATTGCCCTGCTCGTCCAAGGCCTGAACCCGCGCAGCGTGTGCCCAATTATGCAGATGTGCCCTCGCAATCTGCCCAAGAGCGAGGACGTTGAGGTATTCCACCCGTCTCCAAAGCCCGTCAACGATGAGCAGGCTGCCCCTACGTGCCCGTTGTGCCTGTTCGCTGTGGAGCAGGCCCAGGCCAAGATTCGTGACAACAAGTCCAAGGTAGGTTTGGAGTCTTTCTTGAGATTTTTCTTGGTTCTTAACTAAAATTTTCCCCTCTGTAGGACAACATCAAGAAGGTTCTGGATGGCTTGTGCACCCACTTTAACAGCAAGCTAAAGGACGAGTGCGTGGACTTCGTCAACACCTACTCCAACGAACTGATCGATATGCTCATCACCGACTTCAAGCCCCAGGAGATCTGTGTGCAACTGAAGCTCTGCGCCAAGTCCAAGAACACGCTTGCCGACATGGGCATTAGTTTGGAGGATGACATTGATGGCGAGGACACCTCCAGCAGCGAGGAGGAGGGCGACCACTTCAACGACATTGAGACCCTGAACGAACTGCCGCCTCAGCTCGCCTTTGATGAAGGCTTTAACGCTGCACCCAACTGCCTGATCTGCGAGGAGCTGGTGAAGACCGTCGAGAAGAAAATGGGCAAGCATCCCACGCGGGAGAGCATCAAGAAGATCCTGGATCAGGACTGCGATAAGTTGAGGAAGCCAGTCTCCGCCAAGTGCCACAAGATTGTTGAGAAGTACGGCGACACCATTGCCGATCTGCTACTCAAGGAGATGGACCCTAAGCTGATCTGCACGGAGCTGGGACTGTGCCTGTTCGGCGACAAGGATGACTGTGAGTATCGGAAATTGTTCTTATTTCATATTCGATTTTAAATAATGTAATATCGCAGTGGAAATGGATGAGGCTGTAAAATACGATGTGATCGCCCTACCCCGCAACGACGACCAGCTGGCCAAGATCAAGGAGCCGCCGACCTGTGTTCTGTGCGAGTTCATTATGACCAAGCTGGAGGCCGATCTAAAGAACAAGACCGAGCAGGAAGAAATCAAGCAGGCGGTTCTGGCAATATGCAATCGCCTGCCAGGCACTATTCGTAAGCAGTGCGACTCTTTTGTCGAGGGTTACGCCAACGCAGTTATCGACCTGCTGAGCAAGGTGCCGCCCAAGGAGGTTTGCCAAAAGCTGCAGCTTTGCTTCAGCCTGGCTATCACCGACGAGGTAGTGGAATGTGGCGTCTGTCACGGCGTCACCCAGGTCCTCCTGCCGTTCTTGCGCGAAAATGAGGAAAATAAGGATGCCACAGCCCTGCAGATGACATCGACGGCCTGCGAGAACTTGCCAGCCAAGTACTACAAGATTGTAAGTTGAAATCGCTCATTATTTGGCCATTCATTGTTATTAATGAAATTATTCTCTTGCTTTTTCTTAGTGCTCTGAGATGATCTCCATTTATGGCAACAGCATCAAGAACCTGGCCAAGCGACCCTATGTGGATCAGTCGCATGTGTGTGCCGAGATTGGCAAGTGCTTTGACAGCGAGAAGTCTTCGCTTGCCTTTGCCAGACTTACAGGTAAACTAAACAAACCTTTGAGCCTTTAAATCAATTTTTAAATCTTACTTCTCTGTTATTTTTTACAGCCTAAGATTGTCGTTCCATTGAGTGATTTGTTGTGATGCGTGCAAAAGGCGAGGAGTAGAGGGATTAAGATGAGGAGGAGGATGCGGCCCACGCTTTATATATCGCATATACCTTTACATATATCTGTTTATACATTCTTTAACGATTTACTGTAAATGAACGATCATTACTTACCTTTGTTTCCGTACCCTATTTTTGGCTCTAAATTTGTTAGGAGAATTTGTGATGAAACTGATTTTATAAACGCACTCGATCGAACCGGGCTGAAAAAAAGTAAAACTTAACTGAAACTAGAACTAACCCTAAGCAGTAACCCTAAATCTAAATCGTACTACCCATATACAAATTAGCGAAATCAAAAGCCACTAACTTTGTATGTCAGTCAGTTAAGCAGTGTGTGTAGTTTAAGTATATCAAAGAAAACTGTGTAAAATACGAACATTGATCTTATATTAAATCATAAAGAAAATCTTAATGAAAATCTAAACATAAACAAAGCAGCAGTTCATTGAATATTCCCCGAAATTAGTATACATATTTCATATCCAAAAATGTTTGAGAACACACTGCTGATCATCAAGCCGGATTATATGCACAAGCGGCGGCCAGTGCTGCTTAAGTTGCTATCCGAGGGATTCCAGCTGCAGGGCAATCGGAAGCTGTCTTTTTCACCGGAATTAGCTGCCGAGTTTTATGCTGACTATGCCGATGAGAAGGGCTTCATGCTGGAGGTAATTCTGCTCTCCAAAGGAGTCTCGGAGGCCTTCATTGTCACCAAGGAGAATGCTGTCCATGAACTGCTGAATATCATGATTTGTTACTTGTAAGTTCAATTCTGGAATTGTTTTTTCACACGTTCTTAGAGAAAATTAAATCTAGCGGTTCATGCTCGGATCTGGAACGGAATATTCATGTTACCAAAAATAGCGACAGTGTGGCTCGCGAGATTAACTTTATTTTTCCGAATTGTAAGTGGAAAGGATTTTGTAGTTTATTACAGAGACTTATGTATTTTTGATTTTGTAATAGATATCCATGAGCCCCATCAGTTGTTCGATAGAAATAACTTCTGCAATCGCCCGATGCTAAAGCCTCTGCTTGGGGAGATCTACGATATTCTACAGAACGAGGACTGTAGCCAAGATAACTGGAAGGTTCGCGTGTCCGATTATTTGGTGCGCAGCAATCCAACACTGCCACAGATCTCCAACCAGTGTCAAGTGCGTCCGGATACGGGCATTCAGGATAAGTCACAGCAAACGAATATGACCTATGCTCCCAAGCCGAGTGTTGCGGGTGTTCCACCCCGCACAAAGAAGACCGAGAGCAGCAGCTCTCCGCTGTCGTCCACTTCACCGCACTCCTCCATGCTGCTGTCCAGCTCGTCGTGTGTCACCTGCGGAGGATTTGACAGGACGGAGCCTAGCATTTCGGAGTTGGATCTCAATAAGCGCGTGGAGCCGCATGACGCTGAAGAGGTCTGTGTGGACGAGGAGATCCTCTGGAGAGAGGTGGTTGTGTACGAAGAGATTCAACCCGAAGAGGAGGAGGAGTACAAGGAGGGACACGAAATGGATGTCGAGGGTGAGGGCGGGTACGGACCTAGTGCCTCGGATGTGGAGTCGGACCGAAGTGCCAACGAGCCTCCACCGCCGCCAAAACAAGATGATGAGTCTAGCGAAGATGCTGCTCCGACAGCAGCTGCAACGCCAGCACCAACAGTTTCAGGAACTGCTACACCAGCTCCAGCTGCTGAACCAGAGCCTCAAGAAGCGGCTCCGCCGGCAGAGGAGGCTCCTGTTGCCGAAGAGGCTCCTGCTGCCGAAGAGGCTCCTGCTGCCGAAGAAGCTCCTGCCGAATAAGCTCATTTAACCTTTGCACCTGTTGCCACACACCGTTTGTTTGTTTATTGAAGCATAGAAAAAAAATGGCCCCGAATTCGCGCAATTTTTACAGCATCCCAGAGTCAACACGAACCACTGCATCGCCACCACCCACAGCAACACCTTCGAATGCGCACTCTCAGTTTTCGGAATGGGGGAGTTCAGATGCCCGCCCTGCAGTTTTTTTCCATCCGGAAAGTGCAGCGACATCAACAGGAGCAACAGCCGTGGCAGCAACAGCTTTTTGGCCCTCTTGCAAAAACATAGGCCAAGTTCTTTTTTCCTCCCTTTCAAATTTCCAATAAAAAAATGTAGAAAAATAGAACAAACAATGGAACACGAAAATATAATTTGTGGGCCAAAGTATGCCTTGCATTTGGCCCACTTTTTAGCCATGCAAACTGGTTAACACAAATTTAGGGATATCAAGGAACTGCTACAGATATGCAAATTTAATTTGTTTAATCTTTGATTGGGGAGTATTTAAGACAAAAATAATAGTTTATTAAATAATAAAAACTTGTTATTTTTATTGTTTTTATTACTATGGAAATACTTTTATCATTTTTAACCTTGAATTTGTAAAAAAAGAAACATTATTTATAGTTTAAGTAATTCTAGCAGAGTTTCCAGGTTTTTTTTGTGTATTCAAAAATTAAGTATACGTCGGAATGGCATGTTTATTAGCAGTATAGGCTTAATATCTACCAGCAGAAAACAAATCAAACGGAGGTTCAGTAAGTTCAGTTCCGCCTTGCAGGACATGGGTACGCCCACCTGACGCAGGTGATTGTCCCGAACTAGGCTAAGCTAACGAATGCCTTAGCTCTGCACAGTGGCATGAAAGGAAAAAATGTATAAAAATTTGTTTTTATTGCTTCTAATGTTACTAATTTAATTTAAATATTTACCAATTCTTAAGTTCATTGTTTCGTTTTGTAAATTAGACAATATTTGTACTAGTTTATTGCTTAGAAGATAGATTGGCATACTAATAGCATAACTATGTTTACATTTTTAATTCTGATTATGTTTTACTGCTGAATTCACCACCAACAATTAACATAAGATTTATTATTTAATATGGCTTGACTTTTTGTTTAATAAATCTGTATGAATGAAAATATTAAAGACATTTTATTAAAATGTATAATAATATAATAATATTTTAAATCATTAAATGGATAAATGCCAAAAATAATATTTTTATTTTTAAAATATAGTTTATTATCCAGAACAGAATCTGTCAATATATCTTTTATCTATCAATCTAGCTATATATTTATTTTTTCTATCTACCAATATATCTATATATGTACATATCCATCTATCAATCTATAATTATATTTATCAATCTATCTATGTTTCTATCTATCTATCTTTCTATCTATCTATTAATATGTCTATGCATCTATCTATCTATCTATATGTATATCAATCTATCTATCAATCTATCTATCTATCTATCCATCTATCTATCTATCTATCTATCTATCTATCTATCCATCTATCCATCTATTTATCTATCCATCTATCTGTGTATCTATCTATCTATTTTTCAATCTATCTATTAATATGTCTATGCATCTATCTATCTATCTATATGTATATCAATCTATCTATCAATCTATCTATCAATCTATCTATCTATCTATCTATCTATCTATCCATCTATCTATCTATCCATCTATCCATCTATCCATCTATCCATCTATCCATCTATCCATCTATCCATCTATCCATCTATCCATCTATCTGTGTATCTATCTATCTATCTTTCTATCTATCTATCTATCTATCTAATCTATCTATCTATCTATCTCTTTATCTTTTGCAACATTTCGCTGATTCCCAACCCACTGTGACCCTATAAAGCCGCCACCTCAGCAATTGAGATTGCGAAAAGTTGTTGTTGCGGCCGCATGTTTCAATGCCAGGCCGTTCCATAGCTCCCAGCAACCACCCCCGGGAACGGTGGCAGTGGGAGGGATGAAGGTGAGAGCCAAAGCTCTCCGGACGCCGTGCGCTATGCAACGCTTTCTACGGGTTGCTTACCACCCCCACCCGTCCACCTACCCATATCTCCGATTTCTGCGGCTTTTCTTCCGCGTTTTTTGTTGTTGTTTTTTTTTGCATTATTGCCAACGTCCCGGCAGGGCGGTCGGTATCTGTCCGCTGATTTCGTGGCCACCGCTCGTGTCCTGCGTCCTGGGTGCGGGGTTCTTCTGAAAATAACAAATAATTACTCAAAATAATAGACGCCGAAGCTTTCGCCAGCGACTGCGCAGCCGGCATCGCAGTCGCAGCCGCGGTCGACGTCGAGTCGGAACTGAACAGAACTGAAAGAGAATTGAATCGGTTTCGCAATACATACACAAACAATAGGCGCTGGGAAGTAGACGACGGCGAATCCTTGGCGGCTCAGCATTTCCACTGAATTCGCGTCGAGGAAAAGCGGAAAATCGGAAAAGCGGAGCGGAGTCAGCAGTCAGCGGCCATTTCGTATTGATTTTCAAGTGTGGTAAGCGGCAGCGCCAGTTAAAACGTTGGAAAAGACTCGGGAAAAACACGGTGAAAGCCCACCAAATGGCAGTGAAAAAGGGCGCAAGCAAATGTCAATGGCCAAGAGATATGTGAAAAAAGAGCCCAGGGGGGTGGTGGTGGTTTAAGGAAGTGCCAAAAATGAAGGCAGTGCAAAAAAAAGTGGCTATGAAAAGCAAAAAGAAATCGTGTGTGAAAAGTGCACCCCCAAAGTGCTGACCAAAAATAGTGAAGAAAAGCCCGAATTGTGCGTTAAATATAGCGCGCTTAAAAATAAATCCGGGCAGACACGGAAAAGCCTCAGACCTCAAGTCCAGAAAAGGCTGCGGGTCGAGAGGCAAGAGGCGATAGAGGAAGAGGAAGCCCGTATAAGCGGAAGAGGAAGAAGCGGCCGGCATACACACACAACCACAAGGGGGTGGCAACCCTACGCCCGCTAAAAGGGGGATGGCTTCGGCTTCGCCTTCGCCTTCGACAGCGGCCAAAAGCTCAAGTCACAAATTTTTGCGCAAGGGCAGGCCGCACTGAGTCGAGTCCGTGTCCGAGAGTCGAGTGCTTTTCTCGAAAGGGGGGTGGATGCCTCTGGGCTCTGCCTCGGCCGGCGTTGACGCTGACGTCGACGAAATTTCGCAACACTCGCACAACACACACACAGGGCACAATACACACTCCCCCACAGTTCCAGAGCTCGTTTGTTAGGGGTGGCATTGCTTGGGTTCCGGGAACACAATGGGAATGGCACAGGCAGCAAAAGGGAGAACACGGTGACTTAAATACCCTTGCACTGATAGAGATCTAGGAAATATAAATTACCTTACAAATTGTTAATAATTAATGATAAATTCTATGATCTTTAATTGCCATTCCTTGCTTGCTTTTAAGCCTTAAACTTGACCTTGAGGCGGCAAAAAAAAAACTGAACAATAAAGTAGAAAGTTCGTTTATAACCATTCAGAGCTGTGATTTATCTTATCTGTCGTGCTCCTGATTTATACAGATTTTTCGCTGAAATGTGTGCTATGCCATAGTAAAGCCCAACTATCGTGAATATCAAAAGTGCAACTATGGAACTATATTATGTAAGTAGGATCATAAACCCCTGCCTTAAGGGAGTAACATAATATTTACACCATTTTAAAAAGAGATTTCAAATCACAGAAAGGTTTATGCTCTCCAAGCTTTAGTTTTGGAAATGTAGAACTCTTAGCCTTTTAGGGTGTATTACTTTCCCTTGAATACCGACTAAACGCTGTTCCATTCCCTTTGATTTCACCCGTTTTCCCTTTCCTCTTCCTTAGAGCGGCGCCGTTAACATGGACAAGATGACGGTGGCCCAGAAGAACGCATATCTCGAGGCCCATATGGCTGTGCAGCAGCAAATGGCCCAGGCGGCCATTCAGTTCAAGCAGCAGCAATCCTCCCAGCAACAGGGCTCCCCCACCACGGCCAACAACAACAATAATAACCAACAGAATAATGGAAACATGCAGCAGCAGCAACAGCAGCAGCAACAGCAGCAGCAACAACAACAGCAGCAGCAGCAGCAACAACAACAGCAGCAACAACACTACGCGGCCACTATTAAAGTGCCGCAGATCAGTTCCTCGAGCGCAGCAGCAGCGGCGGCAGCCGGTGAGAGCACTTTCACCGTTCCCGACGACGGCATGGGCTTCGAGGGCGGCGTCCGGGTGCTGCAGAGCCTCGGCACCTGGTCGGCGGCCGAGCAGCTCACCTACAATATACCCAAGCCGAACCTCATTCCCTTCACAGAGCCATACGTTGAGGGAGGCTCGATGCATCCCGCCAGCCGGCTGAAGGCGCTGCAACAGGTGCAGCAGGCCTCCTCGGGGGTGCGCAAAACCAATCCCTCGAAGTGTGAGTAAATCTTAATAAATGTTGTATATTTTATCCATAGATTTTATTATTCTATTCATATGTTTTTATTCAGCCACCAACAAGGCATTCGAGTGCACGGTCTGCGGCAAAGGACTCGCCCGCAAGGATAAGCTGACCATCCACATGCGCATCCATACCGGCGAGAAGCCCTATATTTGTGAAGTATAAGCTGCCCTCGAGCCCCTGGTGGCCCATTGGCCATCTTTGGTGTGTTCCAATCTCTAACCAATTCCCTTTTGATTCTATTCCATATTGCAGGTGTGCAATAAGGCCTTTGCCCGCCGGGATAAGCTGGTGATCCATATGAATAAGTTCAAACATGTGACACCCACGAATATTGCTCCACTGGGCAAGCGGCTGAACAATATGGTGAAGAAGAAGGAACAACCTGATCCGCCGCCGGAGGACAACAAGCAGAGCCTGGAGCTGCAGCTGCAGCAGCAGGCCGTGCAGGTGGCCGCCCAGAACATTATTGTGCAGTCCGCCCAAGGGGCGCCGACGGCAATTCCCGGGATCATCATCCCTCACCACCAGCAGCAGCTCTCCTGGACCTGTGAGCTGTGCGGCCGGATGTTCTCGAGTCGGGACGAGTGGTCCATTCATGCCAAGAGTCATCTGGAGGTGAGAAGATGTCGGTAGAGCCTCCTGGCAGCACGGAACCAGGCGGATATCTTTGCAGTTCCATGGAGTGGATTTAATTCTTGTTCTCTTGCTTTCATTTCATGGTCTAGTATTGACAGCCGGAACGGCTAGTCGTAGAGTCAACAAAACCAGCAGCAGTGGCGGCGGCGGCAGGAGTCATTGCTAAGGCCGGCAACAGTAATCGCAGCTACCAGATGGACGCCAACCAGAACCAGATACAAATGGAGGCCCAAGCACTCAAGCAGAAGATAATCATACAAAATCAGATGATACTCAATGCCAGCCATCAGCAACAACAGCCGCATCAGCAACAGCAGCAGCAGCAGCAACAGCAGCAGCAGCAACACGTGGCCCACGGGAAGAAGGCAGCCAGAAAGCATCTGCAAAATCTCCAGCAGCAGCAGCAACAGCAACAGACCAGTGCGCCTATGTACAATAACAATAGTATTAGCAACCACACCAACAACCACAGCAGCCAGCAGCCGGGCCAAGAAGTAACTACCTATTAACCATCAGAACATCAACAGAACAGAACAGCAACACCAACAGCAAACAGCCAACAGCAACATTGAACACCTTGACCCATGTAGCTCTACCGTAATTCCGTATTCTGTATAGTATTCTGTATTCTGTCACCCTTCCCTCGTGTCTCCCCTCTCCCCGCGTATCCAGGTGGCGGTGCCGATGTCGCACATCATCGCCAACTCCCCCACGGCTGCCACCTACATGCAGGCCCAGCTGACCGAGCACGCCGGCAACATGCAACATGCTGGGATGCCCATTGTCACATATAATGGGAACCAGTACTGTGTGATTACCCGGGCCCCTGATCTAGATGTGGATGCGATGCAGAAGCCACTGGAATACGGCCAGGCCGCCAGTGGAGCCACCAACATTATAGTGATGTCGCCCATGCAACTCCTGCCTCCCCAGCAGCAGCAGCAGCAGCAACAACAACAGCCACAACAGCAGCAGCAGCAGCAACAACAACAGTAAGCCAAGTCAGGGAGAAAGGCTATATGCTCCCAGCTATACTATAAATACAAATTGTAAATAGAGTCTTAAGCAGCCAAGAGCGAATCCAAGTATATGTTTAAACGCACTACCCAGTAGTGTTTTGGTTAGGGAGTACTCACTGTTGGAGTGAATCAATAAATAAGTGAATGAACGTGAATTGAACCAATAAACAATACCCTTTTCTGGTTCACTCCCTCGTGAGCAGCATCCAAACACTACTACCCGGCAAAGGAATTTGTAAATGTCAGTTTATACGCATAGAGCCCCAGTGTCAGTCGAATCAAATCTAGTCTAAGCAACCTAACATATCCCCCGCAGATTTGTAGTTCCGTGTACTAACCCCCCCGCTCCCCCTACCGTAGGGCAGCCACAACAGCCACACTGAGATATATAGATATATCATTTCGATGCAGCTCCAGATCAGACCCAGCAACTAGTAAGCCCCTTTACTCAGACCGCGTGTATATTGTATGTGTTTCTATGGCATTGTTTGTACATTAAGCTAATTACGTACTCCAATTACGTCTTCTACTAAGCTCGGCGAGAGAAAACGATAATGAAAATGAAAATGAAATGAAAATGAAAATAAAAATGAAAATGAAAACCCAACAAGTAGCAGTAGTAGTGTCCATCAGCAAAGCTCCCAACACAACTCCCCCAATCGATTCCAATGGCAAACCATGTAAAGATCAAGCGAAAATAAATTTAATTTAATTAAATAAAATAAAGCAAATTTGTTATCTGTTTAAGGGATGTATAATTTTTATGGATTTATGATTGTTTTTTAAATTTTTAAAGTATTAATATTAATTTTTAAGTATACTTTGTAATAATTATAATTATTTATTAAGTTTTCTTTGTAATAATATAATCTATTCTGTTTTGTTTGTTAAATATATTTATAATGCTTCTAGCTAATTCATTTGTATTTAATTGTTTTTTTTTGTGTAAATAAAATATTCATTATCTTTGAGATATATTAAAAGGTAGTATTATTAATTTATTATTAGTTAAAAAATTCTCTTTGCGCTTTGAATTATAATTTACTTGAATTATTCCTACGTATGAGTTTTACGTTTTCATGTAAATTGTTTTTAAATATAAAATATTAATTAAAGAAAGCCTTTAACAAGTTTCAGCTATCGCTTTTTCCTACATTTTTGTGTGTTCGTAGCTTTGAAATAATTTTCGTCTCCACTGTTGTAAATCATGCAATATTACGTATACGCAATGTGGCCCATACTGAGCAACACATCAATTGAGTGCCACTACACTCACTTCTGGCCAAGTTACGCATAGAAGCCATTAAAGCACCTCATAATTGGCAGCTGTTGTCGTTTATTATTCTTGACTGGCCAACTTTGGCGGCATTCTCGCTTTTGGTCCAAACAAAAAAAAGACTGGCCAAAAGCGAAGCAGAAAAACCAAAACATTTGGTCAAACGCTGAGCTCACGAGTAGCAGCTTTTCGTTCCAAAAGTGAAAAATGCCGCGATTTGACCTTAGATGGAAACTCGTCGCTGTGGCAGCGCCGTCTCAGTCGCAGTCGCTGTCTGCGTCAACGCTGCACTGGCAGCAAATAAATTTCTGCCTCGAATGCTGTTTGCGTTCGTTTGCTAATAAATACAAGTCATTCGTTGAGTTGGCCAAAGGGTATAGACAAATTTCTAAAAAATAAAGGTAATACTTTTGAGATATACAAAAAAATATTTTTAATTTTAAAAAGAATTTTACTGGAAAATTAGCTGGAATGAATATATAAAATTTTCAAATTCCCACTGAGAAATCCTGTCAAAAATGTCATAAATAAATAGAAAACCTTTAATTCTTTCTTAACTTAAACTTTTTTTTTTCCCATAGAGTATCCTTTAGTTGGAAAATTCACAGCATCTCATTCTTATGTTGTTATTTATTTTTTTTGCGCAAGAATCGCAAATTAGTCTGGGCCCCTCAGATCGCTGATCACCTGAGCAAACTCAAACTCGACTGCCAACTCAAAGGCAAACGCGACGCCTACGACAAATGACTGCGCTCACGGTGCCGCCAACATCTCCGGCGGCTTGGCTCTCGGTCTCCGTTGGATTCTTTGTGTGTCAGTCGGTTTTCGGATCAGTCGTCGATCGGTCGGTTTGACCAGCAGCAATCATGCTGAACGGCAAGTTCTACACGGGTCTGCCGCCCAAAATGGTGGAGCGTCAGGCTGTGAAGGTGTGCAATCGCCAGGAGTCGCACTTCTTCTGGCCGGATGACTCTCGAGCAGATTCAGCGGTGGAGAATCGAGTGAAGAGAAGGAACAGCCAGCAGTTGGCTGTGGAGCGGCCCCTAGAACGACTCTCCTCAGCTCAAGACCCCTCTCCCACCGAAGTGGATACGCGACGGATGTTTCACAAGGAATTTGCCAGCTCCTCCATTCAGTTCTACGACAATCTGCAGTCAAATCCCTCTCCTGGGCTGCGAAGGGGTATGCGTCGGGAGCTGACACCCAAGCTCACCGAAGTCAAGCCGCGAGAGGAACGAATGGAGGACAAATCCATGGTGGACGCCAATGCCAGTCGTCGCCAGCAGGCCTACAGCTCCAAGATCCAGTTCTACGACTATGTGAACGAGGCCGATAATGCCACCCAGAACAATGTGCGGAGACCCCAGATGGACTTGAACGACAAGCGCGAGGTGGAACTCAATTCCAAGAACAGCCCCAAGCTTCAGGTCAAACGGAATGTGCGCAGTTTCAGTGTGGAACTGGAACCGAAGGTGACCAAGAAGCCCCTAAACGACAGTCCCGAGTGGCGACCAAGACCACGACCACTGCCCATGCCCAAGAAGATACTGAAGCATCATCCTACATCTCTGCAGGATCAGGACTCTTTAGATTTTCTAGACAACCGCGTGCGGCGATTGCAGTTGACGCGAAGTCCTGGTCTGCCCAAGAAGCATGTGACCTACAACGAGGAGGCGGCGGAGTATGCCTACTACGAGGATCCCCAAGTAGATTTGATTCCGGAACCCCTCTACGATAATCGCCCTCGTCAGCAGCCAAATATGCCCACCGGAAGTCGCCATCAGCAGCCACATCAGCGTCAGCAGCAGCAGCAGCAGCAACCGCGTTCATTTATGGAAACTAGTCGGGCCAAGCCATTAAATAACAATAATAACTACCAGCAGGCCAGCGGTAGGAAAATCTTGCCAAAATTAACCGAGAGCCCGGCGGCAGCAACACACATGCTGGATGAGGTTCCCTCCGCTCCACCCACTGCCGCCGATCCCCGCAAGCACCTGCGCAGCAGCCTCTGCTTCAGCGGCGACGCTCTCATGGTGGGCGGTACGCCGGCAGCACAGTCAGCGCAGCGCAGCTCTGCGGGGCAGCGGATCAGCGTGGGTCTCCCAGATTGAGTCTCAATCCATTCTGCTGGGAATTGCGTGTTTAATCAGCCTGCAGGTGCACAGGGAGAAATATCAGAGAAAGTCGTTGGATATTGAATAGTGTTGCATAAGAAAATAGGTCTTGCCGGCCAGAATTTTATAGAAACCAATTTGATTTCCTAAATATTAAATTTATTTATCAAAAATATATCCAAGTTTCAACTCGATAAAACCCATTTTAGGCACTCTTTCTATTAGGCTTTTTTATATAATTTTTTAAATATTCTTAAATCATAGAAGAAATCTTTAAAATCAAGTTACATTAAATATTATTTTCTGTCATTGCTTCAGAGTTTCTTTGTACAAATTACAAGCAATTTCTTTTTAATCAGGTTAACATTTTATGGTGTCTCTTAAATTAAAAGATAAATTCAAAAAGTGCTTTAAAAATAATTCTAACAATGTATATAGATATACTTTTCCCTGTGCATTAAAGTTGACACCAGAAAACCTGCAAAACTTAATTGAAAGCAACAGCTGCGACTGCAGCAGCATTAAAAATCACAGCAAAAACACAGCAACCTCTGAAGGCGCGGCGCGGAGGCAAAAACAGCCACAACTTTGTTGGCTTTTATTTTTACGATCATCTGCCCAACTTTGACTTCACCCACGAACGAATGAATCGGCATTCGTTGAATCTATATATATATATAAATACTACATATATATGCACATAAACAAACCTTGATCTTGACTAATTTGTGAGCCGTCTGGCTGCCTTTGTTTTTGTTGTGCAATCCGAACATGTATTAATTTAGCATTTTAAGCCAACGCAGAATAATCTATAATTATTATAATAGAGATATGCTAATAAACTGATTTTACATATAACCAAATGAACTTCGAATTGGGAATCATTCAATTAGGGCGAAGTGTGCTTATGGATTAATTTACTTATATTTTTATTAAACAAAAATTATTTACATTTTTATAAAATTGTTTTAGTTTTTTAAACAGTATTTAATTTTATCCATTATATTAAGGCATTCAATATTAAAACAAACTATTAACAAGGTAAGCAAGTATGCGGTCATATAACTAAAAAAGCAATCAACTTTTATCGAGAAAAAGTAACAATAAATTCAATGATTTACTGCCCAATAGATCGATTGAATATTATTATTATTTATGAGGCTTTGTTAAACTAAAGGTAAAATAAAATATCATAAAATACTTTACAAAAAATATTACACATATTGAAGCTTAACTTTCAAAAAATAAGTTAATACTGCTTTTTTATATACATTTCTTTTTAGAAAGCCAAAATAAAACACTTTTTCCCATGACCACTTACTTCAAATAGCTGCAGGTGTAGGCATTCCTTGAACCAAAAGTCATTAGATCCTCAATAGTATTCAATTTGAAGATAATATTAAATTGGCCTACACTCCAAGTCCGATTTAATCTGAATTCAAATCGGCCAGTGGCCCCTTTAATAAACCGAAACAAACCTATGGTTATTTACGGCACCCTTTCGTGCCGCCTTGCTTTATGGGATCATTTGAATTCCCGCCAATTTGGGAGCTGAAATCGGGTGGAGCGGAGTGCCTGGGCAATCAAGTCATTGCTCTGGGCAGCTCACCTGGCCATGCCCAAAATTCCGAAACCCATTTGCAGGTCCCTGCCCCAGCCGCAACTCCTTTCACAAAAGCTCTCAGCAGGTTGGCCGAAAAAAGCGAAATCCGTTTGGTGGCATTGTCAAGACCCAGCGGAAACTCCAGCTGACTTTGAAGTTGAAGTCCAAGAGCGAGTGCAACTCGATTCGCTCACAAGGAAGCGGGAAATTAAGCAAAAGTTGCAACAATTGCGACGGCCACTTTGCCACAATTGTCACGCGTGTTGAACTTGAGCTTGACCTTGGCTGTGGAAAGTGGGAGTGGGGGCTAACCACCCATTGTCCGCTTGTCCACCAATCATGCACTTCCAAGGCTTCAATTTAGACGGGAATTTAATTAAAGCATCGCTTTAATTGCCAGCAATTTCCATCTGCCATGGGAACAGCGAAAAAACAAGCTGCAAAGAAAACTGAAAAGCGAGACACATGCGGACAGGATAAGAGTGCAAAATAATTGTGCAAATGAAGCGTGGTGAAATGTTATGCAACTCCCCGTTCCCCCGTGTTCAAATCGACATCCATATCCACGTCCACGTCCACATCCATTGCCATTTCTATTTCCACTTCCCCAGCTTCCACAGACAAGACAAACTGCCTCCGTATGGTATACATCTTCCGCATTACGATCGCGCATCCTGGCCACATAGAAAATAGTCCAAGCGTGCCGGCAAAAAAGGCCAAAAAAGCGAAGCCAGCTGGACTAACATTTCCTGGCTCACTGGCGGTGGCCCCCGCTGAACCTGAACTTCGGGCCTAAAGCGGCGAGCGTTTATTGGGTAACTGATCGGAATGGCTAATGCGCCGTGGAAACCCGTTTGCAGATCGTTTTCAATTCAAACGATTCGATAAGGCGTTTCTTCTGCCCCTCAAGAGTGGGTGGATGACTCGCCGGAGGCGGCAAACAATGGTTAAGCTGGAGAAAGAAATAAAATAGTGGGAAAGTGGGAAAAAGAGGGGAAAATTTTAATGTGATTTTTGGGATTTATGTCTTAAACGCTTAGATTGAATAATTATTCATTTAAGAAATTTATAAAATTCTTTTAAGTTAAATTTTTAATCTTTTTCGTCAAAGAAAGGTTGTATTTATTATTTAAAACAGTGTCTAAAATTGCTGTTAACAAGTTTATTGACTAAATTACAACCAGAGGAGAAAGAGACGATTTGAAAACACTGCCGCACTTTTAGCACTTTTAATTATGTTGAAAATTTAACAAATTTTACAGAAAATTCAAATTGTTTTATAGTAAACACCTTTAATAATTATTTATATATCATTTAATTTGAATCAATTTGTATAACAATTACAATACAAGTAATCAACATCACACCATCCATAAAAGGCATAAATATTTGCATATTTCCACTACCTATAATTGCACTTTTTGTGTGTTCAATTTGCTTACTTTCTTATTAAGTCACAAAAGCAAAATCCCCACAACCCATTTACAGTCTCGAAGTAGCAAATGGCCATCGTTATGCGTAATTACGGCCATAAAGAAACATTTTATTCAAGACCCCATACCCCGGCGCATGCGCTCTATTTCCTACTGGAAATGCAAATGATGCCTCAGTTTCAGTTTCAATTTTAGTTTCGTTTCCTCCAGCTTCGAGTTGTGAACTGTAGCTGTATCTCAGTGGCAAGTCCATGCGTAAAAGCGGAGATTTCAATCTGGTGGGTACTGGCGGTGGTGGTGGATACTGGCGGCGGCTCACCTGGCAGGTTTCAATTGCGATTGCTTTGGCGATTGCAAAACATGTTGCGGCTCTGGCTTTGGCTCGAGGAAGCTGGCATAAAACTGTTGCGTCCGTTGGCCGAACTTTCAGTTTCGTTGGGGCCACGCTGGTGGTTGATGTGACTGAATAGTGAGTTGAATAGGAGCTTAGGAAAGCCCGACCCGACCCTCCACTCAAAATGCGAATTTGCTACAATGTAAGCTGCTCTTGACACCTGGATTTACACACCGGAGCTCACAATTAATCTGGAATATAACCTCTGGTTCTCAGTTCTGGGCTGCTGCCATGCTTCTGGTCACCGCCTCTTCCGGGCTGAGACCACCGAGATCTTACTACCGAAGGAGTTACTTCAGTGCATTGGCTTCGGGAGCGGGACATGGACATGGATCGGTATCATCGTCGAGTTCCCTGCCTGGACCCGTGAGATTGGGACCTGCCGGGTACCTGCGATCCGATCTGCAGACGAACGAGAGCAAACATCGGCCTGTCAGCAAAAAGTATCCCAAGAAAAGCCATTACAGGCCCTACGGATCGGTGAGTTATGGCAAAACGTTACTAAAGTATAAAGTAGCTGTTGGGAAAATTGATAGAAAACTTTATTTGAATGTTAAAGTGGTTTTAAAGAGATAAAATATAAATCATTAAAGTACGCGCTGAAAACCTACATAATTAAATGATAAATTTTTAAATAAAATTTCAATGAAAACTGTGAACTAAGTTGTATAAATACATATATTCTTTCAAGTAATTAAATATCTATAAAATATTATCTAATTATTATTTCCAAACTCTTTTTCCAGCAAGAAGAAGATGACTATTCCGGCGAGCGCTACAACTCCGCGGAGTACTCCTCCGCAGAGTCTTCCGTGCAAGACAGCCGGGAATACTCCATTGGCACCCAGATCCGCGTCCAACATCCCATTACAGTGCCCAAGAAGGCGAGTAGCTCGGGCTCCGGATACTCTAAGCAGCCCAAGTATGTGACAGCGATCCCCTACAAGACCACGGGCTATGGCTCAGATGTTCACATTGGTTCCGCATCCGGTGAGGATGTGGGTCCTCCACCAAAGCGCTCCAAGTGGAATCCCGTCCAGTACGATGCGGAAGTGGATCCCTTTCATTTAGTGCCCCCGCCAAAGGCCACAGCCGCCTCCAGCAGTAATTCGTATAGTGTCTATGAGGCGGATAACGATGACTACGAGGTTCCTGTGCCTCGACCTAAGAGCCACGATCGCTACAAGAATGTGGCTTCCAAGAAGCAGATCGAGGCCTACCTCGAGGACCAACAAAAGCTACTGGACGAGGCTATCAAGGTACAGCTGCTGAACAACCCCAAGCTGAAGAAGTTCCTCAAGGCGCAGGCCCAGGAGCACGAGCTGGAGTCCCGTCCCGACCTCGAGATCGAGGACTTTGAGGCCTTTCCGCCCAATTTTTCCGGTCCCGGACCGCTGCGTGGCAAGTACCTAGATCATCCACCTCATCCACCAAAAGGATCTCGATCCCGACGACGTCCACCCAGCGTAGAGCTCCACCGACCGCCCAATTCCAAGCCGCTGCTCAAGCCCAAGCGAAAGTATCGATCTACGGCACTGGTCATCAATGTGTGAGCAGGACGAGGTCCTCAGTCCGCAGTCCCTGCCAATCCACTAACTTAAGCATTACCTAGGAGTACGTAGATTAGTCGTGTTGTACAGTATATACATAGATGTAAATAATAAAAGAACATTTACTTTATCAGTGTTTTTTTGAATCGTATGATTTGTCAAGAATATAAAGAGGATGAGTATTATTTTAAGAGACGACTTATTCATGATAACCTTACCAGTCTTATATATTGAGCTCCTTTTACTTATGTATGCGATAACTTATACCCATCCATATATAAAGAACATACATATATCTGTCTGATGTTGGAAAACCAAAACCAAGATCTGGCTATATAAAACCAACAAGCTCGAGAACTGAATTCTTAACACCTCCGATTAACTTTTAGATGGCGTTATTATTCAATATTACTCTGAAAATGCAATGAAGTATTTGATAATTTAAATAAAATCATACCAATCGTCAGCAAACATTTATGGCATAAAGGTAATTTTAATGAAGATAATAAACATTTTGAGGGCAAGCTATTGATTCCCGACTGGATTTTGTAAAGCTTTAAGGAATTCTTATCGGAGAGAATGAGGCTTTTGTTGCTGCATATATCGGCGTCTAGGATAACGACATCCCCGAATTAGAGCCAATTGCGATGGATGTAATCAGATGTAATCAAGATCAGATGGCCTTTGATGGGACTCCGAAATTTTAATGTTTTCTCAGAATTCCTCTCCAATCGCAAAAACATACATACTCTGCAAGCGAAGAGCATGAAACCCATATTTGCGACTTTCTTATCAATATGATTTTTAAGGTTTATTTATTCAGTCTCTAGAGCTATATAAAGAACAGACTCCTCACTCAATTCTTCAGTCCAATTTCAGCGAATTCAAGTGAAATCGCCAGAATGAGAAGCCTTTACATATTTTTCGTGTTGCTTTTATTAGCAGAATTTCATTTGGTATATAGTCAATTCCAATTGAAAGTAAGTCATTTAAGGGTTATTAAACATTTCATTAATTATTATAATAATAAATTATATGCTCCCAAAACTCCAAACGTATTCAGGATCATTACAGGGGTATCGTTTTCGAAGGAAATGGGGAAAGTGATCACCTTGGCAGAGGAGCAGTGATGCGTGGCTGGTCGCGGCCAACTAGCACAGAAAAGCCTAAGAATCATTTTTGAAGGAGGGTCAACTCAGCTTATGCCTGCGTAAAATGTAAAATTGGTATTTATTGGTAATAATATAAACAACAAAAAACAACAACATAAAAAAAATCAGAAAGAAAAGCTATAAACTGAGCTATTATCAGCGGATAATTGAAAATATATAAATAACTCAAAAAAACATATTAAAACGTTTGTAAACATTTGAAAAAATGAAAAGAGCCTCGAAAAGGCATATTAAGGCTTACCTAAAGGACCAGACGAAGCTCCAAGACGAGGCCATCTCTAAGCTCATCCACCAAAAGGATCTCAATCCCGATGACGTCCACGCAGCGTGGAGCTCAATGGCAGCTGCTGTGGCTCAATGAAAGAAAGGTGAGTGATTCTGCATGATGATATTATAATAAATATACTAATAATAAATATTAGTGATCTAGAAACACCAATATTCCAATGGAACAGTAACAGCAAGGTTTAAATGGTTTCAATATGATGGAGCTCGAGTTCAAATAACTCCAGATAACTTTTAGAATACACTTAACATTCTATGTAATTCTGAAAATAATGAATTTGTTATTAAACAATCGTAGTAGTTAGGCAAAAACATTTATGACTTGGTTAACAGATAATTTTCATAAACACAGAAAACATTTTGAGGGCTAGCCTACCTATGGCCGATTCTGGGATCCTCCTGGCTGCGGTTCCTCCTCGTGCTGGCCCTCTCTGGCTGCCTGGAGGTCATTGGGTCCCGACTGCTGATCATCCATCATTTGAGACGGCGAGTAGACCTTCTCTTCGGTGACCAGGAGACTGTTCACGGATATCGAGGTGATCAGCGTGGAGTTCGGCTTGATGGCATACTTGCCCACCCGTCCGCCCCTTTCGCTGGCCACCGTGTCCGTGCGCAGGTAGTTGGCCCCCTTGGCAGTGATCACGCACAGATCAATGTTCGAACCGGAGCCTAGGTCGTTGAAGACCCCGGCCGAGATAGCCTCACGGACCAGCTGCTTGCCCTCCTCATACCCGAGATCCGGACGCCAGCCGTGCTCCAGCACGGACATGGCCGCCAGAGTGCCAGAACCCATGGCAACGTACGGTATTTTATCATTGGATCCGCACGGATAAATGCAGTAGATCTGCGGCCCCGACCTATCCACGCCGCCCAGCAACAAGGCGGCACCGATGTGACCCTGGTAGCGGAACAGGGTCCGGCGGAGGAGCATGCTGGCGCAGACCACCGGCACCACCGATCGCCCAGTGTTCAGGCTGTGCATATCCAGCTCCGCGGAGGTCATCACGGTCATCATCTCAGTGTCGGCGGCAGTGCCAGCGCCACAGCAGCTGTTCCAACAAATAGATATAAAATTGGAAATAAAAGCTGAATTAATTAAGACACTCACTAAATGTGGTTCTGCAGGTAGTGGATCTTGGAGCAGTTCTTATCGGAGACAATGGGGCCTTCGGTGGCCCGGGTATCGGCCCCCAGAATAACGCCGTCCCGGTAAATGAGACCCACAATGGATGTGCCAGTGCGCACAGCCTTCGGCGGCTGGTATCCCTGGGCAAGTAGCTCCGCGTTTCTAGAGAGGAATGAGTAAAGATTCAAGCAATGGTTTCCAAAGCGATTGGATCACCTCACCGCCGGCAGTTTACGAAGTTGAAGCCGGAACGCACACCGGGAATATCCGCGGACTGGCTTTGAGCTGGGAGATGGTGGAGCATGACGGGAATATATATACTTATATATATGAAATCAGGATAAAATATTTGTGATAATTGTTGGAAGTGTTATGAAAAGACAGTAAAGCATCTGACATATGTGTTTCGGTTTACTTTTTTCCAGGAAAACTTTTGACTATTAAAATTGAAGCTAAGAAATATTTGTTGCCATTAAACCGAAAGTGATAGATCTCTCGGAATTCCACTCTTATCGCAAAATGAGCGAAAGGTCAGGAATTTCTTATCAATATATATATAATATATGTTTACTCAGCCTCAAGAGCTATATAAATGGCGGTCCCCTCACTCTCAGTCACAGTGCAACTGAAGTGAACTCAAGTTAAGTCAGAATGAGAAACCTTTACTTACTTCTTGTGCTCCTCGTAATGGCACAATATGATTTTATTTTTTCACAAATACTTCAAAATGATACCAAAGTAATAACTGCTGTAAGTATATTTTAAAAGTTTTTTAATCAAGAAAACCAGTAAAATAATCATATTCTTAATGTTTTTTAGCTGTCCGTTTGGTCTGGAAAGCAAACTGTAACTCATTCGAATAAACCTATACCAATTAGGTGGTTTTTAAATAATCAGTAGTGAAACCAAAAATAAATAAATAAAAACTCGTGGAAGAATTGTGGAAATTATTTACGTTTTTGCCATTTGCATAATAATAAACTTTATAGACATTTTGCACGGCTATCCACCTTACCCACCAAAACAAAATCTCGATCCCAACGATGCCCATCCAGCTTATAGCTCCTCCGACAAAGCAAAGTATAGGTCCAAGACACTGGTCATCAAAAGGTGAACAGCTCCTCAGGTGAGCTCCGCGGCCAATCTACTAATTAAAGCATCACCTGGGAGTACATACAATAGCCGTGGTGCACCGCTGCAAATAATAAAAAATTATTCACTATTTTAAATATTTTATTGCTTTGTTGATTAGCCAAGGAATTGGATAACAACGTAATTCTTAAGGAATTTCAAATGATGTCATCATACTTTGGCATGAGTCTGAATTTATTATAAGGATTTCCTTCATTATCGCAACAAATATTCAGCTGGCGCATGGTACAAAAACAAATGTGGGAACTTTCTTATCAATCCCATTTTTAAGGTTTATTGGTTTATTTACTCACCCTCAAGAGCTATATAAAGAGCAGCCTCCTCAATTCCGCAGTACAACTTAAGTGAACTCAAGTGAAATCGCCAGAATGAGAAGCCTTTATATATTTTTTGTGCTCCTTGTATGGACACAACTTCAATTAATTTCTGGTTTTCAGCAGGCAAGTCATTTAATTCAATTGATTTATAGTAATACAAAAGTTAGTCATTGAATTATAATTAAACATATTATTAATTTAAAATAATAATGTATGTTCCCAAAACTCCAAACATTTTCCGGATCATTACAGACAGTTTTCACATTCGATTTCGAAGGAGGTGTTGAAAGAAATCACTACGGACTCGCATGGCCGAGGATTGACTGGTATCCCACACGAACCTCTCCAAGGCCTTATGACAACATTTAAAAACATTTGTCTGAATTGTGAAAATTATAAATTGTTTTCTTTCCATTTGTATACCAATAAAATCGATCACACTTTTGAAATACTTCACACCTCTACATATTTTGCGAAATTAAACTTTAATCAATTAGGTTTTGCCTTACATTTTTGGTAATCAAACTCCTAAAACCTATGATTTTTATTATAATTAATTACTATTTTAGCTGTATGTAGCTTGTATGAATAATGAAAATTAATTATGTTTTTTCCAGTTTTGTACCAATAAAATTAAACGTACTTTATAGCTACATCAGATTGTTACAAATTAAGCAATGTTATGTGGGGTTCGAGGTGCTTAATTTTTCCTTTACATCCTTGATAACCTTGTAACCTTTGAGATTTTTTATAATTTCTTACTCTTCAAGTGACGAGATAACTTCGGTTGTCCAGGTATCGGCACCCAGATGGATTTATGGGCAAAATATCTGTTGTCTGAATGAGATGGTAGAAAAAATTGTTGACAGTATTGTGAGTCGCTTGAAAAGAGAGAAAAGCTTTCGATATATGTGTTTGGATTACCTTATTTATTCAAGAAAGATGAACTATATTATATTAAATAAGTAAGCTTTTTAATTAATGGTTGTCATAAGCCGACGTGACTCAGAAATTTTAATTTCTCAGATCGTCCCTCTTATAGCAAAAACATTCTCTGCAAGCAGAGGGCATGGAACCCATAATGGCGACATTCTTATCAATATGATTTTTTTGGTTTATATACTCAGCCTCAAGAGCTATATAAAAAGCAGCCTCCTCACTCAATTCCACAGTACAACGTAAGTAAATTCAAGTGAAATAGCCAGAATGCGAAACCTTTGTATATTTGTTTTGCTACTTGTATGGACCGCACTTCAATTAATTTCTAGTTTTCCACAGGCAAGTCATTTAAATATATTTTTATTCATTTATTTCAATTGGCTTATAGTAATACAAAAGTTAGTCATTTAATTATAATAAATTAAGAGATAGCAAAACTCCAGATATATTCTGGAGAATATACAGGAATACCTGTACCGAGAGGCTCAACTCAACCAACAACCACTCGAAAGTCTAAATTATTTAATAAATTTATTATATGATCAGCAGTCCCTTCACTCAACACTACTCAAGTGTTCGGAATTAGAACTCTTTATTGGACAATCCCAAAAAAGCGGAGGGCAAGAAAAAAATGAGTGTTTATTGGTAATAACATAAACAACATAAAGTAATAACATCAAAAGAAGTCAGAAAGAAGGACTTAAAACTGAGCTATTATGAGAAGGTCTTTGTGCCCTGGGACCTTTCTTATCGTTATTATGTAAATCTACATTTATTAAACCTTCCACTGAGCCCCAAGAGCAAATCAAATAAAAAGCTAGCTTTTCACTCAGTTCCATATTCAACTCGAGTGAAGAGGTCAGAATGAGAATCCATTATATACTTTTTGTACTCCTCGTATTGTTTTCTGGGTATACACAGTCAGGTCATTTAAAAATTAATACGATCTTAAAAAAATTAATAAAATTTTTATTTATTTTAAATATCAGTAAAATGCATGCTATAAACACTCCAAACATATTTTGGATTATTTCAGATGAATTGCTCTACCGTAGGAAATTTTAAACGCTATCCCAATGGAACAAGTATAGTAAGGGACAAATGGTTTGGTTGGAATTAGTTGGAAGAGCCCAGAAAATACATATATATCCCAACAATTATGTAAAAGCATTGTAAACACTTTAGAAATTATTTAAGTTGTTGCCATTTATGTAATAATAAACTACTTCACAGAGTTACAACATTTGACAGGTTTATGTGGGGTTGCAGACGCTTCAGTTTTCCGTTGCACATTTTAAGTTGATACCCTTGTAACCTATGATTATTTGTATAATTTCTGACTCTTCAAGCGACGAGATATCTTCGGTGGTCCGGAATAAAGCCGTCCCAGTATATGAGACCAACGATGGGCCAGCAGCCCCGCATTTCTGGAGAATAATGAGTAAGGATTCAGCAAACGGCTTCGAAGGAGATCAACTCATCACCGGCAGTTGAAAAAATTAAATCCAGAACGCGCTCTAGGAATATCCATGGACTGGCTGTGAGGCGGAAGATGATGGAGCATAGCGGATATATAGAGTGTGTGTTGGGTTCATGTGAAAAATATCTGTTATCTGGATGAGACGGTTGGGAAAATTGTGGACAGTATTGTGACTCGCTTGAAAGGACAGAAAACCCTTCGATATATGTTTTTAGGTTTCTTTATTTTTTCAAGAAAGATTAATTATATTCTATTAAATAATTAAGCTTTACATTTAATGGTTCTCATGAGATGACGTGACCCCGAAATAATCATAATTATATAATTATAATAATATAATAATAATCGGAAAATTTGTAGAAAAATAAATAATAACTTTGTTGGTTATCAACATATTTTCATCGAATTTGAAACATGGCCATTTTCTATTATTCTAGAACTTCGTTTTTAATTTTATAGTTCAATTGCAATCTGCAAGGGTATATGAACTTCGGCGAACCGAAGTTAGCTTTCTTTCTTGTTTTGGTTTATTTACTCAGCCTCAAGAGCTATATAAAGAGCAGCCTCCTCACTCAATTCCACAGTACAACTCAAGTAAACTCAAGTGAAGGCGCCAGAATGAGAGCCTTTAATATATTTTTTATGCTGCTTGTATTAGCAGAATTTCAATGGATTTATACTGCAGCTGTGAGTATAATTAAACATTTCATTAATTAAAATAATAATTAATGTGCTCGCAAAACTCCAAACATATTCCGGATCATTACAGAATCACGATTTCGAAGGAGGTGTTGGGAAAAAGCACACGGGAAGCGTTGTAACGAGGGCTGGCTGGTCGCACCCAACAAGCACTGAAAAGCCTACAAACTATTAGGGTAGAAAGGCAACTGAGCTTATGCCTGCGTAAAATGTTTAAACATATACAGAACAACATTTAAAAAATGTTTCTCAATTGTGTAATTGACATTTTTAATATTTGCCGAAATTAAACATAAATGAATTAATTAAAACCCCTGAAATCAAACATTTTTAAAATAATTAATTACTTCTTCAACTTCTAAAATTAGAAGAAAGCTAGAGTCTTTCTTATAGCTTTAAATTTCACTTTTAAATTACAAAATTTATTAAATCATCCAGTGAGCAGCTATTGGGGCATACTTATATGAACACGCAACCCCCTCACTCAACACTACCCAATTGGCCGGAATGAGAAGTCTTTATTGGAGAATTTTTGCCTAATCCTTTTACTTATCTCTTCAAGAAATTTAATTTTTAAGATCGATCTATAGCCACAGAATTAATTATAGTCTTGATACTTTGCTTGTGTTCGAAATTATAATGTTTTCCGGAGTTCATGACTTATCAGAGAAAAGCGGGGAACCGGAAAACAAAAATGGGTGTTTATTGGTAATCACATAAACAACATAAAAAAATGCAGAAAGAAAATGATCTGTAACCAGTTAAAAATATAAAAATAAATCAAAAAAGCTTAAAATTGTAAAAATATTAGAAAATATTTCCATTTGTTTACCAATTACAAAGGAGGAACAGGGGAGATTAGTAAATAAAATGCCACTCGGGATCATAAGATGAAATCAAATTCAGTACTACTTACTCTTAAATTAATAAATAATTGTAAGTTTTGAAAATTATATGAAAAGATTTTAACGGAAAACTGGTCATCGTTAAAAAATAATAAAATTACACATTAAATATTCATATATTTAAATTAAAAACGATTGCCATACCAGACTCAACACTTAAAGCCCCATTGACCGTTAACTAAGCTCAACCACTTTATAGAAAACAGACACCCTACTCAGTTACAAGCTGCGACTCTAGTAAAGTGGTCAGAATGAAGAGCTTGTATATTGTTTTGGCTATCCTAGTGTGGCTAGGATCTCAATGGATCGCTGGACAGCCCTTGGGGTTTAATGAAATAAAGGTGAGTGATTCTGTATGATGACAAAATAATATATTTATACCAATTATAAATACAAATGCGTAATCCATAAACATCAAGTTTTCCATCTGGCAAACTCATTCGGTGGAACGCTTTATCTACTCATAATGGAAAACCAAAACCAAGATCTGGCTATATAAAACCAACAAGCTAGAGAACTGAATTTAACATCTTTTAAAACGTAATAAACTATTTGTAAATTTAGTATTTTTAACCAAGCGTCAGCGAACATTATAGCATAAAGGTAATTTAAATGAAGACAATAAACATTTTGAGGGCTAGCGGCAGAGTCTCGACTGGATCTCATGGAGCTTTAAGCAGTTCGGAGAGAATGGGGCCTTCAGATAGGATAACAACATCCCGCAATTGAAAATGAATGAACTTGTGCGATGGTGAAATATATATGAAATATGTATATTCTGTGTTGGGTGTAATCATATATAATATTGGATTTCAAGAATTCCTCTCTTATCGCAAAACATATTTGGCAAGAGGAGGGCACAAAAACAAAGTTAAGGACTGTCATATCAATATAAAATAAAAGTTTTTAAGCATAAAAGAAAAATATCTGGATGAGACTGTTGGGAAAATTATTGAGTCGCTTGAAAAGACAGAAATACCTTCGATATTTGTGTTTGGGCTTACTAATATTTTCAAGAAAGATTAAATATACTATATTAAATATTTAAGTTTTTAGTGAATGGTTGTCATGAGACTACGAAATTTTAGTTGTTTCTTAGATCGCCTCTCTTATCGGTAAAACATACTCTGCAAGCTGAGTGCATAGAACCCATAATTGCGACTTTATTATCAATATGATATTTTTGGTTTATTTACTCAACCTTAAGAGCTATATAAAGAGCAGCCTCTTAACTCAATTCCACAGTACAACACAAGTGAACTCAAGTGAAGTCGCCAGAATGAGAAGCCTTGATATATTTTTTGTGTTGCTTTTATTAGCAGAATTTCATTTGGTATATAGTCAATTGGATGTAAGTCATTTAAGGGTTATTAAACATTTCATTAATTAAAACAATTTTAAATTTTATGCTTTCAAAACGCCAAACATATTCGGGATCATTACAGGAAGTTGACGCTATCGGAGGAAATACTAAAACAGATCACCGTGGAAAAGGAATAGTGACGGGTAACTGGTTGCACACAACAAAACCTTCGAAGAAATCGGGAAGGAAGACCAACTGAGCGTATGCCAACGTAAACTGTTTAAACATATGAAGAACAACATTTAAAAACATTTGTCAGCCCCAAGACTACATATATTTAAATGGCGGTCCCCTCCCTCACAGCCGCATTGCAACTCAAGTGAACCCAAGTTAAGTGGTCAGAATGAGAAACTTTTATTTACCTATTGTTAATTAATTTTTTCACAAAATCCTTCAAAATGATACCAAAGTAATAGCTACTGTAAGTATATTTGAAAAGTTCTTTAATCAAGAAAACCAGTAAAATAATCATATTCTTAATTTTTGTAGCTGTCCGTTCTGTCTGTAAAGTATAGTGTAACTCATTAGAATAAACCTAAACCAATTAGGTGGTTTTTAAATTATCAGGAGTGAAACCGAAAGTAAATAAATTAAAACTTGTTTATGATTTGTGGAAATTATTTATGTTTTTGCAATTTGTACAAAAATAAACTTTATATGTAGGCATTTTGTACGGCTATCCATCTTACCCACCAAAAAGATCTCGATCCCGACGATGCCCATCCAGTTTAGAGCTACACCGACAAAGCAAAAGGTGAACAGATCCCAAGCCTATCCTCACAGATGCAAGTAATAATAAAATAAAAAATCATTCACTATTTCAGTTAGTTTATTGCTTTATTAATTCGTCAAGAAATTGGAAAATATTCTAATTTTCGGGGAATTTCAAATTATTTCATTACGTGAGTCCGAATTTAATGATTTCTTAGAATTTCGATAAGCAACCAATATTCGGCAGGCGCAGACACAAAATCAAAGGTGAGAATATTCTTATCAATCCCATTTTCAAGGTTTATTGGTTTATGAACCTCCACAGCTACATATGCATATAAAGAGCAGCCGCCTTGCTCTGTTTCATTCAGCTACTCAATTAAAAGGGGTCAAAATGAAAAACATTTGGGTTGGGATTAATCAATTAACATAACATTAAAAGAAATAAGAAGGAATGGCTTCATAAACTTATATGTTAACTACGGATTACAGAATAAAGATATACAACCATTAGTAACACTTCTTAAAATTAATTCATTCTTAATCATATGTTTACCAATAAAATTGAACATAATTTAAGTGGGATTAAGTGGCGTCAGAGATGCTAATTTTTCTTTTACATCCTTAAGAGCCTTGTAACGTTTGAGTATTTTTATAATTTATTACCCTTCAAGTGTCGAGATAACTTCGGTTGTCCAGGTATCGGCACCTAGATATAGCCAGATGGATTTATATACAAATGTGCAAAATATCTGTTATCTGGATAAGATGGTTGGGAATTGTTGATAGTATTGTGGGTCACTTGAAAAGACAGAAAAGCCTTCGATATATGTGCTTGAGTTCTACTTCTACATATATTTTAATCAATAATAAGGCTTTTAAAATAATGGTTGTTATAAGAAGACATGAATTCGAATTTATAATTATTTCACAGATCGCCTCTCTTATTGCTTTCTTATCAATATAATGTTTATGTTTATATACTCAGCCTCAAGAGCTATATAAAGAGCAGCCTCTTAGCTCAATTCCACAGTACAACTTAAGTGAACTCAGGTAAAGTCGCCAGAATGAGAAGCCTTTATATATTTGTTCTGCTGCTTGTATTAGCAGAAAGTCAATCGATATATGATCCAGATGTGAGTTGTTTAACTTCAATTAAACATTTCATTAATTAAAATAATAATAAATTATATGCTCGCAAAACTCCAGATATATTCCGGAACAGGCCTGTTTTCTCACTCTTGGACAGGAAATGTTATCAGAGATCCCTTTGGGAATCCTTTAACGAGGAATTCCTGGTTTCACCAAACTGAGCCCATACAAGAATATGAATTGTATGAATAATGGAAATTAATTATGTTTTTCCAGTTATGTATGTACCAATAAAATCAAACGAACTTTAAAATTACATCAGATTGTTACAAATTTAGCAGTGTTCGAGATGCCTAATTTTTCCATTACATTTTCAGTTGGCACTAAGTATTGATACCCCTGCAACCTATAAATCTGTATAAATCTCTACAAGTGTTCAGAAGAAGAGCAAAACTGGGAAAGATCTGGGAAAGATTGACTTATTAAAAAATCCACAGGGCCTCAAGAGCAAAATATATAAAGAGCAGGCTCCTCACTTAGTTCCACTTTGCAACTCACGTAAAGTAGTCAGAATTTAAAATCATTTATATAGTATTTGTGCTCATCGTATTAGCCGGATCTTATCTGATTGCTTATCACAAATGTAAGTCATTTAAAGATAATTAAGTATCCCATTAAATTAAAATAAAAGTAAACAAAACATAATTTTAATCATTTTAGATAATTTTCCAGGGAAATGTTTTTACGAATCACTATAGCACAGCTTAAATAAAGAAAAGAACTAGCTTGAATCACAAAGGAATTTAGGAAAAAACACCCACAACTGAGGGGACTTTAAAAAATATATAAATCCATTTGTAATTATCGTGGAAATCAATTAATTAAAGCTTTTGCCATTACTATAGCAACAAAATCAAGTATTTACATTTTTAATTAAAAATATGGATTAATACCTACATATTTATGTTGCTACAGATAGGTATTTGTATATTTAATTACTCATTAAGTTTGTAAAATAAAAACAAGGAAAATGCGGCTTCCTTATCACCCTTATGTATATATCTATATATATAAAGCTGATGTATACATTCAATGAGCGCTAAGTTCAATCGAACAGCAGACCCGATAATCATTTCCATATTGCAACTCAAAGTGAAATGTTGGGAATGAAAGGTTTTTCCATATTTTTGATGTTCCTACTCTGGATGGGATTTCAATGCACAACGGGGGAGCAGAATAATGAGGTAAGACACGTCCATTGATATAAAAAAGACTAAATTAACATATATATCAGGATTATTATTATCATCCTTATGGGACGGTGGCCAGTGCCTTCTTGCCATCGTTGAAATATTATCCCAATGGCACAGCCGTACCAAGACGTGGCTGGCGTTAACAAAATCGACATATTATTTTTGAATGTTTGTAAAAAGAGTTAAATAATAAAGAACACTAAAAAATAAATAAATATATTGAATAAATTAGTGGCGACCTCTAGCACTGACTTTATTAACTTAGGAAACATTTTACAACATCGACCTAAGGCGGTTCCAGTCTAAGCTAACATAGTGGCAACCTCACCAGACCGGCCTCTGCTGTCGGAGATTAAAAAATAAAAATATATTTAAAATCATGTAATCGTGTTTTTATGCAATAGTTCAATTAGAGCCACAAATTAATTTAAAAATCAATAAAATCATCACACCCACAGAACGTCAATGGAGCGATCAAATCTGGCGACACTTTAAAAATACAAAATTAAATGCACTTCAGTATATCAGAAAGCAAATTAGAAATTAATATAAAGGTTTTAACAAATGCTAAAAAATTGTGAATTATATACAAATAAGAAATTAATATAAATGTTTTAGAAAATGCTAAACAATTGTGAATTATATACATAAATAAATTATAAAAATATACAATAAAATGTATTCCTTAAGAATAAAAAGGGTATTTAAAAAGGTAATGTGGAAAAATAAATAAAACCATAAATAAAAATTTAAATTTTTCGCAAAGTAGAAATAAATGTATCTAAAAAATGTTTAAGCTAATTTTTTTTAATGACAAACATCATAAAAATGTTGATCTTTAAAAAGATTTAAATCCATATAATATCGGCTTCATGTGTACTTTATTCAGTTTACGAACTTGCATTAATCATTCCAATAAATTAGCCGCCCAAAGAGCACTTTGAGAAACACACCCCTGACACCTGTTCCGATTTGAGCTCAGGTAAAAATTCTAGACTTTTAGACTTTTACCTCTTTCGCAAAACCCGATCGCAAAACAAAAATCCGTCATTGAGCAAGTCCAGCCACTCGATCCAAATGGAATCCATTGCGATTGCCGCAAAAGTGGGTGCAAAAAGGGGCACGTGAAGAGAAAAAAGCAACAAAAAACAATAAAAAAAAGGTTGGAAAACAATAAGCCAGAAACAAAACCGAATTGATTTTCTTAATTGACTGAGCAATTTCAACAGAAGCCAGACCCAGAGCCGCGCAGAAAGCCAAGCTGAGCCGGACCCGCGATCAGTCCACAACAAAACTGACCTTGAAAGCCAAGCGGAGCTCTAAAAAGTGTTGCCAATATTGTTAGCAATTATTGTTAGCCATTGCAAGTGTTGTTGTTATAGTTTTTGTTATTGTTGTTGGTGAAAAAGAATGCCAGCCGGCGGTGGATGTGGAAAGTACAGGAGAGAAAAATATTTGTACTGCCTGAGGGAATATCTAAGTTAAGGGTAATATTTATTATTTACTATACATAATATAATAATTATAAATGTATTATTTAAGCCTAAATAGGCTACCATGACGTACTTTCATTATTTACGAATTACATTTGTTTATTTATCTATCAGAAGTTAATATAAAATATTATAAAGAAATATTTACATTAAATTTTAATGTTTTTAAAATAATTAATAATTTGCATATTTATGCAGTTTTTATTTATTTTTTTACACTGTGGAGTATTTAATGAATCAACTAACTTTATTAAAAGTAAATGTTGCTTGAAAAACTTGTAGTTAAAATAAAGACTTTGAGTTGGCTTGACAAAATATAAAGAACTTAATTATATATAATTATAAAAATCATACATTAAACGATATTGAGTCTTGCTCTTAAAATTATTGAGATATATAAATTGCTATAATAAGGGAATTATATATTATTTATTAAAAAAATAATAATCGATTGATTTTGTTTTAAGCTGATAAAAATAATAATTATTTTCAATTTGCAGAGTATAATAATTGAATTCTACTTAGAATTCAAAGAGAGCGGGGGAGCTGGCATTGTTGCGTTCGATGAGGTGTAAAATTCAGCAAAATATTTGGATATAATTAAGTCTTAAGCCTTAAGTCGCTCCAACTGGAGCCTGACGAATCGAATAGCGGGCTGGCATAAGGAATTGATTTGCGGCACCACTCCCCCGCCTGGAAATGCGATTACACATGGTTTTCCGGCTCAGGCTGCACACACACACACCGCTCACACCCACATCCATGCTGGGACGGGCGCCAAGTTGATTTCATTTTCATTGGAATTTTGCACAATTGGCCAAGATTACTGTCAAATGGGCGAAACCAGTTTGAGGTCTTTCCTTGTTGGTCGCATAGAATCGTAACAGAAACCGAGCCAGAAATGAAAAACTAAAAAAAAGCTAAGGCTGGAACCCGTTTTGCATGTACGAAAGTTGGTTGTGTAATGCTGCTGTTGCAGTTTCACGGGGAAGCCGGGGCGGGGATGCAGCACTAACTGGGCGTTCACCGCTTCGAGGTGTTTAGATAAATCTGTTAGAAATTAAATTAAGACTCGCAAGAAAATTCAAATTCTGCTATAAATTAATTTAATTATAACTCAAAGCAGCGTAAAATTGCATTAACTGCTGAAAATAAAACCTAATCCCCTTTGAAATCAAAAGACTCAGGACACGAACTTGGTGTTCAATATCATATATTGCTCTTACTTTTTAAGTGATCTATTTTACAGATTGCTCAGATGTCCCAAGGCCCAAAACTAAACATTTTTTTCAATTAGTTTTTTTAAAAATTGGTTCAACATCTTCGAAGTTTATTCGCTTCACTTCGCCACGAATTATAATTAAATGGGGAAAATTGGAATTATATGACAAAATGCATCCTTTGGATATTTCGAATACACTTTCGTCCAGCAACATTTTTGAGAGTAAACAAATAATATTTTAAACAAATTTTTAATTAGCAACACCAAGCCAGGGATGATGCCGTATCATTTTTCTCTGTGTAGGATTATAAATTACAAACAGTTCGCATATAGGAAGTACGATATATAGTTACAATTTGCTCTTAAACATATCACACAAGAGTTTTGATGGAGTCAAGCACAAGTTATACACACAGAGAAAATACGAAGACAATGTAAAATGTAAAATGATATGAACAAATATTAAATTCAACTTTTTCACATCACTTTTCCCTTATTTTCCGGCAATATTTTCTCGTGTGTGTGGAAAGAAAGGAAGTTAAAGAATAAAAGAAGGTCCCTAATGAAGATGCAGCGTGTCTGAGTGGGAGGATCTCCTTGTCCTCGGACGATCCTAGATCGAGTTAAAGGACGATCCTAGACCTTGTTGAAGGAGTAGGTGAAGCCGTCGGGCGTGCGGTTCAGGGAGAGCTTTCCGGGCGGCGAGAAGCGATGGGGATTGGGCGTGGTCGTGGGATAGTACGCCTGCTGCTGGGGCTGCTGCTGATACTGCGGCTGGTACTGGGGCTGCGGGGCAGCGGGCTGGGGATTGTAGGCGGGCTGGGGAGCTGGGCGGTACTGTGGCTGCGGGGCAGGCTGCTGATAGGTCTGCTGGTTCTGTCCAAACGAGGGGTCATTGTACCGGGGATCGTAGGAGCCATCATCACCATAATCATTGCTGCGGAAAGCGGGCTGAGCCTGGGGAGCGGGAGCCTGGTACTGCTGGGGCTGATATTGCTGCTGTGGCTGGTAACCCGCCGTGGGCACGGGCTGTGGTGGTGCAGGAGGTGCCTGAGGCAGGTGATCACCGGAGGCTTGGAAGCTGGAAGGTATTAATATTGATATTTTAATAAATTTCTTTTTAAAAATATTTTTATATATTTAAAAAATAATACAAATATAAGAAACACTTTCACCTACCCATTCTTGCCCGCCGTGTACGAGATGGTGCGCCTCTGGCCCGAAGGATCCACATAGCTGTAGCTGCCGTGACGTGTGCCATCGGCATCCGTTTCCTCCTTGAAGTTAATGCCATCCTCCTGCTCGTAGGCAGCTCCGAACTTGCCATCTCCGGAGAGGTAACGCTGTTCACTGATAATGGCCGCCGTCTTGGGGTCCTGGTGATAATGCTGGCTGGAAGCTAATGCCACCAAGGTGGTCAGTGCAAGCTGGAAGTAAATTCCCAGTTTGTTATTTTCTTACAACGAAAATCAATTGTAAAATAAACCCGAAAACAATAGAAAATATAACGAAATTAAAAGTATAACAGCCAGCCTCTAAATGTATTTATTAAACATTTTAAAAAATTCTTGGAAAGATACACTGCAAACTTAACAAGAAGAGAACTCTGATGTTCTTCTGGTATGATTTTTAAATTATATAAAGAAAAGTAAAATTAAATCAGGAAATATATTTTAAACTCTTTTAGAAAACGAAATTTTTAATGAGTAGTTGCATAAAATTATTCCTGATAATCTTAATGAACAGAATTATTTTTAAGGCAAATAAAACACCATTTTATTGGCACACAAAATTGCAAATTCATTGTTTTCTCAACATATTCACAAATTTCCTACTAAATTAATTTGTAATAATATTTTTCTGTTTTAAAAGAGACCACTCTCGACTAGAACACAACTCACAAATCTAAACATTTTTGCTGCAACGAATTTGGAATGTCCTTGTTAAGCGTAAACTGCACTCGATTTAATTCTCTCTCTTTGGATCGAAGGGGGATTCACACGCGCCTTTACGCTAACAAGTCGGGCTACTGGTCACTGGGTTAACTGGGTAGCGGATAGAGGACCGACGGCAACGGATTTGTGAAGTTAACTGCCTTCCGCAACGGCGCCGCCCAAGCTTTTTATAGTCCAAGCGGGAACCTTGGGCCGCCGATCGGCTCCGCCTAGGCACTCGAGCCGTGTAACTGTGTTGGTTACTCGTACCATTAACGCGGTAACAGCAGTAACAGCGGTAACAGCGGTAACAATAACAAGAATCGAGCTAAGTGCTCCAATAAGTCAACTTTAGCCCAGGCATCGGTATTGGTACCAAGTCGTTTTACCAGTTTCGATCTCTTTCGCTTGGAGCGCCAACTTTTGCTTTCTACATGGGCTCTATATTCGTACTATATAGTATATATATGTATATATGCATTATGCACACGGTTCCCAAAGCAGACCCAAGCCCAAGACGAAACTATTTTTTAATTATCTCAAAAGTTTTCCAGCTCCTCATCTCTGTGGCAAAAACCTGGAATTATCAATTGGTTCTGCTGCGCGCCTCTTAACCGAATGATGCAATTTTTATGGCAATCGTTTAATTTGATTGTACGAAAAAAAAAATTATATATAACAATGTTGAGGGAAAACATGGGCGGCTTGGTGGTGTATTTAATATATTAAAAGGCGTATCGATAATGTGTCGGTAAATATTTACAATTAATTGACACAATTTGTTAAGGAAAACCTATGTTTATGAAAGATTAAATAAAATCGTGCTTCAATGCTTTTGACTTTTGAAAACCATTTAGAAAGAAAACAATGCTTTTAGCATGCTTTATAAATTAGAGCTTAAAATACTGTACTTAATCATAGAAGTAATAATTTCAAAACCGTTTCCTTTATAGTTTCAATTCAACTTTATTAATAGTATCAACACGAAGTAGTAAGGTTATAATTGAAATTATTTAATTATGAACAATTTATTTAACAAGTAACTATATTGTTATTAATTTAGTATTTCATAATTCTTTAGAACCCAGGAAAATCGTAAAATTTCCTTATATTTTTCCAGTGTGATGAGCCTTTTGGAAAACTGTCGATTTTGATGGATAACTGGACCGCCCTCCTGATCAGCGAGGGCTTGGGAAATTCACCGAAATGAGCGTTGTTAGGTTTTTTCTTTGGGAGTTTGCTAAACAAACAGTTGCTGTTGTTTAGCTCTTGGCTCTTGGATTTGCATTTGCATTCGGCATGTGCATAGCCAAGTTGATTTATATCTAGATCGGACTTTGTGTGGTGTGGCCAAAAGCGCTTGGCAACAATCACCGGAGTGGCTATGGCCTGTTGCGGCAATGTGTTTGACTTGTTGACTCCGCGCTGGCTTCAATTATTTATTGTGTTTGAAATGTCTGGCATTGTTTTGGGCTTGTTTATGGCCAACAGTTGGCTGCCACCCACATGCTACATGGCCCAAGCCCCCCTGCATAATATTTGCAGAGAACTTTGGGCTTTATTTATGATCAGAAACGGATCTGCATGCCAAAGATGGTGTCACGTGCAAGGCAAAGGCAGTGTAGAGCAGCAATTAAATATTGTTCTTTTTAATACTTAAATAATAATTAATAGTATCAGAAAACATTTAAGTATGCAAATCGGTTTTCCATATTTTAATGAGCGATTTCCACACATCACACTTTCCAGCTCAAAAGAGCCGCATGTGGTCTGAGAGTTCTCGAGTAGCAACACTCTCATTTACACTGCTATTTGCCCTTTTGCAAGTCGCCATCACGAACAGCATCATCATCATCAGCATCAGCATAGCATAATAGCCATCATCCGCCTCATCATCCGTCGGTTTGTTTGTGTGGCCAAAAACAGAGAACGCCCTCTCGCAGCGGGAAGCGTGGAAGGAGCTGGGAACTTGGGACTCAGGACGAAGGATAAGGGAGGAGGAAATTAAATCAGTTGACAAACAACAACAAGAACAGCAGCTATATATGTACAGCCAAATATATGAGTGTTCAACTGCAGGAAAGCAAGAGCAGCGGACCCAAGGTGAAGTTGAGCATGGCCGGATTAGCTTGAGGGTGTTAAAAAGGAGGGTTGAAACGGACCAACTACAGTGAGTCCTCGTCTATAAGAAAGTCCTGATCAGGCTTATTGTTTTTAATAAAACTTTCTGATCAAATTTTTGTATTTAAATTTATTACATGTATTAACTTAATATTGAATCACTTTCCTCTTTATTTCCTATTTACAGATTGTAAAACTTTGTTTGGTTTCATAAAAATAATGTTCCAAAATGTATTAAAATCAATCGGTCTCTTAAAACTTGTTTCTCTTACATTTTCCATCACCAAAATCGCATTTTCCCTGTCCTCACTGTACTCCATAAGTTTCCTTTTCTTCGTGTGGCCTCTCTGGCTGCTGCCTTTTTGATTTCCATTTCGATTTCGAGGCGTTTGCCTGATGCGACGATACCGCCACCCAGGAATATGTCCTGTGGAGGGAGTCCTTTCAGGAGGTTGATTTTGTTGTTATTTCTATTTTGATTGCCCCGCAACCCCCGTGCGTGTGTGTGTGCAAGCGGGATGGCCCTAGGCCCATTCAGCCTTCTATTTGTCGGGCTTTCACTTTGGCCGAGTTAATCGCAATCGGCGAGCAGATAATGAGGGTTAGTTTCCAAGGCGGATGGATGGGTGGGGATGATCAATGCAAAGCAGGCCATTTCCAGAGCCAAACGAGAACAGCCATAATTCCGCGTTGTCTCTCAATTATTTCAGCTGCTGGCTCTGAGTCAGATTCCGAAGGCCCAGGTCACAAAACTACCACCGAACAATAAGGCTGGCAGACAATTGCGATTATTTGTAATTCAAGATGCAGTCGAGCGTTCTCTGAAATCGAGTAACCGAGTCAACTTTGCCGCGCGGAAGGTTAACAAAAATTTAATGTTAAATGCTTATCGCCACATCATCATCTATGTACATCGCCATCTCCATTTCCATTACCATTTCCACATTCACATCCATTTCTATTGCCAGCAGAAGTCAAAACCGAAACTCGCTAAACTTGTTGGGAAATACGATCCATTATTCCCGTCGGAAAGGATAGCAAAATGCCGAGCCTGAGATGGTGATTTGATAGCTCATCCATCTGATACATAGTTGAACCGGCAGACTCGTCAAAAGTCAGTCAAAGAAGCCAACTATGGCACTGGGGGAAATTTATATACTTTATTTTGATATAATATAACTAAGAAAAGTCGAATAATAATTTTAAAAACTTTTTTTTTACTTAACAAAAATTTTACTAATGAAAAACATAATAGAAATTTATTAATTTCTGATGGAATTTTAGGGTTTTATAAGTTTATTTCAAATAAAAACCATAGTTCTTGTCTTGCTGAATTCTCTAATAAATTTTTAAACAACCAAATCCCTATTTAACATATTTTTCCCTGTGCATAGATCCCATTGATCCAAATCCTATTCTCCATTTGGCTTTCCAATGAACATGTAATTCGAGACGAACTCCTAACTGCCTTGTAAGTGCCCACTAATTGCGCATCTGCTGAAATTTCGCTGCGCATTTCTCTGATTCATTTCCCTGGCATTTTCCTTGGCCAAGGTCTCGCTTACACTCGCCTGTCGTTTGACTTTTCCGCCGGCTTAGCCAAGCCCAGAAATCGCTTGTCGGATTGAATCGGATCGCATAACCAACGTGGTTTATGTTGCCACTGGACCAGTTTCCAGTTTCCCCATACGCACGCACACACACTTGCCCTGGGGGCAATATCAAGGTCATTGGGGCTGCGTGTGCGTTGTGGCTTTACAGGGGGGCGGTATAAGGGGGAAGGAAAAACTTGTTTTTCGCGCATGCGTAGCGGTTTTCGCACTGCACCCGCAGACTTCCGCATTGGGGGGACATGGAGTGTGTGTGCGAATATGCAAATTGAGTGTAGAGTGACGTCAGGCGCCGCTGGAGGTGAATATGAGAGTGGAAAACTGTGCACTGCGGGACAGATTTATTAACTAAACTGAGATTTATTGGGTTGATTTTAGGGTTAGTCAAGAAATAAGATTAAATAAGGTCAAGAATCTGGTATACAAAAATACTTATCCTTTAACAAATTATGCAACTAAATTTAATAGGATTTTGTCTTTAAAAAAAAATGTAAAAAAAATCATACACATCCCTTATATTAATATAAGAAAAATTAATTCTCTGGTGATTTTTCAAACATAAACTAGTTTTATATATTTCTATATATTATATTTAAAGCTTCCCATTTTTTAAGAACTAAATTATTGCTAAAATTAGTAATGAAAACAAAAGAATTTCCTTATACTGTATTTTTTATTTAAACATCTCCTTCAACTGCAAACATTGTAACCAATTATTTAAATCTTCCTTCAGTTTTTTGTGCAAATTACCTGCCCTTGTCCTTGGAGTGTGTGGCATGCCACTGGTTGCTGGTTGCAGTTGCAGTTATTTTCAGTTTTCGAAAGTTGTTTTGCAGCCACCCAAATTGTTGACCTTCTCGAAGGAATATCAGTGCATTGAACCCAAGAGATTCGGACTCAAATTTTAATGATTACTTCTTGAAGGGAGAGGGTACAAGATCACGAGAACTTTTCCACTCACAGCAGTGGCAGTGGCAACACTTATCCGAAGACCAAGGAAAAACTGCAATAATTTAAATATCATAAAGAGGTTTATTTTTAACCACTTCTGTCGACGTGATCAAATCATTCAAGGCAAGAAGGTCACTAACAAATGAGACAATTAAAGCCATGTTGACATCTATTCATTGGCGAAAATGATTCATGATTTAACGCACATTACACATTAATTACCAGCGCTGACAAAATGCTATTAAACAATTTTGATTTCCATGCATAATTGCGTTTTCAATGCCAGTTCAGTTTTCAGTTTGTGTTTCAGCTCCAGTTATATTTCCAGTTATGGATCGGATTTCGGTGCGGCATGCAAACAAGTGAACGATTAATTGCACTGGACAAATCTGAACAATCATTGAATTCAGAGTTCCGAATAAACTGAATTCCGGTTAATTGTGCGACAATGTCAGACGTCAAAGTGCAAGAATTTGACAGGCAATAAACACAAACACAGCGGTCTCAAATAACAAATATCGGGTAAACAGCCATCCAAAATCCAAGCCGAGTCCCCAAGTTCCGCTCTCATGACATGGCATTATATTATTATCGACGGATATATCTCTAAAAAAGTATATATAAGTACGTCCACTTGACGGGCTCACTTGTAATCGATTTGATATTTAGACCTCGCCTCCACTCAACTCCAACCGAGTCGAGTGTTTCTCCTTCTTTTTTTTCACAGGTGATTAGATGTTGGCCACGTCTGCGGCGGCGGCTCAAAGTGCTTAATTAGCCTACCGTTTGTTGCTCTTGCCGCACTTTTTGTTACCACTTTTGATGGCTTAGTTTCAAAACAATATCAAGTTGAACACTAGAAAAAAATAGGGATGATTGTTGTGAAGCGAATGCTTGAAGCAATGACGGACATTAAATATTTGAAAAGGCTTTTTTAATGTTACTAATTAATTTTTATATAAATAAATAGATTGTTTATACATATGGTCATGGTTTTATTTTACTTTTAAGCCAAAACTAATTGCATTTAAATCTCCTTTAGTTGTAGAAAAACTTTATTAACTTAGTGCCAAATGAAATGAAACTTTGATCAAGTATTTAGCATTATTAAAACCTAAATTTCTTGTATAATTACAAATTAAGTTTTAACCTTTTTCATCAAAAATCTTTTTCCCAGTGTAGCCTGCCCAGCTTGAAACTGAAATTGGCATGCGGTAATGATATGCCAATCACAAAACTTCAGCTCATTCGCTTCGTTTAAAGTAGAATTAGCAACAAATTTGGAAACTCAAAGCATTTCAAATATTTTGGTAATTATAGCTGAGAAATTTGAGATTTTAATTAGCCTTAACAAAAAAAAAAAAAAATCTAGGCCCATTCGAAGGGGAATTCCCATAACTAATCATTTCCTGATTACATGAAACTGTCGCAATTCGGAGTCTGCACGTAAGTCCTCAATAATGTTTCAGTTAATTTGTTTATTTTTAAGGCTGATCCTTAGCCTGACTGACACAACAACAGGCCAATTAACTGCTGCCAAGATGCTGAGAATCAAAAAGTAAATAAATCAACAGGAATATAGACCAGACGAGAGTATTCCGTTAATATTTCCTGTGCTGCAACACAACCCACACGAGTTTTGACAGCCATCGACAGTTGAACAGTTGCCAAAAATGAGAATAAAAAGTAGACAGGACCACGTGAAGACCAGGATTTTCAGTTTCTTTCTTGAGCAGGACAATGCCTGCGGTTGATTTTTTGTCTTGATTCCTTTTCTTTGCCGCTGCCTTTGTTCATGGCTTCTTTTTTCTGGCAATTATTTGGCAATTTCTTTTCACCGCTTTCGCTGGTAAAATGCATTACAAGCAGCAAGGATATGCTGTGCCTAGGATTATTTTGGTCATTGCCATGTTCTCACATCCTTGCATTGTCCTGGCGGCCTATGAAAATATTTACCTATGCCCAAGCATTGAGCGCACAATTAAAAGGTTTTTACCAAGCTAATTGGTTTCAATTATTCCGGCTCCCGAGCAGAGACCAAGGCGAAGAATCCGCCCAGATGATCGGTGCTCTGTTGCATCGGGATCGGGATCTGGATCGGCATCAGGATTTGGATTTGGATTCGAATCTGTTACGGCAGCAGCAGCGGCTTCTGCATTGCGCGATTTCACGGATCAGTGGCGTCGAGTTAATTGGCTCGGACGGTTTCTCAAGATAGGTTCGTCATTGATACGGGCAAATGTTGTGAAAGGTGCTCTTTGCTACTGGTAGAAACTATCATTATTTTCTTGAGAAAGTTATATGTTTTTTTTGCTCTGAAATATCTGGAAATTAGCTGCGGTCCATGAGTTTATCTTCGATGAGACGCTGCATGTTTTTTCTACTGGAAATTTATAATTATAAAAAACGATCTTTTATGTAAACTTCACTTAATTATTATAATAAATATATAACCCTTTAATGTGCTATATAAAAACCAAATCCCCTTTAAATTTTTCCAACTTTTAAGCCGAAGTTTGTGGGCTAAATCGACCGGTAGCTGCACCACTTCAGAGCATTATCCTCCATTCCTGTTCTCCGACTCCCCCAGTCCTTGTTAATCTCACGCCTCGTGGATGCGAGTACGACAATTAACCACAACAAAGCACAAATTATGTCATAGGCGTTTTCCCGCTGATGGCTTTTCCATTTCCCAGGGCCCGGAGAATTATGACAATAATGTGACAATTTACATAGCAGCAAAACAAATCGCGGGGTGCAAATGAGTTCGAGTTCGGGCAGAGGGAGGGAGTAGGACCAGGACCTGGACGAGGGGTAGGAACCACCCCTAGGGGAGAACTAGTCTCACAACCAGTTGAAACAGTTGCACTCCGCGGACAGTTCATTGCTCATCCTGGCTGAGACTCTCATTAAAATTGAACGAGCCAACGCACAAAAAGTTGATACGGCAGTGGCGAGTCCTTCGACACCCTGCGATATTATCGTGCTGTTTTCAGCAACCAGAAACAAATCTGGATAAATATTTGGAAGTTGTTAACTACCTTTTATATAGTTCCTGTGAGTTAAGAAATTTATTATGTAATTATTTTAAATAAAATAAAAAGCCATATGCCCTTTTATATTTAATTTGTAAAATCTTAAAAAATACTTATAAAATTCCTTTAAAACTTTCTACAAAAATTAATTCTACAAAAATTAAAAAAAAATGCACACAAAAATCTTAGTTACGAAATTGAAGAAAATTTATTTAGAAAATTCGAACAAATAAATTCGTATTATAAGTTCTTTTAAAACTCTTTCAAATTTTCCACAATTTTTTTCTGATATGTAATATTATTTCAACGGATATTTTATAATATACGCTTCATAATAATACATAAAACTTAATATTTTTATGCCAAAGGGAATATGATCAACCCCGATGATGTAGGACATCAGGATGCAGCCACGTTCACGTGACACTGTCACATTATAATTGCCGGTCCCCCGCCTGTATGTGTTCCTCTCCTTTCTCCACATAGGAATATATTCACCAGGAATATGTCATGGACCGGCGCTTTCGCTACGTGGGCTTTGCTTAACCGTTTTGTCAGCGCTTCTCAAGTGTGATCCGATTGGTAAACATAGTCCAGCAAAGGACGTTTTTTTTAAGCAGCTCAGTCCATGGCAGCACGCGCAGAGTTCCTGGCCTCAAATACCATTCACCCCAAGGACAGTGGCATGAAAATAGAAAAAATATAATAATATCAAGTAATATTATAAATGCTTAAAATATTCCTCTTTTAAAATTTAAAGCTTAGATAACATTTCTATATTTTAAAATATATTAATAAATATTTAAAAGATTTTCTTATATATTTATTATGGTTTACCTTTTGGAACGATAATAAAAATGGGCATAGAGCTGTCTGTGGGTGAATTAATTGTTTATAATAATACTTTTACTCTCTTTAAATGTACAATATTTTATTTTATTTATAATCCTTTAATAAATAATTTAAAATATTTTATTAATTGTATAATTTTATTTAATATCTCTAACCACAGTTCCCAGTGAAGCTGACAAGCCACGGCGAGTCAGTGGCAGCCCGACGACATATCCTTTAGATATTTATTTTTTGGGCTTGACTGTCGCCATGTTTGCGTTAGTGCTAATCCCCGCAGCGGGTTGCCGTTGGCCGCAGCCCGATGCAAATATATATAATATAGTTCTTTATGAAGTGTTCGAGGGCCCTTCAGAAATTAGTTCCCATGTAAGCGCTTAAGTTGTGACGATGTGCCATCGCCGCTGGTTCGCGCCTCTAATCTGCTGCGGCAGAGCAAATTGGGAGCGTTGCGGCATCTCCCTCGCGCAGCAGCTGGTCGTCCTTTTTTGGTCCTTTACCCCGACATTGTCAATTGTGATGTCAGAAATCACGCGCCCTTCGTTTTGTGTCTCATTTGAGATTTTTTTATACCCGGGTACTTTATTATATTCTATTTTTTTTTTTGTTTCTATCGACACCAATTGGGCGGCAGGCTCGTTAGGCAGCCGCAGATACCGGTGCAGAGTTGTCCCATTTTCGGATTAGTGGCTAAATCCCTTTTATTTGACAAAATGGCTTCGATAAAAAGCGAGAAATCAGTAGATTGAAAGCGAAATTGAAGTTGATTTTGTTGCCGTTGACAGCTGGCGATAAAAATGTGCACAACCGTTCAATATTTCGGCGGCCACTCGATCATTGTCGCCTTGGTACTTATGCCCTTACCGGAGGGCTTTATGATTTTGTCCAAAAAGTCTGGCAAATTTATGCCACAAAATTTTATCTAGATTGGTTTGTTTTTTGTACAAAAATTTCAATTATTGGGGATTAGAAACGTTTTTTTTTGAGTATTTTATATAATTTTTGGCAAAATTGTGTTCATAAAAATCTATAGAAACATAAGTTTCAGTATCGTTCCAATAGATATTTTTCAATTAATTTGGTATTTACTTTTATAAAATATATTCAAAAATCAATTTTTTCGGCCTTTTATAGGTCCTTAAATTAATTTGCATCCTGGGAAAGCAGCTTAATTTCTTTAGGTTTTTTAAATCAATTCTCACCGAGGGTATTAAAAATTTCGTTACCCTCATCTAACATCCATCCTTTTAATTTTAACGTACATTTTTCGATTCATTACAAAGTAGTTGGCTTGCTGGAAAATTAATATACAATCGCCGGGTCCAACACTCCACTGGAAAAAAAAACATCTCGAGTGGCTCGCTTGCTGGCTCTACAAAATAATTCTCGAGCATTGTTGATCCTTTGTGGCTTACTCGCGTCGTTCAGCGAAACAAAAGCCCTCGAAAATTGGTTTGCCAATACAGCCACGATTCGAACTGTAACAGTTTCGGCCTGGAGAATTGAATTCGCTAACTACCCCTTTTGTTTTAGGGCGCTCCACATCCTGCGCTCATATCCTGCGTGCATATCCTGGGAGTAATAAGTAATGAGGTGTAGCTCGGTGGGCTTGTTCCCTATTTCGAGTGTTAAGTGGCCACTTCAGGCGATTTCCAAGTGCAGCCGAGATTCAAATCAAAACCGAAACGCGAACCGAAAGCGACAGTTTCGGTTTCTGAATTCACGATTTCCCAGGTCGAGTTTTTGAGGTCGGGATTTTTGAGCTTTGTCAAAGTCGATTTGTTACATTTCTCAAGTGGCGAGTCCTTGGCAGCAGTCGCCTCGTCCTGTTCCTTAAATATATTTGCCGAGCTCTCATCGAACTGTTGCGGAATGCCACGGCAGGGTTGCATATTGCCATTGATTGCACTGGGAAATTTGATTTTTTAAAAACCAGAAAGCAAGCTCTTGAAATTTGTAACAGTTTTTATGCAGTTTTAATGCATTTTATGGATTTTATAAATTATGTGTAAAAACAGAAATATTAAGATTTAGATTTAGCTATTTCTTAATGCAAATATTTAATATTTGAAATATTTTTTATACTATTCGCTAGTTTCTCTATTGAAAATAAATATAAATTATAAATTTTATATCTTTATTATCTAACATATAATACTCTTAAACTTTCTATTACTCTATAAATTATTCATAGCTTAATTTTCTATATCTAAAATTACTAAATTAATATTGTATAATAATAACTTATCCTTATTTTCGGTGCATCCCCTTTGCTACCGTTAGTTGAGTGGCCAAGTTCAGGGTTGATCGGACCTTATTACGATGACATATGGCCTCCCATCACCATCGATGATGACGCGACGGCTTTTCGCTTTTCACTTTTCACCGCTGCGGGTCAACTTCGGAGTTGAAAAGCAGAGTGTTCCCAGGATATGGAAATGGCCATCGCGTGACCCCCTAATAATGGCTTCATTCAGGGATGCACCTGATGTCCGGCAGTTGGCCACCTGCTTTTTTGACCGGAAGTTGAAAAGTTTTGAACTTTTCCAACCAAATTGGAGGATGGCCAGGGATTGCACACTAAAAAAGAAAGCTAACAAATTGTATAAAATTATCTAAATTGAAAGAAAACATCTAGAATTATAAAACATCAATTATAATTTAATATTTAATAAATTTCATATTTTTATAGATTACTTTTATGTTAGTAAATGCGAAATACCAAAAATTATACAAGATATTTAATAAATCACAACCAATATAGTTTCTATTTATTTATTTCTTATTTTTACCAACACACATTTCCTGTAAATCATTTTTCTCTGTGCGAAAGACTTCGTGTGACAGCTTAATTAAATGATATGCACCGCCTTCGGAGTTGGCCAGTTTGCCGCCATTTTCCCAGGAAGATCCCAGATCCAACCCCGGTGACCAGAAACTATCTACGCAATCGGATTGTTAGGCCCCGCGGCCATCCAGCGGTGCGCTTTGTTATGCTAAGGACAAAATTAAAAAAAAAAAAGAAAACATCAAATGAAAAGGCAACAAATTCAATTAGCAGACTGCGCAATGATTCCGCCCCGGAGGCGAAAATCCGCAGATGCAGCTTCCACCACTTCCGACCTTGGCGGATGAGAACGCTACTCGCTGCCAAGGAGATCCTCCCTCCAAACCCTATTTTTTATATATTTATAAAATTAGTTTAAAGTTTAAAGATTACAAAGATTACATTGAATTAATAAAACCGCCAAAGTACAATTTCTCAGACAACGACCCCTATTTTTTAATTGTATATTTTTTTGAACTCACAAGAAGCTGCCATCCCGGTGGTCCAGCTTTTGATTGCAAGTCCTTGAGTCCTGAGTCCTGGAAAACTGTCGCAGATCGTATAACACTTGCTCGGCTGTCAATAAATTCGATGCCAGCGCGCACAATCTTCCAGTGAACTCTCGGGGACAAAGGGATCATTCAATCCCTCGATACGGCGAATAATGCGGGCAATCGCAACTTTCTTGAGGTTAAACGCAAGTTGCTCTCGAGATCCTTGAAGGACATTGTTCGGCGACTCGACGGCTCAGCGGATTTGCCCTTAATATTTTTCTCACCTCCAGGAGGTCCACTCATCGCCAGACCTCGCCTATTGTGTCCCGTCCTCCGATGGCAACAATCAAAAGGATGTGCACAGATTTGCAGGGACTTAGACTCGGGGCATCAAGTACTTAGGGGCCTTTAAAAAAAGGAGAGACATAATGGTACGAGGACCACGCTTCGCTGATCCTGCAACGCGATGTCCTCGCCCTAATCGCTTTGGATAGTATTCCTGAATTTGATCGATTCTGATCTGGCCTAAGAAAGCCATGAGACTTCTGGCAGCTGCTTAGTCTGAAGTGTCTCTTAATGAGGTTTAGGAATCGCACGACTTTTTTTTATAAAAGTTCCCATGAAGTCTCACACAATTAATAAAAATCAAATCAGGGTGTTGGATTAATTTCTTTTGAAGGAATGATTTCGGGAAAGATTTTAAAGTAAATTAAGAATTAAGATAAATCAGGAGAGTTTAACATATTAAATTGAATTTAGAGTTTCAGATGATTATTTTTCAAATTAAAATTATACCTGTTTCCCTCAATTTACAAATTGCTGCATTATCCTTTTCCCCTTTTTAGCAGCCAGACATAAAGTCTCAACCATACACAATGGGCTATAAGTAGAGAATATTGCCTATATAAATACCTAGATATATATTCCTCTATTCTCAAATTATGCGGCTAAGCGTCAAAGACAATGCCGCTGTCGTTGTGTATGCAAATACAAAGAATTCCGTGGAATTTTCATCTGAAAATTTGCCATTTGCCCACTAAAGTAAGTTAAGCGGAACTTAGGGGCACTAAGCAAGGCTCAGACCAAGGTTCTGATCTTGGTCCTGGCTTACAAGCCGATGCATGGGCATAAGCCACACACAGGAACAATTATAAGGCAGGCATCCTTGCAGCTCCTGCTTATCTGGGCGGCAGATATATATATACTAGTCGAAAATTGATCTGGCGATAAATCGAGCTACTCAATTTACAAAAACATCGCCGCCGCCGCCGCCGGGCTTGCTGCGTTGACTTTTGCTGGCCACAGGACCAACGCAGGATCGCTGGACCGCTGGATCGTCGTCCTGACTCCAGGTACAACAATCGGGGACAATCGGAAGCCGGATTTGGCAAAATATGCTAGCTCTGGGCGAACATGGCTCAAGCGGATGTTTAATATTTTGGCTTAGAGACATTCTCATTACATTTGAAAACAACAGCGGCAGAGGCAGATCCTCGGGGCTGGGATTTGGGCATTTAGCAAAAGGGTAATCCTGCCCATTAAAATCTATTTGCATACTCATATTTTTGTTTCTCTAGGTAATTGCGCCTGGATAAGGATCACAGCGGCACACAGAAAGAGAGAGAGAGGGTGTCCTGTGGGCTAAGCTTGCGAAATATGAAAAGCAGAGATATGGAAACCCTCTAACCTGTTGGCACACCTGTCCTGGACGTACCCGCTTACGCGAACTGCGCTAATCGGCCGATTCATTGAGCCCTTATGCGGATTACTTAATCGTTGAAAATCTATGAATTAAATGCGTCACGCGGAATCCGCCAGCTTCCCTCACTTGTTCTCAGCCCGAATCCCGATTTTCCCCAGAAATCCAGCCACTTGAGATTCGCCTTAGGACCGCGCCCTTTCCGACCCTTTTCGAAAGGATAAAGCTTGCAGATTTAATGAAGTTCATCTGGGGCACAAGTCAGTCCCACTAGGAGGCTTTCGGTTTAAGTTTATCATAAATCGTGGCTAAGATCCAAGGATGTCTTATAGATATATTTTTAAGTAGCAGATCAAAGTACGCTCCCAAAGACAAGCTCAACAAATTTTGATTAAAGTCAGCAGAAAGATAAGTCAAAGTATATAGTTTAATAAAGAATTGTAGTGGATTTTTAATTTAAAATATAAATAAATTCATTTACAAATATCCCTACAAATAAATAAATAATTTGGATTATTAAATATGAAATAAAAACATATTTTAAAAGTTAAAGAAAATTAAGATGCAAATTCAAAGTATTTTATTTATGATTAAGCTTTGGTCAAATTTGTATACTCGATCTTTTCTTTATATAAAACATAACTTTTAGATTCTTTAATCCCTTGTTTATCAAAAATATTTAAAAAGTATTAGCTTCACAAAGAAGCTCTTAAAAAAAAAACCTAAAAATCTTTACTTTATATCAAACTTTAAAACCGGTTTTTAAGAAGATTCCAAAGGTTCCAAGTACCCACCAAAGTCGATGTCCAAACTATCGCTAAGATAAAGACATACCTTCTTGTCAAAAGGGGGACATTATAGAAATCAAAAAGTGAAAAAAATGTGAAAATCCTTTGCCCGAAGAGAGTGCAAAAAAATACCGGGGGAAAACTGCAAATTAAGACCCAAACAATACCGGAAGAACAATGTGCAGAAAAACGTCACTGATGACAGAATGATGAGGATTAGGCCAACACACACGGAAAAAGGACTGCTGCTGCTCCTGCCGCTCCTGGTGATGCTGCTGTTTCTGTTCCTGGTGCCTGAGTCTATTAAAAGTCTAAAGGCAGATAATAAAGGGCCATTAGGACTTAAAAGGGCTCAACGGCGCGGAGGGAGCGAAATGGAAATAGCGCAGAGGATAGGAGAGGAATTGTTGTTACCCCGGGTTCAACAGCATCCAGGACACGGCACCCAGAGGTCCTTGCCGAAAGTCGAAATGGCAGTACCAACGAAGCATGCTTAATTCCCAATCCCAATCCCCGCAGGATGTGCTGTGCCGTGGTTGGATCGGACTTGGGCCGCAGAGCTCGGAGAGAAGTTAGGGTAGGTTTCCCTGTGCCTTGGATGTGTGTCAGTGGAATATGTACTCATCTCTATGTTTGCTTTGGCCAACGCAATTTGAACAATTTGGCAACTGTTCTGTTCTGTTCCTGTGTATGCTCTTCTCCTCGAGTTTTGTTTGTTCAGCCTTCGCCGGGCGAAAAACTCATTTTCATTTTCATTTTTGTCCGGCTGCGTTGGGTATTGTGAAAGGATTCATTGCCATTGTCCTCCGGGCCCGACGATTCCGATCCGCTCCAGCAATCCACCTCGATCCAAAGTCACAAAAGTGAATTTTTGCTTTTTAACTTTTCGCAGAGAGACAGCGAGCGGCAACGGCGGCCATTGCAGTCCTTGTAGCCAAAGCCGTCAAGGTTCCCAAATTAATCCCGACTTTGGTTTGCTGAGGCGGAAAAACTATGCTAATTTTTTTCACCATCCTTCTAGCATCCTTCCTCTTTTGTTCTTGTATTTGCATAATTTATTTTCGATTAACTGGGTCGACGCTATGCGGTTGCTTTTGACGTCTTTAAAGATAGGATAAAAAGCATCACGAAATGGCCATAAAAAAGTATGATAATTCTGTGTGTAATCTTATGATTCCATGTTTGGCATAACACTTTCCGAATGAAAGACGTAATTCTAAATAAATTAGAGGCTGGATAAATAATTAAAAAGGGGTTTGTTATTTCATAAAAGGCATAAATAGAGTCTCTCTTGGGTTTTACATTTACAACATCATACATATTTTTAAAAATTAAAGAACTGAAATGTAATCTATAGTAAGCCTGAGAATTAAAGAATATTAATAGATCTGTTAAATATAAACTTTATATTTATATTTCTGTATTTAAAATATATAAAACCTTTACGGAAAATAATATTAAAAGTTTTATTATATTCTAAAGACAGCTCGAAGAGTTGAATAAAATATTTTCTGAGCATTTGAGCTAAGGAGGAATTTATGAATATTTTAATACTTGAAAATGTATCATTTTCTATAAATTTTTACTGAATATTAGCTAAATAAAAAACAGAGTAACGAAGACACTAAAAAATTCTAAACCTTATAATTTAGATCTTCAAGTTCTCCTTCCTTAAATATAAAATCCATAAGATTTCCCATCCTCCCCAAGTAAATACCAATATAAATTCATTTCAAAAACCTTTAGGTTTATTTTTAAAAATATAATTTCTTTTCACAACTTAAAACTAATGATATGAACTTAAAACTAAATTGTTTATAACTGTACAGGAAACTAGGCTACGATTCGAGTAACTAACAGGCAAAGTTAAAACTTTTGCAAATGCAAATCCAATTTTTTAAGCTAAGGTATTGAGGTGAGTGTGGCTTATGTGTGTGTTTTATAAGGCTCGACTCCTGGAGATGTCCTGGAAAATGGTGCAAAGCGCTTCTTCCGAGATTATCACAGTTCCCAGCACTAGGAAGGCACTTCGAGTGCGGATCAGTATCCTTTGCAGATACCGAATACAAAGGACTCTCCTTTAGATCTTGCGCTGGCTGTACATATCCGAGATGAGACGAACAATGGTAATGTCGCCGATGGTCTTGCGGAAGAACAGCTCCTCGATGGTGAAGCTGGAGACCTTCTGCATCAGCTGAACCACACCCAGCAGGGTTTGGAATCGCATGGGCTGGGCAGGATGCGTCCTCTGGATGTAGTTGTGCAGGGCACTGCGAGCATCATTGTGCATGGCCGCCACCTTTGAGGACTCCAGCAGACCCTTTGATTCCGCCGAGGCCGAGGAGTTGGGACTGCCGCTGCCGGTAAGGATCGAGCTGTTGGCCAGATCCTCCGTGGAGCTAGCCGCCGGCGGCGACTTACGGAACAGGGAGATGGCCCGCAGGCACTCGTACTCGGTGCTATCGATATTGAGGTGGCACAGCTGGTTGAGAACATCCTGGAAGGCATGCACTTCGCGCGTCACCATGCCCATAATCTCGCGATTGGCATTCTCCGACTCGTAGACGAACAGCAGCTGGGCAAAGTTCATGGGCATGAGGTACTGGGCCATGGCCAGGATGAAGAACTCCTTCCAGGACTCCTCCAGCAGCAGCAGCTGATCGGGCATAGGCAGCTCCGTGAAGGCGCGCACACTCTTGATCCAGTTAACGTTCTTGAACAGATGCTCGGCGGCCGTCTCCTTGATGTGCTCCGCGGCCATCAGCGGAGGCGTTGGTGGCAGTGCCCTGGTGGCCAAGGCATTCATGTATGCCGCCGTCGGCGAGAAGAAACCATGATGACCCTGATGGTGACCCGGATGATGTGGTACTCGCGGCACGGATAGATCCAAAACAGCAGCGGCAGCGGCGGCAGCTGCAGCCGAAGAAGGAGGCTGGAAGGCTCCACTCATGGCTGGATGATGGGGTCGCTGCGGCAGGCCAGGCATGGGCATGGGCACTCCCGGGAATCCGGTCAAAGCAGCTGTATTCATCAGGATTTCAGCGGGTATCTGCGGCATCTCACCGGCACCCATCATGGCGTCCTTGTACATGGCCATGTGGCGGCGCAGTGTGGAGTTCCTGGGACCCCGTTCATGCTGCACGGCATCCTTGTTCATGCCCACCTCAAAGCACTTCCTGAGCCGGCAGGCACGGCACTGATTCCGATGGGTTTTGTCCACCACGCAGAGTCCCTGCTTCTGGGATTTGCAGACATATTGCCGGGAGCGACGGATGCTCCTCTTGAAGAAACCAGCACAGCCATCGCAGGCATAAATGCCGTAATGCTTGCCGGAGCTGTGATCCCGGCAAACTTTGCAGGGCACATGGTAAAGGATGCGACCTAAAATAGTAAAGAAAAAGAAGGTATATTTATTAGTAGGAGTTTTTAAAATATTTAGGGACTTTTTAGTGCATTTTAAAGCTTGGTTATAATTTAAATAACGATTTTTTAGTTTGTAGTTTTTTAAAACAAAAAAAGGACTTTTGAGCTCTTTATTCCCCAAAAAATATTGTTTTGGATGCTGCAAAGTCTGCTTTATTCATCCTAATCAAATCCGAAGCTTTTTTTATTTAAATCTTTAATTTTGTAGTTGTTTTTTTTTAGGTATACTTACTCGATGCCGCTGGCGACAGGCGAACGCTGTTGTATTTCTGATCCATCATATCTGGTGAACCCTCCGACGACTGCATACCGATGTGGGGCGTAATTTTGGCGATTTTTTAGTAACTTTTTGGGGATTAACACGAGTGTTTTTCTTTCGATTTGGTTGGCACTTTTGCTTGGCACTTGGCACTAGGCACTGAGATGTAGATTCTTGCGAATATTGTTCTTTGAGATATTTGATTTGGATATATCCTTGCTTGCTCCGATGTGGACTCGCTGAGATCACGACGGTTTGTGTTGCCTGCTCTCAGGACCGGCGGGCTTTAATAGTCCTTGCAAGCGAATCCATTCATCGAGCAGTCGATCACCCTTAGGTAGAGGAAGTGCTCGTTCATTGGTCGAATTTACGGCCCAAGGGGTTGCTAACTCTCTGCCTGCTCGCTCGTTCAGTTGCTCTCGGGGAGAATCCTTCGATCCTGGCGGGCTGCCATTGCGAAAATTCATTGAGCAAGGACGCAGCAGCCGACGCTCATTCTCAACTCCCTGGGTTTTATGGCCTTTTTCCGCAGGACTCGCTACCTGCCCGCTCTCTATCTGTCTCTCTATTGCTCTAGCTACCCCCTCTTCTATGGCTCTCTGGTTCTACGGCGAGAGTCCTGCGACAGTTGTTAATGAAGACACAGCGGCGGGGACAACCTTATCCTTCATGGCCGGTCCTTTATGGCGCTGCCATTATTGCCGCTTTGTGATTTGTGTGAAGTACCTGTGGGTTCGCTCCTAGTTATCCTGCCAGAGTCCTTTTCGAGTGGCGATTGACGAGCCAGCGAGCAGGGGTTGAATGCGCACTATTGATTGTTCCATTCAATAATTAGGTTTTTATGATGCAATCATATGAATGCCGAAGGGAAACTTTAATAAATATACAAAAAAATATTAATAAATTGTATAGAGTTGTAACACTTAAATTATATATATTTTTAATTACTGAATAAAGAAACCCAAGTACCTTTTTAAGAGAATAAATTGTTGTATTTTAAAATATTATACATAGTATGATTCTTTATAGAAATCTATAAATGTTAAATATAACATATGTAAATTTAATTTGGCTTACTAATTTCAAATAAAAATAAAGTAACAATATGTCTAATAAATATGATCAATTAAAAAAGTTTCTGATGTTTAAGAGAAAAGAAAAATGAGCATATTAAAGGAAATTTTTAATGAAAAAATATAAGTAAACAATTTTACATAATATAAACTTCAATTTCAATGCTATTATTTGGTTGTATACTCTAAATTGTCTCATTTAAAAAATAATTGTGTAAATAAGAATATTTTAATTTTTAAAGACCAAAAAAATATTTTGCTTTTATCAGAAAAAAGTATGTCAAAATAATTAATTTTTTGTTAAATATTTTTATTGCTTAGAACTCTTGCACTAAGCTGTATTATGATTGGCTAGATTTAAAAGAATTTCATATATTTTTAAAATTATGAGGTTTTATTTATTTTTACAGATACTTATACATAAGGCCTGCAAATGATTTAGTAGAGATTAGATTTACTTGCATCTACAAATAAAATATCATTCTGGTTGTTTTCAGAATATGTATATTTTTTAATCTTAGCAAAAATTAAAAATAAATAATAATAAATATAAATAATATTTAATAAATAAAAAAACTATACATATGTAAATGATTTAAAATCGAATAAGTTGCTCATTTTAATTTTAGTTTAAGATGTCCCCTATAAATCCTTTAATCCTAGATGAAACATATAAAAAACATAATAAAAAAATGATATAAGAATAGAAAAATATTAAAATTTAAGCAAAAAAAAAAGGTTTCCCTAATTCGTATTTTTTTTTTTTACATTCAATGTACCATAGATTATTTTTCGTAACATTAAAATGTTTCCTAACTAAAAGTTTAACCTCAAAACTGTGCTCTTTATCAACAATAAACTAGGAAAAATTTAATATATATATAAGAGATATACTTAGAGACTGTTAAAGACACATCTTAGTAGTTCAGACTACTCCCTCTGGTAAGCCAGATTAGGGTTGCCTTTTGAGAGCCCTCGCCTGAGCTCGGATCGGATCGCCTAGGCTCGGCTCTGCTTGGCTTGCCTCGGCTTGGCTTGGCTTGGAATTGGATTCATGGATTCAAGTGGCCAGTGCCTCTGATCTCCCGGGTTCGCGAGCGTCGGGCCCAGCCAAGTCCGGAGGACCCAAGCCTAATCGCGTGCCGCTTAAGCAGATTACGGATCATAGATCACAGATCACAGATCAGAGTAGACGGATCCCAGAAGTGCTGCCTGGCAAAAGGCTGCTGCTAGATCAAGCTTTCTCTGCCAGCGGATCAGTGGAATTCAATAGAAGGACATTGCACGAGGCTGCTTAATAATGTTAAGCAAGATCCCGCAAGTCTGGTGCGATTTGCAGGCCAACGATCATGATCCCATAGTTCTGCCCATTCCCTGATCGCGTCCCGAAACGTGGGAACAGTCAGTTCAGTCAGGGAGAAGATGCAAATGCCAGACGAGACTCATTTGATACATGACAGACACTTGAAAAGAGCAATTATATTTCGATTCGTATTACGGATGCGTAACTTGATCAATAAAATGCTCGACATGATATCATCACCCCGAGGGTTGCAACTCCTCAATTTTCTAATTGGACTGGCCAACCCTTGATGTACTATAGCTTCTATATAATAAAGTTGAGGGTGGTTAGTTGGAACTCAGGTGTGCTGTATGGGAATTCGCTTGCGTGCGATGCTATGCTATGCTGATGCCGATCATTAGCCCAACTCCCTAGGGGGAGGATGCTCTACTAAACCAGATGACGATGACATATCAATTCCTGGACAATAACTGACCATTCCAAAGGGAACTTAATTGTGGGAACTCATGAATATTCATTGAAATTAGGCAGGAGGCTGCATCTCCCAGCTGTCTGATCTTCCCACGCCGAGTCAAGCTTCGATGAGCTGGTAGTTTATAGTTAAAAAATTATGAATGATAGAGGTTATATCATATAATAAACGTTATAACTTTAGGAAGTTAGGGCATCGGTGCCTGCTGCAATTTCCCCTTTTCCCAATTCATTCACTTCAAGTACAGCTCCCGATCTTAATGAACTCGTAACGCCGGCGAGCTGCTAATCCGCCGGATTAGCGCTAAATCCACCACAAGAATTGAAACAGCAGTCACCGGCAGGTCACTGCTGATACCCTACCTGTGACCAGGTAGATCCTGCCGCCCACTCTGGCCGCCCATTCAAGGTCGCTGTAATGGACGCTCACAAAACCCAAAAAAAAGTGAATTAAAAAATTCTAGGAAATTTTGCGACTTTTTAGCAGAAAGGGTTATATGGGAGGTAGTTCTATAGATCCTAGTTATCACCTTTTTGTCTTCGAAGAATGCAGGTAGCTACCGTTCGGTTGGCTTCAATTTTTATGTCAATTCGGCTGGCAAGCGTACGAAAGGGTTACGACGCCACACAACTAATTACACTTCGTGCTAAAAAGAAAGACAGAATGGAAAGGGTTAAATATGGCCCGGGGGAAATTCACTTCATTTACACATCTAAGGTGGAAAATTCCCGGTTCGCATTTATGGCCCAAAAGTTGCCGCCGTTCGTTCATTGAGCAGACGAGCAGCGATCGATCCGACCCTACTGGTTATGACTAGGGTTATTCCCCAGATTCGATACCGATGGTCATTATGAATCGCGCCAGACTTTTGATGGGAAAGACCCGGAATGTAATTAGGTGAATGTTTTGTTCTAGTTCTATGGCTTTTCGCTATCTGGTGCACCGTGGAAGATGTGGTTCATGGAGTTTTACACATGCTCGTGGCACTGCAATGTGGCAATGCATAAAAATCTGGCCAAATATTCATACATTTTGTATAATTTTAAAGGAAGACTTAACACCGTTTGGCTTTGCTTTGCTATGACAAAACTCTAACCATAAATACATAAATATGTTACAAATATAATACAGGATATTCCGAAGATCCCCAAACCCCTTAACATACAATTAAAACCCTTTTAACCAAACCGTCACCCAATCAATTTCCATGTCTAAATATGACAACCCGAAATTATATCTTTTTGGCGCCAAGAAGACAAACAATCCAAAGTTTTTGGCGCTGAGATTATGCAAATGCACCCAGAAATTGCGGAAATGGTATCCTTTGTCGACGACTTCCGTCGGAGTGAGACAGCAAAGTTCATAAAAGCAAAAAGCATGTCAAACCCAAGCCCAAAAGTGCAAACAGACAAGAGGGGAGATAACTCCGAGGAACGAGATCCACAGGAAGCGACTCGAAAATCACGTCAAACTGAAGTGCAAATGGGGTTCCCATTATCCCAGCGGCAGGAAGTGAACTATTAGACCCTAAAAAAAAGAGACATAACTAGGAAAAGCGCAATAATTGAATCAGAAAAGTAGGGACGGAGGCGCAGATAAGCAATCTGATCTTGAGAAATCATGTGAACAATTCCAAAACATGAAATTAAAGTGCTCGAATGTCCTGGAGGACAACATGACGCAAAACCGTACGAGATGCAGGCAGAAAGTTGAGCAACTCTGGTAGGGATCGGGGATCGAGCATCGAAGGTTCCCAGCGCTGCACGTGCAAAATCAAATCCAGATAAGTTTCATATTCGTGGCCGCCACGGAAACGCGGCCAGGACAATGGGACACACCTCCAGAACTGCCGGCCGAAGATCGACGACTCCCGACAACCCGATATCCCAATACCCACTACTACATACTACTACCAATCCAGAACCGAATCCCAGGCGAGATCCTCCGCCAAGATCTCCAATTTCAGGCTGTTGAATTCCACCGAGTTTTTAGTGCAACAGGAGAGCAAGAGGAAACAAGTGATGAAGTCGCTGCTTCCATTTCAATTTCAGCTTTGATTGTTGTGTCCTGCACAGGAAGAAATATTGTTTAAAGGCAAATATATGATAACAAATGAATTAAACTTACTAAAAAAATATTATAAAATATTTATAGAGCATGGTTTCCTTTCATTATTCAACTTTATTTGCTTTAAAAATAGGCTTATGCTGTCTTGGCTTACATTAAAAATTAAAAAAAATATCTATAATTATCTAAGATTTTAAAAATATATTTTATAAACATCTCCAACATATTTAAGGTATATTTTAAATTATTTAAAAATTATATTACATTTTTCCCAGTGTCATTATTTTCAGAACCTTGCATAAGTGCCAGTGCCTCCGTTTTGAGTCTGAATCTGAATCTGAATCCCAGTCTAAGGGGCCTTTTGTGGCCCTGCCAGAGGAGCCTCTTTGTTTTGCTCTCAACATTTGCCAGCCAACATAACTTAAGGACTTTTTGTTTGCCTTTTTTACAATTGCGTACCAGCTCGCTGATGCTGCCGCTGCTGCTAAGTAGGATGTCCTGTTCGCCGCTGTCCTTTTGTTTTTTTTTTTCGAAGATCCAGCAGATCGAGGACCAAAAACCAGGCCACGTCTCGTTTGCATCTTAAGCCCGAAACAAAGATTATGTCATACGCAGATCACTCGCCCGGCAACTGGAGATAGGAGCCGTCTAATATCGGGGCTTTGTACATTGCGTTACACTTCTCACGCCCCGGGGCCTAACTGATTGTTGGCGAAAGTTTCCGATTTCACTCTCAGATATTGCGAGAAATTTTACACATTTCCTGCAAATTTCTATAAGTAAAATGTGTTTATGTTTTCACTTTCCCAACAGCAGATAGGTGATCTTCAAAGGCCCACCGGATTTGTGCCACTTTTCCGGCTAAAGGTGTTCATAGATTTCCAAAGATATTGCATTAGCAGCGGCAACTTTCTTTGATTAGATTAGAACTTTACATTTTTTGGTTTTGTTTTAAATAATCTTAAATCCTAGATATTTGAGAAAGAAGACTGATTTTTTAGGTAAATGTTTATATATAACATTCTATTTTATAAGTATTTTTAAATTCATAATTATTAAAGAGAATGTGTTGAAATCAGTCAAAAATAAAAAGAAAACATTATAAGAGTCGTTTTTATATAAAATTGCACATTTAATAATTGTTTTAAGCAGAGATAAGTATAAAATAATACCTTTAAATATAGTTTCAATAAAATTCCACCAAAATGTCAAACAAATAAATTTGATTCCTTTAAAAACTTAAATACTATAGAATCTATTATCCCAATATCCATTATTTGAATAAGTATAATTCTAATGCGTTCAAACTTTTTAAATAAATATTTTCTAATATATATAAATATATTCTTACATAAAATAATAAACCATTTTGTGTTATATTTATGCTTTTATCTATAAACTTTTGTCTCCCCAAATCTTTGATTCCCTTTCGGTTTATTAGGTTTCCCATTGCCTTTAGCAAATTAAATTGAATTGATCGCATTTACACGAGTTCGTTAACCTTCAACCTTTACAACCTGCCCTTTGCTCGCTAGTCATCATCATTATTATTGAATAACAACCATCATCGTCCTTTTTTCTGCTCCGTGGGAAGAGCCGTGGAAGCTCAGAAATCTCAAGGATCCACGGCTGATTGAAATCGAATACAGAACGCTGGCCCATTATACCAATTTAATTCACCTGATGGCACCTGATGCCCTAAGATTTTCCAACGAGACTTTAACAATTGATTCACCATGCGGGAAACTCGGAATTCTATATTTTTCACACAAAAAAAATATGAAAAGGGAGAGAGGTTTTGAATAAATAGCGAATCTTGGAAATAACTTCCACGAACTGAAAAGAAGAAAGGGTTAGGGAAAGGGCGATTGAATTGAATGGATTTCAATTTCTTTGGCCTTTTTTTTTGCTGGAATCTGAAGTCCTCGAGAACAAGTGGGCGATCAATCTAGCATGCGCAATATGCTTTTTGTTTCAGTTATGAAATTATCTATCGGCAGGAGCACTGGCGACCCTCATCAAATCGCTAACTGGAGGTAGCTGAAAAAGGGGCATTCTAGCTTATCGATGGCTCTGAATCTAAAGATCTCGAGATCTCTGGGATATGTGGAAGGCGAAGGAGTTGGAGCTGGAGCAGGAGCTGGGGATCTGTCCACAATGGACTACCAGAGAAGCGGGCATGTTGTCATCAACAAGAGATTTCTATGGAAGATAAAAGGCGGAGTTTTTTTGGCTATGAATTAATAAGAAAGTTGTATAATTTTAGAGAAAGAAAAGGGGAGGAATAGGGTATGTTAGAATTCAGATAATGTTAAGTAAAACTATTTAAAATATATATATTTTTAAATGTTTAAGAAATAGTTATTAGTTTGCATAAGAGCAAATAGTAAAGGTCGGAAATTAAATACTTATTTGTTTATTTAATACAGAAGAGGATTGGTGATACTATAAATTATATTTTAAAGTACAAATTAAGTATAACAAAATTAACCAAATTCAGAAATAAAATTAAAAAAGGGAAAATGAAGTTAAGGACTTCTATTCAAAGAACATACAACAATTGCTAATGGTCTTTTTTTATTTCAAAAACAAACTTCTATAAATTTTATTTAACTTTTTATCCCACCTAAAATTCCAAATCAAAGGTATTTTCTAGTCTGAAATTATCAACTCCCAAACACACACAGCACTCATTCTTTTGTGAATTAATTTTCTCGTTGATGTATGATAATTTGTTTGTGATTTGTCTACCAATTAATGCACGGTCATGACTGGGATACTGACTGACGGCATTTTGATTTCGCCTGCCATCGCCTGGATATCGAGTTTCGGCGACGTGGGAAGCACGCACGGATTCCAGGATCACGAACCCAAAACGGCATAGAGAAGAGGGCCAAAGGACCCAGTCCTTCGAGATGAAAGATATGCGAGATCAACATGTAATCTTTGGCATAAATACGAGAATCGCTTAAGAAAAACTGAAAACAACGACGGCAGGACAATGAGCGCATGTTGCATGCCCGATCGAATGTCCTTTGATATCAAACGTTAAAGGAGCACCGTGCGGTACTTGAATTTCATTATTATATCAAGAAAGGACTGCGCTCCTCCTTTTGTGAGCTCCTGTTGTCGAGACCTGTTGTGTCGTCTGAGTCCAAGTTTGGTATTTGAATCTGAGTCAGAGCACTGGGAAAAAAATAATTTAAAAACTACTTATTCGGAATTATTAATATAAATTCGTTATAAATGATTTGTAGAAAGAGTTTTGTTCTGTAATTTCCATATTAAAAATGGAATAAAGGATTAAGCAAGTTAAAAAGTGATTTTTATATTCAAAATATATTAAAATGTTTGTTTAATATATTATTTAAATTTTGTAGAAATTAGTTCATTCTTAATTTAAATTAAGAATATGCCAGTAATGAAATTTTAACCCCTATTTTTCAGAGTGTGCCATAAGCAACCCCTTGTCGTGGTCCCTGCTTCTAAAGTTCGGGAGAATTTCGATGCTGCCGGTGCGGCTGCCTCGGTTTTTTAGCCGGAACGCACACTTCAACCCTCCAGTCGTTTGGTCTTGTGTCCTGCCCCTACATCGGCCTGTAGTCCTGCCTGTCTGCCTGCTAGCCAGCTAGCCTGCGTCCTGTCAACTCCTTTTGTCATCGCCATCATTTGCGGCCGCTTGACACTTGCAGATTAGTAAAGTGTTGAGAGATCTTGGAGTTCCTTTCCTGCTAATTGCCGGCGGACAATTAGTTCTGCTCCAAATCGATTGCAGGCTGCAGGACCTGGCACTCGCAGGACACAGGACATGTGCAATGATTTGCATTCTTCATTGTCTGACTCTCGCACATATCTGACCCGTGTTCTTGATTTCTCAATTTTTCGTTTTATTTTGAATTCTTGAATTAACTTTTCAGCTTGATTCATGACTTTTGGTAATTTTTAATCTGCCTTTCCGGTCTGCAATATTTTTTAGTGGGCGTTTTCCTGGCCTTATTTCTGGTTAAGGATTTTTTTATTCAAAATATCTAAAAAGGAGTTAAGAATCGCTATAACAATCATTTTCCTTGGTGTGAAAGTGGCTTTAAAATGATATAATTATCTTCTACCTTTATTTTATTTTAAATTTAAGAATGTTATTTTTATAATTTAAATTCTAATAATTTATAATAATTATAAGATATTTATAAGATCGTAATCCTTTTCCATTTTGGTTTCCGAATATATTATCTGTTACTATATAGTATTTAATAAATGTTTTATTATCTGTTACTATCTAATATTTGATAAATGTTTCTTGTATATTGATTTTTTAACAACCTTTCATAGTGGTTATTGTTTAAAGGTATTTTGTAAAACAAAATACATTTAAAATCACTTTTAGTTGCATACTTTCAGGCAGTTAGTACAATAGTGCTGCCACATAATTAAACAATAATAATGTAAAGTAAAATTGTATTATACGTACATATTTAAATATAGCTATATAGTATAATATGCTATAATTTTAATATATATAATTTTTTAATAATGCCTTTGCGAGGGATTAAGCCCGGGACCTCTCGATCGAACTCTCTTGATTGACAACGCAGTGCCGCGATCGCGCACAAATGCATAAAGCACAGAATCCACTTACACATATGAATTGCAAACACAACGAGCATTTCCTCTCTTGCCCCTCGCCCACAAGCTGTAGTTTAAAATGCGGCCGCTTGATGGCGTTTCAGATCTTATGCCCCTTTTAAAATATGTTTTAAAATATTATTTAACAGTAAAGGAGTCATTTTCGACCCTATAAACTATATATATATTCTTGATCAGTATCGACCGGAGAATGGATCAAGCCATGTTCTACAATTTTAAATGGCAAAGGGAAAAATTGATATATCATAACTTAATCAAATACAAATAAACACAAATTTCTGTTCTGAATGTATTGCTGTTTTATATTGAACTCATTTAGCCATGTTCTGAACAACACAAATTTTTTAGATTTTTTTCCAAACTGCAAAAAATGTTTAAAAACTTATAATTGTAAATTTGATTTGCTTTAATGGAACTACACAACAAAATACACAACAAACTACTTTATAATTATTAAATTTTTTGGTGTATTTTCATTCTTAAAAAGAAGTCTCCTCTTTTACTAAAATACTCCGCCAAAAATGGATGTCCCTTAAATATTTCCTCACAATTTTTCTTCTTCCTTATGTTGGTTATACTTTAATTGAAAAATTATTAACAGTTTTGCATGCCTTAAAGGTAGATGACTTTATGGTAAAATTATTCCTTCCTCTCGAGCGCTCCATGCAACATTGTTTCGTGTTTTGCCTGCGTCTCGTCCTCTCTAAAAATAATCCCAGCAATATGCATAAATTAGGATCCATTCACCGTGTCTGGCCGTTTATATGCTAATTATAATGACAAATCGGTCAATTATAATGCCGTGTCATAAATTTTCGAATCGCGATCGATCAGCCTCGCGACTCGAATATTGAATAAAATTGATCATAAATTGTGGAACATGCCTGCTCACATGGGGGCGACTTCATTAAGGAGCTGCTGGTGCATCCAACTACCGAGATAATTAACAGGACTCTGAGACAGGACTAGACTAGACAAAGGACCAGATTCCTGTAAGCCAGATCAATGGGAGCAATTTGCCAGCGACTCAAGGCAAAAGTAAAGGGAAGATGCGGATGTTCGAGGTACCTCGAGGCCCACGAGATTGCAGCGGTGCGAAGCGGCGACTGGTTGGATTTAATGAAGCCAGTGGACAGCCTCCTCGCAGCTGTCAGAATGCCCATTTCCAGGTCACGCCCACCGCATTAAAAAGCCACTAACCAGGACGTGGGGGCGGAGGCGTGGCAACGTTCAACCTGCCACAGAGCGCGGCAGTTTCGTGCAGTTTTCAAATTTATGGCCGACACGCATTTATACACCTCCAAAACAAAAAAAATAAACAAGAAATAAATAAAAAGAAAATTCCAACAAATAAAAATATACACAGAAATAAAAAGGAGCTGAGACCAAGCTGGGTTCAAGGGAATTTTTAGCATTTTTATTAAAAAATAAATTATGTTTAATTTTAATTTTTACATTTTATTGCAGAATATATTATTTTAGCTTTTGTATTGCTTAAATGGATTACAAAATAATTCTTTTTTAAAAGGACAGTATCTGGCTATAATAATTGTAAGTAATACTTATTTTATATTAAAATACATCAACTAAATATGAAGATCTTGATAAATCTAAAGAATAATTTTTTACCTACTTTTCTCCACTAATTTTAAATGATTCTTATTATATCAACCATAAAGAACTTTGCTTATTCACAACAAATAAATTATAAATAAATAAAATTAGTAAAATCATAAAATTTCTGTGTGCATTACTGGAATGGCAACGTGTTTGCCTGGCATTCATCATGTTTTATTTCAGTCAAGTTCTTTCACTCCACCAGAAGCACAGCAAAGAGAACTGTTTCGACTTATAATTGCCGCACTTAAGCGAAGCGGCCAGCAACGGTATAACCAGTTCCTTCAGATCCAGCTCCTGCTCCTCCTCCTCCGGAGGAGGTATCCATCAGGCAGCTGACCGCAGAAAGGGCACGGCACCAACCCCATCTCCAGCTCCATCCTCAGCCACATCCCCAACCCAGACTCTGACTCTCTGGCATTTCGCATTAAATCTACAACTGTCCCAGGCACATTCTCTTTTTTCCATACCCTTGAAAGAGGTAAATGGAATTTCATGAACTTCTTTTATAAAATGAGAAATGTATCCTTGGAATGTGATATTGATGAGCTATAGGGTCCTTGGATTTTGGTAGTTAATGGGAATTGAATAGGAAGGAAAAAGAATAAGTTAAATATTTTTAATTTATTTTATTTGGTGAGTTATAAAGCTATTTAAATATATTAAAATGTTATTCCCCTTAAAAAATATTAATTACAATTTGCATTAAGATTTTTCTGAAGCATTTTATATTAGATAATAATAAATATTATGCCTTTATTTAATTCCGCTTTTAATGAAAGGATTGTATTACAATTTAAGACCATATTTTGTTCCACAATATACCTTCTTATTATTTTATATTATATTATTTTAGTTCTTTAATTGTTCCACAAATTATTTGAACTAGTGTATTCCCATCTTCGTTGCCGGATGCTTTCAATCCCTTCGTGATCTTTATGGTCATGTGCTGTATTTCTTCACGCAGATCGCGTCGCCGATGCAGTAGGGTCAAGAGGATCCGCAGCTGGGCCCTCGTCTCGATCTCTGGGGTTTGGGATTGCGTTTGGGTTGATTGCCGGTTTGCGATAAGGTGGTGGCATACCAAAGCCCGATTGTCTTACACATCTATAAATAGCCAGGCATTGGGACTGGATCTCGGGACAGAAACCACTGGCACTGGCGCATGCAATCATTAGTGGAAATTTTACCCACTCTCCGGTCCCTGAGGGGCAATAAAATCCGGCCCAGCAGACGCCTCACATATCCTATATAAAGAGGCGACCGCAAGCAAGGTCGTTGAGCGACCTTCAGTCGGTTTCCCGTTGAGTGCCGCTGCTCTTGGCCTTTATGGGCTCGCTTTCAGGTCTTGGGGCAGATCAGTAAACAACGACAGCGACATTTATGGAAATGCTGGGCTCTTAATTGGCCAAATGTGGCTCTATAAAGAGCACCAAAAACGGCCGCCTTGACTTTGTCACAGGTTCCTTATACCCCTTTGAGCGGTGAACTCAATTTCCAGTTCTCCAGGAAGGAGTCAAGCTTCCGCGTTTCACTCGGAAGACTGATGGTCCACTGGGCAGGTTACAGCTGCCAGGGTATTATCTTTATCCCAATGGAGAAGACAAGAGCCCTTGTCATTGCTTATCTCAGGGATTCCAGGTACTGGGAGAAAAAAGGGGAAATAAAATGTAATCAACAAATTACAAAAGTTCAAAGATCTTCATAAAGAAGCCATCATTAAAAATATAATTAAAATCTAAACAAATAGGCTCTTCAAATCCTTTCAAACAGCAAACTTAAATACTGAATATATTCCTTTTTTTATTTTCAGTGTAAATATCGAAACAATAAGCTCCGTTTCCCCTGGCATGGACTGTCCTGCTCCTGCTCCTGCTGCTGCTTTGTCACTTGTTCATATCAATTAAATTTTAATGATATTGTCTCGAAAAACGACTTTCCTCCGCTATGCCGCAGGCTGCGTGTTTTTAATCAATTTTAAGTGGCTATTTACATTGCGGAACGGAGGAGCTGGGCAGGATGGAATGGGATATCTGCCCCCAACTCTGTGATAACCAGTTTTCCACATACTATCCATCACACTTCCCCTCCCGCAAAAGAGATTAATGCACACACACACAACTTTGTTATATTCTCGGTTTTAATTCTCGTTTATTTTTACTACGCAAGTCACTTAGTCTCTAATTAGGATAGTTTCGCTCGATCTTAATGCTGGTAGGTGCTTCTACATCGTCGGATTCTTTTATGGCAAGTTGCTAGGTCAGTGGAATTTCGAGTGCTGTCGGCTGAATAAATTAGGTTCGCTTTACGTAACTATAAAGTAAGCTCTATGGTTACAATTACAATACCAACAACTACAATAAATTAATTAAAACATTAACTAAACATTAAACAAAATTCGTTTACTGACTAAACCACACACACACAGACAGGGCCAAAGGAGTGTGTCCTGGTCGCGTGGGAACTCAACTAGCGCTACTACGAACTAGGGGTAACTACGTGTCTATTTAGGCTATCTAGGTTATCTAGGCTAAACTAAAATACGACTTGGATCACATTTGAATGCCCTTGCAGCTGGCTCCTCAGCACGGGGAGTGCGGGGTGATGGTTTTTGTTCGTTTTTAACACTCGCAGAAATAATTATTTGGAATTTGGAAATCTTTTTTAAATTACAAGGAAAATTCATTTTATAAAAAGAAATATTAAAACTGATCCTTACAGATTTTATATATATATTATTATAAGAAGATATTAAGGCTTTCTTTAACTTAGTTTATAATATTTTTTTATGAGTATTTAAAGACTTTTTAATACATTAAAAGGTGAAGCCTTAGTCAATCAAAATCCTATTTTTAACTTATTTCTTTCAGCTTTAATCTCTTAAGAATGTCAAGAATCTTTAAATTTTTGCAAATAATTATTTCTTTGAGTGCATAGTGACCGCCATGGCCCCCTACTTGAGCTTGAGAAACGTGAGCAACGCCTTCTGAATCAGACTGCGATTGATGGTGGAATCGGCGGTGTAACGCACTCCCCAGAGGTTCCCATCGTTGTGGTCCACCACTCCATATTCGCCGACAATGAAGCCATCGTCGGTCTTCTCCTCCACTCGGTACTTGCGATAGTTACGTCCCTCGACCACGTACGCCACTTTATCCTCGTCTTCGGGTGCTCCAGCTGCCCCTTCCTCACCGGAGGAATCACCCTCAGATGTGGTCTCTCCATTTCCATCCCCATCCCCGCCATCATCCGAATAATCGTTGGCATTTGCATTGTAAACCACCGAGCCACGTCCTCTGTTGATGCCACGAATGGTGCTCGTTGTCGCTGGACCAGCTGGTGTAGTGGCCACTGCTGCAGTGCCGCCGCCTGCCACACCGCTGCCACCCTGCGGTCCATGGGCCCGTCCGTTTGTCATAACACTAACGGACTCCTCGATTTCGTAATTCTGCTCCGAGGTCGGAGTATAGAGCTCGGGGCGCTCGGTGGTAAAGTGTTGATGGTGCTGCTGCTGCGCCCTAGATGGGGAGGAGGAGTGGGCGGAGGCTCCAGATGCCACGGCTGAGGAGGATGACGATGAGGAGGAGGAGCTACTGCTAGAGCTAGAGCTGTATGAATAGCCGCCGCTGCCGCCTGACCCCGACGATGCAGATGCAGATGCTGATGATGATGGCGAAGCCGTGGATGCCGTTGCCGAAGCTGCTCCATGTTGGTGTGCGAATTTGGCAACACACTTGACTAGATCTGCAACAAAAGATGATGTTTGATAAGTTCAAGATTAGCTAGCCGGGGTTCAAGTGGGGCTAGCCCGTGCGTTGTCGCTGTCTGTCACAATTCAGAGATACACTGGGCAACAGGTGGGGTTTTAGGGAATTTTGTGGCTTGAAATCTAAGATAAGTTATCAATTTATTCTTTAAAAATTTAGAAGAACTAATTATAAAATGGTTTTGATCTTCTTAAAGAGATGAAAAAAAATATTTGCAATTACAAGAGACCTCCCTGGAATTTTAAATGCTTTCTAATCTATCATTAAATTGGTTTAGATAAACGTTTGCTTTGATATATGATTAATCCGTTGGAAAATTGATCTCTTTAATTTATGCAATTGCAACATGAGCCCTGCTGAAGAGTGTAATTTGCTTAACCAAATTTACAGAGCAAGAAATGCTAATATAATTTTCGTCTTTTCAGAAGGAATTTAATATTACATTCACAGAATAAATATATTAGCTATCTTTCCCTGAATATTTTAAATATTTCTAATCTCAACACACTAAATAATATAAAAAAGTACCTGCTTAAAGGATCATTCTTACTAGTCTTTCACAATTTATTTTCCCCTGTGTACCCTCAGACTCCGCTTCAGATTCCAACTCTAACTTGGACTTAGACTCACCTCTGTTGGGCAATCCTTTGGCATTTTGATTAGAATGTTGATGCGGCAGTGATGAATGCTGACGTTGCTCCCAGCAGGGACGTGGCTGCTGTTGCTGGTAGCTTGGACCTGGCTTCGATGAAATTGGCTCCAATAGATGCGGCTGCGGTGCATTCAATAAATCATAAGGCAATTTATCCAAATTGAAGAGTACACGGCGCGTTGGATGAGCTTGTGGCTGGTGATGCTGCTGCTGCTGCTGGTAGCTGTGATAGTGATGCTGCCAGGTTGTGGGCCTAATGCTGCTGCTGGTAGGCTTTACTGTGGTAACCCTGCTGGCCAGTGTGGCTGCTGTGGTAGTTGCCACTGTTGCAGTTGTTGTTGCTGCTGTTGGTGATGTTGTTGTTGTGCTCTGAGCCTCGCCGAAAGCGATGCGCGAGACAATCGCCGGCCGCGGTCTAGATCTGGGCGGCAAAAATGTTGTGGGAACCAATGGCTGCTCTGTACTGGAGCTGCTAGCAGATTTGGGACTTGGATGAGGAGTGCTTCCCGCAGGAGTGGCCGTCGTGCTGGTCACCGTTTGTGGCCAGTAGGTCTTGGCCGGTTCTCCATAAACCTTTGAGGGTTGTCCATAAACCTTGGCTGGCTCTGAGTAAAATTTCGAGGGTTGTCCATATACCTTTGAGGGCTCGGAGTACACCTTCTCGGGCTGGCCATACATCTTGGCTGGCTCGGAGTAAACCTTGGCTGGTTCCGAGTAAAACTTACTTGGAACACTGTACATCTTCGAAGGAACCGAGTAGAACTTGGCTGGCTCCGAGCCATGTCCATGCTTTAGGCTCTCGCTTACATTCCTTTGGGCCTCGGCCAGGATGCCGGTCCTCGATTGCTGCCAGGCTTGCAAATCATCTACATTCTGGCTAATGGAGCTATAGGATATAGATCGGGACTGGGGTCCCCTGCCCTGCTTGGTGTCATGGTAAATAACAGTTTGAAAGGGCAAACCAGCTCCTGTTCCTGCTCCACTACCAGCTCCCGTTCCCGTACCTTCCTCCGTTTGATTTTTCAAAAACGAATGCATGGAGGAAGCTGAGGCCGCCAGCAGAGGAGCTGCCAAAACATTCTGTATATTGGAGGCACTGTTCAGGGAATCACCTTCAGCATCCATGGTATCTCCAGCCAATCGGGGTTCCGCTTCCTCAATGGAAAGCTCACTTTTGTGAGAACGATTCACAAAATCAGAGCCACTTCCTGTGGGACCTCCCTGGGCACTGGCCTTTGGAGGACCTCTTTTGCTGGAGGAACTCACACTTACGGCCACCACTTTGACCTCATCGCTGGTAGAGGATTTTCCCAGCTTGCCAACTGGACTTGGGGCATCTTCAAGGAAGACTATCTTACTGCCGGAGGTCACCAGCTTGACCACTTGCTTGGTATCGTTCTCTTCCAATGAGGGATTGTTACCAGAGCTTAAGGAGTTTCTGTAGCGATTCCTGCTGCTATCCAAACTCCTGCCGGTGGCCACTCGCTGCCGAGGATGAGGATTCGGTGAAGTTGAGGCAGTGGATTCTGCTCTGCCCTCAAAGTCCTGTTCACTGCTGTGCAGACTACGCTGCTGATCGTCGTGGTCCAGGAAGAGTTTGAGGAACTCGTTGCCTGCAATAAGTTCACTCTGCCGACCGCCAGGCAGAGGAGCAGGAGCGGGACGGGTCCAACAACCGGACATCATCTGGGAAAGAAGAAGGTTAAATAGAATTAGATGAATTTTTATAAGATTTTCGATTAGAGAATCCTTGAAATAATTTCAAATATATATAAACAACATTGTAATAGATTTCCCCCCATTAATCTTGCATTCACAATCGTCATGATGCATGATCGCATCCAGAGCTTATCTCAGCAATCTATTTATAAATTTGCGTAATTAAAATATCATTTGGATCGATCGACGATCGATGCTATACTATAAATCCATATGTCTTCATGTCGCGCACAAATATGCATAAGTCATGCAATAAAATCTTGGGCTCGGGACCTCAACTCGACTTGCCATTTGAATAATAATGCGGCCGGGGGTCTATTAAGACATCGGAACATCGGAATGCCATGGCACCGGCTCCGTTTGAAGTGGTGCATGTTGCTCCCTGGTCAAGTGGCGTACTATATGTGGCATAATTAACCGCGTTGCAGCGATCGAGTGCTCAAGTGGGTGGTGGCGTAAGGTAGCGTTAAACAGCGATCGAACAAAACAGTTCCCGGCACAAGCCAAGGCACTTCGCATCGGAATCCGTTCAAGTGGAAAATGTGAAACATTACTTAAACAATCAATATGTCAGCGTGATATTTATGTTGTTTATTGATTTGCATCCAGCATTTCCCCTGACTCATCTCGACCTGTTTTTTTTAAACCCTTTGATTTAAGGTAAGGCGTTTCCGGATTTAAGGACAAGTTTTAGGTATCCGGTAGTCCCTTGGTGAGGTTGTAGTTTTTAATTAATTAACTTTTCCATGAGTAATGATTGCTGAGAGTAGAAGAGAATTTAGTCATACATTCTTATGGTGGCTTAAAGTTTGACTAATAAATTAAGTCATGGTTTTAAAGGGGAAGTAAAGCAGAACTGAGTCAGCTAATGGGTAAAAGTGCAGGATTTTGACTTGGTATTTATTAACTTCTGGTTTAATTTGTACTATAAATTCATAAAAATATAACAATAAAATACACAAAATATACTTAATTTATAGAAATATACAGCCAAGGTACGAATACATTATCCTGCCTTTTTCCAGCTAGTCTTCACTGCTAATACTTATGTTTTTTACTTAAAAAAATGATTAGAAACATTATGAAGTGCAATATATATAAAATAAAAACTTATTCTAGAACATAATCATGCCTACTTCACTTAGCCTTCATAAAAATTAAACCCTCTAAAGTAAATTAAAAAGTAAATGTAAAAAAAATAAAGTTTACATAATATACCCCCCATTAATTTCCTTGATTTAATAATAATCTACATTCATATCTGCTCAGCTATGCTGTTCGTATATTGCATTGCAAATTCATGGCCAGAGATCGGCCATAAATTGTTATCAGCACACACACACACACACCCACCCACTGCAGAAACAAAAGACTTAGGGCACAAACTTGCCCTCCCCAAACCCCATTGAGCCAATAAAACATATTTATGGTTATATATCTGGCTATAGCTCAACAATATTAGCATTGCTAATTGCATTAAGGCAGATCATTTACCATCGGACACACTTTTGATCCACGGCTAACCCATTGAAATCTAATCGACTTCGAATTGGAAAGGCGCAAATTGAAAACAATGAAATATGGCGAAAATTGTATCGAATATTAATGGAAGCCGCCGATGCTGAACATAATAGCATAATTATTCAAGCTGTTGGTAAATAAGCCTCAGATAAAATATAATAGAGTATAAATACACCCCCTGAGCAAGAACAATAACAACATCCGGCAGCGCAGTGGGCGCCTGTCGCCGGGCATTTTCTAGAGCAGAGCCGATCTGAGCGATTGCATCTACACACACTGGCAGCTTGGAACACCTTCGCACATGTGCTAAAGTTACCTGACTTGACCAGGCACCGGGCACCAGGCACCAGCTCAGCCCAGCCCAACGGAGCCAGTCACTTAGATCGGTTAGTCATCCGGCGGGACTTGGGTCGCCTTGCCTTTTATGTCTAAAATTGCAGAAGTAACTGACCGCGGGCGTTGAATGGGAAAAAAAAAAGAAACGTGGAAAAGCGACAGTGGTCGCCACTTAGCATTGACACCAAATTAACGGCTTGGCTAGCCAACGACAAAAGGGACTGCGTAAGACAAAAGATTAAACGTTCTAAAAATAATTACGAAATAATGAATAAATCCGAAACAATGAGCATTCCTCTCCCATTGTGGAGTTATTCGAACCGCCTGGTCAGTGACGTGCTCCAGTTTAATGAATGAACACGGCTCGGGGATCTCTTACGGACTTCGGCTACGGCCGCATGATAGGCAATTATTAATCTTGATTGATTTATCACACAACCTGCCTTTGGATTTCAGCTAAAAGATTTCGATTGGAGATCGTAGATCTCTTTAATCCTGTTCGACATTCTTTAGCACTTATCATTTATCATTCGATTGTTGCACTGGTGACAATTTTCACGGCTGTCAACTTAGCGGAAGTGTCAAAAAATTACTCTATATATGCGAAATATATGAAATACTTTCAGAACGCCATATTACGTATCCGCCTTGTGGTGCGCGTGAATAGAGTTCAAACAATTAAGCAATAATCACGCCTTAATGAGCACTCTCTTTATTTGGCTCAATTGTCCCACTCGATTGGCTTTCAAGTGCCGATCCACCACTATATATATCTCGATATTTGATACCTTTGAATTAGCTCCAATCATCATGATTTCACACAACGCCACCAAGTTGACAGATTGAATTCATGTTTTGAGTTATGCAAATTTCGGAAGTATTTTCATACCACTTGATTCGCTGATGATTGATCTGGTTGCTTGGAACAGGATTCGGCCAGTGGCCAATGACTCAATGTGCGGGCCACGAACTTGCCACACACATTGCGCTTTCAGCTATCGAATGCGGAAAAAGTCATGTAACTTTAACATTTATGCATAATCCAAGCGGTCTTTGGGCTTTGGGCGTTTCGTTCACTCTAGAAGTGGGCGGTCACCGCAAGGAGCAGCATTAGCTACTGGAGCTGCCCAGTCGGTGGCCAAGTGAATGTGTCAGCGAGTCCATTTTCCCTCTATACAAAGTCTGGCCTAAACTGGCCGCGGCCAAAGTCTAATCTCTTACCACCCGCTGTCGTCAGCTGTGGCCACATTGTGTGCACAACTATTATAATATTACAAGACAACGCCAGCAGCGTTTTATTTTGGGTCCGCCTTCGCCAAGGCACTAAGACAAAAGATAGTGTAAGTTCAAGAAATGATTGCTAAATAGAAATATTTAGTATGATCGTTTTTCCAAACTTAAGTTGTGATTTGTTACACAAAATGCGAGAGATCACTCAGAGATCGTTTTTATACTTCATATTCAAAGATCAATCCAGTTCTGATTTTTTTGTACATTTCTTGGTATAATTTTTCAAATCAGATTATGGTTAGTTTTTTTAAATTAAATGTAATATTTTTTCTATAATTTCCCCCAGTGCACCTATCTTGCTATCGATCTTCCAGCCAAGTGCAGCCCACATTAGGGCAGTGCCACGCTCAATGCCACTAGTTTGGGCCCAGAATCCGACTCGAATTCGCTCCAAATTGCAGCTATCAACTTGGAGCTGTGGCATAAAAACACACATTTATTAATTACATGGCAGAGACACAGCGACCCGAACTTAGATTTGTGTGGGAAATTAACCCATGGCGGCGCCAGAACGTTTAAAAGCAACTTAAGACCATATAAACGACACGGCTCATTGGTATAAATTTGCATGTTTGGCTCAATCATCATGGATGGACTTTGGTGGGTTAATAATTGAGAAGAGAAAAGCCGAGTTTAGAATGTAGTTGCACCACGGCAACCACCACTCCCTGCCCCGCTGTGCATAATTTGCAAATTGCCATCGTCATCGCCATTGAATGGCCAAAAGACGGGGTCTGAGTTTCAGTTTTGAGTTTTATTTTTTATTCGAGACACAAACAGAGCCACAGTTTGTAGCCACACAAAAACAGAGGCAGTCCAATGGGCCAGTTGCATAAATACACTAACAAAAATTAAACGTATAAAAGGTATAAAAAGTCCCTTTAATTTTCAGATAGATACAAATTTAAAAATAAATAATGTAAAGAAAAAAGTTTAAAAAATAAATGTATTTAAATTTTGGAAGAGTTCGTGTAATAACTCTTTTGTTTCTGTTAAAAATAAATTATAGAAATTGTGACACAAACTAGAAACTAGGCACATAAATTTAAAGTTTAACTTAGTAAAAAGTCTAAGAAATAAATATATTTACATTTTGTAACGAGTTCGTGTCCTAAGTCTTTTGTTTTTGTAATGATAAATGATAGAAATTGTGATAAAAACTGGAAAATAATATGACATATATTGGAAACCAAGGAAAATTGTTGAATAATATATATAAGATAATAATAAGATATATTTTTTATTTAAAAAATCAATTTGTGTTAGGAAATCCTCAAAGAGTTAAACGCTTTAAATAAAATCTTTCCAAATATTGATTAAGGCTAAACCTCTATAAAAATATTATATTTTTAGCATACCCTTAAATGTGCATATATTTCTTTTACTTTATTTTTATTTTTTATTTAACAAATCTTCCTTAATATTTTTTTCAGAATACCTCAACCGTCTGCGGTTGAATCGCGTGCAATTATTTAGTTTACTCGGCTCCAGTTAGCTTTACTTTACTCCACATTACTCACAATCAACTCGGTCTGTCTAATGAGCAGTCAATAAAGTGCGGCCCAGACACACAACAGGGCGAATGTGTGGTAAAAATTAATTCCGAAATGCATTCAGAGCCATCCAGCCTGTGAGCCACTGCTGGATTATGGATGATTTGGGCCAATAAAGCCGAAGTCTGCAAACAAATGGAGTGCAATCGCACCATTAAACCATTTTTCATAAAACGCATTGGCCAAATGAATGGGTTAATGGCAGCGGCGCCTGTGAATGCATTTGGCAACTGGTTGCAACCGTTGCGCCTGAGACTGCGACTGGATGACGTCTCAATTGGATGTCTAAAGTCTTTTAACCTCAAGTTAACCTGGGGATGCCATTTGAATCAATTTCGATTGTTCAATCGGAAATCGTGTGGAAAGAAAATGCAACTTTCCAAGTTGAAGATCAGAGAAAAGTGATTAATGGTTTTGGGTTGTGATGATAGGAAAAGAGGCTTTACTCTTTATTAAAAAAAAGGTTACTAAGACACACCTTTAAATTCTAACAAGTAATTATAGGAAATTCTATAAATATCACCTTCACAATCGTCAAATTACTTTTAAATTTACCTTCCATTAAAAACTTAAATTAAACGATTTGCTTTGAGTCTTTTTTAGATTTTCTTTAAGCCTAAACTAGTTTAATTTGTCGGCTTAAATACCCAAACCAAGCCTTGAACTTAAGAGGCCAATGTTTTTTGGCCAACACAAATTCCCTGGAATTCTTTTGGCACACCTGGCCATAAATAAACTCCAGCAATCAGCGCCTTAATGTGACACTTACCAGCAGCAGAAAGGCGAATTTGAGGAGCCAACAAAAGTGTGCCATGTCGGTTGATTCCAATCCAAAACCACCTGTCCACCAGTCGCTACCGAGAGTTAATCAAGCGCTTTAGTGGCTTCTTTGTTCTGTTTCTCCAGATCCCGAACCAATCTGCTCTTAATGGGCGCACTTCCTCAGATGTGATTCATATCATCTCGTATGGACCATGGTCTCGCTCTGGGCCACTATCTCCAACGAATGCTTAATGGCTGCAATTAAGCGAAAGACAAGGAGCTGGAATTAGTGCAAAATGGTCAAGAAATAAATATAAAAGTGACAGTGAGTATATAATCCCATGGCTCCCATGGCAAAATCATTTGCAAAAACATATAACAAATTGCGTTGCGTTCAAACGATAAGCGATGGGAAAAATCCCAGCCAAATGTCAAGGTGCATTTCACACCAGAAATCGCCAAGCGTCTGCGGCACTTGCAGCTAATTTCAAGAGTTTCAACAAAATTCCGAAGCCATCTGTCTACACTTGAAGATATTGAAGTTTATATGGTTTTATAAATTTCCTGAAATTTTGTTTATAATATTTTCAAAAAAATGTTCTTGTGTTTTTAAAGCATTTTCTTAATATATTAAATTCAAAATTTAGTAAGAAAGGGCTAAAGGCTTTTTGTTTTAAATATATAAAAATCATTTACTGAGCTTAGAAAAATTCTTGTAATTAAAAATATTGTTTTTCTTTCATTTTCTTTAAGGGTTTTGGCATGTACCTTTCGTGCTTGGTTGCCTCTATCAAGTTCAAAGACAATTAAGGGCTAGTTCTTTATTATTATTTTTTTTCGGGGTGTAGAAGAATCATTGAACTTGTATTGGCAACAGGTTGGAGAAACAGCAAACCGGCAACAAGTACTAACCACCAGCAAGTGGCTAGAAGCCGAGACACATTGCCAAAGTGGCAACAAGCTGCACAGTCTTGGCCAGAAAACAAACCAAAAGCCGACTGTCGAGAGTCTAGGAGTCGAGAGCCAAGAGCCAAGCCCAGGCCCAGACAGATGCTCAGTCGTCTGTTGCAATTTCAACATATTTATAATTAATGGCAAGGTATTTTGATAGCTTTTTTTTTGTTGCTGCCAGCAATTGGCATGCCATTGAAGTGAGGACTTTGCCAGAGTTGCTGCAATATCGATGGATATTCCGCGGATTTGTTGGACAGAGCCATGATGAGTTTGATTTTGGCTAGCCATAATTTAATTAACCGTTCTCTGGCATTTCCGCCATACAGACCATGTAATTAAAAGCCAAGCCAAAGTCAAATCCATAAAACATTGAAAACAAAACAAAAACCGCCGGGTAAGAAATCATATTTTTTGTCTTAAAGCTAGACAAAAGCCGAAAGCGAGGAGAGCTAAAGACAAACCAGTTCTAATTCTTATCAAGCCTTCTTCACAGTCTATATAATTACTCATCCCGTCGTCTGTGGATATATTTTTTTTATGTTAACCTCTCCTTCAGACAGCGTTCAATGGCAGCGTTTAATTATTAAGGAATTCTGCGGGGAAAATAAATATGTTTATGGCCAGCAGGCATCTCATTAAAAACGAAAGTTTCGTTCTTTGGCTTTAAGCGGCAGCTCATTAGTTAAGCCAAAGTCATATGGAAATGCCAGAAAGAACCTCCCATTTAAACCGGCAAACCATTATTTCTTATTCTATTCTCCTCTATTCACCTTTTCTGACGTCATCTCAATTTCTTTTATTCTCTGAAGTTTAAGCCATTCTTTTGTAAGTTCTTTGGCCTTTTGGGGTTCTTTTGTCTTTTTTTTTTGTGTAATGAAGTTCCAGAAAGTAAAAGTTCGGAAGGGTTCAAACGAGATTGCCTTGCAAAAGTTTTCTGTTCACACATTTATTATCCACTGGTAAACGTCTCTAAATTACAACTAGTCTTTAACTATCAAGCTGCACCCATAATTGTCATATGAATTAGAATCGCAATCTGTTCTAGTTCTGACTTTACATGGAAGCCGGTATACTATATCACAGACGTCACTTGGGTTAAGGCTAAAAGCAAACTTAGTTGGCAAGAAGAACTACTTGAATCGAGGAATACTCTTTTAAATTATTATTTACAAATAACAATGTATGTGTATATTTAAGAGTAATTAATTATTTTCTTGGAAACACAATATTTTTAGAGACGAAAACGAGTTTTGTGGTCACTGGGCAAAAGCCTAAATTAAAGAAATTAATGAGGGGTTAGTTTCATAGGCAGATTTTTTCCTAAAGGTGAGAGAGTATCGTAAAAATAAATAGGTGTGAGTTGATTAAGTTGCAATAAAGTGTTTGTAGAAAATAAGTTGCTAAGTATTTTTAATAAGAAAGTAAAAGTTAGGAGAGATTTCAAGGAAATCGAGTATTAAACAAGATTTTGTATGTGTTTTACCTTTGAATACAAATGAGAAACTATTTCAAAAAGTATTAATTAATTGCCTTCTTACAATTATATAATAAATCATTTTTAATAGGATATTTTAAATTCATACTTCTGTAAATTAAGTTTAAACAAAACCCTTTTCCATTTAAATTAATTTTATTCTTACTAAACCACACTTTGCCCTTGAAACCGCCTTAGAATAATTACAATAAAAATAGCAAACCCTTAAGGTAATTCCAATTATTATAATAATAAATGAAATTCAAACATAAAATATATTTATTTATATATATTTCTAGATCTTTGAATTACTTTCAATCGATTCTTGGGCAAACCGCAAGTTGGTCTTGAAATCGCCATAGTTAATGGAATATAAAACATTCGATCTCGCACTCGAACTCGTGCATGCCCATTGGCGTTACTTAATTTGTGCCGCACTCACACTCTCGGGGCAGTTAGTATATAAATTAGAATGCTAATCGATGGCTATGGATACGCCCTGAAAGCGGCCAGGGAACTTCAACTTCAACAGGCTGCGACTTTGGCTAACTTCGAGAACCTCTGGTTAGATACGAGGCGAGGTGAGGAACGGAGACAATGGCAGCTGACAGATTCCGGTTAATAAACTTGATTTAAAACCAGAAGTGAACAGTGCGGGCAAAAGGTAATGGCAAATAAATTGCTACTAAGTACCCACACAATGCACGGCAATTCGAGTGACACAAGACCAAACAAAAGGCGAAAATAAATGAAATAAATAAAATGTGTAACAAATGGACAAACGTGGCCCGCACCCGCAATTCACGTCAGTTATAGATTCCGATTCCGAAACACAGACGCGGACGAGACAAGTGTTGGACCCTGTGACAAATTGTCAAACATTCGCATTCTCATTCCAGCAGCTCGGAAAGTGTCGCACGACGATTGCAATTCATTAACAATCGAAGTGGAGTCCGATACGAAGTCTAGTGGATTTTCAGTAATATATATATTTTACTTGTATTTAGATTCAAGCCGAGTTGAGGGACGGACAGGCTCAAAGCCGTCAACAAGAAGGGAGAGGCCACATGGCGGATACGTTATGTTTTGTACATTTAAGTTAAAGTTAAGCAGAAGATGATTTAAATTTTAAGAAAAAGATTAATTTATGTTGAAAATTGGAAGAAAAGTGAAGCATAAATTTAACAGAGGTAAAATTTGATGAAATATTTTTAAAGATATATATAATTTAGCTCAAATGTCATAGAAATGTCTAACAATTGATTTAATTAGGATTTAAATTAAAAAGAGTTGTCAAAATATTCTTCAAAATTTAATATAAAATATATGAAATGTATAACAATAATTTTTAAAGGGATTTTATGTCAAATTATTCTTAAAAATATTTTTTTTATAGCTCTATCCTTTCTCAGTTTCCGGAGGAAAGTAAACTCAAATAAAATTCTTCAGCAATTTAAGTCTTCTAAGTTTAAGCTTTACTTAAAGTCTCAGGAACTACATTATCTCAATTAAAAAATAAAAAGAAATACCAAACATTTTTTAACGACATAAGAAGTAGTAAAGCTTGCCAAATTATCTCAAGAATTAAAGAAGAATTAAAGACTCAGGCTTACTGAATAAAACGTGCTTGCAAATTTGTGGTTTCTTTACGACTTCAACTACTGATCGCGGTCAAAAGGAATATAAATGTGGCAAGGAATTAAAATCAGGAAAATATCTAAAAAGAAGTTATATATATAACCTATATATAAGTCTCATTTAAATTAGGCTAACCTTCTTCAAGGCTACTTATAAGAAAACCCCAGACAAAGTCAATGCAAAAGCCAAAAACCCTGCCAAAGTCACATAAACACATTCGTCCAAGCACTAATTGGAGCATTTTCCATGGAATTTCGAAGAGTTTATTGCCCTGTCCGCTTGGTAGGTATTTGTCATCGCATTGTTGCGGCCAAAACTCTGGCCAAAATAGTGCAATCCCAAACAAGTTTGTTTATTTACTTTATTTTTTTGCAGGTCGTGCGACTTTGAGGCGTTTTGTCAGCCGCTTTGTGAGTTTCGTTTTCTATTTTGTATTTCTTTTTTTTCCAGTTGGTGGCATATAATTTGTTAATCTGACTTTTTGCAGCCTCTAATTGTTTTGGCCAAAAGCCTGAGCTACCGGCCACTGCAGGCTGTTTGCGCTGCAATTAAGCTTTTAATAATAATTTTGTTTTCAAAAAATGTTGAACGCAACGCTTTTTGCCCACTTTTGCAATCTGGCTTAGAATGTGTGGCCAAAGAAAAATTATATACATTATCGATATGAGTTTGAATTGATTGATTAAGGGTCGGGCTAAGGCTACAAGCATGTAGTTTAATGACAAGAGTATTTATTTTATTTAATGTTTGCAATTACTGGTGGATATTTCAAATAAAACATTAAGACTTATTGCATGTTGATTGAGTAATTAAGTGTCTAAGAATTCATTTTTCTAAGAATGCAATGGCTTAGAATGGACATCCGGTTCGGAATTCTTATTTACAGAATATTATTTGGTAATTTTAAAGGTTTAGATTTGTTAATAAAACATAAACTTAAAGGTCAATCAATTATTCATTATATTATATACAATTACTCATATAATATTCATTGATTTATTACACAACTTGGTTATAAAATTAAACACCCATTAAGTGGGCTATTATTAATCCAAACAAGTCTTATTTTTATCGCATGTGATCTAAATTAATCCAATTGAGAAATTAACCTGAATGAGCCTCGATTCTCAACGGGCAGGTTATGGGAATCAATTATGTTTTTTTTATTAATAGAATACAAATTTAATTATGAATAAATTTAATAGCATTTGTTTTTTTAGGACCTCAGCCATTGCAAACAAGATCGTAAATTATGCTGCTGGTAAATTGCCACCATTAATTTTCCTTCACCGAAGAAACAATCCATTGCACACAATTACTGCCCTTGGAGGTGGTGTATATACATATTGAGGCTTTTCCTTGGCATTCAGCTGGCAGTGGACTTTCAATCTGACAAATCTGAAATTAATTCACTCCACGGCGATTCGGTATTATTGTTTTTTTTTTCTGTATTATTATTATTTCGGATTTGAATGCCAGCTGGGACAGTGGGTCAGTAAATCAACTCTCAATTACAGCGCTCCGTTAATTATTACAGTAAACTCGAAATAAGCAGGGCGTCTAAATTACAGGGCCGATGTCTGCCAAATAATGAGATATACCGTCATCTCTATATGCCATTAAAGCCTCATTTGTCCGATCGAACCAAGCGGAGAGATAGACATCTCCCCTGCGAAAGAAATTAATGGTTTAATCCACGCCTGTCCATCACCATCATCAAACCGGGTAACGAAATTGGGAATACAACCCCAAACAATAGATCGAAATATTTTTTTTATTTATATCATTCATTGAATTTACATTTTTTAATCTTTTATGATTACACTTGGCGGTAAAAAATTGAGTAAAATTCAATTAAATTTGGCTTAACTTCAGAAATATTTGAAAGCTTACATAAAATTATTTTAAACTCCCTTAAACTCTTTTAGGAAATGTCAATATTAAATTAAAGGAATCTAAGGCTCATGTTTTTTTTACCTTAGAAAATACTAAAATATCAGTTTTATAATTATTTTTAATTTTTATTACAATATAATTTAAATATTAAAACACTTTCTTATTTTCAAATACCATAATATTACCTATAATAATTTTTCTTAATTTTTTACAACTTTTTTTGAGTTCTAATATTATTCTTAGAAATTTCTTATTATTTATACCCCAATAATCATGATTATTATCTTTTTTGACCAAGTGTAGCAACCACCAATTGCACTTTGCATGCCAATACACTGACTCACAAAAAGACACCGATAGACTTTCATCCGTGACCTTGAGAGCTGGCCGACATATATTTTTTCGGAACTGCTCCGCCTTTTTTTTCGCCCTCCCCCCGCCCACTTCCTCCGCCTGATTTCCACAATTGAAGACAAATCCACTTTGTGGCAAATAAAAAAAGAAAAGCAAACCGAAAAAAACCAAAACAAAAACAAAGCGTGCACGTTGAGCAAGGCGTCCAAACAAAAAAAAATAATGCACAAAAAAAAACTGTAACAAAAATTTAAAAACACAGCAGCAAAAACTTTGAGTGCAAAACAAACGAAAACCGTTGAGGGAAAAAAATGCAAAAAATAAAAAAAACCAACAAAGGGGGAGGAGAAGGCTGAGCATAAAAACGCGTTTGCGCATAAAAACGCTTTTGGTTTTTTGGCCAATTTTGAACTGTTTTGGCCAGCCAGAGCGATCTATATAAATTTATAGTTGGATATATATTTATAGAGAGAGAGAGGTTTCTGTTTTTATGGCCGTTACAGCTTACCAATAATGCACCCACCACATTTATTGCTGTTACTGGCTTTTAATCCCTCGTCGCTATTGTTATTGTTGTTGTTGGATTGGATTTGATTGTTAAGCTTTCTATATATATATTTTTTTGTTTTTGTTGTTGTATTTTTTACGAGTACAAACCGTTCAATGCAATTGTTGCTAAGCCGTTTCTTTTTTATTCGTAAAAATTGGAGCAATATTGGCGCGCGAGCTTTGACTGCGATTTGTTTATGGCTCTTTGCGGATTTATATATTTTCTTGTTTTTTTTTTTGTATTTTGGGTTTCAATATTTTTAATAAATTTACACACAGAAGCACATACACACACGCACACACACACTCTGAAAACGCTGTATTTAACTGACTTGATCGAAAGCTGTCTTTGATTTTAATATATTTTTTTTTGACAGGAAGATCCTTGATTTTGGAACGGTCCTTAAATGGGTTTTCAGCTGTGTGGCTCGTTGCTTTTTTTCGGACTTGGCCTTAGATTTTGGCCTGGCTCAAGCGTATTCCGGCGTTTAGAAATAGAAGTAGGGTGGGGCTAATGGCTCTGAAACTGAAAGATACTTTCACGACCAACACTACGTGCGTTTTTTTGAAGCCAATCTAAGCTATAGATATATTCTGGCCAAGTGTCGTGCGCCGCGTTGCGTCCGTTTGGCTACAGCGTCCACAATTAACTGAAATTCCCACAGCGATCAGAAACTGATAAGTGCCGTCGCAGCCGCCGCTGGTGCTGCTGCTGCCCAAGAAAAGCTTCGCTCCAGCTCGCTCTCGGCCAACTTAACCTGGCTTAAACCCAAAACCCAGCCAGAGCCACATTCACAGAACGCAGCCAAGTGCCAAGGCAACAACACGAAAGGCAGGCACCAGGCAAAAGCACCACCAGCTCACAAGTACAACAACTACAGGGCAGAGACAGGCTAAAAAAACAACTCGAGTTGCTCAGGTTTTGTTTTATTATTATTTTTGTTTTTTTTGGCCGCAGAACAAACGACAAACACAGCTGCTGCTGATGCTGACTTGTTGCCACCAAACAAATCCGCCAAATCCAACAAACAAATGGACCCGAAAGACGTTCTCTCGCCGAAAACTAGTATCACAGAGCCTAGCCTAAGCTTGAAGTCCACTGGATTTAAGCCAAAACAATCGTTTTAGCTGGACTTTAATTGTTTTTGGGTTGAGTGTTAATGCCTCAATAAAGTTTTTATTAATTTTAACTACATACTTACTTAATTAATTAATGCTGTTGTTCTTGACCATTCTTTTAAGTACTCCTCTTATCCTTTATTTTCAATTACTTTTTGAAGTTAAACAAATATTTGAACAAGATCAAATCTTATGTTGTTTTTACACAAAAGCTCACCTGCCATTTTTACATTGTTTATTTTTAAATTTTTAAATTTTAGATTTTACTTAAAGCTTACCAATTTTAAAATGGTGTCTTTTGTAAATAACAATTACCATAACCGAGGACCAAGGGGCTTGATTTTCTTAATGTTTTCTGATAATTCTTGCTGGTATTTCTAAGAAATATTTTTTTTTTTAAGTATATTTGTTAAATTAATTTAACCTTTTAAAATATAAAGAAAATAGTTAAAGCCATGATAACTAATTTATCTTGTTGTTTCCTTTATTTTTTATTTGAATCCTACGTAAATTACTACTTGACAGCGGAGACATTAACCCATGGTTATAAACTCGACTACATTTTTAGTACAGAGGTTTTAGACATTTTTACAAAAACCAAATTTAAATGTTTACAATTAAAAATGTTTTTAGTTTTGAAAATGTTTATGATGTTTAAGCTTTAAAAATTAAATTAAAATTAAATTGAAAATTAAAATGTGTGCCAAATCAAGAATAAATAATATTTATGAATAATATTTATTTCACTGCGTCGACCAAAATTATTATTATATCATGGTATAAAATGGTGTTCAAAATTATCATTAGATTCAATGTATTAAAGTATATGTTTAAATATAAATTTAAAATATTTTCTCGTAATATTTTTTACGTAATAAAAACAAAAAAAGAAAGAATCAATAATAATCAAGGCGTATAAAAGGCAAATAACATAATATAATAGGCTTCAAAGTTATTTAGATTTTAAATAAATCAAACAGAATAAATCTAAATATTAATAAATATTTTAAATTAAAGAGAAATAATAATATTGCATTCCAATCGAAAGCTTAGCCATGAAACTACAACTAATACCAAGACCCAATGGTAGCTTCGACTTTAAGGTTCCACTAGACCAGCAGAGAAAATCCAACCAAGGCGCTACTCGGCCACCCTTCTCTTTTTATATTTCATTAAATAAATAAAATCGATGCCCAAAACTACCACTTGATTTTTTTCTAATTAAGAAATGTTTATTTTATATGTATTTCCCATATTTAATTTACAATTATATTTACACGTTAAGCGGTACAAAATGCGAAACATATTTTGCTAACAATCGGGGGACTTGCGGGAATCGCTAGCTAAGCAGATTTGATTCGATTAGACTACAAGTTAGCAGCTGGTTATGCAGGAGGCTTATCACAAACGAAAAGAGGAATATATTCTGTACAGGTAATATATATCTTCTCTAGCAGATAACAATTAATAATGATCTCCGATCTCCTCGGACCGATTAGAACATCCAATTGTCGAACTTCCCGCGACGCGTTTGCTTGCTGTTGTTGTATACAAAAGAGATATAGATTGTAGATCAAAAGGTTAGTATACATGGATCCGGTATAAGATATGTGGAATTCTCTATAACGCTATATATCTATATCAGTCAGCTAGGAAATAATAAAGAACAACAAAAACACATCGAAGTAAGAAAATAAAATAAAGGCATTCAGAAAACATTGAAATATTTATTTTTGCATTATTTATTGGATATTGCTTAAGTTTTAGGCATCATCATCATCATCATCGAACTTTGTATATATTTCTCTCTCGTTATCTCTCTCTCGTTTAGTATATATAGTTTATAGTACAGTTTTACTCATAACTTTAATACACATCTTTAAAAAATAAACCATAAATCGTATATATAAACAAAACAAATCGCAATCGAATCGAAGCGTTCAGTTTAAAAGAAATCACACACAATGTCATCTTCCTCTTCTGTTCGCTCTCCGAATGTACGAATGTATAAAAAATACTTATCGAAATTATCAGATATATCAGATATACAGGGATTATATCAGTGGGGGGGAGGAATGGTTACAGAAAGAATTAGCGCAAATACGAAACGATTTTGGCATGCAAAAACCGATTGATCGCAACACACCAGTTCTGGGATAGTAGTTCATTCTGGATATATGTATATATATATAAGTACAGAACACACAGAGCACAGATATTTGGGATTGTCTTGGGTTCGGTCATCTACGTTCTACGTTCTATGGGCCTGGGAATGTAGAGTTTCTTTAGCACGCTAATAAATCAAGGACTCAAGCTAGCTAAAAGGCAGCCATCAAACTGGCTCAAACTTGCGTCACGCACTGCGCGTATTTATCCAGTTCGCTCCTCAGAATCTTCACGCGCTCCGCCTCGGACTTGAGAGCATTCACCAGCTCCTCGATGGTCCTCTGTTGATTTTGCACCAATCCCTCCAGCTTCTCCACTCGCTGCTCCAGCTGATTAACCCGCACAGATCCGCTGCTGACATCCTGATGATGGTTATTCAGCCCCTGGCTGGGCTTCTCCTCCTGCGACTGCGAACTGCTGGCATTGGAGCTCTTGACCAGCGGCGAGACACTCCGCTGATTCCTTATGGACAAACTATTTGGCCGCGTGGCTTTTGTCTCCTCATCGCTGCTAGCCGCTGTGGCTGTGGCCTTGGCAGCGGCAGTCAGGCTGCGGGACATGATGGCATCGTTGGTGGTTGTGGAAGTGGTGGTGCTACTGCTGCTGGTCGAATTCTCCACGTACATGGAGGAAGTCACCGCCGAAGATTGCACTTTCGTGGTGGTACTACTGCTGCTACTGCTGCTGATTATCGCCTGATCAGCGGCAAAGAGCTTGGATGTCCGCTCGGCCACCGAGGCTCCGCGTGGCTCCACACTGGGCGAGGTCTTCTTCCGTGTGACCTGCGAGGCCTTGAGCTCCTCCATCCAGGGCGCCTTTTTCTTCTCCCATTCGCGTGGCTTGGGCTTGGCCAGTTGCGGCTCTTCACCCGTCGAATTGTCATCGGAGGAGGCTGTCGCCGCAGTGGCCTTACCGCCCAATCCACCATCTTCGCTCAGTTCGCTTGCACTTCCTGCTCCGCCACCACTTCCACCGCCCATTCCGCTGCCATTCACATAAACCGAGTTATTATTGCTCTCTCCAAGTACATTGATGGCTGCCGACGGTGGTCGTCGCTTCGGGGCCTTAACTCTGCCCTGTCGCATATCCGAGAGGATTGAGGAGCGCTCCACCCGATCAAAGTCTGTGTCCTCCACAGCTATGGTGGCTGCTCTTCGCATCACCAGGTTACCAGCTGCCCCGGCATCCGGCAGTTGATTTGATCCTGTGAGCATTTTACTGGCCGTAAGGCCATCTGCCAGATCATGGGAAACGGCAGAGGTGAGCTTGCCCTCGGGATTCTTCTTTTTGCCGCCAAGAAGATTACCTGCAAATAAAAATGGAAGCATTAGTAATTGTTTTTATATATTTATTATTGTCTAAAGAGGCCTGCCTTGTGCTGCATTGCTTTCCCATTGATAAGATAATGGAATGAAGCAATGCATCATAAGACTTCTCAGAACCGTACTAACCTGCCACAGGTACCCCACCAGTGGGTGTCTTCTTGAGCGGCACACTTGGCTTCTTGCTGAGCACCGGCGGTGGCGGTGACTTGACCTTCTCGTCCATATTCTCCAGACTCTTGTTAAGCGCCGAAGACACCAGTCCCGGTGCTACCGCGCTGGATGCGTTGCTGGTGCTATTCCTCTGCTGACTGACGGCCGCAGCTGCCCCGACGCCTGGCGGCTTGGTTAGGTCGAGGTTCTTGTTCTCCAGCGACTTGCGCTGGGCGGCCACATTGCCGGTGGGCAGACCCGTCTCGCTCAGGATGTCGTTGAGGGAATCACGAGAGCCAAAGCTTTCCTTGCGACCCGCCGACGATGATGAGGAAGCGTTGGTGGTGGTGCTGCTAGTGGTGCTGTTGCTGCTGCTGCCCGTCTTCTTGATGTACACCTTCGAGGTGGTGGAGGAGCTGCCGCCAACTTGCTCCTTCTGCTGGTGCTGCTGCGAGGTCACCGTGGTGGTGCTGGAATTGCTCGAATTTGTCGTGGTCATGTGGCTGGTGGTGCTGTTGGCAGTGCTATTGATGTTCCCAATGCTACCAATCTTTCGCTGCGTCTGCGGCTGCGTTGTGGTGACTGGCGGCTCGTTGATGGGGGCAACTGCAAAACGGTAAACAGAGTCACGGATTAGAGTCGGTGGACACAATTAGCACCTGCAAATTGGCATGCAAACGTTTCAGGTTTATTTACCAACAGTGGATATCGGCTAGCAGATACGGAAAGATGTTTAACCTGAATGTAAACCAATTAGTATTTGGTAATTTGTCTTAAAAAAAATCCCCTCTCAAACCTTGTTGTTAACTCTTCATTTCCATCTCCTAACTGATATCCACTGCATTTCAAATAACCGCATATTCCAAGATGAGCCAGTCCGTGACTAACCATCTTGGGCAGAGAACAGCTGAGAGCCCAGAAAGTGGGCTCTAAACTGGTTTTCGTGCCGACAACTTGTTGCCAAATGTCAATAAAAATAATGTGGAAACGCTCAGGGAAATAATACTCGAACGAACAATAGCAAAAACAACCAAACAAACTCAAACCCAGCTAAGGCTGGATCTAAAATCTGACTCTGACTCGGAGTCTGAGGCGTAGGAGCAACGGCAAATGGCCAACAACGACAACTGACGAACATAAATAAATGCCAATAAATGGCAGCGATGACAAAAGCAAATCAAACCAAAAAGCCAAACCAAAGCAGAGTGAAGCCAACGAAAACTATTGAGTAACAAACTTAAAATGTGTAAAGGTCAGACCCAAAGAAATGGCAACAGCCAACAGGAAACTAAAAGCTAAAGTTTAAGCAACGAACTATAAATGCTCTTCTTAGAAAATATCTAAATTTTATAAGCTTAAAGTTTTATGTATCTAAGTTTGCATTTTAAATTTGGTAACAAACCTACAAAGATGAGCTACTTTGTAAAATTAGTACACATCATTGGCTCTATCTTTTTATAGAAATTACTAATTAAATGAATAAATATATTGTTTTCTTAGTAAAAAAAATAATATAACTTATTTAAAATTATATTTAAAAATATGTAAAAGTATAAAAAGTCTATAAACTATATTTTTTGATAAGTTTCTAGGCAATTATCTCAAGAGTTTATAATATTTATATAATAAAATTGCATCTTACATATTTTCTAGCCTACTAATGTAAGCAAAAAATTAACATAAAAATAATAAATATCTAGCAAGAGCACTAGCAATAATAAAATGAGAACAAAAAGAGCTTTTAAGTACAATTATTATTTATTAATTTGATTGAAAACTTAAACCTGAAAAAACATCTATATTTAATTAATTTTTATAGTGTCTTTCTGGGAATTTTATGGCCAAAATTATAAAATATTCAAGATAATATTCAAGATAAAAGTTCAAGGTATTTTAAGGCTAAATATATAACAATATCATCCACTTAACGCAGACTTTTTCCTGCTGTTCTTCTAAGCTTAAAACCTCCCACTAAGTCTAAGCAACTGAAGCAATCATTTCTAATTATAATCCAACTTGTTCTGGTGATGTCATCTATAGGTCAGCCTGCCTGTCTCGATGTTTATTAACTTATTTTTTTTTTACTCGAAATTGAATTGAAGCCTCAAAGTATGACCAAATTTAGGCACACCCCATCATCAATCTTTCGATTCCCACGGACTAACCAATGTACCCCAAACATTTTTTGTTTTTTGTGAAGAGGTGGAAGTTAAGCGACCAAAGAATTGCCTTTGTCATGGTCGAGTTTTATACTTTTTTTTGTTTTATTTTATAAAAAGAAAAGCGGGGCCGAGCGCCACTCCAAAAGACTTTCACTGCTTTTAATGACAAAACCGAGCCGCAAAAATAAAATGGAATTTGCAATGGGGGGAGCAGCGCGAATTTGATATTTTTAAGCATTGAGTAATTGAGCGTGTTGTGGTCATTGGGTGATTGTCATTATTATGATTATGATGGCCGCGCGTTGTTGTTGTTTCTCGATTTTTGTTTAGTTGCCAACGGCTGTCACAGATACACACACTAGACGCACACACACGAGACGCATTAGCACGCACACAAGCCAAAACGAAAGACTTAAGCAACGAACTCGCATTGCCAGCTTCGACTTAATGATGACTTTGAATCCAATAACATTTACGCCAAGCACGCAGCAAATTATAATCATTAATTTACACCTGTCTGACACTTAATCCATAATTAAAAGAGTAAGGCGCCAAAGCAAATGGCTCTTCTTTTTTGTTTGCAGAATTTTCTTTAATGCCAGGTGGCAACAATTTAATAAAAACAATGACGAATGCCATATTTAGGGCAAAAGAAAAACAAAGAAATAAAGAAATGTAATATAGAAAGCCGCCAGAATGAACGGTAACTGTTGCACACGCACTTGCTAAGCGAAAAAGTGGTAATAAAAACATAAAAGAATTACTCTTTTTTTAAGCCGCCGCGCCGACTGGAAATATTTCAATAACGTAGTAAATGGTCAAGAAATCAAATCGTACTGAGACCGACGAGGCAAAAAGGTAAACAAAAACGCTGCCAAAGGTACAAAACAAAAATGTTGAGAGACCGACGACTCTCTTATTAACTTATTTTTTGTTTTTTACCTGCCTTTTGCTCTCTGTCTTTCTCTCTCTTGCAACTTTGTTGATAAACTAAAAATCTAAAACAAAGGGGGCTTGGCTTTTGGGGGAGGAGACAGGAAAGGAGCATCGGAGGGGAACACTTCAGACAAGCGAAGCGCGCGCCTTGTGATAAATGCCGCTAATGAAGATGATCATGATCACCAAGCAGCACCTGTAATGATCAAAGAGAGTGGCAGGTAAGAGAGCCACAAATAGTGTTAGCCACAAAGAGCCAGATACACGGAGAGAAAAGGGTATTTAAGACTTTTTTCTGGTAGGTTTTATAAAGTTTTAATACTTTAAAATATTTAATAATTAATGACTTTAAATGGATATTAAAACTACCTTCATTAAAATACTTATTGGAAGGTAAATATACTTGTTCTTGCCACTTTTATGATGACAATATTTATACAATTTAGAATAAAGTTGAATTAATATGTTTTTAGTCACAGTATTATTAGATTTAATTATAGTAAATAACTTTATTTTATAGAGTACCAATTCTATATGTTTTATTTTGAATTTTAGCTCCTTTTAATTATTTAATTATCACACAAAATGAAACATTTTGAGTTAATATTTCCCATTAAAAAAATATATTTAATTTGACACTACTTTCCTACTTCCTACTTTACTTCACAAATTCCGTTCTTGGGAACCTATTTAACTTAAAACATTAGCAAGAATTCCTTTTATTAATCCAAAAAATTTCAAAAATTTATTAAACACATTTTGAGCTAGAAAATCTTTAAGAATCATCAAATTTAAGCTTTTTAAAAAATCTAAAATTTTTAAAAACACGTAAAACCTTTTTCTTCATGTGAAAAATCCCAAAGAAAAAAAACAAAGCCCACGAAAAAACCAGTTACAACAACTGTTGTATATATTAATGATGTTGCTGGTGTTGTTTTTGTTGTTATTTTTTGGTATTGCTGCCTTTGGTTTCGGCTTTGGTGTTGCTACTCAAGTGTCGAAGGTGGGGAAACCAAAACTGCGACGTTGACAAAAGCAAAAGCCAAAGCAAAAATTAAATGCCAAGCATAAATTTGCTAAGCTCAAGCAGCAGTCACTGCAACAGCAACAGCAACAACAACAACAACGATAAATAAACAACAAAAACTACCGCTCAAATTCCTTTGGCAACCGCAAAGTATGCTGCGAAATAATTTGTATTAATTAACGATAATATTTCAACTTTTTCTCAAAACAACAAATTGCAAGGAAAACTCACGCGAATAAAAGCGCAAACGAGCAAACAAAACAAAACAAACAACAAACAAGTTTTTCTGCCAAACGATGCAAATGACAAAACAAACTCTTCTGGCATCCAAACATTAACATGCAACGCCAAATTGAAAAGCAAAAAAAACCGATCGTAAACAAAGCGCTTTTATTTGGCTCCAGTGAAGCTTCCCCCCCAACTCCTGCCCCTGCTCCAGCTCCACCCAATCACCGGGATGCAGTCTTTCGCCACTGGCACTGCCAGAGCACCAAAGAAATCCAAATAAATAAAGCAATACCAGCGGAAGATAAGATGAGGGTCCCCACAAACCAAAACAGAAAGAGGTCACACGAATAAGGATATGCGAATACCCTGGTATATAATTAATTGAATTACCAGGATAATTATTAAAACAGGACAAGGAAAAGAGAGTTTTACAGAATATGGACTTAGAAAAAATCCCACTTTATAAAAAGTAATTGTAGAGAAATATGCGGACTTGAAATTAAGAGTTTAAAGGTTTTTTAAGAATGTAAACATGGAAAACATCAACTTTATAATTATTTAATTAATTTAAAAAATTTTTTTAACAAAAAGCTGTCAAGGTAAATTGAGTTTAAGGTTTTTGGAAACTTGGATAAATGTCATTTTAAAATTATTTTTATAGCTAAAATATCTTTTGGAACCAAATTCTGGCCAAGGAAAAGAGAATTATTAAGATTTGAAGGGAATAAACATAAAAAAGCCACTGTATATCATATATTATATATGTTATTTATATATTTTTCAAAGCAAATGCTTCAAAAATTAAGTGTTCTTTCTTCAAATATACCAACTTATTATTTATTAACCTTTGAATATTTTATTTGATTAAAACTTAAGCTCAAAGTAGTAACAAAATGCATTTTTTTGAAATAATAAGTAATAAGTGAACAAAATCCCCAATATCTAATTAAAACCAAAATAAATTCTTTTTCCATAAACATATTTAAATACAAATAAATAATATTATATACTTCTCAAGTAAAAAAACCTCCTTTATAAATCACTGATCATCATCATCAATATACCCTCCTGCATAAACCAAAATAGAGTATGCAACTTAGCTAAAATATAAATCATAGAAATTATGGCCAACGAAGTAGAAGCAGCAGCAGGCAACAAGAAAAGGGGGGACAGGCAGCAATTTTCCATTTCATATCAAAAACGCCTCAAGGAGGCACCAAAGCCGAGCCAAGACAGAGAAAGGAAAATGAAAAGTGGCCGAAAAAAAAAGAAAAACAAGTAAAGCAGAGGGGGAAAAATAGAGGCGGGGCGGGGAGGAGCTTGGTAAGAGAGGAGAGGGAGAAGGCAGAGGTTCACTTGGACTGCTGCCTACTGGAAAAACTCGTTTACATACAAATCGTGGTGATAAAGCTGGCCATACGCGCGCCCAAGAACTCGAAAGAGCCGCCGCGCTGCGTCCGCGGTGGAATACGGACTCCGGTTGGGTCAATAATGCCGGATCCGGCTTCAGTTCTCATTCCGGATCGAGTACGGGCACGTGGACGGGGCGGGGGAGGAGGGGCTGCATTTTGCCACATGCAGTTCCATTTATTTCAGTGTATAATGTAAGTGTAATCAGTATCTTTTTCAGAGTTTTTAAATATTTTTCAGTGTATATTTTGTATTATTTTCAGTAATTTTCGATATTTTTCAAAATTTTCAGTGTAATGTAATATTGGAAAGATTTTTCAGGTATTTTTCAGATTGTTTGTTCAGTGTTTTTCAGAATTTTAGTGTTGATCAATAGTTTTTGTGTTTTAAAAATATTTTTTAAATGAAATCGTTTAATTTGTTTCATGTTCATTATTTTTTAAATATTTTCCAACATGTTTCATTGTAGTGTAGTAGATCGTTTTATTATTAAACACCGAAAAAAATTGTAGAAAAATCGGAAAATATATATAGGAGAAAGAGAGTTACAAGTAGAAGAAAGGGAAGTAGAGGAAGAGAAAAGTGTTGAGGAAAAAGTTACACAGAGAAAGACCAACGACATGGAGTCATCATAATATACAAAATGTGTACGTACATAAACAAACAGAGATAAGAGGTACAGGTAGACAGGAGGAAAAAAAAGTGTCCAATAAAAAATGTCTTCAAACGAAACGCAAGTCATAAAAACTCATACCCAAAAAAACAGAGAGAGGGAAAAAGGGGGAAAACCGATCTTAAAGTTATATGGTTTAAACAAATGTTTCAATTGAAAAGTGCGTGGAGCGTGAGGTGCGTGTAATGGATGTGATGTGTGAGGTACCTGAGGTGGCAGCGATTCGATTGGGACAACTAACTAGCCATAAAATTGTTAAAACTATTAGGAACTCCATATCTAAGAGCTAGAGAGATATATCCTATTAGCTACTCTCTCGTGATAAGTGGAAGTCAAGACAGCTAAAGTGGTAAACATTTAAGTAAAGTACAGAGAAGCGTTTGGAAAATAATTTTAAAATAAATAATTTGTGGACTTCTAGCTCTAAGGCTTTGTTTTAAAATTAATATTAAATTACATTGAGTATACAACAGCTTATTCATATTCCAATTTAGTTGGTTTTTCTCTAAAATACAATCTAAGTGACACATATATCTTTATAACACCCACTTTCCATATTTATTTATACTAAAAAGCCACATAAAAAACCTCTTAAAAAAGCAATTAAAAAACCTGTGCGTAGACAAATCCCCGGTTAATAATAATCACATTATACACACCGGTAATAAAAGCTATCTGATTCATATTCGCCAACTGGCAATTAAGTCATATCAAAACGATGAAAAACTAACGATCCGAAGGAAAATGCAGCAGCCCGCATTGGAGAGGAGCTCAGCTCGGCTGTGGTGTCTCTTTTTTTTTAATTAATTCAATTATCAAAACAAACGTTTATTGACTTTGATCCCAGCCCCGGCTGAAGGCTACGTCACGACATCAATTTCCAAGTCTAACGACTCGAAGTTTTACGTTTTACAGCCTATGCGTTTTTCGGGGGAAAATTGCCTTCAATTAAGAGGAGTAAACAAAGAGACAGCAGACAGCTGATAGCAGGGGATGCATTGAGATGAGAGGTGGATTGGCTTGATGACAACAAACTTGACAGACCGAAAAAAAAATCAACAACAACAAAAACGAAGAAGAAAACTGAAAATGCAATGCAAAAGGAGATAAATCCCCTCGCCGGGTGAAAACTCACCTTCCGATGGTGCCAGCATATTGACAAAGTTATCGGGAAAGACTCCAACTTTGCCCCGAATCTCGCCTCGCCACCATCCCTTGTCCGGCAGCTCGGTGCTGATCACTGTGATGATATCGCCCACTTTCAGTTCCAGCTCATCATCGTTCTGCGGGGCATAGGGGAACTCCACCCGGCAGTATTCCCTCTGGGGCTTCGGTGGCAGCATGGGAACATTAACGCCGCCTGCACCCGTTCCAATAACTGATCCTATGGCCGCTGGTTCCGCCACCGATGAAGCGGATGTGACTCCTGCTGCTGCTGCCGTTGTGGCTCTGCTCCTGGTCGATTGCTTCGATGTGGTCGTTGCTGTTGTTGTTGTGGCAGTGCCGGCTGTGGATGTGCTGCTGCTACTGCTACTGCTGGCTATATTAGACGCCTTGGCCGTTAGGGCTGATGTGGCCACTGTGGCGCCAATCGTTGGCGGCCGCTTAGAGGCCAAAATCGGAGACGGCTCGATATGTTGCACAAAGTTGGAAGGGAAGACGCCGACTTTGCTGCGCAGACGTCCGCGCCACCAGCCTTCCTCGACCTAAATGGGAATGAATCCGAAAGCCAAGTGGCACAGTCAGTGAAAATAACAGACACAGTCGTGGGTAAGGCACTGAGAGAAATGCAAAGGGTTTGTGTACAAGCAAAACTCATTAAATATGAGTAACAAATTAAATAAATAACTTATTATTGCATTTACATTTAAATTAGTATTTAAAGGTTGAAAATTCCTCAATTAAATACAGAAATTTCCTCTACTTTCGCTCAGTGCCTTACAAATTTCAATTTCTATTGGCCCAATAGGTTAAATGGGGGTAGCAGGGGGTAGCTACCCCCCCTGGGTTGACCCTGTATGTGTGTGTACGCACCTCCCCTAGGAATTCAATGACATCACCCACGGCCAGCGTCAGCTCGTCGTCGTTGACTTGTGTGTAACTATAGATGACTTTGCAGCGGCGGTTGGAAGTCGCGGATTTGTCCCTGAATTGGCAAAAAAAAGAGAAAGAGAGAAAAACATGTAAATTGTAGGGATTGCGTCATAAAAATTAAATCCAAAAGGAACGAACCTCAACTGGACAGATGTTCCCTCATCGCTATGGTCTGCACTTCCATTTCCATTGCCATTGCTGCTAATGTTGGAGTCCAGGACACGAACAAAGTTATCCGGAAACATTCCTGTGACCCCATTGGACTTCAAAGTGCCCTGCCACCAGCCGCCGGGCATCTGTTTAATTCGATGGATAATGGCACCTTTCTGGAGATCCAGCTCGTCCGGCTCCTTGGCCGCGTACTCGTATTCGACTATTGCACAAACTGAAATGGGACAAAAGAGATAAAGGAGGTTAATTTAGATTGAAAATAGTAACTTTTTTAGCTATAAATATTTAAAAGAAATTATATTTTCCCTAAATAGTTTGTCAAGTATTTAATTATTAGGTAATATATTCATAAAATTAGCATTTTACTGACTTTATTCATATTTTAATATAAATATCTCAGTGAATTCCCAAATGTTATACTAAAATATTTCTTTCCCAGTCATTGAAGGCCAGAAATCGCAAAGAATATGTTACTCAATTATGGCATACACACATGACATGTACAAATATTTACAATCGTATCGGGTTGCACAACGTTTAACCTACTCTAACATCCCATCCATACCCATACCCCTCGGAAACGTGACATTTGTCTTTTGCTTTTTTCCCCCATTTTTGTCTATTTGAGCCGCTGGCAAAAGTAAAAGTTACATGACACTCCATATACGGACCGGGAATAACAATTTCTGTCGTGGGCGATGACAAATCACGAGTCTCCAGCAAGACATCCTATCCATCAATAAATCAAACAATCTTTTTAAATGGGTCACTTGGCAGTCGAGAAAGAGACTTTATTCTATATATTAATTGGTAGTGAAGGGTGGTATCAAAATTAACAGAAACTATAATAAATGTCTGGAACGAAGAGTGAAAATAAAACAATCTCAATATTTATATAAATTAATGGGAACTTAGTACCAATCACGACTAGTTTTAAAGGAAATTTTTTTATAAACATTTCCTTGAATATTCATATAAACCAATTCCTATTATTACTATTATTTTATTATAGTTTTGGGAAGAAGACAAACTAAAAACCCTTTCAAAATTTCTCTGAATTTATATAGAACCTTTTTTCCACTTTAAATATCTCCTAAAATTTATACAGACCCTTATTTTCTTCATCTTTTTAATGGTCAGCTTTAAAATGTGAACCAGAAAATATTATAAATATTCAAACTCATCTTCAAAGACTTCCTCTAAACACATACACTTTTTTATCTTCATCTTTAAACCCAATTTGTCATGACTCATATATTGAACAATAAGAGCAAGACTGACTGACATTTTATTATAGAAAAAAATAAATAAAAAACAACAACAAAAACCAGCATTATAAACTATATTTATACCAAGTCATAGAAGGCGACAGCTTGACGCTACAAGCTAACCAAATTTAAATAGCAACAACATTCAACTTATTTGGCTTTGGAGGTTGCTGCCCCCGCATGTTTGACTCAGTTTATTATTTATCTCTCTCTCTATATATTTTAATTTTATTTTTATTTTTATTTTATTTTGTTTCCCCAAGTGCTTGTCCATTTTTTGATGGCTTGTGTGAGTGATGGAAATAAACTAAGAATGAAACAAAAAAAGAATGAGTATCGATGGCTCTTCGCGGCATAAGCACATTGGAAACGCTTATTGGCTTAGGCCCAGAAAACAAAAAAACAAGAAAACAAACATAACAATAAAATTCCTGGGCAACAAAATACGTGATGTTGGTTAATTTTTACAGCTCAAACACACTTAATGTGGGTCAGTATGTAGTGGATAATAGTGTTAATGCTACTCCAATTCACGTAATATATCAGAATTCTACTAATCCAGTTCACGTTTCAACTAGGAAATTATAAAATAATTACAAAATCAAAGAAGAGATTTGGAAAACTATTAAAATTAAACCTTAACTAGTGATTCTTTTTATTTAAATTTAAAAGAAACACTACAATCCCTTTCCTTTTTATATCTTCTTACATATCCTATTATAGAAGAAAAATTGTCACATTTTTAATGGTTGTAAAAATCATCCATTGAAGCTGATCACTTGATGGCATTAAAACCGTCTCAAAATGCTTTCCATTTTCCACGCTCGTTTCAAATCAGCTTTTAACATTTCTTTTAATGACGCCTTGGATGGGGGCCACCAGCATTGAAGTGGCTGCTGCTGCTGCCCAATCGAATCCAAAGTCGTTTCGTCAAGAGCGAATAATAATAATTTCACTTTGGTCGCCGCAGCTCCAGTTTGAGTTCCAGTTCCCCCAAGAGCCAACAGCCTCTGGGCTCCCGTCTAACAGAGATCCGGCGATGAAGTGGCAAAAGTGCTGCAGCAAAAGCTAAAGCAACGCAATAACCAAGGGTAGGGGGAAAAAGTCAGACGAAACGTCAAATGTCTTTAAAGAAAAGCCTGAAAAATTACACCTAAAGATGGGACAACGTACGTGAGTCCAGAGGAAATTTTGAAGGGGTTTTAACAAGGGAAAAGTATTTAGAAAATTCGTTTCCTTTCTTGAGATTCTAAAAAGGATTTTAAAATTATGTAAAACATATTTTACTAAACTGACTTTCCACATCTTTAGAGAATCTATTAAAATGTATAATAAATATTTAAAAATAAAACTCACAAATATGTTATATATTTTTAATCAACTTCAACCTCTTTAGTTCTTAATAATTCCTTTATTTCAACATTTCGTGACACGCCACCATCTCCATTGAGTGCCAATTTGTATCTAGGCCAGCCGGCAGCCGTCTGGCCCCTTAGTATCTGAGAATCCAAGTATCCACGTATCTGAGTACCTGAATAGCCATGTATCTAAGCATCTTTCAGTCTCCGTCTCAGTCGCACTGTTTAACCTACGCGCGCTGGCAAAAGGCAAACAAAGCGACAGCCAAATGAACCTTTAATGCGGTTTTTGTTTTCAAACTTTTTCATCTTCCTGCTTTACGATTTGTTGCCGCTTTTCTCTTTGTTTTTTGTTGTTGTTCTTTATTTATTTATTTTTTTTTTTGCGCTCATATGCGCGAACGATGGGTACGCTTGAATAACAATAATAACCGACCACAGAATGGAGGAAAATGTGTTGAAAGGGGGGACCAAGAATGGGCGGCAGCTGGAAAAGCGGCACGGCAAGAAATCAGCTGAGTTTATATTTAAATATTTTAAATATATTTTTTACATAATATATATATAATTGTGAGCCCTTAAAAATATGTTTTAAACAATTCTTCTATTACAAAATATATTTAACACATAAAAATTATTTTCTTTCTTTCAAAATATAAACAAAAAGCCCCTTTGAAATGAAATATTACAAAATATTTATATTCCACAAATCTCTCTCAAAATTGATAATAAAAATTAAATTTTTTGAAGTGTAAAAAAACTGTTGGAAAGCCACCACCAAGTGATGGAAAGCGAGGAAACGCAGCTCTGACTCGGCATCGTGTGAAAAGCCTGAGCCAAGAGAGCCCGAATGGGAAAACCAAATGTGTAAATGTGTCAAAAGCGGTGAAAATCGCTAGACAGCAGCAGCAGCAGCACCAGCATCGTAGTCTTGGTTTTGTGGGTGGACTTGCCTTTGCACTCAGAAAATAATGCAATATCTGCGATCGGAACGATCAGATCGTGTTTTGTGTTGTGTGTCGTCAGCTTCCCCCAATGTCAAACAGCACATCAGGTGTGTGCCATAAAGATATGCAAATCAGTTACTGGATAGTTAAATATTATGGCCAGAAAACAGGTTGGAGGTGTGAGGTGGCCCATGGCGAACGGTCAAAAAGGTGATTTTAACATGCCTTACGTATATTTTGGGGTTAAAATAGTAAAAAATACTTTAAATTACAACTATAAATTCAAATAAAATGTTGCAATTAAGGTGAAAAGTTGGGTAATATTTAAATTATGTGATTTTTCTTATAATAATAAATTAATTCCATTAAATTCTCAAGAAAGTATCTATGTTTTTTGGTTGATAAATATTTTTATAAATTTGTTACATGCTTTTAAGCGATGTATAAATGATAAAATATATTTTTTAACTGCGGTTAAAATAGAATTAAATGATTTGAATTTTATTTAATGTTTTTTTTACCTAATGTTGTACCTTGAAAGTTGCAAAATTAGTTGATTAATTGGACATAATAGATACAAATAAATCTATTTCATGTAGTTCTTAATTATAGGTACTAAGAAAAAATCTAGTAAAATGTTTTATTTTAATATTTGTATTTCAAGTTATTTATTCAAGAATTTTCAGTTAATAAAATATAAAAAACCTTTTCAAAGTGTTTTTAAACAATTTTTAAATTGTTTTCGATCCCTAAATAAATTCATTAACATTTAACAACAACAAAAAACACTTAATAAAAGATTTTACTAATTGCACAAAAATGTTCAGCAGTTCCATTCGTTCCTCCCCAGCTATTACCATAGTAATAAAAAGTTAAGTAATTTTCAGCTGCTTCCCCCCTCTTCTCTATAACCTCTTCCCCTCCAACATAAAGTTCATCAACTGATGCATTCAAAAGATTACCAAATAAAAAACAGAAACCGGGTAAAGCTCTACTTGCTACCTGTGATCCGGTTTCTTTGGCAAACAGCTGCATTTTCGTTGGTGGCCAAGGGTGCGGCCAAAGTTCGGGTAAAAATAAAGGCCCGTTAAAAGCAAACACCTCGGTGTGTAGGTGTGTGTGTAAAGTGTGTGTGAAGATACCACCCCCCACCTAGCACCACCCTCTCGTACCACCTTTCAGCGGAGGTGAGTAAACAAGAACATGCTAATTGGTTTAACTATCAGTTTTGGGCTGCCTTTGAATTTCGGTTTTGCTTGGTTTGTCTTCTTGCTATGCTGCTTTGTTTTTGTTTTTTTTTATACTTTTCATTGGTCTGGGTTGAGGTAATACACTGAGAATAAATATTAAAGTATATAAAATATTGATGTATTTTTAGATATATTTATTGAAAATATTTTTAAAAAATTTTAAAGTATAAATTATATAAAACAAAGCAACTTTTAAGGCAAATCTCTATATTTCCCAACTTGCTTTTGGTTGTGTTAATGCACTGAGAATAAATAATAATTTTTACCAAATATTTATGTATTTTAAGATTTAATAAAAATATTTTGAAATATTTTACTAAATAATTGTAATAATTTAAATCATTTTTAAGTCCGTACTGCTTTAAATACTCTATAATATCTTTCTTTCACCAAGTCAAAATCCCTATAATTCTCAACTGTCTATTTCCAACCTCTTAAAGGCTTAGTATAGATCAAAAGCACCTGCATACTCATCCCTACTGATAGTTTTTCAAAAGATCATATGAATATATCAAGCAAATTAAATCTTTAACTTTAATATCTCATTTTTTTCCCTGCATTTAGGATCCGATGGTGCGATATTGTTGTCGGTGGGAGATGCCATGAACCGTAAACGGTAAATTGCCTTTGCGTGAGTTCGACTTTTGAATATGCAACAACGCCACGCAACTCGACTCAACTCAACTCCCCAAAGTTCCGAAGGGGGCATAAGCCAAGAAGGGGTTTTAGCCACATGCATAAGTAAGGCGGCACACTGCGTCGGTTTGGTTTCAGTTAAGTTAATGGAATGGAGGAGCTGCTGACCTGTCTGACAGCTTGGTTTTTGTTCCTTTTTTTTTTTGAGGGCGGGTTTTCAGCTGGAAAGTGGCATGACCTGGTTAAAACCTTTATTTGTTTTATTTGGGGCAACCAGGTGGGGGTAAAGGGGAGAGGCTTAAGTGCTTTACGGCAGATACAGAAGCATTGGCAATTTGGTTATTGATCGGTAAAGGGTTGCAGGTTGCAGTTTACATTTAAATGTTTATAAATAAATATTTTTTTCTAGAGTTTTTGATTAGATTTTACGAACTTTTATTTATAAAAAATGTTTTAAATAATTTTAATGCCAAAATATATATTTAGCTTTAATTTTAAATCAATTCTTTTGGTGTAACTGACGAAACACAAAATTAAAAGCAGCTGCTCTTCTAAAGGTTTCCTTTTTTGGGCTCCTTGCCAAAAGCCTCATTATAATTGCTTTGTATGCAGGACAACCCCTAAGTTTCAACTTTTAAAAACCAATTCCTGAGCAAAGAATTCTGCCAACGACTTCCACAAGTCAATATTTGCCTTGTCGTTACTTTTTTCTTTTTTATGTATACTTTTTCATTACATTTCTCTGCCCAAGCAAACACACACACACAAAACACATCCTTGAACCTTGAGCACACCCAGTTGACCTTGACTTATGAGCTTTCGCTGGTCTTCAAACAAAAAAAAATAAAAGGAAAAGGCAATTGCTCAAGTTCAAGGGCGCACATTGCGTGTCACTAAACTCATTCAACGTTTGTCGCCAAATGAGCTGCATTTCAATTGGTTTTAATTGGTGGAAATCATAGAAGAAAAAAAGAATGAATAAAAAAAGAGCATAGAAATTTAAGTACATTTACTAGTTTGTGATCCATCATGAATCACTGTTATCAGTGGCTGATAATGGTGTGGGAAAAGACCCTTATCGTTGGTGGAAAAAAAAACTGCAGAGCGATAAATAAATAGAGGCATTAACATTCAAGTTCGATTAAGTCACGGCCAGGTGACGTCATTGTCACGCGTGACCATTAGAAAAAAGAATAAATATAAAATACTTAGAACTTAAGAGTTATACTTTTAATTCAAATTAAAATAATATTGCAATTGAAAACATTTTCCAAATTAATTTTGTGAGTTTTTTATATGTTTTTATGTGCTTATTTCAAATAATTCATATTTTAAATTAAAACAAATTTTTAACTCGATAGTTTCTTTGTAGAAAATCGAAATCTAATTGAAGGCATTTTTAAATGTATCGATTAATAAATATTTAGGCATCTTTAACAATCGAAAACATTTATCGATTAATAAATATTTAAGCATTTTTAACAATCGAAAACATCCTAGTTGGCCATTTCAAATTAATTTTTTACTTGCTGGATAAATATTTAGGAAACTTTTCAGTATTCGACCAGCAGTCAAGGCGAAGGAACTGCCTTCCCATTTAGTTAAATATTTAATTTCTTTTTATTTCGATTTATTATATATATTTATTTTTATTCCAGATTTCCGTTGATATTTTTTGTACAAGGATACCCGATTTTGATTTGTATTGTATTAATTTGTCAATTAGTTTTTCATTATTTTAAAATATATTTAAATTCAATCTTATTTTATTGAAAACTGGAAATGTACAAGGAAGCAATTTATCCGTCTTGACTTTTGGTATCACGTTCTTCTGGGTTTCTTTATTATAATTTTTTTAGTCACTTGCAACATAGAAAATATCGTATTATATGTATATTATATTTTATTATATTTTATTTTATTTTTATTATATATTATTATATAAAAGATATATATAATATATTATTTCCTATTTCTTGTTGGCTTTTACGGTTTTTGCGATTTTTATTTTCCTTCCCTTATGGTTTGTTTATTCCAATTTAAATCACTTTACTTTTGGCCATCATCAAATGCATTTTCATTTCCCGCCAAGCTTACCGAAGCATGAAAAGCTGACCAAACGCAATTTTCAATGGAAAACCTAACAACCCCCACCTTTTCAGTCCTCAGTGGTGACTCCTTGCCCGTCCATTTGACTTGTGTGGCAATATGTTGAGGCGTTCGCTGCTTAATTCCAAAGAGTTTACGATGGAAAGTGTTTAGGAGCAGTCAGTCGGGCATAGCCTCTTCCTCCCGGCAGCCATCCGCCCATCAACAATTGCAACTGATGAGTTTTGCATTAGCCAGATGAAACGCCAATGGGGGGACGGTCAAGAGAGTAAAGCTGATTGAAGTGGCATTTTCTTAACTTTATGAATTTTGTATGCATTTTCTATTAATTTTCCAGACATTTTTCCCCTTTGTAAATAGGTAAATTGAAGACTAAATTTAATTCCACTTATGAAAAGGGGAAGACAGCCAGGAAAAGGGTTAGCATAAAAATTTTAAACAATATTAAATTATGAACTTTAAAATATTAAAATATATAAAATATTACAAAATGATCTCTATAATATTAAAATATATGAAAAATTAAATTCTAAGGTTTATGTAAAGCATTTATTTATTAAAGAATATATACAAAGCAAACAAAAGTTTGCTCTTGATAATTTATTATATCAATCTATGCTCTTGAATCAATGATTAATAATTGTCATACCATTTCATAGATTTCAATCAAGAAAAAGGCATTGATTGTTAATTTTTTTCAATTAAGAACACGAAACAAAGACAGAAATAAACAAATACAAACAATGTGAGCCATAGAATTCCTAAGAAACTTTAAATTGCATTTAATCTCCCATCCTGCCCCTAAGGCACTTGAAGTGTCATTAAAAGAGAAACCTTGGGGTTCATTCGGTTGCTTATCAGTTCATTGATATGGTATATGGGTATGTTCTTTATGATATGGTGTAAGGGGACCCGCATATTTCCTCTTCAAAACCAAAAGAAACCAAGGCAAAGTCAAGTTGATTTTTTGAGCAGAGAACAAACATTACAAAAACTTGGCATACTTTTATTTTTTTGGGGGACGGAAACGTATATCACTAAAATAGAGAAAGAGAGAATGAGAGAGACTGTTGGGTCATATCTCACATTTTCTATTTATTTCCCTCGCCCCTCTGATAAGGCAGCAACACAAGTCTGAGGAATAGATAAGATAGCGAAAGGCAGTCGCAAAAATTAAACAAAAAAAATAATTTCAGCTAAAATACAATTTTGCGGCTGAGTCATCCCGCTGGCAACAACTGTTGAATGCAACAGACCAGCAAAAAACAAACAAAATACAAAATAAATAAAAATAAAAACAAAGTAAGCAATGAAAACAAAATTATTTGCATATCAATAAAGCGGCTCCGTACGCTTCGCCTGCGACAAAATGCAAATGAAAAATAATTTCAAAACGAAAATGTTATATTTTTTGCCTTATTTTTTGTGTACATTATAAATTTACAGACGCTTTGAGGCATATCCGTTCAGCATTTTTACAAAACTTTTTTTATTATCAGAAACTACAGAGAAGTCTGCCATTCACAAATATTTAAATGAATAAATATAAAATATATATATAATATTTGTAAACATATTTTGGAATTATTAAAGCGAGATTATTCGTTTAAAAATATTTAATTATCCAGAAAATGTAGTGAATAATTTTTGTTTTATTTAATTTATTTTCTTTTCAGATCGTTTTATGATTTTAATTAATGCATTTCCATTATGATTTAAATTTAAATTTGATTATTTTAGTATATAAATTATTAAATTCTCCTGGTATATTTTCTATATATTTTTCAACATTATTTAAATGCTTGTTTAATATTTTTTTGCCCTTAAGATGTTTTATTAAATTAATGCCATTTTCATTCTTCTTATTCAAAATAAGAATATTTTTATACACACTTATTATATTCCCATTGTGTCCTTTCTTCATATATTTTTATATTTAATTTAATTAACTATCTTTAAATGACCATTTAATTTAAGTATTTTGTTAAAAGATAATAATTATTAATAATTTGTATATAATAAATTCCTTTTGTATCTTTTAGAAATATATTTTTAACAACATTTAAATGCTTGATTTAATTAATTTTCTCTTACAATTTTAACTAAAATGAATGCCACCTTAAAATCTATTTAAATATTAAAATATTTATATACCTATTAATAAATTCCCCTTCTTCTAAATATTTTTCATATATCATTTATAATAAATTTCAATTAGCATTATTTGTTTTATATATTTAATGACTCATAGATAGGGTATCCCCCCCTTTCGTTCAACATCTGCCCTTAATTCGCTGTTTTCGTGACAAATTTTCAGCGAATTGCACAGTGACTCATAATGCGATCCATCAGGTCTCATAATTTCAGCGAAGATATATAAGAAATTGTAGGCAGAGAGAAAAGAGAAACAGTTGGCTAATGGGGGGACTAGAGTAGCAGCAGATGAAGGCTTGGCAGTAACCATTTCTTCATTAACCCATTGGCAGCGGGATTCAGGGCCCACGCCAAAGTCAATTCACGACAAAATCCAAGGCGTGGCAGGGGCAATTTATTAAAATGTCAGGAAAATGCCGCTCTGACTCTGAAAGGAGTGCTGGAGGAATAATCATAAGCCCCAAACAGAAACGATAAGATAAAAACCACCTAGAGAAAGGGAATTTAATTCAGTGAATTCTTTGAATATTATTTAGTTTGCTTTTTAAGATAAAGACACTTTAAAAGCTATCTTAAAGTTGGGTAAAGTATATTTTTTAAGTTTGAAAATGGTAGAATATTTTATTTAAATAAGATTAAATAGAAAACTTGATACAAAATATTTTTTAAATATTATTTAGTTTGCTTTTAAAGATAAAGATACTTTTTCAGCTGTCAAAATTGGGTAAATTATAGTTTTTAAGCTTTAAAATATAAGAATAATTTATTTAAATAAGATAAAAACCACTTAGGAAAATGAAACTTTATTCAAAATATTTCTGAAATATTATTTAGTTTGCTTTTTAAGACAAAGATACTTTTTAAGCTATCTAAATTATATTTTTCAAGCTTGAAAATAGCAGAATAATTAAGTTAATTAAGATAAAAATCACATAAGAAAAAGATACTTGGTTCAATATATTCTTTAAATATTTCTTGGTAAAATAAATTTACTTTTTAAGCTCTTTTTTTAACCCAAATAAATTATATTTTGAAGCTTGAAAATAGTTGAATAAATTAGTTAAATCAAATTTAAAATTCCTTCTTTTGTTTTAACAGTTTCCATTAATCTGTCTTCTTTTCTCCTAATTATTTTCTCAGTGCAGTTAAGGAAAATATACTGGCAAATATGAAATCTGATAAAATGTTTTCATTTGGCGATTCATTTGTTGACCATTGATTGCCATTGTGGCCAGCATTGTGTTGGCGTTACATAAACTCGTCATTTTGTTGTTCGCATTTCCACTTTTTTCTACTATTTCTGTTTTTTGTCTAGCAAAAACCGAATCACTTAAACAAGCGGAAGAAAGCAGCTTTGTTTGGGATGCAAATGTAGCTGGAAAGGCGGTGTATATATATTATATGCTTTATATATAGAGAGAGATCTGAGCAAGCTGCTTGCTGGCCTTTCCATTGTCTGTCCCTTAGGAAATTGTTCATCAAAAGAAATCATCATCATCAGCAGAGAGCTGACACGGGTGCGGTGCAGGTTTGGGGAGAGGTCTTTCAATCAGCTTCCCATTATCAGCCGGCAACATCAACTGAGAAGCGAAACACAAAGACTGCACACAATCTTGGGGTCTCTCCACAAAGAAGCCATAACAAGGTTGGGACGCACATTAAGATTTATTAATATTGTCCCCGCCTCTCCTTAGTAGGAGTAGTTCCTATCGATCGGGGGATTATCATCTGCCCGCCGAACAGTAGCCGAAAGGGTCAGCCAAAGGGTCAGCTTGAAATGGGGAAAAAATCAAAAGAGAGAAGCTTAGCTTTGGAAAATAACAAAGTAAATTGAAAGTGAATTTTTTAGGCTTTTTAGGCGTCTGCCAGCCCAAGTCCAAGGTTAATTCAATAAATTTGATATTAACAAGTGAACTCTAATTGGAGCAAAACTATTATAAAAATTCTCTAGAGATTTTTTTTTCATAAGCAATTCGCAATTTTAGGGTCAAACATTTATTACTTGCAGAAAAGATAAAGCTTTGGAAAATATCTAGGTTATTGTTGGATTTTATGGTGAATTGTAGTGATAAGAAATATAGAACAATGCACCATAAAAAAAAGAGTTGTTGAACATTTAAAGCTTTTGGGGTTTACTAATATTACTTGGAAAGTATTTTAGTAAATTTTAAATGAATATAAAAGTATTAAGAAAACATTTTGAGACTATATTTTAGACTATATCTTATTAAGTTTTATTCAATATAGGAGAATTTACCACAAAAAAGAGTTCTTAAATTTTATTTAAGCATTTATGTTTTTATAATAATTCTTATAAAGTATTTAAAAAATTTAAGGATTTATTTTGATCTTCAAATTGTATTATTTATAGATCAATGCTTTATGAAGTATATTAATTTTCCTAAAATTATTTATAAAGTATACAAAAGTATCAAGAAATTTAATAAATTTATTTCATATTTTTTGAGACTATATTTCATGAAGTTTTATTCAATATAAAGTATACACCACAAAAAAGAGTTGTTAAATTGTATTTAAGGGTTTTTGTTTTCACAATATTGCTTGTTAAATATTTTATTAATTTCAGAATACATTATTTTCTTTTTTGGTATATTTTTAATCAAATAAATTCCTAAATTCTTAGCAAAGCTGAATTAAACTTGAATCAATAGTTGAATATTTCAGCTACTTTAAATCAAGATCACAATACAATTGTATTGAATACATGATTAATTGCCTTTTATTCAAATCATTAAAAGAGTTCCAAAAGAGTTAATTAACCCCGAAAAAATATATACAAAAAACCGCAGAAATTCTGCCTGTTTCACAGTTACTTTTATTTTTAAATTGGCGAGAAAGAGAGAACATTTCCACTAATTTGCATCCGAGAACATTTTTTTCTCGGACTTCCCATTGTGAATTTGCCATGTTTTTTTTTGTTTTTTGTTTCATGGGGTTTATGGTGACGGGGCAGGGGGTGGTAAGGGGGTTTTTCAGCCGCTTTAACAGTGTAAAATTTATAGCTACGTGAAATCATCAAAATGGGGAAAAAATACTCATTTTAAAAAGACCTTTTCTTGGGCCAGCTGAAAAAAAAAACAGAAAACCGGTTTCCTTGTTGTTTTGTTTAAGAAAAATCTGTATATTTTTTTGTTGTTGTTTAATTGTGATTGTAAAAATAAAGTAACATGTTCTTTGTTATATTTTTGTTGTGAAAAGTTGAGTATATTTTTTACTACGAATTTTATTCTTACTTTACGGATAATTTAAAAAGGAAGTAAAAGTAAAACCTGATAAATATTTATGTAAATTAAGTTGTAGAATAATTATTCAAAATGTTTTAGATACTTTTCATAGTAATATAGAAAAAAAACTATAAATTTATAAAAAAATTGTATAAAAATGGTTCCAAAACAACATATCAAAAATTCCGCTTTCTTTTCGATTATTTCAAGGAATATAAAATTATCATATTTTCCTTCTAGATTCTATTAAAACTATTTATTTGCCTTATCATTCAAATTTCCTCTTTGTCAGCAAAAACAGATTCCAAAAGGGATTTCCACAAGAAAACCCCGTGTCCTTGGGTTAAAGGCGACACACCCACCCCAAAAAAGCAAAGCGAAAAAACAACAACAATAACAAAAAAGTGGTATTTTCGGGGCGCACACAATGCGAATATGGCGCGTAAAAGGAAGACGGCAAAAATAGGCGGGACCCACCCCGAAAAACTAGAAAAGCAAAGCCAGGCTGCAAAAACAAAAAAAAAACACACAGACTCAAGAGATTGAAACTGCAGTTTTTTTTTTTTTTTGAGAGTTTGAAAAACTTACTGTTATTATCCATGTTGCTGCCGCTGCTGTGTACTGGTAACCAATGATTTCAGCAGGTTCAATGCACCGTGTCAGATTCTTTTTGTTGTTGTTGTTGTTGTCTGTTGTTGTATCTCAACTGCGACAACAACAGAAATCGAGTTTATGAATCACGCGCGCGTTAACCGCAAAAAAGCAAATAAAGAGGCGAAGGTAGCTAAAGACGGTAGGAAATACCTAGAATTTATATACACAAGTATTTCTTTTTTGACGGGTTTTTATTTTGACCCTGTTCGCAGTTAAATTTCAACAGAGAGAGAGCGAGCGCCGCCGGAGAGAGTGCGATGATGATGAGTGAGAGAGAGAGAGAGAGAGAGGCGGGGGGCGCATTTAATTTCGCGTCACGTAAAAAAAACGCCGCCGCACCGAAATTTATTGCTGCAGTGTTTTTCTTCTTCTTCTGCCTTCCTTCTTCACTTCTCTCAATGCACTTCTTTATCCACACCTTCGCCTTGGCTCCTTCTTCTGCCTTTCCTATTCGCTGGCTTTCTTCTTCTGCCTCCACGCACTTGCATTTGGTTATTTCTTTCCTCGCACTTCCACTCTCATTCGTATATGCACTTTATTTACTTTGCTTTGCTATTGATTTTCGCCACTTTGCAGCTTCTCTTTTGTTTTTAATTTGAAATTTGAAACATGCAATGCTGCAACACTGTAGGCGCCAAACTTTTTTAATTTTATTTTTTCTTTGATAATAAACTGCGTTTTTTGGTAACAACAGAGGCGGGCGTAGAGCGAAAAAACGCGAAACGCCGACGTACTCCCACTAAACAGCCGCTTCGTTTTTTAACATTTCGTAGCTTTCGTAGGATTGTTTTTCTTGAGTTTTCAAACTTTTAAAACAGAACACCGGTGTTGGCTACGATGTGTTATTACTGCTCGCTCACAGACGAAAAACCAGCGCAAACCCGGCGGAAAAATCAAGCGAAGCGCTTTCGTTGTGCTGGCTGAAAAAAATACGAATGAGCGGAAAACGACGACAAATGAAAAAGATGTTTGAAAACGACATGTTTGACGAACCCTGTTTGAAATGGTTGCCGCCTAACGCTTTTACTCACTCCATTTCCGTATATTCCCGCTTCGGCCACACTCAATTTTTTACAGACTGAGGAGCTTAACAGCGTTTTGCTTATGGAATCAACAGCAAAATGTTAGATTTCATAAGCAAAACGCTGTTAATTCTATAAAGAAAACTCTGTTAATGTTAATTCCATAAGCAAAACCTGTTAATATGTAGTGGTGGAGAACTGTCAATGGCATTATCGATACCATCGATGTTTTTAATTTTCAAGCATAAATGTTTCCTTTCTCGCTATCGATAGTTCGTGCTTAAATCGGTTATTGAATTCCCAATCGGTCAAAGGAAGTGGTCATGAATTCCCAATCGATAATTGCTAGAAATGGTCTCACCAAATTTATAAATTTTACAATTTGCAATTTTACAATTTACATTTGATCTCCCACAAATTACATTTTCACCACACTTTTAAGCCGTGACAAGAACCGTTAATTAAATGAAAAAATTTAAATTTATTTAAAAGTTTTTATAGTTTTTAAGGATTAACATTAAAGATTTCCTTGTTTTTATATTAATAAACTGATACTTTTCGATTTTTAAAATATATTTTCAACTTGAGGTGAACTTGTGGTCACCAAGGAAACGCTTCAAAAAACCAAAACAAATTCTTAGCTTTGTTTTTATATTACTTGGTTAAAGTATTAAAATTTTTGAAAATATTTCAAGGAACCAATTAAATATAACTTAAAAAAAACAACTATAAAAATGAGTGCCACCGAAAACCCAGGAGCTGATGCAGTTCCCCCTCCGCCACCAACGGCGGCGGGCCGACCAAGACCACCAACTTCACAGCTTTTTTCGGTGAGTCCCCACGACAAGTGTCCTTTGTAATTGCTTGTTAAAAAAAGAAATCCTTCTCCTTCAGCGTGGCAACCTGGTCAGCAGTCGGGCTGCTGGGGGCGACAAGACCTCTTTGGCCCGACCCTCAACCGCTGTGAGAGCTGTGGGTTATGCGGCCAATAGCGCCGGAACCAATCAAAAGTTTGATCAGTTTTTTCTAGAAAAGGCCAAGCAGCAGACTCTGTCATCTGCCAATGCCGCTGTGGATGCCGCCAAGGAAGTCAAGTGAGTAAAAGACCTGAAAAATATGGTTCACATACCAAAATTCATAACTCTAGCTCTCAAAGATCCTGAGATATTCATATTTTACCTTATGCTTAGTAAAATATGAATATCTCAGGATCTTTGAGAGCTAGAGTTATGAATTTTGGTATGTGAACCTGATTTAAGGCTAGGAATATGTTATAGTTTAAATCGTACCTTCCTTTTTCTTAAATACAAATATTTTCCTTTGCTATTTGTAGTCCCCAAATCAAATACAAAAACCTAGAGACCAAGATTGTCAAGCTCTTGGAATCCTCTATAGTTTTGGCTAGACAACAATCCGCACCAGGGGACCCCACCTCCGAGACCAAGTCCTTTGCCGAGGCCTTGAACAAAGCCAAGGAAGCCTTCTCCTTGGATCGAACCCTTCATAGATTTCGCGATCAGCAGGGCGAGAATGTCTATCACAACTTTGACCTGACCTATGCGGTGAGATTAGCCTTTCAAGTTATAAAAATCCCTCTTAAAACCGTCATCCCTTCAGGTCTTCTTCAATCTCGCCGAGCAATACGAGCGCAATGATCTCCACATCGAGGCTCTTAACACCTACAGCATCATGACCAAGAACAAAATGTTTCCGCATGTCAACCAACTGAAGATCAACATGGGCAACATTTACTTCAAAATGGGTCTCTACCAGAAGGCGGTGAAGATGTATCGCATGGCCCTGGATTCGGTGCCGAAGAACCTGAGTCAGTTGCGTCTGAAGATCCAGGAGAACATCGGTGTACTCTTTGTCCGCATGGGTTCCTACTCGGATGCAGCCTCCAGCTTTGAGTTCATCATGTCCGAACGAGCGGACATCAAAAGTGGCATCCATTTGCTGCTCTGTTATTACGCTCTCGGAGATGTGGATAAAATCAAGACAGCTTTTCGTAGCCTTTGCGATGTCCCCGCTGGCGAAACGGAAACGGATCTGGGCACCGAGAGCAGCATCATTAAGCTGCAACAGCAGACGGGTCAGGTGGCTGGAGCTCAAGAGGAGGAGCCTACGGATAACCAGGCTGATGTGGCTGTGATCGATGCTGAAGGTGGGGGTTCTTACGAGAAGATACAAGAGTCCACCAAGTCGTCGGGCAAGACCAAGCAGCGCTATGTGCTGCAAGCTCTCAAGGGCGATGAACTGGCGGTGTACACCAAGCAGCGTCGGAATGCAGAGAAGCGTTCCATTACCATGATTGTGGATTTGATATCGCCCATTATCGAGGAGAACTACAACGATGGCTACAACTGGTGCATTGAGGTGATCAAGTCCTCGAATATGGCTTGGCTGGCCAGTGAATTGGAGCTGAACAAGGCTCTGGTCTATCTACGGCAGAACGATGTGAATCAGGCGATTGAAACGCTGCAAATGTATGACCGCAAGAGCGAGGGTTCCATGACAGCGAGTGCTTTGACCAATCTCAGCTTTATATACATCAGTTTGGGCAATCTGGAGATGGCCAAGCATTGCTTGAATCAGCTGCAGGAGATTGGGGCTCTGGACACCAATCCGCTGGCCTTGATCAATGCCAGCATTGTGGATTTACAAAAGCAGGATTTGGTTTCTGCACGGCAACGTCTCGAGCGAGCGCTGCAGCTGCAGCCCACCAACTTCGAGGCCAACTACAATCTGGGACTGGTGGCCTTGGCTCAGCAGGATTTCGAACTGGCCGAAGAGCGTTTCGAGCTGCTGAAGGCCCAACTCCTGGTGCCCCATTCGGTGCAGCATAGCCATGTCTTTTATCAGCTGGCCAAGTTGCAGGAGCGTCGGCTGAAAGGCAGCTCCCCGGGTGCTTCGCTGCAGGGTTATCTTCAGGTCCTTGGCATCTCCGCTGCTGACATCGATTCCCGGTTGTTCGAGAAGGTTGGTTCGCTGTACGAGCAGATCCAGGACCACCAGGAGGCCAATCAGTACTACAACGAGGCGTATCGCATCAATATGAGTGACATTAACATTGCCAGCTCGATTGGTTCCTACTACATCAAGCTGCAGGCCACGGAGAAGGCGTTGTACTACTACGAAAGAGCTGTCCTGGCGGATCCCAATGATCCCAACTTGATGCTGCGCATTGCCAGCTGCTTTAGGAACTCGTATTTGCCGCCTAAACAGTATTTGGGGATGTTTCAGAAGATCTATGCCCGGTTTCCGGACAATCTTACTTGTGTGCGAGCCTTGATGCAGGTTACCAAATCCCTGGGCATGTCAGAACTCCACGAACGCTATGCTGCGGACTATACCCGCCTGCATAAGCAACAGCAGGAGCGCCAGAATGAACAGCGCTATCAGCAGCAGCGCCTGTCCTCGGCCACCTCATCGTCGGCCTCTTCTGGTGGCAGCCGTTTACGTGGTGGCGGTGTACGAAAGTCCAGCGAGGAGCGCGTGCAGGAGAATACCGATCTCTCCCAGAGCATGACCTATGCTCAGAGGTCTAGCTCCTATGCGGTGCAGCAGTTTGATCCCTTGGGTCCGCCCGCAGAGCGTCCGCGTACTGGAATGTATCGGGGTCAGAAGAGCAAAGATGATTCCGATGATGATGGGGAAATGAATACCGAGAGCTTGTTGCCTATTTAGGGAAAGGAACACCTTTCTCTTTGCTTTGTTTTAACAATTTTTAATCAAATAAATATTATATGAAACCTTTGGTATTCACCATTTAATTGTAGGCCACCAGGAGACCCTTGGCCACCTCCTGGGCCTTTGGCTTGCCCACCAGCTCTTCGGCAATTTTCAGGGCGAAATTATAGGCAGTGCCAGGACCACGACTGGTGATGAGATTGCCATCCTGTACAACAAGCTCGCCCTCCACGTAGCTGGAAATGCAAAAACCATTTTAAAATTTAAATTGCAGAAAAAGTTAAAGTAAAAACCTGTATTTATCAACCAGCTGCTCCTTCATGGAAGGATATGAGGTGAGTGACTTTCCTGTGGCTATGCCATGCTTGGCCAGAACTGTGGGCGCTGCACAAATGGCTGCAATGAGTTTTCCGCACTCCTCATGGGCCTTGAGAATGTCGCCCACCACCGCTGAATCGGCCATGGCATTCGAGCCGCCCAAACCGCCAGGCAGAACCACAACATCGAACTTATCGGCGGCCACCTTGGCCAGCTCAATATCCGGCAGAATTTGAACATCCCGGGAACATTTCACCGGCTCCGCGCCATTCAAGCCCGCCATGGTGACCTTTATCTGAGGAAACATATAGAATATAGAATATATATAGAAATAAAGCCTCATTTTCTCACCCCAGCACGACGCAGCACATCTACAGCAATGATCAGCTCCATTTCCTCGGCACCGGGGGCCAACACAACCAAGGCAGTCTTCGACATATTTACAAATTTGCTAAAACCGCGAGAAATTGCAGAAAAACCAAACATAAGAAAGAGCGAAAACAGATGTTCAGCAGGAAATCGAAATCGGAGACTTTATCGATAGTTTGGCCTGGCATGAAACAAAGTACCGAGCTCAATTTGCGATTTATTTAAATTCCCAATTATATAACCCATAAAATACTTTTTAATTTAAAGTTATAAAATAAAAATATTAAAATACAAAATAAATTTATATAACGATTAATGTCAACGCAGAAATGAGCACGACACTGTTCGAGTTCGATAACTGATAAACACAAAAAAAGACAAACGACCCTATCGATAACTCGGCAGCAACAAAAAGCCAAACCACTCTGTAATTTCTACTAAATTTAAGTAAATCGCGCACGGAAAATGCTGGAAAAATCGGAAAAGCCCAGCGCAAGGGGTGGTTAGTGCGTGCGCGTAAGTGCAACAAGTGGAAAAATAGCGAGAGAGAAATCAAAAGGCAGCGATTTGTCAACAACAAAAAAGAGAAGAAAAAGCAAAAAAAAAAAAAACGAAGGAAAAAGAAGAAAAGAAATAAGTGCCGTGTGTTGGAAACGTGAAAAAGGCGAGAACAAAGAGCCAAAACGGTGGAAATTGTGTGTGGAAACGCTGGCCCGAAAGGTAAATGGGAAAATCCCTGGTGAAAATGCAACGTTTGCAGCTGGAATTTGCGTATTTCCCAGCCCAAAAGAAAATGCAATTCCCCTCTGCTAAGTGCGTGTGTGTGTGTTGGAGTATCTGTGTTGTGTGCGTGTGTAGTGCGAGTATGCTTGAGTATAGGTGTATGTGTGTGTTTCCAATTGTGTCTGTGGAAACCGAGGAAAACTGCACGGAAAAACGCACAACAGCCGCAGCAGGCTAAGCAAAAAAGCAATCAAAAATGTGCGGAAAAGTGCCTGAAAACGAAATGCGAATTTGCTGGCACACTCGCACACATGCAACAGGCTGTATTTACATATTTTTCTCACCCTCTCTCTCGCTCTCTCGCAATGGGAGTATCTGTGTGATTGATTGTGTGTGTGTGTGGGAGAAAGAGAGCTAGCACGAGAGAGGCCCCCTGCGTTACTACATAAATCGGATTAAATTCTTCAGCTGCGTTCTATCTCCCATCTCTGTCTGCCACGGTGTGTGTGTGGTGTGTGTGTATTGGTGGAAAACTATTAATACGAAATACCATTCAATTTAATTCGAGTGTAAATTGAATTTTCCTGCCTTTCCCAGCGAGTATTTCATGATTTTTTAGTTACCTATAAGCAAGATCATTATTTTTGCAGTATTTTGAAAAACTTTAATTAATTGTCGGCATAATTTCAGTGTCGAAAATTCGCACGGAATACAAAACGTAAATAAAAAAAAACAATAATAAAGGGACAAAGCAGAAGCAACAACAAAAACAATGCAACAATTACAGTAACCGCAACAATAATTGGGGGAATTAAAAAAAAGTAAAATAAAAGTTAAATAGAATACAGTAAAGTCCCAATAAGTGGTGATTTTCAGTTGGAAAAATGTTTTTACTACAAAATTATATTCTTGCCATTTGCATACAATATTTTAAATATTTAAAATATGTAATTAAATATTAAATTAAATATTCAAAAATAATTTAACCTTTTGTAAGATTCAAGATATTTAACAAATATTTTCGTAACTCAAACAAAAATCCCTTAAAATATTCCCTTAAATATCTGCTACATTTCCCTATCTTCCTTGATCCTCTCTTGGCAGTGTTTACTGTATCTGTGACAATATCTGTGGTGTTGTTGCTGCCACCGTGGGCAGTTTGCCTGCATTTTTACATATGAATAAAGCACAGACACCGCAGCAGCAACCGGCAATATGAAGGAAAATCCATCCGAGCTGCAAAAGTAAATGTAAATGCGAGGAGGAGATGCAAAATGTGGCACAAGTAACTGCAAAACAATCCGCCCTCCTCCCCCGTCCAGGCCCCCCGTTCGCCGCTCTTTGTAATTAGCGGCATCGCCGCCACTGCGCTTCAATGTCAGTGCGACAATAATTTCTCAGGCGGCGCTATTTATGCTGGCTGGCAATGGCATGCGAACCCCTCCCCCTTCTCCTGCTTTTCACACAACTTTTTGCATGTCGTCATGTCTCAGCCAAAAATTTAAATACTTGCAATTGGGGTTATGGATATGGTAAAAGATACTATCATTGCCACAGGCTGAATGAAACTTTGAGTTATAATATTCATTTCAGAGGGTTGGTTTTATGTTAAAAAAAATATAATACTTTGATTTTAAAGCAAGTATTATTTCTTCAAGAGTTTCGAATAAAATGTTATATATTTGAACTTTGTTATATATTTTTTCTATGATTTTATCATAGTTTAACTTTAAATTATTCATTAATTCATTTGGAGAATAAATTCAATTCATTTGTAAAATGAATTTAATCCTTTTGTAAAATGAATACAATTCATTTATAAAATGAAAAAAAATTCATTTGTAAAATGAATACAATTCATTTGTAAATTAAATGCAATTCATTTGTAAAATAAATACAATTCGTTTGTAAAATAAATACAATTTATTTGTAGAAATATCTGAAAAATTAAATTTAAAAACAAAAAAGTAATTTCCAAGATTTTTATCAATTCAATATTATCGGAATTACTTTCTCATAAATTTTAAATTTACTAATTAACAATTTGTTCATTTGTTGTATAGCAAATTCAATTGAAAAGGAAAAACTTGTAAAAACTAAAGTTTGAATAATTTTTAAAATATATTTCGCACATTTGTCTTCTTATTTATTATTTATTTTTTAAATAAAAGTCAAAACCTTTGTGGTATCAACAACCTGGCTTTTGCAATTAATGGCCAAAGGCCAAAGTAGTGGGAAAAGCTAAAGCCAAAAGCTTGACCAGTAATGCAAAGAAATAAAAATAAATAAAAACTCCTCCCAAAATGCGCAAAATGTTATTGTATCTACTGATGTTTTTTTTTTTTGCTATTGTTGTTGCTGCTGCAATTGTTGTTGCTTTTTGTGAGTGTGTGTTTTTACGTTTTTCTTTCTTTTATTTTTTTGCGACAGCAAACAGCGGCGTCATCGTCAGCGACGCTGAAAATTGTTTAAATTCCATTCACATTCCAGCATGCAATTCGTAGTGGATTATGTGAGTGTGTTGTTGTTGTTGTTTGTGGTGGTGGTGGTGTTGGTGTTCCTCTTGTAGTTGCTGCTGCTGCTGCCTGCTCCCTCTGCCAGCGTCAACGTCGATTGTCGGGGCAGCATGGAACAGGTGAGGCTCCGTTGGCGTTGATCGTGTGCATTCCACAACAACACACACAGGCAAACATTTTTATACGAAAAACCTCTGAGAGCAGGGCAATAAATACAATGTTGCTGCTGCTGCTGTCGTTGTTGTTGTTGTTGTTTTTGCTGCTGCTTTTAAAAGTAAATGAACGATAAAACAAGAAAGGAAGGAAGGTTAAAGTAGCAAATAAAGGCGAATATTCGTGATACCCTGCAATTGAGTAATAAATTCAGTGAAGGTTTGAATTAGGGAACTTAATAATTAAAAATAAATACCTAAAAATAAATACTCTAAAATAAATACTTCAAAATAAATACTTCAAAATAAATACTTCAAAATAAATACTTCAAAATAAATACTTCAAAATAAATACTTTAAAATAAATACTTCAAAATAAATACTTCAAAATAAATACTTCAAAATAAATACTTCAAAATAAATACTTAAAGATAAATAAATAAGTAAAAATTGCTAAGAATGTGTGCTAAATTTATAAATATATTATTTTAAGCTCTTTAATATATTTAAATATAATTTTTCATAACATTATTGAAAGGAATTTCTTTTTTATTAAATTTTTCAAGGAAATTAAAGACAAACTGCCTTCAAAATCTCTTCATTTATCATCTTAAAATTATGATTTTTTTATTTTTCACCCAAAATAAATATATTTTAAAAGGAAAAATGTACAATTTGGACTTTAAATCTTGGCTTAACCTATTAAATATTTAAATTTTCTTAGATTTAAGGCTAAAATTCCCCTTTATAATAATTATTATTTAAAAAATGTATAATTTCATTATTTTTCTTCAAAATAACAACCATTAAACCCAATTAAATTTATTAAATTTACTTTAAATATATAAAAAATATTAAATTACAGTACCTGCAAAGTCTATATAAATTGTTTCCCTTTAAATAAATTTTCAAAACCACAAAGCCTCAACGACAAAGATATAATTTGCGAAAAACAGCTGTCATAATTATTGTCTGTAGGTATTGTTTTTAAATGGCTTTTTAATATGGTTCCTGTGAGGAAATTATACTTTAATTAGCGCTGAGTATATTTTAATTGTGAAAACCATAAGAAGATATTGAATGACAACAAAAAAAAAATGGGTGTGTGAGGGGCAACCATCCCCCTTTTACATCACCTCCTTGATCGCCGCCACTGCCACTGCTGCTGCTGCTGCTGCAATGCAAGTCGAGCGACTTGAACGACGAAAATGCAATTTAGCTCGTTTTTCTTGCTTGCTTCGATTCTCCACCGCCCACCTCCCCCCGCCCCTTTTTTGAAAACACGCCTGTGTGTGTGTGTGTGTGTTGTGCCAGTATCCGTATCTGTGTGTGTGTGTGTTTGTGAGTGCATGAGAAAAAAAAGGGAAAACGAAACGAAAACACAAGAGAGCAGCGCGTAGAGTGGAGCAAATGCAAAGGCAAAGGCAAAAGCAAAAACAACAACAGAAGCAGCAGGCAGCAGCCCGCCCCCCTTTTTTCCACCTCCTTTCCACGCTGCGAAATAAGTTGCCGAGGAATGCGCATTTTTGCAATAATAATCAGCAACTAATACTATTTTTATCTTCTGCCCTGACGCGTCGCACACTTTTGTGCCTGCCACAGTGTGAGTGTGTGTGTGTGCGAGTTGTGCGTGTGTGTGCCTGAGTGTTTGCCCCCTGCAGCGTGCTTCAGCTCACTCACTTGCTCTCCTTCTCCCTCCTTTGCCTGCCATCCCAACCGCCCCCTTTTTATACCCCCCACACCCCCCACCCATTCGAGCGATCTGCTCTTCTGTCGATGATCGGTTCTCTTTTTCAATCTCTTGGATTTCTTTTCAATCTATGGTTCTATGTTGGAAAAAAAATAGGGTACTGAAAGGGAAAATGGATAAGAAGATACATGGGGAAATATGTAGATATATTGAAATAAAAGGGAATTTTAGCGAATGCATTAAATGGGGGAAATATATCGAATTAAATAATATATCGAAATAAAAGAATATCGAAATAAAAATATATCGAAATAAAAAATATATCGAAATACAACATATATCGAAATAAAACATATATCGAATTTAAAATACTTTTTCTTTAATATATTATTTTCTTTTGGGAATATTACTATTTAAATCCATTAAAATAGAGCTTAAATTACAGGAAACTATAAGTTATCGATGTAAATATCAATTTTTAATCGTTTAACTTTTATCGTTTTTCAACTAAACTTGTAAATATAAATTTTTAATCGTTTTACTTTAATGTCTTTCAACTAAACTTTACATTTCTTGGATTTTCTGTTACTACAATGCCTTAATTTCATAGCTTATTAAAGCAGACAAAAACTAGATTGCTTTTAAAAACAATAAAAAAGCCTTAGTTACACCAGAAAATAGATTAGAAGTGTCACTTTCCATATAATCCCTTCGAATAGCAACTGCATATTTCAGTTATAATGTCAAGTTAAACTTGTGCAAATAAAGTGTAAAAATTCTCAGGTAAATAACCACATCTTGAAGGCGTCAAAATCAACACAATCTCGTTTAAATAAATAGTTGATGTAAGGTTGGCAAAAGTGATTAGAACTAATTAACCTGATTACCCTTTTAGGATGGGATTTATAAAGGAATTTTTATGGAATTTTTTATCTCTACAATTTCACAATTCGTATTTCAAGCCCATGTTCAATGCGTAGTATAATTGCCAATAAAAATGTCTCAATTAATGCTAAATACGAATTTCTGCCTAAGCGTAAAAAAATAGGAAAATAAAAGCCATTTAGATGGCTTTAGATATGAAGCGAAGAGAGCGGCTGAGGCTCTTTTATGTGGTGTTGCCGCAATTAAACAATTAAAAATTCTATTAACGTAGCCGCTTAATAACGCATCAAAATCAAACACAACAAAAAATATATATATAGTGAATTTTAGTTATTTGTATTGTTAATTAGTTATTGGATATGCACAAACACACATAAGCACTCTTTGTGGGGGCCATATTTGCGCAAAAATACTTTACGGTATGCGAGGAATGCGAAAATTTCCCAAGTTGGCACCAAAAACAAATTATTGTGGGAGGCGGCTATATATCCCCCCATATCCACCAGGGCCAATCTCTCTGTTGACATTTGGATTTGGCGCGTGGGGCTGAGATGTTTACTATATAATACATACAACGATCTTGTTATCAACCATGTCAGAACCCATGGCAAAAAAATTCACATTCCTTTGCTAGAAAAAAATGGAATAGAATTAAAGTAAAGAAAACAACGTTTTGTCAACAAAATAATTAAAACTCATATTTTTCCTGTTGTTGCTGCCCCTCTTTTTTTTTTAATGTTAGAGATGAAATTTACAGGGCAATCAAAACGCTATTTGCAGATCGAGGCAATGTTGACAGATGTCTATGGTTCCCCATTATCTTTAACGTTATAAAAGAAGCAAAAGGAATGTCAACTATGAGCAAAAAATGGCAATATTAAATGGAATGAAAGGTTATATTGTATGGGAGAATTTAAAAACAAATAAATTTTTATTTAAATCCGGAATATATTAAAGCTTTTAATTGAGTTATAGCCAAAGACACACAATTTCCATAGAACTATTAAAGTCTTATCGCTGAAATTTAATCCCCTTAACTTAACTGGATTTAGCCATAATTTAAAAATGAATTAAAACCATATGTGGCAGATAAAATAAACAAATAAAAAAATCACTTTGTATAGTATTACTATCTCAAGTAGCTGTCAGTTGAACAATTGTGTTTTTTTATGAATCATCACTTAAAGACTTCCATCAATAAATTTTGCGTATGATATCTGGAAATCATTACTAAAAAATATGATTAAAAATTCATTTAAATTTATTCCCTTGATGAGAAATTTATTCCCTTTTAATATTTATATACCTTATTTATAGGGTATTAAAGACTTCGATGTAAAAAACTTCACCTTACTGAATCATCACTTAAAAACTTTCATTAATTTATTTTGCTTATTAAATCAAGAAATCAGTACCATAAAAGACGATTAAAAATGTATTTAAATTTATTTCCTTAATGAAAAGTTTATCACCTTAAAAAATTTAATTTATAGGGTATTAAAAACTTCGATATATTTAAACCTCTGATTTACTTCACTTGCGTTTCCTTCCTCATTTGCACTTGGCACAAATTCGGCGAAATTTCGTATTTGTTTACATATCTATCTACCCGATGGCTATTTTGTAGTCAGGTGCGCATGCCACCCCTTTATATATCTACATATCTACATATATATATCTCTATATATTTACCGATCCCCTCTCTATAGTGTGAATTTAATAGTTCGTCATAAAAATGGGTTTGTGTTTGGTTAAGGGGGATTTTTTTTTACATTTCCCCAGAATTCAAACATGACATAATGTGCGCATAATTTATGGACTCCACATCGGTCTCAATATCCCCCATATATATAATATAATCCCTCGATCGGTTGCAACTTTGGCAACCCAAAAATGTTACTGAAAATCATGCCAAAGACAGGCATTTCCAGGTGAACTTCCTCTGCAAGTTCAGCCGGTAATTATGGACAATGAGTGTGGATTTTCCGGCAGCGGAGTCTTTAAGCCCCCCGTCTTTTCAGTGACTCACGTCGACGGCATGTAAATGAGCCGACAGACCATCAACAGGGCTAAAATAGTGTTGAAATTTTGGCCTTTTTGACCGAACAAAATAGCTCTGTGTGTTTTTTAAAGGGGTCATCAGAGGTTTAAGTTGAGCTTAGATACTTAAAGAATTCTTATTTTCCTATTAAGATATGTACATATCTATGTATCTACTGATTATAAATAGGATTTGAATTAAAAATCATTATTTTCAATAGAATATAATAATTTAATATGAAAAAACTTATTAAATTTTATAAAAATCATTAAAATTCTCTGATAAATTGTATTTTGTAATGTTTATTTGATGTTGTCCATCTTTTATAAGTACTAAAAGAAATACAATAAACCCATTTTTACTTAAGAAATATCATTAAATAAGTTTAATAATAAAAATATCAATTTTTAGTGATATAAAAATATTATTTCAAAATAATAATAATATTCAATATTTAATAATAATATAAAATGTTAAAAATATTTTTAATAATTATTAACACTAATTGTTGGGTAATAAAATATTTATCCAGTTTCGAAAGTGTCTCAAAAATTATGAAGATTTTTAAATCTCTTTAAAATGTATCGAAAAGTATGCAAAAAAATATTAAAGGTATTAAAATTTAGTTTAAATATTGTTTTTTAATAAATGTGAAATTATTTAGAATACTTTTGTTAAACTTTCTTAGGGTTCTAATCTTCCTTAAAAATTTTATTTTTTTAATATTAAATTTTAAAAATGTATCACATATTTTTATTCCAAATAATCTCGAGTTTTTATATAATTTTCAATCCTCTGTAGTTGTCACCTCTGATACTCTGAGTTTTCATGATGAATTTTTGAATTTTAAGCAAATGAGTCAAAAATTTGAATGGGAATTTTTCTGCGGGTGACTGATGATGAGTTTAAATATCTTTTTTTTTTCGAGACGATTGTGAATCGGAATTGAACCTTGTTTTCGCATAGCGTGTGACAATTTTCGTTTAATCAATTTTCTCAGCCGTCTTCTAATTTTTGCTTTGTATCTTTTTCTTTTTGTCTATTTTCAGCTCCAAGTTTGACCGCCATCGATTCGTGTGGAGGATCAATTAAAATTCCGTGAGGCCAGGCCAGGCTGGCCGAGAATCAAATCAAATTAAAAATCAACTAATATTTTGATATTCAGATATTCAAATGAAATTCATTCATCGCCTGGGACTTTGTGCGGATCTGGCCAACTATTTTCGAATTTGAATTGTGTGTCTGCTGCGGTCCGAGCAGAATCTGTGATAAAGCAGAAATACAAAAAGTAATACAACACAACAAAAAAAAAATATATATAACAAAAAATACAAATAAAATGTGAGGAGAAATATTTACATGCGAAATGAATGTTGGGCGAGTGAAGTTTTTTGTTATAAATGCAAATGCGAAATGGAAGAATTCTCCATCCGCGCGAGTGATAAATAATCCGACGACAAACAAAAGCAAAAGCAAAGGCCCAGGCCAGGCCCACACCGCGAGAAACGGGGGGTGAGTGCAGTCTCAGCAGTCCAAGCAGTGAGCAGTGTCGGGAGCAGTGCAAACACATTTATCTTTATTGAGAGCAACAATATCAAGATCGAGATAATAAAGCATCGTAAACCTTCGCATGCCCGAGACTTAAGTAGTTCATTATAAAGTCTCCAAGTCTCCACAAATATTCACATAATTGTAATGCAAATGTGGAATCATTTTTTGTATAAACCATCAAATTAAATAATAATAAATACCGGGAATATAACGCAAAATATCTAAAAATTTATTTCAAATTCAATCTCTGGCCGCCAATGTGCCCCAGGGTTGTGCTTTGCTGTGCTGTGCTGTGCTGTGTGTATGCGTGCGAGGGTCAATCGAGCATTTTGTGATATGAGTGCTAAATATCTAAAGAAGCAGCAGCAGCAGCAGAATGCATCCAGCGGGCGAAAAAAGGGGCGGTCGCCCCAATGATAAATATACGGCGGAAGCCCTCGAGAGTATCAAGCAGGACCTAACCCGATTTGAAGTACAAAATAATCATAGGAATAATCAGGTGAGCATACGTAATAATTGTAGTAAATTTAAGAAATATTTATTTAAAAAAAAATAATAATAAATAATAATTAATTAATTAATAATTAAAACTGTGTGAAACATTTTAGGGAGAATGTTGCAAAAACTAATTTGATATTCGTTACTTCACAAAATTAAAACAAAAAAACAAACTTTAGAATTTAGAAATAAAATACTTAAATATTTATTTACAAATTCGTAATAAAAAAACTTATGCTAAATTTAAAAACAAGTTTTATTTAGAATTTAGAAATTAGTTTAAAATTTTTAAAAAGAGTAATTTAAAATATGTAACTTCATATAATAAATCTAAAGACAGGCTTCAGAAATATTATTTTATCTGAAACATTGCCAGAAAATGATAAAAATTATAGCTTTTCCTTTTATTATTTCCAAATTCCAAAAATAAACAGAATTTTCTACTTCATAAGCATAATAAAACAACATTAAGATTTTATTTGTAATTTTTTAAATGTTTACCAGGAAATTAAAAGTATCTTTTCATAAAAAAATAATATTTCAAGATTTCTTTAATATTTATTTATACGTTTATCAGGAAATAATAAAATAAAAATAATATTTCTTCTTATTGAAGCTCTTTCTTTCGTTTTTATAAATAAATATTTTTTTCTGTATATAATACAACAGAAAACAAGCTTCACAATTTTTAAATGACCTACAAAATTATTTGAAAATTATAAATATCTTCTTTTTATACTGTAATAATATTTGGACTTCTTATCAAGAACTTTTTGACACCACAAAAAACATAATTTAAACATAATTTTCCTATAAACATTTTTTTTCTTTTACTAAAAATTATGTTTAGAATTTTCTCCCCAATTACTTAAACTTAAGCCACAAAACAAGCTTAAAGAATTTAGGAAACCGTTTAGTCTGGCACTCAACTCATCATAGTTAAGCTCGGTTTAGACCCGGCTAAAGACATCTCTAAGATGGTCTTAGCTCTCCTCCAGTGGAAGTTATGCCATTAAAAATGCTTATCACAGTGTTTTATAGTCGCTCGACAAATGAGGCGACAATAAACAGAGAAAAAATATACAAAAAACCAAAGAGACACGACAACTAATAAAAAAAACTAACAACCAGATAAAATGCAAGCCACAAAAGCATTAACAACAAAGTCTATGAAAAGCGTGGGTGAATTTTTTATATAAAACTAAGAAACTGTGACTGAATAGTTTTAAGTTTATGATCTTGTTATGTTGCCAGAAGAATAATTTTTATGTTTTATTAAACTTAAAAGAAGTTTTCTTAATTTAGGCATAAAATTTATATTTCTATCTAAGGAATTATATGATATTTCTATACTTAAACAGGCTTAAGCTAATAACCCCTTAATTAATCCCCTTAAAAAACAACACCTTTATGGAATATAATTTTTATTTAGAAACTGGCACGAGCCACCGACTGTGAGAGTTCGAGCAAGGTCAGGCTGTGGGCGGTCCAGTAGTTTTGGTGGGCGGATCAGCTGTGTGGTCAGTTGTGGGGCTACAGGAGTTGGCTATTAGCTTGGCAACAAAAAAAGTAACAAAAATCCAAAAAGAGAGAGGAAAATCCGCAGCACATGAGCTATATTTAAACGCACAGAAAGAAACAGAAGAGAGAAGGAGCGGAGGGGAGTGAAATTAATGAACTGGCAAGCGAAATGCAATTGACCTTCTGCCTTCTGAGTGGGTGGGAGCCAACTGGCTGGCAGACAAAGTGTCCAGCAAAAGAAAGAGAAGAACAGTAAACACTCGATATGAGAAATAAATTAAAGAAAAACATAAACAACATGCAGATACAGAAATAATTAAATAAAAACTTAAAGAACATAAATAATTAAGTAAAAACATAAAGAACATAAATATTTCAATAAAAACATAAAAAAAACAGAAATATTTAAATAAAAACAGAAAGATAATTACTCTACAGAAATAATTAAATAAAAATACAATTTTATTAAAGAAGCCTTTCTTAACAAAAAATTTAATTAAAGTTTTAAGGAGGAGTCTGTCTTAAGTAAAAACAGAAAATTATAAAAGAAAGCCTCTCCCTGCTGTTTGGCATTCCCTGCTTAGAATTTTCTGTTCAAAGATTCATTTAAAATTTATTTAAAGAATATTTTAAGCTTAAAATTTGGTTTTTTCTATTAAAAATTAAATAAAAACAGAAAATTATAAAAGAAAACCTCTCCCTGCTTTTCGACATCTTATGCTCATTATTTTCTGTTTGAAATTGATTTAAAATGTATTTAAAAATATCTTTAATCTTTTTAATTAATTAATTTACTATTAAAAATTCAAGTAACATATTTATAGACTTCACTGTATTGCTACATTGTATGCGTACACGCGATTGCCCTGGATTTTGCTCATTGACGTCACACACACACTCGGTGAACTGAACAGATCAGAATCGAAATTATATATAGCCAAGGCAAAAGAGATGAGTGGGATACCATTGATTTCCATGAAAACCGACAATTATCCAAAACAGAGAGAAAGAGAGAGAGGTAGATGACAAATGATCAAGTTGGTCTTGCTCGATCAGTTAAAGATTTCAGCACCATCTCTGCAATTAGCCAAACAACTTGCAATAATCATTTATTAACTGGTTGCTATCTCTCTTTTTCTCCTACCAAAAGAACCAAAAGAAAAGCAACTCCCATTTTTATACCCTTCTTTAGTTTTTTTATAGAAGGAGTTTTAAGAACTGGAAAAAAGAGTTTGAAAAACTATCATAACTTATAATTTTGAGGCTGATTTTTAGAGTTCTTGGATTCATTTTAATTATTTTTTAATCATATTTTTAATATTTTCGATACTTTTTACACAAATGAAGCTAATTTCTTATACTTTTAAATCAAAGAAATACAATTCTAACATCTAAATTAATTCCCTGATCATCCCTGACTTGAAGCCATGACTCAGTTAAGCTTCTTGTTTACTTAATTTATATTTTCTTTAAAAATAATTTACCACATCCTGTGGCTTCCAAAAGCCTGCTCCCATGTCTGATGACTAACCCATTCCGATGACCGCTCTTCTGTCAGCATTTTTAAGATACTATTAGAGATTTCAATCGCCTTCAGATGCCTTTAAAAATAAAAAAAATAAAAATCCCAAGAAGCTGCAGAAAGGAGCTTTCAAAGCGAAGTAGCAAAAGCAGGAGGAGGACATAAAAATTCTTAAATATTATCTGACGGGTCATCAATTTAAAATTTTACGATCTCCACTTGCCAGCTACTGTTTGCTGCGACTGTAAATTATTTATGTATATATGTTTGTATGTTGGGAGGCTCCTCGAATCCTCGGATCACCAAACAGAAATTCCAGGGGCTCTGGAGGAGATTTCTCTTAATCCAAGCGATGGGCGTTGCTCAGGTTTTTTGGCCATAAAAAAAATATATGCTTAAAGGCGAAGGAGACTCGGGCTCTGACTGGGAGTTGGCTAATTGTTATGACTTGGCCAGTTTGGACAGGCCAATTTAATGCTGCAATTGCTGCTGCTGCCATTGGCATTGGTTCAGCGCGGCTCTTGACTGCGATTTTCAGTGGTCTTTGGTTTTGGCCAACTTTCGCCTGGCTTTCGGCTTACGGCCTACGCCTGCGCCTCTGGCTTGGCGCACAATGGCCCGGCTAATTGGTCATGCTGAGCGCTAAATACCAGAAACCCATAATCTGTTCATATATGGCTCATAGGGGAGTTGCCCCTCCTCCGCCTCCGCCTGCCTCCTCCATATATGTGGGCAGTGCATGGCGGAGCGATAAACGATAGACGATAAATAAATACGGAATTTATGCAGGGGTACCGATCAACACTTTCAGCGGACATGTTTCACGCCCACGCAAACGTTTTTGAGTCGCTTAAATACCCTGTAAATATATAGAGGGTATGCTGGAGCTATGGTTTATTGTTAACAAAAATTCAAAGGGGTTTAAGTGTATATATATTTTATACAAATTAATTTATATTTAATAATAAATTTAGCACAATTTTAAATAGGTTTTGCTGAGCGTTTTATTTTGTTTTTTTTATTTTCCAGCTTTAAAATGCTTCTAAGAGATATTTTCTCTCTTTAGGGTATTAAATATTCTTTACTATTTAATAAACCCCTCTTTTTGTCGGCATTTTAGCCTGGTTTAGCTACCAAAAGCATAACCCCTGCCATAAATATCCATATCGATAAATGCCAATGGCGAGACTTGGATTGCGGCATAAGTATGTAGAGAAATTAATTAAAATAACAAACGTTGTTAATAAATAAAAAATCTCAACGCAAAAATAGGCAGCAACGCCAACGCAGTTAACAGTGAGCCAAATGCCATTACAATAAAAAATTAAAATAATCCATAAATAAATTAGTAAACAAAACGAGGCAATGACGGGGGAAGTCCGTTCGATATCTTTGACAATGCCGATTCAGGGTCTTGGCCTGATCCCATCCATATAATCGGTGACTTATTTGGTGCGGTTATGGCCAGCGTACACATGTAATCCCATTTTTAGACTGGGTGCGAATTTATAAGATATATTTTTACACAAAAAAAAAAAGAGTGTGGACACAGTGGGTGCCAAAGGTGATGGGTCGAACAAATGATATAGGAAATTAAATTGGGATTTTAAATATACATTTTTATTAATTTAATACACCTATTCATACCTATTTTCTTCTGTATTTATTTTCTCCTCCCCCAAACCGATTTTTCTACCTGTTCGCATACCTTTCAATATCACTGTTACCGCTGTCTGTAGTCATTTTTATGGGGAGACAAATTTCATTTCAAGCGAAATGGAATTCCTTGGGGTGCAATTTTCAACTAATTTTCGCGATTTTGTTGAACCTGTCGGTGGTGGTGGTCGCTTTCGCTTGATTTTTCTTCGTTCTCAGGCAATGCTTTTAGCTATTTTTCTTAGGAATTTTCACCTAAATATGTATATGTATAGATGTGTGTGTACATATATCAGCAGTGGCAATCGCCGAAAAAAGAATGTTTTGTGTATGGCGAGTGTGTGTTTGGCTCTAATAATAAACAAAATAGCCCCACAAATATAGAACAAACACAAACAAAAGTCGGCGCGCGGCAGAATGTTTGGCGATAGCTTCTTGTATATATAGTTTTCTATGGTCCGATCGGTAGGAGGTATTCCTTGCTCTCAGTACACCCGGTATTACGAATGGAAACTGCAGTGGAATATCGATTTGGGGATTTTATTAAGTTTTTATTTAGTTATTTATTTTAAAGATTGCATGTCCGAGGTTCAAGCTGTTCGACTTCCTATTTAAGCGTTAATTTTTTAATATTTATTTATTTTTTTAATTCGTTTACCATGTGTAAAAAACCTTGGAAATTTATATTTGATTCTAAAATAATTCATATCTAATTTAATGTTTAATTATTAGAATATAAATTTATAAACTATACAAAACTTTCCCTAATACATTTGCTTTAAAATACAATAATTCCCCTTAGCTAATACCCACTGTATCCACATTTTTACACAAATATCTGAACGTTGGCCAAGAATTCCCAGTTTTGATGTATTTTGTTGGCGTTTGCCCCATTGCAAATTTGTTTTTTTTTTTGAAATGCCAAAAAAGAATTTTCTTGCTGCCCCCTTACAACATCCTTTTTGTGTTTGATGAGGCAACTAATATGCCACAGGTGAGAGATACAAATGTCAGGTTGAAAATGGCATCCGTTGGATTCGTTTCTGTAATTCGAAAATTCCTTTGACCTTGCCAGCGACTTTAATCGCTTTACAAATTGCAGCGACCGCAAAGCAAATGGGCTTAAAGTGGATTAACGAAAGTGTTTCGGCAATTCTTCTCTAAGTATTCGTATCCTCCCCTCTCGGTAAATCCAATTTATTTTATTTCGAGAATTTAGCAAATGCCAATTTGCGTGGGGCGACACTTTTTTCGCGGTCTTGTGTTGCACTTGCTGATTTAAAGCGCCCATTGGCTTTTGCTAATTTGCCGTAAATTGGCTTTCATGTAAGACGGAGGGGGAGCCCAGAAGAATCCGAGGGGGGAAATTGAGGGGGCTTTTTGGGGTCTTCAAAAATTGACGACGAGACGCACAGTCTGCTGGGGGTCTTTGTCGGGTTTCGCTTGGTTCGCGTCCTTGAATTTAATTTGATGCCCATTAAAATCCCGAGACGCATGTTTCGGGACGCTGAGTTATAATATTGCTAAATGGGATGATTTTTTTTTAAACCATAATATGGGTCATAAAAAATTCCATATATTCCATTTTCGTATCATTAAAAAATATCTTAAAAAGAACAAGGAATACAAAAATAATAAAATGTTCTTAAAAAAATAAGAAACTTATGAAGAATTTTAAATTGTAAAATTTAATTTAAATTTTAATAAAATAATTAAAAAATTAGTTAATATTGAAAACCTGGATTTGAAATTATAAGTTAAACATAGGTATTTAATTATCTATTTAACTATCGCTTTCTTTCCTTTTAAGAATCGCTTACTTTAAAAATCCCCCTTACTTTGCCATCTCAAATTGGGGTCCCCATCAAGTTCTCATCTCTAATTGACGAGCAGTCAAGGAAACAACGCGAATGAAGATGGAAAGAGGGGAAAGATAGTGGGGAGGCAAAGTCATAAAATCGAGGATCAGTCACAAAAGGGCAAAGACAGATTGTGGCATGGAATGGGGCGAAAGCGAAGGAGGAGAGGAGGCATCAAAAGAACGCGTAAAACGGGTAGCAGCAGTGTAGTATAAAAAGAGGAGCAGAACAAGAACAAGGCGACACCAAACACAGAGTGGGAGAGAGGGAGAGTGAAAGAGCGAGCGAGATGGAGCGGCAAGGGCAACCTTCGATGCAAGTGTATTTGTGTTTGTGTGTGTGGGTTATGTATCTGTGTGTTTGGCGCATCTGGCAGCCGGCTATTCATTTTCCTTCTCTGGTCTCCCTCTGTGATCTTGCTTCCTTCTCCCTTTCTCCTTTGCTTTCGATTATCCCATCTTGCTTGCACTTATTGCCCACGCTTGACTTTTAGGAATTTCACGACGATGGCAAGAATTTTATTTCGTTGCTTTGGCCACCGCATTTCTTCGGCCTTTTGTTTTAGCCTCTGGTTCGCCTTGTTTTTCTTTGTTTTTGTATGCTCGTCTTTTGTTTAGTTTTTGATTTAAACACACACACAAAACACAGATGCACAGTGCAGGAATGTTGACCACAAATGGGCGTAGCTCAGAGGGGGTTTTATCATACATATATTTACAGGGGGTTTCATATTTATAATTAGCTTTAACTTTGATTTTAAAGTAAAATTTTAAATAAATCTTAAATTAAAACTTTTTTTAAACCTCTTTTTCCTTGCAGAATTACACAGCTCTGCGATACACGGCGACAAATGGACGCAATGATGCACTTACTCCGGACTACCACCATGCCAAGCCACCGATGGAGCCGCCGCCCTCGGCGTCCCCCTCACCGGACGTATCCAGTCCGCCGCCACCCGCCATTGTAGGTCAGCCAGGAGTTGGAGTCGGAGTCGGAGTGGGCGTTGGTGTTGGAGTGGGAGTGGCGCTCCAGGCGAATGGACATGTGCCAAAGATGATGACCGCCCTGATGCCAAACAAGCTGATCCGCAAGCCGAGCATCGAACGGGACACGGCGAGCAGTCACTATCTGCGCTGCAGTCCGGCCCTGGACTCCGGGGCGGGCAGCTCACGCTCCGATAGTCCACATTCGCACTCGCACAGCCATGCCCACACCCTCACCCACCACGCCCATCAGCCTAGCACGCGACCCGGCGGAAATGGCGTCAATCCTGGCTTCTCTCCGTCGCCCAGCGGCTTCAGTGAGGTGGCACCACCGGCGCCGCCACCACGTAATCCCACCTCCGTCAGTAGTGCGGCCACGCCACCGCCTCCGGCCGTCGTTGTCGGGAGTCAGGCATATGTGAAGCGACGTTCTCCAGCCCTGAATCGGCCGCCGGCGATAGCACCGATAACACCGAACAGTGCCTCCCAGCGCGGCACCTCGCCGGTGATCACCCAAAACGGGATCAAGACCCAGCAACAGCAGCTCTCGCAGCAGCAGCAACTAACGCAACAGATGAAGGCACTGACCATGTATCCGGGCGGCAATAGCGGAGCCGTAGTGGAGCCACCGCCACCGTATCTCATCCAGACGGGTCAGGGAGTAGGAGTAGGAGCTCCGCCACCGCCGCCGCCCAGCTATACGGCGTCCATGCAATCCCGTCAGTCGCCAACGCAGTCACAGCAATCGGACTACAGGAAATCACCGAGCAGCGGCATCTATTCGGCCACGTCGGCGGGATCGCCCAGTCCCATTACCGTATCCCTGCCGCCGGCACCGCTGGCGAAGCCCCAACCGAGGGTATACCAGGCGCGAACGCAGCAGCCCATCATCATGCAGAGCGTGAAGAGCACCCAGGTGCAGAAGCCAGTTCTCCAAACGGCGGTGGCTCCTCAGTCGCCTTCAAGTGCGTCGGCAAGCAATTCGCCGGTCCATGTGCTGGCGGCGCCTCCCTCATATCCCCAGAAGTCAGCGGCAGTGGTGCAGCAACAGCAGCAGGCGGCAGCAGCGGCACATCAGCAGCAGCACCATCACCAGCAGCAGCAGCAGCAGCACATCAGCACCAGCAGTCCAAGCCACCGACGCCAACGACGCCGCCTTTGCTCAGCGGAGGAGGAGTGGGCAAGCCCACCTGCATGGAGCCGCCTTCGTATGCCAAGAGTATGCAGGCCAAGGCGGCCACTGTGCAGCAGGTACAGCAGCAGGTGCAGCAGCACCAGCAACAGCAGCAACCGCCGCAATTCCAGGCTCTGCGGGCACTTCAGGCTCAAAGGGAACGGGATCAGCGGGAGCGGGAACAACAGCAACAGCAGCAGCAGCAACAACAGAAGCTTACCAATGGCAATCCCAGTCCCAATCCCCGCCAGCTGCCACCACCGCCGCCATATCAGAGCAACAACAATAATCCGGAAAGCAAGCCACCGCCGCCGAGCAACTGCAACAACAATAACATACAGATCAGCAACAGCAACCTGGCGACGACACCACCAATACCACCAGCGAAATACAATTCCGGAACGGGAGCCAATAGCTCTGGCGGCAGTAATGGATCCGCCAGCACCACCGCCTCCTCGTCGGCCTGTAAGAAGATCAAGCACGCCTCGCCCATCCCAGAGCGCAAGAAGATCTCCAAGGAGAAGGAGGAGGAGCGCAAGGAGATCCGCATTCGACAGTACTCGCCGCAAGCCTTCAAGTTCTTCATGGAGCAGCATATCGAGAACGTGATCAAGTCATATCGCCAGCGAACCTATCGCAAAAACCAGCTGGAGAAGGAGATGATCAAGGTGGGACTCTCGGACGAAACGCAAATCGAGATGCGAAAGATGCTGAACCAAAAGGAGAGCAACTACATCCGGCTGAAGCGTGCCAAGATGGACAAGAGCATGTTCGTTAAGCTAAAACCGATTGGTGTGGGAGCCTTTGGCGAGGTGACGCTCGTCCGAAAGATTGACACCTCGCATCACCTGTACGCGATGAAAACCCTGCGCAAGGCCGATGTCCTCAAGCGGAATCAGGTGGCCCATGTGAAGGCCGAAAGGGATATTCTCGCCGAGGCGGATAACAATTGGGTGGTGAAGTTGTACTATAGCTTCCAGGACAAGGACAATCTGTACTTTGTGATGGACTATATACCGGGTAAGTAAAATATAATGAATTTATGTTCTTTTCAAGATGTTTATTAATTAATTTATATTTCCAGGTGGCGATCTTATGTCGCTGCTCATCAAGCAGGGCATCTTCGAGGAGGAACTGGCCAGATTTTATATAGCCGAGGTCACCTCCGCCGTTGACAGCGTCCACAAAATGGGTTTTATTCATAGGTAGGGATGATATGCGCAAGGAAAAGTCGATATAAGATCGAAAATATAGTAAAATTTGATATATAAAAATTGTAAATATTGAAAATTATTGAAATTAATGTTGTAATAATGATAATATCGAAAAATTAACGATTATAAAGGTCCGATAAATATCATTTTCTTTTTTATATCACAAATCTTAAGAAATAAGTCTATTTTATATCGAAAATATTGTAAGCTTTGATATATCTAAATTCTAAATATGGAAAAATATTGCATTTAACATTATAATAATGCTGTTATTATAAAATATACAAAAAATAATCGATTATAATTGTCCGATTATTATAAATATCGATTATAATTGTCCGATATATCTTAAATAATATTTAATCAATGCAGATACATATATCGCAAAATTTATATATCGACTTTTGCATTAAATATCGATCCAATCTTGATATATCCATATTATCTTTAATTACTTACCGAAAATGTTTACAAAATTCTTAAGAATTTAATATTAAATATTTATTTTATATAAATTCATCCCCGCAGGGACATCAAGCCTGACAACATACTCATTGACAGAGACGGACACATCAAACTCACCGATTTCGGCCTGTGCACGGGCTTCCGATGGACGCACAACTCCAAGTACTATCAGGAGAATGGTAATAATTATAAAACAAAAATTTATTAACAACAATAAAACACAATTTAATCCTTTATTTACTTTCATAGGCAATCACTCACGCCAGGATTCGATGGAACCTTGGGAGGAATACTCGGAGAATGGACCTAGGCCCACGGTGCTGGAAAGGCGAGTTTTGTATATTTAATTAATTTCCAAAAGTATCGTTAATAATTAATAAAAGTATGCTGAACTCGCAGGCGGCGTATGCGCGATCACCAAAGAGTCCTGGCCCACTCGCTGGTGGGCACTCCCAACTATATAGCGCCCGAGGTGCTGGAGCGGAGTGGATATACGCAATTGTGCGATTACTGGAGCGTTGGCGTCATCCTCTATGAGATGCTGGTGGGACAGCCGCCCTTCCTGGCCAGCAGTCCACTGGAAACGCAACAAAAGGTGGCTTTACTTATGATTTAAAACCCTTAATTGAAAGTATATATAATAACCATTATCCTTGCAGGTCATCAACTGGGAAAAGACGCTGCACATTCCGCCGCAGGCTGGTTTATCCATCGATGCCACCGATCTTATACGGCGACTTTGTGCCTCGGCGGATAAGCGGCTGGGGAAGAGCGTGGATGAGGTGAAGAGCCACAACTTCTTCAAGGGCATTGACTTTGCCGACATGCGCAAGCAGAAGGCGCCGTATATACCCGAGATTAAGCATCCAACGGACACATCCAATTTCGATCCCGTGGATCCGGAGAAGTTGCGCTCCAACGATTCCAACATGAGCAGCGGCGACGATATCGATCTGAATGATCGCCAGTTCCATGGATTTTTCGAATTTACCTTTAGGCGATTCTTCGATGACAAACAGCATCCGGATATGACGGACGATCAGGCGCCGGTCTACGTCTGAGTGGGGCCGAGGAAGAGATCATTGTTAGTCAAATAGTCACAAAAACAAAAAAAAAGAAGCAAAAGAAGAGAACGGGTGACTAATATATGAAAACTATATATATTATATATAAATTATAGGAGAAAGTAGCTAGCGAAGGAGCAGGAGGAACTACACATAATATAAATATATATGCCAGAGTGCATGAACTGAATAAATTTAAAAATGAAACGGAATATGTAGAGAAGCAGGACCTTGGACTTTTAACAGAATGTATACAAAACCTATATATATATCCTTCTACAAAACTATATAAATATTTAAATTGTTAGTGAAACGAGGGGACCAACTTGGAAAATCCAACATTTTCAGGTGCTCAAAAAGCTAAACAAAACAAAAACAATGCCTTAAAATAAAAACACGAGATGAGAACGCGAATTTAACCAAGCCCCACTCCACTCCTCTCCAGTTTCCACTCTCCACTGGTTCCCACCTCCCATCGCTGGCGCTGGACCTTAATTCAGCAGGCTGGTTAAGTCCAGGGTCCAATTTGGGATGTGTGCGTGTGCGTTGGAGTTGCGGAAATGGAGGCCAAAAACAAAAGTCGCACGGCAGCGCGATATAAGCGGGTCTTATAAGCCTAATTAAATCTAAATCTAGGAGAAAAGAAACAGAGCTCTATCTCTACCAATCCATCATCTATCACTGCTCTTGGACAAAAGTCTTTTAACGCGTTTCCCACCCCCTAAAACCCCAACCCCAAAAAAATAAAGAACAAACTTAGAGATACAATGTTAGACCAACAATTTGTTGAATGCCAAATCAAAAAGATTAAAATATATATTGTAATGAAAGATTCAACACACAAAAAAAGGAAACTCTTCACGAGGAAATGCTAAGGAAATTGTAATTATTTTTTAAATGTAATAATGTAATATTGTAAAGCAAATCAAGTTAATTTGTAATTTATGCCTAAAGTTGAGTATAGCGCCCTAAGATGTTTTTTAGTTTATAGTGAACGCCTCTAACCGTAATCTAGTTTAATTCCCTTATATAAATATTTAAGCGAAGAGAGAGTACATGCAATTTTTTTGTTTGTCGTAAAAGAAAATGAAATGGAAACTGGATTTGTTTTTTTTTCTATTTAATTAGCCTCAGTTTTTGTATGTGCGTGTGTTTTTTTATTATGAATATATATATCTATTAAAGTATATATGTATAAATTGGGCATATATTTTAAAAGTGAGAGGAGAATAAATCGAAGCTAATTGATGGGAAATGCAAACTCTGTGTGTGTGCCTTGGCCAATTAGTTTACTAAAAAACAAATTAATAAAATGGAAAAGAATATTTAAACAAATAATAAAAGATGTTTAATTTATTTAATAAATAAGTATAACATTTAAACATTTAAACATCAATCTTTCCCCCATTCAAACCCACCCAAAAACAAGTTCTTGGCATTTAAATTTTAATAATTTTCTTTTTTTGTTTATTATTTTCACGTTGTAAATTTAATAATTATAATAATTGGTTTTTGTTTTTGGTTTTTTATTTATTTAGTTTTTTTTTTTTGTAAATTTATCAAGACAAAAATGTTTTATTCATATATTTATGAATGCGTGTTTTTATCCATTTGAATCATTTTTTGTTTTGCTTATTTTTGATTAAAATACATTTATGCGTAATATTTGAAATATAAGTTACTTTTTTGAATTCTTTGTTGTTCTCTTTTGTCTCTCAATGTATTTATTTATTAATATCTTTTTTCAGATGTTGTTTTTGTAGCGGTTTTGAGCAATAAATTGAACATTTGATGCCGTTTCAACGAGGTAACTTAATTGGTAACTTAAATGTGGCTAATCGCTATTGTTGAACATACGAAGAAAAATAAAACAAATAATACACAAGTACAAGTACTGCTTTTCCGGCTCCGCTTATATTTACACAAAGAGTGAGGTGCTGGTTGGTGGTGAACAACTTTAACAGAGAGATTTAGAGGCGGAAAGAACGGAGTGCGGAGTTTGGAACACAATTTAAAAAAAAACGACATTTGTATCATTTAAATAACTAACAATTGTGTGTATGTGTGTAGTGTGTGTATTTCATATAAGGCCCTAGAGTGCAAATATCCATGCTGGTGGCAACATTCAACTCTCCTCCATCACAAAACCACATAGTATTTGCGCTTAAAAATAAGTGAGTGTTTTCTTTGTTTTTCTTTTTTTAATGTTAAAGTTTAACATTTTGTTGTTGTTAAGGGTTTATTAACTAGGCTAAGTATTTACGGTTGTAATGGTAATTATTTTAAATTTATGCTAAACGTGTGTGCTGGCTGTTTATTTCTGAATTTCTGAAGTATCTCAACTCGAGTATAACAGGGCGCGTTTTTGTTTTGGATTCTCTAGCTTTTGTTCTTGCGAAATAATTTACAAAAAAATATATGTATATATTTACACATATTTATATATATATATATATACTCTCCTCCTACATTCCTCACCTTCCTCAGTTAAAAATACAAATATATAAAAATTAATTAAGTATTAAATGCATTTTTTTGTGAGTTTTTTTGTTGGTTTTTTTTCGGTTTTTTGTGTTCTGGAAAAGCAAGAAAAATCATTAAATTCCTTGGGACAAAGTTAAACATCAAAAAAGAAATGTTCGTTGTTCTGGAAACCTTTTGTTTGTTGATCTTCTTGATTGTTTTCAATTTAAATATAGTTTGAAATGATTTAAAAGTGAACTTGACTCTTTGGTTAAGCAAAGCATTATTTTTTTTATCGTAAAATTTATTGTCATGGCAAACACTTTGATAGTTTAATAGGTTTTTTTTGGTTTTCTTTTCTTTTTCGATTTTTTACATTTAATACGCACATGGAATTTAGCTAATTTTATGTTTTTCTGCAAGACTTTTCCAAAGGTTTTTCTTTCGCTTGAGCATATTCAAGCGTTTGCTTCTTTCTACCTAATAACTAAGCACAGTTTTGAATTAATTCATTAATTTTTAAATAATCTTTAGTAAGGCCAAATTAAGTTTTTGTGTGTTTCGTTTCGTATGTATATATATATATTAAATGTTAATGTTAGCATTAGATTTTAATTTTAGCATTTAGATTTAGATTTAGTTGGGTTTTTGCGAATATTTTAGCTTTACAAACTTGTCTCTGTCTGTCGATTGGCGAGTAGCGAGCGGCGAGCCGTAGGCCTAAATGCATATAAGTTTGCACCTGCTCTGGCCAAAATGGAATGATCTTGTAGGTGTTCGTGCTCCGGATTAAGGGTTAGGAGGTTACGAGGTTAAGGGACTAAAGCGTAGTTCGAGAAAGTACTTTTTGTTTTTGTTTTTGACAAAGTTCCTTAAGTAAAAGAGAGTGAGAGGAGAGAGAGCTTGAAACGCGCGCGGCTAAGCGGTGGGTTTTCCATATTAATGTTAAAATATATAAACAATAAAAAGGGGGCGTGGACTTTACAATGTTGTGTGTGTTTTTGGTTTGTTGGTGGCTTTTTAATACAGTTTTTTGCTGCATAATACTTTTGTATCTGTTAACTCTGGTCTCGTCTCTGTATTGTCTGTTTTCGTTACTTATCTTTCTTTCGTTTTTTTTTTTTGGTCCGGAGGTTTGTAGGTGGAACTAAGGAATAAAGAATATATAAAAAACTTAAGCAAATATACATTAATCGTAAAAAATATATACATATTTATTCCATCTAGGATATATGCTTTTTTGTTGAGTATTCTGCAGCACTTGGTACTGGTTTGCCAGCTTCTAAAAACTAAAAACATTAATCAATAATATATAATGTAAAAAAATAGATATTTCTATCTAATATCTTTGACCGAAACTTAAGTGGTAAAACGTAAACGTTAAATGAATACTAAAGAAACAAAAGTCGAGTAACATTTGTAAAATATTATAATAATAAAAATAATAAATTCGCTCAAACGAAAGGTTGTTTTTTTGTGGGTTTTTTTCTCGCTGCTCCTCCTTTTTGGTTTTGTTGTTTTGTTTTAGTTTTTGGTAGGTTAAATGGCTATAAAAAATATTTCTCTCTTCCGACTCGGTCTAAAGGTGCTCGCGTGTGTTGTGTTGTTGTGTGTTCCTGCACGTTTTGAGATTTTTCTGGTTCCGTCTGTTATATTAAGTACAGCCTGTAAGTCGTGTACTGCATCTGGTTCCATGTCCCCGCTAAGCAAGTTCTTCCACCCGTGGCAGAAGCTGGCTGCTAGCTAGGTCACGAACCAGTTTTTTGCTTAATTTGGAAACATTTTCACATTGAAGAAGTCAAAGGCGGGCGAGGACGTGGGCGTGCCCACAGCCTGCTGCTGCTGCGGCGGGGGCGGTGGTGGTAGCAGTCCTCCATGATGGTGAAAGAACTGCGTTGCTGTTGGCGGCGGCGGCCTGGCCAAAGCCCGCGCCCGAAAGCAGCGGCGGCGGATGCGGAGCCGGCGGACGATGTGATTGCTGACTGGGCGGCGGTGGCAGCATCACCCCGGCTCCATTCCAGGCTAGACGATGCTGATGATGCTGCTGCTGCTGCTGTTGTTGCTGGTAGGCGGCCATGGCCGCCAGGGGATGTGGATGCGGATGATGGTGCGGCGGATAGGCTGGATTTATCGCCTGGACGCGACGACGTCCGCGATTAGACGTCGGCGCTGGCGGCGCTCCTCCCGGCGGTTGGGGAACTGCTCCTGGTTGGCAGGTGGGCGGCACTGAGGTGTCGCTTACCTATTCCCTGTAGGGCTTGCAGTAGGAGTAGCGGTGGTTCATGTGCTGGCTGTAGCTGCCCGAATGGGAGAAGCGTTTCAGGCACTTGGAGCATTGGAAGGGCTTCTCGCCGCTATGCAGACGCTTGTGCTCCGTGAGGTGATGCTTGTGCTTGAAGGCCTTTGGGCAGTCCATGCACTGGTAGGGTCTTTGACCTGTTTTTTTTTTAAGAGAAAAAAGGGTTTTAGTAAATTAAAATTATAATTAATTAATTAATTTATTAACACTCACCGGAATGCTCGTACTTGTGGCGTGCCAAGGAGCTCTGCTTGGCGAAGGCCTTGTCGCACTGATCGCACACAAAGGGCAGATCGGGATCACCGGCATGGCCATGGGTCTCGTGCTTGCCTCGCTTGGGCTTTGGCGGCAACAGTCCGCCGCTGAAGTCATCCTCGTGGGAGATGCGCGAGTCATCGTCGCGCCACGAACGCTTCTCCGATCCGCCGGGACTCAGACTTGTGCCGCGATAATCGGGCAGCTTAATACTGTTCATCAGGGGATGATTGGGGGCATACTCGCCACCGGGACGCATTTGGAACAGGGCCTCCATGGGGAGTCGGGGCATGGGCAGCATGTAGGGCAGTCCCGGAAAGGCCTGGCTGGCCGTTCGAGGAGTGACCTCCAGTTGGCTGTTGGGCGGCGAAGGCGGCGGACCAGCGCCAAAATAAATGGCTGCCGCGGATGAGGGTGAAATCGAGGCTGGCGACATCGAGGCTGAGCTGGAGAACTTCCGGCTTAGATTGATGGCGGCCTCTGGGTTCAGGGTCTCAGCGCTTTGAGGCGGTATATAAGGTGGCGAGCTTTCGCTTTTGGGCGTCAGCAGATCTCGCTTGATGGACAGATCCAAGGGTTGATCCTCACGTGAAGCCTGCGATGTCGGCGCTTCATTGTTGGCCACCGGTGTGGTTTGATTGCTCTGGAAACTCTGCATCTTGCGCTCGCGAGATCGATTGTTCTGGAACCAGACTTGGACCACGCGCGGATCGAGCTGCAGGCGAGCGGCTATCATACGGAACTCATCTCTGCTGGGTCGCGAGTTCAGGGAGTAATGCTGCTTCAACTGCTGCTGCTGCTCCTCGTTGATGGCCGTTCGTACGCGGACCTTGCGCTCGCCGCTTTCCTGTCGCGGCTCTTCCTCCATCTCCTCATCTTCGTCGTCTTCTTCGCTGGCGGAGGGCATCGCAAAGGACGTGTTCTGGTGCTGCAGTTGTTGCTGCTGCTGCTGCTGATGCTGTTGCTGCTGCTGATGGAAATGCTGCTCTAGCTCCTCCTTGATCAGGCCACACAGCACTTTCTCGTGCTGCACTAGCTCCGTTGGGTGGTTGAACTGCTTGGAGCAGCGACTGCAGCGCAAATCGGCGGGTTGCTCCAGTTGGGCGGGCTCCTCAACCGAGGACTGTGGCTCTGCCTCTTCAACGGACAGCGGTTCCTGTACCTGCTCTTGCTTAATCTCCTGCGGCGAAGCGGGAGCACTCTCGGGCACCGGAGAGGCTTCCCTGCTGGGCTCCTGCTTAATGGGGGCTGCCGCCTCCTCTCGGATTTCGGGTGTGGGTGGTGCCCTTAGATCCTTGGTCTCCGGCTCATCAATGTCCATGACCAGCTTGGGTTCATCGGGCGTCTCCTCCTCAGGCTCGCGCTCCTCCTGCTGCTGCTGCTGTGCTGTTGGTGCTGCTCCTGCTCCTCCCTCTGTTGCTGGCCAGCAGCCGTGAGTTGCAGCAGCCGCTGGATGCTGTACGGATGAACGCGAGGATCCAGAGCGGCGGCAGCCATGAAGGGATTGGGGAAGGAAAACAGGGCCGCGTTCATGTAGTTCGTGGGATGGAAGGGCTGGAAGGGTGTGGCAGCCGCATTTCCCGCCTGCCCCTGAGCATCGCTGGCGAAGTAGATCATGGGATTGGGCAATCCCGGCAGCCCCGCTGGCTGCTCCTGCTTATGAGCCTGATCCGAGGGCGAGCGACGGGCGCCGCCTCCAGAGCCGGGACTCTTCTCCAGCCGCTTGAGCAGGGCACGATTGTTGTTCAGCTTGAGGCCCATGCTGATGCACTTCTTGGACGTCATGTGGGAGGAGAAGCTGCCCGAGTGGGAGAAGCGCTTGCCGCAGTTGTCGCAGCCAAAGGGCTTCTCCCCGGAATGGATCCGGACATGTTCCTTCAGATGATGCTTGAACTTGAAGGCCTTGTCGCACTCCTTGCACTTGAACTTTCGCAGCAGGGCGCTCTCGTCATGGCTGATCATGTGCCGCTGCAGGCGATACACATTCGCGAAGGCCTTCTGGCAGATGCGGCAGGTCTGGAAAGGAGCAAGAAATTAAGGATTATTTATATGAATATTAACAATAAAAGGATATTAAATTTAATAACAAAGATACTCGATTCTATCGTTAATCCGCCCATCACTAACGCCCTTCGGGACAGCTTTTCCCCGATTCTCTCATTCTACGTTCTTCTACAACAAAAAACAGTTACCTCGGCGCATACTGGACCGCCAGCAGCGTCGCAACAGCAGCTGACATTGTTGTCTCTGCTTGATTTTTGTGGCACGCAAAATTAAAAAAAAAACAGAACACCAACGCACAGGTAATAAAAATTGTTTAAAACAACAAGCGCGCGTATTTATTTGTTTTAAATTTAACGACTTTCTAATTTGTTTCAAGGCAAGAAAGAACGAGACCACAAAGCAGGCCAAATCAAAAGCGATCCATTTTTTGTGCGCCGCTGTTTCCCGAGTCGTAAACGCAGATATTTGTTTGATATTTCGAAACATTGTGATTCTGGAGATTTGCACTGCAAAACGATTTTGAATTCGAGCAATAAAAACACGAGAAAACTTCAATTAAAATGGAAATTAAAAAAGATGCGCCGAGAACTAAAAACGCGAAACGCGAGCGTGACGGATAAACAATGAAGAATGAAAATGAAAGCGGAGAGACGAAGAGTAGCGGAGCGAAAGAGATGGCCATAGTTCCACTTCCAGCGAAGGTGGAGGTGGAGTGGCGGCAACAAAAGCAATAACAATGCAAGGTGAGCAGGAAGAAGAGCACAAAACGACCCCACAGCGAGAGAGAGAGGGAGAAAGACAGAGAGTGTGGGGTCAAAAGAGAACACAAGCTGCGCTCAGCTGTGGGATCCCAATAAAAATTAAACTTCAATTGGAAAATTGCGACAAAAAAAGAACGAAAACTAAGCCAAACAATCAACAAAGGCCTAAAATAAACAAAATGCAGCAGAGCGTCGGGCGCACACATCACATCACATCACATCACATCAAATGTTTCAACAGCTGATGCTAATCAAATCTTTTTTTTTGTTTGTGCTTTGATTTTGATTTGTTTGGCAACAAATTGAACGCATCAAATGCAGCTTCCTCTCTCTCTTCGCTTAAAGGTGCAGCGCGGTGTGTAAAGTGAAAATGAAAGGGAAAGTGGAGCCATTTCCACTTTTCCACTTAGCGAGAGCGTTGAATGATTTGCGGCGCTTTCGGCGGACAGATGGCAACACGTGTTGTTAGCCCCCTCCCACTAACGGTACTTCCCCATCGATCGACGCTTGTGTGAGTGTTGTTTACCTTTCAGGCGATGAACTTTCTTTCATTTATTGCAGTCTCACCTTCGCATCCAAAGCAAAAAACAAACAGCATTTCTTATTGTTGCCAAAGTTCATGACACTGGAACTATTTGCACGACCTGAGCTGTATGCGCACAGTGGAACAAAGCTACAATTTGGTGAGCTTAAAACCGTTTTTACACAATTTATATTCTTTTCATCGTATTTATAAGCCCCACTGTATCGCTTTATGGACTTTGACGCCTCATTGCCGGTTAACTCATGAATTTCAATTAACGCGCATTGCGCTATTAGTCATTATCATCAACGCATAACCAATTTACACTCGAGATGAGATCACAAATTCCCCTTCGAAACACACACACCACGCACACAAATTCGAAAACTATTATTATGTATCGTAATTAGTTTTGTTCGACAACGTGACACCGTGTTTATTGTTTTTAGCTTGCGGAGAAAAATAATACATTTATAGCGATCCTAATTTGTTTGTGCTGCTGCTGCTGCTGCTAAAAAACAAACGGACGGGGAAAATGTGCTTTTCCCTCATCGTTTCGACAGCCATAACAATTTCCGTTTCCGTTTTGGAAACTCTATTTCATTTTCCAATTGAACTGGAAACTCAAATTCCAATGTTATTGCAGCCAGCCTGGTGACGTCAATCCTGTCTCTCCCCCAAAATGACAAAAGTCAACAGACAACAGCAGCGGCCATTTGCCAGCCAGGTGAGCCAGGCGAGTGAGAGCGAGAGGTTTTTTACCTGTTTTTCCATGTTTACGTACATATTTGTAGCTGCTTGCCACATGGCCACCTGTTGTTGGCTCACTCCCACTCACACAGGCGCACTGGAAGCGAACAAACTCGTTATCTGCGGAGTCAAGTTGCTCTTTCCGTCCCTGTCTGGCTTACCGCATAAGCATAAGCACTTTCCACACACTTAATCAGGTTGTCGGTATGCGATTGTCGGTTGTAAACCGCAGTGATTACGCCTACCTAGTAGAACCGTAGAAACCATAGAACGCAATGCGTACAGTGGAGACTGGGAAGGAAGGAAGCTTAAAAATATATTTTTTTTATACAAATATTTCGAAAACAACACTTGCAAAGAACAGTTTTTGGAAGAAAACCTGTTAATAAATGTTACAAACTATTAACAAAATGTAAACTATCTAATATCGAGTGATCACTGTAGACACCTCACTGAGCGGACATTAAACCGCCGCTCACAATGTACGCGCTTTGTTGTCGTCGCCGTCGTCGTCGGCGTTATCAATTAAATGTAAACCGAGGCGCGCAGCGCAAACGAAATGGAAATGGAATTGAAAATGGCAGCCGTGAGATACAGATACACCACTCACACAGATACTTGATGCACACGTTTACAAAAGGTAACTTCCATTTGTTATTTGCTGCTGATGCGTCAGCCGGATTCTTCTTATGCGCTTTTTTATTTGTTGTTGTAGTTATTATTATTATATGTATTTTGCGATGAACTGACAGCGGAAATGCCAATTGAAGCTACCTTTTAACAAAAGCCCCACAAAAGATGTCCGTCCGTCCGTCGTCCGCCAACCCCGGGGGTTAACTGGCGGTTAGCTGGCGGACAGAGAGACAGGCGGTGTGCATGACTCAAGTGTTTATTTCAGGGGAGAGCCAGTGCCACTTGAGTTAAAGTTGAAAATTGATTGATTTCCCCTGAATTGATTGGGCCATTGGGCGGCGCACATGGAATCCACCAGCTAACCTAACCACTTGAGTGCGTGGCCAAAGGTACAGTCTAACCTCGGTGGCATTAGCATCGATAAGCCACGCACACGCGCCCCTTCTTTGCCACATGTTGCTAGCCGCTTAATTAATTAAATTTCATCTGAAATGTACAAAATAAAAGGAGGAGGGGAAGGAAGGCCAGTACACGCAAAGAAATTATGTGTAATATTATTTTGATTTGCGATTTACAACTATTTCGATAACTGTGTAATATTATTTTGATTTTCGATCTACAATTATTTCGATAAATTACAATATTGCTGAAAGTTTATCGCTACAATTTTTTTTTTTGTTTTTACTAAACCTAATGCCTGAAAATATTTATGAAATCTTTGATCTAAAAACTATTTTAAAATCCGTGTAGGTTTTTCGAGGTACAAAAATAATTCTTTTTATCTTTTCAATGCTTATTTAAACACAGATACTTATTCCCATTGTGTGTATCTTTTTCATTATCTCATTTTGAAATACACGTACTTTACATTTTTCTGCTAATTTTCTTACGTGTACTTTCATTGTTCCACCTTAAAATCGGAATTCGAAATTCCAAGAATATTCGGGGTAATAATATTCATATAGCTGATAAGACTTATCGCTTACTCAATCGATTCGAAAGAGGCGCGTGTGTGCGCGTAAACAAACTGAATGCGGATCAGGGCCAGGGAACTGGACTTAAACTGGGTTTACGGATTAGGCAGTGTGAAAACAATACCTAAAACCCCGCTCTATCTCCCGATTTGATGCTTGATCAGGTGAACCTCAAAAGTAAATATTATTTTCGGCACTCAGCGGGATGTTGCTTGACTTATCAGCCGGAAACTACTGGTGATAGTAATTTTAGTGGACCACACACATGGGCTCCGGCTTCAAAGCGCTCGTCATCGTAAATTGTACTGGACATTGCATTTTGGCCTGTTTAAATTGCTGGCGACAAGCCTTTGGCTATAATTATAGCCACGCTTCGTAGGTGGGCCAGAAACGCCCGCCGCTGCCGCCCAACTAATAGACAAATCAAACGAAAAAGGCCCATGTCTGTGTGTGCGAGTGTGTGTGTCTATATAGACCAAGATAATGTCTTGGCGGAGACAGAAAGCTAATTTGTGAACGTATCTCACGATTTGCTGGGGCCAAAATGCTTTATGCAGTGAGTGACATGGGAATTTGGCCATAATAGCGTACATAATTGGCCGTAAAAGATGATCGACCAAAGGGAGATCGTTTGGCTTTCAAAGTGACAACACCAAAGGCAAGTAAACAATGTTGACAAAATACCGACCGATGTCACCAGTGGAGAATAATGGATACAGTGGGGTTGGAAAATATATGTTAAGTATATAAAATATAGAAAATATATCAAATATATAAAAACAGATTCTATTAATCGATTTTAGGAATTATAAATATATGCTTACAGCATATTTCGTAATTTTGTATCTATTATCGAAAACAAATCGATATTATTTATTTAACACCGATTAATTCGATAACACTTTTATTTCTTCTGTAAATGTTTTATTTATTAAGTTTATTAGCATTTATATATTGATAAGTCCTTTCTCTATAAAAGATCCTTTCGATATACCCTCTGCCACTTTAAATCGATAAACCTTTCACTCAAAACAATTATTTCGATTAACCCCCTTTTTTGTCTCACCACAAATTCCCCTGAAATAAACCCACAATTTCGAAACGCACTGTAGGTGGACCAACAAAAAAATGTGAACATGGATGTCTATATAGTATCTATTAGATATAGAGAAGCGCACCTGTCGCCTGACGAAATGCGTAAACAAAAATAACAACAAGCGACAAGCTCAAAGTTTTGTGTCTTTTATTCTATTTTATTCTTTTTGAGGTCAACAGAAAAAAAAGAAGAAACAACAGAAAAAAATAATAATATTAACGACGCCACAAAGAAATGTTTAGCGTAAAAAGATGAAACGAAAAAGAGAGATCGAGAGGGAAACATAATGATGTCTGATCTAACTGCTTTATAGCGAAATACGCGACCCAATTTTTAAGCGCTTATCTGCTGCGCTGCGCAGCTGCCGCCGCAAAGAAAAATAAAACTGATTAGGGTTTTTTTCAAATGAATGAATCCCCCCACAAAACTGGGGCCATTGACGTACCTTGCCGGAGACAGAGCTAGAGACAGAGACAGAGCTAATTGTAGTACCTCGTGGAATCGTGATCGGCAGAGGAGAAGATCACTGGGGGTTATCTCCGCCGATCCAGCAATCCAGCGATCCTGGGAAGGGAAAGCCTGATAAGTGTGAGCCCGGACTTCGGCTCGGTTAATTTATTGCCAGAAGCTAGAACAATGAACGTGTGTTACGTTTGGCGGGTTCATTAACTTTCATTGCGATCATCAGCTCTCTGCATTAATTCCCCAATGGGAGGGAAATTGATTAACACGCGCATTTAACAGGGAAATACTTTTATCCACTGCCGCATTTCTCAATATTTTATGCGCAGAAAAACACGAAATACTCGTCGAGTATCTCTGGGATTTAAAAATTATTAATTTTCCATAAATCATTCAGCCTCAAAAAGCAAAAAATGAGAAAGAAAATTCTCTTTCGTTTCGTTGGCCAACGCAGCAGCGACAAATCAAATTTAATTGTTTATAAATAAAACGTTTTTCTCAATGATGCTGCCCTGATTTTTCCACAGACCTGCGCGAAAATTAGTTGCGTATTAGGCAAACATAAATTAGGCGACGCCGTGTTATAAATTAAATTTATCACTTTTGATAAAAGCCGAAACTCGAATCTTGAGGAAAATTAACGAAACGTGTCGGGGTTAAAAATTATGAATTTCCTTTTCTCATAATTAAGACCAGCAGCTGCTGTACTTTTTTACAAATAATATTTTTTTGTTATTATCAAGACTTAGTCAGAGGAATTTGGGTTATTTTTTTGTGATTATCTTTCCAGTGAAGCAAGGGAAATGTTTTTGTTTTTATGTGGGTGTCTTGCTTTTGAAATGGTTTCTGTTTTTGTGTAAATGTTCTTATCTCATTTAGCTGGAAATGCCATTAAGATTTTAGTTATAAAATTCATTTACTGGAAATCAGCTTCTAAGTAGTAAACACATTTTTTCTAGTAACTTAAGCCAACCTTGCACAAGGTTCAAAGCTTTTGATTACAACTTTCTTAACTTTTTTCCTCTTAAAAATATTTATTTTTAACAAGCCATATTTTTTTGTTGTTATTTTCAGAGTTCAACTACTCTCTTCTCTCAACAATTTTCATAAAAAATAAAACCATTTACAACTGCAATTGTAAACTTCTTCTATAAATCTCCATTGGCGTCATTTTCAAGTGCAATCTCCTCTCACTATCTACACGAGTGTCCAAAGATATACACATATTTCCAGCGCTATATAGTACTGAATGCTGAGTACTAAGTACTATTACTTTCTTCCCTTTCCCCTTTGGAATTCTCCAATTCCCCTGCCCAACATTTCTCATTAAATATATCAAGTAACAACCGCACAATAAACGTCACAAGTGAAAAAACCCACGGGACTTGGCTTGGACGAGGGGCTGGGAAATTGTCGAAGGAATTTCCATGTGAGAAACGGAGCCACATAATTTATGGCCCTCACGGTGAAAGTTGATATAAATCTCAGGAGTAAGTTAAAAATGAAAATAAAAGAAGAGAAAACAGAGAACGAACTGAGAAACAAGAAGTTTAAATTGTAGTCTGACATGTGGAAAAGTGCAGGTGTAAACTGTGAGGGGGGAAATTCAGGAAAAATTCAGGAGGGGATATCCTCAAGGAAACAGGAACTCTTAAGGATGATGATGTGTTTAAGGGGGAAGGAGAGCCATAAAAAATTATCTACAGACAGTTGTGTTTCCTTTTTTATTTTTGAGATTTTAAAGTGGAAATGAAGAGAGTTTAATTGTTGAGAGGAATAATTATTTTTCCAACAAATTATAAATATTTAAACAAAGATTAAGATACGATTTAAGACAGAAATATAAATAATTTAAATATAATTAAATATTATATTTATTTACTGGCAATAAAATTGTTTACTTTTAAAATAGAAAACTGAAATGAAAATGTGTTTAACAAATATTTTTCCAGCTAATTATTTGCATTTAAACAAAGACTTTCAACTAGAAATATATATAATTAAATTATAATTACATTCCCTATTTATTTACTGACAATAAATCTTTACTTTTTAAATAGAAAACTCATTTCAATAGGCATTATTTATTATTCCAACTAATTGTAATCATTTTGTACATATTTTAAATTTACAAAAAACTCCATGGACAATAATTTGTGACTTTTGCATTGAGAAAGTTTTTTAATTTGTTCGCTTTAATTGCAAATAATTTTTAAACTTTTAACAGCCCCGAAAAACCCCCCCTTTAACCCTTGACCTTACAGTGTCCGCAATAATACTCGTACATACATAAAAATACATTTAAAATGTGGGTAAAAAAAAAACAGGACACAGAGCCGGGTTGAAGGACCAAAAAGGGGCGTTAAATAAATTGCTATTAATTTTTCACTCGCTTCGTTCGTCAAGCGAACGGCGGCGGCGCCGAAAAGACGAGAACCAGCCAGGACTCCGGACAGGACTCGGGGCAGGACTCTCGCTCTGAACTCTACACCTAAAGTGCATATAATTTTTCAATTTGAATTGTCTGCTCCTCTGACCATTTTTGTGGCAGGGCAAAAGGTGGCCAGCGGAAGCGACGGGCAAAACCCGCCAAATGAGTTGTGGCCAAAAAGTTGCAGCCATGTGTGTGTGTTTGTGTGTTTTTGTGCAGTTAAGCAAATATTTAATTGCTGCACTTTTTTCTGCTCTTTTTTCCAGCTGAAAAGTTGTGCCACAGGACTTGCCATAATTTATGGCCTGCCATTTTGGACTCTTGCTCCCCTTTTGTCGGTTAATGATGTTGACCTTAACAACAAATGTTAAATGTTGCATCAACAATGTTGGCCACCAATACGGATTGATATTCCCCCGGATCCCTTGTCAACGCCTGCGGCCTCGTTTGTTGGCCATTTTAATGCCTTTTCAATAAAACTGGCTGCCAGGCAGGCCATTTTGTTGCCTACTTTTGTGAGTCCTGCTGCCTGATTTCCATAATGAGCATTCGTTTTTTTTTTGTTGTTGCTGTTTGCCGCATAATTAATTGTTTTCACACATAATAATTTAATACGAGGCGAAACACGTGTAAAAGCCAATGGCCAACAATATTAAATAAATGCAATGTGCCACATCAATTATAATTGGTTTGTTTCGGGACTCTTTTTCGGAGGAGAGAAAATGCAGTTTGGCCGTTTTGCAGTTTGCATTTTGCAGTTTGCCTTCTGCCATGTGTCAATTGTGGCTGTTGTTGCCATTTTTGGACCCATTTTCGCATGTGTTTAAATGTTTAAATGTCATTAACAAAGCCGTAAATTATATGCAACCGAAAAGGGGCAAGCGGGAAATGGGTTGGGGACTTATGCGGAGTTTGCAACTCATAAACCTGCTGCTCTTACTCGCTTGGCCAACTTTATTAGCTTTTTTGCGAGACTGGCAATCATCGCAGCTTAGGTAAATATTAATAACGATGGACAGCGGCGGAAGAGTTCACAAAAAAAAGCAAAACATGGCAAGGAGCAGGGAAAGGACAGTGGAAAATAATCAGGAAAATGGGAATAAAAATAGGGTACTGATGAGGGTAAGGAACTAGGGTCATTTTTTAGGGAGTTTCATTGTAAATTATTAATTTTAAATAAAACTAAAACTAATATGTAAAATAATAATTATTAAAAAAATTATATTGGAATCTAGAGCGTATCTATAAATAGTTGAATATCAATTTAAACTTTTAAATGAATTGAATTGCTTATTTTCTATAAGAATTCATAAGAAAACATTTACATTATTTAAAATAAATAGAAAATAGCCTATTATGTTTTTGTAAGCTTCCTAACATTTATGGGAATTTCTTTTATTATTAAATTTCATTGGGAATAAATATGAAAATCCAAAAAAAGACTAATAATAATAATTTTTCTTATATTTTCTATATTCAGTATTTTTTAAGTATTTATTTATGTGGTAAATAGTCCTATTATATCCACTGTATCTAAAAAAATGCACAAATCTCATCTCATATTTTGCTTTTTCGGGCTTCGTTGGGGATGGTATCAAACTTTTTCATTTCACTTGCTGTCTCTCATAATATGGAGAAGGTAAAAAAGATGCGCTCTCCAACTTCACTCCCTGCCCCTTCCCTTTCCCCCAAAAAAACAGCCTCCCCACCCGAAAAAAAAACAACAACAAACTAGCCATATGAATTTATGACCAACGAAAGATTGGGGGGAAAAAGTTATAGGAAAATATAGGAATGGGAATGGATGTGTGTGTGTGGGGGAGAATGCAACAAAATTATAATTTATGTGGCTTTAATAGCCGCTGGGTAGCTCCCAAGGTGAACCAGAACCACAACCAACCAAAACCACTCTTTTTCCACATCTTTCTCCCCATTTCTCCCTTCTGACTTTTGCCTTATCATTTTGTGACGTCCAAAGGCAGGCCCGAGTTTTCTTTTACCCAGCCGCCTGTCTCGCTTGAGGAAAACCCCTCCCGAAAAGATGGCGACGAAGGACAAGGAAAAACAAGTGTGTTTAGGAGTAAGGGTTGGAGTGTGTGTTCTCTGTGTGTATGTTGGTAGGTGTTATCAGGTCGAGTTGCCTGCCTGTGGCAACATTTATTTTAATGCCTTATCACAAGGCCTTAGAAAAAAAAAAACATAGAACACAACAACAACTGCACAATTGGGAGTTATGACAATCTGCCTTCATATTTTTCTATATACAAAAAATATATATATATGATGTATATGTATATTGTTACATCTACTTTTTTTATGCCCCATTTTGTGATAACACCCCCAATTGTTTCTTTTTTTCTCATTGGGGAATTTACGTTTTTACTAGTTCTCCTTCAGTGTTTCGGTAAACGCCTACGTTTTATTTTTATGCCGTTCTTATCATAGTTTATTGTTGTTGTTCCTGCCTGACTGACGGATGATAAAAAAAAATATAAATAAAAAAAAACACAGGAAAAACCTCTCGTTCAACTTTAATTCCCTCGAATGCAGGCGATAAATAAAAAAGCACAGAGCCCCTGTGCCTGTTTCTTAAAGGTTTCTTCAACCGCGGCGGCGGCTGTGTCAACAGGAAATATGCATAAGGTTTTTGCTGAAATCATAAGACTGAGATCGGTTGGGAATGGAGATTGGCTTGGTATTGGCTTGGACTTGGCTGGCTTGACTTGGGATTGGATGCTGGCTGAACTTGTTGTTATCGCTTAGCCTCAGCCTCACTTCCCTTTTAACCGCAAAACAAAGCCCACGCATTGTGCTCACTCTCAACGTGATGTGTGTTCAAAGATCATGTAGAATATACATATATCCCTCACTTGTTCCCCTCTTTTTTTTGTATATATACGATTATGTATGAGTAACGAGCCACGAACTTTAACACGTAAGACTCGCGGGAATAAGAACTCGACGGCTTATCAGTTTCCAGGAATTTTTATCCTCTGACAGCCATCATTTTGCAGGTTTAGTCATCGGTTTTAAAGGGGAATATTTTGTTTTTTGAAGCTCTGAATATGTTTTTGGCTGAGCAAAAGTAATTGAATTATCAAATGTTTCATTGGATTTGTGAAATTTCATTATTTAAGTTTTGAAAATTAAAATTTAAAGTTAAAAAACCTTAAAAACTGCCTTATTCTTTTCTCAACTTTGACTTAAATCTTTAAACATTAATTTTTTGTTAATTTTGTTAATTATAATAAATTTAATAACTCACCTGAGAGACATTCTGCGCCGCTGGCTGCCCGCAGGGTGAGTGCAGCAGCTGATGCTGCTCGAGCTGCTCTCGGGTGCCAAAGGCAGCCGTGCACTGCATGCAGGGATAGGCACCGCCCAGCTCCCGTTCACCAGTGGTGGAGCCCGGACTGGAAGTGGATCGTGGAGCACTCAAATCCAAATCATAAGCGGAATTACTGCCCACGCTGCTATTGCTGCCAGGAAGCTGAGGTGGCAGCAGTTGCTGCAAGGCCATTTGCTGCTGCTGCTGGTGATGCTGCTGCTGCTGCTGGTGGTGCTGCTGTGGCGAACTGGAACTGGCGGTTCGGGCGGATTGCATGGCCAAAGCAGCGGCCATAATTTGAGCCTGCAATTGCAGCTGGGGGGTTCCATGGGGCAGGTGAGCAAACAAATCGTTTGGTGGCATGGAACCAGGTGAGCACATGGGTGACATCTTAGGCGTTGTGCTGCTGTTGTTATTGTGGTTTTTGGTCAGCTCACTATTGTTGTTGTTATTGTTATTACTGGAGTTGATGTTGCTAGTGGGATTGACACTAATGCTGGTGGTATTGCCAGTGGCCTGTGCTGGGGACTTGATGTACCGCCGACTGCTGCTGCCTCCACTGAGATTGCTTTGCTCATCCTTAGCATCGCTCTCAGGCTGGGCAGCTCCACAGTTTAGCTTGTCATGGGGATGCTCGCTGGCAATGTGCTCGCTGAGGCTCTGTTTTTTTGGTATAAATTAAATTAAAAAGAAATTTATTAGATTTTAAATTAAATATAGAGCTATTTTTGTTATACTTTTTGTAAATTTTCATGTGTAAATAGTATTTTTCCTCTGTTACTCACCTGAAACCCTATGAATCGCTTGTGGCATTGAGTGCAATTGACCATAAAGGCTTCTGCCGCCGGACCTGGCTGTGCAATCTGGGCATCCTGGACCGCATTGCCTGGATTGCTATGCTTCGGCGACTGGTTGTGGTGCAGCAGACTGGAGGCCAGCGAGGGAACTGTTTGGAGCAGAGCAGAGTGGAGATGGAAAACAAATTAACTGCCAGATCGTTTAAGAACCATAAAAATATGAGCAAAAGCTAAAGCAACTTGAAAAACCAAATGGGAAATGCCAAGTGTAAGTTGGGTGGAGAAGAGAGGAACGGGTTTTTAGGTACTGCAAAGTGTACAGAAAGAAATTGAACTTAAGAAATCTGAAATTAAATTTTTGACTTTACTTGAATGTAAAAAAAAACTTTAGAAAGGTTTTTCAGACTTTCAAAAATAGTTTTTCTTTTCAATTCCATCAGGGAGATGATTTATTCTTTAAAAACCTTTGAAAACTGAATGTTTTTGATGTAAAATATTGATTTTATATTATACTTTCTCTTCAAAATCCTACTGATCTCCTTTAATTTTCTTTGAGTGCCTTCAAGGGCTGGTCGGGATCAACTTAATTTCTTGGCAAATCAACTTTGCGGGCCTTCACGCAAGGCTGGAATCCATGGAGGCGATGATCTCATGGTTCCCCCCCAAACCAAGGAGAAGGAGAAGCAGCAAAAGAAGTGGAGGAGGAATCAAAAAAAAAGAGGAAAAAACCAAGAAACAAGAAGCAAGAGTTGACTTAATCAGTTGAAAAAAAGCGTTCAAGCATGGCAGCCGCAGAAAAGAGAGAGAGATTCCATTCCAAGCAGAAGATTGCTTTGTTCAGGCAACCGAGGGTCACTCAATTGCCCTCTCTTTCTTGTATCTGTATCTATGTATCAGTGTATCTGTGTATCTGGCAGGTCTACCTCAGAGATACTTCAACAAAATGGAGTTTCTGTTTGCTTTCTTGTGAGTTTCTTTTTCTGGTTCAGACAAAGCGAGTCTTTGTTCTGTGAACGCTACCTTAATTTAAGCCAATTAACCGAGGCAACATCATCATCATGATCATGATCAAAATTTTCCCTTCCATAGGGGCTGTGGAATGAATGAACCCTGCTACCTTTAGCGGTAACTGTATCTGTATCTGAGGGCTGTTTTGCTGTTTCAATCAAGCGCAATCTACAAAAAGTTCAATGCACGTTTTCACTTTCGATAGTTGCAATCTCTCTTTCAGTCTTGATTGATTTCAATGCGGGCGATCAAAAAGGGAATTATATAGGGAACTATATAGGAAATATATAGAAAATATATAGGAAATATATATATAGGAACCACGACATTTAAGAAGCTATTAAAAGCCATTATAGGACAACAGCTGACACGCGGCACATAGAGGAGATCTCATATCCCAATCGAGTTCATAATTTCTTGTTTCATTTAAGAATTTATTTCATTCGCTTTGCCTAATGACATTTTTATTAAAAGTTGTAAAACCATAACACTTTTTTATAGCCCTGCACACACTCAGACATTATGTTTCATCAGCATAATATGCCTGAAAGGAGAATGCTCCAACGTGAAACTCAACAAGTGTGTCACCAGCTCATTTAGCTCAATCAATTTTTCATAACCGAGCCGAGACTCGCCGCGTGAGGAATTATTATTAACGCAATATCGGCCAGAGAATTCCCATTTTTACACTTTTTTTCCTCTGCATTTTTATGTATATATTTTTTATATATTTCTCCCCTGAAATATTGAAAGTGTCCCGCAAATTAATTTCAATTTATGCTCGCTCGGTGACCAAAAAAAAAAAATGAAAAACTGAAATGAAAAGGAATTTTCTTGTATTTGTTTCTAGGGAACTTGAGCGTTATTTGTTATATATATTTTGTCACTGTTTTGGTCTCCGCTTTCAGTGGCAAAATGCCTTTCAACTATTTTGCGCTTAACGCGAACCAATTGAAGTTGATTGATAGTGTGTGAGAGGTAGGTGGGGCGTCCCAAGGGGAGGCACAAATCGGAAGAGGAGCCAGAGAAGTGTTCAAAGAACAAATTTTGGTGTATTTTTAATTTGGAAATTTTTTGGGAAAAGAAATGTACATCTTAGAAGTCGAAACTGAAGAGGATAGAATGCAATGAATATACTCTGAGAGTAGGAAATAAGTTAAATAATTAAATATCAACAAAATAAATATAATTAAAAGGTTCTTATGACCACAGCTAAGTTTTTTATAATTTTAACAAATATTTTATAATCTAACTTTCTGCAAATATACTATTTAACCCTATTCAAACCTCATTAAACACAAAATCTTGTATTATTTAAATAAACTTTCTATAATAAAGCAACAGGATTACCTTAAGTTTTAAGCAAAGGATTAGCTTCATAAATAATAATTAAAATATAAATATAAATATAATATAAAAGCCAGCTTTGACAGATGCTGTTGATTAGAGCAATTAATTTTGTTTTGTTTTCAATTTTGTCTGCTTTAAAATATTTTATTGTTTTTACCAAGAAAAGGGGGCCATATTTATGGGCGGCGGCACGTTTGCCAAAACCAAAAGCTGGCCAGTAAATCGCCAATCAAAATGCCAAAAGGGAAATCTTCTGGAACCATGTCAAGTGTTTTTTTTCTTTGTTGTTGTTTCACCTGTGCGGCGTGGAAAACACGCGCACACCAAAAAATAAATTCTAGGGGGAGGGAACGGATGTCGGGTCTAGAATATTATAAATAATACGTAGACGGGGGCCAGGCAGGCGTAAATCAATGGCAAAATAACCCAGCGAAAGATACATTTGTATCTGTATCTGTGGCCCAACTAGATATAGCTTGGAATATTGTATCTTTCTGTGGCACCCACTAATTTTATGTGCTTTTTTTATTGCCAACTTTTATTAGCCAGACATATTTCGACTAAGCCCGGCTAATGCAAATTTATTTATTTCTCTTAGATGCCTTTTGCCTTGGTTTTTGGCGTGTGTGTGTGTGGGTATGTTTTGAAAATTATTTTCAGCATTTAATTTATGTTTAGCAGCGCCTTTTTCCACCTGACTTTTCTCACTGTCACTCGTGGGGCCCAAAGTGTTTTTTAATATTTCACTGACAGCCGATTGTCACAACGTAGGCGTGGGGGTGTCCACATATTTCTTTATTTTTCTTTGGGAAACCCAAGTCGATGACAATTTTTTTTTTAGGCACGCAGGTGAGAGGAGGAATTTCTTTGCTGACGCAGTTAGCAGACAAATCGACGACAGGTGGGCGCCTGCTGCGTGGTGAGACTTCTGCCTCTGCCTCTGCCTGATATTTAATGCAAATAAACATAAATTTTTAGCACTTAATTATAAACAGACAAACAGCACAGAGGGGGGGACCTGCTGCACTCATTTGCAGTCAATGAACGTGGTTAGCATATTTATGAAATAAATATTCGCATTCTGCAAATGAGCGAGTACACTTTAGTACGAAGAGCTAGCTAATTGTGGCTATGAAAAATGACACTATCAGGCATTGCAGCAATTAATTTGGTAAATGAAAACCTGTGGGAAGGCACCACTGTGGGGGCCATTTTTTTTTGTATATAGTTATTGAGTCGGGTTTCTAACGTGCGAAAGTTTATAGTAGGAAAGAAAAACCTACGCCCGGTAGGGAAATTCTTGACGGAGGGTCTTCAGAGTCTAGAGTTTCAATCCGTGTCCAATCTCAAGTGCCCAGTAGAGAACTTCAGAGAGAGAGGTATACACACATGTGAGTGGCATATGGAGTTGTCCTCGATAATCTACTCTAAAATTGGAATACTCTTTCGGGGACCTACTACCTTCTACCTACAGATTGATGCAGAGAAAGAAAATAAAGTGGAATATATAATGAATCAAAATAAAACTAGAATTTAAATAAATAAATTTGATATGTTTAAACGATTTTTTCTAGGTAATTAATTATCTTAAGAATATATTAAGACATCCCATAGATCAAAATTTAAGCCAGTTTCTTTGCATTTTGTAAAGGAAATCTTTGCTTGTTTTACTTCCCTTCAAATAATAAAATATTATTATTTCCTTAATTTATCCTTAATCTTTAAAAATATACACGCAATAACTACAATTTAAGCCACTTTTTCTACCACCTTTGAAGTCAATTCCTAACCTATTTTCTCTCTCCAAAAATTAATAAATATTTTCTTAATTTCCCTCTAAAATCTTTTTAAAATACCCCCTCAAAAACCTCTCCCCTTTTCTCTCCGTGTCACACCTTTGCCCTGGTCTACTCCACCACTTTTTTTTTTTGGTTTCCTCCAAATGGGCACAAAGGTGGCCGTGTGCTTGCCCCTCAAGTGGCGGGCTGCAAAGGTGCAGATTCGAAGCCAGACGACGGGAGTGGCTATAAATAGAGATTTCTTTTCGATGCGGGGATATGCATTTCAGCCGTTTTTGCCTGCCCTTTGCGTTTATTTGTTTGTTCAGCAAGCTGATGCTGCGTGGCTGCCTGGCTGCATGCTGCATGCTGCAGCGTTGCACGTTGCACGTTGCAGCAGCAGCAGCAGCAGCCACGTTTATTTTATTTGTAGCATTTTGCTTTGCTGAGTGTGAAATTTTAATAGCCAAGCGAGCCGTGTCCGTGTTCGTGTCCCTGTCCCTATACCTCTCCATATTTAACTGAGGCATCTTTGAGGCAGGGCAGGGCAGGACAGGGCAGGGATAGGGAGAAACATATGTGTCCCGGGGGCGCAAAACTATTTTCTGCGATTTACCTTGAAAAAATATAAGCAGAGTAAATGCATGTGTGTGTGTGGGCGTTCTTTGGTTTTTGAAATTGGAGTTGTGCCTGGCAAAGCAATTAGGAAAATATGCCCAACACAGAGGTGTACTCGAAGAGAAAAGAAAGGATGAACGAAATGCTTGCTTGGAACTCTGAGAGATACAAGAGATCCATAAGATACTTTTTCAAAAGACAAGCAATCAAGGAAATATGCCAGGAAGAGGAAGATGTTCAAAGTAAAGGAAAAAGGTCATAAGATACTTTTTTCTAAATATATTAATTCATATTTGTAAAGATACATTTTAAAAATTTAATTTTTATTCGATTTTGGGATATTAATTTATAAATTATCAAGGAAAATCCACAACAAAACTTTAAAACATTTATTTTGTACTCTAAATAAAGTTATACTTCTTTAATCTTTCCCTTTTATTTAAGATTTTAGTTATAAATCAATAAATAATATTAACAAACTCTTAAACTTTTTAAAAATGTTTTTTTCCAACTCCCAAAAAACTAAATATATATTCCTAGGAGCCATAAAAATATATATAACTTGTTCAATATACATTTTACGAATCAAGTCAATAAATAATATGACACTCTTTCGTTTCAAGTATTTTTTTAATGACAGTTTTCCCAGAACTAAATAAAAACTTGAAAAAGATTGTAAAAAATAAGTGCAAAATTTATGATTTTGTCATAAAAATAAGGCACTTTAAATGACTTAAATAAAAAACTCAACCAAAAAATAACTATTTAATTTATTTATAAAAGAAACTCAAGAAAAATAAAACTTAAAACAACTTTGTGTTATATATTCTGCAAAACAAAATGAAATTTATCTCTCAGAAAGAAATATAAACCTTTTTCGTTAACCAAAAACCAAACTCATCTCAAAGAAAGTAACATAAACCTGTTTCTTCAGCCATTTAAAACTTTGGCTCTTCATTAAACTGAAATATATGTAACCAAAGTTCAGCTTAACTTGGCTAATTGATATTCACTTCGTTCGCAGAGCAAGTATAAATTTTACCAACCAAAAAAAGAGGCCACGAAAAAACGAATCTCGAAACAAAAGCCCAACATCGAATGCAATTGAAACTTTTTCTGCTGCAGCCACAATAGAGCCGTTGACTATTTTTGTTTATTTAAAAACTTTTTAACAATTATTGTGCAATTGTGCGAAATTTATTGCAATTGAACGCCAATCAGAGTGGGAGGCAGCAGCTCCCCATTGAAACGGAGTTTTCCAGCGTTAACCAAAATCGTTTACATGTTAAATTGTGCCTTTCGAAGGACTGAGAAAAAGGAGGAGCACAGCCTCCACTTTTGGTGCAGCAATTTTTGCACAGGCCCCTTTGGCAACACCTTTTTTTATGTTGGCTGAAAGGGAGTTAGGGGTTTGGGTGTTGGTGGCGTCCGTTGCACCCTTTTGTTTGCGCCGATTTTTTGGCACTTTTTTATGCAGGTTCCGGGGGTAGCAATTGTGCGGCTGGGCATTAAATAAATAAGAAAAAATATTCACAAAAAGAAAAAAAGCAGAGAAAAGGCAGGCAAGCAAGCAACATTCCATGCAATTTTCACTTTACAACTGTTTCAAAGTTATCTTTGTTTCAATTGTGTGCACAGAGCAGGAGCTCCGAAAAAAAAGGGAGCAGCAAAAAATATTGGCAAACAATTTACTTTTGAGCAGCAGAACCAAAAATAAAAAAAAAAAACAGCAAAATGTGGCAAATAATTTGCCCAAAGCTGCGGCAGGTTGAACAGGAGATAGGGAAATACAGGATATCAAAGAGGACTTTTCCCTCATTGATTTATTGTTTTTTTGTTGTGCTGTTTTTAAAGCTGAAAGCTAGCTGTGGAAATGTGTTTACTTTTTGAGGGAAAAATAAACTTCAACTCCACTTGAGCTTAGGCAGAAATTAATCATCTTTTGCGATAGATAGTTTGGGGGCCAAGTTTGTTTAATTTCGATTACCAAAAAGGAGCTCAGAGAGTGGAGAGAGAGAGTCCTGTCACTGATGAAGCCTGCAGGATGGGCTGGAGTTATAAATGGCCCTGGAGACAAGGACCAGCATATAAAACTGACAGCCAACGACAGGGTCCTAGAATGATTAATTAGTTAACTTTCCCAAGGAGTTTCTCTACAATATATATTGTATACTATATCGAAGTAAAATCAAATCGAAATCGAAATGCAAAAGTCAGATAGAAATTAGCTTTGATTTAGGGGCCACGAGTCGCCGCTGTCTATATAGTATAGATAATTATAGCTGCCAAAGGGGGCGTTACCTAGTATGTCGTCGTCTCTAGGTGATAACCACTCGACAGGTTTTCGCCTTGGCAAAATTATATTTGATTTACGGCATTTTGGAAGCATTACGAAATTTCAACACAACACACGCCGAAAATTAGTACAAGCGCTTTTCCAAAAAACAAAAAGAAATCTTCCCCAAAAATCTCTCTCTTTCTCTCAAAAACAGAATTTCGTATGTTGCCGGCGATTAATATCCATCGCAGAAGCAGCTGCCCAGCGCCATCAAATACAAAACTAAAGAAGAGGGAATATAGATATGTATATAGATATATATCTCACAATATATAGAGTGTATGTGGGCCAACCTGTGTGTTTCTGATCGATTAGCCAAACTATCTGTTCTTGTTCGAGGGCTTTTAGTTCCACCCACAGAAACAGAGCTGCTTAAATAGCCATAAATTATAATTTATGGGCGCTACACCGCAGCACCAGCAGCAGCAGGGAAACATGTGCAATTAATCCGTCTCTTTAGCGGACTTATCAATTGTCAGTTGAAAAATCGTGGGCGTTGGAAGAGAGAGATATTCTCCAGCATTTCCTATGATTTTTCCATCTTTTTTTATAATTTTCTTTATGCTTTTCCTAAGCGCTTTCAATTAATTTCTGTTTGCCTCTTAAGACAAGGTGTGAACTTTTGATGAGCTCTGGCCACTGACAGTTTTATGATTGTTGCCTTGTTTACACTCAAACACCAAACATTATGGCCTTTTAAAGAACAGGTTTCTTGAAGGAGGTTCTACCTTGGCTGTACCTGCGCATGCGGTTGCCTTTTGCTTTTAGGGGTAGCTAGCTACAGCCATTACCTGTCGCATTTCAAGTGGGAGGAGATTGTGGCCAAGGCACAGGCCCAGGTTGCCAACAAATCAAATTGAGTTGTGCCAGCAATTGGTTGGTTAGCCAACAGAAAAAGAGGGAGGGTAGAACTTATACTAAAGATATATTTCTGCTGGCTGATCAAGCGTAATTTGAAACCCTTTATAAAAACGATCCTTGTTTCTTTTTATTCTGAGGTACAGACCACACATTAAGGCATTCTGAGATCATGAGTTGATTTCTGCGAAAACTGGCAAGCTTGCATCTTTAAGATTCCCGCGCAAATCAAACACACACAAACACATATAATCTAAGCTCAATTGTTTACTGATAGCAATTTAGATTCAAATTCTGGATGAATCATAGAGGGGAATCATCAAAAGATCACTTACACTGCATGGTGAAGGCGGTGGATGGCATGCTCTGCTGTATGATGGTATCCTCTTGGCCGAAACGTGAAGACGACGGCGCCAAACAGGACAACATTTGGAATGCTTGTTATTGTGTTTTTTTTAAACACTTCAATTTGGCTTTAGTTTATATTTATTTTCTTTCAAATTTCGGGGTTCCTTTTGGGTTTCTTTTGGTTAAGATTTAGATATTCTTGCGGGGAAGAAAAGCACACGTTTGGGGCGCCATTTGAGTACAAGGGCCGTTTTTCTTTTGGGTTTATCTGGCTGGATTTTGCCACATTGAAACACAATTTATTATAATAATTATTATTTAAATATTTTCATTGGTTTTGTTTTTCTGTTTAGCACACTTGAGATTTTATTCGATGCGAGTTTTAAATTTGTATTTTTATTTTTTGTCTGCGTGATTTTGACTGCTACTACTGCTCGAGAGCGACGCGTGCTGCCGGCGCGACGTCCAATTTTCAACTTATTCCCAAGTTCTGACTTTTCCCAGCATCTGAGTTTCCGCTGCTTTCACCGCTGTCGCCGTCGCTGTCGTCGTCCTCTAGCTCGGCAAAGAGAGAGTGTATCTTTTGGGCGGCCAGAGAGCGCTGTTCCTTGTTGAGGGTGTGTGTGCGCCTCAGCCACCACCAGCATAATATAGCGGTGTAACGGTTTTACCGTTGCCTCGGAACGAGTATCTGTGTGTGCCTGCTGCTGCTGCTGCTGCCGAGGTGATACGAGTGGGGTGGTAGTGGTGGTGGTAGTGACAGACCCTCTCCAATTGGGAGAGCACTGCCGCTGCTGCTTTTGCTCTGTTAGCAGTCCGCTGCTACTGCTATATCGTATATATTGAGGGGTAAATATCGTAATATAACGTAAGGGTAGCCTTTTACGTTAACATATGGCTGCGATTTTTATTTATTACGGATTTTCAGGGGATTTAAAGGCATTTTTATTGACCCAGAGACTCAGGGACCTGTTTTTAATAATCTCGCATTGAAGGGTGTCTAGGAATTAATTAATTTTCTTATTTGAAAAATTAATATTTCATAACAATAGAAATTTTATTGGGGAGATTATTGAAGTAAATGTAAATAAGTTTTGTTTATTGTTGTCTGAAATGATTTTATTTTGAATTTAATTAAGTTTCTTTGACTTGGGATATATATTTTTCTTGTAAAAAAGCTAAATTTAAACTTTAACTAATACAATAAGATTGTCTAAAAAATTAAATTATTTCTTTTGAAATATTATTTAATAATTATTATAATGCTTTACTGTTTTTTAAATTAATTATTCATATTATCTTGGATTTTTCCAGAAAATCTAGTCCATTAAAACTTATTATGACATTTAAAATAATGAAACTAATAAATTCTTTGAATCTGTATTTTATACTTGAAATATATTAATAAATAAATGTGAATTTTAAATGTTTTATTATGGATTAACTAAATAATTAAAATGCTAGAAATAAGAAATGTAAAAAGCCAACAGTGCGTATGAGTGATGAGCTTTGTTTACTGCGTATGAGTGATGAGCTTTAATTACTCATACGCACTGTTGCACTTTTTTTTAGTTTGTAAATCCAGGTAGCAACTTCAGGACTAAAAAATTATATATTTATGTTATAGAAGTAAGGTAAATATTTATCATATTGGCCTGAAATCCAGCTGGCGTATGTGTCGTATACGTAATTTTTATATAATTTTTGAAAACATTAAATGCAATTATTTTTAATTAAATGCAAACTTTTATTTAATAGAAATAATGTTGCAAATTAAGTGATTTTACATTATATATTTTATAGAATTATCTTCTTTCATTTCTTATCATAATATTATTCATTCAAGTTTAGTATAAGTAAATTAAACTTCCTGGGAAAACCCCCTGCAAGTGGTTTAAGTGTGATTATGATTAATAAGCTATTTGAGTAAGCCTTTTTGCAACGGATATCTTCTGGGAATTTTCGCGGTGCCAGATGAAGGGAACTTTTTCGTCTTCAGGGGAATCCCTTGCTTAACCCTATCCTGCTGCGTTAACTGACAAAACTCATTTGCACTTGCGATTGCAAAATATATGTATATTCAGTGCCCAGCAACGATATCGCCGGGGGATTTCCGAGTAAAATATACCAAAATCGTTCCGAGATTGCCACACACACATTAATGACATCGTTTGGCAATGGACGGACGAGTTCTCGGGAATGTCCATCAATGGACACATCTCAAAGAGCACAACCAAAGATTTTCTTAGATTTTTGAAGAGAGAAGAGAATGGGAGTGATATGATTCTTTCGCTCCATCAACAAGTTGTGGGGTCTCCTTGAGATATTTTTTATTTTGTATCTTTTTGTGGTTGTTTTTATTTAACATTTTTGTGGCTTTTTTTTTAGGCTGCAAATGTCTCAAAAAAATCGTAGAAAAAATTATAAAATTATAACTACTCTCTCAAAAACCAGCAAAGACAACAAAAAACCAACTCAACAACATAATAAACAATTTGTACATTAATTTTTAATGCGGTTAACATGTGTCACCCCCCCCTCCCCTCTGCCACACACCCGCTGGAACACTCACCGCCTGCTAATGTGTGTGTTTGTGTGTGTGTAAAATAGGTGGAGCTTCATAATTTTCTCACTTGACGTGGCGGCGCGTTCGATGGACGTTCGACGTAAGAGCAAGCGAGTGGGGGAGAGCCAGCGAGTGCGGTGAGCGAATGAGAGAGGGATACAAAAGCGAGGGAGAGGCCGCTGTTTTTTGTTGTTATTTTTTGTTTTTGCTTTTGTTTTGCCGTCGCATTCATTTTGTATGTTAATTAGTTGCCTGTTATGTGTGTGTGTGAGCGCACAGTTCGTATCTGTGTGAGGCGTGGGTGTTTAATGAGCGGCAAATAAACGATAAACGAAAAACGAGGTGCGGTCTCTTCGGGAAAGGTGCACCAGATTGGTTGCCCGACCCGTTTTGCACCTGTTGCGCACACACGATTGGTGGAGAGTTTCACCTAGGTGACTGAGGGAGGGTACGGGGGGTGTGGGAGAAGGTTGGAAGCTCAAGAAAAATTAATAAAAAAAATGTATATTTTCAATGGATTTAAAAGTGGGATTTTGATGTATACATTTTTTGAAATAAATTTATATTTAGGTAAAAATGTATCAAATAAACGTTGGTATACATTTTAAATCTAAGAAAAACTTTTTTATAAGTACATCATTGAGCTTAAAATATTTTTTAAATATTTAAAGAAATTAAAGAACTAAGAAAAAATATTTTTAACACCGATATAAAGGTACATTTCTAGAGAAAAATTAATAAAAGGGGTATTATTCATTTCGCAGACGTTGCATTAATTTCAATCTTTAAATAAATTATTCATTCTTTTCCAAAAATTTCAAAAATAACTTTCCTTTAACTCTTAAAAAGCTTTTTAAATATTTTCTATTTAAGACTGTAAACAAAACTAAATAAATTTTGTTATTCGTGTTCTTTTCTTCCAATGCTTTTATTTTGTTATTTGTTACTAAAATGAGTATTTATAAATTAGGGCTGAACTAAAATTATTATATTTTGGGTGTTTCTTTCTGCTGATATTTTTTTAAAATTAATTTTAAGCTGTTTCGGTGATTTTAAGTGAACTAAAATCGAATTTCAAATGCTGTACAGACTTTCCTGTATTAAATATATCGAAAATAATATAAATTGAAATATATAAGATAGTATCAAATATATTAAACCCTCACAAATAATATTCTAAGGGCTTACTATTTATCCTTCCAGCATTTCCAAAGATCTTAATCATCAAGCAAGTTGTTATCCCAAAAGAAAACGATTTAGTTTTAAATATTTGAATTATGCAATTTCCTTGGCACTTCCTGTTTCCCCTGAGAATGCCCTCATTAACTGAATAATTGACACATATCCCAAGTATTGAAATACGCAAGTACCTTTAATTCTTAAGTCCCGCATTCGCAGAGCAAAGGACTTCTTCCCAGGCTCAGGCAGCACACCCACAGGAGGTTCTTCAATTTAAATTGAATCGATTTCTATTTCTCACTTCGATTTTCCTGATCACCCACCACCACCGCTGCTGGTACCCACATAAAAATATATATAAATACAGTTGGCTAAGTACTTTTGACTGAGAAATCAATTAATTTCACTTTGCAATCACCGAGAGTCAAAGGACCGCGTCCGCTAATGGTGGGAAAAATACTCAGAGGCAATCCTTTTCAGGGGGGGTGAAGGTTATAGATCTTAGATCCTGGCTAGAGGGTCTCCAGATGGTATTGAATTGCATGCATGTTTCTCGTTTTTCCACAATTTTTAATTAGCAGTAAACTTTGCGCTGCCCCGAAAACAAAAAGGGAAAACCGAACCCGATCTCGAACCCGAAACCAATTCGATTCGAAACCGAACCAAAAGTAATGACAGCATAAATACAGCGAGTAGTAGTGGTGGTTTCTATATATTTTTTCTCTCTATATATATTTTGTATAGCAGTTGGGGTCGCCGCAAAACATTGGACTCTCCTCTTGGAATTGAGAATCTCAAGTGTTTTCCCTGTTCTGCGGCCGCCATCGCCTCATTTCGTTTAACACTTTATGTGACAGTTGAGTGCGGGGAAGGGGGGAAAATGTCAAATTCCTTCTCATCTCTCTCTACCAAAAATGCATGTACAGCGGTCTAAGCGTGAACCCCCTTTTTGGGAAAATTGGGGAGGAAAATGCAGTCAAGTGCTTGCTGGGCCTAGCTTAGTGTGGGAAGATTTTTCGCCCCACAAAGAAAAGTGTTTTAAAGTGCGGTTTCTGGTCGTTCATGTTCCTAGCAGCCAATCAATGCTTAAAATGTGTGTTTAGCTGGGAAATTAATTGAAAGACGTAGAGAAAAAGAGGCATACAAGTTGCTTTGAGTGGGGAAATTAACAAAAGTTATAGAGTTTGGGGCTTAAAGGATATAGAAAATATAAGATAGACTCTGTACTAAGTTATAAACTAACTAAAATGAATTAATCAAGAAGAATATTTAGAATATTTTCATCAATTTATAAAATTAAGGCTTAACTTTCTTTTCTTTACTTATAAATTAATCGTTTTTAGACTCTTTTATTTATTTGTTAAACTTTTAACTTTATTAAACTCTTCATTTGCATTTTTATGCATCATAAAAACTGATTGATGACAAATTTCTAGCCTTGCCTTGTCTTCCTGATTGGTATTCTTTGGCTGTCAAATCCCTTTGCGGTTTGTCCTTAAAGTGTGCCACCAACAGCAACAAACTGTTATCCTTGACAACCCTAACAGCCTCATCATCCTCATCGTTATCTGTTTTCATAACTGTCAATTGTTGACTCTTGTATCGAACTGCATTTGAATATGTGTCCTCAGGTCTCAAACCCATTTGCCATTTCCAAATTTTCCCTTATTTTTCATTCAACAAAAAAAAAAAACAGCTGGAAAAGGTCCTGGTGCAAGAGAGAGAGAGAAAGAGAGAAGGATGTTTGGCACGTGTGCGTTGTATGGCATTGATTTTGTGGTTCAACCTTTTGTTTTTCCTAAGCAGCCTAACGGTTTACCTGGAAAATACTATAAGGTAATATTCCTCCCGTGCTCGTAGGGGAGTGAGAAACGAGGGGGGAAAAACAGCCCGCATATTCAGGAGCAACAACTTTACCGTTTTCCAACTGCATTTCCACCGATCACGAGAACGGCACTACTTCAATTTGGTAATATAATATTTTTTAGGCACTGTGTTTGCTTGGCATTCAAGGGAAATTAACGAAAATTGAAACAGATACCGGGAGAGAGGGGAAGTACACGGACACACGTCACAAGAATCACGCTCAGCTGAGCAAATATTTAAAGGTCCTTGAAATGGATGTAACATTAGCTGGAGCTGCTAAAAGGTTAAACACACTCTACAATACACCATCCACGCACTCTTCCAATAAATGGAATGGTGAGCCGAGAATTGAAACAATATTTAAAGTATAAAAATAATAATAAATCCCATTTGCCTGCCGGCAGTCGGCGGCGCAATGAAAACAATAACCAGCAGCCAAAAGGATCAGGACACGCTTTACGCCAAAGTTTACCTTGATGCGGCCGCATCAGCGGACAAAAAGTACAAACAAATAAGCAAATGAACGCTCGCCGAAAAAGCACAATAATAAAAAATCACAGAAAAAAGAAAATAATGTAGCCGGGAAACGGGATTGCGGCACGCGTCTGGCGACCTACCACAGGACAAAGGGGAAATCCAGGACGCCAGGACTCAGGTCGCGACGAGCCGAGCAATCGAGCAGCAAAATCAAAGCAAGTCCTGGTGAGGTACAGTGGGAAAAGTGGGTGGAAAAACAGGGAAAAATTAAGAAAGTTATTTTTGAATTTATATTTTTTAAAGAAATTTTATTTCATCATTTTTTAAGGTGCAAAATTGGATGAAAGCTCTAATTTTATTACTGATTCTTCATCGCCTTGAGCTAAATACAGCTTTAAAACACTACCTAAAAACTTAATAATATGAATTTAAATAACGTAATAATAATATTCAATACTTAATGAAGAATTAAACAAATATTTTAAATATTTTCGCTTGTATTTAATTAAGTTTGTGGTTTTATTTAAATGAAAGCATAGGTAAAATTGGCGTGATTCAATTTATTATGTGGAAAAAACATCAAATAAATGTGGTTGCGTTATTTGTTGTAATTATTGATCAATTTTGTTGCTTAAAATATATATAAATACATTTATTTTATAATAATATAATATAAATGCTTAACACAATCATTGTTTTAATTTCTTTTATTCTTATTAATTATACAATTTTCCTCTTGCGGAAAAGTACTTTTATTTATTATATTATATTTGTTTATAATTAAGATACATAAACCATATTTTTTTAAGGCTTTAATAATTCCTTAGCTTTAATTAATATTATTATAATGTATTACAAAATTTCTCTTTTATCCTGAAATCATTTCTTTTGAACCCTTAACCCACTGTTACCTTTGGTGGCACTCGGCAACTGGGCGCAAAAACAAGTTTCAGTCACCTTTTATTTTATTTTTTTTTCTCTTGTGGCGATTGGTGGTGGATTCCCTGGTTTGGCAGTCAGACAGAAGACAAAAGTCAGTCACATGTGCAGAATCGCAGGGGTGAGCCAAGGCCTGGGCTTCCACCTTTCGTTGTTCTTTCACCTCAATTGCAGTAGAAAGGAAGGGGAACTGGCATCGAGATCGCATTGTTGACATCATCGCGAAATCAGAGTCCTGCGGGGTAGTTTTCTCCCCCCCCCCAAAAAAAAGGATCAGCCCTCATTTGGCCATTTGGCCTGCAGCAAGGCAACGGCTGCTCGGCTGCTGCTACCTCAGTTTCAGTTTGGTTCGGCTTTAGATTGTTGTAAGTAATCACCGTCATCATCATCATCATCCTCATCGATGGGCGGGCAGGCAGGCCGAAAGCAAAGGGGGTGGCGTCAAGGACAACTGGCGACATCATGTGCGTCATCGCAGCCGCCACGTTTACGTTCTACTCATTAGTTTGGGCCAAAAGCGATTTTCTATTCCACGTTTACATTTTCTTTTTTTTTTGGGCTAGAAATTATATTTGCGAAATTGCGCATTGCCTTTAGTTGTGGCGTGGGAAGTCGTTCCCCGTAAGCAGTGCATTCCGGGGGTAGCTTTGGCACCTTTACACTCCCTGCTGCCACATGTGTGCTGTGTGGCATCATTTGTGCACCTTTATCGCTCCTGGGCTTTGTCTGTGTGTGTGTGAGTGCGTGCTGAGATTTAATGATTAACGCTGGACCAACTGCCAAGCTGTCCACTTAAGGGCTGCGAAAATAAAAACAAAAAAATAAATGGCAGGAAATGATAATGAAACGGGGCTCTGGAATGAAGCGATGCGATAAATACCCAGGGATTTCGAGGGAAATAAAATCTATATATAGTTGTATATATATATTTGTTTTTACACGTTTTATTTAATATTCGTTTTATAGATAAATAAGTTAAATTTTATTCTCAATTCTATTTAAATTATATTTTTAAATATATAGACACACAAATATGACCTAAAAAAGAACGAATTATATTTGTTTATTATTTTTGTTCAGTTTAATTTAATGTAAATTATAAAAATAGCCATTTATCAATATGTGCATATGCCAAATGAATTTTGTAGATTTTCAATTAAATTTCTGTATTATAAATAATCAGAACGTATAAGTTTCTATATTCTCAGTTAATAATATAAATATAATTCTTAAAAATTATATTAAATTGTTGTTGAGTTAATTAATAGATTTCAGAATTCAACAAGTAAATATATTTATTAATCTTTAACCTTTAAAAGAAACTAAGAAATATATTCTATGAAGAGGTAGTCACCTTTTCGTAGTCCTCTTCTAGAGAAATTCTTTATTGTCGCCACTAAATATTTAAATTAAGAATAAATTCCCAGAAATTAAACAAAATCATTTGGGAATCAAGGCCAAAGCGAATATAAGTATAAAACACGTATATATGCAAACAAAAAATCACTTTAATATTATCATCAGAATTTTATTTATTTTCAATATTCAAAATTGAAGTCCAAAAGCAGCTCCCCTTGAGAATTTAAATGACGCACAACCTTTTGAAAAGTCAAAGCACCGAGAAATGTGTGAGATTTTTAATTGGAATTGGGTTATATATATATTTATATATATATACATACATAGGTAATCGTGGCACTCTAAAACTGAATTATTCCCAGAGGTTTTCATAAGAAAAATCGCAAAAAAAACAAAATCTTTGATCAAGAGCAGACTGACTTAAAAATGAATTATGAAACTAAATTACTATTCATTATTAATTCTTAAGCCAGTCTGCTCTTGATCAAAGATATATAAATATTTTTTATTTTTTATATAATTTATTTTATATATTTATTAATAAACTAAAACGAAGATGAAACAGGTTTATTTGATTGCATTTACCAAGCTTTTCCCTCTTGTAATATAAGTTTTATATTTATATTCAAACTAAACGATTTATGCTGCATTTTAAATCAAAAGTAATAGTATTCCCATTATGTATCAGTTGTCTTTCCTATTTTATATTAAATGCCATTTATTGTCCGCTAATAGTGTGCCAGTTGATCCTTTTATTCAGTGCCTGCCAGGGTATAAAAGCAATAAAAATAATTTTCATATGCACTCCGGTCGTCTGTCTGTCTGATATAAAAGGTAAATAAATATACCGCGTCTGCTGGACCTTCTCTATCTCTGTTTATCTGGGGGGTGGGGTCAGAGGGGATGAAAGGGGGTCCGTTTTGGGGGAGGGAGAGGGAAGGTAAGCTCCTGCAGCTGAGGCGACGCACGTTGGCAGCGGATGCTGGCCAAAGTGCCGGAAGTTGCGGCAAAGTATGCAATGAATTTCACTGCTAAGAATAAAATATTGTTTTTTGGATTCTAGGAAAATATGAAATTGAAATTTTAGCACAGTTTTTATTATTTTAGAAGTTAAATATAGAATTATAGATAAGGTTTTTTATTAAAACAATTTATATTAATCAAAATTGATCTATTTTAGATGGTAGAGAAATGAGAATATTGAATGTCAGCTTTATTTTTGTAATTTTAAAGTTGAAAACAAATAATTAAAAATGCAGTTATTAAATATTTAAAATAAAAATAGTAATTATATATAGTTATTATTGGTAATTCCTTATTTTAAAATAATTCCTTTTAAAAATGGATATAGTATCATAAATCTTTTCAAAATAATATAATTTCCTAAACAAAAAATCCATTAGTAGTCAAAAATCTTTAGTTTTTTGGCTTTAACAAATATTTTTGTAATATTAATTAAAATTTTATTTATTTTCAATGAAAAGTTCGTTAATTTTCCATTTGTTAAGCATTTTTAGATATAATTTTCTTGTTTTTACAAGGAATGTAATCCCAAAATTAAAAAAATATCTATTATATTTATAAGGACACATTTCTCCCAGTGCATTCCTGCTCAGCAGGAGCTACTGAAGTAAGGGGCTCAAAACCTGGCCTGATGACTAGTTTGGCATTCAAAGATTGCCCCGCATTTGGACAGCTTTCCGGTGCTGTCCTCTCAGTTCCTGGTTCCTTCTGCCGCCGCTGCCGCCCGTATGTCAGCATTTCGCCGTGCACTAATCTGTCACGCTCGGTGTACCCCTCACCTCACCTCACCTCAGTGCAGCCTCCCCTCACCTCACCTCTGTGCAACCTCCCCCCTGCACCCCTCCACCGGCATTGTTCCACCTTTGGATTTTGGATTTTTGGGCTTACCTGGGCACAGTCTCTCGCTGATCAACCCTCTTCATTTACGGTTTAGCATAATGAAAAGTTGGGAGAGGGAAGCGAATGCAATTTGGGGTTGCAAAGCGATGCGATATAGCGACACCTTTGCCAAAAAGGGGAAGCAACTGAGAACTGAGAACTGAGGGCCCCTGAAATGGGATATATATTGGGTTATAGGCTTGGAACGCATGCCCAACGCACGACCAGCATTAATCCTTCTGCCGCTCCTGTCGCACTTTTCGCAATTGTTCAATTGTTCATGCCGCAGATTTATCCTGCGGGGTATAGTCTCCCCCGATCCCTTGATATTAGGGCACATTTGTTGCCATATCGCAATTGTGATGAATACGCTTTAATGCTGTGCACTCAGGCCTGGTTTTTGGCTTATGAATTATGAGCTATATTTGTGGGCTAAAAGGTGTGTGTATATTGCACATTCAGCAGGAAGTCAAGTGGGAAAATGGAGGGTAACATCAGGAAAATGTTTATAGATTACTTTTGCATTTATAAAATAGAATTTGGAAAGGGTTTATGTATTTAAAAAGTAATTAAAATTTAGGATAATTATTTTGAAAATAAAGTAAATGCAAAGAAATATATATCTTTTACATAAAACCAAAGCATTTCTTAAACAAACTAAGTACTTCCCTAAATTTCTAAATAAACCACAAATATGTCCCAACAAAGGTGTAAAATCCTTAGAAATGTCTCACAAATCAGTTTGAAATTCATGGATACAATTGTATCTTGAGTGTACGGTTTTTGTAGATGCGTTTTCCAGGCTTTCCCCCTTTGTGTTTCTCATCCTTCTCCTGTGGCAGTTTCAATCCTTTGACTTTTGTTTTTGTTCTGCTGGCTTCTGAAAATGCTGGCTGACAGATGGCATGTCCTGCAGCCAGTTGCCTCTTGTGGATGTGGCATGAGGAAATAGCTGTGGATATGGATACGCATTGACTGCACATCCTTGCTGTGCGCCTGGCACACGTTACACTTTTTGCAGCAAAAATTTTTCAGCAAGCTTTTTCACCTATTTTTCTTCTGCTTTTTTTTTTTGTGTTTTGGATGAGGCTTCAGGGGCAGGGCGTGGCATGTCAGTTGAACGGGTGGGCGGCCAGCAGATTGGTTGCGTCTGCAGTTTTTTAGAGCACAAAACCCAATGGCTTCCAATGTGTTTGGTTTCGGCATGTCCTGTGGTCTTGCTCAACATTTATGGCCAAGGTTTTTTCTCTTTCGTTGTTTTGGTGGAAAAAAGGCAACCAGGAGGAGCAGCAGGAAATGGCTCATTGCACTTTGGCTACACCGAAATAGCATTTAAGGCGCATTTCCTTTTTGGTTGCTACTCCTTGTCTTTTTTTGCCTGCTTCTTCCAGTGGCTGGGCATAACTCAATTGGATTTTTGTTGAGTTTTTTCCTGGATTTTAGTTACACCCAGAGGGGTTGGCTAGGTAAATCCCCGGCTTCTGCCCACCCTCCTAGCCACTTGAATCCGCTAATGACACTCAACCTGGCCGCGCATGATAATGCAAAAAAAGTTGAGAAAAATATAAAGAAGGGAAACTCGTTTAATGGTGGTGGTTCAGCAAAAAAAAAAAGAGTGAGCCACAAAAAAGGGAAAATTTAAATTAGATTAATTGATTGAAATGCGAAAAACAGGCAGGCTGTGTAGGGTGTCACAGTTGTGTTTTCAACTTGTTTTTTACGCCTCCGTGGCTGTACGGCATAATGGTCTTAGCTCCGGATTCTCATTCCCGGTAGCTGGGAGGTGTAAATAATACGGATTTTGTTAAACCAAGCGAAAGTCATCATCTGTCTGTTCTTTAGCTCAGTTTTTTTACAGTGGCTCAATCAGAATGGTTTTGAAATGTATTCTATATTGGATTAAGGGCACTGTGCATGGTAATCTAATAAAAACTATTGCGATGAGGGAAGCAGGAAGCGAATGGGGAGAAGAGAAGGTATATCTGAAGCTATAGCCCTGAATTTTTGGGAAAATCTGTATAAAGATTTATTAAAAAAATTCGAATTCGTGTAATTTTGATACCCAACTTCAAAGTTTCCTTTGCTTGTTATAAAATTTTCTGCAATCTTTTCTCTAAATATTATATTTATTACTTTAATTTCACCTTCTTAATTTTATATCATAAACTTAAGCAAATTCTTATGATCTTTTTTAACCAAAATGATTTATTATTTCGCTTGATTTTCGCATTCCGCTTGGGCCTAATAAAGTGCTCAACGTCAATAGGCCGCCACATGTTGGTTTTATTTCTTTCGGGGGCTTGGGGAATTCTTTTCCTCGTTTTGTTTTTTTTTGCCGAATTCCTGTGCAACTTTCTCTGCCAGGAGGCAGTTCATAAAAAATGACGGGTCGAAAATTAATAAAATAAAGCAAAAAAAAAAAACTCGAACCTTCCAATGTATATATATTTTTTAAGTGAAACACGCGTGAGCCGAATTTTAACTGCAGAGCGTATCTGTCGGATGCATTTCGGTGACTTTGCAGTGAAGTGACACATGTGAAGCTGCATTTTCCACTTCACTTTTTTTTGTATTCCTGCCGCCGCTGTGCGAAAGTTATTAATTTTAATTGACTGTTGTGTAATGTGTCGCCGTCACTTCGCCACTCGTCCACTTCACATGCTCCGTGGAGGAGCACGAAAACGAAAACGATGAGCGAAGCGCTCCAACAGAAGTCAATGTCCTGGCGAAGTGCAGTTCAAGCCACTGGATTGGCTTTAATTAAGCACCAAAACACTGGGAAATAATATTAGGCTTAAATCTAAATTAATCCAGTTTGAAATTGATATTGAAAGGGAAATATTTAAAGCTAGGTTTGAGTTAGGTTTCTTTCAATAGAAATTATAGAAAATATGAAGTAAAATTTTTTCTTTGCAAAAGGGCTTGGTTTTTAGCAAGGTTTAAGTTAGGTTTCTTTTGTAAAATATGTAGGAAATATAAAGTAATAATAATAATTATTTCAATTAATGTTTCTTTGCAAAAGAGTTTGTGTTCTAAGCAAAGATTGAGTTAGGTTACTTTTGATAGAAGATATAGAAAGAAAATTTCTAATAATATTTTTTAAAAATCGTAGGATTAACTTATGATTTAAAATAATAGTTTTAAGCTGGTTTTAGGTTAAGCATTTTCTAATATAAAATACAGAAAATAAAAAGGGAAATTCGTGAGTTATAAATTATATTTTCATTGCAAAATAACACATATTTCTTTGGTCTTCAATTAAGGTTTACTTCCTTGGTTATCATTTCTTATTTTAGTAAATTATTAGCTTGCGTCTCATTATAAAAATTGTTTAATGAAGTTAAATTTTAAACCAATTCTTATTTTTCTCTCAGCGTAGAACCATAAAGAATCGCTTGACACTTTGGGCATGTCGTCATTTGGCATCTAAAAATAGCCTCGAGATGTTGGCAATTGCATTAATATTTTGTAACCGTTGTAATTAGAAGTGCGGTGGGGCACGAATGGGGGGCTCCATAGAAACAACAACAACACTTAAAGCGGTAGATAATGTCCGCTGTTCCGTTGACTGCTGTCTTTCGCCAGCTAATTGAGGTATGCGACAGCCACTTGTCACATTTCGCATATAATTTTAATTGTTTAACTCGAGAATAGGCGCCAGACTGGTCGATAGGGGTAAAAAAACTTAATGCATTTGCTGGCGCCCCAAAACAAATATTATTTGCACTACTGAAATGAATATGGAAATGGTTATGGAAAATGGAAATGAAAATGAAAATGCAGCTCACGAGTGACATTATCAACGGATCTTTGATGAAGACAAATGATCGCCGCGGCTAATTAACGAGAAATACCAAAAGGCAGCAGAGAACATGGACTTTGGTCGAAAGATGAACGGGAAGTGCGAATGGTGAGGAGACTGGGTCACCGTCTGTCTTATGAATGATCGATGATTGGAGCTAAAGATTGCTAAAGATTCAGATAGGCAGAATTTTCCCACAGTTTGGCAAAAGGAAAGAGCTTGGAAATTGCATAAGATTTGCTAATAAAATTAGCTTAAAAAAATTATTTAGATTTAATCAGTTATCGGAACTTTAAAAATAAATCCTTTTACAACTTCTCTGACCCTCTCTAAACATGTTAACTGCTCTCATTGGCCTTTAAGGACCTTTAGCTATTCATGTGCGTTGGAAAAAATGTGTGTAAAAATGTTTAAATTCATAACTCAGGCAGGAAAAAGGATGTAAAAGAGATTTAGAGGCGTTAACGTCCTTTTAGCGTTTTGTGCAGACGGAAGCGCCGGTGTGGCACGAGGATATATAGATACAGGATATACAGATACAGATATATACCTAAAAACCTGAACAGATAGCCCAGCAGGCGGGCTATCAAACAAAGTGTGAAATTTGTACCTAAAATAAAAATGCGGCAAAGGATGCGGCCAGGACATACTCGTATGCTCGTGCTAAGGTCCATGTCTGCATTTGATTTCCTGCTAGGTCGAAGTCGAAAATTGTTCCAGCTCCATGCGGGATTCACACCTCTCTGTCAGGGGAGAGGGAGAGGGGATGGATTTTTCACATGCCGTGGCAAACATTTGGCCAACACATGGTTCCTGCTGCTGCCGCTGCTGCTGCGTATCCGTGAGATATTCGGCTACATGTGCGCTGATGCAGATACGGATACAGCTACATTTCGGTGTGTGTACCTACGCCTTCTGGTCACCGCTGCCAATAGCCCAGCCCCTCAGCCCCCGCCTCATGTTTAGCAAATCCTCCTGCTATCCTTTGTGTAAACAAATCAAATGTTCCGCGTGTTTGCCGTTTTGTCTCGCGCCAAACGATGAACAGTCAGCAGGATATGCACTCAGGGAAATGGGATGTTAAATATTAAGCAAAAAGGGGAAAGATTTTGAAAAAATTTGTCATGAAAATGTTGAATATCCGTTGAGTTTCTTATAGGAATGTAATGATTTTGGTATTGGTTTTCCTGGATTTGAGATTAAAATGTATTTTAAGGGCTTTTAAATACAAAATATTAACGAAATATAAAATATTACAACTAAAAGTAAGATAGGAAATTTTTAGACATTTTTTTACCCAAAGTTTAAGTATAATTTAACCAAATAAATATTTTTTTAAATATTTGAAAAAGGTATCACAAGACTTAATATGTCTTTTTTCAATTCTTTCATTCATTTGTTTATTTAAAAATTCTTTTTAAAGGAAGTTTAGATTTTTTTTTAAACCCATTTTTAAATTTTCTAAAATATTAAACCGATTTATTCTGTTTTTATTATTTTAAAAACCAAACTTAACAATTTTTAAAGGAGATTAAAAATGTTTATTTATTTTTTGAAGTTTCGGTTGACTTTTAATTGTTTTGTTGATGTATTATTTTTGCAAATAGGTTGTTTAGATTTCTTTAATGTATTTTTAACTATAATAAAAGGATCATTATCTTCTTTAATATTTTTTCCAAGTGCATCTCTCTCTCTCTTTTGCAAAAACAAGCGCTGAATTGGAATTGACCCGGCAAATGTCTTTGTCAACAAGCGTCAACCGAACTGAACTGCAACGGGCCAAGTGAAGCCAAGCCAAGCAAATTGCCTTTAAACTGCCAAAGAGAAGGGATATATATATATAGATATATACTCGGATATTTGTATGTGTGTCCTAAGAGCGGGGGAGCTCGACGAATGTGGCAAAAAGTTTTCGCAAATCAGCTGAAATTATGAACTTCCTTGCCATTGCCCAAGCGGAAGTTCATTTTAGCCCGCAATAAAAGTTTGCATCTCCTCGGCGATGACGACGAGGACGACGCACCATTCGGAACTCCATCTAAACTCCAGTCTCAGCTCTACAGCAGAGATCCATTCATGTTCATGTGCAAAAGTTTTGCGCTTATATAAGAGCATCAAATTTGCATCATTCACTTAAAACAAACACTCGTTCACAAAGGATTCGGGGTGCTCCTGCTGCTCCAAACAAACAAATATTAAATGCAAATAAATCCAAAGGAAGAAAAACGATATCGGGGTTAAAGTATGGGGCCACCACCTGAAGAGGTTCGAGCTCTGCAGATTCTGCGAGTTTTGCATTACGGAAGTCATATATCTGAGTAATCAAAGCATAGCAAAGCGAAAAAAGGGGAAATCTCTATGGCACATACATATTTATAAAGTTGGTCATGGGAAATTGCCTTTAAAGTCCTTCAAGAAGCTGAAAATGCAACGTTTTTCTAGTTTTCGATTTGAAAAGACAAACTTTTGCTGTTAAACCAACAAATGCCAAGGCAAACACCCCCATGCACTTCGAGGCTACATACAGCTGCAGATACATATGAAGATTCAGTTTCAGATACAGATGCAGATGCAGATATAGATACATATATCGATGGGAAAAAGGAGCACCTACAAGAAAGGAACCCACACATGCAAATTGTGCTCTCAAGGAGCGGCGAACATTTTAGGAATTTATAGTTTTCTCTTATTTACCGACAGGAAGTGCAATTCACAAATCGTTAGCTCAACCTCAAAGGAACGAGCCAAGAAATCGAAGCGGAAGGCCTTAACCCATTAAATAAGCTATAAAGCAATTAAAGTTTTTTATTTAAAATACAAATTTTGGAAAGAAAGAGAAAGAAAGGGGAAAAGGTTTGGGGCTTCTAGTTCAAAAGTTAATAACAATTTGTATTCATTAAGAACTCTGTGATTTAAATTAGTTGCACACTTGCAGGCATGTTTTTGAAGTCTTTTTAAGTCTTAAAATATTTTTTATAGAAGATGTTTTAATTATTTAAGTGTTAGTTTATTGTTATTTTAATTATGTTCATGAAAATATTCAAAGTTAAAGCCAAGTTCATGGAATATTCATACATATTTATTGCAGTACCTAATTAAAATAATTTAAAAATAGTTTCTGGCTCAATTTTAAATATTTTCCAATTGAATATTTCGTTTTCTAGTTAATGGGTTAAAGATCCACCCCAAATAAATCCCATATCACTTACCAGAACTTGCAGAAGGTGTCCTTAGCCCGTAAAAGAAACTTATAATCAACAGCTTTGGCGGCTCAGCAAACTGCCAAAGGCGCAAAACTATCTCAAATGTATGTGGGAGAGCTGCTGAGTATCTAAGTATTTCAAAATAACATAAGTATCCTTCGGTTTATCCCTGGCTCCTTTTGCTCCTGCCACAAAACTTTGCCATCCCGAGTCCTTTCCTTGTCCTGCAGCAATTCCCCAAATGCGGCCCGTGTGTGCATTTAAGCCACTTTTACTGAAACTTCACATTAATTTCAATTTGCTGCCAGTAAAAGTTTTCCATGCACGTCCGCAAATTGCTTTTTGGGATCCAACGGATGGCCAGGGGGAGTGGAGAGCAGGAAGGTAAGCCATATATAGGAACTTTAACACTTTGCGGTTAAGACTTGGCTTTCGATAGGTGATACCTCCAACAAGGACCAGCGAAGGGCAAATAATAAAAGTCATAAGACGTTGAGAGCGGGAATCTTAGTTATAGTTTTGGTAATTTCAAATGAAATTTTAAGATTTATGGTTTGGGAAATAGAGAACTTGTTGGAGTTGGAAATTTGATTATAAATATTTTATTGAGATCTTAGCATTATCTATTAAATTATTTCTAGGTGATAGTGATAATGATGATAATTTGTTTATTTTTGATTGTGAACTTTTAATAACATTATTTATTTTTATTTTAAGGAAGTTGATGACCTATATCTTAGCATAACTTTAATAAGGACTAGTTTCTGCCCATATTAATTAAACAATTTCACTTATTAGCTTCCCTTTTTGGCGCCTTAAAAAACTGCCATAAATAAATTTCAAGCTTTGCTTTTTATACCATTTTTGGCTTTGTTTTTATTTTCGATTTGTTTTGTTTTGCTTTTTTTTGTGAGGCAACCCTGCAGCAGCAAAAAGTCAGACTGTACAGGAGAACCTTTGTTTTCGGCCACCCAAAATGTGATTCGCGGGAAGCACAAGACAAACACACAGCCCCCGAAATCTGAAACGTGCTGAAATCTGCTAGCTCGACAGAAGCTGCTTTAGCGGCACCTTTTGTGATGACGATTCCCGAGATGTTAAAGAAACGTATTCTGATTCAGATTTGGACTACCATTCGGTTGGTGAAGATGGAAATGGTGATGGAGTGTGGGGACTGTGGTCTGAGACGACGCCCACATGCCACATTTCTTACGTGACTCGGACAGATGAGAGAATCGGATTCAGAGGTTCAGGTTCGTGGGTCTCAGCTGGGTAACATTTAGCAATGAAATCATGCGGACAATAAATTTGCATTTCTATAACTGCCAGGGTTCTATGTAGTTATATATAAATATATACTGTAAGTGTGAGGATAGAGCGTAGGTCTACCCTCATTAGTCTTAATAGTTTAACGACTGACTATGGGTTTCGTTTCTTAATGAGCTTGAAAGTCGGCCAGTTAAATTTTATAAATTGGTAAGGGTTTCAAAAATGTTATGGCTTTCCTTTTGGAATCAAAGAGGGTGAGTGGAAACACCTTTGAGCCCAAGATATTTGTCTCTTTACAGACCCAGTTGGCTTGGAATGTCCTTTTTTATATAAAAACTATGAGGGATTTAACAGAAATTAATAAGAAAGGTACCCAGAAATATAAAGTGAGATATTTTGTTATTGAAAATATGAATATAAAATAATATACATCATTCTATAAGTCTTATTTAAAATATATATAATATTCTGATGTGAAAAAAAAAACACTTCTAACTATAAATAAATATTTTCTCACTTTTTAAATATTTTCTGAACTTTTTATATATTTTTTATCATTTTAAATATTTTCTGAACATTTTTAAATATTTTCTCAACCTTTTCTATTTTCTTAACCTTTTTTAATATTTTCTCAACCTTTTAAATATTTTCTTAACCTTTTTAATATTTTTTTAACCTTTCAAAATATTTTCCTAACCTCACAAATATTTTATAGATTTTTCTCTACATATTCTCCATTTCAAATCCCTTTTTTTCAGTGCACAAGACACACGGCACAGCTTACACACTTGTCGCCTGTCCTGTCCGCTTGTCTCCTGTCCGCTGTTCGTTGTCCTTTGTCCGTTCCTTGAGCTCATAGTTTATAATCCTGTTATTTGCCTGTTGTATGTCCCTTATGTCCTGCGGGATATGTGAAACTTTGTGGCTCGATAAGATGGCAAGACATTTGCATGCGAGGGTTGAAAGTTTCTGGCAAGTTTTCTGTTGCTCTGCGAGAAGTAATGGAGAGATATGGATACTCCGTGAGGGTTAAATGTGCACAAAAAAAAAAGTAAAAATCCTTTGGAATTTCCTGCAACATTGTCTATATTTATTTGTTCATCGCAGCTGTCATTCACCTCGACTCTGTCCATTGTCTGCCAGCCGAATATGTGTCCTTGTCAGCTTTGGTGGCCACACATTCCACACATCAAGTTCAAGTGCCAGCATCACCTGGTGGGAAGCCTCCTTCTCCTTCTCCCAAACAGCGGAAAGTCGCAGCGGAACAACGTTGTCGCCGCAAATGTTTCCCTTTTTCCGTTTTTCAGAGGGGCCACCCAGTGAGTTTGGCTTTTTGCAACGCAAACAAAACGTCAGTCAGGCCGAAAGACTGGGGCAAAAACCGCGAACTGCTGCCTTGCATTTCACATTTCGAACTAAACACGAAGAAAAATATTTGGGTTTTAGAAAATATACATTTTAGAGATTTATTTAATTATTTTTAAAGGCTAGTAAAGACTCCGGAAAGCAAGAAAATGCATAATAAAGACAGGCCTTAATAAAACTATAAACAAACTATGAAAAAATAAGGATATTGTTGATTTTTAATAGCTTTCCAACACAATAACTTTTTAGTTAAATAAAAAATTCTATGAAATGCAGAAATTTTATATAAATTACTCTGTAAAATTTATTTTAGGTTCCTATTTATTTTTCCCTGTGTAGCCAATGCTTCCATTACGTCTCAATGCTGGGCAAAAATAGTGCGCCGTGTCCGTGTCCGACGGTGTTTACTTTGGCAGCACTTGAAAACAAAAATCCAAATCCGTATCCGAATCAGCATCTAAATCCCAGGCAAAATCCGAAAAAACCCCCAGACCACCCGCGTTGTTTGCCTGCAAGAAATGTTTCGAAATTAATTACAATTAAAAGTTTTTGGTTCGCCCGCGCGCACCTTGGCTAATAAAATGAAAATTTATGGGTCACACATGAGCAGCGGCCCAAGGAAAGTGTGTGTGTGTTCGCCTCCGTTTTCCTAGCTTTATTAATTGGCCAGAGCTTATCCTCCAGAGCCAAGGCGGTGGTCGCCTCTCAAAGGCTTAAGACCAAATTTGTCTTGCCTTGGGCCGACCACAAGGCAGGGCAGGAGGCACTGGGAAAAATGGTCTAGACACTGGGAGTAATTTTTTTGAGAAGTTGAATAGATTGAATAGATTCAAGTATTAAATTCAACTATGAAGTTGTTTTTTAGGGTAAAGAAAAAATATAGATACAAATAGAATAGAAAGAATTCTGTTTTTAAAACTTTAAAATTCTTTTAAGATTAATTGGAAAACTTGGTATATTTTTAAATGGCAAGAAAAATATATAATTTTACTCATTAAATATTTAATGATCTTTCCTTTTAAAGCTTTCCCCATATATTTTGTAGCTATATTTTTTTCCAGTGACTTTGAGAGTTCCTTTTCTCAAAAGAAGGACTCTTTGAGTGGGTTAAGGAGCACACACTCTCACCTCCGCGCCGCCTTGGCATCACAAAAGGGATTTCAATTTTGAGGCCGAGGGGGTTTGGCCACATGTGTGTTGGACTTGATGGCCCAGATAAAATGGCCATTCTTTTGGGTGAGATTGTAACCAATTTCTGTTACCCGCTGCTGTAGGTAAAGTGATAAGGTTTCTAAGGGAGCAGCGTTACAACTGGGAAACACACATGCTGGGAACCACATAATAATTCTTGAGAACAATGTAAAGCGTCAATTGTGCATGGCCAATGTACGTACATATATATATATATCCATATATATGTGGGTAGTTTCTTTCGAAGACAGAGCAAAGAGAGACGCCCAGACTTGCGGGGGGACAAAAGAACGACAACGCCGGCACATGCCACACGTCAAGTCAAGAAATTTAAATTAAAAACCTTTTTTGCATGAAATGTTTTTGTTTGCAGCCTGCAAGCATGATGCATATGTTTCCACTAATTCGGGAAGAGGGGAATATATGTATATAGTTTAAGAAAAGATTTTGGGGGAAAAGCTGACGAGTTGGACATAGAATTTGAGGGGATTATTAAAGGGTTTGAGCTAAAAGATACTAATTGAAAGGGGTTTAGGAATAAAGATAGAAAGAAGCTTATAAATATATTTTTAATAAATTAAATAAGAGGTTTAGTTACTAAAATAAAGGTAATTTAAGGTGGCTAGAAAGTAAGGAATATATATTCAACGAACATTATTAGTTCTTCTTCTGGATTAAGTGAAATTTTCTGTTAAAAAGCTCACAGCTCACAGTTAATTCTAGCTCACAGTTAATTTCCCAGAAATTCGCTGATTCGAAACCTGGTTACTCAGCCAAAATATAATAGCCTATATATATATTCCAATTCCATAGTGATTGAGATCAATTAGACATCAGCAGATAATAGTGAGCTCACTCTACTCTCTTAGCAATTGTTTCAAAGTGTGATTAGTTCACTTTTATCAGCAAAAAAAAAAAGAAACAAAGAACTCGTAAATTTAGCCGGAGCTTTGAGCCTATAAAAGTAAATCAGTTTGAACTGTCTGCCCCTTCAGCCCCCTTCCCTTTGTTAATTTTTTGTTCCCTTGCTTAAGTATTTTTCTCTCACATATGCTTTGCCAGTGAGTGGCAATTAATTTGTGTGCTTAATTCGCCTAATTATTCCGGGCAATAAAATTTTCAATACACTCAAATGATGATGATGATGATGACGATTCCGGGGGAAGGGGATCATTTATTGTCCCTTTGTCCACACCTAAAAACAGGCAGAATTTTCTTGGAGGGGAGGCGAAGGACACGTTTTAATTCAATTCGCGAAGGTTCCTTGACTTGACTTGACATGGCTCTGCTCTGCTCTGCTTTTTTATTTATTTATATATATTCTTCGCCCTTCTTGGCTTAGTGGAAATAAAACGAGGAATAAAAAAACAAGCAGCGACATTTAAATTCAAATCGCTGGAGAAGACGCTGACAAAGAAGCCGGCGCCACACGTCGGATTAATTTTATGTGCCTCGGGGAGAAGCAGCGCCAGGACCTCTCACTCTCTCTCTCTCTCTATCGCCCTCGCCTCAATTAGAGGAGAAAATGGGACTTTGGGTAGAGAGGCAGCCAGAGCCAGCAAGGAGTTCGTCGAGTCCTTTGGCATTTGCCATTGGCTGGCTGCAATTGTTAAAATCGAATTAAGCCACGGTGTCGCATACTTTTGATCTCCCCGTCGAGCGACGGCGAGTCAGCCAATGAAATGTTGCACTGCTCGCCGAAATGTCCTTACATTGTCCTTGCCAGTTCAGTAAATGGAGGTATTTCCAACCCACCCACACCCTGTTCTTCCTTCTCCCCCCTGGCAAATTTCAATTTCGGTTTGCTTTGGCGCAAATGAAATTAAACGAAGATTAGTCGTGTGCTCGCTAGATTATTCCAAGAAATAAAAATCTCCCAGATATACCCAGCATTCGGTAGCGTTCATTATTTTTTCGTTTTGCTGCGGCGGCTTTTGGCTGGGCGCTTATTTTTATTTGGATTTTCCATTCGCCTTAACGTGCAGCGCTTTTTTTATGGCCCCTTGAGGTGATTTGCTCAAGTTCGCCGGCCCCCCATTTCAAGGCAAATCGCAGGAGACTAGGAATAGGAGTATATATAGAGATTATATAGAGGCGAGTCGAGTCGAGAGGGGTGTCACATTAGTGTCTCTAAGATTTGGGCAAATCACAGGCTACATTTAACCCGCAAATGATGGCCGGCTTTGGCATCAGTTGCAATTTATGAAAGAGTGAAATGAGAATCTTGGTTAATTGAAAGGATATAGGATTTTTTTTAAATAATCTTAAAAGAAATATATATAATTATTTTCCTTATAGAAATATAGTTACTTTACGTCTTAGATATTCAGTAAAAATTAAAAACAATTAGAAGAAAAGGTTGTAAATAAGAAAGGAAAAATCCTTCCAAAAAGTAATGAAAACTTTTTTTAAACTAATTTCCGGATATTGAATAGTCAAAAAAATGTGTCTAAGGTGTTTTAAACAATATAAAAGAAATATAAAATTCATATAGTTATCAAAACAAAAAATGTTTATATTTAAGGAATAAATTAAAATAAATTATTTTTCCCTTAATCATTCTCCAATAAATCTTTTCTCCTTTGCAGATCTCAACCCTTTGGTGTCTTCAATTAAAAAAAATGGTCAGCATTAATTGCTAACCAATTTGCAGTCCGGACACTTCCTTGTTGGGGGCATCGTCTCAAGTATCCTGGACAGCGGACAGGATTTTCTCGCCTTTCCAGCTGCCACTTTGATGAGTCGATGTTGACATTTTCTGCATATTAATTGAAGACAAGGCCTCCGATTCAGTTGCTCCCTTGAGCCGCTTGCCCGCGTCCACCCTTGGCTTAATTTGCGGTAAGTTCATTAAGTAATAAAACATAAATTTCATCATTTTTTTTTTTTTTGAATTTCCTCGGCTTCCCCCGCTTCCATCATCAAGTTCTTGATACTTTTCCCCATTTTTTCGCTGGTATATTTTTGTTGTTTTTTAATGCTTTGCATATTTCTTTAATGAATTAATTCTGTTTTGGTTTCGCTTTGGGTTTCGCTTCTGTTGATTCACCGTTCACTGGACTTTGATAAAAAAAAGGCGCAAAGTCGTCGCCGCGACGATAAAAATAAAGAAACAAAAAAAGGGAAAGGGGGTAGAAATTTTCATATAATTTATGCAGGAAAAACATTAGGGGAAATCGGCGGCAGGGAAAACGCGTTTGTCGAGTGTTAATTATGCTCTGGCTGCCGAACTTTTCTATCAATTTTTGAAAAAAGATATATATATATAATTTGAGAGTGCGGAAAAACATGTTTTGCATATGAAAACAAAGATACAGAAAATTGGGTGAAAAATAAAAAGGAAAATAGGAAAATGTTGCGCTTTGCCAGCGGCTAATTGCGTCCTCCTGGGGTTTCATCTATAAAAGAGGAAAGCGACCCTGCATCCAATTGCAGTGTGTGCATATAGAAGAGAATTACACTTAAAAAAAATATTTATTTGAATTTTATTTTATTATTTCTAGGTTAAATGTATAAATTAGTAATTTTTTTAATATTAAACTTTGATATCTTCTCTCTAAAAATATAGGAAAGAACTATTTTCAAGAAAAAATTTAAAGAAAAGCAAAGTCTAATGACTAGTAAGAGTTATTCCAAATCTCTTAGGAAATTTCTATAAATTTCTTTTTATTTTTTAGCCATTTTCCTGCTAGTGTAGTGGCTGTGATGCCTTAGAGTGTCAGGTTGTCAATCGCCTGGCCTGTTGTTTGTTGTCTTCTGATTGTTGACATGCCCTTCCCGCAAATGAGCCGTGCAATTGTCGGGCTGCCTCCTATTGACAGCTCCCATCCCGATAGTCCAAGTGCATATATATATATATATATATCTATAGTATATATACTGCCATAGAGAATCCCCCATAGAAATGCCGCGGTATTCGTCTCCAATTTCAGACGTGCGCTCGTCTTTGGCTTCATCTGCATTTTTGGCCTGACTGACAAATGTCGAGGTTTTTGTGACACTGAAAAGTGTGACGATTTATTTGGCATATGGCACGGGGTGCAGGAATCAATTGGTTAGGCAGATGCCTTAAAACTGCTACAAGAGCATTGACAAGCATCCTCAACTGGTCATCATTTGTCTTCGGGACTATTTGTAAATGGTTTAAAATTTCTCAACTCTTTTGTTTAGCTCAAATTCCCCGCTGACTAGTGTTTGTCAAAGGCCTAATGGACTCTCTCTCTCTATATATATACTATATTAATTAATTAGGCTCGTTTTACCTTGACGCAGTCAGTCAGCTTGGTGATAGTACAAAGAACAGAGGAATTTTTGTTGATAAGGAAGAAAGTCTGAATTGGGGATATAATAATTTTTAATACTCTTTTTTCAGTCGTTTAAATATAGGGTTTATTTCTGATTAATGAGAGTTTAATGTATTCTGATTTATGTTCCAAAATATTTGTAAAATCAAACCAAGAAGCGTCTGTAAAATAAAGTAAACCTTACTTGTAATAATTTACTTTTTTTGAGTATTGTTTCCCATTCTTGAACCTACATACCCCTATTTTCTGGCAGGGTATATCACGCTTAATTCTTTCCTAATCTAATCTCTTGAGACACGCCTGAGACCACTGCCAGTTGATGCTGATAGGTCTGGGTTCATAAGGTCTCCGGGTTCGGAGATAAGCCTGCCTTTAAATCGGAAATGTAGCTGGCCCCAAGCCGTACTGCGTGCATTCCGTGTCCGACTTTCAATCCGCCATGATGCGTCTTAGCTCGCTGCTGGCTGTGGCCCTCATCCTGATCCTCGGCTCCGTCTCCGTCTTCGCGGAGGTGGTCAACTTCCAGCCGTGTCCGGATAGCGTCGACACCTGCACCATTCACGAGGTGCGAGTGAATCCATGCCCGCAGGCCGAGAAGCGGCAGGCTTGCCATATCCGGCGACGACGTGCTTCCACCGATGAGTTTCGATTTTGAGCCCAAGTTCGATGCCGATCAGCTGGAAATAACCTTGGGTTGGGCCAAGTCCGAAACCGAGGAGCTAATGCTGCCCACTTTGGAGCGAGATGCCTGCAAGTCCACAACCTGTCCGGCGCGATCTGGTGTTAGGCAGACTTATACCACCGATGTGCCCATTGAGGCCAAGTTCCCCTTAAGTCCCTACACCATCCGCTGGGCCATCAAGGATCCCGTCAGCAATAAGCGATGCTGCTTTACCATTGACATTAAGGTGGTGCGTTAAGGATAACTATAATAAATCCAGGAGGTCAAGAAAATGTTTCAAAAAAATTAAATCAGTGTGAAAATAGAATGTGTTTTTAAATAAATGAAATCCAAGAGTATGGCAATGGTTGTTTATTTTTAGTGCTTCAAAAATAATATACATTTTCTACATTTTCCTCCCCTCTACCTTCTGTTTAAATTTTATTTGCTGCTAACAATTTAGTAGATTTTTTAATTATTCGTGTGCTTGGATCGCTGGGTATTATTACTGCCCACTGGGGACCATCTCAAGGAATAAAGATATTTTACTTCAATAATCATCAACCTGCTGGCGACTAATTTGAACCCCAAAGCCCCGCGGATAGCAAAGGGAAAGTATATAAAACTTTGATTGAACTTTTGGGTGCCATTAAAAAATCACCCCGCCTTGGCATCTCGTTTGCCTCCGCAGTCGCGGGTCTTATCAGCGTCGTGAAACAATTAAAAATTGAGCACTTAAGTTGTGGTCATAAAATCATTTGTTTTTCCCTCGTTTTTTCCGCCTCGTTTTTCTGGGGTTTTTATTGTTTTTTTCTGTTCACATTTTTCAGTGGTGGAAAATTCAAATAGCAAATCACTTTTTATACTCAGTGATGCTAGATAATAAGAGGGTATATGATATTCAAGGGGTTTATTAGAGGTAGAAATTAATATTTATATATAAAAAACTATGCTAAAATTATTATTAAAGAAAAACATTTTTTAAATAACATTTTATAATTAGTTATATTTAATTGAAGTAATAGATTTGTTAGCAGCTTCTAGTTAATTCTTAAAACATTTTTTTCAAAAGTTTGAAACTATGAAAATACATCTTAAACAATTCTCAAAAATATGTTTTTTAACTTATTTATTATAATTATTTCTTTAATTTATTTTATTAAAATTATTTAAAATTTTTTTATAGGGTATCTCGGCACTTATACTTCCCATTAATGCCTTTCCACTTCAAGTTTCTATTGCGTTCATTGTTTACCTAAACGAAAACGTAGCCATATTTTCTGCTTTTGGGATGGGGAATTGGTCAGAATTCTGATAGGCCTGACCCCAAAAAAGAAGAAAAAAATCAGGGCAATAACAACACAAACAACGTCAGACACTTGAGCAAATAATAATAATAACGAGAGTAATCAGAGAAAGGACTTTCAAAACACATTTTTAGTCAATTTTGGGAGCCAAGGCACTTTGGCTAGAATCGAATTCAGATTAAGGCATTGGCCTCTCCATATTTCATGCCCAAAACATAAGGCGTCTTGGTGAGTTGAGAGACGATTTGGCACTTGACCTCCTCGAAGCAAGGAGTGGCGTCCACATAGATCACCTCACGACGCTGGCTGAGGTAGGCATTCATTGCGGGTTCACTCTTTCGGAACTGCTGCATCTGGCGGTCCAGGTAACTGATGTTGGACTGAGGTCCCGGCGAATAGCTATTCACCAGGATTCTCATCCTGGCCATGCGTTCATCGATTTGCAAGAAAATAAACCTATTCGGTGGCACAGTGAAGCCCTCGAATAGCTCCTTGGCCTCGCACTTGTTGTTGGGATAATTAAACAGTATCCAGCCTCTGTGTAGAGCATCATCTTTGAGGAGTCTCCTTTGGATGAGATTCCCCACAGCCTCGGATCTCTTGTAGACGCAATCCTCTTCAATGCCTTCTTGCAACAGACGCGTGTCCTTGTTCTGCTCGGCCCCATTTATGCTGTGATAGATCAGGACATCGGCATCTAGGATCAGCAGATCCCAGCGTTGGCCAGCACATGGGCCAGGGACTTGCGACCTGATCCCGGCTTGCCATGAATCACAATCCTGTGATAGAAGTTCCTGGGCATCTGATAGAATTCCCCCTGCACTCCGCGATGAAAGGCATCCAAGGATTTTGAATATATATCAACTCCCATCCTTCGGATATTCCTGCCCAACCAAAGACGAATATCGGTGACTCCATCGGCCACAACGATCTCTGCGAGAATGCGACTCAATACCTCCATAAGTTTGTGTTTCTCCATGTAGTGCATGAAGGCAGCTCCAAACTCCACCAGCATTTCTTTGTTGAACTTTGTGGGGAAGGACATGATGAAGTTTAGGGTTTTTTGGAATACAATTAAATGAAATTTGAAGGTCAGTTGGAAATTGATGTAAAATTTGTAGCTTTGACAGTAGAAGCTATAAGTTTTTTGAAGTTTTTGTTTATTTTTTAAAGATTCTATTCAATTTTTTCTGCTCTAAAATATTAATTATATATCATTTTAATTTCAACATCATTTCAAGGCTTTCTAGATTTTAAATAACATTTTTCCTTTACGGATTCCCTAAGAAATATTCATCGTCCTGAAGGGTTATTTCATATCCTGTTATATTACTTACCGCCACATTACCAACTGCCAGACCCAAGCTCATAACCAAAGCTAATGGATATCATATAACCATTAAGACAAGTCTGTAACTGAGATTTCTAGCATTGTTACCATCATATTAATTGCTTCCGTTACAATATTAGAAAATGGCTCGAACTTCCGGGCAGCTAAGCCGGATTGAAGCCCCCATTTAATGTCTTGGCCAGAACTGAAGCCAAGTTTTGCCAGGCCAAGGCAAAATTGGCTCCATATGAGTGCAGTTTTTCGGGGTGACAATATTTTCTAGCGAATTATGACAGCTCCTTTGTCTTTGCCACCACACCAACTCCCACTCGAGTCCTTTAGCATTAACAATTTAAAAAGCCCGGGACTGCTAACGGTCTGCAAAGTGTTGCCAAAATGTCTGTCATACTTTATGCCGTCTTATGAGCTGCCCCAAGCATGTCCCTTGGCTAAGCCAAGAATCTAAGGAGAATGAGCTTCCTTATGAGGATGCCATGAATGCCTTCAAGTGGAGCTGAGGAGCTGTAGTGGGGGCGGCTGAGTGGCTAATAAAAACTAGCATAAGATGAAAAATTGCTTCCTGTTGCTGCTATTGCCTTGGCAGGACACTCTCCATATTGTTATGTCAAATATGCTGTTAATATCTTGCACACACTAATATCGCATCCTTTGGCTTCCTTAACATTTGCTTTGGGGTTTATCGGTCTCTCCAGCTCCAACAGATGGCCAGGAGAAAGAAACAAAGATGCACTTGGTTATGGAAATTTATTGATATTTAATATTTATTTTATTTTAGATTATTCCTAAAATATGTCTGAGTTCTTGAAGGGTTTTTATTTAATAGTATTTTAAATATATTAAAAAAGAAGGCATATTATTTAGGTGAGCTAAAACAACGAATAAATATTAAAATTAAAATCTTCTGTGCACTGACACATCTTTAATTTCCATTGGGCTTTGTTTTTAATTATATAAAAACGAAATACAAAATATGAATTTGTATGTTGATGTGACTGCTTTCGGCTTTTGCCTTTGCCACAAAGCGCAACTTTTTAATTAAACTCAAAGCAAAATATAAAATATGAAAAACAAAATGCAAAAGTAAAAACCAAAAGCAAATGCGACTGCGACAACGATAACAGCTCCGACAGCTTCTCATCTCATCGCGGTTCTCGGAACTGTGTACCAAATTACATTTCATGATTATGACCAGAGTCCATATAGCATATATGCATATCCACCCTCCCCCGATCGGATCCCTCACCACTCTCCATATCCTTTTTTAATCGCCCAAAAATTGTGGCACAAGCCGCCGCCATTGTCGTTTGTCGCTTTTTTTTGTTTTTTATTATCTCAGAAGACTCGCGGATCGAGTCTCGCCAACGGGAGACAAGAAGGCGCCCTAGAATCGCACAAGAAAATCCAGAAACTGAGGCTCTAAATGCTCTTAAAGTTTTAAAAATGGGGAATATTTAAAAGTTAAATTAATATAAGTAGGAAAAATGTATAGGGATTATTTTAGATCTTTTTAAAATAATTAAGGTAGCTGTTGGAAGATTGAAAAATAGGTTTTCTTAGTTTGTAACTAATTTCATAATTTTAAAATTATTAAATACTCAAAAATTATAATTTTGTTTGTCTAAGCTTTGACAACCTTTTAAAATCAGTATTTTATATATTTTTGCTTTCTTTGATATATATTCTTAAAAGTTGTGCTAGTAAATTACTCATCTCACATATTAATCCATAGGCTTGTATTAATTAAAAACAAATTTATTAATCATACGTTTAAAGCAATAAATTATATATACCCCTGTCAAGTAAATGAATAAAAAACCCATCGCGGTCTTTGTAAAAAACTACGCAATAGCTGAGTATGAATATGAATATTTTGATACAAGAACCTCGAAGAAGTTGTGTCGCCAGAAGAACTGCCTACTGAGTGAGTAATATGGAACGGACACTACAAAGCCCAGGGGGGAATGGGGTTCTAGTGACTCTGGAGCTGTGGTACTTAAAGCAATCATAATCACAGAGAAGAGTCCAGTGCCAACCTCATTATATCATTGCCAACCGTTGAAAAGCGAGGCGCAATTCAAACTTAAGCGGGACGATAAGGAAAAGTGACGTTCGGTGCTTGGCACTAGGAGAACAAGCTGTGCATTGTGAGAAAAATTCGGAATAAAATATATAATGATAGGAAAATAAATTAGGAAATATGTAAAATGAAAGGCAATTAAATATTTTATATATTTTCCACAAAAAAATAAATAATAAATATATATCAAAAAGTTCAGAAAGTTATGAAGTTCTGAAGTCCTAAAAACTTCCTGTAAGTCCTTGGCTAAATATCTTCTTCTAAATCAAAGAAGTTCTTTATATTTTCCCCAGTGCCCTTGCATTTCTAGCTTCTGAGATTGTCAGCTACTTTCAAGTGAGCCGCCGTAAGAGAGTTCGGGTTAATCGCGGCCCACAACCCCGGCTGCATCGTTGACGGCGTTGTAGGGGCCTTATCGGTTGGGCCCGCGGCCTATGGACCCTTATCGACGACTTCCTCCATGGCCTGTCCTCCTCATACTTTAACCGCCAGAAAGGAGCGGAAGTAATGAGCGCCGTGTGTTGTCGTCGCCGTCTTGTGCTTATCAATTTCACAATTGCACATTCTTTTATCGTTGAACAAACCCGACTGACGGCCAGCATAAAAAAGCCCGCAAAGTGTGAAAGAGTTTCACTGATTTTCCCGTTCACTTTTTTCCACAGAATTTTTTTTCTCGACACTCAACGCCCAACAATTAAAAATCATTTTTCACACAATTGCTAGTCAACGTAGCAATTTTTCCCCAGAGGACACGAATCCGAGGGCGTAAAAAAAAACGAAGGAGTGTGGCAAACAAAGCCACACATCAACAGGCTGAAAATGGCGGGGGAGGAGGAGATGGGGTTATCCCGGATCCTGGACCACTTTGTCATGCCGACAATTTGCTGCCAATATTTTGCCAATTTTTTTTTTGTTCCCTGCCTCGGTTTGCCTTCAATTATGCAGCAATTGAAAAATTACTACGTGTACAACAATTTCGGTTTCAGTTCATTTTTTTCCACCCAAAAAAGGGGAGGTAGGATTGGTTTATAAAGGATTTCAACAGACACACACAACAGGTTTTAAAAATTTGTCACCGCAACAACAAAGCAGTGACAAGCGCCAAATGAAGCGCAAATTTAATTACGCAATTTTATTGGATTAACAGGCGAAACCTGTAAACAAATTTAAATATGCCGCATGTGTGCAATGAGCACTCAAACCCCCTTATTTTTGGCCTGGTCTAGTCGCGTAGGTGAGTCGTAAATTTACGCGCCATTGTTGGCAGTTTCGCCACCATATATCCTTAACCCGTAACCCTTTTTCCTGACCCCCCCTTCCAAACACACGCACACACGTTGGGTTTGTGTTGACGCCAATGTTGGACTTGAACCTCCCATCCCACTCGGAATATGTGTGTCTGTGTTATCTTCCCTTTTTTGGCCTTTTCACTTATGCAAACGGAACATTTGAAAAATATGTTGGCAGGATAAACAGCAGGGCCACAAAGTGCAGCTGATGCCCCCAGACGGACTCTCCTCCAGACTGCTGGGTGCCTTCTGCCTTCTGCTTTCCTGCCCTGACATTTTAATGAGCATGCAACGCTGTTGCAACGTGCTGCTCCTTCCTCCTCTGGTGTTGCACTTGAAAAAGTTGTATCAAATTAATTAATAATAATTATATTATTGCATATTTTGTAACAACTTTTAACTAAACTCAATAACTTTTCATCACTGCAAATTTAATAAACAAAAACCTATATTATTTTCAACGATTTCGTTCTGTTACTCTGCTGAAGTTTTTATTTTATTTTACAATTTTTAGGCCTAAAGTAGACTTTATCTTATGAAATATGAATTAAATATGCTGCAAGTACATAAATAATAATTAATCTACATTATATATATTGTAAATTAATATATTTTTAAGGTTCTGCAATTATTAAAATATTTATTTCTTAAATATTTCATCCTTAAGATACTTAACATAATACAAACTGAAGGTTTTCTACAAATATACAATTTTATAAACCTTTTTAGGGATTTTTAATTCAATTTCCCTTTTCCTTAATCACCAAATATCTTAAAAACTTTCCCCTCAGTGCAGCTTAACCCTTTTTCCACCCACTTTTTTGGCCGGATCCAGCATCCTTGTTAAATTCATTAGTAAAACGTTGCACCTTCAGCGCAATTTGCTGCCAGAGATACAAACGCATTGAGGTGGCTGGCGGGGACCGAGAGGTCAGTACGAAAACACACGTCTGTTTGGCCTGATGTTGCCGCACGGCACACACGAAATTAAAACCTCCTTCTCCCCTACCCACCCCACACACCACCCCCTCCAAAAATCAACCGAAAACAACAAGAGCCACGTAAGGGGAGAGCACATCCCCACGAGGAGAAACGAGCAGACAACATGACATGATACCGATACTAAACTGACACTTTGACATGGACTTAACCCTAAAAACGCTTTGTTGGCTTTATTGGTGTCGGTTGGCCTGCTCTCTGGCCTATGTACCCAATCCCTTGGACTCCAACTCTCCATTTTCCCCCCTTTTCACCATGCCCATGTGCGTGCCAAGGTATCCACTTGATTTTTGCACTAATTTACGTGGATTAAGCGCTCGACGTGGCCGTGTGACCTGGGTATTAAGCTTAAATACCTTTTAATTGACAATTTGTGTTTGGCAATTTGATGCCTGATTTTGTTTATTTATTGCGTGTGTGTGTGTGGGTGGGTTCATTAAATGTACAAAAATTGGTGGCAGGGAAAAGGAAACCCCGATTAATCTTTTGGATACAACCTTATGTAATTTACCTTCATTAGTTATGTAGTTAAATAAATAAATTGTAGTTTTCTAAAAGGGAAAATTAATTATCTTAGTTTTTAATTTGATGTAAGGTTTTTAAAAAAATAATTACATATTTATACCAGTATTTATTTTAGGGGAAATATATTTTTTTTATATGTTTTGAGCATTTCCATTAATAATATTTAACATTATAGCCTATGAAGTAGTCCCCAAAGGACAGGTATTTTCCATTTTAACCAAAATTAAATCATAAATTAAATACAAGGATAATTTTTACAATTCTTTAAAGCACATACACAATTCTTTAAAAAAACATTTAAAACTTTACCCCAAAGTAGGAAATCAATAAAACTTTGATCAACTTTACCACCCTTGATTCCCCTCCCTCCTCCAACTCTCCAATTAATCTTTAGTCCTTATTTTTTTCTTCGATCCTTGACCAAGAAGTATCCTTCAGCTGCAGGTGAAACTTGAACTCATTTGTATGCCACTAAATTGTGGAAAAACTTTTCCGAAGCATTAACAATTGTGTGAAGCTCGCTCAGTACCCTCTCCACCCTCTGAGTTAATTCGATCCATCAGCTGCAAGTTGTTCCATGAAAAGCTGAAAAGTCTCGCCACACAAGCGAAAAGTTGCAGAAAAAAAATTGCTTAAATCAGCGAGTTTTTTTCTTTCGCTTTTATCTGGATTTTATGGGAAAGAAGGGAGAGCAAGTCAGCCGCTTAAGCTGCCGCACGGTGCAGCCTCGTCTAATTGAACCCAACAGATATTTTCAATTAGCAGCAAAACATTTGTGAGCTAAAAAAGTTTTATTTAATTTTTTCGTTTCCTATTCTCGCCTGCACCTTGAGCCGAAGGACCTGGGTGGCAGGATTCCTGCGGGGCGAACACGTTCAGGCGCCAATAAAAAAAGGCACCTTAGTGCTGGTGAGAACTTTGGCCGGCGGCGGACAAACTTTTTAATGCCATTAAAGAACGAAAAAATGAGGCAGGCAACAAGACTTTGAAAGTTTTTCGTTTTCCCCCAAAAGGTAAGACAGGAAAAATAGCCAACTAGCATTACAGTGAAAGAATTAGTTCTTTTTTACTTAAAACTAGTTAAAAAAGCACCTTGAATCTTGAAAGATAAGTGCAGTTTTTCACTTGTTTTGTTGTTTTAAAAATATATATGTCTAAAAGCATTATAAAAATAGATTTTAATAATTATTTCTGACTATAAACTCCTTATAAAATGAACCTGAAATAACCAATCAATAATTCCTTAATTTGTTTTTTGCCTTGTGTACTTAGCAACAAATTCAATTTGTAATGGCCGAGACCATGACAAATTTAAGCGACATTTAGACAGCGATCATAAATCATAAGTCCTGCACTCTTCTTGTTTCCTGTATAATTTTTGTAACATTTTTGCGAGAGAGCCTCTTTATGCAAGTGCGTAAATTGAATTGATAAAAGCCGGGGGGACCAAAAATGCAAATGTAAAGTGCGCTCGGGAAATGACTACAAAATGTTGAAAATCTACAACTTGAGATAAGGCCGAACAGAGTTCAAACAAACTAATTCAAAGTGCATCGTGGATGTCCTGTGGATGTAGATGTGGTCCTCGTGTCCTCGTGCCCTGTGCCGCAAAAGTATGCAACACAAATCAGCGCATAATGGCTGCCCCATCCATAACCACTTCCATATTCATGCCCATGTCCAGGGCTGTGTTTGCATTCTGCTGCAGAAATAGGAAACAGGCACAGGAGCAGCGGCAGGACCTCGACAGACCACGCATTTCAATAATTCTAATTAATTTATTAACGCTTATCAGCGACGATAAATTTGCCAGGGCCGCAGTATTTGTCCATGGGCCAGGACAGCACCAGGACAGCACCAGGACAGCAGGACCCAGACAGGACCAGGACAGGAAGCGACCCTTTTGCTGGATTAGTCCTGGAACTCTGTGCAAACTCTTTGAGGCTGCTCTGGCACCAATCCCCGACTGACTGACTGATAGAAGGACTTTACTGCCTGTACCTCCCCCAGAAAAGCCCTTTGTGAGATGCACATGGAGCGATAAGTTAGTTCGGGGCCTCAATTCGCAGCCATAAATGAAATGAAAAACTTGGAGAACTCCCAGGCAAAGAAACAAAACCAAGTCATTGACATCTCTCGTAAATAAGCAGGACTCGCAGGAGTCTTAGGACTAGGCGTTGATTTTAAAATGAGCCCATTGATAAGACCCTGGCTTGGGGGAGAGAAGTTAAAGAAAATGCTGAGGTGGCTAAAAAGCTAAAAGAGCATGTGGGGAGTGGACTAAGCAATACTCTAGAAAAGAGAATATTTAAAAGAACTTTTTAAGATTATAGGAGGAATTTAAACTTTAGAAATATATATTTGGAATTGAATTTTAAAGATAGATTATAAGGATGAGCAAAGAACTTATAAATTAAAATTAAACACTTTTTGAAAATTAAAAACTAACAATGTTTAAATTTATTGAACACAATAAGGGCGGATCTAAAAATCAATTAATACTGTGAATACTCTGATATTATTATTTAACTATAGATTATAACAAACTTTCTCTCGAAATACATTATAATTTCTTACTATTTATAAAAAAAAAAGTTTGCATTATAAAAGGTATGCAACGAAAGCACTTTCCCTTAACTTATATACCCAACAGAATCAAAAAATCCAGGCTACTATTAAACCACTCTTTTGCCTGTGCCTTTTTTTATTGTAAGCCTCGAAATGACTTTTGTTTCTGTCGCCCAAGCGACTGAAAGTGTTAAAATTTATTGACGCATTTAGATCAAAACTAAAAATTGTCTCCCATTTGCTGCTTCCACTTGAATGTCCTGTCCGTCCTGTGCCGCTGTTTTTCTTTTCGCATTTCTGCTGACTTGACAGAACGCAGTTTCTGCTCCTTACTCCTTGCCACTGGCCTGATGATGATAGTGGGTGGGTGTGTGTGTGAGTGTTTTGTTTTAATACAAAAATCCCCTGACTTGGCCAATCTGCCACGCCCCCATGTTGCCGCCTGCCTGCCATCATTGTGCTCTAGCCGGCGGCGGCGGACCAGGATTCGTACAGGAGAGGGGGGGAGATATACCTTTAATGCATTTCCCTCATATTGAAAAGCACTTAAACGGCAACCGGGGGTTGCGCAAAATATGAAAATCATAAAACCTTGGTCTGAAGTCTGAAGGTTGCTGCTCCTTATTTTATTATTATTTTACAGGGAATTATCTCATTTGAGTGGAGTTGCCCTGCGCTATCCATCCTGCAGGATCTCCGCCACCCGCCCGACTCTGTTGTGTAATGTGTGCGTAATAACATAATATCCTTAAGATATTTTAATATTGCCTGCCGCTGCATATTGAACTGCGGCATCATCGTTCGCAGCCAGGACTTGCCCTCGGTTCCCTTTTGGTTTGAATTTGCCCTCATCCTGTTCCTGGCGCCCTCGTCGTCCTGGCCGCATTTCAACATATTTGGCTTTGCTTTGGCTGCCGGCTTGTTTGCTCCTCCATCCTCGTGCTTCGGTGCTCCTGTTTCGCTGCTCCATCCTTCCTTCCTTCCTTCGATTTAACAATACCTTTGTGCATCGTAAAATAATTGCCGCAGGGACTGTAATCTTCTCGGGGTTTGGGTGCCTTGCAATTTTCATTTTGCTTGAATTTGGTTTCTCAATTTTTTGTTTTGCCAGATTCTGTTTATATATATACATTTTTTTCAGCTGCTAAAAGGTTTCCTAACTGCTGACTTACCAAGGGACATGTTTATGGATGTTTGGCATACTTGGGATATCTGAAGGTTGGTTGTGGAATTGAGTTTATTAGCAAAGAGAGATATTCATCGATTGGTGGATTGGTTTTTCAAGGGAAGGTGGACAGGTTAAAGGTGTATTTGGTTTTTATAAAGTACTCATAAAAAGTGCAAGATATATTTAACTAACTTTACTTGAAAGTAAAAACTTATGTTAGCATCAGAAGAACATTGCTTTTCAAGCCATTTTTTTTAGATTTACATACAAAAATTAATTTATAAATATTGCTGCATAATAAATATTGTTATAAAATATATCTAAACTTAATTAGTCTCCTGTCCCATTTAACCAACAATTTCCTTCGAATTTCTTCTCATTATTTTCCCTATTGAAAGTGACTTAGATCCGGCTATAATCTTTCGTAATCCCTTCACATCTACTTTAACGCAATACCTATAAAAGTAAGCATCTTCGTTATCGGCTCTCACTTAATATTATGGGAATTTTCGCTTCACCCCATCAATCCATTATCCCAATCCTCTCCTGCCACCCGAGATTCGTGTGTTTATCAATAATGTGCTCGGTGGTGATGTTTCTGGTGTTTTGTCCTCGATTGTTTTTAATAAGTCGCCAGCAAACCCCCATGCCCCTCCCCATCCCCCAGTACAAAGACCTCGACATATGCGGCAACAATTTAATGTTGAGCTCATAAATAAAATCGCTTGTCCCCGCGGCGACTTCGTTCGGGTTTCTTAGTCAAAGTGCGGTGACATTATTGGATTGGAGCGGAGTCACTGGAGTCAGAGGATTGGTGTGTGTGCGGCACTCGAGTTATTGACAAGTTTATGTGCTTAATCCTTCCATAAAGCGCACCATTAAAATGCCAACAAAAGGTACTTTATATGAAAATTTTCCTAGTCGCCCCCCAGTCCCTGGCGTCCACTTTTATCGCCGGCTCATCGTTCATATTTCAATGAACGCACCGAAATTTGAATGCTCCTTTTTGCACTCGAAAAAATATGAAGGAGGTTGTGATTCTTATAAAAATATTATTATTAAAAAATATTATGAAAATAATATGGAAAATTTGTGGATAGAGAATTTGGTAACATCTTCAATATATTTATGCTAAAATAAAACTATTTATAATATTATTTATTTGGGAAAATGTTATATTTCTTAAACGTTATAAATATGCTTTGGAATATTTTTAAAATATGGAAATAATATCTATATGTATATTATATTATTTTAAATTAATTATATTATAAATAAATATTTATATAATTAATATATATTGTCAAATTTTTATTACGATTACAGATAAATTCTCCCATGTGGAAAGCTGATGCCTTTTATAAAATTTAAGCGTGTAAGTATGTGCATATATTTTCATTTAATTTGTAGTAATGTCTTATTTATTTATTTAATTTATTTAATAAACGAGCTACTTGACTTCTTTAAATACTTCTCCACTAAGATCCCACATTTATCAATTCCCAAAATAAAGAAAACTTCCTTTACCCACAAAAAAAAAATCGCAAAAATTCATAAAACATATTTTCTTCAGTGCACTTTCTTCCATGTATTTCTGTATTTTGTATCTGTGAGAACGTAAGACAATCGACAATTGGGGGCGTGTCGAATGGCACACGATTCCAAAGGCAGCTGCTCAACTGCCTTGGAAATAATACTCCCCATCATCTTCGACTCAGTTCCTGATATGCTCGGGTATTTTTATTGCCTGTGCCCCGAGCTTCGCGATTCCGTGCATAATAGTGTAAAACTAGACATATATCTCCCGACCGGCTATATATTTCCCATTGGGCGAGCTGCTATTTGCAGCGAAACTCACGAATTCGTAATAAAAATGTTTTGCACTGCCAAACGTGTGCCGTTGGCCAGCATTGAGGATGGATTTTTTTTTTTGGGGAGCGAAATTGAAAACGGAATGGTTCCGTTTCGAACGGAAGCCAAAAATGCGAAAGACAGGCATTAATTTAAAAAAAAATCTGAATATTTACCTCTTGGGCAGGAAGTCTAAATGATTTTTAGGGGAAAAAGCAAGTTGAACTCATTGGGAAAGTGTTTACAAAGTTGGTTTATTGAGAAGAGTTGTAAGCATAACATAAAGAAAATGCTTTGGATATTATGAATATGGAGTCATTTTTTATTTTTATTAAATTAATAAATTTAAATATGGCTAGAAGGCATATCAAAAATATGACTTATTTGATTTCCTTAATTCATTTAAACAGTGTTTTATTGATTATTTTTCTATAAATAATAACTGTGAGCTGCATAATATGTTCTTTGCATAATTCCCTAAAATTGTTAAAGTTTAAGACCTCTTTAAATATTTTAAAGATTTTTAAAGAGCTCCATTATGATGAGTGTAATATTCCCTCCATGTGTTAGACTCACTTTTAAAACCGAATCTCCATGTGTTTTAATTTGGCTCTTTACCCATTCCACCTTCAACCCATTTTCAATCCCCTCATTTTGGAGCCAGAGAAAAAAAAGCTCGGTTTAAGGGGCTGAAGAAAAATTATGGAACCTCTGAGAAGAACGTCTGGGGCTGTGGTGAAGCATATTTAAACGATTTCACATTTCTTAATGATTCTGACAGCTGAATGATCTTTCATTTTTCGGGGTGCCCAAAATGTGTTTTTCGTATTCTCCTCCGTTCGCGCTTGTCAGTCCCAATTTGAAATTCGGCTGAATTTGTATTTCGTATTTCGTATTTTGCCTCTCAAGTGGCGGCGGTCTTTAGTTAATGTCAGTCACAGAACAGAGCCCAGATGTTGCCCAAGTTCTCATTCTCTCTTCTGGGGGATTAATTAGGCACTATACTCGGTACACTCTGTATTTATGTATTGTAACAAAGACTTCATTAAAGGGGCAACAGGCAACCTGATCTCGAGCTTATCAAATTTGCTGAGCGCTTTTAATTTTAATTCCATTGCTAATACATCATCGTAATGCGTCACCCAGAAATCAGCTGAAGGTGGCACAGTGGTCCATGGGTTCAATATTCTATGTACGGCGGTTCTCCTTTTTTGGGTGGTGCAATGGTGCGGTCGTGCGTGTGTGTGATAAGTCCTGCAAAGCAACGAACTACACGTTCCAAATTTTCACAACAGTTGTTAGTCCTGCACAACCCTCAGGACTCTGGACTCCCCCTATTAGCGCTGGGATTTTCTTATATGCGGAAATTGCACTCGAAAAAATAATAGAAAAAGCTTTTAAAATGAAATTTAAAATATTTTGGAGTATTTTAAAGAGAACTTTAGCGGCTCACAACCACAAAAATATCTGTTAAAGATCTTTATAATTACTGAAACATCCAGTAATGCACCTAAATGCTTCCAAATACATTTCTTTTCTTAAAAATTAAAATATTATAATTTCAGATTTAAAAAATCCTTAATAATATATTTTCCCGTGTTGGCTAGTGCGAAAATCAAGTCGAGGCTAAAAGTTGCCTCTAGATCCGCGGTGGTGTTGATTTTGTTGCCCTTGTTGGTGGTGGCAACGTCAAGGTGAAAGCCGCTTAAGGTGGCCGAGGGATGGGATGGGATGGTATGAATGGGCGAAGGTCCTTTTGTTAGGACTCGACATGTGCGCTATTGGATTAAGTGGCAAGCGGCGGTGATTCAAGGACAATCGGCGGCGCAGCATGGCGATTGACGTGGCAGAGTAGCCCGTATCCAGCCACCTTCTGTCCAATTCGGAGCCAGACCGCGTAACAGGAATCCATTAAGGTGACCGTTTTATTTGCTACATTAGCGTGGGCCGGGGATGCCCCTTAAATGCATGCATTTAGCCATCTGCCTGCATTTCTTCTACAAGAGTGTTAATTGAGATTTCTCCTCTGCTCTCCCCCTTTTTTTTTATTGAAACATTTCAGTAGTTAGTCGAGCGGAATGGTCAGGATGTGTTGGTTGGTCCTATCTTGGGTACTTCAAAAGCAGCCTGCTGCATGCTAATTCCAAACGAAAGGATAAGGAGGACAGTCAGCCAGACAGGCAGCTGCTTCTGTATTCAGATATATAGAAATAGAAAGTCGCCCACGTGCCGTAGGAATGCCAGGAATTCCATTCCGGAATTTCCAATCAATTTTAATTGGCACCCCATCGATGGATGGATGTGGCAGCGTTAGAAAATCCCGAATATTTGTGCATAATTTTAATTAGAGCATTTTTCCTATTTGCGCAATTTATCTTGTTGCCTTTTCGAAATACTTGGAAGCCGGTGGCGGTCGTCGGATGGCAATGGGTGTCAAGTCAGTGCAATAAATTATTTTAAACGAGCATGTCGAAGATGTCGCTCCTCCTCCACCTTCTCCACATCCTCCACATGTGCATGTTTCGGGTATTTCAAATATTTTTATGGCTAGGTCCCTTGGACTCGGTTTAGGTATTCTTCAATAGGAGCGCGCAGGAACCTCCTCGGGATTTATGTGCAATCGGGGGCTCCGAGATAAATCTCCGGCGCAGTCAAGCGGCCAGCCAATCAAAGTTGCAGCCACGGCAGTTGGGCCTCATTCAAATTGCTCCCCTCGGAAACTCATTTAAGTTTTCCTCCAACTCAGTGACAGAGATAGGTGAAAAGGATAAGAGGTCCTGGTGGTGGAGTGCCAAGGGATTGGGCCGGCCAACTTTGGTCCGGCTTAATTGCCCAGTGTCCTTGGCCGAAAAGCAAAAGCAGGAAAGGAGGGGAGGTGGAGGCTTAATTGCCCCAGCCTGTGACTCCTTGCCCAAATGCTTAATTGCCATTTAGTCCTTTTTAATGGACTCCACTGTTCCGTTCGTTAGATTTCCGCTCACCTCCTTGCTTACTTTCCTGTCCAAAGTCCTGTTGTGCCCAGTGTCCAGTGTCCTGTCGATACAACTCAGAGTCGCAGATAAACTTGCAAATGGCAGCATTTTTGACTTAATATGTCCCAGCTTATCTGTGTATCTCGGCATCCTGCCTGTCCTGCCTGTCCTGTATGTCCCGAGCCCCCTGGGATCTCGTCCTCCTCCTCAGCTCCTTGGTATTGCATAAATTTTGGCCAAATTGTTTTGCTGCCGGTCTGATAAGACGCCGTCGATGGCATGACAATTAGCCCGAACTACATTTAAAATATTACTTTTGGCCCTAGGGTTTGTCTATGCTCCTGGAAATGCGATGTCCTGTGTCCTGTGTCCTGTGTGTGTGTCCCCTTGTCCTGGCCAGCTTTAATTGTTTCTTTGAGGCTCGCTCGTTGAAAGCGCAAACACGATTTGATTGCTGATATCCCAAATATTGACTATTGGCCTTGAATGCCAAAGTGGTTTGGCTTTTAATGTGAAGTTTTCTTGCTGGGATTTTGAATTTAAAATGTTTTCTTTAAGTAAGAATTTAAGTGGGAATTAGTTTGGATTTATTTGTAAGTAGATTTTTTATATGTTGATTTTTAACTGGTTTTTTTTCATAGAAGAAACTTATATCCTTAATTAATTTGATTTACTTTTATATTTTCTTAAGGGAAGTCTAAAGAAGTTAAAGGAAGTCTAACTACATTATATATATTTCTAGATATATTTTGTAAAGCTTTTTTTTTCCATTTTTAGTTTATATTTCTATAACACCAAATTTTTCATTAACCTTTAACACCTTTTTGAAAGACTTTCCCTGAATGCACAATTCCTTTTTTTTCGAACCTTTTATTTCTTCACTTCTCTTGGCTCCTTTCAACCTGCCACTTGATATTCCTCCCACTCCTTCTCACCCCCGTTGCACTTATATTTAATGAAAAAAAGGGAGCATTATTATTAAATTATATCCAGAGAAGGACCTCACACCCTTTTGGCCTTATTTGAGCGCATGACATAAACATAAACTTTGCGCCTTTTGTGCTACCAAGTCCTGCGGGCGTTCCGTATATAAGTGTGTATACGTATCCTGATCCTGGCCGCCGGCTAGCAACAACAACAAGAACAACAACAGAAATAGCACCAACAAACACCTTTAATATTTTCATTATGAAGTCATTCAGCGCGATTATTAACGCGTGACCCCCAAGGCGATGCACAGCATCCCGAACAGGCCAAGGCGGATGACGGTTCAGGTCCACCCTAATGAACAACAACAACAACAAAAGAAGCAGGACAAAGTTTCCAAGGCAGTGAGAGAAATATTTTGTGGTTTGTAAAAATTAAGTACAACGAAAATATATATTAATTAAATAAGAACAAAGTTGGTCCTTTTAAAAAAATATAAAACGATGGAAAAATGTATTAATTTTCATTGTTTTTTGGTTAAAAATTGTAAATTTTTTTTGTTCTTATTTTAGTATTTCTGGTTAGTTAAAAACTCAGTTTTACTATTTATTTTTTAAGTAGAAAAAATAATTAAATTAACATTTTGTGGAAAGGCTTCTCACAAATTTAAATATCATAAAAAGCTCAAATCTCATATAAATTTACCCTGAATTTCTAGGTAAATCGAGGTAAATCCTCGATTTTTCTCAGTGTTCCCTTAACTCCAAGGTAAATTACAATTTTTTGTTTTGCTTATAAGTGGCAGCCGCCCTCTGGGAGGATCTGCCCCCTCATCCAAAGCTGGCCAAGTGCAGCTGTACCTAATAATCATAATAATTGCGCCATGGGCGTCGACGGCGTCGTCAACTTTTCCAGACGCCATCCACGTCCACATCCACATCCCTCCGAACAACAATTGCTTATAAAGTGCGTGTGACACATTAACGGGAAAAGTCCGGCGCGAAAAGACCGGGAAAACCCGGGCGGCCGGACGGAAAAAGGCAAATAAAACTCGCGGCCAGTGGGCGAACTTCAAAAGGAATAAAGAAATGGGAGTGAAAAGAAAAGAAAAGTCCTTTAATGCCGTGAATTTTCCGCGGGATTTCTATAAAGTGCAGGGGGAAGGGAAAATGGGAAAATTAGAGGGGGTCGCCGGTTTCACTGCGGTTTCAGTCGCGTAAATTGAAAAAATGTTCGTGCGTAAATTGGCTTTTTTGGCCGGGGGTTCCCCTATATCATCGGCTAAGAAAATTTAAATGGAAACAGGCGTGGCTATTCACCTCTCGACCGTATTTTTCCATTTTCCGGTGACCGGGCCACTTTTTCAAATTGAATTTCGAGAGCTTCACAAGCTCCTGAGAAGGGACAAAAGGCAGGGAAAACCCGGCAGCAAATTAAAAAGAAATTAAGCCAATTTGCCTGTACAAGCCAGGAAGAGCGGTGCTCAATTGAAGGACGCCCAGGATACCAGGCAGTAAGTGCCCGCCGCCGCGACTTCTTGTTGTGGCTCGTAAATCTTGGCCCATAAATACCCGGACAAGTGTCCGGACTCTGGACTCCCGGACTGGACTCTATTTCGCTTCCGCCTCGCTTCACTGCCAACGTCTTCATTTCGGCGTAAAATTCTTTAATCTCTCGTTCAATTCAATTAGTTCGAGCTGACTAGTTAATGCGGCTGCCAGTGTCCTTTTTCGCCGGAGGTGAGTGAGGATGATTCCTGTCCCCCCCAACTTTGTCACCGAGCATTAACTTTTGCAATTTATGGCTATTCTAAAGCGAAGGCTGTGAATTTTTATGGTTATCATAGCCTGCTGATATCTGTTTAATTAGGTAAATAACCTTTGCTTGTTGTTAGGAAATTGTTATTGAAAGGAAATTACTTTTTCTGATTAGCTAAAAAATTATTAAAAATTAGGAAATGAAAAAGTTTTGAATTTATGTACAAACAAAAAGGTAGATAACATTTTTAAATTAAAAAGAAAAGATTTAAAAAGTTAAGAAAGAAGTTTTTATCTTTGGCAAAATGAATTGCAATTAATTAAAATAATTTATATACTTTGTTTTTGTCTTATTATTATTATTAAAGATTTACAAGGAAATGATGCGCATGTGGAATCGGTAATGGGGACATAAATTGCTTCTAACCAAGTTAAAAAATTTTGAATTTCATCATCATTAAGCATCAATATGAAGTGTATCCGACCTAGCACAAATGCAGATTTGGACCTACAAATACGTAATTTGTATAAATACTGAAAAATCCACGGAAAATTGTAAATTAATTAAAATTCATGAAAATATCAGCGGTCCGTGATTCTTCCTCGAATGGAACTTTAGTCGCTGCTATCCTCGGCATTGGCACCAGTTCCCCGAAAGGAAGGACCAGCACCGCTACTGGAGCATCCAGGGACATTTTCGTTGTCACGCGGCGATGATAGAGGACTGGCATTATCCTCGCGGGGCTTGGCCTTGCCAAAGATGAGTGCCGCCTGCTTGGTCTCGGCCAAGGCATTGATCGGAGCAGTTACGGTTCGGGGCTTGAGTATCAATTTTGGACGGTCATCTTCATCTAATGCGCCAAAAGGATTGTTTGAAGCTGGTCCTGTCGATGAGCCAGATCCTTGTCCTGAATCGTTTCTTCGATCGCGACCAAATTCGCCTTGCAAGTTCATGTTGCTGCGGTAGCCAGAAGTGCCGGCATTATTCGGATTATAATGACCGCGGCGATCCCGATTTCGATTCTGCACAAAGTTGTTGTAGTTTCCATTTCCATTTTCTGAATTTCCACCGCCATTGAAGTTGCGCTGCCGCTGGCCGCCACCACCGCCATCAAGAGTGTTGCTGCTAAAGTTTCTGAAAAATAACATTATTAACTATATATTCATAAATTTAAATAAGTTTACCGATTAAAATTAAAGTTACGACTACGCTGGTAACCGCTGCCCGACTGCTGCTCATCGAAATTGGAGCTGTCGTTGCGCATGCGTGGATTGCTGCCCTGGTAACGATTTCCGCCGCCTCCTCCTCCTCCTCCACGATTGTTGTAGCTGCCACGTATATCACGAGTGCTGCCAAAGGACATGGAGCTCTGGGTGGGACTGCTGCGGGACAGCTGATGGTTGCTATTGCTGCGCCGGCGATATTGTTGGGAACCAACGCTGTCATCCCGACGATAATTGCGTCGCTGTTGGTAGGTTCCTCCTCCTCCAGCTCCAGCACCAGCACCAGCACCACCACCACTGCCGCCTCCTCCTCTGCCCCCCATGCCCTGGGATCCGCCAGGTCCGCCTCCGCCGGCACCTGGAAGCGTGCGGCGATGATCCGCTATATCTATGCGTAGCGGAGCCGAAAAGTTATCCAACTTGATGCGACCATTGCAGGAGAGAGCCCTCTTCAGCTGTGTCAATGTCTCAAATTCCACATAGCCATAGCCCTTGAACTCGTCCGTCTCACGATCCTTGATAAGGCGCACATTCTTCACCTCAAAGTCGGAGAAAATCTTCATCACATCGCCCTGAACGAGGCCCTTGGGCAGATTGCCCACATAGGCATTGAAGGGTGGCTCCGTGGGCACCTGCCGAGGTTGGTCGCGGTTTCTATCGCGATTACGAAAGTCCCTGAAATTGCCACGACTGTTGTCCCGATTGTCCCTATTGTCCCGATTGTCTCGATTACGATTATAGTCGCGATTCATGTGTTCGCCATCATTGTTGAACTCGCGATCTTGCTGGCTGGAGCGATTGGCCATAGTCCTTGTGCCCGTATCCCGAACCACTCGTCGTACCTCACAAGACTTCAAGCGACACACGCAGAATACCACCGAACGCGCTAACCGAAAAGTCCGGAAATCGTTATTCCAGACGCTGTTAATAAGTCTACACGAGACGTGAGACTGGTTTTTCAAAGGAAAGATAGTTTGGTCGTCTCTTGACAGCCAACTGACACTAGATGGAAAGTTAACTAGATGGGGTTTGCTTTTAGTTAAAGGTTTACAAAGGCTACTCAGTAAAGCGTTGAGAGAATATATTTCAAGTTTCCAGTTTTTTTAATTCTCGGAAGAATTTTATCTTCAGCATAATTTATTTCTTTAAATCTGGGGGAGTACGATATAAAATTGCTAAATTAAAACTCAGAGCCAACCCTTCTTTATACAAAAACTCTGCATAAAGTCTGCTGTTGTGCGCTTCGAGTTAAGGTAAACCATAAATGATTAATTATGGCGCCTGTTTGCCGCCTGCCCTGGCCCCTTAACCCCCTTTTTATGCTCCACCATATTTTTGCAAAAAAACATGTGTAAGCAGCAGCAGCGCCATCTTCGCCGCCAGTTTGTGTTTGTTTTATGGATAGCAGCCAGTACATGAAAAAGTCAACAGTAAATAGTGCAGCCAAGCAACAGTAGGAGCAGCAGCAAAAGCAGCAGCAGCAACAGCAGCAATAGCAGCAGCAACATGTACATCAAATGCCTTGTGTTTGCCCCGCGAACTCATGACTCATTTTTGTACATTTGTCAAAATTTGTGCCATACATCATTTTAAACAGTGCCTGTCTCTGGGGTAGGAGTAAAGGTTGTGTTTTAGCCACAGCCATTGGGAGTGGGTTGAATCCAATCCTGGCCTGCATTCGGTTTATTCTCTCTTTCTCTCCATGGAAAACCTTGCCCCACTGGAGGTCCAAGATAAATCGCCAGCAACACGGAATTAAAAACTGATGTAGCGATTAATTTATCACTCAGAGGGAGTACAGGGAAAGAAATAAAGCATATATTAATTTGAAAATAATAAATAATAACTAGTAAATATTAATAGGGATTAGTAAAAGGAATTAAAAGAATAAGAATTTAAGAAGAAATGGGAAGAAAATAATCCAAAAATGTTTATTTAAGAAATACAATTCCGAAGCACAGGGGAAACCTAATTTGAATTGTTAAATACATTTCATTCGAACAAAAATTAAGCTATATGTGTGGTAAATTATTTCCCAAATGCTATGTTTTTTAAAAGAGATTTTTTGCCAGTGCCTTTAGCTAGAAGATTTGCAGCTTCTGGCAATATTTAACTAACAAGTTGCAATGGAAAATGGGTCCCACAGAGGAGAGACATTCGAAGGGTTCCATTCGAATGGAATCGAAGTGCACGGAGTTTGGGCAGTAAATAAATTACGAGCAGCAAATAAACGCGCTTCATTGCATCATCGATGGACACTGGCTACATGGCAGAGGTGGAATATGGTAGTAGGAACTGGCAGGAGAAGGGATATGGATCCACAGAGCCAAAGACAAAACCCCGAAAGATGTATGGACAAACACAGGGACAAGCAAACGGAAGCGGAAATGCTTTCAGCTGTCGAATTTGTATGAGCTAAGGGCCCCATTCCTTCTCCAGAGGGCCAGAGAGCTTTTGTTGTAAGCGCTCAATCATTTGATTGTTGCAACTGCGGAGCTTGGCTCATCGATCAGAATTAATAAAGATTTGGTCCTGGTGATTGACTGACTGACCCACCTCGACCAGCTGGGATTTCTGTGGGGTGGGAAAGGGGGGTTGGGAGTATAAGGGATTGGGTGGTTGCAGTATCATCATCATTGCCCTCTTTTTTTGTGTGGCTCTTAAGCAGCCTCGAATATAGCATTTGTTTCTAATCGGGGAATCCCACTTGAGTAGCATAGAAGCGTAAACGATTTTAGCATTACACAACATTAGCGAAATTAAATTGATTTCGAGGCGGAGTCGAACCACCACCACCTTGAGTACACTCAAGGAAAATCTAGGGTGATTTGGGGTGAATTAATTTGGGGAATTTGTAGAAGGAATAAGTAAATCAAATGTATTGTTAAAGGGAATATTTAAATGTGAATTTTATATTAGAAATTATTTTAAAAATTATAATAAATTATAATATATAAATCTTAACCCCTTCCAAGGATTTTTTTTTATATATTTTCTTCGGGTTTATAAACAAATCTCACTTGTAGAAAAGCATTTTATTAATTAAATTTATATTTAATATTTATATAATAATATTATTTCACATATTTTTTAAATACTTCTAAATTATATTTAGAAGTATTTAAAAAATATGTGAAATAATATTATCCTTGAGATTTACACGCTCCTTAGCTGTAAGTGATAGTCCTTTTAACAACTTCCTGGGATTTCTCTTTATTTTTTATATATTTGATTAATAAATTAGACACTCTTCCTATCACTTTCCCTTATTAAATACCTCATAAGATATCCTTTAATATATATCTGAAATAACTTAAACATTGTCTTTTCCTATATTCCAAGCTCATTATAATGACTCGCTTGGCTTGATTTATGCCATAGCGCCCGCAAGTATGCAGCGTAAATATCTTTATGAGCCAATATACTTATGAGGGTTAACTCCATTAGTGCACTTGTATAGTACTATATGTACCTCACATACTAAGGGTGTACCCCAGGGGGGTGTGGATGCGGAGTCCGCTCACTAATCATATTAAACGAAATTCATACGTCGCCGCATTTATGCGATTTGCTGTTCAGGACCTCCTGGAAAAAGAGTCCAAGGAGCGGGCGAAGGGTAGCTATATATATAAATATATATTCACATATAGCTCTATTGTTGTTATGGCTCGGTCTGGCAACATTTTTCGTTGTCGTTTAAACTAATTGAGTGTTACAAATTTTATGTGCAAAATCTTTAAGCTAAATTGAAATTTGTTTTCCTTTTTTCTTCCCTGCTGCCATACATTCTCCACATATGGATGGATGGATGGTCCTGCGGGTAGCAGGAAAGTGAACCCATTTAGTGTTATGTGCACATTCTCGTCGCTCAAACCAGTAAGTGCGTTGAACCATTTTAAAATACCCGAATTGAGGTATGTTCAGCGGGTTATTTTTTTGTCCACGATAACAGCCTACACGGGGTGGAGTTTTAACATATTTAGGGGAGAAAATACGGTCGCGCTTTGCTTTCATTTTCATAATTGAGGTTGAAGTTCGCGATGAAATATTAAGTGTAGGATAAGCAAATAAATATATGTATTTTTTGTCTTTTTATGGTTTGGTTAAAATATGAAGGTATTGTTTATTTGTTTAGATAGAAATTTACATATTTTAAATGTTTTAGAGAGATTTATTTGGAGAGAGTTTTGAAAGAATAAAAAAGGGGGAAGTTTCAAGGGTAGACCACTCTTAATTCTAATAGAATTTGGTTGATTATTATTTTTAATTCCTTTTTCTTCAGTTCTTTATTTTTTTAAGAAATCCCTTAAACTATTTCCAACAATAAGAAATGACAAATGCCACCCACTCTGCCAGAATTATGGAAGCTAATTAAACTGCCAACTGAGTGTATTCTCAGAACAATTTACATAATTTACGATGCAAGACAATTGGCAGAGAAGTCATCGAAAATCTTCAGAAAGGCTTGCAGGCCAAAATAAAACAAAATTGCATTGCCAGGATTACATTTTTGTCTATATGAATTGTTTTGGCCAAGATAAGGCTAACAAGGAATCATGAGTCCACTGGCGACATGCTGGCCAAGACCAGAAGAAGCCCACACAGAATATACACAAGCAACTATATCGTCTGAGATTTATCATGGGGTTTCGTGGCCATATATCAAGTGTTTTTGGCCAAAATAATATAATATATGGCACTTGCCAAGTTCGCAATTACCAGCAGCAAACTGTCGCGGCATTTTTGAAAAATTAACATGCACGCCATTTATAGTTCTTTGTATCGGCCAGTTTGTAGATTTATGCCAATTTGATACTCCAAGTGATGCTGATTTATGGTGCCCGCTCCGAGGAACAAACTTTCGGCGGAGCCCATAAATAATGCCGGCGATCAAATTGCTACCTTCATGTGTCGATATAGGAGGAAAAATAAAATTCAAACAGAAAGAATAACAGCCAGAGAAACGTAGCCAAAAGGGCGGAGCAGCAGGCTCTGTTGGACTTTCAATTAAGGCAATTGATTTTAATTAGACCACGGCTTACCATAAACATATTCCAAAGAAATTATTATTAAACACGCGACCCTCGAAAGCTGCTGGTGTTGTGTTGTGTTCTCCCTCATGGCACCTCACCTCGCCTCGGGGGTGTAACTTAATATCTCCTCTAGCCATTCGGTTCAATTAGCAGGAATTACCGAGTTTATATGGCCAAGTCTCTCTCTCACTCGCCCCGATGCACCCTGCACAGGAGGAATGGGAATTGCGGAATGCGCCCACATCTTGGGCCAACTGCCGATATGAAGTTCGAGGAGAATGAGAAGCGATATATTCCTTAATTGGCCAATATAAAGGGGAGTAATGTGCACTGGGGGAAATCTGGTGGATTTTATTAGGATATAGGAATTAAAAATGGTGAAGAATTATATGACAATTGCAGCTATATTTCGTAGGAGTTTTTCTTAAATAAATTATTAAAAATTCTTTAAAAAATGAATAGAGATTTCATTAAGTTGGAAAGTATGATGATAATTGATGAAGGATTTTATGCAGTGTTTACCCATGTTTTTAGTAGTTTTCATTTACTTAATTTATTATAAATCTTTGGCTTTAAAAATGTAGAAAATAAAGAGCAGTGCTTCTTTAAACCATCATTTTTTAAACCAAACAAAGAATGCTGTGCTTCACCTCCAATTTGTTTCTAGCAAAGTCCAGCTTAGTTCAATTACTTCCAGAATTTAGTACCAATTTCTAGGCCTAGTTAAGTTAATTTCTCTCAGTGCTTGCAGCGGCGACGTGCCTCAATTGAGGTGATCAACGTTAATTGAAAGCCAGCGCGGATGACTCAGCTGCCGGCTCATTAAGTGGCTGGGAATGAAACTGAGGAAACTGACGGAACTCGAAGCGGTATCGGTAGCGATCAAGATGAAAAATTAACATTTCGCGCATCATTAAAATTCCAATAGAAGAGATGTGCTGGTGCTGCTGCTGCTTCGCCATATGGAAATCGTTGACAAATGCCGCAACGTGCTCAATGTCTCCATTTCCATTTCTTTGCAGCTCCTAGGCCCATGGTACTTGTCGTTTCTTTATTCTTCGGTGTCAGCTGCCGGCCGCCTGGCTCATTTGTCGCCTTTTTCCGGGGCAGACAGAGGGAGAGAGTGGGTGAAGTAAAACAAATGCGTCAACACCGAATTTTCATTTGGTTAATGTGTGAATAGGAACTAAAAACTAAATTCAAGACACACACGCCGCCGAGAGGACCATCAGTGGAATAATAACATGAATTTATCAATTTGTCATGTTGATATTTGTTTGGCAATTTATTTTCCATGTGCGCAAAGGCAGGGCGAAGAACCACATTGAACTGGACTGTGTGAGAAGGAGTGGTTCCGCTTCTCCTCAGCTGCTGCTGTAGCTGCTGGGTTTTATTTTTGGATACTCATCATCATGTGGATGGGTCTGGGCAAGGGAGAGATGTCGGTGCGGCATGTGCAATGCCGGCAATTGTGGCCAGTAATTGATTGCACTACTTACACTCAGACGGAGCGGCTTTCCCGGGAGATTAGTTGCGATTCAATGGATAATTATCATCACAGATCACGGCTGCCACAGATGCGAGTACGGGATATGGGATATGTTTGCCGAGACAGCCAAAAACTGAAATTGCCATACTTTGTTTTTGTCCCTCACACAAATCATTCAACAGTGCTAAAAACAAATAAACAATTTAAATTCATTTTAGAACACTCTAAAAAATTATTAGGTTTGGAAAACTAACTAAGATTTTGAGCTGAAAAAATAAGGAGAATAATGAAGCCTTTTAATTTGAAACTTAAATACATTTTAAGAGAATTTCCTAAGTATTTTAAGTACCAAGAATACCCAGGAAAATTTCTTAAAAATTAGGGCTAGAAATTCTCATACTATATTTTGTCATTCCCTTACATTTACCAAACCATAAGCTTAATTTTTAAAGAACAAAGCTTTTAATTTAACAAAATCTTTTCATGATTTGCCTTACTTTCCTTTCATTGACATGAAATCTTCCAAGTAATCCCCAATATGAATGAATATAACTAAAACTTTTCGAGATTTCCCTTAAGTTTGATTGACTTGAAATCCCCCCAAATTAATCCCTAATTTTCCCTCAGTGCATTAACAATGATGATGTCACCTTTTCCGAGCTCCCAGAGTTAAGCAACTCGGACGTATTAGTAAACAGCTCCATAAAACCCATTAACATCTGGTGTGATTAACTCTTGACTCTAAGCTCCGAAAAAGGGGTGATCTGCTGGCTCCTCCTGGCTTTCTCACGGCAGGGAATATGGGGGATCCCTATCCATAGGGCTATTCCCTTTCGAGACTCCTAAAAGGGAGTCGCGGGCTCTTCTTCATTTTCCACTGGGTGTCGCCACTTCAGGGTTCGTTCATTCGTTCGTTCGCTTTTGGAAATTTATGAGTTTCGCTTGAAAAGTATTTTATTGCATTTATAATTGTGTGAGTGTGTCTGGGAAATGGAGGAGGCCTGGCCCGGCCCCACCTCACTCCCCGTAAATGTTGCACATAAACTCTTTAACACTTTGCCTCTCGGTGCAATTAAAAAAAAAAAAGAAACAGTCTACTTATTGAAGGGGAAGTGGCAGAATGTATCTGTATCTGGGCAGGCACTATTCCATATCCGTATCTGTATCTGTCTCTGTCGCATCAGCTCGGTGCATTAGGGAAGATTTCTGGCGGAGGGGGCAGCCGGTCGGTGGATGCTGCTCCACTTCGGTGTTCTCCGGGGGCCACCGCATCATTTGTTTGCGCAACTTTATTAGACTCTCGAATTGCGTGTTTAGTTTTCCGAGCGATTTATGTGTGCAGAGCCCCAAGTCCCGAGCGGGTGACGAAAATGTGGGAAACTTGCCGGCGGAGAGCCATGTGTGCCGCAGACGTGGCACTAACAAGTGTTTTTCCAGCACCGCCGCACTCTGGGATGGACTCTGGGACTCCTCCCCCAATTCGGTGGATCACTCGAAAGTGTCTAACAATCCGCAGCTCCATGTTGTGTCTGACCTTTTCTTTGGCCCAACTTCAAGAAGCGTTCGTTCAATGACAGCTTTTCGGTTGATTAATAACTAGAAAGGAGGTCTTGAAATTTACACAAAAAATTATTTTAAACTCTTAGTAACTTCGAGAAGGATACTAAAGATTTTAAGTGGCAGACTCTTCAAATTATAGAAGCAAATAATAGATGTTTAAATTATTTAAAGAAGGTATTTTATTATTTAAATATAAATCTTGCAAACTATACATTTTCTTTGCTAAGAAATCTAAACATAGTTTTTTTTTTATTTTTTCTAGAAAAACTTGTGGAAACCCCCTTGATAAAGTTCAACAATCCGCAGCTCTAAAGTTCCCTGACCTTTTATTATTTATTTTCACCCTGCAGCAGAAACCTTTCGTCTTCGGTCAGCTCTCGTTTGATTAATAAGCAAAGTAAAATTGAAATTTTTTTCCAAAAACCAAAAAAAAATGTAAAACGTACAAATTGCCAGTTATTTGTTTGCCCTCGAAGTTCCGTTCCTGTACCTTTCCTTCGACTTCTTTCCGACATCCGGGATGCCGAACTTCCTTGGCGGCGGCAAGGAAATACAACAAAAAAAATTCATTTTCCACGTAATTACTCTGCTGTGATTAGTGAAATTAAACTTTTCTCTGGCATTTTCCCTTTTGCTGCTGTGCGTGAGTTTTGCTTTTTCTCGGCGAGCTGCTCTTTGATTTTTGGCCGCGGAAAAAATGGCGGCTCTTTTCCATTTCCTTCTTCTTTTTTTTCTTTTTTTTGTTAGATTTTTTTTCCACGTCTTGCAGTTTCATTTAGCGCTACGTTTTTCATGGGAAAAACTAGAAAAAAGCCAACGCAGAGAGAAAAGCGCGTAACGGCCAATTACAAGGATTGATTGTGTATGAAAATGATGTTTTCCCTCGCTGGGAAAAGTTTTTCGATGCAAAGTCTTTGCTCTAAATGCATAAGGTGTCTAATTTTTCACGACACTGGCAGCCGGCGAGGGGGTTTTCAGGGGAGAGGGAGGCGGGCGGCCAGCAGACAGAAAGCAAAGATTGACGGCCTTTGTCGCGGGACCAATGAAAATTTTAAATATAAAATGAACGAACAAATAAAAAAAAATATAATAAAATCAAGAATAAAAAGTGGGAAAAGGCAAGGGAGAGTGAGTGCTCAAAGAAAACACTTTTTGCGCGGCAGACACTTTAACACTTGAATAAATATTTGTGCGTCAGCCGAGCAGCAGCCGTGGCAGCCACCGAAAAAGGAGATTTTATAATGCCACAAAATCCAAACTAATTACTCAAGCCGCTCCGTCGGACGCAAGCATCATTTCACTTGATATCCTGTCCTGTCACAGGATGCCAGTTAGGCCCAGATCCCATTCCCATTCCCAACTCCAGACCCAGACCCAGACATCATCATCATTGCCCTGTCCCTTTGGCTTGTCGGGGAATCGCAGACAAAATAAATGTTTTGAAAATAATTTCGTGTTATTTTTTCTGCAGGCCTCGCCGGCCTTAGAAACTCAGAAACTTGGAAAAGTGTCACTGGCGCGTGTGTCAGAAATTAATATTAATTTGCTATGTCAATGCATATCCGTCATAGCGACGACAGTTGGTCCATCCTTTCGGCCAGAAAGTGGTTATTTTTCAGGGGCCTCATTATCATTTCGGGGACAAAAAGGGTGGCAAAGCACGTGCGAAAATATTTTGTAAATTATTCAAATTATTTTCACATTTTCTGGGGTTTCTTTTTCCGATTTTGATTAGGAAAACGCACTGATAGATGCGGGTTGATTCGAAATCTCTCCCTTTTTTTGTGGTTCGCAGTCCGCGGCAGGTGCTGCCACTGGAGAGTCGGACTCCTGATAGTTGTCATCGAGCCGTGCAATCAACAGCTCTCCGGAGAGGCACCATGCTGAGCACAGGGAAATGGGAAAATGGGCCTTGGGAAATGGTAACGAGAAATGGGTGGGTCAGGTCACATGCCGAATGACACACGTTTCTTGAAATTTATGCCGTGTTGCTTGATAGCGGTAAGGATATGAGAATAAAGGGTATATTGGGCTATTAGAACAAATAATATATAATATACAAAATTAGTTCGAAGAAATACATAATTAATTTTTAGATTAGATAAAACTGTCCTTTTAGTAATATTAAAAGAAATACCTAAATAAAATAAAACCCAGCGGAGGATGTTTAAGTAAAAAAAAATAAAGTTAAGAAGCTTCATTTATATTTAAACTTTTTTTTTAATTATAAAAGAAAAATAAGTTATCCAAGAAAATGTATATAATACCAAAGATAAGAGTATTTTTCTAATAAATATAAAAAAATGGAAATTTAGGAGGTTAAATTTATTTATTTACCCTGTTTTATAGAACCTTCTTTCGCTCCCTTTTATTTAAACAAAATCCTATTCAATCCCTGCTCAAATATCTTTACACAAAGAGGTATCTAAACTTCGAATTTTCATCCAGTTTTCCAGTACATTTTCCTAAAGGGGTTGGGGGATGTGACGATTTACGGTTTTCTCTGCTCATCAACACGCGACTGTCCGCCCGAAGAGTAAGGGAGATGCTTAATTTGGGCGGCTGCGACACGTGACCTTCTGCGTAGCCGAGTTTTTGGAAAAGGTGTCCAATGAGTGCGTTTTCGAAAAGAGAGTGTTTATGTGTGTGTCTGTCCCCTGGGGAGCACTGTTTACATGATTTTGTTGTTAGTAGTTTAATTTAATTAATGTTTAAATATGCAGGCTTACGACCCAAAACACACACAGGAATGGGGAAGCGCAGCGTGAGAATTGTGGGATTGTGGGAGTTTTCTTCTCGCTTGTTGCATTGAAAGGAAATGAGGAAAAATGCTTTGAAAAAGCGAAATAAAAATTGTTAATAAATTATTTGAATAGTTTATTTTTTAGTTTATATTATATTTATTATTTTTAAATTAATTTCGCACTCATACTTGTTACTTTAGAGAATTTCTAACCTAAGTACATGCGACAGTTCACAGTGACGTGTTGACTTTAAGTGCTTTTTCTTGTTGCCAAAAATAAAATGAATTGATTGCCACAAATATTTTGTATTTAAAATAATATCAAGAATTTCTTAGTAATTTTCCGCATGCTTAAGATATTACTTTTTACAAAGTAGTATTTATTTTACCTATCAGGTATTGAAGGTCTCTAGAAAAATATCTTATAAAATGGCTTGTCATTTGGTATGTTCAATTTCAAGTTCCTGTTTGTATGCCACACATTTTCTTTAGCAGCAACCTGACTTTTTCTGTTTCTTTGCTTTTTCTTGCTTTTTACCCGCTGCACTTGAGTTTGCATTTTCCGCATTTTCCTCTCGTCTTTGACAGCCGGCAACTGTTTCGTGTGCCATGGGAACTGCTCTGGCACCTTTCAGACTAGTTTTGTCTCTCCGCAAAAATATTTTGATTAGACCGAGTGAGTTGTTTTCCACGACATGTTGCATTTGGCCAAGGAAAATATTGGGAAAACTGATGGAGAGGGGGAGCCGAAGTAGGAGTTGGAGTTGGGTTGGGGAAACATAGAGGCCAGGCCGGGCAATGTGGTCAGGGCTCAATCAAGTTACTGTTAATTCGAGGACCCTCTCGCACGCACACATGTTTGCTTAAATTACATTTGACATTTACGAGTCTTGTAATAAAAACTTTTACAATGGCCGACGCCATTTTACTTGGGAAATACTTGGCAGCAGACAGGGCAGGGGATAATGGGTAATGGGTAATGGGTAATGGCCATCAAGTGCAGATCGCGTCGTAAAAGACATTTTACAGTTGGCACCGCTCGATTTCCATGGCCCCCGATTCAGATGTTCGACGTTCAACGTTCGATGTTCGATTTTCCCCGAGATCCCTAACACACTCAAGTGTGTGTGTGCATTTTTAATTAATTGGGTTTAGTTTTTATGGCTTCATTAATTACCAAACACTGCAAGGCGTGCGATGGGGTGGGCTCGAATCCTTGACTTGACGTCAGCGCCTCTTGAATAATGCATCATGACGATATATGGCATACGGATATATATATGGTACTTTCACTCCACTCCACTCCTTGAGGGTGCTGTAAATATCAATAATAAAAGTGCGACGCCAGGACCAAAAACGGAACGAGTGCATTAAAAATTTATTTGAATCTGCCTGCGACGCGTGGCTCTATATATGGGCTATATCTATTGGAAAAGCGGGGGTGCTGGCCATAAAATAATAATCTTTATGATGGCAAAAAAAAAACAAAATTTTAATACAATATTGGCGGGCGCTCCATCGTGATATCGAGGCGCGCTTCCTTGTCCTTGCGTATATCTGTCATTGTGGTGGTTTCATAAATCCACTTTAATTGCTGCAGTGATTTCTGCCATGGTCTTAGCCGTGTTGTCCTCCTTGCTGCGGACGATAAAAGCGGCCAAGTGCCAGTAAAAATCGTGTTCATTAATATTCAACTATATGCGTTTAGTGGCTCCTCCCATTTACTGCCGCAGATAAACTTCGCTGAAGAGCAGCTGCTGCGATGGATGGGATATTTGAGGGGCAATCTATGCTTGTTTCATTTCTTCTATACTTTTTAGATTGGTGACTGGGAAATTACGAACATATGTACATATATTAGGAACGACGTTCTAAGGATTCAACATATTTTTATTTAAATTTTAATTATTAATCTCGAGGAAGAGGTCTTTAGTTAGATTGAAAGTGGGGAAACTAAAGATTACAGAGTTTTAATTTACTGATGTCTCAATAAAAAGTCTAGTGATCATTTATATCCTTTTAATTTAAATATATTTCATATATATATCTTATAATAATTCGTTATTACTATCAAAATTATATTTTAAATTCTCTCTGAAGTTGTTTTTGTTTATATTATTCTAAAATAAATTATATTCCTTTGCAGAATTTTCTATGATTTTAGTCAAAAGTTGAAACTATAAATTTAATAAGCTGAATTATTAAACCTTATTAAAACTAACACTGAAAATACTTGTTTTTAGCTTATTTAGGATCGATTTAAAATTGAATCTCAAGGAGATGCAAGCTTTAACTTCCTAAAACCATCATATCTACCTTTCTGCTGCTATAAATCTAATATTTAAACAATTATAAAACAGATACCGCGACTACCTTGGCCCCATCTGGAATCCATGCCGATCTATCAACTGACTAAATTCTTCAAAGAAACCCATTGAGGCCTTTGATTTATGCCACACTTTGCACAATATGCAAATTCAGTAATTTTCAGTAATTCACATTTCCGCAGCGTCGTTCGAGCCAAATTCTGTTTTTGACCTGCCCAACTGTCCGGCGGATTGTTCCGCCCAAATAGATGGATGCAATCTCTATATAGAGGAGAGCGGGGAGTTTTTGTTTTGACCATGCCTCATTTACATTTATTTGCCAATTTATTTAACGATCGATCGTAAAGCGTTTTGCCGCCTTGGACAAACGGATTTTGCAAATATACAATTTGTGTGTGTGTGTTTTTTCAACATTTTTGTTTTTCAGTTTTTCCGTTTTGCAGTTTTTCAATTTTCAACGGCTGCGATTCGGTTTGTCTCTGGGGATTTTATGTCGAAATGGGGAGCGGTGGAGTATGTGTATGGAGAACACACGAATGAGTCGAGTCATGTCGACTTGGCGTTGTTGTTGTTTACGTTTCTGAGTGAATTTTCATATTTTAATGTTTGGCAACATTGTTGTCGCCTCAAAAGGCCGACCAACCGACCATCCGTCCGACCTCCGTACGTCCGCCGGTCATAATTTCCGGCGTGGAATTCGTGGAAGTCGTGGTCTCCCTCCCGACCGTATAATAAGGCTCTCTCCGCCATATGCCTATATGTATGTCTCTCTCTCGACGTGGTGGGGCCTCGCAAGATCGTAAAGATCGGACATTTTTATAGGTGTCAGCAGCACAAAGGTGTTTTCTCTGCCCCCAATGTACATACATAGTTTATGTCGCTCTGAGATGTCAAAGCAAAAGCGGAAAAAGGCATCAAAACACCGAATATAAAAACGAGAGACGCTCCTTTGAAGCTCCTCTACAAACAAATAATCGAGGCGCATTCCGATCGCAGCAAGAAATCTGCACTGAACACTACATTTTAGCCAAGTTTATGGGTTAAATGATAAGTTTGAATACGATTTTTATTGAGAATTATATGGTAACAAATTAATTGCTTCTCAAATCAAAAATACAAATAGGAAAAAAGACTGCAAGTTGTAGAAATTCTTAACAATTTTGTTAAATAGCTAAATAATCCGTTTATAATTTATTTGATTTAATATATGTTTAATATTTTATTAATCTTACAAGCTTACAGTTTTCAATTACTGTAAAATATGAACAACAAATATTTATAATAAGGTTGAGCTGGCATACAAATATTTGACCAACATAATCCTTATATCCTGCACAAAAAGGATGTATGGTTTCAAAAACAAAAGAACACTCTCCCTTCTCTAATGATTTTCCATTATTTCCTCATTTTTCCCGGTGTTTTTGGATGGATCTATCCCATTTGGATCATGATCTGTGCAATGGCGCCCATCGGCCGCGATGAGCTTGAAATTTTATATGCCGCCGGCACTCGTCTGCGTCTGGCATTTATGCAAACATCTCGACTAATTGGCCAAACGATTCAGTTTGGTTGCGATCGGATCGGATCGGATGGGTATATATGGTACAAAACAGTGCTTTATAAAGTTCGCCCCGAGACGTGCGTGCGTGCGTTGGGGCCATTAAAAAATTATTGAAATTGAACATTTTGAAAATAAACTGGAAACGCATTTCGGCGTTCGGACGTTCAACGTTCGACGTTTCGTTGGAAAAGTGTGGCACACGGCGCGCTTCATTTGTGGCCACTGCAAGACGGTGAAGAGCGGAAAAATCGCCTTCGATTAGGGCTGCATTTTCACGTTTTCCCCAGGAAATGTGCGTAGTTTTTTTTTTTTAATTTTCCTCAGCTTTTCAACGTTTGGCTTTTTCGCCAGCCGAGAGAAAATTTAATTTATTGCCTTGCCTCCCATAGTCGTCTCCCAAGTCGATCCGCTATATAGTACTATATGTAGTATACACGATCCCGGTCGATTTGTGTACGTGAAAAGTGTACGGCGTATTTTTAAGTGAAAATGAATTGAAATGAAATGATTTTTCATTTATTCGCCGACGCTGCGACGCCAACGAGACTGGCCCCGCCCCTTTCGGAGCAATGTGTCCGAGTTTCCGACTCTCACCTCCCCGAAAACCCGGGGAAAATGTTGGGGAAAATTGTCGTTTGGTTTGGGGGAAAATTCGCACCTAGAACTCGCCCCGATTTCGTCCCGTTGAAATGTGCCAAATAATGCGGCATTAAGTGGTTGCACCTTTCTGCAGCAAGGTGCATTGTTGAGGCTGCTATTGTGCACGGGGAAAAATTCTAGTATATTTATATTCTTTAATAAATTTTAATGAGGAAATATGACTTAAGAAAAAATATATGCATTCTTCGAAATAAAAAAATATTTGGTCAAGAAAATGTATGGATTTTATTACAAATAAAAATGAATTTCAAAGATGAATATAAAAAGCATTTTTAAAATGTTTCAGGAAAGGCAAGCCTTGGATATGTTTTTTAATATAGAAGAAAATTACAAATTAATTATTTAATATATATTTTTCATAAGTTATTTTAACTATAAAATGTTTAAGAATTAATTGAAATTTTTATTTATATTTTTATAATAGGATAAAAGCATTTTCAACTTAATTTCTACAAAATTCATATTTTTTCTAAGGTTGCAAGCATTTTCATAAGTAACTTTAATTAGATTTGAATACTTTATTATGTTTATAAACTATTTAATATTAAGATTATTGTGTTCTGTGCTCTCTCTGTAATCGTTGTGACTGTCAGCATCGCCATCACGAATCACGGGCGGATTCGAGGCGTCACATCACATCACATCGGCATTATCGCAGCGCCACTTGAATGTCGAAAGCGCCACAGGCACAGAATACAAAATAAAAGAAAAAAATAAAAAATAAAATAAAATAAGTAAAATAAGAAATAATAAAATTGAGAATACAAAGGTGTGACAATGGCGACAAGGCCCGCATAGTGACAATAATTTGTGGGCCGTGTTGGCAACTATTTTCGATCAAGGAATGGGAATAGGGTAGAGTACAGTAAATGCTGCCTGTGACTAACTAAACAGTTTATAACTATAGGTTTATGAGACTATATTCTACTAGTAAAAAATCAGTTTTCCTTGCAGCTAACCTCCACTGCCTGAGGAAGTAGGTTGACGCCACCTAAGTATGCGGTGGGGCCCAAAAGGTGCCACTTTCTCGAGGAGTTTGACGCCCGCAGAGCTCGCGGAGTGGGAGTGGCAGGGGGGCGGTCCGACATGCTGGCGTCAGTGTCAGTCTTTCGGTCTTTAGTCCCCAGCTTCCCAGTCAGTCTCCTGGCACACAGACTATATAGTCTGGCATCTATTCCCAGAGCGCACCGGCGAGTATGTGTGTTGCAATTATGCAGACAAGATGTCGACGCGAATTGTTCGCATTCGTCGACATTCGACATTCGAGGTGTGGCTGTGGTTTGTGACTGTGACTGTGGCTCCCCAGCGAATGTTCTTAACTCAGCTGGGCCCTAGGTGCTAATGGTCAATAAATATGAAATTTTTATTGACTTACGCAACACGAGCTGCAATCTAAAATGCAAACACACATCATCATCCCGGATCGTCTTAGCTCATCTTTGTGCTTTCCGTTCTCACGTTTTCCGGGCTAACAAGCTCCCAGGAGTGAAATAAAAACGGAAAGTGCAAAATCATACGGAAATATGCGGCTACGTGATGCCATCGCTTTGGATTTCTTATTTTTTTCTCTGTGAAGATTTGGAATTTTTCCTGTATTTTTCTGGCCAATTAGTTGCGGTTTTGTTTTTCTGGTTAATTTATATTTTTTTTATATTATTTCAGCTTATTTTGTTGAATGAAATTAGTAACGAAAGATTTTTCCCAACTGATTTTGTATTTAAAAGCTTATAAATATTATTTCCCCCAAAAGTTATCTGAATTTACTACTTTCTCATTTATTTTTTAATAGACATTTCGTATGACTAAGCTATAATGCAATTTAGAACTAAAAAAAATGGCAATTAAACGCAGATGCTTTAGCATTTAGTTTCCCCATTCTCTTTAGGATTTGGTTGTGGGACTGCCCTCTATATTACTGGCCAATTAGCTGGCCTGTTCTGGCTAATTGTCGCACCCGCTTGTCTACCTCATTTGGTCCATTGTCGCTGTCTGCGGGAAATTAATCATGGGCCCCAGATGCACTGCAATTCGGTTCCCCAGAAACTTGCATCTCCCATCGAGGCATGACCGGAGTTTGACTTTGTGGATACATTGTGTTACGGCACGGTACAAACTATCCGCGTATCTGTATCTCTTGGCTATGGCCTGTCAGCACTTGGCCAATTGTTCTCGAGGGCTCTCCTGCCACGTCGTCGTCGTCGTCGTCATTGCCGGGATTGGACTTTTCCACAGAAATGAGAGGAGAAAAAACCGCAGAAAGGCGCGCGCGAGGCCAGATGAAATATGAACTATTTTAACGCCTACTTAATTTATTTGTTTTTGGCCGCTGCTGTAGTATAAATTTTAATTAATTTAGCGTTGAAGTGAAAGTGTTAAGTGATTTGCTTGGCTGCCGCCAGCTATACCTTCGACTACCACAAGATATATAGCAAAGTATAGTATATATATGGGGGGTATTGCCATATAAACTCTATATATAGCGGATACGTATGGGCCATCAAGTGCAGCTGTGGTAGGTAAGGCCGTATTTTCAGTATTTCTTGCGCTCGACCTAAATAAATAAAAATATGTTTATAGGCAAAATATTAAAGGCAAACAAAGAGCCACCCCAAATATCCTCCACACTCCCCAAACGAGGCCATCCTGCCACACATGTCCCCTGACCAATTCATAAGTTTGCACTTAAAGGACACGGACACGGACATGGCCAACCTGTCCCAAGGTTGGACACTCCAAGATGGCTCGCACATAAAAGCATAATAAAATGTATTTACCCCAGGATCAAATTATGAATCTGCTTATGGGCAAAACAAGGACCAAGGGACAGGATAGCCGAAAAGGTGAGCCCAGCTCCTTCTTCTTCTATCGGTTATGAAAGCCGCAGGCTGCCTTTGCCAAAAAAAAAGGACAAAACGCATATTTATGAAATGAACAAAACTATAAAGGACACACACACTTGCAGCACTGAAAAAAATATAGAATCTAAAGTATAATTATAATTTTGTTAAATATTTTGGCTACAAAATAAAAAGTTTCTTCAGTTGAAAATAAAGGTCTGACTTGTCATACTTATTTTCCCAATTTATTTAAATATTTAAAAAATTAAAATAAAATATAACAAAATAAAGCTTAACATTTCCATAGTTTTTTAATTATATAATTTTTCTCTTCGTGCATAAGAGAAAGTATGAGGCCCGACAATGTGCGGACATCTACGGAGATTTGCTTTTTCGGGCTGTGCGACCGACAATGAAAATTTGTGCACATTTCAGCAAAATCCAGGGCCTGAGGTGGTGGCCTTCTCCTTGAAGGTGTGGCCACCGTATACCCGTATGTCCCTTTTTGGGATGGCCAAAGTATAGAGTCTATTACCCCGAGTTTATGGCGCACGCAGTTACACCTATAGCAGCCTCGGGCTATGGCAGCATATGGTCAGAAGTGAGGACGAAATACCTTTCGAGGGCGGCAGCCACCCAGCCACCCCCAACCCCAATCGCCCAAGGGCATCACCACCACCAACCACTTTGTTTATGCCAGTCGCAACATTTTACAAAGTTTATTCCGCCTTGGCATCATCAACGGCCATCGGAATCGTCATCATCATCATCACCATCACCATCAGTCCTCGCAATTCTCGGGTGACATCTGGATGCTGGATTTGGATTTGGATCCAGAACGGGATGCCCTCCAGGGTGTCCAGGAGTTGCTTAAATATGTGCGTCACATACGGCCAAGTCGTCCCCCGCTTCTCGGGGGGAATTACCTTTGGTGCAGAAAAACGAGAGGCGAGAATTACCTAGCCTTAGTCCTGGTCGAGTGGCCAATTCGGTTTCTTTTTGTTATCCTTTTGGAATCAGCTCACGTATCGTTTTATTAGTCAATCAAAGGATACTTTGGGGGCGCATCTCATTAAAGGTAGGGCAAATAAGGTGAAAAATAAAAATTAGACTGTAGTCTTTTGTTTATTTTATGGGAGAATAATTTAGTTAGTTTAGTGAAGTATTGTAAAATTTTAAAATCCAAAGTAATAACAGGAGCATTTGAAACGACAAAGGTGAAAAATATTTAAATAAAATCAATTAAAACAAAAATTTATTTAAAATAATATATGTGCAATAAAGAATATTAAAAGCAGTAACATTTGAAAACACAAAACAATGACAGGAGGTAAAACGACAAAGATGAAAAAGATTTAAATGAAATTAATTAAAACAAAAATTTATTTAAAATAATATATGTGCAATGAAGAATATTAAAAGCAGAATGAATGTAAATAAGGTGGAAAATAAAAATTAGACTACAGTCTTTTGTTTATTTTATGGGAGAATAATTTAGTTAGTTTAGTGAAGTAAATGGGGAGATTACGCAAATTTTGTATTGTATAATTTTAGAATCCCAATCAATGGCAGGAACAGATAAGACAAAAGTTAAAAATATTTAAATAAAATTAATTAAAACAAACATTTATTTAAAATAATATATGTGCAATAAAGAATATTAAAAGCAGAAGAATGTAACTGCAGCCCAAAATCCGAAATATGTAAATTTAAATAATATTCTGGAGGGCTTTTCATTACAAATTTGTCAAAAATAATTCAAAATAAAAATTAAACTGCAGTTTTTTTTCAGTTTATGGCAAAAAATAATGATGCAAGTTTTAATAGGAGAATCCTTGAACACATATTTCGTTTGTACACAGAAAATTAACAAATTGGAGGGATTATACCATACTACAAATAAAAATAAATAGAATTAAGAAAGCAACAAAGAAAAATAAATATATTTAAAATAATTAAAAGGTTCGAAGGACAGAGGCCTACAAAATTTGGTCCGCAAAATGACAATAAAATAAACAAAATAATTAGTTTACTTTTCTAAATAAAAATAAAATAAAAAACAAAACAAAAATGGGAGAGCAGTCCTTATGACTCCGACTGCTGGTCGTAGTATGAAATAAGCCAACTGAAAACTTGGCCAAGTAAAACCTAATTTGGCAAAGATTACTATGATGGATTCTAGTTGAGAGTTTCTAAAATCAGCTAACGAGTTGAAAGGCAACGCTGATTAATTCTCAATTTGTGAACGGCAAATGCATTCAGCGAATCCGAAATGTAAAAATGTAAAATGGGAAATGCCTTTTTGCGCAATATTATTAAAATGTCTTGAAAAGAACTCTCTTCGCTGCTGCTGCACTTTGCATTAAAAATTCGCTGTCTAAAAGCTCAACAATTAGCAACAATTTCCGAATGCAAATGCAAAAGGCAGAGGCGGAGACAAGGGCGAGTGAAATTAAAGCAACTTAAATGGAACTTATTAGATTTGTATACTTTTAATTTGCATTCATAACAGACTGGCGCTATCCTTTGTAAGGATATGCCCGTTCCTCTTCTTGACTTTGGCCAGCAGTTGGGTTCTGGGCCCCCAAAACAACCGGAGTGGAGTGTTGAGGGCGAAGGAAACCCTTTCTTGTTTTTCCTTCAGTGGACATGACGTATTCCTTGGTCCCCCTGCTCCCCTTCGTCTTGGTTGATTTAAATTTTGCCTTTGCCGGAATAAAAGAAAATTAATTTGTGCATATTTCTTGAGCTGCTGGCAGACGAAATACGAGCGGCTTCAGCTGCTGGCTGGACATTTATTAAAAGCCCCAAAAAAGGAGTTTCTTACTGCTGTTGGCCCAAAGGGAAATGGAAACCTTTCTCTCTTGGCCAATCGTAGAAATAATAATAATAATAATAACCGAAAAACCAAACCGAACCGAAAAGGCGAGCGCCACCGAAAGGGACGTTCAAGTGAAAAGAAATTTAATAAAACGAAAACAATTTGCCAAAATGAAAGAATAATAATAAGGAGAAGCAGCCAAGGCGCAGGAAATCTCTCCTGCAGAAAGAGAGAAATGCGAATCCCAGTGGCAGTTGTTGTTCCCACACTTTATATATTCATAATTGCATGGACATTAACGCTGCATACCCCTGATCCTATTCCTGATCCCAAGGATGCGGAAACGGCGACAACACACGTGCCATGAACGATGACAAAAATGATATTGATGTACAATCGAACAATGATCGGGTGCGTCTCGGCCATAAATCCATTAGTCCATAAATAGTATTGATATGGAATGAAAACAAAAATAAAACTGAAATTATTTATACGATTCGCACGGCGCGACAAGCAGGAAAATTAGTGCCAACCGGAGACAGGAGACAGGAGAGACACGAGTCCCGGACATTGTGAGGGGAGGAAAAATTGCACAGGGGATGGATGCTCGAGTGGGAAATGCGTTCAAGTTTTCCCTCAATTGGCTCGATGCGCTTCAAATGATTCCAAAGATTCGCATACAACAAAGCGAAAGGCCATCGAACAACTGTATCGAATTACCAATCAGCCAGGACAAAGGAGTCCTGCCAGAGGGTCAAATCCCACACCCTTTCAGCTTCAAACAGGGGAGGGAAACTAGAGCAAGTGGTGACATCACCTCTGAACCTGTAGCGAGAATATATGGAAAGCTTAATAAATTAATAAATTAAATATTTATTTAAATATTATAAAACTAATCCTTGAAACAATTTCCCAACTCATTTTCCTAGTGTACATCCGCCTCCATATAGAGCCATCAAGAGCGTTATGAATGCTCTTTACTATCACTTACGTCGACTCCTTCCATCGTCGAACAATTGAATTGAAAGGATCATCAAATGGCAAATTCTGGTTTGAGGAGCATCTTGGCCAAATTGCCGACAATTTGGGTTAACTGTAAAATTTTCTGCAGGCCGAAAGAGCAAACAGTAAACAGCAAAACGGCAAAACGGCAAACGTGCAAGTTTTTGACAAATACAAATGTGAATTGCGGACACTAAACGCCCAGCCCCGCATCCTGATTTTTTGCCAAATAAAAGATGAAGACATCCCCGGGATTGACAGGCCAAGAGGGGACAGTGCCTGGCCCCATAAAACTCATTGGGCCGTAAAGGATGCGAATGCCTTTTAATAATAAAATGAGCAGCCAGAGAGAAACCAGGATCGGGTGGACAGGAGCAGGACTTGGGCCGGGTTGGGCTGCATAAACTAAAACTAAAGCCGCTTGTCTATGCCCAGGCACGTCTTAAATGTTCAAATTATGTAAAATAAAATGTGCGCCAAAAAAAAAAGACAAGAGACTGGAAGGCTAAGGGAAAGGAAGGCTAGGCCAAAGGATAACGGGCGGAGAGGGGGTCAGGACTCAGGACACGCTGACGTCAGCTCTGAGTGACAGTGACAAGAGGGCCAAAAAGGTGGGGGCAGCGGAGGATTCAACCGAGCACTTGAATATATCCTGGAAAGGTGCAAAAAAGCAAGCCAGGATTGACACTTCTTTGCTCATAAGTATCCAGGCATACACTCAGGCAAAAATTATGCTCAAATAAGTCTAAAAATAGTATAATAATTTTTATTTAAAATATAAATTAGTTGAAAAATATTTAAATAATTTTACGTGTTTTAAAGAAATTAAATACTCAAGATAATTTAAGGAAAAAGTCTTTATTGTCTATAAAAAATATAACAAAACATTAATATGTTATTTATATTATTAAACTATTAAGTATTTCCTTTAATTTATATTTCAATAAATGAATTTTACAAATATTATTAAACTTTTAGCTTGAATAAAATTCTTTGAAAAGACTCAATCGATTCTAGTCACCTCTCTCATCTTGATTTCTCGTATCTAAATACAATTTCTCCAAGTGCACTTTTGGCTGCTGGCCATTTGCATGCCCCGAACACCGCTCACCGTCTCTTTCCTGGGCCTTTCATGGATCCTGCGTGTCCTGGCTAATAACCGTGAGTAAGCAAACAGGTGCAGCTCGCCCGCCGGTTGGCTGTGATCAATCTTTCGCTAAGCTTTTGTTTTCGCCAGGCTTTTGTCTCCGGACAAAAGTTGGCCCTCCTTCCATGATGGGTGAATACTTAGAAGTCCCCGGGATTGAGATGTCCTTTGGGTCTAGTGACAGGCAAACAACGGCGCGTCCTTTTTATTGTGTCCGTCTCGGGGTCCGTTTCGCTCTCGCCCTATGATTGATTAGCAATTAATTAGCTACACAAATAACTGTAATTATATGCGAAGCTGGGTGGGGGGGTGGCTGTGTTTTTGGACTGAAAGGAATGAGGACCTCTAATGTCAAGGGTCTCTCCGGCGGCGGGAATTACTTGCAAAAGCGTTCCACCTTTTTTTTCGCGGCCTCGCATCTCGTTTTCTCATTTGCATTTTGTTTTTCGCTATTTTTTATGGCCCAATGAAACGAATTTCTGTGCTCTAACTTTGTCACTTGCGGCTGCCATTGCCATGGCTTTTTATGAAACGAATCCCGGCTAATGACACCCCTCTGAGCAGGGGGAAGGAGCCGGAGCAAGAACAGGAGCATTCGTCACACTTAGCCAAGGAGGCCATAGATATCTGGCTGCGATTGGGTTACTATATATTTTACTATGATATATATTTAGTAGCAACCCCGAGATGTTCATGGAATCAGTTGCAGGAACAACATCCTTAAAGTTTGGTTTTGCTTTCTTTTTTGGATGTTGAAAAAGAATGCTTAAGTTAAGGAAATATTTTTAAATTATTTAAATATTTAAAAGTTGGTTTTTAGTCTTTAAGTTAAATGAGTTTTCTTTAGATATATTCTTTAATATAATTAAAAGTTAAAATTTCTGCAAATAAAAATATCTTTAGAGTTTTCTTTAATGAAAATTCCTTAGCTTAATTTTCGTTTCCCATTAAACATATAGAAAATGCTCATATAAAGACTCTGCCATTGTTTTAGACCTTCTCAATCGTTGTCCTTTTCAGAGGCTGGGCCAAAAGTTGTGAGCTGTCCCTGCAGTTGACATCCCGACCGTTTCTCCTTTTTTCTTTATTTTGGCTGGCCAACAATGCATGACTGACCCTGTCAATACTGGCGACCCCGAATCCATTTAGTTGCTCCAACCATATATGAGATATTTAATGCATGCAATATGGATTGTCCCCGAAAGCAGGAGGAGGGAATGGTTTGGTGGAGGGCAAAAGTGCGTCCAAAACTCATGTCATTGTTTCGCCGAACTGGAACTGGGAACTGCATTCCTACCCCTACCCTGCCCTGACCTCAGAGCTGGCTGACATTGAGTGCTCCGACAGGCGACGTGTGCAGGACCCTTTTGCCTGCGGCCGGCATCCTTTATGGCTGAAAGCTTTTGTCGCTGCCGTGCCACTAAACATGTCGCTTTCGGAAGTCCCTGGCTAGGCGCCAAAATATAACTTAAGTTTCTGGTCAAATGAATTTGGCAAAGGTAGTAGCAGCCAGCTTGGAGAAAATTCGAAGCGTCGCCAGCGAGATTCGAATTTATGCAAAAATGCCAAAAGGAAAAATCTGTTGTTTTTGCAACGAGAAAAAGCTCACCACAATTGGCAGTTTAAGTGGCTTTTGTTAAGAGCGAGTTTTCTTTTCTGGTTTTTTGTATTTTTCTTGCGTTTTCTTCTCTGTTTTGTGCTGTGTCACCTGTTTTTGGTTTTTGGTTTCCCCCAAAAACACGAAACTTTTTTTTACGATCTTGTCAACATTTTGAGTTGAGTGCATTTTTACGCCTCGCCTCTGGCGGCGTCTCAGGATTCCTGGGGATTCCTGGGTGGCCGTAAAATCGAAAAGTAATGCAATAAAATTCGCTTTCATTAAAAGCATTAAAATAGGTTTTTGACATGCCATAAAAATTGTTTCCACGTAAGCGTAAGGAAAACTGCTGCTGCCACACTTTTCCCCCCCTCGGCGAGTGCGAAAGCTTCGCGCGACTTCTAAATGGGAATTTTATTGTTCTGGGAGCTGTGGCCGCCGCATCGCCATTAGCCGCAACACGGCACTCCGGCACTCTCACCTAGGACGTAGTCGTAAACCATTCCGCCAGCTCATCTTCTGGGGAATCCCTTTCGCTGGGATGCTGAGCAGAGTGGCAACCTCTCCAGAGATTGCACAACTCCTTTATCGCCTATTCATATCCATATGAGACGAAAAATATTATCAAAGCGAATACTGGACGCATTCATCCCAAATGTGAATCATAAATTCTATGAAAAATTGGATGACATATCGAACAAATATACATATATGCGTATTCATAGCAATTAAGTGCAGACTTTATAGGTGGTACACAAATAGGGCTAAACAACTCCCATTTTTGGCTATTTGTGCACTGGAAAATTAACTTGCATGACTAAACCTTCTAAAAAAAATAATTTTCTAAGATTTAACTTTATTTAAAATATATTAGAGAATTCAAAGGATTTAGTGTGACAAATAATTGAATTTGGATTTCATATCATTTTTTACTTAGTTTCCATGTTAGTTTCCTCTCAGTGCCTGGTCATGTTTTTGGAATGGACAATTGGCAAATGTTCGTCCGCTAAATGGGGGGCGATACAAATCGAATGGGGATTTTATTTCAACGTTATTAACTTCAAATTACGCACACAGAGCGCCGTCGCAGACAAGTCAATGTCCAATCCTTAATTGCAAGAGGACAGCGTGTGGCGAAAATATTTTGCTCACTGAGGCAGCGGAGGGGAGAATATTTTCATGATGTAATAAATGAAATTAATTTCAATAATTGCAGCAATTCGGCGGTGCTGTGAGAGATTTCCTTTGGGCCGCTTGCTTTTCGTTCAGCTTTTATTTAGGCCACTTATTTTATTTTATCTCGGCCATGATTCGCGATGAGGCTGGCGACTGTGCGCGAACGTTTGGCGCTGACCATGAAAACTGCTTAATCGGAAGAATGAATATGAATGTTCCAATTGCGATTCCGCCCCGCATAAATAAACGAGGAGAGAAGCGAATAAATGTGGAAATCCAAATGTTTTCCTTTCGCGTACGTACGTTCTTCTTTTTATATCGTTCTATTCCAATACTTTTTTTTCCATCATTTACTTATTTTTGTTGTCTCTATATTTTTTTGCAGCAACAGCAGCATTTTTAATATAGCAAAATACACACTGTCATATCCAGTACCGCCTCACCCCCAAGGTCTGAACATTTGTGTGGAAATGGCCATAGAGAGTGAGTATATATTCGCATTTATAATACGGAGCCATATATTTTCATGAACAGTAAATTAAGCAGGGCGAAATTGGGATTCCTTTGACAGAGCAATCACAGGGGGGAAAATGAGCAGAAATATGGCCAGGAAAATTGTAAGGATTTCGTAATATGTTGAGGTTTCTCTAGGCTATATTTACATAAGAAAAATAGTAATAAAGGCATTCTTCTTTTTAAAATCCACATTAACTTATTTCTTATTAACCTTTACAATATAAATTTATCATATAAATTAACCAAGCAACTCTCATTTCATAAATCAACCTAGAAAATCAAATTATTTATATCTTAAAATTCCAAAACTAATTTCTATAAAATTAGCTCTTGCTTAATTATGGGCTTTTTATGCAAATTACTTACTGCCGATTTGTGTACTTTGCTAAACTTAATTTGTGATAATGTAGCTACTGCAAATTCAAATGAAAAGACCGCAAAGGAAAAGCAATTGAAGCAGGAGAATGGAAAACACTTCCTGGTTGTACGTCGTAGTTATACCATACGCAACAGTTATCCTGGTCCTTTGAGAACCTATGATGGCGAGGAGAGGTGTGAGCCGCGTTTGATACGCCTGTCGGATCTAAAATCCGACGAAATCGATTTCATATTGAGCTTGTGTGATGATCAGGAAGAAACGGAACTAAAATGTGAGTCTGACGAGGGAGAAAGCTGTGAGGAAACATCTACAGAAATCTGTGAAGAAAATCCTAAAGAACTCAATGAAGCAAAACAAGAACCTAATGAAATCAATGAAGTTAAAGAAGAACAAAGCTGTAGCTCAGAAGAAGATCTCAAGAAATTCGAGTCCCAGATTTTCATCAATATGTTGCCCCAACAAAAAAAGTCCATTACATTGGAAAGCATTTGTAGCGATGATCTACCCACGACCGAGCAATTAATCCGCATGGAGCTTCGTGCCAGGACTCTGTATGAGGTAGCCACTTGCCAAGATCCTTGTGCACCCCCCTGGGAGTGTCTCGAGTCCACGCAAAAGTTACGTTTCCATTGGCAAGCCTACGCAGGAGTGAAGCTCCAGGAGGCGCCCTTCGATAACTTCCGGCAATCCTACCTCAAAAATCGCCCCAAGAATTGCCCCAAAAAAGGAGTTCGCCAAATCAAATCCCAACTTGAACGCCACTGGTGCAACATGGATCGCAGCCAACGAATGCCCTTCATTGTGCAATCGCTACTGTACCAGGTATCCATGGGGGCCATCAATCCCAGGGATGACTGTGCAGTGCGTGAGTTCTTTAGGAAAGTGAAGTAGGGGAGAACGACGGACGATCCATTTCCATTTTGCATTTCCATTCCATTTTTGTTCTTTTCCTTTTCGGTTTTTATACAAACCAGATGTTGATTCTATTTTCGGCCAGAGCCTCGAAATTCGCAGCTCTTTCTCCCTCGATATCGTGCTCTTGAACCAGTTTCGGATCCGCGGAGGAATAATGGATCCCCTTCTTTGGTCCAAGGTCGCCAACTGACATGGCATTGGCACTCGATTAACAATTAACTCGTCAGCAGTCAAGGTCGCGCAGAAGGAGGGAGGAGGAGGGAGAGGGAGGGAAAATCCCCAATCAATTTCCCAGGCGCATACATTAGCCATAAAAATTTGTTGTACTTCGTAGAAACGAAACAAATAAAACAAACGAGAGGGAAAAGTTTTTAAAATGTAATTTCGTTGGCCGGCAAAATAAATAAATCGAAAGTGGGGAAATCAAAAGTCCGCATCAGATCGTCCAAGCCAGGCATTATGCTAATGGAAATCACAGAAATCACAGGGGGGGAGGGAAATGTCTGCTGTAAAATGGTAGCCGGGGGTCCTGGTTTATGGCCGTTGACAACTTTTGGCGAGCCGGGCATAAAACGAAATGAAATGGAAAACTAAACCGAAGGAGGAAAGTCTCGAAATGGCCAACGATTCGCCACGAACTCTAACTCAAAAGCGGAGCAGTGGAACTGTATCGAAGGAGTCGCAATTTATTGTCCCAGATATTGACTTTTATAGTGGCATCCTCCGCATCCCTTTTCCGGACTCTCATAATGCGACATTTCGCTGGGAAATCTCTTCACGAGAATCGGGAAACAATTGGCATTCGTGAATTTCGTATGCCTGCCACCAACAGTTCAAGTTCGGTTCAAGGGGGTTTTCCCTCCCCCAACCCTCAACCCTCAACTCTTTTTTTCTATTTCGTTTTTTTATGGACGACTGTTGCAAAGATTTCGTTGTTTTGATATTTGGCAATTTTATTGCCTCGACCCAAGTTCGCACCTCAATTTGTCTTCGTAAATGTGAAAAATGTGGAAATTAGTTGGCGGTCCGAGCGGCAGCCTCCCATTTTCGGTTGTTGGGTTTATGGCCAAACATTTCATCAATCACGCGGGGACGTGTCACACCTATCAGGACCGCTGACGCCCGGCTCAGATGCAGATCTGGTCCTTGCAAAAAAAAAGCGGAAAGGGGAAACCCCATCGTAAAAAAAGGAGTGCGCAAGCCACGCCTCCTGTCTCCGGTTTTGGTGTGAACTTAATGGCCGCAACAGGAATCTTTGTCACACTTTCAGGCTCTCTTAACAGGCGAAGAAGGACATTTGGCATGGTTCTCATTATCAGATGCTGAGGTAAGGGATTTTTTAGAAAGGAAAAACAAGAGAGTAATTGGAGTTGAAGGTATATAATTTTGAATAAATTAAAAGGCAAGGAATTTATATGATTTTTAAAGCTAAAAGAAAACGCAGAAATTCTAGATTTTAAAATAAATAAAATTGTAATAATGGGATACCTTTGATTTTATTATTATTAAATTCTTTATAAAGAAAACGTTGATATATTTCTTTTACTTTAATATTATTTGCTTTGTCAATAGTAAAACCTACTTCTTTCTTACACAAAATCCAGGACTCTCATAATAAACCCTGATTTCTGATGGTTTCCCTAGAAAGTCTTCATAAATATAAGTATTAGCCATTCTTCCCCAACTCAAACTCATCCATTTTTATGCAAAGTCGCAGGGCAAACACAGGGAAACCGATGGACAAACAACATTTGTCGATATCCCAACTGATGGTGATGGCTTTATGGCCAAAGAGAGAGCGACCCAATCAACCCCAATCTCCATTAACATAACAATAATTATGGCCGCGCGTCCTGGACGACTGACCATGTCCTGGAGACATGCGGCAACCATAAATGGCAATGGCGATTCTGCAGTCATAAGCAGAATCCAGACATCCTGCATCCGGTTGAATTGATTTGGCTTTCACAATGCCATCGAGTACACGGCTTTCCTTTGAGGGTTGACTGACTGTCCAGTTGGTCGCCCCATGTAAATCGTGAGATTCCACATAATTAACTTCAATTGGAACTGGGGCAGAGTGCCAAGGCGGCTCCTGTTTTCCTTGTCGCCAGGATTTTGCTTCCTGGAATTCTTGTTATTATATTTTTTGTTGGTAGCTGCACCGAAGCGCTCATTAGCTGGCGAGGACATAAATTTCGATCAAAAAATAAATTGACAGGCGTGCAGATTTAAGAGAGGCGCTTAGCCAAGTCCTTGGTAACGTCGGCAAATCCAATTTCCTTCTCGCCAGGACTCGCACGTACGGCTGCAACACTTTCGGCTGGCTGGGATTCCGGTTTTAAGGATTCAGGATTCCGGATTCAGGACTCGTTACTCGACCGTTTATGTGAGCAGGTCATGTCGCGGTCATAAATACAACAATGCCGCTGATGCCGCCGCCAAAACTTTCGCGAGTGTCGCGAGCGCCATAAATTTCGCCCGCAAAAACTCACGGATTTATGTTTTTCGCGAAGCGCAGGAGAGATAGCACACAGGACACTCGTCGTCCCGAGGACATCCTCCAGATATAATCCACTTTAAAGTTTCCATTTCGCCTTAGCGAGGCTCGGCCCGGTTCGGTTCGGTTTCAGCCGCAGTCATGTGATAGGCGAAGGATATCCGCCAGGATATCTTGGCAGCCACATGCACTGCTCCACTCTGACACGACGACATCTTATCCAATTTGCATTTAACGCATTTCTTTTCTTTTTCTATATTTTTTTTTGGGCCAAACCGGGCTAAGGACCTCCCTCCGCTTTTTGGCAAATCCCATTTGCAGCGATTTGCATTTAAGGCTGTCCGTGAAATCGAGACGAGCTCACACAAAAATTAATAAAAATCCTGCCATTTACCATTTTCATTTTCGCCGGTTCTCCAACCGCAAGTAAAAATGTTCAATAAACGTCCGGCACGAAACGAGAAGTCCGTTTACCGCAAACGCCTTGGCACACCAAGAAAATTGTATTGACAAAAGTATTTTTAATTCCTGAAATTCCAATAATTTGTTTATAGGAAATATAAACTTTAAACTTTTAGCTGTTTAATTTATTATTTATAATCGTAAATTCAATCTATGAAAAGTTTATTATGGTTTTAAATAGTTTTAAAAGAGGCATTAAATGCTATCTAACTTTTTTTTTATCTTTATTTATCTTTAAAATATTAATTATTAAATAAATTATAATTGTTAAATAATTAAAAATAATATAAATTTTATTGAAATTAACTTCTTAAAGGACCCCCTTTGTATATCCTTAATTTTGTTGTGTGCATTAGTCTAGGCGGACATCCTGGGGGTCCGGCACTCAATTTGGAATTTTTCAACGTTTCAGACACTGCCACCGAATAGCTGGAAATAGGAGCAAATAGGGGTTATGGAATATGGGTATGTGGAGTATAGGATATGGTAGGATATATACAAGCTATGCAACGGCAGCTGACTTTGACAGCGCCGCCCGCTGGCCGTTAGTTACTCCTAGTTTGCGGTTCGGCTACCCCGAAAATATTGGCGGCCTGAGAATGGCTTCAATTAAAAAGCAGCAAAGCGACATGTGGGAAGTGCTCTTGAGTTGGATTTTAGACTAAAAGATACCCAAAAAATAGTAGTATTTTGGTAACAAATAATAAAATAAATTCATAAAAATTCTTAAAGAACAAATCTTACTATAAACTATAGAATTTATCTATTTATCCGAATAAAAGAAATTAAATCTATCTGAGATTATGGGAAACCAATTTCATTCCGCAATATTTAAGGAATAGATTTTTGTCTTGTAATGGGTTATTAACAACATTTATTTTTCTAAATATTTCTGCCATCAATTTATTACCTTTAAAATTCACTTTTAAAATCTTAACATTATTTATACATCAGAATTCTCTCCTCCCTCATCTACCCCTCCTTTTTTTTACTGAAAATACCTAGCATTCAAGGCACTTGGCCAACAAGTTAGCTGGGCGTGGCCGCCGCCTTACTTCACTGCACTGTGCGAAAAATATCTAGCAAATTGCTTGGGGCAGCTGCAGCAGACCAGATCCAAGTGCGGGAGGAGGACATTTCCCTAGTTGAGAGGCGGAGACCTGTCCTGGCCGGGGCCAACTATTAATTAGGTTGTTAATTTTGCATTTGGCGAGCGTCGCTGGCTTTTCCCGTGAAAAGCGCACCGCTGCGCAGCGGAGCGGAGGCGACGAAATGGAGAACACACGTGGCATGTGGCACGATGATAAATCTACGCATTTGTGCGACACCATTGGGGAACACATGTCGCAGCTTGGCCGCACTTCCCGTGTTGCCGGTATTCCCTTTTTCCCGCTTTTCCTGCGCTCCGTTTTTTTTCCACCCATTTCCCCCGCGGATGCACCTGTCTCAATTAAGCGTGCAAATCGCATGCCTGTCAAAATAAAATGTTTGGCGTGTAAAAATATGTTGGCAGCCAGCGGAGATCTAAGGCGATCATAAAGATGCACGGAACATGGCCAACAACACGATGGGCGGAAAAGGTGGAGCAGGGCTACACGGAAAGGAAAAGTGTAGTAAAGAAAATGAGGTGAATGATGAAGGTGTTTTTTGGGGAAATTAAATACATATTTTATTGGAAAGAAAAGGTAAATTTTTAATGATTATTTTCTTATATAAAAATCATATTTATTTAAATCAAAGGTATATATTTAATTTACCATTTTAAGGGTAATGCTAGGAAAATTACTTTTCTATTTAATTTTTTGTTGTGTGTTGGTAATGCAATCAGGAATGGGAATGGTACACACCCAGAAGATGTCGGTGTCAACATCGCTTTGATCGTCCCTCAGGTTGATTATTTGCACAGCATTTGCGACTTGTTCTCTTGGCTAAAAGAATGCACCTCTAATGAGGTTCATTCGTAATAAAAATATGTGATAATTGAGTAAGGATATGGGTATTTATAAAATTACTTACAACTTCTTAGAAAATAACAAAAGAATTCATAAAAAAAATGTCTAGAATATGTATTTTTTATAGTAAAACATAATGACAAAAAAAATCTTTTAAACAAACAATTATAAATAGAAATTTAAGAAATCAAATATAATTTCAGTCGTGAAATCAGCAGCCTTGTCTGCCGTTTGCATTGACAGTGTTTTCTTGGGTGAAGTTTTGATGGATTCCATTTGAACAGATTGAGCAACAGTCTTCATGAGATTGAGATGAGATGTCGCCTCTATTTAAATTGATTTTTTTTTGCCAAATAATTCCGTTGAAACGGGGCATCAACGCCTCGTTAATTAGAGGATGCCCCGTCGAGTGTTGGATGTGAATTTGAATCCAAATCCAAAAGCTAAATGGCCATGACAGCCGGCAGGGCAATTGACATTTTGATAAATTCTGGAGGCGGAGGTGGCGGTGGAGATACTATGCCACTACACATGTTCTGTTCCCGTCTTTAAATCAGATAGACGCAGTGCAAAACTTAATGATCTGTGCCTAAATAGAGAGAGTGAGAGTGAGACCGAGCCTGGAGTCAGATATGACAAGTAAAAAAGAATTTATGGCACTAAACAACATCAACAAAGGCAAAAACTACATGGAACCATCCCCCGTATCGCGTTTCCTTCGTCTCTGGAAAATTTTATCGGCCTCAACGAGCGACAGAGAAATTCGCACAAATCACGCAAAAATGCTGCACACTTAACGTGAGGGTGAAACAAGGCAGGGAGTGGGGGAAAAATGTCAGGGGGTTTTTCCCCGATTTCGGGGTGACAAGGGTGAGCCCAGAAACTGATAAGAACTTGCAGCCTAATGCAGCAGCCATCGATCGAACTCCTCCTCAAAATGCCACCGAATTTTGCAACAATTTCCGATTTCCACACAAAGGACAAAGGACGCACTGGACGCAAGTGGCAGCATTTCAATTGCTTTCCGAATTGAGAGAAAAAAAAGAAAGGAAAACAGTCGACATTCGAATTGAAAAGTCATAAATTTTGGAGCGGCATTTAGGAGCGGACGGGCACGGAAATGCGCACCATGCGTGACCAATTATTGAAATACGACTTTAATTGAATTTCAATAAAATGTTGAGCATTTTTGCATTTGCAAGCAGGAACGAACACCAGCACCAGGACCAGGACCAGGACCACCGGCTCATGTTTATTTATGGCAAATGCAAAACGTTAAAACTGTGGCAATTGTTTTATTCCACGCTTTTGTTACATTATTTGCCGGGGCATTTGGAGCGTCACGGATGCGATCCCATATATATACATATTTCTATATATCTGTGCCATATATAGTATGGAGTCCCGGGCGATTTAGGGGCAATTTGTTTAGAATATGGCTACCATGCCTCTGCGTGTGTATGCGAACCTGATGTCCACGGATCTGGATCCCTTTGATTTATGGCCAGCGGGTTGTGTCAATAGTTCGCGGCTGATTTATGTGCCAGCGCAGGGCAAGGTAGCTACGCTTCAGGAGTTGGTTTCAGGCATTGAATAAGGAAATTATGAAAATTACTATTGTGGTTTGGTGGAAAAGCCCTAAAATGGATGTAAAGGGCAGCCAACTGCAAAATGCCAAAATGTTGCACGAGCCAAATTGAGCAATTTTTGTAATGATTACTTCTTAGGATCACACTTAAAAAATATATTACAAACTTTGAGATAGTTTAGCAAGGGAAAATTAATTTCCTTATATCTGAAACCAATGGGAAAATGTGGTATATATTTTTAAAACTTTTTTATTACATTTTTTAATGTAGCCTAGGTTTTGTACATTTTTTAATTCAGTTTTTTATACAAAGAGTTTGTCTATGAAGATTATTATAAATTTTTTCTATATCAGAAATACTTTCTCAAAGAATTTCTATCAAATCAACTGAAAAAGAGTTTAAAAATACAATAATATATGTATTTCGTTACAATTATATTGGATTTTTTGGCCTAGTATGATTTTATATTTACAATTATTTACTTGTCCAATTTATTTTATTTTTTCAATTACTGCTTTATTAAGAATCATTTCCCAAACTAACATAAAATGTATATTAAAGTATAAAATAATAAACTTTATATTGAAATAAATTTATACATTATATTTATTATTATTTTTTATACATTTTCTAGATACATTCACCATCAGAAATCTCTCTGTTTTCCCAGTGCAAAGCAAACTCATTGAACGGATTACAAGCGAACACAGGAATCAATCGGAAGTTGGAGATGGAGTTGCGTTGATTGAAGGTGGAAAGCCGCTGGGCCATGTTTTTGGGGTGGAATTGTGTGTGGAAAACCTTTGCATTCGGATTGGATTTGGGCAAAGGGTTCGTTGTCGCCGTCAACTGCTCGGCAGCTCGCTTACTACTCGGGTGTCGATTTTCGTGAATGGTAAATGGTATATGTTGTACGTACGTACTACATTTGACATCGGATCGGATCGGCGCATGACAAAAGTCACATGGCCAGCGGATTAGTTACACCTTCTGAATTCGAATCCGAATCCGAGCACACGTCGCGTTTTTTTTTTGTTTTGTTTTCTTGCTGCCGTTGTTTTTTTGCCAGTGGCTGAAATGCGACATTGTTGCTGCCCGGTGAACTGTAAGCACCGGAATCCTGAATGCATTTTCCGGGCGGCGAGTGCAGAGTGTGCCTTGATTTACTACCAATTGTGCGGAGATTAGCACTAATGGCTGAGGCCAGTCCACGGGGCAGCTGCTGCTGCTGCTTCGCGGGCAGAAGGGTGGATTGGGAGTGGTATTGGGTTTGATACTGGCTCTGGGCTTGGAAAACTGAAACCTTTCAGCATAATTGAATTTGGCCATAGCCCCGGGACATTCACCTACTTAAGCCCAAAAAATGGGCCTGATAACTAAGCCAAATATTAGCCAAAGACAAATGCCATGTGTGTCAACAGTTCATCGAGGCGTCAATTACTTTGCATAACATTGGGCCAAGCTGATCCTAGCTCTGGGTGTGAGTCCTGTGCGATAGTTGAGTCGTTCTCCTTCGGAGACAACAAATGAATTTTAAGTGTGGCCAAAAGAAACGGCCAAGAAACGTGTGCGTGCGACTTAATCTGCTCTTGGCCCGCTTAGCGAACGCATCCAAAATCCTCCTCATATATACATATATCTGTGTGTGTGTTTTTAGCGAGCTTTAGGCCTTCCAGATATTATCCGCTTATTTATGGCCGTCGTTAACATATCTTAGCCAACTGGAGTTTATCTGGCGGCAGCGACTGCTGCTGCTGCTGTGTGGCATGGCATGGATTTTGCTTCAAGATCTCAGGACCCAGATCCCATATCCCATATCCCCGAGCCCCGATCCCCCAGTTAAATGAGCCCTCGGGCTAAGTGAAATTGTTTAGTTTTTGCACGATTCCCCTGGCAAGTGAAAGTGGCTTTTGTCTCAAGCTAAGTACGTGACGATTTGTATTATTTTAAGCGAATTAAAAGCCGGCCTCCAAGTATAGTAATTTGTGGCCCCGGCCAGATGAGTCAGACACTACCCCGTTCTGTAATAGAGTTCGCCAGGATAAATGCCAGGGCATTAGGGCCCAGGCCCAAGGATATTTAGAAAACCATTTTCACATAGGACACACACACAAAGCCATAGGCAATCTGCCAATCTGAATGCCATCCAGGCCCGAACCGGTCCGGCCCCGAAAGATAATGATTAATTGTCAATTTAGGTGGGACAACAGGCTGGCCCATTCGGTATCCGGAATGGCCAATAAACGGTTCGCCCGTTGGCAGTTACCTTAAAAGCATGCAACAACTCTCGGCATCCTGCCATCATCCCGACTGGATCTCTTCCCACTCGCCCACTCTCTCATTCACAGGATGCTTGGGCCTTCACATGTCCATCAACATGAAGATGCGGTTGCCGGAGTGGAGTTCCCACTCGGGCCGACTGACGACTGGCCTGACATGTGGAAATAAATGTACTAGAAAATTACCAACTTATGTAATCTTGGTTAGCATCATTTATCAAGCGGACGTTTTGCAATTTTTCTTACTTCTGTGGCCAGGACGAGAGCCAGATTCCGACCGGGACATGTCGAGAAGTCGGACTCACACATGTGTGCAGACTCGGGCTAAGTCACAGGAAATTGCCATTTCTCAGTCTCAGTCCCCCTGCAGCAAAAGCAGCTAAATTTGTCATACCTTTGAGGGAGTGGAGCCACGCCTGGCTAATTGAAAGAAGTAGTCCTTGACTTTGGTTCAAAGGAATTCCCACCCACACCTGAAACTCGTACATATTTTATGTGGGCTTGGAGTCAGTTGTCTCTAAATCTCTGACTTTCGTGTTTGGCTGTAATGAAATCTAAATTTCCCTGTATATTGAGCCACGACAGTTGTCATTCTCGGATCTACATAGAATAATCAATACCCTCCACAGTCGCCTGATAGTGTCGGGCATTGTCGTTACCGCTGTAAAATGTGTAATTTACTCCTGTTATGAGTGACCTGACTAAGGAGCAAAGCGTCTTCAACCCCAAGGACGACTACAATACGATCTTGCAGGCCATGAGCCAAGAGTTTGAGGAGCGCTGGAACAATCCGACGCTGTCCCCCAGTAACAACCTCCACAGCTATGTGCAGCGGGCCGTCCTCGGCCACGGCAGCTTCGGCACTGTGGTAAGTAATAATACCAATAATTAAGCAGACTTCATTCTTAGTTCCCCTCAAAAATCGTAGCTCCTGGTCAAAGAGAAGAATGGGAAAAACTATTATGCCGCCAAGATGATGAGCAAGGAGTTGTTAGTGCGCCAGAAGCAGGTTCAACACGTTCACAACGAGAAGCATGTGCTGAGTGCCACCCGATTTCCCTTCCTCATCCACCTGGTGGACTCGACGAAGGACTTTGACTATCTCTACTTGATCCTGCCGCTCGTCAATGGCGGTGAGCTTTTCACCTACCACCGCAGGTGAGTGGCCGCCATCCCGATCACTTCGAGTATCATTTCTAAGTCCTGACCGAGTCTCCCCAAGGATGCGCAAGTTTAACGAGAGACAGGCCCGCTTCTACGCTGCCCAGGTGGCTCTGGCTTTGGAGTACTTCCATCAGATGCAGCTCATATACCGTGACCTTAAGCCCGAAAACATCCTGCTGGACACTCGGGGCTACATCAAGCTCACCGACTTTGGATTCACCAAGGTGCGAGTTGGATAAAGTGTGTAATTTGCCAGGAATTTACTTTAGACTGCATTATGTGTTGCATTTTTAAATTGAGCTCTACTTTTATTTCTCATTAATCAATTAATTTATTATTTTATTTTCGAATTAAAGCGCGTGGAAAATCGAACCTCGACGCTGTGCGGAACCCCGGAATATTTGGCGCCAGAGATTGTTCAGCTGCGGCCGTACAACAGATCAGTGGACTGGTGGGCCTTTGGAGTGCTCATCTATGAGTTTGTGGCGGGGCGTTCGCCCTTCGCCCCCTTTAACGACGATCCAATAATGATGTACAACAGGATCTGCAACGAGGACTACAAGGTACCCAACTGCTTTAGCACCCACCTGAAGAAACTTGTGACCAGCCTCTTGCAGGTGGACACCTCGAAGCGGTGGGTATGGGGTCACTGCGGGGTTGTGGGCTGCGCTAGTTGCTCATGTTGACCCTTCTTAGTTTAGGAAACTCTAACGAAGGCGCCATCGATGTGAAGAGTCATCCCTGGTTTCAGAGTGTCGAATGGTACGCCATTCTCAATCAGGAGGTTCCAGTGCCGTATTTGCCAAATGTTGCCGGTTTCGAGGACCTCTCCAACTTCCAGAACGCCCAGCTCCGGGACCAGCATAAGTCCAGAGTTAATAAGCATGCCGACGTGTTTTCTAAATTTTAAGTGGATTTAGTCGTCCTCCTTATTCATGATTTACTAAAAAAATGTATTTTTTACAATTTATTGAACTATTGTACACGGAAAACTGAAAATAAATATAAAGATTCACGGCAAATTTTGAGCCTTATGTCAGTTACAAAACAGGCTGCGTTTAGAGCTTCAGAAATTCAAAATTTGCTGTAAACAGAATTTAAACAAAAATTGTAATAAAAATGGGTAAACATGTGGAAGAACCGCCGATGCGCTTCAATAAGAAGACGGACTACAGAGAGACCCTCGATAAGATGCGCGATGATTTTGAGCTGAAGTTCATGGACAACAGCCCCTCGCCATTAAACGGATTGAATGAATATGATATTAGGTCCACTCTGGGAGCTGGCTCCTTTGGCAAGGTGCAGCTCGTAAAGCATAAGATATCCGGCCACTACTATGCCGCCAAAGAGCTTAATAAGGATCAGATCGTAAAGAGCAAACAAGTCGTCCATGTGATGAACGAAAAGACTGTGCTACGCTCAATATTGTTCCCCAACGTGGTGAATCTTGTGGGTTCGTACAAGGATTTTGACAATCTATACCTTGTCCTTCCCCTGATTGGAGGCGGCGAGCTTTTCACCTACCATCGAAGGTGAGTGGCATAAGTAGGCCCCTTCTAGGGATTTCTCACTTGTTCTTTTTTGCTTAAAAACTTTGCATCGTCTCTTTGTAGGTTGCGCAAGTTCAATGAGAAGCAGGCGAAATTCTATGCCGCCCAGGTCTTCTTGGCTCTGGAGTACTTGCACTATTGCCAATTGCTATACCGAGATCTCAAGCCAGAGAACATAATGCTGGACAAGAACGGATATATAAAGGTTACCGACTTTGGATTTGCCAAGGTACTTTCATGTTTTCATATTTTTTGTTAATGATTATTTAAGAATTTCCCTGAACTTCGCAGAAGGTAGAGACCCGTACCACGACTTTGTGTGGAACTCCTGAGTATTTGCCGCCGGAGATCATTCAGTCGAAGCCTTATGGATCCAGCGTCGACTGGTGGTCTTTCGGGATCCTGATCTACGAGTTTGTCGTAGGAAACACCCCCTTCGCCGCCCACAGTCGCGATGTAATGGCCATGTACAGTAAAATCTGTGAAGGCTCCTATAAAATGCCCACCACCTTTAGTGCGCCATTGCGTCATCTAATAGATCATCTCCTTCAGGTGGATCTCTCTAAGCGGTGAGAAATATTATTTTCCAGTTGTCTAAATATTCCTTGAGCTTTTATATATTCTTCTTTCAGGTACGGGAACCTGAAAAACGGCACTTTGGACATTAAGGAGCACGATTGGTTCAAGGATATAGAGTGGATCCCGATGCTCAACCAGACACTGCCTGCGCCATATAAACCCATCATTACTAGTCCGGAGGATTTATCCAACTTTGACAAGGTCGCCGATAAACCGCAACCAAAATCAAAGACAAATCGTCACGAGGACGTCTTCGAGGATTTCTAACTGCCAGAGAGTTAAGGATTGAAAAACTAACACTAAACAAGAGAAATATACCTCGACTCGTTAGAAACTTGCTCAGGCCTTGAGTCAGTTGTCTCTGATTCTCTTACGTACGTTATGAAAATTCAAATTCCCTGTAAATCGAGTTACGACAGCGATCACTCTCGGATCCAGACTCATTGTTACCATTCAGGATCGTCTTCCATTGGGAGGTGCTGGCATTGGCGTCTTAAGATGCGTGATTGGCCGGTGATCGGACTTGTGTTATGAGCAAGCAAGCAAGTGCCCAGCAGATCACCTTCAACCCCAAGGACGACTATTATACTACCCTGGGCTACATGAAACGCGATTTTGAGGAGCGCTGGAACCACCAAAAACAATCGCCCTACTCCAATCTCGTGAATTATGTGCCTCGGGGCGTCGTCGGCACAGGCAGCTTTGGCACTGTGGTGAGTTTGAGAGGTTATTTTATCCTTAAAAAAAAGTAAAACACGTTAGATCGAAACACTTGGCTTTGCTCTAACGACTGTTTAAATGTTCAAATCCTTTTCCATTTTTAGCTTCTGGTCAAGGAAAAGGTTGGCACACATTATTATGCCGCCAAGATGATGTGCAAGGAGGATCTTGTGCGGCTTAAGCAGGTTGCTCATGTTCACAATGAGAAACATGTCCTAAGTGCCGCACGATTCCCCTTCCTCATCCACCTGGTGGATTCGTCAAAAGACTTTGATTATCTCTATTTGATCCTGCCGCTCGTCAACGGCGGTGAGCTTTTCAGCTACCACCGCAGGTAAGTAGTTCAAATGCCCTGACTGCTTTTTGACCAAGTCGTCTCCCTAAGGATGCGCAAGTTCAACGAAAAACAAGCCTGCTTTTATGCCGCCCAGGTGGCTCTGGCTTTGGAGTACTTGCACCAGATGCAGCTTATATACCGTGATCTTAAGCCCGAAAACATCCTGCTGGACACTATGGGCTACATCAAGCTCACCGACTTTGGATTCACGAAGGTGAGAGCAGGATAAAATCTGTAATTTGTTTAATATTTTGTTAATTAAATTAATGTATAATTTTTGGTACTAATTATAGCGCGTGGAAAGTCGGACCTCGACGCTGTGCGGAACCCCAGAATACTTGGCGCCGGAGGTCGTGCAGCTGCGGCCTTACAACAAATCGGTGGACTGGTGGGCCTTTGGAGTGCTCATCTATGAGTTTGTGACAGGGCGTTCGCCCTTTGGCTCCTACAAAGAAGATGTACTTATAATGTACAACAGGATACGTACTTGCGACTACAAGATGCCCTTGTACTTCAGCAGTCACCTCAAGAACCTTGTGGATAACCTCTTGCAGGTGGAAATAACGAAGCGGTGGGTATGGGTTGGGGCTGGGTTACGGGCAGTGCTAGTTGCTTACGTCGCCAATTCTTAGTTTAGGAAACTCTAACGATGGCGCCATCGAAGTAAAGAGTCATCCCTGGTTTCAGAGCGTCGAATGGTACGCCCTTCTCAATAAGCAGATCACAGCGCCGTATGTGCCAACTGTCAGCGATGATGAGGACCTCTCCAACTTCGAGAACTTCAAAGAAAGGGAGCGGATGAAGTCTCCTATGGACCGCCATCCCGAGCTGTTTCAGAACTTTTAAATGTTTGTCAGTGGAAACTGTCGTCCTCATGCATGTCAAAATAATAATGTATTTTTGTAGTTTTCTGACTATTCTCTCTCAATTTCGGACATCTTAGGAACAATCGAAACTTGCTGTTTAACTTTGTTCCTTTTTTTTTTTTTTTTTTTTGCTTTTTTAAATATTTTCTACTAATTTTTCCTTTTTTTTTGTAGAATTTCAATTTTAATTTTCTTATTAAATCGTAGGAATGTAAAATTGTTAATAGAAACTGTTAATATAAGGTGAAAGTTAATAATACTTTATTGATGTTTACCTTATATTTATAATTTATACTATATAGTATGATTCAAGCCTGTTTTATACGATTTAAAAAGAAAAAAAGCATTGAAAAGCATTTATCAAAACCGAATTATTATGATTTATATAAGTGTTTGATCTGTTAGTTCTCAGTTGATCAAAATTGATCTATTCTAATGATTAGATTGCTAGTTATTCTAATGTTAGTTTCCTTTCTTTCTTATAAATTATTTGTTTTCGGAAAAGCAAAGGATTTTAAAGCATTTTTTAATCAATAATATCTCTTGATATATAACATATGTAACTCGACAACGTTTCCATAATATGTATATCTTTGTTATTTTCTTCCGATTTAGTTCCGAATTAAACTCTTTCCTAATGAGATATAGAAGAATTAGAGCACACAAAACTTTGAAACTTAAAGAAAGTGTTTAATAGATAGTGTTTAATTAATAGTTTAATAGCTCAAAGTTATTAAATCCTCAAAATTGCCTGAATTCAGTAAATCTATATAAAATATGCTTGAAAAAGATAGGGTTTTCATTAAACAATTAAAAAATAAGATTTATTGTTAACACCTGACCGAAAAGAAAACAATTAAAAAACAACTATAAATACTTTATAAAATTAAAGCTTTATTTACAGATCGGGTAGCCTTTGTGATTACTATCATTTCCACCCTGCGCTCCTGTCTTAATTTTAATTTACCCACAAATGAGAAATTCGAAATTTATTGTCTTTCAGTCTTATCATTTCGGTTGTAGTCAGTAAATCAAACAGCTCTAGAGGGTCAAGATGGTTTTGCAATCGGAACAACCGCAGATGCACTTCAGTCCGAAGGTGGACTACATTCTAATTCTGGACAAGTTGCGCGAGGATTTCAACAAGAAGTTCTCGACAAATACGCCCTCGCCCTCAAACGGTTTGGATGACTATGACATTAAGGCCACGCTGGGAGCTGGCTCCTTTGGCAAGGTGCAGCTCGTCAGGGAGAAGGACTCTGGGGTCTATTACGCCTCTAAGCAGCTAAGCAAGGACCAGCTGGTGAAGACCAAGCAGGTGGGCCATGTGATGAGCGAGAAGAATGTGCTGCGCTCAATGATGTTTCCCAACACGGTGCACCTGGTTGCCTCCCACAAGGACTACGACAGTTTGTACCTTGTTCTGCCGCTAATTGGGGGTGGCGAGCTCTTCACCTACCATCGAAAGTGAGTAATCACCAATGGAAGTGTGAATACTTAACAGAAGCGTCTCTGGGCACCCTGTTCGGACCTTTTCAAATAGGTTTTTATGAAATTTATTTTTAGAGTGCGCAAGTTCACTGAGAAACAGGCTCGCTTTTACGCCGCCCAGGTTTTCTTGGCTCTGGAATACCTGCATCATTGCAGCCTGCTTTACAGGGATCTCAAGCCAGAGAACATTATGCTGGACAAGAATGGTTATCTTAAGGTAACCGATTTTGGATTCGCCAAGGTATTTTCTTGCTTATATGTTTTCTGTTTATGATTATTTAAGATATTCTCTGAACTTCGCAGAAGGTGGAGACTCGTACCATGACTTTGTGTGGAACTCCTGAGTATTTGCCGCCGGAGATCATTCAGTCAAAGCCCTATGGAACCAGCGTGGACTGGTGGGCCTTTGGCGTGCTGGTCTTTGAGTTCGTGGCAGGACACTCACCCTTTTCCGCACACAATCGCGATGTAATGAGCATGTACAACAAGATCTGTGAGGCGGACTACAAAATGCCCAGCTACTTCAGTGGGGCTTTGCGCCATCTCGTAGATCATCTCCTCCAGGTGGATCTTTCAAAGCGGTGAAAACAAACATATTATCCATATCCTTCGATCTCTAATCTATCACGTTTTCAGTTACGGCAATTTGATCAATGGCAATAGGGATATCAAGGAGCACGAATGGTTCAAGGAGGTGGAGTGGATACCGATTCTCAACCAAACGCTAAATGCGCCATATGTGCCCAACATCAGCAATCCGGAGGATATATCCAACTTTGACAAGGTCTCGGAAAAGCCGCGTCCGAAGGCCAAAACGATGCGACACGAGGAGGCGTTTGCGGATTTTTGATTGTGACCTCTGACCCATGTTTTAGTATTAGTATTTTAGTGATAGAAGACCCAGTGATTTTGTAGTGACATTTTTTGTTTTTTTTTTTTGTTCTTGCTAAAGGCTAAACATTTGATTCGTCTCGATTAGATCCACATTGTTCTTCATTGCGCGACAGCTGCCGTTCACATGTGCGGTGTCAACGGCTCGAAGTTTTCCCGCGCGAGGGGGAGACTTTTCTGGGAAAACAGCTGGCGCCGTTGACTTTGTGATTTCCCCACACTTGTTGCGCTATTTTTCCCCAAAAAATTTTCAATTCGACAAAACTTGACTTGTAATTAGACTCGAGGCAGTGCCATAAATCTTGTACGTTTGTCGCTGATGCAACTGGATGGATTTATGGCCACTTTGTTTATTTATCTTTCGGGAGAGTGGGTGTAGCTTTCGTATGCTTTCCATTCTCCGAAAGAGTTCGCTTCGCTTAGCTTCGCCTTCATCTCGAAACTTTTGCACGAAATTATGTTAAACAATATTTAAACGAGACGGGCATGAGGGAGCCCATAAATCTTTTATACCTTTTTCTGCTCTTCTGCATATCGGGCCACATTGATTTATATGCAAAGACTTAATAAAAATAGAGCAACGGCCAGACGACAGAAAAAAAAAACTAGACGCCAGTCCTGTCCAAGGTCCAAGGCGGAGAATACCTTGTCCGGGCACTTCGGTCTCTGGTCCTTTGTCCAGTGGCTAACAAAACAAAAACGGGCAGGAACCCAGCTCGCCGGAGGAGAAGGAGGAAGGAGGTGATGCGGGGCAAAAAGTTATGATTATCATAATTTTTGTTACGTGAGTTTTCATGTGGAAAAGATGAAACATCATCGTCTCCGTCGCAGCATCCCGCCCGAAGTCTGCGCTCCAAGCCGCCTTCCTTGGTCTCGCCTTCCTTTTTTTTGGGGTGGAAGTCGTCATCGCTGTAATCATGGCACGCATTTACTCCTGTTTTTACCTCTGCTTTTTGGCGCCCGCCAGGCCGGCGCCACTTTCAGCTCCAGACCTCGAGAGTCTAAGGACATCGTCCCCCCCCTCGCCCCTGCTGTGTGTGTGTGCGAACTCCAGACACATTTTCTCCGTGTTGTGTGTTTTGCTTTTCGCAATGCGTTTTCGGTGGTTTTCGTTTCGCAGGAAACAAGGGGCTCGCACTTCCTGGCCAGACTGCGAAATAGAGATATTCTCGGAGGCGAAGACATCGTGCATTCTAATGAGAGTTTTAATTGCAGCCCATTGACCACTTGAAGAGTCCTGTCAGCTTTCGTTCCGGCGCAGCTCGCCAGGGACACGTGGCGGATGCGCCTCACGCTTGAGTGGCCTGAGAATCGATGAATCCGATTCGGAATCACAGAATCCGAAACCTGAATACAACCCCCTTTCGCGGAGACTTAACCCAATGACAAATTTTGCAGCGCGGCGGAGGAAATTAGCGATGCCCTCCGTCAGATACATTTCACATTACGGACGGACAATTGAATCCCCGGCACCGGGGGTTGGCCTGTCTCGTGCTCATCTGTAAACGAATTAATTGCTGTTTTGATTGCGCTGGGAAAACGCTTTCCTTTCTTCGTTTGGTTTTTGTGAAAATGAATTGTGCACGTTTATTGCATGGATCGGTGAAAATTCGTTACGTTAACTTATTAACTAAGCCGGCGGACGTTCTAAGCAGCCTACGACTGCTCCAGCTCCACCTCAACGGAGACACCCGACGATGGCAGGTCCTCCTTGAACTCGGGCGTGTAGATCTTGCCAGAGGCCAGGACAAACTTCTCCTCGCAGTCCACAATAAAGTAGGCGAATGGCCGGTTCACCTCGAAGCGTTCAACGCCGGGCAGCTCTGGTTCGGGCTCTGGGACGGGCAATATGGTGGATTCCGCATCCTCTGCCGCCGACGGAGAGCGAGCCTGCATGTTGGCAGCGGATAAGGAGTTGGCACTGCTGCCTCCCTCGTCCACGCGCACATTCACAAACTGCACAATCTCGTCCACATGGACATCGGGATCCTCGGAGAGCAGACCCAACTGGGCCTCGGTCCGCGAGAAGACCTTGTTAAGGCCCATCTGCTTGAGCATTGCCTCGGAGCGTGAGGTTTCCTCCACCTGGAACTTGGGCAGTGAGACATGCAGCTCCTTCTCCTGGAACAGTTTGTGGGCCAGCAGGAAATCACTGGTCTGCAGCTGGCCAATCACCTCGCTTAATCCCTCGGTTTCATCGGGCAGCACAATGCACAGGGAGTAGCGGGATGTCTCATAGGGCAGACTCAGCACCTTGGCCTTCAGCTGCGGCAGCTCAGCAACCTGGAATTTGCCACGGGCGTGCATCATCGGAGCCTTCATGGCATCCTCGTTGGTCATGAAGAAGAACTCATCGCTGCCGTCTCTCAACTGGTAGAAGGGTTTCGCCCAACTGCCGCGGTAGTACAGGCCATTGAAGAGCAGCATTTTGGACTTGGAACCCACCGAGCGTCCAGTGATGGAGTTGGCACTCAGCGCTGAGGTGATGTCATCCCTGCGGAACAGGCTACGGGCACCATATACCTAGGGGGATTACAAGGAAAGTTAGATTCGTTTAATTTCAGATTTTTCTTATTACTTTATCCTTTTTCATTAATTTTAAAATCTTATATTCCTTCAATTATAATTTATAAACTCACCCGACTAACAGCCGACAAATGGGACTCCAAAGCCAGCATAATCTCATCGGCGCCATCCTTGGCCACCGCCTTGACTGCACTCTCCAGCTTCTGGAAGGGCAGACGCACCTTTTCGGGTTCACTGGCGGTCACTGCTGGCGCCGCCATGATCTTGGCCAGCTTCTCCTCCTCCTGCACCGTCTCGTTCTCCTCCAGGTTCTTGATCTGGCTCTCCTCCTGGTCGCTGCGCTTGTTCTGCTGCTTCTCCGCTGGATTTTCCTCGGCAGCCATGTCAGGTTTTTCCTGTTTTTCCACCAGACTATTGATTATGATCGTCGTGGCCTCGGGCTGGGATTCTACTTCTAGATTCGACTCGGTGGTCCCCGACTGCTGCTGCTGCTGCTGTTCTCTTTGGAGCTGCTCGGCCTCAGCCTGGGCAACTGGTTTTTCCACATACTGCTTGTCGTCGATGTCGCGATCGAACTTGGAGGCCTCTTTGTCGATGATTTCCTGGCCATAGCCATCGGCCAGTGGCACAGCCGGCGTGTCTTCTTCATCCAGATTGATCCTCTTGAGGGTCTCGAAGCCAATCACATCCTTGCTGTTGCTGGGCTCAGTGCTGCCCTCGGCGGACTCCGCACTACCCTCTGGAAGCTGCAGGGAGGTGTTGGGTTCATTCCAGTCATATTCCTGGCGATTGATATCCTTCACATCCACGTAGTAGTGCTTCTGCAGCAGATCCTTAAACTCCTCGCGGGCACTGTGGTTCCGGTAGATGTAAAGCCAAGTCTGGAAGGAAGGCAGGGCCACGGCGGCATCCCTGTTCTGGTAGCTTCCCAAAATCCTCTTATAGGTCTCCCTCAGCTGATCACGATCCTGGGGATAACCGAACACTTGCTGGAATTCGGAGTAGGTGTCACCCTCGGAGGCCTCGGCCAGGACGGCCAAAATGGAGGCAACTCCCAGCGGCGAGTGCACTTGGTTGGCATCAATGTCCTTGTTGAACTTCAGCAGCTGCAAAGCAATCAGCTGCGAGACTCTACCAGCAAAGGAGACGGCGGAGTCCTCCTTCACCTGACTGCTGGTGGGCAATCCCTGGCCCAGGCTGACCAGCAGCGTGACGAGAAGCGCACAGAGAACCGATTTCATGGCGGCGACGATGATGTGGTGACGAGCGCGCGAATGGAGCGCGAATGAAGCCCAAGAAAGTTGGCCAAAGACTTTTTATGAAAGCGCCGGGCCAAGAACCGGCGAGAACGAGGCTCCAAACTGGTTGGGAGTACAACCTGGCCCGATCGAGGGGCCAACTGGCGGGGGCTTTATTTGATCAAGAGACTCGAGCGCATAAATCGATCGATCGATCGCCGATCGGCGGACAAAGAAAGTCAACGAAAGTGGAAGTGGCGTGGGCCGCTCTCGAGGGCTCCGCAAATGGGTCAAGCAAACAATCAATATGTAAATGTAAATGTGTAAAATGCTACACAAGCAGCCGGCGAGCAAACAAAAGTTCAAAGTCATTGAAATGTTAGAGAGCCGCGGACGACAACAGGTTTCCACTACGTGATTGACATTTGATTTTTTCTTATATTTTTTCTGTCCGGTTAATTGCATTTTCTTGTAGGTACCTTTACTGGACATTATTATTACCTTAGTGTGGCAATCGTTTCCCCGAACCAAGATTCAAGCTGGAAACGGGATGGAGATTGTGAGGAAACCCCACCTCTTCCCAGATTTGGCAACGGCTAGAGCTACCTGACCAGGCTTAACCCAGTTTCCGAGCGTATTAGAACCAGAGCCATCATCAAAAGCCTGGCCAAAACACACTGCCAACACACTTCGAGGCCACTGAACTTGGCCATCGTAGTTGCTGCCGCTGCCGCTGATTACCAAATATGTTCGCCAGGCGAAAGCGGCCAGAATCGAGAATATATAAAGAGAGGAAAGCAAGTACCAAACAGAAGCTAAACACAGAGAAAAAATAATGGGTATTATCATCAAAATGTTGGAGATACTATGATACTATCATTTTGTATATTTAAATTTTATAAAGATTCTGAGCTTAAAGAAGCTTAAAACTATTAAAAACTCTTGTGGTAATAAAATAAATAAGAAAATATTTATGTATTTAATCAAATAGTTCAATAATTTAATAAATAATAGAAAAACAAATATGAAAGTCATATATTTCCCTTTTCTACTATCTTTGAATTTAAGCTATAAATTTTTAAGTGTTTGCCCTACAATAATAAAATGTTAACCACACCTCTGCCTTTGATGTATGTTGTGTATTATTAATTATTAAGATATAGTTATCATTCACAAAACAATATTTTGAATATATATACAAGTATATCGCATAGTATACTGTAGTATTAATCTGATAAATATTTATTTGCCATTAAGCGCGTGGCTGCATATCCGATTAACATAAAAGAACAACTTGCCGAATCTCCACTGATATCTAGTCGCATATATAATTATCTTCAAGTCACAACTAGTTTTCTTAAGAAACTATTTGTCTATAATTATTAATTGGGTTCCTGCTTCCTTGCAGTGTATCTGGTAGTACCAGGTGTGACGCTTATTCTTGCTAATAAAAAGCGCTAAATTTAAGCACACAGAACTGAGAAACGCTGATTCTTTTTCGGAGGCTTGTAAACGAGTTTTTCCGTTTCAGAACGAGTAGCACAAACAAAAGAAAAAAAAAAATAAAGTTGCACAATTGCATAAGTGCCTGAGGTGGGCTCCAGGGGGGGGGATGAGGTTAAAGTTATATCTATAGTTAAGTCGGCAGTACAGCGAACTTTCCAGAGAGTGCCACAAAGAACCAAAGGAGAAAAAAATTCGAAGAAGCTCAGCTTATGTAATTTATTCGACAAGTTCCGCATTTATTCTCGATACTCTCCAAGGAAGAAAGGTTACTGAACTGTCTGATTAATCGATGGAGGTGATGGTAAAAGCCAGTTTAATTAGCATCGAACGGTTTTTGGCCGAGATTTATATTGCTTAATATATGTGCCACTTTGTGCGGTTTTTATTAAGTTTATTTTTAACACACAGTCAATCAATGATTTTTAAGATGTTTCCTTTGTTTGAGAACGAGTTAAAGTTCTGTTTATACATACATATACTGGAGTTAAATTAAATTCTTTTTTAAATTGTATTTATTTTTAAAAATATTTTAGATAAAGATATTGATACAAATTTAGAGATACTAAGATACATGTTGTTTGAAGGAAAAATATACTTAAGAATATAAACATCTATAGTACTTTATTTATCTCTAAAAATCCAATAATATCTTTTTAAAATTGTTTTTTAAATGTACTTAATTATTATGTTTATTTCAGAGTATTTCCATGGCGACTTCTTAACATCTTCTATGTTTTTCATTCACTGTTTTGTCACCTTGGGCCTGGGCATTTTATTTTGAAACAAATACAAGTTGTATTTTGTATTTTTGTTCAGCTTTTTCTCCATAAATTTCAATGCCCAAAACCATAAATTAGTGCCTGGCCAAGTGGTGAGTGGCTGAGAGTGGTTCCACTTCGACTTGGAACCCAAAAAAGGGTCGAGAGTCGGTTTAGGTGAATTAGAAGTTATTATGGCAAAACGGAAAACTAGTAAATGTCGCATAAATTAGAGAAGGAATCTCTGGCAGGACACCTTCCCCATAGTTCTGGCAGAGCCGGGGATAGTTGTAAGACGAGGCTCAAACAACACCGCGGGGACACATTAAGGACCAAATAAGAAGAATCCTGCCAGTGGACAGTAGTTTTGGTCTTAGAAAATTACTCTTTATAGACGGCGTGACTAATTGTTTGATTTATGCAAATGTGTCCTGGAAAACTTGTTTTTCTTATGCTTTCAACTTTTTAGCAATTAGTGGGAGCGAGCGGAAGGCCTTTAAGAAAGTGCTAGTATCTTTAAGATTTGTGGAATCCCTTCAGGAATCTCTCTATTTGTCAGGAGGTGAGCTGTCATCTGTCAGCTGTCACGAAGCACGCAATATATCATAAGTCAAAAGGTGAGCCCTCGGCTCAATCGCCTTTGCCCCGGGGCCACGGCAACTTGCAAAATAATTAAACTTCTGTTTAGTCTCTTTCTCTCTCTCTTGTCGGCTTAGAGAACTTCTTAATTATGTTTGATAAACTAACACAGGACTCCTGCTTTGCCTGCCAGCGTCCCTTGTGCGCACACACATGTCACGTTGACATTTGGCACTCGACAGGACTCGAGGTGATGGATCTTCCCCAGCGCCTTTAGCGGCCATGTGTGTGACATAATTACAAAACAAAAGGCTCAGGGGAGCAAAGCTAGAAAAGGTGGACAGGACACTGAGAGAAAGACCTTAAATAAAATATTTATAAAATAAAGAATGAATTTATAACACCTAATAGGGGACATTGGATATTTATAATTAAACCAAAACCGTTTCTATTTATCTAGATTTATCTAGCTCATTTTTATTAAGCGGAAGATACTTAATGTTTTCTTCTTTTGTTTTAAGAAATAACTTTATAAATTCCCTTTAAGCATAAACATTTTAAAACTACTTAAATAATTTCATTATATATTTTGTATTCCCCCCAAAACACCTCTCAGAATTCCTGCGCTTCATTTGCTCCTTTTAATTTGGCAACTTCGCTGGCAAAGTTAACTTTCAGATCGCTCAATTTAGTCACGTTTTAAACTCGGTACTTGAAAATCCTTGGCAGGGGGACTTTGAGTGTGTGTGCGGCTGCAGGCAGTCAGTCACCTCTAACAAGTTGTTTGCTCGAAAGGAGCAGGATCCTGGCTGGTGTGTCGTGGCGGCGTTAGCGGCAATCCCACTCGTAATTGATTTATGACATCAAAGACATATTTTTCGCAATGTTGCGTGGCCTACGTGCGTGACAGCTGGAAAACTGGAGGCAGCAGGTCCTGGTTTCACTTCTGGCTCTTAGTTCTGGCCCTGATTTTGGTCCTGCTCCTGGTCCCGCCATCTTGTTGATAATTTTGACTTATGGCTGGTGCGGCCGTTGGTCCAGGATTTGTCGCATAACTCTGTCTGTCAAAAAGTCAGCCGAAACAGAAGCCCAAGATTTGGTCTCTGCTATCTGGCATCTGTATCTGAATCTGGAGTTAGAGATGGCAGAAGTTATAGTGTTGCAGATATAGCATTGGTATTGAGATTAAAATTTTATTGCTATATTTCGAGAAATTTTTATGTATATTTTTATTTTGGTAATTGAGTAATTAAAAACCAATTATAGAAAGCTTGAAAATTTATTAATAATTAAATGCTTAAAGTTAATACATATAATTAATATTTATTGATAAATTTTTGTTCTACGAAATACAAAAACTATAGTTTTTAATACTTAAAAAATTCAAATTTTTGTCCTGAAATATTCACCTCAAAATTGTTTCTCTAACTGCTTCCTCTGAATCTGTATCTGTATCTGTATCTCGACATTTCATCTGACCATTGGTGCACAAAAGTTTTTCTATTAGGCGCAATTATTTCAAGGTATTATTGCTTTTAATTAATTCAATTAAACGCTTCATAAATTTTTACTTTTTGATTTCGTTTGCCTGCGGCCGCCTTCTTCCCCGGTTTTCCTTTAATGGAAAAACTTTGCCCACAGAGATTTCGCAGCAGCCGAAAAAGGGTTTAATTAACGGCAATCGCTGTGGTGATGAGGATGGGGGAGGGCTGTTTTCTCCCCGGGTTCCTGGAATTCGCTACTTTGCTCAAGATTTCAACTGTTTATTAAGGGATTCCCGTGGCTCGTCGTAAAATTTGATTTCGCAACTGCGGAACGCAGCTTATTGAATGCCGAGCGGTCGCGTTTATTTGCATTTTTGTGTGCATGGCTGCAGATTCCGAAGAGGCTATTAGCCGATAGCCCAGATACAATTACATTCCCCAACAAAAAAGCTGAGAGCTATCGCTGCGAACTTCGAACTTCGAACTTCAATTAAAAGGTCATCAGCAGTCGACACAGCTGCTGTTGTAAGGGAAAAAAGGAGGGTTTACCTAAACCTAAAACGTTATTGATATGTAAGGAGCATGCTCACACCTTCCTTACCCACAGGGGGGAAAAAATAAAACCGAGAGGAAAACTCCTCGCCACTCTAGCTCTCACCACTCACATGTGATGACTTCCATCATTATCAACACAGACAGCAGGACTTTGGGGAAACTTTTCCTGTCTTCCTGTCCTGTCCTGTTGTGTCCTTCCTGAGCCCCTGGGGACCAAATAATCGAACTAGCGTAGAACAACAATTTGTTTTAAATGCCAAAAGTGAGGGCTGAACAATCGAAGCCCGAGTTCCCCCCGAACCCCTTAATAATTTATGAAGACCACTCCACATGTGGGGATGTTCCTGGCAAAGTTTTCTATCAGTGGCTCGTCCGTTCTAATAGAGATTAAATGCATGTCGAAAAGGCAATTAGTTGGAGCTCCTGCTGGACCCCAGCACAGTGCAGAGCAAGAAAATATGGAATATATATAAAAACCTGATCAAAGGAAAAGTGTATAAAATTGTATTTCCCTTTCTATGTTTCTTACTTATTTACTGAATTCGTTATAATTATTTTTTCAAGCTTAAACTGGTTTAAATATTTTAGGCGTTAACTATACACTTGCATCAATTAAAGCTTTAATGCAATATCTTTCTTTTTAATTACCAAAGATTTCTCGCAGTGCCTGTAAGGCACACACCCCTTGGAATGACTTGAAGTCCAACTTTCGACCTTTGGCCGCTCATTGAATCAAAGTGTTGCTCAATTTTTCTCTCGGCCAAGGTGTTGTGCTGTGGGATTTCTGGGAAGGAGGTGAATGTGGCTCTGAATCTAGATGGATAGGGGTTGCAAAGCTGCCGGAAGCAATTTAACCGAACCCTTCTCAAAGGGTTTCCTGCGTAGCTCGGAAGCTGCGTCACTGCTAATTAAACTCGCGCTGTCGCCGCTAATGAGCAATGAAAACAACGTGTTGTCCGAAAACTCTTGAGAAAAACGCCTAGCAGAAAATAAAAGGAAAACTCTAAACTCCATCTGCAGGGGCGGGAATGGGCTGATAAGGGGCAGCGGGAATCTCGTCAGGTTGAATCAGCCATCAAAATAATGAAGGCACGGATTTCTCATTATTTTTAAATATTTTTCCAGCAATTTTTCGGGTACTTTTTCTAGGCGGACTTAAGCCATTTAAAAGGATTAGTTTGCTCATGATTTTTTCAAAAGGATTCAACAGTCTTAGGGGTGGCTCTAATCGCATTTTCCACCTTTTTTCCAGCTAGTTTCAAGTCAAGGTTTTTTTCCTGCTAAATAAAAGTACGTGAAAAGCTGATTTTTAATTCAATTTTTCGGCTGTTGGGGGAGATAAGCAGGAGTAAAGGGGTAGGACCTCTAATTGACAGTGACACTGGCGAAGGCAAAAAGCAAGAAAACGATTTCTCCACCGTCTTTGTCTTTATTGCAAATCCTTTGTTTGCCCAATAAATTCGCACACATTACGATTGTCATTTTTATGGGCCAAAAAAGTCAAATGTTGTAAGAGAAATCCGAAACAAAAATCAAATAAAATACGACTGTAAAACACTCTACCGTAGAGATGGCTACAACTTCCTTTTTGGACTCCTTGGACTCCACCTGAAGACACAACGGGGGAAAACTACCCAAGATGTCCTAGAGAGTATGAACGATGTAATTCATATTGCGTAGCACTTTGCCATAAAAATTACAATTGACTTTGAACTCGGGCTGGCGACCAGCAGGACATTTCCACATTTTTACATTTTCACATTTACACATTTTGTCAGGCAGCCAACAGGGCAGCGATACATGGAAACTAACTCAGGACTTGGACCCCAATACCCTCCTGCAGCACGGAGCTGGCCTGTTTCCTTTTATGACACCAAGGTACACGGACGAGACGACAGCGACAGCGACAATGGCAATGACTACGGACATGTCTGGGGCAGCACTGGAAAAAATTATGGGGGTTTCAGAAGGAAAGTAAAGGTAGAAAAAGCTAAGGTTTCGGGAAAGAGAAGCTTTGTAAAAGAAGAGTCTTAAGTGAATTAGAAAAATATATCCTTGAAAATATTTATACCCTTTTAAGAACCTATACAATGCGTCTTTTTAAACTACACAAAGCAGAATGTATTAATTAATAATAAACATTGATATAATAAGGGTAAAGATAAGAATATCTATATAAAGAAAAAACTTAATAATATTTCCAAACATAAACTATGTAACCACGACTTAAAGGTTCCTTAAATTTTGTGGTATACTTTTGGGCTTAGCTTTAGTTTCCCCTAAAATTTACGAACCCTTTTTCTTCCCCTTAAATTATTTTAAGCTTATTAAATATTGTAAAATATATAAACACAAGTTTTAAAATATAATCTTGATAAATACTTTTTTTTGTACAGTGCACATCTGCACTGCTGCTCCGTTTCCAAGGTGGCAGCGGTGGCCAGAGTCCTGGCCAAAATGTTATGGCGGAATTATGCGACGCCGCCGTTGCCCCCGGTGCGTTTATGGGCCCCCCTGTTGTGGAACGGAGGAGTTGGGGGGTACAGGGGAGTACCCCCATTCGGCTGCCCCTGCCTCTGTTTTCGCTTCAAGAAGCTGCTGCTGCGAAAATTGTAAATTACGGCAAAAGAAAACTCCTTGGTGGCCGCGTAGAGTTTTCTTTTCCGTGCAGTTGAGCACAAGATGCATGACAAATGGCGGGGCAGCAAGTCGGAAAAACCCCTTTAAAGTTTTCCCTTCGTATCGCCGCCGCATCAGTTCATTAGACGAGGACAAAGATTTCAAAAGATTCGAGTCCGCGATTCGGATATGGATCGCCGTGCCAGATTAATTGGCTCGCTGAGCTCCGAAAGTAAATATTTAATTAATCGCCGATTTGTGCACTGAGCTCTCTATAACTCTTCGTTCCTGGCTCTTGGCTAGAACAGAACGCCTTGTGACTAATCGAAGCCATCAATTATGTTGATAGATTGGCCCACGTTCGGCATTCGGCGTTCGCCGGAAATAGTTGTAGTCCTCGAAAAGTCCTTCAGTTTGTCACAGTTGGCAGCTGGATGCGGCCAGCTTAAGGTACTTGTAATTGAATCCCTTCGGTGAACGAACTGTCCCCGGGGATATATGTACTATATATCCGGTTTATGGGAAGGTCCTGCAACGGCGAAGGAGCTCGCTTATTCATAAGCCGCTCATGCAAAATTGCAAGTGGCTGTTGACAAAAGTTTCAAGTAGCCGCCGAAACCAAATGAAAAAAAAGGACATAAAAAAGCCAACACAGAGAGTCCTGGGGAAGGGACTTGAGCTGGACAGACAGACGTGTGTCTGATCTGAATGCTAGATAAAATTATTACCCTTTTTATTCTCGCCGTTGCTCTGGCTGGGATTTGTCCGAATTCGAAATCCGTGTCGGTATTCCTTTCAGGAGGAATGGTCATGGAGATGGAGATGGAACCGTGGTCCCTGTTCAGATCCAAATCCAAATCCAAGTCCGAGTTTCAGTTCGAGTCCGAGTCCTAGTCGCCGTCGCCTGTTTATTTCCTGTCGGACACTTTCCGTTTGTCGTTTGTTGTATAAAAAGTCGCCGCTGTTTCCCCAACTCTCCTGTGAGTTTTTAATACCCTGTACGAGTGGTAGAAAGGGGTATTTATGCTTTAAAGAAAACAAGTCTTTATGGTTCTATTAAAGAAGAAATATTATAGATTAATTTTGCAAAGGTAAGATAGAAAAGACTTTAAAGACTTTTAAAGGACATTCCTTGTATCTTTCCCTGTTTCTTAACAGATTTCCATGAAAAATTCTTTACATTTTAGCCAATCTTTACTTCTTTATTTAGTATATATTTTAGTAGCTTAGTTTTTATTAATATTTTTATATTTCTTTAACTATAGTTCTTATATTTTAAGCCTTAGGTAACTTCACAGTTGTCACACTCCAACTTACCTTCCAAACTTTGCTTTTTTCCGCTTGTTTTTTATGGCTCACACAATAAGCATCATCAACAACAACAACAAAAACTACGGGCGGCAGGAGCAGCACTCGACGTCATCAGCAGCACATTGTGTCCATGGGACATGGCCTCCAAATCCGCACAAAAATCCGGAATCCAGAGTCCGGCGTCCAGTGTTCAGTGCCAAGGATATGGAATTGAAGTCGGAGATGGAGACGATGGCCGCATGCCGATAATGTGCGGCCATAAGGTAATGAAAATTTTATCTGATTCTGGCAATAGTTACACCCTTTCTGCTATGGCCTTTGATTTGATTTCGGATCGAAGGATTGGGTTTTAGAGGATGTGCAGATGGGGGATGGGGGATGGATGGATGTGGGGGATGTCCCCGAGCGAGAGCAAATGATACAATACTTTGTGGTCAGCATGTGTGGCCGAAAGGTACGAGTATTGGTCGCATTTGATTGAAATTTGAATTGCCACCCCGGCTCCTGCCTGGGTGTACAAAAGGATTGCGAGTCCTGGGCGAACTGCGGCGGATGCATACTTTCGGGGGCAATCGTTGAGTACGTGCTGCGGCGACAATAACAAACGAATCCGTAATTCGTACGAAATACGACGAGTGAGAGCACTATTTCATTTTAGATTTTAATCAATTCCTTTTGATGTGACACGTTTGCGGGCCGCACTTCGCAGAGTCCTTCCTCCAAAAGGAATAAAAGACTCTGGCATAAGGGATCTGCAACATATGCAGGCAATGCGCCACACTTGCCGCCTAATGAAGGTACTACAATCCACAAACCCTTCAAAGTTTGAACCTATCAAATCAAGAATGGCTTCATTATTTCTCGTATTGTTCATAATTTCGCCTTTGATTACATTTTGAACGAGGCATTCAATAAAAGAAAGCAAACAATAACAATAACTTCAACTTAACTTTGATAACTGAATATTTTGTTTGCTATTTATTTTTATAAAATTGAATATAATATCTAGAATATTCTTATTGTAATTACTCGTTCACAGATCAGAGACTCTTTACCTAAAACCCAGCTGAGTCACAAAAATAAAAAGAACACACTCACTAAACAAATGTCACACAATAACCCAGCAATTATCTGCAGCATCATCATCATCATCCCCCTAGAACCCCAAAATAGATCCCTCTAAGAGAGCCCATAAATAACCAAGTAAACAAGCCAATTGAGCTGAAATCGACTCTTTTCCCCCCAAAAAAAAGGAGCCACAATAAATTCCAGGCACACACCTGCAACATCCTAAGGACAAACGCTGCAATTATCGGAGCAGAAGCATATAGAAGCCGACAAGAGAGCAACAAATCCAATAAACTTCACAATCGAACAGCACATAAATATTAAACGATGATTGAGCTGCAGCCCACGCAAACGTACGAATTCGGGGAAAAACCCCGGAGGAAAGCTTAGGGAAAAATTACAATTTATTGGACATTTCCGGTCAGTGACAAAAGTGGACAGTGCAAGATTTATGCTCTCAACGATTTGCTGGCTATGGGATTTATTGAGGGAGTTTAGCCCCCCATGCTTAATACCTGATCACTTAAGGTTAAGTGGTTGTGCTTTAAGGACACTTTAAGGACTTTTCCCTAGGGTGAGAGGGACATGGACTCAGAAAGCTGCGGACAACTCGATTATTATGCAGGCACCTCAATTGCATTTTGCAGTTACTCAAATTTGCATATCATTCCACTCCGAAAACTAAACTAAAACTAAATAAATGCCAAAACAAACCGAAAACTTTCCCTCGGGCCGCATAGCATAGCTAACTTTATTATGAGATCAGGGGGGTGTGTGGGGCCTATGGGGTCTATGGGGTCTGTGGTATGGGGATATTACGTATCTGTGGCTATGCCGGCCATCGCTCAGAAAAAGTAAAGCGCTCTGATTCCGGATTCTATGCTGCCGACATGTGTCACTCTGCAGTCCAGCAGGCATAAAGATTTGCATCTCCATCTCTAGCTTTCCCCCAGTTTTCCTCCTGTTTTCCAATTCTCCAGCTCTCTGGTAAAATTTTTCCCCCCTTTCCCTTTGGGAGTATGCGAAATTTGCATTTTCTAAAAACTCTGTGGCCAGTGTGAGGTGTAGTTGTGGGCCAAAAAAGGCTGAGAAATTATACAACAAGAAATGTGATTTATTATTTAATTAAAGCTTTTAAAATCATTATAATTATTCTATACTAAAATATTTAATTTAGGTAAAGAATTATTCTCAAACTTCTTTAATCTATTCAAATCTTTCTATTGTTTTTTATCTGCAATATCCTTTATTTCTTGGATTAATTTAGTTACTGAAAATATACCAAAACTCTCTCTTAAATTGACACCCATTTTCTCGCAGTGCTGCTGTCCTGGACAGTCCGGCTGAAAGTGCCCCAAGTCCGGAGCGGCACAGAGAAGAGCCTTCCAGGATGGGCCCTGGTCTTCCATCATCGTCGCAGTCGCACTAATTCCTCAGCAGCAATTTATCAACAATAAACAGTTGCAGACATTTTGCTTAGTTTCAGTCCTGTGTGCGGGTGTGTGTCCCTGTGTGTGTGTGTGTGACGTGTCCTGTCCCAAACAGGGATGCATGAGAAAGTTTGACTCTCAAGTGCTGCGGGCTGGCTTAAAGTGGCCGATGATTTAAGGGCGTGCTCCCCGAAAAAGAATCCTTGCGAATTATCCTTCTTATTGAAATTCCTCAATTGATATCCGCGAATTTCTTTGTCACTCGCCGACAGCGTGTTTAGCTAATTCCGCAAATTGGCTAAATAATTTGCACATTGTTCGGCGGAGGCTTCGCACACGTAAAGTGGCAGTAATCCAATAAGCGGCTCCAGCAATTTTCGCGCTTGCATTTGCCATTTAATTCCATTTACGCCTCATTTGCCGCCTGTCACTGCGAGTTGATCCTTGGATATATATTGAAAAGGAATTAAGAGTATGCTTTCGATTTTTACTGGTGAGAAAAAAATTTGAGACTTCTGAGAGGTACTTTGAAAATAAAACAAGTTCCTCAAGGAAAGATACATTTGACTTTTGAAATTCGGGGAGTCCTTTTACAGTCAGAAGCTTAAAACTCATAAAAGGAGTGATTTCCGATCCTATAAATCATATATATTCTTAATCAGCACTAAAGCCGAATCAAACTAGAGGTCTCCGGTTGAAAAAAAATTTTTGCCAATTTTGAAAAATTTTGTATTTTCCAAAAAATGAAATCTTAAAATTGGGTTCATTGAGTATGTAGATTTATTATCCTAATAAAAACTAACACAGAACCGCAATTGAAATTAAAGCATTTTTGTCTTAGTTATAATATTTTAAACTTCAATTTGTCCATAAAAATATAAATAAAAATTCTCAATTTAAAGTCCATAGAATTTGGGGAATCCTTTTAAATTCAGAAGCTTACAACTCAGAAATGTCTCGGAAATGTCTCCTTCACTGCATTGCAAACTTCTGACTGAAATTATAATATCCTGCAAGGGTATAAAAATAAAAATCTGTTTAAAAATATAAATTATTTCTTGTAAAAATATGAATGTCCATTCCGAATTTTATTCTTCTCAAACATTTAAATTTTTCCCTTAGTGTACAGTCATCTTTAGCTGCCTAACACCCAGGGCATTATAATCGAACCTGGTTTTTTTTCTTGCCGCCTCTCGATTGATTCGATTTGGCATTGTGTCAGAGGTGGAGAGTCACTCGGCTGTCACCGAGTGGCTGGGAATGGGATGGATAACTAATGAAATTTCGAATCATTTCGTTAGCTTATGCTAATGAGCATGTGTTGTCCTCCAATTCCAGGTTCAAGGAGCATCTCATACCCTCGCAGGACTCACGATGACTGGACTGTTTCTTGGCATTTCCTCACAAAAAATAGAAGAAGGCGCCAGTCTGACTTTTGAATCCTGGATAATGATTCCGGAACACCTTGGGCCTTGGCGCCAGTGGATCGCTTTTAATAAACTTGTCGCACTGTTAACTTTATTAAGATTAATGAGCATGTGCACAGGATCACACAGGGCGCCCATCACCGGTGGGGGGTATTGGAAAGTGTTCATGGAGTCTGGCTTTCTTTCCACAATAATAAAAGCACATTTCACTTGCTTTAATGACGTCATTACGTGGCATTTACTTGCACCACCACCGCCCACCCCAGGAGCAGTATTTACAGGCCAGAAGCCAGCCACCCACTAGTATGTCTGGCCTTGGATGCAGCAAAGTCAAGACGTTAATGTGTCCAATAATTTAATTTTAAGTACCTTGCAAAAAGAAATACGGCCACATTTTTACAGACAATTTCCTTTAATGGCCAGACAAACTGCAGGCCAGGCGAGTCGAGTCGAACCTGTGGCAGGTCCTGTGTTATCCCTGCTGTCGAAGTCGAATTGGACGAAGCCAGACTAAGGCCACTAAGGTTGCCGAGGTAATTGCATGGAAAAAGTCTCGAGTCAAAGTTGGTTTGCTTTGTAATTGAAAATTTAATATTTATTTCGCAGTTAGTAAATCAAAGTTTCAGCGCAGTGGATAACACACCGCCATTACGTATTCATCATCCGCCCCGTGGGCCAGCAGCAAAGGCAACTCATAAAAAAGCCAACGGGAGCCACAGCTTGGAGCACATATGTGGAGAGTGGCCATAAATCAAGTCAACCTTTGCATGAGTTTCGCTTTCTTTCAGCGAAAACTCTCCACGGCCCTTTGGGTGAGTCAGCGGAAAGTAATAAAGTTGAAACTGAAGCTGAAATGGGGGAAGAGAGAGGTCCTGAGGGCCATTATCCTCCAATGTAACATGCTCATACATGGATTAGTGTTCAATAATGCCAGGGCGTTCCTTTTTGGATTTTTCACTTAACACTTAACCAGCTGTTGCTGGTGGAAAACCACTTCCATATGCTTCATTTCAGTGCTAGTTTTGAGGTGTAAACATGCGGACGAGTGGAGGCGGTGAATAAATAAAAAAATATATATACATAGAGCTCGCTTGGACAAATAATTCACCGAGCCTTTTAGCTGCAAAATCATAAATAACAACATGTAAATAGCTTTTATCTAACAGCTCTCGTCACAGCGGAAGCAGCCAAAAAACCTCACGGAAAAGCCCTACCAAAAAGCCATAAAAAAAAAAAATAGAATATAGAAAGAGTGGAAGCCCCCGGGGAGGAGTGAGTTGGAGTCCAACACTTCAACTTGCTGCTGCTGCTGCTGCAGCTCGCATCAATTAAACCTAAATTGTTGCAGTTGTTAACACGCAACAAAATTGTCTGCTGCTGCACTGCAGCTAAAAAACTCGGACAAAAAACGATGAAGACCGGCAGCAAAAAAAGGAAAAGTGTCAACAAAAAAAAAATATTGAGCCAACTCACTGATGCATTCTATTGATGATATTAGTGGGAAGATACCCTGGAATGATCCAGAATATATTTAATCAATTAATATAGATCTATAAATTGATAAAGCATAGTTCATGTAGTCGGGGTAATTATTTTTGCAAATAAAATTAGTTTATGAATCTATAAAACTTTTATTAGAATACTCTTTCAACCTGTCATGGAATATATTTAATTTAAATAGTTTTAAAATAGAATCACATTTTATTTTCATCATTTAAAGTTAACATCATCTCCTCCCTTTGACATAACTGCAGGGTGCTCTATAAAAAGAACTCTGAAATTGGTAAAACGTCAAGTGTAAAATGGCATAGAACTGCATAAAGCCGCAGCTGGAAAAGCGGTGGAAGGGGGGGGATAGGAAAATTTGGGGCTGGGGAAATATAAATGGGAATGGGACGATTGTTCGAGTGTACTTCTGCAATGGGATTTATTCTATGCTGCCACCCTTTTTTCGCTTGCATCTCTCCGCAGGAGTGACCGAGTCCAGAGCAATTACGCCGCTTGAAATATTGACAATTACTTAAATTTATCTTTTCTAAACGCGCGCCGGATGCACCTTTTTCGAAACCCCCTCTCCTCTGTCGCCCCTCGGGGAAAACCCGGGGAAAACGTTTGTCAATCAAGCGGCAGACAGGAGGCTTCACGCGTGATATATTTGAAGTGGCCAGCGCCATCAGACTGCAGCAGCATCATACCAGGACTACCGTGTCCCAATGCTCTATTGGAGGTCCATCTCCATCTCCACCTCTGAATTCCGAATTCGGAATCCTCCCATCCGCCACCTGATGCACTCGACTGTGTAATTTTTGCATATTCCAAGCGCCAAAACTCGCGGCGTGGGGCATTCCACGTGGCTGCTCTCACCTGCGGATCGCCACGAATGAATAAGCGGCTGAATGGATGAATGAATGCCTGAATGCAGCATGAGTGTACAGAGAGAATAATTAAGAGATGTATATAGAAGATATATTTCAATAAAAATTCTCTTAAAAAGGTCTTTGAATCATTCAAACATTAAGATAAGTCAAACTACTTAACAGATTCCTAAATCAGTAAATTTGTTATTAGAGAGCCTTAATGATTTTATTATTATGGATATGAAATTGTAACTTATTTAATATAAAAAACCTATAATAATATAAGATTTTACTAGTTCAAATATTATCGAAAATATATAAACAGCTGAATGTTTGAAGCCAAAAGAATTTCCTTATCTCTAGAAAACTAATATGATTTTCTTGCAAAATTTCTAGAAGAGATACAGAGGTTCTATGCGGCTTAATAATTACCAAATAATAATTCAATGTTTATCTATTAAATTTCAATGTCAAATCATAATTTCTTTAAGTGTTCTCAGGGAAAATATCAGAGGTTGGGGCGCCATTTCATTGCGGTGGCAACGGCGGCTGTGAAATGGTCTGGAAATGATTTAATGCGGAAGCTGCGGTCGGGGCCAGAATTTAAAATTTATTCCCTGCCGCCCGCCGCCAGGTGAGAGGCCCCAAAAAGCGCACTGAAAATTCCCCAAAAGAGTGGCAAAAATAAATCACGCATCTGGCAATTGCAACTATTTTGGAGTTCGAGTCCGAGGAGTGCCTTATTTCTGGACATGGCAACTAATTAACTTTAAAGTCATGCCAGCCGTATGTTTAGCCTGGTTATTTTTGGTGATTTTCAGCATTTTGTTTGCTGCTGTTGTTGCTGTTTTGTTTTGCAGTGTAATTAATCACTGTCTGCCCGAGAGAGCAGCGTGCTAACAAATTAACACCAGAGGGGCGGGGCGGCCGAAAAAGGAGGCCAGGATGCAACAAGACACGGCAACATTGTATGCAGCAGTAGTACGGGTAGAAAGTCTAGACTTCAAAACTCATTTGGCCAGGGAAAATGCAATTGCAAAATGCAATGTTTCGGTTTTTCCCAATTCTTTTTTGGCATTTTCGAAAATGCATTTTTCATTTCATTTTCATCCGAGCCGCGTGTGAGTTACAAAAAGTCATTTGCCCCGGCCAGCAGCAGCAGCAGCGCTCATTAGGGGAATCGCAAACGCTAAAACGGACCCCTTTTCCTGACAGTCTATCTATCTATCTATCCAAAAACAGCCACTGAGAGTCCAATGGCAGGCAGCCAGCCAAGAAGTCAAATCTTCGGCAACTTGGGGACTACTTAAAATAGACCTCAGGTTGCCTCAATGCTGGAATATGAGTATATTCTATATATACTTATATATATATATATAGCCATCACAGGAGCACTAAGTCCACTCTCCACTCTCCATTGTCCATTGTCCACGTGTGGATGTGGACACACACAGGTTATTCCCTTTGACCATCCTCGCTAATCGTAATCGCAATCCCCAGGACCATCAGCCGCATCATCGTTTCCATTGTGTGGGCATTTTTATGAGCGTTTTCAATGCGAAAAGAGCACAATAAAATCAATGAGGTGTGTCTGCGTCTGACTGCTGCACCTCAGCCCCGGCCCCAACTTTCTATATCCTTGCCCACATCCGCCTCAACCAGGGGCTGGGCAAACAATCGGGCATCTGATGGATACACAGACACAACAGCTAAACAATCAAGCGCAGGTTCAGCAGCGGCGAATGTTTGGATGGAGGTGAATCCTAGAGAAGGCCAAAAGGAGTGGAGTGGAGTTGGAGATGGAGCCACCTACAGTGCAATCAACGACGGGGGCTGAGCCAGGATGAGCCATCTACACCATAGAGAGCAGCCTTCAACTGGGGATACCCTTTAATGAAGTGGAGTTTCTTGGTTTTAGGAACAAATTTAATAAGAAAAAGTTATTACAAAACTAGAATAGTTCAAAGATCTATAAATAAATATAGTTTATTTTTCTAAATTCCATTTATTTATTTGTTTGTTTTTCTCCTTTCCAGGATATCATCTAACTCTACTTCTTGCTGTTGACTTTCACTCACAGTTGTTACCTATTCATAGGTTATTATTATTATCCTTGCACACTCAGCCACACACACACACTTACAAACACTGAGCCACACTCGCACACCCAGCCATGGTCTAAGCTTGCGTAACACGTTATCCTCCTGCGCGCTTTGTTGAGCACTTTGCGAGCCGAACAAAGAATGTGCTTTATTGGCACTTTTTCCACAATTGCCGTGCCGCCCCCACTTCTCTTATTTTCCCCTCCAATTTTCCCCCCTTTCCCCTAGCAGCAGTAAATGAGCGTGGAAAATGAGGGGGGTTTGGAAGTAAAAAAAAGGATATAGGGGAGCTGCTCCATAGGCCAACAAGGTAGACGTAAGTAGAGTTTGTACACAAAGCAAAAATTATTAAAGGAATTTATTGTGATTTTAGTATTTGATATTTCATTTAAGAAGAGTTTTTATGCCAATAAATAATTTTATAATTTTCCAAAAAATATTACTACGCCTTAGGTATTATTTAAATATTAAAATAATATTTTTCAGGTTTTTTTTTCTCTGCACTTCTAGAGCTCCGCATCATCGTCTCCTTTGTTGGCAACAGCCGGTTTTGATGTGTGCCACGCCCCTGTTGCCCACTTCTCTTTCCCAAGGAGCTCGAGCTCCGGCAAAGGATAAACACATTCATGGTGTGCAATCGATTGGCATAATGCGAGGCATTTTATTAAGGTTATCAATCGGCTATGAATATAGGTATATTCCCGAGGTGGCAGAGGTGTGTGGGAGTGTCGTCTGTGCGAGTTTGTGTTTGTGCATAGCAAACAGAGCGTCAGGATCTGCGGTGTCGGCGACAAAAGGACGACGAAGGACGACCTTATCGCAAGTGACGCATAAAACGTTACACGTTTCGCCGTCATGAATTATGCGGAAATTATTAGAAAGCATTTAAGCGGAATTATTAATGAGAGTGGAGGATGCCACAAAGAAGGAAGAGCGTCCAAGGTGTCGTGTGCGTGACTTTGTCTAAGGATGCGAGGATATCGGAGGATATCACTTTCGTTGGTTAGAAACTCTGCCGGGTTTCAGTGTCAGCAAATTTAGTGGGGCAGTTTATCCAATTAAATTAAAGGGTGTGGGGAGTGTGTGCGTGGTGTGTGGGGAGTGGGGAGTGTGTGGCTGGTGAGATGGAAGTGCATCCGCTAACAAGGCCAATTCCTGATGTTTTTGTAGTTTACAATGCCCAAAACCAACCAGAAATGTTTGCTGATGCTTTGATGGATACTCGAAGAGTTTAGGGGTATATTGGGGTAAGCGAAAATTGTTGAATTTTCTATTCAAAATATAATTAATATATTTCATTTTTTAAACTTAATTCTTGGTAGCTCAAATTTAAGACCACCTTTGACGTTGAATTGCCTGAACTTGTGGACTTTGATATGACTTGCCTGCACTCCTGGCAAAAGGATTTTGAAGTCTATATTTACTTTACATAAGTAACACACGTTTAATTCAACTTAAGACTTTTAAATGTTTTAAAAAATAATTTAAAATATTTAAAAATTAATAATTAGGTAACCTACATTTGTTACTTTACCCTGTAACCATTCGCATTTGTTTTTACCTTTGGTGGAAAGACCGAAAAACAAATTTCAGTTTGGCCAACATGCAGTGAACAGCATTATGCCAGTCGAGGGCGAGGCCTGAGGGGCGTGGCCAAAAAGGGGGGCTCCCCCTTTGGTGCAATGAAAAATACAATCAAATGCATTCGGCTGGAAAAGCTGCTAGGAAAAATAAATACACAGCGGTGTGTGTGCGAGTGTGTGGCAGCACACAATTGGATTAAAATTTACACGCTCCGACCAGGCGCAATTATCCTGGAAAATGCTGTGGAAAAAGCGATGCGAGATGGGCAGTTACTTTGCGTGACTGCGTTAATGTGCTTAACAATAAAATGCAGCGCATTAATTGATAACGCAGCGCATTCGATTCGCCACTGGGTTCAATCAATTAAATCCACCGACAGGGTGGCCAACCTGAATTTGGTTAAACATATTCTGGCTAAGCGGAAAAGTCGAGGAAAACGGAGAGTTAAGTGGTGAAAAGGGGGAGGGCCCAGACCATTTTCGAGAGTTTCATAAATTGCAGTCAGCCAGCGACACTTGCCGCGAATTAAAAACACTTTTGCATATCATTTTGGATCGCGGCCAAAACGGCGGCGAGACGCAAAAAGCCGCCCCAGAGAAATGCTCATTTAATTTGCCTTAATTTCGCTTTCGTTTTAGCCAAATGCAGCAGCGTCATTATCAATCCCTCAGCCACGGTCCTCGGTCCTCAGCGCTCCTCCTCGAATCGATCCATTAAATAGCCATAAACTTGGATACATTCTATTGGGAAAATCATAGGAAAACTCATGTGGAAAAGCTAAAAGGTCGCTGCTGTTGTGGGTTCGCGGCAAACAACAATTTATGACATCCATAAACCTGTTACATGCCTCAAGGTAAAATAATAATAATAAATTTATGCGGAGTATGGGATATAAACAACAATTTCCGACGAGGCCTGCTTGCAATTTTTGATTGGATTGTAAAATTGCGAAAAAATAAATACGGAGCTATGATTAAGCAAAGGTGATGTGGTTGGTTTTTATTTTATGGCAGGATCATGATAAAATCAGGCGGCATCTGTTATTTGATTATGGCAAAAACCTGGCAGTAATTTTTCAAAGCTGTGGTTGTGTTATGAAAATGCTATTGGAGAAATTTAATATTTTTGGGATAGGTAATTTCATGTTGTAGAATTTGTTTATATTTTTTAAGGGATGTTGTCTTATTTGTAGAAATTGCGGTTCTTATTTTAAAGAAGAACACGATATTCAGCCTTTGATTTTTAAGCATTGTCTCTTTTTGGAGATAATTAACCTTTTTCCACTCCTCACAGAATTTATCCTCCAATATCATCCTGATAAATAATAATTCAATCTCCCTATAAATTCCCCCAAACCCTTTTTTTCATTTTCCTAAGCCCACCTTAGAGCCCCCTAAAAATGCGAAAATGAAGTAAAACCATGAAAATTGCCACCGCCACTTAGCGGTTGATTTTTCGCGGGAAAAGCAATTGAAAAGCCGCAACGCAGATAAACGCAGAACGCTAATAGAGCACACTGGAAAACGGATAATAATAAATTATAATCATGGCGACATAATGCGTACAAATCTGGCCACGAGCGAGAGTCGTAAAAACTGCTTAAACCGATCAAATTGGCCTCCGATGGCGATTTGTGCCAGCGCCTGGAATTTTATTTATTTATTCGCATGCAAACAAATTGATTTGCCCGCCGAAACTAAATCAAAGCCCAGGCAAACATAAAAGTCGAAGACGGAGGCCCCCAAGCCAGGACTTCCCCGGGAAAATTCAACTTGCTGCACGCGATAAGTTGCAAAAAAAAAGAAGAGAAGAAGAAGAAAAAGAGTTTTTACATCGTAAACAACAACAAATAGCAACCCTTCGGCAAATTCCGGACCAAAAAAAGGGTTGGAGGAGAGGGAAATTGCACGTAGTATTTCAGCATCAGGCAATGGAAAAGCGATGGAAAAGCGGCAACTGTGAGCTGAGAACGGCTTATCCGGGGCAATGAAAATTTATACAAATTCGAAAAAAGTGACAACATTTTGCTTTTATTGGCCATTAAAACGACTTAGCGACTTGGCGGACTCCTCCGCTCCTTTCCGGCATATCGAAAGGATATCGCGTGTGATTCGTACCTTGTCCTTGCTCTGCTTTCCTTTACCACTTTGCATATGTGAAAAAGCCCCCTTACCCAGTGGGTGGTGGCATTCGAGGCAAAGGGAAATCTGACCAGACATAAGCGCAGTTTACGATGTAAGAAATTGAAGGAATGGCAATGTCATCCGAAATGGAATTGTGTTTCGTTTCGGATAAGATGCAGAAATCAATTTGAGTTTAAGCATAACATAAAATAATATTTTTTAATATGCAAATGAATAAATTATAAAGATTTACATAATGCCTGATTTTGAGTAATTTAAATATAAATTGAAATAAGGGAAAAATAAAAAATATTTAACATTAAAGTTGAGGTTTTGTTTATAAAGTCACAGAAAGTAAAGATAAAACTTACCATAAACAATATTAAATATTTTTAAAATTCTCTTTAAATGTAATTGAACTTAAAGCTGAAACGTGTACCAAACTATAGTTATTATAAACATTCAGAAAACCCTTTAAGATCCTTTCTTAAAGTCCAAAAAGGGCACCGAAAGCTTATGGCCTTGGTAATAAAGCAGGCCGAATGGCCAACGCGCTTTCAACAGCTGCGTTTCATAGGCTCCTTTTCCCCCGAGGTCCTGGCTTTTCCTATCGCTTTTCCCGCCTCCCCCCTCTCCCGGCCTCGTGTTAATGTTATGTAAGTAATTTACCTCAACTATGGTACAATCTCTGTGCGTGTGAGTGGACTTAATTTAGTGCCCTCAGCCCGCTTGCTCCTTGGCCTCGGTGCTAAACACATTTACGTGTTATTCAATTTTGCAAACTAAACGTAAAAATATCGTGTTTCACTCCGCACTCTCTTTCCCAGAAAAACAACAACAGGAAATGGGCCTAGAGGAAAATCATGGGGAAATCGTTAAGGGCCAAACACTTTCACGCTGTGTGGGTGTGTGTGTGTTTGTGCGTGTGGAAAAGTAAATATCAGGTTAATGGATTCGACGCCGCCGTTTGAGTTTCACTTTCATTCTCCGCCTTTGCTTTTGCGATTTTCCCGCTGCTTTTCCTTCTGTTGCAGCATTTTCCACTCAATAAATTTGCTCGGCGGCTGTGGCAACATTTTCCTGCCGATAAGCAATTTTTACCGAATTTCCACGGCACCCCAGCTTGCCTCATTTGTTCCTGATTTTCTTCTGCTGCCAGAAGCGAGCGGAAAACACCTTCAGCGCAATTTCTGCCATTGTCTTAATCGCTGGAAATTGCCTAATGTTCCAGGAGAAATTGTTTTGAACAAGCAGATGGATTTGGGCATCAATATTAGTTAAGGAAAAGCAGACTTTAAACGGAAAATTTGAAAATGAGAAATGGGAAATGGGAAAAGTTCGGAAGTTATAGTAGAGAGCAGCTTAAAATGGGGAAAATCGGCCTACAGGTTATTAAAGAATTAGGAAGAAAATTTAGACGGACAAAGAAAGAATTATATTTATAACTAAGTTATACATTTAATTAAATAGATAAAATCCTCAGTAATGAAATATTAAAAAAAAATCTAAATAAAATTAAAAAAAGGTAAATTGGATAATTATGTTCTCTCGAATACAATCCCTTTATGGATTCCAAATTAGTATCCCTGAAGAAAACCTCTCACAGATTCAACATCCATTATTTATATATTAAAACTCCATAAAAATGTTCACCAAAATCGTGATACTTTTAAATTCTAAAATATTTTGAACCCCTTAAAGCTACCCCCCAAAAAATGCCAAGTGCATCCCCCAGAAAATCAAATTAGGAAGCCGTTCAATTTTCAAAAAATGTACAAAACTAGTCGCTAGGAAGAAAAAAAACCAAAAAAATTACCTTTGCCCAGAAATGTTAACCCGCTTTTTTTCCTCGCTTTTTGCCCGTGTTTTCCACTTTTTGTTTGGGAGCGGGAAAAGCAATTAGACGCACTTTTTGATGGACACGCGTTCAATCATTCCGGCCGGCTGTCAAGTCCGATGGATGCAGCGACGTGCCGGGCATGGGAATGGGTTTGGGAGTAAAACTCATTACGATCCAACAAGGGAGGAAAGGTGTACGCGAAATGTGGCCATTTTTCAAGTGTATTTTAAGCAATAAGCACGTAAATAATGGCCAGCAACGAGACAGTTCTGAGGAAGCACTTGTCTCCCACACAAGGAACGACGGCTAATTGTATCAAATGGCTCATCAATAGTTCAAAGGCTTTGGCCATTAATGGCGGAGGAGCAGCTGAGACAGGTCGAGTTGTGTGCTTTTTATTGCCAAAACTTTGTTCGAGTGTCTTCCGTTTGTCATAAAAAAGTTGCTCCTCTCTGACAGCATATGAATCACGGCAATTGGCAGCATTTAATAGCGAAACTTTCCCCATTTCGGATGGATGGTAATGTCATCCCGAAGTGTCACTCCATGTGTGGGGAGCCTGTGGCTGCTCCAACGGCCGCCTGGCGACTGAGTTGCTCGAGAATAAAGCCAGCATCATCCGGTGAATATTTACAGAGAGATTTTACATTCCGTCAACAGAAACTGTTAGCGGCACAGCACTTTTCCCCTTACGATATTGGGTCGAAACAACGTAAGCAAGTTGACCAAGTTGTGGGGGGCAAGTTCTTTCTCTGAATTATATAGAAGTTATTATAAAATCGCCATGCATACATATGGATGGATGTTCCCTTCTCCAACTGTAATTTGGAGCCACTTTTTATAGTCGGCCCGTAAATCACTTATTTATTTATGACCCAGGCCCATTTAATGTGGTTAACCTTTGCCCTCGTTCGGCTTCAGTTTTCCACTCAATATTAGATATTAGATATTTATGCGGGGCAAAACAACATTAACATTCGCCTGGTAATTGTATGAATCATTTTCGCTCGACGTAAACATTTTCCACACATTTATGAGGCGCAATGTGCAAAATATAATAATAATAATAATAATATGTTTCGTTCGATATTAGCCACAAATGATAAATAACCACATAAATTGCCCCATTCCCTTTTATAGTATATATAGCATACGTTCTGGCCGGGGCCATTGTATTAATTTGTCATAAAATTATACAACCCGTACAGCCGCGGAGACGTCGGCTCGTAAAAATGTTTTCGGTTTTTTTGCGCATCCAGGAAAAAAATATATAAAAATTGTATATCAATATGGATTAGACATATTTTTATCTGCTTCACTTTCATTGGAAAATATCGGGGATAGGTACCTGCATAGGGAATAGGATTGGATGGGACTACGGAATATATATATTTGGAAAGATATAAGGACGCAAAGCTTTATTAGTATCTTATCTATATTCTTTTTAATCTCTTGAGGTCATAAAATATATCAAAATATTTTCCAACAATTTTTGATCACTTGAATTTCTTGAATTCCTTAGTTTTTCAATTTCTTTGCTTCGAAAAAAACGCTGGCAATTCCTCTTAATATCTGATGGCTTGCCAATTTTAGAGGCAAACGGATGTTTCGAGGCTACAATGTACGAACTAACCCATATTGCACTAACAAATCGTTCTTCTCGCATTTGTCAGCAGCTAATTAAAAGCGAATTTCCAATGCAAAACTGCAAATAACTTCCACGGCAGCGGATCTGCATGTGAAGCCATAAACCGGAGGCTAATTTGGTTGCGGTTTGTCGCTGCTTTTCCTTTGGCTTTTCCATTTCCATCTCTTTTTATGGCCCCGAAAAAACACACACAACAAAGTTGTAGCGGTGGCTGCATTAGAGATGCGAAATCGTAAAGTCAGCAAGTCAGATGACATTAATCCGCGCATAAAACTCCAACTTGGGCATTCATTTGCCAACAATGTTGTGTCCTATTACCTTGATTCACAGCCGGCTGTCATGCAGCTTGTCAAATTAGTATCAGAATCGGAAACAGAATCAGATGATTTGTCAAATATCAAATATTATTCAATTATTATGGCAGAGAGTCAGGGAAACAAGCAGGAACAAAAAATCCAAGGACAATGGCATGCAAATAACTTTTTGTCAGGACAAACGCTCATCGGGGAGCAATTTGTTTTTGTGTTTCGGTGGAAAAACACACCTATAGAAAAAAAAAAACGAAACCTCCCTCTGGCCTGTTATAAAATTCAAAACCTAAAAAAATAAACCAGTCTGAGGAGTAGTGAGGAGCTGGAGCAAGGTATGAAATGGCAAACTCACTTGTTTATAACTCCAGCAGAGCAAATCTGACAACCCGAAGGCGGGTTGGTGGTTAGAAAAAATAATCTAGAGGAGCTGGGGAGATGCTCAGCTTTTGAAATTGGCGCAGCAGCGCAAATAAAGCAATTTGTATTCAAAATATGAAAGCAAAGGAAGCGACAAACTGACACTGAACATCCCCCGCGACCACCATTCTCCGTACCCTCCCCCGCTAAAGAATAATTTGATCTTTAAAGAAAAATTCCTGACTAGAGGATAGAGGAGACTGGCGCCAGTGCAAAAATTGCGTTTGATATGAAATTGGCGATTGAGAGAGCCAGCGGGAGGGAAATCCCCGAAAAGCGCAGCCACTAAAACTTGATGGCAGCCACATTACGCATACGCAGTGTTGGCAGTGCATGGGGGAAAATATTAGAAAATTGAACTATATGTTTAAATTATTAATTAATCTATTTGAATTGAAAGTTTTATATTAAATTAATTATCTTTTATTATATAATAGTATATATAATAGTATTAAATATAAAATACTAATATATAAATACTATTAAATTTTAATAGCAAATTATCAAGTGTTCGGGTTTTAAGTTATTATAAATATAAAGGAAAAAACATTTAATCCTTAAAACTCATACTTTCCTTATCTGCGAAATTATTTGAATAGTAAAACCTTACATTCAAAGCTATCTTGCTTAATTTATGCCTTAAACTTTTATGTATTTTATTCCAAAAGAATTATTATTAATCTCTCCATATATTTCAATCATACAAACACCCAATTTTCCCCCAAGTGTATCGATATAGTAAGGCCTGTGAAAGCTGTTGAAAATTAACATAATTAAGCCAGTTGGCTGTGCTTGTTTTTGTGGCTCATTAGCAGGCAAATTAACGCCGCCATTGTCACTGTTGCCGTGTTCGTGAGCTTGCCGTTCGGTGCGTCGATGTCTTGTGCAGGTGCTGGAAAGTATGCTACAGTGTGCGCCATAAATTAGCGACTGTCTCTGTGTCCCCTCCCTTCCCCCTTTACAGCGAGTGTGTGTGCGTGTGTAATTACCGCACAATTTGCGGTGCATAATATATTTTGGTTGATTTGTGACTCAATTAGAGGTGCAGCTCTGAGGGCGGCTTTTCAACAGGATTTCCACTGCCTGGCGGCTCTCAAGTGGCTTTGTTGGTCAGCCGGCGAACAGGACAATGCATCCTGCACTCGCCTGCATCCTGGCTAATTAAAGCGGTTAGCCCAAAATGCCACATAATGAGGCGCACAAGTGCTGCCAAACACCGTTGAACATTGCCAGTCATTTGTCAACAGATGTGAACACAGACAGCTCCCCCATATCCTTGCCACTATCCTTTCACGGCTCTGTATGTGTGCTTGTGAGGAGAGGCTGTTGAAAGCATCTAATTTGCTGTGAAGTGGCTTAAAATTCGGCCTTGGCTGGCCACTAAGTGTGAATGTGAGCCCAAGTGCAAATTGTGTGCAGTTTTGGTAAGTAATAAATGGCCTAGGCCAAGTCTTTAAGCAACGAAGAAAATTGAATGGAAATTAAGTAAATAAACATATGAAAAATGCAGTAAATTCTTGGGAAATTTAAGTCAGAGAGGTTTCAAAATGTTTATCATATATAAGGCCAAAACAAAGACTTTACTATTAAAAAATAAATCCTATAAACAAACCAAACATTATTCTAATTTCTACACCTCTGTGTTATCCCGACAATCCCTGTCATAAAAATCCGCGCATTTCCCTTAACATCGAATCGATTGCCAAACCAATTGCAGCTTAACTCGATAGCTCTCGACCCTCTCCCCCATAAAATCCTGGCTTCTTCTCTGCGGAAACTTTAAGCCAACTGACAAATGTGTCAAACGACATGTTCACATATGTTCCGCATCGATATTATCGACAGGCCACGAGCAGAAAAAAATAGAAGCCGAACTGAGGCAAAGTTTGGCCAAACTTTGCTCCTGCTGCTGCAGTGTCACCTTTTCAATAAACTGGCCCTGGACCTGGGCAAAAAAGGAGCGGAGCCAGGCGAGGCATTAATCCCACGACCGATGCGAGGATGCGCTGGCAGACAAAACGATTGGGCAACATCTGTCGCCCTCGACCTTTGTCTTTGTCCAGGGATGACGCCCCCAACTGTTGTGTGTGTGCTTCGCAATCCTTGTCCAGGTTCATGGTGTTGGTCCTGGTGCTGCTCCTGAGGCCATACTGCTGTTCCCTGCAAAAACAAAAGCTGCAAAATGCCAATGGTCAGCAGAAATGCGCATAACTTTGAAAAGTTCACATGCTGGGCAGACAGGCGCAAGGACACATACCTTCCTGCCTTACTGGAAAAGGATTCGTAGGTGGTTACTGGTGGTGGTGGTGGCCATAGATAAACTTCGATGTGCCGTGCTAATGTTCGCACATTTGGGACCAGAAAGGAGCAACTTTTGCAGCAGTTTAGCTACTCTTTCTTAGATCAGATTAAAGAGATATTAAAAGGGATGACTTACAATAGAGTTAAATGTGTTTATAAATAGTATGAGTTGTGGGAGAATTTATAAATTTAAGAGTGAGATTCTTTTATTAACATATGAACTAGAAATAAATTCATTTGATACTGATTAGGCAAAGTACTTTTCAAGGTAAGGGAATAGCTTAACACCACATCGACTGGCTTATGAATTGGCAACTAAATTGAAGCCAAGGCCAGCTGCTTATCGCCTTGAAACCGCAGAGGGGTTACCTCCGCAATTACCTGCTTACAACAATATTAAAAGCCAGACAAGGTCCTTCCGCCACCTCATCTCCACACCATCCATGCAACTCGCAACACCCAGACTTCCACTCCCTTTCAATTTTCCCTAACTCCACCGCTCGATTTCTTGGCAAACTTTTTAATGTCGGCCACTAAAACGGCGCATTAAATTATTATCTGCGAGATTATGAAATTTTTAACAGCAGGTAATAATCGTAGAGAATTTGTTAAGCAGACACCGCCAGCCCGCGGGGATTGGGCCAAATGAAAGACAAACATTGTGCCAAGTTCCCCCCTCGAAAGGAGATGGAAGCCCGGATGCTTGGCTGAGCAACTTGAAAGGGCATAAATGAGAGAGGGAAAGCGAGAATGTTGTAACCGTAGCAATTCCCATTCCGAGTCCCCAATTTCCATTCCCATTTCAACTCCTGGATAACTGAGGTAATTCAAAAGTTTCTGCCAAGGCGGCTCACATTAAGTGCTGCCACTCTCCCCCTCTTGGGGCTCCTGTGTTTTCCTGGTTTTCCCGGCATGGAAATGACAGCAAGAAGTATTCACTTCAGACCAGCCAGCAATTAACTCGCTGCGGTGGTGGAAATTTAGAAGTGAAGATGGGTTTGGGAGATTCTTTACTCTTCCTGTGAACAAAAAAAACAGAATGTGCAAGATACATTTGGTGACATTTCCTTTGCGGCAATTGGCAAATTGCTTTTGCCTACGTGTGCAATTGTTTTTTTCTTTGCAACAGTTTTTTTGACCCTTGGCCTCCCAATTACACCATTTACCTCCCTGACAGTCTAACCGAATGACATTTCTTATCACGTGTCACTGGGCCAGAGGATGTGGGATGGTCACAAACTGGACTAGAAACAAGGATAAGGATAACGAGTTCCCAGGTTATAAGGAATATAATTGATCACTAATATGTAAAAACATATCTGTGTTTATTAGAAATAAAATTAAGGTTTGACACGTGACAAAGAGTTCTATATCCTTTTAAAAATTTTAAAATTTAAGGAAATTTAAGTAAACCTTTTCTTTTGATTAGAAAGTCCTTATCTCTATATCCCATATACCTTTCAACCTACAAAATACCCCTTAACCTTTCGCTACAATAAAACGCTGACATGTTGCACAGAACACAGTTGAGTTTCCACCGATTTGGAGTCCTGGTAATTTGCAGCAACACACAGAGAGAGAGCGCGCGGCCTGCAAGGACCCCAAGTGAAAAATCCCTCGCCGCAAATGAACGCTTGTCCATCCTGGATTTCGTATCGGAGGAGGCTATATATGCCGGGAATTCGGGGGAGAAGCCCTCCCCCCTTTTGGGGTATGCGTATGCAACATTGACATGAAGTTAATGGATGTTTTATGACCGACTAACTTCGCCAACGATAAATCGGTTTTCCATGAGCCAGTAAATTGCGATTTGATTGTTTCTGTTGGACATGCAAACAATTTTCCTTTTGCTGCGCCGCCTCACTCTCACATTCTGTGGATTTGCCGATTGTGAAAATGAATGTGAAAAGTGAGCAATTTTCAGGAGAAAATTGTAGCTGTAGCTCTTTGATTAAAGGTTATCTTTCGGTTTCTGGGGGGGGGTAAAAAATAAAATCTGAAGCAAAGATCAATGGCCGCCTGTTCCACCCCGTCTCACATGTAAAATAAATCAAAGTCCCGAAAATTTATGAAAATTTATGCATGCCCTGCCTTTCGCTTCGCTTTCGGCCTTTCGGTCAAGATTTGCATTGTCCGGCATTGGTCACCCCACGCCCCTTTGGAAATATTGGTCCACCCCCGAAGGACCTCATCCCTCATTTCTCGGCCGCCGCTCACCTTTTGTTGTAATATACACATCAAGTGGCAGCCGAATTTATGCAACATTTGGCTTTTGTTGTCCTTTACTTTTCGAAGTGGGGGAAAGAACCCACTGTGACCAGAAGAAAGAAATTCATATGATAATGCCTGAATGGGAATTTGTTTTGTTGTCCATATTTTTTTTGCAGCTGTCTCGCTGACATTTTCTTTTCATAGGTAAATTTTCGCTGTGATTTATGGGTCGCCCAGCGAACTGAAATGTTTATCCAACTTTAAGTTGGGACGCAGCAGCCTTCATTGGTAATCGCCTTTTCAACATCAATTTATTTGCTATTAATCCTTCACCTCTTTATCGCTGTGCCGAGACCCAAGGACTCAGGTCCTAAGTAGTCCCCAGTGTCCTGTTCTATTTGCTCTGTCCAGGCAATTAGATGTTTGCCTTCGTCTCACAGTTTGTTTCCTTTTGGCGAGGTGAAATGAATGAGCTCACGGCTATTGCCAATCGATTTCAGGAGAGTCCTTGGTCCTTTATTTTTGCCGCCCCTCCCCCAGCGTTACGCCCACAATCGAAACGTGTTCGCCATGGTTAGTTGCATGTTAGCAGAAGGAAAAGGAAGAAGGAGCAGGAGAAGGACAAGGAGATGGGATACATAGTGGCATCTGTAGTGGGAGTTGGGGCCTGGGAAATCGACTTTGCTTTAATCTGGCTGCTTGTTTGACAAGCTCTTAACACTAATTGAAGACACAATCGAAGCACACTCCAAAAGCTAGGCAGCTTCGTCCTAACTCTTTTGTCTTCTGGCGGCCAAAAAAATTCGCCTTGTTTTTGCCAGACTTCAAAAGGCTCAAAGGCGCGTGATTTATGCTGCATTTGCTTTTGAGTTAGATCACACAGAAAAGCAGAATCACTTGGCTGCTTTGCGTGCTTTCCGATAAATCAGTTCAATATGCATTATTTCAGTTAAGTGTGTCTTTAAAAATACACAAAGAAAAATGTATTAAGAGGGCTACTTAAAAATCTATATTTTTCCAGGATTTTAAGGGTATTAAAACGGGTTATTTAAGTATTTATCCAGCAACCTATATATTTTTTTAAAGCCTTAATAATTTACTCGAAGATATAGAGAAAAATTTAATAAGTTTCTTACTACAGTTTTATATTTTCTATTAAAGCTAAAATAATTCCCTCAAAAATATATAGAAAAATCTAATAAAGTTCTTACTGCAGTTTATATATTTTTCTTGAGCCAAAAGAATATGTTTTAAAATCTTTTAAGAGCAAAGAAAAACACACACAAATTGACATCCGTTTTGAAAACTTTTCCTTTACCTTTATTCGCTTTTTTAAAGGTACAACTTTGTGTCCTGGCTGGGGCAAATAAATTGCCTTGTGAACTTTATGAACTCACGCGGGATTAACTTGTACCTTTGATTGAATTTCTTTCACCGCCGCCACGAAGTTTTGGAAGAAACCACCGCAAACGTCTCAATCCGATAAAAGGCACAACTTACCTCCTGAAAAAGCGAAAACCGAATATTTTTGTATGCGGCCCAAAAGGAAACGCGACTCGGCTAGGCTTGGTCCTGTCTGTGGAACAGATGCCAGACACCAGAGCAGAGCAAAGAAGAGTCAAGAGTCTCAAAGGAGCTGGCCAGGGGGGAACTCCATCTCTCAATCTCGGCAACGGGAATTAGTCGTTTCCGTTCAAGTGGCCCCGGCTAACAATTCCAAAATTTATGCCAACCAAAAGGAGACTGAGGCTGATTCTTGATTGTGCAATTGGGAGAAGCGAAAGGAGTTCACTGAGAAACATAAATCGAGGAAGATTTAAAGGGAGAAATATAAATCGAGAAAGATTTAAAAGGGAAAGATTAAACTTGAAATACAAATTCTTAAAAATTAAATTATTTATAAAATAAAATTTTCCTCTTACATTTTTATAAACTTTTAAAATAATTTTACGATTTTTTTCTTATTGAAAACCTGTTTTTGGCAGTGCAAATTCCACCTTTTCTTGGACTCAGCTTAAGTGGCTGCGGAGGCTAACAATTGGTTGGGGACTTATTTCAATTAAGGCGCATTACGATCTTGGCTCTTTGGCTTTGAGCCTGGTCCACCGATTGGCTTGGCAAATTCCCGAATTTTGTGAAAATCCAGAACTGGGGAGGTGGAAAGTTTTTCTGGTCTTCTGGCCAGGAATTCCATTAAAAAGTTTACGTTTAGGTGAGCTTGGTTTCCCTCTGTTCTAGGGGGAATATCAAATAGTTTTAGCCAGCGCGGCGAAAAGTAATTAAAATTCAAATAGCAGACAAACATTTACATTAGCGATTGTTGGTGGGATTTCCAAGGGATTGGGAGTGGAAACGGTTGGAGGACTCGAGCAGATATGTATGGCAGTGTCTCGCTTTTGTTGATGGCTCTTTGTTTTGGCCTGGCGCCAGTCTGCGGCTCACAGTCTCCCAAGTATTCCGAATAAGGTAAAAATCGCCCCAATGAACAAGTTCAGTGTGTGGCTGAGTGGATGACTGATAGCTTTCGGCGGCTGCTGTCGACACTCCCCCAAAAAGTCACCACCCACCTATCCCTTACGCCCGTCTGTCCGCACATGTGAGATTATTAATATTGTATTTAATATCTGAGCACACGAGTTTTGTTTCAGCTTTTGCCTTTGTCCTCGAAGCCAAATGAAGAGCCTTTATTTTACCAGGATTCTGTATTTGTATATCCCTTTCCCTTTCAGGAGTAACAATGTGTGCGTGCCAGGAGCTATCTGTGAGTGCGTGTGCTCAGGTTTAATGACTACGTGAGCTCTCAGACAACAGAAGGAATCTGAAAAGGATTCTCATCCATGTCGCGGCTTTATTTAGTGCAAATCTTGCTGTACGAGTTTTTATCCTTACAATTCAGTAACAAAATTTGTGGTTTAATTTCCCCAGAAACCCAAATAAACTGCCACCATGCGATCGTTCATCATAACATTCAATCAGGATTCTGTTCCTCCTCCTTTGGGCATTTCATTTGGGTTTCCAGCTAACCCGTAAATCACTTTGAAACGGTGATCACGCCCATCTCTCTCTCTCTCTATCTGCAGTATCCTTGCATTTATGGACCCGTGGTCAGTTTCCGTATTTCATTTCGCGGAATTTCAATACTGAAAAGCCGCCCACTAAGCGCCAAAGTTCAGCCAGCTGAATGGCGGCGAACTCTCCAGGGCACAGCGTGCAATGTCCTCATCCTGATTTGGTCCTGGGTAATGGGTTCTACGTCATCGTCCTTCCATGCGCCACGTATGCAGAGCACGCGCTCTGATAACGTAAAGCAGGAGCGGTCCAGGAAGGAGTTGGGGAACCCCCCGGAGCACAGCATGGACATAATTAATTTGAATCCTTTTTCCCGCTGCTGCTGCTGCTACTGCTGCTCCTCGTCGCCGCCTTTTGCGGTCCTGTCTCTCTGTTTTGCTTTGCATTTTTTCGCGTTACTTTTGCGTGCAACCAAAAATTAATCAAGTGCTAGTTACGCGAACCGCGCAGTTTTTAATTAAAGCAGCATCAAAGCGAACACTTTTTTTTCAGCGATATAGTAAAATATTTTCATATAGGAAAGTACCCTTTATGGAAATATATAGAGAGACAAAGAGAGAGACAAAGCGAGCTCTTAAAGCTTAAAGGCTGACACTTGCTGAGGTGTTCGCCAAGCGCCAAGGGCGAGCGACTGCAAAATCATAATACAAACCAATTTCATGCTGAATTAAACAGGAGTTGGAGGCTCTAAGGGGTCCTGTGAACAATAGTTGAAGTATCCTGTCAACAGTCGGCTAGCAATTACAACAACAACAACAACTGGCATCGCACAAAAGGCAGCACGTGCATTTTGCGCTTTTTTAACGAGGGGAATGCCACACACTTGGCCCTGGGCAAATCGAGCAGCCACCACAAAACAGACTTCTCATTCCGAAGATTATTTTACAGGGTACCAAGAGGTACTAAGGCTATTGGAAAATTTGGAATTTTTTAAAAATAATATTAATTTTATTTAAGTAAAATGTTTAAAGCTGTTTTCTAACTATTGCCGAGCTGAAACTGAAATGAAACTGAATATGAACTCCGAATTTGGCCAAAAGCTTTATAAAACCTTTTGATTTTTCATTATTTAAAATAAATTGTATAATTTTTTCTACCCTTTACAAAAACTATAACCTTTCCAGAGGTATCCTTATGTTCGTTTACCAATTTCTTTAAATTCCTTTCCTCTTTAGTTAAGAAAAACTTTAGCAGTCCTTGGATTATCACACGTAGACCAGTCCCTGCCACTTGGCCTTGGGGATGAGTCCTTGGATGCCTGCCATCCTCTTGGCCAGCTTTTTTTTTCTTTCTTCCAGATGAAATACACCTCAGGCACACCTCCAGACACAAGTACTGGCCTTTTCCACCGTAGCTAGGGCGACGTGTCTCGCATAATTTGCAGGCAAAGTGCACAACAATAGCTGCGCCCTTTGTCGCCTGGCATTAGCATTGCCACAGGAGGGGGGATGGAAATCCAGGGGGAGGCATTAAGTTGTGACGCGTGAAATATTAGAAATTAAAAAACACATGACAAGCAATGTTGGCACTTTGATTTGTCTGCCAGCCGCAGACAATGTTCTTTTTTTCTAAAGCCAACAACAGACCACCCAACCTTTACTTTTAATAATCATTTCGCAGGCGAAACAAGTAATTTCCAGGGGAGCAGGATAATATCTGTGGGGAGGGGGAGGAAAACTGTCTGCAGGCGCGGCCAATAAATTAGGAAACACCTGTTTTTAGCCGGCCAAGAGGCAACGTGGCGACAGATGTCTGCCAAGGGGACGGGGTGAATCGAAACTGTTTTCCTGGCCGTAATGAAAATATTATGCCGACTACATAATTTGTGGGGCGCCTCCCCCCTTGACACGCACACCACCCCGCCTGCCGCCCTTAACCCCACCGTGGTCTTTGGGGTTTGCCTGTAATTTATGTTACGTATTTTTTTCTGCTGCTACTTGGCCGCATTTCGCGGTTTTTTATTGCTACGTGCGGAGAGTGAGAGATGGGGGGAGCGGGGCAGAGCAAAGGATATAGTACATTACATGCAGAAAAATATCATAAAATATATAATATAATATTTAGAAGCAAGATAAGAAAAATAATGCATATAAGTTTAAAAGGAGTTTCACATAAACTAATTAAAAATGTGCTCAAAAATAGGCTTCGAATTATTTAAGGTATTTGTGTAAGGTTTAAGACTCCTGGATTCCCCATGAATTAATATCAAATCTACAGCTAATTTTTAATAAAGCCTTAAACACTTTTAGAAATATTTAAAAATAAATCTGGACATAAAGTTAACTTCTTAAATATTTTTGGAAGGAAGTAAACCTAAATTGAAATTTTTTATTATTTATAATGTATTGCACATATGCTTTGACTCATTGTCAATAGTAACTAGTATTTCTCCGAGTGCCTGAAAAGAGAGGTATATAACGAACGGCAGAAAAGGATGGGAAACAGGAGCAGACCACGCCATAATGTCGTCATGACAGACGCGGCCATAAAAGATAATTATGATTCCGGTAATAGGTTTTATTTTTCGCATGTACCTCTTTTGTTCATGGGCACAGCTCCCAGTTTCCCATTCCCTGTTCCCCTGTTTCCCATTTCCCCGTCAAAAACCCATTGCCAAAAGCAAAGGCTGTTGTTGTGTTAGTGGTTTGCTGTTGCTGTTGGCGGAGGTCCTGGCACAAAGGTCGACCTCGGTGGCTGTCGTCTCCATTCCGTCCCACTTTGCTGAGTCTACATTTACTTTTCGGGTGACCAACGTGGCATAGAAATTATGCGCATTATACGCGTCGCGCTCCAGCGCCTTGCTAAAAAATTATATCCGCGGAATTATGCGAAAAACCCGGTGGAAAATGCGGAAGGACTAGTGGGTGATAGAGGGAGATAAGGGATCATTTTTAGCACAATCTTTTTTGGTTAAATAACATTTATATAGAAAAAAATAAAGGATACATCACGGTAATTGGTGGTAGAAAAAAATTATATGAAATAACTTTACTTTGAAGTTGATTACAATCTCCAGAATTTAGAGTTTAGAGTATAATATCAACTCCCTTATCTCTATATTTTCCATACTGCTTCCCTCTTTTGACAAATGGCAAACGAAGAGCTTAAGATCCGTGTTACATTTTCAATTAGCAGCCCATCAAGGGGTAGCAATTTTCACACTAAGAATGGCATCAATGCCGTGTTTGCTATTCTAATGAACTTGTCACGCTTATGAAGATTAATGCCACCTTGGCACAGCCTCCCAATTGACGGATTCGCAGTGTGAAGTTTTACCCCAGCTCTGAGCAGCAGCAGCAGTTTCTCAATCAAACTCGCTAACAAAGAGTAATTGTCCCAACATGATAATTGCTTTAATGACGAATGCAAAACGAGTCGCGGGGGAGTCGGGGGATATCCTTACTTCCGAATTTGATTAATGTGCTGCTGCTGGCCTGGCCTGGCAATTGACCCAGTTTCAATTAGAGGCGCAAGTGACAGGTCTCGAGTTATCCAGGACTCTCGCTCATCCATGCTGGGAGCTCAAACAAGAAGCTGAAATGAGCTGGTTGAAAGCTGCTGAAGGGAAGAAATAGGGAAATGACAGTCCTGTTGATGTCTAATGGAAAACGTGTGCGGGCATAAAAATGGCCGCTAAGAAAATGCATAAAAATGTGTGAGCACATGTGTGTTTGTGTGTGTGTAGAAGAAGGACATGCAAGGACAAACGGAAGTCGCACACACACACACGCTCGCTCGCTTATCGGGGCAAAGTAACTTTTCCGCAGCAAATGCCAAAGTCCATAAAATATTTTTACACACCAGATCGGGCAGATACTCCGGAATACTCTTCTAACTGAAGCAGGAGACGAGTTTTGAATGGGGTCGGAGGCATACCTACACGTAAAAGGAGCCGGGCAACTGGAGCTGGATATCACAGAGGATATCTAAGGACTGTGTCGAAATTGTTTACACAAGTCATAAGCATTTTTTAGCGAGCCATCGCCTTGGACGTTCTCCACGTTCTCTGTCTGTTTGCCAGTGTATAAAATGAACCCGGCATTTGCATAAACCTTTACCGAACTCAACCTCCTGCTCCAGCTCCTGCTCCTGCTGCTCCTCTGTGTTTGCCCAGCCCATTATGCCGGGGCTTCCCCGTTACCATCAACCACTTGGGAAGGGGAAAACTTTTGACAACTGCAATAATCATAACTGCAACCGCTCGACATTGATTTCGAATGGCAAAAGATTGGCGGGCGGCGGTGGCGGCGGTAGCATCATCATCCTCGAGCGACCGCTGGGCGCCATTAATGGGCCATTGTTTCACAAGTCGTTTCCAGTGCCGAATTCCAAATCCAAGTGTTCGAATTTCCGCTTGATTTGAGCTTAGTGGCCGGCCCATAAAGCATCGCGAAAACTTTCCTCAAAAGTTTTTCGGCATTTCAAATTTTATGCCCGCAACGGATTTCAGTGGGTCAGGCGAATTGAAATTGATATCCAGCTTGAAAGGTGCCTCCTTCTGGCTTGTCACACCCCCGAAAATGCATTAAGTTTTGTGTGTTTAGGTGTTCTGATTAGTTAAGCCCGATGAGGGATGATCTAGGGGTTGTTTTACACGGTATTTGTGGGGTATATTGTGCCAGTAGAAGAAGTCTAATATTTTCATATTTCCTATAATATATTCTATAAAATAAATATAAAATATGTGATCAATCAATGGATAGTTATATTAGTTTTTCCTCGGTATTCTGGTAAGGTATACTGGCAGCAACTTCACGTGTCAGGAGCTGTCTACTGTCTATCAATGCCTTGAAGTAAATAGATTTTGTGGTCTTGACATTTTAGGTTAAACGATATTTTGTACCGTGACATGTTTGCCTGTCGCCGGAGTCGCTGATTTTGATCCATGCGCCGATGATTGATGACACTTAATTGATGAACATCCCCGTGCCTTCCTTTGATTTCTCTCCTGGCTTCTGGCAGAGGACCTCCTCCAAATGCTTTGAGCAAATATTTACTTTGTCTGGCTTAAAGTGTCCCTGCTTAAAGGGCAGTCAGAGCCAGCAGCTGTTGACACTGACTACAAGTAGAGCTAAACCCTGGACCGGTCATGGATTCGCATTCGGTCAGGGACCTTAACTGGCTATCCTGGCTGAACATTTTCCAGGTCACAGGTGCTTTTGTTGTCCGCATTAGATTTGCCTTCCACAAATCTCCCGTTTCGGTTCGGTCCTGCCGGTCTTTTTGTTTGGCTGCTGGCCTGGTGTCCATTTGGCTGTAAAATTTATTTCATTTGTCCAACAAACCCAAAGCCCAAGACCCGACCCCGCATAGGCATGACGCTGACAGTTTTATGGCAAAGTTAAGCCGATATCAACGGCAGGACATGCGAGTGTGACCGATCCCCAGCCCCGGCCACAGGATGCTCCATAAAAGTGTAAAATTTAAAGCTCTTCCGCCTTTCTACCTTGGCTATATGTATGTACAAAGGCAACACAACAAGTGGGCTTTCGGCAAACAAAGCGGCATTTAGGTTTTCCGCAAAAACCCTCTTTCGCAGGATTCACAGGATTCACTCATGGCTAAAGCAGATAGCCTCGCGCCAACAATTGTGCAGCAATGCGGGAAATACGCAATTGTTATTATTAATATATAATTTTTGTTGGATTTTTAACTCTTTAATGAGGCAAGTAAGGTTTCAACATAATATTCCCAAATTTCTACATTATTCTCTAGACAAAGTTCATACAGATTTAGCCTTTTAGTTTCTTGTCAGGTTGTTTGTAAGCCTTAACTCCAGTTTTAAATTGTATTTACGTACATATATTCGATTTCGAACACAACCCCAAAATTTTTTAAATGGCATCCAGAAGAACCTTTGTTGGTGTTTGGACGGCTCACCGGGATACGTCCATCAACACTGACGATTTGGAAGATTATAAGCCCGGATCGTTGCGTCCGGTGTCCTTTGTCTTCTACACTCTGGAGACGATCTTAAATATGTACTGCCTGGGCTTTCACATCTCCGGCTTTCAGGGCATCAAATTAGTCTTGTTTGGAGTGGAAGCGCAGCTGATTCACTACTTATACCTGATCATCTTCTATATTTTCATGGTGATAACCCTTTTCCAGAGCGTCAACGTTTGTACGGGCCACAATCCGACTATTACCAGGGAATTAGTTAAGAGTACCTTAGCGACGGTTGCCTTTTTCTTTGTATCCTTGTCCACGATGTGGGATGCCGAGCGGCAGTTCTATAAGTTCATTGAAGAGCCACATAAGAAGGAGGGTACGGGCAAATTCACTGGCTTTGAGCCAGTGCAACCAGTCTTCATCTATATGCGCAGCCAATCGATATGCGCCCTGGCATGTGGAATTCTCTACTTGCTGCACACCTGCATCTTGTTCGATTTCCATTTGACCACGCGAAATAGTAATGGCGAGTATATGCCAATGGCTCTGTTCGTCTTCGGAAAGTGGGTTCACACCAAGCTGGAGAAATACGAGTGGTTTCGAGAGTTCGCCAGCGACGAGACGATAAAAGTCTAGGTAACAAGGATGGAACTAAAAGGAAACATTCTTTAAATTATGAAAGGGTCTCTACATTTTTTGTACTTTGTACTTGTAAGACTTGTTTTAGAATAATAGTCGGATAAGAGCCCAAATTGAAAATAAAAATTCAACACCTATTTCGAAAGAGAACTGTATATGTATTTTAAATTATTTACATAAAAACATACATATTTAAAATTAATTTTATAATTACTCTCAAGCTTCATCATTAATTTTAAAGTCTTATTCATCAAACCTAGAATTATGGCAATCTTCTTTCAAGGCACTTATCTATTTTGTCAACAGTTTTGGCCTCTATCTTTGGGTGGTTATATCTGTCTACATTATTCTCTCCAAATATATGTTGTTTCCAGACAAAGTTATTATAATTTAGCCTTTCAGTTTTTTGACAGGTTGTTTGTAAGCTTTAGCTCTAGTTTTAAATTGTATTTACGTATGTACATATATTCGGTTTCGAAAAAAACCCCATAAATTTGTGAATGGCATCCAGAAAAACTTTTGTTGGTATTTGGACGGCTCCCCGGCATCAGTCCACCATCAATGAATTGGATGAATTTATCCCCGGATCGTTGCGTCCGGTGTCCTTTGTCTTCTACACTCTGGAGTCGATCTTAAATATGTTCTGCTTGGGCTTTCACATCTCCGGCTTTCAGGGCATCAAATTAGACTTGTTTGGAGTGGAAGCGCAGCTGATTCACTACTTATACCTGATCATCTTCTATATTTTCATGGTGATAACCCTTTTCCAGAGCGTCAACCTTTGTACGGGCCACAATCCGACTATTACCAGGGAATTAGTTAAGGCTGCCTCAGCAACCGTTGCCTTTTTCTTAGTATCCTTGGCCACGATGTGGGATGCCGAGCGGCAGTTCTATAAGTTCGCTGGAGAGCCGCATGAGGAGAATACGGGCAAATTTATTAACTTTGGGCCAGTGCATCCTGTCTTCATCTATATGCGCAGCCAATCGATAGGGACCCTGGCATGTGGAGCGCTCTACTTGCTCCACACCTACATCATAATCGATTTCAAGTTGACCACGGAAACAGAAAACAACAATTATATGCCAATGGCTCTGTTCGTCTTCGGGAAGTGGATTCACAACAAGCTTGAAAAATTCGAGTGGTTTCGAGAGTTCGCCAGCGACGAGAGGATAAGTGTCTAAGTAACAAGGACTGCGTGCCTCCATGGATGGAACCAAAAAGGAAATTACTCTAAATTTGTCGTACTTTGTATTTTTCAGTCTTGTTTTAAAGTAAATGGATACGAGGCAAAATTGAAAATACAAATTTAACACCTATTTCGAAAGGAAAACTGTGTATGTGTTCAAAAATATTTACATATACATATAATTAAATGTTTAAATAAGCCTAAAAAGTATTTTGAACGACATTAATATTAAAGTCTTATTCATCAAACCTAGAATTATGGCAGTCTTCGCTTACTTATCTGTTTTGTTTACAGTTTTGGCCTCTTTCTTTGGCTGGCTATATCTGTCACAGACATACCATAAACCCATAAAATATAAACCAAAACAACAAAGCGAATTTTTGACTAAGCATTCTCGTCGCTTTGGTGGTGATTCCCACACAGTGACCATTACCCACATGAGCTCCAATTCTTGGCGGTGGTCAGTGATCTTGGTGAGCACGTTTTTTGCGATGACGCAGCTTTTTGTCCGGAGCACGTAGCCCCCCCAAGCGCTCCATTTCAGTTCCGGTGCTCTTGGCTTAATTAAATCGCTGCGTGCCACTATCAATGCGCCCGCTTATCAGCCCCGAAAGCGAGCGGGCCAAGAATCATAACAATAATAGCGAAACACGCCGAATATTTATCTCGGCCCGCAGTCAACTTGCCAACTTCGATTGGCAAGTGCTCCGCCAGTTGACGGTGGCACGTAGACCCAACCAGAAGCTATAGACCCAGACCCAAGAACTCAGCCAAGATGTGGCTGCTACCGCTGTTGCTGCTCACCAGCTCCTCCTTGGGCTCCACTGTGCTTGCCGAGGAAAGTCACTCCACCTCGGTGGCGGGAATGGTAAAGCTGCTCGATTTGGAGGCCCAACTAATTGACAATCTCCTGGAATATGCCGACGAAATGGAGAGCAAACTGAAGATAGTGCGCAGGTGGGTGAAATAATTTGGACACCTTTACCATCATGTTACCTTAATTTTCCCTGCCAGGAGCATTGCCAGCATGTCGCAGGATAATTTCAAGGCTCGTAGCTTCACGGAGGAGTATCTATCCAATCCCCTGAACTCATTTTCCCTTATCCGACGAATGAATCGTGACTGGACAGTGTGGCAACTATATATGGAGGATCCAGTGGGTCTCAACCAAGTAGATAGGATTCAAGAGCTGAGGGAACACATGACCACCAGCACTGATGTAGAGGAGGCAGTGACTGCCTTGAATCGTATTCAGAGCACTTATGGCTTGAAAATTGGTGACATAGCCAATGGAAATCTTAATGGAAAGCAATATAAGTAAGTTAACACATTAAAAATTTATTAATTTGGAAGTTAAATAATTTTTTTTGTATATATTTTTCAGTGTAAGTCTGACTGCGTTGGATACCTACGCCCTTGGCCAGGTTCTCTTTGATCAGGGCAACTATTTAGCAGCTGCTGGCTGGCTGTATCAAACAATCGTTGTCATGGAAAAGTACACCCTAGCTGCACCCATGGAGCTATCCAAGACCGAGGTGCGAAGTATCTATGCCGAGACACTATTGAGGCTGAGTAAGTTTTATTAACTAAACACTAAAGAGTCAGTTGTAATCGTAAAAACCCCACAGAACAGAACGCGGATGCTCTGAAAGTTATAAACATTGCACTGGCTGATAAGCCGCATGATATTAAACTGTTGCTGAAGAAATCGGAAATAGAAACGCTGATAAGGACGGGGGCCAATGTAGTGCCGGAGAAATCAACGGTAGGTTGCCACTCACCTGAATGAATGGCTGATAAGGTCAACGCAGTCATTCAGATAGGGCTAAATTTAACTACATACAAGAGAATTTACACAGAAAATAATAACTTTTTATTAATTATAAATTAATTAATTATTATCAATCCACAGACACCAAATAACGTCGGACCAAATACCTATCAGATCGGTTGTCGCGGACAGTTCAAGCCATCCGCAGATGCGAGACTCCATTGTCGCTACAACAGCACCACTTCGCCCTTCCTTACCTTGGCTCCCCTCAAGATGGAGCTGGTGGGTCTGGAGCCCTATATGGTGCTCTATCATGATGTGCTTTCCGCCAAGGAGATTGAAGAAATGCAAGAAATGGCCACGCCAGGCCTGAAGAGAGCCACTGTCTTCCAGGCCTCGTCCGGGCGCAATGAGGTGGTCATGACCAGGACCTCCAAGGTGGCCTGGTTCCCCGACTCCTTTAATGCGCTAACCCTTCGATTGAATGCCCGAATCGCCGATATGACCGGCTTCCAGCTCTACGGTTCCGAGATGCTGCAACTGATGAACTATGGCCTCGGCGGGCATTATGCCAATCACTATGATTTCTTTAACCAAACTGTAAAGAATTACTACATTTTTTTATAATTCATTTTAAATTTCAAAAATTATGTTTTCTTTAAACTAGGATTACAATAAGACTGCTCTTAATGGCGATCGCATAGCCACGGTTCTTTTCTATGTGAGTAAAATTCCTGGAATAACAATGATTGCTATGCTTAAACATATATTTACTTTCCAGCTCACCGATGTAGAGCAGGGCGGTGCCACTGTTTTTCCAAACATACAGAAGGCCATCTTTCCCCAGCGTGGTTCGGCCATTATATGGTACAATCTCAAGGACGATGGTGAGCCCAATAAACAAACCCTCCATGCCGCCTGCCCAGTTATAGTGGGTTCAAAATGGGGTAAGTAAAGAACTCATATTTTTCCCTTTCATTAGCTAATCTACATTATATCTTAAATAGTTTGCAATAAATGGATTCGTGAGCGTTCACAGCTCTTCAGGCGTCCTTGCCTCCCTAGGAAATGAATGTGATTCTCAAGTTAAACAATATTTGTACAATGAAACTTAATAAAGTCAACCTTAAATCGATACAACTGTCAATTAAATTGGCGATAAGAACAATCAGAAGTCAATGCTGGATTTTTCCCAATCATTCATCATAGTTATGCCACATTCCACAATATCAATTCTCCGATATCGAAACAATTGTTCCATTTTTAGAATAGATAACAAAGCTCTAAGAGGAGTTAAAAAAAGAAGGCTCTGATTATATGGGGTGTATGTACATATCTATATAACTCCAAATCCCTTTACATTTCTATATAAAATTAACATCATGACCCACAATTGGCAACTGATACTGGGAATTCTCACAGCTTTAGTTTGCTTCTCCATGGCGGCTACGAATGACCTTCCCTCCATGTCAGTGGTAACAATGGTGCCTCTCCTTGAGTTGGAGAAAAAATTAATAGATAATCTTGATGACTATGCCAAGGCCTTGGATTATAAGCTGCAGCTGCTCCGCAGGTTTTTATTGCTGTTAAGAAATATACTATATGTAGCTTCCTATAGTCTCTAGTCCTTATTAGTCACATCCTGGAAATGCGTGCGGAGAACGAGAAGGCTCAACAAGACCCCATACGCTATATATCCAATCCTTTAAATGGCTTCTCTCTCATTCGGAGACTTCACAGCGACTGGGTTGGTTGGAGAAAGTTTATGGAGCAATCTGTTGGCATTGTCCCGATACGGAAAATGAAAGCTTGGCGGAGGGAACTGCCCACAAAAGAGGATCTCTCCGAAGCCTGTGAAGGAATAATCCGCATACAAAACCTTAACAATCTTACGGCCTATGACATTATTAATGGTAAACTTAAGGGAAGGCAGTACAAGTGAGTGGCAGTCTGTTATTAATATGCAAGATCTCCCTGTTAACGAATACTCCCAGTGTCAGGATGAGTCCTTCGGATATCTTTGCTGTGGGCAATCACCTTAGTCTGACTTCTATTTTCTCTGCGGCAGCTATGTGGCTGCAGGAAATACGTCCGCTCTCGCAAGAGGATCTTGAGTCAACTCAGGATCACTTTTTTAGACCAGAAAAGGAAGTCCTAGAAGTTGTCACTGCCATGCACTTGAATGAAGGTTGGTTTCACCGGTCCCAGCTCATGGACTCCACTAAAATCGGAATTATTAAGCCTAGGTTACTTCTCCATTGCCCGGAGGCTAATGAATTATTGGCTGCAGCTCTTCCCCCACGATGCTTATTATGAGCGTGCACTTGTGGATCTTGAGATGCTAATGATGTACGAGCCAGAAAACCCTTCGGAAATTCCCGGGGATCCGCTCACGAATATTGAAGAAAAGCAGTTTAGATCACTTTGTAGTGGCACCCGAAAGAGCCGCCTCCCTGATCGACTCCACTGTTCCTACAACTCGAGCACCACGGCATTTCTTCGCCTGGCACCGCTCAAGGTGGAACAGATTGCAATGGATCCTTATTTGGTGCTCTACCACGACGTGCTCTCTCCCCGGGAGATATCACAGCTACAGAAACTGACTTCTTATCGATTACGAAAGGCCAATATGAATGATGAATACCCCCGTACATTACGAAGCGCCAAGGCCTTTGCGGTGAACAGGGATTTCAGTAGACTTACTAAAAGGATTAAGCGGCGAATAGAGGACATCTCTGGACTGGACTTGGCGGGCTCGCAGGGATTGTCCGTAACTATTGCCTTCCATATATGTATATTCATATATTAAAATATATTATATATATATATCTTATATATATACATATATAAAAATAATATTTAAAAATTCCACATTTGTCTTATTTACAGGTTGCAAACTATGGAATCGGTGGACACTTTATTATGCACACAGACTATTATGAAGATACTAGTTATTCTCAAACATGGAAATCGGGAAACCGTATTGCCACAGTTCTATTCTATGTGAGTGGATTTACCATAAATTAATATCATATGTATTCCATTCCAATCTGTCCTCCAACGCAGCTGACCGATGTGGAGCAGGGCGGGGAAACTGTGTTCCCCAAACTCGAATATTCCGTTCCGCCAAGAGCCGGGACTGCCCTGTTTTGGTACAATCTGCACACGGACGGAATCGGTGACTATTCCACATTTCATGCCGCCTGTCCTGTGATTGTAGGATCCAAATGGAGTAAGAAGCCTGGTTAAAACGAAATGCATTTGCTTTAAAATCGGTTTTTTATTGCAGTAATGACACAGTGGATAGAGGAGCACAAGCAGCTGTTCAAACGGCCTTGTCTCAGTCCATCGTCAAGGTGATTAACAAAACGAAAAACAAATTATTTTAATTTAATTAGTAGATAAATATTTAAATAAAAAAGAATTCATTCATAGACACCAAGCAGGCCAACATTTTTATTTTTGTCTCATTAGACTTGCTGGACTCAAGATTTCTAAACTAACTCCCAATGAATTTCAAATGGATGCTGTTACCAGGCTTTCTCCTGGTTCTCCTGTGCCTTCCCACTCTGATTCATGGGGAAAAGCAGAAACAGAGCCACTCCTTTTCGGTGGTGACAATGGTGCCCCTTTTGAAGCTGGAGCAGAAGCTGATAAATAACCTAGAGGAATATGCCAAAGCCATGAATCAGAAGCTACAGATTATTCGCAGGTTTCTTGAGAGTTCGAAATGAGAGTCTTTTATTTATAGTATTTCCATCCTAGTCGCATTCTAGCAATGCGAACAGAGAATGAAAAGGGGCAACTGGATGCCGTATCCTATTTATCCAACCCTTTGAATGCCTTCTCTCTCATCCGGAGACTGCATCAGGATTGGGTTAATTGGCACCAGTATATGCAACAGCCGGTGGGAGCTTCACAAATGCTAAATTTCGATATTTTGGCGAGAGAGCTTCCCGTGAAAGAGGACCTGCAGGATGCCTGTGAGGGAATATTTCGCATTCAGCGCAACTATGATCTGAAAATTAAAGATATCGTTAATGGTAACCTCCAAGGCAAGCAGCATAAGTGAGTGGCAGTTTATCTGAGATTATAATCATTGTTCAATACAAATCCCTGTCATATAGTGCCAGCATGAGGTTCTCTGATATTTTTGCTATGGGTGCGTATCTCTTGGAGACGTCTAGACCTGTGGCAGCTATCCAATGGCTAAAAGAGGTGACTTTTCACTCACAGGAAGACCTTCTCCCCATGGAGTTTTCTGTGAAGGTAGTTGAATGGCTTCAGCTCTTTGCCCTGGCCCTCAAACAGAATCGTAAATCCAGACAGCTTTTGGTGTTGCATATAATAACTTTTGTTTCCCAGAAAATTACTTGCATGCCCTGGACATGCTGGATAGTTGCCTTAAACTCAGACCTCACGATGCTGTCCTTCTGCGGCAACGTCGCGAAGTCAAAGGACTTATAGGAAAGCCTTATAATTCTACACCGAAGATGACACCGGAAATGAAAATACTAAAAGAAATGGCTACAGCCTGCAATGTCACCCATAAGAATCCCACGGGACTCTACTGTTTCTACAGTTTTAGCACCACACCATTCCTTCGCCTGGCCCCCCTCAAGGCCGAGCAGGTGGGACTGCGTCCATATTTGGTGCTCTACCACGAAGTGCTTAGCCCGACTGAAATAACCTCGATAATTAATGCGCCACACAAAATGAAAAAAGCGGAAACAGTCAATCGAAACTTGACCAACTCTCAGACACATTACCGAACTGCCAAATCCTATTGGATGCCCAAGATGATGTCTGAGTTGGGTCAAAGAATTAATAGGCGTATTCGCGACATGACTGGCCTTAATCTGGAGGAGTCCGAAGCGTTTCAGGTTAGCTATATGTAGGGGAGTTTTAAAATAAAAATCTCATATATAGAAGGCATATTTTGGCAGATAATCAACTATGGCATTGGGGGACACTATGGTCCACACTATGATTACTTTACTTTTTCATCCGACCATTCCAAGAGAAAAAAAAAAGAGAAGATTTTAGGGGACCGCATTGCCACAGTGCTTTTTTATGTGAGTATTGCGCATAAGTTTTTCTTTTTTGAGGTAATTAAAAGAGATTATAATATTTGCTTGCCACAGCTCTCGGATGTGGAACAGGGCGGTGCCACAGCCTTTACCGAGGCGGGTTATACCGTCTATCCCCGAGCCGGAACCGCTCTCTTCTGGCACAATCTAAACACGGACGGTGACATTGATCCGTTGACAAGGCACACTGCCTGCACGTTGATAGCGGGCTCCAAATGGGGTGAGTAGTGCCGCTTCATTGATTAACCCTAGCCTATGATGACCCTCAATTTCGTGGCAGTGATGACCGAGTGGATAATGGAAAGGAGCCAGATATTTACCAAGCCCTGTTTGCCACGCAAAAAGGCAGCCTCTGCTCCAGGTCAAACGCGATTGTAGACACACAAATTTCCGGCATAATCACTCTGCACACTTAACAGCAAACCCAACCAGCTCAGCTTAAATGCTTTTTAAAATGCCAACACGGAAAGAATAAAGTGCTGAGTGGTTGATAGTCTGCCCCCCGCTCATTGAGGGGGGGACCAAGGTAAAAACCAAAGGCCACCGCAGCCGCATTTTAGCATACTCCTCCGGGCGGACAGGACCCACTCCCGAATCCTGTCTCCTGGTGGCGTCTAGTGTCTGACACCGCGTACGTGATGTGCAACTTAATGTTTCAATTAGAGGTGAAGTGGTGCTTGAGCAGGGGCCATCGTTATCGTTTCCCTACACCAAGAGAAAATAATTTCATAAATATTAACAATTAACCTAGAGCAAAAAAAATCTATGAAAAATATAAACAACAGAGTTCATTCAAAATTGTAAATTCAAATGCATCTTAAATATATTTGAGCCTTTAATATTAGTACTTAAAATATACAATTTTATGAATCTCATTAGCTATGATTACAGTTTAAAATAAACAATTTAATATATATTTATTTTTTCTATATTTTATTTTCCATATTTTCATTCAGTGTTCTTTCCTCTTCTGTGTGTGTTTGTGACGCTGTGTTTGCCAAACTGGGATACGAGTATCTCTATCAGTCTGTGCACTTATCTGCTTTTAAAAACTTTTAATAATGAACTCTCGCTCACCGCCAAGCGACGTGTTGGTGTCAGACCATTGGCCCAGCTGACTTGGCAATTTGGCTGCCGGAAAACCGAGAATTTTCCCATTTCATAATACACCTTTTTGTTGGTGTTATTTGCATGTCAGTAGAGTCATTCTATATACATTTTAATTTAAGTTATTTCTAAGTTAAAACTACAAAAAAATAAGAAACAAGTTCTAAGTTAAAACTACATAAAAAATAAAAAACAAATTCACCTTAAAATCAATCACATTTTAAGGGAAAGAAAAAGGATATTCCAAAATTTTAGCTACTCTCCTGCCTGACCGCCCAACACCTTTTAATAAAGCGAAATGTCAATAAATAAAAAATTGCCGACATATGCGAAAAGGTCCTGTCCTGCCCCCATTGTAAACTCAGGGTTCAGTCACAAAGAATTCCCAACATCCTGCTTTAAATTCCAAAATATGACTACAGCGCATCCAGGATAGTCATCTATAACCATGACCCCGAAGGAGTTGTACCTAAAAACGAATTTCGATTTGATTGTGTGCACTTTACGGCGTGTCCTAGCCTCCTCACAGAGATGATTACATATGCGCAGACCAATAATTTTGCCACACAGAGGATAAGGAGGGTGGAAAACATATCTAACAAGGTTAAGAAATGTTTCCAGGCCGAGAACGTAGAGCATTGATTGTATAAATCTAGTAAAATGTTTTATATGCGCATCGAAGATGAATGAGGGATGCGGGAAAGGGTTGTCCGCCCACATTTTGTGGTCAATGAAGGAAATATGATTTGGATTTTGTTACTTTGATTACACACATTACATGCGCAAAATGAAAAAGTAGCAGGACCAGCCCAGCCCAGCCCAGTCCAGACAGTCCAAAGGGGTCAGCCATCCTGGGTTCGTTGTGTGTATATAGTAGCAACGTGTGTTAAATTTCAAGTTGCGGTCTGCCATCGTAAAGCATTTGATGGGCCCCCAAGTCTATGCGCAGGAAATTGAGTTTTTCAAGCAGCTGCCACAGCCAAAAAAAAAAAACAAAAATAAGAGGGGAATTAAATGTAAAGAAAGGAACTCATGTCTCTGCCTCACTCAGGGTCAGCTCGGGTAAATCGATAAATTTGCTGCTAGCTAAAAGCTACAAGCTAATTTAAATTTAAATCTAGATATGCCACCGATCGCTCGATCAATTGTTGGACCTGCCTTTCAACACCTTCACCGGCAAGGTGAGATGTCTATTTATACCTGGCCAAGTCACAGCAGGCGGAGCAGAGCCAATGCCCCCCACAGCTCACTGGGGGAAAAGGATATTTGTTTTTAATTAAATGGCAAATTTAATATATAATTTAATATATTTAAAAGAGCAGCCAAGGATTTTCCCAATGCTGAGATAAGAAAATGAAAGAGAATTAGTAAAACAAATTCTTAAACCTTATTTAAAGATATAAAATAATTCCAGAATTCGTCATATTATTTAGAGGCTTAAAACAAAATACAGCTGTTGGTTTCATATGCTTTTTTTTCAGAAAATTAAAAGATACCTGAAAATCAAGGCTCGACTATTAGGAACCCCAAGGTATATATAAAGGCATATAAATCCTTCTGGGCTTTTCTAGTCTATATTTTTTTCTCGCCCTGTAGTTGCAGATCGCCTGATCGAAGGTGCTGACAGGTGCCAAGGCATTGTGCACACAAAGTATGTTACATCGATCGACTCATCGTTGGGACTCACTCAGCAGCATCGATTGGTTCTGTTGGGCATTGGGCATAAATTGATTAAATGCCAGTGGATGGGCAGACGACAGACTCACAATCAATTACGCCAGGACGAATTTGACAGGAATATTTGGAGGAGTGGAGTGGCGAGGAGTGGAGGGCAGTGATTGCATAATCTGGACAGTTGCATGCAAATCGAAATCAGCCCGGGACAGTCAGTCAGCCAGTGGAAATCAATGCCAAAGTTGATTTACGTGTGCGGACGCCAATTGTCCTCCGCTGGAGCGAAACAATTGCAAGTCCCCGGAGCCTCCCTTCTAACCCGGCCAATCCAGCTTTGACCATATCGAAATGATTTGGGTTTTCCCCCCTTATGTTGAAACATGGAAGAGCCAATGACAAATGCAGCTAAACGAATTATGTCTAATGGCATTTCAGGTTGAAATGCGATTAAAATGCAATTTGAAATGCAAAACATTTCCCCTACCGCCTCGATCCCTCTGCTGCTCTCTAATGTCGGCACTTTAAGAGTTTTCCCTGTCTGCAAACTGCAAACTGAAAACTGAAATCTGCCTGGCTGCCAGCCAAAAGTTTCTATTCTGTTGTGTTCTGTGTTGCGGTCATGTCTGGGATGCACTTGCTCCTCTGCCGGCTGGCACCTGGCTGACCATTAAGGGGCTGCGATAGATTGACTTCAAATGTCTTATAAAATCTTAAATCGCGCAGACCAAAATTTATGTGGCCCCGTTGGCCATTTAAAACTCCATTGGGCCTAGGACAATGCGGCCAAGATGTTGGGAGAAAAGTGCAAGCATTTTCTTTGTGCCAAGAAAAATTCATGAAGCTAGGTACCTTTTGTCACCTCAGACTACTCTACACAAAGCTAAATATTTATATAAAATTTTGGTTAATTTAATATATTTTTATATAATAAGTATAAATTTTATATAAACAAATGTCTAATTTCTTTTTTATAGAATAAACCTTATAACATTTAAAACTATTTAGAAAATCCTCATTAACTAAGATCAAAATAATGTTTTAAGCTCATACTATAAATTTTAAATTTAAGATATAATTTATATATAAAAAATATATATCCCACTTTATATATTTAATTTCTTTTTGTGTACTTAACACCTCACTTCACCTCACTATTCCTTGCTTTGCCGACGACAACGAAGCATAATTTATGCGTTGGCATTGGCCGGAGTCTGGGACTGGGACTGGGTATGGGTATGGGTCTGGGTCGGGGGAATAGGAGTGCGAATGGGAATGGGCATGGTACTGAGCTATGGAGCTGGTGTTGGATGCAAAACCTGGCCATTGGACACATTGCTAGACAAGTGAACATGACAGCGGCTATGTCGCCGACGTCTGCTTGGTTCCCTGCCTTTGTTCGTTGTTGGAATTTCACGTGGAAAAAGTCGCAGCCAGCAAAAGTAAAAATTATTTTAATTAAAGCAGAAATAGATATTTAAGAAAACCGAAGACTAAGTGCTCTAGCTAAAAAAATTAAGAAGGGTATAAAGAATGTCTAGAAAAATAAAGAGTTGATGAAATGTAGGTATTTATTTAATTAGAAATATTAAAAGATAACATACTTGAAATATGTCATAAATTTATTTTAAATTGTACAGCTTGAAAGAAATTGAAATATATAATATTTATATAATTACCACAATTATTAAACACTTTAATTTACCCTTTCTGGGGGTAAGGGTATCAAATGCAAAGAGTTGAGACTACAGACAATGGACGAGGTGTGTGCCAGGGATAAATAAAAAGGAAAAAGGAGGCGTGATCGGGGGGCGGCGTTGTCCCTGCTCGATTTGCTCTCTACATTTGTCATGATCTGTTTGTTTTGATATATGGCCATGTGATTAATTTAGCCAGATCGCGGAGTTTGTCGCTCCATGTCGCAGGGCCGTGATTTATTTCGCTCGATTTGCACTTTGTTAGCGAACGAATCTCTCCTTGGCCAATGCATATTTAAATTCATTTAGCCAACTGTAGAAAACCCAAGTAAATGGGAACATAATGGCATACGTTTCGACTGTCTGTGTTCCCTACCCCCCCAAGAGACATATTGATTACGCTTTTTATGGAGCCATCACCTGCCACTCGCCGACAAGTAATTTGCATATCCATGGACTCCATGAACTCTCCTCCCCGCGCAATAGGTAAAATCAAATCAAGGCAAATGCTCGCCGGCAGATGCGACACCTCGCAAGTATCTTTGTATCTGTAGCTGAGTTCGCATCTGTATCTGTATCTCTCTCTGTTTCTCTACCTACACACAATTCGATTTTATGTTTGCACACGCAGCAACAATTTCATTGTTTGCAAAATAATTGCAAACCTACCCAACAGCTGCGTCCACAAATCCATACACCTTCCCCAAAAAAGTCGGTGGGTGTCTGGGTTTGGGTTTGGGTTTTTGGGGAGTTGGTCCATGGCGGCAAAAAAAAAACAGCAATGCCTCAACCAGGGCAGATTTTCACTGGCAAATTGCTGGCGAAAAGTAGACGTCCCAAACAATTAGCACGGAAACAATGGATGAGCCAATATTTCGGTTTCGGTTTTTGGTTGATGGCCCTAAAAATGGATTATTGGCCAGTGAGCATAAATTCGGCAGTTGATGGAGGAGCCATTGGCACACTCGATGCTGCCGCCGCAGCTTTCACCAACCGGAAGTTCACTCCATTTAATCCACGAATTTCGCGCCATTCGCGATGGTCAGCACACACGAAGGGTGTGTGTTTGTGTGTGCCAAAAATTTTGCACATATGTACGTACCTCTTGTTTATGGGGTGTACTTTTTATAGAAATATTCTATTTAAATATATTTTTAAAATAAAATTTGAAGGATATGGTAAGGTATAATTTTCCCAGCAAAAATTAATATTTTTCCTGACTATAAACATTATTGCTACAGCTCTCCAGTACAGGGTATCCTTTAGTCTCTTATATCCTATTTTTTTTAGTTACTGATTTAAGAGTTGCCTGCCGGAAGGGGGAGTGTCACAAAAAGGTACACCGCAAAATGCTGAAAGGAAGAACACAAAAAAACAATAGTTGGCACTGGAAACGCTTCCGCTTTTTTGGGGTTTCCATCTACAAACACTAGTGAGTGTAGTCCAAACTCAAAAAAACCTAGTTCAAAATCAATACAAACCCTGCAAAAACTAAGCCAAATCAGAGTCCGATAAGGATAGCAATCCTCGCTCAATTCCTGCCCATCCACCTTAACAATTAAGCTTAATTTGAATAATCAAAAGCCAACAAACAAGAGGCAAACTTCGGGCGCGTGCAATAAAAACTTTGCCAGCCATCGTCGAACCTGACAATAAATTTTCGGGCGGGCAAAACAAAAACAAGCGGCAACTAATGAAAATGGGTCTGAGGGGTTGCTTTCTAAGAAACTTAATTGAAATAATTTCGGCAGGCGTTCCCCAGGAATCAAAGCCATCGCACAGGGTTGGGTAGAGTCCAAAGTTTTACGACAAACTGAGCAATCAAAGGGAATCGCCAAAGGGGTAAGTACCGCCAGCGAGTTGAAGGATTTGGTTATATGAGTATGGGAATTACCTTTAATATGCGATAAACATCAACAAAGTGAGGAACTCCAGACGCTGTACACATGTAAATTCAAGTACTCTTCAAATGCTTAGAACCCTACTATGTTAAGGGCAAACTTTGGCAGACAACTCCTTTGGAGCCTTTGGCTATTTGTGAGCCAAACTTTGTCCGCTTTTAAATAGCAGACGGAGCTCTCACCTCGCGCAAAAGAAAGCGCGTCGAAGCGCAGCTCGTGAGTTAACGAATAGCCTCCAGGATTTTTTGATATAAAAGTACGCTTCTTGTATCCTTCGGCAGCTCATTAGAATTCATTATGAATCCCAGGCAGCCACAGGGAAAGAGAAGGGAAGGTTGGAGATGCTCAGACTGATAACTAATCAACACCTGTTTGGGACTTTTATTTTCTTGCTTCATTTTTCACACTTTACAGAGTATAAAAGAAATATTATTAAATTAAAATTAACTCTTAATTCATTCTAATTTTTATATGGTTTTCGACTTAATGTTATCTCCTTTAAAAAGTATTTTAAATTCCATCTAAAATTAGTCCAGAAGCAAATCAAGAGCAGGAAAAGGACTCGCATGGCTTATTTAACTTAAACGTAACTCAAACAGGAAAAACACAAATAAAATAAAATGGTAAGGGGGGCAGTGCCGAAAAAGTCTGTGGCAAAGTAAACGATTAAAATATGCACAACACGAGTAAACATATTTTCAAGAAGTAAATATCCTCGAGCAGCATTTTCGGAGGAAGAAAACCGAGCTCAGGAGCGCATGAAATGTATTTAAAATATGCCAAGTGGCAGACAGTCCCGTCTGCACACCCCTCAAGGACTCAGGATACAGGACACGTAGCTGCAAAGCGACGACAGCGAAATTGGGAAAAAGGAAACGGAGTTGCGGGGAGAAAAGATGAAGGACGAAAGCGAAGACGATGGCGAAGAAACTGCACGTGGGCACAAAAGGCGCAAGGTAAATAAATATTGTAGCTGAGCAGGATGAGGAAGGAGGAGATCCTGAAAGGCTTCCCTCGCTTGCCTCACTCCCCCTCACGTACTCTCGCGCTAAGATACTTACAAGGATTAAAGAGTCACTCAAGTTAAATGCATTGAAAATGAACCAAAAGGAGCGTAAAAATGTTGCGCACTCTGACGGAACTTGTTCACTTTCCCAGGGATGAGGCGAAGGATGTCGGCTGTGTCCTGTGTAGGTGTACGAGTATTTCTAGCAGTGGCTGTGCTCTGCTACAGCTACTTTCTCCTTGGCTCCTTGTGGCACTTTTAATTTTACTCACAGTTTATTCAATCTTCGGTAGCTGGCACTTGGAGTGGGGTTTTCCCTGGCATTTTTGTAGATTTTTCTTGCAGCTCCTGAGTGGCAGTTGTTGATTTAGCGGTGTTTAAATTGAGTCGTATTAGTTGGATTAAGCCCAAGAGCTGCTTGGGGTTTCGGCTTAAGCTTAGTTAAAGCGATGAATCCAAGGAAATTGGATCAAAAATAAAGAAAGGTCTTGAAGTAAACAATTTTTGTACAATTTTCTCTGTTTAGCGCTAAGAAAATCGTAAGAAATACTGATTAAAGCTTTCTAAAAAGTCAGAAGTTTTTCTAATTAAAGGAATTAAATATCTCAGCAAGCTTAATAATATTTATTTAATTATTTTGAGACATTTTCTTTACTTCCTACTTACAAGTGACATTTCTTCTTAATAAGGCTTCCTTTAAAAAAGTTTTTAAATGTTTTTAACGATCACAGTTGATTAAATATCTCACATACTATCCCCATTTTAGAATCCATTCCAATTCCCTTGACAAAAATAAGGTTTATTTCCCTCTTTGTCAACGAGCCACAATTAATGGATTTTTATTGCCGTACATCATTCAAAAATTTGTCAATAGATTGGGCCAGACCGCAGCCCATTTAATATATATATATACACAAACATATATAAAAGGGAACGATTGTAGGACCTCTCCACTGGATCCCCACCTCTCGTGGGGATACTCCCTATAGGTATTTTATTATTTATCAGCCAGGCACGATCGAGGAGTGGCCGGGCCTGGCCGCTGTTTTATATTATAAAGGCAATATTTCTGTGAGCGAAACAATAAAGTCGCGCTGTCATTGATTTATTTGTCTGCCTCCGCGTGGCAACAATAAACTGTGACTGTGCAGCGAAATGCACTCGCACAATGCTGCACAATGGCCGCCACCACCTCAGCGGTAGTTCAAATGCAGGCAGGCCCTGGTGGGGGATGCGGGGAAAAAATCCAGGAAAATCCAGAGGGCTGCAGCGGTGTCGAGCCTCAAACATAATTCATTTCCGCTCATTGTCAGCGGGCCGATTTTTCGCATTGCATTTAAAAATAAGCGAAGAATCTCAAGTGTAAAAATATATAAAAAATGCGAGTGCATTTCAGGACAATGCAGGTAAATTGAGTGTGGATTTTGGGGCTTTGTCCTGGCCAAATTGGTTGACTGCAAAAAAAAAAGGAAAGGAAAATGAATCCTGCTCGACTCATTGAACAATTCGCCAGATTCTACCCATACTCCCAAGGACTCTTCTCATTTAAATCTCTCCCCTGGAAATAGTCCTGACATTTGGGACTAAGCTCGACCGGGGATGACATAATTAAATCCTTGCAGTAATTAAATTCCCCAAAAAATCATTCCCCCGCCGCTGCGGCAAACACACACAACCCTTCCAAAAACTACCTTAATTGCAGGCGATAAGCCGGAAGACGGGGCGCATACGTAATGCAAATTATTTTCAACATTTTCACATTTAATTGCAAAGCGGATAGGAAATGTTCTAGTGGGAGGCGAACCGAAGGGACAACTCGGCACATTCATTAAGGCAACCCCTTGAGGGACGAGGGGGAAATGGTCAAGTGTCCCGTGTCTCATGTCCAGTGCTCTGTGTCCCATGTCCTGTGTCCTTTATCCGTATATATGTATACCAGCAGTCCGTGGCAAGGACAGTGGAATGCGGCATCCTCATACATGGTGTGCCAGCTGGAAATTAAGTTTTCGCATTTCCTACCTTTCTCGCCATATGGGACTCGCTCTCTATTTCCTACTTCGGACCTTGGACTTGAGTTGATAATCCAGCATAATGCGCTTTTATTTCGAATAATAATGTTGCTGTCGACATCGGTCCGGGCTCATTAAATGCCAGCGAGTCAACCCCAAAAAAAAGAAACCAAACAAAAAAATATAACAAAAAAATAGAGTCAGTGGGATTCACATAAAAGTTGGCAAGTCCCAAAAAGGTTTGTCCACCGCAAAATTGCTGCACGAGGTGTCAAAGTTCATTCCGTGGCTAGGAATTAATTCCTATGCAGAAAAGGTTAACCCTCTCCCTTTTTGATTGTTTAAATTTTCCAGCAAATTAAGTAGGACTTTAAAGCATATGTGTGTGTGGGTGTGGTGTATATTTTCTGGAGGTGTGAATCCTTGGAATGCCTGTCGGCACCGAGATGACAAACGCAGTCGCATAAATTCCAACGAACCTCGGTTAACCGAAGCCGGGGAGAGCCCACAATAAATCTCATGGAAAACGATTCCAGCATTTTTAGCCACCCAGGAAAAGGCTTCGCTTTTGGCTTCTTAACTTTTCAAGCTTGGCAAGCACAAAATTCTTGCGGCATTTGCTCAAAATAATTTATCATTTCCCCCCAAAAATTCTGAATGAAAATTTTGGGGGAAAAAACTACAACTACTATGAGACTACCTTTTTGTGGCTTAAAGTTTATTTTGTCAACCGGTTTTTATGGGCATTTAAAGTTTTTCCTTTTTCTTTTTGGTAATTTGTCGAAAATTGTTGAAATTTTTGCGAAGAAGGTGAGGGGGCGTGTGGGAATACCTCAACATTAAAATGCCATTAATGCATTTGCGTAATGTTTGAGCCTCGCCACCCCTTGGCTACGCTTTTCCACTTTCCCGGGGCCGCACACCTCATTGAAAGCCCATTAAAGTGACTTATGGACCGATTCCTGTCCTCCTGCACCTCCTCGCCAGGCAGAAATGTACGTAAAAATTGCATTAAAAGCGTGGGCGATGGGCGATGGGCGGCCATAAGGGTGCAACTGCATTTGTCTTATCAGCCAGGTTCGAGCCCGGGTTTCGGGTCATGGTCCCCATGTTACCATGGCCAGTCCCGGCAAATGGCAATGGCCACATTTGCCTGACCATAATGAGCGGCAATTACCGCATCGGCCGCAAATTTGCATTGCACACTGCGAAAAATGTTGCCTGAATGGTGGGTAAGGAGAGCGAGTGTGCGAGTAAACATTGTGCAATCTTTTATCAACAGCAATAATAACAGGCAATGCAAATGCAAATGGGAAAAACGGGAACAAGGACGAAAATTCAGGGACCAAAATGCAGGAAAATCGCAGAGAAAAAGAGTTTTTTAATTGCGCCTACTTGAGCATGAAGGAAAAATGGTTAAAGGGCAAAAAGGTGCTCAGAGGGATGCCTTTCTGTTACAAATATGTAATGAAAAAATATACAGAAAAACATATATAAATAATTAATATAAAATTCATAGAAATATAAATACTTATAATTTTTAAAGCTATATGAAATATATATTATATTTAAATCCTTTCCACCCAGAGCTTAATTTTGAAACCCCTTCTAATTCGTTTATCAATTTGTGTAAGTTTTTGCCTTCGCCACCACTTTCCCTTCTTTGACTCTGGCCAACCCTTCCGGACACTTTCACTTTGCTGGCTGGCAGTCAGGCCTCGAAAAAGGGGAAACGGAAACATCTGCCAGAGTCCACTTCCACACTCAACCCTTGGTCACAGTCCAAAGTAGTGCGGCACAAGTTTAGAGCTAAACAAACTCGACAACTCCAGAAACTGAAACTCAATTTTTCGCACAACAATGCGCTCATAATTACTACAGTCAGGCCGGGGATATATATATATATATATACGCACAGAGATGAAATCAAATCAGAAACTTTAAATCTTGAGGATGCCGCCTGGACGGGTCAGGGCAGCGACTGGCTTGCCATCAGGCATCTCCGGCTACTGCTCCGGTTACGTCTGCATCTCCTCCTAATACACGGGCTCATTCAATCGTCAGTTCCAGCAATTACACGCATTTTGCGCAATTTAAACCAAATGCTAACGACAGCCAACAACCGACAACCAACAGCCAGCCAAACGACAGGCGGGCGACTTGTGACAACCTTTGCTGCACCTTGGACAGGAGGGATTTTTCGGAGGGGAAAGGAAGCTGGTACAAGGGTCAGGGGTCAGGAGGTTGGACCTGGCAGCCAGGCATTTGATGGACCACCAGTTAGAAATGTTTAGAAAGGTCTTTACAATCTGGAGTACCCAGTAATCAGAGTTTAGATTTTGTTTTAAAATAAATGTTTTAATTTATTGGGGAACATCTAATGGAAAAGGGAAAATTATACATAAAATAGTTAAATATTACAGAATTATCTTATATATTTAACTAAATATTTCAACAAATTAAACATAATTTATAATAAGAAATATAAATAATAATAAATGAAACAATTCTCAAATTAATCTTGCAATTTTTACGATATTTCTTGTTATTTTTCAAGGGATCTTTATTTAATTTCAATTAAGTCTCCCCCAAAACCTATATACCCTTTAACCCCTAGCTGGCCAAGGGGCATAAAAAGTAGCATACTGTAAATCAAAAAGTAACTTGCCTGCCATACGGATGTCATCCGTTGCAGATCGTTCGAGCGCAAAATTTAACAATGACACAAACGCACACAAAGTTTGCTGTGGGCGGTGTTCGGTGTTTGGTGGGTGCCACATGCTCATCACCAGCCACCTTCCCCTTCTCCCACTCCCACTCCCAGTTCATTCAGCACAAGATAATACCTAAACACACCTAAAAACCTACGGACAAGGGCTTTGGCTTTGGCTTTCGGCTTTCGGCTTTCGGCCTTTTGGCAGCAACATGTTTGCCATAGGGGCCAAGCAGGACAGAGAGAGAGAGTTGCTCATGCAGAAGCTGTCATGTCCAGCACTTGGTACATACCAGGGCAGTGAGGGTTAAATAGTGGGTTTTAGAGGGTTAAAGGGGGTTGGGTGGTTCGTATACGGCAACACTTAAAAGTCACACGGGCGTGGCAAGTTAAATGAAATGCACAATTGATGTGGCCATTGTGCGTCTCCACTGTCATTGTGTAGGTGATGTGAATGGTCCTTTTGCCGAAGGTCCTGCGAGTGACAGGATGTGCGTGTAGGCCAGCTGAACAACGGTGGAGAATTGGGAGAAACTAAGGAGCTGGTCTGGCATACCTGCTCCAGATGATAGCTGGCTTGGTCCTTGGCTGCTTCAACTCTTTGTCAAATCAAGAAAAAACAGGGAGAAGCTGGAGCTCTGGCAACAGCTGTCGATTTCTCGCTTAACCCTTGGCAAACCAAAAAAAAAATAGAGGGTTAAGGAGGAAGCAATATGGCAACAAGCAAAGTGTAAAAAATTTCAATCAATAACCGTAACGATAACATTGTCAGCAGGAATAGCATTTCCCAGAAGTGAGAAGATGAGAAAGTCCTCAAATAGAGACCTGGAATATTCAATACACTTTATCTGACATCAAGGATAAAGTTTAAAGGATAAGAATTATTATAAATATTAACTAAAATTAAATTAATATTTATGAAGTCTTTGACTTTATAATTCGTAAATATTTCCAGCGTTACCTAAAGCACAAAGGTGCTAAAATTATAAATAAAGATGTTTTCCATCCAATTTCCTATAATAAATACTACTCTCATTTCTTTACCTCCCAATAAACCATAAATTCCTTAAACTTATTCCAAAACTAACAATATAGCCAATATACCCTTTTAAACAAACACACAAACTCCGAAGTTCGTGCAACTCTTTTGGCGTACATTTGCAATAAATTTTGCCGCCTGTTGACAAGCCGCAAAGTATGCTTTAAAATGGCTAAACCCGTGTCTCCTGCAATCCTGCAGGACGCAGGTCGAAGGAGGCGGCAGCGGTTCAAAGGGGAATACCGTTGGCAAACGCGATTTTTATCGCAATTCAATAGAGTTTCCGTTACATTACGCCGCTTCGTCCTTTGTCTCCAGCGAAACGGCGGAACTAACAGCGCCACATTTTGTATCCGTGCGACGTGTCAACGTGTATTGCTTCCGCTCGGATCCAGTTCCTACTCCTTCCTCCCTTTTTTTGTTGCCCAGGAAAAGACACATCCTGTGAATGTTATTGCTTCTGGGTATAAGTGTGTGTGAGTGAGTGTGGGTTTCGTAGTCTATGCACCTTGTGCCAGGAGGCCAAGACACGCCGGGAATGTTATTGAAATTTTACGTTGTCTGCGATTTCTTTTTATTTTTTGACGGTGGATTTACATAGATTTTGTGGCAGCTGATTTATGACCTGATGTGTGGTGCAGAAAAAGGCGTAATTAGGTAGAGCTACCATATATATTTATCATATATTTTGTGTGCTCCTTAAAGAGCTCTTCAAAGGGGGATGAGCTTCCTGTAATTAGCCCGCCACAAATGGGGTTCGTTAATAAACCATTCCCCCTTTCTCTATCACCCAGCAAAAAAATCTATAAAAGGGGTTGACTGGATAAACTTTGTGCCTTCTTCTTTTATTTTTGTTTCAGCTCCCAGGAAATTGAATTAACGTGCTCAGCCCCGCTTAAATGTCAATCCTGAAGGAAACCACCTTGAGAGAGGCTCATTAGGATTCCGTTTCTGGCGGCGAAGTTATCTGCGCTTGTTTACCTTGAAATTAAAAATGCAAAGATTCCTTCAAGGATATTTCCTTTCCTGCCTGCCTTTTGGGCTTTCGGTGGCATCTGCAGCAGGCCAGTTGAATTATTTATGGCACTTGCCCAGGGCGAGGGGGAGGGGAGTCGAACAGAAACAGATTACAAGATTAAATTATTGTAACAAGAGCATTACGCAACTACTTTGCATAATTTACCGACCGCAGAAAGCAGGCAGAAATAAAAACATTCATCTTGGCCCTAAGTCGGTGCTCCTTTGGTGCTCTGTGATAAAATATGTATACAATAAGGTAGAGTTCTTTGGCAAGAGCAGAGAGACGAGACCCTTATTTCGTAGGTGACAGTCGGGGTCCCACGAGGCGTATACGTAACTTGCAGTGTTTACAACAATTTGTCACTTTTGCCTCTCTTTCTCAAGGACTCGAGGACTCAAGGAGTTGGATGCCACAGCAGCCAGACTCCTCGGGAATGCCTAATTTGCATTTTAATTTAATTTTTTCCATACCGCGAAATGTCAACAGACAGCGACTCGACTGCGAGTCACTTGCAGACATTTTCTTACCCTTGGAAGGAGAGACAGCCTTGTGCCGCCACCGTCACCAGTTTTTGTTTGTCTTTCGCTTTTTCTTGGCGCACTTTTAATTGAGCCCTGCATATGCATGAGCCTGCGGCAACTCAATTAAAGCGATGAGAATGCTTTGAACTTCAGTCTTGAACTTTCGCCCCGGCAACTCGGCGAAAATCAATGCTCAACTGCCATCGATTGTCCGACCATAAACCGGGAGATATTCTCTCGTAAAATAAAAAGTATGAAAGGGAAGCTATAGTCCGTAATCCGATACAGATAGCCGCCGCCGCCGCCTCGCTCCACTTGAGTTTGTAACATAAATTCTGCAGAAATTGTCGGGGCCAACCAATCGTGCAACCGTTATTACCTGTTGACCTCCCTCCCGTGGTTCACTTCACAACGCCGCCTCCTGGCGGCATGTCCTGGCCACTTGGCGACGGACGTGTACCCACTGCGGCTGCATTCCTCTTCCGTCTGCGTCACGGCTCATAATTCTTTAAATTTATGAAGTGTAACCGGAGCAGAGAGTCTGGCTGCGTTTGGTCTGGTTTTGGTTAGGATTTGGCACAAAGCAGAAGGGGAAAGAGAACTGGGCCTTTAAAGGATTAAGCATTGGTTAGTGAGAGGTGAAAATATAAGACAAATGCAGTTTTGTAATAAACAAATTTTTTGCTAAGGTTAATACCCCAAATAAAGATATTCTCAGCTAAGGTTTATATTTGTAAATTCCTTAAAAAAATATCAGGTTTAATGCCTGTACATATTTTAGTACAAATTCCAGCTCAAGTCCTGCTGCTTAACCCAAGTCTGTACTTCCTGTTTGTGCCACCTTTTACCCCATCTCCCTTTAGCTTGCCGCCTTCCAGCTTTATCTTCATCACGTGACGTGACACTCACCTAATTTGAGAGCATCTCTTAATCTACGCACAATGAGATAAATACCTTTTGTGGTGTCGGCGGTTAGCCCGTAAAAGCCCCCCACCTTAACCCAAGCCAGTCTGCCGTCTTAACCCCCCCTTGTGGCTGTGTAATCCGTGGGCTGTTACCGTTACCCAAGGCACTTGGCACGCTCCCGAATTGCCACTTGAAGCAAATTGCCAGCAAGCGAAACTTTCGAGACTTTGGCACGAACATCTCGGCGTTTATTACCTGGTATTCCCCCCTACTCAAGGCTTTTTTAATGTATTAATTTGAATTCTTTATGAGCAGAGAAAACAGGTTGCTTATACTTATGTTTGACATGGCAAATTTAGTGGAAAATTGCCGCATGTCGCAATTCGGGATGCAAGTGAAAAGGCTACGTGACTTTGTTGGCAAATAACAAGAAAGAAAAGGGGAGACAAATTGGCCAGTTTCTCGGGGAAGCAGCCTGAAATTTAAAAAACAAATCACACCTACAAGCGGCCAAGACATACTATGTATTTCCCCCCCAAAAGTCCAACCTGCAATCCAGACGACGGGCTGGCCATACCTTAGTTGGGACTCGAGACCGAAAGTCCTGCCCCGCAAATGGAGTGGACTTTATTTGGGCGCCTTGTTTGCTGCTCCACGCTCGACTGCCCGACTGGTCCGTACCTTTTGTGGCACGAGCAGCGCATTTGTCAGCCTCCATCCGGATGTGGACTGGAATACGGACACAGCTACGAACATGGACTGCCAAATGGATGAGGATTGCATGTGTTGTGCACTTGGAGAAATCTTCATGCTTGACTCACAGGTTATAAAAGGCTTATTTAATGTCCTAGAAAATATATTTTATTATTTAAACAAAAATATATGTATTAAGACCTATATATTTATCCAAATATTTTTCTATAATTTTGTGGAAAAGCATGCCAAGCCAACGCACTCATTTCGATCTGTCACAAGCTGTTTTTTGTACCTCACATTTCTTTACTTTAGATTTCATTCGATTATTTTACTCAACACAGCACACAAGTGAAAAATTTCCTTAAAATATTTCACCGTTGAACACACTGAATATTTTATACTTTGAAAATTCTACATTATGAACGGCGAGTGCCATTTGCAAATATCCAATCACCTGGTTGTCCATGCCGACTTGAACAGCCTTAGTGAGAAATTTGAGTCGGTCTACAGCCTGGATGGGGCGCACATTCTGCCGCCTCTGGTGGGTATATATACATATATATTAATATATATATAATATGTTCTTGGTAACTCCCAGATGACCGACCTAAAACGTCTGGAGATGCAGCAGCTTCGTATGCGAGCCATGGCCATAGAGATGTCCCTGAAGAGGAGCAAGCCGGGTATCGCAGAGCAGCAAATAAGGTGCCTGATGCCACGCATGGTTAATGCCTCCACCAATACCGCACTGACCGAGAATCTCAATTCCAATACTAATCCCAACTCCAATCCCGTTCCCATTCCCACACCTGAACCCCTTTCCGCGCCTGTTCCAGCTCCCCTGGTCGTAATGGGTCGCTTCCGGCAGGAACTGCAAAAGTCGGAGACTGCAATCTATGATCACAGCACACAAGAGCTCATAACAGTTGCTCCAGGCAAGAGTTTACCTATTTTAACGGCATCTCGCGTGGTCATAGAGAATAAACCACAGCGAGCAGTGTTTCTGCCGGAGGCGCAGGGTACCATGAGGTCCAGCTTGGTGCCCAAAATAAACTCCAATGAACCCCTGCTACGCTCCACCACCACCATTGATCTGAGGGAGCGAATGCCAGGGCGACCAGTGGTCTTTCCCTGTTCCTCCGATATCTCTGTGCCTTCTCCCAAATCAAGCGAAAGTAGGTTTCGCAGCCGCATACCCATAAGGCACCATCGGGGAACGGTTCTGCCACCGCTTCAGCAACCGGAGGTGACTATGATAGAGCCTGGACATGTCTTGTACCACGACCGGAGCGATGTGAAGGCCAATAGTGCCAATGAAAGGCGACGCAACTACGGAGCCAAGGTGGCCATGAAACGCAATGAAATGGTCAGAAAGCGCGAGGAGTTGGCCAAATTGAAGCCACCGCCAAGGACTACTAACTATCAGACACCCAAAAGCATCCGAACTCCCATTAGGCGAGTGGTAGAAGGAGGGGAATCTTCGCAGGAGCAGCAGCGTCACCAAATCCAGGAATCGCCAAGGATTGATAAGAATAATAATAACAACCAGGTTCCTAAAAGCATCAGGACTCCTGTCAAGCGTGCAGGAGGGGACCAAGTTCCCAAGAGCATCAGGACTCCCATCAAGCGAGTAGAAGGAGGTGCCGAGGAGTCGCACATGGAACAAAAAGAGAACATCTTTCAATTAATCGATCAACATCTGGCATCAACGAAGACTAACAACAATCAAGTAGCCAAGAGCATTACGACTGAAGGAAAGGAGCTCGAAGTGTCCGACATACTGAAGCAGATGCAGCTCTTCCAGTCGTTGACCTCCCGCCAAGAAGCCGAGCAGCAACGCCTTCAAGACCAACTGGAGCAACAGCAGCAGGGATTAATCGACCAGTTGATCGGTCACATAGCCGAAATAGACAGTCAGGACACAGCCGGCAAGGTGGTGGTGGATCAGGAACAATAACCCAAGCCCCCACATGCTTTAATCAAAAATTCACTGTTCATTGGGAAGTCAGAAATCGAACTTAATCGGGGGGTGACATATGATATTCAATGGACCGATCAGGATTTAAAAATTTGTACTGAGATTAAAATTTTGAATTCTGCATCGGTCGGTGTTTTCAGTTTCGCCTATTATTTTGGCACGAATCTCTGTAAATAAATATTTAAAGTTTGGAATGTAACGCGAGTGTGTCGGTATTACGTATAAAAATTGTGCATAAATCGCTTGGATGCCCAGAATCTAATACCTGATTTTGGTAATATTTTCTAAGCCTAAGCTACAAATTCCATAATAAAAATTAAACAACAAAATAAAGCAACAACTTAATTATTTCAAGGCAATCTCCCCAACTATAAAGTATATTTAAAGTGTCTGAAATTGCTGCTCGATTCCGTTGATTTTTGCATTATATTTCTTGCCACGTGAGGCCCCCGGTAGACTTATGGCATAATCCGCTGGTCCGCCGGTGGCCAAATATAGCGGGCACCACCGAGCGTCTCTAATTGCGCCCAACGTCTGCAGTTGCGCCACACAAGATGCCCCACTCCGCGAATGCAAATTGCAAATCCGTACCACAAATCCGGAGGTGGGGCCACCTGCCCGGGCGTCTCACGATGATGTCTCTATAAGCGCTCCTCCGCCACCGCCGCCGCTGAAAATTCGCTTGGGCCGTTTCACTTGGCGCGCCCATAACTCGGCGTGTTATTAAGTGTAAAAATTAAAATTTCATAAATTGTTATGCTTTATTTAGAGTGCGCCGAGCGCGGAAAGAAGGGAATTTCCCGCCTCTGCTTTTCCTGTTTTCCATCTTCCCATCGCGATGACGACGCGTGTGGCGTCTTGGGTGTGATTTGCTCGCATCGGAAGCTGAGCGATATTGAGACTTAAGTGGACATAATTAAAAGCACTTAAGAGTCGCCACAGATCGCACCGACTGAGATATATAGAATGTGCCTAGCCTACTGACTGAATCGCACATTGGATGTTGGCCAAAATTTGCCAGGCAATTGGCAGATAGTGGAAAGATCACAGACTGGGTCTAGATTAGTGACTATATTAAATAGCCTTGTCGTGGGGATTCTCGGAACTTAAATCTTAAATCGAAGGTAGAGAGCCTAGAAGAATGTGGGGTTTTAGTTGATTTTAAGAGTCCTTTTCAAATTTAATTTTAAATAAAATAATAAACTATTCCTTTCGTAATATAAATCCCCTAAACATTAATGCCAATGATATCCTTTCATCTCACCTCACTAAATTCCCCTACTCCCCGCAGGATATTATCCACTAGCAAATGAAGTTGGAAATAGTTGGCTCTAATCTCTTGTTTTTTCACTTGGCTAATCACACAAGAAATGTGGAAAACTTGCACGAGCCATGGAAATCATTTCGCGCCTTCACTCGGTGGCAGGGGTTTATTAAATGAAGTGCACATGAAATGGGCCTTTGGATTTCATGACTAGAATAAACATAATCAAAGTAATAACTCGAGCAGCTTTTCCAACCCACCTCCCCTCCGTGCTCCACCTTCTGGGAAACATGTGAAATTAATCTTGTTTATGTTTGTGGAAAAGGAGGAGGGAAAAGGAGGCTTAAACTGAGGGAACCAAGAAAGTTTTCTCTAAAAGTTTTCGGTTGCCTTTTTGCGCAAGTTTTCTTTTCTCAGAGGGGAGAGCGAGGGAGGGGGAGCAGTTGGGGTGAAAAGTTTTCAGTTTTCGAGTGAAAATAAATAAAATCGAATGATTTCACTTTTGTTCGAGGCACGTAAATAGTTTTGCCTTGCCACAGGGATAACCATTCAAGTGCAAATGCGAAATTTAATTAAAATATTTCGGAGGCGGTTTAAAAACGCAAACTAAAGAGCACATGAAATGGAGAAAGACTATTGTTTTTATATATTTAAAAAGAAATATATAGAAAATTAAAATATTAGTGGAAATACTGAAGATATGAAACAATAAACGAAGCTAGATAATTAAATGTTTGAATTTCATTAGAGATTTAATTTGACGTTTTACAAGTTGCCCAGAAAAAATTAGGTAAACAAAAGCTACAACTTTTCAATTGTATAAATTCACAATCACAAGATATAATATAAAGACATATATAATATAAAGGCACAAGATATAATATATTAATTAAAATTATTAAAACTATTTTTAAGAATCAAAATAATAATAAAAGGTTTAATAAACGAAGTTAACATAAAGAATTAATTTCACATTCCCAAGTAAAATAAAATACTTTTACTTCATTTTAAACAACAAGAAAATTTAAACAAATTCCATATTATTTCCCTTCTGTCAAAATTTCTTTTTTAAAAGACGATAAGCAGGCGTTGCTTTCATATTTACCCTCTTGTGGGCGGTAGGTGTTAGCCGATATATGTCTGTTCTACCCTTATCCTGGCATAATCTGCTTATTCGGCAACATAAGTGAAAAGTTCTGTCAACAAAATGGAAATCAGGAAAAATTTGTTTGCCGTTTAAATTCGATTTTGATCCTATTTATCCAGTAAATTGCAGCAATTGAAAGGATTTGCCAAGGAGTCGCTGCTTGTTTGATTTTCAAATTACCTTTCGCCGGCAGTATATTGACTGATGTGTGTGTGTGTAATGTGATGTGATTCGATGTGGTGCAAACACTTGTTAAAGCTGATCCAGGGCTTTAAGGAGCTGGCATCGCCATTCCCCCCTGGGGGATTTTCCCATCTCCCGCCCTGCTTTGGTGAAGATATTGAATTTCAATAGCTTGCAGCTGCAGGAAATCACTTCCTGGCGACAAAGTAGACGAAATACGAATGGAAATCAGCCAGGATGAAGTACGGGGGAAGGTGGAGAGCAAAAGGACGACGGCGACAGTGGCCAAAGGAAAGAAGTCCCCAAGTGCGGGTCAAAGAAAATAAAACTTTATGCAAATGCGCCACTTTGGCCGTAAAATGAAATAGTCCCCGGCCAAATTATACCTTGATGCCTGATGAGGAGCTCCAGCTCCCTTCTTGCCTCCTTCGGCTTCTGTGCCTGGGCCAATTGTCCTGGAATTGAAACAAAAGGGACTCCATTTCGATTTGCTTTCTCCGCCCCCCTCTTGTGCAATTTCAAAATCCAGCTAGTTTGGGAACCCGAGCAGGTGACTTCAACTTGGCCAAAGTTTTGCACTTTACAATTTACAATTTACCTAGATTCGGCGACGCTTTGTTTTCCCCCGCCCCAGGGGAAACTTTTCCGGCGACAACAATAAAATGTCCAACTTAATTCAGGAAGTTGTTACGGACACGTTGGCCGCCGTTTGCAGTCCGCCTTTTTGCTGCCGCTTTTTTGGCCACTCATTATTATAAATATTATTATTATAATTCCACAGGCATGTCGGCTGCCCTCTCCGGGTTCTTCTCCAGCGAGTGGGCTACATTTTTGACCGGAAACGGATGCTGTTATTAATTCACATGTCCGGTCAGCTATGTGTATGTATGTGGGCTATCGCCATCAGGTATATTAGCAGCAGCGGCAGCAGCAGCAGCAGCTTTATCCTGCGAGTCCTGCACTTCTTCTTTCTCTGCTGATTCCTAATTAAATTTGCCACTTTATTTGCTCTCCTTTCATTCGCTCTGAATCCGGCATTCCCTTTGCCTCTTCGCAGTGTTGTCTTAATTGTGTTTGTGCTACTCTATTTCATCCACTCGCCCCGCGCACACACACTCAGTGAACACTCATTTATGCCGCGGAGCTTCCTGCGTCTTGGTCCTGAACTCCAGGACTCTCGCTCCTAGTCTGAGGTGGCTGTTTGCGCTAAAATAATTGAATTAATAATTGCTGCGTGTGGTTTTCATGCTTTTCCAGCTAAGACAAGTAAGAATGCTAAGACGACCCAGAAACGAGAAAAACAACTAGGAAATACCTCATGGAAATAGAATTTTATTCAAGAAATTATTAATAAGAAAAGATTATTAATTTTGTTTATATTTTATTGGATTTATCAAGAATTTATTCATTCTTTTTTAAACACTCTTTATAATCTTTTGGAGTCTTAGATTATTTTTGAATATTTTAAAAGGATATTAAGATTTATTAAATGATCGGAAAAATAAATTTTGATATCCTTTTAATATTTCAGACATCAATAGATTAGTAAAAAAGTTACAAAATTATTTAAAATATTTAAATTATGCATATTTATAGTGTCAGTTCTTTAACTTTTTATTATTTATCATTTTAAAATAATTTTTATCAGAATTAATGATGAAAACGTTCTTGCTAATTTATATTATTATTCAAAACTCTCTCTGTCTGATATTATTACATTTTTAAGAACCATATTTGTATATAAAATTTTCAAATTAAATATATTTAAATCCTTAACTAGTATACCCTAAAATCTCAAAATTCCAGGATATAGAAAAAACCCAGAGTGCTTAAGCCTGAGCTCAAGCCCGACGCCGAGTCGTGTGCAACTTTTATCTCCAGCAGCTCTTGGCGCTGTCTTTGCTCCAATCCCCGTACCCCGTACCCACACCCACATCTCGTTCCCCATCACCAACCCCCACTTCCATCCTCCACAGAAACTTCCTTAGATGCCTTTACTTGCTCACTGATTTAATAAATTAACGTTAATTAGCTGTTGTGGTCGTTGGCGGAGGAGGGAGCAATGGGGAACTGGGTTAGCTCAAAAGACAATAATGCCAAGGATCCCAGGAAACTTTTCGTCCTGGCTGTACGTGATTTCCGCGGCTGCTTCAAGATTTAGACCGTAACCCCGCCAGAGTTCGATGTATGAATTATGGGGCTGCCAGAGCGGCGTCATCACGGTGTGCTATATATACGTATATAAGTATATATTATATAACCACCGATAACTCACAAATGACTAAGAAGTGCCTGTTTGTTTATGCCATTTTAATTAGCCAAATGAAAGTGGCCAAGGATCAGCAATGGGATTATGGCCATTATTATGCCAGGAAGCCAGATTGAGTTCGAGAGTCAACAGAATGAATTCATTTCCAACTTTCGGGACGGTCAAAGAATCCAATTAAAGTCACAGTGCCCAGGGCCGCAGGCAGGCAGTCGGACTTTTGGTCCTTGACCAATGCAATTGCACAGGACAGCGTCAAAAGTGCGCCAAGGAAGTTGACCCGAGACCGGGACCAAGTTGCTTGAGACATTCGCCTTCGGGGTCGATGCGAGAACTCAAGGAGCTGGCCGGCATTTAAATTGAAATTAACATCCTGTCGGAGGATCCTCACATGCCACACCAGATGTGTGTGTGTGTGGTGCTCATTATACCAAAACCGGGCGAAGTCAAAGTCAAAGGCCGAAAGGAAAGAAAAGGAAGCCAGGCTGGCAAAATGGCAAAAGCAAAAAAAAAAGAAAGGAAACCAAAAGAAAACTTGCCAACAAGTGCTGGCCCAAAGCAAAATCTGCCAAGCAAAGGCAGCCCAAGGAAAGTGTCAAGCAAACATCTGACTAAACAAACACTTGCACGAGACTGCATTGAACACTGGAAAAAGGATATAGAAATTTAAAAGAAATATTTTATAAATCTGTAAAGGATAATCTATATTCTATAGCTTCATATATCTAAAACTGGACATTGGGATTAGGGTATTTAAATTTAGAAGAAATGTATTATGAATCCTCAAAGGGGAACCTATATTTTATAGTACATATTTCTGATTATTGATTTTCCTTTAAACATTTCTCTCAGTGCTCAATTTCCGGCACCCACACTCACAATAAAAAAAATACCCACACACTCTCATACATTTATTTTAGAGACACACACAATTCAGTGGTGTAATTAAGAGGCCATTGTTATTTCGCTGACAAAAGTGAAAGATCCTTGATGGATAACGACTGTTGTTGCTGCTGTGTCTGTCGGTGTCTCATCCTTTTTTCGGTTCGTTCCTTTGCCTGTTGACACTTCAAAGTGCGAATGTCTGGGTGAGTATCTGTGTGAGCTCTTTGATGTAATCAGCCATAAAGGAGTTCGCCTGCCACCGCCTCACATCCAGCCAACTTGACACATTATTCCCAATCTTGCAATTATTCTTACCTCAGCCTTTGACGACAGCAATTAAAAGTCCCTCATATACACACACACACACACACGCAGTCCTTGAAGGACTAATTTCTGTTGTGTGAGTGTGTATATATATGCTGATGCCTGCATAAATATTTAATGTGTTTGCCTTGTTAGTGGCAATATCACTTTATTCTGCGGAAGGATTAAATTAATGCCAAACGTGTGCGACATCGCCCCCTGCCAACCTTAACCCGCCAAAGCCCAAACTCGCTGGTTGTTGTTTTAGGTATGGCAAACACACGCAGGATATATCAGGACAACAGGGTTAACAGGCAGCAGAAGGAGTCGATGAGGGGGGGACTGTGTGAGTTTTAGTGGCTGGCGTAGGCAAACAGACAAGTGGAAACCGCTACTTACACTAGTTAGCTAATCAAATTAGTTTTATTAACACGTACATAGAGCGCAGCCACACTCACACATATGAGCCTGCTCTACGTGTTAATTGCCTGTTAAACTGTTTAATGCGTGAGTGTGAATTTAACAGCTGGAAAAGTGTTGCCTACTTTTCAGGGACATTACCTAGATTTGAAATGGGTTTATCTGTTGATATATGCAAGCAAACAGGTTTGAAATTTTAATTTTAATGAAGCAGAAATCGAATTTTTATATGAATAAAATTTTTAAGTATTAAAAACTGAAGAGATTTTAAGGTTTTCAATAAAAAGAGCATGTCTAGATACATCCTTTTAAGCACCTTTTGGAGAGATATTAAACATTTAAAGGGTTGTAATGGGATAATACGTAAAATTCTAAATTTATTTTTTAAATTATAAAAATCTTAAATAAATTCTTATAAAATAAAACTCGCTGTTAAGAAGCTCTTAATCTAAGATAAGAACATAATTACATATTGATTAAAAAATTAAATATATGAAAGGTAATGTAACAGACATACTCCTGAGACAAATATTAAAAATCATTGCAAGGCTTCCTTTAGGAGAAGCTTAATTCTAATTATATTAGAATTTCTAAAAATTCTATTTTCTCTATACAATCCCAATCCTAATAAATAAAATATTAACATCCCTAGATAGCATAAATCAAGCTTAACTAAAAACAAAACAATCAAAGCACGCAGAAAATAAATCTCAGTACTTAACCAACTATGTTGCTAGCATTTAAATGAATTTTAAGTTATGCTCAGCATATCAATGTGTCTCTTACTAAAAAGCCTTTCCCTATTTTCCCCCAATTTTCCACCCAAAACGAGTGTGTAGCACACAAATGGCCAGTTAATTGGGCCGCTGACATCAGCAGCCGAAACCCGATGATAACCCCGGCCTAAGCCCTCGGGCTTCTTCAATTACACGAACTGACCACCATAATTAATGCTAATAAATAATAAATTTACATATATAAAAACGTTTCATGTGAGACGCAATCCGAGACATGCAGAGTGAAAGTGAAAGTGAAGGTCCCAGCCGGCATACAAATCTCTGTAATTAAAGGACTCCGGCGATGCCAGCACTGTGATAACATGCAAAAGCGAAAGCGAAAGGAAACGGAAGCGTTTAATTAACTTGTTTTCTTCCGTCTGGCTCTCGGCTCGATTCATAGAGTATGCCAAGCGTATCGGGCAATTAGCCGGACCCAAGAAATCGAAAGGAAAATTGAAAGTGGGTGCGTATCATAAATTGCTGACCCACCACTATTACTTGCCCGCCATCAGAATCTTTTGGGATGAGATAAACCGGCCCAAATTGCACTGGAAAAGCCACAGAAACTTTTGCTCATAAGAAAGTTCAAGCCGCATCGCTCGAATGTCCAAATGCAACAGAGTTACACTCGCATCTAGCGAATTGTTTTGGGCCTTTTTGCTTTTGACAACTATTTTCGATTGCACTGCCGAAAGTTTTTCAATTAGACATGCCAAGGAAATCACTCAACAAAAGGGTTAAATTCAAGCATTCAAGCATTCATTTCCATCAATTTCGGTGTGTTTGTCAACCGTGAAGATAAGAAGAAAGCCTGGCAGCCAAATTAATTAGCATTCATTGCCTGCCCAATTGAGCTTGTAAATATTTCATTAATCGCCGGGCATTAATAAGAGTCCAAGTGATGGATGGCCCTGACCTTTTGGTGAAGTGTAAGAGAAACGCCAAACAAAGAACCGTTGAAAATCGCAGAGAAAGGACCTTAAGGAAGCCCAGAGAAGGCCCCTACTTAACCTGACCAATTCGCACATTTCCCCAGTTGGCCAACTTTTAATTTGCTCACATTCTCATTTGCGAGAACAAAGTCACTTCACAACAAAAGATGCCAATTTAATCTAGTCCCTGCTCCTGCTGGCCACATGGGACATTTAGCTCGTAAAACCACTGGACAGGACTACAGGCAGGGAGCAGGGACATAGCCGAGCAGCCTGTGCACAGGAAATGACTTCAGTGCCGGACTTCAGTGTGTGTGTGTAAGATGTTGGCGCCAGCAGGTAACTTCCGGCATAGTCAAATTGAAAATGGCTTCGGCAGGCCACAATCCCCCAGCCCAATCCCATTGCCCATTTCCCATTTTCCCAACCACTCCCCGGGGGATCCGGCCAGCTGCTCCACTTTGCTGTGGCCAGAGTGTAAAGTTGTCTGCACTCGCAAAGTGTGACAAATTAAATTAAAGCCAAAAAGCCCGGTCGAGGTAGTAGCTGTAATTGCTTAATGCCCACTCCCAATTAAGTGGAAGAAAGAGTTGGGGAAAATGAAGGAATAGGAGTCCTTTAAGGTGGCTGTAGTCCTTTGAACACGTGAGTTCTTGAACTGCGACCAGCACTTGACTTATGACATTAGAGCGCAGACACAAATCTTTATGAGTCGCGCGCTCCTCCCAGGACATAAGTAAGAAAAACTACAGTTTCCACTTAGTCCAGAGTCACACACACACACGCACTTCTGCGAGGATATGCTGCAAATGGCAGCTGCGAGTGGTCAGTGACAAAAAATGAAGGAAAACACTGGGAATAAATTTGAAAAGAAAATAAAATAATTGTCAGAGTCCTTTATAATATGTTTTATGGATTTTTCCTTTTTTGCCTAGGTGCATTTATAGAGTTTTAATTTTTTAAAATAAGAATATGTTTAGATCTCCGCCTCCATTTCTCCCTGTGCACATTTAGAGCCAAGTCAAGCAGCCAGACTGACGCATTGTTGTGGCCATAAGTCAGCCAGTGGACAACTGAAAAAAAAACCTGTGCAGTGAGTTGAAAATCTTAAAGATAAATAAAGACCGAAGGACTTTTCAGAGGATGTGGGAAAATCCCTTCCCGACCTTTGACCCCAAAAATGGAATGGCAACCGCAAAAGGCAGCACAAACAAACCGAAGATGGAGAATCCGGCGAGAAGATGATGAGCAGGACAGACCGATTATGACGCTGCCGGCGCCCAGCGGAGCGCAACTGATGAAGCCCACTTAGAGGTGTCCTTGTTCCTCTCCATATTTCCCTCTATCTGCTTTTCCTACTCATTTTCTTTCCCATCTCCCCGCTGCTGCTCCACGAACAGAGTGGTCAGCAAATGCCTGGCAACATTTGCCGTTGACAAACTGCAGGAGGAACATGAAGATGGAAAACGAAGAGCAGGAAAAAAAAGCGTTCTGGTCGAGTCAGTGTGTGAGTGGGGGAACGTGTGTTGGACTACTTGGGGTCGTCTGGACAAACATTACCCATCGTCGGACACCACCGGACATGACCAAATGAAAATGTGTAAGGCTGGCCCCTGGCGGCGTCGTCGTCGTCGCCTTCGCCGCACAATTATTACTTCAACTTTTCATTTGGGTCTCTCCACTTTGCGGGGTTTTTTGTGCCTGGGGGTCTGGAGGTGCTGCAGGATCACAGGATACTCCTGGCCATGGCCTGTAATTTCGCTTCCTGCGTCTCATTTTTCATATTTTACCGCTTTGAGTGCCATTTGGCAAACTGCAAGCTGGAAACGGCAACGGCAATGGCAACGGCGACTGGCCAACAAGGTAAACAGACAATTTCTCAAGCGACTAATGCCCTGACTTATTGTTGAACTTAAAAGGAAGGCTTGGTGTGAGTGGGTATGAGGTATGTCCTAAAAGGAAGGATTGGAGTGAGTGTGAGGCATGTTCTTCTGCCAACAGACAAACCTCAAAGTGGAGTTTGGAATGGGAAAAGGAGGGGGAGGAAGTAAGCTTTTGGAAAGGTTTTTTTCTGTTGGCTAAGAAATTAGGTTTTTATTTAAATCAAATTAATATTATTTATTTAATTTATGGAGGAAATAAATATTAGTAATATAAATCGCACTCATTAAAAAATATATATAATATCTATATATCATATATAAATTTAAATTAAGTTAGATAAATGCATTTGCTTTTGAATTTGTAATAATTTATTAAGTTACCAGCATTATATATCCATTTTATGCTATAAAAATAAAATTCCACCTGGGATTTTAATAACAAAGAAAATAAAAAAATAAATATCATATATTTAAAATCACTTAAAACAATTTCTTTAATTAGGGAAGACAATTTAAGCCAAAGCAGTATTGTAATTTAGTTGATTTAATGTGTATTTTTAGATGCCTAATAAACAGCTGCTTAAATAAATTTGTTCTATATTTTAAATAAAATAAGCTTGGTGGAAATTTTAATGACATTCCAAGTTATAGTTGCTTAGCTAAAATATTAAAGTAATTCAATTTTCTAGCAATATTATAAATTCTTTCTTTGAATTACTTTAATTTTAACATTATTTTAACAATAAGTTTCTTAAAATGTATGTTTTAATAAAATAAATTCTATAAAAAATAATATCAACATTGAAAATCATCAAAAATAATAAATATTAAATAAGTAAGGTTTCTAGCACTATTTTAAATAAATAAATATTCCACATAACCATTTATGTAGTCCACCGAAAGTCAACGCCTCTTAGACCAGATCTCTCCCTTCCATTAATGATAACATTTGAGATATCTGTTTTTGATGGCCCCGTCGATTTTATTTTTTTTTTGATTTCACAAAGAAAGAGTTCATTAGCTGGCGTAGCGATTGGAACTTCGAGTTCAATGTCAAATCGCTGACCTTTGCCAGGGAACGGCTAAAAAATTGGATGGCAACAGATTGCGCATACGACCTGTTGAAACAGTCGAAAGTCACAGTTGCAAAAAACAACAAAAAATACAAACAAAAACCCAAGAGACCAGAATAAAAACGCAGCATTATAAACAAAAACTGCCTACCAGCAGAAAGGCAGAAAGAAAGCAAAAATGAAGACAAAAAAGAAAGCAGGCGGGCAAGAGGAGGCTGGGCCATAAAGAGCCTAGCAAAAGTACAGAATTTATGTGTATAAGTAAGCCACGAAGGTCATATTAAATTGCCATAAAGAGCTATCGATTTTATCTGCAACAATGAGGCGAAGGAAAATCGCTGCGCACAAGAAAATGCTCCAGCATCCTCCTAACGAGGACACTGACACCGCCGCCGACCAGAATGAAAGGGAGGCGTACGACGAGCGAGGGAAAGCGAAGAAAAAGAAACAAGAGGAAAATAAAGCAGCGGGCAGTCGAAAAATCCATAAAGAGGCGCGTCTGCCGAGGGGGGAAGGGCGGCCAAAAAGAAAACTTTTTTCCGCAGCTACTATTTTCTTACCCATCCTTGTCTCCTACTATCCTACTATTTTACTATCTCCTCCCCCGGCTGGTTTTCCCTTTTCCACTGGCTAATTAGAAAAGTTTTCCCCTTTCCCAGCGAGCGAGAGCTGAGCGCTCATAGGTGCGAGTAGCCGAGTCGCCATTTTTTAGCCCACGTGGCGTATGAGCGACGGAGACGGAGAGCGCTGGTGTGTCACACCTACTTACCTACCACACGTAGCCAGGAGCTCGACCATTGGCTGGCATAAATCACAGTTACCCCCTGATCCCTCCCAGATTTCCCATCCTGACGAGCGGAGCACCTAACGCACTCGGAGAGACACACCTTCCGTTCAGGAGAGCATCAGGACCTGGAGCAGGAGCTAGGAACAGGAGCAGGAGCAGGCAGGAGCAGGGGGTTGGGTTTATAGTTAGCCCGGCGCACCTGCTCTCTCTCGCCTCTGTGTGTGTGTGTGTCTCGCTTTCTCTCTCTCTCCGCCGCCACTGCTTTCTCATTTGTATTTACCTAAGACAGCAGTGGAAATAAAAAAGGAAAAGCTGGGAAAAAACCGAGTACCTAACGAGCGAAAGCTGCGCACCTAAAACCTGCGCTACACAAAAACTCCAGACGAGCTGAGAGCACCTCACCAGCAAGGCAGCACACACACAAACATAAAGAGATGCTCACGCACACCGAGGAAAAGCGAAGGAAAAGCATAGGAAAAGCAGCGGGAAAAGGTGAAAGCCGAGCCACGAGACGAGACGAGACGAAATGAGAGGAGACGACGTTGACGAGCATACGACGACTATGGAAAATGACGATGACGATGACGTTGATGGAGGGAAATAAAGAAAATGAAATAGGCGACGGAAAAGTGGGAGGGGAATGTAGAGTGGAAAAGGGTGTGGAAAATAGGGAATAAATAGGAGCTATAAGGTAATAAAAGAGGGCCAAAAGAAAGGTCTATAAAAGTAGGAAAATCTCTATTAAATAATTGTCTAAACATTTAGGCTAGAATATTAGCTTCAAAGTTTGTTTTGGATTTTTTAAAGTACTTAGGAAATTCTTATCGCAAAAATCTTTATTGTTAAAGAATCTCTGATTTAAGGGAAAGTTTTAACTGTTTTTGTTTAATGTTAAAGCCTCTTATTTGCTTTTTTGCTTTAATTTCTAAGAATATTGAAGAATAAAATCAAAAATTGTGGAATTTAGTTTGCAGAATGCTTTCTAAACAATCATTTAAGACTATAAAAATAATGTAATATATTTGTATTTAATTTATAGAGAAACTAAAAGGCTGTACTACTTTTTCTAATCCATTTAAGGTCTAAATTCACAGATTAAACACATCTTTAATGCTAAATTAAGCAGAAAATCACTTTATAGCAAGCTTTTGCCATTAAAAAGAAAGAGTTTAATAATTTAATATGAAATTTGACCTTAATCACTTTTCCTACAACTTGATTTGTCTTAGTTTTATAGCCTTTTCTATGAATAAATCACTGAAAGCAACATTTTAGTGAGGAAAATCATTGCCTTAGCCGTCGGGAAAACCCATAGCTGGCCATAAAGGCACCCCTCCTCCGCTATGCCCGTGGAAAACCCCCTCGAAGGTGCTTGGCTTTGGTTGGCTGCCAACATTTTCGTGCTCACCTTAAAAAGCGTAGGTAGGTTTCCCCCATAAGCCGCAGCGAGTGCAAGCGAGACACCAGGACAGGCAACAACCTGGCTGTGATTGTGTGTGTGTGTGGCCTCAGAGTATCTGTGAGAGCGAAGCAAACGAACGAAAAACGCACGACGAATAACAACTGTTACTTGCGGTTGAGGTTGCAGCTGGTACTCTGTGGCGGGGGCGGGGGCATGGGCGGGTGTGCCAAGGGGGTGAGTGAGCGAGGTAGGTGCCCCACGGTACAGGTGAAAGAGCGAGAGAGAGAGGTAGCAGCGCAGCTGGCACCTACAGCATGCCGCTCTCTTTCCCCAAAGCAAGCACGACGCCAACGACGACGGAGAACGACGAAGACGATGAGCCAACACCTAAAGCAGGTACATACAGACTTATATATATATATACTTGCAACCAGGGGGTGGGGGGGGCTCTGACGCAGGTAGATTGGTGGATGCGTAAGGTACATTATATATATCAGACTCCAGGACTCAGGACTCAGGGAGCTTCCCAAAGCACGTGTCGAGAATGCTTCGAATGCTACTCAGTGGTCTTGGCGGAAGGAGGGGTGGCACATGCGCCTTGGGGCCAGGCTCTCGCGAGAGAGTCCTGTTAACACTTTGCTGTTAGCTTACAGCAGGGGAAATGCAGCAGGGGCAAAGCTAACAGGGAGCTCTGAGGCGGTCGAGAAAATTCATAAATAATGTTAATTTATTTTAGCCACTGCAGCTGCTGCGGCGGCTGTCTTCACCCAGCGAAGAGTGCTGACAGTTTTCCCAAGATATAGCCATAAAACACAACTCACAGTCATGAGTCTGTGTGTGCGAGTGTTGTGGAGAGACATTGACCCACAAAGGAAATTAACATAATTGTTGATTCTTGCGTTTTATTGTCGAGTGCGTTCTCTGGCCTTGTCCTCGACTGAATCGATTGTGTGGAAAATGTACAAAGGACCGAAAATTCGAAACTGATGATGCAGCGAAAGGGCAGGGATTAAAGGGTCAACTGGAGCCCACAAAAGTAGGCAATACAAATTAAGCAAGAATCTGTCTTTAAAAAAAAGTGTGTTTAAAGTCGTTTTAAATTGCATTTAAGATTGCTATCCGTTCTTTTATCTTTTCTAAAAATTACTCTATAAAAATTATATTTTATCCATAGCTTAATCTTAATAAACTTTCAAATTTTCCACTAACTACCTTTAGCTTTATTCAATTTCCCAATTTTTTCTTAATTTTAAAACTTCTCAAATTAAAATCTAATATTTTATACACCTATAATCTTTGTAGTAACCCCTAATTGAATTTTAATTTCCATTGATTGCACTTTTCGACCTTTGGTAGCCCCTTCTTGCGTTATGCAAACAAAAAGTTGCGCATACGCCATGTTGCCTCCCAAAAACAAGCCAACAAAATTTGCATTGTTTACCCTTTTTCTCTGTTCGAAGGTGGAGAGACTCCGAATGAACAGTTTCCCGCTGTCGGGAAACTTTCCTCGCACTTTCACGCTTCTTTTTAGGACCAGCAACAGGACAGGACAGCCAGGACTTTCCTTGTTGCTCTTTTGGCTGCTACAAATAACCGGCATCAACTTTAATCACCTGCTTAATTAAATCAGTTTCGTCCCGGCGCAGGTTGCCCAGCCTCAGTTCCTCCCTTTAGAGTTGGTCATTGTTCTGTTGTCCTGAGTCCTGGCTGCCTGCATAAATTATGTGCTGCATAATCACCTACAAGCGTACTTTTTAAGCTCCTGGCAAGTGTCCTTTGGCCTCCATCCTCTGTGTTTTTGACCAGTTTTTATTATTTTCTTTTATTTTTTTGTTCTGGTCGCTGATGTCCGATAAAGTTCTTAAATCATTTAGGTTTTCCTTGCCTTTTTCTTTGTTTTTCCCTCAATGTGGTTTTCATTTGCTTAATGTTTGCGTAGAGTTTTTATTTTATCATGAGATTTAGATTTGGATTTATGTTTTTTAATTTCATTAAGAAGATGTTAAGATATTCAGACTGAACTTAACGATCTGTGAAAGGATTAGGAGAGGATTTTATGGAAGCGAAGAAAAGGTATTAGCAAGGCAAACAATATATATACATGTTTATAAAGACTTTGTCAGGAAAACTTGTAATAGTATATTGTTCCATCTCTTGGTCCTTTATTTTCTCCCATATAAATTATCCTTTCGATGTTTGTTCAATTCAGAACTCAACAACAAACGCAATTAGCAGAGACACGAGGTTAATTGGTAACCCCCCAAAAATTGCTTTCCCCCATTTCAGAGCTCCTTTGCTCCTGGTTAATGTAATGGACCGCAATTTACGTCAACTTAATACTCATTTCTGAGCAGGAGTTTGTGCCAAGGATGCCCTGCCAAGGATATGTGCTTGTGTGTGTGTGAGAATGGGTGGTCCAGGGAGGTTGATTTGCTGCTCCATTTCTCGCACCACTTGCCCACGCCTAGGTAAGATTTATTAGAGGAATGGGAAAGAACCAGGACTCGACTCGCAGGACCTCAAGTGAGCAACGCAATTTGGTGAAAGTATCGAGTTTCGTCCGCAAAACACTTTCACCATGAGTGTGAGTGTGTGTGTGTTGTCCATGTGTGTGCTTCTCCTTTTTGATTTTTTCCCTGCTGCGGCTGCTGGACGTAGAAAAGTAAACAGAAGGTTAATGGATTTGACACACGGTTCCAAGGAAGCCACGGCACTTGGGCGTGAAATAGATATGCTTTCAGGCTACGCACACACACATCCACAGATGAGAACAGGACATGGGGGCGAGTGCCATGAAATTGGGTGGAAGACATTGTTTTGTTTATTCCCAGCACAAGTGAACTGTGCACGTAAAAATCTATAACAATTTTCAGAGTCTTGGCTTTAAGTCATAAAGTTTATATAATTCTCAAATGCAAAGTAAATCTGGAATAAATTATTTATTCGGGATATGTTTTGATATAATTTTTAGTTGCTGTTATTTTTAGTACAAATATTTACAAGCTTATATCCTTTTGCAACATAAGAAACATTTACATATTTAAATTAGAGCGACATTGCCGACATAATCGGTGAGAATCCTTGAGACGACCAGCTTTTATACTCCTTTAGAACCTTTAGAAGGAGCAAGGCTTAATTTAAAATCCATAATTATATACAAACTCACCTCTTTGTCGTATCTAATTTTATAAAAGTAAAAGAGTATTATCAATAGCTGCAAAAATTAAAGACTTTCTCCAGCCGTGCTTGGTGTCCTGCTCCTTGGTACTTTCAATATCAGCTTCCCGGTTTCATCACAACTCATATCAAAGGCTTCCAGCACCGATCGTGTTTCTGTTGCAATCTCCTCCTGGCTTAGCTCCGGCTTCCTATGGTCCAGTACAAAGGGTAGTATAAGGATAATGGTGGCCAGGGTAATGGCAGTCTGCTTCCACACCGACATCGGGACCAAGTACAAGACCAAGGAAATGGCGAAGACCACAACAGCGAGCAGCTTGTGGTTATTGAACCTTGATGCCTGGCGATGTCCGGACACCACCTCTTGGAGTCGATGCTCAAAGGCTTTGAGATCCTCGTAAGGTAGGGAATCCATTTTAAAAAATGTTTCGAAATTTTCACAAAAAGCTGAAAGAAAATTGAAAGATTTTCTACTCTTGTGAAACTTGCTAAAACTGAAATGGAGTCTCTGTCAAAGCCTTCTTAGAGAAATATGATCACAAAATGTGTTTATGTGACCTAATATTTAAAATTTAAGATGTGATTTATGTGACATATTTAATCTTGTAAATTTTTCTGGCAATAGATCGTCTTAAACCTAAGCTGCCTTCACTTTTTTAAGCAACTTAAATTTGGATTTTCCCGCTCTTTACGTTATTTTCCCCGCCTTATTTCAGAGTCCCATTGCAGGTCGTGTTTATTTAAACTTTCGCTGCACGTCCTCGGAGCCAGAAGCTGCAGGCTCAAAGTTCCAATCAGTCGGCCGCTGTCTGGCTGACAATTGGCCAGGACCTTCGCAGGACCCCTCCTCGCTCCTTCACAGACTCTATGCTCACTCCCCCATTGGCACGTGCTCGCCGAAGGGAATCGAAATAAGACGCAACAAAACTGCAACTGTTTACGTTGAATTTTGCGCAGTTTTTTCTTTGCGCCAATTTCACTTTTCCGCCCCACAAGCGTTCGAACGGAGCAAATAAATGCAGCCAGCGAATAAATCATGTGTGAAGGTGTCCTTAGCCACCGCAGGCAATCTGCGCCACTGACAGTTTTAATGCCGAATGAAGTCCTGGCTGCTCTCGCACTTGTGGCATATGTGTGACGTTTCAATATCCTGTTGCGTGATTTTTATTTTCATATTTTTTCACATGGAGATTTTCCCCCACAACGTGCGTGAGTGAGGCAGGGGGGGGGATGATGCTACGTGAAAAGTCGCAAGTCACAAATCAAAATGCTCGCCATTGTCTGTGTGTGTTTTTGGCTACGCTTTTTGGCTCCACTCGTCCTTGTTTTTGTTTTCGCATGTTTCCCTCCGTTTAGGCCTTTGAGCTGTCTACTTAGCTGGGTGTGAGTTTATGATAGGGGGGCTTATACCTTCTATTAGGTGACAGGGGAAAGTCACGGCTAGAGAAAGGGGCGGAAGAAAGTCAAGCCAGCAGCCAATAAATCAAAATCTGTATTGCCAGGCCCACCCACCCATAACTCGATTTTTATATCGCTCTGTGTTAGTTGTTGATTTTGTGATTTATGTCACGGTGCTCGGATGTTTTGTTTTAGATTATCAAAAAGAAATACATATGTGTTTGGATTTAAATTTCTTATTTTCTTTTGTATTTTTAATTCTGTTTAATTGGAATTGACGTGACTTCGAAATTTTAGGAGTTTCTCAGAAAATCTCTCTTATCGCAAAACATATTCAGCAAGAAGAGGGCACAAAACCAAAGGTTGGGACTTTCTTATCAATATAAATTCAATGTTTTTTGCTTTATTTACTCAGTCTCAAGAGCTATATAAACCCCAGCCTCCTCAGCTAGTTTCATATTACTCAAGTAAAGTCATCAAAATGAGAAACATATTATTATTATATGTGATCCTCGCACTGGCGGGACTTCAATTGATTTCTGCTCATTCTTCGGTAAGTCATTTAAGGAAAAAATTAAAACTTAATCCACTTAAAATAAAAGTAATGTAAATGCTCTCAAAACTTCTAACATATTTTCTATAGTTTCAGCATATTCTTCAGTCGAAGCTTATGCGAGGATGTACATTGTACACAACCCCATTTCCGGTTTATAATATAACAAATTTATGAATTAATTTGTAAAAATAAATCCCGAAAATAAATTTTACCAATAAAGGCGAACATACCTTAAAACTACCTGGAAGATGCTTTATTTATTAGTCTTTAGTCTAATATTTCCATTTTAGTCTAATATTTCCATTCATATTCAACACCCAAAATCCTCCCCACAACTTCCTCAATTTTCCAGCTACACTTTGACCATTTCCCTTTGTATTTCCCAAGCATTTTCCTCCCTCTCTCCCCCTTGAATTGTAATATCCATTTACTGCGAAAAGCTGGCAAAGTTTTCCAATACCATTTGCCATAATTCTGCTTTGCACATTGACACCTAACCGAAAGGCGTTCAATAAGAGCCAGAAGACAGGAAGCCAAAGCAGGACCCGGACCCGGACCCAGACCCAAAAACGGACTCGGAGGGTTGGCACTAAAAAATTGTGAAAAGCACTCGAAATCTTGGACAAGACTTTTCCGACTTGGACATGGACACTTAACTGACAATGTCTGACCTTTTCGACGAAAAGTAAAAGCAGAATTTAAGCAAAAATCGTACAAAGACATAACAACATTTTTTTGATGTACGTATATGTTGAGGGGGGGGGAATAAAAAATGCTTACGTGATGTTTAAGTTTTGTGTGAAGGTCGCTGGTAGGTTAGAGTGAAAAAAGGAGCCACTAGGAGTTGGACAGAACAAGTCAGAGAACGCATTGTTGCATACTGGAGCCAAGGAAAAGGGGTCTCGAAACCGGCGCCACACACTCAGACTCCGGGAAGAGCTGCCGTCAAACTTAAAACTGTCAAAAAGTTGCTTCATCCATCCCTCTTATGCTTTCTGCACCCATTTCTTTCTTGGTGGTTCTAGCCATCTCTTTTTTGGCCACTCTACCCCTCTGTGTCTCTACGTGAAGCATCCACATTTTGGCTGGCTGTCAACAGCTGGTCCTCGGCACGCAGGCCGTTGTTCAATATTGATTCAACTTTTCTGGCCAGCAAGTATGGCGATTAAAAGCGCATTTAAAGGCGAAAAAGTGGGAGGTTTTCCAAGGGGTTAAGGTGGCGAGGCAGGGAGGTAGGTAGGTTGGGATTTGAGGGAGGATCCTCCATAAGTTGCAGCAGAGGCAGCACCAATCCTGCCGCCGTAGCGCCATCATCAAGTGGCAAAACCACACAGTTCCCTCAGGGGGAAACCTACCTAAAGAGATTAACCCTAAAGGGACCTTCAATTATTTTATTTTTATAATATTTATTGAGTTTTAATACAAACAAAATAAATTAATTTAAAAAAAAACCAATAATTTTTTATTAGGCACAAAAATAAATAATATAACAAAAATTTTCCGAAAATTAATGGCTTTAAGTCTTATCTGAATAATTTTTGTAAAATACTTTCTTTTATATTATTCCGTATTTATTCCTCCTTTTTCTTTAGTATTTTATTACTTTCCCCCTTTAAATCCAAGGGTTAAAATACCCTCCCCCTTCTCCTCAATTCAACCCTAATCACCTTCACCTGCCCCACAGCCATCCTCTGAAATGCCCCCAAGGACAAGCAAACAACAGCTGCCTGCAAGTGTTCTACAATAAACTGCACTGCAATCGAGTACAGTAGAGCCTACAAAATGGAGCTAGCAAGAGAGCACTCCCCTTAGAAGGACCTTTAACCAGGATGCACTGTTTAAAGGAGGAAGAAGCTGCTGGGATGAGAGGATGTGTGTATGCCATCCGCCGGTTGTTGCGTGTTTACGCAACGTAACCAAAGTCAAAACCTCGATTAGGATTCAATCTGCTGCTGCGGGGGCCAGCAACACTGGCAACGTTGTTTGTCCTTGTTGTCCTGCCCCAGAACCACCGGATTGTTCCCTTCATCTACCCACCGAAACCCACTTTATTTAACCCCATGCAGGTCAGGCAAAGTCAAACCGATTAAAACACACGCACAGGGACCGAGACAGACAGCAAGTCGGGATGTTAAGGAAGTGAAATAAAGACTAGGAGGTGACCATTAAAAAGTGTTAAAAATTTAAATTAAATATTAAGCTAAATACAGGTTATTTCAGTTTAATCCAGCCTTGGAAATTAATTCTTTTCTAAATAAAATAAACTGCTAGTTGATACCCTCCCCGGCATACCCTTCATTTCAGCTCAGAAATGAGTAACAGGACACAACAAGGACAGAGCTGGGACCGCAGCTTCATTGTCCTGTCCTGCCTTTGTGTGTCCACCTAGGTAGCCCCTCCATAGTCCACCCCGTAACGGTTTGTGGAGTCCTGCAACTCCGGAGCGGTATTCTTCAAGGGGCAATTAACTGTTAAGCTTCCCAACATCACCAACAAAAAAGTGGAAAATCAGGCGCAAAAAATAGTTGTCTCATCCGATGGCCAGAGGGGAGAGGAGTCCTGTATCAGAGGGATATATAGTATGCGGAGCTTGCATAGATTAGATTTCCACCATCACCCGGCCACGCCCCCTGTGCACTGGCGGAATATTTGCAGCTGCCGCAGCAACCGGGGACCGCACAGTGGCGGCCATAAAAGAGCCATTAACGCCAGGAGCCAGGACCTGTCCCCTCCCCCTGCTCCACATCCTGTTGGTTATAATTTAAAGCGCTTTAATTCGAGGCGGAGAAAATGCTCAAGTGGAAACTGTCAGCCACATCAGCGGCGCATCCAATTGCCAATTAGCCAAGGTGCAAGAAATTAATTTAAAAACCGCACAAAACTAAGGGAAAAACATAAAAAATCTGAAGGGTATTTTATATCTTTTGTTTCAGTTAAATGGGTGTCCTTTTACCTTGGGAGTGACATATATTTTTTGGACAGAACTTAAGGAAGAAAAACTTTTGAAGGAGCAAAAAGCAGAAGTGAACACGAAACCAATTTGAAATCTTGAGAACACAAAAAAGGGAAATAATAAAGGAAGTCTGGGTTTAAATATTACAGAATTAAATACTCTAAAAAATGTTACTCATAAAATTAAATATTAATATAAATACGATTAAATTTGTTTGTTATTATTTTACAACTTAAAATTATTAATCATTATGATTTATTATTTAAAAGACTAAAAACTTTATTATAAAGCTAATTTTATCATTAAAAATTCCGCTTTAAAAAAGGGTATAAACTGAACAAAGAGCTAAAGAATCTTAGTCACAACCAAGGACACCCATCAAGCAGCAAGGACAGGACAGGACCACGCCCACAGTCTCGAGCAAATTAATTTGCAGAGTGTCGACTGCAGTCCAAGGAGCGCCTTGAAACGAAGGCCACTCCAAAGAAGGTGCATCAATGCTTTGACAGTCTGGAAAGTGTTTTTCCTTCTTCATTCCCTTATTCCCACCCCCATTTCAGCCCACTTCCTAGCTCCTCATCCTCATCCTCATCCTCGTGGTAAATCTTTCAGCGGAAATCTCAATCTGCGCTCGAGCAAATTGTTGTTTAAATAAAAATTTAAAGCAAATTGCTACGCGGAAGTAAATCGTTTTGTGGTAATGGCGGATAAAAAATGTAAGCCACAGCATATCAAATTACCCCCCAGATGGAGGAGAGAGCTGAAACCAGATGACAAAGTGCGTCCTGGCGAGAGTGGGGAAGAGAGAGTGTAACAAGGTGTAGCCCAAAGTAAGTCAGCTCCTTGATAAGTGCCTGCCAAGTGGCAGTGGTGTGGCAGTGGCTGTGCCGGGGTGGATTTATCCCCGAGATGCGGTTGACAGTCGCGTAGCGTTTTGATGCGATGCTGAAAAATTGTTGCTAATTTTTTAACAGTCAACGGAGACGGAGTTCCTGGAGTTTCGGAGTTCCGGCCAGAGATTGGACCCTGGCATATCGCATTTCGACGGAGTGCAAATGGTTGGCATTTTAATTTTATTAGAAGAGGAGCAACAAGCGGAAGGCGGATGAAAGGAAAGTCCTTTAAAGCGATGGCTGTCAGAGATTATGGGATGTAGATCTATCTCAGAGATAGCAAATGCTTCACTTGAAAAGGTTTTATTGACTTAAAAAATTCACAATTAATTGCAAAGTGAAGCATATGTATGCTTATGTTTATTTTTAACTCTTTAAAAAAGATTAAGGAAAGAGTCTATGAATTTAAAATGCAAATATTCATGACAGAAGATAGCTGTTAAGCAAAAAGAGTTTTAAAAAATGTTTTAATAAGTTTGAAGCAACCTTTTAAGGTAGCATGAGACTCAGCTTAAATATAGAATATGTTTTGTAAAAGAAATAAATAATAACTATATATTTCATTTTTTTTATATTGTTTAAATTGTTTTCTTTTAAATTGATTTCGGCTTCTATTAAAATTATAATTAAAGAAGTAACATCTCTTTGGGAAAATAGAAAGAAAATATTAAAATAATATAATTTAAAATCAAACAGGAGTCTTTGTTGTATAAGTAATAATGTTATAGAATTTAAAATTTTAATAAAATAAAAGGACAGCTCTTTGGATAGAAACTATTTAAATAATATAATTAAAACCTAACAAAAATCTACCTAAATATTTAGAAACACCTTTTAAATTAACTGTAACCATTTCCGACTGCTTTAAACCGAAAAATTAAATTTAATAAGGACCAAAATCATATGCAGAAACCATCTCCAGGATGTAGCCAATGCACCTTTCACCACCGTAAGCACACAAGCTCATTGTCTTTTATTCAGCGCTCCCCAACCGATTTCCCAATGCAATTTAAGCAGCCGCAGAAAAATGTAGCCAACATATTTTGCACAATGTTTTTCTCTACGCAGAAACACACACTCATACACACCACACGTGGAAGATACAGATGCGAAGGCACATAGATACTGGAGAGCAGACAAGGCCAGACGAACGACTTGAGGGATTTTGCTGAAATGACATTTGGCTCCGCATGTGACAGCCTGTGCAGAAAGAGGTGGATGGAGGAGGACCAGGACAAGCAGGACGACCAGGAGATACTACAAGTACCACAGGCAGCCGTTGGCATTGAAAAAAGCAATTTAAGTCAAGCATAGACCCAGGGAGAGGTGGAAAATACAGCCTAGAAATTAGCGATGGAAAGCTAAGGAAAAGGTGTCATTTTTAAAAGTTATTTAATTATATAAATTATAGATAAAAATACCATTAAATATATGCTAAAATTTATAAAGAAAATATTATTATAAAGATGCCAAGAAAAGCTTTTTATAGGGTAAATAAATTGCAAGAGAATTTTTGAAAGGAATTCGATAATTTTTCCTATTTTCCAGACATCAGTTTTTAATTATTTTTACTAACCAAAATAAATAAAATTTTCCCCCAGTGTATGTTAACAAACTACCATCACAAAACACACAGATAAATGCAATCAGGCAGAGGAGCAAACGCATGCCAATTGTTGCCATCTTCCTGCTGCTCCTGCTGCTGCTCCTTGCCATCACTCATCCGCAGGGTGGGAATGGGTGTGTGTGCAAATTTTGATAAATTGCCACCACTACCTTTTGGCCCACACAGCAGCCAAAGTAGAAGGAAAGCTTACGTGGTGCCTGGTACATATGTTGTCTGGCAGATGAAAGAACTCAATCCTGGAAGGTGAAATCAAGACAAATGCATTGCACTCCACCGGCGAAGACTTTTCCTGTAAGAATGCACGCTGCCATCAATCTTAATTGAAAGCCAAGTCGGAAAAGTCGGAAAAGTCGCTCCAGGAGCTCTAGAATTGGAAAACTTTCCGAACGAACACAAACAGGAAGCGCAGGAACAAACAATAAATCTGGCAAATTATTAGCAGCCCGAATCGAAATCGAAGTGCAAAACTTGCACAGAAGTCTCTCAGGGATGAGGGACAAGGGCTGAGAGCTGAGAGCTCCAGCCAGGCGTGATAAATGGCAGCAGGAACCACTGGGAAGGCTGCGAGGTGGAGCACTGCGGCTAATTGAATTTAATTGCCCACTTAATGGTGCAATGAGCTGCGGCAAGAAACTGAATCGCACTGCGAATCGAAGTTCAAGGTACGGAAAGCAGGGAAAACTATCAAGAAAAAGAGGAGGGAAAAATCCAATAAATAAAGATGAGTAAGCTTCAGTAATAATTACATTTAAGGGGGTTTTGGTAAGGAGTAATAAAGAAATCAATTAAATAGTAAGGATTATAATTATTGAGCTAAGATTTAATATTTTTGTATAACTTAAAAGAAATTTAAGGAAATAAATAAAAGGAAATAGGAACTAAAGTTGGAAAAGTAAAAAGTATTGACGGAAATGGTTAAATTTTCTGTTATTTTCTCAAACAGATAAACTATAATTGATTTATTATATAAATTAATTTAATTTTACTGAAATCCAAAACATAAACATTGCTAATTAAAGCTGCTTAAGAAAAGTATACAATATTTATTTATTTGCGTTAAATATATATCTCCTTTAATGTGTTTCTAAATTCTGTTAAAAATACCCTGAATAAAGGTAATAAATATTCAACAAAAAAATCGTAATAAAACATACAATTTATATATTCAAAATAAACTACCAATAAAATGTACGATTTCCCTCGCGGTAGGTACGTTGGATAAACATTTGATTGAATTCTCGAATCCACACCGTCATGACTGCAAGATAAGCAAAAATTAGACCAAAAATATAACAAATTCTTTGTTTACTCACCAAATTTTAAGCCTTGAAAGACAGGACAAGCGGCATGGTAAGTAAGTTCATCCAAATCGAAGGTTTCACCCTTTAGATTGTACCAAAACAGAACCTTTCCTCGCTCCGCTGGCACTTTTATATTTAGATCAGTGAAAACTGTAGCACCGCCGTGTGGAGCATCTCTAAGCTAAGGGTTTAATATAAAAAAAATATATTACAAAAAAATATTACAAAAAAATATTACAAAAAACTATTACAAATAACTATTAAAAAAAAATATTACAAATAAACTTATATCTTATTACAATCTTAAGTTACTAAAAAGATTTTATTACAGCTTGGAGACCTGTGCTTATGAGGAAAATTCGAATAAATATTCGTAATGCTAAATGATTTGGGAAATATATTCTTGTCTCTTCGATTACATGCTATAGTAACAATCCCTGGCATCCAGATACAGGGTAATGCCCATCCAGACCAGGGTGTTCCACATGCCCTCCAGCAGGAGCATAAAATGCGTGCTCATCGGTCCAATTCGGCTGTGCCAAGGCAGCATTTTATGCATCACCCAATGGCCGACATACAGCACAATGGCATTCATGCCGCATTCGGTAAAGGGATAGCCCGACCATGTCTCCCTGACAGCTACAAAGTAGTAATGCAAAGAAAGGATCACCAGTGCCAGGCTGGCGGTGACACAGACAAAGGACAGCGACCAGAGATTCTTGTTCAGCGATATGACGCCGCCCTCGCGCGAGAAACCACACAGAGCGCCACCGATGAGGCCCAGCAGAATGGCAAGGATCAGCCAGCGGCGAATGCGCGACTGCCAGGTGGGGAAATCACTACCGACATAATTATGGCTAACACAAGCTCCAAGCTCTAAATAGCAAAACAATTCCACAGAAATTGCAATCTTGAAAACGTGGAATTTTGCACTCTTTACACTCAAACACACGCTTAATCAATTGATAAATAGATAGAGAATAGTTTGATAGATTGAAAACTAGATTGAGAGATTCAAAAATAGATTTAAAGATAGATTGAGAGACTTACATAAAACAGTACAGTGGCAATGCGATCTCCTTCACTTCCGATATCCGGAACTGATCCATTAAAGTAGTCGTTATGTGGGCAATAATGAGCTCCGAATCCATATTTAAGTAGCTGAACCTCAGCGTGTTCTTCGATATTTAGTCCAGTGATGTCGCGCACCACTTCGATTAAATTTTGGATAGGAAAACCTTTTGGGTTCGTGTATACTTCATCTACCCAAGCCCCCAAAGCGGTGCGTCCGCTATTCTTAACTGGACCTTCGTCGGAGAAAATGTATGTGGGTTCCAATCTCGGCTCTTCAAGGCGTATTATCTTTTCGGCTTTCTCCACTGAGACAACGTCATGGTAGACTACGATGTAGGGATCCAGCGAGATTTCTTCCATTTTCAGGGGAGCCAGTATTAAAAAGGGCGTGGTGGTGCGGTTGTAGCGACAATGGAGTTTCGAGGGAGTCGGAACATGCGAGGATCGGCAAACTTTTTTGTAACTTTCCGGCAGATAGGGAATGTCTTCGTGGGGCTCATGCCTATGGGCCTTGAATAGGGATAGCAGGGAAGTCTGGTTCCCGGCGAGATCAGGCTGATTCTTGAGTACATTGCCAGCTTTATTATCCAGGCCTGAAAAAATATATTTTTTAATAGAAATTTGATATTATATGGGGGCATAAATCATACCCAACTCCACCAGGCCCCGAGCTACCAGCAAAGACAAATCCTTTTCATGCAAGCCCATTAGCTCCGCAACGTTCGAGTTCTGAACCAAGTTGGAAGAAATGTTAAGCCACTCAACAGATTCTTTAAAGAAACCCCATCTAAAGTAAACTTTTCCAATATCAAAGCAATCCAAAGCCGTTAGAGTGTTTCTATAAAGGAAGGATCTTGATAATATCACATCAGGAAGTTAGTCCTGTCTTAAAGGCTCACCTAAACTGTATGCCATCTATGAGACCGTGAGCCATCTCCCACGGTGTAGCGTTGTAGGTCTTGGCCAACCGGTACATGGCGCTGGTGGCTTCAGCGCTATCTGCCTGCAGGGGTAATTCTGGTAATTTTTCCTTGAGCAAATTGATTTGTTCTGCAATGGGAAAAAAGGAGCTTGAATTATGGCTATTTTATATTATTTTTTATTTCCAATTTGCAGACCTTTTCCCACTGGCCTTTCCATGAGCTCCGCCAGGTATTTCCATTCCTGATGCATGTGTCGGATGAGAGGAAAGCTGTGCAAAGGATTGGACAAATACTCCTCTTCCACGCCCTTGGCAGCATTCAGGGGCTGTCTCAGCTCCGCAGCTAGTCTTAAAAATGAATTAAAATACCCTAGATATTGCCTTTTCAACTTTAAATTAAATTAAGTTGGTAAATACTTTTGTAGCTTAGTGATTTTCTCTTCCAGTTTGCTCAGATATTCCCTAAGATTCTCAATCAGAAGTTTATCCAATTTCATGGCATCCATCTTAGCATCTGCCGAAATTAAGAACTCCTTCGGTTTTGCAGGATTCCTCACATTTTGAGCTTTAGCAACCCAAAGAAACAACAGAAGATAGTGTATTTTTGTAAGTAAAAGCATTTTAAGACTGCTGAAATCGGAGTGTAAATGCTTTTGAGAAGCCCAACTAACAAAATTAAACTGGAAAAATTAATTCGTTTTGCTCTAGAGAAAAATTAATCAGCAAACCGAGTCAAACCTATGAAATATGAACACCTTTATGATCTTAGAAACAGCAGCAAAATGATTTCATTTAAGTAAAGAACATATATAGAATAAAACTTTAGAAAACCTAAATGTTTTGCGTTAAGAAAAATTAAATAAAATGCTCGCGAACTCCCTGGCGATAGGTGGGTTGAATGAACATCTGATCCCACTCGTCTATCCAGGCGGTCATGACTGTAATTAAGGAAAGGATAAAAGCCAAAACTGAAATCCTTCCTTCCTCTTTACCCACCATATTTCAAGCCCTTGAACACAGGACAGGCAGCATGCAGGGTGTTCGTGAAATCGTGGGTTTCTCCATGCATATTATACCAGAACAAGACCTTGCCTCGCTCAGCATTCACCTTAAGTTTTAAGTCGGAAAAAACTGTAGCGCCGCCGTGTGGTGCATCATTCAGCTGAGGGATTTAAATGTATAAAATTAAAACAAATTAATTAATTACATTTAACTCACATAGAAGAGAACGGTGGCCATTCGATCGCCATCTACCTCAACCGCACTGTTTGTTGAGTTAAAATAGTCATAATGCGGGGCATAATGGGCACCGAGTCCGTACTTAATCAGCTGCAGGGCAAACAGATCCGCGACCTTAAGTCCGGTTAAATCCCGAATCGTTTGGGATATATATTTCAATAATGGCCATTTGTAGGGCTCCACTGTATGGCCAGAAAGCCAGGTGCCCAAGGCTGTGCGTTCAGTGTCCCTTATCTCGCCCTTTGTCTTATGAAGCACACCCGTAGGTCCCACTTTGGGGTCCCCCAGGCGAATTATCTCTTCTGTTTTCTTCTCTGACAGGACATCGTGATAGACTACGATGTAGGGATCCAGCGAGATCTCCTCCATTTTCAGGGGAGCCAGTAATAAAAAGGGCGTGGTGGTGCTGTTATAACGGCAATGGAGTTTCGAGGGAGTCGGCACAAATGAGGATCGGCACAAATCGGAGTAATTGGGGGGAAGGTAGGGATGAAACTCTCTTGCATATTGGGAGTGTTCTTGGTAAAGATCTATTAGTTTAGTCGCATTTTCATTTGTCATATCGGTCTGTTGCATCAATACTTCCCGAGCGTCTTCTAATACGTCTGGGGAAAGGAAGGAAGTATGGTATAGATATAAGGATAACCCTTCTAATTATAAATACAAAACATACCCATCTCCACCAGACAGCGAGCAATCATCAAAGCCACATCATTCTGTCGGAATCCCAAAACTTCCTGGGCCGCCGCATATTCCTTAAAAATTTGAATGTTCGTAAACCAAACCAAGGCCGAATGAGTATGTTCCCACTGGAAGCAGAGCTTTCCAATCTCAAAGAAATCCAAAGGTGTCAGATGTGTTTGTGCGCCACTGCAAAATAATGATGATTATAAATATAAATATACATATAAGGAACTCCTTAAGAGAACTCTACCCAGACTCGGTGCCATCGATATAGCCAGCGGATAGTTCCCAGGCTGTTGCATTATAGATCCTGACTATACGATACATGGCCTGAGAGGCCTCTCTGGTATCCTCCCGTACAGGCATTTCAGGTAGTTTACTTTTTAGAAACTCTATTTCAGCTGCAATTAGCAAGAATCTTGAATTACAATTTAGGTATTTTAATAGAGAGGTAAAAACTCGTACCTTGCCCCACTGGCTTTTTCATAAATTCTTCTATATAATGCCAATCCTGATACATGTGCCGGATAAGGGGAAAGCTGTGCAAAGGATTGGATAGATACTCCTCTTCTATACCCTTGGCAGCCTCTAGGGGCTGTCTGAGCTCACGAGTTAGCCTTAAATGGAAAATAAGTAAATTTAAATACAAAAACAATTGATGAAATCCCTTAAAAATGAAATGAAATTATCTATATTGCATGTTAAATATTAAATGTTAATATTTTAAGGGATTAGAGATCGCCCTAGAGCATCCTTTCTTTACACCCTTCACATACCTCTGTAATTGTGTAATTTTCTCCATTAGCTTGTCTGAATAATCCATTAAATTAGTGATCAGATCTCTGTCTAGTTTCATGAGATCATTCTTTGCTGCTTGCGAGATTAGAAACTCCTTGTTTCGGTGCGAAATCATTTGGCTTTCAGTTCCTGAAAGCAGCATCAGCAGCAGGTGGACAGTTGCGAGGAGAAACATTTTGAAACTAATGAAAATTGCTACTAAAACTTAAGATATAGAACTAAAGTGATTAAACTGTGACAAGAAATTTGATAGGGTGAAAAAACTGATTTAGATAAAGGTGTAAATACCTACAATATTATTATAATATTAATATTATATAATACAGTTTGATATACAGCGTTTTGTTGGAATTTAGTACACTAAATCATTCATAAAATATATATATACGAAATCTGATTTCTTAATAAACACAATTTGCCGGCTATTTAACACATATTTTAATAGCTTCTATTTAAATACAATTTAAATATAAAATGTTGTGGAACATCTTTCCTATTCATCTTCAAGAATAAACTGGATCATAACTGAAAATTAAAATTAAAATAGAATTAAAGCTATAAAAAAGCTAGTAAAAGATCTTTTCCATATCCCACCTAGTCCACTGGCAGCGACATTTGGACAAAAAACAGTCTCCAGCTGCATCTCTTCGACAGTCAGCAAAACATTTCCTCTTTTAGGTTGCACAAACAGACCGTGATTAGCCATAGTTAATGCACCGCCCTCAGGAACGTCATTCAACTGGAATTTCAAAAGGATTAATAATGAAATTATGATGCCAAAGCTGAACACCAAATACCACTTACAAATATAATTGCTGTGGCCACCACATCCATGCTTTCTAGGAACTTTAATTCGGGAAACTAAAAAGTACAAAATAAGTAATTAAATAATCTTTCAAAAAAAGAAACTAAAGAATATATAATTACCTTCTTTGTATTCCCAAAAACTTGAGTGATCTCCAGTGGCTTCAAGATGTCGTACTCCACAATAAAGGATCTCTTCCATACCTTGGGCAAACCCGTCATTTCCAGCATTCGATCTCTGATTCCCCTCATGGGTAAACTGTGTTCATTGGATATTGAGCAGCCAGTGACTCCCTTTGCCAGCTGCAATTGATTACTTGGCGGGCACTGTTTGTAGGCTTTTTCAACATGCTGGAGCTCTGACTCGTAGATACCGTTGGGAAACAGGACGGTAAAAGGCTTAACCAGCACCTCATAATGCAAAGGTGCGAGTTTCACAAAGTCCGAAGACCAATTGTCGATTTCACAAGCCAAAGTCGGCTCTGGCATCACATGTCCGCGGCAGTGGCTCTCCAATTTGGTGGGATTTGGCACAGGATCGGGTATGGGATCCATGGGATCCCTCAAACTAGTCAACTCCCAGAGTCCAACCTCGTCCATCAGGTGGACATTAAACGGACTATGATTAGAGGCTTTTTCATACGTCTCCAGGAAAGAAGGACGATCTGTAAGGGATTATTCAATGATAAGTTTGGTATTAACAAGGATTAACTTGGACTCACTGAGCTTTAAGAGAACTCTGGCTTGATCCCGGTACACTTGCCAGCGTGGAGCTCCCAGCAGGCCATAAAGATCACTGTATTCCGACAGGGTGTAGTTATCGGCGGCCACGCTCAGCCACTTGGCTGCTCCCAGGTAGTCCTCCTCCTGATAGCGCTCTAATCCCAAGTGATAGCAGTCCAGGGCGGAGAGATGCAAGCAGCTGGAAGGAAGAGGAGCAGCTAAGTAAATAAATCGCAACAAATATGAATTTCGTACCTATTCCTCTCATTCTTGGCCACCAAATCACTGGGTTTATAGGCATAGAACTGTGTCAGATCATGCACATCCTTGGCCGCCTGCTTATAGACCTTCTCTTGGGGCAACTGCGGCAGCAGACGCTCGAGATTCTCCACAGCCTCGGGGGCCACCGGCTTCTCCATGTACACCTGCCAGCTCACCCAGTCCTGGTGCATGTGGCGAATCAAACGGAAGGCATTCAGTGGATTCGATAGATATAGTTCCGGATCCTGATTGGCCTCTTCGATCTCTTCGTTATATTCAGCAATGGATCTAGGGAAGAATATTGCGATTTATATAGCAAATTATATGTAATTTCAAGGTTAAAACTCACTCTTCTATGAGGTTTATTTTATCCTGCAGCTTGACAGCATATTTTCGCAGATTTCTAAGGAGCTCCTCCTTGTAAGTCCTTCATTCCTTGTAGCTGTTGCTCGTCCAAGGCCTGGAAACCAGGACATCCTAGGATAAGCAGCAAAATCAGCGATATAAGTCTCCCAGCCATGATATGGAGAAGTTTCTGTGCCAACTGATCTTCGGAGGATAGAACACCTGCTGGGAAATCTATTATTTATTCCCGGTTTAATAACTGTGAAGAATTTATTTTGCATGCTTTGATTTTTGAACAGTTTAGTGTGTAAAGAAAACTTGACGCTGAAAGACATAAATGTAAAACTGTATCAAAAACGTTGAATTGAATTAATTTTTTGGATAAATAAAAGTTTTCTTATTTGCTTAAAATTTCCACCAGAAAAACAGTGCCACCAGATCTTTGAATTTAAATGCCTTAATTTTTGGTATTAAATTGCCATATCAAAGCTTATTTTGCCGCCGATGTCTGGTCTGCCTAAAGCAAACATCTGTTTTCTTTCCCAATTTTGCATCTAGCAAAAATCTAATAAATTAAGACGATTTTCAAACGTTCTGCCGCAGTTTTCGGAAGTGTTTCAATCGAAAAAGAGTAAATTGCGAAATTATTACTAGCTTTTAGCAAGTGTGTCTGTGTGGGCTTTCTTCCTCTATCTCCCTCACTTGAGCTATCTCTTTCTCCGCCGGTTCTACCGCGTGAGAACTGTTAACAAAAAGGATATAGAAAAGGTGTTAATTTCGAAGTAAATCAATAAACGCCGAAGAAATATAGTGAAATCTACCGAGAAACTGAACACACAACATGCTGCTGCAGCGGAACAAGTAAAATAAAATATATAAAAGCGGCTATATTTTCGCTATTTTCCCCTTATATTTCTGTGTTTTTATATGTATAATTTAATTAGTGTCTTGTGTGTGTGTGAGTGTTTATGTCACTGTGTGTGCCTGTTCCTTTTTTTCCCCATTTTATCCATATGCTCATCACCCACTTTTCCCCGTTTTCCATATTTTTTCCAGTGCCCACGAAGATTTTAGCCAGGTTGAGAGATTAAATGTTCAATTACACGTTCTGTTTGTCTAACCAATTTGTGTTGTTCAATTGCGTGCTAACGTTGAAAAAGTAAAGCAAACGAGGCCCCCACACCCCACCACCCCCTTTTGCTGGAATTTGTGTTTGCATTTTATTTTTAGCCTCAATGCCTTTGTTGTTGTTTTTCGCCGTTCTCGTTTTGTTACTTCATCGCGCCGTTTGTCTCGCACTTTGTTTTGTTCTCCACTTTCTGGTGCAGCCGCCTCTTTCGCTCTCACTCAGATTCGGCGCTCTCGCTGCGTATTGTGAAAAGTGCTCAAAGAGATTGCATATAAATTACTAATTTAAATAATGAATTTTAATGTTTTTATTTTACACACTATTAAATAACAGCTGTTCTTAATTTATACATTTTTTAGCAGTTTCTTCTGTTGTTGTTTCTTACTTTTAAAACCTAACACCAAAATATGTATTGTATATTAAAAATGTTTGTTAAATATTAACACTCACAAAAAGTACTAATAAATTTATTTATTTATTTAATTTAAATGTAATTAAAATGTATTGTTTATTGCTTTTTAAATTTTTTACTATTGTTTTTCTGCTATTTTTTTTAAACATAATTCCCACACAAAAACATCAACAGCTGTTTGCGCTGCCATCTTACTGCGTCGATCTGGCAACGCCTGTCCAGTTATCGCCTTGTGGCTTTTACGCCTTCTGTCTGTTTTGCGCTCCTCTCTGCTCCCGACCATTCGCTTTTATTTATACGAAGAAATAAAGTGAAAAAGTGCCCTCGCTGTGGCTCTATATTGATTCCGTGTTAATTGAAAGCGTTAATCAGTCCAGAAGCTCGCCTTTTTGGTCAGTCGCTCGCGAGTTTCGCTCTTATCAACAGAATTTTCGCGCGTGTTTTCCTCCGCGAGTGCTGTGAGTTGGAAAAACACACCAAGGTATATTCACTAATAGCCACTAAATACAGCTGATGGGCGGCGAGTGCATTGTGGAGGTTATAGTTTACACATATCGCGTCCGATAAGATAAAAGGTGCCCCGCAAAATGTCGTTAATTACGCTGGAGTGTCCCGCTCGCACTCACGTGTGCCATTTGAGGGTTCTTGTTTGCTTCTTTGTTTGCCTGTGGGTGTCGCCGTCTGCCCACTGTAAATACCGCATTTATTTTGTGTGCGATATGCAAAGCTCACATGTCAGCGGTCGCCAATTGAGCGCATCTAGTTTTGTGGCTCGCAGCCAAATTAAGAGCAAATGGCAACAACAATAATGCAGGGGGGGCAAGATAAGCCAGCGGATTAACTCACTCACACAAGTGGCGTCACGCAATCGCAAGACTTGTTGCCCAGCGTCATTCTTAGTGGGAATCTAAGCAGGAGGAACGAGGGATGGCCACTGTCTAATTAGGATACACAACGGGAAGTCCTTTCGTGTTTTAGTTGGAAAATAAATTCTTGGTATAACTTTTTGTATTTCTTTTTTATTGGAAAAACAAGCAAGAAGCGTAGAAAAGGCTTGATAAAATCACTCTAAGGGGCTCCCTTTTGCAGGATACACTAGTCCTATCTCCTGTCTGCAGCATCGAAGCTATTGGATTTTAGTTTCAGACTTCCTCTGGTCAGCTGATTCAGGTCAATGATGGAGAGATACGGCTTGGGCGGCACATTCACCGGCAGGGGAAGCTCTATTGTTACCTGGGCAGCTGATTTCTTGCTCCTCCCGCCACCCTGGCCACCAGGTACTCCTCCTCCATGGTCACTACTGCCCGTTTTTGCTCCCATCGCAAATGGCGAGTACTGATCGTGAGCGGGATTCATGCAGGAACCAGCGGTGGCTGCTCTTCTGTAATTCCGATAGCCACTGAAGCAACTGCTGCCCGGCGCCAGGGGACGAGTGGGCGAGAATCCGCCCTCATCCGAGGAGTTTCCGCCGCCTCCCGAATCATAGCAAATACTGAGATTTGTATAGGCAATGGGGGCATGGCAACGCGGCGTCTTGGGTCGGGGCTTGACTTCGTAGCGCGTCTTGGAGCGGGATCGAGAGTGATGGGCATGGCGGTTGCGCCCTCGCCTCTTGCCCCGAACTTCAGTCACAATCGGCATGGGCAGGATGTTGATAAAGCGGTAGTACTGCAGCAGAGTTCTGGCCAGGTTCCTGCCTACTCGGTAATCTGCCAGAGAAATTGAGGTATTAATTGGGAAATTTACTTTATTCTTTTTGAAAATTAAAAAAAAATCATACTCACATCCATCTTCATTGTACAGGGAAATAGTCTTGCCATCCTTGAGGTAGTGTCCCGCCATGGAAACCTCCAGAGTATAGGCATTAACCGTGTCACTCAGTCGTTCGCAACTAAATCTCCGGATGCTGCCCGCCTTGCGCTCATCCGCATTGAACATGGTGTGATCCGCCACATAATCCGGGGCATTGTTGGCAAAGAGTCGCGGGAAAACTAGATGCCGTTCGTATCTATAGACGTCTTCGTATGTATTCCCATAGATAAAGCAGCCATGCATGCTGCTGTTGGCATGCAGATCGATCACAAAATCAATTTGATAGGTCTGGAAAATATTTAGAAATTAGAAGAGAATTATTAAGGAGTTTTATCAAACAAGTAGCCTTATAAAATATACATTTTAATCGAGATCTTGTTTCAAATCAGCTTTATAAATCACCTGTCTGTTTGATAACAAATTCTATCTATCTTTTCTACAATAATCTATTTTGATAATTCAATAAACGTCACAAGCCACTAGAAATGAAGAGTGCTATCAATAAGTCAATGATTATATAGTAAATCATGCCAAAAATGTGTCTAATTAAAGACTAATTAGTATCAGACTGATAATAAGACCTTGAAAATCGAAATCTTGGCATATATAAAACTCTTTCAAACATTTTTATGCAACTTCTTAACTTCTAACCACTCAGAAGCTTTATAGTTGCCTCAGAAAGACCAAGTTCTTCCCTTAAAATCCTTCTTTAACTCACATCTGAATTATCCAATTCCTTTAGCATTCCCTTCACCGCATGCAATTCCGGCTGGGTGAACTCCGAGCCAATGTGCCAATTTCGATTCATATCCTGACCCATCAGATTACAGCGATTATTGCCCAGAAAGACACCATCGGGATTCACCATGGGCACAATCTTAAAGACGAAATTGTCCCTCAGAACGCCGGCAATGGGATGGTTGCCCACCAGGAACTCAATCAGACCCTGGCACACATGAGAGGCGGGAGCTTCGCTAGAATGCGACCGGCAAAGGATGACAATCACGCGAATGAAGCTGCGGTCCAAACGATTCGTAGAGCGTTGCTTGTGGGTCACATGATCGATGGTCAGCAGATCCACATTGCGATTTTGCTGGAAGAATATAGAAAATCCCCTTAGCTCATGCTTTAATTTAGTTAATTTTTAATACCCACCAACGATTTAATAAGCACACAACGCGTGAACCTTTTATCCGCCCCCTGTCTGGCATCAATCACATTCAAATACGACTGCAAACGGGAATAGCTATATGGCCAGGCCAAGCAAAACTGGTACACATCCTCCTCCTTGTCAAAGATGAAGGCGAAACTTAGCACATAGTGACCCTGATGCATGGCCGAACGGTAGAAGAACACCTGTCGCTTGGGCAGACGCTGCCATTTGGGCCGGCTGGAACTTTTTACGAGGGGAGTTAGACCGGAGGCAAAGAGATTCCTACTCTTGCTGATGTTCACTATGTGGAAGAGCACCCGCTGATCCTGTTTCACATTGTCCACAGTAAAGTTGAACCAGAAACGGAAGCGGGGATTGCAGGTATCGGGTCTTAGGAAGAGATCGTATTCGAATTCCCCCACTAATTCGGCCTTGCCTAGATTTCCCGTTTCAAAGGCGGCATCAAAGCAAAGGTGACCCCTCTTGGCCTTGCCGCTCTGACCTGGCGGACGAATGATAACCCTGGAGACGTTGCCCAGGCCACCTTCTCCATCGCTGTCTTCGCTATCTAGAAAGAAATATAATATTCACACAAAGAGAGATGTAAATAGTTGCCATAAAAGAATGCATATCCTTGATAATGATAATTATGATCAGAAAATTCCCTGTTTGTACTTAGATTGAGAGTTATTTGGGTGTTTAAGCGATTCCATTAATCAGTGTAGATACATTTTCTAAGCTCGCTTTTAAAAATTAACGAAAATCTATGTTTTTTCTCAAAGTAAATTCTCATCTATTAATTATTAACAAACAATATAGACAAAACTAATTGAAAATCAAACTGATAAGAACTGAAAGCGAAATTACGCGATAATTAAATATAAGATTATGTGCTGTTGCAATAGTTTTCATGTTCTTGACCTTAGAAATTATAATCTATACTTGACTTATCAGTTTTATAGTTTATAACACTTTTATTTTTAATCTTTTTAATTCGATTTTTCAGTATCCCTTTTTAGTACCATCTGAGCCGCGCTCATACATGCTCGTATGCTGGAGCGGATCGCAGGCTATTCCCAGCATTTTGTGACTTCTCCGGTGGTGCGTCTTTCTCGGGCAAAATTATACTTTCTTCTAATGCAACTCACCTGGCTGGAGTGGCCCTAATCCTTCGAGGTTTTCTTTTTCAATTCAGTTTAGCCTGTCATAACTTTCTTAGCCTGAGGTTAGGCGTAGCCAGCTCCTCAGCCCACCCAAGAAGCTATCTTTAAATCAGAACCTCGTTCTCCTCATCCCGATTCGTTACCCTGCATGTGGCACATATGCGTGCCGCAAGTTTCCAATGCATTCGCTGCAACTGCCAACGCCTTCAGTTGGGCTGCGAGCAACTCGAGACGTCAAATGTCTAAAATTGAATAGTCGCCTCGCGGTTGCGTCGGCCCCTTGAGAACCCAGGCCAAGTTGAAAAGCTGGAGGTGAATGTCTTGAAGGGTCCTGAAATAGCTTCATCAAATACCCTTGCAAAATAAGGCATTACATTTGCTTAGAAAAGGAGAAGAGACCTTTTGCTTGCCATTTTTAAGGATGTATAACTTAACAGGCAACGATATCTCTTTGAACTCTGAGTTGGCTCTTCAAAAGCTAAGAAAATAACGTTTATTTAACCAAATTGAAAGAGTATTTAAGTATTTCTTATGCTCCTGGCTTATTTCTCCTCCAAATTTCTTATCGCTGCCTCACATTTATGCCCATTTCACTCACCTGAATCGCCCATGGCTTGACTGAAGTGTTGACTGCCTCAATTCTCATGCACTTTTTGTAGCTTTGAGGCTGCTTCTCCTTCGAGTGCTTAGACGGCGTCGGCTCAGTGAACCCGGCACAGGATCAAAAATAGAAATTCAATTAGCCAAGACACGCCTCCTACTCCTGGGTCCTTTCACTTTTCTCAAGGAAGTCGCGTGCGAGAGTGAGGCCGATCTGTATCTGCTAATCCTGGGCAGCAGCGGTCGCTCCTCGCCGCTTCCACCGCACCGACTGCCTTGGAATCCGGGCTGCGGATTCCGGAACTGTGATTCTTCGCATGTTGGCACTTTGACGTTGCCACGCCACTCACGTGTGTCGTCCTGTCTATGTTTGGTCGATATTTCGCAGAAGTTTCCTTCGCGTTCTGTTCGCTTCGGCTGCGGTTTTCACCATTCGCGGCGAGCACACACAGTTTCCACAGGCTGGGCAGCAACCGAGACGACGACGAAGGGCAGGACAACTAATTGCGTTCGCCGTTGGGGCTATTTGGTTCACTGGGGCTAATCGATACGTAACGTGGGAACCGTAACGACTGCGTGTGTGTGACTTTAATGGTTATGGCAAAGCGAATGAACCCGGCAACACCCCTGCGGCATTGCTTAACCCTTAACCCGAATCTCCTTTAGGCTTAAAGCATGTCCAAACGCAGGTATTTAGCTGGCTTATAACCCCCCGTATATGTTTTTTGTTATGGTTTACGTTTTCTTTTAAACAATTTACATATTTTGCATCATAACTAAATCCCTGCTTTAATCCTTTACAGACTAGGCAGCGTACGGCCACCGAAGCGTTGCAGGAGCGACATGGATAACATCTCCACCTCGGACATTGTCATTATCAATGGCAACTCGCATCCGGATCTGGCCAATATGGTGGCCGAGCGTATGGGCCTCAAGAATGGCGGCTGCTCCGTTTTCCACAAGTCCAATCGAGAGACCATTGTCGAGATCAGTGATTCCGTAAGAGGCAAGGACATTTACATCATCCAAACGGGCACTAAGTAAGATGTAATTTAAGATATACTCCTTAAACTTTTATTAAAATATATTTTCATAATTTTCAGGGATGCCAACAACAATATTATGGAGCTATTAATCATGGCCTATGCCTGCAAGACCTCATCGGCTCGTTCAATTGTTGGCGTGATTCCCTACTTGCCGTATTCCAAACAGTGCAAGATGCGCAAACGCGGCTGCATTGTGTCCAAGCTGCTGGCCAAGATGATGTGCACCTCGGGCCTGACGCATATCATAACCATGGATCTGCATCAGAAGGAAATCCAGGGCTTCTTCGACATACCAGTGGACAATCTGAGGGCATCGCCTTTTCTGCTGCAATACATTCAGGAGAGCGTACGTATTTGTATATATTTATAAAGAAATAAATAAGCTAAAAATGGTATATTTTTCAGATTCCCGACTATCGCAACTCGGTGATTGTGGCCCGTAATCCAGGCGTTGCTAAGAAAGCCAACTCATATGCAGAACGTTTGCGTCTCGGCCTGGCCGTCATCCATGGTGAACAGAAGGAGGCAGAGAGCGACGAAGTCGATGGTCGCTACTCTCCACCACCAACCAGGTGAGTTGCTAGCCTATCCTAATCCTAGACCAACAGCAGGCCAACGCTGATGACCTTCCTCCCTTTGAGTTCTTTAGTCGTGAGGTTTCTCCTGTGATTTTTTAGTTGTGTTTTTATATATAATTTGCTATCAGCTTTGTTGTATTCGTTTTTTTTATGCATTTCTCCAGGCTTCTTTTATGACTGAAGCTTTACTCGATGGATATTTACTGCGCACTTAGTTTTTGATTCATTTGTATAATATCGTTTATTACTTGCTTGCTGAAGATTTAAATCATTTTCAAGGCATGCTTAAACCCTTTCTTTACGTAATTGAAAAAAGTGAAGGAAGGTTTATTAAGTTTTTAATTTATTATAACCATGTTTCATCTGCAAAACATACTGACAACTCTGAGATCACAAAATGTTGTCTTACAAAAACGCACTTGCTCATTAAAGCTTGCTTATTGTTTTGTCATTTTTATATCAGATTCTGTCCTGTGGTTTTTTGTTTGTACTTCACAGCCAAGGCAGAAATACACTTTTGTAGATTTCTAAGCTATTATCCGCTAGTTGTTATTATTCGCTTTATGTTTTAGCCTTTGGAAATGTTTTTGTATTTATTTTTCGTATGCTCCACAAAAGTTGCCATAAGAAAAACTCGACACTTGTTCGTGGTAATGTCAAAATTTCAAATTAAGAAAAGCAAAAGAAAAAACAATCGAAATTTCTCTTTATTTTTGTGTTATATGCAGTGCGTATAGCAATTTATTAGGAAATTCAGTTGAAATGTGCTTACCAGCGATGCCTAGGTTCGTATTTTTTTTAACTATTGTTTCAATTTCCGTTTAATTTATGATTTTTAATCGAAAAATGCCATTTGTATCTTTTCCCGCCCGCCACTCCACACCAAAAACCCACCCACACGATTCTTTTCTTTTTTGGTTTACAATTACGATCCGAAATATTCGAAATGCACCACCACCTTGCATCACATTGCACCACTCGAACCACGATCCATGTGTAACTCTGCTGCCACACTAACCACTAGAAACTCTACTCCACAACACGCACCGATCAGCAGCAGCAGCAGGCAGCGCACCACCTCGGTGTCGGTGGGTGTGCCGGAGCACATTTGCAAGGTTAAGCCACCGCTGACCATAGTGGGAGATGTCAATGGACGCATAGCCATCATGGTGGTGAGTTGGGGTCTCGATAGCCTGGAGTTAATGAAGATATATCTTTAAATTAATCCGAAAATTATATCTAGGATGATCTAATTGATGATGTTCAGGCCTTTGTGGCCGCTGCCGAGATGCTGAAGGAGAATGGAGCCTGCAAGATCTACGTGCTGGCCACGCATGGTCTGCTTAGCTCGGATGCACCGCGTCTGCTGGATGAGTCGCCCATCGATGAGGTATGTTTTTAAAAGTTTCTTGTATATCCAATCTTTAATAACTTAAATTTCACTTTCCCTAGATTGTTGTTACCAATACCATTCCACATGAGATCCAGAAGCTGCAGTGCCACAAGATCAAGACGATCGACATCTCCATACTGATTGCGGAGGCCATTCGCCGCATTCACAACAAGGAGTCCATGTCCTATCTCTTCCGCAATGTCACGCTGGAGGATTGAGGCACAGTCCCTTCGACCCACCTACACTCACACAGCCTCCCAGTTCATAGCTATTGATGAAGTCACAAAAAAAAATAGTTGTTTATTTTGTTTGTTTTTCCCCCGTTTGGAAACCATTTTTGCTCAAATAAACGAATGTTCCCACACACGTTAGCATACTTTTAGGCCACATCACACTACCCAACATGTCGGTCGTTCATGGAAAAGCTAAACCCACTTAAATGTAGTTTGTAAGATCGTAAGATATACCGCAACTTTGTTTAAAATAAAAAGCTGAATGTACTCAAGAGAGAGTGGAAAGTTTCGTTGCATTGTTAAGGTGCCATTGTACAATTTATGATACTATGAATTTATGACAGTTCTCAAACTAGAAGCTAAAGTACCAATAAATCATCATGAACTGGCACAATAAGGCAGGGCATTTGCACCTCAAAGAATTGCCATATTTGCATTCTGCATTAGTCTGACAGATGTCTCGCGTCGTTGCATTTTATTTGACAAATATTTTTGTTACGGAAACGAGTGCAGCCAAGATAGATAAGATAGTGGTTGCATCTCTCCGTGTCATTCCTCGTGACAAACTACAAAACCGGAGAATCCCGTATGCACACCTCATACATAAATCATGGTCCATTAATCAAGCAGCGCAGATATGTCAGTACCTTATCTCCCTCCGATAGGGTGCCAAAGGCGGCTAATTTGCATTGCTAAATACCAGAGGGATGACTGAAGAATGCGGTTCTTGGCAGTTCTAGGCAGTGACGAGTCCGGTGGAGAGGATGTATCTTTGTTTCATTAAGCCAATATTTGCTCTGGGCCCCAATGCCGTATATTTGCGAGGTCTGTGCCTAGGCCAAGTGCGATAAACCAGCTCGGTGTTTGCTACCCGAAATCCAAACAGAAATCGTGCTTTGCTCTTTTGCGTGACACTTACTGCCGGTGTCGGTGCCGGTGCTGTGGTGCTGTTGCTTTATTATCAAACAATAATAACAACAAATTATAAAACCCAGCTAATCCCACAAATCTCAGGCACCTGCCCGCTGGGATCTCAATTGTATGGAGTGGCAGCGACATAAACATGCAAATCAGGCCCTAGCCTAGCTCAGTTCAGATCGAACGGGTATCTAGTTCCCATTTGAATTATCAGACTAACGACGAGTCACGTGAAGCTGGCGCATTGCGCATACGCCATGTTAGCCCTGCTTTGCTTTGGCGTGCATTGAACCGGCTTCCGTCAGGCGTTTATAATATAGTATCAGTCCCGCCTATTAACAGTCCATCACTTTCCAACTTTTAATGGAGTCTGTCTGTCGGCTCGATTGTTTTATCATTCCCATAGCATTCCACTTGCAATGCCAATTGTTTGTGTCTGATAAGTATTTACTCTTTTTTTGTGTGTTGTTTTTTTCCGCCTGTTTGCCTTTTTGTTTATCACACCGAAAATTGATTTGTTAATTTACCCTCGGCTTGTTGGCAACTCATTAGCACGACACTTTGGTTGGACCCATAAATTGATTGGCCGCAGTTTAGCACCTTTCCTCTTATTGTCTAAATTATAATGGGCCATAATCTGAATTGCACGCTTCCGTGGCTTCTGTTCTATATGTGAGTTTGTATGTGGGTGTAATACCCATAATAATTATTAGCTGCCCCGAGGGGGGAATGATATATAATATATATAAATCATGTATATAAATCTGTTGAATGTTCCAATGAGTTGCGTTTTGTCTGGCAGAACGAATCAATTTAGCTTCGAGGCGGCAACAACAAACTAGTCACACGACCAGGCCACTTCGCTTGTTGGTCATTTGAAAATTACCATTTTGATGATTTCGGAATATGCTTTACATTTAAATAAGCGCCGATAGGGGTACTCAGTCAAGAGGCTGATTAGGAATTTTTGGAAAATATATATATTTTTTAGATCGCCACTCTATTTGCTTGAATTTCAAAGAATTTCATTAAGTTTTTTCTTGGGAAATTTGAAGAAAAATTAAAACTTGATTAAATACTTTTTATGTGTATTCTTATCTTTTATTGAATTTTGTACTACCAAAATTAAACTATGAAATTTGAAAAGTCAGACAGAGAAATCATTCTGGGAAAATAATGTTTTATGTTTAACTGAGTTCAGTTGAATTTTTTATTTTTAAAATTCAATAACAAAATTTAAATATGTTTATTTTTCTATATAACCACTTAATTTATTATTAAATTTTGTAAGCATATATTAAATTATTTTTCTTGAAAAATTAAACAAATAAAAAGTCAGACATTTAAACAATTCATAAAAAAAATGTACATATATTTATTGTTCAATATTGTGGGTGTTTTTTAATGTTTACCTGAGTTCAGATGTATTCTTTACTTTTATACATTGAAAAATCACGAAATTTATATAATATAATAATAATATATATATATTATAATGCTTACAAAAATACTCCCATTTATATTAAAACTATTTTATTTACTTTTATTGTTACTTATTTTGTCTTTAGGTTGCAAGATCCAATTAAAAAAGAACATGAGCATCTTTTTATCATTGAGTAAAACATAAAAATATACCCTATTGGTAATGTGTATTTATTGATTATTTTTTAAGCAAACTACATATGATTTCCCACAACTTTCGCCAAAGCTAATGAGTACCCCTGATGTGTGTGTGGGTAAAAATATATAGATATATATATATATGGCCAGATGCTCATGTGCTTTTGTTATTTTTTTTTGCATATGAATATATATCTCTACATTTTGTTTTCTTCTGGCTCGGTCATGTGACCAAATTAATTCAGTTTCGTTGCCATTTCTGCGGTTATTGCCGTGATAAAAACAACACCAACAACAAAAAAACAAGCTGCACGCCTCTTCTTTCCACTAAGCCCCTTTTTATACCCACCCCCGCCACTGACTAACCAAGTCACCAAATCATCAACTCGCCGGATCAAAGCGGTTTGAATCACGTGAGCTCGAAAGCTGGAACAACTGAGGCCTCATTTAAAAGGGGGTTTCCAGGATGGGCTTCTCCTTCTTTCGATATCTTGGGTATCTGTCATTGAACTTGGTCCCTGACACGGATTCGCCCACAGCTTCCTTCTCGAAAACTGCACAGGCTGACCTCAGACGGGGCTCGTGCATATATTCATTTTCGATCATGAATTTGGATACCCGATCGACGGGTTTGAGTCACGTGAAGCCTTACGTCGTGTACTTTACACGCCTCAATGCAGTCCCCTCCCGCTCCTAGGTGGTGGGGGGATCAAAGCGAGGTGGCGGCGACTGGATCGTCTTGCGTAATGTTTGGGATCTTATACAATTAACTCTGAATGCACAATTAACAGTTTTATTTGAGCGACGATTGTCATTCATTGCAATTGTTTAAGCTTAACTTTAAGTTTATTTACTTGCTAGCCTGTCAATGCAGTTCCAGATGTGTTAAGATACCAAAAGTACTGAGAGAAATGGGGTTAAGCTGAATAAAGATGATATTTTTTATTAAGGATATTATTAAAGGAAGGTTTTAGGGATTCAATGAAATTTAAATATTATTAATTCCCATTTTATTTATGGGTTAAACTTTATAAAGAAATTAGCCCTGAACTTATTTCCTTTATATTTATTTCCCAGTGTTTGTATACACAGTTACCTACCTCTACGTGCTGTCCATATTTAATCACGAAGAGAACTGAGCCCAATGCATACAAATGGACAAGCCTTTCCGACATGTGACCCTCAAGGAAACATGAAGAGTTTCCCCCTTATCAAAAGCCACCTTGAGAGATTTCTCCAGCAAACAGATAACTGCCGAAATCTGGCTAATCCCACCTAAAGTAGGCCGCCCACGCGCACCAAAGAGATTTGGAAGAAGGCATCTTTTCACCAAGTGACCATAGTGATGGATGCGAAAAACAACAGCAGATAAACAGGCAATTATCCGCACGCCAACGAAATTAAAAGCAAATTAAATTTGCTCAAAATTATAATTGACTTGCTGCGAGTTCGCTATGTACATTTAATTGTTGTCTAATGTGCTGCTTGCCCGTCACTCTCCGCGTCGGGGGATTTACGCTGCGTATGAGTAATGCAAATTGACCGCACAAAGTGTTACATATATCCCTAACTGCGACGATGGTGATTATGTGTCTGTCGCCCAATCACCTGAACAAGTCAGCGACCTATAAATATTCATAACAAATGCCGCGAAAGTATCCCAGAAATGTGAGTGGATGGAAGCGAGATCAGAGATCAGAGAGATCAATTGTTATGGGGGGATCGATATGGTTCACAATTGTGGTCAAAATAATATATCTGTGAAAATAGGTGTCATAAAAAAGTACACTTTATATATATTATATATATCATTCTGTTTTACAAGTGCTTTATATTCCATGAATGTTCCTAGAGGGGTAATTCCATATTAATATTACAGCTCTTATTTTGTGTTTACTAATTGGGGAATTAACTATAACTTTATGACTATGCTAATTGTCATGAAAATTTCTACTTAAAAGTTAAGTCCTCCAACTGAATAACAATTATTTAATAATAATTATTATAGATTTAAAGCTATGTTTTTTCCCACAGCTGTTGAATCAATAAATTCCCATTGAGAAAGGAACTTTTTAATCGAAGGAAAGAAAGTGTAGTAAAAGTTGGTTTTCGAAGCATTTTCCTGTAAATTCCCCTCATGAGAAGGGCAACCAATCTTCGGTTAACCTGCTAAAGGTTGTCTGATTTTCATTAGCCAGCTTGGATCGTAGTTCGTAACCCATTCTGCGCCATCGATCACCCGCTTGACTCGTGTTTTCCATTTGGGAAGAGAGAGAGACTTGAACTTCGCTGTGGATTTGGTGTTGTGATTAATAACTGGGCAGCCTTTGAGCTGAGATTTCGGTGGGTTTTGGTGATCCAAACCATGCATTGGAAGCGTGTCGTTGAGGAAAATCCCGAAGCAAAAAAAAATCCCCAGAAAGCCGCAGCCAGTTTGGGATTCTGCAGAAAATAAAGACTTGGTTGAAGCTCTGTTCCAATCAAAAGCAATCCGGAAACACAGCTCGTTTCAGAGGGCTCTCGTCTTACCTAGGGGAATTAAATATTAAAAACTATTCACGTAATTGCTGGCCGACAGACAGATATGGAGGGGCAAACAGCGGTTAACAAACTGGTTAGAGGTAAGATGCCAAATTGGTAAATATCTGCAACTACTATTCAAAAGGCGAAGTGGCGCTCTCGAGTCCCGGCAAATTCCGGACATTATCACGGCCGTATACTTGATTTATTGGTAACACTCTCCTAACTGATTTATATTCGCCCTGTTCCCATACGGCTGATTGATTTCCCGTCGATTGTCGGTGGGGCTGTAAAGATAATGTGCCTCAAAAAATTGGGTCTTTTGTTCGGGGTTTTATTGCAAGTAGGAGAAGAAATTTTCACTGCCATTCTGTAGTCATAATTAATATTAATTCTATTCCGCCTTATTGCTCAGTGATAAAAAGCCTGAGAAATGTGCAAATCTCATGGGAAGATCAAACCAGGCCGAAAAAAACACTTAAAACCTGTTGAGCCTGGCCTCCAAAGCTTAACAAGAAATCCAGGGTGTGAAAATCCGATCGATTAGCATGCAATAAAATATATACATTTCTCGATTCGCATTGTTTTTCATTTATATGAGTGGCGGTTTCCCATGCTTGGTGCCAGCACGTGCGGAAAAATCACCACAGAGCACTTGTTGATTTTCCAAAGCAACAAAAATAAAAAATATGTGGCTGAGCTTGGAAAGCGACTGGGGAAATACCCTGTACTTACCTCGATTTGATGACTTTGGAACATTATGTCTTTAATTGATTTCATATATTTAGAGGATATTAGGAATTGGGATGGCTGTTTTATTATGTATTCAAATCTATATAAATTAAGACATTTAAAACTAAGAATAAATTATTTTAAATATTTTACTTCAATATTTATTATAAATCTTTCAGCGGAGGATTAGATTGTAGATTAGTAATCATACAAAATATAAACAAACTGTTGATATAACTCGCTTTTATTGTAAACAAATAATATTCCTAAGCAGTTTTTTAAATATTAATAAATGTTAATTATGTTAGGGCATTGAATTAAGTATTTATTATAGAGATTCTTAGTTGAATTCTAGAAAATATTGTATATATTTAAATATATTTAATCAAGTTTATTGTAATTTATAATTTAAAATTCAAAAAAATATATTTATAGCCTATTCAAAGAAGTGTGAAAATTAAAAACTAAAATCTATAATTTATATCTCGTTTTAACAAGTGATTTTAATTACAACATTTAAGATCGGTCTATATTTATTTTATATATATATCAGAGAATCAACTTTTTGCTTGTCACTTGCAAGATTTATGGCCTTCTGAAGTCTAACTTGAATTAAATGGGTTACATCATGGTAAATTCATTAAAAATGCCATAAATAATGAAGTGTTGAAAGGGCAACAAAATCTAGTTAAAAAATACTTGTAACAAAACAATAAAAAACTAATTGAATTTTAATTGTAAAATTAAGTAAATAAATACTTAAATATACAAAATATTTGTTACTAATCATTTAGGGTTTTTTTTAGGGTTTTAATATTATAATTTCAACAAATTATGGAGTTTGATTGGTGTTTCCCATATTAAATTTCCATTCTAAACCTATTGGAGTCGCAATTTCTTGTCCGCTTAAAAGCCTCCCACAAGGTGTTGTCTTACATGCTGGGCCTGTCCCCATGTTCATCCCACTTGGTAGGAGTCTGCGTCATTTCCATTTCTTTTGGGCGGTAACACGACATGCGCCCGTAGCCAAGATGAAAAGCCCCGATCCGAGGCGAGGTGATGTTTGGGGAGAGCCGGTTTGGAACTTGCCAGAGAGGAAGACACTTGAAATTAAATATATGAAATATATAAAATATAAATTATAAAATATAAATATTCACTTATAATAAATTTATAAATGGTAATAATGAACTACAATATGCTATTTTTTCAGATGTAAATTCAATCACAAAAATATTCTTAAAACTAAAAATCTTTTCAGTTGGACTTCTTCTCAAGTCCAAGCTTTTTTTTCTCTGCACCCAGAGAAGTCTCTGCCCAAGATGTCTCAGATTTCAAAGTCTCACTCTCTACGCTAGTGGGGAAGCTAAAGAGAGAGAGTCTCGCGGAGATAACGTAACGAAAGCCGGCGGATAGTCTCGAATGCGCTGCCAGCGTTTCGCGATCTGCGAACCCACGACGCTGCCTATTTATAATCGGTTCCCCAGCAGGCGGGCGGTGTTAGTGCTGCTCTTTCCGTGGCTCCAAATCATTCCCCTAGTGGATGGCCAAGCGATCGGTTCGGTTTTGGTATCGGTTACCCTCCCCCCAAGAGACAGTCCATTCAGTGTCAGTGAGAGTGCCATGAAGCCTTAGAGGCGCCTGCAAAGAAAAAGAAACATAAAATAAAATAAGAAGAAATACTTAATAAAAACCCAGCTTAAATATGCATCAACGCGTGGATAATGGCCACACAAATAGTGCCTTCAATGGCGGCACCGAAGTGTCCTTGGACATTCCCACCAACACGCTGTACCACACCTCCCGGGACTGCATCGTCCAGGAGGAGCAGGGACCCAAGGAGAGCTGCCTGGAGGGCACTCAAAGCTGCTGCTCGAATCTCTGGTCCAATATCTTCCGCAAGAAGACGCTTTACAAGCGCTTCCCCATTCTGGTGTGGCTGCCGCAGTACAAAAAGGATTATATATTCGGCGATATAGTGGCGGGCATATCGGTGGCTTTGACTGTGATTCCCCAGGCTTTGGCCTATGCCGGCATAGCAGGCTTGGATCTGCAATATGGACTGTATGCCTGCTTCCTGGGCTGCTTCATTTATATCTTTATTGGATCCAGCAAGGATGTGCCCATTGGACCCACCGCCATATCGGCTCTGTTATCCTTTCAAATCGCCGGCGGCAGCTGGCAAATGGCCACGCTGCTGACATTTCTAACAGGACTCATAGAGATCCTGATGGGTGTCTTTCGGCTGGGATTCCTCATTGATTTCGTCTCGGGTCCTGTGGGAGCGGGCTTCACCAGCGCCGTGTCCTTGATCATCTTTAGTTCCCAGATGAAGGACTTTCTGGGCATCAAGACGAGTGGCAATACCTTCCTTCAAGTGTGGATTAGCATCGTGAATGATATTCACAACATCAGTTGGCCGGACTTTATCCTGGGCCTCATCTGCATCACTCTGCTCCTGAGTCTGCGAGCCCTGGCCAGCTGCAGTCTGGGTCCCAAGGAGGGCAAGACCACGTCCCAGAAACTGCTTACAGGAATTTTTTGGACCGTTGGAACTGCAAGGAATGCTCTGCTAGTTTGTGGCACTGCTGGCCTGGGCTATTGGCTGTCTGTGAGTGGAAAGGAGAGTCTGGTGAGGACTGTGGGTTTTGTGCCCAAGGGAATGCCCTCCTTCCAGCCGCCACCCTTCCACATGGATGCTGTGGTCAATGAGACCACCGGAGAGATCCTGCAGGAAGCCCAGAGCTTCTGGGATATGGTCAGCACCTTGGGTTCGGGATTGATTGTAGTGCCGTTGATTGCTCTCCTGGAAACTATGGCCGTGGTTCAAGCTTTTGGTGAGTTTTCGGGGAATTTATTTATGTTTTTTGGAGCGTAAAAAATAAGTTTGTTTTCATTTAAACATTTGGGGGGTTTTTTATTAAAAATGTGACTAGAAAATGATTCATGGTTTTTGCATAAAATGTTGTAGAGCAAAAAAATAACAAGTTGATATAGGAGGAGATTTTAAATGCTTGTAGTTCAAGTTTTGTTATCTATTTTTTATGACGCCTGTCTCTAGTTTAAGTCAAATAAATAATCGTAAATCTTAGCTTTAATCTTAAATTCAACAATAATTTAGCATATCAGTTTTTGGTTAGACTAAATGTTCTTACTTCCTTGATTAGGTAAAGTTAAATAAACTTTTAAGTGAGTTGAATTACTTAATTAATTTGCTTGCTTTGAAAATATTTATAAATTCATTTTTTTAATCAAATAAAATAGCTTCTGTTTGTTTTTTGCGACTTTGTATATTTTTATATGTATATATGTTTACCCTTAATTAATTTAGAAGATTTTTAGGGACAATTATACTTTCTCTGCCTTTTCATTTGTTTAAAAAACAACTAATTTATTATATGTTTTTTAATAATATCTTCCTATTTTCTTTCGATTTCCCTATTCAATTTTAATTTCTTGATTCAATCAGCTTAATAAATTAAGAAAACGTGACAGCAGTCACACTTTCACATGATCTTTCTAAATTAATTTAATAATAATTATGAGTTTCCATTCGTTAAAGCGAATTGGGTGTTTCGTCATATTTCAATTAGAGTCATATTTATTACTCACTTATTTCGCTTGTCAGAAAATGTTTAAAGAGGTAATACTTCATTTACTAATTAAATTTTCCCTTTAATTGATTTTCCTCCCTGCAGCTGATGGCAAACCCACTGACGCCACTCAGGAGCTGATTGCCTCGGGAGTCTGCAATGTGGCCAATTCCTTTGTCCAGGGTCTGCGCAGCAATGGAGGCGTGGCCAGGGGCGCCATCCTCAATGCCAGTGGTGTGAGGACGCAGCTCTCCAACCTGTACACCAGTGTGATCGTGATCATAGCTCTGCTTTACCTAACGCCCTGCTTCTACTATATACCCAAGGCGGCACTGGCCTCCATTATCATAGCGGCGGTGATCTTTATGGTTCAGTATCGAGTGATTAAGCCCATGTGGCACAGCAAAAGTGAGTTGAAGAAGGGTTTAGCTCTATATAAATCTCTAAATTAAATGTTGCCTTCTTAGAAACCGATCTCATACCCGGCCTGGGGGCCTTCTTCGCCTGCTTGGTCCTGCCCCTGCAACTGGGCATCCTGGTGGGCATTGGCATCAATGTGGTCTTTATTCTTTATCAAGCGGCCAGGCCCAAGCTGCGCATTGAAACATTGGCGGTGAGTCATCTTGAGAAATATAAATTCTAACTTGAATTCTTGACTAAATGATATGTCTAAAAGTAGGCTACATAAGATCACTAAAATAGGGATTCTAGTTTAAAATATATTCTGTTTATTTTTTTCTTGCCTATTCTACATCTTTTTCCCAGGGAAATATTTAATTACATTTTTTATTTAATATTTTTACAGACCACCACTGGCCTGAAGTACCTGATGCTCACCCCGGATCGTTGCCTGATCTTCCCTTCGATGGAGTTTGTACGCAAGGTGATCAACAAGCAGGGCCAAAAGTCCACTCTGCCTGTTGTCATCGATTGCACCCACATCTATGGAGCGGATTTCACCGCCGCCAAGGTGATCTCTACAATGGTCATGGACTTTGAGCAGCGACAGCAGCCGCTGTTCTTCTACAATTTGCAGCCGCGTGTGGCCCAGGTCTTTGAGGGCTTGAACAAGGACCTGGTGGTAATCTATGACATTACCACGCTGCATGCCAAACTGGCGGAGAAGTCAACCATCTGAACGGATCCGAGATCTGGCAGAGAGAGATAGAGAGAGATCAACGCTGCAACCTCGTCTTCATGCGATAGTCTTAGTCTTAGCCTCAGCTTTAGTCTTTGTATTTAGTTTCTGTCGCTCGGTTTAGTAGATGTCTTGGCCGAGGCCAGCTACTAACTTTCTGGTGAGCCTGCGCCCACGCTTATTGCCTTAGTTGAAGGCACCATTCCATGGGCTGGCGCTCACCTTAATTAGCATTTAAGTTGCGGCAATCTTCCAGCAAACTATCCACCTTGTCCGCAGGTACAACACATATCTGTGCACATATATTTATTTTTTGGCCTCTGTCGAAATGTTGTGAATTTCGCTGAGCGAAATATCAGAGCCAAAGCTACCCCCCTTCCCACCCGCCACTTTGCCGCTGTGCATATAGTATTATTTACGATTAGCGAGCGAAGAGTATTGACTTAAGTACTTAAATAAATCATGTAAATATTAAGAAGTAAATGAAACTAAGTAATTTATTGGGTTTCGTAAGGGTGAGTAAAAGGTTTACTTGAGTGTATTTCTTTATGAATAATCACGGGGGACATTTCATTTACAATATTTATGATCTGAAAATAGTTTTTTTTATAACTGAAACTGTTTATTTATTGTTTTAAAAATATACATTGTTTTTAGGTTACTATGCCTCCGTTTCTCTTGGGGATTTGGGATTATTTTCTTGATGACTTTATGGCAGGGCTATTTTTTGAGTCTCTGATTGCCTCTTTGCTGCCTGATTAAATATCTAATCAATTTTTGCCATGATTTCGGGCTAACTTATAACTTAAGACGTGTTTTGATTTAATCTGGCGCTTCATGTGGGCAGTAAATCTTTCAAGCCCCAAAAAAGGAATCAAAACTAGACAAATCACTTTGAAGATAAGATTATTTAAAGCGAATCTGAAAGGTGAAGCTTGATTAATAGCCATAGAAAAAGAAGTTAATGGTGAAATTGGTATATATATTATATATTATATTATATATTATATATTAGCTTTTTTTCCTACAAATTTCTAAGCTGCCTTTTATTGGGATGAGTTATTAATTAAAACTTTTATTATAACATATTTCTAATTATGTGGATAAATACTATCTAAGAGTTATAGATTTTTGTTTTGTTTTTTAATTTATAACTAGTTAATTATACAGAATTATATAAACCAAAAACTATGAAATTATAATATATAGAATTATTTTAAAATATAAAATATAGAAAATATTTGTATATATTTAAACTTTCTGTTGTTAAAAGTCTCTTAGTTTTTGTACTTATTTACTATGTGGGCCAGAAATGTTATTAAATAAAAGATATAGAAATTTCGATATCAATAAATTGATTTTAAATACAATATTTGTATTATTTTCTTTTGACAAAATATATTATTTTCTTTCAATTTTTACTTTTCTTTTAATATTTATTTTTATTAAATTTGTTTAAATTAATTTTTCAATTATAATATCATAATATTTAACTGATAGCTACTACTGCAGTGATTATCCATCTATAATATCGAAAAATATATTTTTTAGTTGCTCTACCATCGTTCCATTTTATAAAACAAAGTTGGCAGTAACTTTTTTAGCTTTCCGCCCCTTTCGACACTGACTAAAAAACTGTCATATCATCACAAAAAGCTCAGTAGGCCAGCCCGCTTCAGTTCATTTGAAAATAAACCAAAATTAATAAAAGAACAGAGCTGGAATTTGAAAATAAAATAAATTATTAACACCAAAGAAATTAAAGAGAAAATGTAAGTTAAAATTCCGCCAAATGGTTTTTGAATTTATTTACCAACAAAAATTGAACTGCAGATGAATATCGATGTGGGCCTGAGTGGTGATGGTGGTGATGGTGATAGCAATGCTGGATTCAATTCGTACTTCACACAGAAAATATCTGAACTTCAGTATATAGTGACGGAACGCGAGAAGAATCTTCTCCGCTTGCAGGCTCAAAGGAATGAACTCAATGCGAAGGGTAAGGATAATCCTTAGCTAAGAAGATCTTCAAGTTAACTCCTATATCCTCCGTAGTTCGCTCTCTTCGCGAGGAACTGATGCTTCTCCAAGAACAGGGCAGCTATATAGGCGAAGTTGTCAAGCCCATGGACAAGAATAAAGTCCTGGTAAAGGTGCATCCCGAGGGCAAGTACGTGGTGGATGTGGACAAGAATATCAATATCAAGGATATTACACCCAGCAGCCGAGTGGCTCTGAGAAATGAGAGCTACACTCTCCACAAGATACTGCCCAACAAGGTGGATCCTCTGGTTTCCCTGATGCTGGTGGAAAAGGTTCCAGATTCCACTTACGAAATGGTGGGCGGCCTGGATAAACAAATCCAGGAGATCAAGGAGGTTATAGAGCTGCCTGTAAAGCACCCGGAACTGTTCGATGCCCTGGGCATAGCCCAGCCGAAGGGAGTGCTTCTCTACGGTCCTCCTGGCACTGGGAAAACCCTCTTGGCTCGAGCTGTGGCTCATCACACGGAGTGCACTTTTATACGGGTTTCGGGATCGGAGTTGGTCCAGAAATTCATTGGCGAGGGTTCCCGCCTGGTGCGGGAACTGTTCGTGATGGCTCGGGAACATGCTCCTTCGATTATATTTATGGATGAAATCGATTCGATTGGTTCGTCCCGCCTGGAGACGGGCACTGGAGACTCTGAAGTGCAGCGCACCATGCTGGAGCTGCTCAATCAGCTCGATGGCTTCGAGGCCACCAAGAACATAAAGGTTATAATGGCCACCAATCGCATTGATGTCTTGGATAAGGCTCTGCTGCGTCCTGGTCGCATAGATCGCAAGATTGAGTTTCCGCCACCGAATGATGAGGCCAGATTGGACATACTGCACATTCACTCGCGAAAGATGAACCTCACCCGTGGCATAAATATGCGATTGATTGCCGAACTGATGCCGGGAGCATCTGGAGCTGAGGTCAAGGGTGTCTGCACTGAGGCCGGGATGTATGCTCTGAGGGAGCGGCGCGTTCATGTCACCCAGGAGGACTTTGAGATGGCCGTCTCCAAGGTGATGATGAAGGACTCTGAGAAGAATATGTCCATGAAGAAATTCTGGAAGTAGCTCTGCTACCAATATGATAATTATAATTTGTAAAAATTAATAAAGACTGACAGCATATTTCATGTTTCTTTTGTTTTCAATAATAAAACTAAGCTAACTTTATTCGTATTGACTAACTTCTGGCCAGGGACAATGTGCTGGCCATACTGACGCACTCACTGGTGCCATTTCCAGACTCTGCACGATCCAAGGAGTCCACAGATCTGGAAAGATCCGGCTCATCGGGTCGTAGTTCCTGATCCAGAGCATGAGTGTTATAGCACAGCACCAGTTTTGTGTTCAGACCCTCAAAGACACTGACCACGCTCGGCTTGAGGTTGAAGAAGATGATCTTCTGGTGGCGCCGACGAAAGTCTTCCACCATGGAGGCAATCACCTTGGCGGCGGTGTAGTCTGCTGCATAGATATAGGTGCAATCGATGACCACCGGCTGGGTGGTTTTGCTGCCCGATTTGAGTACCATATTCCGGACAAACTCCACGGAGGGAAAGATCAGGCAACGATCGGGGGTGATCTTTACAAAGCGAATGCCTTGCTGGGTCTCCAACTGCTCCAGGGTGACTTTTGGCCGAGCTGCATAGTACAGAATGAAGAGTAGATTTACGCCAATGGCCACCATAATGCCAATTTCCAGGGGCAGTACCAGGCAGGTAATAAAAGCCAAGATGCCGGGCACTAGATCGGAGCCTGTAAAATGTTATATTCTTATTTGAAAAATATATATTTCATAAATCTGATTCCCTATACTCACGTTTACTGCGCCACATGGGTGTGACGACTTGGTATTGCACCTGGAAGATCACCGCTGATATAATGATAGCCGCCAGCACTGCCTTGGGAATGAATGCAAAGTATTCCGTGAGGAAATTTAATGCAAGGACCACAATGACACCAATATATAGATTCGACATGTTGGTGCGACATCCACTGGCATTATTCACCGCCGAACGGGCCAGGCCACCATTGCATCGATATCCCGAGAAGATTGAGGTGGCAATGTTGCCCACTCCGCAGGCAATCATTTCCTGGGTAATATCAATCTGCTTTCCCTTGGCAAAGGCCTTGCAAACAGACATAGTTTCCAGGAGAGCCATCAGTGGCACAATCAACAGTCCATAGCCCAGGCTCTGCGCCATTTCCAGGAAGTTCTGTCCCGGCACAGGTGGTATGCCAGCCGTCTCATTTCCCGGCTGTGCCTCAATGGAAAAGGGTGGCAGAGAGGGTGTCGGCATACCCTTGGGAATATTTCCTGTGAGTCGAAAAGGATTCGTTCCTTGGGCCTCCAAGTGCATGGTGATTAGGGTGAATACAATCACAACGGAGGCATTCCTTGAGGTGGACAAGAACTTGATAATCTGGTTGAAAACTCTCTGGAAGCCACTCCTCTGGGACTCATCCTTGGGACCAATGGCTAGCTTTCCCAAGCTTCTCATGGCCAGCAGCAGGAACACACAGCCGAAGCCCAAAATGGTGTCTGCCACTCTTATATTCTCGATATCCCGAAACATGCTAATCCAGGTGGCCAAAAAGGATCCACCATCGCTCTTAACGCCCAGCATAGAACGCATTTGGGAGGTGGACACAATGAGGGCCACGGCACTGGTGAATCCCGCACTCACTGGCCCAGACACAAACTCCACCAAACAGCCCAGCTTGAAGATAGCCATAAAAATCTCAATGATGCCGGTGAGAAAGGTCAGGAGCACTGATCGTTGCCAGGAGCCTTGGGCAAATTGAAAGGTCATCAGGGAGGCCACTGCCGTGCTGCCAATGGTGCTGTCCTTGCAGGTGCCCAAAAGGACATAGACAAAGCAGCCCATAAAGGAGCCATAGAGACCGTACTGGGGAGAGGAAAAGTTGAGAAAATTAAAGTTAAAATGGTGGAATATTTTATGGGATTAATTTGCTGAAGTAAAATTGTATTTTTTTCGTTAGAATTATGCATTAATTATTATATTTTATATTTTTATATTTATCATTTTGTTACACTATCACTGCTTTTTATTTAAATTGTTGAAGGACCTTTGTTATTTTTTTATTTTTAACGTAATTCTCAAACTTTATCTTCCGAATAGCTGCTTCATCTGCCGCTTACTGAAGATCACTGATCAAGTTATCACTTCTAACTTATCTCTGTGCTTTTCCACTTCATTCAACTTGCTAATTTTATGGAAAAATATTTGAGTTTCTTGATTAACAAATCAAAAGAGAGAACCTGAATCAAAAATAAGGTGATGATTAAACCGATTTTACTTGCATAAAACCGATAACGAAACCTACTCAATAATGTATAAAAAATAAAACCTAAAAATAAATTCGCTTTCCAGAGATACTCACCTCCGGTGGCAGACCAACCACACCCGAGTAGGCCAATCCCTGGGGTATTACGGTTAGACCCACTGTAAATCCGGCTATCAGATCGCCTATACAGTCCCGCGAATTATAATGCGGCAGCCAGGTGAGAAAGGGCAGCCGCCGCTTCAGGGTCTTCATCCGGAAAATGTTCCGGGCATAGCGAGAGCAGCAGGATGTGCCGTCTTCCGACTCCTTGGAGGCCTCCAGCTGCTCGAGACTCTTGCTTTTGGAGGTGCGATGATCGGTGATCAATATAAAGTCCGTGGAGGAGTTGCTGTCCTGAAACTGCGCCTCCAGGCTCTGGCTGACCTCCGCCTGCTTGCGGAAGGTCACCTCGTTCTCCAACGTGGACATTCTGGGCTTAGATCTCTGGTCGAACTGATGGGGCGGACACGTCGCCGCTACCTGATGCTCCGGTGGCTGCGTCACGCGCTCTTATCTCCGGATGCTGTTTGCCCAGACCCCGACGCGTGTCGTGTGTGGGAGCGGGATACAGGTTGTGTCTTTCAGTTATATCCACAGCGCCTCCATAAACACGGCATCAACTGCTGGCGACAATGACCAGGTAGCCCCTCGGTTTGCCACCTGTCAACTGGCACAAGTGTCCCCGATTGATAATCGGAATTTTTCCATTAATCAGGCGCAATCTGTGGGGAATCGAGTGTGCACTACTTATTCACTGGGAGCAAATATTGATCTTCACAGTTATCAATCGAGCGGTGATTAGAGCAGCGACAGCATCTTTCTGGGGGTTCGGAGTTCGGCATAATAATCGAAAGTGATGAGAGGGGAGATGTTTTTTTGTCGGTTACGTTGATATTATCTGATATCTCGGGCTGCTACTGTATATAATCTTGCATTATCTTTTTCTAGTTAACTAAGATTATGAGGCGGAAAGGAAGTCTTACTATTTTTAGGTGATTTAACTATCTAGTTGACGAAAGCAAATTTTATAATTGCAAAGTTTTCAATGTTAAAAGTGAAGAACAAAGGCGAATATACAAAAATTATATTGTGCGTACTTTTTAGGGACATTGATTATGCCTAGAAACATATAGGTGTTACAAAAAAAATAAATGTTTAATAATATAAACCTTGCGAACAAAAATTAAGAGTAAAAGACACAACACACAAAGTTTGTTGTTGAATTTCCACTAGATCGATGTCAAACCACATATTTTGGCCTAATTTTCCCCTCTCTTTTCATTTTTTTAACAATTTTATGTATATTAATACAGAGAAATAATTTTTAAAATATATAATTATAATAATACAGATTCCAAGACTAACTAGAGACACATTTCCATCAGTTTTTCCTCCCCTAATAAATCAACAAATACAATCTTAAATATTTTTTGTAGTTTTTGTATTTTTTTTTATTTAATTTTAAATGTTTTTACATGATTTTTAAAAATTGTATTTTAAAAGCATTGCATTATGTCATATATGTATATATATAAAGTAAGATATATATCATTTTACATTATACAATTGTTTGTTTCTCAGTTTTATGTTGTGTGTATGTTTAACCATAAGTTAAATTTATGTTTAAGCATTTTTCTTTTATAATTCAATAGTAGCAGTAAATTGTTTTCAGAGACCATGGCTATATATGTATCATATATATATAGTGTGTATATAATTATTATGTGTATGTGGTGTGTGTATTATGTATCCTGTGCATTAAAACACGACTAAAACTAAAACTTGTGTAAAACATTACCCCAACCAGGGGATAAAAAACAAAAGACAGAATCGAATTTAAATAAAATAAAAGAAATTTAAAAAATATGATTGGCGCAGAGGGCGTGCTTGTGTGTGGGTGTGAAGCTGCAGCGTAAATGTGAAGAATTTGCTTAAGGAAAGAATTACTTTAGCTGCCGCCACACGTACATTAACATATATCGTAGAAGAAAGTCGGGTGTGTGTGTGCGTGGGTGTGGTGTGTGTGTTTGTATGACAATGAACATTCGCCTAAACTCGTAACAAACAAATGATTATATGCTTATATGGTGTGAACCGAACACAAAACTCAAATCGAAAAGCATCAGCAATCTGAAGAACGCAACAAACACTGAACGAAAACAGTATAAACAATTATTGTTTCTTTTAAGGGATAGTATATAGTGATGACTCCAGCGATGAATCCTACTATTGCCAGACGCCAATGGTGTAATTCCTGCTTAGGTGTCCCATGCGACGCTGACGTCCAACTGTAAAATATACGAACGAAACAGGATTAGTAAGATATTCCACATAATAATTTCATACTTTTGCTAGGGGAAAACATTAAACAGTGGAAGAAACTCTATCCCCAAGACGCGGCATGACGCACAACAAGTTGAACACACTTGAGACAGTGCCAACACAGAGACGTCGTCGCTGCTGCCGTTTGTTGGCTTAAGGCTAACCTAGCAGCTAGTAGCTGGATGGTAGACCGCTAACAAGATTTCCCATTGCGTAAATATTTATCTACCCAGTTAGGATCTATTTTCGGCCAATTTTGGACAGAGGAGCGCTAAAATTGACACTCATCTTGCTGACGGGGTCACCAAGGAATCTTAGGTGCTAACTTAATATGCTCGAATGCTTACATATCTGGCGATATATTCAATAATGACTTAAAGGTGATACAGAAGATCATGATAAGAAAGATAAGAGGCAGCTAAAGATCGTATGGCATTAACTATTTTGTTTGTACATCACTAGACTAATATTATATACAATAATTCTATTCTTTTTGAATTAAATCTGAATTATTTAATTTTTAGAGAATTAAGAAAGCAAATATTTTTATCTCTTATTTTCAGAGAGTTATCTAAATAAAGACTATAAGAATTATAATTAATTTGTTTAATGGATATAAATCTAGGTTGTGTTTAAAACTTTTTTAAAATGGAACTTATCTATTAAACAAATTAATTATAATTTTTATACTCTATATTAGGCTCTTTGAAGAGGTGTAATTATAATCAATTAATCTTAACTTTTCCCAAAGTTTAGTTACATATTTGAAATATTTATAGATTTAATATATACTGAATAATAAAATTAATATCCTCAATTAATATATATGTATTAAAGATTGCTCATTAACTTCATAAACTTAAATGAATCCTAAATAAATTTTGTAATATAAAATGACAAACTATTGAAATATATTCTTACATAACTCCTAGTTCGCTTTACCCTAAATTGTGAAATTCATATCATGACGCATAATCACACATCATCATTTATAATATAACTAATGTATTTACATAATTTTTTAGCAAGAATAATAAATATACTTTACGTACTTCATGTCTCACACATGTCATTCTTCGGTGTTAGTTCACAGCTGGTTGTTTTTGGTGGTTTGTTGGATTGGCTTTGGGGTAGAAACAGAGGTCGTTTTGAGTTTTGGGGATATTAGACATATATCTGATGTTGTTGTTGTGCTGCTGCTATATTGCTGTTCGTGGTGTTGTTGTGGTTTCTGGTTGTTGGTTGTTCTTTTGCTGGGTTTTTGCTTGTTAAATCGTTTTAATTAATCGAGAATAGTTTTATTTTGGACAAACAAACAAGCAAATTAACGCACACGCACACACATTTATTGATGGCTTTCTTTCTGCTTGATTGTTGTTGTTGTTCTTGGGGTGGTGGCATGTTGTTGTTGTTGTTGGTTGGTTGCTGCTATATTTCGCTTTTTTTGTTTGATTTGTTTGTCTTTTTATTTACGCTGGTTCAGGCGTTTCACACGTACTGGAGACGACACACATAGAGAGCAAGGATCAAGGTGGGTTTGTTCGGAAGAGAAGAGAAACATAAAACAATTTGGCATTAGTCAAGTGGTGGCAATAAAAGTGTGTGTAATATATAGAAAGGGATTCAACATCTTTAGTTTTTGTTTTTGTTTTGGGGTTAGTTAAAAGTCAAGTCAAGTCAATCAAATCAATCAATCAAGTAGCACGGGTGGTACAACATTCAATTCAAAGGGCCCCCAGTTTCTGGGTTTTTTTAAACTTAAATTTAACTTTCAGTTAGCTGGAAGCTTTTCAGGATTAATCGAGGTTAGTTGGTGCGGTTTTTCTTTATTTATTTTTCTCAGCAGCAGATCCAAACAACAAGTACTTAGAGACAGAAGAGATTTACTACCAACTGGGGTTGTTCATCTGCGCCAAACTCTGCACTACACATTTTTTCGGGTTCGGCATTATTTATAAATAATATAATGTGTACATCTCATGGCTCTTCTGGTCGGCTGTGGTGTTGCTGCTGCTGTTATTAGTTGATGGTTGGTTGGTCTTATTGAATCATAAAATCTATGCTTATTATGACGGGTTTTCTGCTACTTTCGCTCTACTTTCGACACTCGGATCTGGGGGGTGAGGACTCTCTTAGATCATACATCGCAGTTTAATTCCTATACATGAAGAGAACTTTATTTTAGCTGCTGGATAAGCTCACTCCGTCACACTCTGGTGTCTGAGGGGGGTGTGTGTTGTGTTGTGGATCGTGTTTTGATCTGGTTTACACAAAACATGCAAATGGTTTGTTGTTTTTGATGGAAACATGCCAAAGGTTGCATAAAATAAAAGCAAAAACATGCATTATGTGGGGTTAAAATTAAACAATAAAAACATAATAATTTACTAAATGAGGCACAACATAAACAGCAATTTTGGATGCTGAATGCTTGAGTTTTAGGGTTTATGAGGCTGATCAGTGAGGTAAGTAATTAACAGAGAAAAACTAGCTTCGAATAAACCGAAGCTCCAAAATAATACCCTTGCAAATATAAATATAAATAAATATTTTGAAAATGAAGACATTTTTAAACCATCTAAATAAATTAGAATAATTACAGTAATTTATTTAGATAAGATTTGTAAAGGCAAATCAGAATGCCACAGAATGGAATTGAAAATTGATTAAATTCAACCTTAAAATATATTAAACATTTTTAATTTCTCAATTCATCATCAAACTTTAATTAATACATATTACATTTTTAGAGATTTCTGTGGTATTCATATAACAATTATTTCGAATTATCAGAAGTTTACGATCATAATTTAAAATATTTAAATAGTTCTACATTTTTTGCAAGGGCATCGAAAAGATCTTTGTTTAGTTTACAGTCAGTGTCAACGATATTTTCTATTTATATATATTCAATATCGATTTATGCAAACAATCAGCCAAATGCACTTTGAAGGCTCTAGACTCTAATCGCATCGGCGGAAGCTCATTATAAATCTGTATATATAGCAAAGCCATATATATATATATAGCAGAGTGCTAAGTAGTTACTAGTTGGGAAACTTTTTGGTTATTTTTTGCTTGCAAGTTAGCAGAAGAAAAGATATTTGAAACAGAAGAACTGAAGGGGAGTATATCCGTTGATTTTATAGATACCTGTGTTAAGCGTTATAGAGAATTATACACGTGACACGCCTAAAAACGATTTCTGCTGGATTATATAGAAGAGGCCTCGACTCCGAACACAACTCACTCCACACTGTTCATACTATGTGCTCGTGAGAGGGTTCGATCTGCGCTTTATCGATATAGATATGTTTTTTTGGTATATGTATATATATATTTAGTTTGATATTTTCACTTCGCTTCTTTTTGGTTTCAGTTAAGTGTCTCTCTAGAGTATATAGATAGATTATGTGGCTAGCTCGGCGGCTGCATTATTATCTTTAGCTTAAACTTCTGCTCCTGCTTCCTTCTTCTTTTTTATATAGACATTATATTATATTATACACGTTCTTTCGTTGTTATGTGCTTCTGTTTTTCTTCGGTTTCTTGGGTTTAGATTACAAAACGCTTTAAAAATGGTTTAGTTGCTTGCTTTGTGGTCTGCGCTTATTGAATTCTTGTCGACTTTCTATGCAGATTATTGAAAAATCTGAACTGCAGTCGCAACTCAAGATCTTTTCTTACTGAAAACGAGACGAGAAACAGAGAGAGAGAAAGAGGGGAAGAGAAAAAGAAACAAAAGGTGATAAAGACAGAACACAAAAGGAGTACAAAATATACAAATTATATAATGACTGTCTGAGAAAACTGAAAACTGATTTTCTGAATCGTTTGGCTGATGTCTATCGTGTTGAGATAGAAAGATACAAAGATACAAAACACAAAGAGTGCTGCAATGGGAGTGTGTATGGTGTGTAGAGTGCGTGTGTGTGGGTTAATAGCACGCATCTGAACTGAATGATAAAGGATTGTGATTATATATTATATACAAGGTTCGATTTCGACTGGCATTAAGCAAAAGGTTGACAACGACGACATGGAAAACAGATAATAACAAGGAGATATTGTGCTGGGAATCTGTTTCCGGTTTCTGCACAGATGACAAAAGATATAGCCTAGTTTCAGCTTGATTACTTTTCATAGCAAAGTAAAATCCTTATAAAATATATACACAATTAATTTGACATCAATTACTTTAAATTATCATTCTACTTTGGCTATGAAAAGCAACCTTAATGGAACTGATATATTCTAGTGGCTTTGATATCCACTTTCATGTTGGGGTATGTACAAAATTCTTGGTCTGCAAGATCCTTGGACTGTGGGCATCATCCAGAGTCCGCGGGTGTATGTGTGTGTGTTCGGGCAACATCAACAACGACAACATCGAGGGGTTACGCAACCAATGAGATAAAAAAGGAAAAGGTGGTGCGAGAGTGGTTCTTGGATCGGATGACTGTCTGTACATGGCTCGAACTTGTGGTTGCTGTGGCTCAGAGTGGCATTCTGTGGCTCCAGTGGTGGTGGTTGTGGTGGTCGTGTGGCACTCTTCACTCACGTGTGCGCTTGATAGACGCCCTCATCGTCGTAGTTGGGTGTCACAGAGCGACTGCCCGGCACCACCATGTTGTCCGGGTCGAATTCCGGATCGAAGGCTTCGCCGCCGCCACGGATAACCATATTATCGGGATCCTCCTCTACTTCATAGTCCGGCCGAGGCTGCGGCGATGGTGATGGTGATGGAGAGGGTGTAGCCGATCGCTGATAGGCCTCCCTCTCAATCTCCATATTGCCGGGCAGGATCAGCTTCGGCAGATTGGGCTTGAGTTTCTGAACGCGGAAGACTGTCGTCGGTGGAGGGGTGTTTTTTTTTTTGAGTTCGAGTTGAGTTGAGTTTTGTTGCAAATTTTACAACACAGACAAGTGGATAATTGGTTAATGTTCTTCTTTTCATTGGCTGGGAGTCACTATGGTAATTACAAGAGACAAGAGAAAAAGAACGAAGGGGAGACGAGGGCAGGCACAGAATATTACACAGCAGGACTCCTCTAAGAGCAAGATCCTGGCTCTATTCTAAGGGATAACGCATGGGTTAGCATTGACGTGGAGGTGGAAGAATGATATACGTAGCACTGAGCCCACTTACAATACATAAAATGTATGTAAATTATAATGTTTTCTATAATAACCACCTTAATCCAATCTAAAAACATCTTATGATATGCCTAACCAGGTTCTTTAACCCCCAAGTGAACGCAAAACGACAGGTGAGAACGAACGATAATAACGTGATAACGAAACGTGAACGTGAACTGGTGAACGATAACGAGAACGCAACGTAGGCTGGTGAAACGATGTGAGAATGGAGCACGATGGGGTTAAATCTGAACTGGACAAATCTGGAGCAAATGATGAGAGGCAGATGGAGGCGAAGAACGGTTTACCTGGTTACCGGACACAAGATAGATACAGAGAAAAGTAAGAGAAGAGAGGGTAACGGGGGTAAGACAACAACGACAACGATGAGGAGCTTGCTTGGTTACCCAACGCGGGGCTGGCATTCAGATCTTCTTCTCGGCTCCAGCTCCAGTCCCCGGTGCGGAGGAGGCCTGAAGATTGCGCACAAGGCGCCCTGCAGGTGGCAAGTCATGAGTAACAGTATCTGCCGGATCGGTCCAGGTGCGCGCCTTGATGAACTTCTCGAAGGCAGCCAGGCTCTTCACCCGTGTGGGTGATAGCTCCTTGGCTGCCCCGGCAGAAGCCGAAGTGCGTTCAGAATGAGTGATAACTGACTGATTGCTCGATGATGGTAGCTGTGACGATGTGCAAGCAGTGGCGGTGCTGGTGGTGGTGGTGGTGGTGATGATGCTTGACATACCTTGTTGCAATTCACCTAAACGCGTGGGTGAGGCAACACTCGATCAATAAGAAGAATACCTAAGCCTATCGGAGAAGGGAAAAGGGAGGAGCGGAACGACGCGAAACCAACGCTGATCGCCTGGCAGATAACCGATGCTGGGTTTGGCTGGCAAATCCTGAAAGGTCAACTTACTTCTGTCGATGTTGCGCTGCAAATGCGCGGCCACTCGGTGACGGGCGTCGTTGAACTCCAGGTGCAAGCCAAGGCGCAGCAGCGACGAGTTCTTCTCCACCAAATCGGTGATCTCCATCTCGATCTTGTTGCCCAGCACCGCAGATCGCTGGGGAAGAATAGCGCATATTAAATGTGTTAATTCATAGCTCACGACTCCACTTCACTCACCTGATTGGAGGCCCTGAACTCCTCGATGGTGTGGCACTTGAGCAGGGCTTGCACCAGCTTAACAATCACGGGCGGACTGATGAAGTTGGTCTCAACATTTAATACTCTCAGGGTTTTGCTCTTCTCAATGGCCTCGGCCAGCAGGAGGGCTGTCTTGTCGGTGAGGCCGACATTTGTCAGCGAGAGAACTTCCAGATGTTCGTTCTGAGGCAGTGCGGCAAACAGTTGTTCGAGCTTCTCGTCCGAGATGTTCTGCGGGACGAAGAAAACATTTAAAAATTTACACAAATTAATTAAATCTCGATAGCAACCTTAATGTTGTTCAAGTTGAGGTCAATCAGCTTGGAGTCATCGTCCTTGACCCGCTTGATGGACTCCTCCACATCTGTGCTGTTGGGCGGATCCATGGGGAAGAGCTTCTGCTGGGTGGACTTTGTGATGCCATCCCAGCCCAGGCCCACCGGCTGACCCTTGTTGAGCAGCGAGGCGTGGTACTGGTCCTGGTTCATCATCGAATGGAAGCCCAGAATGGCAGCCAAATCGATAATCTCCTCCTGCGTGGCATCGTTCAGGGCATGCTCATACTCCTCGCCCATATCGATGGCAATCTGTTCCTCGGCCTCGATCTCGCGGGCATCCCTTGGCGGTGGCACCCACTTCTTGCCGCGCACCTTGCCCTGCACAAAAGGCTCGAATTCCGGCTCATCTGGGGTCTCGATGGCCTGCTTATTGATGTGCTCGATTAGCTGCTTGCGGTTCAGGGGTCCGGTGGCTTCCTTGGTGCACTCATAACCGCAGCGCTGGTCTGGCGGCAGGAAGTTGTCCTGCGGAAAGTAAAGTTGGGAAGGGAATAAGTTTCGAGTCTATGAATATATTTAAAAAATATGCGTTTCACTTACATCAGGATCCACTTCTTTGGCCAATATGGTTATCTCCTCGGGCGAGAGCTGGGCCAGCAGGCTCTCCACATCCACATCATCGTATTCACTCAGATCCTTGCCATATAGCTTGGCCGGAGTGGTGAGAGTTGTTGTCTTTGTGGTGGCTGAAGTCTGCAAAAGAAAAGGTAAATAATTTATAAGATTTTGATTTTCTTTGATTATATCAATATTTTTCTTGGGTTTTAAATTTTAAATGTTTTAAATTTGTTTAATAAATAATAATTTTGTTCTTCTTCTAACTTTAGGGTTTTGGTTTTTATATTTTAAAATATAAACGAATGAACTTTGTTTATTGTTTACTTTTTAATAAATAAATGAAATTGGCTTCCTGATTGATTAAAGATACACTTTGAAGCTGTTTTTAAGTTCAATTAAATATAATTTGCTTGTCTTGATCCCTTTCTGCAGTTAAGTAAGAATCAATCATAAGATTAGTGGATCTTTTCAGTTTTTTAATTATTTAATTAACAGTCTTGTTCCCTACAATGATTCCGGCTTTCCTTTCGATATAAATCTCCCTTCAAGCTCTGAAATTTCCCCACCAAAATGGTAAGCGAGGATCAGTTAAGATTGCTGGCCAAATTGCAGGGCAATCTTCCCACGCTTTGCTCTCCTTTTCCTTCAAGTAAAAGCCATTGTTTTCACTTTTCACTTGCTCCCTTGTTTTCCTGCTTTTATTTAAAGCTGAGAGCGAAAGTTCAGCGCTTCTTTCGTGGGGCTTGGGGTTCAGGGGTCTCTTGTGAGTAATGGCCACTACTGGTGGCACTTTGAGATACTTAATGGTATTTTTCGCACATTTTTCTGCTTCAGGCGGAGGCTCACTGGCGGCTGGGGGGCGCGGCGCTTGACCTTTGGCACCGGACGCAGCTTTATCTGCTGAAACTCGGCCACCGGCAGGGCACTCTCCATGCTTATTATTATTATTATTCTGGATCACAGATCGATATGGAATATGAAACGACACAAAATCCAATTATGAATGCAGCGCGCGCGACGGCCTGCAGTTTTTAAGCTGCGACTTGAAGAGACTTGGGACTGCGTCTGCGTTCCACCACCGACTGACTGGCGAGGCGAGCGAGAGATACGCCGAAACAGCACTCCAACCCGGGGCCAGACCTGACTGCCAAGACCAGACCAGGCCGCACCACCACCAGACCACCGAATTGAGGCGAAGGCGCGACAACCGATGGCAACCACATCGAAAGCAACAGCACAAGTCCACAGAAACCGAAACGGAAAATAAAAACAGAAACGGCAGCGAGAGTCGTGCAACATTTGCTGTGTGCTGCGAGACAGGCTGCAATCGCCCAGCCACTCGGTTAGTCATTCAGTCAGTCAGTCAGTCAGCCAGCCAGTCAGGCGGTTCAAGCCAAGTTAAGTCGAGTCACTGAGCCAGTTGGCCCCGCAGAGTTGGCAATGTAAATTAGGCGCACAGAGAGAAATGAAAGTAAATAATGAAAATGTAAGCCAATAAAGGAGCAAGAAAATACAAGTTATAATTTAAATATAATAAATTTAAAGGTTTTATAAATCCCTAAGACAGGCTTTAAAACATATAAAATGCTTCTTAATAAAATATATAATTTAAATAAAATATTTCTTTAATTTTCATTAATTTTTCTGTCTGCAAACAAAAGGGGTTGGAGACTGGGGCAACCAACTGTGGCATGACTCCGTGTTGTATAGTGTCTGCACTTAAGCGACTTCTCGGTGGGAAATCGTTGTGCAACTTCTGCCAGATTTCAAATAAATAAGTCAACAAATTGTGGCCCATAAACAAGCCGAGCGGAAGTCAACGTAAAGCCACTAAATCGACATTAGTCTTGGAATAAAAGAGTCTACGATTTGCATAAGATTGTAACAATTGTAACACGGCCAAGTGGAGGAGGAGAAGGAGGAGTTGGAGTAGAGGAAAGTGGAGAAGGAGGAGTTGGAGTAAAGGGAAGTGGATAAGGAGGAGTTGGAGTGGGACATACAAGAGGTGGAGATGTTCTAGCTAAGCGTGACCGAGAAGAGTATTTAAAGCGGCGGTAAAGCAAAAACAAAAAACTGGTTTCCCCGAGGGCAGAGTGCCAGGAACCGCGACGGACATTGGCCATAATAAAAGCGGGGCTTAAACTCCACTCTGGCCGTTTACTTAAAGCTCTTCTTAACCGAAACCGGTTTCGGCCACAATAGGTACAGCTACCAAGTGCCGAGTACTAGCAAAACAAACCCACAAATGGCCAAGTTTGGTCGCGCAGATGACGCTCCTCGATACGTGTATCTGATGGATACAGCTACACACAGACACACACAGAGAACTCGATGGCTAAATGCCAGCCACTGACCCACTTCCGAGTGGAGTAAAGCTTCTCGATCTTCCCGAGAAACACCAGGGGGGAGGGGACAGCGATTATGTCAGCTTCTAACGCTAAAGTCGCAGCTTTAAACGCTTCGACTCGAGAGTGCTGACATTTCAATTGGGGCCAGGCTTGATTCATCGCCTCCACAGAACAAACAAAACAAACACCCTCGATGACATGGCCAAACTCCGCACAGTGCGCTCTGCCACTCGGCCCCCAATCCATCCAATCCCCACCAATCGAGCTGGAAGGCCTCTGGAGGTGGAGCAACTGTAAACTGTAGAATCATAAAAAGTAATTGCAAAAATAATTGAGTTCACGGCACTCCGGAGACACCGCGAAACGCTAGAGAGCAAAGCAAATAAATTCAAGTAGACACAAGAAATTAAATACATATTTTAGCAAGTCGAAGGAGGGAATACACTAAAGCATAAATATTAAATTGTGAGAAAAATCTTTTATTTAAACTTGAGATAAATATTTAAAAGTAATACCAAGTGTGCATAACAAAGTTATTAATTCCAGCACCCCAAATCGCACAAACTCTTTCCTCGAAAAGAGTACAAGAACCTGTAACACCAAATGAGACCTGTTTTTTAAAGCCAAACTCAGCCCACCATGCAAAAACTCCGCACCACATAAACAAGAAGCCGAAATGTATCTGTCAGATGCGAGTCGTCAAACACATTAAATACTGTTAACTGGCGTGCATCTGTCAGCTCTTTTGGGGTCTCGGAGCCAATTAGATATTTGGGATGCGCATAAACTGTAAGCCCCCCAAGTATCGAGGTAATGGAGTGGCAGGCCCATTAATTGCAACGGGCCTTGGAACGGTACTGAAACTAAAACTAACTTGGCTACGGATCGAGATTCTCAAGATTCAAGATACGCCTGCAGGTTGCTGTCATTTCATTCCGTGCAATTACAAGGCAAGAGCTTGTCAAGAGATAAGGTTGGCTCTGACTTAATAGAAGGCAGCTGCTTTGGCAATGGTCTTTTTGGCCTTTTGGTCTCGAGAACAGCTTCAGCTGCATTTGCTTGTTTGTTGTTCCAGCATTAATTCAATGATGCAAATATGGCTTAGTAATCAGAGGAAGTGCTGCTCAGGTTGAAGTAGATACCAAATGAGGAAATTAAATGCAATTTTTGAATTTGCACAGTTGTTGAAATCTTAGATTTTTGCTCAGTTGAACATTTCAAAGCTGAACTTGTGAGTTATTCAAATTTCTGCTGAACTAATGGGTGGTCAGAGCTGCTGAAATATTGTTTATTTAATTATTAAATAAATCAAGTTGCGTTGATCCAAACAGACTCAACAGGATAAAGTGGTCTTAAAATTTGTAAGGGATTATTTATGTTTGTTTAAATGAACATCAAAAGATGGGTTTATAGTTTCTGGTTATATTTTTGGGATTTAATTTCAATGAAAAATAATTTATTTTGTGCAATGCTGATCTTTAAAGAGAAGAGAACAGAGTAGTAAAAAATATCTAATTAATGAAAAATAGAAATCATATTTTAAATATATTTACATCTTCAACAGCTTAGTTTACTTTTTTAGTTAACAAAATATATTCACCACATTTCAATCATATTTAAAAAATTTATATACACCCTACTTCAAATATATAATCAATAAAAAATCAAACATCATATTTCAATCATTTTTTAAATACATGTTCTGCTTCAAAATAACTTAAATTTATGATGGCAATATTTCAGTTTCATATTTAATAGCCACTTGTATAATTTATAAATTATAACCAGCCATTTGTCATTCCATTTAATTACAATTTAATCCGACTCAAACTTCTAGCAGTTTCTGGTTTAAATCTGAGGTAGAAACCCATTAAATTTCATTCCGACTATAAAATCCGCTAGAGGCGAGACCCAAATCGGGAATAAATCAGGCTTAAGGCAACTTAGCGGCTCCTGCTGACCCAGTAAGTGAGACCGAAACATGTTTTTCGGTGATTTGCACAAATGTATCTTGTAGTTTTGTATCTGACGGATGGTTGGCTGCGATGGGCGGAGGCGGCGATAGTGGACATTCGCCGAATGCGAAATCGGTCAAGGTGCTTAGGCGATTTAATTAGGCGGCACACAACAACACAACAATATAACACACAGCAAAGACGACGACGATGGCAATGGTCACGTTTACGGCGAAAAATTTCACATTGCCTGCGGAGCGGAAAAACTGTGGAAAATCAACAGTAGCAGCAGCAACAGAAGCGGCTAACAGCAGGCAAAGTGCATGAAAAGTTGGTCGGGCACGTCCCAAAAGGCAGGTAGCGAGGCAAAAGAAAGAAAGAAATGGGTTCCGATTCCAGCAGCAGCCTCGGCTAATGACCAGCGAGTGGGAAGCGGCGGGAAATTGCAACCCGCGAGGAAATCGTAGCAGGAAATTTCGAGCAAAGAAACGTTAATTACATCGCGACCAGGCGGCCGGGCTCCTCGCTTTTATGGCCATCCGACAATTAGTCGCTTGGAAAACCAGAAACCAGAAACCGAAGGTGAAAAGATGCGTCCAATGAAAATGAGTGTGGAGTGTGCCCGAGTGTCAAGTGAAAATGTCTCTCCGCGGAAAGATAATCTTGCACCGGGGGAGCAGTAACAATGGCAGTCTCGAGGTTTTAGGGAAATTTATTTAAGACTTTTATGATACAACAAAAAAAAACCAAACAAATTTTATTGTTCATCAGAAATTCACAGCTTGTTGGGGAAAATAAATTTCTTTTATGGTTTATTAACATAATTTGATAATTGAAGACGAAAGAAATAAATAAAACTAGCTTTTCATAAGAAATAATAGGTTTTTGATAAGGGAAAAATTCCATCTTGGAATAAGTATCTAATATTTCTTTAAATTAATATAGAAAGTGTGGAATAATTTCAAGCTAAATTATGTACTTCTGAAATTATTATTATTATAAAAAACTACCAATTTATTTTTTAGATATTTTCTAAACTTCTTTAAGCATGCTCTGTATTTTAATATAATCCCTAATTCCAGCTTTATATTTTCCCTGCTGCCAATACATTCCCTAATCCATTGATAGATTGTTAAACTTTGGCAAAACCATATAATATGATTTATGTTCCCCTTTATTCCTGTTTTAGAATTATATGTTTTATTGCATTTTCCCTGTCTTTCCCCAAAGTGCCAGCATATAATATCTGATATATACCAGGGCACTTTGGCAGGTTTTTTCTTTGCGTAAGGCGAAACAGAAGTTTTCCTTCTTAGCCAACTCCCAGCGTTAGTCAATTGCATATTCAGTGAACACGAATATGCTTTTTATATGGCAATATTTTATGCAATTTGCATGCCAGCAGCAGGCAGCAGTTAGGAGACAGCAGAGTGGGAAGCGAGGGTGGAGGTCAGGGAGTCATCCCCCTGGAAAGTTGAGACCACAGTTGGTCAGTGGGCGACAAGGGGGAAAATGGCTTCTGGTCGAGTTACTTTACTATATATTCTGGTTCTGCCTTTAGTCAGGCGTTTCAACTGCTGAAAACTGAGACGCCGATAGTTCCGCCTCAATGCTCTCGCATTTAAAACAAGTGGTGATTGGGTTGGGACGAGTGATTCGGCAGGGAAGTACCCTGGAATTAAGTCATGTTTTCCTTGGGGAGGGTTGATAAAGTATTAAAGAATGCAGAAAGATCAAAACAGCTGAAAAACGCATGTAAAATAAGTTATAGTAAGATCTAGACCTTTTAAATATCTAACTAAAAATTGTTTTCGATATTTTGAGAGATTAAAAATATATACTTATTTATCTTTCCCAACTTTTGTAGTATTTAAAAAGATTTGTTAATCTATATTATTTCTGTCTGAGATTATGAGGCAAATATCTTTAAAAGCGTTTATCTGAGAGTGTGTGACGACAGAAAATATTTATAGAAATACCTTCACTTTTGATATAGAAAAAAATGCTATAAGAATTGTTTAACCAAAAGATAGTTTCAAAGTTTGTGATTAAAGTCAAACACATAGAGAATTTGTAAAGAATTTATTTTAATACCTAAACAATTGTTAATAATCTTTCTGAGCTATAAAATTGCATTTTGTTTGGGTTTCAATGAAGGTAAAACGTACCATTTTCTATATATTTTTATGAGCTATCTGTTCATAATATTTGTTTCTACTTTTCCTATAGAATACACCCCCAAAATCATTATAATAAACAGGGTATAGACCGAAGCCAAGTGTCTGCCGCATCGTTGCAACCAGAAATCTCCGATATCAAAGCGGGATTGAGGCGGCGGAAGAGGCGGACGGAGACCGTGGATGAGACGAATGGCCACCGGGGGTGTGCTGGCAGAAACTGACAGTTGGCATGGCCATAGAAAACTTGGTGCAGTGTGCCGGCAACTTTCCCGATTTAAATTGAATCGGCACATAATGCACAGATGTCGCTATGGAAGCATCAGAAGAGGAGGAGCATTCGGGGGCATGGCTCCTCTAGCTAGCTAGTTGCAGAGGAGAGAAAAAGTGAAATTTGAGTAGCAGACGCATTTAGACAAAATGAGAAACGTGCGTCGCATTCTCAGTTGGGAGACTTGAGCCCCAATCATCAATAAGATGCCCAAATAAGCCAGTCAGCAGTAGAATCATAATAAATTATGGTCTGTCCCCGTCGGGTCCCACTGCTCCTCTGGAAGTACGCAAATTTATGTAGTTTACATTTGACTTTGAATTTTAAAAGTGACTTTCCTAGCTGGGTCACGTTTCGGCAAATGTTTTTGCTCAGGAATGTTGTAAATAATAGGGCAGGGTCTATAGGGGGTGTTATCTTTTGGTTCGGGGTAATGTGACAAACTGTCATGACAGACTGCCGCTCACCGCCGCCTTTGCCCAGTGAAAGTTGAGTGCCAGACAAATTTAGATGTAAATTAATTAAAAATTCATGTAAATTTTCCCCACTTCTCTTTGTTTTTTTCGCTGTTTTGTTTTTTCTCTCTAGTTTCCTCCGGGTTTCCCTTGAATATGATGGGAGGTCTTTGACTCTAGGCACCATAATTACCATTTGTTTACACTCACTCCCTGGGAATAGTTTAAACAATCGGCAGCAAGTGCAGCCAAGAGTTCACTGACCCTATATACCCCCTTCTCTGACCCCCTGATTTAGAATTTCTGAGGTAATATTTAACACAAAGTGTGGTAATCATTGCATGCCATTTTTGTCGCCATACATCACGCGATACATTTTTGGTGAATTTAAAAAACGCCACCGCCATAAATCTCACATTTCAGTGGGCGCAGCCTAGCCTTTGTGGCATGCAACGGAGTCAGTGGCTAAGAGGAGGGTATGAGGTGTATATATAAACATATATTACAAAGTCTGTTAGTCAGCATGTAAGGTAAAGAGTGGCATAAAATTAAAATTGCTGATGATGTTCATTGTCTTATGTAAGAGCTGAAATTCCCACATCTATAAAGCTGACTTTGGTTATTCATAAATCAGTTACGAGATGAGCTTAATTGAAATTCATCAACGTGATACATTTTAATAAAGGTTTTTTGATTTATTTTTAGCAGGTGGATGGGAAAACTTCAGGGAAACTGATTTATGGCTTTATTTTAAAGTGATTTATAAACAAGTTGTAAGTTATATTTAATTTATTTATATAGAATATCCAAAGAACTAAAATAGAAATAAGAAGCTGAAGGTGAGTTTTGTTATGGAAAATGTAATGAAACCAAAACAATTGAAGGTGAAAAGCCTTTTAGCTTAGTAAATTTAATGAATATCTGTAAAATTCCCTTTAAAGAAAGTCTGAAATAATTTTTCTTGCCGTTAAATGTCTTATTTCAAACACTTTTATACATATTTTTCCCCTTATTTCATCCTCAATTCCTTTTAATATTCCCCACATACTTTACCCAAGCCTTTCCATTTCAGATTTAATTTTTTAAGATTTAATTAAAATCATTTAAAAGTATGGTCATCCTCTTCCTTCCGAATCGAACTCACCTGCAATTAAAAAGTGAGAAGAACAAAATGCATTATTAAGTGAAAGGGGGAAAACTCTGGTCGTAAATAAAAAGGCAATGTCAGATTTATGTATATGGTAAGCAGATAAAAATGGCAGCTGAAAACTTTCCCAGAAAAAAAACCAACCAAGGGAACAATATATTCAACAGGACACAATGCGGCGAGAGGCAGGTAATTACATGAAAGCCACGCAGAGAAAATTATGTGAAGAGATTAAATTTGTAAGATAAATTGGAGTGAAGTGGAATGGAGCGGAGGCCTTGTCTTGTCTTGTCAGTCACTTCCCTGGGAATCATAATATATATATACTTTTTTGATGGCAGATTTCAGAGATACTTGTACAAGGGCGCATAAAATATATAAAATAAAAAAGAAAAACGGTTGCGGTAATAAATGAAAATTATGCAAAGTTTCAACCGAATGATGAAGTAATGCCCATCCAAGCCAGAAACGGTTAACGGAGCGTGTTATAAGGCCAGAGACACACAGACCCACAGCCAGAGCCAGACTCCGGACTCCTTCATCCATCCTGCTGCTATCTCCACTGGCTCTCCTGTGTCCCCGATGAGTAAGTGGAAATTTATGAAAATGCGTAATGCCAGGCGACTTCGAAGTAATAAATGTGGCCCGGCAGCTGCACTTTTGGTTCCACCTCCTTGAAACTCCCAGAAGTTTTAAGCCAGCCTCCCGACAACAAACAAAACCCACAAGCTTGGCAAGGGGCTTGTTAACAACCTAAATCTAAGTGGGCAACAACTTTTCCCAAACTTTTCGCCGACAGCAGTTTGGGTTACGGGCAGCCTTAAAAGCTTTAATCGTGTCACAGAATTATCAAGTTTTTTTTGGCTCAGAAGTGGGATATATAAAAAAAATAGAATACTATATAGGAACCATGGGGTGCTAATTGATTTGGTTTAAGGTGCCAAGTGTGGGGGCAAATATAAATGAGAATCATAGAGAGTTGAGATCAAAAAGCCTTTGCTAAATATTTATTTCTTTGTGTCACAAGATTGTGTCATGATTAAAATATGTGTCATCTGTTAGAGTCTTTTATTTATAAATTCAGTAAGTAAAGTTATGTTCTTTATTGTCTGACCCTTATGGTAATATAATTTATAGCTTGATAAGCCATTTATAAAAAAGTTCAATGATTTCATGTACAAAGAGACCTAGATTTATCAGTTTAATATTTATTGTTCTTTGTTGGAGTTGATAAAAATGTTTAAAAAAAATGTTGCCATACTAAATAACATTCCTAGAAATTGTTTATAAATATTTTGTTCAAATATTACCCTCTCAGTTATCTATTGTTTGCCAATATTTTATCAGTTGTCCTTTTATTATTTGTTTAATTTATGATGCAATGATGAGGCAGACATTGTAGGTAGTTACATTGATTTAATATATTTATTTTTATATTATTTTCAATCTTTTATCAGTTGAATTTTTTTTATATGTTCAATATTTTAGTTAATGATGAGGCATGACATATATTTAGCTACTTTGTTTCATTCTATTTCATTTATTTACTTCTTAAATTAGCCCATAAATGCCAGAGCTCTTAACCCTTTATCACACCGAACCGCACTGTATCTAAGCACTTATTTTTGATGAGCAAAAAACAGGTTTAATCTTTTTTGTGTCGCTGTTTTGGCAGGCACTGATGATGGTTTTTGTCTTTCATCAATTTTCATGTGTTTTGGCGTCAATTAAATGACGGAAATGAGCAATTTTATGTTGGCCGACATAGCCCCTTTTCTGTGATTTTCTTTGGTTTTTTTTTTCAATCTGTGCCCCTATTCCGGGGCTGAGAAAAAGCTTTTCATGTCTGCTTTGATGGCTGTCCATCCGTCCAACGAAAAGTAAACGGAAAAGCAGAGGCAAAGGCGATTAATTACTCAGCTCAGCAGCGATGTTAAATGCGCTTTTGACGCCCCCGCGGCTGTATTTCCGCTTAAATAAGTAAAGAGGGGGTTAAAACTGGGGCTAAAAGAGTGGTCCGAGTAAGGTAACAAGGGGATCAGAAAGAAATACCCTCAGTATTGCCAGAGGGGCTAGGTTTAATTGGGGGCAAACGAGAACTGGGATTATCCCACGCGTTTAGGTGAAAGGCCATCATTCTAGAGGGAAACTTAATTAGGGGAATCACAAATGCATAAGCCTAGCCGCCGACCACAGGAAATTAGCCTTGTCTTTATGTGCTTTATTAAGCCTTTGGATTAAAATCCATACTTTGTAATTTGCGTTTTAATTAAATATTTTATTAGGTCAATAGGTATTAGGGAAATGTTAAGCCATAAGCCTGACGTTTGATTTGTGAAGTGAGTTTTGAGTTTGAGAAGTTAAGTTGTATCTTAAGTGTTGAATGTTTAGTTTATAGTTATTTTAGGAGTATTGTCTGTGGAAATTTGATTTAATAATTGCCTATAATAATTGGTATAATTGTTATTTATTATTTTCCTGGTTGTATTTCATTTAGAGGTCAAAATCATAATTGAAATAAGCTGACATTCTCTTTTCTAACTTTTAAATAACCAAAACGAAGGCTGGAAATAATTAAAAGAGGGCAAAAAAATTAAATTAGAATAATTTAAAAATATTATCTACCATTAATTAAAATACAAATATTATCTACCATTAATTAAAATCAAAATATTAAATTTTCTATTATTCATTCGCCTGCTGTCACTGTACCTTAGCATATCAAGGGAATTACTTTACGATTAAAATAATGCCCTTCATCAAGTTATCGATTAAAGAACCCTCCTGATATTATAGGTAGTTTCATGGTTTTATTTACAAAGGGCTTATCTTTCAATGAGGTATCGATATCTTGTATCTTATAGAACGTCATTTTTGCCGGAAAGTGACTAACTCAATACCAGCGATAAGGCAAACCGAACAACGAACAGCTGTTTCAATCGAGATAAGAAAACCTGTGCCAAAATCGAAATATTATGTAAAAATGCAAAATATGCCAAAAAAACAAAGACATAAAATTAACAAAAAAACAAAGAAAAAGAAAGCGGCTGCTCGATGATATAATAAAAGTGATTAAACTAATGAATCAGGCGACAAAAGAGAATCAATAATTAGCGGGGGGTGGAGGGGAGGTGAAATGGGGTTGAAGTTGAATGTCAAAAAAGAATACAATTTGTTGATGACGAAGTGAAAGAGAGTGCCCCAAAAGAGAGCGCAAACTCCAGAATTTTAAAAACAGAGAGAACACCCAAAGAGAGAGAGACACAAAACTGACGTAATCGCCCTGCTGGAGCGGGAGAGGGATGGCGAGATAACGGGAAAGAGGGAGAGCGGACAAACAAAATAATTTAAGCAATGAAAAAAATGGAATGAAATGAAATCATTCAAGGCGAACCAGCGCCGCTGGAAAAAAACATCAATGAAAAAACAATTTAAACACTTGATGCCCAGCAGCAGCAGCCGCAAACGCAAACGCTACTAACCTCCATTGTTTTTGTTGCTTTTGAGTGCTGTTAGTTTTATGTTTTTTGTTGTTGTTTCCACTATACTTTGTTGTTGATTTTTGTTGACACGCACGAGAATTCGCTCCCGAAACTTCTTTTGTTGTTTTCCTTGGGCGTGACACTCGAAAACTAGCCGGAGTTTTCTCTGGTTTTTCTTGACAGAAAGTCGCTTGGTGTTTTTGGGCAATTGTTTTCACTGAAGCACACTACCAACTTGCAGCCAGCGCAATTGTTATTCGATTAATTGTTGCTGGTAAATGCTTAACTGACGGCAAACAATTTTAATTTCGAAGTGGCAAAAAAACGTAAACCGAGCTCAAGTGTGACCGAACTGCTATCGATATGGCCAAACAGCTATCGATGGGTTTACTGGTGGGCATCGATATGCGCAACTTTCAATTTTAGGTATCGTTACAAAATAAAGATTTTATTTATTAAATTTTTAAAGAACTAAGAAGAAATATTTAAAAGTCTTTTTGAAATTAATTCTTTTTAATTTAATTGGATTGATGAATATTTTTTATTAACTGCTTAAGCTGTGATTGTATTTAAAGCCAATGTTTGGTATTTTTAGTATCTTTACAAGGCAGGTTCATTGAGTGGTTTTTGTTGTTTATTTGCTTGAGTGGAAAAACCAAAGAAAGAGAAAGAGAGAATTTGAGTGATCTTTGACCGTCAGTTTGAGAGTTACTTTCAGAAGAGGGCGCCAAAGTTTTAAAATTTGAAACAAACTGAATTAACGATTTTCTGAATGTAAAATCTTTTAAATTTTAATATTTATAGTGAAGATCAGTGTTTAAAAGAAGTGAAGTATAAATTGTTTTAATACTAGAATTTATAAAATTTGCATTTAACCCAAATGGCCAGAAAAATTCGTTAAAAATGGCGTAGAGCCAAAAACCAATTAACCAAAATAATAAACATAAATTTCCAGTGGGCCAAAGCCTAGACCAATTTAACCATAAACCTCAAACCTGAAGAAGATTTTCTTCGAAATGACACATTTTCCATACGGGTAATTTTTATGGGGAAAACATAAAATGAAAATTATCCAACATGCACACGTCCATAAATCAACCTGCAAAGGTCCCCAAGAATCCAGATGCGCCCATTTTCCGCGCTCACTTCTCTGTCCTGACCTGCCCCTCGCCCTGCATATCATTTTCATTTCGTTTTTATCAACTTTTCTTGTGTAATTTTTGAGCGAATTGCGTTAAATTAATTAGGGTAGTGGTAAGCGAAGGGGGAAACGAGGGAAAAACTTGCGCGGCATTTCCATAAACAACAATAACAGGAGACACTGCTGCATATTTTCAGAGAACAAAAAAAGACTGGTTGGGTACACAGGGGAAAATTGGGGAAAATCCAGAGATTTTTAAGGGAAAAGGGTTTGAAAAATGTCCTAAAATTAAGAAAGTAATTTAATTTGTTTTGGCAATGGAAAATATAAGATATTATTATTTGTTCAATTTAAATTTAAGATATTTTTATATAATCAATTGATAATGCAATTATCCTTTTGAAAAATGTGTACATTTAAATTAGGAAATTATTCGAAGCTCGAATTCAAACTTCCTTCAATACTATTAATTATAAATTTCACACTTCTTTTAATTTAATAAATTTATAGAAATCATGTACATATTTTAATATTCTTTTTATTTAATTACAATTTTATTTGCAGTGCCCTTCGGTGGGGTCAGGGGGCCAGGTCGGGGTGCAAACGTGATTCTCAGACAAATAGAAGACGTCATAAAAATGCCATTGTAAGTAGTTGAGTTTTCCTTCTTTCTTTCGCTTTTTTTTTGGCTTTTGCTGGCAGTTGTGACAGGCGGCAGTGGCGGCTTCTGCTTTTGTAGTATTTGTTGCTGTTATCCTTGTTGCTATCCTTAATGCTGCTGTTGTTGTTGCTGGCAAATCGACAAAAGGCACGCAAAGGCTGGCAGAAACTCATTTCACTTGTGTCGAAAAGATAAATGCGAAGCGCTTAAAAAAGCAATTACCGCATAAATTGCGCTACAACGCGGTATGCCCATCCTGATACCCTACCCCTACCACCACTCTTAACCACCCCTCCCGAAACTACGCCCCTGGCCTTTTATGCCTTTATGTGCACAGGATGCGGCGCATAAAACTTGCTACAAAAGACAAGTCCTTCCTCCTTTGGCAACTCAACAAACCGAACAAACAAATGTTGGCAACACGCGAAAAACATGCAAAATGCATTGAGATGGCGGAGGGTTTGGAGGGGGCTTAGAGGGAGTCCGGCTTAATTGAAAAATCAATAGTGGGCCTCCTCGCAACGCCACTCCATTCAGTCAGCCGCCCACTAAACTCGCGTAAATCAAGTTAAAAATCGCAGCAATCAAAGCACCTGAAGCGCAATAAAAACTCATTAAAACGAGCCCTCACAAATAGGGGACAGCTTCAAGGGGGGAAAGGCTGCACTGGGGGAAAATGTTTACTAAAAAAATTAAATATTTATATAGTAAATTATTTACCCCTTGTTTTTAAACTTAAAGATTTATTTAGAAAGGAGATTATTATTAAAACGATTTTCAAAAGCCGCAGCTTTTCCTCTAATTTATAGATATTTTGATATCCAAAAGGAATCCTTGATATCCTTGATTTATTTACTAAATTATTAATCACTTCTTCTCTGTGTAAACAGGATCCCGTGACGATTGGGGGCCAGGTGTGGTGTCCGGGGGACTCCTGGCCGTGGACCGAAATTGGATTTGAACAAATTACAGCACATCGATTTCTCATTAGGAGACAAGGATAGAGCCTTTGCCGGGGCAAAGGAAAGGAAACGAAAGCATGGACTAGAAGGGGGGATTCCCTGCGACATTTGATGGCGACAGAAATCACTTAAAGGGAAAATTTAATTGACTCGACGGCGGAAGTCAGCTGCCAATTTGTTGGCCATGCCAACACTGGCACCGGAAATTTCGTCGACTTCCTGATTTAAATAATAACAAACTGTGCCGATGTCTGCTCAGCCTGTTCCTTTCCAGCTCCTTTCAGGCGCTGCTCCTCCAGTTTTCCGCCCTTGGCTTCCTGTAAGTCGAAAGTCTTGCTTGTCACGCCAACTGACGGCAACTGAGGGCTGCCTTCCCTTTCCTGCCTGCTGCTCCTGCTGCTGCTCTTCCCTGCCCTAGCTCCTCTTGTATCCTTTTTTGATGGTGGAGGCCAAGAACATGATTGGCGTCATCAGCGATGGATCTGCAAAAAGCGGCGGGGCAGTGGGAACTTGGGTGTCAACGTTGATTTTGGTCAGCGTTTGCCTGCCGGCTTAGTTGAGTGTCAATATTTGGGCGCCTCCTGTGCGTGGGGGCGGTGCTATATATATATATATATATCTATGTATCCTGATGGCGGGGGCGTGGCAATGGCAAATTAAAATGTTTGCCTTATGATGCGGCTGGAAATATAAACATGACAGGGCGGGCAGGAGGCGTAAACAAGAAAAATTGCGAATATGTGTGTACTTTGGGGGTGGAGCACACACATCCTGTGCCAGATCGATGGGAAATTCTGTAAAGGATTAGATGGCAAATCCCTCAGGCAGGTTTACTTGCGGCTTGCGGCAAAGGGATTATCGAGAGCTATCAAAAATAATGGATGTTTCAGTCAAGTCGGTAATTAACTTATAAGCTGGGAATAACATTTCATGCTTAGGGATTGTAATTATTTATGGAATTATATTATTTATTACGAATTATAAAGAGAATTTTTAGTAAATTATGAATAGATTATTCTAGGTTTGTTGGAAAATAATATTAAGTTGGTTTGGGAAAAGTTTAAGAATTGGAAAAACTAAAAATTGAAATTGGATTTTATATAATGAAATCTTTATAAATTATAATTTATTATTATTTATGGGAAAATATGGAAAGAAGGTAAAAATAATTAAAAGAATAATAGTTATGAAAAATTCTTGAGCCAGAAAAAATATTTTTTAAATCGTAATTATTTATTTATTATTTTTTATATTATTCCTTATTTATTTCTTAAGGAAATTTGACTTTCGAAACAGAAAAAAACAGAAAAAAAATTCGCACATATTAAAAAATAAATTGAATTGATAGGAAAGAGAGGGAAAGAACGTATAACGAGCAAACGCATCGCGCTCTTTTCTTCTCTTTCCTCTCGCCCCAAGCTATAGTTCTAACTGCGGCCGCTTGATGGCGTTCTCACTTTCACGACCCTTTTATACTATGTTTTAAATTGTGTTTAAAGACGGAAAGGAGAAATTTTCGACCCCATAAACCCTGTATATTCTTGATCAGCATAAAAAGGAGAATCGATCTAGCCATGTTTTAATACTCTAAATGGCAAAGCAATAAACTGTGTATATATTTTGTAATAAATCTAAAGTAAAATAATTTTTTATTAATGAAACTCTAAATAATCTTTATATAAAAGGTACATAAAATATTTTTAAAATCCCAGAACAAAGTATATAATTTAAAGTAAAACAATAATTAACAAACCAAATATATTCTCTATTAAATGCCACAAATATTCTTTTATTCATATTATAATATATTCTATTCTATATTCCTTTATCCAAATACACAACATAATAAGAGTACACTTTACCTCCTCTATAATTTTCTGGGAATTTTCTTTATTATAAGCCATGAAAATCATCCACGTGAAACCAGTAATTTGGAACTGCAATTCCGATAAGAGATCATCCCGTTCCATACAAACTGCGATGCCTCCCCGCAAACGATGTGCCACAGGACATGCAGTCCCCGTGCTAGCTCCTTGTTCCCGCCTGTTGACTGAGAACTCTTTGCATTTGTTGAACAACAATTTCCGGCACGAAAAGGACGAACACCAAAAGCCGAAAGAATCGTGTAAACGAAGCATCAAAAGCCGAAGCCAAGGCTCAACTGGTGAGATTCAGCCGAATCAGGACGAAGGACGAGGCACGACCAGCAGCACTAGCGGCGGCTATAAGAAGCGGCTTCCAACTAAAACCAACCAGAGTCGCGTCAGCAACGTCGAACGGAAAACAACGCGGCTTTAGCCAAGGAATAAAAACCAAAAACCAAAATTCAAACGACGAAATATCACGCATACGCCACGTAGTACGTTGAAAAAATACAAGTGAAGTGAAGCTACCGAAAAAAGAAAAATAAAAGAGAAACAAAAACCAAAAGCCGACAGAGGGGAAAAAGAGTTTACCGCCCGGGCTCGTTAGTGGAATTTTTTGTAGCCTTTTGGCCAGTTTACGAGCGGCTCAGCATAAATTGGTAACGTGTATATCCTTTCTTTTTTTTTGTTGCGAGGCAATTGGGGGGAAAGGAGAGAAAATGGCTCATAAAAGTGCGTGAGAGCGGAGTATTTTGGCCATGAATGGAATCCCAGCAAAAAAAAAAACCCATGAATGAAGCTGACAAAGTCAAGGGAAAATGCAAGCAGGGGAAAAGAAAACTCTACCCCAGCTACAACAAAGTGATTTATGCCGCGAATTTGCTTTAATTATATGACTTCTTGGAAGGGAGAGAGGGGGGTTACGAGTGGAAATCCAGAAAAGGATGCGAAACTTGCCGCTTTTGATGTTAGGAAAGCCAAGCACGCAGAAATGCAAATGGAAAGCCGCAGAAAATTGTTTGGACATATGTGTGTGTGTGGTGTGTTAAGGACAACACAGCACCTTTTCGTTTGGGGGGACACCCAAAACACCGCAGGACATTTAACACTTCATTGACTTTTGTGGCCCCTTTGACTCGCTGACTGACTGACTGTCAACATTCCGGCGAAAGTTTCATTTGCATTTCGTGTGCGCTGCCACTGAAAATTAATGGCAAGTTTTCCCTTACTCCCCCTTCCCCGCCTGGCATTTTCCTGTGCCCATAATTTCCCCCCCTGCCGCCTTCTTTGCCTGCCAATTTGTTTGGCTTCGAACTCTTTAATAAGTTTGCCAGGCGCCGCAAACTTTTGCCAGCAGCAGCGAATTCTTGGCCCAACTCCTTTGACAGCCTTTGACCCTTTTTGCACACTCACACACCCACACACACGCATAGAGTGCGGCAGCACGTGTGCTGTGCGTTGTCCTGGCCGTCTGATCCTGGGCTTTGACATCTAATTTATGAAGCCCTCTTAAATCCAAACGCACCAAGTTTCCGTTTCCGCTCCAACAGCAACAGGCTGCAAGGCGTCTCTCTCTCTCTCTGTCTCTCTTCTCCCTGGCGACCCATTAATTTAGAGGGTATCACGTAGTCGTTGGTTTTTATTTACAGCCGCCTTATACAGTTGGGGTCAGGATAATAGAAGTCACTTAGGAAAGTTTCACGAGAGCTATGCCGAGCAATAAAAAAGTTTCTTTTGCCAAGTGTGAGTGAGTTTTCTGTAGTAAAAAATAACACAGTTCAAAGTTGTCAAATGCATACAGAAGAATTTTTGTTTAATAAATGTTTGACAGAAGCAAAGTTGTGTGGTGACTTTGAAGTTTGAAAGGAAGGAAAATAATATTTGAAATTAATTTAATTAGAAAGAAAAATAAGAATATAAAGGACTTTGTGGGAGCTTTACTTTTTATTTATTTAATAGGTATTTTTTTGTTAGGATTGAATTAATATATTGTGCAAATAGTTATAAAATTAATTAGTTAAATTTACTAAAATATTTCTAGCAATAATTTCAAAGGGATTTTATTTTTTAAAATGGTAAACCATCATCACCTGTGTGTTCTTTAAAGATTACATTAAACTTATACATATTATATTTATATAATATTTTAAATATATACACAAATATTAAACTGACCTAACATAAGCATTAAAATCCAATCAAATTATGACTATAATTATTGCTTGTTATTATTTGCACTTTTTTGCGTTAACAAACATCCCTTCATCTGCAGATTTTATTCTATTTCACAAATTAATTTCCCTTTTAGTACTTTTAGCATATTAAAAAAAACCTTTTAAATTGATAGTTTTTCATGCTGTCTCTAATATTTTGCCTCTAACTATGGGTAAGCTCTTTATTTTTATCACTATTTCCTCTTTTTTTCGCTGCACACTGAGAGCTAAAAATAACAGCTTAAGTGAAGAAAAAAACAAATCCCAGTGGAGGCTTTTGCTAGCAACTCGCCTACTTACTTGATGTCCTGCTCCCTAGAAGTCCTACCTCCCCCTTGAATAAGGATTCCTTTTGCCCATTTTTGCTGTTGTATTGACCTTAGGTTATGTTGGAAAAGGAGGCGTTTGAGGCGGAGGCATGGCAGCTGCGTCACATTCCACAGCTTGTTAGATTTGTTGCCCCGCCAAAAAAGAAACTTTTTTAATGAGTTTCATAATCTTTGATGCGCTTCGCTTTGTTTCTAGTCCGAGTTTTCCCCCCCAGCATTTTCCTACCCTGCCGGCTTGCCTTTTCCAAAAAACTCGGCCTAATGATGTGCGAGCCGTGGAATGTGGCCTTTGAAAATTGTTTTTCTAGGGGAGGGCTAGAGGAGGGCCGGAAAACTTATTCAGCGAGTGCTAGGGCCGCGATAAGCGTTTAATTGAATGCGAGGCGACCCCTGCTAGGAGTTCAGGGTTCAGGAGGGCGTGAAAAAAATAAGTGAAAATAATAGGATTCGCCTGGCCTGATGTCCGTTTCAGGTCGCCTGATTCCGGATGCGCCTGCTGATTGCAGTTGGCAGCTCGCTTTTTAATCCGTTTGCAGAGCCGAGTTGCAGCTAGCTGACCCCAACGCCCTGTTTTTTGTTAGTTGAAATCGCTTACACTGCGAGAAAAATATAATATTTATAACTAAAAACAAATTCTTAAAGAAATTCATAAATTTTTCAAATTAATTCTATAATTGCCAAATCCATTTAATAAATCTTTTTGAATTGAACAAAGTTTCTCCCCAACTTAATCACTTTTTAAGGGATTTATTTTTCCAGTCTTTGCTTAATTTTTCCCCCCAACTGCCGAGGCATTCGTTTAAATTATTTACCCACTAATTGAGAGCCTTTCGAGTGGATTCAGCTGAAAGGCAGGCGGCCGTGGAAATTCGAGGGGCTTGCCTCAAAAAGGGGGTCAGGTCGAGTGGCAGCATGCATTTCGGTGTGTGCAGCACGTTAAATCCGGGATCTAATTCCCTTTGTGGCTGCTTAGTCCTCATTCAGCTTAAATTTCATTTGTTTAATTTCCATATTCCCTCACCGAGCTCGGAGCTGCATTGTTTTTGGCCAACATAAAACATATTGGCCAACATGCAGAGCAAATGTGCAACAAAGCACAAAGCAAGGGGAAGAAACAAGGGGTAAAAGAGGGTAAAAGAACATCTGCAGCATCTGGCAACATGGAATGCAATTGTGCAACATATCCGTGCTACTGTCGGCATGCTCTGAATGTGCCTTGGTTTGGGCTGACGCGGCGTATGCGTAATTTGTGTTCTGTGTCGCGAGACTTTCCCCTTTTCCTCACTTTTCTGCTGTGTGATAAAAATTCAAGGCGAGAAGTTTCGCATGTTGCCAGCAGGCTTCTACGAGGGGGAAGGATAAAGGAAAGATTCAGATCCGCTTGCAGCTTGGGGAGCAGCCAGGCAACTGGGATTCCTTGCTGGCCAGAGATAATCCTTTGTCCAGGCAGCGTCTTTATCTCCTTCTCGGTCTGCTTCTGGTGGAGCTTCTGCCTGTGGGTTTTCCCTTTTTTCTCTTTCGTTTTTCCTTGTAACCTTGTTGGCATAATTTTGATAAATCACTGCAGTGGATACGCCACATTAAATACATATTTCTTATTTTTATTTGTAATTTGCTCAGAGTCCATGAGGGTTTTATGGCTGTGTTGCCAGGGAAACTGGCCATTCAGTGGTGCAAATAAGCAGTTGTGATCATAATTAACTTTATCTGGGGAATATATCTAGTCTAAAGGCAGTGAAATTTAAGCCAGAATTAAGTTTTTGATGGGAAACTGTTCAACTATACAAAGTCTTTGAATATATATCTAAAAACAAATAAATTAAAGCAATATTTTCTTTTATAAAGTAACTTGTTCAAATATACAAAGTCTTTAAGGTATAAACTTTAACTATAACAATTTATAAGATTTTAATATATATAAAATACCTTTTTTGTTAAGGGAATATCTTCAGAGCTGTCTTTCAACTTATTCAATTTATGCAAAGATAAGAAAACATTTATAAAAATGCCATAAATGAGTTTAATTCTTTTCTTTTATAATAATCGTTATCTTAATTTCAAAAATGAATAAATACAATGAAAAAATAGAGGACTATTATTAAGGGTATTAGCACTTTTCCTAACTTTCACCTAGCATCATTTCCATGATATGTTTTCCTCTTATTTGGAATTTTCTATTTGCTGCTCGCTTTTTTTTTTGCCTTTGTGTGCGTGTTGGAGGGATATGAATAATCTGCACGTTATTTCCATCTGCTTTTCACTCACGTTACCCCATCTCTCTCTTCGCTTTTCCGCCTTTCATTGCAGCTGGTCTCCCCGCGAGCATATATAATACCCCCAACTCCGTTTCCCCCATTTCCCATTTGCACGGCCGTAATGAGGCAATGAGACGGGCAGCCGGAAAAGTCACGCCAGCAGAAGCGGCAACAGCGGCGGAGCCATGACATCTGGATCTGAAACGGAATCTGGAGTTTTCCGGAGTCTGGAGTGAAGGAGACAGAACGAGCAAACAGAGAGAGAGAGAGAGAGAGAGCGAGAGGAAGCAATGCTGCGCGATATCTTTCTGTATTTAGTTCTAATCGTTTTATTTTGCTTCATTTTCATGGCGCAGTTAATCGTCAACGTTTACGCCTTCCAGCGCCAGCCGTCGCCCCAAAAAGCGGAGCGCAATGAAATTATATTTGTATAGAAAGGAGACAGCCGACGGAATATATTTACACTGCAAAAAAATCACACATTTAAAACAGAAATATACAAGAGAGAAAAGTTTCAAAAGAACAGCGAAGTAATCAGAAAATAATCAAACATAAAGACAAAAAGCTTTCATTAGGTAAATGTCCTCAAACATTAAACAAACTTCACATCTCAAGTCCCAAGGGGCAACAAATATCAAAAATATTCATCAGAAATTAAACAATAACAAAAATAAACAATAGTTTAAAAATGCCACAACTTCAAAATCTTATTTTTAATAATCAACTTTTTGACTTCTACAAAAAACCCTCTCACAAATCAAAATATAAAAGCATTATTAAACACCTTAAATAATAATAAATATCCTAATTACATGAGGCCCAGACTCGTATAGTTTTCGTTCAGTGTAACCAACTTAAGGACAGCAAAAAAATAGCTATGAGTTGGTGGCCCAAATGAAGACGCTACAAAAGCTACAAAGGCGGCTAGAAGTCAAGCCGCGGCGGTTTCTATTTAATAAGAAGAGGAACTCAACTGGGTTCAACTCTCAGTTGAGCGGGAAAAGTGGGAAAAGTCGTGGGAAATGACGGCGCGGAAAATGGGGGCAGTGGCGGAGATCATAAAGGACGAGGGGGTAGATCATCGCTGGAGGAAGATAAACCCTCGAAGAACTGTTAAACTAGGTTGCGCGCTAATTAGTAACGGTAGTCTTGGGAGTGCACAGCATACACACAACACACCACACACAGCACACATCACACCACACACAGCACACCTCACTACACACCGAATTCCCTGGAACAGCCACAAACATGGAGAGAAATTTATTTAAATAACTGATTTAGAAGGTATTTCATATCAAAGTGGTTTCCTTGTTTATTAGGTTTGTAAATTAAAAATTTCTAAAAAATTAAATTAAATCTATAATTGCTTTAAATTACAGTTTTCTAAATTCTCTATATAACCATGAATCTTCCAAGAAAATATATCAAACCATAGTTGGTTATGAACTACTCCTGATAACCATTAAAACAAAATAATGTGATAAATTTTTAATTATTTAAGCATTTATCAAGGCTAGTTTAATGGATTTTTAATTATTTTTTATTTTAATTTTATAAAATGATCTATTTCCTTTAATCCTAATTTCATTGAAAATTTATATTAAAATGTGGAGAAGATTTTAAAATATTTTTCTTCATCTGCATACACTTTGGGCTGAAACACCAGCAAAGAAAGTTTTTAAAGCAACAATAAACCACCGGCGACACGTTGCCAAGGGAAAAGCAAAGGAAAAACCACTGAAAAATCCCCCTGAAACAGCAGGGAACTAAGGAATTCAGCGCGGAGTTTTGCCAGTTGCCAAAGGATGCTTCGGAAAATGAGCGAATTAATTTAATAATTTTTTGCATCGTCCGTTGCCGTTGCCGTTGCTTTCGCCACTCTTTTGTTTGCCTTTCATTAATTTTTGTCAGCATTTTTCTACTGGATTTAAAAGTGTTATTGTTTCTTTTATAATATTTAAAATTAAATCTCTCAGTTGATAGCCAGAATATTGGACATATTGTTACAGTAATTGATTGAATGCGACACCGAGCAATTTTCATTAAGCTTCTAGCAATTTTCATTGCCTGCTTTATGGCGCTGCCGGCAATCGAGGCTTTAATTCGGAAAATTTGCTAAACTCTGAGAGGGCGTGGCAGACTCTTGGGTTTCATTTTGGTTTTTTGTCTTTTATTTTTTGTTTGTATTTTTTTAATATTGATTTCTAGCCGCACTCGAGGCCTTTTTGGGTTGCGTTTTGTTCACGGGTGTTTTTCTTTCTACTTGTACTTTGTTTTCTTGGTTTTTTTGTATTGTGTGTTGTTGTTTTTCTCGGCTTTCATATTTTTCGGTTGTTTTTCATTTTGGCACGCCGCAGCGTTTTATTGTTTTCTTTTGAGCTGTTACTGCCGCTGTTGCAGGACTTCAGGACTCGAGTCCTCGAGTGGCAAACACACTTGAACACTTGACCCCGTTCGACGGCGAGCATTGAAACTTTACAATGGGCCGGGAAAATGCGAAAATGTGTGTGGAAAAGGGGGGAGGGGAGGGGCCGGAAAAGGGCGGAAAAACCCCGGCGTATTTAACTCTTGCCGGGGCGGTTTAACTTGATTGCTGTCAGTGTGTCCAAATGGAAATTAAAGTTTCATCAAAACGCTCAAAGCTCTAAGCGGATGTGGGCCAAGTTTGCCGAGAGTTTTCGAGGGGCTTCGCTTAAATTTAAATTGAAGTTTAAACTGGAAACCATTACACCAACACTGACATAAAAAAACGCAGACACTGAAGAAGAATCAAAATGTATTAATCGAAAATTATAATGTTTTACAATATAAAGAATCTACAAATAGAGGAACATTTTACGAGTACGGTTATATACTCTACTATACATACTTAGATATATGATATATACATTCGAACAATAATAGAGTTAGTTAACGATTGATAAGTGCTAAGCAGCCCCCAAAATTGTATCGAACTTGTAGCTAGATCTGAACAATGAAATCGAAAGAAATCGAAGCGAAAAATTAAAAATTGAATAAACCAAAAATAAATGTTCTTTGGCAAAAAAGGAGAGTCATAAGTGAGTTTTATTTTGGGGAGGGAAGGGAATTGTATAATGAATATTATTATAATATATATAGTTTTATTTTTCTAGGTGCTGTAATCATAATAACAATTGAAATTTAATTTTAAGGCTTGTGTTGGTAATAAAAGTACATTTTAATTGTCATCCTCTTGAAGCCATAACAATTGCAGAACTCAAGGATTTTCAAGCAGAAATATTATTAAATTTAAAGAGCTTAAAGCATTATTAAATCCATCAAAATAATTCATAATAAAATTCAAAGAAATAACCAGATGTCTAATTCTCACAAGCAAGTCAATTAAATTACCAAGAATTTCTTCATTAAACCAAGACAAATTAAACCAATTTAAAACGGACACAAAACAAGTGACTAAATGAATTTTATTTTGAATAATTACAAGAGGGTTTCGAGAATGCTGCAACTCATTTAAAATGCAACCGAACCGCAGGATCATCTCGGATTCCCTCTCAGAATTTTCTACATTCACTTGCTGGCATCCATAATTGGGGTAACAACTTGTCTCACCCTCACCCTCATCCTCGGTGTCTTAACCCCTTGGGCTTTGCCATTTTGGACGCATTGAGTGACCAGTCCATTAACGTTCCCATTTCGTATATTCTTTTCTGTCCCCTCGAGGAAGTGTTAAATGGCATTTTGGGCAATTGGCATGAGAAGAAATGAATACATTATTTCAGCCATTTAGTTGAGCGGAGGATGGGGTTGCAAAAAGGGTGGAAATCGCTTGTCATGTCACTGGGTCCTCGGACAAAACTTTTGGCTCTCGGCCAGAATGCAGCAGAAACAAAAAAAAAAGAGGCAAAAGCCGCCGGCAGCAGCCTCCTTCCTCCTTCCTCCTTGCTCCCCTCATTTTCTTCATTTTTCGCCAGCATGCAACAAGCTTGAAAACCACCCCTACCTCCCACTCCACATTTTCTTTGGGACTGCTGCATTTTCTCTGTGCCACTGGGGCTTGTTTTTATTGCATGCCAAGATGTCTGAGCTTTCAGAGGAACAACGGACATGATGAGCAACAAAAACAGAAGCTGCGGGAAAAGGAAAATGCCTCCGAAATGGATTTTTTGTTATTGTTATTGCTGCTGTAGCTGGTCGGTCGGTCGGTCGGTCTCGTTTGCTCAATTTTATTGCATTACAATGAACAGCGCCTTGACCAAATTTGGTCAACAAATGAAATGAAATAAATGCGAAATTGAACAGAGAGAAAATGTACAGAGAAAACATTAAATATTACTTTAATTTAAATGAAAAACTAAATACTTTCTCTTACAAATAAATTAATATTTATTTTTAGTAAGAACTCTCTACAGCAATCCTTATATTTATTTTTACTAAGAACTTCTTACAGAAACCCTTTGAAGACACTTCTTCCTCTCATTTATTCTCTGTGCACATAGATAGGGAATTTTGCTTTAAATCTTTAAATCAGGAATAAAATGAAATTAAAAAACATATAGAGCTATCTGGCATTCGAAATCGCTTAAAGCCGCCCACCGACAGTCAATTTTTCACTTGGCATTGGCCGACAGCTGTCGAAGGTTCTGTGTGGAACCATTCACAAGTGACGTTATGAGTGCAAACAACAACTTTTGGTATTTATTTAATATTTATTTATTATTTATTTTGTATTTATTTTGTGCTGTTTTTTTTTGTCCACTTTGATCTGTGCTATATAGCGACAAGTTCTTGGCCAAAGTCAAGTCAGCTGAGGAAACCGAGGAAAGTTCGCAGCGAGAAAGCAAAGAGAGAGGAGGGGGTGGGGAGGTAAAACGAGTCCTTGTTCCAACCAATTGACAAACGAAAATCAAAACTAATTAGACGCAAATTAATGAGCCATGCCACAACACAGCATCAGTGAGAAAATCAACAGCCGCTGCCGGGCGAGGAAAAACAAATGTGATGAAAATGCGATGTGAAAATGTGAGAAGCTGACAAACAATTTGGCAGCGGGGACAGCCCCCACCTGCCACCCTCCCTGACCTTTGGTTATATATATATATATTATTTTTTTTAAGAAAATAAACCAGCAAACAAAAGAGTTAAATTTATGGAAATTCCCTTAAATTTTGCCTGTAAAGAGAGTTTTCTCCAGAAAAGAATTCTCAGAGTGAGAAAAAGAGTGAATAATAATACAAAGATAAATATATATAAAAAAACACACACACGCATACACTATTTTATTGAAATACGAATGGACCACACGGCGTATGCGCAATTCGCTTTGGCAGCCTGCCAACGCTCTATACTTGGAGATCAACGGAAAAAGTTGCTGATTTTTTGCCAGAAATTATTTATAACTGCTTGTTCATGCACAACCACACACATACATTAGCGTGGTGATGGTAGATATATGTAGGTACAAGTATCTGTGTGTTATTTTCGAACAGCTCGCTCTTTTTTCCCCCAGCTGAGAAGCTGTGTGTTAACTTGGCCAACACCAAAAAGTGTGTATAGTTGGAAATATTTGAAATATTTGCCTTTAATTAAGGAGTGTAAAGGAGCCAGTATATATAAATATATTAGGTTTAAGATGATTGGAGCAGCTAACTTACTCAGGAAAGTAGGAAAATCAAGAGTTGAATTTGTAAATTTGCTTACCTGCAAAGAGAAATGAAAAGAAAAAGAGAATTTGTTGATTATTTATGATTTTATAGATAAGTAGGCAACACATATATATATTTTTAAATATATACACTATACCAACAAGACATAAATAAATAATTCAAAACGATAAGTAGCTATTAATCTATACTTAAAAATAGTTTAAATTGTGGAAAGTATAAGTTCTGCCGAATACGAAATACCAAAGTTAATTGAATAATTAAAAGTAATGCTAATAAAATGATTTATGTTAAACAAAAGTGTTATACAAATATATATTTTAAGTAATACGAATTTTTTAAGTATTTAAATAGCAACATAAGGAATTTATATACTCAAATCACAGTAATTTAAGTTAAATAAAGTATTTATATGGTAAGAGAGTCTCTCAAATTTAAATAAGTAAATATTTATGCACTCAACATAATATAAATAACATCTAATTAATCTCTAAGATTAATTCTACACTCTCTACTAAATATATATTCATTTAGAATAAAACGTAATTCACCCGTACAGGACGACTTATACAAAGCAAATAACTCTTGCAAATTAATGTACATAATATATATATTTAATGTCCCTAGATATTGCGCCTCTCTCAACTGTTTATTCAAATTAAACCAATTTATATTCTGCATATATAATGACATGGAAATATACGCAGAAACGAAAACAATAACAAAACTGGCCATGTGAATAAACGCCGAAAAAGCGCAATATTTACGAATGAAGTGACACATTATTTGAAATGCTCAGCAGAACATTAGATCCAAGGATTTAAATCAATTTAAAGATTGTATATTAATAATGTGAATGAGCATTTTTTATTATCTGATTTTCTTTTTTATATTTCTGTTTCGGCCCCAATTGAAAACACCCTTCCTCTGTGGAGTAAAGGCCAGGCCAGCTCAAAGTCAATTAGCCTCTTGACTGAACCCTAATGATCCCGGGCCCCTTTGTTGCCTCTTCTGACCAAGTTAATTGCGCAAAATGAGTGAAAAGCAGCTGCCGCCATGCTCTCAGCCACTTGAAGAACATATAATTTATTTTATTGCATATATAAACATTTATATATTAGAGTCGGCCAATAAAACAAAATTGCCAGGGATTTTCATACTGGTTTCTCTCAGTACTCCTCGAAGTACCCCTGCTACACATGGGAAACAATCGTAAAATGCTTAATTAACGCTCACCTACATACGTATGAGGACGAGCAGGTGGAAAATGGGGACAGTCCTGTATACAGGACTTTCCCCCTTACTCTGTGTGTGCGTGTGTTTTTTTTTATCCTGGAAAAGTCGCATCACTTTTAATTAAAAGATAAAAATTCCCTGTCCAACAGTTTACGAGGTGACTGGAAAAAGCTGAGTTTCCCGGAAAAACCGAAGGGATGGGGAATGTCGCGTCAAAACGCATAAAACGAAGAACAAGAAACTGTTAAAGAAATTAACACAAACACACAGCAGCAGGGAAGACAACGGGAACAACGGGAAATTCAAGCTAAAGTGGAAAACTGAGCCGCAAAAGGAAAGTGTACGGAGGAAGGAGGAGGAGGCCAGTCACTGGTGAAAGCAGCTGGGAAACTGTTAGTAAGAAAACAAGTGGGAAGTGCGGGAAATGCGAACTTAAAACGCCTTCTGGTAAATCAATTAAAATTTGATTCAATAAAATATGTAAATGATTGTAAAATGCAATCAGCTGTTTAACGAATTTAAAGGATTTACTAATGAATACTCTATTGAGGGACCTTAAAGACTTAATGCTTTAATTTAATGCTTTTAATTTAATTTAAATTCATTTTTTAAGTACAGTAAGAACTTAGCTAACCTTTTTTTAAAAACTGAAAGAAGTGAAAGAAGTTGCCATTATTGTATGTCTGTATTATAAATTTTAAAAACACAAACTCCAATTGCATTTCTGCTTAACAAATCCGAGAATTACAACTTAAAGTCTACCTGTCAAGTTGCCAAAGTAAACTCATTCGAAAAAATCCCATTTAAAGTCTCTGATGGCTTGCCATATCGGATATTTGTATCCTGCAACCTTCTCATCCCGGATTTTATTGCTGCCACTTCTTTTGCGATTTCCTATTTACTGCATTTTTTTTTAATGGCTCGAAACTCCTGAATCGATCCGCAGACTGCATTGACTGCCCTGCACTACCATTTTCCTGATAAACTTCGCCTCGCTAGAGGAAAACCCATAGATGAAAGCAAGGAAAAAGGTGAAAAGCGGAGCGGTACAACAAACAAAAAAAATAAAGGAAGGAAAAGTCAGAGAGCGACAGAGCGGAAGTGTGTGTGTGTGGGGGATTGCTGTTGCCGTTGTTATTGTTGTGCCTTGATTGCTGCCTGCCATGAAAACCTGCGGATAAAAAGTCAACTATTCGGGAGAGGCACTGAGAAAAAATTTAAGCTGGTAAGAGAAATTATTTATTATGAAAATAAATAAAAAAGAAGTGATTTAAATATCAAAGAGTTACAAAAATGGTCGGTTTTTCATGAATCTTATAAGTTCTTCATTAAAGTCAATAAAAGTAAGTCTTTAAAATTAATTTGTCATAAAAATATGTTAATTCTATAATTTAAAATTGCAAAAATACATTTTGGTTTAAAATTGAATAACATTTTTATAAATTAAAAAAATTTCAATCCAAAGAAGGACCTTATATGAAGAGATTATCCTTTTTAAAGTGCATTTATAAATGTTAGTCCGTTGGAATGCTCATATACAGGACCGTTCTGTGCCAGCTGGAGTCAGTCGGAGAATGTTATTTTTGCTTTCATCCTTTTGCTTTTTATTTTTTCTCCGCTTTTCCTTTTCCTTTCCCCCCATTTTGTTTTTTTTTTGGCTGATTTGAGAAAGGCAGTGCCAAAATGCCGTTGGGCAAAGGCAAAACAAGCAGGCCGGGCGCCAAACAATGAAAGGTGAAAGAAGGGGAGGGGGTGTGCGATATGGCACTCCCCTTCAGGCTAAGGACCTCCTCGAGGACCCCCTTCGGAGAGGTGTAGGTGTGATAGCAAGAACACACACACACAAGAGTGTTGGTACATTAAGTGAAATGAAATCCTGTTAAGCGAAACAATGAAGCTATTAAAAAAAATATGTAAGCCACCACCTTGGCATCCACCTCCTACATTTTCTACATTTTCCTGTGTGTGTGTGTGGTGTGTGTTCACAGGCGTGAGTGTGTGAGGGTGTGAAGGGAGGGGAGGATTGTATATGTCGGATTTTCCCTCTTCAATTTTCTGCATTTTATCCCTCGGCCAAGGTAAACCTCATAATATCGTTTAATAAATACTTTACAGCTTGATTGATTGCTTCTTCAGCAGCAGGAGCGACAGGTGCGCCAGGATATCTTACATCTAAGTAGCTGTTGCATCCCCAGGAATTACCGCAACTCCTCCGGCTCCTCCTCCTGCTTCCTTCCAACTCTAAGTAATTTATGCGTCCAGACTTGGGCCCCGAAGGAAAGCAAGCGAAACCACCAGATTGGGTCCCATGTGGCTGACTACAATCAAAGTGGCAATTGTGGGCTGGCCCCGTTCTCTGTGATTATCCCTCCAGTTGGATATTCCTTTAACCCCCGCCCCGCTATTATCCCTCACCCTCAGCGAATTCAGCGACCTGGAAATGCTTTCTCTTACTCCACCGCCCCCCACCGCCCGTTTCAAGTTTGGAACCCTTTTAGTGGTCCAGCAGTTCCTGGTCCCTGGCTTACTTCCTCTTCTCTGCTGGCCCGAAAGTATGTGCATACATTAGGGCGAGAAGTTGGCAGGACCTCAGTGCCTTCGATGGTGATTAATGTGTCTTGGCTTTTGTTTATTTTCAGAGGCTCAGCCAAGCGCAAAAGCGCCACTAAATGTTTCAGTTAATTAGCTATCGATGAATAAACTGAAAGGAACATCACAGGAACATGTGTGTTTTTGGGGCTTAGATAGAGTTTCTGTTATCCTGTGAAATGAATTATCTTAAAAATAATAAAGAATATTGAATAAGTTAAGTTCTTGTTAATTATAATATGAAAACACACCCTTAAAATATGCTAATAATTCCCTTAACATATTAAAATAATAAAGAAAACTCTTCATAAACCTACAAATTTAATGTCTTTGTTTTTCTACACTTGTTTCCCATGTTTTTTAAAATTTTTTTTCCTAGCTAGCCTCACGAGCGGAAAAAATGCAAAGACAAACTGTCGCTTGCTCAAAAGAAAAATCAGAAGAAAAAGAAGAAAATATATCAACGATGAGTGGAACTTTCAATCCGTCGGGGCATTTGTCAGTTTGACAGGCGAGCGGGGGCGAGCGAACGACGAATTTCCCCAACGAATTTCCACCCAATTTTCCACTTTACGTTGTCGTACCTTGGTGGAGCGGGTTTTGCGCCACTGCGAGGTTTTCTTAGTCGTTGTCGTGGTGGTGGTGGTGGTGCTCTCCTCTTCCAGCTCCTCCTCCATCTCATCTCCCGCCTCCTTTTCTTCCGCCCCCTCGATGACGTCATTGTCCTTGGCAGTGTCTGCCATGGCGAAAATGTGTGTTGAGTGTGTGTGTTGAGTGTGTGTGCGGCCTGAGTGTGTGCTGTAATCCTTTTAGCCCCGAATACTTTGCATTAATTTTTTATTTTCTCTCACTTTTTGCTTCACAAATATTTTGCTATAATTTTCTTGAAAATTTCTCTTTTCTTTCTTTTCTGATTTTGAGTGATTCACGAATGTCTTTTGCTCATTTTCACTGGAAACACATATGAATTTTCATTTGGATATCTGCGTGGAAATATTAATACAATATTATTTATTATTTATTTATGTATTTCGACCACTGATTTGTTATGCTTTTCGCTCTCTTTTCTCCGGTGCGAATTTATGGCTGCAGCTGCCCCGAAAAGTGAAAATTCTTGGCTATAATTAATTAAACTCGTTCACCGAAAACAACGATAACAACAACAGCAACAGCAACAACAAAAGCGATTGCTATACCAACACTCTGAATTTCGAGTGCAAATTTGTGCGCCAAAGTTTTTGGCCGGCAATTAAATTCTGTAATTATTTGTAAATAAACGGCAATGGACGCAGATTTATAGACTTATAAATCCAACAGAGTGTGAGCGAGGGGAACGAGAGGATTATCCATAAATTAAATACGAATTTGACATTCATGAATTATGGAGAAAGCTTTCGCTGTATTAAAATTCCCCCGGCCAAAACCCCTCCTCAGGCGCTTTATCCTTTTTTTCGTTGGCAACCACATTCGAGGGTTCGTTGAGTGAAAACTTTTGTCTATAATTAAGCAAATTACTTCCTCAATTTTTGGAATGAAGGAAAGAAATTTTCGAAAAGCCAAATCAAAAGAAAAAGGATACAGAGAAAAATGTTTAAATTTTTAGAACCATTTTTGAAGCGCTTAAAAATTATATTTCTAAACTTTGATAAACGATTTGTATTCTTTTTTTGTTTTGATTTGCATTTATTTTATTTAAATTTCCTTCTATTATAGTAGTTAAAGCTGTAATATTTAAGAATATATTTTTAAAAGTTCTCTAAATATTTGGTTTTCTTTTGGTAAAAATTTCTTCGATAGATATACAAGATATCTGCTGTTTTTTACTCTCATTATATATCAAATATATTATTTATAAAGATAATAAAGCAAAAATTATGCCGTCGTCGTACAAAAACATAATTTCCATTTCAAAATATCTCATAAAAAAAATATCCATAAATATCACATGACCTTTATAATTGTTTTCTGTGCATTTGTGATTCACCCAAAAAAATGTTAAGCAAGAAAATGGGCTCTTAAAATCCAATTTACAACCCCCAAAAATTTGAAATCCGAAAAGCAATAATCCTTGGGGTTAAATTTGTTCACAGTTTATGTGGCAAAAATGTATCCTTTTTTGGGTTTTTGATATAATAAAATGAGAAGAAGTGGCTCAAAAATGCACAGCAAATGAAAAGTGAAATGAAAACTTGTCTGAGTGCAAAAAGTTTTTGATGGAATTAAATTGTTTTGTGGCCATTGTTTTTATTTGCCAGCCATGTTAAATTCATGGCTATTGAAAGAGGTGTTTTTATTCTGCATTTTAATTGTTCGAATTGTGTTCAGCGGGTCTTAAATTTGTGTCAGTTTTTGTGATGGTGCGAAAAGTGTTTTATAACGAATGCATTTTAATGCACTTTTATATAGACAATGGCAGTTGAATATCATTTGTGTTTGCATTGGAATTGTATTGAATTTTTAGGTATCACTAAGGCTGTTGTTGTAGTTGTTTGTGGTTTGCTGTTGTTGTTTTGTGTGTTGTTTTTGCAGGTGTGCAGTGCTGGTTGTGAATTATTATTTGTTGAATTTTGGTTTTCATGTTTTTGTGGCATGTTGCACTTTTTGGTTTTCGTTTTTTGTTTTTTTTTGTGGGTTGGTTTTTGTGTGTTATTTTTGCGTGTGCCTGTTTTTGTTTTTTCGGCTTCGATTTGCATTGATAGCGCGTGGCCGCCCCGTGTCTCGCTTGTCAGGGGGTATTATATGGCATTATTATTGGCTGGATTTGGCCCAGAGGATCGCTCGCATGCAAATTCGGTAGTGTGTGGAACAAAACATTTGGTCGGTCGCAGTTTTTCAGCCAGCCTCAGCCGCAGACGCGCGTCGAACGAACTGAGTTGGCTCGAGAAAATTTTCGCTGGCCGCTGGCGGGCAGAAATAAGTGGAAAATTCAGTCGACAGGGGGGGGTGAAAATGCGGGAAAAATGAGAGCCAGCTAATAGAGCGGCGCACACAATCAACACTTAATGTGGCCGCGGGGAGCTGAAAAAAATTCCGCAATTCGCTCATCATCATCCTCAACGTCTGCAAAACTGAATAAGAAACACACTCTCTTATGCTATAGTCTTGAGTGTGTATGTGTGTTGCCATTTTGCCTTCACTTTTTGTATTTTTTATTATAATTTTTTTTATGCTTTTTGCGACCACCACTTGCCACCACCCTTTGGTGGCGGCTCTTTCAACGGTGCGTATGCGTAACGATGCGATACGTATGCGTAATATGACAGTTTGTATTCAACATTCTTCTTCTGTCCCTCTCTTTCTCTCTTTTACTTTCTATCTCTCTCTTCTTCTATTCGCGAACTTGGCAAAACAGGTGAACGCGTCAGGCAAACACGAAAAATAAATTACGAAAAATGCTGAACAAAAATTGTGAATATTCGCACACTCGAAATTTTGTGATTTCCAAATCGAAATTCTTTGAGTTCTGGCCGCCTCGATCCCGGTGTGTGGATGCGACTGCCTTCGTTGGCCAACTGATTGGGGAATAACCCCGCTCGATTGAATCTTACTTCGGCGTCTTTGTTGACGCCTTTGTTTCGCGCGCTGATCATGATCACCTTTTGTTTTGAACATTTCTGTATTAATCAGTCAACCTCCCGTCTCTGGGTTTCCCATAGATTTTCCATCATCCTTGTCGCGTGCATATTGCGTTTTCCTGGCTGTTTAATTTTAGACCCAAAAATTCGTGGACAAATGGCGTAGTTTGTGCTGTTTTACACAAGATTTATCTCAGCCGAATCACGGAAGCCAACCAAAAAGCGCAACTCTTGCCAAATCTGTGCTAATGATTTGTTTGCTTTTAATTATACCAAAAAATTTTCATTTAATTTAAATTGCATTGATTGGGGGTTTTTTTTTGTTTCGGGGCTAAGCTGAAAAGGTTGGTATCTTAACGGAGGGTTTATCTCCGAAAACGTATATCCAGCTGTCCTTTTACCCGTGTAATTAATTGTTTCGGCTTTCATTTTTTTTCTTTTTTGTGTTTCCCCCGGCCAAAAGTTTTCCTTTCTTTTTTCAACAAAGTTTCAGCATCCCCCTCCCCGCCTTCGGCCACGCCCTCTTGGAAACTGCTGTTCCAGCTGGGGCATTAAAAATAAACAACAACAAACGATTTGTAGGCACAACGCCTGCTAAAAATAACGCGCAGTCGGATATTTCCACCCAAAAAAGCAAGAAAATAAAATATTATTTATAGCCCAAGGAGGCTGCACATGTGTGGGTTGTCAGTGTGTGTGTATAGTGTGTGTGTTTGGGTGTGTAGTGAATCAATATGCAGTGAAATGATTTTTGAATTTCCAATTCGTAGCTGGATTTGCAGCATGTTGATGTAAAAATCGCAGATGCAAATGCAACGCAAAAAAGGAGAGAGAATAAAATGCACTGGAAAATATTTTTATTAAGGGGATATTGATTATATTTATTGGAGTTTTTATTTTCAAAATATTTTCCAACTAGTTTCACTTGAAAACTATTTGTTTTTTATTAATTGTAACCTTTGAAATGTTATTTAAAAGTTTAGCTTTTGAAAATATTTGTATATCTTGAAATTTAAGTTCTTAAACTATTAATAAGCTTATTTCACTTAAATGTAAATTTTTAATAAATAACTTTGGATTGGTTTACTTTAAATATTATAAAAGAAAGGAATAAAATATTACGGCAAATATTTCTTATTTATAATTGTATTTTAATGATAAATTTATTGAAAATTAAACTCAACAGAGAATAAAAATAAATAAAAAAATTGAATGACTTGCTTAATATTTCTTATTTAAATAGATATTTATATTTAAGTTTATTTAAGACTGCTTTTAGCTATTCAAATCCTCCCACAAACTTTCCTTTTGGTGCATAAAAAAACACAAATCATGTAAAAATGGTAAAAATCAGGCTAGATAAATGACGAACATCGACAGGGGCTGTCGGAGGAAAGGTGGGGAAGTGCTGAAAGCTTGTGAAGTCTGGCTGCATTTTCCGCTTTCCCTGTTCCAATCGATGTTTACAAACAAAAGGCGGAAAATAAATGGGCGGCAAGGGAAGGGAGTGTGAGAGTGTGACAGCAGGCGCCAAAGGTTTTCCGCTGAGGGCTTTAACCCCGCCAATGCAAAACCAAAAAAAAAAACTAAGGAAAGTGCAAATATCACCTGCGAAATCAAGGCAGTTTGAGAGCCACTGACGAGGTGAGTCAAGGTGAGTTTCTATTTTCTTGGCAGCACGCCGCCCACGTCCCACAGTCCACCACCTCCCCATTATCCACTCACTGTCAGAAATGATCATTGACATTGTCGCGCTGAAGGTGTTTCCACACACACACAGAGGAGGAAAACTCTCGGCGGAAAATTCTCAGGTGTGTGTGAGCCACTCTCTCTTCGACTTGCGATAATTGGCTCTTTAACACACACACACCTGCTGCTGCTTCTAACGAATCGAAAAAGAGAGCTAAAGGTGAGCAAACTGTTGCTGCTTCTTGCTCCTTGGCCTCTTCTATTTTCTTTTATTTTCTTCTATTTTCCCTCTATTTTTTATTTATTTTATTTTTGGGTGTGCCTGTCTCATTCCCACCTGATTCACACTTTCAGCTGAGTGACCGCGTTGCTTTCAAGGTAAATCATTTTCAATTTCGGCGTGGAGAAGGTGAGTTCATCGAGGTAAACTTGGGTGAGATTTGAATGGACTTTTTGAAATGGCCTTTGGCCTTTTTAAACCATTAAATTATTAAAAAAAATAAAGGTAAAAAACACTATAAATATTAGATATAAAATACATATTTCAGAATAGATATTTTCTTATCTGTATTATATTAAAGATTCTCCCCCTGAAATATGGTAAACAGTTGCATCAAATAACCACCTTAAAGGTAGCAAAGTTCTCGTATTCAACAAAGCCATAACTTAAGCCCAAATCAAATAAGTTCGCCTGTACTTAAATGAAAATAATGGTTATGGGACGCCGAGAATTTCCCAGGATTTCCCTTGGCCCCCGACCAACCATCCGCCATTTATTTCTGCACAATCTTGGAATGTTTGGCTCGCCTGACCATGTGCCTGTCTACGCCCCATAAATATTATTTAATTTTATATATATGTATGTATGTATGTTTCTTTCCAAGCCATTAAAATTATGTAGGTTATAATTTAAATAATCAAACAAAAAGACGAGCAGAGACAGGGAGCGAAGCTGAGCAGGCGAAACATCAAATGGAAAGCAGAAAATGTTGCCGAAGAATTTCACCTCGTCTGGGGTCGCCCTCCCAAAACACAAAAAAAAAAATAGAAGAAAGAAAGAAAAGCCTAGTACATATAGCAGAGAGAGCCGGAATATTTATAGAATTTGTTATTGTCAAAGTGTGTTGATGGGTCTTGGCCTGAACCGCGGAGGGAAGGGTAGGGGAAATCGGACGATTGGCCGCGCACAACAAGTTCAGGGATTATGAGCTTTGGGCCCACAGAAGCCTATCAATGAATCAATTTTTGTGTAATGAGTAATGGCTAGAAAAAATAATCCAAAAATATCTATGCCTTAGTGAAAAGTAAATTTTTTGGATATGTTTTTATACTTTTAAAATTTAATGGTACCCCACAACACGTGAAATATATTATGAAAAGTAAAAGAAAAGGGGGATTATAACGAAAAGCATTTATATTTCAAGCACATCATTGGGTGGGTCTTGTAGATTTTTCTGTTTTATAATTCTTAATGAATTTATTGTCTTATTATATTTTGCTATCAACAGAATTTTCTTATTTCTAAATTAAATATCACATTTCTGGTTTTATTGTTCTCACAAATATATAAATAAATAAATATATAGAAATAAGGTTTTAAATGTTTATATTTTCTGTAACTTAATTTTCATTCTCAGTCCTTGACTTCTTCTTTGTTTTAAATTGATTTCCATTTATATTGCTTTCACATAAATTTCTTGTCTATAAATATCTGATTGTTGGTCTTGGTCTTCGGCCCCACAGAAATATCCATCAGCCGACGGCTATCCTATAGATTCCATTAGAAATGTGCCCATAAAATGATCGTCAAAACGATGACAGCCATAAAAGCGAGACAGAAATATAATCTATTTCGATGGCAGGAGGAGAGAAAGGGACTAGAAATTTGCATTTAACGATCTGTTCGAGTGGTTGCTTCTGCATTTTGTGTAGAATTCGTGTAAATTAATAATTTTCCCACTTTTCTTGGGTCCCAGCTAATGGCCAATTGATTTATGGTCGTGGGAGACAGCGCCACGTGACATTTTTATGGATGTTCTGTGTCCTCTGGTTATGTGCATTTCTGATTGTGCCTAATAGTCTTCAGTCCATGGGGTTGCATATCAATCATACGCCCTGTTGAACGCATTTAAAATGGTATGAAGGTTCTCATTTGGTAGTAGTTTTAATGTTTTTTTTATAAATAGGTAGTAAACTAGGGGAATTAGTTTTGTATATATTTAAAGAAAGTTTTAACTAGTGTCTTGATTAAGAGAACGCGTGCCGCATCAATCATACGCCCTGTTAGCCGTTCTAAGAAGTGGAGAAGTTCCCAGAATAAACTGTCACCAAACCGATTTAGCAATCGAACTGCAGTTGTTCATTCGCTTGTCTCGCTGCTTAAATGTCATCGCCCACTTCCGGGATCAGTGTTTCTTGGTGCCTGTTTTTCTTACAACCTCAGGCCATTTTCCCGACCCGCTTTTCTCCTCCCCCTCGATAGACAGACAACTAATTAGAGAGGCACATGTGTGCGATCAACTTCTCTGGGACTTGCAGTTGGTGGCGCATATCAGCTTTATTTTTATTGATTTCTCTGTTCAATGCAGAGGAAAAAATTTGGGATTTAAATATATGAAAATATCATTATTTATTTTCTTTAAAATGTGCATTAAGTGGAATCATAAGCAAGCTTGATTTATATAAAAATAATATAAAAAATATCTCTCTTTAACTTATTTATATAAACTTTTTCAGTGTATATCGTATATATATTTCAGCCTGGCCAAAAAAGAAAAACCATCTCATTGCAAAACCATCATCATCATCATTCGCTGCCAGCAACAACAATCGAATGCACTGCCATTGGTTGGAAACAGAGAAAATCGTTTTAGAGAAAATAAATTGAAAATCTTTTGGAACATATTTTGTATGTTGTGATAGATTGCGAGCATTTTCAGCTGTCTGTCTCTTCGCCTTGTGTGTGTTTGCCTGTTACGTGTGGGTGTTGTTCAGTGTTTGTCTTGCCTGCTGCCATTTCCTTCGATTTCTATGCATATCCGCAGCATTCGCTGACTTGGCTTTGTTTGTTCTACTTGGGAATAGGGGGGGAAGGAGCAAGAGTGAGAGGAGTCCTTTGGAGTCATAAAGTTCCATTCAAAACACTCTTTCCAGAAATTGTTGCCTCAAAATGAACTCCTCTTAGATTTTTAGCATATTCAGTGCATACTTTTGGGGGCATAAAAGTCACATAAAATCACAAATCGAAGAGGGAAAAGTTAGCCATTTATTAAATTGAAAATAATTTACTTAATTTGTGGTGCGTCCATTATAATTAATGACATAATCCGTGAATTTAATACAACTGGTTTTAAATCAGTAAAAAGCAATTGAAAAATACGTTAATTATGGTCTTTATGGGTGAGTTTTAAATATTTTTTTTTTCAGAATTGAGTGAGTCTCATTGTTTTAATTAAAGTTGCCACCAGGAAATCGGCCATTGAATTGTCAATTAATATAATTATATTACAAAATAAATTGGCTTTTTATGTGCCTTTTAAATTCATTTACAAATAAATTCATTAACAAGCAGCAATTTGCTTGACATTTATTTTCTTTTGGAAAATTATAATATTTATTTATTTGCAAGTAAAAAGAAGAAACTTTGAATCCTAGAAATTACATTTAATATTCTTAATAAATTTCCTGCAAATTTGTATTTATAGTATAAAATACCTTAGCTATTTAATTCATTACAGTAGAGTCCTTAATGAGAGTATTTCTCTCTAGTTCAAAAATATATTAAAAACAAAACCAAAAAATTAATTCCGCTTGGAGTTGTCAATTATGGAAATAATAACCAAAGTAAGCTTAATGTTGCATTAATAAAATCTGTTTAATTGTTATTGATTAATGACTTTTTCAATAACAGGATAAGTCAGTTAAGAATGACTCTTTAATAACTTCACACAAATCTTCAAAAGGCAAATATTTTCACAAGTTTTTGTAAAAGCATATGTTTTATCGTGTCTGCCCGTAAAAGTTAGTTTCATGTTTTCCCACTTGCCTTTTGTTTTCCCACTGCCTTCCCAACATTTCCATCTATTTTTCATGGCGCATTTTGATTGATTGCACGAACGCTGCAAGCTGAGCAAGACAATGGGGAAAATGGCGCTGGGAAATGATTTTCCGAAATATTCAAATCCCCGGGCGACAAGGAATCCGGAGGCAACCGGGACCGCAGTCGTGACAGCTGCAGTGCCGTGGCTGCAAAGTTTGTTATTACGTGGGAAAATCTGGCCAATGCGTGGGAATGGCCACGGGAAATGCCACAGTCCGCGGTGACCGGCGAATGCATTTAATCAATCTAATGGACTTTCAGGTATTCAAACCGTAGCTTTCCCCCAGGGCCAAGGGGAGGGACTCATCAAATTATCACCTCCTAATCTAAATCGCTTGTGGGTCCGCACTAATTAAAGAAAAACCAAAGGTGGAAATGCAACAAAGCATCTCTCTCTCTCTTGGAAGAAAAAAAGAATGAGCAATAAAACGGAAGCAATCCAAGGAAATGGGCAGCACGGCGGAAAGCCAAGAAAAGTGCGGACCTAGAAATAAATATTTGTTTCATCAGCAAAATTGAAGGATGGAGGCAGTTCCGTGATTCAGTCGGAAAACACTGAACGGAATCAAATAAAATCGATAAAATATTGCGATAGTGCAAGTAATAGCAATAAAATAGGTTTAACTAAATACAGATTGTTTATTATTTGGTGAGTTTTTACGAGTTAAAGTCTAGAAGGTCTTTTCTTAATAAATTTTAGGTTTTATTTGTTGATATTACAATTTAAATGTAATTAAAAGGGGAGCAATCAAGACCTTGAGTCCTTCAGGAAAATCTTTGTCATTGAATATTTTTTAAAAATATGTTTTTTGAAGCTTAAGAAAATATTTGTATGTCACAAAATATTGCTTTTAAAAATACCATATATATAAACTTTTTTAACAGTTAAACTCATAACAAATATTTTAAAAATGTTTTACAAACATTTACAAGCTTCAAAGATTTTTAAAGATTTTCTTTCAGCGTTTTGTCGGAGCTGCTTAAGCGATACACTGAAAGAGAGACCGCAAACTGCTTAAGAAAATTGCTAATAAAGCAGCACAAAGTGCAAATAATACAGTAAAGAAAAAGCCAGTGTTGGGTGGGAAAACAGGAGAAGGAAAGGCAACAAAGGCCGAGGGCAGATAAAAAAGTGTGTCGATAGCTGTGGAGCTCAGAGAACAAGTAATAAAGGAAGAAAACTCCGGCTGCAAGCGAGAGGGCAACGTTTATTTTTAAACATATTGAAAAGCCAAGAAGATGACGACGAGAAGCAGTTAACTAAAGGCATCGGACGAGGCGAATGAAAACAATTTTATTAAGTGAAAAATACGAAGGCAGAAAATAACCCGCAGCCAAAATAAACAGACCAAAGCCAAGGCAGAAAAGGGGGAAAATCGAAGAAAAAATAAGAAAAGCGGGCAAAGCAAGGAAAGCGGAAGAAAAAAGAGAGAGAGAGAGCACAGCAAAGTCCTTGGCAGTGGGAAAATTTGAGGGGAAAATCAACGGGTTGCCCCCCTTCCTGGGGCAGCAAAAGTGGGCGGAAAAATCGGAGGATATCTGATTGAAAGATGCGTCGAGGCGTCGTAGTCGTTGTCGGTATTGTTGCTATATTTGTTGTTGGTTTTATCGCTGTTGGTGTCGACTCACCTTGAACCACAACAACAACACCGCAAGACGCACAAACGCACGAAGCGCAACAAAGGGTACACTTGAAAAAATATGAGATTGGGTTGAAAAGGTATTTTAAAATTTATAAATATTTTTAGGAGAGTTAAAAAGATTCCTAAAATGGTCAAGATAATTATAAAATAATAAAATATATCTAAAATAGTAAGTAAATACATTAATGAAATCTGAAATAATAATTATAAAACAAGACTTAAGAATTCTCTTTATATAATCTCTAAAAAATGCTCAATATCCACCTTTTTAAAGTTATAATAACGAATTTATTTATATATATATTTTTTTTAAATAATAATTATAATACAAAATTCAACCTTTTTACAATTTATTTATCTAATAATCTCTTAGAAATTCCCATCATCCGCTATTAAAAAACTAACCAATCAATTAAAACTTAATTTCATATATTATATATATTTCTTCCAGTGCAGATCAGACACAATTAAGTGCAGAAAGAAAACGGAAGCAGACGACAAAATTTTACGAGCCAAGCAGAGCAGCCCGAAAAGTCTCAAACGCAGAGGAGGAGGGAGCGGGGAAGATTTTCCCAGAGCAGCAGGTGACAAAAGCAGCGACGACTTCTTTACATAAAAGATTGACAAGTGATTTTCACACCTAAGTGGCAAGCGCAGGAAAACACACAAAAGCAGCAACAACAACATCACAAACAACAACAACAAGGTCGAGCAAAGTTTTTGAGTTGTTTCGGGATTTTCCTTCCCTCCCCCCGCCCCTTGGATTATTTTTTGGAAAATTTGTTGGGAGGAAATTGTTTGGGGGCATTGTTCGTGTGGCTCCTCAGTTAGCTAAGTCGATAGATTTTCTCGCCCTCGGGCAGTTTTAATTTGTTGAGTGGCGGCGAAGGGGGGGTTTGAGCATTGAAAATGTTACAGAATTTTGATCGAATGATTGAGTGGGAAAAACTTTAAGAGTTTATCCCATAAAATGGGATACTAAGGAGCTTGAGGAATGTGAGAAGGTTAATTCATTAGATTAATATACCTCTTTTCTGACTAAATTCACTTTGATTGATTGACGAGGTAACCTTTTTCTACAGGTAATTTATTAGAGAAGGTGTTATAGCACTTTATGGCAGTTAGGGAAGGATTAAAATTTATTATCAGGTGAAAGTGATATTGAAAACATGTTTTTAATAATTACAAATAAAGATAAAATAATATCAAAAAATATGTGTATATATGGTAAGTTTAGTTATTTATTAGCAATACTTTTTTAAATATAAAAAAACTTAACTTTGTTGTGTACAATAATAAATCTTCTTAGTATACATTAAAATTTATATTTTATTAAAACGTCAGGATATAAAATAAATAAGTCATACAAAATAAAAAAGAAAACTATTTTGACTTTTACAGTACATAATATTTAATTAACTTTCTTTTTTAGTTTGCATAAATAAAGAAAGAATTTACTGGACTCTTAATTGTTCAATTGTACATTTATAAAATATTTAAAAATTACAAAAATTATATTATTTGAGATCAATTTATTTCTTTTTGTTTATTATAATTTCTCCTCTTTTATTTTCCTATTTAAACCGATTGCAAAATACATAGATATAGATACATAATATAGAGCCTTTAAATTTCCATTTATCTCTTGTGCAAAAACTCTTTAAATATATATGTATAAAAAAACAACAATATTCCATTCACATTTTCCTTGTGTCAACAGCATACGTTTTTAAGACAAATCCTTGAGAGTATTTTATACTTTGTAGTTCACTTTTATATATATATATATATATATATATATACTGAATAAACCTCTTGAATCCGGCCCTGTTGCCCCCCTGATGAGCGACTTACCGCAGCGTCTGTGATGGCCATGACGACCGTTTGGCTTCCTGGTGGTTTTAGTTGGGTTCTATTGTGGGTGGTGGTGCCCTCGGACAGGAGCTCGGTGGGTGGACTCTTAGAGGGTGGAGGGAATTTGGGTCTAATCCGCTTTTGCCAAAATCGAAATTACTTGAATGGGGGCAATTTTGGCTATTGCGCAGATTTTCAATACAAAATTTTGTAGTTTTGCGCTAAATGGTAGAATATGTTGGATATATATATCTCAATATATATATATATTCTTTGGATCGCAATGGCACTGGCACACACACACTCTCTCGCACACACACACGCGGCAACACACGTCACAAACTAAGCAATTCTTTGGAGTGGGTTGTATCCAAAACTAATCTATTTATTTGGCTTTAGCTGACCGGACTGATTCCATTTCATTCCAGCTGGCCATATAGAGCTATAAATCAATAGTTTCGGTTCGATTGCTCCGCGATTGATTCGTCGGTGCGCGATGGTCGGGTCTGCTTTGTTTTGGGGTTTTGCAATGCAACTGACTGCGAATGCGAAGCGAATCCGAATCAAAGTCGGAAGCTGCATCGAAATGCAATCAAAGTGCCAATTGATGTCGAGTGTCTGTTTGTGCCACCAACCGCCGACGACGAGCTATATTACCCGTCTATATATATATTAAGGAACACTGGGAAAAGTTGAAATTATAAGAATTACTTCTTAGAGAGATCTAAGGATCAAAAGGGTTTAATTCTTAAAATTATTAAGAATGAAAGTTTGCCATATTATGTTGTGAAAAATTATTTATTAAAAGTAGATTTTATGCATATAAAGGCGAGTTAATATTTTATTTTAAAATGTATATTAAAAGCTTCCAATTTAATCGTTCCCCAAAGTCTTCTTATTTTTCTCATTCAAGTCTAAAATTTTCCCTTAAATTTTTCAGCTCAGTGTATATAAAATATATACGTGTTGGGTTTAACTTTCGATTTCTATGCTGTTGACAAATTCCTGGCATTCTCGCTAATATTCCTCGCAAGTCTTTTTCGCTCAGGAATTCTTCTTTTTTTCCTCCCCAATTCGAACGGAAATGGCAGCCATTGTCACGGCCAAGTGGCTGACTTTCGAGAGGGCCTCTTAATTCGGACTTATGGCCACTTGTAACCAATTAAGCCCGGTTTCGTTTTGAATATTAATGGGCACATTAACCGCAAATTGCAGCCAGACTGCAGTAATTACATTTGTTAATTTGAAATTCACGAAAAAAATACAAAATATAGCATTCAATGAAATACGATAACTGAATTAATTATGCCAACAGTTTGATTGCAGATGAGAAATGCTTAAAAGTTAATTAACACAATTTAAATATTTAATTTAAAAAAGTGGCAATTAAAGTTTAAAACGATATATATATTTTGAGGAATTTTTGGATTCTGAAATTACCTTATACATTTAATTTAACTCTAACGAAAAATATCTTTTATATTAAAATGCTTTCAGACTTTTTAGATCAAATATCTATACTTTAATCAGATATAATTTCCGTTTACTTAAAATAAATAGATAATTTTATTAAGCCTAATAATTCAAAACAAAATCAATAATTTGTATAGTAAAAGCAAATAACAAATTCAAAAATTAAAGTTATAAAATTACAAATTACTTTAACTCCCGTGGGAGTAAACTTTTCAATAAAATACTTTCTAATCAATATTACAGCACCTGTTTCCATGGAAATGGTTGGTAATTAAACCCAAAAAAAGGGTATGATGTCCTAACTCGAATCAAATAACAAAATTTCACCCATACTGGCCACCGAAATAAAAACAACAACAAAGTCAAATCGAGAGCATGGCCGTATGTCAATTTTCGGCATATGGAATTATAGACCGGATTAGGGGTCAGTGGCTGTTATTGCTCGTTAGTTTTTGGTCATCATCCAAATGGAAATGGGAATTTATGGGGCTTATTTATTTGCACTTCATAGAGAGACCAGCAGATGATGATTCTGTGTAAACAAGCAGATGTCAGATGTGTGCAACGGTCGAGCTTGTTGTTAATTTATTACTGGATTTGGGTTGCCCAAATGTTTGTTCAGCTGAAGTAATTTGCAAATTGCGCTTGGCCAGCCAAAGAAACAATTGTCAGTGAATTCGGAGTATTATAATTGGAAAGGAAAATGTTAATAACCTGAGGCAAATAACAGCAGCAGCACCCACATTTAAGCAGGCTTGATCCTTTAAAAGACAGGCAATTTTCAGCTAATTGGTTTGTTTCATTTGCATTTGAAACTTTCTCAAAGGAGCTGTGTTATTGGCCAGAGATCCCTGCCATGGAAAATCTGCAAAATTTCCTCATTGAATTGCCAGAACAGAACCGACATTGTTGGTAGCCCTTCAGCCCCTTGTCTCCCCCGTTTCCCCCTTTTTAGCTTGGCTCTCAGGCACGCAGAAAACTACGCAAAACATTTTGTAAATTGAATTTTATTTGTTGAGATTTTTGCGGCGCGCTCAAATGTAATTGAAATAAATTTTCAATAGAATATCCGCCCGAAGAGTGGCGGAAGCTTATGGCAGGCAATGAAATTATTTGTTTGTTATTCTAGCTGAGCTGTAACGCTCGGCCAAGCCCATCCACAAGGAGCAGGAGCGGGGTTAAGATGCTGAATTTCCGTTGCGGCAGGTCAAAGCAGCCCCCCAAGGAAGGGGCTAGCGATTATATATATATATATATTGGATCTGGATAAATAAATAAGGCAAAGTGTTTGAAAATTACATGAAATATGTGCCAGTGAGGAAAAGAGAGAAGCCCGCAAAGAGAGAGCATATAGCTTGGCGGCATAAATGGCACGTTCATCATACGCCCCGTGTACACAATTTGGCAGCTTTATTTATATACCCCAGCATGAATGTGGGATCGCTGCTAGCACATATCAACCACATTCCCACACATATGTATGTATGTGCCTCTCGCCTTATGTTTTCACGCAAAACGTTTGCTTTTCAATTATATAAACATATTTCGATTGTATTCAGTCAACGGCTGGGCTCTCCTCGGTGTGTGCATTAAAATTATAAATTGTTTGAACAGCCAAAGGCACAAATAAATAAAACAGAGGCAAAGCGAAATGAAACGAAACGAAACGCCAACAAAATGAAAGCGAAGCGCATAAATAACTGACCAAAATGTACTCGAAATTTGGAATAAATGGGCGGTTTTGTTGTTTTTTCTTTGAATTTGTGGGTGGTTTTTAGGTCTGTTGTGGGGGAAGGTGGGGTGGCATCTCCTTGGGAACTGCAACAAGTGAATGGAAGCTAAGCGAGCATCAAAGGCCAAGAGACGCCTGACATTGAATCGTCTTGTTGTGTCACGCCTTTTAAAAAAAATAAAATTTAACACAAACAGTGAGCACACACAGACATAGGTGGATTTTATACACCGAAAGAAACTAAAAGAAATAATTTGAGAGAGGGAAATGTAGAGTTAAGAGCCTTTTTCTTTGAAGTTTTCTTAATTTTATTTAAGGTTTTCATCACCACATACTTAGCTTATCAGTATAACTCATTTATATTTCTCCCAGTGCACAAATTTTCCACCCATACAGGCAACCAGTTTGTGAAACACACGTTTCAATGGCTGCCAGTGAGATATTTGTTTGGACTTGAAGAGGCGCCACCGCGTTGACAGCTGTCAATGAATGGGGGTGAAGGGCGTTAGGGAAACATTTTGCGGAAAGGGGAGAGCAATGCAGGGGTTCAGGGGGGCTATACTGCAGAGACAGCTGTCCCTGCTCTGATTAGCGCTGCGGCTTTCCACAGTTTTGCGGAATGCGCTGGCGAATTTGAAAACAAATTAATATCACAGCGTCAACACAATAAAAGGCGAGGGGAAATTACTGCGTTCCACCAAACCGTTTCGTGGCCAGGCTAATCGCATGGAAAAGCTCGGAAAATAGTTTTCCCATCATCCGCATTTGCAACTAAATCCTCTCTGATAGCTGGAAGCTGGGAGCTGGCTTCCCCCACATGGATTTCCAATTAATCTCTGTTCAATATTATGATGTCTAATCAACGGAATCCTGTATAGGACAGGACAGGACAGCAAAATCGACGACAATGGGACCCACGGTGGCCACAGGAAATTCCATTATCCATGTGAGTGGGTTGGGGGAGTTGGACTGGCTTTGGTTTGCCGCCTGGTTATGTGAGTTTCCGGCTTGTTGCACAAATTAGCATGGACCATTTGAGCAGGACTGCGAGCTGAGCAAGGATTTCAATAAATATATCCTGATTTGGGAGGGATCATATATAATAACTGAGGTTACTGACTAAACAGTACCCAGTATTAGGGACATTTTTGGTCATTTTACTTCTTTTTATAAATTTTTTATTTATTTTATTTTATTTTCTGTGTTTACAATTTATATTTATAGTTACTGTTTACTAAAAGTGAATTAATTTAAAATTCCGTTTATTTATTAAAAGATATAAAGCTCTCTTTGTGGCCTACGAGGCGTATACGCAATATTTGCATTACTCATACGCACTGTTGTCTTTGTACAAATTCAATCAGAAAACAGTGGGAGTTTATTGAATTTTTATATGCTCTTTAATAATCTTTTTTGTTTTTAAAATACGATTTCCTTTTTATGACAAATCTGTGCATTTCAGTCAACTACAAAGGTCTCTTTGTTTAATGTTATATCAAAACAGCGGGGGTTCAGTCGATTTATCTTTTAATCAAACTATGTAAAGACTGAATTTTTTAAACTAAAATCAGTAAATTTTTTATAATTATAATTAAAATAATAACCTGCCACAATTATCTCCCAAAAAGGTGAAATACCCCACGAAAAACCATAATTTAATAAGCATATCAAATCGGCAAACAAACGGACAACGGTTAAATCAACTGTGAAATTTATGACAGTTTTCCGGGTAGCCCGAATTAAGGATAAAACGGGGCCGGGAGCTGGGGGCAGACAACTGTGACTTTATTTAACTAATTTTGCATTTTGAATTCGAAGTCGACTTGGGTCACGTAGCCCTGCGGCTGGAACTTTGACCTGTTAAGCGCATAAAAATGACAAGAACGCTACGTGACTCATTAGCCAGGCTTTCGACCAGGAAAAAGCCGCCGGCGGCCAAAGCCGAGAGAAAGTGGGAAGTTGGCCAGTTCATGGGTTCAGCAGTTTAGCAGTTCACGAGTTCAGCAAACGGATCCGGAGTCCGGACTTTGGCAACGCAATTAGTTCGGTAAAGCTGCTCCGGGCGGAGCACACACGCATACCATATGCCATATGTATACACAAACACACACATCCTTATCCTTATCCACGGGACCCGGCTTACACAGCTCATGCGTTTTCATTTCCATTTCTGGGGCCCCATAAAAACGAGAAAAAAGGCCCAGCCGACCCCAAAAAGCAAATTGCAATGCAAATTTAATTTGGCTGCCATAAAACTCGACGAAAGAAAAACAGAAAAAAACAAAACCAGGAGGGGGCCAGACAGTCGTAAAACAGCGGCAGAGAAATCGAAGACTTTCCGGGCAACAAGAGGTGGGGCGGGAAAATGCGAGGAAACTGCATGCGTGGCTGCCGCGCCAAGCCGGAAATGCAATTTGTAATTTTGTGCAACGATTTGTGGCAATTAATTGCTGCCCCACCACAGCACCCCATGTGCCACCACCACCTCCTCGTCTTGAGAGCGCGCCAGACCGCAAGACACGGAAACCTCAATATTTATTTTTTGTTATTTGTTACTTTTTTACATACGCATTTTCTTTTCTTTTCTTTTTTTTATTTTCCTGCAGACTTTGCATTTGTTGGCGGCACAGAATTTATTGCATTTCATTTTTTTGCAATTTCTCTCGTCTGTCAGGCGTTTTTTTTTGGGTTTTTGCTGGGGATTTTTTGGCATCGAGTATTTAAGTGATTTCTGCTTAACAATAATTTAATTTTTTCGTCTTTTTATAAGCCCCACAAATTGAAATCTTTTGTGATAATTTGCGCCGAAATCAAACAGCTGCAAAATTTGTTTTCTTCTATGTTTTTTTTGTGGGTTCTTTTTGCTTTTCTTTCGGCGACGTCGCCTATAGAAAGTGTGGCCGAAACAGAGAGATTTATATATATATATATATATATATATCCGCTTATATGTCCGCCTATATCGGTGGCCCAGTGTGTGTGATGTATAATGTAGGGGGAAGATTTATAATATTCGTGGGACCGTATAAACAATTTGTTAAGACGCACATAGAGAAATGGCATTTGGTATAAATAATATCGCCAGAGTTCGCCATGTTTTTGGCCAATTTCACAAGCAAAGAGATCAGCGTGTTGGATCCCTTTTTCAGAGCATATGAATAATGATTAATGGTGTTTCATAAGAAGAGCGCAACAAGGGTGTTTTAGTTTTTGAGAAAAATTCATTCTATACTTGGCTTAAAATATTTTAATTATTTTTAATAAATATTATGAACATGTCGGCGAATCATTAATCAATTATTTTATGTAAATTGTTATGCTGAAAAGTTCTTCTTAAAATACAGATTACTTATTAAACAATTGACCAAAGTTAATTTATTTGTTTTCAAGAATATGAATAAAATGTAAGAAAATTTAAATTTAAACCAAAACAATGTTGTTCTCTTTCGACCTATTTTGTATAACTAATCATCGAACTTATACTTAGATTTATAGTTGCTTAATAAATTTCTTAAGAGATACAAGAAGTAAACAAAAACACAATTTGGGGAAATTTCAATGTTTTGCTAAAATATTTTGATCACATCAAAAATATTATTTTCCTTTTATGAAATGTATAAACATAAATATAATATTCAAAAAAGAAATGTCTGGAATATTTTATAACCCCAAATTCAAATTTGTATAAAAATTAAGCCAAACTCACCTCAGTGATCTTCATGGTGCGCTTCACAGTTTTGCGGGTTACTTCGGTGGTCTCCTCCACAACATCGCCATCCTCGTCAATGGTCTCGGTGACCATTTTCTCGGTCTCGCCGGGTATCACCTCCTCGGTCCTTTCGGTAACCACGCTGGTCTTGCTCACGGCATCAGCATCGGGCTTGGCTTCGGTTTCACCTTCGGGCTTGGTCTCCTCGGCGGAGCCACCGAAAACATCCTCAATGTCCGACATGGTTCTGACTTTGAATTCCTCCTACACGATGCGATTGCAGTTTATGTTTTTTTTTTCACTTTAGCTTTCTCCTTTCCTATATAGTTTTCTATGTGTTCACTTTCACTTGGTTCGTTCCACTGGATCCACTGATCACTGATCACAAACAATAACACATATAACACGCAGAAATGCTTGGTGTTTTTTTCTTGCTTTTCTTGTGGCCTGAAAAAATGAACGAAATGAATGAAATTTGTATTTTTCTTTTTTTTTTGTATATTCCGTTGGGCTGGCTCTTGGCAGCCACCGATTATTATATAAACAAGTGGAATTTCGCGGCGCGATTGCTTGTTAATAACTTTTGCTTTGCTGGATAATGATAGGATTTAAGTTTTTCGGTTTTCTAGGGATCCTTTAAGTTTTTATGCCTTCGATCCTGTTGGGAACTGCTTGATTTTCAAACTGAGAGCGAGATACGTCGAATGGCGGCCACGAAAGGCGCGATAACAACGAACAACGGATACGGAGAACGGATAACGAATAATGAAACAACGTAACAATGACACAATGGGACAACGGATAACCCCTGCCGGATGACAAAACACACCGAGATGGCGAAACAAATTGAAATGGCTATCAAAAACGCATCACTTCAACTTGTTTCGCAAACAAATCCGGAATAATTACGGAAAAACGGAACGCACACGAGGCGAATTACACGATCTCACGGGTCTTCTGCTTTCTGCTTTCTGCTGTTTTAGCCGCTGCTTCTAATTCCGCCGCTGCCACCGCTGCTTCTCCTGGCTAGAATTATTCTGTCTGCCCCACCGGAACAGAGCGAGATGGCCTGAGCCGGGCATGGTGGGGCAGGCAGTGGCTGGGCGCAAGTGCAAATGGGACAGCCAGAGATCCACACTCTCACTTGCCACTCTCATTTTCCACGCCGCGTTCTCTATAATCTCTCCACTCTCACCCGCTGCTGCTGCGGCGGCCAACAGCTGCGCCACCAGCGATCCACCAGCGATCCTCCTCAGCCGTTTGCTCTGCTGACGTCTGCCTCAGTTTTTGAATTTTGAATGTTGATCTTCGTCGCGTTTCAAAACTTTTGTTGGGGTTTTTGGGTAATGTTCTGGCTGTCTCTACATGGGGAAAAATATTTACAACATTTTGACCATATTCAGGATATTAACTGGGCCTAAAAAGAGGTCTTACGTAGGTAGAAAAATTAGAAAAAGAAAAAAAAAATGAAAATTTTAATAAAAATCGCATGTTGAAAATGCATTTTATTTTATTTTTTAAAACAGATTATTTTTCGCTTAAATATATTTTTCTTTAAATTAATGTTTTCAATTTTTCTCAGTGTTCTTTTTGTTGTTGTTCCTTTTTTTTGAGCAAATGTGAATGTGAATTTGAATACGATTGCGAATGAGTTCGCTCGCTAATTGTCCGCCTGTTGCAATTTCTCCTTTAGGCCAAGCGACTGCAATTAGTGCGGCTGCCCCACGTCTGAGGCGCGTCAAATTTGAAACTCTTCCTTCTCAGTACTTCTCCTCTTTGGACATATAGCACATCTCCTATAGTCTCCTACCTCCCCATCCCGTTGAACTCCCCATGGCAACCCCACGCATACTCCGGGCTATTTTTGGGCATACGCCGTACAACAATAGACCAAAATAGAGACGGAGCAATGGAGAGTAAATGGAGAGAGGAATACTTATTGTCGATCCGGAGAGGAGTTGTATCTGATTCTAAGTAAGCTGAAATTTTTAAGATTTAAATGTAATTTCTAGTTGATATAACCAAAGTTACAATATTACGTATACGACACATTGTACGGCTAAAACCAAATAGGGATTATCAAGATCCATAACCATTTACTTAAGCTTTTTATATATTTTTCTATTAAATAATATTAAAAAATAAACTTTTCCCAAGGTTTCAATATCACATATACGAAAATATCACGTATACAAATATTTTGATCCAAGAAACATCAAGAATCCCTCAACCCCAAAATTTATTCAATCAATCTCTAGTAACAAACAATTACTAGATATATTTTTGCCTTTTTCCATAACATTTTCTGTATAAATATTTATGAATAAATTCATAACCATATATGGTAATATATTTGAGCTTAAATTCAACACAAAGATCTATATATATCCTTCATAAAACCCTGTTTATTATTCAATAAATTCGCTTTCCATTGTTATTTACTCATTTTTCCCAACAACGTCATGTCCAGCAGACCCCTCTCGCCCCCTGATACCCTGGGTAAGCAAACAACTCTGAATCGGTCAGAATATATTGGGCCGATCCGGCTGGCCATTTGGCCGGGCGGCATTTCGCGTTGTCTATTCCTTTATTCCTTGTTTTTTTTGCTCACTTTTGCCATTTCTTGCTATTTTCTTTTTTAATTTTTGGTTTTTCTTTTTCTGTTGGCGTTGCCGGCGTTCGACAGCTGAGCGGAGGCAGTGCATCGGATGGGATCCATCCACCATGGCAGTAGTTCAGGCAATCTGTCTTTATTTATGGTTGATATATATGTCTACTTCTATAGATTTTTTTTCTAAAGGTTGCTCTAATGAATTATGAATAAATTAAGGAAAAAATTAAAAGGAAAACATTGTCACATAAATATGTGTTTATAATTATTTTAAAAACTGCCAAATGATATAAAAAGATATAAATAATAGCAAAAAGCATTACAATTTCATTTATTTCAACAAATTTAAATAAAATATGCACATACACAAAGTACTTACATATTATTATTCTTTCAAAAAGTTGTCCCTTATTTATGCATCCTTCCTCAATTTAATAATCCTTTCTGCCATCACTATTTCGCTTCAATCGATGCCCAAACAGGGTGCCTTTTGAGGCGCATCTGTCGTTGCAAAGATCTCAAGTGATTTCTGGCCTCTGTCTTCTGTCCGATGTCTGAATTTGTGCTGATTCTGATTTAGATTTTGATTAGCGAACGCCTTCAATTGCTGGCATTAGGCATCAGGGGCTCTTGATTTGACAGCGAATTGCGGACTTCCTGTATCGCAACGCAACTGCGAGATATATGAAAGACAAGTGTTTCGAGACGAAAAAAAAGAACCCCATCCCCCCATAGACTGGTATATATTCCCCCCACGATTGCTGTGTAAACAAAGCGCCAAGCACACGCAAGACAAAATATATTCTAAAATTAATTTTCGAAAATGTCTTTTCAGCTCTCACACAGCAAACGCAGCGCGGGACAAATGCCTGTATATAGATCCCATCCAATGGATGTGTCTCTGATGAGCAAATGCAATTATGTGGCAGCAGTCAGCAGAGGGAGGGGAAAGGGTGCTGTGGCAAAAGGGGGGACTGCAGGAGCACTGAGAAGCCGGGTAATGAATAGCGTCACGAAATGGAGCAAGAACTTCTTTCATTTTCCTCCTCTTGCATCGCAATGAGTGTGTTTGCATGTGGAAAACCACGATGATGACAGGGCCAAGCCACACAGAGAAAGCCAAAGGATAACATAAGATAATACAGAAGCCACTCACACACTAAGAGAGCACAGCAAAGAGTACAGCAAAGGATGGGAAACTATGTATCCTTGAAACAGTTAAAGCTAAATTTGTTTTGAAAAGAAGAAACTTTATTACGAATGTATCCCTTTTATTGAAAAAACACCATCCTGACAATATTTAAAACATTAAAGTCTCCCTTTTTCTGTAAATATTTTTCGCATAAGGATGGCTATAATTTTTGCACCATCTGTTGATGCCTGCATACGTACGTCCCCTGGCAGCTGCTCGTGATCCTTTCTGGCGTCGAGAAATCAGCGCTCAAATATGATTAATAAGTAATTTCTTTGTCAACATCCGTTGAAAGGGGAGAAGGGGGAGGGTGACTGGCATGACGACAGCGGCGATAACGAGAACGACAACGACGCCATGGAAATCTTTAATAAAATACATGCATAAATAAATTATAGGGCGAGGAAAACAAACCGGGGCAAGATGAACTGCGCCAGAATGGAAACGGAGGCGAGCTGGTAATAAAACAAAGCGACGACGGCTATACAAAGAAGCGGGGGCATCATGGGGTTAAGAGGATAAAAGGGGAGCGAAAGAGAGCAGAACATGACCGCACTTCCTATATTTTTTTCCCACCCCACCTTTCCGCCAACTCCTTGGCCTTGGCTCTTGTCTGTTTATTTCACAGTTCTAAATTGCACAAAGTAAATGAAGTACTTTTTATTATAAGTCAACAAGCTAAAGAGAGGCCTTTCTTTCACAGAGAGAAAAATATGTACATATAGGATATTTAGGAATGTCAAGGAACTTTCTGTAAGGGAACAAATACGTATTTCTTTCAGTGAATCCTTTCCCCCCTTCACTCTTCCCTTACTCACTGCTCTTTGAATGCGCTGTCGTTTTGCCAAGTGTCGTTGACTCGCGCTGACCTAGAGGGAAAAATAAAGGCAGTGGAAAGGCTGGGTAACACCAAAAGGGGGAGAGGGAAAAGGCACAGCCCCATGCCAAGATTCATGTGTGTAGAGCACAAAGATAATTCTGGGAAATGAAGAAAAGTTTTCGCTTCAGTCTCGGATTTTCTCCGGCATGCAAAAAGCGGAAGGCCCGAAAACGATTTCTGTCAACTTCTGGAGAATTTTCATTGCCTGCCTGTCCATTAATTGAGCTGTCCAAGGGGGTGGTACGGCAATATCGGGGCGGGTGAATGGAAAATGGGGAAAATGTGGAAAAGCAGCTGGCAATCGAGCATTGAAAAGTTCAGATTGCTTGGGCATCCACGAACGCACACACACAGCCACTCGAGTTGTTTGACTTGCGATTTTCCTTTTAAGTCGAGCGAAATGCAGTTACTAGCTGCCGGAAAATGAAGGAAAAGACACAAGTACACACACACACACATACACAGCAGTTGAGTGGGAAATGCAATGCTGGGAAAACTAAAACGGAAACTGCAAATACGCAAAGATTTCGCACAGCATACTTTTAGGTGAAGCTTGCCGGCAGGAAGCAACGGAATGTCCCTAATCTGGTAGCCCGTCCTGGTGTGGTATGCATAAATCTGCAGCACTGTTGGCAAAAGAATCCTTCGTTGTCTTCGCCCTGTTACACACACACTCACACATACACACCTCTTTTACACACACTCTCACAGAGAATGAGCAATTTCCCAGCAATTCTTTGGCCACTGCCAATGTTTGCCCTCGCAAGTTCTATGCTGCGCAAAATATGTTCGCTTATCAGGATCCAAGTGGCTGCCGCCACTCACCACAGCAATTGCACTGAGAGAAAAGAGAACTATTATCAGTAGAAAATATTATAGAAGCCAGAAATAAATTCTGAAGTATTTAAGAATTGTTTAAGAAAGTTTAACGACAATTTGAATGGGTTTTAAAATAATTGAAAAGAAGTCCACAAGTTATAGCACAATTTTATTATTTACTTACAGGTTTCAGACCCCAGGGCTTAATTTTAGATACAATTTCGAATAATAGGCAATTTTATAGCTCCCCTGGTGGTAATAAATATCTCAATTTCTTTGAATCTTTTGAAATTTATTATTTACAGGTTTTATAACAATTTTTATTATATTTCTACTACCTGTGGGAGGAACTAGAACCACTTTAAGTATTAAGGCAATTGAAATGTATACATTTAAAATTAAAAATAAATAATTAAATATATTAATTCTTGTAAAATAATTAAATATAAGCTGAACTATAAATCTCTCTTATTTTTTTTTATCCCTGCACATACAAAACTTTTAATCTTAGTGGAAATTAAAGGCGGAATGAAGGAGGTACATTGCAATTTCTGTGGCCGAAGGGGGGGATTTTGTATCAGCGACTGCAGGCCCCTGAAGCCAGGCGAAAGCCAAGTGAGTGGGTTGCCTCCCGGAATAGTTGGCCAAGTATCTGCTGTAAATGTATCTGCGACCAGCAACTGTATCTGTATCTGTATCTGCAGCCATTGCTGCGGGCTGTGTGGACAGTAAACAGTCGAAGCAGAAATGGAAATAAATAGTTGCCCTGCTCTTTTGTCTAATTAAAACGTTTCATTTCGTTCCAGCTCCATTTGTTGACGTCACACGCACAGCACACGTGTGTGTGTGAGTGTGAGTGGTGGGTGTGTGTTGGCAACAGTTACGTTAAGGATGCAAGGGTATATCTGGGGTCCAGCGAAGGATCTTTTGGGTTGCTCATTGGTTGGGTTGCATCTCTATTTATGGGAAGGGAAACATTTTAGTAATTATAATTTTTAATTAAATATTTATTTAAATTAAGCATTACTTTAGATATTTATATTAGATAATTAGAGGCTTGTAATTTAAATTCATAAAACCTATGAAATTCTGCATTCTAAGTAATATGTTTTCCTTAGTTTCCATTTTATACAGTAAAAAAGCCTTTTGAAATTTTGTATATATTTAGGAAACCCTAATTTTATTCTCATTTCTCATATATTTAAAATATTTCTTAATATTTTAATAACACCAGATATTTGTTAGTCGATAAATTCCAATCCTACATTCTTTTAACTTTCCCAACTTTCCCTTCTTTCCCCTCTTTCCTCTGGTTTTCCTTTGTGTGCGTGACAGACAAACGCACGGGCGCACTTTTCTACTTTTCCACTTGCCCCCAAATATCCCCGCCGCCACTGCCAGGGGGGGAAAATGCCCCATCGTTAGCTGGTCAAACGGTTTCGTCTTCATTTGGTTCTGGCCCCTGGTTCCCCTTCTGGTTTTTGGCCATGTTTTTCGTACTTACATACTCCTGTGCTGGGTCCTGGCTTCGCCATTATGATGATTTATGAACGGAAATCATTTTTCGTTGGCCAGAAAGAGAGAGGGAGAGAGAGAGCTGGGCGTTTTTTGTGGCTTTTCCGAGTGGAGAAAAATCACCGAACGGGGGGTAGGTTTTTGGTCTACATAGGCCACTCCACCCGCAAATATGCAACAGTTTTCCAATTTCCCTTCACAGTCGGCTGCCTCTTTTAATTTGAAAACCAATGCTCAATGCCTGCTTTTTGGGCTCGAAGTTCGATTTGACTTCATTTGCGGAAAAGTTTCGACCGACCAGCTGCTGGCTGCCACAGATTGATGAGTTTTCTTTCTGTATATTTCGTTTTTTTTTTTTGTGGGTGGCGAATTAATTTCCCTTTAACAAATTTCGCAAACTTTGACGGCCAGCATGGAGGCTAGAGAATAAACTCGTTTTTGAGTGGGGCAAGTGGTAGCAACAGGTGGGTAGTGGGTTGCCATAAATTTAGTATCTTTTATGGAAGTGTTTTTATGGCAGAAGCTTTTTCTGTGGCAACTTTTGGGGCTGAAAATTGGGGGCAAGAACCAAAAGTTATAACAGCTTAAAAGTCTTTCGTTAACCCTCTAAACTTGAGAGTATTTTTTTTTAGCAATATGTATAAAAATTAAGTTTAAATAATAATTTTATTGATTATAAATAAAAAGAATGAGTAATCATTGTATATATTTTAGTATTTTATATTATTTTAAGTGATATATATTTCTTGTTCTTAGGATTATAATACCAATAGATGAAATTTCGATGTATCTTTTTATATTTTCCTGCAGAAAGCAATTTAAAATAACTCATCATTAACAATTTTCAATAATTCTAATTGTATTATAGTTTTAAATACTTTTGATGTTTGAGATTTCGAAATAATTGATTAAAATTTTATATTTACATTTTTAACTTTCTGTTTATTAAAAAACCCCTCTGATTCAGCTGATTCAGATGACACACCAAGCTGAGTCTGAGCCCTCTCCAAAAAAATCCCCGATCAACCTGTTTCTCTTCCAATAAAAACCAAGTTTAAAGCTACCAAAAAGCTGTGTTGATTGGGAGGCTGTGAATGCTTTGCGAGAGACAAAAACTTTTCCAAGCTCTTCCAGTGCGTGAAGCCGAAGTGAAAATACAACCGAAGCGAGATACTTGCCACGGCAACGCTGGCAGTTCGACTTGCGACGCGCTGCCACAAACATCGTGAACACCTCAAAACCAAAGTAAATACCCAAAGGGAAAGGCTAAATATAGACACAGAGAGAGAGAGAGAGAGTGGAAAACTCTGAGAAAATTCGAGAGATATATAGAGAGAGTTCTAAGCCAAGTTTTAAGTTTTGAGCGGGCGCTGCAATAAACAAAACAATAGTTCAACAGTTCGTTACTTTATCTGAATGTAACAACAAACAAAACGCCGAAGCCTCCAAGGGAAAACAACAACAAGTGAAAGTGAAACCGCAGCAAAACAAACGAAAAACAAAAATAATAAAAACGAAAACAAAACCAGATCTCTTTCAGCTGATTACTAAGCGATTTCGGTGTTGTGCATTTGTGATTAGCTCTTATTTACTTATTTTTAGCAGCTAATTATTGTTCCAGATCGAAGGTCACGCGATCCCCTTTCAGTTTGCTTTAATTTTTGGATTAATTTCTGTTTAAAAACTTGAAGAATGCAAGAATAATATAAAGATATACATTAAATACAAAAAATACAATAAAAAAGAGTGCATTAAGTTTATAAATTATTAAATTGAACAAGAAATTATAAATCAACTATTGCTTTTACTGATAAGAAATTAAGTAACTTGCTTAATTTGAAATTATGTGAATTTTGAATTGCTCTTAAAACTAAAAAAGAAATGGCTTTAAAAAGTGAGTTCTTATAATGAATAAACATTTATGATAATTCTCAAATAATACTACTAAAAAATAAATCCCTTAAATAGATTTATAGAAATATATAACTATTTATTACCTAAGACTTGACCTAATTACTTAAAGTATACTCTTAAAACAATGTGCCATAAGAATAATAAAAAATAAGTGTCTTTATCATAAATTGATATCAATTTAAAAGGATTATTTAAATAATATATTATTTTAATTAGAAAGTTAGGACTCAATTGGATATTATTTGTGTAAATTAAATTAAAAAGTTTCTGTTTCTTTATAACATTCAAAATAATAAATAAAAAATAATAACCTACCATTGTGTAAAAACTCCCTTTCTATATAGAACTTATATATAGACTTATTCCCGACTGATCCCAGGAAAGCGAACTGACGCAATGAGCGCCGTGGATGCCATAATTAATTACAAGCGCAGTCCCAACGAGGACTTCTACGCTCTGCTCCACTGCGACGAGACCTCGTCGGTAGGTATACCCCTAAATAACCCGATATCCCTACATTGTCCATCGAAAATCCTTGCCACCCACTTAAATACCCTTTCCCAGAGAGAGACAGAGAGCTGCCAAGGTCACCACTTCGCCCATTTAACTTTGCTGCGAATTTAATTAGAGGCTAATCGAGTTGCGGCCTTCAAAAATTGACACTAATCGAATTGGGGATATTTGGGTTTTCAGTTTTTTTTGGTTACAAATTCGATGAGGTGCCTTAATTGTTTTAGCTTCTAAATAAGCCTCAAGTGGAAAGAATCTACTAAAGGTTGTTTTAAGCAACATAAACCTTTGCATAAATCTATAAAAAACCACATAAAACTCAAGTGCGGAGAGTTAGTCACTGAGAGAAATAGGTATAACATTTTAAATTTTATTTTTGTATTATTTCAGAAACCTTGTTTAAACTTTGTGTCTTGAAACTAAGATGAACATTCGATTTAAAAAGCAAATTAATGTTTGAATTTTTTTTGTCCCAGAAAATGCATTTAAAATGTTTCTAAATAAATAGAAAATTATGCCTTTGTAAATTAGTAGATTTTGTAGCAAAAAGTTGCATTTTAAAATATATTTTTATATATTTCATCTTTACAAATATCAAGATTTTCTTGCAGTTTCTTTTTATAGGCAGGAGAGGTTTGCTTTGAGAATTAGTTTCAATTACTCAGTCAGGCATCGTAGATTGGCAGAATTGGCGTTGATCCGACGCAGGCGAGATGCAGTGCAGCTGCTTTGTCACAGCTGCAGCTTCTAGCCGAGACTCGTGAGCGGGAGGAGGGAGGACTCACACCCAAGTCAAAAGCCAAGTCAGAGCCCAAGAATCCACAACCTAAGCCTGCCAATTGTTGGATATTTTGTAACTGCGCCCCTGTCAGGGGGGAATTAACGAGCTCGGTTTGGCAGGCAATCTCGGGACGGCTTAATGGCATTTACCCATCAGCAGCCTTCGGAGTCGTGAGTCGCTCGTCCTGACATTCATCTTGAGTTGTCACATTTTCGGGCTCACTGGCTCTCTATGGCAGGTGGGAAAATCCTGCTGTAATCAAATTTATTGGCCCGGAAAATGTTGGGAGCGCCAGGACAAGAGCAGACAATTTGGCGAGCTGTCGATTGCATCAGGCTGAGTGCGGAATTCTATTGAATTATGCAGGAGAAGGAGGTAGCAGGCTCCTAGCTTCTACGTCCTGCAAATCGATTTTGCTTGGGCATGTAAACAGAATCAAATATTTACCCCCAAAGACTCGGGGGGATATATGTATATACGTATATGCTAAGCATTATGACCGAGCCCAGATCACGTAGCCTGGCATCCCTGAGCTCTGACTCTGACCCCATCATCACCCTGAACTAAACTGAACTGAAGCGTCGTCTCCCTATTGCCGGCAATTATCTCGACTACTTGAGAAGGCAGCTCAGCTATGCCATTCTCATGCAGATTAGTTGGCAGTTGTTCTCGGATCTGAATTTGCATACGCAAGCCAAACAATCCACAAACTTCAAATGTTTTCGGGACTAATTTGCACAGATCTCAGATGCGATTCTGGGCCATTTTAATTGGCCGGGTGCAATCCGATGGGGGAATTAATTAATCGAGTGGAAACTGAACTGAAAATTGGTTCGCTGGTGAAATTGCAATGCCAATTAATAGTTTCCATTCGATTGTATAATGCCAGTGGGTGCGAATGAAATCAGTGGATAAATTTAACACTTGTTTGCACTATAAATGAGAGAAATATTTATGAAGAAGCATAAATTTAACTCTTGTTTGTAGGATAAATAAGATAATAATATATACACTTTAATTAAATTTTAAATTGAAAGAACATTAAATGTTTTGCAAGGAATTGATTAAAATTCCTTCATATATTCCACACAATTTCTTTAAGAAAGACATTAATTTCTCTCCAGTTTCTAATTAAATATGCAATTTATGATAATTCCCTTTATAAGCAGGAATCACGCTCTCTATCCATTAAGGATATCCACAGGAATAGAAATATGTACACACTATACACACACGAATACGTGTAGAACAGATCCCATTTCTCTAATTATAGAAACGCATTGTGTGTAGGTGTTTCAGGTGAGTGGGATTCGTGCCTCCCTCACGGTTTTCCCTCTCCTTTAATGCTGCTCCTCATGTCTGCCCCTCTCATTTGCTGCTGCCATGTCTTCCCCTCTCATTTGCTGCTACTGCGGCTGCTTTGCGCGCGTACAACCTGTCGTATGAGTAATATTAATTGCTTAGAAATTAATTATACGCACCGTTGCAGCAGGGTTAGCACCGCAAATGAAGCTGGCGGCAATGAATGCAAGTAATCTGCTTTGTATTTCTAGAAGACCCGGTAGCAGCCCAGAAAAATCAACAGGGAAAAAGAAAATACATGAAAATTGTGGCCACATCAAAGAAACAAACAAATTTTTTTTTTAAATGTTACCCAAAGAAAAAGTAGAAAAAATGTTGTCTGGTCCTTATTAATTTAAAATTCTTAAAAAGCTTTTGTTAAATCAAACCTTGATTACATATAATGTATTTTTTCATAGATATTTCAAATATTTATTGACGCATACCTTATTTTTGCATGACCAAGTTTTTTCTCTGTGGACACTGACCTAAATATGTTTGCTCTACGGCAGCAGCTGCTTTTTGACGTTTTTACCCCGCCGTGAACAATGGACTCGGGCAAACGAATAGAATAAAAAGGGACTCATGCTGGTCAGTGCCTCCTGCTCTCCTGCGGCTGCCTGCGTCGTCCTTTGTGCGTCAACCGATGGTGCGCGAAAAGCCATTTCCATTTACAAGACAATAAACAAGCGGCTTTTGTACAGTGGCAGCCAGCGCACATCATTGCTCCCATCACCATCATGGCCGTCATCGTCATCTCCGGTCCCGTCCCGAGCACGGGACCAAACTCAGATCATCGCTGAAGGCTGTCAACTTGTTGCTCTGCCCGAAAGGCACTCGGGCTTAATTAATTTCAATTGTTTGTAAAGTGTCAAGCCTTTAGTTGGGGAAGTCAAGGACAGCGTCGAGTGAATTAATTTGGCAACATCATTCTAAGCCCTCAAAGTTTTCAAGTTTTTGCTTTTCCTTTGGTTAGTTTTTTGCCATGCACAGTGGGTGGAATGAAAGGTTGATTGAAAATGTATTTACCATACATTTTTATACAAGTTCAAATTTACACGTTTTTTTATGATTAACTTTTCTAGCTAACAGTGAAGTAAGCAATAAATTATTAGGAAGCTTGCAAATTATTTTCCACATTTCTCAATTGTAAAAATTGAGTTAAACTGACAGCTTGACAGCGACTCCACTGTGCTTCGCCGCAATAAAGCCAAAGAACGACAGCTTTTCTATTACTTTAAGTGGTCCTCAACTGCGCACGAACGTCAGGTTTTAATGTTTGCTTATTGTTATTTTGTTATTCGCTGGGGATGATGGTTGATGGGGCAAAGGAGGTGCTGCCATGATATCCCTGCCAGCTTGAGTTGCCTCCAATTTGCGGAGGAAGCGTCTGCAGACGACAGGCTTAACCTAAAGTTGCGGTCTCCTCGGAAACCTGTTCTGTGAAATCTGCATGTCACAAGGAACATGTGTGTATAGGTGCTGGTTCGTCCTGTCTTTATGTAATATATCATATATATATATATATACGCTTGTCCCCAGAAAAAAGCATTTTAAAAATTTATGCCGCAAAATACTTAGTTAATTTGGAGGGCAAAGAGAATTCATCATGGCAATTCACTTAACTTGGCCAACTAATTTTCCTTTTTTTTTCTTGCCACTTTTCATCTCTTGTTTTATTTTTTTGCAGCTCGAGCAGATCCAGGCCGAGTACAAGGTCCTGGCCCTCCAGTACCATCCCGACAAGAACAGCGGCGACAAGGAGGCGGAGGCCAAGTTCCAGCAGCTAAAGGTGAGCTAAAAAGCAGGGGAAAAGCTGGGAGGGGGAAAACAGAACCAAAAAGATCCAAGGAAAATTCAGGGTCCGAGAAATAAAGAAAAGGCAAGCGTTTCGGCATTTTACATATTTAATGAAGTTTCCCGATGGAAAGTTGGGGGTAATGGCGGGGGGTCGATTGTAAATTTGACAGCCTGTAGGGCAATATGTTCAAGATGAAAGTTACCGGAGCTGTCTTAAAATTAAAAGATGTTTTAAACCTGATACTTATTCAGCTTCAAAGTTTTTGTGGCACCGGATGGGGGGATGGGAGATGCAAAGGAGATACAAACCTTGGGACTGATTATATGATATGTGAGAACGCAGCAAATAATTATCACAAGCACACACAATTGTCATTTTCCTGAAATTTGAATGTAAGCTGCTTTTTGATTCCCAGAAAATAAAACAAGATTATGTCTTATTTACATCTAGATTAAAATGGAAATTGTTTGGAAGTGCTTTTCCCAGAAACACTTGTCAGCCAACTCGGTTTCATGCGTGAAGCTTATGTAAACAAGCTTCTGGAAAGGATAATACCCTAATCATAAATGAAACAATTTATTTATTTTCATTTAATAATAATTATTTCCTTTTGGTCCTTGTCACAATAAACAAGAACTGTCGCTAATGCTTGTCTATTTGTCTTTTGAATTTAATTGTAAAACAAGGGTCTCTGAATCATTGCTTTTCATATTAAACATGAGATGAATGACATGTCTCCTTTAATTATAAAAAAATCCTTTTAATATAGAGGGTAGAATAATAAAAGAAATGTGTATTTTTCTTGACAAAAAAATGATTTATTGAGTTTAGAAAAATCAATCTAACAGCAATTCAGCATTTCCAGAAAATGTATACATGGAAAAACTTTTGACATATTTTTATTTATATATATTATATTATAAATTTAAACTGATTCATTAATATTATAGAAAAAGTATTACAAAAGACCTTTTAATATTGTCCTGAAAAATTAATATATTTATCCAAGAAAGTTTTCTTTATTTAATATTTAATGTAATACAAACTTTCATAGGAATTTTCATATAAATTCCCGCAAATTTCTAGGAATTGCAAACAATTGCGTAAATTTGAGTTCAGCAGAAGTTTGTCTACGTTTGAAGGCCACAGAAATGGTTTGAGTTCGCGTTTAGTTCGAGTTGCAAACTTTTTTGTTTCTTATCTAAATAAGTTAGTTGGATTCTTTAGAGAGCCTTTCAGAGTCGCCCTCAGTAATTAGCTGGCAATCCACTCAACCGAAGGCATCCATTCAGATTTCTGCCTGTCAGTAACTAAAAGTTATATCCTTCATTTTTCCTATATCTGTTTTTTTTGTTGTAATATTAAACAATACCCGCACACACACACTTGTGCACTTAACCCACTTACACACTCACACAAGCCACGCACCCCCCGCCTCAAATTGAATTTTCCGTGCGACAAAAGGAAAAACAAGGCGGCAACGATGAGATAAAATAAATTACCCATACAAAAAATATATTTTTTGAAAACGTTTATTGATTTTTCCGCATGTCAAAGCGGTTGGAGGGCGGGGAAAAGGCGTGGCAGGACCTGACAACTCATTAATGTGTATATGTGTGTGTGGCTAAAAACAAAATCAAATTGATGAGTCGAGGCGGGGATGCCTGAGGTAAAAGGATGTGTGTGTGTTGGGTCTGGTTGGGGGTTGAATTTACCTCACTGATTGCTCATAGGAAATATGACAATAAAATTTGAATTTTTTATGGCGGAAAGGTAACTCAATTATTATGGTTTTTAGCGGAGATAATAAGTGCCATTAGATGGAGATTTTGGAATACGTTTTGGGAATTTAATTTGTAATTTAATTGTGTGGGTTTTAAGGGAGCACAAAATATTAAAGCTTCTGTTTTAAATTCCTGTATATATCATAAATTACATGGAGCTTAAAAAATATTAAAGAATGTAGCTTGTAGCTTGGCCTTTGTTACTATTACCTAAAAAACAAGGGCCCTTAAATATATAAAACGTATTTTGTGATAAAACCCCTGAAAATTTAATAATTGAAATCTTAGAAACATTAGCATACTTTTGCTGAATTTTTAAAGATTTTGTAAGCACACAAACTCAAACTGATTTTCCCAGAAATTACTCACCATCGTCCAACCCATCGATATAGCCTTCAGTTCATTGAAATTCCCCCAGAGGTTGTTATGCCATATTTTCTTCCACTTTTCCTCGCTCCGCGAATTTTTAAAACATACTGAAATAACAAAAACCGAAAATTACGGAGCGAATGGAGGCCCTCTCTCGTCCTTGAATATGCAAGAGGGTCCCTGTCCGCGTCGCAATCACTCTTCCTGCCTGTTCAGCAGCTCCTGACGAAGGAGCTGTCCGGCTGAGAAGGAGCCGGAGTGCCATGCCGTACAATTTACGGCTCGTAAAATTGGACGTGCATGTGTGTGTGGAGGAGCTCGTAAATATGTCCGGAATAAGCAGGAATATGCGGCACGAGGGGAGCTTCACCTTTATGGTTGGCCATAAAACAAAACCGGTGTGTGAGCCCATGAAGCGTTTAAAATGAAATGTCGAGATTTCAGAGGGAAAAAAAGGGGCCAGGACATAAGCAGATTCCTAGGGAAATTCCAAGGCATTCCGCACAGTCCCCGAAGGAGTATGCAAATGAGGCGGACTTCATCATGAGCCTTTAGCTCGTAGAACTAACAACTTACAGCACAATTTGCAGTTGACAAGCTGCCAACGTCCCTGCACAAGTCCCCTTTGGGGCTATCTAGATTTCCCTGCCTATCATGGTAATCAAAAGGAGTTTATCCTTTAGTGAAATCCTTTTTCGAAATCGGAATCTGCGAATTGCGATTTGATTCTTGTCAGTCGCCGAGGCAGCTGTTAATTGGGGCCGTTAAATATTTTCGGAAGGCAACCAAATGATTGCCCTAATTGAAGACAAACAAGCTGCCGGCGGGGCTCCTGGCTGGGCTCCTTGGGTAAGAGTAAGAGAAGGAGTGAGTCCTGTTTGCTGACCCACATAATCAGTGGGTAGTGAAATAATTGATTATCATGTAAACAGGAGCCCGAAAAGCAGCCCCGGAACAATAAAACAGCGGGCCAGCGGGTGATGGGGCATTGGAATCTCGGAGCGTCAATTGTGCATGTGTGTTTATGAGTGGGTGTCTGTCTAGCTGGGGTTTTTCTACACTGAAAATAAATAAAAGGGAAGTAGAAATAAGTTTTTTAGAGATTGGAAAGATAATATTTTCCATATAAAACTTTATTTTTTAAAGCCTCTTTTAAACTTTTTTAAATTACAAAACCTAGTCTAGATTTGAGGTGAAATTATATTAAATTACTATAATTATTTTCGTTTAGTGTACTCTTTTATGTGTATTGAAGACCCACCAAGTGTGTCGGTGCCTACCGCTGAGAGAGTGTCCGGGGGGATGTGTCCCAGAGTGTGTGTGTGTGTTGGGTCTGGCCGTAAAAGTAGTCAAGATACATATCAAAATCACTTGAGCGCACAAATATGTGAGAGGCCTCTTCACAGATGAGTGTGTGTGGGTGTGGGGGGGAATGCCAATAAGTATGCTATAGTAAGGCATAGTATGAAATTGATTAACATGCAGACCCGGCCAGGACGAGGCAAGAATTCCAACAGAAGGAGGGAAGAGCAAAGAAGGAACCTTAGGCATCCGAAACCTGTGCAGCTGTTGATTTTGCACTTGAGCAAATCCCAATCCTGACTTTCATGAGGCTTTCCAGCATTTAGAAGAGGAGAAAAGTGTTGAAAATGTGGTGTATATATGTGAAAGCCCCTTTCATGTTTAGGCATTGAGGGAAATAGATTAAATTTTGACCCACTTTAGACACATTTTGTGTTGAAAAATGAGACTTGAAAAGGATTTTAAGACAATTTCTATAAAGTTTAGAAGAACTACAAAGTGCCTTCCAATTAAATCATCTTTTCGCTTTCTGTGAAAATATTTTCCAATCATTTAGAGCTAAGACTTTTCCAAGAAAGAAATCGATACAGAAAACTCCTTGAAACAAACTTTTTGGGGTTTTTTTATATAAAAACAAATTCTGTTGGTTATTTTCTATCTCTAAAAGTAAAAGCTACTCCTCCAATTTGGCAATAAAAGTTTCTAAAAAATATTCTCCTTCCCGCAGGAGGCCAAGGAGACGTTGTGCGATCCCGAGAAGAGGGCCATTTATGACAAGTGGCGCAACAGCGGCATCTCCATGAGCTACAAGCAATGGCTTGGTATGAAGGAGCATGTCGGTCAGGTGAGAAGATACACGATTGCCGAGAAAGTGGATAAAGAGGTATGCGAACGGGCCGGGAACTCAGCGAACCAGAGAAGTAGTGGTCCCTCAGTCAGTCCCCTACTTTTGACTCACTTTTATACACTTTCCCCTTAGTCCTTCGGGCTCTGATCCTTTGTTTATGCCTCCCTCCCCCCACCTCTTACCTTCATTTGTTTGTTTGCTTTCGTCGTCCGAGCGGCTAATGAAATTTGTAAGTCAAGCCGGAGTACGTTTTTGTTGTAGCACAATTAACGCGATTATTCATTAACCGAAAACCCCTCTCACTCCATGGCCAGGACCCGGACTCTATGGTAATTTCCGTCGCTGCCCCCAAGCGGAAATTGTCGCCATCCATCAAATGGCGGACACTGTCCGGCCTTGGAGGAGATTATGAACGCTCCAAATCCGCATTTGCATTTCCAATTTTCAGCTCGGACAATCACCTGCAAACGTCACGGTGACTGAGAGCTTCTAGACTAGGAGTAGGAGTTTCAAATCAATAAAATATGAGAGGAGGAAAATAAAGTCAAAAATAAATGGCACTTTCAGTTGAGTTTCCTAACGAAAACCTTTCACGAGAATTTTACTACAAGTGGAAAATAATATTAATGTAGTATTTATTAACCCTTTCAATCTTTTCTTTCACTATTAAATGTTATATGTTTCATCAAGACTTAAGCTTCAAGGTTTTTATTTTTAAATGATAAAACTATCTCAAATTTGCGTCATAATTAAAATTTCCTGACCTCCACATTTGCCTGGTATTATTTTCCACTCTTAAACAAAAAATACAAATAAATTTATGTGCTTAAATAGATATAAGGCAATTAAAAAAATATTGATTTAAAATATTAAAAGTTTACCTTAATCTGGGGTAAATAAATAAATATAAGCTCGACGACGAAAATAATAAACAAATGTAGAAAACAGCATCCAAAGCATATTTTCCAATTGGCAATTTATCAATATTTCTAGCACATTTCAAACTCTTTCTTTTAACTTATTTATTACCCTTTAAAATTCGTTTTGTTTGTGAAATTGAATTGTAAATTAAGTTTCCAAATTGCTACTCTCCAACCTTTGTAAATCTCTCTTTGTTCCTTATATTTTGCTGTCAGTGTTTTTCCACCTTAAGTAGCTAGCATATTAGAACCCTCACAAGTCAAAGAATTTTCCAGAAAACCCTTTACCCCTGAAATATCTACGTATCTCTCTCTATAAGCCCGCTCCTGAGTGCCCGAAGAACTCCACGGAATGTCAACCTCTATTTGAATGTGCCTCTTCATCCAATTCTAAGTGTGTGTCCAAATGTGTGTGTGTGTGTTTTGCATGTACTGAGAGGACCAAGGCAGCCTTGGACTCCAGCCAGAGATGCCTTGGTCCTCGTTAGCAGCTTGGATAAAAATCTAATTAAATTGCTTTGCGATCTCTCTTCCTCCGAAGTCCATGCATTGGGTTACACCCAAGACCAAGGATCGCATGCTGCCGGAGGCTGGAGGTCCTGGAGCTGGAGCTGCATCCGGAGCAGGATGCAGCAGCGGTGGCCTAACTGCAGCCTCGCCCAATCCCGCCCATCGACGGGCCTCGGAGGGTGGGGCAGCCTTGTACTATGGCAGCCGCAAGGCCGAGTGGGGCACCGAGAACACCGATGTGGCCAACAAGTTCCGCAACTACGAGATCTAAGGAGGCCCAGGATCCCGACAAGCAAGTTTCAATTTAAAAGAGCACATCCCAAGTCAAGCCAGGAAAGGAATGGGGGAGACAAAAGCTATGCAATTATATCAAAATAATCAGAATTCAGACATTATCGATGTGAACTTAAGCGTTGCGAACTACTGAGCACAGATACTCGGATACACTCGTATTTAGATGTTTATAGGTGTACAAAAATGATATATATATAAATATATATAAAGAAAAATGGTAATTATATATTTATGACAAAGAAGAAACTGTAATTTCAATAAAACGAAACCCAAAAAAGCGGAGCGGCAAGAATTTTAAGTTGCAAGTTATTGCATAATTAGTCAAATTTTAAAAGCATATATCATACATATATATATATATTTATGTAATCAGTGTATTTGTATATCGATGTTTCAATGTACCAAAAAATGAATGTACTACCCCCAAGACAATCCCTTGGCAACAAACAAAACTAAGCTAACAACAACTGTAACTGAACAACTAAACACTAAAAACTTATACTAAACTAGCGACAGTCTAGCCAAAATCACCCACCAGCACACGAAACTAGAGAAGGACGATGGGATTATATCCATATTTAAGCGAATTTAAACCTTTATACACAAGACACATACACACACACACACATTTGCATAGTCAAAAGAAAACTTTCACTTGGTGTCCTTTTTAAAAAAAATGCAACATAAATTGCGAAAAAAATCTCCACAACTGAAACTATTTTATCTACCTGAAAATCGCAGAAAATCTACACAAAAAAAGCGACAAAATATCAAAGAAAAAATCAAAAAAAAGAAGATAAATTTATATAAATGTTTTGATGGATAGAGTGGTGAACTTTTCAACGTATATACAGAATAGCAGAGAATTATTGTCATTATTATTATCGTACTATTGAGATATTTTGCGCAGAGCAGAGAAAATAATTACTACATAAATGTTGTTGCTGGACTTAAAGGCATTACTTATATACATTACCACACATATGAATGTTTGTTTTAAGACATACTATATACATATATATATATATATTGAATTTATTCAAATACACACATATTGCGGATTGAGCAGACCAGACCCAGATCGGATGGGATCGGATCGGATCGAAGTGTAGGAACAGCTGCAAGCCAAAGGCAAAGATGATCCCCTGACCCGGGGTCCCAGCTAGTACAACTAAAGTACACAATTACTAATTAGTGTTGATTCCAACTCAGCTGGCGATTGTTAAGATGCAGCGAGAAGGGAAAAAAGATCAGAAAATAAAGCAACATTTTGAAAGGGGTTTCCCAATCCTGCGGGGAACCTCAGGTATTCAGTTTGGTTTATTTATTTTGGGGGTTACAAATACGGTAAGTTAATTGAATTGAATTTCATTATTTAAGCTTAAAATATTTTATTGCTAAGTTAAATCTATTCACTTAAAGTTTGACTTCCACTAGCAGCTTCCAAAGCCTTTTCTCGCTTAAACATTTCCTCCATCTGAGCCTTGGATATCAAGGAATCGTCCCAGAGTTCACAAGGACGACGATCTGACTGCCCTAACTCACGGATCCAGCGATTTTGTACTGTAAAATATAGGAAATTTAATGGTTTTACGGTTTAGGTGCTTTTCAGAAACTCACCCCACTTGGAGCCGGCAATAATGGGGCAGGCACCATGTTGGGTGCGCATATCACCCACTCCTGAGGCGTGCAAATTGTGCCAAAAGACAGCTAAAAGAGGGAAATATTTAAATATATATTTAAATAAATGTTTTAAAAAGCAAATAAATAAAATTACTTAAGTACCTGAATATTTTTTGGGTTGCACAAGCTTTTTTAAATAGGTAAAAGCAGTACCGCCGCCCTGAGTCACATCGGAGAGCTATAAAAGGAAGTAAATGCATTTAATAATTTTAAAATAAATACTTTTCCAATTTTTTCATATGTAAAAATCAAAAAACAATCCTTATTTAGACATTTTAAATGAAATAAATTAACCAAGTATTCCCAAATATAATTTACTTACATAAAATAGAACCGTGGCAATTCGATTGCCATATTCGGGACTGCTGACAATGCCGCTATCAAGCTATTCAATAAAAATTAAATAAAAAATTTCAGTTTTAAATACAAGTTCATTAAAACTTTAAATATATATCTTACAGTGATTTGATTGAACCAGTCGTGGTGCTCTCCATAATGTCCTCCAATTCCATAGTTGGCAAACTGATGAAACTCGGCGTATTTCATGTTCAAATCGCTCATATCCGCCACTCTCCTGTCTATGGTTTCCAGGACCTTATGCGCAGTCACGGGTATGAAGGAAGTCTGGCTGGTTCTCACATTAGACACCGTACTCTCATTAAAACCTGCTACCTCGCCTCGTTTTAAATTATTTTTGGTCAACTCCTTAATGATATCAATTTCGCTTTGATAAATCACATCATGGTAGAGCACAATGAGTGGATCATGATTGAGCTCCTCCACCTTCAAGGGAGCTATCCACAAGAAGGGATGCGTCTCAGTCATGTAGCCGCAACGCAGTTCACGCAGCTCACTTGGTTTGGGCTGCCAGTGGCCACTGCAGGTGAGGCAGAAGGCCTGGAAAGGGGTAACCATTTCACCTTCCTCGGGTATGGGCTGAGTGTAGTTAATAAATATAAAATAATGAACTGGATAAATCTTTTCTATATACTTACACCATGCTCTTCAATTATTTTTGACTCATTTAGCGAAACCTTGTCGCCTTGGGCCTGCAGGAAGCTCTCATAATTTCTTATGTGCTCCTCGCTGGCTGGCTGCAACTGCAAGAGCTCCTGATAGGTCTCATTCATACCCCTGAAGTCACCTAGCTCTGCCTTGGCCTGGGTTAGCATGGCCAAAATTTGTGGCTTAAGTGCTTCGGATTTTTCTCCGGCAGTCAAGCGATCACTGGCCTCCAGCAGCCATGAGTGTGCCAGTCTAGGATGCTGATCCCTCAAAGCTAAACGAGCTATGTCCACGCAGTTCTCAGAGTTCAATTGGTTGCTAAGGACAGAAAGTAGCTCAGTTAAGGATGTCTTAAAGCAAAGTTTCTTACTATTTTACCCATAATTCACGCCATCTAGGATTCCATTGGCCAAATCCTTGGCCTTTAGCCTGTAGACGAACTGCAGGCGCAGGATGCCATCGAGGGCTCCCTCTAAATCACCTTTGCCGGGCATCCAATTGCCATTTCGCAGCTTCTGCAGGCGACTCAAAGGTTCTGAGGGGAAAGAGGCAACGGTTAAGGGTTAGTATAATCCATTTGTAGAGGAGTAAGTCAACCCACTTTCTCCTGTAGATGCCTCCATTAGGTTCTCCACCCTCTGCCAGTCCACGGTTAAGCGCTTGTTTAGCAAATATTTATTCACTGGACTATCAAAATAAGCTGGACCCCACTCACGAGCTTCATTACGCTCACTTTCAAAGTCCCGGAGAGTCCTGTTGAATTCGTTAAATCATATCAGAAATTCTGGTAAAGATAACTGAGCTTACTCTTTCAGAAAATCCAACTTTCGCTGGTTATCATTGAGGAATTTCTGCATCTGCTGGAGCATTCTCTGTTCGTAGCCAAAGACTTTTGTCATCTCGTGTATCGATGAGAAGAACTCGGCCCCAGAAATGGCTCTGAGGCCAAGTTGGAGCATTAAAACTAAAATAAATTTGCACGGAAACATTATTCCGATTGAGATCTGCTCTCGAGAGCTACGCGATGCCGACTGATTCCACCATTTGACCTCTTAGAACTTTACATAAGACGAAGCTTGTGTCTGGGGTTATTTGGCGATCATAAACCAGTTCCTCCACGCACCCAAAGAAAGTCATAATGCCGGGTTTATTATGCCGGCAACAGGTTCTAGGCCTTGATAATGAAATGGGTAAAAACTGAAGCTAGTAGCTAGCGTGCTTTAATATAAATATGGGAAAATATTTAGGTATTAGAAATATAAATTAAAAATAATAATGAAATTAGCACCACGAAGCAGAACGAATTACTATAAAAATATAATTAATTTGCTAGTTGCAATTCCCTTTTCAGTTTAGATTTCGTAGTGCTTTGAAAATGAACATTTTTCTCTTCCTATTCACGGGCTTATTGTCCCTGAATCTAATCCTGGGAAAAAATAGCTACTCAAGATCAGTGGCCACCATGGATGAACTGCTTAAGCTAGAGGAAGAGGTGGTCCTTAATCTGGAACAATATACTGCTGAGCTTATTAAGAAACATGAAATCATATTATCGTGAGTTAAGGATTGACTTTTGCCATACCAGAAATCTTCTACAAATTTAAAAAAAATTTCAAAGGGGTATAAGCATGATGAAAGAGTTGCACCTTCTCCAAGAGGAGGCGGCACCAAATAAGTTCTGGGAAAATCCCCTTATCAGTTTCTCACTCATCCGTCACATGCAGTCAGATTGGCATATGTGGCAGATATATATGGAAAAGCCAGTGGGTCTGGGTGGGTATTATCTTTATCTATATTCTGTCATTACCTGACCGAGTTATTTTCCAGAAAACCTAGCTTATATGGAGAATATAAAACGAAGATTGCCACAGTCACATGACTTTTATGACGCTGCAGAAGGACTAAAAAGAATACAATTAACTTATAACCTATCTGCGCTGGACATTTCCCAGGGATTGCTAGATGGAGTGCAGTACAAGTATATTTTAATACAATTAACCAAAGGGATGTGCTCTAAGAAAGTCCACCTTCAGCTCCTCTCTGACAGCTCTCGATTGCTTTGCCGCGGCTGAACATCTCATCAATAGAACCCGATGGTCATTTGCCCAGCAATGGCTTCAAGCTGCTTCTATTGCCTTGGAAAGGCCCGAACCTCAACCGGCGATGGTAGTGCTAAGAGGAATAACGCCTGCACTGGTGTACAGGACTGCGGCTTTAACTGATGAGTTAGAGGGTGGGTATAAAAGGTTTCGGTTTCTCAATAACTTGACATTGAGAAACCAATTCTCTTAGATTTTATAGTAAAAAATAACTCTGCATGCAGAAAAAGCCTCGATGGCATACCAGATTGCTTTAAGCTACTCTCCTCAGGATGCAGAATTGTGGCAGCAGTTTTTCAATTTCGAACTAAGGTCTCTCACATTGCCTGGAAGCCATTCCATAAAACCGGAGGAAAAGGATCCTTATGAGAATTTAAAGCTGCCCTACTGTTGCACTGGTCGATGTAAGCTGCCATTAAAATTGCAGCTGTATTGTTTGTGGAACACCGAAACGCATCCTTTTTTACGCTTGGCACCTATCAAGACGGAGATCCTGTCGATTGATCCCCAAGTGGTCCTCTTCCATGACATTGTCTCTGAAGCAGAGCGCACTTTTTTGCAGTCGTTTAGCAAAAAGGAGCTGGAGCCATCCCTCGTTCTCGATGTGGCAGAAGATACCCGTGAACCCGGGCAATTTCGCACTTCCAAGTCCGCGTGGCTTGATTCGAATATCACAAAAACTACAGAAAGGCTCACTGTTCTCCTGGAAGATGCAACTGGCTTGGATATGAAATACTCGGAGCCATTCCAGGTTATTAATTATGGAATCGGTGGCCTCTTTGAGACCCACCTGGACTCTTTTCTTCCAAATGAAGCAAATTATTGCTAACTGAGCCTGTTACATTCTAATAATTGATTTTTTTACCAGGACCGATACAATGGCTCGCCAGATAGAATGACCACCGCCCTGTTTTTTGTGAGATTATAATTAATATATATTTTTCTCCAGTTATGTTAATTAATTTCTGCAAATTCCACACAGCTGAGCGAAGTTGCCCAGGGTGGTGCCACCGTCTTCCCACATTTAAATATCACCGTCTTTCCCCCAGCCAGGAGCAGCTCTATTTTGGTATAATACAAATCCGCGGGGTCCCGAAGAAATCCGAACAATGCACGCCGGCTGTCCTGTCATCGTGGGTTCTAAATGGGGTTGGTAATCTCCTAGTTGAGATTTGTTTTTTTGTTCTAAAAATTTATATTAAAATTTCAGTTACAAGCAAGCTGACCAATGATTTAGGACAGGAGTTAAGAGCACCCTGCCTTAGCAGCAAAAATTTCTAAAAGTCGGAAAACTATATCTATATCTTGAATAAAAACAAATAAAATAAAATATTAAGAAACATTTCTCTTAATTACTTGGGATACGCCTTCATCCATAACTAATGGCCATAACTAAACAATTAGTAAACCCTAATGTTTTTTTTACCTTAAAAGAACATTTCGACTTCAGAGTTAAACTGGCTTAGAATGCAGATTTTTTTCTTCCTGCTCGGACTCATTTCTGTCCTTAGTCCTTGTCAGGGCCAAGTGGTGGAAGACTATAATTTTACTCTGCCCTATAGCTATGCCAGATCTGTGATAAATATGGACGAGTTGCTTTATATGGAAGACGATCTAGTCTTGAACTTAGAGGAATACGTGGAGGCTCTGTCCCAGAAAGCCAATAACATTCGAATGTGGGTCAGTCTCTTTTAGGTCTTTAAATAATCTAAATCTTCCTATAACCCTTCAGGGGAATCCAAGAGATGACGAACCAACATGAGCAATGGCTGGAGCCAGGACTTAAGCCAGATTGGAATCCTTTTAATACTTACTCCCTCATCCGCCACATGCAGGCAGACTGGATGATGTGGCAATTGTATATGGAAAAGACTGCGGGTCAGGGTGGGTCTTTACCCATAGATTCCTATTTCTATTGGCTAATTTTTCCATTTCAGAAAATCTGGATTACCTTAAATCACAAATGCTAGTGATGCCGCAGGACAGCGACTTCGCGGATGCAGCTACAGGGTTCCAGAGGATTCAAACAGCGTACGAATTGTCAGCCAGTGATATGGCCAACGGATTGCTGGATGGTGTACAGTACAAGTAGGTGATAATAGAGAATCCTGTGCTCCTTAACAAAAAGATGTAACTAATAGAGCTCTATTTTAACAAGCGCCACGTTAACAGCAAGGGATTGCCTGGCAATGGGTCGACACCTCATGAATCAATCGCACTGGAACCAAACCAAAGAGTGGCTCATCACTGGCATTCGGGTATTGAACAGGATAGATCCTCAGCCGGAGATGGAGGAGTTAATGGGAAACACCGATGTGGAATTATTCAGGAGTCTGGGCCAAACTCTGGTCAAACTTAGTAAGAGAAACAGACGAAAATTTCAGTTGTAGATCTTCAATTGTTCCCATAAATTGTCTAGATGAGTCAGAGGCAGCCTTGATAGCCTATCAAAACGCCTTGAAGAGATCCCCCTACGATGCAGAGTTATTTCAGGAGTTTCGCCTGGCAGAGATTGAGCTTCTAACTAGACCACTGACCAATGATTCCCAGATAGATGATAGCTTTGAAACACTAGCGACCACCTGTTGCAACGGCCGCTGTGAGTTGGCAAGGGAATTTCAGCTCTACTGCCTGTACAAGAACACAGCATCCCCATTTTTGCGCCTGGCTCCCATCAAAGTAGAGATAATCTCCATCGATCCATATATTGTGCTCTTCCATGATGTTGTTTCCCGCAAGACAATGCAACAGATTCGTATATTAACTAAGCCACATCTAATCGCGTCCAGTACTTATTACCCCGACACGAAATCCTACCGTATTGTCTCCTACCGCACATCCAAGTCGGTGTGGCTACCATGGGACATGAACAATGTCACTGTTGCGATCACGGAAATGTTGGAAGATGCCACCGCTTTGAACATGAACAGCTCGGAGATGTTTCAGGTGATGAACTATGGATTGGGCGGTGTCTTTCAGATCCATGTTGACAACATACTCAAGGACGAGGTGCGTAAAAATTACAAGCTAATTTTCTTTACAAAATACTAATGCAACTCTCCTCTAGAATCGTTTTAATGGCACCGATGACAGATTAGCCACAGCTCTCTTCTATGTGAGTTTATTGGTTATTCAACAATTGGAAATTCTTTTGACTTTTTAATGAACTATTGAACTTTATTTTCAGCTAAGCGATGTGGAGCAAGGCGGCGGAACCGTCTTCCCATTTTTGAATCTCACTGTCTTTCCACAAGCAGGCTCGGTTCTCTTTTGGCACAATTTGGATACGAGGGGCAATGAGGATCCATATACTGCACATGCGGGCTGTCCCGTCATCGTTGGCTCCAAATGGGGTAAGTAAAGATATATTTTATGACTTTAAAATATTTATTTCTTGATTTACAGTCATGAGCAAGTGGATCTATGACATGGGACAGGAGTTTAGAAAGCCCTGCTTTGATTTTGACTCTCCTAACCGCACAGAGGTTACAAATTAGACAGAAAAGATATTTTGTTTACTAACTCATGGCTTACATTTTCAATATAAATTCATTTAAATATAATAAATATAATAAAATATAATAAATTTAATAAACATCTTAAAACTGTCAAGAAATATATATAATAAATTTTATTAAAACCCTAAAGCTGAATGTAATCAAGTTTTTCATGGTGGGTTGAGTTGAATTTGTATTCTTTTTATATTATTTAATATCTTGATTCGTCACAGTGGCATCTTGTAAAATTATAGTATAGTTTTATTCACTTTATTCTTGTGACAATAAGTGTGTGTCTTTTTATTTGGATGCTCATCTAAGACACCTACTTTTCCATGCCAGAAAAAGTTCCAAAAAACCGCCAACTGTGTCAATATTTGTTTAGCTGCACATCTCGCAGAGGAATTACCATCAAACTCGGCTGGTTACTCTAAATCCAGAGCAGTCGTAAATTGAATATAGATCAGAAACCATGTCCCGGTTGAAATTGTTGCTTTTAACACTCTCCATGAGTCTATATCTATCCCCAATTAATGGGGACTACTACTCGGCCATCAGTGAGCTGGAGCGGCTCCTCGACGTGGAGGCTTTCATTGTGGAGAAATTCGATGAATATCTGGAAAGAGCCCAGCAAGAACAGCAGGAAATTAAAAAGTAACTATGAAACAGCCATAAGTTATGAAATTACTAATCATAAATTCTCTTAAAGATTCCTTGCAAAAGTAGAAGAGCTGCAAAAGAATCGAGGTGATCTTGAGGAGTACTTTGGAAATCCTCTCAATGCCTTCACAACCATTCGAAGGATGGTTCATGAATGGAAATTTAATGTTTTTGAACCCATTTTGGAATCAACCAACTTCGAGACCTACAAAACTTCCCTCAGTGAGTCTTTGGATAAGGTAAATCTCAAGGCACCCTCGCAGGAGGATCTCAAGGGGGCCACTCGTGGTCTGCTCCGCTTGCAGAATATCTACCAGCTGCCCACAGCTGAGCTGGCAAATGGATATCTTCCTGGGGAACAAAATCCACTAAATGCCACCCTCAGTGCAAGTGACTGCCTTGAGATGGGAAAGAATCTCTGCGAGCTACAGGAGTACACCTATGGCTCCGAGTGGCTACTGGAGGCCAGAAAGAGATTGCAGCTGGAACCTTTGGACTTTATTTCCCCGAATGTAAGCGATGTGGAGATTCTGGAGTATCTCTCGCCCGCCTTTAAGGGTTTGGGCAACCTCAAGCTGGCCCACAAGCTAAACAATGAGATTCTGGATAAGGAACCCACTGACGAGGAGGCCATAAAGAACAGGATTATCTATGAGACTCAGCTGGCAAAGGAGCGAAGTGGAAGGCCTGCTATACCAGCGGTTGCTCCCCAAAAATCAGAAAGGGTAAGGAAATTTAGTAGGACAAATCTTCTCAACTAAAGTAAATTCCTTACATTACCAAGGAGTTAAAGGAGAGCTTCCAGCTCTACACCCGCGTGTGCCGGGGTGAACTCCGCCCCTCTCCTCGAAAACAGCGGAAACTCAGGTGCTATCTGAGTCACCAGAATGTGTCCTACTACCGACTCTCCCCGTTCAAGATAGAACAACTTAACCTGGATCCCTATGTGGCCTACATCCATGAGGTAATAGCTGACAGCGAAATGGAACAGATCATGGAGCATGGCAGGGGACGTATGGAGCGTTCACGGGTGGGTCAATCCGTAAATGCCACCACCACCGAGATACGAACTAGTCAGAATACTTGGCTTTGGTACGATGCAAATCCCTGGCTGTCAAAGATCAAGCAGCGTCTGGAGGACATCACAGGACTCAGCACGGAGTCAGCAGAGCCGCTGCAGCTGGTGAATTATGGCATCGGTGGGCAGTACGAGCCGCATTTTGATTTTACGGAGGTGAGTTTAAGGAGTATAGTTTTTATTTTTAATATTTAAATATTTTATTTTTTATAGAAAACCACTAACTGGAAGGGTAATCGCCTGTTGACTGCTCTTTTCTATGTGAGTTTGTAGGCTTTTGAATTATTTATACATTTTTGAGGTAATTTATTTCATTTTAACTATTTAAACAGCTAAATGATGTTCCTCTGGGTGGAGCCACCGCCTTTCCCTTTCTCCATTTGGCTGTGCCTCCTGTAAAGGGAAGTCTCCTGGTTTGGTATAATTTGCATCGTTCCCTGCACAAGGATTACCGCACCAAACACGCAGGCTGTCCTGTACTTCAAGGATCTAAATGGAGTAAGTAGTAATTATTTGCAACAAATATTTAATTTTATATCTTATTTTATATTATTTATTTATTTCTTAGTTTGCAACGAGTGGTTCCATGAAGGTGGCCAGGAATTTAAGCGGCCCTGCGGTCTCAGCAGCGATGAGGGAAAGTTCCAGGAGTTTGAAGAAAAATAACTTAATAAATATTAAAATTTATGAAATATTCTTGTACAATTTTAGGGAAATAAATTAATTCTTGAACTCTTTTTTAATTGAAACTGGTAACATTTTAGTTATAATCTTTTGATATCAAATTATTTCAGCAAAATTCTTTGCAAAATTAAATCAAAACACGCAGTGCTGTTTGTTGACCTTAGAAATTCACCACACAAGTTCAATATTATATATAAGATATATACAAACACCGATTGAGTAATCGATTGACTAAAAAACCAGCTTTACAACTTTCTTTACATAAATTAACCTTTAGTCTCTTTGGGCCTCTGATTCTAGGTTCAAGATTCTAGGCCTCAGTTGAGTTCCATCAGCCAAGCCGTTCAGTCGAAGATTCTCTGTTCAAACATTTAAATAAAAAATAATTTCTAGTCATTGACCTGCGGGAAAAAAAAGACTGAAGAAGCGAAATCTTAGTAATTATGCAAATGACGACGCTTGCGGGCTTCTTATGGCTCCTCCATTTGCTGCTTCTGTGTTCATTGGCTGGAGCTAATTTGGCCAGGGGAGAGGAGCAACTGGAGGCTCTGCTGGACACAGAGACTCACCTCATCGATGAACTGCGTGACTATATCGACCGATTGGAGCTGCAGCTGGAGGAGATTCGTAAAGAGACCAAAGAAATCGAAGAGATTCACAGTCAAGTGGCGGCTGATGGAGTGGAGGAGTATATGGGCAATCCCCTCAATGTGCTGACCATATTGAAGAGATTGGAAAGTGTGTGGCCTAAATTGGAGCAGCAGGCTAATGCCACCGTTCAGCTAAGTCCACGAGAGGGACTCCTCTCCCAAGGAGACCTGAACCTGCCCACTGAGGAGGAGTATGAGCAGTCACTCAGCCACCTGCTGCACCTTCAGTCGGTCTACGAACTGGAACCTGCCAGTCTCTCCTTGGGAGTAGTCAACGGCCTGAAGCTGGGGTAAGGCAGTCCACAAAAGAAGGCAAAATTAAAATGCCAGATTATGCAACATTACAAAGCAATCAAAAATTGTTTGCATACTTATAGCTCCGCCATGTCCTGGGGCGATTGCCTGGAGCTGGCTCGTGAATCGGACTTTTCGGTGGCTCGGTTTTGGCTAGAAACTGCTTTGGACAAGCTGCCGGGTGCCAGTGAAAACTCCACAGAGTCGCAGAGGGAGCGGGAAAGAGGACGCGTCAAGATCCTGGAAACCAAACTGAACATGGAATACCGTTCTGGTGGGTTTTATCCCTAGATAAAAAGAAATTTCCCTAGACTAACCAGTTTCAACTGTAGGCGAACTTTCCCGAGCCCTGGCAGCAGCGGAGGAGCTTATCCTGCTGCTGCCCAAGGACCAAGGTTACCAGAAGGCCAAGGCAAAGATTGAGCAAGATTTGGCCAACAAGGAATTGCCCAAGGGCAAAAGACGAAAGTCGAAGAGGACAAAGACACAAGTAAGTGGCTGCTAAAGTTTCAGGGTGATGACTCTGAGCCGTGAAATGAAAAAATATTTCAAAGCCGGAGGTGCTGCCATCCCAAGGAATAATAGAAATTAAGGAAGAAAGTTAGAAAGTCGAAGGATAAATACTCTGACTTTGCAAGACTTCGCTACAGCTTCAAGTGGGGAATTTGTTTGATTTATTATAATATGTTCTTCTGATGTGTACGTTGCTTGGATTTTATGTGTTGCTAAATTGTTATATAAATATTTATACCCTTTTTTGTAGGGCAAATCTTTCAACATAAACATAATAGAAATAGCTTGTAACCGCCCACTTGTACCTCCTCCATTTTCCACAGAAAGCCAAGTCAGCGGAGCAGCTGCTCATAGAAGAGCTTTGCCGCGGGGCAGCCCACGTAGCCACCACCGGAAGTCGCCTCCACCAATGCCAGCTGGCAAGGAATACTCCCTGGACGCTGTTGCAGCCTCAAAAGTTAGAGCCCCTCAGCTCGGAACCTGACATTGTTCTCCATCACGAAGTGTTGACCGCAAAGCAAACTGATCAATTGCTGGAACTCATGGATGAGGATGAGGATGGGAATGGAGTCAGCTATCAGCCCATGAAGTTAACCAAATTGGCGCAGAAGAAGATGAGGATTGTTTACCAGAGGCTGGGTCTAAGTCACGAGCCCTGGGAATCACCGAGTCCCTGGCAGGGACGTCGCCATGGCCACGGACACGCCAGCGAACTGGAGAAGGACTCGCAACTTGGCCGTGGACATGCGGCACGTGGCATGCTAAGCGTACGTGGCATCAACCGACCTGCCTAATTAATTGACTAATGTGTCGCTAATTAAATTCCGTGGCTCAGTTGCAGGCACCCGGAATGGGAGGCGCGGTGGTCTTCCCCCAACTAGAGCTCGGCGTGAATGTCCCACGTGGCGCCCTGCTGCTGTGGCATACACGTACCGCCGGCGGTTTGGGATCCGCATCCGGACATGGATTCGAGTGGGACTATCGCAGTCGCCAGGCAGTCTGTCCCGTACTATTGGGAGCACAGTTGTGTAAGTATCGAAGCGGAGAGAGAGAGCGTGCCGGGATTCAGTTTGTGGCCCAAAGCCACTTCTCATATCCTGTGTCATGCTTGACAAGCGAACGTGTCCAAAGAATACCGTGTTTTGGGGGAAATGAATATAAATTGGGTATATTCGATTAGGTGTAAATATAGGTAAAGATTTTTGCAGAAAATAATAAGGATTTATTTTTTTTTAAAAAGGTTTACAAAGGCATAAAGAAATTTAGATAAGTAAATAATTAAATTTTAATCATAACGTAAATATAATTATTTAAACATTTCATGCATTGAAAGCTAGGCTTGGATCTTATTAAGAAGAATTTAAATGATAGAAGTTTTTTATTTAAATTTTAATTTTTTTATGGAAGATTTCTGAGTGCTTTAAGCAGTATAATTGCTTGAACATTTATTTATATTTTAAGTTATGGAAAAGGTATAAATCTATATACCTTTTGTAGGTTTTTTTTCAATTCTTAACTTTTCAAATAGCAAGTATTCCTTGTCCAGGGTATCTTCTCGTTCATAACCTTTCTACTACCGCATTAATTTCCATTTTTTATTCATCTCAATTTCGAATGCAGCCGCGTGGACGGGACTCAGTTGACAGGACTCGAGCGATGGGCTGCGAGGCGGAAGGACTCCGCTGATTTGCCGATGCGTGTTACATATGCATTAATTGCCGCCGGGGGGACGCGAATAAAGTTGACCTTGTCATTTGATTAAAAATCAGCCTTTTATTGCGCTGCCGCCGCCGCCGTAATTATTATTGCGTTATTGCCACTCGGGAGCTGGGAGTGGTCGTGGTCGGTGTGAATGGGCTGGACAAACAATGGCCAGAATGGGCGGCATTTCGGCTTGAATGGGCTTCATAATTGCATACCATCTGCGGCATATACATATCTGTTTTTTTGGTTTGTTTGTTTTTCCTGTTTTTTTCTCTGCGTTGTGTTTGTTGTTAAGGGGAAACCACAAACTGAGTCAAACACTTCTCGGCCATAAAACAAGTGAGCGCTGCCGGCCTGGCCTGGCCGCCTTTTGAAGTCGGTAAATCAGCGGAGATTGCGAATCAAAACAAAGTGAGTTATAGTGTGGATGTGCCGGGGCCGGGGCTCATTAACAAATCATTGCTCCAAATTGGCGACCCGGGGGGATAGGTATCGGATCGGATCGGATCTATAAACATAAACAATGGCCCGTCAATACGCAGCTGGGAGTCCATAAACCAATATGAAATGTCGCGCAGCGAATTGAAAATGTTAATTGGTCATCAAGTCATCCAGCGATTGTTTCAAAGTTTTCCAACACCGATTAAGAAGTCATGATCAAGTTCAATATAATATATTATATTTTTTATCCATTCGAAAATAACGTAATAAATCGAAAATAATAAAATCTACGTAATCATTTTTTAAAAATAAATATGAAAACAATATTATTTAAATATTCAAATACATTAATTAAACAATTAAAATAAAAATCATGTTATACATTTATTGTATTTTTCTTATGAAAATATAGTTTAAAAATCTTAACAGAAACGTCCATTTCAAAAAAATAATTTATAGATAAGCCTTGATCGTTTCACGAATCTTCCTAAGACTCTCAACGATTAGGTAGAATAAATTATGGATAAGCCTTGATCTTATATGTTCCACAAAACATCCTAAGACTTTCTATAAATCAAAATAATGCAGTAAAAATTTCTAAATAATATCCCTAGAAAAATCTTTACATACCAATTTTTTAATATTTTTATTCCAATATATTTCTTTATTATAAAAACCACCATCTCTATTAATACTCACTAATACCCGAGCTGCAGTTTTTTTAAATATCAAACAGTTAACTGCCAATTAGCCTGTATTAATATGCTCTCGTCTGCTCTAATCCAATCCGTCCAAAGACAATAGCCGAGGCAATCCGATTTCGACTCCAATTCTGATTCTGATTCTGAGTCCGAATCGAATTTAGAATTCGAAACGAGCTCGGCCGATAAGCATCAGTAAATCAGCCCAAAACAAGCCATAAAACACGCCCGGCTCCGAGAAACCCGTACGGATGGCTCCTCTCTGTGACGGAACTTGCACAGAACTGGCTAATAAAACAGTTTTCTTCAAATCATAGGCCAACGCCGCCAACTAGTTTCGTCTCCGTGCTGCGACTTTGCACACGCGAAATTAATTCTCGCCGCAACCGCCGCCGGTTTCAGTTTCGCCTCTCCGGGATGTCTCACAGATTTCTGAGATCGATATAGAGATCTCCCTGGTGACACTGTGATCCACCAAATCAGTTCGCCACGAGACGTGGCCAGCGGCGGACATTGAGTTCTCGAGAGATCAGAGGATAATATTCGATAGAGCAAGGATTAATAATAGGAGAGGAGAGAAGATTAAAGAGCCATGTGGAGACATATTCTAGTCCTGGGACTGGTGTCCTGCCTTGGTCGGGAGTCTCTGGCCTCGGATTACTTTTCCTCCATCACGGGTCTGGAGCAACTACTGAACACAGAGGATTATCTCATCAAGGAACTGAGGTCTATGGTTAATGGAGTCAGGACATCTTTGCAGCAGTTGGAGGGGTGAGTAAAGGATTAGCCACAAAAAAGAGTTTATACCATAAAGAAATAGATAATTTCTAATGAAACATTAAACTAAATATTTACCACCAATTAATTAAATAATTAAGAGGACTTTTAAAACATTTTAGCCATAACAACTAAGTATTTGGCTTGTTTCTTTTTAGTCTGTGTTATTTTAATGCCCATAAAATCCATGTCAATAGTTTACTAATAATTTCTATTAAATAAATCATTAAACAAATTTAATTTGTGCTAAACTTAACAGTAAATTAAATTTTATATGAACTATAAACCTTTATCTTTTACTATCAGAAGCAACAGATCTTTCTATCTATATTTTTAAAATGATTAATGGAATTTTAAATGGCTTAATCTACTTGAAACTGCAGGTAACCGGTATAAATTTTGGCCAAACAAAGTCTGAAGACAAATAGGAATCCCATTATCGTGCCAATTAAGTCTTTTGTGAACTTCTGATTGATATGCAGCCATAAAAATGAGAATTAAGATAAAAAAATACAGTTAAAATTATATAATGATCCATCTGGTAGGAGCAAACTTATAAAATTATAAATTTATTACTAGAGGATACTAAGAAGTCGAATCTTAGATCGCAGGAACTATTGATAGTTTTGCCAGATCACGATATTTGAAACAATGCTAATTTAATTACAACCTATTGTCGTTAGCAAATCCATTAAAGATTTTTTTATGCCCCTTTCGAGAACTAGTTTATATAGTCAGATCCACGAGGTGCCAGACTTTATGTCTACTTTCGATGTGTGAACATGTCATGCTTGAAGTCTTAAATTGGTTTTTATCAAAGAAACCCATCTGTCATTAATCTCGGGGTAGTTAGGGCATTATCCACTATCTTTCGGTGGCTTTTGACACTCTGATTTTTTATATTTTTTTGGATCAGCCATCGTCTTATCGTTTACTAAGCTGTTTTCATGGCATTTCGCTTTCGTTTTATGCCATTTCGCTGGCGGTTTTGTTATCGCCGCGATCGTAAAAACTATTATGAATATAGAATCACACATAAATTAGAATTAATTAAGCCGAAATACGAGTATGCGCATCCAAAAAGTCAGCTCCTATGACGACACAAGGCTAATAAATCGGCTAAACTGGTAGGCAGCGCTAAACTTTAATCCGAAACTCGTTCAAAATCGTTCAATTCGCAGCGAGTTGTCCTCCATCGAACAGGAGCACAACCTGGCAGCATCCGACACAGAGAACTACCTGACCAATCCGGTGAATGTGTACCGGCTGATGAAGCGCCTTCACACGGACTGGTTCCTTACGGAAGGACGCGTTCAACAGATTGCCGAGGATATGGGTAAGTTTGAATGCAACAGGAAACGTAAATAACAATTTTGGTTTCCTTTTTATTTATTATTTATTTACAAAAAAAAAATCCAAAAATATCAAAAATATATTTTATCAATTTCTCCTCCTCCTCCTCCTCGGCAGCCTTCAATGCTACCAAGGGATACGGACTGAGCTTTCCCAGCCAGGAGGATGTGGAGGGCGCTGCCCTGGCCCTGGTTCGCCTGCAGAGCACCTACAAGCTGGATGTGGCCCAGGTGGCCGCCGGCATTCTGAATGGCGTGAAATATGGGTGAGAAAGAATCCGGTAAAGGGAAAAGAGAAAATGGGAAATGCGGAATTGGAAATGGGAAACGGGCAACGGGATGGCGGAAGCGAATAAGCAATAACCAGCCAGGCTTAAAATATAGAGCTATATGGCCTTTAATCCAGGCCAAAAGGAGGGTCCTATCCTCCCCTAAGCGAACCCAATCCAATTCACTTTATTCTGAAAGAGGGTAACGGTGGCGTATACTTAATTTTTGTTCATATTTTTATTTATTGGCACTTAAAACAAAGAATACAAAAAGCTGTTTTAAAAATACTTCCGTTAATATAAATTTATAGAGTTTATGTCTAACGGTAGTTAACAAATTAACATAATTTATGACCAAAACTAAAACCATAAACGTCATTAGCTGCTCTAATATTCAAACTAAGAACCAATTTAAATTCACTGTGTTAATATTTCAGAGTATTTTGTGGTCGATAACAACTACTCTAACTTTGGCAGCCTTTATTTTTAGCACGGACATGAGTTGGCAGGACTGCTTCGAGCTGGGTCAACAACTCTTTGAAATGGAGGACTACAACAACACCAGGATCTGGCTGAGGGAGTCCATGGACAGGCTACGACGACACACCAGCGCTGCCCATAGTCACAGCCCCTCCGGACCGGATACGGAGACCCTCAATAAAATGGAGGCAACAGCCAAGAGTTTGTTCCAACTGGGTGAGCATCGTCCTCCTCCAGAGTGGAGCCATATTCGTGGTAGCCTTTAAAAAACCAATACTAATGCCTTACGAATTTTAGGCGACTTCGACACGGCCTATGAGCTCAGCCAGCGAGTCCTCCAGTTCGATCCCAAACGCATCCGAAACTGGCACCTGGGCGACAAGGGAGCAGCGGCGCCACCCTCCGAGGACTCGGAGGAGGCACTCTTGCCCAAGCACTCGGACTCTTATAGTGTAAGTTTAATATTCATTTATTAATGGAAAACTCCTATTTCCTCTTGACGAAAATGACTTGGCAAAAAAGAATAATACATAATTTATAGTCTGTTCTTTGGCTCGTGCGAAACTGGTTGGAAATTTAAATCACAAATGGTTTATACTTTACTTTGTAAACAAAAGAAAACACTTTAGAAATTATGTGCATAGAAATGGTTGAGAAAATCCCTGAAACAAATTAACGAAAAAATAAACTATATTTTTCCCAACTAAACTTTTATTAATTTTAGTTTATAAAATACCCCAAAAATAATTACAAATATTTTAATTTCCACACAGCTCACCCACGAGTTCGCTCACTACGAGAAGGTGTGCCGCGGCGAGGTTAATCCCAGTCCACGCCAGGAGCGCAGCTTGCGATGTCGATTAAGCCAAGGATACCATCCCTACCGCTGGCTAGCTCCACTGAAACTGGAAGAACACAGCCTGGATCCCTATGTGGTCACCTTCCACGACATGCTGAGTCCTCAGAAGATCGCTCAGCTTCGGGAAATGGCCGTGCCCAGGATGCGCAGGTCCACTGTGAATCCCTTGCCGGGTGGTCAAAACAAGAAGTCCTCCTTCCGCGTGAGCAAGAACGCCTGGCTGGAATACGAGACACATGAAACCATGGTCGGAATGCTCCGGGATCTGAGGGAGGCCACTGGGTTGGACACCACCTTCTGTGAGCAGCTTCAGGTGGCCAACTACGGCGTGGGCGGTCACTATGAGCCGCACTGGGACTTCTTTCGGGACCCCGATCATTACCCGGCGGAGGAGGGCAACCGCATGGCCACAGCTATCTTTTATGTGAGTTGGAATTAGCCTAATCCTTTGTATGATTTACTGAAAGTAATTATTTCAGCTCTCTGAGGTGGAGCAGGGCGGTGCCACTGCCTTTCCCTTTCTGGATTTCGCAGTGAAGCCGCAGCTGGGCAATGTCCTTTTTTGGTATAACCTACACCGATCCCTGGACATGGACTACCGCACCAAGCATGCCGGCTGTCCGGTTCTCAAAGGCAGCAAGTGGAGTAAGTGGGTTTGGGAAAGGGATTATAATTGTGTTATTAGTCTTGTCTTATTTGGAAGAAGTTTAGCTGATTATTAATGTCTTTATAGATGGTCATTACTTATTTATTTTCTTGAAGGAAGGAAATTAAAGCAATTCTTTGCCATTTACTATAAGTTGAACCCCTTTTTCATCAGTTTAGCCAGTTAATCCAATTTGTAAGATGGCCTATAAAATACAGCATTTACTTTACGATTTAAGTTGATTTAAAAATCGCAGATACATTAAGATAATTTTCCTTTCCGACCAATTCGTTTAAGGCTTCGCAGCCAAACTGCTTGTTAATTTAATTTCCAATTTAAAAGTGCCGCGAATTAATCCCTTGTGTCATTTCCACCTGCTCTCTGGTTAACCCCTGGCAATTAACGCAATTATTTGGCTTGATCTTTGCAGTTGGCAACGTTTGGATTCACGAGGTGACACAGACCTTTGCGCGACCCTGCGACGTTTTCCGGGATCACGAAGTCTCGCTGGAGTACGAGATAATTAAATAAAGATTGTGATATTATTAAGATACTTTTTCGTGTTTGTCTTCATTGGTTTGGTTAATTGGGTGGCTGTGTTTAAAGCAAAAATAAATATATTAAAATATATTCCATAAAGAACGAACGAAAGTCGATATATAATCTTTAAATCAAAATCTTTAATTATTATGCTTTTCCCTAATACCCGAATCAAAAGTATATGAAAAATATTTAATATTTATTTATGTTGTTTTATAAGTACACATTTATTGGTTTAAAAATATTGACAATTAATATATATAAAGAAGCTCATAAAAATACAAATAAATTGAACTAGAAAGATACTTATTTTAACCACAAGCAAAAACCCGAATAAACTAACAATTTCTCTTGGATTAAAATATTTCTAAAAGCGATTTAAAAATATTTTATATATTATAGATTTTATTTTAATTTATTTATTATTATTTTATTTTTTATTTGTTTATTTTTATTTTAAATTTATTTATCCAAAAAAAAGTCCCACAACAAACTCAGTGGGTTAACAGCTTTGGCTTTGAGTGCCTTTTGGCTCACACTCAAAGACTCAAAACAAACTCGAAGCTTCGCTTTAAGATGAGTTGAAAGCCAAAAAGCAAGTTGCGTATTCATTTGCCGGCATTTCATTCATTTGCATAAACAAGTTCACGGGCAAAGTTTGAGCGGGTGATTTGAATATTTTGTGAATTCTGTGCTTGAGAAGTGACAACTGGTGCGAGCAGCAAAGTGAAAGTAATTAGCGGGGGGGAAAATTCAGTCAGCCGGCTGGGAAAGTTAGTTTTACTTCGTGTTATGATGCCGGAATAATTCCAGGAATAATTGCCAGAACTTTGGGCCAAAGTAAATGTGCATATATAAAGTGAGTTGACTATGTGAGTTTATTGAACCCACCTTCCTCGCTTGAGTACTCATTTGGCTGTACTTCAAGCCGTGGCTGCCTATTCAGGCAGAACTCTGGCCCTCGAGGGCAGTTCTTTGACCAGAGATACCGCTGGAAATGATTCGTCTGCTGACAACTGCTCGATCGACACCCGCAGCACTCACACGATCCAAGCGCCTCGAGCTTTTTACTTTTTTTTATATTTTTTCTCGAGAAGATCGCTGGCAGATCACCGATTTGGATTCAGTTTCTAACGAAACGCGGCGGCAAGAGCAAGCAAAGCCGCGAGTCGAGATCTGAGATCTAGTGTCGTTTTTGTCGGTCAAGTGCTGTGATGTTTTCTTTGAAGTGTGTCCTTTTTGTGTTGCTCCAGGCAGTGTCCTGTTGGGGGGAGTACTTCAGCTCCACCTCAGGACTTGAGAAACTGTTTCAAACGGAGGTTGTCCTCCTGGAAGAGCTGCAGAATTATGTGAATGGAATTTATCAACATGCAGAGGCCTTGCAGGGGTGAGAGGATAATTGAAGTGGACATCCTAAATAAAGGATTATATTAAATCAAACAAATCCCGCAAAGAACCTAACAAAAATTGTGAAATTAATGGCTTAGAAAGGATTACTTTAAATTGAATATAATAACAAAACAAATAAATTAAAACTAATTACAAAGAACAACATAATTATTTTTGAAGCATTCAATTAAATGTATAATTATTTCTTACCTTTCTTTATTTTAACTATTATTTTATTGAATTATTTGTTTAATATATATTTTAATTACTAAGCTCTCAAGATTATTTTTTTCTGTACCTTAAATCTGCAAATTTTTAATGCAAACAAAGAGGGAAAAAAATAGCTACAACTGGCAAATTAGTGGCTAATATTATCAGTGTTTAAAAATGGCAACCTGGCAAAATTAATAAATCTTAAAACAGGTTCTAAAATAATGTTAAATAAAAGGTGAATAAACACATAAAAGAAAGAATAACACTGAAGAAATTCCAATATGAATGAAACACAAACTTAGACAATAAAATTCCAATTAATATAAACTAAAGTCTGGTTTTCACATATAGCCAGATGTCTGTGAGTTAGAAGCCAGATTAAAATGGAAAGTTTAAGTGGTTCTGGCCAGGCCTACTAATCCCTATGGCCTATGGTCAAGCTTAATAAGATGCAAATGAGATTCGCATTACGCGAACATTTGGAATTCGCAAAGCCGCAATCCAATAAATTTCCCATCGACCAATATTTGTTTTCCAATTGTCTGTCCGTCAGTCAAACCAAAAATAATATAAAAACAATTGACAGATGTTGCCGTGGCATCCGAATATGAATTTTTCATATCATATGCGTGGATGGAAGGCGCCCACGTTAGTTTTGAATTAATTGCCAGCTCGGTGGGCGCTTAATATTATTTAAATATATTTATTTTTTGGCTAATGAAAGCGCGGGGGAGATGGCACCGAGAGTTTAAATTCTATTTAACTTCAGTTAGTTTTTATTACAATTATGCAGATTTTTGAACGTTCTCCCTTAGTTACCTGACCGGTTGCTGCCACCATGAAAGTGAATGGCGAACGGACTTTATTATTGCTGCCCAGCGATTTGTCGCCCGATTGTGGATCTGTTAATTCCCCAACAGATGCCATTTGTTTTGGTCTTGGCTGCGATGCAATTTATTTTATGAACCGCTAATTTCTCCTTTTTCTGGGCTTGATTTATTCGCGCCGGTTATTATCTTAATTAATGGCTCATATAAAGCACAAATCGTTGGCAACATTTGGCGGCATCTCCTAACTTTTGCATTTCATTATCTGTGACAATCGATTGCTACCACCATCCTATATCGCCTTTCGGGATCTTATAATCGACGACTAGCAGGCGGGTTATTTTTTTGTTTGTGTTCAGCCATAAGTGTCATCGACTTGGCGGTTTCTAGAATTCTAAAATATGGTGCAATCATCGTCGCAGATATGTATATTCTATATGTTATTATACAGTAACTGTATACACGCGTTCTGGGCGGATATTTTGTTTATCTTGCGCACTCGGCAAACCGGATCGTGTGGTGTCTAATAATATATATATATAAAACCGTTAACCGAATTGTAAAGTATATAATTTATACACTCCCTGAGTCATCTGGCGGCGGAAACAGGTCTGATATTTTTCGGCCATGTAAGAAACAATTGAGTTTCTCCCAGGGGCCCCAATAAAGTGAAATAATGTAGATTTATTGGCCACAATTGCCGGCACTCAATCATTGACACAATAAATTCGCAGACAATAGATTTTAGCTGAAATTAGCAGAGTCTCGCTTCTAGATTGGGGATTATGGTTACGCTCCCGAACTTAATGACTTCTAAATGAGCCACAATGCAGGCGACAGGCGTGGAAATAAATGCGTTAATTATACAAAACAGGTAACTCGTCGATAACCCAGTGTTTCAAATACATTCCTGGTTATTTTTTATCATTTTTATCACAATTTATTCCACCATAATTCTGAAAAATGAACGAAATTAGTAGGTGTTTTAGACCACAAGGCACTGGGAATAAAATTTGACTTTGGTTAAATGTTTTAATAAATATATATCGATGTCTAAGAAAAGTTTAAATATATTAATGAGCTTCTAGTATCTATTCTATTAGTATATATTTTCTTTAAAAAACTTGTATAAGAATATGTGTAATATAATCCTCTAAGCTTCGTTCCAAAGCACTTAATTTTTTAGATTCTATTAAATTTGTTTAAGTGCACCTTAATTTATAACCTGCTTGCCATAAATATTAAAAGCTGCACACTGGCTCGACAAATGTTGGTGGCCAACCCCTTTAATTCGCGGTGTTGCCAATAATTTGTCTTAAAATTTGTCGTTTTTAAGAGATTCCATTAATCGTTCTTCCCAGCTTAAATTTCAATATTTAGTAGTAAATACTAAAAATAGTTGAACCAAACTAACCACTGAAATATATGCAAATCCCTTTAGTTATGCTGGTTTGCCTGGTGATTATGATTCTGATTAATGAGAACTATGTTTTGTTTATGGTCTTAGCGAGATCAATGCGATCCGTGTGGAGCACCAGAGTGCCGCCGATGGAATCGATGACTACCTCAACAATCCGGTGAACGCGTTTCGGCTGATTAAGCGCCTCCACAGCGACTGGGAGACCTTCGAGGGCAGCGTAGTCTCCGATACGAGCAGAGCAGGTCAGTGGATTTTCGATTTACGTAAAAGAAAATTAATTAATAATTCATAAATCATATTTTTTAGACTATCTGGAAGCTATGTCGGGGCACAGGGCTAACCTGAGTTACCCCTCAAGCGACGACTTTCTGGGTTCCGCCATTGCCTTGACACGACTCCAGCAAACCTACCAACTGGATGTGGCAGAGCTGGCCAGTGGCGTTCTGAATGGCGTTAAATACGGGTGAGAATCGGTTGAGATATAAAATCTTTCTAATCTTTTAATAGGTGAAAAAATAAAATCAGTTTATAATTTAAATACAAAACAGAATGGCGCAAAATGTATCACCCAAATAGCCAATAAACCTGGCTTCAACCACTTAACCCATATAATATTATCGACTTAATGGAACACCAGATATAGTCATTAAAATCCTATAAACGAAATATAAAACAAATAAAAACATGGGCTGGCAAGTTTTCGGGGTCTGATTTTTGTTAATTGCTTTATTTCAGAAACAGAATGAATTATTCTACGACTAGCCTTATTCATAAAATTGTCGCAACATTGTGTGAAAATGACTTATGCAAGTACTAATAGTTAATTATCAAGCTTTTATCTTAACAAAACAGCAATAAACTTTTTCACTTCCGGTTGCCAGCTTGCAATGTGAATTTTGAGTTGTCAAAAATTTAATAAAAGTGAAGAGACAAAAGAGGAAAAGGAAGTGGCAAAAAAGGTTGATGAGTTGAGGTATTGTTTGTTTAATTTACTGTTGAAATTTAGCCACAATGATTTGTGTTGTTATGATTACACAACGTGCTTATTAGTTATTTATATCTAAAATGATTTATTTTGCAAGAAATATGCATGCACATTGTTTACTAGTAATTTTCCAATTTTCAGCACCGCCATGTCCTGGCAGGACTGCTTTGTTCTCGGCCAGCACTTGTACGCCCTGCGGGACTACAACCACACAGTGCCCTGGCTGCAGCAATCGATGCAGCTGCTCGGGGAGCAGACCTACGGCGAGGAGTCTGCCTCCCTGGACTTTATGGAGGCGGTGGTGGAGTACCACCGAGAGATGGGTGCCCACGAGAGTGCCCTTGGCTTGGTAAACCATGTGCTCTCCGTAGAGCCAGAAAAGAGGAGTCATCTCTTAGAGACTCGTCAGCAGTTGGAGCAACTTATCACAGATGGAGACAAGAATGGACTGCTCCACCTCACAGCCCGACGTCCTGGGGATTATCACGCCTCCCGCGAGTTCCGTCTTTACGAGCAGGTATGTCGCGGCGAACTTAAACCCCAACCTGCTACCCAGCGAAATCTCAGGTGCAGCCTCCGAAGAAGTCGCTCGGGATATGCGCCCTTCAAGCTGGAGGAGCTGCACCTGGATCCTTTGGTAGTTCAGGTGCATCAGGTGGTTAGTGCCGAGGAAGCAGACTTAATGCAGCGTACAGCCAGGCCAAGGATCAAGCGATCCACGGTATACTCCCTCAATGGTGGCGGATCTACGGCCGCTGCCTTTCGCACCAGCCAAGGGGCCTCGTTCAACTATTCCAGGAACTCGGTCACAAAACTCCTTAGCAGACAATTAGGCGACCTATCAGGTCTGGACATGGACTATGCCGAGGATCTGCAGGTGGCCAACTATGGCATAGGTGGTCATTACGAGCCGCATTGGGACAGCTTTCCCGAAAATCACGTATACGACGAGGGGGACTTTAAGGGAAACCGAATTGCAACCGGTATTTATTATGTGAGTTTATTTCTTGGGAAATATATTTGTTATATTTATTATATATATTAAATATATACTATTTATTATTTTTATTTCAGCTCTCTGATGTAGAGGCCGGTGGCGGCACTGCCTTTCCCTTCCTGCCCCTGCTGGTGACCCCGGAAAGGGGCAGCCTGCTTTTCTGGTACAACCTGCATCCCTCCGGAGACCAGGATTATCGCACCAAGCATGCCGCCTGTCCCGTTCTTCAAGGCAGCAAGTGGAGTGAGTCTTTAATATATTTATTCTGAAAGTATTTCCTATAACTTTGCCTTCCCACAGTTGCCAACGTTTGGATACGAGAACGCCATCAGGACAGAGTTAGGCCCTGCGATCTCCAGCGTAACCATGAAATCTCATTGCACTACAGGGACTTTGACTGAAACGCTTTCACATCACTCATAAAATTAAGGTATTAATTTATTTGAATAAAAATTTAAACTGAATCCCGGTAGGCCAGGGACTTGTAGCTATCGGAGGTGAGGTTGCAGGGTCGCCGGAATTCCTGGTAGCCCGAATGCATCCAGATATTGCCAACTGCAAGAGAAACACAAAGTGATAATAATAAAATAAAATAAATTAAAAATATAAGAACAAGTAAAAAAATATCTTCTTACTCCTCTTGGAACCCACAATGACGGGGCAACCGGCATGCAAGGTGCGCACATCCACATCCAGCGAGCGATGCAGATTGTGCCACATGACCAAGGCTCCCTTGACAGGAGGCAGGAAGATATTTAGCTTGGTGAAAACAGTATAGCCTCCTTGTTCCACATCTGACAGCTAAAAACAGAGAAGAGATCAGTAAAATTAAGATAAAAGCCTAGAAATCCACTCACATAAAACATGCTGGTGGAGATGCGATCTCCTTTAAAGTCCTTTGGCAGATTGACCTCAAAGTAATCGGGATGTGGCTCGTACTGACCACCAACTCCATAGTTGGCCACTTGCATCCACTCTGCTGCGGCTATGTCCAGACCCGAAACGAATTGGATAATCCTGCTGATGGAGCTCATCACCGGACTTGTGTAGTTCAGCCACGTTTGCTGACTGACCCGGAGATCCCTCACAGTTCGTGCTCCGCCAGTTCCGGCCACTGCAGATCGGACCATCTCCAGCTTGTCTGCTTCCTCAAAAATCGAGAGGATCTGTTCGGAGTTTAGTATTCCGTGGTAGACATTAATATCCGGATCCACATGCACAGGCTCTACTCGAAGGGGTGCCAAGGTGTAGTAGGCATGTCTCTTTCCATCGAGGAAGCACTTCAAGGGGTTACCAGTGCTCTCCTCGGGTAATCTTAAGCCCTGGCACAGTCTCGTGTAGTTGGCAGACCAGGAGGGAGTCTTCTCTTTGACAATCTTTCCAGGTTCTCTATTCTCCAAATACTTGCGTGTCTGCTGGGCAATGTGATCGGGTGTTGGGGGATATTCTAGGATTTTACTAAGAAGATTATCCGCTTTTTTGGCATCACCCAACTCAAAGTTAGCCAATGCGGCGTACTCTCGAATATCTGACACAAAGCGAGCCTGCTGCTGCTCATCCTTTTCAGGGTTTCCTCTGAGGAGGACAAAGGCCTCTTGTAGCCACTCCAAAGAGCGTCGATAGTCACCCAGATCAAAGAGTTGTACACCAATTTCGTAGCACTCGCGCCACTGCAACACAGAGTCGTACATATAGCCACCGATGTCGCCATCAGCCAAGTGTGAGGTGGACAGATTGTAGACATTCTGCAATCTGGCCAAGCCTTTGACGGCTCCCTGGAGCTCCGAATGATCCGGATAGCCCAAGTCTTGGGTTATGGCCTCCAGAAATTGACGGAATTCTGGGGAGAAATTATATCTAAAAGGTAATTTGTTTTATAATAAATAAAAACCCACCTTCTTTGGGCTCATTGGTGACTATGGGTTCAAAGACCACAGCATCCCAATCCTGAACCAGCCGCTTGATTAACCTGAAGGCATGTAAAGGATGTCCCAGATATTCATCTAGATGCACCTGCTCCATGGCCCATTCATGCTCATCCTTGATTTGTTCAACATAACTTAAAGATAATAAAAATCAAAATCTGGCTAAGAACAAATAATACTACCATAATACCTCATATATAGCTCTAGTTGCTGCTGCTGCTGCTCCAAATACGAACTCGTGGCATTCAGTAACTCCTGTTCCACCTGCGCCAGATCCTGCATCCTATCCACCGATGAATAGAACTCTCCCCGGACAGCTTCACTCCAAATTAGATATGAGAAACTTGCCACAACCCAGAACCAACTTTGATGTGCCATTTTAGGTAAGCAAGAGAGAACCGTAAACGACGGCTGACTGATGGAAACTGCCTCGGGCAGAGCTACCTCCCGCTTCCAAAGTGCGTATGATATTCCATTTAGGAACTGTCACGTATCCCAAAAAACGCTGTGCAAACAAAGATGCCAGTCGCAGGCACACACAAAGTGATGGAGACAAGTGCTGCCGCTGAGCAAACAACTCGTTCACTCTCACTGCCATGCCCCACACTTCTTGACATGTGCAGATGGACAATTTTATAAAATTAACTTTTGAGTATATGGTATTTATAAAACTAAAGTAAACGAAATCATAAACTGCCCTTAAATACACTCCTTTCCTTGTTTGCAGATATTTTTGGCACACTTATTAAGGGGGTTAAGAAAATAATCGTAAAAAAACATAATACAAATTCTAATTTCCATTAATTCAGGGAGCAACAACCTATTATTCTTTAATCAAATTTCCCATATCTTCTGCTAAAAAAACACCTGTTTAATGCTTTAAAAATTTATTCAAGAAAAACCCAACACAAACATGGGCAAAAAACTACTCAGGTTACTTAGTAAGAGATGCCGGTGTTGTCCCGGATCCAGTCCAAGTAGCCGGTCACACGGGTGAAGACGGCAGGATGTCCGGCCTGGCAGCCGGCTCCAGAGACGAAGGAGGTGACTCCAACCAGGCGGTTACCGTCGTGTGTAACCAGAGGGCCGCCAGAGTCACCGCCGCAAGTGGACTTGCCTCCTTGGGTGTTGATGCAGATCATGTAGTCGTGCAGGCTCCAGGTGCGGCTGCAGTCGCTCTGGGACATGATCTGGACATCGACGCTCTGGAGCCAGTCGGGCAGGGGGCTGCCGTCGTAGGTGCCGCCCCATCCGGAGGCCACAGCCCAGTAGCCGGCGTAGCTGTTGTAGCGATCGTTGCCGCTGGGCAACTCCACCTTGTTGACCAGATGCCAGAAGTCGACGTGCGGGGTGCGGATCAGGGAGATGTCGTTGTGCAGGTTGCCGCTGTTGTAGTGGTGGTGCTGGATGATGTTGCCACTGCCCACCCAGTGGGAGTACTGAGGCTGGTTGCGAAGGCTGGCGCCGTAGTTGATGGTCACGCCGCTGGCTCCGTTGGTGCAGTGAGCAGCCGTCAGGACCCAGGTGTTGCCAATGATCGAGCCACCGCACCACCAGTTACCGTTGCCGCTGAACAACAGGCCAACGATGTAGGGCACCTTGCCCTCGTAGGCCGGATAGCCGTTGGTAATGCGTCCCTGGATGTCCTTCACAGGCACCGGGGTGAGCTTCTGCTCGGGAGCAGAGGGAGCGGGGATGGCGGAGGCACAGGCCACGGCCAGAGCGAGGAATACGAACAGCTTCATCTTGGGTAAGTCTTGCAACTCATGGTTTTCCCCAGAGGCAGCCGCCCTTTTATACGAAAAGCAGAGCCTTATCTTCGATGAGAGATTAGGTTGGCGGAATGTAAAGTTCGATGGGGCTGTATATTTTGGCCGAGTTTCGAGCGTGACAATCACATTGGCTGATAACACTAGTGGACTTTATGATTAGAAGCCATTTTAATAAGTAAATGTATAAGTTTATGTATTTAAATTAAACTAGGAATTCTGAATAAATCCTATATTTAAGATAAATTTATTTTATAAGAGTTGTTCTGAAAGTCAATGAAGATATTCAATGGATGAGATATTAAATTGTAAGGGGATTTATTAAGAGATTTACTACTAAAAATTTCATACCAAATTTGGCACCCAATTGTGGTCAATAAACAAACACCTTTTATCGCAGTTTAATTATAAAATAACTTGCACTAAAAGCGGATACTAAATATTTGACGTGTTTAAACAGTAGCAACATCGAAAGTGGAAGCCGGCAACTCCTGGCCAGCTCTCCTGTCCAGCTCCTGATCTGATGTTCGATTAGTGGGCGACGATTCATCAGCCGGAGGGCTCATCCATCAAGTGCGGTAAGTGGAGCTCGACTGCATCCCAGCTGTGGGCTGCAGTGCACTATGGTCCAGCGGACCACTTTGGGCGGCCTAAACCCATTTTTTAAAAGTTGTTTAAATTAATTGATTTTGGTGTCGATCGATTGGAAATAGAGTGACCATCTACGTGGCATACCCAAAATTTTGATAGGTGGCGCCACTATCGCGCACGAAGCTGTTAAAGTCGGCCATTTGTTCGCGAGCGAACGGCCAGACTGAAAGTGGGAAAATTTACACAATTTTAAAATAAAGAAAACTCGAGGAAAACTAAAGAACTGGTCAAATTTTTGAAATGAATTTGACTCAGTGGGGTTTGTACTATATATTTTTTGTTGTTAAATGTTCAAAGTCGTTGTGATGTCTTTGTAATTTGGTGTCAAAGTGTGTCGTCTAAAAAAAAAAAAAATTGTTAAAATCTTTTGTTTAAAAAGGTAAATCTAACGAGTCCCACCTAGTCCCACCTTAAAACCTAGTGTATGTTGTAGAGTATTTAATTATCTTTCGATTGCATATAGTCATAAATGCCACATTTGACCACATTTCTTAAAATTTTGATTTAAAGAGTACTCTATTTTGTATGAAAATTACATCTTAAAATCGTTAAAAATGTCCTAAAACTAATGAAAACTGATAAAAATCCTCTAAAAACTATAGTATAAAGTAAACTCGATAAGATAGAATGTAAAAAGAAAGTATAAAACTATTTAATGATTTTATAATCAATTTTCCATGCAATTATAAGCAAAATTGTCTATATATTCCGATTTTTCCCATGAAAACTATAGTTATTCGTGATCCGATTTCGGTAAAAATTTTTAAATTTAATTAAAAGTATATAATTTTAAAGAAACCGAAGTTTTATGAATTTATCTGAAAAAATATTTTTTCATTCCTATGAGAGCTATAGGATATAGTTTTATGATCTGGATAATTTTGATCCAGTATCATCCTAAAAGCACAAAATGACGATTGGCCAAGTTTCAAGTTGATATCTTTAAAATTTACGGAGTTATGTATTATGGCCCACCAAAGTGGTCCGCTGGACCATAGTGCAGTGTGCGTGGGTATCTGTGTGTTTGCATGGGTGAGTGGATACAAATCGGCTTAGTGTTTGCCGCTTCGGCGTCCTGTGAATATCCTGCGGCCTCTGCAGCTCTAACGAAACTCGATTTGGTCCGAAAGGCGGAAAAGTGCAGGGAAAAGAGCTGCGAAAAATGGCCAGCATTATTGCATTTGACAGAATTGGAGAGTATATATACGCAGAGTGGAAAAACATATAGGGTATGAATCAGAATCGGATACTTTTATGTACTACAAATTATATCGGAAATTTAAAGGAACTTTTTGAGTGCAAAATTATATTAAGATATAAAATATATTGCAGCGGAAGTCGTCATCATTATCATCTGAGTAAAGAATTGATAGCAATCTAAAATTGATATTGTAGGCCTTCTCTTTAGCAAAAAACCCAAATATCATGAATGAACTCAGTTATCAGCTGAAAATGTCAAACTTTAATTTATTTAATAGTACGTTTTGTTATCAGAGGAGATAGTTGTTAATTTATGGCGAATCTTAACTGATATGCTGCGTAAATCAAACTGATTAACTAAAGATAATGGTTTCATGAATCGTAGGCGTGTAGTATTTTCTATTATATTGATTAGATATTCTCACAGCGAAACTTTTGTGTCATTATGGGTAGGGATGACAATCTATAATCTATATAATCTATACGGCATTCTCAGCTTTATAGATTTAAGTGCAAAGATTTAATAATGCATATAAATTATCGTTAGTTATTCTTGTAATTATTAATTATTCATTACCTTGCGATGATTTTATATTTTCTATTTTTAGCATACAAATCTTGAATATATAAAGATCCAGCTTCTATTTTGTATTCTTTATTATTCTATAATATACGAATCTTCAACTATACAATTTATTTTTCAAGGGAAATTTAAGAAAAATAATGGCATGACAATTTATAGGACCTACTTAGTCTGGTCAACTATGTCTGGTCTTTAATTCGTTACAGACATCTGGGCATAGCCAAGTACAAGCCATAATTTTAGCAAGAAGCCCACTTGCACCGGACTTATCAGCCAACAGGATTGTCAAGCTAGAAACTTGACCAAAATATACAGCCCCATCGAACTTTACATTCCGCCAACCTAATCTCTTCTCAAAGATAAGGCTCTGTTTTTCGTATAAAAGGGCGGCTGCCTCTGGGGAAAACCATGAGTTGCAAGACTTACCCAAGATGAAACTGTTCGTATTCCTCGCACTGGCCGTGGCCTGTGCCTCCGCCATCCCAGCTCCAGCTCCTGCCACCGAGCAGAAGGAGAAGCTCACCCCGGTGCCTGTGAAGGACATCCAGGGACGCATTACCAACGGCTATCCGGCCTACGAGGGCAAGGTGCCCTACATCGTTGGCCTGTTGTTCAGCGGCAACGGTAACTGGTGGTGCGGTGGCTCGATCATTGGCAACACCTGGGTCCTGACGGCTGCTCACTGCACCAACGGAGCCAGCGGCGTGACCATCAACTACGGCGCCAGCCTTCGCAACCAGCCTCAGTTCTCCCACTGGGTGGGCAGCGGCAACATCATCCAGCACCACCACTACAACAGCGGCAACCTGCACAACGACATCTCGCTGATCCGCACCCCGCACGTCGACTTCTGGCATTTGGTCAACAAGGTGGAGCTGCCCGGTGGCAACGACCGCTACAACAGCTACGCCGGCTACTGGGCTGTGGCCTCCGGATGGGGCGGCACCTACGACGGCAGCCCGCTGCCCGACTGGCTCCAGAGCGTCGATGTCCAGATCATGTCCCAGAGCGACTGCAGCCGCTCTTGGAGCCTACACGAGCACATGATCTGCATCAACACGCAGGGAGGCAAGTCCACCTGCGGCGGTGACTCTGGCGGCCCCCTGGTTACACACGACGGCAACCGCCTGGTTGGAGTGACCTCCTTCGGTTCCGGAGCTGGCTGCCAGGCCGGACACCCCGCCGTCTTCACCCGTGTCACCGGCTACTTGGACTGGATCCGCGACAACACCGGCATCTCTTACTAAGTAACATAAATTGTTTATTTCCCATATTTTTCTTGGGTTTTTTCTTAAATAAATTTTTTAAAGCATAAAACTTTTTGGTTGTTTAATTTATTTGATTGAATTGAATAAGTTTTTCCATTTTTTCAGCCATTTTCTCTTCATAGAATATGCTCACTTGATTTGCTTTCAATTTGAATTTTATTTGAAATTTTTTCTACTATTTAAACTAGGCAAATATACAAAAGTAAATAAATTCCATATGTGTCTAGGCTATAACTAGGTAGAGTGGGCTCCTTGGAGGGGGAACCGGTAAGTAGAAGAGATGAGGCCGCCTCTGGGCTGGATGCTGTGTATATACAATAGGAATTCGATGGCCGAGCACAGGATGAGATTCCGCATTAAGATTCGTTGCATTGCACTAACTACCCCAAAGGCTTAGATGGCGAACTCGCCGTGGTCCTCGTCCAGGGAACAGGGTCTGCGGAACTCCTGGCCCCTCTCGTGGATCCACTTGTTGGACACTATAAATAGAGAAATTTAAATGAATAAAATAATATAATAAATTAAATAATTAATCAATTTAAGAACTCACCCCACTTGGTGCCCGTCAGGACAGGGCATGCGGCATGTCTGGTCCTCAGATCTCCCTCGCCATCTCTGTGCAGATTCATCCAAAAGGCAGCCGTGCCCTTTTTGGGAAAGAGAGCTGCATGGATGGATGTGAAAACGGTGGCACCGCCCTGCTCCACATCACTCATCTGGGGAAAATATTAGAAAATATTTTATTTTGTTAAGCCAAAGTCTGTACTAAAGTTCATTTGCCCAAGTAAACCATAAGCCTCCTTTAATTACGTTTTTCTGCTAAATGCAGTTGAATGAATTCCAGCAGTTGAAACTGCATTAGAAGGAAAACAACCTTTGTGTAAATGTTTTGCTTTCTATTGATATTTTTTGTGGCCATTGTGCTAGCTGCCTGCACTTACGGCTTTGAAAATGCTGAATGGAATGCCACAGAGTTGCAGCCCACGTTTATTTCTATTTATGGTAGAAATAAGCCCTTACTAATGATTTCTGTACCTGGCTGGTGGAAAATGGAAACCTCATGGAACTTTATAAGCTTCCACACAAAAAGGGGCATGTGTTCAGGATTAATTTTCCATTTTTCCCAATTATCCTTACAGCACAAAAATTAAATGAAAAACTTACGTAGAACAAAACCGTGGCAATGCGGTTGCCCAGATTGAGACCCTCAAAGGCGCGCTTCTCCTCTTTCTGTAAAAACAAAAAACGAAAAAATATAAATAAAGAAACTAAATTTAAAAGCATAAATAATCCCCGAAGGCAACACTCACCCGGGCAAAGTCAAAATGCGGCTCATAATGACCTCCAATGCCATAGTTGACCACCTGCAGCTCCTCGGCAGACTCCATGTCCAGGCCGGTCATGTCGGCTGTGCGTTGGACCACCGTTTCAATGACGGAATCCTCATGGGTCTTCAGCCAAGCCGACTTGCTGATCCTATAGTTGGCCGTCTCCAGAGCTCCCGTAATGGAATTTTGGACAGTGGCTCGTCGGAATCGTGGCCTTGCCATCCGCTTGATCAGCTCAATCTCGCTGTCGTACATGGCATCGTGATAGATCACAATGTAGGGATCCATGTGGGCCTCCTCCAGCTTCATGGGACCAATGCGCAGGAAGGGCACATTGTTGGTCACATAGCGACACCTCAGCGGTCGCAGATCCGTGGGCGAGGGCTTCAGTTCACCACGGCATAGCATCTCGTAGGCTTTCCTCTCGGTAATATCGTACACACCGGGATCGCTCTTGGCCACGGGCTAGTTTAGGTTATATTAAGATATAAATTATTAATTAAGAATTGCATATTTGTTTCATATTCTGAGTTATCTTACCAAATCGGACTTGGGCATTTCGTCGGTGCCATCATCACCCTTCATTTTCTTTAGCTGCTCCTGGTTGGCAATCTCCTTCTCGTAGAAGCGCTTGTTGCCATTTGCCCGCTCATGATGGGGCAGTAACTGCAGCAGCTCGTTGGTCATGGTCAGAGCACTTTCTATATTGCCTGAAAATAGATGAAAAATCATAAAGATATATTACAGAAATAAAAAAAATAAATATGCAAGAGGAGCAGCTATTCAAAATTTTTGATTGATAATATTTCTTTCATTTTTTAAATAAGATACATCCGATCCTTCTTATTTAGAGCCTATATTCTATACAAAAACTATGAAATAATTACCAGAAGAAAAGGAAAATATCAAAGCTATATTTTTGCATACATTAAATCTTCATTAATTAAACAAAACTTGCTAAAATTCTCTAACTAAACCCCATAAAAACCATTAAATGTGTTTCCATTAGGACAAAACTCTAACATGAAACAAGCTAAAATTGTGGCATAAATATTTAAGCAGGACATCAGTAAAAAACTTATTTAAAGTCAAGAGTTTCTCCACTTGGGCGACCCGCACAATTAATTCATCAGGCTTTGGTCTGGCTGGGGTTAAGAGGTCGATCCGAGCAAAAGGGGTTAAAGTGTGATGCGCCACTAAATAAACATGACTCCGGCCGAAAGTATGCCACAGTTTCTTTGCTGTCTGTGGTGAGTTTTCTACTTTGAAAGTTTCTTATTTTATTTTTGTAGAGGCGGCCATCGAGTCGATTGGATTGTTTGCAAACTTTGCAAGCTGCGCACTTATTTATTCATTTGTGTCCAGGACCAGGCGACCATTTATCCCTGGCCTTTGATAATAAGTTAGACAGGGAACAACATTGTTGGAGAAAATAGGAGAACAAATAGGTGAAACTATATGACATAAAGATATATAAAGGGAATGGTTTTTGTGTTTACCTTTCAATGGAAAATTCTAAACTAAGCTATACATTTATTAGGCAAACTATGTAGAATATATAATACTTTTTAAAGAGAAACTCATAGCCAGTTACCCCTTTATTTTATAAATTTGTAAGGCTAAATTTTACAACAAAAAAAGTACACATTTCCCTGCCATCTCTGACTCCGAGCCGCATTCAGCTTTAACCTCCACATCGACCTCAACTTTTGAGGCCCTGTCGGCGACAGGAATTTAAATTTGCATCTCCCGACACATGTGTGCCATTCTGGAGAAAGAGGAAAGCGGGTCCTGGAGTGCGGAAAAGCCTGTCACTTTCCCTCGAGGGCGTGCCCATTTGTGTTGTTTTTCCAGCACAATATGGCGACACTTCCTCGCCGCCCATAAATCGTGTTTCCTCTACACAAAAGTGGCAAGGAGCACCGCCTCCTGAGGCCACACAGATACGAGTACGAGTACGTGTTCGTGTGCTTTGAGACAACTCCTTGATGAACGCAATCCGGGGTAATAAGACGTTAATAAACCAGCCGGGTTCTAAGCCGAGGACGTGCTGATCCCGGCCAGCTCTCCGTTCTACGTGATTGCTCTTGGCCAACACTACCGAAGCAACATTGTCGCTTTGGCTGGCTGCAGATGGCCAACACTTTATCGCACTTAATGGAGGGCCCTTTGGAGGGACTCCACCTGGCCAGAGACACCTGGCAGCAGGAGGAGGAGGAGGGGGAGCTGGGCCAGTAGCTGGGGACAGAGTGCAATTTCCTGCAGTCAAATGGACCTCGAAAGTGCCATGCAAACGAGCTGGAGGACAAAAACGAGAATGGGCAGCAAACACTCTGAGAATTTAATTACCAGCATTCAAGGATTAATTCTTTGCTTTCAGAGGGATTTCCTAAAGCCTTGGGAAATTAAACACCAAGCTAAATAAAAGCTTATATTTAAGATAATTTACTTGATTCCTAATTAAAAAATTATAATTTAAAGCCTAATGTTTCGTGGAAATATTTTTCCAGGTGCAGCAACCACTTTGGGTACAGATAGAAGTAAGCAAAAATGGACAATGCCGCCGTGCACTTACCCTCCTTGTAGGTGGAGAAGGCCAGATACTCGAGGACCTCGGCCTTGGTGAAGCTCTGGGTGTGGTTGTGCGGCTCCTCCAGCATGCGGGCCATTGCCTCGTTCATCCACAAGACTGTGTGATGGTAGTCGTGGTTCACGTACGACTGTCGCCCCAATTCGAAGCAGTCGTCCGAGGACATCTCCGTGCTGCAGGATAGCAAATTGGTCAGTAAAAATCCCGGGGATTAAGCGACAGTTATCCAATTTCGAAGGTGTCTCATTTGGAGAAATATCAAGTTGAAAAACCCCCCTCTCACCTGTACTGAATCCCGTTGAGTTTGCCGCGTGCCACACTGGAGGTATCCAGCTGATAGGTGTCCTGCAGGCGGAGCAGAGCCACTGCTGCCCCATTGAGATCCTCGTCCGAGGGAAACTTGAGAACATGGCGATACTGGGTGATGTTCTGCACGAACTCCGTGCCCACGTCATGCTCCATAAGGTTCTCCACCTGGCGCCAGTCGGTGGTCAGCCGCTTGGTCAGCAGGTAAGCGTTAATGGGATTGGACACGTAGGCGGTAATATCGCCGGAGGCATCAGCGTGCTCCCTTTGGTACTCGTCCATTTTGCTGGAAGGGATCAGAGGGAAAGGCAAAGTTAGCAGACAGTTTACTAAGTGCTTTCCGCGAGCAGGCAAATTGCATTAAAGTTGGTCAAGTTTAAACTTGGCCAGCAGGAAAACAGCCAAGTCCTAGGGCGAAATCAATCCCAGACTCAGGGAAATTGCTACTCGGTAACTTGAGTGTTTATCAATAAGTGAATGGAAAAACAATAAGCTGAAGTGAGGGAAAAACAAGCTATATTTTTACTATTTTCCCACTTAAATATTACTTGACTTCTCAACAAGTTTTATTTATCCTTAAAGTGGATTTTCTTATGGAAGAAAAATAGGGATTAAATAGGATTAAATTAAAGCTATAAAAACAAGGTAACTTAATCTTTATTTAACTAAGAAATTAAGATAATTTATCATAGAAAAACTAAATTTAAGTTTCCCCCCAATAAATTCCATTTAAATTGGTATTTCAGTGCCTTTATTTTATTACTTTAACTAAAAAACTAAGTGTGAACAATAAATTAGTAGCTCATAAAAATTCTATAAATTAAACAAATTACAATTTAGAAATAAGTACAACCCACTTATTATTTACAGTCGTTAGCGGATGATGATCTTCCTTTGTTTATAAATCTAATACTTTGTTTTTTGGTCTTTTAGCCGTTCGGTGTGCCAAGTTCTTGTCGAATTACAACTAGTTACAAACTAATTTTAAATATTAACCTAAATTCCTAAAATTAAACCACATTCACGCGGTTATCTGGTGGTGGACGGTGGCACCACAGCGTTCCCAGCACGCCCAAGCCAATGAAGAACATGGTGAAGGTGGAGAGTCCCAGGATAACACCAGTGGTCACATCGTGAAGAGGCAGTCCTGGGAATGGATCCAGCACGAGTATAACCAGCAGGCCACAGGATTTGAAGAGACAGAACACGGTAACCAAGATATATCCCGAGCTGTAGCTTCGATTGGGCAGCCATTCGCAGTGACGCGACTTGAAGCCCAGAAAACCAAGTCCTAAGCCGCAAAAGGAGGCCACCAGGCCAAACTGCAGGTAAAAGGATTTTCCAAACTAAATGAAGAAATGATAGGTTACTACAAGGATACAATTTTTTATGGTTATTTTAAAGACTTACGTGAGCTATCATATATATGATGAGGCCTGCGTTCATGGTGCTGCCCAGGACGAGCATTAAGGAGACAACAGCCAAGGTGATGGTGGCATTGGCCAGCTTCTGCGTATACGTATTATTATTCTTCGAAGGCTTGCCCTGGATGCTGCTCATATCCTGCTCCAGCTCCCGCTCTTGCTCTTGAACTCGGGGACTAATGACGGCCATTGAGCGATCGTTCATCTGCATGGGAATCGGTGGTGGCTTCACTGTCTCATAGTGGAGCCTCTGCGGCGACAAGCGATTCTGGCGTATAGGCAAACTTGGCGGTGGTCCTGCTACCTGCTGACTCTGGTAGATCTGCTGACTCTTGTAGATCTCCAAGCGCCGCTCCAGCTGCAGCTGCTCGTGGTGGGCAGCATTTCGGGGCGTGGAATGAGCCAACCTTGGCGGTGGCTGCATTTTCCTGGGCGTGGTCAGGAGCTCATGGAGCGCCCTTGTCGCTGCCGCTGCATTCCTTTGCTGAGGAGTCGAGGTTCTGGCTGCAAACTGTTGACTCAACTCCGAGTTGCTTAGGCAAGTCTCCTGCTGCTCCTGCTCTTCTGGGTAATCATCATCATCCCCATCCGTGGGAACCACTGCATAACGATGTGCGCGACCATTGTGCATCTGTATTATCTCCTGATTCTCGTCCACTAGTTCCTCGTCCTCCGCTGTGGGCACCATCTGGTACCTCTGATTGCTGTTCTTGTCCACAATCAAGAAGGTCTTGCTCCCAAAATCGCTGCTGAAGGCGCTCTTGAGCTGAGTTTGATTGGGATTTTGGTTGTTATTATTATTCCTATTGATTCTGGGCTTGATGGGCTGATTGAGGCTGGGCGGCAAGCTAGCAAACTGAGTCTCCTGGTGGGGCTCCTCGTGGAAGGAGTGAGGCTCTTCCTGCTCCTCATGCAAGCCTTGCCTGGAGCTATAACAATCCAGATTGTCCTGTGATCGGGCCAATCTCTGGGCAGCCTGACCCGGCACTATGGCATATCGACCAGCTCGACTTGTGTTGAGTTCTTCGAGAGGCACCAAGGCATAGCGGCCAGAGGAGGATGTCTGCTGATTGGCAGGATATAGCTGGGGCTTGCCAGGATACTGCTGGGTATTTCCTGCATATTTCTGCTGCTGTTGATGATGATGCTGCTGTGGCTGCTGCAGCTGCTGTTGCGGCTTCCTGGCCACCGATCGTGTGGAGAGGCTTCTTTGTATACGCAAAGGACCTTCGCGAGGATCACGCGTGTTACGCGGGGGAGCAGGACCGAAATTCAGTTGCAATCTCCGATTGTAAATGGACTCCACTTGACCACTGGGCACGGGATAGAACTCGCTATTCTGGCAAAAAGCCGGATTGGTATAATTATGCTGCGACATGGCGATCGCACTGTACTGGTTACTATATAGTACAACTTTTTAGGGGATGATCTTGATATAGTTTCACTTTGGGACTGGGTTTAAGTATAAGATCTTGTCAAGATGTTATATTAAATTCACTGAAATACTTCTTTCTTTATAGTAAATCTCTTCAAGAACCGATTTTAGATAGCTTCCACTTGGTTTCTGCCTTTCTTTATAAAATATTTATAATTATTTAAGGAGCGTTTCCACTCTCACACAACCGCTCGCCTCAAGAACTGCGACTCAACTGAGCTGAGGAGCCGTTCCAGGTCGCAGCTCCTCGACTTCCTCCACTTCCTGCGCCGGCGTGCAGCCGAGTGGATCCTCCCTCCCCTTCCACAGCCACTGCCACTGCCGCAGCCACTACTCATTTACTCGAAATTGTACATAAGACACCCGTACTTTGGTACAATGAACGACTGTGTTTGGCGCGTTCCATTAGGCCAGAAGTTGAGGAAACATCAAAACATCTGCTCCTGCGCGGCGGCGACGACTATGAGGGTTGAAACGCATTCGGGGCTCCGAACTCCGAATCGAAATCAACCATCAAAAAGGCAGGAGCAGCCGGCGTTCCATTCGGTTCGCTTTATCAGCGTTTTTAATTCTTATTTACCAACTCATAACTGCAGAGCGCTTCCCTCAGGGCTTGCTAGCTCTGTTTTGATACCACTTACAGGGGAATTAGAGGGTATGATGTATGGTGTTCATCAACTTTATATACCTATAACTTTATGTTAATCTAGGGGAGTTTGGTATATAAGTTGTACATATGATAACTATCAAAGAACCTTGAAATATTGTCACATAAAGGAAGCACCTTTTAGGCTAAGATATATAGTGTAAATATAAGAAAGGCTGACTTTTTCATTCATATAATTCTTTATAGAAATACCAGTTGCTTTCTTAGTATATAGGAAAAAACTATACAGCATTTATTAACTGACTTTCATTCATAAAATTTTGATTACCATTTGTTTATAAATTATAAAGTTTAGTAGCAGAATTATTTGTTTGCCAAATATGCTTAGCAAAAACTAAAAACATATCAGGTTTTATATTTTTCATATTTTTAGAAATACAATTTAAGTGCATAGTTTGTTAGCAGAACAAAAGAACAAAACAGTTTAGTTTAATATGCACATATTTAAGGCATAAACAAGTCGTGTCATAAACTAGAGCTACCAAAATTTTAAGCATATCAAGTTTTTCCATTTAAGTTTGATTCAACATTCACTTCTGAAGACTTAAAAAAAATTTTCTAACAAAATTTCTTTGTTTAGTTCATTAAATAAATCATTTTTAATATTTTTCTTTTTCAATCAAATTATAAAGAAATTCTATGGAAACTCTTTCTTTTAAACATTTTATTAAACATTTTATTTATTTTTAGAAAATCACTAAATTGATAAGAAATTTATTGGAATCTTTAATCGTTACTTAAAATGTATGTAAGCCCAGCCATTTATTTTCCGAAGAAATATTTATTAAATATGATTAAATATATTAAAAATATTAAAATATAATATAATGCCTGACAATGTTTTTCTTAGAATCTTTAAAGACATTGTATTTTTCTATAAGACTCCTCGATAAATAAACATTTTGCTTATATTCTTTTACAAAAATCTTCATAATTTACTTCATTACCTTTCACAAATAAACTCCTAAGAAATCTTAATTAAATATAATACGAAATTTTTAATTTTATCCACAATCAGAGGTATTTTATTGTCGTTCATAATCTCTATAAAAAATATATAATACTTGTTTGCTTCTGTTGTTCGTGCACACAAAAACCTTCCCTTGAGGGCCACCCCTCCTGCTTTTCACTGCTCAGGCGACCGTTACATTTTGTATTCGTAGGCCACCGCCATCCAGTTTCAGGTCCACATAGGAGTGTATATATATAACCATATCCATATCCACATCCCTATCCCTAGACCAATTTCCCATTTTCCCATTTCCCGCCTGCATATGCATATTCGCGGCGACATCCTTTTGAGCCCCCGCAAATTGGAAGCGCGCGTTGTCCTTTGTCCCGCTGCATTGGCCAATTTAATTGGCTTTTGGCCAGAGGTCCTAGGACCCAAGGCCAAAGGACAGACGCTGCTTGACCAGCGGCCAAAACAAATCAAAGTGACGGAGAAACTGTTAAACGGATTAGCCATAATTTGCAGTCACTACACAGCAAGAAAATTTACATAAATGAAGATTGGAAGTAACTTTTTTAATTTTGATAGCAAATACCAGTGGAATTAGGAAATTAATAGATAGAAAACAAATTAAATTATATGTAGCAAGCTAATAATAGAATTCCTTCTTTAATATTTCAACTCTGATCTTGTTTTCTTAATTTCTTTGAGTGCATGCCAGCTGGCCAGTTGGAACATTTAAAGCCGCATTAAAATTTAAACTCCGGCAGACGGCACGCGACACAGGCGGCGGCTCTCAGGGACAGATGACGAGAGGCTGCATCCGAAGGATTCGCAGAGACAGAGACAGGCAGCGCAGGGCAATGACAGCGCACAAGGATAACGAGACAGGGACGGCAAATGCGAAGGCGACCGAGTCAGTGTCAGAGACAGAGACAGGCAGAGCTGGCACACAGCTGTCAGCTGTTTTGTGAGGATCCTGTCTCGTCCTTTGTTGCGGCAAAGGGACAGCCGTAGGAACAGCAACAGCTCGAGAGATATACAGATACAGGAACTGCCGCAGAGCTGCCAGAAACAAGATACAAGATAGATCCTGAGTGCGCCTGGCGTTGTGGCATTATTTGATTAGGGGAGTAGTCGCACCGCATCCTGTAGCTCCTTTGAGCTGTGAGTTGTGAGTTGTGAGCTCTGAGCTCCCCCATTTGTTTCCGCCGCCAGTTGCACATAGATCCCCTCGCACATAAGCAAAAGATATGTATCTGCAATCATCGGATACAGATACAGATAGAGGTATAGAGGTACATATATATTAAGTACTAGGTGCTACGTGCAACAGCTGCCACTCGCACGTGGCAAAGGCAATTACCCTGAGTGCAGGCGACTACCTGAACCCGAACCGCCTTTGTTTTTCCTCTTTCCCCATTTCCCCGACTAGAAACATCTTGGTCACATTTACATAAGAAATATTTATGCTAAATTAAAGAGCTTGTGGCAGAGCCTAGAGGCAGTTTCGTGGGCTCTGCACACGATCAGAAATCAAGAGCAACTTAACCCGCCATAAATTATAGAGAAAGGTTTTATTCCGCTTTGGTTGTTCACGCTGCTTAACCTTAATTAATGCATAATTATGCCTGTGGTTTTGAAATCATTAAATTACAAGCCAGCTAATGGTGATTTGGAATTTATAAGCAGGTCTTAAGGTAATACAATTACAAGACTTCGATTTTTAATTGGATTTATATATAATCTTTTCAATAATAAGAACTACACTCAATTGACTTGTATTTTAAATATATTAAACACTCATCTGCCACTTAAAGGTTTTATTTAATTAATTTCTTTAAATTTAAACACAAATGTATCAACCTTTTCATTTATTTCCATTTAATTAAGCTTGAAAAATATTAAATTTCAAGCGTTAAACATTTTGTGCAAATGTAAATGTAATTTAATAGAAAGGAAACCTTTATTATCTATTGGTAAGCTAATTAGCAATGGTATTTGGATTTTAGTTATTGGCAAATAACAAATATCCCAAAGCGCAAATGCTCAATAATTACTTTGTATTAGCAAATGAAGGCGTGTGCTTTAATGTTGTAAGTTAAAGTGTGATTTGCTAACCGATATTTCTACATTTTAAATGTTTACAATCGAAATAAATTTAAGTTACTATAATTTCAAGTACAGCCATTACTTGAAGAGTTCCGAAAGGTCAGTAAATAATTAATAAGCTTATGTGCTGTAATACCACAAATTGAGAGCTCAAATGGTCACAGCTCAGGGCACAATTATAATTAATAATATCAATAACAAGTCCCAAATTGACTGCCGTAAATTCTGGCAATAAATACTCACTTCTTGAGGAAACTCAGCTTGTTCTCCTGAGCACGTATGTAGCCCTCGAGGTTGGTAATCAGTACGGATTCAGTCTCAAGTAGTTCCTCCATCTCCGCCAGGGCCGTGTACACCTCCGCGTCCACAGGCAAGCCCACAAAAAGAAGGACGAGCAAGACTCCATAGGGATTCATCAGTCGCCAGTCTGCTGCCATTTTAAAGTCTGGAAAAATATATATAAAAAAACGGAAACCATAAGCCTCAAAATTTGTAACAAAAATCATCGATTTTCTGGCCTTAAATCTCCGACCATGTGTAAAGTAGAAGCTCTCCTGAGCTCCCAAGCTCACTGAACTCGAAATCGAAATTGAAAGCGACTTCCATTATTGATTAATACCGCTGCCGAAATAATATCTTTTTAGTATTCCCCCAGCTGAGAATCAGCGAGGCGAGGAACTAGAGGTTTGGGGCATAGGAATGGGGACAAGCTGTTGCTTGGGTTTTCGACAGTTTTGGCAATTTATTTTAATGAGCACTTTTTAATTTGACCTGCCATCGAGCGATTGTTTTATGGCGATGACTTTACTGCGCTCCCAACGCGCTGACGACGACAATAAAACGGGTCCGAATTGTGGGAGACCCTCCACCATCCAGCCGGGGAGATGCTCTTTAAAATGCAAGTATCTGTATAAATTTACTTTGCCAGCATCAATTTGCAATTTATTTTTCCCTTTACTGCAGCCCCTAGTTAATATGCACTGACAAAGATACAACTGAGGGGGAGATACAATTTAAGATACTTCATTTTGCATCTCAATAAGTTAAAGATGCTGTTGCTGGGTGCTTTAAAAATACAAAGTTTTTATTATTTCTCAATTGAACAAATTCTAAATTTGTAAACTATTTTAAACATGTGTCATCCATTGCTGTGAAACATGAAAACTATTAAAGATACTTGCCTAAAAATTTATTCTGAGCCTCCTAACACACTTTAGTTTGCTTTAATTGCAGGCATTGCTTTTAATATTTTATTATTCAATGTAAAAACATGTATTCTTTACCAAATTCACCCAATAAAATTTCAAATTTAAACATCTGTAATATAATTACTCAAGTTATTACCTTATTCACCTCGCAAAACCACTTTTTACAGCTTCTCCATTCTCGTCTGATGAAATATCTTTGAGAGACATAATATCCCCATGTTTATTCCAACCAATGTACCTCCCCATTCATCTCGCCTGACAGGAACAGCATTTAAAACATTCGAGTTTAATTCCAGTTCCGTTTTTGTGTTCAAAACGGGCCACATACATAGATTGTGGCTTAGTTAACGTGCCAATAAATTTTAATTGATATTAATTAGCGGTGCGCTGTTAATTCGCATCTTTAAGATAAACGCGCATCGCCTCGTTGTGTGGCTCTCAATTTGCATACTTAAGAGGCTTGAGTACTGAAAGGCTCCCTGTTTTCCCGCCCAAAATGCGAAAAGGACCTGCCCAAAAGCCACAAGGTCGAATTAAGCCCGCCTGTCTGCCACTGCTGATGTATGTATGCCCTTCAAGGAACCGAATGGCTCTGAATAATTAATCGGCACTAATTTATTTTCCAAAGTCAAGACTCTTGTACTTGAGAAGGTAATTGCTCACATTAATCAGTCACTCGGAAGATAAGATCTTTTATTAATAAGCGGCATTTTGGCCAACACTTTTGGCCAGAATTATGGATGCCCTGGGCGAGTGCGATTTATGTCGGCTAACATGTGTTAAGCGACAGCGGAGATGTCAGCAAATATTAAATAATCCCACCCAGTTTAATGGCCCAACCGGTTAGCCACTCTCGGAACTATTTTGAATTTCCATTTTTACACTGAAAATATCACAAAATTTGTGATAAAAACATATTATAAATTATATATTATATAAATATACTTTAGATTTTAGATTTATCAAAGTGTGGAGACCACAAAACCGCAAAGGTTAAAGGCACCACAAAAGGGCTTTAACCTTATACTTAGCTGGCCAATTATTCTTTAGATTTCTAGATATATGTCAAGAATAAATCATTGTCAAGTCAGTAACTTTTTCCCCCCCAACAACCACTTGATGTTTCTCGCTGTGCTGGCAGTCGGATCAGAACCAGGGCAACTTTGTGCTGCGACTGCCATTAAATTTTACGATCCGGTCATTCAATTCCATTTAACTCATCAACTTTTTTCAATTTTGGCTTGTTCCACGTTTAGATAGATACAGATAGATAGATAGATAGATGGATGCCGACTAACTTGGCCCTGCATCGGTTTCTGTTGTGTGGATTAATTGGGGTTCAAAGAACTCCGTTAGATATGCAAATGTATCTCACAGATACGCGTGGCTGCAGCACAGATCAGAACGGAACAGAAACACTGGATTTCATTGTGAGCGATGGCCAAACCTTTAACGGTAAATCAAAATCCCAGTCCCCAAGCCGGGTTACACAATCAAACTTATTGAAATGCTAATATTATTTCATCCAGAGATTCCCCTTCGTCTGCATTCGGTGCAAATGAGCAATGATTCTGCTTTCAGAAGTTCAACGAACTCTGCGGGGCGATCGTTGGATCGCTTTATGCTCCCCCCATAAAGTGTGAACCAAATATTTTGCTTTAATTTGCAAGAATTCCAAAGTGCAGTGGAATGTTTGTTGCAATGAGTTGCAGTATTTATGCCACAAAATATAAAATTACCGGAAAAGGAACGGCCACCCAGGCAGAAATTGATGAAATGAGGTGGGTTTTGTGGCTGCTGAGAAGAGTATTCTGGCCTTAAATAAATTAACATATTTACAAACTTAATTTAATGGTAAATTTTATAGCAAAAAATAAACCTTTTTGTATGTATTTTTAATAGGTTTAATATAACAATATAAAATTACAATTGAAGTGGGAAATACACATATTTTTTCAGCAAGAAATCTTTACATTTTCTTACTAAAGCCATAACTGCTGGTAGATAATTTAAGACTTGTTCAAGCTACTTGCACAGCTACTTACTAATCTTTATCATCTCTTTAAATAAATTTAAAACCTTTCCACAAACCCTGCTCTTATTTTAAATATTAATTAAGACGGTTGTCACACTCTGTCGCCTGTTGAAATAAGCTCAACTATAACTGTCAGTATATTAGCGATAATTTGGCTGTATAATGTATAACATCTTTATGGTAATATTCTACAAAAAAAATGAATGAATGCCTGAACATTAAATTCAATTCATTTGCAATAAATGATGAAATTTACGAGTGGCAATCCCGCTTATGTAGTTAGCACATTACCCTGGTTCCCGAGACCACAAAAAAAGCCAATAAAACTACCTGAGCGTGTATTTTTTTAATAAATATATATACATATATGTATATATCTTTTGTTGTTTTTGGTTTTGTGCAGAAGCACCTGCCAAGTTGTCTGAACAATTCAACGCCACTCGACACTGGATTACTCACATTTCTGGTCGATCAAAATTGATGGGGCACCCGTAAAGTCGAAACCCGAATCGAACGGGATATGCAAAACTTAATTCAATATTTAACAGGGAATGCACAAATAAATTGAGGTGTGACCGCTGGCAGGCGGCAGCGGCGACTGGTGAAATGTCAGGCGGCTCTAATTACCATAGACAGGGCTGCGGTCGGTGTCCAGAATATTCTGAATTCCGGGCCAGGACAAAGGCTGAAATTGGATTTCACATTTTACCAAACTTAATTGGCAGTAAATTGCAAACGGCAGTCGGGCGGGAAAGAGCTGTAAGTTGATATGGTTACGGAAATTAATGCATAACCGAGGCAAATTCGATTTCAGAGATTTCGCATGCCAAGAAGCCATTGATTTTCCTCTACAAGCATTTTTACTGCATCTTCTCCTCATGGCTAGTTGGCCAAACTAATCTCTCAATCAATTTTCATTCACGCCTCATCATCACCAATCACCAACTCTGCCCAGCTGAGTTTTTGCGGTGCGATTGGTGGTGTAATGAAATGGACTTTCGTCATCATCATCGGATTGCATTTTCACAGATGCAACAAAACTGCAGGCAGAAAACTGCAAATGAAAATGAAAACTGCAGGCAGAAAACTACTGGCTGCCAAATGAAAATGAAAACCCACAGAGAATTGCCTCGGAAAAGCTAGCTCAGCAATTTTTGGCTTGCGTGCCGCGTTTCATTTTCGAGTATTCTGGCCTTTTATGCAATTCCGCCAGCTAGCCTCTTCTTTTACCGGCTACAGCCTGCACTTTTCCAAAGAAAAGCCATGAGGAAAAAGTTTTCAGCTTTTGTTCAGCAAAAATTTGTTATCTGGCGCTCGCCTGCAATTAAGTTATGAAATATTTTTTGTGCAAAACGCTGACTAAGCTCATTCCACGACCCACTGACTTACTACTGGGTGAAGCAGGGAAGTGTTGGACGGGTTGGACGTGTAGTTCGCCCGGATACGTAGATACGCAGATACCTTTGTTCGATGTGACAGAAGCACCAACATTACTCGCCACGTATCTGGCCAGTCAGCACCTGTTTCCTCAACCGTTCGCAGATATCTAGGTGTCCTTGCTGGCACAGTAAAGTGAGTATAAAAAAGGACGTCAAACGGTGACCTGGTTGAGTATCACTTGGCGCTGATTTCTATTGAATGGTTTTGTAAACGTTCTATTAACCCAAGAAAGTAAGGAATTTTCTGTGGCATACAGTCTTTATTATGGAGTCTTACCTGTGGCTCACCTGCCACCCACTAAGGGCTTCCCTTTATCATGAACACTTTCCTATTTCCCTGCTTCCTGACAGTCGTATTTTTCCCGACACTTTCGCTCAAATGAAACTGTCAACAGGCGGCACAAATTCTATGAAATGCAACGGGACAATTTGAGCACACACGACATCATTATTCAGGTGCAAATGCCAAGGGGTACTTGGGTGCTTTCCCGCTAGCAAAGAGGTGGCTCTATTGACTGGGCTTAGTTTCAGGGGGCGTAAAGCGTTGGCAAGGCCGACAGCTCTGCTCTGTCGTGACCCCCACAATGTCGTCCATCAATTTTATGACCGGTCCGAGGGAGTTGAGGAAGCTGTGGCCATCGGAGAGGCTATAGCCGAAGCAACAGCGTGCAGAAATGGACGGGGCCAAAACCATAACTCAACCAACAGTAGTCAACACTGACATTTATGAGCCCCCGAAAGCAGACACATAACTGTGCATCCACAGACAATTTGGAACTGAAGCAAAACTATAGACAGAGCACTGAGAAAATAACTTGTTTAAAACTATTTGAAGAGATTTTTTAAATAAGAAAATTAAAAGCTTAAAGGTTTATAAGAATTAAAATATCCTTTATATGTCTATCTACAAAATAAACTTTCTTTATTAAACATTTTAAAGAATTTATTTACAATTTACTGTATTTAAAATATAAATCAATTAAGTTCCAAGTGTACTCATGTCACTGCTTCGGTTCAAATGAAACTGCCCACACATTTTCAAGTAATAAAAGTTACTCCAAAGTATGATTAAGCATTTTTTATCATACCTAAAGAAAGCCAGAAATTTTTCTGTTAACTGCAAGTCATTAACAATGTTTGCTGAATTAAGTCTGGCCTCTTCTTGAAATTTAAACAAGACATCCGTTGCGAAACACGTTTTCTTAATGACGTTTAAATTAATCTTAGTTGGAGCAAATTCAAGTCTCTGAATGTATTATTTATCTTTAATGGAGACGGACGCTGACCAAATATTATGAATATTAAATGTGTCGTTGAAACACGTGACATGATGGAGGGGTCTTTAATTAATAATTTCCTAAAACTAAATGCATTTTTAAATTATTTTAGTCACATCAAAACATTAGAGAATGTATAAAAAAATATATACACATATTTAGTCCAAATATTAAGCAGAAAAATGGAATTTCCAACGATATCTTTTAGAAACTAGTTTAGTTTAATTTATGACGCAAGTCAAAAATCAATTCAATGGCTAGAACATTTTACTCTCTAAGCAAACATGATTATCAATTCATGTTTATTAATAGTTGAATTAATGAAAGCATTTATATGAGGATTTGTTATTATTAAAAAAATAATAAAGACATTCAGAGGAAAGGAGGAGGATTTATAAAGATCAAAGTTTATTTTAAAAGTAATCCTATTTAATAACAGAAATTACGTTAAACCACCTTCATTTGTTTTTAAGAATCGTTTATAGCTTTAATAGGCGTTAATATCTTCGCTATATCTTCACTGTCTGATCAGCTGAATACCAGTTTTATTGCAAAAATTAAACGCGACGTATTTTCTCTCTTTTTAATTAATTGCATATTATTAATATGGATGGAAGATTATTAAGCGGGAATTAAAAGTGAATACATTTTAATTTTGGAAATAATTAAGCGATGTTTATAAAAAAAATAAAGATAAGAAGACTTTGAGAAGACAAATTGAATCTTTGTGTATTTCCGAAACAAATTCCAATTCAATGCCAATAAAAATGCAAAATATTAGATTTAAATATTTTCAAGACAAAATTCCTATGAAAAAGAGATTGTATTTTTGTTTGAAATATTAATTTTAAAATTTATTTTACTATTTTCCACAATTTGTATACCATTTTTCTCACTGCACCTGCTCTTTGTGTTTTTGGCATTTGTCTGTTGGTGGAAATCGTGGAAATTGTTTAGGATTGTCGCCTCTTTGGGGCAGTTGGCGTTAATGTGGCACGAAGTCTGGGCCTGAGTCTGGGCCTGAAGTCTGGCAGCTGCTAAATGTCAGATATATACGACTATTATCCCCGCCAACTGACCTTCCCCACACCATCTTCTGCTGACTGTTTTTCTTTGATTTTTTTTTGATTGTATTTACTGTGACATTTGCCCATTTGGAATTCGCGATGGGTAAGGCTTCCTCTGACCCCCTTAAGCCCCTCTTTTAACCCCCCGATTTCCACTAAATATGGCCAATTTGCGTGGCTCCAACCGTCAATCGAATGCATAATTAAAATCGCATCGAATCGTTGATTTCTTCGTTGGCACTGTAATTTGATTCCGAGTTTTGCCGACTTAATGGGTCTCTCGTTAGACGCGCCTCGACCATAAGCACTTCATCATCGTCATTTGCTTTAATATCATCATCGCAGGTGGAAACTTTGACCCAACCTCCGCACAAAAAACAACATAGAAAATGGCACAAAAAAAGAGAAGAATAAAGTGGAAAAACAGTTCTAAGTGAGGAAAATCACAGCGCTTCTGTCTAGTTTGTGGCAAATTATGCAAACAATTTGGTTAAGTGTAATCAAGTTGACGGGCCCCGGCCAGAAGCGCGTGGCAGTTTCCAGGCCACATGTTGCAGTTGCTTCTTCCCGGGATTAATTCAATTTTTCCGCTAGCAAAAGTTCCTTCTACTTCGACTTGAACTTCCACTTTTGCTTTCTGCTGCCCCAGACATGCGACATTGGGGCATCAAGTTTTCAATTCTATAAGCGTTAATTTGATTGCCACAACTTTGTGAAACCCAGAGAGACCCAAGGCAGAAGTCACACTGGGGAAAAGAATAAGGAAAGTTAATTAAGTTCAAGCTGAGAAGATGATTAATTATTTTTAGTGGTTTTTAAACAAGAATTACCATAATAAAAAATTATTAGTTAGAAAAGGCTCTTTTAGTTACACTTTTCTATTTAATTCACCTATTTTTATGTCTTACTTTTCCCCCCGTGCATTCGCATTATGTATTCATCAGGCAGGAAGGAAGGAAGGACTTGCGGAAAGTGTGATTCAAGTGCATTCAGCGAGTTTGCTAATTAGCAATGAATGACAAATGTACGCAGCTCACCCTCAGCACCTCCCAAAACGCTCCTCCCCCCTTAAAACGCCGCCCCTGCCAATGCCAGACAGATGCCGTCATGAAGCGTGTGCACACATAAATTTTACAATTCACCTTGAAAATGTAAGCATAAACGGCGTCCCAGATGGAAATCGCAATCCAAAACCGGTCCAAAGTCTATGCTGAAAGCATCGTTAAACCGAAAGATGAGCTAGGAAAATTCGAAAGGGGGGGAGGTCGACGGGAGGTGTCTTCCCAACAAGGAAGTGGGTTACCCATCTGCACATTAAAAAAAAATCGTTGAGCTTAGATCATAAATCAATAAATAATTGTTACTCCCCTTTTAAAATCTTTTAAGATATTATAGCACTTTGAATTTTAATATTTATTTTAAGGTTTACTTCATAATTTCAAACTAAATCTATATAACCATGATAACTTTTCTCTCCGTGCTCTAAGCTCGTCTATATCCTCATCCATTTGATGAATTGTCATCACTTTCATCTCGGGATTCCTGTATCCATCACTGGTTTTGGCCTCCACCAGGCAGTGACTTTCGTTTTCAAATAAATACATCGACATCTCTATTGCTAACCGGTTGCCATTGCGCGGCTAATTAGCACACAAATATTGGTTAAAAAAAAAACTCGGCTTAAATTGGTTCAAATGTGAAACAACCTAAAGTCTGAAGGGGGGAAGGCTAAATATAAAATTTCATAAATTAGCACAGCTAAATCGTAAGTTAATTGAAGCTATTCAAGTCGCTGGCAGATTGTGTTTTGTTTAAAAAATGCGAAAAAGGCGCATTAATCATCCAAACCAGACTCTAATTGGAGAAATGCTGCCAATTAGATAAGCAATTTAAAGCGAGCAAAGCGGCTAAACAGGGTTTGTGACCTGGATGAGTGGGGAAATTAATAATAAAAGGAATTTATCCTTGGTATGTAAAAAGGATATTTCAAGGGTTACTTAGGATTTAGGCTTAGAAATGGTGTCTCTAGACTTCAAAAATTTATAAAAAATTCTATTTAGTAAAACTTAAATTAAATATATTTAAAAATATTCTGCAAATTCAATAATTTCCCCTCACAAAAGGTCCTGTTCCCAAAAAATAGTTGGCAACTCGAAGGAAGGACCTGTGCCACAGCTCCTTTTCAGCACTGGTTACACTCTCCACTCTGTTAGTGGTTGATTTCGATTGCTTTCCAGCGAAAAAGGAGCACCAAAACACAGAGAGAGAGCGGAAAGTGCAGAAGAAACGCAACCAAAACAAATGCCGACAATTGACTACGTGACTAAAAACGAGGCAGCTTCCTCCTGACTGCTGACCCCCCTTTTATATAAACACACACCCATAGAGAAACAACAAAAAATACAAACTATTTATGCGTTCGTCAATGCCTACACACAGACTTTTTCGAGTCCAGATATTTAGAGGCTTATCGCCAGCGGCCGCTGGAGATGGAAATGGGGCGCTGCAGGGAGCTGGATGGATGGGAGAGAGAGGTCCAGCGGACAGCGGTCAATTGAAACGCCGACCATGTGGTGACAGATACAGATACAGCTCGCCCGCTCGCTAGCTCTCGCTCTGGCTGTCGGAGTGAATGAAAAATCTTAGAATATGTCACACAAGGCATTTCTCCCTAATCAAAATCGAATATTCAATTTAGTTTTGTCCCAGATTCTGGTTATCAGTGCAAGGCGGAAGCGGTACAAATACACGTCAGCCCTAGATGACATTCTAGAACAAATTTCTGGAGTAACACAAATAAAAGTATCTCGAAAGCAACATCTTTTTTACAGTAAAATTTCAGGGCAGTTCAAGGAACTTCTAAAGTATCCAATTTCTGCTTGTCTGGCAGATATCTGACCTCATGAGAACTTCCAATTATTCTTATAACTCTACAGCATAAGTATCCATCAGATACTCTCAACCTACCCGATTTCCTTTGGTTTTTGCTCTGCTGAACTTGTTGCTCTCTGGGATATCTTTGGGATTTGCCGCTGTGCAAAATCACCTGCGACTTGCTTTGTTTACAATTCCTTGAGAACACTGCGATTGCATCGCCCCGGGAACGCACTGCGATTGCGTATCTCACAGATACAGATACACGCACTTAACCTAGACAAAAACCACTATGTATATGCGCGTATCTTTGGGATGTATTTTCGGTACGGTCCTGTGCGAAAATTCTGGAACCTGTCTTCCCGTCTCTTCCCGTTTTGATTTTCGAATCGAATTCCAAACACTTTTCAAACCGAGAATCTCAATCTGCACTAACTGCGTCCGCGCGCTGAGCAAATTGGAATGGAACTGATGTTGTTGCCGCTTCATACGCCCGTAGATAAAGATACATTTCCAGAGACTGAGAGAGCGAGAGTTTCATTTCTGGTTTCTGTTTTATATTGCTTCACGACTTGGCCTGCAGAGTGAGAGGAACAGGGAGAGAAACACACCTACACTTCAGGTTGGAGAGATACAGATACATTCCACACAACACATACTGCTGCTCTCTCAGATGTGGATTCTATATGAACAGCTGTTGAAGGCGCGACTGTTGAAGTTGACTTCAAAGTAACTCATGGATTTATTGACTTAAATTATACTTTGAATATTAAAGAAAATATTTGAAAACTAATTTAGAAATTAAGAAAAATTAACTTTAAATTAAAATATTAAAATATGCTATGGAAAACATGAAAAAAGGCATCTGTATACCGAAAACCAAACCACAATAAATTGCAGCACACTTTTAGGGCTTTAAATATTTACATAAATCGCTTTTCCTATATTTTTAGTCATATTAAGGAATCCATAAAGCACTGACTTGAAATTAAAAACTAAATCTTTTAGTGTTAACAAAATTTGGCATCTTTTTTTATTCGCGTCTGCAAAAATAAAGCTTTCCTTCGTCACTTACAAATGGTAAATAAATACATGGATTCAGTGTAGGTTTTTTGTTTTGTTTTTCGTTTTGATGGGCTCGACAAATGTCTGGCCAGGAATATCTATAGGACAGCTCCTAATCCTCTTTGACTGTGAAGGAGTGCGTTAAGCCCTCATAGGGATATTTTCCTCCCAGGATATATTTGTATTCGCCCGAGTGCCGGATGCGATACTCTCCAGGAAGCGTCTGCGGACTGATGTTCCAGTATATGTCCAGCTCGCTGAAGCCCAGAATTGTGTTGGTGCGGTGCCAGATCATTCTTTGAAGATATAAAAAGTAAAGTTATTCATTGTTTAATATATTTAAAATCTCTTTAATCTTTACTTACTTTGTCTCCCAGCTGGCGTCCGTGTAGGCCACCTTCCATCGGTCCTCGTTGATCTTCCGCTCGACGGTGAAGTAAGTCTTCTCTGTGAAGAGGTTATTCCGTGGATTTCCAGAGATATAGGTTACCTTGACGGTGTCATTGATGCCGTACTCCTTGTTGGGCTGCGACTTGACATAACCAAAGTCCGTGTTGATGGGATGACCATCGAAGAGCACTCCAGTATTCAGGGAAAGCATCACATCGTTCATATACGGCGGACTTGGACCCGGCTCCACTGTCTGATTATTCATCATGGCCTTGGTCAGACGCTCAAAGACATCCATGTAGATGGAGTGGGTGTGAGGTCCAAAGATCGTAGAGGCTGCCTCGTAGCGCTGAGCCTGGTACTCCTCCGGTGTCACCGTGTAGCTGGTGTATATATTTGTCAGTCCGGCAATGATCACCTCGGTGTCCGTGCCCGTGGCAGAGGCAGCTGCTCCAATCTGATTGCGCAGACGACGACCCGCCATTGTGGTGAACTCACAAGGCACAGCGGCAATGATCACATCACCGATTTTCAGAAGCTGATCGGAGACAATCTTTGGCTGCCACTCGTAGGGGAAAGTGGCCTGAGAATAAAGATATTTTTTAGATATTTTTCCTTTACAGAATCCCTGAGATAACTCACCCTTCCGGTGGCCAGAAGAATTGGCTTGGGCGCATGGCAAGCAATGTCCTCCTGCGTGGGCGCCGCTATAAAGTCACGCACAAAGTTCCACATGGCATTATCCGTGGTCGTTCCCTGCTCGAAGCTGAAGGCACCAGGACCATCTGTGGTTCCCGCAGCAAAGCTATAGCCCATGGCCGGTTGGCAGCCGCGCACCTTGTCGATCTTGCGGCTCAGCGGATTGTAGGTGCTGCCATTATAGTTGGGCATGTCCACGAACTGGTGAATGAATCGCACATCGCCCGTCACCTCCCGACTCAGATAGTACTTGTCGTCAGGATCAGCAGGACGTCCATTAATTAATCCCAAGGCAGCATCGGCCAGCCTGTGACCCAAAATCTGGGTGCTCTCGAACATGTCCTTGCCGGGACCGGAGGCGAAGCATTCACCCTCACCGGCAGGACAGCGGGAAGACAGCAGATCACATTCATTTCCAGATATCGAGCACTTGGGACCCATTATATTGGGCGAGACATCACCCAGATTGGAGGAGCAGAAGGCACCCACGAATTTTCCCTTGCCGGGCATCTTGTTGGGATTATATTCCTTTTCCAGGAGCAGGGCAGCATAGCCCACATTGTCGCTGGTCACCAGCTTGTTGGTGTTGTTCATAGAAGTTGCGTGAACTGCATACCAGTTGAAGGCGCCGAGCAGATTGTTTTCCATGTCCATAAATCTCAACTGGGTCAGCTGCTTGTCCGTGTCGTAGGCGTATTGTGCCCGCTCCTCGGCAGGATTCCGCAAATAAGAGCTCGGCGAACGGTTAATGTTCACATCGTAAACGGTTCTCTTCGATAGGAAGATCCTGCCGTCCACCAGGTTGTCCGTGGCGCGCTTGATGCACTGCAGCAGGGAAATAAAATGAGTAAGTTTGAAAGGAAAATTTATATAAATTAAAAAGAAAGGTAACTGCACTCACCAAATATATACCCTGAGCCATCACCTCAAAGGTCTGAGGCACGAACCCAAGAATTGAGATATCGTAGAGCAGGTGCATAAGGAAGCCTCCTGGAGCTCCATGGGTGTGGGTGCCACTGATGGCCACGTTGTCAGTGTGGTAGATATTTCCATAACGCGCCTGCAAGCGCTTCACCACCTCCCGTTTCAGCCCATAGCCCATCATTCCGGCATCGGCACTGACGAAGGCCACACGGTTGCCGTTCTCATCTTCAACGACAAAGGCGCGGGCAAAGACGCGGGTGTGGATGCCACGACCCACCTGCTTGATGTTAGCATAACCCATCTGCAGGAGAAGTTGTGTAAATTAGAGGTTTTAATACTTTAGAAATAAAGGATACTCACAAAATTGATTTCCACTGGCGGTCCAGTGATATCCGCTCGGCCCACGCCCACTCTGTAGGAGGCACTGGCCAAGCCGCAGAGCGAGGTCAGGGCCACAATAGCCAAGAAGGCGATCTTGCTAATGGCCATCTTGGTGTTAAGACACTTGATTAGGATCTGTAAATAAAAGCAGAATGTTAAATTAGTATCATCAAAAAATTAGTATATTTAAAAAAAAAAACAAATCTGTAAGAACTTAATTTTTAAATATTTATTTTCCTTAAAATTAAGCTTGAATTAAATTAAATTTTTATTTAACATTTTATAAAGTCAGTTAATCAACTGTGGTACACACCAATTAATACGTAACTATTCGTGACATTATACACTTTTCTGGATTAAAAGATAATTGGCTTTAACATTTTATTAAAATATTTAAATAATTTATCTTTGACATACATCTTGAGCAATTAAAAATATTTTTAAAAAACCCAAATAGGGGTTAGCTATTAATTACAGTTCAGAATATAAATTTCATGAGTTTCAAGGCTATATTTTACATACTTATTAAATATTTAAGTATTATCTGATGGCTTGTAATTAAAATGATATACATTTGGGCGTTACATTTATTTATACCTGTTTTTTATTTTAGTTTTATTGGCACTTTATTAAAACTAATTAGGTTGTTAAGCTGCTGCTAATTCGATAATCTTTCTGTTAATGGTTGTGAAAATTAGTAAGCTTAATTATGATAATTTCATATATTTGTGTGATTTCTGATAGTTGAAACTTTTTCAATCTGACTCTTTGAGGTAATTATTGATACTGAAATTTATTTCAATATTTTCCAGAAGCTTGGAGTAAAATATACTATAATATGTATATTATAATACGTAGTCTCGATCTTATTAAGCATTTAATGCGTAGATTGAAAATATATATGCCACAGAACAAAGAATGAGCAGGGTAATCATTAATGAAATAACTTTCTTAACAAAGCGCTGTTATAATTCTGCAAATAATTTCCTTAAGTTCTGATCAATGGAAAAACCAAAGAGATAACAGATACTCAAAGTATCTATCAATTTCTTGCCTATTTCCATTCAATCGATTTGGCAATCCGCACGTAGATTGCGAATATCTGCAACACAACAAGACTAATGGTGTCGAAAGCGATAATCGGCTGATGGACAGCTGAAAAGGTATCAACAGCGATCCGCTTGACCATCATCCATCTATCAATCGGCTGTGGACACATGCGAAATACCCCCCCTACCTTTCCAGTCACCTCACATGGAAATGGGTCTGCTGTTCGGATTCGGATTTGGGGCGTTGTGTGACCTCCAGCAAAAGCAATAACAATAACAAGACGAGAGTAACAATAATAATAATAACAATAACAATAATAATAATAACAAAGCAAACAAGCTGCCCGCAGTTGGGCGATCGCAGCCGGGGAATCTCTTATCAGACCCGTCTCTGCCTCGGTCTCCGGAACCGGTTTTTATCAGTTGCGAAAGCCAGGCGGCTTCTTCAGCGGCTCAATAGGCAGCTTACAAGAGAGTCTGAGATTGTGGTAACATAACAAATATTTAGATAATAACAATGTAATATTGTGAAGATTTTTTAGCTATTGAAATTATTTATGTTACTTATAAATAGGTTTATCTTGAAGTAGAGCAAACCAAACACTTGGAAACTGTACCTAAAATTAAACAAACTAATATTGTGAAAATCAACTTAACTATTTTATATAATCTGCATTTAAATTTAATGTTAACCTTGTTCAACAAATACTTTTATGTTAACCGCGACTGTGTGTCTTGAAACCAAAAGTTGTGGGGTTTTCCGACCCCCATCCCGATCACCTCCTACCTCCCTCTACCACCTGTCTTCCCCTTTCTTTTCCCTCCAATCTTCGAGTAGCATTTCATGATGAATCGGCTTCTTTTGTATGCAGACGGGGTGCCACATAGAACTCTCTGTGTTCCCGCAAAAGGCGTTAAATAGGAAATCGAGTGAGTAATTGCCTTGAATGTAAAGCAGCTTATAGTGTTGGCCCCCTCTGTGGACTCCTCCATAAACCATAAAACATAGTAAAGCCCCGTGTGGTGGTCACACACATACACACTTTGCATAATTCACACTCCACGGGGCTGACATTGAAAACGAAAATTAAATAAATATGCTCGCCGCTGCAGGGCCGTCGCACAAGATACAGCTACAGCTACAGATACATTTTACGCATGTGCGGATTTCGATACTCGGACTTCCAGATACGTTTGGGTTTCTGCTCCAAATGTAACACACACTTACACGCCGAAGCAATGAAGACGATGAGATACAGATGAGACTGAGATATCCAGAGCAAAAGTATCTCTTGGATACAGGCCGCCAAACGCTGATCGCCGGACAACGACAGAACGCGCCAATTGAGCGAATTACAGAAGATTTCGGTTGATGAGCCTTTTATACATACACTTTTCGCACTTTATACCGCCTATATTATGTGATTTATACTATATACATTCCGCGGAGGCAGAGGTTGCCTGCACTGAGCCAGGGATGCTCGGACTCGTTTTTCGGAGGGTTATGCAATCGACTCCTCCTGGGCACTCGACGCGACTCGACTCGGGCACGCTTTAGAGGGCATTAAGCATTGAAATGGCCGGTTTAAACTTGGCCCGGCTGCCAATTATCGTTATAATTATTGTTATAATTACAATGAGCTTATCACACGCTCGCTGGCCTTTTAATTAGTGCCAAATGGGGGCGATTATCCGTGTACAGCATTTGCAGTTGCAGTTTTCGGCGCTTGTCGATGCCAAAAACCGATTTCAAAACACGCTGGGCCCCCCTCTATATTTTTGTTGTATTCCACTTTATTTATCTTTCCACGAACGCGACCGACACTGTGTTTAGTTGTCCCCTCCCCAAAAACGAAACTATCTCAAAGTTTGAAATGAAACGAACCGCACTGAGTTCGAGATCCGTGAAACTGTCGCCTGCTCTGCGCCCAAGCTGGCACTCGACTGATCGACCCAGCCAAAGCGATTCCAACTCAATCCAGAGACCGACTCAGAGTCCGAATCCGAGCTCGGGAATTCGGCTTTTGGCGTTTTGCATCTGTGAATGGTTTTTCGGCTCTTTGGTTTTTATTTATTTTATTTTTTTTTCGGCTCTTTGGGGGCGTACGTGCAGTCCATCGGTCAGTTGGTCAGTTGAACAAGCTGTCAGTCTCTCAATTGTGGTTTGTTCACACGAATCCAAGCTTGAAAAGTAATTCACAAACTATTTGTAACAAATAAATATAACAAAACCTAGGAAATTTATTTTAAAACTTAGAATTATGAATTAGTTTAAATATTTTTATCAACAAAAAATTCTGATTAATTCAAAAAATACATTACACATTTTAAAGTATAAAATAATATGTATTTAATTCTTGATTTCTTTAAAAATATGCCATGTTTTCTTTATCTATATTATATATTCTTCCCCCTGGCATTTGTGTTTAAGATTTTAAAAAACTCAAAATAATATTTAGCTAATTATTTGAAAAATAATATTACATACAAATATTTAATATAAATATTTTAATTATAATTTCATAAGAAACAATATCAACGTTTTTACAACTATTTAATCATCCCCTATTCTGGGCTATTCAATATTTGCACCTGCACTGTTTTTGTATGGTTTTGCCCCGATCTGCATGCCTTAAATAATCCGGCGATAGCTTATCATATCGGGGCATTAGTTTCCGCAGATCAGGGTTTAGATTGGGCCACTTAATGCTTAAAATTGGAGAGTAAACAAGTGTGAACTTTGACTCCCGCAAATAGGAGATAATCTCCGATATTGCAAAATTTGCACAGCTAATTAAATTGCTTTCTAACTTTAGGCTTACCCCAGATATATAGTATTCAGAAACGAACTCCGAGAACCAGGAGAAGTCGGGCCGACTTCCTTCAAGATCAAGCCACGCGCTACGACTGAATGGACGGCCAAATATTTTCCACAATCAAATCGATCCGGCGCTGAGGGGTCTTTTGAGTAACAATCCGATAATGAAGAAACTATCGCCTATTTTTAAGTGTATTACCAAGATTAGCGCTGTTTTATTTGCAGCGATACGGATACGGATTAGGTACGTGCAATTGAAAGGGGGGAAAAATAATGGTTCTACTGGTTTCTACTACAAATTTTGCGAACGTTTGACTAGTAAGCATTTATTATTCGAAAGTTCTTCTAACGTTTAACCTTTATTTAATCTTTAAAATAAAATATTTATGCTGAAAATAAGGTAATGAAAATGTCGCCTTAATGATTTTCTGTGTCTATGCAATGTATCCAATGCAAGTATATATTATTTTCGTTCCACACGTGTCAGTAGCCTTAATCCATTGTTAAAATGATAACACAGCAAGGTGCTAAATAAAGCATTTTTGTCATAAAAAATTAAATAATAATGACAGCACGGATAAGGCACAAAACCTTTATCAATGAACCCATATAACAAAACTTGATACATTTATTATTATTTTTATTAAAACGATTTGATTTGACTGATTTAAATAAAAATACAAAATACTATTAGGGGGAAAATTCCAGGAATTCCAGGAAAACACTGTCAACTTTTGGTCTGAGTGAGGTATAAATTAATTATTAAATCTAGTAATTTTTGTCCTATATGCAATCAGTTAAACATTGAAAAAATATCACAAATTTATATATGTTAAGATATATGAAAAATCAGATAATTATGTATACATATTTTTACTATTACCCTTGCAGGGTATTATAATTTCAGTCAGAAGTTTACAAGAATATATATGGTTTATGGGGTCGGAAACGACTACTTCACTACATTGCAACCTTCTAACTAAATTTCTAATCCCAGCCAGAATAACAGACAAAAGACTTAAGCAACGAACTTTGACACCTTATTTTAAAAGGACGAAAGCGCCAACTGGCGCTCACAATAGTAGTTCACCGCAGCTTGTGGGCGACAGGAAAGAGAGGGAAAGAGCGTTGAAAAAGCAAATGCATCGCGCTCTTTCCATCAGTTTCCCCTCGCCCACAAGCTTTAGTTCAAACTGCGGCCGCTTGATGGCGTTTTGACTTCCACGACCCTTTCAAACTATGTTTTAAATTATGTTTTAAGACGGGAAGGAGTCATTTTCGGCCCCATAAACCCTATATATTCTTGATCAGCATAAACAGGATAATCGTTCTAGCCATTTTTTGATATTTTAAATGGCAAATTACAAAAATGAAAATATCATATTTAGGTCAAAAATACTTATACCAATTTCAAATCGTAAAGCATTGCTGTATTTGATTGCATTTCTTTAGCCATGGTTATTTTTAACAAGTTATAATTTTATTTCTTTCATTTAAGAAAGGAAAACAGAAAAGCATTTAATCTAAGATGTTCCCGATGAAGAAGAGTTAAGCGCTTTAACTTTGTAACTGTAACTTTCAAGAAATAAGTAGATGTACTTGATTTCAAGAAATAGAATCGAATAATATACAATTTCAATAATATATAAAAATTATGAATATTTATTTTTTAATGGACATTCGGATATATTTAATAAAGAATTTAATCCCTAACCCTTCATCGTTTATCAATTTGCTCTTTATTAATTTTTTTTTAAATTCAAAATAAAATAATATCGATAAGTCGATGTGCCTTTCCATCGCAATGCATCGGTTTTCCTACGAAAATCGATAGTGCGGCACATCGATAGCGACACCGACGTTTTCCAGCTGGCGAACAGATGCTCGGGGAAGACGCCACCTGCGAAATTATGAGTAATAAGCAAAATTCTTGCCAAATAACACAACAACAAACGCCAAGACAATAAACACGGAGAAGGAAGAGTGAGGAGCACCTGGCACGAAGGCAATAAACTGGAGGAATTGGTAAACCAGCAGAAGAAGCCATGTCGAAGGCGGTGAACAACATGAGCATGGGCGTCGTGGAGCCGCAGGAGCGGATGAAGCACCTGTCGCACTGCGGGAACCAAATCGAGGTGGACAAGAACATGCCAGTTACGCGGTGAGTCCGGACTCGGGGGTCCTTCGCCTCCAGGGTCGCGCCAGGCTCAAGCTCGTCCAAGGCCGCCACAGCGACCTTGCCAAGCTCGAAGGCAACCCAATGTGTATGTGTGTGTCCTTGCAGCTATTACCGCTCCGGCACCGAGATGCTGCGCATGGCGAACGTCTACCTGCGGGAGGGCAATCACGAGAACGCCTTCATCCTGTATTTGCGCTACATGACCCTCTTCATCGAGAAGATCCGCCAGCATCCGGACTACGGCAGCGTCAAGGCCGAGGTTCGTGACATTAACAAGAAGATCAAGGACGAGATCATGCCCACAACGGAGAAGCTACGCGCCAAGCTTCTTACGCACTACCAGCGCGAATACGAGCAGTTCCTGGCCAGCAAAGAGGCGGAGCGTGTGCGTGAACTGGAGCGGGAACGGGAACGGGAGCGGGAACGTCAGCGTCAACGGGAACGAGAGCAGGCCGGCGGTGGCGGTGTCCCATCTTTGATTCCAGCCAACCTGCATGTGCTCATCGACGAGGGCAGCCAGCCAACTGCACCGGATCTGGGCCTGCTGGATCAAGTGGTCTATCCCAATGACTTCCCCACGGCCGCCAATCGGAGTCTGCCGGGATCGGGACTCCTGCTGCCAGCTGCCAGCAACGATGTAGTCCCTGACAAGACAGCCAAGTAAGTTGTGGAGGTTTTTTTTAAGCGATTTCAGTTTAAATCCCTTCATAAAAGTGTAAATTCTTTCATAATCTAGTTGATTTCATGAGTAACTTAACCGCAAAGTCTATGGAAATCATGTGGAAAATTCAGTGACATAACCATTAGTAATTGAAATTCAATATAGTTCCCCAAGACCAAACGAACTAAGTCAGCGATCCAAGTGTTTACCTATACAGCAATTTCTTCAATTTTAATGTTGTTTCATTGCCAATATCTCAACAAACATGCACCCTTATTCGGCAGGCAAGGTTTCTGGTTTATCAACCGATCGCTTTTTATTTGCAATCATAAAAACCGATCCTAACATTGATTAAACCTGATAAGGCGACTGATTTTTTATAGGTAGTTAAAGGTTTAGAAGCTTAAAATCTCAACTAATATAATTTCCATTTAAATCAATTTTCCCTTTTAATATTTTTTAGCTCGAAGCCTAGCTTTGATCGCAACCAAAAACCGGCTTACAACCGAACGGACTCACTGCTGGCAGGCTCTTTGCGCCTCGTCCATGTGCCTGGGGATACAATGGAGGTGTTTCTGAAGCTGGCGCATGCCAACACCTCCAAAAACATTGAGACTTGCGGTGTGCTGGCGGGTCATCTGTCCCAAAACCAGCTTTACATCACACACATCATAACGCCGCAGCAGCAAGGAACTCCGGACAGTTGTAATACGATGCACGAGGAGCAGATATTCGATGTTCAGGATCAGATGCAACTGATTACTCTGGGATGGATTCATGTTAGTAGTCATTTAGGCTTACAATTAATGTGATAATTAATTTTATTTTTTTATTTGCAGACCCATCCCAGCCAGACTGCATTTTTGTCATCCGTCGATCTGCACACGCACTGTTCCTACCAGATGATGATGCCCGAGGCCCTGGCCATTGTGTGTGCCCCCAAGTACAACACGTGAGTCAACACAGCAAATGACTCATTTAAGGTATCACCCACTTATCTTTTTACCTTGTAGCACTGGTTTCTTTATACTTACGCCTCATTATGGCCTGGATTACATTGCCCAGTGTCGGCAGTCGGGCTTTCATCCGCACCCAAATGACCCGCCGCTGTTCATGGAGGCGCAGCACATTCGAATGGATGTGCAGGCCAAGATCAAGGTCATCGATCTGCGCAGATAGTCAGCGGATGGCTTCAGTTCGGCTGTCCAAACAGTGATTTAACCAAGGAAATTACAGAGATTTAGTAGGGCGATAGACAGAGAGAGATATACACTATTTTCGGGCATAGAGAGAAACAGAGAGTTGTATTTTTGCAAGCAGTTGATCCGAGCTGATCGTCTACACGTCACTTTATTAGCACTAGGCGGCATTTGTTGTTATTTATTGCGTTTCGGCCTATCCGTTCCTTTGCATTCTGTCACCTAAAAGGACCCAATGTGATTTTAAAATTGTGGCTTACCGTTGCGTTCGTTACTATCTATATATTTAATATGTTAGGCATTTGAAACACCAAACACTCACTCGGACACAGGCACCTACACCTACACCTATCCGCAGCTTACAGTGCAATCTATTTGGAATGCTCTCTAAAAAAAAAGAAAGCATTTCCTTCTACGGCTTACTACTTGCAATAACCTGTTGTTCAAAGACAAAGAATCATCATGAAAAGCTATAATTAAAACTGTGTGCATGCTTACCTATTGTACTAAACCGAATAAATATTTATGACTACGCGATTTTATGAATATTTTTTAGTGGTTTGTAAAATTAAAACTATATGTTTCTACTACTACAGTTTCGGAGGAGCTTGAGTAATAAATTCAAATTTTCCGCCCATTAGCTTAGCTGGGGAATTCCCCTTTGTAAAAGCTTTGCTTTTCCTCTGTAAATGAACAGCTGAAATGTAAGCAAGGTAATTTATACCAAATCTTAATAAATATTAAATTAAACATAGGAAATTTTTTCTTATAATAAATTTCAATTTAATCTTATAATTTCTATTAAATTTTTCCAATTTTCCAGCTTTAATAAATCCGCAACTTGGCATTTCCCTGCTGCCTTAACATTTCCCAGCGCAACCACCTTATGGGCCTCTCCGCTGTTAAGTCATGTTTTCCATGTTGTCGCCCCCCCAGTTTAGCGCGTTTTCTCGACTTGCATGGTTGGTCCTGTTCCGTTGTCAAGGTCCTGTTCCCAGTGCAGCAGCTGTTACCTCCATCCAATCGTTGTCCAAAGGAACAGGAACCTACTGTGTGACCACGTCCAAGTGCTTATCCAGAGGCCGAGCCAAGATTAGCGCAATTTTGTGCGTATAAATCGATAAGAGAGCAGCACCTTGAAACGGCAACCCACCCCTGCCTGGACTAACTCCCCACTGAACTTGAACTGGTGAAGGTGAACCAAAAGCCAAAAGCCAGCGCCCCCATACAACACCTCCACCCCTGCCCACCCGGAGAGCTGCCTACCCGGATAATGCCAATGCACATCCCGTGTCCGGTTAATTGGATACCCGCCCTGCCAGTCGCCCGATGTCAAGAAGTAAGTGCACTTAGCTTAGTCTTCGTATATTGCCCACCATATATGGCCCTGCATCCCTCCGGCTGCATCAAGTGGCCGCCAGTTTGCGACTTAATTACCACCGCCACCCCTTTGGGGGCGGGGGGCTGTGGCACCGTCTATACAGAGCTCAGAGCTCACCGAGGATTAGGGGCTCGAGTCTAAAAATAAGTGTGGCTGGTAAAAGGAACGCGAAGAGCAAAAGTGTCGACTGGCGGCAAAGTATAAACAGATGGAGCACCTTGGGTGGTTAAGGTAGAAGAATATCCTCTTTTATATACAAAAAAAAATACATATTATTAATAAAACTGTTTTTAATTATAAAGTTAACTTCTCTAAAAATACTCGTTCTATTATATAACCCAAACTAAAATATTATAATATTATTTAAGCCTCAAATAAACACATTTTATACTAAAATATTACACAAATATTACACATAAGAAAATTCAATTTATTATACACCCACAAACCCATATACCCTCACATATTATTTCATTTCATTTAGAAAATCTTGCCACCCAAGAGCCATTAATTATGCTGTCTTGGAAATGTTTTCCTTTGAACATGAATAGATTGCACTTGGCTAGGATATGAAGAAGATCAAGTAAATGGGAGAATATAACAACGAAAGGGTTTCTCTATCGAAATGAGCCATGATATTAAATGATAAAAGCTGACAGAGCTTCCGGCCGCCATCGTCCATCATTCCACAATAAAAATAAAACTGAAAAACTAGTATTGTTAAGCGAGTGACAATGCGGAAGTGGAGGAGTGTTTGTGCCTGTCGTGTCATAAAAAGGACACCCCACACTTTGACAAGACTAACAAGGGAATGGGGTCCTGAACTGACATTTGGCTAACCTTCATGGCAAGAGAGTCAGCTGCTGGTTCGTGCAGAGTAGTTGGCTGGCTGCTCATGTCTGCTACTCGTAATTGTTCATTTTATTTAACGAACTCAAAGGATGGCGGTGGCCTTGCTAAAATTTAATTCGTGGCGGCACGAGGGGCGTGGAGTGCGACGAGTGCGACATTCCGCTGACGATAATAACACAATTTTCTCGCCCCGCTTGGCTATTTTTAAACTCCCCAAAAAAACACGCTTCATTCACGTGCCCTCGCCAGCTGGCCAACGATGCGTATACGCAATGTCTCTGCGGTGTCTTTGCTGCTCTCTTTTTCCTTTCTTTGTTTTTCTGCGCAATGTGTCGCTGTGTGCTTTTATATTGCAATTTTCCCCCAGCACGTGTTTACATTGTAAACAAAAGGGGTGCCAAGCAGCTGTGAATGAAATGCAACTACTGAGTTTCATAAATTTTCACACTGGGAAATCGTCAACCACTTGGCACGCTCGAAAATTGTGACCTTGCCAGCCATGCATGTGAATGAACAGACGTGGTTAGCATAGGGGGAATCAGGAGTGGGATTTGAGGGTTTATTTTTTATTTCATAGGAAACTAGTTGAATTTTTGTCTATAAAATGTTAAGAACTGAACCATAAAATGCCAAAGTTTTTTAATTAAAATATTAAACATTAAATAGTTTACATTAAATTCCTATTTACATTGACTGTATCTGTGGGATACCACCTTGAGGCCACTTAGCTAGAATTTGCTTCCGCAAACACATTGCACCTTATTATTCGCACTGCAGTTCTATTATCAAATGCGTTTTGTTTTGGCTTAGGAAAAAAAGCCCCTTCTGGCCAATATCACACCATTCTGTTTAGACCGGCTCAAATTATTTTCGCTATTTTTACTGCCACTTCTGCCGTGGTAATTGTGAAATTGCAGTGCCAAGAAAAGGAACAAAACAATAACAAACCGAAATGAGAATCACAATTAATATGAAACCGAAATGTAATAGCCAGGGGGCTGCTCTTTATTTATTATTCTAGCTCTCTCTCTCTCTCTGTAAATATCTCTATATTGCCGTCGACGTTGCTGCCTCAGTAACTGAAAGCGGGAAAAGCTCTCGACAAAAATCGGAATCAGAATTCAGAATGGAAAAGCAGCGCGTCGCCAGCGGATGACAGACAGGGGAAAATCGTGAAACGCGCGCGTCCCTCAAAAATATAAACATAACGAATCGAATTCAAAATCTACGAACTTGTCGCTAAATATAAACGGAACTCTGTCCATAATTAAATCTTCTTAATAACAAAAATAAATATTTAAAATAAAGATAAATCTATAAGTTTTAAGAAGAAATATAAATCAAAACGAAAGTGATTATCAAAGAATAAGCAATCAGTGAAACATTGCATTACCAGTGCCTAACCAACAGTTAAACTCTCCGTTAAATAAACCTTCAAGATAATCGCCAATATCCGGAGATAACACCAACCTGTCTAAAGTTCGCGGCTTTCCAAGAGACTTTTCGATTGTGTTCAACCAAATTAGTGAATATGCCAGATAAGGATGAGGTAACGTTCGATTCAGGAAACTAATTAAATATTTGACTGATATCTGACAATTCAAGGAAGTGACTTTCATAATTAAGGCCAATAAGGAGCGCGCGTTACGAAATAGACGAAAGATAAATATTTGATATCTCGGCAAAGCTCGCAGGCCAAACAATTATATAAAGAAATAAAACAATATAATTCCAAGCTAAAGCTTTCAGAGCATCCAGCGACACAACGGTATTCACCTTCAATCCCATGGATTTGTCGCTCTGCTCATGACTTTGGAAAAGTCACCGCCATTATCTCAACCGAGTTTCTCAGTTCTCAGTTTCTTCGTTTGCACTTCTCCGCAACTTGCAGTCTCCAATCGTACCAGTTGCCACATTCTATATAATATATATCTGCTGGTGATCTCTTTCTCTCTCTCTCTCTCTTCATGATGGGATTCTCTCTAGTTTATTTGCTGTCGTCAATTAGCCAGCTGACTGTGGTCCCATGGCTCACCCTGCGTATACGTAATGTATCCGCTATGCAGCTGTTACTAATTCCCAGGGTATTCATCCAGAATAAATAGTTTGCAGTTAGTACAAACTTTGCTCACATAATTCGAATGCATTCCTCTGTTGTCAGCAATATTATCCTGAGCTCCAGCTGTTCAGTTTTACTCCACGACTTCAGTTAATAAGGAGGGGTGGCAAAAATTACCTCATTGCCGAGCTAAAGCCCGCCAACCACCACAGCCACAGCGATAATGAACAGCCAGTTTGACCTTGAGGGAAAATTGCAAATAAAAACAAAACTTTGCCGCTCGCGCAACAAATTTCCATGGAGCCCCAAAACACAGAAAGAAACGATATTCATTTTAAAATTTTCTTACTATATCACGTGGGAAATGATGTTCGCTTTAGTGTTCAGATTTTTCCTGTGTATTCACAGATACAAATGCCGAGATATAGTAACAGTGACAACCACGTGCCAGTCGCTGCAGGCGGGGCAAGTCACGGGGGGGAGGGACCTCTGCAACCTTTAACTGGAGAAAGGCAGGGCGACGACCATGGCCAAGAAGAACTCATTATGCAAATGCAACAAAGCAGAGGTCAGGAGAAAATGTAGGGGGAAAGTAGGAGAAAAAGGGAAAAGGAGGAGATGAAGGACTAAAAGCCAAACACAAACACAGTGACAGCGGAGACACAAAATCCAAGCAAACAAACAAACAAATCGCTGCCGTCTGCCGTCACACGGGTCGTATGTGTAATATTTTCCGCTTGTTTGTCGCCGAATGAAAAGAGAAGCAAAAAACGAATGCTAGCTTGCATGAATTTATAAACATGCACAAGTACATTCGGGGATTTTCAAGTTCAGTGTGCAACCGGCTACAAATTGAATCCGGGGGCTTGGGCACAACTTCCTTTGATTACATTCCCAAGCTTGGTTGGCTGGGATTGGATTATTTTACGCCCACTGAAGCTGTCGGAAAGCAATAGTGTTTGACGAGGAAAGTGTGACGAGAAAAAATGAGACCTAAAAGAAATATGTAAAATAAGCCTAACCTCAGGGGAATGTGTAAACAAAATTATAAATTAAATCTTTTACATTGGTACGGAGAATAGGAAATTATAATATCCATATTTAAAATCTCTTTGAAATTAAAAATTGATGCAGCCATTATATATTCAATTTTTAAAATATATAAATCCTGAGTATCCTTTATTTGCTTCCTTTTTAAAAAGCTGTGCTGAATAAATGCAAGGCATTAATTTTAAAAATGGATGAATATGTAAAGAATATTAATTAAAATTATTGTTGACTGGGATTGTTATGCATTTTTAATTAAAACACGCTTAAAAACATTATTTCAACATGGAAGTTTAATAACTTTTTCATGAGCTCAAAGTGTAAATATACGAGCCAGGATATAATTATGAATAATATATGCTCATCAAGTGTATAAATCAATTTTCGAGCTTTCAATGCTCTCAATAAATACTTGATGGCATCGCAAATGGTTCAGCAAATTGCCGGCAAACGAATTCGTTTATTTTTCACTGTCAATCGATTGGATTGAGAAAGGTCAATGCGACACTTTGACGGATCTAACAGACAAGATAACGCAATTAGGAAAAGTGGGAAATAAATCAAATAAATCAAATAAATACAATAAATCGGATAATTAAATAAAAACAATAGCAAAAGGCCTGGGGGAAAATGTATGATAGAAGCTAAGGACCCATTTTATTAGCCTGCAAAATAAATTAATATAAACTACATTTAATTCTTAAAAAAAAACTGTAGTAAACATATTTTTAAAAAGCTCTTAAGTTTTATTTTAAATTAATTTTAAAACATTGCCTGTAATTCCCCTTAGATTTCCTTTTTCCTAAGTGTAACATTTGTAAATTAAGCTGGGCCCTGTTTTACCTTGACCATCGATCCAAATTAATCTCAGTTAATGAAATGCTTTCTGCCCATTTGATAGGATATCAATCACTGTTCCCTGTTCCTACCTAGGGTATTAAAGTTCAATGAAATGACGCGAATCTAATTACATATTTGCAGAATTTCGCTGTTGGGGGCGCCGCCATAAATGTGTGTTTTTTCTTGGCTGATTTTATTATGAAATCTGTTTTTGTTTTTCGCAATTCGCTTGGCACAAAAACAAAGCGAATCTTTGGGGCCGAGAGATGAGATGTGAGGAACCCCCGGCAACCGAAAGAGAAAATTACAATTTCATCGCGTGCTAATCGCATTACGTCAATGGAGCAATTGATAAATACGAACGCTTGAGTATTGAGAATTGAATATACTCAATATATTCAATATTTTTCATTGTATGGCATATTGTCATCGAAGTTGAACTTGTTGTTGACGGAGCTGCTGACCTTTTGGCGATTGTTCAGGCGGAATTGTGCATCGAACCATCGAAGAGAGCGAGTAAACAATGTGTGGCATGATAGGGCCATTAGATACTCGACTTTTGAGATACCCGGTACAAGTATTCCCTAGATAATATGTAGGAATTAAGATTACAACAGTGGGAATGTAATAACAAACTTATCAGGCACTTGGTAGGGGAATGTAACGTAATAGTTACAATGAGAATTTAAATCTCATTAAGTAGCACAAGGTTTTTAATGTTTAATAATATTAAATAAACTTAGAAATATGTATATATATAAATATATATATTATAAATTTCCCATTCATATTACTTCTGAAAAAATATAAGAGTTTAAAACAATCAAAATTATATATATTAAATAAATTTATTTTATGGCTTCACTAATTATTTATTTAAAAAAAGCTTATCAAATCCTATCTATCATTGCCTTGCTTTAAATTTGATTCAAGAACATTTAAATATTTAAAATATTCTTGAAAATTAACAAAATGTCTTATTAAATTCTTTAGTTACTTCAAACATTTAAATTATTTTGCAAAATACCCCTTTTCCCTTAAACTTAACATTAAGAGATACATTTTGAAGAGAATCGGCAAGCTATATAATGACCCTCAAAATAAAAGTTTTCGCTCACGATCCCGCTCTTTCCAATACTCTCAGCGGTGCCCCCACAGATAGTGGTGGTTCTGCGTTCCCCACTCGCAGTTAATCGCGGGAAAAGCCACAGAGCGGTTGCTACTCGGGCGGTGTGGATTAGATCGGTTTGCATTGATGAGCTAATTAGATGCGCCAGCAATTGTTTGCGGAAACAGCAGTTAACCAGAAGTAGCAGCCACCGAAAAAACAGCCATGCCTTTGAGCAAAAGTCTGCCAAATGTGAGTCGAATCTTGGATTCTTGAGCGGCTGACACGTGTTGCTTTTGTAATCGAGAGCTTGAGCTGCCGAGATGGAAGAGTTTTAATAAGAGAGTGGAACAGTGGCGGTGTTCAAAGGGGTGGTTTCATGAACCCCGAAAACTGGATATAAAAAATGTATTTGTGAATGTTAAAAATACAGTGAAATGAAAGTCTAGTCTCTATATACATTTTCTTAGAAGTTTTTGTCAAAGATACATTTTTCGTTCTACCCTCGTTCAAACTCGTTCAAAATTAATTATAAATTTTATAAAATTTGTAAGAATAAGCCAAACTGTTTTTCATTCTTCTCTCGTTCGGTCTATATTATCTTTTCTATGGAAGAGCCTCTGCTTTTCTAGTGGGCTCTGACCCTGGATTAAGTGTGAGAGTTTCTTGAGAGTTCTCGGTGTAATTTCTTCTTTATGCCCACATTTCATACTCTTTGTTTTCCTTTCTTGCAGACTCCCTCGCTCTTGAAGCGTGCCACCACGGACAGACTGCGCGAGGTCTTCCTGAAGTACGCCTCTCTCCAGAAGAATGGCGAGCACTACATGACCAGCGAGGACTTTGTGCGCAAATTTCTGGGTCTCTTTTCGGAATCTGCATTTAACGACGTAAGTAAGAGGGAAGCTCTGGCTGCACTCGGCGGGTCATTGCAAGGTTATTTAGCATAGTTCCCACCTCCGATAAGGCCGTATCTTATCGCCAGATACCAGACATTGCCGGTGCCACCAGCAGCACTGCCACCCCATGGGCGCATAAATCAAACCCCTGGCTCCCAACTCTGAATCACAGCTGACCTTGACCCACCCGCGAAACTAGAAATAAAGAACATAGAAATAACCCACCGGCAATCACTTGACTACCTCGTGCCCGCCAGCGCCAACGTCACAGATTCTATTTTAATGGGTCCGCTTATCAGGTTTATGGCCTGAGAACCGATTCGAACCCGATCGCAGATGCCCCCGCCAATGGAACTGATTCAATCAGGTGCCGAAGTCTGTGGGGGCAGTTTCTTTTATGGCTCCGTTTATCTTCCTATTAGAGGGTGACTACCGGTCTAATGTCCAATTAAATAATAAGATTAACGTTTCCTTGTTTGTAGAAAATATCAAAATATTAATAGCCAAGAAATTGCAATTCATTGCGAGGTATTTCTTATAGATTTCTGTAAAGATTTACTTGTAAACTGATAATTTTAAAATGGATTTCTAATATCTTATTAGTTGTGGTCTTTATATCATAACTATGTCACTTCCGGGACCTTCCCAATTCCTATTATCATATCTGTATAAAACCCTTTTAATCTTATTAAAATAATCCTTTAATTCCTCTCCATCTTCCAACAGGAATCGGTCCGCCTTTTAGCTGGCATTGCTGATACCAGCAAGGATGGTCTCATCTCGTTCTCTGAGTTCCAAGCCTTTGAGGGCCTGCTATGCAAGCCCGATGCCCTCTACAGGACCGCCTTTCAGTTGTTCGATCGGAAGGGCAATGGCACCGTTTCATTTGGTAAGAAATTAAGCCAAATTCCCCCACTTCAAACTATAATTAACAATATATCCTTTTTTTATCCACAGCCGATTTTGCTGAAGTCGTACAAAAAACCGAACTGCACTCAAAGATACCTTTTAGCTTAGACGGACCCTTCATCAAGCGCTACTTTGGTGATGTGAGTGAGGAAATCAATGCCAATGTCAAATAGTCCATAATTCTAATCTGTTTTATTTGCATTCCCCGCCTGGCAGAAGAAGCAACGCCTTATCAACTATGCTGAGTTCACGCAGCTGCTCCACGATTTCCACGAGGAGCATGCAATGGAGGCCTTCCGCACCAGGGATCCAGCTGGCACTGGGTTCATCTCACCCTTGGACTTCCAGGACATAATCGTTCAGGTCAAGCGGCATTTACTGACCCCCGGCGTCAAGGATAACCTGGTTTCGGTAGCTATCTGAGGAATATATCTTGGGAATACTTCCTTCTAATGATTTCTTTATATTTTGCTAGGTCACCGAGGGTCACAAAGTGAGCTTCCCGTATTTCATGGCATTTACCTCGCTGCTGAACAACATGGAACTGATCAAGCAAGTCTACCTGCATGCCAGCGAGGGCAGTCGCACGGACATGGTCACCAAGGATCAGATTCTTCATGCCGCCCAGACCATGAGCCAGATCACGCCGCTGGAGATTGACATCCTGTTCCATCTCACCGGTGCCGTCCACCAAGCAGGGTGAGTACTTCAACGTAGAGTCCTTTGGGATTTAGTTTTGCCAACTTGTGATTTGTAAAAAAAAAAAAAACTTAGATACATTTGCATTTCCTTTTAAATAGTTTTATAAATTGTGCAATTATATTTTGCCTTTAAGGGGAAAGCTGTGTTTAATATTTATACATAGGAGACTTTTTTATATTTGCTTCAATAATAATTAGTATTAGTAAGAGGGATTCATACTTCTTTTCTTTCTTTTTTGTATGGTTAAATTATGAGGTAATTTAATATGGTACATCTTTTTTTAAAGTTTTTAATAATAGCTAATAATTTTATTAATTTTTTTCTTATTATTCAAAACATTTTTATAAATACCCTTTATCAACTCTTATCTAGCCAGTTTTTTATTTTTAGTCCAATTAAAGTTTTTAATGGTTTCTAGATTGCGATTATTACCGCTCAAAAAATTCTCCAATTTAATTAAAATTCAGTACAAATATTTAACGGGAGAAAGAGATCAATAATTCATTATTTTTAATTATAAATAAGGTTTGGTTTTAATAACCCGCAGTTAAATCAAGTCCAAATCAGGCTAAAATTTAATAATATAAATTATAATGGCTTTCCGTTAAATATTCCCGTAAATATCATACAAATTTTATGATTTATTCCGGGGGAATCCTTCGAAAACATTTTTAATTGTCTCATGTTAACCGCCGCTTGTTTTGTATCTTTTCTCTGTGTGTATGTGTCTCCCTTTCTCTGTTTTTCTCATTTTCTCTCCGCTGCACTCGCAATTCTTATTTCTTTCTCCGCTGCCAGCTGGTGGAAGCGCAGGAGAAAGATAGCTCCAAATAGGCAAGTGATATTGTCCTTCCCCAGCCTGAGTTTTGCTTTAGTTTTGTGTTCGTTTATTGATCCACTCCAAAAATCCCCGCCCTGAACCTAACCCAGTTGGTGTCTCTTAGTTCCTCTTTTTTATTGATTGTATATAACAAAAATCAACTAATTTTGTGAAAATTCCTCATTTCTGCAGCCGCATCGACTACAGTGACCTGAGCAACATCGCACCCGAGCACTATACCAAGCATATCACCCATCGTCTGGCCGATATCAAGGTGGTGGAGAGTGCAGCCAATCGTTCTGCCTTCATTCAGATCCTGGAGAGCTCATATCGCTTCACTCTCGGCTCCTTTGCAGGCGGTAAGTCTTGCTACTGAATATCCTTATAGATAAATATTTCTAATATTTTCTGTAACTGCAGCTGTGGGCGCCACGGTGGTCTATCCCATCGATCTCGTCAAGACTCGAATGCAAAACCAGCGTGCGGGCTCCTACATCGGTGAAGTGGCCTACAGGAACTCATGGGATTGCTTCAAGAAGGTGAGAAACAGAAGCTAAGTTCCTGAGATATATAAAAACTAACTCAATTCCCTTTGCATCTACCCAGGTTATCCGTCACGAAGGCGTTCTTGGCCTTTACCGAGGCCTGCTGCCCCAGCTGCTGGGCGTGGCACCGGAAAAGGCCATCAAGCTGACAATGAACGATTTGGTGAGGGACAAGTTCACGGACAAGAAGGGCAACATCCCGACCTGGGCCGAAGTGCTGGCTGGAGGCGTTGCCGGTGGCTCGCAGGTTGTGTTCACCAATCCCCTGGAGATCGTCAAGATTCGTCTGCAGGTGGCTGGTGAAATTGCCAGCGGGTCCAAGATCAGAGCCTGGTCTGTGGTTAAGGAGCTGGGACTCTTTGGCCTCTACAAGGGAGCCAGGGCTTGTCTGCTGCGCGATGTGCCGTTCTCGGCCATCTACTTCCCGACATATGCCCACACCAAGGCCCTGATGGCCGACAAGGACGGCTACAATCACCCGCTCACTCTACTGGCTGCCGGTGCCATTGCCGGTGTTCCGGCTGCCTCGCTTGTTACGCCCGCCGACGTTATCAAGACCCGCCTTCAGGTGGTAGCCCGTTCTGGACAGACGACATATACCGGTGTCTGGGATGCCACCAAGAAGATCATGGCCGAGGAAGGCCCAAGAGCCTTCTGGAAGGGAACAGCAGGTAAGCAGCAAAGAAGAAAATATTTAATTGATTTATTAATAATTAATGTCTCCCCCTTTAGCCCGTGTGTTCCGTTCCTCGCCGCAGTTCGGCGTGACCCTGGTGACCTATGAGCTGCTGCAGCGCCTCTTCTATGTGGACTTTGGCGGCAGCCAGCCCAAGGGCTCGGAGGCGCACAAGGTTGCCAATCCCATTGAGACGGCGGCGGCAAAGATCACCTACGAGAACCTCGATCACATCGGTGGATATCGAGCGGCACTTCCGCTTTTGGCCGGCGTAGAGTCCAAATTCGGCCTGTACCTGCCGCGCTTCGGTCGCGGAGCTGCCGCTGGCACGTCCACAACGACGACGACGACTGGATCCTGATTGTACTGGCGCCACCGCCTGCCCAGCGCCACGTAGTCTATGGAATGCTAAAGAAAAAATGGCAGCGGGATTTGGGAAATGCTGCGGACCAGATGAGATGGGATATATTTTTTGCTAGGACGCGTTTACACAAAATACACACTGAAGCACTGAGGATATTTCTAACAAGGATCGGATCAGGGATCCGGAGCAGCGCATAATCTATCGTACTATTGTATCTGAAAAGCAGGGGACGAATTCCACGTGTCCTGCGGCAGCCGGCTCTGAGCAACTGTTTTTACCACACCCAAGTAAATAAGAATAAAAATGATAATTGTAAAAGATATAAAAAATATAGAAAAACGATTTTAGCAGGTGCATCAATATATTTAGGCAAGTGTAGAACTGTTTTTTGTAAACTTTGTTAACTAGTTTAAAGTCTAGAGCAACTACCAATCCACACTGAACGTCAACTTTTGCACTCAATGGAAACTATTAAAGCGTAAACCTTTTAATCTTAGTACGAATTTGTTCAAAACAATTATCAAGCAAAGGAAATGCAATGAATGACCTCTTAGCTAATAAATATTAAACAAATTATAAAGTTTTGTGTTTAAAAATGGAGAGAAATGGAAGGTGATGTTACTGGTTAATTATTTTTTTATTTACTATAACATTTTTAAGCAGTTATGCTGTTGATTCAAGAGAAAGTATTTAAAGATGATGTACCTCATTATGAATCATAAAAGATAACATATCTATTAACCTTTAAAATTGTAAAAAGGAAACTAATCTCCCCTTTCAGTCTCAAACTTGGAGTTTTACCCTTTACCCACTTTGGCTTAAACTAGACCACCGGTTTTGAGGGTCCGCCCCTTGAAAGCTGCTGCTGGCCAGCTCAATCGAGCGTCTAATGCGTGGCCAACTGTCAACAACAAAGGGTTCGAAACGCATCTGATTAGAATCGTGCGTTGGCGGTGGGCATTTGCAAATTGTTTTGTTGACAAGTTAATTTGTAGGCCCCAGGCCCAGTTGCCTTTCTAGGTTGCCCAGACTCGGTTTCGAAGTCACCAACAACTAGCCGCAGACCATGACCAATGTCAAAGCCAAGGCGCACCGTTAGAGATACGAGAAGAGGCTTCCCACATCTGCCCTAATGACCGGGTGCACTGGACTGGAGATCGATTTCCAATCACTGCCCAGCGATGGCCATAAAAAGGCAAAGACTTGGATCAAATTTGATGCAGTTTCGATTTGGAATTCAAAGGGAAAACAATGCAAGTGCAGTGCAGTTTGGTTGTGTTTTTACTCGGAGCTTGCCTTCTGATCGATCGGTGTGTTTCCGGAGAGGAGCAGGCGGATAAAACGTGGATACCTCAACTTAGGAAGCTGCGCAGAGATTTACAAGAATGCTATCAGTCTGGTGTTACCCAGAGTCTGTGGTCATGTTTCCGTTCGAGGAGTCTAAACATTTTTGAGGGCATTATGACGGCTCCTGAGATACCGATTTACGAGGGAGTTCGCCTGGTGACTGCTTTGGATACTGCCACTAATTCTTCAAGTACTGAGGATGAACGCAAGGACTTGAAGCATTTGACTTTCTTTGATCAGTTGGCAGTGAGTCTGGCCAAGGGTTTGACCACTCACACGCTTCAAGTGAACCTAGGAAAACTCACAGAGCGATATCTAAGCAGTGGTTTGTTCAAGATACTGTTCTTAAATATTAATTTCGGAGTTAAATTTTCTTTTAGAAACTTCCACTGCCGATCAAGTGGGTAGTGCTCGGGTGAGGCGACATCGCTATAACATGATTATCACCATGATGTTTGGAGTCACGGCTCTGGGAGCCATCTTGGTGCCCATGGGCTTCCAAATGCTGTCCATAGTGAGTGGAAAGGCGCTATTGCTGGCAAAGATGGCTTTGTTACTGGCCTCTATTAATGGATTAAAGAGAGTAGGTATTACCTAGGGATATTCTTCAAGAATTTTCTCAGCTCTTCCTTTTAACTCAGGTTGCAAATAGTGGACTTCATTATGGTCTCTACCATGTGCCAGGGGAGCATTTGGGAGGATACTATGACAGAGGAGATGTGAATCATCCCAGAAATGTGCCCATTCCCGTGGCAGTAGCTCCTTCGCTGGATATGGGGTTGTAATAGGGCTAAAAAGGAAGGATAATTCTTAACTTGTAGGCAGTTTGTTTAAATGAAATTCTAATATATATGGCAATAATTGGTTTCTTTCCTCTTATTCTAAATTAATAAATATTTAAGCAAGCCAGTAACAAGATTTAAATGTTCATTTTAAAAATAAATAATGAAAGAACTTATAACATGCCTTTAATTTTTGATAAACTAGAATTTTCTTTATATAAAAAAATTACTTACAGCATAGTTTGAATATAAAACATTTTCCCAATATGAAAAGCTTTTCCCAGAGCTTTTCTTTTCCCATCTACTCTGGCAATGTCTCAACATGAAACTCACCAGCAAAGCCATGTGTGGTGAACACCCAAACAGCGGCAAGTTTTTCAAATTTCAGCAATGAACATCGAATGAAAATAAAATAAAACATTCCATAAACAAAGGAAACAATCATATAAAAAGATCCAAAACAAAACTGTAAAGAAAACTTTATGAAACTTAACAAACAAACAACTCGTCAGTAGCTGGCAGCAGTATCTCACAAGTCAGTTCGACAGGACGAACAATCAACTGGAAAACCCCCTTTCAGGACGACCGCCCGTGAGTGGCTATAAAAGGAAATGCGGCGCTGATAAGGGCCAACACTCGGTCGTTGTGCGGCAGCGTTGACGCATCGTCCTCGTCGTCGTCCTGCAACGGTTTCTTGGTTTCTTGGTTTTTTCCCCCAAAAACAAAACTTTAAATCGGTTTCCCCGGCGCCATTCAAGCCCGCATCAAGTATACGCAGAGTGTGCCTAGTGAGCAACGCCTTGCCCCGTCGCTAATTCCACGCTCTAATGAAGTTATAGGGTGCGTGATTCCTGTTCTAATCTCTGGTCAGCCCAAGGATCAAAAGGAGTCGCTCTGAAATTCGACAATTAATTGAAAATTAGCCCCCCAGACTTTAGCTTAAAAATCAACCCGCGGGTATAGGCAATTTTTTTGCTCCTTTTGGTTTCGGGAATCGGAAGTCGCGATGAAGTTGGTCGTGTACCTTTATTTGTCAATGATTGTGCTGGGCGTTCAGGTGAGTAGGTGTCGCAATGAAATCTAAAAAAAAAATTTTTTTTTGTTTTTAATTGTATTATTAGCAGTAGTGACTTAAAACATTTTTTTTTCTGTGAAAATGAGCCACAGAAATCGCAATACATTAAAAAGAAATTATAAAAGGGCGTATGCTGTGAAATATTTAAAGTATAAACTTTAAATTATAAACTTTTGGACCACATTTTAATTGTTTTGAAATCAACAAAGGTTTCTAAGGCATCCTTTTAAATCTCTGTTTTATTACAGCATTTTCGGCATAGCTTAACATTTTAGAAGTGGAAAAATTTAACTATTTTCCCTAGCTAAACCCCATTTTCTCTGTGTAGACGTAAGTGACAGCCAACTCTTGTAACACCTTGTAATTCGATCAACAAGTTGGGGGTGCCAACTTTTGTCTTCATGTTTTTTCTAATGACTTGATCTAATTTGTTCCGGCCGAGATTTCGGTCCTGATTGATTGATTCTCGCTGTCGCAGTTATTGGCAAACTTTTTGGCATCCCTGTCGGCTTGAATGTTGGCCTATGCTCGCACAGATTACCTTCATTAGGCTCACGTTGCTGAACCCGGCTAGTAATCAGTTGATGGCAGGCCTAGCGGGTCATCGGGTCAAACTTTCGGCCGGCGCAAATGAATATTTAATTCGATTTGGTAATGGCCCAATCGGGGAAAAGTTTCCCCTGACATTTGGCTGCAGCGGAACATAAATAGAACTCGTGCTGACAAATTGGCTAATTATGATTGAGACTTTCTGCCCAAGACAGATAAGATAGCGGCAGACCAAAAATAACCAATCGAATCCATCTTCTTTTGGGAAAAAAGGGTTTGCCGAATTATTTAGGTGGGTGATTACACTGGGAAAATGGGATTACATTTAAGGATTGAGTTGGTTTGCAGACACTTAAAATGACTTGATATTTGAGAAGGATTTATGTGAATCAACTAAAATTTGATGCCAGCAAGGCATTACTTTTAGGCAATCATTTTAAAAACCTTAAATTCCTAATTAATTTTACTTTTTCCTACAATTTTAATATATTAAATTAGTTGAAGAATTGTAACCTAATTTAAAAGAGAGTAACTAAATTTAAACCCACCAAAAATCAATCAATTGTAAAACTTCCATAAATTTCTTAACAGTGAAACCCGGAACCCTAAAATATATGCCATAAAATATTATTTAAATTTATGTACGTCAAGATGGTAAAGCCACAAATAGAATCCATTTCCATATGACAGTACTCCGTGTCGATGGGCGATTTGCGTTGTATTTCTATACCCAATGCGGAGCCCACAGAGCCACCCAGCCATCCATCAATTGCAGTAGCTCTCGAACTGTTTGCTTAATGGCAACATTGTGGGCCAAGTCAGGAGGCCAGGTATTCACATCAATGGCCAAGGATAAATGTAAATTTCGCACCTGCCGTTGAGCATTTGTGGGCGATGGGGAAAAGCCAATAGTCGCCGCCAGGAAAAACCCAAACGCAAGACCATTCGCACCATCCGACCATGCGGGCAGGGCAATTGCAATGAAACTGCAACTCTGCAGGCGACAGCCATTCTTTGTGTGGTCACTCACTCCGACATGGATGAGATTTTCCTACGATTTTTCCACTGCTTTCCCCCCTCCATGTTTTCTCTCCGCAAGCTATCCGCTTCCTGCTCGATTTCCAGCCAGAGTCCTGCACTTGATGTGCGCTTAATGTTGACACCGACGCTTTGGCACTTTACAGCCATTTAAGCCGGGACATGACAGCCACACCCCTGCTGTCCCATTTCCGTCCGGCATTTCTCCCTCTTTTCCCGCTTTTCCCGGTCTCTGCCCTTCATCGCTGTGGCAACAACATGTGAGAACGACAACAATTAAACCATGAATGTCACCGGGTGCAGGGCTTCAGGATAAAGAGTTGTCGAGCAGGAAAAAGGAAGCATAAGCTCCGAACTGAGAGGTGTCCTCTAATTGCTGCAACCACAAATGGGGTCGTAACTGTATCTCTAAGAGGGATATAGCTTTTTATTCCCTCTAATTTCCATACAATTTCCTTTGCCAATCTGGGAATATATATGAACTGAACTGTAGAAGAATGAAACTGTAATTGAGTCTAGCAAGAAGGGCAGCCTTATACTCATGTCTTGATGAATTTTCTAGCATAACTCAGGCAAAGGTCTGGCTTTCTCCTCCCCAAAAAATTTCCATAAATAACCTTCGTCATGTAACGACAGCAGCCGCGCGAAATTTATGCCGGTTATTCAATTCCCTCCCGACGGAACTCTCTTGCATAAATCTGCACTGCAATGTGTGTCTGTTCAATAAAGATCCAAAGGGGCAGAGGATGCGATGCCCCAGCATTTAGGGCAGAACTAATTTCCGTGCTGGAAATGCGTAGAAGCACAAGCTGCCACGAGTGTTAGATTTCCATATATCGAAATCGATTGCTTCAACTTTTTGGCCAAATTGCATTTTACAGTTCATTTGCGGTTGCGGGAAATTAATTAAATGATTAAAGCCAGAAATTCACACTCTCCCATGCGCCCAGCTCCGGCGGGGTAACGGTGCGTATGCGTAATCGAATTCATTTGCGGCTTTCGTCGTTAATCCTCGGCTCTCCACTTGATGGCTATGAGCTCTGACAATCGCCTGGCTTAACTTTTAATCGGAAAGTCGAGCCTGGGTGGGGTCTGGGGGTTGCTGACACAAATGAAATGATTGTTTGATAATTGTAATAAATATTGACAAAAACTTCATTAATTAAATAGATTTCCTCATGATTTTGTACAGATAAACTCATTATTAATAATAATTTCTATTAAATATGAAAAATAATAAGTATGTATTTCTTTAATGGCAGTAAATTGTTAAAGACTCAATAAGGAAAGAGCCAGTTGACAGTCGTGTTTCCCCCTTTGAAGCTTATTTTCTTGAGACTCCCTGGAGACTCCCTTTTCCGCATAAGTCCTTCCGCGATTCATTTGACTTCATTCCGACTTGGGCAATGCTTAGTTGGCAATATTCCTTTAGCATCCGGCATTATGCGCATATTTGAGCCATCATCACTCAGTTAGACAAAATCCTTTCAGAAGGACTCCTTCGCTGGCTCGCTGAAATTTACGCTGGCCATAAAGACGTCTAAATATTTGATGGTCGCAGCATTCAATGGCAGCCTGTTGCTCCGCCGGACTCTGGCAAGTGCATCACTTATTCATGGCCCAGGAATATAGAGTCTTCCTTTCGTTTCTCCTCTCCCTTAAAGCTGTCCCCTTTTGAAGCTGTCTCATAACTTAGTCATTCAGCCACCGACAATGCACACTCCAGGGTGAAAGTGTTTGACGTGGCCCAGGGATTACCAGCGGGTCTCCTGCCGCGATGCCGAAAGTCAATATTTACCTGTACCCCCGTTCCGAAAAAGGATAGCAATCCTGCCAGGTGCTTCCTGCCCCCTGCTCCTGCGAGAAGCCGTTGTCGTAGGTGTCGCATTCATCGCGCGAGCGAACTTTTAATCAAGTCACAAATATATCTGGCATCTTAATTCCCGGCAGTGGCGTGCGAGGACCTGATTCGCATATCCTTAACTAATTAGCGGCTTCTGTAGTGACGCGAATAAAGGACGACCTTCAGGGATCATCATGTCCTCGTACCCACAAAATTCTCAGACAATGAATGGCGGTGGAATTGATTTACACTGCCAACGAAAAACAAGCTCATTAATCAATTTACGCAGCCTACAAGCCACCAAAAATATGAATGAACATTTATAAAAACGTACAAAAAACGACTAATTGAATATTCAGACTTTTTCAATTTTCAAGCGTTAAGAATTCAGGCCACGCTTCAAGAATCAAACAACAATTTATAAAACACAAAAACAAAAAAGTCAAACAAAAATACAGAACTTGATGAGACTTATTTTGCGTATAAAAGAACCATTAATCAAGGCTGTAATTAGGCTTTAAATAAGAGAAGAATTATAAAGTCAGGAATTTTTAAAATTTAAATAAATATAAAACAATTTCATTGTTGGATTAATTGTAATTTAAAACTTAACAGCTTTATGGAATAATAATACAAAATAAATACAAAGAAAGTCAGAAAATATTGATATTTCAAGAATATTTCGCTTTGAGTCGAAATTCAATATATAAATCTATATTTTAAGTCAATATTCTATTACATTTTATTTATCTTTTTTAAATAAAAAACAAAATAATAAAAATTCCAAGAATTTTTTTCATAAGTATCTCGATGACTGTTTTCTGTGGATTTCAAACTTCCAAAAACATTATTTAATAAAATTACCTCTCATATTACCTCACATTCGCTAAACAAGCACAGAAACAAAGAAAGAAAAGTCTATAAATAACGAACTTTATGAAAAGTTACCACTTTTATTGTAACAATTCAATTGGAATGCCAATAAAGACCGCTCCTTGAATGGCCAATGAGTGCAGGAATGCAAGTTACACACACACAAGTGAAAGGGAAAGGACCTCGGCTTAGGCGGCTTCTTCGCACGTTGCTGCGATTCCCAAGGGACTATTTTTTATTTCTATTTCTGAACCACAAACTTTTGAATGGCCAGGATCTCCGTGGCAACTTTTGGCTAGCAATCCATCCCTTTGGAACCTTTTGAGGAGGAGCAGCTGGCGCATCCTGCGATTTGATTCTCCTTCTTTCATTTTTTCTTTTTTTATCTTTTTGGATTTGTAGTTTGACAAAGGACCTCACGGCCACGCAACTGAAAATCTTGATGGCGGCATTGTGATTATGCAAATGAGGCAGCGACAAGTGTGTTCAAAGGGATCATGTTTATTATTTATTTACTGCCTGTTGACAGTTTATCCAACAGACTCGCTCGAATCTCGATTCCCTCGATTCTCTGTCGGATTGTGCCAAAGATTTGTGCGCTGTGACGTCAGATGGGAGAGGTTTTTTTTTAGGACTTAGGCTTAAAGCTGCTTTGGCATAAACCGCCACTAATTGACAGTTCCATAACGCCCCGACGACTCGTTAAAGCCAAAGCTCGAGTGTTGCGCAAACAAATGTCCCCAAAGGCCAAAAACTTTTTGCCCTTAACTCAATTATTTGAGACCCGCGGCCAAAACGCGTCACCATTTATCAATCTCCTGTGTCCCAGCGGGGTGGTGTTCTCCTTGGACTTCCTGGCGATTTCAATTAACAGGAAAATTTGCAGCCCAACAAAAAAAGGCCACCTCTAATCAATCATAAAGCGAAAAGAATCAGGGCAAAAAAAGTGGCAAAAAAGTGGCTCAAGGCTGGAGGTCTCCTTTCTTAAAAACTTTTTAACTTTGCCCCCCGATTTGTCATACTTAAAAGTGGTCCCCTGGCCGCCCCTCAAATTTTATATTATATATATTTCTATATAGTATCCTTCTTGGCTGAGCACGTTCGGGGCGTCATCTGCTCGATTCTTGTTTATTGGAGAATCGTGTGTGGTAGTTTAATTAAAACTGGCCATTGTCCTCTGTCCCGACTGACCTCTTGTTGCCGCTTCCCTGCCGGAGTCGAGGTTCCCTGCAATTGCATTGTGGGCCGAGTCCTAAGTGCCGCATTAGCAGGACCCCCTGTCGGAGTCCTTTCTTCGCTTACAACTGCAAAAAGTCGGCAGACATTAGTCGCGGACATCCCGCTGATCCGCTTGGCCAGGACGTGCCTCCACCTCTGGTTTCGATGTCTGTCTATTGTGTTGGAGTAACTGAATGGGAATGGGTGCCAGGGAGCCCGGGATGACTGCTTCTGATCTGGCTGCCACATTCAGTTGCAGGGAATGAAGACAACCAAGCCATCACTCTTAGGAAATAAGGTTTATATAAAAATAAAATAAGCTAAAAATGTGTTCTTTTTGGGTTGTGAAACTTTATTCAGGTTAAAAAAGTTTTATTAAACCAACTATTTAATCAAATTGGTGTCACTCAAAAGCTATTTTGAGGCCAAGCAAATAAAGTTTTATACAAAAAATACAAAGTCCTTTTTGTGATCTTGTGTTTCCTTGAAGTATTAAAATTGTTAAATCATTTTCTAATATTTTTCTTGAGTATTGTAAGTCATATTTTCATTCATTTCAGGCCTGGCCCAGTGTGAAGCGTTCTTTTGAGATATTCCCCAACCCGGCGGTGCCACACAATGTGCACACGGTCTCAGGTAAGCTGACACACACACACACCTAAGCGAAGGAAAACTTCTCAGAGTCAAGTGCCCCCAGCGGAAAATGGTGGGGTGGTTTCGGGGCTAGCTGGAAAATGCACTTTGGCGGTAGCGACAAGTTTAAAGCGCTTTCCAAAACCTTGTTTACTTGTCTCTCAAATTGATTTTTGCATAAGTTGTGCGTACCACCCGGCGTATGCGCAATTTATTCGTATGTACAGCCAGGCAACACGAATTTATTGCCCCATTAAAATTCAAATCAAAGTGCACTCCCACCCACTTGCTCTCTCCTCTGGCCATCCATCAGCCGACCCAAACTGACCAAATGGAAAATATAAAGATTACAAATAAATCCTGTGGTCAACTCAACTGGCTACAACAAGGATTGTGATTCCGGTGAATGTAAACTTAATAAAAGCAGCAACTCGTGCCAACTTCAATTGAGTTAATCCCTGAATTCTACCCACCCACACACACACACCCAATCCACTTCCATTCATTTTCATTTTCCCAAGAGGGTAGGTCGGAGAAGAGTTGTCAAAGCAACCGCATCCTTTGGGGTCACAGATAACGGAAAGTTGCATCAGGTGAAACATCAGCAAATCTGTGGCTATGCCAATTTATAATTGCTTTTATTTATAGTCAGGACAACAGCCTGGCAAAGTTTGTGGACAGTGGCAGGCAATGGGTTTTCCGGGGGAGGGTCAGCTCAATGACGTCACTTCCATAAATAGAAATTCCGTTTTTGAACAGCAAATGGAAAAGCACTCTAATCCGTGGGATTAATGAAGAGTCTCCAAGAATACAAAGTAGCTTGGATTGTATTGATAGATTGCAGCCATAGACAAAAGTAACTTGAAGCAATACAAAATTTAATAAATAAATTTAAGCTTTTCTTTAAAATTCAATGAAAGGAAATTGTGTTTCAAGCCCAAGGGACGCCGCAATAAGTAAGTGAATATTTTATGATTTCTTTCGTCGGCACTTTGCTTATGATTATTAAATAAATAATGCCTAATCAATTATGAATAGTGCCATTTTAATTGTCAGTCTGTATGTAAAAGCCCAAAAAAAAGCCATCACTTGAAAGCAATTAGCGAGTGTCATAAACAAATTGGCGCCAAGTGCCGCCAGGAGGAGTCGTGGGACCACAAGTGTCTCCTTGCTCCTTGCTGCTTTCCAGGACCCAAAAACCGAAAACTATTTAATTCCCCCTTCGAGGGACACACACGTTCGCAGCCAAAACCCACACACAAGTACGAGTATGTGACATGCATGTCAAGAGCGTTACAAAAAGTAAGTCAAATAGTAGTTTAATTGTTTTTCGGCCCCGAGACGAGGTCATAAAAAGCCACCGAAACCACACACATCTATATATTCATGTACGTATGAGTGGGTGACCCGGCTAATAATGATGGCCATAAATCAGCCAACGATGGCCGGGCATTAAGTGGATGCGCATGATAAATTAATTGTTGCCAGGAGCCAAAAGCTAGGAACAATCAAAGGGGATTTCAATCGCTCACTCCCTTAAGACCTCCTCCATTCCTTAGAGCTTCTCCTGCAAGCTCCTGCAAATTGGCCAAGACAAATTGGTTTCACATTCGGTGGCCCCCACTCAATTTTGGGAGTTAAGGTTGAGGCTGCGGGGCATAAACTGCATTTAGCACAGAAAGAAAAAATATTATTTAACTTGGGGATGGCAGGATGTAATCATCAAATATACACATTTAATAATTATTTCCCAAAGTAAAATAGAAAATATATATTTAAATTTCACCATCATTTTTCCCAATTTTCCCCCAGTGCATTGCCATTAACTCACACCCCCCTTTAACTTCATTCCTTCCCTAGATTGCATGCATGTGGCCTCGGAGGCAGGTGACTACATCTTCAAGAAACTCAATCCCCTAAGTTCGGCCTTAAATCGGGAGACGGCTCTCCTTGAACTGGAGGCAGCAGGCGCTGGAGCTGGTGCAGGGACAGCAGCCGGTGCTGGCGTGTTGCCCGGAGTGGTTCCAGGCGATGGAGCAGGAACAGCAGCAGATGTCCAGGAAGTGGCCAGCCCCGAGGTGTGTGGGCTTTATGTGATTGGTGAGCCAGACACGATTGTCGAGATTACAATGAAGCACTATGATGCGAACTGTGAGACAGGAGCCCTAATGGCGGTAAGTGCTCGGAAATGTCCTTTAAATTTCACATAGAATGTAACAAATGTTTTGGCTGCTTCAGTTTGTGGATGGCTGGGAGCTGAATGGCGAGTACTTTCCGGGCATTAAGGATCATCATCGGCCGTTGGAGGAGCGTGTTTACGAGTTCTGCAACAATTACAGACAATGGTGAGGGTCCGCTTTTCTTTGATTGCTCAATTTATATATATTTCAATTGGGATTATCCTGGGTATTTATGCAGGCCCCGTGTCAGCAATAAGAAGTTTTTCCGCTCCAGCCAAAATGCTGCCCTGCTCCAGTATCGGATTCCTACGCGAGGCTCCTTTGTGGCCAATGTGAGATTCCACAAGATCACACAGCGTAGGTTTACTTTTAAAATATTATTTATAAAAATGAAATCCTTTATGGTTTATCCTATTACTTAGCCTGCAATGTATTGGTCCAGGACGTGGCTGCTATGTACAAGATGACCAACTTTGGCCAGGCCCGCAATTGCACCATTTCAGCGCTCTTTCCGGCCGTGGTTTCCCTGGCCAGTCTGCGGATTGGCGGCAAGAGCGTGAGGGCCCAGCAAAAGGTCAACTATGATGTGGGTATTCCTTCAACTCCCTCCTCTTCATAGCTTAATTATCCTTTCCCACCAACAAATCAGTGTCAATTGCCCAGTGATCGCTTGGAGATTGGCGGTTCCGCTGGCCTGGATGCCTTGGGTATGGAGCAGGCCAGTGCCGTGTGTGGTGCCTCCAGCGAGCCGGGACCCGAGCAGGCCATCTTCTGCGGGGTGACCACCGTGCGGTTGGTATCCTCCGGCCGTTACCAGAACCAGGCGGCTCTTGTCCTGCGAAAAGCCGATGTGCAGGACCTGGACATTGCCACGCTCATGTGTGCGCTCTAAGCGGCGAGCGGGACGCGGTCCAAGTGTGTAAATGTTTGTAAAAAAAAAGCAAAGAGAGAAAACGAAAAACGACAGAAGATATAGATTCCAACAGTGAATCGTCATCGAGCGGATGCGGAAGCCACCTCCCCGGACTCCATTGTAGTGCTTAAACTTAACTCTTAACATAATCCAGCTAATTCGCAAAAGTATTCGCTACCCGAGAGGCATCTTAGGTAATATATATATATATATATACATGTATATCGAACATTCTGAGTGTTGACTACAAGAATCGAATGTGTTTATTGTTCTTCGGGTTTATCATCTATATATCTCCGGGCTATGTTGTTTTATTGCTCGTTTTATGGCTCCATCGGTTGGCGATTATCGCCCACGATTATGGGGGCTATGAATAGCTCAACGATAAGTCTCAGTGGAGGACTGCGGATGCAGTCAGCAGGGCCAACAGAGAGGCCAAGCTGAAGGCCTTTAGACCAGAGGCACCGCCTCCTTGGTCATCATCATCGGTGTTATCTTCCTTTTCCAGCTAAAAAATTAAAGTGAAATTAATATATTATCAAGACGAGTGTTTAGGAGAAGTTTCTCTGAGCTACTCACACTCTCCGCTAGGATGGCCTGCAGCTCCTTGCAGCGTGTGCGCTCCTGGTAATTGCTGGTGGCAATCCTGCATATAGTTTTGCTCAAACAGGCATCATCACAGCCCTCAGCTATCTTGGGATCGGAACTGGTGAACTTGTAACGCCGGAATTTGCGCAGCAGATCGGGTTTCTCAGCCATTTGCACCAGCAACTTGTCAATGCCCGCCGGACTCGTATCCTCGGTGAACTCCTTGGTGAACTCGTACTCCAAATACCACTCCGGCTGCTCATCTGGCTTCCTGTTGGCCGCCGTCAGATTGAAGATGTAGGTTTCATGCTCCACCACCTGCCTTCTCTTGGGATCCACCTCATAAAGCCTATAGTTGGGATTCGTATCCGTGTAGGTGGTCAGACTACCGCCATTCCAGTTCACCACCGTGGCATAGCCCTCCTCCGAGTAGTGCAGATTCATCTCGTCCTTGTGAGTGTGTCCACTGAAGACGCCAGTCACAATGCCACTGAACCTGGTCAGCACTCGGTTATACTCCTTCGACCAGCTGCTCCAGCAATCACCGTCGCCGGCGGGTATGTGTGTGAGGATGTGAACCGTTTCACCGGACTGCTCTGCGAGGAGCAGGGTATCATGGAACCACTGCAGCTGCTCCTGGATCAAAGTGGCATTGTAGTATAGCCACCAGTTGTACAGGTAGCAGTCCATGCTGTTCAAAGCTACGATGCGAAAGTCTTGGCTAATGGGGACGGTGTAGTAGCCACCACGAAGCACAGTGGCCTCCGCCTCGGCGGGCAGCCACTTGGACCACAGACTCCAGACGTGCTCATAAAGCCACTTGACGCTCAGGGCGGTGGGTATTTCATCGTTACCGAAACTATAACAAGAAAATAGTAATTGAAATTAATATTAATTAAATATTTAATTAAAATAATCAAATAATTTACAAATAAAAGTATGAAAAAATAAATATAGTAAAACAAAAATTACATTATTAATTTATCGTTCTTCTTTTTTAAAAGTCAGTTGACACTGAAAAAGCAATTATGTGCTTTAAAAACTATAAAAATACGAGTAGTTAGTGGCCAGCAATTCTTTTGGTTTATCAGTAGATTTGCTTTGCTAAAAGGTTATATCTTTACCGTAAGTTATACCAATTAACAGTAGGAATTGGTGGCTATAAGGTAGTTTATGGCAGTGCGGGTTTGGTGGTACAATTGTGGGAAAAATTCACCATAAACTTTATGTTGGTGGGAAATTTAGAGGTTTATGTTTGTTAAACATTTTACAATATCTGAGAGATTAGGAAGAGTTCACCATAAATACTACATTTCTGAAGAAGGTATTTTAAAGGAATTCTTTACTAAAGAGTAAGAAATATTTAAGATTATTTTATAGAAGAACTTTTATGTTAAAAATATTTTTTAAGCGGATATTTACAGGTAGCTCCTTTTGTCAGTTTTTATATATTTTCTATACCATTTTTACTTTTAAAGAAATTCGTAACTGAAGAGTAAGGAATATGTAAGCTGGAAATTATTTTTGGCAACAACTTTTATGTTAAAAATATATTTTAAGCGGTTATTTACAGGTAGTTTATATTTATATATTTTCTGTACTATTTTTACCTTCTTTCTTAACCTTATTCTTTCAACTTTTGGGCCAAAAATAATGTCTACTCCGTACTTCCTTCTCTCTGCCAAGTTAAATTACTAAGAATTACTCCCAAAATCACTCTTCCGCCCCAGCAATTTCCCGTACCAATTTTCTATTCGAAATTTCTGTTACCAAAACTCAACCTAATTCGGAACACACTTTGAACTCTGGCCATCTGGGTCATTCATTACCTTAATAATACGAGTACGAAGGGTGTGCAAATTACGGGTACTCACACGTTCGTGGGATGTGGCTCGTGGTTGCCCAAACAGGGGTAGATGGGCGTGTTCGGGAAGTACTCCGCCAGAAGTCCATCGATTTCGGTCAACATGTCCAAGTTGCCCTGCTTAGTGGTGGACCAAACGTTGTGGGGCGGCACATCACCAGTGTGATAGATCCAGTCAATCTTGTGGTTATCCTTGACATGCTGGAAGGCACTGTGGATGAGGTGAATGGGAGTGTCGCAGGCGCGGTAATCAGACCAGTAACCAGCTGCGGCTGAGGAGTCCGCTCCCTCGGCCAGAGCATTTCGACAGCACATGGGCTCATCGCATTCAGCGTTGCTACCCACAGCATAGAGGGGATCATAATGGATGTCGGTTAATTGAAGAATCAATAGATCATCCGAACTGCGAGCGGGTAACTCCGAGTTGTGCTCCTTGGGGGTATCACCCTGAATGGTTAGAGTCAGGTTGTACTCATCCTGTTTCACCTGGCAAATGGCAATGGGCAGCATGCCGCAGAAGGACTGCGAATCAGCGACAGTTTCGTTGAAGATGAAATCAAAAATGGGCCAATTGAGATCGAAGAGACCCGAGCACACCTCCTGGGTGGAGATGCTAAAGTAATCGCAAAGGCCCAGGACAACCTTTTTGGCCTCTGCCTCACGCTGCGGGCCACTCAGCTCGCCTTCGGTAAAGGTGCGAACGACGACATTGACAGTGGATCGGCACAGAGTGCACACAAAAAACTGATCAGCGGAGTTCAGGTCCACCATGGACTCCGTGAAGATGGCCTTCTTGCTGTGACTGCTCCGCAAATCTTGTCCTATTTCCTTTAGCCTATCCGTCTGGATTCCCGTGCGTTGGTACTTCAAGAAATCACGGCTTATCTCCTCAGCCATGCTAACTGCCAAAATTCAAATAAAAACCAATAACGGATGTCAGACAATCGAAGCTGTCAGTTCGGGGTTATCTCTGGCGCAAATCCAAACAATTTTGCCTTAGTGACAATCTAAAGTGATCCATTCACACTTTGATATGAATTTTAATTCATAAAAATAGAGCTGGCACTTGAAATGGCTAACTTTAAACCACTTTGGTGTAATCCTTCAAGGTATTTGGACACCTTTACCCACCTGATTGAAACGCTGCCAGGCGCTCCTGCTTGGTCAAAGTATCAGGAACATTCGGCAGGCTGAAGGCCCCGCAGCCTACCAGCAGGAGAGCGATTCCCCAAAGAGTTGTACTCCAGATCAACTTCATGACGGAACTGTGACCAGGACAGAGATGGAGCTTCTACTTATAGACTTCTTAATGGCTATCAGCACAGCTGCTTATCGGATGCAGAGATATCGCCTCAAATGCCAGCACATACTTATTTCGGATCAGGTGGCGGATTTGTAGACCTGGCTAATCGGTAAAGGGTTTACGCTTATTGGGATACCTTTAATAAAAAGATTTGGTAAAATAAAAAGGGTTGGAAAATATTCTTTGTAACTCATTTGAGTTCAAGGTTCATAAACGAATGAGCACTTTTCGGTTTTATGAGCAGCATTAATCAAGTTGATTATCGGACATTTTTCTGCAATTTAATTCCAAGAAATCAAAGCTATAAAAAATATTTAAGCAAAAGGTATTCTTGATGATAATACATAAAATTACCAAGTATTTAATGATTCCAAACATTCATCACAATTTTATGAAATTCAAACACAAATAAACTATTTCTTGCACGTGCTTAACATCATCATTATCCCCATTGCCATGGCCATAAACCATATATGTATAGCTTATTTTATGGCCAACACCTAGCAATTGGCTAATTTGCGCTAATCGCCATTAACCGATAATGCAATCACCTGAAAAATAAAGTCCATATATCACCAGATAGCCCTCCGAAAATAATATACACAAGATTAACTTCGATAGGGATAAGCGCATACTTCTATTGGCCACTTGGGATTGGCCACCTTTTTTTTGGGAATGGAATCCAAATCCATTCCCATTATATAACTTAGGGGGTACAATTAGAAGCTAAGACGAAGGGACAGGGCCAAGGCCAGCAGAGAGCTGATACTGAGCAGACTCAGGGTGGCGGCACCGCCACCGTTGTCATCATCCTCACCACCTGGGGGATCTGTGGTAGGACCTTCGTTATCCAGCTGGAAAATGGTTTGAAATTTATATTAATTTCACGACTTTTTTGGGGATTTTGTACAAGGATAACTTACAGCTTCGAAGAGCTTCTCACGAAGCTCCTCACAGCGTCCTCGCTGATTGTTGATGGTGACAGCAGCCCGGCAAAGGGATCCTGCCAGGCAGTTGCGATCGCAGCCTCCATTAACCTGGGGATCAGCAGAGGTCACACGGAAGCGCCAGTACTGAGGGAAGAATAACAATTAAAAGGTGAGAAAATGGTTTAAAATATATGCTAAGCTTGTTATTAAATTAGTATTTGTTCCTATCTAATCTAGGTGTTTTTGGAAACAAATATTTTCCTATCATAAAACTAATATTTAATTAAAAAAATAAAAAATAATTAAAAAGAAACATCTAACATACCTTCCTCATCAAAGCAGGATTCTCGGCCAACTGATCCAGCAGCTTGTCAATGCCAGCAGGACTCGTGTCCTCGGTGAACTCCTTGATGAACTCATACTCCAGGAACCACTCGGGCTGCTCATCCGGCTTCTCATTGGCCGCAGTCAGATTGAAGATCCATGTCCAATGGTTGGTCACCTGGAAGGTGGTGGGTTCCACGGCATACTGCCTGTAGTTGGGATTCTTGTTGGAATAGCTAGTGACGGCGCCACCGTTCCAAGCCACAGAGGTGGCATGACCCTCCTCCTCCGAGTAGTAAACAAAGAGCTCGTCCTTGTGCGAGTGACCGGTGAAGATGCCGCTAATTGTTTTGCTGAAGCGAGTGATGCAGCGATTGAACTCGCGAGCCCACACGGACCAGCAGGTGCCATCACCGGAGGGGATGTGGGTCAGGACATGGACATACTCGCCGGCCTTTTCGGCGGCCAGGAGAGTGTCGTGGAACCACTGCAGCTGCGGAATCTTATCAGTGCCGCTGTTATACAGCCAGAAGTTGTCTGTGTAGCAATCGTTGCTGTTCAGTGCGATGATGCGGAAGCCCTTGCGCGGCGACACCGTATAGTAACCTCCCTTGAGGATCGTCTCCTTGGTCTCTGCCGGCAGCCACTTGGACCAGTCATTGTACAGGTGCTCATACAGCCACTTGGTGCTGACCTCATTGGGAACGCCCTCGGGACTGAAGCTGCAAGGCAGGGATTTTTAGGGATTTTATTATACTCCTGTTTAAGGACCTTCTCCATTAAGACTTACAGGTTCAGGGGATGCGGCTCGTGATTTCCAATGCAGGGATAGACAGGAACATCGCCGAAGGCCTTATTCAGGCGCTCGGCCACCTTGGTCAGCACTCCAGTGTTCTTCTCCACGGATGTGGCCCACACCATGTGATCCACAATGTCTCCGGTCTGGTAGACATAGTCGCACTTCGTATTGGCCACAGCGCTATCCAGAGCCGACTCGAAAGTATGCCAAGGCAAATCGCAGTCCCTGTAGTCACCCCAGGCGCCAGCCGCCCCGCTAGTTCCCTGGGCGGTGTCCTTGTGACGCTGACAGCACATGGGCTCCTCACAGGTGGCAAGACTGCCGGCCTCGTACAAAGGATCGTGATGGATGTCACTCAAGTGACAGATACGCAGATCGGAGTCACTGAAGCGAGGAGTGTCCGCCTTGGGACCGGTCAGCGGCTCTCCAGTGCTGTCCACCGCCAAGGTCCAGTTGTAGTCGGGATTGGTGCCTGTGTTGCAGAAGTTGAACTCCATGAAGAGCGAGCAGAAGCTCTGGGAGTCACTCTCCGAGTTACGCAGGATATACTCCACGGTCGGCTGGTTGGAGTCGATCAGACCCTCGCATACTTCGTCCGTCTGAAGGTTCATCCGGCGGCAGAAGTCCATGGCGAACTGCCTCATCAGCAGCGAGCTACCGTCGCCATGCAGCTCCCCATCCTCGTCGCGAATGGTCCGGATGAAGACCCGCATTACCGAGCGACAGGCCGTGCACACAAAGAAGCTATCCCTGGGCTCCAAATCAATCATGTTCCGGGTGAAGATATCCTTTTGGCTGTGCGACTTGGCCAGCTGCTTGGTCAGTCTCTGAAACTCCGGCGTCTCCACGCCAGTTTTCAGGAAGGTCACATACTCGTTGGCCAGGCGCTCGGCTATGTCTTCCGAGATGGCGGAGAGCACATGATCGTCCAACTCAAAGTCCACCGGCACTCCTGGCAGATTTACGGCCGAGGCGGTGGCCAGGACGACCGTTAACAGGAGCACGATTCCCCTCATGATTCGCAGGGCAACTAGAGAATATGTGCGCCAGGTGGGGCCACTTATAGCCTAAGCTTATCTGGCCACCAGCTGGCCGAGTCCATTGACAAGAGCGGTAAAACCCATTCAGCGGAAGATTAGGCTAATCTTGTGGATTGCAATTCGGGTGGAACTATTATTTTCGGCTCAAGAAGTGGCCATAATCGGCCTCCGGTGGGGCAGATTGCAGTGAAATTGTACATCGTAAAAGCGGCAAGTTCAGCGACTCAGCACTACTTGGCAAAGGCACTTAGAAGGGTCCCAGTTCCAATTTTCGGTGATTTTTGTATTCTTTTCTGAGCAGAAATCGAGGAAGGTCAAACCTTTTAGAACCAAATAACCTTATCACAGCTTTATCAGTTTTTGCTAATTTAGGTATGCAAAGATTAAAGCACTTAACATACTTAATCTAAAATATAATACACCTCTTGAATAACTTTTATTGTTGTTTTATATATATAAGTTTTTTGTGGAACCTTTTTCGGAAACCAGAAAAAAAGAAAATTTTACAAATTGAAATTAAATTTGAAATAATAAATTCCAAATAAAACAAATATTTAAAACCATTTAGTATTCCTGCAAGGTTTTTAATTTTTTTTTTTTTTGTTTATTTATTTGCTTAAAACTAATAAAAATGTTTTAAAATTTAATATAATTATTTTTAAAAAACTGCTTAATTTTTCCATTTGAATTTTTCGATAACGGTGGCGCTCGATAATATTTTCAATTCCAGTCTGGCAACGCTTATCTCAGTCATATCCTTGTTGTTGTTGCTGAAACATTTTTCGAGCCAACTTTAAAATTCGCCAGCGTGTTAATTCGGTGAAAAAATTTTCGTTTTTCAAACATTTTTTGTGGCGAAACGGATAATGTAAAGGGTAATTATTAAAATGCCATAAAGCACAATATTTCTAAAATTTTATTCGTATTTATTTATTAAGAAACATTCACAGATTGAGGAATTAGATCAAAAGACCGATTTTTGACTAAAAAAAAATATAAATTGTTTCAAAAAAAATATATATTTTCTCTCACGATTTTGATTAGATCAAATTGAAGATCATAAGTTTTGTTTTCCTTATTCATTAAATTTCATTTTTATTATGCATTAAGGAAAATAAGAAAGAAATTACACAAATTCATTGCGATTATGTTTTAGGTTTTATTATGGAATTAACATAGCTTTAAATAAAATCGAGTCTTAAATATTTATTTAATTTTGAGCACTTCAATCGGTAATTGAATGGGAATTCCCAACCGATAATTGAGCGCGGATTTTGAATGGGAATTCCCAATCGGTTATGGAGATGCTGAAAACATCGATGCACCGAACATCGATATCAACATAAACATCGGTAAAAGCATCGATGTTCGATGTTTTCAGCATCGCCACTATTTGCATTTATTATTAAAAAAAATAAGAATCAGCAGCACCGAGTGTCAAGTGCCAGCCGAAGTCCAGGACAGCAGGACCCGGATTGAGGCAGATTAGGTAGCAGCGGCGGCTGAGCACATCAGGGGTAGTGGTACGGCGGCAGGATAATCCCCGCAGAGCCAAAGACAGCTGAAACGCAACAACAAAAGACTCGCTCGCCAGTGACGCCATTTTCTGTGCGAATAAAGAGCAGGTGGGGCAACGGCATAAAACAGATACGAGAAGCAGGAGGAGAGGCGGAGGAGACACAATAGAGACACAGCGAGAGAACGCGGAAGCGAGTGTGGAGCGAGACAGACCGCGAGGATGAGCAGCCTGATCAACTTCCTGAACCCCAAGCTCAAGCCCTCCGTGGAGAGCGACGCCGTTTGCGAGGATGGCTTCACGGCGGCCAATCTCATTGCCGACGATGCCGAGCAGCTGGAGCGGGGTTTCATGTGCTTCGCCGTCTGCAAGCCGCCCGTTGAGATCGTCTTCGACTTCCCCAAGGCCGTCGACATGAAGGTCATCAAGCTCTGGCCCTCCAGCGGTGCCCTGCGCTCCACTTCCTTTGAGCTGCACGGCCGCCATGATGGCATCTGGGAGCGCGTGGCTTTCGTGCGAGACCTGGGACGTGGCGTGGACTCGGTGACCTTCTGCTACCAGAGCGACTACAACTCGCGAAGCAGCTCCAATGCCGCCGCCGCCACCGGACAGCCGCAGAGCGAGAAGGTGTTCTTCTTTAAGTCTGCACACAAGATCCTAGCCAGCACCAACAGTGTCAAGGTGGTCATTCGGGCCACCGAACGCTGTCCGCCGGTGCTGCGCAAGGTGCAGATGTGGGGCCTGCCCGCTCGCTCGCTGGACAAGGCGGACAGGGAGCTGGTAAAGAGCATCTGGAGCGAGATTAGCGATCCCTACGGCCAGCGCGATGCCTCGCAGGGAAATACAGGGCAGCGTTCGCCGCCCCGACACGTTCCCGAGCTGAGGGAGCAGTCCTCGTTGTCCATACCGGAGGAATTCCTAGACTCCATCACTTGGGAGCTAATGGTAAAGAGGAACAGAGGAATATTTCTTGATTTTTGTCCCTCAATGATTAACCATCTCACTTTTTAGATATTCCCCACCGTATTGCCCTCCGGCAAGGTGGTGGATCAGTCCACCATCGACAAGCACGCCGAGGAGGAGGCCAAGTGGGGCCGCCAGCCATCGGATCCTTTCACTGGCCTGGAGTACAATGCACAGCGCAAGGCCATTATTAACTTGGCGCTGAAGGCACGCATCGAAAAGTTCCTCATGGAGCACTCTGAGCACTTTAAGGCGGTGCCGCGTTCCCTGGGCTCTTCCCGGCTGCGTCGCCGCCACGCCTCGCAGTTTGCCAGCAGCATGTGTCAGCCGGGCCAGACCAGTCCGGCAGCTGGCACATACTCGGCCCTGAGCAGTGCCTACAAGCAGCAGCAGCGCAAGAGCCGGGCCACTGCCACAGCCACCTCCTCATCGGCTGCCCTCAGTGGATCACCGCACTCGCCGCCGGCGGCCAAGAGGGCGAGGCACAGCAACCATGGCACTACGGCCTGTGCCACAGTGACGGCCAGCAGCGCATCTACCTCGACCTCAACAGCATCATCCTCCTCCTCCATTGACCAGGCTATCCAGCAGGCCCTGCAGAAGGTGACGCGCTTCAGCCAGGTGGCCGTGGCCACCTCAAGCGCCAGTTTGGGATCCTCAGCAGCACCGGCCAACTGCATCAACTGCCGCAGCGCCCAGTTTGGCTACGAGATCCGCACCTGCCACCACCTGGTCTGTCGGGAGTGTCTGGTCCTGCTGTCGCGCGATCAGGTGTGCGTCTGCAAGGTGGCCTTCCGTGGCGCCGACGTGGAGCGGTACCATAAGCTGGATCCTTAAGGCATCGCCGGCCGCCCTTCTCATGATCGGCCCTCCCGATCGCTGCAATAAGCTCGGTTCGCCCCTTCTGTTCAGTTTGTAAGCCAGTCAATCGCTTTAGCCCCTAGGCCTCGTCTACGTCTACGTTAGCTTATAGTCATATCAGGAGTCGGTCTGAGTTTGGAGTCGTCGCAGAAGCAGAAGCCAAATGTGTACACGCGAGTCGTTCCCGATGATTCGGAAGTATGTATCAGTATCAGGTCACGTTTAGTCATAGAGAACAGATTACGATTAGCATATAGAGAGAGAGAGAGAGAGATGTCCGCGCGCCTAGTTTTTGTAGACACTTTATATACACAGTTCCCGAGAGAAGGGATCGTACAGCGCGAGTTTATATATATATATATTCATACCAATTATGCATAGAATAAAGAGCAAATACAAATATAAGTCACTATTACTTCAAAATAATTGCAGTTTAAGTTTGATTCCAATTTCATTTTCGTTTTCAAATCGAAGCGATATTGTCTTAAAAAATTGTTACTTTAAGTTTGATCATTACTTTCTATTGTACTTTTTTCAACAATTTAACTAATGTATGATTTACTTCATTAGCTATAAATAAAAACTAAAAACTTACATACAAAAATTCAGGAAAATGTTTGTTTTTACAAGGAGATCTTAAAGTCAATACAAAATCAATGTATTTATATGGTTTCTTCATTTATTGACATAAAATCCTGGTGGTTTATAGGGAAAATAAGTTTTCCTGTGCTCCTGCTGGAGTTTACCACACGGCTTCTCCTTCAGCTCGCTTAAACATAAACTCCTTGCCGTTAATCCTCATCATGCCATCACGGAAAATGAACTTCCACTTGTTGCGCGAACGGCTGACCACATCGTACTGGCAGGCGACCAAGTTCTCAGTCTCGAACTTGTCCTCGATTGATTCATCGTCGGTTATATCATCGCCGCTATTGAGAGGTTCCTCCTTGACGCCTTCTTCCTCAGCTTCCGAGTTTTCGGCTTGCGAGTTCTCGGATTCTTCCTCCAGCTGCTCATCTTCATTATCATTATAATCCAAATTGGTGTCATCATCTTCTTCATCGGAGTGGTCGAGTGCCCCGTCCAGTTGATTGGCCGTGCCTAAGTCCTCCTCACAAAACTCAGGTTTGTTGTACAGGGACGGCTTACTGCTGGACGAAGAGGGCTCTTGGGATGAGTCTTTCGCGTCCTGGTGTGGCGAGATTGCTGGCGAAAGGTCGATGGACTTGCTGCTCATCATCTTGGAGCGCCACATGTGCAACATGCGCTGCAGTGCCTGCTCGCCAACACCATCATCCAGGAAAGCTTGACGCATGTTGGAGACTACGTCGTCGATTACGCGTTGGCAAAATCTTGGGACTATGGACTGTGACTTGGGTACCTTAGTTTTCTTTTTCTTTGTAGACATGTTGGTTCGTGGGGGTTTCTGCTTGTTAAAATAAAAAGGAAAAAATGTAAGTTAAAGATTTTAGAGTTCTGAAAAAATTGTTCAAAATTACCTTTTCTTGGTCCAATTACAAAGTCTGATCTGTTCAGGTCAAGCAATCAACTTTAAATGAAACTTTTGGGACTTTTCAAGTCACAGGTACTGGAAAATAAAGCAAGGATTACTAGATTTTGACAATAATAAAATATTTTATACCTTTTAATTAAAATTCAAACATGTTTGGCGCTCAGTAAAGTCTGGCAGCTTTGTTCCCTGCCCAATTTGGCAACCCTTCTCAAGTCTTCCTTAAATTTGTAAACAATTCAAAATACTCCGCAATTTTCAACTTTTTCCGGACTTAGCATGTCCGGGGATATGCATGCGACGCCCCAATCCGGCCGCAGACCCCGACTGGGACTGGGAAGACGGACCTGTAATTCAACGCCTGTCATGCGACTCCAAAGAGAGGAATCGTCAGTAAAAACACCCAAAGTTGAAAGTCTAGATACGCCGCGCTCATTTCCGCTATCCCTGAGTGCCCGCAGGATAGGATTGTCCAAAAACAGAACAGAACTAACCAAAAAGAAGTTGGAGTTTGCTGTTGTCCAGGAAATTAAGGAGAAGGAGCCTTCGCTTAGTCAAGAAAAGTCGACGAAAACAAAGGAACCTAAGAAGAAAAAGCAGCGCAGAGAAGAGCACAATAAGCTAGAGGATAAAAAAGGCAAGAACAAGGAATCAGACTCGCCCAAAGAGCAGGAACAGAGGAATAATCAGGACAAGCCACAGGAGCAGAACCCTTCAACGAGCTTGGAGCAGACTCCACCAAAGAGCAGCAGAATACTGGAGTTGCAGGGCGACATTGAAATCTGGCGCAAGGGATTCATCGCTTCCGTGGGCGATCTTCAAGCCATGGCAGAGCCAGGACTATCGAAAAGGGATCTCCTCACCCAGCTGGGCATTCCGCTCGAGATGCTGAGCTACCTGGAGGAGGATTGAAATAAGCATAGACTATAAACAAGATTAAAATTAAGAAACTGTATTCCCTTTATAACGAGGCGGAAAATATAAAAGAAACTTAAACTCAAACTAGTACTTGTGCGGCCGTACAGGTCGCTCCGGGTCGAAGAGCTTGGGATCAGCCAGGAAGTCTAGGTCCTTGTGGTAGCCTGGCATTAGTAGGCACTGCTGGGCGCGCAGTATGGCCTGTTCCACCTGCTCCTGGCGGCGCTTGCATAATCCGGTAATGTGCCTGCCATAAATGCGACCGGTGTACGGCGACTGGAACTGCGACAACAGTTTTACGTTCTTGTAGTGCGGCTCAATGTCGTGCTTGCACAGGATGCACTGCTGCGGGTCCTTTTCGTAGGGATTCGTTATGTCAATGGGCAGGTCGGCGGTGTCGGCATTCTGCGGCGGCTGCGAGTAAAAGCGACTGGTGGTCGCCAGCTGTTGCCTGGCCACTGCCACTGAAAGAACGTACTATTTACCAACTAATATTAGTTTAATTAATTGTTAAACTTACCATTTTGTGTTATAAATTTACCAATTTTAAGCATTTTCAATAAAAACTGCAGACAGAAAAAGAATAACAGACTGTCAGTGTTGGGCGGAACATGTGTTCGCCTATCGATATACAACCATCTGGCAACACTGTTTTATCGGTAGCCCAGAAACGCGTTGTTTTGTTAAAAGTTTTATTTACATTTATTTATCATTATGGCGCCTGCCCGTGGCTCACAATCAAAAGGAAAACCTGGCAAGCAACCAGCTAAAGGTCCCGGCAAGGTGGCACACAAACAGAAACCCAGTTTCAAGAGCAAAAACCGGCCAAAACCCCAGGCAGTAAGTACAAGAGCCACCGAGACACCACTGATCATAATAAAAACTCTTACATTTTTTTTAGAATAAACCCAACAAGCCCGAGATACGCAGGAATAAGCGAAACGAAAAGATTGCCAAGGAGAAAGCCGAGCAGGAGAAGGTGCGGGCAGAGCGCGATGCCCGGATAAAGGCCTACAAAAAGCAGCGTTTAGAGAAGACCAAGGCCATCAGTAAGAAAACTCAGCGTGGGCAACCGCTGATGAAGGATCGAATGCAGCTCCTGCTGAAGCAGATCGAGGAGATGAAACGTCGCTAAGTGAGTTGCACTGTAGCTCTTCCTCGAAAATCTGTACCTGTAGCAAAGGCTACTGTCTGCAAAGCCTTGTATATGTTTAGAAATGTTCTATAATTCTTTGTTTCAAATTAATATATTACTCCTGAAATATCCTTGCATCAAGGTTGATTTTTTGCGCTTAAATACATCAAGAATTATAAACTTAAAAACGCTGTATTTTAGCCCTGGAAGGGACAAGGTCTGAGCCATTTCTTTTGACTTAAATTCGATCTCTGATTCAATTACAAATTACAGGTCTATACAAACATCGAATTCTTTATTATGTTAAAAAATATGGTAAGGGTTCTTTTATCTATGAATGTGTGGTATTAGTACCCAGCTATAAATTGAATGGTTTTGATACTTCCCCTGGATTTCGCACACCTCTTGGGAGATGGGAAATATTTAGTTTTCCGCTCACGGTCCCCGCACGAAAATTAAATCTAATGCAACCTGTAATAAATTCGCTTGTCGCGCGCTTCCGGTCGTGCGAATCAACCCTTTGCTTTTTTTCATCTTTTGAAGACTTGCTATGCAAATTTGAGCGGCAAATTGCCTGAGCGCCATGCGGCGCCCTTATCATCCTGCATCCTGCATCCTGTATCCTGAAAGCCTGTACCTGCAGGAGTCACCCTCGTAGATCCTCGCGATTCCCTCGCGATTTAGCGCGAACAAAGCAATTTGCTTGGCAGGCAGGCGAGCGCGCGATTCAATTTTCACCGAAATATTCGCAATAATAGTAAAGTTTTATGCGCATTCCGGTGGCACAACATCCGCTTCCGCACCCACTCCACCAACCCGTCCAACGAAGAGGGGAATTTCACTTGGGTCATCTCCAACCCCTTTTCTGTTTTTCTTTTTCGAGTGACAATCAGCATGCGGTCTCATATCCGCTGAAAGGCAAACAAAACTTTCACTTGTGCGAGATATTGCGAAACTATTGGACCGCCCGCCACCTCCTCCTTTAACCCGCTGCGCAACCCGTTGACACAAATCGCACTAAATCAAAAATTATACTTTGCACAAATAAAGCGAGCGCCGCACAGGAAGTCGCTTTGCTATGGCGATGCCGATGGCCCTGTGGCCATAAATCTCATCTAGTCAAATATTGAATTACGCCGGATGAAGGCAGGGATGTGTGCCGGGAAAGGGTTCTCCTTCGATTCGCAGATCCAATTTAGTGGGTCAAAAGGATGATGTCCTTCCTCCCTGCCTTAGTAGTGTGTGACATCGCTTTGTTCTGTTTATTTAATAAAAATTTGAAGTTATGAGTGCTCTCGAGGGTCGTTTATGTGTCGATAATGAATAGTTATGGCCGCCGCCGATGCTCCGAGGGCTGTGATCCCATCCGATGCGATTGTTAATGCTTTGTTTGGGTCGCTTATAATGCAATTTATGCATGTTTATATGTTCGAGTGGGGTGACAATGGGTTAAGGATGGCGCTTCAGCTGTTTTTCGGTCTTTTCACACATCAGTTTCACTTTCATTGATGAAACTGAATCTGAAAGCAGCTGCAAATGTATTATTCTTATTAAAATATTAATTTTAAAAGGTTTATGCATTGTATTTAAGATGGTTAAAATACAATTAATATTCATTTCATTTTGGTTTGTGGAATAATAAACATTTTTTTAATACATACTTTCCCCCTGAAATATTTTTAAATCTCTTAGAACTTTCGATATAAGACTTAATAATTTGATATAAAATCTTAGCTTAAATTATAAATGTATTATAAAATTCCAAATTATTTATTTTAGGAATCTATCAACACCCGAAGATGATGATGTATCTGATAAGCACAAAAAGTACTAATAAATTGCTAGAGTTCCAACATTTTTGGGCTTTTCCTGGGATTCACTGTGGGATTCACAAGTTCACCGGCGGTAAAACCACACTGATAACAGCTGCCAAGTGATGTCATTTAAAATTCGAGGCATCCACATCCGAGATTCAGTCGTCGTTTAACTCTAAGCTCAACAACAAGACTTCCTGCTTAATTACTATTAAAATGAAATACTTCAAATTATGTTGGATTCTGGTCATTGTGCTCTTAAGCTGCTCGGAAGATATCCTGGCGGCTCCCAAGCGAAAGTCGAAGCCAAAGTTTGGATTAAAGCTGCCAAAAATTAACATCAATATTCATCACAATAGTAAGTTTTGAAATAGATTTATGCTTAGATGAGCAAAGATTTATTCATTTGCTTTTTCTTTAGATATTCACATTGGATAAGCTGGATTGCATTGAGTCATCTCTAGTTTAGATAGTTTATATAAATTAAAACCAGTTTAGTAAAGAACATATCGCATCTTATGTACAAAGACGTTCATTCATTATTTAGTATTCTAGAAAAATAGTATTAAAATTAAATAATAAAATAATCAAAAACATTTAAAATCATTGTATATTTAAAAAGAATTTAAATGCCGTGACTTTATTTCTGTTGCTGCTTAAGTAATTTTCTACGATTGCCGACGGGAAAATTCAAACTAATAAAATGGAATTTTGTTTTTAAAAGAATTATGTGTTTATTTTTTAGTTTCTGACACTAAACACTAAATTTCTGTATTTAATTATCATTTTTTAAACAAATATTTTTGTGAAAATACTCTTAATTTAAAGTGGCTTCAGCTTGTCCAATTTTTAAATTATTATCTATTAGTTTTCCTTCGAAGTTGTGTTATTGTCATCAAACCTAAAATATGAATTAATTTCTAAAAAATCCCCCTGGATTGTCAGACGTTTATTTCTAAGAAAACTCAATTAATGCAAATTAAATAGACAGCCTCGCATTTGTTTGCGTAAAAGCCTTGGTGATAAGACTTCTAAGAACATATTTATTTTGTTTATATTGCCTGGCTTCTGGGAACAAAAAAAACATTGGCTGATTAGACAACTATATAAATTTGAAAAAATTTGGCAAACATGTGTATGACGTAAAAATCTGGGTTTCCCAAATGAATTGTACACACATTTTATTATTATTATTTATTGTTTATTTTTGCAAAATACCTGTTTACTTAATATACAAAATTTAAATAAATACCTAAAGGGATAACATAAAAAATGTAATAAATATTAAAATATAGAAATCAAGCTGTAGCTGTAGGGTTATAAACTTACCTTAAAAGTTAATTCAGCCACAACAAATGTTTGCATTGCAAAACGATTTCTTGAATAACCTCCTCCCCGCACATTTATTTGTAATTCATATGTTAAAATTGAGTTCTTTCCTAGACTCTGTTTAAATTCCTTGCCTGGATTTCTTGATTCCAAAATTCCCTGATTGCGAATGGCCATAAAGGAGCAAAGGAGCAATCAACCCTTCTTCTCACCCTGCTGCGGACATGCGAAACTTTTGCATAACTCACTGGCTTTCCAATCTTGTTAACGATTCGGTATGCTAATTAAATTCCTGCCAATGCTGGCAAAGGAAAACAAGTGGCAAAAAGCGGGGGAAATTTCACTTTCTCTGAGAAAAAAATGCTGCTTGGAAATTAACACCCGACCCAAGGGGCTGGGAGAAAGTCAGAGAGTGAGTCCGGAGAGATTCGCTTTCGCCGAACCGTAAAATGTTTTCCCCAACATTTGGGACTTGATCCTGGCAAGGACCAACTTTCGGCCGTGAATTTATGGCCTGGAGCTGGGGGATGATGCAGTTGCTCTCTTATCTGGCTGAAATATTAACGGTTTAGGCTTAATTACAAATGGCGACGCTGCCGGCTCCCAAAATTAACTGCCACTTTTTCGTAGAGGGAATGGGAATGAGATTCTCGTGTAGATGGGGGGCAGCACCATTAGGGTAATTATTTACAACAATTTCAAATTTTACACATGGACGGACCGAAGCACAATAAAATGGCGCCACAAAATGTTTTGCATGCATTTTCCATGTTTGGTTTGGTTCGGTTTTTGGGGTTCTGTTTTGTTTTTCAAGTGCTCCAGCCCATAAATTACAAAAGTGCGGGCTGTAAATCACGAAACTCCGCCTCATTCCAGGCTTTGGATCACACCCCTTTCCCGGCGAATTGTCCATGTAAATTTTCCAAAATTCTCAACAATTTGCAACACTCTTTATTTCTGTTTTTTGGCGAACACGTGACCAAGCAGGGTCGGGGGTAGTGTGAACACAGAGGGAGAACCCTTTGAGGGCTGCGCATAAATTTCAATTAAAATTGAAAAGCCATGAAAAATAAAAATTACGCCTCCCTGGTGGAGCAACAGCAGTGATAGCCATGAAAAGTTTTTACGAATGCAGCGGTGTCCGGGGTAGCTGGAAGGCGTTTTTAATTGTGGACACCCAGCAGGATCAGGAGCCGGAGGAACAGTGGCAGCAGCAGGTGCAGGCATGCATGAAAGTGGCCCAGAGCCAACAGTTTTTCAATTAAAACTCGAAAATATTTCCAATAATTGCCGAATAAGTGAAACTTTGTCAGGCTTTTGGAGCTCCAGGGGATCACAAAAAAAAGGGGTTAACATGCTTTCGAGGAATGCCAGGACTTTGGTGAGAGAATCAACTGGCGAAAGTGGACACTTGACGGGGGACTTAACACTTCATCGAAGGGGAAAGATGACCATCTGGCATCTGTTTCGTTATAGTTAATGAGGTTTCAGGGGTTTTGAAATATTTGGAGATTGAATGAAAAGCCACTTACAGATTATTTTAAATAATATTTTTAACTTACTTTATTCTTGATTCATTGATAGAACTTACAGCTGACATAATTGACAATTCATTGTTCTTATTTAAACATTAAATTAAGACGTATTTCTATCATAAAATAAATTTAAATTCTTTGAATTTCCACAAATTTGTACTTAAATCAAATTAATAATAATGAGGAATTCCTTGTATTTTTTCTGTATTTAAATTCCAGCTTATATATACTCGTACGATTCTACGATTCTATTAAATCGGACAAATTCCATGATAAGCAAAAACAAAACAAATAAAATCTTAAAGTTCCATGGAATCCACGAGAGCATTCAGAAGACGATCGGCAGGCGGATGCTGATAGCAGCTCCTATTTAAACAGCGAGCCATACCCACCATTAAATCATTCTTCAATTAACTCTCAAATCAAAAGCACTACATTCTGCTTAATTTATTAACTCACAAAATGAATTACTTGAAATTCTGCTGGTCTCTTGCTGTGGTGGTCTACACCTGCTCTGAAGATATTCTTGCGTTGCCCAAGCGAAGATCCAAAAACAAGGCAACCAAGGGACTGTCCAAAAAATCAAGATGAATATTCACCATAAAAGTAAGTTTGGAATTTTAATTTAGCTTAGATGAGCAAAGGTTTATTTATTTGTATTTTTTACAGATATTCACATTGGCTAAAAGTGGATACCATGGACTTAACTCTGGCTTGACCAAATGGAAAAATATATATTTTCCCATAAATGTACAAGGATGTCCATTAATTATTTACTACATTAGCAAACAGTATTAACAATTAAATAATTAAAAAGTCAAAGATGCTAAAGCATTCCCATAAATGTCTTAAATTTGTTTTTATTTAAAAGGCAGCTGAAGGCTTTGAATAAGATTAAATATTAAATATTAATTATCAAGGATAAATCAAAGAAATTATGAGAATTATAAAAATGTATATATTTTTTTAACTGATCTCTACAATTAATTCCTTCTATGTTGCACATTGTTTATAAACTTTAAGCAAGGAATCAATTCACAAATCTAAACAAACTTTAAATAGTAGAAAATCTCCCCCTGTGTGGTCAGTGGCATATTTCACACCTCAGCAGATCGCAGTAAATCCGGAGGACTTCCCATCTATCATCCTCTTCAGCCAGAACTCACTTCCGATACTCATCTGCAATCAGCTTTGGCTCCGGCGACGACAAATGTCAAAACTATAAGCTGACATTAAACCAAGGCGGCACTTCAGCAGCATCGAGCGGTAAATGGCGAGGAGCAAACATCAAACAATATAGACAAGGACAAAGACAAAGGGGGTGGCTGCTGGTCACCCCGGTGTGTTGTCCTGCCCTCCGAAATTGCTCTTTAACTTGCAACAGCGAGCGGCTAACAAGCGACGCGTGCCACTTCCTCTTTTCACACGCAACCGAGTCCTGACCAAGTACAGTTTCCTCCGCCAGGGGAAAGCTCTCAGGACGAAGCTGTACTTTTTGACAAGCATGAAAGTTACATAACATCACAACGAGGCAGGACATAATTCACTTCCTGCCGCATCATCATCGTCAGCAAGGGGGGAGACCGCCCCTAACTCAGTTTAAAGTCGCATAACTCTCAAATTAAAGTGACCATGAGACAATTTTCAATTTCCACATTGTCCATAAATCAAATTGCGTTTACGGGGAAAGTTAGCCAAAGGGCATCAGCGGGAAAATCGGGGCGGCAGTGCAACACGCACATGGGGTGAGGGTTCAAAGCGTCAGCACTCGTCGTACCTTTTGATGGGTTTATTGAAAAACTGTCCTGAATTTGTTGTGTACTCTCTACGAAAAGGGATAATAGTTTTGGGATAAGGTTGGCAAACAATAGGGGGAAGGGAAAATGGGAAAACTATTGCTTTTAAAAACAGGAATATGTCGGACTATTTATTGATATTTACAATTTATTGCTAGTATGCTTTTTCCAAGTTTATTTCAATTTTTACTTGATGATCTTACTGATTTTTAAATATTTAAACTGTGTATAAAATACAAACAGAATTTCAATTAAAAATCCTTACAAATTTCTTGATTTTTTAGGGTATTAAAAAATATCCTTCATCTCAAAAACTTTCCACTCCTCCGTCCCTTTTTTATTTGCTTGTTTTCATGTTTTTGTTCCTTGTTTTTTGGGTGGTTTTGGTGTTGACACAGCAAAGATAAGGACTGGGTGGAAGGTCCTGTGGTCCATGTGCCATGTGTGACAGTTATGAGCATCTGCGATCCAATTTAATCAGAACTGCTGGCAAATGGCCCCTGCCTCAGTCTGATTTTTTGGGGCAAAAAATCCAGCAAATAATCGCATTAGGCCCTCTCAAGAGAAGCCTGGAGACAATCGGATGGTATTCTCCATGTGTCAAAATTGTCGCAACGATAAGAGAGATCTGAGAGGCTAACAGGCACATGTGTCACCACACAACCAAATGTGAAATGTGATTAGCTGGGCTTTCTGCTGGGATGTTTTTGAAATTCAATTTTTAAATTGGCCCACAACTGGCGGGAGGGGTTTCCCACTGGCCAAAAGAAACCCCCCAAGGAAACACCCCAGTCGAGCCTTTGCCCGGTCCATAAATTTGGCAAATGTCTTAACATGTCAGCGACACTTTTCCCCCAAAACAAGGTCCCAACTTTATTCAAATGCCAGAAAGCAACAGGAAGAGCCTGCGAATGGGGCTGCAACTCCAAGTCGGACTTTCTTAATGTCTACAAATTCCTGTCGGCAAATCCAATACAAAGCCCACTGACTTTGATTTATCACGGCGGGGCGTGGTATTTTTAATTTACAAGGAGTCCCACTCCTGCCAGGAGTTAACCCTTTGAGACCGTCTGTCTGCATAATTATGTCCCTGCGAACCGCAAATTTATGGACCTGCCAACGTCTTACTCCTGAACCTTCGCTCTGTCAAATGGGGCTTTCTTGTAATTGGCTTCGGCTGGGAAAAACTTCCTTCGGATCTGAAGAATGTGTTGTGGTGGTCAAGTGGCCAGTCTGGGATGCAACAGATTAATTTGTGGTGGGATTTTATACATACAAACAAAATGACAGTTGAGATATATGATATGAGGTCTCTAAATTAGGATTAACGGTCGCCTAAAAACTAAGTAGTCGAGCGGCGATGTAGAAATTTACGGGTAAAAAATAGTCTTCAAGTTAAAAAAGAAATAAAATAGTAAATAAATTAATACACAAAAATTGAAAGAGGACGACGAATTACCAAGGACATGTTAAGGAGCTGCTGGCTTTGGGTGATCCATCAGAGGTAGTCAAACACTGACTAAAGGGTTCTTTTCCTTCTGAAATTTGAGAAGAAAAAGCAATCTTTATATGTATACCCTTTCTCTACCAGTTTGGCCAAAGGATATTACAACTTAAATTAATAAATAAATACGACTGCATGCAACAGCCCTCTGCTAACGATAGTTTCTATAGAAAAAGAACCAATGGGTTAGAAATTTAATAAAAAATAATATAATCGTAAACATTTTAACATCTATCTCACATATTCCAAACAAACTTGATCTGCTGGCCTGCAAAAATGTATTTTCTATCTCCATTTCCAATAGTTTCCTAGATCTCAGTGTTTCAGGACTTAAAGAACTCTCCCAAATTGATCACTTTTTAATTTTTCATGCTCAACTTGACTAAATTAAGTGCCACCAAGACTTTCAAGTATAAATTAACAATACCTTGTGGCCATATTTTACACAACTCTTGGGCGGAATTTATGGCTGTGGGCTGAGAGCAACAAACGCACACCCACTCCAAAGGAAAACCACAAATGATGACTGCATAAAGTGAGGGGAAAACCCTGGAAAGGAGGGGTTGACAACAGCATGACAATGCTCGAGAGCAATGCCTGTAAAATTCTATGACTTCGTAACTAATTAGCGCAGCCCATAAAAACAATGAAGGCACCGCAGCAGTAGTAGCAGCAGCAACCCTCCGCGCTCGGAAAAGCCATCCTCCTCACCACTTTCCTAATGAAGTTTGACGTGCTGATGTGCGGTGACGTTGACGAGGATTTTCCATGGGTTCCCCGAACAAGCAGCAGCGGAAAATTCGCAGTCAACAAGTGAAAGTCAGCCCGCGGTGAAATTCAATGATGATGGCGATGATGATGAGACGAGGAGGAGGACTTCGTTGAGGAGCCATAAAATGCATTAAAATTAAAAACGTGTTAAAATGCTCAAGAATAACTCGCGCCATATTTTTAATGAGCTCTTAATGAGGACATTTTCTGACCAAATCAAGGAGCAAAAACCCGAGTACCGAAAATAATTTGCGTCTCATTTGCTCCCAACAACAAAAAAATCGTAAATTATAAACAAATTTTTAATGAAAAAAATATAATTCTTTCTTCCGGCATATGCTGCGGATCTGCGCCCCGCGATTCGAATCCGTATCTGTGTGTGACTTTTGTTGCTGCCCATAAATTATGTAAATTTCCATTCGAAATTCAAAATTAAAAAAAAAAACCAAAGGGAAAATACAAAAAAGGCGACGAAAAATAAGGCTGTCCTGCTGCTCTAATAAGGGTGAAGGGTCACGGAAAACAGAGCTGGGACGAGGGGGCGTGGCCAGTAAACATCATAAAAGTGAGAAATATGCCTCTTATTTTGTATTTTGTAATTTGTTTTGTAATTCGGCGCCTTTTTGTTCTGAAATATGAGGAAAAAATTGCCACATTTACCCGGAAAAGAGGGAAAGGGAATCCAAGGAAAATGGATTTTTTATTCGATTTCCCACCCCATCGTGGGAATCCATGCTTGCCAGGGGGTTCAACTTCCACTAAGTCCGGGCTAAGGTCCTTTCTATCCTTCATGCCCAACTGTACAAATTGGATAAGACAACCTGTGCAAGTTTTTAGCGGCAGCGGAACAGGGAAAAGATGCATAGATACGTAGATACTTTTCGGTAACCGCGGCAGTTCACATAAATTAAGGAGGCAGCCAAGGATGCGCCGGGGGAGAGACATATGCAAAGGCGTGACTGCGCCAACTCTCAGGTGAAATTTATCGTTGAAAAGGAAACCAACACGAACAGGGAACACTCAACTTCAAAACTGTGAAAACTAGATTTTTTACTTAATGTAGATTTTAAAAGTGCTAGAATTTTGATTAGGATTAAAAGTATTTATTTCATTCAAAAGATAGTTCTTAAAATTACTTTAAATTACTTGAAATAAGCTTACAAAATCTTGAAAAATATATTTAAATTGCTTGAAAGAATACTTCAAAATTGATCAAACTTTAAAAAACTTTAAAAAAACTGAGCAATAACTAATAAAATCTTTTCTGTTTTATTATAGAATCTTTTCCGTATTTTACCTTTGGAAATAAATATAAATAAATAACATTTTCTGCTAACAAATTAAATGTAACAAATTTTAGAATTTTTTATTACTTCCCTTACATTTTCCCTAAATTATTTGTAGTCCTGTGTAATTAACTGACGGCTGCTGCTGCTGTAAAGTCGACTGCAAGTTCTTTTGTGGCTGCGCTTAATTTTTAATGCTGCGCCGTAAAATTTATTGGGCCGCCACAAATTTGAGTTAATCTCCGAGCTGCCAGCGGGCTTAACGATGCCGGAACAGACTGTACTTCACGTAGGGCAAAGGATTCCGGAGGTAAGGACAGGGTTTTTCAATAGGATATGCCACCAAAGAATGGAGAAGGATGGGAACTGCGACAGTCTCATTTAAAGTCCCAACTGAAATCAGCGTTGATTTAATTTCAACTGTCAGGAGAGTTAAGGAGTTGAAGAGTTATCCTGTCGGAAGGGGTTGGAGGTGCGATAAGTGCTTTTCAATGCGCAGTGAGACGGTGGTATCTGGACTTTATGCTTCGCTCTGCATTCCGAGTGGGACATTCCTCGACATGCCATCAATCAATTGGCCGGCTAACGAGTGGCATGTCCTGTGTTCCTACATATATGAGTCCTTCTAAATACAAAAAAAAAGAGAAAACGAACCAGCCAGAGCACGTAATTTCGCTTTGTCCTTTGCTGAGGTTTCCAACTCATTCAACTCTTCATTCCAATCAATGACAAAGCGACCAAGAGCGATGGGTTCTGTCAGGATAATGGGGAAGAGGAGGACATGGTCTCACCTAAGGACTAACTTTCACTGTCTAACCTCTAAAAATATTCCTCTATTTATAATGTCCTTTTTAAAAGTATTTCAACTGATATAGAAATAAATTATTCCTAGCTAAAAGTGTTAACTCTTTAGGACTTTAAATTGCGACGCTTAGCCAGGACACCATAAATATTTATTAATGAAATTAACTGAGCTCGCAAAATTCAAATTGAAATATCAACGACGTAATTAAAATTCATGCTGAGCTCCTCCTCTTCGGGGGGTGGCCTTCTGGTATTTGAAACTAAGGGTACACCCCCAATGCTTAGTATGATGGACGAGCAGAAGGGTTCTAGTCTCTTTTTTTTTATCCTTATTTGCATATGTCTTGCCTCTGGAATGATAGCCTTAATTGTGACCATAACGCGTTGTGTGTGTGGTTGTGCGGTTATCCGCGTGTGTGGTTAAGTGGTTTTTCAGGTTGCCTAAAAAGCAGAGAAGCACCCCCCAGTAACCCCATCCCCCATTTATTATTTACTATCCCCTCTTCGACCAAGAGTGGCGTTCATTTTAATGAGCAACAAATTCAATTTCAACTTTCAAGCGCCTTTGTTCCCGAAAATTAATTCATTTGCAATTCATGGCTTTCAATTGCGATTGTTTGGCCTTTCGGCGGATGGTGGGGATACAGTCAGTGTCTCTCCTGGGATCTGGAATTATTTGGTTAGCTGAAATTTATGCAGCCGGATCATGAGTGCCCCATCTTCCCATTTTCATAGACATAAATCAAGCGTTTACTGACAGCCGGAAATGCAAATCAAATGCAGGCGGAATTGGAGTAGATTTTTAGACTGAATTTACACTTTGAAGTGGACTGTATTGGACTAGAAAGTTCACTAAAAACAATGTGAAAGTGGGTTTAGAATAAAGAAGTAATTGGGTTTTAATTTAGAGATAAATTCTTTAAAGTTTTGATAGATTTTGGATAGATCCTTTAATATAAAATGATAAAAAGTGTTTAATATTATCTAATTATGTATGTATTTCTTTATTCTTTTATATTTTCTAGAAATTAGAAAGTTTAAAAATTAAAAAGTCTGTTTTTGGTACTAACCTATATCTGTAATCAGTATCCTTTTGCTAATCTGGTTGAAAAATAAATGCAGTTTAGAATTGCAAAGCAATTAGCCTAATAATTGGGAGCCTTTGCTTTTATTTTAGAATAATTCTAAAGACATTAATTGCTATAAATAAAAAATATATATCATTTATACAACGACTCCTTATGCCTCATAAATTTTTTTTAAGTGCATTTCATAGCCTGTCCATCTAGGTTTATTTTCTGTAATTTCTTTTCCGGCTTCTGGTTTTTAAATGATGTGCTAATGCGATACAAGCCATGAAAATGGAAAGGGGCTATCCAACGAGGGTGCGACGAGGTGCTGGGGGTGTCTCTTATTATCCTCGTATCTTAGCCATTGTTAAAATATCAACAGCTGTCCTCGTAAATCAAAATTATGAGTTTTCAATGAAGGCTTCGACCGAATGGAAACTTTTAAGCAGCCGCCTGATAGATGCGCAAATTTATAACTATTACTTACGCACGATTAAATCATCTGCGATGGACACAAACATGGGGGAAAAAATCCTTAGCATCTTCTTTGTCCCAAATTGCAGTCATTTGTTGGGCTTAAACCCTTTGCAAACAAAAGCGAGAGTGGAGCCTAATGAGGCAGCCATAAAAATATAGAAAGAACGAAATGGAATCATCAAAAAATATGGCATAGGGCTTGCACTGCCATCGCCTGATAAATGGCCAAGACTTTCCTTCGAGGGCGTGACGAAAATCCAATCAAGCCGGACAAATATTCAGGATCAGCACTTTCGGCAGACACTGTCCGAGGAAAACTAATATAGAAATTAGGTGTGTAATGTGCTGAGCGAGCCCATAAATATTTTCCTGCCCCATTCTCGATGGAATTGGAATATTTGCAAAAATGTTTCCACAACACTAAGCCAGGAGGGTGACTTTAGTGTCCATTTCGAGTGTTTGGCCACATCTGACATTTGTCATCATGATTCGGCCATAAATACAAACTGCTTCGAACATTTTTTGGGAATTAGTTTTGGAGGTGGAGAAAGAGCAAGGGAGTTTGGAGTGGAGGAGAGGAGATTGGTCATCCTTAAAAGGGAAAAGGTATAAAAGATTTCTTTAAGAAAATTGATCTTTCCTTTAACTCAATTATTTAAATCAAAAGCCTTGTTTATAAATTAAATCTACATTTTTCAGCTATTCATTTAATTTTATTTAGCCTCTTAAACACGTCATCAAATTCACTAAATCATCTTTAAAGCTTCCTTCCAATATTAACCCAAGCCTTGAGCCTCGAGGAGTAATTTAAATTTAATGATGCCAGCCAAGATGCTATCCTTTAACCAGGATCTTAACCTGTTCAGGCATAGCCGTCTGCCTTTGATGTGTATGCTCTCCTCTTGATGGCATATCAAATGTGGAACTATCGATGGATAATGTGCATATATGTATTCCATATATACACACGCATCGTTCGCCTGGGCAAACAAACAAGTTAACGCAATTAAGAGTCCTTGCTGGGAAACTTAATTAAGGATGCCGTTGCCTGCCAAGAAAATTTGAAAATTTGTCAATGGCAACGAGGCCAGCGAGTGACGGCAGCCGCAAAAGGCAAACACATCAATCGCTGGAACCGGTCCTTGTAAGGATACGTGGAACTATTCTAATGCGGTTGGTGTTGCAATTAAATTAACATAAACTTTGGGACCAGCGAGGGCACGTTTTCCACTCTTTTTAGCCCAAAAATTTGGCTTAAATAAAAGGGGTTGGGTTTTAGATGTTGATTGGGGTGTGCGAAGTGTGTGTGTGCTAGTATCCTCCCCTGGGTGCACTGAGGAAAATGGAATACTAAATCAGAAGAATATATATCACAGATATAATTAGTAAAATTGTTGTTGAAAATCCAGGCTCAAATAGGAAAAAGATATCTTTATAAATATGACAATTGTTACGCTATTATTTTGGAGTAAAGAAAGGCAGTATTTAATTTAATTTATAATCACAATTCTTGACTTTTTATTTGTAAAATTTTCCCATAATTTTTCCCTTTTATTCCCTAGTTTCTCTCCCTGTAAAGTCACATGCAAATCGGTCCCCGAGAAGCCCCAATTTGATTGACGCCACACGACGCGTTAATAACTTTAGCAACGCCTTTGTCCTGCGGCGGACTTTGATGATGACTACGATGATTATGCCGCCGCGTCTGAGGTCGAGAATTGGGAATGGTAATGAGGTTGTCCTCGCCCCCGGTTTCCTTTTGGCGATGACGCACTATCAGCAATCACTATAATTGCATAGTTTATCCGCGTGTGTGTCTGTTTGCTTTTAATACTGCTGCGTCTGCTGCTCTATTTGTTTGCTATTTAAGTTCCTGTTCCCATTTTCCCACTCCCATTTCCCCGTTGATAGTTTCCCGGCTGTCACGCAACCCAATTATTTCCTTCAAACACATGTAACTGTTAATTGGCAGAGCGTCTCCCGGGCATCCAGCGTTTGTCCTGGTGTTTGTCCTGGTGGGTGCGCCACTTCCCGTCATAGTTTAGTTGCGAATAGTTGTGCCCCGCAGCTAGAAACTGAGATTGCTTTCTCCCATCCCCCACCCGGAAAGGGTTACGATTAGTTGGGGGGTTTTCTTCTTAGTTTTCCACTTAATCCTTCTGCAGATGAAAAGTAAATAAAGAAAATCAAATCAAAATGGGGACTCGAGTGGGGAAAATTATTGTTATGAAATGAGTTTACCCAATTCCCAAAGCAATTTTATTGCTATTTTGGTTATAAGAGCCTTGGAGGGAAATGGGAAAAGCCTTTTACCTTGAAGGAAATAAATATTTAAAATTATTTATATATATATATTATTTCAACATTTATGGTAGCCAGTATTTTTAGGTAAAAGTTAATCTAGAAGAATTTGAATATCTTTACAGTTTTCATGGAGGAAAATTTAAAAAGGATTTAATAAAGAAAAACGTAAGGTTAAGCTTATTTTATGATTAAGACTGATAAAAGATTATAATTATTATTACATTAGAAAGTCTCGTTATGTACTTTCCCTATGTCTAAAGACATTTTCCAAATTAAATTAATATTTCTTAAGGCAACTTTAATTAACCACGCGTGAACCTTATGAAACACTTTAATTTCCTTACAAAATTTATAGAAATTGTTTTAATTTCGTACACTTTATTCTCCATTTAAAAGGATAATATTGTTTAATTCTCACTCCTTCAGCACACAATTTTAAATAGCAATTGAGGACTCCCAGTGGAGAAAGCGTGGAGGAGAAAGCAAAACGCTTTCTCCCGTCGAAGCGTAAAAATGCTGGAATATCCGTGGCTTCCGGCTCACCCACCATCCTCTCCCCTCTTTCGTCCTGATACTTGGCTGCATATGATTTATGACACAGACAGGCGGTTAAGACAGAGAGAGGAAAAAGCAGAAGAAGGAGCGGCCCCACCGTCAAAAGATTTACGAGTCCTTCACACACAGGATATTCGCCATCAAGCAACGCAGGATGGGAATGCAAATCGCGCACGCATGAAGTGAGTTTTGGGAAAGGGGAATTGCCTGCTCAACTCTAAAAAAGAAACAAGAAAGAGAAGTTCAAGAACCGGCAAGGATAATGCCTCAAATCGCAACACATAGCCTGACATGTTCTTTAAAAAGTTGCACAACTTTAAAGCCAATTACATGAGAACAGGATTATCCCCGGCTATTTCACAGGCCATTTGCAGTTTATTTATTTCTCTGTTTCTCTCTAGAAAAAAAGATAAGAGGACTAGCCTGAATTGTCCTGGCTAATTGCCCCCATCTCCTTTCGGATCACATCTAATTTGCGTGGCCGCCAGAGACATCCATTAGGCATTATCGAATGGCCATAAAAACCGTTGGCCATCTGTGTGGGGGGCTGGGGGGTATGGCCCCAGGACATGCATCCTGTTGTCACAAGCTATCAGAATCATAAAACTATCCGCCCGGCAAGTTCTTTGTCCGCTAATAGAGCTGCCTGGCTACTGTCGCGCTCTCTTTGCCAATTTCGTCCTTCCGTCCCAAGGAAATCATTTCTGTTGTATCGAATCTTTTGTTGCTTCCTTTTTTGGCTTTTTGTCTCTGCTCCTGCCAGACGGAAAGTCTGATTCCTGAGTGTCCTTAAGTGCAATAGTCGTCTGCCTTGACTTTGGAGCTGCCTTCAAGGAAACCCAGCAGAGATTAGTGTCCACTGGCGATGGCATCTTTAAGGGCAGGCGACATCCTGGCAGATAAAAATACAAACAACAAACAAAAAAATACATACAAGAAAGGCAGACAAAACTCATTTAAGCTAAAAATAATAAACGAATAAAAAACAGGGACACCCTTGACCTCTTCCCCCGATCCTTATTCCGAAACCGGGAATTCCCTGCTTCACGCTCCACTTGAAAGTGTCACAACAAGTAAACAATTCTGTAATGAGAGCTCTCCAGCGCTCTTGCTAATAACTCAGACCAGAATAAATGGGAAAATCAAATAAAAACAAGTTAAAACTTCCGTGAAAAGCGAGGAAATGAAATGAAAACAACAACAATTAGAAATCGGGGGAAAAAAACCCTCCTTGTGCTCGCATTTTTAAGCAGTCGAGTAATTACACGTTTAATTGCAATGGCCCAGGACTCTAGTCCTTTCCATGGACTGAGGAGAGTTCAGGAAAAAATATGCCAGAACTTGGGTCAAAAAAATTACTTAGAATTCAGACATAATGAAAACTGTTGAGAGAATTATGCTAATTTCATACAGAAGGCAACGCCCCGAGATGGAGTTTTCTTTTTGGGGAGTTCCTTTTCCTGTTCCTTGTCCAGCTTTTCAACCATTACGTGTCCTGCCTGCTAAAGAAAGAAAAAGTAAGAAATGGCAGAAAAGTGTAGCCGGAAAATAAAAGTTCGATTTATGCAGCTAAAGAAATTCACTTAACTATGCAAAGTGTTGCCCAAAAATGCTCCTTGATGTACGCACATTTTTGGTTCCATTTATTAGATTTCCTTGCAGCTTCCTGTTTTTTGGCGAGTCTTGTATTTCACCCCTCGAAACGTATTTTTCTAGCGCGCATTTTGCCTGAATTTGTAATTAGCCCACGGGATTATCGGAGGTTAGGAGGGGGTAGCCTGCAGGGAGCAGAAGTCCTTAAAAAAATTGGGAAAATGTTCACTAATTCAGCTGTTGATTAGTAAAAGAGTTTTTAGAGTAATGAAGGGGTTCGGTAAAAAAATATTGATTTAGGAAGAAGGAAAAGCATATTGTAAGCCAAAATATTTTGGGATTAAAACTTATTTAATAAGTCATTTCTAAAATATTCGTAGAATTCAAAGATATTAATTAAATAGTAATTCTATGGAATATAATTTATGTATAAATTCTTTGCAATTCTTTAACCCAAATGTTAAAGGTTCCAAAAACATTTCCAGAGTATCCTTAAGTCCTTCTCTGTTCCCTCATTAATTAGGCTAAGCTTTCCTTACGCTCATTGCACTTGATAGAACTTTCTCCCCCTGGGCAGTTTGATTTGTGTAAATATTTTTAATTATGAATGCGCTGCGTTGTAATGACTTTGTATCTTTTGGCGACTTGCTGGGCTCCCCCTCTGGTTGATATAGCCTCTGGACCATCTCTCCTGTCCAGTTGGCAGATTCCCACGTAGAGCTTAAGGCTTATCGGCATCCGCCAGATATACGGCCAGAATTAAACGATTAATAAAAGTTATCGTTGTAGGCAAAGGAAGGAAGCGAGTCAAATTTGTAGCCCAACAAGGCAAGATATATATCCGCGGTGACAATATTAATTTCTGGCTGAAACTGAGCATTAAAATTTTGTGTGTGTCCTGTGAATTCCTGGGAAGGCTGCCGGGTCACGCCCCCCATTCAAATTGCGGCATAAACATGCAGAATCCTCTTGCATTTATGACACCGATGCGCGTGTCCCGGCCATAAGGCCATGGATCAAATTGTATAATATTAATTTCTAATTGCATAAATTTTGCCTTGTTACGGGGCATCCTTCTTCGTTTTCCTTAGCATTTTTTCATTTACGATTCTGGTTGGGATCGTAAAAATTAAAGCGCTTCAAGGTGTTTGAGTTCGGTTTCGGTTTCGTGATGTGTTTTTATTTGCCGGTCGCTGTGCCGCTCAAATAAAAATAAAAGCACCCATCAAATGTCGAGTTAAAATGTTTTATTATTTCACTTTATGCCCATCAAACGACGTGAGTTCGACCAGGAGGAGAACACAAACAGAGCACAGGATGTGGATGGGATGGGATGGGATGTGGATGGGGTCCCGAAGACAATTGCCAAATGGTTTATTGTTTTTGCGGCTGCTCTGCGGAGCGTTGATAAGTCCACCGATTTTGCTTGTGTGTTTGATGATGTCGCTGCTGGATAAACAGGGGTTTTTCCCCTTAGCCCCTTGGGGCAATATCTTTTTTTGAAATTGTTATTAAAATCGCAATGCGATAAGATGCCAAGCCGAGGGGGACGCATGTATCTTTTGACAATTATTTCCATTTGCAGCGCTTGACTGGGAAATGTTACTCTGTGAGTTAAGTACAGTTCAACTGGATTTATTATTATTTTTATTATTTTGTATTTTAAATTGCATTCATGTTGAAATTGTTGCGGGAAATGTTCATTCATTTTGTTTACTATTAAAAAAAACCATACAAAGTGAGTAAGACTTTTGGAGAATAAATTAAATTACTAATAAAATATTCAAAAATATTTTTCGGGATGATTTTACTAAGGTTTCCAATCAAAAGGAATTAAAATAATGAATTCATCAACTCAACACTTAATATATTTAATTATTTAATATCAATATCATATATTTAACATTCCTATACCATAATTTAAAATATAGTTTGAATTTATTCCTACAATTTAACATAATCTTCCCAAGAAATCCCCCTCTCAAACAACACAACTCTTAGCTCAATGACATTCTCTTAAACCTGAAAATTTTCATTTATTTATTGATTTATTGTGATTGCAACAATGCTGCGGCTTTTCTTTATTTATTTTACTTATTCCACTGGCATGGAAAATGCTTTTTACTGATACGTGACAACCGGCGAATCGAGACGAGACTCACCTTCGCTCGACGTCGTCAATCGAACCGCGAATCACTAAATGCCCTGATTAATCCACTTCAAACACGAAGGCGATGCAGTCAGTCGCATACGTGAAAAGTTAGCTGCCGAAATGAAACAGTGACTGGGGCTAAAGATACTCCCCGTATCGCTACGTGCGCACCGGCTGATTGCATTTACGTGTTTTCACCTGTGTCAACCTAACAGAGGAGCCCCTGCTTCCATCCCGTCTGCGTGTAAGGTGGATGAGAACATTCGCATGCATTCGAAGGCAGACCACAGCTCACGCGGCTTGGCCACCAAGTTGCAACTAAAAACCCCACCCACTAAACCTCTCATGAAAACTAACTCTAAAGCGAGGAAAAACTACAAATAAAAACCCCTTAAGGAGCTCCCTTAGAAACTGCCCAAGAACCCCATTAAACCCACCTTAGATCTCCCTTAGAATATTCCAAAAAAGCCTTCTTAGAACCTCCCTAAGAACCACTCTTAGGGCCTCCCTTCGAACCCCCCTTTAAACCGCTCCTAGAACCCCTCTTTGAGCCCCCTTAGAAACCCCTAGAATAATCCTTTGAACTCTCCCCTTGGAACCCTCCTTAACACCTAGAACGTGGCAAACTTTGGCTAATCAGATGCAGTTGTAATTACAAAACTCCAGCGCTGAGAGCTCCAAAAGTAACGAGCTTAGGTTTCCAGAGAGGATACCCAACTACCAGGACGAGTTAATACCTTAAGAGAATCAAGCTTAGGCTGCGGTTAGCAAAGTTAATAAATTTTAATAAGAATTTATTCTTAAAAGTTTCCCTGCAAATTGTAATATATATAATTTCCCTCTAAGAAACAAAGATTTCTTAATTATCTCCTTAATTACATCCTGCTAAAAAAGATACCTAAATCCCTACAAACCCGAGTACCCATTCCCACACAAATCGAACCTTTATTGGGTGTCCACATATCGCGAATTTCAGCGAGCTAATGTCGGGGACTAGCTAATGGCTTCCTAGAAGAGGGAGGTTATCTCCGAATTGGAATCTCTGGGAACACAGATAGTGGGTGGAAAAGTGAGAGGACTGAAAAACAAACCCAGAATTGGACAGAGGCAGCGGCACGTCGGGAATTCTAGACTTTGACTTTGGGCAAACTTTAAGTAAATCTGCTTATCTTGTTGGAAAGTTTCGTTCTACGTGCCGCCGTCGCGTCGCGGTTGTGGAGCCAGTGCACCCACTCAGACCAGTCAGCCAGTCAGACCCCCTCTAAGCCTACACGGAAATATAATAAAGAAAAGAAAATTAGAATCATGTAAGAATTATTTTTAATAAAAAATTAAGCCTAAGAGATAGTAATTATTATTTTCTTAAGATTAAACGCAAGCTCTTAAATAAAAATTCAAAAAAATATTAGGAAATTATATAGAATTTTTTCCTGTGCATAATTCTATCCCCTTTACCATAAAAGTGGAATGCAGAGTTGTCATAACGTTGACAAAGTCTGACACGTTGGCTTTGGGCCTGGTCAAAATGCTGGGAATCCGTACTCCTATCACAAAGGTCGCTGTCAATCAGCCAAGTTTGTGGCCCCAGTTTTAAGGAGGGGGGCTTTTGCGATGACAGTGGGCGATGTGTGTGCCGAATGCCCACTGTTGCCAGGCGTCTCCGACGAGTGAGAATTAATTGGAATTCCAGCTTGCAAACCCGAAATCCTTGGTAATGTCCCAGCTAACCCCAAATGGTTTGATCCTTTGGCTGCTTGCTGAATGCCGGACTGATTTGCATGTGTGTTTGCTTACGAGACGGGATAATGGCCTGTCGACAACGCACTCAGGTGGAGCCTTTCAAGAGGAATGGGTGTAATTAAGACAGCTTCGACAGACATCAATTTTGGGAGTTCAGCAATTCAAGATTTTGGTTAATCTTTAAAGAAATTAAATCTTTAATTTGTCTAGAAAATTCCTATAAATTATAACACTTCATTTTGATTCCTTAAATGGTTTCTCCTTTCAACAACATTAGCCAAAACCCATTCAAGCCATTCCTCTGAAACTGAAACTCTTTAAAAAGCATCTGGCGCTCTTGTGCTCTATCCCGGGATCAACATCCTGTTCCTCTATTCCGTGTCCTGGACTGCACCCATTACACTTCCCTTGGCCAAGTGCAAGTGCATGGCCCAATTTATGGTCAAATGCTAATTTTGGCCATGTCCTCGCACAAAGCGCGAATTGCACGATTTCCTGGACGTTGAACAGGAGGAGCTTGTACTCCACTTTGTGGACTCCTCTTTGGAGTCCGTTGCGGGCCAGTGGCTGCAATAACTCTCGTCTGCCAGATGGCTCCGAGCTGGAAGCTCCAGGATCCTGGCCATGGATCCGGGCAACTTTGTGGCTCTCGGTAATCCTTGTTGCCGTTGTTGTACTCCGTCTCCGTTGTAGCCATTAATGCCCACAAAAACGAGGCAGGACGAGAGCAACAAAAAAAAAAAGATGCTATTATCTTTTTAAATTGTCTGCCAGGCGGCGGTGGAACAGAAGCAGCAGCAGCAACAGAAGCCACAGCAACATCAGTCGCAGCGGCAACATCAGCAGTCCAGTCGAGTGGCAGCCACAGCAACAGGGAGCAGGACACTCGAAATAAACTCCTTAAAGAAAATTTTATATTTTATAAAGAGCTTTAGAGTATTATTTATTTAAATTTGATTTATTTTTTCTTGTTAAAAAATGGAAAAATGATCAAATAAAATATAAATAAAAACAATTGTAAAGTCTTTTGTGATTTATCATAATTTTCTAATAATTTTTTGATCCTTAAACCTTTTTCCCAAGTGCATTAGCACTGGAAAATATGGATTAAAATGTTGCCCGTGGAAAATGGCTGGTGGAAAAGTGTGGCAAAAAGCGTGGGAGGAGGATCCCTGTGTGGCTGCCGCGTTAACTTGATTTTTTAAGTGCCTCTCCGGCGCATTATGAACACGGCCCAGGCGATTACGGCTTCCCATTTTTCTCAGCTTTTTCTCTTTTCATTTTTCTGTACCGCCTTTCATTTCTGCTCATGCATACGAAATTAGTGGCGATACCAGGATACGAAGGATATGCAAGGGAATCGGAGGAGGCAGCTGCCCGGAGAAGCGTTTATGGCTTACAGCGAGTTAATCGCGCTGTCATCATCCGTCGCTCGTTTGTCCAACTTTGCGGCAATTGTCGGGGAATCGCAATCGCAATTGTGTAGCACAGTGTTTGGGGCACTTGAAGTAAGCGGCTTACGAGGCTCAAATTCCTAAAAGCCAGTGGAATGCTTTCAGAGATGTCCTGGCAGTAGGATGTTTATGGAATTTGAGACTTTCCACTCAAGGGGTTTTATTAAAAGATTTTGCATTGGTATAGAGTAATTATATAGCATTACAGGGTGTACAATAAAAGAAATATTGTAAGACAATCAAATATTTTATTATTAAAAGAAGGATACTGTTTCGTTTTAAATAATAGATATATATAAATCAATTTATATTTAACAACTAAAAGTCGGTCTAAAACTAGCAAAGCCTTTAGATTCCGCCCGCTGATTTCCCTAAATAAATTTATATCACCAACCAATTTTTAATTTATTTTTCCAACAAAACATTATACAGATTTAACTAAATAATTAATATATTAAAGTCGAAATGCACTCAAGTGACTTTCACTCCGACTTCCTGTTGATTTCTGTTAATTTTTAATCAACTGCTTACTGCCTGGCAGCACGTTCCACCCGAAATTCCCACTAAGTGGGTGTGGCAAGGTCATAAAAACTGATTTTAATGCCCCGACGAAACTATGGGGCAGTTCCCACCCAACCCACACCCTTCCATATCCGCTATCCACGGCGTCTTTGTCTTTTATAACCTTTTGTCAGTCGTTAATTTTTATGTTTATAGCGCAAATTCTCGCCTTGCTGCACACACACACGCTCACTGAATTTTCAAAACCGCAAAATGGCAAGCCAATTGATGGGTGAGGGTGGGGAGAGACCAAGGGCATCGACGTCGTTCAAGGTAGTTAAAACAATAACAATTAGCTGCAAGCCAAGAGTCGTTGGCCACACGCAGAAATTAATTAGCGAACCGAAAGCGCCGCTTTTCGAGTCGAAATTGAGGCAAGGCTTCAAGGGGGAGATGTAAGTTCTTGGTTGCAACAACTAAATCGGAAAAATTAAAGTTAAATTATTGTGCTGACTGGACACAGAAGTCGGTGGAGTACTGGCTGGAAAATCTAATCAAACTAGTGAAAACTTTCGACCGGAAAAATTGCACACTGAAAGTTTGTCCGCCTCTTCAGGGAAACTTTTTCTCCTGTTCTCCCTGTCTCTGTCGATCTCTCTTTCCCCCACCCGGAATAATTGCCAAAATGGAAAGCCAAAACTTAAACAAAAACGAAGACGGTAATGAAATTTTGATAAACTTTTTCCAGTCACTCGACCTGAAACAATGAAAATAGTGAAAGAGAAACCAGGGACCGTAAACATTATAAGATATGTTTAAAACAAAATAAAATAAAACTCAAAATCAAAATCAAAAGCAATTCGCCTTGATAATTTCTCACACAAAAAGCTTTTCTTTCGCTGCAGCAACGGTCAATATTCTTGGATGATGCTAATAGCTGATCGACTGTTTTTGTTTTGCTTTGACCTAAACATAAGCAACTTCCCTTCAAAACAAAAATAATCGATCAGCTGTTCGCTCATCCAAGGTCGTTGGCGGCTGCTGCTGCAAAAGAAAGAGATTCAAAACAAAAATAATCGATCAGCTGTTTGCTCATCCAAGTTCGGTGACGGCTTCTGCAGAAAAGAGAGGGAGACCAATAGCTGATCGACTGTTTTTGTTTTGCTTTGACCTAAACATAAACAACTTTAAACAAAAACAATCGATCAGCTGTTTGCTCATCCTGCAGCAAAAGAGAAGGTTTTTGCTTTAGCTTCTCTTTTGGTTTTGCTTTAACTTTTGCTTTTGCTTTACTTTTACTTTTGGGTTTTATTATTTTTTTTTATTTATTTTTTTTTTACTTAAATCAGATTATTATTTTTAATAATTAATAATTAATAATTTTTTCGAAAAACTTTCTTGATTTTTATGTTGAAAAAATAAAAATAATCATTATTTACGGACCCTGAAAGAAAGAGCTTCATATTGGCAGTATAGGAATAGAGTGAGCGGAGGATACATAAGTGCAATTTGAACAGACAAATCAAAAGCAAATTATGATTTATTGAATTTTAATTTAGTGCCAGTGCAGAGAATTTCCCATAAATATTTGAGGAAGCGCCACCGCCCGAAGCCAGATTCAGAATCAGAATTTACGCTCATTGCCAAGTTTGTGGATTGTGTTTGCAGCAACCCTCCGGCAGGGGTGGCAACAAGGATGTATAGTACAGTTGCCCCTCAGCTTTTTAGCTCTGCGCGTGCCTGACTCACGCATTATTCACAAATTTTGAAAAAACACACGAACACACATAGGGGTGCAGCTGCCAGGAGTCGGATTCTGAATGGGTGTCCTGGGTGTGGGTTAGGCCTAAGGATTCGCCAATTGTGCGTGTGCGTATGCAAATTTGCCGGCCACATGTCATTTCTGACCATTTCCGCTCGAGGGGTAAGGCACAAAAGACACAAAAAAAACAAACGAAATATGCAAGGATCTGCCGGAAGTGAAGATTTAAATACCCTAAAAGATGGATCATTTTCATGTTGCTAAAATAATTTAATAAAGAATTATAAAGCAGTTTTAAAGCTCTACCTAAACCCTCATACTTATAAAGAAGTTTCTAAATATTTTATAAAGTATACAAAACACGAAACAAGGATTAAACTATTAGTTTAAAATATTTTTGAAAATATGCAAAGTACTTTTCTGAGAGGGTATTAAAACAACAATTACAATAGCCACCCCTTTTTGGCGACTAAATATCAGGGTTGGCTTTTCCTACGATTCTCGCTGGGGTGCAATTTGCAAAATGTTTTTTTTTGTTCTTCTTTTTGCAACTTGTTTTTACCCACTGACCTTGAAAAGTGAATTCATGCAAATTGAGCAGCTGAAAAATCAACAAGAAACGGTCCATGGGGTGGCTGCGGATCGGGATCAGGTTGCTCGTGTCCTGGACATCTTTCCCTTCATCCATCCCCCGTGTGGAAACCTCAGCAAAATTGTGCAAAATTTCATTAGAACAACAACAAAGGGGGCGGAACTCGTTCGCTTATCACTGTTTTGCCGTTTCGCTTATCGCGAATTTCCATGTGGAAATCCATTAGTCAATACCCAGTCGCATTTTCCATATTTGTTTGCTTGTAAACCTCTTACCTCACCACTCGATTTCCTGGCTAATCGAGCATTCCCCTAGGAAATTGTCTCCCTTTTCTTCTCAAGAAGATTAAACAAATTGCTTTGAGAGCGAAGCTATCGATTTCACTGGATTATAACTCAACTTCATATGCAAATTGCTATATATACGCACAATCTGCTAAACAGGTGAGGGTTTAGTCGTAATTTTATAGGGTTTTTATTGCTACTTTAATCAAAGGAATTTATTATAATTTATATAAAAAAACTAGCTTACAATTTATTTAAAAATTTAATTCTTTCTCAAACATATTCACAATCTTTTACATTTAATTTAGAAGTAGAACTAGCAATGTTTATAGTTTACTAACGTTTACTATTAACAATAAGCTTTGTATTTATTTTTTGTGTCTACTTGCAAGTCGTGTGCACAATTATCTCTATTCCACAACAACTAAATATATATAAACAGGTGATTAAGTGATTAGATTACAGACTGAATTACAAAACACAATCAACAGCTAATTAATACTTAACACAAGCCTAAATAAGAGTAAAATAATTAAATAATTTCACAAAGAAAAGTGTGTCCCATTTAATATATTTCATTAGCATTAACATATTTCCCATTACTTCCCAAGGTTACCCATTAAAGTGCACTTCAGATATTCCGACTGCTGATGAAAGGATTCAGTGCACTCAACCTAGGAACAATTTGTTAATGAAAAATAGCGAATAATTCCGCTGGATGCAGTATCCTTGGCCCTGTCTGCCAGCCTTGCCAGCGAAAAACAGGGACAGGAAAAACAAAGGACAGGAGACAAGAAGACTTTTCATTAAAATTGCACAGCCAGGATATGTATAAAAGGGACTTCTAGGTAGGAGTGGGGGCCGAGGTAAAGGATTATTTATTATGGGGAACCCGGCGAAAGCTGTCGGCGCAGCTGCCTTTCACTGGCTGCAAATGGCAATGCAATAAAACGAAATTAAATTGCTATTTTGCATACATATTATGTGTGTCCCGCATGTCCTGGACACGCACACACACTCACAGTAGGGCTCTTATATTCATAGTTGTCTGGCTGAGCGACGAACAATAACCGAAAATATCCCGAATCCTTTGACAACATCTGGCCCTCCGCAAATAGTTTTTAACCCCCACCCAACCACCTTATTGAGAATATGTATGTAACCTCAACCCTTTTGTAATTGCTTGAATGCTTTTATTAAAATGCATAAATTAATAGAATTTCGGGCCAAAGACGACACCTTTTTATGGCCGCCATTTAGGGCATGTGTGGAATCGTTTCTGGGGGGTAACCAGTTTTCGGGCAAAATCCCCATAATTTGTGCCATGGCTTATGGCCAAACAATTACAAACGACGAAGTTAAGATCCTCGCCAAATGCACCACAAATGACCGCAATTAGACACCCTTTTGCCAATGAAGTGTACAATGTACACCGGGGGAAAATATATATATTTTTAAGAAGGTATTTGAGTTTATAAAAATGTTTGGAATTATATATTATAATTTGGGGATTTTATTTTAAAAAATTCATCAGAAAAAGTCCATGTAAAAGAAAGAATACTTCTTCATTTTGCTTAAAGAAAAATAGGGGAAAAACTATACATAAAATTTTAATTTTAATATATTTTAAAATTTAACTAAACATTTTTTTTAATTATTTAAAATTTTATTAAATATTTGTCTATATATATCAAATGTCAAGTGTTTTCCGTATTTTTTTAGGAAGTATTTTCTTATATAAGAAATATAATTTAAAACTTTATAAAATCCCTTAACAAAAGTTCAAATTTAACAATAAAAACGCATATTTTTTCTCTTCGTGTGCCCAGCATATAGAAAATCATATAGAGGCAACTTTCATCCGCAAATCAGGGCAATTAATATTAAGTGGATTATTATTTAATGACCACAGCACGCACTCGGAGACACTGGACTGCTTGGAAAAACGAACCCCACCGACCATATCATATCATATCAACTCCAATCTCATTCCGTCCTAACTGTTATGTTCCCTGATGGCCGTCATATTCTAATTACACGAAAGCACGCAGTTATTACACGGATTCCCCTTTTCGCTGCAGATACGGATTCTGCGATTTGATGACCCCTGACCCCATCCCGTTGAGTAGTTATAGGCGGCATTAAAATGGCAAATTGACGTTCATTTCACGTGCTAGTGGACCGTATCCCGGATGTTGGGCCAAATGTGCAGAGTCCTCATTGAATGGGCGTCACTAATTGATAAATTGCCCAGATGCGTGGCTTGGATCCATAGAGGAGGTGGAACCACTTATAATAAATTGAAGTACACATTCAGACATAACATACGGATTTTATATAGAAATATTTCTTTAGAATGTGAAATGTAGTCATTGGAAAATATTAGTTTAACATTTTATAATAATTGCTAAACGTTTCTTCTTAATAAGAAAAATATTTTGTTTTATTTGCTCTTCAATTACCTCTTTCTGATATTTAATTTTTATCAATTGTTTACACAATATATATCAATAAATTTTGTCTATAAGCCCTTTAATAATTTATTAGTATTTCCACAACAAAAGAAGCAATATCATTTTTCATAGTAATGACAGTTAATTTAAGATTATAATTCCGATGTAAATAAAGATAAAAAACCAAGATAAGTGTATGTTACTATGAAAACATTAATAAATTTAGATTTTTAAATGTTAAGACTTCCAACGTTTATTAATTAGACTGATCTATTTAAGGAAACTTAAGATATTATAGTATCGTTTTTAGTATCTATTATTTACAAGCATTTCCGCCAAGAATAAATGAAAACAATTATATTTATAGTATTTTTTATATATATTTGCAGTAACAAATAATCATTTAAATTTGTAAATCAATAATATTTGTATTTTCCTAGTAATATAAATAATAAAAGTCCCTTTTTTATATGCATTCCAAAAAGCTGATAAGAAAAATGCGCTGCACACTCAGGCGACAATAAAAAAAACATCTGCGAATTCAAAGATTGCCCTGCCTTTCGTAACAATGTGACACTGGGACTGCGACTTGGAAGTCCACGTCATCGGATGTTGCTTACTTAGTCAGCAGGCGTCCAAGATGGCGCCCAGACCCCCACTCAGCCGGAACTGCTCCGGACGGACCCAGAAAAAGCCGTGTGCAGCAGACAGTGATAAGCCTGCTGTGGGAGAAGGTATGATTCCATTTGTGACGTGGAATCTCACTTAGAGTAGCAACTAAAAAGTTCTGGAAAAATGGCCTCTTATTGTCTGCCAGAGGAGTGTGTCATTGATAAGATTGTCGGTCTCCTTTAAGCTACGAAGATCCCCTCCAGAAGTTATTACTTTGTGGTCTCACATTCACATTTTGCATTCTCTGCGATTGATTTGAGTTGTCAAATGGAAAGAAAGTATTGCTAGCAGGAAAAGATACTTAGGAAAAACTATTGATAAAATGTTATCTTCTATTTGGAAAGAATCAGAAGCCTGTGGATAATAAAGGAAATATCTTGTAGTTAAATAAATCAATCAAAAATCTCCCAAATTTTGAATATATTTTAGAGTGTTGTATTAAGATTTTCATAATTTATTAATTTGTAAATCATATTCTATAAAATTCTTTAGTAAAATAAACTGTCAAAGAAATATTATGATCTTAGCTAGTTTATTTCTTTAACTTTTCTATTTATTTTCTGATAGCAATAATCTGCTAAGTATTTATTTTAGTTGTTAGCCCCAAATTTATTAGCTGGCACTACTATTCTTATCACCCTTTAACAGTAGTTTCCGTTTCTTTAAAATGTATTTAAAATCAACCCTCCTAAAAATAAATAAACCTAATCCCTAGCAGCAACTGGTTCTTTCTCTGTAAACATAATAAATTCTCATATTTTGATCTCAAAACTGGGTAGTTTTTAAGGAATTTCTGCGATTGTAAGCGGCATTGTTCCATATGGCATTCGTATCCAAAGTACACTTCCAGCTGGCTGCTATCGGCATTTAAAGTAGAAGAAAAACAGCAAACAGACGCCCCACAATGAGGACCGCCAGAGCCCGCAGAGATCCATCCAGTTCCGTGCTGAAAAACCAAACCCATCCTTATCGGAGAGGCACAAACAATCTGCTGTTTTCCTAGTTGATATTTAGTCACTTTATTGTGTCTTTGTTTATTTGTTCAAGCGGTAACGTCGTACTTGGCTAAAGATACATTTTTGCTGGGGCGAACTTGCTAACTTATTTATGATAACATTATCACAATCTCTGGTGTGCTGCTGCTGCTGCTGATGGTAAATCAAGGTGAGCTCCGGAGGGGTGTATAAATGTGGTAAATCATTCATTTGGCTGCTTTGATAATGCTGGTGCTGCACTGCGATTTATTGGTGAACAAACCAAGGAAACAATTAATTTATAAACGATCGCAAGCATGCGATTTCCGCGGGATGATGAGAGCAATTTTTAAGAAGAAAGGAAGTTAAGGGGAATATTATGTGTGGGAGGAGAGAGCGCCTCGACTCGGCTTTACTGCTTCTGCAGGTACTCGTCGAACAGGTAGACGGACAGGGATGGGTCCGACACCTTCATCAGCTTGGCCAGGTCGTTGGCATAACCAGAAAGTGTGCGCACGGTATCGGCCTGCTTGCCCAGGAAGTTCTCCTCCATGTAGTGAGCCAACTCGGGATCGTGCTCGCCACGGGCCTGGTGGGTGGCGCGGGTGTGAACGTGGGTGGCTCCAGCAGCCAGTTGCTTCTCGTTATCCAGAGCCAAAGCCAGGGAGTGCAGTTCATCGACCTCCAGAGTGGGTCGCTTGGTGAGCACGGAGGCCGGAGACTCGTGGCGAGTGTTGAAGTCCACGATGCCGCCGCGCTTGGTGATCTGCTTGATCAAGGCAATGCTGTCATCGAAGGAGCGGTCGGACAATCCCTGGTACAGCTTCTGGAAGCCGGGGCGGTTCTTCTGGTACGAGTTGAAGTGGGTGGCCAGCAGGAGGTAATCGTAGGACTTGGTCAACTGGGAGTTGATGTAGGCCTGCACCTCAGGCTCCACATGCTCAATGCCAGCATAGCGGGCATTACAGATGGAGTTGGCTATAGGGCAAAAAATATACAAAATAATCGACATTACAATCTAATAATCTACAAAAAGGGGGGAAAACCACATTAGAAGGTTGTTTTTGTGTAAGCGAGTTGTGGTCGTTTTTATATTTAAACAGCAATAAAGTTGTAACGTAATCAAATAATAAAGCTTGCTCGGGGAATGTTCTCGTAAATTATTATTTTGTGTAGGAAATATTCTACAAATTAAGAAAACTAAAACAAGTTTACTTCAGAATTCTATAAACATTTAACTGCATTTCTTCACTTACTCTTGCCTGTGAAAAAGCCCGTGAGCGCTTGTTTTTATTATTTAGAACAAAGATACAAAAACAACAACGCATAAACACAATTTAAATTCTCTTCACACATGCTCTCTCTTTTACTACTATTTTTCACTTTGTACTCACCGGAGAAGGTCGACGAAGAGCAGGCGGTAACCACGTTATTCTGGCAGTACTCTTCGTTAGCCAAGGCAAGAGAGCCGAGGCTCGCAATAAGAGCGAGTGCGACGAACAATTTCATTTTGATTTGATTTTTACTGTAAAATCGAAATGCAAAACGAAATTGAAATTAGTTTCACAATATTCTAAAATATTTGACAAGGGAAACAAACAGACACTTTTGTTTTTATTTTGTGTGGAAATGTCCCCTTTTGCGTCGTAGGGTTTTTCTTGAATTTTCTGTGTCGCTCTCTTTGTCTTTTGCTTGTCAACAAAACCACCACCAACGCAATGTTTTTGTTTTTCAATGTTTTTTTCCGTTACTTATTGTATTTTTGCAGGAACGTCTTTCGAGATTTCCCCACTTGGCACCACTAACTAGCTAGTAACTAACTAAACTCACTTTAATTGTCTGCAAGGAGCTTTGATTTCGCTTTCTGCTGCTTTTCAGTGTGCTGCTTGGTGGGTCTCGAAAATTCAACTGCTGTTTATAGCGCCGCGTTCGTCTCTTTCTATGCGGTCGATACGGCTGCGTGTGTGTGTGCGTGTGGCGGAGAGTGCTGCATGGGTATTTTGCGCTCAGCTCAGTGCGGGGATTTCGCTGTCAATATGGCCGCTGTGGGGTTTTGTTTTTGTAGCCTCCAGCGGGAGTGTGACTCACAACAGGGTTGCCAGCGTGTGCAAAAAATGGCCACGGACTCTGAAATGCACTTTGTGAGTGCGTGTTTCAAGGGTTTTCTTGAGATAATTATCAAATCTGGCTGTTTGTTATTGTTTAATATTATGAATACTTGGTTAACGCAAAAACAAAACTTATATTTTTAAAATGATGGGTTATTGGGTAGTGCGTAATACTATAGAAATGTGTTGTCAGGTCAAGGAATATTTCAGAATTGAATTGTATTTTAAAATTTAATTGTTCAAGTTTTAATATGATTAAGTACCTACAAAGATTTATAATATAATTTACTATTTCACCAAATCATACAACCGTTATGTAATTGCATAGTTATTTCCAGCATTTATCCCCCTTATCAAGTGTCATTTTTAGTGACAACTAGACGACACCGTCGCCATATTTAGTAGCTATCAAGCATAACTGATTGATCCCCCGCCGAACGTGACAAATCAAATCGGCAGAAAAAGAATTAAATTGTCAAGTGCAAATCAAAGATACATTAAACCGCCTGGCAACCCATGACGTGTTGCTCTCGGCCTCCAGCTCTCCCGCACACAACCAAAACAAAAACAAAGAACAGCTGACGCAGTGCGAGCAGAGCAGCCATATTGCATTTGAGGGCATTATCTGACTAGGAAACCCGACTTTCCTCAGCGAAACAGCTCCACATTGAGGACGTGTGTATTAAATGAAGGCGTCCATCATAGGGAATATTCAATTATCAGCCATTTAACCACACAAAGAATCGGCGACATGTTGGAAAGATAACTGCACACTCTCCCACTCACTCGCGCCACACACACACACACACACGGCGGGCAGCCAAACGAGAGCGAGAGCGAGCGTTTAAAAGTGTTTTGTGCGCCGCTGGTGCCACCATTCGAAATCCAAGTTCCACATAACGAACAAAGCACCAGCAATCGAGGATCCGCGAAGATTACGCTGTCAAGAAGGTACTGGAAGCCATTAGGAATCAGCATTCAGAATAATCCCAATCAAAGCCCATCAAATTGAAGCAGGCGTCGCCTTCTGCGCCAGTGTGTGTAAAGGCAGCTAAATTCGATAAAGAGAGGCCTATTTAACATTGTCTCCCACAACGAGTCGCCTCATTCTCATTCGCACTCCAAGCAAACCAACTCAAGTGAACAATTTGTTCTGTGATTTTGTGTAAAGACTTTCCAACTTGCGACGAACAAAGATGGTGAAATTGATCGCTAGCCTGTTCCTGCTGGCCGTGGTGGCCCAGGCCTACGGAGACTTCAAGTGTGAGTACTATTATTAACCGAATTTACAAAGTTCCAAACAAAACAAAGACGGGGTCAGCGGAAAAAAACAAAGTATATTTCGACGCAATACGCAAAGAGCTAGAAATGAAACGCAGTTGTGTAAAGGGAGAGAACAATTGGGCGAAGAGAGCATGCGCCGCTCTTAGTTTCTCTTTGAAAACCTGAAATTTCACAAGTTGTTATTAAAATAAACTCATTTGCTTCCGTTATGCCTGTGGGGAAATGAAACCAGTTTTTTAATAATCAATTTCCATAAATCCAATATTACGCGAATTTTGCTTTCATTTCGATAAGCAACAGTCCTTTGTTGTTGTCACATTTCCAAGTCCGATTCAAGCTCTTTGCACACGGCTTGAACTGTGCGAAAGAGAGTGCTTGCTTTTGCACACGCCACAAAACCCAAACAAATCCGTTACTATGGCGGCGAGAGAGAGCGAGAGCTGCGCACGGTACCAAAACTGCAGTCCGACAGAGAGAGAGAGAGCACGACACAAAATAGCTGCAGCTTGCACACGTTCTGCTTGTTCTAGAATAGCGGTATTTCCAAGCGCCATTTCAAAGGTTTATGCAATGCCCCCCTTTTGTTAAGCAATCCCTTCCCCCCCTCCTCCAGCCGAGCAAAAAAGCAAGAGTGTGGTGCGAGAGCTAGAGAACGAGGCCGCAAAGCAAAGGCAAAAAGCAAAAACAAACTCAAGCCCAAATCATGGTGAAGGTCAAGATCAGGGGTGTAAAGGTTTTTAAAAACAACCGAAAGTCGAATTTTCTGCAACTGAAAATTAATTTTTAATTTTTTTGTATTAAATTAAAAGTTTTTAGTTGACAAAAAATCGACTTTACTACTGCCTCCATCAAATTTCTAAACAATCCTTTCCTCTTAACCCTTTACAGGCTCCCTGGAGGTGCCCGAAATCACCAAGGACTGGATTGACATGAAGGATGCCTGCCTCAAGGGTATGCGCCATCAGATCCAGGAGGAGATCAATGCCTCCTACCAGTACTTGGCCATGGGCGCCTACTTCTCCCGCGACACCGTCAACCGCCCTGGATTCGCTGAGCATTTCTTCAAGGCCGCCAAGGAGGAGCGCGAGCATGGCTCCAAGCTGGTTGAGTACCTGTCCATGCGTGGCCAGCTGACCGAGGGAGTGACCGACTTGATCACTGTGCCGGTAAGTTTATTGAACCCCTTCGAAATTCTAAATCGCAGCAAGCTAATTCTGGTGAATCCCCTCCCCGTGCAGACTGTTGCCAAGCAGGAGTGGACCGATGGTGCCAGCGCCCTGCAGGATGCCCTCGATCTGGAGATCAAGGTGACCAGGTCCATTCGCAAGCTGATCCAGACCTGCGAGGGCAAGCCCTACAACCACTACCACCTGGTGGACTACCTTACCGGCGTCTATCTGGAGGAGCAGCTCCATGGACAGCGCGAGCTGGCCGGCAAGCTTACCACCCTCAAGAAGATGATGTCTTCGCACGGCGAGCTCGGCGAGTTCCTGTTCGACAAGGACATGTAAGAAGGATGAGGAGGAGTCGAGGGAGCAGCAGCCCCAGTCACGCTTCATAGTTATCAGCCAGTCGAAATCAAATAGTGTTCTGTTATCTGTTATCCGAGAGAGCCTTCCCCCGAGGGTCCGTCATTATAAATCACCACAACGTTGAAAAGCCGCGGTTTCGCACTCTTTGACTGGCCAATAAATTATCCGTTCGACTGCGATCCCAAAAATAATCAGCACATCAAAATTCCATGTCTGTTCTCTCTCTTGTTTCTTATCGTCGCACGCGAGAAGTACTAGTAAATTATAAGTTCTTCAAGTTGTGATTTTCCGTAGACCTCGGGAGTGGGCTCAAGCATTATGCAATCGCCGAGATTACGCCTAGTTTTAAGGGGCGCCCATGGAGGCATTATACATATATGCATAGGGAGACACTCAAGCACAACCCATACTGTACATCCAAATATCTTTATATTTTTCTGTCAATTAGACGAGCTAAATCTTAAATAAATAAAGTATAATTGTAAACAATAAAATATTGGGAGTTTTTATATTGGTGGGGTTTTCTTTTCTTTCAGATGGGGATGATGATGTGTTAAAAAACCACGATGTATTTGGTTTTTATTTTATTAATTTACTTTATGAATTAAAGGAGTTTAATTAAAAAGGTTTAAAAATAAACAAAATGCGTTGCCTTTTCTTTTTGGCTTTTTTAAGGGTTATCTTATCAAAAAGTAAGGGGATCAATGGGTTTAAAACTGATACTTTCAATGAACAAACATTGTTGATATTTATTGGAAAATTGGAAACCTGGAAAGCTGCCTTTGTTTACCTTTTTTCTTGGCAATTTGTGGAGAAATATTGATATTAATTGGAAAAGGTTTTTAACAATTGAAAATAAGGAATGTCGCCTTTGTTTACCTTTTTTTTCTTGGCAATTTGTAAATTTGTGAATCTTAAAAAAAAATCTAAATGTAATCTAAAGTTAATTAAACTCAATTTACAAATATATTTATCTACTTCAATGCATATTTATTATAAATATATTTACTATAAAAATATTAACAATTACTGGTATTATTAAGCATGGAATTTAAAATTAAAATAGAAATATTTTATACAATTTTATAATAATGTTTGAAATTTGACCAAAGTTATAATATATCCAGTTTGTTGTTATTTTCTATTTATCTTATTTAAACTTTGGCATCCCAAAGTTAGCTTTAATCTTCTTTTGATTTAAAATAGTGAATTTAAAAATATTAAAATGCAAATCGCTTAACAACAATTTAAATTATTTTACCTTTAAAAGGAAAAGTCTAAAGTAAAGGGACTTAGAAATAAAACCAAACTATAATCAATAAGTGAAAGCTATCGGATGCCAATTTGTCTCTGGGGATTTCTCTAAAGATCAGATCAAATGATATTGAAAATCAATTGATGCACTTTGTACTTAAGATCTGCTAAGGGCTAATTTTTGGTGTCTCTTCCTCGAAAGTGCGCTTTAAGTAATCCCCCCTGTGTTAGCCGATTAACCCTTTATTGTCCCATGACAATGCACTTGATGAGCCGTATCTGGGATCACGTCCCGCCTGTCCATCAGTGGGCAGTGTCTAATGGTTCGTTCGCATCGCATATTCCGTTTGATAAACTTGAGCATCTTTCGTACCAAGACCCATTATTGACCCTTTTATGTAGCCACCTCGCACTAACCCCCTTATGTTACTTTAGCCCTTTTCCTCCAGCTTCCAGCTTAATCTGATTTGAAAACACAAAAAGCCAACCATAAAGAGGAAGTTGAGGCGGTGATGGAAAATGCACTGGGAAAAAATCTATTAAATATTTACATAAATATATTTTATATTTATTAATTAGAAAAATAATAAATCATGGATTGTAGATCATGAAAAGCGCAAGGAAGATATAGTAAAATTTATTAATTAGAAATAATATTAAGGGAAAATTTAAATGAAGGTTTTCAGAATAAACAAAAATTACAAATAACCACATTCTTTCTCTCAGTGTAATATTCGCAGATGGACTAAACCCTACAACTACAAAGAATAATTCATAAGTCACTTGTAAAAGTGTCCACAACCACCAACTGCATCCTCCCTCACTCGCATCGCAGCCCGAGGCTAATGTGGGCAGGCTTCACCCTTTCGATGTGCTGGCCATGTCCATGGCCATGTCGATTCCAGTGATTGACAGGACATGCCATGCATTGAATTATGATAAATTGTGGCAACTGTCAAATGGCAACGAAGGAGGCTTCCTGCCCTCCATCCTGATTTTGCCACCGGAGCGTGACCAGAGTGAATGGGTTAGTGACTGGCATTTTAAACAATTTCATAAGCTAATATTTGAGCAGATGTCCTTGTTGGTTGCGGGTTTAAAATTGCATCAATCCGCTTCGACAATGGGCCGCAAATTTTTTGATAGGCCCCGCAAATATTTAAGCGCAACTGACCAGGGGCAGAGGGATGGTTTTTTTTTATTATTCGCAACAGAGGAAGAGAGTCCTGTGGGTGTGGTGTGGTGTGGTGCGGCATACAAATGGAGCATGACACTGGGACCGAATGACTATCAATCTTGGCCAGTTTTGGCTTCGAAAACTTTTGTTCATGGCCCCTCAACCAATTTGCCAATGATTTTTATTGCATTTTTTTTGGGCATATTTCTTATTTTTTGCGAGCAGAGGAGTATCCTGTAATGTTGTGGGGGGAAAAGTACTATTGATCAATTTATAAATATAATATAAAACGCATATTATTAGTATATCCTTGCAGGATATAATATTTTTAGTAAAAAATTGAAACACTGTGTAAATGTTTGTAAATGTATTTTTTGGTTTGGTAACAATATTTGGAAAATTTGGATTTTCCCAAACAAAATTGATAAATAAAAATATTGATATAATATCCATATTTTGCATTAAAATAAGTGTCTTCTTGGCGGAATATATTTAAAGGCCCAGAAGTTATATTTAATTTGCTTCACAATTAAAATCGGAATTACTTAAAAATAAAATAATGGCAAAAAATATTAAACTAGTTTTAAAAACTTGAGGTATCTCTTAGTCGAAAGTCTCAACAAAAACCCGTATCCTTGTTTTTTTTAGTTAGTGGACATGGGTAAAGATAACCAGCCAATTTGGTATTGAAATATTCGGGGCAGAGACGTGCAAGTGATTCATCCTGCGCATATGTATCTCACAGATAAAAGTTCCTGCACGCTTATCTCGCTGACAGTTGTCCTGCTCCGCGTTCGTTGACAAATTTGCAACGCCCAGACAGGACAATAGGCATGAAAATGGAAATGAGAAATGTCAGTTCTAGGATCCTCAAGCTAACCGAATATAACTGAGCTGAACTGCACTGAACTAAAACTTACCAAACTGGTTTTGACTTCAAGTGGCGGCGGCGGCAGGACTAAACGCCGCAGGACATTTGCCGCCTGCTGCCGGGTAATGATTTATGTCCGTATAGGTCCTTTGTCTTTCCTTTCTCCGCTCATTTTCCACTTTCTCCGTGTGTTTACCATTCTCACCATAAATCTCTGGGCGCCCATTGAGAGGTGACAGGCGCTAGCCCCTGGGAAATCCTTTCGAACTGGTTGAAACTGTAGAGATCAGGAACTACGATCAAAAGGGTTAATTTATGATAATTATTTGTAACAATTTTTAATATAAATAAATTTATTAAAATCCAGGGAATAATTTTAAACCCATAAATACATTAAAAACTGTACAATAAATCCTTTAAGGCTTCTAATTTCCCCACTTAACTTCATAAACTTGCTGGTTAACCCCTCTGAACCCATTGATTATGTTTGGCCAACTCCTTAGCTGGATTTGAAGTCAAACCTCTGAGGTCCTTGCACTTTCCTTGGCTGGCAAAAGCAAACATGAGCCATCATCCTTTACCTTCGTCTCACTTTCCTCCAACTCTCGCTCTCAATGAAGTTGTACTATCTATATATCTATCTATCTCCTATATATATATCTACGCCACTTGAGGCTGCATCAGGCAAATGATTAAAATTCAACAAACATCGGGCAGGAAGATTCCAGGGAGCAACCAACCGAAGAACCATTGTCGCTCTAGGATTTCCATCTTTGGCTAGCAGCGTTATTGAAATGTCTTAGCAGCTGTCCAAACATGCTCCACTCCACACACACACTGCCGCCCAACCGATCCTTACAGGACCAGAAAGAGGGGGTGGTGGGGTGGGTGGAAAAAGGATTCTGCTGATTTAGCATATTGACTCCTTGCCAAGGAGCGAACTTATACAAGATTTATGCGCCCGACGCACGCCAGGCGACAGTCGAGATAAAAGGATTCGTATAACTCACGCCCAGGACCAAGAGGATGCTAACACTGAGAGAAAATGTGATACTTAAAGGGATAGATATTTGCTAATGTAAGATTGCTAATGAATTTGAGATTTAATTGACATTTTCTAGATTTTTCTTACATCTGCAATTAAGGTTTATATCCTTTTCATGGTTTCAGCTTATAGTTTTTCTTTCTCTGCATTCCACAAAAAGATTTCGAAGGAAAGGGCAGTGCAATAAATTGGATTTGCATATTAGCACACTGCGAGAAAACCTTTGGGGAGGGGGTGGAGCAATGGGTAGGTGACTTTGCACCCTTTGGCATCTCCCTTTGGAATTCCAAGGCAAAGGACTTGGGGTGACCACTGACCTTGCATTCCGGGGTTGTGAATGCGACCGGCCATTAGGCAGAGCATCTTAAGTACGAAATCTTTTGCCTAAATTGGGAATAAATCATTAAAAATATGTCCACCAGAGAGGGGAGGAGAGAACCCCTTGAGCTGTTTGCCGAAAGGGTTTGCAACAATTTCCAGAATCTGCGGCATTCACATGTGGACGTTGGGTTGGGATTTTATTCGAAAGGGGGGGTTGCGTCGTTATGGGCTTGTAATTCCCTTTGATTTATAAAGATAACGACGCAGTGTGTGTCGTGTTTAATTTGCAGCCCACCTTCTTTTGCTCACACCCCGCCATTAACATAAATCCTGGACGCCACAGGACCCGAGAACTCGTTGTGTCCAAAAATGGTCAGAAGAATATGACTTATGTGTCCCGGCCGCAAAGTTTTGTAATTATGCATGCCAACCGGCCCCAGACATATTACTTTCGATATAGTTCGCTGCTCTTTGTCTTAGTTTTGGTATCTTCAAAGGACACCAAAAGGAGGAATGAGGTTCAGGATGACATTTTTTAACTGACCACTTTCATTGGCACAAGGGAGCCGCCGAGCAGCCAAAAGTTTTGGCTGCCACAAACTTTGCCCTGACTTCATGGCCTGAGATAAGGATAAACTCCTGTTCTGTGCACTGGAAATAATGAGGAAAATAGTCCTGCAATGAGATTTTAGTTGAAAGTATTTTACATTTATTTGAGGTTGCTTATTTTCAGAAGGAAAATTTGTTGTTTATAGACTTGCAGCTTGTATTTTACATTGGTTTTTATTATTACCAAAAATTATTTAACAAATTTTGTGTCAGTGCTTTCGCCTGTTGTGTTTATTGTCCTAACTTACTACTTTTTATAACCCCGAAAACCCGAACAGTTCAATGGCCACCAAGTATCAACTATGAATTTCCCTAGAGGGTCATTCCGTGGCGAACTTGTGCACTCAGGTTAGGGTTCGGCTTGGGGTTAGGGATCTGGATCGAGAGATTGGGAGCCGGTCTATCCAGCAGGGAGGCCAGTCGAATAAAAAGCTGATTTGCATGCTCCTCCGCGCTGCCATGGTCCTCCGGCATTAAAACTAAAGAGCAGCATCAGCATCGGTATTATGGTAAGCAGGAGTAGGAAGCAACAAAAAAAAAGGACCTGCAACGTGTGAGGTTAAATAGATTTCGTGTCCTGGCAGGGGCTTCTGTCTGCCCGACGCGCGCAGTTATGCCGCAGACATGGCTCGCTTTTGATTTAAGCGCATTGTTTGCGTTAAATATTTGCCATGCCGGCCACGCAGAGCCACGTTCTCTGTTCCCTGTTCCCCATTTCGCGTCCCTAGCGCTGTCCCAGCATATCCCGTGGCCAGGACGCGGTACCCAGGGCTAAAGCCAGTGAGCCACAGCTGCAACCAAAAGCCCAGGGCTGAATGGCAGCATAGTAAACTACCCAAGTCCCATTTTCTCACCCGCCACCATGCGGGGTACTCGTGAAGGAAACGTTTATACAGGCAAAGAAAAAATGGGTACCATGCTCTAAAATAAATTGTTTAAAAAATGAATTATTATTTGCGATTTATGTTTCTTGTTTTGGCTGTGAGAAATATAAATTTTGTTATAATTCTTGATTAATTTTTAATTTTTAGTTACTTTTAAATTTTCCTATTTAATAATTAGGCATTATTCCTTCTTGATGCATATTTATCCTAGACTTAAACGTAATAGATTTTCCTGCAGTGCACTTGCATTGTTAATCGAGCCAAGGAGCACCAAGGAGTCCCACCTTCTGCTGCCCAAATGCTCATCTGCGGGCTAAGAAGCGAGCAATCCTCGCCTTGTGTTTGATTTCCGCTTTCAGCTCCTTGACTCGCCGACCAAACACACACACACACATCCTTGGGCGTCGTCCTTCGGGCAATGCCGGCAAACAGCTTAAACTTCACACGCAGACACGTCTGCGTGAAAGTGGAAATGTGGAAATGTGGGTGGAGACTGCATGAGGCTTCGTCGGAAGACGCATGAAGTGCATTAGTTGCAATTGAATTTGTACATTGTATGTGCCAGACTCCGTTCGAGTGCAATTTTGTTGCCGCACTGAAATTGGATTCCATATTGCCACTCAGCGAACGGCGAACAGCGAACATGGTGCAGCTGCGGCTAAGCCAAAGCCACCGCCCCCAAAACCCATCTTCATGCCTCCTCCAAGCTAAAGTTAATTAGAAAGCCAGGCAGGTACATTTGGTGGCTGCTTGGAAGACGCTAATTGAACTGCCACAGCTGGACCTGGGACCTAAGCTCCGATTATTAGGATAAAGGAATGGGATTTCCGATTTACTGAATTACCACCCTTGAAACAAAAGTGATTTAGTCGCCAAGGGGCACTTATCGGTTGGCATTTGTCAATCAAAGTCAGCCACTTACGAAAATGGGAAAACTTAAGCTCACAATAGTTTTGAAAAAAATAAAAAAATTTTAAAGAGGTGCCCTAAATATTTAAGGAAATTATTTTCACATTTTCAAGCGGTTTTTGACATTTTCTTTTTAATAAAAGAAGTATAAATAAATTAATAACATTATGTTTCTTTAAGAATAGAAATATAACATTCTATATTAAAAATACAACCAATAGGCCAAGAATTTATTTATTTTATAAATAAAATTTATAAATATTATTATATTAAATTATAATTATATTTATTAAATTTATGTAAAAGTAAGAAGCGGAAAAACGACTCAAACGTTTGAAGCTGTGAACCTAAGATTCCTTAGATAATAAAAAAAAATGTTTTTCCCTATTAAACTAAATAAAAAATTAATCCGATTTCCAATAAGAAAAATCGTTTAATATAGTATCTCTCTAAATTATATTTCATTATATTTTATTAAGTTAATTTTGCTGCCATCCGCCTAATAACAAAATAGGAGAGATTGCTGCGGATCTCTTGATCTTGCTCATGTCAAGGAGATCCCTTTGCTCTCACAATTTTACCTGCTATTTAAAATATCCTCTTAAATATCCTTAATACTTACCCCACTATTAAACAATCCACAAAAATAAATAAATAATGCATAGTTTTGGGTTCTTGATGATTATAAGCGACAATGGTCGCGCTTTATTGAAATATTCTTTGGATTCTTTGAGAGTCTGCTGGATCGGGATCCAACCCGATCGCTTATACAAAATATATATATATATATATATTTTATATTTTTAGGTATATAATTAGAAGTGTTATCGATTCATAAGGTAGTACATAGTAAATGTTACATATTTCGTATATTATTAGTTTATTATTATTATTATTATTTGTTATAAATAGAGACAAATATGCATATCATGAGTGATTTATGTATGAATGAATGTGTTAAGTGCTAAATGTGGGGAGTACAATATATGTTTGTTTATGTTCGTGTGTGTGAGTGTGTCTAGAATTATATTTTATTTTTTTATATTTTTTTTTTGGGTTTCTTTTAGATTTTTTAATTTAATGATTTTATAGTATATGCCAATGATGAGTGTGAATGAATGTGGATGAATGGGTGTGTATGATGTGTGTTGTGTGTGTGCTAGCTTAGAGAGAGGCTGGCAAATGATTATTGCTGCTGTTATCAATAAACGATATTTGATAAGCGTCTACTGGGTTAATTATTAGTTTTAGTTATTTTTGGTAAGCCTTTTTTTGGGGTTTTCGGTTGGTGTTTTTTGTTTTTTTCGGAAGCAAAGTTGGGCTGAAACTATGGATCGAACAGAATTCGCGATGTGTTCCTCAGACTCGGCCTGCCTATCGTCACCAACTGATCAATATTTTTTTGAATATTGATCAACTTTCCATTCAACTTTGTTTCGATAAAAGATCCTCTCACAATAAAAACAATTTGTACTTTCGAAAAGGGGGAGGGGCTCTTTAGCATTTACTTTTGCTTCTGCTTTTGACTTTCTTTGCTTCGCTTTCTTCTTAGCTTTCTCCGCTCTCTCTGCCTTCTTGCTGCCTTCTGCTTTCTTCGTTTGATTCGCTAGGATTTATTTAGGGTTATCATTTTTTTGCATTTTCATTACATATTTTGTGTAGGATGCAGGAGTGCTGAGGTTCATGTTTTTGTATCTTTCAATGTTATCTTTGTAATTTCTCACCGCTGGCTCGACGCTTTGTATATTTGCTTTAGTTTCAACAAGGAAATCAAAGGATGCTCGCTTTTAGTAGGAGATACAATAAATATTCATATTCGATTTTTCTTTGCTTTGTTTAACGCAAAATCCAAAATGGAGGAGTGCCAAACGAGGGCGGGGAAAGTGGCGTTTCCGGTTTACTTTTTTCAGATCCTTCGTCTTATACTTGATCCCCGTCCCCCGTCGGCACATTTGTCTATTTTTTTATTTTTGTTAGCAAGTATTTGTTTGATTTCTTTACAAATGTAATTGTATTTTTTGTGTTTTTGTTGTTTTTTTTTTAATTCATTTTGTATTTTGTTTTTGTTCAGGTCCAAAATCAAATTTGACTAATTCAAGGAATTAAAGTTTCATTGCATCTAAATAAGGTAAAGTGTACTTTGTTTAATATTATTATCTTATTATTTGCATAAATTTCCTTTTCAATAATAGAAACGAAACAAAAAACTTAAACAAAATTCCACTATGGCTCCTCTAATCCTTTTCGTGCTCCTTCGACTCTTTTGGCTCACTCTGGTGGGGGGAGTAGAAATTATCCTTTATTTTCCATTTCTACGTGAAAGATCTTAAATCTAGAGTGAGTTTTTTTCGAGTTGCGAAAGAGAGCCGAAATTCTAGTTTAACTAAACAAACGGAATTTTAACACAAAATCCTTGACATCCTTGGCATCCTGTGTTATTCCATGATTCCATTAAAAGGAGTTGACGGGGGTGATGGGCATGTCCTTTAGCCGGGCGAGGCGTGGTCAACGCCTTTACCTGAGCAGCAGAAATTCATCTATGTGAGTAGACGCGACCACGCCCACGCCGCAGGATCCAGGAACCCGTCCCGCCTACCCAAAAAATTCAATGGAGAAACAAAAAAAAAATCAACAGGATGTCCAGGGGCCAGTGTGTTGGTGTGTGTGTGTGTGTAGTGTAGGTGTGAGTATGAGTATGAGTGTGTAATGGGTATGAAATACTTATAACGAAACATACAAGGATCAATTCAATCCAATAGATTATTAAATAGTACAATGAAAACTTCATATACAATATATGCCATATATAATAGATACTCGATATACGATATACAATATACGATATACGATTTACGATATACGATACTCGCAGTGCGTATGCGTAATAATGCAATAATAATAGCCAAGATCAATATACGATAAAAGATATACATGTATAAAGTCTCTAGATTAAAGGTAAACCTCCCCTCTTTTTTATGGCGGCTTTTGAGCTGGGATTTTAATATTTCATTTTTTTTATTTCATTATCGTTTTTTAGGGAATTTCTGTGGGCGTGGCAGCTTCGATATTTGGCAGCGATTCTTGGTAGATATATGTATATATCATATATGAGTATTTATATAAATGCGGGGGAGGGGCAGTACTCTAAATATATAATATTTAATCGGTTTGCTTGCTGTGGGGAATCGTTTTTAAAATGTTTGCTTTAGTTTTAGTTTTAAATTTAATTTAGTTTAGTTCTTTATAGTTGAGATGCATGCATTTTTTGATGTATTTAGGTATTACTTGGTATTTTGTTGTTCTTGTTTGTTGTTGCCATTGTATAATAAATTGCTCTTGAATTTTACTATTAAAATTTCTCATAACTCGCCATTAAAAAAATGATCGTTTCGTTTTTAAACTTGTTTTTTTTTTTGTTTTTGTGGAGTGTATAAGTGATTTTCATAATATTTTCGTTAGTTTTGCGTTTTTTGGTTTTTGGTTTTTCCGTCATTTAACATTTATATGTATATTTGTAAGAATTAAACTAGAAAAATTCTAATCTGAGGTAATTATTCCATTAATTTGTATTCGTGTGTGTGTATGAGTGTGTGTGTATGAGTGTTGTTGTTTAAGAGAGTGAGTATAATGAGTGCCGCCCCTTGATCCTTTTTTTGTGGATATTCCAAGGAGGGCTAGTTGGGAAGCGTGCTTAGCCTAGAGCTTAGAGTCCTATGCCTGAAGAGTCCTTAGGGGACCCAAAGCGTTACTACTTAGCGAGTGGATTACCTTAATTTTATTTTATTTTATTTTACTTTTCTTTCTTCGAAGCAGCCACAAAACTGTTTACATTTCTTTAGTTTTTCATTTTTTTTTAGCTTTTTGTTTTTATTAATTTTGATTAAACTTAGGGGAATTTTATGCAGAACGCCAGATTGTGTTTATATAAATTTTGTCACAGTTATGAGTGTGTGTGTGTTGTTTGGGTGTTTGTTTGTTTTGAAAAGTGCTTGATTGTTTTTTGCTTTTGGAAACAACTAAACCTAAGCTTACCGAAGTACAATATCCAAAATAGAGACGATCTCGAATTCGATTCCTATGCGAATTTTACAAATTTCCAAGCCAAAAAAATATACCACATATCATTTTCCTTAAATTTCATTTGATTTCAGATCATCTTTAATGCTCTCACAGTTGGTGTTCCTTATCCGAAAATCCAAATACAAGTATATATAACCTTAAGACTCTCTTTCGAACTTAATTGCTAAGCCAATGCTCACAGATGTTGAGTTTATCCTTTGCTTTTTCCTTTCAATTTCAATTTCAAATTCAAATTCAAATTCAATTTCGATTTTGCAAGTTACGAATTAAATATCACATATCGGGGAGCTCTTTTTTGAATTGGAAATCAAGTGAATCCAAATGCAAATTAAAGTGTGTGCAAAATGATTGTAAAACCTAAGTTATATGTATTTGTAATGCCAATGTTTTTCGCTTATCAACTAGTTTTTGTGGCTGTCCTGGGAGTAGATGCTTAGCCTAAAATGAGTGCGATTCGAATGATTCGTGTGGAATGATTTCGATTCGATTCGATTTGATTTGTTTTTTTGTTTGGTGTTGTCTTCTTGCGCGTGACTAACTCTAAAATGGAATGCAATGATTCGAGTTGGGTCCTGAGTCCTGTGTGTCCTTAGACTGTGGCGATGTGTGTGTGCATGTTTTGTTTTTCTTGTTTTGACTGAAGATGAGATGACATGACATGGAGATGGAAGTGGAGATGGAGATGATCCTTTGAATGCTGTTTTATTAATTACAAGTAATACGTATTCAAATTTACACTGCAAGTCCTTCATCTCTACTGATTCCTTTACTGCTTTTCCACCTGCCCCACCTATCTTTTCCTTATTCTTTTTTTTTGGTTCTGCATCTGAGGTATTGTCGGGTGCTAAAGAGCCACACACTCGGCTACAAACGTTTCAACAATGAGGTAGAGAGTTCTGTTTGCTTTTGTTTGCTTCGTAGTTAGTCTCTGTGTTCGCTGGAAGTCCTTGAATTCTTCTTGATTAGTTCGCATACCTGAAATTGCTTGGATGTTCTCTATATCATATATAGTATGTAGTACTTATTCCCCCTACGGATACGGATCACTGTCTCTCTACGTATTGGAGATTTATTCATCATCATCAGATTTCATCAGTCAGTCAGTCGCTGTTGCTCATCACAATATCATCAAAATATCGACACACACTCGCACAGGATCAGTCCTTCGGTTATCCGGTTATCGGCTATCGCTAATGCTATCCCTAAATATACTTGTATGTATATATTTATCATAGATTTTTAATGAAGCTTAAACTAAATCTAGTCTAGGGTAATATATGATCCTACAGAGAACAAAACACAACATCGAGGGTTACAAGTTAAAACGAACTGTGTGTGTGTGAAGTGTGTGTAAAGTGTGTGTGTGTGTGTTTGGGCACTGCTAAAACCTAAGTACAACACATAGACACGACTTGGACTTGGTGACTTATAGCGAAATAAATATGGCAACGATTGTTCGACAATTCATACTCCATCAGCACGAGTGCGCCTCAAAAAAGATATATATAATATATGTATAGAGATATATTGTATATAAAGGGAAAGTCTATATATATAAACATTCCCCTGGTGTTGTAGTGTAGTGTAGTTTTGTGTTTCCTACTTGTAAGCCTATATAACCTATTTGCTAAATCAAAAAAACCCTGAAAGGGAGATGAGATGATTTTTGGGGGTTTTTTTTGTCGCGAGTTGGGGCTTCCGCAGTTATTTGATGGCTGCCTTGTGGGGCCTTCGCTCGTATTGCTTGCTCAACACTCCAGTTTTTACTCCTATATAAGCTATAGGGGCATCCCGGGGATCAACCGACTGTTGGTCCACTTAACCAGCGGTTCGTCGGCTCTCTATCTCTGCTCTCTGTTGCACTCGCTTAGTGCTTAATGCTACACTCTATACTCTATAGGGATAATTCCAATACAATATTCAATACAAATATAATACCAATAATAGTAGCAATACGACGAATACGAATGTACGAGGACGAGTCCATAATGCTCGCAAGTATCATAAATCAAATTCGTTTCTAGCAAAACCTGTGCAAAAATGCCGCAAATAAAGTCTCCTACGGGGGATATCAATTTCAATTTCAATTTCAATATCTCGATTTCGTTATCCTTTTTCGATTGAAGATCGCATATGTGTTTCTTCTTGACTTAAATATATATTTTCATACACTTAGTTGCTAAACAAGTAGTGTGCAGCCCTCTCTCAAGCGAACTTAGGTTTGTTGGGATCATAAAACTGGGATCGGGGATTTCGGGGTTAAGGATGCTTTAATTAGTTTAAGAAGAATTACGAAGAAGAATTGATTTAAGGTTTGTACTTTGGCATGAAATCTTCAACTTAACAGAGAACAAACGTGAACAAAAATTCGACTACAACGCTTTCACTTTTCACTTTCTACTTCTCTCTCTCAGGCTGCTCTTCTGCGCTTTCAACTTAAAATTCAACTAAGAAATTGATTTAGTGCTTTGTTTTTTGGAAGGGGGGAAGAACAGACAGGTAACTCAGTAAGCAATTTAAGTTTGCTAAGGATCAAAGAAAAGGACTCAAATTCAGTGGGGGAAGGAGGGGAAGAAGTTCGGTTCTAAGCTATCTGTTTAAGCTGCGATTAACATGTTCCTACGTCGAGTAATTATGTACTTCAGTGTGATTAAGATCCTATATGTGTGTCTAACTGAGGTAGCTGCTAAATTCTAAACTAAGTCGCGATCGGAGGAAGCTGGAACTAGCACAAAAAGATCCCATTCCTTGGTTTCTCCTTCTTCCTAGTCGGCAGTTTGTCGTCCGGCATTTAATTTGTTATCCTTTTTTTTTTAACATATTTATCGTGGGTTTATGTATATCTCAATCAATGCAACAGTTTGGCAAAACCAAAAACGAACCGAAATAGAAATCAAATAAATAAAACAAATGCAAAATTATTAAAAATATTTCATTTAATCATTTGAAAATTCAACAAAAATTCAATATTAATTGTAGTAATAATAATAGTAGAAAGTAAAGTAATTTTTGTCCTTTTTCAATTCTTGTTTTTATGTATTTTTTTTTGTTTTGTTTTTGTTTTTTATTGAAATACAATTAAATTTATTTAGTGGCCCATTCACGTAGCACAGTGAACGGAGTACGAATAATAATAATAATAAAAATCAACTAAAATATTCAACTAAATTACATTAAAAGTAGACATTCAAGTTGAATTGCCAAAATGTGTGTGTGTGTGTGAGAGACAGAGAGGGGGAGGAGGTTGGGGGAAAAGTGAAAAGGGGGGAGGGAGCACTGGGCGAGGGATGAAGTCGGGTATATAACATAAGAAGGTACAAAGTATACATAAAATATATATTACACATTACAAATGAGGCATAAACATAAGTGTGCTAAGTGTGTCTAAATTTAAGTTAAAAACAAAAATTACAATTATAATAAATTTGTTTGTGAAAAAAAGATCGACAAATAAATACCACAAATAAAAAGAGAATAAACGTATATATTTTGTTTTATTTTTTGCCTTGATTTAAGATAGTTATAATATGCATTTAGAAAACATTCTTATTAGTTTGTTATTTGTTATTTATTTTGTTATTTTTATTTAATTGTTATTGATTTTTGCTAATGTGGCTATCGCCTCGTCCTTGCCAGGACGCCTCCACTTCTCCTTCATTTACGAGTTAGTTTTTAGTTGTGATCGGAAGTCTGACTATTATTATTATTATTATTTTAGAATTATTACTGTTCCAGGGATCTCTGTTCTATATACTTTATCGTTTTTCTTCTTGGTGGCTGAGGTGGGCATAAGTTTTGTTGTGGTTTTATCGACTGCACATCATCCTAGCACATTTAACTAAAAACAAAAAACACACTGAAATCAAACTAAAACACGGGGCTGACTTACATAGTAGTTGGTGGTGCGGCTTGCATAGAACTTATTACCAATTAAATATCTATATAACTATACATTATGCTGCTTGGGGGAGGGGGGGTTTTTTTGTGTGTTAATTTGTTGTGTCATGTTTGTGTGGGATTTGGTTTCCTATAAAATAAGTTCACTTCCTTTTCACACTCTCCTCTTCTAGTTAGATTAAAACCTTAAATTTAGACGAAAATTATATATAAATTGTGTGCCAAACTTATATTATATATAATTCTCTCAAGTAAATGCCAAAAAAGTGTCGCTTGTCGTTTAGTTTCTATCAAATTTAGTTTTAGGTTTAGGTTTAGGTTTAGGTTTAGGTTCGTAGGTTATAGTTAACTTAACGGTAGCTCTATAAACGTATGCATAACAAAGTCCTCTCGTTATTGGTAGGTTAGGTGTGTGCTTATGTGTGTGTTTATGCAAAAAAAACTAAATCCTTTTTCTATTACTCAGTATCACGCCTTCTGATAAAACTTGTGTCCTTTAAATTAACATTTATTAAATATTTGGTATGTAAATGGCGGCAATAATAAATGCCCAAGAAAAAAAACAGAGGCGGCTATCCATTATTATTATTATTATTTTTAAAGAAAGGTCAGCATATGCATAGATCATAGATCCCTCAAAAGTTTGGTATATCAAACAGAAGGAACCCTCACCAAAAGTCACCAAATATAGGGTATTTTACAGGGTATTTAAAACCATTCACTGATGATGGAAAAAACAGAAAACGAAAGATGGAAAATAAAAACACCATCAAAATAATCATAAACTGACAGAAAGACAGACTTGCTTATTATCTAAACGCATTCACATTTGCTTTCGGGTTTTTGGGGTTTTAAATTTTTCTCAAAAAATTCGTTCCTTTCGAACAGCAACTCACAGAAATACGAAAATACATTTTCAATGTTCACAGGGGCTGAGCATATATCGGGGGGTTTATGTTGGTCACAGTTTTGGCTGTCTTTGCAATGGCATTTAGACATTTTCAGAAAATGTTTGTTTGCAACAGGATTTTCACAAGGGATGTCCTTTTTGGGGAAGGGGCCTGGCCTATTCACAATTCGGAGCTGGGGTTTTTTTTTGTTTTTAGAATTTTTTTATAAAAATTTCGTTCGTTTCGAACACTCACAGTGAAGTTGGTTAAATGAGCTTTGGGTTTCCCCACTAATGATTGGTTTTCCCAAAGAAGAAAACCAAATTGGAGGAAAACCCATTAACTCTTCTCACAGATGATTTGACGAAACACTTATAGGATTCTAAACTTTAAAGTTCGTATCGAACGCAATAGGGATTTTATGCCAATTAACACAGTTTCTGCTGATCTTTTTTATCGGGTTAAATCCTTTTCACAGGGTTACATATCAGGGGATTTTAGTTTTAATTAAATTAAAAGTTCACAAGGTTTTAAAATGGGAAATCAGAGGAAAGGAAAATACGAAATCTAACACAGTGTTGAGAGGTTAGTTTTAAGGTTTAGCTAGACTAAACTGCCTTTCACAGATGGGGACATATCAAAGGGGGCTTTACTTTAAATTGTATTTAAATTTTCACAGAGTCAAGACAAGGATTTTATTTTAATTTCATTAAAATTTTCACAGATTATAAAACTGGAAAATCAAAAGAACGGAAAGTGGAAAATCTAACACAGTTTTGAGTGGTTAAACTGCCTTTCGCAGTTGTCACATATGAAAGGGGGCTTTACTTTAAATTTAATTTAAATTTTCACAGAGGAAACAGAAGGATTTAAATTTTAATTTTATTAAAATTTTCACAGAGTTTAAAAATGTGGAAATCAAAAGAACAAAATGTGAAAAATCTAACACAGTTTTGATAGTTAAACTGCCTTTCACAGATGGGGACATATCAAAGGGGGCTTTACTTTAAATTGTATTTAAATTTTCACAGTGTCAAGACAGGATTTAAATTTTAATTTTATTAAAATTTTCACAGATTATAAAACTGGAAAATTAAGAGAACGGAAAGTGAAAAATCTAACACAGTGTTGAGTGGTTAGTTTTAAGGTTTAGCTTGACTAAACTTCCTTTCACAGATGGGGACATATCAAAGGGGGTTTTACTTTCAATTTAATTCAAATTTTCACAGAGTTTAAAAATGGGAAATCAAAACAAAACAAGCTGAAAAATTTAACACAGTTTTTGGGTGTTTAGCTTGCCTAAACTGAGTTTCACAGATGGGGGATCTATCAATTTGGGGTTTTACTTTTAATTTCATTAGAAAACTTCACAGATTTTGAAAGAAAATAAGAAGATTTAAAATTTCTTTCACAGATGGATTATTAAAGGGGTTTTTATTTTCAATTTTATTAAAAACTTCACAGATTTAGGTTGAAGAAAATACAGAAATTCGAAATAAAAGCAAGAAAGGGTGATGATTTTCTCAGGGGATTTGGTGACTTTTCGGTGCAGGGAATATATAAATACAAAAACAGGAAACATTGAACCGCTCTATTTAAATTTTTTGGATGTTTGCTTGCATACCATTTTTTTTTTTACAATTTAGAAAAATCGATCTTAAAACCTACTAAGCCTAAAAGGACAGTGAGGAGTGCTAAGGACTCGCCACCATTTTAGAGATATAATTATTGAATTGTAGCAAATGTTTCATATCTTCTCCCCATTTATCTCGCTTTACTCTGTCTCTCTCGTCTACTCCTACTTCTACTCTTTAACCTTTTGACTCCCCTTTTTGCTTTTTTGTTTGTGTGTTATTGAGCAGCACAGCAATTATTATGATTTGTTTAAACAATTTATAATGCCCTGCCTTCAATTTATGCTAAATAAAAGTGTTTCCCTCGTCGTCGTGATGTAAATGTTTCATCATCTTCGTTACTACCTTCTACTTTTTTTTTTTGCTTTTACATTTTGCTTGGTTTTTGTTTTTTTTTTGTAAAATGTATAAAAAAATTTGATTTAAAAAATAAAAAAATCATTGCTTTTCTTTTGCTTCTTTTTTTTTTAGGTAGATAGGTGTAGTTAGGTGTGTGTGTTAAATAAAAAAAATCTAAATAAAAAAAAAACTCAACAAAAAAATAACAAGAAATTTGTTTTTAGTTTTGCATTGTTCTCTCTCGGTGTTCTTATTATTGTTTATGTTTTTATGTTTTTGTGTGTTTGAGGGTGGTATACATAAAAAATCAAATTATTTAAAAAAAACTAAACACTCTTCTTCTTTTGTTTGTTAAATTTTAGCTAAAAGTAATAAAATGCGATCCTAGTTCATGTTGAGATAATCGTTGAAGAGCTGCATGCAGGCGGCGCCACCGCCACCGGCCACTTCCGCCTCCTGGAACAGCTGATTGCCATACAGCGGTCGTCCCCAGATATTGGCCGCCTCAAGAAGCTCTCCCGCCGAGGAGGAAGAGTTCGAGCTAACATCGGAGGTATCGGTTTTGGCCTGCTGATCCCGATTAATGTTCAGGTTGCACAGGAGATCGGTGAAGATGTCGTGACTGTTTAGATTGGTCCTGCCTGCTGCCTGCTGCTGACCCGGCAGCTCCCAGATATTCGGCTTGCCGTAATGCGAGGCACCGCTCCATCCGTTGGAGGAGGAACTGGAACTGGTCAGCGAGGCTGTCGGTGAGGCGGCATGTGGCTGATGTGGCTGCGACTGATGATAATGCTGTTGCTGTTGCTGTAGCTGCTGCTGCTGCTGTTGTTGATGTTGATCCCTGAGTGAAGCCGCTGCTGCTCCTTGGCTATTCCACAACATCATTTTGGAGGTGTCGTTGCCATGATTGCTCACCGTGGGACTAAGCGAGGGCTGTGATCCGCTGCCCGAAGAGCAGCCACTGCTGCTGCTGGAGCAGCCCCACAGGGCTGAGATGGCATCGCTTTGGCCCCAATTGGACTGCATCTTGTTGTTGTTGTTATTGCCGCCGCTGCTGGCTGCTGCTGAATTATGGCTAATGATTAAGTTACTAATACTGCTGCTGCTGCTGATGCTGTTTCCTGTTGTTGTTGTGTTGGTCAGTAGAAGGCTCTCGAGTCCTGGTCCTGATCCGGGGACTTTCTGTGTTGCAAGTTGTTGTTGTTGTTGTTCTTTGCTGCTGCTGTTGTTGCTGTTGATACTTGCTCATCGCATCTGCCATGGCCATCATGTTAATGGTTTTATTGGCCTGCTGCTGGTAGTTATTTCTCTGGAAAGTGGCGGCCACAGGCTGATGTTGCTGCGGCTGCGACTGATGCTGCTGCTGTGGCTGATGTTGCTGCTGCTGCGTCTGATGTTGCTGCTGTGCAGGCTGCTGCTGCTGCTGTTGCTGCTGCTGCTGCTGTTCGCCCTTGCTGCTGATGTTGCTGGGCATGAGGATGTGCTCCTATCAAGTCCGGATTTATTTGCTGCTGCAGCGGCGCCGAATAATCAATGGCGGCATTGTAAAGCTGCTGCTTGGTCTGCTTGATGGAGCTGGATCCGTTCGATGTTGATCCGGATCCGGAGGCCGTTGAAGCGCCCTGGGCACCTGGCGCCTGAATGGCAGCGGCGCCTGTTGCTGTACCTACGGGCGACTCCAACGGGGCCTCATGTTATGCGAGCGTTGGCAGCCGTGTCGATGGAATCGGCACGGTGTTCTTGGCATAGCAGAAGCTCAGTGGCTTGACAAAATGCGTATCCTGGGTGTTGCAATATGGACAGGTCACGCCATGCGAGTAATCACTGTAGAAGCTAAGACGCTGCTGTGGATGCATAAGCATCTTGAAGCAGTTATTGCACTGAAATGGTAGAAAAGAAAAAGGGGAAAAGAGATATGAAATTAAAGTAAACCCTAAAAACTTAAAGGAATTATATTTATAATGTAGATGAAAGAGTGTATTTCAAGCTTAATATTTATTAATTATATTTTTTACTACTCACCTTGAACCTCTCTGCACAGCAGGGCATGGCCGCAAAGATATCATATGCATACATGGTGCCCAGGACCAAACTGGAGCCATCCCACGGCTCCTTGCAGAATCTGTTTTGAAAGAATCGCAAAAAGGTTAGTTATATATATTATTCAAATGTCCATTTCCCCCCTCATATTTCCTTCGTATTTCCTGGGCGATCCTTACCTGCAGTTGATGACGCGATTGCTGGAGGTTCCGTCCAGGCAACTCATGCAAACACAGGTCAAGTAGAGAGTGCGTCCCTCGTATTTCACCTGCAAAAAGTCAAAAGTCGAAAAAGCGGAAGCGTTGTAAAAAGGTGCAGACAAAAGGCTAAAAAAGGGGGCAGGAACCAGCCGCATAATTCAAGCAGGAGCCTCGGGGTCTCAGACATACAATGAGAAATTATGGCAGGAAAAAGAATAAATTCTAAGACCCTGAAATACACTTGGGGAAAAGAAATTTAGGTTTTTCTAAGTATTTAACAATTGGAAAAGAACTGCAACTGATAAATATTCAAGTTCTCTACTTGATTAATAAGCTTTACATTGCAATTCTAGATTTCTAAGGATACAAAACAAGAAAACCAAAATCCAAATCCAAATATTACCCTTAACTGGTTATAAATTTCACATTTATATATACTAACCATCATATATTCCCCTTTTATTACTTTATTTTATATATTATATTTATTTAAAGAAAAACCATTTCAAACTAAAAGCAAACACAAGGATTTTAATTCAAAGAAAACCAACCAAAGTTGATTTTTTTGTAGTTTTGTCTAGTTAAATACCCTTACAAAGCATCGAAAAAGAAAATTAAACCCCACAAAGCAAATAAACTGTCTTTTGTTAGAGTATCAGCTTTCTGATTTTCTACTTTTCCACTTGTGTCAAAGGGCAAAGAATAAAGCGGGGACCTCTCCCCTTCTTCTCCAAGACCAAAGAATTGAGCGCATTCTTGCATGCCTGACAAAAGGCAAAGGGAGGTGGAGCCGGAGATGGAGTAGGAGCTGCAGCTAGGAGGAGAAGCAGGAGAGCCCTGCCATTGCGACGCGACATAATAATTTCAAATAAAATGCAAAATGCATAAACTTGTCCAGGAGACGAGACTGAAGCCGCCACCGCCCACGAACAAAAAAAGGCCGGCAGAGCAGACTCGACTCGAGTCCAAGTCAAAGTCAAGGGAGGAGAACCCAAACAGAAAGGCACAAAAGAGCCAATTCCAAAAGCAGTCAGTAAAGGCAGCACCACCAGCAGCAGCAGCAGCTGGCAATGAATTATAAATCCAGGCTTAAATTAAAGCCCACAGAGGAGTTGCAGTCGCAGAACCCTGAGCAGCCAGGGAAAGCAGGGAAAATAAGCCCATGAAAGCGTAGGTCGTGCGTGCAGCAGTTTCCCCCTTTTTCTTTTTTTTTTTACTTTGCAGACAAAATGCAAAATACAAAATGTGCAATGTGCAGTTTTCCCAACTCTTCCCTGGCGTAATTACGCCGACTTAAATGGGTCATAAATTGCGGGGACAGCGCAGACATCCCCAGCCGAATGGGAGTGGCGGTGGCAGTGGGAGTGGGAGTGGGTTGGGGGGTAAACGGGGAGACATGGAAAGGTGGAGTCCACCCGAAAAGGTGGAGTCCACCCGAAAAGGTGGAGCTGCAAGCTCGTCCCGCTAATTGCAGCTGAAAGTTCTTTGGGGCCACGTGGGCGAGTGAAAGCGGAAAGGTTGCCACGCGAGTGGGTGTGGGGGAGTGAGTGGAGTTGAGCACATTTGACGTTTTTATAAATGATGAGGCTGCACTGGAAATAATTTTATAATAAAGAGTAGAAGAATCTAGATTAATTTGGGGAGAAATTGTAAAAGTTTTGGAATCAAATGCTGAAGTCTGATGAGTTTTTTGAAGGAGACTTTAAGAAATCTTTTAAAATTACTTGAAGAGCCAAAAATATTTCTAAAAAAAAATGGTGGCTACAATTTTCCCTCTGTTATAATTTCTCATAAATATTTTATAAATTTCCCTCTGTTTAATTCCTCATATATATTTTTTTCTTGCAGTGCCTGTCATTACTCACCTCAATGCAGCCGCTGGAATGCTGCTTGGGACTGAGGAAAAAGGAGCCATCGACCAATGGATAGCGATCGAATACAAGCAGCGGCTCCTCGCACAGAATGCAGGCCACGCGGCTCATCTGGGATTGGGCCAGCGAGGAGAGGATAAAGAGCCGGGTCTCATCATTGCCATGGTTGCCCTCGTCTTCGATCTGGAAAGAGTGCACAAAAAATAAAGAAAAATTATTAGTGACAAGTTTAGGTAACTTAACATAAACTTGAAGATAAAAATATTTTTTCTTTAAATTTACAGAACCCCCTAAAAATGTCTGTAAATTATTTCCAAGATGAAATCTTCTGAATTTCTATATAAAAAACACTTTAAACACTTAACTCCCCACTTCCTAGACCCTAAAATAAAATATTCAAAATTCAAAATAAGTAAAAGTTCGTTACCCCGCTTACAACCTTTCCTATAATATAAAGCCACTGAACCTACACCCAGTGGTTCCCTCTGCCCAGAGGTGTGTGTGTCCAATGAACATTTCCAATATATGTCTGCCGAGGGACTAAACGAAGCAACCAGCTAGCGTCTAAGCGCCAACAAATGAACCATAAAATCCAAACGTGCCGGCACAACAAACGAAATAAAAAAAAAAGAAACAAGAGTAGGTGCTGCTTCGTTGTCTAAGCCAAAGTGGCTAACACGTTGCCCAAATTGAATGCACACACACACAGAGGAGGACACAGAGGACCACAACCAGGTAACCATCTAAGCCAAGTTAAGTCAACCAGCCAGCTAGCTAGCAGTCCAGGCCAATTCCCAAATCGATAATCAATATGGCGAGCCGGCGGCAGAGGAGCGCTCACACTCCAATTGGCATTTCCAGAGTTGGTAATAAAGCCGTCAAAAAGGCAAAACAAAAAAAAAATGAAGGTGTTGAAAGGATACACGAAATATGGCTAAGGTGGGAATAGTTATTTCAGAGGCCATCGCCGCCAATCAAAGCCAACTAACCCAATGATGAGGGAATATATTTGTGACTCGGTTTTGGGTAATTTGTGATGGTCCAAAACCGGCAGGCACCTGACCAGACGGAATAACAGCACTCAGACCTGAATATAGTTTATACAGTATATATGGACAGGTGAATAATTTAGTGAGTGTAACGAAATTAAGGCCAAAGGACACGTAGAACCAATCAATTGCAGCTAAAGGAATGTCTTTCTCTGGGACAGCAGCAGCAGGTTTAATGCACTTTTAATATGCGAGCAAAGGTGGAGGAAGGAGTTTGGTTGGGCAAACACAAACCCCTAAAATCGTGCTAATATTTGCTCAGAACTTTTGCCCAGGCATCCAGAAGGATGACAACAACAGCAACTCTTGGCTAAAATAATCAACAAATTAATATTTGCACGGGCACCACTCGGCTGTTGGGCCCATTGCAATTGTCTTTTGTCCCTTGGCAGTGTTTTTGTTTGCCAACTTCTCTTGGGCTCATAAATCTTGGCAACAATAAAATCAACTCTTAACAACAGAGATTCGATTAATGAATGTTTGCCTTTCGGTATTCACTTTTGCCTGCGTAAACGATACGAGGCACAATTTTCACTCATTAAACAAAAGGACTTGGAGTTGGAGTAGGAGTCGAAGGCCAGAGTCCGTGTCCTCATCCTTGACAAGGGGTGAGTTGCTAAAGCAATTAAGTTGATTGCTCAAGGAGAGACCATGTTGATCCTGGGGCCTGGGTGTGAGTCCTGTGCTCGTCTGGGATTACGAACGATAACAATATAACCCAGATAGCACAGGCAACTGCAGCAATAATGCTTCTCTTCACCGTCTGTATTGCCGCCTTCTTACATGGCCAAAAAGAAAAACAAAAAAAAAATATACACAAGAAATAATAAAGGAATGCAGACGCACATGTGTAGTACATTTCATCACAGTCCTGGCAGGATTTTCGAGGGGGTTTTCTTTGGATTTTAAGGCACAGCAAGAAATTATGTACAAGAAGTACTTACAACGTTTTATTTTAAATTTAAACACAGTTAAAGTTGATTTCTTTCTCAAGCATTAAGCTTTAATTATACAATTTTTAAGGCTTTGCCTTTTTAATATTTTATAATTTTTATTAAATTAATATTTCCTTTTTTATTTAAACCTCTTCTTTAAAAATCCCTTTGCATTTTATTTCTCTGTCTCGTGTCATAAATATTTCGCATCTTCATGTTGGCTACGTGACGATTTGCTAATTTCTCGAGTTCAGCTCTTCTCAGTTCTGTTGAACTCGCGCGTTCCCCCCAAAAAAGAAAAGAAAATGAACTCAGGCTGCAGGAGCAAAGGATTGAGGACTCTGTGTCTGTCTTGCTCTTCATAATTTATGAGAGTCGCGTGTGCAAAGTTTTTTGGCAAAACCGCAGCACAGAGGGAAGCTCCCTCTATGCACAAATTATAAGCATGAAATTATTATTATTGCCGAATTTCAAGATTATTGTTAGGAGAATAAAACTTTTCATGTACGCCAAGAAACCCGTAAAAGTCAAAAGTCGAAGTGCAATAAACTCCTAGCCAGATCCTAGGACTCTCTGTCTTTCATACATTGGCCTTCAGCAGGACACAGCACTAATGAAGCCATTGAGTTGTCACTTCCTTTGGCATAAATCAGGCAGCATTTCCTTTTCCGCGCGCCCATAAATATCAACAACAACAACCCAAAACTCTATGCCAGAGCCACAAATCAAAAAGGTTGCGGGGGGAAACACACCCCGAAGACAGACAATGGGGCCTGGAACCAAAAACTACAATTCAATGCGATTTAATTCTCGTTAGTTTCGAGCTTCAAAGTGCTTTGCTTTTCATAAAAACACATTAAATTAAATGGCATTTGTTTTTAGGGAGTAGGAAGTCTTTGCTGTTAGTTAATCCATTAAAAATGTCACCCATAAATATTTCACATCAAGAATTTCCACTCCCTCTCCACCATCAAAGAAAAATGTCTCCATTTGCCCACACCTCCTGGCTTTCTGGCTTCTTTAAGCTTTATGCCTGAAAGTTAATAAAACTGCTTAATATTCTTCAAATCGCCTTTGTGAGTTTTTGCCCTCCGCCGCCAAGTGTTTGTGCAGACAGTGAGCAAACACACACACACATGGTTGGGCCTCCTCCTTTTACCTTTTTTGGTTACCTTTTTTAGATGGGGGGGAAAAATCCTCATTATCGTTCAGTGGGCGTTATTGCGGAGAAAAACTATTTTATTAACCCGGAAAAACTGTTTACCCGCACCACATCATTCTCAATTGTCAATTGTCTCAAGGCGCGCGCGTGTGTGTGTGGGGGAAATTGAAAAATTGTCTGCTGTTTAAATGGTTTTTCCTCGGGGTTTTGCAGCAAAAACCTATGTAGGCGTTCTTCTCTTGCCAAAAGAGACAAAAGAAATGGCAGAATAAATTTGAAAATTGTCATCGGGAAAAGCTGACAGCTTTTGTCGTGGGCGTGGCGCGCGGTGCTAGGTGCTTAATTTAAGCAGCAGAAAAATAAGTTTGCTGTCTCCCAGCGAGACACTTTGATCAATGGGCCAGATGTGACCTGTGGATTAGGAGTTAAAGCCAATGACAACAAGCCACCGACAATGGCAACAATACTGTCTCCTCTATACTACAACAGTGCAGAACAACAAGACACTGACAATGAAATTGCAGTCAAAAGGGAGAGAGAGGGGAAGGAAAATCCTCAGGAAGGGGCTTGGGCACTTTTATAAATGAAATGGAGTAATAATATTTTGCGACAACAAAATGCAGTCAAAGTTAAGGGGGAGAAATATGGTAAACTAAGAAAAACTCGAATGAGGAATACCTAGGTTTATAATATTTTTGTTGAGATAATAATAAATAGAGGAGGAAATATTTAAAACATGAACTTAAATTGTTAAAAATCTATTCCAAATTAGAGTACTCAACATATATTGACATTTTAAAGTCTCAAATATTTTTTAAATAATTTTAAATGGCTCCTAAGTATGCTACAAAATGTTCGAACCTTTAAAAATGATATTAAATTTATTTAGACACATTTTAAAATGATTTTAAATTTCTATAACATTTATATTCAATTTTTTATCATCTTAAATATTTTTCAAATCATTTAAAATGCAACAAAATGTCATAACCGAATTTGTTTAACAAATTCGCTTCTTAAAAAAATATATTAAATTTTTGTAGAAACATTTAAAAATAAATAACAATTTTTACATTTTTTTTACCACTCCAGATAGTTCTTAGGATCCGAAAAAAATAAAATAACACTAGAAAACTTCCTGCTTTCACACTCTTCTCTTCTTAAAACCAACATACCCCCCACAATTTTCCAGCATAGAAAGGAAAACATAGCATACCGCCAGGCGCAGCTGTGCAGGATCCTCAGAAGCACACAGCGAGGGAGAGACTCCTTGGAATTAATATGGGTTTGGTGGCATTCACAGAGCAACACCAACAACAATGCAATCCAGGCAACACAACTACTATATAGCAAACATGGCAGACAAACAAACATTTCAATAAATTCAAAAAGTACCAAGCCAGACAATGAAAACTGCAGTGGAGGAAAAACAAGCGAAGGGAGTGCCCGCTGCTGCCAAGTCAAAGGGAAAAGCCTGCGGAAAAGCAGAGAGTGAGCAGCCTTGCGTTGCACTTGGTTGTACAACAACCGTGAAGTGGCTTAAAAGCTTGTCCAGGGAAACTCCAAACAGGCAGCTGCTATTCGCATTGTTTTCCCAAACCCAAAACCTCTCCCCCCTTTGGAAAATCTCATGTCATTTGCACTTAATTCAAATGCGCGACACAATTGCAAAATAAAAAGTATATATATAAAATAAGAAAAACCCAAAAGAAAGAGTGAAAAGTTTACATGGAAAAGAAGGAGCTTTGCATATCTAGTCGCGGGGCTTGTGTCTGGGTTATAACTTCATTAGGCGCATTGGAAGAAATGTTTTTGATAAGCTGCCTGGCGTTCTTTTTCGCGGGTTCAAGAAACTTTGTTCCTTAAACACCAAGGACCTAAGCGTGTGCCAAGTTTTTTGTTTTTTATTTTTTTGTCCTTGCCAAAAGAGATTCCCTTTCAGTTGAGGGGTCCTCGCATCTCCGTTCATTTTAATTCCTACTCATCCTTCATCCTTGATGTTTGCATTTTATTTTATATTTTGCATTCGCTTTTAGCCATTAGCCAAATGCTCTTGGCCAGAAAAATATCCCTCTTCTGACCTTTAAATATCAATTTGCAAATAAATTGTATTTGCTTTTGTTGTTGCTGACTGACTGGACACAGGACGAAGGACGAAGGACCCTGGACTTTGGGTCTCGTTATTTATCGTGCGTTCAATGTGCTATGGCATAATGGCTTTCTTCGATTGGGAGAAGCTTTATGTACAACAAAAACAAATGCAATTTCCAATTTCATTTTTCTGGCAGCGCCTTGAAGTATGCTTTTGCCTTTTCTGTTTTTTTTTTTTTTTGCACAGTTTATTGAACTGCATCCTGCCGCGAGGCTCCTTTCCCTTTTATTTCTCTGCCCTCCACTTTAAACTTTATTCCCGAGCATAACAATTATTTTTATATGAAAAGCAAATTTCAAAGGCATCTCCCAGACATGAGCCAGACATTGATGGTTATTGGATCCTGCGTGTCCTGCGTATCCACGCCCCCCGCATTTTCCACGCTAAGTAAGCAATTTAAATGCATGCGGTGACCGTTAATAGTTTTATGGCATAGCCTCTTGTTTAACTTAATTGTTTAATTATTTTTTAAGGCACTCCCTTCTGTTCTTCTGTAATTTTTTTTGAAGGAAACTACACATTTTACAAAGTCACAGTACATTGCTTTGATTTGAACTTAATCCCCAGGACATTAGCAACCGAAAAACTAAACGAACTGTAAGCCATTTCCCGAAGGGAAGAACAAAAAATAAAAAGGGGGAAAAGGAAAAACTGTGCAGAGCGTAGAGTGTATCCTCTTTGGTGTAATTTCTTCCACTTAACTTAATCCCCCCTGATGCTTTAAGGCAAGCAAACATATGTATCGCTCTCGTGTTTATATGTATATATATATAGCAGCAAACACTTGGGGGGTTTATATTTATTTTTCTTCGTTTGCTTGCTTGCTTGAGTTTTCTTATCAACTGGCGCACGGTGCGTATGCGTTATGTGCCATGCGAGACTGATTAACTTAATGAAATTTAACCCGGCGGCTAAAGAGCGTTGGTATATTAAATAATAATAAATACTGTTTAAATTGGTATACTTAGTCAGAAGCTAAGTGAGTTTAGATAAATTTTATAAGGGTTTATTCTGTAAATATTTTTGAATTTTTAGTTTGTGGCCCTTAAAATAAAGATGATTTATTGTTTTACTCTTTTACTCTTTAGAAAACGAAAGAAATTTAAAATAAAAATAATAATAAATTTTTAATAAAACAATTCCTTTGAATACATTTTTGAAATTTTAGTTTGTGGCTTATAAAATGATGCTGATTTATGGTTTTGTTTCAAAATTACTCTTTAGAAAATTAAAAAAATTTAAATAAAGAATCAGGTAAATTTAATAAACATTTCTTTTGTAAATACTTCAGATTTTTTAGTTTGTGACTTTTAGAATAATGTTAATTTATTGTTTTATTTCAAAACTACTTCTTAGAAAATTTAAATAAAGAAAGATATATATTTTTAGGATATTTTTATTTGAATTTTCAGTTTGTTTGCTTAAAAATACACTGATTTAATGTTATATTATAATTTGAAAAATGTATTAAAAATAATAAAAATATATATTTAAAGGCTTCAGAAAAATGCTTAATGTTTCCCAAGCAAGTAATTAGCATTCAACCTACTTTCAAGGAAAAATAGTTTTCTTCCCATTTCTAAATTTCCTTAGCATTTCCTAGGGTTAAGTCTACACTCCATAGTTCTTATCGAGTCCATGGATCAATGAACCTCACCCGAACTACACTTTTTCCAGCTCCAGGCGGCGATAAGTGCTGTCAACAACAGAAATAGTCGGACGACAGGCCTCCATTTCGAAGTGCAAATAGTGACAGAGGCAGGGAAAAGCCAGCTGAGGGGAAAAGTGTAGGAAAATAGATAAGAGTAGGGCCAAGTGGGGAGTCAACAAACTGAGCAACAAAACGGCTGCATTTACCCACCAATTGATCGCCACAAAAGGCAAGGAAAGGGGTGAGGAGACCAGTTGAACCTAATTAAATTTGCCTTTTTCCAGGCTCTCTATTTTTTCTGGACTATTTTTTTTCTGCTATTTTTTCTTTACTATTTTTTTTGTTTGTTTCCTATTTATTTTTCATTTTCTCCTCTTTTGTTTGCTGTAATTTTTATCGCGCGCAGCAGTGAGAAATCGCTTGGAATGGAACTCTCATTTGGAGCATATCTTTATAATTGCCAGAGGAAAGTCAAAGCTAAATAAAAAGAATTTCAAGAATAGTAAAATAGCAAATAGGAAAAGCAGAGCAGAGAGACAAGCCGTCTGCATTTTAATTACAATACAAAAGAGGAAAATGGCGTGGAAATTCTAACCTCAGGGAAAAGTTATAAGCTGGAAAAGAAAAAAAAAACAACCAAAGGAAAAGAGTTTTCGGGGAAAAGCGCGTGTTTCCACTGGCCAAAGTTTGATTAAAACAAAAGAGACAGAAAAACTTTTCGGTTTTTTCTTTTGGCCAAAAAGGACACTCGATAGGCAACTCTCCGAAAGAGAAACTTTTAAGAATCACATTGCAAATGCAAGGCTCCTCCTACACCCAAGGAAAACTTTAACATTTCCAGGTTAAAGGTTCAAAATAATATAATTAAAAAGCGGAGGTTTTCGACTCCAAACAAAAGCAATTCGCCACAGCTCACAGCGTCAAGTGAAGGCCAAAAATGGAAATCCTGAGAGTTGGGGGGAAGCAACCATAAAAAACGCAGCCAGACGCAGACAATGAACGGAATCCTTGCACACCCACACAAACACACAAACACGAAACGCACATAATGAAAATGTCAAAATAAACACGACATTAAAAACCTCGAAAAACCTCCACACACAGAGAAAGGACACGCAGACAGACAGACAGAGACTGAGCGACTGAAGAAGCCACTGCACTCGACGCCCGCTTTAAAGGCCAATAAATGACGAGGGTCCTTGTGGCTGCACCTCAATGAGGGCTTATTTGGCACTCCAAGGATCTGAGGAGCTGATTCCATTGGGGCCAAAAAAGGCAGTGTCGCGTTGAATTTAAATTTGTAAAGGCTTTTCCTTACTTGCATTTACTTTAAAGTGTGCAAATTTTATTTTTATTAGTTATAAATATTTATTTATTGTTTCTTTTTGTATTATTTATTTAAAATAAAATGTATAAAACACATTTTTTAAATCCTTTTTTTAAACTAGTTCCCCCAAATATCCTCTAGTTCCTAGGACACATCTCTGTTTTCCCACAGCTCTCTTCACATGTGCCAAACTCACTGATGATATGCTGATGATACCAAGTTTTCAGCGCTAATCGCGTCACAAAAGAACAAAAAACACAGACAAAGCTCTGGGTTTTTGGGTTCACCTTTCTCCGCTTTTGCGGTTGAATCACTTTTGAAGGTGTCACTAACATCGCTAAGTAGCTTTGGCTGCTCCCGAGCTCTCCTCTCTCTCTCTTCAGCTCATTAGCATTTCTAATTAAGGAGCAGCTACACAGACTCGCATATGAGCCGCAAGGATAATGACACCTGCCACACTTAGACGGCGAAATGAGAATGGGGATTATCATGAAATGGAAAGTGTGTTTTTTGCTTCTTTTCCAGCAATTTTCACTACTGCCCGTTGGCCATGTAAGCTGCATGTTTAACGGCAATTAGAGCGAACCGCCCACTTTTTCCACAACGCCACCTAAAAAATATATATATAAACTCTATATATACTCTCTCTCTTTATAGATGAGAGAAAAGTGACCCAGACAGTGGAGGGCGCGGCTGAGCTTCTATTAAAAGTGAAAACATTTACATTAATAATTAGCCAGCCAGGACCTTCCCCCCATTCCCACTTGGCTCCTGTTGAAAACACAGCACTTTGTTGGACACTAAAAACTTCATCAAGTACAGAGCACAAATTGCAATTAATCAGGAGAAAAGGGAGAGAGTGAGTTGGGGTTAAAAAACTGTTCTCGTCCAAGTTGACAGTTTAACTGACTAAACAAGGTGCGATAAGTGCTTGCTCAGACAGGGGGGAAAACAGCCAAAAACAGAAATCAGCGCAGGACAATGACCAAGGACCAGCAGATGGTAGGTAATGGTGATGGTGTTGAGAAGACAGGACACAGGATGTAGCAAACTGAAGGAGGAACAGCTGCTGTCAGCGCTTAGCGGAAAATGAAAATGATTTAAAGCACATGGCCAGGGACAAGGACAAGGACCTTCCAAAGCCATGTACTTAGAGAAAAAAATCCTTAAAAATTCATCCCAGAAAGGGCTTAATTTCTTTAAACTCAAATTCTATTTTTGTAAAATTTTTTAAGCCTTGAAAAGCTTAGTTTCTTTTCTAGAAAGACCTTTTGCCATATCCTTTTTCCTTCAGTGCATTCCCATTCCTTTTAGTTTTTACTCCAAATCTCTTTATTCATTCCTCCAAAAAAACTTTCGCTTCTTTTGCAGTGTCCCTTTCAATGGCTTAAAGTTTAAAGTGCAATCAGGCTAAATTTCTGAATTTTTCATTGCATATGTGGACTCAGCTCCACCCTTTTCCTGGCCACTCCATTTTGGGTAATCAAACTAATGAACCTCCATTGCTGAGCTTGGGGTTTGGAGCAAGGGAAAAAATGCTTACAAATTGCATTGGTCAGACATGTGAGAGGGTCGAGAGTCGAGTTGAGGTTGCTTCTCGTTGAGCTGAGTTGAGTGGAGTCCTTCGGGTGCTTGACTCCTTCATGAAAAAGCAAAAATTCCTGTGCTGGCCAGGTGGTAGACATACAGAAGGTTTACACCAGAAAAACCCACACAAGCAAACACACAGTTTTCAAACATCAACCGCAGAGTAATTAAATTGCAGGCGACTCGTCTGATGGTTTCTCTCCTTTTTTTATATATATATATTTTTTTTGTTATTTACCCGGCTCGGGATTCACTTACAGGATTGAAGGACGAATTTTGAACTTGTCGATGGGGCACAAATTTCAAGCACGCATGTCAAGACCCCAGGATAATTTCATTACATTCACACAGAATGAGAGAAGACACTGCTGAATCCCTTTTTCTAAATGAATCCCGAAATAAATAAATAAAAGCTCCCACAAAAATTCAGCAAAAAAAAAAGAAAGGAAAAATATATATCCGACAGATACAAGAAAAGGGCGTTTTGGGGGGCGTGACTGGTTCTTAATTAATTTTTGCAATCACCACTGAGACGGCTGCGATTTCCAATTCGACTTGAGCTGCTTATGGCTAATGAACAGAAAATAACAAAACAATACTTAGGAAGAGAACAAACCAAAAAAAAAGAAGGTAAGGAACAAATCAAAAACCAATAAAAGGCAATAAAGCCAAGTACCAAGGAGACAAGTTCAATGCACTGCACAACTTCCCTGCCCCCCTCTGCCTTTGGTTATTTATTTAAAAGAAGCTTAGGATCAAAGGAGCGGAGTGCCGAGATAGCAAGGGCAGCGCATAAATTTTGCCAGCGTTGCAGAAATAAAAAGGAAATCCATTCAAGGATACAAAAACGCGTTAAGTGCGCCAAATAAAAAAGAAAAAAAAGCATTTACAACAACAAAAATCTATATAGAAAAAAGAAACCCGCGTCGCCGTAGAGAGAAAGGATATGCCAGCGATATTGCAAAGTTAAATCAATAAATAAAGCATCAAGCGGAGGGAGCCAGGGAGAGCGGCGCCCCATCAACGTCATTAAATCAATGCTGCCTGTCGTTGCCAGCAATAGATAACGACCAGGACAAATCGGAGGAGTTGCCCACTGCCAGGTTTTTAGGATTCAGGATCCAGGAGGAGGCACCCGAGACAATGGCGGCGACGATGGCAAATGCAGCGAAAGTTTGCCAAGTGACATTAGCACAGAGAAAGGACAGGGGCGCAGGGACAGTGGAGTTCCAGGATCCAAAGGTGGCCTAGAAGGAGCCAGGGGCAAACACTTAAAATTCTGCAGGAAATATACACTAATAGAAAAACTTGTAAAATTTAATAATATAAAAAGAAAATATATCTAGTAAAAGGATTTAAAAGGTTAATAAATACAAAAAAGATTTTTAAATAAAAGTAAATAATTAAAATTTAAATCTTTTAAATATTATTATAGATTTTTAATGCTATTTTCTGTCCCTGCAAGCTAGGAACCTTCACAAGAAGAATCCCTTTCGAGGAAAATTCTAGTCCTGGAATGGGCGCCGTGACAAGTGGCGTCTGCCGAGAGTTGTTGTCAGACACAGCCCGCGACAATGCCAAAAACACAATTGGGGCGTGTCCACGGTTGCAGGTGGCAAAGGGTGAGTGAAAATGGCCAGGCCAGGATCCTAGAATCCTTAAGCGATGCCAGCAAAAAGCCATCTCTGTCTTTCTTACAATCTCTGCACTCAAGCCGAGACAAACTCAATTGTTTTTGTGCAAAGCCAAGGCAAATTTTTGATTGAAATGCAGACAAAAGAGAGATAATGAGGAGCAGAAAGGGAAGGGAATCCATCACTGGAGCTGCTGAAGGATTAGTTTAATGAAATTTAAGCGACTACTGGAGCACCAAGTAACAAAGTAAGAAACCCTAGAATGTTAAAGAAAACAATTTTTAGGCAAAGAAAAAAACATTCAACAGGTTAAATAATTTTAAGAAATATTTTCTAAAATATTATGAAGACTTGTTAAAGCTGAAAACCTTTTAAATTAAATTAAAAATCAATTACCAGCCATAAGTAGACGTCTGTCCTTGGCTAATCTTATTGATTAGCGCCTTGAAACTTGTGTCCTTGATGGCCCTGGAGAGGAAGTGAAATCCCGGACTCGGAACCGAAAAGCCCCGACAAACAAAATCGAAGCCAACTTAAATCCAAAAGCGGCACGTGACCATAGGCAGCCAGCAGAGCGGAAATGTTTGTCTGCCAGGGCTTTCGCCCAATGCCCCACACTCTCAGCCGCTTCTTTCTGGCCAGACAGCAGACTAAGAAGAAGACCAAGAGACCAAGATATAGCCATGTAGATGGGCGATAAGGCGTCAAAGTGGCAACAAAGTCAATAAGCAAAATGTTTGTGGTGCACAAAATGTTTTCTGCCACAGCCGCCGACGGCATTGAAATCCTTTAATGTGCTGTTAACGATAAGCCAACAAGGAGCTGAGACTGGGCTAGAATATATAGTATATAGTATATATAGTATAGTATATCCCCCTCGATATGCAAAGGACTTTGGCCGAAAACTAGCTAGAAAACGAGCAGCGAATATTAAAACAAATAAGCCGGCACATAATGGACTGCCCCAGGATAGCTTTGGGGAAAGCGAGAAGGAGAGGTGGTCCTACTAGACAGTGTCCTTCTTCTCTCTCTCGATATTTTTAGGCAAAGCTCTTTTGCGACCCATGTCAAATAAGTTAAACAGACATGAAAGGCTCCTCCGCCTGCTCTGGCTGTCCCTACAAACCAAAGTCCAAAAAAAAAAAGAAAGTGGACACCAGGGAAAAAAGGGAAAGAGACAGTCTAGGGATGTGAAGTATTTAAAGCGATATATATTGAAAGTAAGGATATAAATTAGGGAATATGATATTAAAGGGGAATATAAGATACAATTGATATTTAAATCAAAAGTATTACTTCGAAAATCGATACTATAAAGATATAATAAATAGGAAAGTAATTTTGACATATTAAAAAAGTCGCAGCTCTATCGATATTTTCGATATACATTTCGATATCAGCACTAAGAAGTATTTGCATTATATATTTATATATTTCTCATTATATTAAAATTATACGGGATTTATTTCGTTGGACAATTTGTAAAATCCTTTTAATTATTCAAATAATATAGAATATTTCATATTTTTACGATACCTTTTTTTCCTTTTCCGACAAACATCCCTAAGCCAACCCCAAGCGAAAGGGAAAGAGGGATTTTTAGGAGAACCCAGTGAAGTTGGTCAATGACTCTACAAAGTCTGGCCCGCACCGAAATTGAAGTTGAAGATTTGCCAACAAACATACGAAAAGCAAATAACATAAAAATTAAAACGAAATTTATTTACTTATGCGAGCCAACGGATGCGACTAATTGGTGGTGGCCACTCTGGGGGCTAAGTTAATGAAAAAATATGCATGTGAGGAATCGTATTTTTTTCCAGGTAGAAACAGCAACTCCAGACTCCCGTCCATGTGTGACTGGCACACGTAAAGTTCAGTGAACTTTACCTTTGGCTGCTGGCCGTCGTAAAAATCAATAGGCGGGATCCCATGCCAGTTTTTAAAATACATTTTACATTTCGTCCGCCAGCGAAATGAGCATCAAAGGCACTTCAAACATCAGCATCATCGGCATGCGAAAATGTTTCGACAGCCGCTTATGAATGAATATATATATATATATATATATAAAGCCAACAAACACACTCCACTCAAAAAAAACTCAGCAGCAGACTCACTTGAAGTGCAAGTTTTTGGCAGACTGCGAGTCGATTTCTCCACCCATTTCAGGTTCAGGCCAACAGCAGCAGCAGCAGTTTTCCCCCCTTTCCTCATCAAGCTATTTAAAGGCATCTTTACGAGCCACGCGAAAAAAAATATATATATGCAACTGCAAACGAAGGAAGCCATTAAAAACGCCTCATAATTTAACGAGTAAGCACGTTTGATTGAAGCAGAAAGGGAAATGCTTTAGCCAAGAGATATAATAATCATGGCATCTTTACAATTCTAATAGGCGGGTTCTTCAAATAAGGCATGCCTTTACCCCATTAAATTATAAAAGATCCATGGTTATTAATAATAACATCTAATTTGCCTACATTAAAACTTTAAGGTAGGAAGGAAACAATGAAAAAGCACTTACTTTTAAAGGCCTTAATTAAGGAAAAGTCTTTAATCAATAGTAAACTAGTTAAACTTTTAAGGAAAATAAGACTGCTATTTGAAATATAAATAATCTAATATTTTAAATAGTAGTTTAGTGAAAATTTAACATATTCTTTTAAATATTTTAATGTTTAGACATACAATGTCCTCTAATCTTTCAGTTTCTCTCAGCCAAGACCTATAATTTTCCACTGAGCATATAAATAATGTTTGGTATTTGGCTGGGCGTCATTCTGATTGCCTTTTTGCGATAAAAAAAAATTGAGCTTGCCACACGCTTGTGCCCCAAAGCTGTGGCAGCTGTTGGTAATTGAGTTGTTGCAACTGGCAGAGTGAGACTTATCGTTGATCTGCAGCGATTTGCATTATTAATTAGCTACGATTTTAGTAAAATATTACGCATACGTCCCGTGGGCAGGCGCATCTTGAAGCTAAAGAGGCCCCTCTTGCGATGATGATGATGATGATGATAATTTTGCTCTTGGCCAAACACCATTCATCAGAAACTGAGAAAAGCAACAGCAAGCAGCAGCTAAGTAAACGCTCAAAGTGGTAGGTGTTGAACCCCCGCGGGGTAAAATTGCACAACCTTTTTTTCTGTGCGGGGCCAAGATAATGGAAAATGGAAAAGCTCCGTTGCCGTCGATTCAAATTTACAAAGTCAAACAAAACACAGGCGGCGGAAAAGTCAATGAACTGCCGCCGCAGTTGTTGTCATTTGGACTGGAAATTAATGCTGCTCGTGTGCATATTGGCAAAAAGCTTGCCTACTTTGCGGCTGTCCAGTCAAAAAATCTACAAAATTAAAATAGCTTTTCTCTTACTTTGCTTACTCTCCGTGTTTCTGTTGTTGTTTCGGCCATATCTGCCTTTATTTTGTTTGTTTGGCTAATTATTGTCTTAGGTTAGTTAGTGTGGGCTTGTGGGCCATAAAAATGCTAACTGAAAAATGCTGAAAGCAAAAGTGGGCAAGAAATACAGGCAGAAATATATAATTTTTTTATGACGTGACATCATTTGCTGGTTTAATAGAGATATTAATTATAATTATAGACTATTGGAAGGTATTACAAAATCAATATAATGAGCAAAGTAAGGTGTCTGGAAATTAAATTTGAATTTATATTGCCAGAAAAATTCACAAATTAATATTTCTTTAAACATTTTATTATGTTTATTCTCTGTCTTGCCTGTTTGGGCATTTATTTAAAACATATTTTCAGACAAACAACGGACCACATTATGTGTGCTGACATCTCTTGGACTTTTCTCTGTTTAGGGGGGCTTTCTTTCTGTGTTTTTTTTTGCATATGGTTCTTCTGTTTTTTTGGGTCTTTATTTTTTGTAGTTTTTTTGTTTTTCCTTTTGTCGGTCTCTGCCTTTTTTTTTCGAGAATTATTTAAGTGCCGCATATGCTGCTGCCTGCTGGCGGCTTGGGCATTTTTTTGTTGGCATTTTGTCAAAGCGAAACATATGCAAGCCATCTTTGAACTTGTTGTCTCTGTCGCTCGCCGTCATTAGAATGGATAATTGTGGAAGACGACCACTTGATTGACAGGCCTGACAAACGAAAGGAAACTAAATGTTCGGGGGGACGGTTTTTTTTTTAACAGGGCAGGAGGCGGATGGGAAAGGCAGAGCCAAAGCGAAGCAAGCGTGTGGCAGATGTCAACAAATGTTCACATTTATGGTCAGGCTCTCTGAGCCGCATCGCATTCTTGGCAGGAGAGCTCCAGTCAGCCAGCCAGCGAGGCAGTCAGTCGCTTTGGTGCAACCAAATGGCAGATTAAATATCGTTTACATGAGAACCAAGACGGTGAACAGTGGGAGTTGTGAATAATTTGCATTTTCTTATATTAAAAATTAACTAATTAGCCGAATAAATCAGCTTGATAAAATTATTTTTAGCAAAATTCATTGTTGAATTATATATTATTTGTATTTTATTGCCTTGGCTTTGTTGGAACAACATTTTTCTATAGCTTACTTCATTTATTTTCACTAATTTTAAAAAAAAAATATTACGTATTCGCCATGAATGCTTTGTTTAAAGTGGAAATCACTTTCAAACAAGTGTTTTAAGGGAAAATCAATAAGAACAATCAATGTTTCACAAACATTTTTAACAACTTTTATTGTTGGAATATATATTTTTTATATTTCATTGCCTTAGGAGTGCTAGGAAAATATTTTAATAATTTTCACTAGAAAACTTCATTTATTTTCAGCAATTCCTTCGATAAATATTACGTATACGCCATGTATGACTTTTAAAGTTAAACATTTGTGTGTTTTTTCCTGAGAGAAAAGTTGAAATAGATTCCGAAATTATACAGCTTTATTTAATACCTTGCCATATTTTCATTTTCCAACTAAAAAAACCCAACAAATTCAGAATAATTACCAAATTTCCCAAAAACTTTTTTGGCAACTTTGCAGCATTATTATTTTTTGGCTCCACTGTGCAACTTTAATTCTAATTTGCATTCATCAGCGCAACAACTAATTGCACAATATCTGTGCATGTGTGCGTGAGTGCGTTCGAGTGTTCGTGCGTTTTGTGCATTGTGCTATTTTCTCGATTTTTGCCGCTCTTTCCACTCACATTCATGCAACACGGCACAGCACAGCGCAGCACAGCACACAGTCTCAGCTGCCGCTGCTGCTGTCGACGTTGCAGTCGAAGCGAGGCGGGTTAGCGACCGCAAAACTATCTGACATTAGATTGCGATGGCGGCCAAACGACAACAGCCGACGTCGACAGAGGCAGCGAAAAACTGCAATAGCAATAGCAAAAAAAAAAAACCACAACTGAAATTGCAGCAGCAACAATTGCATGTGTTGGCGTTCACTGTGTTTTTTTTTTTTTTTGTCTTTTTCTTGTGCCGGCTGTCACGTATGCACTCACGAGAGTGAGCAGCAAGAGAGAGTGGAGAAAAAGAGGGGGCGGAGAAGGTGGAGAGTGGAGAAAGAGGAGGTGGAGAGTGTAAGAAAGGCAGTGGAGAGTGCACAACGACGACTATGGGCGATTATGACACCGCACGATGCCAAAAACTAAAAGAGGGGAGGGAGGGCTTTCAGGGGGGTTAAGTGCATGAAGAGAGCAACTATAGGCCACTGTGCTTTTCTTATCTTTAAAATTAAATTCTGTTAGATTAACCCTTAAGGTGCTGGCCCAATTAAAGTAAATAATATCGATTTTACATTCGATTTTTTTAAATATCAAAATTATGATGAAATAATCTAAAATTCTAAAAATCCACAGCTACTCTGTATTCTCACCATTTCCCAATCAGATGTACCGAAAACAAGTATACCCTTTAATTGCTTAAGCGCTACAGAAAAAAAAAACATACATCCATCATTCACTCAGCTTTGGCATTCGGCACTCGACATTTTTAGCGAATTTTCGTTGCAGCGGATCAAATAAAGCAACGAACAAGCATTTTATTTCTATTTAGCTTTTTCGCGCGAATTTTAAGTGCAATTTCTTGTCGATTGGCAACAATGTTGCTCAACATTTTCTTATCGCCCCGGTGGCATCTTGTACTCCTCACCCCCTCCCTCTCTCTGAAAGGGGGGCGCGGGCGTTGAGGCCTTTTAGAGATTTTCCAGAGAGATTGTAGCGCTTGATTGACTGCGTGCCTTTGCAGCCGCAACAAATCAATTTAGCCAGCGCAAACAGAGGGAGATAGCGCGATAATAGAGCTTGAGGCACTCCCACCAACTCTCCCCGCTGCTATATACCACTTTTCCCCCTTATCCCCTCGGTGGGGGGAAAAACTCCACCTTGTACGATGGCCAAATTAAATGGCCAACAATTTATTGTCTGCAAATGCAGCGAAAATTGCAAAACATTTTGCCATTTGCCGCTTTTGGCGGCAGGCAGGCAACTTGCAACAAGAGACACTCAAGCAATATATACAGGGAAAGAAATATATTTTAAAAATATTTAGAAATATTAAAAATATTGAGAAATATTAAAAATATTTAGAAATATTAAAAATATTAAAAACTATTATAAATATTTAGAAATCATCATCTATAAAAATGTATTTTTATACCTTTTTATTTTTTTAAATAGTTTACAATGTTTTTTACGTGCTATTATATATTAGCATGTCACCGAATTTCCAATTTTAAAACAGATTTTTTCCAAAATTAATAAATTAAGAGTTCCCACAATTTTTCTTGATTTTCTTTTAATAATTGCCTTCATTTCCTCTTCTCCAATTTATTTTTAAACATATCTCACTCTCACCTAATTTATTTTTCAGTGCATTATTGACGCGGCGCGTTGGTGGCGCCTGTCGATGATCGCAAATTTGAAAATTGCCAGTTTGCTGGCTCTGCACTCCTTTCCCACCTCCCCTCTCCTCTTGGTGTCTTGGCCAAATTTACAGCTTGTAAACGGTTTTGGGTCGGCAGGGAGGACAACAAGAGGCGTGCATGTCTAAAGTCAACTAAGTGATTTGCCACAGGATACACCGCTGCAAGGCGGAAATGCTGAGGTATCAACGTCACCGAGCAGCTCCGCCCACACGAGATCAACTCACGTTAACGCCGTGTTGGTGGTGGCGGTGGTTTTCCCCTCCTCCTCCCATTTAAAGCCACAAAGAAGATCGGCCTAAAAACAAATCTCTCATAATTTCGATACGATTTCGAATGTCTTTGATCTGCTGCCGAAGGTCTACGAATGTGTTGGTTTTTTGGTTGTATTATTTTTATTTTTTTGTTATTCCCAGGTATCATTTTAGGCAGCTGGCCCGTTATTAATTAACAGCTGTGCGCTTATTATGGAAATTAGCCGCAGATGGGAAGCACAATGATTGTGTGGGTAAGAAAAAATATATATATAAATATAAAAAAGTCGTACGAGCTGGTTTTGATTCATCGTTTTGTCTCCCAGTGACTGCCGGTTTGAATACTCACGACTTGCATTAAATATATAGAGTGGGATCCATATAGGAAGTTGGTTATATGATATGTAACATACCTGCAAAGAAATAAGAAAGAAATTATGGGGATTAATTCATTGGTTACTCAAAGGTTAAGCCTATTAAACTTTAAGAATGTTTTGTATAAAATTATTTAGAAATATTTAAAGAAATTCCTGGTAATATTATTATAATAAATGGGTTAATATAATAAAAGATTTTTGAAGGGAAATAAAAGCTATATTAATAAAGAATTCCTACTTTAATTTCTGTTTATACCTTGCAGAAAGCTTTTTATTTGTTTAGGTTTAATTAGTTTTCAACCCAATTTAAAACGATGATCAGAATCCTCTTCCACTTAACTTAAAAACGTAGAAAAATCATAAATAATAATTTAAATTTCCACCAAAAGAACCCCCAAGATATAGCTATCTCTAAAGACACAAGTCTCTCTATCAAATTACATCTTAAAGCCATTGCTTTAAGCCACAAAAGCGAATCTCCTTTTAAGGAATCTTCAACAGAACAACCATGAAATTTATTTACCCATTAATTGTCAAGTTCTCCTACCTCCTCAAACAGAATTTATCAAGTCTATAATTCAGCATTAAATTATGCAGATTATCCATTTTCTGTGTGCCACATGCCACATGCATCATCTTCGGACAATGTCAACTGCAGCCGTTTCCATGTGCCTGCTTTGCCCCCGCCGCCGACTAATGAAGAAATCCCGCGCACTCGAATTTATTTCGCAATCAATTTGACAAATGTGCAGAGCCTACATGGACCGATGGCCAGTAAAGATAGCCCAATAAAATGGCCAAGAGCCAACTGCCAAGAGTAGAGAAGGCAAAACCAAAAAGCCCGAGCCTAGGAGCTCTTGGGCATTTATAGGTCTAGGATCCCAAAAAACAAGTAGCCGCCAAGTGAGGCAAGCGTCGTAAATACACACACACACACACACACACACACACACATTTTGTGGCCAATTGTTGTGCGCCGTACAGTGCGAGTCATAAATATACGATACAACACGACAATCAGCTGCTGGCCAAACACGGTCAAACCGTTTTATGGCCGCCTCATAAATGTCAGCGAATGTCTAAATTAGAAGCGCTTTTTTTAGGGGATTGGTTTGGGTTTTCCGACATTGACCTAATTCTTGATGTTAAAATAAAAACAAATATATAATAAAACATGAGAAGGAATTATGCAAATGTATGTCTGATAGGTGAAAATTATAAAAGTGGATTCACTTGAAGAAAAATGTAGCCTGAAAGATATTAGTTTTAAATTTTACAAAATAATTTCTAAAGCATATTTTTTGTAAATTTTCCTGACAATTTTTCAAGATCTCTAATTCTTTTTATAATAATTTATTATATATTTTCCTGCCTTAAATTCTTGTGCACACATTAAGGTAGAAGATTGTTCTATCATTTATTTTGTATCTTTTGTAATTAAATTGCATTTTGAGCGGCAAACCACCTCATTAAGGTCAAATTACAGTCAAGCCCCACTTTTGTCTGTCGTCCGATGTCCGTCGTTGTCAGCGCCTGTAATTATGCACAGCCACGCCCCCTTTTTTGCTGCCCTGCTTCCCCTTCCCCCCTTGCGGAATATTTGTATGTTTAAATCGCAATTAATTTGCGCACCGCCAGACATTTGCAAGTTTTCAAGTACAAATGCTAAAAAGCCGAACATACACTTTGCTCCGCTTCAATCTGCCTCGATCTCTATATATATATATATATATTCTATACTCTATATTCTCCGTGGGTGTCACATGTCGCCCAAGTCGTGACCGAAGTCAATGCTGCCAATAGATATCGAGCTATGGGTTTACAGCCAATAAATGTCCAAAGCCAAGTACTTTGGAATGCCATAATGAGTACATTTAATTAGGAGTTGTGGGTAGGGTTCTGGATAAACAACATTTTTTAGCGTGAAATTTTAATAGACCGTTAGATTTATCTGGTAAACAAATAAGATTTACTATTTTTGTAAAATAAAATGAGGGAAACAAATTACAAAATAACTTCGTAAAGCCGCAAGTTGCATGCACATTTTTATAATAATTTCCAAAAGAAAAATACTTCTTGTTTTTTAAGTAAGTATATATATTTTTTTTAGCTTACATAAATCACCTTAAATAAAATCGAAAATTCGGATTGTTTTCGAAAAGATTTATATCTTTTTTCCTAGCTTTAAAACTTGAATAAATCAGTACAAAGCTTAACTTGTACTTGTTTTCAGGAAATAAATATATTTTTTTCTACCCTTAAATAAATAAACATTAAACCTTAAATAAACCTTAAATAAATCAGAAAAATTGTTTAGTTGTTTTAAGGAATTAAATATATATTCTCAGGTTATTTAATGCCAAATTTTTCGACTGTTTTTTTTTAAAGGAAATAATTCAAAATTTATCTGATATTCCCGAACTGATCAGCTATAACTATTTTTATAGATGTTTCTTATGCCACAAAAAAATTATATATTTAAATGATTTCTTTGCATTTAGCATTGAGTATTATTGTTTATTCATCTCCCTTCCAGTCCCCCTCTAGATGCCACCATCATCGCTTTCGGTTGTCTGTCGTTTGTTTGCCGCTGTTTGCCTTTGTTATTTATGCATTTTTGTCATGGACACTTCGCCGGCGGTTGTCGCCATCGCCGCACAGCTCGTCGGTCATTACCACGAAAACCTCGAGAGTACATTGTAGTTGTAACCCCCATCGATCCCCCACCACCCCCCTCTCAGCGGCGGCAAACATTTTTAATTGATTTTTGCATTTAAATGTTTGGTGTGAAAAGTGATGGAAATGCGACAACGACGACGACGCCGTTGACAAAAATGGCAAATGCAAATTGGCCAACAAACTGTGAAGGACGATTTGCGTCTGAGCTTCGAGTATGAGAGTCTGATTTATTCATGAATAATTTTTCAGAGTGCGTGTTTTCGTTTGCGGGGGTGATCATTGATCGCTTCAGACGGCGATAATTGCCGCCTGTTGCCCGACGAGTGGAGGCGGGAAAATTGCGAACATGATAAATATGAATAATAATTGGCAGTTAATTATGACATTGCACGAAAAGCGTTTATAATTTAATACAGGGGAATTTGTAATAAAACAATTGTAAGGTTAATAAAATTGAGTTCAAAAGATGTTATAATTTCTAAAAATTAGTAATTGTTTTGGCAGACTGATCTAAATTTTTTCACTTGGTTTGATAAATCTGAATTTCGATGAATTCGATTACTTGATAATCGATAATCGATGAATTTTTACAAATAATTTTAGTTGCAATTCAAGACTTAAATTGTTTTAACAAAAGTTCTTATAATAAATACAAGCATTTTCATAATAATTGATTATTATATTAATTATTATAATAAATTCCACATAAAATCGAAATTTCTTCGTCAACTAAAAATCTCCTCTTCTCTTAAATAACTTCCTCTATAAATGTATCTATAATTATTTTGTGTGGCATCTTACATCTGAACAAGTGCAAAGAAAATAATAAAAACGCGCTAATGCTGTAATCTGCACAATCGACACTCATAATTAACACATTTAGCTAATAAGTTGGCGCAGAATAAACAGCATTAATCACGGTTTAATGGCGAATTAATCAGACAAACAACTTGAGCCCCAGATTCCAGCTCCCTTCTCCCTCTCTTCCCTAGAAAATTCAAACCCACGGCAGCTGACAACTTTTATTGAAAGTTTTTGTTTCTTTTCTTCTTCTCCCATAACAATAATATAAATCTTGGCCAAGAAAGAAAAAAAAATAAAACAGATAAAAACAGCATTAGCTGGCCATAAAGCAGCCCAACTAAGGCATTTCGGCCCACTCAATGTGGCTCAGAAAGAAGAGGTAAGTGGGGTAAGAGGGGGATTGTGGCTGTCTGTTGTCTGTTGGAGACTGAAAACTCAGACAAGTGCCAAGTTAATTGCATTAAAACTGAAATAAAAAGCGAAGCTCAGATAGCAGAAATTATGAAGTGCAGGCAGCGGCGACACAAGCAATGTTTGTCTCGCTGTTGATTGAGGCGCATAATCAGCGGGGGGAAAAAGCGAAGGGGGGAAAAGCGGAGGGGGAGGCGGCAACAAGCGCATTAAGTTGTTAACAGCAAATATTTGCTTCATTTGCGCTATGATTGCAACTACAACAAAAAAAACAACAAAAGCAGCAACTAGCAACAGCTGCAGCAACACTGCAATGTGCAACATCCGGTCAGCAACATCTTCTGTGGCAGCCAGCTCCTCCTCTTCCTCCTCCTCCTTCATCTTCTTCCTCTTCTCTTTGATTCCCATTGAGCAATGTGATCATCATCATCGTCTCGGGCTATAAAAATATATTAATAGGAGGAATTGATAGATAGGCCGCTAAAGTCAACCCAATATGGCACAGAGGAGTGTTGTATGTGCTTTCCCCCCTTTTTTTTTACATCGTCCAAATATGGGACACAAACTATTTTCTGTGAAATTTTACTTAGATCACTTGGAATTTTCAATTATTTTTCCAAGTATTCAAGTTTAATTTACATTTTTGGGATATTAAGTATATTTTTAAGACTTAAAATTAAGCATATATTTGCTATTTTCCATGGATAGTTAATTTTTAAAATCTTATTTCTAAGTATTTATAAGATTATTTTCAATATTTCATAATAATCATTATTTAAATCTTATTTATATTTATTTTTAAAATCTATTTTTATTTAATTACAGAAGAAAAATCGTTGAATTTTTAATTTTAAAGCCATTCAATGTTATTTTGTTTTATAGAATTAATATTTTTATTAAAATAAAAATATATTCTCTCACTTTTAATAACATTTCTTTTGTAATTCCGAAAATTACCTTGTTAATTACCTCGATTCCCCCCACTAAGCTTCAGATATTTAATTAAAAACCCCCAATTCAAAGGAACAACATACAAAATTTCCCAAGAAAACTATGTTGCAAAATATATTTAAAGAATTTTTCACCCGAAAAGCATTCAACTCTAATTTTCATTCGCTGAAAATTCCGCAAATGCAATTTCTTTTAGTGCAATTACCGCTTGCGCAACTCTTGCACTTTTTGTTGTTGCTTCAGCGCGTTTTTCATAGTTTTCCTTTTGTTTGTTTTTGCCACATTTTCTTATCTATTAATAGTTGGGCGTGCTGCCAACGTCGCAGTAGCTGAGCTGCCCACGCGGAGCGGTCAATAAACTTCGCGAATTGCGAATCGCGCGACACATGCAAATTGCAGTCAGCGCAAACAATTAGCAAAGCGGCAGCGGCAACAGCAAAAACATGCAGCAGAAGAAAAAAAAAACAGGGAAAAAAAATGGAAAAGCTCGAACACACACGCTGTGAAAACTCCGACCTATCGCACATTTTTTGCTATTGGGCAGTCGCCTCTCGTCAAATGTTTTGTTGTGTTTTTTCCTGAGCTTTATTCGATGTGCGCTGCTCTTATCAGTGAATGTGAGGGGGCAGCAGGGAGAGTTCAGGGGGGTGTTGTAACAATTTTGGTTTTGTTTTACAACTATAACTTAAGTTAAGAGAAATGGGGAGATCAACAAATATAGTTCATTGGTATTTGTAATTTTATTTAAATGATAAAAAATCTATAAAGCGAATTTTAATATTAATAAAGGTATAAAAATTATACAATTTGACATGCTCACTTCTGGCTTATCTATCTCTGTTTCTCTCATTATCTATCTTTGTATCTTATAGATACTATCTTCTTCTCGCTCTTGGACGCCAGCGTCGTGCATTGAACTCTTTGTGCTGCGCTGGCAGCGCCGATCTCTTGGCAAATCAAAAAAATGCAACAACAAATAACAAGCAACAAAAACATTCGTCATATGGTTTTTGTTTGTGGTTGAATTTGACTAATTGCAATGAAAGAACAAGCAGCAAACACAAAAAACTATTGCTTTTGATCTCTTTTTTTGCTTTTTTGTCTTTTCTAAACTCTTAATTTTCTTGCAATTGTTGCCTTTTTATGTACAATTTGTAATTAGCCGCTGACTTTTTGTGTTTTCTAATGTTTAATGCGCTTGCTATTCACATTAATTTGCATTGTTTTTTTGTTTATCTATTTGTTTTGATTTTATTTAAAGTTTCTGTTTTATCTATGTATCTCACTCGCTCAACGGATGTTTGGCATCGTTTCGGTTCGAGATATGGCTAAAAATCTGGCACACGAAAAAAAATTGTAAATTCGAATTTCCATTTCGATAAAAGTAACCAAAAGGAAAACAAATAAATATAAAACACACCGCGGGAAATTCAATTAGTGAAGCCTTTGGTAAAAAAGTTTAAATACCAGTTAAAACGAGTTTAAATGGTTAAACACCACAAAACATACTCGAACTGATTAATGGATTTTGCTTTGTTAATTATTCTATTAAGCGTTTCGTAATGAAGTCATCACCCAATCAATGGATAATTAAGACATTACAAAAAAGTAAATAAATTGAGTTTTGAAAAAGCTGAATCATTACTGAGACTGAGTTTGTATCTTTCAGATATCAGAATGGTTTTTGTTGTGATAAATTCATAGGGTATACTTTATGGGTTATATTTTGTTTATTAAAGTTTTTTGATTATTCAAAAATTTCTGTTTAACTGTTTAGTTTTTGAGCTATAAAAATAAATAAATTATTTAACTAATCAAAAGGTGTATAAATACTTTAAGAATCTCAAGATCTTTTAAATATTCTTTTATCAAATTTAGTATCAGAATTTATCTAGACGATTTGTATTAATATATACATTTTTAGATCAATCTATAGATTTGTAAAGAAAAATAGTATGCTTAAATATAGGTTATAAAAGTGAAAAAAAGTTATGTATGAATATGAATTTTGGTATTCCTAATAAAATATAATTCATTATAATTGTACATTTATTTTTTATTTAACAATATTTAAGTTTTCATCTCTATATATTTTCACACTCTCAGCTATAGCCTCAAGATCTCCGAAGATGGCAAAGATCAGCAAACAGAGATATGCGAATGCTGCACTTTGGATGCTGACGATGATGATGAGATTCTCGCTCGCTATCTGATCCGCTGGCTCGGCCAAGAGTCAATAGCACAAACAAACTATCGCAGATCGGAATACCATATATATACATATATATACGTACATATAGTATTGTATATATTTGTGTAAAGATATATAGAGGCAGGTAACGAACGCACGCCACCACGTCCATTTCATTGAATTGGAGCGATGAACTCGGGTATTTAGCTTTTGTGAGCGACGAAGGGGAAATGCAAAAACGCATTTTCCAAAGCAACACAAACAAAAAAACTACAATTGCTGCGAGTCAATTGTTTAACGATGTGGCTCTGGGCTCTCTGGCACTCCCGTACAATATACTCTTTTATAAATAAATGTAATTAGCACTGAGCACAATAATAATAATAACAATTATGCTAAGAACTTTTACGACTCAATTAAGTGAAACCCCAAAAAGATGCACAACACAATAGAGGAGGTGGTTGGCGAGAGTAGTGGCCATCATAATTATTACTATTGTATGGTTTTTAATGTGCAAAACAACATTAGCAACCGAGCTACATATGTATGAAAAACTGCATAAAAACCGAAGCTAAGTGGAATGTATCCGCCTTCACGCCAACGCCTTTTGGCGGGGCGGAAAACTTGAGGTTTTTATGTGCCCCAGACGAGGTTTATGGTTTTGTTTTTCGATCCCCAACCCTCAGATATACACACACACACACAAATACATGCTAATGCTGCATAAGTCACGTCCTGGGCCAAAAACATAACCCACTGCTGGCTATATAGTATTCACGGATCCGATCCGTACATGAACAACAATCGCAAATGGCATCCGTCCGCGATTATTTATGGCCACTATTTCAAATTACAAACAAGCTTTAACATATGTAAGAGCCTATAGTGATATGTGCCCCACTGTACTCGCACTGTATTGTACATATCATATAATAATAAGCAGCAGCAAATATATATTTGAGTCCGAGCAACCTTCAGGGTCTGGGGACTTGCTCCCCTTATCGAACTCAAACTTTGTAGCCGCCGTTTCGTTCCATTTGCTGATTTTATTTTTTGTTGTTTTGCTTATAATATATTTTACCCTTGGTTTGTGGAGGGTGTATTGGGTTTAAAGGATATCTTTTCAATGATATATGTATTAAAAAGAATTGTTTTAATAATTTATAAGGTTTTAGAGTGATGGAAACATTAAATTATAAAATATTTATACAAAAACTTTATTATCATAAATCAGGCTAAAGATTTTCCATCAAGTTTTGGTACAGACATTATTTAATTTCTTCTCCAACAGTTCACAATATTTCAGATTAATATATAAACTTTTAAAGTCAAGATCAGAGAAGGAAGTTGATAAATAGATGTGAAATACTTGTAAACCTTGCAAGGAAATAGGAATTTGTAGCTCTTTTTCACATAATCATAAAATATTTACATAAAATATACATTTTATAGGGTATCGTATAGTCCCTTTCATTTTCCCCCAGACAGACCACCGGCCAGACTCGAGTCCGGCCACAAGTCTCTGATTTACTTGAGCTTAAAAAAGCAATTTACTCGCATTTTTATTACTTATGGTAAATATTGTTGGGGATTTTATGGCACTCGCATCCTTGAAGCAGCTCGACGAGTTGTTGCTGATTGAACCTTATCGGTACGAGTCACAGATATCGGAGGGGTGCTGCAGGAGGGTGGTATGGTTGAGCTCCCTCCATCAACAAGTAGTAATAGCAATGAAATCCCCCCTCTTCAAGGAATTTGCAGTTTTGCTGCAAATTGGGTCGCAAGCAAGAGGTGCTGCAGGTATTATTGAGAGGGAGAGTGAATTTCCACACATTTTTATTATGTATATAATAAAATAAACAATGCCATGACGCAATTTGGCTCAATCTCCCTACATTTTTCTGTCTGATTTTTTATGCAAATTGAATTGTTAAAACAATAAACACAATAACAACAACAAGAACTGCAAATAACATGGCTCTCTCTCTCTGTCTGTCTGTGATCATTTGCATCTCAATTGAAAATGTTCGCATTTCTGTTTTTTGTTCAACTAGAATTTGGACTGGATTCAGTGCACTTCCCTAATGCGAATTTGACATGCAAACTGGCTAAAACAAGAAAATATATGTATTAAAAAAAGAGTTCAAGAGGGGATTTCATAACAGAAAGTATAAAAGAAAATTTCAGCCAATGAACAATAAATTATTTAAAGCGAAACACGTTTTTTAGTTGCCATAAATATTAAACAATTTGATAACAAATCCAGCTCTCACGTTTTTCATTGATTTCATTTATTTAAGTATCCTAGTTAAAAAGAAATCACCAATTTTATATTGCCATCATACTTAAAGTTTACATTTTGTCTTAAATCTCCAATTTATTTATTAAGAAAATTTGCTCTTTTCCAGCTGCTGGCAACTTTTATTGGGTTAATGTCTCATTGTCTCCACTCCGCTGCAGACGATTCAATTTCAGCGATAAATAAAATAAATTTTTATAACCAGATACCAGAGACAAGGCTACTCCGACCTTAAGGTGCCTTAACAAGACATATGTGTTGTGTCTCCAGGGCAATTTTTTGATTTATTTTCGAGTAGATAGAACACGACGAAGAAAAAATATAAGAATAAATATTTAAGAAGAAATGAGTTACAGGCCTTGGTAGCGATCTTCTTGCTGAAGATAGCAGAAAATTAGCTGGAAAAGAGCCCCCAACGACGACGCGCCTACCACGTGTATGTTCGATGACCCAAATCCGATTAAAGGGCCCTCTAAAAAAAAAAAAACCTAGTCAACACACTAAACTAAACTAAACTAATTGCCCACAAAAGGGCCAACACACATCTATCTTGATTCTTAGGCATTTTTCTGATAAATTTCGAAATTAATTATGTCACATTATGTAATCTGATCAGCTTCGTTGCGGTTGCCGCCGCCGTTGCTGCCTGTTGTCAACGCATATCCAAAGAAACACACAAAATTTCGACCCTTTTCAGAATAAAATCCGGGGAAGGGGTGGCAGACAGATCAATGAACAATGGGAAATGCGAACTGGGATACGAATAAGAAAGAAAAAAACAACTACCTCACGAATTCGAGTTCTTCAGGTAGGAAATACTGCGAAGAGGCGGTTGCGATCTCAGATATTTGTGTTTTTAGAGGTGAAGAGCTATGCACTGGGAAAGTCGAAGGGATTTTTGGGTATTATGAACTATTTTGAAGGAAGGAAATGTATTAAAAATTTATGTTTTAAAAAATAAACTTATAAATATCTGTTTTGATTGCTTCCTGTAGATTTTACATTACTTTGCAGCTAGAATCATAACTCAAAAAAGAGTTTTATTTAAATATTTAATTAAAATCAGGAAAAGTGTTGCTTTTAAGGTAATATACATATTTTTAAAGCAAGAAAAATATTTAAATTTTGTGTTTTTAAGCATAAGGTTGAGATATATAGCTCTGCAGTAAACAGTTTTTAGTTTTAACACCACTTTGCAGGCAGATTTGCTTGGGAGAAGAGTTTTTTGTTTATTTCTCATTTTAAAGTACAAAAAACCAACATTATAAAATCTATAAATTAAGATTTATTCCTACCAATTTTATAATAAATTTTTTCATTTCAATATAAACCCAATTTTAAACTTTATTTTTATCTGAAATTTTCCTGCAGTGTCCCCGCCTTTGGCTGTCACATGGATTCAGATTCCGGATTCCGCTATAGCTTCAGGATTTGGCTTTTGTCTTTGCTCTTTTCATTGAGCCAAAGAAGAAGAAGCCAGCCTTCTGTATTATACTGGAAATTTAAGACGAAACCCCGAACCAAACCGAACCAATTCAGAGAGCAGGTAACAACGACAGTTACCGCCACCAGGAGCAGCAGTCCTGGGCTATATAATTAAAGGCTGAATTACGATCCCCCTCCAATGGCAGACTTTTTGCGGTTATCAATGCAATGAGATTTCTGCAGATCGGATTTTTCAGGGGGCGTGCATTGTCAATGAGGTGGAGAAATCCACAAAACCGAGGGATAATTAAAGGTAATATCATAAATATGCCTTTCATTCAAACCAAAAAAAAATAAAGAAAAGTTTATCGATGAAATTTGAGTTGCAAAAAAACGCAGCATAAGAAAAAGGAAAATAAAAGAAAAATAATTCAACCCCTTCTATAAAAGAAATACAACCCATTCAAAAGGATTAGGCATCGTTAAGGACATTAAAAAAATATAATTCGAATTTATGAACAGCTATAATGTAGTAATAACTTCCCTCCTTTAATAACACAAAAGCCCGGGAAAAGTGGGGTAAAAATCAAATGATTTTCCAAAAGTATCTTTGTCTCTCGTTTTTTCGGTTGGCTGGAAAATCCAGTGGAAATAACTCATGCTTGCCTGCTTTTAATCCCACCATCTAATGTTCTCTAAGCCCAAATTATGAGTCCGAACGGAAAACCCTTTCACTTTTATCATTAAGCCATTGATAAATCAAATTTCCATATCCTTTTAAGGACACAAAAAAAAGAGAGAAAAAGAGCTTAAAATTAATTGAAACTGTAGCCTTTTCTGTACATAAAAGTAAAAATTGCATAATTGGGCGAAATTTTCGCTTTAAGCCAACGTAGCGCGTAATTTGTGCAACATTTAAGCTGCGAGTTTATGGCGGCGTCTCTCGCCTTCATAATACGCTTTTAATTGCATTTTTAGCTCATCTCAGTTGGAAAAACTACAATTTCAATGGCCCAAAACTGTTAAAGCCAAGTCTGTGGCAGCCGTTGTAGTTTTTGCTTTTGTTTGGCTTTCATGCACTGCAGACTTTGTCTGGCCAATTTAAATCCATTTTGCATTTGCATAAAGCCAGCAGAGGGAAAGGGAAAGGTCCCCCCGATAAAAAGCGGTTGGCCATTTTTACTTATTTCAACTGCAACGATTTCTGACTGGAATAAAAGTATATATACATATATATATATATATATATACATATATATATATATATATATATATATAAAGAGAGCGGGGAAAAAGTCGAAGGTCTGTGGAAGTCTCCAAGGAAATGTTGTCGTTTGTGTCATTTGCATGGAAGCTTCAACAGCACAGCACAAAATGCACTTTATCAACTACTTGCAATCTTTGCAGAAGGATGTCCTGGCTTTCAGTTCGCCTTTTTCTTTCTTCCTTGCACCGCAACAGTAAAAGAAAAATGACCAAAAATATGATTATTTGCGGCGATTTATTAGCCGCAATTTAAATTCATAATTCCAGAGAACTTTTCGTGCTGCAGCCAAAAGGGAAATAACACTCAAGGAAGAAAATAAAATACAAAATAAAAATAGAAAATATTAAAGGAAAAGGCTGGGTCCTTGCATAAATATAGTACAGACAGGCTAATCCCGGAACGACGGTCTGTCTGGGTTTTGCCAAACTGCAGCTTAGTCGCATAATTGGCAAAAACTGCACAAAGCTGTGACATCGATTTGCAATTTCCATATATGGGAAAATGGGGAGGAAAGTGTTTCTGTTCCTGCTCCTGGCAATGTGCAACAGCAATTAGGCAAACTACTTGCAACACTTTTGCACAGTGCCAACTCGTGCGGCAATTAAAAACGAGTTGCCAGCAATTCAGACGTAACGAATTAAAGCAGACGCCGCCAGACAGGATCAACTGCAACTGCATGTGCATCCTGGCAAAAAAGAAGGGGTTGCAACCCCTGTTTATGTTTTTTAAAAAATATATACAAAATGTGTTTTCTTTGAAGTACAGTGAGAAAAAGAGGCTGGAATATAGTTATCTAAAATTTTGTAAGGCACAAAATTAAATAAATATTTAATTCAGTTCTTGAACTCTATAATATTTATATTTTTTATATTTAACAATAAAATTTCTGAATTTATCTCCAAAATAAACCTGATTCTGATTACATTTTTTTCTGCCAAAAATCTACAAACAAAAGATTCAGGCAGCTGTAAAAGACTTTAACTTGATTTACTTTTGTCTTCAGCCCTTTATTCAACTCGATTTGATGATCTTCCTTTGTTTGCCTAGTCCTTTTTTTCCGTTCCAACCAGATCCTGACTTTTTGAATGATAGGCAGGCGCATGAAAACAAAGGCCTGGGGCGGTATCCTTTAAGCAGGCCAAACCTGCGCAGTTGGAAATTGCGTCTTCGGATCAGAATTAGGAATAGAAAAAAATGAGAATCCTTGCTAAATGCGAAGTTTTCTGGGAATTAAGATTGACACAAGCTTGTCGAAAAGTGCGTAGTTCTGCCTTAGGCAGAGTGACAGCTCCATAAAGGACTCGACACCGCAGATAAGCCAACAGGACGAAAACAATCGAATTGAGACGCAAATAGGAAACGACACTAAGCACTGCGGGATAAAGGATAAAGGAAAGGGGTTACTCCTCAATAGCAAAAGAAAAGGGGAGTCAAACGACGTGGTTTGTTCACCTTTTCAGCTTCTGTGAGTTGAGCAAACAAATAGCAACAGCGGCAGGGAGTAGCACTACCAGTGGCAAGGCAATAAAAGCATACAAATTCAGTCATTGTTGGCCATCGCAGCTAATAAAATTTGCTTCGCCAAAAAAAGCATAAAAGCAGCAGCAGCAAAAGTAGCAGCAGCACAAGTAGCAACAGCAAAAACAGAAGCTGCATGTAAAAAACCTCAATGAGAAAGTGCAAAGATGGGTTTGCCATAAAGGGAATATACTCTTTCCCAGAAAGCAAGTTTAAGTTAAGAAAAGAAAAAGATATACGTATATTTCTTATGCAAAAAAAGTACAATTTTAGACTACAAATTAAAACAATAGAGAGGCATCCCAACTCAAATAAACTTCTATCTTTAAATAACTAACTTTATTCTAAACATAAATTAAAACCACTTTCTTATAATTCCAAACCCTTTAAAGTTTAAACCCATATACCCTCCTTAAAAAAAGTGTATAAAATAGACAACACGTCGTATGAGCGATGAGCTAAAGGTACTCTTGCTAACAAATAGAAGAAACTGCTGGCTGGCAACTAATAAAGTGTTCACCTTGCTCCTACCCCCTTTGGGCCAAGTTAATGCAGCGGAACTTCGTTTCGGCCATTTCGCCGTGTTTTACAACTCTTTCAGTGCAAATGCACATTCGCCATGTGCTGCTGCAGCAGAAGCGTGTTTATTAAGCGCATTTATGCGTTGTAAATAAAAACCAACAGCAAAAAAAAAAAATTACGCGCTCAGGAAATTGCATTTCGCACCAAGAGCGCCAGGAATAGTGACACAATTTGGTCTATAAAAGTTTTGAATGGCCGCAACGTGAGCAGACTACACCCAAGGTGTGTGTGTATATGTTGTGCGAGTGTGTACTTAACCCCCTGGAAACTATGGCTAATTTTACAACGGATCCATAAAAAAGAAAAACCCAGAAGAAATATGTTTATGCTTCAACTTTGAGGCAAGTAATTTGCAGGCGATGAGTTGTGGTCAAAAAATCATAAAGCCTATCTGATCTTGATAGTGATTAATGTTTCCGTTGATATGGCTATAAAACTGAGGCATAAAAACTATTTTTAATTCACTTAGTTATGGGTTTTTATTTGATATATTTTTTATCTAAAACATATCTGTGATCCTAAAGCCAGACATAAAATGCCAAAAAGCCTTAACTAACTACAAGACACTTGTCACTTTTTTTTATTCAAAGTTCCAACTATTCCTAACTATTTCTCATCCTTTTAAAATATATATATTCATCTTGTTCGGACACAAAACTATATAAGACTCACCCGAGAATAATCTCTCTTTTTCCTTGTCTAAACAAAAAGTGGTAACTCACCTGCAAAGAGAAAAGAAAACATATGAAATTAATATCAATTAAAGAGGATTTGCTTGTTTTGTTGTGAAGGAAAAATTAAAATTTAATTACAGTTGCGTCCAGACACACACAGCCCACAAAAGGTCAGGCGAATAAAAACCAAAATAATGAATAAGAACGAACCCAAACGAAGCTCAGTGAAAGTTTTGCTCGCAAAAAAAAAAAGAAAAGGACGACTTTCCCCCCAGCAGACAGGCACATGAGCTCGTAACTAACATAAACTCTTTTCCTTTTTTTTTCTGTTTTGCTATAAACGACGACGACGACCATCATCCATTCTCTGGTCTGTTCAGTGCCCATTTTGTCCCAGCGGCAGAGAAGCACCTGCAGCTTTTGGCCAGGATTCTTTGTCTGGGCGAGCGTCATAAATATCACATTTGTGGCAGACACACACCCAAACACCCAACACACACATATATGTGCATTAAAACCCATATATAGACGCCGGTATACGACTGCAAAACTTTCGTTGGCATTGTGCTGCATACAGCAAGGCGCATTTGCCGCATTTTATGAGGTGCAAATAAAAAGTTTGCCATAAAAATTGCCATAGACATGTGAACACAACTCAGGGAAAAAGCTTAGTGTACACAGGGAAAATAATGGTCATGTCAAAAGGAGCAGTGAAAAGGAAGCCCACTAGGAAAAAAAATATGTTGATTTAATACTACAAAAAAATTTCTACGGACTTAAAATCTTATTTTAAAGTATGCTATGATTTGTTTACCTCAACAATATGACTAAAAAATATATATTTTTTAAGATATTAAAAGCAAAATGTTGAGAAAAAAATGTTTAAGGCAAAATTTATAATATTTTTAATCAATAATAATATTATATATTTTAAACATTATTAACTGGACATATAATCGGGTTTTTCCTTAGTTTATTTTGATTTACTAAATATTTTATGTCTAGAAATTAATAATTTAATTAAAAATAGTTCAATATTTAATATAAAATTGTATAAATATAAGTTTTCCTTGCCCTGTAAGAGGCTCATGGGGCGAAGCAGCTAAACTAAGTAGAAAAATGCATGTCTGGCACACTGGAGTGTGTCTAACAAGCAATCGGAAACACGCCAAAGGAAGTCGGAAAAACCCGCACCAATACACCCCTTCTCCCTCCCCCCCTGGTGCTATGAAAAGTGTTCTCTCCTCTTTTGCCCCGTCATTTCCGCGGGCTTAAAGCAAACTGAAGAGCTTTAATTAATTCTGGAAATTGTTAAGAAAAAGGTAAAGTCAAGGCATTAAGGGGGCGGGAGGAGGAAGAAAAACGCACGTCAGGCACAGGTGCAATTTATATATTGTGCACTCTCTCTCTGGAAAGCAGTGCTTGAAACAATAATCCTTGACAGAGGAGAACAACGCATTTATTATTGAACTATTCCACGGCCAAGTCAAGTGGAGTCGTTGGGTGCTACGTGCTGAGGGAACTAAAAAGCCAACAGAAGGAAAATTGGAAAGGGGAACCACCGCTTGCGTGTGTCATTCGTGGAACTCTCTTGGAAACGAAATTGAAATTGATTTGCAAGTTGATCTCCGGCATATTAATAAAAAAAAATATATAAACAAAAAAGCAAAAATCAAGAGCTTGCTTATTTCTTTTATTATTTTCTCATCATTTTTATTTTATTAACAAAAACCCACCAGACACATGTGGCTTGCTTCTACACAAATCTCTCAATTTAATTGGCAAAGTAAACAGAATGTAATTAGGGGAACAAAGTTGGTCTGCAGTTGAGCAAATCGAATTAGTTTCGTTTACATTGGGGATTAGGTGTACTTAGTAGGGTAGCCTTCAACTTCATCTGAACACTGAACTGAGAGAGCAGCAGGTGCCACATAAATGCTATTTTTCCTGGGTCCTGCCACAGCGGAAGTGTGCACAGAACTTCAACTTGAAAATCGAATTTTTCCTCTAGCATTTTATCAGCAAAAGGTCAGACTTCTTTTTGTGTGGGTGGGTGTGTTCCCCAACAAATTTCTTATGCACACAAAACTAACAACAAAAATATAGAGAAAAGGTAGGAGGAAAAGTAAGCACTTGGCGAGTCTATGGCCCAGACACTTGAGTCGGGTCGAGCAGCTATAAAGGTGACAATAACTTAACGAGCAATGAACTCGGTTCTTGTAGCTGCCACTGCCTGTTCTTGATGAGCGACTTGTTGTAGTTGTTTTACATGGTGAAAAAAAATATTAAATAAAATGGATTTAAAAATTACTAAAATATTTAGAAAAGGTTTAGATAGTTTGAGAATATTTTAGAGTATTTTTATTAGTAGAAAGTGGGAGATAAAATGATTTAAAGCTTACTTCGAACAGATTTACATACTTTTAAAATATTTTAGAACATTTTTAATAGCATACAAATTGTATATAAAAAGATTTTAATTATGTAAAAAGGTTTAGGTTCCTATATGTTATTTTATAATATCTTTTAAAGTAAAAAAAAAATCGTATATAAATAGATACAAGGCTTACTATAATATTTTTAAAAAGATTAAATATAATTTATAATATTTTAATAGCAGAAAAAATCCTTTAAAATATTATTAAGAAATATTATTACTTTATGTACTCAAATCACATTTCTTTCAGTGCTCTTCTTTTTGCAACAACTTCTGTGACCGGCGACGCTTTTGCAAGGAAGTGCCACTAAATTGTGGCAGATAACAACTACTAAAAGGTATGGCGGGACTTGAAAAACATGGAGAACAGCATGTGGTCAGACCTGGACTTCGTCTCCAACCATTTCCCTTATTTTTTTTTCTGTGCCCTTAAAGTGCCAGCCTGTTGTTAAACTTTTGTTCCTCTTTTTTTTTTGAGGTCTTATCTTTGAAGGCAGCCAAAGTCTTCAATGGGAATCCCTTTTTGCCACATTTTTATATATGTTTGCTTCTTTGGCTGGGACAACAGTGCGTATGATGAATGGCAGTTGAACTACCTGAGAGCAGCTCTGCTCAGCTGCTGCTGTTGTTGATTTGCACGTGTGAACTGAGAAGAGACAACGAACCCGAAACGAAGAGCAAGGAGCCAATGAAATGAGCTGCTGAAATGGCAATTTAAGTGACTGTCGAGTTGAAGTGAAGAAAACGAAGAGGAGAACTGTTTGCCAGATGCCAGGATAAAAGCTCCAAAGGCAAACACAACATCCGGAATACTCAAAAAACCCCAAACAACACACCAAATGCGAAATATTCAAACACAAAAGGGGCAACCAGCAAAAAGATGAACAGCAATAATAAGGATAAGGGATAAGGGTTTTATTATAACCGATTGAGAGGTACTCTTAGGGGAAAATTATTTAAATTTAAAGGTTTTCCACGATAAACCTCAAGGTAGAAAGTATAATTAAGCATTTACAAATATTTGTATATAACAAAATAAACTTTGAAACGCTTTAAATAAATATTAAAAACAAAAATCTCGCCTAAACCTAATAACATTCTATTAAATTCCAAATACCCTTAATTTTCAACTTTTAAAATCCCCCAAAAACACCCAAAAATAATACAACATTTTCCCAGAAACCCAAAGCAGTGAAAAATAGTTAAAACGAGAGTGCGGCCAAAAGCAGAATGAATCTTTAGGTTCACAGTCCAACGCCTTTTTCCCTCAACAGCCTCACAGAGTTGGCATAACCCACAGCTCATTCCCCATTCATTCACTCATTCATTCAGTCAGTCAGTCATTCATGATGGATGCACTTTCAGGTGAGAGGCACAAGCTGGGAATGCATCAAAGTGGAAGACGTCGCTCAAGTGGAAGCAACGGCGGAAAACTCGTGGAAAACCCGTGCCACAGGCCAGAGAGATGGAGGGGCGAACACAGAAAAAAAAAGTCATTAAAATCGCATAAAAGTGAGCCCAGGAAGAAGAGAGGTCCAAAACACGGGCTTTGACACGGTCGGTCACTGGCCAGAATGATTAATTGTTCTACCAGCCAAGAGTTACCCCTCTCCGCTTTATTTTTACCATTTTTTTTTTTTTTTTGCAGTGACCTCTCTTCCCTTTGATATCAAAAAGTCGTAAAATCTCCTCAATTTATATTAATGACAAAAATGTTTGACAAAATCATTAAACGTGCGCAAGCTTATAACAAAAAAGAAAAAAGAGAATAAATAATTATAAACACCCCCGAAAAAGGAATATTTAAATATTAAATAAAGAAAACGTTTTTTTATACTTTTTTTACACATGTCCAATGCTTTTTTAATAACTTTTGTGGCCGCCAAATAAATGATTCAGTCTGAAATGTGAACTGCTCCCAGTGGCTCATTAATTTTCCGCATTCGTTTTGGTAGAGAAGGGGAAAAACTCTGTTGAATATCATTGTTCTCCGGCTTATATTTTTTTTTTGTTTGTTTTTGTGTGAAAAATCATCTACGCTTTTTTCCTAAAGTGTTTTTTAAAAACCGCAATGGCAATCCCCTCCGTCAGACATGAACATGAACCATTAATCATCGCCAAATGTAAGCGGCAGGCAAAAACCACAGGCGAATCTTGTCGCTAAAGTTTTTATTTTCTTTTTGGTTTTTGTAACACATTTATATGCATTATATGTACTCCATCTGCACCCGCAATCGAAAATATAATAAAAAGTGTATATAACTCTCACTTTCTTTCACTTAAATGAGTGTCCTCCTCCCATGTGTGAGTCACACTCACTCTTTTTACTTGCAATTTTTCATTAAGCGAAATTAAACTGCAGACAGTGATGATTGGAGCGGAGGGGGAAAAGAAGTGCAAATAAAACGCAAACATTGAAAAATGAAAACTCAAATACGAAAAACAGAAAACAAGAAAATTGCCAACCAGCCAAGAGGAACACAAAAACTTGACATTAATCATTACAAAAACAGACAAAGAGCAAGTCAAGGGGGGAACACAGAAAGGAAAATGGAAAGAAATGTCGCATGTGTTAGTTTTTTATATATATTCTTGTATATATTCTTGTTTCTGTCAAGCATATGTTAGGGAAAAGTCGAAGGAAAATGATGATATTTAGAGGAAATAATAATTAGTTTTTTAGAATTAGTTAACCTAAACTCGAATTTAAAATTCACATAAATTATCATTTCTCCCTTTAAATCATTAAAAAAAAAATATTGTTTTAAACTCTTTAAGTATATTCTATATAAAGAAAAACATCTGCTAAACTAGTTTAAGCTCACTTCATTATTTTAAAATATTAATTATTTAATTATTCATTGTTTCTTACCTAATACTCATAATTAACCGACAAAAAATACTCATCACTTAAAAGTGTATTAAAATTTGCATGGAAATTAATGTTTAATGCATGAGGCCATTAGGAAGCCATAAATTATTTTTATATTTATAACTTTTCTTTTTTAAATTCCATATTTAATATGGTCATAAATTTAAGCATATATTAAAAAACAATTTATTAGCCAAAATCAAAATGGCAATGCTAATTTAAAGGGGGGAATTCACGCCAAAAATTATAAATACCTTCGAAAGCTTGATTTTGTTACTCTTTTTTCGCACAATTAAAATATCTTGCCAAAAGCTGAAAGATTTCTGAAATTCCTAGACTAAAAATTCGTGCTCCTTCACCTCTCCTCCACCCCAAAAAAAAAAAAAACCGAGTTATTCATGGGTCATACCCAGTATTAAAACTCATTGGGAATTCAGCGGCGCCGCCATAGTAGCCTCGTTCTTAACTTATTTTTACGGGGACGTTAAGCGCAGCAATTCCAACGCCATAAAGTATGCCATAAAAAGCCAAGTATTTCAAAAATAGACAAGGATAGGCCCAAAAGGACGACAGCACGCCCCCCAAGGCGGCACGCCATTAGTCGCCACATTAGTCACGGGGGATTTTGGGAGGCGCACACACAGACACAGTCATTTCCATGAAACTTTCTCAATTTTCCCCAACAACAACAGTAGAAGCTTCAGAGCCTCGCTGAAATATATGCAGCGGTCTCTACACTCACTCTGCAAAGGACATTAAACCCAAAAACGGCTGCGGCTCCTACAGGAAATTCCACGCAGGCGCCATAGGCATCGGCTCCTACAATCGGCGAAGCTTTTCCGCACAGACAGAGAGAGAGAGAGTGTGTGTATGGAAAATGCCGAAGCCGGCCGGCTTTTCTCGCTCTCTCGTTTTCCCATGGCCATGGCCGTGACAATGGCCCTGGCATTGAAGTGCCATATGGCTGAACTCCTCCTGCTCTCCCTCCCCCCCCTTTTGTATGCTCTCTGAATGGTTGTCCTTGCACTTGCCCTTGCGTAGGCGCAGGATATCAAGGCTGCCCGTATTGCCACCCACATTTAGGCTTTTTCTTTTCATGTTTTAGAGGCTTCAGGCGGTTTTCAAGGGGAGGAAAAGGAAGCAGTCTAAGGAAAATGAAGAGAGTTTCTCATGCTGATTTTTGATATTGTGAGAAAATATTAGCCATTAAATTGGTTATGACTTTTAGCTAATAATATTGATGGGAATATAAAATGTATATATATTTTTTGGGCTAAGTAGGTGACAATAATACATATTAAATGAATATTTAAATATATAAAGGTATTTATGGCACTAAAAATTAATTATTTAATGAGAATTTAAAGCAAATTTTTTGTATTATTTTCTTTTATTAAATATATTTAATTAAACATTTCTAACTATATTTTCTATTTTTTAAGATAGGAAAAATTACATTAAATTCCCAATTTATACAATGTATTCTTTATTTATATTTCTATTTTATATTTTCTTTATTTTTTATCGTTTCTTAGTGCAGATTTATGTCTTAAAAAATGTATTTTCCTAATAAATATTTTTTTTTTTTGTTTCTAATATTCTATTAATTTTTTTATTTTAATTCCTTTCTCTCCCTGTAGGAAGCCTCTGCTTTTGAATGTTAATAAACCTTGCCTGCACACTTGAGGGCGTGCGCAGGCCTATACCTTCATCTACCCACCACCCTCCTCCCCCCTCATAAACCTAAGCTTTGCCGGGTGCTTTGACCTTGTCCTTGCACCTATCTCCTGCCACGCCCCCTTCCGCCTCCTGTGGGAGTTATTTGGCAAATGTGCGGCACGCAGACTTTTTGACCTCCGTCTCCGAAAAACAGTCTGACGCATTTATATATTATTCAAGGCGAAGGTCGCTACGGAAAATGTGGGGGGAAAACTCAGCCTGATGCCTGCTATATATGCGTGGGAAAATCTGTGTTTTTTTTTAAGGGGGAAAGAGCTTTAGTTTCCAGCTTTAAGTGGGATTTTATGGCATTCGGTGTAGACACAATTTAATATCGAAGGAAAATAAAAAAAGGTGTCTGAACCTGCTGCATACAACAGACAATAAATAGCCGGGGTCCTGGGCAATAAAAGTTGATATTCCTTTCCCTTTTTGCCCAGCTTCGCTGTAAATATTTGATATTTAAATTTGGAATTTTCGTTTGCAGAAAGTCAAGAAGAGACGGGGCCAGAGACGAGGCTTTGTCATAAAATTGATTGGTTTCCCTTCTGACCTTCTCCTCTCCAGCTGTTTGCTGCTGCTCCTTGGCCATTTTCAGGTTCAAAGCGCATTTTCAGAGGTCTTTCTTCTCGCTTTTTTTTCTGTTTTTAAGGCTGACGACAGGTGTTGGCACTCGGACGAACTGCTCAGCGAAGCGAAATGGCAGTAAGAAAAAATATATATAGGTATATTTAGGTATATGTAAAAAATAAAATAAAAACAACAATTGCTCAATTGAACGAGGTCAGTGGCTGGACGAAAGCAACCAACAAAAAAATACAAAAACTGATAAAAGGGAAAAGGAAAAGGGAAATGGTAGTGGAAGTGGAAGTGGAGTTCAGTTCAGGCTGCCACTGCAGCTGCTGTTATTAAAAAGTTTTCGCCTAATTGCCAACTTTGTAGACAGACGCCGCCAAAAAACCGCCAAGAGAAGCATAAAAATTTGACCAAAAAATTGATAAAGTCAGGCAAAAGAAATTGAACAAGGAAGAAGGAGGTTTATTTCATAGAAAACTAAGCTGGAAATACTCGAAAATATTCTAGAATTTTAATTTAAAATAATAAAAATATAAAAGAAAATAAACAAGGAAAGAACAATGCTTGAAATAGTTTAAAGAAAAGTTCTAGAATTTAAAAAAAAAATTAAACATATTTAAAAATAAAAGAAACTTCAATAAATAAGAAATAAACCCTTTGAAATATAATAAAAATATTTAAAAAATCAATTAATTTTAATGTAGAAACTTAAAATTTTACAATAAAATTTCCTGGAATAAAAATAACAACCAATTCATTGCCAACTTTCAACTAAAAGTTATAAAAAAAAAACCCAAAAACTCCATAAATAACTCCACAAATTTAACCAAAAAATCATAAAAACCCCAAAAAGTCTACAAAAAAATTCACAAAAATTCCACAAGAGTAAATTGAAGCCAAAACCCCTCAAAAAAAAAAACCCCATTGAGGATGCAAGTCCTTGGCAAGTTCACTTGGATAATGGCCAACATAAAGTCAGCTTAAGAACCGTTATGACTGCAACACCACCACCAAAGTGAGCAGCAAATGTTGCAAGTTAAAGGGATAAAAAAAGAACCCAGGACTCCATTGGAAGGGGAAGGGGAACACAATAGCCAACTTGTTCTCTCTTTGATTTTATGGCCAGAAATTGGTAATTTCAGCGCACATCGGATAAAAACGAAATGAGGCGAATGAGGATAATGACGTTGTCCCTGTGTCGTGCTGCATGGGAATGGGCGATAAAAAGCATTTTGCCAGCTCAGAAATATCGTTCGATTATTTGGCCATAAGCTAGAGCCAGTCAACGATCGTAGAGGTTATCGTGGGTAATATGTTTTCATAATAAGTTGGGATTTTCTTCAAGCCAAAACCAAAACTATCACAATCTTAACTTGTATAATTTAATATTTAAGGATTATCCCCCACCACAGATTTCACACCCTTCACCTGGTTAGCTTAAAATGTTTTGTAAGGCCTCGAATTTAACTGCAATTTAAGTGTTTTAAATGCATAATTAACGTTTTCGCATTTATCTTTTGTTTATGCGCCAACTGGCCTTGTTGTTTTTATTCAGTTTGTTTGTTTGTTGTCGTCATGACAGCCGAAAAAAACATTAAATTTATTTTTACAGGCGAGACACAAAAAAATTACTTTGAATTTTTCAATGTGCAAGCTGCTGCAAACTAAACAAATTAAGCAATTTATTTTCATTAACACAAATAAAACTAAAGAAACATTAATTTGCTGCCCTCAAGCGTGACCACGCCCCAAAAAAAATAAAGCAAAAAATCAAACAAAAGAAAAAGAATGAGAAGAAAAAGTTTTCAACTTGAAGAAAATTTTAATTGAATTTCGCTCACACATATGTTGACATGGAAAACCAGCTAACAGCTAACAATTACGAGAGAAAAATGTAACATAAATCAATGTCAATTGGGAAAACATCGAACAACATGGTACATTAAAATCCCCAGCAAAACTAAAGCCGAACTAAGGAGATTTATAGACCCGAAATGGGGGGGTGATGTGGCATGTAGTTTTGTAGGTGTCTCGGATTCAGTCTGGCAATAACTTGAGGGTGTAGAGCGGCTTTTAGGAATTATGTCATCATCGCCAGCAATGAAATCGATTCAATTAAAATGTTTTTTTTTTTTTTGCGGGGCTCAGAAGAGGGGCACAAATTGCATTGGGGATGGCAAATTTTATTGATAAATTCAGAAGTATAATTGAAGTAGATTTTTATAAATATATATAGTTTTAAAAATATAATAAAATTAAGTGTGTTATAAAGCTATAATTAATCGAGACTCTCTATATTTTGTAGTAAAAATTATGTTTTTTTAAATATAATATATAAAAATCATATTATTTTATATAAATTTTTGTTTAGATAAAAATTTTATCCTTTTCTATAATTAAAGGAGTTGGAAATTAATGTAAAAATAATATAATAACTTAAAAATTAAGACATTTTATAGGTTCATTACCCATAACGACCATTTAAAAATGTTTAAATAATTCCAACTTTTTTATTTTAATGCAATAATCCATTATTACAAATTATATTAAAAGTTGGAATATTATTTTTTTATATATAAAATATGAAATTTTGGTATTTGTGATGATTTATGATCTTTTGTATTATTTATACAATCTTTTTAAATATCTCTATCAAAAACTCTTTAAAATTAAATATTCCTTCCTATTGCAAGACATATTTTCCTCAAATAAAATTATTTCTCTCGTTAAGCATATCTAGTAAATGAATCTGATGCCTCCGAATTATAATAATTTTCAATAAGCTTCACTTGATTGATATTCCACAGCTCACAATTAGACTGCAGTTGGCTCGGTCTCTCGACATCGCTGACACTTGAAAATGCTCAACGACGACGCTGACTCTGATGATGATGATGATGATGACTATAATGATAACGATGATTGCCATGGTGATGATCGTCATTAGCATCGGGCAACGGACATTATGTCAGTCAGGCAGCTGTCATACAGCCAGTCAAAGTTGTCTGTTACCCCAGCTCAATTGTCCCGGGCTCGAAGGCAAACAATCCCCGAAATTCACTCAAACAAATGAAATAAAATAAAGTCAAAAAAATAAAATAAAATAATGTACATATAAATTACATTTTCAGACTGCAGACTGCACCTCATCCTCATTGGTTTCATTTTATTTCTCCTCTCCACCCCTCCAACAATTTGGCCAATTTCTCTCTCTTCAAGGCAAATGAAGCGTTAAAAAAAAGAAGCGAATAAAAATATAAAAAACTGCAAACAAAATTGCAACCCGTTGCGGTTCAGTGGCACAACGGCAGCTGCAATTGCAACTGCAACAAACACAACGAAAATAATACCACCAGGCCGAGCCTTAAAAATTTCAATTAACTTTCGAGCGAGAAAACAATGCCAATGAAAATGCGGAAAATTGTTTGGCGAAAATAAGTGATAAATATATTAAATATTTTCTGCAAACGAAATGAATGTTAAATGTTAAGCAGAAAAGCCCTCAAAATGAATAATAAAATATGAATTAAAGACTGCACAATGCATGTAATAATTGTAGACAGAATTTATTTTTTGAGTTAATTAAATTTACACTGATTGAATGGCGGCATAATCAGGTTGACAAAAATATTTAAATAAAGCTCTTGTTTCATTCAAAAAGTTTAAATAATACTCTTGCTAAAAGGCATTTTAGAAATATATTTTAGACAAACACAATCAATTAAGTTAGATGCCACAAATAAATATTTAAAATGAAATATTGACAAATTTGATTAGATAATATTTTAGTATCTGTGATATTTGATATTTATGGGCTTTTAAAACCATGTCATCACATAAACTTTAAGATTTTAAGTGGAAGCTGAATTGAAATGTCAGTTAAATCATTGACCTTGCTGCACTTTTAGCCATTTAAACATTTTAAACATTTTCGATTTTTATGTTCATAAAGGCCTCGAATCGGACTTGGGACGACAACACCTCCAACGCTTAACTAAACAGAGTACAGTGAATGCTCTACAAAATAAACAAAATATTATTTTTAAAACCTAAAGCTGAAATATCTATTAAAACAATTCTGAAATATCTCAAAAAAGAGATTTAAAGGATTTTAAAATATAACGAAACTTAGTTTTTAGTATTTCCCTCTACCTAGCCTTCACTGTACCTTATAAACAAAGCCACACTTTTGTTTTTTAACACTTATAGCATATGTTCATTTGTGTTTGTATAAATTTTTCATGTGTGTGTGCGATAAATCTAAATGAAATCATAAAATTTGAGACGCGGAGACAACGTCAATGTTTTGTGGGTGTGAGATTAACTCAAGCGGAGAAAAGATACAGAGATCTGGCAGATACATATATGTATATATATGATATATATACACTTTGCTGCTTTTCTCACTCGTCTGTTATTGTTATTATTGTTGTCGATTGTAAACAAATGCTTAATTGTTGAATGCAAATGACGCTGTCATTTTTTTGTGCTTTTTATTTATTTGTTTTTTAATTTTTTTGTATTTAACTTTTTTTGATCTCTGCAAGTGTGGGCAGACTTTCAAGTGTTTGTGTGATTTTTATATTTTTTATTTTTATTTTTTTAGGTTAAATAAATGTGCGTGTATGTAGTATAATTGTGTGTGTGCTCGTTAACAACACAAGTCAATGCATTTTAAATTTGTTTAATGCGCGCCTTTTTTAGCATTTGCGGTTGTAATTAACGCAACCAACGAGAGTTCACTGTGGAGTGAGATGGGTACAAACAATTACACGAAAAAAAAATGTAGAATACAAAAATTGGCTCGTTTTTCAAAGCTTTTAATACAAAAAAAAGGAACAACTTTTCTGTTTTGTATTTATTCCATAAAATTTATGATCCAAAATTTTAATATTTTTGTTTTCCTCATATAGATACTTTCTAAAATTCATAAATTCTTTATATTGTTCATTCACCTTACTTTTTCAATATATTTCAATAGAAATTTCCCACTTTTAACTCCACTGTTCTGGCCACAAAGAGCTAATCGATGTGATAAAGTAAATACTCAATATGAGATGACGGGACTTGTGTTGAGATGTCTCATGTTTGGTTACCACCTTTTCTCCTTCCCCCCTCCTGTGTTGTTACCTGTTGCCCCTAATCCTCTTCACCGCCATTTGGTTGACATTTGGTTTTCGCTGTTTATGGCAGCAGAAAACCAAGGCAAGTTCAACAACATTTCAATGTCGGTCGCTGGGTCTACTATTCTGTCCTTATGCCCCTCTCTTTCAATCATTCTCAATGTCTGTCAGGACATGTCTTCGTCTCAGTCTGTCCAAGGACGGCGCCGACATTATCCTGTGCCTGTCTCAGCCAGGCGGCAAAACTTAACGACGGGAAATGCGGGAAAATCACCTAAACATATACAGAGGGAGAAGGAGAAGGAGAGCGAAAGAGACATAGCCGCAATAAGATGATGAGAAAATTGAAATTAAATTTTCCCCACAAAATGCCATTCCTAAATTGGCTACCGAAAAAGGACCTCTAAGCCGATGGGTCAATGAACTGTATTTAGGGATCAGAGAGACAAGACACAAATGTGGTTAAAGTTGTAATAGGTGAGGGTTTTAGAAGTTAACTAACTAAATAAGTTAGGTAAAAGAAGATTAATAATAAAGTAGAAATATAAATTAATATAATATTACAAAATTAAATAAAGCTAGTTTTGAGGCTTATATTTATTTTAATTAAGGTTTTGTTGCATTCAGAAGACATGTTTTAAAGATTGCAAAATAAATAAGCTTCTTAAAATAATAATGATATATTAAATGCTTCAATTATAGTTTAAAATATTTTAAAAAACCCCTCTTTTCTCCACAATGCTCCTATAAATTTTCCCTTTCCTGTATTCTGTATCTTTGCTTATTAGAAATATGTTTTTGTCACTGCCTCGAAGGCATTTAATTAAGCTTAGCAACCGACAACCAACAAACTTAAGTAGAAATACATATATACAAACGGAGTGCAAACATAATTATTCATTTTCATTGCGCACTTTGGAGGCACTTGAGCAAATTTTGTGCAATTTGCACCACGCAAAAGTGCAGAAATTGAAATAAATGGTTGATAAGCGAAGGGGTTGAGCTGCTGCCACAAATGGAGTGGAGTAGTTGCACTGCAGCGATGTCTGCAACATGTTGCCATGACAATGACTGTCGACGTTTGGCGCCGTCTGGCAAAAAACACACACATATATATATATATATATATATATACATATACCCAAGCAGATCTATATAGTATAGTATAAGTACGGACAGACATACCACAATGCATATCAAATGCTTAAATGACAACAGCAACATCTCCGCCTCCGGCAGCAAAAGCATCAGTGAATGCACTGAGAAAAAAATCTAGTTAGGCTGAAACAAATGTCAGGAAAATATATCGAGAGGTACAATACGGTAAGATATATCGAAAATAATATAAATCGCTTACTATCCGAAAGCAAATAATTGTAAACTTTGATATTTTGAAATTATAAATATCGAAATTGATCGAATTGATCGATAAAAATATTCATATTTATCGAGTTTAACGGTAATATATCAATATTAATAATTCCACTAACCATTAATACAAGTAACCAAGCTTGAGTTTCCTTTCCCTTTTCTGCATTTTCATCTAGAAAATCGAACCAAAATGTTCTCTCCCTGCAAAGCAGCCACATCAACGTGTGACAAAGCTCGCAGGGGCCAACAGCGGGAAATGTGGCGGGAAGGCAGACCCGAAAGACAGTTACAATAAATGTCATGTTTAAGGCAGTCAAGCGACGTACATCAGTCCTCGAGAAGAAGGGACTGGATGGAACTGCCAGCCAGGCGCAGTAGAATCAGCATCAACAGCAGCAGCAGCAGCATCAGCCAAACTCCATCAGCAACATCCGCGCACAATGGCAACAACTTTGGCAAACATGGCCCGAAGCAATGCCACCACTCGGTACCTGAGTGGGCGTAGACAAGTCTGAGACGTAGAGAACTTGTGCATAAATTTACGGGCTTTAATAAAAATTTAAATCCGCATGGAATTTGTACTGCAATGTACCGACGAGCATATGCCACACACTTTTTTTTTTATTTTTATTGTGGCTCCCTTTGAGCAGGCTTTTATTATGGTAGACTGCATAAATTTTTGGGCCTGTCCAGTGGCGCCCCATCAACTGAATTCCCCAGGAATTTTCAGCACCAAAAAAAAATTCGCTGACACTTGCAAAGAACGAATGGAAAACTCTTTTAGGGGGGAGGCAGAGAGAATGTGCAGCCATCAATCTGGGGAAGTGTCGCCACTTCGGAATAACGAAAGAAAATTAAGGAAATGAAACATTGAATACTCTTTAGTAAATATTTTCTGGATACCAAAAAATCACTTAATAAATATATTTTAAAATTTGTAATAAACAATTTCCCATAAGGTAAGTATAATTTTATGTCCTCAGACTTCTTTTCAAACGGAAAACTATCTCCTAAAGAGTGTCAACAAAAGCGGAAACCAAAACCAATGAGAGTGCCTGTCATTTCTCTACTTCTACTTTTCACTTTGACAACAAAAACTCGAGGAAAATTTTCGCCAACGAGTGCCAAAAGGAAATGCCCTGTGATGTGTAATGTCAGTTGAAAATGTGAGCGAAAAAAACGATCTCAAAGAGCCAAAGGAACATTTATTTATTTCTATTCAAATTTGAAATTTCAGACTGCGATTGCAGACACAGACACTGAGGCAAACATGTGGCGTTTGCTCATCAATCATTTATATAAAAAAACTTATTTTCTTGCTTAAAGTTTGCTCCGCCAAAGAATTCGCTTTGCCCCGAAAGACAAAGATTGATTGGCATATTAAAAACGCGGCGATAAAAACAAAAAAAAAAAAGACTCAAGAAAACAGAGCAGATTTCAAACTGAATCATCTGGACACACCCCTTTTGGAAATAATAATAAAGGATTAAGGAAGAGATGAAACAATTAGCAGATGTGCGGGACTGAAGTCCGAATTGAAGTTCAATCCCCGGCGTTCTGTTAATCATAATTATGTGTAGCTCGTCTCGCTGCCTTCTCTTTTTTTAGCGTTTATTTTTTGACACAAATCCCTTGACGGTCGGAAATGTCGACAGCTGATTGGAAGACAAGAAGAGTAGAGCTAGGGTTGGGGGTTAACCCTCTCGAGTCTATGATATGCTGATTAAAAAATCAACCAAGCCAAAGCCAACAACAACCCTTTCGGGACTCATTGCTCAAATTGCTTGATGATTAACAAGTTGACTTGTGTTAATTATGACGAACCCAACCGGTTTTGCTTTGGATTTAAGCCGCCTTGTTTGGCTTAGGGCTTAAGGATATCCTTGGGGCTAACAACAGCCAGAGGAAAACTTTAGCAAACTTTCTTTGCCAGAATTTTCCTTTTTAGTTTATTTTTTTTCTTATTTTCCAGTTGTTCCAGTTCTTTAAGCCACCAAAATCCTAGACAGAAAAGAATTTAATACGCCAACGCGTTGCCTTGGTTTTAGGTTTGAGGTTTCTGGTTCGAAATACTGGGGAGGTTGCATGGCATTTTGAATGGCATTAAATATTTATAAATTCAATACGAAATGCAATTCGGAATGCATGCCAAAAAAAGGAGGAGCAGCAACAACAACAAACAGATTGAATTGTAAAGTTTTTAAAAGCAATTCGCCTGCCAGACAATGCTTTCTCACTCACACTCCTTACAATCTTTCTCCTTAGGGGGGAGCAGCTGCAGCTACAGATACAAATACAGCCAGAGATACAGAGATACAGATACATACAGAGACTCAGCTACAATTTTGGCCACACGCAAAACATATTCAAAGTCCTGGGAGACAGGTGAAAAGGGCAAGGATATGAAAGGACAGTGCCAGTGCCTGCATAAATCCCTCTCCCTTTCCGTCTGCCACTTATGAAATATTCAGTGGCGCACTCCAAGGATTTCTGCATCTCTTGGATGCGAATGCGAATGCGTTATGATTTCATGAGTCCCTCTGACGGACTCTCCCACAAAACCACAAAACGGAGAGAAGTTCGCCTTGGAGGCTCGCTAATTGCCACTTGAAAACAAGCCCCGAATAGTCGGATTCAGACTGAGGTTTACACTCGGTTCATTTGGTTTGCTCGGTTCAATACACCCGCCAATAGCCACAACCACAGCTTCAACCGCAAACCCAATCATATCAATCGAAGCCACCATTAACAAAGACGATCCTCTATATATATATAATCCATAACAATTGTGCAGTTTGAAGGGTTTAAGTGAGGGAATCCTCTGCACAGAGAATAATGTTGGTTTTCGAAGAATTTCTAAAGGTTTTCTAAGGTTTATACAAAGCAAACTAAGAAATCAATTATATAACTTGGTAAAAAATTATATATTTTCTGTTTATTTTGAAGTGCTTCTCTTTTTTCAGTGACACACTTGAGATATCCCATGATATCCCTCCTCTCATACTTCACACCCACGCCCCTGGTATTGCCTGCGTTGGCATTACACCAAGTGTAAACAGAAATCCAAAACAATTCCAAAGGGGATATATGTATATAAAGTAAAGTAGAAATAAGAAAATAAGAAAGAAAAAACCAATTGAATGAGAGGCGGCAAGATTGAAAGATAAGCAGGCAGACCAAAGACTTTTTCCTCTTGATTGGCTTCCAATGCACTCATTCACAATCGATGAGCCCAAGGCACAGAAAGAAATTAATAAGAAAAATAATATTTAAACAGAAAACGAATTTAATTAATTTTAAATCATATGTAAAAATATTTTTTTAATAAGTTTTCTAAGATGGGTTTAATTTTTTACTAAAGAAAATGTAGCCAAGACTTTTGTAATTAATATTTGTTTAATTAAATCTATTCAAAGTTTATTTCCTTCTCTCAAAATGGAATACAAAGATCTCCTAACATTTTCCTAACCCCTACGTTTTCCCCATTTTCATCTTATTTTCCTAGCTTTGACTCTCATGTGACTGAAACAGCTTAGACCATGAATATTTTTGTATTTTTTCCTTGGCTACATTTTTAGATCTGCTCTTCCCGAGAATTCTAGCTCAGCCACAGCCTCCGCAGACCAGCTGGAAATTATCTAATCCAGTAAACAGCCCCTTCCCTGCCTCCCCTCATCATCCACCAAAGATATATCCAATTGCAAGTTTGCCAAGTCAGGCAGATTTTTATTTTGTGTGTGTTTTTCCTTCCAAGAAAGCAAAGTCAGGCACAAACTTTGCGGTTTCTCAATGAGTGAATACTAATAAGGCAAGTAGTAAAGAATGAATATATATATAGAAATATATATCCAAAGATATTTATTCATGAACATAACTCACCTTGACTTGATAAGAATTCAAACGAGTCTTTGGCAGCAAATTGAACGACGTAAAGTCCAGGCGACGTGAAAAGATCCCATTGCAGCCAGATGTGGAGCTGAAAGATATAGACAGACACAAGAAATATATATATAAGTACATATATATCATAGAAAATGATAGATAAGAGCAATATAAATACGAATGCAAATTCCTCCTCTCTCTCTGTAAATAAAAATGTAAATTCGATGACAGCTTGGAAATTGCATATGACAAGCGAACGGAAATTCCTTGAGCTCGAATTCAAGCCGGGGATGGCTTCGGTGATAAGGATTTCCCACTCTAAAATATATAAATTGGCTCTAAGCCACGTAACATTCGCCAGGCAACTCTGACTAATCGAATATATATATATAAACAAGCTTAAAATATGCATATGTTTATTATTACGTGACTTTTTAGTTTTTATTTCGATAACAAAAACAGGGAATATAATGGAGGCAAGGTCTTTTCTATTACTCAATATAAATATATTAAAACTTTATTTAACATTATATAAATATTTATATTTCTATTAAATTTAATATAACTTTAAACCAAGTGGGTTTAAAAGTATTAAAAATAAGTTTTAAATTATTTAAACCTGGAAAGCATTCAAACTAAAGTTACACCAACGAAACTATCTGAGAAAAACTCATTAAAACATAAAATTTGTTTAATTTTGAATATTTAAAAATATTTTTCAACTTTCTTTTCATTTTCTTATAAAATATATTGTTTATTTTTTAAGTGTTTCCACAATTTCGTTTTTCTTTTTTATGATAAACCATTTCCACATTTTGTCTGACATCATTTTGCCCACAAAAAGTAAAACAACATTTTTTTAAATGCCTTAAGAGCTTTAAAAAACAAAACAGAAAGCCAATGAACAAAATTATAAAATTAAAACAAATAAAATTTAATTTAATTCCGTCAAGCTGCGTTGCTTTTGTTGTTGTTTTTATTTTGGGCACGGGGTGCTGAGAATTTTGTCGTTTCTTTTTTTATTCTTTGTTGCTGCGGCCAGCAGCTTGTTACTGCCTACAGTCAAAGCAAATAAAGTTATCAACAATGCTCAATATAAAACACAAAAAAGAAGAAAAAATACAGCAAAAAAATTCAACAACAACAACAACAAAATTCAACAACACCAACAACAAAAATTCAACAACAACAACAAAAATTCAACAACAATAACAACAAAAGTATCAAGAAAACGAAAACGAAAGCAAATAAAAAATGTGCAAAAATGGCTTTAAGCAAAAAAGAGAGTGAAAAAAGAAACGTCAAGAGATAACAACAACAATACAAAAAACAGTCAAATTTATTTGTTGTCTTGGTCTCAGCTGCTGACCTTGACATTGAATAGATTTTGTTTTGTGTTTCTGCTTCTCTTTTATTAGCATTTATTTTAATTTTAATTTTTATTTCCAGCAAGCTCTCCCGCTAGCTCTTATCAAACCCCACACGGGGGGGCGGAGTGCCATTAGCTCATGTGTGGAATTTCAACTTATCTGCTTGAGTTTTGTATTAAAAAAAGAAGAAAAAAAACCTTATCACCTTTTTTTTTATTCTGTCATTAGAAATGCTATAACAATACGTTGTTTATTTACACCTTGGCTGCGATTATATAACGTAAACAAAGCAGACTGATTGTCGGCGTCATCCAAAGCTCTTGCTGTTCCCCTTTTTAGTCATCGGGCAAAAAATTTGTTATTTATTTTGAAAGCAAGCAATTACAAGCAGCGTTAAGGAAATTCAATTTTTGAAAAGGTTAATTAACCAAAACCATACGTACATTCCACCCACAAAATAACCCCTCATAACCTCCACCCCATTAGCAATAATTTCAAGATTCTGCTAATTTTGGGGGGGCAATATATGAATTTTAATTCGAAAGCAGCAGCAGCTGGGCCGGCCGAGTTCTTTATTGTTTGCTTATTGATCGAATCTCGCACTCCAGATCGAGATGTGCACACGGCTAATGAATTTTAATGGCCCAAATGCCAACGCCTATTATTTTTGGCCGGAACACGTGCGGCGGACCTTCTTTTCGATATAGAAACGAATGCGATCTCGATTTTAACGATCGCAAAAGTATATGCTCTTTACCCTTGCCTTATGAGTATTAACAATGTGATAAAATAAAGTCAGTCAACGGATATGGTTTGTTTATGAACAGAAAAATATTGTTTTTTATGCAGCTATATTTAATTTGGGCATCGAATTTATGGGAGCACACATAGTAATTATAAATTATTATCACATCTTAGAGACGTGCATTTAATTGTTTTTTAATTGAAAATATTGGAAGGAAGGTAAAAGATTAAATTATTATATTTATTGGGTTTGTTTTCCAAGGGAAAGGTTTCTTTTTTCTGATTAAATTGATTGATTTATTGATTTAAATATATTTATGTACCAATTTTCCCATTAAATATCCTTACCCTTAGGGTATTAAATCATCAAATTCATGAACAAATTTCTGTTTTTAACCAGACAATCATTTCAAGATCTCCCCAAACTGACTCATAGCTCAAATCCGCCTCCTGTCATCTCCATCTCTATATAGCCTGTCTGTCATAGGAACAATCAATACTCATGGGTTTTAGTGGGCTGTGCCCGGTCTTCCTGTCTGGACTTTTGTTGGGTTTCAATTTCGACTTTGAATGGAGTTCAACTGAAGTGCAGGGCCAACCAACCAACCAACCAGCTGAAATATATGGCCAAAACTCAAAGCAAATAATCAGAAAACCCAGTCCAAAACCGAGACCAATGAATGCTGTAATTTATAGGCGGCGTCGCTTCCGTCCGACGGCTGTCAAATTGAATGAGTCAAGTTGAGTTGAGTTGAGCACCCAAGACAAAGGCGTTTCGAATTAGAATACCAAACATTATCACATGTTCCAAGCAGCTGACTCTGACCTTGAATTGGCCCGAAAAAAAAAATATAAGCAAAGTAGTGTTATAGAATTAGCTTTTGGTTAGCTGAATAAAAGGGTTTTCCTTATATTCTTTTTTGGATGTTTAAAGAGGAAATATAAATAAATATTCCAAATATTTTATAAATTAATTTCTTGTCAATTTTGTAGAATTTTAGGATGATCATTTCGGAGGAGGCCTTCGTCCAGCTGTCAGTCGAGAGATGAAATGTCGGGCATGGAGGCTAAAGTCTTGCTGCTGCTGTGTTGACCTGCGAGTGGGTTGCTGCTTCCTGGCGCTCTTTGAAATGTTAACGGCGGTGTTTGGCTTCATTGTGGGCGCAGGTAAGCGGAGGTAAGCTCTATCCAAATAACTCCACTTGGAAAACCCCATATATTTTCCTACCGCAGAGAGTCGCCTGTTTCTGGTCGGTCGTTCTGGCTATTTGCTGCATTTCATTGGCTCAATTTTCCTGCTAATGAGCAGTTTTATGGTATGTGATCCGTTTTTCTGTGACCATTCTCTGATCCCATTGCCATCTCCTGCAGCAGATCGAACTGCTGGTGATTATCTATCTGGGCACGAATATCTTTCATCTGATCTTCTGCACTGCCTTTCTCATAGACTATGCCCTGAGTTGCCATTTTTGTCTGTTTGAAAGTATCCCCTCGTTTGTGACAATTTGTAAGTAATTTTTGTATTATTATTATAAAAAATTAATTAAATATTTTATTTCCAATTTAGTTTCCAGCATTTACTTTTGGTTGGTGGCATTTGCCTATCTGCGACGCCTTCAATGGGAGCACGATATCGAGAATGATGGCTAAAAGACTATTATTTAATCTATAACTTTTGTGTATTCTTCTAGTCAGTGTTTTGTTTACCATTTGTTTTTTTTTTTTGGCCCTAATTTCACACTAATTTGTACAATTTTAGCCTTTAATGCCAAAAGCGCAAAGAAAACAACAAAACGAAAATTGTAGACAAAAGAGCAAAGTTCCGCAAATTGTTTGTTCAAAAAAAAGGGAAAAATATTTTTGTATTCGCCTGGAGGGAAAATCAAATGAATTGCAGCCAATCAGAACTGCAGAGGGGAGCGAGGGGAAGAGGAAAACTAAACTATTTTACTTCTTGGAACCCAATCACTTCATTCCCGGGCAATTTTCAATCACGTGCTAAGTGCTGCCAGACGGAAAAAGAGTCGATTTGTCTGCCGTTGCTGTTGTGCTGCAGCAGAGGAAAACTCGGGAGGGGAACAAACTGGAGCTGATTTGTGTGCTGCATAATTTTCCGTGCCACAAAAATGGAGGGCTTGTTTAGGGGCAGGGGGGGAGAGATGGCAGCCATCAAGTGGCAAGCTATTTGCCCTATCACGTACAAATTAAAAATGTGAAATGTTTCAATTTCAGTCTCTCTCAGTCGTCTTCCCTGAGCTTTGGCAAAAATAAAAACAAAAGCAAATACAATGCATAGCAATGAGCAATGTTCGAGTTCGATATTGTAGATCCCCTTTACTGGCCAATTCCCCGCCGCCTCTGTATGAGGGGCCCCCCTCTGCTTGGGTCCGCCATCCATTCATCGGTTTATGTAAATTCATTTGCGGTGACTTTGCTTTGGCGCCCAATTAGTTTAATTTATGCAAATACAGTGCGGGCCAGTGACGACAGTGCACGACAAAGATGTAAGGCTTTATATTATAGATGAGAAAAATTCAAAATTTTAAAAATAAATCAATATAAAACTTAATTGAACTTTAAGGAATCCTTTTCGATATTTGTGATCATAGAAGATTCCATTAATCGATATTAATCGATCACATTTATGGATTAAAATTCTCTTATTTCTTTCTCCTATTCACACTTTAACTCTACGTCTGCCTTTATTTTCATGTTCCCCACTGTTATCATCTATGTTATTCATATTTCGAGGCTGCTAAAATTAGATTTGTCTCCAAGCAGCTGTCTTTTGCTGATGATTTTCAATGTTTGTTGATATTTCTATGGTCAAACTTTGCTCTGCTCTACTCCAATCTACTGATCTTTGATCTGATCTCATTTCTGTTGGATATCTCATCTGCATTTGAATGCAAATCCAAGCTCAACTTTAAGTTTGTTTCTTCTTCCTATAGTTTTGGCCTCCAAGTAAATGGCATATAACTGCGATTTGCGAATCGCAATTAATCGAGAGAAAAAAATAAAATATATGTTCTGGGCGCCGCCGCCACTTGTTGAATTTATTTTATTAATTTTTTTCCGATTTTATTTCCCAGTATCTGTACCTGCCATTGCGATTCCCCAGGCTCTTCGCTGCCAACTGTCATAGAGATTTGTATTTTCGATAATTTGATTGCGATAGCTGTTATTTCGTCTGTGATGGGGGGAACCACACCTCTCTCAATAAATTAGACGCTGCCCAACAAAATGCGCAAATAAATGCAAAAAATAATAATAATAATAATGCCAAAAGTAAATAGACGACGAACGGACGTACACAGTTTTCGTGCAAAGGCCTCGTCTCACGTTTTTCCCATAAACAAAACTGGCTTTTGGGCCACCAACCAACCAACCAACACCTGAAATTCAATTTTAAATAATATAAAAATAAATAAATTTGGATATATTTCTTTGGGTTTTGCTTCTGGTTATTGATTAAGTCTGGCAATCCCATAACCGCCCTTCCATGCGGTCCACGCCCCTTCATTTGTTTGGCCTATCATTTGATTGAACTTTTCCCAAAAGGAAAAATGAAGAAAAACTGCAGTAGGCTAAAAACAAAGACAAAGGCGAGAGATAGATAAATCAATGCAAATAGGAGAGTGAGTGGTCATGGCAAGGAAAAACAACACTTGAAATGGCAAAGTTGGCACCGCAAGCGACAAATCAAACTCGAAATGAGTTTCCATCTTGCACTGAATATTTGAGGTACAAATCAAATCGAATCAAAAAATATTATACTTTCATTTCTGCGCTTTGCCAAATTTTCTCCTTTTTTTCCCAGGCTTTTGGGTGCGGTTTATGTTTAAAAATTTCCCAGGCTTAAAATCTGTATGCACGCACCCCCCAAAAAAAATATATATATTCAAAAAGTAATAAATAAATTAAAAACATTTAAAACGAATTTTCCTTATCTGTGTTTAGGGAGCCAGGGGAAATGCAATGCATTTTCATGTTGCAGACATAAACAAATTACAAAATATATGAAATGCGATAGCTGTTATATGGCAATCTCGTCTGCCATGGAAATTAGGTACAGTGACCACTACAAAATAAGGAAAAAATAAATATAATAAATTATTTAGCTAGGCAGAGATACAGTTTTAAGTTACAAATGAGAAAATATAACAAATAATATAAATAAAAATATCTAGTAATATTTTTCTAATATCTTTAGGTTCAGACTTTAAAAAACCATTTAAAAATGAAGTTATTATAATTAAATAAATTTATAATTTAAATATAACAACTCTATTTCTCTTACATCGACTGTGAACTGTACTGAAATCTGATCTCCAGCCAAAAAAAAAAGTAAAAGCACTAAAAAACTGACCGCATCGAGATGCAAGATCAGCGGCGAGTGCAAATTGATTAATGGATGCTAAATATTTAAAACATTTTCCAGACTACAAGTAGTTGTTTTTTTTTTTTACTATTGCTGGCTGCTGACTGTTGCTGTTGTAAAGCGAAACCATGAAAAGTTGCTGGCTGCTGCTGCTGCTTTATTAATTGTTGTAGTTTATATGCCTTAAAACGGCAACCAGTTTAGCTGAATGACTATCGCATCTGTTCGATCTTAGTAAACGATCTCAAATTGCTGCTATGGAAAATGGAAACGAACTTTTTAGCTTCAGTTAATTGCGCAAATTTAGCCAAGAGGCTCTGATTTAATCCATGGAAATAGCAAATGTTAATCATGTGGCTTGTGGGTTGTGTCTCTGTCTCTGGCACAAGAAAGACAAACAGACAGAAAGACTCGACTCGTATGAACAAAAACTCATTTCTTGCCACACATTCGCCGCCTTTGTTCCCCAAGTACGAAGCGGGCAAATTAATTAATAAAATAAAAAAAAAATACAAAAAGCGGGGGGAAAAGTAATGGATAAAAAATGAAACAAATCGAAATAAGCATAAACAATGCTAAGCTAATTAAAGCAGCAGCAATACAGCCCAACAGCAGCAGCAGCAATTACAACAAATGCCAAGCCAAGTCCGACCCACATCTAAATAAATGTTGGAAAATTAACACTAAAAGGGGTATGCTCGATTAAAGAAATACCTAAAAAATGCAATTTATAAATTAATATAATTATTAAAAATATATAAACATAGGAATTTTCTAAAAGAAAATATAAACCATAATCTTATAGGGTTTAAAATGTTGCTAGTAACTCCATAAGCTCATTTTTAACCTGTTTTAAATTTTGAATTTTACTTTCAAAAACGTATTTGTCTCAAAAATATAAAATACATAAAATAAGACATCAAATTAAATTTAAAAAAAAATACCTTAAATAAATCCCTTATTATTTTCCTATTAAAGTTTATCACAACTAAAAACCTGGTTAACTAATTTAACTTTACAATCGTGCACACCCTCTCTCAGCTCTACTTCCACTTTATTATAAAATAAAAACTGTTGCACTTGAAGCGCAACGTAAAAACATAAATCATGGCAAATACAAAAACAACAAAAAAATCATTTTCCAAATCGGAATCCGCGCGCAAAAGGCCAACTTGCTTGTGGGCCGAGAGGGGCAGACAAGCCACGCATGAACTCGAACTGAACCTGACCTGAACTTTAAGCCCAGTAGCAATTGTCGGAGGAGGAGGAGGAGAAGGTGGGCGTGTGCCCCATGCCAACAGTTGCAAATAGCGAAGGGAAATCATCAGAGTGCACAGAGAATAATTCAGAATTTATTATGAAGGATGTGCAGGGATTTAGCAAAAGAGAAAAATATAAAAACGATTTTGAGTTTGTAAATAATAGTAAATAAATACAAAATTAAATTATAAAGCAAATATAAAAGAAATATAGAAATCTTGAAATACAAATAGAAATAAATATAAAAATAAATATAAAAAGAAATATAGAAATGAATATAGAAATGAATGTAGAAATAAATACAAGAATTTGAAGCAATAGAAATAAATCCATGGATTTAATTCAATAGAAATAAATATAAAAAGAAATTCAAGAATTTAAATTAATAGAAATAAATATAAAAAGCATTGAAATCAATACAAATTTATCAAACAGGAAAAAATATGGATATTGTGTTTGTAAATAATGTAAATAAATAAAAGGAATTCAAAGCAATAGAAATAAATAGAACAATAAATACAAGAATTCAAATTAATAAAAATAACTATAACAAAAATTAAAGTCAATAGAAATAACTCATAAAATATATACAAAAAGAAACACAATTATAAATAAATAACTTTAAAACAGGCAAAGCATAAAACTAAACCATTTTTGACCTCTTTAAACTAACGCTTTTTTAACTAAAATTCTGATATTTTCTTGTGATTCTAATGCAGATTTTGTATAAATATTTTCCTGGTTATAATTTTCAAAAATTTGTATTAAAGTGTCCCCTTAGTCGTGAATGTCGCTAAAGTCAAATCAGGTTGATGAGCAATTGGACACTCGCTGAAAGTAAACTAGTTCTCGAAGCCTCTGGGGTGACGCCAAAGGAGCAGCAGCTCCAACAGCAGCAGTCAACATTCTGGGTGCGGCCTCCTTCCTTTCCAACACGAACTCAAACTTTAAGCCATGTTAAGAGTGCAAGGAAAAGGCTTTAATGCCTTTTCATAGCCAACTCTATGAAGAGAAGTAGAGAGTGCAAGAAACCCATAAATTAGCCAAGAGTGCGCGCCTGCCTTGCCTTTGCCTTTTGCCTTATCCGTATGTGTATGCGACGTGGTGCTCCATCTGGGTTTGTGGTCAAATAAATAGAAAATTAGCCAGACATTGGCCAGCCAAGCAGCACAAGAAACGTACAAATAATGTGCTGGATGTTGCTTGCAGCATAAAGAGAGCAATAACAGGGCAAATAACACAAGGAAAACAACAACAACATCGCACATTAGTTGCCATAAACTGAAGCATACACATATATATATGTATACTATATATATATAGTATAGCCCCAACCTAAACTGAAACTGAAACTGAAGCGCTAACCCAACGGCGGCAGAGGCAACAGCTCATTGCCGCTAATTAATTGCGAGCGGTCAGGCGGGGCTCCACAAAGAGGTGTTTGGCCAACAACAGAGGATAAGGGAGAGGAGGAATGGTTTGCGGATGGTTTGATAGGGGATCCTATAAATTCACCAACGTCAGCAGCTGGCGGCCAAGAAATTTAAGGCTCCTTTCAGCTGGAAGAAAGGAAATCAAGACAAATTGAAGAAATGGGAAATTCTTTTTAACGATTTGTTTGCATTCTTGAAGTTTAAATGGGAAATGGTAATGAAAAGGGGGGTTTAAAAATTAAGAATAATTAATATAATATTTAAATAAATATATTTAATATAAATTAAACAAGAATCAATGCTAAACGAATTTGTAATTTAAGAAAATATACTTTAAAAATCTTTATGTAATACATTTTAATGTGATTTACATATTAAGCCATCTTAAAAGGCTATTAAAATATTTTTAATACTCATAAATACCAAGGAAATAATTAAAATTTCATAAGCTTTAATTTTTAAATGATAATATCTAAATTAAATATCAAAACCCTGTTACAAAAAACTCCAAATATTTTTTAAAACAATTATTTTCTCTATTTTAAACCCCTTTAATATCTCTTTTAAATCTTACCTAATCTATAACTCGTATGATTAAACCCTCGTCAGGCTTAGACTCTCCCATGACTCACGCAAGACTTCTATAACTTGAAAATATTTTTTACACTTGCGTGTTAATCGCAAACAAATTAAAACTAAAACTAAAACACACATATACTAAAAAAACTAAAACAAAATCCATATGAAAAAGAGGAGGGGACCTACACTCGACGTTTGGCTGTTAATGAAAATGCCACAAAATTCCCATAATGCATTTCGAGGCTGGTGTCTAGGAGACAACTACGACTTCACGCTGTGCCTGGCACTACGGAAAAAAAATACTACAAAAACCACAGAGCAATAACAAAAACAAAATATATAAAAAAAAGAGCTGTGAAAAGTCTCATTACTTTGGACAAATATGCAGTGTTAGGTTGGCGGGGGGCAGCAAATGTGCAAAGTTGCCAAGTTTTTGCACAGCAACTAGACCGCAGCAGTTCGCGTGTTGCGGTGGCAAGTTCATAGACACAGGCTCTAGGCTATAGATACTACACTATACTATATGTATATATATATATATATATATGGAGCAGGCCAGGCGGCAACTGTGACTTGATCCCTTTTCACTTCACATGCCACACGCACAGTTTTTGCAATTAAAATGGATTTTGTAGCTCTCTTGCAACACATGTGGGGGCTGCTGTCCAGAGGCGTCAAATTAATTGCCACAACTTTTTCCAGAAACTAACATTTTATTTTATTTCGTATTCAAATTATTCAATAGAAGAAATACTCGGGAAAAAAAGGCCATTGGATCGATGTGGAACATGTGTAAGCCAGGCCCAGACATGGACACATTTGAATATTATTTTTGCCTTAATTAATGCCTCTCTGCCTTTCTCGGCTTTTCTTGGAGGGTAAAACACATTTAATTACATTTACCACAACGACATGTGCTGGGTGAATTCGTGTGAAAGGAAAACATTTACATGTAAATATGTGAGGAACTTTAAGGATCAGTATTTGGGCATTATATTAAAGTTATTTAATTATAAGAAAACTTTTAACTATGCTTAACACGTATATATACAATTTAAAACCCTGAAGATTTAAGCTAAATCTTCCCCTTTGCTAAAAATCTCTTCAAAAAGATACTCTGCTGTTTGCCTTTCACAGAATTTGTGTTCAATAAATATTTATCAAACTTAAACAAAGTTAAAAAATAAACATTAGGCATAACTCTGCGACTCCCATGCGTAAGACAGGTGAGAAGATCAACTCTGGGCAAATATCGGCCAGGAGAAGGTCGTACTTCGAGCATAAAAGAAGCCCAGAGAACAGCCTCCCAGCAAAAGTATCTTTTGAGATTCTTTTTTGTATCTCTCAGTGCTTCGCTCATGACAAATTGAGCTGTCAGCGGCGGCTCTTTTTGAGCCACGCAAACTTCCTCTATAAATCAATGAATGCCTTGGACCAAACCCATTTGACCAACAAGTGCAAATAGCTGAGAAATATTCAAAAATAATTGGAAACATGTTCAACGACGACGACGACGACGACGACTGAGCCCCAAAAAAAAAAATCTCATCGCGAGTGCTCACATTAATTCTAATTGGCAATATTTTTTCAGCGCTCTGTTGATTTTCGTTTCATTTGTTACTCTTTTTTTGTGTATATCTGTCTAGCCTAACTATTTCTTTGGTACGCCGATAGACAAAGGCACGATTCGAGGTGATTTGAACTCCACCCATTTTATTCCACAATTTTCAACGTTTTCTGTAACTGACACTTGACATGCCTGGGCTACGGTGCGGGGGGTTGGCGGGAATTGAGGACTCTAAATGAATGCACTCGCTTGATTTATGCATTCAATTAAGCGGCGGCAACTCGGGTCCACAGTGCGTATGAAAATATTACGAAACTTTAAATTCTTTACCACAAATAATAAAGCATGGGCAAAGGCAAGCTATAATTATTATATCAAAAATTATACACATTATAAACTTATGAAAAAATTATATGGTGCGGTATTATAAATCATTAAATATATATAATTAATGGTTTAAAAAAATGAGTTATTAAGTCAAGTCTTATTTTTAGAGTAAGATGATCAATTTTTAAGCTATTTCTTATTTTTAACTCATAATTTAAATGTCTTTAAAGAGTTTGTTTAAATATCTATAAATATTAAAGATTAATTTTTTTTAAGAATAAATAGTTAGGAAAACTTGTTTAAATTTCTTTTTCCAAAAGTTAGAGTCATGAATATTTTGTATTTTACTTTATTCAAACTTCAAATATGTGAAATTTATCTTGAATTCTGTTTTTATTTTTATTTGACAAGAAACTATAATTATTTTTAATGTATTTTTAACGAATAAAAGCTGTTGAACAAATTGTAATCATAATAAAATAATATAACGATCTGTTTAAACTTATAATTATAATAAAATAACATAACATAACATAAAGTTGCACTATAATTTGTATTTTGTTTATTTCAACTTGTTTTTTAATGTAATGAAATAATACCAAAAGGTTGTAAAAGTAAAAACATCTGTTTTTATAATTATAGTTAAAGTTAAATAAATTGCTTTATAACCACAACTCTCACTTGGTTTTAGTCACTAAAACTTTAATTATCATTAATCAATAGGTAAAACTTCTATAAAAATTTTTACAAATTTAAATTACGATATGCCTAGTTCTTCAATCATGTTTTGCACTTATGTTTTGTAACACATATTTTTTTTTTTTGTAAACAAATTTCATTTTCTTCTTGGCAAGCAATATCATTGCTGGCCAGTGGCATTGTTATTATTGTGGCCGCGTCTGGCTTATTTATGGCCGCCAAGCTTAGGCTTAGATTTTTAATTAATTCAAGGCTTTTACGGCACAAGCACACACCACACACAACGCACACACAGAGAGCACTTCATTGCCCCCCCACTTGCGTCTTTCGCATAATTGTGTAATTGTTGTCTGTGGTCAACAAATACCTCCTGCCCCCTCTTAGCTTTTTCAAGTTGAGTCATCACCACCTCTCATCGCCGGCACTATTTGCTTTTTTTCGTGGGCGTTGGCGTGAAAATTCTTTAGCGGAAAAACTACTGACGCGTGGTCTAACAGCCAGAAAATGTTGGGAAAATCCCCTTTAATCTTTAAAAAAATCCCCTTTAAAGGGTCAGAGTGCATTACCTGCTAGATTGCAATTAAAATTCATTAGCAGCTAAAAATAAAACAATAGGCCCAGCCGAGTTCCGAAAATTAGTCAAGTCACAAGGCAATGGCAATTCACTTAACGACACGGCAGCCCACATGTCAGCATAATTAGACCAAAACCAAACACGTTAGCCAACAACAAAGGCAAAGGCAGCAAAAGCCGCACTTTTTTCAACACCACAAACAAACAAACCAACAACTTTGATGGGGTAGAAAATATAAAATAGTAGAGGGCAAACACTATCACCATCAACCACCATCAAAAACCTGACCACAAAATACTGAGGGGCACTTCTCCCTCTGCCCGAGCCCAGAACTACCCAGCTATACCCCTATGGCAAAGGTGAAACCTTAAGGTGTTTTTTTATAAGTTTCCCTAAATAGTTGTGTCTTCAAAAACTACAACAAAAAATTAATCACAGGCCACCCAAGTTGCTGCTACAAGAAAATATTTAAATTAGAACGTACAACAAAGAAAGACAAACCAGAAATCTTCATAAATCAAAGTTAACTCAAGAAATATGCTCTTAAATCACATTTATATATAAAATCCTTTTCAAAAGAAATATTTTTCTATTAAAAACAGATTTGTTTTTAATATTAATATAACCCTAAATAATGTAATTTCTTTTATAAAACCCCCAATTAGTGCTTTACCTGAATTAAATGTTAACGTTCTTACTTTTACATGATCATTAATAAAATAAATTTTAAACAAAAAGCCAAGAAGAACAAAAACAAAACCTAGATGTTGTAAATAAGATATGTTTATAAATACAACAAACTTTCTAACTAAATTATAGCCACCTTTTTTTCCTACCAAAAAAAACCCAGCAAATTTCATATGAAATATGCTCGAGGAAAAGGGGAAGTTGAGACAACAGAAAGGGACAAGGGCCAAAAATGTGTTGAGACCACAACAACCATGTTAAGTGTTATTTATGCGGTCGGAAGATTTCTTATTAAGATAGGGCTAGACTAAGGTCTCCTTCTTTACCTGTTTAAGGGCCATAACAAATGTGCCAAGACTCATGACAACAAAAAAGGGTTTATATATACAAAAAAAAATCATAATAATCTCCAAGAAATTTGCTTACAAAAAAAAGAGTTAAAGAATGCCACAAAACAAAGTAATTTCCTTAGGGAATAGCGGAAATCTCAAGTGACATAAGCTGGGAGGGGGGCAGGAACTCAAAATGAACATTTCCGACTGAACTCACATTAAGCATACGCCGGGTATGCCGATAAGAGAAGCAGGCCCAGAGGGCGCCCCCAGATAAGGCGCACAAAGAGCGATATTTAATAAATTATAACAAATATAAATAAAGTAATAATTTTATGGCGCACTGCTTGACATGACTAATTAGACAAGCTGCGAGAGATCTTGGGTTTTAAGCACTAAAAAGCCGTCAACGCCCATGTATTATTTTATATTCTATTCAAGACCACCAGACAATGTCATCATCATCACCAACAATCCACCGACAATTATTAAGTTCAGGGTGTAAAAATAGATCTCCCCCTATATATATATTTCTCTCTCAATGCACAATCCATAAATTATAAAAGCGTTTAATTGTTATTCAAAGCAACTAGAATATTTTTTGTAATTACTGCACTATTCAATTAATCCCATCTACATACGACGAGGCTCAAGCGAAACACTACTATTCCGATCCATTTGCGAACGTTCATCGATCGAATCAATATGTGTAGTGACATTTCATTAATTACAGTTAATTTGTGGCTATCTTGGGCATGAAAATGAGGGGGGATTAGATGCACTGACATCACTCGGGAAATATATACTATATTTAATGTTTATTAGTTATGGGAAAGTATAGAATTTGTAAGAGAAAATAAAGGGTTGCTTGGATTTTCAATTTAATAATATTGAAAAGGAAGAGACACTTCAGAAAATAAGTAAAAAAAAAAGATCTTTCTAAAGATAAAAGTCAAATTAAATCTTAAATGGTTTTGGAAAATCTCTAACAACATTTTAGAGAAAATAATGATTATGAAAAGAAAGAATTTATTAGAAATTTCTACAAGGAAAGTATCTTCAGAATATCATTTTATAAAAATTGCATTAAATTTGTATAAAATGTATAAAATCTATAAAAATTTGCTATAAAAATTCTATAAAAATTGTATAAAATTCTGTGCATAAAAGTAAAGCAAGTTGAGTGCAAAAAATGCACTCATTTAGGGCAGTGAATCATTCAGAATCATTCGATTAAAGCTTCAGTAGTTGTTTTTGTGTTTTTATTGCACTTTTGCCATTTTACTGTTAGAGCGACGACAAGTTGACTTAAAAGTGCATTGCAATTTCCAGCTACAATAACAGCAACAACAATAACCCTAAATAACAACAATAATAGCAGTGATGTCAACAATTCAGAGCTGTATCAATAAACAGAAGGAGAAAGAGCACACATTTTGTGTGGGGGCGAGAAGCTCAATTTGGTATCATTTAAACTCGGAGAGACTCGAGAACAACAGAAAATGTATATTTTTGTGCTAAGTAATTTACAATAATTGTTGTTAACGATGACGTTGTTCGCGCTGAGGCAATTTAAATGCAAATAATTTTTGTGTAAGAAATTTACATAGTTTTAAATTTGAATATAATTATACAAAATTAGATGCCACAATTGCCTCAAAGCAGCGGATAGCAGTGAAAAGGCAAAAAAGCGAAAAAGCAAAAAAAAAACATAAAACAAAAGCCCACGCCCACAAATGTAAGCTTTCTACTTCCAAACACTTTAAAAATTAATTTTGCAACAATCACACACAGCGAGCGAAAGACAACAACAGCAACAAATTACAAACGAGGTTCAACAAACGCAAAATTGTGCAAAAAAGCAACAAAAGGCAAACAACAAAAGTAACAACTAGGCAATTGTTTAAGTAACTTGTAACAGTAGCAAAAAAAAAAAAAAAAAAACGAATTTATTTTGCCATTGCAGCAGCAGCAGCAGCACGTCAGATGGATGAGTAGAGGCGCAACAGCAGTAGTTGCAGCAGCAACAGAAGAAGGTGACGCCGACAGTGGGACAAAATGGGAGAAATTGTAATGAAATTAATATTTTATTTAAGGGGAAATTTAAACTAAGAAAAGCCTTAGATTCAGACTGAAATTTCTGTACATTTTTATTAGTTTCTAATAAATTTAAAGGCAATTTTTAACTGATGAATTTTTAGTGTTGCTTTTTGGGAATAAATAATTTTTTTAATATAGTAACAAATATAGTTTACATTTTATATCAGCTGTTTAAGTCATTAAACAAAACTTTAATACAAAAATGTTTAATTTTTAATAATAATTTTTTTATTAATTTAATAAATAAACAATAAACCTTTGATATTTGTTTTGTTATGAAATAAAATAAATTTTAAAAATACCCAACAATGCATATTAAAATCTTATTAAATCTTTAAATATAAATACTGAACAATGCATAATAAAATCGTATTATTAATTATTTTTCAATATATTTTTAAACTGCAAGTCATGTGGTAGTTTTTCTTTTATTAATCATTAAAAATTATATCGGACAATCTATAACTTTGTTACCACCATTCAACTGCTACCGATCGCTAAAGCCAAGGGGCGCCTCCTAATGAAGATGATATGGCAAAAAAAAAAGAAATAAAAAATTAAAAGCAGCGCGAATACAGGTAATAGAAAAATAACGGTCGTTGGCAGCTGCCAACTCAAAAAACAAAAAAAAAAGCACAAAGAGGCGTGGTAGCCACTGAAAGAGATGGCTACAACGAGATTGCATTTAAACTGAAAACTATAACTTAAAATTGAAAGCGAATTCGCTTTCCATTTCAGAGTCGTTGCAGTTTGGAAATCCAATTTTTTTTTCAGGGTGACAGGTGCTTCCACAAAAAAAAATTATAATTAAAAAACTTAAGACAGAGTTTCATTTCGAGCAAAGTTTTTTTTTGTTCTCACGCTGAAATAAAAAACAAAGAAAGACTTCCAACACGCGCACGAAATTTTAAACACATTTTATTTGCTATTATTATGTGGATTTTTGGGGGATTTTGTGCTTTTGTTTGGCTTTTTTTTTCACCCACTTACCGCAGGAAACGTGCCAAGATCGGAGGTACCTGCCTCCGCCCCCCTGTCAACCCTTTAAAAATAAACAAAATTAATATGCAATTAATCGCGCATCACAAAGGAACATGCTGCCAATACAAACACATGGCTTAAAAATAAAAAGAAAATCAACAAAAAATACAAACAATTGCTGTACGTGCACATGTCGCTCGAAGGAGGGGTAGAAGGCACGATAAGCATCGGCTGAAAAGTCACCTACTCACAGCCAAAAAAAGAAAAAAACAAAAATAAAACCAAAAAACCAAATTGAAGCAGGCCAAAATAAACGAAAATCAGACGGGGAGGAGCTGAAGAGCCGCACCCTGAAATGTGTCAAAGATCAACTGACAAAAATCGTCAGACAACGACGATGGCAATAAACAAGAAACAAATGTTGAACACAGCAAGAAAAGTAAATATAAAATTGTATCTACAAAAAAGTATCTTTAAAAATAAACCCTTTAAAAAAATGATCTAAACAAATTTTGAATTTAAAAATTATACCTTTATTTGGAATATTAGTTATAGAATTAAACAAAAACCCTTTAATTTTGACCCTTTTAAGGCAGCTGTGCAATACACCAATGTTATTTAATTTTCAAAACAGCCTTGTTAAATATTTTCAAATTTAATCAATTTATAATAACATTTTATATATTTTAAACTTAAATATATATTTTTAATTCCACATTTTCCCCAGTGTAGCCAAGACATATGGCAAAGAGCAGGAAATAAACCGACAGTAAAATGCAATTGAAAACGAAAACTGCAAAAATCAAGGCAGAGAAAACCAAAACCAAAACTTTGCGCCGTGAGAATATTAATTTTGAAATCAACAAAAAAAAAATAATACCGAAAAGATAGTCCCAAAAACTTGTTTTGTATCTTTATCTCATGTGAACAATCTGTACGTTTTTTTTTCCAGGTCGTAGGCGTAGCCAAAGGTTAGGCCAAGTGACCAGAGGACCGGCGCCAGGAATGGGGAAAAGCAAACCCAAGTGACTGCGAATACAAAGCGAAACCATTGATCGAGGCAAACAAACAAATCCAGAACAATTGTCAATATAATTTCCCCATTAATGGCTAGCTAATGAAAGGCTCCTCTTTCTTTAACTGAATGCGAAAATCTTGTAAACGAAAGTCAAAGTTTAGTCCTGATAAGGCATTGATTCCAATTTCGATTACCATATTTGTCCAAGTGCCAGCTGCAAGCAAAAAAAAAATATATATAAAAAAATATGATAAAGCCCGGCCCCTTTTCTTTGTTCAACTCCTCAGTTTCTTATCAATTCTCCAACGCACAAGCCTTGAGCCTGAAAAGTGCGCTATATACACACAGCTGCAGATCAATTAATTTAATCCCATGACGATATTTGTAAAGTACTCGATAATATTGAGTAATGTTTTTAAATTGAAATCGGTTTAATTTTGATAAAATTTAAATTTATTGATTTCTTGTAGTGTTCATTTTATGAAATTATTCATTTTAAAATGTTCATTTTACTTGAGTTCATTTTACTTGTGTTCATTTTTTCGCCTTCCCATTTTTGGGGGTTAATTTTTAGCGTACTTTTTTAAGTATTAATATTTTATTTAGAAAATTCATTCATCTGGAATTTGGTTTATAATAATCTTTGCTGATCTTTTATTTTCTAACAAAATTTTGCTTGATTTTCATAAGAAATTTAAATTTAATATTTCAATTTCAAGCTTGTAGGACTACAATTTTCCCCCAGTCGTGGTCATATATATAAGCAATATATATAGCAATGACTGCTGATCTTTTCAAGTGACCCACTTAGCGTCTGTTTGCATATCGGCCAGCAACACACACTTTCCTTTTCACAGCCCTCGAAAACCAACAAACAAACAGTGGGCAACAATGCAACTCTTTTGTGCCCACGAACTTTAAGTTTGTTTCATAAATATTTGCAGCAATCCGAGAAACGGTAAACTGAAAACTGAAAACCGAAAATTAAAATAAAAACTAAACAATTTTTGGGGGCTTTAATTTTTTGTTGTATATTTTTTTGGTCTGTATTTTTAGAAAGTGCGTGCATAATTGAAGTTTTTAGTCGCTTGGCAAATAAATTGCCACAGTCAAGTCAATAAATTAAGCAAAAGCAGGCGGGCGCAAACCCAAAAGCAGCGACAGAGGCAGCAGCAGCAGCAGCGGCAATGCAGCAGCAGCAGCGGCAATGCAACTGCAATTGCAGTTGCAACAACAATTGCTTTCGAGGCGAATGAACGCCGCAATGCAACGCTCTGTTGACGTCGCTGCCGGCAATGCACTTTGCCAAGGACAGATCCATTGAAAAGCGTCGAAGCAGCCGAGACTGTTGCAACGGATCTCTGTGAGTTTACACAGAGAGAAAAGTCGGAATGAAATACATAAATTTTTTTTTTTAATTTGTATTATTAATAAAATATATTTTTATATATTTTAAAAAGGATTTCCATTAAAAAGCATGTTAAAAAGTTAATTTTTAACATTGTTGGAGTATTTTCTTCTATTTATAATTATAGTTTTCAAGATTCTTTTTCCTACTTTTTCTGTGTGATATTATCTCTTTGTTTTCTTTCTTTTTTTCAGTGTATTGGCTATGCTTGTAATTTATAAATATAATTAATAGAATTACACGGCATAAGCGAGCAATATTGACACTGATATTGTGCTTGAAGTCTCCTCTTCTTTCACATAGTCGTAGTTGTAGTTGTAGTTTAATGCCCGTTGAAACAAAGCACCAAGGCTGCAAAAGCAAAAGCAGCAAACAGAAAATAACAATAAAAGACAAAAACAACAAAAAACACAAGTAATACAAGCAACAAAAGCAACTAAAACAAAACATATGGATGGGGCTCAGGAAGAGGCGTTAAAAGATTGGAAAACATTTTTACAAAACAGTGTTAAGTGCTGGGAAAATCATATATTATTTCTATATAAATTAAAATTGAAGTTTTCCTTCAAGTTAAAATAATCTTAACTTATTAAAAATATTTTTAGGATTTGAAAACTTAAATCTTTTATGTAAAATCAATTATCTTTCTGGTAGCTTCACTGTACTTCAAAGTGGGTGGAAATGGAGAACTATTGACGGCGCATACCACTAAATCCCAATGCTTTGTTTTTCGCTCTTTATTCATTCAGGGCACGTTCAAGGCTTCCCTACCAACTGGCTTATCTAGTTGGATTTTTCCCTATACAGTTCGTTGCCACTGCCACAGGTTTGTTTTTTTGCTAACTAGAAATTGACAGCTAAATGGGAAAGATTTAAACTAGGAGTTAAAGTTACTCCTACCAATTATTTCAGTATTATTTTTCGTTTTTATCAGCAACATTTCAATCAATATGCAAATGTGCATGAAAATTGAAAGTTTTTGTTTTTCTTTCGAGTTTTTCGTCAACTTGTTTTGATGGTTAATTAAAAGTCATAAATTGTCGCCTAATGCAATGTGCATATTTCATCAAAATTTGCACATTTTGTTGTACTTTTTTTTCTCTTTGTAAACTGGGCGGTAAAGTGGGCGTGTCGGCGTGTGTAAAGTGCATTTACCTCTGACTGCATTGAAGAGAGAGAAAAAATAAAAATAATAATAAATAAATATACAACCGGCGTGTGATTGACTTTGCTCAAATGCGTGGCACGTTTTTTGTTTGTGCAATAGCTTCGCTTTTTGGTCTGAGAAAAAAAAATATATATATATTTATTTATATGTATATATTCGGAGAGAGAAGCTAAGAGACTTGGCTACGCACAAAATTTGTATTTTTTTCTGTATTTACTACGCTAAGCAACTCGTTTCAAACGCGTTTTTCTATGGCCAATTTCAGCGATCAAGCGGATCGGGCGTATGAGTAATATTTCTTACTGGGGGCCAACAGCAAAAAAGTTAATTAAATGCAATAACCGAAGCAAAGTAATGTAAGAAATTCTACAAGGAAATCGGTGAATCATCAATTGTCAATAGAAACGCTAAATAAAAACAACCAAAGGCAAACTTTCCGATGTCAAACAAATATTTAATAAACAGAATTTCTATCTAGAAACCACAAATGTATAAATTTATGGCGTGTTAAAAAAAAACTGTTCCCTTTGTTTACTTAAAAAAATATTATAAATCAAACAGAACAAAATTTTAATTAAGCATTTTCAAATATTAAAATAAACACCCAATAGCAAACTTTTTCATATCATAAAATAAAGTATAATAAAATTCCTAACTAAAATCCAGTAATTAATAGATTTATGATCTGTTCAAAAAATTAGCATTATTTCTACTCAAAAATAACAACTTAAAAAAGCAAACAAAAGTCTTAGAACGCATGAACTAGGAAATATTATTTAAAATCTGTATAAAAACCAATCATAAATAAAGGAATTTATTAATTTATAAAAGCATTTAACATGCTGCTATAAAAAATCAGCAAAAAATAAACATAACAATAAAATATCAGAATTCACATTTAAAAAGCATTCAAAAAAGAACAACAAAAACATTCTCAAATAAAAAACAAAAAAGCACACAAATTAAAAGTCCCAAAAATGAAATTAAAATTGCATTCTCATGTCTGGGATAGCAAGTTGTGTATTTTATTTCATTTTATTTTTTGTTTTGTGCTTTTGACATTTTTGTTTGCGTTTATTTGTTGATATTTTGTTGTTGTTATTGTTATTATTTCGCTGAGCTCTTACGAATTTGGCAACTGCAAGTCAAATTTAATTTGACAGGCCGCGTAATGAACGTAAAAAATATAAAAAATAAAACTAAAAATAAAAAAACAGAAAAAACCAAAAACTGAAAAATGGCAGCTGGCAGCCAAAGTGGCCAAAAAAACAAAGCTTTTTATGGCCACAAAACCGAATTTGAGCTTGGCTATATACGATTTGTATTTTCTCGGCTGTTTTTCCATTGGGGAAAATGCAAATCAGCGAGAGAGGATGGGATGACAGGCCGAAATTAATGACGACAATAAACAATTATTGAATAATTGAAATTGAGTTTGGACGTGGGGCAAATTGATTTGTGGATGCAACTGCATAATGGCCACAAAACTGTAATCATAAACAAGGCAAAAAGGATGATAATAATACAGAGGAAAAGCTAATGGGGGGGGTTGGGATGAGAAGAAAAGCGTATGAAAACCCAGACAGTCTAAAAGCAAAGCAAACAAAGCGGAAAATGTTGACAAAACATGAAAACCAGCAAAAGGGGGAAACAATAGCGGAAGGAAAACTTGGAATCAAGTGTTGGAACTAGGAAATACCTAGTAATTTTTGCATATTTTAAATAAATTTTATAGTTCTTCATTTTTGTAGCTTGAAAAATTAAACAATACTTAAAGAAAATTTGGTTTAAATGTATTTTCAATGCTTGAAACCTAAATTACTTTTATATTCTATATTTTGTTTATACTTTAATATGTTTATTTAAGCATTGAATATTTATTTTAATAAATTTTTTACTCCTGTAAAATCTCTCTCTAAAACCAATATACCCTCTTTACTCCAAACCTTTCTCACGTATATATAAAAAGAGTTGCGGGCTAAATTGAAAAATAAAAGTTACGTATTAGCCAGACGACTGTGGAGGAGAAGATTGAGCCAACTGGAGGGGGTTTTGGCCATAAAGTTGAATGAATGAAATGTCTGGCTGCCATTCCGAGTTGCCCTGGCACAAGTTGAGTGGTTTTCCAGGAGGGACGACAGTTGATCGGGTAATTAGCGTGTCTGACCTTCTGCCCGCACTCCTCCGCACCTCCCCCCGCATAAATCACAATGCGACAAAAGGAGGAGAAGGGGAGAAAGAGGAGCAGATGGTGGGCGGCCACTTGATACCAGAGGCTCTTGGAAAGTGTCTGCCAAGATGGCGCCAGGATAATGCCGTTCAAGCAGCGAGAAATGGAAATTGATTGTCGGCATTTAAATATTTTATCGATTTGAGAAGAAGCATACAAAAGCTAGAGGATAAAGTGAGCCCTCAACAAATTGGAACATAAAGATCATTATAATTACTCTGAGCAGGGGTATCCCCCTTTCAAAGAAAATATATAAATACAGCATAAAAAATAAATTATATAAAATTGTATTAAAAAAAGAAACGTCTTAAAAAATTTACATAATATAAAAAAGTCCAAAGTTTAAGTTAAAAACGTAAAAATAAACCAAGAAATAAATAAGGATAAGGCGAAAAACCTCAAGCTGTGAGAGAAGCCCTAGAAAAGAATATAAGAAATAAACTTCAGGCTGAGAAGGCTTAAAGTCAAGTGCATTCCTCTACACTCTAAAAAAATAACCACAGAAAGAAACCCTACTCCCTATAAATATTTTAATATATTCTATTCAAGGAAACTCCTATGCCTTTGCTTGCTTTCAATATACTTGAAAATAAATAAAAAATGTATTCAATTAACAAAGTTTCCACTTGCAACACGCTGGCAGCTCCTTCTCCTGCTTCCCTTTTGCTTGTTTAAACCCTGAACTTGTAGCCTTCCTTTTGTTCTTTTCGCGGCTCTCTGTTGCAGTTGTAAGAGTTCTGTTCTGGCAAGGAATGCCGCCTCTGGTCTGCTCTGCATAACTGTAAATGAGCCAAAAAAGGGTTCAGCAGGGGGGGGCAAGCATGGCAACCACATTGCGGTTGCCTCTGTCTGCGGCCCAAACCCACTTTTTTGTCTGCGCCTGCTTAGCATGTAAATAATGTGCACGAAATTATGAATGCAGCTAATTAGCAAAGGCAGCAGACGACGACGACGGCGAGGACGAAGAGTCCTGGCCTTCATCCCAGGCTCCATGAAGCGCTACGCTTTTGTTAGCCATCTTCAGGCTTCATCTGCAGCAAGCTGCTGCAGCTGCACAGGGAGAAAGTCCCTGTAGTAGACACAATTGGGCACTAAATAGCAAGCAAGGAGGCTCTAAAAACTTATTTCACATCTTAAAACTGAAATAAAATACAGTATTGTTAATTTTTTACATATAAATTACTAAAACCATGATAAATACCACATTTTTTTCTCCCTCTGCTTATATATATTCATTATGTCATTGAACTGTTAAACTGCTTTTAAACGTTAGCCGCTTGTTTTTTGTTTATGACGCCACGGGGAGCGTTTAACTTAAAGTGCCGACAAATAATTCAGGGAGTTCAGAAGAGAATATCCCCCTCCCACCTGGCCATAAAGCTTAAGTTCTGCACTTGCCACTTGCCGGGATTTATGGCCTCTGCACTTGAGAAAGGTGGAGAAAATCGCATCTTATACAGGTTGGTGGTAGCTTCACTTACCTGCAAAGGAAAAGAAGAAAAATATATATTTTTTGGGATTAGTTTTAAATTAATGGAAAGCATTTAAGATAAAGTTAAGGATATATACAAGTTTTTATGGGCCATAAAAATAATATAATTATAGTTGAAGTTAAAAGACTTCTGGAAGAAGTATTTATAGGAAAGATTTATTGTTAGTTTCCTTGATTTCTTAACCCTTAAGAATAATGCCTTAAATATTTACTTCTCCAGCTAACCGATATTTTGTCCTTCATTTTTATTTCCCATAAATTCACCTTGCTTAAAGGTAATTAAAAAAATAAACAATATAAAACGCAGACACGCCTGCATATCCCGTTTTGTTCTGAAACTTGTTAATGGCCTAGGCCTTGACAAGTTCAAGTAATGATAAGAAATAAATGAATATATGCAAGAAAAAATAAGTAAAATAAAAAGAACTGGATGTCAGGCTGCCCAGCAGATGCTACCTTAAGATTAACTTCAACTTCAACTCCAACTACCAACTTGGCAACGGACTCCTCTCAAGGCTTTTGTTGTTGGCTGCCTGAAATTTACGTTTAAACATTTTATTTTTGCTCTTTTTCCTTGGTTTCTTTGTACAACAATTTTATCGCGTGCATAAACAAGATGCGGGACAGCAACAAGAAATAAAAAAAATAAAAAAGATATATATAAAAAACGAAACGAAGTCAACTCCACACTGAATATCAGGTTTACTACAAAGTCATGCAACACGGTCATGGTCTCTCTGCTACCCGTCTCACCCGCACTTATTTTTTACAAAGATCGCCGTCAGTTGAATGCTGCAAATTATTGCAGGACATTTGCCCGAATGGCCCAAAGGGTAAACAATTTTTTGCATTTATTTATTTTACAGCAAACAACCGGCAAAAGAAGGTTAAACCAAGCAACAACAACAAAGGAAAGTGAAGAAGATAAATATTGGGAGGTTAAGGTCTTAAAAAATGGTGAATACTCTTATGGGAATATTTAAAAATAATATCTTATGAATTATATTGTAAAATTATTGTATTAAATTTCAACTGAAACCTAGTAAGAGCTAAATAAATTTTTATATTTGTCCGAATGTTCTGAATCTTTATATTACTATGTATTTAGCAAAGATTAAGCTTCAGGAAAAATTTCAGGAAAATATCTTGGAAAATGTACAAGATAATAGACTTTAAACCATTATAAAACAGTATCATATGAACTCATTTATGGGAGTATCATCATGAAATTCGAATTTATATACTATAAATCAATAAATACTATATTCAGCCAGTTTTTATACCCTTTCAAAGAGTATTAACATCAATTTCAACGGCAACCCAAAGAAACTCGTACATCAACTGCAAAAAGCATGTGCAAAAATAAATATATATAAAAATAAAATACAAAGACGAAGATGCTGCTGCAGTATTATCTTTCACAGCAATTACAAAAGCATCGACAGCTACAGCGATATTATAAAATATTCAGGGCTTTCGATTTTCCAGGTCAACCGATGGGAAACAGGAACGAGGACAGAAGAGCAGCAACAATCAAAGGCGAGGACCGTAAATATTTATTTATAGGTTTAAAGAGTGTGGCTTTCTTTTACTTTTTTAAATATTTTTACCATTTTTGCCATTTTTAAATTTATGCATTTTTATTGATTTAAATCGCAGAGGCAAAACCGAAATGAAAGTAAAGTTGAGTTGATCGAACCAGCGACCATATCATCGATAAAATTCCCCCCGATCACCACCAGCTTTAGCCCCCTTCTCGTTTCCCAATAAATGTTGCATTTTTATTATCATTTTGCTGGTTTTGGGGGCTGTCATCAAGGGGAGAGAAGAAGGGAAAAGGAGTTGCACTCGAAAGTGAAAGTTAACTTTTTAAGGCAACCAAAAAACAAAAATAAAAGTCTTGGCTTAACACACATGTACCATATCTTTCTTTGCTCTCTTTCGTACCACGAGCCCAATTTTTGTTGATTAGTTTTTTGTTTTTGTTTGTTGTTTTTATTAGTTTTTTTTCCTGCTTTAATTGAATCAACGACAACATTTTGCCCGTTTAAGGTTGGAAATACACACTGTCCCCCGCTCTCCCTGCCACACATTTAACATTTAATTTTAATTGCCGCTGGCGCCGCCTGCCCAAGTTCAATAAACTTGTCTAAGTCGATGCTACTGATGTTGTGGCCATGCTGCAATAGATACGTTGCAATTTTTCGCATGTGCAACGAGCCTTTCAGCAATTGCCGCCGCCGCTGCCACACAATGAAATGGAGCCATTGGCCCCCTCATCATCAACCGATCCGCTTCGATCATCGAATATCAAAAAGGCAGCGATCGTTGCCCCAAGTTGCATGTTGCTTACATATATTATATATCTTTGTATCTGTATATCTTTGTGTTATTGTTAATTACAAATATCGGTGATTGGGTTGCTCCTCGGCCACAGTGCACAACATTAAACACAGAAATAATGTCGTGAGAAAGTTTTGCGGCTCTGTGGGAGTTGATCCCTGATATTGATCGGCTTTGGGGGATAACTTTGACTATATATAGTTGATTGGGATTCGAGATATCAAATATCAAGAAAAAGTAGGAGCTTTTATTAAATAACTTTAAAATATTAAATTTTAATTAAGGACACTTGAATTTTAGATGGTTTTTAAGGTGTTTAATGGGAAATAATTTAATTATATTTCTTATATATTTTTGAAAAGTTTTGTTTCACTTCAAAAATTCACCATAAAAATTAAATCACAATTGTTTATATTGTAATAAACAATTATTATTAAGAATAAATATACATTTTATAACTTAAAGGCGCAAACTATTTTTTCTTTTAATTTCTCTACCTTTTTCCCCATTATTTTACTGCCTTTTATGGGCCACAGGAAATGAATTTCGTGTGATTATCCTGCAATTAGCTTAATTCCTTTCCACACTCTCTCTCTCCCTACCGCCTTTTTTGGGTTCTTTCTTTCCCAAGCATTTTCTCCCCATTTCCCTTTTTTTGTTTCAAGTTTTTTTTTATATTTTAGCGAATTTTGTTTCCTTTTTTTGTGGCTTTTGCTAATGATCTGTCACGCCCCGGGGCGAAACGCATAAAAATGCATTTGGTGTCGTCGCCTCCGAAATAAATGGGGGCAAAAAAAATACAACAAAAATGGAGATGATACTCAGAGGATGAAGCTGATGAGGAGAGAAAACCTACAAAAATGCATTTATTTATTTGCGGCGGTTTGATCGTAAAAATAATTTGCTTTTATTGCCCAAAACGGGGCAAATGATGTTGCCGCCGTTGCTGCTGCTGTTTGCATGCACCCAAAAATAAAAAAAAAAACGATGAAACTTTAATGTCCTCGTCATGCTGGGATACTTTTGCTGGCTCCACATTTTTTTAAATATTTTTCTTCCCTTTTTTTTGGGACCGAAGCAAATCCGAAAATCAACACCGCCTCAAGCTCAAATTTGATATTTATTTTCTTAAACCGGAGAGAGCCATTGACATTTGCCGGACCGCCCAATCACTTATTCAATTAAACAAAACGCAATTGTTGTTAACACGAAACCAACATCCAACGCATTCGCTGTGTGGCATATTGCTGCCATCCAAAGTCATGAAGCGTCAAATTGTTATGGCCAAAAGATGGAAAAGATACAAATGGCAACGGTTATCGCACAACAAGCGCAATCAGTCGTGTCGCAGGATAGATATAGAGCTAGATATAGTATATAAAAGAGGTCGGTCCTGACACACAGAATAACAAACAAGCACAAGCGGACAAACTATGAGGGCGGGGTAAGCACTTGGCTGAGTGCAACTAAATAGATATTATATAAGCATAAAGAATATGTTTGCCTTCAGCTATACGCATTCAAACACCAAATAACAACAAAAAAATGGGAGGAAAAAAAATAGCAGCTTTAGCTACTTGAAAAAAATAAAATAATGGAAAAAAAGGTGAGAACTTTGAAATATCCTTGAAAAAAATAAGAAAAATATAACCTGAATCGTTATGAAATTCTCCCAATAAATGTATAATAAACCTATTAAGGCAGCTTAAAAATTATGGCAAGGTAGATTAATTAATATAAAAACTATAAACATTTAAATGTATTATAATAGAACCTTAGATCTCAATAATATTAAAAATATAACCTGAATCGTTATGAAATTCTCCCAATAAATGTATAATAAACCTCCTAAGGCAACTTTAAAATTATAGCAAGGTAGATTAATTAATATAAAAACTATAAACATTTAAATGTATTATAATAGAACCTTAGATCTCAATAATAAAAAAAAAAAATAAAAATATAACCTGAATCGTTATGAAATTCTCCCAATAAATGTATAATAAACCTCCTAAGGCAGCTTTAAAATTATAGCAAGGTAGATTAATTAATATAAAAACTATAAACATTTAAATGTATTATAATAAAACCGTAGATCTCAATAAAACCTGACTATTAACACATTTTAGAAGTATTAAATCTCTACAGAAATATCTAAAAAGTTTATAAAAATATTATTAAATCTTTAAAAGGCTAGAAAACTATATTTTCATCCACTCATCATTCCATATTCTCTCTAAGATTACAGGGTACCCACCAAATGGTAGAATGAGAACTAAACAAGCTAATAATCATAAAAGCAAATGACTTTGAACGACGTCGAAACGTTCTCGCCGCTTGTTGTCCTTTGACAGGATGCAGGATGAAGCTAAAGAAGAGGAAACTGCAAACGAGGCAGACGAGGCGAAGACAAACCCGAAAACCGAGACGTTGGCTGAAGCGTGAAAAAAAAGAAAAGGCGGGGCAGCTGGTGGGGAGAATCATCAACATTATCGTCAGGGAAATGGCGGCAGAGTGACGATTAAAATTTAAGCTTCATTTGTTGCTCTTGTCTGGTGGCTAGGAAAAGCTGGTTCTGCGCGAAAAATAGGAGAGATTTTCCATGGTTAACTACAGAGGACTGTGATTGAGTAGGTGTCAAATGTTAAAAAATGAAAAGGGTTCAAAAATATGGCAAAAACTGCCAGACTGTCAATTTTCCTCTCCTCTCCACCCCCCCCGCACTTTCCTGCCCATTTTTATCTAGCTCCCTCACGAAATGAAAATTGCAACTAATAAACAAATAAACAAGGAAAACTGCAAAAGGAGTTGGAGGTAAAGGAGGAGGAGGAACTGCAAGCGACACAAATTGCAAAATGCAACACCACCACCGCCACCACGCCCACAAAAAAGACCTGAATGCATTCGCAATCAGATTGAATGGGGAAAATCAAGGGGATTCCCCACTCCCACAACGAGGGGAGAAAGTGGGGACAGGGTCAGGGTTCAGGGGCAGCAGACAGAGAGACAGCCAAATGTGGAATCGTTTTAATGGATATCAAATAGGGAAACAAAACAAACATTCCCACACACAAATACAATCACAATCAATGCCAGCCTGCAAATGCATAAAGTGCACTGGGCGAAAATGGCAACAAAATTGCAAAGAAAGCTCCTTAAAATTTAAATAAAAAATTAATTAAAAAAAAACCTTTTTTATATTCTCTTTTCATAGAAAAATAATAAATAATATTTTATAATTACTTATCTACAATAATAATTCACAAATTCCTAATTACTCAACATTTTTATTTTCAGTATATTCCAATAGGATCCATAGGATCCAGCACCAGGCTGTTCCAATCAGAACTCCAGCTGGGCAAAAGAGAGAGTAAGGAAAGGAGCAGGAAAAAAAGGGAGCAGAAAAAAGGGAGCGGAAAAAGGGAGCAGGAAAAAAGGGAGCAGGAAAAAAAGGGAGCAGGAAAAAAGGGAGCAGGACAACTGCAGTTTTGTTTCATTTGCACAAACATTTCATGTTTTGTGTTCGTTCCTGTGTTCTGTTTTCCTTTTTCTTTTTTTTTCTGTTTTACTTTTCGCTTTTCAATGTGTTCATCCACGCCCGCCCCATTTCCGCCTTCTCGGCCACCTCCCCCCATCCTCTTCCTTCACTCCTTTCTCCTTGCTCTTTCATTGCGCCAGGCTCGTTTTTACTGTTGCCACTCATTTTTTTTTACAATTCTTTTTTTTTGTTGCACGTTGCGTTTTATTTTTGTGTCTGGCAGCTGCTGCTCGCCAGCCAACACAAGAACAACAACAACAACAATATTGATTGCAATTTCTGCCTGCAGTGGATAAAAGGCGGGGCTCGAAAAGGGGGGGAAAGTGAGTTGGGGCTCAGTGGTACTCATTCTCATTCTCATTTGGCTGAATGGCCCAACACAAAAGCCTAAAAGCACACACACAGAGACAAGGAGAGATGCACCGACAGAGGAGGCGGCGGAGACAGATAAACACGGCACAAGCCCACAGATACACACTTGCACAAGCCCACACACATATACAAACACACTTGCACAAAGCTTGGCTTATGAACCAGCAAAAACAACAACAACAGAGGACATCATGCTGGCAATATATCGAGGAAGGAAGAAACACACTGCGAGAAAAAGATAGCAAAACTGAAGAAAGCTAAAAAAAAACTAATTTATGAAATTTTGATTAATTTGATTTGATATTAAGTATAATATATTTCATTTTTATTTTAGTATTTTTTAGAATTAACTAATGAAAGTGAATTCATTTAATTGAAGTAGAAAAAATGTTTCCAGTGTAGATTTAAGTTCTGCCAAAGAGTGAGCGAGAAGGACAAAAAGTGCGAAAAAGAGAGAAACCAAAACTGCTGAACCAACGAAGCCTTTAAAGTTGGCAAAAAGCCTGCGGATGGGTGTGCTGCACATGTGTATGTGTGTGTGGATACGGATGTGGGTGGTAAATGCAGGAGGCAGGAGGCAGAGGAAGCAGAAAGAACGGAAGAGTAGGAGATGGAGTTGCCCTGGCATTGTCTGTTGGCAATGAAAATACGACAATAATGACGTCGAGGCAACTTTCAGCCGGGCGAGAAAGAGAAAGGTAACGTGCCTCGTACTGCACTACTCCATGTGAGTGTGTAATCTATGTGTGTGTGTGTGTGCACAGTGGGTGTGTGGATGTGACAACAGCTGCAATCCATCAGATACGCTGGCATAGTAATGGGTTTCAGAGTTCAGTTAAGGAGCAAGAGGATCCTTAATATGTGTTTGCTTTTTTTTAAAAACATGTCATTTTTCTTTAATTAAATAAAGAAAATATACCAAATGAACTAATAACTTTAAAAAAATTAAAATCACCTTGAAAAATCACTAAAATTTTAAATATTTTCTTTTTTAAGCTTAGTAAGATTTATATAATTTATATTAAAAATATATTCTACATATTTTTCACTCCTAACTAATTTTACTATATGTTTAATGAAGGTAAATTAGGTGAAAGCAAAAAATATACTAAACGAACTAAAAACGTTTAAAAAATTAAAATCACCTTTAAAAATCATTAAAACTTTAAATATTTTCTTTTTTAAGCTTAGTAAGATTTATATAATGTATATTAAAAAATATATATTCTACATATTTTTCACTCCTAACAAATTTTACTATAATAAAATACTAAATACTAATACTATACTAATACTAAAATACTAATAAAGGTAAATTATCTCTTTTTCCCCACTGTACCTAATACCTTGATATGCATATGTTTATTTAAGTTTCCAGTGTGCGTATCGTTTTTGGCAAAGATTTCATTAATAGCTCTTGTGGTCTTCGCAAAAGGGGAACCTAGGATGGAAATCGAGTAAGCAATGCATACTTGATTTGATATCCAACAAAAGGTGAACTCTCCCCTGGAGGTAACTTCCCGCCCGCCTTCCTCCCGCAACATACTTTTTCCTCGAGACTACATCTCCTCTCCCCAGATACAGATACATATTTCCATTTCTGCCCACACATCGTTATGCGCTTTAATTTGCAAATGGTTTTGCAGATTTGGTTGCGGTTACAAATTTTGTATGCGGGGGAGTTCGCTACAGTGTTAACCCGCAGTGATGGAACTACAAATGTAGCTACGGATTTGTATTGTTTTTGAAAAGAACAAAAAGTGTTAGAAACGGCGCTGCTGCTACTTTTAATGTTTCCTCAATTTGAATGCCAGCCAAAAAAAAAGGTCGTTAATTGCTGTACCCCTCGAAGGTCTTTTATGGACCGTAGATACATATATTACACGGAAAATAACAATTAACTAGACGATATTTACAACAAAATGTTACATGTTAATTACTCATATATATATAAAATAATTTTATTACTTATTTCTTGTATCTTGTCTGAGTTATTACTTATGATTAGTATAATTAAAAATCATCTACATATATTAAAATAATTTTTAAACATTTTTTCTCTGTCTTTCTATAAGCCAAATGTATGCATATGTATAACCATCCAGATCCAAGTCGCATCATTTCATTTCATGCTCTGCTGCGCCCCTCCACATGCGTCTTTTGTTTATTTATCACCGTGCTAAGCGAAAAGTGAAACCCTAACCTCACACAGTGTAAAGCCCAGGCTATACGGATACATCCAAAACAACAACGAAAACAATGCCGAGAATATCGGCAGAAACAAACAGAAATCGTAATCAACATGGCTGTAATGGGGGGTTCCGCGTTAATAAAAATTTTACAGTGCAGAAATTTATGCTTCAAGTCTAGACGACAGTTTTTGGAACGTGCTCAATTAGTTGCTTTTACAGAGTGAAGGGTGAGGGGGGTGATGGAAAATAACGAGAAAAACAAATGAAGAATTTAAATGAAATGAAATGCCATGCCTCTCACGACTATAATTCAATCATATTTAGTGCCCACCACCGCGCAGTTTCAAAGATAAACTATGCACCAATATGGTGGGGTATATAATTCCAACACCTCTCACTCGCACTTACTTTTCATAGCAAAATAGTCGTGCGAAAGTTGTTAATTTTAGTTTTAGTTTTGTTTTTTTATATTTTTCACACTCACCACCACAGGGGAGGCGATTTAAAAACAAATATTATGCAAGAATTTTTTGGGCTAGCGACTAGGGGAATACTTTACTTTAGGCATTTCCGCCTCAGTTGGAAAATAAACAATAAATAATTGTGGCAATGATCTGAAACTTGTAATAATTATGTATTATAACTTGAAATGCATGAACCTTTAAGTCAAAAACAAATATTTAGTTTTCCCAGCCCAGAATTGGTGTTTATATTTTCATAATTAATACCATATCATTATAAAAAGACAAGGTTTGACATTCCAACTTGCATATTTCTAGTAGAAAATACAATTTTATATATAAAAACCTCACAGAAATCCATAAATCCACATTTCAAAATGAATTTCACAATTTTACTGTCTCTTATCTAGACATTATTTACCCCTCCATAGAACGTTTAACAGTGGGGTTAGTCACACCCTTTTTAGCGCCCCGTTGTGTGGCGTAAAATGCAAATGCAAAGACGCCTGTCTGTGTTGTTACTTTGTTATTATTACGGTTTCTAGTTGGAATTGCAATTTTTAGTTTTTTGTTGTTGTTTTTGTATCCAATGTATCTATTCTTGGCGTGCCTTTCGCAATTTATTTGCAGTTGTGCGCGCGAGATACTTCGAACGTTCGGGAAAGTAACATATTGCGCCATTATTTGGAGATGGGGCGCGAAAAATACAAATAATAATAGGAAATAATTATTGAAAAAATATGTATTGACTATGAAATACCCTGTACTTCATTAAAATGTGATTTTATCATAATTTATTCATTAATTTGGGGTATTTATAGTTCAAATATTTAACAAATTTCATAAGAAAATGAACAAATTGATATTTCTGATGGGAAAATATCATTTTGCTTAGTTTTGTTAATAATAATTTAAAAAGTTTATTATTTATTAGTATTTTTAGATTAAAAATTATATATAAAACATATATTTTTCATAAAAATGTGTGTTTTTCTGTATATTCTGGGATTTTTAAGGTATAAATAATATTTATAAAAATAGTTGTGGCTTTTTTTCTTAAAAAATCTATCAATAATCACTCAGATTTCATCATCTTAAAGTTTTAAAGGGTATAAACAGTCTGAGGTCACCCTATTACACTTGAGATTTTCGGGCCTATTGGATTTGGAAATGTGCAGACAGATAGAAAGAGAAAGAGAGAGAGACCGCGCAGGAAGAGCTTTCTGCAAATATAAAAAAAAGTTCCTGAAGAGGCAAAACAAAACAAACAGACTTCCGCCTCATCCACCCACCAAAAATGAATACATAAAATGTATCTTAACCTTGACATTGAACAGCAAAAAACACACTCACACACACATACACGAAAAGTGCCGGCAAAACAAGTTAAAAGTGGAAAAGAGACGCACAGAGCTGGAATTCATTCATTAAACAGAGACAGAGCTATAAATTTACAGGGAAAGGCAAGAATTCAACTTTTTTCTTTAAATCAGCAAAGTTTGTTTACCAACACAATAACAATAACAATGAAAAAAAAAGAACTGGGCAAAAAATTAAATAAAAAAAAAATGGGCCGCGTGTGGCGCTAAAAATAAACACCAGTAAATGCAAACAAAACAAGAAAAAAAGAAGAAAAAACCGAAAAAAGAGCGATAAACAATTTTATGGACGTTTATTTTTGAATTAAACACAAAAAAATCATCACAGAAATTTGCTGATAAGATGGAAGGAATTGCAGACCAAAGAAGAGCGAAAATTGCAGGCAAAATAAAATAAGAATCAAAATTAGCAAAAAGAATGAGCGAAAATAGAGCCTAAAAGCGATCAAAGAGAGTGAAAACACACGCAGAAAAAAAAACAAAAAATAACGCAAATATCGTGGCCTTGAAAAGTGGGCAAAAACAGTAAAGCAGAGAGCAACAGAAAGAGAGAGAGGGAGAGCAACAAAACCAGAAGAATGAATGGAATTATGCCATAAAAGGCAAAACAAAGTTCTCAGCTTAGAAGAAGCGAGAGGGAGAAAGAAGAACGCGGCACAAAAAGAGGGGTTGAGATTCTTATAAAAAAAATAAGAAGAAAAAAAACCTGAAGATCGCGTTCAAAACAACAAAATTCGTTTTCGTGTTTTTTGTTTTCTTTCCTTTTTGCTCAAGCTTTTTGTTTTTGCATTGGAAAATCCAAAGAAATATCAAAATAAATAATATTTTTTTTAGCGCCGCTTGGAAACGGAAATATTAATGTTTTCAGGCATCTTAAATAAATAAGAGGAAACAAGAAACATGTGTCAGAATTCCAGATGATACATATGGATGGGTGGATCTACAAAGATCTGTTGCTATATGGCAGCAAATAAATTTCAATAATTTCAATTTTTTTTATGATTTATGTCTCACACCAAGAAAGAACCAAAAGCAAAAGAAACCCAATAAAACCGGCAAAGAAGAAACGAAAAAAAACTGAACATGAATAAAAGTGAAACTTGCTGAACGAAGAAGGAAAAGAAAATACGATAAAGGGGATCTCAAAGAAGGAGACGACGACAGACAGCCTGTCTCTTGGCTTATTCGTTAAAATTGTAATTTAAGGGAACAATAATATTAGTAATCATTAACTTATTTGCCAATTTTGTCATTTTAAAAGATAATCTTTAATTTAAATATAATTTTTTTATTTAAAAAGAGAATCTTATATTTAATTTTAAATATATAAATATTTGTGCATATAGTAAATTTTCTTTAAAAATATTAAAATATTTCTACAAATATTCATTCGCCTGCAGCTGTTCAGCTTGTGAATTAGTCAAAGGCAACAGAAATATCAAGGTTATTATATAATATATAGACTTTTGATTCCAGCAAACGAAACGAAAAATGGGCAAACAAATGCCTCAATTGTTGATAAACACTAAGCAACATGTTAAGGGAATGAGGAAATATCAAGTATAATATTAAAGAGTGATTTGAAAGGAAGTTTAGACCTTAAAAAACCGTAAAAAACCCTTAAAAAACCCTTAAAAATTTTTAAAACATTTGAGAAAGACTTTCCTAAAATAAATTAAGGAGAACTTTGTTTGTTTCTATTAATTAACCTAAAGGATATTATCTTTATTTATTTTATAAATAAGTATCAAAAGTATAAGTATGAAAATTAATTTCCACAGAAACTTATTGCCAAAACTTTTCCCCCTCTTGCCTTGCTGTTCAGTGTAATTGATAAAAGTTTTGTGAATAAATATTGAAATTGCTAGATGTGCGCCCCCGACCACATGTTGGGGAATTTCGCCACACACAAAATTCACTCTTTTTTGCTTTTGCCCCTTGGCCCCCTTTTTTTTGGTTTTCCTTTTTTTTTTTTGGGGGGGGGGGGGGGGGTTTTACAGAGGGCAAAACTTAATCAATTTTCTTTGAATTTTACTTTCTGTTATATTGATTTATATCAAAAGTTGCAAGCGATATTATTTATGAAAAAGATTTCATAAAATTTCCTATTGGGGAAATGCCTATTAATTAGTTATACATTTTTTAAGCTTTTTTCTATAAAAGGATTATTATATTTGAGAGCTTAAAATATTTTTAAATACTTGTAAATATCAATTTTTAAGTAAATTATGAATTTCATAATATTAAGTAAATTTTATAAGAAATGTTTCCCTGAGAAAATGGTTTTTACCATAGTAAAAAACTATATTTATTGTGAAATATATTAGAAACATAAAGTATTAAAGGGAATTTTAGTGTTGAAAAATGTTTAAGGAAGTTTCAATATTTTTAAGGAAGTTTCACTATTTTTTTTATGGAAGTTTAAATATTCTCAAAGAAGTTTCAATATTTTAAAGCATTTTTAAATATTTTCAAGCTGATTTAAATATTTCTAAACTATATCCTTAAAGCTTAAATAACTTAGCAGACTTGGAAGATTTATTTTTAAGGATAATTATATTTTTTGAAAATTTTTAAACATTTTTAAATAAATTTAAGCCTTAAAATTCCCTCAAAAACTAACAAAACTTGACAGACTTTCATTTGAATTGTTTCTTAATAACCTTTAAATATTAATAATAAAATTCAATAAAAATGAGAATGTTTAAAACCATTTCTCTCAACTCACCGCACTCGCTCGGAATAGAGCTCAACTTCCTTGTTCTTCTGCTGCTGCACAAGTTGCTGCTGCTCGTAGCTGGCCAAAGGCTTAAAGTTGCTGATGTTGGCCAAAGCCCTCATGGGGAACTGCTGCTGTGTTGTTGTTGTTGTGTCTGCTGGGGAGCAATCAGCAGATTCTTGGACAGACCCAATCCATTCTGCATGAGCAGCGATTGTTGCTGCTGCTGCTGTTGTTGTTGCAGCAATTGTTGCACGGGGGAAACGGATATTTCACCGCTGGACTGCGAGGCCGAGGGCGAGGTGGAGCCACTGCCAGCTCCACTGGAGGATAGACTGCCGGCACGAGCCCGTAAATCCAAACCCAGGACATTATTCGGATTGAGGATGTTGCTCAGAGTGGCCACCACGCTGGACTGCAGCAGGTCAGAGCCATTGGAGTTGTTATTGGTGGCCGAACTGCCATTATTATTGGCATTATTATGCGGCAATCCAGAGCCTATTACACCCACATTGGGATTGGGAGTAATGCCGCCATAACTGTTGCCATTATTCTGGCTTAAAGGTGTCTTCGAGTTACTTGCTCCTCCTCCGCCACCACCGCCTGCTCCTCCTCCTCCTCCTCCGCCGCCGTTATTGTTGTTACGATTTCGCTTTTTCTTGGCCTTCTTCTTGTCATCATCCTCGCTGAGGTTGCCATTGATGGAGCCCCTGTTAGTGCCACCATTTAGGTAAATCAAGGAGTTATTTCCCGCCGCAGGAGCCACCCAGTCGAGGTCCTTGCGCAGCTGTCCCCGGCCGCACTTGCAGCTGCAGGCCTTGTGCACCAGCTCGTAGCCCTTCTTGGTCCACAGATGCTGCAATCGTTGCCTCTCCGACCAGGATCTGGCCCTGCCATTGGACTTGAGGGTCTGCAGGACACCGGCCTCCCAGAGATCGAAGCACTCGCGATGCATATACTGTCCAGCCGAGCAGTTTTCGTTGTTGCACAGCACACGGATGCAGTCCGCCAATGAGATCTCGTTGAGGGCAATCAGTGAGTCCAACTTGCGGCAATCACCGCTGGGCAGGCAGCAACGTACCACACCGCCACCGCCACCGACTCCTCCTCCACCGTTTCCAGAGCCCTGCATGGGCGGCATTAGAACGGCACCGGAAGTGGAGTTCTCTGAGTAAAACTGCAGCAATTGCTGCGTGTGCGGCTGCTGATGCTGCTGCGTGTGCTGCTGATGCGTGTGCTGCTGCGTGTTGCTGTTGCCGCTGCTGCTAATATTACTGTTGCGACGTGGAGCCATAAATTCCCTTGATTTCCCTTTAAAATTTCCAATTACTTTTTATTTCAAATTTTGTGCCTTGTTTTTTTTAAAGAAAAATCTTACTTTTAAGCTTAATTTCTTTTACGAATCAGCATTTTGCCAGGGGAATTTATATTTTAAAATATTGCTTTGGAAATTTACGATTTGATTTGTTGTATTTATTTATTTTTGAATGTTTCCAGTGGTTTTTATTTATTTTTGCATGCAGCTTGAATGTTGAAGGTTTATTTTCGTTGGTTTTCAGTTATTTGTTGGTTTTTGTTTTCATAAAAAATTTGTGTTAAATTGTTTTTTTGTTTGTAGATATTTCGGAACCTTTTTTTGAGTTGTAAAAATTGTCGGAAATTTTCTTGTATAAATGCTTAATAAATTTTTGTTGTCGGTTGATTGTATTTTAAATTGCTTGATTTTTTTTATATTGCTTTTTTATGGTTTTTATTTTTACTTTTATTTTTGTCATACACCTCTTAGCTGTGTGTATAAGTTAAATATTTCCAAAAAAGAATTTGCGATTTTGCTGTTTTCTCAATTTCTTGTTTTTTGCAGTCTATTTTTGTGATTTTCGTTTGTCGTTAAATTTTGTTATTGTTGTACCTGAGCTGAGTTTGTTATTATTATTGTTTTTTGTTTTTGTAGAACTTTAAGTATCAAAAAATTGTTTCTATTGTTTATATTTTATTTTTTTGCTTCTGTTCTCTTGCTCTCTTCTCTCTTCTACACACGCGGCGCAATGTTTCGGCAATTCTTCACATTTTGCTTTTGCCTCGTTTGCTTTTTGTTGTTTTCTTTCTCGCCGCACGCTTTACCGTTTGCTTTTTGCCGGCAAGAAAAAGGAAAACCGGGAGAACGGCAAAAATTGCCTTTTCGATTTATTAAATTTTTATTTTTATTTGTCAACACAACCAGGATGTTATTTATTCGGCGATTAAAATTAAAATCACGGCACAAAACGCACAAACATCCAAACTGTCCGAAAAAGCGTATTAACTTTATAAACTTTAAATGGAAAAACTGTTTATTTTATTTTATTTTTTGTTTTAATTTTCCTGAGCCAGCGGCAGATAATTTCCACTTTGCAACGATTTCCTGCGGCACAACCGCTCTCGTTGAGTAAAATTTTTCTTTTGAAAAACAAAATATAGCGCTCGGTCGGCAACGGTGCTTCGTTTGTTTGTTGCTTTGCGTTGCTTTGGGTTGCTTTGTGTTTGCAATGAAACACCTCTGCTGCCGCCTCTGTTGCGTCCCTGTTCGATTGCAGGCAGAGGAGCTTAACAGCGTTTTGCTTATGGAATCTCCAGCAGAAATGTTCGATTCCATAAGCAAAACGCAGTAAACACTGCTAGGTTGCAAAGTAAGAAACAGCAGCATGTTAGTTTACAGCGCTCTCGCTCTCTCATGTTGTTCGGTCGAACGAAATTGCTTCGTTTTTCGCTGCCTCTGCTTTGCCTGCTCGTTCTGTTCGGTCGAACTCGAATGGCGACGGCGACGCCGGCAGAGAGTTTAGCGGCGGCGCAACCGCTCTCTGCTAGCATTGGCAGCGGCGCGCGTTCGGAGTTTGGAGTTTTCCAATTTTCCTTAGTTTTCCTTGCTGTTTTTTTCGGGGTTGGTGGGTGGTGGTTGGCTGGATTTCACTTTCCACCACCGCCGCCAGCCGCTCGCTTTTCATTTGACGTTTGAAAAATAATGATTTTGGCGCTAAAAAAAAGGGAAAATGGTGGGGGAAAAATGGGGAAATTTTTTTGGGGGTGGATTGTGGAATGATTTTTGGGGTCTTGGAATTTTTTTTAACTTTTACTTAGTTATTTATTTAACATTTGGAAACAAATTCTGGCAAATTCCTTACAAAAAATACATTTTTTAGGCGCCAAAATACAAATTAAAAAATACAACTTTTAAATTTAGGTATTAAATAGTTTAGTTATTAAATATTTAGCTAAAAATATATTTTATATATTAATTTTTAGCCACTTTTCCTAGCAATTTCCTTGCGACTTACACTTTTCAAAATTCACTTTCGTTGCGGTTCGAAGCTGGTTCGATGTGCGTTCGCTGCTAGACGTTTCCCCTCAAACAGGCTCGACTGCAAGCCAGAGAAACATCAAACAAGTTCGTTCGGTTTGAGAGTTTGAAGTGTTTTTGCAAAAAGCCGGCAAAGTAAACCATATGGAAGCAGGGTTGCCGAGTGCCTTGAATTTGCAGCAGCAGCGCACTTTTGCTTTCCTTGGCTAATCTCTTAATGCCACAGGAATATCTAGCGCTCTCTGTCGCACTCGTTGATTGTGTATATGTATAACTCCCTATGTGCATACAAACACATGCATAAAACGCCATGCGAATGCCGGTAATAAAAGAGGCATTAAAAAAAATACTTAAAGCAAAGATACAAAGAATGGGCAACGAGAAATTGAAAGATAGATCGATTTGAGATGCTCTTTAAAAGTTTCTTCTTTTTTTTCTACTTTATTTAGATTAATTGTTAAAGTACCTATCAAATAACTTGCATTTCGTAAATATTTTCATAAAGGTTTAAGTTGCATATTAACAGTTTTAATATAAAATTTTTTAATTTAAAATGTTATATTTTATATATTTTTATTGCAAAAAATTAGTAGTGTATTATTGCAGTGAGCTTTTGCCTGTACAGCCTTTTATTGTGTCCTCGTCAGGCTTCATGTACTTGTTTCTGCCTCCCTCTTTTTATCATTCTCTCTGACTCCCTCCCTCTCTTCTTCCCTCTTTTCTGACTCCCTTTTTATATAAAATTCCCGCTGCGCGTGTTGCAAAAAATACAAAAAAAAATGCGAAATTGAATGAGAAGAGGCACAGGAATAAGGGCACGTGTGGCAGAAACAAGGGAAAAGAAGGTGAAACGCGGATTGGAACTGAACAATTCCAAATGAGGATTTCTTATAGGACTCGCAGGATCTAGGGTACCTTTTCTCTCAGGCGATGTGGTGGTGCAAAGTCAAGGTTCCACTTCCACTTCCACTTATTTTGCGCAGTTTCCAATGCTCCTTTTTGACCTGCCACGAAACAGCAGAGAACAAGGAGGAGCGCAAAAAATAGGGTTAAGGAAGAGGGAAGAGAGGGAAGGCAGGAATAGCAGGGATCTCTCTGATATAATAATTAAGTCAGGTAGGCAGCCATTGCGTAATAAGATCATACACATGTGTGCGTATGTTTGTTTGTTGTTCTAGCTAAAAGGATCGAAGTGGTAGAAAGAAAGAAAGGAACAAAAAAAAAACAATCAAGAAAGAGAGGGAAGGCAGAGAACAAAGAAGACGCCTGAACTAGTTTGTTGTTGTTGTTGTTATTGTCATCTCAAGGATTTTGCCTTTGTGTTCCATTCCCGCTCTGACCTAATTTTAATGACCAATGCATAACGAAAAAAAAATATAATAATAATAAGAAGAGGCGGAAGAAACCGAAGAAGGAGAAGGAGAAGAGGCGGAAGAAACAGAAGAAGAAGAAGGCACAAAAGACCTGGTGGCATGTGTGCAGCAATGTGTAGAGGAGGCTGAAAGAAAGAGGAGGGAGAGAGCCGCAGAGCCTGGGGCAAAAAGCTGAGCTCATAATTCTTCGGCGACACGCATCAAGTTAAATTTTGCATAATTAATGGCAACGCTGGCAACGCCTCAAGGGCAACAGGGCTGCAGTTCACTGGAAGAGTAGCAAGATGCTTAAGCTTATTTTTAAGATAAATGGTCACACTTTTATCATTTAAAAAATCTTTATTTATTTGACTTCAGTTTTCAAGTTAAAATATCTTAAATATTTAATTTTCTTTTGTATAAATTAAATTTATAAGTGTTTTATAAGAAAACCCCTCTAAATCTTGAATATTTCTTTATTTACTCAAATTTTAAAGTGTTTTTCTTTGGGTTTTCCCAACAATCTGCGTGTTTCTTTAGCTTCCTGTTATTTGAGTTCAAAGCCAGGGTGTGAAAGTGTGTTCTTCGAAGGAACTCTGCGGTTGGCGTAAGAGAAATCCGCAAGATACATACATCTTCCATGGATGGTTCTAGATCCCCCCAAAACCTTTGCTAACGATTTTAACCATTCTACCATTTATTTAGACCTCTCCTTATGGCCTTGAGGGTGTGTCGGGCAGATGTGTTCAAGCCTCTCCCCCCCCACCATTCCCGAATTTTCTCTCTCTGACAGTGCCAGGGCATTATTTGTAATTACTCATACTCCCGCATCTATCCAATCGGAAGCAACTTTGAAACCCAAAATAGGGTTTGAAATTCAACTGCCATGGCAACATGCCACACACACCCAGGCCCCGTATAACTTTTGTATATAACGGTAAACATAATGCTGGTATATATATGGAATATAAATGTATATAGACATAAAAGAGACATAAAAAGAGGGAAGGGAGTTTGTGTGTTTTTCTGGCGTCGCTTGGAAGGGTGTCGTAATTTCGTTTCGTTGCCAAAAATAACCCAAACTCCATTTTGTCAAGCACTTGCCGAAGGATGAAGATGGAGCTGCAGCAGTCCAGGACTCTTTATTCCCATTCTCCTCTCAGGATGTGGGTCTGATTCATGCTGCTTTTTCGCTTACATAAGCGAAATGAAGTCAGCATTCGCCCTATAGACATATATATTCTCATTTAACGAAAGGGATATTATACACTCGAATCGAATTGGAAGGATTTTTTGCTAGGGATTTTGATTAATTACATAAATATGTATATAAATCTTGATATTAACAGATAGTGCAACGTATAAAATCATTTTAAACATTTTAAACATTTTAACATCATTTTCAGTATGAGATCATAATGAATTATACAATTAAAATGCAATATTCTCGCTTTAAATCGATATTATCGATATTAAATCGATATTATTTAAAAAAATCAATATATCATTAATACAATAACTAAATAATATAGAATATTAAAATAATCCATTTTAATATTCCTGTTCGTGAAGCTGTTCTCCCATATACAATTTTATGAAAGTCAGGATACGCATTGTTCCCTCCCACATTGTTCTGTATTCCCGTATCCCGCTTCCCGCTTCCCGTTTCCCGTATTCCCGTCTTCCTGTTTTCGCCTCTTGTATCCTCCTTTTTGGTTTAGACCTTTCTCAGTGGCGTCAAGTGAAAGTGAGCGAGATGGCAAATCCATGCTGAAATTTCATTTGTCCTTTTGTGGCAGCAACCACAAGGATATTGGTGGAAGGAGTGGGAGTGGAAGAGCCGAAAAGTACGGATGTCGACGAGGCGCACGCACTTTTTTGGCTCAGCATTTTTCGGGGGTATTTTTTATGGTGGTACACACACACACACAAAGGCAAAATAATACATAAGTCATAAACATACAGGGTGTTCCATATATAAAGCATAGTCCTTTAATTTCAGCTACAAGTCCCTAGAAGGAGTGAGAGACTCCGCCCACTAGACTTGGAAAATATGATGGTTTTTATGCATTTAGCAGGTAAGAGGGTACAGGTAGAAAGGAAAATGTTTTAAGAAATAAAGGAAATGCTGGAAAATGGACGTGTTCAACACGAAAAATAAAGACAAGATAGAAAAATGGCTACCAAACATGAAAACCTCAAAAATGTTAACTTGAAATGATAAATTTTATAGATTTTCTGGAAATAAAATGTTTAATTTCTCAAATTTGTTCTTTACTTTCCTTTTATATCTTAGCAACTATTAATTATTCCATTTAAATTAAAGAAAAACAACTTAAATGTTATTTTTTTAATGGATTTTTATTCGTTTTTATTCGTTTTCTTCGTTTCCTTTTCTTATTTCCCACTCCAGCTTGCCAAACTGACCGGAGTCACCCGATGTTCCGAAGTTTGATAAGCTAACCAATACACATGTAACTGCATAATGCAATATTTGCTAACACGCTGACCTTCAACATTGAATTTAAGGAAGGAGCAAGCGAGATAGTGGTAAAGGAGAGGCAAAGAAACAGACCCAGGCAGCGAAAAAAAACGCACACGAAAAACACAGAAGAAAAGGAAGTGGCGGACTGACGGAGAGCTAAAAATATGCAACCATGCAACACACGCATACAGCCAGAGAAGCCGCCGAACCACTAATACAAGCACAAATCGTGCGATTTTATAACATGAAATTGAAATTTGTTGAAAACGAAATTTGCAACAAATGAAACTTCATTCTCTCGCTTTGAGTTTCTCTCTCTCTATTCTGCAGACCTTGAAAGCAGATTCGCACTTTCTTCTTCTTCTTGTTGCAACTCCTACACATGAAAAATAAGAATTAAAATTGTGTAATTAACATTAGGTGTGGAAATGTCCCAAAATATTTTAGATTTGACTTTTAATCCTTAAAAACTGTATTTAATTTACAGTAAACAAATTGTGTTTTTAATAAAATTTGATATTTTTAAGGCCTAAATATTAAAAAGTTTTTAATTAAAAGCCTGAAAAACGCAAGAAACTGCTTTTCCAGCGTGCTTTTTCATGAAAAGATGCAAAAAAGGATAGGCATAAGTGTAGAACAGGCTTCATTTTTCTTTCCTTTTCTTTTACTTCAATTTGATAGGCATAAGTGTAGAACAGGCTTTTTTTCTTTCCTCTTCTTTTACTTCAACTTTATCAAACTTTTAACAATTCTCTTGCACTGCCCACTTTTTGACATTTCGCCCACTTTATCCTGTTCTTCCGGTTTTTGTTTTGCCCGCTTTCCTGTTTTGGAACCACAATCCTGTCCCGCAAAGGTCCATCTTCCTATTTCGTTCGTATTTCTCTTCCATTTCGATCCCCCTTCCTCCCTTCGACCCCAACATATTTATCTTCCTTTTCGATCCCCCTTTCCCCCTTTCCCCCTTTCCACTGGAAATACGCTTATGTAATGCGAGGAAACGTGTTTGCAGCTTGGGGCTTTGTGACAACATTCTATGTATCGAAATTGAATGAAATTTTTCTTCCTTCTTGATTTTTTTTTTACAAGAGGCATAGGAAAATTTTAAATGGTGAGTGGGAAATGTTTTTCACAAGGGGAAAATACGGAAAAAAGTTTTTACATATTTTTTATGGAACTCCTTGGGGGGTCCTTAGATTTTTTCAATTTCTTATATTATTTAAATTAAAGCAAAAGATATTTAATTGTAAAATTTTTTAGTTTAAACAGAATTTTCGTATAAAAACAGCATTATTTGTTTTACATTTTTTAGTTTTGAATTAAAAAAGAATTTAAAAACGATAAATTAAATTAAATTTAAAGAAATAATACTAAAAAGAATTATATATTCTTCATAATTTATTCGCAATGAGTTCATATTTTGCTGCAGCTTTTTAAAAAAATGTAAAATGTAGTCATTTTTGTATGTTTTTTGAAAAAGAAAAGCCTCAGCTAAGGTTATTTTATATTATTTTGCATTTAATATTCTTATTTTAGTGAAATCCTTCATATAAATTGATTTTATAGCATTCTTTATCAACATATTCCATTCAATTGATTTTCCCATCTAACCATTTTGTTTTGCACTCCCTTTTTTGGCATTGGCAGGAACAAATGAGTCATTTGTTTTCCTTTTTTCGCAACTGTTGTCCTGTTGTCCTGCTGTTCTCCTTCCCCTCTCCTTCTGCCCTCTTCCGTTGCTCTCTCCCCGTTTCCATTTTTGCCATTATCTATGCCAACGTTTTCCTGTTGGCCCAAACTCCTTTTTTGCGAAACTCCAACAAAACACGTGGTATCAAATGCTGGCCGAAAAGCCGTGGGCCATAAATAAACCTCAATCCTGGAAACCCTGGAAACTCAAACCCCCCAACTCCAAAACTCCCTCCCAGGCAACAACAAAAGGCAACAGCTTCGCTTTAGTGCAAGCGAGCAAGGAATACAAGTCAAACTCCCATCGCTCTCACTCTCACTTCTGTGGGTCCAATGGATCCCCATACCCCTCCCCCCCTCCACCTTGCAACATCTCCCCCACTCTCAAGTTGTCTCCCACTCCTTTCGCTCTCGTTCGCTCTCAGCGCAGCCGCCGTACAAAAACACCACCAAAGGCAATCCGCCAACTCCGCCCCCCTCCTCAGTGCCTCTCTCTCTTTTTGCTTTATCCCTCTCGCTTGCTCCTCTGGCGAATATTTTTGCGCGTGTCGCTCTCTCGACTCCTGAAACTCCAAAAGGTGCCCAGGGGAGGGGAGGGGAGAGGGAGACAGAGAGAGCAACAGAGAACTTTCCATGTTCTTGATCGTGAATTTTCTATGCCCTTGAAACCTTGAAAAATTGTTGTGGTGGAGCAAAAGGGATGGGGGAAGTTGGGCTGGCAGTGAAAAAGGGGGTAAAGTGGGAGCGAGCCGGAGGGGGGAGTTTGGCGCAGCATTTGCCGCATTACGTCAGTGCGTCAAAAGGAAACTGCTGTCTCTGCTTCACTCTTTGCTCCTTCTCTCTCGCTCCTTTGGAGTTCTGAGTTTTGGGTTGTCAGTGTGTGTGTGTGTTGTGTGAAGAACTTTGCTTTACACTCGCGGCAATAATAATAGGTTCTTTTAAGTTTTTATTTTTAACGAAATTATTTATTAACTAGAAAACGGCACCTTTCGGAATTATTTTAATATTCTTTCTTAATGTATTATAATTTTTAAAAATATTACCTTTAGCTAGCTGCTTCATGGTGTTTCTGTGGAAAATGTTGTAGAAAATTTGTTTACATCTTTTTTTATATTTAAATACTATTTTTTATGTTCATAACTGTATATGTATGGCTATGCATGATTGTGTGGGTGTTTTTATATTTGCACATGAAACATTTTTCCATTTTCCTAGGCCAGCTTTTTTTTTTGCTTGCATTATTTTCCGCCTCTTTGGTTTCCTTTTCATCGCATTCATCTGGCTTCGCTGGAAACTCTCCACCTCCCTTCCGCCCATCTCTCTAACCAATTTTCTTTTCTATGTTCTGCGGAGTTTTTCCAGAAGTTTTATGAACATTCTCTTCCTTAAACGAGGTCGTGTTTCTATGTGTGTGTGTGTTGGTGATTTGGTGGGTGGGAGGTGAGTGATAGAAGGCAGAGGTGGAGAAAGATGATGGAAAAGTAGTAAAAGTGGGAGGCACAAGGTGTTCCATGTTGAGACTCTCCACTGCCACACTCTCCCTGCGTTTCCTTTGCTATCACTCTCTACATAGAATTTTTTTTTTGTTAAAATCCTTCGGTTTATCGGCTTGTTAGTACACTTGGAGAATATTTTGAGTGTATAGAAAAATATAGAAAATATCCTAACAAATCATAAACAAAATTAACTTAATATAATATGAAATGTAGAATTTTAAATTAAGTTGATTAATTTTTATTAAATGTGGGCATCCTTAAACCTCTATCAGTTTTTTGTTGTGCATTTTCCTTCGCCTTCCGAATATGTTTATTTTTACTGCGCACTTTGTTAGCCTTTTTTGTTGCGTAGATTTCCTCTTTGTAACAGCATACACATATTTATGTTCGTATTTATGCTCATATTTATGTTCGAATTTATTTCTGCGGTCGTCCGAGTGACTCATAAAAGTTCTTTTGGGGGTTGGGGGTGGCTTTTATGCTTAGCCAAAGGTTTTCCCAAAGACTTTTTCACGCCTTAATTAAGTTTGAACAACAACAAAACATATTGGATATTAAATAGTAAAAGGAAAAAGCTGAGCTAAGGGGGAAAATTAGGAAGTAAATAAAATCAAAGAAAAACTATTTAAGCTTTGGAATTTTTTTACTACTTTTATTGTGTTTAATATCTTTGTAATTATCTTTCCTTATTCTATTTGTAATGTTTAATTTATTTTTACGTAAACAAATGTTAAAAAAGGAGCTAAAAAAGTATAATTAAAATATGTTTGTTTAGTATTTATTTTATAAAACCCTTAAAATACAAATCAAAGAAATGTTCAACTCAATATTTATTTATTTCAAACCTTTTTTCATACGAACTTTATATATATCTTAATCTACAGGAATTTTCCGAAGCATAAAGAAAACTCCTTTACCTCTGTCACTGTTATTAACTACTCCTTCTTCTATTTGCAAAATTTATAGAAATTTGTTCTGTGCCACGTCATTCGCTTGGCTGCTTTTCCTTTGTTTTTCCTCTTTTTGTTTTTTTAATTCTTTTTTTTTTTGTTTTGCTTTTTGCGAATGAAAATGAAAGTTCTGGCAAATACAAACACACATTGGAGCAACCCACTATAGGTTTTTTGACCACTTTTGCGTGCCAAAAGTCATTTTTTAAAAGTTGGCCGATTGAAGAAATTTTAGGTGCAATGGATTCACAATTGATCATTGATCAATGTTGCATACCAGAATTTTTGATAAATGGCGCCACTTAAAAACATCAGCTGATCAAACACAGCTATCGGAAATGCAGCTATCGAAAATGCGCATATTGGCGTTTTTTATGTAATTTTGCAATCCTTAAAAGTCAAATATTAAAGAATATCATTGGTATTTTTGAAACGTGTTTTATCCAGAGGGGTTTGTAATATATGTTTATGCTTTTCAAAGTTAAAAAAATCTCGTTTTGTCCCCTTAATATAGTAAAAGTGTAAGTAGCCTAAAAAAATGCATATTTTTGTTGGTGCCTCATTTTTGAAAAGCTATATAAAGTGAGTGCAGCAGAGTCCATCGAAGAAATGTATTCTATGTTGTAGAGTATTCAATTCTTGTTCAAATGAGTGTAATTAGAATTGCCACTTTTAACCACTTTCCGAGATATTTTAATTTTTAGAACATAACCTCAGTGGGAAAAATGCTGAGTTGTTCGGCAAATGGCGCGAGGCAGTTGGCAGTTTTTTATTTTTAATTAATAAAAGCAAGGCGTGCCAAGCCCGCTGTTATTAAAAATATATCAAATAATTATTAAGAAACCCTTGTTTTATATTAAAAAAGTATTTTAAACATATTTGCATAATGAAAAAAATAAAAAAAAATAAGGGGGCGGTGCCACACCCACTTTTTTCTAATTTCAATAGATAATGGTTGTCCTAACCCAATGCAAAAAACCGATTCGAATTATCTTGCTCCGTTCTTGAGATATTAATTTTGGCAAGCAAAAGTGGTCAAAAAACCTATAGTGCAACCCCCAAAACACACAGACGCGGAAATATGGGTATAGAGAAAGAGCTCCACAAAATATTGGAGCTCCTCCCATCAGGAAATTACCACTCCTCCTCCACCGCCTCCTCCTCAACCTCCCTTGGCTTAAAATTTCATTTATTTTTATTTTTGATCATTTATTATGGCAATTTTAAATTTTGTGCTAGGGTCCCAGCATTGCATCTCTCATTCGCTGTGATGTGTGCAGTCTGCGAAATGAATATCAGGCCAGCTGGCGTCACAGCGGTTTAGCAGGTTAATTACATGAGACCAGGCGACCACACCCCCCACCGAACTCCCTCAATTCCCACACCGACTGGCAACAAGTCTGGCTTCAGGAGGTTTTTTTAGACTAAAATTTTCTTCTTATTGGATTTTTTGTACTTTATTTTGGATTTAATTTTTTATTAAAAATTTAAGTTTATTTAAATGATTTCATTAAAAATAAGGCAAATATATTTTTTATGTATATAATTTTACTTTATAAAATTAGTATTTATTATTAACTTAATATTTTATATTTTTCTTGATATTATTTATATCAAAAATTAAGCTTTATTTTAAATGATTCCATAAAAAATAAAGGAAAAATATTTTTTGTATAGTAAGATAAGATAAAATGATATTTTATCTTATAATATTATTATTTATAGGGAAAAACATCGATAAATGTAAAAATTAATTAAATTAAATTTAAAATTTACCTGAAAACTTAAAACTAGCTAAATTAAACTTCAAATTAACCTGAAACAACTAAAAATAATATTACCTTTTTGATAAATGCATGTATTATTTATTTAATAAAATTATTATAATGAAGAAAATACCAAAAATTAAATTTACATAAAATCTATATTCAAATCTATAAAATCAATGGTATATATACCCTAATTCCCTTCAATTACTGGATATATACTGGATATATATAATACCGTGCACAATGACTTCACTTGACTCAATTTTGGCAACCGACTCTCTCTCAAGCCCATTTCCATTGTCATGCAATTTTATTTGTGGCAGTAAAAAAAAGCTATGCAGAAGGGATATATTAAAAAAAAATCGGGCAGTTGGGCCTTTGTTGCACTTTCCACAAATATCGCAACATGCGATTTTTTTTTGGTTGTTGTCATTCGCCTGCGGACCGTTACATCCGCTGTTGTGGGGGGGAAAAATTGTGACAATTGGAATCGGAATTGGATTAATGCGGCTGGCTTGGTCAGAAAGTTTCCCCAACGAACTCCCCCCACCTGGAACCCACTTTAACCTCCTCCCTGAACCCACTTTAACCTCCTCTCTGATCACATTTTTGCATGTCTGTTTAACCCTTTTGGGTGCAATTAGACCATGACCGTTATCGATGCACAAAGAGAAAAAGTGGGGGAGAGTTTAAGCAAAAAAAGTACTTGAAATACTGACTGATTTTTAAATAATTAAATTTTATATTAAAAACTCAAATTTAATAATGCTAAACAATTGGATTTAAAGTTTAAAAAATCATTTTTGTACACTACAATTTTGGAATAATTTGTTAAATATATCTTGAAATATTATGAAAATCCGACAGAGATATTAATAAAGATTAAATATCTTACTCTTACATCTACGATTTTGCAAAGATCTGTGAAATATTCTTTAAAATAGTCCAAAAATATTTCAAAGATAGAAATAAAGATTGTAATTTCTTACCCAATTTTCCTTACCGTGTCTTTAAATTATTTAAAGCCAACTTTCCCACAGGATTCCAATTACCCCTTTATTTGTATTTTTTTTAGTTGCGACTTTGAAATTGCCTCAATTGCGGACTTACGTAATTTGTGGTGCTCCCCTTCCATGTCAAAGAAAAGAATCATATAAATCAACACATCCGCTCAAGTTCCAGGAACCGCCCATTTCAGAAGGCCTCCGTCTATTTTATTATAAAATGAAAACCAAATTGTTGCTATTCAGTTTGTAGGAGAGACTCCTTCCCAATGGGGGAGAACCGAAGACCAGAAACAGAAGACTGTCAGCGTGCGTAACTACGCATTTGGCAGGCGGATTGGATTCGGAGTGGATTGGAGTGGTTCGGGGATGTGGGATGCCAGTGGAGGAGCCCCCAAAATGCCAGTCAGGCAGGCAGGCCGGCAAAAATTTTCGGGGGCATAAATCACATTCACATGCTAAATGGTAATGGTTATATGTTTCTATGAATGGTAAATACTCTTCAGATAAGAGAAATAAATAAAATAAGTAAATAGAAAGCAAAATAAATAAAATATTTAATAATTAGAGTAATCGATTTTTGGAAACTATTAATTAGATAAGAGGAAAATTTATGAAAAAAAGAAAGAAGAAACATTTTCTTTTCAGTTTCAATTTCTCAAAAGAACTTCTTCAGTCTTATATTTTCTCCTTATTAAATAACCATCAAATCAAATAAATAAATTAATATAATAAATAGAAAACAAAATAAATAAAATATTAAATAATTAGAGTAAAAGATTGATTATATAAGAGAAAAAATATTTAAATATTTAAATAACAGAAAGAAAAGTAATTTGTTGGAAACATTTTCTTTTTATTTAAGTTTTCAATGTCAAAAGAAGTTTTTCCTTATCTGTTTTCCTTCTCTGTTTTTTATTGTTTTTAAATTTTAATTTACATTTAATTTATATATTTAACTTGCTTGCTTTTATCACAAAAAAAGAGCATTAAAAACTTCTGGTAAATCCTACAAATTCCTTCTTGGTCTTATCATATCTTTCAGCCTACGATCCGTTAGATCGAAGTATCTGAAAAATATGCCTCCCGTTTAAAAGCCCTTGAAAACATCTGCTTAATCAAAGCTAGACGATCCCAAAAGAGCCGCAAAATACAAAATACAAAAAAAAGAAACTACTGAAAAGCCGGAGACATTGTGGTAAATTAACAAACTAAAACGAACCGAACTCAAGATCTCAGCGAACTTCGCCACGCACATATTGGAAATCTTTCGGTACCGTTTTTTTTTGTTGATCTTTTTTCCCTATTTTTTTTATGAATCTATTAATTTTCTACGACCATAGATTTCGTGGGCCTAAAGCAATCAAAGTGCCGCCTATAAAAATAGGGGAGCGGGAACCAAAAATTTGCGTGTGCCCCGAAAATTTGTGACTGGAAAGGAGGGGTCACGGATTGGCATCTATAAAAAAAGAGAAAGAAAGAAGAACGAGTCACAAAAGTTTTCCTGGAAATTAAATTATTTAATGGGCAAAACTTTAAGAGGAAGGCAGTTAAAATAAGCTGGATTTGATCATTGGAAATATTTTATTTTAAATTATTTTTATTTATAAAAAAACTTTAAGGAAATGTTTAAAAACTGTAAGATGAACGCAATTAAAATAGGCTGTATTTGATAATTTTATTTTATTAAAAATGTTCTTGTTTTATAGAAATATTTATTTTGTACAGTGAATTAATATTTCCTCAAAAGGTTTCTTATAAAAATAATTTGAATTTAATTTCTTTTTATGATTTCATTTGCAATTCAAATACATATTTTATTCTGAATCTAAAGGACTTAAAAAAATAGTTGTTAATATCAAATATCTGTTATTAATGATTTTAAATATAAGAATAATCTTGCTGTGATTTCTATGAATAGCTTTAAAATTTTGCAATTCATAATAATTTAACTTGAAATTATTTCTTTACTTTTTAAGTCGCCTTTTGTTGGCTAATTTTAACTTTTTCTTTACTTTATATCTTTAATTCATTACAAATTTGTATCTTTTCATATTATTTTCCATATTTCCATCATATATATAGATATTTCCCATTTATAAAATTATTTTTGAACCTTTTCAACCTATGGCCAAGTCAATTGGTTGATTTGTAACTTTTTGTTTGAATTTTTCTTTGAATTTTTCGAATGAAAATGCTAAATTCATTAGCTCTGGGCTTGTGCGAAAAATTCATCTATAAAATGAATAAATATATATGTATTCACATATGTTATGTACTTGCAGCACCCAAAACGCTGCAACGAATCAAGTGGAAAAGGTGGAAATTGGCTAACGAGGCAGCAACGACCAATGACGAGTTGAATGGCCCACAATCTGTTGGCCGGGTTGAGTAAATGAGTGTTGGGGTGTTGGCAGCAAACAATGGCCACTTCGTTAGCCGCTTATCAATAGCTGAGGGAAAGAGGGGGAAAAGCATTGGCAGAAGTAGAAGGAGTTCTATAACCAAAGCCAGGCTGCAACAACAAATTATCTTCTGACAAATTGTTTGGTGTCAACGCCTGGGGAATTGATGGGACGATGGATATGGACATGGCCTTCTTACACAGATAAAAAATGTTACATCATAGGTAATAAAAAAATATGTAGTTGAAATAATAGTAGAACAAGAAAGATAATAAAGTAAATTATTCAGTAAAAAAATATTATCCAAAATTAATTTAAGGTTTATAAATATGTAAAAAGCTTATTTTACATAACCATTTTCCATTTAATTTTATTTCTCATTGATAGCTAATTTTTCCACTGCATTCCTGGGGGCTTTTTAGGGCGTGTCCCTTGGCTGTCTAATCAGTTGGCAAACCAAACCCGGCAACCCGTCCAGCTATTAGCTAATAATAGGAGAGTCACAAGGAGGCAAGCAATACATTTCACCGCCGGCCGTTTGAGGTGTTTAAACTTTTTCATGGCCAAACCCATGGCGAATGCAATTGCAGTTGCAGTCGAACAATTGTTAAAGAAAAAAAAAAAAAAAACAAAACAAAACTCAAGAGGTACCAACTCGGCTAACAAAGTAAGCGATAAGCCAAAAGAGAATGCTGGCCCAAACAAAAGCCATGAAAAGTGAAACAAATGGCAGTGTCAACGTTGCCAATTGAGTCGTTTGGCCAACCGAACACAACTCCACACACAACACACACTCCCTATACCACACCACACTCCTCAGCGGGCAGTGGAACCATCTCCACCCGCAGCCTTGGACTTGACGATGGGCTTTTGTCGCCGTCTAGGTTTCAAGGCCCGGCACCACCAAGCCCAATCCCTTGCGGATTTGCCCTTCTTTGACTCCCAAGTCATATGCAAATGCCTTGCAGCGTAGAGACTGAGGGGCCTAGGCAACCACATCTCCAGCACTCCAGCAGAAGTATCAGAAGCAGCACCACCAATACCAGCACCACCCAAGCAACCATGCAACCATGCGGCGGGGCACTCAGACATACGAACACTCATAGGCCACAGCCCACACGACTCCCCACAACAAAAGGCAGACAGTGGAGATACGATTTAAAGGTTACAAACTGGGAAGAATCTAATAATTATGATATATAACTCAATTAATTATTAATTATAATATGTAAATTAAATTAATTAATAAATATAATATTTAAATTAAATTAATAAATAATTATTATATCTAAAAATATAAACATTTCCAGATTTATAATTTCTTTTGAAGGATTTAAGTGCACACTTTTTTTACAAATATTTTCAAGATTTCTTAAACCAGAAATTAAAGACTTCTTATCCTTATTCCTTACCATCCCATCCCTCTCTTAAAAATTCCCCTAAAATCTAAAAAATCCTTTCTTTACAAATATTTTCATAATTTTACTAACTGTCACAGGATGAATTCTCAATTCTCAATCATCCCATCCACCTCTTAATAATTCTCCTAAAATCTTTAAATTTCATATCCCTCCTCAAGGAGTCTCCACTGTAGCTCAAGTATGCATGGGTCTTTGGTTGTGCGGATTCTAAAGTTAACCGCATGACGAATCACTTCGCATAAATTGAAACGCTACGTTGCATGCACCGCGTCTGGTTAGAGAATAGAGGCAGGCCCGAAGAGGGGGAAGGGGTAGGGGTTTGGGGGTGGTAGGGAACAGGCCGAGCCAGGCAGGAGGGGGGTAGGGTGAAGGTGCCTCTGGGGAGATTTGTAGCTGTTGCGGCTCCTTCGGCGAAATGTGCGTCGCCGTCGCCTCATAATTCTTCAAATGCGTGTGGTGGGTCTCAAGGGGGTTGGTCGGAGGGAAGCAGGGTGCAAGGGCAATAGGGTGGTACAGTGAAAAAAATACATAAGAAAAGTTAGTATTCTTAACTAAATAAAAGTTCGGAAATAAGAGTTTTGTCTATAGAAATGGAAATTAAAATATCCTTCAAACCACAGTTTTTTATTTTTTTTAAAGATATTTTAATATATTTGATAAATTTTTTAAGATATTTAAAAATAGTTTAAAATATTTTAAGATATTTAATTATTGATATAATATAACAAGCTTTTTCCCAAGTGCAAAAAGAAGGGGGTTCAAAAGAGGAAGGGGGGTGGCTGAGGGGGGTCACAAAACTGACGCGTTGATGAAAGCCCCCATATCTCCGTCTCTGTCTTGTTGGCTGTCGGCATTTGCCGTCGCCGTTGCAGTCGCAGCTCGTTAAATCGAGCGGCAGACCCCCCCTCTGCACCCCCCTTGTGGCACCACGCCCATGGGGCTTAACCCGCAACTGGTAACAATTTATTTGCGTGCATGCTAATTACGCATACATTCACTCACTCACTGTAAGTGTGTGTATGTGCGTTTACTTATCAAGATTACTATGATAATTCTTTCTCGACTTTGCCATTGTGCAAAAAAAATAGAAGAGTTGCAGGTCTTAACCCTTGAAGCTTTTTATAAATGAATAGCTGCCAGAAAAGATCCTTTTTTGTCGCGAAACTGAGGGAAGAGTTAGTGTTTTTTAAATATTTGTTTTTAAGCATTTAAATTAATTAATTTAATAATAAAATATATAATAATATAATTAAAAATAATTAATCAGAACTTCGAAATTACTAAAAAATAAATAATAAATAAATTACCAAAATGAAATAAATAATTATTAAAACAAATGTTGGAAAAACTTTAACTTTGAGTTAAAAGTTTGTGATTTTTAGAGGTTTTTTATATTTTAATTAATAAATAATTTAGCAAATTCTAATAGGTTTTTTTTTTTAAAGAGTTTAAGCTTTTATAAAATGTTTAAAATTTATTTTCAGTCAAATAAAAACTCTGAATTTAACTTCTGTCCATTTTATATTTAAATTATTTTAGCAAAAACTTAATTCACTTTATTTCCTACTTTATTAAATATCATTAATTCTCCCTTTAACAGTTTAAAAATTATTTTATGTTTAAAAAATAATGAATGTCAATTAAAAATTCTTTATTTCCCTTTCCTGTCTTTTACCTTGTTTAAATCATTTAAATCATCTCAATTTCACGTACTCCTCCGGCTGCTTCATTTTCTGTCATCTGCTGCTACCTTTTCCAAAGGTAAATCTGTAATTATTTCTGTCTCTTGCGGTTTTTTTTTTATATCTTTTACCTGGATTTTCTGCATTTCTGTTGGCTGCTTTGCTCTGCGGATTTTACCTTTACACCGTTTTGTCATCAAGTGGAGTGCTCTTGAAATGTGGCAGCAAGGAGGAAAGTTGGATGATAATTTGCAACGAGTTTGTGGGAGCCATTAAAGTATTACTCACATCTCTTTTCCTTATTATCTGAAATTTCTTTTATTTTTTTCCCCTCTTTTCTTTTCATCCTATTTTCCCCATTTCTCCCTGCTTTTCCATATCTCCCTATTTTCCCCATTTCTCCCTGCTTTTCCATAACTCTATTTTTCCCATTTCTCCCTACTTTTTAAATTTCTCCCTATTTTTCCCATTTCTTCATACTTTTTCCATTTCTCCCTATTTTTCCCATTTCTCCCTACTTTTCCCATTTCTCCCTATTTTTCCCATTTCTCCTTATTTCCTTACTGTATATTTAACCCTTTCTTTCAGTCGCTGAGGCACGCACTGGCCATTAAGAGGGTTTACCTTCCCAGTTGCAACAGTCGCAGTCACAGACGAGTAGTTCATAAATCCATACTTTAATTGGATTAAAAATTGCTCGACTGGGCTTGGTTTTGAAGCACTGAAAAAAAAAACGTATTAACTGAAAAAATTATAGAAAAAAAATTTGAAAAGGTAAAAAAGTTTATTTAATAAAACAGATTTAGTTTGGATTTAATGCTTTAATTTTTTTATACGAAATTTGGCAATATATAATTTAATGTTTAGGTAAAAAATTTATTTACAAGTTTTCTATATTAAAGAAAATTCAGATTTCTTCTTCTATATTTTGTAGATATTTTGTCATTTTTTCCAGATTTTTTTTTCAGTGTCTCTGCCAGCCTTTTGGGAGTGTGGAATGAAGCTGTCTTGGGTCGTTGTCTCTTTATTGTCATAGGAGCAGCCGACTTGTCTAACAATCTACCACTCGAAGCGGAGTGAGAGACCCCGACCCAGACCGTGGATTGAGAGACAATCCCGTCGTCGTCTGGAGCTGGCTACAACTTTATTATCTAACTTGAGCGACATGTCGATACGGATTAGGGTCACACGTATCGCCGAGCAAATGCAAAGCCGACAATTGGGATTACGAACGAGTGTAAGTTTGCCGCCACAGCTGCACCTACCTTAAAAAAAAAGAGAAAAATCTCTGAAAATGGTTAGAAACTAAGACCTCTATCTGAATTTATCTTCGAATGCATCCGGTGCAGGGTTTTGCATTCATCTTGGGCAGCGATGGAGAAGTCGAGGTCTCCTTCTCCGGCTGGCGTGGGCCAAGTACCATTGTCTGGGCCCTTTTTAATGAACCCTTGAACTTGACACGGCCGCCAGACGGGGCCATGTTGCATTGTCTGGCCGGACATAAACAATAATTAATGTGCAGCAGTGTCTCCGGGGGCAGCAGCAGTGCCAAAAGGCCATGACCAAAAATGAAGGCAAACCACAGGGACCCCAAAGGAGAATCAGGAACAGGAACATATAAACCAGGAGATGGCACTAAGAAAAGTATTGAATAAATGTATAATTTATAAAATGTTATAATATTTAATGTACATTTTAAATATTTAAGGGATTTTCGAAACTAGAACAAGATTTCTTTTAAGATTAAAGTTTGTTGCAGTTAAAATTATCTTTAATATTTCCTTAATATATTTTTGTATTGTTTTTATTTGCCTTTATAATATTTTATATTTTCTTTATAATTCTTAATCATTTATTTTCTTAAGTGCCTTATTCAAAGCCTTGTGTTTTGGTTTGTTGCCTTCTGGCCATTCCAACTTCGATGTTAAGGCCAGTACAAGGGAACCCTCTGTTTCCCTTTTTCGAGTGGGTCAGTGGTTAGTTGGGGCATCTTTCGATGGGGACTTGAGTTCTTTGGTTTCCCACATCTTTGCCAGTCGACATTAGAGAAATTGCACACTTCAAATTTATGCCCAGAGAGGGGAAGAAGGGGGGAATTGGGAATCAGAAATCGGGAATATCTTCCATCTTTAATTTTGAGTGGTTTGTGTCCGTGTCATGGCAGGACATAAAATAAAAACGTTTTGCGCCTGCCGAAGAGGATTGAGTATTCGGTTTTAACCCTATAAATATTAAGATGGTTTTATACGTTATTTAAATCATAAAAATTATAAAAAGTTCTTTGGAAAAATAAAGTTTGTCATATTTAAAAAATGTTAAATTTAATTTAATTAATTTAAAAAATATCACTTTTTTATTAGTTCAAAAGCTTAATTCCCATTTAAATATTAGGCTTTTATTTATTTATTTTACTACACCCTATAAAATATCTATATTTTCCCTAAATGCTTAACTTGTCCGCTTCTAAAATCATATTTCTCTAACCATATTTTCCAACCATTTCTTAAAAGATTTTTCCTAGTGTTAATAACTTTTACTTATAGCCAAAAAAGGTAAGTTTTTCTTTTCATTTTCTTTAGGTGCTGCTGCCTGACTTCGGGCCAAGTGAGACTTGCAAGTTTCTTAGTTTCTGTGATTATTTTTTTTTTAATGTTTTTTACTGCGGAGCCATTTTCAAGGCCAGGCTGTGAAGCAAATGCAATTTCAAGTGCGGCCGCGCTCCCACGAAAGGAGATGAAAAGGCCAGAAAACGGGCCGGAAAAAAAAACGAAAGGGTGGGGCGGTGGAACGGGTGGGGCAGGAAGGGATATGCGGGCAGGAAGACGTTCTTATTTTTATACTTTAATGCCTCGGCGTATCTGTCGACACCAAGTAAAAGCAACAGAACAGAACGAGCAAACGAGCAACTAGCAAAACCAGCAACATTCACATTGCAACTTCGTGCACCGCGTGTAAATATTGCCCCAAAAGCGGGGCAGGGTAGGGTTAAGGCAACACCAGGGAAGGGTTAAGGGGACCAAGGGGAAGACAACGACGACATTTAGTGCTAACAATGTTTGTTCTTGGCCAGGCGTCGTGCCAAGGCATCTCGAACTTCGCGGACTAACTGGACAGTGTCCTGAGATTAAGTATTTGAAAGATCATTAAACCTTTTTTTATTTTTTAATTTATATATTTTTATTTCTTATTAATTAATATTATTATTTTAAATTATTATTTATTATTAATTATAAATATTTTTAATTAATTTTTTATTATTAATTTATTATAAGTAAAAATTTAATACATATATCGAAGTTATTGTAGTAAAACCAACATTTTCAATATTTTCACCTAGAAATTTCTTGTTTTTTTAAAGATCTTTTTTTTCCTCACTAAATTATTTAATTAAATTTCTAAATTCCTTATAATTTATACCCACTGTACCCTGCCTTTTGCTGTTTACTTTTGCACACCGCCTTTGTGCTGATCCCGCGACCAAAGGAAGCGAGGGACCAATGCTCCAATAGGGGCAAAGGGGAAACCTGTACCATGGAGCTACAGAGAGAAGCCCAGCCCTTTGGCTGTCGCTTGGGTTGTTTCAAGGTTTTCTGGTGGTGGTGGGGGATGGGGGCCGCCCTCATCTTGGAGGCCTGTGTCTGTCTTACTTGTCTGCCGCGAAGTTCCCGGCATGCCGGCCGCACATTTCGATGTCATTGAGGATCGCAGCGGAGACGCTGGAGACGTTGCCAGGCACTGGCGGCGATTGCATGACTGATGAATAGTTGCCCTGGGATTGGATGGGATTGGATTGCTTTGGATTGGATTGGACGATCGTCTCACTGAAAGGGGGGGACTTTGGAGTAAAGTTCCTCTTCGGCAATTGTGTGTTAATTGGGGCGGGTGTGAACCGTATGGGATGCTGGCTGCGTTTCCAGTGGCACTCTGAAAGGGGGGAGAATAAAATAATGAAAATTATCCTTATTAAATGCAAGCGATCATAAATCATATTTATGGCAATTGAAAGGCGCGCTAAATGCGCCCCCCACCAAAAGGTGGCACCATAAATTCTAAAACTAATTTCCAAAAAAGGCAACCCTTTGAACTCTGGACCTTGAACCACCCCTGAGGGTACCATAACCAAATTAGCCCACTTTTGTTGTACGATTTTTTTGCCTAACTTTTTTCCCCGATTTTTTCGGCTGTTATTTTTCGTGGCATTTTTAAATTGAATTTTAATTCGCCCGAGAAGCCATAGAAAAAGCCTGGCAGCTAATTTAAATTGAGACACATGCAGGCGCCAAATAATTAAAAGAGTTTCCCCTTTTTCCTTTACTTTTGCCTTTCTTTGTCTAGTTTTTTTTTAGCATTTTTTATATATATTTTCCTGCAACTGTTGGTCCCTTGCCTTTGCCATGATGCAGTACATTTTCCACATGAAATAACCACAAAAAAGTGAAACTCTTTTTTTTTTATTCGCATTGGAAATGGGTTAAATTTAATTGCTTTTGTCATTTTGATTTGCATTTTGCCCCGTAAGCAATTTGCTCTTGTGGGCGGGGATTTGTCGGACAAAACGTTCCCCAGAGTGTCGTCCATCAAGGGGGAGTCTTTGTTGGAAAAAAAATCACAAGAAGTCGTTTCTCAAAAAATATATTTATATATTTATATTTTTTTTCGTTTCTGACTCGCGGCATAATTAGTAAAAGTAGCCGGAAAGGGTTAAAGGTGGCCGTTGTCAGCACGACATTGGAGGCCATAAGTTTAACTCTTTGATTTATCGAAGGTCGCTGTCGGGGATCCCGAGGTCCTGCGTTATCTGCCAATGCAGGCGAACCCTGAAATTTTCGGGCTCCCTTTTTTCGAACAGCAAAAACACATAAAAAACATTATTGTTCGCTTCGATCTATGGTTGAAAAACAAACAATGTGATTCTTCTGAGTGAAGTTTTGTAAATACACAAAGAGAATATTTTATGGAATTTAATAATAATATATTTTAAAAGAAATTTATGTAGAATATAATATAAATTAAGGCAGAAATTATTGGGGTTTTTGAAACATTTTGATACCACACATTTTAAGGAATATAAATTTAAACTAACAAAAATATAGCATACTTTTTGGGGCCATTTAAGGATTGTTAGTTTTTTGAGCCCCCTAAATATAAAAAACTTGTTTGATATTTATGTATATATATAATATAAATTAAAACAGAAATTATAGGAGTTTTGAAGACCCTTTAAAATTAAGATACAAAAATCTACATTGTTAAAAGAAAATATTTTTAAGCTAACAAAAAGTATAGCATACTTTTTGGGAAACTTTAGAGGATGTTAGTAATTTTTAGAGCTCCCTAAATATTAAAGGAAATTATTGTTATTAATTTTTTTAATATACATATAAGATATATCACTTATAATTTCCCCTAAACCCACTTTTAATATTTCTGTGTAACTAAATTAGTTGCTCTCGAGTGGTTTTCAAAACCATGACATTATTTATGACTATCGCTGATCCAAACAGATCTCAGCCAGAACTTGACACTTATTTGTATTCTTTGTTTTCTTTTTGGGGGCTTGGACATTGTGTCACCATGAAATGAAAACCACATGCTTAGAGCCAGCCAAGTAACTAGAAGGGGATTCCTATACACAATCCCCGATCGCGTGACAAAAAAATAAGAAGAGAACATTTAAATGGCATTTGGCGGGGAGAGATTTATAAGGCCAGAAGCAAGTGTAAATATTTGGAATAAATCATTCGAGAATGTCGGCGGGGCGAGGTCTCCAATTAGCGGACGTCGAGAATTCCATTTTCCCATTGCAGTTCATCAGTTGCTGACGACCCCACACCGCCCACAGGGCCCAGGGCCATCATATTCCCTGGTTGAACGTACATATATCTGTGAGCTAAGATCTAAATATCCCCACCGTACTATTTATAACGCAATCACGCAAAAGGCTGGGAGGATCCTCGGCGTGGCAGGGTGGAGGATGAGGATCTCAGCTGGAGTCGGAACGTGATCCCAAGCCGATAGCCCCATCACGATTCGCGATTAATCAGCCGGCAGCTGGGAGAGGAGAGCTCATCATTATGGCTAAGAAATCACTTTTCATTACAAGCGGTATGAGGAGGCTTTAGGGAAGTTTCGGTATAAAAAATACAAAACAAAAATATATTTTAAATATTTTCTGAGATTACAAATATTTAAAGTAATAGAAAGATTAAGAAAATTAAGAAATTATTCTATTTGAATTTCAAGATGAGTTTATGAATATTTTTTAATAGATTCAAAGATTGTTTTTAATAAATTAAATTATATACCTAAATAGCTCTTTGTATAAATTTTCTTAGCTTTTCTTGAACTTCTCTTCATATATTTTCTTAGTAGTTGCATAATTTTGGGTACCCCTTAAGTCTATACCCAACTTTTCTGCCATCCTGCAACAAAGTTGCAGACATATAATCCCGGTTAGGCTGCAGGGTTAAATAATTAAATGACCATTGTGTTGCTTTAAAAAAAAAAGAAAAGGTGGAAAATCTTATATGAAGGAGAGACGGGGGTGACTCTTCTATCTGCACATGCCGACAGTCCGAGAAACCTCCTGCCTTACTTTAATTTCAGCTCCTTGTGACACACATAGATGCACATGCCATATACTACTTACTATATGTAGTGCAGAGATCATGATGATGATGATGAGGATAGTCGGGATGGGGGTCTACCTACTGACACCGACTGTGGGCTACAATTGTGTCTTATTCCCCTCTCTTGCCTGGCATATATGTATAACCCCTCCGAAATGCCCCCTTTAAATACCCCTGAAATCCTCTTGGTTCCTCCTCTATTGCATTCTCCCTTTCAACGATCGTTGTGCAATCAGTGGAGCATTAAGTGCGATCGCCTTCGCTTTTGGCTGCTTCTTCTACAAATGTGGTTATCATTATAGAGATTGGTAATAAATAGAGCTTTTAAGATACATAATTGTATCTCAAGTATTTTACTCATTTTAGTATTCTTAAAGTAGAGGCAATGGTTTATTTATTATAAGATTGTTTTAATTTTTGAAAGATACATTAATATTATAAAAATTTAAGTATTATCTAAGATATATTATATACACTTTGATTGAAAAATATTGAATTTAATTTAAAAAATGTTTATAGAAAGGATATGTGTGTAGAAAGGATAGAACTATAGATAGATATTTTCTATAATTACAAAAAAATATATATATAATGGAAATATAATCCTTTTAATTTATTTTATTGCATTTTTCCAAGTTCCTACAATTCCAACCACATTTGTATCCTCGCTTTCAGCTGCCTGTTCCATTTTTATGCTGTGGCACGTAAAGCTGGAACATTCGTTCGCATCGGTTGGATCGCCACAGATCGGTGTACAAAGTTGGGTACATAGCATAGCCCGGTTGCCTTGCTATATAAGGCTATATAGTATGTGGAGTGGAATTCTGCGCCAGTGTGACGGGGGAATCTGCAAGTTGGCGCTGTTGTTGGGCACTAAATAAAAGCGAAACTTGTTTGCAATTTTTTTTGTTGTTTTTATTTTCTTTAATTCTTTTTTTTTTTGTTTTTCAGTACCCCTTTCAGTACGTCGCCCATTGTTCTGCTTCGGCTGTCTGTCTGCTGGTTTGGGGCCTTGAATGGGATCCTATCCTGCCTCTCAAACTTGAACTTGCCCCGAGTGTGCGAGGAGCGGGAATAGAAATGAGTCTTTAGCCATCTCTTTCGCTTGTCAGTTGGGGTATTTACAGGGAGAAAAATAATAAATAAAAATAAAAATATTTTTACATGGAAAAATCCTGATTTTCTTCAGATATATTTTTTTTTAGTTTTTAGCGAATTTAAATGACTTAAAAATCAACGGAGAAATAGAAAAAGAAGCTTTGTTTTATTGCAAATATTGTTGAATATTTATTTATTTATATTTAAAGTAAATTGTATTGAAAATTTGAAAATATTTTAGTATTATTTAAGTTATTTGCCTTGCAATTTTGAAGATACTTCCTTCCTATACCCTTCAGACTTGTAAACTACTATATGTTTTCTTTAAAAATATAAAAACATATTTTTTGTTTATAATAATATAATATAATATATATTATTTATAGTTATATATATATATATTTTCTTTAAAATGATAAAAACATGTTTTTTCATATTATTTATATTTTTAGTTTTATATTTTCGGAGATTTTGAAGAGATTGCCGTATTCAAATTTTAAAGTTACTTTAGACCTTTGCAAAAATGTATTTTTTCACTAAAAATAAATAAATACATTGTACAATTTCTTATGTTTTTCAAATAGATTTGAATTTTAATCCGATAATATTTAGAGATATTTATAATAATATTTGTATATTTGTAAAACTTAGATTGTAAAAGATTCTTCATAAATGGGGTAAGTAACCCTTTTTACCCTTTAAATATTATGTAATTTTAATATTAATTATATTTGTATCTATTATAAATATTTTCTCTATATGTACTCCCCCTTTTTTGACCCCTTCTCGCCCCCCCTTCCTGTATCTTGTGAATATCTGCTTCTGCGGTATCTTTCAGTTTGCCTGCTTTTTGCAGTCTTCTTTTCTGCTTTCTGTTTCTGTATCTTCGATGATATCATGGCACTTTACTGAGTGTGTGTGTGTTTGTCAGACAGTTGCTACTTCACTTTTTGCGAATCTTCTTCTTATGTTCTCTTCTCTGCGTTTTTTTTTTGTTTTTTGTGCAACATTATCTCTTTATCAGTTGACAGAGAAGACCTTGAGACGCCTGGCTGCCCATTAAGAATCGCTGCTTAGAAGGGGATACCCAAAGAGTGAAGCAAAAAGGATAACAGGAAGCTCTGAAAGCGAAAAAAAATTGATAATTTCAATCAGTTTTATCCAGTACCAACTGCACTTGCCCCTGTTCTTGTTAAAAAGGTTTCAAAAATCCGAAAGGAAACCCCAAAAAAGCAGACACCAAATTATAATTATAATAACCATGATCATAATGATGATAATGAACCATGCCCACTTCGGGGGAAGCTTGCCCAGGTGAAACAGGTTGCGAGACCACAAAAAAAACACAACAGTCAAGAAAAGGTGCATTCAAAATATATTTAAAAACACTCCTTGGTATAGCTTCACTGAAATTGGATGTATCTTTTATAATATTGATAAATATTATATATTAACATTAATAATATATAATATAATAATTGATAATAGTATATATTAACATTATTAATAATTAATATAATAATTATATTAATAAATAAAGATTATATCCACAAAATTAAATAATATTTATTTGTATAAGCAATGATTTCTATTATATTTTTATTTGAAAATATCAAGGTTTGAAATGGATTAAGTATTAAATTTTAGGAAATAATATTTTTTGTCAAAGTTTAAGTTTTCAGTGTAAATATATATATATATAAAGTTGTATTTATAAAAAATATACCATCATTTGCACACACTTGACGTTTACTCATATTTTGAACATTTTTGGACATATTTTTTTTTATGACAACGACAATTTGACAGGCAGGCGACCAAAACTGAAAATGAGGGGATGAGAAGTGCAAGCAAACGGAGCATAAAAATAAAATTATAATAATTATCGAAACTTTTGTTTATGAGAAACATCAGGAGCAGCCAAAAGTTGCATGTGTTGTCCATCAGTTCCAAATGTGCGAATACATGTGTAGAGGACGTGGATCCAATTTAATTAATTTCATGATTGTTCCAACTAAAAACAATTTGGAAATATTTTTTTTAATGATAAGTAAGCACAACATTTAATAAAAATTTCATTAGAAATGTTGAATTAATATTTACCTAGAATTCATAGAGATCTATAAAAAGATTCTTAATTCTTTGCTAAAATTCAACAAAGTTAATGTGCATATTATTAAAGACAATATGTTATCAACAAATGACAAAAGTTCATATTTTTCTTATTAATTTAAAAATCTTGGAAATTGTTTAATAAATAAAATTCTATTTATTTTTTTAATGATTATTCTTATACAATTCATTTGAAAATTCTTATCTTGGTTGAATGCTATTTTTATTCAATTCGTTGGAATCAATATAATTCATATTTGTTATCTCATCTTGAGCTTTGCTATAAATACTGCGAGAAATACGCACAGCTTTCAGAGTCTGTTTTAAAAACACAAGTGTTAAGAATGTCACAGTCCAGAGGCTTACTTTCGATCCTGTGTCTGGTCTTGGCCTATTCCTGTGCCCAGGCCTGGGATTTTTCTAACATCTATAAGGAAAGGACCGTAGATACAAGAGAGTTTCGTTACATTGTTACTGTTTCGGAAAAGTGCGGCCCAACTATAGGAGGAGGATCCCTAATCTCCAATTATGTGGTGCTCACTGGCTGGAAAGTTATTGAAAATCGTAATGCCAGCGAGCTCGAAGTGAATATTAATGAATGGAATTATGGCCTCAATGATGAAAGAAACTGAGTGTTAAGTCGGTTGTGCGTCATCCGAACTTCAGTGAGGAATCGGGTGGCTACAACGTGGCCTTATTGTTCCTAAGAAAACCAGTGGAATTCTCCTCAAAAATTGCTCCCATCCGACTGGCGACTCAAACTTCGATAAGAAACTTGGACCTCACTAGTTGCATTGCCAAAAGTTCGGATACGCAGACATTACCACTGTCGGTGTTGCCGACCGCGACCTGTCACCAGGAGCTGAGACGTTGGCTTGGCGCCTCCTTCGTGCTCGATGATAGCCTGATCTGTGCCGGCGGTGGATTCGAAAGGAATGTTTGCAATGCTGACGGCTATCCACTTGTATGTCCATTGGCCAGAGATCCCTTGAAGTTCGAGCAAGTGGGCATTGTCAACTGGCACATCGGCTGCGGAAGTTATGCTACTCCTGATGTCTACACCAATGTGGTCCGCCTTAATGAATGGATTAACCGACAAATTAGTTTGAATCCCTACGTTGATGAGCCAGAAGTTGAGGAGACTGAGTGTTCAATCTACGAGCCACCCCAAGATGACTTTTCCGATTCCGGATACCCATTCTAATAATAATGCCAAGTTCAAATTATGTAATATTTAAAATATTTAAATATGATATAAAAATCTGTTTAGAAAAATATATATTGGACAAAATAATCAAATTTTTTATTTAATTTATTAGGTGCCTTTTGATTTCTTTCTTGGCTTGAGCAGAATTTGTGCCTGTCATTGGATCCTTCTCGGAGGTGTCTCCATCCTAATCCTTTTGCATCCATTAATCAAGAGCTAGCATTTTTTATCAGCAATTTTTTCTGGCGAGTTCTGTGTGCACACAATTTAATTTGAATTTTTCTTTTCCACACTTCATTTTCATTTATTCTGTGTCATGCTCTATCATCATTAAAATGTCCAAATCGCTTCCTTTGTGCCTCTATTTTTTCGGCAACAATTTGCTTATCTTGATTTAACATCAACAGGCAGACACGAGAGAGGGTACAGGTGAGGGGGTTTTTTTCGTTATTTTTGGTGGCAGGTTGGAAGTCAGTTGAGCGTGTTTCCTTTTGACCAGGCCCCGCCGGTTGGTTATTTCGTCGCGGCTTTCCATTTGAGCCATAGCCCCCACCCCTGTACCTCTCCACCTGCAGCATTTTCACACTCACTTCATTTAATTTAATTTGTGCACATTTTTTCGGCTGCCCCGACGAGGTACAAACACTGTAAACTGATATGACCCTAATGATGTCGATTCCCTGCCTGCCCCCACACAGGTTTTTGGTGGGTATTTTGGGGTCCTAGAGGTGTTTCTATGTGTTTTTTTAGCACCTGAAAAAAATTATAAATATAATGTAAATACTTTTTTTGTGAGTTAAATTAGTTATTGGATTTCTTTAAAATACCTAACGACTTTATAATCAATTTTTTAAGGAAAAATATCATATCTGTTTAATTTTCAAAACAAAATCTTTATAATTTTATTTATTTTTTATTTATAATTTTTGAAGCTTGTTTAAAAAAAGTACTTAATAAGTAAAGAGAAATAAATTTTATATTAAACACTTAATAAAATAATTATTTTCTCTTGAATGATTTAAATATATTGCAAACAATATTTTCTTTTTCTGCATAAAAATGTGAGTATGGTAATAAAGTATTTCATTTGGGAATTAAACCGAAAGTAAATTGTTTTTTTTTATAAAAAAAATATGTTACTTTTTATTATTTAAATTAAAGCACATCACTCACAAAATGTGAATATTGACTTTGATTAAAATATTGAAATAATAAATAAAATTATAAAGTTATATTTTATTACATATATTATTCTATAATACTATTTCTTATTTGTTTGTAGATAAATTAGTTTAAAAGTAAACAAACATATAAAAATATATAATTAAAATCTCTTTTTAAATAGAAACTAAATAGAAACTTAAGATTAACCTCAGAAAAATCCCTGCCTTTAGCTACTTTGCAACAATTCCTTTTTCATTGTGTATCTAAGGTGTGCCTAAGCATTAATTAAATTTAATGAAGCTGTTGCTCGATGTGTGCGTGTGAAATGTCGCAAATTATAGACAAAAGCCCCCCAAAAAAAGTTTTTATCGTGACTGACAGCTGACAGTTGAAATATGTTGACAATTGACAATTAATGCTGCAGTTTAGCAATCGCAGACGTGGATGCGCATCGATAGTTCCACCAAAACCCAATCGAATCTCCCTTGAGGATCTGGCAAAGGGATCTGGGATTTGGTTTTGCTTTTTGGTCAAGTGCCTGGCCTGTGCTCCGAGGATCGATAAGACAACCTCTGGCTTCTCTGGCCGGGGGGGTGAGCTATACAACGACGTAATCGAAAACCAGTTTTGCGGCTGGAAAAAAAATGTATATATATATATATATTTGCTATTGGGATTTCTCCTGTCCTGCGAGTGTGCACACTCGGTATTGTGTGTGTGTATTTATTATGTACTTGGAAGAGTGGTTTGGCAACCCTTTTTGACACACAAACACCATTGCAGCCCCCCTCGATTTCAGTATTTAACGATGCACATATGCCTGTTTAGATGGTGCTTTTTTTGTGCTTTGCTGCGTTGCAATCACGCCGCTGTTGCATGTTGCATGATGCATGTGCTGTGTGCCTCTTATGAGCAAAATCAGGGTGAATCGTCCTGTGGCAATGGAATTTTTTGTATTTTTATATAGGTTATAGGGATTTATTTAAATCTAAGGGTAGGAAAAAATAAAGAAGAAAATGTAAGATACTAGATAAATAAAATAAATAAATAACTTAAGTAAAAATATTTCAAATAAATTACAACTTTTCAACAAAAGAAAGAAATATTGATTTTTAAGTATGAAATATCTTTTAAATATTATATCAATAATATTTATAAATAAATTCATTAAATATATTTTGAATTAATTACAACTTTTCAACTAAGTTTACATTTTTACAAGGATTTTATATAATTTTCAAGTACGAAATATCTTATACATTTTATAACTAATAATTATAACTTAAAATGGTAATAAATATTAGCAAAAATGTAATACTTTTTGTAGATTAAACTATTTAAGATTCTATTTAGCTTTGCATATATTTTTTAAAATAAAAATTGGATTTGTTATAGTGGAAATATTGTTTTATGTATGTAACCATAAAGTAGCAAATGAGGAAGGATTCTGGGCCACATCCTATAGATACATAACTATGGTAAAATGTATCTGGTTAAATTCTTAAATAATATGTATTTTCTGTTTAAAGAATACGTAATATATTTTTTCAAAAAATGATTTATAATTAAATACTTTAGCTAAAAAGCTACTTTTTCTATATCTTTCGAATTTTTATCAAATTTTGCTTTATTTTCAATGTCATCTTGAGGCACCCTGACACGACTTTGGGACCCTGCTATATATATACAACTCGATTTATGTGTTTTTATGTACATGTATATTATATATATATATATACTCTGACAGACTTTGTACATACATTGTTTATGCAATTCTCGTGACTCCTTTTTGGTTCTGTTTTCCGCTCGTTGTGGTTTTTATTGTTGTTGCCCATTTTATATTCGCTTGGCTTTTTTGCAACTCTTCGGTGCTGCTGCTGCTGCTGCCTCTTGTGTGTGCCTCCGCCTGCTGTTATTGTTTATTCCGCTTTGGCTGCACTCCCCCAGCCGCTCCTCCGGCTGTCCGACTGTCTGATGCTCCTTAGACCTTGACCACTAACATAGAAACTGGCCAAAACCGGTCGGGCGGGAGTCAGCACGATTTTGCACATTTTCACTGTCCTGGTCGCAAAAGAGCACTCTTCTTGCCACACTCCCTGAAACCCAAATGTACCATCAGAGCTAAGTGCATGTTTGGCATGCTTATAGTTGTGGGGAAAAGTATAGAACCCAAGATGGATTTACTGAAATAATACATTATAATAATAATAAAATTTATAAATATAATTCCTGTACCCTTGGGTTTATATATTCTTTAAATTATTTATTTATTTGTATCCTTCCCAGTATTTTGAAAGCCACTGTTTAGCGAGAGTTAAAGCGAGTTTTGTAATTCAATTACCGAATCACACCCACACGCCATGGTAACCGCTTTGAGGTCTTTCAGCTGTCAAACCGCCAATTAATGGCCGAAACCCTGATGGCCAACTTGACGGACAGAGAGTGTCACAAATTATTAAAGCGATTTCTATTAACATATTTATACCCTTTATATTTCGAGGGGGTGTTTTAATGGGGGCCATAATTAAGCAGAAACGGATGAATTACACTGAAATTAATGCTATTTAAATACATTTTCCTGAACTTGTGAATTTTTTTATATATTCCAAAACAGAATAAAAATCCTTCAAGAAGTTGATAGAGTTTATAATAAGTAAGAGTAAATATATACTTTCCTTAAATTAAATTATAATTTAAAGGAATTTAATTTGATTTTTAATAAATATAATAAATAATTCAGAAATAAATACCCCTCATTGCTATCTATTTTAAAAAATCTAAAAGGGTATTAAAAACTCCTATTTTCATGATATTTTATCCCCTAAATTTTTGTCTATTTAAATATTTATCCAACTAGTGGTCACACGCACCTCGTCCAGTCCAGTCAGAGTCATGTTTTGTGGATGGGAATTACGGACTGTGCATTTTAATTGATGCGGGATTATGGGTGCCATGGCGTTGGGAGGTAACCCTTTGCCAGCCGAAATTAATTACCAAAATGTTTGTTAATTTTCATAATTACAGGTCGCTACCCGGTAGTCGTGCCAGCCGTGAGTCGTGAGGGTGACCCCAAAAAGATCTTTTTGAAGCGGGAGGAAGAATCGAAATTTGCCGCTCGATAAACCAACTTAATGGAGGGTTCTGGACACCAGATACTATGCCTGTCTTCCGGAGTAGGGGCTCTCTCCCCATACCTTTAGACATTCTCCCCGCCGGATGACCTAATTCCAGAGGCCCAGGGAACAAAACAACAACAACAAACTACTTGTCATAATAAAAATTATTCAAAAGCCAGCATATGTGTATGGCGCTTCCTACTTCTCCTCCTGCTGGCTCTTATTTGTATTTATTTTTCGGGTAACTTGATCCCCTAATGTTGTCGGCAATCACGTGTTCCGATTTCGTATCATTTGACCCCTTTTTCCAGCCATCCCCTTGGATATATCAGATCTCGGTCTTTGAGCAGATGCACGCATTTTTGAACTGGAACTCGACCTTGCCTACGGTTCTTGGATTTCAAAACAACTCAACAAAAACCCAACTAATTGATGCCCAACTTGTTGATGGTCTCCCAGGCCCAAATTGGAACACAAAGGAAGACCACTTAGTAAAGTTCTTGAAGCGATTGAATATTTATTTGTTAATTGAACTGCTTGAAAGTTGTTCAGAGGGTGAAGATGCCCCATTATTTATCAGATTAGCAGCAAGTTTTAAAGAAGCACTTATAGGCAGATCACCCAGGGTCGAGTCTAGAAAAATATTATGGAGGTAATTGTTAGGTTTAATGATCTACAAAACTACATATATTATTTAAACTTACAGAAATCTGAAGAATTTACATTTGTGCAGCGTCCTTCAGTTGGCTACCAACATTGACAAAGGAATTCTGCAAGGATTTTGAATATATTATTAACATTATGTGATTGAAAAATACTTTTTAGAATCTATAACAAATTCTAAAAAATAAGTATATAAATTCATAAAGAAAATTATGTGATTAAAAAATAATTTTAGAGTCTTTATAAAATTCCAACAAATATATATAAATTTTATATTAAAAAGAGACTTACTCCCATTGCTTGAAGTCCATTTCCCATGCCCTTTAGGACATCGCCAAGAATATTAGGAGATCCCAACTGAACATTGCTCTCTGCATTACTAATAGAGTTCTAAGAAAATAAATAAACCAGAATTAATAAGTCATAACAAAAAATCAATAATTCTTAGCTAAACTTACAGCCAGATCCACCAAGGCATTACCCAAATCGCTGATTATATCCGCAGTAGAATTTGTAGAGATCGAATCCGATTTGGAGGCCCCAACCGCAACCTCCAGTTGGAGCAGGAATTTCTGGCCAGCCACAGCTACATCGGTCACATTGCCCATTACCTCGCCCAGGGAAGCCGCTGAGATCTGTTGGGCCACCAGAAGAATGGCAAAAAATGTGAAAATTTTAAAGGACAGCATGTTCTTTTCTTTGACTCTAACAATAAAATACTGAATCGTTTCGATTTTCGTCACTGAATTTATAGGGGAAAACCTTATCTCTAAGGTTAGCTATTTATATATATAATTTTGTAGTTGCATTTAAGTGATTAATGATTCCAAATCGATGTGCGGCACTTTTTGATACTGATTGATCGGTTAACTTAGGTTATTCTGGGAATTCGTGGCTTTATCTTTAGTTTTATTTTTTAAATATGTAATAAAAAGATCCCTGTGGCTTTTGAAGTCAATAACATATTTTTTGGTTGTTCTATTTTTTTTTTTTAATTATAAATTTTTAAGTCTTGAAAATATTTAACAAATTTAAGAGTATTTTATGATTTCACTTAAATTAAACATTGACAATATTTTGAATTTATATTACAGAAAATATTTTCTGATTATTTCTAGAGATTTCGAAAATAGTCAGAAAAAATATTCTTAGAATTTAAATTCGAATTTTTAAACTTACAGTAATATCTTTGCCCTGCGAAACGTCCGTTTTCTGAACACTAAGACTGGTAATGGCATTCTGCAAGGAATAAAAAACATTTAACTTATTTAATATAACTAAGGATAAAATAGAACTTACTGCCAGGTCTCCCAGTCCAGTGCCAACTCCCCCAAGGACATCGCCCAACAGATTTCTGGCTTCAGGTTGGACATAGTCATTCTGTGAATATTAAGAAAAATAAATAGAAAAACAAAATAGTTACAAAAAAAATTATAAAAATAAAAAAAAAATCAATAAATAATAAATATATAATTATAAAATAAATATTTATATAATAAATATAATAATTATATAAAATAAAATAAATATTTATTATTAGATATTTACTTCCGACTGTCCATTGACAGGGCCCGCTCTAGCCTGTTGGGTCACCAGAATAATAACGAAAATTAATACGACTTTCAAGGATTGCATTTTGGTAAGTTTCTGTGTGCTGCCAATAAAAACAACTGAATCACTTGAGGTGTCACAGCTGCAATTTATAGACCAACCTTATCTCTCAGACTATGTGGGTGTTTTTTAGTATCAACAATTCTTTGACGCCGCCAATAAAAAGCAAATCAGACTTGAGTACTTAATAATTCCAAATTGATTGGCGGCACATTCAAGTTCCGATTGATCAGTAACATTAAGTTTGGGGAATCCATACCTTATCGCAAGTCTCGAGAGGGTCGTAATCTAGGGCAGACATAAATAAACCCAGTCAGTCATGTTCGGTAGTTGAACAATTATATATTTCCCAAGTCCTGAATTAATATTGCTGCACATTTAAAATTTGCTCGTTTTTTATTTGATTAAATAATTAATAAAGTGATTTACTAAAACAAATTACCAATTGAGTGGACAATATTTTGGGCAGCATTTGCAGCGTTTCCAGCAATGTTACCAGCGGCATGTTCAATATTGCCAACAGTATTTCCAGCGGCTTTGGCAACATCACCAGCTTTAGTTGCGGCATTTCCAGCAATATTACCAGCAGCATTGGCAATATTACCACCAGCATTGGCAACACCTCCAAGGATATTGCCAAGCGCACTGCCAATATCTCCAGCAATATTGCCAGCGGTATTGGCAGTGGAGCTAGCAACATTTCCAGCCGCACTGGCTACATTGTGGGCAGCGTTGGCAGCTGATCCGGCGATGTTTCCTGCAGTATTGGTAGCTGATCCTGCTATATTTCCTGCAGCGTTTGCAGCAGATCCTGCGACGTGACTCGCAACGTTGGCAGCAGAGCTAGCAACATTTCCAGTAGTACTCGCAACATCATGAGCAGTATGGACAACTGATCCTGCGACATTATGAGCAGCACTATCGACGCCACTAACAATATTACCTGCAACATTGGCAGCAGATCCTGCGGCGTTGCTGGCAACATTTGCAGCAGAGCTGGCAACATCGTGTCCAATGGTACCAGCAGCACTAGCAACATCGTGAGCAGTATGAACAGCGGATCCTGCGACATCATGAGCGATGGTTCCAGCTGCTCCTGCAACATTATGAGCAGCCCTAGCAATCTTTCCAGGGGCTTTGGCAGCAGATCCTGCTACCTTACTCGCAACATTGGCTGCAGAGCTAGCACCTTTTCCAGCAGCACTCGCAACATTATGAGCAGTATGAACAGTGGATCCTGCGACATCATGAGCGATGGTTCCAGCTGCTCCTGCAACATTATGAGCAGCCCTAGCAATCTTTCCAGGGGCTTTGGCAGCAGATCCTGCTACCTTACTCGCAACATTGGCTGCAGAGCTAGCACCTTTTCCAGCAGCATTCGCAACATTATGAGCAGTATGAACAGTGGATCCTGCGACACCATGAGCAATGGTTCCAGCTGCTCCTGCAACAGTATGAGCAGCACTAGCAATCTTTCCAGGGGCTTTGGCAGCAGATCCTGCTACTTTACTCGCAACATTGGCTGCAGAGCTAGCACCTTTTCCAGCAGCATTCGCAACAACATGAGCAGTATGAACAGCGGATCCTGCGACATTATGAGCAATGGTTCCAGCTGCTCCTGCAACATTATGAGCAGCACTAGCAATCTTTCCAGGGGCTTTGGCAGCAGATCCTGCTACGTTACTCCCGGCGTTGGCAGCAGATCCTGCGACGCTGTTATTGGCAGCGGAACTTGCGTTTTTATCAGCTGGCTTGACAACAGTTCCGGATACTTGGGATGCTCCTCCATAACTACAGACACAAGAACAGGTGGGTTCTGCGCCTGTTGTGGCCTTGGTAGTAGTTTTGTCAGTGGCGGATTTCTGAAATATTTCATTAAAATTAGTGTGGTTATTATTTAACATTTAAATAATTAAACTAACCGTTGTCAAAGGAAACAAAGCCTGTAAGGGGAATATGATAGAAATGAATGAGAATCACAATTTAAATTTAACAATGAACTTACAAATCCTTGCTTTTTTGAAGAACTAATTTCCTGACTAAGTGCGCTTTCCTAATAACGAAAGTTGATTCATAATAAAGAGTGTTGAATTCTTGAATAATTTTTATGACTTACAGCTTCCTGGGAGAGTTCATGTCCAAAGTTGATGGCACTATTGGAGGCTTCTTGACCAAATTTGGTCAGTTCTGAGCTGACTTCCTTGCTGGCTGTTTCTTCCTATGATAAAAATAAATTAATAATAGCTAAATAATTTTTCTTATATATTATATTTAACTTACAGCTTCCTTTGAAAGTTCATGGCCAAAATTAATGGCGCTATTGGAGGCCTCGTGTCCAAACAGAGTGCCCTCATCTCCTAGTTCATGACCAAACTCAGAGGCATCCTGACCAATTTCATTGGCCTAATGTATATAATTATATAATATGGATATTTATATCCCTACCAATTCTCTTACAAGGCTATTATTAAGCACACTTTTGCCATTGCTTTGACCCAGCAGGGAAATCACCAACAACAGGCAACTGACTATTATTAACTTCATGTTTCAATATCGAACTAAAGCAATTACCCAGTTTTGCATGCCTTTTATACCAACTAAATAGCACTTTCATTTTTATCTAACGTTCAAAGTTCTTATCTTAAGACCCAATTAGTGATCGATCCATTCTAAACTCGTTAAAACTGTAAAATAAAAGATAAATACACAAATGTGTCGGTGATGTGTGTCTGGTTTGCTATCTGAAAAATGTTAAATACCTACCATAGACTCTATAATAATAAAGTTTGTAATTTATTTGCCCTTCAAAGTTTCAAGTTCAATAACCAATTTTTACTTAGACATTCCAATTGATTTAATTATTATAGTAGTCATTTAAATCCATTTAAGACTGATAATAAATTATGTTCCCCCAGTTTTTTATAGGTTGTGACTACTTTTCTTATCAATTTCGTTTTATTTGGGTTTCTTTTTGTTTATATGTCAATAAATGAATAAGCAAAAAGAGTTTTTTTTTGTCTGGCATTGGAGGTAAACAAAATAATAGATAAATTTTAGATATTTTCGCCTTTGAGTGGAAAATATCTATACGGATTTCGCATTCCATTAGGCAAGCCTCGTGTTTTTCTTCTTCTTACTTTCTGAGCAAGTACATTTTTATCCAAAGAAACTTTTGATTTGTTAAATTCAATGTACAAATGGTCGTTTTTCCTTCTCCCTCCATAATTTCGATTACCTTTGTGGAAAGAAACCCGTAAGTTGACATTATCGGTAAGTTTCATGTTGAACGCCATATCCTTTAGGCTGCTGAGTAAATCCATCATCAATTCGTTCTAGAATGACAGAAGAATGTTAGTTTTAATAAATTCTTTAAAATTGTTTTGCTTACAAAATGTTATTAAATTTTTTTTGCATTCATTTTGGTAATTTGTATATCCTTTTCCATTTTGGAAGCGAATAAAGCTTACAGTTGTTGAAAAAATATAAGCATACCGAAAATATTTACTATCCAACAGGCTTTCATTGCTTAACTAATTTAAAGAAAGTAAAGTTTTGAAGAGTAGAGTGGAAAATCATTTCGCTTCACTTGAGGGCAATTCGTGACGCAAGATTTAACTTTAATTTTAATCTTTTGAAGCGCACAAAGACATTTTCATAAGTTTGAAAATTAATTCATAATTATGTATAAATCTTTTAATGCTATTCTATTTTTCAATTTTTTTGCAATGACATTTTATTTTTAGATATAAAAAATATATCCGTCATCAAATATTTTTAATTTACTTTGTAAACTTAAAGATAAATTAATTCAAACTTGAAGAAAATTAAGATATTTATATTAAATAAATTAGATACGAATTCTTCGTTTATTTTTGTACTTACAAAGAGTGTGGTAAGGGATCTTGGCTGAACTCCACTCCTGGCGAGACCATTATCCTCGGAGCCAAGGGGGGCTGCGGCGGCCCGGGGTAAAATCAGCAGAAGGAAGGCCCCGGCCACCGTCACCACTGTTCGAATCACCTGCCTCATCTCATTCATTGGCGGTTCTGAGGAGACGCTTCGCTTGGTTGCAATCTAAAACCACTTAATCCGCGATTCTTCACAGTTTCGCTGCATAGCTTGAATCTCAGATTCCGATAACTTTGCCATATTACAGCTGCTCCGATTCTGAATCAAGCTATAGCTTTATGGCGATTTTTATGCAGCCCGCCAGCAATTTGATAGATTTTTGCATAAAATGGTTCCCAGCACTTCCGTTACGTGACATTTCGCCTAATGTAAACAAGTTATAAAACGCTCGTAAAAAAGGCCAACGCGAAAGCGAAACTATGGCCACATAAAAAGGCTATAAAATCTATAGCTTCTGCTACCGTTCTGTATAAAAAAAGCTAACCCACAGTTAGCTGGAAAAAATAAACAGGATATATTGAATACCCTTACAACAAATATTTTTGTTTTATTAATCAAATATTTCAGATTTATTTGGTTCCAATTTAAAATTATTTAATAAATAATCATTGTATTCTGATTTTTTATATTATTATTTTTGCAAGTTTATTGTTCATTATTTTTAATCTAAGGTTAAACCAATATTGTAGAATTTCATGTAAGAAAATTATTAAAAATTATTATTTGTAAGCGAACTAATATATTAATTAAGTAATATAAAAAACAATACTTTAAGGCCCTCAGTAATTCATTTAATATCCAAATATTATAACTTCCTTTAAGGGTATATAAAAAACAAAGGCAACTATAACAACAGGATCGTTTTTTTTACGTCGTTTGCGAAATGCTAAAATCGTAAACCGACAAAAAGTGCGGGGTGCGACCTCAAAAGAGGGGTCAAATGCCAAGGGACAGGGGAAGGTTGGCAGTCAAAGGTGTCCACGAATCGATGTAGAAGCAACCCCCCAATACTCATTATCGCAAAATCAAAATGCGTTTGTCAATGAATTAGAATCGCTTCGATGGCCCTGCCGCTCGTAAAGTAGTATTTCAGCCATTGTTACGGGCTTTTTTTTTGTGAATTTTACTACTGCCAGCTACGCAATTTATGTTATTATTTTAGTCAGTAAAAATAGTACTTCCTTGTATTACTTGTTTCTTAATAAAAAGTATTTTATATGACAGGGAAATTTAAATAAAACGTTTTAGTTTTGCGCCCATGCAACAACTACACATTTACGCTTACTACTAATTTCTACTACTTTTTGAATTCGAGTGACGGCAACATTGTGCCTGAAATCCACCCCAAAATTATGCCAAGCAATCACCTTACGTTTCCACTCGGCAAGCGCTGCCTTCAAGGTGCGCTTTTGACACAAGCTGGCATGAGGCAGCGTGGCCGAGCGGTCTAAGGCGCTGGTTTTAGGCACCAGTCCGAAAGGGCGTGGGTTCGAATCCCACCGCTGTCAGTGTTAGATATTTTTTATTTTTCTTTTCAATAAATTAATTTTTGTAATAAATAATTCATTTAATATTGCTAGTATATAATAAAAAATTTTTTATATTATATTTAGTTTTTTTATACGTTTTTTTTTTATTTATTTAATTTAAATTAAATTAAATTATTTAAATATACATATTATGTTATTTGTTTTTATTTAAATATGTTAAAAAATATTATTAAAACACTAAAAAATATTTAGTAGATCCATTTTATACATTTCAAGTGATTTTAAGATAGAAATCCGCTAAAACCAAAACCATAAATATTATAAAACCTAAGGATTATTAAATTTAAATATTTTTATTGATATTTATTTTGTTTTATATTTTTAGAAATATAATTTTAATGTTTATACAATTTATTTAAGAATATAAGCATTATAAAATAATGTTATATTTAAATTATATCTTATTTCAGTTCAGTTTGTTAAATATATGATATGTTTCCATTAAATTTTGTTATTTATTTAATTATTTTATTTATTCATTTATAGCCCATTTTATTATGTGATCATTTATTATGAGTAATAATTGCAAATTTATTCACAAATGTAATTTTTTGCATTAGAATTGGTTTATATTAAGCAGGTACTAATAGCCCAGAAGTTTATACCTTTTTTCAATAAAGAATAAATGTATTAAAAAGAATTGGCAGTTAGACAAATTACACAAGTCTGGAGTTATTATAATTTATTGCTTCGATTTTGAATAATATGTATATTATGGCATTGTTTTGAGACCGTTGACTAAAGCTCTCATTTTTTACAGACAACCATTAGAAACGCATGTCATTAAGTAGTGTTATTTATTTTATTTTTCTTTTTAATATATTTATCGTTTAGTTTTCTATATTTTTGTTAAAAAAGAGCAAATCTGTTGTATGCTTAAACATTTATGAGCTCACAAGCATTGAGCTGAGCAAGTACGCCTTCCCAAAGATTAAAAACATTGTTCTCCTATAGATTGAAGCAATTACACACTTGCTATCAGCACAAAAATAGAATTGTTCCTATTTCAGAATATTATTCAACATTTTTGTTGTCGCAGTCGTTAGGAATCTTTTGTCTCGTGGCGGCCAGGCGGCAGCGTGGCCGAGCGGTCTAAGGCGCTGGTTTTAGGCACCAGTCCGAAAGGGCGTGGGTTCGAATCCCACCGCTGTCACAGGGTGTGATTACCTTTTTCTATTTTTTCTTTTAGCAGCAGGATGCTGTCTGCTCTCCCCCTTTTTTTTTTTAACATATTCCACGCCTAATTGGACATTGCGGAATGGTATAAAAGCCGCGACTCTGCGACTCGGCGACCCGGGGTCTTTTTCCCATTTTCCCCCGGACACAAAGACCCCGTTTATCTGGCGCTGACATTTTCCGCGTGCTGCCTTTCAACTTTTAACCATTTACCCCTTTTTGCGGTAACATGTTGATCCCTCCGAAAGAAAGGGAAAATGCCAGGAAATTAAAGGGTTTGAACTGCCAGACCAAAAAGTATCAAATGTCCGAATTGTAAATAGTATCCCGTGGATATTTCCGGAGGCGCCCACTGACTCTTAAATACCGCAAAGATGGTAGCTGCCAGATATGTATGTTATATATTTGAGCAATAAACAAAAGCTACAAGCTCATTTACAAGCCATGGAAATTTTATCCAGAACGCATTAGGAACTGGTTTACATAGATGACACCCAAACGAACTGAGCCTCGTTAGCCGGTAAATCACATGATGGCGTTCGCTTTGACACTTCATTTTTGCATTATATTTATAAGTTTATAAAGTTAACATATATATCTAATTTGCGTATGCACAGGATTCTTACAGATGATGCATCAATAAATCTGGGCAAACCCCACAGGGGTTCAGTGGTGCAACTGATGTAGTAATTGTTAATGCCCTTGGTTTAGTGACGGCATAACTATGTCGGTTTGATTTATAAACTGCCATTTAGATGAGTAATAAATGAATTTAGTGCACTTCCAAGTTAAGAAATAGAACGGAAATAGGATGTCCGGCATAAAATTATTTATAAAGCTTGGAGACTTATAAATATATCCTACTGTTGTTAAGAAATAAATATATATTTTTAAAGATTAAAACTTTAAGAATATAAAGAGCATATTTTTTTAAAATCATGGTGATATTGAGCCATGTTTTATCTTCAAAAATATCTACATTGACTCACTCACATCCATAAAATCGTTGATCAAATTCCGTTCCATAAATGAAAAAAATATGACGGCTTCTGAAATTCCTAACCTACGTCATTGAAGATCTTGGACATCCTGAGTTCATTGCTCTTTTTAATAGATATTTATATGTTTTCCATAGCATAATATTTGGTTAGAAAAGCCTTCGGTGTCACCCAGTGACACGCATCTTTCAGATACTTTAACCCCAGTGATCCACCGGTAAACGCTCTAACCGCAGAGTGGAGAACAGTGGCGCTCCGTTGATAAACCCGATCGCGAGCTCTGTTCTCAAGAACCGAGAGAGAAGTCCCAAGCAGGCGGCTATAAAAAGCTCGGCTCAACTCCAGGTATAGCACAGTCCGCTGGAAACTATCGAACTCGCGAGTTTATTAATATAAATACAAATATAAATACAAACTTAATAAGAAAACGAAAAGATTTCTGCAAAAATGAAAGTGTTCGCAGTGGTTTTACTTGGCATTCTTTGCATTGCCCACGAGGCCAGAGCCCAGTGTGAGTGTTGGTTTAAAAATACAAAAAATAAAATATTTAAAAAATCCCAAAAATTATGGGAAATTGCCCAAGTGCAATGGTGTCAAGTGCCCGGTTCTAATTGAGCCGGTTGGACCAGTTGGATACGGGGGTGAACACTGCACCTGCACGCGCCACTCTCCAAGTGGGCAGTGCCCAGTGGTTAAGAGATTTGTGGTCAAGATGAGTGACTGCACTCGAAAGTTTAGAAGAAAAAACCCCAGAGTATTGGAAAATTGCAGTGATTATTAACAGATACTTTCTAAAAAGTCATCAGGAAACTACATACTTGAGTTAATTACATTTTAATACAAATAATATTAAAGGCTTTACAATCTAAATTCAAAGCCATTAATTAAAACCAAGTCAATCTAAATGAATTACACATTATTTTCCTAAGTGTCTCATGATCAATCTGAAAGAAATAAGACACCTGGTTCCTCTTAACCACAAGAATGTCAGAACAGAGCAGAAGGCGCGTGCATTTCGGGGCATCCCCGTGGAGAACCAGATTTCAACTTGTACCATCTTATATCTATATCTATTTTTATTTTTATCATTTTTTCTGCAGTTTCGAGTTGCTTGAATCCCAACCAGCGAAGTGGCGTCTGTGTTCTCATTAAGCAATGCCAGTCGCTTTACTCCGTGCTGCAGCAGGTTCGTTTGACCGACTCGCAGAAACAATTCATCAGGAGTTCGGGCTGTGGCATGAGTGCGGACGGGCAACCTTTCGTTTGCTGCACTGAGGATACAGGATATGTCACAAGAACCCAGCGGGGGAGACCATCATTTTCGGACTACGATGGTTTTGGTGACGACTGGGAGGAAGAGCGTCCCTTCAGCTTTCCCAATCAACGAGTCAGTCGTCCCTGGAGCTTTGGCCAGCAGCAGGCAAGCGATAGGAACTCTGTCCAGACTTCAAAATCCAATGGAGCTGATGGCTCTAGACTGCTGCCCCAGCCTCCAAATTGTGGGGGCGTGGCCATCAAGAACCGGATCTATGGTGGTGATGACACTGATCTCAATGAGTTCCCTTGGATGGTTCTGTTGGAATATCGTCGACGCTCTGGTAATGGACTGGCCACCAGTTGTGCAGGATCGTTGATCAATCAGCGTTATGTCCTCACGGCGGCTCATTGTTTGACAGGAAGAATCGAGAAAGATATTGGACCACTGTGAGTATAGAAAATGTAGAATATATATTGGTTAAATAGGAGATTACAAAAGGTTTATTAAATGAGAAATTAGATTAAACACATTAGAGAAGTTTAAAAGAATATTTTTATTCAAGAGCAAAATGCCATATGGAATGCTTTGATCTTGATCTTTTTATAATTTTGTTAGCTCTTAATGATGAAATATTAATTGAAAATCAGCACAAAAGGAATTAAGGTTGGTAAACTTCCATTATCATTTAAAAGGTGCCTCAAACTATGAGATTTCTGATTAATTGCAACTCTCCTCCAAGCCCAAAGGGGGTTTCCTGCTTAGCATATACTATATATTCCAACCACAAGTCCAGAGCTCCCTAACTTCTTCAAGGGGGATTTTTCCTGGTGCCAGCCTTGGTGCCAGATGTCTTTGACATATCTCCAAAATTATGACAGTTTAAGTGGGGAATTTTACTGGCCATTTCTTGTATAAACATAAGCAAAACATTTTTCTTAAAGATCCCAACCCAAAGATGACCATATTATTAATGGTTTGTTGATGTTTGTCACAATAGTATAAATGTGGGATTTTTTAAAACCGATCTTCCATATCGATCCATGAATGGGCGTGGGGTGAATGGGTGAATCAGGTTTTAGTATTACGATTTTATAGTGACTACTCTCCAATCCAGTTTCATTTCAATGGCGAAAGTGGCTTATTCATGCTCATATTTGCCCGATAATTCCACGAACCAGGCTGCCTTCTCCGGCTAAATCAGTTAACGAGGCCAAAGGGATCCCCAAAGCTGAGTTAGACGCTCGTTTCAAGAATATTCATTAGACGCGGCTACAAAACCAGATTCGAGGTGTTTTGCCGCTTGTTAGCATGGCTTTGATGATTCACTATATATATCTCTCTATGGGTTCTCGATTTCGGCGTTGGCCAAGCACCAATTAGCAGGCTAATTTCAGTGTTTAATTGTCGGCGTTTAAATGCTCATTCATTGAGTTTTGCCCTGCTTTGTTTAGGTATTTGGATTATAAGAGTATATTGTTTTCAGTAAAGGGTTATAAACGCTGCTGTTATTTGATTTATTTTATATTTTTCATATTTATTTTCTAACTAGTTTTTTATTGACTATTTTTTGGATATTTTATTGAGTTTATTAATATATGTTTCTAGCTATTTACATATTTGATTTATTATTTACATTTCCATTCATATTTAAAGTAAATTTGTTGATCGCAGATTTTCTAGAATTTTTTCTAGATAATTTTTAAATTAACTTCTCTATTTATTTTTTACAACAAAATGTAAATCAAATATTTTTTAGAGAATGTATTATTTATTGCTAAAATCAATCAGTTTTAAGACTCTGATTTATATTTATTTATTTTCATTTATGTTTATTTCAATGATTTTCCTACTTTCAATCCATAATTTTTATATAATAAATTCCACTTAAAGTACCAGGTATTTTATAGTCTTGACATGTTATTATAATCGTTATTTTTCCTATATTTTTCAGTGCCTCTGTGAGACTGGGTGAGCATGACACACGTACCGCCGTGGACTGTCCCGGCGGTGGTGGCCGTTGCTCCCCGGAGGCCCAGCGTCTGGGCTTCGAGGAGATCCGGGTTCATGAGAAATATTCGGCAAAGTCGATCAACCAACTCCATGACATTGGTCTTATTCGCTTGGAGCGGAATGTGCGATACACGGACAACATTCGCCCTATTTGCCTGCCCTCGTCTGTGGGTCCGGAAATTCGCCGAGCCGGTATGTCCTTTACGGTCGCAGGATGGGGTCGCACCTTAAGGATGGCCCGGAGTCCTATTAAGCAGAAACTTGAGGTGAACTATGTGGATCCGGCAAAGTGTCGCCAGAAATTCGCAACGAATAAAATTCCCATTGAGTCCACTCAACTCTGTGCCGGCGGTCAGTTCGGACAGGATAGCTGTGACGGAGACTCTGGCGGACCATTGATGCGATTCCGTGGCGATTCCTGGGTCCTGGAGGGTATCGTGTCCTTTGGCCATAAGTGCGGTCTGGCTGGCTGGCCAGGAGTTTACACAAATGTTGCTGCCTACGATATCTGGATCAGGCAGACTGTGAGGGCTTAAAGATTGATATCTTTAAGGGAATTTCAAAGCACAAAATGTGATCTGTATTGTTACACTTTAGTTAAGCTCTTTACTTAGTTAATTAGTGAAAACTATAAAATATTTAATTAATTATTACGAATAAAGTTATTAAACAAATTATATTACCTTGGTTTTTATGATCTACAAAATTTTGTAAAGAAAGATTATTTAATCTGTAGCTAAATATGTTAGAAATAGAAGCATTAGCACTCATTACTTAAAATAGAAACTATAAAAGAAGCCCACTGATTTAATAAATAAATATATATAAATAAATATAAATAAATATATATATATATGTATAAAAAAATAAAAAGAATAATATATTAATTCGAAGTTTATCATGCTTTCACTTATCATAACAACGATTTGAATATTACAATAAAAATCGGGAAAATCCAAAGATAAGCTTTACCTTTTATATCGCTTTTTGTTGCTTTCAATATTTATTAACAACATTTACATAATTATTTTTGAATATTTAGGACACAAGTATATCTGTGAAATTCTCGTTTATTTAAAAAATTTAATCATGAAGCCCATATTAAACGCAAAAATAGGTCAGTGAGAACTTAAAACAAGTAAAATGCTAATTGCATTCAAGTTAATTAAGAGCAGCTTTGTAGAAAGTTTAAACAAAAAAGGAAAGCAGATGTTATAATAATAATAATAATTAAAATACATAAATTAATAATAATCTAGTAGATTTAGTAATTATATTCAAAAGTTTAAATTTAAATAATCTTCTTCTCTTAAATAATATTTCACAATATCTTTAAACTCAGTTAACATAAAATCTAATTTCCAGTTTGACTTTTGTCCGCTGGAAACGTTTGTTTTGAAACCAACCCACTGAAGTGATTGACCTGCTGGGGTTTGAAAAACCTTTGGTTTTCCCAGCCGAAACCAAGTGCGACACCTCGAACAATCTCGCCAGCCAATGACATTGCCACCGCGCTTTAATTGGCGGCTTTTATGGCCGCAGAAACCACAAGAAAACTTCCGGTATTGGCAGGTGTCTTTGTTGGTCCATGGACTTTGGTCAAAACTAAAGTGGTAAGAGAGCTTTTCTTTTGGTTAAATGCCGCCTAAAAGTCTAAGTTGATAATATAAAAGAAAATGTATTTACTTTTGCAAGAAATTATTAAATAATATTTAAAAGAAATGCTGATTTAGAATGTATAAATTTATTTTGTGATGATTAAGGTACTGAAATGTATATTTTGTATTTAATTAAAATCAAAAATAAATATTAAATATAATCCAAAAATACATATGAATTTCTGTATAAATTTATGCCTTGTCTAAATAATTATTTAAGACAGAAATTAATCCCACGAACAGCCTGAAAGTGGGCAATACTTTTCAGGCCAAAAGCCGGCTCAGAGTCACTCTCTCACCTTCGAACGAAAGTGAAACCAGCTGGCCAGCTGAGCTACCTTGATTATGCAATAGATTATAACCGGACCGTCCGGCCGATCGATCGATCGATCGACCTGCCGACTGCACTTTTGGACTCGTTTCTTTGTCGGCCTGAAGCGTTGAAATGGGGCGGGGGCGGTGTCACCTGTTGACACCTGGAGCGTAGCTTCGGAGCCGGCTCTTCGGCTGATCGGCTCTTCCGACCTATCCGATCTTTTTTTGGGGTCTTCGGCTTGGAGTTCGGCTATTTTGTATTTATGTTTATTTTATTAGTATTTCTGTTTTTTATTTTTTTTTGGCACTCTGCTCACACGAACTGAGTTGCCATTCAGTTTCGGTTCGTACGCCTTCGCTGCCGCTTCATCCCGTGGATACTGTATCTGCAGATTGTATCTATATCTTATATATATAAGATATACAAATCATATCAATGCAGTTTAGTTCGTTTCTTCAATTATGGATTTTTTTAAGCTTCTGTTTCTTGGCTTTGGCTGAGTTTGATGGTTACCAGCAGTGTGATATTCCCAATGAATCCAAGAGAGGCATCTGCCTGGAGGTCAGCAAGTGTGCCGCGTATCTCCAGGTGCGAAATGCCACTAATTTGCCGGCGGAGAAGGTGAACTTCCTAAAGAAGGTTCAGTGCGAGGTGGAGCAGCTGAGGGGGGAGAGTGAAACTGCCTATGAGTCGCTTGTTTGTTGCCCGGCCAATGGCCAGGATTATCTATTTCCTGTGCTGCAATTCTCCAAGTTTGAGTACCGGCGATTCCTGGATGTGACTTCTCGCTTTAAGCGTAAAAAACTGAAGCGTCGTATTCAGACTGTGGAGCCAAGCTCGGGCTTTAATTTGCTCAACGAATGCGGCAAGCAGGTGACCAATAGGATTTATGGCGGGGAGATTGCTGAACTGGATGAGTATCCTTGGCTGGCGCTGCTTGTATACAATTCAAGTGAGTGAAGAAATTATTTAATTATTTAAAATTTAATATTATTAAATTATTTAATATAAAAAACCTTCTTATGCCAGATGACTATGGCTGCAGTGGCGCTTTGATTGATGATCGCCATATTCTCACAGCCGCCCATTGTGTCCAAGGCGAAGGAGTACGTGAACGGCGGGGACTGTAAGTTGCTCAAAAAATATATAATTATCTAAATATCAATTAAAAATCCTTGATTCCCTTTAGTAAACATGTTCGATTGGGTGAATTTAATGTCAAAACGGAGCCGGATTGCATAGAGGAACCCAATTACTTGAGCTGTGCCGATGCTGCCTTGGATATTGGCTATGAGGCCATACATGTTCATCCGGAATACAAGGAGTTCTCCAACTATAAATACAATGATATAGCCATTATCCGGTTGAAGCATCCCGTATCCTTTACGCATTTTGTTATGCCTATATGTCTGCCCAATAAAACGGAGCCTTTGACCTTAGCCGATGGTCAGATGTTTTCCGTTTCCGGTTGGGGAAGAACGGATCTGTGTGAGTATTATTAAATTCTTTTAAAAAATGCGTACCAACTAGGAAAAATACTCTGCTTTTTGAAAGACTATTTGCGGTTTAAAGTCCGCTTTTGTATTTATTTTGATTTCAACAGAACAATGCCAGCTTGATTGAGTAAAGAACAATTAAGGAAAATACCTTTGCTATAATAGTGTTTACCACTTTTTTTTAAAGTTCCCATAAAACAAAATTTGGTTTTTCCCACTCTAAGACTTGTTTTGTTTTCATTAAAATCATTTCGTGGTCTTGTTTAAATACAAAGTCTTTAAAAAACAAAGAGAATACATACGTCAAACTTTTAAAGTTTGTTAAAGGTAAACAAGAAAAATTCTTTGACTTTGGCATAACTTTCAGCTAATGTTTAATGATTAAGTGAAAATGAGTTGAATATAAGAAGAATTAATATATATTTAAATCTTATTTTAAAATATTTTCCTTTATTTTCAGTCAACAAATACTTCATCAATATCCACAGTCCCATCAAGCTAAAGCTGCGCATTCCCTATGTGTCCAATGAGAACTGCACCAAAATTCTGGAGGCCTTTGGCGTGCGTTTGGGGCCCAAACAGATCTGTGCCGGCGGGGAGTTTGCCAAGGATACGTGTGCAGGGGACTCGGGAGGTCCTTTGATGTATTTTGACCGCCTGCACTCGCGATGGGTGGCCCAAGGCGTGGTCAGCTATGGATTCACGCAGTGCGGAATGGCCGGCAAGCCGGCGGTGTACACAAATGTGGCGGAGTACACGGATTGGATTGAGGGCGTCGTCCAGATGGAGAAGGTGAAAAACCAACAGACGCAATCCCAGCAGCAGCAGCAGCAGCAACAGGAACAGCAGCAGCTGCCTTGACGTCAGATTTCTTGAATTCTACTTTTCGGGGGGGAAGAACAATCGGCGCCTAATTGAAATGGGCGGGGCAGCTGTTCTGATCCGATATTCAGATCTATTTGCATCCCGTCCATATTTGTACATATTTTGCTAATTACCTAACAGCCATCAACTATTTGGTTAAGCGTGTGAGTGTGAGTGGGTGAGTGAGTGCGGAATGTGAGTGTGCCAGAGTGTGTGCAAGCTAACAAAAGTCTGAAAAACATGTTTCTATTTAAATAAACTACTGAATTATTTACCCGTTCCATGAAGTTTTTATTAGCGAGACGGCGGAAAACTAGGAGAAGCTGTAGTTGAGTCATATTAATTATGAATTTTTCTTAGATGAATATTATTTTCCAGGTAACAAGTCATTGGTTATATATTTTTTAAAGGGTTTTCAAATTATTAGAAGTTTAATAAGTCTCAAAATATAATAGAGATTTGGATTGAAATGTGTGCTTTAATATAATTAAACTAATTATTTAATTTCTGATAGAAAAATGTTTATAAAAAATATGTGATAAATTATAGCACATTTTTTGACTCTTTGGGAATCTAAAAATTATGATTTTAAACAAATTCAATAAGTTTTATTATATAGGATATATTATTATACGTTTTTTGTGTATCTTTACGCAGGCTTTCAGTCATTTTTGTTAATATTTACATTATATTAATTTTTAAAAAACAATAAACACGTTATCGTATATATATATATATCTATAAATATATCTTTAATTCATTTTTGGTTTAATTAGTTACAATTTCGAAAACTTTATTTATGTTTACTAAATTATTATATATAAATATTCCGCTATATCTTCAAAACCCATTGCCAAATATTTGTACCAATTATAATTAATATATGTATAATTTCGTATAAATCAGCAGAAAATATCCACTGAAATTTTTCTTCAAGTGCACCCATTGAGACTTTATCGATCGATGGCTTGTATGATGAAGACCGTCAGCTGTTCACTGGTGGCCAGACGTCTCCGGCAGCTGGTCAAACCCGCTGGTGCAGTTCGATCTGCGGTCAGGTTGATGTCGTCATTGATTGCCACACTTTGCTTTCACCCGCCATTCGCGTGCACTCGAAAACGTGGCCGAAAATAATATAAAAAAAAAAAATGGTCAAGTGATGCAATGGCTGCCAAAAGCCAAAGTTGACACAATAAAACGAAAAAACACGAACCCAAAATGAAACCAAATCGGACGCCCAAAATCGATGCCAGGCCATTCATCAGGCCTCCAACCAAAAATCCAAAAATTAAAAGAATACGAAAATCCAAAAATAGCCAAGCTCCCAATCCGAGACATTTGTATGCGATGCGCAGGTGTTGTGTCCGATCGCCAGTGGGCCACTGGCCAAAATTGGCCAAAAAAGCGAGTGGAAAACGGTTAAGAGCGCGGCTCATCAGTGCGTCATGCAGTGAAAGTGAACTTGACTCTCTGACTCTTGTCTCTGAGTCTGGCTTTGATTTAATGCCCGTGGTGATTACTATATGATATATGATATATGCGTGCATTAATATTCATGATGTTTATCAGCTGGCGAAGCTCGAAAAAAGTAAGCAGATCCAAGACTCAGCGGCGCCAGAGCAGACAAAGATATATATATTTATATATATTTGTTTATCTGTTTATATTTATATGCTTGTGCAGCTCATTATCGGGCTTTTGGCGATTTTTGTTTAACCTTGAACCACATATACCACATAGATATGGAAATTGGCAAACATGAATGACATTGAATAGGCAGACGGGAGAGTTACTCAGGGATTAGTTATGGTCAAGTAGTAAATATATCTTTGATAACCGGTTTTTTTCTACCACGAAAAATCTTTCAAGTAAGCTAAGCGGGAGATTTTCAATTAAGAAATAATTATAGTAAGCTTTAACATTTTAAGGAATATGAATGGAAATTCTATATATTTCTGAAGGTTAAGAAATAAATACAATTTATTGAGGATATATTTAATTCTTATAAAGCTTGATACATACATTTTGTTAATCAAAATAAACATGATAAAATAACTATAATATAAATAATCTATAATATCTATAATATAAACCCGTGTATTCCTATATAAAATATATAAATTTTATATCTATCCAGTTCGGCCAAACTTAACTTTATGGTTTTGTACGCAATATCTTCTAATTGAATCTTTTATCAATCTCCCTCTAAACAATTAAAATGTTAAAAATTATTTAATAAGCCTTTAAACAAACCCCAAAAAATATAAACCCATTTATAAATAAGATGGCTATTTAACAACCTTATTAAATAACCCAAAAGGCATCTTCACATCTGTTGTCCTAACAATTCAAGTGTCAATCAAAACATCGGCCAACTGGCGACCGCAGAAGCAATGCATTTTTTTTTCTATTACTTTTTTAAGGGCGGAGTAATTCGGTTATGGCCACGCCCACCTGGCAATTATAAAGTCAATTTAAGCTACTTTCCAGGGGCCAAAGTACAAAAAAGGGGAAAACTCTTCTAATCAATTTACAGGCAACCCCCCTGAACTCGAGGACGAGTTTTCAGTTAAGAGTTTGCCTTTGCCTTTGCCTTTGAGTTTGATAATTGCATTGTTCGCTGGGCTTTGTGAAAAGTTTGTTGTTTTTCTATTTCAAATTGGGAAATTAGAAGGCAGGCCAGGAAATTAGCCATATGGCCAAGCGAGTGAACGAAGGGTTTCCAGGTGGGTTTCCTTCAAACTTGTGTTTTTCCCTTTATGACACTGGCAATTGCATTTCCATTGCGCAGCTGAGACCCTGCGAACTATAAAACTTTATCGACTTGTTAACTGAGCGACGGACGTATCAATAAATGCCAACGTGCGAGCCCAGACGTTGACATGCCATTAAACGCGTCCTCAGGACACATATCCTGGGTCCTTTGTGCCATTTATGCAAGGGGGCAGGAGGGCAACTTGACAGAGGGTTGAGCCGCGTGGAACATTTGGGCCAAATTGTTGTATAAACTCAATGAAATTAAAATGCGAAAAAAGAGAGGAGGGAATTTGCGAGTGAATACAAAAATAAATGTGAAATAAAAATGGCAAAGTAAAATTCGGATTGCTTTCATTAGTTAATGGATTGCCCGCAGTGGCAAAAATAAAGTACGCAAATGTCAGAGAGGCGGTGGGTTTCGCTTATTCTTATCACTCGAATGGCAATACGTAATGGAATAATGCTCGATGAGACCAGCGGAAGGAATATCGCTATCTGAACTGCAGTCTCGGAATATGCGTTCTTTGAGAGCTTCAGACAGAGCAACTACTTACTGGGGAGCTATCAGTATCAGTTTTGATGTGCAACTCAAGGGAATCGGTTTTCAGAATGAAAAGCTACTGCCTAATATTATTTATATTCAGCGGAATGTTGTTGTTATTCAATGGAGCGAAGGCGGAGTCTGGAAAGGTAAGAATCTATATAAGATTTTATTTTTAGTAAATAAAAAGAAGAACATTTAATGTCCTATAATATTTCAAAGCAGGAAAAAAGTGTTATTTTTTTAATATAAATTTTTTAAATATTCCTTTTGTCTTTACCCTATATGGTACATATTAAATTTCAATATACAAATTACATTTTAATCTAATAAAATATTTTAAAAATCTATATCTTTATAGAAAACTCTCGAAAACATAAGAGAATATCCCAACCATACACCATTTCGAAGAATTAATTGCGAAAACTCAGAATCAACTGAACTTTCTTCTGAAAATAATGAAAGTTCGTCTGCCACAGAAACTATTCCTAATATTTTCTTTGAGGTGAGTGAGTGTTTATTTATTGTTTATAAACATAACTATTTTTAATTTAATACTTATTAATATATTCTTAAATTTTATTTGTTTTATGCAGCAGGATAATTCCACAAGATTTCGTTTAAATAGGTCAGGATTCAGTGGAGGTCATCGAAAAAATCATCTGGGACAGACTGTAAAACGTAAATGGCGAAGGACTCGTAAAAATAAAAAATAAATAAAAATATGGATTTTTTAAGAACCTTTAAAATGTATACATTAATGATAAATTTCCCATCAAAATTTTCAAATTATTTTAAAAAGAAGTTTAAATGTTTAATCTAAAAAATTTGATGTTAAGCTAAACAAAATGCTTGAAAATGTATAAATAAAATGTAAATATTAATAAAATATATAAAAATAGGAAGTCATAAGGAAATCTTACTATTTTTGCAAATTTTTGATAGTGGAATTCTTATCAGAAACTTAACTTTACTTACTTACTCAGAGAAATCAACCTACCATATTCAGTAGAGGAGGCTATTAACCTTTGATGTTTCATATTATTTATATAACCAAATTATTTAAAGTTTAAGTTTTTAAAATAAAGAAAAACATTTTTAACGATTTTCTATATATACTTTTGATTAGACTGCAAGAACTTCAAGAACTATAATATGAATTTAAGCCCATCAAAAACATTGCCTACAAAATATAGCAAAATTAATATAAATACTTGAATTAACAGTTGCTTTTATTTCTTAATTTTTAGTAAATAAATATTTAAAATTAATGCTTCATCAAGAGTACTTTCCCATCCCCATAAATATGCAAAAAAAATATATGTATGCAAAAAAGTCTTATAAGAGACACGACTGTACCAAGTTCCAATAATAATAGAGTCATTTTCCGCACGTGGCCACTAAATTAAACATAAATAATAAACTGAGGACGAGAACTCAAGATCCTTCACATGCCAGCCCTATAATCGTTCCATAATGGGAAAACTGTCGCGATAATAATCATCGTCATCGTACCTTCTTCCAGAGCAATAATCCTGCACGTGAGGCAAGCCTCATAATGACTTTCGCTATATGCGAAAATTATTTTTCGGAAATTTGCATAGCAACAACCCCCAAGAAAATCGCGCACTTCAATACGCGTGTTCAATATTTATTAAAAATTAGCAACAAGCTGTTGAAAAATCACAGAACAAGAAATAAAAAATTATTGCAAAATCAAGCAGACGTCCTGCTGCCGGTAATTTCCTTCCGTTTGTATAATTTTGTGAGAGAATTTTGGAGGAGGAGATGATAATGAATTGGGGAAGGATACAGAATGCAGGATTCAGGGCTTGCTATTATTATTTTTTTATTAAAGAAAATTGTTTATGAGGTAAAGAAGAAATTCAGTAGACTAAAAGTGAGTTTACAACTCTATATAGAAAATGGAAATTAAAATGAAAATATATTGTTTAAATATTAAATATTTCTTCATAAATAATTTCCTTTACAATTTACTATATAATCATTCAAGATCCAAACAAAATGTGGATTGATATGTATTAATAAAAATATGATACAATGATAGAATAATGATAGAAAATCGGTTAAATTAAGGAAATTAATTAAAAGGAAAATTTACCATTTAAAGGTTAATTTTCTAAACTACGCACAAATCGAAAAGTAGAATTTTTCTTTAGCCTTCAATGATATTCATATGGGGGGCACTGGGTCAGGTTGCGGGTCAAAGCCCGGGGGCAACTCAGAGGTCGTGCAACAAAGGAATATTTAATTCCAATTACACAAAGGGCGGCACATCTGCATACGAAAAACTTAATTATAAGCATTTTGTAACTTTTTATTTTCTAATTGAACTTTTCAGCCGCGCAAAGCAAACAAACCACCGCCGCGGGACTTTCCGCAGGACCTTCTTTCGGTGGGTGTGGCTAAGCAAACAGCGACATATGTGAGTGTCAGAAGGTACGAGCAGGGGGTGGGTGGTGGCCTTAACAAGCCGTTCGTGACTGTACCGAGATGACAAATTCGTGTCAATTTGGGCTGGGAAATAAATAAATAAGGTGAGCACAGCAGCATGTCACATATGAGGGTATGGGAAAACACTTGCAGGATTCCCAAGGACTCGAGTGGTTTTTCCACTTCAATTTATTTTTTGGTTTTTGGCAAAACTTGAAGTTACTCAACAAGGACAGTTTTTGCACATTAGCACGCAGCCACTCGAGATAATGCGGTGAATTGGGAAATACTTGTAGGAAAATAAAAGACGAAAGGACCTCTTGAGCCTGTCAGCCAGACACTTTCCCCCCGCCACTTGCAACAGATTTGGAAAGTCAAATACAATTTGATAGCCGAAAAAGACCAGTTAACGAGGACGAGGAGAAAGGTCTACGGGATGGGATGGCCGCAGGCGGGCACAAAACCTTCCAAATTGGACCACATGCGGACCTACCATCGTCCTTATCCCGACAAACAGTCAGTTTGGGCAGCAACCCACCAAACTATGCAAATAACATTAATTGTTTCGCCAAACAAAGCAAATGCAAAACAATAATCATCGCATGGAGTGGGTAGGGGAAGGGGAAATGGAAATGGGAAAACGAGGAAATGGAAACGATACAATTTGGATTTCGAATTGATGTTGGAAAATTATAATGCCCATAACCCTAACTCCGGGCAGTCTCCGCTAAGCGGAAGCGATTCGTTTAAATTTGATATGGGATATGGGATGTGGGACAGGACAAAAGTACAGTCCTCTTCATCGGTGGCAGGACCAACCCCATAAAGCGTTTCAGGCTCAGAGGGTGGGAGAGGACGGCTAGCGAATACATCAAACACCAACAACCCCGTCGCATTTTTGGGTTACGAGGTGAAAATCCCCCCGTAGCCTCAGTATCAGCCTCTGTCTCAGCCGAAGCCTTCTTTAAGATGATTTTTATAGAGCCCTCGAAGGCTAAGAATACACTGGAAATTGAGGTATTCTTAATAGATTTTAAGAAGGATATTTTTTAGGTTTTTAGAATTTATTTTCTTCAATAAAAAGTGGGAAAAAGATCTTAAACTTTCACTTGCATCGAAATAATATATAGATTTTACTTGGCATTGCACATTTAATTTATAGAAATTATATCTTAATTTTTATAATATTTATTTTCATAGAATACAGTATAAATTTTGAAATATTAACTCCGCAGACTCATCTTTTATTTTCTCTGCTATTTCTTTTTAAGTGCACATTCAAGTTTTCTTTTAATCGCTCACAGCGAATGCTTAACAATGAGAGGCAACCTCTGCCATTTTCCATTTTCATCTCCAACTCCCCTTTCCATTTCCATCTCCAGTGACTTTTCCCTCTTCATGGCATTGTTGGTGGCTCTGTGCCTGTGTGTTACAGTCCAGCGATTTGCATATGAATGAACGTAATAAGGCAGGGCAGGCAAATTAAAAGTAAGCAGAAGCACCCAACTCCAACTCCATCTCATCTCCAGCTCAGCCTCCGGTTTTGAATCCGTATCCGAATCCGCACAAAAGAAGGCACATGTGGAGTATCAGAAAGTCCTTCGGGTTGTTGTAACTGGTAATGAAACATTCCACGAGTGCGGAATTAATAGGAATGATTTGTCTTTTGTTGTTTGCCATACGAGAGAAAGATGCCGCGAAGAAGGATGCTGTTCAAATTGCATTCGAATGTTTAATTGAGCGGAAGAAGGAGGTTCCACGCGAGATATACCGAGGGGAGGGGAGAATATAACAATAAGGATCTGCTTGATAAGGCAATACATTTTCCAAGGATTCGACAATATGCAATTTAGGGTACTTCAATGTGAAAGAGAGTTTTTTATACTTAAGGTGAAAGGTAAGGGAAAAGTACATGTGGAAAGGGTTCTTAATTTAATTTCAAAATAAATAAATATAAGAGAATAAGGGAGTAATAAATTTTTATTTATATATTTATAGGAAGCAATTTGAGCTTTAACTATTTGCACAAGCTGTAGTTCAAACCACGGGCGCTTGATGGCGTTTTCGTTCTTACAAGCTTCTGAAAATATGTTTTACTATTAAAATATTTTTGATCCGCATAAACAGGAGAAACTATCTAGACATGTTCTGAAATTTCAAATGGCAAATGGCAAAAATTAAGAATCCTATTTTGGCCAAAAATAAACATATTTTAGATTTGGAAAGCATTGCTGTGTTTGTTTTTTTTTTAGCTTGACAAATCAGTAAGCCAAATTAAAAATTAAATAATTTGTTTAATAAAAATTTTAATACATTTTTACTTTTTGAGATTTATTATAGAAATTGATTTATTGTTTAGGTAGATTAAAGGCAGGGCAATACAACTTATTTTTGTATAACTAAAGCTTCTTATTGAATTGGTTTTTGAAATCCATTTAACTTCCAAAATATATTAGTTAAGTCCAAATTAAGATTTCCCTGAAGACTGTCACTCTAGAACACGTTCAATTAAACTAATAACCCTCAAGTTGGACTAAATTAAGGCTTCCTAATGATGAACCCATGGCACTAAAAAGGTCCCAGGATCCCAAGTTCTCTAATTGCAAGTGAACTTATAGACTGAACTGTTACTAATCAAGTTCCATTTTCCACTCACTCCATTCCCTTGATTGACTCCAATTATCGGATAGGTTTTTCTTCTCGTCAGACTACTTACTATACATATCAATGGCCATGCACGAATGCTAAAGAAGGAAATTACTTAAATCGAAATTACGCCGCATTAGAGAAGGGTCCTGTCTGGTCCAAGTCCTGTCACGACATCAACATTGAAATTTAATCAAGTCCGGTTGATTTTTTTTATTATGCTAAAGCGCACAAGCGATCTGACCAAGGGTCTTTTTCTGGCTCTCTTCCGTCTTGGCGGAAAATCGAAGGGAAGGCACGCATGGAGTTCATTGATTAACGATTTCCAACAAAGGAGAGTTTTCCCCCCCCGGGGAAATGCAGGACACGCACTCGCACACACACATAATCAAAAAATTAAAATCTCTTTATGTTTTTATGCGCGCTGATTGAATGGTTCCATTGTTGTTATTGCCGGACAGTTTGATGTGCCATTGATGGACTCGGACTAATCGCCATGTCCTTGCTAGAGGCAATACATTTAGGTTTTTTCTAGCTGGTATTTAAGTAGTTTTCCTTTTATATTGCAGCTAGTTTTTCCCGAGCTGCCATCACTCTCTGCTAGTCACCCCTCCGAATCGCCTTCATTTCCGATCCCTGGTCATCGCCAGTCGAGTGTAATGGATACAAGCGATGAGCAGGACCAGCCAAACGACCACCAGTGAAACATTATCCTTTTTATGCGGCCAGCCGCGGGGCAGCTGGGAAAGCGAGGGAAATGGAAATTGTTGCTTTAGCGCTTTTCCTTTTGTGTGGCTTCACTTTCACATGTGTGTGCGGCACAAAAGTCCCTGGTCGCGTTTTCCCAGGTAGCATTTAATTAAGCCTCAGTGCCGCGAGCTTCCTGCTAATCTCTAATCAGGTTATTAGCAGACTTTCCAGCGCTTCCCTTTGAGGTTCCTTTCCTCTTTGATTCCCTAATTGGGGGTGAGTGTGTGTCTGGTGGAAAGAGGATTTCACACCTCATGTCCTTGGAAAGACAAGAGAAAGTTGGTCTGACGGGTTTCAGGTCTTTGAAGTGGCCAAGGAACAAAGGACACAGGAGTAAGGTAACTTTTGTGCCACTTTTGAATGCCGAAACTGTGGGAAGTTAATGTTTTTCTACAGCTAAATTTTATTTTATGGAGACCAAGGATAAAATTTTAAAGTCTGAATTTTTAAAGAGCAGCTAAAATGTAAAATTTGTATTCTACTGGCTTGACAAGTTTATTAATTACTTGAAAAATAAATAACAATTAACCCAGAAAATACTGTTCCTTTTTTTTCTGTCACCGAATGATCCTGGTCAGCTGTCCTTGTATATAGAAAGTCCTTTGCTAAGAGCCTGACCAAGTATCACTTGAGGAATCCCAATAAGCCGCTCCGGGGCCAAGACAATGGCGCGCCAACGACGCTGACAATCATCGGGAATGATGAGGATGATGACTAAGCAAATGTCCACCCTCGGGGGAAAGTCACTACCCCCCACCACCTAGATTTTCCTTTTATTGCAATTTGCGAAAATTTACTGGCAGAGAAAGTGAAAGCCAACGCAGGACTATACGATATTTGATTACGAAATGCAAGAGGGAAAAACTATTCACGAGTCAATAATGATAAACATAAACCCAACAGTGAAGTGCTGACATCTGATGCCGCAGGACATCGAGCAAGGACCCCCCAAAGTGGACCCCGGGCCCAGGCATTAATTGCCAAAATTAAATTTATTTCTTTCATTAATACTTGCTATCCACCAGGCAAGTATATATGTCAAGTAATCAAGCGCATCCTGTGCCGGATACAGGATACATTTGAATGACAGCCGAGGTTTGACATTTGCAGCATGTCATGTTGCTTATTAAAAGCATAAATAAGTCTAAGTGGATATAGTTGAATGACAGCAAAAAGAGAGGGGAGGAAAACTACTAAGGGTAACCACCACCCCTAAGTAATATTTAAGCGATAAAGGCTTGACCAGGAAAGAAGTCCTTTTGTATATGCATAGAAGCCAGGTACTGGTTGTCGTAAAATTCCAATCAATTTGCCACAAAAGAAAATATATCCTAGTTGTCCGTTTGCAGGACAATTTGAGCTGGACAATGGCCACAAATCACTGTGGAAATCACTGTGGAAATTGTACAAATCTCTCTTACGGAAATGTGCCGACAGATAAACAGTTTTTCCTTTGGCTTCCCTTGTCAAAATGTTCCACTTTCCACAGCTCGTGTTCGTGTCGTTAATCAATTAACTTTGAGCCAGTTTCCTTTTTCGGATTGGACACGCCCCCTCGCTCTCACTTTGTAAAGGAGGCAAAAACTCCCCTCTTCCTGGCTGACCACTTCAATATGTCAAACATATCAAGCCCACAAATCAAACGCACAGTTGGACTTAAAGCCAGACAAAAGATGTTGTCCGAGCAAATATTGAAAAGTGAAAAGTTTATATGCTGCCAATATGCGACTCCTTGTGGTCCTTTCATCCTTGATTTATGTCGTAAATTTCTATAATTTATGGTTGCTTATGAAGGGGAAGGAACGTAAGAGATAGATTTTATTCGAATTTTTGATACTTACTAAAGGGAAAATTATTTTAATAAAAGTTTATTGAATATAAAAAATGTATTTAAAATTTCTGCAGCTGTTCTTTTGAATTAAGAAGTTTTGGTAAGAAGTTTTTGAAGAATATTCTTCCATTTAAAATATTATTTCGTATTAGTAATTTAATTAAATAAACTATATGTTTAAAATCTACAAATTTGTATATCTTTTAAGCTTGTACTTTATTCATTAACATCTTCTAAATACCCTCTAAATCCTAGAGACTTAATACCCTCTTCAAGTGCTTTGCTGGTTATGGTTTTGATAGATTTCTTTGTGTGGCTAAAACTGCAATGATTGAAAGTTGTAATTTACAGAAGCCTTCCGACAGTAACTAGATTATATTTGTCCTCCTCCCTTCCCTTAGATTCTCCCCCAACAATTAGAAGGATACTCACCAGCACGCACTTGATTAGCAAATGAAATGTGCAAGTCAACGGAATGGATGACGATGACGATTCCATGCTTGATTAATTCGCAAGCCAGGAGTAATCAACTGGTTGCCCCGAGGACAGCGTCCAAGGACCAATCTGTGGTTATGTGGTCACACACGCATCCCATCTTCAGGACCCTTCTGCGGTTTTTCCTTATAATCCCATCGCCGGATGACCACCAACCCAAGCCAACTGACCGAAATGAAGGGGTGTGAGTGGGTAGACATGGAAAGGGCGTTCTGGCGTTATGTAATCCGAAGCCGTCGTTTTCATTTATTACTTCTACAGGACCTGGGGACAGGACCCTTGCTTACCCTTCCGTTTCCCCGGGAAACTTGAACTGATTGAGCCTGAGTGATGGCAACAGTTGGCATGATTGAATGCCCCCAAATCCCGGGAGAATTTCATTTTCAATCCTCTGGCTAAATATATCATCGCCTTGGCAATGACGAATACCCCCTTAAATTAGCCTCAGTAATTTCCAGTAATTAGGAGCAGTTTTGTCTTTTTTGCAGCTCCTTAGCATTAGTCACGGCACCTTAAAATTCCATTCCACACAAATGGCCCATTTCCAGTGCACTTGGCACTCTATAATAATGAAATTATGAGTGCTTATGACCATCCAGAGACCAAACCCTTTCTACGGAAAAGCACAGACCTCCTCGCAGATGGTGTCCTGATCCAGGGAGCTGGTTTCTTTGTCGGGGTCAGACGATGGCCAGCCATTAGTCTGCTGGCTCGTCTCCGGACAACAAGGAATCCATTTCCGATATTGGGTGATAAAATTTTATGAATGTAATTTGCAGCGATTTGTTGCGTCGTCTAGAGCCACCCAACTCGAAGGGGTTGTCATTGCCAAATTGTTATTGACAACATGACGGGCAAGTCGTAAATACTTATCTAAATATACATCTATGAATGTAATGTGTGCAATGTCGGATGGATTTTTGCATTTTCCCTAAATAATTGAAAGCATTTTCCCCCAAGGAAGCAGAGAGCAGAAGGCGAGCTGGTAAAAGTCTTCGTTTCGTTAAAAGTTTTCTTGACATTTCTTTCTTGGCGAAAGTTCACATACTCAGATAGATGCTTGAAAGATTAGAAGCAAATTAGCCACAAGTTCACTTGGAAAGTGCAGACAGCATACAAAGGCTTTGGAGTTTAAGCTGAGTTTTGAATGAAAAAGTACGTAGAGCTCTTACATTATCTGTTTTTTATTTGATTGGAGTGAAGTGCATGGAAATACTTAGGGAAATAGATGAATACTTTTTTTATACATGCAAAATATTTCGTATTAAACTCTTTTTAGGTTTATTAATTTGTATTTATTTGTGTCTGAAATTAACAGAGATTTTTTTGGTAATTAAATATATTAAATAAGGGCTATATTCCTTAATTTGGAGGTAAATCAAGCTTAGAAGTTATAAAATATTTAATTTACCGAGTTCCTATAACTTTCTTCTAACCTAATAAATATTAAAACAATTTTTAAAGTGTTCATAAATATTTAAGAATTTATTATACCTCAAACTAAACCCCATAAATCATCTAATATAATTCCCAAAAATTCAAAACAACTTTCCTCCTGCCTCCTCAATTACCAATTGCTGCTAATTCTAACCGATAATCTCGCTGCTTTCCACTAATAATTCATAATTATCTAAAACGTTGGTTGGGTTTTTCCTGCTTTCACCAAAAGTTTCCTGCCACGCCCCCTTTAGAGAAAGTTCTTTCACATGATAAATGACATCACCTTGTTTCAGAGTTCTATTTAGCATAGAAAGCACATAAAATCATAAACAGGCCGCATAAATAACCACATTAAAAAATCGGGAACAATGGTTTGTGGGTAAGGGAAAGCGGGAAATTGTGAGAAAATAGTGAAAATGTGCAAATTAGAAGGCGTCCGTGGAGAACTTCAGTTTTATGGGCCATTTTAAAGTGGAAAGTATCTCATCTGCACGCATGTGTCCTGATTTATGAGAGCATATTCGTGATAAATGCGCAGGATTTGAAGGATTTCGCACAAATTACAATAAACCGGAGGAGGCGAAGGAGACTACCAGTGAGTGTCCTGCAAATTCCCCATTTTCTTCCTTTGGATTTTCCCATATGCGCAAAATTTTTTTCCCCATGTAAAAATTTTCGCAATTTGATTTATTGGCTGACTTAGTGAGCGGGAAAATTCACCAGGGTTATAAGAGGGGAGAGAAAAACGTGCTCTGGCGAATGTTTTTGCAACTCAAATTGATTTACTTTGATTTTTTGGATTTTGCATTTTAAATTGAGGGTTGCAGGGTTGCTGGTATTAGCCAACAACAACAACATCAACAAAAACAGAAAGAATATAACCCTGGATCGATGTCAATTGGTGACGTCTTTTTGGCGCTTTTGTTTTGCCGTCGCTGCCAATTTATTTTCAATATCACGGAGTGAAGTGAAGTGGAGTGTGTGTCGAGCACTAAGCAGCCATAATACCCATTGCATTATGCGGCCCGGATGACAGGGCAGAGCACTCCATCCCAAAAAGGACACACGCGGCCTGCACGCAATTTTAAATGGATTTATTGATACGCTCCGGCAGCCACAACAGCAGCAGCAGCAAGGATCCGGATATCGGAGGGGGTTACATGTTTGCAAACATGTTTTGGCAGCGGCCAAATGTGCGGCTATTTTTCAATTGTCACCAAAAAGGACGATGGCGAATTAACCCATCAAAAATGGTCCTAGATCCTGGGAAAGTCTCTCCTCCTCTCAATTTCTGCCAGTTTCTATTTTGCTCAGTTGATTATGCGCATCATTTGCGAATTTTGATTTTAATGGAGAGACAGGAGATACAGGACACTGAAATTGAATTTTGATTAGTTTCCAAACACGCGACAGGGAGTAAGGGTCCTTTGATTGATTCGCATTATTTGTCAGCGGCGCTGTCAGGATGCAAACCGCAAACCAACGGCCATTTTGGGTCCTTCTTCATTTTTTATTTATATTTTTTTTTCTACGGAAGCCAATTTGTCTGCTGCCAAGTTATGCAAATTGCCTCGTAATTGATATACGTTTTCCTTTTTTTCTTCGACTTTTCTAATTTTTAAATTATTCCACTTTTGTACGGTAAATTGCCCCGAATTGGTGGCGGAAAATTTTCATTTTCTCCGTCTTCCCACTTGAGGGTTAAATTGGATAAATTTGTTTTTAATTGGCGTATGCATAATTAAGTTTTCTTTTCTTCTTTAATTAAATCAGACTCTGTGGGGATCGAACCCAAGGTGATGTTACAAAATCTACACAATTTAAATATTTCTTCACAAAAAAATTTATGAAAGGAAAAATGCTTCTCTTACCACCAAATAAACATACATGAAAATATCCTGTGAACGTTAACAAACCAATCTAAGGACCACAACGACAAGGACCCTCGCTTTTCATATGCATAGCTCATAAATGACCGAGCAGGGAAAATTTAATGGACCTCAACCTCAGCTTGAGGCAACATTTGCCAAAAAGGACACTCACAAAAAGGAACTCACCGACAACATGTAATAAATAATAAATATTATTTCTCATAAATAATTGCTTCCCTTGTTCCCTTCCTTTAATATCCTTTTGGCTGGCGCCCCGACAACGAAAAATAAAAATATGTTAACTAATCACCGTAGGAAAGGATTTTTATGGGTTTTCATTTCCGCACATAATCGACTTATCCCAAGAGTTTTTCCAAGGGCCAGTCAAGGGGAAAAACCAAAGGCGGATATGTGGAACGTTGGAGGGATTCTGTGGAAGGAAATCTTTCACATTCGAGGTGATATATGTCAGTTGTCGCCGTAGAAAAATGTCATTTCCGTATTTTTCCTTTCGAAATGCTGCGGAAATGAGCGGCCAGCGGGCGGGGCTTCAACTTATATGCTATATGTATATATAGTAGATATAGTGGCATAAACCATAAACAATCCTCTTCCCCCTGGATTGTGAAGTGGCCCAAAACTTTTGACACAAGCAAATCAAGTGAAAGTCTCCGCCGGGCAATAAAAACTGCTGGGGGTTTGGTTTAGTTTATCTCGCTCCGCATATTTATGGTTATTGAGCCAGTGGGTCCGATATCGTGGCCGGCAATTACAGCGGCTTAATGACTCGAAGACTCCGCTCCTTGAAGGTTGCCCAGGATATGGGATATAAGGGAAGCCAACAAGCTGGCCAAAAAGGGCAACCAAGGCAACCGTGGCGGACGGATGTCACCAGCAGCGCGCTCTTGAGCAGCCTCCTTGAAGGTGTCCTGCGCGTAATTAGAATTCAGAGAATTCTGAGACGCAACGCATGCCAATATTCCTACAGATTTTAAATGACAACACCGCGGTGGCCTTAGCTCTACACTGGGAAAAATAAGGAATAGAATTTAGATTTTTTTTGAAGTTCATTTAAAGAATTTTCCAATGAGTTTTTAAAGGGGTTTTTCATGGGTCTTCTTGTGAGTTTTGTAAGGGTTTTCAATTCAAACTCAAACTCTAAGCTTAGTATTTTTCCTCAGTGAACTTCTCTTCGTAGTCCTGCCTTTGAGTGGCACTCGTCAGTGACCTGCGAGGTGGAATAACAAAAAGAAAAAAGAAATGCACAAAGGAACATCGCCACAGGACACTGAGTGAGACGCGGGGCAGTCGCTGCTCTCGAGCTTTTTATCAATTGGCACACACCATGGCGACACGACCTCGAGGACTCCCGTTCGCGGCTAATTGTAAATTCAGAATTCTTTTTCCTTCCGGCCTGCTGCATTGAAATTTGACTAACGCGCGGCCAGAGAAATTTATTGCGTTCCCTTCTTCTTGATAATGACATAATATTTTACGCTTCGACAGAGAGTTGAGAGGAGGTACTTCAGCATCGCGGGGATTTTATTTAAATTTTATTTCTGTGTGTGAGTGTGTTTGGCTACACATTTCCATTAATTTTAAGTGCTATGCGGGGGATATATATTCCCCCTGGTCCATTGTTCAGTCGTCTTTTGTGGCAAACTGTATCTGTGTCTGCATCTGCATAATGTTATTGTTATTGACTTTTGCGCGAGACCACGCCGCTCAATCATAATCATAATCAATTGTCGAGCAGCGTCTTACCTGCTGGAATCCTTATCGCCAGCTGCCATTTGCATAATGGAAAAGTTTCTATTCCGTTCCGTTTTGGTGCTGTCCTGTCAGAAGTGGACACACTTTTGTGGCAGCCATTTCAGGGAAATGGATTCAATCTAATTCAATTGGTGAACGATAAACATGTTTTATTTGAAACATACAGAGACAAAAACAGAGAGTAAAATATTTAATAAAATAATTAAGGAATGACTAGTAATAATTTTAATATTTATATAGTAATTTCTTCATATAAAATATATGTTTAATAACTTACAAATCTTTAAATTTTGGAAAATAGCAAATATTCTAATCAATTCTTGTTCATGGTATGGAAATTTAAATATTTTAATTAAATAGTTATTTAAAAAATGCTCTTATTTTAATTTATAAAATATATATATATATATTTAAGACACAAAAAATACCTTTGAGTTAAAATTTTCAAAAGTTAAAAAAGTTAAAAAAGTGCCAATAAATATGCTATAAATATTTGTCTTTTTCCTTAAGAAGCTTAAAATATTTCATTGTTTATTTAATAACGAATTTTCAAGAGGTTTAAGATACTTGTTCCATGTTTACATATTTATTTAAAAATTCAAAAAAAATTATAAAAATTCCTTTCTCTGCACTCTTTCAGCACTAAAAGCATTCTCTGGCAGTCCAGAAACCAGCAAAAGGATATGCCAGAAGTTGATTTGTCAATGGCATCCACGATAAGAGTCCACCAGAGATAAACCGCTTGAAAAATCAAAGATTTGCACAACAAATAAAATTTGGCAACATGTTTACCGTTCGTCTTAAGAGGCCGCAAATAGAAGGACCACAAGAACATTTTCTTGGCTCAAGTATTGAGTCAACGTGGCCACGTGAGCTGAAAGCGGAATCATCAAAGGCCGCGCGGCAAACAAACTCGAAGTGAAATGCGCAAAATTGCGACCTTAATTTGCCAAAGTAAATAGGAAATAAAAGAAAGAGTCGCCGGGTGAAAGGATTTCCAAATCTAATTTCCAATTTTGATGGCGGAAACCGCCAAAGCGAAACAAACACAAGGCTGAGGGGGAACCCCTTTTTTTGCGAAATTTACATGCCATGACCATGGCCACGCACTCGCTGGAAGACACACATGCATATTATTTGCAAATTAGCCCAGATGGAGAAGGAGCAGGATGAGGGCCACGGGATGCTCTTCACATGCGAAATGGAACCAATAAAGCGTGAAGCACGCAGGCGATGTCGCCGCCGGTCGCCGGTCGCCAAACACCAGCCACGGCTCAATGGGCCTGATTGTTGTCCTGATTCCTGCCTGGGATCCCCTCGGTTTTGTGTGCCAGATCCCACTCCTCCTCTTTTTTTTGCTCCTGGTCTTCGCGCTGGGATGTCATTTTGTCAAACGCATTGCAGAGTCGCTGGCCGGAGGGTAGGATGAAAGGTTAGCGGCGATGGAATGGGTTGTGATGCTGCCCTCGTATTGTTTACTTTAAAGTTTTGCAAATTTGGTTTTATTTTTTTTATTTGCAAAATACCCTGGGATTTTGGATAAGGGTTAGGTTGGTTTTATAATGGATTTTATTTGGTTTTAGAGAGGTTTCATTATTCAATAAATTAAAATAAATTTAAAAACATTGCTTGTCAATAGAAAACCATTCTTTTTAACCGAAATTTTAATACCTTTTATTCTTATTTATTAAAAAATAAGATTATCTATTTAGAGAGTACCTCCTAGTTTATATATTTCCCCGTTTTGAACCCATGTTTTCATTTATTTCGCCCGCTGTTGTCCTTTGCCGGTTTCTGCGGCAACCGCTCGTCGTTTCATTAAAGGGTTTTGGCCTCCGGGAGAAGGTGGCTACTATCTGGTACCGGGCAGACTGACATTGGCCCTGTTTGGCATGTGTGGCACACAATTTGAGGCCTTTCTGCTTCGATTGGCTCGAATGGTCTGCTCCACTCCCGGCCAAAGGCGAATGATGAAAGGAAAGAGATCCTGTGCGCCATTTGCATGCCCCCCTCATCACCTTTTAGCCACGAGGACATGCCTTTTTGGACTCAACTGTACCTCTCAGCTTGATTGTTTTGCTTTTTTTTTTGGTTAAGTCAAAAACTCCTTGCTGCGCCCCCTGACAAGCGGTCATAAAAATTATTAATGAATTATGTTAACAGCAAAATGAATAATCTCAACTTGTAAACCAATAAAGAAAAGAGAAAAGAAAAAAAAAACATATCAAATTTCGATTGCGTGCAAAGGACGAAAACAAATCATTAATCATTGAAATGTTGCCATTTCTGTGGTTAAAATTAATTTCGAAGTAGCGAACAAGATGCCTCGGGGAGCGAAACAACATTAAAAACTACTAAACACTCGCAGACACAACAGCCCCCAATGGGGGTTCCTTTCTATTTTTTTGGTGTACTTTTTTTGAGGATGGAGAACCCCTTGAGCCTGTGGCTGACACATGCGGAGCTTCGTTTTTTATTTTCCCGACTGCGAGACAGAAAAAAACTTTCACACATTGTGTTTTGTGTGTGGATTGAGGATGTGTAGCGAAAGCGCCGCGGGATATTTTTTTACACCCCGCCTTCCTTGGCTTGGCCTCCGCCTCCTTCTCCTCCTCGACGGCGTGAAAACGCACACATTACGAGGGGCTGGGGTGGTGCTAAGGGTGTGTGGGGGGTTGCACTCTAAAACGATTTTCTTTTTTTTTAAGTCTATGGAGAAATAGGGTTTGAATAAAGTTTAAAATTTGCTTTAAATTAATGTTGTTCTTTGGGAGGGATTTATTTTTAAGATACATTTATTAAGCTTACTTTCGAAGTTTCATATTAAAAATAATTTAATAGAGCAACAGCTTAAAGGAAAATTGTTTATATATTTTTTAAAATATAAAAATGATCCTAAAAAAGCATCTAAAAATATTTTAGGAACTCAGTGGCTTTGCAAATATTTAAAAATATAATTCCCCGCAAGAAATCCCTCCAAAAATCTTTTTTAAATATTCCTAAAAATTCTTTTTAATTTCTCTAAATTTAAAAATAGATTTTTCCATGTTTCTAATTTATTTTCCCGAGTGTGTGTCAACTCTTTGTTGTGCTGTAAAAAACGATTTGCGGCGATTTGTGTCATGTGTGTGTGTGAGATACGATGACGCCGCTGTTCAAAGAAAAAAAGGGATCGAAAAACGCAGGACAACGACGGCGGGTTCCGTGTCATCGGCAATGGCATTGATACTTTGTCAGACGTGTAAATTACATGGCGCATTCCACATGCCAAATTCCGCGCTCTTTTCTCTCACACCCAAATTTGAGTTTCACATGCAAATTTCCAAACGTAGAAGGCGGATGAAAAGCCCCACGACGACGACGACGACGACGACGACGGCGACATCATCATCATTATTCAAAGGACTCCATGCGGCAGGGAAATCCCAAAGGGTTCCCAAGCAGAACGGACGCGTGCATGAGCGGCAAACTACTTTAAATTTCAACCAATTTCAAATGACTTCTTGTCACACATGTGAGGATTACAAGGAAGGCGGGGAGTGTCAAAAAAAGGGAGTTATCCCATATAGGAATCGCTATTTCGCATTGCATCGTTAGTGCAAATCGCATCATCATCACCATCATCGAAGGCAACGCCGACGACGACGACGACGCTCGTCGCCTGTTTTGATTGATGTTGGACGGTTGTAAGTCCCCGAACCAATCCCAAATCCTTGCCACCGGATTCCCCTCGATCTTAGTGCGGTTTGACTTGGTTTTCACTTCACACACTTTGCATCCGCTTTCATATTTCGTAATTTTTCACAGGGAATCTCTCTCTCGTTTTCCCATTTGACGCGTTGATTTATCGCGGGCGGAAAAAAAAGGGGTGAGGCTTTGAGGGGGTTAAGGCCCTGACAGCTGTGACTTGTTTATAAGGGTTAAGCTGTTTCAATTTCACTCAGTTATTAGGTTAGATAAAGGCGGTAATGATAAGGTTGTGACAGGCTTGACATGCTTCGCGATATGGAAAATAATAAGCCACGATTTGACTCTCAGAAATTTATTTAGTTGAAATGAAATTTGTACATGCTAAAAAAAATGGTTTAAAATTGCAGAGAAAAAGATTTTCAAAGCCTTGTTTTATACAAAAAGTAATTACAGTATTCAATTATAAAAATATTAAGGAATATCCTTGTTTTATTCTTATTTTAAGTAGTTTTAAGCTTTCTGTAAGGCTTCGAATTTTATGTTAATAATGATGAGCAGTCCTTGATCCTTTTTTAAAAAATGGGGCGGAGTTGAACAACTGTTTAACTTGTGTGCAATGACCACATGACCAGAAAATAAAAAAAAACAAGCCTCTGAAATTGCCCACTCATGCAGGACAATTGGACAGGACAAGCCGATGTTGCGACCCGCTTGACCAGCCATTTGTCAAATTTGACAGTTGCCAGCGAGCTGATGGCAATCCTGGGCAGCTGGCCAACCTGTTCTGTGCTGATCCGCAGCGGCGAAGGACTTTAAATTCAATGTTCAAACACACACACAATGACTTTCAATTAGACAGCCGGGGGAGGGATGGGGATGGGGTGTGACAGGGGGAAAAACACTTTCTCCTGGCTGGTCAAGTGGTCAACGGTCTGTTAATTGGCTAACACGCTTTTCGAAATACATACAAGGAGGCGTGCAAGGGTTGAAGGTTGCCATGGCTACAATGATGATGATGCTGCTGGCAAACTTCAAAACGCATTTTACGCTCGTTAGGTCCTGTTTGGATGTTTTCAATTCAAAAAAAAAAGGGTACGCAGGACAGCATTGCTGCTGGTCATTCAGGGAATTGCGTGTTCCCCCGTTTAATCAACTTATTCATGAGTACAGTTGCGACTCCCAAAAAGATACAGCACATCCTTGGCTCAACTTCGACTCATTCGATGCGAATCAGTGTGTTAACACGAAATTGCCAAACTGATTTTCCTCAACTTGCTGCCATTTTTCAAAGCTGTCACCAGCACTCACGGCCAAACATCCGCCCGTTCGTCTTCCAGAGTCTCGCCCTTAGTTCCATGAACTTCTCATGAGACACAATGAAGATACGGACAAACATATTGACAGCTCGTTGCCATTTAGCGAAATGTTTAAATAAAAATTTGCATTCATTTAGCGAGCGACAGAAGGAACTTCTATCCTCCACCATAAACTGCCATTGGCGCCAATCAGCAACACGTCAAAAGTAACGGGCTCTTCAAGACACTTACCAAACTTTGAAGGGGGAAACCCCTGCTCGACATATGTTCCAGTCAACTTCCTTTGGCGAAATTTATAAAAATTGCAAATGTCGCAACAACAACAATGGAGGGGAGGATGCCGGTGACTGGGTGGCTGGGTGAAAGTGTCCTGGCGTGACAGAAATGATTTGGGCGTTGATGTCATCAGCATCAGCATCAAAATTTAGACTCAGCGATTGTAAAAATTAATGATGTTTTTGAACGCTAAATAGTTGGGCTGGGAACCAGGGCACATGTGCGACTGACTGGGAAAACCTGGGGTACTTTCCATATCCGTTTGCAATTTTTAAGCCCTGTGCAAAGTGTTTTCTTTGGCTTTTCTTCGTCCTTTTTTTTGGAACTGACGCGTAAATTGACACGACTTTGCTTTCTTTCTCCCTATTTTTTTCAGTCTCGTTATGCTAATGTCCTTTGGCCCGTGAAAAAAAGGGAAAAAAGAGTTTTGATTAATGATGCCACTGGATGACGCAAAGCCGCCACAGCTGCCCACCTTAGCCGACTTCCGGAATTGTTATTAAAATATATATATATACTTATATATTGTAAAGTCGATTTGAAAACTCTCTGCTTTCAGGGGGTAAGTCGGCCTCAAGTTACGCTACTTTACTCTTTCAATATTTAATCAATGCTGAGAGCAAACAGACCAAAGATGGGAAACCGAAACCTTAATCAAAAAATCAAACAATTGACATTCAATATGGTCTAATTTTTTACGCTGCCATTAAACAAATTATTATTGGGGAAGCTGTTCGAGATGAAAAAAACCAAGAACCCAAAACCGAGTCCTGCCAGGACATTTTCCCCAGAGGACCGCAACAAGGACAACATATCAATAAACCAAACAACAGCCAGGAAGACAAACAATGTGAAGTGAGTGAGGGCAGAAAGCGAAAACTGAGACCTAGATTGGTAGGTAATTGAAAAATGTGAATGAAATTCTATATATATAGAGCAGGAGTCATCGAATAATTGGGGTCCATTTTGTGCGGGCTTAACTGTACCGAGGTCAGACTGTACCTGCTGCTGACAGGAGCATAAAGAGTGGAGAATAATCGCAGGAAATTTGGTGTAAAATGAGGCAGAAATGTTGGGAAAAATTCGAGAAAATTCACTGCAAGCTTTACGCATAATTAAGTGCAATCAAAAGGTGTCCACACAATACACTCGCCCTTTTGAGAGCACTGAGAGAAATTATGAACAAAATCTACAATTCATTGAAATCAATTTTTTTCGGAAGGAAAATTAAAATATTTCCAACAGCTGAAAGTTTATTTGAACTAAATCGTTTTCCTTTGGTTCTATATTCCCTTTATCCTACACCTAAATCCTTCATTTTTCCCCAGTGCAATCTCTACCATAGCCAGACCAGCAAAGGACGTAACACAGGACACCAGAACAGGACCAGAGAGTTCACATTTACATAATGCTAGCCAGAGGGAAGAGGATTTATGTGTGGCACTTGAGTGCCGCAAATTAATTCAAATGAAATTCGTCCAGAACTTAATCCCCAGATCTATTGTTCGTCCTGGACAAGCGTTTGTTTGTCCCTGTTTTTGGCCATCTAATTTCCTGCAATTGCGACACCTCGGAATCGCTTTTTCTTTCTCTTTGATTTTGCGCTAATCGCCAAAGTGTCACCGACCGACTGGCAGGACCTGGTGTTTGCCTCATTTCCGCATTTAATCACCCCTGGAAAGCTGTCCCCATTGTTAGAAGGGAAAACTCCGAATCCTGCGAGATGACAGAAATCAGAGCAAAACTAATTTCCCGTTAATGAGGGTCGCTCGCCCTGTTGCGTTTGCACCCATTTTCCTGCGTTTTTTCTTTCGGTTTTCTGCGCTCTTGATTAAGAAATTTTCCCACTCACACATGCGTCTCATTAATAATTTTTTTTCGCCACTCTGCTGCCAGGGATCGAGATTAATTTACGCCTCGCCAGGATCTGACGTGTGCCTGTCAGACGGAAATGTCCCTTTCGCGCCGAGCGCCTTCATTGCGTTTTATCTTTTATCTCCGCATTTGAGGCCAATGGGATTTGGCAGGAGGTCCTAGTCCTGGCCGCGGGAAGGAGCTGCTGAGGCGTCAAATTGTTATTAATTGAAAGTCAAAAGTTTTGCTTGCGATGCCAGTTTTAATTTGATTGTTTGCTTATCTTGAAAGGGAATTAATTAATGGAAAATTTGTTAATAGGAATCGAGGGAAAATTTATTGGAAATAATGTGGTTAGTGATTTTTCTAAGAAGTTTGAGTACAGGGAAATAAGGAAGTAAAATAAATAAAAGGTTTTTTACTAGTGTTTTTATTAGGTATTTATTTTATATTTATTTCCTTTAATGCAATTTGTCCGTTACAAATTTTTATGAGTTATTTTGTTGACTTATTATGTTTCCTTTTTATTTTGCTTTTTGCCATAAATCCTTCAACAACCCTTCTTCTGTCATTTATTACCAATCAGCCTGTAAAAGTAGTCAAGAATTTATAGCTGTGTACTTACAGATTTTTAGAGACATTCTGCTCATTAACTACGATTGTAAATTAACATTAAATAAGTTGATATTCCTATAAAAAAACTATAATAAAAACTTAAGAAGTTTCCATGCAAAAAATTTTCTGTAAATATTGAAGATATAAAATTTATGCATTGTAGATTTTCACGTTCCAGTTTTTCCCTTCAATTATTATATATATTTCCATAAAAAAATTCCTAATCATATTTTTAATAAAAAACCCCGTGAGTCCATGAGGTCATCCACTTGTGACGCATTCAATTTTTGTGAAGGCAACACCTCCCCACCATTTCATTCATTCATTCACTCATTCAACCATTCATTCCATTCCATTCATATTCATATAGCTGAGTGGAATTCCTGTCCTATCTATCCTCACGCGATCTGATCGAAAAGGATCTCATTGGCAGTCAGTCGCCTGGAAGCTGGCAACAATTGAATAGATTTTATTGCCCCGGGAAAAGTTATGCGCTGACAGGACCTCAGTTCAATGGCAAACGGTCTCAGGATGTGCACAATAAAAAATGCCTACATGGTGATGTCGTCGTCGTTGGGACAAACAATTTCATTTCGTTTTGTCCTCAAAAAAGGCACCCAAAAGCGCTGCCATTGTTGTTGTGCCTGTTTATTAAATTGTTCGAAAGGGGTGAGGGGTTAAGGGTGGCACACACACAGTCATCGAGAGGGGGTCACATACAGGGTCCACCTTTGTTAATCGTCAAGCTGGCAATAAATCTTGTCCCTGGCAGAGGGATTCCCAAATTGCGTATGAGATGTAATTCTCGACATGACATTTTCCCCGGCAAAAACTCTATCTTCACTCTCTCGCTCACATTTAGACAAAGGGCAAATCCGGGAGTTTGGGGGAAAATATTTCATAAATTGAATTGTTTTGCATTGTTCTCGCTTTCGCATTGCTCCACAAAACCAAATAAATAAAAAAAAATAGAAACCATCCAATATGGATGTGTGCCCTCATGTGTGTTGTCCTCGGAACTCGTCTATCTGTGTGTGATTTATAACGCGTTTAGAATGCCGTCTGAGTGCTGAAAATGGAATCAAAGCCACTGTCTCGATGGCGGTCCCAGCTTTGATTGCATTGCCCAGTTGATGATGAGAAAGTGAACTCACAAGCTGGGAAGAAGGATTATTTATATACTTTTTCTTTTTATACTTCAACTTATTTTGAAATAAACTAACTTAAATTTAGATATTAAATTTGGAATAGCAACCTTTGAAATATATTTTAAACTTGACACGAAACCTCTCTCATCATATCTTCAACTCAAAACTAAGTGCATTGCCCAGTTGATGATGAGAAAGTGAACTCACAAGCTGGGAAGAAGGTTTATTATGTATATATTTTTTGTATATGCTTTAACTTATTTTGAAATAAACTAACTAAAATTTGGTTCTTAAATTAAGTATATAATCCCTTAAAAAATATTTCAAACTTGACACTAAACCTCTCTTTTCATATCTTCAACTCAAAACTAAGTACATTTTCATCGCTTTCACTCCCTGAAATTACTATAAAACCATACCCCACAGATTATGACATTTTAAATATGATAAATTGTCGCTGCTGGGGGAAAGCAGTAAAATCCTCGAAAAGAAAGTGAAACCGCAATTTACTTCTCAACAAGGACCAAGGAAATGGTTGACTGCATTTGACACTCGCCTCGCAACGCCCCTTTTTCTCCCCCCTCTTCAAACTTTAAAACTCCTCCGGCAAGCGAATTGAATTTAAATTTGCTGATTATGCTCGAGTAGTGCGAATAATGGTTATATTGAGCCATAAAAGAAATTAAGTTAAACATTATTCTTTGCACTCGAGTGGCCCATCTGCGTGTAATATTTTTTCAAAAACAACTTTCACCACCTTTGAACTTGGCTGAGCAAATATTATTGATACATCGGCGGCTTCTCAATGGCTTGTAAACGATTTCTGAAGAGGAGGAGTGGGATGCCTAGCAGGGTGCCAGCTAGCCATATATTCCCCTATTAGAAGCTGCGACGCACATTACATATATTACACAATTTTTTTCCAACAGATTCTCGAGTGGCGTTCGAGGGGCTTAGGCATGATTTTTCCGGGATTTGCGCTTATGAAATTTTCAAATTTTACAATCTCCGCGCAACGGGCGGGCGGTAAAAGCCAGTCTCCTTTTTATGTAATTTCAAAATGATTATTACTGCTAGAGAATGAGAGGAAATCAATGCATAAATTACAAAATACAGCCGGCAGACAAAAGCTGCTGATCTTTATTGTTATTCAAATCATTTGGCAGCTGCCACGGTGGCTCCCGCGTCACAATCTCCACCAAACCACCTCCCACTTTTCGTTCAAGTTGGATTTTCGAATGATAATGATTGACTGGCGGCGGTGACTGACTGACGAACGAAGGATGAATTCTGTTCTAATCTGTCAATAATTCAGACCATGTGCTCTGGCTTTTAGCGCTTTTCAGCCGGAGGCGTCGAGTTCCGCGATTGGCGGCCCAAGCTGTCGATTTCCCAGGCGAGTTGGCCTAATCCGATGGAGATGCCATGTAATTAGGCCCTCAGCCAAAGGGCGACATCGGAAGTGTCTTTAAAATTGATTCGGATTGATGCGGTTTTTATCAAATCGAACTTTTAAAGACCATAAAATATGAAGAAAATCTTTACAACGAATTCTTATTAAATTCTGATTTGAATATTTGCAATTTTCTTTAAGAAATGCTTTCAAAAACTCATTAATTTTCAAGTATTTTGATCCTCTATGGAATATTCCAATCTCATTACCCCCTCTTCTTGTGTTTTCTTTTCGCGAAAACTTCTAATAAACATTTCCACAAGGAGCTCCGATAATTTAATGTAAACTCTGCGGTCACGTGTCGCGACCTTCGCTCATGTAAGTAAATCAAAGCAAATTACCAGCCGAACACACATAACACACACCACACATGGGCCAAGGGCAAGACCCATTTCAACTTCAACCCAAACCGGGGTTCACTTTCACAAGTGTTTTGACATTTAAACGCGTTTTGTGCCCGAAATGACCACCAAGAGGTGGATCCGGCAAGCACAAGGTCTATGGCCCAAGGGAGCCCTTACACTTGCAAGCCCGGAAAACTGTGGGAAAACCCGTAATGCACATCCACCCTGGGAAAATGTAATCAACAAAGAAGAACAACACTCGACACATATGTAAATTATAGGGATGTAAATCGTAATATGGTTTATTTCTATGTGATTGCAAATAAATAAGTGTTTATAATTAAGCAGGCTATCCTAGGAGAATTCTCTGGCGGCTGTTGCATCCTTAACCTCTGGCTGTGGCTGCCACATTGGCAGCCTGTTGGGCAATTCCCAGGCCTTGGATGGTGGCATCACGAGTGTGCTGGCCAATGCGTTCCTACAAGAATAATTATAAGGTTAGTTTATTTAAATATATTTTTAAAATTTAATTTTAAATTACAATTCTCTTGCCCAGCTTCTTAAGCCAGCCAGCCTCTGATTGGCCCAAGCTAATGGCCAGGATGAGGGCTACGAAGACGAAGATCTTGTTGAAGTTCATGATGAAGATTTTACGATTTTAATTCCTGGATTATCGCAGAGCGAAGGTAGTATAGCTGTTGATATAGCTGTTTACTGGGAGAACAGAGAACGACTGATGACTGGACTTGGCAGAGACACAGCTTTTATAGCAAAGAAAAAGCTGGTGATAAGGCAGCTAAGGGGATTTTTCTCGCCTACATAATGACAAATAAAACACTCAAGTGGATCCCCAGCTAAATAATAAAGAAGACTTTCCTCGGTTATCTGTTTGAGCAGCTGTCAATAAATATATTGATTTACTAGACATCAAATGATGGTTTGAGAGTTACAAATGTGCAAATTGAGAATTTGTAGTACCTGAAAATAAGAAGAATATTATAAATATTTATTCTTTATTTACTGCATTTTAGAAATATTAATAAATTCAAACTGCTTTATTAAGACAACTTTCCAAGGTCCTGGCTAATTTTAGTGACTGTTTTCCTTATGAAACTACTTTGAAATGTAAATAAAACTAAATTCTAAACTTGCCTTCCAATTCGTTAATTTTAAATACCCATAAAACTTAAAAATTATAAAACTTAAGGCTGGATTAAAGCCTTGCCGCAACTGTACTTGATCCTTTTAAAAGGGGGGTTGGCCTCGCATCGACACATAATAATCTAAAACCACCACCAAGTAAATGTAACTTTAATTTCAACCATAAAAAACCAACATCGAGGGGCAGACAATAGACTGGCAGAGCAAAGACAACAAATGAATTAAATCAGCAGGCAGAGCAAACATATACATATATTTTTGGGGGGTGCAGGAGTCGGATAAATAGAGGCTAGAGCGGCTAGGAAGCTCCGAGGATGATGTGCGCCTTGGCAGGATATGCCACTAATTTCCTTAACAAGTAAAAACGCTTTATTCATCTCGGGCCCTGACTTTGCCTCGTTGTTGCTCCTTTCCGGTTCTGTTGCCCTTGCAAAATGTAAATAAAATCGCTCGAATTAACCGCTGAGTGACAGCTACAAGTGGCAGCCGGAGACACAAAATAAAGGAGGGAGCAAGTCCTGCGTCATAACTGCCAGGACGAGTCCACATTCTCAGTCTTGGCTTGAGCCTCATGCTCGTTCTCGAGCTCATCCTTGGTATTAAGTTGATAGAGCTCACAGGAGCGTGAGTAAGTCAGTAAATGCCGCAACTGGTACCGAAAGATGCTCAACTACTCAACTATAAAGTGGAGGGAGCAGGCTGCTTGGTACTCTATTAAAGAGAGCCATAAATAATCTTAGGTTTACGAAGGGGATTGGGTTTTAAAATGGGTATCTATGAGATAAGTTCAGCTGTGAAAAGTCTAAAGGAAATTAGTGTGTCGTAAATGATACACTTTTTATGATGTTTCCTAGTGCATACATGACTTCCTTGGATTTGTTTTTGTTTTAATAAATATTTTAAATTAAATAATAATGTAAATTCCCATTTTCCTTAAAGGCAAAGCCCCTACATGCATGACTAAGCTCGTAAACAGGCATCCCCGGCATCTAAATTCCCGCCACTGACTGATTACCCGAACCCAAGACCACCTGGAGACAATGCCTGGGGAGCTCAATGTTTAAACATCTTGGCCTTGCCTCGGCCCTGCAGATAGGGAAGTAATCATCAGATGGGGGAATTTTTTCCCTGGGATTCACAGCGCTACAGAAATTGATAAACGAGAGCCGCTGATAAAGAGAGAAACGCAATATATACATAGTATAGTATAGTAGTATATACCGCGAATAAATAGCCAGAAGAAAGAATCAGGTGTGCGTCCCGCTTTGCCCTCAAGCTTGATCGATCACTTGAATCATAAATGACAAAGCGTCATCCATAGTACTTGGGTGCGGATTCCCATTCTGTGGAATCACTGAGATCTCTGAGTTCTGTGTGCTTTTTTTATATGCGAGAATTTCCATTCATAAAACTAAACCGTAGTAAAAAGTTATCTTATCCGAAATAGTTGTATATTTTTTATTACAGGAATCAAAGATCACATAAGGGACTTTTCTAAGTAAAGACATTCCATGGATAGTGGCAGCTGTTGACTAACATTTCACCAAGTCATTAATTAAGTCTAGTTCGAGGTATTGCGTATGTGTCAGTAGATCGTTCCCGCTCAATTCTACGATCAATTCTACGATCGTTCAACCCATTGAGTAATCCGCATTTGTTGTGTTTTTGTTTATTGTTTTTTAATTTTTCTGCTTTTTTATGGGGGAAGCCGAGTCAAACGTGTTTGCTGATTAATCCATTTCGCTTGTCGCTCGAATGTTTGGCGTTATTTCCCGGACTTTTTATGGGTTGAGAGATTTGTTTTGTTCTTTGCTATGTGTGCCTCCAAAACTATTTAAATTTATTATGTTTGATTGAGGGGATTATATATTGTATGTGGTTTACTTTATGGTAATGTCGAAGCCATGTTGACAAAGGGGATTTCTTGGATTCAGGAAATTGCCAAGTTATTTGTTGCTATGCGTGATATTTTTTGATTTTGGCAAAAATTTATATAAATTAAGAAAGTGAATTTCTTTATACAATCAAACATAAATCAATTAATTTATTGAAAATGTATTGAACTTAAAATTAAAGTAGTACTTTTGTGTGTTTGTACTATTATTGGTGTTTTTTTAACTTGCTATTAGTTGATTTCCTATCTCCTCTATATTTTTTCCTTTATAAAACTATATAAAAATAAAAATAAATATAAAAATAATAAAATCAAGTTTTTAGTTTATTAATGAAGGATTTTATATTTGTAAATTAACGTAAGGATAACACGAGAGGGATTTAAATCATTTTAAAGAGCACAAAGAGATTTCTGGTTAATTCCAGTATTAGAAAAAGTGCAAGTTGTTGAACTTGTTCTATAGCTGTTGTTGTGATAAGAGGGGAACTGATAATCAAACTAATAATAAAAAAGATTATATAAATAAAAACATTCAGACAGCATCTCTAAGTGATGTTGATAAGGCAGGGGATTTTTTTTGGGCGCAAAAAGAATTGGCATCTTGACTTTTATTAATTTATTTGGGGAATGCTCAACTGGGGAAGTACTTCTAGAAAATTTGTAATAAATATACTTTACATATTATACAAATTAGGAATAGGTAAATTGAAATTATAATAATACATTTTGGGAAATATATTTATTCTGAGCATACAAAATATAAGGAATAAAATATAAATAAAAGGAAAGTTTTATACATTTTAAAAAATTGTTTCATCTTAAGAAAACATTTTGATATTACAAAATTAACTATGACTTAAACTATGATTGTTTGACACCTATTGTTCCTCACTTGACAAAGTTATAAAATGTATTATCAATTTTATTGATATTAAATGTAGGCACCACGCATTATCAATACGAAAGTTCCGATTCGATTCCATCTCGTGAACTTTTGTCCCTGCAAAAAATAAAATCCCCGTCTTTGCAGCATCTCAGCATCTCATCAGCGGCTGCTGGCTTCCCTATATAAACTTAATCTCTGCTTGCTTCGATCATCAGTCACTCAGTCCACAGTGCAACAGCATCAGCTCTCTTTTAAACTAAGAAATAACAATACCAAGCCTAGCTCATCAACATGAACTTCAACAAGATCTTCGTCTTTGTCGCCCTGATCCTGGCCATCAGCCTGGGACAGTCGGAAGCTGGATGGCTGAGGAAGCTGGGCAAGAGAATTGTAAGTATTTTATATAAATTAAATTCAGAATTTAAATGAACATGTTTTTCTCTAAAGGAACGCATTGGCCAACATACTCGTGATGCCACCATCCAGGTCATTGGAATTGCCCAACAAGCCGCCAATGTTGCAGCCACAGCCCGCGGTTGAAGCTGAATCTTGTTATGCTCCAGCACTTAATCAGACTGCCCTATTTATTTTATTTTAAATAATTTAAAAAATTAAGCAAATAAAACATGCAAAAAATATTTATGTACATTTTTGTCTTTATAATTTAGAGGAATCGTTTACAGAAGAACTTAAGGATTTTAACAATTATAATATAACTTTATTAGTCTTCAAAACTAAAAAGAATTCTACCAAATTAAAAAAGGCTTAGAATATAAATAAAAATATACATTATATTCTTGAACTGTTTTTGTATACTTTTATAATACATTTCTTGACTCTTTTACAACAATTTAGTAATTATTAATATAATTACATTTTTAAAATGTAGATTCAAAATGATAATGATAATCAAGCAAATCAATGACGGATCACTGTAATTTTCAAAACAAAATAAATACATATTTAATTAGTAATTTATATAAAATAAAAATAATCAAAAAACAATTTATTCTAGGCATCCTTAGCTTTCGAACATTCTTTTTTTTTGAATCCGACTCTGAAATTGCCTAGTAAAAATTAATCAAGTGATTTCAAAATTTCTCTTATAATATTAACAATTTCATAAATGGAGGATTTTATAAAATAAATTCCTTAAAAACGACTGTATAAATAAATATTATCTAAAATGAATACCGAAAGAAGTACCAAATATTTCTGTTGATATTAAAAATATTTTTAGTAATAGCAAAATATTGCAAGGAAAAAATTTATTAATTATTAAATATATATTTATATATTAATGATTTATTTATTAATTTATATCCTTGCAATATTCTATTCAATAAGAAAATAAATTTCTAACATAACTCCATTAATATGTTTTCAGTGGAAAGATATTTTTATTTTGTACTGATAAATATTTTCTTATTTAAATTTAATAAATAATTTAATGATGTATATTATTATTATTAATAAATTATCCTCTTGCAGTAGCTGCAACATTAGCAGCCTGCTGAGCGATTCCCAGTCCCTGGATTGTGGCATCTCGAGTGTGTTGGCCAACGCGTTCCTATGAAGAAGAATGGATTACCATCGAAATATAATTTTAGTGATTAAAATAACTTACAATTTTCTTGCCAATCTTCTTCAGCCAACCAGCCTCCGATTGTCCCAAGCAGATGGCCATAATGAGGGCGACGAAAACAAAGATCTGGTTGAAGTTCATGGTGAGATTGCTGGGATTATTCCTGGCTTGGAAGGAGTTGCGAAGCGATCCTGTTGATATTGCTGAGAGAGTACTGAATGACTGATGCTTGGAATAGAAAGAGGTGCAGCTTTTATAGGCGTACTCTTAGCTTGAAAGACGCGGGAAGATAAGAAATGAGAGGGGATTTTCCCGTAAAAAAGTACACGAGAGGAGCCCAATCCGATTGGAATCACACTGAATCTATATCAAGTTTGGGGGTTTTCATTCCTTTAATTAAGGGGAAACACTCTCAATTTTCTAAAAAGTCGAACCGTTCTTGGTGATTTTCTTGAACTGGAAGAATTTTTTAAAATAATATAATTTTTTTAGAATCATAGAAAAATGTATTTGCTTCAAGAGAAACTTTTGGCATCATCTTTCTTCCTTCTTGTTTAAATATTTGTTGACTTTTTATTAATTTATGATTTCTATGACCATTTTCGAACTCTTGTAATTCCCCTAATCATTTTTGTCTTGGAGCAATCGGAATATAATTCCCTGCCACAATCTGATTTAGAGCGAGTGTACTTTTTTGCTGTGCAAAATCCCCTTTGAAACCTTATCGGCATCGCTTTCGCTTCTGTTGGTTCACCTATAAAAGTCGTTGCCTCTCCCAACAAAATCATCAGAAGCTCAACAGCCATTCAGCAACATCAGTTTATTTCGCTTTTTTCCCAACTGAGAAACAAATAAAATTAAATCACCATGAACTTCTACAATATCTTCGTTTTCGTCGCCCTTATCCTGGCCATTAGCTTGGGACAATCGGAGGCTGGATGGCTGAAGAAAATTGGCAAGAAAATTGTAAGTTATTTAAATCCATATTTGTTTTAATAACTAATCCATTGTTTTCTCCATAGGAACGTGTTGGTCAACACACTCGAGATGCCACAATCCAGGGACTGGGAATCGCTCAACAGGCCGCTAATGTTGCTGCCACAGCCAGAGGCTAAACTCCTGCCCCGATCATATATAATATAACAATTTATATTTAATATTTATTTAATAAAAACATAAGTCAATAAAATTGTTTAAAATATAATCAATTTTGTTCTCCCATTATTTATTAGTAAAGAAAGTAAACAAAACAAGAGAATTGGGATTTTGAGATACATTTTAAGTTCGAAAGGAAATCAATTGATATTTTTCAGCTATATTTTAAAGCAAAAATATAATCTGAATATATAATATAAAAGGGGTCTAAGGGTTCTAAAAAATTAGTAGAAGCGTAGAACGAGCAAATCCATCGCGCTCTTTCCCTCTCGGCCACAAGCTGTTGTTCAAACTGTGGCCGCATGATGGCGTTTTCGTTAAGTATTGGCTTTGGAGTCAAGTTCGTTGTCTAAGTCTTCTGTTTATTTTTTATATGTTGTGAATCCATCTTCTTCTTCTTTAAGCTAATAAAATAAATATTATAAAATTAGAGATGGCTTCTACTCACAATTTTTAATTAAATTTATTGTTTTATTTAAATTTATTGTTCTTAAAATTTTGCATTCAACATGTTTCAACCTTTTTATATACAACAGCTGCATGTATCCATTATTTAAAAAACTTAAATATAATTATTTTCATGGCATAAATATAATGCAAATAAAAGAATTTATGTTCTTTTAAACGATTTTTATTAACCAGGTTCAATACATTTGTCTTATTAAAATAAATTAGGTTTCTTAAAGATAGTTTTAAATATAATCAGGATCATTTTTAACCTCTGGCCGTAGCTGCAACATTAGCAGCCTGTTGGGCGATTCCCAGACCTTGGATGGTGGCATCACGAGTGTGCTGGCCAACTCGTTCCTGAGGAGAAGGTATTGATTAGCTTTTGTAATAAAATGCAGGACTTTAAAGGACTCACAATTTTCTTGCCGATCTTTTTCAGCCAACCAGCCTCGGACTGTCCCAAGCAGATGGCCAGGATGAGAGCGACGAAAACAAAGATCTGGTTGAAGTTCATGGTGAGATTCCTTGTGTATTCCTGACTGCGAAATAGGTTTAAGCTGATGCTTTTGATATTGCTGTTGCAGTGAGCACTGAACGACTGATGGTTGAGATAGAAGAGCTCAGGCTTTTATAGGCGAACTGACAACCTGTAAACATCAAACAGATAAGGCGCGAAAGGGGATTTTTTCTCGAGAAAAAGTACACAAGAGGAAACAAATCTGCTTGGGATTACTTTTAACAACTATGAACGTTATAGGTCTTTGGGGGTTTTCTTGTATTATTTATTATATTTATTTTATTAAATATATTTATTATAACCCGAAAGCCTCAGTAGTTTTGGTTGATTACAATTCCTGTTGCTTAATTAAGAATTACGTAAACAGTGTACAAACAAACATCAAATATGTATTATATTTATTATATATTTTGTCGTTAGTTAATTATTTACTCTCCTGCCATAAAATTAACATATTTTATTTGTTTGTAAAGAAACATCTTGAGAAGATAAATTAATTGAATATAATTTATAGTCAACTCGATCTAATTTAAAGCAAATGTTGCGTAGTGTTTTTTTACAATCAAATTTAAAATCATCAAAGTAAAATAAATGGGAAAACCCAAAAACTTTATCTAAAATAATTTTAATCTATTCAAAAGCATTTGATTAATAAAATAAATTAATAAATAAATAAATTTAGTTCAAAATAAATCGATTTTATGTAATGCCTAAAACTAGTTTCTAATATCATTTAGAATCATTGAATTCTAAACAACAACATTCATTTTTTATTTTAAATTTTTTGATGTAAATTTCATATGCATTGGTAAAATATAAATAATATTTATAAAACAAAAAGAACATTTTTTATTGATTAAAGAACTTTTGAATTTTCGTCTATTTTAAGAATAGTAATAACATGGACTTGAACCCTAAAGTTTGAGAGGCAGATCTTCAAAATTCTATTTTTTAAGAACCCATAGACCTCTTCCTCTATTTTCTGGATTATATTTTTGGCTTAAAATTTAGCTGAAATATATTTTTTCGAACCTAAAATGTATCTTAAAATCCCAATTCTCCAGTTTAGTTTACTTTTCTAAAGAATATTTTTAAAGAACAAAATTAATATATTTTTAAAAATTTTATTGACTTATGTTTTCATTAAATAAATAAATTATTAAATATAGATAGATATATTTTTGTATTTGATCGGCGCTGGAGCTTAGCCCCTGGCTGTGGCAGCAACATTAGCGGCTTGCTGAGCGATTCCCAGTCCCTGAATTGTGGCATCTCGGGTGTGCTGGCCAACACGTTCCTATGGAAAAAGCAATGGATTAGCATCGAATTAGAATAATTTTGATTGAAATAACTTACAATTTTCTTGCCAATCTTCTTCAGCCAACCAGCCTCTGATTGTCCCAAGCTAATGGCCAGGATGAGGGCGACGAAAACGAAGATATTGTAGAAGTTCATGGTGACTTAATATTATTTGTTTCACAGTTGGGAAAAGAGCGAAATAAACTGATGTTGCTGAATGACTGTTGGGCTTCTGATGATTTTGTTGGGAGAGGCAACGACTTTTATAGGTGAACCAACAGAAGCGAAAGCGATGCCGATAAGGTTTCAAAGGGGATTTTGCTCAACAAAAAAGTACACCCGCTTTAAATCAGATTGTGGCAGGGAATTATATTCCGATTGCTCCAAGACAAAAATGCTTTGGGGAATTACAAGAGCTCGAAAATGGCGATTGAAATTATAAATTAATTAATAATATATTAATACGAATTCAAGAAATGTTTAATCAAGAAGGAATGAAGATGGCAGCCTAAGTTTGGAGTTAGCAATGTGATAATATTATTTTTATAATTAAAAATACGATTTTTTTAGAATTAGAAATTTAAAAAAAAATGTAACATTTAGAAAGATTTTCTATGCTTTATTATATTTATGAAATCGCATAATGATGTTTGAAAATTGAATAATATAAGAATTATTAACAATATTATAACAGTCTATATAGCAAAGTTATAAACCTTTAGTCGAATTTCTTAACCTTCTTCAAACTCATAAAATCGCGATAGAAAAATCGATGAATCCAGTTTTTTAACAATTAAAAAAAAATAAATTTTAATTTATTGGCTAAAAATAAGCAAAAAGACATTAATTATTTAAGTTTAAAACCTAATTTCCGACCGACTTCCTTTTAGTGATACAAGTTCGACGGCGATGCCCGTCGATGTTTTCAAAATAGACCATTGATGCATCACTTAACATCGGTATAAAGAAAAACATCGAGCCCCCGAAAACATCGCTAAAAAAATCATCGATGTTCGATGCATCGATGTTTTCAGCATCACTAATCCTAAGAAAACATTAAATTAAAATAACGGTCATTTTTAATGAATTTAATTAATGCATTATATTTTTCTGATACCGGAGACTTCTGGTGGCAGTTAACCAAAGAAGACTCAGCTGATTTCTAATAGCGTTGTGGGCATGAATTGCCAACCCGTAATTGAGAGAGCATAGACGATATTCCTGGTGATGCTGAAAACATCGATGCACCGAACATAGATATCAACAAAAACATCGATACATCGAACATCGATATCAACAAAACATCGCTAAAACACATCGATGTTTTCACCAGCCCTAACTTCCTTTTCCGTTCAAAATAGTCGACAAAGGTGGTACTTTTTTTTATGCGACGCCTAAAAATGGACGAAAACCGTGAATAAACACAGCGCAGTGCGGCAAAATAATACGTCAGCCAGTTAAAGGAATGAATGACAATGGAGACTTTCCATCCGGAGCAGCGATATGCTGGCGGAAAAAGGCCGATTGCCGGTGATTTGTTGGCGACGACTGCGTTGTGCGAAAGCGGTTTTCGGCTTGAGTTTTGTTTGTGCTGTACTTTACTGACCCGCGCTGGCACTCTTGCAGATGGCTATTGGCTCCAAGATTATCAAGCCCGGCGGCGCGGATCCCGATGACTTCGAGAAGTCCATCGCCCAGGCCCTGGTGGAACTCGAGGCCAACAGCGACCTGAAGCCCTACCTGCGCGACCTGCACATCACCCGTGCGCGCGAGATTGAGTTCGGCAGCAAGAAGGTATGTATGTTTGGATAGCTGGCAACGAACCCATTAACTCACATGTTTCCCCGCTCCTTTCCCGCAGGCCGTCATCATCTACGTGCCCATTCCACAGCAGAAGGTGTTCCAGAAGATCCAGATCATCCTGGTTCGTGAGCTGGAGAAGAAGTTCTCTGGAAAGCACGTCGTTGTGATTGGCGAGCGCAAGATCCTGCCCAAGCCTACGCGCAAGGCCCGCAATCCCCTGAAGCAGAAGCGCCCGCGCTCCCGCACCCTGACGGCCGTCTACGACGCCATCTTGGAGGATCTGGTCTTCCCCGCCGAGATCGTTGGCAAGCGCATCCGCGTCAAGCTGGATGGCTCCCAGTTGGTTAAGGTGCACCTGGACAAGAACCAGCAGACCACCATCGAACACAAAGTGAGTTTTGGTACCAATTCAGTGACTACCGTAGAGTGCATCGTGTGTTGTATAGCTCGTCCCCTCGATATTTACTCTCCTCTGCCGTGGAGCGTAATCTTCGCTAGGGGACGCAGAGCACCAGGGCCAATAACTCGTTATTGCAGGCAATAGAAGCCTTTGCAGTCCTGCATCTCCAAATATTGGCCACATTCTGGTCACAAATCCCGTTCTTGAGTTATTTGCTGGTTGATTTACCCAAAACCAGTGATTGTCAAACAGAACGCATATCAATTTGGCAACTAATCACTCCATAATGTTGAGCCGACTCCTCAGGGCTTCAGCATTACTAAATGTTTGCCACATCTGTACTAGCACTATCCGAAATACATGTCTATATAGAGAGAAATATGATATAAAGGACGATATTATAGGGAACTAAAATTCTAGATTTGTTATTATCGTTTTTGTGTTATTTGCTGGATCTTATATCCAAAGCCAGTGATTGTCAAACTGAACGTAGACCAAAGGCAGCTAATCACTCCATAATGTTTATTCTATTTTAGCCAGGAATTGAGCATTACTAAATGTATGCCACATGCATAAATGATGATCTTCCTACCGTTCTTGTGTTATTCGCTGGATGTCTTCTCCAAGTCCAGTGATTGTCAAACAGAACGCATAATAAACCAAGAAAACTAATCACTCCATAATGATGGGTCGACCTTAACCAGGACCACTTCATTACTAACTGTTTGCTACAGTTTATAATATAAATCTTTTAAGAAATATACCACCGTTCTTGTGTTATTTGCTGGATGCTTTTTTATAGTCCAGTGATTGTCAAACAGAACGCATAGTAAACAATGGCAGCTAAATCACTCCACAATGTTGAGCCGACGTTAGCCAGGGCTACTTCATTACTAAATGCTCGCCACACTTCTGTTTATATATATATATATATATATATCTAAACCTATAATTGTATACATCGTTCTTGTGTTATTTGCTGAATGTCTTTTTATAATCCAGTGATTGTCAAACAGAACGCAAAGTAAAGCAACTAATCACTCCATAATGGTGCGTCCATTTTAGCCAGGACTACATCGTTACTAAATGTATGCAACATTCTTATAAACAAACCGAAAAACAACACTCTGATGCACTCCGAGTACCGCCTTTTTGCCTCCCAAGCACTTATTTGTCCTGGTGGCTTGGGACTTCCTATATCGGCGGGAGATTAATCCAGCTTTCCGTACGCTATCTTCACTGCAGTTTTACTGCTGCAGTGGAGGTCATGGCAGCTGTACACCTAAAATACAAATTAATAATCATGCAATTGTTGACTAATTTGCTGCGTTTTGTTTCTCCCTTTAGGTCGATACCTTCACCTCGGTCTACAAGAAGCTGACTGGCCGCGATGTTACCTTCGAATTCCCCGACAACTACCTGAATGTCTAGAGCGGGTTCTCGTAAGGAATTTTGCGAGGGTTCGTCGGCTCATCTGGGAAAGTCGCTGCGCTTCTGTCGTGCAGAAGATATGGGTTTTTTTAAATGAGCTAGAGAGCGTAACGTGAATAAACATTAAACATTTAAAAAATAAGCTTACAATTCCAATTAAGTCAACTCTCTGTTTTGTTGTAATTAATCAGCGCCAAAAAGGGATTAAGCTCTGGGCGTTGCATGTGTTCGATTTGTAATCCTGTGCTGCGCAGTTATCCTGCAGGGACCCGCTGATTAAGGGCAGCCATAAAAGGAGGCATTATACGGTTGACAAGGTATCCTTCTTTTCAGGCCAAGCTGTGTTTGTTCAACCTTCATTAAAAGGCAGGCGCCGTATGCTTTTTAATGAATTTGAATTGTAATTTCTGAACACGACGACTACCTCTCCTCAGCGAAGTCACACATGTGCCAAAGAGGGTTAATTTTGTGGCTTTATATTTTCAGTTGGCGCGTCTCATTGGCATGTGTTGCCATAATTACTGGCATTTCAGGATTTGGTTATATTACACGCATTGTGCGTATGAAGAATTACATGCCTGATTGGGGGTGCTAACCCTTTGAAGGGGTGTGGATTTAATGGTTATCATTCCCATGGTTTGGCTGATTTAGGAAAAAGCTTTCGATGGTCTTCGGAACACCCTGTTGAAAAGCTTTGGGAGCGGCACATTTGAAAATCTCATGTGGTGATAAGGTACGTTCTTGTGGCAATAAATGAAAGTTTCGATTATATAAATGGTTTATTTTTTAGGAATTATTTAAATGTCATTGGGGAAAGCAAGTAAGTTGTAAACTATGACTTCTTGGCTGAAAATTTAATTTTATAAATGATATGAATATAAATTAAGGTTTTAGAGGTTTTCATTTGCTTTAAGAATATTATGTGAATAATATTAATGCAGAATAATATTTCGTTATATTCATGTTACAAAATAATTAAAATCCATTTCATTTTATAACGAATTATGGGCGTATACACAAATCTGTATTTATTAATCTGCATTATTAGTGTCCGTAGAGATATTTTTCCGGATATCACATCACTTTATATATTAAAATCAAATTAATTGGAAAATTGTCTATTTGCTTCTTTTGGTTCAAAGCTGAACTCTTTCTATGCTGTTTTACAATTTTCAATAATTTTAAATAAAATCTGTGGTCTTAGTGGTAGTTACTCAAAGTTTTATTTTATATCAAATAGGGTACTATAATATTTACATTTTAATATTTAAAAAAAAACATCCGTAAAACATATATAAATTTATTTTCTGTTTGTGAATAATATATTTTAACTGCCTCAATTAATAGTTTTAATATTTATATTTTGTATATTTAAAGAAAAACTTGTTATATTTCCATGAGAATTGAATGCCATCCTATTGTCTGTATCAATCAGATAAGCCTGGATTCCTTCCTTTGTTTAACCACAATTATTTTGGTTTATTTCTGACATCAGTGCATTCCTGGTCCGTTTAAGCTGTCCAAGTCGATTGATTGCACTTTTGAAATTCAATTAGAAGCGACCGCGAAATCACGCAATTCAACAATTCCGAATTGCTACACGAGTTGATGGCAAACAAAGCAAATGAAAGTTTGGAGTGAGGACTTGTGGGTCAAAGGAACTTCGACTGACAGGGACATGAACATGAAAAGGAACACGAACTGGCTTTAAGTTCGGGAAATATAGAAAAACATTTTTGTGGCCACAACAACGATTCGAGTCCATGTCGATTTCGATTTTAGACAAATTGTCGATGGTTGTGGTCTTCTGGCTTATTGTTGTGTCTGGGGAATTCCCATTGGGAGGTGGTGTTACAAGGGGGCGTGGCTACATGGGCGAGACAGGTGGTTCGCTGACAAGTTTGGGGAGCCGGCTATCGGCGATTCTATCTAAATGACCCCGCCGGGTCATCTATTATTGATGGTGCCTAATTGTGCGCGATTCGAGACGAATGGTTATCATTAGGGGTGGCATATTAGGGGTTTGGTGTGAGTGTGGGTCTGGATGTCTGGAACAGAGCGTCCTTGCCAAGTCCCGCGAATGCGTAATGCCATCTTGGCCAACTCCATTCCACGCTCCAATTAAAACGCTGCCCAAACACACTCCCACAAGTGGCCATGGAGGGCACTTTGTATGTAGATTTTATTTGACATGTACTTGGCGGAAAATGTTTATGACAGTCGCCCCCCATATCCTGTTGGGAGGGGGGGAAGGGGGAGTGGGCAGCAGGATTTGGAAATGGGTGACCCCTGCCCAAAATTATTATGTCATCCCCTGCCAACGCTGACGAAGACGACGATATACTGAGTCATGTCGAAACTTAAAGTTCTTTAGCAGATTCTTGAGCTCCAACCAAGCGATAATCGCAATCTGGAATTAATATGAGTAAAAGACTTGACCACTTTTAGTTATCATTAAATTAGTCAGACTTAACTGGAGAACCACATATGTATATTCATAATTTAGAAATGTTTAATCATGGAGAAACAGTTTTAAAGGTCATAAGGGGATTTATTAAAACGAAATTTATAAATACGAACAATTAAATCTTTAAAAAAACTAAGTAATATATTTTATTAAATGCTAATATTGTTAGATCAATTCGGTTGCTGGTCTGAAATGACTCAATCACTACGTTGAAAACCTATGACTTAAATATAAAACCCTGCCAGGGTACAAAGTTTGTATTATCTGAATTAACTATAATCATAAATTTAAATAATTGTGCATTTTCATTGTTGATTTATTTTGGACAAAGATCTAAGAAACCTTCTTCATACTTTATAAAATCAATTTCTTTTTAACCATCATGATTATGTTCCCCGAATACGTATCAGTTTCGAAAGTTAATGCAAGCTTTATCACACAGAAAAGTAAGTCCAAGAAATTGGTTATATGTATATTTTCGTATAGCTATGCTTTGCTACTGATAGGATTGTTGATCATGATTATAGGCTATAAATACCTATCAGACTAGAAAGGTGGTTAACACATATACACGAAAAAATTAAAAAGAGGAGAGAGTGCTCTAGGCATCATAATAAAAATTGCATCTTGATACGCCCCATAATAGTAAAAATAGAATTATTTCAATTGTGTTAATAGCAATTAAATATTTATTTTTCTCCCGCCTTGGTGGTATTTGCAGAGTGGCTTATCAGTTTATCGACTCCGTTCGGAGGGGGATCCAACTAATCAGCACGAGACTGTTCCGGGGCGGTTAAAGTTGCCTCTCCACGATGACTGCCCTCAGCCAGACGGTTGCAGATAAGGCACCGATAAACCAAGTATGTTCACATATATATAGAGCAGCCAGTAACTACCGAGCTTCGTGTGCAAGCGTTTGTTTTTGATGATCGCATAAGTATTGCTCCTCGGAATTTCTGCTGTCTCTGCCTGAATGAGTTTTCTATATTTATCCAGAGCTAACGTTACATCATTCCTCACACCGCAGATTTTTTTCCGAAAGCAAACAATAAATTATGAAAAATTATTACTGGAAAGCTGGAGGGATGCTAGGTTTTTGTGTGTGGAGAAAGCGAGAGAGCTATTTTCATGGCAAGTTCGATTTATAAGACCTCATGGAAATTAAAACAGAATTATGTTTTAACTGCTAGACAAACATTTGGTTTCCGCTTTTAGAATTCGGTCCCAAAAACCATCCAGAGACCATAATGCTTCGCTCTCACTCTCTCTTTCACATGTATTTACTATCTCTTTAGACAACAGGAAAATCATCTACCAACGCAAACAGAAAAAACCGATAAAAGCGACACGGCGATAATGATGCTATTGGCAGTAAATAAGCTATAAAGGGGGGAAGATGCAACAAACAAATTGAGTAACAACGCCAAGAGACTGAGAGAGGAAATATGAATACAGGTTCCTCTCTGGGAAAGTCGGTTAGTAAGTAAGAAAAGTGAGCGACTGGCAAACTTGGCCGATATTTCAAGCTCTGGGATCTCTCAGGCGATGACGAAATAATGCCCCCACTCGCGGCCCACTAGTCGTATACGTGTTGTGTGTTGCCCACTATACCAATATTGAGTATACAACCCGTTGCCGGCTTCAGTTGACGACTGTTGCTGCTCTGCTCGCGTCTGCGTTAGCGAAAGCAGCGACGCTGACGTCAACGCCAATGGCTCTGCCGGCAACTACACCCACTTCTCAGTGGGATACTCTTTTAATTTAGATTCTGCTGGGTTTTATTACTTTATTACTGCCTCATAAAAATGTAAGGGATTTATTGGGAGAAAATGTAACAAAATATGGATAATGTTTAGAGAGATGGGTATTGGTTATTATAAATTAATAAAGATTGAATTCTTAGACTTTGCACTAAATATGACTATAAAAAATAATTAATTTAAATGAAATTAAATTTAAACTCTGAAAACTGGAATAGATTTTTGTTCTTATAAAAGTCGATACTTAAACGAACTTTCTTTAATAATTTTAAAACTTTATTGTAATTATCTTATCACATCTTTATTTTTAATACAATTTTCATATTTTGTTCTTCATTTTATAAGGACTGTAAAAAAATATCAGGGTTTAGTCAGATTATAAAATTTTAAAATAGTTTTTGAAGCCTCCGCAAAGCAGGTTTGCCAGGGCATTTTCGAGTCGCCTATTTCCGATAGTTTTCCCGCCTGAAGTTTTCTCTTTTCGGAGCGGCAGCATTGACTTTGAACCGCGCGCGTTGTTGGTGTAATGTTTACGGAATGTGTGAGCACAACAGAGAATGGTAAACAGTGCGGTGGCCCCCAAAGGGGGGGGTGGGCGTTGCGGCGAGGCAGACGAACAGGGCAAGACAGAATGGTAGATAATAATTGTGGACGCAGCTGTGGGGCACGCAGCCAAGCGACAACAAATAACAAATACAATAACAAATTGGATAGTCAGCGTCGCTGCTGACGTCCGCTGCTGCCAATAGTTCTGGGTGCCGCCAAGGCAGCGACGTCAACGCCGCCAGCGGCGGTGGCAGAGGGCCCCGCTCTTGGATGTAAATGTCGACCGTTGGCGGCGGGCGGTGTTAGTCACTTGAGTTCGTTCGCCTGGTCAACAACAGCGAAGAAAGAGGGACAGTAGAGTGTCTAACAGAGAGAGAGAAAGTAGCGCGACGAGTCCCGGTGCATCCCGAGAATCCGTAAATCCAAAGTTCCGTGAATCCCAGTAACCCCGGCATCTTGATATCCCCAGTAAAAGTACGTCTCCCTCAAAAAAGTGATCGTTAAGTTTTTGTTAAGAGAATATTGGCATCCACTTAAAAGTTGTGGAATTTGTGTTGATAAAAAACAACATTTTTTCGTTTTCAATGAAATTTATAAATCGGACGATTGAACGTGCTTTATTTCGAGTAATTTTTAAGCCAGAAAATGATTCTTGTGATGCAGTTTAGTTATTTATGTTTTTAGGTTTCTAAATTCTAAAATGTATTATAAAATCTGATTTGAAGAACCCAACTTTTTTATAGTTTTAAATGAAATGTTCTCTCTTGTTTTAAAAACACTTTAAAGCTAGATCATAAAAAGTATCTGTAACAATTAGATTCCCTTTGAAACCCCATCTCAAAACCTGACGTCATGGAGCATAGCATAATATAATTAATCAGACACGCCTTCTCTGTAGTATTAGTACTACGGCTCCTAGTTCCAATTCCCAGCTCCCCCTTTCAAAACACGCTGCTCACATGCAAATTGTAACCCAATTGTTTGCTCATTTCTGTCATTACCGGCGTCGATTAGGGGACGGGTCGGGTGGTAGTCAACAGAGCGAATAACATGCACACAACACCATCCCAGAACCAACTCCGAAAACCGCCACCCCCAGGTGTTGGCTCTAGGACTGTATACACATTATTATCCCTCACGATTTGATTGCCGCGACACGCGTTGACCCACATCAATAAGCCCACCAAAACAGACTGACTAACTCCACCTTCCCCTCGGCTTAAAAGAGGGGTTTCCCAGAGCCCTAGAACATTATGAATTGGGAAATTTCGGGGAATTAGTAATAAACAAATATCACATTTAATTAAAACTGATTTTTAGGGTATTAACTTGGGAAATATATGGTTTTAATATAATTATTCTCTTAAAAAGGTTTTGTAGAACCTAACCCACAGACTGGGGTTTCAAGAACCCTAAAATATATTTTTTTATAATCTTTACACAAATGATTGACTTTAATTTAAAAACCATTGCTTCCGCTCCACTGTGCAAGTTTCCATGCAATAAATTTACATTGTAAATCGAAGCGAATCATCAAATATAAAGTGAATTTAAGGTATACAATATTCCCATTAAAATAAACTGCCATTTGCCAGACTATACCGAATTTTCCGAATCAGGTTAATATTGGATTTGAGAACAAACAATAAATCGCCTTATTGCCAAGTCAATAAACAAAATGCCAAAAGGGGTTCCCATAACCAATAACCCAACACTTTGCTTTTCACAATCTTGCTAGTTCAGCGAAATCCCTTATCGGAACCCTTTTAACACGAAAAAGCATTAAACATAGCATTAAAGTACTGCAGAAAATGTATTTTTAAAAGAGAAATAAAAAAATCTTTAGAAGTCGAAGAAAATATTAATAATTTCCCTTCCATAATTAAATACATACAAAATCTAGTGTGACATTTATTATGGCTATTTATATTTTCGTTGTCGTTTCAAATGATTTAATACTTTAATACCTTAAAAATGTATCTCAATATTTCCAAGAATTATTTCTGCTTACGTTATTTTCCTCAGTGTACATATAGTTAGCTAGCGATCTGGCCTGAATTATCTCAAGATAGTGAGTGCCTTCAAATTACCCCGCGACCGTTAAAAATGCTCCAATTAAAGGTGCCAGCTGGGCAACAAGTGGCAATACTTGATCTCTCGCCGCTGCTCTATTAATTTGTAGCGCTGGGAAATCTGTGTGGTTTTTCTCTCTCATTCAGGCACGTCTATATTTTTTTGTGGAAAATTTCCAATAAAATTCGGCATTTTGGCATTAAAATCGGATCGGTCGGGGGAGTGACGATATAGAAGCATAGTTGATGATAGGCGACGTGCGAGCCATCAGGCAATTAGCCATGTCTAGGAGGGTTTAGAAAAAGCAGGGAGGAATACGGGAACATACCCAGAACTTTTCGATGGGCGGTCAGCTTTATCGCAAACGAAAAAAAATATATAAAAACACTCCAGATCGAACGGGGCGAATGCCAATAAAATAGTGGGCCAACTGACGGGGGAGCGACGGCTGCTCTTATTGTTTATTATTATTTATTATTGGGTGAAATAGATTGTTGCAGTGCGTTGCCAAGTTGCCACGCACACTGGGGGAAAATGATAGGTGATTTAATTAAAAGAAATGCAAACTAGCTTACATAAATATGAATTCAGATCGGAAAGCATTTTAAAGCAAGCAAATTAACTATATTTTTTATCAATTTTAAGTTAATTTTCATTCCTAGTTCCCTTGTTATTCATAGAACCTCTATTTTCAAGTGGCAAACACTTGATAATTTCTTTGAGTGCCGTCCTCCGAATATCGAAATTAGGCAAATGGCCGGGAAGTGGCCTCCGAATATGGAATTTAATTTATGCATGCTCCAGTCGCGTGCTCAGATCCAATGAAAATGTTGATCAATTCTAGTGACAGCGTTCGTCAAGAAGTCTGCTCAGATATGCCATATAGTCCCCAAGATACATACATATACCAAGCATACATATAGTTCCCAAACATCAAATTAGCCTGCGTGGCTACATTTTCTAATTAAATGAGAAATGCCAATGCAAAGCGGGGTGTGTTCGTCGTATCCGTCTGGTGTGGTCCCATTTTATCAATATGTAAATTGCGATTCCACCGATTCCCCGCCAATCTTATCTCTGCCAGACTTACGTAAGGGAAGCGATTCTTCGACACCCCAATTACTCATGGGCCCATGGAACACCTGGAGGGGTCAGACAGAGAGTGAATCACGATGGCAATAATCATTGTCGAGTATTTGCAATAGACGATAGGCTCTTATCAACGAGGTTAGCCCGAAAAACTTTGAATGAATCAAGTGGCGGGACGGCGGGGGGTCAAAACAAGAAGAAGCAGAAGGAGATGGAATGGAAAATGTGTGCCAGGTGTGCCAGGTGTGCAGTGCTTATCAGCGCGGCAATATAAGCCCACTGGCCGCACACGCACGAGGTATGGTTTGGATCGACCTCCTCCTCAGACCGAGAATTTCCGAAAAATTATAGGAAACGTTCTGCGGGGGCGGCGACTATACCCAGTGTATGCCAAGTCCAAAGGTATATGGCTTTCTTGGTGGGGAGTGGGAAACAATAAAATCAAAGGCTGAACGGCACTTTATGATGGGAGACAATAAATAAATATTTGCGACAAACAAACAGCTAAATTTCCTTGGCTTGAAACAGTATCTGTCGTAATAAGAGAAAAAGCTTCCAGATATTGAATAAAATACTTAATAAAATTATTAAAATGGGGAATGAAATACAAACCAGCAGCCTGATCTCCCCTGAAATTGTATTTTATAGCAACATTTCAAGGCATATTACCTTTGTTTATCACTCTAATAAAATCCAAATCAAAAGCCCAGGCAATGTTTGGGTTTCCCAGCCACCTTAAGTTGTTTATAGGAACATATTTAAATTTCTATAGAACAGAGATCATGTCTATATATTTACCAGTTACCAAATGCTATAAAGCCTCTGTTAATGGATTTAGTTTGAGTGTAACCAGACAATAACACATTAACAATTGAGATATAAAAGTTGTTAACAGTTTCAAAGCAAATTTAAGTTTGTTTTATAGTGTAGTTTTTGCTGTATATTATAGTATATAGTAAATATTCAATGTTCTATTTAATTTTTAATATTTCTCTTTAAAAACACCTCCAAAAAGATAAAAATCCATTTTTATTAAAGGGTATTTCATGGTCAAAGAGCCACTTTATGGGTCCTATTTGTTATGTTTTTATGATTAGTGGAGGTAGAGTATGGGGTGTAGATAAGAAAACTGTGGGTTGTAGGAGATTAGGGGTTGCCTATCCAATCCCAGCCACTTGGATAGTGCGAATGACTGGCCAGAATCTCCAATTCTGCCACTCGAGAGCCACACTATCCAGCCGGGAATAACATAGCTTCGAATAAGCAGATAGATGCCCACCTGCGTGCACCTGCAAATGACTCACGGTTTTGTTTTTTTTTTTGTGGTGGCCATAATGATGTAGTGTAGTTCTATTTGCTTTTTACCAGATAGTGCGAACTTGCAGATCGGTGATTGCAACACGGCAGGCGATAAGCCGCGATAAGGCAATGGCCCTGACTCTGCCGGTAAGCTGGATTTCGTGTCCACACTTGTGTTTGGTGTACAAAGTCTAACTATATATATATCTGTTAATATCCAGAGCAAACCCTTTTCGCGCTGTGGGCGTGGCATGTGAGGATGGCAACAGATTTCACACCAATTACAGTCGAAACTCTCTGAAAGGCCTGCTAATAGTGCGCGGTTATAGCCGTCCTAAACTTCAATTAGCGAGTTTCTGAGGATTTGCTTTAGGTTTTTGATTGCACAGCGAGAAAAGTTCTGGCGCTGAAAATGGGGCAATAATTAGTCTCAGATGACTGTTGATCAGCAAATATTTACATCATGAAAACACTATTAGCCCTGGATTGTGTGCTTTGGCATTACTAATCGTTTATCAATGGTGGCATCTTTGGTTTGTTCAGTGAACTCTTATATTCTTGGCGGGCTTATTTGGAGATAAGCTAGTCTAAAACCAAAAGAATGCTTAGTCACTGCTCATCACTAAAAAAAATAAGCTAATTAACTTGCTAATTAAAGACAAAATGGCAACGCTGCGTATGCGTGATATACTTTAAAAAGAGCTTTCTATTTACATTTTCAGTGGGATTTTTAAAACACTTTTATAAAGCTGAATCTTTAAACGAAATAAATTTGCCCTTGTTGTCAACTTGGTTTCATTTAGAATCGAATTTTCCCTAGTCCCCACATTATTTTTAATAAATAATGGCTGTACTCTCTAGCCTTAAAAGACAAAAAATTTTAAGACCCATTACAATCATCCATTCACAGACCTCGCCATGTGCCTTTCATCACCCATCCCCGGGCAGACTCAGCCGCAGGCTGTCGGCCACTGTAACGGATCCTGCTCCCTGGATAGAAACGGAAACCGCAGTACCACCACCAGCGTCGGCAGCGAGGCAGAGCTTAGACATAGAGGCAAGCATACCAACACAGATCTGGACGAGGACAATTTAGGCTACAAGGAGGCAAATGCCGTCTACAAGGAGAACGCCATAGAGAAGGCCAAGTTGCAGCAGGAGCAGGAGCAGAAGTTGAAGGAGTCAGCGGAGGAGGAGGAAGAGTACCGACCACAGATCAGATGGCCGGATCTTGGCGCCCAGACCTTCCTGCATGTCGGCGCCCTGTATGGCGTTTACCTGCTGTTCTACGCAAAATTCTACACATTCCTTTGGGGTGAGTGTCCACTGTGTTGTCCATTGAATGCCGCCATAATTAACATCTGGGGGACAAATGATATACAACCCCGTAGGCGGTAATTGCATCTGCCAACATGCAAACAGGGTTCAGATACACGGCTATTAGCTATTTTGTAACTAACGCCCGTGGCTCTTAACTGGGCCAGTTTAAATTAGTTGGAACAAGTAAATAGAAGCTGATAGATATTGTAGGGAGATTTTTATAGGATAAAAGAGGGGAATGAGATGTATAATAATAAATGATTTATAGTTGTACCATTGTGATAATTATATTATTAAATAGTAGATCATTAAGACTAAACAGACTAAATAGATTTGTTTTGGTTATTTTGTTCATTTGGCAAAAAGTTTTTAAACTAATAAAAGTTTAAAAAGCATTAGGAATTCTTAAAAAATATATTTAGAGGTTTTTAGATGACACACACTAGAATTAGGGTTCATAATAGGTAAACAACCATAAGGTTATATGCATATTGTTGGTTGCCGGTTGCTCTGAACTTTGACCGGTGACAATTTTCAATTAAAGTTAACGAACGCCTCAATTGCTTTTGGCTCGTTCCAATTCGAATGGTGATCGAAGCGGGACAGATTTCCCCGCGGGAGGCGTCCCAAATGGGCCACCTCAAAGAAACGGAGAGCGAAGAGCACAGAACGGGGAATAAATAGATATATTTAGAGCCCGGCGTTGTGTCATCCGCTGAGCAAATCAAGCGAGAAGCGTCACCAGCGCCAACTATTCGGGTGGCCATATATATCTATGTATATATATGCGTATATATTATGTATATACCTATATGTATGTCTGTTAGGGATTGTTTGTTTATTTAGACAATGACAACTGACTGTTTGCTGCTTCTTTTTTTCAGTTGCGGTCACCGTTTTGGTCTCCGGAATTGGTATTACGGCAGGAGCCCATCGTCTGTGGTCGCATAAATCATACACGGCCTCGCTGCCTTTGAGGATTCTGCTGGCCTTTGCCTTTTCTATTGCTGGTCAGGTGAGTTATTCTTTCAAAAAATCAACTAAACTTGTTCTAAAATAAATCTAATATATTCTGTAATTGCAGAGAGATGCCTACACATGGGCGCTGGACCACAGGATACACCACAAGTTTGCAGAGACGGATGCTGATCCGCACAATGCCAAGCGAGGCTTCTTTTTCGCCCATGTGGGCTGGCTATTCCTTACGCCCCATCCCAAGGTGATCGCCAAGCGCAAGGTTATTGACATGTCCGACTTGGAGGCGGACGCTGTGTGCATGTTCCAGCGGAAGTACTACATCCCGCTCTTTGCCCTCTGTTCTATCATTTTGCCGGTGGCTGTGCCCTGGTACTTCTGGAACGAGGACCTCTATATGTCCTTCTGGATTAACTTTAATATGCGCTTTACCTGGACCCTCAACGTGGCTTTCTTTGTGAACAGCGTGGCGCACATGTATGGCAACAAACCCTACGACAAGTAAGAGAGAGAGAGATCACTGTACTTTTGTGTATAGGAAATAACTTATATAAATGCCATTTTCCAGGAATATCATGTCTGTTGAGGCCCCCATCGTCTCCCTGCTGGCCATGGGAGAGGGATGGCACAACTACCACCATGTCTTCCCCTGGGACTACAAGACAGGAGAGTTCGGCAACTATAGCCTTAACGTCACCACCGCCTTCATTGACTTTTGCGCCTGGCTGGGCCTGGCCAAAGGACGTGAGTGTAAACCATAATCCCTTTGAGAATTTCACTAATTTTGCTCTTCATTTATAGGGAAATCGGTATCCCAAGACATGGTCCTGAGGCGAGCTGAGAAGTGCGGCGATGGTACCCGTTTCCTGAGCGACGATTTTGCTCACAAAGACTCGGTTTGGGGCTTCGGGGACAAGGACATTCCCTGCGAAGACCTCGTGGAGCTGGCCAAGATGCAAAACTAAGTCAGCGGATTAGCCTGTGGTTTTATAGTATTAAGTTTGTAGCAGCACCCAAGTCACCAAGCCATGCATGCCTTATAGCCCTACCATATAGACCATATGTCCATCCCCATCCAGGATCAATAGGATCTATGTATTGTAAGCCGAAAAAAAGGGAACGTCCCTACCGAATGGACATAGGATTGAGGGGGATTTAATTCATTTAACTCATCCTGTTATTTAACATAAATTCCATTCGGTAATGCGTTGATACCCCTCGTTTTCAGTGCTGGGACGCTGGTCCTCCGTCGTTGCTTTCATTACTTACCTACGGGTCAATAAACTATGTTTTATATTAACCCACCTTTTTTTTTTAAACCTCGCCGAGGTCCATGCATATTCAATTCCTATTTTTGTTGTATGTAAAATCCGTACTTTCGCCCCATTGGATTTTGTAATTACGACATGGTTTTAGTAGACTCTAAACCGCCGTGGAAGACGGTACGATCGCGAGTAAGGATTACGAATAAAGGAATAAAGGATATCAAAAATGGAGCAGACTAAGGTAAAGGAGCAGAATCAGACCGGGGACTCTTCCCACAAGAAGCGCGATGCCATCTGGCCACTGGTCCTCTTCTATATCCACTTAAATATCCTCGGTATCTATGGAATCTACGTTTTGCTGACCAGCGCTTCGTGGGCCACGATTCTGTTTAGTGAGTTCGCCGGGTTAATCAGCTCCACGTGCAGCTTAACAATTGGATTTTCGTCTGACCTTGTGGCCTCCACACTCTCTCTGCAGCCGTTCTTCTCACTATTTTGGGCACCATGGGCGTGACAGTGGGTGTGCATCGGTTGTGGGCGCACAGGACCTTCACGGCCTCGAAACCTTTGAGGGTTTTCCTCATGCTCTGCCAGTCGACAGCCGGTCAGGTATGTTTTTGCGACGCATCTAAACTAAAGCTATTAGTTTCATTTAGCTAAGACATAAACCTAGTCGGTTAAGCTTTATATTTTTTGGATTATTTGTACCGATTCAGGGCTCCATCTACAGTGTGGTGCAGGCCCATAGGCTACACCATGCCAAGTTCCAGCAGGACGAGGATCCCTTTTACAGCAAGCACAGCTTCATGTACGCCCAGGTGCGAGGCGGTCTGCTGAAGTATTCACCCCAGCAGGAAGAGCTACTCAAGGATATTGATATGTCCGATTTGGAGAACGATGCCATTGTCATGTTTCAGAAACGGTGGGTAGTCGTACTTTGTTTTTATTGATTTATCTGATTAGCATATCCTCTTCTCTCTTACAGTTTCTATGTCCTGCTGTACATATTCCTCAATGTACTGCTCTCGGTTAACACACCTTTCCAGTACTTTGGGGACTCCATATCCGCCTCTATGTTTGTGGGCTTCTGGCTGCGCAGTCTCATTGTAATCAATCTGGGCAACCTGGTGCACTCTTCCCACTTCATCTGGAGCATTCACAAGGGATTTAAGCCCACGGATTCGAACAGCATCTTCCTGATCACGAAGAGCTACTGGCCGCAGTACCATTATCTTCTTCCCCGGGATTACCAAAGCGGCGAATTTGGTGACTATGCCTCGGGTATTGGTTCAGCTGTAATTCGTGTCTTTGCCGCCCTCGATTGGGCCAAGGATTTGAAGACCATTGGATCCGTGGTGGTGCGTCAAGGACTCACAAAGGCAGTGGAAACGGGTAGACCGATTGTCGAATGCATTGAGGAGGAGGTGCACCTGGAGGAGAATGCCCTGCCCACCAATCATTTCCTTAACAGAGAAAAGTTCATGTAAATTTTAAGGATAATATTGAATTTCATATTTAATATGAGGGTAATTTTAATGATAATTTCATATCAGAGTAAATGTAATAAATATAATGTTTTCGAAATATAAATTCAAAAGTTATAATACTAAAAAGTAAGCAACTGTTTATGGAATTTATAATTTGTTTTTATATCCATGCATAGAAAAATGTCTTTAACATCAATAGTATTTGCAGTTGTTTGAAATGTTAAAAGCCAAAATTAACTAGCTACTAACTTAGGGCCTTTGTTTTATTTTATTTTGTTTATATTTATTCGTATATTGCACCATCCGGCATCCACTAAACTGATGCGACAAATGGCCGCCGCAGTCGTAAAAATAAATTAACCGCCAGCAAATCAGAGGGTCGGGGGTAGAGTAAACTGAGGGCCTAATTATTGGACAGCATAAAAACCTGGTAAACAGAGGTGCAGTTCGAACTTCGAGGTATTTTTTTGGTGGGCTTCAGCTGGCGAGGAGAACTGGAATTGGATGTGGAAGTGGGAGGCCCGCGAGTGGGCGTGGCGGGATGCACTTGGCGGGGCCTGGGGGTTGCCCAACAAAAAAACAAACAAGCTTACAAATCACAGGTCGGCCTAATTATGCATTTTTATATGCATATGCACAGCAACAAAAAATGGGACTTATTTTTAATGATTATAATTTTTGATAATATCGCATGATTTTTATGATGTTTGCTTAATCAAATTTATATTTTATGGGTTTCTTTTGAAATCTAAATTTAAACTCGAGGTTGAAATCGTATAAGGTTAAAAAGAAAATAGTTAGCTGGACATAGTCCTAAGATTGTGAATGGTTTATATATCAGGAAATAGAATTTAAATGGTTTAATTGGTTCAAATGGGTAATTTGTGAAAGCTTAGCAAGAATATAAGGATATAGAAGCCAGAATTTTGCAAGAATACCATTACAGCTGATGCTATTCAACATTAGCGATGGGTTACTATATAAACCATGATTTTTAGGATCACTCTTTTCACCTTTAACCCCATTTCTCTTAGTGCATGCCTCCAATTCGATTTCGAACCCAAAATTCGAGTTCGCCCGCCTCTATCTATTTCGGATTGTTTACAAATGCCAATTGGTTTGGCAATCGCTTCGTTTGCTTTCCCATGATCGGTTGGGTTTCGGGATCCGATGTGGAAGTGGACATACTATATGCTACATACATATATACATATGGGCGGCATCATCAGGTGCTTTTCGCCAGTTTTATGGGTTGCGCCTGATGATTTTATTACCCATACGCAATGTGTGCCCAGTGGCTGTGTCGCTGATTGATTCGTCAATATTGACTCCGCACTCAGTGCCCCAGTGGCTGCCCAGAAGCCTTTTTATCCAGCCCACCCTTCTGAAACGCAAAGTTTGCTCATTAAACTTGGTTTGGGCAAACCGCACGCCTGACTTGGATCACATCGATCGATGCTAAAGACTCTGGTCTCGAGCCATTCTAATAACTCCACCCCTTCGACACCTCGCAATACCTACCCAGCCGGGTCTGAGCATTCCACACTCGACGCAACTCCACTGACTCACATTCGAGTCGGCCACTTGTACCAATTCCTAATGACCCCAGCTCTCTGAAGTGATTACTAATGAATTTGCCTGCTAAAAGCTGTCACACTTGAAATATTTTTTGACCCGAAAAAAGATTAATTGGGAGAAAAAAGTACTTAAAAGGGTTAGGGATCAGCTTGAAGGAGCTGGGTTCGCAAATTGTTTTATTTTAAATTTGAAATATTTCTATTTAACTTAAGCACTTTCTGAAAGTAAATAAAAAAAATACAAATTTAGTTCTTTTGTATTTCTAAATTTATTTTTAGAGAGGGAAAGAGTATAAATCGAGCAAATTCATAGCGCTCTTTCCCCTCTTCTACAAACTGTAGTTCCAACTGTGGCCGCTTGATGGCGTTTTCACTCTAACGACCCTTTCTGCCTATTGGTTCTGCAGTCAAGTTCGTTGCCTAAGTCTTTTGTTTCTTATTCTAGGGATCACTTTTGAAGTCAGAAATGTTTTCAGATATTATGTGGTATACGAAAATGTTTTTCTTTATATATATTTATTATAGACTTTTGTGCCTTTTGGATTTAATAATAAATTCTATAAAAGGTTGTCTTTCAATCTAAGTCTCTTAAGTTAGTACCTATAGTTTTGTAATTATTTTAAAATTTTTTTTTTTTTTTAAGAAAAGCTTAAACAACAATTAATTCCTTTATTGTCAGTGTATCCCTATTCAATTCAGCGCCATTTGTACTGTGGCAGATTTGAGATTCGAGATCTGTGATCCGCTCCGCTCTGTGGCAAATTGCAGTCGCGTCGCGTTCTGCGCTTTGTTTAGTGTTAATTTGTTTTCCATAAGCCGACTGAGCGACAGTTGAAGGTTGCACAAATACGTGAAGTACGCAAAATCGGTGTTGACTAGGCGGCTTGTGAAATACTACGGCTATGGCTATGGCCTATGACTGTGGCTACCACAAGACCCGGGTTCGATTCGGACAGGTGTGTTGGATGCTGTGGGGTCAGACCCTGCTGCTAAATTTGGTAAAAAGTGCCCACAATTCACGGACTAATCGCTGGCAAATTAAAGTCTCTTGCGCATGAATGGCTGGCTTTTGAGCGTGCGGCCAAGAACAGTGGAACGGGGAAGCAATTGGGCTTAAAAGATATTTATATTTGAGTACTGAATAATAATAGAGAGCTGGCTTTGTTCGGGGAACTTTTTCGGGCCAGAACCCTGAAGCCGCCAAGCTCATATAAAACGCTGACGGTGCGAAAAGAGATGCTGCGCAATATATCAAAGTGGTTTCCAATGGCTCTGAGTTTGGCTGTTTGTTTATAAACAAAGCATACTCCCCGGACAATTTCCAAGCGTTTTTCTGTGCCTTTTGCATAATTGGCTAATGGCCGGAGCTTACAACATCAGCACCTCATCAGCAGCATCTTGCAGATACCTTCACAGTTCAACGCCATTCATCTATCTATTCAGACACTTTAACAAAAAAGTATCTTTAAGTTGATGGATTTGTTTGTTTAAATGATGTTAAACTTAAAAAACTGTATGAAATCGTTTCAATCTTAAATTTAGAAAGAGTTTTATCAGTTGGGAAACCCTGGGATAAATTATTTATAGAAGTTATGAAGAGAATATAGAAATATTGAATATATTGAAGCATTTAAAATATGAAATACGAATTCCATAAATGTAAATTAAGCTTCGATAAATCCAAGAACAATCCTAGATATATATTTTTTTTCCGGAATTAAAATTTTTCATCAAGCCTTAAATTAAAACTATAAATTTTATAAATACTTTATTATTTTAGTACATTTTCGCCCACAAAAGAAATACATTTTTGTAGTGCATTCACAGTGGGTCGAGATCAAAGGGTTTTAGTCGCGTGATACTGTGAATGTTCGCCGATTCGGATTCAGATGAAGATTCGGTTGGCAGTTTGGAGATTTGGGGAGCTGTAAACACACATTTTACGAGGGGCCAGGGCAAGGGCTTCCTTTTGGCCGGCGGTTTTATTTCGCCGCGGGTTCGCTGCTTTTGCTTTTGGACTTAATTAAGTTCGGTTTCTGTTTCTGTCGCCGCGGTTACATAAAGAGAAAGCAACTCTCGTCTTCAGTGGGTCTCCGGTCTGGAGTCTCGCGTCTCCGGTTCCCCTTTCCCACTCTCCACTCTCCAGTCTTCAGATTTTTGTTTTTGGGGTTTTTGGTTTTTCGGCGGCTGGGCTGAACTTCATGATCATCGAACGGCTTTTGACTTTGGTCAACACCGCGCACACACACACACGGAGATGAGTGGAAGCCCAGTTAAGAGATGATATGACTGGAATCGATTTTGTGTTTTGTATTTTATTTTTCAATAAATATCTGTGGCTTGCAAAAGGAGAGATTGTGGGTATGCAAATGGGCAGCAGAATGGCAGAAGCCGCTGACTGCGTTTGAAAAAGAAATCGCCGGAATTGAAAGGTGCGTGTGTCTGTGGATAAGGTCTCATTTAAATCCAGAATATAACGGGATTAGGGGCTTTAGGGCCTTGGCAACAACAAAAGATGAACATTGGGAGTGTGTAGCTCCACCAATTGGCACATTGAACTACATAACTAATCGAAATTTAAATGTTGCAAATGCAATTTGTAGCGCCTAAGCGTCTCTGATTGAAAAAAACTCGGGTGAGTAATGGATGAGGAGTGCCGGCACAGTCTTCTTGGCGGTCACCTCACTAGCGTAGCATTGGTCAAGACGAGCTACGAGAAGGTGCGAATGAGGTGTCTGGTGGGTTGGATAAGAATCAACATATATATGTTATTGCAAATATGGCTAAAGACTGTGTGGTACTGTGTAAGTTGAGAAATTTGATGAAGCTTTAATTAGCGAATCAGGTGCTTTGTTATGAATTGCAGTTTAATGGGATATTTAAAGGATCATACACTGCATAAAATAGTTTTCAAATATTAACCTTAATAATATCTACGATTTTATTGTAGACCAGATAAAACCAGCTTAAGAAAAACCCTTATTTCCCTTTCATACATAATACAGTCTCAAGAAGTCTCTCATATCATCATTGATCTCTTGACCTCAACAGCATTAAAATCTCCCAATTAAATTTAATTTGAGGAAGTTAAATAGTGTTCTTCGCGTAACACCGCTCTGGGTTTATTTATGGGGAAAGCAGCATGAAAATTACGGCTCTTTAAGCCATAACATAAGTGAATGTGGCCATTCCCCGGGTCTTTCCTAAGACCCGAGTGTGTCTTGAGGTGTACCGCGGCGACAAAGTTTGACCTACTGATGCATGACACCCAAAGCCCCACACATTTCGCGTAAATTCGAGGTATCGCGCCGACAGCGCTGCTGATTCTGCGACGAACTAAACCCGAAGTCGAAGCTACAGCCGAAGGCAGGTGCGAAGCCAAAGTCGAAGCCGAAGATCGATGGCGGTTACAGGTGGTTGGTCGTGTGTGTGTGGTGGCATAATCTTGGCCTTCTTGCCCGTTGTCTCTCCATTTCTTTCTTCGCCTTACCTTTGTGCGTCGGAACTCCGTCGTCAGTCAGTCGGTCAATCAGTCAGCCAGCTAGTCTCCGTCTCCGTCTCAGTCTCTGTCTCAGTCGCAGTTGGCTTCGGCATAGCTGCTTTGCAGCTCTGCCCAGGTGAGCGGCCATAGGTAGGAACTTACACTTTTGGCTACGATCATTTGTCTACGGAACGGCGTCGCGTTGAGTTCGTTAGACGCGAATCAAAAAAAAGAACACCCAAGGCAAGCGCTCCCTTGACAGGAAAGCCCTCGAAACGACTCGATCCCGCGACGGTGGGTCTCTAAGCAAAGCAAAACTCCGCCAGAGACAGACTCCAGCAAACGAAGTAGTACTGCGGCAATTAAGGCCTCTTGTGCGGTGTGTGAGTGTCCATCAAGCTGTGAAGAAAGTTCGGAGTGTTCGCGCGGCATTACGAAACGCGGTTTCCGCCGGCAAAAGCCCCAGCCCCAGCCAAGGAAGCCATCGAAAATGGGTCATCTGTCCACCTCGGAGCGAGTGTGCAGCAAAACGCCAGCCATATCGGGCGATGCTAGTCCTCCGCCGCTCCTGGCCCGCCGCTCTAAGCTCCAGGCCAACGGCGATGCCCAGCAGGTGCGTCGCGGCGAGGACTCGTCGCCGGAGCTGCCGCCTCGCCACAAATTCGCACCACCCCGGCAGGACTCTCAGTCTTCGCGTGGCGTCATCCCCAAGGATATTGTTGATCACGTGCCCAAGGATCAGATCAATCTGCAGGAGTACACGCGCACCTTTGTGGGCGATCGCGTCTTGGGCATACAGTTCAAGGCCCCGCTCAAGTGGGACAAAGTCATCCAGATCTCGCTGCTCCATCTGGCGGCCGTCGTCTTCCTGCTCAGCTATCCGCTGCACGAGCTCAACTTGTATACCACCATATGGTGTAAGTATATCGAATCTATCGGGGTCATACGTGGTGTGGTCGGACCAACGTCCAACTCATCCAACCCATTCATCCCATCCGGTCCGGCATTGCGTAATGTGGCCCACTCTCTCTTTCTATCACCACGAGAGCCGGGAAAGAGGTGGCTGCTTGGTGGATGGGGAAAGGTGTGGAAACAAAGAGTCATCTCTGATCGATGCTGACCACAGATATGTGGCACTGAAAGAAAATTAGGATGATTTTAATATCAGTTTGTATAAATATTTAGTAGAAAATCAGATTCACTGGAAGTTCTTTAGATTGAAAGAAAGGAAAGCCATATATAAATTTTAGTTATTTGGGATTTTATTTAAAAATGTTGTGTTTAAAATTTAAGTTCCTAGTTAAATATTATTATTAAAGTGGCCTTATATTAAATTTAAATTGTAGAAAATGTATCTATCTTTAAGATGAAGATATGGATTGATTTCAACTAAAATCGAATTTATGGAGTTTATTTTAAAGCTCGAAAATCTGAAATAGCTATAGGTATTTTCGCTGAGTGTCCCTGGTGTATGGATGGTGTCGCTGATGATAATGATTATGTTGTCTTTACAGCCTCCACTCCCCTTCGGAGTGTTGCCCCAACAATTATTTGCAATTTAACGCGCCCTGCGCCCAAAAGCCCCCGTTGGCGTTTCATTTCTTTGGGCCATTACAAAACGCGTCCCCTTGTTATTGCCTTTAATTGATTACTGCTTAACAACTTGCTCTACCATGTAACCCCCCTCTCCTACCCCTTATTTTGCCCAGCTGCCCTTCAGCTTCTGCTTTTTGTGTTAAAAGTTTGAGTGTTGAAATCTCTTTCATTGGCTATAGCTTTTTGGGTGTTGAGGCGAGTCGCGAGTCTTCAGTTTTCTTCGCTTTCGGCTGGTATGCAATTTCAGTCTCAGCACAAAAATTTGACTGACACAGGTGGATTTCGGAAATAAAACCAAAAAAAGATATATAAATAAAAAATGAAAAGAACAAAACGTGCTGGGCCAAATACGCGGCCAAGAGAGTAAGAAAGAGCGCGAAATGGAAATAAGAATCGCTTGACATCAATTTATTTAGGTCTTTGGCATCAGATCAGCCCCACTGTCGTTGAACCTCGAACTTAATAGTCAGCCTTGGCTAGAAATTTTGGGGATTTTCAGTGGATTATTTGAATAATATAAATATAAACTTAGTTCTATAATTTTTCTGTTTAAAAATATATTAATTTTTTCTAATTATTCAATCAAATATCTAGATTTGTATTTATTGTAGATTTTATTAGTCATTCTGCAGCTTCCTAATCTTCATCTTAGTTTTACCTAAAAATTGGAACTTAATTTAAATGCTTAAAAATTCATATATTTCATTATCCCATAGTCATTGGTGAAATTGATCAAGAAATCTATCTTCTCCCCCATGTAATTTCCAGATTTTTGGCTTAAAGATTTCGTAGATATTTAAGCTGTACCTCACCCCTTCTTACTATAACTTCGCATACTTGGTCCAAAGTCACAGATTTCGTAAGAAAAAAGATGATTTATCCGCTTGGTAAACACTGACTCGATTTATGAGCACTACACATGCGAGCAGGGCAAAGCAAAAAAAAAAACAAAAATAAGTTGACATTGAAAAGAGCCGTCTGTGGTGGAATGGGGATCCTCCGTAACCGATTTCGTTTTCATTGGAATTACCAGAGCATACGATGCTTGGTGTACTTGGGGTACTTCCCTCTTAATGGCAGCACAGCGAAAATGCCTTTAATACCTAGTCATTTTCAATATTTATTGCACATTGTGCGGTCGGACAGGCTCTGAATAAAACATAAAAAATCTGAAAAAATACCAGGAGTATCCTTGCCCTGAACGATGTCCCTATTTGGGGCGTCGAAGCTCGTAAATATTTTGGCAAATTGCCCGGCGAACGTGCAACGCCTAAAGATGCTGCCAGGGAATTATCATCTTTTGCCCGGTTTTGTAGATGGCGAAAATTGTCGTGTCCAGCCTCAAGATATTGATTAAATTCGACAGACTTCAAGGGAGATAAAACAGGGAGAGAAAAAGCCGCCGCTGAGGGGACTTACATAAGCGTCTTAACATTGGGCGCTAATGAAGCTGGCAAAAAAAAAACTAACATTTATATAAAGTCAAGCCGAAGTCGACGCGCCTTATTTTGGACTCAGGGACGCATATTTGTGTTCGCCTAGTCGTGGGATCAATATAGGAATATATAATGCAACCCAACCGATTATTCAGCGATCTGCAAGTCAACTCGAAATCTAATTTCAGCTGCAATAACAAAAAAAAAAGCTGTAAAATAGTCTGAACTTGAACCATGCATTAGCCCCAGAGCTGCACTGCATTTGCAATTCAAATATTCAAATTGAAAATATGGTCTTCGTCATACGATTCAAAATAACAACCGGAAAATATATAATTCCAGTTGCATTAAGGCTGAAACAGAATGCAGAAGAAAAAGCACAGATCTACTTTAATTTCTTATCTGTTTTATTTTATTTCAATGTTACACATATCATTCTTAAATAACTCCTATGAAAATAGGCAGATATATCGATCTTTGATCTACAATTCAGTCGAAATGCTTAGGTAACACCCATTTGTGGGCATACCAATGTTAAATTTGATCATTTCCGCACTCTGCGGCCTTTAATTGTTATTATTTTTGTTATATTTTTTTTTTTGGTAAGGCGGAACTGGTTTCTGTCGCAACGTGTGGTGGAGGTTAATCTTTCCACCAATCAATCGATCGGTCGATCGATCGATGAAATTCCCATTCAGAGAAATCGTTAATAGTTCATTAGTGGGGGATGCCGAAATGTTCGAGGCTGGGCAGCATACATACATAGCTCCTCTTCGATTAGATGATGCGGAAAGTCCCCCCTTTGGCAGGTGTAATGATGCTGGGCATCATTACTTCTAATTACAAATTACTCGATTCAATGGGATGGGGTGACAATGGCATTTTGCATATTCTAATTGAGGAACTAATGGCAGAGTCTGTGCCCGGATTCCCGGGTGATTCGCATATTTCTGATGATTGCCGGAATCGTGATCAGTCATTCACCGGATCCAATAGTTCCCCCTAAAACCAAAGACCTTGTGCGGTCTCTGGGGTCTCTCTTTTATACTCCATTTGTTTGTCGGTGGAATTAGCACCCAGCCTCGAATAGCTCAATTTGCGGAAATGTAATTTCGGGCTTTTCATCTCGCATCCAATTAGCACGCAAGACACACTTTATAGCCCCGCACTTACAACTACTATATATTTATATTTATATATATATATTTCTGACTCTTCTTCAGCATTCTTCGTTGGCGGCGTGGCTGGATTTGGAGTTACGGCCGGAGCCCATAGGTTCTGGACCCATCGCAGCTACAAGGCCAACCCGGTGCTGCGGTCCATTCTGATGGTCTGCTACTGCGTGGCCGGACAGGTGAGTGCCGGACAATGTGATTTATATTCAGGGATGGTGAATGCCACCTGCAGACTCGTCCGCAATTTGCCAATTCATTTGACGCGCCACCTTTGGCTTGGATTTTTGTCGCTCTCTGTGGTTTTTCTTTTTTGGGCTGTAATGCAATTAACATTAATTGCATCATTAACTATAACAACTTAATGTCTGTCGCCGCTGACAAACTGTAAAAATTGACAATTCAAACTACTCGGTCTTGGCTTTGTGTTCGAGTATCTCGCAGATACATTTGTCTTATTTAATGGCCGCAGCGATTAAGCTCAGCGGCGGCTTAGGCTACAACTACTGAGAAAGATACAGTACAATGCGAGCAGTGAGTTTGAAGCACTGAGCAACCTGAAGATTAAGAGGAACTATCAAATTTAATGACGTGTTAAATGAGCACCGCTGACCCACAAAAGGCACTGTCTGTGGGAGATTCGGAAGCTCCCAGAGGCGACTTTAGATGCACTGGGGAAAAATTATGTGCAATCTTTTAGTTATATGTACCTGAGAACTGAACTAATCCCTAATATTACCTTGCAGAATACCCTGTACGACTGGGTGCGAGATCATCGTGTACACCACAAGTACTCGGAGACGGATGCCGATCCGCATAATGCCAACCGTGGCTTCTTCTTCGCCCATGTGGGCTGGCTTATGATGCTGAAGCATCCGGATGTGCTGCGTCGTGGCCGGCAGATTGATATGACCGATGTTTTGGACGATCCCGTGATACGCTTCCACCAGAAGTACTTCATACCCCTGAAGATCTTCTTCTGCTTCATCCTGCCCACTGTAATCCCGGTTTACTGTTGGGGCGAAACCTGGAAACTGGCCTTTATCCAGCAATGCCTCTTCCGTTACGTGAGCAGCCTGAACTTTACGTGGTCGGTGAACAGCGCTGCCCATATGTGGGGATCCCGTCCATATGACAAGTGAGTGTTACGTATTCTTTGAGATATGTAAAATATAAATATTATGCCAATAAGATGCTGACATGGGTTTTGTAAGCTTTTATTTAGAGCAGTGAATGCAGGTCATTGTTAACATACCTTTCCAGAATAGTATAGGTCAGTCGTATTAACTATTTTTCTCATAGTTTTTTTTATAGTATTTTTAAAACATTTTGATGACCCTGCTTAAAAATAAAGTCACACCTTCGAAATAGTAAATTTATAAATAGAACAAGTTGCTGAGAAAGGTTAATACTTAATAATAAAAAATCTAGATTAAATATTTCAGGTAATAATTCTTTCTCATGTAATTTAAAATTATTTTCTTTAAACTAAAACTAGCAGAACTTAGTTAAAAGACAACCTCTCACAAAAACCAGATTTTGATAAATCTATGAACGCTTCAATTTTATGTTTATAGTCACGAAATCAGTTTAGACTTGTGAGAGAGGTTTATGGTTTAATTGATATGCAAAAATAATAATCAATTCGGAAAGATTAATCTAACTCTCACAACGCTTCTCTTCTCTTCTCTTCTCTTCCTTAGGCGAATCATGCCCAGCGAGAACATCTATGTCTCCGTCTTGGCGATGGGTGAGGGATGGCACAACTATCACCATGTCTTCCCCTGGGACTACAAAGCAGCTGAACTGGGCAACTACACCGTTAACTTCACCACCATGGTGCTGGATGCCTTCCACAAGCTGGGCTGGGCCTGGAACATGAAGCAGCCATCCAAGGAGCTGGTGCGTCGCACTCTCGAGAAGTACGGCGATGGTACGCATGCCTCCCAGGAGGGCAAGGATGGCAAGGATCCCGCCCAGGTGGCGGCCACCCAGATGGTGGGCCACTTCCACTATGCCGAGGTCCCAGATCCAGAGCTGGAGTACGATGCCGAGTCCAGCAGCACGGAGAGCGCCAAGCTGGACGAGAACGAGAACGAGGGCGAGCGGATGAAGAAGTCCAAGTCGAAGTGTGCCTAGGGATCGGAGCTGTTATCGAGGGAGGGAGGGTGGATCGCGGATCCAGGATCGTCACTTAATCTTGCATCTATGTATCTGGAGCACCAGAGGGCGGGACATAGTCGATAATCGTTTTTTTAAATTAAACCTATTCTATTTCTATCATTATCACTATCTATATCACATTGCACCCCAAATGGTTAACACTCAGCAGGCACTCACACTCACATTCAGTCAGACACTCACTCATTCCAATATCGTCATTTCTGTAGGTTTAGGTATTTAGCAGCTTAGCACGGTACGACATAAGTTAAGATATAAACACACAAAAATTTGAATATAAATGACCACAAAATAGGCTCTTCGTCCCACAAAAAAAATTAAAAAAAATAAACAAAATGGCGAGACAAATAAATAAAACAAAAAAAAAACAAACAAAATAAATATTTACAAATAAAAATAAATACAAAAAAAAAAAAAAACAAATTGCATTTCAATTAACTTATGATGGGTTTCTTTTATGGAATTATCTGTGTGACATTGACAAACATCAACGAAGGAAATCTTCCATTCACACTTGGAGATAATGTAAATTTTTAGGTTTCTGTTAGTTATGAAAATATGTATTAAAGCTTAATTATATATTTATATATTTCTCGCATTTGGCTTTCTCAATAATTGATGTCAAGTGAAGTAGTCTGAAAATAAATTCAGCTGCCAGTGAATCACTAAAAATATTTATGAACTTCTCTAAAGTTTACCAAGAAATTATTCTGTTTTGTTTTTGTAAGCTCAAGTTGAAGTGTCATTTCCATTTATTATAGTTGTTTGACCACTTTCTTAGAAGTACCTTAAGTTGCACTTACTTTCTGAAGTATCAGTAAATTTTTCCTGTTACTCTGATGCTTACTTGATTTTCAAATAGTAAAAACTACAATTTTTGTACAAGATAATAAATAAATAATAATTTTTGTATGAATAGTTTGTTTTTATTGTTCCCAGAATATAACTTGCCATTAATAAATGCAATATATATTCATCTAAATAGTTAAAAATAAATGTAAAATTAAATATTGATTTTGTGGAACAATTTCTAGTGTGTTATATATGTAAACCAAGTAATTTACAGGTAAACACAAATATTTTCTTTATGAAAAGGTAACGCTAACCATAATAGCAGCCCCAATAAGAGTAAATTGTGCTAAAATAAATATGTATCTTAGCGGTTAGAGAAAAGATGGTAACTAATGCGAGCAAAGACTGATTTTAAAATATATCTCAGGCATTATAAAATCCCTGAGATAATAAATACTCCCACGTGGAGTATTATTCACAGAAGCTAGCTTGGATGTGGGACTCACCTTTCACCCACCTGAAAATTTGACCCTATTTACTTTCGTGCTGCAACGAACTTAAATGCAAATTCATATGGAAATTGGAAATGGAAATGGTAACCATCATTACGATCGCCATTATTTGTCATCTAAGTCACTATTATCACATCTTCGTGGGCAGTGGATGTGTGGTGGACGTGGTGGAGGTTAGCATCTGCTCAACAGGCGCCAACTGGTTTGACTTTGGACTACGTGATCGGAGGTGCATCCAAAGTGGCTATCACGATCTCGTACAGTCACAGGAACTGACGCAAGGAAGTGACCGCGACTAGACGCTGGTAATTATAATCGTTCCTTAATCGATTTGCCACCACCACCACCGCGTGCCCGTCTCTTGGCTCCTGCGATTGTACAGGCCTACGTGCACTTGGCACGTACACCGCACGCAGAACGAGAACCTTGAAAAGGTTCAAGCCCCACGAATTCAAGGGGAATTCCTGGAGCATCCCACTGACAGCAAAGAGATCCCAGATTGAAGATCCCAGAGGGGAGTTCCCGCTGATCATAAAAATTCATGACTCCTACTTTACTTTGTCTTTATGGGGGCTGCCTTTACAGACAAAAAATGCATGTTAATTTCTTATTTAATATTTAAATTGCAAGTTGAATTTTGCAGGAAATTATTTCCTGGTTCATAGAGGGGGAATAAATCTTCAAAGTAGAGAGAAGACTTATAAAAAGTTGGTTACTGTGGCTTTTTAAAAAGGGTTTACAAGCCATCTTCTAAGGGGTTCTCAAAAGAGTCAAAGAGATTTCTTATAGATCATTTGTTGATCTCTAAAAAATATAAAAATTACTTTCTGTGTACCCAGACTTAACGCCACTTGTACAGGAAGGTCAAGTGCTTTGCCAATATCAACAGTTTCCAGCCAGTCGAATGACCAAAAAACGCCCCGACCTGATCGTGTCATCGTCATCTCATTAAGGCGCTGCCCGTGTGACAGTCATCGTCACCTAATTGGTGACGACCCAGTGGACACCAAACGAGCCCACCATTCAGGCTATTCTTGTGGGCCTAGTTAATTGAAGGTTGCTTCATGGATAGCCACTCAATGGAAAAGATAAAAGATTGGTTGAGTTAAGCTCGGTCGAGCTTAAAAGATAAATAAAAACCCTTGAAGGTAGGTTGGTTTCTTTTAGTTGGTTTATTATAAATAAGTTGAACTTTTAGTTATTTTATTCTAAAATACATGTTATCAACTTATAAACTATATGCTCTTAAATATGCAACATAATATTAAGTCTTAATATTATCATTTTTTTAGAAGTTGCTACATCAACTTTTAACCAACTTAAATCTTTTTCATGAATGTGTATTTAACTTTTAATACGATAACTATTTCTCTTGGCTAGTTGATTTTGGCAACTATTAATTAAGTCTGCCTTTCTATGGAGGGGCGGCGGCAGATTTCCACGGATTATAATTAACTTGTGGGAAATAATTGCATGGAAAACTTAATGAATAGAAAAATGAACTTTAATCAACAATCATGTTGGAATGAATGAATGAAGTCTTTAGTATACATATCTGTTTAGCCAGATTAGAGGTTAAAAACAAGTACATCATTGCATTAATAGGACAGAAATTATTAAAATTACATTAATAGTATACAAATATTCTTCATAAGACTTTCGTTTATTAACCCTTTTGCTCAGTTTTATTTTTGCATTTATAATTCAGAATATAGAAGTCTCTCTCGGCATATGAAATGAAGTAAATTTCTGGATTAGCATTTTCCCAAATAGTACAAATCAAAAGCTTAGAAACCAAGCAAATTATAAAAAGAGAAATAGGCAAACCTAGGAATAAATATACGCGTAAATCAGTTTTATTATTTAAATATACCCATGCTAATGCATAACTTTAAGATATTTTATTTAACATTAATGGCATCCTATTTACATTCCGGTATTAATTAGTTTTTTATGTAAACCAGAAGGGCATTCACCATATAGCAATCTTTGTCCCTTTGGTTGTAAAACCCGCTCAGAACTCTTGATTTCTTGACCGAAGATTAATGCGAAATATTTGGGATTTCTTTTCAAGCATTTCCCCAAATTTGGCTCAGCAAAACAGCCAAATTTGGCCGGCGAACGTTAGGCCTAAAAAATTTGCATAATATCTAAGCCCCGCTTATGGTTTACCGAAGATCAGGTCCGCCTCCGGTCCACCGAAGGGCCTTGACTGGATCGGATCGCCGCAGCTATTGCTGAGTGGGTGGGCTTGGAGGTGTCATCTCCTGAGATCTGCCGCACGTTGCTTTTTCTTTTCGATAAAAAAGTAAAAAAAAAGTTTTGGTAAATACCCGCCACAATTGCTCGTTAAAAGTTTTAATTACGCGCGGGAAAAGGTTGCAGCGGTCGTAAAGCAATCAAGATAGCGGTCATTTAATGACGTGACCGGGCGACAATTTCCAATTTCCAGCTAGCACTGCCCAGCAAACCGTTAATACGACTAACCTTGCCGCGATCTACGGTCGGAGTTGGTGACGAAAACCGAAAAACTAAAAAAAAATAACACAGACTTCGAGTGGCCCGAAATTTGCGTAACTTTTGCGAATGGGAAACAGAAAGCTCGAATCTCAGGCCACTCCGCTTTCCTAAGCTAATTGGAAGCCGATGCTATGTCATCGAAGAAATAGACAAAATATGCACAGTACAAAATATTGGCAAGAAATGTGGATCAATTGGGTTTTATTTAATATAATAATAAGGGCGCTTTAACAAGGATTACATTGATACAAAAAAGATAAGTTGTAAATTAGATAGATTAATTTTTATTAATATAAAAACTAGTAGCTTAAACCTTCATAATTTGTGCCCTGTGTAAAGGCTTTACCTATCTACACCTGTGCTCTCAGCATAGGCAGCCTCTTCGGCGACTTCGGAACTGGTATCCACAAGATACCCATCTGCGGGGCGAGAGTATCTATGCAATTGCGAGTGCCGATTTTGAAAGGGCGCCTATATGTTGCAACCTGTGCGTGCGTTCGGGTTTTTCTCGGGTTCGAGAGGGGGACCCATCATTAGCTTGATGTTTGATTTATTTGTGCCTTTCGGCCGGGGCGTATTTTTGGCTTTGAAATTGATTTCTTCGATCGCGGAGAAAAGAAACCGCTTTGTGGTTCCATTTTTATTGTCTCGCCAGCGGCTTTTGCAATGGAACGACCTGCGGCGGACCCATAGCTGTTGAAACTCGTTTTTAAAATTCGTCAAAGACAATGCGAAGAGAAAAAGAGCGCTAAAACCTACAAAACATATTTAGTTCAAACGTCTTGTGACTTGCACAAAATTTTTGAATAAGTGAGACATCGGCGCGCATATAGGAAAGAGCCTTTACACAGCGGTATCTCCATATTTGTGGATTTCGGCCCGCTCATGCTGATCCGCCGACCGCAGCCAAAGCGACTGGTTTCGACTGCCGCAGCGGCTTCACGTGCTGCTCCCCCGATTATGGATGCATTCTGCAAATCATTTTCCACAGCCAAAATGAATAGTTGCGAAAACCCTTGACGATGTGGCGGGCCCAGCTGGCCGGCAGTTAAAATTGGTAGTTACACGGGGCAAAAATAGGATTCATATATACGCGTTCGCCATGCTCGAGGTCAGTTTAGGGCTTTAAAAGATCTTTATCATATTGTTATGAACTTATATTGCCAATTTCGTATTGGGGCATATCAGTTTTATCAGCAAATATATAATTTGATTATTTGAGATATCTCTAATTGGCTTGAATACATAAACTGAATGAAATAGTTTTGGTTTTCATAACAGAAATTGATTAGAAAGATATTAGTTTAAAAAGCAAAGCCTAATAAGTATTATTTTTTGAGTCGTGTAACCATTTGCAACCTGCAACAACTCCCTCTCAAAAAGTCAGAGACTTTCCGTCAAAGTTTATCAGCTTATGAAGCTCGTTGCAGCAACCGCTTTGACATTTGTCCCCCTTTGTCAACATTTGTGGACGTCGGCCGGCTGACACCGGACAGTGAAAAACAAAGCAGCAGACCTTGCGCAACTCGCTGGCAAGTTTTTGTCGATGCTTGGCGCAGACATTTCTTATAAGTGCACACAATTTCCGGCCTCTAAGCTCGAGGCGTGCATTGCGGCGAAACTATTTGCAAATTCAGAGCTAATGACATAGACCTTTCAGAGTTTAAGAGTTTTGGAATTTGCATAGTATTTCGCTAGGCATTATCTTAGTGTTAGGAATCTGAGCTTAAAGCTATATATTGCGGATGCCGAAGATGGGCGACTGCCTGACGAACTCGTCCAGCTTGGATTGGAATAGTTCCGAGGTGACCACAGTACCGGGCGTCCACAGGGGATCGCGTACGACGAACTCCACCCACACTTTGGAATATAGCTGCTGGAGCAGCTCCTTTACATTGATGGCCGTCGTGTCTGTGTTGAGAACGAATCTGAAAGGAAAAGGGTTATAAATGCTATAATTTAAACAAGGTTCTCAATGTGCGATTCCTCTAAACTCACTTCAAACCCGATGGCGTTTCCAGATAATGCAGGGCGTAGCGATTCGTTTTGTAGTAAAGGAATCCCTCGCGCGGATCATGGGGCGATATCTTGCTCACAAAGGATTTGATGGAGAAGAGCATGCCGTAGGTTAGCTTGGCCTCCTGGAAAGCACTTCGATTAGGATATTTAAAGATATATTTTCAAGGTACTTTCTCACCTCCTCACGGGTAATTCCCGACTTCTTGGTGCGATTCCATTCGGCGTAATGCAGCAGGGTGCCGTATTTGTCGAATATGTACAGATTGAAGATGGTCATCTTGTGGCAGCCAGTTGAATTGGCATTGGTTTATTTTACTTATATTATTTAGCAAATTTAATATTTAATTTTCATTCACTTTTCGCTGCAAAACAAAAACATTCAGCCGGACCGAGCTGCCAACTTGTTTTATTCCAAAACAGCTGATAGATGGCGTTAGGCGATTTATGGAAGTTACCTTTAAATTTAAAATTTAAAATATTAAAGAAACTATTTCTTTATTTTGTAAGAACTGTTAAAACTTTAGATGTAATTACAACATATCAGTAAAAACAACCAAACTGCGGTAAGCCTTAGTTACAGGTTATTAATTAAATATTGATTTAAGAAATAATACCTCAAAATAAAGGTAAATCGAAATTTAAAATCCTGGAAACTGTTAAAAGCAAAACAAAATTTATGTACTAAATGGTTTTAATGGTTTTTATTATTCACAAAAATTTTAAGCTTTCTGATTAATCTCCTTTGTTCCTTGCTTGTTTTTAAAAGCTAAAGTTATTAATCTTCTGCTATATGGTATTCTTTCGATCTTTTATAGCATTTTCAGCAAGCTTTGAGCTGCCGCGGATCCATGAAATGCTGGTCTTGGAATTTCATTTGAAATTTCCTCCTGGTCAATATTTCTTGCGATCCCGCCTGCTCTTGCTAGTTTCCTCCTTTCCCGGCTTACCTATTTATTATAAAAATTTTGATTTTAGTTCCCGTAAAGTTATAAACAAAAGAAATTTAATTACTCACTTGATTTGGGGTTCCGGACGGAGGTGCGTCGGTCAGTGTTACGGAAACTGGCTACAAAGTTTTCCTGCTGGGTGAGCATCGCTCCCTCGGAGGTGGGATGGCCGCTACTCGTCCCCAATCGACGCGCTTGGAAATCCCGGTTCTCCATTCTCAGCCGCTCGTAGTGATCCTCCGGATATTGGCGTCGTATCACTCCGGAGCGGCTGTTGTTATTTAGGCTGCGACGGTTCTTGGTGGGCCGATTGTCGTCGGAGCTGGCGGGTACCCGATGCCGCGGCGGCTGATCCTCTGGACGACGCCCATGAGCAGGAAACGGTCGCTCCGGCGAACGACGGTACTTGGATTCGCCTCCGTGTGTAGGACGACGGGACTCGTCTTGGTGATGCGAACTCTTGGCTCTCCTCCGGGACTCAGTCACTCCAGTGGCCATATTCAGCCATCTGGGGGTTTCTTTGGTGTGGCTGGTGATCCTGGAAACCCTGCGGGATCCCAACTCTCCACTGGTGACCGTTGACAATCTTCGGTTTTCGTCCCTTTGGGTTTTCCTAGACTCCCCACTCGTGATATTGGGCAAACGCTTCAGATCCTCACTGGTGAAGTTGCGCAGTTGCTTTAAGTCGACCACGCCACTGGTGATTTTCGGGATGCGCAGGACATTGTTGGTGCGCTTGATGTCATGACTCGTACTCGGACCACTCCGTCTGGGAGAGGAACGTTCTCCCTCCTGTTCCCTCTCAGAACTCGCAGGTTTCCAGTAGCGCCGCTGCTCCTGGCGGCGCTTCCCTGATTCGAGCGACTCCCTTTGTGACGATCCTTGACCGCGGGATCCTCTGTTCATGTAATCGAACGAGTTTAGCGGCGAACCCGCCTGCATATTGGCGCTCCGGTACACTTTTTTGCTGTCCTGAAGCATTGGCACCAACATTCTGTCTGTGCCCGACAAAGGGGTGGGGTTCACAACGTACTCTCCCAAAGCGAGGCTCTCCTCGCCATCGGAATATGTGAAGGGCGGCAGGTTGGCGAAGGTGCGGACATTCCGGCTCATCTTGATCCCCCTGTAGCCAAATTGGGCGATGCCCGGGAAGAAATTGTCCCACTGCGGGCTACAAAATTAAGGATGCTTCAAGAGGAGCAATAATTGTTCACTTGCCAGGTAAAATATGCCGTAGGCCATAATGATGGCCAGAATCATAATGGCTGCGAACTTTGTAAACTGCAACAGGGAAAACACGAGCAGGCCCAGCAACACCTCCGTATGCTGCACGCCGAGGAAGTCGAGACTCTGCCGGATCTCGGAGAGGCGCAGCGTAGTCAGGTGGGCGGCGGCGGTGATCAGGGAATCGCAGAAACACTGGATAAAGTCAGCCATTTTATGGGATTCCGGCGTCTATGCAAAGCCCCAAAGCTCGCATTTTCCCCAACACACGAGTCCTTGAAATGCAGAAAATTGGGTAGACTAGACAAACCAAGAAAAGGTAATTTAATGTCGGCTAAAATTGTACAATTTCTGATATAATTTCACCTTAGTTTAAAGATACAAAATTTAGCAGCCAAAGTTTGAATTCTAAGCTATCGATATCTTATCGATAATATATATTTCGATGTGACCAGCTGCTGTGCTCTTAACCGCGAACAGCTGATTGGAAGAAGTTTGTTTTCCTTTTTTTTAGGGCCGCAATTTCTTATCTGTAAGTTACTATAACTTCTTGTTATCTTTGACTATATATAATACAACGACTTAATCGTTAAACCCTTTACAGTTAAATGCTCAGACGCACAATGGCCGAATTCGATGTGAAAGCAGGCCTGCAGCACGTGTTGAAGCGCATCGATGAGGTGCTTCTGCAGCGTCCCAAGGTTTGAGTCCCCTGGAATCCCTTTCCTGACGATCATAGGAATGAAATATGCTATCTTTTTAACAGGAAATACAAGCGGCAAAGCCCATGCTCGTAGCTGTGAGCAAAACAAAGCCTGCGGAAGCTGTTATCGAGGCGTATGAAGCCGGTCAAAGGGACTTTGGCGAGAACTATGTGCAGGAGCTGGAGGAGAAGAGCCGGCATCCGGACATCCTGGCCAAGTGCCCCGACATCAGGTGGCACTTCATCGGTCACATGCAGAGCAACAAGATCAATAAGGTCGGCCGTTGCTTAGATTAGATACCTAAAAGTTGTCTGCTATTGTTGTTTTTAAAGCTGTAATGTAATTTGTGCCTTTAACACCCCTTAACAGGTGCTGTCGGTGCCCAATCTGCGTATGATCCAAACCGTGGACAGCGAAAAGCTGGCCAACAAATTGGATGCAGCCTGGTCCAAGCAGCAGCCAGCCCCAGAGCAGCCCCTACAGGTACTCATCCAGATCAATACCAGCGGAGAAGATGGTGAGTATTGTTGTTTTCCTGCTCAAACCAAATACTTACGAATAAACATAAACTTGCAGTCAAGAGCGGAATCGAGGCCAAGGATGCACCAGCACTTTACCAGTACATCAGGAACAACCTAAAGCACCTGCAGCTGCTGGGCATTATGACCATCGGAGCCTTTGGCTTTGACTACAGCACTGGACCCAACCCGGACTTTGTATCGCTCATGCAGGTGCACCGATCCATTTGCGAGACGCACTCCTTGGCCGCCGACTCTGTGCTCGTCTCCATGGGCATGTCCAACGACTACGACAAGGCGGTGAGTGAACCTCCGTGTGTCGTGGAACGGTCCCCTCTAAAATCTGAACTATTCCCTTAGATCGAGATGGGCAGCACGGTGGTGCGCGTTGGCACATCTATTTTCGGTCATCGGGTGGCCAAGGCGTGAGGAGATGGGGCAGGAATGCGTTGTGGATGCCGAATACAGTTGTTTCCCAATGACGTCCGACCGACCGACCGACCTCCCGTGTTTATGAGCAGCCTCCAAGTTTGCCGTGTATCAGGTGGAGATTTCTAATGCTGTGTATACCCAGAGATACGCACATAGTAAATCCGTAAATGATGATTTGGCTTTTAAATTTAGAAAATCATGAGATAAACAAATGGTATGTGCAGGCTTTTATTATTATATACGTATGTATGTATATTCTCCTATTCGATTGTTAACCTCTCCATAAACAATGCTTCCAAAGTGTCAGAGACCCATTAATTATTCCCAGATACTTGGTGCACCTTGGAAAACGGAATACTCTTACATATATGCCGCAGTTTTCATTAATTTGAACATTCCTTTGACTCGTTCCTTTCTCGTTTTTTTATTTGCTTTTTGCACTTTGTTCTATTTATACTTTCGCATACATTCAATGCTACATAATTGCGTATTAGATTGTGGGCAGTGTTCTTCTACATATATTTTTTCGGTTTTCTGTTTTTCTCTTGTTTTGCTTGGCCCGAGGCCAGAATGTCGCCTGGTTATGTGCCAAAAATTGCATTGCCAAGAGAGTTTTTCTCTAGAAAATCACTTTCAATGGAGCACGAAGAAGAGACTGCAGCGGAAAAAATCAATTTTCATTATGTCTGATCGATGAATTATGAAAGCCTTCACGCGTGGATCCCACCATTAATTGATATATTTTCCGTTTGATTTTCATTAATTGAAATCCTTCATTAATTATGTCATTAGCCAATATGGAAATAGTCTGAAATGGCGCCAAATAAGGACGCGGTTGGGTTACCATTAATAATTTTCTATATTTTCGGAGGGGGAAAGGACCTTTAAAATATTGTCAATGGATTAATGCCAGACAACCTCTACAGAAATGTATAATTCTATAAAAGAGCATATAATATATAGAGAATATTTGGTAACAGCTAAGAATAGAGATTATTTTGTTATGTTAGAAATGACGAACGCTTTAGATTTAATAACCCAATGTGTCATGGCAATTAAATAATATTTTATATATTATTTAAAGGACTTTTTCAGCCCCAAAAGAAGTGTTGATATTATGCCGAATTATTCAGATGCATTATACATATAGAAAACCTTAAAGTACAAGTAATAATCCCATTTAATTTCAAAAGTTCAGCTGACCAGATAGAAAATTGTATATTAAAAGTCTACCCATTGTTATGCAATGTCCAGGCCATCGTTCGCATATAGACAAAGTCAGATGTTTATTGTACATTTGTTGCCGAAATAACTCTGGTCCAATATCGGGTTCGTTGGATATTTATGCGCCACGAAATCCGCCCGATCTTCTGTGTATATGCCAGAGACCAGAGATCTATAGATTTGGAATTCTCGGCGCTCTTCATATTGCACAATGTGCGAGGCACATTTCGAAAACCGAAAAAGAAACGCAAAATGCGAGGCAAAACATCGAGTATATAGGTATGAATAGATATAGTAGGCTATATATGCCTGTCAAGTATGTGTGGGCTTTGTGGGCGATATATCAATGTGTGCATGTACTGCCAAGGGAAATGTAGGTGATTTCAGCGCAAGAGGACACCTTTGGGGAGGTGGCTTCAAGAGAAACCAAAACAAACAAAATGTGAACCGCGACAGGGGGAAATGTATCCATCCATTCGTCCACAAACAGAGAGTGATCCGAGCACCTAGTGGATCCCGAGCCGAGCCGAACCGAGCCGCACCGAAATAAATTCCGAACATATGTATAGGCTTCTGCGGCTGGTCCAAGAGCCAAAGCATTTCTCCGCCGTTATAATTAGATTTTTGATTAGAGCAGCGCTACACCCACCACCCTTCCCCCGGATGAGTAAACCGCTCGGATACAGCTCGATGGCCTATAGCCGTAGCAGCTATATGGCTATAGTTTCCCCTGTGCCCCGCCGATCGCCTGGGCGGACCTCGCCTTGCAGATACTAAAAAAGGCAGCACGAATATTGCGGATACAGATACGCGAATGGCGGCCGAAGATCCCCGAAGCATCCACGAACGGTGGCCCAAGGTGGAAGAAGCAGATGGCCGCCGAGTTCTTAAAACATCATTGTCTTGGCGATAAAATCAGCCAGAGATTCAGTGTGCTCTGACCGCTCGACTCGATTAGACAACACATCAAAGTTCAGCACCATGGTAAGGACTCGTCTTTGGAGTACACCAAAAAACAAACCGAACAGAACCGAACCGAGGACCTGGATATATGCAGCAAGGATACACGCCAGTCCAACGACCATTAGTGCAGTGAATCATATGCATTTTGAGATCTGAGAGACAGAGACATAGTTTCGAAATGAAGTGAATCTTTAAAGTACAACTCCAACTGGTGACCCCGATCACCTTTCTAGTGTGAATAGTGTGAATATATAGAAATCTATAAATGGATCGATCCGAGTGTTACGCGTCAGTAACGTAATCCGATATCCGTGGCGGGGAGCAAGCGAGACGGCGAGTGGCGCACGGAAAGCTTACGTAACAAGCGTCCGGTTTATAAATAGAGCCAAAGTGGAAAATTTTCTCGCCCCCCCAGATACATATAAAAATTTTCCTGCCGATCTTAGGGCTACACCTTCCCACCTTTCAAATGGAAACTTTCGAATGGATAACTTTGAATCGGAGATCCTTAAAATGGAAGAAGATATTCTAAATTTCAAGACTTTTATGACAATCTGGCAGATCCTAGATATGGAAAACTTGCACTCCTCCTTTGGAGATCTTCAATTAGAGTTTCCAACTATAAATATCCTGTTAGCAGATTCTATCAATGGTTAGAAAAACAAAAAGAATTTCCACCTAGAGATCCTTAAACGGATTCAAGTCCAAGAACTAAGACCTTGTAATAAAATCAGACCTACTGACCCAAGACTACTGGACCCTTGACCTGACTTCCATTCAACCTTTAACCCAATTGATTCCTAATCCTTTTTCCCCCTATTTTTTTTTGCCACAGGCCGATGAGAAGAAGAAGGTTAAGAAGAAGAAGACCAAGGAAGAGGGTGGTACTTCCGAAACCGCTTCTGAGGCCGCATCTGAGGCAGCAACCCCGGCACCAGCCGCAACTCCTGCCCCAGCCGCCTCCGCCACTGGTTCGAAGAGAGCGTCGGGCGGCTCCCGCGGCTCCAGGAAGTCGAAGCGCGCTGGCTCCTCGGTCTTCTCTGTGTTCTCCCAGAAGCAGATCGCTGAGTTCAAGGAGGTGAGTTTTCAAAGTTCCCCCGAAAAACATTTCATCCTCCCATTTCATTCCACTCCCGATCCAAACTCCCATCCATCCCGCGCCCCATTGGCATCTATCACATCTTGTCAACGACCAAGTCACCAACCCACTCTCTCTCTCTTTCTCTCTCTCTCTCTATCTGAACGAACGAATGATCAGGCCTTCCAACTAATGGATGCCGACAAGGACGGTATTATTGGCAAGAACGATCTGCGCGCTGCCTTCGACTCCGTCGGCAAGATCGCCAACGACAAGGAGTTGGACCAAATGTTGGGCGAGGCCTCGGGTCCCATCAACTTCACCCAGTTGCTGACCCTGTTCGCCAACCGCATGGCCACCTCCGGTGCCAACGATGAAGACGATGTTGTTATTGCTGCCTTCAAAACATTCGATAACGATGGTCTCATCGACGGTGACAAATTCCGCGATATGCTCATGAACTTCGGTGACAAGTTCACCATGAAGGAGGTTGATGATGCCTACGATCAGATGGTGATCGACGACAAGAACCAGATCGACACCGGCGCCCTGATCGAGATGCTCACCGGCAAGGGTGACGAGGAGGAGGAGGAGGCCGCCTAAGGCAACCGTTCACATCCTAACTTCTAACTCAACATCCATATTACAGCCAGAACCAATATCAGAAACGTTAAAATCAATCAGTCAAATCAGTAATAATAAACGTAATTAAAAGAAATGCTCGTTTACATATGTAGATTCTCAGTATCTTGTAATCTCTCTTTTGTTAACCATCGACATCGACACCGATACCGATCCGATTCAAGATCAATTGAACACAACAACATCCTGATCACTGATCACTGAACAACCGAACAACTGAACAACTGAACAACTGAAACTTCTTCAACAACACCTTGGTAGCGATCAACAGCAGACCAACTCGTAGCCATTTACCATGTATCTGTCCATCATAGTTAGGGATACCTATTTACGATCACGTTCAATGTCACAGAACTAACAGCACTGAAACTGAAACTGAACTGACGCGTAGTTTTCTAGTTGATTTACTGTTAAATTTTACACGTAAAATTTATAAAACAAAAATGCAAAATCTATTTTATTTAAAACACCTATAAAATCAACAAAAAAAACTTAAAAACAACAACCAAGCAATGTCTATTTTTATCGCTGTCCGTTGAAGAAAAACCGCAGAGAGATGACGAGATCGAGATCGAGATCGAGGATGATGATGATGATGAGGTGATGATCATGATGATGATGTAGGGAGGAATGATGACGAATATGGATGCGAATATGATTATGATTATGATGATGAACATGAGGAGGAGGACAAAGATGATGATTAGTGGGTAGCTAGGTCGGGTTCGTTAGGCCTGCTCTCACAACGTTTTTGAATTGAATACGAATTTGAATTTGAATTTGAACATGAACAATTTGTTTAGCGAGTTTTGTGAGTTTTGATGTTTTTCGTTCGATTTCGTTGATTCTCGCAGGACCAGGAGAGAGAGAGGCAAAACCTATATAAATAAAACTATATATGTATATTAACTGAGAGCCAATTATATTTATCCTTCTATAAACACTAAATATATATTTTTATCGTTATGCATATCTATCGTTCGTTACTCAGTTTCAATTTCAATATCAATTATCAATTATCAATTATCAACTATGAGTTATCAATATTATTGCAAGTTATCGAGAGTTAGGCTAAAAAATAAAACAGAGAAACATTAAGTTCATTCACTGTAACGTTTTATGCGAATTTACATAACTAAATGACTTAACTTAATCACCAACCACCACAACATCTTTCTGCTTATGAACTATCAGCGTTATAAAACATACAACAAACAAAACCAAGAACCCAAATATGATATTTGAAATATGAAGAAACGATCAAAACAATTAACCCCAGTGTTTCTAGTTAAATAGCTTCGAAGGAGGATCCACCTCCGCCCTGGGATTTGGCGGGGCGGAGGCCAGGATTTGTCATCTGGTCTGGGGCTCTCCCCAGACCATGAATCACTAGTACCTAGGCTGATCGAAGGATCAGGACACTAACACTCGACACGAGCACACACCACACACTCTAAACACAACAAATGTTGTAAAATGCGAATCGAATCTTTACTTCAGTATAAATTAAGCTACATACACACACACACAACACCTAAGGCAAGATGAGAAAAATCTGAAAATTTTTTAACCCGGTCAGAAATATATAAAGAAAACCATTTAAAAAACAAACAATTTATACAAACAAAGAAGAAAAAAATATGGAAGAAAACTAAGAACTGTTTTTATACAACTTAACTAGATGATGATGATACAATGACGAAGTCTTGAAATAAAGCATAAGCGAGTCGTCTTGAGAAAAAAACACAGATTCACTGGAGTTTGACTTGGTGGGGGCTTTGGGGGAACCTCGGGGGCTATGCGTGACTCAGCTGAGCCGTGCCGGAAACCAGTTACAGGCCAAAACAAAACCACCGCTAAAGCAGGCGGCCAAAGAGAAGTGCAGTAACTCCCCACACCCAGTCTGGGAGTCGATGGCTTGGCCAAAAGCAAAGCCGAAACCTTCAAGCGACCAGTTTCCAGTCGAGTTTCGGAGCGCACGCATGCGCACTACCATGTGAAAGTCCGCCACGATTGCCACATCTACCTGGGAGTTACTGTTCGTTCGGGAAATCGGTGTTATTCCGGGAAGGGAAAACCAGAAGTATGGCTCAACTTCGACACCTTTTCTGGTTCATTTCCGCTTGCTATATTGCATCATGTTTGAGTGGCGGTAAGTAGCTGGGAATCGATGGCATTGTATGCAAATCTACGGAATCTGCGACACTTTTACGTTGAAGAAATCGAAAGTATGAGTGCTTGTCTATATCTCACCACACTCTTGAATACACAGAAGAAAATTTGATATTGAATTTATATATATTTAGTGATGAAAGAATAAGAAAAAGCATTCATTTTTATTTTTTATATACAATTTAAGGCTAAACAAAATGTTATACAAATTTCAAAGCTTTAATTTTATAGAAGAAAACGATTTGTAAACCTGTTTAAGTTGTTTATAAGCATGCAGTTTATTTTATTAATAATTAAATAGTTTCTTATATTATATATAGGATTCATCTTCATAATAATTTTAAAAATTTTAATTTAATTTGCTAATAAAAACTAGCATAGAAAAGATTTCCCAATATAAAAGTATTAATTTTTAGATTAATTTTGATCACTTTACAAATAGTTATCCTAATCCAATTGCAAACTAAATATAATTTTTTTCTATGTTTTCTTTTGGATTTCCCACCACACTTGCTTGCCCACTCGCTCGATGGAATCGATCACTCTCACTCTCTGTGGCTTGTGTGGATCCCAGCTGATGCACAGCATCTCATTGCTTACATCTCGCAGCGCGGTCTGCATGGAGAGATCACGTTCCGGCAGGTGAACGCCACCACAGTGGAGATCAAGGCCAGTCTGGAGGCCACTCTGCAGTATCCCGACCAAGTCTGGAGCTGGGCTGTTCGCCGGTTTCCCGTGGACTATTCCAACACAGATGCCGATGAGCGCTGTGAACTGAGTCGCCTGGGTGGCCAGGTTTTGAGTTTCGATGAGGACCTGGAGTATTTGGTGCTGCCGGGTAACGAGACCTCCATGTGGGAGCGCAACATGCAGCTTATAGGGGATCGAGGGATCTGGGGCAAGTCGCTGGTGCTCACAGAGGTCAACTCGAATGTTCGCATCTGCGCCACCATTACCACAATTCAGAGTTCCGTGGAGCATATGGCGGAGGCGCGCTTCAATACTCCCGTTGCTGGATCCGTCCACTTTCGCTGGTTAGCTCCGGCGGAGGGAGCCAGCGGGGATACGCTGATCTATTCAGATCTTTACCACATCAGGGAGCAGCCACCGCCGCTGGAGGGAAGCGGCAGTGCGGAGGGATCTTTCACCCAGCATCATTGGAAAATCTTTGTGACGGATATTTTCAAGCACGATCACCATCGCACCGAGGACAACTGCAATTTCCTGCAGCTGGTCTTTGATCCACAAGGAGGCGGGTCTGGCCAGGGAATCGGTGATCTGGATGCTCGTTTGGGCAGAATTGGAGTGGCCAAGAATGCTCTGCGTTCGCCACAGCGCAGTGTCTTTAGAGATGCTCAGCTGGCGCTGCTGCCCTCGGATCTCACCATTCCACACAGGACTCTGTACTTGGTGCTATTTGATAACCAGCATCCGGATACGTACCTGGCCTGCACCAAAATCCGTCATGTTCAACCGCTGACATACAAGTGAGTGATTTGCATCTTATCTTCCTTGATATTTAAATTTAAATATATAAATCTTGTATCTGCAGGACCTTTATCAACTCGGGAGGCGTCAAGGGAGAGGTCACATTCACGCAGCGCTCCAAGTTTGATCCCACCTTCCTCAACTTCACTCTAGGGGCTCCCCTCTCGCAGCATGTAAGCCGCAAATTTGCCGAGGATGTGGCCGCCTTTCAGGATTCACAGCCTGCCGCCTGTGCCGAACCGCATGGGTCATGATGACTACTGCTGGACCACCGGAGAAATGCACAATCCCCGTGAGGTGACTGAACATATACCGCCTCCAGGTTACGGAACCCAGGAACAGTATCCCGTGGGCGATCTCTCTGGAAAGCTGCAGGGCCGCAACAAAGGCTACTGGCACCAGTACGTTTTGCCCGGCACCAGCTCCGAGCTGAATGGCCTCTACTGGGATGTCTTCCTGCCACTCCAAGGACGACATAGTATAGCACAAAGGAGCTTGGTAATTTACACCTTCAATCGCACGGATGTGAATAAGATTACGCAGAGCATTTGGGGCTGTTCCAGCCTGGGGCAGTATCAGCGAAATGGAGTCTATCAGCAGAATATGGTCACAGCTCAGGTGAGTGTTTATTTATTTACTTTTATGGAATAACATTTATTTATACGTTTATTTCTTTGTCAGGTTCTCTTCCGCTATCCAGTGGTGGGCCGCGTGATCTTCAGGCAGGCGGCGGAGCAGCCCTGGCAGGACACCACCGTTCTCTTCGAGTATCTTATTCAGGCAGATGGATCCACGCAAAACACCACCTCCGATCATCGCTGGGCCATCCATAGCAGTGCGCCGGGAAAGGACTTTTATGACTGGCAGCAGCGCTGCATCTCCGCCGGACCTGTGTACAATCCCTTCCGCGTGGATTGGGGCAATCGCAGTGCCGATGACTTCTGCCGACCCAATTTACCAGCCATGTGCCGCATGGGAGCCATGGATGCCAGGCTGGGCACGCTTACAATTGCCGGAGGCAGACGAGTGGCCCAGAAAATAAGCAGGAGAATGTTTGTGGATGGCAACCTGCCGCTCTCCGGGCGTCACAGCATTCTGGGCAAGGCGCTGGTCCTGTACGAGGATAATGGTCCCAAGGCACGTGGAGAAAGGCTGGCCTGTTCCGCGGTGATTGGACACTTCCGCCGCAAGGTGGTGGCCAAGGAATGGTATGCCAATGGAGATCCACTGACAGTCAGCGGTAGGGTGGAGATTACCCAGCAATCGGAGTACGATATCAGCAATGTGGAAGTGCAGTTTAAGGGACTGCAGGATAACACTGGTTACCATATTCACAGGGTAAGAAATCAAAGTCTGTTTTGGTTTCTGATATATATATTTAAAATGTTTCTTTTTTTACAGACACCCGTGGAGGCCAATTTGGCTTTTCCCTGCGAGGCCTCCACGCTGTATGGCATATGGAATCCCTTCGAGGTCAGTCCCAAGTCAGCGCCACCTGCCAAGAGGGGCACCACCGATCAGTATGAAATGGGGGATCTGAGTGGCAAGTTCGGGGACCTTAAAGGCGTTACCCATTTCGAGGATGCCTACAACGATACTAATCTGCCGCTCTTCGGCTACAACAGCATCATTGGACGATCTGTGATCATTCAGAAGAGGCAAAAGAATGCCCGCTGGGCTTGCAGGTGGGTTTATCCAAATACTTTAAAAGATATTCTTTATAAAACTAATATTTACAGCACTCTGGAGCGTGGCTACAGTCCCAGTGAGGCCAGGGAGCTGAGAGGCATAGCCTCCTTCCATCATCCCACGGGCTATGCCTATGGCTACATTAAAATGACGCAGCTGATCCACAACGATGGCAGCCAGTCGGAGACGGTGATTGAAGTAAAGCTACGGCATCCGGGCAAGAATGATCGGAATTCCACCCACAATCACAACTGGCAGATCTTTGTGAATCCTGTGGGCGTTGATGCAGCCGTAAAGCCCACCAATACCAGATGTGTGGCCGGTGGCTATGTTTGGAATCCTTACTATACTCAGCTAGCAGATCCTCTAAATGTGAGTTAATTTCTGTAAAGGATTAGGTTTCTTTTATTAATTAGGATCTTTATTCTTTAGTTGGATCTGTATGAGCAGGAGTGCGGGCCAGATAATCCTCTGCGTTGCTATGTAGGCGATGTGGGAGCTCGCTTGGGCACCATTGGTAAGAGATTCTTCATTGTTCTTTGATTTATTTTATTATTATTATATTATTATTCGTTTGCAGACCTTGGTGGAGAGCGTGTGGTGTTCACAGACACCAACTTCCCTCTGGAATCTCCAGTGGGCGCCATTGGACGCTCTATTGTGATCTTTGGACCCGATCATTCCCATGAACGTTTTGCCTGTGCCAACATTGAGCCCGATCACAATGTTATCAAGTACATTAATCTGCAGAAACCACCTCGCTTTGTGGTGTAAGTAGCTAACCCTACCAAATCGAAATATCTCTTTTAAAACATTTAAAATCCACCTAAATAGAGCCCAATTTCTGGATGAACTGCGTTCCGTGATGGGAATCCCAGAATGGATGCTGGATGTGGATGCTCGCAAGACAAAGGAGCTGCATGGCGGCGCCTGCATTCAGATGATCATTCACTTCAAGGGTCCCTTGGCTCATCGCCTGGAGCTGGATATGTCCCGATTGATAGCTGCCGGTAGATTGGATTCTCCTAGTTTATTTATACCTGGCTACGTGAACCAAAAGCGAAAGGCAACCATCTCGTATCGCACCTGCGGGGTGAGGGATACCAATGAGAAGCGTAAGTATATTTTTGGTATTAAGATAAAAGAGATTTAATTTAATTTATATTTTTTATTTTTACAATAGGAACCAAGAACTTCAAGGGTGGCTTCTACTCCTCAAGCTTAGCTCCGACTGAACCAAAGCCCTTCGTATTAGCAATTGTAGTCATTGGCCTAGCCCTCAGGTTTCTATAAATGATGTTTAAGTCATGGAGGGATTACTTAAACTGAATTTACTTCAGTTTAATTATTTACTATAATTAAAAACGATCTTTAATCAGTGTAAAAATTCCCATATTTATTCATAACGCAATTAAAACTTGATCTAAAAATGTTAGTCACTAGCTTAGTTTCTAGATGTCTGTAAATTTGAATACTTTATATCGAAAAATGCATGTAAATACTCTATATATTGACTACTATAAACTGTACAGTAATTATTGTTGAAATCCTTTTTTTCTCTTAATAATATATTTCTTTAAAATATTTATACATTTTCTTGGCTAGCAAAATACGCTAGAATTGTTATTTCTTTTGAATTTAAAGCGTAAACAGACATTACATTGGAATACTTCAAGAACTGACCTACAAACTGTTGGTATTTCCTTATTTCCAAAACATAATCCACCACCGATGTTCGCCGTTCAAGAACCACCACCACTTCTTGTTTATTTCTGCGCATGTGTCTCCCCAAATCGAATTTTCACCGCATACACACTCGTAAATTCCAATCCAACCCGGACAACTCGCAGTCGTAGGTGATAGAGAATCGCGTTGAGACGTATTTTCAACATAAAATCCAGAGAATGAGAGGCATTCTCCTTTTAATTGGCCTTTGCCTGGCCATCGGCAGCTGCACTGCGTCCATCTGTGGACCGTTTATCTTCTGGGGTCACCCGAAGGTATCTGGTCTGCCGTCACAGGCCTTGGTGGATTCCAAAAGCAGGGAACTGCCGCTGACGCAACTCTATGCGGAGGCCAGGGCCATTGTGCTGTTTGTGCGGAACTCTACCAGTCGGCTGGAGGGCACCAAGTATCCCATGTTCGAGAATCTCGTCAAGAGTGGTGCCTGGACGTATCTGCCACAGCGAAGATTGGCTGCGGACCCCTTTGGAAGCAGTTCCCATATCCAGGTGAGTGACCATTCCCATAAATACAACGAAAAATGGATACAGAAATAAATGTTTATATATAAATTCAGAGTCGATTATAAATATTAAAAAGCAAATGTATATATGTTGTCTTTTATCTGGGATGCTATAGAAGTCTTGAGAATATTTATAGTCAATTAATAAATAAATAATAAATAAATAATGAATGTATATTAAATATTTTTTAAATTGTACTTTTGGCTTGACCTATTCCCAAATAAAATCCCCTAAGAACATTTGAAATTTTCTGTAAATTATTACCTCTGAAAAATCAATGCACTACTAACCCACTTTCTTTGCGCAGGTCGTGAGCCTCTCGGGACGCGGAGAAGACGACGATGCCAAGATCCTTACAGCCTACAATGAGGCTATAGCCACCTATGGACGAGGCGAGGTTCTAGGCATCCTGGCCAGCCGCAAGGAGGAGACACACTCCCTCAGCAAGCGCGAGGCAGCTGCCGCAGAAGGAGGCGCAGAGGAGGCAAAGTCTAAGCAGGAGGGAGCTGGACCCGAGGAGACTGAGGCCAGTTTCATCTACGTGGCCGAAGGCAACAAGGCAGTCCTCACTCTCAATGGACCGCTGGAGCTGCGCTTAAGCAACGATACTCTACGGCTGGAGGAGCACATCAAGCAGATTACCTTTGATGATCAACGACCGAAGGGCTATGGAAGGCTGAGCATCACCTTCATGTCTTCGGGAGAGAAGTGCACGCTGCGCTTCAAGTTCTCACTGCTTCGAGGATCCTGGACTCTACGGAACGTGGAGGTGGAGTACAGGGACCTGAAGAGCGTGCTTGTGGCACGTGGCGATGAGTACACTTTGCCCTCGGCACCAATTGGTTTCTCTTACCGCTGCTCCGCAACCAATACGAGCTTCATAAATCCCGTGCGGAACGAGACCATCCAGAGCCTGCAGCTCAGCGACTTCCAGGTGGAGCCGTGGCTAAATGGACGCACCAAGTTCGGCGAGGTCTACGACTGTGTGGGCTTCGTGTCGGCCCCCATTTTGGCGGGTTTGTTTGTGGTAACCCTGCTCCTGGGCATCCTGGGACTGGGCATCTCCGCCATGCTCAGCATGCACACTCCCAACAGATTCGAGAGCACGCGCAGCAAGCAGTTGACCTTCACCATTCAGGAGTAGGAGGAGCAAAGGAAACAGTCCATCTGGAGCAGCCATAGCCATGTTCGTCCAGATCACCTATGCGGCATTCAAGCCTTTGGCATTGTTTACCTTGGCCATCGAGCTCTTCCTCATCCATCTGCTCTTTGTGCTCATCGTGCTCTACGTTTATGTGCTTTGGTACTACTGACATTGAATGTGCATTATAAAACCAAAACAGAATGTAATCGAGGATAAAACAATAAACATAAAAATGAACAAAAGTTGGTCAATTAATATTATAAAGCTGTTTACGATATATAAATTCAAACTGAAGAAGCAAAGATTGAGTGGCAAAACGTTGACACAGCATTATCAAATGAATTTAGCTGTCTGTCGGATCTATCCTATAACAAATATATTATCTCAATAGTAAAATATAATTAACTAAATACTCTAAAGTTGATTACAACAAAATTAAAAAGGTACAAATTGCTCTTTGTAATAATAGTAGAGCAGTCGCTAGATAAGCCAATTTAAACAAGAATAAAAATACAATTTTAAATTGTTTGCCATAACCATGATTTGATCTGTATATAAAGATCTATTTATTAAATTTCGCCTCTTCAAGTGAATGAAAGATAATATGTACAAAAATAAAGCATTCTTTATTTACTTTATTATGATTATTTTAATTGGGAAAAAGGGTGTGAAATAAATAGTATAAAATTATCTAGTTATATTTTAAACATTTGTTTGAACATTTTCTTAATTCGTTTACCCTTTAAAACATTTACGTTTTTAAACAATTTTTAAAGAATCTTAAATTAATATATTTTTTAATATAATTCTTTACAGTTTTCCTTGCCATTTACCATTGCTAAACTTTCCATTAAATATGTTTTCTATTAAGTAAGCCACTCTCTCAGTTCCCATGCCAAAGTTCAGTCCACAGGGAAAAGTGAAAAGCGATGAAATTCTGCGCAGACTGCCAAAAAAGGATGAGTGGAGTCTGGCTGGAAATTCTGGTTATCTTGACGGTGGCGGCGGTGTCTCACTTTTATTTTTTTTTTTTTATTCAATATATCTCGCACTATCCCCCCTCCTTACCAAATCGGCAGCTCACTTTCATTGGTCTCACAGCGGCAATGCGCGCAATTAAGCCGCGTTCGCCGATAGAGATGCGTGCGACGGTTGGATTTTCACACTGAAAAATATAGGGAATAATTTAGTATTATAATTAACAAAAATGAGAATAAATTTATATTTTATTTAGAGCATGACTTAGATATAAATAATATTTAAATGAAGCTTTCAAAAAACAAGTCTTAAGTTTCATTTAAAATTTTTACAAAGAATGATTGGATTTTAATTTAGATTTCTTTGTAAGAATTTTACAAGTTTACTATGTTAGTGGCTCTTTACCATCTTATTTATTTACTTAAATTTTTTAATCTGTATAAAAGTATCTGTATCTTTTGGCCAAGACCCCGGCCAAGCCCAGTCTGCTGGCTGCAGCCTCTCTTATTTATGCATCATTAAGTCACGCCAATGGCTCGTTTGAGCCACATTGGTTTGTTTTGCGTGTGCGTTTGTCCAGTCGGGTTTTGGGTTTTGGTTTTTTGGGTTCGAATTCGGTTTCTACGACTGACACTCGACATGGGATGCCAGACAGGGGACCGTGGCTGCTGCTGGCTGTGGGCCACCCACTTTTCTCCACAGATTTTCCAAATACAAATTTTTGTGTGTGTGGATCCCCGGAGAGAAGAAGCGAGAGGAGATAGCGATCGGGAGGCACTCACCATATTGGCCATATTGCTGGACCCGCGGAAGTGGGTCGCCTTTCGGTCGATTGCGTTCACTTTTTCCTGTGCGGCTCTTTACTTTTACTGTCAACCGAACGTGCCTCAAGTTGCAAGCAGTTCACTGACTCGCCCCAAACAGGGACCGAGAGAGAGAAAGAGTGAGAGTCCCGTCCCCTAACCGCACCTGATTCTGTAATAAGAATCGCGATCGAGCGGCCAAGCTGGCAAAAGTTTGTGAAAGTTGCTGCCAAACGGCCTGTCCAGGAGCCGGCCATATCAGCCACATGATGTGCCGATCCACCGAGATGATGCACTTAGAGAAATGCTAGCTAGAGGGGTTTACTTTTACTTTGATTTTATTAATGATTCCTTTAAATATTTATTATAATTAATTAATAATAATTAATATTATTAACGTTACAGTAATATTTATAGCTCATAACCTATCACAAATTATTTCATTTAAATATTAATTAAAGAAAGTATCTTTTTCTGTGCTTTGGGAATACTTACTGGCATTGGCTTAATTTCTCCCTCACTCAACATCCATCCAAGTGATGAGTTTAAGCTTTAATTGCAGGTCGTAACCACCGCAATCAAGAAGGGGAGACAAATCTGTGCACTTTCCTCCTCTAAGGGCCTTATATAAGAACCCAATCCATACACATAATGCGGCATGAAATTCAATTATTTTCACGGAAGCTGGACGTGTGAGACCCGAGCCGCGGATGCTCCACAATGGATTGGTCTTTGGAGTGGGGGGATTAATCAATTCAAAGGGCTGCCAGCAGCGGAAATGGGCTTTGTATCTGTAACTCTGTATGTATCTCCGCATGTATCTGCGACGAGTGCGCTGATGTTTATCTGCAAGATTCGTGCACTTGGCTGCGGTGTTGGCAGCTGATGAAATTCATGAGGATTACGAGTGCATCGTGGGATGAACTGGGATCTGCCCTTTATGGATGATTCCCCTGACGATTGACCAACTTCTCCTGCTGTCCACAGTTTGAAATATGCTTCTTGTCATGGCTAGGAAATCGGGTCAAGTGATCAATCCAAACGATCACTGAAAGTGGCAGTCATCCCGAGTCACTTAGGAGTCTGCAGTTTGCAATTTGCAGTTTGCAACTAGCAGCGGCTAGTTGTGGGCCTCATAATTACTCCGCTCAATATTTGTGTTAAGTTTTACGATTATTGCCACATTTTTCCAGCGAAAGAGAAATCGCCAAATGGCAGGATTGGCAGATGTCTCAGCAGGGGGAAAAGCAGTCGAGGCATAAACTCAGTTGCCTCAGACCTGACAAATGTCGCAGCCTGAGTAAGTGCACTGGAAAACTATGGTTTTCCTTGAAGGTAATGGTTTATGAGTTGGGAAAATTAAAGAGATTTGGAAGAGACTTTGAAAGGGATGATGTAAACTCTGAAAAGGAGTTTCAGAGCTATGTTGTTCATAGTTCAGGACATTTTTGAATTCCATTTTTTTCCAAGTGTAACTAACGCAGTGAAAAGTGCGCAGGCGAAGCTCTGGAGCACTCGAAACGAAATGGAAAAGCGAAAAATCAAAAGGCAAAGAGCCCCATCAAATTGGCGACATTTCGCACACGAACATGAGGAGCTGATGTGTGGAGGAGCAATGCAGCCGTGGAGCCATGCCACCGAGGTGGAGCAGCCATCAAGCATCGAGCCAACACCATCAAACATTAAATATTGGCCACTGGCGACAATCCGATGCGTTTAGTAAATCAAAGCGTTAATTACTTGATTTGGTAAGCGGTTTCCCAATGCGCCAAAAAGCCTCTGGTTGCTGGCTTGTTTTTCTACCGTTTCGCCTAAAAATTTTCCCGCAAATATTTGTCCACCTGTCTGACTGACTTGTCTACCTGCGTTGCTGCTGCTGCTGCGTTGGCGAAAAGTGAAATGCGCGCTTAGAAAGGAAAAGGAAGATCTGCTCTGGGAATATTCGAGATACAGATGTTAGCCCGGTTCGCTCCATTACCGGAGACCTTGACTTATTAACACCTGATTTCTGGCCGCTTGAATTTGGATTATGGCTTGGATAAGTACAGCACAGCAGCGGAGCTCTACGCGAAGATGTGTATTTTATTTTATGGCCGTGTCGCAAGCTTAACGCCCTGTTAAGCCGGCTAAATGCAAATGCCGCACACAGACCTGCCGCGAATAAATGGGCTCAATTCCCCCTGTGTGCCAAAGCATCCACCATACATCGGAGTAGCCCCACCATCACTCACCTTTGGTGGGAGCTCGTTAATTGCTCCGCTTTGGTTACAGTTTGTGGAGCGTCTTCCAATTGCGCGCAACACGTGAAGGTGTCGCAATTTTCGGGCTCTCAATGTATTTCTCGTAGTCTCGGTCTACTCTATATGTATGCGATATGGTGATCCCCAGATAGACCATTTGCTCCGAGGCCGTATCTTTTGGCCAAGGCGCTGGCAATGGGCTCCAATCAGCGCCACTCGATCTTGGCTTCGTTTAGTTCATCTTCCCCCGCCGGAACACGGAAAATAAATACACATTTTGTGATAATCTAGTTGAGGGTCTTTTGAATTTTATTGGAAAATATTGAGGGGTTTCTGGGAAGGTATTTATATTTGATTATGAATGCTATTAAAATAAATCTACAGTAAATTAAGATTAAATTATTATTAATCATTAAATAAAATAATCAAGCCTTTGAAAGTTAAATTAAAAAGTGAAACATCAATAATAAGAAAATAACTTGGAAATTATATCGAATTTCCTCTTAAGAATTAAACCAATTCGCTTTCAAACTAAGCTTTGAAATTTATTAATAATAATTAAAAGTCAAGCCGAGATACTTAAATAAACAGCTATTATCCAAATTTTCCCTCTGTGCATGCCAAACGATTGGGAGTGAAGTCAACACCAGCCCCGCTTTTGTTTCAGCTAACATTTTTCACCGTTTGCTGCCGGTGAAATTAATCCGCCTCTGGCATTGGCTAATTAAGCTAATTAGCTGAGACTGGGCTGGAACCAAAGTGCAGCCCACCCAAACGGTATGCAAAATTGAAGCAGATAGACAGCCGAGGCCTTTCCCACAGTTGCATCATACCAAAAGTCATAAGCCTTCAGATTAGAGGAGATTCTAAATTCGGCCTTTGATTATTTGGGAACTTTTCCTTGGGCCAAGCCAAGCAACAGTAGAAAGCTTGCTTTAAATGCGATTTCCTCCACAACTTGATGCGGCCAAAACCGCACACACTAACCCAAATTCCCCAACTCCAAGTCGAGGCCGTATCCGAAACCGAATCCAAATCCAAGTCCCATGATGTGGAGCCCCCCGCGGAGGCGTCCATTATTGCAATTAAACTAACAATCGGTAAATGGCAGCAAAGCAGCTGCATCTTGGCTTGCACTTTCCGCTGCCAGCGCCTTAACTTGGCCAAAAACAAACAAACATCGGCTATTAGTTGGCTCAATTCAAATCGGCCGCCGGGCGGTGGAAACAGCTGCTGCTGTCTTTTGAACACTGCGATAAAAAATGGGTTTCTATTAAATGGTAACAAAAGTAAAGTTGATTAGTGGAAGTAAAGCTGCAAGGATCTTAAAGGATTGCTTTATTTTTTAAGTAAAATTTTTTGGTATATATCTCTACAGATTTTGTATATTATTGTTTTAATAAAAAATAAGTAAACTCCTTTTGAAACTATTTAATTTTCTGTGCATTTCTTAACTTTTCCAGCCCGCTTTTGTGGCAGACTTAAATCTCGGTGGGGTTTAGTGGAGCTCCAAGCTCCATGGCTCTCTGTCGCCGCCTTGATCTTTGCTCTGTGGACTTCGAGTCGCGCGAAGAGTGTGCGCGCCTGCGCAGACCTCTATTTCTTTCTCTTTCGACGCCAGTCGCTGCCGCTTGAAGGCAGCCCGAGCTGCAGCTGCTGCTGCTTTGGTCATGACATTCGTTCAGTCAGTTTGGGACTTTTACCGCGATCGGTAGTGCTACTCCGGCTCCGTATTTTTCTTTTGATTTTCTTCAAACATTTTTCCGCGCGTGCTTGAACGGCAAACGAACGAAATAGTGAGAAGAATTTAGAAGAGTGAAGGGGACAGAGACCGAACAGTGAGGAATTTCCCGTGGCATTTGCACCCCACAAATGTTGAATCAGTTAATGAAGTGCAAAAATGTTTGTAGACGAGCTTGTCAAATGGAAATTGCCAGTCTGAACAACTAAAAAAGACACGAAGGCACCGTCAACGCTTTGATTTGCGGTTGCATTCTGCCAGATACAAGCTCAAGCTTCGAGATACAAGATACAAGATACAAGTACAATTTTAAAAACCCCTGAAGTCGGTATTTGACCCTGTCGCTTTCGGCAGCCAAGTGAAAATTGCACAGCAGCCGTTGGGGAAAACGGGCGACTGCGACTTTTCCGGTGTCAAGCGAGAAGAAGACCTGGCGGACTCTCCTGCGGATTGGATCTCGGATCTTGGATTAGTGGCACACTTACCCACAACCAGCAACGCTGGTATAAAAAAACACCATGTAAGTGGCACGAAAACAACATCTTGTGTGGGTGCCAGCGGAGTGGAGCACCAATAGAGTTGAACGCTCCGAAGATGAAAACATTACCAGAAATTTTCACATGTTTAGTGGGAAGCCAAGCGCATAATAAGTAACTTTCCTCAAAGCTGCTGAGCTTCCAGCACAAGATACTTGTGGTGTGATTAAAAAATATATTATTATGGAAATTGTTAAAGTTAAATAAATGGTGCATCTTTAATGGAAGCTATCTTTGTAGGGGCTTTAAACTATCACACCTTTTTCTTGTTGAAGAAAAGTAAACTAATATAATTAATACACATTTTAAATTAATTTATAAACTCATCCTTAGCTGCAGGTATTAGGTTATTAAATACCCTTGTTACCAACTAAAATTAAATCATTATTTAAATAAAATTCATCTCTGACACATAGACCAGATGTCGAACAATGAACTCTAAAGTTATACAAATATTATGCCACACCTTCGGGAAAAGCCATAAACAGACATCAAAATAACCACTCGGCCCATGCTTACTATGTCATCCAAATGGCATTGTTAATTAATTTTCTTTTCTAACCATCTAATCAGTGCCTATATCCGAGATTTCTTGCCATAAACCTGCGTTGACTGCTCCCCAAACAAGCCGAGATTCGGCGCATAATTAGATACTTTCCTCAAATCGGATGCTTAGCCTCTCATTATGGCTGCTTAGTCAAGGGTCGGTCTGTGCTAATTTATGCAGATTGTGCGAAGATCTTTCCCAGAAACAGAGCTAGTGACTCCAGTTGGCGACGCGTCGCCAATTAGCGGCCAAGCAGCTTGCAACTTGGCCATAAAACAGAGACTACTCCCGGCTGTTCCTATTCTAATTGAATGAATGAAATTAACCCAGTTTCGGGCCCGACTTGTTCCCATCATAATTGAGGTGCTACTCCGGTGAAAAAAAAGAGCCGAAAAAAGTTAATACGAATTAGATTGTGGCCGAGCTGTCAAACTTTGATGGGCGGCCGGACTTTGGCCCAGAGCCCTGGGACCTAACTAGGTCTCCAGTCAACTTCGGGGGCACCGCCTGCGGGGTCTTTTGTCTTAGCCGCGAACTATTTGTGCTTTATGATGGAATCAATCAATGGGACTAGAATGGATATGGTAATTTTCCCCGAAGATCTCCGGACTTGGGAACCTGAAAAGAGGGCCGTTCTTCCCTTTGTGGCTGGATGGATGGTCGGGTAACTGTTTTGAGATCGTTCCGTAAACAAGTTTCTTTGCAGAACTTGTGCGTTGTTCGCCTAACGACAATAAATTCGCGCCGCTTTGTCTCGGCCGGATTTTGAGGTCAACTTGATTGGGTCGCTTCGCTCTCTTTGATTAACGGCTTGCTTTTTGCCCATCTGTGTTGTTATTCTTTTGGTAATCGGGCCGCTAATTGCCACAGGTACCCAGGTACACAGGTGTCCGGGCGAGATTGTAATGAAACCCCAGCAGGCCTCAGATGCGAGTTTCCAAGTTAGTTGATCGCAATCAAATCTTAATGGCAGCCGCACGCCATCTATGGGCTCTGTAGTCCGACTTCATCCCGAGCTCGTTATGGAACCCATTATGACAGAGCCAGAAATCAGGGAACTAGCTACAAGAAATTGCGAAATATATGAAAAGTCTAGACTAAAGGGATACTTGGTACTTGCTATGAATTAAAGTCATTAAATAAGGGAGATTATTTATAATTATTTTTTACTGCTGGATTTTATATTATTTATATTTACACCTTATATTTACAAATTCTAAGATTAGCATTCACAATTTCCCCAAATAAACCCTTAAGAGGTATCAACTTGAGTCGAAATCAAGGCACCTCTCTCGATTGCAAGCAGAGCACGGGGTCGCGGCAATTAGAAGTTTGTTGGCCTGCGAAAACCTACAGACTATCGCAGAGCCCAGCTCAACTTTATAACGAATTGCTGTAATAACAATAGTGGCGATGTGGCGGAGCAGCGAGCGTTATGTTTGTCTTCTGGCCAGCACAACAAATCATTTCACATCGCCGCATTTCTATTTTCGCTGGGTTCATTAAACCAACTGAGACCCGGAGTGTAACTAAAAGCCGCAGCCAAAGATACAGATACAGATACAGATACAGCTTGGTACGCAGATAGAGATACACTCGGGTTCTGCGGCGACAAGTTTGGCTTCCGTTCTCAGCTGCCGCTCGTTTGTCACCGGCTTACATAACTCCCAACTCTGGTTTCCCTCTTAGCCCTTTTTTATTTGGTTTTTGCTGCTCTGTTCTGTGATGTGAGTTTCTGATGTGAGCCAACGAAGCGCATCCCGAGTGTCAGGGCCACGTTTGTATGGCTTTCCCAGCCGATGGCATCTTTCAATTTGTCGCCCGTGTGCTCATAATTGTCGGATAATATCACCATTTCCCTTTGTGTCCGTCATGTCTGGAGATTCTCTTTTGGATTCTCGCCACATGAGCTCAGCGGAATGTGGCATCTTTTTGTTTATCTCTCGGATTTCGCACGGTGCATGCATGCTGGGAAAGATTGCGAATGGCTAAGCTGATCCTGCCTGCTGTTTTGGCAACACGTACACGCAGATCTGATCTGATCTCTTTCCCACAGTGCCACGCCCTTGTGGTACAGTGGAGCATTCATTCATTACCAGCGGAGCAGCGCCGGTGGACACACCTTCCGCGCGCCTTTTGGCTAACGGTAACGGCACTTACAAGTATTGCCAAAGCGCACTTAGGCACTTAGTTACCTTCAATTAAGGCGTCTACCTGTCCGTTAAGCCAGTCCGCAAATGCACGACGTCTGACCTTTGCCGCGTTGGGTCACTGTCACCTCCGGCTCCCGAGTCTGGGGCTTTTAGCTGGAACTACAACGTGTACAGGGGGCGCACACACACTCGCCCAAGATTATTAATTGAAGTTTTAAATTAAAGAAATATTGCAGAGAGAGAAAACATTATATTTATAAGGTATTTAAGAGAATACTTAAATAATTTTAACTATTAAATCCACAGGCTCCAAGCCACAAATTAAGAAAACTTTCCGAAAATATTAAGGAAGCCTTTAAAATAAATTCAAATAAAATCACACAGTTAATAAAATGGTTTAATAAAAATATCATTCAAAAGCTAGAGAATCCTAAAACATTATCATTATAAACTGAATATATTTTTAAAAATATTTTCCTCTCTGTAGACATATGAGTAGTTCTATATACCTAATCCCCGCTGTGGTCGGCTGCTTTTCCTCGCTTTTCGGCTGGTTGGTAAATATATTTTATGTGCTCCTCCGCTCGATTCTCGGGAAGACAAACATGGTCCGCTCTTTTCGGTTCGGGTTGGTTGCTCTAGTGTCCATTTCCCCCGATTCCCCATGAAAACGGTTAGGCAAGGGGTTACCCCCCTCAATAACCCTGCAGGTGTCCAACTTAAAATTTCTTTTAAAATTTTGTTTATTTATTTGTTCCAACTAACATTAATGGTAAAGCATTTTGGCTGTCGGCTAAAAGGCATTTTCCTTGGCTCCCGAGAAATAGCTGGAATACGTGGCTGCCTTTTTTGAAAAACATTTTCCTAGTTGTCATTGCAGAGGTGGAAACTCCCACCAACCTGTGGCATTGTACATCTCGGGCTATGCGTGGCGCCTTAACTTATGATAAATTATGGCGGCTGGTGTTGTTGTGCCGGTGAAAGTGCAATTGTTTTGTGCGCGAATTCTTGCCAAAGAGATTTCCTATTTGTTATTAATCGCGGCATTGTGTCTGGCCATTTTTCAGACCCCCCCGGACTCCCGACCTCCGACTGACTGGTGACTGGAGCCGTCATAGTCCCGCATTGCCATGGAGCCCACGCCCAATATGCTGTAAGCAGTCCCACTGAACCCGCATCTGCATCTCAGACTCTGCATCCGCATCTGCATCTCTCAGCCTTCGCATCCGCATCTGCATCTGTACAAAGCCATTCCATTAACCCACAACCGAGTAACCTGAGTAACCTCGAGTTAACCGCGCCTGCAGGAAGCAGATTTTGCTGAAGAACCACCAGGACGCCATCCTCCTTTCGCAGGGCATCCATCCGTCGCCGCCTCTGTCCATTTGCAGTGGTTCTATGGCGGACAGCAGGGAAAGGATTCGAGGTCCTTCCCGGGATGGCCGGGAGTTTCTGACGAGTCCCAGGCAGGTGCTGCGCCGCTTGATGCTCCTCTCGGAGGGCAGGCAATACAGAGAGGCTGCTGGAGTGGTGGGGCGCCTGGGTCCCTCGGTCCTGCGATCTGTCATCGCTGAGCTGCCGTTGGATCTTCTGCTGGAGCATCTGCCACACAGTGCCTACCTGCTGGAGTCGTTTTTTACCAGGTAAAATCTAATAAGCCAGTTAAAGTCTTCCTTTAACTTGAATCTCAACATCTCCCCGCAGACTAACCACCTTGAACACCAATCCCAAGCCTGAGGTGCCCAGCGAAACGGTAGCCTGGCAGCTGGTACGCCTCTTCGCCAATCCCCACGAGTCTGGACTGCGTCAGCGCTGCACACGACTGCTCCAGGCTTTGGCCCAGTATGAGCCAGCTCTCCGGCAAACCGTGAGGGATCGCAGGCGAAGCTTCGATAATGCAGTACAGGGACTAGGAGTCCATGGACTCACCACCGATGCCTCCGGCCAGCTCATATCCCTGCATGTGGCTCTGAAGACGGAGCTGCAGCGCCATGTGGACACCTACAAGATGGCCATTCACAAGCTGGAGGAGCTGAGCATGGTGACAGTGAACCAGGACCCTGCCCATTCCTCCCACCAGCGTCTTTTGGCCATTAATTATGGGGACATTCAGCAGCGACTGATTGACAACAAAACCCTGCTCACAATGCTGGACAAGCCGGCGTTGAAGCAGCTCCACACTCTGGTGGAGAACCTGAGCACGCGAGTTGAGAACGACAAGGAGGTGCTGTCCTGCGTGGGCCAAGTGCGTCGCCTGGACTCGCAGGCGCTGGTCGAGAAGCGTCCCGCTGCCGGCCTGCTGATGAACTTCTCCCGCGGCTGCGAGGTGGTGCTCCATATGATGGGTCCCGAGGGAGGTCCACCTGGTTCCCTGACCGGCTCCATGTCCATGGGCAAGGCCACGCCACCAGGAGGAGCCAGTGGAAGCAGCTGCAGCGATGGCTATCACTCGGATGATTCAGGCAGCGATGATGGAAGGTAAGAATTCATTTGAAATACTTTCATTTTGCTTTCTCGAAATTATTTTATAAGATTTCATGTTAACATGACTTTTAACAAAACTAATTATCATTCCCAATACCTGATTCTAACACTTGACCTGCTTTGAACATTGGTGGAACACCCACATTAAAGTCTCAGCCAAAAAATAACTCCAAGCCGCAGCCAACTCTCACTTGCTGCCATCCCACGTTCCAATCTGTTCCTCATCTTTGGTTTATTATCTCTAGCTTCTCACTTCTCCTATTCTCATATATGTTTCTCTCACTTCCCCTTTCTCCACAGCGAAATGGTGTCGCTCTATCGGAGTCTCTACGTCGAGAACCGAGCGGACGCACTGGAGGCGTTGGACAGTCTGCCGCAGATAAAACACGCGCACAGCCTCAAGGGGAAGATACTCTTCTCGATGATTGTGGTGAGTCCGAGTTACTTGAGCTTCAAGATGATAGATCTCTGGCCTAGGATAGGCCCTAAAGGCAACATAATGAACCGAAAAACATTTCAAGATTAACTCGATCGGGAGAAATTAGTGCCAATTGCGTGTCGGACAATCTTTTCTCTTGTCTGCCAAAAAGATTAATACATTTTCTAATTGGGTGTGTCTTTAAAAACATTTTTATGTCAATTACGAGCTTTTTATGAGTTTAATTTTTTGATATATGTAAAGTTTGTAGACAAGCTATGAATTTATTGAATAAAGGTTTGGGTTAGGTCTAGGCTTTTAAACAAATATTTTAAGATGAAATCAAGCTATAAACAATGTTGTAAATTTCTTGTCCAGAAAATAGATGGCTTTGTAATATCTTTTTTGAAAAAATGGGTTTCATTTATTAGACTATTAATGCCAATTTCACTTGTCACTAACTTAAAGTCTTAGTTTTTGGTAGAAGTTTTGTAAGGAGTTGTCAAAGCCTATTCAATTTAAAGAAGCTCAAGTTATAATGAAGCTGGAATCTCATTGTTTTTAACTGGAACAATCGCGTGTTATAACCATTTAGCAATTCAATAGCTGTCACAATTTCAATGCAAAATTTCTCTAAGCAACACCTTATGCAAATGAGTTCAAAGAATGCCTATTCTTCAGGCATCACACAATAAATCATGCAGATAGAATTTCTATTTCTTTCTTGCCAAGTTAAGCCAAGGCAGCTGACGAAGATTACTTTCAATTTTCAAGTGCTTGGCCATCAATTACCAAGACCAGAGCCGTGGACTATGAAGCTTCAGATCCTGTCAGACCACAAATTGCCGTTGCAAAATATCAATTTGGCCAGATCGCAATCGCGTTAGAGGATGATTAGGCGTTGTGGAAGCGAAAAGCGAGGGAAAGTGGAGCGCCGCAGGGTGTCAGAAATTACGTAGGCACTTGAGATTATAGCTGATCGAACCACTTTCGATCGGTGAGATGAATGACACTTTCCCAGAAAAGAAAAGAAAACTCTGGCAGAGATCGGAATGCATATTGAAAGAGATTAAATCTGATAAAGAGGAGTAACTGCCATAATATTTAATATTTAATAATACAACTTTATTTTGGGGTTTATTTAAGAATTTCTATTTAGAAACTCTTTTTATATACAATTTAAGATTACTTTATTTATATTATTTCCTTCGCTTAGCTCTCCTTCCGCCTGTGCCACGGTATGCGGGAGCGAAAGGTGCTGGAGGTGCGGCGTGCTCTGAACTGCTCCCTGGAGGGCAGCAGTGAGACGACTCTGGCTTTGGACAGATCTGTGCGCCAGCATCTACACGAGACCGCCGATAGCTTTCCGCTGGGTGAGATCGAGCGGTCGGTGTTCAACCAGGTGCTATCCACGCTGCACGAATACCCCTGCCTGGAGTCCTGTCCCCCGCTGACGCACTATGTCAGTGCCTGTGTGCGTCTGGCATGGAGGATGATCAACCAGAAGTCGCCCTATTACCTGGACATGGACTTTAACCTCGGTGGGTGTTTTGAGGGTGTTTTTTAATCCTGAGCTTATGGCTAAATATATAACTTTCTTCTAGGTTTTCTGCGTCCCGAGAAACACGAGCGGCATCCCCAGGCAGACCGGCGATCGGATCTGATCAAGGCTTTCCTCTGGCCCGCTTTGATGCAGAACAATCAGTGTGCCTTCAAGGCGGTGGTGGCCACCTGAGGATCCACTTTGGCATCCTCCTAAGTTAATACTATTTGTACATATTCCCGCGTGTCTTACCCAATAAAGATTTAACCCCTAAGCTCCTGAAAGTGTTGTTCTTAAGCGTAACTTATGGGATTCAGACGGATGCACTGGCTCACGTTTTTGTTGGTGCACAGCAGCGGATGTTCGGAGTAGAACTCCACGATTTCAGAGGGGGAACCGAAGTATCGCTCCCCGGACTTCCGTTGGCCAATGGCGTAGCGTTGCCTCCTGTCCAGCTGTCGGACGAAGAGGTGGTAGTACTGGTCCGAGGCCCAGATGCTCACAATGTAGCGGATGCACTGATCGGCTGCCTTGAAGGGACGAACCAGGCAGGAGCCATCCTCCCTGCCTTGGAGCATTCGTTCCGCGGTGGCACGATCCACGGTGAAGTAGTATTGCTCCGTTTCCACATGCCGCTCCTCGATCTCCGTGTAGGTGGCATCGGTGTCCTCTGTGAGGATAAGAAATGATAGAAATTATCTTTAAAACACAAGTAATAAACGTTTAAAAAGGGTAAAACGTTTGTTTATTCTGAGCTGTGCCCCGTTTGTTGATTGTTTTGAAAGTGATCGGCAAACGTTAAGACCAAACAGAGATCTCGATCGGCGAGAACTCACCCACAATGACGTAATCTTGGTGGCGCCGATCGTCATCAGTGCTGGAAACCCGTTCCACGACGGCAACGTCACCCTCTTCGCCGGCCTGCCGCTGATAACCGCCACAGCAGCCGCACAACACGGTCGATCTCAGCCGCAGCTCCATCAGACTGTCGAGCATTCGGAGCAGCAGATTGTGCAGAACCGTCCAATAGACACGTGCACACCAACAGCACATGTCGAGGTATCTATCAGCTTATCTCCGAGGCTCTGGATTAGTACTTCGATCGGTGGAGCCGCCGCTCCCGGCGTACATCTTCCGCAGGCGTGTCTAGCTCAAGACTGAATACCACTAAAAACACGCTGAAACCCAGAACTCGGAGCTCAACGCTCAGAACCCGAAACTGATCAGAAGCCGAAGCAAACTGGCGCTGCGTCTTAATTAAAATGAGCTTAGTGTGCGCTTGTGGGGCTCGAAATGTCCATATGTAAATACCATCCAGATATGATATGGATATGGCTATGCCTGGCAAAAAAATAAGTGCACATTCAATGGGGGATATTGTTTGGGGACCCGCGAAGTAACCGAATACTCGAATTGCATTTGCTGGGGAGTGCAGCCAAGTGCATATCGTTTCCGACTCGCCACTTTGGTTCCCATACACGAAACGGAAAAAATTTAATATATTCTTATAAAGATAACTACAGTAAAGTATATATTTCTAAAAATATATTAAAATAAAACGAAAATATTCTATGGAAATTTATTTTGAATATAGAATTGTTTATTTCAATGGCAACAACTAGGAATTCTTTTCACTTCTTTAGTACATTTATGTTTAGTTTCTTAAACATAATTCCGTTGTGTGAATTGTATATAAAATAGTAGTATTTAAATAGAATTTCTTCGAGTGCATAAATTGTGACAATTAATAAACGTTTTGCACTCGTGCACGAGTCTCCCCTTCCCTTCCCTTCAGTATTTATTGCTGCTTATCTCCGTTTTCTCTACTTTGTAGAATTCATTGAATTTGCCTGAAATTTTCAGAGGGGAGAGGAGCTTATATCACATTTCTGTTGCTACTATATAACCGAGACGATTTGGAGCCGAGTGGTTAACATATGGTTTTCGGTGTGAAGCCTGCCTTAATGTTTACACAGGGAGAAATATGGGTTTTATTTTATATAAATTAAAATATTAAGAAAAATATTTTTTATATGTTATGATTATTTCCTTGAGGTTTTGTTTAAGAAGATTTATGTTTGCCCTTGCAGGGATTGTAGGGGGATTGTATAAGTGTATTTAGAAGCTGAAACTTTCAGTATGATTAAGAATTAACCCAGATTAAACATAGATATACTAGTTATATGCATTACAATCACAGATCAAGTATAATATTTATCGCTGATATCGCTTAACAGTATCAAAAGGCAAACAGATTCTGAAATACTTTAGCAATAGCTCATTTATGGAAATTAAAGCCACAATATAATCTTGCAAATTAAAACTCAGACTTAATTTACATATCAATAAAAGCCTAAATGTGTTAAACAAAAATCATAAAACAAAAAAGGAGCTAAAGTTGAGACCTCAAAGTTTTTATATCCTTGCAGTTTGTAACTTGATTAATGATATTTTGATCAAAAATATATGTACTTTATTACCCTGCAATATCTTAATAGATACTTACTATCTAAAGATAATTTTCAATCCAAACAAAATTCACCAAAAGATACAAAAGCTATCTGCCGGATGGCTAGCTTGGACACCAACCATTCGTTTTCAAATACTTTCACCACACACAACAAAGTGGTGAGTTAGCTGCGCAGAGCAATATTTCTTTTCCCTATCTCTATCTCTTTTCTTCCGTTGCCCATTTCCCTCGCACACACTTTTTCAAATTCTAAAAATTCAAAAGCAATTAAATTTAATGCCGTAAATTGTGCGATTTGACGTCGGTCCAAGCGATTGCAGGCAAATCTCCTTATGGATCGCAGCAGGGACGTGCCAATGGACACCGAATGGCCGGCACGTGGGGCATATATGCTTAAGTCAGTGGGTGCGTTTAAATCTGACAAATCTGGCCAGAGACTAGTGGCAACGACTACAGTACAGATTGGTTTTGAAGGAACTTATTTATAGGAACTTGTATTGGCTTCAGTTAGTTTGAAATTCAAAGGTGTTAATGTTTATTTTTATATTTTTTTTTGTTAAAGTTTATTTTTAATTAGTTTACAAAAATGTATAATAAAGATTTGGGTGTATAGTTGTGTTAGTTTAAATTCAAAAATATATTTGAAGCAGAATTCTGTGACAATAGGCTTAGCAAAGTTTAAATTAAATTAATGCATATTAAAATGGTTTGAAATTAACTTTTAACTAATTAAATTACCGTATAATTTGATTGTATTATTGAGACCTATTTGAGATTCGTATTCAATTGGAATCTAAAGCTTTATACATTTATTTTTATTGCAAAAATTCTATAAATGCCACAATGTATTTAGTCCAAAAAAGAGTTTAATTATTCATAGAAATGTATTATTAATGTTTTACTTTATTATTCCAATGTGAAATAAATAATAAATATTAATAGACTGAGACAACTTTTCATTTAAAATATTTCAGTTACCAATTCTGCTATATTTGCATATTCGAAGGCGACTGTGCACATAACCGATATCTACAGTATCTAAGATTTTTCCAATTTTATAACGTATACGCCGCATGGGCTGCAACAAGCATGGCTGCTCGCTGCTGCTCGCTGCTGCTCGCTGCTGCTCGCTGCTCATTCGGGTTTTGTTTGCACATTAAAAGCAGTGACTATTTGCTTAGCAGTAGACAAACATCTCTGCACGCTGGTCACGTGCACAAAATGTCAATAAAGCGATATATTCCCGGCCATTCGGATGAGAGAGGGCCGGTGGGGGGGGTATTAATAACAATACTCAAACAATACGATCGCACTCCGCGGAACAGTAGCAGCGAAGTATCAGCGCCCACAACAATAACAATAACAACAACGGGCAATTAATATGCGGCAAACAATTTTGATGAACTGCTAACAAGCGGCTGTTGATGGAAGCGGGATGCCGAGGGTGGGCTTGGGGGGTTTATAGAGATGACAGACCCATAAAGTAACAAAGTCGCACAAATTGATTTTGGCCAAACGATTATTTTCGGGGGTTGCGTGCTCTTGGGCACATCCGCCTGGAGCTGCCTGAAGTGCTCCGCCGATGCCCCCCACCGATGCCAAGGATCAACCAGCTGGCCATCAATTTCAATGAATCGATTGATTGAGAGCATCGTCAATTCTTGCGGGCAGTCAAATTCATTTGTTGGTCAAAGAACCGAAGTGCCCGGAAAATATTTATCACGCATTTTGGTTTACGTCTCAATTGTGTGTGAAATTCGGTTGGGAAAAATAGAAACACTTCTCGAAGAAGGGTTTTTTAAGGAGCTGTAAGAAATATAAATAAATAAAATAATTAAGAATTAAGAATACAATTAAATTCTGATTTAAATTCAACAGAAAATCACACAAATCTTAAATAAAGTCAATAAATCAATTCAGGGATCTTCTTTAATTTATTATTAAATATTTAATTAATAATAAAATATTTAATAATGTTCCTATTAATTCCTCCCCCATTGTAAATGTACCTGGGAGCGTACAAAAAAATTTACAAAGGTCAGAAGCCGACAAAAAATAGAAGAAACAATCTCGGCGGCGACCATAAGTCATAAGTATAAAAGCTGGCATATTTTATTTTAGCCATTTTATGATTATTTCCGGACGGAGAAGGGAAAGCCGTAGAAATGCAGGCCCAAAACTCACCACAATATTCACCAGGCTTTCCACCCAGCACCCAGCATTGGGCGGCAACGCACTCAACAGGCGTCCATGGTGGGAGGCTCGGGGGCTTGGCGACCCGAAGACCCACAAGACCCGAACCCAGAAGACCCCGCCGAGCCGAACCCCAAGCGGAGCCGCCTTGCCTTGGTCCGTGCGAAGCGTTCGCGCATTTTGCCGTCGAGCGTTGGCCAGCGCGGTGGAATTCCGCACATCCGCAGATCCGCCCTCAAATCGTAGATTCGCAACGGAATCGAAATCGAAATCAACATCGAATTTGAATTTGTATTCAGTTTCTCCCATAAAAAATTAATAAACAAATTAAAAATCCAGTGCGAACCGATATGCGAGAGTGTCCCTGTGTGTGTGTGCTTTGTCTCAATGAAATGCCAAACTAAATAAATAATAAATAAGAAATAAAAGTTTTCCATCCGCTCTTTTATGGCGAACCGAAAAAAAGTGTCAATTTAATTAGCGACTCGGCGGCCGAAATAATTTGAAGAGATATCGAGGCGAAACAGGTGATTGGAACCTCGGATTGGATTCGCAACTGCTACCTGTGGCTCCACCTCCACCAATTCGCATCGATCCTCGGCCAATTCCAGGTAACTACATAGTGAGTTGGCCTAAACAATTTGCACTGTTCGCACTGGCCGCTCTAAATAATTAAATGTTTATTTATGCTACGGCAAGCGAATAACATATGCTAGCCTTCCGACAAAAAAAAAATCAATAAAATTTGGACTCTTATGTTTATGCTGACCACAGGAATTAATTGCAAAGAAAACCATAAAATTTTAGGCTCTAACCAAAGGGAATTATGTTTATGCTGACCGCAAATCCAACTAAATATTTGCATTGCGGCGTTGCTCCACCTGTTGCTTGTATCGCATGTCCTGCTGATTGGCTAATTGATGGCCTACACTTCCGCCTAGCAGTTAGCCATTTATTCAGCTATATATCCAGGGTATATATATTCAGAGCCACCCTTGACCCTGTCAGCGGGCTGCCCATTAAATCATCCTGAACAAACAAATTAGCGCAATGAGTGCATCAATAAACAAAGTTCACCTGCTGCCCTCCCACTACAAATTCAGCCAAAATCTGAAAATCTAAAAGATAACATTTTGAGGAACGTGCATCTTATAGTTTGCAGCCCCTGAATTATGGGTGATTTTGTTTTGGAATAACCCGCGAAGCGAAACAAAAGGAAAAGCTAAAGCTAAATGAACCGAACCGAACAGAGCGAGTGAACATCAAAAGCGCTTTATCGCGACGGTCGGCCGCTGGGAGGTACTATACTATATGGTACTATATCTATCTGTCTATCTATCTATCAGATGCACACGGCGCTTGTAACCGCAATTCGCATGGTCTCCTCCCTGCCGCTGCCTCTGCCTCTGCCTCGGCCAGTGGCCGGTGCTCTTGATTGCGCCTTTGTGTATAAATTAATTAAATTAAAAGTTTCCGGTTAAGCCTCCAAATGCCGACAATTGCATACGAAATAAGACACAATGCCCGATGCCGAATGCACTTGAAGGAGCAGCCCCTCGATAAGCGCACGCACCCCTTTCCAGAAACTTTCACTCGATTCGAGATTCGCAATAGTGCAAATAATAAGAGGCACGCATGTTTGTGATGCAAATATTGAGTGTATATATATTTATTATTAAATACGAGCAGTATGCTGATATGTGTTCTCGGGGTTTCCCTGGCGTTTGATTGCGACGCGCCTCCCTTATCACATACTTAAGCTGGTCCAATGAACTGGCCTGCCTCATTAGCTAAACAAAAAGGCAAATTACTCAGTCTTGGTTCGATGAAGTAATAAATATTACAAACAAAATAATGTTGCTCAAAAATGGTAATGCCATTAGCTTTGTCATTTATTTAAATTGAAAACTGGGTGGCTAATGTCTTGACAGAACCAAAATAATAGCAATGTCTAATAAAAAATCATACAAAATAATATTAATAGCTTATAAAAATTTATGAATAAATCAATTTCTAAATACAACATATAGATTTTTATGATTGAAAGATACTTAACTTTGGCTGGGAATTTTTAATTCGATTTTGCTTATCCAAAAGTTATAAATTATTGCTTAATTTTTTATGGTAAACATATTGGAATTTGAGATTTCATGCTGACAAAAATAAAGACTAAATTCATTCATTGAAAAGTCAGACATAATTTTCTATATACTCTAATTTTAAATGTAAGAGCGGAACTTTAATAATCCAAAGATTTGTTTATATATTTTTAATATTATTTATAAATCCTGTAAAAGCTAAATAACTTTCAGTGTAGCCAAGTGTATATTTCTGGCACGTTTCCCAGGCCTTAGGGGCTCCTGTGGCTCTCTCATTTGACTCGAAACCTTTTCCCTGGACAACCCTTCATCCCGCTGGGAAACGTGTGCAGTGAGTCAAGAAACTCTCTTAGCCAGAGATAGATTTTTTTTAGTCCTCCTCCTTCCTGCCTGGCACCGCCTGGCACCCATTTTATCCATCCCAATTGCTTCTATAAATATTCGGGGCACAGCAGCCGCATCAACAAGCTCTCAGCACTTGCCAAAATCCAAAACCGCGACGCTGGCGATTTCCACACACCGAGCTAAGTCAACAGCAACAGGCCAAATCTGATTTCGATTCGATTATCCAAATTTAAAGTAAGTCACGCAGTGGCAAATAATCGCCGATTTTAGCGGCTTCCCAGTTGAGGGATTATGTATGTGCGTAAGTGGGTTGCGGTTGGGAATTAGCATCCAATTAGAAGATAATCGCACGCTAATTCCCCCAACAAACTGGGCCCAAAGATGTGGTTCGAAAGTGTCGCAGATTTACGGGCAGACGGCCACGCCCCATGCACAAGAAAGCCTGAAACTTGTGTGTGTCCTTGAGTGTGTGCCTGCCTGCAGTTAATGTGCAGTCGACCTTCACGCCAACTAAAGACCAATTGTCAATATTTTGACAGCGTCCCATGTCAAAAATGGGGTGTTGCGCCGCAAGGGGGTGGCAGAGGTGATGAATATGCTGGCGACATATTGCAAATCCCAGCGGATGGGTTCGACCCACGTGTGAGGGGCGAGCGTGGTGTGCTTGTGTCCGGGTGTGGGCGTGGCCCTCCTCCTAATGTTGACATCACTTGGCCATTTAATGGCAGCCTTTATGGGGGCTTTTACAACCTGATGATAAAGCGTACGAGTGATGTGAACTCAACTGAACCGCCGTGAACTGAAGTGAAGTGAAAGAGCCCTTGAGTGGACTCCAATTGGCGGCCAATTTAGCGCTCCTTGTGCAGACACACTGAGGAAATAAGTAGAGATATATTATACATACAGACAGGGCAAATAAAGAAAGACTAGAAATACACACAAATTTATCTTTGCACCTCCATATTTTTACAAATAAATTTTAAAGATAGAAAGCTTATCATTACCTTTCAATTTCTTTACAAATTTCTCTCTGTGCTTTTCGCATTAATATTCGATACTCCACACCCATGTCCTTTCATCCGGCAATCGCCATCGCATTGTCCTCGAATTGTTCCTCAGTTATATTGTTGTAACCCCTCAATTACATTTATCCTGCCTTGAATTGACGAAGGATTCGCGCAACAGTTGCGGGACTATCGGATAAATGAAAACGAAACCCAGGGAGCCACCCCCCTCCCTGGGTGCTGGAAACATATTCCAATTGCATTAAATTTGCATTGATCAGAGAATGTCGTCCTTTTTCATTTGCCATATTGCATTTGCAGCTTCCCGAGTTGGATTAGTTCTTTATCGAAGTGGATCAGAGTGGATTGACCCCCTTCCCTGTCGCATCCGCCACTCACTGATTCACCCACTCCCGTCCATCGTCGCCTGCCCGCCCAAAATAAGAAATTATTATAAGTATTTGAGAATTTTTACATAATACCAAAAATAGAACCGAGTGTGTCGAGGCATGATTCAGGGCCAGCACGTGATGAGGGTGGGAATCAGGGGAAAGACAGGGAGGTGACGATGGAACTAGGAATAACAAAATTATATCGAATGGATATATATATAGTGAGATATTTTATATAAAAATTGATAGATACTGAGATAATTTCTTATTTTGATATATTAATCAATGTTATATTAAAATGAAATCATTATTAATGGAACAATTTTTATTGGTTAGTTTTTAGGGATTTTTTGGCTTAAGATTTTGACATTATTATTCCCTTTAGAATATTAAATTTAACATATTGATATTTACATTATGAAAGGAATATATTTCTAAGATTTATATTTGCATCTATTTTAGAAAAAATAAAGATTTTAAACAACAAAATATCTATTATACTCCCTCATCTCTAGATAGATTATTCCGTGCAAATATCATTCGAAAGTCACCATGAAAATTCACATTAATTGCGGCTCGGATTCAGGTTCAGTCAGCTGGTCAGTTATGGCATTTGTCTGCCTGCATAATTAACAAGTTGAGGCGCTGGCTCTGCATTAATTATGCTCGAATTGAATTTGGCGGAGAGCACACACAACAAACACACACACACAGAGTCGGTTGTTGCAAGTGATAATTCCCCCTTTTGGCACCCTGAAGCACCCCGGGAGACCGGTATATTCTCTGTTGATTTATGCCATTAGACTCCCAGGCAGCAAAGATCTGCCTCTAATTGATGACTCAAGTTGGAACCATTCGATGCTGGATTCAACCAGACCAGTAATATTTTTCTGATAAATTTGTTTTTATACAAACACTCGGCTAAAGTGGCACAGCGGCTGCATATTTTAAATTCTTATTTTGCTATCGTAAAAATCAAATTAGAGTTCTATTTATCATGTAGATTAATTCGGGGGAAAATGAGAGCATCAGCAACAAGTGTGATTATGACGGAATATTTATATTTGATCTATGAATCTTCTCAAAAGTAAATAGTAGACCAAATTCTCAAAGAACCTATCTATCCCATAATAACCCATTATGGCTCTTGATCACATCTCCATCCGGTGGAATGGCCATGGCCTACCTGCTCAGGTGCACGTCGGCACGCGACAATCCTTTCGGCCCACGTCACACAGTCCACCAAAAACGGCCGTGTGCCGAACGGAAAGCAAATCCGAACGCAATAAATTTTTATAACCGCGCGCATCCCTAAACGACAGTACGTTGTTGTTAATGCCTTTTCGGGGTTCGGGGTTCGCTGGACAGAAGCTGAGATCGTTTAAATGCAAATGCTTCGGGCATTAAAAAGTATTCTTAATGGCCATCGGCGGGAGGTGGCACGCAGCTTGCATTAATTTACTTGTGCAACTTTGTGGTATGGCCCGCCGGAAATGAGCAACTTCTGTCCGTGGCGGCTAAGTCAGGGCTAAGCTTCCAGCTTCGAGTTGCTCCCAAACGAAAGTTATTAAGTTTCAACAAAGTGCGCCAAGTTGTTGGGCGCTAGTTCCTCTTTCAGTTCCTCTCTATCGGGATAATGGATGGCCCCGATGGTCACGTCCCCGGGCACTTCTAATGAACAGCTCCACACATCATTAGCGGCGGCCTACGGCCAGCGGCTCCTCCCGCTACTCCGGTTACAGGCCATTCCCCCATTGAGAAGGGGGTAGCCGGTAGGAGGTCAGCTTTTCGGGCAGTGTAATTAAATTTAACTGCCGGCCATGATGGAGACAAAAAACTTTCCAGCCAAAGCTGACAAGTGGCTGAAAGAACTGCGTTCTAGGAGCCAGGATCCTTCCAACCTTGGCAGGGATAATGCGCCATTAACACCCAGGCGAATGCCTTACCAACTCGGTCTCCCATGACACTCATCCCCTCGGCCGGGGCTAACCCTCTCAATGGCATTCGGAATGCAGAGCTGACAGGACATAAGCTTCCGAGAATGAAAGGCAGGTACACTCACACAAAATTGTTGGCCTTAAAGGTAGAAAAAGTTTAGAAAATCCTTAGATGTTTAGGAAGCACAGAATTAAATTTAATTAGGAAGACAAAGTCCTTGCAGCTTTACAGATTCCTGTTTTCAAACTATTCTACATCCCTAAAACTCTCCGAAAACTCTATTATCCGAGTGTAGACATGACTGCTGCGCAAATCCTTTTGAGGTTCAAGGGGTCAGGAGGTTGAAACGAAACGGACAACTGGCTAGGACCAGTCAGCCGGCAATTGTAACGAGCTGCGTGTCATTGCGCCAAAATCAACAGAAATGCAAACGACGAAACGATGTGTGCTGTCGCCACATATACACACACACACGAGGATGTGGATGGGGAGGATGCTGTCCATGTCCATGTCCATGTCCACCCCTGAGCAAAATAAAAGAGGGTCGCCGTCGCCTCGCGTCCTGGCCTGTTGACAATGAAATGCCAATCTGCCAAGCCGTGGGATACGCGGGAGTGGCCAGAACTGGTGTAGAACAAGCAAACATCAATAGAATCTTTATTGGCTCCATAAATATTTGTTCTCCACCTCTGGGGAGGCCTCTTGTTTAACCCATTTCTTTCGATTTTCACCCCTTTAAGGCGGCATTAAACTCCGAGTTGCTTATGCAAAGCCATGGATTTTGCCTTCTTCGTTCGCCTTTCGTCCTTGGCAGCGGACGTCTTAAGCCCCTTTAAAACTTTGGCCACTCCGCTGGGAGGACGGGCATCTGATGGATGCGACTGCTGACTCTTTGTGACTCTTCATGCGTAAGCCGAATTCAATCAGAGGACCTCTTAATAGGCCACCAGCAAGGCAGGCAGGCAAAGTCAAACAAGGCATTTCCATTGCCGAATGAGAAAGGAATGAATGGGGCTGGGGGGATGTCCTCCGAGGGTGGCGACTGGCTTTTCGGGGTAGCTCCTTTATGGTTTCCACTGAAATAGAAAATGAAATTAAGATGGCAGCTGGCGCATGGGTTGGGGCTGCATCTGGGGAATACGGGGCGTATGAAATATTACGCATACGCAGCATGGTACGGCGATGACGACCATAAAGCCTAATATTGTGAAATATATGTCGAAATGGAAATGGGGAGGCAGGCCAGCTTGATTGATTCGACTGTCCAGTGTCCCCTAGTCACTGATGTGTCCCGCAAAACAGATGAGAAATAATTGGGAGACTGCCTGGGACCTGGCCCCAAAAAAACAAGGCACAAAGATAACAAACTCATAACATTTAATTACGCACAATTTACTCATATGTTTACACAGCCCAAAAAAAAAATATGACGAGATAAGCATTGGCCCAAAGCTGATCTCGCAGTTCCAGCTGCTTCGTTAGCGATTGCTCACCTTCGACTGGGACAAAAGGTAGCAGGAGCAGCGGGCAACGGGTCACTATCACTATCACCATTGCTGTCACTGTGACTGCCATTGTGATTGGTGTTTGTCACTGGGAAATGCGGTAGCCGCCGAACTTTACTCGTGTCGCTGCCATATAACTCTTAGGCCGATTGCCGATTGGCGATTGTCAACTGTCGAATTGGGAGTCATTCCGCCACCATAAACTAAACCCAACTTCTATTCGCTGGACAGTGGGTTGAAAATTAAGAAAATTAATATAATAGAAAACTTTAAGAAATTGAAATCACTATAAAATTTAATTAAGCAAATATTTACATATTGTTTTCATTAATATTTGTCCTAAGACTTTGCTCATTTATTTAAGCAATAATTATTATTGCTCCACTGTCAGCCGTACTGGTGATTATTCACCCGGGACTTTTGCTAGTCCAGCGTATTTGCTGGTATCTGCCAGACCACAGCCCTACCCCTCTTCGCTTCTTTTAACAGAGTTATCTATCAACGTGCCAACGCCTGACATGGGAACCTCGTCACTTGTGCCCGGGAGACAATGTAGTACTAGGACCTGTCCGCTGGGTAAAACTATAACTATTACCCCGCCAACTATTGAGCTATTTCAAGAACTAAAGATACTGCAGAGGAAAATCGTATCCCAGAAATGACGCTGTGCGATTTCCAATAATAAGTTCAATAGCTGCTGCAAAGGTAACAACAACAGACTGCACGTGATGCCAACATGCCAGGTGGAATGCTAATGCAATCCCCGCCGGAATGGGGCAATCGAATAGGGGGAACAGTAATGCCTCGGAATCCGATATTGGCCATCCTGATAAGCTACCTGTGACGCGTGAGGACTTGAGCTATTTATTGTATTGGAGATATCACTAGGATATATTTATATTTAGCTTTATGTCGGGCAGTTTTATTCAGAACCAGCTATAACCAGTTCTTATTGATTTGCCAGTTGAGTTTACTAAACTGGATTTCCTATTAAAGTTGCAGTAATCACTTTGTAATATACAAAAAGATATATCTATCAGAATCAATGTTTATTGCTGACTCCATTGATGAATTTGCCTCCATTTAGAAGGATTCTCAATTACGACAGATCCCAGGCAAAAGTGCAATCAGACCAGGCAAGATGTTTTCCCCCAATTAATTTGCCAGCTTTCAAAGGCAGAAAAGAATGGCGTATCATTGTCGGTTGTAGGATATATATACATATAGTAGTATGTATATAGTTAGGGGGTGGTCTGTGCATCTGCAGCTCCTCGTTTTGCCGTAATTAAACGTGTGAAGCGACGCCGGATGACCACGCACAAAAAACGCAACGAAGACAAATGGCCTGAGGCAAGGATACATAAGGAATAAAGTAGAGAGCCCGCTTAAAGTTCAGGCAGCCGCAGGAAGATTTAGTTTCGCCTCATTCCGGATACATTTGAATCCGAGCCAGCAGCTGGAGAACGTGTTTACTGCGAGTTCATAGCTATCGGCGGCCACTCAACTTTTTCCCAGAGCATGCACGGAGTCAGTGTGCTTGGTCCTTGGTCCTTGCGTTCCTTATCACCGCCGTCATTTTTCAGCACCCTCGCGCAGATAGCGTCGTGTAATAGAAACGCACTTTATCTGCTGGCGAGCAGCTCAAATAGCAAGGGCACTGCGAAAAATAAGACTGAATTTATGCAATAAAATATGTCCTGTTTAGGAAAGTTAATTAAATAAAAAGACTTGAAATATCATTAGAAAAAATCATTAAAAACCATACTTATTACTGATATTTTGCTATTGCTAGTATTATCCTTTCTCCCACCATATTTCTCAGTGTTTATGTGAAAAAGGGGAAAATGGCAAACGCCTGCACTGCCGATGCATCCAGCTGGAAACACTTTTCTAGCTGTTAGTCCTTGGCCAAGGCCAGCAATGTGGCCAATTCGATGGCGACATGGTAATAAACTTAATGCCAACTGATTTTGACAGCACTTGCAGATGGGATTAGGCAGCGTAAAAGCCTTGCCTTTAGGGAAAAACTCTTTCCATAACCTTCTTTCCATGAGCCTGACAAATGCGCGAAAAGTTTGAACACTTGTTTTATCTTTTTTTTTCGAGGATGACGGGGCGTATGAGTTATGCGATCTGCCAAAGGAGCACGGGGACTGCCTTGAACTGGAGCAAGCTGCTTCTGCTTTGGGCTACTTAAATCCACCATCGATTGCGATTCCCAGTCACGTATGCCATAACTTGTCCTAGAGAGCGATTCAAATTATGAACGCGTTAGAGCCTCAGTCGGAGCTCGTGATTGAGCTACGGCTTGTCATTGGCAGGGTGTCATAATGAATTCGCCAAATGAATTTGAACAAACTATAGTTACACTGACAAAATTGGGTTAATAAAACACTGAATTGTTTGTTTGAATTTATCAAATTTTAAGAGGTGCAAAATATATACAAGAAAATGCTTGTTAATATATAATAAAGAACATTTTCCTTATTAAAATTAAGAATACAAATCAAATCTTCCTAAGAAGTCTTTCTCTTTTTAATTAAAAATTATTTAATACATAATTTTTTCATCTTTAATAACAATATATTAAAAGATTTATTACAACTCCTGAAAGAACTTCTTGTTTCTCAAAGCCTGCTGAACAAAATAAATAAAAATAATACAATATAAAAATATTAACTCTGTTAAACTAAATTTCAACTAAATATATTTTATTATTTAAGCATTTTCTGGCCTTATTTAGTTTTATTTTCTCCCTGTGCAACCCATAATATGGTAGGTGTCAGGTGCACTGACCCCAAGTCTGTCACTCTCTCTCCTTTTGGTTTTTTTTTTTGGGGACAACACTTTGAAATTGGCCTCACGCAGCCCTTGGCCACGATCGCTAATTGCGTTTGCCAAATTAATTAAATCGGGCAATCGTTGAGCCATTTGTTGATTGAGTTTTTAACTGAAATGGGGGAATGGAATTGGAATTGGAAATGTAAATGCAAATGTCGCTTTCGCTGCCTGTTGCGCCCCTCGCGATTGAATTAATTAGGCAAAAGGCAATTAAGCGAATCGACCAGCTCCTGGTGAATGTCGACTAGCGACCCAGCACGCGATTCCTCCTGTCCTCCGGGAGCCACCACTCCGGCCTCAACTCCTTTCTTTATATATACATAAATTCCATTGCCAATAAGTTGGGCAATAAGTGGGTGTCTCCCATAAGGGCTGGCTAAATAACGGCGTTAATTCGACAAGCCCTTTCCCTGCGCTTTTCCTTCACCGAGCTTAACTGCCGGGGACCTCTAAGTGCTCTCCGTTGATGAAGTACAATAACCACCCCCTATTACCCACCCCATCCCTGGCCGCCGCCATTCACTTTTCCACTTTTCACTTGATGAATCGCAAGGTGGCTTAGCTGGCTGGGAAAAGTGGCTCGGCAAAGGTGGGCCAATTAAATGGAAAACGTTTTCATGTAGCGCGAATTGTTGTCGTGGCTTGATGGATGCACTCTCGCCGCCAAAACACTCGATTGAGCAGTCAGCCAGTCCCTGGCTTTTTACTCATTTCCCATTTCCCATCACCCATTTTCCATTTTCCGATCCAACTTCTGGCTCTGAGTGACGGCTTCCGGCTGGCAACCGCGAGTGCCCAGCGAGCCATTCACACGCTCTTTGATATCTCGCCGCGACTTCCTGCAGGACAAATCCCGGAGTCTCTGTGAGCCTCCGCGCTCTCCGTTTAAGTTTGGTGCAAACAACAGATATCCTTTAGACAATACACTTGAATTAATTGGTAAAGTTATAGAAAATATAGGTTAAACGTTTTAAAAACTAAAAGGAAACAACTAGAATACTGTGAAAAATATGAGAAAAGATTCGCAAAGCCTTTCTTAAACTATTTTCTGGTTAAAGAATTTGTTTCTATATTTTCTTCTCAGTGCAGGATGTTCTCTTATTTATGAGAACGTCTGTTTCTGTATTGTTTTCCCTTTTTTTTGTTACATTTTTATTATGTTCCGCAGCCCCGACGTTCGATTCTCTGGCAATTGATTGTGTTGGCTGGCTGGACTTGTTTGCCTTTAGAGCTTGGTATTTGCAGCACACGAATCAGATAACTGCGTTTACCCTTGAAGTTGTGGATATAGATATACCAATAGCCCATCCCCATCACCATAAAGCCATGGAAGTTGTAACATTTTTCAATCTAATCCTTGAGCATACTTGTAGGGAGTCCTGCAATTGATAGAGAACACACAGAATAATAGACTCGAGGACACTCGCTGATTATCTAGGTTGTGGCGGCTCTTCTTTTTCTTTTTTTGTGTTATTTTGCCGCCTTATCGATATCGGTATATATTTTGGCAAATATTTATCAATTTATTACACTAAAAAATTGCTACAATTAAGCGAGTGTGTGTTTTATTTTGTGTGTTTGTGTGACAAACGTGCCGAACCGATGATTAAGTTTTCCCTTTTTTTATATATATGCTTTTTTCCAGCTAAATACAACACGCTGCCCATGTGACAACAATAAATACACAAACACACACAGAAAGAGAGGGAAATACGCAGCAAAACAGAGAAAGCGAAAGCGAAGCGGCTGAAGGAGCGACCGCAGGGCGGTGGACATGGCGTATACGCAATGTGTTATTACTAGCGCTGCTACTGCCACGGCCACCTCGAGTCAATTAAGAAATTCACACGCCAGCGGACACTGTAATTGAAGCCCGCAACCCGCAGCAACCGTCCGTTCTCTCTCCTTTCCCCTCCCATTATTTGTGCTATTTGCTACCCTAGAATACTCGATCGCAGAGGGCATCCTCTGAAGGAACCTCAAAAAAACAACAAAAAATGTCCGCCTTTCGCTACTTCTCGATCACGGACTTTACCTTTAATGGACCACTGCCGCCGCTGCACGCCGCCGCCACCACCAGCCGTGAGGCTAAGGAGTCGGACAGTCCCAGCTCTGAGCTGAATATACCCTACACCGTCTTCGAGGTCCTTGTGGCCATTGTTAGCATCATTGGCAATGTCCTGGTGATCATCGTCTTCCGGCGCGAGCGGAAACTGCGACGGCGCACCAACTACTATATCGTATCGCTGGCCATGGCCGATTTTCTGGTGGGCAGCCTGGGCATACCCTTTGCCATCCTGGCCTCGCTGGGTCTGCCACGGAATCTGCATGCCTGCCTCTTCACCTGCTCCCTGCTGGTGGTTCTGTGCACCATCTCCATCTTTTGCCTGGTGGCCGTCTCCGTGGACCGGTATTGGGCGATACTCTATCCGATGGCCTACTCGAGGAATGTGAGGACACGCACAGCGATTGGTGAGTGATTTAAGGGAGATCTTTGAGGGAATATATTGCTTTCAGGGGGAATTAAAAATAAAAGAAAGGTTCTACTAGCTCTCTTTAAGTTAGTTCTTTTAACAAAAAACCTTCTTGGCCATGTATTCCCCCTCTTGCCAGGATATTGTCAAAGTATTCATGCCTTTTGCTGTCCATTGTTTTGCATTTCGCCATTGTTGCTGAGCTGCTAATGACTCTGGATGGTTATAATATGCGGCACATTGTTCCTTGCCGGGTCCTATTGGCCATGTTTGAGTTGTGGCTTGGCTAAGACAAAGGCCTGCAATTGAACAGATGGCAGATAAGCTAACGGAGAACTCTTTAATATTGCAGGAGAGATTTTATTCCAGAAAATTATAATAAAAGTAACAAATCATAAAGCTAAAATTAGGAATGCATCAAATGTTTATATTTAAAATAATATTTTTCATATTTTCAAATGAAGTCCGGAAACTTTATAATCGAATTAAGTTACTAAAACCTTGTCGCTTTGTTTACGTTGTAAGTTATCTTGGAAATGTATGTAATTCATGGAACTACAACTATATTTAGTAAGCAGCAGAGTGCCTTAATCTTTCATGTTTACAATTTATAACTCTCGAGCGATATAGCATTTCAAAGAAGTGTCCGTGGCACAAAAATATGTATGTTTCCAACTGGTGCTTCATGAGTGATTAAGAGCCGCATTATTTGCGTCATTTGCTACCCTTTTGGCTTCGGTTCAATGAAAGTTAAGCTAGAGCTCTGTGAAGAAGCTATCCTAGCTCGGGGGGATTGCTGCAATCTGCTCATTTGACGTCCAAGGGAAGCTCTTGTACTCCCTTTGACAGGCTTCGGTCTGTTCGTGGCCTCCGCTGGGTTCATTATCCTTAATCTCACTCCTCGTTGCAGTCATCATCTCGATGTGCTGGGTGGCTGGGACCATAGTGGGCTTCCTGCCTCTCTTCGGCTGGCATGCCAATGTGGGACACAACCAGGAGTGTCTGTTCGTTGAGGTGATGGACTACGACTACCTCGTCTTTCTCTACTTTGCCACGATCATCACTCCGGCTTTGCTCATGTTGGCCTTTTATACGCACATCTATAGGGTCATCATCAAGCAGGTGAGTCTTGGGGGATGCCCCAATGGAACTATTATGATAAAAATATATTTACTTTCTCCTATAGGTCCGTCAAATTGTGACCATGAACCCTGCCTCGGATCTCAGTCGTCGCTCCTCGGCAGCAGCTGTGCAGGTGACTACTCCAGGCAGAGGCGGTCACGCAGGCACCATGCTCCGAGTGCTGGGAGCCGCCAGGAAGCGGGATGTTAAGGCCACCCAGAACCTGTCCATCATTGTGCTGTTCTTCATGATCTGCTGGATACCACTGTACACGATTAACTGCATCAAGGCCTTCTGTCCACAGTGCTATGTGCATCCAAAGCTCACTCTTTTCTGCATTATTCTGACGCATCTGAACTCAGCGGTTAATCCTGTATTGTATGCTTACCACCTGAAGGATTTCAGGGCAGCGCTGAAGAACCTTCTGCTAAGGATGATGGGCGTGGATATTGACCAGCAGGCGGAGGCCATTCACCGCTTCTCGATGGCCAGCCAGCATCGCCTGCAGTCCATGGACTCCAATATGCGCTCCACGCAGCCGCGCCTCTATGTGGGTGAGTGTGAGTGCGCGTTGTCCTGCAGGATGCTCTGCCAGTCTCCCTAATTTGAAACTCCCTTCCCTTACAGATTCACCCATCTGGTTGAGGCAGCAGCAGGAGGCGCTAAAGAACTCACAGCTCCTTCCCAAATGCGGCGTCGTCTCTCCGTGTTTCAATAACATCAACCAAACGGTGGCCGCTGTGGCCTCTGTGACCACGGAAATCGAGCGGGAAATGTGGAATATTGTTGAGGCCTCCAGTGGGGCCGAGCTGGGCGAGACCAGCTACGAGTTTCCCTCGCCAGCTCCTGTTTCGCAGCGCAGCAGCAGCTCTACGGCCCCGCCGGCTCCTACTCCTGCTCCTCCTTCTGGTCAACTTGTGAAGCCTTCTCTTCCGTCCGCCTCGTATGATAACCACAACTATAGCTTCAGCCAGGATGAGGAGGAGGACGATGACAACGATGACGATCTGGAATTTGAAGATGTCTTTGTCCCAGCCAGCTCTGTTCCTAATCCCCCGCAGACTGGCATCGATCCCGTGGAGCTGCGCCGCTCCTTGGCCTTGGTAATGCGCGAGAAGTTGCGCTCAGATGATACGGATTCACGACTGCTGGAGAGGAATCTGCAGGAGTTGTCCACTGAAACGGAGACCAGGGATAGACCGCTTTCCATCCAAACTTCACCCACAAATGGTCCCCTTCCGGCTTTGCTGAGAGCCAAGCTCTTTGCAGGCAACTCCAACAGCGCCCACTGCCTGCCGGCAGCCGCCAGTCCTGGCCCCCAGGAGGGCTCGGGAGTCTTTGTCATAGACAGCGAGGCGAATTCTGGAGCCCAAACTGGCCACAAGCCCAAGTATCGCAAGGGAACGGCAATGACGAGGAGCTCCTTGAAGAAGAGCAGGTCCTGCAATTGCAATGCCAGTACTCAGGGAGCCAAGGGATCTGGCAGCAATCCCAGCGAGCAACGAGAGCCACATCATCATCACCACCATCATCCGCCACCACCTCCGCCGCCGGAAAACTTCTTCAGTCCGCTGCGATCGGTGGGCAACTTCATGCAGCATTCCAACCTGTTCCACTTCCTGCAGCCACACGCCCCCCGGGCTGCCTCATCAACGGCCTCCTCCTCGGCTTCCACGCCCTCACCCACACCCTCTCCGCCGCCTGTTATCCAGGAGGAGTCGGTGCTGACCACCTCCTCGCCATCCCTGCTGGCGACCAGAGCGGAAAGTTGACCTCCAATCGAAGAGGATGAGGACGAGGAGGATCAGGATTAGAAATGATGAGGAAATACTCGCAAGTCAAAGCTTTTACGTTAAGTACTTCCCCACAGCTCTCATTAGCTCTCTCTCTGTCGGATTAGGTAAAAAGTTGTCAAATTCCATCGGATCTAAATCAATTAGTTGGGTAGTGAAATATATACACATAACTTCAAGGGAGCCACAGGAATCGCTGGGGATTTGGAAACTCCTTTCAGTGTTTTCAAATCCTTTTCGATTTTTGTGATTGGATTTCCCGTAAATGTGTTGAGATTAGAAGTTACGCGCATTTATTTTGACGTTTCTATGGTGTAGTTAATTATTATTATATTATATGTACATAATGTTTAATGTTGTTAGAGTACCTTAAAGAGTACTGTATGTGCTGTTACTGTTACTGTGTGCCGTACATATGTTTATGTCTGCTTATGTATACCTGAACGTCTGTGAAAACCAAGTTAAGCCATGCGACATGAATTTCAATTTGAAGTTAAATAAAGCGATTAAACAAGAATGTAAACATAAAGCAAAATGGATTTGTTTAGTTTGTGCCAATAAATTTAAGAGGTTGAGGGATCAGAAGGGTGGTAAATAAATAAAAAGTGGGGAAATATTATAGTCCTATATCGTGATGGTATTCTAAAGCTGATAAAGTACCTTTTCATTAAGTTTTTGATATGTAAAGGTGCTTAAGAAGCTATTTAAATCATTGACAATTAAGTATTTTAAAGAATTAAACTTAAAACATTGAAAATCCAAAAGAAAAGAATGAAGATTTAAGATATAATCTTCGAAAACTATGCAGTTTTAATCTAATTATTATTTTTTAAAGTTTTTAACTACACAAGCTTTGCAAATATTTAAACATAAATTAAAAAATACTTTGATATTATTCAATTACTTGTTCTGTTAATTATTTAAAAACCGAAATGAACTTTCTTTTTAATTCCCAAAACACATTTTACTATTATTTTCTTTGAAACATGAAATGTATCCATTAGATACACATGAAAAAGTATCTTATTTCCCTGAAAACATGAAATGTATCCATAAGATACAATACAATAAGTAATTTTTTTAGTATCTTTTTTAGTATCTTTTATTCTTTGCAATGGCGTGGCAAGCCTGCCTCGCACAAAAAGCTATTCCAAAGCTTACAATACTCTCTGCCTTGAGCACCACCCCCACTGGGTTTCGGGTTCCGATCTGTACTAAAAAAAAATATATTTAAAAAATGCCAGCAAGCTGCTTATATAATGTTACTGAAAATATAAACCGAATTGTACTGAGAAATGCTCATGTACTAGATATCGGCAAATTGTAAACTCCGATGCATTCGAAACATTTGTACAAAGCCTATATTCCGAGTGTCTGTCGCACATTTACCCATTGCCATTGCCATTGCCATTATTTAACCCACTCGTGCACCATGGACGCAAACCGACCCTCCATGAGCGGTGTGACGGCGGATGTGCTAAAGGCCGTCGTTTCCCAAGCTCTGCTGGGGAAGTTCACAGCTGTTTTCCCAAAGCTCTTCAAGTGCCAGTGGAAGACATACGAAGGTCAGAAGAAGGTTAGTACATCATCAGCAGACGGACTTCGAGGTGGGTGTGTGCCGGGTTTGCCGGGATTTCAGGCCCAAAGTTGGCTGCGAATCTCCAGTCATTTGTGGCCCAACATTTCCAGATCCAAATTCACATTCGTCCGTTTCTTTTCCGGCAGTTCTTTGCCAATTTCAGCACCGACAACATCATCACCGCCAGCAACAACTCCAGCAACATGAGTGGCCGCAAATTCTGTGTGGGAGGCAACTGGAAGATGAACGGCGACCAGAAGTCCATCGCCGACATCTGCAAGACCCTGTCGGGCGCCGCCCTGGACCCCAACACTGAGGTGGTCATCGGCTGCCCGGCCATCTACCTGATGTACGCCCGCAATCTGCTGCCCTGCGAGCTGGGTCTGGCCGGCCAGAATGCCTACAAGGTGGCCAAGGGTGCCTTCACCGGTGAGGTTTCGCCCGCCATGTTAAAGGACATCGGTGCCGATTGGGTTATCCTCGGTCACTCGGAGCGTCGCGCCATCTTCAAGGAGTCCGACGAGCTGATTGCCGAGAAGGCTGAGCATGCCCTGGCTGAGGGACTCAAGGTGATTGCCTGCATTGGTGAGACCCTCGAGGAGCGCGAAGCTGGCAAGACCAACGAGGTGGTGGCCCGCCAGATGTGCGCCTATGCCCAGAAGATCAAGGACTGGAAGAACGTGGTGGTGGCCTACGAGCCCGTCTGGGCCATTGGCACCGGCAAGACCGCCACTCCCGATCAGGTGGGTTACCCACTCTTACCTAAAAATATTGTTTCCAATATTTATTCCTTAATTTTTCTGCTTTTTTGTCCAGGCCCAAGAGGTTCATGCCTTCCTGCGCCAGTGGCTGATTGACAACATCTCGAAGGAGGTCTCCGCTGGCCTGCGCATCCAGTATGGTGGCTCTGTGACCGCTGCCAATGCCAAGGAGCTGGCCAAGAAGCCCGACATCGATGGCTTCCTTGTGGGCGGTGCCTCCCTGAAGCCCGAATTTGTGGACATTATCAATGCCAGGCAATAAGCGAGAGTTCCGATCTCAATGAGCCACAGAACGCAGCTGGGGCGGATCTGCAAATAGGATTTCCTCCTCAAAATAGCATTACGCACACACCTCAAGGCCACCAGGAGTGCAGTTCAAAATCCCTAGTTACCTTTGCGAGAAAAAAAGCTACACTTACATCCCTGTTGTTAAACGTATAGTCGTATATATTGTGTACATCTTAAATTATTCTGGCAATAATTACACGCTACTCATTTACTCATAAACAACAACAAAAATTAAGAATTCTGTATGTTTTCGCTCAAGTTATTTATAGTGAAAGTGGCGGGTATATATGTAGACATGTGTCACCTGTGTGGACCTTAAACGGGGCTCGGCTGTTATTTAATTTTTGATAAGAAAGCGTAAGAGTCCAAGTTTTGATAATCGCAATCAAAAACATAATGACCTCTCGAGTTGTGGAGGGTTTCGGAGAGAGGCAGGAATATGTAAATGTGGCTGAAGTAAATGGGATCTTATAAAGTACATATAGTAATTTGTATACAAAATTGGGCCAAGTTTCTATTGATAATTTAATTTGCGGTAATAGAAAGAAGGAGAGTTTCAACTGTAGATAAGAATTATTGAGTTAAGGCTTTAAGCTTATAATTAAAAGTGATCTTGGAAATAATTCCTTCAATCTACTAGAAATTATTACAAAGCTATTCCTTTTATGATGTATTTCATGACCCTTTCCTGATCCCAGTCACCTCTGCCTTATCGATCACACAATCCCTTAATTTAGTTCTCAATCGAACTCAATTTTTAGTTTATTCTATCCTTCTATTCTGCACACTACACTACATTTATATTCTATCCTATCCTTCTACAAAACTCTTTTATTTCGACTTGACTATATTAAAAGTTTTAAAAATTGTACGTTATTTTAACTAAATTTATAGATAGGTGACGAAAATAAATAAACTGATTTTAAAAGTAGATCAAAATGAGTAGCCTCACAGCGAAACAGACTTATTTCTTTGACGCCGTCCTGGTGAGCACGACACTGCCGGATCCAGATTTCGATGTTGAGATGGACGATGGTGGTCGTGTTTATAACATACGCCTCTACAATGAATTTGAAGATATAACCGAAGATCGCTACCTTGTGGATCAGTTCCCCAAGGGATCCTATCTGGCTGAGTATGAGGCAGTTCCCTGCGATTTAATCGCTTCACTAGCGTTCAAGGGCGTCCATGTAGGCCTCTCGGAGAACGTGGAGCAGATTGCCGTGGGGAAGTTTAAGCTGAGTTCCAGAATCATGCGCCAGCTGGCGGACCCCTACTTCGTGGTGACCCAGAGAAATACGGTGGAGCTGTTCAAAGGCACTGCTTCGCTGTGTTTCGTTGAGGTCATTATAAAGATCTCCTCCCCCGAGCTAAAAGTTGAGTAAGTAGTTGAAACATGCGGTATCCCGATGATAAGTCCTTACTTATCCTGTTCCTCGATATTCCCTCCAGCCCAATGCTTGTTCATTTCGGGACTTATGATGTGTGTCGACCTGCTGAGCAAGACGACATCAACAAGGGGGACTTCATCATCACGCTGGGTCGCTCGTGCAAATGTCTTACGAGCACCAACATCACGGACAAGCGCCTGATGTCGCATGGCGGAGAGCCTAGCCCGTGTCATGGGCCTCCTGAAGTAGCAGAGGAGAAGGGAGGAGCCGCCGCTGGATGTGGCTGTTATAGGCCCGGCATGGTGGCACCCAATGCTGAAGAGGAGGCAAGGGCAAAGGAAAAGGCTGTTCTAAAGAAGCTCCTCGAAGAGCTGGGTCTGGACAAGCCCCAGGTGCCCAAGCCGCCGCCAACATTCGAATTGTCGCGTCGTTTTCACAGTCGTCATTCGCCAGGGACGAAAAAGTAAAATTTTAATGACAAGGAGGCGAGGTGGCCAAGAAGCCCGACTCCAAGGCCACCAAAAGAACACTTAACTTAACTTTGCAAAAAGAAACTAACTGACATACCTTTGTTATCGTCGTACATTGTATACTCAAACAATAAAAACACTAAATCAAGAATTTTTTCTGTTTTCCCTTTAGTTATTTATAGTGAAAGTGAGGGGTTATATGCTATGCTATTATTTAATTTCTGATTAGAAAGCGTAAGAGTCAAAGTTTTAATAATCGCAATTAAAAACATAATGATCGCATGAGTTGTGGAGGGTTTAGGAGAGAGGCAGGAATATATAAAGGTGCCTGAAATAACTAGATTATTATAAAGCAAAAATATGTATTAATTTATTTACAAAATTAGGCCAAGTTTTAATTGATAATTTATTTTCCGCTAAAAGAAAAAAGGAGAATTTCATTTGTAGAATTATTGAGTTAAAAGTGATCTTGGAAAAGCTTCCTTCATATGCCACAACTTATTACAAAACTGTCAATTTTAATATAATTTATCATGTCCTTTCCCCGATCCTAGTCACCTCTGCATTATCGATTTGACAACCCTTTAGTTTAGTTCTCAATTTAATTCCATTTGTAGTCTACTCTATCCTTCTATTCTACACACTACTCTATATTTATATTCTATCCTTTCCTTCTACAAAACTCTTTTATTTCGACTTGACTATATTAAAAATTTTACGCTGTTCAACTAAATTAATGGATCGGTGACGAAAATACGTAAATTGATTTTAAAAGTAGAACCTCAAAATGAAGCGGACATATTTCTTTGACGCCGTCCTGGTGAGCACGACACTGCCGAGACTGCCGAGTCCAGATACTAGTCGTGTATATAACATACGCCTCTACAATGAGTTTGAGGATATACCCGACGATCGCTTTCTTGTGGATCAGTTCCCCAAGGGATCCTATCTGGCTGAGTATGAGGCAGTTCCCTGCGATTTAATCGGTTCACTAGCGTACAAGGGCGTCCATGTGGGCCTCTCGGAGAACGTGGAGCAGATTGCCGTTGGAAAGTTTAAGCTGAGTTCCATAATCATGCGCCAGCTGGCGGATCCCTACTTCTTGGTGACCCAGAGAAATACGGTGGAGCTGTTCAAAGACACTGATTCGATGTGTTTCGTTGAGGTCATCGTGAAGATCGCCTCCCCCGAGCCGAATATTGAGTGAGTCTTTGGGAAATGCTGAATCCCGATAAGAAGTCCTTACTTATCCCAATCCTCGATATTCCCTCCAGCCCAATGCTTGTTAATTTCGGAACTTATGATGTGTGTCGACCTGCTGAGCCAGAAGACATCAGCAAGCGGGACTTTATCATCACGATGGGTCGCCCATCCAAATTACGTACGAGCACCAACATCACGGACAAGCGGCTGATGTTGCATGCCGGGGCGCCAGTGCAGTGTACCCCTGCGCCCACTGAGGATGCAGAGGCCAAGGGAGGAGCCGCTGCTGGATGTGGCTGTTATAGGCCCGGCATGGTGGCACCCAATGCTGAAGAGGAGGCAAGGGAAAAGGAAAAGGCTGTTCTGGAGAAGCTCATCGAAGAGCTGGGTCTAGACAAGCCCAAGGTGCCCAAGCCGCCGCCAACATTCGAATTGTCGCGACGTTATAACAGTCGTTATTCCCCAGGGACTAATTAGTAAAATTTTAATAACAAGGAGGTGAGGTGGCATACTTGTTGTTATCGTCGTACATGGTATACTCATAAACAATAAAAAAAACCAAATCGAGAATTATGGATGTTTCCCTTTAGTTATTTATAGTGAAAGTGAGGTGTTATATGCTATGCTTTTATTTAATTTCTGATTAAAAACGGGGCTCCGATCATATTTTATTTTTAATAAGAGAGCATCAAAGAATCAGTTTTTATAATCGAAAACAAAAACATGCTGACTCCTTGAGTTGTCCAGGGTTTCAAAGTGAGGCAGGAGTTTATGGGTTTAAATTTACATCTATTAATATGTTTTCCAAAGTTGAAAAGGTTGCTTAATTTTCGCCTGATCATTTTATTTGCGATAAGAAAGAGACATGAACTTTATTCTTATCGAATAGGTTTCTCATAAATATTGAGATATGGCTTTTATTTAAAACAAAAGACTTAGGCAACGAACTTGATTTCAGAACCCATAACATACATAAGCAAGAAAGCGCCATCTAGCGGCCACAGTTTGAACGGGGAAAAGAGTGGGAAAGAGTGCGATGGATCTGTCCCTCACCTTCCTCTCGCCCACAAGCTGTAGTTCAAACTACGGCCGCTTGGTGGCGTTTTCATTCTTACGGCCCAATCGAAATGTGTTTTAAAAAATGTTTTAACGCGGGAAGAAGTAATTTGCGTTACCATAAACCACATACATTCTTGATCAGCATCAAATGAAATTTTAAATAGCAAATTGCAAAAATTAAAAATCATATTTTGGCCAAGAATACACCAATTTCAAATCAGATAGCATTCATTTAATCATTTTAATCATTACTTTTTATTTTGACCACCGCATTTTAATAGTTTTCTTAATCTCCTTGCTTCTGACTGTAAAAGGACTCTCCGAATTCTATGGACTTTAAATTTGCAATTTTTTAATATATTTTTTTATGGACAAAGTTTAAAATATCATAACTTAGTGAAAGCAGTTTTAGAAATTCTTCTTTTATATTGCTTTATTTACAAATTATATCATAGATATTGTTTTTAAGTTTCCACGATCCCAGGCACCCCTGACTTATCGATCTGGGAACTACTCAGTTTAGTTCTCAATCGGATTTCATTTATAGTCTCATCTGTTTCCCGTAAACTACGCTTTTATTTCGACTATAGTTTTTTTTTTATATATATGTATTTTAAAAATTTTAGCCTGTTTCTCAGCTAAATCCATAGAAAAGTGAAGAAAATTCGTAAATCGATTTTAAAGTTAGTTTCTCAAAATGAAGAAGACCTATTTCTTTGATGCCATCCTGGTGAGCTCCACCCTGCCAGATCCCGAATTGGACGTTCCGAATTTTGGTGGTCGTGTATATAACATACGCCTCTACGATGACTTTGAGGATATACCCGCGGATCGGCTCTTTGTGAGCGAGTTCCCCGAGGGACCCGCCTTGGCTCAGTACACGACAAGTCCCTGCGAACTAATCGGTTCGCTGGCCACCAGGGGCGTCCATGTGAGCGTCTCGGATAACGTGGATCAGATTGGCGCCGGAACGTTTATGCTGAGTCCCAGAATTATGCGTCAGCTGACGGACCCCGACTTCTCGGTGACCCAGAGCAATATTGTGGAGCTTTTTAAAGGCAAAGCCTCTGTTTGCGTGATTGAGGTCATCGTGAAAATCAGCTCCTCCGATCCGGATATCAAGTAAGTAGTTGGAGCATGCGGTATACCGATGACAAGTCCCTGCTAATCCTAATCCTTGATCTTCTTCAGCCAAATGCTGGTCCCACTCGGCAAATTTGATGTGTGTCGACCCGCTGAGCGAGATGGCATCAGTAAGGGGGACATTATCTTCACGCTGGGTCGCTCGGGCAAATGTAGCACGAACACCTGCATCACGGACGAGCGCATGATGTCGCATGCCGGGGCGCCAAACCCATGTACTCATGCGCCACCCGAGGATGCAGAGGCCAAGGGAGGAGCCGCCGCTGAATGTGGCTGTTACAGCCCCGGCATGGTGGCACCCAATGCTCAAGAGGAGGCAAGGGAAAAGGAGCGGACTGCTCTAAAGAATCTGAACCAAGAGCTGGGTCTGGACAAGGTGAAGGTGCCCAAGCCGCCGCCATCATACGAAAAGGCATATCGCCGGTATAGCTCCACGACGGCATCCACCCCGCACAGTACTTCCTCGTGCCAACCCTACGATTTCCTGCCGGAGCGTCCACCCAAAAAGAGGAAGGCTCTATCGTTGAGCGCATCTATGGAACAGCAGGCACGTCACAGGATCCTGGGTCCGTGTCCCGTCGTATCCCAGCCAGAGCTAAAGAACGAGCCCTATAAGCCGCCACATCTCTGTCAGCTCTGCAAGTCTGACATCAGTTGGCTGCCCAAGATCTCGGCCTGTCCGTACTGTGGCTACAAGACCTTCGACGACATCCCGCCCAGCGAGGGGCCCTACGATCTAACGGCCACGGCGCAGCAACTGTTGCAGGATTGTCTTCGCAAGGAGACTTGTGAAAAATACTCCTCCGATCGGAATGAAGAAAAAGGAGACGGACCCGAGAATGATCCTAATATGCCGAAGCAATGCCTCTGTGTTTCCGGCCAGCTTTGTGCCCGTTGTCGCATCCGCAAGCTTTGCGATAACTTTGTCAAGGACGAGACTAAGAAGCCGATGTTGCCGCAGGCCCAAACTCAAGATCCACAGCCCCAGCCAGCTCAGGGACAGGCACAGGGACCCAAGCGGACCAACTCTCGTGAGCAGCTGGTATCCATCTTCACAGAAATGCGCGACATGTACGGCGGGGAGAAGTGCGAGGATAAGGAAGAGAAGCTGCGCAAGGAATGCGAAGGGATCTGCCTCAACACCAAGTCTGCCAAGGCTCGCAGGGCTTTGAAGAAAGCGCTTAAGGCGATTGACAAAGCATATCCTTCGCCGCCCAAAAAGCGTGTGAAGAAGCGCGTCCAGCGACCCAAGTCCAAGTGGTGAGTGAAAATCTTCGAAAAGAAATCCCAACAGAAACTACTATGCTTTTCCCCCACAGCTACACTTTCTTGAAGCTGCGCAAGCGTCCAACGGATCCCCGGATCGGGCATACGGGCTGCATCTCGGATGGCGCCTGTTCCGGCTACTGCAAGGTGCCCTGTCACATGGGCTGGATGTGGACCAAGAGCGAGATGGCACGCTACAAGTCCTGGAGACCAGGAGCCATTTCCAAGCCCATTCGCCAGATGATGGCCTACTTTTTGCGCGACTTTCCGGCGGATAACATTTGCCTTTCGCGCTACCACTACTTGCGCCGCAAAGGCCGAAAGGAGATGCCGGAGGAGGAGCCGCTGGTGCAGCATCCCACGCTGCAAATCAGTCGCAAGGGTGACGAGTACATCATCACGCTGCGTCCTCTAAAGGATCCCAAATCGCTGGCGGTCAGTGCCAATCCGTATGCGGAAATGAAGCCGGTGGTCTTCCGGATCACCAAGGATCCCATGGCTGTGACAATTCGTGAGTTGAGAGAGTATCTGCGGGATAAAGGCTTTGACCCGTGCTGTTGTGGTCGCTCCCTGGGCAACTGCTTTTGCCGGAGCCACATTGATAAGAAGCTGATTCAGTACGAGGTGGACCAGATCTGTCGCCGCCGTGGCTGGCCCATAAACTCGGAAACCTTCGAGTATGGTGCAGAAGATGATGACGACGACAGCGATCAGGAGTATGAGTTTGGGGTAACTCCACCGGCCGGAGTCATTAAGCCAGGTCGCCGGCCGAGACCGGACAGGACCAATGCGGAGACGCAGTACTTGGAGAACGACTGGGCCGCGCCTTCTTCGTTCCCACATCCGGCCAGCATGCTTGCCCAGTACGATGCCTGTGTGATGGGCGAGCGAAAGAAGCAGTTCAGTTGGCTCTTTGGTAAGGGCAACGTCCATGCGGCACCCAAGAAGCCCATCTTAAGGAATCCCCCCAAGAAGAAGCCCAAAAAGAAGTTGCCCTTCCGAGCCGGTGGCGGCTTTGACGATCCGCGTCGCTTCGATCCACCGCCCCTGAACAGGCCACAACGCTTTTAGAACTCCTGCGAAAGAATTTAGTGGTTTTACTTTTACTTGAAGGACATTATAATAAAATCGGTGAAATGTATAAATTGCTGGGTTATTATTATGGGAAGCAGGGATTTTTTCAGAATTATATTATGCAGGAAAGCAGAGGATTTATTCTGAATATTTATTATATAGGGAAGCAGGGGATTAACTCCGAATATTTATTTATAGCTTTAAATATTGATTTAGTATTTATATATCTTCATTTTGTGGCTTCATTTGATGGAAGTTATTTAATAAGAAAAGTAAATGTAATTTTAAACGTTTTAGTCAGAAGTTTAAATTCATTTTCGATATATATACTTAATTAGAAATACCAGCCGAGTGGAACTACTTATATTTTTAAGAAAAAATATTCATAAATAGTTTTAAAATTGCAAAATGGGACTACAGCATATACATTTGTAAAATTAAAGAATATATTCATCCTGGTAAGCTTATTTATTACCAGAAAGCATTTCCAATTTCAAATTATAAAATAATATACACTATATATAAAGTTATTTTGGTTTGTATTTTTTACTTATATTAAATACTTTTAAAGACATCTAATATTTTCGCTTAAAAGACATTTTTTATGTTTTTTAAACTTTGTTTTTCCACAAATATTAAATAATTTTAAAAACTTCTATTATTTTCACTTAAAAAACATATTTTTAACGTTTTTAATAAATGAAAGATTGAAAAAAGTCATTTTTATTCCGTTTCGTATATAAAATCATAATAATTATAAAAGAAATTATTTTCAAAGCAATGAAGAAATGTATTTTAAAATAATTATCTAAAACTTAAGAGCTCATCTGTTAATAATTTTAAATTTCAACAATAAACATATGTACTTATGTATTTCTTTATTATAAATAATCTATCAGAAATATAATTTTTATTCTAGTGAAGCAAAAATATTCGTGAATTTTATTCAAGGACAAGGAAAGGGAACAATTATTATATTTTATTTACTGCTTAATAAAATAATTGATTTAGGATGCCATGACTTGGGTTTCTCCTCCCCATTCCGGTGTTCACAGGTCATCTCGTCATTCTCTATTGAAAGTTCAGGTCGATCGCTTCAGGCTCTCAGGCCCGGTAAAAAATTTTACATATTTTTTTGTATGTGAATTCTCGTGGAATTGCTCGTCGGCACGTCATTACAAATTAATTGTGCAATAACAAATTTCTGGTTTCGTGAACGACCCGGTTTCCCAATTCAAAATGTGCGAATCCGTTGAACCAAAGCCGGAGGAAAAGCCACGGGAGGAGTTGATGGACTGGAACTCCTACTACAAGAACCGTGGCCTGATCAGCACTCAAATGGCCAAAGATAAATCGGAGTACATGCACTGCTCCAGCTATGTGCAGAAGCCCACGTCGGATAAGAAGGCCAAGTGTCCCTCCTGCTGTTGTTCCTCCTGCCCCGTCAAGGATCGCAGCAACTACGTTCCAAAATGTCCAGGTCCGGGGCAGAAGGGAAAACCAAATAGGGAGTACATGAACTGCTTTGCCACCAATATGGTGGCCCTCAGGTTGGACATGCCTGGCTGGGAATTCGAGTGCCAGGATAGGCTTCAAATCAGGGCCAATGTCTGCAAGGGCGTTAAGCTCGTTGTGGATGCCAGCCGCATCAATGTCAATGTCCTGCCACCGGAGGTCTTGAAGACCTTCCAAATGGAGCCCGAGTGCCTGGCCAGGCAGCTTAAAGATGGCATTGCGATTGCCCTCATCTACATGGGCAAGGAGATCGGTGAGTCTGAGCTGCAGTTGAGGCTGAAAAAGGTCCATACTCCATCCCAATCCCGTCCAGGTCGTGGCTGTTACGATGTGCCCAGAGCTGTGATCCGACGCATGGTCAACGATTTGAAGGAGACGGTGCACGACGCCAGCATAGAGCTCACCTGCTGCGGCTGCACCGTGGGTCTGGTTCAAATCCGCTTCTCCATGTCGATGCGCTGCCAGACCCTTAAAGAGTAAGTAGCTCCACGCGGGCCTGATCCTTGAATGCGATCCCTGAACCCCAATAGAGTTGCGGTTAAACGTATGGCGGGCGGCCAGGAGTGTGGATGTAATTCAAAGAAGACCAGGAGCGTGGACAAGAACGTGGATCCGCAGGACCTCTCGTTCATGGCGGAGGGCAACTGCTCTACCTCCTCTTCCCTGGATCCCTGTGCAGGCTTTATGCCCTGCGATATGGAGATGTCCTCCTCATGCCAGGAAGAGGAAAATTCTGAAGTCTCTCAGGTGAGATCCTTGAGGAACCTTAATCTATTTTTATTACTTTTAAACTTTTACAGGATCCGCAGCCGCAACTTATTGACATGGCGGGGCCCTTTCCCGTCTACTCCTGCCCCAATGGGGACAATGTGACCTTTGAGCCACCGGCAGGACCCTCTGCCCAGTTCTCGCCACAGCAGCAACCCCTTCTAGGCGATGGATACACTAACCGATTATGTCAGACTCTGTCGTCGCCAAAGCTGCGCCAGATGCACGTCTCTGGCACTCGCTGCTGCATACTTTGCGGCGAGGATGTCTCCTGGCTGCCCAAGGTGGCCGCCTGTCCCTACTGCGGCTACAAGGCCGTCCCAGAGTTCAAGGAGCGGAAATATGACGAGAATGCCACCGCTCATCAGATATTGCGGGATCACCTCGATAACCCCGTGGAGGAGCTTAGCTTTGATCTGGGTTCGGCGGAGGGTTGTTCTGGCGATGGTGGACCGGTTTTTGATGACGGCAACACCTCAGAGGCCTTCGATGGGGTGGTGCGTGACTTCTTGGCCCTCAAGCGTAGCATTCGGGAGTCCGCCAAGCCCATCGTCGATCAGCCGGTGAGCCGGAAACCTACCAAGACGGCTGTGGCCGCAGATCAGCAGGACGGCGAGCCTCGACCGCAGGACCTGGTCAAGGTCTTTGCCGAACTGAAGGAACTCTTCAAAGTCAAGGACGACAACGAGGGGCAAAAGATTCAGGAAATCTGCTCGGAGGCCTGCAAGCTGACCAAAAGCAGGAAGGGCAAGAGTCGCTCTGCAGCGCCGACGAGCAAGACGAGCGGCCTACACCTGGAGACCAAGGATGCCTGCGAGGAGCCCAAAAAAAAAAAAATAAAAAGGCGAAAGATAAAGAGGTCCTTCAAGTCCAAATACTACAGCATGTACTCTCCGGAGAACAGGATACGAGTAAGGACGGACAGCAGCCCCACAAAGATGAAGGTGCCCGCTCATATGGGCTGGCTGTGGACAGCAAATCCGTTGGCAAACAAGCCAGGATGGCGGCCCGGAGCCATCCGACGCTCTATACGCGAACTGATGAGCTACTTCCTCAAGGACTATCCCGTGGATACGCTTCCGATGTCAAAGTACATGTCGTACTACAAAAACAAGAAGGCTAACTCGCCGCCGCCCGAAAAGGCGGATGATCTCGTCCAGGTGCCCACTTTGCTTATCGAAAAGAAAAATGACGTGTACACCATTACGTTAAGGCCGCTAAAGGATGCAGCGGCGCTGGCCCGATCCGCCAATCCTTATGTAGACATGAAGCCCGTACAGTTCCGGATTGTGAAGGATCCGTTGCAGAAGAAGATGCGGGAGATGAAACGCTGCCTCAAGGGCATGGGCTTCAGCAAGTGCATTTGCCACCGGCCGGTCATGCAATGCCACTGCCGCAGCTTTGTGGATAAGAAACTCCTGATAGAGCGGGTCCAAGAGGAGTGCCAGCGCCGCGAAATCGAGCCCTGCGAGGATGACATGGTGCTCTCGGATACCTCGGATAGCGAGTCGGAATTCGAATTTGGTGTCACGCCCCCCGCTGGCCTGATGCATCCGGAGAGGCTTAAGAGCAGCCACATCAAGCACACGGAGACGCAGTACAATGAAGCCGACTGGGCAGCGCCCAGCACGTTCCCACATCCGCCCCACACCGAGGTTCAGTACGCCAGCTGTGTGATGGGAGAGCGAAAGAAGACCTTCAATTGGGTGTATGGCAAGGGCCTTATCCATGCGACGCCCAAGCCGCCCAAGATGCGCAACATACCCAAGAAGAAGAAAAAGCCAACGAAACGTTCTGCTGGAGGATACGCGGGGCATCAGGATTCCGTTATCTACAATCGCCTCAACAACAACTTTCCACCAATACGACTAATATCCCCGGAAGACCGATCGCCGCCCAACTACTCCACGGACTCGGAACTGCCGCTGAGTGGCGAGCAGATGCGTCGCCTGGACCAAGCCGCCTACCCACCGACGGCACCACAACGGAAGGAGCCTTGGGCTTTGGAAAAGGAGAAGGAACGGAAGCGGAGAAAAGTCAAGCAGCGGACCGATAAGCTGGTGCAATTTGATCCCACCTTAGGACCACGCTCCTCGGACAGCTACATTCCCTAGGCTGGACAAGGGTCGTCCACTTAATCCACTTAACATTGCCTTTTATTGATGGCTTAGCTCATCCAACACAAGTCCAAAAATCTGTAGTAACCGCGTGAAATTACAAGTTTTTATAAAAGATTTCTGTGTTTGTTGGTTTAATTAATTTATAGTTTCAAATATCAAGCTAAACTACACCCATCATCAAGGCTTTGAAATAATTAATTTGCTTACCTAACCTTTCCAGAGACCTTTATGGTTAAGAAATCTCAACTGCAATATGCAAATCGTCGCTCACTAATAGTCTCATTGAGGTCATTACTCCAAGCCCGGTTTGTTTATCTAACCTTAACACTTTAACACACATTTACCGCCTAAAATTGCAGGCACAAAATGTGTGGTAGGTAATATCAAGGAAGTCTTGGAAATAATTCCCAGGGGCCCTCACTCAATCCCGATTTGTTTATCTAACCTTTGTCGCTTAGCTGATGACATAACTGCCTCCGAGCGAGTTCACTTCATGGCATATGCTGAATTTTCCGGTCCATAGTCAACCACAAATGTCTTTCTAATAAGGCGACTTTGCAGAGGGAATTTATGGGTGCAGTGAAAGAAAATTTATATTATTTATTTATATATATTTATATAAAAATATTTTAAGATAAGGTGCTTCTCCCCTCGATATGTTTACATTGCTAAACCCAAGCAAGAAAGTGCTTTGCTCAAGAAGGTTCTTCCTGCATTTAAATAATTTTCTAGCCTTGCAGTTAAGACATTATTAAAATAGATATTTATATATACAAAATATATGAAGATCATAAATAAAACAAATAATAATCTGACAAACTTAGTTTCTATATTTCCCCTTTTAAAATTCGAAATATTTAACTACAAGTTTCTTAAAGCTTAAATTACTTTCTCTGATTAATAATCTGAAGAATTCAGTTTGTAATTTCCCTTTATAAACTCTTAATAAAAGTATTTAATATTTAAATATTATATATATTTAAATAGAATATTATATTTATTTAAATATTTAAAGTTTCATTAAGTCAAAATTACTTTTCCTGTGTATCTTCCGTTGCGGACTGTTGCTTTTGCTTTATCAGAAGCACCATCTGCGATAATTTAAATATCTGTTGAATCACTTCTTTATAGTTTGCTTGCTTTCTTTCCTTATCATTTGCACAAATCAGTTATCGTTATTCAATAAATCGCTGCCCATTTTCCATTTTCCGTTTGCCATTTTTCCAAACCGAATTGCAATCCGCGAAGCGTTAAAATCGCTGCCAAGTCGCAGAGTCTCCGAGTTTCGGGCTAAATGAATATCATATCTTGATTGCCAGAGCGTGGGCCATGTAGTAATTCCGACTCCCCGAGGAGCTTACAAAGCAAACGCGGTTCAGACGCATTCCAACTGCTCGGGTGACAGCATGTGCGGTTTGGTGCGGATCTTGTGCCTGCTGGGAATAATGGCTCTACTTTTGCCATTGGGTTACTTTGGTGAAAGCGTCGACCCGTCGGCTTATGGAGACTTCTATGGGAATGCCAGTGCTCCCAGGTTGCTGCGATTTCGCGATTTTGAGCCACGTGAGCCCAGAAATGTGGCCTACATTTTGGAGGAGGAGGATCCTCTGCCAGGAGTAGAGCGCGAGGGACGTGGCTTTCATTTCCATGCCAGCGGCGAGGATGTGAGTGTGGAGCTGGAGTTTATTGTTCCATTCCTGAAAGTGCCCGTGAAGAGAAGCATGAACCTGGCCCGAGATGCAGTCCAGAATCTCCTAAATCTAAGAACAGGAGCTATTCTGAACACAGCTGTGGTGGTGGCTGCTGGAGCGGTCATAGCAGCTGTGGTGCGTCTCCTACTGGCTCCCCTGGTGATCACCTCGCTGGGCAATGGTTATGGCTACAAATCAGATACTGGAAGGGGGAGTAAGTAGTTGAAACTCAGGTGTCTTAAAGTGTAATCTAAATTGGCTTACTTTTGGTTAGTGCGGCGTCTTACCGATGTGGTGGAATCCCAACTGGAAGAGCACAATATCGACATGACAGTCTGTGTCCAGCAACTCATCTGCCAGTATTTGCAGAGGAATTTGTCTTCTGGTTATGCCAGAGTTCTCAATGTGTTGGCCAGGTGAGGGAAGCTCTCTAATTTAAGAAGGAATTTTTATGGTTATTATTATTTTTTGGTATTTACTTTATTCTCAGCTCAACCTGGCTTCCACCCTCTGTGCATGGAACTGCTGTTTTCCAGGCCATTCAATCCTCAAAGAGCAGTCGCAGTTGTTCTCACACCTATCGCAACTGTCGATGGCCCAAACGCTTAAACTGGACTTCGGGATCTCTGCCACAAATACTGCAGTTTTTTAATGGATAATAATATATACTTTGCTATCATTATGATTACCTTTATTAATTTATTTAAACTTAAATGAAATACTCAATAAAATAGAGCCTAAAATTATAAAATTTACTCTTAATATTAATAAAAAGTACCTGACATTATTGAAAACATTATCAAAAGTATCACATTTTCTTTTTCGCTATTTTCTTATGTAAAAAGAGTGCCGGAAAATTGGATTAATTGCAGCCACTTCTCTTCAATTAGAGAAGGTAGTCATATGGCATCTTCCGCTTTCAACCAAAGCTCTGCCGGCATTTCCTCCGGCTAATCGTTTTCGCACCTTCCAACAACTGATTATGTCACACTCGCGACTTTGTTGCATTTTGTGGCTCACGACAAGAGTGGGAACCAGGAGCAGCCAAGCGGGAATAGAAACTTACACAGAAAACAAAGGTTTATCCACTCAAAAAGCTATATAAATGAAATTTTATCGCAGAAAATTATTATTTTAGTATTGAATCTATCTAAGAAAAAGGTAAAGTAAGAAATCATTTTTATTATATTATTTTGTATCTCAATTTCACCTATTATTTTTTTCAGTGCACAGCTAACCCATCGAAGCAGAGCGTCGGCGTTGGATGAAAGGTCTACTGGTGACACCGCCTGGGAAATCCATTTTCAGTTACCCACCAGCCAGGGAACGCAGCGGATCTGTCAGCGGAAAAATGAAGCTATATTACCTGATCTGCGCTCTCCTGGCCAGCTGTGCCGTTGCTTGGGCTGCCAGTTCCGAGGAGAAATCAGAGGCAAAGAAAGGAACTCATAAGCTACCCAGGCAGCAGCATCTAAAACAAAACCCTCATCATGGCCAAGGATTCAAGCTGCTGTCCTTCGATGCCGTGGGCAAGCACATCGCTTTGGGTCTGGATTATCTGGTGCCCTTTCTGGAGGTTCCTGTCAAGCGGAAGCGGAATGCTCCACCCAAGGTAGGTGACAAGATCTGTGGAATATTTCAAGGGGTATTTAATAATTTCCTTGCCTTTAGCCCCTTGTTATAGTCAACTCAGCGGCAGTTGTTAGCTGTGGTTTGGTGGTTGCAGGAGGACTCCTTGTGGGTCATCTGATCCGCAGCATGGGGCTGGAGGCTATTACGGGAGACGATCATAGGCCCATTCTGGGAAATGTTTCCAGTAACAATACCAAGTATTCGGAGGAGGAGGACTCGTCCACATCATCCTCTACTTTAAGTTCTACAAATGCCACCTATCGAGGACTATTCGAAGAGGAGCTAAGCCTGCCCAAGATCTTTGACAACTTTAAGTTTATTTATCGCAATGAAACTGGAGATCGTGTGGGTGAGTTAAAAATAAAGATTAAAGCTAATTTAAACAATAAATAATAAACCCTATGTTATTAAAGTATTTCCTTTTAAATTTATCCTTAATTTTCCTTCCTTAGCAACCAGTCTTCCCCATCTTTTGGGCACCATTGAAAGCTTTTTTCTGAATAATGACGTTGATCTATCGGTTTGCCTGCTGAAATCCATTTGCACTCTTACCCGCAGTGCTGGGGATAAAGTTCAGCAAGGGCAAGCCTCGGATATGGAGCACTTGCTGGATGGAGCAACCAGTTGGTCCTGGCTTCTGGCCTGGCTGGAGCAGTCTGCCTTCCGGGAGGCCATCGATGCGGGCAAGGTGATGTCGCCTCATCACTGCAATATCAAGTATACGCAGTGTAAGTGGCCAGTTCCTGAAGAGCAAATTCTGGAGCTGTTTCGTAATAATGTGCAGTTTAAGTAATAATTGATGTTAATTAATTAAAAAAAATTAAAAAAATAAAAGAAATTCAAGTAAAATAAAATAATAAATCAAATTGATTTGCATGGAAAAACGTTTGACTCTTATTTTATTAACACATATTTTATAGGAAAAATAGGTAATTTCAGGTCACAAGGCAGGATAAAAAATGCGGCTCTTTGTGTAATTGAATTTATTTTGAAACCTTTTTAAACAATTCTTTTAAAACAAAGAGTTTTCCGAGATTTCTATAGGAAAAATCTTTTTAGTTTTCCCATTTTACATCTGTCCTATCCATGTTACTTACCCATCAGAAAATGTTTGTGTCTTGGCTGAATCCATGCAGCGAATTCGCTAAATACGGCGAATTCATACTTTTAAAATAAATTTTCCATCAAAAATATATTTCTCAGTCCGTAATAATCACCTAAAAATTTCCCCTAAAATTCTGAAATATAAGAACATTTTCCACCCATCAAAAACCACTAGAAACCACTTTTTTTCTGCATGCAACTTTCATCGAAATGAATTTGTATTTATTTTTTATTCTGCCAATTAATAATTATAAAATAAAAACAAAATTGAATAAACACTGAACATTGATTGAATTTGGATTAGAGCAAGCAAACAATTTGTTTTGTATGATGCGGCGCCTTAAACAGAGAACTAAAAACTAATTTACATCAAGAATCAAGGTAATTGCGGGAAACATTACGAAAAATATATAAATTGAGAGGTAAATGGAAACGAAATCGACACAAATTGTTATTAATTAATTGATAGAAATGCACAAGGTATATAGCCTGAAGTTAAGAATCGGGTCAAGATGTTCACTTAATTAAAGTTAAAATATTTTGTAATTTAAAAACATTGAAAATGATGACTTAAATAACTAAGTATTACATAAATGTGTATATAGTTTTTTTTTGTGGTTTTCTTGCTTTTCTTTTTTTTTCTAGTTATATTTACTTGTAAAACATGTTCAAAAACTTTTCTTTCTTTTTTTTTGTCGTCACAGCTTTGGCGCTTGAAAGTTATGCAAACGGGAAATACAACCATCACCAAAAAACTTGTTTGAGCCTTTTTCTTCTAGCGGAAAAGCCATGAACGTTTTCTTTTTCCAAAATTTTAATTTTTTTTCGATTTAGTTTTGTTTTTCGACTGGTATTTGCTGCTCCTTTTCCTCCTGTTTTTTTGTTTTCACTGTGTAAAATCTAAATTATATAAGTGTATATTATTCTTCGTCTGTTCTAGGCAGTTAACATGGCTACAAAACTATTCAAGTGTGATTAAACCCTTCCTGTTTGTAAATGTGTCGGTTAGCTTGGGACTGGGGACTGGGCTGAGGATGGGGATGGGGATGGGATGGTGATGGGACTCCTGACGGTTGCAAGGCTCAAAATCAATCTTTTGGTTAGCTTCCTTCTTTGATTCTCAGTTTAATTTCAATTTCCCCACGAAAAATGCCATCGTCTTTGAAATGCAGTGCATGCCAGTGGGGATCATGGGATCCGCCGTCGTCTTCTAGGCTATTTCCGGCCAGCCCAGGACCTGCTCCAGCTGGTTATCGCTGAACTCGAAGCCACCTTCGCCCATAATGTAGTCATCGTTGCATAGATCCATCATGGCCGGCGTATGCAGCAGCGGATTGCTGCTATCCAGGAAGGATATCGATGTCTTCCTGCTGGGCGCATTGCTACTGCAGCCACCCTCGAGCTCTTCATCCCCAGTCTGGATCAGGGACGAAGGCACCACAACATCAAGTGGTGGCGGCGGCTCACTTGCAGCCCTCGACTCCAGAGCGATCCTCTTGCGTGGCGAACCGGAAGGTGATCCATCCACCAGGCTGTTCTCATCAATGCCACTGTCGCTGGAGGCATCTGTGTCGCAGCCTGTTAGGCCGGGAGGCACCGAGTCATCCAGGGAGACCACTGAGCCGGTCTCACAGTCAACACCACCGCAACCGCCGCCGCCGGCATCAGAGCCACCAAAGACCGGCGACAGCTGGAAATTGGTGCCGCTGATCAAGGGATTGTTATGATAGTTCCTCAGCACCGTCGACGTGGAGGTGTGACAGTGCAGGGGCAGACCGTACTTGCCCAGGCCAAGGGTCTGTGCCTCCAGGGAGTTGTCATCGATCATCATGGGCTCCGATTCGCTAGCCTGTTTTATGGGGGAATGGAAGGAAAGGAAGAGAGAAAAGGATATAGGAATTAGTAAAATGTCTTAACTTTATAACAAAAGAAGGAAAAGAAAAAGCTTGATATTTAAATTTCCCGAATTAATTTTTTTACATTTTTTAAAAATGTATTAAAATCTATATTTTTTTATATCAAGCTTTTTCGGTAATATCCTATTTAAGTTTTAATAAATCGATGGAAATGGAAGCACCACACAGCTTGTTAAAATATTCCTTAAAATTACACAATACATTTTTCTTAAATAAATGGATCGATTTACATAATTGCCCTTAACTTAATCTTAACTTATTGGTATTCATTATGAATGGCCTACAATTGAAATTACAATTAAGTCTTAAGTACAGCAATCAGAGCATAAATTAAATTAAATTAACCAATTTGCAGCTTAATTACTCCCCGAATCCCCGTGGCACCACAGTGAGTCCCCGAAGTACGTAACTCCTGAACTCCTCGTCGTCTACTTCCCTATTTCTATGCAAATGTTGGGCTATTAACTCGATGAAACCTTGCGAAAATTGAGCGGAAAAACGCTTCTAAGCCGGTGTCATGAAAATGTTTAAAGTCACCAAAGACACTCGCACACAGAGAGTGCTCAAGCCTCAAAGTCCCAGTGGAAAAGCCCCGGGTAGGAAAACCGGAGGGAGGGGAGGGGACAGCAACAGCAGGAAGCTCTCAAGCCAAGCACAAGTCCAACCAGAAAAAAAAAAATAAAGGGGGCAGGCCGCAATAAATCATATTTTAATGATGGCTGGGAATGGGTCCTGCTGCTGCTCCTTCGCGTTGAAACAGAATCCAGCGGCGGGACATTATTATGCTTTGGATTTCAGATTGACACAAAGACTACCCCGCCTACACTTTCAGTTTCGTTTTGGCCAACAGCTACCAGTTACCATTCACCAGTCCGTTCCCATTTCCAATCCCGCCCAGACATCCTGACAGGAAGCGGTGGGGCATACATCAGATTCAATGGGCAGACTGGCAGCTTACATTCTTTTTTTTTGGCAGAGAGAAAAATATCAGTTTTCTGATGTTATCTGGATTTTTTCCATATCATTGATTTGCTATTTAGATTATTGTATTTTTTCTTTGAAATAAAATGTCTAAATTTACTGGAGAAATTTGAATTGGGAAAATTGAAAAGGCTAGAAGAAAGTCTATATAAATTTAAGATGCATTTTAGGGAAATCCTTTTTAAATTTAATTAAAACATATTTCGGAAAGGAAATTCCTTTATTTTGCCTCAGTGCCAAGACTTCGACAACTGCCGATGACGAAGATAAACTTGCCCCAAAAAGATAGCACCCTGAGAAGCCTGAGGGTGTAACGCGGGTGTCCGCTGGGCAAGAGTTCAAGTGCAGTCTGATGAACCCTCTGTTTGCGATGCTTTCACTCCCTCCGCCAGCCTGCAACTACGGCTAATTGCAGCAATTACGAGACAACGAAAGCAAAAGTGCTGTAAGATGAGAGATGATGGACAAACAAACAAACCAAAACCAAAGGAGAACAAAGAAAGTAAAAGTAAAAGTCGCAGTCCAACCTAAAGATTCTGTCTCACAGAACAAACTCGCTCTTAAGGGCATATACATATCATCATCGAAAAGAAAAAAACCTAAAAGCCAACAGGGCGTATGCGTAACGAAATGATAAAAAATTTCTATGGCACGCGCAAAGCCTCCTCAGGGCATCGAGGTAGCCGGCATGTAATAGGTTTATTGTTTGATATATTATAGGCCCCGTCCGCCTGGACATATTCTTCCATCCAATATGCTCTAATAAATTATTAAAGGCAATTGCTGCCACGCAAAACGAAACTATTAGATAAAGCGGCAGCCGGAAATGCCAAGGCATTACAATAATTGGCAGTCGCCGTTGCGAACTCCTCCGTCACTTTGATGTCTTAGTCCTGGTATTAGTCTTTATGGCGGCTTTCTTTCCTTCGCCTTCTGCTGAGTTAGCTTCGAGGCTCCGTTTAAAGCCATCTAATTGGATTTTTCCTTTTTTATGGCATCGCATTTCATTGACACCCCAACGCCCGGGTAGGCGGCTCACGTGCCACGCCCACAGACTCACGAAAGTCCAATAGAAAAACAAAAGCAATTAAAGCGAAACTTTGCTTTCAGCCAAGTTTCGGCAGAAAAATCTGCTGTCACCGCATAATAAAAGCGAAAGTAGGCAACAAATGTGCTTAAGGACCAGTGCTTGCTCTGAGCAGAAGGCAAAAGACTCTACAGTAACGTTTTTATTTTTATTTTCTCCTTCTTTTAAATTCGACACTCGTTGCGCAAGGACTCGCAAGGGAATACGCAATTGCTGCGGGCAGCCAAAGGATTGGCATTGCGTAACCAGATGAAACTAGAATTGAAATTGAAAATTGAAAACTGAAACTGGGGTCCGAAATCAATAAGCAACAAACTTGAATAACTCAACCAGGCAGGATGTCAAGGAGACAACGTGGCGTATACGTAATGCAATTGTCGCCAGGCATATTTTCATCTTGAAAGAAAAGAGAAAAAACAAAAGCAAAGAAAAGGGCAATAAACGAAGGGAAAACCTTGGAAGTTAAAAAACTTGACTGGCAGAATTTTTGATACCCTTGCACCTGAAATAAAATCCTTGTTTAAGCTTTTAGAATATTCTTAAGAGGTTTCAAGGTAAGCTAAAAATTTTAATTAAATGGAAAACAAATACTTAAACATAAGAAAAAATCAAATAAAATGTTCTTGTGGAAATATGCACAACAGGACATCCTTTTCCCAGAGTATTCAAAAAGAAAATGCGCAGGTTTTTCTGCCTATAAAAAGTAGGTAGAAGATGGCGCGGAATTTAATTTCGTCACAGCGCTCGTGTGTGACGCAAATTCGTCATTTATTTACAGGCGAAACGTAGCGAAAGATTTAAATTTCTTTCCCCGAAAAGTGAAACGAAAATCTCAAGACAAGGACGAAAGTTATCCTGTGTGTGTGCTCAGCATACTTAAGTGCTCGAAACAGGACAATAAGAAATCTGGTAGCAGATCCACAAAAGTTTGGAGAGAAGACGGCTGGCAACTTGATTAGCTGGCAGGCAGCATCATTTATTCCAATCAAAAGATTTTAATAAATTGCCAGTCAGTTGGAGGCAAATACAATGGCAAAGGGAGATTAATCAATTCCCAGGCCGTCCGCCTGTCAATACAAATATGCTCGAGGGTCCAATGTATGCACATAAATCGAGGAGGAAAAGTTGTAAACAGAATAGGAGGTCCTTTCACAACTCACATTCTCCCTTGATATCCACCAAAAGAAAACACACACAGAATTTCCCCCGCTGCTAAAAGTTCATATCTTTTCTGGCTGGATCTCGACGTTGATTCCACGGTGATTCGTTCGACTTTATTTATGGGTTTTTATTGGATTTACTAAAATATTTATTAAAAGTTTATTAAAATACTTTATAATCCACAGATATCATATCATATCATATGCCATATCGTATCGTACGTACTACATTCGCATGTATATGTATAAGTTGCTTGACATCTTGTATATAATATATATTTATTTATTTATTTGTTTATGTATATAGGTGTATATATGTATAATATTGCATACTTTGCGGCGTTTACACATTAGTTTGCCTTACATAGCGCATCGTTTCAATTCGATTCGATACGTTTCGAGTCTAATTCAAGGCTAGTTTCTTCGCTCTACGCATTCAAATTACGCTAACATCTTGTGGGGACTTGGAGGTATTCTCGGTGTGGTGTGAAGTGTGTATGATACGGAGGGGGTTCTAGTGGGTGGCAGTAGCATATAAGCAGCTTAGCTCACAAATAATTGCTGCAAATTAACCGACGGAGAAAGGTTCAGGATTTGGTTGGCAGGCCATGAAAGTGACTCCGCAACGCCTCTTGCCTTTTGCCTTTGACAAATGGCCCTTGAGGCGGGGTCCTGTTCAAAGGTTACACTTGTAGACACAACTGTGTGACCTGTTGATTCCGGCAATCATAATATAATTTTGCATAATGCCAGCACAATTAATCAGGGCCGAGAGAGGGGGAGAGCTCGGAATGAACTTCAAATTGACTGCAGGGGAAGCCGGCTTAGGGGGGATGATGACTCTCAGGTCCTGAGGATTATTAATCAAAATCAGCCGGCCGCCAAATCAATTGCAACAAAGCACAAAGTGCCTGTCACCTTCGCCTTGACTTCTCCTTTGAGTTATGAAGATGAGTTGGCCAAAACCCATTGGGGGGTGGGTGCCCACTGTAAACGGATATGTTGTGTGTCGTGTGTCGGTTGGGTTGTCTTCATATTTGCTAATAAAGTTGCACAATAAATCTGTATCTGACTGCTCACAAAATTTCACTAAATTTACTTTACTTTTTCGTTACTTTACTGAAGCTTTCTCCGAGGTATTGGTTAGGCTATAAAAATGACACAACATTTAGTTTAGTTTAAATTTTACTTTAGTTTAATTCATTACTTGCTCTAGACTGGCGCTAGCTTTTAATTGAAGCCTTAGCTTTAGTTTTGCTTTAGATTTAGATTTAGTTTTAGCTCTAGTTTAGTTCATTTAATTCATTGCTATAAATGCGAGACACACACAACAAGAATTTTTTTGGAGGTAGTAAAAAACGCTCGTTTTCGCACACAACATTCACTAAGGTGTATTGAACTATCAAAAGTCGGAATAGGCATATGTTTTTTGTTTTTTGTTTTTTAGGATAGAGGTAATATGTATGTATATTTTAGTTAATGTTATATGTATACACGAGGTATGTAAGTAAGAGGGAAGCGGGGCAGCAAGCACCCCGCAACCCACACGACGATCGTACTTATTTATGTACTGAGGTATATGTGGTATATTTGTGAAATTGTATGTACTTTCTGTTCGATACTCGTTCTCGGTTTGATATAATCCGTTCGCGATAAAGCTACCCATTATCCTTTCCCTAGCCTCCCTCCCTCCCTCTTGATCTCTCTCTCTCTCTGTCATACGTAACACGCGAAAAACTTCAACTAAATGTGATGATTGGGATCCGTGAGATACAAAGTCTAATACCAAGTCGTTATCGTTATTGTTACTGTTTATCTGTCTATCTTTAGTCGATTTGAATTTGACTTGCATTAATACTTAATCATCGATATCGTATATATATATGCTAAATATTAGGCCAATTACTCACTAAAAAACTCCCCTTTTGCCTGGGAGACCCTATAGTTTAAGTTTAGTTAAAGCCACATCGATTAATTTTTGAGAGTTGTCGTCTGGTGTTCTTCTATATCCATATACTATATATATCCTGTCTGCTATTTACATCCCTGGCTTAGATGCTACAAGTATAAGTTCCGCGCTATTTGTATATAATTTTTTTCAGAGTTTTCCGCTCGCAGTCTTTTCGGGCTATATATTTATTTATTTATTTAATTATTCAAATATTCTCAAGACCCCCTCCTTGGATCTGGGAGCTCTGACTAAATGATTATCGAGAGGAATATATATATGTATATATATGCTAAGTCTGTCTACTAACTCGAGGATTGCTTGTCATTTTGCTAACAGTATAATTTCCTAAAATGGGCTTGGTTTTATTTTCTATTTCTGTTTGGCCTTCGTTTCTGAGGTTGAGGTTCCTATATAGTTTTTTGTTGTCTGTTCCGGAGGTAGTATCGGTTTCAGTTTTATCCTTCGATTTACGCCACACACGAGGTAGATGCGGTTCCCAAACTGATTCTGCTATGAATTTTTCTATAGGACCAAAGAAGCTTTATTCCAAGCACAAAATAAAAGTAAGAAAACTTAGGGAAAACTCTGAAAATAAAAAAATTAGGAAAAAGAGAGCGGAAACAACAAAGTAAATAAAGTAAATGATGCATGGCAGAGGCTCTGCCTCTGACTCTGCCCCCCTCCTAAGTAGGCAGCAAATATTTGGCCACGTACACACATGTGTCGCCCGAGAATAATGCAAATTGGGGTTCCCAAGAAGCTGCAGCCAATTACGGCGATTCATTAATGCAGGGGGACGGGGACGGAGGACTGCGGGGACCGGACTACGGACACCGGAAAAGTGCCAGCCGTGACGCAAAGTTTTCTCAGAGTGGGAAGCTCGTGTAGGCCATAAAACCGGCGGAGCACAAGCCCGGGACTCTCGAGTCTCGACTCTGAAGTATATAAGAGACACGTGCCGCATACAACAAAAGAGAGCCTCTCTTTTGCCCCCAAATGAAAGTAAAAGTGAGAGTGAAAGTGAAAGTGGCCGAGGAAGTGGAGAGCGAAGAGCGTCAGCTGTGCGCAGCGAAAAGGAAATAAAACTGGCAAAGGGATAGACCCTAAAAGGCGGGGGGACTGGGTGGATTTTAACGTTTACCCAAGCCAAGTCGTTGGAGGTGCAAAATCAATACTCAAGCTAGAATGCGGCACGCGCTGCCTCCGGGTCTTATCGGAATGTCAAAGTGGGGGTGGAGTAGAAGTAGGCACAGGCAGCAGGAATAGGAGCTAAAATCCCACTCAAAGTAGTGTCAATAGTGGGTGTTCTTGGGCATTTTAAATTCCCTATTTTCCACCCTAAACAGGGGCTTAAGTTGCGTGTAAATTTGTTTGCCAGCTGGATATTTATGATTTTTGGGATCCCTTTCGGTAGCCATCGATGTGCGTCAGACACGCCAACCAAAGTTAATTAAGCTGCTGCCAGGAGGAGGCAGGCTTCAGGCACAACCACCCACACCTTGTATGTAGGTCAGTACACGATGAAAAATCAATATTCAAGACACAAAATCATATACATATAAGGATACAAAAATCAAAACAAACACAGCAATAGTTAATGTTTTTTTCGGATTTTCTTTCTTTCTCATTCTTTTTTTTTGTTTCGTCTCCGTCGTTAAGGCTAATAAAAAACAAAAACAAAAGGAACTACAAACTAAATTAAAAAACGACAACTAATAAGAATCGAAAGCTGCTGCTATTAATGCCAGGTTAAAGCTTCAGTGGCGACCCGAGGATTTGTTCTATATACGCACTATATATCTATGTAACTATATCTAGGTTTTACTCTCTATGTATATATTATATATAAATGTGCGATAGAGAACGCTCACCGCACGAGGATTGTTCTTTAATTGCTAATAGTTGCTCTATGTATGTATATGTTGTGTATGTGTGTTGTTTATAGTTTTGACTCTTCACTAGAAATTAGTTTGCTTTATTTTTTTGTTTGTTGTTTGTCTAGCTTAAATTGTTGATTTTCTTCTTATACAGATTTTTCTTCCATTTAATTTTCTTTCTCGTTTTTTTTTGTACCTTCAGCGCTCGAATTTCGGTTATCAATTTTGCTACTTTTTCGTTCACAAATTGGGACAATTTACATGATTTTTCTTTGGAACATAAGGGCCGAAACTGAACTCGAAACAAACGCATCCTTGCTGTCTTTAAAATCCATTTATATATATATTTTTCCTTTGCTGCAGTCAAAAAGCTTACACATCTAACAAATTGCTTGAAAAAGTTAACAGAAATCAAGGAAGGTTAACCTGATGGTGTGCCTGATCGGGGGGAAACTCAATCAATCGTTCAATCAACAAAAGCAAATGTTATCACAGTAAATAAAAACTTAAAGTTGCCATTTTTTGAATTTTTTGTTGTTTTTTCTTTATATATTTTACAATTTTATTGCAATCGTTCTCTGATTCTCGCGTTCCTAAACTAAATCGTCCGCTGTGATGCTCTCTAACTCGTTTAATCCTACCGCTCCTGGCTTTTATGTACAACAGAATTATTTTGCTCAACAGAACAGAAGATTTAACAACATTGTGTTTAGGCTTACGGCTATGGCTTAGGGTCAAACTTAAAAAGAAATCAACAAATTGCGCCAAGCTACAAACTTAAGATTACGCTCGTCGATCGCGATTCGGTTTGGATCGGATCGGTCAGCACTATTTTAAATAGTCTACGAAAATTTATAATTTTAAAGTCCATCTCTTAAACGTCTAGACTTAGGAGCTATCCGCTATATATACTATATCTAACGACTATCGAGACTACGTCCTAGACTTTAGGGACTACAGAAAACGGACTAAAACTAGGCCCGCCGCCGCCTTCCTCTCGCAGCGGGAGGAGGTTGCTTTGTTGGTTACACTTTACAGCTTACAATTTCTATTTATATATATATATATATATATATATATATAGTTTTGATGTTCAGTTATATAAAATCGATCCATTTATAAAAGACAAATTGTAGAAATGGGCTTTGTCCATGCATTCTTTCGCTTAACCTAACATTCCTTGGTTGGTTTTGGGTTAATCATAGCCGGCTGTGGGGTGCTTCCATTAGCTAATTGAGAGGCGGGTGGTAAAGGTCATCTCTAGCCAGAGTCTAGACCTAGACCTTGGCCAGCTGCTTCTTGGGCCGCATGGGCACAATGCAGTAGCCGGCACTTACATCGCGTCCGCTGACCAGCAGATTCTTCAGCACCGAATTGGATTGCTGTTGCTGCTGCTGTTGTTGCTGCTGCTTTTGCTGCTTGCTCTCCGCCGCCTGTGGCTGCCAGCGTTCGCTTCCCGCTCGCTTGGTGGCCTGATTCTGCTGCACTTGATCCTTGCCAATTAGCTGCTGGAGCAGCTGCGGCGACTGGACATCCAGACAGATGGTTCCGCTCTTCAAGCGCTTTGATTCCACGGGATTGCCGGCTCCGCCTGTCGCACTGTTTAAGTGTCGCTTGTTTCCATGCTGCTGCTGCTGTTGTTGCTGGGGAAGCATAAGCTTTCCCACTCGCTGCTGCTGCTGTGTCGTTGCTGGTTTGCTTTCCACCAAACGAATGGTGGCCTTGGTGGTCACCGGCGCAATGCTGGCTCCATTCAGGATCTTTAGAGCGGGCTGCTGGAGCTGCTCCTGCTGTTGCATTAATCCCTTGTTGTTCTGAATCGTAATCAATGGCACGGCATTCAGTATGATGTTTTGCTGTTGCTGTTGCTGCTGTAATTGTTGCTGTTGTTGTTGGAGCAACTGAATCGTGGTAACCTTGCAGGGAGCAGACGAAGCCGTAGGACTCACTGGTGCCTCGGCCACATGCATCTGCAGCAGGTCCCAGCAATCCAAATTTGTAGCTAAAACAGAGAGACCAAGAAAAGTTAGTAAAATAAGAAAAATTCCTAAAAATCATGTCGAAATATGCAAGCTAATCCTCAGAGAATTTATCGAATCAAAAAAGATAAAAAGTTAAAATTAATTCCTTTGCCCATGACATTGGTGCTAATTTAAAACAATAACACAAACATTTCTTTTCGCACATAAATAAATTCTATATAGCCACGGGCATTTGTATCTATATATCCTTAGCTTTGTATCTGAACGATGAGTATATCTAACCGCCGCCTGGTGTGTGTGACATAAATCAGCGGGGATTTCGCAGAAGGTGGAAAACTATTGGAAAATTCAAAAAGGCCTTAGGCCTAGGCATCTGTCAATGGATGAGGACGACCTCTCGGAGGCAGTTGCCTGTCATATATCCCGGCACTTGCAGTCAATACAATTGACAGGGCCATCGCAGCCCGATTTCTGTCATTGCGCCAGTGCCAGGCATCAATCACAACATCACAGGGAAACGTTGCGGTGCCGTGACATGTGTCAAAGGTAAGAGAGCAATGTGTGAAAATTACGCAAAAAAAAAACTGGAGGGGAAAGCGTTGTGGAAAAACTTGAACCCACATCAATTAGCTCTCCCGCAGTTTCTTGTGTGCCTCGAACCAAGTGACATCTTCCGCGACACGCAACCGAAATTTCAGAAATTCTCTTCAGGCTTTTCCCCCTCTATTTTTACATGTAGGCGTTGGAGTGTCAGCGTGTGCGTGTGCGTTGGCAGCATATCATAAAAAATAAAGCAAGATTCCTACGCGGCGGCTATATGGATATTTTTAGTCCCTCGCTCTGCCCATAAAATTAGGCCTCTCCGAAATGCAGGAGACGGAATGGAATATATTGTGTGTGGAATATTTTTTGTTCAAAAAGCATAATTAGCGGCCAGTAGGGAGAAGGGCAGAGGGGATATGTCCCCTAGAGGCGGCGGTAAATCAATCTATTCATGTTTTTCTTTTTTTATTCTATTAAAATTCAAGAGTCGTAAAATTCCCAAGAATAATTAGTCTGAAATGTCAGTCAATGGGGGTGATTTTGTGATTTTATCACTGAAAATTTTCCATATATCTCTTTATAATTTTCCACAACTCTTTAAATAAAAACAAAAACTATTTCTGATTAAATATAGTTCCCAAATGTTAAGCTCCTAATTTATGTTGTTGATCTCTTAAATTCTTTTTAAACTTTTAATTTAAAAGCTTTTTAGTTTGTATTTAAATTTGTTAATTTGTATCCCTGTTTATCATTGCATATTTAAACATTTTCCAGCTACATTTTCTATCCTTTTATCACCCCAAAAAATACTTACAGTCCTTGCTGTAGTCATTCTCAAATGCCTCCTCCATGGAATGACACAAACTGGGTGCCATTGGCACCTCATATTTCTCCTTTTTGCACTCGATGCTGAGGCTCAGCAACTGCTGCTGCTGCTGCTGCTGTTGTTGCAGCTGCTGACGCTGTTGCTGCTGCTGTTGATCCTCCTGCAATTGCAACTCCTGCTGCAACTGCTGGAAACTGCGGAAATCATTGTTTCCCTGCTGCTGCTGAAGCCGCTCATTGCACTCCTCCGCCACAGTCACACCGCTGCCTCCGAGAATCGAAAGGGTTCCATTTCCGGATCCGCACAGCAACGCTGCCAGTTCGCTTGAATCGGTGGTAAAGACTCCCGCCTGCTGTTGATGTTGTTGCTGCTGCTGCTGTTGGACTGGCGATGGCGATAACGAAGACACCGTCGATGCAGGCGATGAGCACAAAGAGTTGGAGAAATGCTGCTGCTGCTGAGGGTGGACACCACCCGCCGACTGCTGCTGATAGCCACTATTGCTGGCGTACTGCTGGTGATGCTGTTGTTGCAACTGTTGCAACTGCTGCTGCATGGCATCAATCTCCTTGGGCACCATAGTCTGCAGATCCTCCGGTGGACACCACATGAGATCCGTCTCCGTGAGCAGGGGCATGTCATCACCCATAGGGATATAGGGAGCACGCATGCCAAAGTCCACAAAGGAGAAATCATCCTCCTGGGTCAGCGAGGTGGGGCTGCACAATGAAGGCAGACTGCTATCCTCGGGACTCTGCAATAGAAAGAGATAAAAATGGATTAGTTATGGGATTCTTGGTTTAGTTAGACAAGAAAATATATATCTTTTATACAAAATCTATGCCAAAACCCACCTTTGAAGTGATGCTGGGCGAGTGCAGGTGCTGGGAGCAGCTCGTGTCGTTCGACTCCTCGCGGTAGTTGAACAGCGGATCAATATTGCTGCTGCTATTGCTATTATCGTGGTGCTGGGGGTGATGTGACTGCTGCTGCTGCTGCTGGTTGTGTTGTTGTTGTGCTTGCTGCTGCTGCTGCTGTTGTTGCTGGCTGGGATTTAAGGACTGAGTGGCTGCTGCCGGATGGGGATTGGGTGTAAGCGGGCTGAGCGGACTGGTGGCATAACTATTGCTGGGGCTGCTGCTAGCGGCGGAATTGCTGCTGCTGCTATTTGGACTCTGATAATGCTGGCCACTGGCCGTTGTAGAGCAGGTGGTCGAGTCCAGGGAGTTGATATCATCGGGCAGCAGGCAAGAGCCCATAAGGCCTACCAGCATATCACTGAACGGTGTCATCTCGTCCAGCTGAATGCAGGCGGTAGAGGCCAGGTGATGGGACAAATCGTCGGGTTCCTCCTTAAGCACTGAAAGTGAGAAAAGATAGAAAAGAAGATGCAGTTAGTGGCGGTTTCACCTAGTTCGCAATGGGGTGCTAGATCTCAATTCTACTTTTTTTTTGTCCACGTCCACGTCCACGTCCAATGTTAATTAACTGCTCCGAATGAAAACCCTTGGCTGGTGCTGCCGAATTTTCAATTATCGCTCGACGGAGTCGCCTCTAATTGACAGCTCTCAATTGAATCTAATTGAACGCAACGCGCTTCCCTCGTGAAATTAGTCGCTCCAATTGCGTCCGCCCTGGAATCGAAGCAGGGCCATGATTTTTATGGCTATGGCCGGGTCGGGGACTCATTAATCAGCATTTTGGAAAGCGCCTATTGACGTACACGGAATAAATGCAAGCGAAGCAGGCGCAAAACAAACATTCTGGAAACACAAAACCCGGAGGGGTTTCGCTATTTTTATGTGGTCTTAAATAACCATAGGGCCGAGAGGAGTCGAGTGCATCTGAGGCGGAGGCCTATGGCAGTCACCCCAGATCAGGTGCAAGGCTGCTTATCAGTGGGGGTCTTGAACCCGGGGGCGATCTTTTCAGCTGATTCCGCCCGGGATGCACGTCATCTGAGCCGATAGTCAGGCATTCCTAAAGCTCTCTCTCTCTCTGAATTTAGACCCAGACCCAACCCATCCCATACGATCCCAGGCCATTCCCGTCATGGGGTTTAGCTATACTATAAGGTATGCTAATAAAACTGGTCCCAACCGCCTCTGTGTGCCGACTATTAAGTTGCAAAATGGAAATGAAAAACTAACTAAAGCGCCAGAGACCGACAGACCGCAGGCCAAATAGAATTTCAAATGCAAGTCCAAGTTCGTGAATGTGAGAGTGCGAGTGCATTGTTTGCTTTGGCTCAAAACCGCTTACTTCTATCAAAGAGTCATATATAAACGGATAAAACCCAACTGCAGCAACTGCCACCGGCAGCCATATAAGCCATAAACTGGGAATGGATTCTCTGAGGTCTCTACTCCAGCCTACACAAGTCTCATTTAATGAATATTTTAATATTTTACTCAATTAAGTATGAATCAGTTATAGCGAGAAATATCCTAATGTTGGCTTAGTTTTTTAACTTTTTATATGAATACAAATTTTAACCTAAGACTGTAACTCTTTTTTATATTTTTTATATCATTTTTCCCCCAGTGCAGTAACATATTTTCTATTACATTTTCATAGCTGAAGCAATAAAGATGAGATGCGATTAGCGGTGTATAAAGGGATTTGCACAGCTTGTAGCTGCCACAGCTCCTCCCCCTGTCATCTGGCTTGCTCCTCTCTTGTGGTCGTTGCATTCGACACAAACAAATTAATTAACAAAGCAATGCCCAAAGGTCTTACCTCCTCCCCAAGTGCTCCTCTAGCCCAGCGGTGTGACTTGTAATTATGGCACTCGAGTGCTACTCAACGTTACCAAAGCCTTTTTTTTATTTTGTTTTTTTTTTTTTGCGGAAAAAAACAACAGAAATTATGGCGCATGATAATATAACACAGTCAGCGGCCGTATTGGGGGTCGGCGGTCTGCCTATCTATATCTAAGCCTATCGGAATCGAGTGCATTTTATGAGATGTTAGCAAAGTGTTTCCATATATTACATCTCATCGAATGTGTTGTTTTTTTGTTGTTGCCAAAGTGCAAGGCCGGAAAGTGCATTTAGCGGCCAACTGGCTAACTGGGCCTACATGCGAGGCTAAGATAGCAGCTGACCAATAATACTTTGTGATCCAGTCACCCAGATACCGGGTGTCAAGTCAACGAATCACCATTTAGGGCACACGGAAACTTATATATTTCATTGTTTTTATTTCATTCAAAGCTATATTGAAATGATGATCAGGAATCTAATATTTTCTTCCTTTCAATCTCTCAATTATATATTTTTTATTAAAATTCTATAACATTTTTCCTCTGTGCAATCTCTGAGGTCGCTCGTGAGCCGCTTGTGAAAGGCATCTCTATCCGCACTTGAGCCACATTTGTTGCACTTGAGGCATATGTGTTTTTGTATTCGAAAGTTTTCAAGGGAACAGGTTGCCACCGAAAATTCATGCTCAACGCGTGACTACCGAGGGATCTTGGACCAGCTGGAAGAACAAACTCAGGCGAAAACTGCTTCAATTTAAATAAATTTATGTCATCATCTCTGCAATTGAAGTGGACAACGGCGACAACGCTTCGTGCTCGTGATGTGACGTAGTTCCAAATCAAAATCGGAATATGTAAACAACCAAGACGAGGCAGAACGGACACGGGCACTTAAGTGCCCGGAGAAGATCAGAGAGACACACAAAAAATATAAAAACGGGGACAGAGCCCGCTTTATGTAAGAGCCGAAAAAAAATATTGACAATTTACACATAGCGGCCAGACTCTAGTCCGGACTTGGACTCATCATATCAGCGCTGAACTTGAACTCGGGGCGATTAGAAGAGAATCATCTGGTTCCGTTTGTGTTGCTGCTGGTCGTGATGGGTGTGCTTATCACGCGTGTTAATCACGATAGTAGTGCGTTTCCACTGCCCGCAACTTTGATCTTTAGCATAAATTGGCCACTGACTATATAATAAACCCATTAAACCTGAATTGTTTTTTATGATATTTATGGCCAAGAGTTTTCCTGCTTTGGCCGCTGTTATCATTACAAAAATATTAGCTTTTATAGATTGCGGGCGGATAACAGCACAACAGCATAGGGTAATTACAGTGGTGACTCTTTTGTTTTTGTTTGTCAAAGGGTTACTGCTGTTTGACCATCCCCATCGCCATATTCCAAGCCCAAACAGTGATTATCTGTATCTCTGTGTGCTGTGCTGTAACTGTAACGCCTTGAGAATTCTAGTATCTGTATCTGACAGGCGGCAATCGGCAAAACGATCGAGTGTTACAACTGATTAGGGCTAACGAATGGAATATTTGAAATGTTGGGAAAAATACCGCAGCCAGCGAGGTGACAAGAATTACATAAAAATTCGGTCTATTCATCGCCGCCCAAAAGCAAGAACCTCCCCGTTCTTCCCCCTTCTCCCTAAAAGAGAACCAATTCAAGACGTGGCGCTGTTTCCCTGTTTATTTACGTTCCACGCAACGAAAATAAATATAGACGCGGTTGGTAAGAATAGGAAAAAAAGTAAAGTATCTATAAAAAAACAAAAAAAAAGTATCTGTAAATGTATCTGTGTCTGCAGGCAGCGCAAAATGTCAACAGAAAAGAGGCCGTAGTGAAAAGCGAGAGCGATTAGGGGCTGCAGGTCCACTTGACAAGAGTTTAGGAAGGGAAGGGAAGGGAGGGTGGTAGGTGTCATGAGGCATTTTCGAAAATACCCATTCCCCAATTGCCAGCCAGAAATTCAAAAGTGGGCGGGGTGCTGGAAGGGGGCCGGGACACATGCGAGACAGCTTCGCTTGATCCATGGCCGGACCTTGGCACACGCGCCAAAAATTCCTCCGCCGCTGCTTTTCACTCTTCTCGGTGTCCCCCCCGATCACTTAGCATATTAATTGGCTCAAGTTAATATTCATATTTCTGCTTTTTTGTCACCAGGCAGCCAGGCAGAAACGGAAAAGTTCTCTTGTTCTCGTGAAGAAAAGCAAATAAAAAATAAATATAGAGATATATTTGAATAGAGAAAGAAAGAAAGACCAAAACAATCGATGACGATTTTCGGGAACATGTTAATTAAATCATATGATTTTCCTGTTAAATTTATTTTCAATGTTTAAGAGTGAAAAACAACAAATTCTATACATTATCAAATGCGGAAAAATGCAAAAAAAATTTCCTTGTCGCATTTAAAATTTAAAGCAACACCTTTAAAGTCTAATCTAATCAATTTAATGCAGACTATCACTTATTTGCCATTTAGTTTTAATCAATTCCTGTTTACCTTAATTAAAAATCAAACAATGAAATTAGTTTGTAGAAAATATATATAGAAACAGAACGAATATTTTATAACCACTTTATAATTTATTAAACGCTTTCATAACCCACATATTCAGTTAAAAATATACACAAAAACACCTTCAAACTCTTATCTAGGCAATAAACTATCCCCCCAGGGGGTCCATGTAATACACTGCGTATGCGTAATGCCGGCAAAATGTGACATAAGAGGCCGGGCGCAATTGCATCGCCAACCGGCTTGCGGTTAAGTACGGATGGGAAGCCGCCCCAAAAACCATATATAGCCTTCCCTATATGTGTATATATATATAACCCCTTATATATGAGCACGTTTATATATTAGGCACTTATCAGGCGAGCGCTTTGAACATTGTTTACTAATGCAGTTTTTAAGGGGCGGCAGGCAGGAGGGGCAATCATTTACTTTGGCGAACTGCAAATAAATAGTTTTATTTGCGCAAATTGCGGCCACAGATAAGCGGCACCGAACTGACGATCGCCTGAATGACTGACCAGCGAGCTGAATGATTGTCAGACTGACTGAATGACCGACTGACTGACTGACTGACTGACCAATCAAATCGCATTGCCCAGAATTACGACAATGCGTCAAATCACATCAAATACCGTGCGCGTCACTAAGTTCGCTGCCTTTGGTTGTTGTTTATTTATTTTTTTTTTTTTTGCATAGAATTTATAAACAAGACAACTACAACTGCATATGCATATGTATGAGCGGTTGGAATTGCAGGGTATTCGTTGGTGTAAACACTGTGTGTGTATTGTTGTAGTTTCTACGCTGACTTTAGCCTTGAACGCAGCACTGCACCTGATGCACCTCACACAGAAAAACTACTGCCAAGTGGTTTTACGAAATCTTTCCTGTTTTTTTTTTGTTTTTAATATTAGTGCTAAACAACTTATCAGCTGATTGTGGAATAACGCCCTCCTCAACAACCAAACGAATTGTGTTATATATGCAAGGGTATCGCAAACAAAAAAAAACAAATCTAGTTATCGCTGACATCTATTATGATTGCTTTTAAGTCTTTTTTGATTTGATAAAATTGATAAAGATTATTGACATGTTTGATGAAGGAATTGTTGAAAATTAAGCCATAATTTCCTGATTAAGTATCTCCGATTTCTTTAAATTTTTCCTGAAATTCTGATTGCAATTTTTGAGATCTTTAAAGCAGCCCCAAAAGTTATAAGGAATATTTGAAGGATTAATTTTCTACTCACTTGTTAAGCCTCGTCCATCGTCAGCAAACAGCGAACAGAATCCTTTATTCATATCTTGAGCCGTGGATTGTGGATTCTGTGACTGGTGCTGTTGCTGCTGCTGGTTGCTGGAGGAGATAATCGCAGCCGTGGCGGTTGTTGTGGGCGGCAATGTGGGCTCCACTTGGAGCTGTGGTTTCTTGTTAGCGATGATGATCGCCGATGGCGGTGGGGTCAAAGGTGGTGCCGGACTGGGGCGGAAGACCGAAGCGGTCACCGACTTGGGGCGCTTCTCCTCGAGACGCAGGCCGCCGCTAGTGCCGCTAAGCAGCGTTGCGGTGATGGTACGCGGTCCGGGCGAGTGGTTCTCCCGCTTGATCAGCAGCTCCGCTTGCAGGATCTGCTTGAGGGGATTGCTTTCCGGCAGCTGTCTTATCTGGGCAGCAGCAGTGGTGACCGGTGGGTTTGCAGTTATTATTTTAGTTTCTGGTAGTTCCAAAGGAATTTCCTTGGTGTTTTTCTCCGTTTCCGTTTCCGGTTCTAGTTCTGGTTCTGGTTTATCCTCAAGTTCTAGTGGAACAGCTTCGTCAATGGTTTCCTTGGCGGCTGGTTTGTGCTCGCTTGTGGCCGGCTTCTCTGTGTCCTGCTCAGTTTCAGCTGGGTGGTGTTGAGGGTGTTGTTCCTTTTGCTCACTTGCCGCCGTTTGTTGAGCGAGTGAGTATATCTCATGTTTGTTCTCAAGATTACTGCAAGGATGAAGGCACAAGACGCGATTCGAATGGTTTTAATTTGGGATGCTTATTGGTTTCGATAACTTATTCGCGTTGCACTCGTTTGTTACACCACGGCGAGAAAAGCGTTTCGCGGGATATAAAATTATCTGAACAATTCATAATGCACACAATGCATCTCAAGGAGAGAAAACCCTACAAATATATGACTTTCTCTTCGAGTAAATAGCAGTCAAAACTACTTGGCACTTGTTCTGGATTGGTAATTACCAATTAGCCCAGAATTAATTAATTCTAGGGGTCCCTTAAAGAGCCGAATCGAGCTGGAATTTTCTAGGTTCTATTAGTTTTTAAAATATTTTGTAAATTTAAATAATAAATAAATATTTATGTTTCTGATACACCCATTGCTTGTTTTTTTAATTGTTATTGTTTAACGAGAATTAGAAAATTTGTATATCTTTGTATAATTAATCTCTAAACGTTTGAAAAAGAATAAACAAATATTTAAAACTTCCCACTTCCGTCGCAAAAAAAAATCTCTAAAAATCTACTATAAATTATCAAAGCTCATAAACCCACAATTATGGCAGGTAAAAGTCCAAACCTTTCTGGTCAAACGTGATTTAGCGTCAATACTCATTTTGGGTATTAGCAACTTCTGGGCAGTTTCCTCCTACATTTCACAATGGCTATTGGAAAATTTTGGAACTTGTGCGATAAGTCACGTTTCCCCAATGCCACAGACGGTGGAGAATCATCGCCGACGCCAAATGCCTTATCAATTATCCAGCCCGGGCATCGAACGCCGTATTCTCTCGCCTCAGCCAAAGCCGAGTGATAGATAGCACGGCATTTAGGTGGGTGTGTCCCAACAAGGCAATAACAAGAAACACACAAGAGCACCCCAGACCCAGATTGATAAGCCACCACAGCGGTTGTCCCGGTGTAATCAGTAATCCATTGGAGCTCCGAAATCCGGAGAGAAGCGGCGTGCCGGAGGAGCCCGGCAACTGGGGAATGGCTGGTGCGCGGCTGCTCCGCTCTCCGATAAGATACGAGTAAACGATCGGCCGACTCAGCCAGATCTACGGTGGAGTCTCCGTCTCCGTCTCCGTCTCCGGACGGACTGCTGCTACACAATTTTTGCACGGCCGTAAAAAAAACTGTGTGCATGCGAGTAGCGAGTGATATTTGGCATAAATATCAAGCGGAGGGCGCGTGAAGCCCCCGTGGGGCCCCCGTGAAACCCCCGTGGAATGCCGTACGGCGACTGATCTGGCGATAAAGGCGCCATCGCACGATACCGAGGGCTATATTTGTGCCTCGGCCTCGAGTGCTGGACATGATGAGGCGCAATATCAGCCACCAGCGCACCAAAACAAACAGACGAGCTACGCGTATTATTTATAATTTCCAGTCAACACTCGAGCGGAGCGATTTTTTGGGGGCTCGTCCCTCTGGTGAAATAGCCAAAGAGCTCCGGTACTTGCGTAGTTCCAGAACTATTAAACAGGGGCGGGATTTTCGAGTCATGTCATTGAAGTGAAGGGTCTATGTCTTTGATGGGAAATCTAACGATCTATCAACAGATACTACTTCATTTCCGAGGTGACCAGCCCACTTTTGGTGGGCGGACAGAAGTCTCAATGTCACACGGCAAACAGGGTGTTGCGTAATATTCCCGGATTGATTAGGACAAACACGAACTAAATGGAAGGCCTACCGGTGGCTGGCAAACACACCCACCTGGCCAAACACACACACAAAAGCCGGAAGGCAGGCAACTGAGTGGACAACAAAAGATACAGATACAAATGTATATAGTGGTAGTCGTAGTGTAGTACACTTAAATAATTGCTTCATCTTCATTGTTGAGCTCGCCAATTGTGGGGGTCTGCCCCGCTTCGTGTCTCCCCTCTGTCTGTTCTGACACGGGCCAGTTGCAACCAGTTCGAACTGCCAACCGGTGATCGGTTAGGCCTCCTTCTATGTTTTTTAGGAGGCTTACATCACATAATTAATTTAAAACCCCAAAAACTGGAGAGTAAATGGTTATAGGAATGGTTGATAACGACATAAAAACCATTAATTAAAGATCTGTCATAATAAAACAAAAGAAAATATAATTTTTAAGTTTTAAATTAAAATGGCTATAAATATCTTCATTTAAAAATCAATAAACTTTCAAAATAAACTACTTTTAAAAGTATTTTTTAGAATCCCCTATAAAATCTGGTAACATTACCGCACCCACATATCTTTTTCTTTTCTTTTTTATCTAAAATCTTAAACATTTTTCAATTAAACTTGATTTGTGCTTAGCTTAACGAATGTTCAACTTTATGTTTATTGAAAACGGAAATCCTAGAAAATTAAAAACATTTAAATAGCTTTTTAATAATTTTATTAAGTAAATACCTATTATTGCAGCCCCCACTGTATGTAAACTGCACTAGCAACAAACACTTGACCAGGAGTGTTGATGAAGCGCTGAAATGTTCGAGAAGTCCCTGCCACTGATAAGAGATAGAGATACAGATACAGAGATACAAAATGCACTTGCGATCTTTTCCCCTTAACTCTTGAACTGTGCCACTCAAGTGTGGATCGTGTGTGCTGTAGATATTTGAGTGTGTGTGTGTGTGTGGATGGTGGAGCTTGAATCGTGACTTGTGGAGTGCGACGCCGAAGTGCGAAGTCAGCAGCGCTGCAGCCGATCGCCTGATGTTTTGCCGCGCCCCTCTGCCAGTCTCTGCGGCCCTGCGCCCTTCTCCCCACTGATTTTTGCAAATGCACAAATTAATTACCGAGCGAAACTAAACAAGCTGAAGTTGAGCAAAAACAAAAACAAAAAAAAAATAAAATAAAAGTAAACACAGAAGAAAAACTAAAAGCACAGTTCAGGTTTTCAATATGGGAATTTAGTTAAGTTTTTGTTTTTTCCGGTTTCTTTATAACGAAATTAATAAATTATATACAATTAAATTAATTACAAAGAGTTTTTTTAAGGTTTTTTTAAAGAGATTTTGCAATATTTTAGCAATATATAATTGGGTCATACGTATACGTAATATTTTCCTAAAATTTTTTAATTTTTCAGTTTTCTATGTTTTATTTTGAAAAATTCCATCTTTTTGTTAGTAAATGCATCTGCTCTTAATTTCTTATTGTGTAACAAATTGCGTTGAAGAAGAGATACGAGAAATCAGCGACCATAAAAAGAGAGGAACAAAACAAGCAGACGACAACAAACACAAAAAGCCTGAAACAAACACACACAAAAAAAAACCCCAGAGAGGCTGTAAATTTGTTCTTCTTCTGCTCCTCTTTTTTTCAATTGCAGAGCAATAAGGGGTACGTACACCCTACCCCGGCCCATACCTCCTGCCACCCCCCCAAAAAAAGGCAGTAATTGCTTTCGTCTGTTATCTGAGCAGTAAATTGAATGAACGAAAAAGACAGTATAAAAGATGATCAAAAAAGAGAATCCAGAATCCAGAACCCAGAATTGTGCGCTGCTGCTTCCATTTCTAGGTTGTGTAATCGGTTGAAAAAAAAAAAAACAATTGTAAATGCAATTACACGCACTCTTTAGCATAAATTAATTGCCATAAACAAATGCAAATTCGCTGGCCGATTTTATGTAATGCAAATTTGCAATTGCAATGTGGCGAAAACGAGTCGTAGAATGGGGAGATAGTGAGAGCGAAGAGAGAGATGATTTTTGTTTTTGGACAACGCACGCAGCAGATTGCAAATTCTGCTGTCGGCGCTGCAGTTGCAGTGCTGCAGCTGCAGTGCAGCAGCCGCAGTTTGCAGGTTAGGAACGAGTGTTGTGTAAAACTTGTCCCTCCTTTTGTTTTACTCTCTTGTTCTTGATGCCTCTGCTGCTCTGCTATTTATTTTTTTATTTTATCCCGGCGATCAATTATGATTATTGTTATTATTTTTCGTTTTGCGAGCCCGAGTGCTTTTCTAGCCGCGTGTAACAAACTTTTGCACACTTTTCTAATGATTGGATTCAGTTTTTTGTGTATTTTTTTTTTAAATATATTTTAGCTGATTTTGATAATCGCCCAAACACACGCACACATGCAGGGGCCGATTAAAATTAGCAATTATATGTGTTTCAAATTATATATTCGCCTGACGTGTGTGTGTGTGTTTCCACGCATAATAAAGTTTATTTTTGTCAATTTTGTTGTTTGTTTTTTTGACAATTTATTTCATTTTTTGTATTTCTTAATTTCTTTTCTGAACACGATCACACAAATACAAAAACTCTACACTTGAGGTTTTTATGTAATTTATATTAAATTAACTTTCGTGTTTTACCTTTTGAACTTGTTACTTGTTTTTTTGTTTTTATTTTTGCAGTATTTACAAATTAGTTTGGTTTTTTTTTTATTTCCAATTCTTGCTTTTATTTAATTTTCGCGACTTCGACTCGACTCGACGGCAGCTGGCGAAGTAAAACAAAACGGCAATCGGCGATTGTTTTTAAGCGCGACGATCGGAGAGGCTAGAGGCGAGATAGCAACGGCGGCGACAGAGTTTAGTTAATAGTTTTTATTGTTTTTGTATTTAGTGCGCCTCTCTCTGTTTCTTTTTATTTTTATTGTTTTTTTTTCGGGCTTCAGTTTAAAGTTTTTCGGGGCAGTGCACGGAAAAAGTGAAGTGAGCGCTGCGATTGCTGAGAGACGAATGAGTGGAACGCCAGCGCAGGAATAGCGCCGAGGCTTTTTCTCGACGCGACGCCAAGAGCGGCAGCAGCGTGCGGTTCTGAGTGGAAGAGAGCCCAACGCCGGCGCACTGCGGCTTGGTTGCTTTCCGCTTGAGACAACTCTGCGTATGAGTGATTTTTGTTGTTTTTTTTTTTTCGTCGTCATATAAAGCAAAATATGCGACTACGATTTATTATTGTTTTTATGCCAAACAAATCAGCTGAGCGGAGCGCCACTCACACTCTCTCCCACTAACAAAAAGAGCACTGCAGAAAGCTGAGTGGAACGCATACCTATATTTACCATAAGTAGGCCTAATCTGGTTTTCTCTTTATAATTCCTCATTCCTAAGCATTAAACGTTGAACCTTCATCAGCTGATTAGCCGGTGATAACGGCCGGTTGCCAATGTCCAGGTAGTATTTCTGTTACCAATTTCCATTGCGTCACAGGCGCCCGAGAGTATGCCAGAAATTATCAGCGGAAATAAGGAAAAGCGGAAAAGGAAAGCGAGCGAAAGTCGTAACTGAGGGAACAAACCAACGAATATCGACCTCAAAAAAGTCGTAAAAAAAGGGAATAGCCACCGAAAATATCCATGTTTATCAGTCAGAAACAAGAACTTATTGCTTTTCCAATTTCCACATACAGTAAAAGCATTCGTTAGGAATTGAGAGCTGAGAGAAGTACCCACTGTAGGCAGGAAGAAAGTGGGATATTTTAAGGATATTTTAGGTATATTTAAGAACAAGAAAAGATCAGAATTTAAAACAAACTTTAATATTACTAAAATTCCAAACTGGTCACACTAATTTCCAATAGCTTTTAAGGTAATATCATCCTCTATATTAATCATATTTCTACTTTTAATCCCTTAAAAAAATAGGTTAAATTCACCCAACAAAAAAGAATAATAAATAAATTTCCTAAAAGCTGTAAATTTGAGTAAATGAATTATGTATCCTTAAGTATCCTTCCTTTTTTGCTCTCTGCACATCTAGGACATAATCCTATATTTCACAAATATGAGCTGGCATTGCCCGAGAGTCGACATTCGCTAATTTCGCCATAAAACTAAAGCCATTGCGTGATGGGCATAAAAAAGGACACACAAATACACACGCACTTACACAGAGGCAGCGCAGGCAGGGCAGCAGGATAAATAATAGGCCCGAAAGGACGAACACGAGCCGAGAAAGAGATAGAGTGAGAGCGAGAGCCTGAGAGAGTGAGACAAGACACGAGTTGTGTATTTGCAGAATTTTACGATTTTGCCTTGAAAACGAAATAAAGCGTTTAAGTGTGTAGGTGAGACCGAGGGCCTAAGTATAGGTAAGAGGGTGTAGGTGTGCGTAAGTGTGTGTGTGTGTTCTTTTTTTTTTGTTTTCTCACTTTCGAGTGCATCAAATTTACACAACTCTCTGATGAAATCTCGTGAGCCTCTTCGTTAAAAACTCACTTAAAAATGTCAGGGAAACACCAAGGGGGAGAATTTTCCGGGGGCAAAAAAAAGGTAATATTTTCACCTTCTCCCCCACACGCCCACACTTGCCACTTGGAAATGCCAGAATGTGTGTCCCAAACCAAAGCAAACAAATCCTAAAGAGCGGCAAACACAAGAAAATTAAAGTCTCAACGAGGGAATATAAATTCAAAATGTTTATGCAGTTTCGGCTGGCGACGACGACGAGAGAAATAAATTCAAATTATATTCGGGCCAAACATTTTCCACGGCACAAAAAATTAACAATAAATAATTGGAAGCTGAAGCAGAGCAAAGCAAAGCAGATGCGAAAAACCAACAAATTATTGCACATTGCCAGCATTAAAAGATAATGCTTAGTATAAAGATTTATCTAAAGATTTTTAGCTATGGGATTTTCAAGCAACGAAATATCAGAGAATTAACTGAAATCGAATTTATTTTTAATTGTGAGAAGGAAATTATAAAGAAGACGGTTTAAAAATTTAAAATTTTAAGGAAGATCCCCATTTTGTATAAAAGTTTATTAAATCATTTCATATATTTAATATTTCCTAAAAACTCGTAGCAAAACTTTTCATCAAATTTCATTGTTTTATTTTAAAATCTTCAATTAAAATCTCTGTTTTAAATTTCTAGGGTTAACTGGAATGCTGCTCAACATCTCGAATTCCCGTGCCCATTCAATCCATTAGCGACTCTTTGATGAATCGATTATTATTTATCTCATTGACTGGACAAGATCGAAGCAGTTATCACCTTGTCAGCGGCATTGCAAACATTTCCTGCATCTTTAATGGGAATATTTCGCCAACCATAAATGCGAATCCAAATAAAATACAAAAACCAAAACGGAAATTGTTTTAAAAATAAACTTAAAGTGTGCCAAAAAGCAAACAAGACAGCAGGGAGCTGAGAACTGAAAACTGGGCACCGGGAGAAAAGAAAAACCGGACGAAAAAGACATCTCTAGATGGCTGGAAAGGAATTTTTCACCCCTTTGGAGTTTATTTCGGGATGCTGCTGCTGCTGCTGTTGCAGTGGCATTTATCTAGGGGATTTTTCGTATATAAAAACTGGATGCCACCATACCGCAGACAGAGCTCTTTACGTTTACTTTGGCCACAATACAAATCAACTGTCGGACTTCAATCACATTAAAAGCATGCGGCCAGGAACTCGGCAATATATGACCCAAATAAATCAGTCGGCGTCCAGATAAACCGGTCTTCTGCATGCCATCATGCACTGGAATATATATTTATATATATCATTATTATATATAGTGCTCCCCACAATATGCACTCGGGTTGTCAGATCGCAAAGTGCCGCATCATGCTAGCTCGTCACACGCCCCGGACAAGCCCCCAAAAAGTTGTAAAAAAAAGAAGACTCACTCACTACTGACTGCTAGAAGTTACTCGTAAGAATAACAAACCAACAACACCAAACCCATTTGTATTTTTTTTATTGTATTTTCTTGTTTGTGACTCAAGACAATGACGCAGGGATTGGGCAAATCGGTGCCTTATCTCTGCTGGAATTTGAACGCAAAATATAAATACTAAGTTACTCGGGAATCGAACTTATCTTGGGGATTATATATATTCAAGTCAATAGGGGAAAGCCTCTTGGAGATTGGATTAAAAACAGATACTCCCAGGAGATTTATATAAATAAGGAAGCTACATTTCACTTTACCTATCTAACCATCTGATTAATTCTTAATATAGTCATCGTTATAGTCTTAAATTATGTTGTCGATAAGAAACTCTTTAATAATTTCAAGTGTTTAGTTGGAAACATTTAATAAACTGCAGAGTTTGCTTAACTATTAAATAGGTAAAGTGTAAAAATATATTCCTGAATCCAATATTTTCTTTTTTTCTATTTTATAACTAATTATTGATTCATTACAAAATATATATTACAGCAAACAGCTCATCGTCATAAGTCATCAATAAATGTTGAAAAATCAAATGCAACTCATAAATAATTTCCAATATAAATAATTTTCCAATGAAAACAATTTATTAAAAGCTGAAAACCTTTTTAAAATTGAATATATAAACTAGGGATAAAACCAGCCGGTTTTATTACTCATCCGAAAAAGGCAATGTTTGGCTTGCAAAATAAAATTTCTAATATGCTCTTAAAATGCTATTTAATCACCCATTTTTAAAGCTTTCCATTACAGGAATTCTGTGTGTATTTTCCTAATGATGTCTGAAAAAATGCATTCGGCAATTAAATAGAAATCTACTTGACTATAGATATAATATAGTATATACATAAAGTCTATGCCCACATCTAAAAACCAGATCCATATCGGGACCATCGAGTGAGTAAATCATTTTGCGCAGTTGCAAATCGCTCTGCTATATGCCTTTTTCCCCGTTGACCCCCATATTTTCCCCATATTTTCCACACCTCTGAAATGCACGGCATCTGGAGAATTATTTCATAAGTTCCGCCGTCAGTTACAGGCCATTGTTGTTGTTGTTTCGGCTGCTGCCACGTAATTCTGCCAACAATTTGCGAAACATGCTCAATAAGCGTCGAACTCGTGAAATCGAAAGGGGCGACGCCGTTCGACTCACGTCTGTTTCTAACAGATACTAAGATACGCAGATACATAGATACATACAGCTAAGGGGGAAATAGTAGCTTAAAATCACCTATTTTATAAATTATATCCTAAATAATTTAACCAAAAATATTCGAAAATATATACAACTAATAAAATATGTATCTTGAAACAATAATTTACTTTGGGAATAATGTTTCATTCTGGATAAATGTGAAAAAGAACAAATAGTCACCTAGAATCAACATTAGTTTATCTTTTCTAAGTTCGTTCCTATTTCTTTACCCTTTACTGTAACCCCTAGACACCATATGAGTCGGCAGGTGGAAACGCTTTTGGAATTCCGCAGAAATGCCCCCGGTTGATTGTAGGTCTTGGTCTGGCGCTAGTCTGGTCTGTGGGGGGATTTCGTTTTTTGGCTTTTCAATCTGGCATACGTGCCAAGCCGAGCATAAAACACTCCACTCCAATAAACACTCAAGAGAGCGCTGAGTTCAGTGTTTCCACGATCAATGAGGGTTGGGATCGTCCAAGTTGGAAGCGGAGTGGTTTGGATCGGTGGAAAAAAGTGCAGAGACGACGACGGCTGTTTCTCCGTTCTCCAAAATGCTTTTGGTGTGTCTGTGTGCCGGCCGGCATCTGGTGGAACTGGTTTCTTCTTTGCACAAAAAAATAACAAGAAATAATAAAAACAAAAGCAACAAACACACACACGCAAATCGAAAACGAGAAAAAAGTTGGCGAAAAAAGATTTGGCAATGCAAACGGGGAACATATGATAAGGCGGACACGTAAGGAAGGGAGAGAGTGGGCCGCCGCCGCCGAAAAAGACAGAAATTGAAGAAAAATATAAAAAAGATACAAAAAAGACAGCCGAGGCAGGCAGAGAGACATAAAACAAATCAAGTTTTGTGTGCAAGTTTGGCCCAAAAAAAAAAATAAAAACAAAAATAAAGCAGAACAAAAATCACACAATGAAGAGTGACGAGGCATCTCACAGATGAGAGCGAAAGTTCCTCCAATGATTCGGTATCTTTTCATGTCCTTCTTTATCCTATTTGTTCACTTCCTTTGGTGACTTATGCTTCCTGTGACTCGTCTCCTTGCAAGGATGTTAGATAATCGCTCTGATAAATGATCAATTTAGTAGTAGCAAAAAGTCTGTTACCAACAGGTGCTTTTGGAAGGCCAAAAAGTCAAAGATACTTGGGGAATACTGAGGGAAAAGTATATGCTTTTTATAAAATATCATTAATAATATATATGTATTTTTATATTTTATAATTAAGGAAAATAATTTGAAACTTCTTTATGTCTATAGTTTCCCTTTAACTCTTAGTAGAACATTAACAGAATTTAAAGCAAAATTAAGAAAGGTCTGAAAAGTAATTAACATTTCAGCTCCTTAAAAATTAATTTTTTCTAATATAATTAATGAAAGTTTCAACATATTTTAAACTCACAAATTAATCTCAGTGTAATGCTGTACCCCAACTCATTAATGGGTTAGTAAGTACCTTATAAATGGGCCATAAGTTGACCAAGCAGCTAATTGTGGATTTGAGGGGGGGACCAGAGATAAGATTATTAAAGCTGACGCAAATCGATCGGAAATTCAAGGGAGGCAACGGATTGCCAATAAATACAAATGCGGAATGGGAGCTGGAATTGGATAATCCACAATTTACGAGCCACCGAATCAACAGCGAATCAAAGGCCAAATCTTAGCTCGACCAATATTGATTTATCCTTTGCGATAAGCCAGCCAGGGGTTCTCTTTTTTTTTTTTTTGCTGGACAGCCATGACACGCCACTCAAGTGTTGACAACTCTTGAAGAAATTTGTGGCACAGGAGGAGACAGCTGGCTATTATATATCACACTTTTTGTGTGTGTCCTTAGCCAACAAAAAAGAAAAAAATATTCTCAGCGTCCTGCTGTCTCGTTTTCTGTATCTGTATCCGCATCTGTATCTGTAACCCAGCCTGCGCGGTGTGCTGTGTGTGTTTATCTAAGCGCCGAGCAATAAAGCCAACAAAAGGTACAAAAGCCACCGACAAAAAAAAGAAAGAGTATAAATAGTAAGCAGAGTGGGAAATCGGATGAGTTATAGCCGAGATACAGATACACACGACGATAATGATGAATGTTGTGTGCGAAATAGTGAGAACACAAATAAACAATTATCATCTGTTTGCGGAGAAGCAGAGCAAAAACTGGCAAACCCTCCTAAATGAGAGATTGATATGGATATATATATTATCGGATGCATGGAGAAGTAATATAATCTATTTGTAGATAATGTTACAACATCAATATGTCGGGTATTTATTGTCTTTGTAACCGCATAAAGCAAAATAAGATATCAAATATACAGCAAAGTTAGCATTTATGTAGACTTTTTAAAAGAATATAATCCTCTTTCACTTTTACATAAAATATTATAAAGGTCTCATTGTGAATTTAAAACCTATTCAAACTAAGGCAAAAAGTTGAAGAAAATAATAATAATCTATTCTTACTTTCAAATATAGCTTTTAAATTGCTTTAAAATACTTAGCAATTTTTAGAGTAAGAAAAATTTTCAAAATCTTTTGTCTTAGCTTGAAAAAATTATATATTTAAATAGCTTTGTTAATTTCTCTCTATATATTCATTGTTTGTTCAAAGGTTGCTGTCTGTCTGCCCATTTGTTTGGACCACGAATGAGATGGTATCGCCTTCTAATAATTGTTTAAATAACAAAATTTGTGTCACACATTTTGAAGCGTTCCTGGTAGCAACAGTTTGTCATGTGCTGCCTTTTTTTTGTGTATTAATTTTTATATTTTTTTGGTTTAATTCCAACAAATTAGCGACATAATGAAACGCTTAATTAAAATAACAAGCTACCGCAAAGACCAACAAAGACCAGACAGCTGACACGCAACAACAACAGCAGCAGCAGCAGCAATAACAATAATAATAATAAGTTAAAACAACATTTATTCTAAACAATTTGGCTTTGGCATGATTGATGGCTGGCATGACGGAGATGACGATGATGATGGGTATTCCTACACTGCGAATCGTTAATAAAAAGGCCAAAACGCAGCAATTGAAACGAAGGAAATTGGCCCCATCAGTGCAGAGCTGCCCTCGAAACGAAGTCATCAAAGGAAAGCCATTTCCATTTTCATTTTCATTCACTCACACACTCATTCACTCACTCATTTATTTATTCATTCGGTTAGTTAGCCAGTGGAAAGACCAGAAAGACCATTGATTGCCGGCCTTCCTGTGGGCGGTTTTCCAAGGGGGGTGGAGGGAGGTCTGTCACGAATTAATATCAAACTCGCCGGTCTGCTGTCCAAACAATGTCTGGCCAAAATAAAATAGAGTCCACCTAATAATGACCAAATGGCACGCGATGGCCGAAAAAAAAGTGCACATAATCGGGGCTTTTTTGGGAGTGGTTCGAAATCAGCTGCTAAAGTTCTATAATGTATGATGGGTAAACGAAGTTCAATATTGTTAATTACATTTGCAATGTAAAATAAAACCTCAGAAGTAATATAAACCTAAAGCCGAATCAATGTATCTTCAGTAATTCTTTCATGAAATCATTTTCCATTTCATATTCCTTTTCCAAATCCCATTATCTCCTCAAAAACTCCCATAAAAACTCCTCATAAAACTCTCAAAAAAAATCCCTCATATCCCTCAGATTCCGCATCTGTCAAACTGATTTATGCAGGGCATTATGGGGAAATATAAATCTAGTTTTGGGGCCCGGAAAATTAATAAACTTGCTCGCAAATTGATAAGAAGAAAACTGCCTCAAAAAAAATAACAAACACACACACAAAAAAAGGGACAATGGTTTTCGGCCAACGGAAAAAGGGCAGGAAGGAAGAAGAAAAACAAATAAAAAAAGAGGAGTCCTGCAGGATGTAACAGAGGCGTGGCATTCATCAAAAGTCACTCAGGAACATGTGTATCGAGACTTATTCCAGCCTCTTGCCCATTTTCTCTTTCATTCTCCACTCTCTCTCTAGTTTTTCCCCGGTTTCTCTGTGATAGAATCAGCCCACGTGCCTCGCATTTCCCCCCCTCAATTTCCCTGCATCATTTTCATCGTTCTGCATGTGACCAGAATGGTATTCCTTTTTTCTATTTTGGAAATTCTCATGCCACGCGCTGTTTTAACGCCTCCCACTGCTATTTCCAATCGGTTTTCTTAATGCATTGAAATAAATTTTCACTTTAGCGAATTTTTAGTAATATATATTAATTGTTAAAACATAATAAATAATAATAATAAAATAATTTCATTCAAAATGAGGTAGAAAAGAGGAAGGCCTATTTTTAAACCTTTTATGACTTTTGGAAATTGTTCTTATTTCTTTCTGTGTGTCCACACGCTGGCCGCATGAAAGCGAGAGTGAAAATGAAAATGAAAATGGCTTTCAACATCGACAAGACCGCGAACCATTCGAATCAATCTAGACACGGCGACAAAATTCATGTGACTCGCCATCAGTTGTCTATAATTAATATACGATTCTAGAAATACCCTGTAAACTAAGGAAATATGTTAAGAAATCTAAGGAAGATTTAAAGATTGAATTGTAATATGTGAAAAAGGGTATACTGGATACTTAAAATATATACTAACTATCATTAAAGATGTGTAGAGATGTTAATGATTTTCACAAAATATTTAGGACCTCTAAAAGAAACTATTTAAATAGTAAAGTTGTGTATCTGAATTTTTAATTTCTTTATACTACAAAATATATATTTTTTGATTCTTCCACTCTTTTCCAAGTTAGTTTAAAAATTTCTATTAATACAGGGTATCTTAGTCACATGAAAATAGACCTCTCGCCCCAACCTATTCCACTTGATTCGCCCCGAGGCTTTGTGTAAACAATTTTTTATTGAATTAGACGATGAAACAGAGCGGAATCGTATGGAAAAAAAAGAATTTAGAATGGAATGGGTTGGTTGGTTGGTTGTTTGTCACCACACCACCAAGCACACACAAATAAACACACACCGAAGAGGCGAGAAAATATTAAAATAATATTAGATTTAAAGCGAATTGCGTGGGATATCCCCGCGGCATCCTCATCCACAAGGGGTCACATGTTGCAAGTGGAGCAAGAAGCAGATAGATACATAGAGAAGTGGCGAAATAAATAAAAGAATTAATGGAAGCAAAAAAGAAAATGTCCCAAGATTTATGCTTCCCCCCTGATCCGATTATAGTCAAGCGGTTTGTCGCCCGATGTCGAGCACGGCAAATTATCATTAATATAAATAGCTAAGATTGTCCGGAATTTGTTTATACGCTCTATACGCCCCAAAGCTCTTTGTAAAATCTTTTCTCATTAATTTTTTCCTGAATTTTAGGCCTTGGCATTGCTCCAGCTCACGTAGACCAGAGGAAGAGAGTGAAATAAAGCAAAGCTGACCTTCCAAAGGGAGCGGGGTGGGGAAAATATATATCTAGGAGTTTGTCAATGGAAAATTATTAATATTCAAAAATATATATATATTTCAATATTTTCAATAATATTTTCAATACCTAAGGTCAGAGACTTCATTATTTAATATTTATTGGTTAATTTAGGGATCTAAAGAAGCTAATTTAAACGGAGATAAACCTGTTAGATTATATTGAGCTATAGATACTTATTTTTTCCACTCTTTTATAGGCAGTAAAAATAGTTTTAATAACTAAGATCAGAGACTTCTTCACTAAATTTTTATTGTTAAACTTTGCCATCAATTTAAATACAAAAAATATATTTTTGTTAAGGTAGAAAAAACCACTTAAATAATTTGAAATATTACCTAAAGATCTCTATTTATTTTTTACCCACTCTTACCAGCTTGTTTTTCTTTCCCAGGCATTTTGTAAAAATATTTTCCAAACTCTACTCTCACCCTAAAGAGTCTCCCACTCCAATTTTCCATAGTTTTCCATCTATCGAGTCGCTGTTTGTCTTGTTTATTGTCTTCGACAGCGGCTTGTGTCAACTTTGGGTTCCAAGTTCTTTAGTTTTATGCCTAGTTGGCGTGTTTTCCCCGCCATCCCAGCGCCTTTTCAGGGCCGACGCTTTGACGCCCCAAGAATGCCAAAAAAACATTTCCATTCTGATAACTTGCTTCGGTCTCTGAGCTCTCTCTTCGAGTTTCTCCATCATTTCCCCTTTCCCCTCTGCTTGCGTAATTTGCAATTACGATGGGAACTTTTACCACGACTCCGGCCTTTTTTTTGGGTCCCCAAAACTCCACAGCCTTCGGGGGCTTCTGTACTCGAATATTTGTCAGCCGTTTGCGCCCCAAATTGTGCAATGCCAAATGTTTGTGCGCGATAAGATGTTTGTCCTCCGTCCTCCTTTTGTCCTGTTTTAGCAGCCTGGCTCTGGTTTTCAGTATCGTCCTTTCTTCTTAGGTAAATTTAAAGGTAAATTATAAAGGTTTTTAAGATATGAAATCTCTAGAATTTTGTATAATTTTGAATATATTATAAGGTAAATTGTAAGTTCTATATATTATAGAAATATTTTCGATAGTAAAATGTTATTTATACTCCAAAAATGGTTAAAAATATCATATTAATGAATACTTCGAATAATATTTCTATTATTTAATGTTGTTACAATGAATATCTTATATTTTCTTCAAGAATATTCATTTTTGAACTCCTATCGAACATAAAAAATCTTTTTATTTATCGATCTTCTTTGTATAATTTTAATTTTAATGCCATTATTGATTTTCAAAGAATTTGAATTGTCTTTTTTTAAGAGGAAATGAAGGACTCTTAATCAAAATGTAAAACGCAAAATCACAAAAATAAGTGAAAATAAGGAAATGGCCTCTTAAAACTCTCACACTTTTCCCCAAATCTCCATTTCTTTGTTCATTTATTGTCCAACAAAACCGAAATAAAATATATATAAAAAAAACGAGGAGCAGGAGGAAGTTGAGGCAACAACAAAAAGAGGCCGCCCGCCACCTGGAGACAATTTGGCAGATAGCCGAGTTACCTGCAATCGTCCCCCATTTCGCTTAACGGGTACACGTGCCGCCCCCACTCAAAAAAATGGCAAAGCTTCTCACACCTTCACAGATTTCGGCCGCTCAGCTGTTTTTGTGATTTTCTGGTGCAAGCAAGAAATTGTTACCCACGCCCCCGGGAAAACAGGCCGCAGGATTCACTCAATTGCGGCCTACTTATAGGCGTAAAAAAGAGAGAAAAGCGAGGAAAAGGCCTCTCTCATTACTATCTCTTGGAGCTCTCTTACATATCCCTGAAACGCAATTTCTCTTGAGCATGCGGCCTACGAGAGACCTTGAACTCGAAATTATTTTTTTGTGTGCGGAGCACTTTCACTTTCGTTATGTAATCCTCTGGGGAAGGAAAGAGAGAGAGAGTGCCAGAGAGACCCTAAGAGAGAGCTCGCTTATTTAGGCTCGTGCAATGGCATGGAAAATGAGCAAAACTTTCACTTTCACCAGTCAACGACACACTGAGAGAGAAAAGAATATATACAACACAGACATATTATATATATTTATATGAGAGAAAGCGTTTAGGGTACAGAAAAAAAGGCAAACACAAATGCGACGCAAAATATTTGCAGGAACAACAAAACATATGATGATTTTGTTTTCAGCCTTCCCCCTTGATTTTTCCTTTGTTTTTCCTGTTAAATCGAAGTGCCATAAAAAGCTCAGCGAACAAACAAATAAATTTTGTAATGGTTTAGGGGAGACGAGGAGGCGAAATTGATTTGCCTTTTGCTTAGATTTTATTGTCCGACAAATGTCAGGGACAGCCCCCCAAAAAAGTATGCTAGGTAATTGTCACATCATAAGCGTGCAAAGGGGGGGCGAACAGGTGCAGAGAGGTTAGTTAGGGGGGCGGCGGCTTTGGCCAAATCGCACGGCACGTGTATTTATAGCTGTGGTGGAGAGGCGTAAGAGAGGGGATTTCCCTCTGGCCGAAAAGAACCTAAAAATACAACACAAAAGGGTGTTTAGTACACAGGGCATTACAAGGACTCCTATTTTGTATTTCTGGGATTTAGATCGATTTTTAGATGATTTATTTTAAAATAAAACATTATTAAAGGTGCACAGGAATTAATATTTGTCTTGTAACCTTACTTCGGGATGTATAGTATTGTATTGTATTTCTGAAGACTTCTTGACCTTTTCTCTTAAAAATTTTATTTTAATGATTGATTTCAAAAAGTATTAAAACCAAAAAACCTCTAAATTAGACTTAGACATCCCTAATATTAAATCCAAGACTTATTTCCTCTCAGTGCAGATCAAAAAAGTAGGCAAACAAAGTATGAAAATCTAACAGGATTGAGCGGTAGAGAGGCAGTCACTGTCGGCCGAGAAAAGGCAAATGGGCCGCATGAATTATGCTGATGGTTATGGCCAACGTCTACTCTGCCTGGGCCAACTTTAAAATTATGGAAAAAGAAAATACATTTTGTGAGCTAAATTACGCAATTTGCTGGCCGGACGAAAGAAGACGTTGCGTATACGTAATATTCAGCCAGGAGCAGGTGGAAGCGGAAATAAACAGGTAAGCACACGCGTGCACACACACACAAGGAAGGAGACACGCGTTCAGTTCGTTGACTTCCGCTTGGGGGGTTGGGAAACAAAAAAAAAACTGGAACCCCCCTGAAGGAAAAGCCACTTTTCCTGGGCCCATTCCCACTCATCCACGCTCTTGCTCCTCCTTTCACATTTTTTCGTTAAGTGTCAATTACATTGACGTTTATTCAAATATGCAACGCACGGCCAAAGGAAAGCTCAACATTTTGGTGGAAGGAAGGAAGGAAGAGAGAGGCATTATAATGCCTATACAAAGGCCAAAAGGAAAACGTCTGCGTGGGTTCCCCCTTTGCCGGAAAAGTCACCTCTTTGCGTGTGAAAAAGTCTTCAAGTTGGTAACATTTTGTGATTTTGGGCGGATTTATCGGGTTTTATTGTGCGTATCACACAAGGCCTTTGCCTTTGCCGGTGCCTTTGCCTTGGCATTTGCCGCAGATATATGTTAATATGGTAATCCAGCACTTTCCCCTCTAACCTACTCACAGCAGGCCAAAAAGCGAGCACTCCATCAACTTTTAAAGCCAGCTCTTAAAGCGGCTTCCAATCAAATTATGAACTGTTCTCTCTTTACAGTTTGGATGAAAATTTGAGGCCATCAAAAAAGGCTTAGAGCTGAGATGAAAGTTCCCATTTCGGGGTAAAAAGGACAGCCATAAATTAGCCAGGATCATATTTAATATACATTTTCTTTAAAGAAAGCTTAGCTAGATTGATATTCTAAGAAACGTAAATTTTTTAAACTTTATTTAACTTTGTTTCAACAAATTCTTGTAACTTTATTTAAACTTTGTCAAGTGCCCAGCAGGCTTTTTTGTGTTAAACCTTAAATTATTAAGGTTTAGATTTAAATTTAAGGCTTTTTAGCTCGATAACATTGCAGATCCATTTTTGATGCTAGCAAATTTACAACGTTTACGTTTTGTTTGACCAAAAAAAAAAAAAAGAAGTATAACGAAAAGCCAACGCAAATTTTATGCCAAGCATAAAACCGTTTTTCATGTGCAATCAAACCAAACTCTTCGTAAAAAGCCAAAAGCGAAGCGTGCAAAATAAATAAGGAGAGCTCAAGATGCTGTCCTATCAGCGGCAGCAACAAGCCAATCAAAATGCAATTTCCACTCGTGCACAGGACATAATTTAACGACACACATGTGGGGAGGGAGGGTATAACCAGCTTTTCCGCTTTTCCGCTGCCTTTCCATCAAGGTACAAATAATAAATATGCAAACAAGTTGATTCAGCGGGCTCAGCTGTGACTATGAATTTGTCATTTTGTTTGCTCTGCCAAGGAAAAATGAAATGATGAAAATATTTATACAAATAATAGCTGAGCGACACACATTGCGTATACGCAATGTTGACGTTGATGGGGTCACAGCCCACATACATATAAAGATAAAGATAAAGAACGAGCAACTTCATCAAAACAGAATCAGCTGCAAGGCTCTTCTGTGATAAGCAAACAATTGCCCCAAGGATCTTTGGGGGAACTCATCCTTAAGCTCCCAAATTAAATTCCTCCGCAGAGAAGAGAGAAAAATCCTGATGCTTCGTCTCTCCCCTTACGAATTTTGATGGGCTTACACGTGTGTAAAATGTTTTTCCTCCTCTTTTATTTTTTGCTTTTAAAGGGCATCCCCCCCGAGTGCTGCCGAGTTTCCAGTAAAAGTGTTGCCCCATTCACAGTTAATTATCCTGACGTCAGGAGGTGGAACGTCGCTTGGCGTCCACTTGAGTCCGCCGGAAATCAACAAACATTTCCGTTCAAACATTTCGGGAGTTGCAGGAAAAAAAAGGAAACATTAGCATAATAAATTGGGCCCAGCCTGGTTTATCGGTGGCGAGTGAATAACTTCATCGCTTAGCCGCATTAATAACGCGGCTTTAATAAGGACTTGGCCAAGAATTCCCCATCGAACTGGTGCCGACTACGTGACCAGATAACTAAGCCTTATCAGTGGGTGGAAAAATGCGGGGGAAGGGGAAAATACATAGAAAAGACTGTTATTCTTCATTCTGGATTACACTCTGAAGAAAAACAAGATTTTTAAAATGAAAATTTTTTAAAGAAACACAAAAATAGATCATTTTAAATCTTTTAAAATATTTTTTATAATTTCCAATTAAAAATCTTAAAAATTTCTTTACAAAAATCCATCTCTGCTCTTTGAAGTCTTTTAAATTTATATAGATTTCTCTCTGTGCAATCATTTTGTTGACTGCCAAGACTAGTTGGCCCTTTCCAGCTCCCTACTACAACACATCTATCCTATTGTAACAGCCTTTAGGTAATTGTGTGGCCATAAATCTTTTCTTTGGCTTACTGCACACTGACTCTCCGGGGTAATTTAACGCCTGTCCTGGTGTAGCTGCCAAATACCATTCCGCGAAAGAGAGAGAGACACCCAGCCGGAGTTGGGATCTCGGAATGGGCATTGATGTGCAGGTGCGGATTGAGTGGAAAATCGATCCAAGGCAATTAAGGTCACAACAAAGAAAAAGGTAAAACTGCCCTTCAACTTTTTCAATTAGCCAGGTGACCAAAGTTATCGCTTGGAAGAAATCAAAAGAATCAAAATTACGGCCACGCAAACATCAAACCCTAGAAAACAAAACAGAAAAAGGTAAAGGTAAAGGGAATAACTTGGAGTGGGACAGAAACCTTATATAAACTTAGAGAACCCTTTCCCCAGACCCAAGAGAAGCCGTCAATAATCCCGATTAGAGCATGTGTATATGAAATATTTATGCTGCGGTCTGGCAAATGGAATTCCCTGCCAAAAAAGGTCGCCCGAAATAAAAGCATGAATAATGGAGGCCAAAGGATGGGTAGGGCAATACAAAAGGATCACTCTTTAATTCGCTTTTTAAAGTCATCGAGGCGATTCGCAGTTCATTTTATGGCAGGTCGGGCAATCATAATGAAACCAGTTTTATTGCTCCAAAAATATGCAACACGTTTTCGGCACTGGAATAATTTTTATACCCCCACATCTCATCTCCTTGCTGGGCCCTTAATTTATTGTTTTAATTTTTAGTCGTCGCCCGGCCACAAAATGGCGTCCTAAGCCCAGGACAAGCCAGGACAAAGCCGGGGAGACCAGAGGAAAACAGGACAAACCAGGGGAAAGCAGAAGAAACCAGGGGAAACCCGGGTAAACTTTCAGGGAAAGTGTTAAGAACTCGTGTAAATTCCATTAAGGCTAAAAAGTTTAGGGGAAGAAACAGGGTAGCAGCAGCAGCAGGCAGAAAGGATTCCAGCCGAAGGCTCTGTCAAGTGCGATAAATCAAGGGAAAGCAAGGAGCAGCTAGCATCTACAAGAAACAAGGAGCGAGGCAAACAGAGTAAAGCGAAATTTGGTAATTAAAAGCAACGCGTGGCTGGAATTATGCAAGGCAAGCTATAAAAATGTAAATTTCTTCGAGCTTAAAGCCTGGCACATCAACTAATCAATGTTAATTGGATTGGCGTGGGAAATTCGCAAAGTTATTTGCCGCTTTTCTTCTTGGCTTCTTGCAGAAAAATGTGAGAATCTATAAATATGCAGCGGCAATTACGCATCTGAAAACAGATTGCACAGCTCCCAAAGATAAGCGACCTTGAGCCAGCTGCCAACTGAGTGACAATCTCATTAGGGGAGAGGGAGAGAGAGGAAACTATATATATTGCTGATTCTAATACGTTTTCTTTGGGTACAGGGAAAAATTTTTAATAATTTTTGTAAGTAAAATAATAGAAATCAAAGCAGGTAAAGTCATTTGATTTATAAGAAAATTGAGCTTAAACCTTTTCTTTCTATATTTTCTAAACAAAATTTTAAATTTCCTCTTCATTTATTAAAATTTCTCAGTTATTTGTAAAAAACTACACTCTTTTCTTAAGATCTTATCATGAACTTTACTATATAGAAAGTCAGTTATCACTGGTCTCTTATCAGAGAGCTTTAAATCAGGCCAAGTCCCAGAGTAAAACCCAAAACAAAATCTACTATATAACCAGTGAGAGATTTGAGAAAAGGTAAACAAAAGTTCAAAGAGATTCTGTAGAGTTGGCACTGTGACAAAGGCTTTGCTCTGTTTCTCTCGTTTTCTCTATTTCTCTCTGCTTGTGTAATATTGTTTTTATTCAATTAGGCAAAAGGAAATTACAAAAGCAGCAACTACAAAGCAATACATTTGTTGTCATTTAAATGCACACGAGTGGAAATGGGATAGAAAATAGCTGACAGAATATAGTCGATTTATGGATATACTTCCATGAAAATAGGGACAAATTTTAGGGAAATCAGGAGGAAAATAAACGTAGAAGTAAGGAAATATTAAAGAAAATCATAAAGATTTAGAATATTTAACTTTAATACATTTTTAGATGTAAAATATGATATAGTTTATTTATTCAATGTTTAATCTTACTATTGTAAAATACTTTAAAATGTATACTCCTATTACCAATTGTATCTCAAAGATTTCTCCTACACCCTCATCTTAGTTTATTTATAACGAAGTAAAGATATTCCATCTGTAATTTTTATTTTGTGCTACATACACGCATTGCGTAGTTACACAATCGATATGTAAGAAGTTCAATCAACAATTGAACAATTGAATCAAGTTGATTGACGCAGTTAAAAGAACGCGAGAGAGGAATATATGTGTATGGGGGAGGCTAATCACATGTTGTGTGAATTAAAAGCAAATTGCCAGCATTCATTTGCACCGCATCAGTGCACTCGTCATCATAAGCGGGTGAGGGAGGGCCAAAAAGAGGGGGCACACATAAGGAAAATTCAGGAAAATTCAAAGCTTGAAGTAAATTAAATATAGAATTTAACTACCAAATTATACACGGCTTTAATTAAACCAAAATATTGAATATTTGGTATTTTTAGGCCATTTATGGTGTGTTTTTAGCTTTCTTTAAATTTTAAAAATATAGAAAATATATTTTTAAGCTGGATAGGAATATATTTTAGACATAGATTTTAGTAAGAAAACAACAGAGTTTGTTTAGCAATTATAAAGAATTATAAACAAATATGAAAAATATTTTCTTTGGCTTTGTATAAAAATCGTTCTTTCTTGAATTTTTTCAAATGCAAACAGATCTTTTCTTCAAGAATAAAATATTATAAAATCATAAAATTCTCCCCCTTTCTCTCTCTGCATAAAGACGAAGGCATGTCGCCAACAAAAATACATTTTAGCCAAGTGAAAGTGTTGGTTGGCCGATGATGCTGATTCCCATGAGCCAGCAAATTAACGAATTTATATGAAAACCGACACGAGGCTCTAACCACACACAAAAAACGGGCTACAATTAAAAATGAATTTGTACTTTTTTGGTAAAACAATAAACCCAAAAAAAAAGGCAAGCAAGCAAGTAGGATGTACCAGAACCAGTCTCATTCATTATTACCTTTTTTTTAGTGTTCAGGCAAGTGTGAAATTCAAACAAAATAACAAAAATAAAACAAGAACAATGCACAAATATTTGCTCATATATTTACGCTTAAATACAAATTCGTGAGGGGTACTTACCAGTCGAGCTGAAAAAGAGGAGCTTGATTGGGGCAGGCGGAGGAGGTGGGTCGAGTGTCATCATCTACATTGTTAATTTATTATTCATTGTTGACCCGCACGTGGACTCACGCAACATTCATAAAAATAAATGGCATTATAGAGCAAACACGAATGGGGAAAAAGGCACCAGAAAACGGAAAAATAAATATCGAATCGATTATGAATATGGAAATTTTTGAAGGAAAAATTCAATTGCGGGATGCTAATTTGGCGCTGTTATCAAATCGGAAAACGGAGAAAAATCTGGGCCAAAGCCCACCATTCCATGGTGACAATTCCAATAAATGACGGATTAGAAAACCAAATCGATGCGAAGGAGAGAGGAAAATCTTATATAAAGCACCAACTGAGGCAAAGAATTCTTTATGCAAATGTCGAACGCACACAGCACCCCCACTTTTCCGGCCAATCCGCCCTATTTCAAGGCAGCTCAAATATATATTTTCAAGGGGGGGAGAGGGGAGAAATTAAATTCAGTCGATTAATAATGGGTCGGAAAAAGAGAGAAAAGAATTTCACTTTCCGCTTAGCGGCTTAATTAAAAGATAAAATGTAATGAGCAAATATCCGGCATTGTTCCCCCCTATAATACCACCTTTATTCCAGCTCAATTCGGATTCATTGGGACCCCTGTTTTTCCATATTAAATATTAAGGAGAACATATAAATATATGAAGTGCAAATGACTCACCTTATCACGTAGTTAACGCAAACGACGCTTTGTGGCTTTAATTTATCATAGACGATCGTGGCCTGGCTAACAATCCAGCAATAGCCGCCATATTTTCCCAGAAAACGGTAGCGACAGGTCTCACCCTGGCCCTTGCTTAAAACTAAAAAGATAAAAGAATATAAAATGTATAAATTAGTGAAAAAGCCTTCAGGAAAATGTGGTTCAAGTTCTAGTTTTAACTATAGGGTTCACGCTCTTGGCAGGAAAATCAAATTACAATCGCAGAGTAACCGCAGCCGAGACAAAAACAATAAATAAAATCTTTTGTGGTTAACCAAAAACCGCCCACTAAATGTGTCATAATCGGAGCATGGAGCTCTTGAACCAGATATAACCTCATATATCTAGAGATGGGGAGTGTTTCAGAGATCTTCTGTCTTAAGAAAAAGCCTGGGAGTATCATTATGGTAACCAGTGGGAAGTTCTTAGCAAGGATACACAGAGAACGCCATAAACTGAATGGAAATAAACTAACAAATTTTTACAAATATTTCTGCTATTTAAATATCAATTTATAATTTAAGAAAATATTGTAAATTATCAAAAATACCCTCTAAAAATTATTTAAACTTTAAAATCCATATTTTAATATGCAAATTCAATTTCAGTGTAACTCTGAGCTGGTTGGCAAATTGTCAAGTCTCAAATTACGGCGCCGAAAGCGCTCGGGCATAAAAATTAAATAATAGCAGCTAGCTGCCTGGCAAACGAAGGCCAAAAAATTTTGTGGGCGTGGCATGAGGGTCTTAGGCATTTGATTGAGACTTTGCCTGCCTTTAGACTGAAGGAGATAGGCGGCGGTGGAAAAAGGCAAACGTTGCCAAGTAATTTGGCTCAACGAGGACGCCACATAAACTCGATTTTAATTAAAAGAGCCTCCTAAAAAAAAACAACGAACGGAATAAAATAAATATAAAGGACCACACACACACAGCGGAAAAACAAGGTAAAAGCTTTTATCTGTGTTTTTGTGACGGCGACGACTTGGCCCCAAAAACATTTCAATCAAATTTTTATGGACGCCACTGGCAGCGACAAGAACATTAAATAAATGATGAAAATTCATAGGAATTTTGGTAAAGCAATTGAAATTCATGGATGGTCCAGTAATCTGGATTAGCTGAGTTGCATAAGGTCACAGGTGCACAAAAGAGGGTCATATACCTTTAAGGACATTCAAATAAAAATACATTTGCATAAAGTAAGCCAAGAATTAATTAAATTACTTGCAAGGGCCAAGCGACCTTTGGAAACAATTAAACCACAAATGGCAATCACAGAGGGTTTCATAAATATAAGTCACAAAGTTGTGTGAACTTATAATGTTGAAAAATTTAATAAAATAATGCTGGAGCTCATAAAGGTAAAGAATATATTATGGTAATTATTTTAGGACTTCCTCAACTATGTAGCATAGAGATTCTTAGAGAAACTTATACAAATTTGGTTATAATCCTAACGAAACGCACTGTAGCCTAGATTTCTTCATTTATTCATTCAGTTAATTCGAAATCAGCAGCAGAAAATTAGTTTTTCTTTCTCATTTCTGGCTTGGCTTAGACTGGTCATGTTTTCCCACTTTCACAAGGAAGAAAATGGCAAGAAAACGAGGCGGTGTAATTATGCGGGGTCATTAATAAGACAACATCTAAAAGGCCGAGCTGAAAGTCCTAGACTCTGGTGACAGCTCAGCGAGATTGATGCCAGCCAGGACACCAGGACATATGTGAAGGCTACCATCAAATCATGTCCTCAGAAATAATGCTATACAAAAGCCACCAAGGCATGTCTGGCTTAGATTCGGCAGGAAGAGCATTAAAAAGAAGCTTAAAATATATTTAATTAAGATTTTGAATGCCTAATAATTTAACAATTAAAAAAGTATTGAATTGCTATTAAATAGTATAATTCTTATATATAATATAGTTTTTCGCATTTAACAAACTTAAAAATCTACTTAAAAACGATTTAAACTTCAGCTAGAATATAACTAAGCTCGCAACACCCACTCCCAGCTCAGACGATTGCCATTTGGCAGTGTTTATGTGGAATTAGCAAAGTGAGCAGACAGAAAAGCAGCAGCAACAGCAGCAGCAGAAGCAGCAGCGGCAGCAGTAGGAAAAGCAGGAAAAGCAACTGCATGCAGCTGCAGCAGTGAACTTGATTTGCCCTCAGCCAAGGACTTTTGCCGGGACTTTTGCCCGGCATTTTGAGCTTGAGCTTGAGCTTGAGACGGAAAAATATTAAAATATCTACGCGCGGCAGCAAAAGATCATTTATCAGCAATTTTTTAGCAGCATTCCTTGGCTGCCAGTTTGCAGTTTGCCATTGCTTCAGCTTCCACAATTTATGAACACGAATGCAATCCGCTTTTCGCATGGCAATGGCAATGGCCATGGCAGTGGAATTGGAATTACCAGGACAGGGCCAGGAGCAGGGATGAGGGGGATAGCCTGGCTGGCCATTTGTACAAATAATCAAACAGAGCGAAGGATACAGGATGAGCACACAGACTCGACTCTATTTCGAGTCGAATGCAAGACAAACATCAAAACCGCATTCAAGGTTATGTATCAAGCGGGTTGAGCAAGCACGGATGCCGGGGATTCGAAGGATGTCGGATGCACACAGGATGCACACACACAATGCGTGCTCAGACACGGTCGAGTACACGAGCAAATCCTGGCAGCAACACAACAGTAAATCATCATCAACGCAGTGCACGAACTGAGAGTTGCCAAAAGGAAGAAGGAATAGGAATAGGAATCGGAGCAGGAATATGAACAGGAACCGGAACAGGTGCTGCGACTGTTAAATAAGTCGAATCCTTTTCCTGATCAGAATTTATACAAATCAAATAATTGTAAAATATTAAAAATGAGTTTAAATTATAAGCTTGGAACTTCTAAAAAGAAAGCTTTAGTTTTAATTCGATTTATTTATATTTTATAATATTTTCCCTTTTAAAAAACTTCTTTTAGAACTTCTACAATACCTTTTATATCCAATTTCTATTTAAATTGCAATTTTCTATCACCTCCTAACCCTTCCTTTTAACCAATCTCCACTGTGGCCCATTCGTTTACTCGCCTTGATTGCTGACCAGAGTCCATGGCACATTGTAAAGGATCCCAAGGATGGGTGGAGAAATCACATTGGCACAAGTGGATAAGGAAATAAATGTTTGGCTTTGGCTGCCCAAGGATGTGCGCATAAATCAAGGATTTGTTTGCGGATTGTTTTGCCGCACAAAGGTAGTTGGACTTGGAGCGTCTTAACCTTAAATTTAGATGTAGCATTGACCTTTTGGCCTTCGCTTAGGGCAAGTTATTCAGCCAGCCCACGTGGCGTATACGTAATCTGCCCTAATTGAATTAAGCCGTGACATAATCCTCCCGATCCACAAGGCACCTAGCTTAAAGTCAATATGTGCTGGGAATTTATGCAAATTTTTTTCCTACGAGAGAGAGTTTCCCCCATTCCTGTAGACGCTTGCCAGTCGTGTGGAAAATTGCATTTCACTACCTTTTCTTTGGCTGCCAAGACGGGATATTACCGGGGATTGCAAATCCCAGTTAGTGGCCAACGACTTGAAAGGGTTTTTCCTCGGGCATAATGCAAACTTAGAGCCAAGTTAGCCAGTCAAGCCATATTCCAAGACTTAAAGCTGGTCATTACAACCCCAGAACAGCGCTGCCTGCAGTGCCCATAAATGGGAGAACTTTTACTCAAGGGCCAAGAATAGGCCAAGTTTTGCGGTTTAGGGGCGAATATTTCATGAGCTGCTTTTGGGATGGGGGGAAGGAAAACCCACACACATGTGTGGCAGCTGGCCAAGAAAAGAAAGGACATTTTCTGGTTTCCTTGGAACGCCCGCAGCGAGGAAAGTCGACAAGTTTGCTTGGGTTCGATGGAGAGCCCATTAAAAACTACTCAAAATGTCAGCAGGACCATAAACCACACGGGAGGGATGTGGCAAAAGGCAGGACCACAAAATGTAACAAATTTGCTTAATTTGCTGCCAGAAATAGAAGACCTTTTTTTACCTTTATTTTTGCACAGGCAAAAAATTAAATAAATTCAACAACAACTTCCCATTTATTACCAGAATAACTCTTGTACTTCCCCTACATTTATTTCTCCCTGTGTGACTAGAAAGAAAATGTAAACGCCACTGTAAAGACAGGAAAAATCGTAAAAGAAAACCCAAGAAAAGCAACAACGGAAGCGGCAAAAAAAAAAGTTAATTGAAAACAAAAGTCAAAGAATTTGCATATTTATTTGCCGTCGCACAGCCTCAGAGACTTCGCTTTTCTCGACTTTGCCTGCCTCCACCCGCGCCTGCCACAAGAGTCAATATTTATTTATGCGTGCGGAAAATTTAAATGATTTAAAAGCTGACGAAGCAGAAGAAAAACTAAAGTGCAGTCGGCGCCCGCCTCCCTTGTGAGATTTTCTTTGTTTTGCATTAATTAGAATTTAACAAAAATAAATGTTCGGTAATTGCAAACTTTCTCCCTTTCGCGGCCCAAACCGCCATTTAAGTTTCTGCTGAGATTCCGCCCATTATGCTCATTAATTCCATTCGCGCCAGGTGAAAATATATATATACTTATATATATCCCCTGCTCCACGCCTTCATTTAATTAACTCAATTTGAGCGTACGGAAAGACATCATCAAGACATCAAGAGGGAGAAATAAGATTGAGAACTGCCTCCAGGTGTTGGATATATATATTTGTATCCTGTGATACATGAGGAAGGAGTTAAGGAAAAGCTACCAATTTCCGCTCCTTCCTTTTGGACTGTTCAAACAATTAAGTGCTGATGCTTGGCAGTTTTTTTTGTTGTTATGTTGGAAGAAGCAGCAGCTGCAACTTTATTAAGCAAAATTTAATGGCAGTAGCTTTTTCCTGCTTGTCTTTTCCCCCTCGAACTATGTCTTTCCCCTGAGCTCCTGTCGTTTTTCATTAGCGCCACCAACTGACTTGCAACAATTGTTGCACACAAAACAACAAAATCTCACAAACTTTGGCTGCAATATTTTTCTTTTCTTTGCTCCCTCTTTTTTATTTTTTTTTTGCCGCTTCATGCTGAACAATTAGTTTGCCAACTCCGGCGGACAGACGCCTCTACGGCCGGACTCGGTGCTGGTTGGTGCTGCTGTTGTGTCCATTTGCCAAACGTCTAATTGGACTTGCTAAAGATTTCTACAGAGATTTGGGGCAAGTTTTTTCATTTGTTCCGTCCGTTCTTTCTTTTTTTTCCAGCTCAAATGGGTGGCTAATAATTCAGAGAAAGAATGGTTCGAGGGTTTCTCCCCCAAAATCCGCTTCTCTACTTAATTTTGTTTGGCTTTATTAATAATTTCGGAAAAGAATGGGGCTTTCATTCATAATGGAATTACTTTCTTCGGGGAACAGGCAACCAATCAATATTGAAAGGGTCTTAAATCCTTTCAGGCGGCATTTTCTGAATGTAGTTGTTGCCAAACTTGGCTGTATTATGAATAATAACTGAGTATATTTCTATATTTATAGTAGGATTTATATAACAATTTAAATTATTATTTTAAATTTCCATGAGCTAAAAGTATTTTCAAAAATTGATAAATTAATGTATTATTTAAAGAAAATTTATATAAATAAAGGACTCGAGAAATTAAACAATGGAAATTACCCGAAAAAAGTATATAAAAATATGCAACACAAATCATTTCGCCATTTTAAATAGGTTTAAAGAAAGATCAAAAAGGAGAAAGATTCTAATTATACTTACACCTAACAACCAAAAAAATATCTCAAGAATATCTCAAAAATACTTAAATAGATTTCAAAGTAAATTATAGCCAAGAAATCAATTTTATAAAAGCTTTTAAAATAAATTTATGGTAAAAAATCTTTAAGTAACCTCATTTCAAAAATAATAAAAAGAATATATTTTTTATTAATTAAAAATAATTTTAAATAAATTCTATTCATTTTTTTCCTCTAATTCAAGTGCCATCACTGCCTGTCCATTGATTGATAACCAATAAATTGTGATAAACAGAAGCCAGAAAGCCAAAAAAGTATGCAACACTCTCGAGGTAAAGTGCTGCGGCCCATAAAAACTCGCGAGGAGAACACAAAATTTGATGGTGCGTCTAAATGCACCACAAAATAAGACCGAGACGGGAAATAGTTTAAAAGAAAGACAGAGTGGGAGAGATGGTGAGCAGAGTGTTGCTTAAATGTCAATCTATCTGTCTGACTGTCAATTGCAGCAATTGCAGCACCAGCAAAAGCAGCAGCACCAGCAAAAGCAGCACCAGCAGCGGCGACGACGACGACGTCGACAGCGGCTAAATGCGTTGAAGGAAAATTTCATTTGCAGATATCGTGCTGTCATTTAATAAACGAAATGTGAGACAGAGACGGGCCGGCTGGCAGAAAGAGAGACCCAAACTCACAGACAGACGAACGCAGCGATGCAGTAACAGATATCGGCAACACTTTCCCACAAACACACAGCCAGAGAGTGGGAGGACCCGCACACATGTAAAGGAAGTGCGGCAGACTGGAGAAAAAACCAAAATGCTGAGCGACAGGCGGCGGTTAAAGGGGGAGGTAGGGGGTGGCCAAGGAGGGAGAGTGGGAGGAGGGACCTCGCAGCGGGACATCGCGTAGGTGAATGCACCCATTGTATAACTAAAACCATTGCCACACTCAGACAAGCAGCACAGATAGGCAAGGACACTGAGAAAAAAGGGGTTTCTAATATTAAAAAATTTGTTAAGAAAATAATTTTGTTTGTATTTTTTTTGTCCTAAAAATTTAACATTTTAGAAATTGGACCTACATTCAAATAAGGTAATAAATAATTATGATTAGATTAAAATAAATAAATAATAAAATAAATATATATAGTTAATTAAAATTAAAATTAATTGAAATTTAATTGATAGGAAAGCATAATTTTTTTTAATTATTAATTTATTTATATTTACTGAACCTAAAAACAAGTTATGCATTTTTAGTTCTGTATTTTTAGCTCTTAAAGTTTTGAACGCTTATAATTTTTCCTCAGTGTATCCCAGTATATTTCTGAGTGTTCTTTTGTTGTGTGTGTGTGTATCTGTGTGTCCGCGAGTGAGTTTTCTGTAAATCCCGTTCGTCGCCAACTAAATGCCAATTTCAGAAAATGACGCGGAAAAAAGGAAGGCACACAGTGTAGCTGACACGCAATGCACACAGGGCGAAGGGAGCAGGCCAAAGCCCGAGGCGCTTTCCTGATCCTCCGTCCGCCATAAATAATTGACAATGACAGAGCGCCAAAAGACCAGAGCCAAAAACAACAAATTTAAAATCATTTTCGTGTCGAGCGACAGGCCAGAAATCAACGAAATAAGGAAAAGCAGGTGGGGAGTGTCCCCATCAATCTGTCAAAGATTTTCCACCTTAAAAGTCAAAACTCCTTAACAAAATATATGAGCAATTCCCTAGCTGAATAATGGAAATATTTGTCAAAAAAGGAAAAAGAAAAGATAGCTTCAGGAAGATCAATTTACATATTAAATATTATTGACATTCATATTTACTTAACAAAAATATAAATATAATTGAACTTGAAGCAAAACCTTATATAACCTGCCTTCTGCCTTACGATAAAATTTATCCAAACCCCGATAAACATTTACAGAGCCAAAAACCCATTAAAAATTGGGTCTACTTCTAGAAATAAAATAACGCACAATTACGCCATAAAAAAGGTCATAAATACATATATTTTTATTGTGTCCAACAAAAAAAGTGTCCTTCTCCCACATTTGAAACAAAAACGGCAATAACTTTTCTCTCAAGGGTTTCCCAGAAAAACCAAGCAAATTAAGCCAAAAACCGAAATTGATATTGATGGAAACAGAGTGGGACTTGGGCATAATTTCAACATGCTGACCTGTCACCGCTGCCCAAGGCCCATGGCAAAGGTTCCAGGATGGCAGTCAACACTTCATTAGAGTCCTTCGACGGCGACGACGACAAGCAGCCGGAATCCTCCTGCCAAAGACCGCAAATATTTTGCCAGTTTACACGACTTATTTAGCAGCGGCGGATCAAAGGGGGTTTCTCCCTAAAGTCACAAGCGTCCTTTGATTGATTGAGCAGAGCCCCGGGGACCCAGAACCCAAGTGAAAAAAAACCAAGCCAACGAAAGGAAAGCTCAAGTCAAAAGGTTTTTTGTTAAGCAAATTGTGGCTGGCATTGTGAAAGGCTTTTCCAGGGAATCGAGGGAAAGGGGCTCGAGGCTTGACATTTTGTATTCGATTGTGAAGGGATTTGTAAGGGGATTTGAATGGTAGAAAACGGAAGAAAAAATAAAGGATATTTTGTATACACAGAGTGGTCAAGAAGAAACTAAACAGGACAGCAGAATGTTACACTATTTTAATAAAATAATTATTCTTACTTTTAATAAGACCTAAAAGGAAGTTGCACTTTTGATTTCATAAAAAATATTATAAGAACAAATTAATACCTATAAAAATGAAAAATTCTAGTTCAAGGATTAAGCCAAAGAAAAACTCCAATGGCTTTCTTCTTCACCCAAGTTTCACTGTATTTTCCTCCTGGAAAACTGTTGCATAGTTTCAGGCTCATCACTTCTTTATCGATAAGAATTTCGCATGCAATTTTCCTTCTTTTTTTTCCCGCTTGCCTAAGCACATTTATTCGTTTTGTCTGACAACCTTTTGGGCCAAAGCAAGAAGGACTGAGGTGAAGGCGGGGAAAATTGGGAACGACTATCATCATCAGCACCAACACAGAGGAAAAGCTCAGTTGCAAGGAAAATCTCCGCCCGGCAGCCAAAAACATAAAAACTTTGCACATTCATTGGGTTTGCTTTTGCAAGTCTTTCTCCACTCGCTCTCTCTCCTTTTCTTGAGACAGTTTTGCAGTGGCAGGAAAATTGTGCGCTTTTTTAATTTAATGAAAATTTTCCACTTGGTCGATTGACATTTTCTGTTCTTTGTTGCTCCTCCTATTTACCTCCTCCGCGAAAGCAAAGTTTCCTCTGAGGTTTTGGCAAATAAACACACAAATTTACTTAGCTTGCGCTTGGGTGGGAAAATTTTCATTGGAAAAGGCGAAAAGGCATTGCTGCATTCTCTGCTGCTGCTGCGGCGGCGGCGGCTGGCGCGCAACTTTTATCATTTTGCCTTTGTTTGGAGCGTGTAATCAAATGCATATTTGCATGCCACTATTCCCCGCCACTACAGCCCCCTCCCGCAGGAAACTCCTTAAGCTATTTGCCTTTTGTATAATTTTCTGCAAGACTTGCGAAAAACTTGCAAAGGCGGCAAAAGTTTCCTCCCATTTAAGCGCACAAAAAGTATGCACAATGCGAGGCCCCCGATAAAGGGAACATCGAAGGAACACTGTGGCTTAAAACTAACTTTAAGAGAGAAGTTTAAAATATTTAAGAATATAAAATAAACATATTACAAGATATTACAAGATCAGAAGGCTTTATAGAATAAGTAAAATATTTTAATAACTTTTATCAAAGAACATTTAAAAGTGTTTTAAAACAATTTCCTATTTATATAAACAAAGGTTATTAAGACTTTTACTAATATCTTAAAGATTCTTACTTTCTATAGCTTGTCTTTTAAATATTCTATAAAATGTACCAATATTTTAAACTTTAAACCTTAAAACCACTGTACACTTTAAGAGTTCCAAGATCAAGAAGGGATGCAAAAGCGATTGAGGCGACTATAAACTCAATTAGCCAGCCCCCCGGACTCTGGATGATGGCCATAAAAGTGTTGAAGGAATCGAAATGAACTTGGGTAAATGTCATTAGAAAAAAAAGGGAAGGGTCGGTCGCCCCTTTTCTTTCGTTCACATTAAATGTTATTAACGCATTTCGCCTTTGTTGCTGCTGCAGTTCAATGGAATAGTTATCTAATTTGAGATGAAAAGCTATGGGAAATTGTTGCCACATTTGGCTGAGGAGCAAGAGATCATTATTCTCCAACATTGTGACGTGACAATTGACTGAAACACGTAGCGGAAAATTCTGCAAATCGTTTGTGCGCAAGTTTAAAGCGCGAAAATCCTTCAGCGGCAAACTGGCCTGAAGGTACAAAAAGTGCAGCAGCATTTACATTCATCATCATAAGTCACTGCCCGGACACAAATGAAATGAAATATTTGCCAAGGTGCCAGAGATAGTCCGGGATACTGACTCAGTTTTTAAGGAGAGAGGATAGATGGTGGCTTCACCAAATAGAGCCATTGAGCTAAGCCCGGCAGAGGAGCAAACACAAAACAAAACGCATCCACTGGGAATCGGGATGCCGGGGCTAAGCAGGAATTTTCACTTCCCCCAACTAATGGCATCCTCCTCCGGCTGCAGCACGGCACTCACGTAGAGGAGCTGCTGCTGCTGCTGCCCCGGCATATTTAATAAACTCTCGCAAATTAAGCGGCAGCGCGGAGTGGGCGCCATAAATCAACAGGTAAGAGGTGAGCGTGCGTCCACCTGGGAGTATCATCAGCATCCTACCTCCAACCAAAACGTTGCAGTTCATTAACATTAGTAGCCAGTCAGCGGCAGAAAGGGTCAAAAACCTTTGCCAAATAGAGATTAGTTCCTCTTAACCCTTTGTGGGCTAAAAATAAATATTGACTTTAAATTGAAGGGTAATTCTAGGAATAATTAAATACTTTTAGTATTAAATCTTAAAAAATATAAAAGACAGAAAACTTACAAGTCAAAGCCAAGGATTTTCTACCTAAGAAGTCGTAAGACCTTAAGCCTATTTAGCCAAGTGATGATGGATATCCGCCAAGCTCAACTTTGAGCCACCTGTTGACCAAAAGTCAGCAAGTAAAAGGCAAAATGCAGCTTGAAAAGGATGTTGGAGTGAAAAAAAATGTAATTTATTTGACAGCTCTCAAAGGAAGCTGCCAGCAAAAACTTCAAGCCAGCCACATCCGGCGCAACTTTAAGCCGCATTTCCGCTCATGCAATTTTAATTTGTCAAATGCAAGAGAGACGCGAGACGATGCCGAGGATGCTGCGGACGATGCTAAAATTAACTGGAAAATTTTACAATCCTGGCGAGGCAGGATTACCAAGCAGGCGGCAGCGGCAGCAGGAGTCAGTTCGCTGCCGAAATGAGGATGCCGTCGAGCCACTCGAATTGGACCATTAGTTTCGACGGCATTAGTTTGGCGCTTTCATGGCCCAGACGATGCGAATAAATAAGAGACGAGCAGCGGGACGCAGATGGAGTTGGAAATGGATGTAGCTGTAGATATGGGGAAAGGGAGAGGGAGCTAGTAGCTGGGAACTAGGAGCTGGAAGCTAGGACCTCCCCGGAGCACGAGTGGACCAGCGTCGATCCCCTGGTGGAAATATGCATGTAATAAAATGCGGCGGCATTGGCAAGGCAAAACTGCAACAACCCGTGCCCAGCCACGCCCCCAAAAAACGCCCACTTTTGCCACAAACTAAATTTAAGTGCATTAACATAAAGCGGTTGCAAGACAGTGGTATGAATAAAGGAATGAAGTTTCTTAAGAAAATTATTAAAACCAGGGAAATTCCGCTCTCAGATCTAGATTTTTCCTTTGCAGCTTAGGTTTCCTTAAATTAATAAATATAGGAAAAATAATTAGATTTTACTATTCCCAAACACTTAAACCTTGTTAAATATAATTGATCTAAAAATTTTCAATATAAAATACAAAAAAACCTAGAACCACAGTGCCTGCCAGCCCTAACAAAATAAATAAACTTTTGGTGGGCAACTGTGGCAAGGCGACTAGTGTGAGTTCTCCTAATAAAAAAGGAGGCGAGGTATCCTAGCAGAAGAGGGAGTGCTTCATGGTGGAACCGCTCTGATGAGTGCAACGACTTTGGCAGCAGAGCGCTAAGCGTCAGCATCATCGACACTTTCGGCAGGAAGCGCTGGCGGGCCGGGCTCAGACATACTATATAGAGGAACGTATAGTTTAGTTCAGGACATGGCCAGGAAGCTCGTCTGGCTGGTAGTGGAATCCCTCGAGCTGTGGCTGGATGTGTGTGTGTGGTCCCGGGTGTGTGTGAGACATTAACAGACTCGTAAACTGGCAGTTGTGCTTGTTATGTTGATTACACAACCAGCTAAGAGAGCGTGGGAGAAAATAGAAATAAAGTTGGCACAACCAAAAAAAAAAATATGTTGCACTTGAAAAATGCATGCAAAATGTTAAGTATTATTTAAGAGGTTATTTAACAACTCCAAATATACATTAAATATTTTTTTGTAATCATATAAAGCCTTAGCCTCAGAAACGTGGAAGAAAATATAAATAAAGTTGGCGAAAGCCAAAAAATGTGAAGTATTATTTAAGAAGTTATTTAAGAACTGAAAATATACATAAAATATTTTTTCCAATCAATTTAAGCCTCAGCTGGAAACCCAGAGTAGTTAAAGGGTTTAATTAACAAATTTAGACATCGTAAAAATAAATTATCGAGGTTATTTCTAGGAATCTCAAGCTTAAGGTCACAAAAATGATTAATATTTACAATCTGTGATCATTTTGGGGTTAATCTACACAAGGAAATACAATTGTTTATCTAAACTTTTTTTAATTTTTAATGTTTGCCTTGGAAAACATTTTGTTTTCAAATTTCTTTAACATTTTAAAGTCACCTCGCGTAGGCCAGCGCCCTAAAAAGTATGCAACACTTGGCGCCACGCCCCCACTGTGTACGTGCCTGTCAGGGATCACACACAGCTCCTTGTTGCCTTATACCCCGCCGAGAAACAAGTGTCAGCTGCCCTTTAGGAAGAGCCATGAAGGAAACACAACCAGAAACAGAAACTCTAACTGAAAACTGAAAACGGAAAGCGGGAAACTAACAACAAACAAGTAGAGAGGAGCAGGAAGGAGCAGGGCTAAGCAGCAAAGGAAGTTGGCTTGTGGCAAGAGTTGAAAGTTGAATGTCTGGCAAATGCCGCGGCAATGCCCCCGAATGCAAGTCAGTGCAAAATGCAATTCCCACCCTTCCATCTATTTGCCATCGCATTGAATTTTCCGGGGGAAACTTTTCACACGCAGCCAGAGCCAAATCTGCCAAAGCCACTTTTCGGTATTGTTTTTTGTTGCTTTTCACAAATTTATTGCCACACTCTTGGGCACCCAGCTCTCCTCCTTACTCTCACCGATCCTGGGCTTTATCTCTTCGCTGTCTGTCTGTCAGAAGGATATTTATCTGGCACGTTAAGTTTACTTTTGCCCTCACCGCTTTTCCTTGAATCCACATATTTTTCCAGTACTTTTAGCCCCCCGCCCGCCTTCGTTTCATAATTTTTCGCCTCGCGGCCAAATTGTCGTCTTTATTTGCAGCATGGAAATGCTGCTGCTGCTGCTCGAACGCAATTTCCCAGCTCCATTTCCATTTCCATTCCATGAAGCTGCAGGAAAATGGTAAACGCTGCGCCCTTTGTGAGATTTTCCCCGCATGACATTTGCGATTTTCCGCACATTTTGTACTTTATTGAACTGTTTGTCACATGACGTTTAGTATTTTGCGAGCTGCGCCAGCTGCAGGCAAAAATGCTCCCAGATATAGTCGCCCACATGAGGTACAGTGGAAAATGTGAAAGGAAAATACTTAGTCAATAGATGGAAAATTTGTTTGTAGTTGAAACTATTATTTAAAAATGAAAACTAATTAATAACTAAAGCTCCATAGCTTCCCCTTCATTTTTATAGACTTTCTTAAATCCCTTTTCAACAATTTTCAAATTTGTTTAAATAAATTAAGACAAATTTCCCACATTTCCATAGTTCACTGTCATTGGCTGGCCATCATCATTGAATTTTCATAAACGGAAAAAAGGGGTGTATATTGATGGAGCCTTTAAAGAGGGGGAAGCCACCGACACAGAACGAACATGCGACCGCCAGCTGACCCCCTTATTACTAAGCCATGTAAACTTGATGAAAATCAAATGGAAATAAAAACGGACAGCACTCATAAACAATAATATGGCAAACAGCTTTCAGGGAAAAACTTTCAAGAAAACCCAGAGCACACACACAACTTAATAAAAACAAAAATGTATGAAATACTTTTACGACTTTCGAAGACATTTTTACAACTTGCTGGCAAGTTTTGCTAACGATATGCGAGATGCACCAGCTAAACAGAGGAAAGAGGAGACTTCAACAACTCCAACTGGCCAGGATAGGAGGCAGCTGCATTCCCGGGGACCGCGTCCTGGTCAAATGGATACGTCGCATCATAAAACCGAAAGTCATTTCGCACAGAACGTGTCTACAGCAAAGTCATGGGAACGGGAAATGTCCGGCCAAGAAGCCAAAGTCATCGCAGCCAATAATAATTCCAATTGTAGTGCAGTGACAATTTTCCGTCTATTCTGTCCATCCTTTGGCTCCTTTGGCTGCAAGGAAGGATGCTCTATGCTCTCTTTGGGCACTTTTGGGTACAATGTACCCCGAACAATGGTCAGCAGAAGAGCAGCAGGAGCAGCTGGAGCAGCAGCAGCAGCAGCGGAGTTTTTATTGCCCAAGCTCTGGCATTTTAAGTGCAGAAAACCAACGAAGCAGCAGCAGCAGTAGCAGCACCAACATCGGCAGTGGCAACATTATTTGGTCAATGTAGACGACATGACGCGGCCATTAAGAGCAACAAATAAGCAAACAATAACTAGGAACCGCGCCCAGGATGAGCTTGGGAGAAATTAAGAAAAATGCTTAAGATGGCTGCGAAAATGGGAAGCTTCTCATCCATTAGATACTTTTACTTGTCTTTCTACACTACCAAAAATATCATAAAAGTCATTTAATTCAAGAGAAAAGTTGGATATTATATACACCAAAATGTAGCGCTTAGTTTTATAACAAAAATATCGTAATTTGATTTGTTAAAATTTATCGAAAAATAATATAGGAGAAATATATCCTATATATCAAATGGATTATCGTTTAGGCCGTCATATATCGTCCCTTTAAAATATATCGATCAATCTTAATATTAAATATTGATACTAATCAACATCTTTATCGCAAAAGAATATAGCTCTCAATTTGCATTCGAAAATATTGTATAAAAATATTACTACAATTTTGAAACATAGATAAATATCACCAAATTCTTGTAATCGGAAAACATATGTATTAAAACATGAATAAATATATCAAAAATTCACATCAAATATTAACAAAAATCAATACAATATCTATTTTTTTGTTTCCCATATCAATAAAACCTTTTTTAGCCTCAACCTTGCATTCCTATATTAAAATTATTTTTTAAATTCTCATGAGCTTATTAGCTACATATTTAAGTCAGTAGAAGGTATAATTAATTATGTACTTAAGCATATGTCAAATGAAACTTAAATTAAGGCTTTTGGTTGGATAATTCTGTTAATTAGCTAATGGAATGTTAACGTTAACTCCGCTTAAAATATTAATATGCAAATTAAATACAGCAGCTATTATATCACAAGCCATGACTGCTTGCCAAAGCGATATAAAACAAGTTCATATCATATCACATATCACCATCAAAAATCCAAATGATTAATAATAATATTTATATTTGAATGATAAATACTTTGTTTAGGCAAACTGACTTGAATAAACCCTGTAATATTTTGTTCTCTGTGGGCAGACACATTTATCTATCGATCGAGTTGGATATTTCGGTTGCGATAAAGATACTTTTGGCTTATGAAAATTGATTGCAAATGAGCAGGCGAGCTTTGCCAGCGACTTCGATTGCTAAGCAAGATGACATAGCTGGATTATATAGAATGTCATGTTTCGAATGAATAAACAAACCTACAAAGCCATACGCTACTAGGAAGCATAATTGAATCACCAATAAAAACTTCTTGATAAATTAAATAATAAAGATATGAGCGAAAAAAAAGACTAGATAGAGTTGGGCTGAGATTTCAGCTGTCTCGCCCTGCTGCCCTGACCAATTCATTTAGTTTCGCAAAAGCTAATTAGCAACTAAAGTGAAATTAAAGCAGAGCCAAGTCAAGCCAACGACTAATGGTCTTTGTGTTGCGACCCTTGGGGAGGAGCGAAAGAGTGGGGTCTGCGCCAAAGAGGAAGGTGCTACAACTAATTAAATGCAATAAGCTATGGCAACTGCTGGACGTGAACAGAAGCCGGGACAGGTAGCCGGACGCGGCGAACGGACGAGTGACAACTTTGTTTTGATGTGCCGGACTCTTCCGGCATCCAACGACAACCGAGCGTGTTTTAATTTGCACATTAAAGTAATTAGTTTAGCATTAGTTAGCTGCAGTTAGTTTTAATGAGTCGCGAGTTTTCGTAGGGAGTTCGGACAGCTCACTCACCGCTCTTGAAGGTGGCCATAAGACGTTCGGAATCAGCTCCATGCTGGCAGACAAATAAAGATGTATCGAGCAAATCGCTGGGCGAATATCCCAACAAGCCATGCATCCTGAAAAATCAAAAACCGAATGAGTTAGAAGGAGTTAACAGAATATAAAAGCTATGCTCCAAATTCTAATTTGATTTGAAGGTAAAATCGAAAAAGAATAAATCGATTTTAAAAAGTAAGCATAGAAATTGAAGCACTGCTGATCCTACTTGTCATCCACATAGGTGAAACGCATATCCAGCGAATGCTTGGTAAGGAAAGTGCTGGTTCCCAAGGGTATCTCAATGTTCGAGGGATGGGGAATGGGTCTTCCCACGGCGATCAGCAGGCGTTCGCCCTTGGCATTGATCACCAAGTGTCCGGTAATGTGAATGACCTGAAAGTAGTACAAGTATAAGTTTTGATACGATAGAAAACAAGCGGCAATCATAATAATTACAAAGTAAACAAGCTTGTCTTGTTATTATTTTGATTACAATTATATATAAATATGCGATCTCACCTTGTAGGAGGCGCTTTTGATGTTAATGCTGCGTCCACGACTGGTCAAGGTGCACTTTAAGCGCACAAACAAGTCCCTGTGATGGGTGGTTACCCCAGAATCCTGTTGCTGCTGCTCATCCTTAACCTTGTCGGCGATCTCTCGCTTTAGGCTAAGGGCCTCCTTGATCTCAGCGTGATCGCACTGATGCGAGTACTCCCAGATCTGCTGGCCAAGAGTGTCGATCTGTAAGCGTTTACAAAAAGGAGTTATAAGTATTGGTTTCTTATTTTAAATATAAGAAATACTCACTTTGGTGATGCCCAGATACTCCACCACGTTTTCGGTGACATAGGTGATATCACCCTCGTGGGACAGGACCAACAAAAACCCATCCATGGTCTGCTTGAGAAGCTGACTGGCTTCAGCTCCATTCAGCCAGTCCTCGCTGCCAATTTCTAGCTTAGGCTTGACTTCTTGCAGCTGCTGTTCCTCCACAGCATCAATGTCGCGCTTAATGTCCTCATTGCAGTTGCGCAAGCTGGGAACTAAAGGAAATTCCGTAAGTAAAAAGCATTTTCTGTTTATAATTAATTTAATTACTTACCAAATTGCAGCATCTCGCGTATTTTGAGAAACGCAATGGTGATCCTCATCACAGAGGCCTTGTCCAGTTGATTGACATCGTCGGTTTTTAGCGGCAAAGCTTGCGAGAGTTCCATGAAAATTTCCGTTTCCTTGGAGCGACGACACCTGGCCGCATCTCTCGATTTTTCCTTACGCTTCTCATTGTTCCTGCAAAGATCATGGACAAATTTAGCATTATTTCTGAGCGATCACGTAGGCAGACCTCAGTTCTGAATGAGGGGGGATGTGAGTGGGGGATGGGAGGCTGGCTGGCAGAAATATGCGTGCATTTCAATTGCACTTTCATTCCCGTTTCATTGCTTTTGATTCAATTCACGCGGCCAGAGCCAGCAATTTTCCAATTAAATGAACACTGCCTGCAATTTGCGCGTTTGCTGCCCGGCCATGCGAATAAAAAAAAAAGAAATAGAAGCGAAAAAGCGAAGGCGATCAACACGGCGCCAAAGTTCAGGGCAGCCCAAGTATTTAAGGTGGATTTCTATATATTAATACAGGGATATTTTGGTTGGTAAAGTTATAACTAATGATAGTTATGATGAATTTATTTGTATTTAAACTTTATATGGCATAAAAGTCAGCTTCTAATGTTTTACCAAGAGAAAATCATAATAAAGGGAATTGATTTCTATAAAACTTTAAATATTACTCAATAATTCTTGAAATGCCATATATTTTATATATAATATGCAGGATTATGATTAAAAGTATGCGAGTTATAAATGATTAAGCAGTTTATTAATTTGTTTATCGTAAAAATTTATTTTTTTACTGAGAAAACCCATGCAGAAAAATAAAAATAAATTCAAGTTCACGATAATAAGCTTTGCTAAAAATATATAAATAAATATATAAGAATATATGAAGATAATCGGGCATTATTTTGCCAAAATGTTGTCTTTTCGCCTCTACTAACTATAAAGCTTTAACCAAATCAAAGCCTAATGAACAAATCTCAAATGCAAATAAAAATTGATCAGACATTGTTCAGTTAGTGAAAGCAATATTACTTCCTGCTAAAGAAATTGATAAAGAATATTAAGTAAAAGGTGACACCTTCGTTCTTGCCAAGACTATTTTGCATAAATCCATTATTCATTGTCTATCGAGGAGGATCTTGACCTACAACGGCAGCCCCTCTGGGAAAGCTGTCTGAAGAGCTGTCCGAAGAGGCCCCCTAGGGGGCTTTGGATAGTTTATAATGTCAGCTTTTTGGGTTCCGAGAATAGCCAGCAGTCACACGTTCGACTGATAAAGTTTACCTCGACTGCCTTGGCACCAATATTAATATCTATAATACGAAGGTGGAAGAGTTTTTGGAAATTTCGGCGAGACAATTGACGAAACTCCTCGCCACCTGCCCCGATGAGTTGGCAATTAGCGGCTTGCCAGAGTTGTGAATAAGCCCCGCCTTTAAGCCCGGGGGATTCGACTCGTTTCGATATTGGCGACAAGTTTTAATCGCTAAACAAGCAAAGAACTAATTCGCATACACATTCTGCGGCAGAGCACTGACCCCACACACATAGAGACTATCATTTTATATATATTTTCCGAACCTATATATTTTGGGAAATTCTAAGAAAAGACGAATGGCCCTCCCTCGGGAACAGGGTGGAGGAGGGGAGCGGGAAAGTATAGAAAGTTTGCCAAGAAAATCTCGTGAGCAGCCACACATGGAAGGAAACTAATTCGGAAATTTATGCAGCGCGCTCATAATATTTTATTTATTATTGAAATAGAGGGCAAAAACTTGTATAATCCATGGGAAACGCCAATTTTTGCACGTACTACTACTGGGCTTGTTGGGTTGACAGAAAATCGCCAACTCTGCATTATTGGGCAGGTGTTTTTCGTGGCTGAAAATTCGCTTGGCAACCGCAAGTTAAAATTTTGAAGCATATTTTAGATAGACTTCACCTGTATCACCTGTCAGCAAAGGATATCGAGCGAACAAAGGTGAAGCCTATCAGCCGCCACAGACAGCGGCATCGGGACTCCGCCATTGAGTGATGTTTTGTGTCAGTCCAAAGGCTGTCCAATAAAGGCTTAAAAATACCCATTTGAAAAAAGGGTATTTTAGTTTTTCAGTTTCACAATCAGTTTACCGATTGCTGTATAATTAATTTAAGTGTGAAAATTGCCAATCAAACTATAAATATTTGCTTGAATAGTTGCAGCAAATATGTGCCACTGAAAAGCTTATAAATTACATAGCTAACCGGTTGAACACGGCCGCAGTCAATTATTAGAGGTTGATTTATATAGATTATTATATTTAATACGAAACTAACAATCACTAGTTAATACAAACTACATATTAGAGGTTGATTAATACAAGTTTTATATTTTAAACATAACAATTAAAAGCTGATTTATAAAATAATTATATTTAATAAAGCTTAGGGAACTTTATTGATATTTTTACTACATTAACAAGCTTATAATATAGCAAATTTTATAAAAATATTCAAAGTTTTTAATCTCTAAAATAAGTCATAATAATTTACCAAAAAATCCTTTGTTTGTGTTTAAAAAAACCAAACCTCTGGCTTTTAGTTTTACATTTTCCCTGACAAGCAAACAGAATGAGAGAGAACCATAAGGCGAGTTAATAATATTAAAAGAACTGAAACTAAGAGAGATAAGGGGGGTTTTCATTGTCAATCATACTGAATTGACTGATTGATGGAAACCAGAGGCAAAGGATTGAAACAGAACTCGAAAGGCGGAATGCAGCCAGCCAGCCAGCCGCTTAGATAACTGACAATGTATTACTTCATCCGCTATATATACAATATATATATAAACTCGTGTGCATTCACAAGTAATGTTTGTGCTTAGAAATACGATAGTCAACGACGGGCCATAGAAAGCGGCATAGAGCGGGCTTTGATTGCATGCTAATGGCCTGTTTAAATGGACTGATCGAAGGGGTTTTATTATTGTTTTTTGGCCAGGGGGGAAGGTGCGATCGGGCCATTGTCTGTTCATTAGAACAGAAGCTACACAACAACTACAGCTTGTTAAATATTCTGGCAGTGACAGCAGAATTGCCTTGTTATTGGCCAGCAGCTACAGCTACTGCTGCCGTTGTTGTTGCTAAGTATTTCCGCTCCAAAGCTCAGCTCAAACACTGGCCAAAAGAGGTGGGTAAATTGGCCAGAAACTGGAAAATTTTGGCTAAATAATAATTGATTAGGAAATTGGTTAAATAAAAATAATATAAAGGTGATTATTATATATTAGTTTTCTTTGCTTCTTTCTGAAAACTTTATTTAAATTCCTTTCCCATTTTTGGTTTGTTAAAATCCTTGCCAAATATTTTTATATCAACACAAATCAAAGTTAACAACAGAAACAAGGCACTGATTATAGCCAAGAAACAAAATTCTTTAACGCTTTAGATAAAGAAACTTTATAAACTAATCATCCTATAAATAAAATTATGTTAGTATTATTTCTTATCAAGACCACAAAGGACTTGGTTTTAACTTTCTTTTCTCATTTATTTCCCGCTCTTCAGTCTATAATTTAAACAAAAATAAAAGGCTTGCTTTAAAGATATATAACAACTTTTTTCCCAGACTTGCAAACAATCTTCAAAAATAAGGTAAAACACGAGTCCATCACGTGGACAGCTTTAACAGCTTATCCCTCAGACACCTTAGGATGCTGACCTGCCTCCGGAATTTCGAAACTCGCTTCACCCAAAATGCGTCGTATCTCCGGGCAGCGATAACAGCGAAAACATTTTCAGATACGACTCCGAGGTGTTAATGCCAAGTTCATGGGACAGTAAATCAGGGGTCAGGGATGTTTGGTTTGGCCCAGCATAAATCTGGGTGGTGGCGGAGGTGTCTTTGGGTTTCCTGCGGAACGTGTGCCCTCTGCAAATGCGTCAGTTTGGCGTTGGCTCTCATTAGCATGGAAACGGGCAGTCGCAAATTTGGCATAAACGTGTGCAAAACGTAAATAAACGCAAACCTGGCGACCATTTAGTTTCCGTGCACGTTGCATGCTAAGTTGTTTTTTTTTTGTGTCGGAAGAAGAGGATTCCGGCAAAAGGGGAAGCCGTAATCTGCGTCAATCGTTGATCCATACGTATTGATTCCAATACCCCAAAAGAGACCTTTGTCGGCTGCGCCACGTGAAGATAAACCTCTGGGAAATACCCAGCATAAAGTCAACGGTGTCATGATAACAATTACACAACCAAACAACAGCCAAACAATTTTCAACTTTTATAAACTATATTGGGGGCCATTAGGAAATCAAAAAGAGAGCGAAAGTGTTTCCCAAAGAAGCAAATTTCTGATACAAAAAAAAAAGAAAAGAAAAGGGACTTTCTGCCGGGAGAAACCCAAAGAGAACCTTGACTCATGCAAGACCCCACCTCTCTCCCATACACGCCTATCTCCCTCTGCGTATCTAAATATTATTATAAAAAGCGATTCACAAATAAGCATAGATAAGAGCCCCTACCGTTTGCTTTGGCTTTTGGCCACGGGCTTAACAAAACCAGGCACAAACCAATTTCAACAAGTTCCTAAAAATTATTAAATTGAATTTTGTTAGGGATTATTTAGAACAGAAAATAGTTTAGGCTTGTTTAAAATTAGGAAAATGGTATTAAAACTATATAAAAACATTTTTATGAGCTGCTTTCTGATATTTATTCATATTTTTGACAATAAAGCAGTTTTTTAATGCATACATATATTTCCTATTAAAAAACCTTTTTATAAACTGTTGTTTATCAGATTTGCTTTATAAACCCCTTAGAAATTACGCAGCAGAGTTACACTCACATAAAATCCTCAATGTCCACAAACTGAGAGAACTGGCAAGGTTGGGTGTTGGTGGGCGTATAGCCATAGCAGTAGGCATAGCTCCAAGGACGTGTCTCCCGGCATGGAGTGGCCACGGACAGAAGGCTGCCTCTCTGACCATAGAAACCCTCCTGCTGTGGATGCTGCTGGTAGGGATGATAGCGATGCATGCCAGAGGAGGCATTGGGTCCCAGTATGGCACCCACAAAGGGCCTGGGGTCGGGTTGGTTAGGAGCCTGATAAAAGGCTCCATTGTTAAAATTCACACAGGGTTCATTGATGGGAGCATGACCATAAACAGAGACCGAGCCATGGTTAAGCTGTTGCTGTTGCTGTGGCAGTTTCAAATCACTTTCGTAGAACCCGGAGTTAGAGGTCACTTCATCGCCGTAGAAGGAACTGTCGGCGGGACAGGAGAAGTCGCAGGTATCCCAGGAATTAAACATTGCTTGTGCCGTTTCTTTCGCTGGAATCCGGCTAAGCCCATCGATGATGGACAAACACACGCGTCCCGATAACAGCTGATAACTTTTCTAGTTAGTACGACGAGCAACTTGAAAGTAAAACGAACACGACGCACAGGAGTTCGAGCCGTAAATGCGCGAAAGGTTCCATGGGCCTGAGGCCATCATATTTATACCCCGCCGGGACAGCCAGCAACCAGCTATCAGGGACCCCATATAGAAATCGCAAAAGAGCGAAGAGAGCCGGAGAGCCACAGCCAGACATTAACGTCAGATTCATGGACTATCAGACAAGTTTGCCTGCCTATCCGGACAAGTGCGCTCCGTACCGAAGCGATAAGATAATGGCCCGGAGTTGAAAACATTCTGGCCGCAGGGAGCTAACGCTTCGGTACGGCCCAATCGGTTGCGATAACAGCCGGTACCTACCTTTATGAGTGGCAGATTCAAATTAGAGGCATATAAATTATGTCAGTCCGTTCCACTTCAACCGATAATTACAGCGAATCGTATAGCATACTTTGCAGCTCTCCGGAAAATTTCTGCACGTCCTGGACTTCATTTTCCGTCCATTTTCATTACTCATTACATTGCAGTACACGTAGAAATGCAGATTATAAATTATATAAATAAATCTAACAATGGAAAAGGTCTAAGATTTCATCAAACAGAAGTTCTAATACCCTTTTAAATATAAATTAAATTTATTAAATATTATATTTGCATTTAAAGTTAATGAAATCCTTAATACTTACCTTCCTTCTTTAACTTTTGAATATTATTTAAGTCAGCAAAACTTCGGATTGAAATATTTAAATAAAATCAAAACCAGAAAATAGTAAAATTGTTTAAAAATTGTTTTTAAATATTGCCTTTTTGAATGTCACATAATATTAAATTTAATAATTTAATTATATTTTATTTAAAGATAATCTTCCTTTTCCCCTATACTAAGAATACCCTCTGAAAGAGCAAATTAATATTTTGATGACTAAATATTTTTGCCACCAATCCCTGAGATTTCCCCGATAAGAACTATAGCATAACAGTTAAATATTTAGATTAGTTCGTTTGGCAAACAGGCGAGGAAAGTGAAACGAGATAGCAGCGCGCAGCAGAAGCTCCTCTAGCTTCTCATCCCAAAAGAAGGTAATCAAAATCACAATGTAATCAGCTTAAGGAGATAAAGGAGGAGACTGAGGGGATGGACAGCCGGGGTCAAGTTTGAAATATCAGCCCATGGAAGATGATAACCTCGTTGTTTGCCTTCTTATGCTACAAATGTCTGTCTATCTGGAAAGGCATCTTAAAAGAAACCCTTTTTTTGGGGAGATATGTTTGAGTTATAATGAGATAAGTATTATCTTTGCTTTAAAGAACTATTTTTTATTTAAGGAACAAGGAAATTTAAAGAAAATATTTAAATATTTCAATAAATAAACATTTATTTAACAAGAGCAACAGACTTTCTTGATCCTTAAGTAAAATCTTTTGCATTTCCTTCAGCAAAATAAAAAAATATACTGAAACTTTTACAATTTTTGGCGCCTTTTACATACTTCTACAAACATATATTTTTAACTTAAGGCAGCCAATAAATTTCCACTTTCTCTGGCAGAAAAACAAAAATAAAAAATAATCATAATTTACGCCAGATGCGATCCGATGCATATAGGGCCCATCATACAACTGAAAGACTGAACCAGATTCGGAAGCTGCGTTGCCCTCGCTCTGCCTTTTTCGCTTTAACTATATCTATCTCTGTCGATGCATCAAGTTCAATTCGGTGCACAAGAAAAAATACATTTAAATACTAATAGAAATTTAGAAAAGAGTTTTAAATATTCTTTGCTTTATATTTGTATTTCAAAGAAATTAAATACCCTAAAATATTACGTATACGTATCACGTATACGCAACCTTATCCATAAGATACATACTAGATCTTATTTCAAGATATATTACATTTCTCTGAAGCTTAGTTGTTCTCAGTGTGTTTACAGCAGCAAAACAAAAAATTTGTGTTTGAAAATAAAGAGGAAGGCGAGAAGAAAACCAACAATAACTCCACAAGCCTAAAATACAATATACAATGCCTTCTCTCTCTTTCTCCGAGTCTCTCTGCCTTAGTCTCTTTCTCTGTCACTCCCTGCAACAACAAAAAAAATCCCTCCCCCTTGGGGGTTCCATCACACCTCCCCCCGTGTCGTCACATTTTTAGTTCGATTGCGCAAAAAGTAGGTCGTCGTGGCCAGACAACAAAAACAAATACAACAACAAACAACAACATCAAGGCATATCATTTAAATAATTTACACACATGTGAGTATGTGTGTGTATTTGTTTTCGTTGGTATTGAAATAAATTTATTGTGCGAGTTTTTTGTTTTTTTTTTAAGTTTTATTTAGCGACTTCTGTGTGTTTTTTCCTTGTTTTTCGGAATGCCTTGGCACAGGCTCGACAGGGTAAAAAATTTATAAATTTATTAATTTATAAAACAAACTATAATTATTGTGATTTCTGCTTGCAATAATTTATTTTATTAAGGTCACAAGGCAGTGTTAGGTTGGATTTTTTAAAGATGGGGAAATTTAAGCTTAAAAAACGATTTTATTTTAGCAGAAACTGATATGTAAATTCTTTATAAATTATAGATTAATGAATTATAAATATTTATAATAAATTAATGAATTTAAATATTTATAAATGTATTTATTAATTAATGAATTTAAATATTTATTTGAAGTACTATATTTTAAGGTATGCATTTAGCCTGTAATTGGTGTCAATAAAAATGAATTTCTAAATGTAAATTTATTTCTAGATTTAGAATTTATTTTTATAGCTTTAATGTAAGAAGATTAAGAAATATTTTGAAGTATAAATATTTTAATGTATTAATTTTTGTTCCTCTTGATATCATCTTAAATACTTTTTCAAACCTTTTTCAAATCTTCGGAAATTCTTCAACTACCCTTAAAAAACATTACCAACCAATTTTATACATTTCTTTCTCTGCAAAAGCTTTCACTAAACGTTGGCCAATTTCTTTTTCTGTTAGCCAAGTCGAAATCAATTGTTTACAGTGCGCACACAAATATTTTGGAACCAGTTCGAAATAAATTGGGGGAAAACTACGGCCAAATAGTCGGTTAGTGGGTCTAATCGAAGTCAAATCGCTGGAAATTGCTTAAAAATGGTTATAGAACCGCTTTTCAGCTTTTCGGCTATTAAACACATTGGCTTTATGGCTGTCACGTAGGCCAATGGCCAAAGCTTAGTTTCTTTCCAATGTAAATGTCTTAAATTAAAACGTAAAAAAAAAACAGTTTATGGTTTTTATAAAACAAATAAATTTTAGGTTTTAAAAGGGGCGTAGGCAAAACACAAAAAAAAAAAATAAAACGGAATCAAAAACAGAAGGAAAACAAAACAAAAGCTGATAAAACGAAGCAAGAGGAATACAAAAAACTGGTTGAAGCTAAAGAGAGCAACATAACAGGTTTTCCTGATGATGATTTTTTTTTAAATACGATTTTTCCCTCATTTAAAAATAAACCCAACGTGCGTAAGAAAACAAAAGAACAAGGGAATGAGCTAAAAATAAAACCAAGCCAAGGGGGCTTGGCCTTAATAACAGAGGACATGAACCCTTTGAAGGATACGACTTCAAGGCGCGCAACAAGTGATTTGAGGTAAGCACTTGCCTGCGATTTGTTTTTCTCAGTTAAGGTTAACTTGTTGGGGATTATTGTTAAGAAAGTTGTGGAAAATATGGTTGTATGAAAATATGAAAATATCCCTAAGCTCCTGTGATCTGTGTATCTACGAGTACTAATCATTTAGCAAGAACTATGTATCTATCAGATACATTTTTACTACAATTTCTCTGCCAGAGTTGTGAAAGGTTATCGCTATTGTTTGATATTATATTCCATTGCGGAAACCTCTTATTGTTTATATGCAAACGGAGCGATTTTCGTTTTTTTTTTTTTTTTTTAATTTTTATTGCCAACTTGTCTCGACTTTTGTCTTTGAATCGCTGAAGGTCGTGGGTCTCGGTCGTTGCGTTCTCCGTCTCCGTCACAAGTTTGTATAATTACGGCGAATGCAAAAATTAGTTGAACGCGTGATTAATGATTGGCTTTTCGATATTTTCTATACCCCAACAGCTCTCTCCCTCTATCTCTCTTCTCGGCTTTTTCGTCAGCCAGTGACGCCCAGAAAGGGAAGCTAATGAAATCAAGCGCGGAATAAATTTAGTCAAAGAAAATCAAATACATCCAGGAAAGGCTTTATGGTAATTATATTATATTTTCAGTATGGAAAATAACTTTAGGGAGGAATGATTAACAGGAACAGGAAATGATTTGGGTCATTAGGGACTTAAAATTTCTAAAAAACGGAATTATTATACAGGAAAGCAAACTATCTGACAAAAGTAAAACTACAAGCAATACTAGAAGCCTAGAAAAATCCAAAGCGACTCGGAATATCTGTTTAAAAAAACAAATCTCTCTAGGTAACGAGTTCAATGAGTAAAGCTAGACACACACAATATGCAAATAATCTAGGCAAATTTATAAACAAAAGCTTCTGGAAAATATTGATCAGTATTTAATGGAAAATTTAATCTATATTTTTTTCTCAGGTATTGAATATATTAAAATATAAGGCTTAAAAAAAGGAATTAATGAATTATAATAAACCATGATCCAAGCAAAGAATCACTACTGGACATATCTGAACAATTATGTCAAGATAAGAACAAACAAGGGAAAAAAGATACGGCAAACAATCTGTAAATTTTATTCCTTATCAATGATCCTTGAAGAATAAAGTTTTAAAGCAGAAAATATCTGATTCATAATGTTTCTGATATATTCAAGAACATTATAAAGAAAACATAAGGTTGTCAAATTTTAAAGATAGAAATTTGTGAGGTAAGAGAGAATTACAAGATTTTTTAGGTTACAAAATCCAAAATTTAACAAATATTATGATCAGGAATTAAAGCCATTAATAGGCCATATTATAAAAAAACGAACTCTATGATCATATAAGCAATTAGGAACAATTAAGTATAATCTCTTTATAAAAAAACGATGATATAATGCTTAGAAGACATAAAAACCTACAAAAAGATAAAGAGTATCTTAAACCTTATTGATAACTCCGAAGGATTGTTTAAACCTTATCGATAACTCCGAAGGATTGTTTAAACCTTATCGATAACTCCGAAGGATTATTGAATTAAAGCCTTATCGATTAACTCCGAAGGAATTGTTTAAAGCTTATCGATAACTCCGAAGGATTGTTTAATCCTTATCGATAACTCCGAAGGATTGTTTAAACCTTATCGATAACTCCGAAGGATTGTTTAAACCTTATCGATAACTCCGAAGGATTGTTTAAAGCTTATCGATAACTCCGAAGGATTGTTGTTTACAAACATTAATGACAATCTTTAAGCGTTCAGTAGTTTCCATACATAGATGATCCCACATCTAGGGAAATGAATGAAATCCGAGACCCAGAAATTGGAGAAGACACGCAGAAAAGCGCGATAGCAACAAAAGCCGCTTCGCCGCAGTAGCAGCAGCAGCAGCAGCAGCAGCAGCAGTAGCAGCAGCGGCGAAGAGGAGGTAGAAAAAGAAAGCAAACGCTTATGCAATAGGCAAAAAAGCAACTGATCTAAAAAATAAATTCGGGGGATCGCAATGGGATATGGGGACACAGTGGAAATTGGTTTATCTTCCCAATACTCACCTTCGTTTCTCCTTTGGCTTGCCGCTGGCCGTGAGATTGGTGGATTTGGCGGCCGAGGAATCGGAGGAAGCGGGGGAGGTCGATGGGGATGAGCTGCTGATGCAGCAACCGCCAGTTGCTTCTGCTTTTCGGCTGCCGCATCGATTGTATCAATTAACGAAACCATTTTGTCGCCGGAGATCGGAGAAATGCAGCAGCATTCAAAGATCTGTCGATGTGGAGGTTTCCGCTTTTCTGTTGTTTTCGTTGTTTTCTTTTGCTTTTCCTTATCGCCAGTTTTTCCAGCACTTTTTGAGACTCTTCGTTGCTGTTGTTGTTGTTGTTTTGGATTATTTATCGCTGTTATTTTATTTTCGTTATTATTATAGAAAACTATTTGCTGTGCGCTTGTATTGCGTCGTGGTTGCGTTTGTATTGGTAGCACACTCTCGCACTCACACTAACTTGCACACACACACACACCTCTCCGAACAACAGTCAGCGTGTTTTTCCTATTAAACTTGTTACTTGTATTATTTAGCAACTTATTCGCCTTTTAATATTATGCCTTCTACGCTGGCTAACTATGTATATTATTTCTGATCGCACAGCGCACAAGGTTATTTAGTTTTAGTCGTCGATGTCGATTGTGGTGTTGTTGTTTTTGTTGTGGTTGTAGTCTCAACTGGCCAATTGCACTTTGGTATATTCGATAATGCGTTTGTTTTGTTATTGCACTTTAAAGTTCTGCACGGATTTGGTGTCGAACTCGCGTTTAAGCATCTCACAAACGCGATTTATCAGCACTATATGCATTTTACAATGCGCCTACAGCATTTTTTCGTCACGAAATATTATTTTTTACGTTCTTTCCTCTCGCTTGCTTCGTAAACAGTGTGGCAGCATGCTGCTGAAATTACCGCGATTAGGTGCTAACGCTTTGCGAATATACCACGAAGGGAGTGAAAAAATAATACGAAAAATGGGCCTACAGTGAAATGCAAAGAAAAATAAACATTTAAATATAAATTTAATTAAATAAACTCAGGATTGTCCGTACTAAATATATATAAATTTTGAATTACTGCATTTTAAATAAATATTCAAAAAAATTGCAAATTAAAGACATAACTTTTTCATCGTCAAAATGAAATTCAAAATATTTGTAAAATGAAAAGGTTCATTTTTTGACTGAAATTTTAAATTCATTTAAACTTTTAAAGTAATTATTTATAAACAAAGTAATATAAAGCAGTATTGTATTTAATTTTGTTTTAACGACATTAATTTAATTCCATTTCCAACTGATATTACAATACAATCTTATTATTAAATTTATGTAAACTCAAAATACTTTCATTAAAATAATTAATAATTTTCTTTAATTTCAAGTCACGATATTGATGTATGATTAGTGGCTTTAGGGCCCACAACTATGACAAGCTTTATTTATTTTTTACGTAGTCACACCTAGATCTTATCATTAAGTAATTCAACAAAGACAGACATTTCCATCCTAGGCCTTCGGCACCACCGCTGAGGTGCTCTTGGCGCCCTCGGCGGCTTCAGGAGCGCCAACATCCGCCAGCGGATCGGCATTGGCGGCTGCACCGGCGTCCAAAGCATCACCCAGGCCATCGTCGTCGTCATCATCGGCTCCGCCGGACTTGTTGTAGACGGTGGGGTACATCTGGAAGCAGTCGCGCATCTTGGTGAAAGCCTCGTAACAGTCTGAACCCTTGGGATCGGCCTTGCTGTACTGGAAGCAGGAGAAGGCCTCACGGAAATCAACGCCACACGGGCCGGTGGCCATGCCACCTAGGCAGGGGCAACTCCAGTTTATGTTGCCGTCCTTGGTGATCACACCCTCCGGCTGTTCCGGCGCCGGCAGCTCGATTTTGCTGGGCGTGGCATGGTCCTCTTTGGTGACAAAGATGACCTTATCCTTGCCGAATTCCTTGCAGAATGAGAAGGAGGACATCTTTCTAGGTAAATGCTATGAATTCCTCCTCGGAATCCTCGAAATCCAACCGCTTGGGGGATGTGTTGAGCACTTGGAAATGGCAGGGCACCTCCTGGTAGTAGCCAATCAGAGATATCGCAATGCGGAGGCGTTCCAGGAAATCCTCACGAACCCGGAGCACGGAACGCTGCTGCGCGGCGCTGAATTTCACAATCTTCACAGAGGTCTGGCCACCAATTTCCCCAAAGACACTCGCCAGGGAGTTGAGAATGCAGCCGCAGAGGAAGACGGGCGTCAGTGTTACGGACTCGGGATCACGGAGTTTCCTGGGGAACAGAAAACACAGTCTTCAGTTTTACATCATCTTTTTGCCGGCACGTGCGCACGTGCGGGTTGGAATTGACTTGATTTTCCGCACTCACAGCTTCACGTCCAGGTATTGGTAACCACTCATGCTTTGGTCACGACAGCTCCAAGTCTCCCGTAGGGCAGAGGGGGTCCAATTTTCTGCCGAAACTTCGGGAAGTCCTCAAAAAATGCCGGTCAGTGTGTTATTTTATGTAATTTTTCCCTTTTCACTGTTTCTTTCTGCCTTCGGAACAGCTGAGCCAAATCAGAGATGCCCAGGTGGCCATTTCACGGTGAAAAGTATTATCAGTATTTTTTCAATACGAAAATACATTTCAAAAACACATTTCAAAATATAGATTTAAAAATATAATATAAGGCAAATATAATAAATATTTATATATTTGGAAACAAATCTAAGTAAGGAACATACTCAAGTAATATTTGTTTTCTAACGGCAGCTGGTAACTTCTTCTTCTTCCGCTACTTTTTCAAAATCTAGCATTGTCTTGGACGTTTCAAGGACCTCAAAGTGACAAGGACTCTGCTGATAGTGCCCTATTAGCGGAATGGAAATGCGCGCCATTTCGTAAAATTCCTCCGGGACCCGGAAAATAATACGTTGTTGGGTGCCACAAAACTTTACAATCTCGAGGCCAGGCCTTTCCTCACAAAAGAAACTTTCCATGGCTTCGATAAGGCAGCTACGAAAGAGGGCTGGAGTCAAAACAACATTGTCCGGGTCTCGTACCTTTCTACGGAATATGGTAAATATAACAAAATTGAAGTTATTTAAGATAAACTTTAATTTGTAAAAGCTACTCACAATTTAATATCAAAATAGTGATAATTACTCATTGCGATCGGCTTTCCTCTCAGGTTTTGTCTTAACTTTAGCACCTGTATCACCTGACTAGTAAAAATTAAGGAAAATTAAGGAAAAATTAAGTAATTTCCTCAAAAAGTATGGCAACGCCAATATCACGATCCCTTGCGCGGCTTAAGTGTGGCCAGCCGCCATCGAAGCGAAAAATCTGCTCACCTGTTTCGCAGCTGCGGTCCGTCTTCCGTGCTGGCGGCAATCTTTGACGAAATTTCTAAACAACTTTCAAAACGGATAATTTTAAGAAACAAACTCGAACAAATCCCATAACTCAAACTTCGCACCTGTCAATGGAGAAGTTGTCGAATGTCGAGGCGTCGGCAACGGAGGAGGAGGAGGGGGGACCTCTGAGCGTTTCCAAGTTGATAGTGAGCGTCGATCAATGATCATGAAATGATTGCTTTATTTTCTAACAACGCACTTTCAGGGCGGCAGTATCACGGCCAAGGACATTCGATTGCTGCAGCAGGCCAGCCTGCACACCGTGGAGGCGGTGGCCAATGCCACCAAGAAGCAGCTGATGGCCATCCCGGGTCTGGGCGGCGGCAAGGTGGAGCAGATCATCACGGAGGCAAACAAACTGGTACCGCTGGGCTTTCTCAGTGCCCGCACCTTCCACCAGATGCGAGCGGACGTGGTGCAGCTAACCACCGGCTCCAAAGAGCTGGACAAACTCCTAGGCGGTGGCATTGAGACGGGCTCCATCACGGAGATCTTCGGCGAGTTCCGTTGCGGCAAGACGCAGATCTGCCATACGCTGGCGGTTACCTGCCAGCTGCCCATCAGCCAGAAGGGCGGCGAGGGCAAGTGCTTGTATATTGATACGGAGAACACCTTCCGGCCGGAGCGGTTGTCCGCCATCGCTCAGCGTTACAAGCTCAACGAGGCCGAGGTCCTCGACAACGTGGCCTGCTCGCGAGCCTACAACTCGGACCAGCAAACGCGGCTCATACAGATGGCAGCGGGCATGCTCTTTGAATCCAGGTGAGCTGAGCTAGACTTTCGTCGGGAAAGGAAACCTATATATTGAGGATTTTCCAACTTTTCAGATACGCTGTCGTCATAGTGGATAGTGCAATGGCTCTGTACCGATCGGATTATATAGGACGAGGCGAGTTGGCCGCTCGACAGAATCATTTGGGCCTGTTCCTGCGCATGCTGCAGCGACTGGCGGATGAGTTTGGCGTGGCCGTGGTGATTACCAATCAGGTGACAGCCTCGCTGGACGGCGGACCAGGCATGTTTGCGGGAGATGCCAAGAAACCGATCGGCGGGCATATAATGGCGCACTCCTCCACCACGCGACTATATCTGCGCAAGGGCAAGGGCGAGACGCGCATATGCAAGATATATGACTCTCCCTGCCTGCCGGAATCGGAGGCAATGTTTGCCATCCTGCCGGATGGCATTGGGGATGCCAAGGAGAATTGATTGATTCTTTAGCATTAATTAGTTTGTAAGAGCTCTAAAAATAATAACATATTTATGAAATACATTTGATTATGAATGCATCTTTACTGCACACTTTTGTATTTATTGTTTGTATCAAAAAATTCTTAAAAACGAATTTAAAGAGAAATTAAAACGGTTTAATTCATTGTTTTATCGTCGAACTTCTATGCACATAATATAAGGGATCCAAGGAAGCTGGAATATGTCTACTTAATGGGAATCCACACGTTCATCGGGGTAAGTAATCTGCATTAATCTTAATCCTAGGAAATAAGCAAATAGCACTCGTCGTTATGCTCGAATCTTTTACGCTTAAGTCTAACTGCAAAGAAAGAAGAGAGTGAAAGTTAAAAGGCTTAAATCCATAATCTTATGCATACTTTCTGCTTACCAGTTGGACTTGCTCGTCCGCAAAAAACACTGATCGATCATCTACTTTTGAGCCGCTTCGGCGGTGGCGCCTTCTTTGGCCTCAACCAGATTGTTGTAGCCGCGCTCGTTCATGCCGACTCGCAGGTTCTCATTCATATTCTTCGTGTACGCCTTGTAGATCTTGACCTTCTCACAGAACTCTATCCAGAAGTTGTCCTCGTACTCGTTTTCCGAATTGAACAGACCCTTGAAGCCGTCGTATATGGAGGCGGACACTTTGCGTATGATCTGGGCCTTCTCCTTGAACTCCACCTCGTCGCATTGCTCCATTTTCCAGAGCTCCAGGTTGCCCACATAGCGGCGCAAGCGTCGCATTATGTCCACACACTCGGGATTCCGCAACAGCATCAGCTTGTTCAGCTCAACGTCCTTGAACATCTCCAGAATCTCCAGGCACTTGCCCACATTGGCTCGCCGCAAGCCCAGGCACTCGCGCAGCTGCTGGGAGAGCTGGATGAAGTCACGTTCCATGAACAGATTATCCTCATGTTCAATTAGCTCCTCAATGAAGCGCATGGCCTCCTGCTTCGGTATCTCGCTGCGTGCCGGCTCCACGATAATGCGCTCGGGCATAGATTCTGGCTCCATTTGACCGCTCTCCAGCTTCACCTTCAGCTCCATGGCTTCGGCGCGCGTCTTCTCCTTCCAGGCCTGTTCGGCGGCGGCACTCTCAAAGATCTCCGGCTTGTTGTAGTTCAGATCGATGCCCAGGCACTTGGCCGTTGGCAAGTAAACCATCAACATGTCGTTTTGGATGTTCTACAGAGTTGAAAAAGAGAAAATTGGTTGTTTAATAGAGAAGGCTACAGGGTTGCTTTAACAATTTGAATGAAATTTGAGGTTAATTCCACTGAGATCTTATTGGGTTTTGTTTTTCTTGTCCTAGGTCGCTTATTGCCATTGATTTCGGGGCACATTACTCACATTTACTGGCCTGGAGCGCTTCTGAATGGGAGTTACGGCTGCTGTTGGCTTCGCCTTCTTCACAGACTTCTGGCGGTTAGTTGCGCCAGAAGCTGGAGAAGCAGCCGCTGGCGAGGCCGTGGCTGAGGCGGCACTGGCTGCTGCATTCAATCCCTCCGGCGGTACCCGACGCTTAGGCGGCGGTGGAGCATCAGCAGAGCCCGAAGCTTCGGTGTCGGCTGCCGCCTCAGTGTCGCCGTCCACATGGCGTGGTGGTGCCTTGGTTTTGCGGGAGCCTCCTCCTGGTGTCTTCTTGGGTTTTTCGCCCCCAGCAGCAGCAGCTGCAGCTGCAGTGGAAACGGAAGTCTCGGGCTTGGTTGCCTCCTCGGACTTCTTGGCGGGAGACGAGGTCTCGGAACTGGAGCCGGCGGCGGCGGCGGCGGGGGTTGCGGCTCCCTCGTCGGACAAATCGATAGGCGCCGAGTCTTCGCCACCCAAAGCACTCTCGATCTGATCGATGGCGTCGCTGAACTTGGCGCGCTTCATGTTCTTGTCCGTGGCGAATTTCTCCTTGTTGTCCGCGTAGGAGAACAGATCCTCCAGCTTGATGTTGGCCGTCTCGCCAGTTCCGTAAAAGTAAACATTGTACTTCTTGTTGATGTACTTGGTGATCTTCGCCGGCCACGCTGGATAGCCCTTGACCTTGGCGAACACGAGGTCGCCGATGACGAAGGACTTGCCAGCCTTTTCCTTTCCCATTGCAGCCGGAATGACGCTTTAATCCTGGATTGAAGAATTTTTAACCAATTTTTTTGGCGTCTGCTTTCGTCTCCCGCTTCTCCTCTTCGTTAGTGTGGCCAACGCACCGCGCTATTCTAGGCTCGAGGTTGTTGATGTTATCGATAAAGTGTAATCGAAGGCAGTTAACTCACTTTTGAAATTTCACATAATTTTATTAATTAATGAATAATTAATATATAATTAATAATGATATAAATAATTAATATATAATTTAATAATGATAATAATAATAAAAAGTTTAAAGTTTTAAAAATACAGAATTTCTTAGATTTACTAGAGAATTTCTTAGATTTACTTGAAGGGCTAAAAAAAATTTACCAAGAATAATCAAAAATAAAAAGCGCTTTAAAAACAATTACAATTTGTTTAATATATTTAAACTATATTTCAAAAAATATTACTTGTAAAACTTGTTGTCGCTTTGGGATTAGCTAAGGTCTCTCATTTTTATCAGTTTCTTTTCACGCCCACTTTCCTATATTAAATTTTAATATATTCCTTTTAAAATAAATTCAACAAGTATTTTATTCATTTTTATTTTTATGTAACATTACAATATTAAACTTTTTTACAATAGGGTTGATATATTTTCAGGTGTTCAAGAAAGTAGTATTAGTCTTTGCTTTGTTTCCTTGTTCTTTTCCTTTTCACAAACAAATTGTTTTATTTTGATTAAATTAAAATATAAAAATATTCAAAGAAATCAAAAAATTGTGTACAGAAAATTAAACTCTTGTATTTTTTTTTAACTACGTTAAATCCTTTTCCTTTTTATTAATTACCAATATTTTAAAATTGCCATGTCCTTATTCATTAATTTTACCTGCTAACTGTATGGGAAATTGGCAATGCTCACACAGGTGGATGTTGTTAGTTGGCAGGTGAATTTTCCACCTCAATTTTCACCCACACAACACCTTTACGCACCTCGGGCGCAAAGCCCAATTCACCACATCAACTGAAAATAATTTTTCGAAAGCATTTCGGTTCGCTGTCGCTCAGTCGTCGCTGGTTTGCCAAAAAGAATAGAATCACTTTGTTCCCGAGGAACTTGAAGTTTGTTTACCGAACCACCGAAACGCGGAGATCAAGCGGAAAATAAGTTTATATATATTTTACCGTCTGGAATCTGAGGAATTTGTTTATTGCGGAGCGTAAATACTTAATTAAGTGGTGCGAATTCCGAGCGTAGCGTAAACATGCAGGAGTTGATAGTTGGAGGCGGTGGCATCCGGATCCCCTATGATGATAATGAGAATGTCGAGAACGAGAATCGCCAAAAGTGAGTCATTTGCACGCATAATACACATAATATATAGAATTATATAGTACACCTTTAGCATTTTGTTCTTGCGGTGGGCGTTTGAGCCCTGTTTTAGTTAGTGACAGGTATTAGTGGGTTTAGTCAAGGTCGCACGCTGATGTCACCTTTGTCGGACCTTTGTGGTTGGGCGACAGCGTGACGAAACAAAATTAATTAGTGTAATGGTAACAATTTACTAAACTTTGTTTTTAATTCAAGTGAATTATAACAGAGGCGACTTAGTTTTACATCAAAAGAAACCCAAAGCAATTACCTAAAATAAATTAAAAAGATGATTTTTTAAAATCTCTTATTTATTAATATCCACATATAAAAGTCTTATTGATTGGTCATTAAATATAGATAAAAGATGTTAATTCCAGCAGCTAAAATTAGAAATTTCTTCTTAAATATGTATAAGATTTAAGACAATACAAAATAAAAATACAAAAATGTATAATTTATGATAAAGTCGCTGTTAGCATCAATTAATAAAAGCTGTCAAAGCTTTGGAAAAAAACATATTGGTTATTTTTGAACATAAATCTTTAGAAAATATATAAGATTTTAAAAACATGTTCAAAGAGGAATTTGTATTTTAAAATCATTGATTTTTTATATATTTTTCAAAGCTTTCTTAAAATTAAATTTCTGTAAAATAAAGTAATAAAAACTACACAAATATACTTATAGTTAATGCACAATACTTCAAACATATGCACCCAATTTGGCCACATGCGTTTTTCAAATCTAATGTGTTTTTTGAACCAAATTCCATCCTGAATTCCAACGTATTTTACATATAAATATTTCGAGATGTGTGTGCATATTTAAAGCATGGCCCGATTTTTTGCAATTGTCCCATTTATATGTACATTCAACGCGGAAATCATGTCGGAAATAAAATGCAAAATATACTAGCGAATTCATTAAAATATTTCGTAAGTTCTTTGGCGCATTCTTGGCATTCTTTATGGGGAGGAGGCCCTGACTCTGACAATTGAATTCAAGGACACCATAATTGCTAAAATTTCTAAAATGAAATTAGTCATTTCTCATTTTGCGCAACTCAGGCAGAGGTCTGTCCGCAGGTCTGTCAAAAATTTGTTGGCAGTCGAAATAATAATAAATAAAATGTTTGTGCGGTTCTGAGGTAATATTTTAGTTATCGGTAGCTGAACAATAAATATTCAATCAAAGGATTCGTAGATTTATAAGCTTATAAGAGTATCCACTGTTTGTTTTTTTCGCGCCATTCCATTAACCTAGTTCCCCCACAACATCATCATGTGATTGACAATGCAAAACTATTCCCGCCCAGCGACAAGGACTTGGAATTCATCCATTATACACTGAATATATAAATAATGGATGTGGAATTTCGAAAAACATCACAATTTGTTCTTGTTTTCTTATTTTTGCATTTAGCGATAATGAAAAGGAAAGACACACAAAATCATTGTGTCCGTCCATAAATGCGGGCGGTGTGAAATATTTTAATTTCACTTATTTTCAAATCAAAAACATTTCTGCGCCGATGCCCACTGGCTTGGTCTAGTGAAAGTGACCGATGATTAATTTTGGCAACTTGCCAGCGGAATTCATGATTATTATTTAATGACGACGCAAAGTCGCCGTAAACATATAATAAAACCAAAAAGACATATTTTCCTGTGTGTGACACACACATCAGAACGCTGCAATACTCTTACAGGGATATAGTAGACCTGATCAACAAGAATAGAATATTTACTTCCCAAAAATTTGTTAATAAACTAAACTTGTTTAATAAATAAACTTTGGTTTGTTTTGAATATCACAAAAGACTTCTAGAACCTAAGCCCAGGAATATCCTTAAAAATTACACACATACAAATTGCATTTTCAAACAATATTTCAAAATATATTTTCAGAATTTTTCTTTGGCGAAAACATATTTTAAGATTTTTCTAAATTTATTCTTAGCGTATATTAGTTTCGTTGCTAAAATAAAACTAGTGTTTAATTTTACATTTACATTCCTAAGTGCCAGTGTTTTTTTTTTGGAAAGTGCTGAAAGAGGCGGAAAGGTGCCAAAGGAGGAGGAGGTCTTAGCCACCACCTCCATTTGATCTCTGTTGACAGGGGGCATTGACAGCGGGAGAGGGATGATGGATGGAGGCGCATAAGAGCCAGATGTCATGTCTCTATTTTATAATTATTTAGATGTAACCATATATAGGAGCCTGGGGAATGTTTTCCCTCTTAAATTGGGCAAATAAATATGGGATTATATTTGATGTGTGTTGACTGACAGCTTTGGAAATGTTGCTTGTTTCATTTTGATTTGATTTTCATTATAAGATCTTTGATCATTATAAAGGAGATCTCTAAAAATAAAATAAATAAGCTACATTTTGCACTTAAATTGTAATTTGAACACTCAAAAACAATAGATAAATATGCGATTTTGTATATGTAATATCTTCGTTCTTTGATCATTATAAAGAAGATCTCTAAAACTTAAATAAATAATCTACATTTTGCACTTAAATTGTAATTTAAACACTCCAAAACAACAGATAAATGTGCGATTTTGGATATGTAATATCTTTGTTCTTTGATCATTATAAAGGAGATCTCTAAAACTTAATTAAATAATCTACATTTTGCACTTAAATTGTAATTTAAACACTCCAAAACAACAGATAAATGTGCGATTTCGGATACGTAATATTTTTGTTTATCCATTCACCAAAACACCATTATAGATCAATTCTATTTTCATTTCGCATCCATTTATTATACACTCTGCAAAACTAATTATAAACAACATTTTTGAGGTGTACAGATACAAATTCGTATATATATATGTACGATCTGTGCAGATATGTGGCATATGTTTATTGTTTGTACGTTGCCTACGCAGCGCTAAAAAACCATGACGTCGCCTGATAAATACGTAGGATCAGTTGGGATCGGTGGGAATTATGGGGTTGAGGGATGGAATGGGGCTCTGCTGGTCTGGTGGTTAGGTGATGTGTTGCCTTAGCTTCCATTCACAAAATTACCCAGTGCCCGATGGTGGGCTGTTTCATGTTGAGAGAGCTTTAGCAGTACTACGCAAAAAATATAAAATAATAATACATACACGAATACCTGCCATTTGTTTATGGGATATTTGTTGTTTGGCTTAGCACCAAATGTTCGTTCGTACGTTCTCCTTTGTTCCTTATTTTATAGGTTTTTTCAACCCACTCATTAAAAAAATATATTAAATTTCTCGAAAAAAGAACGTAGTATTTTTAACAAAAATATAAAAGTATGAAAAATAACGAACCGAAATAGATTTTCGACAGTTTAGCTTTAAAATAAATAAAATCATAAATAACATTTGGCTTCAAAATACATTTCATATCTTTATGCTTTTTAAGAGCTTATCTATAAAGTTAAATAACTTAATTAAATGTTTAAGATATAATTTATAATTTCAATAAAAGCTAACTGCCAAAATTGTTGAAATTAATTATTTATTTTTCTTTTTTATTATTCTTTCAGCAAGCTAAATCCTGAGAATCACACACCTTATCCTGGCCTGTCACGCCTGACCCCTTCCCTCATCCTTTGCGGCGCTGCGGCAGTGGTGCCCGCCTACATGGACAAACTGGGCGTGAGTTGCGTCATCAATGTGGCCCCTGAGCTGCCCGAAACACCTCTATCCAGTGAGCGGAGTCCCGTGTATTTGCGCATCAATGCCCAGGATCGATCGGAGGTGGACTTGTCCAAGCATTTTGATGAGGTGGCCGACTTGATAGAGGAAGTGCGTCTCAGCGGTGGCTGCACCTTGATTCACTGCGTGGCCGGGGTTAGTCGATCGGCTAGCTTGTGCCTGGCCTACCTGATGAAGCATGCGGGAATGAGTCTGCGCGAGGCCTACAAGCACGTCCAGTCCATAAGGCCGCAGGTGCGCCCAAACTCTGGCTTCTTCCAGCAGCTGCGACGCTACGAGCAGGAGCTACGCGGCAGCAGCTCCGTGGAAATGGTGTACTTTGCTTCCCTGGACAAGGAGATACCCGACATACTGGAGCCCGAGTACAGAGCCATGGAGGACTTCTATCAGCGTTACCGCAGCTCACTCAAGAAGCGCTAGGCCACTCCACCACACTGCTAACCTTCTAATCTTAATTGTGATACTCGTTCCCTACCGCCTAGACACTAGATTAGCTCTTTAGAAAGATAACAAACGGAAATGCTGAAAAACTCACCTAAGTTTAGAGTGAAAAGAATGTACGATTAAACTTTGAATTACAAATACACTTTTATTTTAGTTTGTTTTCTTTATGTTTATACGAACATTGAATTTACAGCGTAAAGTATTCAGTTTTTTTTTAGTAATTTCAATGAATCACAAAGTCATCAGCGGCGAACAAACAACACAATTCCATTATATTGTACTGTATCTAGTAGGTATTATTTACAACAAGTCGTTATAGTAGCTAACTAAACCGTAAACTCGTAGATTTGGGTTCCAATAAATGCTCTCGTATATGCATGCCCCTTTGGCATCCGTTGGGACAATTGAATCGATATACAGATATGGTTTATGGGAGGAGGAGGAGGAGGATGCCTCCTTACAGCATGTGTATGTACATTAAACACCTAGAATTCAGCACCTTAATAGCATCTCGACACGAGCAACTTAGACTTAGACTTAACCCAAATGAAAATTTGCTAGCTATCAACAAAAAAAGGCAGAAGTACTTTCAGTTTTTTACGTGTGCTTAGTTTCTATCTAAAAACCATCATTGGTTTTCCCCTAAACTCCACTTACTTCGAGGTCAACGATATCTGCGACGGCTGCTGGTGCATCACCTTCTTTAGGTTCTCGTAGGCCGTGTTCATGATGCCCCAACTGAGGAAGGAGCGTCCCGTATTGAAGGCGCAGCCGCGATAAAAGTTCCCAATGCGGTAATCGCGCTCCCTATAAATCCGCTTGGCCGCCTGCCAGCTGCCCTCCGAACGCTGGCCCATGTCGCTCTGCAGCGACACTTTGATCACGTTAAGCGGGTAGAAAATTGTGCTTATACTGGCCCCGATCACTGCGCCAGCAATGAACTCCTGGGCTGTGCGAGTGGAAACGGATTTCTGTGGAATAAAATGTGAAATGATTAGCAACTCTGCAGGATCCAGGCTTTGCCTACTTACCCTATCTGGTAGCCTGGCACTGGCCTCTTCTCTAAGTACAAAGAAGAAGGCATTGGACAGTCCGTTGCGCCAAAATACTGGTTCAATTCCCCTGTATAGTTCCCGGTAACCATGATGGGTCACCACATACCTGGTGGTATAGTATTATTAACATTTGTTAGCTAAGTAAATGGGCAAACACACACTCACCTGAATGCGTTCGGCGTATTAGAAAAGTGCTGGTGAAACTTGGAGTCCGCCAGCAGGGTTTGCACACGCTCGAAGGGCAGGAGTATGGACTCGGCACTGCCCGCCACCACGCCGGCAATCACCTTGGCGCCATAGTCGTTCAGTCTGTAGTCCTCCACCAGGTAACGCCGCGTGCCATCGAACACGCCGAACATAATGGACAGCGAGATGGTCTTCTGGGCCAGCGGGGGCAACATGCCGCGATAGAGGAACCCCAAGCCCTCGTGCCGCAGCTGGGCGAAGGCCGAAGTGATGGGCACGCCGTGCAGCATCTGGCGGAAGATCATCTTGTAGATGGGATAGGTGGCGGCGATGTTGACGAAGGCCGCGCCGCAACCGCAGGCGAACTCCTCCCACTGGAAAGCCCCGAAGAAGCGTTCCGAAAAGACGCTGCCCGTGCGGGATGTCAGCTTTCCCAGACTTATTGTTGTTGCCGCCGTGTGACTGCTTCCGGCTGTGGACTCCGCTTCGCCCTCGTCCTCCATATTGCTAAAGTTGCTGCTCTACTCTGCTGCTGGCGCTGCTGCTGCTACTGCTGGTGTGTGGAGAAGTGGGCATTTGTCCGTCACCGCGATACCATCTTCCACAGTGGTAGCACCTGCACACTCTCTCACACTTGGTTCGCGCTGCCAGGTTTGTTTTGATCACATTGAGTTGGAGTTTAATTATATAATAATGAAGAACCACGGTATCAGAGTGGCCGAAACAGCTTCGATAATTTTACGGAAGAACTTCTGCAAATATACTGAAATATATTGAAAAATACCAGAGAACGTAAACATTATAAATTTTATTTGAAATAATTTTTTTTTATTTTATTTTATCACATGATTATGATTACAGATTAATTTGTATTATTATTTTAAGTATATTAAGTAATATTAAGTAGTATAAAACCAGTACAAAATCATTTGTTTATAGCAATAAAATAAAAATAAAAAATTAGCAGCAGAGGTCAATAGCTTGAATGAACGAACAGCTGATCTATTGTTTTTGTTTTGAAGTTTTTGATGTCAAAACATCATCAGCTGTTCGTGTATGTAAACAACTTCATCAGCATCAACGACCTTCAGATCTGGAAACAGCTGATTCGCTCTTTCGCTGGTCGCTGAGCTTACAAATCTGAAGGTCGTTTAAGAAGTTGTTTACCTAAGCGAACAGCTGATTGACTGTTTTTGTTTTGTTTTGTTTTGTTTGTTTTGCTAGGTTTTTTTCGCTTATCCGAGATCGTTTACCGCTGCTGTTGCCAAAGAGAAGCTTTTTGTGTGAGAAAGTTTTAATTCGGGTTGGGGAGCAAAGAGAGGATGAACTTGTTGATAATCTTAAGCTCATTTCGTTTGCTCAGTTCGTTTTCGTATTTGTAAGATACGCCAAAATTAATGTTTGTAAAAATATAATAAACAAATAAAATAAAATTCAATAAAATATTTATAAGAATTTAAACATAATTTAATAGTATTTTTAAACTTCAAAAATTTAATGATCTCGTAAAAAATACAGCACAAAAATATACTAAAACGTACAGGTAAATGGTATCACTCCTTGGTTTTTTCTCATTTTACTGGTCATACTAAACAAAACATCCATGGACCGCAAGAAAACGTAAACAAAACAATATTTAGGCAAATAAATTGCATTTTTAAAGAAAATCCAAATTAAAACCCGGCATGAGCTGTAACTATGCGGAAGGACTATCAGCCTACGACGACAAGGGAGTCCTGGGAGCTCCCGAGACCTTCGACAGCGACGCTGTGGTGGCCGAAAAGTGCCAGGAACTGGCGGAGTTAATCAAGAAATCCGGTCATGTCGTCCTGCACACAGGAGCTGGCATCAGTACCTCTGCAGGAATACCCGACTTCCGGGGACCCAAGGGAGTTTGGACACTGGAGGAGAAGGGCGAGAAACCGGACTTCAATGTGTCCTTCGACGAGGCGAAACCTACCAAAACTCACATGGCCATTATAGCCCTGCTGGAGAGTGGCTATGTGCAGTATGTGGTGTCCCAGAACATCGATGGATTGCACCTGAAATCTGGACTGGACAGGAGATTTCTCTCGGAATTGCATGGCAATATTTACATCGAGCAATGTAAAAAGTGTCGCCGCCAGTTTGTGAGATCCACCGCCGTGGAAACAGTGGGCCAGAAATCTCTGGACCGGCCGTGCAAGTCTTCCCTGGAGAGTAAGGGACGCAGCTGCAGATCGGGTATACTCTATGACAACGTGCTCGATTGGGAGCATGATCTGCCGGAGAAGGATCTGGAAATGGGTCTGATGCACTCCACCATCGCTGATCTGAACATAGCCCTTGGAACCACTCTGCAGATCGTTCCAAGCGGCGATCTTCCCCTAAAGAACCTCAAGCGGGGCGGTAAGTTGGTTATATGTAATCTGCAGCCCACAAAACATGACAAAAAGGCCAACTTGATCATCTCCAGCTATGTGGATGTGGTATTGTCCAAGGTCTGCAAGCTGCTGGGTGTTGAAATCCCTGAATATTCAGAGTCAACTGATCCCACAAAGCTTCCGAGTCCGAATGAGTGGACTATACCCATTAATAATGTAAATAACTTCCACAAACATTACAAGACGCGCGTGAAAGAGTCGAAAATTGAGTCGAAGGCTAAGAAAACTAAGTATGTTTAAGGAGTATAGTTAGCAATAATAAGAAATAGTTGTGGGTTTAAAATTAACTTAAATCTTGTCTTGAAAAAGTTAATTTCTTAAAAAGTATACAAAAAACTGCCTGTCTTACTTTTAAGAACATTTTGAAACCATAACAAAATCTGAGGAACCCCTAAAAATGTTGGGAATAAACTTTATTCCTAACAAACATCTTCAATTTATATTTAAGTCTCTCGAAATATGTGTAAATGTTTATTTATTTATCAATTGACCACCAATTTGTGTTTAAAACGAGATAAATTTAAGTAAAATTTAAGTTTTTTCAATTGCATTTATTATACACTTTACAGTGTATGAATTTGTTTAGTTAAATTAATCTTCGCGTAACCTTTTTTATGTCAAAAAGTAAAGCTAACGATTTACAAAAGGTACTTTAGTTGTTTTTATTAAAAAATAACTGTTAACAAATGGTTTTTAAGATTTTTCTTAGATCTAAACTCCTTACAAATCAGGCAAAATGGGCGGACAGGTGCATACGAGATGCTTGTCACCATAGGCATCATCGATCCTGCCCACAGTGGGCCAAATCTTGGCATCGGGCTTCACAAAGATCTGTAAAAAAATATTATTTATTATTTAAATTTAATTATCTTAAACTTTATTTAACTTACAGCTGGGAAGGCAGCCTGTTCCCGTGTATAAGGACGATCCCACTTGTCTGAGATGACCTGGGCCTGGGTGTGCGGTGACATCTTCAAGGGATTCACTGCTTTGTCCATGCGTCCCGCCTCAATCTCCGCGATCTCCTCTCGAATCGAAATCATGGCATCACAGAACCGATCCAGCTCCTCCTTATCCTCAGACTCCGTGGGCTCAATCATCAGAGTACCAGCCACGGGCCAAGACATTGTGGGAGCATGGAAGCCATAGTCCATCAGTCGCTTGGCCACATCCACAGCCTCGATATTGGCCGTCTTCTTCAGGTCGCGTATATCCAAGATAAACTCGTGGGCCACCAGATCCGAGTTGGGTGCCTTGTAGAGGGTCTTATAGTGCTGCTCCAGCCGCTTGGACATGTAGTTTGCATTGAGGATGGCCACCTGGGTGGCTCTCTTCAGGCCTCGGCTGCCCATGAGCTTGATGTAGGACCAGGAAATGGGCAGGATGGCAGAGCTGCCGAAGGGTGCGGCGGAGACTACGCCAAAGCTGTGCTCTTCGCTGCTCAATGGACTCACCACCGGATGTCCTGGCAGATACGGAGCCAAGTGGGACTTGACGCCAATGGGACCCATTCCAGGACCACCGCCGCCGTGCGGAATACAGAAAGTCTTGTGCAGGTTGAGATGCGACACATCACTGCCGTAATCTCCCGGCCGGCACAAGCCCACCTGGGCATTCATATTGGCACCATCCAGGTAGACCTGACCGCCATGCTTATGGATCAGCGTGCAGATATCCGCCACTGTTTCCTCGAAGACGCCCATGGTGGAGGGATAAGTGATCATCAGGCAGGACAATTCGTTGGCATGCTCCTCGGCCTTTGCTCTCAGATGAGCCATGTCAATGGAGCCATTCGACAAGATCTTAATGGGTTCCACCTTCATGCCTGCCATTTGAGCGGATGCTGGGTTCGTGCCATGCGCTGAGATGGGAATCAAGCAGATATTCCTGTGGCCTTCGTTCCTGTGCTCATGGTAACTCCTAATAGCCCTCAAACCGGCATACTCTCCCTGTGCTCCCGAGTTGGGTTGGAAGGAGATCCTGTCATAGCCAGTGATCTCGCACAGATCGCGCTCCAGTTCGTTGAACATCTGATGGAAACCTTGGGCCTGCTCCACGGGAGCAAAGGGATGGATGTCGGTGAAGTGACGGAAGGAGCAGGGCATCATTTCGGTGGTGGAATTCAGTTTCATGGTGCAGGATCCCAGGGGAATCATCGAGTGCACCAGAGAGATGTCCTTGTTTTCCAATTTCTTCATGTAACGCACCATGCGGGATTCACTGTTAACAGAAGGGAATCTTAGCTTCTTTCCTTGTATTATCCTTATAACCAACTCACCTGTGATAGCTCTGGAAAATGGGATGCTGCAGGTACGCCGAAGTACGCAGGAATTTGGAGTTTTCAATGGAGTTCTTGAGGACATCGCGACGTGCCAAAAGCTGCTCCACCGTAGCCTCTGCCTTGAACACCCACAGCAGATCATCCACATCCGCCACACTGACCGTTTCATCGAGAGCCACACCCACAGTGCCATCTTCCAGATAACGCAGATTAATGCGCTTTTGCTCGGCACGCTCTTTGAGATCCTCCAGAGACAGATTGCCAGCCAGTTTAATGTGCAGCGTGTCGAAGAAGTTCTTGTTGATCACTTCATGGCCAGCACCCAGGAGACCCGTTTGCAGGGTCAACGCGAAGTGGTGAATGCGATTGGCCATGGCCTTCAGACCCTCTGGTCCATGGTAAATGGCATACATGGCCGACATGTTGGCCAGCAGAGCCTGAGCCGTGCAAATGTTACTCGTGGCCTTGTCCCTGCGAATGTGCTGTTCGCGTGTCTGCAGGGCCAGGCGATAGGCATCGTTGCCATCCATGTCCCGGGTCACGCCGATCATGCGGCCAGGCATCAGGCGGACCAGACTCTGTTTGCAGGCAAAGAAACCAGCATGAGGGCCACCATAGCCCAAAGGAACACCCAAACGCTGAGAAGTGCCCACGGCTATGTCAGCGCCAAATTCCGCGGGAGGACGAAGCAGAGTCAGCGAGAGCAGATCAGTGGCCACCACCACAAGAGTCTAACGAAAGGAAAGAGATAAAATGTTATATTTTTTAAAGATTTCCTTAAGCAAACTCACTCCATTCTTTTTGGCCAATGCAGCAATGTCCTCAAAGTCCTTGACATCACCATAGGTATCCGGATATTGAAGGAGAATACCGGCCAGCTCACGGCTCGGTAGATCCGCCTGCTCAATGGGTCCCACCACAATCTCCAGCTCCAAAGCCTCGGCTCTTGTCTTCACCACCGAAAGAGTCTGGGGATGGACTCTGTTCGAGAGATACAACTTCTTCCTCTTGTTGTGTCGCGTGGCCAGGCACATGGCCTCGGCGGCAGCAGTTCCCTCATCCAAAAGCGAAGCATTGGCCACATCCAGACCCGTGAGATCCGATACCAAAGTCTGATAGTTCAGCAGAGACTCCAAGCGGCCTTGGGCAATTTCTGGCTGGTAAGGCGTATATTGCGTGGTCCAGCCGGGATTCTCGAACATGTTCCGGATAATGGTGTGCGGCACATGGCAGTTGTGGTAACCCATGCCAATGTAGGAGCGCCACAGCTGATTCTTCAGGGAGATGTCGCGTATACGACGGATTAGCTCGTGCTCGTCTGGGGGAAGGAGAGCAGCGTAAATTGTTGTCAGCCAGACGCAGAGGAAGATCAAGTCGAGGCAGCCACAACAACAGCGATAAGGAGGCGGGAGACCTCGCTGATCCCAGCTTATCAACGGGCTTATCAGCGCCTGAGAACACGCCAGGGGGTCCCGTTGCCTCATCGACTTTCTATTATTTTTCCAGCTATTTTTGGGATTAGAAAAAAAAACACTACTTACTCAGGGGTTTGTCCAGGTCGAGTTCCCTCTTCAGTTGAATGCTTTGGGGCACAGCCTTTTCCGTGAGCTCAGCCAGGGACTAAGGTTTATAAGATGTCCATATGAATATCATATTTATATAGTGATCCTTATCCTCAACCTACCTTAAAACCCAAAGTATCCAGCATGGCCACCACATCCGTTTTGCGAGGGCCAATATGGCGACTGGGAAAATCAGATTTGGTGGGGAATAGCACCTCCTCCACGGGCGTGGTGGCCAGATAGCGGTGTCCACATCTCAGCAGCAGGCTCTGACTGCTTCTACCCAAGAATCGTTGCATATTTAAGCGGCTTTCCAAAAAGGCACGTCCACGCCACGCGGATTTCAATCGGTGACTGATTTCAATTGCTGGAAAGATTCTCCCATTTCGAGTTGATAAGGCTGGATGGACACTGATCTCGGCTTATCAGTGAATCAGTCTAGTCTCTCTTCTCTCCTCCCAAAAGTGATGGAAAAACACAAGCCACAAAAATTGTTTTTAAATATTTTCGTTTTATTTCAAAACTTAAAACTCTTCAACAATTTGTAATAAAAATATGTTTACTATTTTGTCTTAATTTTTTTTATGTTTTAACTTTTTACCAATTCGTTAGTTTGTTGTTGTGTTCTCAAAAAAAATAAAAAACAATAACAAGAAATGGTTTACAAAAATGTCTCAACAACAAGAACAAAACAGGGTTAACGAAAATCCAAAAAGAGAACATTAATTAAGATTAAGATTAAGTTTAAGTTTAAGTGGTATATCAACTGAAGCCGTTCTTTTGCCTACTTAACAATTGCCTTTTTTTCGTTTTTTTGTTAGTTATTGTGGAAACTTGCCGATTTTGAATCGAAATACACATGTCATAAAATTTTCCTAATCGTTTTGAATAACTTTCGGGTCCTCTGCCTCGCCTGATATCTGTTTCTATAGCCATTATCCTTCGGGGTTACTTGCTTATTCGTTATCGTAAACGCGTCTTTTGCATAATTGAAATTCAACAACTGCAATCGGGGTATATAATTAAATGTAATATATATATTATATATATAATATATCGTTCAATTCGTATAGGTACACATATATATGTATATTTAACAATGTTTTCTTTTGGTAAACTAATTTTTACGGCTCTCGTGTCAGTCAGTTAACGTAATTTGATTAATTATTATGTTTAGTAACCGCGACTAACTCGGCCCCGAAAAATGCACTGAGAGAATTTTACAATATATATCTGGGTTGTGTAATTGATTGGCTAGTGTGTAAAACTGTGTGTAAATTGATTATTTAAGATTAAGGAAAAGTTTTGTAAGTATAATCGAGGAATTAGAGCTAAACTTTTGTGGTTAACGCTGAAAAAAGATGTTTTGTAATAACAATTTGCCCGCTTTACATTATTTTTTTGGTTACAGTTTCGATAGATATATAGTATATATATATATAGGGATGTATATATATTGTATAAAAATCTTTGCTAAGTTTATGATCAGTTGAGTTTGCCGGTGCGCTGTCAATGTAGATGAGGTAAGTTGCAAGAAGCCAAAATGGTTTGGTGCAAGAAGAGTAAATATCCGATTCGCAAGGAGTGTATATATATAAGTTAAGATATATATTTAGTTGTGTTATTTGTTGCCTAAAACTGTGTATTATAGTTAATATATATATATATATTGCTTAGTAAGTATTAAATAAAATGAGAGAAAAGGTGTTCTGAAATGAAAAATTAGAATTCCAATTATTAAACAAAAAAGAAATATCAAAAGAATAAGAATAAGCTCTTAAATCATTTGATAATTTTAATCGAAAATATAAAATATTTAAAGATTTAATTTGAATTTCAAAATAAATATTTATTTCTTTATTATAATTTTGATATTTTTAGTAAACACCTTTTCTCTCATTATATTAATTTTTGAGCTTGATCTGTTCGAGTTACGCCTGGAATTCATTCGAAAAATGTGTATTTCCTGTTTTTTGTGATGTTTTATGGACAACCTTTGGTTAACGACTGATGTTGTGGATATTTTCCTTATTTCTTCTCCTGTTCCTTGTCAAAATTGGAAACGAAGGTGCGATTGAACTGAAACGGAGCCAGGGTTGAGGCACTTGCAGCTCCGAGGGAACTGCCAGTGGCCAGAGGTTCCCTCAGTGTGAACGACATCATGGGATTGTAGACCCCCGTGGAAGTGGTCAAAGAACTGGTGGTGCTCGCCGAGCAAGTGGTGATGGGATCACTCAGGCGAGAAGTGAACGAGCTGCTGAAATTATACGGCACATAGGCGGTGGTTGTGATGGTCGAAGATGAGGCTGAGGCTGAAGTTGTGATTGCAGTGGCAGCAGCAGAGCGAAGATCAGAGGAGGAGGTGACCCGCGAATAGGGATAATTGCTGCTGGTGGGCAGCGAAAAGGAAGTGCCTGCATAGCTGCTGGACATGAGTGAGGCTGTGACAGTGGCAGTGGTGCAGGAGGATGGGGCTGAGGTGGTGCTGAAATCCCCATAGCTCCTTGCCGGAACCGAGGGCGAAGCCACCGGCGAGCGACTGTTGGGACGGGAATGGGTCCGCTCGATTTGCTTTTCGGTGAGGAAACGATCATAGAAGGTCGAGGTCACGGTGGTGTGGCGAATCTCCAGCTTGCCGGGCTGATACACCGGGGCCGATGAGCTGGTGGCAACTGCTGGACCGCGGGGTTCGTACGGCTGGCGATAGGGTGACACGGGCCGGGGGAAATGGTCCTGGACTGGATCTGTGTGGTGGTGTTGTTGTTGTCGTGTGGCTGTGCTGCGGGACTCGTAGGGGTGGCTCAACGGTGTGCGACAGGCCGAGCGTCGGGCATCGTCCGCGTACTTGGCGCAGGTCTCTTCTAGTTGTCTATCTACTTTGTGGTTAAACCCGGTTAAACTACTCCCGCTACTTAGTTCGCTACGATTATCGGCTGAATAATTTGGCAACAAGTTATCACGTCTTACCCTACTGCTCTCCCGCTCCCGTTCCCGCTCGCGTTCCCTTCGCTCGCGCTCGCGCTCCTCTTCCTCCTCCTCCAGGCGTCTCCTTCTGGGCGAGAGATCCCTGCTCATATCGCGATGCGAGCGGTAGTGCAGGGGACTTGTGTCTCGAGCTGAGCTGCTGCCCAGCGGACTCCTGCGGGACTCTGCCGAACCTAATGAACGATGCTCCGAGGTGATCCTTATAGAGGGAGCATAATCACCAGAAGCCCGGTGGATACTCCTGCCTCTACTCTCGCTGCGGCTGAGGCTGCGACTGAAACTCAGGTCCTCCAGGGAGCTTTTCTTGCTGGCAAAGTGCAGGGAGTCCGAGAAGAGCGAGTCGATGTAACGCTGGCATTTCTCCTTCTGGTAGGGAGGAGGCTTCTCCTCGCACAGGTTGTCAATGGATTTGATGGAATTCTTGATGGAGCTCAGACGGTCGTTGATATTCTCTCCCGTTCGCAGCGGTACGCCAGTGTGGGTTCCAGTTCGGGTTATAGGAGAGGTCTCCTGGAGGATAAAAAATGTATTTTCATCATTTTTAAATAATTTTAAATAATTTGAAATATATTTTATTAAGAAGAAGCCCACAAACTCACCCTCATGAGGCGACTTCCCAAGGCATCCAGACCCTCCGAGCTGCTGGCGTAGCTGCGAGTGGCCGATGGCTGATCTGCAAGAGTCTTCTCAAGAATACGTTGAAGAATTATAGCATTCTCCGTTAAACATTCCAAAGCTTCAATAGTTCTGCCCACCATTCGATCGCTGGCCTGGCGCGACTTGTGCCTGGGCGTCTCCTCAAAGTGGTCCTCATCTTCGTCCTGGAAGCGTATCACCTTGGGGCTGGTGGGGCGATAGTAGGTGGTGGTCGTATTGGTGGTGGCCTCATCGTAATCGTCACGACGCAGGGCAGACTTGGGCGTGGTGGCGCCATGGCGGCGGGGACTTTGCTCCCGGGACTTGGCTGCCCGAAACTCCTCGAAGGAGAGCGAGGGCGATATCACGTCCTTCAGCTTTTGATTGAATGCCCGGTAATCCTTTTGGGTCTTGAAGTCGAATGTGTGCTCCTGCTCCAGGATGCGCATACGCTCCTCCAGTTCCTCGGCAGTGGGTGGCTCTGGTCGGCCTGGCGAGCTGACCAATCGCTCGAGATTGTGCACTGGAGTCCTGGGCTTCTGCTCATCCCGCATCTTCTGGCGCTTCATGTCTTCGATGGTTGGCGAACGGGAACGCGGCTTGGAGCGAACCTTTGCCGGGGACTTGAGTTTGCCATCGAGAACACGTATCCTGTGCTCCAGCTCCCCAGTTGAGGGTATGGCACTATCATCTGGACTGGGATCGAGGAGTATTTCAAGCGGATGAATGGGCGGCTTTCTGTTCGGATCGTTCATGCGCTTGGCCAGGTTCTCCTTGGACTTGGATCGGACCAAATCTAGGACGCGGTACTTGTACTCCAGATCATCAGAGATGGGCAAGTCATTGGGATGCGGCTTGCGACGGGCTGGCGAGGTGTAGGGACTCCGCTTGGACTTCCGTTCGGGCGAGCGGGTGGGCGAGGAGTATGGCGTTTTCTCGCGCTGCCGGGAGGGCGAAGTATAAGGTGACTTGGCAGCAGATTTCCTTGAAGGCGATGTGTATGGGGATTTAGTGGCCACCTTCCTTGAGGGCGAAGTATATGGGGATTTAGTGGCAGCCTTGCGTCCTGGACTGCGTGAGCGATCCCTGGCTTTCGCAGTTTCCTCTTCCTTTGAGGGCGCTTCCTCGGGCAGAGTTTCTTCGTCATCCAAGCCCCTGCCTTCGCACAGCTCCAAATATTTATTTAAATCCTTTTCGTGGGACAGCGAGTACTGCAGCTTGATCTTGCGTTCGATCTCCACCAGACGCTGCTCCACATCGATTTTTTCCACATCCTCAAGCAGTTTGATCTGCCGTTCCAGGGAACGGAAGCGTGCCTCCAGTTCTTTGGTTGATGGCAGGTAGGCAGTCTTCCTTTTCAGATGATGCTTCACGGGATTGGGTCCCCAATCGTAGTCCTCCTCTGGCTCTTCTGGTTCGGTTTTGTCATCTTTTGGAGCCTCCCCTGGTTTCTCTTTCTCCTCTGGCTTACCGCTGGTGAAATCTTCGATTTCCTTGGTGAGATCACTGATGGCTTGGACTTGCTCTGCCTGCTCGGCACTTGGCTTGCTCTCCGCTCGTATTAGACGACCATCTTCGGACTTGATGAGGTTTCGGTCGCTCAGCTGCTTTTCTAGTGCCTGGAAAAGTCCCTCCAGTTCCTCGGTGTTGGCTCTGGTCAATCTTCTTACTCGCGATGCGCGTGGTTCGTTGTCCATGAGGAGTACCACTGTTTTGTTATTAGGATCCATGGGTCCCAAATCGGTGGCATTGATTACCATTTTTTCGGGCATTTCTTTGGGTGAAGATGGGTCTTTGGTGGTTTCTTTGGGTTTCTCCGGCAGTTGCTTGACTGATTCTTTGCTGGCGGAGGCAGAGGCAGAGGTTTCCTTTGCCTTGATTGTGTCAGCCTGCGGATTCTCCTGTTTTTTGCTGGGAGAAGCTGTTTCCTTGGATTTGGCTTCTTCTTTTTTGGGAATTTCTTTTTTATTTTCTGGGATTTCATGGGCTTCTTTTGGCTTAGAGATTTCCTTTGTGAGTTTTTTCTCTTCAGCTTGCTTAGATTTCGTTTCGGTTGAGACTTCATTGGCGGCTTTGTCTTCCTTTTTGGAAATCTCTTCTTTTTTGTCTTTAATGGCAGGCTCCTCTGTTACCTTTTTGGCAGATTTTTCATCCAGATTTGGCTTTTCCAATTTCGGGGATTTTTCTGCCACCACTTCCTTGGCTCGAGCTTGGGCCTTTTCCTCATTTTCCAGAGTCTTGGTTTCCTTGGCCGTTTCGGGTTTAATTTGATCCTTGACAGGCTCCTCCACCTTTAGGTTTTCATCGCTTTTCACATGCTGATTGTGGCAGTTCTTCTCCTGTTTCTTGCAGGCCTCGCTCTCCTCGGGCTGAAGGACTTCATTCTCTGGCACACAGGAGCCATTTTTGGCCCGCTCCTCCAGCAGTTGCTGCTCCAAAAGCTCCAGGCGTCGCGTCAAATCCTCGGTTGTGGGCTTGGACTCGGCTTTCGGCTGCTTGGGTTCACCTCTGTCCTTGTTGAGCAGCATTTTGATATTGATGCTTATGTTGATGGGCTTGTGGGCATCCACTTCCTCCAGCTCACCAATGTTCTGGGTGTACCTAACCAGCTCCTTGCCGGTGGCATCGATGGTTTCCGTGCTCAATCGCCGCGGACTGCCGCCGCTGTCGTCGCTCTGTGGAGCTGCTGCTATCGCCTCACGATCCCTGATGGCCTCGAGCAGCTTGAGACTATTCTCGCTCAGTTGCTTCTCCAGCGCCAGGACTCGCTGCTCCAGCAATCCATCGGCCACGGCTCTGGCCTGGCGCGAGGTGGTAGGCAGGTCGTCGGGCGAGGGTGATTGCTTGACCTTTGATGCAACTTCGGAATCACTTGCACAGCGCTGCTTGTAGAACTTCTTGTAGAGTTGCCTCTCCAGGAACTGCAATCGGTTCTCGAGATCCGCCCGGGAGGGCAGGTCAGAGAACCGACGCACCATGCGCTGCTGCCATTGTTCTTGGTTTGCCGCTCTGTAGTAAGCCGTGTTTGCAGGTGCTTCCGAGGTCTCATCGCCCATGGGCGTGGGTCGTTGCAGCAGCTTTGCGCTGCCTCCGTTCCGGATTTATCTCGCTGGGCTTGAGGTTCTCATCTCCCGGCGATTGTCCGCGCATCTTACGCTGCAGCTCCTCGATGAGAGCCTGCTGCTGGTGGAGCACGGGTTCGGACAAAATGGGCAGCTCTTTGGGTGGCGGAGGCGGTGGCGGCGGCTCGGGAATGTGCGCTTCAATGGCCACGTCCACGTGCTTGGGTTGGGACTGGGCCTTGGGTTTCTTCTCGCCGCCTTGAAGCGCCTCAAAGCGGCTCTCTAAATCTTCTGTGGATGGCGGCGGCTTCTTTTCCTCCTCCACGGACTCTGAGATCATCTCCTGCTCAATCCGCTCCAGAGCCTCGTTTACCGTCTCGTTTGGCGTGGCGAAATGATTTTTGCTGCTCATGCGACGCTTTAGGGTCTCGTAGCGTTTCTCCAAGTCCTCAGTGGATGGTGGCTCAGAGGCTCTGCGTTTGCTCAGGTCACTTTGTTGGCTCTGCTCTGGTTCAGGCTTTTCGGGTGGCTTTATTTTCTTCTCGGGAGTTTGCTTCGGTTGCTTCTCCGCCGGATCAACTTTCTTTTGCTCCTCCACCAGCGCAGTATTCACCTCTTTGATTTTATCATCAAAGGATTTCATTGACTTTTGTGCTTTTTCATCCTGTTGAACTTCTTTGGATTTTTGGGGGGACTTTGCTGGCTCAGCCTGCTTGGTTGCTTCTAGGTTTGTGGTGCTCAGCTGCTTTTCCAGGGCATTGAAGCGCTTTTCCAGCTCTTCTGTGGAGGGTGGTGATTTTCGCGGTGTCTTGGCAGATTCCTCTGGCTTGGACTCCTTAGCTGGCGACTTGGTTCCGGAATCTTTAACATTTTCGGACTCAGTTTTCTTGATGGATTCTTCAGGCTTGGATTCTAGTTTCTTTTGGGTTTTAAGCTTTTCAGATTCGGTTTTTTTGGGACTTTCCTTTTTAGCCTCATTTTCTGAAGCAACCTCAGAGGAATCAGTTTTCTTTTTGACTTCAACTTTTGATGGAACCTCTTCTTCAACAGTTTCCTTTTTGTTTGAAAGAGTTTCCGTTTGTCTTGATGTCCTTTTTCACCTCAGAACTTTCTTTTACAGATTTTTCCTCTTGGTTTGGTGACTCAACTGGCTTTGATTTACTTTTCGGAGCTGACTTTTCTTTTGGTGACATGGCTTTCTCTTCGAGTTTTTCCCCACTTTCTTTTTGCTCTTTTAAAGCTACCTTTTCGGACTCTTGTGGTTTGCTCTCCTGCTCGGCAGACTCCTCATCGGGTGGCTCCTTTTTGGTCTTGACGGGGCTGCTCTTCTGCACACTCATCTTACGTTCGAGGGCATTGAAGCGATCTTCCAGCTCAGCCGTGGAGGGTAATTTTTTAAGGCGTGGCTGCTCGGCTTTTCTGTCTTCGCTGGATTTTTCCTTGGATTCGCTGGCTTCACTTTTGGCTGAGGAGCCTTCCTGGGCCTCCGATTCGATGTCCTCTGATTTATGCAGCTTGCTGGTTTTCTCGCTATCCTTTTGCTCCTTGGAGCTGCTGCTGCCACTGGGCTGTTCGTCGTCCTTCAAATCGATGGGAGACTTGGCTGCGGATTCGCTGGAACTCATTTGTTTGGCTAAGGCATTGAAACGGTTCTCGAGATCGGCGGTGGAGGGAATGCGTTCGAACTTTTCCGGCTGGTCGGCATCCATTTCCACCAGATCCTTGCGCTGCTTATCGGCACTCAGTTGCTTCTCCAGCGTGTTGAAGCGTTCCTCCAAAGCGGCAGTGCTGGGTATGTATTTGGATGACCGCTCCACCGTTGGCTGCTCCTGGCTGATTCGCCGTTCAAGGGCCTGATAACGCTCCTCGATCTCAATGGTTGACGAGCGGGTGAGGGTCTTGCGACGAGGATCTCGCCTCTTGCGGGCGGCACTGCTCAAGCTGCTGGCTGTGGGAGGCGGTGGCTTGTACTCCACCCTCTCCTCTATCGTCATGCTTAGCAGCTCCTTGTAGTCGTCCTTGTTCTCACCTGGAATGTTATCGTCGCGAATCTGAGGCACTTTACCAGCACCAGGAAGAGGATCATCCTCTGGGTTTGTGGGAAGAAGTGGCGGCACAGCTTGGTAATCCCCATCTGCACTGTGACCCTCTACCTTTTCTCGCTGTTCCAGATACGCGACGCTTGTCTCCGACTCCTCCTCGTTGAGGGAATAGGATAGCTCCAGTTTATTGGGCCGCTCCACGCTGTTGACTCTCTCGAAATACTGATTGGTCACTCCGCTATCACACACATCGAAAGGCTTTTGCTCCTCCAGCAAATCTTCTTCAGCTGCACTCTTCTCCTTGGGCGTGGGTATGGGACTGATGGGTGTCAAGCCGGGAATCTCGGGAAGTTCGGCTCCTGATTGTAATTCCAGAGGCTCTAGTTTGTAGGTGACAAAATCTAATGCCTTCTCGTAGGGGAAACGATCGCTTTCCGTGGCACTATCCTCGGCCAGATCATTATCCTCCTTTACAGGTGGATCCTTTTCATCCCCGCTATCCGTGCCCATCAGAATGAAGGGAATTTCTTGGCTGCTTGGCGCCCAGGACTTGGGCCGTTGCCGCTCCAGGCTCGCCTCCCTGGAGCTGCTCAGTTGCTTCTGCTCCTTGAGTTTTCGTGCGAGCTTGGCCTTGTGCTTGGGACTCTTTTCCATGGACTTGGGATCATCATCGTCGCAGAGACTGGTATCTGTGCTGGAGCCCCCGCCTCCACTACCGCCTCCCGCTTCCTGTTCCCCATCGCTATCCTCGCTGTAGGAGGAGCTGTCGCTCTTGCCGAAGCGAGTGCGCAGCTTCTGGGTTTTCATGGAGCTCACATCGACGCCCTCCCGCATCATGGCCGCCCTATCTGCCTTGATTTCCTTCCAGGTGAGGCTATCGCGGCGCCTCCTGCTCGGATCAGTGTCCCGCCAAAGGAGAGTCTCCCCGCGGCGCAGCTGCTTCTCCGCCGCCGGCTTGGTGTGGAGCACAGCGGGCAGCGAAGGCTTGCGAGCTGGAGGAATAGCGCCCAGTGGAGCTCCCACCCGCTTGCCCTTGTTGGTCACAATGGCTGGCCGACCGAGGAGCAGTTGATTTACAGGCACCCCTGGCTGCGAGCTGTTTCCAGGACCTGCGCCCTGCCGCGCAGCCGTAGAACAGGCTGTGGTGAGGATAACATGAGCCTGCTTCTGGCGTTCCCTCAGGCGATCGTATTGCTTTTTGAGGAGGGAAATATCCAGAGCCAGGCGATCTTTCTGCTCCGCTGGCTGCTTGCCCGCCGCCGCTGGACCCACAGATCCACGTCTGCCCCAATTCAGGCCCCAAACGGTGGCCACCGCCATGCGCTCCTCATCCGAGTGGGTGTCCTCGTCGTCGTAGTAGAGCCTAAAAAATGTGGGATATTTTTTAGTTAAGGATTAGGATTAGAAGAAAGATTAATGGTACTCACTGCAATCCCTGCTTGTGACGCAATGGGGCAATGTTGTACAGATGCTTGTCCCTAAGCTGTCGCAAATCTGCAATGGGTCCTAGCTTAACTACCCTTTCGATTAGGCCATTGGAGTCCACGAGATGGCCATTGAGCAGCTCACTGGAGTAGGAGCCCATTTTGCCATAAAATTCATCCGCAGAACGAACGCTGAGAACGCGCCTGAAAAGGAGTTAAAAATAAAGCTGAGTTACTCCTTTAGGATCTTAATTTTTTTATAGTATTTTTAAAGCTGTGATTTCCCCAGTCAATCCTTGACCCTGACCTTTCCTCAAAACCCATTTCTGTAGTAGTTTACATTCCTGCACATAGTTCAATGTCTTCCGCTTTTGCATTTCCCGCAAGCCTTGTTGATATTTGCAAAACTTGTTTTCCCAAAGAGCCATAAAAAAGCAGCACCACCACCACGACGATGTCTGAACATAAAATTCCTTGTGGAAACCCGGCCAAGGAGTGAGGGAAATTGCTAAATTGCATTTGCTAGAGAGAAAAACTCTTGCCAAAAATTCTGGCAGCAACCTTGACACAAATGCAGGGACCGCCCACAAAAAGCCAACCCAAAGAGCGCACTTGCCACACCACTTGGATGCCTGAATGCACTTAGATAACGTAATAGTTTCGCATTCAATTGTAATTGAGATGCCATCGCAATTACATTTAATGGTGTCTGAGTGTTGGTTTTTTCAATTTATTACCCATACGCAGTGGTGTCCGCATGAATTTTGTTTGAAATCTAATTAAAATCAAATAATAATTCTACTTAAATATATACTCACTCTTCAAGCAAACTCCAAAGGACAAGAGCTGTTCGCAGAAGCACATCACTGCCCTCGATAAGGACCAAATCCCACACACGAAGAACACAGGACATGGGCAGGCAGGTGCAGAACATGGTGAGGAACCACTGCATGGTAAACACATTGGTCAGCGGTGGCTCAAAGGCATTCTCCACAGGTCCCTGGAGCCGCTGCAGGTGCTTGGCCAGGCGGGGCAACCGGGTCTGCATCAGCTCCCGGAAAACGCCCATGTCCGCCTGCAGGCCGCCCATTGAGCCATAGAAGTAGCCCGTGGGCAGTACGCCCTCCACCAGATAGATCATGACCTTCATGGACTCCTCCTCCTCCTTGTCCATCACCTGCAGTATCAAGGCGCCCAGCATGTTGAAGCCCTGCGAGGAAGAGGCAAGGATAATGTTTAACCTTTTGAAGAGCAGACAGCAGCAGCAGCAGCAGGTCAGTGCTGCCGACTTTGGTGGTGTTTAATTAATGACTTTTTACAATTGTTTTTTTATTTTTATATTTTTATATTGTTTTTAAATATTTAAATAAATTAAAATAAATATTTTGGACTTTAAAATATTATTTATTTGATTTTTATTATTATTTTTTTGGCTTTCCTTTTTTAAATCCATTTTTTACATCACTGCTGAAGCAACACAAAGACTGTTTACGGAGGCACTCACCTGGCAATAGCCCACCTCCGGGTTATAGCGCGCATAGCCAAGCAGTATGCGCTTCAGCTTGGCCTGGTTGATGGAGCCCGCGGGGCCGGTGCACAGATTCGAGCCAGTCCGGTGCAGATCCTAAAAAGGGGAAAAGGGTGGAATCATTAAGCATTCTCTAGGGGAAGGCTCTTTGGTTCGTGACTGCAGCTCACCTTGACGATTTGAATGCCCAGCTCCTCATCATCCTCGCGCCACTCCTCGCAGAAGCACTTCTCCCGCTGCTGGGCCCAGTCCACATTCTTCGACTTGAGATACTTGTCCGCCAACGAGAGCCACAACTGGAAAGGATATTGAAAAGATTTTTAATTACCAAAGTAATATTTCTAATTCCAACTCAAATTCCACATAGTATTTTCTGATAGTTTTATCTTTCAACTAAATATTTTCCCTTGCCCTGCTAATGATTGCCAGTTTCCTGATTCAAATTCCCAGCCTTCCTCTAATCCTCTTGAAATCTCACCTTGCGTCGGAACTCGGGCGGTGTGCCTCCGGGCAGGCGGGCCACCAGCTTCATGGCGTGCAGCCACTGGTTGTAATCCGAGGCAGCTTCATCGTCGGCGGCAGCGGCAGCAGAGGAAGCAGATCCGGACCCGGAGGCGGCGGCACTCGGGTTGACCTCGTGTCCTCCGCCATTGCGGGCCAGCATGCTGCCAAAGGCTCGGGGGCTGGGGCTTCTATTGTTGCTGCTGGGGGAAGTGGTGCTTGGCCCGAGGGTGGTGCTGCTCCGTGTGGTGGTGGCGTTGGCGATGGTGGGCGAGGTTAGGCGGGCGGAGCTGCTGCTACTGCTGCTGCTGCTGGCAATGGCTTTCTGTGGCGGTGGTGAGAGGCTAAAACGCATTTTAGGCTGTGCATCGTCTGCAAGAGTTAAGCAAAAATCTTATAAAGCATACTTTCTAAGCGGCGGGGGGAGGTCGATTATTCGATATGGATATATCTAGGTCGATTATTCGATATGGATATATCTAGAATAGGATCTCGGCCCTGGGCTGCTGTATCCTTTAGCACTTACAATATCCGTGCAGTATGCAAACTTTACATATATATATATAAGTTACAGAGTTATGTTAGTTAGTTAGTTAGTTAGTTAGTTAGTTGGCACAATTGATACGTTTTAAGAGCGCGCAAAAGAGAGAAGAAGAAAGAATACAAAAGATATATGTATATATATATAAATTGGATATTCAAATATTGATATAGCTTAGACACTTAAATCAATCAATCAAGTGCTCTGATCCAGATGGTTGCGAATAAATGCGGGGATTCTTGAGAGAGATACGATGCGAACATGCGATGCATTTGGTGCCTCGACGTCTTTGGAAAAGCGCGGGGAAAAACCAAAGTCAAGCCAAAGCGACACTGTCTCTGTGTTAAATTGACCATGACATTTATTTCACTTGACAGAGTGTGGTGTGTGAAGTGCTGAATGTGGTGTATGTTTGTATGTATGAGTGGATGTCCTGAAATGCCAACAAATGCGACTTGTTGTACAACATAGTTAGCTGCCGAGATCCTCGTCGCTATGCTGACATCCCGCCACGAGAACAATATCCTCCTGGCTCAACTTTAACGCCTTCTAGGCTGGAGACAGCTTGCCTTCAGGCATATCCTGTCATATTCCGCCCACACACTTGGCACCAGAGATGCCAGGGAAAAGTGGGAAAACATAAGGAAATTGTTTATCAGAGAAAAAGAACAAACACTACCAATAAATGCTGTTTAGTTATAAAAATATAAATATGTAGAGCAATGTAAAGAATATTTTCTTTTAAGGCAAAACTAAATCTAAAGCTCAATCTTGATTGCTGACATATTTTTCCTTACTAATATTTTTCCCTATGAGAAAGCAGCTCTATCCCCACTAAAGGTCAAGTTAATAAAAAAAAATTATGTCTCTGGCTGGGTTTATGATAGCAGCATAAATTCAGATTGCGTTCAGGCAGCGGTGGCTTAAGTTTCCTCCTCCTCCTCCGCCCTCGAATCAATATTTTTTCCGATTTTTTCCCAGCTTTTCACTGGGCTTTTGAATGCTCTCGTGTGGCCCATAGCCCAGCTCGCTTTATGGCTGATAATTTGATTTCCGTTTTTTTATTTTTTACTCCTCTTGCGTGTTTCAAGCTTATCAAGCGAAACGTGCGTCAAATTTTAAAGCTGAAATCTGGTTTTCCCACCCGATATTGTGGGATAAGCGTATGCTCAAATATATAAAAAGGAAAAATTGGTCTTGGGGAAAATAAAATTTGCGTTTTTAAGAATTCCTCGGGAAATTGGTGTAATTGTTTGCGTTGAACCTTGAAGGCTGCGTATGCGAGGAATTAATGTGAAGCCTCAAGAATGGGCACTAAAAATGTTTTGCAAATTAAATTCGCAGACGGAAAAGCCTCTTTTGTGATTACTTTTACAGTGGGGCATCTGCTAAATTAATTTTTAATTGGAAAATTAGGAAAATTAATTGAAGTTATGCTAGTTAAAGCTTAAAGAGAAGTGTCTAAGAATGTTTTTCCATAATTAATAACTTAAGTAAATAGTTTTCTTAAGTTTGTTGAAGAGTTGAACCTCTAAAAAGGTTTATTTGAGCATAAATAACAAAAATGGTTAAGAAATTAGTTCTTAGGAAATGCATTATTAATAAACTTAAGTGAAAATGTTTCCTTTACTTAAATCAAATTCCCTATCATTGAAATGTTCTTTTAATTTCCATTTATCTAAAAATAACCTCCCGGAAATTTGTTTTCCTTAAGTAATTTTCCAAGTCATAAAAAGAAAACTTAAAAGAAGTTTATTTAAGTATATGACTTTAAAAACGATACCCAAAAATACTTAAAATAATAAAAAAGTCAAAAGAAAATCCCCAGAAAAATATGTTTCCTTTCTGGGAATGGACCGTATTAGCCTTTCTGGCTGATTTCCCTTAGCTACATCGATTAAAGGATGTTTATGTTGGCTATGTTCAACTGTATTTGCCCGCATGATTGCTTGGAATTCTTATATCCTTGCCTTCGCATCGCTTATTTACATACTTATGCAAATCCTACACATATTCCTTTCTAAGTTTATATGTGTGTTGTCGTTGTTGTTTGGTCCTTCGAAGGAAGGCATTTGTGTAATGAAGAGGCAGTTGGAAATTGCCTTTTGCTGAAAGTTAAAGCCAAGTAAACATTGCCTTGTTTACTTCCAGCAAATTGGAGAGAAAATTCTGCTAGGAAGAAAGAGAGTTGATGGCGAGGAGCCTCTTGAGCCAGGATGCCTCGGTGCCGGAAGCCGGGGCTAATGAAATACTAATTGCTCAGACTCTCTTATGTAATGGGGCCCCTAACTTCGCACCAATTAGGCGCCGGACGTAAAGCATTCTTTATGGCCAAGAGGAGGGACCACCGTCGCGCGGGACTCATATTTTCTTATTTTTTTTGTATTATTTATTTCCCTGTCCAAGTGCATTTTCCATGAGAGATTTATGTGTGCGACTGACAATGAGAAGCCCCCGGTTTTTCCTTATTGTATTGCAAGCGAGTGTAATTATTTTAAATGCTCCTACGGCTGGCCCAAGGACACGAGTGTGTGTGAGTGTGTGCCTGCCTGTGAGCGTGTCAAGGCTCGCAATTTGGCCAACTGTTTGGGCCTTGACCAAATCTAAACTTTGAGCCAGCATCACGTGCGTGCTGCCCGTGTGCGATGGCTGTTTGCGCGCGCCCTGTGTGTGTGTACTCAACAAAGGAAACACGTAAAGCCCGAAAGTTGGTTTAATGAGCCGAAAAAATATGGGTCCTGTCAGCTATTTATATAGGTGCACAAAGAGAGGAAAAAAGAAGAAGAACGGCATGTTGATGGTTATGGCCCTGGCGGAAAATCATTCTTAAATCAAGAATATGGTCCCCAGAGAAATATTACTTAGAGGAGAGGCAATAGAAGTGAATTTAAGAAGAAAGTACATCAAATATTATTTTATTTTCATTCCTATAAAGTTAGTTACCGTTTAAACTACTTTTTAGTTAGCTAAAAATATATTTAAAACAAATATTTCATTCAAAATTACTCATATAAAGAAGTAATTATTTCGCTCTTCAAAAACATTTTTAATTTCACAAAATCTTATACTTTTCTTGCCTTAAATCCCACTTACTTTCTTAATTTAATCATAAACTGCAACTTAAGCTTTTGTTTTATCTTTTTCTGCAAACATCTCCCGCTGAAACTTAAACCAGAAACGTTGTCCTAAACTTTTTATTATACCTTAACTCTCCTGTGAAGCAAAAGCGTCGCAAAACATTTTTAGTACGCCAGGCTTAAGCTTAACTTAAGTTCTGCGTCCCTTTTTATTTGCCACCTTTTTTTTGGCCGTTCAAAGGAGATTTTCCTTGACTTTATGTAATGCTTCATATCCCCTCTATACAGAGGAATCGTGTTGTACTCAAAGCGTATTTATCCCCAAGGATGGCATGACCCCAAAATGTGAGAGAACGAGGCGTCCGAGTGTCTGCGATGTCCTGGAGGCAGCAGCATTGCCACTGCAGTCTCCGTTGCGCAGGCACGTTCTGGGCCATTAGTGTCAATTCGGACGGCGGGAATCTGCTAATGAATTCCCAAACCCCAGACGTCAGGATAATATATTTAATCCTGTTGGCTGGTTCATTAAACTATTGCAATGCTTAACCCAAATGATTATCGGCTTAGCGATTGCAATTCGCTTTTATCACGTGGCCCCCCAGACGAAAGTCCTTCAGAGCAGGCGGTTATGCAAAAGGACGAGACGAGACGAGAGACGGAGAAAATGGAGCGAAAAATAAAAAGGGGATTTGCGAAGGGTAAACACTGCTTTTGATGGCTCACATAATAGCTCCCCGAGGAAGAATCCTGCTGCTGCTGCTGCTGCATTTTTTTTGCAATCTCAACACGAGTTGTTCTGCGTTTAACTTTGATTAAATTTTCGAATTGCTCAACAGCAGCATTACTCATACGCCACATGGGTCTGCTGGCAGAGCAAGCGAACGACAGAGCGAGGGTCCTGCCAAACGCAAAGCCAATCAATTTGCATCCAAGGAATGAGCTCCCTGTCAATTCCAATAAGCTCGGCTCTCAAAACTTAAGTGAACAGTGTGTCCTGCCAAAAGCAAGCTGGTTTTTATTTCTTTTGCTTTCTTTTCTTTCTCATTTTCCGCTCAATTTTTCCTTCTCCGGCTGCAGCTACACATAAGTTTGATAAGGGATCTCTGTGCCAGTGACAGGCGAGTTTTCTTTCTTTAAAACTTTTAGGGAAATGAGTTTCCTACCCAATTCAAGGCTGGTAGTTGAATTTTCACTAGGAGCCAAGCTCATTATGGTCTTGCCTTTGGTAAAGCCCTTTTTAAATCCCAAAATCTCTTTCAATCAACTTCAAGGTGAAAGCAACAATTTCTGTTTACAAAACGACGTTTCGTTGGGCTTAAGTATTCATTTTAGGGGGTTTAGTGGATCAGATATAATGTTAAATAATTAAATGGTAAATAAGGAATAAATGGTAAAATGTGAAAGAGGGGTTTTGAAAATGTTTTTTATGCGAATAAAATGGGATGTAACTAAAGGCTTTAACTTGTCTTAATTATAAATATATTTAAGAACAGAACTGAATCTTGGATACGCCTTAAATGGAATATATAAGTAGGACATTTTCTTAAATAACAGTTGAAATATTAAATACTGTTTAAAAAGCCTGAAAAAATAATAAAATTCCATAAAAATACTACTTAATCGCCATAGCTCCAACAAAATCACTGATAATCCCAACGACATAAAAATCCCTCTCTTCAGATTTCCCTGACTTCCCAGCTGAGAAGATTATGTTATCATCCCCTCGAGCTGAAGCTGCGATTACCCACAGAACCCTCAGAAAAAACTGGCACACGTGTGTGCACCTGTCGAATGTCCTGGCACCTTTCGCCCTGTTCGCCCACTCGACACTCGTGTCACTTTGCATCGCCATAACTAACCCCGTTCAGTGAGTGTAAAGTTACCTGCGACGCAGTAATTACAACTTGATGGCAATATGTGGCAGGTGCTGTTTTGGATTTTTGAAGGAACAATCGTATCTGAAAGCTAAACAGGAAGCACGGCAAACAAAAACACCGACCTATACACGGCCACAGGCAAAAAGGCAGGCAGGCAACACGCGTGTGTTTAGAGAAGGCAGCAGAGCGTAAAATGATTGCTGAAAAGGTGGCAAAAAAAAGGTAAAACAACAACAAAAACCAAATTCAGGGAAGACAACAAACAGCAACAACAACAACTTGGCCAACATGCAACAGATGTGTGTGAATGTGTGGTGGGGTGAGAGGTCATAGGACAGCGATTATCGAAAAAGTACAACTAAAAACACAGGGAAGAACAGCAACAAGAGCAGCAGCGGAAAATTCAAATAAAGTGTATGCACTACTACCCCGGGGGCATGAATAAATGGGTTAAATGGGCGGAGGGAGGGGAAGGCGGCGTGGAAAGCCTCTGACATGGCGAAATAATGGAAATTTATGCCAGGCAAAGGGGGGCGGGGGTAGCCGAAGCCCTTGCCCTACGAAAATGCAAATGTTAATTACAGGCGGCCGCCAAAATTAGAACTGTGCGCGTTTAGCATGAGTAATATGTACGAGTTAATGCCTCGATGTGTTTTGTGCTTGGCTGGGATGGCAGGGGATGCCCTAGGGCGGACCTTAGTTAAAAGGGTTTGAATTCAGAAGACCATTATATTTACAATTTTGTATAAAATTAAGCAGAATATTATTTTACATTTGTATCTAACATTATTTCTATCCCTTTTATATACATTTTTAGGAGAAATGTATTAAAATAATGCCCAAGAAATAAATTTTTACGCAATTCCAGAAATATCACTCATACGCAGTGTTGGCCAAAGACTGTCTTTAAGAGTTAAGTCAATCAAAGTCAACCAAAGACTATTTTAAAGGGTTAAATCCATTTCAGGAAGAATTGTAAAACAAGAATGGCCAAGAAATGTATTGTTATGCAAGTACAGACTATTTTTAGGAGTTCAATCCATTTCCGGAAGAAATGTATAAAAAGAATGGCCAAGAAATTAATTGTTATGCAAACCTAGGAATATCTCTCATACGCAGTGTTGACGAAAGACTATTTTTAGGAGTTCAATCCATTTCAAATAGAAATGTATGGCCAATAAATTAATTTTTATGCAAATCTAGGCATATCACTCATACGCAGTGTTGACCAGATTTTTAAAGGCAGTGAAAAATGTAAAATGTCATGTTTGTTTGTTTTACAAATATTATTTCCAATTTAAAAGTCTTCCTGCTAAAAACCCCATTGACCTTTTCAAATATTTTACATTTCCAAGTAAACTAAGTCATGAAATAACAAACTTTAAATATTAATTTAATTTGTAAATGCTTGCAGAACATTTTTTATTTGTTTATTTAGGTCCGCCCCAGCGTAAGGATGTGTGCTCAACGAATATTGTATGAAATATGCAGCAGCTTTTCGCTTCAACTTCTTTTGCATAAATTACCTTTTCGTTGTTATTTGGTTGGTTTTTTATCGTTGTTAAATAAATAAAAGAGAAAGATATAGAGAGAGAGAGAGAGCAAGAGTTAAGGCCTTGTTTAAAAACGAGCAAACAGAGATCGAAGAAGGCAAAGCAAAGTCGCTATCTTTTTCTTTTTTTTGCTTTGAGATGCGCTAAAAAACACAATAGTTATAGTACATCGATCGGAGACATGGAAAGTATGTTAATATATATAAATATACACACACCGAAACAGCGAGATAGAGAGAGAGAGACATATGGTGGGTGTTAGCTGAGGTGTGTGCGACTTGGCATAGTTACCCATGTTAAGTTAACGTGCGCCTGACGGTATGCTATGCTTTCTGCCAGTAGTTCTGCCTGTAGTTAGTAGTAGTTTTTTCTTGTTGTGGGGATTCTCTATTTATGGTTTTACATTTTTGCTTTAACGTTGTACTTTTGTTGTTGCTGTAGTAGTAGTAGTAGTAGTTGTAGGTAGTATCAGTAGTAGTAGTTGTTGCTGTGGCCTATTGTATTATTTACACAAGATTTACATATAATGCACAGAGATACACTTACACATAGGCATGCACAGAAAAATATATATTCTATATGTATGGGATTATTGAGCTATTTGCATAGGTAGTTGTATCATGCTGAAGTTATATAAGACCCAGACACACACACAGAGACCAGACTCGGCTGTCATTGAAAACTATTTTCCTTGCCTCGCAGAGAAACTCAAAAAACATTCACCCTCGACAACAACACTCGCACGAATTTCCACACAAAAATGGGGGAAAACCTTGACAACTAAGAACTGCAGCAACCCAGTTCCCAAAGCTTGGCCAGGTGACTGCTGACTTGAGCGAGGGAAAAAATAAAGAAAAACGGACACTAAGCAGTGTCTTAGTGGTGCAGTCAGAGAAAAAGAAATTTGAAATTGGGTAGAGATACTTTTTTGATAATTTTATAGACATTCTATAGACTTTAAAATGTTTATTAAAAATTTTTAAAATATTTTAAAGGTGTTCTTGAAGGTAAAATGTATTTTGCTATTAACATGAGTTGAGATAATTTTTTTGAGAAATTTATAAGACTTTCTTTAGACTTATTTAAAATTATTAAAAATATTTTTAAGCTGTTCTTGAAGGAAGAATATTTTGAGGTTAATAAGAACTTATTTCTTCACTATTAAGAAGATTTTATTATTTAGTTAAAATACATAAAGCAGCAGAAACCGATATATATTTAAAATAAAATTAAAATGTCTTTAAAAGGATTAAAATTAAATATTTATGATCCCTATTTCAATGTAAAACTGTTAATATTTTATATGAGTACAACATTTTGTATTCTTTTTAAATTTCGAAACAATTTCTAATTACTCTCAATAATAAACTGAAACTAAAATAAAATTTCCATATATTTTTCTCCCAGTATAACCATGCCATTGTACGACTTGTGGTGCACTCATCGATTGCCCGCCTTACTGGCCACTGTCTTGACCCACTTTTGTTGCTACGCTTTGCGTTTACGGTCTTGCCAAGTAATTACCTGTAAGCCGGAATTCGCATTTTAAAATTTCATAGCATTTCATGGCATTTGGAATGTATAATTTCTGCACGAGCAGAGATCTCCATTCTCCATTCTGACAGGCCTAAGCAGCCTAATGCCCCAGGATGATGGCCTTGGGCTTTCTGGCGGAAAGGTAAACAGGAGCTTGAAGCTCCACGTGGCATTTAATTAAGACCGGAGAAGCTTAGCAATGGAAGACAGGAACCGAACTTGTGGTATTTGCAATGCGGTTATTAATCGAGGGAAGAGCACAAAGTTTCTTTCAAGTTTGCCTTCATTAACTTGGTTTTATATGCCAGTAACTGCGACGACTGTATAATGGATTGCCGTGGTTTGGCCCAGATATATGGATTAAAGCCGTGCGCGGCCTTCAACTCTTCCGTTTTGGGCTTTTTTTTGTGGGACATTCTTTGTAGTTATGCAATCCACAATCAACTATGGCTCGGTGCTATTTTTTTTGTATTTTTTTTGTAGCCAAACAAAAAGCCAGTTTGTGGGCCTTTTTTGCAGGGCGAATGTGAGAATGAGTGTGAGTGTGAGAGGCGTGACATGAATCACACTCAGAATCGCATTCTGAACAACAATGGCCAAGAGTCATGGGTGTGTGCGGTGGCTAGAAGGGTCACAAAATGGCGCGGCAGGTTGCAGTTTTAATGAAATTTTCGATTGCATGCTTTTAGGCACAGTGCCTCCGAGTTTTTAATTGCATTCGTTTAAGTCGATCGATAAAATTGCATTATTCAATTAGCCGATGGGGAATTCAATTAGGCGCCTGGCCTCCCGCTAGTTATTATAAATAATAAATAATTAAATAAAGTTCTCCGGTGAAATGATAAATAAATAAATACATGCTGAACGGTGGCACGCTACAATTTCCCTTTTTTTGCACGCGCTTCTTTTTTATTTTTATGGCTCTTGTTTGGTTACCACCATTGGTATTTTGGTCTGGTCTGGGAATATCAAGGGTAACACACACACACACACACCAAGCACACCCCCTCACACACACACACACCCAGAGAGAGATAGAGAAAGCGTTAGAAGCGAGAGGCAGAGGAGAGATACAAAAACATAGATAAGACTGGCTAAAATGCTCGTGGAGGCCATCCCACACACGCTTGTTATTTCAAACCGCTAACACACACAGTCACACACTGCTACACACGCACCCACACATGCTTGAATATTTTTTATAATTTTTCTTTTTTTTTTTACTTATTTCTTGGTATTTCTGGGCCCCCGTCTGTGTCGTCATCAACTCAACCTCCTGAGCTTCACCTGCTCACACCAATACACATACACCCCACAGGACACAACAAAGTTCATTCAATAAAAGACAAACACACACACACACACACATACATGCACGTTGCGTGACGCTAGCGAGGATTTTTTCAGCGTTCAGCGTTGAGCTTTTCTTGGCTTTTCCGCCTTCCGAGTTCCGCACTTCACGATCCACACAGCTGAGAGTTCCGCACTTGACTGAGGGTCTGCGGCAGTTCCAACCATAAAGCAACCGAGCCCCCCAGCTGTCAGACTGGATTCTGCGCAGTCCTCGGATACAATCCACCCACTCACACACACTTTGACATTTAATGTACTCGAAAAAATTAAGGATAATAACAAAAAATTCTGCTTTGAAGTTAAGAATCAGAAAAATAAAGGCAAAAGTTCATTTGAAATGCTCTAAGTATATATTGAAATGTTTCTATTTTGTTTTTTGTTATCCTAAAAATAGAAGTACCTTTCCTTAATCTTTTTCTTCTCTAAATAAATATTTAAAAATTAAGAGCAGGCTTAGTTAGGGTCACGTCAGATTAGGTAAGCCATGGAAATAAATCTAGACTCTGACCTAAAAGTAAGAACAAATCATCATCCATTTTTTTAAGTTAACTATTCATCCATAACTAACCTATGTATAGCTTTAAAATCTATCCAAAACTTTAACCTAAAGTTATCTTAAATATACAACAACCTAAAGATCTCGTTCTTATCTTAAATCTTAGCTTATTCTCACCACTCTCCACGACGAGCACAGCGGTAACGAATTCGCAAAGCACCTCCTGATGGCGTTGCAACCTATCCCTGGCTATCAGAACTTTTTCCAGCAGATATCCAAGCATTAGGATCTCCACCTTAAGGATGGCACAAACATCGATCAACTTGCGTACATTCAGACGCTCCAAGCTAGACCGATTGCCAATCATGCCGCTGACCAAACGAGCCAGTTGTCCCTTCTGTTCCCTCGGACTTGCAGGATCCTTGCAGGAGTGTCGCATGCTCTGGGCCAACTGTTCCTGCCGGCCGTAGATCTCGCACAGCAGTGCATCGAGTAGCTTCTTGTTTTCACTGCGAACAGCACTCCAGGTCTCAGTATTTATCGAATTTATGCTAATACTCACCTCATTTTGGCGACTTGCTGATAAAACGCGGCGGTGGGTTCACTTGATTTACTTTAAATTTAAACATTTGCATTGATATCGTGTCTTAATGGTGTCTTTATATTTGTTCTTTTAAAAGTGGTAAACTTAACGAAGAACTCGAAAAAAACATGTTAAACAAGGCTGGTGATATTTTTGGGAGCACTTTACATTTTATACTGATTAATTTTTATAAGAGTGTTTGATGGGAATAACCTTTTGCTTTTATAAAAAAAATAATAATATGTAAAATAATCTATAATTTGCAATTAAAAATCAATTCTTGTGTTTTTACATTTTTGAAATTTATTATTAATTAATTTTTGTGTTTGCAAGAAGAATAGTTTTCGACGAAGATGCATTTATCACTTGTTGACCAGCTTAAAATTTGAAAAATCGCACTAAAAACCCACAAAATTGAGTATTAACCATTTAAGGTGCCCTTGGCTCAATAGAAAGTGCGATCAATGTGGGTGTTAAGGGAGAAATTGCGATACATGCCGAAGCGGGCAACTTCGTTGGAGAAATTCTGGGGCAGCGGATAGTAGCGCTGGGGAATGGTATAGGCATTGGGGGCATAGTAACCATACTCCGAGTTGCAAGTGCGGTACATGGTGTTGGTGTCCGTCTCCACGCCATAGCCTTTGAAGGCATCTTAGAAAGGATATAAGGAAAAAGAGTTTATGAAGAGGACATGTCACCTGGTTTTGCAGTTTCATACTCACAGGGACACTTGATGTCCTCCCGCTTGTGCAGATTTTCATAGAGCTTGGCTGTCCTCACCACTGGCTTGCGTTTCTGGAACTTCAAAAACTCAACCTCCGGATTGAAGGTCTCAAGCTCATCGCAATAGGTTTCGCACATTTTTGGAAATTTAACAAATATTTAAACGCTTTTTTTTGTGGTCTTTAGAGACGATACTGATTTAACTTTGGCTATTTCTATTGAACAAACTCTTGGCACTTGCCGCCAAGGTTGCTATGTTATTTGAATTTTGACATTTCAAGCGCCTGCGCACATTGGAAAACCGCTTTGATAGTTAAATTTGACAGTTGGTACTTGGCCGAAACCCACCCCGCAAAAGAAAAATACACAAATATCAAATTCAACACACAACACACAGTTTTAGCTTTGCGGAATGTACAAAATGTGCAATTTCTCTAATTTATTAAACTTTATCATCTGCATTGCCAGCTTTAGCCAGAGTTTTGATGGCACTCTGGCGGTGAAGCGGGGACCCCATCATCCCAGGGGTGAGACCCGGAGAGTGGATCAGCATCTTACCCATGAAGAGCAGTGAGTTGAGTTAAGGGGGGGCGGTCATTGAGATTTTATTAATTTGATTGTGGGAAAAACTGGAAAGTATCTACTAGACGAAAGTTGCAATCAAATTTCCCTTTTTTTTTATTAAAATATTTAAATAAATTCTGTTCTTTCAGTCGCATTGATGACGACCTGAGGGACATGGGTGTTCAGGCCAGCCTGGAGGATATGAGCGAAGAGGAGAAAATCTTCTACATGTTTAAGGTGAATAATTCGGAACCCTTAAAAGTAAATTTTATTAAGTATATTTTTAACTTCAGGCCCATGACAATGACAATAACAATGCACTCGATGGCCTGGAGATGATTCAGTCTGCCATGCATCACAACTATGACTATTTCAAGAATAGTGAGCGGGATGAATACTTGCAAAATGCCACCGATGAGTTGGAACACTTTATAGGTAAACAATGTGTAACCTTATTTGTTTTTTATGACTTACTTTACTTGCCGGTAAAAACCAATAATTGATTGTTTAATTTGTAAAAAGAAAGGCTTTCTTTTTCAATCAATAAAATATTTATTTTTATATTTCCTCTCCCTCCACAGAGGCCATTGACAAATTCTTACTTATTGCCGATGACAACAACGACGGACTGCTGCACTACCCGGAATTCGTGAAGGCCATAACCGGTGGCAAGGAGCAGCTCAACGTAGACCGTAACATCCTGCGTTAATCCTCAGTCAGGATCTGAACTGGATTAGCAGTTGAAAGGCAAACGAAGTAGACACAATAATAGACATAGCTTAGTTAAAATATTTAGCAACTAATCTGATTTCCATGCTGAACCATTTGAGACTGTACACCACAAGCAGCTAACCGAGCACTAACCTGCACTTTGTTTGTACTACAACTTAATGATTTAATATACATTTTAATTGATACATAAATATTGTTTTTGTTTTGCGAAGTGCAATCAAAGCATCCCATCGCACTTGTAGGTGGTATTGCAGTTGTCTCCCCGATAGCCATGGTGAGCGGATTTCTCCATCAGGATTATTAGATCCAAGTAACGTGGTTTCTCCACAGGTGCAGCGCTGATTGTTGAATGATTTATTGTTATAATAATTTATAATTTATAAATATTTTAACTTGATTTTCTTACCCTTGAATTAACTCAGTAAGGCCCAACAAATGTCGTCCTGCCCTTGCATATGCATAGGCAGCATTGGGACTGGCGCAGGAAGCTGCTTGGAGGCACTCATCCTTGCCGGTTCCTTGGGCTGCCAGAAATCCTGTTATCAGATAATCATCTCCTGGATTTAGACCCAAGGAAAAGTCATAATTTCCTCCTGCTGAACGACCATATGCATTGCCATAGCCAGTCCAGTGTCCTGCTCCCAGCATGCCAGCCGTAAAGATAAGGACTTTCAGTAAAATAATGATCAGCAAATTGGTGAGATTCAAACTGAGGACCTGTGGGAAAGAAGTGTTAGATATTTACAAAAAGATTACATAAATAAAATAAATAAATGTCTATAAAATATATTTTTCAGAGTTTTTTTAAAGATTTTTCATTTTAAACACATTTATTTACTGCTTTTTTGGGTGCTATTTTTATCTCCTGCTCAACCTACTTGACTGTTCCCTGCAGACCGATGTATCAGCTCCTTGGCCACCTGGATGACCACATGACCAGCAGTGCCGCCCAGCATGCTGTTGGCATTTCTTAGCCAGGAGAAAGGTCTTTCGGTGATGGCGATTTCACCCTCATCGAGTTCTTCCTCTCCGCTGATATTGTTGCTCATTGTGTCATTATCCGTATCCAAGTCATAGGATTGAAGCTGATAGCTGGCCGCCTTGGAAAGATGCAGGAAACTGATGAAAAGCAAAAGAGCGACAATGGTATAATCCCAGCCTGGTTGTGGCATCTTGAAGATCGCGTGTATCTGCAACGGATGTGTCGTGTTTGAAGACTACCTTGGCCCCTGGAAAATATCAGCCTTTTATATATCGCCGCCCACCGCCCAGATGGCTAATATAATTCCGCCATATAGCAGGTAGTCGAGCAGATCAGCGGCAGGTATCTAAGTACATTATATTGGCAGGCCTCGTTGCTCTGGAAAAGCGGATCAGAGACAGAGCTAGTGAGAGTGTTTTTCCTGGTGTCATCAGCCTAAGATTGCCGCTGCCGTCGTTTTTCCGCTAGAAGGATTTCCCCACTAATGTCAATGCTAACTCGATTCCGCAGGTAAATGCACGCGAAATTGTGCGTAGAGTGGAAAACAATTTGGGTCTTTGCTTTTGTATCAATCATCAACTCATTTATTGTTACTTTGGTTTGGGGGTTTGCTTAGCCATTGCTGTTCATTTGGAGTAAATTTTGTAGTACTTGTATATATATATATATAGATTTGTGAGTAGCAAATGGGATATATTTTTGTTTGCAGGGCTTCACTTTCTTCTTGTGACTCTGAGGGTAGGGCGGGGGAGGTGAATCAATTACAGACAACATATAAATACATATATCTTTGCTATACTTTCACAATAATACGAGTATTTATTTGGTATATTTTGCAACAGATTAGAAGTCGTGTAAGTTATATGCTTTATGCTTGAGTATTTCGTTTGAATTTCAATTTATGTTTTCAGCACTTTCATTACATTCGGTTTCCCTTGATGTACGATCTACGATGTACGATGTACGATATAGTTATGGGGTGTGTGAGAGCTGTGGGTCGAGTGCCATGATATATGTATGTGGTGTATGCTTTCGAATTGCTCGATTGATGCCCGTATTTATTTATGTACTTTTCCGTTTTGTTCTACATTTCCTTTTTGTCGTTATAAATATATGTATATGTTTATAAAACATTCGTGAATATGTGCCATTTCGATTAAAATGATGATGTTTACGATTACGAAAGTACGCGTAGCCAAAGATTCACTTATAACTTACATATAGATTTTAATATATTTTTTTAGAGATAGAGGAGAGATGGTAGAATGATATAGCATGAAGTGAAAAATATCATTGTATAGTTTGTAAATTTGTTTAGATTAAAATATTTGTAGCTACAATCAAGGAGAGTTGGTAAAAACGTAACAATATTTCAAGTATTTATCTGCTTTTAAAATTCTCTACTGTAATAATTAGTCGTTAAAAGAGAAAGGAGAAGTATACAACCCAATTGTAACTATATTTTTCTCAAATATATATAACATATGTAAAATTGTCTATTGCTCTTCTAAATAATGCTTAAACATGTGCGTAACGAAAGAACATTCATTAAACATTTGTGGCTAAATCATAGAGTTAAGCTTTTGTGTATACTTTGAATGTTTAATATGACTTCGTTGTCGCTTGCAACATTTATAAATATTTATTTATGTATATATATATATATTATCTAAGTATTTGCCTTCAGCTATTCCGTTCTCAACTCGCTTTCCCATACCGACTAAGCCGCATATAGTATATAGATCGCTATATTCGAATATGTTTGGTTCGTTATTCAGCCTAGGTTAACATTGCTTGTCCGTGGTTGGTACTCTTCCATATCTTTCCTATTCTCATCTCCCGAATCTTTTTTATCTTTTTGAATGTTTGTTTGTAAACATTAACTGCTAATACATCATAATAATAATCATAATATTTTGTGGTAATAAACATTTAATTTGTGTGTGAGTAGCTTTTGTGTGTTTGGTATGTAACATTTGCTCATAGTAATTCCATTATAATTATTTCCGCATATTGATTAGTATTAAACATTCGTCTTGTTTGTTTGTTATACTTTGCGCATATTGTCTTTAATTTTATATATATAGTATTTAGGATTTTATACGTGTCTCATGTTGGTTTATATATAACAAATTCATTAATATTTGGATTTATTTAAAAGTTCTTCCATGTCAACATGTAATATACGCTTGCAGAATACTTTTCCTCAATTGTTTGTTAATATGTTTTCGGTATATAATTCAATATTCTTCTCAATAATATATGTATGTATATTTTCATATTTTCTTTTTTGTATGGAAAATCTTTCAAAATGCTTTTTAAGTAAGTGTGTAATTAAATAGGTTCCTCGTTTATTCAGATTCCCATCTCTTCTATATATTTATCATGCTGCAAAACCAGTCAAGTCATCGGCGACATTATCTAATGGGCTTTGCATTATTGTGTTGCTTTGGTGGTTATATTTATAGATTAGTAGTGTTCTACAGTGTCTACATAGCATTAACTGCCGATGAGGATGAATATCCTTATGAGTTATGAGGGGATAGTAAAAAGGATAGTAACTGAAAGATGAGCGAGTGTGTGGATGCTTAGTGTTCATTCCCATGAAACCAGGAAACTTCAGAGGCAGAAAATAGATAGATTTCCATAGTTTGCTTGTGTGAGTGACTGTGTGTGAGTGACTGTGTGTGAGTGACTGTGGTTTAGGTATGTCCAAACTTGGCCTGACTTCTGCCTGGACATCCCTGCCTTCGGTGATGGTTCCTCTTCTCTTAGCTTCACTTCAAGTCCAATTCATCGTCATCCTCCCGATTGGCACTCCAGCGCTTGGTGTGCGATCCAATGCTGCTCACACTGCCGGAATCGCTAAAGTCGCTGAATGCCGCATTCTGTATGCCATCGTAGATCTTATATCCCCCAGCACCGGATCCATTCCCGGAACCCACTCCGCTGGAGCTCATGCTCATGCTTTTGGCAGCCCCAAAGCGATCGGTCTTGTAGTTTGAGGGCGGCCCGCCAAAGATCATGTCAGCATCTGAGATGGATCCTGCGGCACGAGTGTATTTGCCATTTCCATAAGAGGCTGGTGTGGTCTTGCTATCGCCGAAAATCAGGTCCAGATCTGACTGCTTGGAGGCTGCAAGAATCGGGTTTGGAAATTAGTAGGAGATCATTGAGAATTTATGGAGATATATTATGAGTGCACATCGATTTGGCGTGGGTGCAGTTTTTCTTTAGAACTTATTGTTAGCACTACGTGGAGCCAATAATGGAGCTTTATTTTTATGTATAAAGGAGACGATCGAAAGGGTTGATTAATACTATTATTTTATATTTTTTAAATAATTTTTAAGGCATGTTAAAGGTTTTTAAAGCCTGAAATAACTCAAAGAAATTAATAAAAATACGATTAAAATAAGCTTAAAAAAATTAATAAGGACACAGAAAATTACAAATTCAATTAAGAAGTAAAGAAAATGCTTGACCTTATTTTTTGTGACTTCTTTTTCGGTTAACAAAGACTGAAACAACATAAAAAATAAATAAAATATGAGATTAATAAACCAGAAAATTAAATTAAGATAAGTAAGTAAGTAATAAAGAAAATATTTGATTTTACTCTCTTTTTTTGGTTAACAAAACTGAAACAACATAAAAATCTAATAAAAAGATATTAAAATAAGATAGAAAAATGAATTAGAATACAGAAAATCTATAAAAAATCAAGTAATAATTAAAGTTTTTGATTTTACTCTCAGTTATTTTTTTGCTTAGAAAACATACGTTTTTCGATCGTTTCCTCACATTTTGATTTATGACTTTGGTGATGGAGGATGAGCAAAATGAGCGTTACCAAAAACCAAGCTTTATCAATATGTTTAGTGAATGAAAATGCCAACTGATTCGCAAGGCTAATACCTTTCTTGGACTAATTGATTACATTTTTATAGGGGGTAGGCTCATCTTTTTTGATAACTCTACATTTACTGCTATACACACACACACACGCACACGCAGACGCACTAAAACTAAAAAAAAATGGTTGCACTAGAATTACTAAGGAATTTTTTTGTTTATACTAAAAGCTTTGATTACTCTTGTGGTGTTATTTTTCTTGATTTTCTGGTTAGTTGTTAGTTTTTCTGCATTTGTTGTTTGTTTCCGTTTCTCTTGTTTCTCTGGTTGCGTGCCCAAAAAGCCAGAACTGAACTCAGGTTTGCGGTGCACTCTAGCGAGTGTATACTGTACTGTACTGGGATCTGTTGTATGTTTCGTGTGTGTCTCTGTGTGTGTGCAGGCAAGCGTTTTAGCATCGCTGAAGGAGACTTACAAACACTTGAAAGCGGCTCACATGTCGTATACGTAATATTTGGCTTACTCACTGAGCTTTTTGAAGAAAACCCGAGCTATGAAAATTCAAAAGCAGTTAGGCTAAATCATGAACACATATAAACTCCTAATTGGTTCTCGTTATTTGGCTAACACACTTTGACACGGCTGCCTACTTGGCTAGCTAGGGATTAATCGATTACACTTAGTTGGTCTCTAAATATTCATATATATAAATATTCATATATATATATATATGGGGGTGTAGCTGATTAGTACGATAATGATGAGATTAAATGGCATGATATATAATATATAAAATATATATATAGAGGTATATGAGATCCTCTAGGTCTTTCGCAGCGTCAGGCTGACCAGCAGTACGCCCACAGCTAGATAATTACCATTGCTCTCGGATCGCGAGTACGAGGGCCGAGTGTATGAGGGCAAATCGCTGGGATTATTGAGGCCGCCATCCTGCGAGACAATCGAGTTGGAATCATAGCCGGAAGTGTCTCCCGGTAAGCCAGTGGTAGTCACTGCAGCCGGTGCACTGTAAACGCTGGCCGAGCGCATGCCAATGGCTGTTCGCCAGTCGTTGGTGGTGACCGAGGTGGTGATGGTACCTTAAAAATAAATATAATTTAATTCGAAAAATTAAATATCAAGAATCATATTCTTACCTGTAACAGGAGCTATGGTCCCTGCTCCTGCACTATTGCTAATATTGGTAATGGCCGTAATGCCGCTGGCCTCTCCAGCCTCTGTGGCCGTGGCTCCCGTGTTTGTGGTGTTCGTATCCATGCGTGTGATGGTCTCCACCGAGGTGCTGCTGCCATAATTACCATAACTGGTCTTATCCTTGCTCAAAGAACTGCTGAAGCTGTTCCTATAGCCACTAGAGCTGTTGGCATTGCTCACATGACTGACATGGCTGGGTGGCGGCGGTGGTGGACCCGCCGGCGGTGGCGGACTTTTGATGGCATTGCCATTCCTATTGATGCGCGACGAGATGGAGGATGATGACATCGAGGATGAGGAGGAAGCTGTATTAATGCTGGCTCCGCTGGCCGACTTGTGCGGCTCCTTGTCAAAGGGATTAACCCTTTCCTGTGGCTCAAAATTGGTCACCGGCTGATAGCCGGCTCCGGCTGTATCCGTATTCGTATCCGTAGTTTTTGTACCGCTATCCGAAACGCTGCTGCTGCTGTTGTTGCTGGCCGCCGGCGGAGCAGCTGGTGGCTCCTGTGTGGGCTGAGTGGAGATCACCGCTCCGCTGCTGTTGCCGCCACCACTGGCGAACGAGAATTGCTTGCCCAGGAAGGAGCCACTAAAGCCACCGCCACTGCTTCCCGGTCCGGCGCTGCTGGGCACGCTGCCCGGCCCGCTGCCGCTGCTCGTCTCGCTGGCCGTTCTGCCGCGCTTCTTGTTAGCGATTTCCTACATGTCCCCGAATATCCCCGCAAAGGTCTTCCTCAGGTTCTTCATGGTATCCTCGGCATCCTCCACCACTGAGCTTTGGGTCTGTGCTGGCGGCGGCCTCTGTCCCGGAGCTCGGGAAACCGAGGAGATGCTCGAAGCCTGCGAGGTCTGCGAGTCACGGCGCACTCCACCCACTGTGCTGGGTCCTGTTCCTGTCGAGGAGGAGGGCTCCTCTGGCAGCTCCGAAATGCTGCTGCGGCTGCTTAGCCGCCCAATCGAACCCACGGCCGGCGAGGTGCGCTCCGGAATTGGTGGAGGTCCACCCATGGGTGCCGGTCGTGGGCCAGCCGGTAGCGGCGGAGTGGGTGCCATGCCCTCGTCTGTGGGACTCTCGGCCCGCGAGGAGACCGAAGAGCGGGAGGGCAGCTTGCCGGGTCCAGTCTGGGCCATGCTGGGCCGGCAAACGTTCTGGAAATATTTTGAATCATATAAGTATATATATATATTGATTTCCTAGAGATTTCCACCCACCTGCATGCGACCTGACACCAAATCAGCAATCTGCCGACGATCCTCTTCTTGGGTATCTCCAATCAAGGCAAAAGTGCTATCGCAGGCACTGATGATGTATTCGCGTCCATCCTTGGCCACCACAACGGAGAGACCACACACCTCCATGCCGCCAAAGAGCTCGGATATCTAAAATGGAAACCAGCGAGCATTATTATCCGATTAGAGCTCCGACTGAGTCATGACCCCAAAATGTGTTTTCGATTGCAATTCGCAATTGCTGGCGCAGTCAGTCAGTCAGTCAGACGGCATCCAGCGGGCTCAAACATTTCTGTGTGGGCTTCGCCTATGCTGCCGCTGCTGCCGGTTTTAATTACACAGTTTGTTTTGATTAAAGCTAATGCTAACGCTAATGTCGATGCTGATTCTGATTCCGACTTGCCCAGAAAAGCGCTGACGTTGCCGCGCATTGCTGACGAAACACCCACTTATCAGTGCACTTAAGGAAAAGTGTTTGTCTGATATTAATTGGAAAATGCAGGAAGTATTTAAGATTAAGAGTATAGCATTTAATTCAGGTTTTCTGGATTTTATATATATATTTTTTTTGGTATTTATAATATAATATTAGGAATATATTATAAACTAATAAAAAAATAGGAAACGGAATCTATTAGTTTTCGTTCTAAAAACTTTTTATAATTAAAAGATCTTTTTGGTTGCATGGAAAATATCATAGAACATTTTTCAATTAATCATTAGAAATCAATTGGGAAATTCTTTTTGGTATACTGCCATAAATATATATTTTCTCTAAATTTAATAACAAATCCTAAACCATATATTTCCCTTTATTGAAATTTTGATATGATTTGATTAGAAAGGAATAATTTATTTTAGAGAAGGGTATTTATATATTTATTTAATTAATTATATATTTCTTATATAAAGTCTTAAATCTCAACTTTAATTATATATTTCTTATATAAAGTCTTAAATCTCAACTTTAGCTTTCTCTATAAATAAATGAGGTTTTTTTCTTTTCCAACCAATAATTATTCCCCGAATATTTCCACAAACATTAATTTAAAATAAAATGCCAGTGTCATTCTTTCAGCGAAAAATTTAAATCGTTTTTCTTGGCATGTAACTCAAGACTCCGGCAGTCTTATCTAACGAATGAATGAGAAATATTTCAACGGCAGTAAAGTGCAATTAATTAATGCATATAGTGTCTCATATGACTCACAGACACCACTTAAAGGAAGTTGAGCTGAGGCCTTGATAAAACCAAACCAAAACCGATGGGGTTCCCGTGTTTCCAAATGCTTTGCACTTCATTTGGAAATGGCAATTATGAGGCGCCCATTGCCAGGAATTGTTTGTTGTGGGCGAGAGAGTATAGCAAATCCCGTTACCTCATCGCTCAAATCCGATTTGCATATTCATAAGCTTTAATTAAAGCTATGCCGCCACTCGAGGGCACTGACTGAGGACGGAGGACTGACGTCAGTCGGCTATGATTTCTGGTCTATGGCTTTGGTTCTCCGTCTCCTTAGCCCCTCGGGGATAATCGCAGCTCGGCCCAAAATCAAAATTGTGCACCCAAAATGCCGCAAATAATTTAAAGCGATTTTCCTTAGCCATATTGATTGGCCAAATTTGATAAATGCGACGGCCCAGAGAGCCGAAGCTTGGGAATGGATTTTCCTCGGACTTGGCTTAGAATGCGAGGTAGTAACGGTTTTGTGAGCGGGAATTTAAATTGTGTCAGGTTTAAAGTTAAATTTAAATGGAATTTACTTTACTTTAACTTTAGTTTAGAGCTCCCTTTTTTTTTATTTTAATGTCTTTAAGTGTTAATTTACTTACCTCATCCACCCAGCTTTTGTACTTCTCGGTCAAGGTGATTTGCTCCAGCATGGCTGAGCCCTGATTGGTCTTCCAATTGCCGGTGATGGATTTGCGCCTGTTTTAAGTTTAAAAAGCGAAAGCATAATGAGCACAATAAATTAAGCAGGGATAATGCAATGAATAAGGAGAGATCTTTGAACCCATTGCCGCATTTTGGCCGGCAAAACAATGAACTCTTCGGATAATTGCCAATTGCCAGGCGGCCGCTTTTGTCCGCTGACAGTTTCATTCGAAATGGAAATCGAACTCAAGGTCGGACCACTCGACTTGATCCCCATCTCCGCCCCGTCTCCCAATACCAATTCCCCATCCGCATTGTGGACGGAATTACTGTCTGCGGTTGGCTGTCTGCGGTCACTTACATAAATGCCTTGTAGTTGTTGCCAATCTTCTGGATGTGCACGCTGAACTTGGCATCGATGTAGGGCTCAATGGTGCAATAACAATGCGAATCATTGCCGGCACCGCTCACCAGTCCGGCGGCATCTTGCAGGGCGCTTTGGTTCTCCAGCCGGGCGGTGGCCACTCCGCCGTGGCAATGTCCAGCCTTCAGCACGCTGGGGAACTTTGTGAATTGGAACTGGAAGTGCACGGGGAGAAAATGTATATTTTATTAATAATTTCAGGGAGATCAAAAAGAGATTTTTTAATAAGAAATTAATTTTAAATATTACAAATAAATATTGCAGATAAATATTTTCTAGCACTTGATTATATGAATAAATCCCTGATTTATGTATTCTGCTTGAAGATATTTATTTTATAAATATTTATAAAATTTTTCTAGCCTTTTTTTTACGTGATTACTGCTGGGGACCAAGGCAATCACCATCAGTATATCTCCCTGTCTGATTTGCATTCTATATATTACAATACATCGTTGATGGCACTCAAGCTCTTTACGTTTCTATATATACATATATATTTATTTTTTTGCAATTTTATTTGCTGCGGAAATCAGGGGTACTGATTATTACGAATCCATTGGATAAGTGCCAAAACCACTTTGAGTTTCCACTGTTTTGTTTTTGCTCGAGTTCCGATTACGAATCTGGCCATGGAAATTTTCTTTGATTTTCCTGACCATTTCCCAGAATCCCAACGTTAGTCAGCCAGTGTACTATATTTATTCAAAATTCATTTATTAATGGTGTATGCAAAATTGCCATTAAATATGTAAAGCTGCCAGGCCCTGTTCAGTGCCCACTAATAATTAATTCATATTTTATTGATGTAACAATGTCTGCCCCATGACTGACTTATTATATTTAAACATGTAAATCGACAAATGATTACCCGTGTTAATCATCTCGCCCAGAGACCATATTTAAACAGCTGATAAATCACAAGTAAACACATGGGTCTTAAATATAAATATTATTAAACATAAATACAGAAAGCAGCAGAGGAAAACCATAACAAACCATGACGCAGCTCGAAGAATTGTCGCAATTGCCGCCAAGCGACAATATCGTGATGACAGAATTAAAAGCAGCGGGGTGAGGGAGAATTTCTCAATGAAATATCAGCGATGGATGTGGGTTCGGACGTACTATATAATATGTATGTATGTATGTATATATGGTGTATGGTGAGACGTCACACCCCCGCATAGCAGGCATTCTTGGAAGCTGCTACGTATTCCGCTTGAGTGGCCGCCGTCTAGAGGCCTGATCGGGCTCCACGGTATTATATCAGCCAACTTAAAATATGCACTGTGACGCATCCGTAACGCCCTGCAGCGGGTGGCTGTAAAAAAGGGGGGGCTGGGGTTATGGGCTGAGGGGCGCTCTGGTCGAGTGAGCGATATACGAGTGCAAAGAGGAAAAGCACTGAGGAAATTTACATGTTAAATGAGATTTATGAGCGTTTTGTATGAGTTTTTGTAATAGTTTTTGAAGAGTATTAACACATATTAAATTTTAGATAAGTCAAACCTAAAACAGGACTTGCTTTCGGTGCCTTAAGCATTCAATTCTATTTTCAGACTGGAACCAAAGATATTTCAAAGCTAAAAGCTAAGATAAAAGTGCTGAAGATACTTTGAAATAATAATATTTGTTAAAATTTAAGAACAACTTTTTCTTTACCATTTGAAGCTATTTTAAAACTATTAAAATTATATTTCGAAGCTAAAAGTTAAGAGGACAGTGCTGAAGATACTTTGAAATTTGCTTTAGAATATTTCTTAAATTCAAGAACAATGTTTTCTTAACCTTTTGAAGCTCTCTTAAACTAATGGTTTAATCAAAATTAAAGGACATAATTTAAAGTGTAATTTTAAGTATAATTTTCAATAAAAAGTAGCAGAAATTATTAAAAAGTTTATAAATGCTTTTACTAAATACAAAACAATTTCTTTTTTCCATCTAAGCAATATTAATTTATATTTTATCACACTGTATGATATTTTTTCCCAGTGTTTACATCTCCGTTGTGCTGGCGTTAGCCGGCAGCATGGATAGTATGCAGATTATGGCAACGTGCTGTAGGTGGAGCATGGAGTATGAAGCATGACATGGGGCAGCGTGGTAGTCCAAGCAGCACGTGTGTGCGCCACATGGGATCTCACAGGGGAATAGGAAGTGGCTATAGGAAGTCGAGTTCACAGAGCCCAGCATAAGCTAAATTATTAGTTGATTTGCGGCCTGACAGATGCGCTATTTTCTGTGGTTTCATGTGGCGATCTCTCTTTTTTTTATTGCTCCCCTCCCCACCTAGTATTTAGTTGTGGCGCCATGTATCTACGAGATACTCTCGTACTTTTGTGCTCTCGGCATAAACCAGACCCGTGCACGCAATTAATAAAGCTGCCAAGGTAAAATAATGCACAGAAAAATGCAATCGCCAAGCGATCCACTCACTTTCCACTCATTTGTGGGGAATTTATGGCGCTTTTGATCGTCCGACCGACCGATCGAGTGGAAGCACTCAAAGTCTCAAGACCCGAGCAAGTTGAGTGAAAATCGCTCGCCGTTCGTTTTCCGATTCCGTTTCGGGTTTGTATCTTTTCACTTCAAACTTGGCGATTCAGTGCAGAACCGCAAGCGCAACGAGCTGGAAGAAAACAATCTTCGCCGGAGAAGAAAACCCGCGATCCGAAAGATATATAAGATCAAGTGCAGTCGATTTATGCGAGTGCCAGTGAAATTACAATCCCGAATTTAAATCATTTCTGTGCCATCGGGTTCAAGTGTCCAACAGCCAGGAAGTGTACATTGTTTCAGAAACTCACTAAGCAGACGTTGTGAAAAGGTAAAAATAAATAACAGTATTTATTTATTATAGATTTTATTTGTGGGGATATTGTTTTGGAAAATGTAAAAAGTGAAATAATTAGGAATAATTTTCTTCTATTAGAAATACTCAATGAAAGATGTGTTTTTCCCTTAAAAGTTTATTCAAGAGCTTGAAATTAATGTGCTTTGTTTTTCTTCTTAAAACAATTTAATTATTTTCACTGAACTTTATTTGGAAATTAATTAAATCATTAATAATAGTTTAAAAAAATAAAGGAGTTCTTTACTGATGATTTTTAGTAAAGTTTTAAAGTGATAAATGGCTATGCCTTAAGTTGAGAATATGTTCCTTATATTATTCATTCAGGAAATTCATTATTTCTCGAAAACTTTAAATATTTTTAGTTTTTATTATTCTTTTGACAGAAAATTCGTTCTTTTTGGCCTATGAACACCTACCCTGACTGTTGATAGACCCAAAAAGAATAAATTTTCCATCCAAACAAGTTGCTGGGTGTCATTTAAAAATACCGAACTTTGTTTATTTAGTTTCATTTTAACTTTAGAGTTGTTTGTAGCAAAGCGATTGGCATTTAGAAGTCTCAAATTGAAGGTATGCAAAACGCGCGACACAGGCGCGACATGCGCGCGTTTTTCGGGCTATTTAAAACGCGCGCGCGGGGAAAACTTTTATTTCGTTTCATATGCGACGACGCTGACACAGCGACACAGTTTTCCAACCCAGAACACACGAACACACACACACACTGCCTCTATTTATTTGCGTTTATTTATAATTTGTTTTTATTTGCTTGTTTGGATCGAACCAAGTTTTCTTCTTGCGCCTCTCGATTCGTCTTAATAGTTTTTAATGTCGCCAATTTGTAAACAAACTGCAGTCATTAAAAAAAATATACACAAGTCGTCTGGTTGTGCAATGCCCACCCGGTCATATCAGTGATATATAGTAACTGTATATATATATGATATTTAGTATGTAATATTTGCTGGATGTCAAGGAAAGTTCTGGCCGAGTGGGTGGTATTTCCATATTACGCATACGTCATGTGTGTTTTGGCATTGGCCATTTAATGTCTAAAAATATGATGAGAACACATTAAATGTATTGGCTTCTGCGTGTGGTTTTTTCTTTTTTGAATACATAAACCTATAAAATATTTATAAGCGAATACCCAAAGGGGGAGAAAAATCGGTGTGGCCGCCTCGGGGGAAATGCATGAAAATGCATTTCAAGTGCTTTTCCATTCCCCTTTTTCCCTTTGCTGTGTTGCCTGCCTTCCCATGACATTGTTTCGCATGGATATTCATAATTTTTCCTTCATTTGACTTTGGCTTTACTGTTGGCTTTTCTGTTGTTTGTGCGCCATTTAAATGAGCTTGTATTTGTATTGCTTTTCTGGGAAATGTTCGGCAAATTGCTGTGCTGACTTTTATTTTCACGGCATTATCAGTTGAATGATATGGAGGTGCTTTAAGGGGTGTATTTGTTGTGTATTTTAATGTCTTTTTTAAAATTGTTTTAGAGGACTTAACAAAGTAGATATTAACAAAAAATTATGTTTTTAAATAAGCAAAATAAATGACAATTTAAACTTCAACGAACGCAAAAGTAAATCCAATTTCTTTTAGGAAATGTATTTAGTTATAATTTTGTACACCATATTAAAAGAATATTTAAATTTCATTTAACACATAAACAATTCCTTTCATTTTATTTCCTTTTATTATAAACAATTTAAACACTTTTAAAATCTATTATTTACTATATTTCATTTGGTATTTAGAGCTATTTTTCTTATAGATTTTTATGTTTACTTTCCCATTGCTCATATTGCCATATGGCGCTTAAAATAAAAAACCTTAACCACAATAGCTTATTGTCTGAAATCAAACCCGGTTACCTATTTCAACAATTCCGAGAATGTAAATTCGATCAATGCGGTGGCTGCTCTACTTAGATTTCGCGCTGAGCTCAGCCACAGAACCCCATAAAAGTTATGTGCGGTAAATAAAATTGTCACAGCGAATGATTGCGATTGTTGATTGTGACTTTTCCCTCGCACATCATTCAATTTGCCATATTCGGCGGCAACGCAGGCTTTTAAAGCCCCAAAAAAAAGTGAGTTGCCTTATACGGCGGCCGATACAGATACAGATACTCGCCGGGTACAGATACATTTGTTTGGGATTGTTTATTCGGACGACACACCCACCCACTGCTGGCTGGCTCATCCGCGGCATATTCATATTTTTTGCTGTGCAAATCTTGTAATTAAATATTATTGTACAATTAAGCAGAAATCTGTGACAAAGAGTCTTTTGGGATTCCTGTCCATTAATAACTTTTCTCCCTCATCTTTAATATTTTTATTTGCTCGCCTTTGTGGTTATTGCGTAAATTTCTCAAGTCGGCCGGCAATTTATTGACAATGATTTCTTTTTGGTATCCGAGTTCCCCGAGGTTCCTCTGAGTCCCTCCAAGTTCCACCGAGCTCCTCCCAGTACCCCCAAGTTCCTTCACTTCCTCAACTTGTGTGTGGGCTACGAGCCGTCAATTTGTCCCATTGTGTCACTTGGTTGGGCTGTTTTTCTTGTCCTTTCCTTAATTTCCTCGACAATCTCTGTCACCCGGCGTGTCTTGAATGGAGCTCGGAATGCAGAAATAAATCATTCGAGTTGACGAAAAGTCATAGCTAGGCACAACAGGAAATCTCTTTAATATTTAATTAAACTGTCAGGCGTTGCTATTTGAACATTTTATTGATTTTTATGCAAATATTGCAGTTTGATAATGAAAAGTCGGCCCACACTGAACCCCATTGTATTCGGACCCCACATTGATTATTTTCAAACAAGCATACATACATATATTTGTTTATTTTGCACATGCATAAATTGTCCAGAGTATTGGGGCTGAGAGCTCATTAAAAATTTATATTTTTATGGCCCAGTAACTGCAATGTAACGCGACCCTGGGTCCAAGTCTGGCCGATCGCAAGGCTTCCAGACCCTTGGATTCTTTCTTCAACCCATTTAAGGGCACTGAGAAAATTAATATTTTGTACTGAAGTCGGGATTAAACTATATTTGAGGTGCTTGAATTAGGCAAAGCTGTAAGTACTATCTTAAAAATTATTTATTTAAATAAAATGTTCATAAATAACATGTTAATAGGATGCTGAAATATTTTAGACACCAACTTTTAGAGTTCTTTAGAAACTCAATACTATTTTCATTCTTTAAAATGTTTTTAATAAATCAGAAAAATTATTAAAATAATTTTTTATCCTCAAAGTTCCTTTCCATGCAAATTGCTTTCTTGTTTATCCATATTTTTTGTCCGTTCAGGACCTTTGTTTACCCTCGGACACATTAGCATTTTTAATTGAATCTTTCGTTATGCTTTCTGGGCAAATTTTATTTTTTATTTTGGTTTATTTACTCAAGACGCCGCCGCAAGACGATTTGTGTCATAAATTGCTTGGCTTTTTTAATTTTGCAGCCAAAACCCTAAATGTGAGCCTGCGGAACGTGACGAATTTGGGTAGAAACTGTTTCGGTTTGGTTTTTTTTTACATATTATTGTGTTTATTTTTCTTGGGATGAGGACGAAGACCTCGACCCGGCAGTTGCATTGAGTGGCTAAATAAGAGGCTGCGTAGCTGCGTAAGATTTTATTTTCGGCATAATGATGCCATCGCTCAGGAGCAGCCAAGAACCGCTGCTGGCACACTTGGGCATTGCATGAATTAATGAGGCGTAAGCCATAAACATTCCGAGCATAGTTGTCTGCCAGCCGGCGTTTCGGATTCGGTTTCGTCACCTAACACCTGAATGGAGCTGTCAACCGCTGAGCGAATGCATCTCGCCGGGCAACTCAATTAGAAGAGCACTTGGAGAAAATGTGGCATACTAATTTTATGGCAAAATAAGCTGGAAAAATTGCACTAAAATTAAACAAAATATAATATATTTTTAAACAGTCTAGGAACGTGATAATTTTCACAAGTTGAGGCAGCCGCTCATTTAAATAAATAAAGGCAAGGCCAGTTGTTACTTTTACATAATTAACTTTTGCTAATATTTTCCACAAAGTAAAGAATATATATTTAAGCTAGTTCTTACAACAAAAATAACACAATTTCCTGTAGTTTTTCCCCGAGTGCATCACTAGTTCTTATCAACTCGAATTCCAACGCTTAATTATGTATATTCCACTGGGTTTGTGGTGGCACAGGTGTTGCTGAGTGCATGTAAATGCCAATACCTGGGATGTTTATCTCATCTGAGTGAGCTGGGTTGGTAGTACAGGCTAACAAAGCTGGGGTCAAAGTGCAAGCAGCGGCATTAATCAAAATACGGGAACCTCTTTGTTTGGGCCGCCTTTTGCCAGAGCATTGATCATGCTGATTATGGTTATGCCCATTGCCCGATCGTGACTTTGATATTTCTCCTTAATTTTCTTCCATTGTTGCAAAGGCTGCCGCCACCAAAAAGCCAGAAATGCCGCTGGCCAAAGAAAGTTTTTCAGCATCGTTATGAAAATTGGCAAAAACAAAAAGTAGGGAGAAAAGCCTAAGTTCAACATGCAAGCTAGCTGCATGTCATATTTTCCCAGCTACAAGGCAAATATATTTACTTAATTTAATTGAAAGATACTGCCTATATCTAGGGTTCTTTCTACCTGATAAGCAGATTTCCCCTAGAGATATATATATGGAAATATATCGGTTACGTATAGAATACTGCGCAGTTCGATCCCATTACGAACCCATATTCCCGACTGTTTAGAAAGTCAATCAGCAATAACAAACAGACAGAAACGAATTGCCACAAAAAGCAATATCGAAAAGTAAATGACCGCTGAAAATAAAGGCGACGAAACATAATGTCATTCGATCCGAATTTGGGTTACTCACTACTTGTACTTTCTTTAAATATTTATTTTGTTACTAAAAGCATTTACATCATCATTGGAAAAATATATAAACTGCAAACAGTAGGGAAAAATATGAAATTTAAATGAATATTTAGGAGTTATATTTATTTAAACAAATAATAATCTTTAATATAGGTTTTTCTTAGTATGTTTTTTTAATTGCATATAACAAGATATCAAGGCTAACCAACTAAATCTTTACTCTAATTTTTAAACAAATAAAAGCCTTGTTATCTTATCACTCCGAACCACCTACGTTACTATATAGTATATGCCAAAATCTTTACAATTTGCTTGCATTTTTGCACAAAGTAACAACAATCTTTGCTATCTGAAGCTAAAAACAAAGCTAGAAATATCTATGTGAGTTGACCCAATTGGGCACAAAACGCTAATTACGTATGAATGTGGTATGCAGGCAAATAAACATAAACCACTATCCAATTACTGGATAGAAAAAAAAGGCTGACAAAGCATTGGAGAAGCAAAGTGATCCATCGAAAGGCGATCCGAGAGCAGAGCTAATTAGATACATTTTTATGCCCACTTTGGAGGCGCAAAATATAAGGCCTCGTAAATCGGAGAGCGTGCAGTGCAATATAAGCGGAAGATATCCGAAAGCTATAAATACGATTTTATGTCGAATGCATTCTCCCCTCTGGCATACTGTTTTCCTTTGTGGCTGGCCGAGTGGTGTCAATACTTTTTCGGGGGTCCGGACACACATTACGCGGCATTAGCAGCCATTAATGGGTGCAATTAAGTGCTCATAAAGCAAAACTCTCGACAGATAACTAGCATTGGCCGGGGCACTTCACGGATTTTCCACTTTCGGAAAACACCAAAGCAGCAACAACCAAAATCGCATTAATTATGTGGCTTTTACCCAACGAGCCACGACCAGTACAAAACCCAAAAAACAAAACAGAAATATTAAAAGGAGTGTAGCCAAAACCCAGCTCAGCCCAAAGCGCTTTAGCTGCTTTAGTTTGGAAGCCCAAAAATCCTTTATTTTTGTAGCTTACTTTCTTGTTTTTTATTTGCTGGTCTGCGGTGGCCTTTTTCACGTCTGACCTTAGCCAATCCCTTTGAATTCACCTGGGAAATCTCTTGGGCTTTTGCTTTTTACCTGTCTACCCGTCTGGCCAAAGTGTTAATCATACAATTTGCATAATTCAAAATTGCTGATGCTTTTGGCAATGATTTAAATTTCATGAGGAGCCGTTGCCTTAATTCAAGCATACAAATTGTAAACAATGAGAATTGTCATGGCAACAAGGTAAGAGAATGTTAAATTGTGTTATTTACTAGGGGAAAAGGGAATCAAGTTCTTTAAGAAATTATATACATTTTCAGATATTAGTCATTTATATAAAATATATATTTTTCATCAATGGTGAGGTTTTGATAATATATTTGTCATTTATTTTTCTTAAATATGTTAGTCATCTGATAACACCGAAATATTGGTATATATATATATATATTTTGTAATCAATGGAATTATTATTCATAGTTTTTGGCAAATAAAATTAAGGAAAATAACTGCAAGTGAAAGGAAGTGTATGCAAATATTAAGTTTTATTAGCAATCAAAACTAAATTAACTTAGAGATTTGCTAAAGTTTTGTTTGAAATTTAAATATTGATGATAATAATTATATTTCCTAGTTAATTGAGGCACATTATGTGAAAAATGCTTTGAAATTCTGAAAAATTTAATTTAGATATATATTACCAGATATATTATATTAATAGCCTATAAAAATATTTCTAAAGAAAATATTCAGTTGTGTTCAAAAATTCTAGGAATATTAAAGTGTATAATAATTTAAATTATGACTATTATTTAACATTCTTTTCAGAATTTTTTTGCAAGATTTTAAATACCTCCTATATACTATTCCTATATAGTTTTCCAGATAATAAATTTTTTTTCAATTTGAAATTTTAGGAACATTTAATAGTATAATAATTTGAGTGATGACTATTTTTCTCTAATAATTTTCTGAAAATTTAAATACTTTTTTATATACCATTTCCAAAATAAATATTCCACTTTAATTGGTATTTACATTTTTCCAGCAGCTTGTCAACATTCTTAAAGTGGCCTAAGGGCAGGGTAAAAATCAATGCTAATTGAACTCGAGCCGATATTTGACTCAATATCTTTCGAAATTGTTTGCCCTGCCATTGGCCTTATTGTTGCTGCTGTTCCTACTGGTGGTGGCCCGCATAATTGGATGGCAGTCGCTCAAAAATTGAAGGCAGTGTCAAGTGTCAACATCGATGATGGTGACGACACAAAGACTTCAGAGCGGCGGCGGCGGCCAAGAGCACCCGACAAGTGTGTCAACTAGTAGACGAGGCGTGAAGTGACGTCGAATGCAGCACGTTTGTTTTTTTGGGGGCGGGCGGAAAGGCCAGAGCTAGCCGTGTGCCATAATATATAACATTTAATTGACATGTGCTGCGCTTGTCAACAAACACGGCAGCATTTCCCTTTTCCCAGACAACACAAAAAAAAAAGCAAAAAACTGAATACAAAACAACGCTGACAAGCTGCTGACGCTGTCCTGGCCAGCTTTAAACTATGCCTGCCTGATATATAGCCATGCTAATTGTGCATTCAGACATGTGTGCATATATACATAAATAATGCGACTTAGGCCTTTGAGAGAGGGGGGAAAGAAAATCGTCTCAGATGAAATCGTGCGAATTTTCGAACGCCTCTGAAACGCTTTTCTTGCTGCCAATTGGCTCTCGAGTTGATTTATCTGCTAAACGTTGATGACGTTTCCCGCTCGTGTGTGTGTGTGCCAGTTTTTGTTGCTCCTTGGCCGGCTGTTTGTTTGTTTGTTTTTCGTTTTTTGTCGTTTTTGTTGTTGCTAGTTGCTGAGTTGTCGGCCTGTTTGTTAAACAAATCCGCGCCGTTAATTGCCGGGCAAAGTGTCACAGAAAAGACAGGAAAACATGGGGAGCTGCTTTCCATCTACTTGGTGAAATTCTCCCATGACATTACGACACCGATTCCCCCATTCCCTTTACTTATACATTTGATTGTTGAAAGCTCAAGAAAAAATATATATTCAGCTAAGAAGATTGAGGAGAGTGATAATTACTATATTATACATTAGTAAGATATAAGTAAGATACCTACTTACTAGGGCATTAAGAGAAAAATTAAAATTGTAGACACGTTTACTCCCAAGTTGGAGTTGAACTTATATAATACAATCTGGGTATCGATATAATATATCTTGTGGCTTGGAACCAGGCAAAGAAGACACTTTGAATTCTAAAAAATGCATTTAAACCTTAAAGATATTAAAACTAAGCAGCCTAACAGAATTAATTATTACCTTCCCTCATCTAACTTGTTACTTGTAACTTATGAGAAACTGAAGCCACTTATGTATTTTTATACTCTTCAAAGAAAAAATCAAATGCTAAATTAATAAATGAATTATTAATATCAAGGGTAATGACATTAAGACTTTACTTCAGCCCACAAAGTCTTTATGAATTTATTTTTACAGAGAAAGAAATCTTTATCTAAAGTAAAAAAAAGCAATTTCAAAGTTATTACCATTTTTTAACTATTTTATATTATAAAATAAATGAGAAAAATTATACACTGAATAGTTGCAAGAACCTTTAAATTAAATACAAGCTCTGATAACATTTAGCTTTCTTATAATTTATAATTATAAGTTTATAAATACAAGTTTTAATATAGTTAATAATAAATCTTTGTATAATTTTCCTCATGTCTCCTTTATAGTTTTTATTATATTTAAACAATATCAAGGAAATAATGAACTCTTAGTTTAGTCAGAATATATTTATTGTCAAGAAAGATCTTTGTCGAAGATATTTTTTCTGTTTATCTAAGCATAAAATATTCAACTTGACTATATTTCATTTCAACGCTTTAATAATTTAAAACAAAAGCAGAGAGAAGACTAATTTAATTGACTTTTATATCTAATTAAATTTAGAAATCAATAACAAATACCTAGATAGCAAACAAATCAATTTTTAAATGTATTTTTCCTGAAAAACTAAGCTCTCAATATGCCAAATACTCATTTTCCTCTGTGTGTGTTCCAGTTTAACCCATTAGTCAGCGCGTCTGCTTGTCTGGCCGCCACTTGGACTGCCACTTAATAAATAGTTTGATGCATTACTCCTGCCTGCCCGCCATGCTTGCATTCAATCAATAGCTCGCGACCCCGCCAACCAAAGACCCCTCCTCACTTACCCCGCTTGTGGCATGTTTATCACGCTGGTGCGTATGTTTTCCATTGGCTTTTCCGCAAAATGCTTTTAATTCAATTTTATTTCAATTTAATTGCCACATTGCCGAGCTGTGTAGCTGCTGGCTCTGGTGTGTGCATCCAGCAGCGGAGATAGGCTGGCGGCAGGCATATGGCTATAGGAATGGAACCTGCCTATCTGCGTCGATCAGTTCGACAGCACAGCAAAGGCAGAGCTGCAGCTGATTACTTGCCCCTGCCACTTTCGATATTATACAATATTTCTGCGCTATATACACTACACACATATATAGTAGCGAGTGCATCTATATTCAGCATGCGGTATCGGATCGATATGCAGCGGTTTTGTAATGGATTTCGATTCGATTTGTGCGTCTCAAGTTTTCTATGAATTTCCCATAAACAATTTTCAATTGAAATGCTCAGGCAATTGAACTACTTTCATGAGATTTATGCATTCTAAATTGGCTGCTTTTGGCATAAGAATGAAATGAAATATTGACGAAAGCAGAAGCAGAAGCAAAAGCCAAAGCTGAAGCATCATCTTCGGCTTTATCCCAATCCAATTTAGTAGGAATAAATAAATAAAGTGGAAAATGTCTGTCATAACCGTTCTTGATGATCCCGGCTTGTGCGTGCTTGTGACAGAAGGCGCGATTAATTGCTGTCATACAGGGCGTATGTGTAATATATTATATGCATAATTGAGCAGTGGATTGATGGCTGGCTGACTGGCTGGCTGAGAAGCTGGCCTCCATTGATAAGCATTGAATGACATAAGTGCGATGGGCATAATTAATCTCCCAGTGACCTTCAGGTCCCTTGCTTTCCTCCCTCCATTATATAGCCTCCGATTTCCCCATTTAAACATTGTCGTCGCCGTAAAAAGCAATCACACAATTTTCTCAATTTTCCTCTCCCATTACAGTAATCCCGGAGACCCACTGGCGGCGACATAAAGTCACTTTATCAGCGCGCAGCCATGGATTTTAGAAAGCATTTGGGTTTATTGACGCTCGTCCTGGTTGCTGTCCTTGCGTTTTACGGGCGCCCAGCGGATGCCTGTTCCTGCTATCCCGCCCATCCCCAAACGCACTTCTGTCAGGCAGACTATGGTGAGTTATTTCATATAAACTATATACTATATGCGAGTATAGGGAGAGAGTCCCTGCGAGAATTCAATAAATAAATGCCAACGCTTTTCCCGACAGTTGTGCAGCTGCGAGTCCTTCGCAAATCAGACACCATTGAGCCCGGCAAATCCACCTACAAAGTGCAACTCAAGCGCACCTACAAGGTAAGCAGCTGACATTGTCACTTGTTACACAGAGAGAAATACAGAGATTCCCAAGGGCTTAGAGCAGTAAACAAGATTTATTTGAGGGATTTTAACTATACTTTCTTAGAGTGAAAATGATAACTAATATCTTTGCTTTAGGCCACTCCCGAGGCACGGCGAATGCTGCGTGATGGTCGCCTGGCCACTCCCCTGGCGGACTCCATGTGCGGAATGAAGCTGGACATTGGCAAGGTGTATATCATAGCCGGAAAAATGCCGGCACTCAATGTTTGCCACTACGTCAAGGAGTACACAAAGATGACCAAGACAGAGCGTCATGGCTTCAGCGGCGGCTATGCCAAGAGTTGCAGTTGCACGGTGAGTAGGAGGTAGAGACTCCCTATCTAAATTCCCCTATTTAATTTTCCCTTTTATCCCCTCAGGTGACTCCCTGCTTCCGTGATGCGTGCCTGAAGGGACCAAACTACGCGGACGAGTGCCGGTGGTCGCCTTTCGCCAAATGCGAGACAGACTTCAGTGCCTGCATGCCGCACAAGATTAACACTAAGCACGGCATTCTTTCCCGCTGCCACTGGCGACGCACACAGCTCTACAGAAAGTGTAGGAGCAACCCATAAACCGGATACTCCGGGTACTTCCCTTCAAATCCGCTCCCTTGTTACGCTATCCTGTTTCTCTCTGTCCAGAGCTTTAATACGTACGTTATGCCTAATGTGTTATTTATTAATTGATGCTTTTGAAAATGTAACCGGCTCCGAGCAGCTACTTAATTAGTGTCTAGCCTTTAATGTTCACTTACCAAATCGCGTGGATTGGGGAAGAATGTCTGTTCGATCAGCGGGAAGCCGTCGCGTCCCAAGCGCCGTTGCAGCTGCAACAAGTGCGAGAACACCCAGGGTTTGTCCTTAAAAAAATATACGAAAAAATACAGAATAAAATCCTGGATAAACCCTTGACACATTTAAAATCTGCGAAACCTCACCTGGAACTGGTAGATTGAGTGCAGCGAATTAATGCTGGGCACTCCGCCGTACTTCAGGCCCAGGATCGTGGAGCGGAAGTCGCTGGATCCGTCACGCGGCGGCTGGCGAATCAACACAAAGTCCGGTCGGAAAGAGCGTGCCACCTGTTTTTTTTTTCGGTGTGATATTCCAAACGAAAATTTAAGGGTTTTAATTAATAAACAGAGAAACTCACTTAGATTGTAGAATGCAAAACGCTTGAAACACGTTTTCTTTTGTAATTTTTTAAACGATAAATGAATAAATACGACAAATAAAAATAAAATATTTGTAAGTGAAGGTGTTTTCCTTGTTTAATTAAGGGAGTTGGGGAATTTTATGCATTGATATTTTAACTAATAATCTTAAAATAAATAATAATACTAATTCCAAGACCAGTTTTATTATATGATGAACTGGCGCCATCTAGTACTGGATAACCGCACTATTTGGGCGGTAAACATTTTCTGCAAAATACTTTCAGGCATAGCAATCAAGTTATTTCGGAAATAGATTGTTTATTAATTCAATAATTGTACAATTATGAAATAATAAATCATATAAATATTATTATTAAATAGTTGCTGACTTAATTTAAAATATTATATGGACATTTTATGCTTAGAAGTGTAAAAACATAACAAATTAAATATTTTACTGTAGGGAATATTTATTTTTAACCAACAAGTATTCTGATTTCCCACATGCTAATAAGTAACATCTTTTTAAGGACTCATAAAAACTGTTTTTCTAGTATCCAAGTAAAATCTTTATTAAATTCTTTAATCATATTTCCTAGTTCCTGTGTCAATTTCCCTTTAACAGCATTAAATTTTTTTATATATATTTATTATATTCCAAAACTCTCTATCCGTAATCCAGCCGGCGTCTAATTTCCTGCCCGATACAAGTGTGTCGCCATATCATTACCCTTCGGTTGAGTATTTTTGTATATATATCTACAAGTGTCTTTTATGGCCGCTGACACAAGCAAATGCAATGGCCGCATCGTAAAGTCAACAAAACGACTTGAAATAAACAAGTGGAAATGGAGCGCCAGAGTGTCGAGCTCAGAGCTACGCAAATAGGGAAAAATGGGGAAAATGGAAAGCGGTCAAAGGCTGTTGATAGACTGTTGTGTCAGTGCCTAAGTGTTCCTTGGGTGGTGGATTAAGCACGCCCAGCTGGCCACCTAGAGACCCATCCGAGAGTCCCCTTCAATGTCTCTATTACCCAGCAAAGTGCAGACGGGACAAAAAAAAACCCCGGGTAGATAGTAGCTCCTATCTCCGACTGCCGGACACTGCCATTGCACTAATTAAGCGCAAACAACCCAGGTGGGCGCACTGCGAAAAACTATTATTCATAAAAAATGGATGGCTACTAATTAACATGTTGCCTGTAAAAGGGATAATTTAGGGACTTGAATTATGTAAAACATTTACCCAAAATAAATAATGTTTACTCGCACTTTAAAAAGGAGAGTATTTGCCTAGGATATCGGGGATAATTTGAAAGGGAAATAACTTCAAATATTTTCTTCTCAAAAAAAGGTTCCTATTCCAAGTGTAAAAAAACAATCATGTGTTCTCTTTAAACTTAAAAATTCACCATTTATTTCCAGTGCCAAACATAACTCACCCGAGTTCCACTGCGATAGGCAGCCATGGTGACAACCGGTCCGGTGTCCGCGCTGGATACCACCGTGATGTCCTGCCGTGGGACATAGTAATTAGCCCGATTACCGGATGAGGAATGCCAAGAGTATATTGTTACTTACCCTGAACTCCGCTTGCTCCACTCGGATGTCGAAGTCACCGTGCAGTCGCCTGCCGCGGAAGTACTTGGACCAGTCCGTGTTCTGGTCATCGAGAACCAGCAGCGTGAAGTACTTGTCCTTGTTGAAGGTCGGAGCCCGCTGTGTGGCACTCTGGACCGCAGCTCCTGTTTTATTATTTGTGTTGGGGGAAAGATGTCAGTCGAGACCAATGTCCAGAAGCTGTGAGTTAATCCCTACACTCAGAAGACAAGAGCTCTTTTTGCAATAGGAAGGGTATTCAGACTATTAAGTTTTGGGTATTAATTGAGGGCAACTAATATTGGGTTTCAAAAGTTTTTTCGGGGGTATTTAATATTTATTATTTAGTATTCTTAAAGATCTTTGAAAATTGGTAAGATATGTATTATATTTTTATAGAGATTCGGCAGTTTAGTGGATAAAGATTATTTATCAGGATTTAATACTTTAATCTTGATTGGACGAAAAGGATTTGAAGTTAGTTCATAAATATTTTTTTTAGAAAATGTTCTTTGTTAATATATATTGCCTGCGGAACAAGTTAAGCATTTAGTAATTAAATTCTAATCTACAAGTGACAAAAGATGTGACTACTTCGAATATGAAGATAAGGAATTTAAATCTCCTAAAAAATATATGACTTGAAATGACTTAAATGATTCCTGAAGAGTCAGCTTGTATGACAAAGTATATTTGTTCTGAGTGTAGGTGATTCCCCTTAATATCCTTTCAATTCGTACCCAATATAGAGGCGCCCTGATCCCTGGCAGCGCCGGTCAAGCTTTGAACCCTCTGCAGCAGGGATTCACGCGACTTGGCCGGACTGGTAGGAGCACTGACTCCTCGCGGCGGAGCAGGAGCGGCCGTGGTCGGTGCCTTGCCGGCACCAAAGCTCAGCGAGAGTTCCGGAGCGGCGCCCGCTGGTTGACCCGGTGCCGGGGGCGGTGGCATATTCGGTGGACCACCGCTGGCCGCTGGCGGCTTCGTTGGCTGGTCCTGGATGGGACGAGCCGCCGGCGGAAGGCTGTTGGGATCGACATCGTCTACCTCGGAAGACAAGTCTCCCGAGCTGAATCTGTTAGTAGTTGGGTGGAGTGTACATGTGTGTGTGTGTGTGTGGAGTTCATGGCGTGGATTTCGTTTCCCCGACAAGTAAGAGGGGAGGTCACAGTGTGTGCAGTGCAGGAGGGTGAGAAGAGATAAACAAATGGATGGGCGACACAGAGATCCGCCGGAGAGAAGAGATAGAGAAGGGCGAGAGAAATAGACGAACATATGAAATTTCAAATTAGTCTCGTTCAACTGGGCCCCCGCCAAGGTGGGGGCACTTCCTTTTTTAAGGTCTTTACCTTCTCTTCAGGAAATTAACATTGGAAGTGAAGCTCGATTTGAACGACGAGAAATTCAGGGTGCTGCTTTTAGGCTCCTTTTGAAGAAAACATTAAACAGAAACACAGAGTTGAGTTGATTTTTAAGTTAACGCTTAGCTAGAGTGCTTTTCAATTTTGGGCATTCATCGGGTAAATACCAGAATTCACAGTGCATAGACATTAAGGCAATATACATATATGTAGTTAAAGTTAAAGTTAAAGCGTCACATAAACATAAAATAAGGCATTCTCGGCAGATATATATATATAACTATCTAACCCAATTCCCCTATCCTTTAGTTAATGGGATTCTGTGCTGTGGTCAGCAATTTTCACCTAGGGCAAAGTTCACCCTTTGATCCTGTGAGTTCCTGCAGAAATTTCTCTAATTGAGTTACCAGCGCTTGGCCCTCGGGGCGTATGCGCAATATGTGGTCACTTCGAATGTGCATTTTCACAGTGAAAGATGGTAAAAATCGTAAAAAACATTACCGTGAGGTGGAACGGTAATGTAACGAAGTGGGTGGAAAACTCATTTCAAATTTCATATGTCCAACTTGGTTTAATGATTAGTAAATTTGCATTTAACGTTGATTCGATAACGAATCCTCCTTCATGTACATTTCACTTACAGAACTGCCCGAAAGGCAGGGTAAAAGTTGCATTTAGTTGCGTTTAGGAAAATGTCGTGAAACTGTGTGCAGCGGACGGAGAGAGAGACTCGAGAGTTAAGTGAAAAACTAAAATTCCATTAAAAAATTGCAATAAAGGTGGCTTAAAATGAACTTTAATTAAAATAAGCATCACGAAAGGGACATAAAAATAAATGGCATGAGGACAGAAGTGAGCTGATGGCAACAGGTGTACGAGGCAAGGACACTAAAGGACAATGGCCAGGCGATGGAATTTCGCAAAAGCTGCCAAAGGAGAGCAGGGGGAAATACACTGGGGATGAACTGAGGGAAGTTTGAGGCTCTTTTGGAAGAGATTTGAAAGAATATTAAATACTCTCTTAGAGAAACAAGTTTATATCAAGACATTTATTTATTTAACATTTCTCTTGGCCAATTTTAAATGTCCTTAAAGTCCAAATTCTTTATGGCTTACTTAGCTCTTTGAGTGAGCCTTTTATGTATGTTCAAGAGCAGCCTTTTGTGTGGCACAAAACGTCAGAAATCAATTGGCAAAGATTGGGGCAGTGGCCTTCGAGGGGAGGAGCCCCCCTGCTCGGTGCTCGGTGTTCGGGCCATGTCAACAGTGTCAAACACTTGTGGCCAAAAGCAGGCGTTGTGCGTTTTGTATTTATTGTCGTGGCCCGCAGGCCTATAGCCACTGCCAGTGCCACTTGAAACTTTTCAGTTTCCCCAGGACCCCCCTCGTATATAGTATTATTATGACGGTTTGGTTTAGGCCCAAGCATACACGACCGCCTGCGGGGCTATTTGTGTTTATGCGAAAAGGTTCGTGGGTTAAAGTGGGGAAAACAAAAGATGGAAAACTGAAAAGCAATTTGTTGATGAAAGCGAAGCCAGGCGTCGGCCTAATATACAGTATGATATGTGTGTTTGGCTGTGTGGCATATGTATTTAGAGTGAAATAATTCGGTGCCAGAGAGCGAAGCTGTGGTGAGGAGTGAACAGTAGCAGATGGAGCCCAGATCTCTCCGGGAACAGTCTTACCGGTGGCGGGGCGCAGATTCGCCCACACCCTGCAGTTGCGATGGCGCTAATATTGACAGAGGTCGACAATTAAGTCGAGCAGTTGGCCGCCGTTTCGCTTTTTGGGATCTCCTGTGGTCCAACACAGAGTTGAGGGTCTATTTGGGCGCGATTTAAATCTGTAACAAAGGATAAGAGGATTATGTTCAGTCAAATCAAAATAAATCAGCAAGAAAAGATAGTCTTTATTTTTGAAAGGGAAATAAATTATATTAAAAAAGATTTATTTAGGACTAGAAAGTGCCTTCATTTCTCATTTTAGAATATATATATATAAATATTTCGAATGTTGTTTATTCATTTCTTCACTTTAAGCTAAATAAATAGACTTCCTGCTAAAGCGAAATCATTATTTTTAATGAGGCTTTAAGGACCTTAGCTATGCCATTCAATTAAAATACATTATTCCTGCAAATATCCCTTTTTTATCTATGCCAAACTTTAAGTAGGAAACCCTTTTATTCAGCTCGTTTCAGTTCTGTAACTTTTCGCCAAAAAAATAAAAGAAAAGTTGTGCAAAAATAAAGAAAAGGAAAGACAGAAAGCAAATCAACTGGGACAGCTATCAGGCAGAGGATGTCCAGCCAAGTGGACGAGTGGATGGATGAATGACTGAGCGACTGAATGACTGAATGAAAGGACTGAGGAGGCGGCTTCCCAAGGGACAGGAGCTGGGGATGTGTCGCCTTTGTGGCTGCCAAACATTGTTTTTGGTTCATTGCACTGGCAGTGGCCGCTAACTAGGACAAAAAGCACACAAACACGAATAAGGACACGGGCACGAACACATCCCCAGGCTCAAAGGAGACCGAAACAAATCTCGAACGCTTGCCACAAAATGTTGCATGTAAATAGCCGGCGTCCCTGGCACTGTGTAAATAACACCTAAACAAATCAGCAGGCTCAACCTTTTTCTGTCCGTTCGTGTGGTTTCTCCTTTTTTTTTTGTTGTACTCCCAGCTAAGTGCGGGAAAATTGCGTTAATGGGCCCCCGAGGGCCACGAGGCATACCAAATGCTGATTCACTTATCATAACTAAAATATTCAATGCAGCACAGGGTTAAGCGGCAGCGGTAGCCTACTTTTTTGGGATTCGCGTGCTCCTTCTGGCCTTAGGCTCTGATTCGATCTGAATGCACATAAATTGAAGTTCATTAGAAAGTCAAAACTATTAAAATTTGGCTATTAAATTCGCTTAGTTTTTGGTCTTAAGCTCGCTACCCAGCTTATGACATAAGCGCTCGTAATGAGTTATTGTGGCTAAGCATATTACGTATACGCAGAGGACGCCGCGCTGTCTGCGACGCCCCCCACAAACACAAACACAAACACCGGATCCTGGTCTCTCGAGAGGATTTGCCACCTCCCTCTCTCCTAACCTGGCCCGAAGCTGTGTGTGAAGGCTGCAGTTGCCACCAGGGACCGAGACAGGTCTGACATTTGGCATTTTCCTCTTTGCTTGCCCGAAAATGTCAAAGTTCAGAAGACAAAGTGAACAATCGAAGGAAATGAAATACTAACTCGCAATCCACCGACTGACAAGTCTAACCAGAGCATATATAGTAATCGATTTTAATATTGATGGCCCCGATTATTTGTTTTCCCCACCAAAATAGCAATAATAAACTTATTCAGGCACCGTTTGGCGGAGCCAAACAACAACCAACCAGCCAACCAACCAACCAAAATTTAAGCCTTATTAAATTATTCTCCTGCTTGAGCCTTGTTAGTTGCCAAATTAAGTTGGGCAGGCCCCATCAAATTTTCGGCTTTTCTTGCATAATTTATAAGCATCTAGACTCGGGTTACAGAGGAGGCTGTAACAGAGAGAAGATTTTTTGGGCATAACTTTTTGATATTATAAGAAATTTGCTGTTCAAAAACCAACCAAGACTTAATATTGATTTTCTTATATAAAAACCATAGAATTTCATAGGTTTCCTTTACTGAGATTCCCCTGTACTTTGTGGGTTTGTCAGTGTAACTGATTTGTGGAATACTTTCATGCAACAATCTTGCCTCATTCCCCACTGCTCTCTGGCCGTGTGTGTGAAAACTTTTTGAATTAATAATCACAGTAACGTGTTGAGGGTCTCGGCAGTCGGTTCCCCATTTTCTCGCAGTTCTCAAATTCCTCCCGACTTCTGTTTCCCCGTTTTTTCTGTGAGCCCGCAACTTTTTGGCCAGCACAAATCTGTGCCGGAAAAAGTTTATATAGCTCGGCTTAACCCCTGCCTCGTGGGTGGTTTTGGGTTCGCTCCCGGTCTCGGGTTCTTCCCCTAGTTCAACTCACTGCGAACCACAATCCATCAACGTCAGTGGCAAATTAAAGTTCCTCTTTTATGGCAGCTTAAGCAGTTGCACTGACTGTCAACTGGTTATACCATACATATAAACTGCAGTGCGATGGAGGGGTTAAAAACCGGAGGAAACTCCAGCCAGGACAGTTGCAGCACCTGAAGCCACATTTAACCCATTTTCCAGGCGGCATTTCCTTTCTAGACTTCCTAGCTTGGTGCTGACAAGTGCGTTGGCTTGTCATAAAACAGGGCTTAATGTCTTTTCGATGGTAATTAAAAAAAGCCAATTGTGGCACTGCCTCACGCAAATGCCAAAAAGTGTCGGTTTCTTTTTTTGATTGGGGTCAATGACATTTTTCAAAAGCATATTTTGGCTCAAGTGTCAAGTGTCTGTTCTGACTGCTAAAGTGTTGAATAAAATATTAGTTTTAATTCATAATTGAACTTTAGGCATGGTATTTTCTATAATTAAAATAATAATAATATTTTAAAACATTACTTAAAGGATTTTTATTACTTTTCTGAGGTAATAATACTTGTTTTTCTATTCTCTTGAAGACTTTTATAAACCCAACTTGGATTGTAAGATTTCCCTCATCTAAATATTTTGTTGTTTAATTTTGGGATAGCAATTCAATTAGTTTTACTGCGAAATATTATTTTTAAAAGTAGAGAGAGGTTTAGTTAGTATCAATTAAATTTTAAGGTAATAATTTCAATTACATATCAAAGTTATATAATTTATAGTGCATTTTTCTTTGCTGACGTTCAGATATTGTTAAATTTCCTTTCCCAGAACCCACTGCATTCTTTCATAATTTAAATAAAAATATTTCCTGCTCTAGGAAAACCCAGGAAAACAAACCAAAGCCGCAATGAAAACAATTTTCCGCTGCATACTTCAAGGAGGTCGGTGGAAAATAGTTTTGCCACGACTTTTGCTGTGTGCATCTAGGATTTTTAATTAATTTTTGCCAACCAATTAGCAGTATCAAAACCGACACTCAGAACTGTTTGCCGAGCGACCGCCCGTTGGCAGTGGGTTTGTGGGTTAGCAGGTTGCCCTGGAACCTAGAACGTAGAACCACCATCCACCACCACCCCCTTGAACACCGTGCTCCTCCTCCACCCTCGAGAACGCTTTAATCGCCAGCTAAGTCGCGCTCTTTGTTTTACTTGTAATTCAATAAAGCGCTGGAGGAGGTTCTGTCTATCCTCGGGGTCTCAGTTCGGTTCAGTTTTGTTGTTACGGCGTCTGTCTGCGGCGCTTATCACGTACCAACGCACACACACATAAGCACACCCGCACACACACACTTGCAAAAACACACACAGACACTCACACACACACCGACTAGCTGATACAGAAATTCTTATATATTTTTTTCCTTTTAGCCGTGTTTCGATTTTTTGTACTTCTGCACTTCCTTCATTTACCAAGAAATCCTTGGGAATTTTCCTGCCAAAGCGCTTTTTAATCCTTGTAAGCGATGCCTTTCGATGACCAAAAGTGAACACAACTTTGCAGTTTAGATAATTTTTTGAGATTTAAGCTAGGCGAATCGAGTGGAGAGCTAAAGGATTTTATTTTTGGCTGAACTATCAACGACGGTGATGAAATTTTCACTGAGCGAGTTGGCTTTTCAGCCAAGAGTTTCCCACCAAAAGGAATGCGAGTGCAAAGGCATGTGAGTGTGGATGCAGAGAGAGAGAGAGAGAAAGTGAGAGAGTCAAGTTTTGGGAGAGAAAGCAACAAGATAAGTTAATTGTTTATAAGAATTAATCTTGAATTAACCTTTGAAATGGATGAATAAATGCCTAGATAAGTCTAGATAATCTAGTTTTTTAGTAGAAATCATATTTTATTTATGTTTTCATTGATAATTTTGAAAAGATACCGTTATTTATGTACGGCTTTCCAACACTGGTTGCTCTCGTAAAATGGTTAACACCCCTTTGGAGGCACTGCGCCTGCGTGGGCTCAGAGAAACCTGCGGGCGTATCGATTCATTGAAGTCTGCGTTACGCTACAAACAACCAACAACCACCGCCACACAAGCACTCAGAGAAAATACTATGTGTAAGAATAGAAGAAAAACATTTCTTACAAATTCAAAATATAATTCATTGGTATTTAAAACTGTATTAAACATAAAACATGCAATAAAAATTGAGTATTTTAAACCTCTCTTTATTCATGAATCAAAATAAAATATTACAAATATTTGTTATATTATTTTTTCTCAGTGTTAACTATTTCAAAGGTTTATTTTTATCAGCAAGCGTGTCGAATACACCCCAAGAGCTATTCTTTGGGCGCCAAAACCATGGCTTAAACTTCATTTTCCGGCAATATGGCATCGCTCTTGTTGGCCCGAAAAAGGTAACAAAGCATAAATGGCCAAAACAAACGAAGATGTGGCCAAAATGGGCCGCAAGAAAATCGAGAGAGAGAGAGAAAAAAAGCAAAACAAGCTGCCCCCCAAAGCTTGGCTTAGACCTGGGTTTCCGTCTCTGCGATTCAGTTGCCACAAAACTCTCGAACCGTCAACGTGTCAAGCGGAAAGTTAAAAGTCAAATATCATTTGGACTTTGTGTTTTACGCGTTTCAAAAGCCAGAATTTCAGTGCGGAGTGCAGGTAGCTGAGTAATAGCAAATAAAAACAACATTTCCAAACACACAAAACACATTAAACAAACGCCCCGAACAACAATAAGTAAACAATAAGCTGTTGCGTAAAACTTGTTTCACGTGTTGCTCACACGTCTGCTCTGCGAAGAGCACAAAAATTATAAACTTTCAGATCAGCAGAGTGTACGGAAACCAACTAAAAAATATATACATTTTAATAATATAAAATTACTGCTGATTATGGCCAACTTCATGCCAAACAAGTCAACTAAGTGTGTTCCTAGTTAAACTATAAAATTATTGTATTTTTTAGTGGCTGGAATTTGCGCGAATTTGCGAGCAGTTTTTCTCGCTTCTCTTCTGGGTAAACTCTCTTTGAATTTTTTTAACTCTCTTAGTTAAAGCCACTCTCGGTAGCCAAGTTGTTTTTTATTAACTAATAAAAATGACTAACTTTTTGCTGAAAGCTTTAGCACAACTGGAATATTGCACATAGCTGCTCCGGTGCATATGAAGTCATTTAATTTATGAATGAGAATAGCAAAGGCTAAATGCAAATTGATATATTATAGGCTTGGCTTTAGAAATAGTTCATATGAACAATTAAAAATATAAAAAATTTATAGGTGGCTTAATTCTTTTATATTTTAAAAGATAATAATAAATAAATGTTATTTTCAGTGCCTTTAAATCTTTTTCCATACCTGTATTCTCGTTGAAAAGTGCGTATGTAGGCGTGTTAGGTATTTCCGCTTGAGTTTGTTGCTAGAAAAGCGAAATAAATCAAATATGTGGGCCGTAAATAACTTCTGTCCGGAATAAATTAAACTCAAACTGTATTAATTGCACATGTTCAGCATTGATTTTAATCTAAACTTTAATTTAATTCGTAGTTTGAATAAAAAAAATGTTTTAGCATTGATTTTAAACTAAGCCAAAATAACTCGCAATCTGGGATAACAAATGTCACCTTTCAATATTGATTAAATGCGGATTTTTAGCTTTAGTGTCGCAAATGACGTAAGTCTGACGCTATTTTTTTATGGTCCGGCAAAACAAATATAGGTATATGGGTATATATACATTTTTCAAGCAAACTCGTTTGCGGCATTCCAAGTCATTGTTTCATTTGAAGTGATTTGCGAAACCCTTTTTTCCGTCTAAGCCCGCGGCGCATTCGTCTTGATTTCGGAGTTTATTGGACGCGGTTCAATCGGGTCGGGGTCGCGTCGAAAACGAAATCACAGTACTACGTGAGAATCGGATGCGTTGCCCCAGTTGGGAGGTTAAAGAGTTAATCAGATAAAAAAAGGGGCATATTAAAAGATTAGAAATCCCCAGCGGGGCTGCACTTGTGTCACGTTTGCGTACTTCAAAATTCCTAGAAAGTTATGGCCAACGAAATCTTGAAATCATCTCAAAACGGCTTAGAAAAATGCAGCTGCTGCGATGAAAACGAGGTGATAAATAACTTAGAGAAGCTTCAGTACCTTTTTGTTCCCAGTACTTACCTTGAGTCACTGAATTCGATGAGTAACTTGGAAGGAATGGTTACATATAAAACACTATTGACTTGACAGCTGCGTGAGCTGCATGAAGTTGGCTATAATCAGGAGCCAGAGAATTGCACAATTACTCAATTGGCTGATAAGTGTGTAAATGGATAATTGCAGCTGACGAAAAGAATACAGCCCAAACGAAAGACTTAGGAAACGAACGCGATGACGAAAGGCCAGAGCCCCGAAAGCCAGGGAACATGGCTCCTGCCCATGCTGCTGCTGCTGTTCGCTGCTGGACAGGTAAGTGAAAGATAATTAGACCACTTTCTGGATGTCCGGAATACCCGGACATTTCACTTTTCATTTGCATACAATAATATTCTCTCTCTCGGCGGCCATAAAAACGAGGTTAACTGCCTGCCAGCCCGGCCTGGCCCTACTTATTACTCGCTTCTATTTCCCTGGCCACGGTCTCAGGTCGCCGCGCTGTGCATTTTCCATGGCAATTTTCCGAAGGCAGACAAATTAATGAACTCCACATTGACTGCAGCTGGGGCCACTAGTTTATCAATAGCAATAACTCAGCGGGCTTAGTGTTCCCCCCTGCCTTGCCTTTACGCGGTCTTACTCCGAATGTGCCACTGACCGATATCTTAACTTTTACCCAACCGACTGACTGCCATTGCCTGCCCCCCCTAGAAATTGGTCCATTGTTCGTGAGCGCTTCAGGAATGCCTTTGCTTTTGGGCTTTCGGTTTTCGGGTTATAGTTCTGATTTGGTTTGCTTCGATTTCAGTTTTTCTCTATGAAATGGCACAAATCCATCATGGTGAGAGTTGCTAGGGCTTGGCATCGTTTGAAATTAGTTCAAGCCTTGATTTGGTCGGTCCCCAAATGGGGGTTTTTCATGGGGTTTTCACTGGAAAAAGCTATACTTTTTTGGGTCTTTACTATTAATGGAAAACAAGCCTGGATTTGGGTATAGTTATGATTCTCAAAAGATTCTTTAGAATTTAAATTTTAAATATACGTTTGATGCTTACTGAATTAATTCACAAAATATTTTCCACTTCGAAAACCCCTCCAGTAAAACTCTTAAAAACAAACTTCTTGAACTTCTGACCATTTTATTGATTTCCTGACAATTTTGTTGGACATTTATATATTTTTTTGGCTTTCCCGCCCTTGTGTGCGCCCACTCCTCCTGCAGACCTGATAACGGGTATATTGAACTATCCATTGAAGTCAGCGGCCGACGGAGAATGACATCATAAGATGCCGGGCTTTATGGGCGTGGGCGTTGAAATTCGCTCTTTGGGCTTGGCAAACATGGCTTAAACCAAAAAAAAAACAAAAAACATAAAAAAGAGAATCTCAAGTACAGAAAAAACACAGACAGACGGCCAAGTTAGTTGGCTTTTGGTTAATGCAAAACTCACAAAACCTTGAAGCGTACGTAAAAGCAACGGCAAACAAAACGCAGTCAGTCTCTTGGTTAATTATCATCCTGAGTCGCAGGTAATGATGATAATGATGATGATGATGATATAAGTCTGGCCAAGAGGCAGACATGTGTAAGCTGATGTTTTGTGCGAAAGTAAATCTCTTGGCATATGTGTGCGTGTTAAGTGTGTGTAAAATTGAAATTTACTAAAGTTGGCTTACGGTACTCGGCCAGCCCCGCTTTTCACACTCATTAAACAATAAATGAACTAGCGCCTTTTACGCTGAGTTTTTCAGTTACTCCGCCAAAAGGTTGTTAACACCCCAGGCAAAGACCAGAAGCCACAAAAATTAGCATTCAATTAATATTCAGTGAAGGTAGATATTTTTTTTGACTTGGAAAAACAACAAAATTTGAGGCCTGACAAATTTATATTTATTTTTAAAGATTACCACAAATAATATAAATATAACATTATCAGGTATACTTAACTTTTACCAAAATGGTATCTAAACTGATTTTCTTAAAGAAAAATAAATTCCCTCATTTAATGAACATTTTCTCTTTAAAAACCTTACAAAGCTAGCCCCTTTTTCACACTTATTAATCAATCAACAAACTTCAACCTTATTCGTTGGCTTTTTAGTTACCAAAAAAATGCTGGCTAACACCAAGCCCAGAAGCCAATCTTGTCATTCGATTAATATTCCCGCCATACCCTACACTTGACCTGGAGATGCCCAAAATTAGTCAATGGTTAACTCATTTTAATCGACGTGACGACTTCTTTTTGCGCTTTTAAATATTTACTTGCACATTTAGCGAGTGCGTGTAGTTGTTATTTGTTATTTGTTTTTGTCATTGCCATGTTTTTGTTGTTACGGGCCATTAAAATCAGTTTCAATGTCACCGCATACCAACAAAAGTGTAGATATACAGACAGAAACACGCTGAAAGCGAACGAAATATGCTAATTCTCGAAGCCATCCGATTCAATATATGAATATATGGCAATCCATACGTATATCTGTTTATAATGAGCGAGCCATGTCGTCATGGCTCGGCCAGCGGCCATATACGACAATGCGAGCAACCCACCAACAACCGCCAGCTATTTATGAGATAAAAATTTATACAAAAAAATAAGAGAAATAAAAGCAATAAAATAAAACGAACAAGAACCTGGCTTATAGTATTTGGCGTGGAATGGCGACCACAGATAGCTTGTGTTGTGTTGCGGTCAAAAGCTGTGAGGATTAACCCGAGCTGCGAGTTAAGTGCTCCGAATTTGGGAGTGAAGAAGCCAAACATACTCAGACAGTTTTGGGAAATCTGATCCTTGACTTATTATAAAAACACAGCTGGATAAATATTAAAGATTAAACTTTAGCAAGCGAAGGTTAAAAGGTGGGAAAATATAAAATCAATTTTGATTCAAAAACATTTTGTTTATATAAGATTTAAACAGTGAAGACAAGTCTATATAACACATTTTAATATTTACTTTTCATCCTCCCATTCATCTTTACACAATTTCCATTTAACAAATTAGTACTCTAGGCATTACAGATGATCGTAAATATTTTCCTGCTCTAGAAATAGCACACAAAAAACAAACCGAAACACTCGAAAGAAACACTTGCCTGGAGCAGAGAAACTTGAGCTACCCACTTGTTGTACAGTATTCCCCCGTGCGAGGGTATCAAAATAAACCGCAAAGCAATTCTTGACTGACAAGCACGTGCTCCATCACAACCACTGCCAAAAGGCAATTGAAGTGCCCCACACACTGGTCATAAGCCCCTTACCCCGATAACTATTTCCCTAACTGCTGTGGTGGCCATAAAACCCATGGAATGCGTATGAATATAAACTCAAAAAATATATGATTCATTGTTTACTTTGACTTAGTCGCATATATTTTATTCTTAGAACTTGAGATGAGCCAGCAGGCGGCAGTTACTGCTGATTCTATACAGAAAGAGAGAGAGAAAGAGAGGGTCTTGAGCTGCTAAACAAAAGACTTAAACAACGAACTCGTTGATTGTCTTGGCCATTTCATTGAAATTTTTCAAGTTCTTGTTTATGATTCCGTATTTAGTTTATTGTTACCTCTTTTAAGACTCGGTGTGCTAACGGTTAAATGCCAGATACAGTTGGTTGGTTTGTCTTTATCAAAAAGAGCCGGGATTTATTTAGTGTTTGCCGCCTGATAACCGCAGCATGCCAGAATGCATATCGATCTTAAGCCCGGCTACAAAGCTATTATGCTCTAATTAACAGAAAATATGAACAGACCGAAGATGGTTACAAAGTGACCACAAATGCAATGGCCAAGTACTATGCAGCTGGAGGCTGGTCGGGACCTGCACAGAAGAAAATAAAGAGTTAATTGGATGAAATTTGTTATTAAAATAAATCTGAGAGGAATAATAATGAATTCTTATTTAAATATCAGATAAACTAATAAACTATGAGATTTGAGTAAATGACTAGATTAAAAATGAAAATAATACTGTTTCAGATTAAATTAATTATTTTAAATTCAAATTTAATTCAATAAAACTTGAAAAAGATTTTAAAAATAATTATATGTATCATCCCTTGTAAGCTTCATATTTTTACAATAATTTTTTTTTAATGTGTGGTGGCATCGGGTTGTCTATAAACTGGCAACTGACGACTGGCAACTGGCAACTAAAGACTGGCGACCGGGGCAATTAAAAGAGCAACCAGTTTGGTCACTGCACGCAACGCCAGATCACAGCACTGGGTTAGTAGTATCGTTGTCTGGTGGATGATGTCTGGACAGGAAGCCGCTGCCATTGCCGTTCTCGTTGGCCGAATGGATGGCCATTAGATCGAGTGTGCGCAGTTAGATTCTATGGCTCCTCCAGCGGGTTATAACTCACGGGGAGTGCCGGGAGATGCCAGGAGATGGCCAACAAAAATAGCATGTTTATGTCAACACCGTAACATTTGGCCACGCAAAGGTGTGTGCTAGTGGAGAGATGGCGCCTTGAATTTATTTTCCGAAGGTGTGTCCTTTACAAAAATATCTAAATAATATATGACTATTCTCAGAGATACATATGCTATAAAATTGTTCCTTTATTATTATTTGCTATTTCCCATCACTGCAGGCGCTGGAAACTAGTCCGATGAGATCAAATCCAAGCGGATTGGCATATCCGAGCCACTGAGTTGGCGCAATTTAACGCCGCTCTGATCGCACTGTGCGAATTATTTCGCTCAATGCTGTGTGCGAGTTGGTGTAGCGTGAAATTCATTAAAATTTATGCAAAAGTGTTTGGCATATTGGGTCATCGGCGGTCGCCGGAGAAAGTTCTTTCTTTTGTTAGCACATTTCGTTATTTGATTAACTTGCATTGTTCACCTGCAGCCCTGCTTTTTTTATTCTGTTTTTTTTTCTAGATTTTTAGTTCTTCTGTCAGTTGTAGTCGTCAGTCGACAAAAACAATTTAGCAATTGTTTCTACCTTTGTTTTTCTGCTCCAGCTTCGGGGCCGGTGGGTAAAAGTAGGTTTTTATTCGAAACTAATGGGAAAAACAATTTCCCCACCACTCGCTGCACTGTGCGGCCTGTCATTGAGGCTTAGGCCCGGAAAGTCGCTTCGGGTAATTTTCCAACTCAGTATGGAGCCCAGTTTGCTTTCAAATTCTGTCCGAAATGATGCGCATGGAAAGTGCACATTTATGAAAATTGCAGACACACCGAGGGCTCTTTTTGTTTTGTTTTTGGGCTGCTGGGAACTGCTCTTCGGAATCGCTATTTCGTGCAGCCAAACAAATACAAAAAATGTCTTTTGGCAGCAATTAAGGCGATGGTCAAAGAAAGTGTGACAACTTTGGAGGCAACTCGGCATCACGATAAGCAATTGTTTCAATCAAACAAATAATGACTGAGGGGTTAAATCAACTTGAAATAGGAAATGAAAGCCAAGTCTCTGAATTTATGTTAATGCTTAGAAATTTTGATAATTTTTGAAGTATAAAAATGTTTCTTATTAAGATTTTAATATATTATTTGTTTGGCTATTAATAAATACTATTTAAATAAACATCCTAATTCAATGACTTCAAAAAATACCAAATACAAGTTTTAAATAAATCATGAAAAACTAAGTTCAGATAAAATAAAGACAAACAATATGGAAATTATTTTTCCTAATAAATTGTAGGGTTAAAATAATTGTTCTTTAAGACGAAAGCTACAAGCTGCTAATAATGACTGGACTCTTAGCAAAGAAAACAGAAGCTAGTTCAATTAAAAACCTTTCAAAACCACACACAGCTTTAAAGAGTTAAAGTCATCAAAATTAAGAAGACCTGCAACCCACTTAAATGCAAAATAAAAGAAAGCTTTAAATGAATAAAGATGCACTGTAATTTACCAAATTATCATAAAAAAGGTTGAGAAGTTATCAGATCAAAACTCACAATCAAATTAGAACTTTTCACTGAGTAAGCCAAGTATTATACACCCTTTCCCTGAGCTGCCTAAGAAGGCTAATTCAATTAAAGAAAACTTTCAAAACATGACAGGCCCTTGTAAGCCTTGAGAATAGAAAGTACTTAGCATAATTTCCACGATGGCCAAAAGCGAAACTCATTAAAAGTAGCTGCTGTTTCGGGGATTCGTCGGACATCGATAAATAAGCAACATAAATAACCAACAGCGAGCACCGTTTGGAATGTTGTTCAGCAATATTTTTTTTTTGAAGAAGCTCCTCTATTGCGGGGCCTTTCAACAAAAGGCCCAGACGAGACCCAACCCGACCCATGATTTTTGGGCCCGCGGATGGACAAGTGCTTATTATTATTATTATATTAGTGCTACGACAGCGTTTCATTATGAGCCACACAATTGACCCGCCGACGGGAGGCAGGTTCAGGTGGCAGATGGGTCGTCGTAGAACGTGCAGAGCCGCTGACAGGGTCCCAAATTCAAAGGTGGGGCCACACAGGTACACTTGGAGAAAGGTAGTATTTTAGGCCCACCTAAAAACCTCAAGTAGAGTCCCTTCTTTGTATTATTTTTTGGAATTTTTCCAAGTGTAACTGGGCAGAGCCCATGGACGTGCCATGGAATTAGCGCGTCAGAACATCAATGGAAAAAGCGCGCCGGCAATTGAAATTTAATTGAAGCCACGGCGACATTAATTGCCGGCTGCTTTTCTTTACCATTTTTCTCAAGGAAAGACCTCGAGACTTCGCCTTCGATTTTCGAGTTCGTGGTTGTTTATCTCTGGACCCTAGGAAAAGATAAAACCGTTGGAAAACCCTTTCAGCTGTCACTCGGCTGGCCGCTTGCATTATATAATCAGGCAAAGCTCGGAACGGGTTTGGCCACCGCGTCCGTTGTCAGCTTCATTAAGCTTTTCGACCAGGCGAAGCTCCAGTGGAAACTATGGCCAAAACGCCAGCCCCAGCCGGAGCTCCAGCCTCGACCATAAATACGCTCCCATCTGGCGGTACTGTGTAGAGTATGCTAAGCCAAGTTAAACGGCAATTTATGCGCTGCCAGCGAAAATACCGTGACAATTTGCAATCAGCAACAGTCGAAGCTGGACCCAAACTGGCGGGCTCTTGGCCATCTGAGATCTGGCTCTGGCTCTGGCTCTGCTCAGTCCAGCTCCGACTTTATGTTATAATTTAGCCCGAGCTGAGCTTTATTGCCTGAGCGCCACATAGCGGAAATTCAAATGCACACGAAATATGTTAAGAGCGGCCGACAGTGGTCAACTTGGAGTTAACTCTTAAATATTTTCATTAAATTAAGAGCTTGACATCATAAGATATTATTACTGTTGGTGGGGATAAAGAAAATAGTATAAAATAATAGAAAAATAAAGCATTCTATGTAAAGGATGCCTTTAATTTCGTATTTAGTTTTTATATTTAATCTTAAATATTTTGCGACCACAGTGCAGCTCCGCTCCTTTTGTTATTCGCTAGTTTTTGGTTTTTCACTTCTAATCCCAACTTGCAGCACATGCTTTTGGCATATGTTTGCCAATCTATTTTGGCCAACTATGCGCAGCTGCAGCAAAAGGCTCCCTGGCGATCGTATCGCTCAACTAAAAACCCAAAAAAAAAAAATAATAATAAAATCGGCGCGGGCTCTTGCGAAATATTTAAGTTAAGGCACATAAAGGTAACACACCCAGACTGGCTGGCAGCGTACAGTAAATTGAGTGGAATTAGCCGTGCACATAAATCACAATCACATTTAATTGCCCAGCCGAAAGAGGTGATCAAATTGTAGTTCCCCAATTCGGCATGGGAAGCTGCTGGTGGATTTTAGGAAAGTCTCTTTAAGGGAACCTGCTATTTTATGCAAAACCTTTCAGCTTCTTTACAAGTTTTTAATGGCCCCAAATGAATTCAATAAAACCTCACCATAAATCTCATTGTGACTTTATGCTACTCCATATAAATTTGCTTTTAACTGAATTTCCCAGGCCTCCAAGTCTCATTTTTCACTTAAGCTCTTGCAGTTTTGTCATTCCTAAGCAGATAATTGCCTGCAAAATAAAAAGAAACAAAAAAACTGCCAGAGAAACAGTCAGAGAACGAGGCAAACATGTTGGCCTTCCTGTACTAATTGCCCACGTCACTTGGCTTAATAGTTAAACAGCTTAAATGCGGCGGGGCGAACACTTTTGGTTTATGGCCTGACCCCTTGCAGCCATATAAATCACCATTCATTCCATTGCGAGCTCCCCTTAATGATCCTGCCCAAGTCGAGCTTGGGTTCTGACTCCAGCTGCGTTTCGATTTTGTGCTTTGCCACTCCACAGGAGTGCAGCCCAGCTACTTTTTTGCTAATTTCTAAATATTAAAAATATACAAAAAATAGGAGTAAAGCCTAAGCAATAAATATTTTATGTAAAATGCATAGCTAAAGGTAGAACTAATATATATTTCTGATAGAAATGCCTAAAGATCTGTCTCGCCGAAATCCCTCATCACTGACCGTCCAGGAGGGTAAAGGAATTTTTTTGAATAATCACTCAAGACATTAGCTGCAGTGTCCTGCGGGGAATTATCCATCAAGCTGGTGTGCCGCCACTTCGACTCCGATTCCAATTCCGACTCCCCGAAACTCATTGGCCATGGCGTGACTGGCAGCGCAAGTGTCTAATTGTGTTTGGGTTTCCATTTTCCATTTTGTTAGCGGGCCAGCCACAATCAGAGCGTGTTGCATAATACAATGGCCAAATGCTGTACGAATCAGTACGATTTTTGTACTCTTTGTATATATTTTTTTAAAGCAGCAGCTTGCTATTTTAACAAGCCGCCGCACATTCGAAACGATAGTGAAACGAGCATGCAAAAACTATTTTAATTGACTGCCGCACTGCATCTGCACCGTTGGCGAGAAAACAGAAACGGAAAAAAATGCAAAAATCCATGCAAAACAATTGCCTTTTGGCGTAGCGACAAATTGTCATGGGAGTTGCTGGAGTTGCAGTTTCCAGCTCTCAGCTCCCAGCTTCCAGCTGCATGTGACCCTCGCGGCGCATTGAACTCCCGATCGGCGGTGCGGCGTAGATCCATCGCAGGCCTTTCATTGTCTCCAATCTTGGCTTAAAGTGGCCGGCGCATTGAGATGCAATAAATTGCTGATGGCATGCAAAGTGGATGTTCTAGTTGAAAGCCACCATAGAAAGTGGCACACTGGCCAACATGTTTTTGGCACTGTCAGCGAGCTTCCAACCGACCAACATTCAACTGGGTCACCTGGCTGCATTTCACCTGATGCACAGTAGCCGCCTCCTCCGCGGAGGAGGAGTAGCCAGCCGAGCTCGATGGAGCGCGAAATTAATTGCTTCAATGACTGAACAAAATTTCATATCATATTTTTGTTTTGGGGTCGCTAAAGGGTGGACTGCTGCTGCCGCTGCTGCCGGTGCTGATGCTTTTTTTGAAAGTAAATATAAATCAAAGGCCTTTCGCCTTGGACAGGCTCTCTGCGGTGGAATACCCCAAGGGCCGGTGAAACGTGAGCTGTGTTGGACCACAAAAGGCGGCGTCTGGGCGATTGTCATGACATGACTTACTTAACTTTGGCGGGGCTTATCTAGCGCCTACACTCGAGGAAATAAAATGATTTCTTTCTATATTTGGTGAAAAGTCCTTATAAGATTATTTGTTCAGAAATTTTAAGTTTTATTTTCTTTGTACAGAAAAAAAGTTCGTGTCTTAAGTCTTTCGTTTTGCCTTATTTTTCATACTTAAATCTTTGAACACAAAATAAGTTCGTGTCTTAAGTCTTTCGTTTATGGCCGTCTTTTTTTATACTTCGAAGTAAATTAAATATTTTTCTATAGATTATAACATATAAATAAACACTATAAAATGTTAATTACAATGAATTTAATTTATATTTAATATTTAGAGTATAAATTATATCCTAAACTCTCTTTTCACATACAAAACCTGCAAATTACCCGCTTAGCGTGAGAAAAACCCAGCAAATAAATACAAAAGTGAATCCCCAAAATATTTCCAAGAATTTCTTTGTGGTTTTACAGGCCATTGTGTATTTTCAAGTGTATCAACTCCGTTCTCGGCAACTGCCTTGACGTTCCCTAACGTTCTGTGGCTCTGAAGCTGGAGCACAAATTCAATTATCACGACGGAGCGACAGCGGACCAAGTCGAGCTGGCCAATAAATTATCTTAGAGCCAAATGCCTTTGACAGTGCGCTGTAAGCCGAGAGCTGAAAGCCGAGAACTGACCCAAAACGTGCAGAACTTTGGCAGCTGTGTTTGGCCCAAAGTTCTCTGGGCAATCGCCGAGTCCAGAGTGCTGCTTTTGCTACCTTTACCTTTTTGCAATTAATTGCCACTACGGCCCGGACCCGGGACCGGGCTCTTCTTTGGCTTCCCATTTAAAATTAATTTGAATTTTCCTCTTTGGCTGCTGTTTTCACTGTTTGTCCAATGAGTTAGCATTAATTTGCGCTCGACCATGTTTTTTTTTAGGCTGGTGCGTTAGGCAAAGCTGTTCCCAGGGTCCAGAAATCGGGTCAAAGTTATTAACCGAAGAAGCTTCGCATAGTTTAACACTTTTCGCATTTCGTATTCATTGCAGGTCACCACACAGGAACCGCCAGCGGCGCCGGGAGAGTTTGCTCCCCATGTCACCGCCACTTGCAAGGCGGGCACGATGAACATCAAGGTCAAGATGAGCTCTGGCTATACAGGTGCCGTCCATGTACGGGACTATCGCACGCCCGGGTGCATGGCCATGGGCGATGGCAGCGACTCGGTGGCCTTCAGTTTGAATCTTTGGGCCAAGCAGGGTGCCAGCGACTACTGCGGCATCCTGGTCAGCAACGTGAGTGGAAGCAATGTAAGCATAACCCCCAGCGCTTTTCTAATCGAATTAATAAATTAACCCTGACATAAACCAGACGTTGAGTGGTGGAGAAAATATAGAGGTATATAGGGAAAGATAAGTAGAAGTTAGGGAAAAAATTGTATACCGTTTTTAATATATTATTTAAATTTTATAAATAAACTATGCTCCTTTAGTTAGGGAATTTTTTTATGAGCTCTACAAAATTATCACTCATGTCAAAATAATTATAATGTATTTCCGTGGGAGACATTCTATATAAAAAACACCAAATTTTCTATTATGCCAGAACATTGTAGCACACAATTTTTGTTATTTAATTGAGTGAAAAATTATACAACACACCAGAAGCATACTTATCCAGCTTTATCCGGTCTTGCCACCCAGTTATTCACGCAGCCAGCAAGTTCGTGTCTTAAGTCTTTCGTTTACCGCCAACCGCTTGACAAATGGCAAATTAATTTTGTCAGCCAGGCGACTGGAGTTTGCAAATTACCACCAAAATTCAGGCAGTCAACTGGGGAGGGGATGAAAAAAAGCCACCAACTGTGAACTATGAGGCAATCGCTGGCAGTTGGAAAACTGCCGACCCGAGACAGGGGCCACAGAACGGAGACTGGAAACTGCAGACTGAAGACTGAAGACTGATACCTAGACTCTGCAGTCTGAGACCTGAGTCTGAGACCTTGTCTGGCTAAAAAGGGCACGCATGCGCATAAATTTGAGCCCGCCTATCGGCCATGTACTTGAATCTTGGCCCCAAATCAACGCAAATCAGCAAACGGCCAAGGGGATACGATGGACTGACTGGTCGGTCGGTCGGTCGCTCATTGCTTGCTGCCTGCTCGCTCGTCTATATAGTAACGATGGCAATAAAAATCAAGTTTAATCCTACGTGCATCACAGGCGTTGACAGGCAGCGACTGCAATTCCGTGTGGGTCTGGCCCTGGCTCCGGCTCTCACACTGATCCGGCTTGGCTTTTCCACACGCACTCGCCACAAAGCCAGACAAAAGGCAAATCGCATTAGCCATAGTCATAGTCGAACTCAGAATCGGAGTCATCCCATCGCCATTCCGGTGCGTGGAAATGCAAATTATCCAGAGGGCTGGACGCCAGATGCTTATAAGTACAAGCACATACAACATTATTAATTGCAATGTCAAATCCCACCGACCGCACCCAGTATTCCAATTTTTACCTTTTGCCCTGCCTTAGCACTCTCTGTCTCTCGGCTCAGAAAACTGGAGCCCAGCTTCAGGGCCTGAACTTCCTCTCGTAGAAAGAAAAAAAAGGGGAGGTCCCCCATAAAATTAAATCACGCTTATCGCAACTGCGGCTGGGATTTTTATTTTTATATGAACACAAACACGCATATAGCTGGCATATAAATATATAAGTTAATGTACAGTAAAAGGTCGGAAGAGTCAACTTTTTAAATGAGAAAAAGATTAAAATGTCAAAAATTAATAATATTTACAGGGCTTCTTTTGAAAGCATGCGTACTTTTTGACTCTAAGTCATCTTTGGTTTATTTTTTTAAATATTTTTCTAATATTTTGTATAAGGTTTTCATTCAATGATTAGTTCCTTCCTTCTATCCTTTACTGTACCTTAATGTTTGTTGTCTTTTCTGGCTGGGAGTGCCTTGGCAGCTTGCGCCGGCGTCTAGTTTCAACTGCAGACTGCTGATTTCACATGCCCAGACACGGCTTTCCACGCTTCGGCTTTGACAGCATTCCAAGCCGTTGTCGAGGCTGTGATGTGGCTTAAATCCGAGTGGGCCATTGTTGCGGCTAGTGCGTGGAATTTGTGTCAAAAGAATGTTTTTGTGCGGCGGCAATTTTGATTCTATTTCTTTGCTGGGCATTAATTGCTCGCAAAATGCCTTCAGGCCAGCGACATTGCTGCTGCTGCTGCAGTGACCTTGGCCAGTTGCAATGCAGACTGCAGTCTGCATCGTCTCGGCCACTTTCGCCCTTGTTGATCCCACTCTGGCCAAAAAAAAAATGAAAAACAAAGCTCCGCCATGGCAGCAGCAGCAGCTGGCAGAGCATGAAATTGGCGCTGACAATGGCCAAGACGCCCAGCTATTTTTACATAAAGTTCAAGACGCTTTGTAGCTGCTGGCGTACTTGAACTTATTTCTTATTACCAGCACCATTATTGTTATTATTTTGAGTGGGTTTGCTTTGGCTGCCATAATCTGGCTTTGCTTTGGTTCTTTGCCCCAGCACCATTATATATATTTAAATGTTAATTGCAAATGCAATGGCCGGAGATAGAAATAGAGATGTAGGCAGAGGACCCCAAGGCAATTTGCCATCAGGCAATTTCAACACATTTTAGCCAGGTAATGGGTTGTGTTACTCTTATGGGATTTACACTGAGGAAAGGCAAGTCTTAAAGAACATATATTATAGAGCAAAAAAAAGTACTTAATAATTTAAATACAAAAGAAAATGCTGTGGCCTGAAGGCATGACTTATATTTCATAGAATAAAATATAATATGTAATGTTTAGGATGTATTTAAAGGGGGCATCTTCTCAGAACCTTAGATTTCCTCTGTGTACATCTGGGAAATCAACTTTGCCATTTTCTTGGCTTTTGATAATAAGCTGATAATGAGCTCATCCGCTGGGGCATGCAACTGCGTGATGCATGAGTTGGCCAGCAGATTGTGACATCATTGCTGTTGGCCAACAGTCCCCCCTTCTCTGATATCGTCCATTGGATGCGAGGTATTTATAACTGCTGCGATATGATGTGTTTATTTGCTAACCGCTTCAACTAAGCCCCCTGACCAGACACTAATCAAGCAGACCCATTCATCGGCCACATTTAATACCGCAAACATGTGGAGGCGTGGACCATTAAACCAATAACAGCAAGTTAAAATAATAAAATAATAAATAATCACACATTTATATATATATTTATATACCTCTAACTATTGACACAGAGCAAACTGGTTTGACTGGCAGCTGGGCTGTAAGCAATGTAAGCCGCCGCTGAGAAGTGACAAAGAAACTTGTACTTTTTTGTACATCTTTTTATGGAAAGCTGTTCGATGGCAATTGCGATTGCGGGTCAAGGCCAGTCGATATATAATATAGGAACGATCAGCAGTCAGTATTACAAAATACTTTAGCAAACACAGTTAGATAATCGCAATTACCGCTGAAAAATCTTGGCCAACGAAGCGCACAGATTCTTGGAACCGCCTTCCTTCTATCTGCAGTCACATACCGCTGCACAATCCACAATCCGTAGCTGCAGCTGCATCTGCAGATGATATTCAAAATGAGCTTCAAATAATTGCCCAAAAACCATGATAGCCATAATGGCCTGAGCATAATCAAGCAGCCGGCAGCAGAAAAGAAGGAAAAACCAACAAACAGAGGGAAAAGCTAGGAAAAGCGAGGAGGGTTAAGAGCCAAGGAGCTGGAGGCGAAGAAAATAAACAACTTGAAAATGCGTCACACTTGGCGGCATTTTGCATTTCCTCGTTGTGCGATTGCATCATGTGACAATTAACATGCCACAAGTGCAAGTTGCAGCCATGGTCGCGGGGCAGCCACTTACACTTGAGGGAATTATTGCATTAACAATTAAATTTGCAGTAGAAAAAATGTAGTACATTTTTATAAAGCTATTCCTTTAGTTTCCAAATCAATTTATGAGTTCTGTGAAAACGTGAAATTTATTATAAAGAACTTGCAAAAGGCAATAAAAAGGGCAACATATTAAATTTATTTTCTAAATAAATAAATTTGTGTGTTATTTATTGCTTGTAAAATTATATTCCTCATGAATTATATTTATTTACATATATTTATTTCAACTTAAACAAATTTTCTTGAAGTGCTCTAGCTTCACTTTAGTAATTTCATGGTAAATTATATTCTAAGCTTGTCAGAATTAATTGGGCTTATTTCTAGGTAATATATTTTATTTATTTAGCAATCTTAAATACAGTTACAAGAGAGTTATTAGATTTAAAAAATATAATAAAGTTTAAATATCAATTGATATTATATGACCGGAGTTGAACAGTTATTCTCCCAGTGGCAACAGTCGGCTTTGATCCTTTGCTCCTGTTTTATGGCCAATGCCTGATCTGGCCTAAGCATAATTTGGAACCCAACTCGGGGCTTTTCCAACCAATCAACATTAACGTCATGGGCATAAACTTTTAATAACCGGCAATTAAACGGTGATCTCCCCCTAAAAAACCGCATCTCTTAACCCTTTCCTCCCCCGCTTTTGATTTCCATCCCCCGCAGCGAACCGAGGAGCGTTCCATTCAGTTGGCCGTGCGTGTGCACAAGACTCTGGAGCTGGCGGACGATAAGTTTTATGTGATTACCTGTGGCAAATCGGGCTTTGCGCGGTAAGTTTCTTACACTTTAATAAATATTTACTACGAATTTCAGATGATTCTACAAAAAAATTTTCACTCAAATACAAAAGAATACTAAGTTGGTCTTTAAGAAGCTGAAATGAGACGCATTTCTAAATCAATTTGGAAGAAAATAAATATTTAAGAATTAAATATCAATATTTAGATAGTTTCACATGATTCTTATTACAAACGAAATTATGAAATATATTTATTTTCAAGAAAAAGATTTACCAGTTCCTATAGGCCTGATCTTTGCTTCCCCATTCTTTCTTCGTGTGCAATGCGAATCCAAATCCAAATGCGACTGCGGATGCTTAGGCTGTCTAGACAATTGCACTTAAGTTCTTCTTAAGTTTCGACCGTAATTTTTTGGTCAGGCTTCCGTCAGTCCAAAGTGCTTGCCAATTTTAGGTGCCGGCCGAGAACAAATGGATTCGCAGAGCAAATTGTGCTGACTGACCAGCGCGCGATGGTTTTATGGATGCACGTAGGTGTTGCTCTGCCATTGTTCGCGTTTCGGTCCATCAAGGCCATTGAGCTCTTGGCCACAATTCGATTCTTTCACTCAATCACCTCATTTGTGCGGGCAAATCAGCACGAAGAAAAAAGAACTACACCCAAAGTAGGAAATTCCCAAAAAAAAAAAATAGAAATAGTAGAATAATCAACACAATTTTTAGTGCTCACTTGGCAGCAGTTCAATTAACGGTAAACGTCTTGGAGAGGGCCCCCGATAATCATCTTGAGGTGAACGAAAAACAATTTAATTTACCTTCTCGCCTCGCGGCTCATTTGCATAATGCCAATGACTCCTCTCAACTCTCCAACTTGCGACTTACGCAAGTATTTCCCAAAGAAATCCCCACTTGGCCGAGGCGCCAATATAAAGTATAAAAAAAAAATTACAAAACAAACCAACCTCGGTGGGGAGATGGGAAATAAAAAATGGCATTAAAAACGGTTTTCCAAAAGCGATGCGCTCTGTTAAGCCCGGAAAAAAGCAAAGAAATTGTTAACAGAATATGTGTGGTAAACGCAAACATTAAAATCGTGCCAGCCGTTGGTACAAGGCGAACAACAAATAGTTTTTAGATGTTTTGTCCACATGTACAGTGAACACATCAAGTGCACAGTGGAGCTAGAAATAAAGAGAAACACAAGTAGTTGAGTAAAGGAGTTCATATTGATTTTTAGGCCAGTAAAAGAAAAATGTTTGAATAAATATTTGTAGGTTTTTAAAGATGAATTCCTTTTATATCACTTAAAATATATAATTATTAATTAAATTTCTTTTAACTTATAATTATTATTTGATGTCTAATTCAATAAATTTTTATGAACTGTAAATGAAAGGTTTTACAAGTTTTTATTGCTCCTGTTTTCAATTTGGCCCACTAAAGCCGTTTATAACTGTCTGTAGCTCAATGACCGACAATTGCAGTTGCATAATTTTTGCAACTGCAAGTTGGCAAAGCCCAATGCTTTTGGCTCTATTGGTTATGCTTTTAATTAGCCCCTGGCGCATGGAGTAATTACAGAGCATAATTTGCACCGTTAGTGGCCAGCCCTCGCTCATGGCTTGAACCCTCTGCTTGCTACCTCTTTCCAGCGATGACAATGCCCATGTGGTGCTCAAGTTCCTGGAGAATGATCATCGGGTGCGTGAGACGGTCTATGGCCACCAGTACAAGATCCGCGCCGAGTTCTCCAAGCCAAACGGTGGGTAGTCTTGGCCCTTGGGCTGCTGCTTTCTAAGTTGGTAGTTAACGCTATACTCTATAACCTGCAATTACCATTTCCAATCATCAGATACCTATGGCCTGCGAGTGGGTAACTGCTTTGCCTTTGACAAGAAGAACAGGACCCAAAAGCTAACCGATGATAGTGGGTAAGTGGAATTTTTAGCTACAGTTTAAACACTTTGTTAAGATAATAAATTAAAGATACAAATAAGTTAAGTTACATTTTAACTTATACTTTCTTATTCCCTCTAGCTGCCCCTATGACACGAATATCATCAGTCGCTTTGTGCCCACAGCAGATGGACGAGCTGCCGAAGCGGTGCTTAACTCCATGTTCAAATTTCCCGAGGGTATTTCCATCTAATCCCCGCCTGAGGCTCAAAGACTCTAACTTTCTCTTCGAATTTCTATGTAGGATCCGAGGTGCATCTGCAGTGCGATGTGATCCAGTGCTACGGTCGCTGCGTGGAGATCGATGACTGCAATGATGTGGCTTTGGCTGGATTTGGCAAGGGCACCAATGGACCCAGAAAATTCGGTCCCAACGAGGAGGGTTCTAGCCTGGCGGGAACCACGGTCTTTGTGCTCGATCCCAACGAGGCCAGATGTGAGTTTAAGCGCTGAAGTGTTTGTGTTATTTATGATATTTAAACTATTTGTATCTGAGCAGTGATCTCGGGCAATTGTGAGGATGGCATTCGACCCAGTTGGCTGCTGTGGCTGACCATTACCCTGGGCGTCCTCTTCCTGATCATGCTGCTGATGAACATTTTCCTGTGCACCGCCATGAGCTGCAGTTGTGCTAACACAGAGGTAATAAATCCACTTAAAAATGCCTATTTTCGGTTTCAAATAAATCTAAATGAATTAAATCTTTGCAGATAATCGAGAAGGAGCCATCGATCATCGAGGAATACGATCCCTATCGCAGTTGGCATGGCAGTCAGTATGGTTCAAGGTATTCGCTGCACGGCAGGGATGCCCACAAGGGATACACCAGCGGTGGCTCCACGATACATTCAAATAGGTCTGATAGATATTAAGATGCCTCTACAAAAAGCAAAACAAAAAAAAATTACGTAAAAAACCTACACACACACACACGACACACCTCTATTTTACAACTCAAAATGCATCTATTTTCTGGTAGCTGCGGAGCCACACACACAATACAAAAGCATGCCAACAAAGTATCTTATATCTGCGTATCTCTATGTATCGTATATATATAAATATCTCTGCCCTGCTGGACAACAACACAAACGATCACAAAAACAGAAAATCCAAAAAAAAAACATAGAATGAACAACCATTTCGTGCCTAGTAACTGCAACTGTAATTAACAGATAGTAACTTGCATTTGTCTACCGGTTAATCACTAACTCTCTCCCTCCCACTAAACCTATGCTATAGCGACTATAATTTCCAGCCTACCCATACTTAAATTAAATTCAATTAAATTAAAAAACAAAACAAGAAAAGACAATCGGATGACTAACCGCCAATTTGAAGTTGAGTTGCTAACCACAATCTGTCTTGACTCCCAATTTCTCTGCAATTTGAAATTGTTTTTGTATTGTATTAAATCCAAACTTATCCAACGTACTTCGAAGGTCGATGCCAATAGATAACGATAACGATTATGCCATCGTGCATTCGCGTCCAGGCTCTAGACATTCCACGTTACACGGACAGCGCGCCCATCGGGGACCGCCCAGTAATATTTGAACAGATCCCAATAGGAACGATAAAAACGCGACAATAATGAAAGCTAAATCTTTAAGTTAGGCTTAAGCAAAAAGCAGAGGGTGTCGGAGAAATTTCTAGAGAAATGATTTTCAATCTCCAGCCATTTCTCTGACACCCCCGCATACTATATATATATGAACCCCTTCCCCCATCTCTCGAACTTGAGTCTCAAATGTACATAACTAAGTGAAAATTCTCGCCCTGCCCAGCAAGTTTTCCAAATTTTCTCCATTAGAGATGATGATTGCCGCTGTAAAATACTAAACTAAACGTACTAAAGTTCTCTTTGCCTAATTTTAATTGAACCACTTAACATAAGTCATTAGTCTGTCATAAGTGCGAACGAATGTGTATTAGTGAAATGTTTCAACTACTTGTAACTTGTAAAAAATAAACAAAAGCAGGCCAACAAAATTAATTTAAATTAAAAAAACTACAGTATAGTCTAAAATGTTAAGAAGCAAACATTTGGCAAATGCGTTAAACGTACGAAATGTAATTAATTATAAATTTAATGATTTAATTTAATAAAAGAAAAACTAAAAAAGAACAAGGAATGCTTTTTTATTTGGGAATATGGGAGATAAAAGACTAAAATATGAATACCGCAGAAATATATCAAAACTAAATTAAAACTTTAAGAAAACGAAGATAAAAATATTTCAATTGCCAAATATTTTCTCTAGTTTTCTTGAAGATGATATTTATTTATTTTTTAATGATATTATTTATTTTTGTTATTAATCATTTGAGCCAAAACTAAGAAAATTACTTTAAAATTTAAATTTCCATTTATTTGTTTGGTCAACTAGTCGTATACGTAATGTACGTTGACTTATTTGTATGTGGTTTGGTTTTTGTCTGATTTTCGCAAATAAATTACTTATCAACGATTATAAATATTGTATTTTGTTGGAAAATTGTGTGGCAAAACATATTTCGAGTTTACAATATTTATATTCAGAAATTCAATTATTTAGATATTATATTAATAGCTATTATACTAATATATTAAGTAATATATTTTATATATTTATTTATTTCTTATCAAATAACCCCTCAAATACATTATTTAAGGTAGAAGCACTACAAATTTCAATGAAATCCCTCCTCAAGCGTATCTTATGAATAAAATACACCCTGAGATACATTTCATTTAATAAAATGTATCTGAAAGTATGCAGTAGTTTTTTAGAATCCAGATGCAAGAGCAGATAGCAATTCCAAGGCATTCAGTTAGGCGCTCATATTAAATGTAAACTATAAATAAATGTGTAAAACTACAAAAATCGCAATATAATATAATATATTTAATATCATTAATTAAAAAAAGGTTTTTTTTAAGTAAATTTTGTTTATGATTCATCCTTTTTTTTGTTAGTAAATAAAAGTGAGTAAGTACTTCCGGAATCCGGAGGGTCGGAGCCCACCCTTGTTCACTTCAAATCCCGTCCTGACCTCGGCTTATCTTCCCTGCTCTTCGGCAACCAGTTTTTCGCTCTCGAATTCTCTCTCCCTTCGGTGGTATTCGCACTCGCTTTCAGCACAGCTGTCGGTTGCATGATTTTCGCAGTTTCAGTTTCACATTTGTAGTTGAGGCGTCGTTGAGCGCGGAAGTTGCTGAGCTGAGGAAAATATAGAAGGAAAATCCAACTCGGCACACAGACAACGCGATTTTCATTGAAAGGCCTCCGCTGTGTGTTTGTGTTTGTGTTCGGTTAGTGTCTGTGTAATGGCGCAAAGAAGTTCGGCGGCAACGACGACTCTGTAAAACATAGTGAAGCATAAAGGCCAAGCGAAGAAAATACAAAACAACAAAAGTTCCCCTTATTCTTCAGAGTGTGTTTGTGTTCGGTCGGTTATAGTGTTAGTGTTCCTTGTTTATTTTTTGTTATATCTTGGCCCTTGCCCGCTAACCTCCTACCTTGCTGCTGCTGCTGCTGCTGCTGCTACCTGTGAATTGGTTAACTTTGTTGTTGCAGCGGCTTGCGTGCCGTCATTAAAGCGAGTAAAACCAAAACAACATGCTCGAATATTAGTCGGCAAATGTAAGTACGAGTGTGAGTGTGGGTGCGAATGTAAATGTGATTTAATAACAATGCACCTCTCGGGAACTACAACTGAAACCATTCTCAAACGCGTGACTGGCGAATTCAAAATCGATAGAAACTCCCAAAATTGCCCAGCGTTGAAATAAAACAGCAACAGCAAACGCAAATCCAAAATGCTGCCCTTAAAAAACACAAACTATACAGTGGCTGACAAAAAAATAGCACTCGTAATAAAAGTCAGACTAAACATTTATGATTTTCTGCTTGAAATTGCTGTGTTTACTTTTTAATTTTATTTTAATATATGTGTGTGTGTGATATCTTATCGAAAATGCTATTATAAAAGTTTAAACTTTTTCATTGCCTTGGCTTTTTATAAATATTTTGACAGAACAATGTTTGTGATCCATCATTTAGTTGGGGTTTTGACTTAAAATTAAGTTTATATTATTTGTTTTACTTCAAAAACAGCTGCGTTCAAAACAAGTGTTTGCTATATTTATGAACATTTTTAATAACCTAAGTGAACACACTTAGGCAGTTAAAAACATTTAAAAATAATAAAAGGAAAACCAAATTATTTAATAATTAAATTAAAATGTCAATTTATCTTTTTGTTTTAAGCTTTATTTCAAAGGTTTCTCTCAAATATCTTTCATTAATGTATAAGTTGCTAATCACTTTAAGTCATTAATCTTTCATTTAAAAATATTACATAAAAAAGTTAGTTATTTTAACCTCAGCTGTTTAAAAGTCAGATATGATATATGTATCTTGTAGTGACTCATCCGATTTGACTTTGCAATTGCAATCTTTACGCAAATTAACTTTGGTGACCAACTTGAAGCTATTTATAAATCTGCAGATAACACTATTGTCAAGCGGAAGAAATCATAAATCAAAACTAGAATGAATTATGATTTCCCCTTAAGAAATTAATTAAATTATAGAGCAACATAAATTTCGTTATCATAATAAACATATATTTTAAATGCGCAATTTCAAACTAAAAGTTAAAATGAAATACAAAATAAATACAATTATTTTTCCCATCAACTATTTCCTTTATTTTCCCCTCTCTCTTAAATTTTTGTAATGTTAAGAATGTTCATAAAATGCAATGTGCTCTCAGTTGAATATAATTTAAATTTAGCCACGCGCCTTTCTGGCCCACTGACAACTCTCAAGATTCGCCGGCCGAATGTTCGGTGAAAATGTCATTAACCTCGCGGGCCATTTGAATTCGAATGTTGTCGCCAAAGCTGAGACAGTGTAACGAATATTGAATATTATGCTAATGAACAGAGATAATAATGAATGTCAAACGCACTCAAATCTGTTTAAATGACCGAGATATTTGTCTTTGTAGGTCAAACAATGTTGAAAGTTAGCTGTGTAAACACTATGATTAACCATAAAGTGAAATGCATTATATAAGCAAGGGAGGAGAGGTCAGTTCTGCTGCATTGATAAGTTTGTTTAATAAATAATATGACAAAGAGAACGGAAAATGACAGAGGATTGTTTATCACTTCAAGTGCCACTTTGTGTAGATGAAATATCGTAAAGGGTTGAGTGTTCAGTTCGTGGCAGGAGAATGTTCAGATCCCAGCTCAGGGGGAAAGATTTTTTGAACAAGAAAACAATAAATAATGATTCTCCTTTGTTGGTTTTCGCAAAAGCAAATTGATTTACAGCGTTCCATTTAAACAGCACAGGTCAGCAATGGAAGGAAACTGATAAAAGAAAATGGAATATATTTCAGTTCGTTTAGATCTTCAAGTAAATGTTAAGCCCAAAATAAATAGGAGAAATCCAGTATTTAATAAAAGCAGTTCCCATAATAATTGAGATAATTCTAATCCCATTAATTTTCCATATATTTCTAATATCACGACGACTACTGTTCTGTCGTATACTTGCTTTTTATGTGTGATAAATAAGCTTGTTTGTTTTAAACGCTCCATACATATATCCAGTTTAAAGTCTCGTTCTTATCGCATTTTCATTGTGTTTACTTAAAATTTAAAACGCTCTCTCAGGCGTCTGCTATTCCAGCTTTAAGTTACACATAGAAAAGGGAATGATAAATCATAAGTATTTATTTAAATCATTTAAAAATTATTAGTAAACCCTCAAAAGCGATGACTAACCTTGGCGGCTGTGTCTAATCAACAATCGGAATACTACGTCATTACATTGTGTTTTTGTTGTTTTAATGGGTTTCATGAGGCGTACCAAAAATAAACAAAAAACCTATATACATTATACATTATATACGATCCATTTCAAGCTCAGCATACCTAGCGAACCTCTGTAAACTGAAGCCAGCGAAATATATATGATGTCATATTGGTCGAACCAAAAAGGCTGGGATCACATGGCACAATGTCGGATCGGTCTTGGTCTTGGTAATATAATTTGAGCTCGACTCGGAGTCGAGTTCGTGGTGTGATTTCTGATCATTAGCTCACCGGTTCGCAGAAATTCTCGCATTTTTTTAGTCTCTCTTTTATTACGGAAATTCATCAGTGTATCTGAGAGATATATATGTACACAGGGTTACACTGGAATAAATCATAAGATTACATAGATTTTTGTAAATATTATTCTAAGTGAAATATTGATAAACAATAGAGAGAAATACAAGCGCACAAATTAATAAAAATAACCAGATTCAAGATAACAATTTATTATAAATATATTATTCCATCTTTTCTCGCAACAATTAACAATTGAACATTCAAAAGAAACCCTAAATTTAATTTAATTTTAACATTACATTACTAAAGAATTTTCCTAGTGTACATTTTCCTCCCAGACAATGAGCTCATCTTAGCTAAAGCCCCATTTATATAATGTATTTCCCTTTACTTTGCCCACCAAAAAATACCCACTAGTCAATAGATGTGGCATTCAATGTTAAACTTTGAGTTTGTTTGGTTAATTGGTATCTAATCGCTGGAGGCTGACCCCCGGAGACACCTCTCGAAATCAAATGGAGACACCGCCCCACTCAGAAACGAGCTGACTTTGACATCGCCCACACGCAAACTTCAGAGATTCTCTCAGCTCAGCTCAGCTCAGAGCAAATAAATTCGAATATATATGGCAGATATATATCTGAACATGCATAGAGGGTTTTTGTGTGGCATCGGCTATATAAATTGCAGCAATTAATATAATCAGCCTCAATGCTGTTGCATTTTCTGATAAATGTTAAATGCATTTCAATTGTTTTCCGGCCTGTAGGCTACCTTCACTTCACGGGAATTATTGTCGCATGTCTAATTGTGGAAAATATCGATTTTTAAATTTTAAACTAAATTTTTTATAAGATTGTCAGCAATTCCTGGGATTCTACAATGCGTAATTACATAACATCGTGGACTTATAATAAAAAATACTTTTGTTTATCTCATTTCGTTTCAGGCAAAGAGTTGAACTCTCTCATTTTCGACAAACAAGAAGCAGCGATGTACAGACCTTATCACAAAGTCAAGAAGTAACAATCTCGGCTATAAGAGAGTAGAAGAAGAGTACTAATAAAAATCTACTAAATTTGGAGGAGAAGTTTATAAAGAGTCAGTTGGAAAAATGACAATAACATATACCGGTGAAGTGGCCACTTGCCGCGGCTTTGGCTGTTTTCTTAAATTGCTGCTCAGGTGAGTGAAGTTGAGTGTTTGAGGTCTTATGTACTTCAGTCAGATACTTTATAGATACTTTATATATAGAAACACAGTGTGAAATTGTTAGGTAGTTTGCTAATTATAGAGCATTGACACACTTTGGACAATTGGTTGAATATGGATAACGTTGAGAGGCACAATTGTGCGGCAAATGCAAATTACAGAACTTTTCCACTTTCATTCAAATAGCACAAACTGCACTGCAATTGCCACGAGTATATGCCCCTTTCCCTTCCCCTTTCCCCGACTCCCGGTTACTACTATATAGAGTATGTAATCTAGACCTCGTGTAGTCATAACTCTGACATCTGTCACGGCTTGTTGTCTGAATTATAATTTAATAATGAACAGCCACCCGTGGGTTTAGTTTTTCCCCCACGCATTTCCCTTCATTCATTGCTGATAATAAAACTGAATTGTTATGGCTAGAAATGTAATCAACTAAATTCTTCAATGATCTAATTAGTCGCTATCGATATCAAATAAAGAGTATAGCTTAATTGGCGGAGTAAATCTGTCCATTATGATTCACTTTCTCTTCTCAATAAAGCCACATTTCAAAATTTCCCAAAAAACCATAAAATATTGTTTTTGCTTCGATCATGCGAATAAACCTTTTCCTGGAGCTAAGATATCCCACAATGGTTCCTTATATTAACCTGATAAGCTATATAAATATCGTCGGGACCTCATATCAGAAGGTGGCTAATAATATGGAAAAACCTCTAAAAATATGCTTTATGACGATTTGTGTCAACAACAAGTGGCCAAAAATTATCGGCTTCCATATCAGCCGTGACGCTGCCATGTCCGAGTTGCGGCTAATGTATCATCCTCAGACAGAGTGCCGCTATAATCAAGGGAAAGCGAACAGAATCAAGTGGGGATCTGGATCTGGAACGGAGCTATATAGTGGCAAATATTATTGCCTGATAAGGGCCCATCGGCTGTATACTGATTAGTTTGACGTGTACGTTCTATTTCTGTTGGCTGATGTATCAGATGGCAAGGGTATTAATATCAGCAGTTTAAAGCTTACTAAGTTTCATAATTAACTATTTTCAGATGGCGCGGAAGTATCTACAAGCTGGTCTGGCTGGATCTTTTGGCCTTTCTGATCATCTATTATGCGATAAATATGGTTTATCGCTTTGGCTTAAATCCTGGGCAAAAAGAGTGAGTAATAAAGATCGAGAGGAAGAAGGTTCTTAAAAAATATTTAAATTTTAAAGTTGCCTTAAGAACATCTAAGAATTCAAAGTGTTAAATATTTTTTTTGTCAAACTATTATCTTCTATTTAAACTTTAGGCCTTATTTAGAAGGATTTATATAGCTTATCTTAAATAACCTTTGCTTTTTAGAAGTCAAGTATAATGTATTTTGTTATAAAACAAACGAGAGATAAAGAAAATGAAGCTGTTGCTGGTAAAAATCTCTGTTTGTTTAAAACTTATCAGTTTATTTAATTTAATAATAAACATTTAACAAGAAAAGTATGACCTCAAACCGTTTGATTATTTGTTCAGGCCAATTAGTACTCTTGAATCACAAACACAACAATTTAAGGAAAGGTGTTAATGAATTGAATTAATAAAAAAGATTCTGAAGAGATTTCTCCTTCGGTCATAAACAGAAATTCATTTCTAAATTTAATATTTTCAATTTAATTCCATTCTTTTACACTCCATTTAAATTTATTTAAAATCTTTAATGAATACTCTTATTTATTTCCTTAATTTCTTATTTTTTCTTGCAGAACCTTCGAAGCCATTGTCCAATACTGCGATAGTTATAGAGAATTAATACCCCTGTCCTTCGTCCTGGGTTTCTATGTGTCCATCGTGATGACCCGCTGGTGGAACCAGTATACCTCCATTCCCTGGCCAGATCCCATTGCCGTGTTCGTCAGCTCCAATGTTCATGGCCAGGATGAGCGAGGACGTGTTATGCGACGTACAATTATGCGTTATGTCTGCCTCTGCCTGACCATGGTCCTGGCCAATGTTTCTCCCAGAGTAAAGAAACGTTTTCCGGGACTCAGCAACCTCGTTGAGGCGGGTCTCCTCAATGACAACGAGAAGACCATCATCGAGGCGATGAATAAATCCTTTCCCAGACCCTCGAAGCACTGGCTGCCCATTGTCTGGGCTGCTAGCATCATCACCAGGGCCAGGAAAGAGGGACGCATTCGAGATGATTTCGCCGTAAAGACCATCATCGATGAGTTGAACAAGTTCCGGGGTCAGTGTGGACTCCTCATCAGCTACGACACGATCAGTGTGCCGCTTGTCTACACCCAGGTGGTGACCCTGGCAGTTTACTCCTACTTCCTGACCTGCTGCATGGGCCAACAGTGGACGGATGGCAAAGTGGTGGGCAACACCACCTACCTGAACAAGGTGGATCTCTACTTTCCGGTCTTCACAACGCTGCAGTTCTTCTTCTACATGGGATGGCTGAAGGTGGCCGAGTCGCTGATTAATCCCTTTGGCGAGGATGACGATGATTTTGAGGTAGGTGTGGATTAGGGAATTTTAATATTGTTTAATAATTAATTATTAAATTTAAACAGGTCAACTGGATGGTGGATCGCAATCTGCAAGTCTCCTATCTAATCGTCGATGAGATGCACCACGACCATCCTGAGCTGCTGAAGGATCAGTACTGGGACGAAGTGTTCCCCAACGAGCTGCCGTATACAATCGCTGCCGAGCGATTCCGTGAGAATCATCCGGAACCGTCCACAGCCAAGATCGAGGTGCCGAAGAATGCCGCCATGCCTTCGACCATGTCGTCTGTGCGCATCGATGAAATGGTTGGTAATGCTAATGGCGCCACTGCCGCCGCCGCCGCTGCTCCGGACACAAAGGTCCCGGTAGCGGGTCCGGGTCAGGTTCCCGGCCAGGCCACTGGCCAGGTTCCGGTGCCGGGTTCGGATCAGCAGTCCGTTACCTATGACTTTCCCAAGGGCTCGCCAGACGAGGAGGTTAGAATCAGAACGTTGGCCGCATTTCCTAGCGATACGAAGCATTGGCACCCGTCTTTGAATTGGTTAACAACAATCATCATCTCTCAACCTGCGACCCGAAACAAGTTCAAAATTAATCCAAAATTTAAATCAGAAGTTTCTAACCTCTTTTTCTCGTTTGTTTGACTTGAAAGAACATTGCATTTGTGGCATCACAGTTCGCTCATTGGCATTCTGAATCACAAACGGTGCTTGGTAGTTATATAAAATCTAATTTAGATGTACAGAGTGTTGATAAATATATATACTATATATGTATATAAATTTAAGGAGCAGGCACAGTGAAAGCTCTATTTATCTAAATTTCAAACTAAGTTTTGTTATAAATGTATTAATTAGTTTTGTAAGCTAAGCTCAAGAAATATCTTTGAGTAATAGTAAACCCTTTCAACACTAACCTTTTTATCCCCTAAATATATTGGAATAATAAGGTAAAGGTATCCTTATTAGTTATTTATTAATTTTCATTATTTACAATTTGAAAAATTACTACAGTTTGCTTCTGAGTAAACACTGTGCCTGTTGTCCTTCTTGTAACCATAGTTTAAGAACGGTGTTTGTGTCTCTCTATGCTTTAAGAATATGCCTACTAACTTTTGATTCTAACTGTCTTAAAAAGGATCTGTCTACAGCCTCAAGCCTCTCTAACAGCACCTTGCACTGCACGACTTTCAAATGCTTACTGCTGCACTGACCCTAGAGCACTCAATGGTTTCAGGAGTAATCCAAGCACAGCGGACTTAAGACTATAATACTTAAATCCCATTCTAAATTAGAAACTAATTCATTTATTTTCCTAATCCAAATCAGGCCGATGATGCCAGTGGCATTCACTTCTCAGCTGGCAATGGAAAAATGCGTCTGGGCTCCTCGCCCTCGCTGGTTAGCGTTACGGGCACCTTGTCCCGTGTTAACACAGTGGCTTCGGCTCTAAAGAGATTCCTGAGTCGCGACGATAGCCGGCCAGGATCTGCCACGCCCAGTGAGGACCAGAAACCGTACAGATTCCCAGCCAGTGCCAGTTCAGCGAGCCTCTCGGGAGTGGCTGGATCCGCCACCTCGGCGGGCAAGCCAGCTGGCAGCATGCGGATTACCCATCAAGTCATCGAGGAGGTGGATGAGCAGGCCACCATCACCTCGATGAGGGCCAATGAGCCGCGTCCCAATGTCATGGACATATTTGCATCATCCTCGGGAGCAGGAGGCCCGCCCTCGAGGCCACTGCAGCCACCGCCAGCTCACTCAGAGCCGGTGGACATTCCGTCACGTCCGCCGAGCTATAACCGCGCCCAGTCCCAGTACGAGCCCACCCTGTTCCCGCCTGGAGGAGTGGATAGCCTCCTCAGCACCTCGGCGCCGGCAGGAGGCAGTCCTTCGCTGCTATCCAACGCCGCCACGGCGCCCAGCTCGCCGGTGGGTGACAGCTCCAAGTCCCTGTATGATCCCCAGAAGGCGGCCAGCCGGGAGACGGGTAAGTTACTTGTTCCATTTCACCATCCGTCTAGCGGATGCGTTGGAATGCCCGCCCGCTTCTTATAAAAAAACAGAACAAACTCATTTTTAACAATTGTGTATCTTCATTTTCAACAAATTTCGGGAACTTTTAAAGAGAGGCCCGATGCACCGCAGGTTTTCAGGTGGTTCGTCACGCCCGGTAAAGTTCACATCCATTGATTGGCCCTATTAACTTGTTCGAATAATTTAGCTTGCTCTACTACGTAATCGTTGCTGGTTCTTCCCCCTCTCGTTTCAATGTTTTTTTTGTTTTATTTTCCTAATTTCCAACAGGTGTGCTTGATTTTTTCTCACTTAGTTTAGATTTTTCAAACGAAAAATTCACTTGGCAGAAGTAGGCAGCCTTTGTTCTATGATTTATATATATATTTTTTGTATACAATACTGTAATTATTTTAATTATTGTTTGTTGATCTCCTTAAATGTTAGTTGTTGAACTTTTGTAGATTTTTTCTAATATTACTTACAAGTATTTTTACATTGAAATATAATCTATATTTTCTATTAGAATTATTTGAATACAATAATCCTTTACTACAATCCTTTTAGTTTTTCATCTTTTATTTTAGTTATTTTTCAAGTTTCCTATTTATATTTATTTTATTTTTGTAGCACACCTGTTTTTATATTTATTTATTAATTATTTCGTATAAGTAAACATTTGGCATGTGCTTTCTGAAAGTGCTGCCGACTGATTGGAGTACTAACCCCAGCTTAGCGTTTTAAACTGAATAATTTTCAACTACATAAGACAAACCCAATGAAGTTTTCTGGGTGGTCAAAGTAGGTAGCCAAAAGTTAAACCCCCAAACCTTAAATCCAAATTCATATTGGTTTCCCCGCCTAGCATTTAGTCCATTAGACGTTGCACGTTGCGTATTTCCCCCTTGATTTTTCTCTCGATTTATTAAAACAATTCCTAATCCCTCTTCTATATGTTTACAGTGGAAAATATCGATTTGAGGGCCTCGAACGATTTGCTGACCCAGGCCCAGGCGGTCGTGGAGCCCGAGGACGAGGGCGATGACTTTGAGAAGCTGAAGGCGGCTCGCGAGAAGGAGAAGCTGATGCGCCAGCAAAAGAACCTCTCCCGAACCATCAGCACCGCACCCGGTGTGGATGTCACGGCTGTGCCGTTGGTTCCCATGATCCCAATGGCTGTGGCGGTAGCACCGCCAGCCGTGCCGTCCGTTCCCTCCAGTGCCGATCTCCTGGGCGCCGCAGAGCTCCGTCCCAGTTCGACCATGAAGTCGGAGGACGCCGTCAATGGCAGTTGAACACAACTAGTATTTTGATTCGTAACCTTATGTAGGCTAAGTCTAGTGCATTATTTAATTATTTAATTAATTACCTAAGCTGCTAAGCTAAAACCGATACCTATATATACTATATTGTATATCGCCGATGACATTGAGAATACGCAGAATAAGTGTAACAACGGACAGTCTTAGATGAATGCTCATAAAACGTCTCAACGAGCTTGAGTGAGGATAATGGACCTAATTAACGCTGTTAATAACACAAATACTAATCTAAGTAGAAAGTTATTTGAATTTTACAAATATAAGTTATTTTGTAAATGGCTAAGTGACTTGGTTTTGATTTCTCATTGCCCGGTTTTCCTGGATATTGTGATCATATTCTGGTCTATTTAGAAATGGAAAATTTATTGTGACTTACCAAATAAAAGTTGATGGCCTTATGCAAAATATAAATAAAAATAAAACGAAAACTTAAAAGAATCTGCGATTTATTTATTTTTCTTTATTTTATTCTAGCTATACAGTTTTTGCTATTACAAAATTATACTAAAAAGTTGTAGCTGGATTTTATATATTGGCTTAAAGAAAATATTTAATATTACAAATTCAAAATATTATCTGCCGTTTATATATTTTTTAATTAAAAGAAAATTGTTAAGAAATTTAATAAGGGTTTTATATTTATTACCCAAATATGTGCCTGCTTTTAAAAAACATTTAAAATCGCATACGAATTAAAAATAATATGTGAAAAATTTAAATAAAAAAGTAAAATTAAATACAAAATCACAATTGCTTTTTTTTGCCTTTTACAAAAATATACTAAAACGTTCCTGCTGGCTTTCATATATTGTTTAATTTAATGAAAATTGTTAAGATTTTTATTAAGAGACTTATATTTATTCCGAAAATATGTGCCTGCTTTTAAAAACCCTTAAAATTTCGTACGAATTGAAAATAATATGCGAACAAATTACGATTATTATATTCAAGAATTTTTTAAAATAAAATTGATAAAAAAATTTAATAGCGGTTACCTTTATTACTAAATATAAACCTAAACCTAAAAAAAACATGAAATAAAATTCTAAAATTTAAATAAAAAATTTAAGTTACGGAACTACCCAAACCGGAACCGGAACCAGGGACGGTGTTCGCCATCCCTGCATCTTTTTGCAGAAGCAGAGTTGTCAATCAAAACAAACCGAAAAGTGATTTTTTAAATGATTTTTGAATATGACGACGTGCCTCTCGAAAACGGAGGCTGCCAATGGATTTATTTGGCAACGATGGTGCCGCCTGTGCGCCAAGGATCATCCCCACAACCGGAATGTATACTCCCGGGCGGCTGAATCGCAGTCCAGGACAAATATGCTGGCGATGACCATCGGAAAATACTTTTGGGTTGATGTAAATATAATTTATTTTTAAACTAAACGGTTTTCCTAATGAAGGATACATTCCAGATTAAACAGGAGGATGAGCTGAGCAATTATCTATGTGCCGAATGCTTCATTATGATGGAGAGCCTCATGGAATTCTCGGAGAGAGTTCGGAGAGTTCAAACACTTTTCAACAGGCTGCAGACGGCCATGAAACCGGGAATTCCAGTGGACTATGAGGAACTGCGACAGGATTGCGGCTTGGTGGACAATGATTGGAAGCATCTAATGTCCCGGGCAATAGAAGATATAGCTGACGAAGAGCCCCAAGTCGTAGCAGAAGTGGCGGAGGCATTTTTAGAGGAAACAGTGGAAGTTATGGATGAGGTGTTGCAGTCAATGGAGCTTCAGACTGTAGAGGAGGAGGTTGAGCTGCAGGAGGCTCCCGATTGTATGGAGGAAGTGAAACGCATACCCGAGGAGGAATTCGATGAGGAGTCCCAAATAATCGAGGATAACTACGACATCGAAACCTACGAAGAAACCGCACAAGACGAAGGCTCTCAAGAAACGCTACAGAAACCAGAACTGAATGCTAAACTCAGCGAGGAGACTCAGGAAGCCGAAGAAGAAGACGACGAACCGGTCATTTACAAGTGCAGCATCTGCAGCAAACCCTACAAGAAGCCAAATGCCTACAAACGACACATGCTGGAAGTGCACGACGTAGTTCCCGCTGATCTGCCCAAGCTGGAGTGCAATCAGTGTGGCCTAGACTTTCCCACAGACAACCAGCTTCATGCCCACTATCGCACACATCTGCCCGCCAAACTCAAGGCGGACAACTCCTGTCCGCACTGCGAGAAGCGATTCACCACGCCGGGCACACTCAAGCGCCACATTGAGGGCGTTCACAAGGGCATCAAGCCCTATGTTTGTGACCTCTGCGGCAAGAGCTTCAAGTACATCACAGCGCTCAAGGATCACAAGCTCGTACACACCGACGAGTGTCCCTTTGAGTGCCCCGACTGTCACAGAAGATTCAAGAACAAGGCCAGGTTAAAGGTAACTATTAAAGGGTAAACAGTATAATTCAGTTAGGGTAATCCAAATCCCATTTCAGATCCATTCGGATACGCACAGTGCCAATATCTACGAGTGCAACATATGCGGCATGAAGCTTAAGACCCGGCGCACCTTTAACAAACACAAGCTGGTCCACTCGGACGAGCGGCAGTATAAATGCGATGTCTGTGGTTCGGCCTTCAAGCGAAGCAAAACATTAAAGGCACATCTTATCCTGCACACTGGCATCCGGCCGTACAAATGCAACTTCTGCGGGAGGGAATTCTCCAATGGCTCCAACTGCAGATCGCACAAACGACAGGCGCATCCCAAGGAGCTGGCGGAGGAAGAGTCGCGTGGGGTTTCACGGTCCACACTGCTGCCAATGCTGGAGGAACTGACCAAGGCGTAAGTTTAAAAAATCCTTTCAAAAGCCCGATTTATGGTAATTTTGTTTGTTCTTCTCTTCAGTTCCAAGCTCATCAAGACACCTGCCAAGCCCAGCAAAACGAAGGGCAGTATGCCAAAAGCTTCATCAAAAAAGGCTGCGATTGTCACCGAATCATCCCCAAAGGATCCTGATGGCGCCATCCTCTATGAAATCGTCGAGGAGCTGGATTACACCTAAGTATTTCAATAAACTTTATTTATAAACATAAAACCAGAACTGGCATTTACAAGGATTTATTCTTGGTTTATTCACAATTCAAGTTTAGTTCTTAAGAATACATTTTGAGGGCTGAGTTTTGGAAATCTTAAATGCTTGAGGCAGCGGAAAGTCGAAAAACGAATGAAACTTAGATAAAACTATATCGAATACATAAATCACAAGGCAATCAACGAATTTCGAAAACCATAATTATAATAAATAACAAAGATTTTTAACAATAGTCCCGAATAGACTTTGGAATGTATTTAAGAAACTTAGATGCTCTTTCTAGCGATTAGTATGGAACTGGTGATTTCCCGTTTAAAAAAAAAATACAGGAAAATCCGCTGGGCATACTTAACAAAGATCACATATTGGGGGATGGACCACATACGATTACGTTTACATAGCTACATGTTTGGTAAGATGGGTCGATTTATAATGATGCAAAAGAGATGAAAGAAAAGATACAGAACTACAAGATACAAATACAAGTTATCTATGATATTTGAGCAATATTTGGGAACTTTGATCTTAATTGGTTAGTTGTTAGCACTGGAATAATTCCAATTTTAAATTAATAGCAATTACAAAGACTTTAAAAAGGAAGATAGAATGATATCAAAGATGCCACAGCTATTTCTGTGACATCCCTGATAAAATATAAATTGTATGTGAAAATAGTTTTAGTATCCAAGATTCTTTGCTAAAAACCGACCCTATCGTTTGCTGGGAGTATTATTACACTTAAGACCGACCTACATTTAGACAAGTTGAGCTTATATGTTACAGCTAAAATGTACAAATTTCACTAAATACATCGAGAGCGAAGCGAGTAAATCTGCACACTGTCTCCCGACCAGCTTAACTGAATCCCCGTTGTAGGAGAAGGAGAGCAGCAGCGCTGATTATTATGGCCACTGAACTGGAGAACTCGCTGGCCACTGCACAGGCGAGGTTGTCGCGCGGATACTTGTTGAGTGGATCTGGCTCCTCGCCCGGCCGGCATTGCTTGCCTTGAGCGGCAAACTGCGCGCCGCAGAGCTCATGGCAAGGCGGACACATGATGGCGCCCTTGTGCAGCCACCCGTTGGCCGCTATCCGAATGGACAGCTTCTGCCCGGGGAAGGAGCACTTGTAGCTGTAGTTGCCCACCAGGATGTGCAGTCTGCCGTCGTAGCAGTCGTACTTGTAGCACCCACTGCCCCAGTGCTGCCACTCGCGTGTCTGGTGGCAGGAGCGCTCCTCCCACATGGACTCGCTATGGTCGAAGCACTTGGCGCCATCTCCGTAGCTCTCCAGTGCGAAATTCTTCTCGGGCTCTGCAAATTAATAAATAATAAATTAGCAAAGTAGTTCCAGCTGAAGAAGTTGAACTCTTACTTGGATTATTCTCTGTGAAACGACAGTGGGAGCCCCGCACTATCACGTTCTTGCTGCGCCAAGTGAACTCCTGGATATAGGGACAATGGTCGGCCAGCGAAACGGATCCTCCATAGAAGCCCTCTTCGCCATCCTTCACATGATTCAAGCTGTCAAAGTTCTGGTAGCTCTTGGGCAGCTCAAACTCATGGCGAATGAGATTACACAAAGCCACCGAGTTGCGGTCATCGGTGCACTCGGTCTGGAGAGGATCCTGCTTCACTTTCGAGCAGAACGGATGTATAGAGCGTCCCCTATAGGTGAATAACAATCATTAGGATTAGATTTAAACATAAGAACGCACATTTCAAGACTCACCTGGCATGATTCAATTGTATCCAGTCCTTGCAGCTCCGCATGGCAAACGCACAGCCCAGATTCTTGCCCCAGGTGAGCGGTGTAGCCATTGAGTAGTTGGCCCTATACCAGCCGGAGTCCTCCATCAGGGCGAGGGTGATGCGCGAGAAGACCGGCGACTGTGTGTGCGTGCCAGTCATGGCCTCGTTCTCGAGAATGCGCTTCTCCCAGTGGGTCAGGGCGGTGCCTTCGCCACCCTGATCCTCGAGCTCGGCGCCCTCCAGCTTCTCGCAGCCAAAGTGGGCACGAACCTCGGCCACTACGCGCGGCGTGACCATCATGTCCATCACCTTGTTGACATGGCCACCACGCACAGACCAGTTCTCACGCACCACCTTGCGAATGGTTTCGTTACTCCACTGATGGATCTGTAATCTAAGAGAAGGCGGGATTAAAATCAGGTATAATGTAGGATCTTTTTAGATTTTTCAATTAAAAAAAGACTTAAAATTCTCACTTTTCATTCAGGTACGGCTTGCCGGTATCCGACTTTCGTGGCGTTCGGGGCTTTCCTTCATCATCCCTGAAAAACGCGTACAGGCTGACGGAGAAGCCCAAGGCATGAAGGATCTCATGCTTGACGGTGGAGATCAGCGTCTGCAGCTCCTGTGGCTTGGTACTAATACTCTCCGGACACAGATTCGCATGGCCTGCAATTGGACGGTCCAATGCCGCCTCCTGCTGACAATGGGCCGCATAGGCCACTGTGAGACCCTTGAAGCACCTCTGCGTCTGTCTGGCGGAGACGTAAAATACAAAATCGGCATTCTCGATACCATCTCCTGGCTGCGTATTGCTATCGATCCTGCAGTTCTGACCGGTGGCATTGCAGACGCGACAGACCTGTAGGAATTTATAATAAAATCATAAAGAATATATTAAAATATTATCTTAATTTGGTATTATTAGAACTATATTTCTTTCAGTGTCTTGTAAGTCACAAAAAAATTGAAAAGTAAATTTAGTAATTGCTCTTTTTCGCCAAAACCCGTTTTGAAACTCAACGAATAAATTACTTTAACAGCAGGTATTTGATTTTATTCAAGGCCTCTCTTGTAAATAATAGTTATTAAAAATTGAGTGCGATAAGAGTTTTCCCCAAGAATGTCTGCTTATTTTAAATATTAATTGGGGTGTTCTCGGTACACCTGGGCCCGGGATACTCACATCCAAGTGCTCGTTGGGAACCTGGACCTCGCCGCACATTGTTGTCGCCTTGCAGTGGTCGATGCAGTGGGTGTGGCCGTTCTTCACGTACACCTGGGTGCTGTCGCACTTCCTGGAAACCGGCGCAGATTGCAAAGCATATGAATAAATTAGTACATTTTCGGTGTGTGTTGTCTTTGTGCAGTAACTCGAACCCACCTATTGAGGCGAATAACGCCCTTGGTCTCCCGCACCATGAGGGCCTGTTCCCAGAACTGCACGGCCTCGGGCAGCACAGTGTCCTGTAGGAGAAGAGGAAGAAGGGTTTTAAATCAAATTCTTCAGCTTGGCTTTCAAGTGTTATTGTCAGAAATGTCAACTCACATTTATTAAATTAAATTTCTCCTCCTCCAGTCTGGCAGCAGGCGGTTGAGCATGGAATAATAGGAAAATAGTTGTTTATTAATATTCTGGGAATTTACTCAGCAAAAGGATTGGTGTCAAATCATCACAAAAGCATCTGCAGGAGGCGGTAAGCCATGTTTACTAAAGGTAAAGTGGGAATTCCAACTAAATCTGTTGTTTATGATTAAACAAGCAGCCTTGGCAACTACATTAAGTTATGTGTTTTTGTCCTTAAAGTTTACCAGACTTTAGGCCAGGATTTATGGGTTTGCACTAGAAGTTTGTTTGTAATTTTTAAAGATTAATTTTGAATACAGATAGAAATATGATCTAGTTTAAAAAGTAAATATTTCAGAAAGTTGAAAATAAAGTTGAAGCTACTGTTTAAATCTGAATTCAACCGTAAATAAACAATTTACGAAAGTTTCATGGATGAATATGTATTTTACGGGTGAATTCCTGGGATCAATGCATGAGTTTACTTTATTTTTCATGCTTGAATTCAGGGGTGAATAACATTTATGAGTTAATCATGGGCTTTCTCAGCTAATTTGCATTATCAATTAATTTATGGCGTTAACAGAAATGCATACAAAATGCTTTCTTTTCTTTTTCAAAGTCTCCTGCTCCTTTTTTGTAACAAAAATAATTTAAATTTATTAACAAATGTTAAATTTAAGCTCATAATCCAATTACGAAAACAAACTAAGGAAGTAAAAAACCCCATGGCAAATTTGGCTTACAGCTTTACACATTATGGTCACTAGATATTTGCTAACAATTGTCCACTTCGCATGGCAGCTAATTGTGGGCCTGTTAGCACCTGTTTGAGTCACTTATTTGCGGCTGAATTATTCATCGCAACGAAACGATACTGAAACCCAAAATTAAAGTCAAGTGTAGCCAAGTGTGTAGAGTCAACTCTCCGCTTTCCTGCTGACCTTGCCCGCCGCCAATCGATCGCGTGGATCGAGCGGATTCCGGAGCTAAACCGCTGGCCATGTGGATGGAGCAATCGATGGGGCTGGAACTCGGACTGGGTTAACCTTAGGAGACTCCCCCGGCCCACTGTGTTGATTTTTTTTGATTGGGACAAATTGCGCACAAACACAGTCGGCGCACACCTCACAAACCAATTTTGGACCCCAAAGTGTTACCCAACGACAGAGCGGAGCACACGGTAACGGTGCATGGCCAAATGGCCAAAACGGTTCGGAGAGTGAGCTGTTTCTCGCTTGTGCGCGGCTTTTATGTTAACTTGACATTCGGCCAAGTCAAATTGTAAACTGTTTTTCTGTCTGCTTGGCTGGCTGCCATTAAAGTGCAATTAAAGCCAATTTTTTTTTTGTTGTAAGCCAGAGCAGAGATTTACACTTGGAAAAACTTGTTAATAGGAAATATATCTGTGGCTTGAGGTGTTTTAAATCGAAGCCTATAAGAAGGGCCGTTGCCCTTGCAAGGGTTTTGCTGGGGCTTTTGTTTTTAACATATTACCAATTTATGCAATTAAATAATTATTTTTTTATAGTGTCCCGCCGACTGACTGGAACTCCACTCACCTGTAGACGGAATCGTCGTAGACCAGGAGAATGCGCAGCGGCTGCTCGGCGGCAACGCTGCGCCGGCGCACGCTATGCCTGGCTGAATCCGTATCTCCGGCGGCGTCATCATCGCCATCAGCCAGTTGGATGCGCACGCCATGGACGACCTATAAAGACGGCAGATGGACAAATGATGAGATATTTATGGTAGATAGTTAAGGCTGGGGAAAGGAAAGGGAGAGTGTAGTGAAAAAATCAAGAAATCACTCAGCGGAGCTTAAACGAAAGCGAAATTTTCGTTGTTAACTATTAAATGACGACATCTAGTCAGACAAAGGCCACACAAAAGTAACATAAAAAGGCAGCTACACGACGGTAATTGGTCCGTACAAATTGCAGGGAAATTAATTTTAAATTGCCCGCCAAAATGTCGAACGATTGGCACATCGAAATGTCAATGATTTGGAAGGCCCAGCTTATTATTTTGTTTTTTTTCGGGGGTTTTCGGCATTAATTTAGCCCATTGTTTTGTGTCTCGCATTGTGCAATGTGTGCCAATTATTAGGAATAAATTAGATGTCTTCGTTGAATATGCATGGCGGCCTTTGGATGCTGCACAGATAGCTGATCTGATGACAGGCAGACTGTCAGGGAGGCAGGCAGACAGACAGACGGAGCACTTGACACTCATCAGCATAAATTTGTCGTCGGAGACGTCTCAACATCTCGCAGATAATACGCTCGAGTGCGGATAAAATATGCTAAAAATATGCTGCCAAATACACTTATCAAACGGTGTACATTTAAGGCTGTCTGTCTGCCTCCTGCCTTCTTTCAAGTGCATAAAATGGTCTTAAAAGGCTCTTGCCAGGGTTTGGCCAGGCTGTCAAATTAGCTACTCAAATTGGCCAAATTTTCATGACAGTAATTGAAGATAATTTTGGGTTATTTACAAAGCATTTTGTGAGTTTTTTCTAATAATAATATATCAAGTTACATTTTGTGGGTGTATTTTAAGCTGAGTTAAATAAAAATATATTTTAAAGTCAGTTTGCAAGAAATAATTCGAATTTGTCGAACCAATCGAAACTGCAATAATTTTTTGATAATTTCTAACTCTATTACGGTAGTGATCTTAGAATATATCTTTAAAATTATTATTTAATTATATAAACTGTATAATTATGTTCCAATTATCATTTTCCTATTATCTTTAGCTCCTGTTTTTGCATCCCTAAAAGGCAACACTGTAGGAAAGGTCTTGTCTTGTCATAAAAGCGAAATTAAAATAAAAAGTATCTTTGAGATAGAAAAATAAAGAGCAGCCATCAAAAGAGCACCTATGATACATAAACATATATACATACATATATATAATCCCAGACGGCTTCGACAAAAGGCAATGGAAATGGCAATAAAGCTAATTTACACACAAGAACTGAATTGGCAGACAGCTTAGTCGCCTTAATTGATGGAGCACCATGTGTCCCTGCTACGCCTCGAAGGCGATGTCGTGGGAAGTGGTTGTCGAGCTGTTCTCACTATATAAGTGGGACTCTGTAACTGCCGGCTAAATGGCAATTCAAGACACCTGCACGAAGTGTAAGAAATTCCTATTTATCCAAGAACAACAATAGTTGTGGCAATCGCTTGGATCTGACAAAAGAGTTTGGCATTGAAATGAGCTGAGCAAACAGCGGCATGGCGGCGGTGGTTCCACTGAACCGCCGAGAGGGTGCCACTCCAAGCTCCGAGATTTATCTTGAATCCATCATCAAAGTCATCGAAGCTCTAATGACTTGGGATCAGCAGCATTGCATGGGGAAGTAGTATGAACATGACATGACAATATCTATTTGTTTTTCTGATTTATAAATATCATTGTTTACTTTTGAGACAATATTTTTGTCAAGTAAATTGATACCAAAAATATATTTTGAGTTTACAAAGTAATATTGTAATTAAGAAACTCAAACCTAAGTAAATTTGGTTAACAAAATTTAATTAAAAGCATTTAGAGAGGTATCTTTTTGTTAAGATCATTAGGCTTCCTATCACGTGCCTGGATAATGTGCCATATCATGCCCGGGATGACATACTATATCCCCTCTGTGACAACGCCCTGTCTGTGCCATCTGGCGTTGCGATAAGTAATCTAAGCTCAGGCCATCTAAGAGTCACATCTTAGCCCCAAAGCCGGCAATAATCGTGACAACGACCCTCGAAAAAAATGTATAAGCAACATAATGTACGATCTTCACATTGATCGTGCCCAACTTGGAGCAGCATGGGGGCACCCCCCTTTGGAGCATTGCCGCCCCTCCTCTGCAGTCGAGTGCATTGAAAAAAGCGTTTGAAAAACCGCACAAATTACAAATCATCTGCGAAACGTTTGGCAGGTGAAAGATGATGACGCACAATAGTATTTAGACGGGCAGGCAGGCAGCTGCGATGCGTTTGCTGTCACCGAAGGGGATTGGTGTCTTATAGAGAGGGGGGAGGGAGGGATCCTATATAGCGGTGTCAATATCTCAGCGGCATTAATGCAACCCAAATGCATTGTGATGTGAACCGTTAAACACTGAGTGACTGCATTCATTAATGGACCCAAAACTTTTACAATGGCCAACTCTGACATTTATGGCAGCATCATTAGTCACGAAAAATGCAGTTAATTGATTTTTAAATGAATTATTCGTTGACTAAAATTAAAATTTGGGTCTTTGGGGATTTTAATTAGGAATATATGAGAACATTAAGTTGATTTTGGTTAAGTTTGAAAGCTTTTCAATATTCATTCCAATTTAAAATATATACAATAAATAGCCATCGATCGAAAGCAAAATATGATTAAAATAGAAGCGTTCCTAAATTAAAGCATTTTCAGGGGTAAAAGGTGAACCACATAACTTAATTCATATCGCTGTTAACGATTACATTTTATAATATTTAAACAAGAGAGTGAGGATCGGCATCAGTTGTAGACATTTGCAAATTCTTCAGGAACCACAGGGAAATCTTTGTTTCCAATTTTCCATATACATTTTTAAAGCCATTCACAAATGTCAATCACACCTGTCCATATTTGGTGAGTCGCTCTGTTTGTGAATTGCCATTCGATAATAAATTATTTCATTGCCATTTTATTGAAGGCCGGCACTGAGATGCGTCTTTGGCAATGGAACCCAGACGAAGACGGAGTCTTGGCCAAACAGCCAGTGGATCATGGGCACTGCTTGGTATATTAACAAGAGCTAGGCATTGCAAATCAATGGTACTGTTTTATTTTTAAGTGATATATGGAATATAATATTAAATAAGTTTAATTCAATTTTAAAAATGTGTAAATCATCATTAAAAATCCATTACAAACACTATAAAAGTAATCAGGGAACTGCACTAAAATGGCTTACATTATGGCTAACAATCCCGCATTTCGCTTTTAAACGGAATGATGACCAGGTCGCAGCGGATATATTTCTATTTGTTTTGGCTGAATACACTTGGCTATAATCATGTAAGTAAGTTTTTACAGAATTGTGTGTTTTTTGAAAAGAAACGTTGTAAGAGAAAGGTTGTATGTGTCATTAAATCGATGTCTTTGATTTATTATACATATACAATCAGAGCCCCCTAAAAAATCCAAAATTAAAATTTTTTAAATGATTATGTCATCACAAATTATAAACAATTAAAATTATATTTAAAAAACTAAACTATCATTTTTAGTAACACAGAAAACCATGACCGGCTACTGATTATATATATTTGAGTCCAGTTTGGTTTAATAATTTGCCCTATAATTATGTATAAAAATAATATAAAAAAGGGAAACTGGGAATTAAAACTACATTTCTTCCTAGGTCATTGGTTCATATAAATTTAATGCCTTGGTTTGCGATGTTTGTGCCCCGGAAATGGGCTTCATCAAGCAGTGCAACATCAAGGCAATCGATCGAAAGCATAATATGATCAATATTGAAGCCTTTTTAAATAAAACCATATCGGAGGTAAGGGAAGAACAACAAAGGAACATTTAAATATTTATTAAAAGCAAATCTCATTCCAGTTTTCAATCCATTTCATAATGGTTAAGCGCGAAAGTGGCGGCTGGCATCCATTTATGTACGACATGACGATTGATATTTGCCACTTTTTTAAAAACCGCAGAAAGTTTTTTATACCAAATTTGATATATTCATTTATCAAGCCTTTTACAAATGTCAATCACAGCTGCCCATATAAGGTAGGTATATTATATATATGATGCATAATATAATATTTATAATATAAGATAAAAAAATGTTTATAATTTCATATTTTTTATAATTTAATTTCCCATCTTTAGGCTGGCTCTTATTTAAGTCTTCTAGGTTGGACCCCAAATGAAGAAAGTATTTTAGCCAAGTTTCCGGTAGATCCTGGGCAATATGGCCTACAAACCACTTGGTACATTAACAAGACCTCAGCAATGCAAATCAATGGTTCTGTTTTATTTTTTAAGTAACTTCCAAATATATTTTGAATATAATGTATAATGAACATTTAATCAGTATAATTCAATTAAAAAATTCTCACAAATCATAATTAAAACTCCATTAAAAACTCTTTAAAAGTAATCAGGGAACTGCAATAAAATGGCTTACATTATGGCTAACAATCCCGCATTTCGCTTTTAAACGGAATGATGACCAGGTCGCAGCGGATATATTTCTATTTGTTTTGGGTGAATACTCTTGGCTATAACCATGTGAGTAAGCTTTCATAGAATTGTGAGTTTTTTTCAAAGAAAAGTTGTAAGAGAAAGGTTGTCATTGAACAAAACTTATATTGAAATCGATTTCTTTGATTTATTATTGTATACAATCAGAGCCGCCTTAAATTTCAAATTAAAAATGAATAACAATTTGTTAAGTGTTTATGTCATCACAAATTATAAACAATTAAAATGATATTAAAAAACGAAACTATCATGGATTACCGAACGCACAGAAATTTTAGTAATAAAGAAAGCCATGACCAGCAGCATGATTATATATTTGAGTCTAGTTTGGCTTAATACTTTGACCTATAATTATGTATAAAAATTATATAAACAAGATAAACTGGGAATTAAAATTCAATTTCTTCCTAGGTCAACGGTTCATATAAATTCAATGCCTTGGTTTGCGACCTTTGTGCCCCGGAATTGGGCTCCATCAAGCAGTGCAACATCAAGGCAATCGATCGAAAGCATAATATGATCAATATTGAGGCTTTTTTAAATAAAACCATATCAGAGGTAAGAGAAGAACAACAAAGTAACATTTATATATTTATTTAAAGCAAATCTCATTCCAGTTTTCAATCCATTTCATAATGGTTAAGCGCGAAAGTGGCGGCTGGCATCCATTTATGTACGACATGAAGGTGGATATTTGCAAATTCTTTAGAAACCCCAGAAAGTTTTTTATACCAAATTTGATATATTCATTTATCAAGCCTTTTACAAATGTCAATCACAGCTGCCCATATAAGGTAGGTATATAATTTAAATAATATATTATATTTAATATATTTCCCATTTTTTAGGTTAACTCTTATTTAAGTCTTCTAAGGTGGTCCCCAAATGAAGAAAGTGTTATAGCCAAGTTTCCGGTAGATCATGGACAATATGGCCTGCATACCACTTGGTACGTCAACAAAATTAGGGCATTACAAATTAATGGTTCTGTCTTGTTTTACAAATAATTTTTCGGTTAATACAGTGATACAAAATTCTAAGAAAACAATTATTTAAAGTTAATTACGAATTGCTCCAGCTAAAGAGGTATTATATTTAAAATTTTCCACAAATAATATAATTGTTTTTTAGTATGTCTCTAATGTTATTTAAATGATTTTCCTATTGAAATATTTGATTTAATTTAAATTTGTTTAAAAAGAATGAAAATTCTATTTGATTCCAACTTGGCATGATTTTATTGGTTTATTTACAATTTTAAATAATATATTCGTGGTCTCTAAAAATATAAATATGGTATAATATATTTTATATATCAAAGGCACAAATTAAGATGGAAATAAATTAATTAAATATTGCATTTTAATAATACTTAAGTTGTAGAGAAACCCTTGTCCTTCGCCCTGTCCAACAATTGATGACATCACCGCCCCCTCTGGGTGGAACATGATCCAGTTTCTATATCCATATTTTTAGCCACACTTTCTAACCCTGTCGGTGGCATGCACATGGTGGCTTATTCAATCGTTGATAAGACGTAATGCCCAACCGGCTTGCATACTAACACAGATTCGGGCGGAGCTAACAAATTTTTTCGGTTTGTGGGCCACATTCGAGCGTGTCCAGCGTTTTGGCCATGCGACTCACGTTTAAGGCAGAAACGGTAACAATTCGAAGAGGCCAAAAAGCGAAAAATGCGCAAACCGTCCAAAGAAAAGCGAAGAGAAATGTTTGCTGTCGGCCACAGTTGGCTGCGCCTGCGCCCGCCTCATCACCACCTCCCGTATTTACTTTTAAAGCAAAACAAATAAGTGGCAGCGAAGAAAAGCGAAATTGTGATGGCTTAAAAAGCAAATAAACATCTCTAAAAAACTAAATTAAAAATAAAAAGGAAGTAGGTCTTAAGCAAGGGAATTTATAGGGAGCAACTTAATAAATCTCTGCTTCAGAAATTATAAATATATGGTATAGAAATTAGCTCCCAAAGAGTAACTGAATTCGTAACACTGTTTGGCTAACTGAAAGCCACGCACATTGGCTGGGATTACGAAGTGCCAACGCGTTTGGCTTGGTTTGGTTCGGCTTGTCCAGTTTCGAATGCTAATTTGGGTGCGGGAATCGATCATCGATGGCGGTTGAGTAATTATTTACGAGTGTCTCTTGCTCGGAGGCAGTCACTCCATTCATTCCGTCCGCCAGTCGCATTTCTGCGTCTTCATGTCACTCTTTTACACTCTCTTCCGCACAACAATGTTGCACAGAAAATAAAAAAACATAATTATTTTATGGTTGGGAAATTTTCAAGCATAAAAATCAAGATTGTAAAATCGGAAAGAGTTAATTGAGAGAGAAAAATTAAATATTTTTATGATGATTTTCAGGCATAATAAATATACAAATTAATTAACACTATTTTGTAGATTTTTTTATTGGGATAATAAAGGAATAAATCATGTTTGTTTCAATGTCAATAATTATTTTGCAAGGAAATCTTTGTTGTCAATTCAAAGATGTACTCAACACATAATTTATTTCCTTTGAAATAAAATATTGTTGCTGTATTAGGATCATTATACAGTTTTTTAAATATAAATCAATTTATTGTTTTACCAGATTTATATTAAGCAATGCAGCGGAATTGATTTAAAGCTTATAAATATTCAAGGGGTCATTGAATCAAAATAACAAAGGAATTTGCATGATGTTGTATGGTGTTAATATTAAATAATATAGTCAGCCCTGTTTTCATATCTGAATAACCCAATTTAAGATTAGCAGCTAATGATGATATTGACCTTGATTTTACAGATTGGCAATAAAGGGTTTTTTCGGATTTTTTAAATATTAATTAGACTTTTTATTAGGCATCATATTTATATACAAAACCTTTAATAAAGGCAGATATATTTCCATTATTTAAGAGAAATATTAAATATTTAATTACTGAAAAATTACTCTATAAATTCCCTTATAGTTTCAGTGCATTTTTCGAGTGTTCCTCAGCTGACTGTCACCTGCGTTCAACGCTCGCTGAAGTTCGGCAGATCAATCGAAGTCGCAGGCAGCGGCTTTCAATCGAACGTTTGCTTTTGGGGGCTTTCACTTTCCTTTGGGGCCGAGACTCTCACTCTTGGATTCTCTGGAGCCGCTCTGCTCTGCTCTTTTCAATCTCTTCTTTGCTCTTATTCATGATTATTTTTTCAATATTTTTTTTTGTAATATTTAGTAAGCCGGGTTTTGGCCCGATGGCTATTTTGCATGCTGCGCCACTTTTGTAGCGCTTTATTAGCTCGCCGTCTGCCTCTCTGACTCATCTGTTTGCTGAATACTGATTATTTTTACTCAATTCGTTCGTTACCTCACAGTTTGACCGCAAAGCAACGAAAAACAAAAAGGAGGCTATATGTATTACCCAATTGAAAATATGAACTGCAGCTAATCTGAGGCACTTGAGCAGCACTAGATGACCATTGGAATCAGTCCGGGATCAGCCGGAAAATCAGCAGCTATTCAAGTGGCACAATTTACGCCGCAAACTCACTCAGATATATTCAATTGGCTGGCTGGCAGGCCAGTTAAATTGAATAATTGCATTAACTGGAACTAAAAAGTGTCATGAATTGAGCTCGCCATAAAAATGGTGAAATTCCAGCAATTTAATGTTTCGCACTTGGCTGGAAAAATTCCCATTAATTTGTATTTTAAATGTATTATAAAATCTGCAGTTACAAGTAACTCATGTGGAATAATAGATTTAATCATTTATAAGCAAAGCAAGGTGGAGAAATGCTAATTTGAGTATGAATTAAATGCATGAAGTTCTCTTGGAATTAAATTAATTTTAAACTCATAAATAAACATTTAAACAATATGTTTATTATACTCATGGATGTTTAATTAAGTCATATTATAAATGCACTAAACACGTTGTTAAGTTCCTGGAATTTTCACCTGCACAAAACCGCAGCTTAAGTCTGTCTACCAGCTCACAAGCCTTTCTATAAATAAATAATTAAAATTCGCAAAGCCAAACTTAATACTTTATTTCATGATGTTAACGTGGGCGCATAATACAGAGTAAAACAATGACTAATTAGTTTGTAATTGAATTAAGAGGCACGTTCTGTTCAGGCCATTGAATTCGCAATCTGCAAATGGCACGTTGTACTTCATGACAGCGAAACTTAATTCCTATTTGCAGTTGAAGATGCCAAAGATTGAAAACAAATGCAGTGGGTTTATTTAAGGGATAAAGGAACAATGTAAAAGGTTTAAAAAAATAACAAAAAAATTGTTTAGAAAAATCTTTACGCCTCTGTTGAATTTATATTATAAATAAAGTTAAAAACCAAGTAATAATTTACCAAAATAATCAGCAAACATTTGGGTTTTTATTGCTAAAGAGAACTCAAATTCCCAATATATTTACTCATTAAAATCTTGCTTAATTTGTAAAACAATTACCAGTAATGATCAATGATTGCTCCACTGTGCCCAGCACACGAGTCTTAAAGGGCTTATGCAAGGACCCCGCCCACTTCCACATTTAACCCATGAGCTCTTCCTGATGAAGACACTTGTTTGCTCTCTCCAATGGCTTGCTTGGCCAGATGCTGGACTTTTTGTTTTGAAAGCGTTTCGTTAAATGGCCCTGAAGTGGCATTCGTTGCGTTGGATAAACGTGTTTCCTCGAACTCGCAGCGGAGATAAATTCCAGATTTTTGCTAGCCGGCTGATATGTCTAGCCATTTGTCTATTTGCGGCGATTACCTCCGCTACGTAGTTGGCTTTGGTTCAGGTACAGGTGTAGTCATGGTAACTAACTCTTACTGCTCATATTAGCTACCTGCTGCTGCTGCTGTCGGCTGCTGCTGTTGCTTTCAGCATTTTTAATTGAATGAAAAAAACTGAAGGCAGCTGTGACTGTTATAGTTATGAACGAGCTTGTTGTGGGTCGGACTTTCTAGTAATTTATGCCACAGTAAATATTTCCTGAGTGTCTAGATTTTTAATTAAATGCAAAACAATAAATCTGTTCTAAAAATAAAACATTTCTATAAAATCAAACAAAGTAAATTTGACTACAATTTACGTATTATATTTCCCATTAAATTATAAAGATAATCAAGGATTTCCCCGGACTTTGTTTATTATTCACTTTTAATTGCTTATTAAACAACTCATGATTGTTTTTCAATTTAACTTTTTAATTGCTGATTGCTTTCATGGAAATTCAATACAATCGTAAAGCTGGCATCAAATCGAAGAACATACATAAATCTAATATTTCTCACAAAATTAATTTTAAATTGTATGTAAATAACCTTTTTGGGGGAATATCTGTACTTGAGTTGGCTGCAACTGAAGCTGCGTAACTGAGAAACTGCGTAATTCGCCAATTACACTTGCAATCCAATCATTGGGGTTGTCAGTCACAAAATTATCCGCCTCTGCAATTTTCCTTGAAGGAAAAAATAATACGGAAAATCCTCCTCTGTTTCCCTGCCAGGGAAAATGCTTCAAAGTTTTTGTGAATGGCTTCTGTCGCAACATTTTTCTTTTTATATTTTTTTTTTCTTCTACCTAGCAACTTGTTTGTTCAAAGTTTTGTTCCTCAAGTTGATAAATATTTAATCGTGAGGAATGGATGGGGGCACAACTGCTGTGGCATGGATAGACGGCTATCCACTTAAAATGTAAATGGAAATACATGTTTGCAAAACAAATCGCTGATATGAATGCATTTGCATTTCGCGTAAAAGGTTCCCATCGGGAGATTATGATTTGATTTGACTTTGCCACTGAAGAACAATGATTGAAACTATTGAGATGTTGCAAAATATGAATAAAAAGATGAAGAAATCTTAAGTTTTAAGTTGAAAAAATAATCCAAAGAATATTGTAATGATTGGTTAACATTTAAAAGTATTTTAAGGCATTTTTTTTAGCCACAATTTCTGATTAAAATCTATATTAAAACAGCAACAAAATTATATATAATTATTATCAAAAATGCATAGGGCTATTATGCAAGTTCATGTAATAAGGAAATAATTACAGCTCTAAAATAATACATGAATTACAAATTCCAATATGTAAGCCCCACCCGTTGGTTATTAATTTTAAATTAGAACCATTATGATTTTCCTTCACCTTTTATATAATGTTCTTTTTTCCCCACATTTTTGGTTTGGCATTTTGCCAACTTTTTAATTTGCTAATTTTTTGCTGAAACAAAATACCTTTATAATCCTTTAATGGAAAATCCGTTACGCAGCAGGAGGGCAAACGCGTAATGAGAGTAAAAAATTAATTTACGCTTTTAAAAAGTTTCCACGAAATTCTGTTGAAATTTTAGAGTGCCCTCAAGTTGCACGTTTATCCACTCAACCGCTGAGGACAAACTGGATAATAAACTTTTAAATTAGATCAAAATTAGTATGCTACAGGAATTTGACTTTATATTATCCTATTAAAGAAAACAGCAATTTTGACTACATTTTTGGGGCGATTTAAATTAATATGTTTACAACAATATTAATTGTAAAGGTTAAAGAAATGAAGGAGGTTTTAGGTTTCACTACCTTTTTACTAACTTTTTTAATAATTTAATAATTGAAACAAATATCTCTAAGAAAACCAATTTAAAGTCGAACCCCCAAAACATTTACTGGGGCTTTCCTGCTTCCGTTTAGCACTCATTTTAAGCTGTCAAACAATTTGGAGCTTTAAACGAATTTCCTTTTGAAAATTGTAATTGCCCTTTGAACCTCCATTTATCCGCTTATCCGGTCAGTACAGTCCGAGACAACGCTGTCAGTCCGGGGCTGTGAGCACGCACACTGCTGGCAACGTGAGAAATGATTCAATTCGGGGCTTTTTACACTCATTTTATCATTGCTGTTTCGCTGTTTCGCTGCTTTCTTCAATTTATATAAGTCTAATTAGAATTGAGTGGCTCGGCCTGAACTGGACCGGTATCTGCGGGGGATTTCAGAGGTTACCAGGGTGCAAATCGGTCACTGGACTCGCTGCCCGCATTTATTACTCATTTATTCCCTGTTCTGTTGGCGACAGGATGAGAGTTCGAGAGGCGGGCAGCAGAGATTTATCCTCGAAATGGAGACACAATCTGGCGGATTGTTTTCATGTTTTCGCGTTGTTTTGTTTTTGCTTTTGCATTTACTACAGTTTAAGTTACAGATAATTCAATTAATTACACGCCAGGCGACCTCGACAGCATCGTTAGCTATCGACAGACAGTCGCTGAATTAATTTTCCCCTGCCAGCCAGCCTGAGCTCACTTTTACTTGAGGAAGGGGTAAACCACTGTGGTTATTCGCTAATTAAGACTCTGAACGCAGTTTATCCACAATTTTAAGGGTGTTTAATTATTCGTGAAGTGGGAGAAGCAAATGCAAATGTTATGGTTTGTTTTCTAAGCCTCAGGAGTTTCTTTAAAAGGTTTCAAGTTATTTATTTTGAGAGTTAATTTTCACTTTAAAATATATTAATTTATTCTTCCATTCAAAGAGTTTCCTACTAGGAAATTCCTAGTTTCCTTCATCATTTTCTTTTTTATTTTCCAGCGAATCAATTATGATCCTAAGGCAAAGGCTAGGTAAACAAATTATTTTTCTTCTGCGAAATAGTAAAAGATTGAATTTTAACCTTAAGATGACAAGTTTCTGGTTTCTCAGAAGCAAAACTTTTTCTACACTTTTCCACGAACCAAAATCAATAAAAAAAAAATAAGTTTTCATCATGAAAATCTTTCAGAAATAATAACTTCTCCAAGGACTGAAAGTTTCTTGATTCTCAGAATTAAAAAATGTCCTGAAAGGCACATTTAAATTGAAAAACGATTTTCCCTTGACTTTTGTGGAAATTGTAACTACGCTGGGGAACGACTGTACTGCCACTCGGCGGAGGCAGTAATCAATGTAAATTTTCCCCCCTTTTTTTGCGCAATTGACTGCGACCTTTATTTGTGGCGACGCGCCAATTAAAATGCCGTTGATTGGAAAGCAGCAGCAGCAGTAAGGAAAAATCCCCTCCCGGCAAACCCGGCGAAAAAAACTAAACAAAAACAAAAAAAAACCAGTAATGTCGACTAAGACAAAGTGAGAACGGAGCAACAAGTTGGCGGACAGCGGCTGACATTAAACCTTAACTAGACCACTGTGTGTCGTGGTGGCTGCAGGTGGAGGCGGTTTGGTAACCACTGGTTACCTGTTACCAGGTAATACCCATCGGCAGCCACCAGCCAACCACATTGCATAGACTGAATTCGAGTCGGAATCTTGAATGCGCATATGATTATCCGGTGGAATTAGTCAATAAGCTGCGGTTGCCATTGCCTCGTTATTGTTTCAGTTTCAGTTTCTGATTCAATTTCAGTTTCTATTTCAGTTGCTGTTTCTTGCTTTTCATGAGAACGGCAATTTCCACTGCTGCTCAGTGTCCTAATTCCGTACTAATTAGCCCGTTTTCTCCGAAAGCACCAATCAATTATAAATTTCCTATGAAACCAGAAGCAATTAGAAGCTTTTGCTATAATGAGCACAAAGGACACAAAATACTGAAAGGACATGAACCCACAACCAAAAATTCCATCAGTTCTGATGCTGTTACTAATGTGTTGATAACTGAAAACAGATTTTCTTTTGCTCTAACAGGTGTTTTCACCTGGCCCAGAGGGTGTTTTGTGTTTTACAAATAAAATCTGTGTTACGTTTAATTAGGTAAGCTAGGGAATTTATGAATCAATTTTATGGCTTGCTTTAAGGGATATTTACTGCAACTTTTTAATGGCAGAAGATGAACATAAAGTTTAAATAAATAAATCGCAAAACTTTATTGGAAATAAAGGTAATAAAAAAGGTTTCATAATTTTCCTAAAATTTATAGGAATTTGGTATTTTCATTAATATTAATATAAATATTTAAATCATTTTTATTGCTTATTTTGAGAGATAATTTAGTGTAGTTTTTTAGTGTCCGAAGATGCCAGCCAAGTTTAAATGTACTTCAACGACATTTAAAATACATAATATATTAAAATATAGTTTAATCTATAGTTATTTCAATTAATCAATCAACTAAACGTAAATATATTTATGTTTATAAAACAATAAAAATAAGATTGAATGCCCTTTCATCTCCTTACTTAACTTATGATTTTCCTGAAGAAAATGACTGCTGGAACTCGTAAATAAAAATTGATTTTTGTAAGTAATAAATAAATGGGGATAAATGCGTGAAGTTCAAGGATTTTCCAGTTCTCAGAATTTATTATTGAATACAAATTCCTAAACAATTTACTAAACTCATAATGAATATTAAACTTTATTCAATATTAATTTACTGTATATTATATTTTCCTCCCCCTAACGAGTCCATATTTTGTGGCTTCAATTTCCCTGGAAAAAAAAATGGTTTCAAGAACAAAGGAATTTCATAAAAAATATATAATAATAGCACATATTTCCGGCATTCCCAATCTTGATTAAATTTCCTGCAAAGCTTAATCCCTTTTATATGAAAATCGATTTGCTGAAAATGAAAATAGTTGCGGTTGCGAGGGCGATACATTATTTCGTATTATTTCGTCAGGTGAGCAAAGGTCTTGACATTTTGGCATCACCACATCTTTCTTCAGGTCCTGAAATAGTCTTTTTTCCCAGATTTGTTTTTGTTTGGCGATTCGTTTGTTGTTGTTGCCAGGCAACAAATATGGAACACACATAAACTAACTGGAAGTGCAGCAAGTCGAAGTTGATATACTCTTGCAGTGTAATTAAAATTAATTTTTTGGAAGGCATCTGGGGGATATTTAGGTTTAATTTAAATACATTTAAGATTTACAAAGGATTTTAATATATTTTTAATATTTGTAGTCCGTATTTATCTATTTAAACCCTTTCCTGATTGATAATTCTAAGGTCCTTCTGCCATAAAATTGTATATCTAAGGACATTCACAGCGTGATGGATTCGTTAACTGAGGGACTCTGGGACTCACCTCATGGGCCTTGGGATGCTGATGCTGACAGTTGTGAGCGTTGGCCGAAACGGCCAGCCAAAGGCAGATGCCAAGGGCCGCCAGGAATTTGGCCATGTTGAGCGGCGGGGGAATCAGTGCAGGTGGCGGCGGTGTTGGCGATGATGGTGGGCTTTTGGCCATATTTCGTTTGCTAATTACACGGTACTACTGAGCATGGTTATGATTTGTTTGCCAAAACAGACGAAAAACTCTGATTTATTTCCAGTTGTGCATTCTTTGTTTACTTTTTCGCGCTGTTTGCTTTTGTTTGCCTTTGTTTGCTTTGTCAATTAACTCGCGCGAAACCGGCTCGAATCCCTCTCGCACACACACACACAGAGAGACACAGAACACACACCAACACACACAGGCGGTGGACTACTTTTTGTTTGTTGTTGTTTCTATTTCTTTTTTTATTTTCGGGTGGGTGTGTCCGCCAATCTTAGCCCACGCCAAAAACTACAACAACAACAACAGAACGAACCCAAACATAAACACCAAACCCAAAACACCAATCGAAATGTGCAACTATCGCTGGGTAAATGTCAAATTCTCATGAACTTATGAGTGCATTCTGTTGAGGACTGCGAGTCGCCGGCACATTCACATCCTTTTGGACACAATGGACACCAAATATCCGGGATATTTGTGGGTTTTCATTCACAAAACCGATGCCGAAAACACTCGCGAATTAGGGGTGTGCGTTGTGCGGCGATGGGGGGACGGGGGTGGACAACAAACGGAGAAAAATAACGCAGATAATGCGGCGTCTTTCCTTTCGAATTGAATTTTTTTTCGAACTCGAATTTGTATCTTGCACCCGTACTTATAGGTTTCAAAGCGCACCGAACAGAGCCGAATGGCATCCGAAAGATAATCAGCTGACCTGAAGTCGCTCTAACCAACACTGTCATTCCTCCGATTTATGCGATAGTTTTGCTACCTCTAACTGAACTGTTTGCGCTATATTTAAATTGTTATCTTTATCATTATTATTCATTTTTTAGTATTTAAAGGAAATTTTCAAATAATTATACATTTCAAAATTTGCGAAACTATTTGCAGTGACTTAAAGTTTTTGTAAAATTTTATATTTCCTTCAATTTCCTTCAAAAATCTGAAGGAACAATTTTAATGTTAAGAAAATAAATATAAAATTAATATAAACACAGTCAAAATATTTTCTATTCGACTAAAAAATATCAAATATTAAGGAATTGACTAAAAAAGCATATATATGTACATAGTTTTGAAATATACAAAATTATCCTCAAATTTAAATAAGGGAGAAAAATTGCCAACTTTAGTAAGTATATCTTATTATTACAATTTTACTCACAGAACAATACTTTTACTTGTTTTTAAGCTGAAACACAATCATTTTATACTTGCAATAATAGTTCAAATAATACAATTTTCTTATTTTTGAATCCGTCACAGCAAACGGTCTGGCAGGAGTCCATTACTCGTCTGCTCATCCCATTAAGAATTCGCCGCCCGACGAGGATAACATGGATATGGTTCTGTTGGAGGACAACTCAAGCTTCCAGATTCAAGCAGATCTCATTGAATTCTCATAGCAGGAGATTCGACTGGCTCTGTGGCACCAGCAGCAGGAAGAAAAGCTCAGCGATTGCAATCTGATTCGGAATGATATCCACGCAAGTGTTTCGTAGGCGGGCCACAGTAATCAAGACTGAAATTAAAGGTACAGTTAGAGGATTTAATTACTTTTACTACATATTTTACTTATTAAATTCGACAGACCCCTCACGACATCCAAGACACCTTTGAGTCTCTCCCCTCAGGCTACTCCACGGACACCAACGATGGCTCTCAGGCATCTTCCACTCAGCGAGCTGTAACATAAATAAATAAATTTTTATTAAATTTAAATGCAAAACAATATAATGAATATTCTTGCAGAGCACCTTCTCCTTTGACTTTGTGGCCGATGGCGAAGTGGACACCGAGGAGCAGTAGGTGTATCTAGTCTCGAACACGCTCTTCAATATCTTCTGGCGCGGCATGCCCAACGATCATCCGCACTGCTGGCAGAAGCGTGGCCCCAGGTCTCGGGATGCATTCATTTACGGGCTTTGAATAACGAGCTCATCACCTCGCATCTTTCGCCACGTCTGTGCATCCTGGAGATGGCAGGTCTCGCTCTTCGACGTCTCGGAGCAAGGCATGAACCAGGGGAACGCACTCGCACATCTTGAACATGGTGGTGCTCGGCTACGAACTGTGGTACTCGGCTCCAATTAAGACGAATTGAAAAAGTGCTTCGCCAAGCTGCTGAATGGAGTTCTGCCTTTGCTGGATGCTCTTAAGATCTTCCAGCAGGGCTCCTTGGACGATTGGTCCGATATGATCCGTCTTTGCCTGCTGCTCAAGTGCTTGCATCATCTGCTGCATGCTATACTCCAGAGTCGTTCCACGGATGATCCCTTTGGAGCTATCCTATCTGTTGTACAGCATCAATAGGACCCTGGATAATGCCATTAAAGGATGGTTTTTACAATTTATGTACAAATAGTGTTTCATTCTCTTACCTTCTGCTAGTTGACAACCCGGAGGAATACTTCCTCCTGATGACTGTGATGAAGGTGTTGCTGGGGAACGGCCACGTTGCTATTAATTTGGATTTTACTCGATCTGCTTTCCATTTTTTAGATTTGTTATTATTATTGTTATTTGTTTATTTCAATAAAGTGTGACCGAATACTCAATAAAAATGCACGAAAAACCAGTGCTACAAATGTCACAGTTTTGCTCACAGTTTTTTGAGATTTTTTAGGAAGAAAGTTTTGAAATTTGTATCTGTGGCAACACCAACTCGGATGTGGCAAGCAAACGTTAAGGCCAAGATCCATCAAAAACGTTTGCGTTCTTCCACTCGGCAACGTTCGGCTTGGTTCGGTTTTTGGAAAAACGTATAAATACATGTGTAAGCGAGGCATTCGGAAAAAAAATTTTAACGGTCGGACGTGTGGCGCGCTGTCGAAATTCGAATCGAATACAGCTCGCGCGGTGCTGCGTTCTCTCTGTGTGTGTGTGTTTGAGCGCCTCCGTGTGTGTGTGTGTGTGATTGTTTGCTGGCGATTGCGTTAAATAAATTGAATTAAAGGCCCCCGAAATTAAATGCAAAACTGGCCACGGCTCTAAATTGAGTTTATGCCCCACTAATAAATATATGCCAAGTGATAAGGGGACAGACGCCACAAAAGTCTACGAGAAATTCCAATAGGAAGAGGCAACAAAAAAGTTCTGCACAGCAGAGTGTGCGAGTGGGGCGGGTAAACACAGATGGGAGAGCGAGAGACGAGATAGCAAAACAGAACACAAAGCCGTTATAATATCAGCTGCATATTTTTTTCGCTCACTTTTTGTTGCTTTCCTTCTTGTTTATTTACGCGCGTGATTTTGTTGATGTTTTGATCGGCCGCCTGCAAAGTCGTTGTTGTTGTGATATCCAACCGGTGTTTTTCGGTGCAACTGAGCTCCCCCCCACGCCCCAGACCCTGCATCCTGTTTGTGTAAAGCGGGAACAAAAAATATATCTCTTGGAACACACAAAAAAATGCAGCAGGAAGTGTGATGTCACCGCATTGGCCCCGCGCTCCAGCAACAACAATATTAAGATCTACCATTATCGCCAACAACAACAAACGCAAATATCGCCCCACAGCAGCAGCAAACAACAGCAACAAGATGAAGATGCAGTTGCACTTTGTGCATTTGTTGTTGTTGCCAACGCTGCTACTGCTGCTCGCCACATGGTTCCATATCATTGAGGCGGCGGAAGCGTCAAAAGGTGAGTTTTGTGCTATGCTTTTTCCCGGGGGAAAACTCTAATTTTTTAATTCAAGGAACTCTGTGATTTCTACGAACTGCATTTACTGTAATTTTTCAAAGAAGATTAAAATTTCAATACCAAATTATTGTTATTAAATTGTTATAAATTTTGTTTTGTTTAGTTTATTAAAAGTTATGCTAAAAAAATATTAAAAAACAATGTGATTTTTGAAAAATTTGTATTTTATTATAATATTAAACGAATTTCGGTTTATGGTTTTAATTTTTGTAAATAGTTAGCTTGAAGGTGAAATCGAAAATTATATTGTAATTTTTTATTGTTCATAAAAAATATGCATTTGACAGCAATAAAACAAAAGCTATTTCTCTATTAATTTTACATTTAATTAATTCCATAAAATGTGACAGATGGCAATCAAGTTAGTGTAGTGTTTTTTTATTTTTTTGTTAAAAAAAAATATACAAAAAATAGCGCCAGATGCCAAAGCCAAACATTATCTGTAATTATGCATAATAATATTTGGGGGTGTCCTTAGAGAATTCGAATAATATAAGGGTTTTGGGTACATTATATAGTTATGATTTTCTACAGAAAAAGATTGCAATACAAATAAAAAACGCGTAAAAAATTATTCCACAATTTAGATTCAAAATATTGAATTAATTTAAACAATATATCAGCTATTCTTGGTATTAAAATGTTTCTCCTTCTGCTCACAGTTTAATATTCTATTTAGTTTCTGACAACTTGAATCGAGTTTTTTTGCCTAATCAAGTTCTCAAAACACTGACGCACAAGTATTGTGCTTATAAAAATAAAAAAAACTCTATCACAAGAATGTGTTAATTTTATTTGGCCGAAATAGATAACACAATTTGGGCTAGGTGTTGGTCATATAAATGGTATGTGAAAAACAGTTCGATAAACTTCTACCGGTTAGTGATTCACTCGAAATGCTCTTAAAAAAGCATTAACCATTAACTTTACATTATCTAAATGCTAATGGGGTTTACCTGCAAGTTAATGAGTTGTTGTACATAGTAATATAATAATATGTTTACTTTTGGTAATAATTTAAGTGACATTGATTTAATTCAATTTAATTGCAAGAGTCTAAATTATTTTTATTGCCAGGCTAAAAAGGCAATTATTCACTTTAGAAAATACTACATTCAATTGTCTTTAATAACTGCAAGGCAAAAACAATAACTAAATATATTAGTTTTGGTGTGGAAATGTACTTTTTTAAATGACTCATGGGGGAGTATTATAAAGCCTTAAAGGTGTGGCGAAATTGATTAGATGGCTTGATAAGTTGTATTACGAATTTACAGAGATACTAAATATTATTTATTTTGTGGAGCTCACAACTCTTCAATTTAATTCTTTTTATAAATACTTCTTGGAAACATATCGCCTAATAAATTCTATAAAATAATAAAATACATTTTTTTTTCAATAGTTTAGACTCTTTTAACCAAGTCTAACTTCTCATTACTGGCCAACTCAATGTGTAATATTATTATTTATTATTTATCTTATTTAACAGCTACTCCTTTCGAGTAACAAATCCCTTTAAATTCGAGTTTAAACCACAGTGCAGCACCTCCCATTGGCCCCGCCTCGCAGCCCGTCGTTGTTGAACAACCTTGAAAAACCAGCTTCTCTATTTTGTTGATTTTGTCGTTGTGGCTGGCGGCGGCTGCTTCCACTTCAACTCAGTTGATGTTGTTGTTGCAGGGCCTCGGAATAGAGAGATTATGGCTGGGCGACTGCGACATCTCCCTAGGAATGGAGAATCCCCACCACGTCTCCTGGCGGTGGCCACTTGGTTATCTGCAAAGTAGTTTTCGCTTTGTCTTGTCCATTTGGGGCTCTTGGCTATTGGCAGCTTGGGCGTTTGGTTTTGGGCTTATCTGACAGTGACAGTGTTTGTGGCTTTATCAAAATCTCACGTAGCGCCGAGATAGAGAGGCGCCCCTATGCAAATCCGTTGATTGCCTTCACTCACGTAGCGCTAACCAAACGCAAATGTTTCGTTTTGGCCCTTACCAAAAACAAAAATAAAATAACCAAAAAAGTGGCAAAAGTAAAAATCGATTTTAAATGCAGTGGCGTGCTTAACTTTTACTCTCATTGTGGCAGATTTATCCGGCAAAGGTAAAAACTTTCTTCTTTTTGGCCAAAAAGGCCGCTTTGTTGGGCCACAATTGGTTCCAACACTTCTTGTACTGTACGCTCGTTATTTTCTTTTCTTTTTTGTGCTTTTAAATGAATTTATTTTTTACGATTTTCATTGTCATCAATTTGAGCCCGAAAAGGTCAGCGCCTTAAGTGCAGACACTCCACAAAACCGAACTTGGTTCTGGCCAAACTCTCTGCTTTTGGCAACTCGTTTCTTGTTCGCGGCTAGAGGCAGTTGCCATTGTTTGATTTTTATTTTGTGTTGCCAACTGCCGGCGTTTTCCTTCAGCTATATATGTATATACTATATTTGTAGCTTAACAATTTTTATGTCATTTGCGCAATTATATGGCCAAATAGCAACCTCAGTTAGTGTTCAAAACGGCCGAAAAGTAAGTGGCCAGGTGAGGTAACACAACGCTCGTTATTCACAAATGAGTAGGAGTTTCGGTAGATAATTGTCAAACAAAAATATTGCAATTAAGTTTAGTTTTTTTTGCTACCACTATAAAAGTGGTTATAATATTTTTGAAGGCAAATAAAGCAGGGAGATTAAGATTTGACTTATTTTAATTGTTTTATTTGAGCAAAATATTTACAAAATCTGCTTTATAAATATAAAATATAAAATAACATTTAAATAATAAATAAAACATGTTGAAATAAATAAATAAAATCATTTAAAGATGGGTATATTTTCGGTTCAATTTTATCTTAAAGTTACTGAAATCTAATTGAATGATATTCCTTAATTATAGTTTTTGAAGCGACTTTAAAGAATGACTTGTTGAACAATAATTAAGCATTAAATTTGGGTTTTATTTCCGGTTCTTTTTCCAACATTTCTGCTGACTTTCATTGACGATTCCCCTGCGTTTCATTAACTTTCTGGAGACCTTAAGAGTTTGTGTATAAAAAAAACGAAAAACACGCCTTCACAACAGTGACAGAGACCAGTCCGGTTGTGTTTTCTTTATCACGCCCTTTGTTTACCCATGTGGCACTAAGTTGAGCAATTTACCATTAACATTATCACGAGCAGCAGGTAAGACAGCAGAAGGCATCATTAATATGCGGCATTGTTGCGGCCTTAAATGGGCTTGGCCCAAGAGCGTGGGAGCCGGCTCAACTTGGCCAGAATGACACTCCATTCAGAATGCAGTTACCAAGAGAGCCATTTGCTTTAGTCCAAGTTACTAGCAGCGTCAACTCAAGTGGCCATCGGACTTAATTGAGCCTCAACTCAATTTACAGAATTTACAGAACCCACAGAAACCCAAATGGACTGAAGAAGCTCTTTTCAAGCTCTTCTTGATTGAGTCAGGTCAAAAGAATTTAAATGTAACCGAGCTTCTGCTTCTCTCTTTTTTATTTCTCTACATTTCTACATCTATATATTCTCTGATTCTGATTCTCTAGTTTCTCCTCCACTCGTAACGGAAGCCTCTGAGCATGCATATATTAGTAGTCTTTCTCCTGGTCTCGGGGACTCTGAATTGAACGACATTAGCATAAATTGCGTCGCCTCATAGAACGTGTTTAGAGAGCTTGTCAAAGGGTATATAGACTCCAGGAAATCAACTTAAGGGAAGGGCAGCCAATCCCCCCTCCAGCAATTAAGAAATAATAGATGAATGGAGGCAAAAATGTCAATATATCAAGTAGTTGAGAAGGAAGGCAACGCAAAATGCCACGAAATATCCATTTTATTCGCCACACAGAGATGGAAAAGTGGTTGATTTCGTTTTTTTTATCCAGCTAAAGTTGAAATCTATATACAAATAAATCAATATCATTTGAGTTAATAGAAAAAAGCCTTGATTAAATATACATTTAATGCCACTTTATAAAATTAATGCAGAGTTTGCCAGTAAAGCATTTCTAAATTCTATAAATTTTCTATAATAAAATATTTATAATGTAAATGTGAGCATTACCTTTCTTCCAACTGAATAATTTAGATAGAAATCAATATAAATTGATTCGCCTTGAACTGCGAGAGGGTCATTATCGTATAATTGTTGCAGAAAAAGGACACGTGCGCCGTGACAAAGTCCTGATTCACTTTTGACCTGGACACGTGCCCGGCATATCCCTCGATTATAGGAAGTAATAATAAAATGCGTTGAGGGGGTTGCATCCCTGTGCAGGTTACGTGTACCAACCAAGCATTGCGGAGATTAAGCCTAAATTAAAGCCAGTTTAATTGCACCACAAAAGACGTCAGAGGGAGGGTGGTGGTGGTGGTGCACCAAATAAGTTTTGTATTTGTATTTACACCACTCTCGAGCCGACAAACTGAAACAAAAGTGTTTCTCGAGGGCAGCTCATGTTATTTATGACTCTATTTCCCTAGTTAAGCCAGGGTGAGTTCGCCAGACAACCCCGGAAAAAGTATGTCCTTAATGCATTAGTCATCAAGTTGGGTGAGCCGAGGAGTAAGAGCAATCCAAAATAGGCAGGGCACCCTGTACAGTGTGTACACCAAAGGCAAGTGAAAGAATGCCCCAAGAAAGCACTTGAAAAACTTTTGTTTATGCCAGCAGCCAAAGGAAATCACGTTTGTTTGCGGCAGCAGCAGCAATTTCCTCTAAACAAGCACCCAAACAAATAACAAAGAAATGCCAGCCGTGGGAGATGAAATGCATTTGAAATGCACTGAAAAAAATTAAGACGAGGACTTTAAAGCATAAATATATATAATATACCTTCCTTGGATATTTATTTAATAAACCAAAATAGCCAAAATTTAAGTGTTGAAATATAATATAAAGAGTTTTAGAGAGGTTATTATTTTACCTTCATAAAAGTGTAGAAATAAAATAGGTGGCCTATTTATTAGACCCTAGAAAAAATGTTTAATATTGAAAAAATGTTAGGAAACCTCTTTTAAATCTTTAAAAAATATATAAAAGTATAAAGTAACTTCTTAAAAATTAATTCCCAGAGAAAAGTATAGTTTACCCTTATCATATTTATAAATAGCCCAAAAAATAAATGTTTTAAAATATTTGGAGATTACAAAACTTTTAAAAAATATTTTTAAAACTATAAATTAATTGCATAAAAATTAAATTTTACAGGTAGTAAAGTTACGAATAAACAAACCGAAAAAACAATATTTTTGAAAACTAAAGATTAGATTTCTAATCAATGGGATTTGGAAATCTACTGGAAAATAAATATAGATGAAATTAAATGAAAGAAAGTAAATATACATAAAAAGGCATTTTTAAATATTATTATTGAAAGAAAGTATACACAGAAAGGCATAATTAATTTCTTCGAATAATAATATACAAATATAAATGTAAAAATTTCAAAATTTCCAAAATTCCCCATTAAATCTTAAGATTAAAAAAACCTATTTTCTTCCTGTGCCTTCAGTCAGGCATCAATTGTGCCCTCTTTTGTTGTTGTTGCTGTTATCGCTTGTGCAATGCCAATGCAACGCTTGATTGGGAAATTGAGGAGGGAAAATCAAAGCGGCCAAGGGGAGGGGATAAATGTGAAGGCTGGAGGAGGAGAGGTGAAGCTAAAAAGAAGAGCCCGGCCTGGCCTGGCCTGGCACAAGGTAAGCCCCTCCGGATGATTAATCAAAATAAAAGAAATGAATCGAAGTGGCGGAGAGCAGCAGAGGATGCGGTTCAGAGGACAGTGAAAGGCCAAAAGCAATCAAGTGAATAAATAATCATAAAAAGCGGAGGACACATCGGAGCTCGGGGGATCTTAATGGAAAATAGCACTTCTCTAGCTTTACTCTCTCTCTCTCTCTCTCTGTTTGGTATCTGTTTTGGTTAATTTATGCATAGAGCCATTGGGATTTTTGTTGTGCACTGACTAGCATCAGTAATGGGATGCGACAACAGCAACAAAAATAATAACAATAAAAGCAGTGGCAAAATATTCGCAACGGAAATGCGACAACACGCCAGAGTGATTCCGGGAGGGAACTATGGGAACAAACACTAGAAAAAATAGTATTTGAAAAGTTTAAAATAAGAAAATGATAACCAAAATATGGCAAAAGTTATATGAACTCTGATAAGACAGGAGAAAATCTTTCCCAAAGAAATTTATTTACAAAAAGTTTATCAAACATTCTCAATTAATGAAACTTATCTTTTATTTTTGCCAGTGGCAGTGCAGCAGGCTGAAACCTCTTCCTGGTTATGGTCAATGGGTTTTGTGGGTCCCGGATACGGATTCAGATTCAGATTGGGATTTGGGTTCGTTTCGTGGCTGGACAGTTGCTAATTTACCATCATTGCAAGTCATTCAGACTCGCTCTTCGAGTGTTGCAGTTGCAGTTCCATCATCCTCCCATGGGAGCGACGCACTGGGAATCACTCATGCAATTCGTATGGAACGTAGAGGTGTCCCCAACACCACCTCTGCCTCTATGCCCCCTTGCTTCCTGGTTTGGCGTAGGTGTGTGTGCGCTTATTTCGAAAACTAAACAGAGCAGAGGAGAAGGGGAGCAGGGAGCAGGGAGCTGTGTTGCGGCGACATCCACAACTGTGATGACGTCGCTTTTTCAGGTTCACTGAACTGAAAAATACCAAATTCTGTTTACGTTTACGTTATACATATATGTACATAAGTTTTCTCTCATTTTTTTGTTTTTTTTTTTACAAAAGTTTGTTTAAGCTTTGGTTGTTGTAAATACGTTTTATTTGTTTGCATTTCGAGGGCGTATCTGTGTCTACTTTTCTGATAGCTAATTATTTACACACTATTTTAAATTACGATCCAAAGCTTCAGAGAGAGAATTTTTGTAGGTGTCAGAAATGAGTTTTTTGGGTTGATAAAAATAAAACTGGGTGCTGCAGTTCTGCCTAATTAAAATGGTTTAATTGCTTAACAAGTTTTTTGTTTACTCTTTGAAAGCCTCCCCAAATATGAGAAAAAAGATAAAAACTTTTATTTACAATCTTAAAACACAAGAGATTATCTTTAAAAATAAATCTATATTTTTCTTTCTATTTTTTTCCAATTTATTAGGCAATAAATCGTACGAATTATTTTTAAAATTCAAGGAATTTCAAGAAATACATTTTATATATATAATTAACTTCATTCAAGAAATCCACAATAAAAATACAAATTTAATGAGGTCTTATCTTTTTCCTATATTTTTGCAATGACTCATTTTTTAAAAGGCTAAAAATAAATATATTTTGCAGTCAATGAACTTGGCTTTATCACCACATTCCACATTAATTCCCTTAACATATTTTCTCGCATTTAAAGTGTGCTAGGTCAGGGATAGGTTGTCGCCTTAATATGTTGAATATGTTAAATTCTAGAAGGTAAACCTCAAATAGAAATTTGTTTATACAAAACTAAACACAAATTTTCAACACATAAACAACAAAAAACAAAAAAAAACCTTCTCAGCTGAGAGCTAATTCAATTAACATTCCGGTGCTAATATTTTGTATTTTGCTCCCGATTCTCTCGATTGGTTTTTATTTTTATCTCAAGACGACTTTTGGTGTGTCACGACTGCTGCCGGGATTACACATTTTCGGTGGCGGAGGCAGCATCTTTTATTTTGTTTTATTTTGCATTTTCATTCAGAGACGATTTATCTGAGAGTGATAAGCAGATGGCGACGTCGCCTCTCAGCTACTATACTGTACGTTATACTTTATACTTTTTCATATTGAGAGCAGAGCCAACGAACCATAAAGTAGCCACCCGACGGTCAAGACGTATCTGAAGAGCAGACAAAGCCCGAAGAAGCGAAGATTAGGAGCAAACTGCTCCTCCTCTCCTTCAGCTGAGTGGCTGCCATTGTTTGGAAGCGTTAATTAATAAAGATGAAAAGCAAAGAGGAACGAGGAGATGACAGGAGGAAAACAATATTAATTGAAAACTACAGATACTCTTATTTTGAGAGATTTTTTAAAAATTAAGTGAATTTGCAAGTGTTTCTTTAAAGAATGATCAAATTGTTATAATTTCAAGAAAAAATTCCATAATTTAAACTCAGTTAACTTTAATTTTATACTTCTAAAACTTCTCTCATTTCTATTCGTGAAATAATCAAAATAATTTCTGGGAATAAACAGAATAAGCTGAAATTTCTTTGACTCTTCTATCAACTTCAACTTCTGAAATTATATTAAATTTAAAATAAATACAGAATTTATATAAATGATTTATTTTTTGATTAAACCAATCACAAAACTTTTTATACATTTTTATACAAGAATCAAAAGGAAAATTAAACCAATTAATAGGCTAAATACAAAATAGAGCTCCTAAGAGTCACAAGAGAGTCCATAAATTAATGACTTAATGGACACAGATTTTATCGACACATACTTTGTTTTTAAGTATTTTAAATACATTTCTCTCCGGTTTTCCAGACTCAACTGGCCCTGTTTGTGTGGTCACAAGTAATTGTTATATTTTGTTACCTAACAGCCTTTGTGGCACTTGGCACGTGTATGAATTTTCTCTTTGTCGGTTACTCATTAACTGACATTAGTTAATTGCCGTTATGCAAAAAGGCCGTGGAGTTTAAAGTCAGTTTTTTGTTTATTGCTTTATTTGAGTACTGAATTTTATCGGGTTGGAAATTTCCCTTGCACACACTCCACACACTTCCAGAATGCTTGCAATAAAACTTTATTTTATTAAAGCTTCGGCACGATATATCCGCCGGATGTTGCTCTATGCCCTCGTATGTGGATACGTACGCGAGTACTTGCCCCTCAACAGGCACTCGACGTGCTGATAAAAAACACTATTTAACATCAAGGGAGCTTATTTATATAAATTATTCTTGAAGAATTTATGGCATTAGGGTCGATTACATTTATGTGTTCGGCATGGCAGAGCAATGAGTGCGAGATCTTGGAAGGGAAAGTCAGTGGTTATTTGGGGGAAAGTCAACCATTGTTTCTGGTCTATTAAGCAGGCAAATGGAAAATGAATGTAGGAGCTGTATTTTTCTGTTTTGTGATTATTAAATAATCGATTGGTATTGGGGTTTAGTTTTCATTTTACTTCTCTGTAATCCATGGATGTCCCTGTATACTTAACCCCTCCACTTAAACCCCCTTTAATAATTCCACACCTGGCCTTATACCCCATTATATCCTTTAGCTAAACAAATGCGGCAATCCATGACTCACTGGGCTTACCCACCTGCACCTTGAGCACGCCACCTTATGGTGGCTAACCCCCACTAACTTGGATACTACATAGATCCATATATATGTAGTTTTAATAAAGACGCGGGGTACACGTGCACTGAGTCAGCTGACAAAGTATCTGCGACTATAGAAAACACAATGAATCATATGAAACTGTGACGTTTGATTGTATTGTTTTCCTTTTTCTGAATTTATTAGTTAACTGCTGAATCGACAATTCCGATTGCTACTGTCATTTTCCCCTGTAATTTTGATTCGTTTCGCTGGGCAATTAAATTGGAATTACATAAAATGCCAATTACGCGTTGCAATACTATCGACGCCGACGTCGAGCAGCGTGGAGCCGTGGCCAAGAGGGTATGTAGAGCGTGTCCATGTGTCGTCCACTGCTAAGACTTCACTCTCTTCTTGCCGGCTCGACCAATTCTTGCTGATCCGCTCCAATTTCCTGCCCCCAAGTCGCTCCCATTTCGCAAATTGCATCGATTCCGCGGGCCTGCAGTTGTCGATAACGAAGCAAACGAAAAATTTCTGCAACGACAAGCTGTCTCAGGGTCCCACTTACAATATGTACACAGTGGGAAATAATACAAATAAAAGAAATAATTCAAGATATATAATTTAAAAAAATAAATCAATTAAACTGATGAATTCTGGGTTTAAAATGCTGTCAGAATATTTGAATAAATACTTTTCATATCCTTGAAAATGTGTTATTAAAATGGCATGTAAATTAAGAATTTAATTTGTGCATTTTTATAGATTTATTTTTGCTTTGAAGAACTCTCTCAGTTTGTTTGTTATTTTGTTTATAATTTGCTGGCAGTGAATTTTTGTTCGGTTAGCTTGGCAGATTGAACGGTAGACAAATTGTCAATTTGGAATTCGAATTGGCAGTTGAACAAACACAAACAAACAAAGTGACACAATGTTTGTCCTGCGGCTCAATGACTGTGCCTCTGTACATTTGGTTTTGAACAAATGTCGGGCATTATATTGGTTTTATAGCATTTCCACTCCCATAAACTTGTCCAACTGTCGTAAAAATTAAATAAATATCTTAAAGAACAATTAAATTTCTTGTATTTATGAGGAGCATATTTTGAAAACTTGGGATTTCCTACTAATAAAAATGTTTCATATGAACTGTCAATTAAATAATAATAATTATTGATTAAATATTTCAGACTTTTAATCTGAGAGATTTTTTCAAGAGAAAATCATAGCATGAATCACTACACTTTATATATTTAAATATATATTTTAAATATTTAAAATTTGTACTATTACTGTAGATATTAGTATTCTTTGATCCTTAACCTATTTACACTCAGACGAACTTTTCTTTACCTACTAAAACAAGTATCTTTGAGATACTGCTAGATGAGCTAATAAATCCATAAAATGCCTGCTTCTTGTTTGGTATTCAGAGCAAACTTCCTGTGTCTGGACTGCCTGGAAAATAAGCTTAATTTGATCAAATTTTCCTCCCCTCAAGATAATCGCTTTAATTACACTCTAGAACAAGGCATCAGTTGCAAGATTGAAGCTCAGCTGAAGTATCTGGGAAATGCGTGCGGGTTGCTGACGGATGCAAATTGCGAGCTGCTGCTGCTGATGCTGCTGCTGTTGACAAATCAAGCTTAGACAGACACAATTGCGCGCAGCATGAAATCTAATAAACAGCTCAGAAAATTGCTCAACTCAATTGGGTCAACGAGGTGACGAGAGGGCTTCTGTCAGAGAGTCTGTATCTGCCCCCAGGGTTCATTGACAAAGATTCATCGGAGAAAGCAATATGTTTTACATATATCAGGCCAGTGCCACAGAAGAGTTCAAGGCAGAAAATCGCAAGAGTTTGAAAAAATAATTAATAAATATGATTTTTATATTTAGCAGAGAATATTTTATTAATTTTCTTTGTCTTTAGATCTTAAGATTTTCAATTTACTTTCTAGAAAATGTCAAGAACATCTCCCAACTTTTTCCCCTTGGAAACACTTATATAGTATGATTCTCTCACAACCCCTTCTATATCTGAATCTCATTCATAGGGCGTAGTGTCTGTCTCATCATCTCATTAGCATGACAGCGAATGTGGCGCTTCGTGGAACTGGCTGGGTGAATCATTTCAGGCTACAATTCTCGCCAAAAAAAAAAGAATTGTGAATCAAACTGGTCAGTCCAGTCCGGCCGAGTATCGAGATCGAGATGGAGATGGAGGGAATTCATTTAAAATATTATTTTCTTCCATTTTTGCCAAGAGCCGCCGCCGCCAGTCCGAGAGCCTCAAGTGATCATGTGCATGTTCTTTGGACTTTTAGCGGGATTAATTAAGCAAAAGAAATAAGGTTAACCCAATTAGCTTCAATTACCTACGCGGCCAAGTCATCACATCATCTCTGAGGAGCACTTCCGTCCCCTCTATGTAATGGTCATGCAATTTCCCCCTGAGATCTTTTTTTTTGAGAGCTTTACGGCGGTTTGGTTTTTCCTCATGCTCACACTTTTCGCTCGTCATGGTCTTTGGCCTTCCGAACAAGAAAGCTTTCAACGAAAAGAAAGTTGCATTGATTTTGTAGATTCCATTTTTTACTTGATTTTCTTGCTTAGATTTCACTTTTATGATTTGTTTAGTGCAGGCCGAAAATAGCTTAATTGGTTTGGATTCTTTTTACTGAGATTTACTGAGAAATTTGTATTTATTTGTCTTATTTTTAAACTCGCAAATGATTGGGATTTCATATGGGTTTCAGATGGTTGTCGGTCATTTGATATTTCTCGGACACTGGCCGTCCTTGACTGGGCTTTGCTTTGAACGTTGATGAGGGAAACTTGAGTCGTTGAGGCGTTGGATTTCTTAACCCACATTGAAGGTCTTCCTTAGATTAATAAGAACACTGGAAAATGTATCATTTTAAAGGCTATATTTATTCTATATTTACAATTTATTTCATTATTTTTAATGCTCTTTTAAATATCTTTAATATAAGCTTAGTTCTTTAAAGATTGTTAATGATTCCAAAGACTTTACAAATACTAATATTTTTATCCTCTATTTTTTCCTTGAACTCTTTACCAGCAACAGCTGTTGCCTTTGTGTGTCCTTGTCCCTGTCTAAAATGTAAAAATGTTCTTCTCGGAGTTCTAAGAAAAACTATACAGATACCACTGAATATTTATGCGGGTCCTTGTTTTGTGTCTGCAATTAATTTCCAACCAGATTCTCAGCTATCGATTGTGTCAAAACAGAGAAACAAGAAGCAAGAGGGAATATCCTAAAAGGGCGTTAATTTATGCGTCCTTGAGGAAGACCGCACCCTTCGACTTCGACAAGCGATAAGAGGCCAGAAATGCTGTTGCAAGTTTATCTACCAAGATACATTTACCACGAATTCCCAGAGTGCAGCTCAAATTTGCTTTTCTCGTGTGTGTGTAAGCCTTTAATGAGTGGTGTCCTTGCACAAGTTGCAACAGGGGTTACATGTCCGTGACATGCCCCACATGACCCATTGTTCTTGTTGTTATTTTCCTTGTTGTTTTCTTTCCTTGCAATTTGTTGTTGCCATTGACGTTGCAGGAAATTTCACCAGTGAACGGGAGGGGGCCTGAAATTTGCATATAAGCGAGTTCTGTTCAAGGTGTGTTTCAAGCCAGAGAAAGAAATACAATTATATATTTCATATAATAATTTATTTAAATATTTTTATACCTTTTTTTAAGCCTTCTTTGGGGTTGATTACTTATTAAACAAGTAATAAACTTTCCTTAAAAAAATATTGTTATAGAATTTCAAGTTTATTTTAAATTATTTTCCTTTGAAACCCAATTTCTCTCTGTGTTTTTGTGGGTGTGGGGCGTTGTCTGGATATTTTAGTTTTTGAAAGTGTTTTCATTTGAGGAATTCTCAGCTTTTATTCGTTGCATTAAGCACAAGCTTGCAGCACTTACGCCCCCTGAGTTTATTACACTTTTCTGCTATGCGAATTCTCTCCTTTTCATTTCGTAGTATTTTTTATATCGTTTTTTTTTTATGTTTTTCTGTGTCGCGCTTTTAATTTATTGCGTTTCCAGTGGGAGGCCCCTCATCCAGCCTCGTTACCCGTTTAATCTTGGTATTTAATTAATGTTTCACTCCGCTCCTTCGCTCCTGCAGTCAGTCAGTCCTTCGGTCCGTTTGGGTTAATTAAAGCAAACGCATTGCCGTAATTAGCAATTATATAGCCGTAAATACAGAAATACAGAAACCCATTAACGCATCAGAGAGAAGGACTGGACAGAGATCCGGCATTTCTTTTGTGCGGCGCTCCTGTTATGACAGATTCCATTGGAGTTGAAGCAATTAGTTGGAAGCTTGACTTTCGCGATTTCAGGCTTTTTTTCTCTCTTGAAAAATAAAAAATAATATATTAAAAGAGCAAATCAATTAAATTCGTTCAGTGAACCCGTTTTCGTACGCCTTTTTTGGGAGCTTGTCTGTGTCTGCCCGCCCAACCGGATAAGCTCTAATGGTTGTGGATGTCCAAACTCATATTTTTATGACGAAGGCAAAGGCAAATTAATTGGCAAGAGTTGATTTTCCAAACCGGAATGCGAAATTTGTTTGGCGTAAATTTCACAAATTTTCAGCTGGCCCAAAACATTTATTTATTTATATTGTTTAATAGAGTGAAAAGCAATGACTACCATATCTGTATCGCTTTTTATGCTATAGTTTTCTATTAATAGGATCTTTATGGGATATGGCCAAGTGTTCAATAAATTAAATAAAAGAAAATCTGATGGCGAAAATCTGTTTGGTTTTTTGTGGAGAAGAAAGGAATGTCTTTTCTGGGTTACTTTGGGAATTGGAATAATTTATTTATCAGGTAATTCTTAAAGTATTATTAAATTATCTGAAATTCTTTACAATTTCCCCTTTTTGTTAGGTATAATTTAATTTTTCCCCAGTTTTAATTATTATTTCCTGGAATTAATAATGTTTCTACTTGTTTTTCCCTTTTAATAATCAGCAATCACTTATGATTAATCATTGTAAACCACATTTTTAATTTAATTTGCATAAAAATGCACATCAACTAGATATATGTATCTTTATGGTCTGTACACCTAAGTCATTTTGAAGGTCAACCCCATAAAAAGGCAGAAAACCTTCCATTCAACAGTTTTTCTTCTTTTTTTTTGCCTTTGCATGTGGGCCTCAAAAGCCCGCAAAAAAAATAACATCATTAAAATAAATTTGCTTTCATTTTTTGTGCCTGTTCTTTGCTTTAATATAAAGAGAATTGTTTGCTCTTTCAATTTGGGCAGCATGTATCTTTTTTTACTCATCCTATCTGTATCTTGGATATATTCCTGAGGCTGGGTAGGCTCCTGCTGTTTTGTTGTTGTTATTTTTGCTTTATGCAAACTTAATTGGCAAAAATTTTGCGACCGCAAAAACTCTCAACGACCTTGAAAAGTTGTTTGTCGCTTTGGGGCGGTGAGGAGGAGTGTGGGGTTTGAGTTGCCATGAAAATGGCGAATGTGAAACCCAAAGACCGCCCAAACTCGCCTCGAAAAAATGTTCAACCGAAACCACTTTTCCGCTATGCGATAAATGATATCGATTTCACTTGAAGCTAAAACAACAAGAAATTGTAGGCTTTAATTGCTGTGTGGTGATGACACAAGTGAGCGAAGCTTAGACTGAAAATAATAAATTACAAATGCTTGAAAACTATAGAGATACTATAAAAAATTAAGCGATTGCTGGTATTCAGAATTTAGTATATATTATTATATTTTATTTTCTTAAAAGTTTGTAAGATTTTTATTAATGAAAATTATTTAAAGACTTGAGAACTCTTCTTTAAATATTTTTCCTTCAGTGATTTTTCCCCTTGCTGCCATTGAGAAAACCAAACCCAACTAACTACATTTGTATCTCAACTTGTTTCTCACATTTGTTGTCTTTTGGATAAAATCCAAGAGGGGCATCTGAAACACAGAGATAGAGAGAGAGTTGGTTGACTCCATTTGTATGATTTATTTGAAACGCGTGTGCGGCTGCGTCTCGATTTTGATGGATCTTGGGAAAGTTGCAGGCAGACTGCATTTTCTTGCCGCGGCGACGCCTTACCATAAGTGCTTATTAATCATAAGTGCAGTTGCCTGTCTGCCGCCGCTTAATCCTTTTCCTGAATGCTAATTTAATAATAATTTCCTTTCTTTGTTCATTTGCAGGTAAGCCATCATCACATCACATAAAGCCGAACTTCCTGCTGGGAACAGAAGGCAAACAGCTCAGAAAAGTATTAAAGTGACTCACAACCCAACTCCAACCCAAGATGGTAATCGCTCTTCTTGGCCTTTTGCCCTTTTATTTTATTTTAACATGAACATTAAAAAGTTTGCAAAATCTTGGGAATAAGTACGGCCATAAGAAATTTAGGTCAGCCAACGGGAACACACCCAAAAAATATAATGTCAGACAGCAGCAAACTACAACAACCCTTATCAAAAAATATAATCTATTGTTTAGTCTGGCTTTAGTCTATGTACAACTGAAATTTATGGCCAGCTGAAATAATTAAAATTATATGGGAATTTTGTATACTCTTTTTAGTAGGTTTTAAACAGGAATAAAAAAATTTTCCTACTTTTAAGAGAACAAAAATAACTAGAAAATATTGTAAATCAATTTTTTTGTTAACAAAAATGACTTGAAACTTATTTTAATCAACTTTTTTGTATTCTACGAATCCATTTCCAATTAAAATATTTTTAATTTTGTTAAGAAATTAAATAGTATAATAGAAATTAATCGATTAAAAAAAGCAAAAATCAAGGCACAAAAAGCAGAATTATTTGTCTCATAAAAAACAAACCTTCGAAAGGGTAACAAAAAAGTTAGCGGAAAAACTATTAAGTAAAAGCAGTTGGCCAAATTGTTTTCTGGCCTAAATTGAGTCGTCATCAGCATAATTATTATTGCTTTTCTAGGTGTTGTTGTTTCAATAGTTGTGGTTGTTGCTGCACTTCTTGCCTGTCATTTCGCATTATTGCCTTTTGTTTTGGCCCAAACAGCTGTTAGTCATGATATGGCATATGGTTCTTATTTGTCTTTTATTTCCCCCTTTCTCCACCCACACACTTAAGCCATATATTCCACGAACCAGTTCTAAATGGTGAAGGTAGAAATATATAATTTTTTTTTGGGTTTACCCATTTTTGCCTTTGGAATAAATCTTATCTGCGAGTGCCAAAGTTTGACATGAGAAAAATCAATAAACAAGTATTGTACCTATATGAATGTGTAAATATATATACACTTATGTATATAAGAGCGTCCTTCAGCTGACAAATATTTGCAAATTTCCTTTTTGAGTATCTTCTTTATTTTTAGGATATTGAACTTTTGTAGGAGGAACTTTTATGGAGGAAAGTTTTGGCCTTGTGCTAAAGTTTTATACGAGTTCGTTGACTTTTCTTTTATGCACTCAATAGAAGAAGCCTTGAATATAAACGTATAATAAGCCACTTGAGCATTAATTCTAATTCAAAACTTGTACAAACTTCTTGTGGCAGCATATAAATATGAAATATTAAACATGCTGGTCATATATCCTGCTTCCTAGAGGTTCATAAAAGGTGGCTTTTCCCAATTTAAATTTACATTTTCAAGCTTTAATATATTTAAGGAATTTAAAAGTCATTAAAATATTAAATTTGGCAAAAAACTTACATTTAATAAAACATTAAAGCCAAGGCAATGACCCTTCCCTTCTTAAATATTGTAATAAAAAAAATAATATAACTTGCTACAAAGTTCTCAAAAAATTGCTTGAGCAACCATTCTGGTTTATCGACTTTGGCAAATTCGCTGGGCCCAAAACTGGACGTGCTTTTACCAAAAATGGTCAAGGCCAAGCCATGACTTAATAGCCAAAACTCGTTGGCAAAATTTTAATGAACTGGAAATGTTTGACACGGCCAGAAATGGAGTGACATGCTCCATTCTTGGATAGCACCATAACTCTCTAGACCGCTCCGAGATGAATTCTTAATGTAAAACAATGTAAAGCATGATTTAAAGTTGGAAACAATATTTTCCATTTCACTGAGAAAGTTTCCGCTGAAAAAATAAAACCCAGAAATGAACCAGTGTTTGTGCTTAGTTTTCATACTAGTTTTTGGCACATAACTCAGTTTCTGGCCAAGGTTTCGGATGTGACCCAGTTCTGGGGCTATGACTGTGTCAGTGGCTGTGGCCAAAGTAATGGTAATTATTCCCTGTGGAAAAGGGAAAACCAAGTAGCCGTAACATAGTGGTAATTAACATGAAAGGCGGAACAGGAAGACCAGCATTAGCAACAAAAGGCGGGGAATCCACAGGACGATTGATTCACAGGACACAAAGGCTAAGTTCTCTTTTCTCTATGCAGTTTCCAATATGCACTCCCTCTTTTTTTGTGTTTTCTCTGTTTTTGTTCTCTGAGAATTTTATTCTTTCTCCTTCCGTTTGTTTTTTATGCAAACAACAATTCCCTGTTCCCTGTTCCCAGTGGCTCAGACAAAGAGAATTCCTGGGAAGCGGGTGCCTTGTTCAAGGATCATTGACCACATAAAAATCCGTTATGGCCACAGGAATAAAAAAAACGAAAAAAACACCAAGCAATGCCAACCTTCTTGTCCCAAGCATTTTATTCCCTTTTTTGGCGAACTGCAATTGCTTGCCAATGTTGGCAATCAGCAGAAGTAGCCAGCTTTTACTTTGGTGCGGGCCAAGTTCTCTTAAAAGAAGAATATATATATAGATTTGTGCACATATGTGTAGCTCCAAAGGGTCGGGCAAGTCCTACAATATAAACAGAGGGGGACGACGACTGCAGCAACTGCAGTCCAAAAATGGCCAGAACAATGTTTATGTGCACATTCTCTCTCCTCGCATTGTGCGTAAAGTTGCAGCTAAAATTGGCCAGAAGAGAGAAAAGTTACAGCCAAAGAGGAAAAATACGTTTATAAAAGTGGGGAAAAATTGTGACCACAAAAATATGAATTTGCAACCATTTTGCTTATGATTTTGGGATAGAAATTGTTAAAATTATGAAAACATAAATATTTTTGCTATTTAATTTAGTAGAATATAAAGAATTTTTTAATGGAAAATCTGATTAAAAATGTGGGTATATTATGATTTAAATTTAATTTTTATTTCAAGAGATTAAAAAACTAAAAGTTATTACTATCTGTTTTATCTACGAATGAATATCATTTGTAAATGCTTTTAAATATTTATTAATATTATCTTCCCACGTTTACTTCTTATAAATAAACCTCTTATAATTTGATTAAGCAAATATTTACAATTTATTTAGTTTATTTATCCTGTATCATTTGTATATCCAAATATTTATCTGCAACTTTGCAGCCCATTGATTATTACTGGGAAATTTACTGCTGAATTGGCTCAATGACTTCTCAATGTTTATTGGCTATAAATAGACAAAAACATATCTTAAAATTTGATGGTCTATATCTGCTACACTTCTACAAGTGAGATGTTGCCAAAGACTTTTGATGTTGCTGCAACTTTAAATTATGGCTGAAGGGCGAAAGACGGAGGGCTGTCATTCAGTTTGGCGCCAGCTGATATAAATCAAGCCGGCAGCTGGTCATTGTTGTTTGCATACAAACACTGCACAATATACTATATACTATATATATGGTACACTGGCGAAACAGCTCAATTGAGATTTATTTCAGCAATCACTCTGTCAGTCAGTCGGTCAGCAACATCATCATGATGATCGGGCGGGCGGGCGTCATTATGGACGTAAAGTAGTCGGAGATTTTATTTATTCACTGGATTTCCTATATATTCGCTTTTGATTTACAGCTGGCGACAACCATAGATGTTGTAAATCTCACAAGATGCTTTATTAAAATGCGATAAGGATTAAATCAAAGCGAGACAAAGAGGTGTAACCAGGAAGCAAAGTGTATGAAAGCCATTTATTATAAGGAAAATGATTTATAATTATTTTTTTTATATTTAAAAAAACAAAGAAAATCATATTAGATTAGCTAAAGATTAAGCAAGTAGTTGTAGAATATATTGTTTTTATTTCTTTATTTTAACATAGGTATACAAACGCTAGACACTTCTTAAAAGTAAATAATAAAACTAACTCTCTAGTTATTCAGCTTCTTGGTAAATTTGTTGAATAAAATTACAAGGAATAATTAAAAACTATAATATATATATAACTATCTTGTTTACTTAATTTAACCTACAGTTTGAAAGTCATTCAAGAGAAGATATTTTCAATGGATTTAGAGCTATCTTTCCCCCACCTTAAAAGCAAACCATACAACTGTTGATTTAGTATCGTATTCCAATTACGGTAAAGTTAAGTTCCACCGACTTGTTGACCTTTTTATCCGTCTGCCGACCATTTCACTGTACACTTTTATGATTTAATGACGGTGCCAAGACCGGTGGGTGATATCTGCGCAATTGCCAACAAGTTGCACTCCGTTATTATTATTATTATTTATTTTTTTCCTTTTTTGGTGTTATCAGCGAGTCATACCAGCGTCAGGTTGTTGCCTTTTTTATGGGCCAGAGCTGTGGCATAAAACCACACGGACCGATAATAAAATTGACAATTTTAATGCCCAAATAAACAGCAGAGCTTGGTGAGAAGGGTTTCAGAGAGGTTTGGTTTTTGAGAGACCAGCAAATATTGAAATCCTTTGCCAAATATTGAAAGTGTAAGGACAGGAAGATGGATTTGTGCAGGACCCTTTAAGGTTGTACCTGGCTGCTGATGAGAATCAACCACAGCGGGTGTGAAATTTAACGGATTAGCTAGAGGTGTCTTGTCTACCTGAATTTTATGTCCTTTCTCGTCTTACACTTTACAATGAAATGTAAAGTTCATTTTAGAAAAAATAAACTTTTGCTAGCAAGCTAAATATATATACATTTTCCTAGGTGTATATTGATTCCCGAAAATTCATTGCACTTGTGCCGCTGGGTTTTTCCCTAGATAATCTTGAGCAGGAGCATATGCCATGCTGTGCAAAGTCACAAAAGGGAATTTTAAAGCCCTGGGTGGTCCCTCACCTTCGCAAACACTTGCCAAATCTGTCGAATTTAGTAGAAGTGTGTGCCACCGGGGGTGTTTGCTAACTGCTGCCCTCCAGAGCTCTGGGTGTTAATTGCCCAGATCCTTGACCTTGGTCCTGCCAAAGCGTAGAAGGAAAAAGCGGGAAGGACTAAAGAATGGAGGTCCTTGTCATTGAAGTACCTCGAATGAAATTCCACGCCCGCTGTGCTGCACTCGAAATGTAAACGCTGCATCTTTGCTTTGTTGCACATGGCCAGTGTTAACCTGGCCAGAAACGGTTCTGACCACCTGGCGTTCTATTGTTTGACCCTGTCAGATGGCAGGTGCAAGCCCCGGGACTCATGATCTTTATCCAAATCGTAGAGAAAATGCCTTCATGATTTTGCACAATGCAGATTATACATAGCATTGATCAGAGTTTATTTATCTGGGGGAAGTTTTTACGCTTGTCGGGAGGTTTTTCATTTAAAGGAAGGGAGGGTGCAACTGATTTATCCCAGTGATGTGCGGAAATAAATGCATTGCAAATGATTGACAACCGTAGCTAAACTGATGGCAGGACAAAGGATCTCAAAAACATAGGCAAGAAATTGTAAAAATGAAATCAATGAAAGGCAGGAACAAGGCATATTTCCTCTCTTTTTTATACATTTAAAAATTCTTTATAATAAAAGCCTTTCGGTAAATATTATAATTATTTATAAGCACGTTTTAATTGCTCATACCAAATTCTTAAACAATGTACTTTTTTGTTATAAGCAAATAATTGGATCACCAAAACAAATGCCACAAATGCCAAATATAACAACACAAAACACATGTATTTATTGTATAAAATTTGGTTAAACAATTGGCACGTTTTCAGCAAGTAATCAAATAATGAGTAAATTTTTCCACTAGTTTGCACTTTTGAAATATTGAACATGCATATAGTTTCCTTAATAAATATTTTCCTCTAAAAGGCAATTGTTACTCAATTCAATTTCCCATTTGTTTCAATCAACAGCGACCCCTTAACCCACTAAAAAACCAAAACGTAAGCAGCGGCACAGTGGCGTACATAGGAATAGGGTCACGGCTGTTTAGCGTGCATCTTCTGCGCTTCCTTCAGACGCTGTCAGCAAGTACAGGAGTATTGATTTATATAAATGGCCGCTTTGAGAGCATAATTTATGCACAACGCCAGCCAAATCCTGTCAGCAATTAATTTCCGCCAACTGAGGGGGAGACACAAGACAGGAAAAAAGTAAAAGAAAAAATAAAAACAAACTGCATCGAAAGTGCAACAAAAATAAAGCAGACAGTCGGCGCATGAAGCCTGGGGTCTTCTGATATTATTTATAGAAAGTGGATTCGAGAAAAAAGAGAGCCTAGTATTTCCTTTACGCTCTCCCTAGATCTTCTATTCAGATGTCTTAGTATTTTATGGCAGATCAGTGTCCGTTTTATGGCCTTCTAATGAAGGGATCTTCTCCCTGAGAAATTAAGTTTAAATCCCCTTTGGACTGACAGGTGCCCAGTTGGTTCAACTGGACCTCACACAGCCAAAGAAACTGAAAGTCATGGGGATGATTGGGAATAAAAAGGGCTCCAGCTCCACCTTCGCTTTGTTTAATTTGATCGGATACGAGATCTAGAGTTACCTGTCTGGCGCCTTCCTCTTTTTGTTTTCCCAAATCTGACAGCGGAGATATTAAGATCGAGAAAAGAGAAGGGTGAATCCTTCTACAAGCAGAGAAAAAACTGTGAAGAATAGGAGAAATATAAATTAAACAAAATTTGTAAATTTTTAATACTTATAAAAATATAAATTAATCTTTAATATATAATTTATTATATTATATTTTTATAAAAGATTAAATTGTAAAAGTTTAAATAGGCCTCAAAAAAGTCACCATAAGTTCCTGCTTAGGCTTTGGCTTTTTGCCCAACATTTTCAATCTTAATGTTTTTAGTCTTTTGATAAATTAAAATAAATTTAAATTTATAAAAATGCACTTTAAAGCCATATTTAATTTCCTCAAGTGCATATTCATCTACAGGGCCAAGCCCACATCTTCTCCGGCCGCTTGTCAGTTGCTCAAGTGCTTTTCACGCCCCGGAATGGAAAGCCGGCAATGGGATATGAAATAAAATGGAATAAAACCAACTTGAACAAAGCGGCTTTTGTGGCCTGCCCCAGCCTCATCCTCATGCTCCATGCTCTCCAGGCCTCCTTTGTCCTTTTCCCCGAGTCGCGCACTCAAGTTACAATTTGATTTCTGATGTTGTTCCCTTTGGTTTCGTGTCTGCAGTTGCTTGTTTTCATTTCGTTTCGTTTGGTTTCGGTTTTGGCTTTGGTTTCGTGCCCTGACCAAAGTTTTATTTATACTCAAGTAGTTTGGGGGAGTGTGTGGAGCCGAGGGCAGCTTATAAATAATTCAGCCGATGCCCTTAACATATTATACTCTATATATGCAAGCCCCAGGAGCTATGACTAGCTGCAGGCCAAAAACCGAAAACAGCCACCTGAAGTCTGAATTGAACTCTGACAGGAGTCAGTCATATGTGCATCTAGGGAAAATTGGGATAAAATATTAAATTATTTATTAAAAATAACAAGAAAATCAAGTGAAAAGTATTTACTCCAAAACAATATTAGTAATCTTCAATAAAATAATTTGAAATTCTCTCTTAATATTTATTTATAGTTTTCTATTAATTCTTTATTTTTCCCAAGTGCATTTATATACAAGAAATATGCATAGGAAGTTGGCTGTCTCGCTGGGATTCTCACCTGCCCTGAAATCCATCAGGTGAGACGTGAGAAACATGCAAAGGTTATGCTTTATTAGAAGGCCAAGGGAAGCTAAAGCAAATGTATTGATTCATGTTTATTATCTTACTTTTGAAATATATAAATAACTCCTAGAATTTCCTAAGATCTTTCAAAAGAAATCCTGACTCATCGATGCTTATCTCCCCCTTCCAGAGCTTTGAGCTGCACTTGCTCATACTTATTTTTTCTTGGTTAACCCAGATTCAGTCAATGTTCGTGTCCGGGTTTTGGATTGCGTGGCTTGTTGCATTTGTTGGCTGGGCACAGAATTTGCGGCCTTTTTGTCAGGTGAAAATTAAGGTGAAAGGCGGTTTTTTGCCAGCTACTGTAGGAGAGATTTACTTTCGGATTTGGCTCATTTGGTAGATGGGTGGATAAGCGATGATTTGTATTCATAAAGAGGGGCTCAGCGGGTGCTTGATGGTTCAATTGTCTCGTTTAGATGGTTAACTCAAGATATACCAATACTTATCATAATGTGTTGAAAGTTTTAAACTTTAGGCTAAAGAATACTATGATTTTATGTCTTATTTAAGCACACTCCTGGGAATACATGAAGCTTGGTGTAGAGATAAGAAACAAAATTCAATTTCATGCTGAGTTTTATTGCTATTTTTATGACATTTAAATCGATTTGCTGGGTGATTTATGGGGAAGAAAACAGCAAATTCTTGTTAAGAAAACAGGAATGTTTCCTTATTTTTTTATATATATATTTTAATGACAATTCTTTTTATATTTCCAAGTCTCATTCCAGTGATTTATGTATTTAAAACCATATTTTTAAATATTATTGCTGCCTATTAAATTCTGTTTATTTACTTAAGCCATTTTTATTTCATTTAAAACGCTTTCTTTATTGATTTATTTACTAAACACTTAATAGCAATGCATTCTTTATAGTTGCCCATAAACATTTCTATAAAATGCATATAAATAATTTGAATTTCCTTTTTAAAAGTTTTCTTTAAACACTCTTCGACATTAATGCTTGGGCAAAATGTTTTCAATTTAGAACCCCTTTTTCCTCTTTTAAAAACTCAAACAATTTAATTAAATTGTGATGAGTGTGTGTGTGTTGCCTTCAATTGAGTTTTGGGGGTTTGTTTTGAATTTCTCCAACATTTAATTTCGTTTGTGCAACAACCAACCAAAAAAACAATTGAATTTTATTTTATTATTCAATTATACTCGAGCCGAGGCAGTAAAGCATTTTTGGTGGGGGGCACAGAGGAAAGACTTACGTATGCATTTCCCATTTGTATTCTACTGCAGAGCTAGGCCCCAGAAAAAATACTTTAAAGCCAAGTTCCAGGCCCAAAATCGACGTCAACGTCTCCTCGCCTTGTTTATCAATTAGGCAGCGGCCCAGACATGCAGTTCAGTTCGATTCGGTTCGATTCTCAATTTGGTTGGGGAATGCATTTTCCATTTCCCATTTTTCTTTCCCAAAAAAAAAATGTGTAGGAAAACCCCGCCCTTTTAGCAGCACTAATCTGTTTATGGCAGCGAGATTCTATTAATATTTTCTCCCTTCGGGGGCCCCCTGTTAAAGTTAAAGTGTTGGAAGTTTTATGATCGGAGCCCAGTGGAAAAACTTTGCCCAAATTGACTTTGGCATATCGCTTGGTCATAATTTAAAATATTTAAATGCTTCTGGCTATGATTGAAGAATGCACTCGAGAAGGTTTCACATTTTTCATCATTCAAATGGATGGATTCACTGTCTCCCCTCCGATTTCTATTTCCATTTCAATGTGAAGTTCATTGTAAAGTACAATATATATCCATTGGTCTCATTTGGCGGGACGGAATTTCATATTTTAATGACAGGCCAGCAGTTATTAATAAATTTTTGTATTGCCTTCCGTTGATTGTTATATGGAAATGGTTTCAGCCAGCGAGGGTGACAGGAGGGGAGATTTCATTTATTAGTTATAGAGACCCCTTGGTGGGTGACAAGTGACAAATGCAGGAAAGATATAAAAATTAAATGTGTGTGAGTCGAAATCAAAATCAGTTTGAAGCCTGCGGGTCTCTCTCTATCTTTGTATGATATTTGCCCCCCGTTGAAGATTCAAACAAACAAACCCCCGTGGGCAAGTCCAAACAAACACTGTTTATGGCACATCCTTGCCAGCAGCCACTTCATCATCGTCATCATCTATCTGCATCGACATATGGAAACATCAAAGTACGCGACGACATCAGTTCGTCAAAAAAAAAGAAGATGAGACGCTCGACTTCGGATTCTAATTTGTTCCTTATTGCAGTCTGCAGAATCTATCAACACTCCATGAACCGCGCGTTGATGGACAGACAGACGATGACGACGACGACCCCGTTTACCCTCGATTCGGAAATCCTGCCATATGTTTGCCTCGGGCTCAAGACGCCGACTTGACTTGGTTTCAGCCTCCAATAATTTGCCCTTTTGTTGGGAAAATGCAGTGGGAAAAATATTTTGACATAAAATAAGAATAGAATTTATGAGTTCTTTCTTAAACTTCATTAAGAAATAGATTGAATATAAAATATGAATATGAAAATGAATAAGTAAAACAAAAATTGTCACCAATTTCGAAGACTATTTTGTGCTTACTTTTCATATAATTCCCTATAACAAAATATATATATTTCTTATTATAATTCCCAAATAAAATCTAAATCAAAACGGATTTATTTCACTTTAAAATCTAATTTTTCTCAGTGCCATATGCAATAATTTACCCGTTGTCGAGCATTATCTATATGTGGGTGCTTGTGTTATGTTCTAGTTTTAATGAGTTTCCACTCGACGGAGTATTTCAGGACAATAGTCCTTGAGGCGCCGGCTGGCGCCCAGTTGCCCAACAATCTGTTGTTGTGTCCTGGTTTCTCGGATTGCCTGCAGACATGCATCCTATCCTTGTGCATCCTTCTTTATCGGTGTTTTTGCAGCTGCTTATCAGCCGGGAAATTCGACACCTACTTGGCAGATTCCTATTTATGACTTCAAGAGAAAGAATTGAAATAAAGTTCTGACGAAGAGAGGCACACATGGGCGGGAAAAACTTATTGAAACACTAACTCATTAGTCATTTTAGCCAATCAATCACTCAAAGTTTGCTTTGGGTTAATTGTTTTCCGTAAACAATAAGCCAGAAATACCACACAACCAAGCCCCGTCCATGGAGATAGGAGACTCCAACAGATGGGAGCAGGAAAATTTGGGTCGATGGGAATTTTCATTAGTTCGAGACAGTCATTAGCTTGATTTTATGATGTCTCACCCATTAAGTAGTTTTTCCTCGGTCACGCCCCACCCCTTTCCTCCTTGGAAATCAAATTTGCTTTTGGAATTTCATTTTGTTTTCAATTTCAACCATCAACCATCAAGGCGTAAATAAGTGTGTGCAAAAAACACAAGATTGTTTATCCTTGGGATATTATTAAATGAAACCATCAATCTTAGTTGCCAAATTAGTACGGATACCTTTATGGAGCCCACCTTGTTCTATATATTTTATTGCACGTGATCCATCAATTAGCTATATATAGAAAGGTTAGGATTAATGCCCCTACATTTTAGGCTTTCACTTTGGTTCTTTATTTTTCCAAATAAAGCCCTTTGTTATTATGTTATTTATAATCTACACGTGTTAGTCACCTAATAAATGGGTTAAAGGCAAGACATATTTGGCTTTCATGCTGGAAATTTAAGTAATAAATTATTAATAATTTAATACCGCTCTTTGTTGAAGCTTAAACCAGATCGATAAATGGCTTCAGGCTTCAGTTAGTTCCTTGCTGTTTTCGCAAGAAATCAAAAAGAAGCCTCCTTTATTCCCCAAAGAGACAGCTGCAAAAAAAGAAGGAGAAATCTGCTTTACAACAAAAGCAGAGCAAAAATAAAAAATGTAAAAAAAACTTAAACATATTTTTATATATATAACACACTCTTTCTCTCTGAACAACTTGGCGGCCTCTTCATGATTTTGCGTTAAACGGCGGGTGTGGTACAGAAATAAATACAACAGAATCTTGTTTTTTTTTTTGTTGGTTCTTTTAGCATTTTTGTGACGCGTTGGCTTCGTGTAAAACAAAAAGCCCCTGACGCGTGTGACATTTGGCGCTGAAGAGTGACTTTTGAGCAAGAGTTGCTCGGTGGCCAAAAAGGGGGAGAAGCTGGAAAACTGAAATGCTTTTTCGAGGGAGAAAAACGCAGGGAGTTACTGTGGGGGCTGTGCTCGGGTTTATTGTTTTCTCGTGTTGGCCGCAGGAGTGGAATGATTGTGCCTCCGGGGTCTGCGTGTCCACTTTTCCACTTGTACATCAGCACACAGTTGGGGTTAAGTTAATATATATTCAGGAAGTTACAAAAATCAGAAAATGCATAATATATATTGAGTTAGAATTTATAAAAATATATAAAGTACATTTTTCTGTTATTATTTTTTATTTAAAAATGTTTAAGAGTTATTTCGTTCATTGGTATTCAAAATATTTGTAAAAAGCAACTTAAAACTATGTTAAAAACTTAATTTTAAAAACTTTTAGGTACTTGGAATATTTAATTTGAATTTTAGTGATGAGAAAATTAAAAGAAAATGAAGCTTAATCAAAGGCTTACCAAAGAACTTCCTTAAATTAAGTATACAAAGTAATAATTCAAAGAAATCAACCTAGATTTTTTTAATTGTATGCTTAGAACTATAATAACAAGTATTATCTATAAAAATATGTTATATTTCCTAGTCTCAAATCCTATTTAAATAACCCCCTTTGTATCTTGTCCTGCATTCGAGTGCGAAACGCAGCTGAATCTGCGAGATACTGTGACCTGCAGGGTTGTCAGACATCTGGGCCGTCGTCTGGCTTGTCGCATTAATTAGACGTATTTCGTGCTTGTCCAAAAGTCTGGCCCCATATCTATACGATATTATTTATGAACTTGCTAATTTTAGCCCTGCCCCTGGCCTGAAAAGGCCCAATAAGAGCGAGACTGAGTCTGAGTGATGCTGCTTCTGGCCTTATCAGAATATCTCAACAGGCCCGGGCAACATGTTAAGTGATTATCAGAGAGGCAGGCATTCGTTTTGCCTTAATTTCGGGCTCAAGTTGTCAGCAATTTGGATGCCTGGCGGCGTTGACTTTAAGCCTATTAGACACACCACAGAAAAAGCTTTGTTCGGCGCGGGGGGAAACTGGGTGCGGCATTCCACCGCAAAGTATTTTGTAATTAACAGCATTTACAACACCTTAATGAATGTCTCGTTTCCTCTGCCATCTAATTCCAGCACACACAGTTACTGCTAAGCATTCACCTGCCCTCGACGAGTTCTCAACTCACACTGTGATACGTCCCCAGGTGCAACATGGACGCACCAAGCGCAGCCTGCCAACCACACTGGACGCCACCGTAAGTAGAGAGAAAAGGGAAATATTAATTAATTTTGGGATTAATTAAAGACAGAAAATCAGGCTTACTGCTTAAACTTAAGGCTTCCCTGGGGAAAGTTAGAAATAAACAGTTCTTAGTAAAGATTTTATTGTTTAAATTTGCAAAGATATTTTGCAATATAATTGGTAATATTTTAAACTCGATATAATTACAGCTTAATTCACCTACAAGCTGATATTCTCCATAAATCATACAAATGTAATTTCTGCTATAGTTGGCCATAAATTGCATTTCCCTGTACATTTGCCATGTAATTTCACACATTTATGCTGCTCTAAATAATGAGCAAAGCCCCAACATTTAAAATTCGTTACAAAATTACTCAAATATTTGGAATATTTTCCCCAATTTTCGCACCCACAGGGAACGGTAAGGTAATTAAAATTAACCCGAAAATAAAGTCACGAAAAAATTGCGCGAAATTCGTTGCATGCCTGGCGGGAGGCGGGTGACAAAAAGCCAAACCCCGTTTTAATTAGTTCCAACAAGCATCCACCCCTTGCACAGCACACACATGTGAGGGGCAAAGGATTTGGGTGGGGTTGTGGCATGCCAGTAAACCCCTGCGGCCAACAGGACATTACACATTCGCACCTCGGCTCGCCCACAATTTGCATGCGAAAATGAAATAAAATTTGAACTGAAAATGGCTTAATCCTGTTAACGCTATCTCATGCTCTCTGCTCTTTTCCAGGACGGCCTTCACACGCCGCAAATAAGCCTGAGCTACACCCATGAGGGCCAGCGAGTGACCATCGACCTGCAGCGGAATGATCGCCTGCTGCCGGAGCACCACTTCCTGCGCTATCAGAACTCGAGCAGAGTGGGCAACGGTGGAGGCCATGTTGTCCGCAACTTCACCAAGACTGAGGTTGATTTATGCCACTATCAGGTACGTTACCAGGGTCCTTGCAAAGGCACTCAGAGAAAAGATTCCAGTTTAAATATTTAAACATTTTTTTAATAATTATTTTATAAAGCTTTTCAAAGCTTGAATAAATATTTTTAAAATGTTTATATTTAATCACAGATTTTACTTAACCTTTTCTCTTCATACTTTTCCTTTTCTTGAACTGTGTAATAATTTCCTTTGCCATTTGGCTAACCAACCCATCTAGGGACACATTCGTGGCCAACCGGACTCTGTGGTTGCCCTCTCCACCTGTGACGGTGCACTGGATGGCATCGTCTTTGATGGGCGGCACACCTACTTCATCCATCCCCATGTCGACAGCACGGGGCGACTGCAGGATGACCACTATCTGTTGAGGTGAGTTTAAGGTGTTCGGTGTTAAGGTGTGATTTTATTTAGCCACTCAAATTGAATTAGCAGAAATGTGCAAGAGGTGAAAGAGGAAAGGTTCAGGCAATATTTAATTGCTGGGTTAATTTTGTTAGCTTTATAAAGGCAGATATCTCTCATATAAGTAACAAACCTTAATTAAAGGGTTTACTTTTTGGGACATTACTTGTAATGGGAAAATAGTGGTAGAATATTAATTTGTAAAAAGATTACATACAATTTTGTATTAAATTCGTTTAACAAGAACCTTCACACATTTTGAGGTACAAAATATCGTAGTTTTAACCCAAAAGCTATTCAAATTATTTAAAGAAAATCTTATAGAATATTTTCCCTTTTCTTATATCGATTAGAACCTAATATATATCTATATCTATTATATATTTTTTTTACCACCGCTTATCTAATCACGTTTTGTGACCCAACAAAAAAAAAAATACAACATTTCTTTCGCTCACTTGTCATAAATGTTTGCGTTTGATAGCCTCACACGGGGGTCAGTTTTGGCTAGCCAAATGTTTACCTATTTGCAGGCCATAAATATTTGCTTTTGTTTCGGAAATATTTGCCCAAGGCCCGAAACCTAAACCCAGAACCAGAGGCACAACCAGAAAACCCATAACCAAAATGCTCTCATTCATTATGTTTATGCGGTGCCAGCGCCACTTCCGTTATTAATTCCTTTTGTGGGCCACGGAAATATCAAATTACCTTCGATTTGTTGTTTTTGTTATTTTACAGACAGGCGGACATGGTCCCAACGAACGCCACCTGTGGCTATGATAGCCACAGCCACGAGAACGAGCACGAGGAGGAGGTGGTAACCAATGGCATTGGAGACAGCCAGAGTCCTTTACTGCCACATCGCCTAGATGGCGGCGAATTCCAGCGCACCCTGCTCCGGAAGCGGCGCCAGGCGGACGACAGCAGTCAACTGATCCGGGGTCCGTACAATGCCAACAAATACTCCAGCTACGTGGAGCTGGTCATAGTGGTGGACAATAAGGTGTACAAGCACTTCCAGGAGAGTGCCAAGAAGGTGCACCAGCACTGCAAGAATCTGGCCAATATAATTAATTCGGTGAGATTTTCCTTTAACATTAATTTTCCTCAACATTCCGAGTAATTTCCTTTAAATTCCTTCTTTAGCTTTACGTCCCGCTGAACATCTTTGTGGCGCTGGTGGGCGTGGTGATCTGGAACGAGTCCAACGAGATCGAATTCTCCAGTGACGGAGATGTAACGCTGCGAAACTTCCTGAACTATCGAAGCACCAAACTGGTGCTGGATCATCCCAACGATAATGCCCAGCTACTGACCAAGGAGACCTTTACCGGCGGTGTCGTGGGCAAGGCCCTGAAGGGTCCCATCTGCACGTACGAGTACTCTGGCGGCGTGAGCATGCAGCACAGTCCCAACACGGCCATGGTGGCCACTACAATGGCGCACGAGATGGGCCATAACTTTGGCATGGAACACGATTCCCCCGACTGCAATTGTCCGGACGAGAAGTGTGTGATGGCTGCCTCAAGTACGTCTGTGGTGCCTGTTAGCTGGAGCAGCTGCAGCATTGACCAGCTCACGATAGCCTTCTCGCGGGGCATGAATTACTGTTTGCGGAACAAGCCGGAGAGGCTCTTTGAGTCGCCCACCTGTGGCAATGGCTTCGTGGAGCCCGGGGAGCAGTGCGACTGTGGATTGCCCAAACACTGCACGAATGCCTGCTGTAATGCAGAGACCTGCATGCTGCATTCCAATGCCTCTTGCGCTACAGGAGAGTGCTGTGACCTGGCCACCTGCCGTCCCAAAATGGCGGGCAGTGCCTGCCGAGAGGCGGAGAACGAATGCGATTTGCCGGAGTACTGCACTGGGGAGTCCGAGTATTGTCCAACGGATGTCTTCCGTCGCGACACGGAGCCTTGTGATGGCGGTCAGGCCTATTGCTATCATGGCAACTGCCGCTCCCACTCGAATCAGTGCCGAACTCTGTGGGGACCCACTGGAGACAATTCGGAGCATTGCTACGACAAGAACACCCTGGGCTCGAGGCTAGGCAACTGTGGCTACAATCGGTTGAACAAGACCTACGTCAGCTGTCCCGCGGAGCATGTCAACTGCGGCATGCTGCACTGCATTCACCTGAACGAGCGCCTCGAATTTGGCATGGAGTCGGCAGCCGTGCTTTCCCATTCGTACATCAGTCATGACCGCAAGATTGTGGCCTGTCGTACGGCCCTGGTGGATCTGGGACTGCAGACCACCGATCCTGGCCTGGCCCCGAACGGAGCCAAATGCGGTGACGACAAGATGTGCGTGGATCAGCGCTGCCTGCCTGTGGCCATGGTGCGCCAAAAGGGCATGGGTACGCCCTGTCCGGAGGATTGCAATGGCAATGGTATATGCAATAGTCGCGGACACTGTCACTGCGATGTGGGTTACGGTGGCGAGTCGTGCTCCAGAGCGGGATCTGGAGGCTCGCCGGACAGTGGACCGGCAACGGATCCAAATGGTAAGTCGGTGCTCCCCTAGTGGTTTTATTTAATTGAACTTTAATGTATAAATTAAAGCATTAAATTATCTTTTTGATTTTCTTTTAGGTACCGTTGGTCTCAAGCGATTCCTGAAAGTCCTCTTCTTCTTCGTCCTGCCCGTGGTGGCTATCTGTTGGCTTCTCTTCAACTGCTACAAGAAGGGATGGTTTCAACGCGGAAAGCTGGCGGATAATATGTATGTATCGACATCCTCGTCCTTCAGCAGCAGCAGCGGCTCGAAAGGGAGCAGCGGCAGCCCCGAAAGCAGCAGCAGCATCACTACACAACTAGCATCCTCCCTGCCACCCACTGCACCCACAACTGCACCTAACACCTCACCCACTAAACTAGCCCCGGTTACGGTTACGGCTCCGGCCACCATTACTAACATACACGCCACCCTGCCGCGCCACACGTCTAACCCCGATGCAATGCATCATGTCCACATTCAGCCGCCCAGCGTGCCCAAGAGCAAGAGCAGTCACGAGGTGCGGCGCAAGCTGTCCGCCATTACCACGCAAGTGGTAGACCTTCGTGACTTGCGCTCCAGCTCCTCAAGCTCTTCCAACTCCTCCTCCAAAAACAACAACACCGAGTCACTAACAAACAACAACAACAACAACAACAGCACACAGACCGTGCGCCGCAAGCTGGACATAACGGCTCCACGGCTGCATGCCACCACGAATCCACTGGCTCTCACCGAGGGCGCCCAGTTCATACAGAGCGACCCTGCGAGGTGTGCCTCCAACAAAACAACTAACAACTAACCACAAAGCTACTACAGTGAACACTGCCTAACACTGCCCTGAAAAAACTTTGCATGACTCTGCGCTTGGCCACCGGCGTTATATCCTTGCAGGGTATTTTTATAGATCTTAGATTTGAGTTTATAATGTGGAAAGTCTTTATTGAGCTTTGATATATTAGAGAAATATTCTCTGATTTTATTTAAAATATATTTATAGGATTTGAACAGGAATTATTTACTTATTTAAATGTAAAATACTTTTAGACAGCATTTATAGAGATTTTAAGATAATTTGGAAAAAATATCGACGATTGTCGATTTAAAATCGATTATAACATGGAAAACAAGAAAAACTTACATTATTTTCAAATCCCAAGCGTTTATATCGAAAAATGGCTTTCGTAATTTAAAAATGTGTAGGAATTATGTTTTGAAACTTTAAAATCTTTATTTTATGTCAAAATATTATCAATTTAGGAGCTCAAAAATGAAAGAATATTTTTTTTACATTCTTATGAGATAGTAAAATTATAAAATATTTCAATTTGAATGCTTCCTCAACTGCCTTGACTTTTTAAAAAGTTTTTAAATCGAGAGAGACTTAAAGTTAGCATATAAATCAAAAGTATCTTAGGATTTTTACGAATTCTAACACCAGAATCCAGTATATATTATCTGCAAGGATATATTTTTAACTTCGGTGCTACCGAAGACAAGTTTTTCGTTCATTTTTAACAAACAAATAACACCATTTTTGCACGTTTATGATGTCTGCCATATAAGAAAATCCCTTAATCCCCACCAACTTCTTACTAACGCCGCCTCAATTTGTGATTTGTTCCCTAGATTTTATAGAACCCGGCTTTATGTGTTGTGTTTCCAATAAATGTTTATTGTTTTAATTGCTTTTTGGTGTTGGCTTTATGTTTGTATTTGTCTTGCTATTTTGGAATGTTTCTTTACTGTCTACTAGCACTGGTGTTTTGGTTTCATGCACGATTACACTCCTTGGTATGTTACAAAAACTACTAGCACTTAAAACTTAAAACCCTCAAAGCCCTTGACGCCCACACTAATCTCCTTAACTCTGTGTCCTTGCAGCTTGAAATCCTCGGGAGGAAGCAAAGTCATCACCACGCGTACCAATCAAAATGGCAGTGGTCCACCGCCTGGCAATGGTGGTGGTTTACTCAAGTCCACGCCCAGCAGCACCGATGACATGGATGCCGCCCTGCTGAAACAACAGCCAACGAGTGACGCTGTGGGACTTGGATTTGGAAAATTCGAGGGCTTCACCCTGCGTCCCCTGAATGATAACACCTCGCCTGGCAGCAACTACAGCGGACCGAATGTGGCCTTTGTGCAGCCCACGGTGCAGCAGGATGGACCACAACGAATGGCACCACCACCGCCGGCAGGAGCGGTCAAAACCGGTGCGGTACCCGTGCATGCGCCCAAGCCAGAGGCCACATATGTAAGGCCGGCGCCTGCCCTGCCACCGCCGAATCCTGGCTCCACGGCGCGACCCATTATCTCGCCACCCACATTGGATTCCAGCACATTAACAATGGTGCCGCTCAAGGGTGGTGCGGACGAGGATCTGTCGCCCACGCGATCTGCACCAGCTCCTCCAGTGCCCCTACACATGGATCCCAAGCTGAATGTCAAGAGAGACGGCACCATTCGCCGTTTTGCTTCGTTCCTTAAAAAGGAGGAGAAGCAGCCGCTGAAAGAGAAGACCTACATCGATCGGGAGAGGCTGCGCACGCTGGAGATATCCGCTCCAATGCCCGTGCCCGCTGCTCCCCAAACGGAGTCCTCCAACTCCGACTCTGAGACCACGCCACGCGAGGAGGAGACCCAGAATCTGGTTAAACGCGCCCAGTCTATGCGTTCGCCAACGAAAAAGACGCCTCTTCAAAGCTTTGGCTCTATGCGCTCACCACCGGGATTGCCGCGTCCCAAAAGCGGCCAGGTGAATAGCAGTGGCACCTCCAGACCCAAGTCGCCACCGCCAAGACCGCCACCGGTAACGATCAAGAAGACCAACTCCATTGGATCCACGGGCTACCAGAGACCGGTGTCCACTGCCCAGCGTTCCGTGGAGAATACCTACGACGACTGCGAGTTCGTGGAGGAGGCAGTTCGGGCCTCCAACGATGATATATATTCCGTGATTGATGAGATTCCGCCGGCGGCCCAAACCCTCAAGCGCAGCGATCTGGTGGCCAATCGAGCGAGCAATGGCAGCGACATGGGATTACTCAACGAGATAGTTAACGAGCTTGAGAAGATCAATGGTGATTCCTTATATTCCGGGAAGCCAGTAGCAACAGGAGTTGCTCCAGTTGATACCCCCAAGAGTCCCCAGCGACCGGCGCCGCCGAAGCCAGCGAGCAGTGTCCTGGAGGAAAAGGCAGCAGCAGCCGCGGCGGCGGCACCTGCGTCCACATATCATCGCACGCCGCCTGTCAACGCACCGGTGGCTCGGGTCAAGCCCACACTGGCGGACAAATCGCAACCGCCCAGTATGTCCAGCTTCAAGCCGCCGGCAGGAACCGGCAGCGTTGGACAGCCAGCGCCAACCGTTGTCCAACAGCAGCAAGCTAAGCGGAGCAGCAGCGGCAGTGTTAGCGGAGTAGCCTCCCGACCCAAGTCCTTTCTGAAGAGCACAACGAAAGCACTGCCCAATGGCACGGCGGGAGCGGCGGCAACGACTGCGCCCTCGGCCACCATCCAGAAACCGAAGCCGCTCTCGGCCAAGCCATCGTTCAGCGGCGGAGGAGTCCTGGGCAAGCGGACAACGCCGCCCACAGTAAAGACTCTGGCAGCGACGCCGCCGAAGTCCAATATTGCATCGCTGACACAGCGATTCGAGCAGAGCAAGTAGACTAAGAAACAGGGCACTTGGGTAGACGGGATGAGGAGCTAAAACCATGGACATAGGCAGGAAATTTAGATTGGATGAGATAGGAAGAGGTTTATGTAGAGTCTGTTTATCATCTGAAATTAATATTATTATATTTATTATTCAAAACTGAATTACTTATTTGACACAAATATTTTTTTATCTTTATTTTTCGAACTATTTTAAGTTGTAAATTATATAGTATAGGATCATAAACATTATGTCGGACAAATTGAATTACACAGACGCCAGGCTGAACACAAATATAGAAATCATGGCAGCTTTTTTTTTTTTTTGATTCTTTAAAACTTATTCATTCAATTTCTAAACTCAAAAATGAGTTAAGAAACATTCTTTCTTTAAAAAAAATAAAAAATAAAAACGTATTTATTCTTTAGTTTAGTTTAGCGACAACATATTAACATGTATATAAGCTTAGTAATACTCCTAATTTAAGACAAGAAATATTCGTAAAGTGTAAAAGATTGACAAGAATTAATAATTTTAAACCACAAACTTTCAATATGTTAAAAATATGAGGTTCTAAAATGACAAAGCTTTAAAAACCTCCTGGGAATTTATTATTCTCAAAACAAAAATTAATTTCTAGCCACATTGTGATTCTTAGGCCATGTCCTTGGTTCTGCTCGATACCCTCCGCTCCGTGTGGACTTTCAGTTAGGCTTTTAGCTTAAGATTATGATCAAAAATTTCATTTTGGCACTGACTATGCCCGAGACTACGACTGCGTCGTCCTTGATATTCATTCCTGTACCGATCGATGTGTCCCACTAGTTAGAGGTTAAGGCTTTGCTTAACCCATGTGCTAAGTATGAATGTATCTCAATTTGTTAATCTTAAAGCGCATTTTAATTTAGGATCTAGCGATAGTTGCGTATTTTATATGTGTACCTATAATCCTGTATCTATTACTCCGACAGTAGTCCATGTATTTAATGTATATGCAATATGCTTTTGTAAATAAAAACCAAAGATGTTCAATTGTCACAGCAAATGCGTTCGCCGCCACCCACGAGGTAATCAATTAAAACGAGTTGTACAGCTGGGATATTGAAAAATAAATATAGTACGAGAACACGATACAGTAGCGAAATCAATTTTAAATGTCTAAATGTTGCAAAGAAACTATGTTGTATGCCCTAAAATATTTAAGAACGATATCGAAATGTGTATAGTGCCCAAGTTATGTTAAAAGAAATATAAGTTTGACTAAATCAAAGCAATGTGTGTTTTTTGGGGGGAGAAAAGTTATTACATTTCACAGCAGGAACTGTAAATAATGATTATTTTTATATACAAATTATTTATTATATAAAAATCAAGAGTGTTTTTGATGACTAGAGAAAAAATCGAAAAAGAATCATTACCATTTAATTTTTTCAAATAAATTGATTATAATTGATTACGGTTCCTGTTTCGGAGAAAGGGTAAACTGTGCAAATCAAAAAATTATAATAAACAATACATTTTTCCAATATATTTCCAGCTTAAAGTTTAGAATCTAAACCTAATATGCAGTAAATGTAGTTTATAATTCGCGCTCTTTTATCAAGTTATCGAATTTTGTCCGATTTTTAATTACAAAAAACAGTGACACCTGGTAACACTGCGAAAAGAAGAAGAAGAGTCCAAATCCGAAAATGAGCGCACGAAAGGTAAACAATTTGAATTTATCCGCTTTTAAATGCTAATTAACACAGAATTAACTACACAGAAAACCTGGGCAAGGAGCGCCTTCAGCGAGATGAGCCTTTCGGCCTCTCCTGTCACCACAGAAGCCACTCCCGTTAAGCGAAGCAGGAGTGCTTCCAATGTGACAACAACAACCCGAGTTTCGAGGTCTCAAAGTGGAAAATCGACGCCAACGCCAAAGCCCTTGGTGGATTCTGTGGATCTGACTGTTCTGTCTGATAAGGAGGAGGAAAATACTGACACCAAAGGACCCCCGCCGGAAGTCAAGGAAAACTGGATGGAGAGCTTTGCACCGGCAACCAGCGAGGAGTTAGCCGTTCATCCCAAAAAGATTGGAGAACTCCGTGATTGGCTGCGACACTGCGAAGCGGTGCGCAAGAAGTTCCCTGCCCAAATGTGCCTGCTTACAGGACCCACAGGTGCCGGCAAGACCGCCACGTTGCGTGTCCTGGCCAAGGAGTTTGGCTACCAGGTGCAGGAATGGATCAATCCCGTAGACTGTGAGGTGGTCAATGCTTTGGGTGATCAGACCAGCGGTAATTCCTATGTGGGTTCACATCTGGAGGCCTTCAAGAGCTTCTTGTTGCGTGCTTCGCGATATAAATCGCTGCTGGATTCGCAGAATAAAAGACTGCTGCTCGTGGAGGACTTTCCAAATGTCCTGCTCAACGATACTCCAGATGTTAGCTTTGAAGAGTTATTGGAGTAAGTATCAATAGAATATAAATAAGAGATTTTATATAAAATAATGTACAATCTCTTTCCTTTCCAGTGAATACTCATCCTACGGAAAATCCCCCCTGGTTTTCATTGTGGCCGATTCCAAGTCTCGTGGCCTGAACATCAGCTACCGCCTATTTCCGGACCAACTTAAGGCCAAACATCGCATCGAACACATTAGCTTTAATGCCATTGCATCCACAATTATGCAAAAGTCAATGAAGGCCTTCTGTTCCGTGATGCAGCAGCCACAGAACAAGGCTCTGTACAAGTTACCCTCGTCGACTATTGTGGATTCAATAGTTGTGGGCGCCCAGGGTGATATACGGAATGCGCTAATCAATCTGCATCTCAGCTCCCTGAAGGGAGTTGCTAATATGCCCACCAAAAAACTCAATGTCAGCGTGGCCAGCAAGGGTCGCAAAAAGAAGGCGACGCAGAGTACTCTAAAATCGGTTGGAAGGGACGAATCCATTACCTTGATGCATGCTCTGGGTCGCGTCCTCAATCCTAAGTGTATGTATCATTTCCTCTACTTTGCTTTCACTTCTAATCTCAAATATTTTTCAGTTAATGATGATAAAATGCTGCTGCACAGTCCCGAAGAATTAACCGAATCCTTCAGCACGGAGCCCAGGAACTTTGTGAACTTTGTGCATGCCAATTATCTGCCACATTTCAGGGACATTGAGGAGGTGGTGCCCGCCATAGATGACTTGGGACTGGCCGATTCCATGCTCAACGAGTATCGCGAAGGTGCTGTGAGCGTCATGGGTTTAAATATTGCCATTCGTGGTGTAATGCTGGCCAACTGTAACCCAGTCAGCGGTTGGATGCCAGTTAAGGGGCCAAAGCGTATAAACATCAAGTCGCTGGCCACTTTGGGGGAACAGAAACTGGTCGGCGTAGGATATGCGGGCATCTCTAGGAGACTCTATGCCACCGAATACAGTTCCCTGGTAAAAAGCATAGCTGACAGGCTTTCGGAGGTCAATTCAGGCCAAAGTATAGAATAGTATTGAAAAACTCAAATAATAAAAGGTGTTAAGTGTATTTAAAGAGTGCAAGGCAGTAATTATTTCCCAGTGAAAAGGATTTTCTGAAAAATCTAGTTAAAAAGCATGCAGATATTTTCATTTTAGTTTATCTAATGAAAAATTGTCATTCAATATTTAATTTCTGTTGCATTTTTAAACACAATGGCTTGGCATCCTTGAATTGTTTCAAATGCCTTTGTTTAGTGCTACATTTTAATGTTAAAATTTAAAGTAATCCCATATCTTATAAGATCAATAATTAGAATTCACGATTCAACATTTTATTAACCTACAAATCGAGTTTTCATTATATAAAAAAATTCAATTAACATCAGTAACGCGTCGCGGAAAATGAACTTATGATTGGTATGCAGATGAAGGGAAATCCAAAAAATGTAAAGCGCTCACAGATGATGATCTTAAAAACTAAACAGGGGCTCTTTCTCTCTGTTTCCACATATGGAGTGTTCTATGTACATGTCGCGAAGTGATCAGCCATCAGTGATCCTTACTTTACCGCTGCATCGGTGCCCTGTTTGGCCACATCACTGGAGTTGTCCTCATCCTCTTCCATTTGATTACTGCTGTCCAACAGGCGCTGGCGTTCCTCCTCGTTGGCATGCCCATTCAGGTGAATCGGGGATCGGGAGCGGGATCGAGAGCGACTGCGGTCATGGCCGCGCTCGGCATGCCCATTGGCAATGTTCAGCCCAGCCACGCCCATCTCGTGACCATCGCTGCTTGAAGAGGAGGATGTGCTGGAAGTTGTGCTCGATGTTGTGCTGCTGCTATCGCTCTCGCTATCCTCGCTGGAGGAGTCCATGGGAGTGGGCTGTGCCGGCTGCTGCGGCGGCTGGGGTGGCTGTTGCCGGGCCTGCAGTTCGCCAGCCGAGCTGGGTGTGGGTGCCACCGCCGACGGGGGAGAGGCAGCGGCGGCAGCAGCAGCCGCAGCCACCGCTGGGCCTGGCGTTGACCCGGTCGAGCAAGAACGCAGGAAATGGGAGCGCAAAACTGAAAGTGGAAAAGAGAAAACTAAAGAAACTTGTATTGATCAATAAGGATTAGCATACTCACATTGATTCTCCCGCGTTAGCTGGCGCATCTTTTCCTCCTGAGCCCGTATCTTGACACTGAACTCATTCGATGTGTTCTGAGCTCTGGAGTAGCGGTCTTCGATCTGCAGGCACTCCTGGATTAGCTCCTGCTTGTTCATTGTCTCCAAACGCTCCAGTCGCGCCCGCTCGTAGACATTGGAGAACTCCTTGGAGAGAAAGAGATCCTGATCCTCCGTCTGCGAATTGAAGCAGTTGTCATCGGAGTCGTCCTTGTTCAGGTCTGACATGTGCTCCTCCATCAGGAAGCGATTGGTGTTGTACGGCACGAGCAGCGACCGGGAGCGCACCAACTTGGTGCGGCTGTTTGGACGCGGATGGGAATGCCCCTCGCCGTCCGTTGGCATGTCTAGTTTCCACTGCGCAAACTGATTCTTGGTCTTCTTCGGCAGAAGCTTGGACTTTTTGCCGCGGCGATGCTTTCGCTTGGGCAATCCTGATCCTACCCCGCCACCGCTGCCTCCTCCGCCGCTGCCAGCACCTCCGCCGCCATCCAAAGGACGCTGCTTGGAGTTGTTTTCTGCAAAAAATAACCAAAAAAGGATTCGCAATTTTAAATTTTAAACTGAAAAGGACCGCCAACTTCCCGAAATGCAACTCTGACGAACGCTTTTCGCAAAAAAAAAACAAACAGTCCAATTGCCAGTCGCCATTTGTCTTGCTTTTTTTCCATCGCCCCTTAATTTCAGATTTTTACCTGTTTTCACTGCCTCTGCCATGTTGCTGACTTAATTTAGAGTTGCACAAACACTTGATGTTCACTTGGAGCGCAAATTTCAAGTCCTGAACTTATTTTCAAGCTTGCGAAATTTGTTTTAAGCTAAAAGTTAGTGCTGGCAAAACTTCGGGGCGCTATCGATACTATCGATTGCGGGAACCATTTTTTAAAACATCGATTCTTTTTTAATTTTTATTTAATTCGTTTCAAAAAGTATTTTCAATTAAATATTACATTCTGAAATTTTTTTTAATTTAACTGAAAAACAATATTAAATATTAAGAAAATAAAACAAAAAAAAAAAATAAAATGAGATTTTTTTAATGAAAAATCGATAGTATCGATGTTTTTTTCTTAAAAACATTTGGGGTATTCCCCCCACAAAACCGCTAACTTTTTCAACTACTTTACAATTATAAGAACACCCAATTTTAAATTATTATAAATTCTATCCTTCGCATTAGATATACATTTATGTTTTCTCAGGAAACCACCGAAGATTAAAATGGAAATATTTGTGATTTATATAAATCTCAGGAGATTAATGCAAATATATCTTTTAAATATTCAAAATAACCTACAAAATAAAAATATGGAAGCTTCTTTTGATTTTCGATTTCATTTATTTGTTTATGAATTTATAAATTATGAATTAAATATTTTCTTTTAACAAAAAAGGACTCAGTATTAATGGAAATATATTTTTTAAATATTTTCTTAAAACCCTAAAAAGAAAAATATCATTAAAAACTGATTTCTCATTCCATTTATTTGCCTCTTTATTTTTACAACAAAATAAATAAAATTTTTTGTTTTTACAAAAAAGAGACTTGGTATTGGTTACTTCCTCAAGCTGTCGTGAATCCAGTCTATGAAGGAGGCAACCCTTGTGTAGACATCTGGCCAATCAGGATTCGGACATGGCACCGGTCCAAAGGACACCAATCCGCCCAGAAGATAGGCATCGTTTTTGAACAGCATCAAAGGTCCTCCGGAGTTGCCGTGGCACTCCTTCGAGCTGACAAAGCCGCAGAGCTGCGAGGCCTGAATGCTCAGCTTATGACCCGAGTACTTAAGATGGCAATCCGCGATGGAGCTAATGACCACAAAGTTCTTACGCATGCGCGGCGATGTTTTGGCCAGCCAACCAGCCTGCTCCGTGACCAGATCCTCCAGCTCGTCCGCTCGGAGCTGCTTATTGGGCAGACAGATCGGCAGCACAAAGTCGTTCAGACTGGCCGGAGTCGCAAGACGGATGAGGGCTATGTCGTTGACCTGACTGAGGTTGGAGCTATTGTACTGGGGATGCGGCAGTGTCTCCTCCACTCCAATGTCCTGGTAAGCCGGAGCACAGTCCGTCGTTTGGGTGTCCTCGTGAAACTGACAGTCCGGATTTGTGCTGGTATCCCATTCACCCAGACGCACCGCGGAAATCCTCAGATTACTTGCCAAGGCCTGCACCACACAGTGGGCAGCGGTCAGCACATATCGCTCGCTGATAAGCACTCCTCCACATCCGTGGAGCTTCTCCCCGGTGGATGCTATGAGAGAGATATGGGAGTGATTAAGGGGACTCTGATAGCAGAGATGATGCAGACTCACCCTTCGTATACTCGATGAGAGCCAGCCAGGGAAATTCCCTGATCCGCGTATCAGTGTCGTTGGAACGTTGCCACCGAACTGTGCCGCAATCAGTGGGCAGCAGGGGATGCGTCAAGGCCCCCAAACCAGCGGTACTGGGACAGCAGACCTGGGAGAATGCAGGAAGTAAGTTGAAAATAATTTTAATTAAATATTTTCTAGTACATTTTTATAAAAGGAACCGTTAACATTTCACATTGGAGTTGGTTTAGAGGAGCTTAAACTATTATGTTTAATTACTAACTTAATTGCAAATATAAATCACAAATAATTCAAAGCTTCTCTTTAGTTCTCAATTATTAATCGTAAAACACTTAAGAACCCCTTGGAAATCTTCCCACTTTTATTTAAACATAGTTTTGTTGACATATATAAACTGATTAGATCACTTAAAACCAAAAGCTTTAGCTGCTATCTCTTCCATTTGGAAATCAACGAATAATATAAAAGACTCAATGAAAGTAAGAACCAGAAATCAGGCGGGGGTTTTTCCCCGTGCTTTTGGGAGTCAGATCTTCCCGGTGAGTCACCTGGAGTGTACTTACCAGAACATCCTTTCCCTGGAGACCGCACTGGTTCTCCCGGAGCAGGCTACGATCGCTGGCAGTGGGATTCCCGGAGGTCAGGATGCGCATAAAGTAATCACATTCCCGGATTGAGATACAGTGCCCGGAGATCCTGCCGCTCTGGAGCTTGGAAACGCAATTTACTTGTTGAGCTGGAAGTTCATTGCCAGACTTGTTTACGTCTCTGAATTCCTAATTCCGTGCACTCACCACTCGCGCCCAATGCCAGCAGCAGCAGCAGCAGGCAGCTGCCAACAACAACTATAGCTGGAAAACTTCCCATGCCGGACCGGATCGATCAGATATAGCGACTGGCGACAACGTTGGAGACGTTGGAACAGTAGCAAGCGACGGAACGAATGAGACTGCGGCTGCGACCGAGACTAATGGGCGAGTTAGGCCCGATGATTACCGGGAGAGTGAGTAGTAGTAGCTCTCGTATTCCGATTCCGATTCTTAATCTGATTGAGTTTCGGAGACATATTCAGACTTAGAGCTGGAGGGAACCTGGTCCAGATAGCATACATAACTTGTAGTTGAGCAACCGAGTGGAGCTTGCAGTGATTTTATTAATATTTCCATAGGAATATTCCTAATAATCCCACGGGTGTAAGAATTGCAGAAATCGAGGCTTACAGATGAATGGATTTTTGTATTTTCGAGATATTTTGAAACAATCACTCAAATCGAGTTTAAAAAAATTATAAAACAAAATATAATAAATTAAAAAACATGGTTTCAAAACGGCAAGATAAAATTTAAAAAATTTCAATTTTATAATATTAAATTAATAATTATATTAATTATAATTAATAATTATTACGGAGATATATGACTTTCCATACAAGTTTTCAAAGATTGTAGAGATTATAAAGAACAAGCGATACAATAAAAATACAATAATAAAAGCATTAAATTCTGATTTTTGAAGTTTAGTTTCCAGCAGATTTTCATAGTTATTCCTTCTATCATAACAGCTACATTTAAAAATAGTTTAATGACCGTCAAAATGCAGTTAAATTTTGGGTTTAATCGGTAAATTCTGTGCGCCTAATAACTTAAAGGACAAAATCAGCTTAAAGGACCTTCGTCTGCGACGCCGGCAAAGCTTCCTTTCTCTGTCCCTCTCAGGCGGCGAATATTCATCGATGTACCGATAAATAACATCGATGTAGCGCCTATTTCAACATCATCGAATACTTCGATAGCCCCACTAACATCAATGTTGTTGCACCTCTAGAGGTTCCTTTTTTATTTACAAAAATGCAGTGAAAAGTGGGCGAAAACAAGTGAAAAAACGCACAAAATGGCCACCCAAAAGCCAGGCGAATGGGCTAGTGCCCTTTTGGCCCGCTTCGAGGATCAGGCAAGTGTTTTTTCGGACGCTTTTTCGCTGCTACGTCTCGCGGAGGCCAGGCGAAAAAATGTACCTGCTGCTCGGCCACCACCCCGCACCGCCCTCATCCACGCTGGGCCGTGTTGTTTTGGGCTGTGCGTGGGCGCAGCGGTGGTGTGTGGGGGCAGGTGGGGAGGGGGGTGGCATTCGCAGCATGAATGAAATGAAAATAATCAATCAAATGCGCCGTCTCTGTGTCTTTGCAGCTGCCAAACCGAATCGGAGCCTATGGCACGCAGGCGAGGATGAGCCAGGACCAACTGGTGGCCTGTTTGATACACATTTCGCGCTACCGCTTCTCCCTGGTCATCTCCGGGCTGACCAAGATGCTGCAGCGCGTCAATGAAGCGGTGAGGGGTTCAGGAAAAACAATTGTAAATTAATGCATTATTTACTAAGTAATGTATTCCTCTTCCAGGCCCTACAAAATCGTCATGAGCCGGAACGTTGCTACTTCGAGTCGCTGGTCATCATACTGACCACCCTGGAGCGCTGTCTGACCAACCAGACCAAGGACACGGCCCGCTTTGAGGAGGCCATGAACGTGAAGCTGCTACTGCGGGAAATCTCCCAGTTTGTGGATGTGCAGAGCGACAGTAATCCGAATGCTGCCCAGCTAAAGGCTTTGGCTTCAAAGGTGCTCTTCGCCCTGTCGCAGAATCACTTCTCGGCCGTCTTTAATCGCATCTCGGCCAGGATACAAGAGCTGACATCCTGCTCGGAGGAGAATCCGGACTACAACGACATCGAACTGATACAGCACATCGACATGGATATGATAAAGCTCACCAAGCTGCTACAAGGTACAAATTGTGCTAAAGCTAAGCCAGAGTCGTCTTAACATATTTATTTCTTTAGAAACCATTACCAAGTTTCGATCCAAACGTGCGCCACCATTGATTTTGCTTTATTCGCTGGAGAAGGCCATTTGGAACTGGATTGAGTACCATCCCCAGGAGTTCCAGGACCTGCAACGGGGTACCAATCGGGACATATCCACGTAGGACTTAAATTCCAATTATAAAAAATATTAAACTAACAGGCATCTTTGAATTTAGCTGCTGGGAACCGCTCATGGACTTTGTGGAGTACTTCAAGACGGAGAACAAGAAGAGCAAGACTCTTGTGTGGCCATTGCAGATGTTGCTGCTGATATTAAATCCCTCCTGCCTGGAGGCCACTGTCAACGAGCTGCAGCAGTCGGAGAAGGAGAAGGAAAAGGAGAAGGTCCCATCCAAGTCTGCTCAATCGACATCCAGGGACAAGGATTTTTCGGCTAAGCAGTTTATTGAAAGCATAAAGCGAGGACTGGGCCAGCACTCGCCCTCTAAGCAAGTCACAGAGTCCTCGGCCATAGCCTGTGTCAAGCTCTGCAAGGCCTCCACCTACATCAACATCACCGACTCGAATAATGTGGTCTTTAAGCTGGTCCAGTACTTCATCAACGACCTCAAGGCCCTGCTCTTCAATCCGGCCAAGCCCTTCTCCCGCGGACAGGGCTATAACTTTGCAGATATCGAGCTGATGATCGACTGCTGGGTCTCCTGCTTCCGCATCAATCCGCACAACATCGAGGCGCTGAAAGTGTGCTTGAATCTGTCGTCGCCGCAGGCCTACCACTTTGTGATTGTGTGTTCTTTACTGAGGTGAGCAAAGCTGCTTTAAATCACATTTGAATTATTTATAATAACAAAATTAAACCTTTTTTAGACTGGCTCACATCTATGTGGACTTTCGGCTGCAGAACAAGAACCCTTTCCGCATTGTTAACCAACCCAGACTGTCCTGGTGGCCACAGACGGATGTGGTTCATTACCGCTCTGCCGAGCTGCGAGCTCTGTTCACGGACACCCTTAACAAGGCCACCCAGGGCTATATAGCCCACACACCACTGCGCTATATCACCTCACTGACGCTCAAGTCCAAGGACACCCAGAAGGGCTTAACGCGGGCCGAAGAGGGCCCTGCCCACAAGATGCTATTGCTGCTGCTCGTCCGCCTGATCCATGCCGATCCCACCCTCTTACTAAACGTAGGATTTGCTTTAATTTGAAGCTTGAACCCTTTTAAACAACTCTCTTGATTGCAGACTCAGGGAAAGGTTGCCCACGAGGTACAAAGTTCCACGCTCGAGTTGATCAACGGACTGGTGAGCCTGGTGCATCAAACTACCATGCCAGATGTGGCCCAGGAGGCTATGGAGGCGCTGCTTGCCCTGCACGCACCCGAAAAGATCGAAGTCTGGAATCCGGAGGCTCCCATCAACACCTTCTGGGACGTCAGCTCCCAGGTGCTGTTCTCCATCTCGCAGAAGCTCATCCAGCACCAAATTGCCAACTACACGGACGTTTTGAAGTGGCTGCGCGAGATCCTGATCTGCCGGAATACTTTCCTCCAGCGGCACAAGGATTACGCTCACGTGGGCAGCCAGATTGCCATATGCAAGCAGGCGCACATCAAGATGGAGGTGGTCTTCTTTATGTATCTGTGGAGCGTTGACCTGGATGCAGTGCTGACCTCGCTGTCGTGTTTCGGGCTGCTCTGCGAGGAGGCGGAGATCTGCTGCAGCTCTGATGAGCTGACGGTGGGCTTTATAATGCCAAATTACCACATCTATCAGGAACTGGCACAGTTGTCCTCATGTGAGTTACCTTAAAAGCATTTGGTTTATTTGAATTTACAGCTTTTATTATATTTAGCTGCCACGGATACTCGGATTTGCTTCTTCGACAACACCCATGGCAATGTGCTAAGCCGACTTACTCTCCAAAAGCGCATTATGACACTCCTGCGCAAGATCGAGCACTGCGTCCATGGTGTCCAACCCGCCTGGGAGGAGACCTTTCGCAACTGGGAGGTGTCCAGCAAGGTCTTGCAAACCTATCCAAAGTGCAAGGGCGAGGATGCCCAGGCGGAGGTCTTTCATCGCGGCATGGGCAAGCGGCGAGCGAGTCACCAGAGCTCGGAGCATGATCTGGAAGAGCAGATCAACGAGTGGGCCAATATGACGTGGTTCCTCCTGGCCCTGGGCGGTGTCTGCCTGCACAAGCGTAGTAGCAGCCGGCAAATGCTGCTGCAACAGTCCCAAAACAATGCCTCCCTAGGATCCCTGGCTCAGAACTCTCTATACTCGAGCTCCACCAGTTCCGGGCATGGTTCTCTGCATCCCAGCACTGTGTCTCTATCCACCATACCGCCAGCGCCGCCACAAGATGTCAGCTACTGTCCTGTGACCCAGTAAGTGCTTAAAAGAAGGTATAACATAACTTTTATTAAAGATATTTTGCTTGAAATAGATTCATTGGACAACTGTTGCGCTTGCTGGTCTGCAGCAACGAGAAAATCGGTCTCAATATCCAGAAGAACGTGAAGGAACTCGTGGGCGAGGAAATGTCCACCCAGCTGTTTCCCATACTCTTCGACCAAATACGCGCCATCGTCGAGAAGTTCTTCGATCAGCAGGGCCAAGTGAACGTCAACGTCACCGACATCAACACACAGTTTATCGAGCACACGATCTACATAATGAAGTCCATCCTGGATCCCAAGGCCAGCAAGGATCCCAACAACGAGCAGCCCTCGCCTTCGGAGCACCTGGGCGTTACCAGCATCGAGGGCATGATGCTGGGCATTGTTCGGTATGTCCGTCACCTGGACATGACCGTCTACGCCATACGGATTAAGACAAAGCTCTGCCAGCTGGTGGAGGTGATGATGAAACGACGCGATGATCTCGCCTTCCGGCAGGAGATGAAGTTCCGCAACAAGCTGGTGGAGTACCTGACCGATTGGGTGATGGGTACCTCGCACCAGATTGCACCACCCAGCTCCGCTGACGCTTCGATTCTGACCAACACATCGCTCATTTTCCGCGACCTGGATCAGGCTTGCATGGAGGCAGTGGCCGCCCTGCTTCGTGGCCTTCCGCTTCAGCCAGAGGAGTCCGATCGTGGCGATCTGATGGATGCTAAGAGTGCGCTCTTCTTGAAGTACTTCACGCTGTTTATGAACCTCCTAAACGACTGCATTGACAGCTCTGAGGCGGAAAAGGAGATGAATAATACGCCGTTGCTGCCACCACGACCACGAATGGCCGCCGGGAAGCTGACCGCCCTCAGGAACGCCACCATCCAAGCCATGTCCAATCTACTGGGTGCCAACATTGACTCCGGCCTGATGCACTCGATCGATCTGGGCTATAATCCGGATTTGCAGACCCGAGCTGCTTTTATGGAAGTCCTCACCCAAATCCTGCAGCAGGGAACCGAATTCGACACTCTGGCCGAGACTGTACTGGCGGATCGCTTCGAGCAACTGGTCCAGCTGGTCACAATGATCAGCGACAAGGGAGAGCTTCCCATAGCCATGGCATTGGCCAATGTGGTGACCACCTCCCAAATGGACGAGCTGGCCAGAGTCCTTGTCACACTGTTCGACGCGAAACACCTGCTATCGCCGCTGCTGTGGAATATGTTCTATCGCGAGGTCGAGGTCTCCGACTGCATGCAGACGCTTTTCCGCGGCAACTCCTTGGGCAGCAAGATTATGGCCTTCTGCTTTAAGATCTATGGAGCAAGCTATCTGCAAATGCTTTTGGAGCCGCTGATTCGTCCGCTATTGGATGAGCAGGAGGAGACTTGCTTCGAGGTGGATCCGGCACGCTTGGATCCCACCGAGGACATTGAACAGCATCGCAATAACCTGATTGCCCTCACCCAGAAGGTCTTTGATGCCATCATCAACTCTTCGGATCGCTTTCCGCCCCAGCTGCGCTCCATGTGCCACTGCCTGTACCAGGTGCTGAGCAAGCGCTTCCCGAATCTCCTGCAAAACAACATCGGTGCCGTGGGCACTGTAATCTTCCTGCGCTTCATCAATCCTGCCATAGGTGAGTTTACTTTAATTCAATTCTAGGATTTATTCATCAACACTTTTTCCCATTCACAGTATCCCCGCAAGAGTTGGGAATCGTGGACAAGCAGGTGCACAGCTCGGCCAAGCGGGGACTCATGCTGATGTCCAAGATCCTGCAGAACATTGCCAACCACGTGGAGTTCTCCAAGGAGCAGCACATGTTGTGCTTCAATGATTTCCTGCGCGATCATTTCGAGGCCGGTCGCCGATTCTTCATCCAGATTGCCTCGGACTGCGAGACCGTGGATCAGACTTCGCACAGCATGAGCTTTATATCGGATGCCAACGTTCTGGCCCTACACCGATTGTTGTGGACGCACCAGGAGAAGATAGGCGACTATTTGTCCAGCAGCAGAGATCACAAGGCTGTGGGCAGACGGCCCTTCGACAAGATGGCCACCTTGCTGGCCTACTTGGGTCCGCCAGAGCACAAGCCCGTGGATTCGCACATGATGTTTAGCTCGTACGCCCGCTGGAGCTCCATTGACATGTCCTCGACCAACTTTGAGGAGATTATGGTAAAGCATCAAATGCACGAGAAGGAGGAATTCAAGACCCTCAAATCGATGAACATATTCTACCAGGCGGGGACCAGCAAGTCGGGTTATCCGGTCTTCTATTACATAGCCAGGAGATACAAGTAAGTAAATGTAGAAAAGGCACAATGCAGGATATATATTGCTAACTTTCCCTTTTTATTATTAAGGATTGGAGAAACCAACGGAGATCTGCTAATTTACCATGTCATCCTCACGCTAAAGCCCTTCTGTCACTCACCATTCGAGGTAGTCATCGATTTTACGCACACTTGCTCGGACAATCGCTTCCGGACGGAGTTCCTGCAGAAGTGGTTCTATGTCCTGCCCACGGTGGCCTACGAAAACGTCCATGCGGTGTACATTTACAACTGCAACTCGTGGGTGCGCGAATACACCAAGTTTCATGATCGCATCCTGGCCCCGCTGAAGGGAAATCGCAAGCTACTCTTCCTAGAGTCGCCGAACAAGCTCACGGATTTCATTGATGCGGAGCAGCAGAAACTGCCGGGAGCTACGCTCTCCTTAGACGAGGATCTCAAGGTATTCAGCAACGCTCTTAAGCTCAGTCATAAGGACACCAAGGTGGCCATTAAGGTGGGTCCAACAGCTCTGCAGATTACATCAGCTGAGAAGACAAAGGTCTTGGCTCATTCCGTGCTACTTAATGACGTATACTACGCCTCGGAGATCGAGGAGGTGTGCCTGGTGGACGACAACCAATTCACGCTGTCAATAACCAACGAGAGCGGTCAGCTGAGCTTCATTCACAACGACTGCGATAACATTGTCCAGGCCATTATCCACATCCGAAATCGCTGGGAGCTCAGTCAGCCCGATTCCGTGACAGTGCACCAGAAGATCCGGCCGAAGGATGTGCCGGGCACGCTGTTAAATATGGCACTACTGAATCTTGGCTCCTGCGATCCCAACCTGAGGACGGCTGCCTACAATCTGCTGTGCGCCTTGACCGCTACCTTTGACCTCAAGATTGAGGGGCAGCTCTTGGAGACGCAAGGTCTGTGTATACCCTCCAATAATACCATCTTCATCAAGTCTGTGAGCGAGAAGCTGGCCACCAATGAGCCACATCTCACGCTCGAGTTCCTCGAGGAGTCCATTCAAGGCTTCCAGCGCAGCACCATCGAGCTGAAGCATTTGTGCTTGGAGTATATGACGCCCTGGCTAAAGAATCTCGTCAAGTTCTGCAAGTCCAACGACGACTCAAAGAAGCTGAAGGTCTCTCAGATCCTGGATAAGCTCATAAACCTGACCATTGATCAAAAGGAGATGTATCCCTCAGTGCAGGCGAAAATCTGGGGCTCTATTGGTCAGATCCCAGAGCTCATTGACATGGTGCTGGATAACTTCCTGCATAAATCGATAACTTATGGACTGGGATCGCCGCAGGTGGAGATCATGGCTGACACGGCAGTGGCTCTCGCTTCAGCCAACGTCCAATTGGTGTCCAAAAAGGTTATCACGCGAATGTGTCGAGTCATGGACAAGTCCTGCACGAATCCGACGCAGTATCTGGAGCAGCACATGATGTGGGATGATATTGCCATTCTGGGACGCTACTTGCTCATGTTGTCCTTTAACAATTGCCTGGACGTGGCCACATCGGTGCCCTACCTCTTTCACACCATTACCTTCCTGGTCTGCTCTGGATCTCTGTCGATGCGAGCCTCCACCCACGGCCTGGTGATCAACATTATCCACTCGCTGTGCACCTGCACAAATCCCTCCTTTTCCGAGGAGGCACAGCGCGTGCTCCGGCTCTCCCTGGACGAGTTCTCGCTGCCCAAGTTCTATCTGCTCTTTGGCATCAGCAAGGTCAAGTCGGCGGCAGTGACCGCCTTCCGCTCCAGCTGTCGTCATCCCACTGATAAGTGGCTGGGAAATGAGCGAGTTACCCAACCGCTGCCCGCCGATCGCGAGCGCTTGTCGCTGCCCTCGCTGGAGGTCATTACGGACGCCCTGCTCGAGATCATGGAGGCCTGCATGCGCGACGTTCCGGACTGCGAATGGCTGCACACCTGGACCTCCCTGGCCCGCAGCTTCGCCTTCTGCTACAATCCTGCCCTGCAGCCAAGGGCGCTGATAGTCTACGGATGCATCAGCAAGAGTGTGACCGACCACGAGGTGAAGCAGTTGCTGCGCATCCTGGTCAAGGCTCTGGAATCGTTCAATGATTTGATCCTGATCGAGGCGCTGGTCATGTGCTTGACGCGTATCCAACCGCTGCTGCGGCCCGAGTCGCCTATCCATCGGGCCCTCTTCTGGGTGGCCATTTCGGTGCTGCAGCTGGACGAGATTACCCTGTACGGAGCCGGCCTGGCCCTGCTCGAACAGAACCTGCATACCCTCAAGTCGCAAGGCTGCTTTGACAAAAAGGAGACAATAGCCGAGGTGATGATGAAGACGCGGGAGAAGCTGGAGTGGCACTTCAAGCAGCTGGATCACGCCGTGGGCTTGTCCTTCCGCAGCAACTTCCACTTTGCCCTGGTTGGGCATCTGATCAAGGTAAGCGGTGGCAGGTTTATTTTTATAATTAAATATTAAAGATATATCTTTATCAGGGCTTCCGGCATCCCACACCCACTACGGTTTCTCGCACATCTCGAGTGCTGACCATGCTCCTGGGCATCATAGCCAAGCCTCTGCATCGGGACAAGTTCGAGGTCACCCCAGACAGTGTGGCCTATCTGACGGCTTTGGTGGCTGTTTCCGAGGAAGTCCGCTCCCGCTGCCACGTGAAGCATGCCTTGCCCCGCTGGCCAGCCGAACTGAGCGGCAGCGTGGAGAACGGCGAAGCGTCCAACGGAGGAGTGCAGGCCGTAAGCTCAGAAGTTACTTATTAGCTATAAAAATGAGGGCTAAATATTGAAATCCCCTTAGATTGGCCAGCCCCTGTCGCGTCGGCAAAAGAGTTGGGACATTCTCGACCAGTCCGCCTTGCAGTTTGCCCGCCAGCACAAGGTTCCCACTCTACAGGTAAGTCCTGTAGGATAATCCGAGCTGAGCTAAGCCGAGCTGAGCCTTGTTTCCCACTTGTTCGAAATTCGCTGTACAAAAGTTGTTATAACCATCTGCTATAGTAACTTTTGGCTATCTATTTGAGTTTATATATCCTATAACCCAGCCTATATACTCCACCTACTGTGTAATATCAACTACCTATTGAGATCAGCCTTTGCATAACTAATAATCGTTCAATGACTTTTCTTTTCTCTTTTTATGTTTGATTTGAATATGAAATGAAAACTTTACAAACATATGTCACAATGTATACTCGTAATACATCTGCCTGCCGACTCTTACATCTAATTGGTGCTTGTAACTCTCCTCCACATTAACTAAATGTCCTATGAACTATATAAACTATAACCTGCCATTTCTACTACTACAACTACTACGCATGAATATTGTCATTTGATTTACGTTTGATTTGGTTATCGAACCCCGCTAAAAACAACAACTCCAACAAACTCAACACTGTGCCAAACAACAAACAACCACGAAAACATACCATATCAAACATCAAACATCCGTAGAACGCTCGAGTTCTGTTCAAGACTCAACGCTCTTTCTCGGTGCCGACGACCAAAGATCCGAACAATGCAACCGGCATCGAAGAACGTCAGGTACTGCTCTACAAAACTTATCTCTCTTAGCTAAGACTAACCCCAACCCACTGCCCCCCACTAATACCAAGTTCCAGTTCGCTACTAAAACGTAATCTAACATCGATGTCGCTCTCGCTTGGTTACTCTGCATGGCACCTGCCCTTAAGCACATCTTGCATTTCTCGTAGATCTTTCATCTCCACTAGCGTTTTTCAGTCCATATCTATGTGTATTTGAGTTCATTTAAAGCAATGTAATTAACAAATTGTTAAATGTATTTAAACAGGAACGCGGCTCGCGTTCTTCGGTGTCCAACGAGTCGAATGTGCTGCTAGATCCCGAAGTTCTGCCCGATTTGTCCATACAGGCACTCGTGCTGACTGTTTTGGCCACCCTGGTCAAGTACTCGTCGGATGAGGGTGAAACGCGTGTCTTGTATCAGTATTTAGCCGAGGGCTCCGTGGTCTTTCCCAAGGTGTTTCCAGTTATGTGAGTTAAATTCAATAGTTTCTCTTAACTCTTTAATATATTTTATATCGATTATTTAGCCACTCCCTGCTGGACCAGAAGATCAACAATATTTTGTCAGTGTCACACGACCAGGTTGTGCTCAACTCTGTGCAAAATATTATACAAAACATGCTGGCCAGCGAGGATCCCTCCCAGCAGCAGCTGCACTTCCTGCAGAGCTGTGGTTTTGGCGGACTCTGGCGCTTTGCTGGGCCCTTTACCAAGGTGAGGCTTTAATTAAATATAAATATTAAATATAATCCATAAATAATATATATATTTTGCAGTACAATATGATGGGCGAATCCTCTGAGCTATTCGTCAACTGTTTGGAGGCCATGGTCGAGACCTGTTTGCCCGGCGATGAGTCAGCGCCGGTGCCGCCATCCCCGCGACCTTACAACCTGAGTTCCAGCCTGAGCAGCCTCACCTTGGGCTCACCCACGGACAAGGGTAAGTAGCTGGTGGTAGTTGATGCGTAGACCCTAGACCCCATATATATATGGCATTGCTTAACCTTAGCGCATTTACTTAATCTCAAACGAATGATCACGGAATTGTACAAACTTAATCTTTCTTTATTATATATCACACCAATTGCGTTATATAGCATTCTCATCGGAATCATTAGATTTTTATGACAATTGCCCGGGCAGCGTCAGCAGCCTGCGACGCGCCTCACACAGCAAATCACGCGCCAAACATCGAATTAACGACAGTCCATCACATTGAACGATCCACGACTAAAGACAAAATAATATTAAATATATATTAATAAAACAGCTAAAGCCAAACAAAAGACAATTGAAAAGCTGAGAGACAGCAGCAGCACAACACCAAGATTGGAACCAAAATATGTATTTTGTAGTTATCTAAGCGACAAAACGTGAACATTGTCCCCAAACTCAAAGCGATTGATTTTAGTCTCCAAATTAACCATGCATATTGTTAAAAACAAACTTAAAAAAACTGAACAAATACCACACAACATTGCACTTAATCGTACACATATTAGCGAATTGATATTCTAAACTTTGAGAATCGTATTGACAATGTACCTGGTACCTTGAAGCATTTACAACATATTCTCGAAACTCGAAACTATGTATATGTGTGAATTAAATGCACCCCCCAAGTAGCTTATTGTAGTAATGTTGCTCATATATATATCTGTTCAATGCTTACACATTTCCTTAACAAACAATTAAGAAAAAGAAAGTAAACCAAAGTGCAAAGAATGTCATGATGATTGGTACAAGAAAATCGCAAATGCAAAATTGTAAAAGAAGAAATTAAAGAAAAAATATATATTAAATATATTTATAAAGTGCATGCAAATTAGGAATGAAAGAAATAGATATATTGATACAAAGGCCATATATTTACATTCTGACATTCATTTTATTTGATAGCTTTGATAACAAAATTAACAGTTTATAAAATTCGCTTCCCAGTAGCTTCTTAGATTAGATTAAAACCCACAGAGACACTCACAGAAAGTGTATCAAGATTTCTTTATTTTTTACACAAGCAACTTAATTTTGATACCAGCAATTAGATAATTTAACTTAGATATTAAGTACGCTGCTTCACCGCTTTGTGGCCCGAGTTTTTTAATTTCCCACCCAATTACTCCTCCTTTTTCCCCCCGATGTGTTTATGCAACTTTTGTCTTACTTTCAGCTGCATGAATAACAACAACAAACCCACGCACTAGACGTACCACACTTATCGCAAAAGTAATGCGTTTCCTAAATCTGTTTAAAAAGTGCTTTTAGAGAGACAGTGAACAAAACCCCACAGAGAGTCGTACAAAGTCATAGAGTATAATTGTAATGTACAGAATGTCCAGCAGAGCGAGCAGAGGAAGTGAACGCTAAGATCGATTAATGTAAGATCGATGAATGTATATATGTGTATGTGTAGAAAGGAGGCGATCGAGCAGAGGATGCTGTAAGGGCGAAGGTTAAAGACAGGACCGCTGAGGGAGCAGATATCGAACGAAATATTTTTTAACGAATAACGATTGTACATTTTAAAGATTGTAATCCGCCATTAATAGTAAGCACTTACATACACCAAGTCCACCAGTTCCTGAGCAGACGACCACGACGACCACGCGAAACGGAGTTAACCCAGAGAGCAGCAAGCACAACGCATGAACATATATATAAATATATAAAACTGAGATCAAACTATCGAACAGAGGAATAACCAAAAGCTTTAAGAAGGCGGCATGCCTCCATTGATTTGTATTATAAAATAATCTCCCCCGTTATCAGATGGCATTTATTTTTTATTGTATACTTTGTATCCATCATCTTCATTCTGATTTTACTAATTTATTTCATTAACTCTCATATCCTTCAAGAAAATTCGAAAACACCAAAAAACAAAACGAGGAACCCTCGACTATTGTTAAGCTGAAATATGACACAAAAGTCCGCTTTAAATATATAGTTTAAGTTTAGGCACCATCCAACAGGTTTTTAATCGAAATAGAGTTGATAAGCGAACAGAAACGAAAATTCAGAGATTACGAATGTTACACATATGTACCTCTTATTAAGCAAAACGCAACAAATTAGTACGTTACAACACTTACTTTCCTAGCACAAGAGTTTTTCTAATCGCATTAGATGAGATCAATATTTTTTTTTTATTAAAAACTAGAGGAGCGAAACCCAACCAGTTAGTTTGCATTATTAATCTAAATGTATATGTGTGTGTTGCTAAATGTGTATTAAACGAATATATGTATCTTTGTATATTAGAGCCATTTGAAGATATTTATGAAGTGTTAATATGTCTTAAATTTATCAATGTACAAGAATATCGAACAAATTAATATACTTTCAATAAAAATGTTTACATGAATCGAAGCAAAAGATGGGAGTTTAATTGGAGTTGGTTAAATCTATAATAACTTAATATATCCCTATAAATATTAAAAAAAGTAACATAATACAATAAGAACGAAATGATTCATCATTGGCAAAAGTGTATCCCCCTTTTCATAATCTTGTTTTCCTTCCTTGCATCCCAAGAGAGACCCATATCAAAACAATTGCACCGCCGATGATCTCAGAAACCTCCCCCACGACGAATACGAAAACTGAAAACTGGAAATGTACGAAATCAGTGCCATCAGATGTCAACGATGTCGTCCGTCGGTGGTGCCGTCTCTGGTTCTGTTTGTTAACTTCTCGATTTCATGGATGCGATTGCAGCGACCCTTGGGTGCAGGACCCTAACCTGGCTCACTCACCCTTCGGGCAGGTGGATTTCGTCAATGGCCCAATCCCAAAACCCAGACCCAGACTCGCCAAATGCGCCAAACAAGTGTCACAGCTGACCGAGCCGAGACCGGGAGCAGCAGGAGTGAGGCACAATCCCAATACTTGTGGGAAAATGCCTCCAGTCAACTTTCTCACGATGCACATCCACCGAGCGACCCGGCTGAGCACCGGCTGCCAGTTGCTAGCTGCTTGCCTGGGTGGTGCGGTGCTCGTTGTGGTGGTGGTTGCTGCTCCGTGTCCGCAAGTGTAACGCAATGTCGCGCCAAAGAGGAAATGAGGTCTGTGTGACTGTGCGCCAAAAGGGAAGAGCAGGCACTGAGAGAAATAATGTACAATAAAATGGGTAACTTTATTAATTAGCTGTGGATTAATATTAAAAGGAAATCAAACATTTCGGAGTGGGATTTTATAATAAATTTAATCAAAAATCCTTTTCTTAATATTGATAAAAATTGGAAAATATAAAATCATTTTTCAGGCATGTTGAGATTTTTCAGGATTCTGCTTTTAAATAAAATTAATTATATTCTTAATTTAAGGAAACAGTTTCTATATTTTTAATGAAGATCAGTGATCAGTGGATTCGTAGTTTCCTCTCTGTGTACCCTTGCACGCACACAGCTAGGGGCACACACCCATGTGCAACAATGCCATCGCTGTCTCGAGAAGATTGGCTCTTGGCTTAAGTGAGGACGGCACGCATGGGGCACGGCTCTCTCCTTGCCAGCGGAGAGCGTGTGCGAGGAGCAGGCAGGTCGAGGTCATGTCGCCGTCGCTTCCAAGCGATGTCGTGTGTGCGCTGCTGGTGGTGGTTGATTGCTCTGGCTCTTGTCTTTCCTGGCTCTTTCTCTTCTTTCCACGTCCTCCTTCTACTACTCCTCCCCTGTTTTCTCCAGCGTCGTAATGGTTGCGCCGGCGCACGGGGCAGCAGCAGACGTCGAGAGAGCGACTTGCCTCGGGTGAGGATCCCAAGAACGTGTTATTGGGCCCTAGTTAATGCACTGGAAATATATTTATTATTAAATAATTTTATTTAGAATTAAACAATGCAGTGAAAGAGGCATTTCCCAGCCGAAATCATATAGGTTCTTGATCAGCATTGAAATCCAAATTGATTTAGCCATGTCAGATGGAAAAAACAAACTTAATTATATTTTTCCTACATTTTTTAAGGGGTTATATCATTAAAATGCTCAAAAATTAAGGTAATTATATTTAAAAATATTTTTATATGCCCAAAAAAATTATGTTAAATAAGCTAAACATTATAAACAGACTTTAATATAATCTTAAGAATTTTATGATCATTTCAAGTGACTAAACCCCATCTTGTTCTCAGTGTAAAGAGAGATTCGTGGCGGCTTCCGCCCGATACAATTTGTTTTAAAGTTGCACACGTGCAGCGCCCCGACTGAATCTTGCCACAAGCAGAGAGTGACCCGATTGATGCTTCGTGGTGATCGGGAGCTCGAGCTCGAACTCGGATTCCGTTGGCAGTGGCAGTGGCACTGGCAGTGTCAGTTAGGGGAGGATTTCGCAAGTGTACGACACCGGCGACGAGACGCTAGTGCAGCAGCTACAAAAAGGATCAGCTTACCTTGCGGCAAGATCATTTCTCAAGTGACTACCGTGCAGTGCAGAGCAGCAGCAGAAGCAACCATCAACAGCTTTGTTTACAAAATAAACCAAACCGACTAAATAATAATAGACATTATGGCCGTGCAGGGTCAGAGATTTATGACCAAGACCCAACACTATCGAAAGGTGACCAAACCCCTGTTGGAGCGCAAGAGACGCGCTCGGATGAACCTGTATCTGGACGAGCTGAAGGATCTCATTGTGGACACAATGGATGCGCAGGGCGAGCAGGTTAGCAAGCTGGAGAAGGCCGACATCCTGGAGCTTACCGTCAACTATCTGAAGGCGCAGCAGCAGCAGCGGGTGGCCACCAGTCCTCAGTCCCCGCCAGAAGCCCAGGTCAACCTCGACAAATTCAGGGCTGGCTATACCCAGGCAGCCTACGAAGTCTCACACATATTCTCCACTGTGCCCGGCTTGGACCTCAAGTTCGGCACACACCTGATGAAGCAGTTGGGTCACCAACTCAAGGATATGAAGCAGGAGCAGGAAATGGAAATGGAAATGGAGGCAGAGGAGCCCGTCAACTTGTCGGAGCGCAAGTCGAAGGATCCTTTGAAGCGACCATCATCGCCACAGGCGGAAGAACCCCCCAATGGCGAGGATGTTTGGCGTCCCTGGTGAAGATCCTGGAACCAAAACTAAACCAACCACTTAAGAGAGCTTTACTACTCTGGATTTAATTGATACTCATTAAGCAACGATCCAAGTTTTCCAAGGTCTAGTGTAAACATTTGCCTCAGTATCGTATTTTAGATATTTATCTACCATATAGGAGTTGATAGTTGATATGATGTGATGTTCCTGTGATAGTTCTTAAGTTCGTATTTTTTATTTTGATCTCCCCTAGGCATAAGGATTATAATGATTATAATTTATTTTGAACAACATTACAAAGAGCTTCCCCGCCGAGCTTCCACTTAGCTTATTTAAGGATCAACATCTTATATGCTTTACTAGTGCATTTATTGCCTGAATTTATTTAGATTAAGAAATGAAGATTTAAATAAGGAAATTAAATAAAATATAACATTTTAAAAGAATATTCATTTTGTTTAAGGGTTTATTTTGGGGTATGGGGAAAAACATATAGAATTCGTATTATTTTCAGATCTCTTTAGATTCTGTTAAATTCTAAAGATTCTTTTTGGTTTCCAATTGCCATAATTGATGAAAATTCGACTGTAAATTTAGTAGGAAATTTAAATTTTTATATTGTTATGGAATCTAAATCCTTTTTGTTTGTGAAATACATATTATTATGTGTCTAGAACCTTTAATTTTACAATTTTATATTTAACATAATACAAAATCTTCAATTGTATTCATCCTTCTATTGTTCTTATTACCACCTTTTGAAGTGAAAACATATTGTATATTTTTTAATAATATTTTACGATCAGTAGTAATTATTTTTTAAATTAAATAATTGCCTCTCCGAAAAGCACATTTAAACAACTTAGTTTTAAGAAAAATTAGTATAATGATGAAAGGAGAAATTAATAAAATCCCTACAAAAACATAATATGTTTTTTGTATATAAAAAATATATATTTTACGCATTTATTATCTTATTGGTTTTCTTACTATATTCTAGGAGTTCAATACCTTTCATAATTGTCTCTTTTCGATAAGCTACTAAATGATGATTCAAAAGTCAGCCAAGACGTAAAATAAATAACAAAAAACTAGTTAATTTTAGCAAGGATACACCCCACTAGTGTGCCTATGCTTCCCCCTACTAATCCCCTTTAGAAGCTTCCACCCAATACAACAGAACATTAATCTCGTGTTACAAATCCCTGACATGCCCGAATCCAGCCATCGATTACAAAGTCCTGGAACGCGAACAACTTCCAGCCGAAAGTGTGTCCACCGCGAGCCATAAGCGGGCAGCGCTCCAGGAGCAGCATCGTTAGCCCCTTTTACATGGGAGATGGAGGCAGCCAAAGCAGAGGGACCTCTGCCAGGAAGAGGTCCTGCTGGTTGGAGAGAATGAGAATGAAAGCCGAACGAACGCACATTAAGCACACTCGACGCACACGAGCAATGTTCCCACAGGATCATAACAGCCGACCAACAAGTGCCAGGATGCCTCTGCCTACGTCTCTGCCACAGCTCGAACCCGATCCTGATCCTGATCCAATATGGAATGCCAACGGTAAACAGGAAGTTGTCGGACGAATCGCAACGCCCGGTCCCCATTCCCCCGTCCGAGGTCCTCGCTATCGTGGGAACTCTGAGTTCTCGTCCTCATCCTCATCCTCGCCGTCGCCCGATGAGACGGCATAATGCAAGCTAGCAGAGCAGTTCATTATCCTTATTCCCCTCCTCCTTATTCGGCCCCTACCCCTAGTCAAATCATAACACACAAATCTAGAAACGGCAGCTGTTCGCTCTGCAAATTCCCATGCTTATGCCCATGGCCATGCTCCGTTGCCTTTGCGGGCAGGTGAGCGAGTCGATGTGAGAAACCGAGGCGGAAAGTGTTTCCCACGATCCTGGCAGAGCGATCCTGCTCCCTTGGCCGCCGTTGATAAGGGTGCGCAGGGCAACAATAAGAAATCGCCTGAACAATAAGGAGCAGTCTCAAGAAGCGGAAGGGTCGCCGTCGTCGTCGTCGAGCAACCCTCATGCCAGCACACGGAGCGAGCGTGTCTTTCGTCCCTTTTTCTCCTCTCGCTTAGGATGCCGGCACACACGCACACTCACTCGATCCCCGATCCCTGGCCCTTTTTTGGGGGTAGTTTCTGGTCGCCTATAAAAGTCGGGCCACCGAAGGCCAAGCAACACACAACGTCTTCGACCGTCAGAGCAGCAACAGCTCAAAGAACTTACACCAAAAAACAAGAAGAAAAACCCAAAAAACTATACGAAATGTCGTCGCTACAAATGTCCGAGATGTCCAAGACCTACCAGTACCGCAAGGTGATGAAGCCCATGCTGGAGCGCAAGCGTCGTGCCAGGATCAACAAGTGCCTGGATGAGCTCAAGGATCTAATGGTGGCCACTCTGGAATCCGAGGGCGAGCATGTCACACGTCTGGAGAAAGCCGACATTCTGGAGCTGACCGTCACCCATTTGCAGAAGATGAAGCAGCAGCGCCAACACAAGAAGGCCTCTGGCAATGAGAGCCTGAGTCCAGCGGAAGGCTTCCGATCTGGCTACATCCATGCCGTCAACGAGGTCTCCCGCTCCCTCTCCCAGCTGCCCGGCATGAATGTCAGCCTGGGCACTCAGCTGATGACCCACCTGGGACAGCGCCTCAACCAGATCCAGCCTGCTGTCAAGGAGGTCCTGCCCGTGACCGCTCCGCTCTCCGTGCAGATTGCCAGCCGGGATGGCTACTCCGTGCCCATCTCGCCAGTCTCCAGCTATGCCGGCAGTCCCAACTCCAATATCAGCTCGGCCAGCACTTCTCTGCTGACCACCATCGATGTGACCAAAATGGAGGATGACAGCGAGGATGAGGAGAATGTGTGGCGTCCCTGGTAAAAAATGGGGAATATATCAGCCTCAAACGAACGAAGGAGAGATTATAGAAAATACAAGTCTTCCGAGTGCGAATGGAATTCCCCCCATTCGACTCCCAATCTAGTTTTAAGTACACAACAAACAGACAGCTTTAGACGAGGACGCGCAGTTCATGTGATAACTAAATAAATAATAAATTATATAGCTTAAATTGAATGATCACGACTTTTTCCTGCCACTATTTACCGGTCATTCCAGTGACTCACTTGGTAGTGGTCATGCAAATTGCTTAGACACTCCCCTGCCCATAAGCAGTTCCCAATAATTCTATCTATCGCCTCGCTGCGGTCTAGAACGGAAATGCTACAATCCAAATAGCAGCTCTTTGTTGGGTTTTGTAACAACTATTCGGTCGCCCCATGGATACCAATTCCCTAAGCCCAATCCCAATTCCCAAATGCCAAACAAAAGAAAGCGAAAACAATGCCAAGGCCGAGACAAGAAGAAGAATTTTGGTAGAAAAAGAAGCAAGAGGAGGAGGAGAACGAGGAGTTAGAGTCGGGGCTACCGATGGACCAGGTATGACCCTCGAACACGTGTGCAGACAATAAGCGAAGGCAACTCGGAAAATTAGAGACTTATCCGCAGCGTATCTAATCGAGTTACGACAATGTCGCTCAGACTTAGGAGAAAAAGGAATCCAAAAAAGGGATCGAGTCATCATTCATCCTGATTTTGGTTCTCCTCCTTCCCCTCCACTCCCTGGCCACTCGGCTAGAAAATCGTGTGCACAATGGTCAAGGCGAGGAGCTACGGGCACATAATTGCTTCGGATCAGGTAAATGAGTGCCTTGCCCTAGGGCAACCTTAAGATGGAGCCCGACTCTGGGACAGGATATCGTTTTTTTTTGTGCCTTTTTTATGGGTTCTGCCTTGGGCTTTGGTTTTCTGTTTTTTTTTTTATTTTTTTTATTTTTTTGACCCAGCATCATTTGGTTATCTGTGTGTGCCAAGACCAGTAGCCGATCCCCAGACGCCTCTGTCTTCAAAATCGACGGAGGGCATAACGAGGAAATTGTGGACGAGAGATCGGTATCGGCATCGGGTTAGGGTAGGAGCAGCAGCCTTGGCTCTAGGGATGCTTGTAATAAATTCAAAGGAATTGAATTTATAGTTTTTTATTTTTTGTAGCTGATTAACAATCTGTTAACTTGTTAAGAGTGAATGCAGATTATCTTGTCGGATCTTTTTATTTAAGTGCTTAAGCTTAATTTTACATTTCCGCCCTAAGAATATATATTTTTTGGGAAAACAGAAATTACACAGAACAACAGAATTTCCAGTGTTTAAAATATATTTTTTTGGAAAACATAAACACAAAAAACAATAGAATTTCAAGTGTTTAAAACACACAAATTGATTTATGGAATTTTAAGTGGAATAAATCATCCGCAAATACTTAGTTTAAATTTACTTGGGATTTATATTATAAATAAGACCATCAAACCTTAAAACTGATACAAAATAAATTCTATATCTTTTACTAGAACTTGTGTTTTAATTTTATTTCTAAACACCTTTAAACTGACACGTGCGGACCCCAGTGAGCCCCTTGAATTCACTTATTTAACAAAACACCTCGGAATACAATTAGAAAAATTGTTTATTTAAATTTCAAAGTTAGCATCTGTTTAAAATTATTTACTGTATACCTTTCTGTATTTTTGAAATCTTTTTAAAATTCCCTCGATATCTTTTAGATTGATATTCTCTTCAAGGTCGCCTAACTGCCAGGCAATCCTTTCGAGGGTTCCATGTCATGCTAAATTTTAGCTCATTTTCAAGGCTTGTCCATTTCTTGATGATCCGATCACGCAGACAATAAGGTAGAAGCAACATCAATCCAGTTACGACAATCGACAATAAGAAATGTATGGCGAGAGGAATCGCATCGCACCCAAAAAATGCCAAAAGGAAATGCGGCACAAAAGATACTTAATCTTATAGGTAAACCCGATGAATGATGAACGAATGGCGGCGACGTAACCGAACCCCCGATCCGGCAATCCAGCAATCCAGCGAGCGAGCTCGAACGCAAGCCCAAGTCATTAAAAACTACAATACACAAACTGCATACGAATCACTCGAAGACCCTAAGAAAGGGTCTCTTAAGGGTGAGGGCAGGGGCCGGGGACGGGTCCGTCCGACGGGGATACGGAGCCAGAGGAAAAAAAAAGAAATATCAGAAGCGAAGATCGTGAGAAAATGGTTTGGAACGTGGTTCTCACACGATCGACACACCTGCCCTTTTTTATGTGTGTGTGCTGCAGCAGCAGCAGCAGCAGCGGAGGACGAGAGGGGCTGGCTGTGTGCATGAGTATTTTTACGAATTCAAGATACAAGACCACTTACGGGCAAGATCACGACCGACTCGAGCTGCTCTATACCTATACCTACCTACACCTAAGCCCCGTCGTACCCAAAACCCAGGCCCATACCCACAGCGTTCGACATGAAAGAGAAAAGCAGCGTGCGGTAAGTGTGTCTCACTGCTGACTTTTGTGCATTGGCCAACATTGTAATGACTGTGGACACACGATCGTTAAGAGCGCGCCGTGTGATCTGGACAGAAGGGGTTGGGTTGGTTTGGGTTGGAGGAGCTGGAGAGCTTGGACTCGGATTCGGATTCGGATTCGGATTCGGCGCATGCGTCGCTGTTTTGTTGAACGAACTCAATTTAGTTGGTTTACGACCCGAAAGCCAAGAGCGAGCGGGATGCAAGTGGAGATGGTTATGGCTATGGAGATCGGAGATCGCAGATAGGGAGTGGGAGATGGTCGCAGAGTTTGAGAGCCACACAAGCACACTTATATGGTGTGCTATTGACTCTGTAATATCTTTAATATGGGATGTTGTTACACTACATTGGCACACGCTCTGGCTGCCACTGGACGCGCTGCCTCTGTGTCTGTATGGGAATGGATGTGGCCGGACTGGAGTCTGAAGGCACGAGTGTGTCCCATCCATTTCCATTCCCACCGGCAGGCCGGTTTGCCATCGCCTCTCCTTTATTAAGTGGTGGTCTCTTGCGCTCACTTTAATATCGCTGCATTAAACTTCGACGGCGGCGGTGGCGGCCGTGTGGAGTATTATGACTGAAGTAGGTGGCCAGAGACCCGATTCCCGTCGTGCCTTCGCCACACAGAGGTCATGTGATGGATGATGTGGGGCTCTACTGTACCTAAAGGCTTTTAATTGGGTTATGACAAGATTCAGAAGCTGGAAGCAGGTTAAGCAAGGTTAATTACTTATTTTTAAAGGATTAAATTATTAATTGATGCATAAAAAATAAAGAAAAATATTTAAAAATATAATTGTTCATTTAATATTTAAATTTCCTTTTAAGACTTGTCACTGTTGCTTTTTAACCACCTTAACACAACATTAGCTCGCCTTAAATTGGCCAAACAATGCTAAAGTTAAACCAGATAAAGTAAAAAAAAACGGACAAGTTCAATTGGAGACCCCGTCGTCGTTCCGACTCGTAAACCAAGTCACCCAATTAACCGCCGGCTATTACCAAGGCTGCACTGCCCATCGAGTGATCGCTTTCCAAGTGCTCGATCATAAAATAGATCACCCATTTGAGCCAACTACCGTTGAGCCCTATAAATAGCCGTTTTGTAGCCCCAAAAAAAAAACACTGAGATATCCAAAGAAGAGCCACAAAAACCCCGAGGCGAGTCTCATGCCAAAGTTACGTGACTAATCACATTTCGCGAAGATTAACAGCAATCAGTGATGGCTTGAACGGTCCCAGACTCGCGTCGACCCGGTAAGTAGTCATCATCATAGTTGTCCACCAAGGCACACACAAAGGCCCAGAGCAGCCGGGTCTGAAGTTCCGTAATCGAACCTCACTCAGAAACACACATACAAATATAATACTGTCTTGGCCTGGCCGGGACACATCTGAATGGAGTGGAGTTTTAAGTGGCGAGACGGTCGCGGTCGCGAGCTTAATTTGCAATGTCTGGCCGGCTGTCTGTCCGTCCGTCTCCGTCTCCGGCGCATGTGCCAAGCGGTCAAGCGCAGTTAAAGCTGTCAAATAAAATAAAAATAAAAAAATAAAGAGAAAAATCAAGCCACACAATGGCCACAATGCTGAGCCATTGACAGCGGAGCCGCGGTTCTCACACTCGCAGAGGCCTCATAATAAATGACGTTTCCTAGAACTGACTTTTTGCTTTATTTTATTATTTAATTGCGACAGCGCCGGCGCAAAACTTCCCGCAGATATATGTTTGTCTGTGTACGTGCCCCCATGGCAGCCCCCCCCCCTGATCCCCGCCAGCTCCACATAGCCGGGGCATAATGAGGCCAAGTCAGAGCCAGAGCCCAGACGATAGTCCGAGTGTGGGAAAATATTCAGCGACTTCCGGCTGTGGGCCGCCGCGGAGTTTATCTCCAATTCGTTTCTTGTTTTATGGGGATTTCTGGTTGCGGTTGGACGCCTACTAAGAGCTTGAGAACCCTCAAGTAATCAGTGGAAAGCTAAAGTAAACTCTTGGCTGGAAGAAGGAACTAAATAAATGAATGCTTTGGATTGGGTTTTAATTTTTGTCTAGTTTTTTTTTTATTTCTTTTAGTTTGATATCAGTTTCAGTTTTGGGTTTTCTTTAAGCAGCACGAGTGCTCTCTATAGCCGAAATTGAAGGCTTTGCTAGAGAGCTAAATCCAGGCTGCTGGTTGAGGGAACCAATCCCTGGCAGCAGCTGAGCTCCAGCTTTGAGGTGGGCAGTTCCAGCACCTCTTTGATGATGACTCCTCTCTCACAGGGGCGGCGTTTTGTAGAAGCCTTCCGCTTGAAGGCAATTCAAATCCAGGTCCAGCTCGGACCTGCAACACCTTTCACCAGGGACGCCACATAGGACCGGAGGTGGAGCTGGCCTCGCTGGGCGCCGGGCTGCAGGCACCGCTCTCCAGGCTGCCGCATTCCGAGGGCGGCGGTGTGACCATGGCTTGATCCTCTGCTTGAGCTTGGAGTGGCACACCAATGGGCAGCGATGGCACCACCACTTGCAGGTAGTTGAGTCGGTGGCCCAGGTGGCTCATCAGTTGGGTGCCCAGATCCACACTCACTCCGGGCACAGCGGCCAGGGTTTTGGAGACCTCATTGGCCGCATGAACGTAGCCAGCGCGGAAGCTCTCTGCGATGCTTAGCTTGGGATCAGCTCCGGCTGAGACTCCTCCGCCGGCGGCAACACTGGACAGACGCAACTGCTTCTGGGCGCGCAGCTTCTTCATGTGCTCCACGGTCAGCTCAAGGATGTCGGCCTTCTCCAGCCGCGTAATGTGCTCGCCCTCCTGGGTGAGGCACTCCACCATGATGTCTTTCAGCTCGTCCAGGCACTTGTTGATACGCGCCCGACGCTTCCTCTCCAGCATGGGCTTCATCACCTTGCGGTACTGATAAGTCTTGGACATCTCCATCTCTAGCACCATGTCTCTCAGTCTCGTCGATTCTCGATGCAAACTCGCGTAATCCACAGAAGATGTTGTAGGAACAGTAGGAACAGGCAGACCTGTGTTGTTCACGCAACGAAGTCGAAGCTTTGAATGAGTCGCTGGCTCTGGGATCGGCTTTATATAGCCTCTGCCGTCCGGGGATCGCGGCATGAGTGCGAGCGAGACTGTCGTTTTGCCTCGTGCGCGGCCTGCCGCTGTTGCCAGCGGTGGTTTCCAATGCTGGTGCCTGGTGGTGGTATGGTGGTGGTGTGGTGGTGGTGGCTTCTGTTTTTTTGTATGCTTTGCACACGCTGAGTGTGCTCTGTGTGTACTGTGTGTGTGAGGGCAATAAAATGACTTGAGCCGTACCCCGCGCTGCTCCCTCATCCGCTTGCTCACTCGCCCCTTATATATGTGTTGTGATTGTTATACCGTGGGAAACTGTTTCGCAGCCGATTTCCACGACGACGATGACGACGACGACGGCTGGCCTGACTTCTTCTGATTGTGCATGCTTGGGGTCTTGTACGATCCCAGGTCTGTCCGCTGTCCGTATGTCCGCCCGCCCCGTCCCTCTCCTCCCGCTCCCTCTCCCTCTTAGACAGGCACCAGGCCGCCTTTAAGAGGTCTGTGCGACTCGGGATTCGAGATGCGATGCGATGCGATGCGATGCCACTCGGCAGCCGGGCAAGCACATGCCTTCCATCCATAACAAGATGTTTGCATTTCAATTCATTTGTATGGCTCGGGGTCCGGTCTTCGGTGTTGGGTCTTGGGTCTTGGGCACTTTTGGGCTTACCAGCGGAGAGTCTTTTCGAGTCTGAGGTCTGGGGTTTGCCATGTGCCTTCACCCTTTTGCAGTAGCTTATGGCACGCTGATAATTGTGGAATCGTCATCGGGCCAGCGTTGTTATTTCTTCTTTTTTAGCGCTTTATGGATCATTGATTGGATCGTGGTAGTCGTGGGTTTCGTGGGACGAGCATTACGCTTTTCGTTTACATGATTATTCTGATTGTCGGGTTTGGGGGCTTTGGCTTTGGGATCGGGATTGGGGAGGGGGTTTTTGGATATTGGTTTGCTTTTTCTTTTGGTTTCTTGGTTGGTGTGAGAGCGTGGGGCTTTTGGGTCGACGCTCGCTTCTATTTGTAGACAATTACCGGGCGCTGAATCGGTGGGAACCGATCGGAATCAACTTGGACTTGGACTTTGGCTACGAGCGTTAGCACACGCCTATAAACGCGTTGGCTCGTGGGGTCTACATGGTATATATTTAGCACATTGGCTATTATTATTTTTAGCGCTAAGTCCGCTAAGTCACTGATTCATCAAGCGGCGAGAGAGCAGACTCATCAGCCGGCATCTGACACATCTCAGCTCAGCTCAGGTTTCACCATACTTAATTAGAATGACGACGACGACGACGATGACGATGAAGATGATGATGACGATGGGCAGCAGTGACACGAGCCCGGCTCATTGGCATACAAATAACAAAAGGCGGCTACATATAGCAAATAAAGACAAACACAAATAAGACAAATTAAGACTGCCCCGCGACGCATGCATCCAAAATGAGCCACAGTTAGCGGAGACAAACGGCTGGCTATAACAATAAGCGGGCCAGCACAATCAGTTAGCAACTTATCTAACCGAAACTAAAAACAAAAAATAAATACAAAATCAAACCGTTTTGTCAGCTGGATCGGGAGACCGTTAATTTTTAAATGTCCGAAAGCTGAGTGCTCCGGAAATGCCTAATTGGATGTCATAGGTGGTCTAGTCTACTCTTGGAAAGTGTTAAGGGGGTGGAAATTCTGGGCGACTTTTAGGGGTAGTATTTGCAAATATGTCAAAACCAATGACATTCTTATTGGATAATTATGAAAATAAATATAGGTAATACAGGAAAATAACAATAGGGATTTTATATCCCTTTGAAAGGTGCCTGAAAGTAGGCAATGAAAGGTTTAAGGACATCTTTTAAAGGGATTTAAATTGTTTTCCAACAAAATCAAACTAAAAATTCACATAAATAAATAAATTTTCATTAAGAAATATTTTTTTAAAATATTACAAAAATCTTTATTAAAAAAAAATCCTTCTAAAATTATATTTTCCTAAAATTAAAAACATATTTAATGAATAAATTTGTAATTTCATTTTTGTAATTAATATTTCGGAATTCAATAATTTTCTAGATCCTATTTTGAAGCAATATAATTAATATATATACAATTTATATAATTTCTAAACTCAACTAGCTCTGAATCACTGCTGTAATTCCTATCATTAATGCCAATTGCCGTAATTAAGGAACCCAGTGGACGGGCACGTGCCCTTAATAGATTAAATCAAGTGTAACAAACGATAAATTGAATGCAGAAGCACAAACTGCTGGCTTCCATAAACAATATATTTATATGTTGAACAACAGAAAACATATATTTTAACGATGCAAATGCCAGCAGCTGACTAATAAGGAAATGCCGCCAGCAGGAAATCTACTCCGCTCTGGAAAGTGATTCATTCAGAAGCCGGGCCAGAATTTCGCCAGATTCTGCAAGTTTCCTCATATAGCGCATATCGCCCAGTCGCTTAAGACCAACTGGCATTTATACACCCAATCATCCAAAGCCACACACTCACTCACTCACCCGAAGTTGTATATATCCGAAGACCTCATTTCTCTCGCTCGCTTTATTATTTCTCTGAGCTGCTGCCGCTGCTGCTGCTGCTGCTGTTGCTGTTGCTGTTGCTGCTGCTGCTGCTGCTGCTGCTGTTGTTGCTGTTGCTTTTTGTTAAACAATTTTTTTATCGATGGCATACGCACGCGCGAATTTCAGTGCCCCCGCTGAGACAGGCGACCAACATTCGGGCCGCGATCACCCCCGGGGGCCATGGGGGGCGGCGGCAGCGGCAGCTTGGGAGGCGGGGCGGCGAAGGGGCGGGACGGGAGCAGCAGCACGAGAGCGTGCAAAGCTCGAAGACCCAGAGCAGGAGCACAGAGAAAAATTATTAAAAAACATTTATAAGTTTATTGTAAATGAATTTAAATTTTAAGAAGGAAACAATTTTGTTAATATTTTATTTTTATTATTTATTTTATTTTATGTGTATTAAAAATTTTTTACAGGCCTTAGATAAGCTTGAACACTTTTATTTACTGATTAATAATTTACTTTCTAAATTATTTCAAAAGCGGAAAGCCCCTTTTGCTATGCTATGAAAAATTTCCTTGCCAGCTCTTAATTTTAAATATTTAAACCGTTTTTATAAATACAAAATTTCAAAAAATTACTGTAAATAAATAAAATAAGAATTTAAATATTATTAAATAAATAATTAATTAATATATAGAAACCATAAACAAATAGAAAAGTCGAAGCTCAATTGCACTAAATGCAGGACTTTACCTTGAGGCAACATTAATGGATAAACCTGTTAACTTAACCTTTTTTAAATATTCTTATAAGTTCCTAAAATATAATAAATTAACAAATTGTTTAGTAAAATATTTAGAAATATTTTCTTAAGACTGCACCTATGTAAATTTTTATTTTTTAAATATGAAATTTGGAAATTTTTAATCTTTAAAAAATCTACAAATTAAACAAAATGAAATTACAATAAAAATTTAATTTAATTTAATTAAAAATAAAAATTTATAATAACACAATAAATCTCCTTTAAGATCAGGTAAATATTATTTAGGAAGTAAAATATGAAATTTAGAATCAAGAGCTCTGCCTAAGCTGCTAAAACTAAAAAAACCAATAAATTCCTCAAAATTAAAATTTAATTAATTAAAATAAACAAAAAATAAAGCATTCAATTTGAATTCCAGTGTATCTGTAGCGTGTTGTTGAATTAATTTATATCCAACAGTGCGCTTTCAACTTTATTGCGCCGCGAAAAGCAGCCAGCCAAGTCAGCAGTCGTTGGAGCTCGGAGCTTCCCCCCGCCAACCCACACAGTCCGTGGATACACCAGCTCACAGATACTATACACACACACCAGGGCAGGCCGGACCGTGGGAAACAAACTCGTGCCAGTCGTTTCATTGCTGTCAAATAATATCTTGATGGGGATCAACTTGAAAAGATTGGTTGGGGCTTGGGCCCGGGTTCGGGCTCGGGCTCGGGCTCGGGCTCAGCTTGCCGTCTCTGTTGCCCTCCTCTGACGGTTGCCGCTGTTTAGGATGCGGTCGACGCTTTTGTTTTTTTTTTCCTCTTTACTCTTTTTTTATTTTTGTATTTTTTTTAGATCTCTTTTTTAATGCTTTACACATTTGTTCGTCATAGCCCGAGCGTTAAGTATGTGTGTCCATGATGGGTACACTAAAAATAAAGGGGTTATAACTCCAAAGGGGGTTACCTTGCGGTTCATAGAGCATTTTGGGGGGTTTTATGGTAATATTTATTTAATGTTTTCGTGTTAAACTGTTGTATTTCCTGCTGCATTCAAAATTACATATAAAACGGTATTTATTTCAAGGTAATTGTTGCTTTCTCGCACGTGTCTGCCTCGATTACGAATTAAATAACCCACAAATATGGTTATTGAACCCAAAATGTATATGTTATTAACCCAGAAAATAAAACACAGCCTAAATAAATACTTAAAATATATGTAAATATATACTTAAGAACCCCAGCTTTTTCTCAGTGCACACCGACTGGCATTGGCATCTCTTGGTTGGTGTATGTAAAGATCCGAAAAAGCCAAGAAACCAGTTTGCCATCCGCCAAAGCCAGTGGACTCTGCTCTGTGGCGGCTGCTGCTGCTGCTGGGATGCCGACACATACTCCGTTCGGGAGATCACATAAAAGACCCGGCACACCTCCAACTGCAGCCTGGCAGCCTCGGATCCCCCACGCCCCTTTTAACCAGCGGCTTGTGAATGGCTCCACCGCCTGCTTTTATGCACTGTTTGTTGTGTGTACACACAACCAACTTGGGCACTTGGCACGTTGCCCATTATCTTGCGGCAACCGAGGATGAAGCTGTGGCAAGGGGCTTTTAGTCTTGTGAAGATTTCGAGTGCATATATCATATTACCACCACCAGCGGCCAGAGAGATGCACCATCATCATCATCATCGTCGCCATTCCTGCAGCCTCCAGGCCCCCAGCCGGAGCTGTCAGTGGGCCCCTTGACGGGAGGCCTCTCTGCCGCTCGATGGCGAGATCCTCTCCCACTTTAGATTCCGATTTCACATAAACACTGTGTCAGCTAGACTTGGCGGGGGATCCATTAGTTGTGCTGATAAAAAGAGCCATTAAAAATGGGACAAGATCCCCGAGCTGTCCCCCTAGCTGTCCCCTAGCTATAGTCATTCAAAGTATTTGTATATAGTATCTCCCCTAGCTCGCTTCGCACACACTTTATACCCGGGGCCTTATCGAGTAATCCTCGAGAGCTCGAAAATCCTCCCTATCGCTCCACACTTTCAGCACACTTGGGCCGCAAGAAGGGAATTAATTAAAATATCTATAAGATTTTCACCCCAAGGGAGAGTTTTTCCCAAATAAAGGTCGAGGGGAAGACAAGTGGCAAGGAGCGTGTTTTATTGGTGGTGGTTTTTCAGAGAACGATTCGAGCCCTGTGGGAAAGTTGGAAAGAAATCAAAACACCATAACAAGTGATTCGAGATGCCTATACAAATAGAAGACTCCAACCCCGTTCTGTTTCTCCCTCCTCCCCCTTATTCCCTTTTATATTCGAAACCAGAGACAGGACGAAATGTGTGGGAATGCGTGGGAATGGTTTTCAGTTTTCAGTTTTTCTGTTTAATGTTTTTGGGTCTCCGTCTCGGTTTTAAGTCCCCTACCCAGCCTTTATGTTGATTGCCCATTAGGAATACAATTTGCAACTCCTTTTCCACAACGTGATCCCCTCGTTGATCCTGGGCTTCCTTCGGAGTCGTGAGAAATTTTACCAAGGAACACCTGCCCCCTTTTGTCTGTATGTGTGCCTGTATGGGATTTTTTGCTCCTCTCTCTCTGGGGATTTCTTGGCACTCGGCACTTGAATACGGTTTCGTTTCCGAAAAATTTTGAGGCCAACGAAAATTGTTTCCCACACTCGACGGACAGTTGCAGTTTTTGCAGGGGTTTGTTTCCTTTAATGCACTCTCCCTCGCTCTTGCTGCTCAGCTACCTGCTCCTGATCTGCCCCGATTCGGAGCCTTCTCCAGGAGCGTCGTATTTCAGGTTCTCCGCCCCGATTATCTCTGCTGGTTCGAGGGTGAGGGCGAGGGTCTTCAGGTCTTCGGTCGCCGGTCGTCTTCTTTCCCTTTCCTTTCCTTGTGCCTTTGCCTGTGCGGTGCGTGTCTGTCGCAGGGGTCCGTTTTGCCCCTCTCTTTCTGGCCCGCCGCGGTTACCACTGCTCCGATGTTTCGATGTTTCCCTTCCAGCGGCGCACAGGAAATGCACTTCGAGCCGGCCGGCTATAAAAGGCGAGCGGTTGTCGGTTGGGAAATCATTCTGACACCGTCAGCCTTCCAAGACACACACGCACTTCAGCTCAACGCAGCTCAATATTACCAAAAATGTGCCAACAAGTCGTCGTCGTCGCCACCACCAACAACAAGATGAAGACCAGCTACAGCATCAAGCAGGTCCTGCGCACGCTCTTCAAGAAGCAACAGAAGCAGCAGCGCCAGAAGCCTCAGGGCTCTCTGGAGTCTCTGGAATCAGTTGACAATCTTCGCAACGCCCAGGTCGAGGAGGCCTTTTACGCCGAGATCGATGAGAATGCCGCCAATGAGAAGCTGGCCCAACTGGCCCACTCTCAGGAGTTCGAGCAGGAGGAGAGGAGGAGGATGTCTATGTCCCCGTTCGCTTTGCCCGCACCACGGCTGGCACCTTCTTCTGGACCACCAATCTGCAGCCCGTTGCCAGCGTCGAGCCAGCTCTCTGCTACTCCATGCAGTTCCAGGATCGTTGGGCCCAGGCTTAAACACTTCAATGCCTCAGCCTTCGATCTAACTTCAGCTTTAAATACACTCGACACTCATTGTGATAGCAGCAGCGGCTTTAACTCCCCAATCTCAACGGCGATCCAGCGCTTCCATTAGTTTATAAGATATTGTGATAGAAAAAGAGAGCTTTAAAACAATCGTACAAAATATAAAAACAAAATCAAAATCTAATTCAAACATCTTGTAATTGGGAAAGGGGTTTGTTTGGGGTTTCATATTTCAGCAAAACAACAAAAATATATCTCTGAATCGTTGGAGAAAAGATTGCCTGGCATTCCATGTGAATGAATCTCTTGTTGCGGCACTCTAAATATTTGTTCTCGAAGTCAACGTGACAGATAAGAGACAACGCTCTCGGAGATCTTTCTAGTTATTTCTGGGTTATGATAAAAGAATGAAAAACACTTGAATTACATCCCATATAATGGCATTTTTACGAGGGCTTCTGGGAACTGTGAGTAAGAGTTGTTTATTAGAAAAGGAAATGGTTTTATAGGTTTCTCTCTGAAAATTATTACATATTATTTAAGAATAACTTCATGAATTATTTTATTTTTAAATGAAAAATTTACAATATTAATATTTATTTTATTACTGCGGTAAAAATCTTAAAAACCATTTTATAAGTTTAATAAATCTGTTAAGAAAATTGTATAATTTATTCAGAAGAAGAAGGTTTATAAAGGCTTGCTATTTCTGTGAAGAAAAATAAACAAAGTATATTTGTAATATTTTCAAAATACTTTACATTATTTAATTCATATTTTAACAGCATTTGTTACCTTTACTATTTAACTGAGAGCCATATATAGTTCAGAAATAATATATTTTGCCAATCTAAATCCTTGTAAAAAAGACCCAACTTGGCTCATTGAATAAAGATCCCCCCTTAGATCTAGGTTGATCACAATCAAAGAAATGGTCTTATAATTGACGCATTCACAATTAAAATACTGGGTCAGCGGAGAATAATTGGCACTTCAACACATCCTGTAGAAAACCTGGCCAAGTGTTAGCCCCAAGAAAGTCAATTCTTTGGATGACTGTCTCCCAAAATGGACAACCTTGCGGACAGCCTTGGCTAGAAGATGGCTAGAACACGGCTAGGTGTGAGGAACGAGTGCCTGGAGAGATGGACCTGGGCGACAGCCAAGTTGGCCCGTTGCCACCGCCTGTGTTATGGCTATCACCTTGGCTAAGGCCGCCATCGCCACCTGTGCCTGGCCAAATATGGATGTCGTGCGCATAACTTCACGGCGCTCCTGGCCACGGGCTGCGTCGGTCGTCGCATGTCGGACAACTTATTTATGAGCCGGAGCTCAGGTTGCCGAAGAGGGAGTGGAGAAAGCCGGTAAACAATGGGGGAAAAGACCTTAGAACTCGCTGGGATCTGAATCCCAGCCGAAAACGCACAATTAAAATGCAACATGTAGACGTCAACACCTCGCGGAGACATCGAATCACATGCCAAGGCGTCTCGAGGCGGACGTTGGAATTGGGCATAAAAACAGTTGCCGCGAAAGATAATCGCCCCGCGGGATTGGGCTAGGGAATCTCGGAATCACCACGCAGGTACCTCTCACACGATCCTCAGTCACTCAGTAATCCTCGCTCCTCGTCCCGCTCTATCAATCACAAACGCATTTCTCCTACACTAAAAATGCAAATTGATGTCGACAGCAGGAGAAGGAGTACCAAAAGAAGTTGGTAAAGGAAAAAGCCAAGAAAAATTAACAGCAAGAATAACCAGAACAAGAGAGGAAGCTATCTACAGTAAGCCGAACTTTCTATACCCTTGGATTTTTCGATTGACTTCAAAAAATCGTTTTCTAACCAAACCGAAAAAACATTAATTCATTGTTTGGCTAGTTTATCAGTGTTGTAATAAATATAATATAAATAGGGTATTAAATTCTTTAAAAAATGTTGCAATGCTGATTATAGTTTTATTTTTAAATAATTAAAATTTGTATGGCAAATTGGGAAATATTTTTGAATAATTAATCGCTTTTTGGCCATCAGTTGCCGTCATTGGACCTTACCTAAGCTCATTTCCTAACTTAACATAAGAAATATAATTTCTGTGGAAAAATTAAAGCTTAATAAATTAACAACTAAGCTAAAAAACATTATTTTTTAATTATTAATTTATTATATTTGAATTAATTTTTGGCTAATCGGCAAAAATGACTGCTCTAAATAATTTACTATAAATAAAAAATTACAAACAAAAGACTTAGGCAACGAACTTGACTGCAGATTCAATTATTAACAGCTTGACTGTTAATATGACTGCAGTTAAGTTCGTTAACAGTCAAGCTAACAGTCGAGCTGTCTAAACTACAGCTTGTGGCCGCTTGATGGCGTTTTCGTTTAGTCAAGAAGTCAGGTTCGTCGCATAAGTATTTTGTTATTTTTATAATTTTTGTTATTTCTTTTTGTAATTTTTTAAAATCAACTAAACTTAAATGAAAAATGAAAATCTATAAAGAACTTAAATTTTATTTAGTTAAAGAAGGTGCTTGTGAATTATTTTTAACATAAATAAAAATTAATTTTATATATATAAATAGCTTTAATTTTATTGTTTTTTATTTAGTTTTAAGAGGTGCAATTTTATTGTTTTAAGGGGGTGTGCAAAAAAAAGGGTAAGATACAATTATAGAATAATGAGATCAATTGGAAAACCTTCTCAAAGAAATAAAATAATAAAGGGTTGTATAAATAAAAGGCACACAAATTGTCTGAAGAGTCTAAAGCCCCTAAAATATAACCTTTTAAGAAGTTTCCTACCTCTGCTATACCCTTTTTTTGTAGTGAATAACAAAAGTTCTGGTAGCGCCGTGACGTAAATTAAGTAGCAATATAAGTTTCTGTTAAATTGCCTTTGACAGCACATAATTAATTCCGTATGCAAAGCGACGCTTGTCTGCACGAAAGAATTGAAAATTGGAAGAAAGAACCCATCATGGAATGCCGTTGATAATGCTGATGACACTGTTCATGCCGATGGTGATGATAGCATAGAAGTCTGAGCAACTGGAGGAGTTGGAGGAGCAGCCAGATAGCCATCTACATGGGCCGTGGCCGTGACTCATTTGCATACCTGTACAGTGAGGACCGTGCAGTTGAGAACCTGCCAACCATTCCAACCTGATCCTGCGCCGAGCTGTCTTCGCCGTGGTTTGATGTTTGCTCTTGGGTTTTTGGTTTGGGTTTTTGGGCTGTGGTCTCTTCGGTGGGTTTAATGGACGCGTGTGTGCCCAATTCTCAGCGACGACGACCGACGGAGCGGCCTTCGCGTGCGTGACGAGCATTCGCTCAGCGGTCATTGATTGGCCTGGCCAACACCAGTTGGCTTGCTGGTCTTGGCCAGCTCTATGGAGGGCGCCGCGCCGGTCGCAACAAGTGTGTGAACACCATTAAACGGTGATTAGGCCCGTCCACCACCATCACCACGCTCCCTTGGCCATTGCCTCCTCCTCCTGCTGCTGGTGCTACGGAGTGAAGCGGAGTATGTGTGTGGCTTGTCGAGAGGCCTCAATTACCGCCAGACCCGTTCCCGTACCCATATCCATGTCCAATCCCCATGGAGATTGGCGGTTGCGATGAACTGTTTAACAATGTGGGCGGCCAAAGAATGTTGTAACCGAATTAGATCGAAATGTGTGTGGAAAGAAAGCCAAGATCATTTGTCAAAAATGTGCTGGAAGAGTGAAGGGAATAAGGGGATTTTTTCTGTAAATGATAGGGAATCGATACATTTGTTAAGTAACTTAATTAGAAGTTGAGAGCATATGTTGAAATTTGATAAAGATCACTTCAAGGAAATCTTTGGTATTGAACACTTTTAATTTAGCTAATGTAATTTTGTTCAAAATAATGTAATCACTTCACCAAAACGCTTTAAAAATTTGCCAAAATAAAGTAAACAAAACTACGCAGTTCCACAAAAGAGTTCAATCATCTCCAAAAAAAGATATTACTTCAACTTAAAAATCTGTAAACAAATTTTATCTCAAATATAGCCAAAACATTGATATGGAAAATAATACTTCCCCGATATTATCAATACTACTTGTACATGGAATACCCTTTCCAAAAAAGAAAAACAAGATAGAAAAGAAATCACAGATGCTGTTATGGTAAAAAAAACTCTTTACCAGACAGCAGACAAGTCAATTAGGCCAAGAAATTTAGTTAGTCACCCAAACAAAGAGAAAAACCAGCAACGCGTAGAACTTTGTGGGCCACATAAACAAGTTTTTTGTTTGGTCCGCTGATAAGGAACCCGGTCTAATCAGCACGCCGCAACTGATAAACTATCTATAGGTGAGTGAGAGTAGCTGGGGAGAGTCATAAAAATATATAAAAATCAATGGAACTTCAGACAGTCACAGCAATTGAAACCAATAGCTACTACAGAGCGAACGCCACGCGAAACCCTCGAAAGCAAACTAAATAAAAAACCAAATAAAACACTCAAAATGATGAGCCAAATCTTAACTCTTTGCTGCCTGGTAATGGTGGCCACCGTTTCCGGTAACACAGTGTCCACAAACGAAACAGACTGTCCCAAGTTCTGTGCCTCCATCTACAAGCCGGTGTGTGCCACGGATGGCCTGAACTTTAAGGAGTTTGCCAGCGACTGCAACCTGTTGTCCCACAACTGTCGCCGTGAGAGAAGCAGTCTGCAGGGTGAGTCATAAAAATTACAAATTACCAAAGGACTTTAATTAATGTTTAAAAATCCTTCTCTCAGCCTATGCCGCCACCGATGCCGCCTGGTGCAGCTCCGAGTTCGTGGAGAACCTCCATGAGAAGCTGGGCAATTTCAAGCTAGAGGTTAAGGAGTGCTTTAAGCCCTGCTCGATGATCTACCAGCCGGTGTGCATCACCAATGGCAAGTACCGTGCTGAGCTGGCCAACTCCTGCCTGCTGGAGAACTTCAACTGCGCCCTCCAGGTCTCCGGCGCCCAGCCCGCTGAGATATTCCGTGTCCTGCGCGACGACAAATGCTAAAGACGGAATACAATACAGGCCCTTCTTTTGTTTGGAAATAGACAGACTTTTGTCTGGAACGGAAATATAAACTAACGAATTTATGAGACACGAGTAAACGACTTGTTAATGAAGGTGTCGCAGTGGGAGGGAGTTGCGAAAGTGAAACGATTTTATGGCACGAGCAGTTGGGTTCTTCCCTTAGCAGTTAACTTGGTTTGAACAATGAGTTTTGGGAAGGGAAAAACGAACGCGAACAAAATGCGGCTGATAAGATTAGCAGAGATTAAAGGTATATATTTAAGGCAATCTACTAATTGGTATTACGACTTGTTCTTAGCCAAAACAAATACTTTAAATATTCAATCAAAACCAATTGACTTAAGCCATTAAAAAAAGAGTGCCTCTGCACAGGATATACGCCTTGAAGTTAACCCTTGCCATTAACCTTAACTTTTTTATGTATCGCCTGCAAGCCTCGATGTGACATCCTCTGGAAGATGACACCAGTTTGCATCACATCTTCTTTTTTTATCGCTCTTCTCAGGCCGTTCATCTGTCAAGCCTCATTAGGTTCCACTCATAACATTGCTTCCGTTATCCTTTGCTCTGATCTTCGTTCTTCCGTTATACGAGTCTTCACAGAGATCGAGTTCTCCTTCGTCTCCATGATCCCCAAATGATGATAAGGCGGAAAAGAGCTCTTGATCAAGTTCTTCCAGGCCTCTAACGATGATGGAAAGGCATATACATTGTGGGATAGAAGCTTTAACAAGAGATTCTCTGATTATGTTTAAAATAAATGCAGCTTTGTCATGTTTTCTATTATAAAAATGAAGCTAATTATTAAAGAAACATAAATTTTATAAAGATAAGCCGATGTCAAGCTTGTTCTTATCAAATTCATTAATCCAATTCTAATGATATTTTCCATAAAAATCTATAAATTCTTCTTTCCTAAATATGAAAGAGTAAATGTGGCTTACTTTATCTATATCTTCCTCTAATTGTTTCTCCCTAATCCAATAATAGTCCCCTCCTTCAAACAATTTCCGTTTAATAAATAAACAATAATATTTCATATTCTTTCCATTTGAATGGTTTAAAAAAATCAATGTTTATATTTTATTTTACATGCAAATTAGTATCACATTAACAAAGTAAATATATTGCGCAGGATAATAAATAAATGAAATTACAATATTTGGGGGGTATAACCCCCTCGATGATTGAGATCTGTTTAGTGTTGTGAGTTCAATGGGTGGGTTTTGTGTGTTGTGGGTGAAGTGGAGTAAGTCTTCCTCAGCATAAAGTTCCTGGCAACTGACTGAAGCTCTGGCAGAGCAGAGCTTGCAGCAGATCGTCATCGATTCTCTCCTGAGAGTTGGTCCAGAAGAAGGTGCCATTATCTGTGCTGATGTACTGCAGCGGCAGCTGAAGATCCCACACAGAACTGGGCACATGCTGGGGGGTGTTGCTACTATGAATGTTGCTGCTGTTGATGTTGATGTTGCTGCTGCTGCTGCTGTTGCTGCTGCTACTGTGATGTGTGTGCTGACAGTTGCGTCCATGCTGGCAGGCCCCACAGCTTCGGGCACTGAACTTCTCCACGTAGACACTGCTTATCAAGGTGGGCGTGTTAGGGGGCTGGGTGAGGGACACATCCTCCGGCTCCTCCTGGGGTGATTGCCTCAACTCCAGGCCGTACTTTTGAGTAGATTCCTCAGGTGCTGCTTTACTCTCGTCTGTGATGAGCAACTCCAATGGGAGAGGCTGCTGTGGCTGCTGCTGTGTATTGTTGAGATCCACATTGTTGGGATGGGCCAAGGTCAGCTGGGTGGGTCGACCTTTGCCACCCACTGTTAGGAGGCGTCGCAGCGGCAGCCAGACTTTGCGCATGCGTTTCGCAGGCGTCGCTGGCATCGTCGCTGGGCTGTTGCTGCCGCTGTTGGCTGTCAGGTTTTTCGTATCCAGATACATGTTTGGGGCTAGAGCTTTGTGGCCAGCTTTTCCTGGTTCTTTCAATGGGTGTTTTTTTCTTGTGCAGCGAGCGTTGCGTGTGCGCACCTCGCGAGACCTGCTCGATAACTGATGCTGCTGCGCCGGCGTCGCTCATATTTATATATGAGCCGCTGTTGCTGCGCTGCCGCTGGCCAGTCAAGAGTGAAATCGTACGCCGGCTGATCTCACGAGCGGCGGTAGTAACAAGCAAGCACCGTACGAAATTTGAGTGCACTCTCACACACACCGGACCAGCGCTATGGCCGGGGGTGAGAGGTGAACCTTTTTATGTGCGCGTATTTCCCAAATAAATTCCAACAGGAATCCCACAAGCTCCCTCCCCCTCCCCCTCCCGCTTCTTGTTTCTGGTGTGTGTACTTTTCCCATGCACGTACAATCGACAAGGGCCGCTTGATGAGTTTTGGCTGCAGGTAGCAGAGAAGATGAAGACGACGCGACCTGCACAGTGGTCGCATGAGGTTGCAACATTCGGGAAATATGACAATCGAATTGAGATCCTATAGTGGAAACTTCGGGGGTACCTACTATGAAAGGTTTAGATACATATATGGATATATAGATAGATGGATAGATAGATGGATAGATAGATGAGATAGATAGATGGATAGATAGATGGATAGATAGATGGATAGATAGATGGATAGATAGATGGATAGATAGATGGATAGATAGATGGATACATAGATAGAAAGATTAATAGATAGAGGGATAGATAGATAGATTGATATATAGATAGATAGATGGATAGGTAGATGGATGGATAGATAGACAGATAGAAAGATATATAGATAGAGAGATAGACAGATAGATAAATATATGGACAGATAGATAGATGGACAGATAGATAGATAGATAAATAGTTAGATAGATAAATATATAGATAGACAGATAGTTAGATAGTTAGAAATTCCCAACACCTCTTTCCCCATAATCATTCATGTTGAGTATGGCGATATGAAGTGACACGATCAGGTTAAACGCTAAGTCTCGAGTGATTTTATTTGGGAGAGCTGAGAGTGGCCCAGAGTTGCCAACGGGAACGGTATCTAACATTGAATGTAAAGAGTTTGAGATTTAACAGAATTTGCTTATACATAACAATTCATATTAATATTATTTTAATTATAAATCTATAAGATATTTAAAAAATCCTCCTACATTGATTCCCCTTAATCCTTAGCACCCAAAAAAAAACCCCATTTAAAACCACTGTGCACATCGCCTGTTCCTCATTTATGCACGACTGACTTTGTTTTCACATTCACACGGTACCCAGAGCCCCGGAGCCGGAGCCCAGTAGTACTCGTCCATGGGTTGTTGTCCGGCCTGGGCTTCAGGGTTCGCTGTTCGCTGCTCGCTGCACCACAGGGCCGTAGTCACGAAGGGGCCGGGCCCTGGCAGCACCTGTTCCCTTCTCCGAGCGTGGGACTAAGACGCTGCGCATTTCCGTCCTGGGGAATTGAAGACAAAAACAGCAAGGCAGAGGCAAAGGCAAAAGGCGCAGGCGTCGCTGCTGTCGATGTCTTCGAGTGTGGGAAAGGGCTTATAAGAATTTCACTTGGTTTTCGGCTTTTTGGGCACTATTATTGTTGTTTCTGCTTCGGTTTCTGTTTCTGTTTCCCCTTAGCGAAGTGATTTTGTTTCGGGGCAAGCAGCTGTTATTGCTACTTGTTGGCCTGCTTGTTGTCATTTATAATCAAGGCTCGCTGCGACCGGCGCTGATAAGTTCATTTCGAGAGAGGGAAACAGGGACTAGTCCCGCCAAGGGGATTATGACATGTTGTGGTTCACACGCTCGCTCGGCCACTGGGATCTGGGAACGGGCCTGGGCCTGTGTTGGTGTGGTGGATGGGGATGGGGATCTAATGAGGCCGTGACCTGATTCGGGCAACAAGTCCTTGCCGAGGTGCGCAGGTTCCCACACTGAACAACAATCGGAGTTAGGCAGCCACAACTAGTTAGGCCAGCTCAGCTACGAACCCGGTTTTGCTACGTATCTTTTCTTGATTTTTTTTTTTATATATATTTTATTTGTGGCCGAAACTCGTGCCAATCGCGTGTGCACCGCACGCTTGCACCCAAGAGATCTCTAGCCTCGACTCCACTCCACTCTACACAGCCACTCGGCGGAGGCCCGAAGCGACTCTCTTGCCTTTGGCCGCTATTAATCTTGGCTGAAACCCCCTCCCCACCGCCAACACCCGCGCACTTTTGCCCCCAATCAGCGTCTAGGCTTTGAACTGCACGTTTGCTAAATTGAAAGCGACTGACTTGGCAACACACGGACACCGGCTTTGACTTCGACTTGAAGTCGAACTGCGAATCCGAATCCACGACTGTGGCTCAGCTGCGACTTCGACTTCCAAGCTTGTGCCGGGGCTTGCGCCTTTTCAGCAACAGACACTTGGAGTTTGGCGTTTATACACTGCTCTTAAGGAGGTCCTATGATTACAGGATATACTAGGAAACTTGAAAGGAGTTTTTAGGAATTTTAATAAATGAATTTATTAATTTTAAATATATTTTTTGTTTAAATTTTATAAGCTTTGATATATAATTCCTTATAAATGTGATATATTTAGCTAAAAATTCCACAAATATATTCGAGATTTTATTTTATTTATTTGTTTAAATTATTTTATAATAATTTCCTAAGCATTTAGGGACTCACTCCTCTTGAGAGCATCTCCCATTCTCTGCTCTGTGGCCACTTAACATGAAATTTACCCATCGCCAACTATTTGGCTTTTAAGCTTTTGGTTCACACGACCGGCGATGGCAACAAGTTTTTGTTTTTTTTAGCAAAACTATATACTATATATACATCGCGGACAGACATGCGGACGGTCACATATGACAAGCAATTAGTGTGCATTGAGGTTAGTCGAAAATGGCTTTGCGGTTCGTCCGTGTCCGTGTGTCTGCGTCTGCGATGATTATTTTGCATATTCGCATTGCTCATACGCCACGTGTGCCGGCCAAGTTGAAAGTTGAGGAGGCATCTTGAAAGGCGAGCCATCGCGGCGATGCCTTGAGATGCTTAATTGTTGTGGCCAGCAGTGAGCAGTGATCAGTGATCAGTGAGCAGTCAGCAGAAAGCCGAGATCCGAGACCCGAATGCCGAATGGCCGGCAAACGGCTAACGGAAGTCATGGCCAGAAGACAAACAAACAGAGCGATTCTGCAGCATCATGGGAAATGCTTAGCCAGGCAAAAAAGCCCCATTCTCCAGTCTCCAGCTCAGGCCACAAATAATACAAAAAAATAACTTCGAGGCGTCCAACCACAAGTGTCATATTGCTGCCACGGCGATAAAGCCCAGCCCGAACGGCAGCTGACAGCGAATAAAGAGCGACGCACATAAAAAGCCAGGCAACATTTTATACACTCTGTGCTGACCAGTAGCCCTGAGATCAGCGAATTAAAAAAAATTGTATATATGAGGCGGGCGAAAGACAAATCTTAGAACGACAACCGGATGTTCAAGTTTATGACGATTCCCCCAAAGGGTTTGCTATTCCTATGGGGCCTCTATGTATGCAAAAAAAAAAGGAAAATAAAACTGAGTTTTTCGGAACCCCCAATGCGCCGAGATAGCGAAACTGTTACACTTAATCGATACGCTTCAACGAAAAGTCAAGCCAAAGCCAAAGCCATCATAGTGGTTGTGCACTGAGAGAAACATTTGGGCAGTATCGATTCGGTAGAGACTTTTGCTAAAGGTTTTGGAAAAATTAAGTGCTGTTTGGATAGCTGTGATAAATTAAATTTAAAATGTAAATTATATTTGTAATATGAGAAATTATAAGTTTTAGAGTCTTAATAAGATTCATTTATATTTCTAAATAATTTATAAAGCTTACTTTAGCCGAAATAACATATTAATTTGTATGGAAAACTTACTATTCTGAGGAAAAAATAAGAACCAATTTCCATATATTTTTATATAAATAAAATGGGGTAAACAAATTATGCTTTTGAACTTAAGTTATTAAGTTCATTGGCATATATTTAAAACATTAAAAATATTTTTTTAAGAAATTTTAGTACTGTATTTTTATGCCATTTAAATATCTTTCATTATACGAAGAAAATATAAAACTTGGATTGTCTAGAAATTATACTAAACATTTAAATTAAACTTGAAAAACTATCTCAATCTGAAAAATAATCCTTATGCCAGCTTTATCCTTCTTTGATACCAAATACTAACTCCCTAAGTACCTTATTTTATGCCAATTAAATTTCTCTCTGTGCAGTTGTCGCAGTCATCATCATCAGCCAAGCATGCGACATAATTGCGCGAGTTAAGGCCCCTGCTCACTCCCCTCTTAACCCACTCCCCGGTCGCCCACTGCCCCCCCTCATTGCTGGACTGAAAAGTCAACCCGCTTGAAATCAACCAGCAGCTAAAGCAACAACACAAACAGCCGGAGCAGCAACAACATTTCAGCAATCCATCGGATCGCATCACAATCCAGCCATCCGTCCAACGTGTGGGAAACACACGACAAATCTGTTTCCCACGGTCTCGTAAAGTAGGCACCACAACCACACACACACATTGAGAGTGGTACCCTAGCTGGCACACTCGCACACACACCCCACAGTCACAGTAGTCGGTGGTAGGCTCCCCCAAGTCTCCTTGTAGGTGCGAGCGAGCGGCAGATCGACTTCGACGAACGGCGAATGGGAGCCGAGCACTGTCATCATTGACAATAAGTATGACATGGGTGCGGGCAGCGGGGGCCAGGCAGTGGGGGGCCCATGGGGAGAACGTCTGAGAGCCACGCGCAGTTGGTGAGAATGAGATCCAATCCGAGTGGAGTCCACAGAGCTCCCCATCTCTCTTTCTCGCTCTCTGTGGGACTGCAATCAATTGAAGACGACGCGCGCCAGGGCACAGCCAGAGGCAAAGATACTTTTTCGGATGCAGAGGCACTTGTAGCACGCTCGCTCTCTCGGGCACTGTGGGGCAAGATCGTTTTGCTCAAAAATATACTTGCATCAGGGGATGAAATAGATTCATTTTTATTTATTATTATTTCTGGTAATAACAAGAATACAATTTTTACATAGGAATATCCATCTTTTGGTTTCTATCATTTTTCATAGTCTACTTTTCAGAGTTAAATGAAAATAAAGATGTGTTTACTTTAAACTTAAACCAGATTCTATTAGTATCTTTGTTGTTATTAAGTACCATATATTACTGCAAGAAACTGTCAATTTGTATATAAATTTGGGTGTAAGAACTAAACTAAAGCTAGCAAAAGGCCCTTAAAAAATGTGTCTATAGGCACTAAAATACAAAGATACTTTATTTCAAAAGAAAAATTAATAAACAAAAAATCTTAAGATATAAAAAATCTATTACATTTTTCTACTATCTGACTTTATTGGATTTATATATAAGATATATATACTTGCATCTACAGGACCTATTTTTGGGAGTTTATAGTGATTTTGCTAACTTAAGCTTGCAGGACTGAAATCATTATTTATAGATTTTTTTATATTTTTAGTTACAGTTGTATAGACTAAGTAACACTCTGATTGTTTTTAATATTTGATTGACAAACAATCAGTATTTTAGATTGTTTAAAATACAAGAGAAAGCTCATAATTTGAACATTACAAAAGTTTTTGAGTCAATTTTCCTACCGATCTGACTTTCAAATACAAAACTTCCGAATATCGACTACATTTCAAGATCCTTGATCCTTTCCAAATTAAAACCTCTTTTGGCTTTGTAATTCCATGCAATATAATATATATTTAATCTAAACCCACTGTGGCTCCGCAGACGATCCAAATCCAACCCCAGCGCCGTGGCGGCTTACAGTAGCCTCTCTTTGTGCCGCTGCTGAGCTCCGCTACCGATCCGAGACCGAGTTCGGCTCGGGCCGAAGAGCCTGGGAACGTGGCTGTGTGTGTGTGAGTGATCATGCGGGAGCTTTGTGGACACGAGAGCTGCGATCCGGGAGAGTGGCTGCGGCTGTGGCTGTGGCTGGCACACGGGTCGTATAAAAGTAGGGCTGGGAACTAGTTTGCCACTCATTTCGTAAAAGTGCCGCCTGTTGAACGCACCACCGTGCAACAGTCTCGTTGAAACCCATATGAAACCGACCGCAATCGGACGTGATAATGTGCCCTCGAGCGATCTAAGAAAGCCAAAAGAACAGTCCTTCGGAGAGCCAAATTGAACCGGAAAACCGAAGCCAACCGATCATGGTCATGGAGATGTCCAAGACGTATCAGTACCGCAAGGTGATGAAGCCGCTGCTGGAGCGCAAGCGCCGGGCCAGGATCAACAAGTGTCTGGATGACCTCAAGGACCTGATGGTGGAGTGCCTGCAGCAGGAGGGCGAGCATGTGACGCGGCTGGAGAAGGCCGATATCCTGGAGCTGACGGTGGACCACATGCGAAAGCTGAAGCAACGCGGAGGCCTCTCCCTGCAGGCAGTTTCCGGAGGCAATAGCCCGCCCAGCGCCACCAGCACCGCCCACGTGGAGTCCTTTCGTTCCGGCTACGTGCATGCCGCCGATCAGATTACACAGGTCCTCCTTCAGACCCAGCAAACCGATGAGATTGGCCGCAAGATTATGAAATTTCTCTCAACGCGACTAATCGAGCTGCAGACGCAGTTACTCCAGCAACAACAGCAGCAGCAGCATCAACATCAGCAGCAGCAGCAGCAACAACAACAATCTCTGGGCCGCTTATCCTTCCCACTGCTGAGTGGCTATGGTCCGACGGCCGCCGCTGCCGCCGCCAGCTACGGTGCCTTCCTAACCACCAAGGACGAACTGATCGATGTGACCTCCGTCGACGGAGCCGCAATGTCCGAGACGGCGTCGGTCAGCTCGCAGGAGTCCGGCGCCTCGGAGCCCGTCTGGAGGCCCTGGTAACGCCCTCTAGATCCTATCTTAGTATTACGACCGCAACCCAAAAAATGGCTATTAACCGTTCAACAGCAACAGGATCCGTTGTCTTCCAAAGTAAATCATAACAAAAACAAAGTACATTTGGGGTCGATTCGCTAATCGGCCTCTAAATTGGTTTTGAAATACTTCTAGTTTTAGCTACGATAATTGTTTAAATCTCAACTGTGATATAACTAATGTACGATCGATCGATCCAGTGAATATTTTTCGAGTGCGCTGAATTCCTACTGCAAAACGTTTCCTAAGTTCATTAGTTCGTTGCGCTCTCTTAATTGTTTATATGCCTATGTTAAGCTTTAAATAATTTATAAATGTTAATTTATGGTTAACTGTGGAGAAAACAAAATCAAATTATATATAATTTGCAAACTCAAATAAATGAAAATATATACAAAATTAAATAACTTTCTCTATTATTATTGTGGGAGATGAAGGGGATTAGTAGAGGTTTATTGGGGAGTTTTTAAAAGGGTTTGAAAAGTTTTATATTTAAGAATCTATTGGAATTAGGCAAGGTCATAGAGTTACAGAACTTGCTCGCTAATATTTCAGATAAAATAATATATTAAAGTCTCCTGAAATAATAGATATTTGTAACCACAAAAAATTAACATATTTTACTAAATGTAAGTTGAAGCCTAGTCCGTCGGCAAATGTGATAATGATAAACAATAAAGTTAAAGTCGCCTTTCATTAACAAAAATAATAATTACTACAACATATTAACCTTTAATTATCCAATATTTAATATAAGAATTTATTGAAATATATATTTTTCTATATTAATACTAATATTTCCATTATTTTCAATGATAATATTAATATTTTTCAATTGCTTTTGCTAGAATATATAACGAATGCTTTGTAATACCATACTTTCTTTATATTTTTAATATTTCGAGTATTTAATATGATAATTTATTTAGGTATAGTTTATTTTATATTATTACTAATATTTCTATTAATTTCCATCAAAATAATAATATTCTTTCAATCGCTTTTGCTAGAATATATTACTAGGGCTTTGTTATATTTGATTTCTATTTATAATATATTCACCACCTTTACTATAATATATTTATCTCTTACTTCTCTTTACCCCCCCAAATTAATGACTTAATTACACCTTAATTGTTAATTGGAAGCTGCTTCAGCCTCAACATATGCAACGCTTTTGCACCTTCTCCCTGATTCATTCACAGATCATCTAATTGGAGCTCTAGTCCGAGTCCGAGTCCGATTTCCAGCAATCTGATCGGCCATCAACAAAATCGCTCTACCTGCACGCACTGGAAACTGGTTGGAGATGCAACCAAACAAAAATAAAGCAACAGGCCAAACTACCCCCGATTATCTGTATCTTCCTACCTGCTGGCAGGTAAATTGATCAACAATAAGACCTGAGAAAAGGTTCAGGATCGAATCGGATTAGGGTCCCCCTTCTCGTTATTATTTTTTTTTTTCAAATGAGTCATGCCAATTAACAAAGGATCTCGGGCTGCCTATTTATTTTCGTGTTTTGTTGTTGATTTGTAAAACGGAAAATTGTTGCCAGGAAATTCTGATTTATCAGCTATTGTTTTGGGTTATATATATTTTGTATTGGGAGGGAATGTTGAGTCAAATGTATCAGAATTTCTGTTGTGGTTCCCCAAAGTTTCCCAAAAAGGAATTTAAATTCCCTTTAATTATTTTATTTGTGCTGAAATGTTTTCAGATATAAATTGAAATAAAAAAACAATTGAAATTTTCTTTTAAATTGTATATATATTTTGATTTGTGTTTTGTTTTTTTTTTTTTGTAAATGTAAAAAATGTATCACAATTTTGTAAAGCTTGAGTTGATCGGCTTGCGTGTTAATTTTTGTGGAAGATTGTCAAAAATTAACGGAAGACGTGGTTTAAAGCTGGAGATCCCATCTTGGAAGACATGGTTGCAAGTTGAAGTCGTCGTTTCGCTTAGGCCTGAACCCAACGATCCTGGAACTGGGCGACGGCCACCTCGTTGGCAGTGCAGCAGGCGAGGGGCTCGACGAGATCGTTGTCGGCGGGCAGATCGGAGACGGCGGTCCAGAAGAAGGTGCCGTGGGCGGTGCGGACGAAGTGAACGGGCACGGTGGGCAGTTGCTCGAACTCGTAGTCCTCCATGTCGCAGGACTGGGAGAGACGCTCGTTGGCCTCGTTCTCGAAGGACTCGAGGGAGGCGCACTCCAGCGAAGCGTTGCGGCTGTTCTCAATGGATTCGAGAGATTCCAGGGAGTTGGCCTTGATGGTGTTCTTGAGGTTCTGCTCCTCCTCCTGCTCGACCTGCTGCTGCTTGAAGATCTTCTGGAGCAGCTTCTTGACGCTGTAGGACAGCTTCTTGTTCGACTTGATGGTCATGGTGTTGGCGGTGTTGGTCTTGTTCTGGCACATTTTTGTGGAGTTTTTGTGAGTTTGTGGATGTGTTGCTGATGATGTTTACTGTACGAAGCGTTGAGCTCGAATGATGTCTGATCCTCCGAACTCGAGGCCTTTTATACCCGCAGGACGAGGGAGAAACCCGAGCCCAAGCAGGTCACAAAACACCGAGTGTGGGAAACTACAAGGATACGTGTTCAGAAAATCCTATACACAAGGCGAGGCAACAACAAAAACGGCAGGTGTGTTTTTTTCTGGTTGCTCGAAAAAGGGACTGCATCGGCATTAACCTGCGTGCGTCGGAGTGTGACGGCATGTCGCTCGGCACCGCTCGCACCTGCTGGCGGTTCGGGCAATTTTATCCTGCTGCAGGATCGTGAGAAACGAGACTTTCTACCAGTTCCCACAGTCTCGAAAGGATCCTTTTTTGAAAAGGAGATTCGTTTTTTTTTTTGTTGTAGTCCTCTTTATTTTGTTGTTCCTCGTTTCTGCTGATCACTTTTGGTTTTTATGTGCACTTATCTTATCAAGGATATGCGTGCGAGGGGGATGCACGATCCTGGGGCAACGGAGAACCGGGGGGCGGGGAAAATCCCTTTTCGATTTCTCGAACACGTGTGCAGCTCGGGAACGTGGGAGAATATTTTCAATTTTCAACGCTCGAACGGAGGCAAACAATTAAGAGCTGCCCCGAACCCAACCGAACCGAAGCCGAAGGATCACATAGCTCAATAGGCAAACAATCTGAGGATCCTCCGTCTCCGTCCTCCTTCTCGTTTAATGCGCTGTAATTTGAAATTTATCAAATTGTATGTGGAGGCGAGACGGGGCATAAATAATGGTCGGAGGGAGCTGGGGCTGGAGGACAAGGATCGTCGACGAAGGAGTTGCTTTTAATTTCTGTTGCTGATGGCACACAATTAGCAGGGGACCAGCGCGTTGCTTATTGAGGGGCAGAGTTTAAAAAAAGGAAGAATAATAAGACCACGAGGATCACGCTGGAGGAGCACACGCACAGCGAGCGCTTGTCCCTCTTTTTGTGGTTCCTTTTTTTTATGCTTTGGGTTGGGATTGGACACGTGATGGCGCGTGAGGCGCTGAAGCCAAGACGGTTCCCAGGATCCCTCTGTGTTTTTTATCTGCTCCTTTTTGGATATCTCTGGCGTACTTAATGGATTGTCCTTTGACTTGGCCATAAATATTTTGGAACCCGGCGTGAGTTGGGACAAATTAAGCAGCGATCTCTTGTGTGTTAGCTCGGTGAGAAGTTGTAGGCTGGCGTTAACAGTTCGTCCTGGATCCCCAGATCTATTGATCCTCTGCTGAGGTGATGATGATTACTTGGTTGGGTCTTTGTGGGATATTGGTTGGGTTTGGGTTAGAGATCGATGAGTTCGAGATTCAAAGGTTGGGGAATAATTGCTTTAGGGATCCTTGGAGATTATTGAGTGGCTAATTTAAGGGTTTTTTAATCAATACAAAATTGGTATAAGATGATAATAATTTTTGAAGGGTCAACCTTAAGATATAAATAGTAAATATAAGGTATGAAATAATATGATTTATAATTAATTTAAAATAAAATTTGTACACAAGATAAATTTCATAATATTTGTTTATTTATTTATTTAAATTCATAAGAATGACATTTCCGTTTTTTATTTAAAAATTAGTAAATACTCCTAGAAAATATAAAAACAAATCAACTCTTGAATTTTTAATGCAAGTATTTTATAATTTTATTAAGACATTTTTAATTAAATTGTTTATTTAAATAAAAACGATTTAATCATCTCATAAAATGTACAATAAAAAATAGGCCAACTGAAGTAGTTTTAATACTAATATTTTATGGTTTTAAAAGGTATTTTTAATGTAACTTTTAAATTAAATAACAGCTATTTTATATACTCATAAAATCTACAATATATAACAATTATATTCCAAACATATTCCCCCTTAAAACATACTTTCCAAATGTCTTTATATAATTTTATTTCAGCTCAATTTCAAATGAGATATTTTGAGAAACAAAGCTAACAAAGCCCATAGAAACCTGCCCAAAATATGTACAGAATTAAGAGCTATAAAAATCCAGGCACCACAATCTGCCACAAAGTGGCTTTGATTGAGAGGTAGAATATTTCTATAAAAATCTCTGGGGTTTTATCTGCAATCTATTCAATATCCTTTGCTGGATCAACAGTACCAAATTATTGGATTACTTCTTGGAAATTGTCCCTTTATAGCCTTGGACATTTCGTCTGAACCCAAAACCATAATCAGGGTCTGAGTCCGAATCCTCGCTCCGTTTTTCGGTTGACTCATGCTACCGCATTATTTGGACCTTATTATGCACGGATTGTGTCGATCTAATTGTGTTTTTTTTTTTGGTCCTGGATATTTTCGGTTGACTCATTGCCCCCAGTTTTCTGTGTTCCTGCTTGGGCCATGTTTTGTTTTGAATCTCTTCTGTTTTTTTCGTTTCGATTTTTATTGTGTGCCCACGTGCAGGCCCAAAACAAATAAAAATAGTTAACCATTTCGGTTGGGAAACCAAAACTAAGGCCCCGCTGGGGGTCCCAACAATTTTCCTCTGGTGGTGACTACTGTGGTGCCTTCCATTTCTCTCCTTGGCCTTTGTGCGAGTGTATCTTCCACGGAAATCTTTGGTTGAACACGTGCACTGATTTCTTATCGCCGGCCGATCACTTAAGGTCCCAAAACTGTAGATTAGCCCGACGCACAAAAAAAATGGAAAATAGAAAATAGGGAAAGAAAAATAAAATCAACCTGACCCTGGCACTCCATTGTCTTTCGAAATCCCAAGGGGGGTGGGTATGATCGTGTTTGTACACGTGACGACCTCGTTTCACTCGCAGCAGGGTGTTACTGCTACGAGAGCACGTCCCTCGGTCCACATCCACCCATCTGGTCACATGGTCATCCACCTACAACGTGAGCAACTTGCGAACGTGAACATTTCACACATGTGCAGCGATTTGCAGCGGGGAAAAGCCCATAGCATCGATCATTGAGGTTGTTTTGTGACCACTCCTCCTCCTCCTCATCCTGCTATGTAGTTCCACAAAAAAATTCCGCAGGTCCAGTTACACAGGACACGGGACTTTCCACACCCGCGAGGATGCGGACGAGAGGATGTGCTAACTGCCCAAATCTGTTACGGTATTTCCGTTTACATTCTCCGCGGTCAGCAGCGTGAACATCAAACGAGGCGTGCGAAAAATTCCCTTGAACGTAAGACGAGTCGAGTTGAGCCTCTCTTGAGCCATGCTCAGGGAGGTGGGGTATAGGATGAGCCACAGATATGGCACAGAAATAGGATGAGCCTCGGGTTTGGGATGAGCTAAATGTCTAGGTTGACCTATACATAGTCCAACACTTGAGCGTCACATGTGTCGATCAGTTAACATAACAATCGCATAGATGACGGCTAGACTCCTTTAAAAATATTTATTAACTCGAACTTTGGGTGACCTTTAAGAATATAAAGGAAATAATTAGTGAATGCTTTTATTTATCAGCTAAAAATTAATTATAAATTAAATTTAAAGCAAATTTAAGTAATCAAATAAATCAAAAGATATCAAAATAATCATAAAACCTAAACCACAAAGTTTGTTTATTATCTCGAACTTTGGGTGACGTTCAAGAATTTAAAGGAAATAATTACTAAATGCTTTTATTTATCAGCTAAAAAGCCTTAGTTCAAATTAATTTTAAATTAAATTTAAAGCCAATAAATAAATTCCAAGATATAAAAGCATTCATAAAACATAAGCCACAAAGTTTCACCTTAATTGGGTTATTTTATTAAACAAATTGTTTGCTCTTATTTATTTTATTTAAACAGAAATATCTTGTCAATAAAATAATCTATTTACTTTATTTTTAAGCTTCATACATTTTTAAAAAGATTTGTTATTTAATTATTTAACAAATGAGATACATTTCTAGAAGAAAAATAAATTAAATTTATTTGTAGAATGCAATGAAAGCTTTAAAGGTTTTAAATAAGGTTAATAATATAAATAAATATGTATATTTTAATTTTGTATATACAATGAAATAAATAATACATATTCAAGATATAGAATAAAATAAATAAAAATCCTATATTATAAACAAATATGTATAGCAAAGCATTCCCAAATCCTGCCAACTATTTAGAGGGTATTAAAGCATAACTAAAATTTAAATACGATATCTTCGACCCTCGTGGCGGTTTCTTTGGTTTTATAATTATAAAATAACACAGACAGTAATAAGTGCGGTGATACAACACACATGTGGGGTCCTTTTTGTCATCGGATTACAAAGAGGGACATCGTCGTCGTCGTCCCTGCACTTGACACGAGACAGCGCGACATTTCCGAAAAACCTTTTATGTTCGGTTTTATTTTTTAGTTTACAAATTAGTATGTGCGATGGATCGCATATGCATATGCGGGAGGCCAGTTCCAGGAATCTGAATATCGTGTTGGTTTAGGATATCCTTGCTGCGTTCCTCAATTACCAGGATCCCGTTGCCCGATCACCCGTACCCGCCCATCACTCAGCGCAGTGCACGTGCAGCGGACAAAAGGGGTCGTAATTGAGGGCTAACTCGATGGCCAGGGGTTCCTCCCCCCGACTGAAAGTAATACAATGACGATATGTGAGCCTGTCCAGGGGTTCGGGGAGTATGCAGATTCGATGACACCCAGCAACACGTGCACCGCAGTGTTAAGCTGTTGATCGAGGCGTAGACAGGTCTCAGTTTTTCCATTTTTCTCTTTTTGTTATATTTTTTGTTTGTCTCCGCCACTCGGGGGCGTCGCTGGCCAGGGGTTTGTCTGGCTTTAAGACCTCCTACTTGGACCCGGGGGAGGACGAGAGCTCCGCTGAGGAGGTCCCAGAGCAGACTTTATTTGGATCTACGACAAGGTGGGAGGGAGGAATGGCTAATGTGAGCCTTTTACACTTGAAACGGAGTAATTATTCCAATGATTCAATTTTCCATGCAAGGCGAGCAGGAATCTTTGTGGAAGATAATTATGCTGGTATTTACATAATGTACACAGGCAAACTAACAAGAATTTTTCTTCTATTTATATTTACAATGTGAATTTCATACAACTAATTGAAAGTATTAAAATCTGACAAATTTATATTTTTATTTGAGAAGAATCTTTATTTTTGGGAAGTTTTTAGAGGACATTAGGCAAAGGACAAATTAATTTTTTATGCATCAAAGATTTCTAGTGAATGTATGTTAAAAATCGATGATTAAAAACACTATACAGTTTATTCTTTGTTTTTATTATAGAGATCAGATTTTTATCCTCATTTATATTCCATTAAATATTTGGTTATTATGTCTATATTCTGATTAAAAGCTAAATAAATTTGTTGCTTAATTTTAGTAAAGTATTGCCCCATAATATGTGCAATGGTAATTTTAATTTCTTCCCTTTTAGCCAATATCTCATAATGTTATGTTTACTATATATGATACTGTTGATAATACTGAAGACAATTAACCATAAAATTCTGAAAAGGCTAAATAAAAATATAACCCAACTAAGATCCTTTCCTAAATAATGAAGTCAAAATAAATAGTTGTTTTTTGTATAATATTTTTATTTATAACTATTAAAGCTTTCTTTTTCTTTCTTTCTATCTTTTTTTATGGTCTAAATCTTAATGAACTATTAAAGCTGGCGGCATGCTTATGTCCTAGGTAAAGCTGTTATCACAGTGTTAACGATTCAATTGGAAGACATGATTCGTTGTTGAAAAAGTTGCTGATGGAAGACAGGATTCAGAGTTGCTGCTGCTGCTGCTGATGTTGCTGCAGGTCGAGGATGATTTACCAGGGGCGCCACATGCTGGCCGACTGGTTGGGCTGGGGGCTGACGGCGGCCTCGGATTCCTCGGTGTCGCTGTGATAGCCCGAGGAGGCGGGACTGATGGGACGGGAGGCGGTCTCCAATTGGGAGGTGGCTGCGGAAGCTGACTGCTGATCGGCCTGCAGCATGCGCTGGAACTCCACGCCAAGGTGTGTCATCACTGTCTTGCCCACTTCGACGCTCATGGCCGGGGTGCAGGCCATCACACGGGAGATCTCGCTGACGGCGTTCATGTAGCCGTTCTTGAAGCTGTCCATGGGCAGGGGGGCCACCGGCGCCTGTTGGGCCACCACTTGTTTGCGCATAAAGACCAGGGCAGCTTCCAGCATCTCGGCTTTATCCAGGCGGAGGATGGCGTCGTCGCCCTGGAACTCGGCCACAAGTGTCTTCAGGGTGTCCAGGCACTTGTTCATGCGGGCACGTCGCTGACGCTCCAGAAGGGGCTTCTTCACCTTCAGATAGTGCTGAGTCTTCGACACGAATTGGGTCTCGTTGCTGGTCTGAGGAGCCATTTTTATTTTATTTCGTTTTTTGGGTTCGTTTTGTGGAACTGAGCGAGCTGTGGATGTGTGTGGACTGATTGCAGGATGCTGCTCGAATGATGCTGGGTTCGACTGACTGCACCGGCTTTTATACCCGCCGAGAGAGAAGGTCCTTGCTGGAGGACCTGCTACCTGCGGGCACCGTGGAGAGATCTGGAAATCTTATTGCAGTGCGTGCGTGGGAAAGGAAATCGTTTGGCTGTAGATTTTGGGTCTCTTCTTGGGTCCTTTGTGTGCGTTGTGTGCTCCTTTCAATTGTCTAGCCAAGGAGTAGAGGAGGTGGAGAAGGAGTGTGTGTCCTGATCCTGGGACCCTTTTGTAGCTGCAATTAAACCGTAAAATGCTGGCCAAGACGTGAGAACGTGGTCCAGGCAATAGTAGTTCTGGGATTAGACCCAATTGTCTGCGACAAACTGATTCGGTTTGGGCCAACAAATGAAAATCAAACTGGGTAAAATTGTAATTGTAATTGTCTTGTTTGTGGCTAACTGATTTTTTGATCGTTGAGAGGAGGAAGAAGTAGTCCTTGCCAAGAATGAGGAATAGTTTACGATTAATAGAAGCTTGTCCTTCCTGATTCTTTAATATCAAAGGAATACGTTTAAACAATGTATAAAATAGTACGAAAATTAATATGGACTTTTATTTATAATTACTTCTTATTTTAGGAAAAAAGTAATGATTGTAATTTATTTTTAGAATATTTGTCATAGGCCTAATTTAAAGGTATCCTAAGACCTGAAACAATATCCTTTATTTATCTGTTTATAGTATTTATTTATTTATTTAACAATTCCGCAACTTTAAAGTGCCAAAGAAATACATTATTTTGATTCCCTTAATCACATTAGTTTTTAACCCCGATATGACTTTTCAAATTAACGCTAGCTATCCTTTCTTTATGATAAAAACTATATAATCTTCAGTTTCCTACAAACAAGCACTTAAATCCTTTTTTCCAAATGGAGATCCCTTCTCAGCACATTAATCCTGGCCCTGATATTAAGGAACAACCCTTAATGGGTAACCCCAATTCCCATTCCAGATCCAACTCGGAGATCCCGAGAAAGTGGATAGATTGAGAGGGGTCTTCAGGGGTCCCTCTTTCGGTTTGTGTTTTGCTCGATTTTCATATCGTGAGAACCGCTCGAGACGCGTCGTGTGTTTCCCACGCGATGTGCACACCTGCCATTTAAGACGCTTATATGGTTACGATTACAAACACTCACACAGTGCCAGTGCCAGAAGACACCAATGCCGGGGCACTCGGCAACACAGAAGCAACAACCAGATGAGGGCACTCCACTCCACTCGGAGTCGGCTGTCTGCTGTCGGCACACATTTATTGCGCCGGCGCGACGCTTATTATCAGCCCAAGTAGCAATCGTCGTGTGACTGACTGCCGACTGGCTGACTAGCTGACTGAATGACTGGCTGACTGATGGGCCGACTGACTTGACTGACCTACGGATTGACGTCCCGACTGATTGCCGGCTGCTTTACTTTAGTTTTTCACTCTTGTCGCCGTCATTGACGATTGTTTAATTTAAATTGCCGGCCACCAGTCGGTGGGCTTAATGAGTATAAGCCAAGAGGCACGGCTAGAAATTGCCCTGATTTTGTGGTGTTCATTAAGATGGCTTAAAGCTGGCTTAACCAAAAGTCAAAGCCTTAAAGTTGCAGCTTAAACAGATTAAAGGTTATTGAGTTATTATAGCTTCTCAAAAGTTTTTATTTATTTAAATTTCATAAAACAAAATATCTGGAAATTTTGAATACATTTTTTCTCGGTGCATCATCTGCCAGATTCCATGGAACTTGTACGCAATAGTTATTTGTAGTTTACGACATGGGCTAATTGAACGAACGCACCCGCAGAAGAAGTTTAACGAGCTCTCTGTCATTGATTGCAGCTCCGAGGGCTTCCAAGGGGAGTCGCAGTCCGAGTTGGAGTCAAAGCCAGAGTCCCTGGCTCTTGGCTTGTCAATGGGCAATCAAAACATTAATGGGTCCCGCGACAAGGTGAGTGAGAATCCCCAGTAGCCGGCTGACAGCTTGGTAGATGGTTGGATATCAGTGATCCATTCGCTCGAATTATGTTGCCAAGAGCTGTGATGGGGATGGGGATGGGGATGGGGGGAACCAATCCTTTGAGGGATTTATTTATGCCCGACCACCAGTTTGTTTGTCAGGTAAATGTTGATGGCAAATATTTGTCCAGCTATAAATTAGCTGCACGATAAGTGGACAATTGTTGCGAGACATTAGCAACAAGTCAACGCAGCCATGGGATACTTAGAATGACTCAGAGTTAGCTTAAAGATGAATAGCCATTTCCTGGTGTTAATGTTGTATTAAGAACGCCATGGGAAAATACTTTCGGTTTCTAAACAAATAATAACTAAAGTCATTTGTGGTTCTTGTTTAAATATAAATATTAGATTTTTACCTTTAAAGATTTCAAATTCCCACGGAAAAGTGTAAATTAAAGCTAATTAGAACCTATTTGGAAATCGGTAACATAATAATAAAAGCAAAATCTATACATCCTCTTATATGTTTTTAAGAATCAAAGATATAATTAATATAAAAAGGTCCTGAACCTTTTTATTAAGTGCCTTAAGTTACCTCAATACAAGAGCCTCTTGACAATTGCCTTTTCTTTATTCTTTCTCTCTGACTCTCATCTTGAAAAGGAGCTAAGATCAAAGGCAAGCTTATTGAGCCTCTTGGATGAAGCCCATTACTAAGGAATATAACCAGGTAGCTCCTGAATACTCTTAACGCTTCTTCCTAAATGCTGATCTAATTGAAACAATCATTTCGCTTAACAAAACCGACAACCCCAATAGAAACCCACCCAGGGAAATCCCTATTCACTTTGCATTCAATTACCTTTGACTCTGGGAAAATAATCAACCTCAAAACACACTTTATGCACAGCTCGTGCCAAGGAACAACCCTCTTCGTCCAACAGACCAATCCTACCCCTCCCTTTTTGGGTGGCAAACACTTCATATTATGATCCCAGATAAATGCAATTCAATTAAAGGTCTATCATAGAGGACACCTTGCGGCTGGGAATCGTGGTGTCCAAGCACGTGACTGGCCCACGTCCAATCAGAGGAGCAGGCACTTGTCGTTGGCCACGCGTTAGCCAGTCGCCAAGCTTTTTTCCAGGCCGCCCAAAAGCAAATATCAATCAGGTGGAAAGCGATTGAGCAACGGACGCGTGACCCGGCGGCGGGCGAAGCAATTAAGCAAAGTTGAAACAACTCGGCTTTCGCCCAGCAGCAGCCGCAGCAGCAGCAGCAGCAAGTGCAATATGTGTCAAAAGGGGCAACAGCAGCAGCAGCCATAAATATAAGGCCAGGCCAGGCCAGGAACAACCACCACCACCACCACCATCACCACTGAGACAACGAAGTGAGCGGGGCTGTGGCCTAAATTGCAAACAGCTGCCACTCGAACCGTGGGATACTTTTTCCCCTAGCCTCAAAAAAAACGAGATGCTCGCAGGATAGGGGAAGGCAGAGACACACACAGACGGGCCCTTCATCGAACCTTATCCATGGGAACCACAACTGCTCAGCGCTCTCAATATTTACTCTGCATTGAAACCGAAAAAAAAACAGCGAGGATGATGAGCAGCAGGAGGAGGTGGGGGTAGAAGGAGTACGCCAGGAGTCGGGGGTAAACGAGATTATCCTGCACGTGTTGAGCTTGCTTCGAAAGCGTGGCTGGCTCGGGATGAAGCTGCCGCTCCTGCGCAGAGTTTGGACATGTGGCGGGCACATGTGGCACTTGTTGTGTTCTGTTGGGTGGTTGGTGGTTTTTTGGGTGGTGGCTATCCTCAAGCCCTGACTATAAAAGCCAGGCACTTGCTGCCAGACCACAACAGTTGAAATTCGCCACTCAAAGCGTTGAGAACTCTGAACTTATAAAAGTTAAACTCAAAGATAATCATGTCGAAAGTCAAGAATTTATTGGCCAAAATGCTGCAGCGTTTTGGCAAAAGCAGCAGCAGCAGCAGCTCGCATAGCGACAGTCAGCGATACGAAAGTCTGGAGGAGATTGCCCAGAACCAGGCCAACGAGCGAATGCTGATGGCCACACAGGCTGGTATGGAGGAGCACTTGGTAATCTGCCTGGAGACGGCGGCGGGCAGCTTCTATTGGCACTCGCAGTAGCAGCAACGGCAGGAGGAGAAGCTACAGGAGGAGCTGCAAAAGCAAGAGCAGCAGCAACAGTAGGACAAGCAGCTTCAGTTCTGGGAGCAACAACAGCAGCTCCGAGAGCTCAAGTATCAGCAGTAGCAGTCAAGAAGATGATTAAAGATACAGCAACAAATGGAGCAGAATTAACTTCAAGATATATCCATGCAACAACCAGTACCTACAGCTTCAGATAAAGGAAGTTCTCCAGAAGCAGCTACTTCGTTCTGCAACATCCTGAAAAACTCAAAAAGAAGTCAAGGAAACAGGAGCTACAAGAAACCAAAGCTCACTTAAACTATCCGCATCTTCAAAAGCCAAATAATTGCTGCAGTGTCAACAGAAAGGAGCTGTTACCAACAATCACAGAATCAGCAACAACCCAAGGCAACCCGTAAACAACAGTCACTTTCTGCCACAGCAAAAAAGAAAAACCGGTAGTTGAATGAATGAATAAGACTCAACATATCTCTCGATGAATGAATGGAGCTGCGAATCGAATCGAGTTGCGTGCCAGCTACCAAGAACAAGCATCCAACTAGCTACGCAAGGATCCTCCAACATCCTTTCCAATTGGAGAAACTCAATAGGTGTTAATTAAAAACCATAATAAATACGTTTGTGATATGCACTCAAGCTTAGTTAGTTTAGAATAAATGTTAATTAGCTTATAAGGATGCAAAATATATAAAAACAAAATTAATTGAAATTATCGGAGTTTTATTATTGGTTACTTGGCATTCAGGAAAATCAAACCAATTGGATTTTGATTAAATACAAAATCAACAAATGGCGGTCTTAAGACATTTGTTAAGGGGCTTACGAGCTTTAATTAGATATATATTGTTAACTGATTGGTTATTGTTAGGGAAGATAAGTGCTATCCGTAGGTCTGGGAAATAAATTTGTAATGTATTTAATTTTGTAATTTTAACTATCAACAACATAATGATTATAACTTTTAAAAGGTAAACAAACTCATTATATGTAAAACTAAATCTGCCCATAAAAAATTCCAAGAGATTCTTATTTGAGTAATATCTCAGCTTAAACTTTTAAAGTTTGCAAATAATAACATACATTAAGATTAAAATTAAAATGAATTTATTTATTTCTATAAAATTTATAGAAGAATTTTTTTAAATTTAAAAATACCTTCAAAAAATATTTTAAAACATTCATTAATACCACCTTTACAGAAAGATTCATTATTATTTATTTATAGATGCTTTTAATAATTTAAAAATGTATTTTAAAGGCCAAGCAAGTCAAGCTTGAAGATTCTTTATTTTTAAACAACCAAAATACATTTCAATTAAGCCAGAAAAAATTAAACTCTATGTGATATGATTTGAATTATTAAAAAAAAAAATATTTTAAAATTTTTAAACTACCTGAAAATATTTTAAACCTTCATAAATTCCAATTTCACAAAAGAATAATTTATTCATTCTGTTTAGATGCTTTGCATAAACTATAAATTTATTCTAAACACCAAAAACATTTAAGTTTTAAAATATTAAATACTTAAAACAACTAAAAATACATTTTAATTCACATAAAAACACAAAGTTCTTATGAAATGATTAAATTACTTTCCCAAAATGGAAATCAAAGCTCAACCCGCATTTCCGGGCATCCCGGCTAATCGCAGGCCATGATAATCGCTGCCCTGTCATTCCCCATAAAATGATAATAATTTCCTGTCGCAGATTCTGCAAGCTCCACATGCTAAAAACAAAAAAATTGCAACGTTTTTTTATTCGCATTGCATTTCATTTGGTTTTATTGCGCATGCGTGGCAAGCTTGAGCCCTTTGCGCTTTATTTATTTTTTACATTTAGCATTTTTTGCTGCTGCTGCTACTGCTGCCGCTGCTGCTGCTGCGTGCGTCAGTCGCGCGTTTGGCGTGCCAGGCATGCGCAGTGCGCACATATTCAATTACACGGCAGCAACATCCACTGCAGCAACTACATCCAGCAACAACAACAACCTCAGCGATTATAGCGTTGCATTGACAATAAGCCAACCCCGTTGCGTGCCCCTATTAAAAAAAAAAAATACAGAATTACAACAAGAAAAAAAAAAGTAAACCCAAGCTGGCCATGTGCAGCTCAAAAAATTTTCTCACACTCGCCAGAAAAATTGTAACGGCCAGCGCACACTCTCAGCGCACACCATCTCTGTCCCTCTGGCGCGCACACTTCCTGCCAGCGCTCCTATATATTGTTTATATAGTTAACGAATGCGATACATTTAATCTTTAGTGTGTGTCAATTTGCCGTACAGTCATTTAGTTTGCATGTCCCTCGTCGATCGACCATCGAACCATCCCTTTTCCAGGTCCCACGATGATGATGTCCCATACGTGCCCAGGAATACGAATGCACGAGTATATGTATGCCACTTAGCGATCCCCGAGCCCAGATCCCGAGCCCAAGTGTTCAACAGAAGCTACAATTCAGCATTCATAATTGACAACGAAAGAGAGGGCCAGAGGGACGGATGGACGGAGGGCCCAGAGAGCAAGGCCCACGACTGACAAGAAAAAAATTAAATAAAATAAAGGGCAGGTGGTAGTTTTTTTTGTTTACCACTACCCGTGACTCGCACTCGCACAGCTCGGTCAGATTTACACTGGTTCCAAGACACATGGAAAGGACTCCAAAATGTTTCTAAGGGAATGTTAGGAATTTTCTGAAGGGTAAATATATAAATTTATTAACCATGAAATATTTATAATAAAAAACTAAAACTCTGTCTAAGCAAAAGGACTTAACCTGCTGAGAACACCTTCTAACTAACACCTTCTACTTCCTTCAAACATATGTTCCTGTAATAATATCGCCCTAACCTTCGCATACCTAAAAATTCAGGTTCCCACACACAGCTCTGCAAATTAACCGTAGCAAGTTAAAAACAGACAACCAAAAATCCATAAATACAAAGTACAAAATCACCAAAACCTGCATGAAATACCTTCCACAAAACTCCTAACAGTTCGACCATTTACGCCCAGAAATCCCTCGAACAGCCAGAACCTTCAACAACCTTAAATTCCTTTTCCCAAAACTGTGTTCAAAATTAACCATGGCAAGTAGAAAACAGCCCACGAAATATCCGTAAGGTACAACTCCGATAAACCTGCAAGAAGTGCCTCACATAAAAGTCCTAAAACTGCACACATTTTCGTCTAGAAAAACCCCATTTACAGGATACCGAAACTTCATGTTCGCACATTTTCCCAGAGAGTTTCGAAAAATTAACCATAGCAAGTAGAGAACAGGACATGAAAAATCCGTAAAGTACCAAATACGAAATCTGCAAGGTATATTACCTTCATGAATGTCTCTAAATTGCACACATTGGAAAATCCTAAAAATCACAGCCCAAAACTTACGTTCCCACGATCGCCCAGAGAAGAATTTTACAAACTAACCATAGCAAGTACCGGACACGAAGCGTATAATCCTTGGTCCGTAGTTGGAAAAGCCGTAAAAACTTCATTGAAACAGGGCCAACGGAAAAATTCCCGCATATGTTGCCAGGGTTTGACCCACTGTGCCATGTGCACAAGGGCTCAAAAACTCAGTGCTCGGAGCTCCGAGCTCGGGACTCGGGACTCGCACACGGGACTACCTCCGATTATAACTTATAACACCAACGAGCGAGAAAAATCTTGTGGGAAACTTGAGGGCAAAGTGTTTCCCACGATTCGAATGTCAGTGGAAAGGAAAACAGAGAAGCAGCATGTGCAACCACCGTGGCCCTACCACCACCATCACCCCACCAGAACTGCTGCACCATCGCATCATCATCCCCTGCCAAGAGGCAGGCACAGCAAACAGTTGCGGACAAGATAGTAGAGTTTCCTTTTTAATTCTCAATAGAGTTGGGTTTATTTCGAATTTTTCAGAACTTTATAAAAATATATATAAAGACGCTAATATTTTTGGACTAGTTTCTTGGCCTGTTTCTAAAAACTAAATAAAATAATGAGCATTTGGAAAAATACCTTATTTAAAAGGTTTCTGAAATGGTTTCTGAAAGCCTTTTAAAAAATCGTAAAAAAATCAAAAACTGTAACAGAATAAAATGTACAATATTTCCCAATGTTTCTCTATATTTTCAGAGTTATTTGGACATTAAAAAAACCATATTTAAACAAAATATATTATTTATAAAATGAAATTTTCAGTAAATAAAATCTTTTCCCAACCATCTTACTTCTTTGACCCTGCCTGTAGCCCAAACTTGTTTGTTTGTGGAGAAAAACCCACCACCGAAAATGCAGGCGAGGATCGTGTCCCAGTGACTGAGTAATTTGCTCGGCAGGTGGTGGCCACTCTCTCTGGTTCTCTCTGCTGCTTCTCCGTTGAACATGCGCTGAGCACGAGACGCTCTCGGGTCGGCACGTGCAGCTATAAAAGCCGAGGTAACCGGAGACGAGGCAACATTTCCAACTCAAACGTCTTCCAGTCCACACATCTCAGGAGTAACTTCCGCCAACGAGTTCTTCTCAAGTCAACATCAAAACAAATCACAAGAAATTCAACACAATGGCCACCAAATACGAGATGTCCAAGACCTACCAGTACCGCAAGGTGATGAAGCCCCTGCTGGAGAGGAAGCGCCGCGCCAGGATCAACAAGTGCCTGGACGAGCTCAAGGATCTGATGGCCGAGTGCGTGGCCCAGACCGGCGATGCTAAATTCGAGAAGGCCGACATTCTGGAGGTCACAGTGCAGCATCTGCGGAAGTTGAAGCAGTCGAAACAGCAGCCAAAAGCTGATCCCGAGCAAAGTTTCCGCGCCGGCTACATTCGGGCAGCCAACGAGGTCTCCCGCGCTCTCGCCTCCCTGCCGCGTGTGGATGTGGCCTTTGGCACCACTCTGATGACCCATCTTGGCATGCGCCTCAACCAATTGGAACAGCCCATGGAACAGGCTTTGGCCGTCAACACACCACTCTCCATCGTCTGCGGCTCCGGCTCCAGCTCCAGCTCCAACTCGAGTGCCAGCTCCTGCTCCTCCATTAGCCCCGTGTCCAGCGGCTATGCCAGCGACAACGAGTCCCTGCTGCAGATCAGCAGCCCCGGACAGATGTGGCGCCCCTGGTAAACGGAATCCACACACAAATCCCCACTTCGGGCAATCGCGCAATGGAACTGCAGCTTTAGAAAATGCTTTACAATGATCCTCATTTATTTGTTACGTTACCAAGTTTTAGGTTTCTAAGTTAAGTCTGTGATAGGGCACGCTTTATACACTTTTGTCTAAACTCAAATCGAGCAGAAGTCTGTTTTTTAACTCTACTTTTATACAAATGTTTACCAGCTAAGAGATCTCAGAAAAACAAAAAACTATAAGAAAATATGCAACAAGAAAAAGAAATGAAATATAAAATGAAATATGAAAAGAAAATTAAATTTACATCTTTTTATTTTGGGGAAAAATACTTTTACAGATCAAATTATTTAGATACTTCTTTCAATAGGACAATGCTTTACGAATGATAATTAACTTCATAGATAACCCTTTAAATAATTCTGAATTCTACCTTCAAATCTTCTACAAATTATTTAAATCCAAATTCATTTGTACAATTAAAAAACTAATAAAAAATCGATATCGAATTGTTTCTACTTTTTGAAAGATAATTATATTCTCTTTTCAAGTAACCATAAAAGAACATACTCTTGCAAATTTAATTTTTAATAATATAATACTTAATATCCTGGCCTTCTTGGAAATTATATTCATTATGTTACAACCCATCATTATTTTAAACGAGCTAAATTAAAAGTTAAAGCAACAAGATAAAAATAATAAGAAAACATGATGCCTTAATGGGTAGTCAATTTTAATGTAATGCTGGCTTTATTAATATCAAATGACTACATCGTGTAATCCATTAATTAGTCTTATGTTTTATATCTTTAAACCGATTTAAAAAGACATTAACTCAAGCTAAAATTATTCTTAATTAAATATATATATTAAAACATATATAAATGGCCAACATTTTGGCAATTAATATTGACTGGGAAATGAATTCTGGGAATTCTGCAGAATATATACAAATGGGTTTTTATAATAATTAAAATTTCAATTTAAATAATCTTACAAAGCAAATTTGTATTTTTAAGTTTCCCTGTTTTCGTAATTTATTTTAATATAAAAACTTTAAGGTTTCTGTTTGGAAAATACCTTAATATTAAAATCCCTTATACGTTATCTTGTTAAACTATATTAATACACTAAATGATATTCTCTAATTTTTAATTAAACTCCCAAAACTCCATTAATTATCTATGTATATCCTGATAGTTTGGAGTGGCTCAGGTAATCTCATCTCATATGAAACCGAAACCACAATAAGACTGAACTTCTCTTCACTTTTCCTTTGTCTATTTGAAGAGGTCATTCAGATATAACAACCTAATAGGTTTCATTAGGAGCAGTTATCGGAGGGAACATATAATTAAAATCCATCCCAAAGCATTATAAAATGTGCAAACATCCCCTGCGGCTACAAAAAGATCAATCAAATATAACTAAATCACCAATTAAAACCCAATTAGGGAAGTTGTACAAGGATATATGCCTACATATCCCAGGTAGGGAATCAACTCCCGTCCAGGTAAAGGACCCTCGTATTCATAAGTCCAGCTTACCCAGCAATCAGGGGGGGTTCGTTGGGTGGTAGAAGCACATCTCACGTGTATGTAAGCATTCCAGCACATGCCTCACCCGGGGCCACAAGCACTCAACCTCAGCCACGAGCTGGGCACGCGGGGCACACTTCCTGCGCCCGTCCAACCCACCGTCCGACCTCGTCCCCCTGCCGCGTCAGAAGAGATCACGATTGAACAACAACAAAAACAACAACAACAGCCAAGACGACCCAGCACGAAGCCAATATGCCACATCCACTAATTGTGTCCAATAAACACTCGTCGAAGGGGCAGTGTGGGAACGGAAAGCGGAGACAGGAGTTCGGAGATCGTGGCCGAGAGTAGGGGGCATTATGCCATCATCGTCTGCAGGCATTGATGAAACAATAAGCGAGTAGATGGCACGGCAGGATAACAATGCCAGAGCAGCCCACGCACAACCAGATATCCCTGAGCCACACATATCCCCTACCTCCACTCCCCTCGCCAGACTCCGACTCCGACTCTCACTCCATCGCCCCAGCGACAGGATGAGGCAGTGAAGTATGCATTAAGGATAATAACACCGGCCCAGAAAGCAATGCGAACAAGGGCCAAGCCAAAAACAGCGACAGCTGCAAAAATGTGCCCTGATCCTTAAACTCGACAAAAAAAAAAAAAATGAGAAGCGGAGCGGAGCGAAGCATGTGGCCAAAAGGGAAAACAAACGAGAAAAAATTGTGTGAGAAACTTACTTTCAGCTCGGTTCCCACGCCACGAGCCACAAGGATTGTCCTCCGTCCTCCGAAGCGTGTTGCAGCTGTTCCTTTCGACAGAGACGGCCTGCTGCAGAGCAGCCCCTGTGCGCAACAGAGACAGGGCGAAGGTGCGTACAGGAGGGTGGATTTCAGGGCAACGGGGAGAGCTATAAAAGGGACGGGCTGCTCGGAGCTAAGTATCACTCACGATTCCGCCAGCAACAAGGCAACAGCACAACGACAAGCAATTCGTTGCGATCTCAAATATTTCAAATATTTACGTATTTACTCGAACGTCAACCAAAAATGGAATACACCAGCAAGACCCAGATCTACCAGAAGGTGAAGAAGCCCCTGCTGGAACGCCAGCGACGGGCCCGCATCAACAAGTGCCTGGACACCCTCAAGACACTTGTCGCCGAGCTGCGCGGCGACGATGGCATCCTGCGCATGGACAAGGCCGAGATGCTCGAATCGGCGGTGATCTTCATGCGCCAGCAGAAGACACAGAAGAAGACAGTTGAGGAGCCAGCCCTGCCCCTGGATGGCTTCAAGAACGGCTATATGAATGCCGTCAATGAAGTGTCACGCGTCATGGCCTCCACACCTGGAATGAGCGTCGACCTGGGCAAATCGGTGATGACTCACCTTGGCCGCATCTACAAGAACCTGCAGCAGTTCCACGAGGCCCAGACCGGCGACCTTCACATCCCAATGGACTGCTCTGCAGACAAAGCACCCCTCAGCCCCGCCTCATCCGGTTATCACAGCGACTGCGACAGCCCCGCCCCCTCACCACTGCCGCTGGAAGCCGAGAAACTGTGGCGCCCCTGGTAAAGTGGCAGGCGAGGTGGAGTGGGAAGTGGAGACAAGGATCGATCATCCAACAACGCAACTGTGATAGCCCAACTGTGATGGCAACAAAATAGCAAAATGAAAAGCAATTAGCAAACTATAAAAAAGAAATACAAACAAATCGTAAACGAAAATCAAAACATTTTACTTATTTGGTTTTTTTTTGGGGTGGGGAATTTTACCTTTCAGCATTTGTTCCACAATTAAGAATAGGACAATTGGAAATCTTTTAAATATTTCCTAATTTAATTGGTTTTGGGAAAGGCATTAACTTTGTGTGAATTTTAATGGCATTGTCAAAGTTAAGCTAAACAAATTTTAATAAACTAAACGAATAAAATTATTAACAAATAAAAATCAAAAACATGTTTTACATATTTTTAAGGTTTTTTTTGTTGGTTTTTATTTCCGAAAAGTAAAATAGCCCTTTAAAGTTTAGAAGGAAAAATATTCTCTATAGCAAACATTTAAAAAAAGAAATTTAGAATTTAGGTTTAATTTTATTAATATTAATATAAATAATATTGCTTAAATTGTAACTGCAAAATTGTATATAATAAATAAATAAATAAATGCAAATTGATGGGTAAATCATATAAAAATTTGTTATTCCTCTTTAGTTTTTTACGGTATTTATAATTCTAACCCTTCATTTTATTATTTCATACGATTTTAAAATATAATTTTTAATTTCATCGTAATCAAAATATTATATCACATGTGCACCTTTTCTATATATTTACAGATAATTTTCTTATTATTTGACTAAATTGTATTGATCCTTAAAGATTTTATTGCCAACTTCAATTAATTTCAAAGATTTGAAATTTCGCTTTCGCCAATTAGAAAGCAGCCGTTTTGCCCGCGGGCTTTACCGTTAAAAATTCTGGCAACGCCATATAATCGCGCAAATGATGCTGCCATTATTTTTAGAGCCTCAGTGTTACCAGCAGCCGAGAAAGGTGAAATCCACCGCTTTTCCGACGAATTTCGGCATAATAAGCGGAAGCAGAGAATAGTGTTAGAAAATCTGAAAAACGACGCGGTTGTGTCGAAGGAAAATAGGAAATTATAAATAGAAACGGGCAGTGCCGAGGCCCCCAAACCCCCGCAAGCGCCAGATGCCCCCGCCAGCAAGGAGATACAGTGCGAACGAGGTGAAAATCGGCGTGCAAAATTGTTGCAAAAATATTGAGGCGAGAACGCCATTTACAAGCCGCGTTTGCTGCGAGCGAGTGCGCGTGTAGTAGAACCCTTCGCCGGAGAGAGAGAGTGTACTATTTGTGTGTGTGAGAGAGCGAGAGAGCGCCGCCGCCAAAGCTGCCCAACACATACACGCCGTGTCAGACACTTCGCGGTCGGTCGGCTAAAAGGCAATTTTATACGGGCGAAAAGTTGTAAAAAAAAGAATTACCCACTTTTATATAAATTTCGGTTGCCTCCGAAAAGAGTGCGAGAGCAAACGGTCGCGCGGAGCGACCCATAAAACGTGCTAATCCGAGGCATAAAACTGGTACTGCCATTATCTCGCTTTTTTTAATTGCTTTTGTTTATTTTTTGTATAGGACACAGTATAATTTTTCTTTTGCGCTGTGCCCGTGTCGGTGTACGTGTGCTGTGTGTGTGATTTGGCCACTCGCTGGTTTCTATGTATGTGCCCGTATCTCCATACAGTGTTGCCGCCCTCCGCCCCAAAACGTTAAATACACTCTGCCTATAATTAAATAAATTTAAAATCAGCCTAGCTTGTATTAGGAAAGCAAATAAAGGCGTTCGAATTGTAAACAATGGCCTGGACTTGAAGGCGTCAAAGTGATTGAGCTACAGTTCGGTGTTTTGGCCAGCATGGCAACCCTGTTTAATTGCAGTCTGTCTGTATATGTTCGTATGTTGTTTGTGCGGAGTGTGCTGTCTTTAGCAAAGAAAAGTGCTATATTTTGCACGGATAAATCCTGCCTGGGCCGGTATAATAATTTGCCCAAACCCGCCGATCGGCCCCGAAAATCGGACTGTGATTTTGCGTAACAATTTCGGAGGCCACATGCAACTGTGCGCTTGATTTTTCGGCGGTAAACACTCACACTCGTACCCTCGCTCCCGTTTCTGCGCTGGTGTGCGTGTGTCTCGCTGGCTCGGCCATTGCCGTGTGCGTGTATTGGTGGTGTGTGCGTGCGTGCGAACGTATCGAAAAAATGGTGCAAAAATATGAAAAAGCATAACTAAGCAAATGTAAAATTCCCCATTCGCAGGATATGCAAAATGCGAAATAGCCCGTACAAAACCGCCATGGAGTTCCACTAAGTGCCGGTTGTACGGAAGCGTTCCGCCCGCAGGCCCAGAAAAGTAATCAAAAAAAGAGAGCAGCGCACACTGCCATCGAAAATATAAGAAGAAAAAAAAAAAACAAGAGCAATAAAACGCTGGCAAAAAAAAGTTCCCAAACGCTCGAGAAGAGTTTTCAGTGTGCGACAATAACCGGAAGGAAGGAAGGAGAAGGAGAAGGAGGGAAAGGGAAGGCGGCCGGAGAAGCAGCAGCAGGGAGCACGACGAGGACTTCCGCTCATCCGGGCAATCGGTGGAGACTGCTGCACTGGCTCCGAAATCCACCTCGGAACTATTACCAGCCGGCAACATAGTAGAATAACAACAACATGTATCCCTCACCGGTGCGTCACCCCGCCGCCGGGGTAAGTTCACCACACTATCCGGTATCTTGACCCTGTGCCGCTAATCATGTGTGTCTCTCTCTCCCACCCCACGTGTCCACCTATCCACCCAACCATTAGGGACCACCACCTCAGGGCCCAATTAAGTTCACCATCGCCGACACATTGGAGCGCATCAAGGAGGAGTTCAACTTCCTGCAGGCGCAGTACCACAGGCAAGTATCCAAGCAAGAGGACAGTTCCCAGAGATCTCCCAAGTACCCAGGGTGTAGCGAAGCCTCACAGAATCCTTTGGAAGTTGAAAGGAATACATAAATGGATCTATCTTAATAATAAACAAATTAACAACTTAATATTGCAAAAGAAAATGTTATCAATGAATAATCTTATAAATTCTTGAAATACTATCAAAATTTCATTAGAAAATTCAGTTTTAGAACTGATTATCCAAGTTAAAACAATTAAATTCAGTTTTTGCCAGCTGTCTTTTATCTCTTTGCCTATTTTAAAGTCAATTTAAATTAGTTTAGCCAAAATAGAACACAAATTTCAAGAGGAACCCTTTAAGAACCTTAAAATCTCTTGGTTGGCCCTACAAAAATCAAATTCCAAAACCTTTTCGAGCCTTCGCTGTACTGCCGCCGCGCGCCTTGTGAGCTTGTAGCAGTGTGTGAGTGTGGATGCTGCGTCTGCGTTTTGCGCAAAAGTAAAACAAAAAGCTGAGCAAACCGGTTTGGCGCGCCATATGCGCCGCTGTCATAGGATTAACCTGCGCCGAAGCCGCCGCTCCATGCTCCACCCATCGCCCCGCTTCCTTGCGTTCAGTTCAGTTCAGTTCGCTTCCGTCGCCCAACTAATTTGCCCGTTGATCATTTTTCCTGTGAATTCCAGCATCAAATTGGAGTGCGAGAAGCTGTCGAACGAGAAGACGGAGATGCAGCGCCATTATGTTATGGTAAGTCGTCATGATCCGCAAATTATCAGAGAGCTTCCTTAGCTAATGCTTTGCCCTTGGCAGTACTACGAGATGTCCTATGGCCTTAACGTGGAGATGCACAAGCAGACCGAGATCGCCAAGCGGCTGAACACACTGATCAACCAGCTACTTCCATTCCTACAGGCCGACCACCAGCAGCAGGTGCTGCAGGCGGTGGAGCGGGCGAAGCAGGTGACCATGCAGGAGCTCAACCTGATCATTGGGGTAAGTGGAATTGAGGACGGACGAATGGTGGGATGGTGGATTGAAGGATTCCTCAGCAAACAGCAGCAGCAGCAGCAACATGGGCACAGCTAGAGTCGATACAGGGATGTGGGATGTGTTTCGGGAACGCGTTTACTACAAAAATTGTTAAATCATATTTAAAGGAATCACAGAAATCGTTGTTTATGTTATTTATTATCAATTTGGTTTGAAATCCTTAAAGATTTCAATGTAGGAATGTTGATTCCTTTGTAATTTAATTCTAAAATCCACACATTTCTGTGATTCCCTTTGTTATGATTAACTGGCGACCGTTTCCTTTCGCGTTCTCGGGCAACATTTGATTTGAGTTTGTTTTTTCTACTTCCTAATTTGTTATAATTTTGCATTCGACCACTCTAAAAACCAAACAACATTGTGCAGCATCAGCAGCAACATGGAATACAGCAACTTTTAGTAAGTTTGTTTCGTTGCCATTTATTTTCTTATTTTTGTTTGTTTACTGTTGCCGTCTGCCGCTGCATCCGCCGAATGTGCCACTGCCACAACTACAACAACTGCTCCTCCAGTGCCGCCTCACAATAATCTGCCCCTAGTTCCTTTTCTCTGATTGTCCATTTCTTTATTTTCTTAAGTTATTTATTTCTTTTAATAACGCTTCAAATGCCGCCAAATTGTTGTTGCTGTTCCTATTAATGTTAAATGGTCTTTTCGCGAGATTTTAGTTATAAAAGCGAATGTGGATTAAGCAGAATTTGTATGGTTTATCATGTGATGAAGGATTTAGCCATGTTTTACATTGTTATTTAATATGGAAAATTATTTTGGGATATTTCTTATACTTTTTCTGTACAGTCAAAACGAAACTGTACATGGTTTGCACTTAACTAAGCCAAAAAATTAATCTTAAATCGCAACTCTACTTAAATTAAATACAACCGATATAAGGATATATCTTTAAATGGCTTTCAGTCCTTGCAAATTAAAGAATAAACTTTAAATTCTCAAAACAAAATACAAATATAATAGAAATACAAATTTTAAGCTCTCAAAAACAATTGGCTTTCTATTTATAGGACAAAATATGATTTCAATAAAGCTAAAGACCATTTAATGTTAATGTTGTTGTTGTTGTTTACACACAAAACAAACACATTTCCAATGCTTTCATTTTTTATCACAAAGCACGATGTTAGTTTTAAAATCGTCCACCGCCTGAATTAATAAGATCTCTTGGTTCCATTGCAGCAACAGATCCACGCCCAGCAGGTGCCGGGCGGACCACCACAGCCGATGGGTGCATTGAATCCATTTGGCGCCCTGGGCGCCTCCATGGGTCTGCCACACGGACCGCAGGGTCTGCTGAACAAACCGCCCGAGCACCACAGGCCGGACATCAAGCCAACGGGTCTGGAAGGACCAGCAGCCGCCGAGGAGCGATTGGTAAGTGTATGGAGCTCTGCATTATAACTCATTTTAATGCTGACTTTGCAGCGCAATTCGGTTTCGCCGGCTGATCGTGAGAAGTACCGCACACGCTCGCCGCTGGACATTGAGAACGACTCGAAGCGTCTAAAGAATGAGAAACTGCAAGTGAGTATCTCGAGCTTTTGTGTTGGTATTAGCATAACGTCGGTAGTATCATCCATCCATCATTGATAACTACTGTCACATCTCTCACCTCATCTGATCTCATCTAAGCTGAGCTGTTGCTGTCTCTCAACTCACCAAAACAAAACAAAAAACTAAATCGTAGTCTATATATCATTTGTAGTCGTTGTCTAATTCTGCTAACACCTTCCAAAAATCATGCTAAACAAAAAGTGTATTGCTAATTTATAAGAGACAAGCTAGAGAGCAACAAAATAAAACCTAACACAGAAAATCACGATTTAAGGGGAGGCTGTTTGCCTGAAAAGTAAGAATATTAAACAGAAAACTCTTTAAATTAAAAGATAAAATGCTTTCTTTTCTAATTTTATACAGAAATAAATTTGTTTAAATGGTTTATGAACCTTGTATTCACTTAAAGAATGATTTAAAATCAAAATAGTTAAACTTATATACTTTTTAAATAATAAATTTAAAGCCAAATGGCATCAATAATTATTTACAGAACAATTTTGCCTGTTAACACTTTTACTTTAAATAGAATTTAATAAGTAAATGCATAAATATTACCCAGAGAAATTTTATAAATAATATATTTTACCTTAAATTTGAAATCTTGAGTTTATAACAAATATTGAAATCTATAATAATAGTTTAAAAAATTAAATGAAAATAACTTATATCCAGGGCAGGTCTAAACTTACTATTGTTGTTGTGATTGCTATATGGTTGTTGTTGCTATTGCTATTGCTTACTGTTGTTCTTTGTGTCGGTTTTTGTATGAATTTTGATTTATATTGTTTTTGTATTTTTTTCAAAATTACTTCCAGGACGATGAAGGCGAGAAAAGCGATCAAGATTTAGTCGTAGATGTTGCAAATGAAATGGTGAGTTGAGTGTCGGCCCAGATTCAATGCAACCATTCCCTTAAATTTCCCTTTAAAACTAATAAATTCCCTTAAAAATAAATTTTTAAGCTAAAAGCCTCACAACCCTACCCAAGTCTGTATTTTTTACCGACTTTCTATTAACCATCACCTTTTGCCTTTCAGGAATCCCACTCACCACGCCCCAACGGCGAGCACGTGTCCATGGAGGTGCGCGATCGGGAAAGCCTAAATGGCGAGCGCCTGGAAAAGCCCAGCAGTAGTGGCATCAAACAGGAACGTCCGCCCTCGCGCTCCGGCTCCAGTTCGTCACGTTCCACACCCAGCCTCAAGACAAAAGATGTAAGCCTTCATTTAATAGCCAAGAAAGTGTACAAATTAATTGAAATTAATTACTATTTAGATGGAGAAGCCGGGCACACCGGGCGCCAAGGCACGCACACCGACACCCAACGCTGCCGCTCCGGCGCCGGGCGTTAATCCTAAACAAATGATGCCGCAGGGACCACCGCCAGCCGGCTATCCGGGGGCACCGTATCAGCGACCGGCCGATCCCTACCAGCGTCCACCGTCGGATCCAGCCTATGGACGACCGCCACCAATGCCGTACGATCCGCACTCACATGTGCGAACCAATGGCATTCCACATCCTTCGGCCCTGACGGGTGGAAAGCCGTAAGTGTTTTTATCAAATGCATTTTGGGTGATAATTAAAATTAACTTAATATTTTTACCCTTTGCAGTGCATACTCTTTCCATATGAACGGTGAGGGTAGCCTACAGCCGGTGCCGTTTCCGCCGGACGCGTTGGTCGGTGTTGGAATCCCCCGGCACGCCCGTCAGATCAACACACTGTCGCACGGCGAAGTTGTCTGTGCGGTGACTATCTCCAATCCCACAAAATACGTGTACACGGGCGGCAAGGGCTGTGTGAAGGTGTGGGATATCTCACAGCCGGGCAACAAGAATCCAGTCAGCCAGTTGGATTGCCTGCAGCGTGACAACTACATCCGATCGGTGAAACTGCTGCCCGATGGACGCACGCTGATTGTGGGCGGCGAGGCCTCGAACCTGTCCATCTGGGACCTGGCCAGTCCAACGCCACGGATCAAGGCCGAACTGACGTCGGCGGCGCCTGCCTGCTACGCCCTGGCCATCAGTCCCGATTCAAAGGTGTGCTTCTCGTGCTGCAGCGATGGCAACATCGCCGTGTGGGACCTGCACAACGAAATCCTGGTGCGCCAGTTCCAGGGCCACACTGACGGCGCTTCGTGCATTGACATCAGTCCGGACGGTTCCAGGCTGTGGACGGGCGGTTTGGACAACACGGTGCGCTCCTGGGATTTGCGCGAGGGTCGCCAGCTGCAGCAGCACGACTTTAGCTCTCAAATATTCTCGCTCGGCTATTGTCCCACAGGTAATGATCACCAAAAATTAATTTCTTTTGATAATTTCGTACAAAGTATCTTGAGTTATCCCATTCTTACAATTTAATTTGACTTTTCAGGCGACTGGCTGGCTGTGGGTATGGAGAATTCGCACGTTGAGGTGCTGCACGCATCAAAACCGGACAAGTATCAACTGCATCTGCACGAGAGCTGCGTTCTGTCGCTGCGCTTTGCCGCCTGCGGCAAATGGTTCGTTTCCACCGGCAAAGACAACCTGCTTAACGCATGGCGAACACCCTACGGTGCCAGCATATTCCAGGTGAGTTCGAGTGCCTTTTTCCCCTTGTCAGACGCTAATCTGTTATCTTTATGGTTTTTAGTCGAAGGAAACATCATCCGTACTTAGCTGCGACATATCAACTGACGACAAATACATTGTGACGGGCTCGGGCGATAAGAAGGCTACTGTCTACGAAGTTATTTATTAAATCCACAAAACCAAGCAGTTTTTTCATTTTGTAATAAGCTCGTATAGTTTTTATTACAACAGCAAAAGCAAAAAACAATTAACTACAACAAACAAAATGTTCGAAATCATGCAAATAATATAAAACAACAACAGCATCGGGAGTAAAATCAAGAAAACAAAAAGAAAACATCAACAGAAGGCAGCAGTAGCAACGCATCAAAAAGCGAAGCAAAAATGAAAATTCTATAAAATATATATATACAAAAAAGAAAAGGAAAAAGTAAAATTTTAAGCGTACTTTTAGCTACTAAGCCTAAGCTAAGTCCAATAAAATGAGAAACCAACAAACCAAGTTGAACACACAAATTGCAAGAAAAAGAAGATAACAAGAAGGAAATAAAATTGATAATGCAAGCGAGCAAAACAGAAAGATGAGAATGAGAATGAGAGTATGTTGTAAAAGAAATAGAAAAAGTCGGCGATACCTACCTACGTTCATCTTGACATAAAACAAAATAAATAAACAAAAAACAAACAAATAGAAGGATAAGTGCAGGGTCTGCGCCTGGATTAGTCATTGCAAGTGCAGCATGAGCGTTGAGATTATGATTACACCAGATGAGAGGGCGCCGGAGGAGGAGTTTGATGCGATGCGAGTGCTTTTAGTTTGTTTTATGTGCGAGTTTTTGTAATTTAGCTAGCTGAGAGAGAGAGAGAGATCGTCGTCGGACAGCGAATGCAACAACAAATGTAATTTTTAAGTTGTCAGTTTCCTTACCTCCTCGTTCCCCCCACACACAAAACACATTTACACATAAAACAAAGTATATATATATATAAATATAAATGAATATACTTAGTAAGCATTTTAGTTAAGAGAGTTTTACATTATAAATTAAAAGAAAACACAGAACAAGCTACCCCCCAACACACACAACCCATACACTCCCCATACATCCTCGCATTCTGGGGTACCATAAAGCTCGAGCAGTCGTCGGCTTCAGCTTGTTTGTAATTGATGAAAATATGATGCTGTAATGAGGGGGGAAACAACAACCTTTGTGTGAATCAAACTCTTTAGAACCAACTGTAAAATCCTATATTTTGTGCAGCTAAAAACAACAACTGCGGCGACAAGCGAGAAAAAATAGAACACAGCTAAATTGTTTAGTGTTTAGAGTACGAAACGAATCGATTTATATACAAAATATATATATATATATATATATATATAATGCGAACGGCGAAGATAGAGTGCAGCACACGCTTCGATTTTTAATTTTACAAATATTATTATTATTGTGGTTATATATGTATATAATTATATTATAAATAATTGAAGCAAAACGAGAAAATAAAAAATTATATGTAATCGAAAGTAAAGCCTCCTTCGATCCGCATCTAAAATACATCTGTGGTGTAGACACTGCGCTGGCGTGGCAGTGGGGCGCCCTGCTGCCGGGACATCTTGGTGTGCAGCTCGCGCAAACCCTCGCACTGGCGACCCGAGATCTGACGGAACTTGTCAATGGCAATGGGCAAGAGGTTGTCCACCAGAAAGATTTTGTTTTTCATCACAAAGTTGGGCTGTAAAACGGGGTAAATTAAATTTAAATTGCTATAGATTTCAAGCCAGATTCGACTCACATCCACTGCCATGTCGCTGGGTGGCTTCAGCGAATGCTGGGCCATAAAAAGCTCCTTCAGCAGCAGCTCCAAACTCTGCAAGAGCGTCTCACACTTGGCCAGGCAGGCACAATATTCGGTGAGCTGCAGGAAATGCCGGATAAAAACCACCGTGGACTGGGTGAGGTTCATCCAGGTATCCCCCGTAGCCTGGGCCCGCACATCGATGCCCAGTACATCCAATTCCAGCAGAAGACGCTTCAAATTCGACTTGGTCTGCAGATTGTAAGGCTGCCAGCTCTCCTCTGTCCGTCCCACGGAATCCAAGAGACGCTCCTTGGACTCCTCGATCAGGGACTCGAGGGTGGTGCGTAGCAGACCCTCCAGATGATAGCTTATATCCAGCCCGATCTCTGTGAGCTTTGTCGAGGGCTTGCGCACTCGCTCCACGCACTTGGCCACCGCCTCCAGGGAGGTGCCTTTCGTTAGATAGTGTTTAATCAGCTGGCTGGCAAAGTACTGTAACTCGGCGTTGCACCAGACCACCAGAGCTGCAGAAATTCAATTTATATTAAATAGAAGGAGTAGAAGGAGCTTTCTCCAACTCACCACTAACACAGGCTGGCTGCTGTTCGAAGGCTGTTAGGAAATCGCAGGCCACTTGCGTTAGATCACAGAAGAACAGTTCCGATATGTCCGCGTTGTTCCTACGCGCCTCCCTTTGCGCCACCCGCAGACTCACGGCGCACACCTTTAGCAGAGTGGCGCTCGCTTGGCGATAGCGTCCCATCTCCACGAGGATCTTTAGCGGTCGCTTGGCAGCCCGCAGAGCTATTTGCAGATTGCGATTGTGGCTGTTGGACAGCTCTTTGAGCAGCACATTGATCAGCTTCAACTCCTGCTGCTTCACCTTGCCCTCAATGACGGCCGCTTGGGGCACCTTTTTTCTGCTCTCGCTTTTCATAAATTCCTGGCACCGCTTGATCAGCTCTTGGGCATCCTCAAAGTGACGCTGGGCTATCAGAGTTTGGATCTCTTCGCTGGCTGTGCTCAGCCACTCCGGCGTCTCATCCTCTAGGGACTTGGGCTCTCCGGGACTTTGCGGCGCGTCCTCCTTCTCGGGCGTAGCAGCCTTGCTGCTTTGCTGCTTGTTGGCCCGTGTGGGTGGCTGGGGAGCTTGACCCTTCTTCGGCTTCTTCTGCTGGTCAAAGCGAAAGGCTTCCTCGAGTTTTTCGATCCACTCGGTTTTTCCAGCTGCCGTAATGCTCTGGTAAATCTTGGAACCGTCTGGTGTGATGATATTGATGGCGTTTTTAACACCATCCAAGTCCTTGATATTAATCACGGCTATTTTCTTGGGGTCGTACTCGGTGAGAAAGTCCAGGCGTCTAAATTAAATATAAATATTAATATTAATAAAGTTTAAGCTGGATAAGTTCCTAAGTAGCAACCCACTTGTCATGCTTCACTTTGCAGACGATCAGGACATCGTTGAACAGGAAGAAGAACACCCGCTGGATGGGTCGGTAGTCGTTGCCGTCCAACTCGATCAAAGCGCCCTCGTTGAGGAAGGTCTTGCCCTCCAGATTCCCATTGAAGCCCTGCACCATTTCCTTTACCGCTCTGGTGGCATGACTATTCTCCACATCGTCCACTGCTGCGCTGCTTTCCGCCTCCACACTGTCCGCCTTCAGGTGGCTGGTGGCCTTTCCATCCGTCATTGTGCCCAGAATGTTGCGCTGCTCGATCAGAATGTGGGATAACTGGTACATTTCCGACTCGAGATCTGTGCAGGAGGTTTGCATAATACTTTTAGCAAATGCATGAATGTTTTTTTTAGGGGGGCGTAACCTACGTGATATCTCCTTGGCAGTCTGGATGAACTCCATGTAGTTTTTCTTGCATGTTTGCTTGAGCGTTGCGGCCGTGGTTTCGTTGTAAGCCTCGATTTCCTTCTTTCGCTGCTGCAAATCGCTGCCACCCACGCATTCCCGGGTCAGCTCCTTGGTATCTGCATAGAAATCAATTGATTAAGGATGGTTATATTAATAGCCAAAACTCACATTTATCAACGCTAAAGTTAAAATCGTCAAACTCCTTCATGATTGGAATGTAAATTTGCAGCTGGGTGAGACTGCCATTCGCAACGAAACGCGTGCGTAGAAGTCGTTCTCATTAGTACGGTTTAATCCAAATTTTTGATAAATAGTTTAAATAGTTGAATTTAAGTTCAAATAGGTAATATTTCTTGATTTACTTAAATTACTTTAAACATGTATTTATATTAAAACACTATATAAAACAGCTAGAATAATTTAACAATTTAATTTACGATGTAAAACCCGAGCTGATGCCATAGACCAACCTCCATTGCTAACTCTTAATTTTAATTGTTTGCTAGCTATTTATAAATAAAAATACAAAATAAATAATTTCAAATTGTAAATAGAAATTGTGAATAGAAATTGCTGATAAAGTCTAATATATTTGAAAAAATTATTAATTTTCTATAAAAAATGCAAAGGAAAAACTCAAACATAAAAATGATTGAAAGTGTAAGTTAACAATTCTTATTTCAGAAAAAAATTATAGTTGAGAAGGTCTTAACTGTAGTACTATGGGAATTACTAAAATCTCGGTTCTTATTTTCCACCTGTTGTTATTGAAATTTAAAATGCAGGCAGACAGTGAGAATGCCTCTAATATATGCTTCCTCTTCCTAATAATACCATTCACCTGTAAGCGCGGACACACCTCTGCCACCTTACAAGCACACACCCTGCGACAACTTATTGTTTTGGTTGATGAGTAATCTTTGAGAAACTCCGTCATTCCTTCGTCGTAATTAGAGCAAACAGCTAAAGAACTCCAGAAAAATGGACTGGCTTTTCGGCAAAAAGATCAGCCCCGATGAGATGCTGCGCAAGAACCAGCGGGCGCTGAACAAGGCGATGCGGGACCTGGACCGCGAGCGGATGAAAATGGAGCAGCAGGAGAAGAAGATCATTGCCGACATCAAAAAGATGGCCAAGGAGGGACAAATGGATGCCGTCAAGATCATGGCCAAGGATCTGGTGCGAACGCGCCGCTATGCCAAGAAGTTCATGCTGATGAAGGCCAACATCCAGGCGGTGTCCCTCAAAATCCAGACTCTCAAGTCGCAGAACACCATGGCGCAGGCCATGAAGGGTGAGTGGATCAACTGATGGATTACCGTGCATACTGATTACCCCCTTCTATTTTTAAGGCGTGACTAAGGCCATGCAGAACATGAACCGCCAGCTGAATCTCCCGCAAATCCAGAAGATCCTGCAGGACTTCGAGAAGCAGTCCGAAATGATGGACATGAAGGAGGAGATGATAAACGATGCCATCGACGACGCCATGGAGGATGAGGGCGATGAGGAGGAAACTGATGCTGTGGTGTCTCAGGTGCTCGACGAACTGGGCTTGCAGCTGGGCGAACAGCTGGGCGATCTTCCCTCCGCTTCCGGTTCCTTGTCCATAGCCGGCGGTGCCGGTGCTCAAAAGGCCCAGACAGCCATAGCAGCAGGCGGAATTGGTGGAGGAGGCTCAGGTGGCGGTGGCGGCGGCGGCGGGGGTTCTGGTGGTGGCGGTGGAGCAGGAGCCGGGGCTGCGGGCGGCAGTGGCGCCTCATCGCCCATGTCCGATGCAGATGCCGATCTGCAGGCGCGCCTGGACAACCTGCGCAGGGACTAAGCTACTTCTAAGAAAAAAAACCTCCTGCCCATTTTATATAAGAGAGCCACCTTTCCCCGTTTGTATCTCCCACAAAACGAATGTTAAATTAAACCGAAAATGCTTGCTTTTTGTGCTTTCCATGCGTGTTCGAAAAATCGATGAGTAATTTGCAAATAACGAAGGGTAATAGAGGAGTTTAGGTTGTAGTTTTGGCTCATTTTTAGCTTTATAATTTGATATATTTAAAAGAATTGGTTGTGAGTTTTTCAAATTAAAGAATCTCAAACTAAAAATGGTAGTTAAATGTACAAAAAACCAAAACCAAATCAGTTTAGCTTATGAATTTGTGCTATATTTTAGTTTTGGAGTTTTTCTAAGTAAACCTTAGAAGCCTTTGTCGGATTTTACTCAAAAAAAACTCCCTATAACTCTGTATACTTCTCAGATTCCATAAAAAAAAACCACTCATGGACTTCCCTTTTACTAGTAACAAGCGTATATGTATATTTGGAGGGGTACAAATGAAAATTTAAGAGATAACACACTACACACAGAACCGGAAGTAATTGACACAAGCTCTAGAATTAGAAACCACTGGCCACGAAGACTCGCTCCACTTCGCCAAAAACATTGTCAGCATCTGGACTGGCATCGATTCGCTTCACCTGGCCGGCGGCTTCGAAGAACTTAATGATCGGCAGCGAATCGTTGTTGTACGTCTGGATTCGCTTCTTCAGGCTCTCCATGTTGTCATCCGATCGACCCGAGCCGCTCTGGCCGCGGCCCAAGCATCGCTGGACGCACACATCTTCGCCGCAGTCGAAGAACAGGACAAACTGCATGTCCACCTTCTCGGACATCTGCCGGTTCCAGCCGTCCAAATTATCCTGATTCCTGGGGAAGCCGTCGACTAGGAAACGCGACTTGCCCGACGCCTTCATGGCGTTCTCCAGCAGCGAACACGTAACCTCAACGGGCACGATTTTGCCATTGCGAATGTATTCCTCGATCAGGATGCCGAATTTGGAGCCTTCGCGAGATCGCTCCTCTCGCAGCAGGTCTCCGGCGGACAAGTGGGTGAACTGAAAGCGGTCCACGATCTTGGAGCACTGCGTGCCCTTGCCAGCTCCAGGGCCACCCAAAACGAACACAACCTTTGGCTTCTCGACGCTCATGTTGCCGTAATTGCTAAGTTTTAGTGGTTGGTTGCTTCGGCTGGAGGTGGTTATGTGCCTGCTGCTGCCCTTGGAATGTCGCAATAGCTGCTGCGTCAGCGTGTATCCTCTAGGCCCGCAATCGATGGACACTGTTACTCCTCTAGCCGCTTGTACTAAAGCCCGCCACATTGACGACTGGGCTAATTGATTGCGTGGTTTGTGTGTATAGCTGGAAAGAGTGGTGTGACGTGCAGTTTCCCGGCACAAGCGCAGCTGTTTTCTCTCTGCGCACCATGGCCAACACTGGACGCGGTCACGTACCGATTTGAATGGCACTTGAATGCACTTCCGATTTTTATGTTTGATAAACAAAATGCAATTTTAACAATTAAATTTTCATATTTCATAATTATTATTGATTAACCTCATATTAAATTAACTGCGCCTGATTGTTTTGTATCAAGTCAGCCACTAGTTGGTAGGGAATAATGTGCTGGGAGCCGGCTGCCATGTCCACCTCCTCATCATCCACACCCACGATCACAGCGGGCACTAAATTAATTTTTTAACGATTAAATAATGCAATTGTCTATAAGCTCAGCAAGGTTTACCTGCCACATTGGCCTTGAGGAAGACATGGCTCATCAGATTGGGGGTGACGATGCGCTGCTCTGCCTCGCCTCTCTGTTGGTTGGGCATATACTGGGTGGCCACCTTGTGGAAGTACTCGTCCACATTGCTGGCAAACTCCTGGGCAAACTTGGTCTCCTCCGGGGACAGTCGCTTGTCGTCTGGCTCGCGGGTCTCCTCCTGGTTGAGTATGTGCTGAGTGTAGGTCTCAATCTTCTGGAGGCGACACCGCAGATAGCTGGCCATAATGTAACGGACGCGTTCCAGCTCCATGCCATGCACCACGGCCCGGAAATCGTTCTTGTCCAGGTCGCGCATCTGCTCCTCCATATGGGCGACCTGGGACACCATCAGCTCCAGCATATCCGTTTGGCTAGGCAGGATTTCGGGGGCGCACATCTCGTTGATCCAGGCGGTCTCCAGGATCTCAAGAACCTAGGAGATTCAGAGAATGCAACAGGTTACTATCTCTTTTGGGGTTTAACTGAGTTTTACGCTCACCTTTTGGGCTGTTATTTGTTCCAGGTCGTCATCATCCTCCTCCTCAAACGCAGCCCCATTACTCTCCTCATTTTCCAACTGGGTTTCCGGCACCTCTTCGACATCTGACATGGTTTTAAGGATATTATTTTACTGCTTATTTTAATGCAGTTTTTGGCGCAATGTTGATGTTTGCGTTTTTTGTGAATGCCAATGGAATGGACACTTTCCTGCACTGGTTTTAGTACTTAATGTAACGCATTTTACAGTACTGGATCAGCACATGCGATGGCGGCCGCACAACAAACCGAATTCCAAAAGAATTTTCGCATTGTAGTGGAAAAGATATTCAACCACTGGCAGAATCTCCGGCTGGCCGTAGAGCATGGCATGGGTGGACGCAATGGCCAGCAGGTAGGTCTGCCCTCCACTCAAAACAGCACAATTTTCTAACCTAGTACGAACCCTCGGACAGGTGGCCATAGAAATCATGGATTATACCTATCAGTACTGTGTGGCCAATGAAAACATCACCCAGGGCGAGCTGCAGGAGGTTCTGGAGGAGCTGATGGACCAGGAGTTCAACACACTCTGTGACGACAACTCCATTCCAGAGATTTGCAGGAATCTGCTGCGCTACAAGCAGCTGGCGCAGCAGAATCAGTATCCACAGATCGAGGCAGAGCTGAGTAAACTTCCAGCCGGCAAGGAGTGGCTGCGTCCGGATGTAAAGATCACCTACACCCCCGTGGAAGGCGACTCCTCCTCCGACGATGATGATGATGATGACATGGAGGACGACGAAGGAGGAAGATGAGGAAATGGAGGATGAGGCGCCAACTAGCAGCGGGCGGATGACCCGTTCGCAGGCGCGCAAACAAAAGGCTGAGGAATTCGTGGAACCCGAGGACGGTTGGACCACCGTGCGGAGAAAGTGAATTTGTTTATAGAAATTAAACAGCTTGTTAGTGTTTTAGTTGTAATACGCTGTATTTACTTCCTGGAGGTCCAGAAAGCGCAGTGGTGCGATGGGGGCACGGTCTACGGGCTGGTGCTGATTCCTACATATATTGCAGTTTACGGGCGAAGGGATTTCCTGCTTTGACTCGGGGATATTCCTGCTTCTTTGCAACTGTGACCAGGATGTGAACTTGGTTCCCTTGGGGAGAGCCAGTTTGGGATCTACCACGGAAGCAACATCATCCACATTCACTGTCATCGAGAGGTTTATGGCCGGATAGATGAGGAAGGCGAAGAACCAGGCAAACACCAGCACCAGGAACGGTATGAAAACGGCGAAATATTTATCCGGCAGATAGGAGTGCAGGCCGAACTCGAAGGGCAGCACAGCCCAGGCCACGTAGATGATGAACAGGACCGTAAACAGCATGTAGAAGGCGAAGCCATAGATCGCCCTATGCGGAGTCGGAGCCGGACTGTGTTCCGGCATTGTCGTCGTTTTTCCCGGGGGATACTTTATCGCCTGTAGGTTCGCCGAACTGCTTGATGGTGTCCTGGCAGAGGAGCAGGCACTCGAAGAAGGAGGTAATTGCTGTCCGCAGGTTCTTTACTTGGTCGGCTTGGAATGTAACCACCAGGACATCGCCATCTAAGCTGAGGGTCTTCTTGACGAAATTCCGGCGCGGTTCCTGGTCCACACTTAGCACTCTGTAGGCGATTTCAGCGAGCCGCGGCGTCTCGAATGGCACTCTTATTGTGCTGTTGAGTAAATTGAAGCTGAATTTGATGTACTTTTCTTAATTTTGGATAAACTTACGATTCATTTGGTTTATTCGCTATTTGAGGCATTATTAAACTTTTGTTGTTTTCCTCATGTCAAGCAGTGTTGCCAGCTTAGCTAACTTTACTCACTGGCAACGCCAATTAAACCGTGTCATGTTCCATCTCTATCTCCAACTGCCATCTCTATTCTTCAACACGCGCTTATTTTGTAAATAAACGACTCATTCGTTGTTTTTGGTTAAAATAATGAGTTTTCTGAAACCCAAGACCCACATAGAGAAAGGGGATGTGGTGATATTGTATCTGAGCGTTAGCTCCATGCACGCCATAGAGGCGGTGCCCGAGATAATCAACAAGAAGGGCGAAACAATACCGCACATCTTTCAGACCAACTATGGCTCACTGAAAGTTGAAAGTAAGTTTAAGTTTTTAAGTTTTAAGCTCTTTTCTGACTCTTATCTCCTTTTTAGATATCATTGGCGTGGAGTACGGCAGCCGGGTGGAGCTCTCCAAGGGCTGGGCCCATGTCCTGCAGCCTACGCCGGAGCTGTGGACTCAAACGCTGCCGCACCGCACGCAGATTATTTACACGCCGGATATCAGCATGATTCTGCACCAACTGGAGGTGCGTCCTGGTGCGGTGGTCATTGAATCGGGCACTGGCTCGGGCTCACTCTCCCACTACTTCCTGCGCGCCCTCAAGCCCACTGGCCACCTGCACACCTTCGATTTCCACGAGTCCCGGGCGGATCAGGCACGCGATGAGTTCCGCCGACACGGACTTGCCGACTTCGTCACCGTCTATCACCGGGATGTGTGCAATCTGGGCTTCACCGCGGAACTGGACGGCCAGGCTGATGCGGTGTTCTTGGATCTGCCCGCACCGGATTTGGCGGTGCCGCATGCCTTCAAGGCGTTGAAGCTGTCGGGTGAGTGGCCAACAACGCGTTGACAACAAGTTGTCAGCGCCCTTTTGCCCGGGGAAAACCGACAGGCGGGCTTAGCTGGTCGGTCATCAGTGATGGGAAGGGTACTTTTGGGTTTTAAACGATTTTGGTACAAGGTATTTGCGAAGGAGATGCTAGGAACACTTTGAAAAGTACCTTGGCTTAAAGATACTCCAATTTTAGTACCTACTTTGAGTTTATTGAAGTTGTACTTTATTTAAAGCCTAACAAAAGTTATTTTAGGTTAAAAATTAAGGAAATGATGCACCTCTTAGGTCAAAATTAAGGAAAATAAGTACTTCTTAAGGAAAAAATTAAGGAAAATATGTACCTATATAAAAGTACCTAAGAATGTCATCCCTGTCGGTCGGTCAGTCAGTCAGTGATCCATCCAGCAAGCCAAAGAGATCCAGTCAGCTAGTCAGTCGGGCTGCCATTTCACCCAGTTTGACATTGAATGAGCCCGCTTTTGACACTTGATGCCTGGCCAAAGGCAGGCTGGCCGGGCGAGTTTGTCATTAGGCGGATGGGAACTTCAATTGTCCAACAGGTTTTAGCCGGACCTAAGGTACAATGAAACGGCAGGCAAATTAAATAGGATATAGAATGACCAATGAATATTATAATTTAAATATAAAACTTGAACTCTCATCTGCAAATCTCTAGGCCTTAAAGGAAACCAACTACACCATGAGTGGGCTATAAAAACACTTGAATATATTGAGGGCATGATATTCTTAAATCTCAATCCGCTGAGCTCGTGTAAACCTGAATTTCTTTCCCTCTACATCCACAGGCGGTCGTTTCTGTTCGTTCTCGCCCTGCATTGAGCAGTCGCAGCGCTGCATCCAGGAGCTAACGAAGCTGGGCTTCAACGAGATCGTCTCCATGGAGGTGCTGCAGCAGGAGAGCGTGGTCAAGACCCGCACTCTGCCCGTCATCGATCTGGAGTTCCTCAAGCTTCCCAAGTCCGATGAGGCGACGACGACGACGCCGGCAGCAGCAAATGCCGAGGAGAGTAAAGCGCCCAAAGAGGTGAAGAAGTACCTGACCTCTAGCAATCCCCAAGTGCTGCCCGGTCACACGGGGTTCCTTACCTTCGCCACGTTGCCACCGAATATACCCAAGGCCTGTGATGGTGAATAAAGTTGCATTTATTTTTATTACTTGTACCCGATTTTCATCTCATCATTCGTCGTATGAGTAGGAGTAGGAGAACTCCTCGAAAAACTTGCGCTCGCTGGTCTTCACAGAGCCGCAGTGGTAGCAGCGCTGTTGCTTTGCCACCTCCTGGGCCTTGCGGTTCCAGGACTTCCTTTCCGGCGCCCAAGGTGTACGCTGCTCGGGTATGGCCACTTCGGTGCGTTCCGGATTGCCACTGCATGTGGGACAACGGCCAACGACATTCGCCTTGGGTAGCATGCCATAGATGAGGGGTCCTGGCGGCTGCTTTCCGTAGATGGTAACGATTTCAGGGAGGCTGGAGTACGGACGGGTGGGAAAGAGCTTCTCGCGATTGAGGAAACTATAATTTTGATTTAGAAAAAGGAAATATTATTTTATTTAAACTATTTCAGAACGAGGTGGAGCTTTCTCTACTCACTTGGGCCGCGGCTCCAGCCAGAGATTGTTGATGCGCTTGGTGCGCATAATGTCGCCCAGCTTCTGCAGCAGCCTTAGGTTCTCCCGCTCGATTTGCTGCTGGCGCTCCCGCTCGACCTGCTGTTTCTTCCACTTGCGCTGAACATGCTCGTGGGCGCGCGGTGTATGGGTGTCGATGGCCGGGCGGGCGGACATGACCTTCTCGCGATGCTGGGCGTATCGCAGCTGCTCCCATGGCTGCTGGAGTAATTTGTCGCGACGCGAGATCATCTTCTTCGGTGGCTGCTTCGATGGTTTGAAGTGTTGATGGGGTAGCGGATTTTTGCTCAACCTGTGTATGTGTTTGCCAAGGCAAACAAACAAGCGATGTGCGTCGCGTCCATAACAACCTTGCCAGGACAACGGATAAACTCGCCTCGCCGAATGTTGCACCATCATGCTGTGGGATTAAGTTCAACAGCCAACGAAGCGGCAACGGCAGCCTAGGCGGCGGCCGCTTTGCTCAGCTGTCCTGTCCGCCGAGTTGTCCATCCGATCCGCGCGCAGAGTGACATCTCCAGTGACTTGACTTGCAAATTTGCGGCCCATGGACGGAGTGCCCCATGCACAGTTGTTACATAATTCTGGGCCGCCGCCGCTGCCGCTGCTGCTGCTGCTTGTTAGGTCCCCGGATTTCTGTGTAGTAGCCGCTCCTCAAGCTCGGACTTGGTGTGGCGGCAAAAGTTCCTTTCTTCTTTTTCAGTCGATGCTGCTGCTGCTGCCTGCTCATATGTCAACCGGCAACAACATGCTGCCGGCAACTTGTTGCCGCTACCACTGCCGCCGTTCTAAATACTCCTCGTTTAGTGTTTTGATGGATGTTAAGTGCCAGCCTCATATTGGGGATTCAATCATTCTGAATCGATCGAAATGGGTTCTTGGTAATCGTTCAGTTTAGGTTGCTGCAAGGGTTCATTGATTCAGCGACCGATAATTATTATAATTGTTCTTGTTTTTAGATGATTAGCTTTAAATATGTTATATAAATTATGTATTATATACTTTTTCTTATTGAAGATGGCTTTTACACACATTTTCTATTTCCATTTTGTATAAATTCTGTTTCGGTCTGTTTCATATCTATATGACCCTCGGTAATTGCTCAAATAACTAAAAAAATTGTATATATTTTTATATTTGTTTATTCCCCTTCCCTAGGCACTTGCAATTCCCATCGATCCTGTCAAAGAAAAAACAAACTCGGCGCAATTGTTCTCGTTTGAAGTTGATTAGCCCCCCGTTGTTGCTTACAAAATGTGTCTATTGTGTTTGGCTTGCAACATGGCTAGTGGCAACATGTTGCCCGGGTGCGTGAGTCGGCAGTTTTGGGGGCCGATATTGGGGCGGGTATTAAAGGGTCCATGCCGCATTATTGGTCAGTTAATTGGAAGATCCGTAATTTGATACCGACAATGGCAACGTGTTGCTTATCACACAGCTCTCACAGCTTGTTATGCGGCGGCCCCAAAACGAATTATCTTGTTTGATGAATCGACAACTGTATCGAATTTTCACCATGCAGCTCCGCGGGGGAGTCGGCATAGGAGTCTCAGAGTTGGAGTTGAAGCCTCTGGGTCTTCAGCTTTGGCTGCTTTTCACCTTTGGCCGAAAAATGCCTGTTGCCCCATCCGCTTGACTCCCCACTAAACACCTGCTTAGTTGTGCATAAATTTCATTTGGAAATGATTATTTTTATTGAAATTTTTTTGTTTTTTTTTTGCTGTAAAATGGCACATAATTGTGCCTTCCTGGCTCTGTGGTCCCAGCATTGGGGCATTGCCATGGCTTTGCTATGTGTCTGTGTGTGTGTATTAGAGGGTGCAGCCTTACACCCGCCAGCTATATGGCCAGTTTCTCACCTTTAGAAGCCGGCCCCAAAGTTTCAAAAGCGGGGACGAGCGAGAAATTGATGGCAGCCAGTGCCTAACTTGGGAATTGCCATTGGTTTTGATGGTGGAATAATGGATACCCTTATTGAGGAGCTTTAATTTTGACATAAAAAGATTTCTACGTTTTCTATACTGATATAAATATGAAAATTAATTAATAATTCATAATGTTTGAGCTTAAGAACATTGAAAAATTCAACAAAACATTGAAAACTTTGTTTCTTTACCAGCTGTATTGTTTGTGGTTTTGTTTTTTAATTTATTTTTCAATTTGTAAGCACAACTTTATTTATTCCAAGTATTCCAAAATTTCAAATAAAACATTTTAGACCCAACATAATTTATTAAAAATTTAGTTACTCAAGAAAAGGGTATAAATCAAGCAAAGGTTCATCATAGAAAATATAATTTCAACTAATAAAATATTCTATACTCAATATTCAGCACATAAAATCTTTTATATAGCTTAATATATTTTTATTCACCTCTAAATATCTTCCTCATGTGTCATAAAATTCTCTAGTTTAAGCCACGTAGCGTGGATCGTTTTACAAATTGACCCTTTTTGGCTGCAGTGAACCCTTTTGTTTTGGGCTAGCACTTCTCGCATATCATATACAAAGTGTATACACAGACAATACTTGGGGTCCTGTCCATTTATTACATGAGCCGGCAACAGCAACAGCAACAACTGCAGAAAGTCAGTTGAAAACTGCGATTTGCTGTCAGCTAATAATAATAATTTCGATATTGAAAATACGTTTTCTTAGTTAGGTACGACACTAAACGATTTCGCCCAGTCGTCGGCGGTGCAGCAGTGCTAAAAGTCAGGCAAAGGCAAACCTGGCTAGCAACCACACTGCCAGTCAGTAACAACCAACAGAGGCACTGAAAGAAATAAGTATAATATACTAAAGAAGGGGATAAATTAAATGAATAATAATGCATAAAATAATATGTTAAGCACAATCACAGAAAATGTAATATTTGTATTTTAAGAATATTTAAAAGATCTGGAAACTACACACCAATTTTATCTTAAACTCTTGGGTTTTAAAATTATTAAGAAATTTTATTTTATTATTTATAAGCTTAATATTCTATGGAAATTTAAAATATATATTTTTCTGATTTCCCTGAAATTATGATAAGGTCTTTTACCTAAAATAAACCCTCATTGGAATGGTGTTTTCAATTTTCAAAAGATTTAATGAGCTGACAATTCTTTTCCACAAATAAAATGATATAAAAAGCTGCGCTATTATTTATATTTATTTTAAAAAATTTTTAATTATTAAAAAGCTTCTGTAATATTTATATTTATTTTTAAATAATTTTAAATATTTAAAAAGCCCAAACAATATTTTTTCTCAGTGCCCAACTTGACCGTTGGTGGGGGCGTGCTATTTGCTGCCGCTGCTTCTTCTCTCGTACCCTTTGCGGACAGGTGGTGTGTGGTGTCGATGTTGGCCGCTGGATCCTCCACTGCTGGCTGCGCTGTGCCCGTTGGTGTTCAATATGAGCCACAATTGAGGCATTTAATCGAGCATCTCTTAACACGCCTTGGAATGTTGACTTATTATTGGCCCAGGCAGGCGGACGTTCATACTAACGGACAGACAGTTGGACTCGAACTCCCTCCCTCGTATCTGTATCTTTTGGCGCGACTGTGTGGCTATGTGGAGTCTGCAGCTTTGGAGTCCAGAGTCCCGGAGTGTACCGGGCCGGGCCTGGAGTGCCTTGCGTCGGTGTCAGGAGTCTGTAGTTACCTCACAGTAAAAGCGTTTATCATCATTAGACTCAATCTAAAGACGTTTTTGGCCGGGGTTATCATGTTGATTATGTTGTGTGAAAACAAATTACATTTTTTCCCGTCCCCTCTCACTTTAACACCAGTCCCAGGCCAGTCGTTCTTTTTTTTTTTAGTTTTATTTTGCTGCTGGCTAATTACGAAGATGATCGCCGATTTCAATTGTGCTTATTGACAAACCAATTGGTATAATGTTTTCTTAGTGAAAGGAAAGCCTTTTCCTAGCGACCCGTGAGAAAATATCGATGAAGTCGAGCCACAGCACAGAAAATATTTCCAATTTGCTAATGGCAATAATTGTTTATACAACAATACTTTGGTATAATTTGTTTTCTATTTTGCCAAGCACAGCTGTGTTCTATATAGTTATTGTTGTTGTTGTTGGTTAAAGTTGTTGCAAGTGGCATTGCCTGCAGCTGCAACAACAATAGCAATAAACGCGGCACCACCAGTGGAAATAGCAGCAAGAATAACTGCTTTGGCAAGGTTAAGTTAGGCCCTGACTCTACCTGATATTACTAGCCAACAAAGTTTAGATTATTTTCTATAGGGAAAATATATAGGAAAAAAGACAGCAATACAATAATATAATAATACAATAAATTAAGCTTGTTAATTAAATTTCTCTATTACATATTTAATTATGGTAATTTTCGCCATTAAATAATATTATTTTATTTAGTTTTATTTGGGGAAATATGTGATTATAATATCGTTAAACTTTCTATCTTGAAAAAAGCCTCCAATTAACTTTAAAATTAGTATTCTTGCTTTGAAGATAAAAGAACTTTATTTGCAAAACATTTTCTAAATTTTAAGTAGACTATTTTTAAGCACATTCATTTCAAACTGAGAATAATTATTGAGGGACATTAGGAATATTATTAAGAATATTTTTATAAATTTTCTGTATCTTTAGTTTATATAACGAATTATTTTAATTCTTTTTAAATATAAAGTTGTTCAATGGTTTCCCTTCCTTGCAGCCCAGTGTACTTCATTTGTCGTGGCGTGGTAAACCGAAAACTGCAACTCCAATAAACATTTTATGCACTTTTAAATGCAATGCATTATTGTAGTTGCACCGATAACGTTATAATTTTTTTTGCTTGTACTTTTTTGCCTGTTTGTTTAGATTTGTGCCACACACAGGCCTTGGCCAAAACCAATACAGTGGCATCCAGGGTCAATGTCACACCTTGACTCGTTAAAGCCAATATATACGAGCAGTATATAGAGTTTTTAGCCGACTTTTTGTCACAATTTATTGCATACGCTGGGAGCTTGGGGAGTCGTGTGTGTGTGTTTGCATGCCGTTGCCGTTTTCAGTTTAATTTTTATTTATTTTAGCTGATTCTGTGTGGCTTTGGCCATTTTATCTTGTCAACGCAATCGCCTATGAGTATTTCTTTTTAATTAATTAACAACAATCGCATGGGTGTCAATGGCAGGCCATATAGTAGTATAGTGTGGCATACTTAGCTTCCATGAAAACCAATTTTATTGGCTAATGAATGCTGAAAGTGAGTGTGGCGCGGGGGGTTAAATGCCACTGCAGTGTTTTGTTGTCCGAAAAAAAATGCACAGCAAGTTTCTCCCAACAACTCTGGAGTTATGCCGCAGCTACAACTCAACAGGTATGCAGTGCCAATCAATAAACTTTCGCCAAGCCGCGGGGACTTCGATTCTCGGGGTACCATGAGAACTAATTGAGCCATTTCGAGGTCTATGATAATCGTTTTTGAAGCAGCAGCAGCAAACCACTGGCAATCCCAGCAAGCCTACGCCTTCGCAGATTTCAAGAGTTTCGACCATGTCAACTTTAGTTGCACAGAGAAAAAATGGGGTTTAAGAAGCTTAATTTGCTTAACCTTTATATTTATTTAAATTTTTCAATATTCTAAAATATCTAAAGATCTAAAATATTTAAATAAATTAAAGTCAGGCTTGAATTTTACTGTCTTAAAAAAAGGAATTCCAAAGTATCCTTTATAAATATTTTGTTCGATGCTTTAAAAAGTGTTTAAAATAAATTTTATTTAAATAAACTAATAAAATCTACTCATTTTCTTTGCCGTGTTTAATAAAATTAAAGTTTTGTTTATGAATGGAATTACACGACGACATTTAGATGGCCCAAAAGAGCAGCCAAGAGCCGGGCCAAACGCAGCTGGAAACCGAGAGGCCGCCGACAACTCGGCTCAGATTCACAGACACTTCATCTAAATGTCAGGCCATATCTAGCGACACTCGCAACACTCGGATTCGCACTAGCCAAGGATTGGGATCGGGATCGCGGGGACTGACTGTGCGACTTGGACTTGGACACATCTCCTGGTCTCCGGCTGGCCTAGCTGGCTGCTGGCTAGCTGGTTGGCTGGCTGGCGGCTTGCTTTGGCGGCTGCTTTAACCAAATCAATTGAGCCGCCTTCCCCCATAAACGAGCCAAAACAAATGACTCCGACTTGCCACGAGGGGGCTGCTCCGCTCAGCTTTGCTCTGCGACTCGGGGCAGCACAAGATCATTAGTATAATTTAAGTAAATTAAACGCAGCGATTAGGTTCGGGATGCAGAAAGAAAAGCCAGCGGACAGGCTAAGCTGCAAACGGCACCAAGTATTCCTCCAATCGCGCTGTTCGTTGTCGGCAAAATGCTTGTGTTTATTTAAATTTATTGTAACATTTTCGTTGGCGATTTCAATTTGTAAAACAAGCGGGCAAACAAGCTGTTAAAATATAATGATTGGCACCACAGTCCGTGCCAGATCTGGCCGGGGGTACGGCGGAGCCTGCGGAGTCCACTGTCCAGATGTAGGTTAAACTGGCCGCATATGCTTATCGACGATTCCCGGGAGATGCTTAAAGCGAATTTATGCGGCGTTTAGGCATTGTCCAAGCCAATGCATTTTCGCTTTATGATTGCCATGAGCACTCGAATGCATAAACCATTTGGCATTGAAAACTATCGGTTAGCATACATACATTGTATTTTTTGTTTAGTTTTTTCTTATTTTTTCAAGAAGTTGCGCGCTGGGTTTTTCCCACACAGACAATGGGCCCACAAAGCGGCGACAATGTCGGAGTCTGGCCCCCGGTCGGGTCTCCGTCTCCAGTCTCTCGGATCTTGGAAATCTCCTCCTGGCCGCACCACCGCCGCCGTGCAATGCGAGATGGAGCGCTGCCTGCAACTGCAACAAAAGCTGGCAAGGAGCCCAGACAGAATTACAAGAGCGGAGCTGAGCGGAAACAATGCCAAAATGCAGGCAGTTCAATTGAATACAGTGGGTTGCAAATTTGGTTATTTTCTATTAGCCAACTATTTGACTTAACTCAATTAGTTTTTATTTACTTTAATTTAGTGGCAAGTTCCTCAGAAAAATTGTGTTTTTACCAAATTTTAACTTTTGTCAGTGACTTTGTTTATTATAAAATAAATAAGAAATTTGTTAATAAAATAAAACCTTAAATAAATGATATTTATTAAATACTTTCACTTGTTTTTATTCCACCACCACTGTGCCTTGGCAATTGACAAAAGCCCCAAGTACTTGGCTATCAACAACAACAACCAACCTCTTTGGTGAAAAGAACAAAACGCGAGTAACAAACAAATAAACAGTCAGTAGAGTCAGACACAAACAGCAATTCATATTTGCTCTGATTTATATGGCGTCTAGAAGTTTTCCATTTTTATTATGTATCATTATTATTATGATTTTTTCCCAGGCGAAAAAAGGCTGAGCAGCAGAGCAGACTGGGTTTTTCTACGGCTGCTGCTGCTGCTGGCCCCAACTGGCTTTCTGGCTTTCTGGCTGCCTGGCTGGTGTAATCAATCAGCACAAGGAGCTGGCTGGAACGGCAGTCCTTGTGGTCTGGTTTCTCTCTCTCTCGCTTTGGCGAAAATTAATGTTCTTTAATTTGCAAGTTTGTGTCCTAAGTCTTTCGTTTCGGCTTGCCACACACAGGCAATACCAAAACGGTTGGAGCCTGGAGTTAAGCGGGGAGGAGTGGCCTTTGAGTGCTTTTGTTGTTGTTCCCCAGAAATGTCATTAAAGCGCCACACAAAGATCTCCGTGTGTGCCTGGGTGTGCGAGTGCTGTTTTGATCTCCCTGAGTCAATGTCAATTGGCGGCATCGCCCGCAAATGGCTGTGGCAGCAGAGTTAAAGAGAGAGCGAGGGAGATCTGCATAGCTTGATATTCTAATTGCTGAAATTGTTTGCCACAGAGACAAGTGTGTGTCTGTGTGTGAGCCTGGGACTGCCATGCCCAATGAATAATCATTGAAATCCGTTCGTTGATAAAACCAAAACAACAGTCAAAGCACTAAGAAAAATAACAACAAATAATTATTAATTTTGGTAATTTTATTTGAATTAAGTTAAGCCTAAGCAGCATTGAGATAACTTACGAAATTTTGGAAAATGTATTCTAATAATATAATCATTTATATTATGTATATTATAAAATACAAAAATATTATCAAAATGAAACCTGATTTGCATCAGAAAGTTTTTTCATAAATATTTGAAGTTAAATCTGATTGAAATTCCTTTTAGCAAACATTTTAAATAACTTTATTTCTTACTTATTTAACATTTCATAAGATATTTAAATGTAATTTAATTATTTCCAAATGAATCTTTAATTTTTTCCTAGTGCAGCGCAAATAACAAAAATTGGTATGCCTTTGCTACATGGCCCTGTGTCTCCTGCCTCTTTTGGTGGTCCCTGCCTCATTGGCCTCCTCATTGTGTCGCACTGATCCAAATCGCATCAAATTTTTCGCTGCACTCGTTTTCAGCTCAGTTTTCTTGTTCCCCTCTTTTTTTTTTTAGTATTTTTTCCTTGGTGGCTGTGTCTGCTGGGCTCTTCCTTGGGCTTTTCAATCAGATATGAAAGCTGGAGCGCGTCTTCGCCGTTGTTGTCGCAACGCAACGCTCTCTTTTTTTTATTTTTGGGCCTTTGACTTGATTTTCTTAATTAAATTTTTTGTTGAAGCTACGCTGCTGCTGCTGCCAAGGCTATTCCCGATCCCCCAGATCCTGGCGATGATGATAATGATGATGATGGGGGGGAGGTGTAGGTGGAGATGGGGATGATGTGTGTGTTTATAAGTCGAATGTTGTTGGCTCAGTCGCTGATTTGTGGCCCTTGATAGGCAGCCGGCGTTGTTGCCGCAGTTAACACACTCCCACAATTTTTGAAGCCGCGGCTGAAAGTGCATTCACAAATGCATTTTTGGCCAAAAACCAGACAGCCAGAATCAGAATCAGCTTCTTCTGCGGCACAATCTTAGGAGGCATTACGTGCACTGGTCGCTCAGCAAGAACTTGAACCTCATTAACCCATCAGAGCCGAAAACAATTTGACCCGAACTCAACTCCAGCGTACTTCGGCGTACCCCAAGCCCAGCCACCAGCCCAGTCCGGGGCCAAAGACTTCGATTCAGGCTTCCAACCAACATCATTTACATCATCATTCACAATAAAATAAAAGTGCACACGCCCACTTAAAAGGGCCCCATAAATTGTATGGAATAATCAGTTTCAACATAATTTATTGTAATTTACGAGTGTCGGCCAAACGGGCCATCGTTTATATATATAGAAATATATATATATATATATATATTTTTTTTTTTTTATGCACTGACATTGCCAGAAGAGGAGTCGCCGTTGGTTTTTTATAGAGCAGCTAAATGCTACAAATGAAAATCCTAAACGAAACATTGAAAGCATCTTGATAAGAACCCGAGAAACGGCAGGCGAACATTTTCAGCTGAAGGAGAGCCAAAGTTGAAGCTGAACTCGAGCTGAGCTCAAGCTAAAGTTTTAAGTTAAATTCGAAGTCGGAATCGATGGCGATTTGAAGTTGAGCGTGCAAACACCTTGGAAGCTCCATATTTCATTGCCTAATAATATTTTCTTATGGGCTTTGCCTCATTTACAGCACAAGTCGCAAGGAAAGTAATAGAAAGAAATATATTTTTGAATTGGAGCAATTTAGAAACTTAATTTTTAAGTGTTTATATATATAATATTTTTAAAGAAGTTCTTATAAGTTTTCCCAAACTGATTTAACATAATTTTCTTTAAAAAATCCTCTAAGATTCCCATTATTTTGCCTGCAATTGTTAATACGATTGGCCTTATAACGCCAACTTACATATATTCAGCTTCTCCAGTTGGACCTTTTGTAATTGAAACTATTGTTTCTGATCCAGCTCACTTATTTCCCCCAGCGCTTTATATCAATCACTCAATAAAAACTCAACGATCAATCAATTTCAACCATCGACCGCGAAGAGGAAGCTGATTCCCATCGAAGTCTGGGCTTTTGTTTAGCGAGAGAGCCATCCGAATACCATTTCCAATCAGAATTGAAACGTCAGTGGATAATAAACTTCAGGTGTCAGTGCAATCTCCGCTTGACAAACTGACAGTCCGAATATCCTTTTCCTTATATATATGTACATATATGTATATATACCCATTATCGCCAGTTGGCAATCATTCAAAGTTTCGCTGGCTACTGTATCTGTATCTCTATTTTTACTTTTCCGATTTCATTTCCAGATATCAATGGATATCTGTGTGAGGCTCATTATGGGAGTGGGTATTTTATAAGGCGGCGAAACTGAAAAAGGTTTTTGCAACAATCGTTTAAAATGGAAAATTTCACTTTGTTTGTGCGCAGCAATAACCTTGGAGTGTTTGTTTTTTTCAGCGGTGAAAGGGAAACTTTAATTGTCAGACAATTGGAAAAGCCCAATTAAATTTATTGTTTAAGTGGAAATTGATTGGAAATGGTATGCAAGTATTTATAAATTTTAACCCTTTATTTATTTCTATTTATTTAATCCAAGAAAATATTAAGGTACTTATTTTAAAGTCTTTTTAGAAATTTATCTACCAACCAAACTCGTACCAATTAAATTTCGAACCTCTCCAAAAAAAACTCCACTAAAAACTTCATTTAAACATCACGCAAATAGCTGGTAATTTGTCTAAAGCGGCCAAAAAGGAACCTAGCCAAGTTGGAGAACGGTAAAGCAAATAGTTTTTTTTTCGTTGTATCTCAGCTGACAGATCACTTTGCTTGAAGTATTGGCAAATATTTGTTTGTTTACTTTGATTAAATTTTGCCGTCTAAAGCGCTTTCATTTCGCAATTACTCAGCGGGCGTAATATATCTGTAGGATGCTCGTTCCAATGTTGGCTGTAATTTCTGCAAGTTCAAAGTGCTTAGTAGAGAGTCTGAAAAGGAGTTTAAAGTGATGGATGCACAGGAGAAAAAAAGAGGAGATTGATAATTAAAACGAGATTTAGAGTCTTGGATTTATAGGTAATTATAATATTTAAGAACAATTTATAGATATTTCTTTCATAAACAGCATCATCTTTCCGACACTTACATTTTCTTTTGTTGAATTTTTCGCAATCTTAGATATTTTATTCAAGGTTTATGTTTAGGTATTTTGTTAAATTAAATGTTCATATTCATATATCAACTTATTTCTTTAATATTTTTAAAATTTCATTTACATTTTCCTCTCTGCAGGAATTTTAGTCTGATGCCCGCTAATTTGCCACTGAGTGGATGACTTGACTGGGGAGTTACCTTTTGCGTTGACCGGGTCGCCGCTCATCTTCCCAGCGTAATTTAAACTAAATCGGTTCGCTGGCTGAGCTGCGTAGAGTACCCTGAGATCCCTGGCCTGGCCTCGGCCTCGGCCTGGGCCAGGCTAACACGTACAAGGAGACAAACACACATGCAGGCAGGCGGTGGGAGCCCGTTGTTGCATGTGCAAAAGCTGGAGCCCCGTCTGTCCTTCTCCGTCTCCTCGTAATAATCAATTATTTCTGTGTAATTTATGGTAATGTTCAGTCATGATGGATTGACTGCTCTAATGTCGCTCTAAATCTTTGTAGCTCGCTTGCCGGAGTACGCCGCTCGCCGGCGAGTGCGATCCTACAGTGCGATCCTACGTAGCTGGAGCCGAAAACCAAAGCCGCAGCCAAAACCCAAGCCCCAAACCAAACCAGAGCAGCCAGCCAGCCTCTCGGATCGGAGCAGATCAGGCCGGGGCAGGTGCAATTGCTCAGCGTGGAGAGATGTTTCTGCGTCTCCCACTAAAGGCCCGACTGTCTGCCAAACAGCCGAACTGCAACCAGACGGGCAGGTCGTTGGATAATGGGGGAAAATATATTGGAAGCGTTCTTGAAAGCTACAAAATACTAGAGAAATGACAAGAACGTTTTTATTGTAATATTTTTGAATGAATAAAATAAGATAAGATATTTTTTATTCCGAAAAATTAAGAGCAACTTGTTTTTATTAAAATTAAATATATATTCTTAAAAAGGTCAAGTTTATTTTCCATTACGAATCTGGAAAATATCATCTTTTATGATTTGATTTATAGAAAAGCATTTTTATTTTAAACTTTAATTTTTTGTAACAGAAATTTGTTAAGTAAAACTATTTTTTATAAGTAATTAGGTATAGCTTAAGTTAATCATTTTAAATTCCCTTTTTAGTATCTCAAAACTAGAACAAATGTAATATTTATTTACCGCCAAAAATACCCTTCGATCCCATGGTAACTCTTCGCTTCCCTACTTCCGCCTGCCGCCCCCCGCAGGTGTACACCTCACCTTGCCCCACAGAGGTAATATGTAGCATATGTTTTCGTAAGTTTTTTCTTGTATTTTGTTTAATGGCAGCTTAGATTACACGGGACTGCGATGGGCGGCAGGTGGTGTGGGGGGTGGGCTTCGCATGGTGCTCCTCCTCCTCCTCTCCCCTTCGCTCTATCTTCTTGTAACTTATGTTTAAAATTGCTCTGTGATTTTCGTGGCGAAATTAATGTTAAATAAGCTTTTAGTTTATGTCCCGCCACAGCGTTGATCAATTTCTCAGTCACCTGGTCCGCACTCATCTTCCTTGTGTTATTTTTTTCGTTGCAGCTTCCTGGCCCCCTTCTAAGCCTTGTTCCTTGTTGTAGTCCGTGTGTGTGTGTGTAAGTTAGCCGTTGTTAGTTGGCTTTGTGCCTTGTTTATGTGTAAATTATGCTTGTACACATTTTATCCACAATTGTGTATAAATTATAGACGAATTATTATGTTTGCTGTTTGGTTGTGGCGCAGCTTACATATTAATATAGCACCAAAAAGCCGCCTTCTAACATTTGAAATTCAAACGAAGGTAAAGTTGGGATTTTAAATGAAGTTGAAGTAGGATTTTAGCCAGGAAAGTAAATATATTGTTTAGAATTTTGGGTAGTTTTAGTTGGTTATGGGATTTCTCAGCATTAATTTATGGTTTGAATGCATTTTAATTTAAGTATGTTTATTTTTTATATCTATGTGTACTCCCAGATACATAATTCCTAAAAATGTATTTTTTTTAATAGTAATCAAACATAAATAACAATGCTAAGGTGTAAAAATAAATATATATATTACAAAACAATACAATTTTCTATTATTTATCAGACAAATATACTCTACAGCCTCCTTTATAGGACACTCTAATGGACAGCTTCTCCTTGGGGCTCTTGTTATTTTAGTTACGATATTCGCGAATAGCTCTTGGTGAGGGCGGAGCGGAATATATTTGGCTTTCAAGAGTGCTTGGGCATTAGTTCCAATGGCAATTGCTGTGAACTGCATAAAAATGATTTGGCATGCAGTGGCAAAGCGAAGACAAACCCAGAGACCCCCGAAAGGGCCTCAAGGGACTGCTTAGTACACAGGAAAATAATATCTTTACTACGATTAAAATAATACAAAATATATAAGGAAAATAAATATATTTAATCAGCATAATGTAGCCTTAATATCTTACCTAGAACATACTAAATCTTTTATAATATTTTGTTCTTCATTTGTATTTAAATACTTACTCTCATTGCAGTTTGTTGTTTGTTAAAAGCTTCAAATTTCTTTTTTGCAGGAAGTAACCTAAATGGTTAGGGCCTGGGAAAGAGCGATAGAAGCCAGGCCTCGATTCCCCGGTGGATCCTTTTTGCTGTCCGTGGTGTTATGCAAATACCTGGGGAGTATCATCGCCACCAGCATCAGCTTGAGGCAGATCCAGGCTCCAAGCTGCCAGGCACCAGGCACCACCCTGTGTGCAGCACAATGGCTACCGTGTGCGCGTGCAACAGAACACGTACAAAACAGCAGCTGTTTAACATTTATTTGCCTATTTATTAATTTCATGTAACATTTTTTCCTAGGAAAAGTTCCACAATGCGAAATCAAAGCCAAAAGGCAACAAGCTCGACGCATTCTCTTGACGCCAGGCAGTCGCCTCAGATAGGTTCAGTCGCGGTCTCGGTCTCGGATTCGGGTCCGGGTTCAGTTCCAGGGTCTGCGCAATGTCCAAGCTTCCAGCCAAGACAATAAGCCATGAGCCCGGAGGGGCAGACTTCGGGAGGGACTCTTTGCCATACTTCTCCCACTATTTGACTCGGCTTGCTCTCCGCTGCTGCTGCTGCTGTTGTGGCAGTGGCTGCTGCGACTTTTGCTGCTGCTGCTGCTGCTGCCACAAAAAGTGTCGTGACCCCAGCCAAGGCATTGCATATGGCCGGGATTGTGGGAGGCTTTAAAGGCTCAGCAGGATGGTGGAGATTCAAGGGGACAGTGGTACAAAAATTACATGTTGTTCCTGTTGAAATGTTTTGTTTTGTTTGCACAGCATTCCCATTGTCGTCAACGTTTATTTATAAATTTCTTTGCGTTGTTTACCTTTTTGAAATACACTTTTAAAGGGAGTCTCTTGGTGAAGTTTATAGAGAAGTTTAAGGACATGAAGTCTTGGAAAAATGTAAGAATTTAAAAATACTTCATTGATGGTTACTTTCAATTATAAAAATTAAAAACTTTAACTCTTGAGGAAATCTATGAATCTAAAAATATTTCAATGATGTTTACTTTTAACAAGAAAAACCATTTGCGTTGTAAATAGAATTATGAGTAATTTTATAATTTAATGTATATATTTAAAAATAAATAAAATAATTTGTAATATGATTTTAAACAAGCTTTACTAGTGTTTGAAATTTCAATTAAACAACCAAGCTTAGACATCATTATTAATATTCTTTCCGAAATAAATCTCTTTGAAAAGAGTACATCAAATTCTATAATATATCCTTGGCTATGATTTTGGCCTTTTGGCTAATATTAAAGGCTAAAAGGAAAAGGGAAATATGTAACAGTCCTCGTGCTCCTGCTCCTGCAGCCTCGGCCAGGAGTCATCTCTGGCCGGTCGTTGTCGCTTACATAAGCATCTCTTCTGGCTAGGACAAAGGAAATGCAAAAATGCCAAAAATCGCACAACTCAAAAAAATCGTAAAAAAAATAAACAAACAAAAAAAGGAAAACAAAAAAATCAGAAAACGCAAACGCGAGTAACTTGCACACAAAACGATTCTGGCACCCATGAAGAGCACCGGTGACCGATGGATGTGCAGGGGAATGGATCGGTTAAGGAGGATCATCGGAATCGGCCTGGGCGGGTGGCGATCGTGGCACATTTGCATACAATGAGGCCAGGACTGCAACCCAAACGGACACACACACAATCCAACTACGAAAAACCCAAAAGCCCCAACCCGAGCTCCTTCCACCCAGCGCGTTATCTGCGACTGTGACCTACACCAATATTTCTGAGAATGCTGCTGTTGGCCGACGTCGTCGCCTGTAAGTGTGTCGTCGTCGTCCAGTCCCAGGTCTCCATCTCCAACGAAAGACCAGACTTACAGGAGGAGAAATAAAGGAAAATCTAAGGAATATTATTCCTAAAATCATAAAATTCTTTCCACAAGATAAAGGTTTCTTTTTAAGGCTAAACAATATTAAGAACCTTAAAAATCAGCCAAAAAATTCTGCTTCAAAATGAAAAGTATCTTTATTTCTAAGACATTTTTTATCATATTTTCTTTTAGTGCATTATTCGAATCCCCATAGCCAGTCAGTATCTCAGACGACCGACGACGAGGAGTCATTCAATCGCGCCAGCTGCGGCGTCTACATCGTCAGCGTTCCGTTCCGTTCAGTTAAGTTTTTTTTTCTCTCCTCTCTTGGTTTTTTGTTTGCTTTGTTTTTTGGTTTTTGTATGTCTTTTTTTTTTTGGTTATTTTGTTGGCCATTCTACTTACAATATTTGTTGGATATCACCAAAAGATCTCGGCAACAGCAGCCGCAGCCGAAAAAAAGGAGCCAGCCTCCTCCTCGAGTGGGTCTGTGTGTGAAATCCCAACTGAACGTCTGGCGTCTGTTCTGCGTCGTCGCTGGGGTTTCATCGGCGGTCCGTCGTCACCATGAAGTGGTGTACTCGTACTCGTACTCGGACTCATACTCATACTCATACTCGAATACTCGTACTTGCAGTTCGAAATTGAAAATGTCTATGACTGTCTCTGTGGTGTGGGGGAGTGGGAGTGGCTCTTTGGGTCTTGGATTTTTCTGGGCGAAAGCGAAAGATTCGGATTCGGCGGCTGGTTCAGAGTGCAAGGCATTAATGGACCCAAAAAGAAAATCATGACATTTTCCCAGCGCTTTTCCTCCTATTATGGTAATCGATTTTTGTCCCCTTGTGAGATCACTGATCAAATGGTAAATTTGCTGAGATTTTACGGTTTGTTTATGATATGTTTGGAGATTTGTTTCAAGAGGAGTTCATTAATTATTACATAATCTCTAGATACTTTAAATCAATTTAAATAAAAGAGTTAATGAGGATTTACAGCTGAGATTTAATTTTATAAAACTTGCTCATAGTTAAAAGATCGAAATTGTTACTTCTTTGATTAAATGTAATTGGTTTTCTTTGCAAATATAGAAAAATCGAAATAAAATGTATAATAAATTTAATCACTTTTATTTATATTTATTTCTCTAATTTATGCATCCTCACAAAATATAAAAATAGTTTTCAATTCTTTTCTCAAACCCAAACTTCACCCCATTTAATTAAACAATTCCGATTTAAACGAAAATACTTTACAAGTTTGTTTATTCAATAAGCAAAATACGAAATCATAGTAATAAATATGTGTATAAATAAATGTTTAATAAATAAAATAAAATAATTAACCTAAATAGTCTATATATATAAGCATATAGTGGCGATATTACGAATACAAAATACAAAAATACTCGTAAAAAACCTTAAAGGCGCGCCATAAAAAATAACGCTAATAAAGACGCTACAACTAATAGAGCTCTCTTGGCTTTTATTTTTTTATTTTCCACATTTTTTCACTTTAGTTGCCATTTATCGCAAAACTAATTTCCAACTGCCACTCGGATATACATATATATGTTTATATATATGTTTTTAAGTGTTGTTTTTTCCAGATTGCACATACAAAAGTTGAATGGTTGAAAACGTAAGGGCTCGGGCTTAAATTAGTTGTTATATCGAGAAACGAATGTGTTATAGCGTTGTTTTCTTCATTAGATAAAAATAATTTAAACGCTAAGATGACAAGTGGCAATTAATTTAAGTGTGATTATCACCTGGCCGCCATAGCAGGCCGCTCCGCTCCAATCTCTGGGTATTTCCAAGCTTTGCTGGCCTCTAATTTTTGGGATCTGCAAAGAACGGGGAGGAGGGACATTAGAGGGGGCCTTAGCATAAGCGTGGCATGTGGCTGTGGCGGAAGCTTATAGCTTATCAATAATTAAGTTGCCTTTTACTAGTTTTCGGCTTTGTTTTGACTCTAGCGGCCTTAATTACTTAGCGGCCGAGTGCCAATTGGCCGCAGCTCTCTGGAAATCGTGCCAATCAAAAAAGAAACGCTGGAAAATAATAAAGTACTAACCTCTATCCTCAACCGGTTCCCCGGCATCCCCATGGCCCGTGGCAGCTGGTATCGGTATCGGAATGGGTATCGTCAGGGGTATCGAAATGGGTATCGGTGGCACCACTACCACCCCCATAGCACCCCGATCTGTCCCAGAGGAGGCCCCCTCCAGGGAGTTCTCCGCACGCCCGTGGTGAAGTGCTAAGTGCTGATGCTGCTGCTGTTGCTGCTGCTGGTGAAGATGTGACTGCTGCTGCTGGGCTAGCTGCTGCTGCTGGTGATGCTGGGCGAGCTGCTGCTGCAGCAAAGGATTCTGATGACCCTGGCTCTGGCTCAGATGCTGGGAGAGATGCTGGTGATGATCACCCGTGGGTGGCCACTGCTGGTAGGTCACTGGCACCAAAGGATCAGACATCCATTCAAAACTGAAGGCGGGTCCCATATTCCCATGGGTGCCCAGTCCACTGTTGTGGGGCGTGGCACTGGTGGGCGTGGGCGGCGTGGTGGTAATGCAAGGACTTAGCTCATGCGACGACCCAAAGCTATCCAGCGAGGCCTTTTGTGCCGACTCTGACCACGGCGGGCTGGGGTTCCATTGCTCTATAAAGTCGGCAGGATCTGGCGGCAGGGACTTGTTGGGCAGCCGCGGTCTTGTCGGCACTATTGTGGCATATATGACGGAGGCATCGGAGCTGCTGGCCACCGCCGATGAGGAGGTGGCATAGGCGGCCGCTGGATGGGAGTGCAGGGCATAGCAATCCGGCTCTGGGGTAATCGCTGCTGCCGGAGAACGCTCCGCGTGCAGGTACAACGGCTCCAGCTTTCTTGCCCTCTTCTTTGGTGGCGGCGGCGTGGCGGATTTGGACACAGGCGGATTTGGAGTACTGGCGGCATTCGGAGGGCTCACCTGACTGTTCACCTGACTGTAGTCCACGGGTTCCTGGAAACTGAACAGTGGCTGATCCTCCTTGATCTCTATGCCTGCCTCTGCGTGATAAACGCCCGTGCCATAGGTTCCCATGTGAGGATGGTGATGATAGGCAGCCGCTGGATGGTGATGATGATGATGATGATGGGGATGTGAGTGCGGGTGATGGGCATGATGGTGACTGCCAAAGGTACCGCTTATGCCCAGGCTGGGAGTGGCACCACCCGGCGTGGTGGGCGGATGCGATGAGTGGGGGCTATAGTAACCACCACTGGAGGGGGTCCCGGGTGGCACGCGTATGCCACTGTCCAGGGGCATGCCAAATTGTATCTTCGACTGGACGGTATAGTAGTGATACAGCCAGGAGTTGGCCAGCATTATAGAAGCCTCGCGATCACTGAGGGAGAGAGAGAGGAGATTAAGGATACGAGTACTAGGAAGTTGTGCAGGAAGACTTTCAAAATAAAAATAAGGTTCTAATGAGTACAGATGAGAGTTTTACAGTCTTAAATCTATTTAATAATATTTTTAATAAAATATAGTTAAAATAATGACAAACTCACTTGAGAACTTGATTGGTGCATACAATGACAGGCTGTTGGGTGGAATCAGGACTGTCTCGCACCTGTAGAACCACATGAACCCAGGTATATTCGCCGCTAGAGCGTTGCATTCGCACTAAAAGGATACAACTGCGATCCTGTTCCGATTGCGTAACTGAATAAATAATAAAGAAAAACAAATGAGAGTTAGTTTAAAAATCAAAAACAAATAAAGTTCTTTGTCTTTAAATGTATTTCCATTTAAATAAAATCGTTAAACGGCTTTTGCTTCAAGGGAAACCGGTTTTAAGAATTCAAGATTCGAATTTTATATTTATATAATTCAATTGGAAAAAACCCTGGATTAAAAATCAGTTATAAATACCAGCAAATCCAGATTATTTTCATAACTAATTAAGAAAAGAAACTTCAACTCCCTAAACCATTTGTAAACTAATTTTAAAACCTATCCAATACTTACTTAGTCTGTGCTTATTCTGCGCCTCCCTCAGATTCTCGCTGTGAATCAGATTGTACCACGAAGTGCCCTGTAAGGTGCTCTTGTCGTAGCCCAAGTGAAACTCGCCACTGAAAGCAATATATAGTATATATTAAACATAGATATAATTAAGTTAATAGCGGATATTAATACTACTCACTTCTTATCGATGTGCGCTATTTTCATGTCCATCGAGTGGATCGTGGTGAAGACATTGGTGGCACCTTGCACCACACACTCCCTGGTCTCGGGCATGGCGATCGGTGTGCAGGTGGCCAGAAAGACGGGCTCGTTGCGACTGCAGAGCGGCAGGTATGACAAATAGTGACCCTGGACCAGGACAACCTGCAAGGCAGACGAAAGGAGGAGTGGAGGATCCAATGAGCTTTGTTCGCTGATTTTTTTTTTGGTTGGGCTTAGGCTCCCACGAAAATTGGCGCCCAATGTGAGACAGAGGGACAGTGCTATGTGGTGGTATTATGGCCATTTTTGGAGCGGCATGCCGGCAGAGACTCCCATAGACATTTTACTCTGATTCCATAATTTAAAAAAGGCAATCACAGAAATGTTTGTATGCCAACCAACTCCTCCACAGAGCTAGAGAGGGAGAGAGAGACACACACACACACCAGGCAGTCTCAGGCTGGGCTGGCGGTCTGAACGGAGACGGAGCTGAAGCTGAAGCTGGAGCCATTGTCTCCCAATTAAAACGTGCCTGCATTTATTTCGTCCCAACTTCAATTGCATTTTCCAAGCTGGCTTAGCTTCTTCTGCTTAAATGCAAATGCAGCCCAACGATCCTGATACCAACTTCCAATCCGCCCGATCCCCAAAAAAAAACCCGTCGGATGACGCAGACGCCACAGTCGTTTTGTGGGGTTTATTCTTATTTTATATATTTTTTTTTTGGTAAATGAGACGACCTTAGGCTGGGGAGCAGGCGCCACTGCTGGCGCTGTCGCCGTCTCTTCTTGGTTTTTTTTTTGCTCTTCTGGCTTTATTCGGGCCTTTTGTCTATGGGTTTTGGGTTGTCGTCGTCGTCGTCGCCGTCTGGCATACGGGGGTACTAGCTCTGAACTATGCCTGACCTCATTCATAATTATTTATTGGTCCATTTTTATTGCATATTAACGAGTGCCGGCCTGGGAGTGAATGTGCTTGGATTTGGCCCGGCTCTGGGTCCGTGGGTTATCGCCAGTTCAGTTCATGTGGCTCTTAAGCCAAGGCACACCACACTCCACTTGGATTAGATTAGGTACTTGAGCTGTGTGTGAGCAAGGCTGAGAATGGATTTCGAAAGGCACTAAAGCTATTTATTTTTAAAAAATTTTATAAAATATTTGTCAAGATTATGTGAGAGTTTTTTGGGGTTTCAAAAGGATTTGTAAAGATCCTAGATCTAAGATCTAAGAAATATAATCAAACGGAAGTTCCTTAAATGTTTTCATTAAATTTTAATTAAATTCCAGCTTAATTTCAAGCCTTTTTTAATTATTTTCCCTTTGCCTGTAAAAAAATCTCCCATCTGGCACTTCCTGGCACCTTAACTACCAACACTCAACTTAATTAAAAACGTTTTCAGCCAACTGTCAACGCCTGGCCTTATCTCCATAATTCCGCTAGCTGCACATCTGTGCAAAAAAGAGGCACACAAAAAAATGGACGCGACGCGGATCGTTGGAGATATGAATAAAAGTGAAGCGACCGCCCACCAGAATGCGCACGGTAGCTGCTCCAACGAGCATATATCCCCATCTCCAAGCCATTCCCAAATCGGGTAAGTGCTGCTGCTGCTGCCACAGCCAACGCGCAACTCAACACGTTGACAGATTTGGTCTTGTCTTGTTCAACCTGCGGCCGAGATGGCTGAGAAGAAGGTAGAAGCGGCCAACTCTGACAACTTCATACGGTTGCCTCGTTTTATTCACATCATCATCAACTCACAAGCGGCCAATCAGAGCAGACTGTGGCACCCACCCGTTTCCCATCAACTGTCATCGTTTGTCAGCTTATGGAAACCCGGCTCGTTGGCAAGATGTATGACCAGTTGGCCGCCGGCTCAAACGCATGGTGAAGCCAGACTACTTCTGCCTTCTAAACCAAGCCCGCAACTCCAACTCCATCTCCATTTCCATTTTCCTACCTTCATGCATAATTCATGCCAGAGAGCAAGATGTCGAAGCTGGTGGAGCTCAGACAGTGGAGCCTGCGGAGTGGTAAAGTGTTACACGCAACACGCTTCCCAGGTGATTCATTCATCAATTTCTGTCAGACACTTACACGCGCTTACTCATCCACAAACAGACGTGCAGAGAGCGAAAATATTGGGAGGTAGAAAGGAGTTTGAATTTTAAATAGGTGAGACAGGGATATGTGTTTGAAAAATTGTTTAAAAATCAAAAAGGAAAGTTTTGGCTTCTAGAAATTGTTTACTAATAAATATTAAATAAAGAAATAACTATTTCAATATTCCTTGCTATTTTATTTAGTAGAATAATGTATTTTAAAATACTTTCTTTACTTTCAGTGCCTCAACACTCACCTTTTGATCGCCGAAACGCATTTGCCGTCGCGCATTGCGGCTAACATTCATGCGACAGAGGAACATGCGATGCTCGCCCTCGAGACTGGAGGCGCCACCACCAGTGCCAGCACCACCAGCACCACCACCACCAGCAGCAGCTCCACCGCCGGCGCTGCCATTGCTGGACGTTGAGTCGCCGGCACCAATGCTGCTGCCCGTTTGACTGGGGCCACCTGGTTGCGGCGGCACGTTCCGATTCAGCTCCGCCTGGATGGTTGCGTGATCCTGTTTGTCAATGATATCGTAAACGGAGTCACCGTGTATCAGCAGATCCTCCTGGGAAGAGGGAATGGAGAGAGGGGACACATGGTTAACATGGACTTACACCGGTCAGCAAATAGTTGAACAATTAAAACTGCCTAAAGTTAAATATTTAAATGAAAATATCCTTAAACCATTTCTTTAAAATATTCACTTTCAAAAAATATATCCTTTATTTTTACCATAATTCTTTTCAATTAAAATCTTGTAAATATAAACACCTTCCCCTGTAAATTTAATTTCAATTAGTCAGTCGATTGCCTTAATTTGTTAATGATGTGTCAGCCGGCTGCTGTTGTTTTTATTTGTAATTTTTTTTTGTTATGGGCTTTCGCACGCTCATCGGCATTTTGTGTGGCTTCGATGTTTGTTGCCAATTGCCTGCTGGCCGTTTATGTCATGAGTTTTTATTATTGTTGACAATTATGGCCAGGGCTAGGAGGAGAGAGCACTGCGATCAAACCGAAACTAACCAAGCGATCGGCCAATTTATAATGGCAGGCCAAGCCGTTGTGGTTGTAATTTATTTATGGCCACTGTCGCTACATGACACATGACAATGGCAACTTGTTATGGGAATATGCAAAAATCGAATTCGAATTATGATGCCCACCACAACAGCGGCATAAGCAAAGGCAGCAACAACAGCAGCAGCTACAATATGGCCAAGATCTATTGACATTTTTGGCAGTTTGTTAATTAACTTGGTCGGTGGCTGTGGCTGCCGGTTTCTCAACTTTTTCCCGCCGCTAACTAACTCAGAGCCTTGCCACAAATTAAAAGGTTGGGCAGTCCACTTTTGGGCCCTGTCCAAGTGCTGCACACCAATTGTAACTCCGTTGTTGCCCGCGCCCGTGCCCGTGTCCGTAATTATGCCAACACATGGCATACGAGCGAATTTATGAACTCCACACTGACCATTTAGCTTAGTCCCACTCCCACTTCGACTCTTAGCCTCCTCCTAGCTCCTGATAAGGCCCGGCACAAAGGCCAAAAGGCTGTCAAATGTCATGGTTTTTTGTGTGCCCCTGTCCCGCTTTTGGCTTGTTCTTGTCTAGCGCTTTTGACTTGGAGCGGGGGCAGTGCAACATTTAGTTGATATGAAAGGTTGTCTGGTCGAAACACAAGTGGAGGAGGGTTTCCTTTTCGATCAAGGTTTTAGTTCGTTCTGGCCAAAAAAAAACTATTACCCACATTTTTTGGGATCACACAGGCCACAGTCTCTGATTTATGGCATAATTTTCGTTGCTCATACGCCCCGTTGCCCGCGTTGCTCGCGTTGCAATCGAAGACTGGAAGAGCCGACAATCACCTGGGCTTTAATCTCGCGTACCTTTGTCAATGTCGGTTCTACCATGTGTTATATGTGGAGCGGAGATATGTCACATGTGCTAAGCGACCCGAGCTTAGATTTATTTAAAAATGTTGGTTCAAATGCAAAGTGAAAGGCCAGGTATATAAATACACTGCGAAAATGTTGATAAATTAATAGAATTTAGAACCTTTTGATCTTACAAAGGTATTTTCTTGACTAGCAATTTTTATTTGATTTTAAAAATTAAGAAAAGTATATTTGCTATAAAAAGTAGCTTACAAAAGTGAGTACAATATCTTTTAGTAAGTTACCAAAGCATAATAATGCTTTATTTATATTCCCATTATTTTTAAATATTATTTTTAAATAGTTTCTTCACTCAAATCAAAGTCTTACTTGGTCTAGGAATATATTTCTGTGTAGATCGTAGACTTGCATATATATAAATGTATAAATATATATAGATTCCGACATGTACATATAACCTTGCTATTTAAGCGGCATAAACGTGCAATAAACAAAAGCTTGAAACACAAACAGCAAAATCGAGCAGCGGTTTTTAAGGAACCAACCAGCAGCCAGCGGACGGATTTATATAAGCTCAATGAATCGGGGCTCCGTGTGTCGCTCTTTGGGTCTTTAGACAGTTGCTAACTTGTCAACGGGAGCAGCAACAACATCAGCAAGTAACTAGCAACTAGTACAGCACAAAAAAAGTGCAACAAATATGTTGCTGCTGCTGCTGCTGTGCCGATGTTGCTGCTGCTGCTGATGCTGTGCTAATGTTGCTGCGGCACTAATGTTGCTGCTGCTGCTGGGAGACTATGACATGCTCTGACGACGACAGGCATCGTCGTTTGCTTGTTGTCGCTTGTCAGAGATTTGTATCAACGGTTGTAACAATTCCGGCCCGCCGAAAAACCAAAAATCCAAAAACAGCAAACTAAAACTTTCGCAAAAATGTCCAAGAAGCCAAAGTCAATAAGACTTACCATGGAATGGCCCAAGTACTCGGCAGCATTATCCGATATATAGAGCAATTTGCCATTCTGTGTGAGCATCATCAAAAAGCCGGAGAGTGCCTGGAAAGACAAATACGATTGTGAATACAGGGTGATTGGGATTTGAATTAAAAAGATTATTAGTAATAATAAATAACATATATAATACTGAAATAAATAGATTCTGGAATTTTCAAATTATATAATCATAAATAACAATTAAAATACTTAATAGACTTTAAAATTAACCTAAAAATAGACCCAACTTTCTTACTGAGAACTCGGATTAGGAAAGCATTGACTTTAATGTATTTATAATAGTAATTCAAACAATTTACTGTCATTTATTTACTCGCCTTTATTACCTTTACCCATGATTGAACCCAATTTAGCCATAACTGTAATAAAATTTAAAATATCTATGTTAATAGCCGGCTACTTATGGGAAAGAGTCTTATCATGCCTCAAAGCAACTTCTCGCTTAACACCCTCTATTTGAAAAAAGCATAAATTGAATCTTGTGTTGAAAATGCAAATTCATTTTCGCGTCTCTGCACTAATAAATTGTTAGCCCAAAGCCCAGTGACTGGAGACCAGGGCCCGGTGACCGGAGACGAGAGACCGGAGAGCCGAAAAGCCCGGCCAAAACCCACGTTGACAACTGGCAACAGTATTTAATTCAGTCACGAGTGTGCACAGGTATGTAGATCAATCTCGGCCGACTGGAGCAGTCAGTGCCAGGCAGGCAGCTTGACTGACTACCGACTACTGTCTTGTGGCTGGTGGCTAGTGGCTGCTCTCTTGCAAATCTCTGGCTTTCCCGGGCATTTATTGTTATTCGGCTTCCTCTTCTCGCTTTCGGCAAAAAGGCGCAGCAAGTGGCGGCGAGCAAAATGATTTCTGACTTATGATATGGCCGGCTTTTGTGCCATTAATAGAGTTGTTTTCCCGGGAACTTTCGGTTGAGTTGTCACCGAGATTGCTTTTGCTTAAATTGAGTTGTTTCTTTTGGTTCCCTGGGAGCCGGAATCGAAATGTCATCGCGGATGGTACACAGCCGGTCACAAGCTATACTCTAAATGAAGGCAGATGGGACAATCGGATTCCTAATTACGCTCTGATTGAATATGAATTGTACACTATGAGAAAACATTTGGCAGGACAGGGAAATTGTAATACTAATAAAATATATGGTTGAGGGTTAAACCATCTAAAGTCCTTTTCAATTCTTGAAATTTTTGAAACCAATAAATTTAACTTAATAATAAATATTGTGAATAAATGAAACGATTACAATTTAAGAGTTAATTTTACCAATTCCAATGAGAAATTACTCAGATATTTATTAAATATTTTATATATATTTTTTAACAGGAAAATTCATATCCGCTTACCTTTGAGAAGCCAATATTTGGTGTTGCTGTCTGGTGGTGCATATGATGCATCGCATTGTGACGTTTGAAAACTGCAATGAGAGAGGAAAGTCGGTAAACGGATTCTTTGAAAATAATGCTAATTAAGTTAATTGACCTTTTGTGAAGCTGCGCAGGCGCGGCCTGCTCATCCACTAAGTGGATATATGAGTACGTATTGAGTATTTTCCCATGGCTGCAATTTGTATGCAAAAGCCTGGCTAATTAAAAAACTATCTGTTAATAATAGACTCGGACTCGGTCTCCGTCTCTGTCTCTACCCTGTGACGCCAATTGTTAAATGCATTTGATAGTTAATTCATTGATTATATTCTACATACAATGAGGCGGCGATGTTTGTCGCTTCGGAAAAACAAGTGAATCACAAAAAGAAAATGTGTCATTGTCAGTGAGACCAAGCAACGAACGGAGCAACATCAGGCTGCAATCTCCAAGTGCAATTGCTGTTTTGCAGCTGCATTTCAGGCAGCATCAAGATCAATTATTTTTAAAACACTACGAGATACGATACTCCCGCACCTGGCAAACAAAACAAAACAAAAAAAACGGAGAAGAAACAACAGCATCAGGCTACAATCACCGCGGCAACAGCAACTGCAACAGCAGCAGCAGCCACTGCAACTGGTAATTTCATTGAACTTGAACGGAAAGGCCATGAATGCAGTCAGATTTTCGCTGGGCCTTAATATTAACCACTGCTCTATCCGGGCAAAATACTCAGAAATCCGTTTTGCCAAGAAGTCTCTGTCGTCAGCGTACCTGATTCAGCCAAAATAAAAACAAAAGGGGAGTGGCCCAAAGAGCTCAATGCTTTTCCACTTAGCTGCAATGCACAAGGGCAAGGGAATGTTGTCGGTACTGCTCTGGGTGTATATAACCCTGGCAATGGAATGCTTAAATAATTGAGTTTAATAATTAAAAATTAAAATAAACGGATTTTTTGTAATTTAAAAAACTATTTGTAGGATAATAATATGGTGACTTGAAATATCTTTGCTTGCAAGTTAAAAATAGCTCCTAAATTGATCAATTTGATTTGATTTTAGCACATACAGAACTTTATTACATTAATTTGTCAAGAAAAGATGCTATATAAATTGTTTTAAATATAATTGAAATATTAAATAATTCAGAATTTAACAAATCTATTTCTTTATTAATAGAGAAAATGTATCTATTGTACAGGAACTTTAGAAAACTATTCAAACACTCAATTGCCATTTCATTTAATTCAAAAATGTTATCTCTTGGAATTGCAAATGATATTGTAATAAAAATAATAATAATCCATAGATAAACAAAACATTATGATCACCTTGAACTACAGCCAAAAACTATTTTTAATCCGTGACCACTTCACAGCTTCACATATATAGTATATAAATATATATTCGCCTTCTGTGAGATTCGCTAGCAAACACGACAATACTAAATACCAATTATACGGTCCTCGATCTGAATGTGATTCAAGCCGCCGGGGATCTCGGGATCTTGCATACCAATACGGTATGAAAAGCGGCCAGAACAGCCCCTCTGTATAGTATTGTATTGAAAACTCAATTTCGCTTTATAAATATGTATTTCATTAATCGCGACTATCTGCGGAGTGCCACACCCACACAGACGGAGAGCAAACGAATCCATTGAACTTGCAGATAAAAAGCGATTTCGATGGCGTGCCAATATTAACACAATTTGTGATTATAAATGCTTTTAAACGGTGCAATGACAATGAACAACAACAATAATATAGCACACCCAAATAACCAAGAGATATAGATACAGATACAATACTGATACCCTGCCGACAATTTCTCACACTTAGAGAGCAGAGCTGAGCTGTGGAGCTCAGAGAGTTAAGATGGGATGGGATGGGAAAAGGAGCAGTACTTAAGTTTAATTTTTTGCAATTTGTAGAACACATAAATCGCACATTTTGATTTATCGCAATATTTATAGCAGTGCCAGGCAGACGCTCCGTTGTTACCATTGCAATTGTGAAATTGCCCAGGTAAACCGCATAGAGATGGAGGAGTCTGCCCTGGTGTGGCGATGGTGGTATGCCACGGATCTGCGATAGTTTCACATGGGCTTCCTTTCGACTTCGCCTCGGTTTCTGTCCGCGATGCGAGCCGAGAGTTAAGAGTTCCCGGCTCTCTTTCTCTGCTGGTGTGTTATCTATGGGCCTATGTACCGCACAACGCTAATTTGAAAAACAATTTTCGTAATTATCCACAAAAAAACACAAAAAAACAAAACAAAAAAGAAAAATAGGTAAGTAAAGAGCGAACGATCTTGTTCGGTTGCGCGTTGACCTGCGCGCATGCGCATTAAAGGAGGATGGGATTGGGACCTCTCTGGGGACTGGGGGACCGATCCGATTCCGATGGGTCCGAGGGGCCCGCAGCAATTTTGGCCCGCCTGGGTGCGTGCCTAGACGCTTTGGCAATTACTTGGCCAAAAACAATTTTAGCCAGCGGGTACGGGGTAGGGGCACAGCTTCGGGGGGGAGCAGTGATAGAGGGACACTCCGACATATGAATGATGTTGGTTTAAAGCAAAACGAAGCCGTGCGCCTAGCGGTTTTTCATTTCGACTTAAACGAAATTCAACAGAGGAAAGCACTGCAGGAAATTCGGGTTACAAAGCTAGGAATTTGTAGATATTTTTAGATATTTTTTATATAAAAATATTATATTTTTCATTAAAGCAAAGACCCTTTAACATCAGATTGAATCTCTATTAAAAAACATTTCTTAATGCCAATTTTGAGATACTTTTCTCTCTGAAAATATATTATTTTCCCCTTAGAAATACCATTTCCCCAGTGCAAGCGGCGGTGGGTCCAACTCCAAGTCAGAGTCCTCCACTCAGCAGTCTCAATCTTCGCGGCTGCGCACAATCACAATCTCGGTGCGCTCATGACTCATGCATATTCAATCAACGTGCGCCAATTATCAGCATGCATATATGCAACGGATCGGACTGGCTAGGCTGCCATCGGTGGATAGTATAGTGCGACTCACCTTGCTGGAAGTAGTTGGCTTTCCGCACATAGACACAGACCAGTGCCATCAGCTGGAGCTGCGAGAGGCGCTGGCGGGTGGACTGGGGCAGTGGCAGCAGATCCCTCAGATTGGCTATCTCCGCGTTTATGAGATCGCGTCGCATCTTGGAGGCGCCCTTCGTCGACTTGTTTGCATCGAATCTGGAATGGAGGTTGAAATGGTAAACGGAGTGCGACAATTAGAATATATGTGGCACAGGCACAGGCACAACTTAATAAGTCGCAAAGACAGGGTAAACCTCATAAAGTAGTTACATTCTAACCGCCAGGCCTGGCATGTGTTTTCACAGCCGCCTACTTGGGTGTATGTGTTGGCCTGGCTTTGGGGCTTATTAACCCATTGGAGGTGTAGTAAATGTCAGTTGAGGAATTTCTTAAATGCGAGACAGAATTTTAATGTTCATGGAATAAAATAAAGTCATTTAATTCACATTTTGGTTGGAATTCTTGGGCAGCCTTGGGAGATACAAATAAAACTTAAACTATTTCTTAGATAAATATTTATGGGTGCTAGAATGTGACTCTAACATGTCTGAGTTTGGCAGGGTTAAGTAGTAAATATTAAAAAATGTCAGTAATCAATTTAGTAAATGCGAATTCTACTTAAATTATTTAATATCTTGAAACAAAAACACTCTACACTCTACACCTCAACACTCCACCTACTATTTAACCCATATTTATTGACTTGAGACCTCTTAGCAATTGGCTTTTTAATCCGCTGACCACAATGGGTTAAGGATGGCTCGCACATACCGAAGCATGATGCTCGATGCATAAATAACTCATCGCGCATTTAAAAATCATACAACATGGAGCGGTATGTGGCTGTGGTTGCAGCAGCTTGGCAGCGGTGGTGCTGTGGTTGCAGTGGTTGATGTGGGGCACACTTGCCACATGCCTTGTGCGGAAAAATTGTGCAAGTAGGTTGGTCAGTTCGATACGCCGGTCGATCGTTGTTCATAAGGCACTGAGAAAAGTGATTGTACAAAGAGCAAATATTTCTATTACTTTAACTAATTAAATTTTGTTTTATTTCATAAAATAATAACAAAGTTATTACCAAAATATAAGACCAAAAAAAGGAATAAAATGTGTCTGTTTGTTGAATTTTTTAAATATTTGAATGGATTTATAAAGAAATATACTAAGGCTTAGTAAATGATTATAATTTGGTGCTATTTTTCCTTTTGGTTTTTCTATTATCTTTAATTTAAACTATAAAAAATTATTGTACATTTTTAAATTCATTAATTTTTGTTATTTTTGTTCTTGATTATTTTCTGTGCCTAGGTTTTCCCTTCCTCTCAGTGCATTTGTTGTTGCTGGTTTTGGGCAAGCGGCGAGCGGCACAAACGTTTAGCCAAACTGTCCGTGTGTACTTTTGTGAGCATATTATTTACAAGGTTGAATTCATAAATCATAAATTTGTCTTTTTATGCAGCGGCGGCGGCGGCGACACATGCGGCGTATGAGTATTTTTTTTTCATACATATTTATGCTGACGTTGGACCGTCCATTGTTTTTGTTGTTGGGTCAGTTGCAGTTGCCGGGGAATTATTTTGCAAGCCTCTTTGATAAATATTGGTAATATTGTTGTAATAACAGCAAGTGCCCGCGCCTTTTTAGCTTTCTCGTCTCGACAGTCTGCCATTTTGCCGCTGTTATTGCCTCTAAATGGCCATGTTAACATTTAAAACAATCTCACTGCGTTCGGATCTGCGTCCGAGTGTGAGTGTTGCATGCAACAAGCACTACAGAAATAATAAAAACACACAATCGACAACCAAATCGAACGCCATCCACCACAGCTTGGGGGCCAAGCGGATCGCTTCGTTCGCCTTCTGGCTTTGAAATATATATATGTACGTATAGTGGCCAGAACACCGAGTTGGTAACGTGGCCACTTGGCCATAATAGAACAGATCTCGCTAGGCCAGAGAATTCACTCGGAATTGAGTGGTCGACAAGGGGCTCCAGCTCGCATTTAAGTCAAGGTGATTTGTACAATTAAAATGAATATTGATTTAAAGGCTGAGATTGTGAGGCGCTCACTAGGTGACCACCAGCACCAGGTGACACTTCAGGGGGGGCTGAAGAGGTGAATGTGTGGGCTGTGGTGAAGGGTTAATAGTAAAAAAAAAGAGAATAAACTATCAAAATCACTTGTTAACGATGACAGAAAATATCCATTAATCAATAACAAAATCTGGACAAACGAAGTTGAGTTTTTTAACTAAACCAAAAAGCCTTACTTTTAAATATTTTAATTGTTAAATATTATTTGCTTTGTATTTTTATATATTTTCAAAACTATTTCATCACCTATTGCTTTATGCCCGATTTGTATCTTCTCCTAGACCCAACTTTGGTCATTTCCACCTCCATGCCACCTCTGCGCTCAAAGCCATCCTCCCACGCGTTCGGCTGGGAACGTTCCTCTCCCAATTAGCTACTTAAAAATGTCAAAAGCCTCCACTCGGCGATCGGCTATCTGGCTGGCTATTTGTGGCATAATTAATAAGTTTCTCAAATATTTATCATAAACAAGATGCCAGTGGCTCGGGCGATAATATGATAATGCCATCATCCTTTCGTAATGCATGCCCAAAAAATAAAAAAGAAGAGAAAAAACACAGCTTAAGGAAAATAAAAATCCAAAAAACGTGTTAATGGGAAAAGATTTATCAGGAGGCGAGTGTAGCGGGTGGAGAATGGACCCCTGTGTGTGTATGTGTGTAATCTACATCAAAATTTATCTGAGTGAGCCAGACATGTCAGCATTTCTTAATATATCTATCGCTACCTTGAAATCTGCACTAAGTAGCACCAACTACTGTACAAGTTGTTGTTGCTAATTAAAAGCATAAACACGATTCTTAGCGAGGCGTTGTGGGGATCATCCCGTGCTTAATCTGCGGCTGGGGATCCAGCTGGCGCAGTCAAGGAGATCTTAATCAAGCCAGCGGGTCCAGCGGGAAGGCTTCCAAAAGGTACTTGGCCCTCGACTAGATAAATATATATATATATATAGTAAGGATTGAACTTAACGTGCTCCACAGAAATTAGGCACAAATCTTGTTCGCTCAGATTCCTTCCTTCGATGATCTCAATGCCAATCGGCGTCTACCGATCCACCACTAATTAGCACATAAACCAAAGGGAGAAACATAATGCCAAACTATTAACTTAAATGGATTTTAAATGCGCATCTATGCGGCTGTCTCGGATCCTTTGCTTTCGCTAGTGATTTTTATGGAGAGCTCTAAGAGCGCCATCGTAAAAATGTGGCCAGCGAATAAATCACAAGACCACTGAACTTCTCAATCTACCCCAGGTGAACTCCACCCGCTAAGGGTACACTGAAAGGAATTTAATTAAATAGAAATGTGTATTAAATTATGAGGAATAATATACATTTTATGCTAGCTAGAAATATGTTTACAAACGCTTATAACTTAAAGGCATTTATCAACTTTTTTAAAGGAAAATGACTAAATAAAATGCTTTAAATATAATTGTTTATATATTTATAAGATTTCCTTTAAATATTTATCAAAATAAAGGTTCTCCTTAGTTTATTTAAAATTCTTTAAATATTTCCTTTACAATTCCTACTACTCTATCCTTTAATTTTCTATTTCAGTGCACATATCAATCCAAAGCCGAGTTTTAATATGCATCAGGGGCGTCAGTTGGATTGGAGGAGCCCTGTCCAGCCAAGTCCACTCCCAGACCTGGCCGCAGACTCCCATAGACTCAGTCAGTCAATACCAATTGCAGGCCAAGAGAAACACGAAATTTGCGCAAATTTTTATTGCACTTTTTCCTGGAGCGTCTTGTCTTCTCTCCTCCCGACTTGACTTGTGCGAATTGTCTAGTCTTTGGCTGGAGATTTCCTCCTCCACCCTCCCCAGATTCCTTTCTCCTTTCTACCTCTTTGTGTGTGTGTAATTTGGGCGAGTTTATTTGCCATATTCCCACGATATAGTTCGGCCAGGCCAGGGCTATTGGGCTTGCGGGCAGCTCTAATGATTTCTGGCCACTCCGCTCCGGACCGCCCTTCAACTGCTGCACCGATTTGCAGCATCTTTGGGGCGCGCAAAAAAATAGTGCAAAACGGCGTATAATGAATGCCAGACCTCTCAAACTGATGGGCAGTCAGTTCTCCCTCTCCAAGCATCGGTGTCTGACTTTGGGTAACCCTAAACCCAGACTGAACCCACACCAGGCGAGAGAGTTCGAGGCAAATTAATTGCCCCGGCGCCGCACAATGCTCTTTCCATTCTTTGGGGGCCTTTCGAGGATCTGCGTGTGTTTCTTGGAATTTTTTTGTGCGGCAAACACTTGTTTTGTCTGCAGGACTTCGCGGGTGCCTTATTGTATTCCGCGTAAGTCGGTGGCAGTAATCGATACCTTTGCCGCCGCACACTGGCCCTGGCACACACACCTACAGATTAGCATCGGGGCGACGTTTAGCACAGAAAAAGAAGGAGTTCATAAAAAAAGAATTCGAGTTCGAGCGGGGAATAAAAAACGGCACAGAATGTTGGCCATCTAATAACCATGGGGTGCTGCGGCCTTTAGCCAAATTATATGCCGGGACATAGGTAAAAGGTAGGATAGGCGGCCTCAGGTGAGACGAGGAGTGTCGAGAGCGCGGAGCAGCGGTGTCTTACTAGCCTTTAAGGCTATATAGTTGGATGGATGGGATAAGGTGGATACGCAATAACCATTACATTTATATAGTCTGTGAACAGACATTATATAGATTACATATTTAAATTCTCGTTAAAAACTAACAGAGGATAAATATGACTAGAAAATATGAGCAGGGTATTTTTTATTTAAAGGATAAAAGGTTGGAAATGTGGTTTATATATTTTATATTATTTTGAGCTAATAGAAAAATTATTGATGTATCCCTACGTTTAGTTTTTATCCAGAGTTTGCTTTGAAACAATTAAACCACAGCATTGTTTTCCATTTTAATTATATTTTTAATATTATTTAGAATAAAAAGAGGTAAGCATACCTCAAAATAAATTATAATTTTAAATAATATTTATTAAATTGTAATTGCTTTTATTAATTTCAAATAAATTATGTTTATGGCAAATAAAATATCTTAGATGCTTTATTCAATAATCATTCCCAGAATACCATTCACTTTCGCTTTAATCTTCAAGATATATCCCCCTCAAATCTATATCCCTAAGCCATCCTTCAATTATCTCAATCAATTAGCCGACTTACGAGTCTCTGTGTCCGTAAATCGTAGCCATATAATTTACTGCTCTCAAAAGCCCATAAAGTAGTCTGGCGGGCAGCTACTGTGTTTATTTTGACGCATCGCATATATATATCAAAAGACCAGGCCCAGACCACGCCACCACGAAAATCAAGCGGGTATCGAAAGAACCCAATACCAAAAACCGCATCGACCGCAGCTGAGAAATGAAATCGAGCTGGCACCGTCTTGGAGTATGTTTGATTGGAATCTTAGCCACAATTTAATGATGGACTGCCAAAAGCACACTTCGATGATTGGGTCTTGGACATCGTCATTTGCTGGAAGGGAACTGGGAGGAGAAGCTATAGAGGAGGAGGAGGCGGAGATGCTGGAGCTGCTGGAAGAAGTGGGGAATCTGCTGCTACTGCTGTTGCCACCGACGCCGCCGCATAATTTTTCATATTTTTATGATTTGTTGCTACCGGGTACTAAACCCGTTTCTTTTGCCTGATTTTTCTGTAGCTTTATGCAGCATATTTTGTGTTTTTCTTAGTTTTTTTTTTCTCGAGCCTAACCATGGAGAGCGGCTACCGTTGCTGCATTTGCTTTCGATTATCTTAATTTGCGTGCGAAACTGAGTTTTTTTCCTCCTGCAAGCGTAAGCCAAACCCCAAATTGTGTGTGTACGGAAATTTTCCCATGACTTGGTTCTTTGGTCTCAGTCTGGGTTTCGATCCTGGTCTGTATACTTTTGTGCCCGGCGGTGGCTTGGCCAGAAATTACCCCAACCAAGGCTCCAGCTAAAGCTACAGTTTCAGCTCCAGCTCCAGCTCCATTTCCATTGGCCGGGATTGATGGCTGGCTACTGAGACGGCTGGCTGTTGCACTTTACCGTCAGGCAATTAGCACAGGGATGCCGCAACTAAATAATTTGGTAAGCCCCGGGCTTAGGTTCCTCCAACTCCGCTGGAGCCCCGCGGCGGAGGTGGCGCACTTATTTGCCCAGCACTACAAAGTCGTTCGGAGACAGCAGAGATGATGGTGTGCTTGGATTTGGATTTGGAATGCCCAAAAATCAGATTCGACGCGCGTCACCAAATATTGATATAAGAAATTAGTGAGGGAAGTCAGTCACTGTGAGAAAATTAAAATTAAAAGGGAAATTCGGGAAAATTATAAGCACTGAAGTTCAAAGATGCTATTTTTATTATACAAAATTTATTGCATTCAAGAATGATTGGGCTTTATTTTTTTATGAAAAGGAAAAGCAGTTGAAAACTCCTTCATCTAAAATATAATTTTCTTAATCTTCTTGCGTTTAATTTGAAATTTCTCTTGGCCCAGTGTATTGACCACATGGTGATCTAGTGCATCGCCTCCACTGCACCAATGGCCAACTTGGGTAAATAGCTTCGCTGGCCCAACTCATTTCAACTCTCAGCTCAGCTTAGCTCAGCTCGGCTGATCGCTTTTCTCGTGAAATGTGTTAATGAAATTAGCAGCATAAAATTGCTGCCACTGCCGGCGAGCTGTGCAGTGTTACAGATACAGATACTCGAACGAAATTGTATCTGTCCGCGCGGCATGCTAATTACCAAAATTAACACCAACCGAGGAGCAGGCCCAAATGCAAACACAAACGCCAAACTCAAACAGAATCCGTACGCAACGGTTTCGGCTAGTTTCACTCGGGAAATGCATCTTACAAATGTATCTTTGGGTCCGCAGAGAGAAGTATCTTTGGCTTTGACTCTGACTTTTCCTTGGCTTTGGCTTCCTTTATTTTTTCATAATTTTTTTCTTTTTTTGCTGATGGAGTGGTGCCACCAGGTTTGTTGACTCTACGGCCGAATGTGTTAAAAACAACAATCGCCGGGTTTTCTTCGGGTTTAATTAGTGTCATTTATTATTTAGAGCATATTGATATAGTTTTCGTTGTTTAACGGTTGTTTGTTTCAGTGCGAGGCGTGTTGTTGGCACTTCTCGTTGGCGCATGGAAAATATTTATAGAAATCCGACGGATTTTTACTACCATTACAAATTGTGGGGAGAAGCGCGTGCTTCGCCGTGCGAACAATGAACTTTTTTTCTCGTATTTTTTTGGGAGCAAAGAAAAAAGCTTGAAACTTTATTTTGTGGCTGGGAATTCCAAAAATTTCATATGCTAATTGATAGTTTCATGGGTCACGTAAAATTCAGATGAATGAACTGAAATGAGCTGATGATACACATGAAGCTGAAGAGATTTTACTTATCCGGTTTTGCCTTTTTAATTCAAATAAATTCCTGTTATAATTTAACTTAAAGCAAGTTGCTTTTAATTAAGCTACCGAATAAACTATTTAATTAAATTGGATTCTCTATTGTCCTTGTCTTATCAACAAGTTAATGCCTTCGCCCAGTTGCTACTACAAAATGCTCTAATTTTAAATGGCTATAGCTTCCGTCAGCATCTAGAAAATGACACCCACTGAAAAATAAAATGTAAAAAAAATACTGGAACCAAGGCAACACCTACCCAAGAATCTCCCACACAAAGACTAGAGATTTTTCCACCTAAAGGAAGGAAACAAAAAAGAACAGGAAAAATCTCCACAGACAAAGAACGAGCCATCAACAACATCACACGTGAGTTTTACACATTTCAGAAGCAACAGCAGCCAGGAGATGTGCCTAACTTGGCTGGCATCTCCAGTGTCTGCGGATCGGCGGTGGTTCCCGAGGTTCCTGCCGTCCGTTCCAGTGGTGTGGAGACGCCTTTTTTGGACCCAACGACGCCGTCGCCGTCGTCGTGGACGTCCGATTGCCAACGTGGTAATGTCAATCGCACTGTGCGGGTTTAACTTATGGCAAAACATTTGAAGCACTAATTAATTGGAGCTAAATAAAATGGCACAGCATAGCCAGTCGCTCCGGAGCGAATTTTGCGCGTTTTTCGGCTCCTCGCGAATTGGCGCTGGGGGTACGCAGACCGACCGGAGAGATTACCAGGGCCAGATAACTGCGAACTACAAGTTGCCAATACAAGAGGCCATTAAAACCGGCAGCAGGAGCAGCAGCATCAATGCACGGAGAGAAAAGAAGCGTAGATCATTTTATTCCGGGTCCAGAGGAAGCTTTTATTGAGTTAAATTTAGAAAATTAAATGGATTTTAGGTTTAGAAGTAAAATTATATAGGAAACCTAAGGCTTCTTCTACATGTGAAATTCTATAAGAACAATATAGTTTACAAAAGCTTAATTAGAACTTTTAATATATATATATTTATAGGACCTAAATATACTTTAAATGTGTCTAAAGAAATCCTCATTAATTTTTTTGTTTCTGTTGCTGATATTATCAAATTATTTAACACACAACAATTCCTTTAAATTTAATTTAATGAATTTATCTACCCTCACAAGAATTTCTATGAAAAATAAAATTTAACTAGGCATTTCTCTTCATATTTTCCGGCAGTGCATTCACAGAAGAAGAACCCACCGAAGAAAAAAAACAAAAGCAATGAAAATCCCTGCGAATCAAAACAAAACGACGACAACCAACGACGACGACGAAGAAATGGAAAGGAGTCTTGGCTGGGAGAATGGGCCGAAAGGAGTTCCGCTGCTGCCAAATGCGAACTTGGCCTCGTATTTCAAATCCGAATTGACAAATATCGAAGCGTGCGAAACAAATTGAAATTAAAAGTTTGCATGTTTGCGCAGTTTTCCCTGGGGAAGATAAGCCAACTCGGGAGTGTTGGCGCTAAGAACTCACCTTGTAAACATGCCGGCTGTCTGTTGCTGTTGCTGCTGCTGCTGCTGGGCCGCTGTGTGTTGCTGCTGCTGTTGCGAGGACTGTTGCTGCTGCATGTGCTGCTGCTGTTGCTGCTGCTGCTGCGCGACAATGTGGTTGGTGCCTCAAGTGCCTGAAAGTTATGATGCGTATGCATTTGATGCTGCAAGTGATGTTGCTGTTGCTGGAGGTGTTGCTGCTGCTGCTGCAGCTGCAGGACATGGTGATGCAGATGCTGTTGCTGCTGCTGCTGCTGCTGCTGCTGCTGGTGGGTATGCTGCTGATGGCTGGGCGGTGTGGCTGCCGTCACCTTGTCTAGGCCACGTTTATTATCCGCATACATTTCGTGGCGATGTGTCGCACGTTCGCAAATATTTAAACGCAATTCTAAAAGCAGAGATGACAGAGCATTTTCGGGTATGAGTCTCAGATTGTCACGGTTATTTGGGCAAAAAATAATGATAATATCAATCAATATGTAGATCTTAATGAAAGTCTGCAGACCCGACTTTTTTTCGCTTTGCTAATGAAATGAAACAACAATTGCTGATTAGGCTGCTTGGTTCAGAAAGTACATACATATAGTCCATGGAAATAGTCCATATTATTGTCTGACATTGTTCGGGTTTGTGGCACAAAAAGCGTATTTTGAAGGCGATTGACTCCGAGGAACTGATTTGTATTGTTATTGCCTATTTGAACAATTGTTACGCTCCGCTCTCCGGAGTATCCCAAATGCCCTCTGATGATTTGGCGCTTTTTATGGAGATATATATTTGTGTGTACTTTTTCGATTGCATAAGGAGCCGGTTGAAAATGATTTATGGCATTTGACTGGCTTTTCGGTCTTGGTCCCCCGATGCCGGATAAGTAACTAGGGGTTAATGAAATGTCTTACAACACAAATACTAAACACTCCTTGGGTTAAGATCTGTGTTGATCACATTTGAAACTCGTTAAGTCTTAAATAATGATCAATCAATTTAAGATTTCGCTTCGGAGAACTGGCTGGAGCTTATAAATGTTTTCTTTTCAAAGGGAAATCTACGGATCGATGGGTAAACAAATTGGTGTTAGATTTATTTGAATGCCTAAAGTCACTTATGGTAGTGGAAATCCTTCGATTTCGATTGTGATTGGATAATAATTAATTCAGTAACTAAATTCGGACTTAAAAATTATTTAAATTGGATCAAGAGAGGTCTTGAAATAGTTTTCTTGACCTGCTAGATATAATTTCTTTTGTATTCAATTTAATAATTATTAAAAAAGTGTTTAAACTTTTTTGTATGCCATAAATTTATAAATACAATATTAAAGCCATTACAATTTTAGCTTTGAAAAATTTAAAAAGTAATTTGAATCGTATTGAAGTGTTATTAGTTAATTTATGTCAAGATAAATACATTTTAATGGCAAACTTATTTTAATATTCATTTAAAATGTATTCAAATAGAATTTAAATATTATTTGCATTCAGAGAATTAAAATAAGGAATTTATCTATACTTTTTTATAGAAAGAAAATAAAACTCTTAGGAAAAGACTCTTATTTGAAGACAGAAAAAAATAGGCGTGTAAACTTTATATCTCTTGAGGAAAAATAACTAATACATTTCTATATTTTTATTGTTTGAATTCCTATTCGTTATATAAAAAACATTAAAACTCAAGTAATTTTATTTGCAGATTGAAAAACATATTTTTAATGAATAACCTCGTGAACTTTCATTTCTTTTTAGGAAAAATAACTATAAAAATATTTAAAACAGTGACCTACAAATTATTTACTTTTTCCCTATTTATCCTCTCTCCTTCTAATGCTTCTCCAGTTAAATAAAAATCCATAACATCCCACTATCACTTTCGTTAAACTCCAACCAAACACAGCACATTTCCAGGGCACTTGGGCTGGCGCCAAGAAAAATCTCGAAAATCTCCAGATTCTGGATTCTACATATACTTCCCCCAGGTCGGCGGAAAGTGCAACAATTGAAATTAGTTTTGTTAAGTGAATTTCAAATTTCCATTTCGAGTGCGCGAGTATTCACTACCGTCTGTGGGGTTGGCAGCTTGGCTGGCATTTGGCTTTTGGGTTTTCGGTGTTCGGTTTTGGGTTTGGGTTTGGGGTCTTTGTTGCAACTCATTGTCAAGTGAACTCATATATATACGAAATTTGTTCGAGTTGACGTTTGGAGTGTCATCGAGTCGATGCTTGAATTTGTTTGGAGTTGTTTGAATAGGGACCACCAAAAGTCATTGAATGAAATGAAGAACTCGGCAGATATATCTCATTGTATGTACTGTGTGTCTGTCTTTGTGTTGGCTTTGGCTTTTGCTCGCTTTTTTAAGTATTTTGTTGTTTGATTTCTATCAAAGTTAATAATGAAATTGGTAAATTATGATTTGATTTTGGGTGCCAGTGCGGATGAGAGTGCGGGTGGGGGGTGATAGCGCATGCGTAGCGCAGACCTTGGTCCCAACTTACCTCTTTCAGCTCGAAAGATTCAATTTGTGATATCCATTTGGGTTATAGAGCCAGCTTTGGCATTATAATAATTATTTCATAATTTACTTTGATCATCCACAATGTTTGACACTTGCTCAATGGCTTCTATTTACTTAAATTATTTAAATTTATTTCATAGGGTTTGAAAATTATTTGCTTATGATATTAGATCCCATATGTGGTTTCTATTGCACAATATTTGCTTTTATTATTTTGTATTCCTTTACATATGTATTCATAGAATCATTGCATATTCAACATCACTTTGCTTTGATCAAGATTTATGGGGTTTCTTTTGCGAGAAAAGCTGAGATGGCTCAGAATTTGCAAATCAAATGGCCCGCCGAATGACGCACTACGTAAACGTGATTGACGATATAGACTGGGATTTTGTTGTTTAGCCAAATACACCGACGGCTTTTTCGGCCTTTGAAAAATCCGTTCCGTTTCCGATCGAATAAGTCGACGAAATCACACAAGAACCTCGGAGCCTCGGATCGGGGGCGACACAACCGTGTTGAATGCGCGCGTGCACCTTTCTGTGCGGATCACCGGAGCGACACAGAAGCGGCAAAGGCAAACTTGATTTCGAAACAGGTAAGGCGGCTTTCGTTCAGTTCGCAGCTCGGATCGGGCCAAGATCCCTCGCTCCGATCCCCACAAGCCGCCGATTCCCCCAATCTGTAAGTGCCCCCCGGTACCCAGCTGGGCTCTGAACGTCCCTGTTTAGCGGTGGCTCACCCAATGAGGTTGCCGGTTGTACACTGGCAGAATAAAGGGATTATAACTTCAGAAGTAGGAAAAGAAAAATGTTGAAAAATAATAATAAATAAAAATAAATTATAATAATAAATAATGTTGACAAGAAGTTCTTTGAAATCATTTTATTGCTGTGGAAATTTTGATTTAGCTGCATGGCCTTAATTGATACTTTAATTTTTTATTATATTCAATTTAATAAAAACACATGAGTCATGAAATATTTCTCTCTTATGCTATTAACATATGTAGTAATTTATTTATTAGCTTATAAATATATTACGTTGAATAAATAAACCTTTTATAAATTAAAATGATGTAAGAACATGAAATAAATATTTACAAAATAAGTAAATTTAATTATTACAAATATGTTAGTAATGTTATAATAAAACCCCCTTAAATTTCGTCAAGTGCATCTGGCCTGCTCATGATCAGTTGCTCACCAACAAGCCAACACACACTCAGGCCGTCTTGGCCAACTGACCAATACAGGCAGCGTAGCGATCATTTTGTAGACGCCTCCTTCCACACACAATCAACAGGTTAAGAGACACACACTCACACACACCGGCGGACTGTTGCCGGTTTTTCGCTACCCACTCAGCTGTAAATCTATTCAAATTAGCCATAAATCAATTAAGGCCGATAAATGCTATAATAAAACAGTCAATGGGGGGGAAATACAGATATAATCTGTGAATATTTTACATAACCACTGGCAAAGTGCGGATAGCTTAGTCAGCTCTAAGTTTAAGCCAACTTAACTACCTTTCCAAATGTTGGCAACTCTGCTCATTTGTTTGGTTAACACTCACCTGGCGGTGTGTCTCCGTGTGTGTGTGTGTGTTGGAGTGTGTGTGGGCCGGTTTATGTGTGTGCCATACTGGTTTTTGATTGGTTGCCGCTGGCATTGCTCGTTTAAAATCTATTTACAATTTTTTTCTCCTTCGCTTTGCTTTGTTTTCTGGTCAACGCAAAAGGCGAGCCAATAGAAATCTGATATTTTCCAGATTTTTTCTTTATTTTTCAGCCTGCGTGTGTGCGAGCGAGTGTGTGTTGTGGGTTTTAGTGACTCGCTTTAATTGCATTCGATTAGCCGCAGCTCGAATGTGGGAAATGGAGATTGATTGCTTTTATTTGCGGAAAATGTGGAGCATTTTTATCACGATTGGTTGAAGCTACAAAGGAAATATAGGAGGCTAACTTGGATTGGGGTAAATTTTTATTATTTATTTGGGTTAAGTTAATCCTTAAAGACTATTTTATTCTTTTGAAGTTAAAAAAAATAGTTTTAAAATATAAACTAAAATAGATACAAAAATATTTAAAATAACTTAATTTGAAAATAATTAGAAATTAATTTCCAAAATTGTTTAATATTTGTAAATGTAGTTTACTAAGCATGGAAATAATAAATAAATTAAAATAAGTCTAATGTTTGCTAATAATAAATATGAATCACATTGAAAATTTTGAGATTTTTTCCCTTACTTATCAATTATTTTTAAAACAAAAAAGCTACTTCTTCTTAAATTAAAAAAATATATTATTAATTCTCCTTACTTTGTTAAGTTTCTTGCATATTTTAGAGAATTTATTGGTCTGGCCTAAATAGCCCTATAAATCACGACTTTCGCCCCCAGAAGCCGGCACACTTAACATCAAATTGCTGTCAATGACTGGGAAACAGGACTCGTGTCTTTGTTTTTTTTTTGGTTTTTTTTCCTCAGCTCTTGGCTTAGAATTTCAGCTATGGGGACATGGAAGGAAATTACCATTTAACGAAGCGAAGCATAAACAAGTCGTGCGTTATATGCAATGAATATTCGATTAGCCCAAAAGAGTTCCCAGTCGAATCGATTTGAAGAGGTGTAAGACAGCAAGAGGTTAACAATTGCATACAAATTAATATATTTAATTGCCAAAAGTTGCTGAATTGGGAACAATATAAACTTTAGGATATTTTGGATAATTTTGTGATAAATTTGAATAATTTCTTTTGATTGAAAGCTTAGCTAAAGAAGAAGATAAAGAAAAATAAACCTTAATGAAATATATATATTATTATTGTGTTATTAAATTCCTCCAAAAATTTAAATAAAAATATATTTACATATAAATAAATATGATATATATAAATTATATAAATATATATAAAAATATATATTCTTAAGCTATTAGAGGCAATGATCTCACAAATACCTTTTCTAATTCTCATATTTATCATGCATATAAAATATTTACAAATATTCCCACATATTGTTATGGGAAAACACATAAATTAAAGACTGTAAAATCCCCCAAAAACAAGAAAAAATATTTAAATATCCATACTAACCGATAATGATGACTCATTTGCCCTTGGGTTAAGCATATATCAAGTCGTAGTTAAATCTGGCGGCCTAACTTTTGAACTCTTGTCGGTCGCGTGGCTGGGGTAAGGAACGAGTCACCCGCTGCCACATTCAGTTGCACTCTGGGATGACTCAAACACGTAGTCACTATCGGTCGACAGCTTGAATATTAACTAGGAAGAAAGGTAGTAGAGTGTTATAACCCCCATCGAAAGATATTTGGGGCCCCAGACTCGACCTAGGCGGAAGTCAGGCAGTCAGACAGTCGAGCACGCGCCGAATTTTAGGCCTTTGATTTGGCCGATTGGCACAAGATTGGGTCATATAATTGCTGGAAGTGTCTGGGATATTGAGGGGAAGTGTTTACAACAGAGAGGAAATATATATGATATTGTTATGAAGCTATTTAAAAAAATAAATTGAAAAGAAAAACTATTTAAATAAGTATGAGCTTAATTAGGAAGTTTAATATTATTATAAGAGTTTTTGATTGTTAAAATTTTATTCCTTAATTACATCTTTAACAAATCAAAAAAATTTTGTATTATTTTTTCAATAATATTTATTCGTTGCTGAACAAATGTATAATAAAATTAAACATTCGAAAAGAAGGAATTGTTACCAATTTGTTTGCCCACTCAAGATTCCTTTATGTGCCTGAACATTGCTCCACTTATTTTAAATTCCATTGCGGTCCTCTTCCTTTGTTTCTTCCTTATTAATTTGGCCCAGAGCAATCCCACGCCTATAAAACGTAAGCGAGACCCCAGCACGAGTCAAATGTCGTATTTCATTAGACTCGGCTCATGTTAACGCAGCTTGGTTCCACTCTTCGATATTAGCCCCAACAGTCGACCCGAAACCAATATCCCAGACCCCAAGTGCATTGCCAATAGAATTGTAAACACATTGGGAAAAAGAGGAAAAAATAAAAACAAAAAGGATAGAGAGGGAGAGAGAGAAAATCCAGAATTGAATTACATGAAAATGCTCGGTGCGTTTGCTGAAAGGAAATCGTACAAACTGGTCATGAAAAATGCATCACTTGACCGGCCGCAGACCATAAAACCAGACGACGACGACGACGGACGGCGACGAGGATGGCGACGACAACTTGGACAGAGCCTGGACTTGGCCAGAACTTGGCTTATGAACTGTGGCTCCATGAGACTGATCCTGTTCCCGGCCGGGTGATGAAAATGTACGACTTTGGCTGGAGGCGCTAAGTGAGCTTACAGAAAATATTTCACTTTTTATGGTGATGCGGATGGGTTAGGGTATGTTTATCTATTTATACATAAGCTTGACTTAAGAACAATAAAAAAATACTTTAATAAATATAAATATAATATAAATAATATAAATAAATAAAAACTCATAGTTTTGTATGATTTGAACATTAAAGGACTGAAGGAATAATCATTAAAAATTAGTTCAAGCTAGCTCATCTTTCAAATAAGTTTAAAAATATTTATCTCTATTTTTAGCAATAATTGTTAATTATTTTCCTCATTTTCAATCACTTTTAAATAAGATATAGACATAGAGTATTATACATTTCATTTGACTGTGTGCCCTCTCATTCCTTTTATTTAGTTACAGTTCCACACACACCCAAAGAAAGCGAGGACGAGAGATACCCAAGCAGACGCCCCGGGGTGGCTGTGGACTTGGCCAAGACAATCCTCCGACGACGATCATCATGACGATGACGATGACGACGATGACTACGACGGTGGTGCACCATGGTGACGACGACCAGCCGTCTAGGTGGTGCTAGCCTCTTGCGGCAGTGGTGGTGCTGCCCCTGCCCACTCTGAAATCAATCGATTCGACATTATTATTAATTTTTCATAACTTCTGCGGCGGCCAGCGCCTGGCGGCCCTCTGTGTGCATTATGGCGCCCTGGAACCCCGGCTCCATGGCCATGTGAAACTAATCTATTTGTGCGGCAAAAAGGGCCGCCTGCTCGAGCTCCGATCAGCCGCATCCCCGATTTGAGCACTGAGGGAAAACGAGAGGGAATTGTATTTAAAAATATGTAAAGCAAAAAGTATGCATTAATAACTAATATAATACAAATAAATTTATTGTTTTGTAGGCTTTTTCCTTATCTACTCATTTAACAGATATTGTTTGGGAAATTTATTAATTCAGTATTTTGATGCATGATGATATAATAATTTTTCTTTAACAATAATTTTCTGGCTTTTGTGGTCTCAATAATTTGTTGCTGGAGCCTAGCTAAAAGCGCAATGAATTTCTAGTTCTACCAAAGGGTCGTAGGACGAAAACGCCATCAAGCGGCCACCGTTTGAACTACAGCTTGTGGGCGAGGGGAAAGAGAGGGAAAGAGCGTAGAGCGAGCGATACCTCGTTCTACACGCTTTCCCGCTCTTTCCCGTTGCCCAGTCATGTTAACAGTCAAGCTGTTAGTTATTGAATCTGCAGCCAAGTTCGTTGCCTAAGTCTTTTGTTTCTTATTTGTTGTGAACCTATTATTAAGAAGTTTTGTGTTAGAGTGAAGGAAAAAATCTTAATTGGTAATATATTTTATTTATTTTTTTTATTACTTTTAAATAGTTTTACTGATTTTTTTCTCCCAGTGCTGTGCTACAGAGGCCGGCTAGCTGGGAGTGCAAAGCGTGTTATCTGCTATCGCTGCGCTTTGATCTTTCACCGCTTCTGCTTTGCATAATAAATTCGCCATCGATGAAAAGCAACTTGCAACCCGATGCGCTGCAACGCGATGGGCTGCACCGGGATTTCCCCGGCAATTTGTTTGCCTTTTGGCCATTGGGCCGTTTAATTCGATTGCCAGCGCGATTTCGGCTTCGCCTTAACCATTTTATTACAATAGCATAATTTTTTACTATGCTTAATGAGTTCTGCTTTGATTAGTTTTTCGCATTGTTGTTGCCCCGGAATCGCCTCCTTTGCCGGATTTCAGATTCGCTTGCGGCCAAATTGATGTTTGTTGGGTGTCTCCTCGGCTTCAGCCTCACTGTCTGCGGAAGGGGAGACGAGACTATTGCGGCTTAATGACTTCAGCTGGTTTCAGATTTCAATGTTGTTAGCATTGCTTATTGAAATGTTTTAATTTAGCAACTGACTTTAATGCGGCCCGTTGGCATTTGGCAATTATTTGGCTATATTTGCTCTTTTAACAAGGTAAGTGGGATTACAAAGTATCAAATTATTTTCGTAGCAGCTTAAAAAAACATTTTCTAGGTAGAACCATTATGGAATGGAATTATCAAGAAAAATTAATGATTTAATAGTTTATATTTTGTGTATACTTTGTATTTCTACCTTTTGAAATACATTTGTAAAAATAAACAATAAAATAAAGTAAAAAAATAAAAGCTTTATTAACACATTTTTAATTGTTTTATTTTACTCCAATTTCAGTTAATATTTTTCGATTTCAATTTCCCGCCAAGCACTGCTTGCTACAAAATATATCTTTAAGCTGGCGAGCTTTTAACGTGCAACGCAACAATGAGTCTGATAGTCTGGCAATTGAAAGCTTTTCTACTGCTTGCTTTTATCTTTAGCCCGCTATTTTTTTATTTTAAAAATTTAGTAATTAAATTTATATCATATTTTCAGATATTTTTAAATATTATTATTATTTATTTTTTTCACATTTCCAATTCCACATTTCAATATATCTTCTTAATTATTGTTTTCGCTTTTTAAAGAGCAACATTAATTCGTTTAACAAGATCGTCAGATTTGTCTTTATAAAGACTTTATTATTTAGACTCTATTTATAGCAAACTCTGACGCATTTGTTGCTTAATGTTGATCTTGTATAAATTAGTTCGTAAAAAAATTGTTAGACACCAAGCAACAGAATTTTAGAACACTAATGAAAATGATAAGCTAAAATTAGGAACATATTGTTTAGCTCTAGCCAATTTATTTATGGAAAATACAAAAAATATATATTATATTCTTTTACTGGAAGCTATTCAAATTTAAATTATAAATAAACTGGGCTTACACTATGCATAGTATTAAATACTGAAGAAGAACACTATATGAAGGCTATAAAAGAATTTTTGAAATATTTGATTATTTTATTTATTTTTGAGATTTCTACCAAAAATTATAAATTGATTATTAAAAAAATTATTAATTAAAAATAATATAAATGACATATCAAATCAACTTTTTCTCTTTATCCTTTAATTCCGTTTAGAATTTTATTTCCGGAATACACGTTTAAATAAATACAATAAATACAAGAGTTTTCTGTAAAAACAATTTATTTCAATTTCTTCAAACGTATGAATGAAAAATAAAATTTAAATATAAGCAAAAAATTAAAAATGAATATTTGTTGCCATGTGTTTTAGAGGCTGCAGGTGCGTACATTGTTTTTCATTCGCCAAGCGCTATCAAATTGTCGGTATCAGGGAGAATTATGTGTATTTGTGTTTTTGGGCTGCTGGGGGCCATCGGCATTAGCTTTAGCATTTCGTTTTGGCCCCCACGCATGGTGGTGTCTCGCCATTTTGCGCTCCTTAACGAGGCGCGTGGCTTGTTTTTATTTTCTCCCGTTTCCCACAGCCTGCATATATAGTAGAGCACAGCATACCTATATATAATGCAAATATTTATATGCAAATTAACTCAACGCCGTATTTTTGGCAAGTTTTCGTGGTTATATGGGACAAAGGCCTTGACATTGGGCATGTGTGAGGGAAGCTCTGTGAAGGAAAAAAAGAATAATTAAAATAAAAATACAAAAGAAATAAAGTGAGTAATAATAGCGATTAGGTTGAGTGTTTAGAATATGGGATACTCTGAAAACTGAAAGTAATTTTATTAAATTATTTGTAATAAGAATGCTAAGTTAGCTGATTTTTAACAAACTAAATTAATACAGGTATTATTGTCGCTTTTTTAATTTATTATTTTCAAAATTGTGACATAACTAACGCTAAAATATTAATAGATTCCCTAAAAATTATTTCAATTTGGTCCTTCAAAAATAATTTATTCTCTTCTTCATAATTTACTTGTATTTTTCTTATACAAAATAATTAAATAATTTCTTGGTCGCTGTAATTAAAATTAAAAGATACTTCTTGCCTTATTTATTATTTCTAGAATATATTACTAATAATAAACTCATATACCCTACAGCTAAGAGGTAAAAAACTCGGACACATGCCGGGAAAAAACCGGCAAAAAAGCAAAATAAAAAATGATCGAGTACGCGGAGTACCGAGCGGTCGGCGCATGTCACTCGTATTGTTATTGTTATTGTTATTATTACCAACACAATGGCAGGAAACACGCTCGCTTACACAAACACACGGCCAAAGCTGTCGCAAATTCGAAAAGCTGATATGCCTAAAAATAAAACATCTCTCGGCATTGAGTATCGTATCAATTGATAACCGCTTCTGCCGAGTAATTCTCTTCCCAAGAAATTGCGACACAAAACACAAAATAAACACACATATTTTTTTGGCAAGCTGATCGTTTACACAATAAACAAAAATTGTTTACAAATACAGGATTAATTTCCAGTTGGAATGTGGACTGTAAATACATTTTTTTACAATAATATAGAGAAGAGAAAAGGAAACGCATTATATATCATAAAAAAAATTATAGAAGTTGAAAATATAATTAGCTTTAAATGGAAACAAAACATTTTGTTAAAATATTAAAAGATATCTTTGATCAAAATAAAACTTTTTGAATGGTGACTAGTTTGAATTATGCTTCATATTATTCATACTTTTAAAAGTATTTGTTAATTAATATTATATTTTTTTTTTTTTTTATATTTTATATTATGTACATTTTATACAATATTTTAAGATATATCCAAAAGATAAACTTATATTCAATAAATTCAAATATATGCAATAGATTAAAATGTAGGTTACATAAATTTTTAAAAATATCTCCTTTTGTTTCAAGTGTTCCCAACTAATTCCTCAAGTCACCATGAAATCTTTTATTTAATCATCCACAATTTTATAGTTTAAAAAGACCTACTACCGGATCTAATTATAGCACTAAATTCCCCCTAAATAAAACTGCATTATCAAGGCTTTTAATGGTCAAAGAAACGTCTTTGTTTTTGAAATGTTAGATTATTTTTGGTACGAATCTAGTTTATTTTTGTGCCTACTTTATCAGTTGTTATTTCCTTGGCCGCCTGACCGACGCGTGTTATTTGGGCTAAATTTGACATTAGATTTGAGTACGCACTTCCATTTTACGGGCCTTATAATGTGGGCAGGACAAGCCGATATGGCGATATTAAGCGTACTCAGGGCACAGTGCTGTGGGGATCTGGGACTAGCATTGCATTGACGCAAAAGCATGGCACGCCCCGTCGCTTTGGATGGCAATTAAATGACACTTTTCCCGGCGAATAAAATGGGTGAGCAAATGGGTGGCCTTCGGCGGTTCAAATTGTTGGTGGCGCGGAAAAGCAACAACCAATAGAGAGAGAAAAAAATGCAAATGGCCAGCAGACATGTGCGTGTGTGTGGCCTTTATGGTCGTGTTCCTTTTGTTTTACGCTCTTACACGTGTCGGCAATTGGAATAGAAAAGCGTCTACACGCCGCAACAGACACCCACGAGCCCATTAAAATCACACATACGCCCCGTATGATACGTATCGCGGTGCTGGCTGGGGAAGGGGCAATCGGAAGCGGCAAAAGGAGCTGCAGCAACGGCTCATGTGTTATGCTAATTTCGCTTTTTATTGTTCACTGCTCGCCTTTTGCTGCCATCTTCGTCAGAAGCAGACGATTAAAGCGAAACAGGAAATCAGCCATCGCCGCCCCGTTTACCGTTAGTTTCGTTGGCAGCGATGGCGACGTAGGCGCCGCAACTGAGGTGGCAACTGAGGCGGCAACTGAGGCAGCAGCGACCGAACGGCAGAGGCTGCCGGCTGCTGACAAAAGCCAAAGGCCATTGAATTGCCTTTTCATTACGACAACGGCGAGAAAGGCCGGGCTTGGAGATACATATATACAGATACAGTGGGACTTCGGGAAGAATAACAATCCAAAGAGTCAGAGAAACTTTATAGTTACGATTTATTTTCAAAGTGTTTTCCCTAATGGTACATATTTTCCTTTTAATTGCTTTTCTTTTGATTTCTTTGGATATTAAATACAATTTTAATAATAATACATACATTTCAATATTATTTATTTTATATATATTATATTATATATTAAGAACTAAATTATATAGTTTCCTTGAAATAGTTTCTGTTTTTAGTTACAGAATTCCGCCTGTATGAATGTATCTACATCCATCCACCCGTCAGCGCAAACACGGCCAAGCCAACTCATTGAAACTCACACAGACAGGCGGTGGCAAGGGGGAGGAAGCGAAAGCAATCGGCCGTAACAAAATTTCCGACACGTGCGACAAAATTGCCTTCCAAGGGGGGGTTTGGTAGGGTCGGATTCGGGTCGGGTTGGGATGGCTGCGAGCTGTGGGGTTGCTGCCCGAGGCCCCTCCGGCTTAGGCAACCAGAAAGGCAAAAAACCAAAACAAACTCAAACCCAGAAAACCCGGTGGGCCTACCTCTGCCTGGGGTTTCCCTTATTTCTGGCAGTGTGTGCACTCTCGAATGTTGCTGCAACATTGTTGCTGAAACATTTCCGCTGGCGGCGGGCAGATGCGTTGGCGACTTTGAAAATTGTTCGTTAAATGTGTGTCAATGGTTCTTGTGGAACGCGGGTCTATAAATAGTTTCTATTTTGACGGATGCTCAGACATAAGCATGTGCAAATAAAAGTCAAGTCTGGCCTTACATTTTATTGGAATTATATTCCGCCGATAACGCCAGCGATAAAGCTTAGGGGTCTAATTTGCTTTGCACAAGTCAGTTTGTTAATTAGTGACTAATCAGCTGAAACGTGGAATATTAATTGGTATGAAAAGTGCTGTTTAAGTTAGAATATTGAACATTTTGTTTTAATATTAAATGAAACATTTTAACCAAATATAAATGGAAAATATATATATTTAAAATCTGTATTTCAAGTACTTCAAAAGATAAATTAAAACCAAATCAATTTAAATCACTACTGACTTTAAATTCAAGTTATTATAATGTTTATTTTAACATCTGAAAATTAAATTAAATTACATTAAATTGTTTATTTTGAGCTCTTTAAATGTATTTATATTATTGAACTCGCAAAATAAATAGAATTTTTGTAAAGATTTTAAACATTAACCGATTTTCTGTAAATTTTTTTGACATATTTATTTTTTTAATGAATATTTGTCTTATGAATTACTACCAACAGTTTATTAAAAAGGGTGTTCTTATGTATTTTATTGTTCTTTAAGTTATTTTTATAAATATTTATATATAAAATGCAATACAAATTATTTTAGTTTTGTAAAAATAAACCTTCATGTATTTATTTTAAAGTTGCCATAAAAAATTTAAAACATAATCATCTAAAATGCTTATTTATTTATTAGAAGCTGACATCCATATAGGCTTCGTGTATATTTCTTATTCTAATTTATAAATTTATTTTGTAACAAAATAATATTAAAAATCGCTTTTAAGTAAGCAAAATAAAATTTATGACTTTTAAAAATTAAATTGGCTACCCTAAAATCCCATTGAATAAATAAATCTAAGTAACATTTTCTACATCATTTTCAGAAACTATCTTTGCGCCACGTTTGTGGGGTGTACGGCACGGTTGGCGACTCCTGAGCTGCCGTTAAAACGTCGGTCGGTCGACGGGTCGCGTTCATTCTGCTTTGGGCCGTCGAAGCGTTCGCAACTCGTGCAACAAACTGGAAAAGCACTGCGCGTTCCGGGAGTTTCGAGAGAGCAACGCCGCCGCCGAGTTCGCATATCGGCGCTGTCGGCCATATCCGTGTTTGTTGTTTGCCAGCGCGTGTGCTCGCTAGTGTTTGTGTGTGTCTGAAGCCGAGTGCCGCAGTGTGTGTGTGTCACTGTTATCGTTGTTGTTGTGCGACCGCTACACGCGCAACGAAAGCGAAAGTTTTGTTTGGCGCGCGTGTTGCCATTGGCGTCTATGAATTTGCACACACACGTCCCGCCGCCGAGAATAGATTAAAAGCGTGCGAAAACAAATATAAATAAATATATATTTGTACAACAACAACAACAAGAAAAAGGCGGAAAAATAATGCTCATTATTTCCAATGAGAGTGCATTAAATTAAGGGTATCTAGCGGAAAGACAAAGTCAGCGCCAAACATCCCCCACACGCCAACATTTATCCTCGGTAAGTCCCATCGCTCGGGAAAAGGTTTTGGCCATAAATCTCCGGGCATTAGCGTTTAGCATTTGCCAACATTTCGTGTGCCACACGTGCCGCGCGGCAGCATAATAATACAACAACAACAACAACAACAAAAATTGCACTTGACAGCCGACTTCCGATGCTGAAAGCTCTCCTCCTCGCAACTAGAGATGCTGCCTCGGATTTCCCAGCCTCCTCCACTTGAACCAATTTCGAGTTTTTTTTTCTCTGTGCTCTCCTCACCTTCTGAAGGACGAATTTAGGTCAGGATCCGTGGGCTTGATGAGATGACGCATACCATGGATGCCCTTTGGCATTTTGCTTGCTGCCGAGTGCGCTGCAAGTTGCAACTCTTGACTGCAGTGCGACGGCGGGTCACATGGCGTATGCGCAATATTGATTTCTTAAACTTGCTGAAAACTAAACAAATGTGTGTGCCTTTTAAAAGAGTTAAAATAAGAAAAGAAAACAAATTAGCAAAAATTGGCTCCGAGTCCGCTGCAAGTTGCAACTCTTGACTGCAGTGCGACTGCGGGTAACATGGCGTATGCGCAATATTGATTTCTTAAACTTGCTGAAAAGCAAAAAAAATTTGTGTGGTAATGTAAAAGCTTAGAGCTAGGAAAGTAAACAAATTAGGGAAATAAATAAAGGCCAATAGGGGTGGCAGATTAACCATATGTGAATCATTTTCTGTGATATGTGATGCAATAAAAAATTTATAAAACCTGGCCTGGGAAAAGGGGGGTTTCCCAAAAATGTTTGTATGAAAAATTATAATATTTTAAATATAATTAATTTAATCAGTGATTAACTTGAAATGTTATTTGAAAATTAAAATATATTTCTGTAGAATACATAATAAAATAAATGATAAATTTCTGTACAAGTTCTGTACAAAGAAAACCACAAAGCATAAAGTTCAAAGAAAGAATTTATACCCCTATTAATGCCCTAAATAATTAATATTCCCCAAGCTATGGGGATTTCCAATGTTTATCTAGACATCATTTCGAAATCATTTTGTATTCACACTTCACAAAAGAAAATAATATTCAGCATGAGTTACCATTTAGCCCTTTCTTTATTTGTTCGCCGTCGAATTCTCCGAAAAAAGATAAAACATATAACTTCCTTCCTCCATGGCCAGACACCTTAATGGCTGTTTTGTTTTTCTCCAACCATAAAACCCAAAAAACTTAGCGTGTGAAATATCTGCGAGGAGAGCAACGAACAAAACCTCACCCGAGGTTACGGTCTTCTCGAAAAATAAAGAATAGAGATGTTTGGGGGGTTTTTCTGGGCCACTTTTTTTTTGTTTTGCAGCTGCCTCTTTTTTATGAAGTGCTAAGGAGAAGCGATGGCTCAGCTAAAGTGAATCAAGCTGTGACTTTTACAATCGACAGCTGTTTGTTTATTTATTTACTTACTGGGAAACCAATGCAGTTGTTTAACTAAGACTTTCTGCTTGACAAGCCATTGGGTAAAATAAGAGACGGTCTTTTGAGTGGAGTATTTGATGGATACAAAAAATGTTTACTATATAGAAAGGAGGTGTAAAAAGTTTTATTTATTTATTACTTTATTTATAAATAAATCAAAAAATTGGAAATATCTGGAATATATTGCAAAGCAGAAAATAAAAATATATCTAATTATAAAACAGTTTACAAATAACTAAACAAAATTTGTTAACCAAAAATATGAGTCTTTTTTTATTAATAATAAAGTACACAGGTGTTATAGTTACGTGTCATAAATATTAAACTTCCGTTGGCAAAATGTATCTAATGCAAAATGTATCTAAAGTCCCTTCCGTTTTATGTCCTAAAGGCCAACAGGAAGTTGCCATATACATACATATGTACGTGGCCATTATAACGTACAGGTGGCAATGCCCCCCCACTCCTCCTTTCTATCTATTTCATATCTATATCTGCGATAGGTAACTCTTGCGCGTGTTCGGGAGGCCGCTCCATTCATGACACCCCATGACGCCCATAATCGTAGATTTATCATTTTTGGTCGAACGAGCGCGTTCCGCATTACAACAACAAACAAAATAGCAATACAAAAATGAGCGAAAAAAAATATGAGCCCCATCCGATATATAAATATAAACAAACAACAACGAGGGCAGCAGAGAAAAAAAAGCTGATATGCGGATCGGCAGAGACGTCGACGGCGATGGCGACGCCAGCTTTGAACCCGAATGTGGAGAAACGGGAGCGCGCGCAGCTTGGCCGGCGCAACACGTGCGTCGTTAATTCAATACAAAAAAAAAAAAGAAAATAAATAAAACAACAAATTTACACACAGACCCTAACACAAAATATACACATAAAAAAACCAGAGCAACTCGGCCATTTTCTCTAGGCCGCCGAGGGGGAGGGAAGGAGGGAAGATAGTAGCACAAAAGTTCATTAATGGCATGTGAGCCCGCCTTTGTGTGTGTTAGCCATTGTTTTTGGCCGGCTCTCTCGTGGCTTGTGCTTCAGATTATGGCAGGAGCAGGGTGAGAGCGGCTTTTATCGCTCTACTCTCACCCACACTCTAGGCTCTAATCACAGTGAGCAAAAAAATGGAGAGAAGAAAGTATCTAGCGAATACTTTGTTTTGTATCTTTCTTAAAAGGTATCCTTGGGATTGTGCAGAGAAAAAAATATTTTAAAAGCGTACAAAAAATTATATTAATATTTTCTTTATTATTTTATTAACTACAAAAAGTAATAAGAAATGATCTAAAAATATAAATAATATTGCTATAAATTATATGCCTTTCTATCTATATTATTACTTTAATTATATTAAATACAAATCTGATGGTGGCTCTTCTTCTCCTATATCCTTTTTGTAAGGACTTCTCCAGCTAATCCCGTACCAAAAATAACAACACAAAACCCTGAATTCATCACAATATAATTTTTTTTTTCGCTGTGCTTTGCACGAGTTTATTGTTTTCTCTTGGCTTCGCCCTTGTCTGTTCGCCGTGCTCGTGTCTATGAAATTATCGCCAAGTGGGCTACGACGACGACTGCGATGCCGGCAGCGACTGCGATTGAATGACAAAGTCTTCTTTGTTTTTGTCTGTGCTTGGATTTTTTTTTTTCAACGTTTTTAATTTATGCAGGCAACTACAAAATTAATTCTCTTTTTCGCTGTGGCTTTTGGCCATGTCGTTTGGCGTCTGTGTTCGGTCGCACGTGTGCGGCACTTCACGCTTGTGTGTGTGTGGGGTGGGTGCTCCTGTGTGTATCTATGTGATTGCTGTTGGGGACTTTATGGGTGTGTGTGTGTGTGTGTGTGTGGGGGGGAGGGGGGGAACATTATTTTAAACTGTAACATCTGAAAATGCTAGCGGCTTCTGTGAGGGCCCCATGAATGCCAAATGTGAAACACGAGACGCAGCAGTAACAATAAAAAATTGCCTAATTTCTATGGTATAATTAATTCGGCTAATGGCTTATTAAGGGGATCACGCTGTGGGATCCATTGAGATTTATTCAAATCCCAGAGAATAAATTAACCGTTTCCGGAAGGAAATTAATGTGTATTAATAGAATGAAGTGATTTTCGAAGAATTTGCTTGGGCAAAGAAAATTTAACTATAAAATTTGGAAAGTTTTGGGTATATTGAATTGGGTTTTAGGGAAAAATTAGAAGATATTATGAATGAAAATTAATATTGGAATAAAATATAATCTATATTGTATTATCTATCTGGCTTATTTGGCATATGTGTCGTATACGCAATATTTACCAATTGTTTCGATAGGAAATTCACATTAAGAATAGTTTTTGTTCTCTTTCAGATATAATATATAGCTTTTAAGAGTTTTAATAACTATAGTTTATATAGTTCTTCCGCTTTGTTTTTTTTTAACTACAAATTTAGCACTTGAACTCTCCTATTCTCGATACGTGTCGTATACGCAATGTTTACCAATTGATTTTAACGGAAATTCTCAATGAGACTAGTTTTGGTTCATTTTCTGATATTAAATATATTTTTTAAGGTTCTTAATATTTATAGTATATATTGTTCTTTCGCTTTGTTTGTTCTTAAACCAAAAGGTGAGCACTTGAACTCTTCTATTTGGCATACGTGTCGTATACGCAATATTTACCAATTGATTTGAACGGAAATTCCCATTGAGGTGTAGCTATGTGACATAACTATAGTATTTGCTGTTCGGTTATTAAAATGACAGACAATTAAATTCAACCCCAGCCCAGGCTTGACAAGGTAGAGTGATAAATGGGATTTCTCATCATTTATTATTCTCAACATGAAGTGGAAATTTCACGGCTAAAATTATTATCATAAAACATTACTCAGTGGACAATTAGGTTTAATTTTAATAAAAATATTATTTTATTAATCTGAAAAATATAAAAAAATGTTAAATATACAATTTTTAATTTTAAAAATAATTTTAAAATGTTTTTACATTTTTCAGTTGGCTTTATCTGAAGAAAATGGTATTTTATTTTCATACAAAGCTACCTTTTTATTATGATTACATTTTTTGAAGTAGTTTTTACGGCTAAGTCAGGTGCTTTTATTTATTTTTCCCTGTGTAGTAGCTGCCACTCGAGGTTGGCTCTTACATCGCCCTACATCAGCTGTTTGCACTTGGCCATGTTGGGCAAACACTTGGCCAGCTGCCGGGCCATATAGCTAATTGCTGACCCAATAACGAGAGACACACGACGCCTTAATAAATATAAAAACAAATACAAATGTAACTGCGAGCGATTGAGTGCACGCGCCAGTGTTTGCCGATGTGCTAGCGGGGGCAGGCGGAAATACTTGTTTAAGGGAAATTAAACCGAATTTCCCCATCCTCGATTAGTGTGCATCTGTATGGGCCCCCTCATAAATGAGCCACACGTGCGGCTAAGACAAGCAATATGGTCTCTATTGTCTCTATATTTTTTTCCTTCCATTTTATGACCACATTAGCGAATTATATTTCACTGCCATTCAAAGCGTAGAGACAGCGACTAGGCAAACATAAATTAAACAAAGGCGGGGCGGTAAGCTCGGGGGGATTGGCCAACACGCGCCGCTTCTGGTTTCTGTTCGCAGTCGTCTTCGGAACAAAAAAGAAAGAAAAAGAAATATATATATATAAATATTTCGCAGTTCTTCAGGGGATGCCCCATGGTTGGCTACTGTCAGTGAACTGTTTTGGCCATTCGGCGACTCTTTTGTAATGCCTTCTCTGGGCCCAGTTAGTCGGCTATCTTGAAAGAGTCGATCTCTCTGACTCACTTGGGTTGTGAAGCCACGAGCGAATAATTCTCCATTGTCTGCAGTTATTAAAAATCATAATCTCTTGCCCCTGGGATCTGGTTACCAGGAAAAACATATATAAAAATGTTTTTCTTGGAAACATAATCGCAATTGTGACTTAAGTAAGAATGTTTTTTGTATTATCTTCACTGAAATAAACCAGACCTTGACCTACTTAGTCAGAAAATGTTTTTTGTATTATCTGAACTTGTTCTTTATTTTTAAAGTTTACTGTTTAATGACTTCATAAGCAGCAAATATTTTTAAACTAATCTAAAAGGCCATGTACTTGGCTAGTAACAGATGTTTGGATATATGTACCCCCAGAGGCATTACGAAATAGTACCCACAACCATTTATCATCACACTTTGCGGTTATTAACCGATAATAAATTATTGCAGTCCATATTGGGATTATATTTAATTGGCAATACAGGCACAAAATAAAAAGCGATAATTGCTATAGCTTATCAGCTTTCTGATATTCGATTAGCTATTAATAAAGTTAATTGCATTTAAGCTTCCTATATAAATGATCACAATTGAAGCTGTTTCTTTATTCAATTATGTGACTCAGCAAAAAGTCTTTAATTAAATTGTATTGGCTTTGCTAAAATGCTAACTAAAAATAGGTATTTTGTATATATAAAACATTTGCAATTGAGGGCAAAAATTACAATATCGCACACACACGTGCCTGCGGAAAGTCATTAATTAATGGTAAATGTTGCTCATAACATTTTTATTATGTGCCACGCAGAATTATTGCCGACAAAATGTCAAACACTCAAAAAATACTTCAAAGCGAAAATTTATATTCGCAAATCATTAAATTCATTCGAATTTAAAAGACAACAATGAACAGGCTCCACTTCTACTCTGCCCACGATCCAATTAGCTCCAACAATCGAAGCCAATAAAAGGTGTATGGCATAAAAAAAGCCAAGATATTCATTTTGCTGAAATGAAACTGAAATTTGAAACACTCTCTTATGCCTTTTCGATATGCAAAAGATCTATTAATTAGTGACGCACGACCTGTATCAATCACATTGGCGTTTTATGCTTCATGTCTTTTGGGAGATCTGGTTTCGCCTTGTGGGCTTGACAATCAAACATTTTATTGAAGCTTTAGGCATTCAGACGTTTAGCTAATTAGACTGTTGATTAATTTACGTGTGGTTGAAGAGCGGAACATAAAAACAAAGGAATTAATGTCGGTTTTTCGGGTTTGATAAAATGAAAAATGCGATCAACTTAAGCTTTGCCTTTGGACAGCATTCTTTGTTTAATGTTAATGCTCTCTGATTTATAGTTTCGATTTAGGTTTTTGGGGGTATATCTCTGATTTATCTGAGAGATTATTATTTAATTTAAGGAATTATATAATTATATAACAAAAGAATGAAGATCATGTGATAGTTTTCAATAAAGTATTCCTCTTTATTTAAATTATGATTTACTATTCTAACAAATACTAAAATAGCTTTGTAAAATCAATTTAAATTAAGTAATTCTCTTCTTTAAATTATACAAAAAATACAAACACATTTACTAAAAGATTAAAAGCGAATCATTGTCCAGCTTGTCTTGAGCTGAAATCTCTGCTCGATGACCAATAAAATCCCGACAATGCTTGCCTCAGAGAACTCTGTTCCTCTTAAGTGTGTGGTTTTTTTTTTTGCTGTTCCTGGTTGTTGTTTTATCTCTGTCATTTCTTGGTTGTTATTGAATTCCTCTTATCGAGAAGTCATAATTTGGCACACGTGTGTCTCATTTAATGTTTTTGGCTTTTATTTGCTTTCCTCGCCTGCCATCGTAAACTTTTATTGCCTTTCGGCGGCTTCAATTGGGCAACAGAAATTTCATCGCTATCATCAACGGTTCTGTCTCGATCTGATCTATTGGACATGCTAATGCTAATCTCTGGACCTTGTCTAGACCGCTCTTAGCAAGTGTGTTGGAAAAAACACTGCAAAAAAGGTGAAGGAAAAAGCTGTCGAGAAAGGCAAGCCCACATTTGACACGTTTTTCTCCCCAACTCCGAGCGTATCTAAATACAATTATGACGCATGTTGATTGCCTATTTAGTTGTTGTTGCCCAGGTCTTACCTGATATTTTTTGTTGCTATTTTTTATTTGTATTTTTTCTCTGCTGTCACTGTTGCTGCCTGACTGTCAGGCGCATGTGCTGAGATAAGAAGGAAAATTAGCACTTTGACTTTGTGGTAGAATGACTTGCCCATGGGGCAACATGAGCAGTTTTGCACTTAGTGCAAACAAGTAATGGAAAATAAATTCAATTAACGAAGATAAGATGCCCTGGAAGCTAACAATGAGCTAACTTGGATTTTAAATTAATTTAAAGCGAAAATACACAGAGAATCTGACAGTTACTATACTTAGAATCTTACTGGTAAAGATTAATATTAATTAAATCATAAAATAAAGTAATTGAGTTAATTAATAAAATTACTTAAAATGGTTTTGAATATTCGAAGCACTATTAAAAAATATAAAAAAGGCTTTAAATTGAATATACCTTAAACATTAAATAAAACTTATTGCAAATAAAATACGAAATTCAATCAAAATCGCATCAACTCTTTCCATATACCCTTTCCTCCCAAAAAACCCAGAGTATTGCCCAAACAAAAACGCAAATCTCAAGCAAACACAGCCCCATGTAAACAATAAATGTAAGAAATAGTCATAAAAATACACCTGCAGCGGAAAGTTTTATTTGTTGTCTATAAAGAGATGGGATTTTCTGTTTGCCAGCGGCGGCGTCTTTAAAAATTTTGCGGCGCGTGTAGTTAGTTTGCTAGATAAGGTTTGAGAAATAAACGGAATGCCCATTTAGAGATTACATAGCCAAGGGTGTGACGGTAATTAGAAAGGAAAAGGAAAATTTAATACCATCCACTAAGCTGACACAATATTAAGTATACGCCCTGAAGGACGACGCCAGCGACACACTCGCACTCAAGCTGCTTCGAGCACTTTTCATGTAAATAATAGCCAGAATCATTGGGGTTATGAATATTTCAAGTCCACTTTCGGTTAATGCAGATGATGGAAGCCAACATTTAGAAAAACGAGACCCCAGTGCAATTTAAAACGATTCCCGAGCACACTCACAAAGGCCAGACACGTCGACCATAGCCAGACATCCATGAATGCTCATATGCACAGGGGAAATTAGTGTTGATAATATATATTAATTGTCTTGTAAATTAATATATATTTTGAGATATATTTTGCTTAAAAAATTCTTAAATTGTTTTATAATTGAGATACATTTTGCTTACCATTTTGCTTATCTGAAACATATCATTTTATGTGTTGTAAGTTGAAAGATTTATAAAATTTAAGTGGTTATAATCAAAGAATTAAAATACGGAAAATATACGAAATTTTTTCAATTCAAATTCCTATAATTTTCAAAGACATTTCTCTCCGTGTACCCATGTCTGCTGTGTCGTCTGAGGGAGTGCCTTAACTCATGTGAGGGAACAAAGTGAGGCATTGTAGTGCCCGCAGCGTTTAGCATTACACATGACAAATAAACTTCAAAATATTGTGTATACGTTCCTGCAAATAATAAAGAACGAGAACAAGTTCCTTGAACTCTTATTTCTCCGTTGACAATATTTTGTCTTTGTGTTGTGGCCGCCGGTCACAAGTGTCTGCCCCAACAATTTGCCAAAAAAAAAACACAAAACGAAAATAAAACCAAATACATAAATACACGAAAAATAAAAGAGAAAATCAAATTTCCCTTCCGTTCCGGTGGCGTGTGAAAAGTCATTGGCATAAGCAGATTCCTTTGTTTCGCCTTAGTTTCAGCTTTGTCTTACTTCTCGCTTTTGACAGCTGACAACAGTGCGTGTGTTTTGTTTTTACTCTCTCTCTGTTGTCGTGTTTTTTTTTGTTTTTGTTTGTGGCGTGTCATGTTGAACAATTATTGGCTAATTTGTAGGCACGCAGCGGGAAATCTCATCACAGCGGCTTGATTGACTTGACCTCCGACCGGTGGCGGCGGGTCAGATCTACAGGTGTTTGTGCGGAGCGAGAAACGTGTCTCAAATTGTTGCTCACCCCAAAAAATTGAGCCTTAAATCTGCTCTGTGTTGTACACTTCCCGGTGTCATGGCTTTTCTGCTCTAGGAAGACAAGGTTCCTATTGCCGCCTCACAGGACATTTCCCTTCCCACCTCCGGTTCGACCTTCTTTGCTTTAGGCCCGCACGCGCCGCATTAAATTTGCCACTGGGGCAATTCGTTGAGGCTTAGTATTTGTTACGCACATTTCGGTCTTTTGTTACAGACATTTCCCAGTCTCCGCTTAAGGGACAAGCGGTTGGGATAATTACACATGGAACAATTTGTTGTGTTTCTTATTTAGAATTAAAATTTATAAAATACAACTTTTCTTTCCTTATTAATCTTTCAACGAAGCTACACTTTTCCCAAACTAAATCAAACTCAATGAATAGGGACTACCCAGAATATATATATATTTAAATATATAAATATTTTCCTCTGTGTTCTATGGCTCTCCCTGTATCGGATCAGGCATCCAGACTTTAACTATCGGATGACGGATAAGGCATAAATAATGAAATGTAATTTCAGCGCAATATTGGCGCATTGACATCGACCTGAAAGCGAGGGACGTGCTGGCGGTTGGGCCTGGCAATCTTCTTAACCGCCCACAAGTATTTTAAATATTGCGGGTAGAGGGTAGTGACTAGAGGGTAGCGGGTTCGGGTTTGAGGTTGGCAACGGGGGACAGGTTGGTAAAATGCCGTCAAGGGCCGCAAACATTTCATCATCGTCGCGAGCGCTTTTACCAAATGTAATTACACTCAAGAGATACACGTGCCGTCAACAGCCTTGTTGCTCTTCGTCTTTTTGGGCGTTTTTCAATTTGAATTTGACTGCCGTCAGGCGGGACTCATCCTCAGCTTCTCCTCCTTCTCCCCTGATGAACACTTGAGCAATTTCGTGTGCCCGCCAAAATGCTTTCCCATCAATATTCTGCCCAACCCCGGACAGACGCCCATTCCCGCCAGTCACTTTAAGTTTGTTTACCTTTGGCCGTTGGTCGTTAGCCAGGATTTGGAGCACGCTTAATGAGCTTGGGTCCGGAGCTCTGGTGCGTCATCTTGAGTTTCGGTTTCGGTGCCAAGGCCCACGCTCACGATGGCGCTGTGAAATGTCAACCCGGAGATTGGACTTGGGACTTTGAACTCTGGACCAAGCGCTGATTGTTTGCCACGAGTGATTTATGTAGTTTTAATGGATTAGTGGCTGTGATCCGGTTCGGTTGGGTTTTTAAGAAGTAGTCAAAGCTTGATGGGAAAATCAGCTTAAGAGGTTAAGAAAATCCACATTTTGAATAGAAATATGTGGATCTATATTTACTATATTTTACAAGCTTTTAACTATTGAATTCCAGACTACAAAAAATTCTACAAAATTCTTTGATTAAAACTTCGTCACACGCTTACCGATTTCCTGTATAATTTTAGCCCCCATAACTTTTAAAATTCCCAAATGACTTAATTTATTAAGCTTATAAAACGATGCTAGCCAACTTCCGCTGAGTGTTCTTATCGCCACCGAAATAAACTCAATTTACGATCCGGCATATCCTCTGCCAAAATGTGTTCTGAATTCTGCAAGGGAATCACTGCAACTGGCGAACAAATACCAAACAATGCCAATTGCGCCAAAAGTTAAACGAACTCGTACGAATTTTATTATTTAATTTTATTTTGATTACTGCCCGGCGCGTGCAGTTCGTGGGGTTGTTAAGCCACGCAGGCCATTTAATCAATTAATCAATTCGACGACGGCTTCTAATTAATTCTCTGCCTTTATTTGCAATCTCTCTTTTTGCAGTGTTAACTTTTGCTGCCAAGGAAAAATATAGTATAAAAAGGAGGTCCTGTGATAAGATGACGCCCACCATATGTTCGGATAAGAAGCAGCTGCGCGAGACGCGGCGACATCATGGCGTGGCCACAGTCACCACATCATCCGCCGCCACAGCCACCGCATCCTCGTCATCATCGTCCCCAGCCTCAGCCTCGTCCTTAGCCTCGACATCTACAGCTGGTGCCACACAAGTCAGCTCGGTGCTTGCCTATGGTGAGTAAACAGACGGTGAAGAAGATGTAGTTAAATGCAGAGAGAAATATTTAGGTATTTTCATAAGAAAATTAATACCACTGAAATAAATTTAATTTAATATTAAAAAAGAGGAATTGTTATATAGTATAATATGTAAAAGATTGTATTTTTTATACATAATATAAAACCTTTTTTTATTTACCCAAGGAACATATTGTGTAAGTCGCTTGACGACTTCTGTCGAGCTTGTGGTGGGCGCACGAGGCGTATACGTAACATTGCCTTATACATTCATTGCAATCTACGCTTTGTGTTCTTTCTGCTTTGTTTTTTATATTTTTTTATTTTTATTTCTGCTACCCTTCATTGTCAAAATCCCCTGCTGATTTGCTGATGCGACTGTTGTGTGACTGTTACTGCTCTGCTCACGTTACTCGGTCATGTTTAATTAATTTATGTAAACTGGGCCACCCACCTCCGGCCAGTATCTCAGCGTTGTAGCTGCTGTGACTGCTTCTGAGCTCGGTTCTCATATCTCACTTCCTCATTGTCATTTATAATTGTGGTCACAGTGATAGCTCTCAGAACTGGTATTGCTTTTTTTTTCTCTATCTTTAATTTGTTGAATAAATTAACATTAGATTTGCAAATTTCTCAGTTAGATTTTAATAAATAAACTTGTGAGTAGAAAGTAGATATCTGTCAGATACAAAATACAAATCATGTCCCTGGTAGATGCTCAAATATATTTAAAATATATCAGAAATGAAGTAGTAGCCTCAAATTAATTATTTCTAATCAAAATGTAATAAAAAAAAAAAAAATTATACTAAAATTCAAAATCAAATTTTATATTTATATATATATATATATATATATATATATATGTCAATTTTCGACATTATTATCTTGACCACATCTGTGTAGCAAAGTGCTCGCATGCACGTGCCCTGTGCGATGATGGGTCGCATTGGGATTTTCACGTGTTGGCCTCCATGCTGCCGCCTTGGCGCTGTACAGCTGCTGATGTCGCTGCTGCATTGAGGGCACGCGAGTTTGGGGTTATGCCACAAGAACTCAACAATTTGCGTCAGCAATTGGCTCCAGCTGCTCTTCCGCCTGCGTTGCTGCTGTTAGGTAAGACAGACTCGAGTGGCAAATCTGGCTGACACGTTTATATAAGCGATCTAATGCCGCATGACTGGCAACGAAAAGGAAGTGGATATATGTATATGTTAAGTGACGAATGAGCTTGAGCCCAAGAAAGGGAATTTATTTTGGAACTAATAATTGCTAGTATTTATTATTTGTAATTTGGAAAACTTATTTAAGAGCTTAGAAGTGAATAGGAACTGGGATATATAGTTATACAAAAAATAAAATTGTTCAAGTTCTGGGAAGTAATAGAAACTAAGATATATTGGTGTACACTTTAGTTTTTCTATGTTTTTTTAGTCGTTTCGGTATTTGGAACTGCAAAATATATTTTATAATTCCGTTTAGCAGGAAAGTAAAGTTTTAAATTCATAAATATTATATTTAATAATAGGCAACTGTAATTAAATATCATTAGAGTGAGGCCTTCGCTTTCTCAATAATGAATATTTAAGAAAATATAGTTTCAACTTTATCAACAAGAAATTAAATAAATAAAAGTTTGTTAACAACATAAAATATAAATTAATTTACTATTAAAATGTTGGAGTTCCTGGAATATAATAATGATTATTTATTTTAATACAAAGAACAATTAAAAGTATATTAAATATCGAAGACAAAGAACAATTTAATATTACTTTCAACTTTCAAATTTGTAATATTTGTATTATTATTATTATTACTATTATTAGTTATACAGTTTCTCTATAAAATGTTTAATAAAAGTATTGAAGACTTTTCTCAGAAAACTTATTTACATCCAATAGATAATAAACCCTTTAGAATTAAATAAACAATAAACTAAACCAATTCACACAAGAAAATAAGTTAACCTAGTCTAGAACTAGTCATACACATATTCTATAAATATATATAAAAAAGTCTTCAGCTCTTTAAGCTTTTCTTTCCCCCATACCATATATTCTTTCAAACCCCGCCCCATCGAATGATGTTCACTTATTACTCATTAGCCAAGTGTTATTGTACGAATATTTACCTAGATTTTTTCCAAGAAATATATTTCACAATTTCACGAAACCATAGGCTGAGGAAAAGGGGGGTTGGGACTTCGCTACATAAGTGTGTGTGGCATAACCTCCGCACGTTTTTGTTGCTGCTGTGCCACTTTTGCTGGGTTTATTTACATGTTTTGCACATTTGCTCCGCTTGCTTTTAGCCAACTTTGCTCTTTTTTCGTTTTTTCCTCTTTTTGCTTCTGCTACCGACTTTATTGGTGCCATATTCAATGTGAATTCATTGAAAGCACTGCCACTGCCGCTGCTGCTGTTGCTGGTGTTGTTGCCATTTTATTTGTGCTCGTTGTTGCCTGCTAATTTCCAGCAACACATAAAAATAAACCTAAAGAAATACACCGACACACATCTAAGTCAAAAAATGGGTGTGACGAGGCCACGTGCGAGCCCCTTGCGATTTCACATCCTCTCGTAGCCCCCCCTTAACTCTCGCCCCTTTTCCATTTTCCAACTGCTTTCTCAGGGGCCTGGTATGTTGGCCAATGCCCCCGCCCTCTGGCTTTTATTTTAGGCATTTAAAATTTTATTTTCAAGCCTCACCGGTGACTAATTCACCGAGAACGGAACGAGGCACGTGCAGTCCCACTCACTCCATTACTCATCATCTTCATCAATGACGCGGCTGTAAGCAGCTGAGAAAGTAAAGTAAGCTGGAATAAAATGCAACATTTTTAAGGGATAAATTTGTTATCAATACTTAAATATTTAATAATGAATATGTATATTGTAAAGTAAATATAATTTGTAAGTAAGCTGATATCGTGGCATACAAATGAATTTTAAAGAGTATAATTATATATTTCAAGCAAGATATTTTTAATTTTCAATTTATAAATAGACTTTCCTTACACGTTTTAAGTTTTTACAACTTCTGGGAACTGCAAGTTGAAGGCAATAACAACTGCGAGCCAGAAAACGATGTATGACAGGTACATGTGCCTTCGACTGGCAGCAGTTAAAAGAAAGCTGTAAAAATATACATTCATAGAATAACAAAAATTGAATACAACAAGGTGAGCAATTAGAGGTATTTATGCCAAAGCAACAAGGCGGGGATACTTCCTGGTTTTTAGCTGAGTGCACAACAGGGCGTATACTTAATATTCTAAGGCAGCCTTCAAAATATGCATAAGCTGGAAGAAGCGAAACTTTGTAAGCTTCTTGAGTTCTTGTTCATTTTAAACAAAAAACAAAACAAATAATCTACAAACCTTCAAATCCCATATGTTTTATAATGCCTCCCCACAGTAGGTGCTATTAAATTGTTAAGGCTGCGTATACGTAATGCATTTCTCCCCCTGAGTTGCACTCTCACGTTGCACTGCACTAGGCTCTGGTTGGCCCTGCAGTTGGCGCAATCAGTTCCGACCCCGCTACGAGGGAGCCAAGGGTGTGCACCGCCATGTGCAGCGCAAAACGCGTCATGACCCTGACCATAGACACAGTCGCTAAAAACAACGATTGGAAAATAAGTTTGAATAATGTGGTGTGCCTGGGTGAGAGTGTGTGTTTGTGTGGGGAAAAGCTAGATAGTGTGAAGGGTGCACTTGGAAAAAGTTTAATGATGGCAAGGTGCCGCTGGTAGTTTTCCGGGAAATTAATTTTCAATTATAGATTATTTTAAAACAATGATACAATACTTGTTGTGGAACGAAATAAGGTATAAAATGTTTGAACTAGTTTTACAAATAATTTAAACTCCCGGAATATATATATTTAAATTCTTTAAAATGAATACTTAACTAAAGTATTTTATTTATTATAATTGAATAGAAAATATTCGGATTCAGTTCTTTCTATTAAAAGCTCTTTTAGAACCTCTAAAATATTTTATAAAAATATAATCTCTTTGCAGTTTAATGAAAAACGAAATAAATAACCCATCTTGATCCCAATTTCGCTCTAATTTTTTGTAAAGTGTGGGCTATTGTCGTGACTTCCACCAGCTGATAGTTGCAAATGAGCGTTACAAAAGTGTTTCGACTGCGAATTGATGCGAAACGCGTAGTCAACGCCAAAGCGATTGGCCGTGGTGCCGGTCACGTTTCGGGCCCACACGCGATTCAAATAAGTCTATATATATATAGGTATACAATGTACAAGAAAGTATATATTTCAATATATACACGAAACGGGTTGGTCATAGATTAAGAAATCGGTTGACAACCAAGTAATTAGCACTTTAGCAGTCGACTGCACCTTGGCCATAGCAAAAGCATAGCTGACACTTTTATTTTTAATAAGAAAATCAGTTTAATTATAAACAAAATAATCGTTAATGTATTTTGTTTATTTATAAATAAATGTTTTTATTTTTTGGTCTTAATTCTAAACTCTTTTCTACATAAACTATTACTTAATTTAATTTATAAAAATGTGAAACGCTTTATGCTCTTAAAATAATTATTTCTTTATCATAATAAAAATGATTAGGAATTGAAAACTTTTAAGTAAAAATATTTATTTATAATGTTAATAAAATAGTTTACTCACTTCGTCCCACTGTAACCTCTTTAAGCTCTGCCTTGCTAAACTATATACGTTCTTCCATTGTTCTTTGCAGTGGCCAAAGGTTCGATGAACCCCTCGAGTCGTCGTCGCCCGATGAGACTGCAACGAAGACTGTCGCCCTTCTCCGCCCGTCAGGCGGCCTCCTCCTCGACGGACACCAGCAGCGGTGTGGAGACAGAGGTGGAAATGGAGTCGGTGCACCGAATGCAAGTAGACGAGGACAGCTACTCGGCTGCCAGGGTGCAGTACCACCAGCAGCAGCAACAGCAGCAGCAGCAGCAACATTCCAGCAGCGACAGCAACATCAAGACAGTATTACAGCCTAACTCCTTCAGTAGCAAGCACAACAGATCGACGGCACCGGCGGTGAAGTTCTGCGAGGAGGTGCCCACCGAGGAGGAGGACGACGATGGCGGCGACAGTGGCTATGGATACAGCCAGGAGCCGGTTAAGGATCTCCACCTGCAGCAGCACTATCATCATCACAACAGCGACGGCCTGCTGTCTATCGCCATTAAGACCATCAAGCTGGTGCAGCGCAACAAGCTGCTCCAGAAGCGGCTGACCCAGCTGCAGCTGGAGACTTCGGAGTTTATTGCCTCCGTGCTGGCCAATCCGGAGAATAGGCAATTCCGCGAGAAGATTGCCCCCAAGCCGGAGGCCAAAGTCAGCAATGTGCTGCTGCGCCACTAGGAGGGCGGAAAAAGTTAAAATAAATATTTAAGGCCTTTTTCTGGACGTGTTAGAGTGTTAGGCATTTTGTAGTTTCATATTCAATCTCATGAGCTGTCAGAAAATTTTATTTATTTTATTTTTTAATGAGTGAGCAGAGAGCAACTTGGCAACATGTTTCTGCAACAATTTAAGGTTCCAAGAAAATTCGTAGTCTGCTTCTGGGCTGCGTATATTAAATGTAAATGTAAATGTATGTAAGATTCATATACCTTACATCATCGCAAATTTAATTTATTTAATAATATTTAATTCAATTTTTAATTCTATATCAATACAACAGCAAAAGTGATATAACGATTAATAGAACCTTTTTCCTACAATTTTAAATAATTAAGTTTTTATTTTAGATGTGTTTTATTTATTGCAATTCATTTAAAAAACATATTTGTTTTTGCAAAACTTAATTTCATTTGTTATAAAAATAGTAACCATTTCCATTATTATATCTTTGAAACCATTTTTTAATAATTTTCTCTGCCAAAAAATATTTGTTCTTTCTTTCAAATATTTTTTTATAAATAAAATAATATTATTTCTCACTTCAACACGTCCAGAAAAAATAATATTCTTCAGGGCCCTTTGTTTTGAGCAATTCGTACTGATTAACTTTATGAGAAAAAAAGAAAAAGAAATGCATCAAAGTTTAACAATTCAAATATACAAAAAATAAACAAAAATCGCTATGCTAACATTTACAAACATAAAAACATAATTTATAAAAATCCCAAAAAAGTCCAAAAGTGTATCTTTATCCGTAGTCGCTAAGTACATTTTATGTTTTACAGTTTTTACACTCAAGAAAATTAATTTATACTATATATTAAACAATTACAATACATTATATATAATATATATATTATATCTAGACAAACAACCAGGCATAATCAATGAAATCCTACGACGCTTTCGCTTTATACAACAAATAGTTCTAGTGAAACTTAATTGATATGCAAAGCAATTGGTTAAATTACAGAATTGAAACAAAAAAGAAACCACTATACGTAATTGAATGTCGGTATTAGCTAATTAACCGATTTCCCTCAATATATATCCTATATACTATATTGAAACTATCAAAATGCTAAGCAAGGCAAATCAAAGCAAAACCAAATTGATAACTAATGAAAAGCAAATCTTTCCAATTCTTAAATTTTCAACTTAACTGACATTTTCCATGTAACATAACTTAGAAGGATATCAAACAAACATCAAAAAAACTCGCAACAAATGATTTCATCAATAAAATTAGTAAGAAAATGAAACATGTTTTTATGCTTACTTACTTCCCCTCAATATTTATATCTGTATATCTGGCGAATAAGGCAAACAAGTCATGGCTAAGTGAGTACTTTGGTCGTGTCAATAACACCCAATCAATGCGTTCAAAGACCGTCTCGGTTTATACAGACAGATCTGACATGGAGTCTGTCATCGAGACAGTCACGAAGAGTCGGGGCTGTTCCAAAAAGTGGTTTGGAAATTGGTAAAAAGGTGGGTAAAACAATGAAAACTTAAATAAATATAAATACAAAAATAAGCACATATTTATAATTAAATTAATTCACACAGAGCGAACAATGACTTCTTTATATATATTTTATAATATTTACAAAATATATTAAGAAATAAATTAGAAACAAATTAATTTTTTTTTAGTTACTTTTTGCTTCAGTATTTATTAAATTTGTATTTATTTATCTGTGTATTGTATTTTATTTTCCCATTTTTATACTACGATTTATGCTATTTTTAAATTTTAAAAACCTTTTCAAAAGATCTCCAGAACACCCCCTTATTGACGTCTGACTGTAATGCATCTCCTCACGATACGCAGCAAATTATTCAGCAATTGTTTCAAGTTCATTCAATTAAGACGGGCCTCCTTAGCCCGGCTAAGACCTTTTTGAGTGCCATTCAGCAGTTGGCTTGTGATTATGATGATGGTGCGCACACCCTTGTCAGCATGTCTACCAAGTATTACTTGGTTTCTTTTTTGGCCACACACTTGACACTCAATTCCAGATCTTGGGCCGTATTATTCGTAATCATAATTTTACCGAAACGATTTTCTGACGTTGGTCAATCACCGAGCTGGGGCTATTATTATTATTGTTGTTAGTTTACAGGCATTATATTGTTTTATTGGGTTTTTTACGCACTCCGGTCACGTCTTCATCTGTTTGGGACACGTGATTTATGGGCGCCCAGTCAGAGTCGAAGTCAGTTATGTTTTTTGGTGGGGATTCATGCACTCAAGAAAGACCCAGCCCACTTGACACTGAAGAGGTTTTATTACCCGGCAAACGGTGCAGAAACTGTTGCGGCCTGCGAACTTGATTTGTGTTTGTTCGTTGATTTTGATGCCATGATTTTGGATTTGTATTATTTGATATCCGTCTGGACAGCCACCGTTTTGCCATCTCCGCGGATATTTGTGGCTGCCTGCCAACCGTTAAATCGCTAACAATATCGCTTGTGTTAGGTTGAGTAAAATCGGATCGGCGAGCTGGTTACCTTGGCAAGGTCGTTGCGGGGAATGTTTGTCCAAGCGATTAAGGTTTGTAAAATAAATTAGAGGTGAGTCAGCTGGAGTGGCCTATAAATAAATATTTCGCACTGACATCAATGCCGTAAGGTATGAATTGTATGCTGCACTTGCAACGTCTGTTTGTTTGGGCTAATTTTCGCACTTCACACTGACATTGCCAGCCACTTGAAAGCTAAGCTAATGTGCAATAACGAGTATGTAAATTGCAATAACTTGGCAAACATTTTATGCATTAGACTGTGCTAATTAAAATAAGGATTCAGGGTCATTTTGGCATTCAATAAAATGTTTACTGTGGCGGCTTGTGAATAGAAGAGATAATAGATTTTTTTGAGCTTGAAAGATTGCACTTGAAATGTAAATAACTAAAGCAGTAAAAATTCTAAGGTCATAAAAAAATGCCAAGATATTTTTTTAGCTAGAAAATGTTAGTATTTTCTTATGTAAAAATATTTAAATAAATTGTTATTAATTATTACGTTGAGTAACAATATTTTGCACTGTCATTTTATGCTCTGGGCTTTACTATCACTTCGGGGAAAACCACCCACGAGATTATCTATTTTTTGGCTTTTTGTTCAGCTGTTAAAATTTAATTAGCCCGGCTTATTGTCTTCGGCCTTTGATCTTTAATCAATTATCAGCTCTCGAATTGAGTGGGGCCAAGCACTTTATGGCACATAGATACAAAATTGCCAAGATACTACCTACTCACTTACTCACATACTCACTTGTGGTTAATAGTTGCCAAGTCACTCTTAAAGTGAATATGCATAAAAAAAACCTAGACATATAGACCACTGAAAAATGCATTCAAACCGATTTGTTTGGATTGTATCTATAAAAAGATAAAGGCAATATACACGACTCGTACTCAAGGTCAGCTCGGCGAGCGATTCACCGAAATTGCCAAAAACCTAGAGAAATAGATATAGAGTTGTGAAAGTATCTGCGAAATCGGGCAAGCAGCTAGAGCCAAAATCTGTTCATTTGCCCATTAATGAAACGATTTCGGACGGACGTCGTTCGTATGCAAATGAGCCGGGTCACCCAGCCATTTGTAATCCGCTGAATGCCATCTTAATGATCTTCAAAGCTCGTGTAAGCCAAACGATCTGGCTAAATGAAGGTCATCTGTGAATCCGGAAAAGCGTCACTCGGAGGCCTAGCCTGACATTGAACTTCGCCAGAAGTCCAATGACTTGATCCATTGTACATAGTCCCAATAAATCGGAAATCCAAATAAATAGCGGAAGCACTTTAATTCAACCCACTTGAGCGCGTTCGCACCTCGGCGCTAATAAGTCAGCGACAAATCGATGATCATCGGAGTGTCCAATCCGATTTGATTACAGCGAACGAGGCGGGGTGCTAATGCTAATCATCATATGCAGCAAATTCCCCAAAAATAGCCCATAAAAAGCTGAAGAAAAAAAGAAGAAGAAACGCTGATGGCAAATAAAAATTTGCAAGTTCACCCGATGAACTTGAAAAAGATGGTCCACTGCGCGAGAGATATCTGGTGTGTGGACTCGGCAACTGATTCGTGTTCGCTGGAACGTAGCCCGGCAGCTACCTGTGTTGATACCTCGCCGTTGTTGTTGTTACCTGCCTTTTTTGACTGTGGCTTTTTTCAGTACAGCTTTGTGTGTAGCTTGCCTAGGCTTCAACGTTGCAAGCCGGCCAGCGACGATTCATTTAAGCGCCGGACATCAGTGGGCGCGCATGCGCAAAAGTTGAACTATCAAACTGGAGTAATAATTTAAAAATATAATTAAACAATAAAATAATATAATAGAAAAACTAAAAATTTTAAGGAGCATCTCCCAAGTGATTTCGATCAGCAATTTTTATTCAGAGCATTTCGTAAGTGCATTCTATTGGAAAACGTGTTTAGAATTTCACAAGAGGATTTACGATAATTTGCAGTGTGTGTCGGTGTATCTGCATGTGTATTTGTGCTTAAATCTGGTCTGATGACGTTAACTATTGGCAGTAAATTTTGCTCTTTTAAAGAACTAGTTGTCAGGCTAAAAAAAAAAATGCAGTTAAGGTGTTTTGCTAATGAAATTCATCAAGTGCTGTGCCCCAATGTTGAACTACTTTTATGCTGTTTTCATTTAATTGCTCGCTAAAAATATGTGTAGCTCCTTAGATTGTGAATTTAAATTGAAACGAACTTAAATAAAGCAATGAATTTAGAACCAATTATTATTTACATATTTTTTTATTGAATTTGGATTTTTTTAATAGGTTTTTATTTAATGAAAAGTGTTTTAAGTGCGAGACTTAAGTGAATGTATTTTTACAAGATGATTGTGCATATAAATATTTGTAGAAATTCGGCAAACTACAAAATTTTTTAATACATAAAGGATTTTATAAAAATGAATCATATATTTCTTAGAATATCAACTTTGTATTTAAATTGTATTTAAAATATGGGAAAATCTAGAACTTGAACTTAAAAATGGATATTTGTACCTTATTTTCTTTTACGTTTTCGAAAATAAATTGGTTTGAATCTCAGAAAAATTAATACGATATTTGACCCTTTATTATCTCAAACTATTTATATCAACATGTCTTTTGTTAAGTACTAATTTTTCATATTTATTATTTAACACATAAATTTCAAAACAATCTAAACATTTTCCCCTTTCAAGTGATCTATATCTTACAATTTTAAAATGCTATAAAATGAAGTTATCACGTTTATGGGTCTGGTGATTTTCCCAAAGATACTATTTCTTGCAAGCCCGACAACCGCTTGGCTATAAGCCCTGTTAATGGGCCAGTGGCTCAGTCACAGCATTGGACATGGACACAATTAAGACTGGGGGTATCGCATTTGGCCAGCTTGATGCCATTGTAATCGAGATCTTCGAACCGCACGTCGCAGCCAATTAAGTTCGGTTTAATGACCCGCATTGATTGAAATCGAGTCGATAACCAGAACTTTAATGAATGCAACGCCCTTCGGAGGGCGGAACCGTGAGGGAAACTTACAGCACACGCAGGTAGTTCTGTAAGTAACGTAACCAATCGAGTATGGCCAGCGGCAAGGCCAAGGCTGTGGGGCTTATAGAACCTCAGTTATAGTTACCATATAGTCAGTTGTATCCGATGGATCGTCGAACCAGTTTTCAATTTTAGCTACTGTATTGTATTCACCCGCAAAAGTGCTCCACTCAATTGGGGTTAATTGAAATGATTTATTAACATTTGTGCAATTTTTGTTGGCGCTCCGAAAAAAAAATCCCAAATTGAACGATTTGCATAAGAAAACATTTTTGGCGCCCACAATTTTAAGTAATTTAATTTGGATTTTTGTTGCTGTTGTATTGATATATTTTATTTGTATTTTTTTTGCTGGCCTTACAGATGTTGTTGGGATATGGACATCCGCGTGCGGTTTATGGGTCAACGCTTAAATATTTGCTGCGTCTCTCCAATCGATTTATTTTGATTTTTTGTATTTTTGCAATGTTTGCTTTGATTTGGTTTCTTCTTCATTTTGGTTTTGTTTTGATCACGAACCGGTTGGCTAGCATTAACTTTATATCGCTCCTTTTGCAAAGTCATTATTTTTATTGGCCGTCTTGTAACCCCAAAAACCTGCTGAACTTGAGCTCAAAACGCGTTCGGGACGATCTTAACTCGTTGGGGCGTATATATCTTTCAGAACATAAAAGAGGCGAAAGTGAAATCGGTTTCAAGGTTGCTGCAATTCGCATGCAGCTGTTAATTGAGAATTCTGGATTACTTGTGGAATATTTACCTGAGAATTAACCATTTTTTGTGAAAGGCGTAGATTGTGTTCACGTTCTGATTTCTTTACTTGTTTTTTCTAGAATTTTTCTGGAACAAATAAATAAATTCTTAGTAATTAAGAGCTCTTATTTATTGCCATAAATATATTTGGAGTCATTGCTAGATCTTGTTTTATTATCTTTATATTTTAAATTATCAAAATTTTAAATTAAATTAATATTTCTCTTATTTACAGACTAACTCCTGACCAAGATGAGACTCCTTGGAGTGCTGACTCTCTGTTTGAGCTTCCTGCAAGCCACTCGCTCTCAACTGCTGGTGGACTGGGCCCGCGATTTCGAAACCTCCCTGCTAAACACACGAATTCCAGACACCACTCGCTTCCTGCCCGAGTACGATTTCATCATTGTGGGCGCCGGCAGTGGTGGCTGTGTGCTGGCCAATCGTCTGAGCGAGATCACCTCGGCCAGTGTCCTGCTCCTGGAGGCCGGCGACCAAGAGACCTTCATTAGCGATGTCCCTCTCACGGCGGCCCTCACCCAGATGACCCGCTACAACTGGGGCTACAAGGCAGAACCCACGGCGAATGCCTGCCAGGGACTCAAGGGCGGAGTGTGCAACTGGCCCAAGGGACGTGGCGTTGGTGGCACCAGTCTGATCAACTTTATGCTTTACACCCGAGGACATCGTCGGGATTATGATGAATGGGCAGCAGCCAATAACTCGGGTTGGTCCTACGACGAAGTGCTGCCTTACTTTAGGAAATCCGAGAGGATTGGCATCCCAGAGCTCTACAAATCCCCGTACCATGGTCGCAACGGTCCCCTGGATGTGCAGTACACGGATTACAGATCGCAGTTGCTGAAAGCCTTCTTGAAATCCGGCAGAGATATGGGCTATGACATTACCGATCCCAATGGCGAGCACCTGATGGGCTTTTCCAGGTCCCAGGCCACCATAAGGAACGGCAGACGCTGCAGCACCAGCAAGGCCTTCATCCAGCCGGTGGCGCAGCGGAAGAATCTGCATGTCTCCATGAAGAGCTGGGTCACCAAGCTGATCATTGATCCACGCACCAAGACCGCCACCGGAGTGGAGTTCACGAAGCAGCGTCAACGATTTGTGGTGCGAGCCAGAAAGGAGGTGATCCTCTCGGCTGGAACCATTGCCAGTCCCCAGCTGCTGATGCTTTCGGGCGTGGGTCCAGCGGATCACCTGAGGGAGCATAATATCACTGTGGTACAGGATCTGCCTGTGGGTCACAACCTGCAGGATCACATAACGTTGAATGGACTGGTCTTTGTGGTCAATGATTCAACGGTGAATGATGCTCGCCTGCTAAATCCCTCGGACATCTTTCGGTACATCTTTGCTGGTCAGGGACCTTACACGATTCCAGGTGGAGCAGAGGCTTTTGCCTTTGTCCGGACTCCCAGCTCCAGTTTTGGTGAGTGAAATTTATTATAAATATTTTAAAAATAGTTTCCTAATAAAGATCTTCCCACAGCCAAGGATTACCCCGACATGGAGCTGGTTTTGGGCGCTGGTTCCTTAAGTGGTGATCGGTTTGGCACCATGCGTAATCTGCTGGGTATAACCGACGAGTTCTACGACACCATGTTTGGTGATTTGCAGAACAAGGAGACCTTTGGCCTAGTGCCAGTGCTTCTGCGTCCCAAGAGTCGTGGTCGCATCTCACTGCGCAGCCGCAATCCCTTTCACTGGCCAAAAATGGAGCCCAACTTCATGCAGCATCCGGATGATATAAGAGCCATGATCGAGGGCATTGAAATGGTAAATACAGATTTGAAATTGTTTATATTTTCCAGATTCTTAATAGTTATTCTCTTGTTCTTAACAGATTCTACAATTAGCCAAGTCCAAGCCAATGGTCAAGATGGGTACTCGCTTCCATGCTCGTCCTTTTCCCGGCTGCGAGCACCTGAAGTTTGCCAGCGAGGAGTACTGGCGTTGCTGCCTTCGGAGATATGGATCCAGTTTACAGCATCAGTCGGGCACTTGCAAGATGGGACCCTCAGAGGATGCCACCTCCGTGGTGGACTCCCAGTTGAGGGTACATGGCATCCGAGGACTCCGTGTTGTGGATGCCTCTGTAATGCCCAATGTTCCCGCTGGCCACACAAATGCCATTGTGATAATGATTGCCGAGAAGGCGGCGGATATGATTAAGGATGCGTGGCGCATGAGGACGGCTCCTTTGACTTACTAAATGTAACCTTAAGTTTATTATTTATTAATTAGCTGTCGCCCCAAGTCATTAGGCTAAGTCTGCATGTGATAAAAGTTAAGCTAGATATAGGTTCTTCTTCGGCGTAAATGTTGGGTTACTTTTTTAACGATTTTTGCACTTGTGATTGGTGATAGAAATGACTGAAATGTCTTTTAATTTTAAATAAAAACATAAGAAAATATATTACTAATAATATAAATAAAATGTATATTAAATTTTTGTATCAAAACCAAGACAACAAATCTTTGAATTTGAGTGAGGCGCCTTGTTTGATGGCTGGCCAAAGCTTGTTACCGGTTTTTTAGCAGCCAGACTTTGTTGTGAGCTACAGAAAGCTTTTTTTTAACGTGTTTTGGTGGCCAAACTCTTACAAAATGAACTAAGTATTTACTGAATATTAGTAAATTGTTGTATTTTATTTTTAAATATTTGTTTACTCTCAAAGTAATATAAATAACGTAACTCTTTAGAATAATCCTTAAATGTCTTCTTAGAACACAACCTTAATGACGGCGCCACTTTTGTTACGTTATACATTTTACGTTATTTTACATAGACATGGCGGCGTATTACGTTTTTCCCACTTTACGTTTTCGTAACGTATTTCGTAGGAAAAACTATACATTTTGACTTGGGAAATGTGGTTCAATATCTGCTGTTTGCCCGCAGCAAACTTTAAGTTTCCGTCTGGTGGTGCAGCCAAAATAAACAATGTCACGCACAGGCATTTTTTGTTTTGGCTTTCACTTGGGACCGAGTTAGATGGTAATACCAAAGGCTTTGCGTGCCCCGTCGAGGATTGTTTTTAATGACCGCTCGCCGGGTAATTGCTGACCACCCCGCTTCCCCTGTGCAGCGGAGACAAAGGCGTAGCCTAGCAACAGTCGCGTTTTAGAGGTTCCTTAACCCGGCAATAAAATTAACCCACTTTGTCTGGCCGCCTGCGTATGAGTGCTCTTATGTGGGGCCATGGCCACGTGGCGTATGCGCAATAAGTTTAATTAAATATTAAAATCCTAGGCCAGCGGGGGTTACTATATATAGGTTACTTCAAGTGGGGACAGCTATTTAATAACTTTAACATATTTAGGGTATAACAAGTTGTTTAACAAATATTTAAATAGAAGAAACACAATTTTTATAAGTGACTACAGTTTGAAACAATTTTTAGGAACTCAAATAAAGCTTTTTGTTGATTATTTTTTATTTTTTATTTTATTTAATATTCTATAAGAATTTTGTTGCGAAAATATTATTATTTAGAAGTTAAAAATCTCGTTATTTACTGTCCAACGCTTGAGGTTCTTACATTTTCCGAAAGTCTTCTAATGTTTGTTGTGCAATTTTCTGCAAAATCGGAAACCCTTTAAATCAAAAGGATTTCCTGCTGGCATTCTTCAATAAAATATTCAAAGGGATGCCACAATATGAAGACCAGCCTAGCCTTTTGTATCGACTTGCGGACATTACTTAAATACCTTCACAGGAATTATTGAATGTTGGTGGGTGCGTATACGTAATATGGGCGTAGCTTGAATTTGCGGAAAAATATTTATGCTGATGTCTGTCGATGTCAGTTTGGGATCCCCCATCCGAATTACACCAAAACATAGTTCAATGGCGCGACATTGTTGGGCTTAGATTCGCAATTCACGGTGCAGCCACAAAAACAATCCAATTACCCGCTTCGGTTCAGTGCAGCTTTCGTGCTAATTGCTTTGGAAAATACTGGGGTCAATAATGAAAATGGAATCTGAACGAAAGTGCGCATTGATTGCTGGCATTTTACGATTCTGTGCGGGTAATTGGAAAGTCAGTAATGTTTAGTGGGTAGTAAAGTGACCCATTTAATTCACCTTTTCACCAGGGGGGACTTTTTTTTTTGAGTCAACAAATGTTTCTTATCTGTTTTTTCTCAGCTTACGTTTCCAGGGGAAAGTAAAACGGATGTCACTCAAGTGGAGCGACTTGAAGATAAGTGAAAATGCTCCATTTCAGTGCGGCTTAAATGCAAAGCAGCTCATTGGGTTTTTTCCCTTGCTTCTGCGTTGATTTAATTAGGAATCTTATGACGTGCGAAGGCGACTGAATACCAAATGGGTCATAGGATGCCATGCTTCGTGGACTGTGCAATCAGGGCAGATATATATCTGCAGTCTGATGTGTGTTTGCTTGCAACTGTGCAAGGTTTTCCCTGAAGCGAAGCATTTTATTTTATTTGACTTTCCATATGCTTCACTGACTGCCAGACGAGTCAAAAGAGTCTCAAGGGAACCGTTTTCTTTATTGATTTTGTGTTTAAAATTTAAGATTTTAACCATTTCAAATTTAAATAAATTTAAATTAATAAAGAGGTAAAATTTTAACATTTGTTCCAGCTTTAAAAAGTTACCAAGGCCTAACAAAAATATAAATTTAAGAGAAAACTTGTTAGTAAAAAAGTTCCTTAACAAGTTAATTGTATAATTCATAAATTTCTTGCTTTAAACTAATATTTAGAATATTAAACTGTCAAAAATAATTAGTTATATAAACCACTTAGTCCTTGAATTCTCTAAATAAAAAAACTAACCCAATGAGCCAAACTTAACCGCAGCCGTAAACTTTCTTAGTTCTTAAAAAACTTTCACCACATTCTATACTTTGTGCTCCTTTCTTATTTTATCCAAGGCTTATTTGCAAAAGAGCTCGAAGCCCTCGAAGAATGCAACGGAAACTGTGAAGAGTTGTAAAGTTTGCTACAAAAAAATTAAAAGCGTCCAGGGAAGTCTCAAGCACCAGTCAGACAGCCAAGGGATACGATAATGAAAATGGATACAACGTTCAGGTTTTAGTACTTACTTTAAAAATGTTCTTGCCACAGGAAAGGAAAACTTCAGGAAAGAATAAAAAAAGGAAATTGGCGGAAAGTTTTTTGCTTTTGTGTGCAAATATTTAGCACGGAAATTGCACTTGCAAGCGGAGTTGCAGTCCTTGAACAGAAACCAAAAAAGGATCCCGTTGCGATAATTAAATTCACACAAAAGCGAAACGAAACTTTTGTGAAACACCAACTAATTGTAATGAAATGTAATGTATAAGAAAAGATTTCTCAATTTGTCACAACTAAGTGGTTGAATTACTTAAAAGAGAGAGTTGGCCAAATGAGTAAAACTTTTGCCAACTTCCTGCTTGATTCCAGGAACATATGTCGGTGTCAATGCCAATGGAATTTCAGCGAGTTTACGAGGCAATTCAAGTTAAAGTCATTTGGCAAAGTACACGTCAAGGCGGTAAGTGCTCGCAAAATATGGCAGCCTAGGCCAGAAGGGCGTTATAATTTATGGTAAGCCAATAAAAATAATTGAAAAGCATTAATGCCACGCAGCCTGAGAGACTGAGACTGAGACTGAGACTGAGCCTGCCAGCGTGCTGGTTAATGGCGAGCATTGAACTCGAACAGAGCCCAAGGAGAGTTTCGGTACAGAAATGTCCTTGTCTGGCTGAAACAAAGGCCATGCCACTCTCCGTGTGCCTTCATCGATTTCTGGGAAGTGAAATCGGAGCTGGCACTAACCGGGCTACTGGAATATTCAAGTAATGGCTTGCAATAAAAAAGGAGTCGTAAAAAGCGGAGAGAGCAGCGCCAGACCAAGTCAAAGTTGAAGGAGGCCTGCTCGTGTGAAAGGTTTGAAATAAATAAAATATTAGATGCGGAAACTGCTGTATATATTGATTTGCCATAAAGCCCGTGGTAGGTATAATGTAAAAAAATAAAAACAAATTTGTTACGATTCCCCTAATGTTGACAGCAAGGAAAGAAAGAAATAATACAAGCAATAAATCTTTTTTAAAGTTGTCCATAGCAGATGGCTAACTTCTTAACTTTTTCTACATATTCCATTTATTTTTATTATGAATTTATTGGAAAAATATATTAATTAAAATATAGGCTTGACTTTATACAAGTTTTTAAGCTTGATTTTAAACTAATAATCATTTAAACAAACTTGTATTATTCCTTCAAATAATCTAGGGTAATAAACAGCTTAAATCCTGCACTTTTACTTCACTTTAAAAAGAAAACTTTTGCCTTGGATAATGGTCTCCGAAAAGAGCCCGAAGTTTTTTGGATCAGCTTCTATTGGGATCAAATCGAAACCCCTTTGGCCTGTCGATGTGACAGGCACTCGACATGGAGGCCAGTGGAGTGACAAACAATTTGCCGTTCTGGGTGATGTTTTTGCTCCTGTTCTGGCCACATCAAAGAACAAACCAACGGGCAAAAACTTTGATTGAAAGGCCAGCCAAGGGGGCGGACTGTTTGGCCAAAACCAACTTGCTGATTGAGTGATTTGCCAGAGTTCTGCAGCTCTCAAATTTAAGTGCAGTGACATTGGCAAAAGAAGGCTTTTTTCGACTAGGACAAAAAACCCTTTAAAAAGTAGCAATTAACTAATTAAAATTGATTGTGCAAAAAAATTAAGCCACGCAATTTAATTTTATTTATGTAGGCAAATGATTTTTTGCCCTTAACCCATTCTAAGCAAAACTGGCTGCTTTCATCTTTTGGGCCAAAAAAAGCACTCCAGAAATTACATTAAAGCAGCGTCAGCGAATTTTCAGCATCGGATTCTAGGCAATAAATCAAAACCCATATATTTTGACATCTACTGCGAATATTCTTATATTTTTTATTGCCGAGTTTTAACCGAGCTAATGCAGCGTTACCACCGAGTATCCTCAAAAGGGATTTTCCACCCCCTAAGCACACACGTACGCCTACATATTTTCGGGGCTTTTAATGGTTTAATTTATTAACTTCGTAAAATAAAAGTGTGAGTCTGGGATTACATTTGAATTATTTATGACGGCTGTTGGGGGATATAAATGCCAGAAACCCACTGAATATACGATTTGCTCGAGGGGCTCATGAGTGAGTGAGTGTGTTTGTGATTAACATCGCTTGGAATCTGACTCGTTTAGCCAATTAGCGATCCATTGCGTGAATTAATAGCCAGACAGGCATTCGTCATGTGGAAAATTGGTCAATACTACATACGAATTTCCCTGGCGGTGCGTATATAATGCAGTATAAATGGTAATTTCCCGCTTTAATTCGTCCCGGGTGTCCATATTTGCAATTTGGTCTGCTGCCAATTTGGCCAGTGATTCTGTCCAAAATAATTTATGGCTAATTCATTGCCAACTTCATCTATATGTGCCTGTTGCTGTTGGCATCTGTTAGAAATATATGGCAAAGAAAAACTTTACTGGCTTCACTTAATTTAAACACTTGAAAACTCTGATAAAAAGTTTAAATTAAAATGCTTAAATGGCTTCTTGGGTATTTTATATTAAGCTCCATAAATTGGCTATGTTTTAGAACTCATTATACTCGTTAATATTTAAATAATTTCATGCTAATTAATTCATATTGAATATTCATTCTTTCCGTTTTGGTCCTGATTAAATATTTACCATAACCAAAACAAACAAAAAAAAAATCACTTAAAGCCTTCACATCCTGAAAGCCACCCACTGATTTTTCAGCTGCTAACATGGGTGGCCAAAAGCAAATATTTGCTTGCCGTGTTTTAAATTAGGGATTTCGGGCTGCATGTTTACGGCTACCACAACTCACAGCTCACGGACACGTGCCCGATTCCCATCCCGATGCCCAATCCGGTTCGGTCTCATTTTGGGACCAGGTGGCGTTAACCCTTGTAGTCCTTTGTTGACTCGTCGCTGGGCGCCTTTTCATTAATTTTCAGATGCAAATGCAGCGCTTTTGACCGAGGTTTTCGGTTGCCCCCAAAAATGGAGACCCACATCCATATCCTTTTTCACCTTTCATCACCGAAATTCGTTTGTTGACAGTCCTCGAAATTGGGGTTGGGCTTACAAAGAAGCGTCTGCTGAAATTTATTTACTTAATAGGTTTGTTGGCTAAGATAAGAAGTTTTTTCTTAAAAGAATATAATTAATTTTAGGCAGTATTTTAAGAATAAAAAATATATAACTCTTTGGGTTGGTGGGGTTTTTTAACTACGTTTCCATGGCTGCTTTGCCTGCTTTAAGCCGTTTTGTTGACTGCTTTGACTATTGACTTTGCCACGGATAATTACACAGCCGAAAAGCGCATCGGAAAATTGCCAAACAGCGATTGGGAAATGGAAATTGAGGGAAACTGACTTGCAAATAAACGGATCGTTGGAAAATCAAGCGGCCAGATAAAGTGTGGGCTTAACTAGGTGGAAAGCCTAATTTATTTGCAGACCTCACCGAATACAGTGAAGGTTTTCCAGCTTTTTAATATATTTATGATGACTATTTATTTTTATGAATTTATTAGCATACATTTTCCCACATTTATATATATTTATTTAAATAAAGAAAGAAAGAAATGTAACTAATAAATACCTGCATTTAATTACACAAGTCTCTTGATTTATATTTTCAATTACAGGCATTTTAACTTAATCTGGCCAATTAGTGTGTCAACCGCAGTGGCTCTCCTGTTGCCACTTTCCCACTGGACACAGGTAAATGCGACAATAACTGCCTGCTGAAGGGAGAGGTGAGGCTGGTGAGGTCGTAAATAATCACTAAAGGAGAAAAAATATTCCATCTCTCATATTCGGAAGACCCTTGAGCCTGCTTCGAACATGCATTAGCCATAAATATTTTGACGCCCTGTGTGTGTCGGCATCCTAATTACATTTTAATGCCCCGACATTTGCCAGATTTTATGCGAATCGGTAACGAGGTCCTTACGCCTTGTCACAATGATGATGTGCCAGGATTTTTCTCAGCAAAAACTTCGAGATAGCTGAAGAGCCGAAGTCGTCGGTATCCAAAAATGTAAATGTCACCAGATGGCTGAGTTTATTTTAAACCTGTGGCGACACTTCATCTCTTTCTACCAGCAACTCAATCAATTTGCGCCGACTTAACAATCAATAAATGAAAGCGAGTCCTGTTCGGGGATTGCCTGGGATCAGTTAAGAGCACGATTGCCCGCAGCAGCCCAATCAGCGAAAGTAAAAGCAAAGTGCTGTTAAATTATGAAACTTCCCCCGACTCGCATACAAATGAGGTGCAAATATATATATCTTCGCAGAATAATTCGAATTGAAAGGGAAATTCGGCAGCGGAAAGTGTTTTTAAAGTTTCAGCATGAATTAGTGAAAAACTTGTAACCACAGCCTGCAAATTAAATATGCAAATTAAAGTTGAATCAAATTCAATGAGAATTCGCGAAAAAGGCAGCCTGTGAATGCTAATTCGGTTCCATAAATTTAAACAACCGCAAGGTACACCAGCATTTTCATCAAAAGAGGCAACATTTTCCATTTAGTTGAGTGGAAAATATATTTGCATTTTATTAACCCCCACATGCAGCGCGAACCTAAGCTTAACTGAGATGCAGACTGTATGTAAAAGATTGAAAAAGCCATTTAAATATATAAACTTTAATTATACATTAAATTTTCGACCAATTAAATTTAAATTTAAATGTGACTGGATTTAATCGAAGTCACTCACTGATTAGTTATTCTATAATTCTGCGAAGAGTCAAACTTAAGTATCAAGTTTCTGACTCCTGTGGTTACCAAGTACCACAGGTATGCAAATTAATTATACGCCCTGTTGGCTTAGTGACGTTTCGAATTACTTACTCTGTTTGCGTAATAATTTCATGTGGCCCGCAGCATCCGTAAATTGGCAAAGGGAGGGATGTTTCAGTTATGCAAATGTTAGCCATTAAAAGCTGCAGGCTGTTTGCAAGTTTTGTTTCAATTTAAAAGTCAGCAAGATGCAACAGTTTTTAACAAAGGCATTTAAATATAAATTCTCATATTATATTCATAATTTTCTTTTATTTCAAATATTTTTCAAATAATTCAGATTTCCATAAATCGAAAATTTGCACAAACTTTAAGTCAGCTATATCTTTTATACATATTTCTGAGCCGACCCAAATACGCTTCGCTTGTTTTGCGCTCATCGTTTTCTACCATTTTTATTTGGCTTTACTCCCGGCCGAAGCCCGGCAGTATCCTTTAGGAGCCTGTTGTCTGACCCACTCCACCAGGATGTTCAAACAGAGACGCTGTCAACAGCCCCGAGGCCTGGGGCTCTTCATGGGATACTGACTGCGGCCATGCGAGCTTGGGTCTTTAAGGCGGAAAGACCTTAGGTTTTGGCGGCTGGAATGCGCTTGAATATTGCCTCAGAAAATGTTCCCCTAAAAGGTCCCAGAGCTACTCGAAAATATTTGTCAAAATCAGACACAAAATTGAATGGAGCCTAAGGATATCTTTGGTTCAAATCAATTTCAACAAACTTGTTAGCTTGACACTTATTATATTATAAAATATTTAAATACATTAATAAATTCCTGGAAATATTATTATGAAAGAAAACTTAATTTCTTGGATCATTTAAGGCAAAATGTATGAGCTGGCCTGAATGAATATTCCATTAATTTCCGATAGAAATATTTACACTGCCCGTCATTGGGGCTTGAATTGATTTATTAGAGGCTCAACTTTGGCTCAGACAATGATAATCTGCGCATAATATGGAATTTCCCTCCAGAGAATGGGGCCCAATGATTAAGCACTAAACAATTGATGGTATCAGCCGAGCTGCCTTCGCTGTCTTGACAAGGGTTCACGATGTCAGAGTCAAGGGCAAATCGGTATATTGCCGAATTTGTAGCTAGAATAAAGAATGGGATGAATTTTCCATGAGACTATAATTCAATGAACATATAGAAATGTATTAAGGAATTTATTTTTAGCTGGAAAGTAAGTAGTTAATTTTAATTTGGTACTTTTTGAGGTAATATTAAGCAAATAAATTAATTTTAATATTAGTCTAAGAAGCATTTAGTATTATTCCTTGCAAATGAAATAAAGACACTTATTTACCTTTAACCATAAAGAAGGACCTACTGTATGCAGCTTGCGTTTTCCCCTACTGGGAAATGAAATTTCCTCGGCATTCTGGCGGTCGTAAATCAACAATGCGACATTTTCGGTTGCCAGCAATTTTGCGGAACCGCAGAGGTATTTTCATTGTGAGACCTACAGGTAGATCCAAGTGATAAATTAATTGCTAAGGATATAAAGTGATTTTATCAATTAAGGCTTGTACTTTTGGGATATCAGGAATGAATAAAATATATGCAGCTATATTTTCCTATTTATCATGACAGATCCCTTGCCTTGCACTGTTTAAAAAATGAATATCCTTTAAAATTATGTTAATGTTAATCACAAAAGTTGATGAGAATGCTTGCCACATGATTGTTTATGTTTTAAATGCGGATAAAATGCCAAGTTTCGCTGCTTACTGTCACTCATTTTCACTGAACAAATATGCAAACATTGTGGAAATCTGTACACATGCTTCCTGCCAGCTTATCCTGAATGTGTCTGAGCTGGCTCATCTGAAGAGTGTTGGGTTTAGCTTGGAGTTGAGGGGATTTTGCGGATGAAAATGTATTTTTTATGCATATATAAAAATTGAAAAGGTCATTTACTCTTCATTGCACAAATAATTTCGTATTATTATTCTAAGAAGTAGCTTCGGAGTTGTGGTTATAAATTTCTGAATGTGGAAAAGCTTGCCTGTCTGTTGGCATTATCCTTTGCGGCAGTCTAGGCCCTGGGGAGGAAACTATCTACATCCCAAGTCTTTGTTCATCAAACAAAGACCTTTCAGGCAAACTTGTGAAAAAAACTATAAAGATATCAGTTGAATAGTTACAATTCCTAGCTTATTTTCTTTAGAAAGTTTGTGTATTTTCAGGTTAAATCATTTCTTTCAATATATACAAATAATCACTTGGTGTGAGTTTGCCATAAAATATTGAATATGCATTGTTTATGTCAGAGAAAAGGACACGAATTGATTTAAATCAGATGCGAAGCAAACTTTGGGCATGATTTTCTGCGAAATTTTCAAACTTCGAGATGTCTGGCATACAAATGAAGCGACAAACAGCATCCTCTTGGCAAATGTCCTGTTAGCAGCCAATAAGGCGTGGCCCTTCAAAAAAGGGAATCCATTGTAATGCCTCATTATGCCGAGAGTACAGTCTGGCCGGGACTTTTATTGTGCCTCGTGATTGTGGCAACATCTGGCCAAAGGACTCTGCCGCACAATGTGCCTGTAATTGTGGCGGAAACGGTTGAATGGAAATGGGATATGGAATATGGAAACTGGAGTATGCTCTTGGCTTCGATCCAGCTTGCACCAAACGAAAATTGCGGTTACAGTTGAAACTAGCATCGAACCATTTTAATATTTAAAATATCATTTAACTTTCCCAAAAGCAGGACACCCCAGGTGGAAGGAGCTTGTGCCCAGCTGAATAATTTAGCTGGGATAGGTTTTGGAACGCTTTCGTTTCCAATTACTTAAAATAGAAAGCCTTTAAAGTGGAGGGCTATAAGATATATAATTTATGGTTTCTCTATGTATGAAAATATAAACAAGGAAAGAAATATGTCTCTTTAAACACTGAGAACTTATTAAGATTTTCTTTAAAAAGATTTCATAAAAACTTATTTTGCCAGATTACATTTTTAAATTGGTTTTCCAAGAATTTATGAATAAATTCTGATACAGCGGCTTCATTAATTATTCATTCGATTTATGTACTCATCGTCGCGGGGACAACAATAAAAGCTGAGCTGTGCCCAGCGAGGAGACAAGCAGGAACAACATGAAAATAAGTTAAATTAATTCTCACGCTGTTAACCTTCTCCGAAAGAAGGACTGCCGCAGAGCACAAAGCAGATTAGGGTGCCCTGACCTCAAGGAGCAAGGAGGACGTGCTCCTTGGGTGCGGCATTAGCTCCCACGAGGCTAATGACAAGCAGCGTTTCCCCCAGACAACAAGGACAACATTCTCGGCTGTCATTTTTCGGGGCATTGTGATTTTGATTTGTAATGGACTGGCGCTGATCCTCTTCAGATTTCGCCTAATCCCTGCTTATTCCGCTTATGCAAATTATCACTCGCTCTCGACTTGAGCCACTTAATTGTAGATAATGGAGACTTTTCAACCATAAAAAATAAGTCCAGGATTAAAGCTGTCCAATCGCTGGCTATGTTGGTCTAGCTCTGGGCTTAAGTGAAACACAATTTGTTATGTGTCCGACCCGAAAGGTTCTCATATCCAATCTGACACTGATCAATGGATGTCAATTTCTCACCTGCAGAAAGGAAAGTGAGGTGGAAACACGCATTTCTCATGGGGGTTGGTGGGGGAGGAAATTACTCAGAAAGAATATAAAGAGCAAAGGGTGCAATGGGCAGGGTATTTGATTGAGGGAAAGGTAAAACAGTAAATATAACATATTATTTTTTAATGAAATAAAGTCCAAGATATAGCTTAAATTTCTCTCTAAATTAAGACACCAAAAACCCCCACTTAAATTCCAGATTTTATGCAGTAATTTAGCTCTAGTTAGTTATGGCCTAAATGATAAATATTTCCGTATAATTTCACCTAAAATTATACAGTCCCCCTAGCCAGTAGGTAAACACCACCATATGGTTGCTTTCTCCTCTGCAACCATAACTCAACTGCCAGTTGTTAAAATGTTGTGACATTAGATGGTGTTTTGGACAATTAACAGGCATAACATTTGCAAAAGCCTGAAACAGTTGACTGGCGAAAGTTTCAACATAAACTGGCGAAGGCATAAATTTCAAGGCTCGGTCCTCAGGCTGAAAGGACGACAGTCACAGGGCGCAGCGAACAGCCTCTGCCTTGTACCCGCACTCATGGGATGATGTGCATTCCTTCGGGCTGTCTTGACACTGAGCAATGTGAGCAAGTGTCGGGCCAAGGAACAAGGACATTATCGCCAGGGGCCTCAGTCTCCCCCGCCTCCTCCTCAAGGATTTGGCATGCAGGCAGCTGCTCCTTTTCTGGATCTGGGCGATAGACATTCCACAGCACTATCGCTGAAATCAGTGTGGCTCCCGGCCCCACCTTTGTCGGCATGTCTGCTGCCTGTTTGTTAATGATGATGACAACCGAAGTCGGTTGTGCTCCTGTCACCATCCACTTGACATGCTCAGTGACGCTTTGTCCTGCCATCCGTCTGTCCTTTGGTGTGTCTGTGGTCATATCGCCACAGACATATGTCAGACCGAGTTTGAGTGACTGAAGGCCAGAGTCACACGTGGTCGTTGGATCCGCAGATGGCGGCACATGCTCGTCACGGATCGCAGATAACATATTCATGCAACCACGAAAACATTTAATTTTAATCTTAAAGTGACAAATGGGTTACCTTGGAAATTAGGGAATTATAAAAAGGTAATTATGGGAAATGTTTTGTAATAAAATAATTACATTTATCTATAGGCTTGCTGGATTTTTGCTTGAATAAAAACCAATAAGTTTTCATTTATTTAAAGCTAATTAAGTAACTATATACCTATTATAGAATTAGGAATTCGAAATACAAATAAATGTTTATTTTAAAATTTCTCATTTTCTTTGAATTTCCATCTCCATTTTAATTCCTGGCACCATGACCGGGTTAAATGTGTTTTTATTTATTTGCGATATATCCTGCGCAGACTCCGTATCCGATTTATTCGGCAGCGCTGTCTCTGCCTCAGTCGCTGTCTCTGCCGCAGTCGACGAGCAACAGACGACTATAGACGGCCGATCCGATGACACTATACCCCAGTAGACATGCGACTGTTGAAGTCAAAGCATGACAAGGACAAGGACACAGGAAAATTCAGATGAAAATATTCTTAGGCTTTTGACGAACTTGAAAGGCGTTAAATATTCTGTTAAATATTCTATGAAAGCACTTGTTTAAACCAAACTTTATTTTTACCAAATTTTATGTATTAAAATCAATTTTTTTTAATTTTTTAGGTTTTTAATAAAAATAATTTTCTTTAAAGATAAAATTTTAAATGTTTTTTCGTCATACGAATTAAAAAAAAAGTATAATTAAGGCAGTATGGCCGTTTTGTCACAATAGAAAATAATTAAAAATTCAAATATATTTTTAATAAATTTAATATTAATATTTTTATTTATATTTTGGGAATTCCCAATGTGTGATGGATGCCCTTGTTCCACGTGAAATAAGAAGCTAATAAATAAACAAACAAGATAGTATTTTTAAAGGGCAGAAATGGTGAAATTGCCAAGATTCATAAATCGGATTCAAGCGATCGCAAAAGCTAAAAAATATATCATAGGTGTGAGCCAATGGAAGTAGAGTCAGTATACATATGTATCTGTATCTGCTTTTTGTACATGGAAGCCATAGAACTATCGGAAAATTTGTAGAAAAAATATTATATCTTTGGCAGTTTACGAGATATTGTCATCAAATATGATATTATTCAAAATACAATATTTAATACTGAGTATAATTTCTTGAAACAAATATTGATTAAATTAAAATGATTGTTTTAAAATTATAATTAATTTGCTACTTTATTTTGTCTTTCTTTTAACCTTAATTAGTCTTTAGTTTAGCGGATGTGTTGTTTTAATAATACAAAAAACCTTTACCTGAATTTGCATAATACCTACATATATACTTATATCAGCTCCTCCCACTTGCTGTCCTTGTGCTCCGCGAGAATGACTCGTCGACTTTTGTCATTCGTGACGTGGCGGGGTCCTAGATATTTGATAGCGCTGAAAATGCCAACTAGACGGCGACACAACCCCACACAAATGTTACCGTCAACACCCCACCTTTCGGCGTCATCATCATTAACAACGGGAACCTGGCAAAGGTGTGGCCGGGAACACAGCGCTGATTTGCCACATTTTAGCTCAATCGCTCGGGCACAAGGAGCCAGTGCAGCCCGGATCCTGGCCTGCTCCAAGCTTCTTGCTTCTGGTTCCTGGAGCAGCTGATGCTGACTGCTCGAGTCTGGGCCATAATGATGATGTTGCTGCTTCGAGGAAAGCAAGGAAAAACCTAGGGTGGTAGTGGGGGGGCTTGGGGCATAGGGAAAAAAACAACTCTGGCTGCCTTGACATGCACACACACAAACAATGGCACATTTCTCAGTGTCACGACATGAGGGCTTGAAGGAATGCAGAGGGCGTTTGTTGTATTGTGCCGCTGTCATTGCGTCAGTTTGTCATTCTCCCGGTCCATCTGCTCCAGCTTTCTTGGCACTTGTTCTGTGCATCTCAGTATTTCTTTTGCCACGTCATCTGATTTGAGTTCTCTTTATCTTTGACCTCACTCCAGATGCCAGATGGTGAAATGTCTCACTAAAAGCTCAGGGAAATGGAAATTAAATTTATTTTGGAATTAATTAGATATATAAATAAGAAGTAATAATATTTTTAGAATTAATATTATAGATTAAACTTCGCCATTTGATATTATATTTCAAAGAATTTCCCATTTCAATCCATACTTATTCATGCTTATTGTTAGTAAATTTCCTAATTAATATTGATTTTATATCACCACGAATTAAATATAAAACCAAGCAAGATAGCTCGCTTCCTTACCATTATCCTTTGCTTTCTTATTTAATCCTCGCTTTGTGAGTAGATTTAATGACAGCTTCTTTTCCCGAATGCCCATCAATACTTCAAATCAAATTAGTTTTTCCTGTAGATCCTTTAATTTAATCGGGAAATTCAGTGGAAAAACAGAACCATTGCTGCCCATCTAACCGCAAAAGCCTTTACCCATTAGCCCATTTACAATCCTTCGGCCGCAACAGGAGCCACTGCGTTCACAGGTATTACGGACTAGACCAAAAACGTGTTTATCATTTTAACAGCCAGCAATTTGAGGATTGATGGTGGAACGCTTCAAAGTGCAAAACAATTTCCCATCCAAAAAACCCAACCCCAACCCCAACCAGCCGCCGCAAAATAGATTTCGAAATTGAAACGGGCGCAAGGAAACAAAAGCAGAAAAAAACACAGTGCCAAAGGCAAGTGGCAGGTTTTCGCTCCCTTCAGCCTCAAAAAGGATTTCCATGCTGAATGTGCGAGTTTGTTCTGTTTCTTGGCAGCAATTGGATTTCCATGTTTCCACATTGTTTGCGCCACTCAGGTGAGAAATTGACATCATTGATCGGTGTCAGATTGAATATGAAAAGCATTCGGGGGCGACTGCCACATAACAAATTGAATTGCATAGATGGGATTTCTAGTGGTTTTCCTTTCATTTTGAGCATTTCAATTTTGTGTTTGGAGTGACAGATGGCAGGGCAATCGCAGACAACAGGTTGTAATAGCTTAAATAAATTGCATTTTGTTTTGTAACATGAACTTTGCTGATAAAAGGTTGAAAATCGATGACTCTTTCTTTAAAAACTTAAAATGTTTACCTTTTAAAAAGTAATTTAAATCTTTCTTTAAGCATTTTCCTAACTGTTCTCTTATATTTTAGCTTTAAACACTTTTCTTCTTTTCTTCATTAAAGATGTAAATTCACGTACAATCTTAGACTAGTTCCTACGGTGACTTGTATCTTTCTCCTTTTGTTCATTTCACTTTCTTTTTTGCTCAGCAAGTAAATTAGAATTTCGCCGTTCTGGGCTAGGAGAATTTATGGCTCTTGCTCCAATACACACACAAACACTCGTTCGTCTCGCATGAAACTTCCGAGGAGTTGGCGGCGGCCCACGCGGCGTATGCGCAACCATCGCGATTTTTGCGTCTGATGAAAATGTGTGCATACATGGGCGCCGCGACGTGGCGCCTTAAGCTTCTTGGGTGAACGGAAAATTAGCATTCACTGGCTGCCCGAATCCGCCCAGCTGCACTTTAATTTGCATACTTGATGGCGCCTTGTAGTGATCCCGGAACATCTCCGCTATATTTCTATATATTCCTGGTGCGGCTTAACACCTTAGCACGGTACAGCCTTCGATACATCCCTTTCGCTCCGAGGACACGCTCAAGGAATATGCAAAGTACTTTAGCTGACAGGATACCTCGGGCATATCCCTCTATTGTTATTGTCGCATGATGAATTATTCAGACGCCCAGGCTTGTGTGCTCTCCATGGTAAATGGTAAATGGTATTTTAAATATTTAAACAGATCCATGATAATGGCCATGCCAAGAACTATTTTTATGTACCACTTTGTGGCCAAGACGGAGGCGAACTTTATAATTTTATGACTGATATAAAAGTCAACATATTTCAGACTCTTTTGTGTTATTTTATTTATTAAACCTTCTTGGCTTATTTAGCTTAACTTTCAGCTAAGTAAATATCTAACCCAAATTCCATTTATTCCACTATTGAGTTCATTGTCTGCGAATCTCCTTGATGTAAGCTGGACTGGTATGTGGCAACCATTACTCAAAGGCTTGGACACTCTGTTCGGGTCATCTTGTCTTCTTGTCCGGCACGTATTGTAATATATGACCGGGAAGTGGGACTCGGAATGGCGGCAGCTGGCCATCAAGTGGGTCGCCAGATGACCATCTGGCGCAGTGCCATTATTAATGATGCAATTGACATGACCCTGGCGGAGTGGCCAAGAGATATGTATGTCCTCACATCAAAGGCAACTGGTTACGAATCATCTGTCAATGAGCGAAATCTGTAAAGATATTTAGAAAATTAGATTTGTTAATTTCTGCTTTAAGGAACTTTACAAGAGTAAATAGAGCTTAGTTATATTTAAGTGTTTTTTTTTTATGTTGTACCAGCTAAATTTCAAATTAATGAACATTTTTAGATATTTTTTCTATTAAAAAATATTCACTAAAGCAAGTAAAAAGTACCAGGATACCTCATAGTCCTTTCACGGGAATAAACTAGTCTTCAAACTCAGTATTCTAACCTTTTTCGATTGTATATTTCTTTGTTTTTGTGTCATTCCTTTGTTTGGTATTCCACAGGTTTTTCCTTTCGAACTTTTGCTTTGACAATGTTTGCTTTGTTAATAGATTTTTCCTTTTTCTCTTGCTGTTTTCCCTCCGGCTCCTATGACTTTTCTCTCGGGCGACCAATTCAATAAGAATTTAGTACGTGTTGCTGGCCCCAATCGATGTCTGCTCCCTCGAATGTCCTTGCTTGGGGTTTGCCTTCAGGTTAAGCCTGGTTCTCATCACGAATATTGGACGGTCATTACTGTTTGCCTTTGTAATATGTTTGGCTAATGGAAACACTGGAGACGCGGCTAATAAGATCACATGTGAGTATTAAGTGGGCCCTTAATGGAGTGGCCCAAACTCGATTGGCAGCATGCTAATTCCAGAGACTGGTCAATATTTGCTTCTTCTGATGAAAGTTTCAAAAGGGATGGGGGATAACTTTAGCTACAACCCTTTATATATACATATATCCTGGATATCTGGGCGATATGAAGTGGGCCAGTTTTCCGGGTCATAGCCTCGCCCGAGGGCGTAAAATTGTACATGCAGGACATCAATTCAATTTGTCGGACCTGGGGACAACAAAAAAGTAAAGTCAAACTGGAACGAGGAAAAGTAATAAATTTACCAGGAGGTCGAGATGGTGGAAAATCGAGAGAAAAACGGGCACAAGCAAGAGTGGAAAATGAGCTGCAGCTTAGATAAGTGAGGCTGTTAACACTTATTCGGGGCAGGGGTGCTGGCAAGAGCCCCGCATAAATTGTAACAGGATTAAAACGGTGTCGATGCTGCGCTCTAGTGTTATTTTTGCTTGAAAAAACCCCCCCAAACTCTGCTCGGTGAAAGGCAAACATAAACATGCCGGCAAGGCTAAAGTTGTTGCTTAGAGTTGGCAACAGACCTTCGTTCGTTCCCCGCCACAGGAAATATCAACAAACAAGATGAGCGGCAACGGGAAATGCGGAAAAACGTAGATATTGCTGGGCGATAAGAAGTTGCTGCATTTACCAACAACGTGCAGAATGATGTGTTTGCTTGACATTGTTGTTTCCGTTACGTTAAGTCGAGGTACAGGTGTTTAACGTAAGCCAAGTCATGTGATTTTTTAGTATGAGTTTTGCCGCAGTTTAAGCCAGGACCTAAAAATGATGGATAATGTTAATAGAGAACCTTTCGTTCGTCTTTTCTGCTCCACTAAACTCTAAAGCAAACACGAACTATCTTTCCTCTTTGACAAATTTTCTTTTTCAAGAGAATTTCCTTAATTTTCATTTCCTTTTTCCTCTTTACTTAAAGCTAAAACCTATATAGAACCACTCTCGAGCAAAGCCAGTTACTTAGCCAGGCTCTAATTGGCTGCCATTATCTTTTTGCCAGGTTTGTCAAGCGGCCACTTCCGCTTGTCGCCAATTCCCGGCACGTTCTCTCCATAAAGCTCAAGCCTCCCTAAGCCAATGGCGGAGTGTTTATAATTGAAATCGAAGGACGAGGTGGAACCGGAACGGAGTTTCGCACTGAGCGGATATAAAGTCATTTGACTGGGTGACAACTTCATTTCCTTCTCCGGACAAGGTGAATCGGTGTCTAAATTGCCAACATTAACACGACTCAGAACAATGTCAGCCGAGTACACAATTTAGACTTTTATAATTTACTACCTCTGCTTTATCTTATTTGCATGTGCATGGAAGTGCCAAGAACTCATTAGAGATGAAAAATGGTTGACAAATAAGGACTAAGTCAGTTAATAGGTAACCAGAAGAAAGGACACATCTGACCTGTGGTCGCCATAAATATTTTGCAAACAAATTTGCTCACAAATACCTTATAAGCAGGGAAATACGAAAAGGGGTCGATGAAATATTGCGACTACCTTCGCATAATTTCCTCAGAAAAAGAAAAGCCCGGGAAAGTGCTCTGGGGAAATGGTGGCGGAAAAAGGAAGTCGGCTGGCTGGCTTACAAATTTGCATTGTGCAGATTGCTTCCGTCGGTTGGGGATGTGTTTTGTGTATCTTTTGGTATATCACACGCCCGCGGGGTTCCTATCTTTTATTTTGGGCTCATTTTTCACGGCACTCCGGGTGGTTTTTCCGAGCGCACATGAAAGGATTTAAATTGTTTCAGTGAGGAAAATGGGCTAACGAATCTATCATCTCTTAGTCAGAGGCACCTAATTTCTAAAAGGTTGCGTCATTATTAAAAACTCACCCTCGGTTTTCCCGAGCTTTCCCTCGCCTGGTCATTAATTTGCGTCTGAACAATTGTGCACAAGTAAAATACAAATTTTAATTGACTTGTGCCAGCCTGATCTTTGTCTTACTTATTCAATTTCCCTCCTATTTCTTGCCTTATTTATGCCAATGTTGTTTTTCAGCTTAAAACATTTTTTTGTTTACATATTAAATGATTTTCCATGAATCACGAAATGCTTACAATGAACTTAATTAAATGAAATGAATTCGAAACGTAAACAAAAATCTTTGGTTGCTTATGAATCAGAAAAATCTACATTGTTTGGTGTTTCATTTCCATGGGAGTTGAGTCTTTCTAATTAGTTGTAGAATAATCAAACAAAAGCAATTTTAGCAAAACAAATTAGAAAAAAACTTGGGAGATATTGAAAGAATTACCTTTGACATTAAAAATTAAAATTAAATATTTACTGTGCTTTAATAAATTCATTGAGAAAGCCAAAGAGACCCCATTTAATTCGGTTGTTGTTTATTTTGGAAATGTTTACCTTTCCTTCTCAGGTGCTTTAAGAGCATATGAAACCACCCCAATAAATATAATTTTTATAACATTTAGCTTGTGGTTTTTGGTGGGAATTTATACTCTGAATCATGGATTATTTAATGAGATTTTAAAATTATTGTTTGTTTATACAGCTTTAAAATTTATTTAGATAAATATATTTAAAAATATATTAAAGAAAGGCATAAATATATTATTTCTCCACATGTTTAAATTAATAATAATAATTTCTTGAATCGTATTATTTAATTTACAGTTTAATCAAATCAAACAATCAACAATTACTAATTTGGATAAAAAAGATATAGTAAAGTCTCTCAAGGCTCAAATTGACCATATTTTCAACTGACTTAATTCATGCAACAAAATTTCACTGAGCAGTTATTTAAAATGCAAATGGCTTAGCAGAAAATGCCAGCCAAGTGGGATGGCGAGATTCTGGCCACAGAATCTCGGTCGAAAGTGCAGCTGCTTTCCACTTCATCAGCTTGGTTTCCAGGGCAATATTGTGGCTGCTAACTATAATATATAGTTGTCGGCTAAAAGTATAGCTGTGTCGTAAATTGCCTAGCCCAGGCAGATTTGTGCACTTGGAGAAATAATTTATTTAAAATATGTATTTATTTAATATTATAATTTTCTATCAACATAAAGAAAATAGTAAAAATGGTTATTATTTCTCTTTAATTAGTTTTAAATTTCCTTAAATATGTTTTGGGGTAGATTTTTTTTGAATGTAATTCCTGCCATGCATAAATTCCCTTCCCTTCGCCAAGATATCCTACTGAAAGGCATTTAATTGCTTACATTTATACCGCTCTGGTGCATCTTTGGGCTTCTGCCTGCTCCTATTGGATATCCGTTGTGCCGGCCTGCTATGAAATTGCCATGAAATTGCTACAAAGCCTGGTTAAATCCGTTTCTGTTTGTTCAGAATGCAGAATATTTGTTGGCAACCAACGGCTGCTGACAGCTGCACTTATTGGATTACACAAATTGAGTTGAAAGCAGACGAGATACTTGATTTCCATATTAGTATCGTATTTTGTTTACCGGTTATATTTTTTCAGTAAGTTTATTACGATATTTATTAAATGTCTTAATAAATAAATATATTCCATTTCATGCTGTAATATGAGGGATTAGCTTTTACAATAAATATTAACTTTTCAGTTGAATATTTAGTAATCTCCTTTTATTAAATTTCTTTAACCTAAGACACAAAGACTCTTTGTCCAGGAGCTACAAATATTGGCAAACATAACTTAATTAATTAAAATGAAAGTTCCGCAGGCAGCTCATCGCCTTCCTTACCCATCGTTGGTTTTATACTTTTTGTCAATTAGCTGAAAACCGCAACTGAAGAAGCCAAGGCAACCGAGTGGGCGGAACAAACAACAACGGACAGCCCCACGCGATGGGAAAGCTGCGGAAAATGGTGGGTGGGCCAATTCATTAATTTACTTGACCAACAGGCAGAAGAGCAAAGTAAACCGTCCGGGAAAACATAACAATTAAATGTGCTTTCTAAGCCGGGAATTTAAGCAGGTGAGAAGACGGCGAATGTGTGTGGGTGAGTTGGCTGCTTCTTTTGCCACTGAAGCATGAGAGCCGGAAAATAATCATCCATCCACTGACAGCATAAGGAGAGCCTTCATGTAGGTCAGTACATTTGCCAGTGACATTGAGTGTCATTGAAGGATATACACACCTGCAGCAGTTAGTAAGTCTCAAGGAAGTGGATAGGTTTAATTTTTTAGTAAAATGTAATTTAAATCTTATTTAAAGCCCTTATTTGGCCTCTAAGTTCTACATATACCTAACCAAATTTCACAAGGGCAACAAATCAGCAAAGAAAACCCAAAAGTTTGCTGATTCTGGAAGCCAAACTAGGACCAAAATTTACTATAGCATCTGCAGGAGCCCGCAATGCCTGCTGCGCGATAATTAAATTCCCATAAAAAAACGAGAACTCCGCCAAACTTTCCTAATCGAATTGCGGATGCAATGCGGCATGCGGAAGTATGTGTAAAATGTAATCACTTTGAAAACACTATGTGATGGCGCCTTAATTAGGAAAGTGTTCAGATTGCACAGAATAACAATTCAATATTTTTTCAGAGGGTTTAAAGAAGAATAAAAAGTAAGAAAACGTGTCCTAGAAACTATTACAAATTAGTTTTAAAGTTTCTTATAGCTTAAAAAAAACTCAAAATGACACTGTTACAAGAAAATTGTTTCAGTTTGGCTTAAACTTTTCTAATACAGTTTTTGTGTAAAACAACAAACATGTTTTTTGGATGAATAAAGCGTAGAAACTTATAAAGAAATTTGTTATCTGAAAATATTTATGGGAAATTTTACGTAGGTAAATAATACTTTTAGTATTATTTCATTTCACCTTTTTCTTAAATAAATAAGCATAAATCAAAGCTTATTTATTTTACTATCTATTCTGAAAATCTTTTCTTCTCCTCTGAAATAAAGAAAAGCCTGGCAAATTATTTCCAAGAGAACCTAGGTATTTGCCAAAATAATTGAGTAACTAAAAGCCCTTTTCTGAGGTTTATTTATGTGAGCTTGGACTTTGGTAATCAACACATGGAATAGGCATCTCATTTGCTAGGACTTCCATCAGCATCGCCCTGATTTATGTAATTATTAACTGAATTAATGGTATGCCACAAGTAATTAAATATATGTTTTTCTTTCTTTCTTTTGCGATTTTAATTAATTTATTATCAAGTTTGTTTTTTATGCGATCCAAAATTCTTTTCATCTTCCATTTCTCCCTTGCATCCTTTGGGGACTAACTTTACATACATGTATACCTGGAATATTTTTAATTAATTTTCGGGGTACCGTCCACAAACAGAACCCCAATGTGTTTCAGTTTCATTGGAAGAGTAGGTGGTTTTAAACCCTTGTAAATCCCAGGGTTGACTGTTTACTTATCGCCTTTTTTTATTGACTCTTTTGTGTTGCCTTTTTCAGTAAGTTTTGTGACATTTAATTAAAAGCTGTTCGAAAAATTGGTGGTTTAGCTTTTGCCTTTTCTCTCTCCAGACTTTTTTCAAGGGTTCATTAAGATGTCAAGCATAAGTATCCTTGTTATTTTTTTGGATGCTTTCTTAATTTAATTACATTTTCAAAACAATATCCAATGTTCTACTTTCAACTTTAATTAAATTTTTTATCTTAAAGTTTATTTAAAATATAAAATACAATAAACTATCGAATCCGATTAGATAGTATCTCTAGGTGAGTCTTTTATACAACTAAATTGATCCTGATTGCCCGCTTTATTTTCCCACAAGATCTGAGTTGCCATTTCCTTGATTGATATGACATCGATTGTGTACATTTCAAAACTGAATACAAGTAGCTACGATTCTATTCGGACCACTTGTCTTTTGTTGACTTCTTAAAATCAAATAAATTTTTGAGCTTGTTGTTACAGAGTCTCAAGTTTGCTTTGTTATCACATCAGCAAATTGATTATACGCTCTGTTGGTCCTGTGACAATCTCTCAGGCACTCAGTCTCTTTCAGAGGAGGAGGAGGACAGAGGACACACATTACTCCCACTGCCCTTCTGGTTTCTCTGACAATTTGACGTTGCCCGCAGCAAATGGAAAATGGAAAGCAGAGAAGGGGAAATGTGGCAGGAGAGTGTCACTGAGGGAAATGGTTTCCCCAATTTGCTGAGGGCTACTTGTTTACTTTGTTTAATTTGGACTTTTAAAATATGGTTAAAATAATGGTTATATAAAGTCGAAAAGCTAAAGAAATTAGTAGAATTGCTATTAAAATTAATTTTGATAGAATTAATTATTTATATTTACAAATATACGAATAAGAAAGAAACACAGCTGTGGAAAAATCATTAATCATACTTCATCTTAATTTGTGCTGCCTTTAATTATTTCTACTGTTCTACAAAATTATTCAAGTATATTTCAATTTATAAAGTAGGACAGAAAATACTCATCAAAAGTGGTTAAGACACTTAAATTTTTCGGCTTATTTCGAGAGAGATCTCTTTTATATTAATTTAATTTTCCGGCTTCGCTTTATTATCGGATAAAAGGAAGCGGAGTGGCAGAGCTTTCCCTCCATTGTCAAGGCAACGCTTGTGACAAAGCGAAAAATGTGATAATAAAGTGCTGCTCCCCGCAGAAGCATTGTTCCAGCCTTGAAGTGAGCCGAAACGAACAATTAAATGCTATTAACATTGTACGACCAGTCCCTGACCAAACATAATTCCTAAAAATTATCTCAAATCTTATGCCAACCCAACAGCCTGCAGGGCACATTAAAGTGAGAGATGTATTTCAAGTTTTCTCTGACCATAAATTACAGAGAGTTGTTAAATCTGTCAGTTTACCTAATGGTTGGTCGTAATTTCTTTATCTCAATTGGTAAAATAACTTGAAGGACGTAAGAAGCATGAGGTTGAGCCTGGGGAGTAAATAAATGAAAACAAAAATACTTCCTAACCTGGTGGCTAAGGGTCAGCCAAAGATATAGAAAGTAGGAGAGGTATTTTAGGTAGTATTTCTACCTGTTTACTGCTTGGCTTTAATTATTATTCAAAACAATTGTGAACAAATTTTTAGTACACCCAAGAAGCTGCCAAAGGTGCAAAGCTTCCTCATGTGGTTTCATTCTCTTGGAATTTCCAACCAAACAACAAGTTAAAACAGCCTAAAAGATTAAATGAAAAACATAAGGCCGAAGAGGGAAGACAGGGACGGATAAAGAGCACACTTCATGCTAACCAAACAATCCAATTAATTTTATGTTCTTACCACATGTGTGGAGCTCTCGGGTATTCTCAAATGGCATCGTGTAAACTTGAGCTAATTAATGCGCCTGCTCAAAAATGCTCGACCATATGTGTGCGTGAGGAAATTACAATTTTCACCGGGAATTTTCGAAAATGATGTCTAAGCACTTAAGTAGGTGTTTAGAGACCAATTGGTAGGGGGAAAACGAAAAACTTGAAAGCCTAATGCGGATGTGTTCCCCACACCAAGGGTGTCTGCGAGAATGCCAAGACAAAGTTTTCCCCGTGTCACCTGTGCGAGTCTCTGGATGAGAGATACGCCGGATGGGCCTGTTTTTTGTTTTGCATATTTACTCTAACATTGTGTATCTTCTGTACAGCGCTTGAGTTTGAAATTGTTTTGGGTACGGAAAAGCTCATCTAATTATGATAATCTTCTCACACTTGCCGAGTGAGATAAGCTGTGTGCCTCATAATTATATTTAACACTAGCTAGGTTACTTTGGTTACATATTACATAATCCTATAACATAATCCTAAGGTTCTATGTAATAGAAAATATTTAATTCCTCATTTTTTTGGTTGCAATAATAAATTCAATTAAATTAAAGTGCTGGCAATCTGCAATACATTTGCAGAAGCCACTCTTACTTCTCAAGAAATTCGTTTATAACAATCATAGAAAATAAACTTTCAAGACTGGCAGCGAATCAATTAAACTTTCAAACTACATTTCTTAATTTGTTGAATTCAGTTGTTGAGTATACACAAGGTTCTCTGGTTGAATTGAATTGTTAAGGACACACAAGGCTGGTTGGCCTCAAACAAACAAGTTAAGAGAAAACTTACAAGTTACAAGTTTACCAAGCAATTAGAATTTTAAGGAAAACGACTAAGTTTCTATGCAGTCGATTTACAAATGTTTTTTTTTATAAAGAAAATATAGATTTCCTGTTGTAAAAAAATACTATAACATATTTAGTCATCCTTTTCTTGATATTTTTACAATTTATTTTATGAAAGCTTAACGATTTTGGCTGCAAGCCAAATGCACAATTTAAATAGTTAAAGGGAGATGTTCTTCCTATTAAAAGTGTCAAGATATTTTAATAATAAAGAAGATTATTAACATTAACTAAAGCTAAAAATTGTACTTAGTTTGAGGACATGCTAAAAATAAATGTAGATCTGTAATATAATTTCAAGGGAATCCCTGAAGCACTCTCCTTGTCATCACATCCCTTTTATATATAATAAATCCCCCATACATACCTATAAAAAATATTTTAATAAAATGTTGTCAACTTGTGAAAATATTTCACCCAATTTAAAGGGTAAAACGCTCCTGATAGCAGCATGCCAAAATGTTCATATGCGCAATTTTACACTTTACCTCGCTCTCACACACGTTATATTCGTCGACATCTGTCGGTGGTAGAATGGCGTCTGATAGTCGAGGGCGCTGAAAATGTCAACTGGCTGCCAGACAGGAACATATTCCGTGACATCATCATTTGCAAGGACGATATCGTGAAGGGTGCATAGGGGAGCACCGCTGACTAACAGAATAGTTGCAACACCTTGGCAATTCCACTTTTTCAGCTCCACTTATGCCAAAAGGAGCTGCAAAAAAGGACTTTAATCCTGCCTGAGGCTGAACGTGTAGCAGTTTTTGTAGATTTTTTGTTGGTAATGTCAAAAATGTTTCATTTTCTGACACATTGCATAATTTGAAGACAGCTTGGGGAATGCTTGGAGCATTTTGTGTTGCTGCCTTTGCATCAGTTTGTCATTCTTTCTTCTTTTTGTTGAACTGAACTTTTAATATGAATATTTCTTTCTGCAACGTTCAGGTGAGGAATTGGTTTCTAAGGTTTACATATGTGAGATTGGAAAACACAGAACGTGGAAAAAGTACAACTTAGCTAAACTACTTCTACTACGCAAAATATATTTTTCTTGTAATTTGTGATCTTTTAATTTAACGATTTATTTCTGAAAGATTCAAATTCTTCATGTCTTTGTTTCAGTTTCTGTAAGGGAAGTAAATTAGAATTTCGACGTGGTTGGCTAGGAAAATGTTTGGCTTACATGAGCTTGGCAGCCTTTGCTGGCCTTGGGCCCACATGGCGTATGAGCATTCATCGCGAAGGTTCCATTTGATGAAAATGTTAGCATACATTTAAGGGCACTTTTTTGTATCAAAATTAGCATTCACTGCCTGAACTCGACAAGCTTCACTTCAATTTACATTCTTGGCGGCGTCTGGCTACCAAGCCGGAAAATGCGGCATTTTCAAGCATATTTTATTGCAGACTTGCGTTTATTGGGAAGACATTAGTCTTTAGATATTTGTTTTATATTTCAGAAATGTAAATTATTCATGTGTGTTTTTACAATTTATGCAGCATAACAGCATATCAAACATTAGAAAGCTAGGAGGGTATGCCATTATAAATATAAATTATTAAAACATATTAATTCAATTTAAAACATATTATTCCCTTAACCAAACACAATTAAAAAGACTCTTAGAAAGTTGCCTAGAAGCATGCTTCATTTTTCTTGCTTTATTTTCTTGCTCGATCCCAGCTGTTGCGACAGACACGAATTGTAATAATAGTTTAAGGCACATTTTCACAATTTATTTGAAGTACGCCTTATTGGCTGCATTATAGCTTCGACATTTTTGGCAAATTAATAACTTGTGAACTTAAGATTCCACCTAAAAAGAGTAAACATTCCACATGTGTGTTGAGAATACAATTAATTTTATCCAAAATACTATTTTATGCTTCGACTCACGATTATTCTATGGCCTACTTGGAGGAAGTTCATCCTACATGTTCCGGTCATTACTCAAATACGGACACACACACTAGAGCTAGGATCCTTGGGGCACGTACAGTAATATATATTGCCGGACATCAGGCGGAATAGAGGCCGGTGCCATCTGGCGCATTGTCATTATTAATGGTCCAATTGACATGCTTCGCAAGTGGGGTCAATGACCTAGCCAGGATATAAAACAGCTCTGATAATAATTTATTCAATTTGCGTAATAAAATCACTATTTTACTTAAAGAAAACTAGATTTAAAAATCAAGGTGTAAAGAATAAATAAATCAAATGAAAAGTAGTATCAAAGAAAGGATATTTTTTAACTTTAAACTTGTTGACTTAAGTTTGTATTTTTACGTATTGAAAATCCCTTGCCTGAGAGTATTTCTCTTTATTTGCTACTTAAATAACCTTATTTGCCTTTTGCTCTATTTTTGCATAACATTTCGTTTGCCTTTTTTTTTTGGGCTCCGCCCACAGTCTGATGCGTTTATTGCCCGCGAAATCGGTCGTGTCGCCCGACAACAAAGAGGGTTGGACCAGACAGAGGCCACCACACTATAGAATATATTATAGTTTATAGTATATACCGCGGCTTATAAATTGCTAGAGGGCCTCTGTGTGGGTTGAATGGCCTCAACTCGTAGTAAACTCGGTAATTGAATAGGGAAAATGTGGCATAAACTCGCCCTTTGGTGTCTGAGTTTTCTGTTCGCTTGCTCATCGTGACCCAATTCCCCTGACAGGCTATCGATTTTCAGCCAATCAATGACAACAAGTGCAAATGAATCGAACAGGCTTGACCCTTGCGAATCCTTTGCCTGATCTCTGCGACCGAAGTCTTGTAAAGGTCATAATCATGTTTGCATTTTATTTACTTATCCCTTTAAAGGTCAAAGAACTGAACTCGAAAACACAGAAACATTTTCGTTGACTGCATGTTAGTCTAGCTCAATTTGGGGTCAACTAACTGGACCAACTCCCAACGCCTAACCGCTTCAAAATGAGCAAAATAAGCTGCAACTATAGTAACTTGGCTACCAGCTCATTAATTTTACTCAACCGAAAATGAATAATGACCCCAGACGAGGGGGTACTTGTGTGTTGAGTCAAAAGTGTTCTTTCAGACGGGGGTGTCTGGGAAGCCATTTCACAGGATGCTCGTACAGGATATTTTACTGGCCATGCTCTGGGCTTGATTGTTCACCATTTTGGCAGCTGTTGCTTGTTGTTCGGTTAGTTTGCTTGCAGTAGTTTGCTGGTGTTTGCTCAAAGGAGCTGCAAGTGAAATATTTTTATTTCCCAAAACTGGTGCAGCCGGCTCTGTAAGCCTTGGTCCTGTCACCATCCAAAGGAGGGGTCTCGATTACAAAAGTTGCAAAATTCGTTGTTCGTTTATGCTTTGCGCTCTGTTTGTTTATGCCTCTCGCTGAGTTTTATGTTTTGCCACAGTTTCTGTTTTGCTTTGCCCTCGGCCGAAAGTTTTTTTACGGTCAGCGCTGGGCTTGCTTTATGAATTCTGGGTTGATTTGGTTTGCTCTGCCCGCTCTTTCCACTCGACCTACTCTGAATTTTATCAGGTTTTCAGAAATGTTTATTCTGACAGAGTCCTAAACTCTGGGCTTGAATTGTTGTCTAGCTCTATAGACATTTACGATTAGAGAAGATTGTTTTGTTGCATTATTAGTTTTCCATTTAATAAAAGAAATATAATAATTTTGCGCCTTGTTGGTTAAATAAAATTCTTTTAAAAAAATATTGCAAAATATTTCCATTGCGAGTAAATATAGACCTTAGTTGACCATTAAAACTGATCCAAACAAATCAAAGTGCTAACGCATTGTATAGTATTGTATTTTTACAAAAATAATAAAAACGGTTCTTTGTTATAATAGATCAAAATTTGATTATCAGATTTCCAAAACTTTATTAAAAAACAATCCAAAAAATTTACAGAAATGATCAAAACCAGACATCCCAAAAGCCTGCCCCAAAACAAAATATATTTTCATTAAAAAAAAAATGTATTAATAAATACATAAAAAAACGTATTGCAAGTAAAATAAAATATAAATAAAAAAGTTGAAATCAAAATAAAAACGAAATAATAGCAACCAGTGGAAAACGACAGAATGCAGGATAGCGACAGGATACTGGATAGCGACAGGATACTGGATAGCGACAGGATACAGGATAACGACAGGATAATGGACAGCGACCATATACAGGATAACGACAGGATACTGGACAGCGACATAAATGAAAAGTAGGCTCAATAAAATAGTAAAATAGTCAAAAAGTATAAAAAAAAAACAAAAATAAAACAAAAATAAAAACAAAACAAATCAGAAAATAAAAATATAAATAAAATAAAAACCGGAGCGTATTCGAAGGCAGTCCTAACACCTAGACTGCCGGCCGAATAATGAAATGATTTGTGAACATTAGAAACTGAGGTAAATATATATTGGCATGGCCTACTATAGATCTTTCGAAAATACCAAAAAGAACCTCCTAAACAAATGACAACCCTGAGGAATTATTCCCAAAAAATGTGGTGAAAAAATTAACTAAAATATAAAACCATTCGGAAATGTAAGGTAAATATTTCAATTACAATAATTTCATTTATTCAGAGTTGCTGCATTATTAATGTAAATAATATTATCTCCCAAAAATTAATTATAATTTTTGTCTGCATTTCCATCGATTAAAGGCATTGCTTCAAGACTCCGACTTGTTAATAACAACGTCAATCATCAGCGCCCCTGTCGCCCCACTTTCTGGTGCTTTTATTCACTTTATTCACGGAAAAAATGAAATGAATTTTATGTCCGTGCTGTGGTGGCTTTTTATTAACTAAAATGTGTTTATACATTATTCATACACAGACACAAAGGATGAAAAAATCATGCCACTTTTGTTGAGCTCAACAATTTTGAACACTTTTATGGCTAACCACAAAAGCATTGTAAATTGAAATTATATGAAATTGATTAATTTGCCGCATTTTTGATTATGCGGTGGAAATATTTGTTGTTGCTATAGCCGCTCATAATGTGGCACAAAATAAATACATAATAAATAAAAAGATTTTTTAAAGTGAACCCAGGCAAAAATTTAATTTAAAGCAACACATTCAGATGTAAAAAGCCACCAAGTCTCCGCAGCCTCACAAAACAGCGAAGCTGTGAAAATTTACGCTCTTCACTTTTTTGTGGTCGCAAAAACGAGGCTCAAGTGGTTAGCAGCCCGAAATGTGTAAAAGTTTAACGACCTCGTCCTTAAAGATGCCAGAATGCTTGAAAAATAACCCGGGAAATGGAAAGCGACAATACTGGCATTTGTACTTCTCTTAACAAGTAATAAATTTACCAGCTTTATGCAGGGCACTTTACAAAGGACATAAAAGGACTAAAGTAATGTAAATTACTTGTCAGATTCGGCGATATGTGACACCTTGAAATCAATAAATTCCTCTTTGATATACGAGAAATATAAAATCAGAAGCGTAACCCCTTCGGGAGGGCAAAAGCTCAAACATCAAAACACCAATCGATTATGCAATATTTATTTTTATTTCACCCGCACAGCGGTCCCGCCCTGTTGACAGATGCCCCGTTTTATTATTTATTTCAAACCTTTCGCATATCCGGTGTTTCCGTCACCGAAAACTTCCGGTTGGGGTTTCGTTGTTTTCTTTTTTTTCATTTGTATATTTCTCTCTGGGTTTTTATGTGCCTTTTCGGTTTTTATTGCGTGCCTTCAGTGCTTCAATAAGCCCTATGCCCTTACCTTAGTTTATTGTGCACCGAAATAAATAAGAGTTGTTATAATGAAACATTTTATTATTTGATATCAGCTTAAACATTTGTAAATACTTCATTTGAAAGTGTGTTTTAAGTACTTATTAGTTTTCAAATAAATTGCTGGTGTGTTAAAAACATTTCTCGAGAGTTAATATTTTTCTTGTAGTGTTACTACTTTTACTTTTTTAGGTTTCTATTTCAAAATCGATACAAATATGGGCAGGATGATTTTATTACTGCAGAACACATGAAACATATTCCTTTTGCCTGCAATTATTTGCATTTTCTTATCATATTTTATAATGTCTTGAGACTTTGATGTCGAATTTGCAGCTTGGCATGGCTTTCATGGTTTTTCACCACTTTCCTTATTAAACTTTCCCTTTCACTAGTCTCGAGTTGGCTTGCCTTTGACACCGCTGCTTATTGAAAAACTTTCTCTTCCCAAAGATACTTGAAGCGTTTCAGATCGGCGGCTTAACTTAATGGCAACAACTTTTTGCATTTTCAATAGCATTTTAATATTTTCTGGCATTTTTCCCATCACAAAAGTTAAGCAAGTTCATTATTTGTTACCAGAATAACTTAATTATTTTTACATTTATGCTTTAAGACAAATTGAATTATTCAATTTCCAAATATTTAATTTATAAAACAATAAATGGTATTTATTTTTTACTTTTAATTCTTTGCTCTTTGACTTGAAACACTCTAAAATTAATCAACCATCCTGTTGCTCACCCAGGCTTATGTTAATGAACAAAGGCTCTTATGAACAAAGAGATAAATACAATTAAGTTAATTACAAAGAAACTTCCGGCGACCACAAAAACACCGCTTTCTTCGAAGCTTTTATAATCTTTGTCAATTAGCTGAAGACCTCATTGAATAAGTCGGGGTTGAAGAAGCATTAAAAGCAACGATAGGGAAAGTCCATTAATTTTATAAAAACAAATTAGGATGGCCAAGAAAATTCGACAGTTTAATGTGTTTATTTAAAAAACAACCAAAACAGAGAATTTCTTAAATAAAGTTTAATTTTTAAAAGGTCTCTGAGTAATGAGAATTTCAACAAAAGCTATCAAAAGTTACAGAAGTCCAGTATCTCTCTTTATTTTATTTAACAATACTCCTCCTCCCATTTTTTAATTATGAATTTATTTAAAAAGCGGCTTTTATCCATCCTCCGGACATTCAATCCGCTTTGCAGTTGTCATGGCCAGCCAGCGTAACCAGCATGAATTTTATATATTTTTTCCAACCGATATGTGAGCGGGTACTGGCGTGTGTCGGGATTATAAAGATTAAGTGACTTGGCTTTCAAGTGCCGCATCGATTGAAAAGCTTAAACCATCCCGGCAGCCGCAGGAAAATGGCTTAAATGCTTAACTGACGGTGAGCACGGCAATAAGCCCCACTACAAATGTCGCCACTTCTGGGAGCATATCCCACCGGCGCAAGGACATAAATCGATGCCCATTCCGGTGACCAATTCCCCGTTGCGTTGCGTGTGTCTCTTACATTTCGGAAGAGTTCAGGAAAAAAGGTTCCCAGAAAAATAGCAGAGCATGGCCCATAAATAGTGGGGGTCATTAGAAGCTAATTGGCCTTGAAAGCATGTACCCTGGCAAGTTCGAATATAATAAGTATCGAGCGGCATGAAATTTAAATGCTGTCTTGGACAAAGTTATGCTTTTTTCCAAGCTTCATTGATTTTAAGTGCAGTGTGTTATATATATTTTTATTTACAGTAACGAAAAGATGGATCTTCCAGAAAACTTTAGTTAAACTCGCATACGTTTTCAATGTTTTGGCTATTATCTTGCTCTGACATCCTTGCAAATAACAATACAAAACCCTGACAGTTTAAAATTAACATAAAACATTGCTCTTCATTAGCTGTCTTTGGTCCTGCGGCAAAAGTTTTGAGCTTTGAATTGAGAAGTTGGCCTGTTGCCCGCCCACCGTGTTGCCTTCTTGACTGATTCTATTGTGGCCGGATGCGAAAGCCACGGCAAAGCCTCAGAATTAAGTAAGTACTGGCAAAAGAGCGAAAGCCACAGAAGCCGCTTCAACTGCACATCGATGATGGTCGTTATGCAAGGACAATGGCCACCGCCTCGACCTCGACTTCTGTCGGGACTCAAAGGATATCTATATATACATATATATGAATGTAGTAAATATAATGGGACAATACTGCATATTGAAGGCTGGCAAACAAGCTGAACAAAAGGTGAGCATCAATGTGCTGAAGATGAAGATGGCATCCACTTCCGTTTCCGCCACCAATGTAATTGAATGGCGTTTCCGCTGTTTGGCTCACAGCCAGATAAATGAAGCCAAAGGAATTCTAAAGGATGTGCCTGGCAGCACCTTCGCCTGCTTAGTGTCCAATTTGGAAATAGATGAAAATGCGGCATGAAATTATAGAGCTGCCAGCCAATTCAATGCGGAGTCAAATTTGTCAGTTATTTGCGATGTTTTCTTTTGTTCAAAATGTGAGGGGGATAGATGTACAAGTAGAAATTATCTCAGTTCGTTAAAGGATAACATAATTAGTTTAATGTGTCAAAAATCATATATTTCTCAGAGAAATTTTCATTACAATCATTAAACTATTCAAAAGCATTTATGCACAGCTAATATGCCTTGAAATCCTAGGGGTTTGTGAAGGATATTTTAAAGAAAATTTATTATTGTTTTTAAGTTTTTTAATAGTAGCCAGTTTATGTAAAAACTTTACTTACTTAAGATTCCAATAGAAGGTAAATAGCACTCTCTATATCTTATAGAAAAAATAAAAAAGAAGCTAAGTTAAAAGCGCAAAGAACGCGGGAAGAAAGTTTTTTGCTTCTTCGTGCAAATATTTAGCACGGAAATTGCATTTGCGGCAACACCAGCCTCGAAAAAGCACTCCTTGATGTTCATGTTCTGATAATTAAATTGCCACAAAAAGCGAGGAGAAAGTAGAAAACTTTTCAAATGAAGTTGCGGATGCAATGCGGCATGCCAAAGAACGTCAAGTAATGAGAAATTGCTCCTGATGCTGGGTTTTCAAAGAAAGAAAGTTGTCTCAAATAACAAATAAATTTATATAAATTTTCCTTAAATTTAAATAACGCCAAGATAACAAAATTATTGATTAAACGAGTATTTTATGTTCAATAAAATAACCTCCTAATGCCTTTAACGTGAGACAGGTTTTCCATTTTATGGTTAAACCCAAAATTGTCTTTTAAAATATCACGTATACGCATATCTGCTAATGGGTACCACAAGCTAAGGCCATAAATCAAAGCCCATAAATGGTGTAATCCCTGGCGAGTATATATTTTTATTATTGACGTTGAGCTGAGCTGAGCCGACATGTCCCACGAGACACAAATTCCAAGTACTCGCATCACCCGAATTCCCACACGCGTCGCATATTTGCTCTGACTTTAATGGTGGAGTTTATTAACTCGATTAAATAATGGCAATCTGGAATTCATCTGGCATTATTTATGGCCACAGCTGGCAATTATAATACCAGGTTAATAATAAATGCCAATGTCAGCCGCAGGGCAAGGAATTTCTATGTGATTTGCAGTGGATTCCAACCCGTTTTGCCAATTAGATAATCATTGTTTAGATAAATATTCGAATTATGCCAGGAAACAAGCTGACGACAAATGGAGGAATATTAAAATTAACTTATTTGTAATTATTTATATTAATGCGGCGTTGAAGGATTAAATTATCTAAGGATTTTTTTTATACGATTTGGTTTTGTTTACACAACTTTCTTTTCCCATCCTATTCATTTCTTTCCTTATTTTTATGCCATGTCGGCAACTTTCAATTATAAACACTCGGAAATTGGTTTAGTGAGTGGTGCACTTTATGGCCAGGACGTGCGGAGAGATTGGCAGTTGGTGAAAGTGGCTGCACTGCCATCGAGACGCGGCGAAAGGAGTTTTTTCTGGATCCGGTGGCTGGTGTGGAAACCAATCAAGTGGCTTTCTGTATGGGATGGATGTGCGATGAATCTTCAAGTTGATTAAGTTGATACGAACAAATGCAACAACTTTTAAACTTGGATTCGTATTTGAAAAAACAGTAAATGATGAATTAAAATATTAAAAACTAATGAAGAACAAATATAACAGTTGTTATATCTGCGCTCTGAATAAAATTCCCATTTAACCATTCAAAAATTGGTCTGGCTTTCCGCCCAAAAAAAACCCTTGGAGTCTGATGGCCCATTTGTATGTCAAATTTGCCCCAAGCTCTTTGCACGGGCAACAGCCAATTAAACGATGGAGGAAGTGTCCGAATGGGCGAGCCGGAGGACTGTATTCAGTGGCTCTTTTAGGCCGACTTAGAACGGGTTTCAGCCGTTGTCGTTGGCACGCACAATTACGTGGGCGAAAAGCGCATCACGGAAATGGGAGACGAGTCCGTCGGATGCGAAAATTGCAATGGAGGCAGCCGGGAAGAGCTGACAACTGGCTAAATGGACCGTTGCGAGGGCCAAACAAACAGATAGACTTGCTATCCCGCAGGACTTACGTATGAGCGATTTCGGGGGCAAGAGGAAGTGGCAGTGTAAAGGATGGCCGAGGGAAAGAGGGCTTTGATATCACGTGCTAAGCATTCTGGCGATTGTCCAATGGAATTGCTTGGCAAAAGTGCAGTCAATAAAGCCAACAACTTGCAATTCCTGAACAAAAAAAAACATACATACAAGAGCTGCGATTTATCTACACACTTGAGTGCATACAAAAAAATATATATACTATATATATTGCGCATGCAACAGATTTGCCAAATTAGATTTACTTTGGCGCGTCATTCCAAACGTAAACTTGCAATTTTGCACGCCATTTGCTCCTCAAGTCTGTTTACAAAATGCATTCACTGCTTATCGTTGATCATCATGCACTCGAATTTTGTTGCTCATCCTGTAAGTTTGCTTTTATTTAAGAGGTTTTTGGGATCTTAAAGGCGTTTTTTATTTAAATTTTAAGGGTGGCTGTAAAAGAGCAAATAAAAGCAGCAATATTTAGATGTCTTTTAGTAGGAAAAATTGAGTATATATATATATATTATTCAAACTAATAAACCTTTATCATTATTCTCTACAATTTAACAAGATTTATTTTCCATTTAAGTTGATCTTTCTAAAGGTGTCAGCAGCTATCTTGTTACTAACCTGTTGTAAGGACAAGCTGATTGAAAAGTCCTTTCCTTAGAAGCCGCACCTAAACCCAATACGAAAACCTAAGCCAATATCAAAAGCTGCCTGTCACACTCAAAGAGCCCCAATCCTGCCATTCATCGCCTTCAAGAAAGGAGCTCTGACAAAAAGCATAAAGTCATGGTACAATTGGATTTGTGATTGCTGTGAAAGGTTTTCATATTCAATCTCACACAGATCAATAATGCCAATTTGTCACCTGAACCGCAACTACTAAAAAAAATACGTAAGGATGATGAAAAGAAATAATGTTTGGCAAAAGGGAAAGATTAACTTAACAAATACTCTTGCACTCTAGAATAAATAAGAGTTTAAATAAATATTTCTTAGTATATATTTCTATATTTATTTTAATATTTCTTAATTCAACATTTTCCAACTCATCTGCTTAACCATTCTGGCCTGGTCACATGCAACTTCGTTTGGCTAATTCATCTCAATGTGTTTCTGTGGGACGCCAGATGTAATTTGTAATGGGAATAAGGAATGTGCATGGGGGCGCAAAAAACAAAGAAATAATAAAAAAGCATAATAATGAATACGAGAATGAGCAAAAAAAAAAAGAGATGCCCAAGAACGTACAGGGGTGACATTAGCATACAAGAAATGACAATGAAGGGGATTTTAAGGACGAGGGGAAAGGCTGAATCCTGCGGTGCGAGGACGCAACTCCAACGGGCCAAGGCAGTTGCAAATGCCATGGGTTAGTTCCCGCCGCATTACGTATACGCAGCGTGCACACAAAAAATTACGAATAGTCACGTAGCAAAAGTAAATTCAACCCTCCTCATTTCAGCGTTTGTACTCGTTGTCCTGCCTTTACGTATATTCCTTTTATGTGTGTGCATATGGGCGACGCTTGTCAGCCATTTTAATAATTGTTGGGGCAATTCTCTGCTACTAAACCCTCGTCCATTTACTTGTGGTCGGTCGGTCGGTCAGCTGAAATGTGCCCCAGGCACTGGTCGCACATATAAAAAAAGGCATTCCACGCTGGCCATAAACTTCCAACTCGCTGAAATGTATGAATTGCAGAGTGAAGTGAATATTAGAATTCAACAGTTGCACATGCAAATAGCTCACAATGCCCACATATTTGCTTTTAATTTGCATGTCATGCATATTTCGCAGAGAAGTTGAAGGGGTGCAGGGTGGCAGGAATTCATAAAAATTCCTTGATAGTTTAGAAACTTTGTCCCAAAGCAATTAAATCAATATGTGCAATAAGGAGGGGTTTCGTATAAAATGTATTAAAAACTGTGTAAAAAGTCAACGAATATCATTGACAAATAGGAGTAGTTTATAAGCTGCATAGTCATAGTTTGTCATAGTTTTTAGCATTCAACCTTTTTTTTTATTTTTTAGCACTTTATTTTTTAATACACCATTAAAGGCTGTACAATATTTCATAAACCTATGTATATAAAGACTACTTTTGTATTTATTTATTTTACTGCCAGAAAGTTAAAGGGAAATTACTAAACCCCTCAGCCGTGTTAAATATCCCCTTTATTTTTATCGTTTTTTTGTTTTTTTGTATTCATTATTTAGCGACTGTCACTTAACTTTTTAAAGAGAGAGGAAAGCTTGGGTTTCCGCTTTGTGTTTTCCGGATTTATATGTATTTTCTGTGCTGGGTTGGTGGAATTGTTGTCAACGTGTTTGGCAATGCGGGAAACATGATAATAGGACAATTTTCCAAGTACTTATGAAACGTTTTAACAGACTTGACTGATGAGTATATATAATGATTACGTACAAAGAGAAATTCTAGAGAAAATCTTAAGCTTTGTTATGCAACAAATAAGGAATAGTTCAGTTAACATTTAATTTAATACTGGTTTTATATTATGCTTATTTAATATGGTACAGATACAGATTTTTCCCGATTTAAGCTCGATTTTAATCAATCTCATACAAATATATTCAGCTTTATTTATAAAATTATTTTTCTATATTTACGCCATGTGTCAATGCAATGATCGTCCCAATACATAGCACCTATCGCACATAATCGAGGGTCCGTTATCGGGAGACTTTTCTTTTTTGACATAAATATTTTTTCTCGATTTTCTTTGACTTTTGCTTTTCGGAGAGTTTGCACCTTTCGGGTTCTTCTTGGCCAAAGGCTTTTGAACTTTGCGCAGAATCTTACGTACCATTGATATTTCTCCTGGAGTTAAGGAATCGATACATCGCTCCTGAGCCTATAAAAAAAATATAATTAACATTTATTTTTGTCAAGCATTGAACATTGGTTAATTAGTTACCTGTTTTTTCTCAATTTGATGTCCATTCTTGACGGAGCGAAGTCCCTGGAATGCGAGGGTCATGGCGTAGTTCGCCGATCCAGAACGTGATACAATACCCAGCTCTGTCTGGTTCCTTAAACTTTCCTTTACTAACATCTCCAAGTTACTAACCGGTTTAGTGTAGCGTAAGGACCATTTCACCCGATCCTGTATAGCATCAATTGGCACAAAATCGGTTCTTGAAGTTTGCAGAAAATCAAGGGCCTTTAAAACGTGTTTATTCACTTTTTTCGAGTGTAGTCCCGGTAGCCCTAGCGCCATTGCACACATCGATCCATCGCGTACTATAAGACCAAGCTCTATCTGCGTTTTCAGCGCCTGCAGAACCACATAATCCAACTTCTCAACTGGCTTAGTATAGCGTAAAGACCACCTGACACGATTTTGTATATCTTTAATCGGCACAAAATCGGTTTTTGACCTTTGCAGGTAATCCAAAGCCTTGAGTATGTGTCGGTTGACTTTTTTCGGTACTTTAATGGGTTTCATTCTCGCAAAATCAATCAAATTTAAGTTACTTAGTTTCACTATGAAATTTTGATTAACAATAAAATTTAATTCCTAAGCCAAGGATTGTTTAGTCTTTTTGACGAACTCTACATAAATGCAAAAAACTTTCAGATGATCTATAAAACTGTCGGTATGTCTATGCTCCCGAAACGTTAGTTTGTGATTAAATTATATTTTGAGAAACTGACATAGACTTATGGGTTTTTAAAAGCTTACTGGGATTTATTAATATGTTTTTTTTTTGTATATATTACTATATTCTAGACTATTTCTTTGTTCTTGGTTTATTACTCTATAATAAGTATAGCAATAGACAAAGCAATTAATTTTATTCTCCCACCACAAACCCATTAAATTATTGGTTTTAAAATTTCGTGCGTGAACAAAAGGAAATTAAAATTTTACATAAATCCTGTGAAAATTCTGCCTAAGCACTTAAGTAGGTGTTTAAGTGCCCAAAGGGAAACCCAACACCGAAAGTTGATGCTAATGTTTAATCCTGATGTGTGGTGGCTGCTAAGACAAAGTTTGTCTCCTGTCACCTGTGCGACATTTCAAGGGTTACGGAAGTGGGAATTCCTGATGGCTGTGGGCATCATTTTCATTGTGCAAATATTTACGGATTGTGAAAATCTCCGGCACACGTTTCCCGTCAGCTTATCTGACAGGTTTCCAGTTTTTGAATTTTTCGGGGCTGAGTGCGCTCATCTAATTATGTTAATTGCCGCACGTTCAAGTGACTTCACTCAACGAATTGAGGGGAAATCGTCTAAATATATCAATTGTAGTGGATTTATAGAGCACTGAAACAAAAAGAAGAATACAAACTAGTTATAAACTTCATGACATGTTACTGTTTAATGTAAATTAACTTAGGTAAATGCGTATAAATTTTGTTTTAAAAAAGAAAATCGATTAAAATGCTTCATAAATTACTTTTAACTATGTATAACTCAATATAACTCAATTTTCCAAAATTTGTTATGTGTATTTCTAAACTGCTCATACATAAGGGAAACTTAATGAAAATGTATATCACACCGGCACTTTACGAGGGCATTCACTCTCCAAAGGCGCAGTGCGCCAATAATTTCTCTTTATTATTTCAAGAATTGGTTGTACAGCGACTGGGGAAAATCAGAAGAAAATGAAAAAAAAATATATGTCAGTGCGCATTATACTTTACGGTATTTTCGTTGCGGCAGACTTGGCCTCGTCCCCGGAAAATGGCAGACGGCAGGGAATAAATGTTGACTGTGGACTGGCAGGGATTACTCATCAAACCGAGTGCAGTCAGTCCGAAGCCACCAAGAGACCGGCATTTGCTTTTCCTTAAATCTTTCTTTTCCCCTTTACCTGGCTAAGAGTTTGGGTTTTATTATTTAAAAGCATTATTTAAAGTGTGGCTGCAAATATACAGAAGTATTACTTTTAATATTTATATGTTAAAGGTTATTGCTTACAAAAACGAAACTGTAGAATCATTACTTTAAATGGAATTTAAATTCGATTGCTTTAAAATATTGAATATTAAAGTGGTATATAGAGTCCATTAAATGAAAGATTTAGCATACGACCGCACGTGCATTGCCCAAACGTTGAAGTGGGCCACCAACGTGGCTACAACGTTACCCAACTGCCGCCACAGGATGTGTGAGTCCCGGTGTGAAGGGATTAGGGAAGGGAAATATGGTGGCTAGTATTTTTGCATGTTCAACAAATTCAAGGGGAAATGCGCTGACGTCAAACTTTAATGCAATTTTTGGCATTGGAAAAATTTTATGTTCCATTAAAGAAAAAGATACCAATTAAATATTGTGTATAAATATGTTAAGCGAGAATTATTTTTAGAGAACACATGTGTTTAAGTGCTATTTTTAAGGTAAAAAAAAAAATAATATAAAGAAGATAATAGCTGTCTAATATGCTAGACAAAGTCAATTGCTTAATCCACATTTATAAATAGGTTTTTAATATTTTCTTCAGATCCTATTAAACTTTCAGAAAATTCGCATGATTTCCTTTTTTTTTGCCTCAAAATAGTGCGAACCAAAACTCTGCTAGTGCAACTCCAAGTTTGTCGTGAAAAGTTTAAGTTAAAAACGGAAGCCAATATGGAACAGGAGCAAAAACAAAAACATATATAAAATGCACCAGGAGACATAAACAAACAACAACGGCGCAGCAACAATTTGCCAACTTTTGTAATTGCCCAGAGACGACAGAGACAAGACCGAGGGAGAGAGAGTAGGAGAAAGGGGGAAGAAAGGAAAAGTCACCCAGACAAGCTGAAATGAAAAATTCTAACAGTTTGCTTCAGTTTTTCCTCTATGTTTTTATTTCGGGAGCGTTGAAAATAAAAAGAAAATGCAGCACCAGCCAGAAGGCAGCAATCAGGAGAAGGCGACAGGGACAACACACAGGCAACTCAAAGTGTCCTGCCACATTTTCATCCTTGAGAGTGTATATTTGTGTGAGTGTGTGCTAGCAGGAAAAGCTTGTTGTGGTTTTGAATGCAGATTTCTGACTTGACCACGTACAAGTTTTATATTTCATGTGTGAGTTGCTCCCTCAAAGCCTCTCTTCATTATTCATCTCCGGTTGAGCAAAATTAATGATCCTGGCAGACCGCTAGACCACTTTACACTGTTGTAAAGTTTGCCGCAAAAGAAGTCCTTTTGTGTTTGCTCTCAAGTACTCTTATTAAATGAACTCCTTGGTCAGCACAGCTTCAGGGAAGTCAATTTAATTGCAAAAGCATATATAGTAATGTAAATAAACAATTTAATTAATCTGTTGCTGAGAGAGATTTATTTAACTACAGACAGCAATTAATAACTATAGAATATTGTCTTTTCTTAATTATTAGGAGTGACATTATATAATAAGGACCTCTAAAAGCAACCATTGAAGTATACACACTCGATAATTAGTACTTATTTGCCATATTCATCAAGTCAAACCATTTTAATAATTAAAATACACATTCAAAGGAATATAACTGGCCGGGACGACAGTGGGCCTTACTGAAATAAATAAGTAAACAAAGGACAATCTGGGCTTCCGTAGTTTACAGGTGAATTAAATTCGATTAATGTGGAGTTTTAAATAGGATATTTTATTCCAAGGGTCTAAGGATCCCTGAAAAATGTGCGGTTTTCCTGGGTCTGTTTATAAAAATAAAGAGTGTAAGAAAAATAATCGTTTTATAGATAGGTCGATAAATCTTTTGCACAGTCCAAGGTTAATTAAATGTAGCTTATGCTGCTTTCATTCGATCCAAAATATTTTTCACAATGAAACTATTTGCTAGCTCTCTTCCTTGCTCTTGTTTCACTCACCACAATGTAAACAGAAAAATTTTAAAAATAGAAAGGCGAAAACAAAGCAAACAGCTACCGAATTCCAGGCTAAACAATGCACGAAAATTAAAAATATAAACATTGCACTCAATTAAGTTCGAAAATGTAGTCCAATGAATTTAAACATTTTGTTGTGGTTCGTGCGATTTCCGTTAGTACCTGAAATAATATTAAGATGATTTTTCCAATTTATTTAGCATTGAGGTTTGTATTTTCTGGAAAAGTTTGCAAAAAAAATATCCCATTTATTATTAGGTCTTAAACGGAAATTCTGATAACTTCTGAGGAATACAAATCCATTGGAAAAACCAAACTTTTGTATTTAATATTCAATATCTAGAGAGAACGCTTTTCTTTAATTATTTATTTTTTGCTCCATTGTATCTTTTATATTTCGTATCGATTGAAATATTTGTTTTGAAATAAAAGACGGAATTATGAAAAGGTAATCCCCTTTTTCTTTGTTAAGCAAGTTTTCTTGGCTAAAAGGGTACTGACTTGAGCTTAAAACAGTCAGAAGAAGTGTGGGAATCTTGTATCTTGTAGTCGAGCACCCTAAAATCCGTCTTTGTTATTTATATTTCATAAAAGATACTATATCTTTACCTGCAAGTTATTCCTTAAAGCTGACATTATAATTATTTCTGTCTCATTGTGAGCTCTGCCACCATAAAGAGCCTTTTTTAAGGCACACGCCCCTGTGTACGGGTTAAGTTTGTTTTCATTTTCACGGCGTTTTTATTGCGCAGACTCCGCGATTTTCCGACTTATTCGGCAGCGCAGCCGGCATCGCTGTCTCCGTCAACGTCGCTGTCGGCGCACTCCGTCCGACGAGCCTACAGTTCTCATGCGGCTTTCATCGGGACCGCAACGTAAACGCGAGCCAACGGAACGGGATATAGCCAATCGGATATATGTTAAACTACGTAAAGGGCCAGAACACGGCGGCACGTGGGTGTGAACCAAGAAAAAAAACAAAAGCGGGCAACAATCGCCATTACAATTACAACTACCATAAGCAGCGACGTGGTAATAAATGTTCGTAAAAATAAAAGAAACCGAAAGTAATGGAATTAAGTGTGTGAGAGTGCATTTGCGTGTTTTCGCGGAAAAAAGGAAAAACAAAGCATACATTTTCATAATTACTTAGGTTCCAAGAAGCGTAAATAATTAAAACCATAGCGAATTGAGTTGGAAAATAAAATTCAGAGGACTTTGTTTTTGATAGAATTAAACAGGAACATAAATAATACTTTAGCTTTTGACCTTAAAGCCAAGTCCATTGTCCTAGCCTATATTTTTTGGTCATAAATATTTAAAGAACTCTTGTTTACTTTACACTTTTTCAAAATTTCATGATATAAATTCTATTCAAACTCAACATTTTTAAATAGCGAAGCTCTTTAAATGAGATACTCATAACACTCAGAGTAGAACGAAGTCAAGTGGACGGTTTCCAATTATAATCAACAGTTTTTTATTTGTTAACTGCAGCTTCGTATGATTTCAATTAAAGTCACCATCATCTTCTCAAAACTGGAGTGGATTCAAGCGTTTATTGTTGCCTTCATCTAAAAAGAACCAGCTGACGACGGGAAGAAAAAGCATGCCCATCAATTATACGATTTAATCACCATAAACGAAAGATTGAAGTGAGTACTTAAGATGCTTGGAATTTGATGAAATGCTGGGCCAGAAATATCTCAACCATTCTCTGAGACGGCGCAGATTTAGTGTAATTATATTAAATAGATTGGGATTTGGAACGTGCTGAGAATTATTTAATTAGGTTAAGTCCAAAATCATCCATCTGAAGCAACCAATTACTTGATGCTTGCAGGAAAAGTTTTTAGCTTTCATCCTGATATTAACTGGTTACGGCCTGTAATTTTGTTTCCGAAACTTTTTCGTTTATCAATTAAGTCAAGTTTTCCGGGATTTCAATAAAACGTAGTCTGTCAATATGTCACGGAACCTTTACATATATAATTAGCTGGCAATTCATCATTAAATTCCTCATGTTTTGTTTACCTTTTGGCCAATGCAATTTGTGTCGAAAATAAAGGAAAGTGCATGAGCGCACACGGAAAAAAGATATAAAGCGGCAATAAACAATAAAAATAAAACAATAAAAAGAAACCCGAAAGACTCAACAAAATAGCCTGGAAAAGCAGGCAACATTATCGTACCAGTGCCAACGGGCGGGAAGGAAAGGTAGTCGCATAAATGGCGAAATAACGAGGGCAAAGGCGACAATGAGAGGTATGGGGATGAAAGGACATAGGGAAAAATCTACACTGTGGAAAATAATTTTCAGAAAGTGTATTTTATTAAGATTCCTAGATAGTTGACTTCATTTTGTATTTGTAAATATAAATTCATGTATTTTTAACAGAGAGAAAATGGATGCAGAAAACACATGTTGAATGGTTTTATTTATTTTTAAAGAATAAGGAATATAGAGGATTTATTTGTAATAGAATTAGAAATGTTACTGCCCTTTAACGTTTTATTTAAAAAAATTATAGGGTTTATAGATGCATTTTTTATAATACATAAAGAGCTATTTTTACAATAACCTCTTTAAATATTAAATAAATATTAACTAGGTTCATTAGGTAACATTTTAAATGTTACAAAAAATCTCTAAAATTAGAAATTAATTGTATAACTTAAATAAAATAATTTCTTGCTGTGCAAGGCATTCGAAGGAGCGCTAAAGCCTTCGCAAATGTCGTGCGTTAGTGTTGCGGCTGAGCCATTTAGTTGGGACCGGCGTCACATTACGTATACGCAATGTGCACGAAAATTACCAGCAGTCACGTACCAAAGCAAATTCCAACTCCGCACTTTTACTACACACGACTGAGTGCACGTGTGTAGGTACGGGTGTGTGTGTGTGTGAAAAAGTGTGTGCGTTGGGCTTATCAACCATCATAATAATTGTTTCGGGCAATTTTCCTGCCAAGTCTGGCCAAGGTCCCTTCGCGTCCATTCCGACATTCGACAGGAATAATTACACACACATTTGGCTGTCATAAAAACCAAATTTGTTGAAATGTTAAACTGAAATGACAGCACAAAACATTTATAACATTTTGTGTATTTCGGGTATTTGGATTCCCATTCCCAACATTCGTTTGTTTTTCGATGTCAGCTTCCATGTCAGTTTTTGAGTTTCTCTATTTGGCGAAACAAGAAATGTTTCTGTATTTATTTGGAATTCAATTTGCATTAGACTGGGCATGCACTTTTTACTAAATCATAATTTATTTATTTATATATTTAAGTGGCAAAATATTAAAATAAATTGTTTCGGCTTTCCAGTCCTCAGTGACAGGAATCCATTAAATATTGCAACATCTATAAATCAAATATTCATTTTTGCTATATGAAGAAATGTATTTCCTACTCTGTCTATATAAAAAATGATTTTATGTAGCGAAAAAATAATATTTTATAGTTTAAAAATGGACATTTAATTTTCTATTAGTCATCAATTTGGTAGAATGCAATTTAATGGAATAAATTCAATATTTACATACTGTCAATTTTGATAGGCTTTCTTTTTGATTTATATTTTTTTAAATTTATTTGGCATCTGTTTGATTTTCTTTCTATTTTTCGTTAGACATTGATTATTTGATGCGTCTTTAAGGAGATTTTTAGGTAGATTGTGTGCCTGTATTTCTTGGCAGCAATTGAATTTCCATTTTCTACCTTGTTTCCGCCTCTCAGGAAATTGTCATCATTGATCTGTGAAATAAGCTTTCTCTGTTATGGTTTAGGAATAGGAATTCCTACGTATTTTATATTTATACATTTTACATTTTATAAATGCAGAATATTTCGTTTCTTTTAATTTGAACTTTAAGTCGGCTTGCTTTCAACTTAATCAAATTGCGAGCTGTCAATCTGCATTCAAGTTTTCCTTTCTTTTTTCCCGCTTGTATCCATAAATCTGCTAAAGGCCGGCGGCTAAGCAGTAAACTTGTTTCCATATTCCTGCAGAAAAACTCATGCATATAATTTCGCCTTGTTATATATTTCATTTTGCAACTCGATTCAAGTTTTCATCTTGGCCATAATAAAATTTGAATTTCATAAAACCAGCAAAGGCAAACAAACAGTCAAATGTGGTTGTGGTGGTGGTGGCGGCTTTGTTTCTCTCTTTTGCATTTTCCTTTTCCCTTTGCCTGGTTTTTCCCGCCGTGTAGGGAAGCAAATACGAATTTCGTGCTTGGCTAGGAAAATTTATGGCTATTGGTTTCACACAAAGAAAAACATGCATGAGACGCCAGAGTTGGCGGCTTATGTTGTCCTTGGGAACACGCGACGTATGCGCAACAAACGCGAAATATTCCCATCGATGAAAGTGCTTTCAAGCAAAGTGATGTCTTTAATTCAGGGGAAAGGTTGAAATTAGCAAATAATTTCTGTCTGTACTTCAATTTACAAACTTGTTTCAGTAAAGAAACATATTTTGCTGGCGGGTTGTTTCTATTATTTTTGTTGCTTCCTAAAATATTCAGTTGACTTGGCTTAACCGCTCAACAGTGAATGATATTTTAAATATTAAAATGGTTGTGTGCCGGAAAAAATTCCACAGCTATTTTTATAACCCACGTTGGAAACTTACACAAGCCAAGAAGGGCGGACCAAAAATGTTCACGTTTTCGGACTCGGACTCGTCTATTTCCACCACAGTTACATACCTCTGCCTCTCTCTGTGAGGCAAGGGGCTTGAGGGCTCCACCAGCTGTTGCAACAATCACGAATTGTAATAAAAGTTTGTGTCTGCTTCCCACAGATACAACTTCCGTTTTTTTTACAAGGTATCGCACTCGGGGTACGCCTTATTGGCTGCTAAGGGGACAATTTCTGGCCGCAAGGAGAGCAATCCAAGGACCATTGAAATAAACGGAGTATCCTTCTTTTGTTCAAAACCTTAAAGAAATCTTAAAGAAAGCTTAAATGTCAAAGGGCGCCGGCACAATGGTTTTCCGGTTATTTTGCAATGCAAAACACGTCTTCACTTCAACACTCTGGCTTGCCAGTAATGGACAGGGGGAGAAAATCAAGTCCATATATCCGTGGTGGTCGGATTCCTGCTTTTGTAGTTTATTATCTGTAAATCTCTCGTTACGAGTGCGAGCCATTACTCAAAAAAAATAAAACAGAAAACGCACAGAGTTATCCTTGGAATCCTTGTTTGCTCGTTAGACCCATTATAGTACGTGATATGTGCGGACATCATCAGTCGGAATCGGAATAGGAATGGCCAGTGCCATATGGCGCACTGTCATTATTAATGATGCAATTGACATGAGCTGTCGGGAGTGGACCGAAAAATAAGAGAGGAAATTGAAGTGATTTTATTCTTTGCCCTATTTCGAAATATTTTCCTTTTTTAGCTACAAGGAAAATGTTAAATTTTCTGGTTTATTATTTGCCTGAAATTTGGTATTGAAATGAAAAGGACCTCACCTATTTGACCTTCTTTCTGTTTTAGTTTTATAAGGAATATACACTTTGTTTCCTCTCCGTTTTCTTGGCTACTTTTCCTTAGTAGTTTTCTTTTGTTTTCCTTTCTTTTGGCTATAGTATTTGACTCTGTTTTGTTTCACTTTGCTCTTTTATATTGCCAACTCAAGAGACTTTTGCCTTTGGTCATCCAATTCAATAAAGTACGTGTTCTTTGAGGTTAATCGATTATGGCTTCACCCTTTTGGCTTTTGATTTGATTCCATATTTCGTTGAAATTGGATAAGGTTTAGGTAAGCCCTTAGCATGAACTTAGGTCCATTGCCTTTTGAGTTTGTTAAACAAACAATATTAAATAATATTATAAATGATCTCTTGATGGCTTGACAAAGGACTAGGTTTCTCTTAATTTAGATTATTTATTAAAATCAATATAAGTTCTCGCAAGAGTTCTTCTTTCAGTGCATGCAAGTTTGAAGTATGAAATTCCCAAACGTTCGATGGCTGACCTGCAGCCGATAAAGCTCTCATCTGCAAATCCTCCGATTCGCCAGCTTTTGGCCCCAAGGCAAACATCACGTATACGCAGTGGTGTTTGTTCGCTGCCAGCGGTATACATTGCTCGTCCTTTTCTCGCCCTCGTCGCTGTCCTGATGCGTCCTTTGCCCGCGTAATTGTGCGTGCCAGCGACAACAAAGAGGCCAAAATCAGACATTTCCCACAGTTGCCCGGCGAAACCCTTGCCCTCTTTTTTTCCCTCCAACAGTCTAGCAGTGGAATTGGCTAACGGCTACTGTGCGGGTGGAAGGACCTTTAACAGGACACTGGTAATTGAATATTGAGAATGTGGTATAAGCCCTTTCATTACAAGCTGGGCGGCGACCCAGTTTCCATGTAATCATATCGATTTTCACCCAATCAATGACAACAAGTGCGAACAAATCGACAATTTCAGACCCTTTTATTCGTCGTTTGATCCCTGCACTGTTTGCTTGACTGTTATTGATAGCTTCTTATGGCTGTATTTCATTCAATCATCGTCCAGCTTGTGTTTGTCTCAAGCAAACTAATTCTAGAGCAAAATTTATTTGAATTAATGTGGGAATATTATTTCTATACTCAATGAGGATATATTAGTTCCTGATTTCATATAAAAAATATGAATTCAAGAATGAGGATATAAATTTCCACAAGGTAAACAGATGTTTAGTGATTTAACTTGGTGACAACCTCATTTCCTGTCATCTATTAGGTCCTGCAAGGACCAGAAAAAATGCCAACTTAAGTTGCGAACATTAATGCCACAATGAACAAGGTTGTTTAGTAGCAGTCCGTCATTTAAATAAAGTATTTGACATTCATTTATCGCATTCTTCCTCAGTTTGCGTGTGGGCACTGAAAGTGGCTCATTAGAGATGAAAAATTGCTGACAAATGAAGAGTTTACAGTGAAATCAAGTGGCACGCCAGGAAGAAAGGACGAAAAACCAAAGCTAAGCAGTATGGAAATAAGGAAATGTTAGGTAAACACTGGGTTCTTTTTGCCTTTGGAGAACTTAAAACTTAAAGTCACCTCTAATTTAAATACACAAAATAACTACAGCTTTAAATGATACAGCTATTGCCTTTCCAAGAAAAACGAAGAGTGGAAAAGGGTAAAAGAGTTCATTTACAAATTTACATTGTGTAGATTGCTTCCGCTTTGAACGGAAATGATTTGTGTTTCATCCTTAGAGGATACAACATGAATCCTCTTCTCAGACACTCCAGTTTTCCTGAAGGCATTCATTTATCTTAAACAAAAAATGACTCATTTAAGTTTTGAAGATAACAAAATAAAATTCCAGGAACAAAACTTGTTTCCCAAATTAAGACCTTGACTTTAAGAAAATAAGAAAGAAAAAGTTTCACTTTTCGTCTCAGCTGTTTGGCCCTTGAAGCCTTAATGAATTTGAGCTTGAATAATTATGCAGAATGAATGTTTTTTATTGGACTGTTCTTGTGCCTGCTGCCTAATTTATTCCACTCACTTTGGCGTTGACGCCTTCTTGCTTTTGTTCCCTGTGCCATTTCTGTTTTAGTATTTAAAGTGTTTTTTCCCTTGCTTTATTTATACAACAGCGTTTTTAGTTTGTTTATGTATAGCCTGTTTTCCGGAGGAATTCATTCAGGTTCGTTAGGAGAAATAAATAAATATATGTTTCATTTAATTAAAAAGGTTTAATTAATTTTAATAAGAAAATAACCTGTGAGCTCTATGATAATTATATTTTTTTTATTTTTTTATTTGAAAGGATGAATTCAGGTTTTAAGTTTGAAAATAAATAAAAAAGTTCAAAATAAGCAAAGTAGAAAAAACGGAATTGACCTTTTTATTGGTGTCGATATTCAAGGAAGTGAAAGGGATACCAATTACTGCAATTAAAAAAGAGCTATAAATGGCTAAATAATTGTTTTTTAAATATTTGTATATTGTATAAACATTTTTATGCAAGCTATTAAATATAACTATTTCTTAATATATTGCCAATAAATTTTACTAAAGTACCTTATTATTCTTTTCTTTTCAGATAACTAAAGGATATAGAAAACAATTTTGGTAAATATTCATTCATTTTACATATATATTTTTCCTCTCAACTGCCACTTTTATGATTTAATTCAGCAAATAAATCGATTCAATGCATTCCTATGACTCAGATTAAAGCCCTATATTGCGCCACAGCTACGGGCTAGGAAATAAACCCAATTTCCTTTCCTTCTAGTTTCCAACCCAATTTGAAAATCTGCACATCCTGTTCCATTGCAACGTGAGCTTCCCTGTTGGCAGCCTTTTAATCAAACTTTGTCGGGTATCAGAAGTCAGAGAGGTGAAGAGGTAGCAGAAGGAAGGACCCAGACTGAAGGATCCACTTCTGCTGTGACCGCAAACTTTCTGCCACAAGTTGCCTTGTCTATCGCAGGACTCTGCTCCCAATGGCTGAAAGGTGCACAATCAGCCAAAAATGACAGCAGGCCAGGTCGAGCGGGGTCAGATTTGGGTCCCCCAAGTGAGCCGGAGAGAGCCCACTCCGCAACGATTAAAGCCATATTTTCATGGAATCGCTTAACAACAATGCCAATCATCCAATGGCCGTTGCTCCCTCTCGTCCTTTGTTAACGCTGCATAACGAAAATTAAATATCCGTCCACCGCTTTTATTAACTAAAGTGTATTTTTGCCTCTGATGGGTTTTGCATAATGCACACACAAAAGAGCAACAAAAAATTATCCCGCTTTTGTTGATCCCACTTTTATATGCGTCGTATATTGAAATTATGTACGCACAGCAGCTTTGTGTATGAAAATTATATGAATTTTATTAATTTACCACATTTTTGATGATGTGGCTGAAATGCTTTTTTTGTCCGCTGTAAATTCCATGTAATTTCTGGTTTAATTCTGCGTAACAATGAGCTTGTAACGAAGGAAAAAAAATATTATTTTGATTTAATGTGATATTTAGGCGAGCAAAAAACCCAACAGGCTTTTAGAAGGATATCTTTAAGAGTTTTAAACATTCTTTTCGGAACCCAAAAAATTAGTAGAAAAATATAATAAACGTTATTTAGACCTTATTGTTTTCACTACTCAGCAAATCAATATACTCGTGTATATCCATGATATCCAAAAAAACATACTAATTCAGAGTCGTAACCCGTTGAGTATCAGGAGTCAAAACATCAATCGAATGCAGAATGCTTATTTTTATTTTACCCGCAAAGCGGAAAACGTCAACTGATGTTTTATTTATGTCAAACCTTTCGTACGGCTGGAGGCCTCAACTTCCTGGTTTTTCCTTCCAGTTTTCCGTTGTTTTTTTTATGCCTCGCCTTGGTTTTTTATTGCGTGCCGTCAATCCCTCAATAAACTCCTTGCCCCCATACCTTTTGTTGTTTGCGGTGGCTTCGATTTTATTTCGATTTTGTGGACTCCGTGCGATGGCTTCCGAAGGCGTTGGCTGCCATTTGCCAGCGGAAGAGGACGTCGACATGGTTGGGTTCATTACTCCAAGTTCCGTTGCTGTTGATTTTCAATTATTTTTATTGACTTAAGTTATAATGTACTAGGTATGGCCTTGGCAGCCATTTTTTTTTTTTGTGATTACACTTGCTGCCCCCGGTTTTCATTTTCATTTTGGTTTTTCTACCACATTTGTGTAGTTTTTCCGCTTTTTCATGGCGCGTTTGACTGAATCCACTTGGCTTGTTTTTGGCATGACCGCTTATTGAAAAACTTTGCACCCGCCTGCCTTAAGAACAAGTTCTTAAGTCGAAAGTTTTCCGTAAATGGCAACAACTTTTTGCATTTTCAGCGCCGTTTTATAATTTCATGCTGTTTTCACCCTGTCTTACGGAAAGCGGGGAGGCAGGAAAAAAAAGTGTTTCGCAAGTTCATTATTTGTTCGGAGCACGCCTTAATTATTTTAGCATTTTCGCACGAAGACAAATTGAATTGTCTGCTTACGGTATGAATATTTTCAGTCAGGAGGATGTTCCGGCAACTTACTTTTACGGAAATGACTGTTGGAGGATTAAATAATGAATGGAAGTTTTTAGTAGTTGAGCTGTGAGCAGCTCTTAGCGAAAATTAAATTATATTGCATCGAAGGGAGAGCTTTATTTAAATCCTTAAATTCGGGACGTATTTTTGAAAGGAAATTGCTAAGAAAATTCTTATCTGAGTGTTAAAATAGTAATTCTTTTGCTTAAAAATCACACCCTGCCAATTTCTTTGCTTCTATTTAATAACACAAAATTGCATATCTCCTAGAAAGTATTTCCACGAATGAAGAGAACTTTTATCAGCCTCAGAAAAGAAGCAACTAGCATATAACCACCATGAAAGGCGCTTTTCATTAGACTTCAACTAAAGTTGCGCCGCTTGAAAAGGCTACTCCGCCAGCCAAGGATTTTTTCACTTTGGCAAAAGGAATTTGCAACTATTCAGAGTTCCTAGTTGAATACTTTGCGGCGTTCCGTAAAGTTTGTCTGCAAAAAGTATATAAACATTTTTTTTTGTGCCGCTTGGCTATCTTAAATTAAAATAAATATGCACTGAAATAAAATGTTAAAAATACGAACTGCGGCAGAAGGAATGAACTCCTGCGGCTTACTTTGTTGTTTGCTAGTATTTTTTCCCCCTCAAACTCTTTGCCACAAAATGTCTGCAGTTGTTTGAATGCACTTTGTCTGATGAGAAAGCCCTCATTCTAGCTGATGGTAAAGTTTTCCCTGGCCAGGATATTATCTACTTATTATTCTCATTTTTTGCTTGTGATATGCTTTTGAATTAAGATCATGAATTAAGTAGGAGCAATTACAAACGTTGTAAGGGATAATTAAACAAGGAAACTGACTTGCCAATGTAATATTCCTAAAGTCAATTGTGTAAATTAGGCGCATTGCCAAGTTAACTGAAATTGCAAATAATGGCCTTGCAATAATTTTAAATGCAAATAGCTGAGATTAAAATGTATGCCAGTAATGCCAAGAATTTTCCTAACATCTCAGCTGCTCAGCTCAGAAAGCAATCCCATTTAGTGAAAGCCCCCTTCTCAGGACTTCTAGTTTTAAGGTCAACCATACATGAATATATGTATACAAGCCATTTACTAGAACCAACAAGCCACAAAACTGCCAAGCCCTCAGAGCCACTTTGAGTGCCTTAATATCTGTGTGAAAAATTTAAATTCACCCATTTACAGAATTGTTTTTTCCGGTCAGAGTCGCATTAATTAACTGAACTTAACACACGACGACGGTATGTGGAAGTGGGTATCCCGCGGAGGAATGGGGCCCCAGAGGTGTCTGAAATAAAATGAATTGCCGTTTGGTTAGACCGAATTACTTTCTGTTTTTCGCTCTGCAAAGTTTCCCTTTTTCGCCGAGGCTTCGTGAGACAGCTCACTCAGTTATTCAATATGTCATTCATTCAGTCATCCCAGCACACAAACACACTCAACTTTAAATTGAGTTTCTTCGGCAGAAGTTTTGCAGCAGACAGCGGGGCGGAGCAGATACCGCCAGGAGTTTGAGTTTGATAGAGAACTTTTCCTTTTGGCCTCGGTCCATGCCTTTGTGCAATGTGTTGATTGCTATTTTGTTATTCATGGAATTGCTTAAAAATTTAGATTGCCAAGTAACTTATAAACTTCAATTCGTCGTCTTGGGTGCTTTTCCGCTATTTGTTTCTAACTGCAAATCTGAAAAGCGGATTAAGCTTGTTTTTCTTTGGTCAATGGAAGGTAATAACTTGAAAAAATGCCACAGTTCTACACTGAAATGGGGAGAATATTTTATATATACAAAAAAATATAATATAACGCAGAACGATGAAGCTTGAAAGAAGAGCTGAAAGTGGCTTAGAGATACTCTCAGCCACCTGGACAGGATTTGTACCTGTTGACTGCTCCCTTTGACCACTCAACCGTGTGAGCATCGAAATTGTCGAGGACTAAAAAAAAAAGGAAAGGTGTCGGAGACCACAAAAGAGCTTCGATGTTGCCTGCTCAACCAATTGCGGTCGAGAGTCATTGAACACTGCATAGACAGACACACGATAGAAAAGGTACTATATAGTATACCTCGAATCGATGTCAACGACTTTTATCACAATACCCTCACGCCCACAATTTGCCAGGAAAAACACCGAGGGGTTGGCTTGTGGCTTAGCTATTTTGCATGCAAAAAAGAAAAACTAAAAATCAGCTTGCTTGCAGTCTGTGGCCTTTTCCTCTTATCTTGAGTCGCGCTCTTATTAAAGTGGCAATTGGTCTCAATTCAGTGGCTTGAACAGCTTGAAATACAGCCAGAGCTAAGGCCTTTAATAGCCAGCAAATTAAAGTAATTAAAATTAAGACACTAGCTTTGTAAATTAGAGAAATAAATATTTAAGTTAACCTATTAAATCCTAATAAAGTTAACACTTCTTTTGCTTAACTAAATTAAAGTTATATTATAGTTCTCCCACAAATAAAACACCATTTAAAGAAAGCTTAAATTTCTCCACATTTCACAAATTAAAATTTGTTACATATGAAACCATTTTAATGAAGTTGATTGCTGCCATTCCCTAGGTAATTGATTCGATCCGCATTTGTGGTGTCACATTCCTGACTTCCTGACTTCCTGAATTTACATATATTTCCGCACATATAACAGGATTACTCGATTTAATTCCCCAAACCAGAACGACAAACTTTTTAAATTGGCTTCCACAAAATTTCCACTGATTGAAAAGCTTAAAACAAAAATAGCCGAAACACTTAAGCGGCGGTGGCCATGGCAATAAGCTGAGCTCCTTGAAAATTTCTCAGCGTCGTCCCCTAGTGTTGTCATGTCATGTGGGACCCATATCACTAGTAAGCTCCCTTTGACCCGGACATAAATCGACATTTATTCCGGCAACCGATTTGCCATCGCCTTGCGTGCGTCCCGGACATTTCAATGGCTAAAAGGTTCTCCGGGAAGCGCACGGCCCATAAATAGTGGAGGTCGTTAGGAGTTAATTGGCCTTGAAGGCACGTACCCCGGAATTATGAGCAACGAGCTGCATAAAACTTAAGAGCCTGCCATCTTTGCTGGTGCTGGTCAGCGTTTACAAATATTTGCCCACTTAATTGATTCAATTTGCATGCTGAGTAGTTTCCGGTCCTTGCTATTAAAAAGCCAAAAATGCCATTAAATAAACAAGTCAACAATTTTTAATGAAATTTTCGTGAGGCCTGGTCCTCTGATGAGTTTTCACTTTCTCAGCTGCCATTTGGTTAGAGTGTAAATGTGCGTTAAAAATATTAGATAAAAAAAACACTATGGTGTTTATCAACGAAAAACTGACATAACATTTTCTTTTATTTCTGTAATTTGCAGGAAACATATTTAAGCTTAAAGAGTGTAATTTTTTCCCTAAAATCAGCTTAGATCCAACTTTTATTGCCACATTCTTGGGGTTATGACTGGCTCTGCCACTGCACCATTCCCGGCTAACTGCAATTGCGAATTGCAAATGCGACTCTCAGTTTTCCATCCTCGCGAAAATTGCACTAACGCTGCAGTTATGCAAATTTAACCCAAATGAGACTTTGTCTGCGAATGTGTGTGCGTTCGCCAAAGCCCGTGTGTATGAGTGTGCGATGCGTGAAATTAATTTCTCCCTCGAGAGAACCAGGTGCAACCATATTAAAGGTGAGCTCCCATACGGCTGGATGACTACCCCGTGCGTGTGGGGGTCAGAGAATGGTGCTAGGTATGCAATGGCAGATTACAAAGTTTATTTCAGGGGAAGTACAATTATTTTTTGGCTAGTAATAACAATGGATTTATAGCTCTTGGGCTGCTTTGAAAAGTTAACAAAAAAACCATAAGGCTTAAGGAAAAAAAGGTTTAAAAAAGGAGAGCCTGCTTAATTTCTGTATAAATATTATAGCATAGTCAGTTACTCATTTTATGGGTAGTGTTCTTTAAAGAAAAATATTTTGTTGGTCCAAAAACCATCCCTACCCAAATTCTCCCAAGTCTAAAGACCTCTCTCCCTTAAGCTAATTTCAGCATAGGAAAATATATGACTTGCCAGGATATGAAATAATGACACCCTTTCAAAAAGGCTGACTAAATCCCCTTCTCTATATATACCCATCACTGGGCGGAATGTGTTAGCGATTGATTATTGCCTAATCGGAAATGGGAAGCCCTTACTCAAAGCCCACATCATAATAAATCATTTCAAACTGAGACAAAAAAATAACCTACCCCATAACCTGCAGGGCCCCATAGGTAGTCCGGTATTTCCCTGCTCCATTCGCCTCAAAAATTCCCCCTAGGTGTTGGCCGCTCAATCAAAGCTGACCCTGGGCCTAATGAGGTGCCCACTCCACCTTGTCCTGCCTGGGTTGCTGCCATTTACAGGCAGATTAAGAAATTAATGGCCTACAATTGAGCGGGCTACTTTGTCAAGGGAGAAGATTCGGGGATAACTTTGCCTTCATTTTTCATTTTTAATGTTCGCCACGGGCAAAGTTGGGTCCATGAATACGCGATTAGGTTGCACAAACTTTATTAAAAATTCCGACAATTCCACGAGCCGAGTCGGCGAGATTTCAATTTTGCAGCGGCAACTAATTTAATGTCCTGCCAAAGGAGAAAGGCCACATTGAGGGCTTTTAATTGTTCGCCTGTACACATTCGCCCAAGGGGGCAGGGCCCTTTATTGACTGCCCCTTGGCTTTGTCATAAAACTTTTGTGGCAGCAGCTGGCCCAAGGAAGTTGACGGCTGTTCGCCTGGCTGCCTTCGTGGCTGATTCGATTGTGGCCCAGTCGAAGCGACAAAATTAAGTAAGTACGGCCAAGGAGCAACGGGCCAAAGGATGCGCCCCTACCACGACACGCGGATGGATGGTCGTTAAACGGGGACAATGGCCACTTCGACTCCAGGCTGAAAGTGAGAGACAAAGCCCTGTTTCGGCACGGAAAACAAATCAGTCCAAGAAGACATAAAATATATAAACAGAGAATATTACTGAAACCTTAATGACAATATACGATTTACCATTCAATGCACATTTCTAAAAATAGTTAAAATTCTTACATTTTTCGGAATTATTCTACTACATTTCTCTCTGTGTACTAGTATTTATGGGGCCCAGACCGAGAGGATAGTGATGCATATTGAACGTTGGCAGCACAATGAACAAAAGGTAAACTTCATTTGGCCCAAAGACAAGGAGCGGGGCAAATGGCTGAGGTTGGGGCTGCGGGGAGACCAGCTTCCGTTTCCGTCAACACTGCCAGTGAATGCCGTTTCCGGCCACCCTTGGCTTTCAGCCAGGGTAATATGGGTCGGAAGGGGGAATGGGAAAATGTGTTTGGCAGCTCGTTCGACTGCTTAGTGGCTAATTTGCAAATAGATGAAAATGTGCCACACAATTATAGCTCTGGCAGCACAGCCTCGATGCTGATTGGAACTCTTGGGATTTAATTATAAATTTCTTCACCGCCTTGACGGGCGCCTGACTTTATTAGCTTTGTTACCGAGTTACTCACCTGAGCCTCAGTTTAATAAGGAAACTTAATTACATTAGCAGAGGAGCCCCATTTGATACGAGTGACAGGAGTTCGACGGGGCTAGGCCACAAATGACTGCGGGCAAATGTCTGATTGCCACACCCACACCCATACCCACAAAACCGACACTCAACTCACACCCTCAAAACACTCAGAATCGCATAATTAATGCACACCGCTTGCGGTTTGCCAGGAACGTTGCACATACGCCCCGTGGGCCACACGGAAAGTGTGTGGCCGTGCCATAATTTGCAATAAATATTGATCCAAAGGCTATGCATATCCCCCGAGCGTCAGTGCAGTTCCAGCAATGATAATATTTATCTGTCATGATGACAGATTCGCTAGGATAGCAGTCGAGGAGCCTGGCAAAGAGATTGATGGAATTATTGCAACTGTCAGGGCAATTCTGTTTCGACTTTTCCACTTTGTGTTCTTTAAAGCCGCAATGGGTCACGCCCAAAATCGCTTTAAGCCCCACGCTCTGGCCCCATAAATTGTGTTTCTCGAGCTTAGCTACAGTTTCAGCCCGTAAGTCAGAATCATTTGTCATAATTCGAGTTGCCCCGGGCCCGAGGAGGACCCAAAATAAAACAAAACAAAAAAAGAGCCAAAGAAAAACACAACCCCCCCGAAAAAGTTGACCCAACAACACCTTGGGCCAACGAAGTGGCCATTAAAAGTGCCAACAACAAACATGCTACAAAAATCGAGGGGGATACCGAGAAAAATTCGGGGAGCACATGGCCAATATTCGACACGAAAATCGACTGAAAACCAATTATTTACACTTCGGCAATAAAAATATGGAACAAAAAATACAAAAAAAAAGAGGGAGCGAGAGAAACCTGAAACAGAAACAGAGAGTGGGCGGCGGCACTGTGCCAAAAGTGCGTTCTGCAATTTATTACCTTTAATTCTTCCTGGCCGACAGTCTCTCCTCCGACGCTCCTTTGTCATTTTTTCTGGAATTGCATTTCTCCGGATTGTGGATATAATTTTTATGGCCATTGCCTTCGTTTATACTTTTCGTTCCGTTTCAACTTTTTTATGGGCTCTCGAGAACGCTGAGCCGGAGATTTTCAGCGGGAAATCGAAAAACTTTTTAAGCTTCTTCAATTCACTTGTTAATTTTAATCCCTTTCGACGCTTTGCTTCCCTTGCAGAGACCGCACCGCACCGCATGAGATGAAGCCCATGGAATGTCCACAATTGGTAAACCTGTGAGTTCTGCAAATCCTGTGTGAGTGCTGAGAGCTGAGTGAGATTGAAAGATGGCAGCGGCCAGTTCAATTATCGAATCAATAGCCATTTTGGCCCTGCTGCTTGGATTTTTTATTCGCAGTGGTGAGTGGAAAATCTGGAATTGTTTGTATTTAATTGACTATTTAATGGTATATATTAAAAAATATATTTAGGCTACTGCATAGACTGCTTCAAGTGCGTTTCCTACAATGGAGCCAACAAGGCCTGCGACGATCCGTTCCACAACAACTACTCCACGGCCATCCTGGAGTCGCCCTGCATGGGTGGTCGCAAGGGGCGGGATGGTCTATTCCCGGCCACTGCCTGCATCAAGATCGCCGGCTATTATGGTAAGTGGAGTGATGGATGACACTCTGCAACTTCGTCCTTCTAATTTCCATTTTTGGCGCAGATGAAACCGGAGAGACGATAACGGTGAGAGGCTGTGCCCTGGACAGTGGCACCCTGACCACCGACACCGAGATAATAAGAATGTCGCACTGCGGAAAATTCTACTACGATGATAAGTAAGAATTTGGAATATTTTTGAGTAATTACACAGAGAAATATAAAGTTATAAGTTTTTTATTAGTTTAAAAACATAGAGAATGTACTAGAATAATTGTAATTTTATTTCAATCACATTACTTATTGGCCAAGAATTATTCTCAGTGTATCAGGACCATAACTTAGCATTAACTGAGTCATTTCCTTGTCGCAGATATGTCCACGGCTGCCTGCAGAGCTGCAGCGATGCGGATGCCTGCAACTCGGCCAGGAGGCCGGGCCAGAATCCCTTGGACCTGGAGGCACTAATGCGGCACCTGCTCAGCCTGGCGGTGCTCCTGGTGGCCACTACCAGGTAGCAGTGCCAGTGAGTGGAGCAGCGGGAGCTATGAGGCAGTAGGAAGGCATTTAATTCGGCTGCACGGGAACGGGAATCCTTATCTTTTGGCATCTCTCCTCCTCTACGAATCTCTCAGTGTCTAGGATTGCACCTAACAGTAAACGCACCCGAGCAACTACAGCCAGGACACGCTCAACCAAACACACACACACACTCAATCTCACTAACACACACACCAACATTATGGAATTCATCAAGCAATTATGTGATTTATAAATGAATACTTAACAACTATCTAACAATAATTGATGAACGCGCGAACGAAACTATTTTAGATGCTAAGCATTCGAGAGTAAAAATCAAAGGAAACATGCAACCTTAATTCAAATTCTAATTGCAATTATTTTTAGCTTCTAAGGAACAGGAACCTAGACTTTAAATGCTGTCGCCGCAAAGAGTGTTTTTCGATTTATATACGATGCGTTTTACCCCGACAGAAATAAGTATTTGTTGCCTCTCTAGACAAAAGTATTGTACATATACAACAATTTAAATTTAAATTTAAATTTCATTCACGAATGCTGAATTTTTGGGCAAATTATAAACTATAAATAGTTATGTGTAAATGAATTAGTGGGTTAAATTAGCAAACGAAAACTGCGAGGCAAGAGAAGGAAGAAAGAGTATATTTGGGTAATTTATTTAATGTGTTAACATATCTTTTACTTTAATTATTAATTCCCATAATGGATTAAGTGAAAGATTTATAATTGTATTTAATTTTTGAAGAACCGGATTTACCCATAAATTCATTCATAAAGAATCTAATATTATTTAATGCTTTTCATTAAATCCAAGTACAAAACAACGTCACCTCTATTTTTATTAGTTTCTATCACGAAAGATAACCAGCTTTAGTTGGAATTAAAACAACTTCCTCAAGTGTTTTCGAATTCTTAATCATTTTCCCCTTCGAAAGAAGATTCGTTTGAAATTATTAAGGCTGCACTCCCCCATTCCGGACCTGCCTAAGCCCTAAATTAAGCCATAAATGTCGGCCATAAATGACACCATTCTGTCCCATAAACTTCTGTATGTCTGCATGTCTGCATCTACTAATATTTTTGAATCACCGACTGATTGGTTATCTGGTCTCGCCCGGATAACCGATAAGGTGAACAGTATCGCCAGGCCAAGTACCGGCTACAATCAGACTTGCTTAGTACATTTTAGCAGCTCTAACGACATGGACGGTAAGCCTCAGGCGGACACCTTTGTTCCGATGGAATCCTCCGATTAAAGGAAACACTTCCTATTCCATGTAGGTCACAATTGGCTCCACTTCAGCAACGGTGCTATCCCCCAGGCAGCCGTTGTTGCTGGCCACGATTCCGATGGCGACACCATCTTCATTGGCCGTGCCTTCTACTGCAACGACATGCTGCCGGCCAAGATTATTCCCAACAAGGGCAAGGCATATGTGGCCTATGCCAACCAGGAGGTGGAGCTGGAGAACTACGAGGTGTTGAGCGGCTTCAATTACGAGTGGCTGCCGGCGGAGAACGGCGAAGTGCCGCCCGGAGCTGTGCGCGTGGGCCAGAATGTCGATGGAGAGACGCTGTACGCTGGCAGGGGCTACCATGCCGGCAGCTTGACCGTGGGCAAGGTGCATCCATCCCACGGCTGCCTGTACATTCCCTACGATTCCGAGGAGGTGAAAATCTTTGCCTACGAGGTGCTGTCGCGTCGCATGGAGGCGAGATAAATGCTCCGATTATTACCAGTTAATCACAAATAAATTCATTACCTTTTGTAGAAGCTCGTGGGATCTAATCTAAAAGCTGGTCATAAAACTTCATTATCTTAGTGGTTATTTTAAAATGATTGCCGAGGTGTTTTCTGTTTTATTTTTAAGTACAAATTTCTTGGAATAACGCTTCCAACGCTAAACTTGTCATCGCAGTTTTCAACAATCGCCCAATTATGCAGGAAACAGTTATAAGTTAACAAAACCAAAAATAATGTTGAAGGACGGCCACTCTCATTAACGACTAGGTTCTAAACTCGCTAACTTACACGTAGCCTAATTACCTAATTGTAAAGTCTAACTAAATTTTGATACGGAGGCAGGCGGAGAACCAATAGGACCAAACTAAACAAAGGCTAGGGAATCGACGGCAATAGATTTTGATAACGCAAAACGAACATCTCGGTGATGTATCGAATTGTTTCAGTTGGAATTGTTCGTGTTTAGTCTTTACTTTTAAACAATTTTCGGACTAAGCGAGCTTGCAATGGTTTCCGCAAATGAAAAATCAACACCTATGTATAAACAAGTGGAGAAGTTTTGATAAAACTGAATGAATGCCAAATTCAGATGGTTCACATTTTTCTCTCAGCTGAAATCGCTTGCTTGCAAACGCAAAACTAAACGCAAACTAATCAAAAGCAAACAATTTAAATATATATGAAAGCATTATGCACCTACCAAGGACCTTATAATAACACGATTTATAACGACCCCTCTTGAAATTCTATAAAAAAGTCAGAGATTGATAGCTATATGACAATTAAAAGGTATAAACATTATGTATTTTGTTATTATAAGGTCTTTGCATCCACTATTGGCCATTTATTCAACCCTCTTTCACACACACACAATGAACGACCAAGCAATGTTTGTAAAAAGAACACAAAAGTACATTAAACGTTTCATGGCAAGCCAGTTGCTAAGCATTTTTGAAGGCAAATGTATCTAGCACTTAAGGAGAACTTTATATATATACAATGGAGGTGGATTAACGGTAATTAGATAAACTAGATAACGACGCTACTTGAACTAATCAAATTTAATTGAAAATCGAAATTGTTTCTCTTGCATTTAAATGCGTGCGTACGACCTTTTCTAGAGCAACACTTTTGGGCAACTGAAACTATCATCATTTCTGAATAAAAAAAACTGCATACATATATTGAAAATTCTATGAGTTTCACTACAACTACGAATATTTACAAACGTTGGGGGGGTTGGGTCCTTTAATCCAGCAAGGTCTTAACATAGTCGGCGTCCTCCTGCACGAATTTCTCAGCCTGTTCTGCTGGCACCTCTACAGTTTTGTAGTTGTCCAGGCCTATCTCCTCTTCTTTCCTGAAATTTCAGATGTTAAAATTAAGATAGGGCTGTCTTAATGGCTAAGGGAAGTCACATACTTGATCAGGATGTCCACCACATTCTCGCAGGCCAGCAGGCAGTCGCTGTCCCTGCCCACCTTGGCCTCCCATTTGTGTAGCTCGCGCAGAATTTCGTAGGTGCCCTTGGCTCTCAGTATCTCTCGGCTGCGACGAGTGGAGCACAACTGAAGGAGGCACTCTAGGAGCATTTTACGCAGGTCGGGATCCTCTTCGCGGGTCTTGCTCTCCGGCAGATACTGCAAGGACAAGGGCAAAGCTTATACCAAGAACTTTCCTGGATTTTTCAGCTACTCACCTGCAGCTCAATGGGCAGCTTGTCGTTGTCCTCGTCGCTGAACTCCTCAGGCCCGCACAGTGGCTGCAGAATGGCCACCAAAATGCTGTCCTGTTCGTTGAGTATGACATCGTGATAGACCGCATCGAAGCAGACGTTTTTCAGTATGCCAATGGTGCCGCCTCGCCTGACCACACTGCCCTCGAAGGAGGCGAAGGGCAGTAGCTTTTCCAGCAGCTTGTACCGGTTGTGGCAGCACAACTCCCTGCCTCGTGGTACCTGCGTGAGATTGCAGAAGATGGGCGCCAGGTAGTGCAGCTTGCACTTTTTCTTGTTGTAGTCCAGCTGGGCAAAGGCTTTGGCCAGGCGGGGCAGCGTCTGATCGCCGCGCTCCAAAATGTCCAGAATCTCGTGGACCAGCGACTCGACGCGTGTAAGATTGCTGAGAACCATGCTCCAGGGATCGGCCAGAACGGACTGCTCGTCTGCTATGGCCTTGGCGGCCACGTCCACGATGGGGAATGTCTGGAGAAAGCAAAACATGAGTTAGATTGAAGGTTCTTCTTTGTATTTAGGGTACTTAAAACCTACTGGCTGCACTTGCTTGGCCAGCCGGAACACCTGAACGGCTCCCTCCTCCTCGGCGGTTAAGTTGATCAAACTCAGCACTGCGTCCTTGGCCACTGTGACGTTATCGTCGTAGGTGAGTCCAAATATTGCCATTAACATTTCGTCCAGCGAAAGTATGGCTGATTTGCCTTCTGCGCTGCCAGTTAAACCTTAAAAATTGGGAAATTAGTTTTTAATACACATTTAGGCGGCGTGACGCCACAGCAAGTGCACGTGCAGCCAGTTTGTTTTTGTTTTCATCTCAAACTCACCTAAAACATGTGTCAGGGCCACTGCCTTGAGGTTAAGTCGTTGATTGGGCTGCATAAATTGTACTAGTTCTTTGACGGTATCCATTTTTGAGCGTTTTTATTACTGAATTTAAGTAATTTGTTTTTATTTTGCGATTTAGTTTTGAACAGCTGCGTAAGTGTGACTGAGGTTAGTTTATTATAAAAACCAAGAAGAAGCAGTTCAGGCATGTCAAGCAGTTCAAGTCAGACAAAAGGTCATTGCTATAGCGGAAGTAGCTGGGCAGCACTGGCAATATTAAAATCGGTTAAAGGGGAAACACATTTAAATTTTTGAATATGTTTAAATGGTTTGGAATTAATAAAAAATATATATATGTGTTATTAAAATATATATTTTAAATTCATATAATGCGAATATTTTAGGTCTTTTTGTTGGCAGTAAAAGTAAAGGAAGAAAAATTATTGCCAAAAATACTTTCGATTTCAATAAATTCCCATTTACTTATAAAATAACAATAAAAAATATTGAAAAATATAAACAAGAAAATTATGCAAAATGTTATAATGAAATCTGCTCTTAACTCTTATTATTTTTTAATTTGAAAACTCCGTATGAAAATAAACGCATTTGTTTAAGGTATTATTTATGTCTCATTCTAGCTCATAATTCTATTGCAAAGGGGGAGGCTATAAAATATATTAGACTTTCTGAATTCATTTGCTTTTCTTGTTTAAATTATATTTTAAGGCCTGAAATATTTATTTTTAATGTAAACAAAATTGAAATAATAAAAACACAAGGAAACTGCTAGATAGTTCATAGAAAGACCAACTAGTTCACAGTCATGTTCGCACATCGGTAGAGCAGCAGCTTCCCCTGGCAGATGGGCAGGCTCCAGGCCACGATGCCGCACAGCTCTTTTCACCAACACTCACCGGACAGCCCTCTTCGAACATGCAAGCTCTGATCCTGGTAAACTCCTGGCCACAGGCATCCATTTCCCGCAGGATAAAGTCCTTGTACTGTGAGTCACATTCAATCCTGCACAGTATGCTGATTAACTCGACTCGCACCTCCTTGCCGCTGGCCACTAGCCCCAGGCGATCGTTGCGACAGGTGCTTGCTGAAGAGCCGCATGGAGTCGTCGTCCATGTAGGTGTCACCTGAGAGTGGCCGATGTCACAGTGCTCTTCAAGATCCTAAGAAGGGTCTCCATAACCGCCCTTTAAAATAGTTTGTATTTAATTAAATAACTTTAAATAAGAAAATTATAACATTTAATTACTTTGCGGAGTAATATCCAATCTAATTTTGTGTTATTTTCGGGGATATTCGCCACTTACTCTTGATTGATTTGATATTTTAAGAAAACAGAGGTAAAACCTGCTGACTCTGTTGCAAAAAATAAAATCGCACAAAACTGTAATACTCATATTATTTTTAGGCTCTTCAACCCTCTGAACGATGCAGTGCGTAAGTGCCTCAAGTAAGTCAGAGATTCGTTGTGATGTCATTCGAAGAGGCAGTCATTGTCTCCTCTGGAATCGAGTTTTCGCACAATAAATTTTGGGCTTTATTGATTCTTAAATGGCGATCGAAGATGATTAACGAGCATAAATTAAATTAAACTGGTTTAGTTACATTTAATTGAGGCTTACTCTTCTTTTGGAGAAATTTTCCACCAGCAAACATTTAAAATATTACACATATGGTAAATTAATAACTTATTAAAATACAAAGTTGGTAAGGTTTTTATGGGGATAAGCAAATCTTATTTAAATTAAATATAAATGTCATATTAAATTCATTTGGATTTATTTTATTTTATGTAAATATGACAAATGCGTTAATTAAATACTATTAACTTAAAAAATTATGTATTAACTAGTCTGCATTCAACGGATATACATATTTAATGCACTTTTAAACTGATCAAAACAAACTCTGCGGTTAATTAATTATTTATGACTTTATCGTCACTTGCTTTAAATAATTGTAAAACTGAGTAATTGGAGATGAAATTGTGACTGTGACTGATCAGTCAAGGAATATACATATATCTTCGGACGAGTTTTCTGTTGTTATGCAATCGCTCTTGACGTGATCACTTGAACTCTTAATGCTAATCGACACTTATTAAACTCAAAAATTAAGCAAAATACACTTAGGAGATTTTCTAAGAATGGGTTTATATAAAGGTTTAATAAATAATAAATAAATATAATAATATCTTCTATATATTGGAAAGAGTTTTATTGTAACCATATCTGCTTTATAGCTACATATATCAAATGAATATTTAAAGATCTAACATCTAGGAAGATGGTTCTAGTGCTTACAATAAATTAAAAATAGATATATACTATAATTATATATATTATTTTATTTTATAAATATATATGTTTTGTGTTATTTATTTTACAGATTCCCTTTTTCTCAGTGCTAATCCAAAAAACCCGCTGAATCGACGCTCTGATGACATCACAACCAGGTTTTGGGGAACTTCGGATTTTCGGCCCACTTGCGCACTTGCAGTGAGCCCCAGCCTAGCGGTACTTTCAACCCCAAAAATAACAACCCACTGAAGCGGAGGCTGGGCTGGGTGATTATTTCGGGAACTGCGTAATTTGGGTTTCAAGTACAAAAACCGGACACTGAACCCGGTCGACGACGTCGACAACCAGCGGACTTCCTGAACGTAGGGCTCGCTGTGCTGGATGGCCTGGGACAGCGCTCTTCCTCTTCCGGCTAATGGTCGATGTCCAGCGGATCACGTAGACCACATTGGCATTAGGGTCTCCCCTGGGATCTGTTCGCGGAGCATAGAATTTGCAATCCGGCCACGAATTCGTCGCTGCCGAAAGTGCGCACCCAATGGAGCCTTCGATTGTAATGCCCATCATGAGGCGGAGTGGTTCGCACGCCCAGATCCAGCGACTTAGTCACATACTCCGGTGCCCGGTGCCAGTAACCAAGTGCTCGAAACCCGGCACTCCGAGCCCCATAAACATAATGCGGCGGCTATCGGTGTCGCAGTCCCTGCCCGGCATGCCAAATGAGGCCAAGAGCGCGTGCGCGGCCCGCTTCTGACGTTAACTATTTCAAAAATTAAGCAGAGACGCAAACAATAACACCAGAAAGCCACAAGGGGGATTTTGTTTATACTATTTTAAAATATAAAATTAAAGCTAAATCAATATATAAAAATATATATTAAATACATAAATTATACCTTTTTAAACGATATTTTCTTGAGAGCAGTTTCCAAATCATTTATTCCCTTCCCCTTCTTTATTAATAAACAATTCATCTTTAAAGAAACTGACTTAATTTTATAGCCAATAATAATAATAAACAAAGTCAATTAATTGCAGTAAACACAACGCACATATGACGAAGCTTAATTAATCAACTATGAGAATAGTTCCAGGAATTCCCTTACTTCTCCTAATGCAATATGAAAAGAAACTAATTCCAGGAAACCCATTTTAATTCTCAAATAAATATATTACATGCTTGATATAATCTTCTTTTTATATATTTCATTTAAACAGAAAAAATACAATAAATTAAAGCTGTTATTGTAGTGTTAAAATCCCAGACGAAGCCACTTCGTACTTTGAATACAAATCGCTACTGATTTTGACCAATTCATAAGCTCTTTATGTTTTGCTTCAATTTCAATTGGCAACAACTTCCTTCTTTAAGCGGGTTTTTTCTTAGCGCTTTCTGTGATTGCCAACAACAAATAGTGGCTTATTGAAACTGAAAACTCCCGCATTTTAAATGATTTCCATGGAAATGGCATTTTACATTGCGCCAGTGGCATCAACAACAATATAGGAGGTGGAGCAGGAGGAGGAGACTGTGGCTCGAAGACAAGAAAAGCAATAATTCTTGCTTATCTAAAGGGGGAGCGGAGCGGGTGGCAGAAATGTGTTGCATCTGATATCCTTGTTGATGGTACATATTACCATTGTCCTGCAATTGCATTGCATTGTATACAAAGTATACTGAAGGTATGCAGGAAGGATGGAGATAAATGAGTGAAAAAAGCTGGCTAAAAAAAGTCGATCCTTGTCTGGGGTAACCCGAGATGGTTACTGATCTCGCAGAGGAACATCTGTTGCTCTCAGGAGATACAGCAGACAGATCAGGAAGCGGTGAAAAAACATCAGAGACAGAGAGATCCCCCGGCAGACAGATCGGAAGCAGAGATGACGTTGATGTCTGGATCCGGACTCTGGGTTCATTGATCAGTGTAACGATCTTCCTTTGATCTTGGGTTACAGTTTGAAAGGAGTTCTTCTCTTCATTTTTTTGGTAATCCTATTTGCTTACTTACTTAATCTTGGACTATAACTTGTTTTCCTTGCTTATTGATCAGTGTAATTGTTCTTCCTTGCATCTTGAGCTACAGGTGGTTATTGCCTCTCTTCTTATTTTGTTTACTTTAAAGTTTGACTATCAGATGAACATGTTTTTCCCTTCAGTCCCTTTATTGTCAGAATAATGATCTTTAGCTAGCACAGGAACCCCTTTTTGGTTTTGAATTCCCATCAAAGATGCTTCCTTCCGTTTTCCCTCCAACCCTCAAGCCTAGTTTCCCTTTCGACCTGAGTTCATCTATCAAAACTAATGAGTTTCCTGTTGCTGATGTCTGAATCCTGAGCTTGGGACCAACTCTAACGAATGCAGGTTAATAACTTAACGGGCTGCTGGCTGGCTGCTGGGTAACCTGATATCCGCATCGCCACAATGTAGGTGCTTGACCCGAATTCGTTGGGATAAAAAGCACTTTTATGGCGGTGCAGGATAAGGGGAGTGCAGCCTGAAATCGAGACTTTTATCCTGAGATACTGGCCGAAGATGCTGTTGCCAATGTGGCCAACTGACCTTTTCAACTCGCACGCTTTTTAGGGGCTCCTAAGGCCCCCGATGCTAATGACCGGCGTGAACTCTGACATGCGATAGTCGTTTGCTGTGTGCCACAAACCGAGTTGCATTTCCCAAGCTCCCCTTGGCCTGGACTCCTTAAACCCAATTAAAGGCAGCGTTACCTAACCCAATAGCTAACCTCTTGCGCCCCAAAAAAAACTCCCAACCGGCGGAAGTTACCGTGGCGACCACACAAACCTAGCTGCAACATCGAACCGGGTTGGCTTCGAGCCCAGTTTGCGGGAGACTCTGGAGGGTGGGCTTCTTGGTGGTTTCCAAGGGGTTGTGTTGTGTTGCGGTAGTCTTTGGCATTTGTGACGCGCCACGTGTAATGATGAACCCAAAGGGAGGTGTGGCTATAACAAACCTCCCCAAAAGGCATTGAATGACACACAGAAACAAGGAGTCCTTTCTTAGAGATTCTAGTCTCTTCTATTCTGGGAATCTTTCGTCTTTTGCCTTATCACGATTATCGGCAGTACCAAGAAATCGATGTGCAGCCAATAAGTTTTCGTTTAATTTTAAAAGTTTTCGCCAACAGGGGTCCTTGTAGCTTCCTGCCGCTGCAAGTTTCCGCTTTCATTAGCATGAAGACGCCGCAAACTTCTCCAGGCGAAAGTTTCTCCTGCGCGGCAGAGATACAAACAACAAGTGTCGAGAACTTACATCACTCGAGCGGAAACTGCCAAAAAAAGGCGACGGACGGAGCGGACCCATTCATGTTGTGTTTACCACCCAATTTGGCCAGAGCAAGGAGCATCCAACTCGAACCTGTGCGCAGGAAGTTGGCCAGGACAAGAGGCGCAAAAGCAAAAAAAACGTGGCCAGAACGAAACAGTTTCGCAACGAACTCTGAACGCAGCAGACGGAGCGCGGCATCCAGTATAATAAAGAACCATATCTTAGTCTTAGTCTGAGTCTGGGTTTGAGTTTGAGTTTGAGCCTGGGGCCCCGAGTCCCGACTCCCGATACTTGTCCCGAGGCGTCGATATGGCAACGGGGCCAGCAGGAGCAGCAGCAGCAGCAGCAGCAGGACTGGGGCGGCTGCGTGTCCTCGTTCCAGGACCTCGGCTACCGCTCGGCTCGATCCGATGCCACTCGGCCCCGGTTTCGGCTTCAGCTTCGGTTCGGTTTCAGTTTCGGCTTTCAACGCGCTGCACTCGCTGCGACCAGAGTTTTGAAGTTCCCGCTGGCCAAGTTTCGAATCAGTTGCCGCCGACTTGTTGGGTCATTTGCATATAAACGTCACAGCCTGCATATCGATCAATGCACCAGCTATCGGGTCAGCATCGGGACCTTGCCAATTACCAACGATCAATTAGTGTCGCTATATAGTTGTTCGATCTTCGCGAAATTCGGTGCATTTTCAGTGGAAATTCTAAATAAACTGAGTGAGTAGTTTTCACTTTTCTCCATTTTGTTTATTTGGGTTTTTACCTGTTTTACCTGTCGCGCTGAAACTTTGTCGAAATTATTCATCATGGTAGACAAAGTTTTGTGCTGCAGGAAATTTAATTCAATTTAAAATGTTCGCTAGTTAGTGAGGTGTGAAATTTGCAACATAAAAACTACTTTTTATACATTTTAGTTAGTGAAGCATAGAAAATGCGAACGGTTTAAGTTTTGCCTCTCATTTAATGCCATTATTTTAGTGAAAAAGTTTGAAAGTGAAGCCTAGTATTAAATTTTTTATGAGTGGGAATTAATAATAAATGGGAAAACATGTTGTGACTTTAACTAAGAATCATACAATAATTTTTAATAAATGGTAGAACGATGCTGTTGTACAATTATAAATTATTAAACTGAGTTCAAACTAATTTAGATTCATTACAATTATACAAAGTGGTATTTATTCAATTAAATTTGGTCAAAAATGAAAATTCTTTACAAAGAAAATACTCTGGTTTTTTTTTTTTAATTTAATTGGAAGAATTTGGAAAACAATTTCTCTCCCCTGACTAATGCCTCATCATTAATACTCATTTTGTCAATGTAAATTGCATCAAATCAAATTTAAATGCGTTCAATTACCAAGCTGTGGAAATTTGTGCTCACCTGATAATCCGATCCGGTAGAGCGTGGAAAAGCTGCCTTGGAAAAGCTGACAATCTGCTTAAGCAGATTTATTCTCCCGGATTCCGTGGCATTCCTTTTGCTGGCGAAACTGTCGCCGATTTGATTACCAAAGAGCCAACGAGCTGAAGGAGCCAATGAGATGAAAGCGACTCCGCGCGAGCACGGATGCCATGAAATTTTAATTTAACTTACTGCCTTCTACGCAGTTTGTGAGGAGTCGTCCTGTGTGCTTGTGAGTGCTTTGGGCAAAGGCAAAGGCAAACATTAACATTACGTGCTGTGACATCAAACTAAAAACAAGGACAATGCAATTTTATAGCGCCATTTGGTGGCTGGCCGCGTCTTGTGAGTAATTTGAATGATTTGCCAGGATCAGCAAAGCCAGACGGTGGAACAAGGATAACTAAAGTAAGGGGAAGGAGCCCGCTTTATATAGCCATTTACACGCACGGGAATTAAAGGTGTTCTTTTAGAATTTGTTAAGAAGTAAAGCTCTTTAAGGATTCTTTGATAAGTTAAAATTTTCTTTAATTAGTTAAGATTTTTAATTTTATTTTTAAATTAAAATAAATCTTTAACAAATATTCGAAATTTAAAGGGTGATAAAAATTAAAGAAATATATATAATTAAATTATAAATCTTGCCTTCCTTTTTGTCCTGTGTAGTACACAATTTTTTTTATTGTTCTTCTTGTTGCTTACATTCAATTAGGCGAACGCACGAACTGAGAAAAGGGGAATCCCCCCTTGCAGAATAGTCCTTTCCCTCCTGGCCAATGTCAGTCTGTCTCTGCCTCTGTGTGTGTGTTTAATTGTACATTACGTATACGCCACATTTGACGCATTGTGGCTGCTGCTGTTTTGTGGCTTGTATATTTTAATTAGCGCCTGAGAAAATATTCGCTTGTGTTGCTGCTCATTTGTTTGTTTCCCAGACTTTGTTTGTTTGTGTTTTGCGTCCCGCTTTTATGGTTAACATTAGTCGAAAATTGTCGCATGTATTTTTATTGGCCTATTACAGGGGCCGTTTAATGGCTGGAAATGAACACATTGTAAACGGACAAATTATCCAACCGAGAAGGTGATAAGCCAGGCAGCCAGCCAGCAGCAGCAGCAGCATCAATTACAGTTGCATTTAGTGGCCCTAAAAATTGCGCATTCATTGGCCAGGCACTATGCAAATTTATAAATATTACATCAGCCGCTAAAACAATTAAAGGCTTGATATGGAAATTTGATAAAACTACTCTGAGGGTGAGAGGCCATTTGCAAATTAAATAAATGTGGATTGCCATTAATCACTTGACTGATATCGAGAGCAATTCATATATTTTTATTAAAAGGGAAAAAAGTTGTATGCTCCCCGCATAATTACATTAAAATATTGTTTCTGCTCGAACTAACTTGGCAGACAAGACCAAGGAGATGAACTTGTAAACAAGCACACTGACTGCTGGCCAGACACATACTTACCTACAATATAATATATACAAAATATATATATTTGGATGCCCGAAAAGCCGGCAGAAACCCAAAACCGAATACCGAATAGCAACCCAGCTCCCATTGAGAGCTTTCAGTCGTTTGGCTTTGTGTCAAACTGTCACTTCCCAACAATTACGACTCTGTGAACTTCTTTGTGCCCTGCCCGGTACCTTTTTTCTTTTCGGGGCTGACTTTTAATGAGCCAAAAATATCAAAATGAAATACGGGGCAAAGGCAAAGCCTCCTGGCGCCCTGGACAAACATTGCATTGGTTGTTGCTCTGCGATTTTCACGCTTGTATGGTTTTCTTTTTTCGAGTTCACCTTTCCCCCGGTTCCACCGGTTCCATCTTCTTCTGGGGGCCTTCACCTTCACCGGTTGCGTTTGGGCCATAAAATATTTAAGGACCTCTGAATGCACTCACACATTTATGAAAGTGTAAATATTTAATGACGAATGCCCTCTGTTTCATAGTCAGATTTTCAGAGGCGGTGCTCCACGGTTGCCTGGGTGGGCAGTCGTCTAGGCAGTGGGTTCTTGCCGGAAATGTTTTACACATCGCCACACTTAGGAGAGCACACATGTGCACGGGGAGAAAATGTGGCAGTTTGGTTATAAATATATAAAATTTTAAATACTATAATATAAAATAAAATTAAAATAAAAGAAGTGAGAGTTAATTAAGCAGAAAAATATATCCAAGATTGATTTAAAACTATCTTTCTGTCAAATAATAAAATCTTAGGAAAATAAACATTTATATTTACTTTATATATAGTTTTAAGTTTATAATTTTTATTTAGTTTTTGTTTCAACTTTTTTTCTCTCAGTATATCAGCAAATGGGAAAGGGAAATGTCTGCTCTGGTCCTGCCTGGTCTTTTGTGGCCCGTTAGCGGTTTTTACGTTACATGCGGCGTATGCGTAATGTCTGACTTTTACTTCCCTGGCAGCCCAGGCAGGCCAACGGCCAAATGGCCCAGCATGCATTATTAACTGGCCTTTGTCCTGCCCTCTTTTCCTCTTGCTTTTTCGAACTCCATTAGTAGGTGCAAGGCGAACGTGACATATTTCATAACGAATTATGCGCCGCCTAATTAAATTCGTTGATGAATGAAAGTCGCGCTTCTGTCGCTGGAGAGAAGGTTAACTTATGTTCGCAGGACGCTTCTTAATCAACTCACGCAGCAAGGAATAAGAAAAGCGGAAACGGAAATGGGAAAAAGAGAGCAAAAGGAGGAGCAGCAGCAGGGGGGAGCTAGGGCAAAAGACAGGACAAGCGCAAGTAATGAAAGCCATTAAAAATGGCGGCGGCTTAACTGGAAAATCGATAGCCAAGTCACAGGAGCGAAAGGCGTGAAAAGCGAAAAGAAATAGAATGCAGGTGAACCATATAACTATATATATATATGTGTATAGTATGTCCACTGTGTGTGTGCCAGGACTCCACCCAGTTTTATTCACTTTTTATAGTTATCAAACACACACACCGAGAGAGAGAGGTCGCCTTGAGAATTCCTGGAAAATACCCGCGTTCAGCAAAAGGGGTTTGGTCACCTGCATGTGTACCTGTATTATTATTGATATTATACCGGGCGATATATATATGCGCAGATATATATTTAGCTTGGCTGGATGATATAACCTGGCGCATCGTATGCGGAAATGAAGACATTTACCGAGTGCATATGTGAATTAATGGCCTCGACGACAAAAGACACCAACCACCACCACCAGCAGCAGCAGCAGACAATTCCCTACGATTAGCTGACACGCGAATTGCGCCAAAGTTAAGCCAAAGTCAAAGCAGGGGGGAGGCAGGTCAGTGGAGCAGGCGCACGAGATATACTATATATTTATGGCCATAACTCATTCGGGTCGTCGAGCGAAGCCGTTGATTTCGCTCAGTCATCGGGCATGAATAATGTCGGCTAATGTGTCGCCAGGGAATGGCTAATTAAAGTGCTCGGATAGATCACGTTCCGTGCTAAACAAATAGCTTGCCGACTTGGCAGTCTTAAATATAGCCATCAATTATATTGTATTAACTTGTTTTTAGTTAAAACTTGACTTATGCCACAGAAATTATGGGGGTTTTGGTTAGCAAGAATTTTATTTGCTGAATTTTAGTCATTCATTTAAATGACTTAATTTAAACTCAATGAAATATGAGTCTTTCAAATCCTTTCTTTTTATATTAAATAAGTTATTTTTGGCTACTATATTTGGACATAATCTTTTGTTACAACTTTGTTTTGTGACTAAAGGTGAAAACCTTTGACTAACTGCGTCATATGTTACCTCAATGGCTTGTTATTTATATTCATTACTGCTGATTGGCTTAGATCCTTCGTTGACCTCTTCTCGTTATCCTTTTTATACAATCAATTCCTGCAAGCTTCTCCCCATCCCTTCCCCCCTCTGCTGACAGGGGGAGTTATTTTTCAATGCTAATCCCGCAGCACCTGCGACATGTCCACGCGCATTCCAATTGTGTCACTTTGGCTTACCCAACAACCCTATCACGGCGACACCAGCTGCTCTTAACCCTTAACCCACCATCCTTAGCCCCCAACCGTAGCCCTACTGCCTCTGGTAGCAAGCGGGTAACATCAATCGAACCTGACAACTGAGCAAACACATCGCGATTGAAAGTGCAAGGCAAGGCGAGAGTGCATTAAAAATTCATTAGATGTACGCCAAAGCCAACGCAGGCAATACAAGCACTGCAAGAAAAATTAAGAAATTGTGGCTAAACACATCCCAAAAGTTTAAATAATGTTCATTCGATTTTCCTATAAAATTCAAGCTGATTCAGAGTTCACTTTCTTATTCCACCTTAAATAAAATCAATTTATAAACTTATTTTCTGTGTACCATTCCCCCGTTTGATGGGCAAAAAGTGGCCGAGGAAACAAAAACATTTGATTTACAGAGAGCTCTGGCATCGTCTGGCAATGTGACGACGCCCCATGGAGCCTGGAGACCAGAAACAAGGCGCCTCTAATTGGCACAAATTTTCAATGCGCCCCGTGATCACGCCCTGTCCACGGTCAGTGGGTGGTGTAAAGCCGCCACCCACTCAGACACCCCTACCAAGACGACAAGGAGAAAGCGAAGACCTCATCCCCCGGTGCGGTATTTTAATGCCAGGCACGTAGACGGGCGCACTAATGGAATTAAACAAATTACTTTATGGTCTGCGCCAGCGGCGGCAGGAAATGTAAATTTCAGCGCGGACACGACCACTCCGGGTCGTAGAACGAATGTCCAATTCAATCCGGGGCAGATCTGGAGCTCGAGCACCTGGAGATCTGCTGCTGCCGCTGGCGTTGCACTCCCATCTGGGCATGCAATTTTCGAAACTAAACTAGTTTGCACCCCGGGCACTTGGCTGGTACGTGATGTTGTCCTGTTGGTTTTCCCTCTGTTTTCCTTCGCCTTTTCCTTTCCCTTTTTTATGGTGCTCAGGCGAATGTCCTGACAATCGCTAAGTTCATGCCGAGGAGCTGCTGCTCTTGAACCTTATGCCAACTGTGCGGACAACTGTGGCAAATAATTGCATGGCGAACACTCTCGCCTCTCAAGGTTCACTGACATTTGCCCGAGCGCTCAATTTGATTAAGTGCATGAGGGGATTACAGGAGGGGGAGGAGGTGGCTCCACTTCATCTCCCCAGTTGCCGAAGGCCGGGAATGGAACTCGCAATGAAATGCAATTATGTGCAAGCGCATGAAACCCGCCAAACACCCCCTAAACACCCTCCCTAAACACCCGCTCAATGCCGCCAGAAATTGCATTAGACCTCGCTGGCACAAATTGTTTATTACTCGCGCAAGGCGAGTTGTCCTCAGTCTATCAACGGGATTTGCATAGCCAAGATTTGAGTCACACGGAAACAAATTCTATTTTATTTTGTAAAGAAAATGTTAAAGAAAACTACACAGAATTTATTGCTATTTAAATTCAAACTATTAAACAAGAGTCTGTACGATTTCATGAATTACAAACACTCCTGAAATATGTAAAAATCTTTTATCAGAAAATATATGCTTCCTATTTTAGATTCCTGGCATAATTTTTATGCAAATGAAGTACAAACTTTGAGCTTCCAGTACACACTTCCGACCTGTCTTTGGCTCATCCTCAAAGCCGAAAAGGAACCCCTTTCAAGGGCTCAGCTTGAACGCGTCTGGCATTTATGCCAACGCTTACATTCCGACGAAGGTGAAATGCCAGACCTCTGGTTTTCCGTTTAAATATCCCAACTGGGTGATGATGATGACGAGAAGAAGGACGAGGAATATGCTACTGTCACACTCGACCAAAACGCTTTTGTCCCCGCACAAAGATAACAACAGAGACAACAGTTGGGGGCAAACTCTGAAGGTTTCGTGAGGTCTGAGTGCCAGAAGGTGACAGCTGGGCAAGTGGGAGGTGGAAGCTCAAAGGGGGGTTTTTCTGAGCCAGGCTGGCCAGCTTCTAACAGAATTACCCGGACACTTTGTCCGTGGTAAATGCTTTTACTCTTTTTTCCTTTCTTTTTTTTGGTGCTACACACTGCCTGGTACAAAAGGCAAATAAGTGCAGCCATGTGCGTACAAAGTCCCATCGTGTGAATCCAAGTTGTGAGGGCTACGTGCTTTCTCAGAGTCCTGGTGCTCACAGATGGCATGAGCTGCTTATATGAAGAAATTATATATCATATTAAAGCACATACATTTTGTTTACAAACTAATGTGTAGACAATGTAGCATTTTCAGTTATGGGTCATTTAAATTATTACTTCCTTCCGCAGTTTCCCATCTGAAAACTATTTTCATTTTATGTGGCATACGTGTGTCTTCGTTTTGGGTAATTTTCCACCTTTTTCGCCATAAAAAAATATTGCTGAAAACAGCCATGGATGCACCTCTTCCACTAAAACAGGCAAACACTTAAAAACCTCTTACCAACACTTACTTGTGAGCACACAACACATACTCTCTCTTTCTTTCTGTTTGGCTTAAAACAAAAACAAAGGTAAAACACATTTCCTTGCTCTTGTTTTTCCCCCCGACATTTTTATCTATGCATAATTACTTAAATAAAATGCTTGTCTCGGTCTCGTTTGAGGGCGTGGAGGCCTGAGGGCAAAGGGTACACTGTATATATAATATACTTTTTACGAGTGCGCTCGTGTGAGAATGCTGGAACATTTCGGAGTCAGGCTCCGTCAGCTGGAAGCTCAAAAAGTGATTCAGGGGAAAGGCAAAACTAAAATCTGGCCAGGATGTGGTGTGGCTAAAAAGTGCACCTGATGTGGCCGGGTTTTTTTTTTATGGCCAAAGTCAGAGCTCTTGTTATGGTGAACTTGGCTTATTTGTTGCTCTTGTGCTGTTCTACTGTTCTGCTGTTGGCTGATGCCGAGTAAACAAAGTTCTCTGGTGAAAAGTGGGCTCCTCGAAAAACCCAACTCGGTCAGGAGCTCGGCCCTCTCGTCCTCTCTCTTTCGACCCGCACAAAGGCAATAAAATTTTTGCATGACTGCGGGCATTATTTTTGTTTTTAACTGTTTTGTATATCCACAGGAAAGACTTGTGTTTTTATTTTATTTTGACAGCACAGATGACGAAAAATTGGCTAGAAAATTCTAACCGACTGGAAAATATCATTATTAGCTTTGAGTAAAAATTCTTTTCAGAATAAATTATTATTTTTATTCTCTATTTACAATTTTGGAAAGTTAATTTCCCTATTTTAGGGATTCCATTTAAGATTTCTCTCAGTGCACTTCCCTCTCTTTGTCCAACTGTGTTTGTTCTTTTGGCTTTTTTCGGTCCCTAGAATTCTGGGCAACGATGGGGAAAGCAGGTCACCTCAAGGAGGCATCACAATCAAATTTAATTTATGCATTATTTATTTTTCATTCACAACTCGATTAGAGTTTTGTTTGCCGGCGGAGAGTGCCGAGAGTTTGTCGCCAGCCCTTAGAATGTCAATCAGCATTCATATGCATATGAAAAACAATAAAACATTTTGAATATTTTTGTAAAATAAGAGCTACAGTTTTCTTTTTTCAGTTTTTTGCTCCTCCACCGGTAGCACTTGATATGCAAATTGTTGGCTGTCATGAAAATATGCACATTAATTTTCATTGCTTTCGCTTCGCTTTTTTCCCATATTTTTTTGTATTTGTTGTATTTATTTTGCTGCCGTGCCGGCTCTAACGCAAACACATAAACAATTTATTCCCGAGTACGGACGTCAACGGCGCTAAGCGCGTTATTCCATCTCACGTGTTCGGTGGGGCGCCGTTTTAAGAGCTCGTGAAAAATTTGAGAAAACCCCCGGGAGCACGGGAGCACGTGTACGCAGGTGAATCTGCTCTAGCTGGAAGGCAAATGCATAATCACATGTAAAACGCTCGTCAGAGACCAAGGAACCCAACTCCCACACACACACACGTGCTGACTAATCGTCGGGGTTCGTTCTGTTTGATGCGACTGTCAATGGCAGATAGCAGGGACCACGCTGCGTATGAGTGTTATAATTTACAATGCGGTGGAAATAACAAGCCAGCGGCGAGCAGTGATGCGGAGTATCTGGGTGGCTGCACCTTGAAACGTATTTTTATTCAGTTTTGCATTTTCCAGGAACAGAAAATTGCTCCGGGACTGTGGGTTTTTAGTTAAATTAAATATATGAACTCTTGATTAGGATTATTGAAAAATGTGATAAGTTTAATACTATAAAGAGAATATATATTAAATATTATACTTTTTGATAATATTCAATAGTAATGAAGTATAATTTCATTAGAAAAATTCGATTTAAAGTGGTGTCCTTTCATTAAACCTAAAGAAGATATTATTATTTCTTTCTCAGAATTTCTAAAACACCTTCGAAAACCCTCGCTTTCCTTCATTCTCTTTCCAACTTATCTACGCAGGTAAATAAAACCATGGCTTTGCCATCACTGCCAAAGCGAATAATCGCCAGGGCACACAGCGCACAATGAGATACAAATAAACAGGTGTTTATCCCAGCCAAGTAATATGCAAACACGCCTGAAGAAAACCATTTTCATGTCTAGACATCGGTGAGAGTTACCCCCATTAGCGGTAATTAAGGTTAATTCGTGTAACACGGCGACTGAGCTGCTCTCCAGAAAATTTCCCACAATGCTTAACCCCTCAACAGCAATGCAATTATAAAGACTCTTAAACAAATTTTAATCAGACGCCGCGGAAAACCGCAAAAACCACTCAGCTCTCTGGTTCCCAGCTCAGTTGTCCATGGCAGAAAGCTATTTTCCGCTAAATTAACAAACGGCAACAACGCAACAGCCAAACTTTTCTTTCGATATACGCATTTCCTGCCACGACTTTTTCCACACACACATATTTCCCAAACATATTTCGCACAAAAAAAAAATTGTAAAAAATGGCGTAAAAGCTGACAACCCCACCAGAAATACGAAAAACTCGGGTGAGAATACTTTGCGGAAATGTTCAGTGCCTGCGCCTGGCAACGGCAAGTGCACCATGGCGTATGAGTGACATATAAAACATTAACGTTGCCGGAGTGATTTTTGGCCGCACTCAGATAACGCAGATTGTGCGAGAGTTCTGTGTGCGGCCATAAATTATATGGCGAAACAGCCTGTCATCCTGTTTGGTCCTTTTGGTCCCTTCTGCAGTAAACAAAGCAGTAAATTGGCCTGAAATCCAAGGAATCTCTGGCCGGAGGATTACTGGGGTCTAATTGATTTCATTTGGCATTCCACAGGAAATGCAGTTTCCGCCGCTCATCGCCTTGAATGCCTGGTGATTGTGCCTTTTAAACTTTGGGCTCTAGCCATAAACCGGAAGTACGTGCACTCGTTCTAGTGCATTTCCGCTTCAAAAAATATAACGAATGTCAGCAGAAGGCCGCGAGCGTAGCGAAAATTGTCATTTTTAGAGAAATGAAAACGGAAATGGCTTTTGAGAGCACGGGAAAAATAAAGAAAGATGATTGCAGGGGCCAGTAAATCAAATTTCCAAAGCTTTACAAAATAAGTGATATAAAAATGATGATTTTACTATTTTAAAAATATTTTTCCTTAGCAAAAAGCAATCCTTTTTAAGGACAATAAAAAATGATGTTTTTTTTATTTGTTTCTGATTCCAGAACTTATAAATTTTTCCTCAAAATGGTAATTTACATTTCCCAGAAGTTGTTGACCTTTTAGTTATTTATTTTTAATTAAAAAATATTGTATTGCAGTCACATTTGCATCGTCCTTTTTCCTTGTGCACTGGAAATCGATATTTTGTGCGTATAGTCATCCTTGTTGGTAGTCGTTTGACAGCTGTTTGCAGTTTGCTGGCTTTATGAATTGGCCCCGTGCCCGACCGACATGCACGGTGTCGCCTAGCGCTCAAGTGTATGCTATATTTTTTTTGTCAGCTTCTCTGCGACTGCAACTTATTGGCACGGAAATTTAAAGCTAAGCGCATTCCCTTTGACATCATGTGAACCATCCTCTGTGCCATTCCTCTGGCTCGTTAATAACAATGAAGCGTGTCAAATGCGCACAAATATTTTGCCAGAGCTGAGGATCGGGTCGGGGTGCAAAAGTTGAACTAATCAATTTTGCGCATGATTGATGCCCAATTGTGCTGCATTCTTTGTTTGCTCCGGACCCAAGCTTGGCATTCGTCATCAACGGCTTCAGAGAGCCTTCAACATGGCCACAAGGAGAAAACTCTATTAGTTGTGGTTGCTATATTTAAATAAATATATTCATTGACTCTTAATAAAATTATTATTATTAAATCTAAAGCTATTTCCATTTTTTATATAGCTTATATAATTTCATAAAATATTTTATTACATTTCTTCTGACCACATCTGATGATATTTTTGCTCTGTGCAGGACAACTTTGTTTCAGTTGACTGTGTTTCATTACAGTGTGCATGGCCAAGGCGAAAGTTAAAAGCTGTCCCCATTTCCCAGCCACCATTTCCCAGACCCCATTTCCCCACCATTCCCACTAGACTCCATATAATCGCATCACCGAGTCCTGTGGCTTCACGACAGCCCTTTTTCCAGTTGATGCGATGTCGTCGGCAGCCATTGTTGACGGGGCTTCTTGATTGGCTTTTTGCCGGGGAAATTGTCATATTAAAAATGACCGTAAATCTGCCTTTGCCTTTTGCCTACTGCCCAGCCACTGAAAACCAGGCAAATCTAATATGAAAATATATGAACACTCTCAGCTATCCTGCGAATTTTGAAATCCTATTAGCTTAGCAAATGCTCAGAGCAAGTATCAGTGTCAGTGTCAGTTTGGCCGGGATGACAACTTACCTTTTGACATTCGCTTTTCTGGACGTTGAAACCCCAATTTGGCTTTTGAACACTCGGATCTTCGCTCGAGTGCAGGATAAACAAAATGCAAATGGCCCAAGGCCGAAAGCCACTCACTTGCCAGGATGTGTCCTGTTGAGGATATGCGAAATGAGAAAAATGCTAAGGAGACAAATCAATTGCCCGGCACGGCTAAGCAATAAAATTGCGCTGCTTGTGTGCGCAACAGTGCGTATACGTAATGCACTCCAAGGCCAAAGCAATCAATCAATCGAAAAGTGTTTTGGTTCGGAAAATGTTGAGTCATTTCTCACTGTATATTATTATGCGCTGCAGAAACCATAAATTGTATTCATCCTGACTTATGCCATATGCAAGTCGAGAGTTTTCCAGCGAGTTTTAGAGCGATTTTACCAAACTCAAACTCGCCTGCAATTAAATCGTTCGTGTGGGGGTGTAGAAAAAGTTATTTGCACATTCAATTGACGCGTGTGTTATTTTTGGGCAACAAATCAAACAATAAAAAATACTGCCATATTTCTCCCGGCGACAACAACGTGTAAAGAGAGTGGCTCGAAATGTGGCAACATGCCTGCAAAAAAAGTTGCCCTGTTAAATGGCTGGGCAAACATTTTGATAGCCCGCTGCCTGTTTTCTTGGCCTTTATGAATATTTATCGCTAATATTGGTTATATAGCCGCAACAATAACAGACCGCAAAACGCAGTAATCACATGTCATGTATACAGCTCTTAGCATACTTAATTATTTTGTGCGATTTTTGATGCCGCTCTTCATGATTAAGGCAAACTTTGACGCGTGGCTGAAATTGGGTTGGGTTCGTTGGATGGATAGCAAAAGTTGGGATATGTGATTTACGTAGATGGATGGTTTGGATGTGGGGCATTAGCCTGCCCAACGATTTCACCTTGGAGCCCAGCGATTGACCACCAGCTAGTGTTTGTGAAATTTTTGTGGTAACTGTACGAAGTTTGTGGGCGTTGATGAGGGTTTTTCTAGTAGGATCCGGTTTTAATATGCGCCAAGAATTAGAGAGATGATAATTATAAATTAATGGCTATAATGTAGGAGGACCATAAAGAGATAAGTCAAATTTGTTTAACCATTTAAATGGTTTTTAAAAATAAATGTTGTTGTACATATAAGAAATTTTATAAATAAAGGAAGGATCTTGAAGTGAGCTTGCAGAAATTAAATAAAAAAAAGTATAAAGAAAGTAAATTAATAAGAACTAAATGGTAATATGTATGTAGCCAAATATATATTTGTAATGGATCTCAAAAGGTGAAGTTTTCTAGGTAAACTCAGTAGGTAATATTTCCATAATTTCTTCTTAAAACTCCAAGGATAAAATAATATATTTTATTGACTTCAACTCTCACCACGATTCCATTATTTTCCCCCACTTTCTGTCAATCACTTTGGCACATTATCTCAAAATAAAACATTTCCATACTTATATTAATACCCCACTTATGAATATGTCATTCAATATTCATCTCGTTGCGGCTTATTCATCGGCACATTTTGTGTGCACCTTGAACCCGCCACCCGGGGGTAATGTCGAAGCCATTGTCGCCAGACAATAACAATGCCCGAGGAGATGGAAAATAAATGGAAAGAAAAGAAAATCATGTCCGAACTCAAGTGTGCGCCCTTCAACCCCAAATTCCCAAAAGCCAATGCACCGCAGTTCCCGAGAGTGTGTGCACCGGAACAACCGAGAAACGGAATCGAAAGTCAAGTCAACTGCAGTTCCCGGCGTGATATTTGCAAGAATCAAAATTTGCTTGCATTTATCGCATTTATTTTGAACGCTATTTGCATATTATTTATTTGCACGAGTTTAATGAACTGCACAGTTGCCCCACACAGTAAGTCTCAGGTCCCCTCTGCGGCTGGTGTTTTCTTAATTTTACACAGCATCTTCAGTGCACTAGGGTAAATTCTAGGTTTAATAAATAAAAATATAAATAAAGTCTGTTATGAATTAGTGGGTTTATTATATTGTTACTCTTCCTGCAATTATTATAATTTATTGAACATTGAAATATATTTGCAATTTAAAACCCAAAAGTAATATTTACCTGTTACTTGTTTCAGTGTTTATCGAAAAGCAAATAGTCGAGTAGCTTTATTGCTTGTGTTTGCCAAGCCCTGCTGTAAAGTTTAAACACATTTTCTTTCTTTTTTTTGGTTTATAAATAAATTAAGCGAGCCAAAATGAATGCAATTTCCCGGCAGCACAACTTAATGAAATATTTAAATGAGTGAATACACATCAATTGAATTTGGCGCTGGGACGTAATTGTATTTTAAATGCTTTTAAGGTCAGAGAATGCAGCTGCAGCACCGCCCATGGGCCATCAATCAGCCATGCATGGATATGTGTAATTTACTCCCCGAGAGTGTCTGTGTGCATGTGTGTTGGCCAACGCGGCGTATGATAGATGTGACTGGGGCCCCGAAAACGAAAACTGCATTATTCAATTTGTAATCAATAATGTGTCTTGTTCGAAACGACAACGAAATTATGCTAAAAGGTCGCCACAAAAAGGCCCATTGGCAACTATGTTAACCCAGTTCGGAGCTGTGCGGCTGTGCTGGGGTTAAGGTACGGCAGGACATTAACCTACTGCTACTGCCTACTTGGAATGCCGAGAGATGGGTAATTCAATCCTTTGCTGGGCAGCATCCTCGCCGGAGATCGCCTCGGGATATTAAGTTGCTTTTAGCCACGTGCCAGCGCATCCCCTGGCTCTCTCCGCTGCCCGTTCCCCATGATCACAGGTAAATATCGATGAGGGGATGTTATTTTTTTTCGGCTCCTCTGGGCTGATTTATTTGGCCGGCTTGTTTGTCCACTTGACGCTCATCACGTTTGGCTATTAAGGCCATTAACACCTCCAGTGCCTTGCCTCTCCTTCTGCTGGTCTGCCTTTTGACTTGGTTTCGTTTCGTTTTTATGGCTATTATGTTTTCTTATGCCTCTTTTTTTGCATCATGAGATTTAGGCATATGGAAATATGAGTTTTGTCTTTGAGATTGGCAGAAAGGCTATTAGTTACTTGGTTGTCTTTAAGAGATTTCTTTGTCCTAAGCTCTGGCTTTTTGTGTTTGTTTATGGAGAGTGTGGATTTGCATAAATTATTGATATCTCTTTCTGGTAGAGGGAAAATTGACTATTTATAAATGGAAGATGGAATATTTTTAATTTGCAGATAAGAAATGTGAGAACTAACAGCTTGCAAAAGAAAAAATAGAAGTTCTAACTTAATAAATGTATTTCTATATTAATTTTATGTACTGCGGGCAACGTTCTCTTTAAACAATAATAATTTAATTGGATTAATAAGCTTAGCTTATAATTAGCCTGCTCTCTAATTTCTTATCTTTGTGATATTCTATTAAAAAATAATTATAAGATAACCAAAAAAACATCACGCCCGCAGTTCTCTTTAAATTCCCTCACGATATCCATATTTATCGATTCGCTAATGAAAAGTCTTATAAAATGAAAAACTTGTTCAAGTACAAGTATATACAGTTAAGCTAGCTTAAGTTTATCTAAATCCTTAAAGTGAAATTATATATTTTCTGACATTTCTAGGGTTATCAGGATATATAGAATAAAATTTATATATATGTATAATTCATAATATATAACTTTCAATAAATTCGTAATCTATTTTTCAATATTTCGAATGATGCAAATACAAAATAATAAATAAATTGTAAATTATTCAGCAGTTTACCCTGTATCTTTTTGGTATATAACCATTTTTTCGGCTGATTTCACTCTTGCGAGATTTTTATGAGACCTCCAAGTTTCGCACATCATAAAGTCAAAATATAAATATAAACATCATTTGACATGCGTGACTTGGGTTAGAGCTCGTGCTGAACTCTAGCGTCATGCGTTGGTGGCGTGCTCAAAAAATGCTTCCAGAACTGCTCTGAATTTAATCAATTGTGCAATCGATTGGCCCGTGGCCAGCGGAGAATTCCCCAATTGACTTACTGAATATTTATGGCAGCCGCTGAGCTCACGACAGCCCGGTGACATTCGTAAATCAAGGGAATCAAGGGCCTTAACTATTTTCAATTAAATAAATAACGCCTGGCGATTTAAAGTCGGGTAATCGAATTCGCTGTGGAAAAGTTGGCCAGCCGGGGGGATTTTTCCCAACACACCAATTGGCCCTTGGGCCAGCTTCTCGCTCTTTAATTGACTTTCAATGTCAACAGGGAAGTAAGCCAGAAAAGTTGGCAGAAAGAGAGAGTGTGTTGGCTTGAGTTCGTGCGAAAGTTGATATTTAATTTGCTAATTGTTGCACTTAAGGCCGAGTGGCAGAGAAATGCGAAATTTGCGTGCCGCCAACGGGAAATTAGTCAACAAAAAGACGAATGCGCGGCCGCGGCGTTTAAGATCTTGGAGCCGCGAGAATACATTAGCCTGTCAATCTTCATTCTGCCAGCAAAGTCACACACAAGTCAGTCGACTGAAAATATTTTGGCAACATGGAATGGCCGGAGGGCAGAGAGAGAGAGCAGGGGGTCGCGTTGAGTGGCACTTTTTGAACTTTGGCATCGTCGAAGTTCGCCTCAATTGATTCCAGTTGCCATCTGATGCAGACAGATAGACAGCCAGACAGGCAAGACACATATCGAGATACTCAGGGTACACCCTGAATATAGCTGCCAAAGGGCAACAAACATTTTCACTAATCGACTTAAATGGAAGCACTCAAAATGCTTTCTCAAAAGCCATCAGGCGACAGGTAAGAAATGTGAAATGCGAACTTCACAATTTGCCATTGACGAGGCACCGATCATCCCGTCGGTACAATGACTCGATTGTTGAACATTAGCTGACATAACTTGAACTCTTTTGGGGGACACGGCCCATCTCGACCATCTAGAGGTCCTTTGGCGTAATCAGTGTCCTTTTCAGGCTGAAACTCATTGATTTATGGCCGCAACCTTTACGACTTTGCCCAACTTCTTTTGTCGTTCGAAAGCAGCGCCTAAAGACCCGGCCTTTTCTACCTTTCAACCTTCGTTACGTGTCCGGTGCTGACTATAGAAATATTGAGTTAGGTCTCGGCCACGCCCCCTATAAATATATGTTTGTATATTTAATATGCATTTCAGCTGGATCTGACAATAAAGCTACTGCCCCTTTTATTGACACATATATTTAGCAAATGATTGTTTATTGTTATTTGCCTACCTCTGCCCGGATTCTATTAAATGTTAATAAGTCATGGGCAGACGCAAGACACTGACATGTTTTCCATATTTTGCCACACACCCCCTTTACCCGGGGCTGCATACTAAATTGTTATTTTCCTGTTTATTTTGCAGCTTGCCTGCCGCAATGTCAAGGACATAGCCATACCCCAAGCTGAAGCTAATTTCATTGCAGAGGCACGGGCCAACAAGGGATCCGGCCAGAAGGGTAGGCAATTGCCCGCATTTCCCAATGGAAAAGCGAAATAGTAGGTTTTGTATAACGTAATCAAGCCAAAAGCCAATGCTCTAAATTTGGTAATAGTGGAGATGAGGGTATAGTTGATCAGGCAGGAAGCTGTTTATTTAGCAAATTATGTTTTTGTTTCGAGAGAATAATAAAGGTTCACATTATTTCAATGAATATATGTACATATATCCTTGAGGAATTTTCCTGATGCACATTGGCCACAAAGTAATGGAATATATGAATTTAATATTAAAAAGTAATCGAGGCATGAAAAAGTTAAATTATTAAAGAGTGGGGAGTTTAAGTAAACACAAAAAATTTAAACTATTTTATGCACTTTTAAATACATCAGCTTATTCAGGCTGCTAAGACATTAAGCATTGATTTTCTTATAAATTGGCTTATTTTTGAATTTTAAATTGAATTTCCTATCTTTTTAATTTTAAGTCATACTATGGATTTTTTAAGGTCTTTACAATGCCGTATAATTAATATTTAAGGTATTAAGAAATAAATATAATCTTGTTTATTTTATATTGTATTTATATTGAAGTTTTGTTATAATTAAAAAATATAAAACAATTTTCTAAGTAATATATTAATTAGAATAGTTATAAAACTAAAGCCTGCTTTTATTCTTTTTCAAAAAGGACTTTCTTTGAACTGTATTTAAAATGATTTAACTTTCCTCTTAAATTCAAACAACTGCAAGGAAGTCCTGCTAGACTCAGCGAAAGAGTTTTTGACCTTCGGCGTGGCTCAAATATCCTGGCAGTCAGTGCTAAAATAACAGCTTCCAGCTTTGTTCTCCCCCAAATTTCAATCAGTTTTCCCCACACACAGCCACACAAATGTGTGTGTGTGTGTTCCTGGCCAGATTGAGCGGTGGCATGTGAGTGTGTGTGTGGGGGGGTGGGAAATCGTAGTTATTTTGGGGGCACGTGCATGGCGCACAAAAGGAATCTATTGCTTTCGAAATTTTATGAATTTCTCCTGACAGCTGAGTCCGAAAAAGTTACACAAGGCTCATTGTTTCGGCTGGAATTGCAACTTTTGATTAGCACTCTGATGTAATAATCAACTTTCCACACACACACACATCCTGCCGGCGAACCTGGCATTGTGAGAGGCTTATATAAATATGTATTATTGACTGATTGAAGGTTTCCCTTTATGCCCGAAGCACTATTATTATTGCCCTGCCAGACTCTGGAGATGCCATCGAGCACTCGAGCTTATTTATTGCGCCCCTTCCGCCTCTTAAATAAGCACTATTGTCGAGTGCTTACCCCCCTTCGTCGGTTTAAATGGCTAAACACGCCAAACATCTTTGCTCGAGTTTTCCGTGGGACTTTCGCGAATTCCGCTGCCAGTTGCCAGGCGGCAGATTGTGATTTCGAGGGTTTGAGGAACTACAGTGGCTAAAGTAATTGATAGAAGTGCTCTTGTTGGGAGTGAAGTGAGTGCCAAAGGTCGCACAGCTAATAAGGAATTATGGCTGGCCACTGGGGAATTCAATTTCTTGTGTTAAAGTTGAGAATATACTTCCGTTTACTAAAAGCTTTTAGAGGAATCGATGGATTTTTTCTGGGAGTTAATTCAGGAAGTTAGGTATAATTTAATGTTTCTTTCTTCATAGTTTCAGCTTGCTATACATATTGATCTGTCAAAGAAATAATGCGAATGTCTGCGTTCGATTTCATCACAATTTAAACTGGGTTATGCGATAGAGTCTCTTCCGATTGCGTCTACGAGGATGATGACTAAGTGGCTCGCTGCTTATCAAAGGCCAGGCGCCTCTACACTCTGTGTGTACCCGTAATAGTCCACAGATAGACACTCCCCCTTGGCGGCCCATAAATGTCAGAAGAACAATTGTGTTTTTCGAAGTGCAATCTTTTCGCTCAGCTTGCACATTTTATGGCGATTCGCTCTTACTGCGCTGCAGTTCCCTGGACTTCGCTTCGTTTCAGCGGAGAACTGGAGACGCCAATGGCTCCTATTTCGTAGCTGGACTCTGTTTATGATGATATATTAATGTGCCGGCCAAATGCTTGGACTGAGGTGCCATAAATCCGAGCCACTTGAAGCCAACCGCAATCGGAGGAGGAGGAGGAGGAGGTATCAGCCATCAAGATTGCTGCTCTCGCCGACACATGCCTTTGCACATCGCCATATGTACATATATTAAGCGCTTAGTTATATGCTACTTAACACTTCCCCCCCATTTATTTTCGCTCGAGAGCGAAAATTGTTTATTTTCATTGCCATAAATTTTGATGGCCAAGCTAGCTGGCCAGCACATAAATCTTATACTTTAATCCCGCTTCCTCCCTTGGCGCAAATCCTGTTTGCTTTTGCCGTGCTGCCTTGAATGGCTTCAGTTCTAATTGCTTTTCCAATCAATGGGTATGGATATGGAAAAAATGAAATGGAAAAATGGTAAAGGGAAAAGGGGGAAGGAGCGGCGAAGTTCATGCGTCAGCTGAGTGTCAACTTTTTGAAATTGCTAATCATGCGTCGCACAGAGAGAACACAGAGCCAGCCATTGAAGTCTTCGGGCCAAATGACGCTATGTGTTTGTTCGATAAACAAAATGTTGTGGCTATAGCTATAGAGACGTTTTAGTACGCACACAAAATATGGGCAATATCTTTTTTTTTGTATATTTTGCTTTATGGTTAGGCCAACACACTTACCCACATTTGTGTTCATTTTTTTTTGGGAGAGGAAAAGGAAAATGGGGAAATACGAGCTGGGAAATAGGTCACCGGGAATGGGCTACCAGAAAGTCGTTCCTCATCATAAATTCCACGTTAAATTTTCATTCACTTTTCAAAGGGAAAATGTAACCTTAAGAAGGGTGCAAGGAAAGTATCTCGTTTCTTGGGAGATACATGTGTTATTTAAAACATTTTTTCTTTTCTTTTATTTAAATTTAGAAAAAGTTGATGTTAATATAAATATAGAATTAATTTTTTAAGAAATTCAGCTTTTTAGGATGTCTTTAAATTATATTTCTGACCTTTAAAAATAGTACAAAAATATAGATAAATTACTATTTATTGAAAAAAGTCCCAGAAATCGAACTAAAACTTTATCTCCAAGTTTATTTTAAGCAAATAATTAATTTGCACCAAAGTTTATCAGTAAATAAAGAAAACCATTCCCCCATCATCGATAATAATATATAAATATATTCCCAAAGAAAATATATATTTTAAAGAAAATTTCCTCTGTTTAGCGCTGTCCATAAATTACAATTCGAAATATAGACGTCACTTTGGGGTTATTTTTGGACTTACAACAAATAAATGAAGGAGGTTGAGTGTGCAAACGCATCGCGCGGAACTTTTTCAATATACGAAAAGTACGTATACGCCGTGTGGTGCGTCTGCTTATTAAGTCAAGCTGTGCGTAGGCAATATTTCCGCTGCCACAGAATTCATTCAGCCACACAGTCACTGTGTATATATATGTATACACGTTCGTTCATTCATTAGAAAAATAAATTTGGTTTTTGTATTTTTCTGGCCGCCTGCCAACAGGCAACGAGGCGGCAAAGAAACTCAACTCACGTTTTCGGGCACTTGCCATATCACTGGGTCTGTTGCTGTATTTATCGAGAGATAAGCCACGGATGGCCACTTTCTAATCATGGCCAAGTGAATTGGCAGTGGTCACCTGTACTGCTCTGGGGACCATGTCAAAGTTGGCCTCGTCTATCACGCGGTTCGGATGCGGATGTTTTTGGTGGCCAACTGTCCCTGGTCCGTGGGTTCCTTCATGTCATATCGATTTTCACCAGGCACATGGCCCTCTTTTTTCGGTTCTTCCCCCTGCGAGTGGGACACGAAAAAGTGTCAGTTGACTGACGGAACTCGTGTTTGCGAAATTGTTCGATTATCTTGTCTGCGAATTGTTTTTTCTTTTGCCTCTTCATGCCCATTTTCTTTTTGCCTTTTTTTCCCCCCTGTGGGTTCTGGCTTAAAGGTGTTAACTTTATCGGTGGGCCTGACTGCCCAACGGTCAGCAATTGTTCATATTTTGTTCATTTACAATGCAAACACTTGTTCGGCGAAATGAAAAGCCATTTGATATTCAGCGCTCTTCGGTTCGCTGGCGTTTCTGTATTTTATATAATTTGTTTTTCATTGAAAAATATGAAATATAAAGTCCCTTGTGATATGCTTTGGCACGTACCATTTGCCCAAAAAAAAAAACAAACAAAAAGAACAAAATAAATAAGTAAGCGAAAACAAAGTTTCAAAACAATTGAAGTGAATAATTCGGTTGAATTCAAGTAATTGGAGACTTCGACTCGCTTTAGCACTAAGGATTTGGACTAATGCGTTGTAAATTTGATTTCTTTTACAAGAATTTAGGAATTTACTCGAATGGAAAAAGCCCAAAAGAAGAGAATTTAATTTAAAGGAATTTTCGAAGCTATTAATTTGAAATGTCTCTTAAACAATAGCACAAATGCTGTCATATTTAATTGTTTATAAAAATTGTTAACTCATACTTGATAGTAAATACTTTCAATTTGCATTTAAACAGGGAACTTAAATTGTTTTTTGATAGAGATACATTTCAATTATAAATGCAATTCTAATAAATTTCAGACTTTATTATTTTAAATGCTGTAAGTTATTCAAGAATTTTGTAGTTTGTTTCTTTAACTATTTGTTTTGCACTTCATTTTCACCCGTCATTTCCAATTACACAAACGAACTAATTAATGTGTAGATAACCAATAATCGGTTCTATGGAACGTTCTGGTGGGTCCGCCTGGCCAATATCCGGAACAAATAGCACCCATTAGGGACCATTAGAAAAGTTGGTACTATGAATATGCATGGTGTTGGACCCCATATTGATTATTATTGACCTAGGGGCATTACCGAGAATCAGCTACCTACGTCAGGGGTCAAAGTGTGGTCTCAAACACACCAGAGACAGCAAATACTTATAGTATTTTTTTGCAACCTTACAATTTTCAACACGATTGCACTTTATGACCGCAACACTGCAATTATCAGGGAAGCCTCCACCTGAGGCAACCCGAAGCCACGCCAAACTGGCAACCAGTTCGCATAGAACCCGGTTCAATGAACTCCCAACTTTCGTTAGAAACGCCATTCGCTGGCAACCGCAAAAAGCGATTACATTAACCATCGCCATCGTAATTATGCCAATTATTATGTATTTTCGATTTTTTCTTCGCTATTTTTTTTTGTTTGTTTGCAGCACGCTAGTGGCTTTGCCACCACAAAGTTAAGGTTTTTATGGTTGTTGCAACCAAAGTGCAGAGCGCACGTGTCGGTAAGTAAGCAACTTTGGCTTAACGATGCCGCAACACAAACCCCCCAAAACTATAAATAACAGCAAGTACAACGAGTTAACCGGCAAACAAGTTCAACTAACGACTTATCAAGTTCAACTCCTATTTTGGGCTTCATAAAATTTTGTGGGCTGCTCGTAGGATTTTTATTGAAAGGGTACAAAATTTGGCTATTAAGTAAAATATTAAAATTAATGAAAACTTGCAAGAAAAATTTAGAAATATTTTTGACATTACCAGAAAATTAAATAAATGAAATTATTAATATTTATTTAAATTAAATTTACTTGAAGAAGATTTCCTTATAAGTAAATTCGATTATTAATATTATAGTTAATTAATAAATTCATAAAATATAATAGATTTATGATGTATCTTTCAGATACCATTCAGAACTCACTTATGACAGCCAAGCTCTTGGCCCATATGTCGGCCATTAACAAAACATTTAGCCAATGACAAGTTTTTATTGACTTAGTTGCAATTAATGTTCATTAACAATATGCAATTCATATTCCAATTGCACTTTCCAGCCAGCTGGCCATTGGGACACTTTGAATATGTAATTTTTACGACCAATCCAATCCCTGGTATCGGTGTCAATTATTATGAAATCCATTTGCAAGTGTAATGGCAGACTTTCTAGGGAAAAGCGGGGAGTGGAATTCTGTTATTGTGCCACGAGAAGAACTGCTCGTAGAGCATTGAACTGCTTATCTGGCTGGGGCTTTTCTTTACACAATTTCCATGCAAGATTTACGCCACTCGATGGCCTTGAGGTGGTGCTGGTTTTTTTTTCCTAACCATTCGATGGAATCGAGAGGGGCCGTCGCTATTAATAGCTGAGGTAAAACCGCCAAGAGGTCGTACCAACTGCAGGCCGAGCAATTATAAAATCATAAAATATAGTAGACATACTTTTTGTTAAACTGTTTACCCAGACCGATTAAGCTGTGCTTGGTCAAATATATATATTTATTTATGCACAGGAAAAATAGTATTAATTCTTTGAAATTAGGTATTTAATTAAGTAGGGAATTAAGAAGAGAATTTCCACAAATAATGTTTTAAACAATTTGTAATATTAATGCCTGGTTTATAGGTTTATAATTTATATATATTGAAGTAGGAAATTATTTTCCAGCTCTGATAAATTCTCTCAATGTAGCCTTTTGTATGAACTTCGTTCGACAAAAGACTGCCAGCTGTGCCCTAGTGTAAATACATATTTATTACCGAACAGGGAGGACGAGGTGGACGGCCTAGCGTGCCGCTTGTGCGTTAAACCCAACGATATTATTTAGGCCAATAAAACTAAACGGTTCGGTTAGCCGAACATACTCGTTAATGTAAATGAGGTTTAATTAAAAACGAAAAAAAATATAAATAAAACAATCCGCACAATCGGCCCACGGACAGGTGGGCCCTCACCTCTTCTCAAGTGGGCTTTATTCAAGTGTAACAATTATAAGTTTAATTAATGACTGGCCACGCCCCCTCCATTCGCACTCTTGGATACCAGATAAGGGGCTCGAATGAGTCGGCTGTTCCTTACTCTCCGATAAGACTCTCGGGCTTTAATCTCCTCACGACATGTAGGTCATTATAGGGGGGGATGGCAGTTCTGTTTTGTGGATTTGGTGAAGGGCGGAAACCCCGAATGCCTCCGCCTAGACAAGTAGCAACCAAATAGAGGACGGCAAATATTTGCTTAAAGTTTTCGTAGTTTTACAGGCCCTTTTTTGACTGACTGATAGACTTTATCGTTTGGAATGATAAGCTCTTGAATCGCTGGTATCTAGATAAAGCTATCAGCCAAGTCAAATGCACCGAACGACAAATTACTGTCTGCCTTCGGCTATCAGTTGCTGAATGATCCAAGGTGACTGGCAGCTGACAATATTCGGGTTTGTGGGTTTACGACTTTCTCTATAAAGTAATTTTGTTTTATGATGGAAAGTCACTGGAGAGAATCTAGATACTAGAAAAATAAAATTTTTATTTAATTCCAATGATATTACTTAAAAATTTCCACTTCCTCTGGCATCATATTCTTGCCTTAAACACCGATTTATAATTAAAGATACAATCATGTATCTTTGGCGCGATGCTGGCACATAGAAAAAGATACTTATCTGCTGCGTGACCACAGATACAAAACCTGATTGCGATAAAAACCAGATAAGAAGATGTGTAAAAGATTCTTTGGCAGCAGACAAAAACAGCTTACAATATTTCACAATGTTGCCAAAAGAGTTAAAAATTTTTCCAGAAATACTTCAAAGTCATTTATCATTTGGCTTTATTTATTATTCAAATTCAGCCATAAGAAAATGTTAAATAAATTAGCATTTAAAGTAAAGGCTTAAAAGAATTAAAGAAATTATAAATTTCTTAGAAATTTTCTTTCACCGCCCTTCGAGTTCATCAATCAAACTATAACTAATGGCAATTTGAATATGATAACATATAGCCACGTGAACCGAAGAACTCGTCTTATCTAAGGTGAACCGCCTCCGAAGAGTGGCAAGGACGGATTTCGTTAGTTTCCGCACATATTGATGGTATTGGAATTTATAATTAACGTTCAATAACTCTTTTCGATTTCGACACATTTGCATGAAGACTAGAAATATGAAATGCCATTTTCCGCTTCGTTGTTTGCGTTCAGTACGCAAAAGGTGTCAATCATGGCGATTTTATGACATGGTCGCGGGTCTCGGCTAAGGCCAAACACGATTGCGAGGGAAACTATTTCGAGTTGAATTTCCCACATGTTTCTCAATAAATTATCAATGAGACCCAAATACGCTGCTCCTCCTCCGCTTCTCCGTTGGGAAAAAAGGCCATGTCAAAACGATGGAAATTGTAGGAAAATGTAGGCCTCATTCTCGATGGCCAGGCGACCTCGCTTTCAAAAGAATTGGGTCATGATAAGACAAATAAAACTGCCAATTAGTTGGGGCCCCATCATCCATTAACTTGTGTGACAAAGGCAAACCTCAAAACTCAATTTAAGTTCGAGGACCACTGAAATGTCAACAGCCAGGACGAAGCCGAAATAAATGTGACTACGAGTACGAGGACGAGGACAAGAAACCAGGACGAGACAAGCGCTTGATGATGGCCCAGAGACTATAGTTAATATAGTGGTTGTAGCCGTGGGCCTGGGTCATATGATGAGTCCATTTGCCATTTGAACCCAACAGGGAACTTCCTCAGACTTGAATTTATTTAATTTATATTTTATATAGTTTATTTTTTTATAGATTAAAGTAGTGAGAGCAAAGCAAAGTTTGTTCTAAAAAATATATTTCATTCTTTAAGCTTTCTTCTGGATTTTTCTGTGTATTGTCAGTTCACCGCATTGAGGTCGCCCTGTAGCTTCATTTTGATGAACTTTTTGTCGTGTAATTTGATGTTCGAGTGTTCTCTGAATCTGAAATGTGACTACAATGCAGCACCAAGTGCATTGAACTGTCCCAGCTTTGCACAATTTCGTGTCCACATATGACGCACTATAACATCGAACTGACAGCGTCGTGGAATTATCGGAACCATCCATATTGCATATATGTACTAATAATCTGTGAAATAGAGGGGTTATCCAAAGGGTTAGGACCCCATCCACACTGTGGTTATTAATGCTGACAGCTTGGGCAGCTTTGAAGGCTGCAGTTCCCACCTTTTGGTTTGCCCTGAAGCTGGAGTTGAAGTTGAAGTTTACAAGCTGTAATTGAGACTAGCCAGGGCAAGTTAACTAATTATGCTGTCGACTGCTACAACTTGGTAATTGATTATATTAGTTGGAGCCAAGCATCGCTGGAGGTCACGACATGGGGCGTTTTTCAGGGGGTTTTCCCACCGCAAAGTGAACTGAGAACACTTGGAAAAGGGAATAATAAACTTCTGATTGAATTTTTTAAGTTTTCAATAATCTAATACAATTTTTATAAATATTTTCCTAGGGGAATATTTCTTTGTTTTGTTTCTCAGTTTTGAAATATTGAATCTTGCTCTAAATCTCTTCTGTTTTTTATTTCTTTTTGCTGGCAGATATTTTAAAATATTTTTTTAACACTGTCCCCTATATTTTTCGAAAGCATCTCCTTTTATTTTGCACAACATACACTGACCAGCCCCTCCCTCCGAATCATAACTTTTTAATTGAATTGAACGCAATTTGTCTGCTCTTTGTTCTGGATGCTGATGGCTGGCTCTGGCTGGGTAATCGATACGGATTGAATTCTGCACTTGATTTGACATCGGACAAACGCTTTCGATTCGAGGTCAAGATTAGCCAAGCATTTAAACCGTTACGCTGCGCAGTTAGCCCAGCTGTCAGCCAAGTTAATGGCTATTTTGAATATACAGCCAGACTCCCTAGACGCAGTCGCGTCGAATTAACCACACGCGACTATTTTCAGCATTTGCATATTTAATTTGTGTGGACTTCACTACTGCTATTTTTTTTTATTTTGTAGTTTTTTTCGCAGTACGAGTATCAGTTTTTTCCATTGGATTGGAAAAAAACGTCACCCGCTCAGGCGCGGAATGGATGACAACCAGACGACAACGGCGGAGAAAATGATGTTAACTTGTTTTCTGTACAGTCTCTTTATTTTTTTGTCGTTGTCATGTTGCCAGCCTATTGTTGTTACACAGAGAGTTAACGAGTTAATGGAAAAGTTTCCTACTAGAACTAATAAACAAGAGGGAGTGAGTGTGAGTCTGTGTTTTTATTAATATATTTTTTTTGGACTGACACGAGACGCAATTTGCATTTCACCGGCCACAAAGGCAACCGCAAAAATAATATATCAATATGGCCAGTGATATGTACATGAAAAAGTTCACAGCAAATCGCTTTGAGTGCAACTTCAATTTGTTATGGAAACCGAGTTTTTGTGGCGGAAACTTTATATCTCGCTGGAATACAGGGTAAGCCCTCGGCGAAGCCGGAAAATCCAGCAGAGAGTAGGTGGAGATGGAAAATCTGGAGCCGCCAACAAAGTTACATCCCTGAGATAAAAAGTTGTACCAATATTTGCTTTTTTGCTTTCGCTTCTGCCATTCCCTTTGCCGCATTTGATTCAATTATAAGCGGATAAAAGAAAGCGAATATCTCTATATACGCACCACACACTAGTGCCCCGATATATATATACATATATGGCATAATCGCATCAGTTGGGGGAAAGCACAAGCTGCTGGTCGAAGCTAATTGAATTGGATTTGCCGAAGCCGGGCTCAACTCCCCCTGATTGTCAATCAAAACTGTTTGCCCGGAACGTAATCTTATCATGTAACGGAAACAGTCCATATTTCTGCATTATACAATATATTATATATTGGAGGGGATTCGTCATGCCGCCGCTTGTGGCTCACCTGTTCGCTCTAAAAGGGGTGTGGTTCCGCCCGGCGTCAATTAGCAGACTTACCGGGGCTAAAAGTTATTATAAAACTGTCTACTTACCGGAGGAGGAGGAGCAGGCAGTCACTCAAAACTTTGGCCAAGTGCTAGCAAGGCAAATTAGCGCCTATGGCCGGCCCTATTATTGCGGAAATCATTCTCTACTCAAATAATAAATAAGTATATGTAAAAATAGCTAATGCTTTTTCTTCAAAATATGCCAGAAAAGCGATCAGTGGGTTGAGTAAGCGAGTAAAAATATCGGAAGTTGATGCAGTCAGCGTTTGGGAATTTTTAAGGCTATAAAACTTTGAACTGTTTGAATAATTCTTATCAATTCAGTTGATTTCTTAAACTACAAAGTTATTAGTTAGCGTTTAGGAATTTCAAAAGATTTTTAAGGCTGCATTCCTCACGTTGTTCTTATCAGGTCTTCACCTCGCTTTAAAGCCTCGTAGGCTCAACACACAAATTGGTTCGAGATAATTTCTCCTCAATCGGGCAATGCAATCAACTGACTCGATGAGTTCCAGGCAGTATGGCAACTTATCATTAGCCGGACTTGATGGGCTTTCGGCCGGCCCAAGGACATGCGACATCATGATGACCAAAAGCATTCGATTCGACTGCATATGGCCTGGTAAATTAATGGCCTGCCGCAGTCAGGGCCTGTCCCTATCGTAAAAGTAGTCCATTTTTGGGATTTAAATGAACGGAATGAACACACGTGTAGGCGCCGCCGCACGAAACAAGAAAACAAATAATAACAGATCGGGGAAAATTGCTATTTGTTTACCAATACCTCTTAAATTATTTAATACCCTTTGTACTAATTGCTGCTGTACATATATATATTTTCATATGAAGCAATCGAAATTGTAATATTATTTCTCTAAAGAAAATCACGCCTATTTCGGTGCGGATATAAGAAATTATCGGCTTGACAACCAATATGGGTTAAATATCATTTATATGCATTTTATTTATGGGGCTTAAGTGCTTTAATTTCGCCGATAAACACGTGTATGAGCTGGGGGGACGGGTTGCACTCTGTAAACTTTATTTAAATATTTTTTTCGAGCTGCGGCCAGTGAACGTCAACTGTGACGTCACAATCTGCGGATTGAAATTCAGCAAGTAGAGAGACAAAAGCGATACAAAAGCGATGAAAAACCGGCTTTAACATAGACTGGCTCACTCCGATCTCTTCTTTGTGCTGGCCTGGGAATCACTCGGAGTCGGCTTTATCTCTGGCCAAGTGTTATTCATGCTGTTTTCGATCAATCCAGATCACGTGCCCTGTGACTCCCCCTCGACGATGGTCGCAAGACCAGCCTCCAGATCTCCGCAGTTGGTCAGCGGAGTGAATAACTTCAGGCCTTGGGCCGTGGGGCATAAACATTTAAATTCCACTGGCACTTTGTTCTCGGGTATTTTTTTATTTTGTCAGAGTATCGTTCTAACGCCCCGTTTACTCATGCCACCGCCAGGTTATTTCAGTGGCTCGGATTCCCGCCGAGTCATGCAAATGAGCGCATTCTCCAGCCGGTGCTAAATTGCGGCTCCCGCTCACCCAGACACAGTGCCAACAGTTCAGATACTTGGATACTTCGATACTGAGATACTCAGATACTTTGATATTTGAACACAAAAAGATACATGGCAGCCACCCCCAGACGAAATAGCAAACAGTTGCATAGGCAAATCTCAATGCACTTGTCGCTGGCCATAAATGTTTACATTAGGGCCAAGTTAATAAAAGAAATGGCGATATAATAAATACTCTTAACTATCAATTAAACAGAAATTAGCGCAGAACATTTTACAAATATTTATAATTTATTATTCAGTATTTAAGCACCTTAAAGTTCTTGTTCTCAATTCATTTGCAAGGACAGCTTCCACTGAAAAACAAAATTATAGGCTTGTAAATTATTTTGGTTGTAAAAATTGTTCATATGACATTGAAGACCTTTCAGAGAACTTATATAATTAATATATCATATAAATAAAATGAAGAAGGTGTAATTATTTCAGAATCAAGGCTGAAAATCTTAAGATATTTTTATTTCAAATGAGAGGGATAAATATATAATTTAAATAGATTTAAAATGTTTAAATACCTCATTATTTGTAGTAATCTTGTTTATTATAATTAAGACCTATAAAGATCAAAAATTAAATCCATTAAAGAGTAGTTTAGTGCACTTCCACAATTAAATTATAAAATAAACTGAATTCAAGCGTTTATAATATATATAGAAATAAATCATCGCAGACGGCGGAACGACTTTGATCTGCTCTGTCAGATTTTGTATATTGTCTACCTCGTGAAATAAATCAAATTCTTAGAATCAGAGAGTCTGCACGCGAACGGAAGCTCTCACTTTGAGAACAAAGTGAATTCTACTGCGTTTTCCTTTAAATTCGAATCTCGAGCAAACGAACAATCGGTGTCGGTGCCGGTATGCCCATATGGGTATTATCAGCAGTTGCACTCATATTTGATCAAGTGCGAATTGCCTTTTGTGTTGCACTATCAATAAATAATCAAAGAAACTAACAAAGCCTCGCTTCCGTCCACTGATAGTCGCTTGGGAAATGAGAGTTCCACCTTGATATCAATTTGTATTTGAATTTTGATTTAGATTATGATTCCCTTCCAGCTTGCTCGGAGAGGCGTTAAAACGAGCGTGAAATTCACACCCCTAAAATGCCGCTAAAAGATCGCTTTCACACTTTAAAATGCCATAGATAATGTCGACAGCGAGAGATCTTTAGATCGGGCCAAAGTAAATATGAATTAGTTAGGCTCTTTATTGACTCAACGTCACACGCCGCAGATAGATGGATGGATGGATCGCTTTTCTGGCTGATAGTTTGGCGCTTTGGGGATAGTGCCACATGATCGATAGCTGGCGGACATTGATCGAGCTTTGAACGAGGAAATTAGGGGCGGAGGTTTGCTTTCGTAGGGTATTAAATGGGAATACATTCAAAAGAAATTTTATATAGAATTTTTAAGCTAAAGAGTACCTATAACAAAGCATTAACTAATTGCAAAGCAAATTCTGGGTCACCATAATTAATACAATTATCAAGACAAAGCGCTTTAAATATAGCTTCAAGTATAATTAGAAAATTCTGTTTACTCTGATCTTTAAAGCACTTGAATCACAATCAAGACAAAGAACTCAGCAATCTATAATTAAATTTTAATAAAAGCATTGCATAATTAAATTTCATAAATCCTCTGGCGATAATCGCAATAATAATTCACCCCCAGTTGATTCTGCGGGCAAATCAGCAATTAAATGCGCCATCTTTATCGGCAATCATTCATTTCGCATCTTCTGGCATTTTCACGACTCGGTTGCTAGCATCCCAGCTATTAATAATTATACAAAAATATATAGATATCTCTGGGCGCAAAAGTAGGGCATGCAAACGCCGCTCAGGCCTGACACGGAAAACAAAAAAAAAAACGCAGAAGAAAATGATTTTCTGTTGATTTTTCTCTGGCTCCGGTCGCGTGTTCACGAAAAATGATGCTACTCGTGTGTTCCACAGAATTTGGATTATGACGAAATGCAGTGAGAAAAATGAGAGAATCTAGACGGTTGAGATATGGAAATTTTAAGTCAGTAGGGAAGTTTCTATAAATCTCACAACTTTTATATTTATTCTATAAATTACTAAAACTATTTGATATTTAAATTCTTGAAATTGTAAAGCAAAAGAATAGCAAAATTTTATTGTAACAATAATATGATTATTTTATGTTAATTTATTTTATATAACCAAAAAGTAAACCCCAAAATATATTTTCTACGTGCTTTTGACTTTTGGATAGACAGATAGATACACAGATACAAATTTACGTAGATAGATAGATGGCGAAGAGAATTTGCGATGAGCTCATTAAAGTCGATTCTCCGGTCATGTTGTAAGCGCCTGATCGTTGGATTTTGTGTACCGACTTTTGGGGCAGGAGGGGTATAATGCGTTGTTAAAAACACAGTTATAATCAAGGGGTTTCCATGTGAGCCAAGCGTGCGATGATGATGAGTGGGGGGTGTGGTTCGTATGGGTTCGGGGTTCGTTCAGTAATTGCCCATAAGTGGTATCTATGACAGTCTGGTGGCCAGTTTTCTTGGTGAAATAACTGGATTTGTGCCTTATCACCGCACTACCGATAAGATGTGCCACCCCATATATGCATAGCAGGAGCGTGCCATTTTATAAACCCAACGAAACCATTACTTTTTCTGACTCATTGTCGAACGAACAAGTTTCGGGGGCTCTAAGCGATTGTGCTGTCTCACTGCGGTCCAGTTTGTATTTGCTTTTAATTTCACAATCAAAACAATAATTATACGAATGTCTTATCTCACGGACATATGTGTACATATCTCCCGCACCGATTCTCATTTTCTCCGAGTCTCATTTCCCTTTTTCTCTTTTCTCTGTGTGTCTTGCAGGTGGCGCCCCATAAAAATGCAATTTTAATGGTCAAGAAAACAGAGTTCCATGGTTGCACATTGGAAATTGTACAGAAGCCAGAAGGAAGAAGAAATTTTAATTGAAATTAAGCGGAAAAAAGCGAGTTGCAACAACAAACACATTGAGCTTGCTGTGATGTAATACAGAGCAAAAGTGAAAAGGCAAAAATACAAAATAAAAAGAAACTGAGTAATAAAAAATTATAAAAAAAGATTATATAATTTGCTGCTGCTGAACTAGGACAACAGCAATAGCAGTCAGTAGACGGGGCAGCAACATCTTTAGAAGCAGCAACTTGGGGAGAAATCAAAGCAACAATTACAGCACAACAACATCTGTAGCAGCAACAACAACAGTTACCTATACAGAAACATTTGCAACAATTGTAGTATTAACAATAGCAGCAACTATCAGCAGCAGCAGCAGCTGCAGTAGAAGCAACAAACATTGCAGCAACAGAAATACATTTTGGCAGCAACAATTGCAGCGACAGCAGCAACTAACAACTATTACAGCAGCAGCAACATAAATTGTAACAGCAACAAAAAAACAACGACTATTGATAAAGACCGGCTGGCAACAGAGAACGGTCGCAACTTGCAACAACATAATTTCAAAGTCGGAGCGTGGGAATTGCAAATCACTGCAGCAGCAGCAGCAGCCGCGGCAGCAATCACTGGGAGCAACAATATAGCCCCATTGTTGGCTCTCGACCGCTCTCGTGGCTCTCGTAGCGCTCTTTGCACTCGCCCTGGGTACCGCTGGCGTTGCTCCATCTCGCTCCCTCGAGCGGCCGCGTATATTTGGAGGCGTTGGGGCACTCGCTCCCAACAGTTGTGCTTGGAACGCTTCGGAGTGAAGATCGTGCTTGTCCGATCGCAGCGCGTTATATATAACAAGAGACCCAAAACTCGGAAGAAACGCGAAAAAAGGCAATTGCTTGAGAGCTAAAAAAGAAATTGTTTTTTTTACACACTTCAATCTCGTCGCACGTAAATTAGCAAGCGTTCGCAAGAAACAAGCCGCCGCACAGATAAATCTGAAATTACAAATATATAAAAAGAAACAGAAACAGCAAACTGAAAACAAATATCAAAACACCGAAATTGGCTGCAAAACGAGAGACAGCGGATACACCAAGTGAAATTTGTGTCATAAGCAAAGCCAAAAGCCAAAAACCAAAAACCTAAAAAGCCGAAAAGCTGAAAAGCGCTAGCAAAAAGCAACAAAAAATAAAAGCGCCTAAGTGACTGTGAAACTGTGAAGTGATGTGTAAAGCCTGAAGAATGGCCATAGACCTCCTGATCCTGGCCCTGCTGCTTGTCTCGTTCCTGATCAATCTCCTGGCATTGTGTGCCTTCTGGATCACCCCCGGTCTGCGCACCACCGCCAATCGGTTTACGATCAACCTGCTGGCCATCAATCTCATTGGATGCTGCATCCTTGCTCCCACCCTCTTCCTGGGCCTGCCCTCCAAGGCCGCAGGTCACACAGTGCCGGCGGAATCGCTTGAGTATGTCTCGAAGCCGGGCAACCATCAGGTCACCGTCCGCCGCAATGGCCACGTCGTCGAACAGGACGCCGTGGTGGTGCGACGCAACATCAGCGACGGCAGCGATACGGTGGATTTCATCAACTGCACTGGCAGCTACTGCCGGGAGCTGACCATCGATGAGCGCCGCGATGGGGGAGTTGTCATCACGGAGACGGAGACGCATGAGGAGAATCTCTCTGCCGCCTTCGAGAGCACTCCCACCTCGGCCCCAGTTCTGCCGCCGGTGGAGCTTCGCTGCTGGTCCATAGATATGACAGCGGCTCTGGGGGCCCTGGCCGTACTGCTCGTTGTGGGCGACACTTGGTGTGCCGTCACCGATCCCCTGCGCTACCACAGTCGGATCTCGGGGGTGAAGACTTGGATCTTCATAGCCCTCACCTGGCTAGTGGGTATACTCTTCGGGGCCCTCTCCTTCCTGCGCGTGCTGGACTTTGAGGCGGACACCGTGCTGAGTCGGCAAAGGCGTCTGGCGACCACATACTTCAACATCAGCACCTCGAGCAACATCTTTGGCGTGGTCTACGCCAGTGTGTACTTCATCGTGATCATCCTGCTGCCCTTCGGCTTTGTGTGTGGAATGTATTGGCGAATCTTCAGCGAGGCTCGCGGCAATGGGCTGCGCATGCGCCAGAACGGATCCTCGCCGCTGCTGCAGAGCGCCTTGAACCTCACCGCTGGCCAGCAGGCGGCGCAGGCCAACCAGTTCTCCAACAGCTTGTGCGTCCACCGGCACTCCATATCCTCGGCCAGTTCGCATGGCGGCAACAGCACCGTGGGCCTCGGCATTGGCCTCGGTGGCTTGCAGATGCAGATTGACCAGCGTCAGCAGCCTCGCAGTTCGCCCAGCTGCCTGCGTCGCGACTCGGCGGCCAAGGTCCTGCTGCCCACGATCTCGGATGATGGCGGCTCGGATGCGGATGCGGAGAGTGCAGCCGGTGTCCAGCTGATGCCGGTGCAGGAGCACAACCTGTCGGACCGCAACCAGAACATCCTGCTGACCCTGCAAACGGCCAGTGGCGAGATCAAGCGAAACTATTCTGCTCGCCAGCTGCCGCTGCTGGGCACTTCCTCGCAGGATCTGAGGGAGGCTCACCGCCTGCAGGGCATCCGCCAGGTGCACAGCTCGCCCAACCTGCACAAGTACACGGAGCTAAGGCAGGACTCGCTGGGCGAGGAGAGCGGCTCGCCTCATCTCCTGGGCCATGCCCAGCGCCAGCAGCAGCAACAGTCGCAGCAACAGCACCTGCAGCATCAGCACTCGCTGCAGCACCATCAGCAGCAGCACCACCCGCACTTTAGCTCGCCCCGCCACCATCAAGGACAGCAGGGTCACGCCCTCCAGATTCCCGCCATCCACGCCTCCCCCAAGGCACTCAGCTACATGAGCTCCCTGCGCCACCGGCTGAGCAACGCCAGTTCGCTGTTCAAGTACCGCGAGGAGTCGCGGGCAGCTCGGATCAGCATCCTGGTGGTGGTCATGTTTGTGGTCTCCTACCTGCCCTTCGGCCTGCTAGTCCTGCTGCAGTCGCGCTTGATGGCCGCCAACTTTGGCGGCTCCTCGCAGCTGGCCATCTTCATGATCCTACTGGCCAACCTCAGCTCGCCCTTCATCTTCGCCTACCGGAACAAGCGGGTGCGGCGCGGCGTGAAGCGTCTGTTCGGCCTGGACAAGTCGGCGGGTCTGCAGAGACACTGCAGCAGCAGTGTGAAGACCAACGGGGGAGCACCAGCTGCTTCCGGGGGAAGTGGAGGAGCACAGCTGCAGCGCAATAGCAGTAAGTTGTCGCAGTACAGCAGCAACAGCTGCCGTTATCTGACTCCCCAGAGCTCCCTGGTCAGCCAGGTGCCGGTGCACACCACCCTGACCCTGCGGCCCAATAGCAGCTGCAGCACCATCATCAACTTTGGAGCCAACCGGGGATCGGCGGACTCCGATGAGCTGCCACCCCCAACTCCACCGCCGCCAGCCCACTCTGCGACGCCCACGCCGCCGCCCTCAAGGCCGCAACGGCCCAAGCTGCAGCGAGGCATCACCATTGTGGAGCACATCGCCATTACGCCCACGACGCCTCACAAGTTCCAGAATCGGCGGGGCCGGCTCTTCGACATGTTCTTCCGCGGCTCCAAGAAGCTGCAGGCGGGCTGCCAGAGCCAGAGCCTGCCCACAGAGGTCTAAGTTTAAATATTTAATAACTTTAAGTAAGAGAACACACACACTAAACTCGCTTGCTGAAGAATTCTAAGAACAGTATTCGTAATTTGTAAGTGTAGCAATTATCAGAGACAAGTTCGAATTTGAGCTGTCCCAGAAGCTTCTCATGCCAAAAAACCAAAACAAAAGAAAGTCAGACTCATAAGTTTGAGATGCTTAAACCTAAAAGATAACTAAGCTAAAAACAAAACACTGAAAAACACAAAAAGAAAACAAACAATGTACCTTTAGAGCATACAAAGCAAATAGCAACAACTGTGTACAAGTCAAATTAACAAACAAAAACGAGGGACGATTAATAATCTTAGGGTGGATATCAAACTGTAAAGTGGAACCAAGCCAAGCCAAGTCGAGAAAGGAATCAATGTACCTAAGCAACAAGCATATGAACATTTAATGTTTTTTATAGAGAAAATCCAATCCAAATCAATTCAACTCAACTTAGCACAGAGACAGGACAGTTATCCACAGCTAATTTATTATTTATTTTAAGGCAATACCCATACGAACCTAGTTATTAGAGACACAAAAAACACACACACCGAAAAGCTTTAACTCCAAAACATTCTGGCTAACCGCGAAGAGACGCAGCAAATACATTCAATTGATAAGTTAATTAATTAATTAATTAAGTAAGTGTGCAAAGCATATGAGTATTCGTATTCTAGCACCTAAGTAGCCGAGTAGTTCCAAAGTCTTAAAACGAGCACCTAGTGCCGCGCAGTGCTTTTCGAGCTGACCATCTCGCCCATGGCCCCTGCAGGCCGCATTTTCATATTGAAAAGCGTTAGCCAGTGCAGCGGCCATTGGACAGTTGGCCAGTCAGTCAGTAAGTTGGCCAGTTGGCCAGTCTGCCAGTCAGTCAGTTAGTCAGCCAACCAGCCAGCAGTTAGTTAACCATTGAAGTCAATTCGCTTTCTTAGAACCCTGGGCATTGCGTGCAGCTAAATACCTCATTAGATATAATTTAAAGTGCAAGATGGACAGCGGGAATAGGTCAAAAGTCGGAGCCATCATACCCCCGGCTCATGCATAATGGATAGTGCATACCTGGTATGGTTGAAGTGGCCCTGGCATTTGCACCTCCTCTGACCGCTCCAGGCCAGAAAGCTTTATACGTTATAGGTTCTCCTCAGCGCCCGCTTTGATTTGCCCCGCTGCACAGACGACACACACCACACACCACATACAAAACCAACCTCGAATTTATATTTCTAAAGTTTATATTTTATATAGAAAGTATCTATAAATATGTGTGCATGTGTGACGGTCGGACGAAGAGAGAGAGAGAATATTTCAAAACCAATTATTGTGATGTTGAGCAAGGCAGGCGGGCGAAAGAATGTAATTTCGAAATGCATTAAAAATAACTTAAAACATGTATTAATAGTTATACCATATATACTATATATACAGACACACTTTTACATGCTTATTATATATGTATACATTATACCTTATACTAAATAGTGATATTTTCTCAAAACTTACTCAACTGTCATTCGCTAAACCATTCGATGTAAACGCAAGGCAAATGTAAAACCAAAACCAAGTTTAATGTGACAAATTAGCTTTTAATCGAAAAACAATGTGAAGAAAATGAAAATACAAAATATAAACCGAAAATGCAGCAAACATACTATATATGATAAAAAATTAATTAACAGCCACCATTGGCGTTGGCTACTGCAAGTGTAATCCGGTATTTTCTAGCTGCGCTGCTAATAAATTCGAAAACGAAACCACACATACACCAAACCACAAAAAAGAGCAAGAAACTATTCAAATAAAAGATTATGTGTCTTAAAAGAATTAATTATCACGACTTTTTCTCTCTGGGGGCAGTTCAATTGGGAGCCCGAAAGCGTTTCCAATTTACCCACGCCGATCTCCAGATCCGACACAGAGAGGTTGGCCCAAAGAGTTCTCAGCAGCATTCGCTATAGTTTTTGAGTGAATTTATCGATCCAACCTGCCACCAACTTCCCCGACAAGAGCCCTAGAACACGAACAAACACTTAACCAGGCGGAGGGGAGGGCGCAAGTTCAGCATTTCATTCAGGCCATGCCCGTATTAATTGATTCATAAACCGAAACCAAACGAATCGACAGAAAATATTTCTTTTTTTTTTTGTTGTATATATATTGGTCTGATTGTGTGGCAAACGCGTGTTTCATTTCAAAGTGGAACCGAATGGTACAAACTCAATAGATTCTACACAGAGCAAATTCTACTGCCATAAAGATACATAGATATATGAAGTATCTTTTGCTTTTCTTATCGTTCTCTGGGTACTTTAGTATCTTGTTAAGAAATAAATAATTATTTCAGCAAAAGAAAGTTCTATATATATTATTTATTTCATGGATACATATCTACTTAAAAATTATCTTTAGCTTTTCTTAGCTTTATTGGCAAAGTAATTTTATTTTTCTTGGTTTAAATAATTAAAATTCTTAATCAGTTTGAAAAGTATTTTAATTTCTTATATATTCATACTCCCATTTACCCTTTTTTCCCCTTTTCTTTAACCTTATTTTTTCCTCTGCATAACCCATTCGCATGTCACATTGCAGGGCAGGGAGAGCTGCGGCATGGAGGTGTCAAGATGTCTTCTGTATATGGGAGTCGGTGATTGGTACGAGTACGGGTTTGCTACTTAGAACCCGACCACTAGAGATCAAACACTTGGTCAAAACCAAACCGATTTGGCCGGCATTAGGAGATTGGATCGGTGGCATGGGCGTTGCTGATCGAAGGGGGAGTGACGTGACTAATCATTTGGCACCGGGTGCAAATATCAAAGAGCCAATGGCTTACCTCAACACCTGACTCACTCGCACCGCGGGCAAGTCCACCCAAGACATCGGGCTGGACATGTGATAAGTGCGACTGGTATTCCATATAGGCACGCTAATTTTTGCAGCAATGCGGCGGCGGTGACAACGGAACGTCTGTTGTTTGGTCTTTCAGCAGAAAAATGTGGCACATAAACAGAGTCGAAATCAAAAGCGAACCAGAAACGGAGACTGAAAGCCGAAGCCGAGACCGACAGACCGGCAGGCCAAGTGAGTATCTAGCGGATGCGCTGCTGTCCCTCAGCAAATCGGTCACCGAGAGCGTCGCACTTATTTATTTATTTTATGATTCACTGCGCGTCTCGCTCTATGGTGCGTTTAATATGCCTCGGTTGAGGCCTCCTCTGACATTTCTACACATCATTCGGCATAAAAAAGTCTTCTGTTGTCCGCCAATTGCGCTCCGAAAATAGAATATCCAGTTTTAAACGCCCTGACTGACTGGCAGGCGGTGTGAACAAATTGACTAAAATATCGCAGATTAAATTAGCATTCATGTATATACCATATAGTAGTAGCTTCTCTTTTTTTTTTTGTTAATTAGGCACACGGTCTTTTTTGTGTGAAACATGAAACCTGAAACTCATACACGTTGCGCTTACATCTGCTCGGAAGCGTCAGATACTAAATAGTCGCTTGGCTAAGATCATTAAGAAGCGCCGACAAGGGCCCTTGACTCGAATTGATGGAAAACGCATAGAAGAGCTCTCGAAACCCTCGACTGAAACAACACACTAATTGAAATTAAAAGCTCTCCAGCTAATATTGCATAAATTAAATAAACACAAGTTTTTTTCTACATCTGTGCTAAAAATAATCTTAAATAATTTCACTTCATCGCGGGTTACGGGTTAAGCCCACCAAACATTACCGAATATGTCAACTTGCTTCCGTGGTGTGAAGCCATAAAAATATTAATTCGAATGGCTGCATAATTATATAAAAATTAAAAAGCATTAAAAAACCATTTTTGTATCGCAAAACTGGCTAGAGAGAAATATATAAAAAAGAATGCCAAAAGTCATTAGAACAAATTTTGGCAGTTGTTGGCACAGAGGCACAGATTTCGACGTTTCCCGTGTGTGTTTCTGTTTTTCCTTCTTTTTTTTTTTGGTCAGAGCACAACAAGCTCTCTGTGGCTGTGCAAACAAGAAACAAATAAATTGAATTTAAATGCTAAGAACTGTCGAAAATCAGGTGAGGAGTAGAGCAGATCGTGTGGGCGGACAAGCTGCTGTCATCTTAAGCAAATTTGTCGATTAGGCAAGAGGAAATAAATTTTTCGACTGCGACATATAGCTTTTTTTCCCCACAAATCCCAAGCTGCCGATATGACACGTCAGGGCATCGTCGAATGGAAAACTAACGATGGAGGAGATAATCTAAACGCTGTGTGTCAATGAACCTCACGGAAGTTAGGGCAACCGTCAGAGGTGTTCGACAAGAATTAAATATCAATCAAGCATCGATGCGGCCTGTTTTGTGTCATAAATCTAAGCGATTTCGGATTTAACCAATTTGCATGTGAACTTGAATGGTGGTCCGGGTGCAATGACTCGGCTGCACACCCTTGAGCGGCCAGAATCAACACGGGTGTCTCGGGTCTCTGGTCTCGGGTCTGGGTCTGATATGGCTGTGGATTTATGTTATGTTCAATTTTGGGATCGCCGCTTTCCGCGAAGCCAGGTGGGATGTATTTATGACAGCTGCAGTCGTGGTGCCATGTGGAGTGCTTTGTTTTTCACGAAACTACTGGGGCAGGCACATTGAGTCTGCAGACTTAGTCAAAGTCAGGCCACGTTATAATATGCAAATATATGACGGACCTTATCAGCCTGTCTCGTTATCGCTGATGGGGCACTAGAACATCTAACAGCATAATCAAAATGATTTAATATATTTGCCAGTAAACACACACTCGGGTTTTGTACACGAAAAAAATAAAGTTTTTAATATGAAAATTTGTATGAAAATGTAAAACCTTTTAGCATGAAAAAATATGAATTTGATATAAACATAAATATTTACTTTGAAACCAGAACAAAAATGAGAGAATCTGAAGTTTAATTTAGAACTATTTCAACTTCTTACAGAATAGATGTATCTTTGGAGCTCTGCCTGTAAACATGTTTTATAACTCGAAATAAAGACTTTAAATATTTAAAAAATATATGTTATATTATTATATTTAATTTTCTCTTTGTGTACACGAGTTTTTGTGTTTTTCTCGAATTTCTACAATAATATTTAAAGTACACGTTGGCGGCAAGAAAGTTTCTCCATTTCCACTCTCAGTCCTAGGCCAAGAATCTGTAGAACTGTGCCTTTCTCACGCAGCTTACAGCAGCATTATCTTATATACTCCGAATGGGATTTGTTGGGGAAATGGGCTCATAAATATGCCGTCGGGCTGACTGTCTCTGGCCCGGCTCCAGCTTCGTCTTTGGTTATGCCTCCAACTGCCTTTCGACTTATCGCTGGCAGTTAACCCGCTCGCGACTCACGATTCAGGAATCACGACTGGCTGTGACGTCACATCGGCAATAGAAACATATATATATGTATGTATATGTATAGGCTTCCAATATCCCGCTGCCAACCCCCCTTAGCGACAATATTTGAACTTGCCCGGAGCTGAGCTGAGCTGAGGCCAAGGGATGTGTCGGACGGGCGGTTATTGTGGCCCGTCAACATTCAGATGAGTTCTCGGTGGAGGAGATTCATGGAATATTCCATGACACGCTTCAAATATTGTCGCAGAGCAAGCAGAAATCATGGAGATGGGGGCTTGAATCTGTCCTTCCCGTAGTTGTTTGTAAGTTTTTTTTTGTTTTATATTTTTCTCCTCCAGCCGGAGAGGCTTATCAGAAGCGCCTCGCCGATAAAAGCCCGAAGCGACCTCTTTCGAACGGGAGTAACATTCAAATTATTTTTGACACTTTTACCAATAATAATTTCAGGACTCTGCTGTTGCCCCTTCGTTGTTTGACTATTTTGCATATAAATTATTTTTAGTTCTATTTTGGCACGTGCATCTAAGCACTGTGAAATGTATGCACAGAATGGCTAAGTGCATTTCTGGGGCTGACAAAAATGAATTTATTAGTGAGTGCGAAGGTGAAGGCGAAGGTGAAGGGGGAAGATGTGAAATATTTTATTGCTTTTCGCAGAAACTGTCAAGTGTGGATTCGTGTTCAAGGAGGAGCAGCCAACTGACACTCACTAAATATAAGATATTATTTGCAATTCCAAGGAGGGCATGCCAAATGATTCCAAGAAATCTCGGCCCCCGATTGACGACCTCGATGAGAATCACAGAATAACCACCCTTTTTTTACGTTGGGGAATTCCTACTACTTCTTCATATTTCTGACTTTAAAAATAAATATGCCTTCACAGAAAATTTCGCATTTAGTAAAGTATCTCTTAATTTTCTCCATATTCTACAGTTTTTATTGCAGCAATTAAATACAATGTAACAATGCCAAATTATTCCAAGCTATAAAAATATATATTTTTGGGATTTCCTATTTTGCTTTTATTATTATATATGGATATAGAGTCAAATAAATAAATGTTTTCAAACAAACACAAAATTCGGACACCAGATCGTTAGCACTTTACGGGATCTGCGATGCAATAAATTCCTCGTTAATAAGGCATAACATAGAATGAAATGTTTTTCTACATCTCAGATATAATTTTTCAATTAAATTAAATTTGTATCTGCTTCGACAGCGAGAGTACTGTGGGGGCTGGGCGGTGGCATGTGTCGCGTTTTCATTACAGATGCCAAATTGCAGAGCCCATCTATGAGTAAGCAGAGACAAAGATTCACAGAAGACGACGACGACGACGAGCTATTTTCTGGGCTATGCACATGGGTTCCCATGCTACTAAGAATTGGCCAAGCAGCTGTGCCACCGGCACCCCCAATGGCCATTTGCCATCCGCCATCGGCAGCGTAAATAAATTCATTTCCGCAATGGCTATATATAGTATATATTTAGCAATCCGCCCGCTTGTTTGGCTGCTTAAATATTTATTAACAAGAGGGTCGGACAAAAAGGTTTATGGTTAAATAAACAGTTGGCAAGCTAGAACAAAAACGGTTGGGCAATAATATTTTATTGGTGGCAGCTTAGACGCCACTTACCTTCTTTTTTTGGGGAGGGTGTGTGAAGCATCAGTGCACTTTCCTTGCACTTTGGGGGAAAACTTTATCCGAAACCTGTCCGGAATACTACTTGTATCATAAATGTGCCTCTCAAACTCCTGTTTGATTTGGTTGTTTGCACAAAAGCGAGCCCGGGTAGAGCCAAACTTCAACGCAGCTAAGCAAATATTAGCCTGGCTCAGAGCAGCTCAGCCAGCTACCGAACTTCGACATCGGCTCCCAACGTAAGCATCAGCAGCACCCATAAAAAACATATTATCACTCGTATAGCAAAACATTTTTATTTATACAAGTTGCTGCTGAAACTTTGTTTTCTTTCTTTTTTCCTTCTTTTCTTTTTTTTGTGAGTTCCCCCTGAGCTCTTTTGGGGCGCCACTACGTCGGCAGCATAGGGCTTTGGGAGTGTGGCTAGGGGAACCATTTTCCAGGGGGGGAAGTACCGGATTGCGGGCTGAAAAAAGAACGAGAAAATCTCTGTTTTCATTTTTTTGTTGTCATTCAAGAAAGTTTGCGAACCGAGTTTGTGGTAAACTGATTTAAAATAAATGGAAATACACATCGGCAGTACGTGCCTAGCTGCTGTGGCCCAGGTGGCGTATACGCAATATTTAGGGCACTGATTTTATGAGGGTATTACAGCGAATAGGACTTTACGGGTGCTGATTACTTGGATTACTTATTTTTGCTACTACTTTTGGGTGGTACTAGCTTAGGTAGTAAGCTTTCTATTTAAGTTTAGTTTCTAACTAGAAAGCTGCAGCTAAAATTTCAAATTTAAAGGTGAACTAAAGTTACCATTTTGAAATAAACTTTAATCTATGTATATGGCCAGCTCAACGAGCAAATCTATAATGATTAATTATGAATTGAATTTATTTTATAATGCCAGTGTACAAGACAAAGACCACTTAATTTATGGCTTTAATACGGAAAGCATTTGTGGTAACTTGTAATTAAAATTGGCATTGCAATAACAAAAGACATGGTTAAACCGGAAGTGTAACTATTTTTCCATAAATTACAGTACAAGCTAAAGCATTCTTGTACTGCAAGTCTACCAGCATTATTTGAAAAATCTTTAAGCGGATCAATAAAGTTAAACTTGCACCACAACATCTAAATTGTAGTTTTGCTCTTTGCCTGCGGCTAAAATATTGACTGGCATTTTGCCGGTCTCGTAATTCAGTTTTCCATTCTCCGAGAATGTCCCTGTTTGTTTGCCGACTTCATTTCCCCAACCAAGTGCAGAAAATCGTGAATAGTGTATGCCATCTTGTGGCACCAACTGCAGAGACAGAGTCAGAGACAAGCAGGAAAAAGGGAAAAGACTGAGGCAAAAACAATGGATGTGGCGCCGAGTGAACTTGCATTTACATACATGCAACTTGAAGTCTATGGGGGCAACAACGGGCTGAATTGTTTATTAAAGTTGCACAACAGCGTAGACTGAACCAAGCTCGATTTGGAAACCCAATGATGGTGAATTACCCAGAGTCATGAACTATTGTTAATAAAACCACTTAATATATCTTTAAATTCATCATATGTTAATAACCAATCTATAAAAACATAATAAAGATTTCTTCAAGTATTTAGTAGAGTTATTTATTAAGTTATTTCAGGGATATTTTCAAGTCAACTCTTTGCCCACATTGCCTGCCGAACCGCTAGCAACATTGCAGGCGGCCAACAAGATGACGTCCTTGCTATTGGAAATTACAGAGTTTTTGTCGTTCACACCAGCAAACCGGAAAAGTGGCAGTGGCCGGGATGGCAGGGCGATGGGAGTGCGATGGTGTGACAACACTTAGGGTTAACCGCCAGCCACCGAGCCACCAGAACCACCAAACCCTCCTTGCCACCCACTCGTTCCTCCGTAAACCACTCAGCCCAGAATGTTCTTTGCCTTTGCTTTATGCTTCATGGCATTTTTGCCTGCCTGGCTGCTTGCATGCCAGTTTACCAGTTTTCCAGTTTCCCAGCTCGCAAGCCTTCCTGCCAGCCTGCTGCTAGCCAGCTTGTTTGCCATCCTGCCAGAATGCCAGCCTGCCAGGCATCGTCAGCGTCAACTTCATCGGAGAAATGGGAAAAACGCTGAGGGAGTGACTAGGTTGCACTGCTAAACTGTCACTAAGCGAAGAGTTTTCGCCGAACTTTTACGGAAAAGCTATTCTAAATAACCACAATAGATTTTCCACGCTCAACTTTAATTGAAATATTTTATTCAAACTTAATGGGAATTCTTGCTAAGCAATAAGATATTTTCTGAATCTAGGAACAATGTCGAACAGTCGAGCAGTAACTATGATTTTATTTTTAATTATTTAAAAGTTGTTAATTTTGGCTGACTTTAATTCCATGACTCATAAATAAACAGATTTAAATAAAGTAATAAAGTAGCCAAAGTTGTTAATTGTAAATAATTGTATGACGCATTAATAGGTTTTTATAAATGCTGACCTTCGAATAAACAAAAACAAAACAAAAAAATTAGAACGTCTGATTAAAAGTGGGGTTTGGTAAACATATTTTTCTATAAATCATACGATTATATTTCTCATTATATAATAAAGACAAGTAAGTCACTTTTAAGCTCTACTCTAGTAAGCCATTTTATCCGTGTATTCACTGTCATCCGTTGGCTTCGAAGTGAGGCGAAAATTTCAAACTGTTGACAATATTTCTTCTGCCATCCACAGCTGTGTGGAGGCGGTTTCGTCAGCAGGGGGGAGAGTGGAGGAGGTGGCATTCGGAAATGAAAACCGACAACGATTATGCAAGAACGCTTTCCATTTCCTTGCGGGTAGCCTGCCATACTGTGTATACTCTCTTGCTCATATCACAATGTGTGCGGCGACGGGGAATATTGTTTTAAGAATGGCTCCAACTGCGATGGCAACTGTGCAACTGTGCACCTGTGATTGGAATCGAAATAACACCCCTAACCAATGGGGGCACATGACAATCGATACAGATACGGATGTGCAGCTGTGGTTCTGCCTGCCACTTATTATTTTTGGCCATTTCCCCACATCGATTTCCATCGACACGAAGTGGCAACAACAAGAGCCACAGACCGCACATCGAACTTTGTTGTCAAGGATATATATAGAGAGTACTAAAGTGTCCTCTGCTTGATGCTTGAACTAGTGACTTTCACTCTTTAGTAAAGTTAAAAAATAATACAATTTTTAAATAATTTGTATACTATTTATATCCTGTTTTTTATAATGCATTTTTTACGCTTGGTTCCATTTAAATAAACAATTTCATGGTGTGAAATTCGCTGTCAATTCTATACATTCTTTGCTTATTTTCAACAAATGATTTATTGAATAGGTTAAAGTCTTCTCTTGCAAATCCAAATCTAAATTTAGAAAATCTCAGACAAAATGTATTGGTCTGAATCTTTACCTTTTTATAAAATATTTGAATATATAATTATTTTTTCTAGAAACTTTTATTGTATTAAAATTGTTATTAGGTTTATTTAACATTTTATTTAACATATTTTTTATATTTTTCTGTAAAACCCTTGGCTTCACCCTTAGAATTCCCCTATTTCTCCCAGTGTATTGAATGGTGTTCCCCTTTGAGTGTTGTAAATGGGGCCTGGCAACCGACAACCCGGCAAAGTCAAGGTCAAACCTCGGGCAACTTTGGCAACCGTTTGCGTGCGGTTGCATTTGACTCGCAGGCTGTAGTTTTATTGCACTGTCATGAGGCAGCTATTGGATTTACGGCTGCAGTGGCAGTGGCAGCAGCAGCAGTAGCAGCTGGAAAACATGCAACATTTTGTGGTCAAGCGCACGACACGTGCCCCGCCGGGTGGTTTTCTTGTTGCTCATTTGCCAGCGGTCCAGTCGGCCAACGGGTCGTATGGGTGATCCGCTATGGCCGCATTCTGACAAATCGCCGACAGAAATTTCCGCTGGCCATTCTCATTCACCAGATCTTCCACCAATGGTAAATTTTCCATAAAGCTGTCAAATCCTGACACTCTGCACTCACTCAATGACTGACACTTTGCATTTGAATCGAAACATTCGGTCAATTGCCACACATTTGTATACCTCAATGGCCTCTACGGAGTTTTTCCATGTATTACGATGGCGTCTGTTTTATTTACGCTAAGTTCACAGCCGAAACTGAACTGAAACGAAAAAAAAATCGTTTTTCGCTGCTTTTGGGAATTTCCAATTGAGGCTGGGTCTTGTTTGTGTTTATGCTTTTGGTTTTGGGATTTTTTCCTTTGCATTTTATTTTGTTGTATGCTAGAAATACCAAAGTGATGGCAAAGTAAGTGAACTTTTAACACCACGAAGGGGGGAATACACTTCAATTTTAGTTTGTATGTATGATGAATAAATAAATAATATAAGAATAAATAAATAATATTTTTTAGAAAGCAAATTAAAGCCCCAAAGAATAATATATGTTTTTAAAGCAAGATAAGTGGTTTTGATTTTTTTGTTTATAAAAGTTTCCTTCGATTAAAACTGGCCTAACATTTATTAAATATTTACGACATAATAATATATATAATGCTCTTAATTCACTTTTATATAAGCTTCATTTTAATAAAAAAGGATTTCTATTTTAGGCAACGCTTTACATATTTTTGTAAACTAATAATTCCTTATGATTGTTAGTGTATAAAAACTACAAATAAAATATTAGTGCGCACTGCAGGGACAACATTTTGAAACGCCACTACCCACAGTGGTTTAAATCATTTGATTTTTAAATAAAAATTAGATTTAAAATTAAAGTGTTATTAACTAAAATTAATTCTTGTAATAATCCTAATTTCTCTGCAGAATAATATTTAAACAACAAAATTAGCTTGCATTTTTATTAAGCAGAAATTATATTCAAATCTTGTTAATATATACTTTAATAATGTATATTAATTTATATATTGCTATATATTTCCCCCATTACTTCAACTCACAGTAACATACCCTCTAGGTCATAGCTCCGCATGCAGTCAGAGCCATAAGACCGAAAAAAATGAAAACAATAATCCAATAACAATAACAATCTTCTTTTTTTTGTGTGGAATTAATAAATGTGAATAATAAGCCAGTTTTTAGCAGCAGCCACAAAAGCATAATAAATGTGTGTTTCCATTTATTTGGTAGAGGCATATCTCATGATTAAATAAACGCCATTTCCATATTGCCATTGTGGGTTTTCCAGCCAAAACTCGCTGCGATTGCATCGGCATTTTCGGACCTCCACGCGGAGTGTGTAAGTAGGTGTGGATTTTGGTCTAAGCCAAATTGGCTTCACTTCCAAACATCGATTAAAGTTGCCAAGATAAAGCCTCTACGGACAAAAAGTTTCAATTCGAAATAGAAATTGGATTGCTTGTAAATCGTTCAACGAGTTGTCGCTGGCAACTTAGTTTTGTTTGTTTCGCTGCCCCATCGAGAAAAGTTTAAACAATTGGCGAATTTCGCACAAAGCGAAAAGAACTGTGTGCGAGTCCCAAACAAATAATAATGCCAAACGGGGGACGCAAGTGTAGACTTCCACTTCCGGTGGCGATGCACCGCCCATTTGGGGTCACTCCATGGCGACCTTTGCTCTTTGGCAGGTCATCTGTCGCCGAAAAAAAAGAGTTGGTTATCCGTGTGGCTAGAGTGGGTGGGTAGCTGGACACAGGTTCTCGAACTCACGTTTGAAGTCCAAAATAGAATTTGATTGCGAGCAGCTTGCAAATAAATTTCAGTTTAAACAAATGTGGCTGATGCTGCCTTTATTAAGCTGTACAGAGAAGCAAATGCCACCTAAATTGTTAGTTATTAAATTGAGTTTATGAACAAGACTTTATAAATCTTTCTTCTCTGTGCATTTTTCCTCTCTTTAGGCAATGATCTAATCGGCCAGAGTTCACTACACTTGACTATGCATTCCGCCTTGTCTTCGGTATTAGCTTAAGTGCTCCCAGGCTGTGACGTCTGCCAGAAGTCTCCATCTGATTTCCATCTCCGTCACCAATATTTGAACTTTGTCCAATGGCCAATGCTGAGTGGGAATGACTGTGAGTTTTGTTTTGTGCGGCTTGGAACTGGCTGGTGGCTGCTTGGCTTGGCGACCAGGTGTCTTGACCACATTGGACTCTAGACCCATAGTTAATTGTTTATAGCGGGCTTATTTTTATGACTAAACATTTAATGTAGTTCCCTTTGCTGTTGGTTTATGTTCACTGTAAAAATAGCCAAAAACAAGTTAAAAGTCGGAAAGTGGTCTACTCATTTGGTGATCTGAAACTGGGTAAAGGGCAAAACGCAAATAAAGTTTACACCATTTGACATTTAAATATTAATGACTGTGCTTTTCGTTATAGTAATAAATGATGATTCTGTTGTGCGTTCAGGTGGGGAGTTAATATTGATATAATTGTTTTCAGGGGTATGCCTTTAGTGCCTTTTCTATATTCTATATAACATTTTATAAATGTGGAATATTTTCCAAAAATATACTTTCAAATTCTGTAATTATTTTTAATTATTTCCCCTGTTTTTACACCTCTGTTTCTAGCAATAAAAGTGGTGGAAATCATTAAAATAACCATAATTCACTGCGTATGAGTAATAAGCGACCCAGACTCATTGAAAAGCAATTTCACATTAATGTTCGAGTGATTTGTGGGCTCGTATTTAATGAATACCTTTCCTTTCGTGGCGCCACAACATTTTACTTCTCATTTTTAATATATTCCGAAATGGCCCCAGGTAATTCTTGCCTTTCTTTGGGGCTCTTTTTATTTGTATTTTCTTCTTTTTTACCAGATGTGTCGCAATGTTTTGCTTCCGCATTTCGCCGTGCCCCTAGCAGCTCATTGCAATGCAAAAGAGGTGCCACATCTCCATTGCAGCCGATGAAGAGCCTGGGTTCGATGCTAACAATAGAGTGTGGCGGCACACGAATGCCTGTCCGCCCTACAAAACAACTTCCGTTGCGGCTGCTGCACGTAATACTCTGATCCATTTCCCCTTTTTTCAGGTCCCATCGGATGAATGGGAAGTGCGGGAAATCGGGAATCCGGGGATGCCAATAAACGCGGCAACTGATTGGCATTCCAAATGAGCCAGCGACGCGCGTGCCGGGAGCATTGAGCCCCTTTGGCTAGGAGGGCTTTCAGTAAATGACAAAATTATTGGATATTACATATACCGCAGAAGGGAAGAAGAAAGGTTCGTTTAGTTTGCGAAATGAACGCCTCTTGTTATGCGGATTTGGGATTTAATTTCAATTTTCATGTCACCGGTCACGCAGCGGGAGCATTTACAGGTCAATGAGCACGGAACACGCTTCATTTTTTGCCAGGCATATCGCATTTCCAGCGACATGTGTGCAAGGTAATTAAAACATTAACAGATTTCTGTGTATTTTCTCTAATCGGTTTTTAATTACATTGTTTTTTAATTTTGTGGGTTTTGATTTCTTCTAACGTAATATTTAACAGAAAGCCAAGTAAGGGTATCAAAATAGTGCCTAGGCCGCAGCAATTATTTAAACATTGCCAATTTGTATAGATGCGGGGGGGTTATATGGGGCTTTTAATGATTTAATATGCTAATTTATTTTCGATTCAGAGCCATAAAAACGGAATTGTGATTTTTTTGTTAATGTGTTCGCTTAAGAAACAGCAATAATTCGAAACATGTTTGCGGTTTTTTTTTAACGCCTGATCCATGTGTCGACTATATATCTTGGCTTTGTCTTTATTTCGAACAAATTAACCTTTCAACAGGGCTGGGAAATTCAAACTTATCCGAACATATTTTAGCCGGCGGATTTAATTAGAATCATTTAGATAAACACAATAGAATTCTCTCTAATTAGCCAGCCAAATACATAAGATATTTTATTTGTAATGACTCGACAGAAAAGCGTTTAGACTGGGGTTCTTTCCCCTTGGCAATTCCCTCAAACTTTAGGCAATTAACGTGAAAAGAAAGAACAAACACTGGACAATCCATGAGGTGACTGAGAATTGGAAACTTCTTAGAAAACCAGACTGTGTGTGCGAATTTCTCGCTCGGCATCCCTCGTCGCAGGAACACATGTGCCTGCATAAAATAAGACCAAACAACATAATAAATATTTATGAAATCGATCGACGAGAGGTGGGGAGAAACTTGTATAATGAGATTGGCTAAAAATAAAGCCTCGAATTGAATTAAAAGTCGTCGGAGCGTAAAGTGGTTATCCAGATAGTTCGATTGGCAGACACCACGGCGACTTTGTCATGCCGACTTTGAAGTTTTTGTTAACTGGTTTCAAGCAGACTTCTGGGGTTAGCCGAAGGCAAACTGGGACCACGGAAATTATTCATAAATGCCGTTAAAGTCGGAGACTGAGAGTCTCTCAAAAAACCCTAAAATCATTCGATTTTCACGTTTACCCATCGATCTTTGGCTTTATCCAGCGAACCTAATTACCCATTTCGTCAGCGACACGCCCAATGGCTTTAATTATATTGCCTGCCCGCTATTCCCACAATTGGTGAACAAAAAAGTGACTAATTTTGCGACTGGCCCACAAGAGGCAAATGCGAAGTACACACATCAAATCAAATTAGGTTTTGTGAAACAAAAAAAGAAACAGTCAGAATGGGCTTATGTCATTCATGATGAGCTAAAATGGCAGGCAAAAATAAAGAAGTAAAGCAGAATAATACATTTATTTAGCTAGAATTTAAATACAACCCAAGAAATGCATAGATTATGGTAAAAGCGGTCAACTTTTGGTGCCTAGTCTGGAATATTTTTAAATTTATAAAAACCCTTTTTATTTTTGTACTTCTAAACGTTAAGTGGCTGACTCAGTTCAGTCTAGCCGACATTCATGATTGAAAATGCGAAATGGTCACGTCAATTAAAACTATTCCCAACAAATTGTTTCGGCCAATACAGCTGGAAGTTACATCAGACCTGTGGGGGAGGTAGAATTGTCGAGACGAGTTTACAAATAACTTAACAGCTCGAATTTAAGCCAGAAATTAATTGAATTAAAAGTCGAAGAGCCTTATTTGAATTTAAATATATTCATTGTTAAAAAAAAGAGTTGCATTAGCTAAAAACTATACAAGTTTGTTTAAAAAGAAAAACAAATGTTTGTTCCTTTATTTAAAGTTTGCAAAGATTTTGCTTTGATTTCAAAATATTTGTGTTAATGTAGGAAATGTTTTTAGTTGACCTAAAACACTTATAATTTAAAAATGACTTTCAGTTTTTTCTTTCCTTAATGTTTTAACATCCTTAAGTTACTATTTTTTAGTTCTCTTCGATTTAAATTAATTAAATAATTTAATATACAGATTGTTAATCTTGGCTGAGCTGTAAATATTTTGAATAAATCATTTCAACAGGTTACTCGATGTAAATAAATAAATATATTATTTTCCTTATAAGTGGTGGCTCTCGGGGTTTCCCCTTTTTAACAGAAAATTTTATTCTTCGAAATCGTCATTCTCATAAATAAATTAGCTATTAAAACCACTTTAAAACTTGACCTTTTCTTATTACTTGCGGCGATTTTTATTTCCTTCTTTCAGAATTCTTTCTGTCCCTAGATAAGAAAAACTTTTCGGATAATGAATTTATACTTCCTTGCGGTTGAAAGAATTTCCGCAACTTGGGGCACGTGGGAAACCCCTCGAGTAAAGTGCGAGGGGCGGAGGAAGTCAAGTCCGGTCAAATTGAGGTAACATTAAAGTCGGTTGCTATTTATAAACGCAGTGCATTCCAGACATTAGCATTGGCTGAAGCAATGCTAATAGAACCTGACAATATTAACTTGCCCCTCAGACATCGGAGACATTACAAAGTCTGGTGACTTTTTCTTTGAATCTGTTCCAGCGACAGCTGGAATTTAATGAAATTTATGCGACGCCGTCTGCTGACTCGAGAGTTGATCGATTTGCGTCGCTCGCCCCGCTGATTGATTTTTTCAGTCTTCAATTGCCGCCGATTTAATTGTCCGTCCGCCGACGAAGTAGAAATTTTTCGCACTTTATGCGAATACTTAAAACGCGAACGTAAAACAATACAAATCAGCGGACATCCATCAAAACGAAAAGCCAGCAAGTCAATCGGCCAGTCGGCCACTCAGTCAAGGGTTCAAAGTATCGATTGAAGGCGAAATCAAAATGCAAAATGCAATCCGCCAGACGAACAATGCATGCAAAACTGTTGCTCGCCAGCTGCCATTGACAATGGCATTGACGTGCGAATAAAAAACTGTATTGGTTTTTTTTTAGTGCATAACGGAAATGCCGGCTTTTTATAGACTTTTTTGCTGCATTGCTCGGGGCTTACAGAAGACATTCGCTGAAGGTGTTTTAGGAATAAGCAAAGGTCTTTGAATTAGTTTCTTGGGCGATAAATATTATTAAAATAATTTTAGTTAAAGAAAATATATATGTTACAGCATTTTACCAATCACAATAAAATGAATGAATACTTATAAATATTTTTCTTTATCAAGAAATTTACATTTTTTTTTAATTTAAAGCATAAACTCATCTTTAAGGATCAAATAGTTATCCAAAAGGCACTCAGAGCCTTATAAAAGTAGGCTTTGAATACTCAAAATACCTGAAATAAATTTAACAAATTTATATAAATAAATAAATAAAAATTTAACAACTATTTTCAATCCATTTGTATTAGCCACAGCTCACTGTATCGCTGAAGTCTTCGCTTTCACGTTCTCGCAAAATGATTGCATAATTGCGCTCAATATACGCACAGCCATCGAGAGGGAGCAAAGTGTAAAGTGTACGTCTGGCAGCGAGTGTGAAAGCCAGCAGCAATTTGGTGCAAATTGAATTCAATTGAAATGTGAAAACCTGGCAGAGGGCTTCCTCAAACCATTTAAAATTAACAGTTTACCTAATCCATCGGCAGGCCGGCGAGGAAACCCTTTCAAATTGCCTTCTCATCCGTTTAAATATCTGCGAAAAAGTTTCCTAATGCCAAGCCTTCGCCTCCGTCTTCTTTTTTGGGGCCGAAATTCCGCTCATCAAAAGGACTTGAGCCGCACGCAGTGGCTTTAAAACTGCGCATTTGAAATTGACGTCAGAGCCCTAAGCCTTATCCTTCAAGTCCTTTGCCGTGCTCTGGCTTCCATCTTCCACCACCTGCCCCGCCCCCCTCCCCAGCCCCGGGACAATTTCAATTAATTTCGAAAATCAACTGAGCGCAAGACGCCGTCCTAAGCCAGGCGCAGGCTGGCTTGGCTTCACTGTCGCATGGAAATGCAGCACCGGGGGCCAGAGCGTTGAAAATTCAACAGTTTCCCACAGCTTTGCACTGTTTTGCACACCGTTTTGTTCCATTTTGCAATCTGTAATGGAAAATCTAAATGGTGAAAAGCTTTTGTGTGTGCTCCGTGGCAATGCCAGAAACTTTAATTGCACACTCCCACGAGTTTTCCCTCGAAGCGGCCCTTGAGCGGCGGGTCGGGGTTAATTATGCCAAAATATTATGTCAGCTTCACGTGGCAGCTGACGGCAGGACTAAGGGACATTAGCTGGCTTTGTAGCTTTGCGGCTGTGAAATCAGAACTTCCTTTGGCCGCCGGCTTTGTCCTTGATCCTGCCGCCTCTCGTTTGTCAAGCGACCATCCCTGCGTATACGCAATGTTGGCGACGTAAGGTCGGCATTGCCAATTGCGTATACGCCATGTGGGTCAATGAATTAGCGCCGTCGTAAAATGTGTTTTTTTTTTGCTATTATTTATTCGTTTTTATGTGATGTTTTTGTTAGGCTTTACAGTTGTTAAACAGCAATGACGTAGTCACAGATCTGATAAGGTTTATTTATAGCACAAGGAAACTATGAGAAAGTAATAAAATATATTATCTAAACTAAGGATTTTTGTTTGTCAATTTTATATTAGAGGAGCTTCTGGAAAATTTAAAAGATTTAAGAAAAATATATTTCAGTATTTAAAAACTATTAACTATAAACTTTTAGAGTTCAGCTACTTGAACCTTGCTAATATAAGTGTCAATAGTCATATGTATTTCAGTCAAGTTAAACAAAGTTATTTAATTCTGGGAAATTTCTGCCTTCGATATATAATTTATTTTATTTACTTTTTATAGTCAAAGAATTCCTCAATGATAAGATATAATATTGTGCAAATTGTGTCATTAAAAGCAAAGTAAATGTAATACCAAGATAGTTCATCAGAAAAATAGCAGCATTCACTGATTAATTTTCCTTCTTCATGACCGGCTTTCTCCAAGGGTTTTTCCCCTGATTTAATTTAGTTTACTCTCTGGAGTACCAGAGAGAAATCCCCTGACGCCTCTTAAAAGGCTTTGCATGTTCCACACTCTCCCTCAGCTGGAGTATGGTGAAGTACATAAAGTGTAATAAGTTCCCTCTCATTACACATTCGCGGCAGCAAAACGATTGCTCTCCGGCCCGCCCACTTGAATTAAATGGTATTCATTGCACTTGCTCATTAGAAAATATTTGCACATATAATTACTTGCGCTTTCCCGTCGTCGTCGTCGCAGCCGGCAGCTGACATCCATTGGATATAGTATCTCCCGGCGAAATCACGGGCATTATGCAAGCTCACAGCACTTACAGCGCACAACTCACGCGATGTGGGGCTCAACGCATCGCAGATTGCATTTCAAAGGCATTTTAATTGCACGTGAGTGAAAGGCTGGGATGGGGGCAATCTGAGAATGTCAAGGCGTTGGGAAAGTTCTATGATGCAATTCGAGAGAAAGTCGCAAGTAATGGCACACTCACAGCCCCCCGTTCATTCACCTGGAACTCCGCTCACCTATGAACGTCACAATTCACTTTGAATTGAACAGCAGCTGGCGGCCTTTGTGGTTGCATTTTAAAACAGAACACAGGGAGAAAAGTAATGAATCAAATTACTTAAAAAAAAATCGGAGAGATTTGTATATAAAAGATTTACTTTTTAATTACATTTCAGCTTATTTTTCTCTGTGCAGAACCCCCAAAATCTTTTTGCAATTCATTTGTTCTGTTCGATTACAGCATCGAATGCGTTCGTATAAGATAAATGGAATTGTCAAAAATTATTGTGATTGCCTCATTGTCTTGTTGCTGTCACCACTCTGCCATGTTGAACTCCCTAAAAAGTGCAGAGAAAAAATGCTGTCATTAATTAAGAATTTCGATTCTGTTAAAATATTCATGCTGAAATTTAACAAGGGGCAAAAACGTGTGGGCCAAAACCAATTTCCGTTTGTTTTTTTATACTCTTGCATGCAGTTTAAAATTCTAAAGGCATTAGTTCATTTGCAGCTGAATTGTGCAACAATTTCCATCTAAAATTTAAGCTTGGAAATTTTATAGTTACTTGTTATATTCTCAACTGTTTGAGTTATTGATTTTGTTTGAACAAAAAAGCAAATATTGACGGAATTAAAAAGTTGGAAATAGATTTTATTTTACTTATAAAAGAGTTCGTAGTTAAACAAGACAGCTACGTCTTTAGTTTAAGTCTTGTCTCAATTGAAAATAAAACTAAATTTATGGCTAGTTAAAGTGTGTAAAAGGCGTTCTTCCACAAATATTTACTATTAATATAATATAGCTTATCTTAATTTATTACCCATATTTAAAAAAACATCCTTAAATGTAAATTTAATTTGTAATAAACCTTAGCTTAAAGCTACTCTATTATGAATCCGAACTGCATATGAGTTGGCTGCAAATACACTTCTCCTGCACTCCTTGTGACAGTCATTCGAGTTTGAAATACTTCCCAAAACCGGCAGACATCGAGTGGACCCAAATTGGGCTGGGGGATGGGAGGAGGCAACAGTGCCCAAGCAATTTGTGTCGTTTCTGCCGTTTCATTTGGCACACGGCCAGTGCATTCGGCCAAAATGCAATCGAGTGCACGCCCGTCTGCCGGCCAGCGATTCCCAACCACTCCGCATGCCGCTTCTGCCCCGTCCCCCACAAATATAAATTACATTCCATTAAAAAATCATGCCGCGGCGCACAAATCAACATCAACTCAATGAACATAAATTGCCAAGAAGAGCGCCGCTGGAGCGCTGAGGGGGGGTAGAGAGCGACAATGGAAGCGGAAACACTAGGCGGGGAGATGGACAAAGGAAGGGCGGCAGGGTGGCAGGGTAGAGGCGCAAACGGATCGATCGACCTTCACATTGGCCGCCATGGCGACGGCAACGACAACGCACATGGCCCAAAATGCACACGATGAGCTGAAGGCAAAAAAAAGAGCCACCGAGCAATGACAGGACTTTGCACTGACCAGCCAGCCAGGTGTACTTTTCAGTGGGCTTAGGCTTTATAAATCTAGATTAATTTGTCTGTGATTTAATTATAGCTCAAGATGGATGGGTAGCGTTGAGATTTTCAAATGGATTTTTATTTAATGAAGTAATAAATAGATCAGATTTATATGTTATATCTTCGGACTTTCTAATTAAACTCTCTCGAACTTCTTGTATTTTTTGTTTCTATTTAATAAGCTTCATATTTTTCTTGTTTTCTTAAAGCTTATAAAAATCCCTGCTTTATGGACTCCTGCTCCACAGTGCGACACAATCTAATGCATTTGGGAGTAGCCGCCGGGTGTCCCGGCTTGCCTTCAAGGATTCCTTTGACGACCAAGTGGACCAGTGGACACCCAGCTCGGTTAGAGCTATTTTTGCTGCGTTGGCGTTGGTGTCACGCATTTGGATTTGTTATTGGGCCCCCGAGTGATGTTTGCAGCTAATTAGAAACTGCTGGCCAGCACACACACACAAATAGACACACGCACACCCAGTTGGGAAAAGCAATCTGCAATTACAGTTGGCAAGGAAGTCTAGGGACGTGAGCGAAATGTCTGTCAATCGATTTGGCTTTTGGCTTTCGAGCTGGCCATGTAATTAATGGAGCGTGGGTTAAATTATGCAAAGCTCAATCAACTGCAGTCAGGACTCTGGGATTCTGTAAAGAGTCCTGCCACCTTCCGGACCCAGCACTATGCAACTCGGCTCACGGCGTGTCAATTTCCGGCCGAACACGTTGATGGCGCAACGTTTTCCAGCTCCCAGGAACTTCCTCCTTGGCGCCACATGACGTGCCGTTGATATTTATGTCATCGCCATTCTCGTCTCAGTTCTCAGGACTCGGTTCTCCTTTGAGCGTAATCAGCAACGTGCCGGGACAGGGCGAAATCACAATTGCACCGCAGGAAGCCGAAGGATACAATGAATGTGTAATGCACTGAGAAACGAAGATGAATTGCTGACCAGATAAGAACGTGATGAAGGCTGATGAAGTGTTAGTATGATGAAAGGTTAAAAATTCGAATCTAATATTTATGAATTGTGTGAAATCCCTCTTATCCTTTTTAATCCTGTAAAAATGTATATAATTTTACGAACGATATCAATTTCCTCAGTGTGTGGGCCGGGCTTAGCTGTCGGAAGGGTGAACCTAGTTTAGAAACGTTGCAGGTCGAGATCCTGCCGGCAACGTGATGATGTTTACATGCTATGCAAATACAATTAATTCCACTTTTGTGGACAATCTTTGTGCCAGCAGGTCGGTGGAGGGGTCGAGTGACACAGGAATTGTTGACACTGCCACGGGCTGTGTGGATCAGGATACCAAATGCCAGGCGCCCTTTGTTAGGTTTCCTCCCTCTAGCATTCCTCCTTTGTGGTTGTTCGGCTCCTTGGAGGCGCCACAATTTGGGAGCCACTGTGCGAATATTGTTTTGAAAACCATTGAGAGAATTTCCTTATTACCTCCCATGATGCAATGGTGTAAACAATTCGTTCATCTCACTGCTGTAAATCAGCAAATTTCATCCTCCCCCCAAAAACAAAGGCAATTAAATTGAGTGTAATCGAACCTGAGATTGTACACAGAGAAAAAGAAAATAGGAAATTATTTTTAAGTATTTTAAAAGAAGAGAAATAATATGAGTCTTGAAGTAATCTCTGAAAAGTGTCGTCCTCTTAGTAAATTGTATTTATTTTAGGTAAATAAAAAATATCAAATTAAATAAAAACAATAGTTAACGTGTGAAAGGTATATTTGTATATTTTCCCTATTACATTCCCATTTCCCTTTCCCAAATACTTAGAAAACCCATCTCATTGGTTAGTCTGGCTGTCTGGGACGTTGCGCATTTGATTTGGATACGATTAAGCGAACTTTGCACTCGACGAATAAAACAAACTCGATTGGAAGGGGATCATGGTGCAGATTAAGTCGCCCATTGCACGCCGTGTTTACATTTGCATTTGCAGCCCAGGAAATTGTAAATTGAAATTACGCGACATGAACTCAATCAGGGATTTCAATTGGGTCGAGCAGCAGCTCTGTCATTGACCTAAAATATCGAAGCTATATCTTTTGGTTAGGAATTAAATTTTGAAGATTTAAGTAGTAATTCTGAAGGGCTTGCAATATGGAATAACAAATAAATTAATTTGTGTCTACAAGTATTAAACTGGGATTATCTTACAGACATATCACAATTATTAAAATTAGTATTAAATATTAAAAATTTAATAAATAAGTTCAATAAAAATACACTTGCCTGTCATTAATATTTCATAATATTTATTTCTTATAATAAATTTAATCAATGTCTATGTTTTTTTTAATTTAATAAGCTTCTCTTGACCATTTCTATTGAAAGAAATCTATAAAGAAAAATTAGCAGCCCTCCCACAACACAATGCTTGTCAAACTGTTGTATCTTAAGCCCACCTTTGAGTATCTTTCCAGCTTTAGCTTTCGCCTGAATGTATGCAAAGAAATGTTCACCTTCCGCTCCATAAAATAAAAACAAATACTTTGCTCTTTTGCTCTTTAGGTTTCTTTTTATTGAATGATGTTTTTCACACCCTTACTTTATGCTGATGTTATTATTTTTTTGTTGTTTTTTATTTCTTGTATATTGGTTAAACAGCTGGTTGTTGTTGCTGTCAAAAGTTGTGACTTTTATATTTAGGTACTGAATAATCTAGTTTATCTTAGTTTTTGCCTGCTACTGATATAAATATACTCGTTTTTGTGTGTTTTATTTTCACATTGCACTTCAAACAATTAATTTTGTAATTAACAACGATATGCAGAAATTGCAACTTGAATAACATATAAATGTAAATAAAAACATGCTTTGATAAATATGTATATGTGTGTTAGTCGTTCATACAATATTTAAGTTCATAAATATATGTACTGTAAATGTAAACAGTTGTCTACCGAACGTCGATGGGGTCTCAGAAATAAGGTCGTGAAACTCGAGTAACAAGCACTGAGCCCCTGCACAGTTTTGCAGCTACTGGATGTCCTTTATCCAGTCCTGAAAGTTAGTAACAACATTTTGTTCGTCAACAATGTAAATATGTTTCATTTTGTTGTATATAAGTATAAGAGTTGTTTTTGGGGTTCTTTTGGGATCTATTGTATTGTGTTTGTTTATTTTGCGTCATTTCACTTATACTTATTTATCATAAATATAAATTGTAATAATAATAATAATGATAAAACATCGATTTTCATCATAGATAACTTTTTGTATAAACATTAAAAAATGTAAGAAAACTTTGTGCGATTTCAATGGTCCAAGCCATGTTCAACATTTCGGTGTTGTTGATAGCGACTGATCTTGTTTCCACTATTAAATGTGAGGCTTAACTTAACGATTTACGACATATTCGCTTGTTCACATTGAAATCTTACATAATCGTATAATAATAATAATAAAATAGAAATTGCATAACTTCAACAAGTATAGTTTCTTGTGCTTAAAACTAAAGATAAAATTGCTTCTCATCGAACATAATCCTTTCTATACTCATTGTGTAATGTTTGTTGTTATTATTATCTGTATCATTTTCTTGTTTTTTTTTTTTTTTTGCGTATATTCTGTTTGCAAATATATACTAGAAGAGAATAACATGTTTTCAATCATAATCCTTCATTTTTTTTTTTTGGTTTTTTTTATGCTTGCTTGCTTAGCTCACGAAACTATGATAAATATAAACAAAACTGCCAAAATCAAACTTTTCAAGCAATCGGCTTCGTAGATAGTTATATGTAGTTGTTGTGTGTAGACTGTGCCGCTTCCGCCCAAATTAGTAGGCGTGGTTGGCCACGAACAGGGATCCGGATCCAGCGCCAGCGGAGCCAGCAACGTACTTGCCCACAGAGGCATCACCGTTGGCCTAAAGGGGAAAAAGAAGAAATGTGATTAATTTCGTTTGGCCAAAATCCAGGAAAATCCTCCACTTAATTACAAAACACTTGTTCTTAATTATTACTTAGTTATTGCCTGGCAAGCCGCAGCAGAAAAGTTTTCGGCCAGCTACAAAAGTTTCTGCTCTGATTTTTGCTACGGACATAAAAGTTTTCCCAGTTTTCCAGTTTCCACCTGCGGCAATTTCAAGGAAACTTTTACGCATCCACAGGCACACGAATACATCGTTCGAAGAGCGAAAAAAACTTTTCGACAATTTAATTTCACAATTTCTCTGAGGGGAAAATGTTGATTCGATTATACGAAATTGCACTGGTGTATCGGAGAAGGCATTCCAGTTATTCGTTTTGAGTTTTCTGGGAAAATTTTAAGCTAAACTGTCAGCTACATAAATCTTATGACTCCAGCTTGCAGACTTTGTCAAAATAAATTTCAGAAATTATTAAAAAAATATATAAATCTCTTACAAAATTAAATATTAACTAACAAATTAGGTTTTAATTAATTTAAAAATATACTTAAAGCATTTTAAAATAAATCTCTTCATCTCTTAGAATATCTAATTAAGTTCCTAAACTTCTAAAAAGGCTTTTCTCTTATCAATATAAATAATCATAAAATAATGTATTAAATAATCATAAATTAAATGAAAATAAAAATCAAATTGAACAAATATAAGTATAAAGTTGAACGTATAATTTATTTCGTTTATCAGTTTATCATTTTCAATTGCCAAAAAGTATCAGAGTCATAGCTAATTAAAACTAATCAATTAAGCGGTAAAAAAAGTAAGGCATAGGGAATATGGTTTAAGGAATATTTGTGCGGTTCCTTGGCTGGCGGAATGTGTCTGTGCCGCCAGTCTCTCAGTCCAGCTGGGCCGTCGTCAGGATCAGTTTGCGTTAACAGCAGGCTTGGCTCGATTCTGACTCGGGATTAGTGCGTGCTTAGTACTTGTGCTGGGCGACAAAGAGGCTGGCATTGGCGGCGTACGACGGAATCGAGCCGGCCACATATTGACCCTGGCAGGCCAGTGCATTAGCCTGTGGGAGGAGCGGGAAGGATGGGGATTTTGGTTGGGATTAAACAGGTTAAGGGGTTTGTTTCTGATATTCCAATTACAAAAAAGCGAAGCATTATGAAATGAATATGTGTTATGACATGGCAAAGGCGGCTACTTGTTAATTAATGTTAATTAATTACCCCATCAAGGCTTCTTCTTTGCCATTTTTTGACACTAGTTTTCAGTATTTGTGATCGTCAACATGCAAGGTATCTCCGCCAGCAGCACTGGTAACAGAACCAGCTTCATAAAGGCCACAAGCAGCCTCACCATTGGCCTAGGCATAGGGGATTCATGAGTTGGGTTTTAAATAATGATGGGAATGGGGTTAATGAGGTAAGTTTGTAGTTGAAAAAATTGTAAACAGCTTGAAATATGATTAATCATATGATGATATTTATGTATAATGATGAAATAATAAACCAAATAATTAGAATTAAAAATGGTATTATTAATGATATTAAGAAGTAAATAAAGCAAGTTGATTCACTGAGAATTTATTATTTATTTTGTGTAAATAATAAAAATGGAAACTAAATTTGAATATAACGTTCAAAAGCTAATCATTTTTAATTCTTCAGTTTTGAAAGCATTATTATTTTAAAAAGCTCGATTAGGTATTAATGAATTAAAGTTCAAGAGCAAAGAATTTCGGAATAGATTAAGCAACGATAATGTCTTTGATAAGTGCTATTGATTATGGGAATATTAAAAAATGGTTAGATATGGGGATTATAATTTGGGAATGGGATTTGTGGGTTTGCTGTTTATACAGGCGTAATAACTCCTTATACCGATTAAACCCTTCAAAAAGTTCTTTCATATCAAACACCCAGCATTTCCGGCACACAGTGTGCCATTGCCACTTAATCTAATCCCGGTTCTATATACATTTACTATACAAAAATTCATCCGTAAACTCACCTTAGCGCGCTTAAGCAGCTCGTTCTGGCCGGCGCCGATGTTCTCCTTCTTGCCACCCCAGGCACGCAGGACGGAGGCCTGCAGGGCGCGGCCGTAGGAGAAGGTGAGGGCCCATGGGCGGCCCAGGGGAACGTTGTTGATGGCGCTCAGGTTGACGGTGGCCTCCTCCTCGGACTGTCCACCAGACAGGAAGGTCACGCCTGTAAGAATTATTTCATTAGATCGGTTTTATACACACATAAATAAAGAGGTAGCAGCAAGCTAGGCAGAGTTAAGTCAAACCTAATCCAAATCAGGACTCACCAGTGACAGCGGCGGGCACGGTGCGGCGCAGAGCCTGCACGGTGGCCAGAGCGATCTCCTCGGGGGTGTTCTTCTTGGCCGACTGACCAGCGGTGACCATGTTGGGCTTCAGCAGAGTACCCTCCAGGTACACATGGTGGTCGCTCAGGGCCTTGTAGACGGCGGCCAGGACGGTCTCGGTGACCTTCTGGGCGCGGTCCAGATCGTGATCGCCATCGGGCAGAACCTCGGGCTCCACAATGGGGACGATGCGCTGCGACTGGCAGATGGAGGCGTAGCGGGCCAGGACATTGGCGTTCTCCAGGATGGACTGGTAAGAGGGGGTGTTCTTGCCGATCTTCAGCACGCAACGCCACTTGGCGAAGTCGCAGCCGTCCTTCTTGTACTGGGCGCAGCGGGCGGCCAGATCATCCAGACCCTGGGTGGTGACCTCATCCTCGGAGCCGAACAGTGGCACGACACCCTTATCGACCTTGATGCCGGGGATGATGCCCTTCTTCTTCAGGATGTCGACGAAGGGAGTGCCATCATCGGCCTTCTGGTAGAGGGTCTCGTGGAACAGGATCACGCCGGAGATGTTCTCAGACAGCTTGGGGTCAGTGCTGAACAACAGCTGACGGTAGGCGCGACGGTTGTCCTCGGTGTTCTCCACGCCGATGTCCTGCAGACGCTTGCCCATGGTGGACACGGACTCGTCGGCGGCGAGGATTCCCTTGCCGGGAGCAACAATCCTCTCGGCGATGCCCCTAAGCTCATCCTGCAGCTCCTTGCTGGGGTAGTTGAAGTAGGTGGTCATTTTTGAGATTCGAGTGTAGTTCTGCAGGACGCCGATCGATTTTCCCAAATTAATTTGTGGCAACCGCAGCGAGAGTTGATGTTGATGAAGGGCAGGAAGTCCATTTTTGGTAGAAGAAAAAGAACAGAAAAGGTGGCAAGTTAGTAATTTGGCCAGGGAATTTGGAAAACTTGTTTTTCTAATTGGAGCGCCATGATTTAGACAGAGAATTTTGAAAAATTTTATCATCGAAAAAGGAGTCTAAATTTGGGTATATTTCAGTAAAATATCCAAAAAAGACTGACAAACTGACAAAAGTTAACTTTTGTTTTCGAAGAAACTCTAAAGAGATAACCATATTGATTGATGGTATACGACATTTAATGAGAAAATTGTTATCTATAGCTTTTTTATATCAATGTCTTTTTTATGGAAAATTTTAAATTATTAAAAAATTTTAAATTTATATTTATTCATGAATGTAGAATATATCCATAAAATAAAAGATATATATATTATTTTATCATTCTTTCATTGTCAGCTCAATGTCATTCAAGACTTCTTGAATTTTTTTAAATTATTTTTTTATTGAAAAATATGTACATGAACTTTGTTTGGTAGTGTTCTTTCCAGCTGATTTCATATCAAAGAGGGAACAGTTGAACAAAATTAAATGCGCATGCCCTGAGAACGTGGCTTTTATTTCATTCTCCTTCTCTCTATCTATGAATCTTCCACTCCTCACACTCTCTTCTCTTTTTTTTGAGTATATACAAATTATAGTTGACTTTTTATCAAGTTTTCTCCTTAAACCACTTATTTCCTACGCCAGATTTGTATATTCCTATGAAAATAACACCGTTTTTATATTTTCGGAACACTTTTCATTTAAATTCAAATATTTATTATTTATTTAATCCCTTATTTGCAACGAAAACACCGATTTAAACACTTGAGAAAAGGCCAACCAACCTCGACGATGAATGTTCAGTAACTGAGCAAAGCTAAGGAAAAGGCTGGCGAATAATGATTTCCTCTGATGTAATCAAAGTCATGGAGTCTTTCCTCTCGCTCGCCCACTGCCACGCTCTCTCTCCCTTTCTCTCTTACGCTCGCCCGCACTAAAAGCGTGACGTAGAAACTTTCACTTTTAGCGCTGCTCTGCCGCGGCCCGGTGGCAGGGCGCATGAATTTTAGCTTGACATTGAACAAGGTCAGGCAACAATGTGCCTTCGCTTGGCAACAATGTTGCCAGCGCAATGTGTGTTGCTTACGAAATGCGAATAGAAATTGTTGAAACAACAAAAGCAGCCCCACCGCCGCCAGGCGTGTGGCGCGTGTGGGGAGCAAAGAAGATAGCCAGATACTGTGCGAGGGAGATCGAAGACCTATCCAGCAATATGTAGATACAGATACGAAATAATATTCGCAGCTAAAAATTCAGACTTGACTTGTTTGACATTGACAGTGAGCCGGCCAAGGACTGGAAAATATTAAATAATAAATGTCAGGCTATAGATTAGGCCACCTGAACTTATCAGATCATTTCACATGCTATATTTATGGGGATATACTATATATATTGATGAAAAAAGTGAAAGAATTTGTTAATATTTAAAGATACATTTTTAACTTAAGAATTATTTACAAAGCCAAAATAAATTAATTTTATTAAACTCATTTTTTAATGAAAATAAACATTTTTAACTCTATATTTTTTATATATTTATATTTCAGCTATTTTGAACACTAAATTGTCACACATTTCCCTCTAACATACATATATTTCTTCTCAATATATCACTAATTCACTTTAATCTATATACACACTCTGCTATATCTATGGGATGATTTATCTATATCTTATTCTGAGTCACTTGAAGCGGAATACACACCTACACTTGCCGGCAATCAATCGAAGACTGAAGCGTTTCCAAAAACCTAGCGTAATATATATCTCAAGAATACAAAAAGAATACAAAAATTAAATAGAGAAAGAATGAGGAAAAGGGGGAAAGAGTGAGAGACTAAAAAACCCGAAAAGCATAACAGCCAACGCATGACAACAAAAAACAATCAAAATGTATTTACTTTGCTATCAAGGAGCAAAATGTATAAAAATAAACCGACACATGTCTCTACGTCGCTGTGTGTGTGCCCTGTGCTGCATAGAAAATAAAAAACAAGCTGATAAAACGACCGACAGAATATAGAAACACAAAAAATTGGTAGAAGTTGCTCCGGAAAGATGAAAAAACAAGTTCGGCATGGGGCGACCGCATTTTGTATCTGCTATCAGTGGAAATTTCAAAAAACGAGCCCCCATGGGGTGTTGGTTCCAAAGGTTTCTTGGCTTCGCATTATCATAACAAGATTTTAGGTCCGGCCTCCTCGAAATAACACCAGACAGTGGGTCAAAAGAACATCTCCCAGGGGAGATAAGTCCCAATGCTAACTGATGTAATAATTGCCAACTGACGTCAAGACGGGGTTTTTGATAGTAAACAGGAGAGGTACACATATACAAACTACTACAAAACTATACTCTATAAACAGCTGTTAGAAGAGAAGTGGAATTTGGAAGTGAGGCACGTATGCCATACAATTTCTATCTATACGCCCTTCTTAGGTGACCCCAATAACTTTGATGACTAATCATAAAACAATAGATTTAGGCCATTATTGCGCATTATTATTGGAACAAATATTCATAAAAAAAAACTAATAAATTAGACAGAATTTATATTATTTTTCCAGGTCAATTCTATATGAACTAAATAAACAAACTTAAAGCGGAACTTAGAATAAAGTAGTTTTTTTAATCCAGAAATTTCTTGGGTGTTCTAAATATTTTTGTTAATAAATAACATATATATATATACTCAGTTTCCAATTAATTTACTGTAAAATTTATGATTTTTTCAGGCAACTCATTAATTTATTTTGAAATATTTTCATAATCTTTAATTATCAATCTTAGCCAGCAATTCCTGTTGACCTTCAAAAGAAGTCCTTGCCACTCCAAAAACTTGTTTCTGTACTCAAAGCAAAAAACCACCCTTAAAACTAGTCTCTCTCTCTTATCACAATTCCCTTTTATTCTTTCTGTGTATGTATTTCCACTACTTCTCTCATTTAGTCATTCATTCATTCATCATTCAGGGTAATTGAAAAAGAGCACCGAGTAAAGTGCAATAACACGTAAAGAAATAAACAAACCAAAAAATCAACGATTAATTCCACTAATTGAAATCTAAACGAAAGTGTTAAAAGCAACTCGGCAAAGATACAAAGATATATATATACATATATCTATATCTAACATTTGCGGCAACTATTTATAAAGGAAAACCGCAGCGGCGACTACAAATTGCAGTTGAAACTTTGCCAACGGCCGCCAAGTGAACTCAATCCATGGTGGAGGAGGGAGGGCGGGCGGAGAGGGTGTGGCCTGCAGGCGGGAGAGAGAGCCGGTTGAGCCGGTAGGGAAAACTACTTTTGAGAGACTTTTCGATACCCGATAAGGTTTCCTTATCACCTGCAGTGCAGTGCATAGGTCAATAACACTGGGTAAAGTCAAAGTTCTGAAAAACCCATCATAAAAATTGGAACTCGAAAAACGCATTGGGAAATTTCGGGGGAGAAAACTAAGAGAATAGAAAGTCTCAACGCATACACACGCAGCACTTTCACGCTTACAGATTCTCTGTGTTTCTGTAAATTTCCGTTACGAAACAGCCCAGAAAATTGGGAACGATTACGCGACTGTTGCACTGCCTTTTTATCTTGATATCTAGGGACGTATCTCAGCGGCTTAATTTCTTGGAATTTTTGCTGGAGTTTCTTTCCGTATTTATTTATTGATTTGTTTTTATCACTTTTAACACTCCCACCCACTCACCGAACTGGAAACTGAATCTGGGAGGTGATTAGCTGCTACTGGGCTACTGGCTGCGTCCGCTGCTGCTGCTGCACTGGAGGAGAGCGGTAAACGCTTTTATTTTCAGCCCGAGTTGCCGCCGCCTCTGCTTCTGTCGACGGCGACTGCGGCGTTAACGTGAAATTCCAAAGCGATATAAGCGAGACACGGCGACGAGACCCCAAAAGGTTGTTTAGAGGTCGTCGCCGCCGGTGTTGGGCAACCGACTGAGCCAGGCGCTACGAGTTCCCAGACCCCCGAAACCAGGAGAGCCAGAGAGCCAGCCATGAGCTGTCCAAAATGAAGCTTTTCTGGGAGCTTTTAGTGGATTGTTTCACCGAATCGAATGATTCTGAGATACGCTGTATCTCACAGATACTTTTGCACTGCTTTAGATTTGCTTCTAAGCGGGTTTCAGATATATTTGAATTTTTTAGTAAAAATATAATGGAAATTGTACAAATTGAAGGGGATTTAAAATGTGGGATTTACATAAATAGTTTATAGTTAAAATTATTATCAATTTGGTGAATATTTTTGGATCAGTAAATAAAAATTTCTTTCTCTTGCCTTTGTAAGCTTGTCAACAATTTGCTTTTAAAAAAGATATCATCAAAAACATATTTTAATCTAAGCGTTTTGCTTAATAATTATTCAAAATAAGGAAATAAATATAATAAAATAATAAAGATTTTTTATTATTAAAAAATTTAAATGAAATAAATATATATATAAATAAAAACATAAATATAATTATAAATATAATAAAACTAAAGAGATCCTTTAACATCCTTATATATAATCACAACCATATAGACTAGTTTTTAATAATTTAACTATTAAACCCCAAAAGAAAAGATAACAAGAAATAATTAAAATTTGTTTATTTTTTTACTAATTACTCGCGACCTGCTTTACTTGGAGCGGTCAATGAATTTTTCGTGTCCATCAGCATCAGGCACCCCTCGAAAAACAAGGACTGGGGAAGGAGGTGAGGTAACGGCAGCTAGAATAAGCGACTTTCACGCCATGCCTGACCTCCTGCAATGTTAAAGGACTCAACCCCCAAGCGCCCAAACAGCTGTTTCAGAAAGAGAGTGAATTTCCCAGTATTTTCCTTTGAGCGAATTTTGAGTAAAAGAGCTAACAATTCGGCTTTAGAGGTTCTCTTTTCTAGATTTACCTCATTTTGTGAATGAAAAGCTGCACTAAGAATTATATGTTTTATCCTTAAATAAAGGCAGGTTGTTAAAACTTAACTCTACATATATATAACCAAAGAATAAAGTAATTAAATTGAACAAATATGACGTACAAGTGCTCTTACCTAATGCAGCAGCCTCGGCTGGCTATGCTCTTCGCTTGGCCTTGCTCTCTGGCCGCCTCGTGCCAGCGTCCTTCGTCCTTGCTCGGCCCTCGTGCCTGCCTCACTAGCTTTCCCAGTTCCGCTTAAGGATCCTGACTCAGTTTTCAGTTCGAATTCGTGCGTCGGCCGGTCGAGTTGTGTGCCAAACGCTCGGCACCTGTCGCCTCACACGTGTTGCGTTCCACTTGCGCTGCGCTGCGCGTCTCCTTCGCTGCTGGCACTTCGCATTTCCACGCCCGCGTACACCGCGGCGTATACGTTACGTTAGATATATTACGTATTGCCGAAGGCAGGGGAAGCCAAATCGAAATAATATTCGATTATAATTATGTGAACCGAAAGAGTGTAGTGTTAAGAAATTAAATATTTCAATCATAAGTTGTGTGTTTTGAATCAAAGAATAAATAAAACAAACCAAAAAGAAAAGAGAAGGTGTGTGTGTGTGGGGCCTAAAGAATGTTAAATAGTTTGCACAGTTTTGGTAAGAAATTGGTTTAATTTTTAATATTAAATTATCTTGGGGAAAATGTATAAATAATAAAATATCTATCTGTTAAAGTAACAATCTTTGAGTGTCAATAAACCGGAATAACCTCTTTAAACACTTTAACTATCCATTTACTATATTTATCTGGCTCTACAATCAAATTTTATATTTAAACTAAAGACTTTAAAAGGGATAACGCAATATTTATATGTATATGAATATAATTTTATCAATTTTTTATTTAAATAGGAATAGGAAATAAGATAATTCTCAATGCTAACTAAAGATTTCCTTTTCCTTTTGGAATAAAGCAAACACTTCAAGGATGTTTTTACGTTCTTCTCCTTAAAGCTTATCCTTAAATAAACAGTTTGTGCACAGAAAATGGAAGAAGAAATGCAAACTAGTTGGTCTGGTTTTCGGGTAAAGTTCAGTCTGGGAATATGTGTTTCATATGCAGATTTTTGCTCGCCAGAGTCATAATATTGAGCAATTGATGAGAGCGCGTTTAGCTTTGGCTGTGTGGCATTCGCCTCATTAATATGCGGCAGGCGACACAACACCCGGACTGCCATGCCCCAAGCTCCCTAGTCACCAGCACCATCCCTCCATCCCCTAACACAGACACACATTTAGGCAACCCCGCCACCCCGCCTGCCTGTGTGGATGTGTGCGTCTGTGTTTTGTCTCGTCCTCATCTGCATTCACCCCGAAATGAGTATGAGTATGAGTATGAGTATAGGGAATGAGAATGGGTATCCTATAACCGACTGAGCAGCATCCTGGCTGCTGATGATAATGTTGATTCCTGCCTTCCGCAACAATTTGCTTTGAACTTCATCCGCCCTGTTGTCCCGCAACCCCTGGAGCAATCCGTAAACCCAAATTGAACCCAAACTCCGGCTCACATTACTCTGGCAGCTTTTGTTTGTGGCTATTATAAATGCCAGTTACCTTTTTCTTGGGCTGGTTTTTTGTTTCGGCCAAAGGACAAAGTGTTTATGGTGCTGTCGGTCAAGTTGGTCTCTGGCACTTTGTCTAGTTGAAATTTTGCGGCTTCAGTTGGAATCTCTCATGAAATGGTACAAATTGTGGTTGCAAACACTTTAAATGTACGGATTTGCTAAGGTTTATCTGAGAATGAATGCCAAATAATAAAGTAAATGGGAAGAATTTCTTGTAAAAGAATTTCATGTCACAGAAAGTGAAGGAATTTTTATGAAACTATCCTGGAAAAGCTACTTTTACCTTTACCTTTATCTTAGTGCTAATAATTTTAATAAAAATCTTGCAGGATAATCAGGAAATTTTTAAGTGCTTCTCAATTAACAAGTTTTAAATTTCCTCTTTATATTCTGTAATTATTTGAACATCTGTTAGAGGTCCTTTCTCTCTTTCTGATTACTTGTGGCATTCCGTAACATATGTCGATTTATTTCGGGTCAAAATTTGGGCTTCATTTGGTTCTTACGCCTGCAATTGGCCTAACTCAAGCATAAATTATGCATACAAAAAGAGAGAGTGGAAAATAAAAGAGAAAACAATAAAAGGAAGCCCTGAAAGGGAAAGCGAAGGTCGAGGAAAATCAAACAAATGGCAAGAAACATGAAAATGTTGTAAAATAATTTCAATTCATTCGCATGACATTTCGCATGCCTTTGGGCCCTAATGTTGGCCGGTTGTCATTGTGTGTGTGTGCGTTGGTGCGGTTTATTGTTGTTGCTGCTGCTTTTCCGGTCCTCGAAAAAATTCCATAGAAATATTCTGTTTCTGTTTAGATTCGCTTGTTTACGGCCAAACACACAGAAAGAGAAGAAATGAAAGCACACAGAACACATCCTTGTTAAAGTTTGATTTTTATTTTTTCCTTCAACCGCTTCCTTTTGTATTTCTAATTTTGGTTTTTATTTTGCCATATGAGTCGCATTTTGCCATCGGCTTTTTATTTAATTTGTGCCATGCGAGAGGCTTTTCAATGTTAAATTATATTTATTTTAAATTATTCCGATAAAAAAACAGGGGCAGTATTGATTGAATATTTATAAATACTGAATAAATTATAATGACGTGTGTTTAAATAATATAAATTATATATTTGATGGCTTTAATGTATGCTGCATTGACCTTGTCAACAAAAAAAATGAATAAAACAATAGTTGATGCTAATTAAAAACTAAATGTAAACTTTAGAAAAACACTTTAGTGTGCTTTTTCATTGCGTCAACATGCTTTGTTTTTTTTACCTTATTAAATACGACAAATAAATTGTTTTTTTAAGCATTGAAAATAATAAAATAATTTCCATTTCTTCCATTAATTTTCTATAAATAAACTCAGCCCCTCCTAGGCTTCCAAGAAATAATTTGCGTGTTCGCCCCTTCATTTACAGAGCTTTGTCTGGCTGTGGAATCAGCTGGCATTACTAGACCTCTAATGATATGTTTTATTTTCCTATTATCCTTGTACAATTGACTTAGCATAAGCCAGCGAAAATTTCCAGTATGGCCTCAAGCAACTTGCGCATTATGGTGGAAATCTTATCACACCGGGAGGCGGCATTACATTCCCCACGAACCACACACACACAGCCAATCCTCTGAAGAATCCACCAACTCCCCAAGACGGAAAATTTTTCAAGAGGGCGGGGGTGGTCGTGGGTGTAATTCGCATTGAATGTTTGCTACAATTCGCTAGTGAATGGAATTTAGAGCTGAATGAGAGGCGAATGAAAGGGAGTTGGGCCGAGCTTGGTTGGGGTTTGATTATAAATAACGTAAAGAGCACATGAATGCATTTTGATTGTCTGCAGTAGTTTACGGCACGTTTCCTTTATTTTTTCTGCTGGTTTTCCCTCTGCTTCTAGTTTGAAGGAGTTGGAAGGAGAAAAAATGAAAATGAAAGACGACAAACTCGCAGGACGATATCTGCTCAGCGGGGCGATGCGGGGAGCGACTTCCTTAAATGGTGCACTAATGTAGAAAAGAAAAGCATTTTTTATATTTATTTGCTTGCCACTTTGCATGGAAATTCCAACTGCAACGAGGACATCGCATTTCCTTACTGCAATTTTCCAACGCGCGCGCTCCGGTTTCTCCATCACCACCCCTATTTTCCTTATTTTTCCCATACTTCCTTTTTCCTCCCGCTTCCTTTTCTTGCCTTCCTTCGTTATTTTCTGTATTTCTTCTCCACTTTTTTTTTTTGAGGCCATGCAAAATAATGTTTCATGTTGCAATAAATGTACGATTCAGTTCGTACCTCCCACCGTCGACATTCCATACTTCCTCGAAGTATGAAGCCTCCCGCGGTTCGTTTCGGAACATCCCTCCGCCCACACATGCCACTCAACAGCAACAACAAAAAAGAAGAAAAATAAAAAATGCATAAATGAAATAAAGGCAGGCGCATACATACGCGCATTGCTCATACGCAACGTTGTACGCAGTCATCCTTGCGCCCATTTTGTCCTGTCGGCTGTGTCTGCTGGGATTCCGCCGCTCACTTTTCAACAGTAAGGAACGCAATTTATTAACTTGCTCCGTCATATTTAATATTATCCGATAGAGTTCAGATTGTCCACTGCCTTAATTATCAGAGTTAACTTGAGGGAAGATTTATAGTTGTTACCATTTTTTGGAGTTTGGAAAGTTTAAAAAGGTTTTATAAGTAACAAAAGTATGAATTAATATTTAAATATTTTTTAAATGCTTATGGTTTATGTATCTATATAGATTCCCCATTAAATCATTAAAATCTTACAGCCAAAAATCTTAAAAGCACTTGGAACACGTAGCAGTTGTTATAGTCCTAAAAGCTTTTAGGAGTTTTATCCCGTTTTATCTTATCGCTGCTTTGGTCTTATGTTTATATTATAAATAATTTAGCATAAGAATACACAACAACAAATTTATTTGGAATTTTCTGGGAAATTAAACATATAAAAATAAATAACCAAAGGCACCAATAAATATTTGTAAAAACCTATTTTAAGTATATTATATTTTCATCTTTCACTCAAAACAAAAGTTTATTCTCTGCTGTTTAATTTTGTATTCCCTTTAAAATACTTTCAAAATCTCTGTGATTTAACTCCATTTAATTTCTTCCGTGTTTCCCATTACTTTGCCCTGGCAGAACTGTTGAACTTAATTAAATATACCATGTTGTGGCTCTTAATTTCGGTTTGCATGCCGCTTGTTTTGAGGCATCAATGTTTAATGAAGCGCCAAACGTTTTCGATTTCACAGACCCGGCTTTTGTTTGTCGTCCTTGCCGGTCGTCCTTTTCCCCCTTTACCGTCCTGTTAACCCAACTGGGTCTAATTTGGCCTGCTCTCTCTCCGCCTTGGTTGTTGTATTAATAATTCGTGCGTTGCGTTTGAGTCACGTTTTGCATGTCGCAAAATATTCGTGGCGCGTTGCCCTTGTCAATGTTGTCATTTCCTGCTCATCGCTGCCTCTGTTGATTTTTGCATAATTTTCTTTTTGGCCAGATAGCTTAAGGATTGTACCAAACAACACAATGAAATCGGGGACAGTATTGCAAAAAAAAAAAAAAAAAAACAGAAGAGAAAATAAAATGGTGAAGCAGAAAATTCGTTTGGACAAAAATCTATAACCAGAGGAGAAAAGGAGGAGAAAGCTACAGAGAAAAATTGAAAGGAATTCTTTTAAAGGATTTTTAGAAAAGAAATTTTAGTCTGAGTAGATTTTAAACATACTTCCATACTTCCCTTTGGCTTGAAGGCTTTCAAGCTTAAGTACAAAGTTCAATCTTTTTGCCATCTTGCTACTAATACAAATTTCTCTCTGTGGGAAAGCTGTAACACAGTCAGAAGGAGACCAAGCAGGGCAGATAAGATATCGCCCAAGTTCTGTATAGTGGAATGTTTTCATTTTGTTCGCAAGCATCAGAGCATGAAAATCAACATGCGAACTCCACTTGCTCCTGGCTCTGGATTCTGGATTTTGGCTTCTGGAATCAACTTTTATTTCTTTGTGACCTGCCGAGTGCACACCAACAGTTGGCATATGAAAATGAAAAAAAAGAAAGAGATTCAACCATAAAAAAGTAGAAATATAAATAGAAACAAGTGTTAACATAATCTTGGTAGATATACATTACATTTGGTTTATTCAGTGTAGAAATCGGATTTGAAATGCAACAATTCTTGAAGTTACTCTTCGTTATTTATAAAATAAATAAATCGAATTGTATTTTCAATTTGGAAAGCTACGATTTATAAGTTATAAGATGCTAAACCAAATCATTTTCCTTAGCTTTTACTTTTGGCTCAGTTTACCATTTCATTTTGGCCATTAGGATGCTGGTCTTTGTGGCCGACTTTTCCGTTGAAAACTATTAAAGTTGTTGAGCTCACTTTCCCTGTTTCTGGACTAAAACTTTAATTTCACTTTCTGGGACAAAGAATATATAAATATTTGCGCACTTGGCCCCCTTTTAGGCAACGCAAACAGGGCTTCAATTTCTTGGGGGAAATATTTAGAACTTCTCTCCCGGCTCAGCTTTCTGCCACCTGCCAGGATCAGGCCGAACTTTATGTCGTTTGCGAATAAAGAAAAACAACTAAAGTACATATAGCATACCAACTACCAAAATAAAAATCGTATGGATAACGTAGAACTTTTTTACTGAACAGCACGGGAAACTATTTAAATTTTCTACGATTTCTTTTTTGGGTTTCGGTGATATTCCGACTACAAAATACAAACCAAAAAAAAAAAAACAAGAAATGGAGAGGAAACTTTGCTATAAATAATTTTGCATTTTTATTGTGCATTTTATGCATTTTGTGCGCGATTTCGATTTGAAGTTGGGCTCTGAAATAAATATGAAAAGTTTTATTTATGTTTGTGGGGTGGAAAAGTCGGGCAAAAGGGGCGTGTTCGGTCTACGCCATTGGCTTTGGGGCTTAGATTTGGTTCGGGATTTTGAGCTGTAGCCTGGGAGTGGGTTTATTTGGTAGCACCGCCGTGGGCGTTATATTTATGACATTTGTTTGCCAACAACTTTCAATAGCTCAATCACGCCACCCGCCACATGCAATGGGCCAAGTTACTACCCACCTCCATTGAACCATAACACGTTTGGGAATCAACGACATCTAAAATCAAACACACAAAAGTTCAGGCTTAAGATTAATTTTAATTTGCAGAAGATTATTTAAGCCGAAGATTACTTTTTAGATTAGAGATTAAAAATAAATAAATTGTTTTATTTAAAAGGTTTTCAGTTATTGAAATCTTTGTCCTTATCTTATGTATTTTTCCAGCTCGAAGACGAAACATTTTCAATGTGAGTGCTGCCGGCTGTGTGCTCTTCCATTAGAGCTCCGCGCCACTCGGTGGCAATGAAATCGCGGAAGCTGCCGAAGGGCTTCGTGCTTTGCGGCCTCAACTGTTTGACCTTTGTCTACTTTCCGCTCGTCCTGCCCATCCTGCGATGCTCGGCCGGAGCGGCAACGGGCGGCTCGGGTGCCTCCGGCGGTGGCTCAAAGACCGCCGACGATTTCGACTATCGAATGCAGCGAGTACGAAATGTGCTCAAGGAGGTGCCGCTGATCGACGGGCACAACGATTTGCCCTGGAATATCCGCAAGTTCCTGAAGAATCAGCTGAAGGACTTTCACTTTGGCGGAGATCTGCGGGAGCTGGCTCCCTGGTCTTCGAGTGCCTGGAGCCACACCGACCTGCGTCGCTTGAAGGAGGGCATGGTGTCCGCCCAGTTCTGGTCCGCCTATGCCCCCTGCTCCAGCCAGCACCTGGATGCTGTGCAACTGACGCTGGAGCAGATCGACCTGATTCGGCGGCTTGTGCAGCTTTATCCGCATCACATGGCCCTGGTCACCACTGCCTCGGGCATCGAGCAGACTCACCGGACGGGCAAGATTGCCAGCCTGATTGGGGTGGAGGGCGGTCATGCCATCGGCACCAGTCTGAGTGTCCTGCGAATGTTCTACCAGCTTGGCGCCAGATACTTGACTCTCACACACACCTGCAATACACCTTGGTAAGGAGCTAATATATTATATTTTTATAATATATTAATTATGAAATCTAACAATTTCTAGGGCGGACTGCTGCAAAGTTGACGAACCGGGAAAGTATCCGCACATAGGCGGCCTCTCGCAGTTCGGCAAGGTAAGTGTTCTTTCACTCCTTTTGATATAAAAGGATAATGCCTATAATAAATCCCTAATCCGAATCAAACAGCTGGTGGTGAAGGAGATGAACCGGCTGGGCATGATTGTTGATCTGTCGCACGTGTCGGTGCCCACGATGCTGGATGCCCTGGCAGCGTCGCGGGCACCGCTCATCTTCTCGCACTCCTCGGCGCACGCCATCTGCAATAGCTCCAGGAATGTACCCGATCATGTCCTGCAGCGCATTGTGAGTAGAAGTCCATTATGGTCGCATTAATCCTGCGGCAGCATTTATCCAAATCCCTCTCCACTCACCCACCCACCTCTGTCCAAATCCATTGCAGGCAATAAACGGCGGTCTGGTTATGGTGGCCTTTTATCCGCATTTCGTCAGCTGCTCGGGACAGGCGACACTGCACGATGTTGTGGGTAGGTTCAGGGTTCACTGGGCGCCCCGAAAAGGGGTGAAGGCTTCTGAGTGATTAATCTTTAAACTTGTGCTTTTTGGTCCACGACCACGTCCACCCCGCAGCGCATATCAACCACATAAGGGAGGTGGCCGGCATCGATCATGTGGGCATCGGAGCTGGCTACGACGGAGTCAACTTGTAAGTACGGGGCCAAAGGACCTTCGACTGTGCACTCTGCACGCCGCATGCCGCATGCAGCTTCAATTACATTTCATTTCATTTGGCAAATTATGGTCTCTCTTTCGTCCTTTTTCGTTCTCGCCTCCGTCTCTCTCTCTGTCTCTTCCTGCCGCTCTCCACTTAAGAGTGCCCAAAGGACTGGAGGATGTGTCCAAATATCCGCATCTTTTTGCTGCCCTGCTCGAGTCTGATAAATGGTCAGAGGAGGATATTGCCAAGTTGGCTGGCAAGAATCTAATACGTGTATTCAAGGAAGTCGAAGCGGTGAGTCCACAGCAAAAAACACACTGAAATTGCTCACTTTTCTCTGGCATTTCACTATTGTTCAATGTTCTGTCCCTGAAGTATCCTTAGGTGCTCCTTTGCAATGGGGTATTGCCTTTCCAGTTCGAATTTGACACTTAACAAAAAACGAAACGAAACTGAAGAGGGTCAAATAATCTCAGTTGAATCAGTAGAATATATAAATTCTTTACGAAGATCTAAATATTTTTATTAACTCTGGAAATGTCTACATCCTTTTATAATTTATTAAAGACTTTCTCCTTTTTTAACACACTTTGCGGCACTTAAAGTATTTCTTTTAAGTCTCTAAAGCTTCCTCTAAGAACATCACCTTTCAAGGGTATTAAATATTTTGTCCCATCCTTATTAGTTTGTATTTTTTCTTGGTGTTAGGCGCGTACCTGACCGACTTAAAGACGAAGCCAGCCGAAGTGCCGGCAACTGAACACACATTTCTTAGCAAACAAACAAAGAAGTTGGAAAAAAAGGACATTGGTATGGTCTCCACCCTCTGTCCCGGTTGTTATTGCAGTTGGAAAATTCCTTTCGCAAGGATAAAAGGAATAATGTGGCTTTGCAATGGAATTTGCACATACTTGGAGTGGAAGCCAAAGGAGGAAAATGGCAAAAATTGTTGGGAGAACGGGCAAAGACCACTGCCCGGACATTGGCTTGACGTCGAAAAGACGCAAGTTGTGAAATAATTTTAAAAGGATTTTCAAATGCTTATTCCGATATTTATACACCAGCCTGACCAGCAGCAACTGGAAGCAACAGCTCCTACGCCAGCTCTGGCTTCAGCTTTGGCTCTAGTTTGCTGTTTGTTTGCAGGATGCGGTCAACTTGTTTGCCATCTCAGCTCTTGGATTCGATACAGAATTCAGAGCGGGAATAGTGTTCGGTTGCCGTCTATGTCGGGGCCCTCCAAGCTCAAGCAGCATTCAATTTGGATCAATACGGGATGCGGCATAGTCAGAGGGAGAGAGCCGAGCCCTCTTGGAGGAAGTTACTCCTCGGCATTGAACGGCACTCGAGCGGAGGCTACGAGTACCATTCAAAGGCTGGCAAAGTGGGTTTGTTTTTCAGTCCAATGGCTGGTTACTCGTAGGGTATGTTAGGAGGTTGCAATGCATGAACAGATAGCTGGCTAAACGATGCAGCACTTCAGCTCATCAATGGATGGTAGGAGATTTTCTCCCTTTAAAAAGGCAAATTAAATTATCCTTCAAATTAAATATGAGAAAAGCCTAGAAGGGAGTTTGAAAGGTTACAAATAGCGGGGATAATTAGGATGCAGTTTCTCGAAGATATACTTTATTTACAAGTTTTTATAATCCAGTCAAAATATCACAATTTAATACAAATATTTATAGTTCTGATTACCTACTAACTAACTCCTTTTGAAAAGCAAAATTAGTCCTCTGAATTAAACTATTTTAATATTATTCTCAGCATTGCAATTTCCTTCTCTCGCCGAACCAATTTAAAGATATAATAACAAAAATAAATCTTACGACCCCCTTGAACGCTGTTCGTGGTCGTAGATTTCATTGCTTTTGCTGATTATAAAAACCTCCTCCAACTACAGCCCACTTGGCCACACCCACCACCACTCACCACTCACCGCTCATCCCGCCCTGTTTTTGGCCAAGTTGAGAAGGAGATGCCGCAGCATTTTTTAATTTAGCTCTTGTCTCTCGCTGACTGAGGGACGACGACCCAGGCAAACTTTAATCATATTCTCGAGCTTTCGCCGGGACTCTCTACATTGTAATTAGTTTTAGTTCGGGGTGAATATATAATACGTAGAAATACTTAATGTCCGCGATTACAGGCGCACTTACCCCATCCGAATGGGAATGGAAATGGCAATGGAAATGGGGAAATGGTAACTACATAAAAGGAGAAGGCCACCAAAGTATTGCCTACTTTCCAGTGCGACTGATTAAAATCGTCGGGCTTTTATTGCGTTTTGCACTCAGCAGACATATATAGAATTATATACTTTATATATATATAAATGTGTGTATTTTTACTGCTGTTTATTACATGGCCATAATGCTCATTAAGAATTGTATTTTAATACGTTTCTGTTTGTTTCTGTACTTTTGTATTTTGCATCGTGTTACCCCCTTTTTATTTTTTTGCTGCTGCTGCTTTTGCTGTGCGCGGTAAAAAGTAATTAAAAATGCTACCCAACGCCTTTTATCTTTGGCCAAAAGCCCAGAGCGAACAGAGCACTGGAAATTAAGCCAGAACCAACCATATATACTTATCCCAATGACATTTGCTTTTGTTTTGCATCAGGCCAAGTCCCCAAGTTCATTGAACCGAACCCAAAATCCCACCCATTCCAGTTCCAAAAGCTGGCCAAAATAAAATACGTTATAGCCTACTTATGGACGTCGCCAGGACCCCGGACTCGTAATGCAATTAAATAATAACGAAAAGCGGGTCAAATGTTCAATTATTAGAAGCTTAATGCTGTTTTGTGCTCGGGATTTTGGGTTGTGTGTGTACTCTGGGGGACTGGTCGGACTGGTCCGACCGGTCATGGCTGTGATAATTAAGCAAGTCATAGAAATTAGGCAAAAGGCCATTTTAATGATTGCCATCTCGCACACAAACGCACAAAGGACACACACACATATACCATATATAACAGGACAAACCAGCTCATACATAATACCCTTTCGAACTGGACACGCACTCGGTCAACATACAAAGTGGGTTGTTCCTAAAAGCATTTTTTTTATTAATTTCTGAAAGATTTTATAAAGCCAGAAAAAGGTACTAAGCGATTTTAAAGTAAAAAATTCAATTTTTAATTTTAGATTTTTATTTTAACTTTATTTATAAACATTTTCAATAGATTCTAGTTCTGCGTCTTCATCATCATATAAATCACTACTTTAAGCTTTTTCATTTTTTCATTTCATTTTAGTATTTCTTTTCTCTACAGTCCTTCCACTATTTGCTCTAGATTTTTATCAGTTTTAAATGATTTTTATACATCACATGCATAGGGGCAGCTTTGGCTAAATTTATGACCCACATAAATTTTAAAACGGTTCAAAACTAAGTGCATATCCCAGGCCCCGAATAGAAGAGATGCTCCTTCCGATCAGATTTAGCAGGCGTAACCGCTTTTGAGAACACATTCCCAAGGACATTAAAGACAACAGCGATGCCCGCAAATTTGTGGGCGTGGGAGGCGGCCAGTGGATCTGCTCCCATAGCCGTTGCCATAGCCATTGCCATAGCCATAGCCCATGAACATGATAATTTTCCCGACGCCAGTTTTTATCTACACAAAGGCAGCCCTCTCTGAGGGGATGGGTTGGCAAGGAAAAGCCAAGGATTTCGGACTCCTTTACCCCCGACCCCCGCACACCACTTGTGTTTGTGTAAATGTATCTTTTATTTTAGCCTTTTATATCTAATGCGAGAGCGAAGAACGGCATTTGGCACGACACATCGCCCAAGTGGCGGCGACGGAGGCTTTGTGAGCGGCGTGAGATGGGATGTGAAATGTCCCCGGCAAATGGCAGCAATTTGTGCGAGACAAATTCATTTAAATATCTTTTTTCCGAGCCCTGTGTGCACTGGAAAATTAAGGATAAGCCTTTTAGCACTTAAAAAGTGGTATATTAAATAATTAAATTCAAATGTAAACGATACTGAAAGCGATTGTATTTTAAATTATTATTTTAAAGCAAACGAAAATAATTTTAAAATTAAGTCCAAAGAAAAGGAATCTTAAACGTAGCTTTTAACTTATGTGACACTTTATTTTTCCTATGTGTATGCATTTTCAAAGAGTGTTTCCGCTGACCTTCTTACAATTGATTCGGCTTGGGGTTGCGTTGTAGGGAAATGCGTGGCATTAGAATGAGGATTCATTTTCCGCTCCAAACTCTTCATTTATACTGTAACTGTGAACTGGGTTTGCCATTTTCACAGAGCTTCGGCAGGAGGTGGGTGGAAAATGCTGCTCAAAGGCCGGAAGAGTCTAGCCAAAAGGCAAAAGGCTCAAAGTTCCCCTAGTAAGTGGTGGGGGAGGGAGCCTCTGAGTGGGTCATGCACACAAAGTGCAATGACTGAGTCAAAGCTGACGTTTTATTGTTGTTTGTGTGGCAGGGCGCACATAAAGCCTCATAAAAAAGTCGTAAATTCGATTGTTGTGTGGCAAACAAAGCCCAGGAAATGGGACCGGCCGACCTAGGCCTCACCAAAGGACTCACTCCCCCTCGTCGCTCCCGCTCAAAAGGTGTTTGGTGTTAAAAACAAAACATTTTCTCTCATTTTATTTTGTTTTCTGTTTTTTCCCAGCCCCAGCCTTTGGTTATTTTCTGCTGTTGCGGCATTAAATGTGCTTCAATTTTTGTTAGCAATGGCAGGTCTCTGTTTTATTTAGATTTGGGTTTCCCTTTAAGGTGCCAGTCAAGCGGCAGAGCTTTCCCTGAGAGCCTTTGACTGGAAATTCATCAATAAAATATCTAATAAAAATCTGAGAAATATTTACAACAATTTAAAGCATAAGAAATCATGGAATAACTTTATCGTAGACTGAATTTTCAGTTTTATTACAGTTTGGTCTCTAATAGCCCTTTTTTGTTATTTACCAAAACTAAAGTCCAAGTCCAATTTCGGGCTGAAACTTATGAACAATATTAATGCCATATGAAGAGTATGCGAGAAGTTCCAAGAAATCATTTCTGCATTTGAAAATTCAAACAAAACTTTGGCAATTACGCTAAATAACTTTTGTAAGTTGTGCCAGCTTGGCGTACGGCGTTATGCAATCAATTTTCATCAATCAAATGCAGCTGTTGACACAACCCCAGCCACACCCTCACCCACACACACATGCCTAAATAATTTTGCTAATGGAGTTTTAACCAAAATGAAATTTTCGCTCATTTATTTACAGGTGCGCGATCAGATGGAACTTCTGCGAGTGGCACCCATTGATCAGTCAATTCCAGCCGAAGACATTATGGGCAGATCCTATTGTCGTTATCAAGGACCAAGAACGTGATAATTTCTCCATTTGTAAAGTTCATTCCCAATCCAACTCGCACCATACATATGCATATATATATCCTTTCATATATACTGTTTCACCCGTGGCATCTCCCGGTGGCGAAAATGCGAAAAAATTATGTCAAGCGTACGTGTTGTAAAGTGAAACTTGTTTTAGGTTAATTGACAAAGTTTTTCCTCCTCTCTGCTGCCCTGGTTGTTGTTATTTGTGTATTGTTTGCCAGTGCGTATGTGGGTGTGTGTGTTTGTTGGGGCAGCATGACGTTGCAGACACACATATATTGGCACAGGAAAAAAAAGGACGACTTTTTTTGCAATCGCTAAAAGTCGAGCAGCTGGACAGCTATTGTTGCTGCACTGCAAAAATTAATCTTATTCAGAAAAGGTTTAAATCTTTAGGAGCTTTGAAAAGGTGTTTAAAATTTCCCTTTAATTCTTCTTTAAATATACAAATTTAAGCAGGAATATTTTGAAAATTTTCCTTTATTAAAATTAATATTTTTGTCAGTGCCAACAACTTTGTGCGCAGCTGGCATTGCCCATAAACAAATACAAAGTGGCAAGAGGAGGCGCCACCCACCCACACCCCCTCACTCACACACACACCTCCGTAACCCTCCCCACCCCCCACTAAACTCTCCTACCCCGATCCCTCTCCCACCATAAACTAGCCAACATTGTGTAAATATCATTGCCATGTTTATTTTTATCTCTAGCTCTAGCTCTAAGTCAGGCTAAAAGAGGACAAGCGTAAAAAAAGAATGCAAAAAGGAAAATATATATACATATATAAATCCATAGCACGGAAAAACAAGAAAAAGTAAGCCCTATAATAGCTAAAGTAAAGCACAGTTAGCCTCAAATTAATAAACCAAAAGAAAAGTGGAAAATGTTTGCAAAAAGCCGAGACAAAAGTCGACACTAATCCCAAGCTAAATGTTGGTCGGGAAGGAAAATCTTATTTTTCACAAGGTATTTTTTCTATGAAAAAGTTATTAAAGTTTACAAAGAATATAGCTAATAGTTAATGAAACTGTTAAATTCTTATTTGCGACATTTGCTGGGCCGATGCGGATCCGGAAATGGCAACAAAAGTTCATTAATCTGGCCTCATTAGCTCAGCTCACGCAATGAAACGATTTAATTATAAAAAATTATGCGTTTAAAGTGTTTTTTAATTTTGTTATTAACCTAAATGAAATTCCCATTTAATTAGTTAATTAACATTAAACATTTAATTGGCCAAGGGTTAAAACAAAACGAGAGCACGTAAGCCGAATACAACAAAATTGAATGAATGCAGTTGTAACCACAATTTTTGCATCATTTGTAAGGCTTAAAAACGAATCTTTTAATCAATATTCAAGCGGAATGGTAAAGCATTTTATAATTAATAGATCCATAAAAAATTCAACCCGCCAAAATTGCAAATAAGTTCACCAGCAAAAGAATTAAGCGATGAATACCATTAAATAGCATTTGCATAGAAAAGGAGAGCAAATTTAAGGACGATTATTCGAGGACATTTATCTCATATACTCATCTATATCACACAGACACACACACACACACTGATGTATAGATATGTATATTTAAATATTTGGTTTTAATTTAGTCATCGAATTTGCATAAGCAGAAAGGAGTTTGCCTTTCCAAACAACAAATTAATGCAGCTCAAATTATAAAACTGGACTTTTTGTTTAAATAAAATAAAAGTTGGAAAACTAGGATAAACAACAAACAAAATATTTAACGTTTAACTAGGTGAAGGTCGAAATAAAAACAAAAGGAAATAACACATGTGATCAAAAATAAAATTAAATTACAAATATATATTATTACAACATATATATAAATTACTACGATAATTTAATGTTTAAAATAACACAGAGTTACAAAACGAATTCAACCATTTTTACTGCTGATGGAAATTGAAAACACACAACTAAAGTTTATCGATTACAAATAGCATAAAATAATATGGTAAATCTAACTGTAAACCTATAGTAAAAATTCTTGAAAAACCGCTGAACTTTGTGGAGACAGCGAAGACCCTGTAAATATTTGTATGAATACCGATCGAATAGTCATAATAATTGTATGAAAAGTATGTCAAGTTGTGAAATGGAAAATAACCGAAAACCGAAAGCAGAAAATAATTATATTAATTCATATGTGTAAATTGGAAGATGTCGTAAATGGCCAGCAGAAAAATACCAAAAGAAATATAAATAAATTTCAAAAAAATTATAAGAGTAATTGAAAGTGTGTTTTTGTGGGGACTACAACTTAAAATTAACCAAGGAATATCTGAAAAAGGGACAAAATAAATTTATTTTAAACGTAAAACAATACATTTTCAGAGTTGTTCAAAAACTTTCTTTTTTGGCCCCCAGTTTGCAGTGCTTCCACATTTGCTTTTCACAATCAACACCCACGAAACTCTCAAGGAAACCAGTCTGTGTCAGCGAAGCTCTTCAACAACCATCAAACACTTTCAGCTCCGCTTTTGTTTTTTTTTTTTTGTTTTTTTTCGCTTTATCCTTATTGTGATGATAGCACTCGGAACACACATTCAGACAGGCACTTGGCCCGCACATCCTTCCCGTATCCGTTCATCTGTCTGATGTAGTCGGTACTGGCTTGTCAATTCGAACGTAAAAATAAAAGGATATGCCATTTCGTTCCAGTTTGTTTATATCAGCGCATTTTATTCGCTCTAAGCCGTGGCAGATAAAACTCCTGTGTAATTTATTTGCGCTTTGGTGGCCAAAAAGAGTTCAAACTGTGAAATATCATGGCATTTATTTGGGGCGAAGGTCAAGCATTTGGAATCCCACTCGCCGCAAACCACATAACTCAATGCTCGTAAAACTTGCAAATATTTCACATTTGTTTTATTCCCAGCTCTCGGGGTTGGGCTGTGACGCTGCGAGCGTTAAAAAACTATGCATCAAACGGAACGAAACGAAATGTATGTTTTACATAAAATTTCAATTAAATGAAATAAAGTTTCGGTTTTTGGGTGTGCAAAATCGTCCTTGGCAGCAGCAGCCCTAGTCCCGGCCCTGACGCTACAGGAACCGATAGCCGGGGGCTGGCTGGCAACGCACGTCTCCTTTAAATCATCTCGCTGGCAGCTGAAATGAAACTGGCAGTGGCAACAACTTTTGTTAAACATTTGTTACCAGCAGCAGCCCCACCACTGGCAGCACCAACAGCCATCACTTACCAGTGGAAACTAATAAAAGTAATAAAAATCGAGCGTGGCAAGTCCCGAACCCGAAGTAAGGCGAAACGAAAGCAAATGATGTAAGGATTGTAGATGAAATAAAATAGAAAATACTTCACTGTTTTTAAGGTTAAATATGTATTTTACTTAATGCTAAAAAGAAAAATTTTTTAGTTTAGTTTTAAAAAAACATTTACCATAAGTTTTATAACAAATAGTTATATTTATCAAGACTCAGTAAAGAATACAGTATAAAAAGAATTGTTAAATAAATTCGTATGTTCTTTATAAATGTTGTTTTTTTTAATTAATCAATTTTGTATGTTTTTAAATATATATAAATCTGTATATTTTCTGATTAAAGTTTCTTATTTAATTTGTAAAATATATTACAATTTTTATTACACCATTTAGTTTTATTTATTGTTTTCTAAGTTATACTTATTAATATGTAGAATAGTTTGTATCTTTTGAAATACATTTTAATACCTTTCATCTTGTGCTTGTTGCCCTTAAATACTTGGCACTATATTTCCACTCCAAAATCCTCTTACAATAAATCTGAGCTGGCCAGTCCTGAAAGAACCGAAAATATGAAAGCGGGAGAAAGGGAGAATGCGAAACCTCAGCAATAATAAATAAATATAAAAAGCATGCGTGTGTGCGGGCCAGAAAGAAAAAAGGGAAAAGTGAAATAAAAAAATCATACTAAACATTTTCGTTTAGTTTCCAATGACGATTTGCTGGCCCAGAAAACCACCCACCACTCAATCCAACTCGGCACCCAAAGTATTGGTCCCCCATTCACCCAACACACATAAAAATAAAATGTATAAAAATAAATAATAAGCTGAAAAATAATTTATCAAAATTTTGTTCTACTTAATTACTTACTTAAATACTTAAATACTTAATTATACACATTACTTGAACAATTCATTTAAACATTTAATTCAAAGAAAACAATTTTAATTAGAAAAGGTACTTTCATTCTTTTTAAAATGTAACTTAAAAATCAAATAAAAATCATATAAATTTATATATACTTATTTTAATCAAAATTGAATTCCTCTCATATTAAACTACATTTTTTCTTGCAGTGCATTTCACCGCAAACAATGTTGCCGCCTTATCCGGTCCATTCTCATTCCCGACTTTTGGTGGCACCCCTCGATGGCCCCGGCCCACGGAGTGCCACCAAAAAGGATTGCTCTACGCCATAAATTGTTGTATTTTATTGTCCAATTTCTTTTTATTATTTTTCTGTGTTTCTTTTTGTGAGTTTTTTCCGCGTTGTGTTGCTTATGCTTCATCTAGTGCTTCGGCTCGAGTTTTGTGCTCTTTTTTTCGGGCACTTTGAGCCACATGCTGAGTTGTCCTAGGCAACCGGACCAAGATCTGGACCCTGGCCTCTGGACCGCGGACAAACTTGGCCGACATTCTCATTGTCCTTGTTGGAAAAATGTTTTTTAAAAATAAAATGTAAGCACATACACGCGCTGGCACACAAGCGATTATTTTTGAATTATTAAATGGACGTAGGGGTTGGGAAGAATTGTATTGTTATTTTCCGCTGCTTCTGCTAAACAATTAACAAATTCCTGAAATATTCAGAGTGTCAGTGCACAACATTTCAGCCCTTCTTGGCATTGCTGCAATTGAAGTGGAAAAGTGGAAAGTGCAGAGCGGCAGGGGGGGAAATGTCTTCTTTAGCGTGGCGGAAAAGTTGAAACGAAAAGTGGTCATGCTGTGAAGTGGAAAAAAATAAGAGAGGGTATAAAAAAATCAGAAGAATCGAATTGGGTTTCACAGGCACTCAAAAAAATTAATGAAAAGAATTTGCATATATTTAAAACATAATATTAAAATAAAGTAAATAAACTCTTATAAAATCCGCTTGTTGGAATTGATATTTATATTCTCACTTATATAAAAAAATCTGCATTAAATACCGTATGAAATAAACCCATATTCCATTTGAATTTATTTTTTATTTGTATCTCCTTTCCGAAAATATATTATTTAGCTAATTAAAAAACACCATGAATAATTTTCTTTATTTACTTTTAACACCAATTTATTAGAAAATTCAGAAATACATTTTTTCTGCGTCTGCTGAACATATCTCATTTTCGGCCAACAGTGCGTATGCGTAACGCGGCAAACATTTTAATGAGCGTTTGCATAACAAATGCGGTTTTCAGCATTCGATCAGCCAGAACCGACAGACACAGAAACATCACCCAGCCACCAACCACCCATCATCAACCCACCGCAACCACAGCGAATGGAAAGAGCTGAAATTTCCAGCAAAAATGAAACTGAGTAACTGTTACATGCAATTATATTTAATGATGATGTTTATTATATAATACACTCACGCACATGGCCCTTTGATTGTTATGTTGATGAAACGATGATGCTGGCAGGATGATGATTTTTTCATCTCCCCCCGCCAAAGCTCATTTCCATTTATAAGAATTGATTCGGAATTAAGTAAATTGAATAATTTATAATGCAGTCGGTGGGCATTATAAAACCCGCATTCATATCTATCTCGTCAGCAGCTGGGGTCCCAATGTGTGTGATGTCCTATATTCATATTTCAGACAATTGGTCCTTCGTTTAGTTAAGTCCCAGCTAAGCTTTGAACAGATGTCCTGATGTCCTGATGCCCTCATTTGCTATAGCCACTCCCCATAAAAGCAGCAGCAGCAGCTGACCACTGGCTGAGCCTTTGTTCCGATTTAAGCCATTCGTTGGAAAGACTCATCCCAATCGGAATAATTTAAAATCATTGAAAGAAGGGTGGAGAGGCTTAATGTACTAAGCAGAAAAATTCCAGAATTAAAAATTAAAATTAATATATATTTTAAAGGCTTTATTTATTCAAATTTCTGCTCCGTGCAAATTTTTTGAAAACCTTTTCAAGACTCCCTGCTTTAGAAACCGAGAAATCTCCTCCTGAACCAACGACATATGCTGTTGACAACCGCAAGGCAATTAATGCTTAGCACCACAAATCCTTGCCACAGCATCGTAAAATATCAAAAAGTTTCTGAAGAGAGAAGACGAGTTCTACGCCGGAATGAATCCAATTATGTGCTTAATCACTAAGAAGCCCCAACCAAGAGGACCAAAGACAGGGGAGTTCCGGGAGAGGAGAAAGCGGTCGAACGGCGTTGACAACGCCGGCTATGTTTGAGTGTGAAGTGATGACGATGGCGACGTGTTGTCAAAGTGACAAGTGCCCACCCACCCACACACACACTGGCACACTCAGTCACTCACTTACGTGCCTTCCTTATTCCAACTTACTTGCTCATCTACACACACTTGCAGATACAGACAGAGAAATAATGGGTTCGAACTTCATCTTTGTTTATTATTTTTATTTAATTGTTGTTGTTGAAACTATTGCTTTCTATTTTAGTTTAAATAATGCTATATAGATTAGGCCTTATATTTTTAAATATTTATTAATGATCAATATCATTAACATTATAAATTATTCTTTATCCTTTACTATACAGTGTCGAGTCCGAAATTACTCTGAATCTCTAGTTAAATTTCTTGATTATTTATTAAATTATTTTCAGTGTACACTCACACACATGTGCGTAACGTAACGCTCGTTCTTCCAGGCACTTGGCTCAACATGTGGCATGGCTTAAGGCGCACGGCCGGACGGCCTGAGCCTTTAAGCATTAAATACTTTAACACACAAGCGCTGTTAAAATTTATTCATGGCCGTTTTTAATGCCAGCGGGACGCGGGGTCGAGGAGGAGCTGTTGTGGAGGCCAGGACTTGACATGCAAATGTCTGACTGTGTGTGTGTGTTTGTGCTGGGATGGGTGACGGGAGTCCTTCCAATGATTCTCCCTTTTTTTCCCCATTTTTTTTTTTACCCCAGCTGCCTCTTGCTCTCTGCTGTTATTGTTGCTCCCACCAGCGTTTGTTAAGCATGCTTTTGAAAAGCTATTGAATATGTAACCACCCTCTCCTCCCCAAGGATCAGAGGTCCTGCTTGTGGCACACAACTGCCCCCCATCCACAAGGCCCGTATAATGGCTATTTTTTACACTCATTTAGCAAGTGCCCTAAGGAAAGAGTATAAGGACTTCCTTCTCAATTAGACTTCCATATTAATTTTGTATTTTAAATATGATTTAATAAAACTGAAAAAGAGATCATTACATAATCTGTTAATTACTAATCAATTAATAGGAGCTTTAGAAAGGTAAGTCATGAGTAAAATATGTAAAATTTGCTCTTCTTTTTTATTTTAATTATGTCTTCTTAGTTTCAATGTTTGAACTAATAATTACCGCTTAAGAAGAGTATTCATTTGTGAAGCCTCACATGCAAAATAAATAAATCTTGTTCCTTTTTTTTGAGTCCCACTCTCGACCCTCTGTACCATTTCACATGAATTTCATATCGCCCCGAGGGGCCTGAGGAGGTCCTTGCAGGCCTGGCCAAAGGGGTCGTTGTGATCCAATCACTGGTTAAATGGTGAGTGAACGATGGGGGCCACGGCCGCTTTCATTAGTAGTGCCAACAGCGAATCAGTCCCACACCCTCTTCGGTATCAATCGACATTGTGCTGAAAGCGGCAATTTAACACTTTTGCCCCACTGCCTGCCAGCCGATAAGGCGCCGCATTGCCCTCCCTCAAATATTTGAACATTTAATTTTAATTTTCAACTTTTTCCGCACTCGCACCCCGTGGCCTGGGGCCCGACACATGCGCAAAATATCTGTCACTCTGATGCCTTCAGGCTTGACTTTACATTTCCCACTGCCAGCAGGCTTTTCTTTTTCGGAAAGAGAGGGAGAGAGAGAGAGAGAGGTCTAAATTACCCCCGTCGTCTTTTGATTTGCTTAAAGGTTAAGCGACTGTGACATTTCGCCCAGATTTCAGGGGCAACAGCCTCCTTTGTGCGTATCCTGGCAAACAGCAGCCGGTGTTGACACAATTAAAAGCTCCCTAAAAATTATAATACAAATGTTTGTCGACTTGAGCGCAAATTAGTTGGGTTACAAGCAAAGGAACAACAGCATAAAAAATTATTACACCGAAAGCCATGACTTTTGACATTTTTCGGTGACACCAGAGAGCGTTTCGCTCTCGTCTCACTTCCAGGATGCGAAGATGCCGCCGAAAGACAACTCCTTCAGACATCAGTTGCTGCCATTTCCGCATCCGTTTTGCTTTGTTAGTCCGCTTCCTGTTTCTGTCTCAGTTTCTCCTTAGGTTACTTTGGTATCTGTGTGCGGTGTATATTCTGGGTGTCTTTGTGCGATTTTGGTTTCATTGCACCCATTGCCGTGGTTTCCCCATTGTTCCCGGCTCCAACTGCACTTAAAATGTTTATAAAGTTTTCCCTTTCGATACCCTTTCGAAAGGGAAGAGATTATATGTCAGCTACTCAATATTATTTTCATTTTTATGGAATACAAATTGCTGTGATGAGAGTTCATACTTTAATGTTGATCTTACCAAGCCTTTCTTATATATACATATTTTTTCTTTTTAATAGCTACATATAAAAATGAATAAAAATGTTCATAGAAATAATCCTTAAAAGCTCATAACTTTTTCTAATACTTAACCAAGAAATTCGGCTTAGTTTTAATACCTGCAGTAAAAAGCTTAAAGACATTTCCCATAAAAAAGGGCATAGATCCTGCGTTGTTGAGCTCAGCTTTCAGCTTTCCTCCTCTTTCGTTCATTTGCTTCCTGAGCTGCTTCTTAATCCTGCAGCTGAAATTGTTGCTTTCCTTGCTGCAAAAGTCCTCATTTCTATTTCGGTAGCAGCAGTTAGCTTATTTTTGTTGCTGCGGCGGAATTTGGTATTGTCGTGAGGTTTCCTTTGGCAGCATTTTCAATCAGAGAGCAACGTCAAATAAATTTGTTGATAAATTGAAACTATGGTCTCTTGATTTTGGGTAAAACTTAAAAGAGCCTTACTACTACGTTTATCCTGACCTTGTAACAAATTTTGTGCAGGCAAAATTACTTTGTAATTCCAGCAACTACTATTTAACATTTTAATGTGGCTTTTCCGGGGGAAAAATCTACCATTCCATCGAATAGCTTTCGGGCTTAAACAAACTCCTTTTGTTCTTTTGCAAATTTATTTGGTTTACTTTGGAATTTCGTTGTGCTTTATTTTTAAATTGCAATTGTTTGGTGTTCTTTTTTTGTGCTCTCTTACTGCTGTGTATACTTTCCTTGTTATTTTTGCTGTTTAAATATGCCGCAGTATTTAGCATGACAACGACTTTGACAACGGCAACAAGCTCCGAGGGACCCTGTTCTGGCTTGTTTTTTCCCATCCCGTGTTCTACCCGGTTTTCCCTGTTTTTTCAGCCAGGTTCAACAGACTTTTCCGACTGCCAATATTTCAGTTGCTTTTTACATTTGCTCCTCTCTTTCTCTATCGCTATTTGTCTCGGGCCCTCTTGGCCCAAACCCTCGCTGGAATGTGTGTTTGCTTCCCTGTTTGCCTGCGGCTTTCGCTTGCTTTTATGGAATTAATTAAAACTTCGCTGGGCTGATTTGCCGAAAACCGAAAAATAAAAATCAAAGCATAAAGGGGAGCCAAAGACAATGTTTTATGTGGTTTTTGGTCCCAAAACTTAGCTCAAACAATGGACAACACTGGTTCCAATCAGGGCAAAAGTAACTTAATAAAGCTTTCGTAAAACAAGACCTTATTATGTGGTTACATTTGTGTTAAAATGAGTTGTTTGCATTCTTTAATGAACCCAAATATAGATTAACAACTAAAAATAAATTTAAAAAGACATTTAAACTTGTAAAGAATTTATTAGGGGCCCAATATTTGCATCACAAAATGTAATTTATTCTCAATTGCTATTCATTTGTTTCAAAAGCATGTGAGTGGGTGCGGTGCCCTCGAAAAGTAGTCACAATTTTGCATCCTTTCAGTGAAAGGGCCGCTTTCCGAATGGCATCCGTTTAATGACAAATTCCAAACAAACCGCTCGCCCTTAGCCAACTAACATACCGGCAAATCCCATTCAATCCAATCCCCAAACAATGCCAAACGAAGGACAATCCTGCTGCTGCTGCTGCTGCTCTGCTGCTCGCCGGCTCTCTGGGTTCGGGCCATTTCACGTGTCTGTGCCCGTGTTGGGGCCATCAAGCCAAGCCACAGGCAGTGAGTAGCCTGATTTTATGCATTTTATTATCTGCCTTAGTCACGTTTCAATTTACGGCCCATTGGCGGTTACAATTTGCAATCACGTTTCGCTGGCAACTCACAACCGCCAGCCAACTTTCTCCGGCCTGACACCTTTATTAGGGTCTGGCACCAGCCACTCCAACTCCTTTAACTCCTCCAACACCGCCAGATCCAACAGCTCCAAGTCTGCTCCAACTCTGTTTATCATATGTCCGCCGATGTTGGCCTCGTTGTGGTTCCCTTTTTTGCACTGTGAAAAAGGAAACACAATCTTATTTGAGAAGGAATTCAAAGATTAATGGTTTCCGTAGACTACTTTTAATTCTGAGCTATCTTAAAAATAGTTTATATATTAGTAAAGTTTTAAAAATACTTTAAATTTATATAAATCCCTAAATTTCATATGCGTTTCTATATATTTATTTAATATTTTCTTTGGCCAACCTAAGAAGTTGTATTTATTCTGATTTTCTCTCTGTGTTTTGAGGCTTGTTTTAGTTTTTGAATTTATTGCCATTTCTTATTATTCCCACCTTTTCCTGTACCACAGTCTCGCCTTCCGTTTTTCTTTGTCTTGCGTTTATAACTTATTTTTCCCGGGCAGGTGCAAATGTTCTTGGCCCTAGTCTTACCTTTGTCCCATCCCAGTCGGTGTTTGTGTCCTTCTTTCTGTACACCTGACCCGCACGTCTGCCTCGGCTTCATTGTTATGTCCTTTATCTATGACGGTTCATTGTCCCGGTACGCTTGCTGCTCGCTGGCTGCGAGGAACATCCTAAGACCCTGGGCAGACTCAATTTCACTCCCTCGGCTTTGCACCTGTAGCGCCGATTTCCTTTTGTCTGGGTCACGTGAAGTGCACAGGAAAAAATCGTAGTAGTTTTGATTAAATTCTTAAAAAGATAAGAAAAATAATCGAAGCTCATTTTGGTTTGAAAAAAGGAAAAGGGTTAAGGTTTCATATATATTATTTTATTTCCTCTTTGAAAGTTAACAAGTAAAATATATAAATACAAAATTATACTTTATAAATATCTACCACATTTATTTTCCGTGTATGAACTCCACGTAGTATCCGGTGCCAGTTCAGACTGCAATCGTAAATTGTAACTTTTTATTACATAATTTCTGTCATTACCCTGCAAATGGCGAATGGTGGGTTAAATTGCCTGGCCACCTTTAACCCACGTCTTGCGGCCATATTCGTAATGACTTCAATACATTTCGACTGTCGCCGCCTGACTGACGTTGCCTGCTCCCATTTTCCGCTGTCCGCCATTTCGCTTTTCCACTTTTCCGTCCATCCACCTCACCTTTCTTAGCTGCGTGCTGTGCATACATACGCTGAAAGTGGCGGCCCACTGTCTTGCCTTTATGAGCCTTTTACTGCCCCAGCCTGGGTAATGTTAATTTAAAATGTAATTAGTTTAAGTAACGAACACACTTTTCGGTGCCCCGCAGCTCGCCGCATTTTTATCTACCAATTTTCCAACTCATTACCAGGAAGGAGAGCGAAGTTAGATCCGGGTGAAGAGCTTGGGAGAGTCTTAGAAGGAACTGAAGTCGATTTTCGACCACTAAGGTAGTTTCCTGTGGCATTTGCAGTTCATTTTACTAATTACTTTGGAATATACATTAATTTTAGTTTAAGAATGAGAAATCTTTTTATTTATTCATATTTATTTATCAGAGTTCTCAATTATGTTTGGTCCTATAATTACCCTTCTAGTTAGGCCTTTGAAAACGTGCTTTCCATTTTAAAAATAGTTAACCAGCACACCTGCATTCACCTCGTCTAATTCTTGGCAACATTTTAAATGAGTTTCCCAGTTGCTGTGCATAATTTTCGCATTTACGAGAAACTTTTATCCCACTTTTCCCATTTTCTCCTGTGCTAATTTCTCTGGCTGCCATCATAAATCAAACAGCCTTTTGATCATCAGCAACGGCCCAAGGACTCAGGCAGCTGGCGGGGGAGGGCGGAAATGGGATGGGGGTGGTGTCTGCAATCTGGGAGCAGGACTCTAATTAGCTGCCGCCTTGGCCATCCCTTTGGCTTGTTAGCTTTGTCAGCTGGCTTTTTATATCTATTTTTGCTTCATTAAACCAATTTCCGTGTCGCTGTCAAAACAACAATTGATTTCCGCGCCAATCGCCAGTCGCCAGCTGAGTCCTTTGAGCTCTAGTCGGTTCGTCCTTCGTCCTGCGTCCGTTTCGAGCCCCATCTTCCGTTTTCTTCGCTGCGCTTTCTACTGCCCAGCAATTTTCCTTTTGCGGCTGGCCACTTGTGTTTACATTGGCAGCTGCTGACAGTAACGAGTTGTTCAACACACGTCCAAGCTCATGTCCACGTCCAAGTCCAAGTCCACGTCCACGTCCACATCCACGTCTCTGTTGCAGCTCATCGTCGATGTCCTTTGTCAGCACATCGCCTGTTTGTCTATCACTCTTCCTTGCACAATGGCAAAACGGCAGTGTGCGCATTTGCAAATATTAAAAGAAAAAGTTTACAGAGAAGCCACAGGCCCAGAGGTTCATCCAGCTGCAAGGAAGCTTGATCTCTGTTACCAAGAATCAATGTGTTATTGCTGATGTCTGCAATAAAACTTACTGATGTTCTGTATGCCTTTTGTACACTTTAAACATTAAGTTATATGCTTTGGATATATATTTAGAGGAAGCCTTTATTTAAATACAAATATTAAGGACACATGTAAAGCTTTTTAAGATCAAAATCATTATCAATTGTTGATTATTTAAACTAGAATTTTGATTTAATTCCCAAAATTTACAAACTTCTTCAAACTTCTTGAAAATTCGACTACATTTAAGTTCAAATTTTGTTCTCTCAGCTCAGAGAGCACCTTAAGTTCGATAATTTCTCATACCTCCTTTGGAATTCGCCCGAGTTTAATGCAGCAGAAATTATTTGCATTCAGGCTTTGCCTGCCATTTTTCTCGCCAGCTATGCCAGCGATGCAAGCGGGCTTCTTAGCTGCTCGGGCACGTTATGTTGGTCGGGCCAATATGATTGAGCGACTTTGGCTCGCACACGTGCTGCCAATATGTGTCTGTTTGCCATGTGGAAATGGCGAGGCATTTGCAGCAGCACAGTTCGTTCTGCGTGCATTGCAATTTAAATAAATATATTTTCCATGGCTGTTGCTAGTGCTTCTGCTCCTGGAAAATATCGGGAATACCGTCAAAGTCGGCAAGTCGAACAAACAAAGCAGGAATGGCAGGAGCCGGAAAAAATACTAGGAGCAGGAGCAGCAGCAGGCACAGGCACAGGCACAGGTCTGGGTTTGGGGTACGCATAATTTACCAAAGCGACCGGGAACTGCAGTCCCGGGCTGCTCCTTTCAGTGTGCGAAATTATTGTGTGCTTTTGCCGTGCGATTTACTTTGCCGATTGCAATGAGATACCATGCGCCCTGCCATTTCACTCCATCGTGGCCCGTTGCACACTGCGTATACGTAACGTGGCGCAACATTGCGCTTCGCAGGCCCATTGAAGCATGCTGGCAAATACATCTACCTCTACTTGTAGCAATATGTATTTACATTTACGTAGAACACATTATCGTACACACATATCGCCGACAGATGGATATGCACAGAGCTACAAATGCTCAATATGGCACTTTTGGCTGCACATTTTAATACCCGCTGATGATTGGGTATATAATATGAGAGAAATGTATTAAACTATTTGGTAAATAATCATTTAACAACATTTAGCATTTAAAAGACATTTTCCATACAGATTTTATTTTTTTTCATACCTTAGTCTTGCTGTGAATGTTTCAGGATGAAAGGGAAATTTGTATTCCTTCAAAATGTTTCACTCTCTTAAGCCTCACAGATAAATTGAAAATAAACCGGGTATCCCTTCGTCGAAGTATCCGATTACGAGGCGCTTACTTTTTGGCTCTGATATGACTCGTTGGCTTGACAGCCATTGATCTGGCTTATGCTAGTTGGCAGCCACAGTCAGCGGAGGTGAACAGCGTTGGTCGATTTTGGCAATGTATCCACTGGCATTGTGGCATTGTGACATGGCCATTTTATGGGCAAAAGAATACCGAAAATTGGTTGCGTGTTTGCGGATTATGAATATTTGCACAATGCACTTGAATTTTAAATTTTAGTGGTCATCCTTAAACACTTTTGCGAAAGTAGCCGCGGCAACTAAATTAAATTACTTTTTGGCAATTCACTTAATGGTGCGTCCAAAGCGAATTCGCCATGAATAATTTAAAATATTTATCGGCTCCCCCCCTGAGGCAGCCATAAAACCCATGCCGAGCAAATTATGCACATTAATGATATCAAAATGTGCGAATAAACATTTGAATTATGGCCCGGCCTCTGCCGCCCAACTAATTGTATGTGTGCTAGTGTGAACTTCATTTTATTAATTCATTTAAATTCATAGCTCAATATTCGCCCGGCACCCAACTCCCACTCGCACACGGATAATTTCGAAACTAATAAAGCATAAGCTCCATAATTAGGTGTGTGTCCCAGAGACCACTCGCTACCCCAAATTGGACATCCCCCCACTAAGACTCTATTATGTATATGTACATACTATTCGTAGATGGATGGACCGCAAATATGTAATTTATTTTACTAATTCAGCAGGTTCAACCTCGGGAAGCTGATTGCTCACGCATCTCCGGACCATGCAAAGTGGTCGTCTTCCCCGTCAGCACCTCATCTGCTACCTGGTACCTTCTACCGAAACATACGCATAGCACACTCCTGGGAGACAGGACATTAATGGACATCGAAATAATCAAAAACTAAATTTTCCTCGTCCGGTCCTTGGGGTCGAGTGACCAAGGACCCCGGCTCCTCCTCATAAGCTGACGCTTCCAATTCGAGTTTTATACAAGAGAAAGAGAGATACCGCACTTCACTTTGCTTCGACATTCATGAATTCATTCATAAATTATTGCTCCCAGTGCAGTCATAAAGTGACCGAGGCGACCACCAAATATCAGGCGATTGCATATGGTCAGCAGAGGAGGAGCAGCTCCGAGCTGGCCGGTCCAAGGCTGTGTAGGAGGAGACTCTGGGTCATTGGGTGGCTGGGGGGTTGTTGTTGGGGGTCGTTCCGTAATGGTACTCGGTGGGCGGTGCCTCTGATTGAACTTACGCAAGAGCTGCTCTCTGCTATGCTCCATTTCGCTGTTGGCTGAATGGAAGTTATTCGATATCCGTTGACAGCCTTTGATTTGCGAACTTGTTAGCCCTCTCTGCCTGCCAACTACCCTATTTGCTCTTGATTTCATATTTTTCCAATTGCTTTTCGAATATAAACAATCAGAAAGTGAAAAAAGGTTGTGAAAGCAAGTCTAGGTTTTTGGTTTTATATTTTTCTGATTGCAGTTATAGGTTTATATAAAGTCTCGGGAAAAATAATAAAATTATTTAACTAGTTTTATATATTATAATTGAGAGAATGGTTTATTGGGAAGTTCAATTTGAAACTGATCCTGAAACAGTGATTGAATATGCTCTCGTTTCTATAATATAATTACAAATGATTGTATAATTATTAACCATAGGGATAACTCTTACATTGCAACCTAACTTGGTTTGATTATATAAAATAAAGGTGAAGAATATAGACAAATATTCCCTAAATAGCATTAAAGATAAAGATACATTCTTTGTTAAATCATTATTACTATATACATATAAACCATAGTAGACTTTGACGATTATCTAAATAAAATAAGTCTTTCTAACATTAAATCTGAATCACCAGCTCTCTAATGTAATCCTTAATATAGAACATATATAGTTAAAGATCAATTTCAGAAAATGAAGAAATAAAAAGATATAAATTTAAAGTTTATCTAATTAAAGACCCAATTTTCTTTTCGTATTCATAGAGATTCACATTAGGTCTGATGCTGGGTGACTGCCTTTCGGCTGGACCTGCCGTTTCCAATTTTCAATTGTGTCGTAAGGCCAACGAGGATGACATTCCCCGGTGATTCCGCCAGAACCCAATGCAGTGGCAACCATGACAAATGAATTGGTTAACAAACAGACAAATCGCTGCCTATCGCTGCAGTAGGCGTGGGCGTGGCCAGGACAGAGGAGACTAAAGCGAGCGGTGGGCGGTGAAGCTACCCGTGGGTCCAAAAGAGCGGATCAATATTGCGTTTTGCACTCAATGGAGACCGGGCTTCCAATTTCAGATGACAGCAGGACGAGAAAGTTGATGCCTAATAAGCATCTAAGCAGGACGAGTGACCAAAAACAAACTGGAAAACCGAAAACCGAAAACACAAAACAGGAAAACGGAATGAGAAACATCAAAATTTTGCACGTGTTGCTAGTTCCCAGAGTTGTGCGGCGTTTGGGGTATGTGTGTGGGTGTGGTGTGTGCCCTGTATGTGTGCTTGTGTGTTTTTCCATGCAAGTTTTGAGGATGCAAAAACAAAAAGTTTTGCCAGGACATTCGAGGCAGGGCTGTGAATGCATTTTGATTGCATGCACATTGGTTTAAAGATAGGTTATGTTTTCTATTCGAAATGTTTATTTGTAAATATTTTTTAAACTAAGAACTACATATTTTTGAATTTATAACCTTTTGTTGTACGATTTTTCTTATAAACTTTGAACTTATAAAGTAAAAAGTTTATATATTTTCTTTCTAAAATGAATAATCATAAACATAAACATCATAAACAAATTTTGAGAAGTGATGACATCTTTTGACATCATATTTTATTTAAATAATATTTTTTGAAAAGTAAAATCCCACCGTCAGCGGCCCAATTTCTCCCACCTGTCTTGGGTGTTGTTTTAAGCCCGAGGCAAAGAGCAGGAAAAAATCATTGCATAAATTTCCCAGCTGCAACAAATATGCAAAGAGTTCAGTTTAGTTCAGTTCTGTTGGGCCCAACTGGGTCTTGTTGGTCCGTTTGTTGTTCAATTGCCGTGTGCCAATAGCTGCAGGTGGGGTAAGGACCCAAGATTTCGCCAGAGGGCGGCCCAACGACCAACAGCCAACAGTCTACAGTTACCATTGTCTGTATGTTGCCACTGCCAGGACCTGCCAATTACAGAGTCGCGCTGACTGTTTGCCTGTCAACAGGCGAGGTCCGTAAACCGCACCTCCGGCCTACGTCTCTGCATTCGGCACTTGCTCATTTATTGTCGTTTCTAATTTATTTCACTTGACAGTCATTGTCCATTTTGGATTTATATGCAACAAATAATAGCGCCCCATATCGATTGGAGCCCACCCACTTCCGGCCCGATTGTGCGTTGTCTGTTGTGGTTTATTGGCTAACTGCTGTAAAATTGATAAAGTTGACTCTGAACATAATCAAAAGTAATAAATATTGTAGCCGCTGTGCTTGAGTGCAATCAGAACAGCATGGCGTCACATGTCCCCCGTCTCCCTTCCCCTCTTCCCCGCAGCAATCGAATTTATTTGATTTGATTTCATTTGGCCCAATTTGAAGGCGCCTTTGTCTTCGATTTCTACGTGCGAAACACTTCCCAAATCGAATGAGTTGACTCCGTTCGCCGTGGGTTTTGTGTTTGTGTAGTAGGTAGTTTACTGCCTCTTTTATATAAACAACATCGATATCCAGCCAGTCTGGCTTTGTTTTCGATCTGGAGTTTGATTAAGTTTAGCAAGCAAAGGTAAATAATCTGAGCTTAGAACGTGGTCATGGCAGAATATGCTTGGAAGGTACACCTAAAAGGTATAATCTTTATACCTTAAATCCAACTAAAAGAACAGAGCAATCATTCATAAATTTGTAGCTTAACTAGTTAAGTTTTGTAAGGATATTAAGCATTGTTTGTTGTGGAGGCATTGTTTTCTGGGAACAAATTTCCTAATTGATTTCCATCAAATTCGAAACAAAAGCTTTTGATGGCTTGGCAATTATTCCGAAATCGTTCAACTAAATTGAAATGAAAATAGAAAAGAGACCCCAGATGCAAATAATATTCCATACAAAAACCACTTTTGGTAGCTATGCTACTAAAAATATGATTTTTTAAAGAAATTCTTTGGACCGCAAGTAGAATATTTGATCAATTCGAAACTCTGGCATTTTTCCGGCATTTGTTTAACCCAACTCAAGGAAAATATGAGTAGACGAGAGGGGCAAGACAATGGGTAAATGTGTGCCAAGTGGCTCTCATGCGACATAACCATCTATAGGAACCATCCGACCATCAGTTTTGTAGTTGTGTCGCCTCCCAGTCAACTTTTCTGTCAATGTTGATTGTTCCTGCCCCTGTGTTTGGCTGTGTGTGTACAAACACTGAGAGAAATTAGATAATATGTCGGAATATAGTTTAAACTAAGATTGAATCAAGAATACTTTTCAAAATGGAAAATTCGTGTTAATATTCTATAATGATATTTTAGATTGATAATTAAAAATAATAGTTTTATTTCGGTAATATTAGTATTTTTTTTGTGAATTTATTACAATTGTATTTATATGATTATAAAATTATATTTAGTAAAAAATAAGTGCTTATTTTAGCATTAGGAAATTCTCTTTCAGTAAAAATACATGAACTTCTTTTAGAAATCCAAAAAATGGCTGAATATTTTGTATTTAATCCTTAAGAAAGAACACCTATTTTCCCCTTGTTTTTCTCTCTCTGCTCGTGTGTCTTGCTCATGTTTGCTTGATTTGCAGCACTCGTATCACGGAAAATATCAAATTTCAATAAATCAAATTCAATTTGGACAGACACACACATATATACCTATGTACGTATTCGTAGATGGTTGCACAGACATACACAGGGCCTCGAACACACTGGTATCCTGGGCTAGTAATATGTCTTTGTTTCACTCGCTGCTAAAATATTTGCTCAGTCTTGTTGTCATCTGCCTTCTCGCTCCAATCTATTGCTCCTCTCACTTGCTCCGAAAACCCCCCAAGCCACCCACTCGACGGCACACTATTTGTCGTCCTTATTTGTCTGACTTGCCATGTGTGCGTGCGTGTGTTTTCGCATTTGTAATTGTATTTGTGTATTTGATTGTCATCAGTTTAATACACACAAACAAAGACACACACTCATATGTATGCTTGGCGGCCAGTAACTGGGCCCGAAGAAGAGGAAGTCGAAGGACTCCTTCACCGCTCAAGGGCATAATTTATTTGCGGCTGAATTTTATTGTGTATTTTGTTTGATATTATATGGGGTGCCAGCGAGTCCTTGTGTGTGGGTGGGTGTGCGTGTGTTACATAATGCAAGTGCGCCAACAGCTTGCCAAATTATGTATTACCAAAATATAATGATTGAGCCCTTAAGTCATATACAAATTATTATTATTATTGCTACACAGATGCAGAAATATTTAAAGAATATTTTTGTAATTATTGCAAATCATTTTATTAATTAAATTCTTAAGTAAATAATATTGTTTATATTTCATATAATTGCTTGATATATTTTCTGTTACTTACCTTAGTTTTGTTAAGTGTACAGTTTCTTAGTTTCTTAGGAAACCATTTAAGTTTCAATGACTTCGACTCAAAGGTTTTCTAAGAGTTCAATAAATACTTTCCTTCCTCAAGCCTAATTATAACTATTTTCCTATATATATTTAATTCCCCTTTCCAACATTAAATTTCGCATATGTATGGGGGCCTGGCTGTTGCCTGAGGCTCTGCGGAAATAATTTGAAAAACATTCGGTGCCCACACACCACACTGTCTTTTTTCTCATCTCGAACTCTGTCCCTGTGCCTTGACGTCAACGGTTGATAAATTCAATTTATTTTTGTCGGCATAGTTCGGCACACTTTCCCGCATATTTTCTTTCCATTTCGTGTGGGGGATGGGGAGAAACGATGAAGAGCGGGGGAAGAAATTAGCCCAGCGGCTGATGTGGCTTAGGCGCACGGTCGAGCACTCACACATGCACATAAACGGAGCCGCCACCACTAAGTGTAGCATACTTTTATGGGCCAGCGAGAAATGAAACCAAACGCTGAATTAAGTTAACCGAGATTCCCAGAATCAGCGGTGGCCTAATGGATTCAGGGAAAAAGGTTGGAAAAAGTACTTAAGCCTTTATAAAATATAATACAATATCATACTTAATGCCATTCAGTTACTTAATGTATTTCATATCAAAATATCACTAACAACAGTCCTTAATTTAGGCCATGCCCCCCTTTTGAAGTTCAATTTTAAAACCGTAAATTTCCAAAGGGTTCACTTTTAGCATAAGTTGGACATAAATAAGCTGGCAGTCCATAAATTGTATTTTTATATTCAACCCACAATCGCATACATCACAAATGATTCATTATCCCCATTTCCGCCTTTGGGATTACTCGGCTTTTTATTAATACATTCGAGGAGTAATTTGCCGGGCTCAAGTCAGACAGGATTCATTTAATACTTTTTTTTGCGATTTTATCATATTTATTTCCCTTACATATTTATGTTTAGTCCGGGATACACAGATGGCAAATCAAATCCACTCAGGCATAGGCACTTCCGCTCTCTCCGCTCGAACTAAATACATTTCCGATGCGCCATATTTATGAATGCCGAGACGCAGTGGAGTGTGGGATGAGTTGGGTTTGATTCAGGTTCGGAATCAGCTACAGATTCAGATACAAATTCAGATTCAGATGAGTTGGAGTGGGCGTGTGGGGAATTGGGATTGGTCTTTGGCCTTTTCCTTTCCTTTTGCGCCATGCAATGAAATGGCATTCGTTGTCGCTGTCACTTGATGCATAATTTTTCAAGCTCTCTCCCATGTTGACGTGTAGTTGTTGCACATTTATAACAGCCAGTGAAGGTACACTTGAACAAATAAAAGCTCCGAAAACCTAATATAAAATATAATAAATAAAACAGAAACTAGTTATTAAAAAGGCTGACTTCTCTTGGAAATATTTTGATAATTAAAGGCATAGAAAGGCTTTACCAGAAATCAAATGTCTGAGCTCATATTCTAGGATATTTTCCCTCAGTGTAAAGTAAAATGATTGCATTTATAGGAGGGTAGGAACGCTGGAAAAACTGGAGAGGGAAGACGGCCAAGACAACTGCGATGCCGTGACTATTTTAGTTAAATTAATGACGCTCTATTTGCCGAGTAAGTGAACCGACTCTCCCGCCAGCTTGAGGCTGTGATAAGTACTGCCAGCATGAGTTACGGCCTTGCAGCCGGTGTGAGTTGAGCGGCGGGCGATGGGCGACGCCCACCAGGTGGCAGGTGCACGCCGGAAGCCGTGTCAACTGGCCGACATATGGCGCACACACACATACCATATATATTCTGGAGACCCACTTAGACTGCTAATCACATGCAGCTCAGGTCCATCAATCTAATTACATTCGGGTGCAACTATTTGACCGGAGAAAATGGGGGAAAATGTGCACACTTATTATGCAGCTGAGCAAAAACCCAAATTAAATGATATCGTGGCGGGAGTTAAATTTACAACGCCCCAAATGTTGGCATAAGCGCCACGATTATCGGTTTTAATTATGAGCCCCATCGAACCATGTCCCCGGAAAATGACGAGGGGTTTACGACGGGGACTTTCGGTTGGCCAGGCATATCGGCAAATAGCTAAAAATTTATTGAATTGCCCGCCACAATCATTTGCGGTCAATGATCACACGGCCCAACGGAATAAATACCACTGAAAAAATCTTAGTAAATGAGAACAAATTTCAGTGGCTTTAAAATTACGAGAACTGGTAAAAGCTTCAATGGAAATGCCATCAATGGTTCTTATTTATAACAAATTAGCAAATCAAAAGGTTTAATAAATATTGGATAATGTTTATAAAGATTTTTTATAAAAGAAGTCAGCAGCTTTTTCTTGCCTTTGAAATTATTTAAGATTTAAAAACAACCTACACTTTAAGTTTAATTCATAAAATGAAATTGCACAAAATTCTCACTTGTGCCAAATAAAATTGGAGTTTGACATGAGATTTGGGCGTGTATGCAAATACTGGGCGAGTCGAGAAAAACGAGTTGAAATCTGAATCCGAATCCGAGTCCAAATCGCAATCCCCGTCCACTTATGTATGTATCTCCACTCTCCATCTTGATGCGTATGCAAATAAACATGGAGAGCTCCAAGAGTCATTCCAGATGCACGGGTCGGGATGGGACGGGATGGGGATGGGTTTAAGGGAGACTGATTCTATTACGGCTGCTGATGCTCAACTCGGCATAAAATTGCAAAGAAAATTTTATTATTGAAATTGAAAATCAAAGAAAGTTTCGCCAGTATACAGGGAAATGTATACCCAAAACAGAACATGAAGGCAGCAACTAAAAGGCGTCTAAAAGGCAACAACTTTTACTTCGATTTTGATAATTTATGAGCTCTGGAGGATTGATAAAAGACAACTCCAACAGGGGTTCTCTTACAAACAAGACTCCGGTAACTTTAGTGCTTAAATTGGCCTAAATGCACAGAGCTAAAAAATCTATTTAAATGAAGTATATTTAATACTTATATATTTTTGTATTTAATATTTATTTCATAGTGTAGGGCTTGTAAAGAAGTTTTTGTTTATTTTTGGGCAATGAAATTATATACATAACTTGGAAATATATGTGTGTTGTACCTGAAAGTGGCACCCTATCCTGAGTGTAGCAGGAAGAATTTGAATTTCTGTTAATTCCGGGCTGAGCTTGGAAGCCGAGACGAAGTCCTGGCCCTGGCATACCAATTTGTATGTATGAGAGAGAGGCGAGAGGCGAGCCCACCGCCTGCTCGTGCTTAGGGGGAATTTCAATTATTTTATTAGCCACATGAGCGGTCCTGGGCTTGGGGTTTCTTTTGAGCCGAAAAGGGATAACTTTCCAGGCCAGGTGAGAGAGTGTGCGGCATTGTTGCCCGAGGGCGATTATTATGAAATATGTTGCATACTTGCAGAAGGTACAGGCTCAAAGCCAGTGGCTAAGGCTGAGTGTGTCCTTTGCATAAATCTTTCATGTACCATATGAAAGCATATTTACTAATAACCCAATATCCCTTTTTTCCGGGGATTGGGCAGCCAAAAAAGGACAACGATGTCCTTTAGGGCGAACGGATGCCAGGCGGGCGATGGGCTAGTCTATCGACGCTAGTTTCGCATTTAGTTGAGTGCTTTGTTCCGGCGCACACGGAATTGGGACATTCTGGCCTTGCCTGTGCATATTTTTAATTAAAGCACAAAAGGCCACAAAAACAAAGGGCCGTTAGGAAGGAGCAAAGGAGGCAGGGTGGTGGTGGTGAGGGGAAATCCCTTTTTGGCATGAGCCGGCAAATAAATGAAATATTTATTAACAACCATCCGACATTCTTGGCATTTTTGCGAGCGTAAGTGAAAAGCCGAAAGAAAAATAAAAGCCAAACAAAACCATAAATGAATTCAATTACATTAAGTTTTTCGTTCGCTCTTTTGTGTGGCAGGCGAACAGTTTCGCGGCACCACGCTCTCTGCTGACCCCTGACCTCGCCCCTGACTAAAGGGGTATCGAAATCGCCAGCGTGTATTATGCTTTATTCAATTCCCCACACTCGCCCAACCCGGCCATAAAAAAACCCAGGCAAGGCGACCAGACCAGCGGAAAATATATACATATATACAAAAAAAAAAGGAAAGAAACAAAAAGAATGGGTATCCAGCATCCAAAATAAAGCGCAAAATAAACAAGAGACGAAAATTCAACGTACGCGAACCGCAGCAATTTAAACAATGTCCAATGCAGTTCCAAGTGGTTTTTACGCCCAACGCTTCACTGGCTAACCAAAGGCAACTCTGGAGATCCACCGCTCAGTCCACCCACCCCTCGTCCTGCGCTGCATAGTAAAAGAAAATTGTTAAGCCCTAAAGGCCATCATCAAATAGTGATGAATATTGTGCAGGTTCTTTTTACTTTCGACGCCAAACAAGTCTTCAGCTGAGGGTTTTTTTTTGGGTCAGACAGCGGATCGAACTGGAAACAATTGCAAATTGATTGCCGAGAATTTTAAGCAGCTGCGAAAATCATCAAGGGCGAAAGTGAAACTATAAGAAGCTCTAAGACAAATTATTGAGGGTTAAATATTAAAGGGATAAGGAGATAGATGCAATACTTTAAAGGAAACATTGAAGAGAAAATTTATTATAGAACTTTTCATATATTTATAAATTGCATTACTTTCTTTGTACCAATACTTTATCTTTAATTTTCCCTTAAAATATAAATGTAATATCTTAATCCTTGTCTTAGCATAAACTCTGGACTTGAACTATCTTCAAATTTGAATAAACTTCCCTAAAGGTAACATTTACAGGCAATTTAGTATTAATTCAACGTTAAGTAAACTTTCAATCCATGGCCAAAGTTCTTAGAAAGTTGTTCAATAAGTTTGAATAGTTCCCCTTTGGTAAAGCCGATTATATGGGTCCAACACTTACCACAACTTGAATAGTTTTAGCCCATTGATAACTGGCACCACAATATCTACAGAAACTTACATCTCCGAAGCTTAAGGCGACCGTTGCGTAATAAGTTTATTTACATGCGAGCCGAACGAAGGAGGTCATTAAAATGTATTTATGCTGGTCATGGGGTAAACTTTATATGCAGTGAAGAAAACTAAATAAATGAAAGACTTTAATATATAATTTTAGGAATTTATAAATATATTTTAAAGCGTTAATTCCTTTTTAAATAAAACCCTTGATTCATTTGAAATTAAAAACGAATATATGACATAGAGAATTAATAATGATAACTATTCGCATAATAAAAAACTTTTATTTACTGAAAAATTATAGCTTAGTTCCTCTCTTTCCCATATTATTGTTTTAATTAATTTCCAAATTAATTTCTTTCTGTGCACCAAAGTACACACACCTTGAGCTGTGGGGATTATCTTCCTTGAACCCGGTGACCGCTTAACCGTGACTCGCTGCTGATATCGATGGAGTGGCCTTAAATGCCAATATCTCGCATTAAAGGCAACCGCGGAGTGGACGTGGCTGGGGATGGGGACACGGATGTGGATGTCCTAGGACGGCAACTTGTCCTGTGGCTTCTGCGGCTGCCGGCGATGCTGCTGCTGCTGCGGCTGCCGGCAATGCTGCCGCCACTGCTGCTGCTGCTGCTACTGGTCGAGGGCGTTAACCGAAAATCGATGGCCGTGCAAATGGAAGGGATGATGTATGCGGCATGTGCCTGCCAAGTGGAAAAGTTGTGTGCGAGGCACTGCCTCGCAACTGTATCGAGTCCGCATCACATTTGCGGCCAAGATACGGCGCCCTGTTAGCCCGAGATGTAATTGGAATTTGTGGCATGGCCTCTCCGCGAAGCTGGCCCATTGTTTGCTCACTCTCGCTCTCGTCCGCAATGATTAACTGCACCTGCAGACCGGTGGGCGGAAGCACCGAGAGCCAGGACCTGCTGTAGGGTTCAGGGTTCAGCGACTGGCTGACTGACTGACTTGCCGCTCATCTGTACCGCCCACTTTCTGCCTCGGGATCGCTGCTGTCCGTAATGCGAGTCGTCAATCAGCTTGCATCTGCTCCCGGCCAGACCTGGGAGTGTGTGTTGGGTCAATGCTAATGAACTCTCATTAAATACTCCCAACGAGAAGACTCCTCCCACAATTCAAAAGGATGTAATTTCAGTGCAAGTGCTTAACCAAATTGAGCAGATTTCATTGCATCGGAAGATGCACTTGGAGAAAATTAGTGAGAGATAGAAAATGATATTATTCTTTAACCATGATATCTTGTGCACTTTTTTCATTTAATATATCTTTCCATAAAATTCAGTTATTGCGCAATTTTTTTAGTAGTTTCCATAAGTTGCTTCTAATATTCTCCGATGGATTTTTATGAGACATTCGCTATTTTAGAACCGTCCTAAGCATATGAATTCGGTCCCGCTTGTCTGTCAATTGAAATCCCATAAGCCTGACATTTTATGATCCACAACCCGCGACTATAAACGACGTTTGATTATGGCTGGGAAAGACGTCGCTCTCAGCTTTTCCGAAACGTGGCCGTCAAGTGCAACAATTTGCAATGCGATTTTATTGGCCGTCTGCATTTGCTGTCATAAAAGGAATTTACAGACGAAACTCAAGGAGTTCGAACGAAAAATGGCTAGAGTTAGAGAGCTCTACCCCCCGATACACATGGCTCGCCTAATGGATGAAGTTGAGGGAAACCCCTGTGGACTCCTTTGATCTGTCAAGCACATGCTGCGGCGGGTTCTTGGCCATCTCAGTTAAGTTGGCAAGCCGCCCGCTAGCACTATACCTGGCCGTATCCTCGACCGCGAGTGTGCCAACCGCCTAACAGTATCATCGACATAAAATAAACATGCATAATGGAGCATCTTAAATGCAACTTATTTTGCATAGTTAAGCATTTGAGTGGCACCCCTCGGCCCGGCCTGGCCTGGCCTGGCCGCTCTTCCCACTTCACTAACTTTGATACTTCCACTCGACTCGACTTGCCTTGAGTTTGAGGGAGGCAAACAGGAAACTAAATGAAAATATCTAACGCTGGCAGCCGCCGCCGCCTCCGCCGTTGCCGCAGACCGCACACTGGCTATGAAAAGTATGCCCCTCTGTCTGGCCTGAATGGAGCTGAGGAGTTCTTTTTTTTTTCTTCTCCTATGGCAGCCAGCCACTTGCCATATTTACACCAATTCCCTTGTCTGTGCGCCGGGCTAGCCATTTTTGTGCTTCCATTTTCCCCGCCTTTTGCCTTTCATCCTCCCCGAAATTTTGTTTTTATTTTCCCGCAGCCGACAGAGCTTTCATGCTTAAGTAAAAAATTTAATGCTTCCTCCATTCTGTTTTTATGCTGTTGCTTTGTCCAACATCAGGATGATGAGCAGTCAAAGAAGCTGCCGGAAGCCCGGCCATGCCAAGTTTGTCTGCCAAGAGTGTCTGGCAAAAGGTATAAGCGGAGTGCTGAGCGACATTGAAAACAAGCCAATAAACATGGAATAGAGAAATACAAGAGGTTTTAGGAAATTCTAAGAAAATTATAAGAAAATTCTTAAATATCTTTCTTTTTCAAAACAAATACAATTAATTATTTATAGAGTATTCAATAGTCGGTTCTGTATTGTAAGCTACATCCGCTGCACTTTTTCTTGCAGTCTTTAGGCACTTAGTCGGTTGTCTGCGCTGCGTCTTCAAAGGGCATTATATTCAATCATGGGGGTTAATCATTAGACACAAGCTCACTGACAGGCGGAGAAAACCAAGTGGCAGATGGACAGACTGACAGACAGTCAGTCAGTTAGTCATTCCGTCAGTTGATGCTTTTTTGCTTTGCGAAATTTTTGCATAAAAAATGCAGCAGTTGAGCCAAGGAAGGGAGAGATTATGCGGGCACCACGGCGTATGATTGATATTTCCTAAACCAAAGGCTGGGTGAGATATTCACACGGCTCATCCTAATGACCAAGTGCTGGTAATTATAATGACCTGCCCACACACACAGGAGAAGAAGCATGTGTTAATTGACTCCTGAAAAACGCTAATTATTTTGTTCAGTGAATACGCTTTTTGATAAAACACCTTTTAGCTCCTTTTTGTGCCCACTCATCCTAATTAGCCTGCCCTAATTTCATCCATACGCTCTTTGTAAATAATACAAAAGTCAAGCGCCAAGCCAAGGTGAGTGATTATCATGAAAAATTCCCCTGTTTAATTTTTTTTGGGTAAAGTGTGAAGGAGAACTTTATTCAGGCATTATATTTCGGACGCCTACTTGAGATGGATTCCAGGAATCAAGGAAATAATAATATATCGGATGAGCCTTTCTGAGTATTCCTATATGTGAGTACTTAATCAGACTCAGCTTTGTGTTTAAGCTGGAATTAGTGCACTTTAAGCACTCCTTTTGGTGGCTGCCAAAAAGGCCAAGGTTCTCAAATTAGCAGATTTTACTATATATTCTACTATACTTGGGAATGAATACAATTGCAGGTTTTATCTCTGCTTGAATTAGCTTACCTTTGGGGCTTTTTAGTGAGTGGCAAGGGGGGTTTCCTTCGGTTCATTTATATACGTTTAATTAACGGCTCAGATGACAATCCACACAACCCAACCGCACAGCACACAGTTACCAGTTTTTATAAGGAAAATATATTTAATTTAAATACCTGTACTGGGATCAACTATGAAAGTTGGTTGGGTAATTATTTAGTTGTATTAATCTTATAATAATAATAAAGTATCTATGAGTTCTCAAAGCTTAAATGTTAATAAATATCCAAGAAAAATAAACTTTAAATTGTAAATTATGCAGGATACTTTCCAAGTCGAATCCGTTTCTCCTATTTAGTAGCTCTACCGCTCTACCATTTCTTGCCAAAGCCGGCATTTGGCGTTCGCATTGCTGTTGTTGCCCCGGTCATTTTTGCGGCTTTTGGCTAACAACACACATGCAGCAAACACAGCAAACAAAAAAACCGAGCAAAACAAAACAAAACAAAGCCAAAGCGAAGCAAACCAAATAAAACAACATAAAGAAGTGGCACAAGGACTTATGGAGGATGCGACTGCTGCCGCTGATGCTGCACCCCATTGGATGCGGCCAAGAGGAGAACAGAGAGAATTTCTCTTGGCATTTTATTTAAGCGGATTATTTTGGCACATTTGCGCTAAGGTTTTTTCTTATTTTGCTCCATTATTTTGCCTCCGTGGAAGTGTTTGTGCCGGGGCTCTTTTTTGGCATTGGAATGCCTAATGAAAGCATTTCTGCTTTGGGGCATGTGTGTACGTAAATTCAACGTAAATGATGTGCACCCCGAATATGAGGCTTATTTGGCATTGTGACAAAAGTTATTTAATTATGATTATGCCATGGCCCTTGGTTCTCAGGCCCGGCTCCAAACGGCTCGTCTGCGCTACCCCCGACTGCTCATTTGCACTAAAATTTACTTAGTTCAGCACTAAAGCTGCACAGGCTCAGCCGATGTAGACATAAAACTTAAACACGCACACACCCATTCACAAACAGTGAGGGTCAAAGAAATGGCCACTTAAAATAGTGCAAATAAAGTTCTAAATAAAACTCAAAAAAATTAGTTTAAACAAAATGTAAGAGAAGCTCATTTACCTTGTAACTATAAATAGTTTAGTATCTTTTTTTGTTACTATTTTTCTGTTCAGCATTGTATTTCTAACCACAGCAGGCTCTTGGTCAGAAGGGAAAGCTTATTCTGGCCGGAAACCGGTTACATGTTAGCTTTGGCGCTAATGTCAAACGCTGTGCACATGTCGCACGCATACTGCCACCCCTTGGATGTCCTTGCGCTCTCGGAATGCCCTTAAGTAAGTGCCATAATAATTTACAAAATTAAACAACAACTCTCGGTCGGTAAATGAAGATATCTTAGCCGAAGCTCTCATATCCTTGCTGTGTTTTCAACCAAATATTATCTCATTCAACACGATGGTGAAGTTGGTGTAAAGAAATCCTAAGCTGAGTTGATAAAAATCTATTTTTAATTATGCTAAATGCTGTGGAGTCTATGTTAATATATTTAAAAGGATGTTAATATGGAGAAACTAATTCAAAAATATTTTATATTCATAACTTTGAGCTATGATTGCAGCAAATGCTTTTCATTAAGCCCAGTTTCCTCACTTGCTTGTAATTAAGTCATCCTTGGTTAACACCACAAATTGTACTGATTAATTAACCGCTCCCTTTAATTTCGCCTTGTAAATGCCTCTTTCAATTAGGTAACATTTTGAGCAGACAGCATTCGCTTCGCATTTCATTTGAATTCCTGAAATATACTGACCAATTTTCAGTAAATATGCATGTGTCTAGTGTGTACCTATGTATATTTTAATAGGCAGGCTGGGAGGGTGAAGGCTATGGGCCAGCACTTGATCCTTCGGTTTCACATATTCATTTATAATTCAGCCGGACAGTTATTAAGCCCCCGGGCTGAGTTTCAGAAATTCGAATGGCCATTGCCGACAAATTTTGATGCTGCCTGAAATGTGAGAGAGTGTGTGCACTGGAAGTGTAAGTATTTAAGATATATATTTTATATGAATCTGAACTTAAATTTATAATTTTACATTGTGATTTTTATGTAAAAATTTTTAAATATTATTACAAACAATTTTAGTTTTAAGGTTCATCTCTTTAACAACCTTCAACCTTGTTTCATTGATTATTTAACCTTTATAAATTTTATCGAAGTGTACCTGTTGTCTGCTAGCTTAGCCTACTAATGAAAATTAATGTTTGATTTTCTTGCTCGTGCTCATGCATTCTCTTTGCGGGGCCATCATAATGTTTCCAGGTTGATAATCCCTGTCGAGGAGACATCCTGCATTGTCTGCCTATTTGATTAATTTTTTGTTAAGCCCGACAGTTAATTAAGCCGGCAACAGTGCAAGTCAAAAGTATTTGCTCTCGAGCAGAAGCGCTGTTAATGCAGCCGAAGTGAGTGTTAAGTGAGTGTTAAGCCCATTCAAGGATTCAATTAATTAAAGCCACCACCAGTAGCAAGGAGAGCCTATCAAATTTGATTCGCTTATGTGTTAAACGTAAAAGCATTATGGGATTATAAATTAATGTAATGTTAGTTGTAGGGCGTCAGTTCTCCTAAGGGGCTTAAGGGATTTAAAATTGGAGTTGCTTATTTTTTTATAATTTTTTGCTTCTAGTGCCAAACTCATTTTATGACAATTGAAAGCCTCCGCTGGGCTTAGTTCAATTATAACAGCTTTTGCCAGCTGCCAAGAGAAAAGGCGAATTGCGAAAAGCGTAAACAAATTAAACTCTGACAAGTCGGAAGCAGTGTGGCATGAGGAAGCGGAACGGGCTGCAATTGCAGTTCCCAGAACAAATTGCACTTTGACGGCAAAAGGCAAGTTTTAGTGCCTGCCAGGAGGCGGGGACAGAGGAAAGTGCCCTCCAATGCATTCGACGGTTGTCCCAGGCGACCAACTGCCAACGGTATCCCTCTGGCTTTCTCTCTTGTCCATTTCTTTATCTATGCAGGGGGAAAAATTTTACAGACTTGGATATATGCATATATATTTAAATGGGAATTTTATTATTTATTTTATTTATTAAACAAATTATTCTGTTTTGCATATTTTATTCTAATTGAAAGAAGTGTTGCTTAAATCCGGAAAGGACTCGTATTCTCTTATATACTGTTTATATTTCAATTTTTATGAATATTAAGTAAAAACTTCTTTCATATATTAAAGTAATTTGAAAGCATCCCTTTTTATTGAGATTTAAATATATGTGGAAAGGGCTTTAAATTGTCATCTGAATAGCTAGCAATTTGAACACCAAATTAAATTAAATCAGAAAAGTTCCATAGAAATATTTCATTTAACATAATATCAATTTTCTGCAGTGTATTTCCCGCATATTTCTCCGGTTTTCCAAGCAGGCCAAAGCCAAAACCGAAAATGCTAAACCAACCTGAAGACGGGAGATGGATGAGTGGTGGCCATTTTATGTGTATAGCAACAACCATAACAAAAGTCAAGAAAATGAAAACAGAGAGGAGCAGCAGGACGAGCAGCGGATGAGATGCGACGGGGCTGGATGAATAAATAGGGGGAGAAGTCGTGGGAAAGACCGTAGAAATGAATTTCAAGTAAAACGAAATGAAATGAAACAAGGGAAATTACAAAGTTTTAATTCAAACATTCGCATTCGTTGAAAATACTTAAGCTGCAGCTTTTCCAAGGATGGATGAGTGGGCGGTGGAAAGCTGGGCAAGGGCATGGGCGTGGCACTGCTGCTGCACTGAGACTAAACGGAACGTTTTCCTCTTTGCTGCAGCTCCACCCATATACCCACCATACACACACACACACACACACCTGTTCTTGGCCCCTTATTTTCCCAGGCCATTTTCTCTTTACTCGTTACCCTTCGGAGCCCTACAGTTGCGCCCGCTCAAGAGTTTTCCCGCCCCCTAGTTGGCATTTTGATGCAAAGCTGCTTGTGGGCTGCATTTAATTGCAAATTAAAATTCTGCGCACAAGACTTTGTATGTAAAAGACTGACAGACGCAAAGGATCCGAGTCCTTTGGGGTCTTCCTCGGCAGTAGCAAAATAAATAAATGTTGCCGGCTGTTTTTGGGTTCAACGGAGGAGGCGCTTTTCTCTCTTTCTCTCTCTGCCCCCGTTTGTTTTTCTTTTGCCGAGCGCCCGGGAGCTCGACAAAAACTTAACACAACTTTACTCTTAACTCGTTTGCCCGAATTAAATGTTTCGCGTTAAAATTCGCCAAACAAAAATATATATGAAAGTAACAAAAAAATGAAAGGAGAGGCCGGAGAAGGAAACATGTCAGCTGGGCCAGCGACAGCCGGAGGACTCGGAGGCCAGGAACGCAGGACGAGAGCCCCAGTTGCACATGAGCAAATTAAATGGTTTCCGACTTCCGGCAGACAACAACAGCAGAAATAACAATAACAGTCGTAGGGAGCGGCCTCTTTTTTCTCCTTTTATTATATATATTTTTTTTGCTTTTCATTCATTCTGGTGAATATATGCAACTTTATGCTTTTATGGCCTTTATTTTTTTCAACATCTGCGGCATTCAGCCGGCGGGCGGGAGGCGAACGTTTGCGGAATATGGATTTATAGCTGACTGAGAGCGTGGAGCGACCCACAAGCGACATATAAACTGTCACCAAGTTATAAATTAGCCGCCACATAGACAAATGCCTGAAGGAATTTCGCGTCTACATTAAGGAACGGGGATCGTTCCAAGGGCGGTTACATTCCAGCCATGATACAAGAGATATATAGTATGTTTGTACCAAACCAACAAAAAATTTGCGGCCATATGCAAGGGAAAAACGATTTAAATTATTTTGAGAGCTACAGAGAAAAGCTAATTTGTTCAGTTTTTCTTTAAAAACATATTAAAGTGGATAAGAGGAAATAATTTTATCTAGCTGAACATTAAATTAAATATCTTATTAAAAGTTTGACATAGAAAAGAAAGTTGAGGGCGAAAATGTTTTTCATTTTTGTACATATATTCTCTCATTTCTCATTTCAGACAATTAAAAATAAATTAAAAACGCCACTGTTCATATGGTTTATAAAGTAAAAATGACACATACAAATTGTTAAAGACCCATTTTCGATATACAAATTGAATTAAATATTTTGTGGTTTTGTATATTTTCCATTAAAATCCTGTGGCAAATTGTTGCCGCATCTCCACCAAACTGAAGCAGACTAAGCCCCCCCGCAGACAAAAAAAAATCCTCAACGAGAATCAACTAAAACTGTGGCGAGGACGAAAGCCACGTTTGCATATTGTAAAAAAGTGCCAGCGGAAAAAAAGGACATAGTGGCGAAACTAGCTTAGAACTGCATTTATGCGCTGACAAACTGACCAACCTCCGACTGTATGATGGGAAAAATTGCTGTCACAACACAAAAATGGCTGGGCACCTGCTAGGATGTGTGGGTGCATAAAACCGCTTAAGTTTTCACTCAGCGAACTGTAAAACTGCATTTGAATCAGTCAAGAGAAAAGGCTCAAAAAGGATAATGCACCCAAAGGAAAAGGGGTATAGATTTAAGCGGGCTTATAATTTTTAATAAAGGAATACCACAGGCCAAAGCGATCCAAAATCAATAAATAAAAATATAGTAATAAAATTTGTTCTTGTTTAAAATATTCTGAAAACTTCTCATCTTTCACTGCAGTGTAGTGAAAACTGTTCTCTGAACTTGGGTGAAAAGCCTTCAATGTTCATAATAAAAGTGCGCGACTTGTCACACATTTAGAACGAAGCTCGTTTAGATTTTTTTCCCTAGATTATGTTTTGATGGAACGCCCAGCTGCAACATCTGCAGCATCTGCCGCCGCCTGATGATGATTTTAGTGGCCGCCAGATGTTGTTGAGCCGCAAAACAGAAAAAAAAGTTGCAAAAATAAAAAATAATACAAAAAATAGGGCATACCTTCCGTGAGGAAAAACATCAAGGCAGCGGCAGCAGCAACGTGAACTGCTGACAGCAGGAAACGAACGCGTGGCTGCCGCAATAAAAACCGCAAAATCCGAATAAAAATGCTGCCAGTGACGTGACGTCGCCCAACTGCCCAACTCTCAATTTTGATGGCCACCACAGAGAACAACTAAAAATCCTCGAGCTGCCACTCTAGTTAGTTAGTCGAGCCACTGCCGGGCAAGAAATTCTAAATCAAAATTCCAACCAGGCAGCCAGAAGGGATCTAGGTGGGTTAGTGGGTTGAGCTTTGAGTTAGATCAGACAGATTTTCCATTTTCCCGATAAATGAAATGAGATTTTTCAGATCTTTCTAGATTTGTAGAAAGATTATTTGAGGTTTAAGTAGTTTTTGGAATAAAATATTATTAGCAGGAATAAAACGAAACAGCTTATATTTGTGAGACTTAACTTGATTATTTTTAATACTTTGCTAAATGAGCTCTACAAAATTTATTTAAATTAATTATTAATCCTTCTAGCTATTTTATTCTATCCTTACTTGACAGCACTGCCTTGTTGGTTAGCTGAAATCCTGGTGGTTACCAGCGGTGCGGGTTGGCTAGCCATTCAGTTTGTAAACCGCGCTGCGCGTATAAATAAATATTTACAACTCGTTTGCCGCAGCCAACGGCAAACGCAGGAATAAGGAATAAGGATACGTCCGGAGACCGAGACGAAGGCGGTGGCAAAGTCCCGAGCTGCTGCTTCAGGTGTTGAAGCGTTCAAGGACCTGCCCAACGGACCACCTGGCCACCGGGTAAGCTGCGAGCTTGAACACCTTTTGCGGCCAACGTTGCCGCGCTGCTGCTGCCGCCGCGTTAACAATGCAAACTCATTGTCAGTTTTGTTTTCGTATTTTGATGGCTGGAGAATGAAAACGGTTTCTTTTGGGACTGGGCTTCAATGAATTTTGGTGACTTGTTTATCGACTAAGAGCGAAGCTTGGGCCAAGATTGGAAAGGAGAGGAAGTGAAGTTTAAAGACTGATTGAAGGTAAATTTAAAAGTTTAAAGGAACTATTATGTATGTACTTAGACTTTTGATTTCTGTGAGATTTTGTCATTTCAGAACCCTCCTTAATGGCTTTAAGCTGAATATTTTGGATTAATAAATATATATTTACTAAGCTAAAAGATAAAAGATAAAAGTATCTAAAAAATTATGCCATCAATTCGGGAATAATTCGTCTACAAATAAGTCTCTAAGTCCGAAGAATTTCCCCTTTAAATCACATGAGTGAAAGCCAGAGGAGCAGACAAAAAACAGAAGCGGAATGCAAGCGGCAGAAACAAAAAACTTGGCTTCATGAATTAAAGATGACTTGGCCACGCGTTCGCACAACCCGTGACAGTGGGCGTGGCATTCGGCACCGCTGACAAGGGCATTCGACTACAATGCGAGGTGTGCAAGGATACGAGCAACTGGCAGCCAAGAATATGGAGCCCGAAGCCCGAAGCCCGATACCCCGGAGTGAGCACTTCAAAGGGATGCCGGTCCAAGGGTGCCAGAGCCAAGGGATCTGGGGGATATACCTAGCCAACGGAGCGTGACCAAGAACGCCCAAACCCTGTTTAATGTAAGGAAAAACGCAATCAAAATGCGACACTTTTTCAAACACTTGGGGCGCGGGAAACAATGAAAATTTCATTTCTTCATTTCAACGCATGCCCCGGTGCTCAGTTTTCCATTGCTTTTTTGTCCTATCTCCCTTCAGCGGAGAAGGAACAATGCTTAAATAAACTATTTATTGTGCTTTGGATGCTGCAAGGACTCGGCAGCAGCAGCAGCGTCGCCGAAGGACTTGGAAAACGCAATTAAATTTGTGTTTTGCGCATAAATAAATTTAAAGTGGCAGTTCAGGGACATGCCCAGCGCAGATATCCTGAAACTCCGCACAGATTGCATAAATCTGAGAGCGAACAAATCGAACAAATCAATATGCCGCAGGGAGCTTAGGCAGAAAACCATAAAACCTATTTAAATGTTTATGCAGTTTTTAATTTTTTGGCATTGCCTGCACACGCCAAAGCTAAGCCAGTCGGGAGCGGATTGTTTTTCGCCATTTGACATTTTAAATTATTTAACCGGTCTTTTAGGCCAGGCAATAAATATTGAATTATTTGTGTGTGTTTTGCGTGTTCGTGTCGTCCTTCTTTTTGCTTAGATTTAAATAAATTTCGACCGCCCGCAGAGCTGTTTAAATAGTTTATGGTAGGTGTGTGCAGCATTTGTGCACCTCTATTAGGTGAAATGCATAAATTTCATTTTTCATTGCAGGACAAAAGCAACAACAGCAGCAGCGAAAAAGGAAAACAAGTGAAAGAAAAACAAGAGCACATACACATACACATAAGTCCCAGCCCATATGTAAATGTGACAGCCCGCACACCGACTCACACACGCAGCCTTGCTGGGGATCTGTGAAATCAGTGCGTGATGAGGGGGACTTGGGGACGACTCTCGGGGTCTCCGAGACTCGAGGCTCGAGGCTGAATTATAAGCCCAAAGTAGGCACGCTGCTTTACGAGCCCATAAACAAGATGAGCCGGGCTGTGGAGTGGAGCGGAGTACTTGGGAGCCTGGGTCACAGGATTCCAAGTGGGGTGGCGGTGCTGCCCTTGGGAGCCTTGTCATAGATTGCTCAAGCTGTTCCCGAGTTGGATTTCGCTTTCTATTCGGAAATAAATTATTTAAGGTGTACAGAAGTAGTATTTCTTGTTTATGGGTTAAGTTTTTTAAAGAATCAAGGAACATATAAACTATTTTATGATTGGTGTTAAATATTTAAAATACAAAGGACCACTTTTAGTGATGTTCTTGGGAAAGGAAATTCTTTAAAAATCTTTATCTTAGAAATTAAAATATAAACAACCTCATACTTCTTTTATACATTATTTATAGTAAAATAATAAACATTTTATTTAAGTTTTTCTGGAACACTCTTCCGTTTCCGTATTTCGCACTTGCGTTAAATTTATTAAAGTCACAGCAAATGAAAGTCTAAGCCAATGCTGGGGCCTGAGGCTAACACCAAACTGAAGCTGAATTGCATGCATAAGTCAGGTCAGGCCCGGCACTAATCAAAAACATAAATTCACATAAAAATATCAAGGAGCAGCATTCACATGGACGTTGATGTAAGGACACCTGCATAATGTCCTTGCCGAAGCTAAAGTTGAAGGTTTATGAGCTGCACACAAAAATGGAAATTGTCTGCCGTTGTCGTTGTCGTTGTCGTTGCTCTTGCTGCTGATGTTCCCTGTTGTATGTTCATTTACACAGAGAAAACCTGTGTACACTTAAGAAAAATATCAATAATTTCTTGAAGATGCATAAATTTTATATAAATAAATTTAAGAAGAAGGTATCACATTGTATTATGTATACATTTTGCGTTGGGCTTCAAAATAACTTATAATTATATATATTTTTAATTTTTCTAAACACAGAAACATCTTTTTTTATTTTCGGTAGACACATTTTCCTAGCTTTTTTTTATGTTAAATTTTTAAAGACATTTTCCCAAGTGCATTGCCAGTAGTTATATGGTCGTAGACGGCTCGGCACTTAAGCAGACTACTCAGAAACGGGCCTAACCGCCGGAGACACCAGACGACAGTTGACTCTTCGTCTGGCTGGTGTGGCTCTGTGTGTATGTGTGGTGTGTGTGCTCGTGTAATAAGCATAACAACACTAAATGGCTACTTATGCATGCAAAGGCAAAACACTAGGGCCAGTGACAAAAATTGAGTGCATACGAGCCATATCCACTGCTCGGTGTTCGCCGTTCAGGCCCAAGTGCAGTTGTCTGGGCCAATTTTGGCATTTCCCAAGAATTCGGTCTCCCGACGACTGGTGGTTTCATCGCAGCGCCGCTTTATGGCTCATTTCCTAAATGGTCCGCAGCAGCGGTTAGCTGCAGTTGTACCCGCTGCACAGGGACATGGAGCAGGTCCATCTAGCACCGCATTAAACCAGCTCTGAAAATTGTATGGCTTGCTTTTGAATTTTAAATGGGGACAACACTAGTGTGGCAAGGTGAGAAATAAAAGGAATATGAGTGCTTTGCAGGAGAATTCCAAATATTCAGAAACTATCCCAAAGCAAACAAAGAATTGGGTGAAAACTGTGCCTTATATATTCCTTTAAAAATTCTTTAAAAAATCCCAGTAACTTCTGTCGATTTATTACCAACTTTTATTACCACACTTTCTGTTTTAAAATTCAAACAAAAGTTTGAAAACAAGCATGTCGCTTTGCTCGACTTGGCTTATCTGGCGGCTGTAACTCTCTGACAGAGCAATTATAACCACATCGCCCTTTTGTGTACTTTTTGTCGCGGTAATCGCTGGATGAGATCTGCAACAGTTTTTGGCAGCAATCCGACTGCAGAGCAGCAGTGCTAGCCATGAAATAGAGAAATGGAGCCGGGTTACGGGCCGTTTAGTTCGGTCAATGCGTGTGTAATTCCAAACCATTGGCTCTGCGGTCTGACATCTATGCGATTATACGACGGGATTCGAAATTCGGGAACAGGAATTGTGGAAGAGCGGGATGTGTGTGTCATCCGAGGCCATCGTGCAATTGACACTCGGTCAGATGAGAACGAAAACGGCCAAAATGCTATGGGGGCCAGCCAAGTGTTCCATTCGCTAAGCATTGGTCATGAATGGGTTGTTCTTGTTTTTCGATCGTGAACACACATTGCGCATTTCAATTGAATGTCGCTCGGTGGCTGAGTGATAGCCAAAGGAGGCGTTTTCAGCCTTTGTGGCCGAATAGTCCACGTGCCACAGAGCCACTACCTCCCCTCTCTAGCCATGACTACCAGAGCTTTGACTGAATGTTCCACATTGTTTGGTTGCCAGAGTCGCAAGTGAAGCAAATCGCAGCTGTCACGTAAGAGAGAACTACCCATTTAGGCACACCCAGCTAGGCAAGTACAGTAAAATGTAGTTATAACTTCATAGTAAAAGGTTAAAATTTTATTGTAATTATAATCTGCATTATTCTAAAGCAACTGAAGCATAATAAAAGCTGTGAGTCTTTCAAAAAATAAGAAGAAAAATAATAACTATCTGAGTGATCTGCCACTGGCATGCCCTGCATTTCCTTTTCTTTATTTGTCTTTCCTTTTCATTCCATTGAAATGAGTATCAGAAGGGACTCTGTTATATAAGTGTTACCTTGGAGAAGCATCCTGAAAGGTTCCTTACTGTACAAGGATTGCATAAGATTTCCTTAGCTCCTTCGCTCGCAGTTATCTCATTTGTGCGCTTAACTTTTTGAATGCATCCTTTTTTTGTGCCAGGCAGCTGCCCTTTTAGCATATTGCCAAGCACTTGGCTGCCTGCCCAAGGTGCCGAGTATCGCTTGACACTGTGCTGACCTCCCGTACCGTTCCGCTTCCGACCCCAAAAACACACCTTTACTCTATCGTTATCGCACTCGCACACACACATGACAGGTGCACGTCTTCTGGATCCAAGGAATGCTAAAATGAATTGCCGCTTTTGTTAAGATTTCTTGCATGCCCCGGCGTTGAACCGTTGCACTTGTAGTGCAGCTGCCGAGTGTTCGTCTTCAGCAGGTTGAGTTCTTGTGTAACAAGTTTCACGTGCATGTTCTCAACAATGTCGCCATTGCCGTTGCCGTTTCCGCTTCCGCTAGCCGCCCTCGCCTCCGCCATGCAAAAACATTAATGCCACTACCTTTCAACTGCTCCCCATTCGTAGCTCTTATCCGGCAGATAAATTGTTGCTCACACCCCGAGACATTTGGCTGCAAAATATTCGCATTTCTTTCCTGCCAAGCCATTTGCACTTGGTATTAACCCAGATATAGCTTGAAGCCAGGGAATATTTTGTATTTAACAATTCTATTTGCTTAACAAAATTACACTGACTAACAGGGATACAAAAATATATATCAATAAGAGGATTAAAATGATTTCAAAATTCATTTGCTTAAAATTTATTTATTTTTAATTTAAAGAAGGCAAACTACTTATAACCGAATCTTTATTTATTCTTCATTTATTTCATTTGAAGTTCCATGTTCAATTTTTTACTCTAATGAAAGAGCTGAAAGTGCTGACTCCATATCCAATGCCAATCGATGCGCTGTCAATGCTATTTTCCGGTCCTCACCCCCATTTGCGGTTGGCTCTTTCGACCCTTTTTCTCGGCGAATGCATTTTAAAAATAAATTTCACCCAGCGGTGCAATTTTCGTGCTAACAAATTTATGTGCTCAACAATTGATTTTCCAGTGCAGCAACGGAAGCGGCCATGGCCAGGTGAAATAAAAGGCGTCAAATTGGGGGCGGGACAGCCGCAAACTGTGCGGCACTTCATAAAATATGAAATTAGATTTGCAAGCAGCAGAAACCAGTCCGTAGTCTGCCGTCCATTGCCCATCGTCCTGTGGCTCCTATGGCTCCAAAGGCTCCGGCGGATGTCCAGATATACATATATCCGTATTGCAGAGGCAAAAAAAAAATGGCTTAATGCTTGCGCGCGGCCAAAGAATGGAGGAAATTGCCGGGAAGGATGGCGAAAGATCGGAGCAGGGACCAAGTGGAAGTGGAAGTGGATGCGGAATGGTCATGGCAGAGTCAACCAAGCGACCGACATTGACTTGAATGACTTGACATTCGATCAAAAGTTCGACGGGAAACACCATGAACAGAGCCATAGTCAGAGCGGAGGAAAAAAAAGCAAAGGAAATTCTTTAAGCTGGGCAAAGAGGAATGCTTGGTTACCCTAAGAAAAATATATGATTTTCTTCTGGTAAGTTTGTTTTATTATTAATATAGAAGCTGGAAATATTTATATTTTTAAAACGAATCAAACTCCATATATTTCTGTTTTATATTTTCTGTTTATCTACTACATTTTTGTTACATTTTTATTTAATTTACTCTCCCAAATAGCTCTCTAATAGCTTTATTATAATAAACATAATGCATTTCGAGTGCAAGAACTTTGCCAGAGTCGACAATGCCTGATATTTTGCCCGTGATTTGTAGCGCATTGAATCCGGTTAAAAGGATAAAAGGGGTTCCCAAATCGAGTGGCAAAGGGAGAAAGGTCGGAAAATACAAAGCGCAACGCGCGGCTAATGCCGCTTAATAGTTTTTACATTTTTTTGCCCTGGTCTTTGTTCGTTCGCTTTTTGCAGAGACCCAGAGACATGCTGACTTAACTGGTTTGCCCCCAATACTGGCGGAACACTCTTTCACGCCCTCCCCCTCCAAAGCCAACGTTCATGTCCTCATGATTTTTCTTGGAAGCTCGGGAGCTGCCTCCCATCTATGCTTTAAGTCCTTCACCCAATCCCCACACCAGCGCCCATGTTCAATAGCTGGAAAATGTAAATCCTATTGAGTTGGTCGCTATGTTTTTGTACTTTTCGTTTAGACCATTGAATTCTAGCTTCTGAAAACACTTACAAAAAAATATTCCGCTGTCCTTTTAAAGGTTTAAAAACTGTAAATGAGATTTATTTCGCTTTAAATAAGGTTTTAGATGAATAATAGAATTTTAATTATTTGGAAACCTCATACATTAAATTCTGTTAATTATTTTCTTAAGTGCACCTGCTTTTTGCCGCATTCGTTGGGGGTTAAACAGCGTAGCAAGTGCAACAAAGGGCGTGGCAGCTCGCCCACTTAGCTCCATTGCGGCCAAAATGTCTTCATCGGTTTGATTTTCAATTTGATTGCATTTAAGCGACATTCCGGCAGGAGCTGTCGTCCCTATATATACATATATAAAGATATGTATATTTATCTGTAAAGTATCGTTAAAAATTTATCGCCAGACCTACGACCGTCTGGCTTTCGCCATTCTCGCCTCGTCCCTGATCGACGATTTAAGCGATGATTGATGATTGCCAACTTATCTTGAATGCAATTTACACGCTTATCACTTGACATAACCATATATGAATAATAGTCATGGCGGCATAGAGTGCCGTAGAGGGATTAAGCAGTGCAGGAGTACAGGTAAGGTGGAGTTATTTATTTCGCATACAAGCTGTCTGCCACATTGTCCAAGCTAATAAACATAAATTTGCGACTGAAGGGAATTCGAGTCGGGAATCAGTGTGGATGCAAGCGTTCTCCTCTTCATTTGTTATCGCCGCAACTAAAGCCACAAATTGTTGACACCTTCGGGCATACAAACACGGAGAAGAAAAAAAGGTTTTAAGTTTATAGTCAACTATCTCCAAAAGACGGCAAGCTTCTTCAGAGCTTACTGAAATAACTAAATTGAATCTTAACTAATTTAAATTAAGTTCTGAAATATTTTATTACAAGAATCTGTTAGTATGCTTTTTTCCCAGTGCTCAACCCACACGCACACGCTTAATGGGACAACAACAGGAATAACCCGCAGGCTTGACAACAATCAATCAATATTTATGTCCTCGAGCAGACTTCTCTAGGTGGCTGTCAAAACTCGCCTCAGTCTACATATATATGTATAATATATAGATATGTATCTGACGGATACAGCTACCGATACCAATACCTTGTACCTCAGAAACCGGCAGCTGTGATTGTTGGTGGCTGTTGTGGCCCTCTAATGATAATGACAACGGCAATAATAGTCGAACAAGGACGTCCAAGGACGAGGCACTTCCTGTGCAGCCACCTCCAGTTGCGGAACTTTTGTCATTTACACTTTGCAGATTTATGTTTATCCGCTTGACGGGTCTTTGGATCTTACGTTGCTTCCCATCCACCACTACTCCTCCTCCTCTCCATCTTGGCCTCATTGGTCCTGCAGCAAATCCTTTGATTGATGTCCAGACTAAGCTAATTACGTGACTCAAAAAGCGCCCAAGCCGAAGCTGAAGCTGAAGCTGAAGCGAAATAAAGTTAAGGGGCTTCAAAAAGTTTGCCTTGGCAACCGGCGCGATTAATTGATTATTTTCAAGGGTGCCAAACAAAGCACTCAACTCGAGGGTATAATAACAATAATAGCAATAATAATAGTCTGAGGTGCTGTCATCATAATGTTTATAACATTTCTCACTCTCTCTCTTTGGCTCGTCTCTGGCAGGCGTTGGCAGAGATTACGCATTAAATAAATCATCAGCCTACGGGGGCGCGTTGATGTTCCTAACACTTCAGTAAAGGAGAGCCCCTGGCCGAGATTTATTGTAAATAAGCATGATTATCATAGCATCACGTATACGCAGTGTTGGGCGAGGCAAAAAGGCAGTGCTGGCGTAGCAAGCAGTTGGAAAAGCCTCCGGCAAGGTCAGTATTTTTGAAGCTTAATTAGCAGGACCACTGCTCTAGCCCTCAGAGTGGAGGCATTACTTTTTATTTGTATTTAGGAACTGGTCGGCTTTTGTGGGGGCTTCCTTCAGGCTTCATTTTCTGTGAAATCCTCTACTGCGATAGTAGTAGCGCATTATTGTCTTTGATCATTTGCCTCAAGTGCGGCTCTGAATGGTATTTCACTCTCTAAGTTTTAGTCTTTGGATGTATGAGCACTGACAAAATTAATAGAAAATTTTAAAAAGATTTAGTATGTCAAAGGTTCAAAGAAAAGTATCTTAGAATGATTTTCCTAGTCTTTATGATATTTTTTTGTAAATTATATTATCTAAATCATCCGAAAGTAAATCTATATTTTCTCTGCATGTTACTGGCACATACGGCATTGCGCTAACCCAATATCACATTCCAGGTCCTGTCACAACTCTTGGCTTGAGAGTCTGAATCTGAATCCAAATCCAAGACCTAAGTCTGTCTGGCTGTCTACTTTCGCTTCGCGTAACCTCAATGTGTTGCGAGCCCATCAGAGACAGCATCATCAGGAGCAGGGACAGGAGCGAGAGTAGCAGCGGTTGCAGAAGCCGTGGCATGTCCTTGGCATCCTGCGCCCTATTTTCAGAGCGACCACCGCCCCATTTTCACCATCTAGCCACTTCACCACACCCATCCCACCCAGCGAAACGGCAGCTTTAGTCGCATTACTGTGGCGCTTAAAAGGTTAAAACGTTTTTGACTTTGAGAGCGACGTCTGCTGGCAGCAAGTCGTCTAATGAAAGCGACTTTCGCAAATGAAATAATTTTGCGGCCTTCCTTTTTTTCGTTGGCTCTTGTTTTTTGTGCTTTTCGTTTGCGTTTGTGTATGTGCCGGTGCGCCATTTTAATTGAGCCAGTTTGTTTAATTAAACATTGAAATTTGAAAATTATAAAGTCAAATATTTCAAATGTCTGCGTTGGCGTTGAAATGGAATGTGGCGGCAAGGTGAGATTTTCTGTCAGAAGCCAGCTAATGGGGGGGATTTCATTTAATTTGGCTTAAATCTTTGGATTTTATGAAGAGAATTTAAATTTAAAGAGTTTGAAGTAATTTTTATCTGGTTTATTATATTGTTTTATATTTTGTTTACTTTCGTAAAGCCTAAAATTAACTTAATAATTATAAAGGAAATATTATACAAGTAGCTGAGCCTGCAAATTCCTTTTTTTGTTCTAAATATCCTTATTTAATATATTTACTTTTATATTAAACAATATACTTATTTTTCAGGCATTATTTGGAGGCTTTGGCCTGTAAGGAATTCCATAAACGTGGCCAGGAAGCCCCATCATCCGCAAATTACGCGCATTACAAGGCTCATCGCCAGTGAAATGACCTAGACAACAGCCCTAACTGCTCGTTAGATGACCTCGCGAGGGCACCCAGTGAGCTTTGGGGGATACAAAAAAACACTTCTCTCGACCTTTAACCAATGCTTGGTCCAGTTTTCAAGTTGAATATAGGCAGAGTTACCTGTTGCCAGAAAGAGAGAAAGCGAGAAATTGAAGAGAACTTTAAGTCATTTGCGATTCATCCAGGTTCTCCTTCAGTTTTTCCTTTTCCATTTCACTTTTGCCTGCTTGGGCTCCTGGGCAAACGACATTCATAATTTTTATTTACTTTCCTTTTTCAGTTTCATTTTGCTCTCGGTTTTCTTTTCGCATTTTTATAGCGCCTCCTTCGGCGACATTGCGCGCGTACCACATCTCGTATACTTAATGAGATTTTTCGCAGACATATTTGCAATTTGGTGCGACGACCAGCGTGTAAAAGTTGAAACCGCAAAATATTCTGGAAAGGAAGGGAGAGAAGGGCGTGGCCCCAGCACGGCATCGGCGTCTTCGGTTCAATTTGAAAGTTTCCCCCCAAGTTAAACCCAGAAGCAACAAAAACTAATTACAATCTCAAGTTGTTTTTTCAACACTCACCGACGCCGAACTTAACCCTAGCGGACTATCTTATGATATTCATTTGAGAAATAGTTAGTAGAGAAATTTAAAAGTAAAAAATCTTAAATATATTCTATATATTTAATATAATACATTTAAAACTAAACAAATATTTTATAAGCAAGTTTACTCTATACAGGGTTAAGGCTAAATGGTTGAAATAACTTTCTGGAGATTAAAAAAATCATATTAAAAAAGTAGTTGCTGTAGTGAGAAGTCGCGGAGCAACTTTAATTTTAGTTTTTCCAACTATTCTCCCTCCGTTGCGTATTTTCATTTTCATTTTCATTCTTATTCCTATTCTTATTGTTGTTGTTGTTATTTTTTTTTGTCTTTATTTTGCACTTGGCACTTTTTCAGCGAATTTATTATTGTTGTTGGCCCGGTTGCTGCATTTTCCTCGCTGCAAATTGCACCTCTGTGATTATGGCCACTTGGCATCGTCTTTGCCGGAGCTTTGTTACTCCATTTAGCCATTTAAGGAGGAGGGAGGGTTGGACTTGGACCGAGAGCTGTGCTGTTTTTTGGGTCACCTGGCTGGCTGGCTCTAATGACATTCTCTCCCCTGTGAAATGCACTTGACAACACCTTGACATTGTTCATTAGTGCTGTGCCCGCTTGTTGTGCACGAAGCCCAGCACAATTCCAGCCAATTGACAATTGGCCGGGGAAAGAGCAACCCAAATAGCCCGAGCAGCGGGAATTTCAGCAGGAGCCCAAGGAGATGGAGCTGCGTCTTGAGATGTTCTGGGCGGAACATCCTTCAAAATTTGCAGCTAATCTCTGCCAGCGGGCTGGCGAACAGCTCCCGCTGGGCCAGTCCAATTGGAAGCCCCTGCTGGTGGCCTTTGCACTCGGGGCCTCTGCTGGTGCAGAGAGAAAAATTTCCCATTTTAAAGTACAAATAATTGTATTTATTATTCAGATAATAGAGGCTTTAAATAGGATTTAAATTATATTGTAAAATTGTTGGTTTTAGGTTTGAATTGAACTTATTTTTTAGCATCTCTCCATAACTAATGATTTTACCTTCTTTATTTAAATTAAAAAACCTAAATACTTTTGTTTAATTTCCCCCTGTGCTGTCCTCATTCAAATTGTGTAGCGTCATTATTCAAAATGTCAATGTCATTTCATTTTTTTCCAACGCTCCTTCTTCCTTTTTCGGTGACACTGCAGACTCGTTTTTTGGTGGCTGAAGTCTCAACTCACTGCACTGACAGCTGATGATTGTCGGAGGGTAATGGAGGGGGCTCCACATCCACACAGCCCACGCGTTTGTCATGCTTAGCTGCTGCTTCTGCTGCTGCTTCTGCTTTTGAGGCCTTTTGACGGCTTTCTTTGGGTTTTAAAGTTTTATCCAGAGTTGCGAACAATAGAGGACAGTTTACTTTGAATTTAAACCGAGAGAGATAGAGAGCTTGCCTTAAATCATAAACCCAATATTAGCTCTCCTGGCCATTTCGGCCACTTGCGTCCCTTTTTCGTATTTACTTGCTATTTGCCAAGAGGGCCGCAATGGCCATCAATTTATTTAACAAATGACAAACGCTTTGCAAATCAAACAACAATAACTAATAGACAGTTTGTTTGCCGTTCGCTCGTTGGTTCTTTGTTGTTGGTCGGTTATTTAGTACAAATGGGCGAGAGCCCTCGGGCCGCTTATCTCCCGATCCTGGGGCCGGAACAAAGGGAACGGAGGGTTTATCTGTTCGCCGTCAGGCAGCCAGGCGGGCAGGCAGGCTGGCAGCCGCAGTAATGCACCATCAAAAGTATATAGATACTCGATGTATATGCATATGAATATGAATATAATACGTATGCATTATGGCTAATAACCGATTTGCGTGCCCAACGCACATAAGCACCATCGGGGGAATCGGAGGTCGTAGGTCGTAGGTCGAATGCCGTTGTTATCGTTGTGGCTTTGTTGTTGGTTTTTCCGGGGCCACACACAGTGCAAAATATGATAATCATTTATTAAGTTCTTCGGTTGGTTAGGTTCTTTCAGCAAAACTGCATTAGGAATGAAATCACAAAACAAATAATCCTATAAATAGTGTGGAATTCTATGGAAAAAAAAGGGAATAAAATATACGAGTTTCACATCAAAACATACATATACTTGTGTTATTTCTCATTAAAGAGTAAAATTGAGAACAGTAATATTTAAAATAGGTGTTTTATTAATACATTTTTAAAATGTGCAATAAATAATTCTGTAGTGTTAAATTCGTTTAGGAATTTGGGCAAATTGTATCGAAATATAACGAAAATATAAAAATATAAATTATTTATACAAATAGTTTTATCAATGCATTTAATTAGGAAAAATATAAAACAAATAATCCTTTAATTAATAATTATTATTGAATTAAATTGAAGTTTTGTGAACTAAATATATAAATTTTTATCAAATAAATTCATTAAGTATATAAAAAAATAAATAACTAAAATATAATAAAAAAATAATAATATCCGAAAAATTAAAAAAGAAAATATTAATAGCTAAGACAACAACCAACTATAGCAAAAGATCGAAGCTAAAGCCGCTGCTGATCAGCTCGAAGCTCAGCTTGAAATACAACCTTCAGCAAGCTGTTCCCACCGCTTAACGTTAGCAATCCAGACTGGGAACAGTCATACAAGCCAGACCACTCCACTTACTATTTTGATCTTTTAGACGCGTCGTTTAGACAACTTTAAGAAAAAGATACAACTGCGCTGCTTGCGGCTGCTTTAAGCCGACGCTGCCGACGTCGTCGCTGCTATATCTCGAATTGGCCGATCTGTCAGCGGACAGAAACCGCGTTCAGTCGATCAGTTGAATTCACAGCGTCGGCGAGTCGAGAAGCAAAACGCGGAAACGCCTGAGAACGAACGATCGAACGAACGAACCTGAGCTGAGTTTTAATTCAAATTCATTTTTTGTGCTCTGTGTGTTTTTTTCGCGGGTTTTTTCCCTCCTCAACGATCGATCGTTGACACATAAATCAGAGCAAATTGCGGCTAGTTGTGAATGAGAGCCCAGTTAGGCGGCGATTGCAGCGCGCGCAGCTTTCGAATCTATCTCAAAGTGTGGTAATTTCTGTTGGCTAATTGTGCAAGTAAAAGATACGAAACGTGGTGTGTGAGTGTGTGTTGCCAGTGGGTGAGTGTGTGTGTGTTCACTCAATCTTTGCTCAATCGCAATCTTTGGGCATTGCCAAAACTGGTTAACTAAAAGCAAACGTGTTCTTTACGTTTTTGTGTTGACTTTGCCAGCCGCAAAGCCACAGAGTTAGTCAGCAAAAAAAAAACAACAAAACAAAACCAAAAGTACACAAATTACAGCAAAAGATAATAACAAATTGTGGCAACAGGGTTCCTGTGGCAATAAAGTCAGCCAACTGCAACGGAAAGAGCACCAGCAGCAGCTAAGAACCCCGAGGAAGTCAGGTAATAATATCTTTTAGTCAGGGACAAACTGGATTCTGGGATTCCCCCCATCTCTCTTCCCTCACTCCAAAAAACTATCTCAAGGATGCAGCAAGATAATGCAGAGCCCTAAATTCCCATCGCCAGTCATAAAAAGCAGCTTCGTCAACGACCTGCTCCAATTCGATTTATGCGGCCCAAGGTCAACAGCAACGGCTTTAAAATGCAAACTCAGCCGAAGTTGAATCTCCAACAGAGTCTGAAGTCGTCTTTGTGGTTGCTGGGGCTTCTTTTGTTTAACGTTTTTTGAACTTTTGAGCGCGACCTGACTTTTGCTTTACTTTGTTTAAGCGAAGAAGCGAACGAAAAGTGTGGCAAAATGGCTTTAAAATATATATATGCTTTCATTATTTAATAAAAGTACAAGTAAATACATAAGTAGTATGTAAGAGAAACATTGACAGATAAATAATTTAATTTTAATATTTAAATAGTTTCAGTTTAGTTTTCTCAAAGACATCAAAAGTCACTTTAATTCCTAAATTATTACAAAACGTTTCCAATAAATCTAGCATTAAATTGTAATCCCAAATAAACAAAAGCCACACAATATTTACTTTCACAGAAATTCATTGATAATTAAAGTGTCTTCTGCTTCAAATTTCTGCATCATTATTATCCTTCGGTGAGTGGCTTTGAGGCTCTTTCGCAGTCGCCTGTAAATATTTAATTTGCTGCCTCTAACTGGATACTTAACCTTTCCAAAATTTTACCCACAAACCGCAACAATGAGAGTTGCCACAATAACAACAGCAACAGCCATAACCGAGGTGGCCGCATTACTTGGCACAATTAAAACCGCAAAACTCAACTCGTTAGTTAACTTTGACCTGCTCAAAACAAAACGTATAAAAAAAATAAAAACAATAATAAAAACCACCGCTGGCAAAAAGCGAAAAGGTTTCCATGCACACACAAAGTTCAAACGTTTGCATTTAAAGAGGAAAGTAAAACCCACGAAAAAAAACTGACGCCCCGTAAATGTGACTAATTTTTTTAGATGATGGGACCAACTAATGAAAAATTAAGTAATTAATGTTGGTCAAGGCGTCAGAAGCTCTTTGAGTAGAGGGGGCGTAATAAAACACCTTCGCTGCGGCCCTCTTTTATTAATTATTTCACATGAGTTGCACAAAATGACCATTCGAGTGACTCACTTAATAAAGCATTAAACATTATTGCCATTTTTCTACCGGTCATGCGGTAATTTCTGCAGCGGAGATCATAAAGCCGATGTGAAATATATGTAAATCCATGGCAAAGTTCTTAACGATTTCGCAAGTCAGAGTGAGTGATAAAAATGCGCATTTCGCTTTTATTAAAAATCGACTTTAGCCATAACAACTCAATCGAGAACGACTTTGGCAATCGAACTCAGCGGCAGCTGGCAATTCATTCAATCAGGAAATTAAATAAAACTTTTCGGGTCTTTCAATATTTTTTTTTTTGTATTTTAGCAAATTGAAATAATTCCGCTTAAATTGCTAATTGTTTTGGCCAAAAAATTCTAATTAGTGCATCCGTGTTCAATTTGAGGCCCTCGTTAGTTGCCAATTGCCAATGGCAATAAATTCCATTTAACATTTTGGCACTTGTTTGGGGCTTTTTAAAGTGCAATTAACGCCAAGCTGATGCACAATTATTTATTTTTATATTGAATACTTTTTGTCAGCATGTTTATTTATTTATTTTTTTTATTTAATTTTTTGCTGCAATTTGACAACGGTCTAGGGCCGAGCGGGCTTTTGTTGAGTTTGCCAAGGCTGAGACTGAGTTTTGGTCATTTGCTACAATCGAACGGATGCACATGTAATGGCCATTGATTTACAAGCTATGCGAAACGATATAAGTCGGGAAAAAAACGCATTTTCCCCTATATCCGTATATATAATTATTCAATTAAACGACCGCACATACAGAACAATTTGCAGTGAGCCAAAGGTAACCGCCAATAAAAATATTCATCCAAATACAAATAAATGCATTTTCCTTTTCATTTATATATTGCCATTTTTTGTATGCATTTTCCGGCATGAGACAGGCAGCCAGCCGCGAATGCAATCAAAGTCGTAGTTTATGGAAAGGACGTATGAACGTAAAAAAAATAAAAGCCACTGCCAAAAGACCGTGGTAAATTTAATTTATCTGTTTGATTTCATTTGCAAATAGTGTCAGATCTGTAAAAAAAAATCATAATAAATGAGCAGCGCGGGAAGGTGCCACAGAAGGCTTTGTAATAAATTAAAAAATAAAGTATAAAATACACTTTCTTAGGCATATAACAAAGTTATGAGAAAATATTACTTCTTAAAATTATAAAAATATATTTTTAAAGAAGCCATAAATACTTAATAATAATTCACACATTTCTTGATTGTTTCATGCCATTATGTAGTCTGCTGACCTACTTCTTCATTGTCTTGGCCCATTAATAATTATTAATACAATCAATTTAACCATTTTTCGACCCACAAATCAGTCGAGTTTAATTATTGTAAATGGCATTTGAGGCAGAGAGGAAGTGAAATCAATTATGCAAATACTCGCCTCTAACAAAGTTATGAAACATGTTGGGAAAACGGCCGAATAAAATTGACTTTGATGCGAAATCAATGGAGATGGCTATAAACATAAACAATCGGCAGGGGCGAAAATATAGATTTTCCAACTCATCGCTTTTTTTATGTTCATGAGAATATGCAAAGTTTCCTCGCTTCCTTTGCTTCTCCTAGCTTTCCCCTCCATATTTGCATCGTTTAGCCGACATCCTGGCAACTGACAAACACTAACAGTAATAAGCCACTTGTAAGGCAGCAATAATGTAGATCCATAGGGCCGATATGAACCCCCAAAAGCCCCACTCTCATGGGCGCATCTTACGTTTGACACATTTGCATAATCTCTGGCAAATCTTTGGTAACAAGTAATCGAAAATAAATTTGCATAACAAATGCCGGCTAAGCGTCAGTGGGAAAAATGAGCAATAATCTGGGAGACTCTACAACAATCAATAAAATATAGATGCAAAATTGTACGAATACAACCCGAACGTACATATAGTAATATCCCTGACGACTTTTTGCACTGAAGCGCACCGAAATTTAATCACAATTTAAATTGAAATTCCCCAGAAGCAAAACGAGACGAAAGGTTACCATTCCGATATATATATACTATATATATGGTATGTATATTTCCCTGTAACTGTACGAATTTTTGCATACTTATTTGTATATATCAGGCTCGGCAAATAGAACAAACAGCAGCCTCCGGGCTGGATGGCTGTAAAAAAAATATAAGAAACAAAGGTACGGCTCCAGTTTCCCGTTTCGAGTAATTGCCAAATGTTTACGCACATATGTACATGTAATATTTGCATATAAACAGGCATATGTAGCCGCTTTTCATTCCCGATGTTGCAGTGCCTCTTTTTTTAGGGTCTTCCCCATTTGCATTTCATTTCAAAGCTTGTTTTTTCGGGACTCTCTTATTTATTCTGTTTTCGGGAAATCCTAGGGGCATGCGGAATATGAAGTGCCAAGCGATGGGCTGTGATTTCATTTGGCAGGAGGCCGAATTCGCTGACGATGGGTATATTTTTTTAATGGCAGAAATAAAATGTGATGACATGATTTTCAAGGGTCTACAGATCGCCATTGACATTGAGAGAGGGGAATCCACTTTATGGACTGGATGGCAACACTTTAATTAATTTCCTTTTGTCCAGTGCTTAATTGAAAAGTATATCCCTGTCCACTGCGTGTCCTTAAGTCACTGCCAACAGATTATTCCGGGTTAATGACTCTTTCAAGTGACACTTGAACGCTTCGCAGCTGCCTTGATGGTGCCTTCAGCCGAAAGCCGCTTACAGTCTCTGGCCTTTTTGGTTAGTGGTTTTGCTCTGCAAAAAAGAAAAAACAAGAAGCCAAAAAATAGAAGCAAAGCGAGTAAAGCTGAATTCAGATTGCGATTACTCACCAAGCAAAGTTGACTAAGCAACTAAGCTGAGCCATCATCATCATCCGAGGGAGCTGGGAGCCGGAGCCGGAGCCGGGAGCCATGGCTTGAAATTGGATCACAGTTTTGCCATTTACCATTTTTTGTTCTCCCCTTTTGGCAGTGTTTGTTTTGGACGGAAAGCGCTCAACTGTTAAACTGAATAAAATGCAATGCCGGCGCGTTTTTAATTGTTATTGCTATTGTTGTTGGCTGACTGACTGTTGACTAAATTTAGTTGAAAATACAGTTGAAAATGTAGTCGGCTCGGCTTGCGAACCTTGAAAATGAGCGTGGAAATCTGCGCATAATTGGTTGGAAAATGTTTGCACAATTCACACATCAAACCGAAAACCGACAACCGAAAACCAACAACCGGCAACCGAAACCCAAAGTACAGAGCTTGAGGTCGCATGTTAATTATTGCCTCTGCAAATAAAATATAAATAAAATGCATGTTAAATGTTTGGAATAGAAAATATAAATTACGATTGCTGCGGAAAATATTGAAATCTCAGCTGGTTGTTTTCTTTGTTTTTTTTTTTTTTTGCATAGTTAAATCATGGCCAAACAATGCCGGGCGATGGCAGTAAATGGCCCGGCATAAAAGTGAGAAATATGCCAACAAAACGTTTGTCACCAATATCCATTTATATAGCCAGGCCGGGTATGAATATGGTAGATGAAGCGATGTATGTGTATATAAAAATGCAATCAAATAAATTTGAATTTTCATTTTTATGGGACAACAAAATGGCCTTTTGACTTGTGCATTTCATGTGCATTTGACGCTCGCTTTGCTCTCCATTTTATTTATATTTTCTCGTTTTACTGTCCTGATTCTGTTCTCCGATGCGCCGGCGACCTTTTGTCGTCGTGAATATATTTATTTTAGCCAATTAATTGCGTTTCGATTGAGCAACTTTGGGACACAGCCAGGACAGAAAAAGGTCTTTAAAAACTGTAAGGAGCACAGTATAATTTGCTCAATGGCTGAGTTTCCCATTCACGGAATATGAATGCAAATTTTCTGGCCCTGCTAGGAGAGAAAGCAATAAAAGGGCCCTTAAATATTTACATACTCAGACCGAAAAGAGCAAACAAGCGCAATCTCCTTCTCATATGCAAATAAATGTTAAACAGTTGAAGGCCTTGAATGGTGAATCTTGAATCCCTTTCGCCGGGATTTCGGCTTCAACTTTTGCCAGCTTACCACACGGCGTATACTTGATCGATTTACCAAAAGTTCAGCGGCCGCATTCGCGCTCCGGTTTGTTTGTTTGTTTAAGTGTACTGCAGGGCTGAAAAGTGATTGTCGGTGTCACACAGATTTGTTCTAGATCCTCCCCATCCCCATCCCCATTCCCATTCCCATCTTGTCAAGCAACCGATTCCCAACGGCTCTGCCTCTGCCTGGCGCTCTCTCTGGCGTTTGTCGCACAACTAACAGCAACACTTTTGCCCCAGTGCAGCTGCATCTGCCATGTTATTTGCTGTCTGCTGATACCTAAACCCATTGCCAGACCCAAGCCTCCCCAAGTCCCCGATATCCGCCCCCAAAACAAGCCAGCCCAGACGCAATGCACTTTATGTCTTGATGCTGCTGACGGCGGCGCCAGCATCTCGAGGGTTTGCTCCTGAAACAGATAATCCACAGTGGCAAAAAACCGCGAGTCCTTAGTCATTTGATTAATGTTTATTGATAAATTAAGTACTTAATATAAAGAGATATTTCTACGGTGTTTGTCGGTAAATGATTTATTTTCTTAATCATACAACAAAACGTAGAGGTTAAATAACCCTCAACACAACCACAAAGGAATCTTTATGCATTGTCAAATTTGTTTGTTATTTTGACAGATTTTTTCAGGCACTTATAATAAAAAGTTATTAACCTTACAAATACAATATAAATATTCATATTTTTCCCTTGTGTAACTAGGCTTCAAAGCGTGTTCCCTGCTATTGCAGTGATTGTCAGCAGCACCAGCAGTTCACCATCATCGTCATCATCATCACCGCCATCGTTGTCATTGCAGACGTAGTCGCAGTCGCAGTCATCATCCCCTGCGCGCTAATCCTTGTCATGCTCCAAGGACCCTGCGACTGCTTCGCTTGTTCCACCCTGTTGTTATTGTCAAGTGCAAATGTGTCGGTGAAATATGCAAAGACATAAATATTTCAACGTGTTAGTGGGCCAGTGCAGGGGGATGGGAAAAACTGCTGGGAATGTGTGAAAATCACCGAGTGAGAACTGAAAATCACGATGCAAAACTCAACAGTTCATAGAGAGAGAGAAAGGAGGAAAGAGACATAGAGTCCTTTGCTTTGACATTGAGCATTGTCTTGGGCGGATTGCCGTAACTGACCTTAGCCAATTTCCCGGGCATTGCGCACAGTCGGGTGGAAAATTTATGAAGCCAGGCAGTCAAGACAGACAAGCTCAGATCGCTTTCTGCCCATATAAATACATATATGGAGAAATCACAATCGCATGCTGAAGCTTCTAGATTTCCATGAAAATATAGTAGGGTTTATATTTAATTTAATGTGTGTGTACAAATTGCATACACTTTGCATTAATTTGCATTCACAACTAGCCGGCAGCACATGCGATTGATGCTTACGTCTGGTGCACTTAGAGAATGTGTTTTATAATAGAAACTTGTTAGAATAATGTTACGTATTTAAAACTTATGAAAATTCTGTAGCTAAGTTCTTTAAAGGAAAAGTATTTTTTAAAAAAATTCGTAAGGTAGTTGATTCCTGCGTATTTCCATTTTTTTTTTAAGTGCTTTAGCATTTTCCATTTGAGCAAACAACGAACCATATTCATTGCCAAGTGCAGGCCTCAAGTGTCGAGTCATAAGTCAAAGATGCCGCAACTTTGCCCCACGAGCACCCGTAAAAAAGTACTGGCAAGACGGTACTTGGTATCTGTCCATTTGGCAATCAAGGTGTAACCTTACCCGGCCCCCGTTTTATGACAGTTGTGTATTAGTCGGCATCAGTTGGATTCCGGGATTCCGGTTTTTTTTTCGCACAAAACTGTGACTAAGTGGGAAACGAGAGGCGACAGTTGAAACCCGCCCCCTTTTCCTAATCAACGCAAACACTGTCCTGCATGAGTTCATCTGATTGAAATAACACACAGGCTATACTGGGATATATTTTGCTGGCCAGTGCCTATGACTTCATTGTTTGCCAATTGGGGATGCACATTCCGCGAGATGCCCCTTGGGGTCACTCTGCCAGCACACTTGAGTCGAGGGCATAATGTGCAAAGTCTGGGGGCTGAGCGTTCGTTGTATAAGCTGATTGCTGGCTCAATCATTGCACATGGTCGATAATTGCCGGCAATAGCTAATTTGCCTCGGTTCAAAGTGCATAAATCAGGCAATGCACAATTAGCGAAAGTTCACCTTAAGGGTAACAATTATTTAATATTAGTTCAAAATAAAGCTCAACTTTAGCCGAGGCATTTAATTTGCGGCTGAAATCGAGTAGTAATTGAGGAGTAATTAGTTTAAAATGTTTGTTTATTTGTTAATGACAAGTTAGGAGGCTGGCTTACGTGTTGAGGTTGCCAAGCTGATCACATTGAAAATCGATCAGTCTAGTAAAGTTTAATCCCAACAGCAGTTTATTAAGTGATTATTATTGGGTTATTAAGTGTAACCGGCAGAAAACTAACATCTATAGTCACAAGCGGAAGTGTTATTTGGGATTTAAAAGGACAAAAATAAAGTTCACCAGCATGCTTCTATATCATAATAATCATTTATTATTAAAGACTAAAACTGAAAAGGTGTACCATTGCCTTTCCATTTACTCTACTTTTAGCTTAGTTCTTGTTGCCTCAAAACCTCACCGCTTACCATTTCCACTTGCAACATGTTTTAATTGCAATCAGTGAACCATTTGGCTGCTGCAGTTGCATCGATTCGCTTGCCTGATCAGTTATTTGTCAAAGCTGATTCCGCTGCTGCCAATGATTTCGAGTTGTGCTCGTATTTTGCATTGCCCCCATGGCTATTGCCCCAGACGGCGCACTGTAAACTAGAATTTTGAATTCACAAATTTCAATTAACAAGCGCCGGCAAATGCGCTGAGTCAGGCCAGAAGGAAATTGCGTATGCTCCCACATGGTGGCTACAAAAATACGACTGGCGAATCGTTCATGACTGGGTGGGTTATGGCATTGCACCGACATTGTGACAGCTTAATTGGGCCTGCAATGCATTGCAATGGAATGAGTGTGCAGGAACTAGCTTCTGGAAACGCGCAAATGTAGGCTACAATTTGAAAGTGAAGCAGACTTAAATCCACGCAATATTCAAGCAGAAATATGAAGGAAGGTAACATCTGCTGAGGTTCTTATTTGCTTATATTTAGTACTGTCTTTGTGCTTTTGAAAAATATTTATCGATTGAGGAGATACTTTATTGATTTTCTTCTACAGCAAATAGCTTCTCGAATTTGTACATGTGTAACCGATAGCTTGTACTCCATTATCTGTTCTGTGAAAAAGCATAGACCTTCCATGACGCATTAGAACAGACTCTGCTCTCAGGAAAGCAGGCAACTAATGACTCGTAATAATTGCGGTTCATGTTCGGTAAGAAAAATAGGCTTCATTAAATACAAATGCGCTTAGCAGGAGGCCTGGCAGGCGAAATCAGCCCACATTCAAATCCCCAGAGAAGCAACAACATCGCAAAACCAAACCAACGAGCATAACAAACGATCTATGAACACACACAGAAAAGTATGTGTGGCACTGAGAAATATCCTGGTTTACTTAAAATAAAATCTATACAATTTAAACACCATTTTTTGACGAGTTCTAAAATACTAAAAAGGTAGTTACTGCTTTTTTCATAATTTCCAACAAAGAAAACACATTTTGCTCACATTTCTCTCTCTGCAATTTCTGGCCATTTCAACGAGCTCGAACACTTTGCGGTTACACCCAGGAAATTGTTTGTTGGATTTAGGTATTATATTTTGCTGCCTTTGCTGGCATGATACAAAATTTAAACCGGCAAACAAATATATCCGTGTTCCAGCATGTGTGGCACACACACATCGAGTCTGTCTCGAGCGTAGTGCCTCTGATTAAGTTGTGCGAGGGCTTTTCAATTTTTGTTAGAGCTCGAAAATTATGTGAAAATGGAATTTAAACGCAAACAATTTGTTATTAGCCATTTAAGCCTGTTTGCCTATGCAATTTCCTTCTTCTGCTGCTGCTGCTGCTGCTGAGTACACGAGGCGTATACACAATGTGGTTAGGCGCAATGATGTTAAACGTTTTATGGCCACCATTGAGGACTGGCTTACAGGAATCCGCCTTTGACTTGTGCCAAATTATTTCCACATTTGCCTCCCTCCCTCAACGGAGCATGGATGTGGCGAATTATTTGTTAACTATTTTGCAAATTGTTGTAGTTCTCCGAGTGTGTGTGCGGCCATTACTAACACATGAGCGCATATTTTGGCGCTGACCGGCGAAATTTTTGTAGGGCCGAATTTATTGAGCGTAAAATTTTGTGGGCCTGTGTGTGTGTGGGCATGTGCAAAACTAAAAATAAATATAAATATTTATTAGTCTGCAAAGTGTGGTGGTACCCTCGCTTTGCATAAATGCAAATGAATGTGCCAAGATTTGGGGCCTCGTCATTGACCCATTTTCTGGCCAAGGCATACCAGTTAATGTACTGGAAGCTTGAGGCCCAGCAATCAAATGATTCACTCAACCAGAGGAGAGTGCTTCTCGCAAATTGATTTGTGCAGGGAGAGTTTAATGAAATGTGTGAGAACATCCTGGAACTATATGATTTCGAAGGTACCTTATAGTACGTATCTTCAAAAATATTAAAGAAATATATAATAGCAAACAAATAAAAGGCATAGCTGCTACATCTTTTCAAATAAATATTTTCACAGAGTATCTATAACATTTTCCCAAAGTATCTTAGTATATTTTCTTTATTATATATTATATACTTGACTCCTAGACCCTATCTGTGTTCTTAGTTAACTCTAAACCGGGCATAAACACACCCCATAAATGCTACAAAGATCGGGGCCATAAATTGATGTGGCACAATGTGGGCTGAAATAAAAACGCAGTAAAGCAAATGCCCGGGGAAGATGTGACTCGCATTCCGCTGGGGTTAAACAATTCGGTTATTTACCTGCCTAAAAACAAATCCCCGTATAGAGAGATACGTGTATCTACGGCTAGACAAGTGTCAGGCACCAGATAATCATTTCAGTTTACAACTTTTTTCTTGTTCCTGCTGTTTGTTTGGCACACAAAAAGTTTTTTTGGAATACCCTCGACTCATTGTCGCGCCTGCTTTATGGGCGTAGCTATTGCCATTGAAGTTGTTGTTGCTGTTTGGGCCGTTGTTCCTTTTTATTGCGGCGTTTATATTTGTTGGCAGGAAATAGCTTTCGTGTGCTCACATTCGATAGATACAATCGCAACACGCAACAATTTGCACTTCTTTATGTTGCTGAACTTCAAACTTTGTTTGGGGTCTCTCTCCTTTCCGATTTGGTCCTTTATTTATATAAACATATTTTACTTTTCATGCATGTGCGCACCTGTGCCCCTCTCTCCATCCTTCTGCTTCCTGCGGGCTTATCCGGCGCTATGTGTGATTTTATTTATTTCCGTCTGCACCTGCTTCCCCACCAAACAAACTCCCAGAGCAAAAGGGTCCATAAAGATTTCCAGAATGCGGATACAAATCTGTGCCGGCGTCTCTGAGAGATACAGCCTAGGGGAGAGCGGGACAAGGCCAAGTTTAAAGACAGTTTCCCTTTTCAGTCCCGGTTCGCATTTGGTTTCTGCAGTTTTTATTACATTAAAGGATACTCGGGTTTGGGTTTTGGGTCTTTGCCACTAACACCTCTCGTTTCGTGCCTGGAAAAATTATTGCAGAAAACTTTTATTGTTTATTTGTTATTTTAAGGCTCTCAATGCTGAGAATACAGTGGTTGGGGCTTAAGATATATATTATATTATCCTTTAATTTGCTTTATTTTTATTTAACTTTAAAGAAGAATATATAATCTAGTCAATTATTTCATTACTTTATAAAATATATGGTATATGTCTTAACGGTTTCCTACATATAAATTAATTCCTAACTTTCCACAAATTTCAACAATTCAATTCAATTCACTATACTATACTCCCGTGACCCACATTAATATATATTTATATAAATTAATATATAGAATGCACGACCGCAGAAAGTAGTTATAGAGTTTTACAGTTGTTTGATTAAATTTCTCTGCAACGAAGGAAAAGTTTTAATTAGAGGCAAAGATTCATTTGACGTCCTCCCTGGGTCATTGGTCTTGTGCTGTGCATATTAATTGGATTAAAAACAAGTTAATTAACATTGAAATCTGTGAGCGGTTGACCGAACCACAGGGCGGATGAGCAATGAGTTCCAAAGCTATACACAAGTCACTCATACGCCCTGTGGTCCCAGGGAAAATCTCCCTGCACAAACCCTCGCTACGGCTGGCTGCAGTTATAATCAGCTTAGCACAAGAGTTGCTGCAACAGCAGCAACATCAAGCGATGATGATTGCCCCAAAACCCATCTGGCTACTTACATGTTTAAACAATATTTCTTAATTGAAATGCTGGAGGGCAAACCAACTAACATTAGCAGTGACAGCGTATAGCTCATGAGTCTGTTTCCACAAAACACCAAACCGTACCAAGGAATTGTCTGGTTCACTTCCCCTCCCTAACTGCCTCTCTCCCCTCCTTTCTCTCTGGGAATCCCCGCCCTTACTGGCTGCAAGCGAGCTGAGCAGAAATTAATTACATTGAAGTCATTTATCAAGAAAGTTTATTTCTTGCAGTCGGAGCTGGCCAAAAAAGTCAAACTAAACCAAACCAAAGCAAACCAAACCAACCTAACGAACGAACCTAACCGAACAGAAATACAACAAAAGTACAGAGTGAAAAATGTAATTATGAAAAGGAAATATCTTAATTAAATATGACTTAATTTCGAAGAGTTGAAATGGTTAAGAAATTATAATTTGTGGGTTTAGGCTCTATTTAAAAATATTTTGAAATCAATTATTGATAAATAGATGCCCTGTATTACTTCCTTTTATATCCCAGTATTTTTTTTCTAGTGTAATACCAAAACGGCAGCCCAGCTCAACCGCATCCCGTCAGTTGCTGTTTCCGTTACTTGGTTGTTGTTATGCTTATTTTTATTTATTTGCCATGGCCCTGCCTATTGTTAGTGAGAAGTAAATCAATAAATGGCATTGGGCTTTTGGATTTGTTTCAGTTTCTTCTTTGCTATTTTTATTTCTATATTTTTTTATACATATATTTTTGTTCTGTTTTTGTTTTTTTACCCCCGTTGAGCTGTGCAAAATAATTGCAAAAGTTTTGCCCAAGCTGGCAAATTGTTTGCTGCATTTTCGATTAGCAAAATGTCAATTTCAAATGAAAATGAAAATAAAAAGAAACTACCAAAGCACTTGGCCAAATTGTCGTTAACTGGCAAATGCCAGCCACTACACAGAAGTTGGGTTTTTCGGGTTGCAGGATGCCGGTTGGCAAATACAGGGCTCTGGACACTGGACACTGGACAGTGGGCGCTGGAGAGAGAGAGAGGTTATCGAGGTCTCTGGCGACAAGCGGAGCCATTTTCAAAATTTGATTTCGTTCGAGCCAAAAATTGGCAATAGCCAGCGACCAGAAGCATCCGCTGCATACTAAAACTGGGGGAAAGGGTCTCGGACGGGGTCAGGGGTCGCATCTACATGACAGCAATATCCATCACAAGGCTAAAGCTGCTGCATCTACGCTCCATTCTGGCTTGACGATATACAAAAATTGGTTTAATCAACTGTGAAACAACTGCACCAACGACACTAGCTGAAATAGCCAGCACCAACGGCAGTAGCGACAAATGTCGGAACTTGGCTGGGCTTATAACCCAGTAACAGGGACGAGGATGAAGGGAGGGAAACAAGTGAATGCAGTATCTATAAACAAGAATAAAGTTTTGGAGTTAAGCTAAGGAGGATCTTTGATACTCTTTGTTTGAAAAAGTGTTTAAAAAAACAAGAGGAAAGAACGCTCAAATTTTAGATAAATTCAATTTGAGATACAAATACTTTGCGGAATATTTTCAGAAGTTATCAAAGCTCTCCTAATAATCCAACTACCCCTTCAACCTAATAGATTTCTCTGTAATATTCAGCGTTAGCTGATGTCGCTGCGTGGGCCATGTCAATGGGGGGAGGGAGCTATCACTATCGATATTCACTTTCCTTGCCAGTGAGCACCAACAACAGCTACGCCATTGTGTGCCAATTTTAGTCCTTACTTATTCCAATTTCTGTGCATCGACTTTATATCGATTTATGGACTATTTGCAGACAGCCGCGGAATGGACGCCGCCGCCGATGGAGTACCGCCAGCGGCGCCAGCAGCAACAGCGACAACGGCCAACAGCGATCTGGACTTGGCGGCCCGTCGACGGCTCTTCATCTCACAGCCCTCGACACTGGCGACGCGCCGCCAGCAGGCGGTTTGTGTGCGGCGTGCCCACAAGATGTACGGCAGCAGCAAGAATCCCAATGTCGTTCTCGATGGCCTGAACATGACAGTGCCCAAGGGCTCCATGTGAGTGCATTTCTAGATAGGCTAAGACATATGGTTTTCACCATTGCTTAATCCCTTTAATCATTTCAATATAATCTTGTTAAGCATTTTAAAAATAAATTCATGGGCATCTGATTAAATTTGATCCACGGATTTAGGCCCTACGTGATTTCCAGCATTTTTCATATATTTATGCATTTTCCCCCCAGCTAATTAAAGTATTTTCTTTTTCAAATTAAGCACGGAAATGTGATTTGTATTATGTAAATGTCGCGTTTCGCTTTCCCCCAACTAAGCTACCTTCATTAGACTTCACCCAATGCTTAAAAACTAATGTGTGGGTACAAAAAACATGAGGGAAAAATATCATACAAGGTACTACATATTTGATAGATAGATACCCACAGAAACCCAGAGAACCGTGATGACAAAATCCAAAATCGAATATGCAAATTTCCGTAGAGCGTGCGGGATATTGAAATTGAAATTGGAATTGGTTTGGGGGATTTCTGGGAGGTGGAGGAGGGATGAAAGCTCTAACCAAATGCAAATGCAGTTTCCGAGATGGATTGAGTGGGGGATCATTGTTGTTGCCGCCGTTTGTTTAAGTGCTGTGTGAATGGCCGCGAAATGTTAGTGACCGCAATTAGCACTCGGCATTCGATGGAGGAGCGAGGGAGCCAGCCGACGGACTGAGCTGGCGGCAAATGAGGCAGCAAAGCGGCGAAGACGATGAGCCGCAGCAGTCGACAGACGGAAACTGGGTCAATGTCAGCGCTTGAAAAACTGCCAAATTAACAGAGGCAACAACAAAAGACAACGACGCAGCATCCATTGAAATGGAAACCAGTTTTTTCTTAGCCAAGACTGAAACCACGGCAGGTGATCCAAAGAGTTGCCAGATGAATAACTACATACCTGTTGTAGAGAATTACCTGTTAATTATTATGAGATTTGTTACTTTGCATGCATAATAAATGATCCAAGGCTCAATCTAGTGAGAAAGTGCATTTAAGAAGCATTAAAAAATTATTCCTGATTGATTTATTAATGAGATAAGAGGATTTCAAGGGTTACAAGTACATAAAGCTTGTAGATTATTGCCTTAGTCATAATATTTGTTAGGTAAATAAAAATCTCTATATTATTTTAACAATACATTACTTTATCTTTATAATTTCAAAAGATTTAACCATTGTAGAAGTATTTTTGTAACTTCCCAATTAAAAAAGTATAAGTTTTGCAAGCTTGAATTATAAAGGAAATAATTTTTTCAAGCGGTTAGTAATTCGCAAATAAAAGTTAACATTCTAGAAAATTCTATTCTAAAATATATATATATTTTATTACCACCCAAAATATATATTTAATCAACAATTAACACCCTTTACACTCACCGCAAGTTCTATGAAAACAGTAACTCCCACAGCTCACCATAGTTTCTGGCAACTAACTTGTATCCACACAAAATCCAGGTAAAAACCTTTTCAGCCACAAAATCGCCCAGAGACGAGGGGCAGGGCAATACCCTGGCCATGATATAACAGCCGCCTTGACGTGGGTGTTTGTTTTGGCCATTTAGCGAGACATTTCACACTGCCAAAGTGACTGACTGACTGACTGACTGTCACACTTGAAAATCTGCGAAAAACCAACAACAGTCCCACAAACAAAAGAGGCGCAGCTGAAACGGTGCAAAAAAAAAATACAGAAAAAAAGAAATACAAAAGTGAAACACCAAAATGAAGAAAGAAAAACTGTCAGCAACGCGTTAGTGTGAACAAGAAGATTTAGCACAAAATATGTCGCCCGAGCTCACACTCCGCAGTGAGGACTACGGCCTCAGGACTCGGGACTCCGGACTGTGGACTCGGGACTTTGGTTCCGCTTCCACTTCCTCGCCTGATTCCCTTAGCTTTTGGGCCGTGCTGTCAGTCAGCAGGTCCAAAAAGGCTGAGTCTGTTACAGAGAGAAAAATAATGCCTTTGAAATAATAATTTAACTTAAAAACAAAATCCAATGACTTTTAGAAAATGTTTAAAGCATTAGCATATTTTTTTAAATATTTCCTAGTTTATCTCCTTACAAAAGTATTACAAATTATCCCATAATTTATCACTGTGCATCCAAAAATTTGAGGGAAAAAAATTCAAGAAGATTTGTGTTTTTGTTGTCGCCCAAAACTTTGAGCCGCTTTGGTAGGCGCGGCACAGACAGTCTCCCTTCTGTTTTTTTTTTTTGGGGGGGCCCACACGCTGACTGACATTTGTTTTGTTGAATTTCTTTGTTTGTGGGCCATCCGAGGGGTTGGGAGGAAATGGGCGGGATGTTAGCTGTGGGTGGTTATGAGCCTTTGGCCATCATTCGGATGCCTGTCTGCCTCCGTGATAAATAATTGTGTTTTTCTTGCTTTATTTGCAATGAATTATAGTTATTTTTTCATCCAACCACCGAGCAGAAATCATATATATGTACCATACATATATATAGACAAACAAGACAAGTGTAGACAACAATGAACACTTGAAGTGATGTTTGTGGTCTGGGCCAGAGTGTTTGCAAATAAATCACGCCATTGATGCATAAATAAAGCGCAGAAATTACGCGGTCTCTGCAGTGCCTGGATTTATGGCCATCGGAGTGTATTTGATTTGGCGGATTGAAAAGTCGCGCATCGGTTCGATAAATTGAATTGCGAAAATGGTATTTTTGCAAATGGCAGCCAAATAAAAACAAGAAAACAAAACAAAAATTCATCTGACAGCCCGGTCAGTTGACGAATTAATTTCAAACAATTGTGCTTTTAAAGTTTGCGGAAATAATGAACATTTTTTGGGATTAAAAAAGCAAATCTCTTTTGATATCAAAAATAATTTAAAATATTGTAAAAGGTTTCTAGAAATAGCCCAAATCCTGTCTGAGGATTACCTAAAAACAATAAACCATAATCTAGCCTTCACATAACCGAAAGTTCATTGTGGTTTTACAACGATTTCGATGCCCATTGAGCTGCTTAATTTTGCTGATGATTTCATAATCCACTTCCGTTCACTGAGCCATTTCCGCACTCAATTACTTAAAGACAAAGTGGCTTTCTTTAAGGTATCGCTGCCAACAAGTTGATTAACTAATTGCATCGTGTCTTGTGCGAGTAATTAAATGTTTTATGACCCTGACAACAACACATAAAACCGCAGAAACCCAGACTCACACACAAATTTTCTTCAAACTCCAATTTCCACCTCCAACTCACTCCACTTGTTGCTGCTGACCACAGGCTGAAAGGCTTTCTTAGTCCTAACTGGAAGCCAGCTAGTCCTTGTGGTCATATCGCCTGGCAAATCGGGCAAATGGAGAGCTGTCAAAAATGTGAAGGCTCTCAGTTTCTTTAGGAATTTTAGAAATTATTTTATTACAGTTTATTAATTATTATATTGAGGAGATATAAAATAATAAGCTCCAGAGGACTTTTTTCTAATTTATACAAAAACCTCTATGTTTAAGCATGTTAAACAGCTTGTTGCTAATTGCAAAAGGTGTAAATTGTATTTTACAAGATTTATTTGAATAGATTTATTGAGAATTAAAAGCAAGGCTGGGTCCTGTAATACCAGAGCTGTGTTACAGTCTTTTTTTCAAAGACTTTGCAGGTGCTGATGTTGCTGCCAGCTATGGAAGGCCAAAAACAACAAGAAAAACAACTGCAATGCAACAAAAACAACAACAATAACAACGGCAAGGACAATAACAATGGCTGCCCATTGCCGCCATTATTTTGACATACGAGAGAACCTGAGCCTGGGCGGGGAAAACCAGAGAGAACGAGCCTGGGTAAAGGAGAAAGAGAGGACCGGCCAGGCCGACCGGCGGTTCGGAACAATGGAGGACACGGCAATGTTTTGGGCGGGTTCCCTGCTCTCAGAGCTCTCAGAACCAAAGGCATTACAATGCTGGAGGCTCTGGGGATGCGGGGCAGTTGGGGAAATGGCGGGAAACATGGGCAACATGAAGAAACATAATGGCTGCTTACAATTTGTGAACGAGCATAATGCGAACATTACATCCGCGCCATTGTTCTTGGCCAGCAGCGGGGCAGGGTGATGGGTCAGTCGGCAGAGGGGCGGGGAAAGGGAGGCAACAGGGAGCTTTGGGGGGTAGGCTGGGTGGCTCAAATTAAATTAAAGCTGTTTAGTTGTAATTGGTCGTTGAGAGGGGTCCAGACAGTTAGGAGGGCTTTGCGCCCTCCTCTCGACTGGAAGTGACCCTTTTTCTGGGTCCTTGATGGCGTCGAATTTCGGCTGTGCGTCTCTCCTTTTTTGCACTTTATTGCACCCACCACGAAAATGGTGAATTAATGGACCATGAGTAACGCTAAATTGAGTTCGGGCCAACACACACACACACAGACACACACACATAATAAACTTGGCCAGGCCAGAGTCTGTGATTTTTAATCTTGGGCCGCCGCTTTTAATTGATTGTAAATTGTTATTGAATTATTCAATACAAAGTCAGGGCCAAGGCTGAAGTTAAGTGTTGGCCATTTCGCTGGCCATTTTAATAAGGTTATAATTATTTTGTTGGCCTGACATTAATTGTTGCTTCGCTCTGTGTGTCTCTGTACATCAATAACAGACCTTAAATGTGGCAAATGTGCGTGCTTAATGAATACTGACTCTCAAAGTAATACGATTCGTTGCTGATACTTGACTTGGCCTCAAGAAATTATATGTACTTAACCACAAACAAAAAGTGGTCAAGGCGAAAGCCTTGATAAATGTAAATAAATATTATACAAATCCTTTGGAAATTCTGTATTAAGATAAACAAATATTTATTAAATACAATTTTAAAGCTTAAAGTAGAGAGAATTATTAATATGTTTTTCTATCACTGACAAAGTTAAGTAGTTATTTATTTATTAATACCCCTGACTTGCCTTGTAAATGTCTCTTAATTAAGCACTCAATAAATCCTTTTTAATTTACACAGATTTGCCATATTTAACAACAAAATACTTAACACACAAATGAACTAAGAGCCTGCTCACCTCCAATTAAGCATCCAGTTATGCTTGCCTCTATTAATTTAAGTTATTTATTGCAGACTATATATAGCTGATATTATAAACTTAACACTGCAATTGCCTTCACGTGCTCTGTGTGTGTTTTGTAATATATATATCTCACTCGACTCTGGAGTCGGTAGTTATTTGAGGTCAATAGCAAAATCATTAGCCCCCAATTACAGCTCGATTTATGCATAAACAAGTCCACATTTAATGCACCGGCTCGTTCGCAGTGGCCATCATGACATGTGGTCATTAGGCCGCACAAAACCTGCCAATCAATAGTTTGTTTAGCCTCATTGTTGATGACAGCGAAACGCCTTTTCAATTTCAACAGTATTTGCGTAAGAAATTGCTTTGCCTGGAAAATAATCAGGGCAGTATCTGGTGATGGTTGGTGGTGGTGGCAGTGCGTCAATCAAATTATTATTTCAGTGCTGACCGCTGATGTGATTTTCATTCCCACCCCCGCCAGGAAATTACATTTCCACCCGCTCGGTGTTAGACATTAGTAAATTATTGAATGCCTTTCAATGCCAACTCATACGCCCTGTTGGCCAGGCAATCGATGACCGTCCGCTTGACTTTAGCCAGTTACAATGCTTCTCTCGATATATGCTCTCCGATTTGCGTGTGTGCCTACGATTTATCCAATATAAACAAGCCCGCATGCACAGAAATAATAATACTGAAAGTAGTAAGTGGAAAATTGTGATTTATACAATTATTTAAATAATTTAAAGGCATGATTTTTTATAATTAATCCTAAATATTTGATAATATATATTTTATCTATTTATTATCATAATAATTATTCGTTTTCTTTCTGTGCACGTCATTTGTGAGCTTAATTTGAAGTTCGAGTCATTGAGAGGGTACGTCAAATCGTTTAGCTTTACCTTTGCCTGCCTAGCAATCATATCGCTTTTAGTAATTTGTGGATTTGCCACCGGTTTCGTTGACGTGTCCTGTCCTTGAGATATTGTTGGCCCAAAATGAACCTAATGAATGGATATCATTTGCCTCAGAGTGAAGTAGCTTCTGTGGAAACTTCACAATTAAAATTATTAAACCCTTTTCCAATGAAAAACTTAATCTTGACTGACAGCTTCTTGCTGCTGGCAAACCAATTACGTCTTCGCTTAATTCTTGAAAAATATTCAAAAGGCAAACAAAAGCCCCACAGAGTGTAGCCGGGATTAGTCCCATCGACCCAGACCACAACGATAGGCTTCATGCCTATTAAAAAGCGGAAATTAAAATCTTTATGGCAAATGATTAACCAATAAGGAAGAACCAACAAAAAAGGGACAACCAAAGTGGAAAGCAAAGAGGAGCTAGGAATTTTTAAGGTGCTGCACTTGAACAAGAATATAGGAAAATGTTATTTTAATTTTTCGGAAGCACTAGAACGAGTTTCATAATTTTGTTTACCTCGATAATAACCCAAAAAACTGTTATAAAAATAAGAAATATAATACAAATTTAGTAGTACCTTAATCAGAAACATCTTAAAAATATATCTTTCCCCTCATAAGGATCTCCTGGAAGTAAACATAAATCGCTTTAAAATTTCCTTGTAGTCCTTTTACATCTTTAAAAGCCTATCAATGCTTACACAGATTTTTTTTTCTTGTGTCGAGGCGGCGGGTTGAAGGCAAATGGCCAACTGCCGCTTCAACGCCGCTGAACTGTTTTGGCATATAATTACCGAAAGTGGCCGAAGGCTTAGCCATCGCCATCCCAGCCACATCCCCGTCGCGCCGGAAGTTCAACAGCCGTTGCAATGGCCAGCTTATTAGTCAAATTAGGCAACCAACTGGGGGGCAGGGATCGGCGTCAGCAGAGGGACTCAGGAGGGGACACACCGCCACGTCGAGAGTTTGTTTGCCCATTTAGACGAGGCCAATTGAAGCGTCAAGTGAGTGACGAGAATGGGTGGAGGGGGGCAGGGCGGAAAAGGCAATGGCTATGGCAGACTTGGCCATGCCAACGAGCCCGTAATGAAAATCGATTAAAAATGGCAGAGACCTCTCTCCCCAAGACTCTCTGCCGTAATGGCAAATTAATTGTAAAGTATGCCTCCATTTTGCTTTGGTTTTTGCCTTCGCCTCAGGACAGGGAGTTCCTTTTCTTGCTTTGTGCTTTTCCTTTTTTTTTTTGCCTATCCTTTTGAAGGATTGAAAGCGGCATAAAACAATAATTAATTGATTGAAAGAGGACTGAAGTGCTGGTCGCGCCAGAAGGCAAAACGCTGTCGAACTCCATTGCCGTCGTCATCGAATTTTCCCCGCTGCCAACCCGCCGCCGCTAAGTGGCATAGAAAATTAGTTTCTGCCCAAGAGGTAAAATGTTAATTTTCCGCATACATTTCCCTATCAGCGAGTTTGATGGCTATTCTGTGAACTTTGGCCAGGATCAAAGTCTTTAAAATAAATCAAATTACTTTGAGTATTCTTAAAATTACAAGGGGAATATTTAATAAAGCAGGATACAATTTCAATGAACTTTAGTTTCACATTAAAGTAGGTTTTCAGAATTAAAGAGTATGTCAGCATTATGATCGCTTCGTGAAATATTAAACCCAACCCACAACTACTTCTATTCCTTCAGTCAGTGTGAAATCCTATCCTAGGATATCTGGGAAGTGGTCTTACTCCAATTCACTGGAAATTCAATTTGCATTGAGGCTGTGACAAGTGCAGGGTAGCCGAGAACGTTCAGCGCCGTTTTAAGGTTCCACACAGCTCCGTTCGAATTGAAATTCAAGCAGCAATTATCCAGAAATGAAACGAATTTCCGGGGCGGGCAGGGTTCGCTGAAGCAGCAGGAATCTGCAGGACTCGACTGCCTCTCGGCCAAGGACATGGCTGGGTGCGAGGGGGTCGCGGCATCGCTGAGTGTTGGCCGCAATTAGGAGAATGCGACGAATTCAATTTGCTTAAGCCCAGTGGTTGCTGTTGCCGTTACTCGAAATGTTAAAATAATTGCATAATGTCCTCCAGTACCAATCTGGAGATCCGGTGGAGCTGTTGGTGCCCCACCATGGCTTTTGTTTGCCCATCCATCTGCTTGTCAGTGCTGTGATTTTGCGCTTAATTTGCTTAAGCTGCGCTTCATTCTTGGCTTCCCGCTGTTCTTCAATCTTTTCTCGAGCACATTCATTCGCTTGCACAGTGAAAAATTCGAAATTGTTAAAGCAACCTAATGGGAAATGATTATTTTTAGGTACAGAACTAGGAAAAACAATACTTAAACTCCTTAAACTGTGTCTTGGATATCAGGGATAAGTTAAGTAAACCCTTCACTTAATTAGTTTAAAATTGTTGTTAATTTCTTTCTCTGCTGCGGTCGGAGTCGCACTGGTCGACAACTGTCAATGTTTATCCTTGTTAACGCTTTTCCTCTTTGCGGCCACGCACTTAAATGCTGGTAATTCGCAGTGCACAGCGATATCAAAATGTCAGGGATGCTTTCTTGCGATGCCGATGCATCCGTCTGTCTGTCTGTCCGTCCGTTCGTTCATCCATCAGTCAGTTAGCCGGTCATGCAGTCAGTCTGTCTTTCTGTCAGTTTGTCAGTCAAGCAGCGAGTCCTTCGTCGTTCATCATTGCGGTGTGTGTGCTCTGTTGAAAATTAACAATTACGCACCGCAAAAGGAGGCAGAGCAGCGCCCTGTTGCGGGCTATAAAAATAAACTATGCCGCAGGCATTACAGCGGAAACGGAAGTGCGCATTAAAATTGTGCTCGGCTGGCATGTGTGTTTGTGTGTGTGGACCCGCAATTAGCAACTCACACGTGCACTCACAGTTATGTGTGTGAGTAATTAAAAGCGGAGTGTGCGCATTTAATAAGTTAAGCGTTCCCATTCCCTCCCAACCCAAGCAGACCCACACAAATACACTGCAAGGGGAATGCAATTAATTATATAAATATTGATTCAAATATAGTGGAGGAATTGTAATTAATATTTAGATCAATTTAATAATAACATTAAAGATAACATAATAGAGCGTATTAAGCTAATTCCTAGTTAACAATAAAATTAAACTGCTTAAAGGGTTTGTACTTTTTTTTGCTCACTGTTTCACAGCAGCCGCAGCATAGTTGCGATATGATTTTTTTATGCTCATGCCCTCTGTTAAGTCTGATTCCTGTATAAATCAGCCATACTTTACGTCCGGTGATATGGCGGGGCCTTCACCTAAAGGCTTATGGGGTCCGAAAATTTACAGCCAGTTGGCGCGCAATAAATATTTAAATGTGTCACAGAGAAGCGAAAATATTGAAATATGTAGGTGATATGGCAAGTCGATGAGGCTGAAAGCTTAACTCTATAGCTAGCATCTTGTGATTCTCCTTTTACATACGCGTAGAGGCGCATAACTGGCGGCGTTTTTTCGGTTTGACCTTCCTGCCAACGCGGCGTATGCGCAACTTCCGCCTGGAATGCCATGCTGCATAAATGGGAAACTACCAGAAGGCTGGCCATAATGGGAAAATAAGCAATTAAATTACGTTGCCCCGGCACCTTTATTTATATGCTGCATCGCCATGGGGCAAGAGAGAAAAATAAAAAAACAACACACAAACAGCAGCATTAAGTATAAAATTTCCATTAAAATGAAATTATGTGCGTCAAAACTGAATTTGCATTATTTAGCGAATGCATTTTATTCGCTCATTGTTATGCACCCTCACCCCTCCGGCTGAATGGGATGGCATGACAAAATGGCTGCCATTGCAATCGCTAAATTGTTAATTACACGGAATCTACGACGCCAAATTGCATGGGAATTTTCCAATTGGTTTCCTATCCGCACGCACAGCTCAATGCGATAAATTTAAATAAATACCTACGATCCCTTAGACCCGGTTAGCCTGTCAATGGAGCCCAAAAAGCAGCACATCCAGGGCTATTGGTTTACGACATCAAAAAGCACACAGTAATTGCCAGCCATATGTGTGTAGGAATGACCGATGCACCAGGCTATATACTACATACTATATATGGCTTTGATTTTGCTGCGTGTCCGGGGCAATTTGTCTCTCAGCTGATTTTGTTGATTCACGCAACATTGTCATGATTTTATTTAGCCTGTAAACAAATGGTAAAACACAGGTCTTGTGAACTGTAATTTTTTTTTTTGCAGCAATTCAGAACATAAAATCCTCTAAAAATATTTGTTCGTTTAAAAGAAAGAAGAGTTTATTGTAATTAAGTGGGTTGAACTGATTAAAATTTGAAAAAAGCCTGCAGAGCTGGATAACAATATACGATTGTTGTGTGTTTAATTAGATAATAAATTAACTTTCATTCATTTAAAGAGAACAAAAAAAAATCTCAATAAACTGACAGGTATTTGTTATTTTTAATCGTTTTTTTATGGTCTAAAAAGGACTTTACTTTAATAAACGCACTTTTTATGCGAATGGCTTTAAAGAGCAAATATTAAATTCCGTTTTTTGTAGAGGATTCCACAGAATGAACTCATTCTAGTTGCCCAAAGAGATTATAGAGTGAAAAATATAACTTCGAAGAGGAATCGATTTGTGGCACGCTCAGCATTTTTGATTTGTTTGCTCATCCCGAATGCTGACTTTTCAACGTGTTCTGTTGCTTTCCGGATGACTTGCGGCTTGGCCAGGACTACAAAAATCTTGTATTCCGTTTAATTTATATGTTCTGCGAGGGGAAGTTGGCACGAAATTAATGTGAGTCCTTGAATTTTTCATAAACTGCCAATTCAACAGAAAGTTGGCACACGCACACACAGCTCACACCTCAAACCTTCTACTGAAATCGACAGATAGAGAGAATAACCCGGAAAAGTTGGCGGAAAAGTTCAGAGTACCAGAGTGGGCGGCGAGTTCTTTTAAAAAGCATCTTAATCAGCAGTAAATTCACAACTAATCAGTGGCCCCATTGTCTGCCCCTTATTTCGCTGCTTCTCTTAAGGCTTTCGCCATTGAAGTGCCCGATCACATATTTGTAACCAGCGCATTAGCGAGCTGCGGACAAAGATGCCACGGCTGTGAGGCAGCCAGCACCAACTTATTGCAACATAATTACAAGTTGCGAATGCTGTGAGGCATAATAAGTTGGTACAATGGGTCGTATGAGCGATGCAGACAGATCGATATTAATGGTGCAGCAAGAGAGTTGAAATTCTCGCGGTACTAATTATAAAACAATAAAGTATCCATCTTAATAAAAACAAACGGGATTTTGAAACTATTCTCTTTCTAAGAAAACTATCAAATTATTTCCTTTTATCCTTGAGATTTGTCTTAACTTGATTCAAGATTTTCCAAAAGTCGTTCCCCATTCTCTTACCAATTTAAGTTTCCTTCTATTCCCCACAAAATAACAAGAATAGAATCTAATTAATACACAAAATCATATTATCCTTTGCAATAATTGTATTTAAATGCAAATTAAATTGCAAATATTTGGAATTTCTTTGCAGCTCAAACGCTCATCTCTGGCCGAGATTCGGTCCGTTCTGTCTGGGCTAGCGCATTGAACTTACTTTTAATTATGCTGGCCACATGGACACGGACATTGTTTGCACTTTGCCTGGCTCTTGGCTTAATAAATTGCAATTGTTTGCCAGCTAAACTTTGTTCGCTCGGCTTTCAGGGGCGCCCTGTCCTGTTGGCCCAGTTCGGTTTGTTCTCTGGCTGTAGCTGTGTGTCTGTGTGGATTTTGTAATTGGTTTGGTCTGCATTTGACAAAAGGAATAAAATAAAAGAGTCCGAGTTGCCAAAAATAAAAAAAAAGCAACCAGAAAGCTGAAAAAATGGAATCAAGCGCAAGAAAGTTTAGCATTATGGCCAGCGACGGGCGGCAAACAAAGTTTTCGCAAACATTCACTCGCAGGGAATCCACTTTTTTGCGCTTTGCGTTCGTTTCGTGTGCGGTTAACGAAGCAAATAGAAAAATGACCATAGGAAAATGTTGCAAATGCTGTTGGGCCCCAAATATTTGCTGAAAAGTTTTATAAACCAAATGGCCAGCCAGTCAGTCAGTCAGAAGTTAAGACAAAAACCCCGCCCTCCCCCTTTGATTTTACCATTTAATAAGCAATTGTTGCTGGGAACATCTAGATTTTGGAAACTTGATTAAAATGCCAACATGAAACTAACTAGAAAAACGAAACAGAAACAGAAACTATGCCAGCATCCGCTGAGGGCAGACAGTGCCGAAAATAGTTTAAATTATAGCAAAATAACGATATGCTGGTCACTGATATGCAACAGACACGCTGCCAGACAAAGTAAACAAACAAACTGGGCAGCAACAATGAACGGACATGAGTGCATTCAGTTTGGGTGAAAGGTCTCCTCAAAAACAGATAGCAAACCGAAGGCCGAAGGATGCAGGAAGAAGGAAGGACCAGGGCAACATGTTATTGTTTGCATTTGTTTTCTCATGCCATCGCACCCACACTCGGCACACTAACCAAGAATTTGTTTCGAATTTTACAATGGGAAATCGCCTTCACTGAAGAGAAATATTTTTCAAAATGTATCTACATTGGATTAAATTAAAACAAATTTTGTTAAAAACAAATACCAAGGGGTTTTAATATAGTTTAGAGAGATATCTTTCAGGAGATACTGCAGGCTTTATCCTTTCCTTTTTTTGTACTGTGTACTTGCTTCAATCCCGGTTCACTTGGCCAGCAAAAATATTTGGTTAGAAGACGAAACAGCAAAAAAAAAGGAGCTAGAGAGAGGAAACAAAGAAAGCTAAACAAATGCTGACTCTGCCACCGCAAGTAATAGGCCAAGGCTGCCAGGGAGTCGAGGTAACAAATAATAACCGAGCACTTCCTTCTTCCGCTTGGCACTCTCTCTCTCTGCCTCTGCTCTTTATTCCTGTCCGACTGGACATGGAATTGTTTAAATTATTTACACAAGCTGGAAAATTAAAATGGACAGCTGCTGTTTGGGGCCAGTGGCGTCGGCAATGGAGTAGCAGTCATTGTTATGACTGTTGCAACCGCTTGGGTCAAGTGTTGTGTGTTGTGGCACGTACTGTACATGGCTGCGGAGCCGGATGGTCTGGAGTGGACTGAAGTGGAGTAGAGTTGAGTGGACTGGACTGGAGAGGAGCTATAACTGACCCAGCTGTAGTTCATAACTTTTCATTTTGCCCTCTCGGTGGCACGCTTCCGACATCTTCTTTCGGTCTTTTGGGGCTTATCCTTTGTGGCAGGCAAATTTTAATTATTAGCAGGCAGTCGGAAAAAGGTCTCACTCTCATGTTGACTCTGATTTGGATTCTGATTCTGATTCCAATGCCAAGTCTGAGTCTGACTTTTATGAGTTTGATTGTTCTACGGTCCTCGGGCATTGCGTATGCGTAATGCGTGCGCCTGTATCTAATTGAAAAAATCAAGCATACGCCATGTTGTGCCATTGTTTTTGACGAAACACACACAAGTCGGCAATAGGATGGCCATAACGCTCAGCTGCTGCTGCTACATAAGGCACAGTCCTGCGGGCAGGAAAATCTAATGAAAGACGAGAGTACACTGCGGAAAAAAAATAGATTGATGATGAACTTCAGCTCTTTTATTTGAATTTAATACTAAGTAATAATAATTTTAATTTAATAATAAGTAAAATCAATATCGAGAGGCATTTTGGGAAATTTCTCATGGAAAACTTTCCTTATAATATGATACTTGGCATAGAGTCCTCCGCCTGGTGGCAGATTTTTTATACCGGCAGCCTTTCGATCCATGAGACTTGAAAGATTTTGAAAAAAATATATAACGTTCTTCTCCATGACATCCCTTGTAATTCTTTCAATGTTATGATCCAAATTTTGATCATCCGCTACAGCAGCTTCACTGATCTTCGGTGCGCCCGGCAGCAGCAGCAGCATCAATGTCATATTATCCCTACTCCCCCGACGCAGACAGATATCTAGAACACTATTGCAAATCTCAGGCAGATCCTCGGTCACCAGGAGTCGTGAATAGATATAGGCGCAGACTTCTTTGCTGCTCATCACATCCCATATGCCATCGCAGGCGATTACCACAAACTCATTGCATACCACACGATCGCATTCGAAAATATCGGGTTCCGGAGAGACCATTTGATCACTGGGATGCCAGTGGGAATGCTTGTACTGAAAATCGCCCAATGCCCGGGAAACGGCCAGAATGCCGTTCACTCGATCTATCAAAACAGTGCCGCCGGCCTTTCTTATGCGGCTTTTCTCCTTGTGTGAAGTCGGCTTATGATCGACGGTGCTAATACAGGCCTTTCCCTTCCTGCTAATCACAGCCCGCGAGTCGCCGCAGTTAACCAAATAGATTTTCTGCGGAGTAATTAGAACACAGGTGGCCGTCGTTCCACCTGGCATATCCTTCTTAATATTTCGCATCTGTTCGTCCAGCTGTATGAAACCGTCTCGCATTCCCTCCTTGAATTCCCCTCTAGCAAATTGCTCCGTATTTGTTATGGTGTTTAGCAGATTCTCGGCACAATGCACCGCAGTATGATCACCGCCATGACCATCGAATACACCAAAAAATGATAGGGATCCGAAGGGTTTCTTAAGGCCACAAACGGCTATGTGTTTATCCTCCATTTCTAAACGCCAGCCTCGCATCGAGCTAACGCAGTAACGAACACCGTTTCCTTCGCCCACGCGAACTTCCTTTTCCGTGCCTGGTTTTGCGGAATAGTTGCCCATTTTTTGACTTCTCTCACACGCTAAAATTTTTAAATAATTTTATTTTATATCTCAGGAATATTTGGATATTTCCAAATTCCTTTTAGTTTATTTAAAGTTTTTGGCATGTCCCATTTATGTCCCAATTATGACACAAAATGAAAAGCTAAAAAAAAACAAGGAGTTTCTCTTTGTGTAACCTCGACTCCTGCCGAATCATCCAACTTTTGTTCTTGCTAGTGGAAGTTATTGCTTTCGCACATTTCCAGAATCTTGGGCGAGGCTCCATTAATCGATGACAATTCAATTAGCATCGGAGTCCATAAACACACAAAAGATCCCGACTTTCAGGATGACTCTTACTCCTCCCAAAAATTCCTTTGAACCATTGGCTGGGTGTGGAAATTGAATGGCCATAAGAAAGTTTACCGTTTAATTGGACAGGCAAATAGGCAGCCGAATCGCTGAGAGTCTAAATGTCAGTTGGTTCCACTGGCTGTTCGCGTTCTGGCGAACACAATGAGCTAAATTTTCCATGGAAAACTACTAAGTAAGCTTGTTAATTAAATACGCATTACCGCCCCTGTAATTGCCTGTGACGCGCTGCTGCCTAGCAACAACAACTCCAACTACTAATGAAATCTGAGGAAAAGCAGGTGCGGAGCAGGGATTGGATGACTGGTTTGGTGGGGCTATTGGATGGGGGAGGACACGAACTGATTGTTAAAGCCAAGTGCAAAGTTTTAGCACCCTCAACAACTCAGTTATACTCTCGACCCCATCCGATTTCCCTGTGCACTTGTCAGGCTATCAGGGCAAGAGTAAGTACAGAAAATATAATTAAATGCGGGTCTATGTGAGCTTACAGAAATCTTGAAAATATAGTATATACAAAGCTTAAAAATACCTTGTTAAGTATTTATTTCGTCATACCTTTTGGGTGTAATTTTCGATTTAAAAAACTGATCTTTAAAAGCCCCTATCTACAATGTTTTTCCTGAAATTTCCTAGTTAATAACTCTCAGAAAAAATAAGGCAACATTAAAATTAATTACCTACTGACGCCGGGCACATATCCGATAATTTAAAAATCAAATATGGACTTAATGATGCTCGCAACACACGCGATGTTGCATTGGCAACTAGAAATTAATTAGCGCATAATTTATTGCCACCAAAATGCACAGCCGCGAATCATTTGCACACAAACACACACCCATACACAAATCATCAATCAGGACTCCAGAAACTCCAGAAATGAGTTGCGGAATGGAATGCATCAAGCTCAGGCTAAATGCCAGCGCGGCAAAAAAGGTTAATGGGTTGCAATATCAACATCAACATCAACATCAACTCGGGTCGTCGGTCGCCGGTCGTCAGCGTCGACGTCTGCATCACAGCTTATTGTTTGCATTGTTTTCCTGAGGGGGTAAAAGCCCCAAGGTGGACAAAAAACAGGGCTTAACGGGGGCTAAAAATATGCGCACACCGCAGGTAAATGTTGGTAATTTGTGACTTGGAATGTTTTTCATCGTCTGCCTTGACGGCACTGCAGAGTTTTACGGCTGTGTTCCCTTCTAACACGACACTCGCCCATTTAACGCTTTATGGCATCGGATTTATGCTATGCGATATGCAAAATGCGAAACACAGAATGCAATTGCATGCAAATGCCGGTGAAAGCAAAGGGAATTTACCACAGGAAACTGAAATAAAACTGGGCGGGAATATTGAATTGGCCGGGGACAAGGAAATCGCATAAAGTAGTTGAGTCTTAACCTGTTAGGAGAGCTAAGGACATTGCAAGCAGTTAAATGACATCAGGGAATCTATATATTTTGTTACAAAATTCGATAAAAACTTCAAGCTTATCTCTGGGGCTTAATAATTTTTCTTGTACAGGAAAAGGATGATATAAATTAAGCAAAATAAGGATAGCAGGTCAGGGACAGATGACTTTCACTAAACAAGTCATAAATACTATAACTGCTTCATCTCCCAGGCACCTGCTTCAAGCTTTTAAAAGAGCTTATTTATTATTTTTCAATATTCTAAACTTTACTAAGACCCAAAAAATCCAATTAAATCGCAACAATGTACATAATTTCAGCTTCAATTTAGGGAAACCCATTCAGGTGCAGTTCATGGCAGTTCAAACACTCAATTAAAGCCAACAAATTATCCACTTTTAGTTAGTTTTATCTCTGCGCTTGAGTTTAGCAGAGAGAGTTTAATCATATCTGGCTCCATTGTCCTACCTGATGCTTCCCCCTGCCACCCTTACCAACTGGGGTGTCCTTAAGCTGGACCGAGCAGCAAAGCGCTGTGCTTTTATTTACCCCTTTGGCTTTTGCTTTGGCTTATACAAGTGTGGCTCTTTCTCTCTCTCTCCCCTCTTGCCAAATACCGAGTGCAGTCGCTTCGACCTGCATGTTATTCATGGCTAAGCACACACACATATACACATACAGGTCGACCTCAAACCGCGACCCCTCTCCCTAACCCTCCATCCTGCAGCACATCACCCTCAACATCTAACTGGCAACTGCCAGACCAACAATTTTCTAAACTCGCGCGCTGCGCACGTTATAAAAAATACGGCAACTTGGGGCAGGTTGTTGATCACACCGAGCAGAAAAATGTTAAAACTAAATAATTAAATGCCTTAAATAAATAAATATTAAATAAAAATATTATTTTCATTTGTATTACGCAGACAGACTGCCAGCGGAACTTTAAATCAACCATTTTGGAGACTTTAAAAGCAATTACAAAAAAGTTTTAGCCTTTATCCCTTCTGTTCCTTTATTTACTTAATATATTTTTTTTCAAAATATAAATTATTTTGTTCAATTTAATTAATTCCAGTGCATCAGCCAGCATGGGGACACTGGCATAGTGGGTGTTTGGTGGAAAAAATGGGCGGCTTGTGGGCGTTGGGCGTTGGGCGTTGGGCGGAGGCTGACTGGCGCGCTAAGCTGTGCTAAACATTCCCTAAATATATTTCGCAACAGCTCCTCCGCACACGAGATAAGCGGCGCACATACCACACCGACCTGAACCTGAACATGAAGATAGTGCGGGTGCTGCAGAGGCGAGAGAAAAGCCGGAGCAGGGGGAAAAGGCGTTGCAAGAGTGGTGGAAAAGTGGCAGATAGCTGGGTAAAAAAAAGAAAAAATGAAGGTAAAAGCGGCACAGGGTATGGCGCTAAGAGAGCGCTCAGGGAACAGAGCACACCGAGCAATGAAACTTTTTGCGCCTGAATATTTTTGCAAAACTATTCACAGTTGATTTTTCACCTGATGCTTTTCATCCTTGTGCCAGTGTACGCGTGTGTGTGAGAGAGTGCACCTGCAGCCGAGTCGGTGTGAGTGCTTAAAATATTTGTGCGGCAGGGAGTCCTCACCCGAAAATATCCGACTCTTGGCCAGCAGTGTTCTGGCCTTATTTCAGGAGCAACTTAAATGCAGGCAGCCATGGCAGTTTCCATGGTAATTTCCGCCTTTTTAAAGAGTTAATTCGAATTATATGCTAGCTTGCTGCTATATAAAATACAATGAGAAGAAATATAAATTACAAATTTTTAAAATTATTATTTTAGGGCAAAACTATGTAAGTTAAGGCTAAATTGCACCACCTTAAAATTATCTTTATGTCCATCTAACATCCCCATATCCTTTTATCCTTAAGTCGTATTATGGCACTGACTTAAAGCTCAACTTATTGTTTGCCATTGCAGATATGGCCTGCTGGGCGCCTCTGGATGCGGAAAAACAACGCTGCTCAGTTGCATCGTCGGACGACGCCGCCTCAATTCGGGCGAAATTTGGGTGCTCGGCGGACGGCCAGGATCGCGCGGTTCTGGTGTGCCAGGACCTCGGATTGGATATATGCCACAGGTGAGTTGACCTCAGCGCACAGCAGACGCTTTCCACCTGCCATTCCAGCTGCTATCTGCTGAATTTTTCATTGCGCTTTTTATTACCGCATGCCCGACTCGACTAAATTAAATAAGTGCAATAAAATGGCAAAAGCACAAAAGAAAACATATACCCAGAAAAGTTTTAAATGCCTCTCAGACGGGGAAATAAGGATTCAGAAGGAGTGAGAGCAAGCAAAACTTTTAATTTTCACAATCCAAAAGAATATCTCAACTTTACTTAAATCGGATTGACATTGGACAACATCAATCCTGGGTTTAAAGGATTTAAAATATTATTAAATGTAATTGTTAATTATGGGAGAAATGCTTACTGGTTACCTTCAGCGCAAGTTATTTTTATTCTTCCCTATTTAAACTTTATTCGTATAAAAATAGGTTACGTTACTCTCTTTATTTCCCCAAAGAAATAATTTTTTTCCTTTAGTGCTTAGCGCAGTTCCCATAAAGAATCAGACCCGAAGTATATGCAACACTTTTGAAGGAAACCTTGATGAAAAATGGCTTTATTGTTGCCCATTGCTAATATAATTTCCGTATTCCAATTTGGCTTTATTGCAGGAGATAGCCCTTTATGGCGAGTTCACAATGCGTGAGACTTTAATCTACTTCGGCATCATTTCGGCCATGCCCCGCAGCGACATCGAGGATCGCACCGAATTCCTGCTCAAATTGCTCAATTTGCCAAATGCCTCGAAATTTGTCAAGAATCTTAGTGGTGGCCAGCAGCGACGAGTGAGTCTGGCAGTGGCACTGCTGCACGAACCGGAGCTCCTCATTCTGGATGAGCCAACTGTGGGAGTGGATCCCGTTTTGCGACAGAGGTGACTATTGAATTTAATTCTTGTAATACTTTATAAATTAATATTAAATATCAGAAAAAGGAAAAAAAATAGCAGAAATAATATACAAATTAATATTTAAAATGTAAATAATTTAATTTTCAATTTAATGCTAGTAATCTGCCTTTAACTTAATTTTGTTACAAAATACGTACCATTAGGTACCACTTTTATTCTCTGCCAACAAAACTGAGACATTTGTCAACTGTTTAACTCTTCATCTTGTCGATTACAGCATCTGGGATCATTTGGTGGACATTACGAAAAATGGTCATACGACTGTGATAATCACCACGCATTACATCGACGAATGTGCCCAGGCACATATGGTAAGTAGCAGGAAGATTTCACTGATTTCCCAGGACACGATGAGGAGGGCTTTGGGAAATGGGGTATGGCAGGCAGGCAAGTGTCAATGGCTTTTGGCGCCCACGCATTGTTTGGCCGGGTGATTTATGGCCAGGCGGCACATCTATGTGTAATATGCGGCGTATGAGCAATATTATGGTGCCAGTGCCAAGGTGAAAGTTCAGCTATCACCACTACCGAGGGCTGTCAACATGCGGCGCTAAGTGCTTCCGCTCTCTCCTCTGGCAAATTTGTATCCTGCCATCCGTTAGCTGCAGCAGCAGCAAATCCGTGTCCTGTCCAAAAAAAAGGCGAAAAATGAATCGCGCAAAGAGCAAAGCCGAGGAGTAGAATATTACTGGCGGCTGTCTCTCCCGTTGACCCATGGCCATGGCAGGATTTACGAGGCATTTCCGAGCGAGACACATTGCAGAATTTACTTCAGATTTATTTATGCCACCGACAGAACAGATGCACGTAGAATAATAATTGGAAGAATAATGAAGTACTTAAATATATTGATATTGATATTCAGAAAAATTTTAAATTGAGGAAACATGTTTGAAAAATTATCAAAATCACATCATAAGAATTTGCCTTTGAAGTATAGCAAAAATATCAAAATCTTCGCCAATGTTTTAAGATTTAAACACCTTAAGAAATATTATAATGTATTTAAGTGAAATTAATATTTATGCATTTAATCATTCTATTTATTTTTTCAAGTGCTTTAACAATGCAGGGGTGTGATCTGGATAGGGAAATATAACTGCGCTAGTCATTTAATGCCTGCTGCAAACAATGAACTTGAATACAGGCGAAAAAAAAATATAAACGTGAAGGGGAAAAATACGGGAATAAATCGTGACAAAGCTCACAAACAAACGCCCATCACAATGGACAGTTGGACAGGACAGGCAGAGATACATAGATACACGGCCAGAGCGACAGGCTGAGATATAGGCACAGATACAAATACAGATACTTGGCAACACGCACAGGATATATGCACACATAAAACAAACAAAATCCTTACCAAGGGACACACACGCAAGCTCAAGTGAAGTGTGAGATGGTTGAATATATCAATGACAACACTATGAAAAAGATTGATGGGGGAAGCAGCACGGAAGACGGGGTGTGTGCGAGTGTAAGATGAACAGGAGATCGACACTCAAGACACTTCACAGCGAAGCCAAGTTGAACACCGTTTATGGTGATTGATTGGGTGACAAAAATTATTCATCAAAAATGGTATTTGTATTTGGTGTTTTTAAGGAAATTTACAAGGGAGTCAAAGGGATTTAAAAAACACAACGAAATTAGCAAAGTACATTTTTAAATGAGGTGTATTTTGGTAATCAAAGTATACATTAAATATATATATTTTTAAAAAGACTTCTGATACCTCAATTTGAATTTAAAAAATTGATATTTCTTATGTACATATTTCATACCCATCCTCCATCTTAAATGATTGATGGTTTGCTCAAAAGTATTTATTAAAAATATTTTCTTTGACAAACCCTTAGCTTTTAGCAAATATTTATTATTAAAAAGTTCATTCCTTTCCCAGATTAAATTCTAAATAAATGTATAAGAACTTTAAAGGCTCCTTTCGTTCGTACATACATAATTCATATAAAATCCTTGTGGGAATGATTCCCGTAATACAGAAACAATCAGCCGGTTTTGGGTCCTGAGCCCTCTAACCCCACTTGACCCCAAAGGACATTCAGGGAGCTAAATGGCTCACATGCTGTGCCGTGGTGTGGAGTGACAACACGTTCTCGCCACACCACCCCCTCTGGGGGTTGAACCCTTTTTAGGGAAATCCCTATGCCACCGCACCACGTGATCTGGCCGCCGTTGTCACTCCGCGGTTGCCGTGCCGCCGAAAGTCATTGCGGTAAAGAGTTATGGCCAATAAACAAAATCACTGCCAGGAATAGAAAACTCTCCGCTTTGTTTGCGGGCAATCGACATTCAGCACTCGGGGCACTTGGGATTCGCACCGGTATTGGGTGTCTGTCTGGATGCCAGGAAGCCGTCGAATGCCGTCGAATGGATGACAAACAAAACAATCGACTGAGCCGCACTCACACAGTCCATAAAGCCGGGCAGGAGGATCGGAATCAAAGCATCCTTGCTCACCGAATGGCAAAGCGATGAAATGTGAATTTAATGCGAATTGTTAGACCAAATTTATGGTTTATGGCTTTCACTGCCGGTTAGGGTCTATAAAAATCTAACTTGCGGAAGAAGTTCTCCTCTATACGCGTATGCAAAGACCCCGGGGAACCACCAGCCAGCCTGCGAGAAGTAACTTCTGGTGACAGTGTTTAATTGCTCATATTGAACACGTGTTGGCCACGGAGCTGAGAGCTGGAACAGCAAGCGGGTCTCAGCTTGGATTGTACACGCCTCAGATGGCTAAGACTACACATAGAGAAAGATTTGTAGATATTATATATAGAGACTTGCTTTCCTATTCCCTAAAATATTATAGAAAAATAAAATTATATTTGAAGTTTATTAAATGTATATTCAATTAGGCTTTAGGTTTAGTAAAAATCTATTTAGCTTTTCCAAGCTATTCATTTTTTGTTATTATTTCTTTCCTGTGCATGGGTATTATGGCTGGCAGCAAATTGCTTTTTCAGCTTTGTCACTTTTTCGTGGCACGCTTTGCTTTTGGCCACAAGCTCAAGTTGAAGCCGGGACAGAACCAGGATGAGACTTTGCTTTGGACCAAGGTAGTTATCTCAACATATTTTTGGCCAATTCTGCACGTCACGAGGACTTTGCTAGAGTTTTTCCTTCGAACGTTAGACCTTGCCTCAGTATTGCGGGTTTTTCTCTTTGTTTTTTTTGTCGCCGCCTTTGTTTTGGGCACTTTTTTCTGTTGAGTCAACAGAATTGCGTGTCCAAAATGGGATTCCCCTGGCCAAACTCGGACTCAATCCCGCACAGACAGTCACATAAATTTAACTGTCCGGGGACCTGATTGAGCGAGCCACTCCAATCGGCACCTATGCCACACATGGGACAGCACTTGATCTATTCCCAGTGCCAGGAACCAAAGCCGGGCATTAAAAATGATTATTGCATGCTGGCAATTTATAAGCTGAAAATTCATGTGGCAATAAAAATTATATTGCAAAAAATGCTATTAGTTTTTGCACCAGCTTCAACAGCTTCTGATGCGGATGCACTCAAACAAAAGCAGGAGCATTAACCATAATCGTAAAATGCATTTACGGCTGCATCCCAATCCTCTGAGTATATGTGTGTGTTGTTAAAACTTTGCCGTGCTTAAATTCGGTTATTGTTATTTGTATGGTGCTGCGATTAAAAGTTTTATTTTAATTGAAAAATATTTATGGACATTAAAAATTTGTACGTGTTTCTGGCACAGAATACCGCATGCTATTATGCATCGTCTTCACAAATGCTGTTCGGCCAGGTTCATGAAGAATATTATTATTTAATGTGCGAAAATGCAGGTTTATTTATAATAAAAATATGCTATATTGATTTGTGTGTTTGTGCAGCTCTTTCCATAGTCTGGGTGCAAATTGAAAAGCAGCCATGTGAGCTCAATAATTGGGCCAACCACAGAGATTTTGTTTTTGTGGCAAATGTGAATTTTCGGCTATTGCTTTGCTCAGTAATGTACTTTCAGTGGGGTTTCTCTGGAAGCAGTGGGAAAAATATTTGGTATACAAATAATATAAATATTATATTTTTATATTTAGTTTATAAAAAAATTTTGTTAAGATACTTTTCTAAGATTGGGTATTGGAAAACCCTTTGATATTGTTGGAAAAAACAAATTTTACAACACCTTGTTTACTTTAATATATATAAGTTTTAGTAAATGTTAACTAAAAAATATAATTTGTATAAATTTAAAAATATTCCTAAATATCTAGAATTTATGAATATATTTTTTGTAGTACATTTTCCCATAGAAATTACACCTATGACGACAGTGTGACCCACATCAAAGCTAGCAGCACATTATGGCAGCATCAACGCCTGCACTGGTGTTGGCATTAGCCTTAGACTCTGAGCACTCTTCCTTCTTCAGACTCCACCCACCATCACCGCAGGTCAACTAACTCGGGCCACACAACAGAATCACACGAACGGCTTCCAGTCTCGTTCCTAACAAAGTGCAGCGCTTCACTTTTTTTGACAGACATTGCTCCCCAAAATTTAATGTCAGCATTGCTGGCGCTGCCTTTGCCTTTGCTCAGGGGAAATTGTTGGCTCACACAAAAAAAAAGAAGAACAGAAAACACAAAAAAAAAAATAATACAAAAAAAGAGAGTAGCTAAAACAAAAGGAGAAAAACCAGGACAAAAAGTAGGAGGAAACGTAGGAGGAGACACAAAAAAACCAAATCGCGTATACGCCACATGGCCACACAGTGAAGACAGGGGCAAGGGACCGGGCTGGCTCTCCGACTGTCTCTGACTGTCCCCAGTTGTACATGCAGCACTTTCTGCTCTAATAAATGAAATCAGGGAGCGTAACATTATGTGATGGATATATTGTTACGAGTGCTCTACTCCAGCATTTACTTCAATTCCCCTGCCCACCCACGAAATTCCCTGCTGGGCGGCGGGCCTTTAATAGTTGATATTGTTTCGGTTGCATTTCCCATTTTTCCCTTCAGTTTTCTCTCTCAATTTTTTGTCGCGTAATTTTCCGCATGTTGCCTTCGAGCGGGGAGCAAAAAAAAATTAAGGAAAAATGCAAATGGACAGTTGAATAATTGCTAAAGCTGATGAGTGACAAGAGATACATGCGCTATAACCAAGAAAAGCAAAACTTTACCCGATGAAGTGCTGATGGGACCATTACACGTGAACACAAAGCCCTTAGTGATGGTGGTGGCATAAAAACAATATTAAAAATGAATATAACATAAAGAAAGGGCTTAAATGTAGGCATGGGTTTTACATTTCGTTTATTTATAGAAAAAGACATGAGGCTTATTACACTGGAAATGAAAATATATACACATCTTTCTAAGAAATAAATAAATCAAGTTTGTAGTTCTTTAAGGATACTCTTAAACTCATTCCCCTTTTGTATAATTTCTTTCTTTATATTCCACAATTCTCTTTTTATGTAAATTTCACGGTACATCCAAGATTCATTTGGCTAGCTTGCACTATATATTCTAGAATAAATTTCAACCTCACCTCTCTCATGCCCAAAACCCAGTAAATGCCACCTACGAACCGTGCCATAAATATCGTGTGCATTTTTCAATTTTTCAATTTCCTCTGCGTGCCGGGAAACGGGAGGCAAACGGAAAATTATTTATGGCATGCAAAATTGTTGGCCATAATAATGCATATCACATAGTTGGCCAATAAAATTACAATTGCCAGACTTGGCAGGAAAACCGTAATTTAGTTTGGCATTGCAATTCAATTAAGACGTTAATTGGCTCCGAGAAGTCGAAAAGGCAGGCTCTGGCCAGAAATACAACAGCTCCGGGGGAAATAGGCGATTTCCTAGCCTGGCCTGGCCGAAAATCAGGAATCAGGAACTGAGGAGCTGAGGCCAAATCAAGCGGCAAAACTTTGCCAACTAGTTGTGTGTGGTGTGGTTTATTTAGCATACAATTTCCCTGTGCAGTGTGTGTATGTGGAAAATCGGGGGAAAATGGGGATGCAGCTATAGTCGCAGTAGCCCACTCATGTGCATGCCTAATGAAGCCATCAATTTCGTGTGGAACTGATGAACAGCCATCTCCTTTAGACGTTTGTCTCTCTTCCTCTGTTTCGTGGCAAAATCATCGAGCATGAGCATCGGCAAACTTTTCCGTCCAAGGATGAACCAAGGGCTAAGAGGATGACGACGGCTGGTCATGTACGGACACAGAAATCAATTAAGTTAATTTCCGCACGTTGCGTGAACAAGGGATTAAGCCTGGCGAGGGAGTCAATAAAACTTCATCGACATCCACAACAACAGGATATGCATAAAGGGCGCAAACTTTTGTCAAGATTCGAGGCTGAGAATGGGGATAAGGATAAGTAGAAGTATAGTGACAGGGACAAGGACAAGGACTACCAGGCAAGTCGCATCAAAGTCGAAAAGTTTAATTGGCTCGGCGACACTTTACGAAAGCACGCACGGAATCAATTGAGAGATGTCAAGGCAATTTATTCTGAAATGGATTTAGCAAAATAAATCTTTAAAAAGAAATGTTTTCTTAACTCAAAAAAAAATCTAAATTTTCTTTAATTTCTCTAACCAGATTGGCCTCTTGCGTGGTGGAAAAATGCTGGCCGAAGAATCACCGGATTACCTGAGGCAGCAGTACAATGCCGAGTCTCTGGAGGATGTTTTCCTCAAACTTTCCGTAATGCAAAATATGGGAAAACGTCGTCGTTCGTCAATTGCCCAGGAAATAGTCGAGCAGGTGACCGTGCCGGCGATCTCGAATCCCGCTCTGGACATGTCCGATGAGCAGCATGCCGCTGAGATATCCGGCGAGTTTGGTGACAACATCTCTATGTCCTCGGCAGCCCGGGATCCGATTACCACCACCACTCCGGCCGCTCCTCCACTGCCTCCGGCTCAGGAGATACCCACATCGTTTTGGTACAATCTTCATGTGATGCAATCACATCATCTACACGCCCTGATCTGGAAGAACTTCCTGTGGATGATGCGGAATGTGGGGTGAGTAAATGGGTTAAAGAGATCACTAAGAACACTTGTAAAAAATTAAATAAACTATTCAGGATTTCATAAAGATTTTGTAGAATGAAGTATTAAATATTTCAAAAATTTCTTAAGCAAATTCTTTGATGGATTTCAGTCCAATACTTACTAGTTTTATGTATATATTTCTCAATTCTAAATATTGCCAAAATATCCTTACCCAAAGGCAATCATTTTTCAAGTGGTAGCAATGTTCATTTTACCTGTAGTAAAGCCCTCATTGCTTCGTACAGTTATTAAGCTGCTTTTACTTATCCATCTATACGAATTTTCTCTGTGGGGGCGGTGTGATTTTTCCACAGGGTTATGCTGTTCATTGTCGGCCTGCCGGTGGTCCAGATACTGCTCTTCTGCTACGCCATCGGCCATGATCCCACCGGACTCAAATTGGCCGTGGCAAATCACGAGATGTCCAGTGAAATGATTATGGAACAATTCTGCCCGGTGCACACCGGATGCAATCAGACGATGCTGAGCTGCCGTTATCTCGATATGCTGGTCAAGAACAAGAGCATGGTTGTGGTGAGTGCAATGCAAATTACCTACTCGAGTTCACTATGTATCCCTCCACCCCCATCCCCCGACTATACATATATCCAATTCCATACCCAATACCAGAAGCAGTGGCAAATGCAGAGATGCCCAGCCCAGCACCCGGGGGTGCAATATCAGCTGTCATTGGCTTTTCGGTTAAATTGTGCAGTGCGAACTTTACAATAACCACTCATGTTGGGTAGTAGTATATGCAGTGGAGATCCCAATACACCGGCCCTTCTGGCCACTCCTGTAATTTATTTCAATTTGTGTGGACAGTCGAGTGGATCCCCGGCTTGGGTCCAAGTAGAGGCTACTTGGGGAGCCAAGGGGTCTTCAATCTACTGCACACATCATTTCGCCCTGCCACACTCCTAAATCACCCCCACCATTGACTTGGCTTTGTCTTCGCCAAGTTTACAGGAGAGTGTTGTGAGCTTGGACATTTTTCTGGCCAACTATAGATAGTGCTAATAAGTAGAAAAGTATTTTATATTATTTTTAAAATATCAGTATCAGGATATTTAATTATTAAATGCATTTAAAATTTATTGTTAGCATCGATGGGAAGATTTAAAGTTATCTCTTTCTATCTTAGCATACTTTTTGTATGTCCCATTAGGCATCCTTTATTTTGGCATCACTGTGCCTGCTGTGTTCCCTAGAATATGCGAAGGATGTGGCCGTTGCCATTGCCATTTCCTCTGCTGCCATTACTGCCGTTGCCGTTGCCGTTGCCCTTGGTGTTGGCGAACACAAATTACAGCTGCTTATCTTTGGCACAGCAACAACAGGCCGACGACTGTCGGCCAGTCGGTCGAGATCATCAATAAATTTACTGCCCTGCCATGGGCTGCGATGCGATGGCCAAAATAGTGTGGGCCAAAACGGCAAGGGGCCAAGGCAAGCCGCTTGTGGCAATTTATTGCAAATTACGCTTCAAAAACAAAGTCGCCTTTGTTGCCTAATTTGAGTTTCGTTTCGTTTCGGTTGCGAGGACTCAAGAGGGAGAGAGAGCGAGTCCTGGCTTACGATTTCATGCATTTTACATTAGACACTGGTAATAACAGTAATAACCATAAAGCAGGACAAAGTCCGGGAGCATTTTTACGATTAGTTTGGTCCAAAAATTTCATGTAAAATTTAAAATTATTAACAGGTTGGCTGTAAATTTCCTTCAGGCATCTCTAGGGTTGAGATCTGCGTAATTTCTGGGAATCCAATCAATTGCGTGTCCGCGAAAGGACAATAAAACAAAATCAGCATTGAGAGATCTCAATGTCCAATAAAATTATCTCGCCAACGGACCGTGACCTCCTAAACTTTTTCTAAATTTTCAAATAACAATATAATAAAGACCGCCGCAGCAATAACAAGGGGCCAGCAGCAACCATCCGCCGCATGCCTCAACTGGCAATTTGTGAGGAAAACTTTTTACCTTTGGAAATTGAAAAGCTGCCCAAGCAACCGACTCCCCCCCAAGCCCCACCCAGACTGCCCTTCAGACTAAATTTGTATAACTTGGGAGGGAAATGCGAAAAGAATGCCGAAAAAATAATACGCGGCGTGTATCTTTAGGCCGCATCAAAGACCCGTTCCAGCGAAGGGCGGAGCGAGGAAAGACCAAGTTAATTTTGGTCAATGAACAGCATATCAACGTGCCATCAGCACTTGGCCAGAACCTCCACCCGCCCCCCGTCAGGATCCTCTACCTCACCTTCCTATCTTCCCAAATAAAAAGCCTTGGAGCAACCCTCGAGGGTGGGTCAGGGAAATTTGAATTTTGGCCGTGTATTGATGGCAAAGCGTTTTGTGCTTTTCAATAGCAGTTTTCCCTACAACGCGGCCTTCCAATCTTTTTGGGGTATGATGTACTTTTCGTGGAAAATCTCTCGGACAGAAGAACCTAAGTTTATTTTATCCCTCTTTATGCAACTCTTTATTACATGGAATCGGGTATTTTCAAAAGGAACTGAATAAACTTTGAACAATCTTGCTGTAAAATCAAGATCAACATAAAACTATCGACTCCAAGTAGCAGTAATACAAATAATTCAATTTAAACGTGCATATTAATTAATTTATTAAAAAAATATATTTTTTAATTATTCCCCGATAAGTATCTTTTATTGTGGACAGCTAGAAGCCAGACATATTTTTTCGGGCTATGCAAAAGCCAACCCGAAAAGGAAAAACACATAATTTTCGATTCCAGCTTTGTCTCCTCAATTGTTTTGGGGTTTTCCCTTTTTGCCTTGTGGTTATATGTGTTGTCCTTGTTTCTTTTCGTGCAGATCAAACGCAATTCGGCCACCCTTGTCTTAACAATGCCAAAATTGGCCCAACCCAAAAAATTTCCTAAGGGCTGCTTCCTGAATTGTTGCAGTAATAATTTTACCAGAAACTTCCCCCTCAGCTGCAAGCCCGAAAAAAAGGGCTCTTAATTTATGGGAAAATTGAAAAACATATTGTGGTCAGCCGATGTCCTTGGATGTTGTCGTTGCTTCTAATTAAAAGTTCATTAAGCATGAAAATGTGGCTCATTAAGAAAAAGGGGGAGGCGTGGAAACGAGATTTCATGCTTTGAGGATGAAGTTTAATAGAATATTTAAGGGGTGTGCATAAAGATTTATAAATTAGGTAATAAAATATAAGATTCACGAAAAAAATACACAAAATTTGGAAAAAACAAAAAATTATGACCGAAAACAAATCAATGTTAGCAAAATTATTTAAAAATAAAAAATAATGCACATAAAATGTAAATTAAATAATGTTGAATTTATAAGGAGCTACTTCTCTTTTTAATTAAACATTTTCTTCAACATAATCTCCATTTTTAATCCCTTTAAATATCCTTTTTAACTGCGCTCCTGATAGCACTTGATTAGCGACAAGCTCTTACCTCAAGTAAGTGCTTGAGTTTTGATGTTTTTCTTTTTTTTTGTTGAGGTCCCAGCAGCAAAGAAGGATTTTATGAGGCAAGTAAAGGCAAAGTCGAAACAAAAATTGCCAAGGTAGCTAGGGAAAGTTTTTCCACCAGCTCCTTTCAAGCTCATTTGCGTCGAGCTTCTGACCAAGTTGACTTCATTTGCGCATAGTTTGTGGCTCAAGTTTGTCATAAACAATGTTGAAGTTGGGGTTAAATAGTAGCAAAAAAGTTACGCAAGACTTGCAGTTTGATTGTCCGTTGCCATGGCTTTGATGAAGAGCCATTTCCCATTATAATTTATTCCAGGTCTCTAGTGTAGAATCTAAGCTGTATATAAGATTAAGGTGAGCTCTAAGGGGATGAGAATACATGACAGAAAGTAGTATAAGCTAAATACAATTAATTTTACTTCACATTTCCTGAATTTTCCTGAAAATACCACTACATTTCCCCAGTCGTTTCTCTCTCTGCATCCACACACGAATCTCGCACATCCCTTTTCTGAGCCATAAGATCTAATGAGGCCAATTAAACCACATTCTGTAGTGTCTGCCCTGAAATCGGCAGCCAAAAGTGTGTGCGGCATTAAGGCGGCAATTGCGTAAATTTCACGCCTGCCTGGAGACGTCTGGGCTTATCCCCTTTCGGCTTAAATAACTGCATATCGAAGCCGCAAAATGGGCCGAACTTAGCCCAAATACAAATGCCAATACACGCAGCCAGAGTTTTGTGGCCAGGACATTCCCTCGGTTGTGATTGTTGTGGTGGCGGTGATGGTGGCGGCGCGGCATAAGTGACTGCCAAAAGTTTAGGCAAAGTTTCAGTTCCTCCCTCTAAGCAACTCAATAAGTGTGTGAGCACTTGCAAAAGGACTAGCTCCAGATCCATGGGATGATAGTGTAGGCTTTCACTTCATTATTTATTTCACAGCCAAATGAAATTGTTAAAGATAACGCAAACATATTGTTGACAACGAAAACACGGCCAGCAAAAAAGTAGGCAACGCCAATGTAAGCCAACGCCTCTCCTTTGTTGTTGATTTGTTTGCCTCGCTGAATTTATCGCTTGGCGCAAAGTACGCACATTAATTACGGGGAGTTACTTTTATTGTTGCTACTCGTACTACAACAGAAGCAGAACAACGCCCCACATGCAGCAAACAATGCGACAGGAAATGAAGCGGGACGCACAAAGAGACAGCTCACAAAGCTGCCAAGAAAGGAAGTGCCCACGGGCAGGCACGCAGGCACGCAGGACCCATACCCCCATTTCCCTTGAATCCTGAAAGCCGAGTCCTGAATCGCGACATGCGTGGCTCAATAATTCAGCGGCTCCGATTTTAATTGCACGGCAACGAAAACAAAAACAACATGGACATGAGGATGGCGAAAACAATGCCCCAGACACTCGGCATCTGTCGTCTGGCAGGTGCAATGACTTTTTAAGCTAATTGAACGAGCATTTGATTGACTGTTAGCATTCCCCATTTACCCACTCCCCTAAAAAAGATACAAATGCTTATATATTTCAATTGAAATAAAAGGGAATCGAAGGAGGAAATTTAAATCTCTGCTTTAAAGGAAAGTTTTTGAATTAAAGGAGATTTCAGGGAATTACTTTTGGGGAAATCATAAGGAATAGAAATTATTAAGGACTTAAAAGGAATACTGTTAGTTTAAACAAGTTTATTCCTTAAAAAATATTATACTTTTAATTTATTTAAAGACTGTATCCATGCAACTTCATAGTTTCACACCATTTTATTTTATTTAAATTTAAACCTCGTTTGATAATTAATAGATTTTTAATCTTTATTAACCTCCTATATTTTATACGTCTCTAGAAATATGTAAACGATGATGAAACTGCCTATGATGAGGTTAGAAAAGGCAAAGCCTGGGCAGCCATAGTAATCCAACCCAACTACACTGCCTCCCTAATGGAACGCGTAGAGGAAGGTCGGTTTGCAGAGGATGGTACCATCGAATCCTCTGATTTGTCAGTGCGCATGGATTGGTCTAGTAAGTTCACATAATTTCTTAATTTAAAAACATAGTAAATTAATTCCAAAATCCTCTTTTTAGATCAACAAATCTCACAGCTTATGTATCGTGATCTTCAGTACACTTTCTTCAACTTTGTGGGCGACATGCTGGGCGACTGTGAGCTGAACCCCAAGCTAGGACGTGTTCCCGTCGAGTGGGAGCAGCCCGTCTATGGCTATCGCAATCCTAACTTCACAGACTTTGCCGCCCCGGGTGTGATCCTAACCATTATCTTCTTTTTATCCGTGGCCATAACATCGGGAGCTATGCTGATCGAGCGGAATGAGGGCATGCTGGAGCGTTGCCTAGTGGCGGGAATCACAGGCCCTGAGATCCTGCTCTCCCAGGTTGTGACCCAGTTCACCGTGATGCTGAGCCAGACGATCTTTGTGCTCATCGTTAGCTTTTACTTCTTCGAGCTGACCCTGGTGGGTGATATATGGCTCGTGGTGGCTTTATGCATCCTCAATGGCCTTTGTGGCATGAGCTTTGGTTTCGTCATCTCCTGCGCTGTGGACACTGAGCGTACGGCAACATATGTGGCTATGGGTTCCTTCCTGCCCATTGTTATGTTGTGCGGCATTATCTGGCCAATTGAGGGCATGTTCCCGCTGCTCCAGTTTGCCACGGCTTTCCTGCCGCTGACCAAGCCCACGGAATCAATGCGATCGATCCTGCAACGCGGCTGGGGCATTGATAATCCCACAGTTTATAATGGCTTCATCTCGATTTCGTCGTGGGTTCTGGTGTTCCTCATCCTCACCATCTTGCTGCTGAAGTTTAAGAAGGGTTAAGCACTTGGGTTTGGGCATTTTTCATTTAAAAACAAAGTTTTTATTTCCCATAAGTCGGGGTATTCACTAGGAGTAGTTTAGTGATGTTTAGGAAACCTAAAATTTTTATTTTAGAAACCTCAAGGAACCCAAGTACAATAGAGTCCTTTGATATAGTCAAGAATTATGTGATAATTCTGTTATCATGATTGTTTTGTAGAATGCTTAATTGCTTTTTCATATTTACAATAATTTTAAATTTAAAACGTGTTTATCTAAATTTGAATTACAACTTAGGTTTAAACAAATTGTTTTGAAGTACGATTCTTGAGAGCTTGTTTTCATAAAATTTATAACTTTATGTAAATCAGAACAATGTATTCGAATTATTTGCAATTAATTTCTAAAAACAAAAGGAATTGAATTTTTTATTAAACAAAAAAACATATGTAAATCCGCCTAAACTGATTAATGATTTTGTCAAAGAATCTCCCAATATTTTTTCAAATTTATAATATTTTCATGTGCACATTTCTTATGATTTTACTAGGTTTTAAGGGTAGGATTACACTACATCTTAACTAGCGACTAGTAATTATCCATAGGTTCCGGATCACCATTACTTTTAAGTATGGAAAATGTTGTGCCTTGTAAAATAAGCATTCCCATGTCATATATAAGTATCATTCCCACTTCGCCCACACAAAAACACCCAAAACGCATCAAAGCATTATATATATATATATATATTTATGTTGTAAGCTTTTGAACAAATTGCGAAAAGTTTGAATAAATTGATAGAAAAACTTTGCCGAGATTTACCTTGGAAATTATTGCAGAAAGCTTTGCGTTCGGTAATTGTGATTTATTCACCTAGGAGAGGCAGGCAGTGATTGCTCTGATTGCACTCGGTGAGCAAACTGGCTGGCAAAATTTTGGGCCAGGACGACCCAGTTCGACCCAAAGGCAACAACTTTGCCTGCATTGTCGAAGTTAGTGCCAAGTGGTCCTGTGGTCCTTTCAATCAGTCAATGCTTTTGCCAATATTTATTTACCAAGTATCTGCAATCAAAGACCTCGGAAAGAAAGGACCCTGAGCTCACACCCAAAGCATTATTTTGAGGGGGAGATGTGGATGTGTCATGGGTGGCTCGTTTTCGACACATTTCACATTTTGTGGCAAAATCAATTAAACCGGAAATGCATGTTGGAACCAAAGTGACTGAGTGAGTGTGGCACACGTGCAGCGGCGGGTGGGCGGGTATCCAGCATCCGCTTAACACGAAAATTCAACTTAACAACTGAACAAAGTGGCAAGGACTCGAAGGGAAAGAGTTCTCTCATGTGGTGCACTGGGGAAAAATAGGAGTAAGGTATGGTGAAATTACGTAATATTTTTTTTAAAACCTTTTTGATATCATTTAAAATGTATTTTGTTAATATTTCCTTTTTAACAAATTTAATCAAATAATAAACTCATAAAATCTGTAAAATAAACCAAAAAAAATGTTTCTGAATGAAGACCAAAAAAAAATGAGAGACGCACACACAGGACGACTTATGCTATTAGGTGTTACATATGCATATGTAGGTCAGCCAGCATGGGGCGTGTCTGGAACAACACTAACTGGATCCACATGTCGTCCGGTTCCGTGACTGTCGATGTCATAGTTCAGACTCCATTTATCCGTTCGATGGCCAGTGTCCAGTGTCCCGTTTACAGTGTCCCATGTCCTGCGTCCTTCATCCCGTGTCCAATGTCCACTCTCCTCCATCATCGGCGGTGGGCGTCGCAAATCAGTCAGTTACTGGTTTCCAGTGGCATCCACATCTACACCAGAATGGCGTCCGAGACGTGTGTATTTACAATTAGATAACCGTCAGCAATCGATAACATTTCAAAGCATCAGTCAGGACACTCGAAGGAGCCACATTTGCCATTATTTTTCTGGCATTTCGCTTTGGATCGGTGGCCGGTCTGCTATATCCTCCTCATCGCCGCCCATCATTGATTACTCGAGTGTAGCTGACGGCGGCACTCGAGCACATAAATTGGAAAATACAGCCACGGCAAAAATCTCATTTTCATTTTCATTTACCCATCTCCCTGGTGCTCCTTGGTGCTCCTCCTCGCCTTCCGCATAATTGAAAGTTCAAAGTTTTCGACTTGCCGCTGAATTAATTTTTCAACTTCATAATTTCACGTGCTTCGTGAAGCTTTAATAACCTCCTCGGGCTATCCCCCTCAGAGTATCTTCCATTTTACATTTACCAAGCTCCAAGCCCATTTCCCGATTTCCTCGCTTCAGCGAAAAGCGGCAGCAGCAGCAGCAGCTGTCTTCAATGGCTTTCTTTGTTTGTGGCTGAAGCAATCTGAACCTTTTCCCGCCATCAAATGGAAGGCCCTCCTCCGCCACTTCAATGGTGTGTTAATTAATTGCTCAATTAATTTAATGTTCAGAATGTCCAGAGTATTCCCGCCAGCCGCTGCTGTGGCTCTTCAAAATGTCAATTGTCTGCTGCTCTCACTGGCTTGAATTTTACACGAAATGTCAACTTAAAACCCTTTTTTTCTTCAGGCTTCCCAGGGTCAGGTCAGGCCGAAGCACGTAAATTAATAGCGGTAGCTGCTAAGAAAACATCTCAGGTAGACATCGAGTGGAATTCCATTGGGCACTTGGAGTTGTTGGCTAAAGGACCATTCGGTTGATTCATGACACTCGCATCCATCTTGCTCACTTCCTGCATTATTAATGCTCAATAATTAACCAACGGGCACTGTTAACTCATCACATCACCCGAAATATCCTTAATTATTCAGACCCAATTAAAACGGGATTACTCAAGGCCCAGCTCGTGCAGCGCTCATATGCACTTTATTATTTTAATGATTGGCATTAATTATTTGCGGTGCATAATGTGCAATTTGTTTGCCCGCAGCAAACGGCAAACAGAATTGAGACGACGACTCGGTCGACTCGGTTTGCTTTGTCTGGCAAATTGTGTAATGAAAATGTCAATCAATTTTCCCATGATTTGCCATTAAAGGGAAGGAAGTTTTCCGGACAAGTCTACACCTTCGCTGGCACACACACAGACATCATACACATTTATAGAAATGCCTGTCGCACTCAATGCCAATTGCAAATTGAGTTCATCTGCTGGCGGCAAATATTGACATGACAGACACATTTTTATTTTATTTTATTTGCATTTTTATTTCACTCTTCACCCGCCCACTTACTGGTTTATTTTTCGCCTTTTTTTTCAATTTTTCCACAGCTTCATGCAGGGTGTGTGTGCTGGGGAAACCCCCTTAACGTTTGCTCGGCATTTGCTTGGCTCTTCTTACTGCACTGAGAGGAAACAAATTGTGATAACATTTGAATAAATATAATATTTTACGGATTTTTGTATCAACAATAAACTTTGGTATTTAAGAAAAGTAAATAAAATAAGCTTACAATTTTGACAGAGACTTCTCCACATTTTGATATTTAAATTTGTTATGTGACCTATCTTCCGAGTGTATCCCCTGCTTTTATCGCCATATCGTCCTTTTGCGTCTGTAGGTGGCAAAAATGACATATTAATTTCCAAAGGGGAAACGAAATAATATAAATGGAGTTGTCGCTTCGAGCTTAAGCGTGTAAGCCGTCTCCATGCGTCTCCCTAGCCATTTCAACCCCCCCGAGCTTTTTTGCCTTGCTTGGGAGGGCTTGGGGCACATTCATATGCAAATTGCCTGGCAAAATCTAAATAAATATGATCAGGGAAATCAACACTTTGGGCGTGGCATCCTAGGTAATTGTTTGAGCATTATTCCAGCGCCACCGCTTACGCTGGGTGAAATTAAACCCAGGCGTTATTTCGGTTATTTCGGCGATTTGATGAAGTCGTTGGGCTGTCAGCACGGGATTCCCCCTTCATCAATCATCCTTCGATTTTCCACACACACACACATTCGGCATCAAGAAAGAGCGGAAAGGAGCAGAAAAGCTCACACACACGCGTTCAACCAAAAGGAGAAGAGAAGCAGACAGGATATGACCGTCAGTCTGTCATTGAGTCAGTTAGCCAGGCGGAAGCCGCCGCCTCTGTCCATACCTCAATTGAAAAGCACTTTGGAAAAGGATAATAACGATAAATTTTTTATTGTAATGTGTCTTGCAGTGTTTACATGCCGGCTGCGCCTTATGGCAGGCAACGAGGGTAGCTATAAGAATATTAAAAGTAAGTAGGAAAGGCGGAAGTTATTTTATTCCAAGAATAATAGAAGAAAGTGTATTTTTAAGTACTATAAATACAATAAATTTAAATCGTTTGAAATATTAAATATGTAAAAGTCTTTCGTATATATTTTATTTATATTTTATTAAAAATTCTTCAACCTCTCTTCTCCCACCCATAACAACTGCCAAAATAGCGTGTATTGCCATTATTTTCCAAGCAAGGTCTGATGCCTTCGCTGATGCTTTTTCTAGTCCTTCGTTGTCCTGCTGCCAGCTCGGGACTCCCCCGATTTCCACGCCCCCTCTTTTCCACCATTTTCCCCACCATCCTATATGAGGACAATTTGCAGTCTCTCTCTCTGCCGACGTCGCTTTCATGCTGTTGCGCGCGCTTACGGGCAACACTTAATCGGCTTCCGGGGATATTTGGGATTTAGGGCGGAAACCTATTTGTGTCAAGACGCAGCCAGTGTTCTGCTCCGCTTATCCAGCCTCGGCTCCTCCTCTGCACACCTCCTTACCCTCGGTAGCCTCATTTCCCTGCATTTCCCCCCAGCCCTTTGTCGCCCCCAGCATTTCATTTTAGGCATTTTCCTTTGGCAGCATATTTAGTCCTTTGTTTTGCCACAATTTGATGCTTGCTTTTTTACTTAGCCGTACTTAAAATTTATAACAAAAGAGGAGACTCCATCTTAAAATGAACTACTTAGTTTTTCTTTTCTTTTTTCTTTTCTTTTCCTTTCCCTTCGGCGGCTTCAGGCGAAAACATTACAACAAAGAAGCCAATTCCGTCAACAGCCCACGGGCTGTGTTGTGTACATAAATATCCGATTCTTTGGCTGCCGGGATAGTACGTGATAATGGCTGAGCAGCGAATGACACCAAGCCAAAAGTCAGCCAAGAGGAATCGGCAGCTATATCATAAATATGAGTGTACTGACAGAAAAAAATACATTCAAGAAATCATGAAGTTTGTTTTTACTTCAACATTAATCTGTTAATTATGTTGTAAATCATATAATATTTAAGGGAAAAAATAAGAATTCCAAACCTTTATTCAAAAAATATCAAATTTACACAAAAGATGATTTATTCTCTTACAAAAAATTATTATACTGAAATTTAACACTGTTTCTTAATAGGTATTATATTAAAGGCGCTCTTTAATTATTTATTTCTTGTAAGTTAATCATAATTCCTACTTTTACCCACCTTACGAACTACTAAAACGATAAGTATTTTAATAATAATCTCAACCTTATATTCGATTTTTTTTTTCGATTTTATTTCCTCTGTATTTGGGGTTTTTTCAAGCTTGACTGTCCTGCCACGCCCTTTATATAGAACTAATAACTGCTGTGGGTACCATTGAAAAATGCTGAGCATTCAGACACATCGTATAATATATATATTCTAGGGAAGGGATTCCCTGGCTAAGCAGCCAAGTTGAAGCCTCATCCTGTCACATTTTAACCTACATATATGTATGTAAGGAACTGTGTCTGCCAATTCCCTGCTAATGGCTCTTTTGTGAGCATTCCCACAACTTGGCTCAATGAAATGCCAGAGGCGGTTGTTTCATCCGTCGACTGGTCGCTCATTTTCAGTTATTTCCTTTTAAATATTTATGATTTTTGAAATGCCAGAGTGCACGTTGAGGAACTTCTAGTATTTATACACTTCCATTAGGAAGAAAAATCATTCAAAAACGTTTAACTTCTTTATATTTTTGTAATTTACAATTTTGCCTAAAAGTATACTTCACATATTTTAATATTTAAGGAATCAACTTTTAATGAATTTTCTTTATCAGAGATTTAGTTGTTTTTATTTGCATAAATTAAAGTAACATAAAAGAGGAGCATATTGATATGCAAATTTTTTGATTGAATAGTTCATTGTAAGCCTTAATAAAGGTAATAATAATATATGTATATTTTCATTCATTATCCTGTGCAGAGCATAAATAATTCTTAAAACAAATTCCTCCAGTACACTTCATCTACACAATTATTATTCTTATTTTCCGCTGGCATTCCTGGCCGTGAGCATTTTGAACCATATTAACCGTAAATATGCCTTCATTAATATTGCCCAAAGCATCTTAGCCTCTATCTGCCGTCTATTGCTCACTTTCCAAATAAAAAATAATGAAAGAAAACATGCAAAAAACCATAGCAACGACGACGGCTAAAAATCAATAAATGACACGTGCCTGGATCGAATCACGCATCCGCCATGTGGCACGTTATGTGTTGCGACATGATGCCCGAGGCCCCAGGCTCGTCTCATTTATTAGCCAACATTTGCGGACACGCAGCAATGAAAACGAATAAAAATTAAATAAAAACGCATTGTGGCCGGTTTTAAGTGCGTATTCAACATATTGGTATAATCAAATGTGCATTGGACATTATTCAATCGATGCAGCGGAAGGTAATAATTTATGCGATAACAGAGACTGGGGAAAAGGATATTTGCAAGCCAGCAAATCCCTTTGCAACAAAATGGAGCAGAAATTAATTAATGAGCTCAGTTAAAGGGATTAAATTAAACTTTTGTGGCCTCTTCAACGGCAAGCAATTAAATAAAATGGAACACTCTTTCCGTTAAAGATTCCATATGCCCAGGCATACCCTTCCATATTGCTTATCAAAACTTTGCCGCCACTTCACATGCATTTTTAACGTTTTTAATGCCAATTTTAAATGCAATTTAATTGCCACCGATTGGAAAAAGGGATGACGATGATGGGGCTTATCGATGCACATGATGCCCGTGCAAAGCACTTTTAAATTATCAACACAATTTTATTAATAAAAGCGACAGCGTGAACAAAATAAAATAATAACATCGGCCCACGATGGATGTAAGCGACGTGTGTGACAGCCACTCGCAAAACTTTTGATTATTAAAATGTAATAAAAAAAATTAACTTAATTAACAGTGCGGAAATGTGTTTAATTTTTCCCTTTCTCTTCGTTTTTATTATCGAGAACCCAGCGCCGTTGTCTCAGCAATGAGAACAACAAGAGGAAAAGCCCGGCGAGCTGATAATAAAAATCAAAAATAACGTATACGCAACGTGTACGACGAACATGACAATGAAGAAAGGCGCTCGTGAGCGTGTCCCATGCATAAAAATTACATATTAAAAGATATTAGTGTGAAAATTGATATAAAAATCAATGAAGCAGCATCCGGAGGAGAGCTGACAGCCCGGCGACAATTTTAAAGGGTGACAGGCGAAGGGCCATAGCCAGTCTCCTGAAGCGTCATGGCCGTGTACTGTAAGTGTTGACATAATCATTAAATTTTATTGCCGTTTTATAGTTGGTGCCAGTTACTGTTGTTGTTGTTGTTGTCCCAGTTGTTTCTGTTCCTTTTTTCCTTCCCCCCAGGCGCAGGCATCTTTCCACATACTTTGCACTTTAGTTTTCATGCTGCGAATTAACGAGCCGGCTGCCCCGCCCATTCCCCCATATAAATTAGTTGCCCATCCGCCCACAGGAACACACACGCATGACATTAAAGTGGCTTCGGCCAGGACATGTCTTGAGGCGCGTCCTGCTGGGCAATAAAACGTATTTTTACGAGCCCAACCATTCGAGTGGCATACTTTGCATGCAAGACGGGCCACCGAGATGCCCGGCCCAGCCCGTAAAGGGAGTCATATCAGCGACAAATAGTGCCACTAAATGGCCACGGATTATAATGATACAAAGGTTGGCCCAAGAGTCCCAGAAAACACTGCAAGAGAGTGAGCGAACTGGGATAGCATTGGAGAGCACTGTTCTGGGTAGCCGAGGCGCAGTCAGGGCCATTAAAAGTATGCCAAACTAGCCGTGAACTAGGCACAGTCACAGCCAGAAAGTCATCAGCTATAAATGTTAGATTTTACGAGCCACTGAGACTTGCGATTGAGGGGGAATAGGGAAAGGCAGAGAGAGAGAAAGCACTGGGAGAAATACATAAATAATTGGAAATTACTTACTGAATTGATAATAATTAATTTGTTAGAAATAAGGCAAGCCATAATCCAAATTTAATTGGGAAAACAATAAATCCTTGAAGGCATTTATGAAGTTAACTGAAAAAATAGGATTTTAAATGTCGAAGAAAGGAAGATTATCAATCGATCTATTAAATTTATCTCCGGAATATACTGTTTTTAAGGTAAAAGATTTAATTAATACAGAATTTCCACATTCTACAAATTTCTCTCCGTGAGCTGTATAGTAAAAGCGGTACAGATATACATATACCACGACTAGTCCCAGCTCGGGGCATTGAAATAGTTTTTGGTCTGGCGAACATCAATGTCAATTGATTGCAACCCTTTCAAGGGGGGGGGCGGTGGGCAGTATGTCGAGGGTCCTGCACCACTAAGTGTTTTGTATGCTGCTGACCGATCCCGGGGCCGTGTCCAGTAGAGCATGCCGGTTGGACGCTGATTTCTTCATCTGATTTTCTTTTTTGTGCTCTCTCTCTCTGGCTAGCGCCACGGGATGCTTAAATAATTGAGCAGTTAATCGCACCAAATTGCTTGAATAGAATTCCCTGCACCGCCACTATACTGCTCTTATTTTCCTGACTTGACCACGTGCATGATTATGTGGCTGCCATTGATTGTATGCTCATTGAATTATGCAAATGTTGCATGACCTTACCATACATACCAACAGCAAATTGTCAATGCAAACACAACACATACACATACCATATACATATATGTATGTACAGCTCGAGTGTGAGGAAATTATCCAAAGTGAAAGTAAATTGATTGCCCGTATTCAGCAGAAAATTTGCAGGACTTACGTGAGTGAGTTTTGGGTCAGCGGACAAAGTTTTGCAACCTTAAGCCGATTATCTAAAGAATTTATCTCAAGCTAAAGATACGATGTTCCAAGGCCTGACTTTAGTTTGTCAGACATGGGATTTTCTAGAGAGAGAGATCATAAATCTTTGATTGGTTTTCCCCGCAACCTCAACCAAAGCGGTTCTGCAATGCATTCCATTGTATGGCATTTTCCCCTTCCTTTCACCGCGACTACCATTGTTGCAAGGTTGCAACTGGCATACACAAATTCTGGGATAACCCCATCACACCACCTGTCGTTTTCAGTTACGCATTTTGGAAAGCCAATCACGTTTTATGTAACAAGTCCAACAACTCCACGAACCCAATTCAATTGAAGCCAAAAATCCAGCGCGTATTTGTTTTTTCAATGATGCCTGATTATTGAAAATCTAAATTCCAAGCGCTGATGATGATGATGATGACGTATACGCGGAGGACCAGGACCAGGACCAGGACCAGAACGATGCAGCTGTGCATGATCCCCAGCATCCAGAGCTCCCCTATTCACCCTCGCTAACATTTTTGTTTGTTTTGGTCATAAAGCTGAGCTGAGCTCAGCGTTAAATGCGAGGGGATTTGTCGGGTGGATGGAAAAGCGTCGCCGGTTGATTGGAAAATAGCTGCAGGTGATTGCTTGCCATTTTCATTTATGAGCGAAACACAGCACATCGAATGCATAACGCAGCAGTTTTCATTGCTTTCTTTTGTTTTGTTTTTTTTGTTGCAATTTTTATGGTGTAGTTAGAGTTTAAGTATCAAATTTATGATTAATAACCTATTTAATAGGAAGATATTGTCTAAGAAAATCACCTTTTCTATTTTCCTTACAATTTCCACCCTTTTTTTTAAGTAGCAGCATGTTCCTGATTAGATTTCCGCGTGCAAGTGCAAAGCTTTTGTTATTATTCGGAGACCTGGCAGCGCATATGTAAATTTTCCCTCACACATAATTCAAAATTCCTGTCACTTCTCAGACCTGTCGCCTCGAGGGCAGTCAGTCTTTGCGAACAGCTACCAAGTTTGGAGCGTGCATAAAACCGCTGCGATATAATTTATTACCAATTTAAACATAATTCTAAAGGATATAGCGAGCTGCGGGTGTGTGTGTGTGCACAAGGAGATGGCCCAAAACTGGATAATAAAAGCATATAAATGTCAAAAGGAATTGTGGCAAGCGTCGTCTTAATGTTGTCATCGCTCGCTGCACCGAAAACCGAGTTCCAACTGCAGCTTCATATTGTGCTTATGTGGTGGCCATGATGAACTGCGCGAGACAATGTTGGAATTTTTATTAACCATCAAAAAATCCGTACTAGCTGCGGCTGGAAGCAGTGTACTCTCGGGTATCCAGAATCCAAAGGATCTTAGGAAAGAGCGGCTGGCGTGTGGCACGCACATAGCCAGAGATTATCTCATGCAACGCGCATTCCAAGCACAAAAATACACCCACACATAGCTACAAGCAGTTACAAGTCCTCACAATGCACTTGGCGAAATAACTAAAAAATCAAATACTTTAAGAAATTTCAGTTAGCAGCATTTAAAGAAATTTGTAATGAAAAATAAAGACCTTTTAGCATTCACTTGGCTTGTTTTAAGAGCTTAAAAGTGTTTCGTTAAGCCCAAATAAAATCCCGAAAATTAATCTTAAGCTTAAATGTAAAATTAAAATGTATTTTTAACCATATATTCACATCTTTCCCTTTCCCAAGTGCAGCCACAGACTGAGGAAACGCTCTTTAGCAATCAGCGTGCCCTGGTAGTCATCATAATGGCAGCAAAGCGGCAGCACACAGATCCTATGAGTGGGAACGCTGTGGCTGGGGTTAGGGAAATGGGGGCGTGGCCGGGTTTCGGGGGCGGGAAACTAAGGCCATGGCCGTGGTCGGGTTGCAGGCACTTGTGGTCTTAATATAAAAATCACTTTGTGTGTTGTGTTTGCCTCGCGCGCTGCTTTGCATTTCTAAGCAGGCTGGGCTGAGTCGCAGGCAACATTGTTGATGCTGCTGGCTGCTGTGTGGAAAATGAAGAGCAAAATAAAAACAGCAACACAACAAAAAAAAAAATAGATGAAAAACTAGAGGTTCAGTTGCCCTGCTGCTTTTGTTCTACGGAAACGGAAGTACAGTGAAGCTATAACTGCACCAGAAGCCACCAACAAGTCCGAGAGAACTTGTTCATCGTTCCAATGGGCCTGCATATGTTGCGCTGCGCTTTAAGTGCTGGCTGGCTCTTTATTCTGGATTGACAGAAACAGGAACAGGAATGAAACGGGATGAGACGGGGCGGGACGAGGGTAGATGGATGACTACTTGGCCACTGACAATGCCAAAGGTCAACGAGGCGTATGAGTAATGTCATAAACAGCTGCCGCAATCGCAATCACAGCAGCAAGCAGCAGCAGCAGAGCAAACCGAGAGACATTTTAAGCTTCCAGTGCAGTCAAGCGAAAATGTCGCCAGGCCACACAGACAATTCGGTAGCTCTTGTCCTTTTAAAACACTGAAAAAAATTAAGAAACTACAAATACTTCCATACTTAATTTCCGCCAATTTATTGAATATCTTAGCTTCACGTATAAGACTTTATTGTATATACAATTTTTATGATAGTGAAGATTACTCTTATTTTCTTTCTGTGTCCTCTTTTACTTTCCGAGTGTCCTGGCTCTTTCTGCATTGCCATCTCGCTTGCCTGCAAGCGTCTTTCCAATGCTCCCTTTTTTTCTTGCCATTTGTTTTCAGCTGCCTGCCTGCGTTGATGGCTTAAATGGATAAAAGTTAAGTAGCTTTGAAGTTGGCAAGATTAGCGCGCATATCGCGTTCTCCTTGAAAGGAACAGCACAAAAAATAATGAAAGCATAAGGAGACGCAGCAGCCCCAAGCAGCCCCACTTAATGGCCAAGAAGATGGGATACCCTTTCACATGTCTCATGAAAAGAAAATTCTTTCAATGGCATTGTGCTTCAATAAGATGTCTGCTTTTTAGAAATCATTATTATATATACTATTTACTGCATTTAAGGATAAATGTCTGAACTAAAACATCTTCATTTCAAATCAAAAGAAATAAATCTTACTTCACACTTCCTCGATTTATTTATGAAAAAATCCCGAATATTATAATATTCTTTAATAAGCAAAGCCAAATTAAAAAGCCTTAGCAAGTTTAAGCCATCTGTCTGCTTCAGAATCCTGTACAAACACTTTAAGCCGTACAAGCTGACTTTTGGCGAAAGCCCAACCAATAAAAGTCCGCCAACTTTTTGAGGAACTAAACGCAGAGATCCTCAGTTTAGTCAGTCAGTCAGTCGATGCCTTTGTTTCGGGGCTCCCGCAGAACAAAAGTACTCAATTTTTTTCGTTGTAAAATTTTCATGAGCTCGGTAAAGTTTTCATAAGCTGGCGGCAGTCGGCGACTGCAGAATCAACAGCCAAACAATAAACAATGCCATCACCGGGCTTGGCTTGGCGACGAGGGGGCGGTTGTAAAAACTAACTGAATTTTTAATTATTCGATATTTCCACTCAATGAAACGAACTACTTTTGATGGCAGCAACTGGGCGGCGGTGGGTGAGCCATCAGGCCAGGCATAAAATATTTTTGAAAGGTTTTCAATTATTTATAAAAGGCAAAAACTGAAACCCGCAGCAGCCCGGAGGAAACTTCATTTTTTGGCGACATTTATGGTTGACATAATGAAAAAGAAAACGAGTGAGAAGGCGCCTTAAAGAAACTTGAACAAAAAGGGGAAGTTAAAAAGAAAATCTGGGTGCTGAAAATAAAATTAAGCATTTAGTATTTCTGTACACACTCCGAAAGAAACTGCTTGAATAGAAAGGTGTTCTTTAGAATAAATATTATACATAAATATTAATAAAAGCCTTACAAAAATAATTCAATGCTTTAATTTCCCATTTCCAAAGGATTTTACCTCCAATTCCTTCTTTAATACAACTCAACCACCCCTTTCATTTAGCAGATTCCCCATCACAAACCATCAACTTAAGTGCGAAACTCGCATTGTTGTCGCTTCTGATTGTTCGGCTTTGATTTGATAGAAATTAATAACAATTTATTTATGTGCGCAATTAGTCGAATCACATGAATTGACAAACAATGTGGGCCAAAGCGACAAGATTGGTTGAACAAATACGCATAATTTGCATTTTTATGCACTGGCCGCGATTCGCAGTAACCAACAATTGCCTTTATTACTATTATTTTTTTCGTTGGCCTTCCAATAAATAAACAAACTAACGTTATCGTTTCGTGGCTGCTGTGACTCCATTTATTGTGATTCTGTCTGATATTTATTTATTTGGCTTTTATTATGTTTGCGGTTGGCCAGCCTAGCTGCCTGTCAAATGATAAACGTTTTAAACATTCGGTTTGTAAAGACTTTTTGTCGAGTAAACTAAAAAGAAAGTCAACAGAAATCTATTTTGTACAACTGAAGGATTTTAAATTTCAAGTTAGGGCACTAGCAGAAGGGAAGTAAATTTTAATTATCATAAAAAAGGTTTGTAAAATCAAATAAATAAGTGAACCTAAAGGAAATTCTTTGCTCCTGCCTAGAGTCTAAAAATCTTATGAAAAACTGATATGCATTTCATTTTTAAACATATTTCGGTCTTGTGTATTCTTAAACCTTTTTTATTCAACTTTGTATATCCTCAAAACTCCATCTTAGGAATGCTCAATTAAATTCAAGGAAGGCACGCAGGAGGACATGATGGCTTTACATATTTGTTTCCGGAACTCGCACCCATCGAGCCGAGTGTTGTTCTTGCTGCTCTCGACATCCTTCACTGTCGAGTGTCAGTCATGCTGTGCGAAATATCCTTGCTACAATTTGTACAACTGCCAGGCGGCCGTGCCGAAATTAGCAGCTAAATGCTACAATTCATTAAGGCGCCACCAATGCCAGGTAAGACTTAATGAAGTTGGCCTACAAAGCACGAAAATGGCCAAAAATCCTGCCCATCTCGTCCCTAGCATTTGCTTTGGGTTACGTGTATTTTTCCGAACTTGCTGCCTCTGTTTGTCGGCCGTGGCTTGTTTGTTCGTTTTTGGCAGTTTTGTAATTGGACTGAAAAATGCTTGAACACCTGCTGGGAACGAGTGTGTGTGCGTGTATTATGAAGGGTGTGCGCGTTATGCCATTAAAAATGTTGAAATCACACGAGCAGGGAAGTAAATATTTTACATTTGCATTTTGACGCTAGTTTTTTATAGTCCCTCAACAAATTTGCATATTTTTTGTGACTGGGTTTCCCTTTTTTTATGCCAGATTTCATATTTTATTCCGGCTCTCGTTCTCTGTTGCTTTTTTTATTATGTGCGCTTAATGAAGTCAGCAAGTCGCATAAAATAAAATAATACTCTTAACGGAAATGGTGAAGTTGGGCCCATGGTCCCCTCCTTTGCACCTCTGTGTTTCGGCCAACTAAATATTTGTAACAAATTATGCTTTTAATTAAGTGACTCTGTGCCCGAGGGGGGGCTATACAAACACATGGGCACCAGCGGAAATGGGTTAAACAAGGACGCAGGAGGGGAGAATTGGAGAACTCGAAGCTTACAGAGCTAGCGAAGCCGAAGGCCAAAGGCCAAAGGATAAAGGAAGCTACGTGGCAGACGCATGACAACCGCACAAAGAAGCGCACACGAAACGAAAATAAAAACTGCAGCCCAGTGGCCTAAGGATACAAGCTGTCTTTGGCAGGGTCCTTTGGACTTCCCCAAACAATCCGTCAAAAGGCTTTCTGACGGATGCGTGTTACTTTTTCAGCTACGTTCCTCATTAATTAACTTTAAACGCAGACGAAATAATAAGGCAGAAAAACATTTTGCAAAGGTGAATATATAAATATGGAAAATATTTATAACCCCAAGATTTATTACTGGAATTTAACATTTGATAAATTAGCAGAAAAGGGAAAAAGAGAGATTAAGACCATCTGATGATGTCAAGTAGTTTTATAGCCCAATTGCAAACTTAGTAGAGTTAATCTTTAAATCAAATCATTTCCCTCTTAATAAACCCCATTTAACTGTAGAGTATATAGTCGTTTTTCATACCCAAAATACCGACTTCAGAGAAATACTGGCCAGGATCCAGAAACGTTGCCGAATTGGCAGCATTCTTTGGCATACGTGCCGTAACGACTGGAACTCCCGATGCTGCCCAGTCGGAGTCCTTTGCTAAGGTAACCTCCAATTAAGCTCATCAGTTTAATGTGCTCTCCGTCGCCGGACGGCATTAATATGTGTCACCCCCTCCCGGTACCCCCCGGAAGAGTCCAGTGTCCGGAGGCTGGGACCCTGTGCGCTGACCTCCTGAACCATTGACCGACCTCCCCCGGACCTAGACCGTTCAGCCAGCCACGTAACTGGCATGTCGACGCTTTTTCGTACGTGCTTGTGGAATTGGGTGGACCGAAATGTGGGCGGATTGGCCACTGGGAAGCCAGGCTGGATAAAATTACTTAAATTTCAGTTGGACTAAGAGTCGGACTTGGACTACTATTGACACGTTTTGCTGTAAACTTGGCATTTCTCATAAGCCAGCACATGGAACAAGCATAATCCCCATATATCCCAGCGCACACATTTGCTTATGACTCATGCAAACCCAAACAGACACCCACAAACGTACACAGGGACACTGAAAAATAACAAATATTTTTTTAAATTAATTTCTATGGCATTTGGAATGAATTTTATACATTTTCTTGTTTAAGCATAAAAGATATATTTTCTTTTATAAATCTTTAAATAACTCTTTAGAAATAAAATGAAATGACAAGTTTGTGACATAAACTAACTACTTAAAAATGTTCAATCCGTTGTCCTTTTTAGCAAAAAGTTTTTACTCAGGCAGTCAAAATAACTTCCTCAACTTCAAAAGGCATAAAAGTTTTTTTTTACTCAAAGATATTCATATTAAATAAATTCATAGAAATCAGAAACCGTTAAGAATATAAGCCTTAGTTAGTTTTGCTCAGAACTATAATTAGGCTAATGGTAAAGACCTTTAAAATCATTAAGGGCACTTCAAAGTCCTAGCTTAATTATTATTTTATTTTCTTTATCCTTTTTTCTTTAAATACATATATAAAACTATCCCAATTTATGGCTGTGTAATGTCAGGAGAGCAGAGAGCATCGACAGCTTTCAGTGCAAAATCTGGATTACGGGTCGTATGTGTAATGCAGCAAATGTTCAGCTTCTCCTTCTTTCACAACTCCCCCTCTGGCTGCCTGGCTGCCTGCCTGGGTGACTGGCTGCCTGTTTATTTGTTGCCATTTTTAGTTGCTTTAAACTTGCAGCTTAATGGCAATTCTCCGCTTGGCCACCACTTGGTCGGTCGGTCGGTCGGCAGGCAGCCCTTTTTCGGAGCACTTGACTTGTTTGCCGTTCCGTTTGTCGTTTGGCCCGCTGGGGGCGGTACGGTCAGTTGGCCAATGCCAGACTTACATGTATGCAGGGAACGTTCGTAGTATATGCAGTGTATATGTATATGTTGTTTTATGTGGGCCAGAGATCCTGGCTGCTGCCGGTTCCGCCTGTTGCCTTTGACAGTTGTCCGGGCTAATACTGCATTTTCCCCAACATCTGCATGTCGTACTCGCACTCGCACTCGCACTGCTCGAATCGTATCTGTTTTACTTAAAGTGCACAAGAGCAACAACTGAATGCGAGAGGCACTTAAAGCATTTTGATTGCCTTCCATCTGGCTTGTGTCGCCCTGATGATGAACATTTCAGAGGAAAAATGGGGCCAATATCCCAGCTACAAGGACATGGCATAGAAATAGCAGAGAAATGATGCTCACTTTCAAGATTTTAATTTCAATGAAGCGAATTTTTCCGTTAATTAATTATATTGCAGATGAAGTAGCTTTTTCATATTTCTGGAATTATGGTTGCCTGTGGTAACTGTCAATTTTGTATGATTTCTTGAGACCAGGAAGGACTTTTAATAAAAATAAAAGAAGTATTTTAATGTTGTCTCTCAAACTAATTATTAAATATACTTTTCACTTCAGAGAAGGAGCAATCTTCTAAATAGAAATTACATAATTTTAACTAATTGTAAAATTTAAATTATTTCTATTAAAGAACCATTTGTTTCACAACCGTATAAATAACACAATAATCTGTAATCCGACACCCTTGCTTTTATATTGCTTTTATAGAGTCATTGTATTTAATTGGAATTCTATTTACAGAAGACAGCCAAAGGAAATATGGTCCCAAGAAGGGATGAAACTTAATATAATAGACAACAATTGAAAAATGCCACAAAAACGTGCCACAAAGCAGCCGGAGAGAAAGATTTTCGATTCCTTTTGTGGCTTTCAGGTGGCGGATAAGCCGCTGTTGTCTGCGCAGCTTGAATGTGCCAAAAATAAATATGTCATTGTACCAAATACAAAGCAGATAGACACAGCTATAGCTATAGCTATAGCAGGATTCCCCCCCCCCCAAAAAAAAAGGATCCCGAAGGGGAGATAGCCCGCGGGCTAAATGAGGACGGAAGGGGATCTTAAAGCCGCGTAATTTGTTTGCTTGGGCGAGGGTCGCTTTGGTCAACAAAATGCTATTGCCATGGGGGCGCGGCCAAATTCCCTTTGAATTCGCTAAACACACACACATACAACACTCGCACACCCACAACACTTGCACACACACAGGCTGGCTCTTTAACCTAATTAAACCGACAAAAGGCCCGCAAGTCCTTCAACAGGCTGCAGTGGCAGCGGTTCGTGTCTTTTGTAATTTACTAAAAATTGGTTTATAATTTTGTAAAATATTTTCGCCATGGCTGCATAAATTTTGGCCAGTGGAAATTTAAATTTCCTCCCCCCCAGCATCCTCACCCACCCGTGCGTAACGAGGGGCGGAATGAGAATTTATGCCACGCTCACCGTGGCAACTTTGTGTGGCATTTGCTTTGCCGCCTTGCTGTGTTTGTGCCACCGAAAAACAGACCCTAATTGTTATCTATGTAATGCGTTGGTTTTCATCTTTTCAACAATTTTTACCCAGAATGCAGCGAAAACATTTGCCTTTTGCCATTTATTAGAATTTTAAATATGTTCTCTCTGGCTCTGTTGGCAATGTTGATGAAAATTTAATGAATTTAATGCGGCACTCCACGGAAAATGGCTAAGCCAGGATAAGAAAAAAGGGCTGCCTTTAAAGCAAGCGCCATTATTTAATTAATGTGGGTAGAGAGGTTTATATAAAGATCTCAAAATAATCACAACTGCTGGCAGGGAATTCTTGGAATTTTTTTTTGTGCTGTGATGAGAAAAAGAATGATAATTTCCGCAATTAATTCAACCTTAGGGAAAAGATTTTTATGCTCTAGGGTAATTTTAAAAGAAAATTCTGAAAATAAACATGAAAGCAAGGATGGATATTTTAGGAAACAGAGAAAGAAGTCTTTGAAAATAACAAAAAAGAACAAAAATATGCAATAGACATGATTTCTTTTAAGTTAAAGTTTGTTTTTAAAGATTAAATTAAAGATAAAATATATTACATATGCTCATTGACTCTCTAATACATTTAATTGATTTATTGCCTTTTCTATTAAAAAAACAATTGTTTGCTTTGAGCTGGAATGAAATCTATGATTTATGGAATTAAAAGTGCTCCTTTTTAGATGAGTTCCCCCCAAGTGGCCTTTCCAATTGAATGGGCGCAGTTAAGCAATTTGATGCACTTAATTTGCCCATTGCCCCCACTCGAGATTTCTCGATTACCGATTCCCGCCGATTCCCTTTTCCCGTCACGCGCTAACAACCTCAAATAACCTCATGCCTCATGGGCCCCAAAGCTACCAAGGACCCATGGACCCCACATCCACAAAACCTCCCAGCGCTTCGGTCCAAGCAGGCGACCATTTATGGCATTTCAACAATTTCAAGTAGTTGCCAACGACCAAAGTCAACCCCACACCAGCCAACGCCCCTCCAGAAACCACCCAACACCCCGTCCAGCCACCACCCACTCCGCGGCGTCCAAGAATTTTTGTTTATGTTGTAAACACATTCCGAGCGTCTACTACAAGCCAAAGCTTTAAAGAACAACAAAAAGAGGGCCAAGATGAAAATCCAAAATAACAACAACTGGCTGGCTGGGCGAGTGAAACAGGAAGTGGATGGGAAAATTGTCCTTTTGTCAATGGCAGCGGAAGTGTCCTGCGGCCCCCACTTTCTCGCCGTGTATCTTTGTATCTCTCCACGAAGTCTGTTAACTGTTTGTTAAAAATTTTTTGGCATTTTCTTTTTTGTTTTTTTTTTTGTTGTATTTCCCTTTGTGGAGGTGGATGACGAGAACCCAAGTGTGTTTACCCAGCGATGGCACATCTGTGTTTTATAATCGAGACTAAGCCTAGGCGGCGGCCAAAAAGTGTGGGAAAAAATCGTTGAAACCTGGCCAAGAAAGAAAGTGGGACTCCAGAGGGGAGCAGAGAAAGAAATACCTAAAAGTTGGAGAAAAACACTGGAGAACTCAGTTACCTTAAAAAGAGATAAATAAATATAACAAATAGGTGAACAAAATATAAATAAATATATATTCATCATTATTTTTAATAAAAAAAGGTTGCCAAAAGTATGTATTTATATTAAACAAATAATACCTTATTAAACATGTAATATTTATCGCTTAAAAAAATGATTTAATCCTTATATTTTATTTTACTTCATTATATAGCAGGAATAGAGCTTAGTAAACATAAAACTCTTTTTAAAAACACATCAAATTTATGCATTTATATTAAATATAACATTTTTATATTATTCTTAGACTTTTCTCAGTGTACCAAAACGAGGAAAAGCGGTCGAAGGGCAGAAAGAGAAAGTGCGAGAGGAAAAAAAGTAAATTAGTGTTTTGGCACTTTCGGCAAACAAAGCGAGCAACCCACTCGCTGCGAGTGGTGACCCCGGGGCCACCCCGATGACCCCCACTCAGGTGCTAGTTTATGCTGGACGTCCTCCACTGGACGCTGAGTTATCGTCCCCCTAACCTTTCCCTTAGTTTTCCATCATCCTCTCCCCCCGTGCAGTTAGTTAGTTTCTGGGTCCTTCAGTTTCAGTCTCCTCCGCTGTGTTCTGTTGCCGTTTTCTGTTTGTACTGTTTGCCTTCGTCCTGTACACTTTGTTTTGGTTTTCCACGACTGCCCTTGTTGTTATTTACCTTTTGGCGCCTTTATTATTACGTTGCACCTTGCAAAACAAAAGCAATGGGGCGGGGCAATAAAGGTCGCTAACCGGGTGACACGTGGCCATTAAACACGCCAAAGCCGGCTATATACAACAGCATCCAGATAGAGGCTAATGGAAGAGTTATGAATTTATAACTAATACGCATTAGCATTAGCCGGAGAGCAGGAGGAGGCCAATGCAAGCCGGGAACGCGTGAACGCAACAGCCACTGTGGCAGGACCTGTACATAAATTAATTAGTCAGATAAAGAAAGCTCTTGGCTGATGCTGTGCAGACAAAGGCTGAAATTAATTTCAAATTAGGCGGCAGGCGGTGAGAAACCGAAAACCAGAAACCCCCAAAAACCCAACTGCATAAAAGCGAAAGAGAACGAGTCGAAAAATAAAGCAGATTTTGGGTTTATACTGCATTATATCATGAATTTCCGAGTCTAAAAAAATGACTAGATAAAGTTGAATACCACCTTTAAAATTTACAATATTCAACTTTAATTTAAATTCATTAAAAGTACAAATTAATTATTTATATCTAACTAAAAAACCAGCTCCTTAAATATACCCTAACTTGAAATCATTTTCCCTAATTAGCCTCGCACAAACATAGTAGTTGCGAGCTTGGTTGGTGAGATGAAGAGAGCAATTAACATGAAAGGTCCTTGGACTTTGGCGTTGCCTTCGCCTCGACCACAATTAGCGATAAGCCATGACCGGACCAGAAAACAGAGACCGTCCCTCGGGTGAAGCAGCTGCTCAAATTATGGATAATTCCACTGTCGCAGACGGTGTCCTGATTACCCGATAAGGTCCCACGCCCTTACTCAAGGAAAATTGAGTGTAAGCTTGCCCCGAATAGATAAGAACTGTAAAAGGAACTGTTTGGGGGGCCCATCCAAAGATGTGGGTTTGGGAAATAATTTGGTAGTCACTTAATGCGGCTGCTGACTGGGGAGAAAGAAAAGGTGAAAGTTGGCTACATGAAAAGCATGTGTAAATTTGGTTACGATAATCTAGTTTCCCGATTAACATTTTGATTGCTTGAAGATTGTGTTGTATAATGAAGGAAATCTAAAATTAGGAAAGTATATTGAAGACAAAAGATAAGGGGATTGATATTGCAGAGAGATATTAATGATAATGGTTAAGAAGTCTTTGAAATAAATTAATAAATTAATGAACAAGTTGTTTGCTATTCCTGGAATAAAATTCTTAGGGATTTTCTAAAATAAAAATGTAGTTTACACTTTAGGTTCACTATAATTAATCCCTGAAATAAAAATTTGTATTTGGGTTCTAGATACTTGTAGAAATTAACTCCTGTAACGAAATTCATTCATAGCATAAATTCAAAATATATTCAGGTACAAGACACTGCATTTTCATTGACATATAAACAAAATAATTGTCTTAAAGCGAATTAATTTATTTGACATATTATTAAACAATTCGCACTTCAAGTGCATCTGATATTCGCTTTTAAATCAACTCAGCTTGGCGTTTAAATTGTTTTTAATTAAATATGCAGCGCAATGAGTCCGCCGGGCTACATCAATATTTCCGTCCACATCCACCTCCTCATTCAACCCCCCATCCACATCCACATCCGCATCCTCTTCATCGTCGGTCGGCGGTCAATGGCAGCCACAGACACTGGAGGACACAGCATGGAGCAAACCGCTTGACAAATGCCTTTTTAATCCATTCGCCCAACAATTATATGTAACTGTAGCTGCTACTGTCAGTTATGTAAGCGAAAAAAAAAGAAATCACTTCATGAGGGTACGGAAAACTATGCATAAACATAAACATAAAAATCCGTGGATGACAAATCTGTGCGCCGCAAAACTGTCAGCCTCCCGCTTTTTTTGACAGCCCTTCCGTCCGTCCATCCATCCATCCGCCGCCTCCGATAGGCAAATGGCGGCACACATTCCAGTTGGCCTTTTTCCTTGGGCGCACATATTGTGCGATCCAGATCCAGGCAGCTGCTGCAGCATCCCATGTTTGTGTTTCTATATAAATAGCGTGGTTCGGCGACTGCATGACAGACTGTTAAAATGTCAAAATGACACATTTGCCTAGCGTGTCATTAATATGCGACAGTTTTCCCATTTTCCGCCCGCACTTCTCACTCCCACTGCCACTTCCCTGACTCTCTTCCTCGCTCTCTGCAGATGTGGCATTTTAATTTGCAGGCATCGGCGGCATTGGCAACTGCTAACCGACTGACACAGAAACCAAAGCAACCGAGACACGAACGGCCAGCGGAAAACTCCCCAAAACAGAATAAGAGAGAGAATTTCCCGGACTCTCTTCGGGAAATGTTCCCATTATTTTTGCACTCACTTGAGCAGGGTCTCTTTTTTTGGCATAATTAGTAGACGGAAACTTCATCAACAAAAGCAAATGCTATTTCAAGACTCCGGCACTGACTTTGACTTTGCCTTGGGTGTGAATTCCTTTTCCGTTGCTGCTTTTCCAGGCAGGATAGGAAAATGCATTTTCCCCAAACGCTGAATTGACAGTTTCGAGTGTTGACTGTGTGTAAACCCTATTACGTTAGCATAAGTACATATTTTAAAATGCAATCGCAATTCACATGAAATTAGAAATTATGTCAAGACTTTTGTCTCCATTATCAAGGAGAATTTGTACTTGTGTGTGGGCTTCTACCTCGGCTGGAACGAATTCAATTTGGCAAATGACAGCATCAGCATTTTCATTTGTTTCTGTCAAAAATTGTACATTTTGTAGACAGGAGGGAAAAAATATGGACACTTTTTCTCAACACTTATTCAAAGTACAATAAGCGGTGCAGCAATATGAACGAAAAGTAAAGGTAAATCATTTAAGGGTATGCACGAACACAGGTTTTGCCTTAAATTTATGAATTTTCAGTACTTTCATACAAGAAAATATAACTTCAATTTTTATTTCACATTTAAAAGTATAAAAACAATAGAGAGTAACCTAATAAATATATAAGAAATAAACATTTCAAAGCCCTAAACTAAATTTAGAAATTCGCAAAACAAACATAGCTTTATTAGAGTTCGGCAAACAAACTTAGCCAAACCCTCAAAATGTTGCAAACATATTCATTTATTCGAAGGCATCTACGACCAAAGTTTTACCCGTTTCCGCTGTGCTGGGAATGCCCGAGGTCTGGCTTTTTCCGCGAAAACTCCACGCAGACACATTTTCATTTCTTACCAGCCATAATTCTTAACTAAATTGAGAGCGCAGAAAAAAAGAAGAAAAACAACAAAAAACGGAAAAGTAACAGCGCAGTAAAAGGTTGGTCTGGGAGGGGTTCGCTTGCAATTTCGACAAACGGCCGACTGCCAACATTTTTCCGTACTTTTCCAGCGCTAATAATTCATTTTTAGCGCAATTTGCTTAGCCAGAGCCCTTAGCTCTCTGGCTCTTTGATCTGCTGTCCTCGGCGCTGACTTGGTCCAAAAAAAAAAGGAAAAACAAAAAACAGGATTACCATCTTTGGGAACCGTTCTCAAGATACCTTTTCACACGTCTCAATGAGTTCATGAAATTTTTAAAAACCGAAACGAAAACAATGCGAACTTCGAGCGGGTTTCCAGCGCGTAAGCAACATAAAGCTTAAGTATAATGCATGGCATAAGTGTGCGTGCCGGGGTCGCACAAATACACACAAGTTCACATATAAGCCAAAATATAAGCACTGGGAAAAAATTTGTGAACATAGTTTTGGGGTCTCAAAAAGGAAAAAAACTTGAAAAATGCAATGGAACATAAAAACATTGTTTGAAGAAATATTAACAAATAATTTTATTGAACCACAAAATAACTCCAGAAGCTTCTCTTGTGCATAGAAATATGTTCTTTCACTATAGAACACCATTTCCTTTAACCTAGATTTTCTGAAATTTTCATAATTTTCTCTGTACAAAACATAATGTTGGTGGTGGGGGGTTTAAAAGCGCCAACTTGGGTACAAATTGCTTTTCAGCTTGTTTTTACCTTAGTTTCGGTTCTGCATTTGGAATTTTCATAACAATGCTCGTCATTATTATGATTATTTTTCAAAATCACACAGGCCCAAAGGAGGAGTCACAGGTGCTGTCAGTTGTTTCTACCTGCCTTTCTACCTTGCACTAATCAACAATTTAAATCCATTTTCCTTGGCCTTTTCCTCACTCCTCAACGCTGCTCGCCTGCTCATCATTCAAGAGCAGCGGCAAACACACGACGTCCTGACGCAGGATATGTCGCTTTAATGGCTCCGAAAGGAAGTCACGCGTATTTTGTTTATAACCCAAAAACCTGGTCTAATGTTTAATGCCGTTGTCGTGACTGTAAAAGAAGCTAGAGCACAGAAGAAAAATATTTTAAATATTATCTTGAAGTCCTCTTATTCTAGAAAATAAATATTTATGTCACAGAACTTTGGAAATTCTTAACATTTTTTAACATATATTTCTATAAGCTATAAAACGGAGCATTAATAATATTATTCAATATATAATTTAAGCTACTTTTAAGTTTGGTTTTTCGCCCAGTGCTGTGCCACCTGAGAAGCTGGTTGCGTATACGCCTAGATGGTCCCTAAATCACGAACGGATGTACAGTGACAGCATCTTCAGCTTCGTCGCAACAACATATACACACAGCCACACACCCCACTCGCTCCCTAGTCTATTGGGTATAATTAGTTTCAAATATTTGCAAAGAGGAAATTTAATTTTTCCTTACGCACTTTTGGTAATTTCAATTTTATGCGTAAATGTAACCTGACATTCCTGCCACCAAATTGGAGCCGGGGAGCAGGAAGTTGGCTAAGTAAGTTGAAGCCAGCATAATGAGTGCTGTGCGGGTGTGTGTGTGTGTGTGTTTCTGCTCCTGATGCTTGGAAGTTTTCAATTACCCCGAAAAGATTTTGGTGGCATTTAGATTCTGGCGATAGGAACGTGACCCGGCATGGCCCAATTCGAAAAAATAAACCTAATCTGGGATTAGACAAATAATTTGGTGAACATACAAACCCATTCCACGCAAAACTCAAAATCTCCGGCAGAATAATCTGCAAGTGGGCAAACCATTAGGAAAATTGTAAAACAAGTTTTGGGGTAAACCAGAAATTTTCATAGCCAAACTTACGCATACAATCAAAGCGACAAGGACACATATATGTATGAGCCTGCGAAAGGAGAGGGACTGAGTCAGGCACGCATAAATATTCAATCAAAGACGAAGGAAAACTTCCCAAGAAAACTGCAAACAACAATAAAAACTCTATTAAATACGCATAAATTAAGGTTCAGAGAGTGGAGGGAAATGCACTAAGGGAAATTTAAGTTAAAGGGAATACATTATTTTAGGGTGAAAATTTAAGTAAAGGAAGCTTCTTTCATAACTCTAAATAAATCTTTTTCTTTTTAAGTAAAAATCTTTGCAAACAATTAACTGAACAATGCTTTGTAAATATAATATTCCATTTTATTTACTATACATTTCTTATATCTTTGTAATATGAAATTTAAAGTAAAAACTATGCATTTTCCCGACCTGATATTATTTGAATTACTTTTTTAAACATTTAAAGAAAAGCCCGTTTTAGGAAAAGAAGAAATTTGTATTTTTCTACATTCAGTAAGGACTTTGCCTACTTTATGGACTTTAAAATTATCTCATTCCTTTATTAATAATTTTTAAAAATTATATATGAAGCCAAGCCTCAGTAGTCTTCTGCCTAGATCTTTGAATAAATATTTAATGTTATTAAATAATTTACACAGTTTTTAAGACCCAATTAAAGTCCAGGTGTATGCTGAATGGGCTAAAGGCAGATAGTACACAGACACTTGAGAGCTGAGAGAACTATTAGAACCGTGTTCACCTGGATTTTATGACCAGCCGAGTTTTTAATGCCGCCTGCACTGCCACCTCTCAAATCCTCTAAGGGAAAAGTTCATGTGCGAACTTTTATGCCTTTTTTCCTCCCCGTACCCATTTCCATCCACAGACGCTACCAAGGCTCATTCGCATTCAAATCAAATGAACACATCTAGGAGTGAAGCCGCAAAATGAAATGGAATTCAATGGGAAAGTTTTTGGGCTTACCGCACCAGGACAAAGCCACAGCAAATCTAACAGTTTTCGCCTAGGCTTTAACGCCTTACCGTGTCGGGGCACCCGAAAAGTTCAGACAAATTATGCATTAGACCGTTAGTTAGTTAGTTAGTTGCCCAAGTTGCCCTCACCTGCCACAATTGGGGGAGAGAGACCAACGGACCCACCAACCGCCGCCACTCAGATTCCGCTCAAAATTTTGGAAAATGCTATGTTTCTGATAGAGAATTATACTTTTTTTTGGCAAGAGTTTACACTTGGAGAAGAGCAAGTTTTGTTATTTTATGTAAACGGGTTTTATACTTTAAGAAAACTATAAAGAATATAATAATAAATTGTGTAAAAGTGGTCGACTAGGGGATATTATTTTATTAAAAGTTATCTGCTTTCAGAAAAGTTTAAAATTTCTATTTTTCTGAGTGAAGTTGAAACAGAAAAAAAGGTATAGCCCAGTATAGGGATTCGGCTAACCTCTGGCTCACCTGGCTGGGATGTGTTCTGGTTGGCTATCCCCCCGTTGACGATGACGATGACGATGACGGACAGGCACCTGTAAAGCGCCCGAGCGCTAGTTCAACGTTGAACAGGATTGGCAGCTTCCAGATAGTTGCATTAGTATCTGACAGCTTGTAAAATGCACGGAGCATGTAAGAGCGAGTTGGTGGGAGAAAATGTAAATATTTTGAAGGAATTTTTGTGAAACATATTGCGCTTTTGTTTGTTCAAATCCTTGGTGCGAGAAAAAAGCCCCTAAAGCAACTCTTTCACTGCAAACAAACAAAAAATAGTTAAATAATAAATAATTAAAGGTATTTACAAATTTCACAACAGTAAATTCAATCACTAAGTAAACTTTACAAATCAGGCTCTCCACTGGCAATATTAGTAATTTAATAATACTGAAAACCTGTGAAGCATAAAAACAAATGGCCAACGGCCAGGCGAACTTTGGTTTCATAAAAAGTTTTTAACTCAACTTAAAGTAAATATTTCTTGATTTTTCGATTTTAAATTTTACATAGCAAAAGGAAATTGTTGTGTACCTCGAATTTATAAGGCAACAAACAGATTTGCAACAGTTGCAAAAGTACACATGTCATAAAATCCTGCGAACCATAACAAATTCGAGCGGTTTCCTACTAAGTGTGGCAGACACATTTGCCAGGACCGACCCATCAGGGCAATAACTTCCCGTTCATATCACTCAAAATGAAGATTTCCGAGCAGGAAGTTTCCACTGACATCACCCATCAGTCAGCAGCAACTTTTGATATAAATTTTAATTTTTCCGACTTGCAAAAAAGGATTTCTTAGCCCCCAACCCACTAGCGAAATATCAGTCAGCCACTAAAAAGTTATCAAGAAATTGGGTGAGTGTGTGTGTGTGAGTGCTATTGAAAGGATTTATTACGCTTGTCCTTTTAACAAATTTTGCGCATTATTTACGGTTCTCCTTTACGCTCTTACCGCACTTTTCCACGTTTCATTTCACTTTTTTCCACAGAGCGGCTGGCAGCAGCTTAGACATTTTTTTAAAAGTCACCAACACGCACGCATTTGTCAATCTCTATCAAAGAGCAAAATAAGTTTGGGGGGAAAAAAGGATTGGCATCGATGGAAGAAAAAGCAGGGAGGGGGCTGCAAAGCCTGAACCAACCCGCATGCTGACTGCCAATCCTTATTGACAGCAGCACTTCCGCTTTGGCAGCCAAAATAGCTGCGAGCCCCATAAATTAAACTGGTGTGCCACAAATTCTCCTTCGAAAGAACTGTCTGAGTGTTCGGATCGTGGAAAAATAGGGGACTTTTAGGCACCGAGCAAAAGGTGCACCGGAAAAATTATGTCTTAAAAGATTATCTATATTATATTTGATAATTTATTATAAAAACGATGTAGAGTGTGTGGTCAACATTATAAAAAATAGCAGAACATATTTAAAAATGTTTAAATACAAATTTATCGAACATTTCCTGATAAAGAAATTGACAATAAACCCTAATTTACAGACATGGCTATATATAAGATGTATATCCCTTTAATATTCCATTTTTTTCATGTGTTTAAGTAATATAAGTTATATAAGAATCGCCTGGGCGGCGCAAGTTGAAAGGCCATCAAGTGGTCTTTGGCCACAATCAGGACATTCAGGACGCACTTGGCGTAAGCCCTCTTACAGTTTAGTATGCGGTAATTGACATGTAATGCGGTTGCGATTGACAACACCAACAACTGCGACAGCAACAACGAGGACATGCAACAATGTCGCCCACTTCCGGTCGCCATTTTAACTTGGAAAGCCCCTTCCCTCCCCTCCCTCTCGGCGCTTGTCCAGCTGTGTGACAAATTTCGAAGGCATTCCGAAGGCGGCCCAAGAAACTGATCCGCAAGGGCGGGCAACCAAAAAGGAGTCGAGCCGAGGTGAACCGCAAAAACGTACGCCACGTAAAATTTGGCTTGAACCCCAAGCAATGACCAGCACAGTGGATATTCTTAAGAAATTTAAGTTATAAAAATATTAAAAATTCTTTAAGATAAATTTTCTTCAAGCTGATAGCCTGCAACAGATTTTCTATATAACTTCAGGAGTATTGAATTCCTTTACAAGCTAAAAATGGATACCACTGTACCTTTAAGACATTCTTGGCTGGCAATAAAAAGCAACTCAAATGAAATGAACCCCATGAAAAATGGCCAAGTGTTTGCCAAGAATTGTTTGGTTAGGTTTCGTCTTGCCTTTTCCCTCCTTCGTTTATTTTTTGGGCCAACCACCTGACCATTGAGGCGTGCACTTGGTCCCTGGCAATCGAACTCAGGCCACAGCCAGCCAAGACCAATACCAAAAACAACCTCAGCCTCAGTTCGGGTAACAACAACCACAGCATGTCAACATAAATCAAAAGGCAGAAGGCAGAGAGCATTCCAGACGATGGTGCTGGGGCAGGAAGCCATAAGAAATCATTTCTAATCCCAAAAGTTCTGGGCTAGCCGAGTCGACATGCTCGTCGTCGTCGTCGTTGCTTGGCAAAGAAGCTATCAGCAGGCATGGCCATGAAATGTTGCTTACTAGTAACCGATCTAGAGAAGAAAAAAAGAAAAGAAAGGATGAATTCTCAGTTCGACTATAAAACACTTGGTACTCTGTCCTTAAAAAATGGGTAACAAAAGTCTGAAACCTTTTTAGCAAGATTTAACCCAAGAGTATCTAAAAGTATAGCATACTTCTTTGGGTTGTTGAGCATAAATACAAAATATTTTGTTTTGTGAACAAATAAATTGAGCGAAAATGTCTCTCTTTCTATATACTACACTATACATATTTCAGCATAACATTCTTATATGTCTGTATTAAAGAATATACATTATATTTGATCAATAAATAAACATCCATTTTGTGAAAAATCTAAATTTTTCTAAGATCACTATCGAAATAAATTAGTTTTCAAATTATTTTTAATTCAATATACCCTTTTGTTCCACAATTACCGTGTATTAAAGCTCAACAAAAGGGGAAATCGAACAAAAAAAATTCACTGTAGCATTTTCCCTGCTCCCTGAAGTCACCGAATTATTTCCAGTTTTGGATTAGGGAACGCATAAATTGGACAACCAATTTAAGGCCTAAAAACCACTTTTGCGTTTATATTCGGGAGCTCAACGATTTTGTTCTCTCTTCATTTTTTTTCTAAGGAAGAAGCAAGCACAACTTAAATGCCAGGACTCGGCCCAAGACCAGGGGGATTTGTTTGTGCGGCTTCTGGCTTTGGTCCTGCTTTATGGGGCAAGGTAAAGCACGTGCAAACATTTGTCGTGGTTATTTTGTTTGGATTTGAATCGTTCCCGTTCCCATTCTCGTTCCAGGACTTCTGCCCGTTCTGGTAGTTTACAGCCTCGACTGATGATGATGCCCTGACACTGATAATGCCACGTCGACACTTGCCCATCAAAGTGGCCACGTGCACGGTCTGCCCGGTCTTAACTTGGCTTCCATGGATTGCTGCGTTAATAGCCAAGGCGATAAGATTGGCTGACTTGACTGACTGCTAGGCATTATTTTGCAATGTTTATGGTGTGTGACAATATTTTTCGCCTTGGCTAAAAGAGGGTCTAGCGGCTTATGGAACTATATAAGGTAATCCAGGAGGAATATATGAAAAAGATCGGGATTTATTGTATGGTGACAAAATATGTTTAACAATTTTATTACAGGTCTTTCTTATTAAATCCTAGTCTTTGTAAAAACTTATGTGAATTTATAGGATTATAAATATTTTGCTAAAATAAAAGTAAACAAGGGAAAATTCCTAGAATTCCTAGGTTCTAAAGATATTGATATTTATACTTATTAACAGAAAACAAAATTAAGTGTGGTTAATATAGATTAAGAAATAAATGTTTAGGGAATAAATGTCTACTTTCTTGTTCCTTCTTTTGAATTAGTTATATATTATATTCAAGCAAGACAGACAAATTGGTACAACAAAGCGTACAATTTAAGGTTTATAAAGACACTTGTTCTTTGCCGCCTTTATGCCTAGAAAGTTTTTAGAATATCTTGTCCAAGTAGTTGGATCATACATCCCGAGATAGTCAATATTTTGAGAGTGCTCCCAGCGAACTAACCACTTAAGCAGGAGGAGCATCAGCCAGGGCTCTAGATAACAGAGCCCAAAATCCCAGCCAAGTTATTCATATCGCCGCTGAGCCATTCAACTCTTCTGCTGGCAGTAGGAACGACGGCGGGCAAAACACTTGCCAAAACAAGTCGCGCACTTTGCCATCAGCCAAGAGGCAGCAGGCAGCTTGCAGACGGCTCGTCTCAAGGACCCAACTCAACTTGGGCTATATGCGATATATATATATGTACATGCATCCGCGACGCCATAAACTTTGCCATGTATTCATACTTTACATATATATTGTATGGAAAAGTATATTCCTGGTGCATGTGCAACTCTTTTGAAGACATAAATTTGCAAAATGCCGTGCGTTAAACAGCTGATGTTTTATGGTCTTATGAACAACAAGAAGGAGCACAGAAAAAAATTGGAAACAAACAGGGAAATAGTTCTTTGAATAAATCAAAGATGTATCAACAAAATCGAGATAGTGTTCAGTTTAAGTATTAAATTGTTTTAGTAGAAGAATTTTTGGTTAATAAAGTTTATTCCGTCAAAATTGTAAAATTATTTAAATATAAATTCATATTTAAATTGTTTTCTGTGTGCCATTGCGGCTAGAAAGGCCGTCGAACTGCCTTGGCAAAGCAAATTGCAATGCATTTCCACTCAACGCCTCGGGCGTTAGTTGGAATTTCAAATTTCTTTTCGGGCGCTGACTTTCCCTTCTTTTTACTATATAGAACCAAAAAAACAAACAAAAAATATAAAAAAAAGAGAGAAAGGGATGCATTCCTTGCCTTAATTTGTGTATAATAAGTGCTCGGCTCGGGCACCCCGGCGTATGATGAATATTTATAAGGCAATGCCAGTGGCAGCGATACCGGCAGCATCTTCATCGCTCAGAACTCGTTCCGAAAAGTTTTTAAGCAAACAAATGAAAAATGAATTTCCTGCTTATGTTTATGCTTGGCATATGCTGAATGCCCTGACGCACACACCCGTACACACCCGAACACACACTTTTACAAACACCATCAAGGCAGACAAAGGCAGAGCGTGAATAAATATTACTCATACGCTGCGTTGTGCAACATTGTGCAAATGCCAGAGGCAAGTATTTACACCTAGACGTAGCACAATCAAATGCTACACAAATGTGTGAAAAATGCATAATATCCATAAGCATGTGTGGGTCCAGGATCCGGCTGTCCATATATTTGTACACAAAAACAAACTAAAAGATGAATTTGGAATTATTTATGGGAAATTAAAAAGGAGTAAACGAAGTTATGAAAGGGAAAAACATATTTTATCGTAGTATTTATAAAATTACCTTTAAAAACGAATTAAATTTAATGGATTTGTTGCTTAAGATATATTTATTTTGTTAAACTTTCTGGGATATTCCTAAATAAAGTAACTATACTTTTTTACCATAATTAAATATTAAACCTGCTTTAACAGTATTTTATTCACATATCTTCATTAGTTTTAAGTCCAATTGAACTAAATAAATAATACCTAATTATTTCAGATTTTTTCTTTCAGTGAGTCAGAGCTTAGTATGCCGTGTTGTGTGCTGCAAAATGGCTTCCATGGCAACAATGCTGTGTGGCAGCAAGTGCCGTCAGCTACAGAAAAAGCAGAAGCTGAAGCTCTAGAAGAAACAGCAGCTCACTCTCATAATGATTATCCATTGAAATGGAAATGCCATCCGAGGATTTAATATAATTCCCAATGCGTAAAGTGCGATCTGCCGAGCGAAAACTTTTCAAGAACTTCAACGCTGGCAACGAACGAAGCCCAAGGAGCTGCCGACACAAGGATGCACCTCAGCATGAGTTGCAGGGCCGAAGAATAGAATTCAATTTAAATAGATTTCCGCTTAGGGGAAATTTAAAAGTGGGAAATAGAAAGCAAAAAAAGAAATTCGAGGAATGGGAAGGCAATTGTTAACACTGAGCCAGCTTGCTGTGGCGCTTCCGTTATTGTGTCGATGTGTGTGGGCGTGGCAGGCTGATTGAAAAACTACTAACTACAAACACTAAGCACACTCTCAACCGTGTCCATGTGAGATGGCAACAAAAAAAAAAGAGAGAGGAAAATAAATACGAAAATGAAGAGCTGAAATAACAATTGAGTGATGTTTATTTAGACGAAATTGATATTCCCTGCTTCATGTTAATTTAAATTGATTTCAAGCCCCCTCATGCCGGCAAACATTTCAAATTAGCAAATCAAAAATATATATATATAGTTATCCAAATAAACATTGCGCTAACCAGAGGGATTATCATAAATAAAACGGTTAGAGCATTGCCAGGAATATCTTGCTGCCGGCATCTCTGGCCAATATCCTGCTCAAAGGAGCCGAATGCTAAGCAAACGTGCGTGCGAAAAAGGTAATTGAAAAATAGTTACCATTTCCTCTGATACCTGGAGAAAAAAGGAAACTCAAGTTTTCCTTCGTTCTCGCCTTACCTTTGCACCGTGCACTCCGTCCGTGCCACCCGACGATTTCTTTTAGGAGTTCCCTGGCAATTGCTTATTTTAGCGTCTCCCATTGGCAATCGCAATTGCTGCAATTGAAATGCAGCCAAGAGAGAGAGAGGAGAGCCTGCCCACTTACTGGCAATTCCCTGGCACTCGAATTAAATTTTAATGAAGTTATTTGAATTTTAATTATTTCGAACGTGGCACTCTTCTTTCTCAGTCGGCGCCGCGCTTAAATCAATGACCGGAAAGCATTATAAAATTATATTTATATGCATATATAATTATATATATAGAGAGAGAGGGAGAAAATGGTGCGGAATATGTGCTCGTGACTGTCAGGCGACGAATGATTTAAGTTGCCGGCAACAATCCCGGTTTTTGGCCCGGTCAAGCGACCACATGCCGGCAGCATATTTCAAACTGTCCGGCTAAATCACGGGGCCAACGCTGGCATAAAATCAGAGAAACGGCGACACTGACTTTCGGGGGCAATAAAACATAATAATTAACATTTTGCGAGCCGTTTTGATAAATGACGATGCGGCGTTTCATTTAAATTATACATATACAGAGTCTAGCATACTTTTCAGCGTTATGCTAATGGCCAGAAGCTTAACCGCAGACTTGCATGGCAACTTTTAATTACATTTTGGCCAAGTGTGTGACATGTTTAGGTGTGGGTGGATATGCGTTAGGGCACTGACAAAAAAAATTAAGAGATTAAATAAACGTTCTTACTGCTTTTGTTTGAAAGAATAAAGCAATGTTATAACTTATTTCTAATAATTTTGCTCTTCCACTTTTCTAGCTGTATAGTTCTTATTATCTTTCATTTTGATGACTAATTAACTTTTCTAGCAGTGTATATGTGTGTGTCCTGCATTTGCATGAGACTGACAGCGAAGGAAAAGTGCGAGCGGAAAAGCAGAAAATGTAAGTAATGACTAAATGCGCACTCTGACAGTTTAACATGACAAAAATGTTCTTGTTTCCTTATTTCTGTTTTAGTTTTTTTCCTCGCTCCTTTCCGTCATTTTTCCGTTGTCTTTTTTTTGTCCCCTGCTGAGCTTGATAAATGATATAACCGACACCAACAACAATGTCCCCTGGAAAAGTTGTTCTGGACAGATATGGTTACACTTTCACTGCAATTCGTTTGACCTTTTCCCCCGTTGGCCGTTTTGTTCGGAAAAATCCTTTGAGTGAGCGAAGGGGATTTCCATCATAAACCAAATACAAATGCACAATAAATATGAAAGCGGACATGAATGTGTTGAAGTAGAAGGCGAAGAAGACCCCTACAGGCAAATGAAATGTAATGAAATGGAAAGGAATTCATGCTCAAAGAAAGTCAGAAAAATATATAAAAAAATATGTATATATAAATGCACATAAATATGTATGTGTGTGGGTATGCAAGAAAATGTGAAAGTATTATTTATGAGTTTGCGGCAAAAGGCGGCAAAAGATTTTTATTCCATTTCCTTGGGTCCTTTCAGTTGAAAAAGTTGTTGTGGCTAAGTTTTACGGACTCTTTTAATGCTCATTAGGTCAAATTTTTAAAAAGAAGAGGGTGTATTTTATTTTAAATAAAATATTTCTATAATTATAATACTTTGGTAAATGTTTTATTTTTTGTTACATAAAATATATACAATTAATAACATGATGACATATTTTAATTAAAATTTTGTTTTTTTTATAAAACTAAATACTTTTCTGTTATTATAGAAGTAAAATTAAAACAGTTACCCAGAAAATGTATCTTTTATACTTTAAATTAATCTTTAATGATCTTAAGCTTTGGATTTTAAATATTCCCAACGACCCTCTTAAAAAACTTGTTTTTGAACTCATTTCACTTGAGTCTTCCAGCCGGTAAAAGCTTAGGCCCATTCCGAGTCTCTTTAATTGGTGTAGGGCATAATTAATTAACTTTTGTTGAGGTGACCAAAGCAACAATACCGAAAAAGGGTGAAAAGCCAAAGGGAAAGAGCCAGTGGCTGAGAATTAATGTGATTACATTTCTCTCTTTGCTTTTAGTCCACTTTTCTATTGTTTTTGTGGCATTTTAAATATTTAAAACAGAGTCAAGCGAATGAAATACATATTAAGCTTGAGAGGTGGCCAAATCTGAGGCGACACAAATATCCTTACACTATATATACACTCTATAGTATGCATATATATATGTATATCTGTAGATGCTGCAGTTGTCGCCAAGAGGCGTTTTGCTGACTGTGCAAATTGTGTTTCATTGATTTTCAGTTTCACACTTGGCTCGCGTGGCATCGGTATCCTTGGCATCCTGACGGCATGCCATGGCTGCATTTTTAATGCGCATTGCAGTGACCGACCCGAGCAAATATTTAATAAAATTTTTAAATTGCGCATACGCCGCTTGTGACCGAGGTCAAGGCACAGTAAAATCGCTTGCATTACGAAAAATAATTTAAACACAAAAATATACATTTTATCCATAATCAAAAGTATACATTTTGCAAGCGAATGCAGACGGTTTAAGGATAAAATTCCTTTGAGGCTTCAAAAGTTGCCGCATAAATTTATATTTAATATTTGCAGCTGGCAACTTACCAATTACGGACGATCCGGACGGTTCCGTCTGGCATTGTTGATGGCTCGCACTGTGAAAAAATAGACGAACTCAATGGCACTGAGTATGCTGGCACCCAGAAAGAGCCCCAGCATTCCGCCCATGGACACCACGACGTCCAGCTTTGTGCGTAGAGCCTGTCGCCGATACTGATCCGTGGGAAAAGCGGGCATGGAGAGGGTGATGTTGCGCTGTGTAGTTCCCTTGTCAAAACTATTTTAGTTTCAAATGTATTAATTAATTAATTTATTTAATTTTATTTATTTAAATGACTCACGTGGATATAGCCTCATAAATGGCTTGTATATCACCATCATTGCAGGAAGGCAGACAGCCACAGCTATCGTTGAAGCCCTTGTTGTTATTCATCAGCAACTTGGCATCGGGCTTTGCCACCATATGAAGCTCTAGGCAGATGAGCCCTTCCAGGCCGCAGTCCGGATATCGCGGATCGGCCAGGGGGTTCATAAAGAACGGCGTACAGCCGCACTTGGCCATCTGAAAGTTCCTTGTGCAATCACTGAGACAGGTACTAAAGCTATAGGCCTTGTAAACGCTCGACGGGAGATTCTCTTCAGGGAAGCGGCAGCTACGCATCTGCGGATCAATCTCATGCACATCCGGATCGTTGTCCATAGTCTCGCGATGGAACTGCAAATACTTCCCCTGTCCTGGGTCCGTGACAGACACACCCACCGGCTGCAAAGCCGTGTGTGGAATATCCTCGGCATTCAGTAGACTCACCTGCACCGGCAGATGTGTAATGACCTCAAGCAGAGCCTTTTCGTTGGCAGGATCCAGTTCGGTGCGCAGCCAGTGCTTTGATCCTGGTTTATTGTTTTGCAGCGAGTTGAGCATAAAGCACCGGCCGTAGGGAGTGATCATGGGCAGGAAATAGTGACAGCAGTCGAATTTTTGTCCAGAAAGCTGGCAATCCACAAAAACATCCGAGCAATTGGCACCGTACTAGGGCATGGAAAAGAAAGGAATGTTTTGATTACGATATATACATATATTAATTGATATTTGAACATTTCAATTTAATTTTAATTCAATTCTTGTACTCACGCGAGTTTGTATTTGCCGATAGTTTTCAGCTGGACACTGGGCACAAGTCGGACACTCCTCTTCCGGCGGATGACAGTTGTTCTTAATTATGCCCTCATGATACTGATGTGGAAACAGAATGTAAGCTATATGGGACTCAACTTCAAAGTTATAGTCCCCCCCATCGGCGTCGCCCCCCAAACTGCAAAAAATCAACTGATTTTAATTACACAATTATCTTTGCTTTCCGACAAATTCCCACCTGCGAATGTAGGCCTCCACTTCATCGGTCAATTCGTACTTGTAGACAACTTCACACATGCTGATAGTGGGAAAATGCCATTTGGAAAATGGCGGTAGACTCTCGTAAACGATGCTAGCGGCTCGGGTGGGAAAGCTGCTCTGATAGTCATTGATCAGGTAATAGCAGCCCATGGTCGAGAGGACCACACATAACAGCCAAAAGATGCGCTCCGTGAAATGTAGCCTACAGTCCAGGAAGGGGAGGAACAACAAGTCGATGATCCAAAATCGAGAGAAAACTCGTTACCCACCTGGAGTTGGCAATATAGGCGAAGCCCACCAACGTACAATTGGCGCAGTAATCCTTTAAGTAGTTCACAAACCTCCAGAACAGGTCTCTCTTCCTGCTCCTGGTGAAGCCTTCTTCCTTTTCGGGCGTCGGTCGACTCATGGCCACTGGATATCGGGACACCGTCTCCGCCTCTCAATAAGCCGATCTCGGAGCTCTGGTCCTTCGTGGCGGACTTGACCGGGCCAAATAAATTGGTCTTGGCCAAGCACGACACGGTCAGCCACTCGTTGGGTAAATTTGTTTGTTGTTCGATTGGAGTGGATGTTAAAGCACTGGGAAAAATAAAGAGTAACTACGAAATGTTTTCATCTTCTATTTATTATTTTATATTAATTTTAGATAATATTTTGGAGTAGTCTATGACTTTGTCAATATTTTTCTTCCATTTTTAACTTCTTTTATGTGTTTTTAGTAATCAGTAAACTAAATAGAACATATATTTATTATTTAATAGAATATTTCTTTTATATTTATAGATGTTTCTCATATATTTTGTTACAATTTTTCACATATTTCCAATTTAACAAACTTTTCTCTTTGGAAAATCCCCCTTTGCACTCATTTTTCTTCCTGTGCCAAGGAGCAAGGTGGGGCATTGCAACTTAATGGCATGCAAGTGCGGTATCCTTGCCCACACACGCACACACACACACACACACCCTGTCGCCACCAAAAACGCCCACACAACCCACCCAAAGTCGGCGTGGGTCTGCATGTGAAAAGCCTTTAATTGGTATTTGCTTTGTGCAGGTGTCGCAATAAGGATTTAAATGCACACTCGCCCACAAAACAGCACACCTCTCTGCGTGTCTGTGTATACATATATATAAAAACACTGTATGTATTTATATTCACTTGAATTTCATGCATTTTCATTTCATCGCAGGTGACACAAGGAATCAAGTTGGAATTGCAACACTTTGGGTGTAAAATTAAATGCGATAATTCCCTCAAGGACGTTTCACAAAAAAATTCCTTATTTACTGCACACGATTTAAAGGTAAATAATAAATATTTGTTATTGGCATTTTAAAGTCAACATAAACAAAAAACATATTGTTAACACATTAAAGTTTGAAATACATATGTGAAAATACTGTGCAAAGCTGCTTTTTAATAATTATTTATAGTTATGTGTGAAAATAAAGGAAATAAAGACAGAAAGAGAGAGTTGGTTCAGTTTGCTAAAAGAAAACTTAATAAAATATATATTCCTTAACTTTTTTGTGAATATTTAAACTCAAAGGTCAAGTAAAATATTTCAATATTTTTTATAAGCAGTACCTCTGGCTTTTATTTATAATCTCTAATTTTTTCAGAAAAAAATACATTCAATGCTCATTTTATTAATTCAATTAAGCGACTTTAACAAAATTCTTATGATATTTAATAAAAATATTTAATATTCGACAAGGATGACTTTACTCTTCACTGACTTTTGACCAACAACTTTGACGACGAAGCATTTTCCGCCACTTTTTGCCACCTGGTCCTTGTATGAGTACGTTAAACTTTTCCGTTGGCATCGCCATCGCTATCCCAACTCCTTTCCACTTTCAAAACCTCCCGTAAAAGCAACCCCTCTTGCCACCCACCACCCTCCACCCGCTTAACACCTACGCCGCCCAATTACGGCAGTTAACCCATCCACTGCGCCACCGATTTTCCTGGCCAAACTTCAACTCCAGAGCAACGGTGGAGGCAACACCTAGTTGCACTTGCATTGAGTTATTAAGTAAAACGTGTGGGTGAGTGAGCCACACTCACCCACACCCCACCCAAAACACACACACAGACACACACCCGCCACAGCCACATGGCTGTGCATAAATTGTAGTCAACATGTTTTTGGTGCTTAGAACTCGACGCTAAATTAGAATTATGCAATTACGGCTCATTTGCGCTGCACACGACTGCAGCGGGCGTTGTCGCAGCTAGAAAAACACTTAAAAACAATTAGAGTGCTTATTGAAATTCGAGCTGCCAACATGCGAGCTGAATGAAAAACTAATGCGAACATTTTAATTATTTATGCATCTCTGAACATGCAACGAGGAAAATTGTTTTCTAAATCGCAATGCCAATGCGCAACAATATATTCTCCTTGCTTTTCAATGACAATATGATTTCCATTTGAAATTTGAGTAGGCTTTAATCCTTTAATCGGGCTTTATTTTTACATATGCAAACAAAAATGGAAGAAATTCATGGATTAAGTTTGAACTTTCTTCATCTTTTAAGCGATTTACTCCTATTGAATTTTGTTTGAGTTTTAAGAATCGCTGGTCATAAATATATTGTCCGAGATTAGTTTAAACTCACTGTTGAAGGTGCTTATGGTGCCCACTTCGACAGCGGCTTCGCCAGCGCCTTCTGTCAATTCTAGTAATGCTTGACCATCTTTAGCCGTCTCTGGACAAAATACTCCATAAATTTGGAGGCTCTTCTCGGAAACTATATCCAAAAATGTAGTAAGAACAGAATCCAAGTGCTGATTGAACTCCATTTTTTAATGAAAATATCAAGAATATCTGGTGATTTTGTCTGATAGACAGTTCTAGCCAGGATTATATGATTACTTTATTAAAATCTAGCTTGAAGAAGCTAAATTCGAAAATTTTTTCTTTAAATTTTAAATTGATATCGGTTGCCCATCGTTTGCCCACCTTTAACTTTTTTTTGCCCACGTCCAATTTTGAAAATATCGAGTGATGTAAATTTACATCTTTTTCAAAGTTGATTTAGTTAATTTAAATTTAGTAAATTTTAATTACTTAATCACTTTTTAATAAATGTTTCACAACAAATAAAAATTAGGAAACAAAACACTTAGGCAACGAACTTGGCTTCAGATTCAATAACTAACAGCACGACTGTTAGCATGACTGTTAGCATGAGTCAAGTTCGCTGCCTAAGTCTTTTTAACATCCAAGCTAGCAGTCGAGCTGTTTAAACTACAGCTTGTGGGCGACGGGAAAGAGTGCGATGGATTTGCTCGTTTCACGTTCTTTCCCTCTCCTTCCTCTCACCCACAAGCTGTTGTTCAAACTGCGGCCGCTTGATGGCGTTTTCGTTTAGGCAAGCTGTTATTTATTGGTTCTTCAGTCAAGTTTATATTTGTTGTGACCCATTTATTAAGAGATTTTTTGTTAAAATTATTTAAATTAAAATTAACTAAATTAAAATTTGTTTTTAAGGATTCCACTTTTATGTCAGAAATGAAGTAGCTTCCTCTGCTTCCAAATGAACTTTAAATGCCTCACAAATAAAAACCACTACCTCCCAAGTGCAAAAATTTTAATTTTTCTTTCTTGTTGAATATTTTTAAACTACTGTTGCGAAATCTAAATCAATTATTTATTTTATTATTTTAAAGCTTATCACATACGGCACAGAAAATACTTAATAAATAAATAAATAAATAAACTTAATAAAGAACCAACTTCAGTTTATGTTTCACTCTTTCAAATTAAAAGTTTCTTACTTTAGTTGATATTCTGAAGCAATCACTTTGGATTGTATGTTTTTATCACAATGCCTCCTGTTTTTAATACTCAACTTTAACGATTCGTTTGTCCAATTTGGGGATATAACCCAACACTCTGGATAAAATCAACTTATCATTCGCATGCAAAGAGCGGCGGCCAAGTTATATGCACTCGACTCGGTTGTTGGTCACAATTGTTTGGCAACACGAGCGAAAGTTGAATGGGAAAGCTGAACCAAGTTGTTAAATATTTTCCATTTATTTTTTTCGACAATACTTCATTTTTGTTGTTGTTTCCGAGAGACATTGGAATCGAAAATGGATCAAAAGAAGTATTTTAAAAAAACATTTATTCATAAAAATAAACAAAGAACAGACTGAAACGCATTGAAAAAATACAAAGCTGAATGAGAAGGCTCAGAAAATAAATAAAGGTAACACTTTGGGAAACTGAATAACTTTAATAATAGTTAAAGCCATACTTTCTTCTCTTGTTTAATGTTGTTATTAAATATTTCAGATTATTAAGAAGGCTGTATTTAATTGTATATAATATCTGGATTTACAAGAACACCAAAATCCAAAAGGACATTGTAATGTCCTATTGTATTTGCTTATCATTATGTTGTGTAATTTCAGGTGTATCTGTGAAATACCCATCAAGTGCAGTAAAATGCAAAACCATCGCCGAAACAACTAAACAAGCGACAAGGCAATTTAAATACAAACAAGCACACAAAATTCAACAAAACCAAACAACAAATGTTCGAGTATTCGATAAGGACGGTGGGGGAGTGGTGGCAACATCGTTGACGTCGACACACAATTAACTTCAAAATACTCCAAGCCGTGTTAAGTGTCAATTAGTTGGAGCCAGAGCTTGCCAGCCATGAATGCGAAATTATACAGCTAAAATATCAAAGATATACAAAGTATTTACATATTCAGATTTCATTTCATATATAATTGCGCATGCCAAGCAAGTTGGCAAAAAGCTGATTATCGCCTCTAGATAGAAAGCCACTAAATTGCATGGAAATAATGAGATCTTCTATCAAGATGGAATGTCTGACTAGCTGAGAAGACCACAAATAAATGCGAATAATGATTATTTTTAATATGGTCTCAGCCAGCCAATGAGATCATCATAGAGCAAAGCTCATCAAAGTCAATATGCTGTCCCTCATTTGATTTATTCTTTGAAACCATTCTATCATAAATAAATTTGGGCCTCTAAAACTTTAGCCAAAATGGAGATTCGTATATTAAAAAAGTTTCTGCGAAGGCTCGCCTTCAACTCGTAACGGTTTGTAAATGACTTTTGCTTTTGAGTTGAACTCACATAATTTCCAAACATTTCATTTCTAATAACCAGCCAACCCAAAATGGTCAAAACAGCCGCCAATAAATAAAATCGGGTATTGGGGTATCGAGAAAAAAAATCAAAAATTGTATTGGTAAAACGAGGAATGACCAAATATAATATGCAGACCGCAAAACAATAAAAGTGGACAACCAAAAAAAGTTGGACAAAAAATAAAATCAAACAAAAGCACAGACACAGCTCACACACACGGCACAGCACACACCAGAAATCGTGTCCAAGTGCCACGTTTTGCCTAAGCGACAGGGCGGGGGGGCAGACGAGTAGGGCCATGACCCCGCCCCCTATTCTCCCAAACTCCCGCCCATAACTAACTCCCCCTCTGTGTCACCCAATCCATCGGTTATGTTTGGCCCGGCACGCTTGTGCAAACAAAACGCTGTTGTTTGTGTTCATTCCCACATGTGCTGACAATATCGCAACAATGTCGGTCGACGACATCCAAAGAACAACAAACGCTGCTTCACTCGGGCCCCCAAAAAAAACTCCGAGTCGAAAAAAGGAGCTCCCTGAAATAAAAAGACGAAAGAAAATCAAACGGCAAACAAAAAAATACGAGCTATGATGGAAATTTGTATAGGGCCTGCACGTAAAACAATTATAAGCTGACTTTAAAAGTAACAAAAAAAGGTTCAGTCAAGGAAAAAAATATTTTAAGCTGGCTTTGATAGTAAAAAAAAGCTAAAGGACAATTTTAATGGATATTTTTTGTTGATTATAAATTGAGCTTTAAGCAATTTTTTTTATGGTATTTCTTGTAAAGAAAGCTGCATTTTGTTAAAGAGAAATCTTTACATACATATATGGTACGAAAATTAAATAATTCAAATATTTTTCAAACGTTTATATAACAAATCGAAAAAAACATAATAAAAATATTCATTTGAAATAATGTAGTTAACCAATGTTATACTAGAATTGTACAAAAAAACTTTTCAATTTATATTAAACTTAAATATAATTTATTTTAAAACAGAATGAAACTAAATCTTCATAAATATTAATACAGTTTTTCCGGAAGATATACAAAATATGTCCTTTTATACTTCAACCTCTTTTTTACTTATTTTCTTGCAGTTTCTCTGTAAACCTTTGCCAGACTGACACTAATGGCACCTCCACTTCTTTGCATACCCCAAAGTCTTCCGCTTCCAAGAGCTGCCAAGACAAGAAGCGATTGCAGATGCAATAAAAGGCCAATAACAATGCAATAATCGTAATAATAACAACGGCAAACCAGCCCAGTTGGCCATTTGTTGCCGCCGCAACAACAATCACACCAACGGGCAACTAGCAACAGCAGCAGCAGCAACACAGGCAACAGCGGCAACAGTTGCATGCAATATCAGCAATAAAAGTTGTAACAATTATCATTTGAAAGTGCATTGTTCCAGTTGTCAGATGCGGCGCTTAAGTAGTTCCAACAACAAAAACAAACACAAAATGCAACCAAATGCAAGCTCGTGCCGCGAGCAACAACAATTGCCATGACAAGCAGCAGCAGAAGCAACATCAGCAGCAGCAGCAGCAGTAACACAAGCAGCAACAATGTGTCTACGTCAGCGACTTTGAGAATTAATATGCACAATCCGCTGCAATTGCAATTTGTTGAAGAAACAATGAAGCGCACAGGCAGCAAAAAAAGAAATATTTTACATATTGTCGCATAAATTTCCAAGCGATAATCACCGAAGAATATCAATTAGATGGGCGGGAGCTTAGGGTCTGGAAGCTTTTCTTTAATGTGGAGCAAGCCCACATAATGAGTTATAGATTTCGCTTCAAATGATAAACGACTGAGCCAAGGATTAATTGGCCAAATGCGATGGGAATATATAATGGATTTGCCAGTTGGAATGATAAATGAAAGTTAGTTTTTTTGTTCAGAGAGTTGAGTTTCGAAAATCAAGTGAAACAATAAATATTTTTTAATTAAACTAAATTATATAAATTTAAATTGTGATTAAAGCAATAAACAGTATTTCTTTTAAAGTATTTAATTAAATTTATATAAACAAGTATTTAATGGTACATAAAATATGAGATATATATTATGAGAATACTATTTAAAATTCTTTTAGAAACATAACTTCTACAATATAATTTTTTAAATTTCGAAATAAATTCCTTGTTTAAAAAGTGCTGGTGTATATTTGATTATTTATTATCTTCTTCATATCTCTCTCTCTTTTGGAATATCAAAACCCTGTCCATATAAACCCAACTAAAGCCTTTCCTGTCATCTGGTGGATGTGTTTGCATATGAGGACATGAGTGCAATTAAAACCAATACGAGGCAATTAGCCCCAATGGCCATAACCTGTCTGCTGCTGCTGCTCCTCCCTGGTGGCTTTTAATAATGCAACCACATAAATCTTTTCATTAAAGTTCAATTAATCAACAGCCTTCCTGTCACTGCGCATAAATCTCATAATGCACCCACCCGCACATGTGCTTCTCCATTGGATTCAGAATGCACAGACACACGGATGCACAGGCACAACATGGGCACATGGACACATGTGCACATGGTGCCCGATTCCCGGCTCATCCGAGTTATTTGTCACCATTTCCCTACCCAGTGTGTTGTGTGTTTGGGTTATCCCCAAGTTCACCATTTCCCTTACCATCGCACCGAAGGCTGCCAAACAAATGTGCAATGTGTTGTACTTACAACGAATTTTGCCACGCCTCTGGCTTAGAAACCTGGCTGTTCCGCTTCCGCCCCTGAGGTACACCGTAACCTGCCTAATATTCGAGGCTAACAGGTAATAACATTGTCGGGCTACAAACATTTGCATTTGAGCTGAAAGCGTGATTGGCTTCGGGAATAAAAAATCGTACCTTAATGTTAATAGATAAGCAAGAATATTTGATAATTAAAAGAAAATATTTTAAAGAATTTTAGAGTATATTTTATAGAAATTATTATATCTTAACTTGGTTTCTATCAAACTTAAATGATCCTTGCCCAGTCTAAGCTTAACTATCGCCATCGTGTCACGAGACCAGCTTTATTTAAAGGATTAACTGGGACAAGAAGCATTGAACACCGAGCATGGGGCATGGAACACCGAGCACTGGTCTGACCACCAATGATTACATTTTGGCCCATTTTGGGGGGCAGAGAGAGAGAGAGCCTGGCAGGTGCATGGCGTGGGCGTGCCATTGTTTGTGTTTCTGCTGGGCAATTAACAAGCAATAAAAGCCTGCTGCCTGCTGCAGGCAGCCTCTGCAGTCACCCAGCAGCAACCATGGCAAAGTCGACAAGGGGACAGTGTGCAATTAACACAGGGATTTCGCAACGCCCTATTGAATAAATGTCCAACGCGGTCTGATTGATTCGGGGCTGTGCCCGCCGACGCGCACGTCTTGCACCTGAACTTTTGCCAAACGAGATGCTGCCTTTTGAATGCCAAATGAGGTGGCGGGCCGACGACACCTGCCTTCAGTTACAGAAAACTGCACTGCAGTTTGAGTTGTTTTTCGTTTTCTTCTCTTTCGTTTACTTTTTATGAATGAAAAACTTGAGTCACTCGCTTGCTCGGAATCGACATGGCGTGGGTGGTCCGCCCCCGGCAAAAGGCCAAAATGCAAATGCACCAAAAGACCAAAGCAGCGGCAGTGGGTAACAAAAACGGCCAGAAAAAAAAACGCAAGCAAAAGTGTTACACGACTTTACGAGCACATTCATTGACTGAAAATCAAAACGTGCGCCACGCCAACGCCAACCGCAGTCAAAATACACTTTAAAAATAATAGCAAAACTTTATTTATGTGAGCTATAAATTTTAAATATTTATTTTATAAGAGAATGCTATATAATAAACTTGGTTTTTTGGATATAAGAAATACTCAAAACGAGGTGCATTTAGAATATATTTAATTATAAAAATTTCTCAGGTGCATCTAACTCAAGTTCGACATCGACAGCAAGTTGAACGCCAACGCTGGTGGCAATTACCAGGTGACTGCTAACTGGCAAGGTTATGGCTCTCACAGAAACGCCGCGCAAATGCCTCGCATACCACGCACACACTCTTGTCTGCACATTAGCGGAAAATACCTTTTGGCATTACGCATACGCACTGCATGCCAGGCCGAAATGTTTTTTTTATTACTTTTTGGTGTTTTTTTTTCTTTTATTTGGGCGCATTACTGAGAGCAGCAATTTTAAATTATTGAGTGTGAAGCATTTAACATTTCAGGACGGACTTGTTCTCGCCAGGACAATGGATGTTAGGGTTCTACTTCTATTACCTCCTTTTTGGCTTTTTAAAATCTAGAAAATATATTAGTAATTTTTAAATATAGGTAATATTCGACATATTTTAAAGTGGAGATGTTTTTGTTAAAAAAAATAGTATAAATAATAGTATAAAATAACATTTCAAATAATATAACTAAACTATAACTATATAACTATATTATGAAAACCCTTATTTTATTTACTCCTACAAAAAAATATTAAAAACTCTGAAAATAGAAAATATTAAGAGCTTTATAAGTAAATTTACAATTTTTTAAATTCCCTCCATCTCCTTTTTTATTTAAAATCCCTTTTTATGTCCACCAATTTGTATCCACTGTCCAGGCGATCCCCTCACCGCCTGCTTGTTCAGCACACAGTTTAAAAATAATTGTTATTGGGCCGCGGCCAAACGCCTCCTGAGTCCACCTCCAGGCACGAGTTCTCGGCTTCATCCCTGCTGCAGCAAATTTCAGTTCGTGCCACCGCTCCTCGCCCCTCCTGATGACTCTGTGCAGCCATTTTCAGTGCTAAATGTCACACGCACATAAGCGAAATTATGTGAGGCATTTTTAACGACTGATATGCGCCGGGCGCGATATGGCAAACACACTGCACGGCACAGAGAGCAGGCCGTCAGGCTCATAAAAAAATCCGTAGCGAAATTGAAACTGCCGCCCAAGTTGCCCATTTTACATGGAAACCCATACCACCAACCATTTTGGCCCGCCGCCGGCTTTAAACGCGACAAACGCATGGCCGATGTACGTGAGATTGGGCCGCCGTTAATTGGTAAAAATTGGGCAACCTCCGCCACCTCTCTCTGGGCCAAGTACTTATGCGATAATGCGTAAATTTTAATGAAAACTGAAAATGCGAAACAAAAACAAAGAGGAAAGCGTACTTTTCTCGGGTCGTAAAGTCGCACACGAAGGCGGCGATGAACTTTTTAGTCCTTCGTGCAATCGCCTGGAAGTTGATTTAATGAAGATTTCACAAAATGGCCATTCTCCCGTCACCAAGTCTGACATGTTAGACAAGTGTGTGTGTGAGGGTGTGCTATATGTTGGTTTTAAGATTTAGATATTGAAGTATATGCGTTTGGCACGTGTCCTGTCTGTCAGATCGTGTGGCTGGAATTTCAAGTGGAGCTTCTTATTAAAAAAAAAACACACACACACATTTTAAAGTGAAACTAAATTGTGAGTTATAGGCAAATAAATTTGATTGGCTTAGCCTTAATCAAAATGGGGCCAAAAACCAAATTGGTTATAATGCAAAAATGTATATAATTCCCCACCACAAGAGGAGTGGGGGAAGTGTTAGGTAGTTAAAACCACAACACCCAGCCTTCTCTCTCTCCCTGGACAAACACTTCATTTCCATACTGAACAATGGAGATTCAAAGGCAAATGGCCAACACAATGGTTTGTTACAACATGACCACACACAAGCCTTTTCGCGCCAAAAAATGCCAAAGCAAACACCCCCAGACCGTATGCCTAATTATGCAATAGTATGGCTTGAAAGATGGCTCTCTCCTGTATCCTTTTATAGGCAAATTTAACACAGAGTTGGCCCCAAAAAAAAGCAAACACAAGAAATTATTAACAACACGGCAAACGAACGCAACACGATAGCGAAATTATGAACGTGATTAATTCATAGATGGTGGCGCTTAGCCATTGTTTTCGGCCTCCGTACACTGTACAGGCCAGGGTCCAGCTGGAGGCGGACATGGATATGGCAGCACGATCCACGACAATCGCAAGCCATGGCCTGCAGTTGACATCCACGAACGTTGTGGCCAAAAAGCTAAATATGATTATGTGCGCTCGATTTAATCTCAGTCGATTTAGCGCTGGCCAAGACTTCCCTCCACGGGCTAAAGTCGTTGATATTTTATTGATTTTTCTTAAGCACATTAAGGATACACTCTTAAAAGTTATTTGAGGAAATATTTAAAGTAAAAAAAGTAAAAAAAAACCAAACGTAACAACTTTAAGACTTTCCCTAAAGAACTTTAAAATCATTTATTCATTTTACAACCTCTTTGGTTGCACTTAACTAGGATTTTCTCAATAATTTTTACTTGTTAAAGTCATGAAAATATTTATTTTATATATTTACTAAATATTAAATAATAAAAATCTCCTTAATTTTTCCCTTCTTTTTAGCTTTTTCGTTAATTTTCTAAAAGTGTGTGCAACATATGTGAATTGCTGGCGCATTAAAAATGAAGAGATTTTCCTTGAAAATAATGCCTGCCTGCGTATGGTTTTGGTCAAAACGACTTTGTGCTCAAAATTGAAAATCCAAAATCGTAAAAAAATTGCACCAACACAGAGCGTGAGTAACTTTAAGCCCCCACCCCGCCAATCCCCCCTTCATCACCAATCCCCACGCACCCACGGAAACACTCAAGCACCAAGTAGCGGCGGATTATAGTCGTCAGTTCGGTAGCTTTAGTCTGATAAAGAGTGGATGGAAGGAAGGAAAAATAATAAAAAACAAAAAAAAAACCAAAAAAAATTGGCTACTTAATTTGGTAATAACAATAATTACGCCTGACTGACTAAACGCTGACCAGCGGCCAATTTAATATTGAAAAGACAGGAGAGCCAAGTGGCTGTCTATTGAATTCCCTAACCAATTCTATGGGTATTACAGGCTGATAATGATGGTGGCTGATGGAGGAGCAAGAGCCAGAGTAAGTAAAAAGCCAATTACCCAAACTTTTATATTTATAATTGGCAAAGAGTTTTTATTGGGGAACTTAAAGTTGAAGTTAAAGTTAAAGAAAGATTTATGGTGTAAGGAAAATTAATATTTCCTGAGAAAACGTTAAAATATTTTGAAACTAGTAATTTAAAAAATAAAAAGGAAGCATTTTTTTGCATGTTTTAAAATGTTTTGTTGTTTTATAAATACTTTAAAGCAGAGAGTTAAATTAGCTTTATTCTTGATATAAGATTTCTTTAAATTCTTTAAAGATGCATTCATAAAAATGTTTAATGTTTGCTATCGCACTGTAGCCCAATTATCTTTAATTTTATTAATATATTATATATTCCAATTTAATTTAATTCTAATCAATATTTTAGATACTACTCTTATATTATTTCCTTTTCCTCACCATAGAGTATTCACCTTGCGTTGCTTCAATTAGTTTTCCATCCATTTTCAATTAAAACGTTTATAGATAATCAATTAATAATTTTTAAGCCTCGCTGGCAGTAACAAACTCGGAGCCACCAGTTACTGGCTACTATGTAGCTACTGGCTGGGCTGACTCAGCCGTTCCACGCTCAATTAGGTGCAAAGACATCTCGGCTGGCTCGGCTCGAAGTTGAGGATTTTCGCAGTTGATCATATTTATTGGCTTTGCGATTAGGCTCGTCGGACTCGACTTGACTCGACTCTTGCCTCTGGCCTAATTGGGGGATCTAAACTTGAATATTGATGACGGTGTCGGATCGGAAAAAACACACATACACAATCCAAAATGCGATGCAATTGTTGCTGCTGCGGCTGCTGATGCTGGCCGTGTTGTTTGATATTTATCGTATTTAATTTTTGTTCGTCGGCTGTATTGGCTATTTTTGGAGAATTTCACGTACGAGACTCATAATTCGTGCGATAATTTACACAAAATTAGGCAACTGTCTAGCCATCGAGCCATTTAGAGCTATTGGAGCACTCGATGCGTTTCCCACGCCAATTAGAATTAGCACGAAGATCGACTTGGGTTCAATTGAGTTGAAGACACACGTCGAGGTCTCTCTGTAAAAAAATTGGAAAAATTCAATTTACTCCCTGCAAATGGTCTGAAAATTTAACTTCACCTTTTACCCACTTTGTAGCGCCTCGATTTTTTATGACAAAGCACGGCCGCGGAGGCTTCTGCTTATAATTTGTGTTAACAAAACTTTTGCCATAAAATGTCCAAAGTGGAACTCATAAAAAGTGAAATTGTCGGTGCGGTCAAATATAATTAATGGGGGGCAAGTTTATTCTTCCTTGCGGTTAATCTTCCCCCTGCAATCTTGGGCTTTACAAGTTCGAGGGAGACCCTGTCCCTCCTCCTGGAAAGCAATTAAAAGTCTAATTAGAATGCCATTAGGTGGAGGCAAGTGCTAAGCGGTCAGGTAGCATTCAAGTATCACAATAAATAATAAAGCTCGAATCTTGATTTGATAATTTCTGAATAATTGCTACGACTGTAAAAAAAAATCCTTAAAGCTGTGCTGGAATACTCAAATACTCTCTCATTATTTTTTCGGTTTTAAATTTAGATACATCAAAAATCCCTTTGGTTTTGAAATTAACCTGGTCTAAATTCAAGGTACTTCACTATGACCACCCACTTCTATTATCCCAACAAGGAACTGCAGGAGGAGCTGACCTGCATATCCAAGGCTCTGGTGGCACCCGGCAAGGGAATCTTGGCGGCGGACGAGTCCACTGCAGTGATAGGCAAACGTTTCCAGCTAATTGGTCTGGAAAATACCGAGGAGAATCGTCGTCTTTATCGCCAACTACTATTCACCACCGATCCCAAGATATCTGAAAATATTTCAGGGGTGATTTTCTACCACGAAACCCTTCATCAGCGGACAGACGATGGTATGCCATTTGTGGAGGTCCTTAAGAAGAAGGGCATCCTGACTGGCATCAAAGTGGACAGGCACTTCTCGCCACTGTTTGGCTCAGAGGATGAGTTCACCACCCAGGGATTGGATGATCTGGCTAATCGATGTGCCCAGTACAAGAAGGAGGGCTGCAGCTTCGCCAAGTGGCGGTGCGTCCTGAAGATATCCAAGAATACACCATCGCCGCAGGCCATTCTGGAGAATGCCAATGTGATGGCTAGATATGCGGCCATCTGTCAGTCGCAGCGTCTGGTGCCAATCATTAGTCCCGAGATCCTGCCCGCCGGGGATCATGATCTGGATCGTTGCCAGAAGGTTACAGAGACCCTGCTGGCTGGTGTATACAAAGCCCTCAGTGATCATCACATATTCCTGGAGGGCACTTTACTGCAGCCCAGCATGGTGACTCCAGGACTGCAGAGCAGCAAAGTCCATCCGGCTACGGACGTTGCACTGGCCACGGTTCTGTCTATAAGACGCACGGTTCCTCCAGCGGTTCCTGGTAATGAAATCCATCTTTAACATTACTCTTAATTTTGAACTTTCTTAAATTATTTAATTTGTATATTTTATTTAAAGGTGTCCTCTTCTGCTGCGGTGCCCAATCGGAGGAGGAGTCCTCCATCACCTTGAACGCCATTAACAATGTTCCTCTGTGCAAGCCCTGGGCCATGAGTTTCGCTTTCGATCGGGCTTTGCAGACTTCAATTCTGCGGACTTGGGGTGGCAAAAAGGAGCAGATGACCTATGCCCAAATCGAGCTGCTCAAACGCTGCAGGGTTTGTGTTATTTAATTATAATCATTTTTAACATTTTTTTCAATTTTTTGTTCAAATGTTTTCCTCTCCAACAGGCCAACAGTCTAGCCTGTATTGGAAAATATGTCGGTGGTTCGATAGAAAGTTCAGCCGGCACGGAGAAGCTCTTACAAGAAGCCATCGAGTACTAGGCTTTCCACTTTAGCAATCAAATAAAATATTTAAAGTTTTAGTGTAAAATTAGAACTGAATTTGCTTACAAAAATACGTTTAAAAAAATATTGTCCTTTAAATAAAAATCTTTTTATTTTTAAAGGAGATTCCACTGTAAATAAATTACTAAATTTGTGTTTATAATTCAAAGGTAAGTAATTATAACTTAAAAAAAAAAACTGGTTTATATTTTCAATATTTTATACACAATTATATTTTTTAATCAAAATAAAAGTACAGTGCTTAATTTCATGACATAAACCCATTAATATTGATCTCGTTTTGCTTGTGTGAACCAGCTTAAGTTCTCACTTGTGACTTCTGGCCAGCACTGTGACCGCAGGCCGCGTGTTTGATGCTCACTCGCTCGGCAGTGCCACCAAACGAGTCGAAATATTGTTAACAAGCCTGCAAAGAACAACATGACTCTGGGAGCGAAGTGTCGGCATAATCCATGGAGATTACCAGACGACCGAGCGACACGCAGCTGCGTTCGGAGCTCCACTGCAGCTTAATTAACGCAAGCGCATGCCAAAAACCCAAAACGACGGTGCAGCAACATCGCAGCAGCAACATCAACAACAACTGCAACTGTAGCGGCAGCAAGACCCGCACGGAGAGCTTCGACTTAATCAAGCGGTTCGGAGCCGCTCAAGTCGGTGTCATGTTGTTGGCAAATTAGTCAGACTGCCGTGGAAATGAGCGGGGGGAGTGCGGGGGCGCCTCTCAACTCAAGCAATAATTAAAATTAAAGCAGTTACTAAGTTGAAGGCTCGCCTTTTGCAGCGCCGTCAACTCCTCCCAGTTGTCACGCGTCGAATTTTAAGTCAGGCAGTTTAAGCTTGAGAAAGGCAGCTTGTGGCACTCGAAACTTATATTTACCTAGCAAAATATAATTAAACTATGAATATTAAAATTAATATTAATTATAAATATTTCTAGCTTTATTTTTAAATATAAAATCCCTCATATATGTCTTTCTGTTGAGTTTATTTAATAAACATAAATTCAAATTTTTTATTTAATAAATCTGGATCAAACCTATTACCAAATCTTTCTTTATTTTGTTTACAAAGCATATATTTCTTAATATTAATATTTATAAAACATTAAATTATTAGTATAGAGTACTTTTTAAGCCTGTTTTTATATCACATTCACCTTTTTTCACCTGCAACATCGAACCCAGCTTCCTGCTGCGGTTAATGCAATCGCCATGTATCCCGGGGCCACGAGATGGTATCCCCGTGATCCATGGCCATCGGTGTCCCGCAGTCTCCTTGTCGCCTTTGAATTGAATTCTGCGTCCCAATCCCAAACCCAATCAGGCCAACGCGTACGACATGTCATGTTAATTGCGCCTCCATGTATCCGCGAGTGGCTGTGTGTGTAAATTGCCATTATGCTCATGTTTGCTTAATATGTGGCACACAACACCCACCGAGTTCCGCTCGATGTCAGGCTATAGCCGGAGCTATATAGCCATAGCAACGGCAGGCAGCACGCGACGCTTCGCGTCAAGCCAATTAAATCCGAATTATGGCAGCGCTTTTTTAATCACATGCATCGCACTCTCGCACTCCTCCTCCTCCTCAACCAGTTACTCAGTTGCTATAGCTGGGCTTCAGCTATTCAATCACTCAGTCCGTCACTTGATCATTTACTCAATCAGCGGTTTCAATTTGCCGCTGAAGATTTATGGGCGTTGTGAGCGCTAAGAGCAGCACTTAAGAAACTTTTAAAATACATGGTAAATGTAGCACTGCATAAATAAATCTTTACATTTATATATTTTAATATTAAATTAAGGAAAATAAAATATAGCATAAATTACTAAAACAAAACTGTCCTGATCGCGACAGCTAAATGCAGCGCAGCTCTTTGCCGGCGGCACGCGTTTAAAAGAGACTTCCACAGCCGCTCGGAGATCAAAGCCAAAAGGCCGACAAAGTTCGAACCCGATTTGAGTTGGTCTTTAACGAGATTTCCACTTGCTGAGGCGAGACGGCTGTTGGCCATAAACGAGTATGCGACAAGTGGGAGTGGGCCCAAGACATAATTAGAAAAATTCAAGCCAGGCCAACGAGGCTATAGCTTTGACTGGGACTGGAACTGGTGGGACTGGGGACTGTGGCGCCAAAGTTTAATTCACAACTCCGGACGGCGCGGGCACAAATCACTCAGCTGTCAAACGCTTGTTTTGATTAATTTGGTGTTAATAACGCAGACCGCACAAATCCTGTCCCGTTCGGCAATTAATGTGGCCTGGTCTTCTGGCCACCCCAAACTTGGTCATGGAGCGTGAAAAACGTTTTGCCTCCGAGCTTTGGGCCAGCTGAGGATGCGGCAACTCCGACGACTTGTGTTAATTGAAAGTTTTGGCCAGGCCATATAAAGTGAGGTAGCCAAAAGTCTCTCTCGATTTCGATTTGGTTGTCTGCTGATAGCCAAAATGTAAGCAACTCGCCCGGCTATAAATGGCAACACACGCGTCTGCCGGCAGATGGCTGGCAGGACGAAGGCACCACGAATTCGGGACAGTTTCGCTTTTGGTCTCCATGTGTGCCGCCACATCATCAGGCCAAAAGTAAGAGGTGTTTAAAATGCTAATTTGGGCAATGCCAGCAACTGAATCACGTACAGTTGTCTCCATTTCTCACATGACTTAATGATGCTTGATTTTGGCCTGGCCAAAAGTTCAAAAAAAGCCACCCAAATTTAGTTCTTTATGGGTCTGCAGAGTATGAAAAATATCTGTAAATAATTTTTTATAATTTTATAATTTTTTTTATTAAATAACAGAATTAACCCCTAGGCTTGGAAAGTATTTAGATAATGAAATAGAGAGTGTTCTTCTTATCCTTTTAACCGGTATACACTTTCCTAATTTAAGCCTCAGTTTAAACCCAGCTTTAGTTTGCCTTTCACCACCATCATTACCGAAGTAAACGATCAAATTTAAAGTGACCCACTGGCTCAGTCGTATGCAAATAGTTTCGGCTTGGCTTTCAGTCTTCCTACTCGAAAGGCTGTCGCCCCATCAACGCGCTTGTTCAGCTGACACCATATGCAGCTTCCTGGCCAGGACAGGCCAGCGCTACTGACGCCGTCCGCCCGCCGGGGCTGAATCGAAATTTGCTATGCCAAAATGTCAAAATGTCAATTCCAAAACGTTTAGTAAAAAAATTACAAAAAAAGTGAGTAAGGAGGGAAACGCAGCGACGCTGCCAAATGTTGGCTAAATAAACTTTTTATCTATTGAATGGACACAATACACAGAGCAAAAAAATGTATACAACAAATATCTAAAAAATTAAAATAAATCAATTTAATTGTATTTATGAATACAATTTTCATAAACTTAAATACATTGTAATGAGAGCATGTTTTTATGAAGTTTAAATCCCTATAGAAACCTTAATATTAAAAATAAACCTCAATGTCTTGTATAAATTATAAACTTATGTTTAGTTTAATATTTTTAATATATATTTTCATAAAATTGATCAATAATAGGGACTAATTGACTTTAGCTTTATTAATTACTATCCAAAATTGCGGTATGCCTTATTATTTATTCTGGCTTCTGGAGTGTTTAGTTTTAACTTGTTTTGGCTAATGGTTTAGCTTCAATTTCTCTAGAACAATTTTTAGAAAATCAAAATTTTATAAATTTAACCAATTTCTCTAAGTGCAGCCATAGGCGTGTCACTGGCAGTCGCTCAAGAGTTGGTCAGGTGTAGGCTCGTTTGTCTGTCACTCGTTACATTTGCTTACCTTTCCTTTATGCAAATGCGGTTGAATTTTTTGTTTTTCCGACTTCGCGGTGTGTTGCATAAAGGCTCTGGCTAGGCCAAAGTTTACTTCTTTTTATTAAAAAGTCTCATTTCCTTGGGTTCTGCTGCCAATGCCCCACAAGATGCCTCATCCACCTCGCAACTTGTGTCGTCTGCTTGACAATCGTACGACATTTCTGACAAATGCTGCCGACACAAAACTCTTTTTTATATTTTTTTGGCGTCTTTGGCTGATGGACAGGCTCTCAGCCATGCATAGGCAAGGCACGTTGACAGTCAAAAAAAAATATATACATATATATATAAACAAAAGACAAAACTTGGTAAAAAGTAAATCTTTTTGTTGCAAATTTTATGCAATTTTTCAGTGGGCATTGTGAGTGTGTAGTCGGTAGTCGAAAGAAACAAAAATAAATTATACACCCAAGCTATTTCGACAAATTCAATGAGAAAAATCAGCAATTTAAATAATCCTAACTGGCATTTATTTTGAAATGAAGCCTATACAGAAAACCATCTTGGACAGATGTTGCATCATTGAGTTGGACTCTGGGAAAATAAACAATAAAAATAAACAGATATGGGCGTGGTCAGATACTAAGTTACTCGTTTTAGTAACTAAATGTATAGAGTTGGTTTAGTTTATTAGTAAAAACAGACAAATAAATGGATTTATTTTGCAGGAAATTATAAAGTTTACAATTCTGCAATGTGAAAAATATTTCAGAACTTATTTCGAGTATGTTAAATAATTAACAAAGTATTTAAGTGGTGGGAAATGCAAAATACAACCATTTATTCCAATTAAAACACAATATTAAAATGCTTTTTGTTTTCTATTTTTGAATCCATTATATTGACTTAATATTTTTATAAATTTCAATCAACCCATTTCAATTGTAATGTCATTTTATTTAATTAGAATTTCTCAATATAAAAACCCTAGTGAAACCTGGAAAAAAGTTAACATTTCACAAAGCGAAAACTACTCAATAAAACTCAAACAACCGGCGGCAAATTCATAAAAATAATCAACATTAAAACATAAATAATATACGAGGCAACACGTACGCATAAAGACACACACATACTAGCATACCTACACACATACAGACATACATATTTACGAAAAAGCAAATGAATTCAATTTCGAATGAAAAATGGCGGCAATGATGAAGATGGCGACGGCGACGGCATCGCAAGTGCGTGCCTTCGTGATTGGTGGGTGGGGGAGGAAAATAAAAGGAAAGCAAAGAAAATAAGCTGGAGGAGGTTGATGAAGCGGCTGGAGGGGGGGAAGAAAAAAACTTTATTAACATTTTTCACATGCTGCACGTGCAGCATTTGTGGCGGCCGTCGCGTATTTCGCGCTCTTTAATAAAGTTTCATAAATTGTAAAAATCGAACGTTAATCAAATAAGGAGCGTGTACAAAAGGTGGCACCTTAAATGGCCGACACACTGCAGACGTGGCCAAAAGAATCTGTCAATAAATCAATTAATGTTATATAAATCAAACAGCAAACGGAAAACACCAAACCAAACCAAACCAACGATCCCACTGGAGGGCACTGTGGTGATGTTCCTAACTTCTGTAAAATGATAGTTGCGGTCTTAATTAATTGCAACAAATTTATTGGTTGACACAGAAATAGAAAATATTGTATTAATAGTGGCCCAGAGCCACAATTAGCCAAATGACAAAGCCAACACGATACCTCGTCACATAACTCATGACATTCTGTGGTCGTTGCCCGCCAATGTGGCTTTTCAATTGTGAGTTGTTAGCTTCAATTACCCCTGCTCTCTTTTTGATGGAACAAATACATGTATATTGTTATATATATGCTTCCTTGGCAACTTCCGGTGTTAGCCTGGCATTTAGAGGGCGTTCCCTGGGGGGCGTGGGCGAAAAGCCCAGGAAATGAGCCGGAGCCAAAATGAAAATGTCTAAGAAAGAAATACCTCTACCGGTTCCAATAATTACACAAAGCAACACGGAATGGGATTTGGGGTGGTATTTTGAGAAACAAATTTTAATTAATTGAAAGGATTTAAGAAACTGAGAGTAGAAATAAAAATATGTTTTTATTTTGCTATGTAATTCGTAGGAAAATTCGAAAATATTTTATATTATATGTTTTATACAATCTATAAAAGAAAATAATAAAAAAAATCTACTCCAATCACCTTAAATATTTTGTAAAAATTACTCCCTTCAAATCCAATACCTCCTTTTACCTATAACCAGTTCTCTAGTGTACCCTTTGTCCTGAGTTTGACTACTTTTCAAATTGTTTTCAAGACTCCAGCCAGGGATCCATGGCAAACAAAAGCTCCTGGTCCGTGGCAAACAATTTTGACATTTGACTAATGCAGGGCATTAGTTCTGCCAAAAAATTTCTTAATTTAGCGTTAACGCTGCTCCGAGCATTGCCTCAAAAGGTGGAGAACGGAGAGCTGCCGGAGACCTGCATGCCGAAATTTATTTTGGCCACAACCCCGGAGCTCCAAAGTTTTCTCCCCAAGCTATTTTATCTGCTAAAAATTTGTCACAGCAAATAAAAAGTTTTGCTTTTTCGCCTTAGTCTGTTTTTTTGTGCCAACCCACGTCGTATTTGTTTTTTAATCCGCCGACCAAGAGATAAAGATAAAAACTTAAGCTAAAATAAGTTTTTATAAAAGTGCGCAACGAAAAAGGGGGAAGAATCGGGGCTAACAAAAAAATGCACGAAAAGAGATGAAGAAATTTGAAGTGCAGCAAACTGCAGCAATAATAAAATAACAGAAAAGCAATTAAGAACCAGCTGCTGGTGATTTGCCGGATTAGGGTCCAACTTGGCCAAGGCCAGAGGCGACGGCGACATTGTCTCTCCGGGATAACCTTGATAAGGGGTTGGGACATATAAAATCCTAGTGCTGCTCCTGGGTCAGAAAATGGCTGTATTATGTAATTGCCCGGACAAAGTCTGGCTGCAGCTTTTGTGGGTATAATCAGGTGATAAAAATATTGGCTTAATGTTAAGTCAGATAATAACTTGTTAAAGAGTGTGACTTGATGGAGAGTGAATGCTTTTGGTTGGTCACTTTTGGATTTAAGGTTTCAGATTGTGCTGCTGTGTTCTTCTATTAGAGGAATAATTATGGGAATACGAAAGGAAGACTTTTTATATTTATATGGTAATAATACCTACAATTAATTAGTCTAAGGATCGCATCTTTCCTGAATTTCATCTTGAAATTTCCCAGACCACCTTTCACATCAAATGAAATTTCCTAAAATTTCACTTGGACGATTAAGCCACCATTGGACAAGTTTGTTGACAACCAACGGCTTTTCCGCCAACTCCTTTCAGGTGCGACTAAAATGCAACGTTTCAATATTCATCAGACGAACATTTCCGTCGCGTAGTTGGCAAAATTTTCGCTGCTCCGCTTAGAATTCTTGTTGTTCTTGTTGGCCAACAAAACTTTGGCCCCCAAAGCCGCTCACACACACCCGCTTAAATATATATATATATAAATATGTATATATATTAGTATTAGCGCCCACATTGCATAGACATCGTTTTTGCATTCATGGAGCATATGTTTCAACTCCCGATTTAGTTTTCGTTTTACGGTTTTGAAGTTTCACATTGAAAGCATTTCAGACAGGCTAAATAGAGCGTGAGCGAGTGGGACAAAAAGCGGAGAAAGAGAGAGATAGCGAGATAGATGTAGCGGAAACACTGGAACCGCCAAAAGTCCTTGTTCCCCTCCACTGATAAAGTTTTTGTTTTTGCTCGGCTGGTAAAATTATATTATAATTTCAACTGTGAGTACTACTCATGCAAATAACTCAAATTAAAGTTTTTATGCCTATGGGGCACACACACACAGGCAGGGACACATAGTGGCAACCGCCATCTTGTTTTTAGTTTTTGGATAAAAGTTGGCAGCACGCACAAGACGAGCAGACAAACATGGCCGAAAGGCAGAGCCAGGATACTTGGTTAAAACCAAGTGCAGGCAGACTTAAATACGGCAAGCACTTTGTTGTTAGCCTATGGAAATTCTTAAACTGGTTATAAAAAATAAATTATATTAAGAAATAAAGATTTTAATAATATTCAATTAAAATTACTTAATATATAGTTTATTTATTTAGTATTGGTTTTTGGAAACAAACAATTGTAATTACAGAAGATTATTTAGGAAATAGAATAAAAGAGACTTTAAATAATTTAAATGTATTCGAAATAAAATGATTTTTAAATAAACAAAAAGTTTTAAACAATACAATACAATATTAGAGTTATTATTATATTATAATTAGAACTATTAATACATGAAAAATATACAAAATAAATAAAACATCACATTATTTTATTATAGTTTTTGCATTCAATCTCTCTTTTACCTAATTTCCCGAAATACCTAATAAAAAACCGACAGCTGCAATGATTTTACTAATTAAACATATATAAGCACACGTGTCATAAATGCAACTCCCCAAATTCCACATTATTTTTAACCCAAACTAAACCCTGTAAACTGCGATTACCTAATAATCCCGATAAACAAACAAATTTGATTATGGTTTAAAACTAGTGCTAAACACGCTAATTAATCAATATTGATTGAATTTACGCAGCGATTTAGGCAATTTAACACACGATTAAATTTGATAACTGGCAGCGCTTAATGTTTTATGATATTTTGCATAGTGTAAGTATAATTACAGAAATCTCCCGCCGCAACCATTATCACTTCAGGCGCCGAACAATTACGAGGGGGGCTGTGTATATGCCGTCATAAAAAGGGTGTTTGGGTGCATTTAAACTATTTCGCAAGTAGCCTGGCGTTCTGGAGGCGAGCCTTGGTGAGCCTCGTCAGCACTATTTTTGGATAGCATCAATAACGGGGAAACTTTTAGTCAGCTGAGGGGCAGGAGGAGGAGGAGGGACAAGGAACAAGGAAAAAGGAGCAGCGACCAACCACAACAGCAGCAACACACCCGGGCAGCTCAAAAATTATAGCCACACTTTCGTTTTTACCAATGGATGGACGATGGGAGTGAAGGGTGGACAATGCCCCAGCGCGATAAGAAGCACTGGAAAAAAATGTCCTACAATATTCCAGAAATTTCAGATATATACCAACTGATAAATTAATTATAACTCTTCAAGCTTAAATAATGTAAATATTAAAAAAAAATTTACCTAGAGATTAATAATAATATTTCTTTCTGTGCCACTGATGGGACCTAGTTGCACAGCAGCATTCTTGAAATGCAGCCAAGCCGCAACTATGTGGCCCCCATAAAGTTGAGCCGTCACCAGCGGAGAGTCCTTGCTTGGTTGCAAAAGTTTTTTAGGGCCAGCTTGTGTTTATAAGATGGCCAAGTAGGAGAGCGTTCGTTCGGCTATCAGTTGGCCAAAACTTTACTGCTTACGTTCATCATATTTACGCGTGGTTCTTCTGCGGAGGCAACTTTCTAGGCAGCCCGCAGTCCAGATACCAGATCCTATATATAAATATGTATATATATACCATATAGAAGCAAACTGCAGCGATTGCTGTCAGCTGCAAGGCTCCAGGCGGCAGGCACTTGAGACTCCTTTTGAAAATTGTCCAAGAAGAAAACCCAAACCGCCCCCACCCTTCGCACCTCAAGCTGAGGGCCATCGGCCCAAAGGACATTGCATTGCAACAACTGACTGATAAATGTCGCTGCTAAGGCAGCAAATACGACTGAAAACATTTCCTTATTTCCTGCCGTCCTGTCCTCTGTCCGGCTGGCCGACTTTTGCTACAGGAAACTTTTAGACCAAAAAGGAAACCCAGAGCAGCGGAAGGCATTCTGGGGAGAGCCCTTTTTTATGCAAGTCATAGAAATTTACAAGCCCCAGTGACAAGGACGTTTAGTTTATGGACGCCATTGCGGGTGCAGTGTTGACGGGTTTGTAAAAGATTAAAATTATAATTTTACAGAATATTTTAGCTAACAATTTTAAGGATATTTCATATAAACCAAAGCCCCTTTTTTAAATATTTGTCATATATATTTTTTAAATACTTATGCATTGTTTTGGGAAAGCTATTTATTTCCTAAACAAGCTAAATGCTTTAGTGCATTAGAATTTTGTTAATCTGTTTAAAATGTTCATGGAAAAAGATGCAAGACTTCTAGTTTCGATTAAGGGTGCCGTAATTCATAATTTCCGTTGAATTTTCTTTAGCGGAAAATGGTAAACCTTCGGGGGCTTTGCACTGAAGTGCCATCACTGGCCTGGGCGTGGGACATTTTGCTGTTGAAAACTTTGTTACATTGGCATATGCAATTGGGTTTGCTGCACATTCTGTCGACAGCTTGGACTTGCCAAAGTTTTTGCCACTGTTAAATGTTTTCTACGTTTTTATGTCTTTGCCACCGTTTTTTTATATATATTTTTTTTTTTGTTGGGCTTTCTCAGGCCGAGAGAGTCGGGGCAAAGTTTTTAATGAATTTTATAGCAGGCGGCGGCAGGGCGATTGTGAGACGATTCAATTTCAATCCGAAGGCGAAGCTTACGAAACTCGGTTGGGTTTTCGCCTCACCGATAAGCCAGGAGGGGCCAAAGGTGCGGGGTCGGGCCAATCAAGCTAATCGCGAACAGGCGGCGTGTTATATACATACCCTATACCTATACATATATATATATATATGTAAATTCTGCGGCAGACAGACAACTTCGACTTTGATGGGCTGTCGCTGGTGTTGGTGTCGGCTTTCGGCATTAAATGCAGCACATTAAAGCCGCAGGAGCCCAGAGCCACTGACGTCTGACAAGCGTTGAGTCAATTACATGGTAATAAACTAATGGCCAACGTGCCTGCCCGCCTGGCGACGACGTCATTCACCATCATCATCACCTCACCACCGCCACCAGCATTCGGCCTCTCATCAGTTTTCGGTCCTCACTCATGCTCGTTTAGTTTCCACACTTGTTGAACTTCCCATGGCCAGTCCAGCAGATAAAGCCAAATATAATTGGCCCAAAGTGAGTTTGAAGCGCAAAACGGCTTTCGCTTAAAGGTAAAAAGTTGAAGTTGAAAGGCTAAAGAGGGTAATTGGTATGTGAAAGAATAACTGGGATTTCAATTTGTTATGAGAGTAACTGATGGGGGGGTTATAAATTGTTTTATAAATAAATAAAGGTTTAAGAAGTCTTGAAAATCTTGTCTTTTATTATATTTTTTATATTTTTTCCTTGCATATATTCTGAGCAAAACTTCTGGCTATAAAAATGTCACTGTAAATGGTAGTAAATAATTTTAGTAGCCCCTTAAAACCTTTCAATCTGTCTAAATAAAAATAAATATAAACTAGTCTGAAGGTTTTTCCAATACATTATTTATGTTTTGTGACGCAATAATATTTGTTATTGCTGCAACTTTAATTGTTTGTGTCAGAAACTATTTCCTGCTACTAATAACTTCATGGAAACCTTGTACACTTTGAAGCTAAATAGTTTTTAAAATATTACTTAACTTGCCACTATATTTACCGTTGAGAATAGTAACACTTTTAGCTGCTCAATTTATTTATTTTTTCTTTCACATTTCTTTTAACATTTGAATTAAGAATTCATTAAGCATGGACACACTTGTTGATGCTGAGGGCATAGGACGATCCGGGCGGGCAGGTTCCATGGACAGGTCGCTCCTGGACACAACGATTGTTCTCGGGATTGAAGCCCGAAGGACAGCTGCTGGCAAAGGCTCCTGCCAGCAATGACAGGACTAACATTAAAAGCCAAGTGCATTTCACCAACATATTTGTAGAGTTTTTAATTCCTTTTCGTTTTCTGCACTCAAAGTAAATACCTTAGCAAATCAAGTTATCAATTGGCGGCCTCAACTCACCTCGGAAAAACACAAAATGCAACTATTTATTCAGATGCAACTGAAACGGATCTTATATAGACCAGATGGCTAGACTATATCAGTTCGACCTTGGTCTAGTTCCAGTAAAAAGCGGCGATAATGCCCCCACTGCTGATAAGCAGCAAAAAACAAAACATTTTTGTTTTCTAATTAATTCAAAGTATTTGTTCTTCTTTTTGTTTAGGTTTTATGTTAGTTTTTATTTGTTAAATTTTTACTTGTGGACACACTTGTTGATCTTGGCACTATATTGAGAGTGGGGTGGGCATTCTCCACGAATGGTACGGGTTGTGACGCACTGATTGCCCTCCTTCTTGAAGGGAGCAGAGCATTTGTCGGCGGACACAGCCATGGCAAAGATGGCCAGGAGGAGTACGGCAAGCCAGGAGAAGTTCATGGTGGACTGCAAGGAGAAAAGGATATTTTGTTATATATATTTTAATATAGAGTATTCCAGGGGCGACATAAAAGGAAAATTTATTAGATTGATGAGTAAGATCTTACTTAACAGAATTGGATTTGATTAGCTTTGTGTCAAGCTTAGATTAGGAATTATTTTTATTTACTTTTCTAATAGTTCCTATACATATTTATATGTATTTAAATCTTTTAAGAATTTAAAAATAAACCTTAGGAAAATTAAGATTATGAATTTTATTCAGAAAATGCTGGAAACTAATAATTTATTTACTTATTTTCTTTGCTAAACTAAAGCAACAAATAAATCAGCTTAACAAAATAATTTTCTGAGAAGTTTAGGTTCGTTCAGCAAAATTAAAATATTAAATCCATTTCACTTGCTTCAAAAAATTAAACAAAATTATATCAAACTAAATTTAAATCAACTCATAAAAGAATATTTTAAAAAGGAATCCTAAAACTATTTCACTTGTATAATAAAATATGTACCCTTTTTTATAAAACCACAAATATTTTACTTTAATTTCCTACTGATATATTTATAACACCTCCAATTTGGCACCCGAAATTACTCACTTTCTTGTCTTCACTTTGCAGTTGAGAACACTAAAATATTTCGGCAACTGGCTGCTGCTTTTATACTCACCCGAAAATACGATCCGATGTCTTTATCACTTCATCCATCGGATGACGGAACCTTTGACACAATTAGTGGCGCTTAAGCCCTCGCTGATAAGGAGCACCACGACGAGCAGCAGCCACCGCCACCAGTGAGATGAAAGGTGCCGGGAAGGCTTCACACATATGGCCCAATGGATGCCTATCTTCATTCACAAAAGCATGTTGGTAACAATTTAAGGGTAAAAGAGAGAAGACACAACAAAAGGCATTTGCGTGGGGTCGAATGGGTGCCGAAGTAGGCGTGAAAAAGCTGCGATGGTAACGAAAAATTCCGAACGAAGCAACTGACATCAAATTGTCACGGGGACAGGAGCAGCAGCAGCAGGTGGAGCTGCTCCTACGGAATGGTATGAGAATGCAGCATTCGAGCAGCCATGGAGAGCAGGGGGAGTGAGCACTTTTGGCATTGTCCAGGTCCAACAATGGGCACGAGGATTGGGGGCTCCTGTCAGTCGCAGGAGCACAATGGGAACACGACAGCGCTGGAGCGCTTTTGTGCGTTCAGCATATGTCATTCATATACAATTACGTTCGCAATTTTCGATAGTTGCAAGATGCGAAATGTGGGTGCAAAGTTCAGTGAAAGAAAAGGTGATTTTTGGTGAAAGGCTTTTGCTTGAATTTTATATATTCATTTTATTATTTAAAGTAAAATAATTTTAATTATGACGATGTGATACTAATTGCTTATTGTTAAAGACATTTTATTGATTAGATTTCATCTTCCTTAATCACAGTTTTGCATTGTATATAATTTTTAATATTAAGCTTACTATAAAAAACAATATGAAATATAAATTGTATTATTAATATTCTTTGTTTCCTCTGAACGCAACCACCTCTTTCTTTATTATTTTCTGTTTAGTCTATTATTATAATATATTGAATATAAATCATTTTAAAAATATTCTGGTTATAACCCGATCCATAAAATATACACCACAATTTAACATATACATTTATGTATGTAGATTATTTATTAGTCGAAATATAAAAACAATCCAAAGCTTAAATTAGCTAAGCTGAGATAATCAGCACTGTAATCAAAGTGCCAAACAATTAAATATAGAATCAGGGTTTTTCCGAATTTTTTTATAGTACTTTGTTTTTGTTGGTTTTTTGTGCTGTGCACAGTTTGGAGCATAAATCACGGGCCACGCAACCATAAAGTTTCATTGTCGGGGGCCAAGAGAGTTCAATATTTGTACGCTATAGTTTGCATTTGATGGACGACAACAAACTGTTTTCGAAGGTGGCCACTTCAGACGAAAGGAATCGAACTTGGAGCGTGTACTTGAGCGTCATAATTCACTCGGCACTTGGGTCGCTTCGATATAGTATATATGGCTATATGGTTGCGTGTCGGAGGCGACTTCTTCACTTGGCCAAGTTCGGGTCCGGGCTTGCACCTTAGTTTTTGGTTTGTCGCTCGGCCAGTTGGTCATGCCTTTGGCTTTGAATTATTGATGGGCGTATTAAGAAGATTAATGTGATGAGCTATGGGGCAAGGAGAGTTTTGTCGTTGGCTGTTGTCGTTGGTCATGTTAATGTCTTCATTGTCGGCTTGGAGCTTTACCTTTACCCCACTTTTTTTTTTTTTCGTCTTTTTTGTGGGTGATTGTGTATTGATGTATGTTCGTGTATGTGCGGAGGGGAGGGTGAATCACTTCGATTGAGCGGCACAGAAAAGCAGCAATAACGTTCATCACTCTCCCTTCCTGGGATTTCCTCCTTTTTTGGGGGACTCTCTGAGGTCGATTGGTCATTTTGCTCTACTGTACCGCTCAATTTCGGTACGGATTTTGGTACGGATTTTGGTTTGCCTCCTCGATTCGATTCTTTTTTGGTTGCATTGCGCGTCTATAAGCCATTTTTCTTTCCACCTCACATAAGTTTTAAGCTTGGTGTAATTTATTTTTATAGCCATGTTGCCTTGCCGACGTAAAGATTGCAAATATGTAGTTGACCAATCCTCGCATTCGGCATTTAAGGCGCCACTATATAAGGGTGTTGGGATTTCTCTAATTTAGGGGTAACTTAAGATGTACTAAAACGATAGAATAAAGTTACGCTCGGCTTTTGGGTTTTAATTGGGTTTGGGTTTAAGTCTTTCAATTTGAAAATTTCAAAGGTAAAGGAAGCTTTTGAAAGGGGTATATTTAATAAAAATAATTGTTGTTTTACATATTAATATAGATTATTTACGAAATATGCTACAAAAAATGTATATAAAATAAAATTTATAAGAAATTCGACCAAAAAGGCATACAAAATAAATTGAATAATATTAAGTTATATTTTTTTTTATAATTTAAAAATATAGAAGTAATAAGTTAAGAACGCAATCTTTATTACCTTAAAATAGACCAAATATTTGCAATTTACTTCCGTTATAAAAATTTAACTTTTCTTTGACTTTCCATTAATTTAAAGAATACATTTTGCTCTTGCAATTCAAAGTTAGCACTGCCTGCATGGCTCATTATTAGGCTAAAAAAGCAAAAAAAAAACTTAGTTTTTAGCCATTAACCCGCTGCTTCTAAGGGGCGGCATTTACCGCCCAGCGAGTCCGATGGCAACCTCAGACATTGACTTTGGTAAAATTGTGGCACGCCAAGCACATTTTGAAGCTCATCAGTAATACAGTTGCACAGCGGTCCACTGGGGGAAAAGGCGGTAAGTGCAGGGCAGAGCATAGCAGAGAGTCAAAGCCAAAACCGAAACCAATGTTGATTTTATTGCTTGCCGCAATGTTTTTAACTTTTGCAGGAACCATGCCACCGCCGCCACCACCACCGCTGCTGCCAGTATTGCTGATGCTCTTGCCACTGTAAGAAAATGTACTAAGCTGCCAATCTTTGGAATAAATAGAAGCTAAATAGAAACATGTTTAAAAACTATCTAAAAAAACTAGTTTGAAATAATTATAAGCTCTGTAAATTTTTCTAAAATAAACTAAAACCTGAAACTCTCATAAAATCTTTCTTAAGTAAAAAGGTTACCTTATGCTAAGCAGGAATTAGTATTAGTTACAGTTTTTGTCTTAGTAAGTAGCTCAAAAAGTCTGATTAAAATGAAAAAAGTCTATGCTTTTTTCTCCATGTTCATAGAAGTTTCCCCCGGGTGTAGGCAACTGTCGCGTTGCATGTTGCTGCTAGCAGAGCACAGCAGAGTACGCCGCCAGAGCTGGGCAGGCATTTAACCACTCGGGCAACAAGGCGGCCAAACAGGCAACATCCACAGCCAACGGGAGCGGTAACAGCAAGCAGCCAGACAGCCGGGCCAAGCTCTGAGCCATGCGATGGCAAAACGTGCTGAGTTTTCGTAATTAGTGCACAAGAGTGCAGCCCGATGGCCACGTGCAGTGATTCCAGTGGGGGTTGGAGGGGGATCGGGTGAGGTTACAAAAACCCCGGAGCACGTTTATGGAGGGAAGGGAGCTGAGGCTCAGGCTGAGGCCTTTTCGGCCTTTCGAGTGCCCGAGTGTGACATGGCAATGGCAATGCCTGCGTCATCTATCGCCTCTTTCTGCGAGTGCTTCCTTCGCAGCCAGTTGGCTTAAGTAAGTTGTTAGTTGCTGGTTGTTGCTGTTGTTGTTGGCCAAGTTGACACATAAGTTGTCGCCTTTAAGCCACAGCCAGGGAATATTGAATTGGTTTTGGTTTTTTTGTTTGAGAAAGAAAAGGATATTAAAAGGTATTATACAAGATTTTAAACGATATACATATTACTCTGATTAATAACCAAACGTATTTAAAGAAGATTACCTTTAAAAGTTCTAACCATTGACTTTGCTAAGCTTTAGATTAAATACTGTATTTTAATATATTTAGTTAAAAGTTAAAAGTACTTATAGTTGGTTTACATTTATCCTATTAAATTCTTGCCCTTTTTCTCGTCAACATAACAAACCGACTTTAAGTTTGTTAAAGTTTTTGTTTAGAGCAATCAATAGCACAAAATAAAATCAATATTATACAGTTTAAAGTTTTGTAAAGTAGTATTATATATAATATAATATTTATACACATATTTAGCTGGGCTCTTTTTATGCGGACAAACGCTAACGACATTGGCAGGCAGCAAACAGTTTTCAGCTGCCATGGCCTTAATTTTACTGATTATGGCAGCAACCGGGCAAACTTTTGGCCATTAAAAAAGATTCGTTTTAATGAGTTTGGCAGACAAGGCAACAAGGTTTCCAGCCCCACCCACCACAGGCACATTACCCACTATCCCCCACCCAACCCCACCCGATCCACCCTTCACCTTCAGCTCGGCCTGTCCCCCATTTATCGGGAGAAAAAAACTGTCGCTGTTTATCTTTTGCCGGCTGGCTTTCGAACTGCAGCCAAGGTCTGTTCCGAACTGGACCTCAGATGCATGTGCTTAAAGATGTAAAATAAATACATAATTACACAGGGGAAAAATAACAACAATTCTTTGAATATTATATTTAAATTTAAACATTAAATACCTGAAATGATAGCCTTTCCAAATTTATGTTTCCTTAATACTTTTAGGATTTTACAGGAGCATTCCGTTTGGGAATTAAAAAAAGGGAAAAAAGGATTACACAATTATTTGCAAAATATTTATTTTAATTATATTTTACATTTAAGGTTTATCTTCATAGCTGGACTTAATAAATTCTAAAAAAATTTAGGTGCTAGCCAAAAATTAAAAAATTTGAAATATATTTACCTAGAATTTATTCCAAGTGCCTTCCGATATCTGCATTTTAGTGCAATTAACATTTGGTTTGGATGGGCGATGGCTTGGGACACAGCCACATTGTGCATTCGTTCGGCTCCATAAATCAGAATAAATTGAGTGCGCAAATAAAGTAATTGTCCTGTTTTTGTTTTTTGCCATTTAAGGCTGCTTAATTTCTGGGCCAACACCCCGAAAACGAGTAAGACTTTTACCTGGAAATTGGGCACATTTGGGGAATCATTTTAAGAGGGCGCTATAAAATCACTTGTTCTGCTAATTGAAAACCCGGCACAATTAAAGTTTCCTTTGGGGGAAAACAAAAAACTTTCTCGTCCAGGACTGGGTTCTGTTTTTTTTATTCGCTGAATTTTTTCCCTCTCTCTCCAAGATTGACAGCTGTCATGGCGATAACCGCAGTGGGACTTGTTTCGTTTTGGTCTTCGTTTTTTTTTTGGTTGAGTTTAAGTTTGGTTTGGGTTTTTTCCTTGTGCATAAAATGCAGATGCAACTGGTGCATTGCTCATTTTCTCACTGAAGGAGACGCTTGTATAATTTCAATATTTCACAATAATTCGCAATGCCGCCAACGCGTTGCCTGGACTTTCTCCATCTCCAGTTGGTGGGTCTCCCCCAGCATCGCATAACGGTTTGACAATTTGCAATGCGCCTGTCACTCCAGTTCAGTTCCACGGGATCGGCATCGCCATCTGAATTGGAATCGGGATCGGGATCGAGATCGTCCCATGAAAAATGCATAAGTGACGAAAAAAAAACAAAGATTGCCAACAATGGGATTCAAAATGCCGCATGGAGACAGAAAAAGATACTGCTGACCGATTTGACCGTACATGGACTTGTTTACTCCTTATGTTTATTAGTGGAGTGCAGTGCAGTGCAGTGCAGTTCGATTTGAGTTCGTTTTCAGTTCGAACGCCTACTGACCGACTGACGGAGGAGGAGGCACTCACTCCGCCTCCGGATTCAGCGCGTGGAAAAAGGCACAACAATCAAGCAGGTTATTGGTCATCGTCGTGGAGTCGTTGAAGTGAAATTAAGTCATTTTTCAATGCATTGTATAAGAGCGAGTGCGTGTGGCAAATGGTTGAAAGAGTTAAAGGGAAAATACAGGACTTTGAAGGAAAGGAAAATGTATTAGAATGTGATGAAGGATAAAGGAATATTTATAAATAAATATCTTTCTGTAAAATTTATAAATTTACTATTAATAAACTCACTGTTAAGAACTACTCAAAATATAGTTCATAACTGTGAGGAAATAGTCATTTAGAATTAATTTTCTTACAAGTACTTAATAAGCATAAGCCGATAGTTAAAGTTTACAATAATTAAATCTATATCTTTACTGCCGTAAAGGGATTATCTGTAATATATTGAGTCTTAAACTAAAACACTTTAATACGACTTTCCACAGATTTCACCTTTGAGCGTCGTTTTATCGAAGTCAAATCCTTCATCAATTTCCCCGTCCTCCTTTCCCCCTCCCAAACTCCCCTCAAACCCCTTGAACAATTTCTCACAGCCTCTACCAAGGCGTATCAAAGGACACTTTCCCCTTAACCCCCTCCTTAACCCCACATCCAGATGTCCCAGTTTTATAGAGCCACTTTGGCACATTTGTGGTTTCCCTGGCCAGCTGTCTGAGGGCTGAGGTTTCTGGCAGAAGGGACAAAGCGATACCCGCAAACATTTACAAGATGGAAATGTTGTCATACCAGGAATAGTCCTTATCGGAGGCCAATTTGAGACCAGGATAAGGACACCATACACACACACACAACCGGAACGAATTGCGATTTAAGTAAGTGGTTGAGCGTAAGCTCACCTGGCGGCAATTCAATTGACATAGATTTATGTGTGCCATATAATCAATAATTACCAACAATCATGTGCAAAACGCTAATTTCCACGTCGGAGCAATTAATTGAAATGAAAATGGCCGCAGGGCTATGGAAAAATATACTGCAAAGGCAGGGCAGGGGAAAGGGAGGTGGAAACGAGGCCCAATGATGTCTGTTTCTGGCATGTGCTTTGACTTTGCTTTTGGCTTTGACTGGGACTCCCGACTTCCATCGCCTTCCCCCTTATCCAAGTTAATTAATGCGTGCAATTTAATAAAAGCATAAACGATATATTTAACCGTCTTACCCCCACACAACCGAATGGGCAATAAAATTAATCAAATAATTACGCTTAGACAGAGCCCAGAACCCCGGGCATTTGACTTATCAGCGTTCATAAACGAGACATTAAAACTGGTCAAGAAAATCGGCCCAAGACTCTCCTCCTCCCCCTCCTATTTTCCTATGGAATAAAAATATTTTCTTCTCTTTGTGTGCTGCTCGTGTTCGTGTGGTTTTCACTTGAGCGCAGCGAGGCATTTATCATTTTTAATCGAATGCGGAAACAATGGAGCGCGTCTAAGTGGAGCATTTGATGTGGGCGAGGGCGATGGCTGGTGGGCGCCTTTCTTGGCAGCCAAAAGAAGTCGAAAAGGCCAACGAACAGCAGAAAGAAGCGGCAGTAAGTGCTCAAAACAAATCTATAATAATTTCTTTTAATTGTTGCTCTACCGGCAATGGGGCTCTATGCCAGATTGATTGACTTGGCGGTGGCTTAATGAGCTTTCTATAAGATGGAGAGTTGTAAGGAATAATGATGATATGAAGGGGAATAAAAGAATTATATATTTCAAAAAGAAGAAATGATTTTATAATTAGTTATATGATTTAATAAGGCTTATAAAATAATTTAATAATTATAATTTATTTAGAGACCCTGAAGCCTTGGATAAGATTCTCTTTTAGTTAATTATTAACATTTATTTATGCTATAATTTATTTGTAATATTTCTGAGAGTATCTTTAGGGGTTTCTTTTAAGTAAAATAAATCCAAATGAGCTAAAACTTGTCTCTACAATTTTAATTGTATACTTGTTTTGTGTTCTTATAATAATTTAATTCAAATAAATAAAGCAACCTCAATTTCACAACTCCTCAACTCTTAATTTAGGTAATTTCCAGTTCGACCTGACTACCATTTATCTACAAAATCGTGAAAAAGATTTTCTCAATTTTTCCTCATCCGCCATGTCGCCACAGTCCCAATAACTGGGTCCCCAAATAGAAGGCGAAAGCTAATGTAGCAGAAAATTACTTTATATGCACATGGCAGAGTTGTCGATAGATGGTTAAAGTTGAGTTTCGGAGCCTCGCCTATCAGCAGGCAATAATCGAGCCGAACGGCAAATTTAATTTGCTTTAAATTGTTGTTAAATGCGAGCAATTGAAATTTATGCCAACAACACAATACAAAGCCAACGATGGCAGGCAAAACAAAGCCAAACACGAGCCGTGATAATCTGCAGCGACACTGCCTTGCCACAGCCTGGCCCCAGCCGCCGCCGCTGCCACCATCGCCATCGTCGTCATCATCATCAATTTAGCCAGAAATCGGCGACACTGTCACTGGCACATTGGTTTAAATAATAAACTAATAATAACAATTAATTCTGGGATTTTTTATTTGAATTTTAAATTTTGAAAAAGGGTATTTTTTAAAGTTTTCTAAAGCGATGTAAAGGTATAGGGATTTCTTTGTATATTGTTGGTCTACTTTTAAAGGTTTCTATATATTTTTTTGTTTATATAATGTTGAATTAAAAATCTTAAATATAGTTATTTATTTCATAAATATTTATTTTATGGCATAATAGCAATAAAACTTTTTTAAATCCATTAATTAAACTTTAATTAATAAAAAGTCAATAAATTTAACTCTCTTTATATACTAACTTGATTACCAACACAGATAAAATTTCAAAAAAATAACTAGTAAAGATTTTATATATTTTATTTTAATTTTCAAATATTAAATATGTATCCCAGTGTATATGATGGCTGAATTGTTTGGCCCCAACTTCAAAGTTTCGTTTTGGTTTCACCGTCGACGATTTGGCGCCGTCTGGGGGCGCATGCGCGAATGTCCTTGTGCGCTATTTTCAGTTTTTCTTTTTTTCTCTCTCGATTCCGAACATAATAATTTTATAGTGAAAAGTGAAGTAAAACAAATGCGACAAAGCAAATGGCGCAAATTGCCGACTGTCTGCCGAGAGCTGTCGGACTGTCTGTCCGTGTGTCTAACTTAATACGGCATGAAATGTCAATTGGGCTGGCAACCTGTGGGCCCAAATAGCCTCACATAATCAAATTCAAAACAAATTTGTGCAAACAGAACTCTTTACCGAGTTTGCACTGGAAGAAAGTTGAAGGGGTTAGGTATTTAAATTAATTATTAAAAGGGTTAAAGTCTAAAAGTTGATATTATATATGAAATAAATTGGGAAAGGTTTAAACAATTGAAGTCTGACTTTACTGGGGGACTCTAACATTAAAGCTTTAACACTTTTACATTGTTAGGTTTAGAAAACCGTTGCCTTTTCTAATATATTTTATAATTAAAATAAAAGAATAATATATAATTTAATTTTATGTTACTAAATACTAATGTCCTGATATCCTAATTGAAGTTTTTATTTAAAAATGAAGACCAAGATTACGGAATGTTATGAAAAATTTTCATTTTGAATAAATCCAATTTATTATCACCATTAACATTGACTTAAAAGCTTTTATAGATAATTACCAGTAATTTAAAAATTAACACTTGAAAATCATTAAATTCTTAAATATATAATTAAGTAGTCTTAAATAGAAATGTGTTTTTAAGTGTCTACATGCGAAAATTGGCAACAAGGCTGCGCCATTTGGAACTGGTTTAAAGTTATTGTCCATCTTTTGATTTTTCTTGGGCTGTCGCTGTGATGTTGATGTTGATGTTGCTGTGTTGCAGTTGTTGCTGCTGTTGTTGTTGTGTTTGGTGTTGCTGTCGGACATCGACAATGTCGTTGCTGTCTCTTGTTGGTGGCACTTGTTTGTTGTTGTTGTTGTTGTTGCCGTTTGCCGTTGTCTTTCGTTGTTGACTCTTATTGGCTTTTTGGCTCGGTGATTAGTAGGTCAGAGTTTTTCATTTCCAATTGGATATGTTGCACAAGCGGCACAGGCTCAGACACAGGCTCAGGCACAGTCACAGTCACAGCAAGTGTACGAGTGTGCACCGCTGCATTTTGGCCATATTAGGAAAGGGTACAGCGGACCAGCAATGCAACCAGGCAACTCACACTAACATTCGACTACTTACGTAGACCAGGCAATAAGAACTACACACCAAAATCAGCAGCATTTTGATTCATTCAATTCACTCAGAGGTTGTGGGAAAGTGTCGTGTCCAGCGAAGACATCAGTTGTAGGCACTGGAAATTTTTAAGGAAAAAAAGAATCACAAGAAACATTAAAAAAATAGTTAAAGATGTTTATAAATAATACAACAATGTCCATAAAAATATTTAGCATTTATGATAATTACCTATATTTGTCAACACACTAAAGGATCTGCCTCTAAGGACTAAAATCAGGTAACTGAAATGATTTCTAGTTCTCTAAATTCCATTCGGAATGTATTGAGATTTATTGTTCAGTATAAACACTATGTAATAGCTAAAGAAAATTAAAAATCATTTAAAACTGATTATAAATATCATCTAAAAAAATAAAGAAACCCAAACCACATCAACCTTCTTGGCTTCAATTCCCCTCAATTCTCAAAGAACGTAATAAGACTTCAATAATATTATTGCAATCAAGTGTTTGGCCCTCATGTTACACAAGAAATACAAAAAAAAACACACACAGCCAGAATTTAATTGCCATTGGCAACTCTTTTCGATTGGTCAGCAAACCCACAACAAGACGCATTCGAACATTTTATCCCCCGCAAAGTCACTAAAAATATTTTATTTATCTTACGAGCTGGGACAACGCCTGAGCTGAGTCTTACCTCGCCAATGGCAATGCCAATGCGAGAAAGCATGAAAACAAATATAAATTTTTATATTTATTTTCGTTGTACTTTTTGTGGGGGTGGCGCCAAAGCCAAAGACCCAAAAACTCGGTTTTGGCCTCCAAAAGCACAAAAATTCGCACGAGTATTTAACACCAAGAGCCAAATGACACAAAAAACAACAACAATAGCGACATTAACAAGCAACAGAGAAATAGGAAAAAAACACACAGAAAAAACAACAAAATAACAATAAAAGCAGATAATAATAACATTCGCCCGGCAATCAATTTGAAATTGAAACGCGCTTTTATTGTGGGTAGGTGGGCTGGTATTTTCCTATAAACGATATTACGACCCTGCGTAGGCCCCCCCTCCTAAATGCTTCGAGTCTCCCAGACTTTGAGTTTGGTTTTATTACTATATATATATAAATATATATATACTTTTTTTTTTGGCTAACACCAATTGAGGCGGCTTATTATCTGCAATTAGAGCCGGCAACCCAAGGCAATGCTCGTGCAGTTTTGAACGCTGCTCTTTCGCTACTAAAAATACTCTGTCATCATTTTAGGAGCCATCTTTAGCATTTTTTAAGTGTTTATTTTTATGTGCATTGATTGATTTTTAATGTGCGTAACAGCCAGAGGCATGCCAAGATCAAAGAGTGAACAATTAATCAGCGAGAGAGGAAAATATGCATTATGTGGTGATTTTTATTTTAGGCTAAGAGCATTCTAAGGCGTATCGCCGGCCATTGCAATTTCCTGGGACTAACCTTGGTCTTTTTAGTGCCAAAACTTGCTTGTGATTCGATTAATTCGAGATTTTTTATATGAAATAATTAACTTAATTGAATATACTATGCAATTTTTGTTGTATTTTAGTATTGTGTTGTATTTCAGGCAAAAGTAATTAAATATTTAATAAGGAAATACTACATCTTAGAATGAAATATCATATATTTCCTGTCCATAATTTATGAAACACTTAACCAAAGCACATTAGAAACTAAGTTCTTCATGGAGTTATAATATATTTTTCAGAATTTATTTATATTTTAAATAATTAAGAATATTATTTAGAAAACACTGTATAATAATAATCCCATCATCATAAACGTAATATAAAATTAGTTCAGATTATAAGTGACAAAGTTCTTTTGAATTAACTAAACATTAACTAACATTTACTTGTGCAATCTATAAGCCGTTTTTTATTATTTTTCACCTCATAATCAATACTTTTTAATCAGCTTAAAGCCCTGCCAACTAAATTTCCTCCTACACTTGTGTTTTTTTATTTTTCTGTTAATCCCTTCACAGCTCCTGCCTGGCCATACACATGAATTATCAGCTGCAGTCCCACACGATTCTTTATAAAATATGTAGATGATGACATATGGCCTCAATGTTGGACCGCTAAATATATCAAAATTTATAGCCCGTGCCCAGAGGTAACCCAAATAATAAAAGAAAAATATATATATGTATTATATATGTGAAAATAAAGAAAATAATCAACTCACCTGCCACCCTCAACTCGAGCACACTTACCTCTTTATTTGAGACCACTTATTTATAAAAACAGGCACGCACCCATATATATCACTCGGATATATATGTATGTGCACTCGTGTATATAATAATGTCGAGCAAAACCAATCGCCGATGTGAGACTGAGACGTCTCAGATGCGTTGGCGTTTTGTCAACATTTATGGGAGGGGAGGAAGAGGAGCATCCAACCACATGGGAAACTGAATCAGCAGCAGCAGACTCTGCAGCAGAAATCACTTTGATGAGCATCAGCATTGACATGTCGTTGAAATTATTGCCCGACTGTCAGTTGGCATCCACATTTATTCACTCAGCGCGCTTTTGAGTGGCCTTTTATAATTGGCACTCGGACAGCACACAGAAGGAGATGGCATTTGTGGGTGGGTTTGTCCCGAACCCAATCCCTCTCTCTCAAAATCAATATTTATACGTCCCTCGGCTCTGTGCCCTGTCTGATCAGCCCCGACCAGCCATGATGAGTTAATGCCGCCAACAGTCAGCCATTAGACGGACCAGTGGACACACCAATCCCCAGAAATCCCGCTTTACCCCATTTACACTGCATGTCGTCCTGTCATGTCGAATGTCCGTTTGATGTTGCACAGAGAGAAAGTTCTGAATATTATCTAAATTTATTTCATTCTTAATATGATATAATTTTTTATATGAATGAGTTATTATTTATTAATAATATACAAAAAACCCTTTAAAAAGAAGATGCATTTATTGTTCTGAAAATAATTACCTCAATCATCAGGCCTTTTAATATATTAAATATAAATTTAATTCCTTAGAAAAGTATCACAAAATATAATTACAATATTTTTAGTAATTTACCCTAAGTACCCCCACTTTTCTTTCTGTGTTTCATGTTACTGTCCATGGAGATTTGCATTGGTTATTAGCTCAGCTGCTCATCGGGACCTTCCATCTCCGCGGTTGTGTGTGCCTGTGCGTTGTCTGCGGTTTCGATTTTGTTGACAATTTGTAGCGTAATTAATTGAACCAAAATTAATAAAAACAACAACAAACCGTGAGACAAGCAGACAGACGATGACGACAGCAAAGCTTTGTTGTGCGGTTGCGGCTGCTGCTGTTGCGTTGTTTGTTGCCGGCGGGGGGACAGATTACAATTGGCAGCGCCAAGTGATACATAATGTTACGAGTAAATGACTCGACTAACGGGGGCTGAAGCTAAAATATAAAATCACGTTCTTCCCAGCAGCAGCAGCAGCAGTAACACCACCATCGCTCACGATTAGCCACGATCTCCGACGGTTGCCATTTGGCGGGTTCACTTGGCTTTGGCTCTTTGGCAGTTTCACTTTTCGCCTCCTTGTGATTTGTTAAGCCTTGTCAATGTTCCGACATATCCATTATTCTTCACACACGATTAGTTTTCGTTGCTCAGATGTTGGCTATAGTTTGCCAGTTTTGCGCTTTTCATGGCTAATAAGCGTTGATTGATATGAACAGGCCAAGCATTTAGCTGAAAGTGATCCATGTTTATGTCAATGGGTATATAAGTCTAAGTTTAACTCGATTTTGATTAAATTGAACTATAAAATGTACAAAAATGATCAAAGTAAATTTAATAAATTTAAGAGGAATTTATTTATACAAGAAAATCTTAATATGTTGATTTAAAATTATAGAAAATGAAGAGCAATAACTGGAAAATTTACATTTAAAATTGTAGTAAATATGTCACAATATTTAGCAAATGAGTATGACACTATTTTGATATTTTTATTAAGATAATAAAATCACAGAAACCTAAAATTAAATCTAATAGTTTTTTATAAATTGGCATTATTATTAAAAGACATCTTTAAAGCCCAACACGAATATTTCTGTATTTCTAATAAATTTTAAGCTATATTTATTATATTTTCTATTATTTTCTTTAAAACCATATTTGAAAGTTTAACCTACTTTTAAAATAATATTTTTATTTAAAATTCCCGGCATTAATTGCCTATTGTCAACTAGCAAACGTTTATTTTATCTATGATTTTTCCATAGCATCTTTACTCTGCCATTCATAAATATAGAAACTGATTCATATCACCCACGCGACCCTCACTTATGCAAATTACAAATGCAAATTTAAATGCGTACAAAATTAATTAAACATAAACATAAAAACCCGTACAAAAAAAAATGAATGAAAAACAACAAAATCAAGCTGGTGAACTACAGCTTAATCGTTCGGCATTTCCGCTCGTCCAATTCCACTCAAAATAGCCAGCTTCCACTTCCCAAAAACCAAAAAAAAAATTAATATAAAAAAAAACAAATAAATAAACTAAGAGAACCAGAAGAGAGAGGGCGCGAACGCAATGTGCAGGTGGTTATGGCCATGAGGGAGCGTGGGCCGGGCCAAGTCGAGTGTATTTCCGCTTGAAAGCGGCAATAACGATATTTGTAATAATAAATTTACGTGAAATATAAAATAAAATCAACGTTGACTCAAGTCCCAGTGGCCGCCCACTCGGCGACACCAACGCATTGTTTGTTTGTTGAGACTGCAGACTGAGTTAACAACCGGCAACGGGCCGGCCAACAACAAGAAACATGGCCCAGAAGATCAGCTTTAACCCGAAGCCCGGCGATGCTCACAATTAGCCAGCTGAGAGAGTTTATTTTTTCGCTTTCTCACCGCTTTCCCAAGCGGGGGCCATAAATGGTCACAGACACGTCTCAGAGACTTCCTAAGCGGGATCACCGGCAATTGTGGCAGGAGCGGAGCAGGGATGGAGGTAGAGGAGCCAATGGTCTAGTCCCCCGGATCGAACTTGGCGGGCATCGCGCTTTGTGACCATATAGAGGCAAATGCGATTTCCGAAGCTGGCAATTAAAAGCCAGAGCCAAAGTGGAAGCTTAGAACATTTGCATAGGCAATGGTAAGACATGGGCAGGTGGCCCAAAGGGGGTTTTTACTCTCTTACAAAATTTATAAATATTTATAGGAATTTGTGAAATTTTAATGATATTTAATAATACATTAGAAATATATATAAATACTACAAGAAATTTGTAATAACAAGAAATTTTTATTAATAAAGACAGTTCCTAACTTGGATTCATGTTTTTTAACTATTTTTAAAAGTGATATATACTTCAATCTAAAATCTATATATATTATTTGATAAATATAAAATCCAGTTATTTAATTGATTATCTTAAATTATGATTACAGTATTTATACAATTAATGCTAAAGAAACCTTTCTTAAAAGAACTTTTACTAATGAAACAATGAAAAATTAAAATTTATATAACATCTCTTGAAAGAAAAGAATAAGAAATCATTTAAAAATAAATATTTAAAAATGTCTGTTAACTGATTTATTTATATAACAATACATTTGTTTAAATATTCAATTGTAACATTTTAAATAGAACAAAATTAATTAATGAAAGACAATCAAAAACCGAATAACTCTTCTTAATATAATTTATATTTAAAAGGGAAATCCTACCTTGAATAAGATCCCCCCTTTTTCCATCTCTGCCTTAAAACTATGCTGTTTTTAGCCCCCTTTCAGCAATACCTGTGTATTTTTTGGACACAACCATAACTTGATCATAAAACAAACATTCAAATGTGACGTTTGTTTTTTTAATTATGGTTCGCTTATTCATGTTCTTGTCTTTGGGAGTCGACATCGTCGTCGGCCGACAGATTAAGCTGTCAGCCGAAAACACACAACACCATTGGCCAATTTGTATATATTTAAAACTATATATAGTATATTCAGTTAATCAAAATTGCGCTCGTATATATATAATTTTTAGCTCATTTTTGGTACTGCGACGGCATTCGCACGCAAATCAAATTAATGTTGCATGCGTTACTTTTTCACTCTTGACGACGGCGACCTTGTGCCATGAAAAATGTTTGCTCTGCTGAGGAAAAATTATAATCAAATTTAACTGTTGTCATCATGATTTATTTACCCAAAGAACAAAACACGACAAACGATGACGGAGTCGGACACAGAAGCACAAAGATAAATTAATCGTCAGTCGTCAGTCAGAGAGTCGATCGGTCTGGTCTATTGCCCAAAGCAAATTACTTACAAGTGGCCATATTCATATATGTGCTCATATAGCTATATATATATGTGTTATATGGGAGCGATATATCGGAGCCGGCTCAAGAGTTTAAGCTGAACTGATTGGAGGCTGAGGTATGAGTTGTCGTCATGGCAAAAACAATAAGAACGAACACAACGGCAGCTTGTTTCGCCTGCAGGAGCAAAGCCATTTTGCAATTATTTACCTGTTGTCAGTTAATTATAATTATTTGTGAAGCAACAAAATGCACACAACAAAAACTAATAATAAACACAATGATTTTGCTAAACAAAAAAAGAAACTGAACAACAACAATATCGAGTTCCACAGCAAATGTGAAATGTGACTTTGAAATCGGCTTAACAATTTGTAATTAGAAGCGAAGCGAAAACAACCTGAGAAGTGCACACACCCCATTCATACATCAACTCAGAGATTGATCGTATCGAATTAGAATAAATCATAAATCGAAATAATATTAATTATATTTATATAACTTTATCGTAGAAACACCGCTGAATAGTTTCTTTCCAGCTTTGCATTTTTGTTGATTTTATTAAACCCTTTTTTATTAGTAAATGCATTTATGTTAATTTGAAATGGAAAACTTATGGTTATAATATTCTTATATATAATCAAAAAATATAAATACAAACCTATTTACAAATAAATTAGATATACATTTAGTTTAAGAATTAACCCGTTGGTTATTCTTAATAATTTCACTGAAAAATTAATGTAATCCTAATAAAATATATTTTTAACTTAAAAAACAGAAATGTAGCAAGAAGTAAGTTAAATTTTTTAGACAGTTCCAAGTATATTAGAAAATTAAATCTTCGCTGACTTAACCTTAGATTAAAAACTCCTCGAAACCCCTTTAAATAAATAATTTTCCTTGAACTTTACTTTGGCCATGCATCATAACTCCAACTCCAAATCAAAGATAATCCAAATAAATATCCCAGAGTGAGTATCATTTATGGTTGGGCAACAAAAGTTCAACGCTGAAATGGAGCTAGGTAGCTGATAGCATCTCAATCAAAGATGAATAAACATTTTTAACTATTTTCAAGTGAGCTCTTGCACCCTCCCCCGCAACCCAACACAATGTTTGACTTGTACAAATGAATGTCAAACGCTGCTGCAGCACAACAGTTGTCAGAGTCTGAGTCGGAGTCTGAGTAGCAAATAAAATTAGCAATAAATTTAAATAAATAACTGGCTGGCGATATTAGATCATACCAAATCTCAGGGGGCCCGTAGAGCATGGAGCTTCGAATTGAATTCACTCAAAACACTCGAAACGAAACTGAAAATTTTGAATTGGAAAACACTCAAGAGAGCGGAAAAGACCCACTGGGACCCGATACCACACGATACCCATACGATCTCCGATCTGTTCCGATCCGGTGCGATGCGATGCGGCCAACGCAAATGGCACCCACACATTGGGTTGATTTTGGGGAAAGAGAGAACTGGTTTCTCTTCAATGACGTTGTGTTGGCGTTGGCGAGCGCCAGTGGGTTTCTCGGTTTATTGGTCGCAGAGACTTCGTATCTGTAAGTGCGAGTATCTGCGAGATACCGCTTTGCCTTTTTAATGCCGCATTTCATTCATTGATCGTTCCAATAGCACACCGCACGCTCAGCGCACCAGACAAGTGAACCGATCGGATCTGAGCCCGACTTCCACTTCCACTTCCACTGCTCGATGCTCTATGTGTGGGCGATCCCGATCCCGATCCCAATCCCTCTCGGCGCACTGGCCTGGCTAACGGAGTTAAAGCCAAGTGGCTCAGCTGATGCTGTCGCTAGCTGGCTGACTGGCTGACTGGCACTCATCTCGGGCGACATTGACGATCGAGATATATCTTTTCAGTGCACAGCGGACAAGCGCAGCAAGCGGACGCAGCTCGCGCAGCATTTTCTCCGTGTGTCTTCTGTCGGGTTATTGGATACAACAGATACAGATACAGATATAGCCGCCGCTAAAGATACACAGCCGCTCGGCGCGTACTCATAGATATTTTTAGCAGCCGGCCTCACGCATACCGCCGCGCATAAAAGTCCCATCGCACTGACACACGCGGCTTGCACGTTTCTGGAAAATACACTCCGGTCGTTCCTCAAGGCTTTTCCTGGCTGGAAAATTCAAACAAAAACAAAAACTCCGCGAAAAATACACTTTTTGCTGTATATTTTAATGTTCTTATCAATAATTAAATCGCCATTAAACCAAAAAGGAATCAAATCAATTCAATCAAAACAAAAACACATCACAAACAAGTTTCAAATCGCTTCGAGGAAATAAAACTGAAAACAATAATTTTTGTTTGTGTTAATATGCCAAATTTATGCATGAGCTAAACAACTTTAATTCAAAAAAACAAAAAATAGAGAGAAAAAAAGAAGCAAAGCAAAGATTGAATATCAAAATTCGTTGGGTGACTAATTAGTTGATACGTCGTCGGAATTTCAATTTGCATACTTTAATGAGCCCGAAATTAAAATAAAATCATCGACAAATCTTAATCAGAGTGCACAGCCCAAATTAAAAAAGATTTCAAAAAAGAAAAACCTACAAAAGCCACAAACATCAGCCATACACATTGTTGGATTTATAAAATCAAAAAGGTAAATATACCTCTGCCATTTATCAGACATATGGAAACAACAACAACAAGAATTCTTCAATAAAAATAGACAAAAAGCAAGAATGGGTGGGTGGGTGTTGGGCTGGTGGGGGAGGGAAGGCTTCTCGAGCAACTTCTGAAACATTTATTTGTCCAAGGTGTTGAAAAGCCCGACATGTGGCAGGGGGAGAGCATTCTAAGGAGAGAAAACTGCGACGACAGCAGCTTGTCAACTGATTTTGAAAGGTTACCAAAAGGAGAGCAACAACTTGGCCAAGTTCTGTTAGTGGTTCCAAGGAAGGAGAAACATTTTAATTAATGTGTAAGCAGAAGCTGTGAATTTGTTATCAATGAAAACAGGATTTCTGACACTCGTCTTTGAAGTCATTTAATTTGAAGCTTGTAAGTTTGGGAAGCTATTTTTAGTTATTTAAAAGCAATTCAAAATATTAAAATTAAAAGCATTTAAGAGCAATAAATTAAAACAGTATATGGAAAAGGTTACAGCTCAATCAATAATTTGTATGATTAATTAATTTACTAGAATTTAACAACAGAGAAAGAGAAGAGTACTTGATTTAAATCTACATATTATCAAAATTGCCTGGCTTAAAGTTTTTAAGTCAATACAAAACATATTTTTATTGAATTTTATTTAAATCTAATTTTGTCTAATATTTCTTAGCATTTATGGGAAACCTTTTTACCTTTAAATTTATTATTTATTTTTATTTCATTTAATTCGGAAATGTTATTAAAATAAATTATAGAATATGCATTTAAAGAGACTATCAAAAATGAGAGTCTTTTTTCATCAAGTCCCCATTTAATGCATATTTTCCTCAGCTAGCATTAAATTCGAAATTAAAATTAGAATATAAACTCATAGGTTTTCCGCATTTCTATATTTAAGTTATATTTTTGCCCAACCAGATTGTTTGTTGTGCCCCCCTGACCCAAATTACAGTCCAATATGCGGGACAGACTCAGACTACGTATCTCTCCCACTCCCACCTCGATGAAAAGGCGAAAGAACAACAACAACAATAAAAATAATAGAAGAAAAAATAAGAAAAATAAAAATTAGCCAAAAGGCGAATGCCAGAAACCTGTCAAAAACTCAAGCAAATCAAACGCCGATGGGTAATACAAAACCACACAAAAGCTATCAAAATATAACTCAAACACAACCACACATAGACATTTACATACACAAGAAAAAAAATAGTACAAAATGGATGATCATTTTGGAAACATTTTACAAATTTAAAATAATTGTGATAAATATTGAAATTAGTAAATGTTTGAATAGATTTTACCAGTTCTAGGTTTAAACAAGAGATCTTAAATTTTGCATAATCATTTAATGTTAAATTCAGAAGAAATCCTTAATAATTGAATATTTAACTTTAATATTAGTATTATTTAAGTATTATTTATTTAATAATATTAATATTAAATCATTACTATTTATTATCTTCATTAGAATTCCCTTTACTTATTAAGTAAAACCATTTTGGTTTAAGATTAACCCTCGAAGTCATATTTAAATATTAAATAATTTCCAAATAAATTGATTAAAAATTTAAAATAAGATTCCATACATCCTAAATGTTGTTTCTTAAATTAATTTCCTCTCTGTATAAATACACACATATCTACACCGTGACAAAAGGAGCTCCCCGAGTGTAAACACAAGCACATCACACATACGCCGTGTGTGCCAATTTTAATAAACAAACTCAACGTAAATGGAAAATCAAACAAAATCATTTGGCCAAAGCAGCAAAGCAATGGCAACAAATCAACATCATACCAAAAATATAAAAAAAAATAAAGAAAAATGAAACGAAACTCAAAGAAAAACAGCAAATAAAAAAAGGTAAAAGATGCAAAAAGAAAAGAAAGAAAAAATAACAAATATAAGAACTTGCCGCAGGCTGGCTAAAAATAATAGCTGCCAACGGTAGCACACACGAGACAAAAGCCAAAGGGGGCGGGGCACAGGGGGGGGCAAAAAGGCGGCAACTGCACGAGACAACAACAACAATAACAACAAGAATTGACAGCAAGAACAACAATTGCAGCGGTAAAGGCAACAAATGAAAGATTTTTTGACGCTTTCCACAAAAAAGAAACACGAAGAAAAACACAAATTAAGAATCACAAATCGAAAGAGATAAAAAATAGAGAAATGCGGGGAAGGGGGAGGCAAAAATAAGAAACAAAGATATAGAAAGAAAATTCAAGTTGCATACAATAAAAACTAATTTTAGAGCTGTGGCAAAAACAACAACAGCATCAACCATAAGCGAATCAGACTCATGCCATGCCACAGGCAAAGGCACCGGCACCGGCATAGAGAAACAATCTGAATCACTCGGAGATTCTATAGCAGAGATCTATCACGAGGGGAGATAGAAAACTAGGGTATTTTAGAGATTTATTTTTTAAATTGAATTGATTTTATTTGGGAATATTTATGAAATTAATAGAAAAACTACTATTTGGCTAACACACAAAGTTTACAATTCCATAAATTATTTAGATAGATTGTAGAGTTTTTTCCAACAAACTTAAGGCTGTTGAAATGTTTTTTTAAAAATAATTTAAAAATTAAATATAAATTTGTTTAATTTTAAATACTTTTGAGTTTACATTAAGGTTTATCGTGACCCTTTTCATTTGCCTTCTGGCCATTCTTTAAAAAATTTAATTTTTGTTACCTATAAGCTTTATTCTAAACCTTCAAAATTTAATAAATATTTTTATAAATATGGACAATCTGAACGGACTAAAAAATTGTATTAAAAACTACAATTTATAAGGAAATAGATTATAGATTTCTATGTTGAAATTATACATAAAACTAAAATGGGAAAAATCAAGTATTGAAGCGCATTTTAAAATGCTGTTGAGTTTATAGAAAACTTCAAAACAGATTTATTTTTAAATCAATTTAGACATTTAGCAGTTTATAGAAAACTTTAAAGAAGATTTATTTTTAAATCTATAGGATATAAAATTAATTTATTATAGCTACCATATACAGTTCTTCAAAAATCAAACATAAATGATTTTTAAACATTTTAAATTATTCTTTATTTCTTTTTTATTATATTTTATAGAGAGAGGTATATCTCTATCTCAACTTAATCATCCACTCTCGTGTCTCGTTCACATTTTTTTTAATTTTTGTCTTTTTTTTTGGGCCCAAGCAGCAGACGCTTCATTTTCCATTTAACCGCACCCGACTGCCCGAATCCTTGAATTCAGTTCTCTATTTATTCCCCCTCGAAAGCCCGTCCCCATGGCGCGCAGACAACCGTGCAGAAAAAGTTCTAAATTTAATGGCTACACCTAAAAATGCAGCGACTGCAACCGAAACCGAAAAAGTGAAGGGCAGACAGGAGGAGGAGGAGGAGGAGGAAGTTTCAAGTGCACTCTCCAGCTAGGCCCGGCTACACCTCCCTCCCTGCGATTTACCCAAAAAAAAAAAATAGACAGAAAAAAAGAGCTGTACCCCTCTAACTGGGGGCCCTGGGTGCACTCCCTCGACCCCTTCACGCCTCGTCGCACGCATGGCTCGCCTTTTGTCTACCTCGTTGATGGAAAATTCAAGGGGAAAGGGAAAATGAAAGGGGGTGACACAGAAAGAAATTAAAAACTTGAAACTATAAACTATAGGAGAGAATTATAGGTTTTTTTTTAACAAAAATTATTTAAAACTAAAAGAACAAGACAAAAGAAAAGTCTTAAGAAATTCTAAGCAAAAAAAATCTGGAATTCTTAAGCCAATTACCTTTAGAGCTTCATAAATTATTTTCTATATTTATTTTCTAATATATTTACATATATTTTTTTAAATTATATAATTCTTAAGACATTTGAGACATAGGCAAAATTAATACAAAATTCTGAGCTCATAAAATCAGGAATTCTTAAGCCAATTACCTTCAAAGCTTGAAAAATGAGTTTCTATATTTATATTCTAATATTTCTCTCTGTGTAGCCATGCAATGGTAAAAAGGGTATGTACCAGGGTAAGAGGGAACTACTACCGTTCCATGTTTGTTGTCTGCGCATTTCAATTGGGAGCTCTCTTTCTGCATTGTGCCGGCGTGTAATTGAAAACTTAAGCAGAAGCTTTCCCAACAAACTCCTCCCTCCCCTCATCCCCCTTGATCCCCTATGAACGCGCAACAAATTTTCCAATCATCAGAGAACGAAAATCGAGCCTACACCCACGCTTCCAGCAAACGCCCTGCTCATTTCCTGCCCTGCTTCCTTCCTGCGTATCCTGTGTGTGTGTCTGTATCCTGGCTGAAAATCAGGAGGCGCGCTTGTTGCTGTTTGTTCAACAAGCGTTTATTAGCCGCGAATACTTTTAATCGCATGCAATTTGTTGATTGCGGCCAGTCGCTGCTGCACTTTCCACGCTTTTCCACCCAACATGAAGCCCACTTTAAGTACACGGAACTAGCTAATTTTCACATCGTTTCCAGTACTGTGGGCAGCAGGTGAACAGCAGCAGCAGCAGGTGAGCAATGGTTGCCGCCCCGCTTTGAAGAAGGCGCACAAATTTTTCTGTGTTGTAAACTTAATTGCACCTTGTTTGTTGCATGTCGCAAACTTTGACGATGCCCTTTTACCAATGAAAGGTTGATGCGTTTTGGGGAAGAATTTGAGGTAGATTTCTTAAATATGCTGAGAAATATGAAGACAATTTTTAAGAGAAATTAAATATATTTACTTTAATTGAATTCCTCCGTTTTTATAGATTTTTCTGTCTCAGATCTCAGTAATAAATTCCTAAAATTAAGGGGGTGTTGTTTTGAATAAGAATAAACAAAGTTTAGAGATATATTTGCCATATATTTAAATTTTAAATAATTATTTTAAAATGCAATTCTTTAAAAACTTGAAAATAATCAATAAGTTCTAAGAGCTTGCTTTCTCTTAACAAAACAAAAGAATATTAAATATTGTAAAATATTTATCATTGGCAAAAGTATATAACGAAAAATTCTGCAATTAAAATCTTAAGAAAAATATATGAAAGCATATCCTTAATTTATTATATATATTTTTTAGATCTGTTAAAAATCAGCTTCACTTTCTTAATTCGGTTGAAAGTTCTTGAAAAGAGCATGCAATCAGTTGGCACATTTCCAAACTGTTTAAGTCCTGTCTGCAGGGTCTTTAAACATTTCTTAGGGTTGCGTGGTGGAAATTAATTGCACCTCAAGTTGCCGGCGAAACGCCAAAGAAAATCACGGCAAGAGTCTAGCCACGTGTTGAAAGTTGCATGCAAAGGTAATTTGAATTGAAAAAAAGATGGAAGTTTTTAGAAGAAATTTGAATCCTAGTGGAATCTAAAATCTTCCATTCTCTCTCTCTCTTTCCAAAGATTAACGGTACAGCGGCAAAAAAGACCTCATAACTTGTTTAGGCCAAGCCAAGAGCGAGCTCTTGGAATGGTCAAAGCTATGCAACAAGTGTCAAACAGGCCAACACGCCAACAATCCAAGCCAAGCCAAAGCCAAGCCGGATCGGGGCAAGGCAACAAGAATTGTCTAGCGCCAATTTCGGACAATCTGCACTAAATTGTCCATTTAAGTGAGGCCGACTAAGGCTAAGACTAACTGGCTAACCGACCGACTAACTGACTGACAAACTGACGGCGGCGGCCAGAACAACGTGAGCTGCTGCTCCCCTTAGATCAACTGACTGCAATCAATCCGCTCGCATTTACACCTCTGCATTCGGACAGCGTTTTCACATTTTCAGTTGCAACTTGCAACTTGCGATTTATGAGGCCAAGGCACCATAATAATGCAAGGGCGTTAGCATCGATGCAGAAACAATTTAATCTCTGCACTGGGAAATAATAATGGAATAATAAATGGGATAGAATATGGTTTATAAACCCTTATAAATAATATTTAAGGATTTATAAACAATACTATCAAAATTCTTTATTTATTACTCAAAGTCTCAGAAACCTCACCTTACCTCAATGCTTTTCCTAATTTTTATCTTCCAGAAAATTCTTTTAAAAGTTTCTTCTCCTTAAACAATTTGTATATAAATTTATTATAATTTTTCTCTCTCTGCACAGATTTCTGTGTGTTTGGGAGGTAGAAATGACGTTGCTCTGCGTTGGCTTCGTGTTACATTTTCATGTAACTTAATTCTTGCATTAAAATGCATTCATTAACTGTTTCTGTGTCTTGCTTTTGTCTGGTTGCATTTTCCAACCGCCAACAGCAACCGCAATAGCATTTTCCATGCAGTCGTGGCCGGGGGGAAATGTGAGTGAAAAGCGCTGGAAAATATTTGGTATAGCTGACCTACCGCAAACAAAAGAAAATAATAAACATTTTAAATGCCACAACAGCAGACACAAAACTTTCTCAAATTGTTGGAATTTACATTGTAATTGAGTAGAGTAGATCCTCCTAGGCATTTTTAGAAAACCATTTTCAAAACTTTAATTATAATAATTTGGTAAGGGAAGAAAAATTAATTAATTAATTAATTAATTAATTAATCAAAAATAATTAATTTACTTGTGTTTATTTTCGAGTTTTAATTAAAGACATCTCAGAGAGTTTTAAAAAAGTTTAAAACAGATAATACAAATTCCTTTAAATCAAATATAAATTATAAATTAAATGAAATCGGATATAATTTTCATTTTTAAGGTTTTAGTAAATACTTTAATTATTTAAATTAAATACTCTAAATAATTAAAATTATAATATCATTTGATTCTCGCATTAAACCCAATTTGAAACCATTTATGCGGTATTAAAACTTTAAACTTTCGAATATATCGCGTATCTTGAATACAACTTTATATTTTTATTCATTTAAATAATATAAAAATTAGATATTAATCTAAATATTACATGCAAATTATTTTTTATTTATTAACATTTTAAAATATATCATTAAACTGATCTAAAACTCCCATCAATAAGCACACATTTGAACACCTTTTACCTGTCAGCCCTTGACTAATTTTATATTGCTTAAAAATATATATTTAATATATATTAATCTAAATATTATATGCATATTATTTTGTATTTATTAGCAGTTAAAAAATATTATTAAATCGATGTAAAACCCCCACAACAGATACACAGTTAAGCAACTTTTACTTGTGACACCTTGACTAATGCTTTTGAGGATCTGCTAAGACAGCTCATAGAGAATGTCGGAGGCGACTCATCTGGATCGGACTCCGTATGGAAAGTGACTCAGAAACAGACAGAAAAATTCATTCTTACTCGGAATTTCGAGGATTGCGCAATGCAATGAGCAATGAGAAAACTGTGCTGCTTCGCAGATCAATTTGTTCTTGGCCCCACTCCTAAATTGTATTTATGAGTTTTTCTTCTTTTTTTTTTTATTTTTTTGGCCTGATGCGTTTCGTTTCATTTCGTTTCGTTTCGGTTTTTCGGCTTCAGTGGGTTTTATGACGGAAGCACTGCTCAAGAAGCCAATTCAAGAGCCGTTTACGGAAGTTCTCGGCCCGGGGTGGGTCCGAAAAAGAACCGTTTCGCTCGATTGCCCAGGCCCCCATATGTCCCCCCGATGTCTTTTGAGGGAAAACAAAATTGTTAATTGCCCTGGAATGGTAATGGTTGGGTCTTTTCGAAATATGTAAGCCTATTCGACCCACAACTAATGTCTGCCTCTCTGCACTCCACTTTCAGATGAAGTCCAACACGTACGAGCTGCACAACTACGCCGCCGATCTGAACGACATGCCGGATATGCCGGAGGCCAAGGATTCGCGGAAAAGGAAAGCAACCAGTGCCCGGAGTGGCGAAAAGTATTCCCTTAGACAGAAGCGACAGAAGAGAAATGCCATCGAGGAGGTGGACTCTGGCCATCAGCCGGACTTTCAACTGGAATTGGATCCTATCGTTGAGCCTGCGGCCAGTAAATCGCGTAAAAATACACCCACAAAGGCCAAGACGAAAGCACCGCCTCTGAGCAAATACCGCCGGAAGACAGCCAATGCCAGGGAGCGTACCAGGATGCGAGAGATCAACACGGCCTTCGAGACCCTCAGGCACTGTGTTCCCACAGCCATAACCGGCGAGGATGCGGCCAATGCCAGCGAAAAGTTGACCAAAATCACCACCCTGCGGCTGGCCATGAAGTACATCACCATGCTGAGCGATTCCATCCAGGATCCCAGCTATGAGAGTGAGTTTATTGGCGAGTGCCTGGAGGAGAGTGCCAATCGTGAGGCAAGAGTGGATTCCGAGGATTTCGCCGAGGAAGCTGAAGTGGAAGTGGAGGCACCACTGATAGCGCCTGCAGCTGCAGTAAAGAAACCAGCCAAGGCCAAGGGAGGTGGCAAGAAGAACTCAGCGGCCAGCAAGAGGCAGAACCAAAAGCTGGCCAAGGCTGTCCCTCAAATGACGCCCATTATCAGTTCCGGAGAATCCTGTTATGCCACCTCATCGATAGGATCACCCGCCTCCTCCGCCTATGCCTCGTTATCCTCGTCCTCCAATAGCCACAGCAGCAGCAGCAGCCCCGGACTGGAGGTGGATAGTTTGGTGGGATTACATGGAATCAGCGATCTGGATACACTCCTCCTAGAAGCCTCCGACGGGGATTCCCTTACCTGCTTGAGTCCAGGCTACGAGAGCCTGCTTACAGGAAGCGGCGAGTCCCTGTTACCCGGATGTCGCGGCGATATACCCATGTCGGGCCTGGAAAAATCCGATGTGGAGCTTAGTCTGCGTTTGTTGGATCAGAGATCGGCGGACTCCTTTGACTTTGGCAGCGATCAGCAGCCCTCGGCCTGCATTAGCTCCCTGGCCAGCCTGGAGGGTTGTTATCCCTTCAGCGATCTGCTGCAAAGCGATTTTCCCGACATGTTTCTCACGTGACGCGTATCCTTTTGGAGGTCCCGTTTAAGCCTAACCCTCGATTTAAGTTAGCGTGCGAGTTATAGTCCGACTCTCACATTTAGCAAGCGCCCCTGTGGCGGAATTCATTGTGTCATAGCCACCAGCAGTTATTGGGATTTATCTGGATTAAATCTGAAGAATAGAAAAGGGAGGAGAAGAGGAGCTGCTAACCACATCGCCGCCACATCCACATGATAACTCAACTAGTGATCTAAGCATTTCTTTGTGACGCATTTCTCGTTATCGTGTAAATAAAGAGCACCAAGTGTTGTTTCATTACTTTAACTTAAAGATTTTTATTTTATTTTATTTTGTTTTGGAATTCATAAACCCAATAGGCCTGGAAAATGCTAGCCTTAGTTGAGAGACAAGACAGATATTACCCCAATTCGCATCGCCATGGCCAAATTTAAGCCCGAGATAGACTTTCCCGAAGTCTACAAGGTCTGTCAGTTATTCACGCCGAGCGATGCTGACCTGGAAAAGGTCAGGGATCTCATGGAGAAGGAGATAAAAATGGGACTTAGCCGCGAGGGTCACGATCGCTCGACGGTCCCGTGCCATTTGAGCTATGTCAAGGAATTGCCAACGGGCCGGGAACGTGGCCGTTTCTTGGCCATCGAGATGATGCCCACCAACTGCCGGATAATGCTGGTCAAGTTCAGCAGCGAGAGGGATATCTACACCAGTTCCAGATGCGTGATCATACCGCACACCGTAAAGGCGGGCAAGGGAACCGAGATATTCACCTATCTGGCCGGCATCCTGGTAAATTTTGTAAAGGAAAAAAAGGTTGATAAGGACAATTTACCGCTGGGCATCTCCTTTGGCTTTACGCTCAACAAATTGGCCCTGGATATTGGCTTCCTTGTGTCCTGGACCAAAGAGTTTGGTGCCACTGGTGTCATTGGCAAGGATGTAGTTAAGCTGTTGCGCGATGCTCTGGCTAAATACCCGGAAGTAGCCATCGATGTGATGGGCATCATCAATGTGGCAGCCGGTTCCCTGTTGGCCCTATGCTGGGCCCAGCCGGAAACAAAAATTGGCCTCATAATGGGCAGCATTGCCAACTGTGCCTATGTGGAGCGGCTGAGTAAGTGCGAAATGTACCAGGAAGAGGAGGATCCCAAAGGGATCATGATAATCAACTCGGATTGGGCACATTTCGGCGACGGCGGGCAGCTGGACTTTCTGCGCAACGAATTCGATAAGCAAATGGATGTGGAATCCATTAATCCCGGCATGCGGCTATACGAGAAGTTCAGCGGTGCCCTCAGCGTGGGCGAATTGGTTCGCCTTGTGCTCTACCATCTCATGCTAAAGAATGCCATCTTCGAGGGGGAACGGCGCGACTATGTGGGCATACAGTGGAAGCTGGACATGGTATCGGTGATGCAGCTTTGCTCCGATCCGCCGGGTACCTATGCCAAGGCCCAGGAGGTGATGGACAAGTTCCGCATTCGTCACTGCAAGGATCGGGATCTGGCCGCTTTGCGTTATATTTGCACAAAAATCTCTGATCGAGCCGCCATGCTGGTATCCAGCGGAGTGTCTGCTCTCATCAATCGCATGGCGTTGCCGAAAATCTCAATTGCCGTTGACGGTGGCATTTATCGTCTTCATCCCACCTATGCAGCGATCCTGAACAAGTACACCACACAGCTGACAAATCCCAAATATAAATTCGAATTCATTGTGACCCAGGACAGTTCCGGTGTGGGTGCAGCCATAATGGCAGGAATGGCACATGCCACCAAATACAAGACAGATGCCAAGATGATTGTGATGGACTACTAGCAACAATAAATCGTTATTAAATAAATATATATATATATATTGTAATAAAGAAAAGGATTATGTGTTTTAAAAAGAGGAAAATTATTTATATTTTTATAATTTCAATTAAATTTTAGGAAGTAACATTGAGACCTGTTAGGAAAACAAGCAAGAGTTAAGGTCATCCACTCAGATTACAGATAAATAATTCCCTTAGAAATCTGGCATATAACTTTCCTTCAAGATATACAACCCCTTTGAGCATGCTTTCACCAATCACTCATTCAAACTTTCTTAGCCTTAAATAACCTCTAATTCATTCAGTAATTCCATTCAAAATTCCTGTCTTCCTTTAGAGGACTTTGGCCAGTTGTGGCGGCTGTGGCGGCTGTGCGGCTATAATGGCGAAGAGCATCCACCCCGAGGTAGAGTCAGCGGTCAAGGACTTTCTGCTCGAAGATGAAAAGTTAGTCCAGGTGGTGGAGCGCATGACCAAGGAGCTAAAAATGGGCCTGGCCAAGGATACGCATCCACGTGCCGCGATCAAGTGCTTTGTGACATATATCCAAGATTTACCCACGGGCAAGGAGCAAGGCCGGTTTCTGGCCCTCGATCTCGGTGGCTCCAATTTCCGAGTGCTGCTGGTGACAATACATGGCGAGTCGCATTGTGATATCGAGTCCAAGACCTATATATTTCCCGTTCCACTTATGTCGGGAACGGGCAAAGAGCTGTTCGACTATATGGCCGAGTGCCTGGCTAAGTTTTGCCAACAGTTTAGCCTGCAGCACGAGGGACTACCGCTGGGGTTAACCTTCTCATTTCCCTGCCGCCAGCAGGGTCTCTCCAAGGCCATTCTGGTTGCCTGGACGAAGGGCTTTCATGTCGAGGGCGTTGTGGGTCGCAATGTGGTGGAATTGCTGCAAGAGGCCATAGTACGGCGAGGTGACCTCAATGTTAATGTCGTGGCACTGATTAACGATACAGTGGGTACCCTGCTATCCACCGCTTACCACAATCGTAATTGCCGCATTGGCCTAATTCTGGGCACAGGCTCCAACGCCTGCTATGTGGAGAAGACGGTGAATGCCGAGTGCTTCGAGGGATACCAGACCAGTCCCAAGCCCTACATGGTCATCAATACCGAATGGGGCGCATTTGGGGATAACGGTGTCCTGGAATTCGTGCGGACTCCCTACGACAAGCTGATCGACAAGGTGACACCCAATCCCGGCAGGCAGACATTCGAGAAGTGCATCTCCGGGATGTATATGGGTGAAATGGTGCGCCTGATTCTCACAGAGTTGATGGCCAAGGATGTGATCTTCAAGGGTGAGCATTCGGAGAAGATCCAGCAGCGCTGGTCATTCGAAACCTCGTACATTTCGGAGATCGAGAGCGACAACCCTGGGGAGTACCGCCATTGCAATATGGTCCTTGACGGCTTTGGGATTAAGAGCCGCCTGGACTCGGATCGCCAGGGTCTGCGTTACATCTGCGAGGCGGTAACCTCGCGCTCGGCCAAACTTTGCTCCTGCGGCCTAGTCACGCTCATCAACAAGATGAACATAAACGAGGTGGTCATCGCCGTCGATGGCAGTGTGTATCGCTACCATCCCAAATACCACGAAATGCTCGAGAAGTACATGAGGAAGCTTCTTAAGCCGGGCGTCAAGTTCGAGCTGGTTACCTCGGAGGACGGGTCGGGGCGCGGTGCAGCTCTGGCAGCCGCTGCTACGTACAAAAGAGGAAGTGACCGCTATTCACACTTAAAATAAATTGCAAATAATTCAAAATATTCGAAATTTGAAATAACGGCTTTATGGTGGACTGCTTGTCAACTGCTTTATGAACTGCTTGCCCAAAGAGCTGGCAGCAAAATGGCCTTTTTTAAAAATTCATTGGAGCGAAAAAGCCTAAAATAGCTTAAAAATGTAAATGTCACATAATAAAACAACATTTGGGGAATTAAAAAAAAAATGTTTCTAAAAAATAATGTGCAGGTATAGGAGCTAATAAGAATCTGCGGAGTCTCCTTTTTTAAAAAATATGTAAGCCCGCATCATTTGCCGGCCAAAAATGCCGAACAGATGGTAAAATACTAATAAATAATAATAAATAATACTGATTTAAATACTGAATACTATCGAAACGGCCACATAATAAAAATAAAAAAACAACATTGGGAATTCGCACGATTTTTGGAGCACAAATGCAGGACTTAAGAAAATCGGACGCACTGCGTCTGCCCAATGGCGATGGCTGTGCCAACGACGAGGTGAAGTCTCCGTTTCTCATCGGCGTGGCCGGCGGCACGGCCAGTGGCAAGTCAACGGTGTGCAAGAAGATAATGGAGCAGCTGGGACAGGCGGAGATGGATCACACGCAGCGCCAGGTGGTGTCCATCAGCCAGGATAGCTTCTACCGTGAACTGACCGCCGCCGAGAAGGCCAAGGCCCAAAAGGGACTCTTCAACTTTGACCATCCGGATGCCTTCAACGAGGAGCTAATGTACAGCACGCTGCAGAACATTCTCCAGGGACACAAGGTGGAGATTCCCAGCTATGATTACCGCACCAATTCGCTGTGAGTGCTGTGAGTCCTTGTGATGACTCTAATTGTGTTAAATATATATTTAATTATATAATATCCGCGTTTCTAGAAGTTTTTTTCCTGGTTTTTAATTATATTTCCATTTGAACTCTTGCCTCAGGGACTTTGAAAACATGCTGATTATCTATCCAGCGGATGTGGTCCTGTTTGAGGGCATTCTGGTATTTTACTTTCCCAAAATTCGTGACCTGTTCCACATGAAACTGTTTGTGGACACAGACTCCGACACGAGATTGGCCCGAAGAGGTGAGCTAGCAATTATACTTTCAATAAGTTAAATTAAACCTTACACTTTCCCCTTTAGTGCCACGTGACATCAACGAGCGTGGAAGGGATCTGGACGCCGTGCTCACCCAGTACATGACCTTCGTGAAGCCCGCCTTCGAGGAGTTCTGCTCACCCGTAAGCTGGGGCTACGCCTTATTTTTAAGTAAAAGTAAACACTAAGGTGTTCCTCTATTTCAGACGAAAAAGTTTGCTGACGTTATCATACCGCGAGGCGCCGACAACACAGGTGAGGCAGCAACTGCACTTCTGTACACTCTCTTATGCCACACCATAAAACACACAGTCTTACACCTTAAGCGTTTGTAGTGTTTCGTTGAGTTGGTTGCCTAATAACCATAGTTATAGCAATTTATTTCTGGTTCGATTAACCCCGTCTGTGAGGACACCAAACTCTTATCACATAGACTGCTTGAGTATTGACTATATACGAGTATTTATATTCTTCCCATCAACATTTCTCTCCCCTCTTTGTTTTCCGTCATCTCTATTTGATTGTAACTCTTGCGTTATGATTTCCCTTTTGTTCTTGTTTTCGTTTTGTTCCTGTTGTTTTATTGTATTTCTTGCAGTTGCCATTGATCTTATTGTACACCATATCGGGGAGATTCTCGCCACCACCAACAGCGCACAGCACAGCAACACAGTCAGGGTGGCGTCGTCCAGCATGAAGCGAGATCACTAAACGCTAAGCTCGCTTCTTGGCCGGCCACAGCCTGAGCCACGTCCTCAGCTTGTACTAATTGCCAAAAACAAAACAGGCCCAGCAGCACACTAAGAAAAAATATCCTAATACCGAGCGCCGGCATCGCTTCTCATTCGGTCGTCTCATCGTAACCGATTAACGTAGCCCTAAGATTGAAAAGTATCTTTATACTTAGTTGTATCTACTCTTGCATATGTTCCACAATACATGGTAGTGTGTATGTACGTAAGCTCGTTTCTGTTCATCAATATAACCCCCAATCCGCGATTGCGCTTCCAGTCTAACTTTGGTCCCAAGTTATAGTGAATTAGCAAAGTTAAATTAAATTCTAACCCGGTGCCCAGTCCCCCGATCAGGCTCTTACCTAGGGTTCTAAGCACTCTTAATCACAATCACACCCATGTCACACACACATAACTATTGTATACTTATGTTCCAATGCCCGATAATTTGTTGTTAAACCCAATCTGTTTTCTGACCCTAATCGACTTTGTCTGTTTATCTGAATGCCCAGAAATTTGTAAAATGTAAATACAAATATGTAGATTTTTGGATTTCGATTATTTCAAGAAGTCAGTTATAATATACCAGTTATATGTCAGTTATAATACCAGACATATGATAAATTATCACTTCTTAGTTAATTTTTAATATTCTTGACATTTTACTATCTTTGAAATAGATAAATATCTTTTAAATTATTTTAAAATATGCCTAAACTTTATTAATAACCAATTGAAACCCCAAGAAATTAACTACTTTACATACAAACCCATCCAAAAATTGTTAGAACTTAACCAAAAATATACTAAAACCATTTTAAAAACTGTATAATTGGGTATGTGTCATAGCGCCACAGAACACTAAACTATTTTAAAAACTGTATAATTGGGCATGTGTCATAGCGCCACAGGACCTTTGGTAGTTCTCATTCAAAAATAAAGCGAAAATGTTAAGATTTAATAATAACAGCAGTTATATACCTCACAAGTTTTTCCAAGTCTGGAGCGTTATGACACTTACCCATATAATTGTTCTGGAACTAACATGGTAGCAATAAGTTTGAAGAACTTACAGAAAGGCTTCCACTTTGTTAAACATTCCCGAAGTACCGGGCATCTCCAAAGTCGGCTTAGGCGACTTTCCACTTATATATAAATATTCCGAAAGCCGTCTCAAATATACAAGATAGACTAGATATATCCCAGCAATGTGTGACGATAAATCAGTGTTTCATTTTGTAAGTACACCAACTGCCGATTGTAAAGCACACTCCAGCTCACTCAAGCCACATGACACAATAGGGTAAAACACATTTAACAACAAAATGCCGCCCAGCTTAGATGCGACTAGATAATAGACCCTACTAACTAGAGCTAGAGTAAGTCCTTGGATCGGTGAAGCTCTTGGAGGAGCAGCAAGGTAAGTGGTTGTTCCAGTGGTTGAGTTGCAATGCCAGCAGTCGGTGCAGCATTACGATTTGATAGCCAAGTTTGAAATTTATCCCTAGACCTTCTGATGATAGTTTTCTTTCCCTTTACAGTGGCCATCGATCTGATTGTCCAACACATCCGGGACTTTCTGAATAATCGCTCCCGCCATGGATCCACCGGCAACATGGCGCTCTACATGAACCTAGATCTGAATGCCACGGGTGCTGGATTCGCGGGCCCAGGTAAGGCCAGCCGCCTCCACAACCTGCAGCACAAGGCGCGCCCCCACTAACCACTACCCTAACTGGAGCGGATCAGCCGGATTACTAATTAACAACCCATTGCATGCGATCGGGCCGTTGCTCCGCTATGTATATAAACATATATAGTATCTTCTGTTATGCTTTGTGTTTCCCTGTCGAAGATGGAACCGAGAGCCAGCACGGCACCTACAATGCCATCCGGCGATTCTCTACGCTCTGCAAGGAGCTCAACATGCAGGGCAACTTCTTCTTCGAGACGAACAAGAACCTGCCGCATCACTGAGATGGTCTTTCTGTGGAATCCCTGGAGAAGTACAAGCCAGGCACGGCTCATCTGTAGGCAAATGTTAAATAATATTATTATTGTACCCATAGACACATATTTTTTCAGTAAACACAATTTGACAGGAAAATGTGATTTTATATCTGAATTGAGGCTTGGATTTTCCTACATCTTGCACTTGTACATGGCATTTATCTTGCGCACATCTCCGGCAGAGAAGCCACGGCGTTGTCCCATCTGGTTGGCATCGGCACCGGGGCGCAGAGCCTTCAGCGTAGGCTGTCCATTCCTGGTGAAGCTGGTGGAAGAGTAGTGCATCACGCTGGCATAGTCATAGTCCACACCGAAGCCCGACTGGGTCCTGGAGCTGGCCTTCTCAAAGTTAACCATCATCTCGGGCTTGATATTGTCGCTCATCACTCGAACATAGGAATCCCGCTCGTGACGATTCTGCTCGTGAAAGAATCCCAAGGCATGCATCAGCTCGTGGATGGGGGTGCCGTATGTCCTCAGGCAGTTGGGTGACTGCAGATTCACCTCCTGGCGCCCGCCCAGGCGGCCAATGCTGCTCCAGCAACCAGATTTTCCACTGCCAATCGAGATGTAATCCTTCTCAGTAGTCCGGGGCTTGAAACGTACGCAGGTTTTGGTGTGGTATTCCTTTAAGGACATCATTAGAATGGCGGTTTTATATTGATAAGTATTTTATTTAGCTTTACCTTAAAGGCATGATTGATGTTTCCCAACTCCTGGGATGTAAACGGACCCTTGATCTCATAGGGCACCACGCCACCCGGCCAGCGGGAACTCAGCGCCAGGATGCCATTTCTTGTGCCATTGGATCTCGATTCCGTATAACTCAGCGGAATGAGTATATCTCCCTCATAGTACGTGCCCAGTTCCTCGGGATTCTGGGCGGACTCCTCGTTGTGTGCTTCCACCAATGCACCTGTGGTCTCCACATCCGGATTGCCGAATATGGTGTCGCCCAAGTCGGTCAAGTCAATCATCTCCTCGGAGTCCATATCCTCCAGGGGCATGGAGTCTCCAAAACAAATGCCAAGCAGCACCAGGAGCAAGAAAAGAAATGGTTTTCCTTGGAACTTTGCCATTTTACCAGGTTCTCGCACTGCTATGACTCCATATAGTACTGCTGGCGTTATATAGTCTCACCTAGACCTCCAAAATTTGGCGACTTGCTGTCGGCCTTTTTGTTACACTAATTTTCTAGCTACTTATGCTGAGTTTTTTTTTTTGGTTTTAAGTGATAAGCTGTTGCTTTGTAGGCGGTTTCATTAGCATAAAGTACGCACTTGCATATCCTCGTGCCTCGTGATTTATGTAGAATTTTATGCATTCCGCTGTAATTTGTCAATTTGTAACTAGAATAGAGGAATTTTTGCACATTTTTTTACTGATTACAAGCTCAAGTTTTTGCACACTTATTTAGAATTGATAATATATGTCTTGTAGAAGTCATTGTTTCACAGATACTACATACATGAAAATGGAAATTGGAAACATTTGATTTAGAGAACATTTACTTAACAATATTCTAGATCATTAATAGAATTAATGAGTTTAGAGAAAATTATAATCAAGTACAAAACATTTAAATATAGGGTAAAAAAGAGTACATTTCTCAAGCACATTTAAATGGTATTTTGTTCCTAAATAAACATATATTTAAGGTATTTAATAAACCAATTATCAATCAAAAGCTTCTTTTTGTGTGCCACAATAAACAGTGACAATTGTATTAATCCGACAAGTTCATAAAATATTTGTAATTGTAAACGTGTAAATAAAACTTTTTTATAGTTTACTCGAAATTAAGATGGAGAAATTTTTATATATTATTTAGTTATTTATTTGAATTACTCTAAGGGGCATTTAAAAAAAATGTATTTTAATTATAATTAGTAAGCCTTTAATTTAACCTTCTAAAAAAATTTAAATCTGGCGGTAGACTGGTGTGTGGCCAGTTGCAGTAGAGACCATCGATGTTGGAGAAAATTAAAAAAACAACGATAGGATCGAAAGTGCCATCGATGCTCAAAAATTAAAAACATCGATGGTATCGATAGCGCCCGACCATCGATAATGTCGATAGTGCCATAAAATTGAGTGTGGCCGAAGCGGGAATATACGGAATAGAGTGAGTAAACGCGTCTTTAGGCGGCAACCATTTCAAACAGGGTTCGTCAAACATGTCGTTTTCAAAGGTCAAACATGTCGTAACAGAGTTTTGCTTATGGAATTAACAGTAACAGAGTTTTGCTTATGGAATTAACAGCGTTTTGCTTATGGAATTAACAGTAACAGAGTTTTGCTTATGGAATTAACAGCGTTTTTCTTATGGAATCTAACATTTTGCTGTTGATTCCATAAGCAAAACGCTGTTAAGCTCCTCAGTCTGTACGCTAACATGGACACAACAGAGAATGAGACAAAAAAAAATTGAGTGTGGCCGAAGCGGGAATATACGGAATGGAGTGAGTAAAAGCGTCTTTAGGCGGCAATTTCAAACAGGGTTCGTCAAACATGTCGTTTTCAAACATCGTTTTCATTTGTCGTCGTTTTCATTTGTCGTCGTTCTCCGCTCATTCGTTTTTTTTTCATCCAGCACAACGCAACGAAAAGCGCTTCGCTTGATTTTTCCGCCGGGTTTGCGCTGGTTTTTTTGAAAAAGCCAACGACGGCGCGTACCACTCCGCTTAAAAACCGTCCAAACGTTGTTTTAACGTTGTTGGCTGTTTGGCTTCGTGTGTTGGTGTTGGCCAATGTATGTGCGTGTGCGTGAGAGAGTGCGGCTTGCAGTTCAAAAGGGCAGAAGCAGCAGCAACAAGAACGGCATAAGCTCAACTTTTAAGCCAGCTCTTCTGCGCGTGTGTGTGTGATTTAGGGTAAACACAATTCTGGCCAGCGTGAAAAAATGCGAAATTAGATTGGCTCAAAGCGGAAACGGAATCTCTGTGCTCAATATTCAAATTCAGGCTAGAAAGTGTCGCGTGCGAAAGTGTGCAAATAATAAAACTAGCGGAAAAAAACACGAAAAAATAATATAAACTGCAGGAAACCTGTTCTAAGCCAAGTGCGGCAAACGTGTAGAGCGCGCGCATGTGTGTGTGTGTGTGACTGCGTGTGTGGGATAGGGAATAGAGAAATAGAAAAGAGCAGAATGCAATAAATAATAACAACAAACAAAGCTCAATGCCCAATGAATCAAAATCACCTGGATAAAAACGATTAGCCAAAACGAAAAACCTTTAAACGAAAACCCTTTCCAATACGATTTGTGGCCACAAATCAACGATCATGGCTGTGACGGCGAGTGCGTCACCAACACAACGGCAACAACAACAACAGAGGAAAGCAGCAGCAATGGAAACAACAACAACAACAAGAAGAACAACAGTGAGAAGTCGAGACCGCACGAAAAGCGCAGCTCAAATTACGACGCCAACGTCGTCGCATTTGCTCAAGCGCGCCATTTCAGTTTTTTCGTCGCCTCAATGGATACCGCTCTTCATATTAATTTATTTAGCAACAGGTGAGAGAGAGTGAGAGAGAGAGAGCTAGTACAAATAATAGAGAGAGAGAGAGAGAGGGAGAGTTTTGAGAGGACACCGATTGTGTGTGTGTGTGTTGTGGATGCAGGTGGGGGGAATACAAACAATTGTCAGGGACATCCAAAGAGTGGCAGCGCTCTTTTGGAGCCATGTTTACACGTTGAAATGTTCTTGCTACAGTGGAAACTTCGTAAAGAGAACACATATATTATATTATTATTAAATTATTACATATTTTATTTCTGTTTATGGTTTAATTAAATTTCAAATATATAAAAAAATAATTTATTTAAGAAGAATTAATATATTTTACAAAGTTTGACTAAGGGAAGTTTTACTGTCCAAAGATTATTTGCTGAGCCACATGCATTTTTCCGGAGTAAACATTTTGCTGATGTTTTCAAAAAAAGCTTTCTTACCAAAACAAGAGCAACAGATTGCATGTGTGTGTGTGAGTCTTGGGTTGTGGCCAAAGGAAAAGTCATTTTGGGGAAAGGAATTTCCATTGATTTCGGGCATCCAAGAAACTTGTTGAACGGGTTTTCCTTGTAGAGAAGTGACTCATGGCGATGGTGGTATACCTGAAGTTTGATTGTGTTAATTATCCACACATTTCTTTATATTTTTGAGGGTTGAGTTGTTTGGCAGTGTTCTTATCGTCAAAATAAAAGGAATGCCTGAATAACTTTACGTCAAATGTATTAGCTTCGATCATGTATTTATTTATATTCATTTCGTAGATATTATTCTCGGTAGCTGGGCAGGGTTATTAATAATATTTTATCAAGAACAAGTTTGATATTCAGTTAGTTATGACTTTTTTAATTGATTTTTATATAAAACAGTTGAATTTTTGGTTAAAGTTAGTCTAAAACAAGGCTAAGTCAGCTAAACAAAAATATATTAGTGAAATAAGTAACTAATATTGAGCGTTAAATAAGATTTTATTTTAAATAATAAACCCGGAAACATAGAAATTGTAAATTTTTGTATAAACTGTTTCTTTATTATTTGTTTTTTCTACAACTACTGTTTTTCTTGGCATTTGTATTGCATTTTCAACAATATCTATTTATCTACTTTGCAACTTCGTATCTGATTTCTCGCATAAATATCACATTAATTGATTCATAACTCTTTGCTGACTCATTCTGTGTAATTATCAAGTTACATGTTGTCCGACTCTCAATTTGGCTGCTTTCTTAGCATTTTCAGTGACCATTTTTCAGTGGATTGTGCAAAACCGACCTAAAAAAAAAACAGAGTTTATTTATTTACAATACCTCTACCAACCTATCCGAGAGTTGTTACGCACAATCTTATCTTTTGGCCGGAAAGTAGAGTACAACAATTGCAAAAGCGCGACCGGCGCAACGTCAGCAGACCGCAATTCGATAAGGAAAATGAGACAGAGACGGAAAGAGAGAGAGTTTTCCAGTTCAATGATGGGAAAGCCCTGAAATGCACCCAAGAAACTGGTTTTCACAGCAGCTTCCATCACGAAAGATAATAAACAACCTTTCAGTTAGAAAGGGCTTCGGCATTTGTTCTTTGAAAGGAAAGAAATTTGTTTTTCCAGCAGTTTTAATCGATTTTGTTAAGAACAACTTTTTAATTTTAATTTTTAAATAGCAAATAGGTTGAAAAATACCTCCAATATATGAGATAGGGATATAATTTATCAACCATTAATTGACTTTGCTTAATGACTGACGGGGAAAACACTCACAAAAGAGTAAAATAGGGACAGACAGAGGTTTTCCATTTCACCATTGGGTAATCCCTGAAATGCATCACAACAACTGGCTTAAAGCAGACTCCATCATAAAATCCCGATGTGATCATCAGCGTCAACTTCACTTCTCAAGAGTGCTCTCTGTCTGCTCTCTGGTTTTCCTTTGAATTTCCGCCCTTAACACAGATATAATCCATCATATTCAGGGGAAAATCGCGGCGCAGGTACACAACAAAAAAGTGGAGGGAATACATAAATTTAAGAAAACTACCTGCATTTGCGTTAACGATAACAACACGTGACCTCGCGGGTCAGTGGAAATTCACTACATAAATGGGAATCGAGAATGGAAATTGTATGCGGGATGGGCACACCCGCGTTCCGCGGCCTCCGGGTGTCCGGTGTTTTGGCCTGGTCAAGTGTTAAAGTGCAATCGGCCGTGACATGGGCTGAAGTTCCGCGCTTCATGGGCCTACGCAGCCAGCCGGCCGCGACCATTGCCTGACGCTGGCCATTAGTGCAAGTCGTTAGTCAGCTCTATAAAAATACCCAGAGTAGAAAACTAAAAAAGAACTGATTTTGCCCCAGTCCCTAAAGGTTGGAGGTATTTTATATACATACGTTAATCGAAGTTGAGGGGGGTATATGTGTACCATGAAGGGTGACCTTTTCTATTCAACTCTAGATCTTGATTCCTATTAATGCTATAGTTCTGAATTTTGGGATGTTAATAGCAAAAATGTGTACCTTTCGGTTAAGCAACTAGCTTTCCTATATAATCCCGTATTTCTTTAGATCTTTGAGGGTATTCTATGGTCGAAACCTTCTGAATATCGTTCTTACTACCTTTTAGTTGCAATGTTGCCAGTTTTCAGCGACTGCATCGATTAGCCCAACCACCTTGGGAATTTACCACGACACAAAAAACCGCAAATATGAGAAAATCAGGGAGAAAAAAATAAAACCCAGACAAAAATAAAAAGATTTTGCCGCTTTCGCTTTTACTTGATTTTATTTTTTACAAATTTCCAAGCCGAACAAATGTTTAAAATTTGTGGGCGTTGTTCAATGCTGTCTCTCTTTCGGATTGTCTTTATCGCGGTGATCACGTAGTTGCGTTTTATCTGTCGCTATTTGCATACGCAGCGCGCTTGTTACCAGCAACAACAAATTCCATTGTTGGCATTGACTCAACATTACCAACAACAACAAATACGATGGGCATGAAAGCACAAAAATCGGGCACAAATTGTTTGGTAATTGCTGTGGGAAATTAAACGATGGTTCTAAATCCAATTATTGTAATCAGAATGCGTGATAGAAGTTAGTTGTTAGTGCTGGAATGAAAGATTTTATTTCGATTTTTAAAATACAAAATTAAAGTGAATTAATAAGCTGATTTTCAGACATATTCAGAGAAAAACTGAGTCTAATCTGGGCTTTAGAAGTTATTTTACTTACAATAAAAGTATAAATATGAAAGCATTATCATTAACCCGTATTTCTTTGGCTCATATATTTATAATTTTTTAATATTATATTTTCCTAGATAACCATGATCAATTATAGCTTTGATATTTATATTTTTAATGCATAAAACTCAAAGCTCTTCTTTAAATAACATGACCCTATATTTTTCCTACATCAAAACTCAAGGAAAATCACTCCTTTAAAATTCCCTCTGAGAGTGTTAAGTCATTTCCTGATTTCCTGATCCACAGTACATAAATATTTTCATAATTACTCATAGCTCTTAATTTATTTTGAAAACCTTTCCGTAGTGCAACGCCCACTGGCTGCGTTTCAGCCGTGGAGCAGTCTGTGTTTGCCCAGACTGAGTTCTGGCTGTTGGTTCCGAGGGTTCCGTGGGATCTGGCTGGTGCTGCGCTCTTTGGGGACGCACCGGAAAAGATTCTCAGGCATGTTTTCGGTTTTTGTTTTATTCAACAGTTCATTGCTTTGTGCCAGTTTGTGAACGAGTCTGGCAGCCCCTTTTTCCAGGCCCACAGAATGTACAAGGGCCGATTGTTGTTGGCCACAAAACTGGTTCCCAGGCGCGCCTGCGCAGAAGAGGCTAAAAAAAAATCAACGGCGCCTTTGAGCGGGGGAGAGAGCAAACGTCTCCGAACTCTATTTTCGAGTTGAGCTCGATTCTAAGCATTTATTTTTGGCCTAAAGATACAGCTATGTAGCTCTTCCCAGAACGAAGATATTAAAGAATAAACGTTAACTGTTTGTACGTGAAGGAAAAGTCAGACAGAGAAATAGAGAAAAGATTTTATTTATATTTTAAAAGAAATAATAAAAGACAGCTAAGAATCAAGAATCAACAAAGACTGAAAGAACTTATTTTCATTATAAAATTTGTAAAATTGTTTGCACTTCAGTTGATATCAAAATATGATATGCTTTGATATTGCGATTATTCAGAGTTCGTGCCAATTTATATATATTTTTTTCTTTGTGTGTAGTGACACCCTCGTCATTTTGAAGTGGGTGTGGGTTTTGGGGGGGTTTTTTGTTGCTGCTAATCTCCAGCTGTCATGGGAAACGTTTATTTATCAAAACTAATTAGCTTCTGACCACTTGAATGTATTGTTACCACATTGTATAATAAAACCGCTTCTTTATTTATATATTTAAAAATATTTCCTCACCGCATTTCTTGGAAGCTAAAGCGGAAATTAGTGTGGGAACGACGCGTTGTTCGCATCTCAGTTTCGTTTCTTGGCATTCTCCCTCCCTGATCTTCACGAAACGAGGTGTTGGAACAAATGATGGCTCTACGCTAAGTATTCTTCGGGTCTAAAGTGCAGTCAGACATGGAAGAGCTGAAAATGTGTGTAAGATCTATTAGGGTAAAGGAGCAATGGACATGGGAACCAACTAATCTTGGGAAGAAATTAGTTGCCTTTCAGGGAACGCAACAAAGAACACATTATCAACAGGGATTATACACCTTTGAGGCGTTTGTTTATCGTTTAAAGGTGGTAAAAAAAGTGCAGTTAAATATTTCTTACTATTTTATGTTCGTTTTTCTGTGTAAACCTTATAGTATACCAAATATTCCCAGAACCTATTAAGGAAAATAAATATTTATGAATATTTCATAGCGGAAAGGTATCCATTTTTGGCGCTAGATAATTAACTTTTCTAGTTTCCGCTCAATATATATTCAACTTTATTTTAATTGTTCTAAAGTTAGTTAAAACCAAACCAGGCTAAATAAGTTAATTAAAAACTGCCCAAAAAAAAAACTTTTCAACTACAAAGAACCATAAATATTTTCAACTTAATAATAATAAATTAAAAATTAATTTTCCTTCGTTTTTTCTTTTAATTATTTATTAAAGTTTAAGTCGTATTTTCTGTAGTTAATTAAAAACGGCACACAACAATTTTTCACAACAAAAATCGTAAACTTGTTGCATCTAATAAATACTTAAAAATATTTATAGTTTCCTATTAATATTTATTAAAGTTCATGTGGAATTTTTTGGTTTAAAAATGCATTAAATAATTTAAGACTGAAACCAACAAAAACTAAGCTTTAGATCTTTGTTTACGATCTTCAAATGATCATTTACACATTATAAATATACACTCGTGATCATTGAACATTATATGCAATTAAGCCCTCTCGATAATCGTATTATCAACAAGCTATAATTAAATTTTAATCGCGACACGTTTTCACTTTTCCATCAGTTGAGAAAAATCGAACAGAGACCGAAAAACTGAAAACGAAAACGCAACAATTAAAGTGCAATTAAAAAATTTCGTTTTTAATTAGACAATACAAATTATTGTTGTTGTTAAACAACAAATTAAATACAGAAACGGGGGGAAAAAAGTAAAATCGGTCAAAAATAATTTATGCAACTTCTGAACATCTCCGATAAGCGGAAAGAAAACAAACAAAACAAAAATCGAGTGCAAAATGAAACTTTTTCGTAGGCGTTTTGTTACACAAAAGCAATGAAAAAGTAAAAAGTATTTAGAGCAAAAATTAAAGGCAGCAACAATAATGAAAATAACAAAAAAAAAACAGACTTTTTTGTGTGTGGGTTGGCTATGTGAGGCAACACAGATACACTCATACAAACACGCCAAACAGAGGTAAAAACAATTGAAGTATGACCAAATGCAGAGAGTTGTCCGTCCGCACGAGGAAGAAGAGGAACAAGTGCACTGGAAAAAATTAAAATTAAAAAATTAAAAATTTATATTGAGTTATTTATATATTTTTCTGAATTTATTTTATGGCCAAAACTTTATTGGGAAATGATTTCCTTTCTAAATGAGTGTTTTCTTTAATCATAAAATATAAAATGATTATAATTTTAAGACGTTTAATAATCCTTTTATAATTTTCCACTCTTGAATATTTAATTTTCAATTTTATAATTTATTTTCAGAAGTATAGTAGTTTATTATGGAATAAATGTTGTATCTTTAGAACAAGAAACAATCGTATCCTAAAAATACATATCAGAAAGCAATGTTAGCTTTCTTTGAATATTTTTTATAAATTTATATAATAATATTTTCTATTAAAAATATATTTTCAAAATATTTTTTAATATAAAATAACAAAATAATAACAATTTCTTCTTGTGCTTGGAGAAAAGGGGGAAAAAAAGATGAAGTAGTAAACAATCCCGGGCAACCGTCCAAGTTAGCCCAGTTAGCAACGTGCAACTTGTTTTGTTGTGGCCAAACATCGGACCCACGACTTCGGCTAAGGGTTGGGACCCATGTGTAAAGGGGGAGAGGGTGAAAAGGTGCAACGATTTCCAGGGGAAGTTAATACTCAGCTGCAATTGCAGCGAAATGAAACAACAACATAGAGCTTAGAAAGTTTGAATGAGTTCGGAGAGACCAAACAAAAACATTATTGAGACGAAAACTGAAAAAAACAACAAATTTAATAAGCGGGAAACTTGTAAAGTTTATTAAATATGTAGACAGCTGTCATTGTTGTAATAAAACTTGAAAATAATTAAGGAACTTTAAACTAAATACAAAAATGAATTACAAAAGTGGATGTAATTTAGGGTTTTAAGCGAAAATAATTGCTAACTTTGTAATTAACACTAATAACATTATTTATGCATGTCGGCAATAATAAATTACAATTTTAAAATGAAACAAAAAGTCCCCAAAGGCAGTCATATTAACCAAGAAATATTTGTAGGAGTAAAACACCTAAAAATTCTCATTAAAAATTCGGCAACTAATATTTTATAGTTTATTTTGTATTCTCTTTGATTGGCAAATTTGTAGTTATTTTTTAGGTTTTTATAAATGAAATCTTTAGGTTTTTTCTGAGAGCTATGAAAAAGTTTCCTACAGCTGACCACGAGTGTGTGACGGCACACCACTTGCACCATTTTGCCATGTACTTGGTGTTGTTTTGCATATGCAGACACCGATTAGTCATACCAACAGAATGCAATGCAAAAAAATAAAAAAACAAAATAAAAAAACAACACAAACTGCAAAGGCAAAGGCAAAGCCGGGGCCAAAAGCAAAGCAAAGCAATGCAAGCTGAGCTAATTTGCATACATCTACTTATGTTGTATTGCAAGTGTTGCAATGAATGCTGAATGTTTTTGTGTTAACTGGGTCCCCCCAGCCCCTTTGAGCCATCTTGAGGTATATAGTAAGTGTAGTGAGTGTGTGTGTGGGCGTTTCAGGAATTTGCAGTTGTTGTTTCCTTTTTTCCAACAATTTGCGTGATGCACTTTTGCATAAATCAGTTTTTTTTTTTGTGTTTTAAAAACAATGGATAGTCCGAAATGGGGAACTTGAAAAGAGTGATTAAACTCGAGCGTTTTCTCTTTTAAATTTGAAGATTTAGCCCAAGTGTGGTAGGTGTTTATTAACCTCAAAACGTGGCAAAAATGAGGAAGGCAATATTTCAGTTTATTAACTATAAATAAAACAAGAAAAAACTGTATAACTTTAACTTAAAATATACTCACAATAGAACTGTGCAAGCACCTTTTACTATTACCTAAAAGTTCATTTACATTTAAAATGATCTTGGCCATTTGCCACACCCTTGCTCAAGAACCGGCACAAAAGCATCTTTGTCCCCGAAAAACTCCAAGCGAGACATCATTAAACTAGCTTAAGAAGCATTTCTTTTCTGCCCAAAAAAGACGAAAAAGAAACCTATTAAACTGTTTCTTTTTTATGGCACCGCTAAACAGAATCTCCTCGCTCTTTGGAGCCAAGTGTAGTTCGAGTTTTTCAGTTTCCAGTTCGAAGCCAAAGTCGAGTCATTCATGACTCAAATATAAAAACAAACAAAAAAGAAGCAAACAGTACAAACGGTTGTTCGAAACCACTCAAAAATATATATATATGTTTGTATATTTCTTAATAACAGAGTGAAATAGAGTTGTTCTCGTTGTGTGATTTGATTATGAAATTTCCGTTCCGTTTTTTTTATGTCCAAGATTATACAAAAGCGCATTCCACCGAAGCCAAAAGGTAGATTTATAATTCAGTTTCTGAAGGCTTACACGGGGAAAAAAGGTTAGAAGAAAAAATATATAAACAATAAGAAGAAAACAGCTTTGAAGTTATTTTAAAACCATTTATTTTTATTTAATTTTAATCTATTTTATTTATAAATTTTTAATGATTTATTATCCTTCATCAAACCCTGCTTAATTTTCTTGATTTTTTTCTCTATGTACTTTATAGCATTTTTGCCTCATAACTTTTAAATATTTTTCTGCATAGTTTACGTACGTGAGTATAATATAATTATGAGCTACTTTGCTGGGGGCTTATTTACTTGTTGTTCACTCACTGAGTACACATAGTCTGCCCCCGAACACTCCCCTTTCGCACCTGGCAAACACACACACAATGGAGAACACACCAAATGGCCACAAAACCAAACTGTCAATGCAAATAGCAAATCGCCTTTAAATACGAAATAAAATGTTTGCAAAGAGAGTGAGCTAAGAGGAGGCCGCAAAATCGATGGCCTCATAAAGTATTGTATTTGGTTTCCCGCCGGCTTCGTTCAGGTTCCGTCGAGGTCTTCCAAGCGCCTTCTAAGCCCAAGCCGGCCATGGGTCAGGGCAGCCCCAAAGGGCACAGCGAAGCAGCAACGGGTTCACCCCTTGAACGGACCAGAAGGTGCTAAAAAGATCTTTTCTCGGGAGAGGGGAGATGTGAAAAAATGTGTTTTTGTTTTTGGCAATTTACTCAAAACAATGGCATTGAAATAGCTGAGATAATCTACGTTTTTGAATGCCAAAAATAAGCTTAATAAACAAGACTTCCATTAAAAAACATTCTATTAAGATGAAATATGTTTTTAATGCTATAATTTTGGTTATAAAGTAATTACAGAAAATAATATCATTTTAAATTGTATATTAATTTGAATAAAACTTTCTTAAAATCTTGAAAAGCATTGACATTTCTTAAAATAATAATTAAATTAAAGAGAATCGTCGAAAAAATGCTTGAAATATATTTAGATTTATTTATTTTAAACCTTAAATAAAGCATTTATTAAAATACCTTAATTTTCAAACGGTTCCCCGATAAATAACAAATTGATCTTATATTCATGAAATTATTATTATGTTTATATTATTTTAATTCAAAACAAAGCAATTTCCCTTTATTTTTCTTTTAATTTCCTTTCTCTAATCACTTTTTCCTGTGCCACTTTCTTTCCGTTTCAACATTTTCGATTTTTCCCTGGGATCTATGGGTGTATTGATGAAAACCAGCTTATAGACATGCAAGTCTGCTTATTTTTCATATTTATATTTTTTCTTTGCTAATTTTTTACGCCTTGTGCACTCTCGGACCAAGAAAGCTAGTTATTTTTGTGCCCAACTCTCTTTGGGTTTTGTTTAGAAAATGTTGCAAAAAAAACCACTGGAAGTCTCTGCTGTTTTGTTGTTTTCTGTGTTCATCTTTTGTTATTTTCTTCCTACGAATTGATTCTGCGCTTTGGTGATCAGCGCAAATAAAAGTTGGTAAGAAGGAAAAGGGGGGGACTCTAACTGATTACCACTTAAGTGGGCATGTGCCGGGCCATGGCAACTCGTCTAATTTGGTCAATGCTACTCGAAAAGACAAAACACTTTCTTAGCCAGAGTGGCGGCTGGCTGGAGAAGACGCGGCGAAAATGCTGAAAAAGACACAGGCACTGGGAAAATGTAAGCCAAAGTAAACCAATTGGCCATTTGCCGCCGTGTGCCAAATACGCGAAATGAGGAAGTCTACGGTTACAAATGCGTTGGCCAAATGCGAATGAAATGCGATTAGTTAAATGGGAGAGCACCCGACTTGGCCCGGTCCGACCTGGCCTTGTCATGCTTTTATTTTATACGTTTCACCCAACAGTCTCTGACAATCAGCAGAAAAATTGCACTGAAATTAAATTTATTACAATAAACTTTCCATGGAAATACGTCTTTTTCTAAAGAAATAATCAAAATTGCACATTTAATTTTTATATTTTAAATAAATAACAAATTATTTGTGGATTTATTTAGTATATTATTGAATGAAACCAAAGTATAAGCATTGTTTCTTCATCTGTAATCCCCACTAACCCTGACAATCTTGATCTTCTCTTGCAGATGTCGCCTCCGTGGAGGTTCAGACCAAGGAGGCGTATTTCAACGGCTCCACTTACCTCCGCCTGACCACACCGATGCCCATTTGGGATCACTCGGCGATTAGCTTCCGCTCTTGCCGCGGCGGCGAGATCCTTGCCCAGCAATACAACAAGAACTCCATTGTAATCTCGGTGCTCAATGATTTTCTGCAAATCTCACTGGCGGGACCGGCAGTCCATGGGCCCAACAATCGGTTGGATGTCAAGCTACCCTACCAGCTGCTGGACAACCGCTGGCACACGCTGCAGTTCAAGTACGAGTATGGCAATCTTTACCTGCACGTGGATCGTGCGGCAAGCATATTTGGTAAGTTTAAATCCCTCCAATCCCTCCCCCCAGTTGCAAGCCACTTAAATGGGGTCGTGTCCGGCTGTGAAACGTGAAATGTTGTTGCAAGACAAATAAAAGCACAATCACATGGCGAGGGTTAAGCCATGCAATTGTGCTGGAAAATTGGGACATCAGGAGCGGGGGTAATGATGAACTCATTTGTAAAATCAATTTAACGATTGGAAAGAGAACGGTAGAGCCGAGAAAACAAGAGAATTTTGCAGGTATTTTTAGTCTTAGGTCTGGCTTAAAAACTACTTTTAATTCATCCATAAATTGCTTTCCCATATTAATTACTTTCCCTTTAATCCCCTTTAGCCAACTCCACGTACAACAGTCAGTTCTTAACGAATCAGGACATTGGCTACAAGGATGCCATCTTGATACTGGGAAACTCCTTCTCTGGCTGCCTTCTGGATGGTCCTGGTCTTCAGTTTGTTAACAACTCGACTGTGCAAAATGTGGTCTTTGGAGCTTGTCCCCTCACCCCTGGACCCTGCAGTGATCACGATCTGTTCACCCGCCTGCCGGATAACTACTGTCTCAACGATCCCTGCATGGGCCATGGCACCTGTTCATCCAGTCCCGAGGGCTATGAGTGTCGCTGCACGGCCCGTTACTCGGGCAAGAATTGCCAGAAGGACAATGGTTCGCCCTGCGCCAAGAATCCCTGTGTGAACGGTGGCTCCTGTTTGGAGAACTCTCGCGGCGATTATCAGTGCTTCTGCGATGCCAATCATAGTGGCCAGCATTGCGAAACGGAGGTCAACATCCATCCGCTCTGCCAGACGAATCCCTGCCTGAACAACGGCGCCTGTGTGGTCCTAGGAGGAAGTGGAGCCATTGCCTGCGAGTGTCCCAAAGGCTATGCCGGAGCCAGGTGCGAAATCGACACGGATGAGTGTGCCTCGCAGCCGTGCCAGAACAACGGAAGCTGCATCGACCGGATCAATGGATATAGCTGCGATTGCACTACCACCGGCTACATGGGCACCAATTGCCAGACGAACGTTGATGAGTGCGAAAAGAAGCCTTGCCTGAATGGCGGCCAATGCTTCGATACCTATGGCTGGTACACCTGCCTGTGTCTGGATGGCTGGGGCGGCGAGATCTGTGATCGACCCATGACCTGCCAGACGCAGCAGTGCCTGAACGGTGGCACCTGTGTGGACAAACCCATTGGCTTCCAGTGCATCTGTCCGCCGGATTACAGCGGAGAGCTCTGCCAGCTGGCACCGAGCTGTGCCCAGCCGTGTCCCATCGACTCGGAGTGCGTTGGCGGCAAGTGCGTGTGTAAGCCAGGCTCATCGGGTGAGTTTCAAGTTCCATTTTCAAACGGTGGCGGGTCATGCATGTCATTTTTAAAAATTGTATTTCTCATTTGCTTAGTTTTGGGTTCAGTTTGGGTTATAGTTTCCTTTGAATGATGCTGATATATGTATATAATAAAAAAGCTTCCGATTTGGAGCCGCTGACTCCTCTCGAGGTGGAGATGCTGGACTCCACATTGTGTCCCAGCGAAAAGAAGAAGCGCTACATATCGCCCGAGTGGCTCAAACGCAAACGTTGTGAGCTAAAACTGAGTACGTGGACAAAGTTCACAGGGTTTAATCTATAGCTTTTAATGGACTACAAAAAATATAGCTTTATATAATTAGTTTATTGCTTTTTAAATGTATTTTGCAATTAATGAAACCTTTGGAAAAACTCAGTATTATATTCATCTTGCTTTGTTGATAATCCCCACAAAATCCCACCCAATACTAACTTGTATATATATTTCCCCTAAAATTTTTGCTATAACTTAATACCCTTAATCTTATATTGTAAAAAAACAACGCTATGCTGTAAATGGGAACGGTTTTTAGGACCCATTGGTCACTGTTTGCCAACAACAACCACACCGACACCAGAACCAGAACCACAGCCAACAACAACGACAACAACAAGAATTGCTACCGAAATCCCTATCCCAATTTTAACAACTACAAAGATTCCAACAACAATAACAACGACAACAATTGCAACAACACCAACGACAACAACTACAACAACAACAACAGCTAGCCAAAAAGCACAACAACATTCCAACCAGGCACAACAACAACAACAACAACAACAGCAACAGTCACCAACCCAACGCTCGGCCTCCCTGAATGCATGTCCCCAAGAAAACTGCTTGAACGGTGGCACCTGCCTGGGCCATAGTAGCAATTATACCTGTATCTGTGCCACCGGATACACAGGTTTGGCATATATATACATATATATCCAGAGGGCAGAAGGGTTGTCCTAAAAGTGTGTGCATGCCAAAAGCACTTTGCCTGCGTAATAAATTGAGTTAAAAATTTTGAATGCGGTTATTGGCCTTAGTAGTTGGTTGTTTTATAAATTGATATTGATCCTGGCTAGAGTCCTTTTTTAATCTATAGCACACAAAAGTGTTTTAAATTTTATTAATTTACAACTACTTTTATTAATATGATTTTTATTTTTGTAAATATCATTTTGATGCGTGACAAGTCTTTGTTTTTATTTTTCGTATACCAAAGCACGTTCTTTGAACGTGTTTTCGATTAAATTTTTAATTATTGAACCTTTGTTTCAATGCTTTTCCATATCAGCTTTAAAAAGTTGTATTGAAGTGTTGAATTTTTATACAAAAAATAGCTTAAATTTAAAAAATCTTTTAAGAAACGGTTAAAAACTGTCTATAAAGTGTGTTAAGTGCCGAATTTCCGTTTATTTGAATGTTTTAAATAATTACTTTTGTTTCTAGATTCACTTAGAGCTCTAGCCTAATTATAATTATAATTTAATATTTAATTCTATAAACTTTTAGTGCAACCCCCCTAGAAAAATTAACTGTAAATACGTAGTAAAATAGAAATATTTAGATATAAACAATTGATATTTGGTAAACACTTGAAATTTCTTGATTTATTTAAATAGAAAATAATTTTTTTCTATGGGCTATTTGTTAATTTCGATTATTTACTTATCTGTAAATCTTAAATCCCAGGTTACAACTGTCAAACGAGCACCGGCGATGGTGCGGCCGCCTTGGCCCTGACCCCCATCAACTGTAATGCCACCAATGGGAAGTGCCTGAATGGTGGCACCTGCTCAATGAATGGAACCCACTGCTACTGTGCCGTTGGCTATTCCGGTGATCGTTGCGAGAAGGCCGAAAACTGCTCCCCGCTGAACTGTCAGGAGCCGATGGTCTGTGTCCAGAATCAATGCCTCTGTCCGGAGAACAAGGTGTGCAACCAGTGCGCCACCCAACCCTGTCAAAATGGCGGTGAATGCGTGGACCTGCCCAATGGGGATTACGAATGCAAGTGCACCCGCGGATGGACAGGACGGACATGCGGCAACGACGTAGACGAGTGCACGCTGCATCCAAAGATCTGTGGCAACGGCATCTGCAAGAACGAGAAGGGATCGTACAAGTGCTACTGCACACCCGGTTTCACCGGCATCCACTGCGACTCGGATGTGGACGAGTGCCTCAGCTTTCCCTGCCTCAATGGAGCCACGTGCCACAATAAGGTAAGGTAGAGAGAGGGCAGTCGGATTTATATCCGATTCTGCCTGCTGGTGTCCCTAGAAAGTGTATCTGTTACTAAAGTGTACTAGTTGTTTTTCTTTAAATACGGAAAGCATCGGATATTGAGACAAGTGAGTGGGCGCAGAACGCTTTATCAGAGTCCTGAAATGCTCCTGCTTCCCAAATTAGTTGCCATTCCTTTGCCTTTGCTTAGAGAGGTCTTAGAATATGCTCGTATCCGTGTCAAGTTTGCTTTTATTTATTTTCCAATAAAATCTATTAAAAACCGTCCAAGAAAATACATTTAAATATAAACTAGAACTTTAATAAACCCTCTTTAATCCTCGATTCATCCAGATCAATGCCTACGAATGTGTTTGCCAGCCGGGCTATCAGGGCGAGAACTGTGAGGTGGACATTGATGAATGCATCAGCAATCCCTGCTCCAACGGTTCCACCTGCATTGACATGATCAATAATTTCACCTGCAACTGTATACCCGGAATGACGGGCCGCATCTGTGACATTGACATCGATGACTGCGTGGGGGATCCCTGTCTGAACGGCGGCCACTGCATCGATCAGTTGGGTGGCTTCCGTTGCGATTGCAGTGGCACTGGCTATAATGGCGAGAATTGTGAACTGAACATTGACGAATGTATCTCGAATCCCTGCCAAAATGGGGCCAAGTGCATTGACCAGGTCAAGGATTACTTCTGCGAATGTCATGCCGGTTACAAGGGCAAGAACTGTGAGCAGGATATCAACGAGTGCGAGAGTAATCCGTGTCAGTACAACAGCAACTGTCTGGAGCGATCTAATACTACGCTATATCAGCTAAGCCGCAACACGGATCTGCCGAAGGTCTTTAGTCAGGCCTTTAACTACGAGAATGCCAGCGGGTGAGTCATCAGGCTGAATTTTAAACCCATGCCTTGTCTAATCTTATTTAATCCTTAGCTACGAGTGCGTCTGTGTGCCGGGCATCATTGGCAAAAACTGTGAGATCAATATAAACGAGTGCGAGAGTAATCCCTGCAGCAAACACGGAACCTGTAATGATGGGGTAAGAGTCCTAAAAGCATCTGTAAAGTAATGTAATGACTAATCCCGCTTGTCTTGGTTTTCCTTTGGCAGATTGGCGCCTACACCTGCGAATGTGAGCCCGGCTTCGAGGGCACTCACTGCGAGATCAATATAGATGAATGCGACCGCTATAATCCCTGCCAAAACGGCACCTGCTATGACCAGATCAACGACTATGACTGTGACTGCGATGCCAAATTTGGAGGGAAAAACTGTTCGGTGCCACTAAAGGGATGCACAACGAATGTAAGATTGAAATTACAGGACCTTTTGTAGAGATTATTAAACCAAAAACCTTTTTATTTACTTCTTTTATTGTGTTCCTTTAGCCCTGCTTAAATAACGGCACCTGTCTGCCGTATTTGGTCAACGAAACGATACATAAATACAATTGTACCTGCGAGAATGGCTTCCAGGGCAACACCTGCGAAAAGACAACCACACTATCCATGGTGGCCACCAGCTTAATTTCGGTTACCACGGAACGCGAAGAAGGCTATGACATCAATCTGCAGTTCAGGACAACGCTGCCAAATGGAGTTCTGGCCTTTGGCACCTCTGGCGAAAAGAACGAACCGGTTAGCTACATCCTGGAGCTAATCAACGGCCGGCTAAATCTGCATTCTTCACTGCTGAACAAATGGGAGGGCGTCTTCATCGGTTCCAAGCTGAATGACAGCAATTGGCACAAGGTGTTTGTGGCCATAAATACATCGCATTTGGTGCTTTCGGCCAACGATGAGCAGGCCATATATCCGGTGGGCTCCTACGAAACGGCCAACAACAGCCAGCCCTCCTTTCCACGCACCTATCTGGGCGGCACCATACCGAACCTAAAGTCCTACTTGAGACACCTCACACACCAGCCGTCCGCTTTTGTGGGCTGCATGCAGGATATTGTGGTCAATGGAAAATGGATTTTCCCTGACGAGCAGAGTGCGAACTACACGTCCGATGACACCAAGCTGGAGAACGTACAGAGCGGCTGTCAGCGGATGGAGCAATGCAAACCGAATCCCTGCCACTCGAATGGCGAATGCACGGATCTGTGGCACACCTTTGCCTGCCATTGCCCCAGGCCCTTCTTCGGACACACTTGTCAGCACAGTAAGTGGATCGAAATCATAAGGGGAGATCATAGATTAAAACTCTTTTTGATTTATTTTGTTTTCAGATATGACTGCCGCCACCTTTGGCCACGAGAATACCACCCACTCGGCGGTGATTGTGGAGACAACTGATGTGGCCAGGCGAGCCATTCGATCTATTTTGGATATCTCAATGTTCATACGGACCCGAGAGCCAACCGGACAGGTCTTCTACTTGGGCACTGATCCCCGCAAGGCGCCTACCAAGAGTAAGTGGAAATTCACAAGGCCTTTATATGCCTTTTCGATCTTATTTGAATCTTCTTTCTTCCCCTCAGACGTCGGTGACTCTTATGTGGCGGCCAAACTGCATGGCGGAGAGCTGCTGGTTAAGATGCAGTTCAGTGGCACACCCGAGGCTTACACCGTGGGCGGCCAGAAGCTGGACAATGGCTATAACCATCTGATCGAGGTGGTGCGCAATCAGACGCTCGTGCAGGTCAAGCTCAATGGCACCGAGTACTTCCGCAAGACCTTGTCGACGACGGGTCTGCTGGACGCACAGGTGCTCTATTTGGGCGGACCTGCACCCACACGGGAGTCCCTACTGGGGGCCACCACGGAACCGGGACCAGTACCAGGCGCAGGTGCGGCAGCAGGAGCTCCCACAGAAGACACCACCGTTTCCAAAGATGCGGATGACAGCAAAGACTACTTCAAGGGCATTATCCAGGACGTAAAGGTTAGCAATGGCTCGCTAAACCTGATCGTGGAGATGTATCCCCTAAATGTGACGGATGTGCAAGCGAATGCCAAGCCTCTGGGTGCCGTCACCATTGATCGGGCATCTGTGCTGCCGGGCGCCGTGTCCGATGACCTGTGCCGCAAGAATCCCTGCCGACACAATGCAGAGTGCCGGAACACATGGAACGACTACAGCTGCAAGTGTCCCAATGGCTACAAGGGCAAGGATTGCCAGGAGATTGAGTTCTGCCAGCTGGTAACGTGTCCCGGTCAAAGTGTCTGCCAGAATCTGGACGATGGCTACGAGTGCCTGACCAACACCACGTTCACGGGACAGGAGCGCTCTCCTCTGGCGTTCTTCTACTTCCAAGAACAGCCCTCCGAGGAGATTGTGGGTGAGACTGCTCCCAAGCAGACCCTCAAGCCAGTCATCGATATAGCCTACCGCACGCGTGCTGGAGGCACTCTGCTGTATATTGACAGCGTGGACAGTTTCTTTGAGATCGGCGTGAACGGAGGTCGAGTGACCATCACCTGGAAGCTGAGCCAGCTGCACTTTGGCGAGTCCACGCGCTTCGAGAAGGAGAACACGGACGGCGAATGGAGTCGCATTTATCTGAGGGCTCATAACGGCAAGCTGGAGGGCGGCTGGAAGGGCTGGGAATCGATGGTGGATCCGGCCCCAGCCTTCTCGGTTGACATTGACCAAGCGGCCATCCAGTACCTAATCGCCAGCAGCACCCAAATATACTTGGGTGGCATGCCGGAGTCGAAACAGGCAAGGGGATCTACGCTTTCCGCCCAGCAGGGCTCCCAGTTCAAGGGCTGTGTGGGCGAGGCCAGGGTAGGCGATCTCCTGCTGCCGTACTTCTCCAATGCTGAGCTCTATCCCCGCACCGAAAACGTGTCCGTCCAGCTGAAGGCTCAATTCCGTCTGAATGCCACGCGCCCGGAGGAGGGCTGCATTCTGTGCTTCCAATCGGACTGCAAGAATGCCGGCTTCTGCCGAGCTGCCTCGGATGAGTATGCCTGCACCTGCCAGCCTGGCTTTGAGGGCGATGACTGTGGCACAGATATTGACGAGTGCCTGGACACGGAATGCAAAAACAATGGCACCTGCATTAACCTGGTGGCTGCATTCCAGTGCCAGTGCCAGCCGGGCTTCGAGGGCCTCCACTGCGAGCAGAACACCGACGAGTGTGCAGACCAGCCATGTCTTAATGGTGGCAACTGCACGGATTTAATTGCCGCCTACGTATGCGACTGTCCGGAGGACTATACGGGTCCGCAGTGTGAAGTGCTCAAGCAGATGACGTGTGAGAACGAGCCGTGCCGTAATGGATCCACATGCGAGAATGGCTTCAGTGAGTACTTGAAAATGATATACCAAAGGTCTTGGACTTAACATCTATGATATATTCCCTCTCCATAGATGCCTCCACTGGCAATAACTTCACATGCACATGCGTGGCCGGCTTCGAAGGACCGCTGTGTGACATTCCCTTCTGCGAGCGAACGCCCTGCGATAATGGCGGTCTCTGCCTGACCACGGGACCGGTGAGTATCTAGCTTAAAATTAGACTCGTTCCCTTAAAATAATAAACGTAATATTTCCTCCCTCAGGCACCCATGTGCAAGTGTAGCCTGGGTTACACAGGTCGCCTGTGCGAACAGGACATCAACGAGTGCGAATCGAATCCCTGCCAAAACGGTGGACAGTGCAAGGATCTCGTCGGCAAGTTTGAGTGCGATTGCCAAGGCACTGGATTCGAGGGCATCCTCTGCGAAAACGACATCGACGAGTGCAGTTTGGAAACCGAATACTGCGGCGGATTGGGCCGTTGCTTTAACAAACGCGGCTCATTCCAGTGCATCTGCCAGAAGCCGTATTGCGGCGCCTACTGCAACTTTACAGATCCCTGCAATGCCACGGATATCTGCGCCAATGGCGGGCGCTGCGTAGAGGCTTGTGGCGCCAAGCCGGACTACTATTGCGAGTGCCTGGAGGGATTCACGGGCAAGAACTGCACGGCACCGGTTAGTTTTTTTGGGATATATTAAAACCTTTGGATCGTCCAACTAATACTTTAATTATATTTTAGATCACGGCCAAGGAGGATGGCCCCTCGACCACGGACATTGCCATTATTGTCATACCCGTGGTGGTCGTGCTGCTGCTGATTGCGGGTGCTCTGTTGGGCACCTTTCTGGTAATGGCAAGGAACAAGCGAGCCACCCGAGGCACCTACAGCCCCAGCGCCCAGGAGTACTGCAATCCGAGGCTGGAAATGGACAATGTGCTGAAGCCGCCGCCAGAGGAACGACTTATATAGTTTGGGCCACAAGCCGATGACGATTAGCAAAGCAAACGAAAGATATTTTTAAATCCGCCCATATACACCCTAGTTGTAAAAGTAATGCAATGTTTCGTCCTAAGTTTGCCCCCTAGTTACGGTTACGTCGTAAGGTGCTCAAAGCAACAGCAGCAACCAGGCTTTCGCCGATCGTCCGATCGATCCCCCTGCCTACGCTTTAGTTAGTTAATAATGACGTTGTCTATTTATTCATGTAGTTTATATACAACAGATGTCAGAAAATGTCGATATGTTGATTCTGCATTAATATTTAACAATATAAAGATCGATATTTTATTTATTATATCGGACCAATATAATCGGGAAAAGTGACAAAAACGATAAATACAATTTTTCGATCATATCGATAATTTAACGTTAAATGCGATATCTTTATAATTCGCTATATCAAAGTTTATGGTATTTTCGATATGATATTGACCGCTACACTTATTTTTTGTTGATATATCATATCGGATTTCCTTCGATATACATTCCTAGACAGACGTACCGCCCCCCTATAGTCGTTATGTAGTTACGTTCCCATAATTTAGATTCAGTATTCGATTTCTCGTATATGTAATCCTAAAGCTGCGAACAAAGTTGAGCTCTGACACCGATTCCCCTGCCTGTCCCCTCCTTCCTCCTCAACAACATTCCCAACGGAAGCCCATCAAATGTATTGTACGAGTATTTTTGTAAATAGATTTGTACGACTCTTTAAACTATATTAGCTGAGCTAAACCTGAAAATCCTATATATGCGAGTATATATATATATCAGTAAATGTGGCCTTATAACAAAAAAAAATATTTTAATCAAAATAGCAATGAAGAAAATGAGAAACTAATGGATAAGTAAATCAAGTGAAAGACATATTTTGCTCTAGAATTTCTAAGCGTAAACGTAAGAGACTGTACTATATAATAAATATTAAATATTTCGAATTTTAATTAGTTTTTTAATTTACCAGCTTTAAGGGAGTCCAGAATTCAGATCAAAATTTTAAATGTTTTTGGGTATTTCTTGAAAATAACAGAAATATAGGAAAAGAATTAATTAAAAAATAAAAAAGTGTGTTAAATTTAAATTAATTAAAGCCTTCTGCAAATCTTCTTTCGACCAGCAAATATTATATATAGAAGATTTGACTTTGATTCATATTACCGTCATAAAACAGTCGAAATTTTAATCAAACAACATTTATATTCGCTGTTTTCCGATATATTTCATAGGTATATTATAAATAAATCGAAAGTAATGCTTATTTTGTTTCAATTTATAGCAACTATTGCTAAATTTATTCGTCAACGTAGGCATGACGTGTTTTTAATGGTTTGAATGCAAACAACAAACTTGGGCTTTGTTTTTGTTTTATAAGAGAGCTGCTAATATCTAATGTAAAAGTTTTTAAATAGGTTTATTCAAGAGTATGAATGCAAATGAAAATAGTTGTAGGCGAAAATAGGTCAACTCCAAGCGCGCCTAGTTGTACAATTGGGGAAAGTAATGATGAATAATCATAATAATAATGGTTGTGAGTGGAGTGGTTAGTACGACTTGGCTAAATATTGTTAAAATGTTGTGTGTTTGTGCTTTCCGCTCATCCCAACGAGGCCACCCACTTGAATTTGCTCTGCATCTCCGGATGGTAGAAGATGCACTCCAGCTTGTTCACACAGTTCTTGCCGAAACGGCAGGGCTTCGGGTGATAGAATGTGCAGCCCAGCTTGGAGCAATTGGGATAGTACTTGCACATAGTCGTAGCAGTCGTGGATGTCACTGGCGCCGATATCGACTTGTAGTTCTGCACTGGTATGACGTGCGAGGCTGTTGAAGGAAAGCCAATATTAGTTTAATTCTAACAAAATTATTAGAATAAAAACACTTACACAAAGGCGGCGCCGTGAGCTGCACATGGCTGAGATCCCTCTGTCCGCTGTGGGCAAAGTTGCAGTCAACACTCATGCAGGACATGTCGTACTTGCACTTGGGATGCGAGTACATGCACTTGTCGGCAAATTTGCAATTGGGGAAGGACTTGCAGGGCGCCGTCGGGTGATAGAACTCGCAGAACTGTTTGGTGCAGTTCGGATGGTACTTGCACCGCTCTTTGGGCTTGGTAACCTTCAGCACGGCGGAGTCCACGCTTACCGCGCTCACTGCAAGGATTATCGGGTTATCAGGTTTATTATTCATAAATATTTTTAAAGATTTTTACTTACATGCCGGCAAATTGTCGTACTTTCTGTCCTCGGCATTGCGAATGGGTATCCTGCGCCCCCCTTCGCGTTCGGGGCTTTTGGAGCGATGCTTTCTCGTCGAACTCGGCTCGTCCTCGTTTCGCAGAGTGAAGCGTATGGGCGTATGCTTGCCTTTGGTAGAAGTTGACGAAGTGCTGACGCTGGCGGAATTCTCTACCGCCGCTGGATCCCCGCTGGAGTTTGTGGGTCTCTCCTTGCTGGCTGGCCGCTTCTCTGCCCGGGCCTTCGGTTTGGCCGGTAGGGGAGGCGTGGTTGAGCGTTCCTCAACCGATGGCTTCGCTCTATTGTCCTTGTGGCCGTTGGCCGAGGTTGTCGCCGACGTTGATGTGTTCTGCCGCCTGATGGACGAACGCTTCTTGTGCGAACCATGCTTGTCGTCATCTTCATCGGTGTCGTTCTTGATGACGAGCTTCTTAATTTCCTGGGGCTGCCGAAGCACCTCGCTGCGATTGAGGCTGCGCGATGTCTGGGGCGAGGCACTGCTCTGTGTGGGCGAGGGTGTGAAGCTTTTCTCCGGAGCCGATCGTCGTGATCGCTTCTCCGATGTCGTGGACGTTGGCTCAACGCTGGAAGAGGACACTTGTGGTGTGGATACTGGCGAGGAGGAACGTTTGCGTGAGCTGCTCGGTCGTTTGCGATAGGAGGAGCTGCCTTGGCTGCTGCTTCTCGCGCCCAGAGTCTTGTCCCCGTTCAGGGTAACTACAAACTGTGTCTTTCGCGCTCCGGAGCTGGGACTTGCATCGTCGTGCGAGCTAATGTGCAAGTCGATGTCCTCCACACTGGTCAGCAACTGAGGCACATAGGGTTCGAAGTCCTTCGAACTCAGACTAGGGGCATACTCTTCCTCCACCACCTTGATCTCGGCATGACTCTCATTGGAGCGCCGCAAACGCTTGCCATCTCGCTGCGTCACATTTACGACGAGTTCCCGAGTGCTTCGCCTGAAGAGTTCGCTGTTTGCCGGAGCACTTCGCTTGCGACGATCCCTGCTGCGATCTGATTGGTCTGCCGACTTTTGCTTGGCCACCGAGGGACTGACTTTCTCCGCCTCCGGGGTCTCCTTCTTGTTGGAAGACTTGGCCAGAATGGTGGAGCGCTGGGCATCGGCCACGGCTCTTAACAGGAGATTCTTGCAGGCCTGGCGCCGTGGAGAGACCTTTGGCCTGGGCTGGATCTTGATGACCGAATTCAACGGCTTATCAGCTAGATCCTCATCGTCTGAGGGTTCTGGCGGCTTGTGCACGGCTACAATCACCCGAGAACCGATGCGTTGCTTGCTAGTTGGTGTCTGTGGACTAGGTGAGCGGCGTTGGCGGTGACCACGTTTGGCGTCCCTGGAGTTATCCCGGCTAGAACGTCGTTCCCGGGAGCGATCTCGTTGACTGCGTTCCCGAAGGGACTCTGGTTCGCTGCGTCTACGATGAGCTGGCACGTATAGCTCCTTTTGAATGCGTGGCGGTCTTTCGGGCGGCAACTGATTCTTGGAACCGAGGCGATCGTGCACGGAACGTCGCTCTGCGGGGTCTTCTTTTGGCTTCTCAACGGCCGCTTGCAGATCATCCACCACTTCCAACTCTTCCTCCGATTCCTTTTCCTGCTCCTGAGCCTCCTGACGAGAGTTTGTATCGGGCTCAGGTTCCGGTTGCTTTTCGGGAGTCTTCTCACGCCTGTTGAAGATAATCGGACTCTTGGCCTTCCGCGGCGGCGGTTCTTGCTGCGGTGGCTCCTCCTCTTCAACCTCCTGGTCCACTGACTCATCCTGGGCACTTAAGTTTAGCATATCCTCGTCGTCCTCATCACTCTCGTCATCGATTTCGCCAATTTGACGTAAATGCTTCTTGGCTGCCTGGATTTTCTTCTGGATCTCGGCCAGCTCGGCGAGATCCTTCTGCCGATTGACCCCGCAAGTGGTTGAGCTGATCTCTGACGTGTTGGCCGGCATGTCGCTGTCCTTGGCTTTTGCCTCCTCATCCGACGTCGACCTGCGCTTCTTCTTCTTTTGCACGATCTCATCCTTGGCATTGATGTCAATGTTGAGCGATTTCTTGGCCTTCTGCATCAGTTCATCGGCAAAAACATCTGTGATGGAGGTGATGACGGGCATAGCACCCGCTGAGCTGGATTGCGGCTCCTGCATCTCATCGCAGGACTTGCGGTGCGGCTTCTTGTCCTTCCTGGACACCTTCTTGTCCTTTTCCTTGGACTTTGCCGCTTCGCCATGGCCCCGCGACCTGCGCTTTTTGCTGGAAGCTAATGGAAACGAGCGTTAATAATGAGTCCCTCAAGGAAGTTGAGTAACCCACCATTGCCTGTCGGCAGAGTGACCTCCTGAAGCTTCTGCAGCACCTCGTGCAGCCAGGTGACAAACAAGTCCGTCTGATCGCCCAGAAACAGGTTCAGCTCGGCGTTCATCTGCTGCTTGGAGCGTTTATTGGCCACCATGACCATCACGTAGTCGGGCAGTTCGTCGTCAATGAAGCCTGAAGATCCGCCGGTGCCCAGCTCCAGCAGCTTCGCCTTGACGGCGCTCTGTGAATGTAATGGAAACAATTTTCTCCGTTGCATTCGAGTTGGATTACGAGTTCATTGATTTTCCGCAGTGACTTACGCGCATCTTCTGGCCGATTTCGCTGCCCAGGTTGCACTCCATTTTTGCGGTGTCTTTATCTCTTCTGTCAGTTCAATATCATGTAGTTTGTATAGACGACTATTTCGAAAAAAGATGTAGTTTGTATTACATGAAAAATGGGCAAAATCTGCCAAAAAAAATAATTATCGCAGCTGCTGCTCCGATATCAGAAACTAGAGATGTGAGGTCGGCGGCAGTGTTGTCGATCTGACAACACGGCTGAAAAGTCGAAAACCATTTACGAGGATTGTGACTAATATTTTAGAGATAATTAAAAGTTTAAGCAGCATTTTTACAAGAATAATTACTTTGTGAGCTCTTTTGTAATTAATTATTTTATTTATGTCCATATGTAAAAAACAAATTGTGACTCGTTATTTATTTTCTTTATTTCGTAATTGACGTTGTCTTGTCTATATATATGTAAAAGTTAATTTTAATTAAACTATTTCGAAAACGGCATACAAATAGAATTTCAAGGAGTATTCAAACAAATTACCATTTTGGAATTCTAGAGCCTAAACACCGGTCGAAACTGCAGTCAAATACAAGGCAATCTTCATATACTCTTGTTCAAATCTTAAAAAAAGATTGTATATATAATAAACATATGACTATAAATATAAAAACATCTTGATTAGATCTGAAATTTCTTTCAATCTCTCTATAATATAAATGTCAAGCATGAGAAATTCGAAAACATAAAACCGAATTAACATCGCACAACTGTGTACAAGCGATAGCACGCAGCTCGTCTGCGATACCGATAGTTCGTGAGCATCGATGGTTGCGAACCTTCCCTGTTAATGGCAAAAAAAGAAGAAGCGAGAAAAGAATTTTAGAAGAAAGCAACTGCAATTTTGTCATAATCGTGGTGCAATTCGCAATGAATAATGGAAAATAGACAGTCCAGTGCCAGTGATGAGATAGTGCCAGGTGCGTACCGCCCCCGTGCTGTGTGTGGCGTGCAAAAACGGGCCCAATTCGAGGCCCTCGGCCGTGCTGCCTTGGTCAAAATGTGTGTCTGTGTCTCGCTTCGCCTTCCGTTCCGATGGCTGTGGAAGCCAGCCAGTTGGCCCGTGAATTGCACGGCCCCGGGATTGATATTGCATTTTGGCGACTTCTTATGCGTGTGCCCAGCCACTTGTTGCACTCATGGTGTTGCCTTTCGTTTCCTTTCAGAGCTCTACTTCCTCATCTCCAAGTTCCTGGCTGCGGGGCCGCTGGAGGAGACGGCAAAGGTCGGTATATACAGGGGAGGCGGGATCGGCTTGCTGCGGCAAAAGAGCGCAATTTTCAGCGGTCGCAGCTTGCTGGCGGCTTTGTTTACAAACATTTTACTAATTTGGCCTTTCGCAAACCCCTTCCTTACAGGTGTTAATCCGCGAGCTCGAGGAGAAGAAGGTGAGTGTGTTGGGCCGGGGCAGACTCTGGGCTTGATTCCTGTCCTGGGGTGTCGCCAAAAAAAAAGAAAAAGAAGCGAATCTCTGGCACCGCGTTTGTTTATACGCTTTGTTTTGGTTTTGTTGTTGTTCTCGCTGCCGGCAGCGAACGACGACAAAGCCTACATACGTCCGCTTGTCTCAGAGTTGGAAATCAGACTGAATTTGGTCTGGCCACGGGATATGTAGCCCGCCCGCACGGCTCTTCTGTCCAAGAGTAGGTAGCGGCGGCGAAAAAAAAAAAAAAAACTAAAACTGAAAGGGATGCCCCGCGACGTCATCATAAACGTCATAGAGTGCAAGTGATAACACCTACACACAAACGCACACACCTGCATACACATATACTATACATAAATTCTCCCCCCTCCCTCCTATCGCCCGCAGGTTCTGCCCCGTCGCATTGATTGGCTGGGGAATGAGCATCAGCAGACCTTTGCCGAATTGGTGAGTATTGCCAATTGCCTAATTAACGACTAATGGCCGCCGCTTAACGAAATTGAATTGATTCGATCGTCGGTCCGAAAATCTTGCGTAAGTGTGCGCGCATTTCTTTCCTCTTTGTCGTGCGTGTGCCTGTGACGTCATGGGGATAGAGAAAAAAACATAGCGCATGCCAATTTCTTTTTAAAGTTTTTGCCCTAAAACATTACAAGTGCAGCTATCAATCATTTCAGCACTGCAATTAATAAACAAATAAGTAATTATTTAGCAAATAAAAGGTAAAAAAAATTAACAAATTACAAAAATCTTGGGAATGGAATGGAAAAATTCCCAAACTGGCGGAAAACAAGATATTTTTGAAAAACAAGCGCATTTAAACAAATGCGATTTAATTTTAGTTTTAACAATTAGTTGCAACCGGCCGACATTTTGCTTTCGCACACATCGACAGCCTGCGCGCTCACACGGACAGGCGCAGCCACCACCTTGCCCTGACTCGTGTGCGGCAGAGCGAGACAGCCCTATGTCGGCGGCCTTGTGCTGGCGAACAGCTGCCTCCCAATGGGTTATCGATAAACAATCGTTAATAATTTTTTTTATTGAATTCAAATCTTTAGGAACAAAAATACGCGCACATTGGCGCCCAACACTTGCTGGAAATATGCGGCCGCCTGTGCCCGCTGGTGGACCGGGAACTGCCGTCCAGTGTGCCGGGAATAAACTCGCTGCTGGGCCGTGGGCGACAGAATCTGCTGCGCACCAAGGAAAACGTTTACAGTCATCGTTCGCTAAGAGACTACTGCACCACGTTGCATGGCGTCTCCCTGCCGGACTCCAGCCTAATCAAGCCCACCCACAACTTGAGTGAGTAGCCTTTACCTCTCTTAATCTCTTTAGTAACGAATGTCGTCAACCTTTGCAGGCCGCGTCCTTGCTGGCCGGGAACATGGCTGCAATGTGCGGCGCAAGATGCTCGTGCCCACGGACATCTACAGCAAAACGAAGCTCCTCCGCCGCACCGTGGGCCACCTGTCCTCGGTGTATTGTGTACTCTTCGACCGCACTGGACGCTACATAATCACCGGAGCCGATGATCTGCTCATTAAGATATGGTCGGCGGCCGATGGTCGTCTGCTGGCCACCTTGCGCGGCGCCTCCTCCGAAATCACGGACATTGCCATTAACCTGGACAATACAATGCTGGCCGCCGGTTCGTTGGATCACATCCTCAGGGTGTGGGATATGCAGACCACCTCACCGATCGCCGTCCTGTCCGCCCACACGGGCATGATAACGTCGGTGAACTTCTGTCCCTCGCCGCGCAGTGATTTGAAGTATCTGGTGACGACCAGCACGGATGGATCCATAGCCTTCTGGCAGTACTCGACGCCGCGCGGCCAGAAGATTACGTTTGCCCCGAAACCGACACAGTATCACGAGAAGCTGCGACCCGGCCAGGCGCAGATGATGTGCACGACTTTCTCGCCGGGCGGCATATTCCTGGCCGCCGGCTCGGCCGATCATCATGTGCGCGTTTACATGATGGGCGAGGACGGACCGAAGCGGATTCTGGAGACGGAGGCGTACACCGATGCCGTGGACTCGGTGCAGTGGTCGCACCGTGGCCTGAGATTCATTTCGGGCAGCAAAGATGGCACTGCACACATCTGGACCTTTGAGTCGCAACAGTGGAAGAGCGCCAAGCTGTGTATGACGGAGCGCCTGTCCAGGTGAGATTGATTTTAATGGTGATCTTGAAGTATTGAAAGTAATGCGGATTTTGAATGACAGCTGCCCAGAGCCGGAGGAAGGCAAGAAGCTAAAGGTCACCATGGTGGCCTGGGATGCATCGGACCGCTATGTCATCACCGCTGTCAATGATTTTACCGTGAGCAATCATTATATTCCAACATATCCACTGATTAACCACCTATAATCTCCCTTTAAACAGATTAAAATCTGGGACTCGAAATCAGCCAAGCTGCATCGCGTCCTGCGCGGCCACAAGGACGAGTTGTATGTGCTGGAATCGAATCCCAGGGATGAGCACGTCCTGCTCTCTGCCGGCCACGATGGCCAGGTGTTCTTGTGGGACATTGAACGCGGCGTTTGTGTGGCAGATTTCCTGAATGACATCGATGGCCAGGGCCATGGGTGTCTCTTTGACGCCAAATGGTCGCCAGATGGCACAATGATAGCCGCCACAGACTCGCATGGACACATCCTGATCTTTGGCCTGGGAATGTGTATGGAGAAATACAAAATGGTAACTTAAGGCCACCTAAAAAAGTGATTCTTTCATCTAATTTATGCTTTATTAGCTGCCCACCGAACTGTTCTTCCACACGGATTTCCGGCCCGTGTTGCGCGACGCCCAACACCATGTAGTGGACGAACAGACACAGATAATGCCGCATCTCATGCCGCCGCCATTCCTGGTCGACGCCGAAGGCAACCCACATCCCTCCAAGTACCAGCGCTTCGTGCCCGGCAGGGAGAGCTGCAGCATTGACCAATTGATACCCAATCTGACGGTGGGCGTAGATGGCGTCGTGATCGACGATAATGCCAACGCTCAGCCGAATGCTGGCGGAGGTGCTGCTCCTGCTGCCCCAGTTGGTGCGCCCGCTCCAGCCTCTCCGGCAATTGGTGGCCCTGGTGCAGGAGGAGGAGGAGGCGGCGGAGCAGCTGGAGCCAACTACTCGCACATAGACCGCATGATAGCAGCCCTGGCCAATCGGCAGTCGGGCAATGCCAGCGTCAATGATGGCAATGCGAGCAATGCCAACCAATCTTTTGAGCGCCTAACCAACCGCCAACAGCCACTTCCCGACTCCAATGGCAGACAGCCCTCGCGCGGCAATGTTCTGGGCAGGAGTATGAGTACGCCACGTCAGGGATGGGGCGCGGCAGCTGCTCCAGCCGCGGCTGCCGAAGAAGCTCAGCCACCGCCGCCGCCGGCCGAGCCACTAGGCCAGGCGCTACCACTTAAGTTTGTCCGCCGCACGTACGTGCGTCCCATGAAGTATGCCCAGCTGCAGAACCTCAAGCAGATCATCTACGCCGCCGGCCAGTTCGAAAAGCAAGAGTACAAGCGAGAGATGCGACGTCGACCCATAATGATTAACACTGCCAGTGCGGCGTCATCGCAGCTAGCTGGGGTTGTGGGCAGGCCACGGAATACGAGAGCCAATGGAAGCGGTGGCGGAGGCGGAGGAGGCGCGAGACCGGCCAGGAGGCGTGGAGGCCAGTCAGGAGCCGCACAACAGCAACCTGCCTATCGAACGCGAGCTGTGCGGTCCCAGGAGCCAGAGCCATACGAGGAAGTGGCGCCGCCTCACGAGGAAGAGGAAGATGACGTCTCCAGCAACTCGTCCGGTGACACAAGCTACTCGAATGTAGAAGAAAATCTGGAGGACAGTAGCGATGAGTCGGACACGGATAGCTCGGACTATTCGGACTGGGTGGCGGACACCCCGGGTCCGAATCTGGAGCCACCGAAGCGCTCAAAGCGTAAACCGCTCTCCCGCCGACCTCGTAGCAGCGACGACAGTAGCGATGATGAAGCAGCAGCCGGCCGGGCGACTGGTGGCCAGGTGCAGGCCCGCAAGGTGGGCCGCAAGACCGTCCTGTTTCCGCCCACAGATGCAAATGGCGAGATACCGGAACTGTATCGGCCCGCCGAATGGCTGTCCGAGGTGATTCCCCGCAAGGCGCCCTACTATCCCCAAATGGGCGACGAGGTGGTATACTTCAGGCAGGGCCATGCCAAGTACTTGGACGCCGTTCGCACCAAGAAGGTCTACAAGCTCTCGCACAGCTCGGAGCCGTGGAACTTTCATACGCTGCGGGACCACGAGCTGGTCCGTGTCATTGGCATCAAGTACGAGATCCGGCCTCCCCGACTGTGCTGCCTGAAGCTGGCCATCATCGACGAGGAGGGCAACATGACGGGGACCTCGTTTAAGATCAAATACCATGACATGCCCGATGTTCTGGACTTTCTGGTGCTGCGCCAGACCTTCGATTTGGCGGTGCAGCGCAACTGGAGCATTGGCGATCGCTTCCGCTGCATGATTGTCGATGGCTGGTGGATGGGCCAGATTGAGTCGCGTCACCCCCTCTCGGCAGACTTTCCCGAATCCTTTTTCATGTGCTTCCGCGTGCGGTGGGACAATGGCGAATACGAGTTCATGAGTCCCTGGGACATGGAGCCGATCGATCAGGAACGCGTGCCGGACGAGGTCGGTGGTGCTGTGCCGGTGCTGCCGGAAGAGATTCGCGCCACGCTGTACCAGCCCAAGTCGGAGGAGTGGCACCGCGGCGATCGGGATGGCACCTGTCGTCGCATCATCAATGGCTTGGAGCAGGTCATGCGTCTGTCTATCGCTGAGCATTTCCTGGCCCCGGTTGACCTCAACATCTATCCGGATTACGCTTACCTGATCGAGTATCCCATCGATCTGACAACGGTCAAGTCGCGCTTTGAGAATCACTTTTATCGCCGCATCACCTCAGCACAGTTCGATGTGCGTTATCTGGCCACCAATGCGGAGCAGTATAACCGCCGGCACACGATTATCGTCAAGCATTCCCGGATTGTCACCGATCTCTGTCTAAGGATTATCAGGTGAGTCAAGAAGATCCACATGAGGATATGAAGAGAGAAGTGTACAAAATATCGGATTTATCGGATTTTTTATCGGATATCGGATTTGATGATATTTTTCACACTTTTCCCTATGAGAAACATCCATACTTCATGTCTATGGATGTTTCTCATAGGGAAAAGTGTGAAAATATCGTCAAATCCGATATCCGATAAAAAAATCCGATAAATCCGATATTTTTATATAATTCTTCGATAATTCTTAAACAAATAAATGTTATTCCAGGGAAGCGGATGAGATCGATGTGGCTGCCGTCTATCACCAGCTGGTGGATGTATATCACTCATCCGAGTCGGAAAACGAGGCGGATTCGGATGTTGTGCCTTCGACAAGCACCGGGCCCACCACATCGGCAGCGGCAGCAGCTGCCAGGCAGAGAGTATCCTCCACCCGACGGTGGGTGTTATAAGACGCTGTTTCTGTGTCTGTTAACTAATCCTTTCGGCATTGCAGCTCCACTCGTACACATTCGGAGGGCGATTGGCGCGCTGATTGCCGGCAATTGTTGGATTTGATGTGGGCGCGAACGGATTCGATGCCATTCCGAGAGCCCGTGGACACCATCGAGTTTCCCGACTACCTGGAGATCATTGCCACTCCCATGGACTTGCGTACTGTAAAGGAGGATTTGCTGGGTGGCAACTATGACGATCCGCTGGACTTTGCCAAGGATGTGAGGCTAATATTCCAGAACTCGAAGAACTACAACACCAACAAGCGTTCGCGGGTGAGTTGTTGTGGAGAAGCAATTCGGCAGATCGTCGTACAGATCGTCATTTATTGCCTTTCCGGACTGAGATTGGCCCCCTTTCTCAGCTGCCTTTTTATTGTTTCTAACTCCCCCCTAATCCTCCTTCCCTCCCCGCCATCCTCCACACGCACTCACTTGGACACATATGCAAGCTCATCATCAATCTGTTCTTTACGTTTCTTTTGCCTTTCGCGTAACATGCCTTCAATCTCGATCTTCAAATTAACCATCCCAACTCATGATCAAAAAAAAACCCATCAAACATATTGATAATGTAATGATAATGACTAACCAAATGAATGACGATCTCCGTGACTATCATCTAATATAGGATAATCTAGCGGTAAGGTTTCTCTTTTTCCCGGCCGGGCTACTAACAACCACAACAACAAGCTGCTTTATAGAGCTTATTCTAACTCGATCTCCATCTCCTTCCCTTTGCAGATCTATGCCATGACACTGCGCCTGAGCGCGCTCTTTGAGTCGCACATCAAGACGGTGGTCACCAGCTGGAAGGCAGCCTGTCGGCGAGCGAATAAAACCAAGTCAGGCAGCAGCGGTGGTGGCGGAGGGCGCGGCGGCTCAAGCAGTCCCAACAAGCGGGCTAATAAGGAGCGATCCACGCGTCGTAACCAGAAGCCATCGGCTGCAGCCAGAAGATTACCGTTGGCGCACTCCAGCGACGAGGACGAGGATGATGATGACGACGATGATGATGAGGAAGGCGTGGCGGCGGCATCAAGATCCTCACGATCTCGCCGTCGCAACGGTGTTGCGGTCACTGCCAGCTCTTCGGGCTCCAATCGCGTCACCTCTTCATCCGCCGCCCAACAGCGCCGGCACAAGAGCAGCAGCAGCGAGGAGGAGGAGGAATCCAGTGCGCAGGCCACCTCAGATGCTAGCAGCGATGAGGAGGAAGAGGAGGATGCCCACTCGAATGCCAGTTCGCCCGAGCAAATACGCACGCGCAGGGGCAGACAGAGGCAGCGTGTGGATGACGATGAGTCCATTGCCAATGATTCCGAGGATAGTTATAATCCCCATGAGGGACGCAGCAGTGGCCGGCGATCGGGGGTCAAACGCCCGTCGAGCAACCGGAACAGAGACAACGGCTACTCGTCCAGTAAGCGTCGGCGTGTGAACAAGAGCCCGGCTCATGTGGCCTCCGCCGCTGGGACCTCTCGTCGGACGCGTCGCCTGCTGGGCAGTTCGGCCGAGGAGGCGGCCTCCCTGTCGCAGCACGACGAGAGCACCCAGGACAGCCAGACGGGACGGCGAAAGGGTAGATCAGCCACGATCCGGTCCCAGCCAATTGGCAACGGTCCCAGCACCAGTGCTGCAGCGGCTGCCAGTGGCTCTGCCAGCCTGGAGAGTCCCTCGCGGAAAACTCGCACCAACGGCAGCCGAACGACCTCGAGCCATCATGCTGCCGAAAATGATCATAGCTACCACCTGCCAGTGCGCAATGGGCGCATCATCGAATCGGACACGGATTCCCATGGTCCTGTGAGCAGACCAACTCGCCAGAGCGCCAAGCGGGCGCTCATGGATTGGGGGCGAGGCAGCGACATCGAAGAGGAGGATAGCGATGAGGCCGAGGAGGTGAGACATCGTAATCTTCTCTGCCAGGAAAAATATATATATATTTATTGATATTTTTAGATCCTGCCCACGCCCACAAAGGACGACGTGCCGTCGACTAGCAGAGCTGCCTTGGCTCAGGCCGCCGCCACTGGACCTGTCCGTCAGCTGCGTACGAACCGCAACACTGTCGTCCGACCGGCCCAAAGCGACGACGACGACGACGATGATGATGACAGTGACAACGAGCCCTTGGCCAACAATCAGCAAAGTAAGTAAAAGGATTTCGTTTAAAAAGCATTTATTAATCTCATTTTTTGCCCAACAGAAAATTCACAAGCTCCCGCAAAATCAAGTTCAACGGCAACAGCACCTCATCCGCTCACCCTTCGCCGCCGCTTGGCCTCGCCGCTGGAACGAAGCCCACACATGACACGCTCGCACGCCACCTCGACAACCACTGCAGCGTCCTCGGTCGCGGGATCTCAGGCACAGCAACCGGCAGTTGCCACTCATGACCACAATTACCTGGGCAACATGAACTCGAACCGGGCACCGAGACGCATTCTGTCGCGCCATCAGCGCAATGCCGATGAGCTTGACACTAGCCTGGATCCCCTGGAGAGCTCCCGCCTGCATACAGCCATAGTTAATCACCGGCGTCCCACCTCCACGACGACGACGAATAGTACCAGTAATAGCACCACCAGGCAGGTGGTAACCAGACGTCTGCGGGGACGTGTCAGTCAGGCGAACTCTCAGGACGAGGATGAGCAGGAGCAAGAGCAGGAAGAGGATGAGGCAGCTGCCTCCGATGAGGGCACCGACGGCGGCTCCAGCACGCAACTGAACGAGGACGAGGATGAGGAGGAGGAGGAGGAGGATGACGACGACGACGACGAAGAAGAAGACTCCGACTCGGAAGACAATCAGCCACTGACCAGCTACGTTTCGCCCAGCAATGGGCGCACCCGGAGACGTGAGGCGAAGACTTCCTCCTCCTCGGCAACCACACAGGACCGTCCGTTGCGTCGCACACGTCGTCCGCCTTCCGATCAATCGTTTGTCAACGACAACGATGACGACGATGATTATGTGGTGCCCCGGAGTCGGCGTAACGCAAATCGTGGCGGCAATCAGCGCGGCGGAGGACGGAATCAAAAACGGCCACGCTACAACGAGGAGTCCGAGGAGGAGGAAGCGGCGACCGGAGCCAGATCCTCTCATCGCAGTAAACGAATACGCAACGGCGATGCCCATGCCAGCAGCCAGGAGCGATCGCGATCCGCCGACCATGGACGGGCCGCGGACGAGGATGACGAGGAGGAGGAAGGTGGCAGCTCGGGGGACAGCGATGATCAGCGTGTTAGCGTTAGCAGCCGGGGCAGGGTCCGAAAGATTTCGGCAAAGGCGCGTGGCATGTTCAAGGAGTGACCACAGACTGTTTTTTGTATAAATTAAATCTTAAATGGCGAATCCGTGTAGCATTTGCCAGCAACGTCGCTTTCTTATTATTGATTAATGTGTAAGAGTAAACCACGTCGTCACCTGTCAGTCGCAGTCATTGTCCATTGTCCGTGCCAGCCCCAACGAGTGTTCGTTCTCGTCTCCAACATCCACACATCCATTTACACATTTACATCCAATCGTTGTTCAATTCTTGGGCTGATCATTGGCCTCCGCCCCTACGTACTATGTGTAGGGCGAGGTTTATCTGTATTTCTATATAATATATAGGTACTATCATACATATATATTACAACAAAGGTAGTACTCTGAATCACACTTCATTTAAAATAGTTTTAGAATAAAGTATCATGAAAAATCTGTAACTTCTCTTAATCTCTATTTAGAATCTATAAATTAAGGGGGGGATGGCGTCCTATTTAACTGCCTTGGCGTAGTTCTTCACCCATTCCTCGGCCTGCCGCTTCACCTTGGCCACCGTGGCTTCAGTGCCGTGGGTCTCCTCCAGTTGCAGATACTTTTTGTAGATAACCTGCATCTTGTTGGGTTTCAGCTTCTGGAGTACAGCACGTTCCAGGACGTTTCTGTGAATGGAATTTAAGAATTTAAGATTAGGATTATAAAGAAAGTACTTTTCCCCTCGATATGAACTCACCTCGCCGAGTCTATGAGATCCGCCTTGATCAGCATGTCCACATACACCGACCAGATGTCAATTCGCTTCGGATACGAAGTGACCACATCGTCGAGCAGTGTCTGGGCCATGTCGTTGGCCTCGTTCTTGGCATACAGCTTGGCAAAGGACACAATACAGTTGATGTCTGAACAAAATGGTAATTTACAAATTAATATTTAATTCAAAAAGTAAATAAAAACAAATCCTTACGTTGCTGATTCGGCAGCACTCGCAGTGCCCGCTGGAGCAGGGCATGCACCTGGTCGGACTTGCCCAGCCAAAAGTAGGCCTCGGCTGCCACGGGCCACACCTTCAGCTCGGCCTTGAACTTATTGAGAACGGTGGTCAGCACGGCAGTGAGGCGCTCCCTTTGATTGTTTTTCTTCAGAATATCAATGACACTTATGTAGATCTCCAGGGGATCGTTGCAACTGAGGGCCTCCTTCAGCACATCATCGAAATTGGTGCTGTAGACGAGCTCAATGTTGAGCAGGGCGCTCCACATGTTCCTCAGTTCCTGGGACTCCCGGAAGGATATGGTGGAAATGGCACGGCGGGCCAAGTCGCGAGCCTTCTCGATCTCGGTGTTGGAGAGTAGGAAGGCGATGTACTTTAGCCAGGAAATGCTACTGTTTGGCTGGGATATAACCAGTCGCTCGAACTCATCGATGCTCTCCAGGCGCGCATTGGGATCGGCATTGTGGTTCTCAATCTCTCGCAGCCGCTGCTCCTCTTTAACCTCCGCCTTGGCCTTCTCCTTGGCACTTAGACGCTTCTTCTTCGCCGGCTGCACATCTGCTCCCTCCTCTTGGTCATCATCGTCTTCGTCACTGGAAGCTGCCTGCTTCGGATCGCTCTCCCAAAAGCTGGACACACCGGGCAAACGCGTTTTGGCCTCCACTCCATTGGTCTTGGCTGTCTCGGTCCTTGGCACTCTTGGCCGGTTTCTTATCCTCGAAAAAGAGCTGGCCATTCTGCTTGGGCTTCTCCTTGGCAGTGCCATTTGTCAGGGATTGAGTCTTCTTTTGGCCCTTGGCGGGTTTTTCAACCGCCTCCTCCTCCTTCAACTTTCGCTTGCTGGCGGCTACGGCTTCAGTTTTGGCCTTCTTCTTTGACAATGCCTCCTCAGTCTTGACCTTCTTCTTGGCGGCGGTTTCATCCAGTTTCAGCTTCTTGGCCTTCACAGCGCTTTCCTCCTCAGCCGCCGATCGCTTCGCATCTCTCCAGATGCGCCAAACATTCTCGGGCACAGCGATGGGCAGCTTGGCGTGTATGAAGGCAATATTGCAGAAGTCACCCTGTCGGAGGTCCACGCTGCCAGTTTTCTCGATGTCGTTGGGATGCAGGCGAATGGGACAGATGACCAGCGGATTGGTTCCCTTCTTCAGCGAGCATATTGCCACGGACTCCAGTTTCAGCAGAACCTTGGCCTTCATGCCGGCTCTGCCGACCAGATTTGCGGGCAGCTGGGCGCCGCTCTTCGCGATGTGCTCAATGTCCAGCTTCTTGTTGCTGATCAGCAGCACATTGCTGGAGTAGTCAATCCACAGAATGACCGCCTGGTGCTTGCTGTCCACCGGGGGGGGAGCTGTGCCGGCCAGTTCGGAGAGCAGCAGAACGCCTAGATCACCGGCCGCAGTGTCCTCCAGTTTGTAGACCCAATTATGGGTCTGCTGATCGATGCCCTTAAACACAACGCTTATCCTCTCGCCGATGGAATAATTGGCAATGGGGGCTGAGCTATCCTTCAGCGCTCTCCTAATTATCTCCACTTCATTCAGATACTCCTCCACCAGCTGGGCTGTGCCACTCAAGTCCCCGTTCCACACATCGGTGAGCTTGGCGGAGACCGTCAAAGTCTTGGTTTCCACCTCCTTGCTCAGCACTTTGACCATCAGCAGCTGCTCGGGTTCCAAGTCAACGGCCATGTTCTTCACAGCATTCAAGCGCAGCATCTTGACGTGCACCTTCACCGGCTTGTTGTAGTTGCGAATGCACACCATCAGCTCCACCACCTGATCGTTGACCGACTTGACGTAGGAGCGCAGGATGTCGCCCACTGCCACCGATGACCAGTCCTTGGTGAGTTGGCTGCTAAAATATGCCACGTCGCGTACACTGAAGATGTTCTGCTCAATGCAGGCGGCGCCGGTTAAGGTGCCAGCAGGATGGACTCGCATCTGGGCGTGCAGCAGCTCAGAATAATCCGAGAGCAGTCTCAATGGTATAAAACCAGCAAACTCCTCCACCTTGGGATGCCCCTCCTCCTCGTCATCTTCCTCCTCATCCTCCGCGGCATAAGTGATCTTAATCTCCAAACCAGCGTCCAAGGCATTGGTCACCTCAATGGGACAGATTTCACCCAGCTTGAACTTGTCCTCGGGCAGCGTGAGAATGATTTGATCCTTGCTGCGGCTCAGAATGCGAAACTTGGTGGTCTGTCCCTCGAAGAAGGAGCTCTGACCCTTGAGGTTTTGCCTGTGGAGGACTCCCTTGATGCCGTTGCCAAACTTAACGAGCACATAGTTCGTCTCGCAGCGGACCACAGTGCCGGTGTAGACGTTGTCCACCTGGGCGGCCGTGTAATCGGTGAGGAGCTTCAATCCCTTGGCCAAGTACTCGCTGCGGTTGCTCAGATAACAGACCTTGCGGTCCGTGTCCACTTCGAGGACCCGGCACTTTAGCTGCTGGCCCACATCGTAGCGGGCATTGGGCGCCAGATAGAACTGCTCCAGAATGCCGTTGACCTTGCCGATCTTCACCGCCCAGCCTTTGATCTTGTCGTCCCTGCGGAACACCTTGGCTGTGACCAGGTCGCCCGGTTTGATGTCCTCCAGGCTGTAGAGTTTCTCGTTGACCAAATTGGGATCGTCCGAGCAGTAGTAGAGGGATTCAATGACATCGTAGCCAAGAATGCGCACCTTGTGCTTCGTCTTTCGTCCGTACTTGGCCAGAACTTCGTCCTTGTCGTAGTTCCCCTTGAAATTCGCCCGGATGGAGCCATAGGAGATGATGCCTTTGAACCTTTTGTTAAGCAGCAGCACCACTCCGCCGCTGCCCAGTCGTAGGACCTTGCTCTTCTCCACCACGGCGCCCACCTTGATGGGTTCTCCCTCTCCTTCTTCGGTCTCTTGATCGCCGGCTCCGGCCTTGATGTCCAGGTTGAGGGTCAAGTACACCAGCTTTGTGAGGGGCATCACGTAGAGCACCCTGGCGTTGTATTCCTCATTCAGTTCGTAGGCCTCCACAGTCTCCAGGGCGTTGGCCAGGTGGTGCTCGTTGATGTAGGCGTTGAAGGATTCGTTCATAATGCTGCCCTTGAGGCCGTCTTTCAGATGCTTGCCCAACTTGAACCGGACAATGCTGCCGGGCAGAATGTAGTCCAAATTGGTCTCGTTCTGGCTCTTGATCTTCATCTGGTCCTGCTCCACCTGGACGCAGGTGCAGGTGCTCTGGTGGGCGTCGTGCTTCACCTGCTTGACTTTCAGGAAGGCCAACTGGCCCACGTGCAGCGTCTGATTCGGCTCCTCGCAGGGCAAAAACGCCTGCAGTCCCTGTACACCCGTCTCGATGACATAGCCGTGCTCCTGAACCTCCTCCACGGCGCCGGAGAAGATGAAGCCCTTCTTGATGCTCTTGTGGTGCAGGCTGGCATGAATGTCGGCCGGCTTGAGGGAGAGCAACAGCGAGATCCGGTTGCTGTCCAGCTTTTCTGTCTTTATGGCCTTGCCGTAGACGATGCGGCCCACCGGGAAGAGTTCTGTGAGGTCGTGGTATTCGCTGGTGTCGCCCGACATGGCCGACTTGGCCACGCGAGTGTATGCCTCCGATATGTCCGCCACCAGAGTGCGGGCAAACATCCGGCCGGGCAGGGCGATTTGCAGCGTGGTGGCGCTCGTCTCCTTGACCACTCCCATGACCAGCATGTCCTCCTGCAGAGTGTCCATGTTGAGGGTTTCCGCGGAGAACGCTTCCAGCTGCTCATTGTTGTCCTCGGTGAGTTCCTTGAGAAAGTTATCCTTCGGCTTTTGAACCTTTTTCGTCTTCTTCTGCGACGCACCAAATACCTGCACAGGGAAAATGAAAAAGTATGTACCACTTGAGCGCTGATTTCTCGCAGAAAACTCACTATATTCGAGTTGCTGTCGGCTGTCTTGGCCTCGGCGTGGATGGTCCCGCCTCGGGGGAAGCTTTTCTCATTGGGAACCATGGCTAAACTCTGTAATTAACAATTTTAAAAAACAAAAATCAAGCAACGTGCCCACAACTACACGTGCTACACAGAGTGACCATGTCACAGTAAATGGCATATGCCACAAGAATCACCAAAAAAAATACCAGAAATGCACTAAGGCGTCAAAGAGACGGAAATACCGCGAATTGAACGTGCAGAGCTACCTTCGCCCGGCACACATGTGAGTTTTGAAAAGCAACTTTTAAAAAATGCAAACTTTACGCGAATTTACGCGTAAAACCAAGCGCGGAAACATCCTGAAGATCGTGCGGGAGCACTACCTGCGCGACGACATTGGCTGCGGCTCCGATCTGTGCCAGCAGTGCTTCCAGAACGAGGTCTACCAACTGACCTCCCAGCATGAGATCCAGAGCAGCCTCTTCAAGTTCCCCCACTACATTGTCTTGGACACCAATGTGGTCTTGGATCAGATCGATGTGCTGGAGGAGGATGTCCTCCACAATGTGATTGTCCTCACCACAGTCCTCAACGAGGTGAAGCACAAGAGCTCCGCCATTTACAAGCGCTTCAATGAGCTTGTCCACGATCGCACCAGGAATTTCTATGTCTTCGTCAACGAGCATCACAAGTGAGTTAAAAACATAAGTACTCTTTGCCAGAAATACCTATAATCCTGTTGCAGGGACACCTATGCGGACCGGGAGCCGGATGAGACTGCCAACGATCGTAATGACCGCGCCATTCGGCTGGCCACCAAGTGGTATGACGACCACCTGCAGGCCTCGCAGTCCTCCAAAGGCTTCGAGCGCAGCGGTCGAGCTGCCACTCGGGTTATTCTGCTCACCGATGATGCCGGAAACCGGGCCAAGGCCGAGGCCGAGGGCATTCTGGTGGCCTCTGCTGCGGAGTATGTGAAATCCCTGGAAGACTTTCCGCTGCTGGTGGACAAGCTGTCGCGCAATACGTTCGAGAATGAGAAGAAGGGTCTGCCCCAGTATCCGGCGCATTTAAGCATGAAGGAGCTGCTCGAGGGGCTGCGAAACAAGAAACTACTGCAGGGCGCCTTCCAGGCCTCCAGGGAGAACTATCTCGAGGGCAGTGTCAATGTGGAGCAGTACGAGAAAGGGGTAAGTAAGCCGAAATACTCTCCTTTCTCTCGGACTCTATCTTACGCTTTGATTGCAGATTTTAATCCAAGGACGCGAGGCGCTCAATCGAGCCGTGGACGGCGACCTGGTGGCTGTGGAGCTGCTGCCAGAGAGCGAATGGTCGGCGCCCAGCGAGATTGTTCTGGAGGAGAAGAATGTCTATGCGGACGATGTGCCCAGCGAGGAGCGGGCCGCCGACGAAAAGGATATGCTGAAGCAAGTGCAGGCGGCGGCTGCATCCGCAGAACGCACACCCACCGGCCGCATTGTGGGCATTGTGCGACGCAAGTGGCGTCAGTACTGCGGCATTCTGCAGCCCAGCCTCATTGAGGACACCAACCGGCACATTTTTGTGCCCGCCGACCGAAAGATTCCCCGCATCCGCATCGAGACCCGGCAGGCGGCCATGCTGCAGAACCAGCGCATCATCGTGACCATCGACACCTGGCCGCGGAACTCGCGCTATCCGCACGGGCACTTTGTGCGCTCCCTGGGCCCGCTGGGCAACATGGCCACCGAGAACGAGGTGATTCTGCTGGAGCACGACGTGCCGCACTGCAAGTTCTCGGAGGAGGTGCTGAGCTTCCTGCCAAAGCTGCCTTGGACCATCACCGAGGAGGATTACGCGAAGCGTGTGGATCTGCGTGATCTGTTCATCTGTTCGGTGGATCCGCCAGGCTGCACGGACATTGACGATGCCCTGCATTGCCGGGAGCTGCCCAATGGCAATCTGGAAGTGGGCGTTCACATCGCCGATGTGAGCCACTTCATTCGACCGGGCAATGCCCTGGATAAGGAGGCAGCTGCCAGAGGAACCACCGTGTATCTGGTGGGCAAGCGCATTGACATGGTGCCCGAGCTGCTCAGCTCCAATCTTTGCTCTTTGGTTGGCGGCGTGGAGCGTTTCGCCTTCTCCTGCGTGTGGGAGGTGGACCAGGAGGCGAATGTGCTGGCCAAGCGCTTCCACAAGAGCGTTATCAAGTCCAAGAAGGCCATGACATATGAGGAGGCGCAGCTGATAATCGATGACCCAACGCAGCAGAATGAGATAGCCAAGTCCCTGAGGCATCTCAATCGCCTGGCCAAAATCCTGAAAAAACGACGCATGGACAATGGGTAAGCTTTCCTCAACCGAATATCCTTAAGGTTTTTCATGGAATCCCTTATTTACAGAGCCTTGGTGCTGGCCTCGCCGGAGATTCGCTTCCAGGTGGACAGCGAGACCCACGAACCCCTCGAGGTGGAGGCCAAGCAGATGCGCGAGACCAACTCCATGGTGGAGGAGTTCATGTTGCTGGCCAACATCACGGTGGCCGACCACATTGCCTCTGAGTTCTCCGAGTGCGCCGTTCTGCGTCGCCATCCCCGGCCGCCGCCCACCAACTTTGATCCGCTGGTGAAGGCCGCCCGCTACCAGGGCTACCAGGTGGACATTGAGTCGGGCTTGGCGCTGTCGCATTCGCTGGATAAGTGCGTTAAGAAGGATAATCCCTATTTTAACACCATGATTCGCATTCTCACCACGCGCTGCATGATGCAGGCGGTGTACTTTATCAGCGGCAGCCTGCAGAAGGAGGAGTTCTTCCACTACGGCCTGGCCGCACCCATTTACACGCACTTCACCTCGCCCATTCGTCGCTATTCGGACATTATGGTCCACCGGCTGCTGGCTGCCTCCATAGGCGCCGATAGCACTTATGCCCAGCTGCTGGAGCGCAAGGCGAACGAGGAGATATGCCACAACCTGAACTACCGCCACAAGATGGCTCAGTATGCGGGCCGTGCCTCTGTGGCCCTCAACACGCATCTGTTCTTCCGCGGCAAGGAGGAGGACGAGGAAGGCTATGTGCTGTTCGTCCGCAAGAATGCCCTGCAAGTGCTCATCCCAAAGTACGGCCTCGAGGGCACCCTGTATCTGAAATCCGACAAGGATGGCAAGAGCGGTTTGGAGCGCACCAAGAGCGAAATTGTCTTCACCTTCAACGAGGAGGATTATACCCAACGTTGCGGCAATGTGGTCTTCCACTCCTTCGACCCAGTCACTGTTCGACTCAGCCTGGACTCTAGCAATGTGCAGCACGAGAAGTTGGTCTTCCGGCTGGTCAAGCCCTACATCAAGGGGTTCAGTGTGGAAGCGGCAGAGGCTGAGCAGGCAGCAGACGCTGCTGCACCGCCCTCAAAGAAGACGAAGAAGGATAAGAAGAAAAGGTAATCCTTTCGCATCCTTAGGATATAGAATATAAGATGAAATTGAGCAAATTTATAACTACAATTTGTTTGTAATAAATAAAAGAATTATTTTTTATAGCTTAGCGTTCAATTCAATCCATTTCCCAACGTTCCAGCGGCTCTCCCGATTTTTGAGAACCTTTGATCCGGGCATTTCTATAGGGTTCTCGGTATGCCACTTGTGTTCTACATTTTCCAGTCGCATTGCAAAGTTTCGACTTCAAAGCGACGGTTGTGGTCAGTTCGTTTAACACACAAAGCTTATAGAGGATATATAGGAAAAGATATATATCAATTATATTATATAAAATCAGATATAACTCTATATAAACGATATGGAACCGGGTGCTGGTGCGGTGAATAACGAAGGCAGTAAGTTTTATATGAAAATGAAAAAACTGAAAGAAAGAAAGTGTTGAATATAATTTTTCAGTGAGTAATCACATGATTCGAGTGGATTATATAAAAACTGGAATAAATATATAGAGTTAATTAGCAAAATGAAAAGTTAAAGACAATAGAAAAGTGTTATAACATGAGTATAACTTCTTCAAGGATCTCTAAAGATCAGTTAACTCTTGAGAGAGGTTTAAATTTCAATTAAAAATAGCTTATAAATTCATTTTTCAAGGATTTAAGCTATGAAAAACAGGTTTAAAAAGTTATAAATGTACTTAAAGTGTTATTTTAATCCTTTATCTCAAGATCTCTCCCTCCAACTATGATGTAATTTCCTTCTGTGCCCCAAAACTTGAAGCACTCCATATTAATGATTCGCGATTAGCTTATTCCGCCTTGGGTCCAATGGCCAGGTGAAATGACGTCTGGCTTATGCTCAAGCGTCTGACTCGGCGGTATATAAGCTCAAGGCGATATATAGAGGCTATATAGAAAATCAGTTCAGTGACCGCGACATTTAGAATATTTTAAATTCAATGCAAGCTCGCGTTGTAATTTAGTTTCAGCGCCTAAGTTATGCAGCAATCCTAGAGGCAGACTTAAGTGAAAACGCGAGCAATGTGCCCTGATATTTGATTCCTTTTTACATAGATGACTCCATCTGCGGCATGCCAGTGGAGGCCCACGATCCCTTGTACCTGCAGGCCTACCGTCAGAGCATTCAGAATCCGGATGCCTTCTGGGGGGAGCAGGCTCAATTACTGGACTGGGATCGACCCTGGCAGCAGGTGCTGGACAACAGCAATCCCCCCTTTACCAAGTGGTATGTGGGTGGCTATCTGAATGCCTGCTACAATTCCATCGATCGGCACATTCTGGCCGGCAGGGGCTCCAAGGTGGCCCTCATCCACGACAGCCCGCTGACGGGCACAGTGCGCCGGGTGACCTATCAGGAGCTGTACGACCAGATTGTGTTGCTAGCCGGGGGCCTGGCCAAGCTGGGCGTGGTCAAGGGCGATCGTGTGGTGATCTACATGCCCCTGATCCCGGAGACCATCATTGCCATGCTGGCCATCGTTCGGTTGGGCGCCATTCATTCGGTGGTCTTTGGTGGCTTCGCCGCCAGGGAGCTGTGCTCACGGATCGAGCATGTGGAGCCGAAGCTGGTGATTGCCTCCAATGTGGGTGTGGAGCCGGGCAAGGTGGTGCCCTACCTGGACATACTCCACTCGGCCATTCATATGTCGCGCTGGAAGCCTCCGCATCGGAATATCATCTTCCGTCGCGACAATGTCATCCCAGACATGAGCAGGCTGGACCCGGCGGCGGATGTTCTCTGGGCTGATGTTCTGAAAATGTCGGAGGGAGAGCAGCCGGTGGCCTGTGTTCCCATCGAAGCCAACGATCCGCTGTATATCCTGTATACATCGGGCACCACGGACAAGCCAAAGGGAGTCCTGCGCACCATTGGTGGTCACCTGGTGGCGCTGATGTATACTCTGCGAACTATATACGGCATCAGTCCCGAGGACACCTGGTGGGCGGCTTCGGATATGGGCTGGGTGGTGGGACACTCTTACATTTGCTATGGACCCCTGTGCCTGGGAGCCACCAGCATAATGTACGAGGGCAAGCCAGATCGCACCCCAGATCCTGGTCAGTACTTTAGGTGGGTTAAAAATCGAGTGAAAAATATGAAAATTATCTAAATGCTTTAATGCTTTAATGATTTATCCCCTTTCCTTGCCAGAATCATTGACCAGTACCAGGTCCGTTCAATTTTCTCGGTGCCCACCTCCTTCCGGGTGATCCGTCGCGCCGATCCGGACATCAGCTATGGCCGCCAGTACTCCACAAAATCCCTGCGAGCCATTTTCATTGCCGGCGAGCACTGTGACTATGAGACCAAAAACTGGATAGAGAAAACCTTCAAGGTGCCGGTGCTCAATCACTGGTGGCAGACGGAGACGGGTTCCGCTGTAACGGCCACCTGTTTGGGCTTTCAGCAGAACCGCAGTCCGCCCACCTACTCCACGGGCCTGCCCCTGATGGGCTACGATGGTGAGTGATGCTCCAGATGGCTTGGAATTGAAGAAATATATATATATTAAAGTCCTGGGACATCTCTCTTGCAGTTAAAATCCTAAATCCCGATGGCAACGAGGCTCAGACCATGGAGTTGGGAAGGATTGTGTTGAAGCTGCCACTGCCGCCAGGCAACATGGCGACTTTGTATAAGAACGAGGAGCTCTACCGGAAGTTGTACTTTCAAAAGTTTCCGGTGAGTGGGAAGTCTGACTGTTTGATGAGGGAAAGGAATCCCACATTCTAAACTAACTTCAATCTTCATTTAATTATTGATTTTTGTTAATAATCCTCTCCCATTTCAGGGCTACTATGACACCATGGATGCTGGCTATAAAGACGATCGTGGCTATATTTTTGTAACAGCTCGCGATGATGATGTTATCAATGTGGCTGGTCATCGACTATCCACCTCGAGTTTGGAAGATGCTGTCCTGCGGCACCCAGACGTGGTCGATGTGGCTGTCTTTGGTGTTCCCGAGGCCACCAAGGGTCAGGTGCCGCTCTGCCTGTACATACCCGTCGAGAACTGCAAGAAGACCGATGCCAAGCTGTCGACGGAGATTATAAAGCTAATACGGGACGTGGTTGGACCCATCGCTGCCTTCCGCCTGGTTACCTCTGTGAGCAGCCTGCCACGTACTCGTTCCGGCAAGACGATGCGCAAAGCCATGGCGGATTTTGCCCGGAATGAGCGCGTGATCCTGCCAGCCACCATTGAAGATGCCACTGTCTTCAGCGAGATACGGCGGGCACTGCAGCATTTGGGTTACGCAATGACTGCCCCCGAACCGACAGTGGCCAAGCTGCTGGACTGAAGGACTGCGTGATGATGATGATGATGATGTCCTTTTTCCCCCTTATAGTTTGTACGATTCCCGAGAATGGAAATAAAATTTAAGCAGGTTTTTCTGGGGTTTTTCCTCCGTTTATTTGCGTAGGCCGCAAAGTGGCGAAAATAATTTAAATGTTAATCGCTGGGCAACCGTGACCTATTCGCATGAACTACACATGTTCCTCCCTGCACTGACGCACTATAACCACAACCAACTGAAACCCAATCAGTTTATTCAAATTTTGTGCAAATTTTGCGCTGCTGCTCCTCCTTCTTGCCTTTTTTGCTAGTGACATATGGATGGCATTGTCATTGCGTTATTATTTTTGCCTGATTTGTGCACATCAAAGATGACAGATAATGGCGGCTAAATGTAACCCAATTAGTGGATGGATGCTCGAAAAGTGGACAAGTGGGGCGAACCTCTAATGTAATATGTAGTGTCCATTATTTTGATGGAAAGGAAAGGAAAGTGTGTCATGTTGTGGCTGTAATAAATAAATTATATTATTTATGAAGGAAAAAAGTATAGAAGTTTAAGATAAGTTCTTTATCTTTAGAGTTTTCTGTATCTTTAATTGGTTTGTTTTAATTCCTGATGCTAAAACCTTTTAACAAGGTTTATGCTACTCCTTAAAGCATAAATTCCTTTCAATGTTCTCTTTTGATATCCTTGAGTTTACCCACTATATATCTTAAATTCTCTTAGTTTTAATAAATTAAAGTTAGAAAACAGTTTTAGGACTAACTATAGCTTCAGCAACAGCTTCATCCCGACTCCCTACTCCTACTGTCCACTAAGCCGCATCCTAAGCAAATCAATAAAATCTTCCTCTTCACCGACTCGACTATATAGTTATAGCTTCATCCGTTTCTGGCCAAGCTCCTTGGAGCCTGACGTCACAGTCGAAAATTCCTGACAAGGATTTAGCATGCAAAACACGCACAGATTCAAATTAATTGCAACGCTTCGCCTGCAAATCCCAGTCTCATAAACCGGAGATTACTCTGCTTACGCAAAGTGCAGCCGCCAGGACTTGGCTTTAAACCCAAGAGCTTAAAGCAGGTCCTGCTCCAGCGTAAAACTTCGATGAAAGGTATTAATAAGTATAACTACCTATAAATATCCCATTGCTGCCGCTGCCACTGGCCACTGATCATAAAAGTGCCAACTTTTACAACATAATTAAGAGCTGATAAACTTATATAATAGATAAACATATTGGGCAACTCGGTGGGTTGCCATCATGCCAAGTGTGTGTGTGCCAAGTGCACACAATGTGAGGCAGCGCATCGTGCTCTGGTCGAAGTCGGTGGCGTATGAGCAATGTTTGAGCACGCCCACCAAACGTATTCCTCCCCCCCTGGGCAGGAGAGCGCAACATGTGGTCCCCCTGCCTCGTTGTTTGTGTGCTCCTTCCGCGACAGCCAATCAGAGGCCGCCTTACGAACTGCGTTCGTCCTCAGCGAAAAGTAAATAAAAGCGGATTTCCTGGCTGGACAGGACATCATTCGAGTGCTTGCGTTCAACAAGTCCAGCAAACGGAGCAGCAGCTGAACTCCAGTGTTTTAAACAAAAGAGTAAACCTTCAAGTTTAGACATCTTTGTGGAAGTATCCATATCTCAAATCCTCTCAAATCAGGTTTGTAATAGTGTTTTTATTTTGGGTTTAACTAAAAAGTGAAAGCTTTAGTGGCAAAACTAAAGTGTTTTTGGTAAAGTAAAGCCAAGTAGAACTAATAAGATTTTAAAGTGGAAATTAAGCAAAACGGTTACGGAAATTAATTAGCTAAGGTTTTGAATATTAGAGTTAGTATTCTTCAAGTTTAAAAGGAGAAAAGAGAAATTTAAAATACTTTATGCATTAAAAACGTTAAGAAACTTGAACTTAACTTAAAATTTGATTTGTTTTAAGATGTAATGTATCTGCTAATGCTTAATTTAAAATAGTTTAAAGCTTTTAAAATAACTTTAGTCATTATAGTAGCTTGGTAAAGCATTATTTAATATTAAAAACTACAGAAAAAGAGGGTTTTAGTGATACTTTTTTAAGGAGTATAGCTAAAATGACTTCTTTCTATACTTCTTCTTTCTTCTTTCAATTCAAAAACTCATTTAAAAATATCAAAAATACATTTTATAATTCTAATTCTAATAAATAACTAAATATTCTAACATTTGCCAATACAAACCAACTAGGAAATGCCTTTTAGTCCATCATCAAAACCAAAGCACACTTCATTGATTGGTGTTCGTGCATCGTAGTTAAGCTCTAAACAAGCGACAGCAGTTTGGATCCTTAAAACGTGTCCTTTTGGCACATTCCTTGCCTCCTGGTAACACACTTTTAAGCTAAATAGATGAAGGCGAGACACGTATGCATATGGTGCGCCTTTTGCATGCCAACTGCATTCCAATCACAGCACACGGGGCGTATGAGTGATGAGTGATACCTGAGGGCACAACAGGCAACAGGGAGGATAGCTTGTGCCGCCTCCCACTCCGGCTAATAGAAACAAATTGTCTGTTAGGTAAACACATTACGGTGGCATTAGGGCTGCCTGCCTGCAAAGTGGAAACTCCCAAAGAGAGCCTGCAACGCAGACAACTCCATTTATGCATAATACTTTGCCATGGCAGCAGCACTGCCAGCAACTTGGCTTGGCAATCAGGCACGTAGCATTAAGATCATTACACTTAATCAAAATTTGCCAGGGGGGTGAGAAACGAGAGCTGCCCTCCAGCTCCGGGATGAATGAGCAGATGGCGTCCTTGATGGCAACCTTTTGCTAGCGAAATAATCCAATAAGCCTGACACCCGCTAACGATGTCAATCGTGCTTCCTGCACATTACTCTAAACTTGCAGCATGTCCTTCGCACAGTTCTTTGTCGCCTGCTGTCTGGCCGTTATCCTGCTGGCGGTGGCCAACACTCAAGCATCAGCAGGCCAGGCACCGGCACTATGCGCGGCCGGCATCGTCGAGGAGATGCCACCGCACATCAAGAAGGTGTGCCAGGCGTTGGAGAACTCGGATCAATTGTCCTCGGCCCTCAAGTCCTACATTAACAATGAGGCCTCCGGTAAGTGGAAGTCTAAGAAATATATAACATTTTCCAGGTCATTTTATATATGTTTATATTTAAGTTATTTTATAATTTCTCTTCTCAGCTTTGGTTGCCAGCTCGGACGACCTGCTGAAGAACTACAACAAACGCACGGACGTCGATCACGTCTTCCTGCGCTTCGGCAAACGTCGTTAAGGTCTTCTACCCCCTCCCAAAAAGGACACTATAGCAAGCCCAATTTGATCCCACGACGACACAGGACCTTGACCAACGAGCGGCGAATCGTTTCTGTTCCACACACACACACAAAAGCTCAACACACACACTTTTTGAAGTATTCGGCATAATTATGTAAATGTAATCAATGGCAAAACTCAGAACTATACTCAATTGGAAGCTCTCTAGTTCATTAAATAGCAAATCGATGTGTCCAATGTTTCTATAAAAAAAAGTCACACACATGTTTGTACATACCCAAAGACCCCCGAAACGTTCTGCACCAAGCTGATACATTTTTTCTTTATATACAAAATTGTTTTGTTAATTGTTTATTTCCTTCACCTACTAATGTTATACAAAGTAAACATTTAGTAAACTTAATATGCGTATTAGAGGCAGCTATCTCACACATATATTTCCCTAGCATGAAGCACTAATATTAAATAACTAAAAAATATGTTTTCAAATCCTATCAAGTCTTGTGTTAATCTTTTAAATAAAGACAAACTTTTCCTCTCAATATATGAATGCATGACAAAATGCAATTGAAACTGGTGTATTTTTGGGTTTATAACAATGGGATAATGATTAAAAGATATAGTATATAGCACAAGGTTTAACTGGAGTAGATTTTTAGCATATAAATCAAGATCTTGAGCAAAAATTGCTTTCGTTTTTAGCCTAGAAACCTAATTAGGAGTTATTTTGCTTACTTCCAATGATTTATTAGGAATCTTGTTCGTTTATACAATTTATAGATTTTATTTTAGACAATTTTTAGAATAGATATTCCACATTCATATATTTTCAATACTAAAATATAGGAATTATTTAAACCAGTTCAGCCCGAGAGGAAATAATAAAATTATTGTCTATTTTACTAAAATATAAAATAAAGTCTTTATTGTAGGGCAGCTTTGGCTAATAAACGTTTTATATTTACAAGAATTTAATATTATATTTTACTGGAATTTATAAAAAAAGGTTAGTGCTAGGCTTTAAAATATATAAAAACGTAGGAAGCTTTAAAAAAAAAGACACATAAACATAACAAATTTTAAAACTGCCTCCAGATCCGTCTTGACACTCTCCCAAAATTATATAAAATAATTTATATAATAATAAAATATATATAATACAGTCGTTATCTTTATCCCAGCCGCTAAATAAAATCACCAAAGAAAAAGTCAGGTTTTTTTTTTATCAATTTTTAACAACACTTTATTTTCGTGTGCGTTTTTCGAATTCTGAGAACTAAATTATAAGAAATAGATCCGACAGAATATGATAACTATCATATTTAATTATGAACGCCTTTTATTTATTTTAAATTAAGGGAATTTTCTTTTTAGTATTGAAATAAACTCAGTACGACACTATATTCTTTAAGATTGCATTCGTTATGTTCCAAATTTGGAAAATATTGCCTGGAAGCACACTTTTCATATAGTTAAGAAAAATATTACATAAATTTCATATAATATAAATGTTTGGTAAATTTTTAAAATATTCTTTTTCAAAATTTGAATAGGTTTTCCTGAGATTTGACTTATATGGTAAGTAGGCACTTGTGTATTTGTGGATATGGAAACATCATCAAACGCTAGTTCCATTGTTTGCTTTTGGCAACCAGAAGTAGTATCATATTTTGTGTGAATATATTTGGTTAATGGGTTCCACGGATCGCAGTTATTTTCGCTCCATTCGGTTATATTTTGTTTTCAATATTTTGCTTTTGCTGAAAGAAATCATTAAAAGTTTCCATTTAATTGCATATTGGGTTTAGGTGATTGCTGCCATTTGAAATGCTTTTTATTAAATCAATAAAGAATTAAACAAATAATAGAATAAGTTAAATCAAATTATTTGACACGAAAACGGGAAATAATGCAGTTAGCTCATGTCTATATCTTTGTATATATATTAAATGCCAAAGCATGTAAATTAAAATATTTATATACCATTCACAAATGATTTTCTTTGTCTCTGATCTCTTAAACATATATCAGTTTTGATATTTGTAAATCGATTTTCTGGTTTTTGTGTTATTTTAATTATTATTCTTTTGCTGCCATCTCATCTATGTATATTTGGAGATCCGTTAAAGGATATTTAATATCAATTTGGAACATATTATTTATTATTTCTTAGAGAGTTCAGTTCTAAAATGTTGGAGATTTGATCTCCTTGAAATATCAATCAGCCTTTTCGTTTGATAATCAGGTTTTTATATAGTTTCTTAGCGAACAAATTATTTGACTTTGTCTTAACTATAAACAAATAAAATCATTTTATACATAAATCAAAATATATAAATAACATAAAAGTGCAACATATAAAACAAAATATTTCATATATTTATAATCTCTTGGTTTTTTTTTTAATATACTTTTTGTTTGTTTTTTTGTTACTTGTTTTGTTTTTAGTTGTTGTTTGTTTTGAGATTACCACCATTGGACAAATCCATTTTAGATCGTTTCCTTCACACTTGATAAGCCTTTAAATGCTTTCATTTTGATTTCTCATTAAGATATCATTCATTCCTGTAAAAAACAACTAAATGCTACGGTTTATATGTGAAATGCGTCAAAAGGGCCACATTTTGTTTTATGTAGAACTCAGCACGACTCAGTAAGAGTTACAAATTACAGATAAAAGGGTATTCAAGTATTTAAAGTTCATAAAGCGGACAAATCGGACATAAATATATATAATTTTCCTTGCTGAGTTCATCATATTCTTAGAGTTTTGTATATTTTTCTTTGGCTTTGACCTTAACTTACCAAAATATTTAAAAATTGTTATACTGATATTGTTTTGTTTGTACTTTCAGTGCTTTTGCTTTTATCAATTTGTAAATTTATCTAATTTAGCTATTATTTGGGCAGTTTACGCTCAATCAAAAATGTATATTCGCGACACTATCTCAATAATTAATTGATTAATTGTCGTACGTTGTATGTTCGGGGCGCTTTTCGTCACATTTGTTTCTAGGATTTACCCTGAGGTTTGGTTCAGGTTATTTGCACTTTAATTATAGTCTTGCGTTTCTTGTTCATAGCTTGTTTTTTTTATGCTTTTGTTATATTGGCAACATTTCGAATAAAAGTAATATTTTGTTTGCAGTTTCATTCATTTGTTTTTCAGTTTCTTGTTTTTTAAATGCTTTTTGCTTGCTTGCTGTGCTTCTTCGGTTCAGTCTCTTTTATGTTAGCTTCACTTTCGATATTCGATTGCTTAATTACTTTGTACTGATTGATTTTTGTATAAACAAAATATATTTAAAATAATAATTGGTACGCTTAAATAAGTTTAATGCATTAACACACATTTTTGAACATTATTTTATTGACTTTGATATTGGTTATGATTTTTGCATCTTCTGCTAATATATTTTTTTGTGTATTTCGTTATTTGTTTTTCTCAGCTTATTTTATAAGTTACATAAATACGAAATTGTTTGTTTTTCTGCTTAAATTGTTGCTATACGTAATTAGTTGTTGTTGTTGAAAAAAATTAAATAAAACAAAGAAAATTAAAGTCTGGCTTCGGTCATTCACGTCAATATGGTAAAGAAAAATTACATTCTTGCAAAATCATAAACTTCTTTCAGTTATTGGGAGTATATATATGTATATATAGCATAGGGGTTGGGAACCAACTTTCAGTGTCGAGAGCTTATCAACTAAAATCTATACATTGCATTCTTTTTTGTATACAATTTGACATCATTCACAAAATTAATTTAGTTTAGTTCATCGAGAAGATCATGTTCGTACGTACTCATTGTTTTCGTCATATAAGAAATATGATTTATGCATACTTTGGTCACAGTTAAATTGTAATCGTAAATGAAACTAAGGAGCACATGGGGTAATATGGTTCTTGGGATAATATTGGTTCTACTAACAAAACATTAAACAACAACACAGGCAATGCTAGTAATTTTTGTTTAATATTTTCAATCGGGGATTCGGGGGGGGAGACGGAACAAAGACGAATAAAGAAATTAGGCTGCGTAGCAACAGGAGTTGTCTTAAATGCTAAGAAAAAGAGAACTGTATCCTTACAACTAAACTTGTTCTTAAAGTCCGTGTGTGTAGTGTGTATTGTGTGTGAGTGTTATATATAGCAAGATATTTTCCCTTCTCTATGTTTGCCCTAATCCCTTCTATTTGGTTTCTTGGCCTATCGGAGCACGCGCAGCGTTCTGATCAGGGTCGGGAGTGGGATGCGGTTGCGGTTGTCTAGTAATAAGCAGCTGCATTCGAATAGTTCTGCGAGTAGGCCTGCGAATCTGCAATGAGACACCGATGACGGACGCACATATTGAGGAGTGTTTTCGTATCACCTACCATAACCCGTATAATTTCCGCGCTCATCGTATCCCGTGCTCTGCTGCCCGTGCTGACTGTAGTCCGCCTGCCCAGCGGCATTGTAGTCCACGGCAGTAGAGCCGTACTGCTGGCTATAGTCCTGGCTGTACGACTGATACCGCGTGTCCTGCTGGGTGGCATAGCCGGTGGAACTGCTACGAAATGTATATCAGCACCTGCTTAACCGAATCGGAGAGGAAAGAGTGAGTGTCAAGACTTACTTGTAGTTCTGGTACTGGCTCTGGTCATATTCAGTGCCATGGTGAGTCGCATAGCTGCTGCTGGCCGGGGCACTGGTCTGCGATGTGTGAGCCGCATAGCTGCTGCTGCCGCTCTGGCCATAACCATTGTATCCCTGCTGGGTGGCCTGGGTGCTGTAACTGCTCTGTGCATACGGATCCACTTGCTGGGTCTGGTCGTGAGTCTGATAGCTGTGATGGCTATTGAGAGAAGTGACAAATTTAAACACAGTTTTGATGGTTTCTTAAGTCTATCTAGTTGCCATGAATCTTATTAAATAACTTAATGAAGATCAAGGGATATGCACAAGGGAACTGTGTATATTTTCAGACTTCTCTTCTTCTAAATTCAAAGTCTCGAATTGTATAATTTAAGAAAATGTATATTTTATATATGCAAACCCTCACAAGACTATGTTAATGCCTTACCTCTGTGCTGGCGCATGATGGCTTGGCGGGGAGCCGTAAGAGGATTGCGGGGCCATGCTTCCGCCACCGCCTCCGCTGCCGCCCATATGCTGGGAGGAGTGGTACTTGGGCGTCATCGGCCGCTGGCCGTAGGGACTGCCCTCATAGCGACCACGCTTGGGACCAGGACCACCGGGAGCGCCGCGTTTGAGAGCTGGTACCGGTGCGAGTTGTGTATTGGAATTATGTGCCTGATGGTGATGCAAGGGTGGCCGACTCATACCTTGATTGTAGCCGCCCCTGCCGCGCGGTGCTCCTCGCCTTGACATTGAGCCGTGCTCTCCGCTCGGACCGCCGCCCAGCGAGTTGCTGTGGTGGCTATGTGGACCGCCATACATACTGCCGCTGCTGCTGCCATTCATGTGCGGATTGTAGCCGCCGCCGCCACCACGACCTCGTCCGCTGAAGGGGCCACCGCGTCCCCGTCCACGACCCATATAGGGAGGCGGACCTCCGTTGCTGCCGCCGGGGCCTGAGCTGCCGCCATGCGAGTTGCCAGTGGGCGCACCAGATGCCCCATCGGAGCCATCTTCGCCGGTTGATTCGGCCGGCGGTTCGCCGCTCACCGTGGAGGTGGGCACCGGCGACACCGTCTTGTTGTTATCGGCGCCTGTGTGTTGTTTTGGGGCTAAATTTTGGATTGGATCGCGATTTACAAGGAGTTCTTTGGGGCTAGAGGATTGAGAGTTACTCACGCTGCGAGTACAAGGGTGGCCGTCCGCCGCGCATGCCCATCGGAGCACCGCCGCGCGGCTGGTAGCCACCACCTCGTCCCTGGTAGCCCATGCCACCGCGAGAACCGCGCATTCCGCGCGGCGGGCCTGACATCATCCCCTGCATGGGCGGTCCGCCGCCCATTCCACCGCCCCCACCGCCACCGCGCATGCCACCCATGTAGTGACCGCGACCGCGTCCACGGCCCCGATCGAAGCCGCCCCGCATGGGGGCGCCACCGCCGCGGCCACGGAAGCCGCCGCCGCCGCCCCACGAGGGCCGCCGATCGAAGAGGAGGACACTGGGGCTCCTTCCATGCTCCTCGCTCTCTCTCTCACTCAATTGGTTATCTCACACCACGGGGGCACACACGCACAGAGCTGGACGCACACTGCAGCAGGCGCAGTAAGAGGGAAGAAGAAGCGGTGCTCGAATGCCGGAGATTTGCGATTTGCGATTCCGGACGTTTTAATGCTCGCGTCGGCGGATCACGGGCTCTGAAATGGTCACTGAACTGCGGGGAACCCGATGCACTTTCAACAATGGCTTATCTTAATTAACTTATTTATCTAAACATAGTTTTTAAGTGTCCGAAGCGCGTTGGTCGTCGAGTGAAAAAATATGGCGGCGACTATTGATTTTTGTTGCGGGGATGCCAACTTGTCGATGTGCGCATTCTAAGCAGGATTGTCACCCTGTTGTTCAGTGGGTTGAAATTAATAATTTATAATTTATTTATATTAAAATATTAGGAAAACATTTCTATTGTGTCTTCAAATTAAAATTAAATGACAATTAAAATTGCATTTTTAAAATTAAATAGTAATATTGGGTTTTTGGGTTCAAAGTAGTGTAATGAATCCAGAAAAAATTGAGATCTTTATGTAGGCCATCCACAACAGAATTTGTTAAATGAAATATGTGGATAGTATTTAGTAAATACTTTATTTTGTTATATGTTTATAATTTATATAATTTCACTGGTTTTTAGGAGTATCCTACATATTAGCAATAAATTCTTAGCAATAATTGATTGACAGTAAGGATAGAGATAAAATTTTTTTTATTTTTTAAGAGATTGCTTAAATGCCCATTTTTTAATGTTAAGATTATTATGATAAGATTAAGATTATAAGACAATTAAAATTGCATTTTTTAAATTAAATAGTAATATTGGGTTTTTGGTTTCGAAAGTAAAGAATCTAGAAAAAATTGGGATCTTTATGTAGGACATACACAACAGAATTTGTTAAATGAAATATGTTGAAATTATTTAGTAGATACTTTATTTTGTTGTAAGTCTATAATTTATGTAATTTTGCCGGATTTTAGGAGTATCCTACAATAAATTCTTAGCAATAACTGATCGACAGAAGGGATAGAGATACAATTTTTTTTTTAATATTTTAAGAGATTGCTTAAATGCCCATTTTTTAATTTTCTTCTAAGCATTGGTTGCTTTGTGTAAATTAATTATTTTATTTTTATTAAATGTTATTTTTACACACAAGTAATAATAATTATCCGAGGCAGGTAATCTCTTTATCACCTTTGTGATGATTTGGCCAGTTCCCGATTACGGTCACACCGAGGCACCAAGAGGAAAATGGAAAACACTAGTTAAAACGTGAAGAGTTTCGGGCGATTTATTGTGGTTTCAATCTGGTGAAAAGGGACAGGCGACAGCGACAGGATGCCAGGCAAGGTGGGGGTGAAGATCAAGGCGGCGCGCAACCTGCCGGTGATGGACAAGAGCAGCGAGACAACCGACGCGTTCGTTGAAATCAAACTGGCTTCCGTGACCCACAAGACGGATGTCTTCCGCAAGAGCTTGAATCCCACTTGGAACACCGATTGGTAAGATTCCGTGTCCAGGGATTACGTTCTTAAATAACTCCGACGATTCTCGCCAGGTTTCGCTTCGAGGTGGACGATGCAGAGCTGCAGGACGAGCCGCTGCAAATCCGACTGATGGACTATGATACGTACTCTGCCAACGATGCCATCGGCAAGGTTAACATCAGCCTGAATCCCCTGTGCCTGGAGAGCTCTAGTCAGGCGGTGCATGGCAAGGGCACCGTGCTGTCCGGCTGGATTCCCGTTTTCGACACCATGCACGGCATCCGCGGCGAAATCAACGTCATCGTCAAGGTGGATCTCTTCTCGGACGTAAACAAATTCCGACAGAGCTCCTGCGGCATCCCCTTTTTCCACTGTGTGTATTCTTTCTATAAAATACCATAATTTACAGGGAATAACCCTTTTCCTTTACTCACAGCCCAGTGCGTGCCGTTTGGCTACCGCGCCCAGGTGATTCATGGATTTGTGGAAGAGCTGGTAGTCAACGATGATCCGGAGTATCAGTGGATTGACAAGATACGAACGCCCCGAGCTTCGAACGAGGCCCGACAGGTGGTCTTTCTCAAGTTGTCCGGCCAGGTGCAGCGGAGGATGGGCCTAAAAGCCATAAATATGGGCGCCAATGCCGTGATTGGTTATACCCAGTGCTTTGATCTGGAAGGTGATGTGGGCGTGGTGGCCAGAGGAGTGGGCACAGCTGTTACGCTGATCAAAGACACCAGCAGCAGTCAGCCGAATAGCGCGGATGTGGCCCTGATCGAAGAGTGAGTATAAAGAAATGATATGAAAAGGTTAAATTCAGTTTGTGATAATGCTCTTGCTGGGAATTTGCATAATCAGACCCTCTGAGGGTGTTTTATAAGTCACAAAGAGTGATAAAAGATATATATTGTTCTTCTTTACATCTAGAAATGACAGAAATATAATGATTCTTTATTGATATTCAACGACCAAGTCAATATAATTACAAATCTGCAAGAGTATTATTATTTTCCCCTCTTTTACATAGAAAATCTTGAATATTACACCGTTTGCCGACTGTAGAACAAAAACTTTAACGTGTTTTAAAGCAATTTTTCTCTTTTCTTGAACGTTCTCCACCCCACACCGAAATATCTACGACGATGTTCATCCCTCGACCTCTCTAATTTCGATCCTTGTCGTTTTGTATTGCACGTTGAAATCGTTGTTGTTTCGTTGTTGTGTCGTGTTTCTGTTTATAAAACATTTACGTACCACCCTCACTTTCCCACAAAATGGCTAGACTGACACGAAAGTATCTAGACTTCCTCAACTGTGCCGGAGCGAGCAGCTCGAGCTTGCCGCTTTCCGGCCGCACGCCCCAATATCGTCTCAATATATACAGGGAGCCCAGCTCGTCGGCGCCTTCATCTGCGCAAGCGGCGGCAGCGGCGGGCAGCAACGTTGTTTTATTTGGAGAGTGCCAGCAGCGATACAGAGGACGCGGAGCTTATGCAGGATCTAATTCGGCAGGAGGATGAGCGTGGCGACCGGAGTCGCGAGAAAAAGCTGAGACATCGGATGCGTCGCTTGACTCTCTCCTCGAGCAAAGTGTTTACCCAGAAATATGCCACGCTGATACGTCGCATAGAGCCCAAGATACCGGAAAATGCCACTCAATCGCTAAGCAGCATCTTTGTAGGAGGAGGAGCAGGAGCCAACCCTTCGAGTTTCAGACGGCGGCGCAAGTCGCGCTTTGCTCTGCCCAGCATCAAGTCCTCCAATGCTCCGTTTATAGTGCGTTCCATTAGCAACGATACTGGCGTGCGTCCTGGCCATGTGTCTGCCAAGAGTTTCCTCACTGTGCCCGGCTTATCAGAGTATCAGGAGAATACTCGTTCGGCGCCCGATTTACCGGCAGATGAATTTCGGGCCAAGGCTCACCCTACCTCCAATTACTCAACGGACTCGGATGAGTCTCTGCAGTTGGATCTGGAAATAGGTCCACCCGACAGCAATGTGGACGAGTCCCAGGATGAGGATAACTTGCAGGACAACTGGATTAAGCCGGGAGAAACACGCAGCTGCGAGAACAGCCAACAAGACCTGGGACCCAGGCACCACAATCTGCTCGAGGACCTGAGGAGCTTCTCGCGACGCCTCCAGAAGCTAATGCATATAAAGTCCAAGGAAAATGATTTGCAGAAGAAGCCAAAGCATCCCTTCGTGCCCTCGCTGGAACGCAAAGCGTACTACAGCTCACAGCCGGAGCTGCCGACCTGCAGCGGCGATTGGCCAGAAACTACGCTCAGTGGCTCCTCTTCCATGTTGCAGCTCAATTTTCTGCCCAGCTACGGGAAGAGTTTGCAGCGAAGTGCCTCACTGAATCATCTGGTGGCCCCTGAATCTTTTGCACCTCCAGTAGCAGTACCAGTACCTGTACCCCCAAACACGTTGCTGCTGAAGGCGCCCGAGCTGCGTATATGCCCCTCCACACCCACACCCACCCACTCCGAGCTAGTCGCCTTCGATTACAATAACTCGCCCCCCCCTAGTCTTGCCCAATTAGATCGTTTTGTAAATATCTCTAATAGTACTAACCTTAGTAACCAAAATAATGAATCATCACTGCTTGCTCCATTTGCCATTCGCCAACAACAACAACCACGCGAACTTAGATCCAGCACTGACCTCCAACAGCAGCAGCCAGGTTTAGTGGGTGGACCAGCGGGCGCCACAGGACCATCCAGTATACCGACAACAGTGGAGGGCAGTAGTCCCAGTCTAAAACGCTTCGCCTCTCCGGTGGGCAGCAATCGGCTGAAGCTAACGCCAAGTCCCTCGAAGAGCGGCATTTCGGCCACCACGAATGCGGACAGTGCATCCACCTCGACCACATCGACGGCCACCACAATGGTGCCGACCACAGTTGGCGAGATCTGTCGGCGCTCCTCCGACTCCGATCTGAGTGTCACGCCCAAAGGTATGTAGGGGGAGAGAGTTTCACTTGAATAACAGCTCTGATTCCATGTTTCTATTTCAATTTTGTGATTTAATTAAACAAAATATGTATAAAATTATAGAATAATCTTTAATCTTTCTTTTTAACTTCGATTCAGACAGGAATCAGGGCTGATCTTTTGCATTTGTAGTTAAGTTTTAGGCTAAGACTATAGGCTCTAAGCATCATAGCACCAGCTGTTGCTGCTCTATATATATATTAAGTGTGTGTTGCCGTTTACCGTGTGTCTATATCTCACCGTCTCTCGTCTCTGAGTAACCGTAAACGTCTCTTCCAACGTTCTATATCTTTGCGTCCGCTGCTGCATCTCGCATCATCAGGCATAGCCTTTTCATTCAACCGGAAGCGTAAGTAGATGCTGCCGCCTAAATTCGATGTCCTTTCTCTCGATGTATCTCTCTGTTTATCTGTGCGTGTGTGCCTTCCTGTCTTTATCCCTTAATTTTCGGCGGGTTGCCAAGACTTTTCCCATTCTATCTTTCATATGCCATAAACGATCTAAATGTTAACTCAATTTTATACTACACAGCCATTAAATTGCATTAAAGCAGGGACAATATAATAATAAGATGTGTAGTACACATTGTGTACATTTGAAATTCATTATATTGTCTTGGCTTAAACAGGGAGAAAGATTATACATGTTGGGATATAAGTTCTTGGTGTTTTACTCATACCACACAGTGTTAAAGGTTTTTAAGTTTAAATAAAATCAGTGAAGAATTTAGGTTTTCATTTATATTTAATAAATTATTATTTAAGCGGTTGGTTACCACCGACAACTAACCCTCTCATATTGGCATTTTATCAGGGAATATCAAGAAAACTATCTATCTTCAGATCCACAAAAATATACAAATTCAAGAATCTCAAGAGGAAACCTCCTTCACAATTAAATGTGTTTGCAACTCTCAAGACTCTCATTCATCCCACACAGGCCTAAGACATAATGCTGTAAATATATAAATGTATTCATTACGTGTAAGACCCTCGTGAGCACATATCATGGCTATATAATTGATTTATCTAACTCTTTCCGTGTGCCCTTCATTCACAGGCAACTCAATTTGTGTGGCCAGCGAGCGTTTAGTGGCCGCCACGGCAATGATGCGTCTAACGCAGCCAACGGTTGGAGCTAAGCCTGGCACAGCAACTGACAGCCTGGACATGTTGGAGTATCCCTTTCTGACCATGACCAAGTACCCAACGGGCTTCATCCTTCATTTGGGTGCAACGGTGGCAGCGCGTTCCGTAAAGTTGCTGGAACGAGTGCCCAATCCGGATGAGCCAGAGGTACGCGACAGCTGGTGGACCGAACTGCGTATGGAGATTCGCTCTCATGCGCGTTCCCTTGGCTGTAATGTTGTGCTGGGCTATGCGGAGACCACAACCATTAGGTAAAGCTTCGTTACAAAGTTACTAAGCTGTTTTTTAGAAGGTTTACTTTATACCAAATTATCTTCACAGCGACGATGTGTGCGTATTATCTGCCACTGGAACGGCCGCAGTCATCAATATGGTCTTTAATAGATCTGTGTCGCAGACCGATATATTTACCATGTCCAAGGCCACAGCTAGCGTGGCGGCCATGTCGAATTCCCTGGAGGAGCGCGAGGCCAATGGCAGCAGTGGCGGAGATGCGGGCACAGGAAAAGACAGTGGTTCCCTGGGCACAGGAACCAGTTCGACGGGCAAGCGTTATGGACTTCCTCCGCTAAATGGGCCACGCAATGCCTGCGCCATTTGCCATATACCCTACAACCTGAGCTCTGTGCCCTTCAACGTGAAGATGAAGAAGTGCGCCATTTGTCGGAAGGGACGTGTACCGGACGTTCTGCTGGCCACGCTGGAGGTGCCGGAATTTATGCAGGTTACCGGACGTGGCTGCTTTATGCAGGCTCAGGTTGTGCGCGCCAAGAGAGATCTGCGAGCGGAGCTCAACGCCAAAGAGATTTCAGATGGTCTTCCCTTTTTGGAGTATGAACTGCATCGCGTCCTTATTAACAAGCTAAAGGCCAAGGGAATGAATGCCATTTTTGGACTGCGCACGCAGGTGGCTATTGGAGAGCGTATGATAGCGCTAATAGCCACGGGAACGGCCTTATTCCTAAGTGCCCTGCCAGTGCCGCAGGTACCAAAGATCGTGGCCGGAAACTCGTGGACCGACAAGCAAAAGCTGAATGAGTTACAAAAGAAGCTGCAGGAAACGTTCGAGCGCAATCAGGAGATCTATCAGCTCAAGAGCTTGGACCCCGATTTGGCAGCCAATGCGGGAGTGGCCTCTGCTGCCGCCTCCTCGGCGGACAAGCAATCCGATACCGATGACTCGGATGAAGAGGAAATGAACGAGATTGATTTGAATTGCGGCAACAAAGAGCTTTGTGTTCTGGAGGTCGACGATATCGAGGATTTGGAGATTATTTCGCTGCTGATGGAACCGTATCCGCCGGAGGGCTTCCATGTGGTCAACACACAACAGGTGCCGGGCATGCTGGAAATGGACACAGTCAAGAATTTGCAGATGTTTACCCAAGTGTGGCGCGCACGTCTCGAGGTGGGACAGAGTGTCAATGGGTTTCCCAAGCATTTTCAGAGGTGGGTTTTGAGTTGGTTTTCCAGAATTTTATATACAAATTTGTATTTTCACAGACTTCTGCAGACAATTTACTTTAAGCTGCGCACCATGATACCTTGTGCCATCTGCGATCTACGCTTCCGGCTGGATTTGCCCGAGACGGTAAGTAAAATGTATTTAATTCAATATAAAATATATATTTACAATGCCTTATATTTCTTTTTAGGATCAAATCCAATTGCTAGTCACTGGCATGGCCATGGGTCTGAGCGATGCCAGTAAAATGAAGTACCGTGGACGTGGCCGAGTGATGCAGCAGCAGCAGCAGCAGCCGCAGCCACAACAGCAGCAACAGCAAAACGGATTCCATGATACCCAGTCGCAGTCTCAGCCTGAACTGAATGGTAAACGTATGCTGCAGGAGGAGGATTACATTTTCCCACTGGATGAGGATCAGATGGTGGATACTCCGACGCCGACTAGCACCGCCATACCGCCGTTTGGAATGAGTTCGTTTAAAATGCGCAAAACCTCACCATCGCGGCTTAGCAACCTGGTGGCGGGCTTGCCCTCCACCGGAGTGAAGCCGCTGAGTGTGGGAGCGGTTCCCCGAAATCGTTATGTAAGTTATTCAATTTATTTTCCTTGATATCGTATTAAATATAGCTTGCTTTCTAGTTTCCACTGCGCGATCGTTATGGTGTGGATTTGACCCCACTTAGCTTTATACCTGGCGGCCGTATTGATAAATATTTGGGCAATCTGAACTTCTTCTTTATTCGGGAGAGCACTTCGATCCGAGAGAATGGTGGCATTAGCGGCTTTGTCCATGGCTTCATCACAGAACTGCTGGCCGTGGTGAGGGCACACATAGCTTCCCTGGGTGGCAATGCCATGGTCTCATTCTACATCACAGAACTTATGCTGTTCGATAATCAGCACAAGAATCAGGTTGGTGCCAATTTGTATATTTTATACTTTTAAATTTGATCGAAAATTATGTGTTGCAGGGCCAGTGCCTGATTAGCCTTGGGGGCGATGCTGTCTATGTGAGCTACCATGCCGATGACTGATACAAAAGCTTGCGGGGCATATAGCGCCTGTTTTACGCGAATCGTCCCAAAAGCCTCTACTCTCTATATTCTTCCGCTTAGCTAGCACGCTGTCAGCTCTGCCCAGCAACTGCAGCTAATCTGAGTCACGTTTACTTAACTCTACAGTCTCTCTCTAGTTGGATTCTTTATGCAATATTTGACCTGTGACGAAACGTTCTTTTCTTCGGTCTTGTTATTTGTTTGCTTGATGTTTTTAGCGTTAAATCAATTGCAATTTCTGTACATAGTTGATGTTTATTGAATATTGAATTTAGATCGAGTGCGAAACAAGTATACTAACGATATATACAATTGCTGTAATCACAAACATGACACACACATATACTCGGTACTCGTAGATATCAAATTTTTGCGTGTAAAATACAATATTTAAAAATAAAACAATTGCTCAATTAACTAGCAGATATTCGATTAGTTTGGCGTCGTGGACAGCAGCACGAACATGACCCAGAGATGGAGCAGGGCCACGTAAACGATCACAGACACACGCATCATGGGATAGCGTCGCAGGAAGGCACCCACTCGGATGCCCATGGAGTCCGCCTGGCGCAGGGCGCGCTTGAAACGACGGGCCACACGGTTGTCGAACGGACTGGGGTGCATGAGCAGCGGAAACTGGGCTTTGACTGGGAATTGTAAAATGTTTAATAACAAAAGCATTAAATATTTATTGCACTCACCATCGTCCGTACTGTTGGAGAGCATGGGATTGCGGGAGCCTCCCCTATGGCTCTCCATCTCAACCATATGCATATTCTGCTGGAGCTGCGCTTGGATCTTTTCATGCTGCAGGCGCAGGGCATTTCTCTCCGATGTGACGCGCTCCAAGAGACCTTGCCGCTCGACCAGCGATTGGGTGAGTGCCTTTAGCCGGGTCTCGTAGTCATTCTTAGCTCCGCTATTGGCATCCTCGTGAAGCCGCTGGCGCATCTGCTGCAGCTGCTGCTCCTTCTCCTGCAGGCGGGTCGCGGATGCGGCCATTTGGTTGCTGAGCTGCTGGCGAAGCGAGGTGAGTTCCTGGCTAAGAATGCGTTGTTCGGACTCGGAGGTAACGGTGTGCTCTCGAGATTGGCGCAGCTCCTTGGCTAACGTCTCCTCTCGGTGGAGCGCGGAGCTAAGCTCCACTTGGCGTTGCCTCTCCTGCGAGAGATAATCGTCTAGCTGCAGGCGAGCCTTCTGCAGCTCCTCATTGGCATGCTCTAGTTCTTGTTTCAGAGAATCATATTCGATCTGGAGGAAGCGCGTCTCGCTGTCTTTGGCCACCAGGCCTAGATTTCCACCGCTGTCATCCGCTGGGTTTGCTTTGAGCTCCGCGATGAGGGCATCCTTGGCCTGCAAGGCTCTTTGGGCCTTGGTGCGGTAATCCTGCAGCTCCTGGCGCTGCTGCTCCGTTTCCTTTGTCTGCATCTGCAGCTTGTGGGCGGCACTCATATATTCCTGCTGCAGTTTGGCCAGATTGGTTTCCAGCTCGGAAATGGAGTGCACGTAGGCCATGTGAGCGGTCTGCGCCTCGTTGAGGTCGTGCACCGCCTTGTCTCTCTCCTCGGAGAGGGTCTGAGCCAAAGTTTCCAGCTCCTGGCTCCGCTGCTGCAGTGCGAAGTTCTCGCTGTCATGGTTTAGTTCGTTCAAACGGAGACGTAGCTCATCCCTCTCGGCTGTAATCTCATTCAGAGCGATCTTGAAGGCAGCCAGTTCGTGGGTGTCCATGGAATTGCCGGACCCTTCTGGAGCGTTGGAGGAACTGGTCGATGTGGTCATCTTTAGGCGCATGTCCTTGGTGACTACGGAACCGCTTCCCTCGCTCTTCACACTAGACGTGCTGTTGGCGACGGAACGCTTTGCTGGCGAGAGGGTGGACTTCAGGGACAGGGATTGGGTGCTGCTGGTCATGCTCCTTCGCATGGGATCCGCTGACCCGGTTGGATTGTCTGTCTGAAGCGCCGTGGCCGCATTTTGGTCGAGCTTGTTCAGAATGTTTTCGGCCTTGTCCGCCAGTCCCGTAATCCAGGATGACATACTTTTCTAAAAAAAAAACAACCCAGCAAAACACGTAAACAATATCTGACAATGTGGCCAGGTGGTGATTTGAAATTGAGCAAATTCTAACCGGAATTAACGGTATTTAAAAATAAAATTAAACTTTGCAAAATTTTAAGCTCACATTAAAATAATAAATAATTATTAACGAAGGAATCAAAGAATAAAGTAAAAATAAAATGAAAGCAAGTGAAAAAGCCGTTCGAAAAATATAGCTAAATAATTTTAAAACAAGATCATTAGATCGATTTGGACATTGCTTATAACTAAGTCAAAACTACATTTATTTCAATTCGAAAACTTTGGATTAAAATTTTTAAATTTAAAGCTCACAATAAAATAAAATATAATAATAAAAATCAGGAACTTAAGAATAAAATAAAAGCATGTGAAAAAGGAATTCGAAATTTATAACTAAATAATTTTAAAACAAGATCATTAAGCCAAAACTACATTTATTTCAATTCGAAAAACTCAGATTAAAGTTTTTAAATTTTAAGCTCACAATAAAATAAAATATAATAAAAAAAAACAGGAATTAAAGAATAAAGTAAAAATAAATAATGAAAGCAAGTGAAAAAGCCATTCCAAAAATATAACTAAATAATTTGAAAACAAGATCATTGGACTAAGCTAAAACAAAATTTATTTCAATTCGAAAACTTCAGATTAAAATTATATTGCCAGGTTATAACAACCAAAAATATATTTAACTTATCTTTAACCGAATAATAAAATCAAAGACTTAAAAGTTCTCATTTATTAAATACTCAACGAACAGGCAGTAGTACTTCACAAACTTTGAGCCTAGCAACTAAGTATATAAAACTATTATCAATTCACTTTCCAATGCAGAAATCTTTGAACACAACGTCGAGTATATCTTCGCAGCTGACATGTCCGGTGATGCGCTCAATGCAGCGTACGGAGTTGCGTAGTTTGGCGGCCGCAATAGCCAAGTCCGGGTAAACATCGGGTCTGTAATCTCGCAGAAAGATGTCGATGTGCTGAATGCAGCGCTCCAATTGCTGCCGGTAGCGTGTGTTTGTGATGCGCGGGTTCTCTGCCCGGGGCTCGCCGCACAGCTCCTGCAGCTGCTTTTCCAAACAGCCCAGAAATATAGGCATTTTATCGGGTTTATGGCATGATATGGGTAAAACATTGGAGAGCTTGGTTAGCTGTTGGAACTCTTCCGCCGATAGAGTGTCCGTTTTGTTGGCCACCAGCTGGAGGCGTTTACCATTGCACAATTCCAAAGGAATATCCAATTCGTTCAGATAGTTGTCAACAAACTGTGGAACCGAGTCGTTGTGTGTCAATTTCGTAACATCCTTGGCATCCGCTAGGAGAAGTATTAAATCCGATTGGGCCAGACAGGCCTTGGCCCTCTGCATTCCCTCCTGTTCTATACTGTCCGTAGTTTCTCGTCGTAGTCCCGCCGTGTCCGAAAATACAACTGGGTATCCTCCGAAGTTGTGCATGGTTTCGATGATATCTCTTGTCGTCCCCGCCTGATCTGTCACTATAGAGATGGACCTTTGGCAGAGCAGATTAAGCAGACTGCTCTTGCCCACATTGGGAGCTCCGATGATCACAGTGCGGACGCCATCGCGCAGAAGCTCACCCTGCCGCTGGTCACTTAGGTGTTCGACTATATCGCGTCTCACCGCTTTCAGTTCTTTGGTGAGTTGCAGGATAACGCCGCCCTCGATCTGCTCATCCTCGGCAAAGTCAATATAGGCCTCCAGGTGGGCGGCACAACGGATGAGTCTTCGCCGCCAGTTGTCGTAAAGGCGGGCTAGAGCGCCGGTACTCTGCAGCAAGGCCTGGAAAGTAGCGGTTTTATATAAGATATTGTTAAACCTTAGCGGGAATTCCTTTTCGAGACTCACTTGTTTCCTTTGGGCCTCCGTTTCGGCATGAATGAGATCCGCCAGTCCCTCCACCTCTGTCAAATCAAGTTTGCCACCAAAAAATGCTCTTTTTGTGAATTCCCCTGGCTGTGCTGGCCTAAGACCATCCACCTTGCCCAGGGCATCCAGCATTGCGGCAATTACGGCCAGAGAACCGTGAACCTGGAACTCGCAGGAGTCCTCGCCAGTGAAAGAAGCTGGTCCGGGAAACCAGAGCAGGAGGCCACGATCAATCATCTCTTTGCTGGCAGGATGGAAAAAGGATTTCAGGTACGCCTGACGGGCCTGTTGGAAGATTAATTAATTATTAAATTATGTGAGAAATATATTAAAATGAGTGATTATATTATATATCGCACGAGCTCAGGATTAATGTTAGCGCCAATTAGCAACTATTTCTTAGTTCCGTTTGAGTTGAACTCTATCTAATAGGTTAATATTGATATATATTTATGATCAGCAAAACAAATACTATACAATTTGTACATTTTATTGCAAATATAACTTGGCAGAGTGCCATTTATTACGATATTTAGTAAGAGTAATGAAGATTTTAACTAATGGAGATCTGAATTATGAGCCTGAGGGAATATACTTTTCTTGCTAATCATAGTATATATTTGCGATATCTTATAGATATATTTAATCAACTTGCCTTTGGCTCGTACTCTTTATTGGCAACAATGGCACGGAGCGCCTTCTTTGTCTGTGGGCCGGAAACACGAATCACGGAAACGCCGCACTTGACATGGCCAGAACTCAAGCTGTATATGGTGCAACCGCTGCTGGCAAAGCGCCGGAAGCTGCTCCAAAAGCCGTTTGTTCCGTTTCTGAGCAGCGCCATGCCGCAAAATCAATTAAAAATCGAACCGCCGAAGAAGTAAACAAAACAATTAAACAAGTGTGACAGTAGTTTGACTATTAAAATATACCAAACTAAACTTTTGGTCACGCAGAAAATTAGCAAGACTTAAATTTATCGGTTTTTAAATATTGGCAAAGAAAAGTAACGGAAACTTGTTTAAAAATATTTCATTGAAGATTTATTAATTTGTCTGGGGTTTACAGAGACGATTTTGAAGTTGTACAGTCAAAGAAGTTGTGCGGTTACTGGCATCGGACCCTGAAGAAGCCTGGTCTAGCCGGAACTAGAAATGAAACTTTCGCTTTGGACCGAGCTGTAGATATTCATCATTATTCACCACAGGCCGTGGGCAGGAGTCGGTGGACCTCAAAAACCTGTTCCGATTTATCTGGGCAGTGTTATTGTCCCACTGATTGAGAAAGGCGGTTGCCTCGGCGTCGAAGGGCTTGGCAGTGCCCGGGCGTTCCCCCTTTGGTTACAATTTTGGTGAAATAAAGGAAAATTTGATTGAAAATAAATTAAAATTATATTTAAGCCCTTACCGGAGATCTACGGCGTTTCGGTGCCTCCTCCTCGACTTGTGGCACGTATGTTGTACGGTGCTGTTCCACCATATTCTCCGGGAAATCGTTCCAGGTGCAGTAGTACGTACGTTCCTCGAGTTCTTTGGGACGATACTGATTGGCATCTTCGCGTTTTTGGTCCTCTGGCTCCGAGAGTCGTCTGCCGGTCTGGTTCCACATGGAGCGCCGCTTGTTCTTGTTGTAGGCATCAGTCTTCTGCCGCTCCTTGACCGCCTGCTCAAGGTGCTGACTGCTACGCCGGGAAGACAAGCGCCGATGGCGATCTGCGATGTGCCGCGTTGGCGCACACTGAATGCGGGCTCGAAGGAGCTCGATGTAGCGTTTCACCATCATCCGGGTGCCGCTATGAATGTTAACCATTTTGATATATATTTAAAAAGTAGGAAATTTAAAATACAGGACTGTTTAAAGGCCTAAATGTAGTGTCTCTCTGCTTGTTTAGAAATGAAATAGTTCCATTGGTTCCAAAAGTGACATGTAAACTTGGATCGATCCAAGGGTGACTCGATCTCCTCAGACTTACATCTCTCCTCACCTTTCTCAATTAGCGCACTTAACTCGCCGGACGTTAATTTTCTGCGTGTAGTACCTGGCACTGCGATCAGTTTAGTTCTTGGAGCGACGGCATGTGGTCCACTGTCTTGGTAATTCTTTGGCTCGGTGTGGTACAGGGAAACCGCACACACATGGCAGTAGGTTCTGGGCCGCTGGAGGATCGCTTGCTATCGCGCCGGGTGCGAGGCTTGGTCTTTCCGGACAAGGCTTCTGTTTTGATGACGGCCGCTCTAACCAAAATCATTGTTGGCGGCCGTCCCAGTGGCCTTCAGTATAGTCTGGAGTTTGATATGTACGTCTCATTGCCCGATACCGTTGAGGGTTGGCAGCCCAAGATTTTAAAGAGATTGAAGCCCAAGCCCACACCAAAACGGCGATGGGATTGGTCTTATTACCGAAGACCTGTGAGCTCAAATCGTTATAAAACAGATTCTTATGGCAGGTAAATTATAAAAATAAAATTCTATATATTCTATAGATTATATATGAGCTCCTCAATATATAGTCTACGTTCCTTTTTAAATAGAAATTCATTATATCAAGCACAATCAAATTACTGGGGACCTTACAAGACAGCTCCTAATGCCAGGCAAGTTTTTTAATACTAATTCTAGATTATATTTGTAATAATGTTTTAAATCTTAGGAATTCATTCTACCAAGGCAAACCCAAATCTTGGGGGCCATACAGAACTACATCTAGCTCTCCATCAACTGCCTTTAATAAAGATTCATTTTACCAAACTCCCTGGTATTTATCATCGCCTGACCAGCGCACAAACGCATATCAACCCGAAGAAGAAGTCTATGAATCTTGGGCCCAAGTTCCTAGCTGGAAGCTAAATCGTGGATACAGGGAGCGCAGAGAAATATTCGATCAGTTTGAAGCCATGGGAAAAGTGTAAAATATATACATATCAAACAAGACCTCATACTATATCTTGAATTAAATGTAAACTTTATTAACAGTTTCCAGTTGGACCTCAGAGCCTGCATCAAGAGAGCCATGTGTGAGCTTCGTGCTAAACTAAATTCAGGCCATGATCAGGGCTTCCTAATGGAGGATCTAGTGCGAATTGTGCTGACGTATGGGAAATGCCTTTTTTTTAATATATAAAATCCTTTTTTAATAAATCCCCTTGCAGAGTGCCCGAGGAGATAGGCGACGAAAAGTATAGACATCACATGGATGTCCACGATTGCGCTCGGTTCTACTCCCCCAGTTGTCCCTACAAAGTACTGGATTTCCTCACACCGAGTCCCAAAAAAATGTAAACAAAGTAAACTATCTAATATCTGCCACCTTGTGTCATTTTGGTAGCTCAGGGGGTTAACTCAATTGCTCAGTTCTCATTCTCGTTCGGTTCAATTCGGAGCTGGATAGTGGCCCTTCACTTCCATTATTTTCGATCAAAATTAACCCACCAAAATTATCAGCTGGCAAAATTCTGTTTTGGACAAACATACAAATTTTCACAGTCACAAAATGTCCATTACTTTAAATCCGAACTTGGCTCGAGGACTCCACCGGCCACAGCGCATGTGCGGCGTCTTAAGCAACTATGTACGCTTCATGGCGGGTTGTGACACCCCCAAGGGTGAGGACAGGTGCCCCAAGCCACTGGCAAAGTTCCCCTGCGGCATGCCAGACATGCCAGAACCACCAAAGAAAAAGCCAGCTGGCACCAAGGTACCGTCCATGTGGTTGAACCCGTTCTGTGAGCCGGAAGACCCCTACTGTCCGTTCAACCCGCGCTTCGACGACATCTACTACGTGGAGTCTGACAAGGCCAAGCGGAAGTACTGGCAGACCTGGGTGGCCTGCCCGCCGATCCAGATCAAGCCGAAGAAAATCTGCTGCTTCGCTAATGCCAAGGCAGCGCCGGTCAAGCGGCGAAAGCCCGCTGCAAAGCCAGTGACTGCCTGCGAGCAGGAATGTCCCAAAGAAAAAGATGAAGGTGACTGTCCAAAACTCGCGCGGCGTTGTCACCGCGATGGTCGCAAACCGCCCTCGTGCAAGCCCGATCGTCGTCCCTCCAACTGCGTGAAGCCCTTGACTCCCTACCCATCGTATTCGGAGTGCCAAAAGCCCAAGATGAGGCCACTGCCACCTGTAGAGTGCCTCTGCCTGAAAACGCCAATGATGTGCGAAGTCTGGGCAAGATTCAGGCAGGAGGTTGCCCGAAAGACCAAGTGATCCAAGAGCTATTAGCAGTATTTAAAGCAATAACCTTTATTGTTTTTGATAAATAAATCGAAACCCGAGAGAGCTTTCAATAAACAATCAGAACGGATTCTTGGCCATGTTTGTGACGAGAGTCCAAAGCAAAGGGTTGCAGTCACTGTAGGTCCGTTCACAGTCCGCTCCACCACGTCCAGCATTGCGGGCATGCAGATACTTTTCGGCCACATTATCCAAGCTTGGTCTTGAACCAAAATTTATTTCAATTAATCTGTTAAACTTTTTCGTTAATAACAATTGTACTTACACCAGGACTGCGTTTACAATCTCGCTGAAAATGTTGCTGTTCTGGAAGGGCTTCTGGGAGATTTCACAGATACTTCGTAGCAGGCAGATGGCACCGTATTTGCCATCTAGTCTGGTAATGCGAATAAATATATTGGTATAAAAATGTAGATACTCAAATATACTCACTGTTCCATGCCCACTTCGATGGCATTATAGACCCAAGATCGGGCCTCGTCATGCGTGAGCTTCAGCTTCATATCCTTGCGCCACTCCCGAGCGGTGGACACAAAGGCTGTGGTGTTCCAAAAGCTCCACCAATAAATGGGAATTGTGGTGGGAATCCACTGACCCTGGAAGTTGAAGAACCACCAGAAGGACTGCTCCTTATCGGTCTGCTTCACCGGATAAGCTAAGCTTGGTACAAGCTGTGGATTACAATGGCTTTAAAGGAATACTTTTCAAAAGAGAATCTGATCGATCAGACCTTGACAATGCCCTGACCATTGTAGATGGCCAATCGTTTCGAGCGACTCAATGGAATATCACTGGGGTCAAGACGAGTGCTGTTACTACTTCCATCCAGACTGTAGATGGTTTTGCTGTGACTCGCCACCAGAACGATGGTGGAAAGCGCCATTAGGAACAGCATGAACCAGGCAAGAACCCTGTGGACCATCTTGTTTGTTTTCGTGTGCAATGCTTACTAATCCGGCATTGTTTAAACTCGAATCGAAGCCACGAAAGACAACCAACGCAATATTTGTTTACCCAAGAAATTTCCTATAGCTCCGAGAGTAGAATAGAAACACTTCTTGATTGGCCAGATCACGCTTCCCACCGAATCTGGATGACAGAGCATGCGCTCCAGTTTCCGAGCTATCTCGTGGACGGTTCTAATTGCTGCTCACGCATCTGCCGCTGGTCGTTGATCCGTTTATTTAGAGCCTGCCTTAATTAATCCCCAAATAGACAATGGCCAGAGCCAGATTTCGGGTGGCTCGATGCGTGATGACCAAGTGGATCACATCGCCATGCATTGCCCAAAGAAACAGAACGTAGGAAACTGCCTGCTGCTGCTGCTGCTGGTTAGCCTGACTGACCCCATCCGGGGTTTATTGCTTTATCCAGCCTCCACGGTGCTTCAGCTGACCTCATCGGTTTCGATACCAGTGGATCTGCCCACTCGCACCAAGGTCTTTGTCGACATGGGCTTCCAGATGAATTACAACCTGCCGGCAACGGTGTCCGCCTTCTACAACGCCAGCATCTGGGCCGATGAGCTGGCGCGAAGACATAAGCGTCAGCTGGAGGACAATGGCTTGGATGCAAATCAGCAGCCTCAATTGGAGCTGGAAGATGCTATGCATCCCGGTGATTTCACGGCCGGACAGCTGTACTCGGGGCTGGAGCACATGCTGGAGACATATGGCTTTCACAGGAGCTGTCTGCTGCGAAGTGTCTGTGAGCTGGCCCTGCATCCCTTCGCCAAGGATCATTTCTATGGAATGGTGACTCAGGTCATCACATTTCTGCTAACGTAAGCTGAAAACTTTACACACAAGTTGATTATTTTTTATATTATTTATTTATTATTTTTTTTAGCTGATAATTTGATTTGATCTTTTCACTTTTAGACCCTCCCAACATGAAGGCTTCGCTGAGAACGAACAGGTCTATCGGGACCAATACGAGCGAGCGGAGCAGATCGGCTTCTTTGGTGGCCAATGCCATTTATCTTATCCCAGCTGTGAAATAGACATCATAAACTTGGCCACCCGACTCGTTAGATGAAATAAATACGATTGCAGTCAAATTTCTGTGTGTGTATATTCATTGGGGCAAGATGACGTCGTGGCAAACATATCAGTGATAGTTTTCATTGAATTTGAAGAATCGAAATGATTGCAAAAATCTCGAAGATATCTTTTTAAAATCTCAGAGCTCTTCTGCAATTTATCTGTGAGTTTTATAAATCCCTATTCGATGGGTTATAATTAAATGAATTAATACTATCTCAAAAGGCTGGTGATGCCGCTGAGAAAGTCCATTGGGCAACTGGAATAAAGACGGGAGCAATCCTTTCCCAGGAATCCTTGCTGCTCGGCGTGCTCGTACACCTCTCGGTATATGGTTTCTCCAGGGGCGAAGGCTTCATGTAAAGATGGTCTGTAAATAAATATTTGTTAATTTATAAAGGGAAGCTAGACTTTCTACATGATTGTTTTCAAATTTGATGATTGAAAGAAGGAAAAATATGGTTTTGAAGTTACTAATACTTTTATATTAATTAAATAATTGGGATTTAATTTACAACTTACGTCAGAGTAAAGGTCAGCAGGGCAGTAAGCATATTGTTCTCTGTATCCTTAAAGGGATGTCTAGCTAATTCACAGACGCTGCGCAGCAAACAGGACTCATCGAATCCGTATCGCGCCAGCATACTTTCCAGACTCTCGTACAGCTCTCCGGCCGAGAAATCACTTGGGTGCATCGCGGTTACTCCTCCCGGCAAGTACTTGGCCGTCTCATTCCTCAGCTGACGCTTGCCCCGCCGGGAAAACTCATCCGGCCAAATAGTGGCTGCGTAGAAAGACGAAGGCTGAGCTGGAAAGGCGTAGTTCATCTGGAGACCCCAGTCCCAGAAGAGCTTGCGATCCGGAATCACAACGGGCACCGACAGCGAGGAGGTGATTTGGTACACGGAGGAGGCCGGAAAGAGCAGGGGTAACTCGGCCTGGCCGATATGAAGGCTCCACAGCGACAACACACCGGCGAGCAAGTGGACGCGTCTGAGACCCATACTGATGTGAGGCAGGTGACCGATACAAGTGTTTCGGCTGGAACTTCACCTGGCGACGCACTGCGTTAATTAGTGGCTACCTGAATGCTGCTAATGAAACGCACAGATATTGTCATTTACTTGTAGGCCTATTTCCATGGATTTTATTTTATATTTTTATTCAATTCTAGTGAAATATGACTTGACTCATGAGCTGTAACAAATCGTGCTGGCAATGGGAGTATAATTTCCGGCAGTTTCTACCCAAAAATCCATCTTGCTCGGCCTGTTCATAGGCTTTTCTGTAGACTGTTTCATTATCGAGAAAACCCTCGTGTTGAGATGGACTGGAAAAGATTTTTTCTTAGATTTTCTGATTTTAACAAATTTTTGAGAGTGAAAGTTACCTCAGTACAAAGGTCACAATATCGCTGAGCATGTGCTGATGATTGTCATCGAAGGGATGTTGGGCCAACTCGCAGACACTGCGCAGAAGACACGTTTCGTGGAAGCCATAACCCGCCAAAGTATCCTCGAGGAAGGCATAAAGCTCGGCAGCCGAGAAATCCTTGGGATGCCTGCCAGACTCCAAATCATGTCCATATTTGGTGTAGAAATTCTCATCTGTAAGTTCCATTCGGGATGCAAGTTCTCGTTTGGCTTTATAGTTGGCAAATCCTGGCCAGATGGGTATGCTATAGAACTCGGTCAGGTTGTAGGGATAATTATAGGATATGGCAAAGCACCAATCGATCAAAATGCGACGCTCGGGAAAGAGTTCAGCAATGGGCGTGGACACCGAAAGTGTTAACTGGGAGGGAAAGGAAATTAATATATTTAAAAAAATAAACTAGATATTAATAACCAAAACCTACTCCCAAATTAGATGAAGCTGGCCATAGCAGGGTCTCCGATTGGTGGGCTAAAAGGATGATGGTTAGAATTCCAAATCCCAGCCAGCTGGGTTTCATTTTTGTCAGTCCGTCTGCCTGTCTTGAGCCAGTAAAAGTATCTTAAGAACTGACTTGAACTCCTACAATTGCTACGTAAATTGGGTTGGTGGGTTAATGGACACATGAGTACCGTAAATAAATCAAGATGTCAATCACTTTTTTGGTTAAATATTTGAACAATCGGTTTGCACTGACTGTATGACTGGGCCCACTCTGTGCACAGCTACGATTACTTGGTTCTTTTCAGTTGGTCAAGATGCTACGAGCCACAATCTTTATCGGGCTGATACTGCTTGCCGCTATTTGGCCAAGTCTGGGAGATAATCAAGGTTTAACCCAGGAGAAATCCCAGCTTAGGGGTGCAGCGGCTAGAGCTTTCAGTCGGCGGAGAAGAGCGGTTCTATTTCCTCCGGGATCGTTTGTAAAGTTCACCTGCTCCTTTGCCACTGGCTTGCTGGCAACTTATCCCAAGGGCATATCCTTTGTCCTGGAGGAGGCGGTATACTTTCCGGTACCAGGAGCCGTGGATGATATTTATCCCAAAAGATTTTTGCCCAAGACCACCACCAAGAAGCCGGAGAAGCTACCGGATACGTATGTGTATATACCCGGCACCGATTGGCGCTTCAAGGCTCAGACTTTGCCCAAGCCCAAGTGGAGACAGCCGCCAGCAAAGACCCATCGCATTGATGATGATAGTTATGTGAATCCCTACAAATGGCAGCAATGGAATCAGGAACAAAAATGGAGCAAGTGGAAGGAGATAGATGAGAGCCAGGCCAAATGGTCGAAATGGACTACACCCTCCCCAAAGTGGAATAATTATAGTAAAGCCTGGCAGTCTCATCATTACTATGGACATCGGGATCGCCGAGCACTGTTTGATCGTTTCACCAAGCTGAGTTCACTGTGGGTTTATTTTATATAGAATTCTATTAGATTAATCTAATAATGCGTTTTTGTTTTTATAAGTCTTGGCATTGATATCAAGTCCTGCATATTGCGAACCATTTGTGATAGCAAAAGATTGCTATTGCCCCCTGGATATTCCATGCTGCAGGATATGCTGCGTGTGGTTTTCACGTGAGTTTTATATTTGTTATTTTTTTTAAATTACTTAATAATAATATTATATTATAAAATACCTTATTTTATAAAGTATGCCTCGTTTGGATGGCTTAGAGGATGAATATACTCGTATTATGGATAAAGAAGCAGATGATTGTGCCTCGGAGTTGAAAAGTAATTGTAATATGAATTTATTGATTTGGTTGTTAAGTGGCAAAGTTGAATAAAACAATTTATATGTACTTTAATGCAAGTTTATTATTTATAAAAAACTCTTTCTTATTAGTAGAAAAAAGAAATAAAATCTATAATAAATGATAAGTTAGGAGAAAGCTTTCTAATCTTTCTTGTTATCTTTATTATTTAAATTCTATTTGCTTTTCTAAGTACATAGTTTAGCCACCAATTCGTGACACATTGATGCCCAATCTTCTATATAATTCCCTTCTTCAATTGTTGGCTGTGCAATTAACACTCGCGTCTAAATCCAATTCAATTCAATTGAATCTCATCCCAGACTCGTTCTTGATGTCTCAATCAGTATTCTTCTGTCATGCGTCTAGGCCTGTTGATCCTCTTCAGCTTTGCAGTGCTCCAAGTGGAGTCCAATCATACAGAGCTTAACCATGTTTTGGATCGGGTATTTTCCCGGAGAAAGCGCTTTGTACTATTCCCACCTGGTTCTAATCTGAAATTCACTGGACAGCTGAGCAAAGGCCTCATTTCGGCCTTTCCCAAAGGTGTGTCCATGAACATCGAACAGGCCTGCTATTATCCTGTGCCCACAAAACGCGAGGATGTCTATCCAAAGCGATATCGCCAAAGGACCACTACCACTGAGAAACCAAAAACCACAACGGAACCCACTTATGTCTGGATACCGGGCACGAACTGGCGCTTTAAGGCCACTCCGCTGAAGAAACCCAATCCGATGAGGCTGCATCAACGCATCGATGTGAGGCCCCCGAAGCCATCATCGTATGCTGATCCCGCCAAGTGGGCTCAGTGGTCGCAGTATGGTGATCGATATCAGGGAAAGTGGTCACCAGCTAATTATAATTATAAGAAATACAGTCAACCTGGTAGATGGAGCAAATGGACAACGGAGTCACCCAAGTGGTCGAAGCGCTGGTACAGATCGGCCGATGGCGAGTACTACGATCCCGAGGTGGAGCCTTACGAGGATGTGAGATCTGTTTCGGGGCAGTATGATGATCCCTATGATCCCGACATGGCACCCAATGAGCCAGCACATTATCCAGAACTGCAGCATGTGGACAACTGGCGGCATTACAATGGCCATAGGGATCGCAGGCAATTATTTGAGCATTTTGATGGCTTCAGTAAGCTGTAAGGATGAGAAACTTTATTCTTTTTTACATTTTTGTGATAATTATTATCTCTTTTAGTCTGGGAATTGATGCCAAGGCTTGCGTCCTGAGAGCCATTTGTGATAGCAAACGTTTGCTGCTGCCTAGAGGATATTCTATGATTCAGGATATTGTGCGGTTGGTTTTTACGTAAGTAAAAAATATATTTCTTTATAGGAAGAAAAATCTAGAGAGATATATCTTCTTCCCTTCCTTAGACTGCCCACCTTATCCGGCGTGGAGGATGACTACTCCCGCATCATGCACATGGATGCGGATGATTGCGACCGCCAGTTTCGGGACTCCTGCAAGCTCAATCTTCTGGCCTGGCTTATCGGTGGCGGCAAATGGAATTAAATTAAAATAAAACAAAACGGACTTTTAAATTGACTTGGTTTTATTGAACGAACTGAGCCTGCCACATGGACTGTTTGCATTCCGGATAGAGGGCGGCGCAGTCCTCCTTGGAGGCATGAGCCTTGTCGTAGTGAGTGTCGCGATAGGCAACGGGCTCGTTGTCCAGGGCTTCCGGAATGGTGAACACCGCTCGCATCAGTTCGCCCACAAAGGTGCCGGGCTCCTCCTCCTTGGATTTCTGGCCCGTTTCGCAGAGGGTGCGCAGAACGCAGTGGCGACCATGGTGACCGCGTCTGTGGGAAGAGAAATAACATCATTAAGACAAAACTAAAATGGTATTTTGAGAGGTAATTAGAGCAGTGAGTTAATTAATTAGTTACTTTAATATTTACTACAAATACTGCAGGAAATAATATTAAAATATATTAAATAAGCTTCCCTTAATCTCATGCAGTTTTCTTGTCAAACTCTTTACATAATTAAAACCGGAAAGGAAATGACATTTTCTTTGAAGTCAAACTAAACACTGGACTCCATTTGACCCTGTCCACTTACTTATCCAGATATTTTTCCACGCGCTCGTATAGCGACTGGCGACTCTGGCGATGATGCTTGATCTGAAGCTGCTCCAGCCTGCTTATCTTGTCCTCGTGCTCGGTGGCCACTCCGCTGCGGCGTTGACGCTTATGGGGATTGGCTGCATCCGGAATGCTGCGCTTGCCAAACACCGGATATATGCGATGATGACGTGGTGCCGGCCGGCGAGTGGGTCTCCTAGTAGTGGTTGTGGTGCTTGAGGTGGTATCCTGACGTCGTTGCGCCTCAGGCAAAGCAGCCTGTTGTGTCTGATAGCCGTAATAGCGGTCTTTAACTCTGCAAATTATATATAATTTATTGTAAACTTGATATATTTTGTATAAATTATATTATTCTTATCCTTACCTTGAGTTGAGCGCCCAGTAGGGATACCGTGAGTTCTGGGCGGGTGAGTAGTGGGGCCTGGACCACTTGGTAAAGGGATTGCTTGCACTCAGCCCCTGGTGGGTGTAGTAGTAGTGATTGTCCTTGCGCCTGCCACCCTGTGGGCGACTGTAATAACTGTCTGCATATTGGTGCGACGGATGCATTGGCGTCCGGAAGACGGGGTTTGAGCTGTAGTAGGAGTTGCTGCCACTCCCACTCCCAGTCCCGCTGCCCAAACTCGACAAATTAATGTAGTTGGGCCTGTAGACAGGGGGCGGACTGGTTGTGGGCGCTGCCGAGGCATCGTCCACATAGGTTATGTTTGACACGGTATCGTTGCGACTGATGTCCAGGGTTCCGTCCTCCAGCTTGGTCAGCAGGTCGTCAAGCTCTTCGCTGGGTGGCTTGCTGGGTAGCTCCCAGGCAAGAGCCACCGTAATGCCCAGAATCAAGTAGTTGGTGTGGTCCACCACACCCACGATTTCGTCGTACACTAAACGGAAGAGGAGAAGATAAGTGAGGCGAGAGAGTGATTTGCATAGCCTGAGAGGGAGCAGTGGCTGGTGTCAGGAGGGGTTTTTTAGAGAGGCTTCTCTTATATTTATTCCGCCCTTAGAAAATCTTTCAAGACTGTCAATTAATAAACTTTCCCTTTTTGAAAGAAATCCTTTTCCCTTGCCTTAAACTACGCCCCTGTACTGTGACAGGAATGACTTACCCATCTGAAAGGAGCTGCCCTCCGGAAATACCAAATAGCGTCGTTTCCTGGACAACAGCTCTTCCGACTGCTTGCCTGCCTGGACGGATGAGGACGCCGACTCATTCAGCCGCATCTCGATGAGCTGCTCCAGGCTGGAGCTGTCCTCATTGTTTATGTTCAGTGATGGCTGGCTGCCAGCTGCCGCTCCCAGCTCGATGGATTCCCCGGCCTTCAGTGCGTTGGCTAGGCCGAGGAGGACGAGCAGAATCAGGGCTGCCATCGGCCAGCAATTACCTATTGGGGAATTTTCCTTCTTCTTGCTGCAGGTTCTACTTTTCCGGCTCGACATTTCTGGTAGTTGCGGTCGAAGCGTTGTCCATACGCCAACTGTCTGCCAAAGTATCGCGTAGAAGCGGAACAGAAGTGTTCTATGGTCTATGGTCTGGCTGGAGAACTTCAGCCGTGGCTGTTAATTGTGAGTGGCCAGCAGAAAGTTTCCAGTTTGAGTTTGAGCTTCGTTCGTTAAATTTCTTGTCGGCCCCCCCTTTTTGTCTTTCATTAGTTTTCACACTTTTCGTCTTTTGTGTTCCGGCAAGTAGTTTGTCTTGTAGAGGAGAACCTTCCTTGCCGTCTTCGTCTTCGTCTTTGCGTTTGCCTTTGCCAGTGCTTCGTGAGCTCATTGGTCTACTTAAAGGTTCAAATTACTTTTTCACGCTCCCAACTTGTTTTCCCTTCTGCCATCTGAAAAGTGGCACACTTCCATCCACAGAAGCTGCTTCTGGGGAATTGAAGTTGAAGTAATGTGATCACTAGTCGTAGTTTTTCTTGGGATAAAACTTGAATGCAGGAACGGAATGCTTTTAGAGCTGCTGAAGCGAAGTAACTTCCAAATGACTTTTGTAAGAATTAAGGTAATGTACTAAAGATACTGAGAGTTTCACTTAAAAATTTGTAATATTTCCTAAATTGTTTATTATTTTTATTATCTTATTATCTTTTATTCAGACCAAAATGTGTGACTGCAGTCACTGTACAGCTGCTGGCAGTTTCCCTTTTGCCCATGGGCCTCCAGATAGTGTGGTGACATCATAAGCTCAAGGTCCGCCGGCTCGCTGATGTCCTCGCCGCTGGGCAGCTGAAAGATGGCCGAAAGGAGTTCCATTATAAAGCTCTGAGGCTCGTTCCCAATCCTTTGCTGCCTTTGAGCGGATTCGCAGAGGGCTCTCTGCACACAGGAGGTGCCATTCAGTCGTCGCCTGCGGGTGATGAAATTCCCCAGATCAGTTGAGTGGGTCAAGGGATTTGGGTTGGCAGGGAGGGCAGGACTCACGACTTGTACAGGCGCTCGATCTTGCCGAGGAGTAACTGGCGGGAACTGAGATGCTGCTGCAGGTGGAAGCGCTCAAAGTGCAAATCCTCTGCGATTTCAGGACTTCGTCGTCGCCGGCGCCTGGCAAAAACAGGATATATGTGATGTTTGGGCGGGAAATGTAGTATTTGCCGTGGACGTTGGGTGTAACCGGAGCTGTGAACGAGGATTTTGATGTATGAAAACTTAATTTTGAACCACGATTTAAAAGTAAAATAAATATATATAAATATTTTTTAATTTTAAAAATATTTTAAAGCAAAGTTTGCAATATTTTATGAACTTGAGATAAAGGTAAAGTTGCACTTACTCCCACTTTGAAGGGCCCCACATTCGCTGCTTTTCACGCCAGTTCTGCTGCACCCGCTGCCCGTTCCGCGTCCACCAGTTATCCACACCCAATCCCGTTCCTGCTCCTGCTCCTACTCCCTTTTGCTGCCACTTTCCCACCGACTGCCGTGCATCCCAATTAGCTGGCATCGCCGCCTGTCGCTGCTGTCCACTCGCATTTGCATCCGCATTCGCATTCGCATTCGCATTCGCATTCGCATTCGCATTCGCATTCGCATTTGCATATGGGAATGCGTCGGGGATATGTCGCTGGATATTCGTGTAGTACGAATGGCGGCCATGGTCATTGGCCGCATATGCCAATGGATTCGCTGGCGGTGCGTGGACTGCCTGCCAATTAACAGGGCTCCCGTTGTCCAGCTGCTGAGGAGGATGAGGTTGGAACGATGGCTGGGCCTGGGGCTGGACCTGAGGCTGAGACGGAGGCAGTGGTGTGCCTGGTTCGGGTTCGGGGGCGCTGCCATTCCGGCGGACAGTGCCGATGGTGCCATCGTTGATCCGAGTGAGCACGTTTTCAATCAGCTCGCTGGGCGGCTTACTGGGCAGCTCCCAGGCCACGGAGCAGGTGATGCCCAGGATGGCGTAGTTGGTGTAGTCTATGATGGGGATGATAATGTCGAACACCAGCTGGAAGGAGGAGCCCTCCGGGAAGAGCAGATAGCGCTTCTGGCGGTGCAGTCGTCTCATTGACTCTGTTGTCGTTTCAAGCGGTGGCGGAGGAGGTGTAGGAGGAGCAGGACTGCTGGCCAGTGGCTGGGAGCCATTACTGTTCGGCAGCCTCTCCATACGAATCAGGCATAGTGGCAGCAGGAGGATAAGTATAGCGCCAAGTCCAGCACAACCAATTACTTTGATTGTTTTTACCATTTTTCCCTTAATGGAAGGCAGCAAAAGTCGCTTGGTCAACACTAATCAGCCAAGACAGCGGGTAAAGACAACACAAAGTTAATAAAATAAGGCCATAAGCATATAGCCAATATTGGTAATTGGTTTGGGAATGAGTGTAAGACAAGTATTCCTTGTTGAATATAATTTTATTATGTATTATATTAGTGAGTTTATTATTAAATCTTTGACTCTAAAAAGGCTCTTAACCCTAATTGGCCAATGAATGTGGTAATTGGTAAATGGTACAGTCACTGTAACTTTTTTTTGCTTTTTGGCTCACGGTAGTACACCTTTTTGTTCGTTAGTGTAATTGAGCAATCGAACATTCCGATTGCTCTCACCAAAAAAGCAGCAACGAAATTTGCATAATTTCACTTTAGCTGTGACGCTTCCATTTGCTGGCTATGCCAATCATGCGTTAAATTAATGCAATTTTCAACAACATTCGAGGCGCGAGAGATGGGTCCAAAAACGGACAGAGGAACGGAACGGACGGATGGATGGACCAAACGCGAACCGGACCCGTTCCTGGGCTGTACAATTAAAACACTGCCATTCTGCCGGAATGGAATCGAGCGCGAATTTATGGTCCAGATAATTACCATTAGAGATGGGCCGGGGAGGAGGCAGGCGAATTGGGTTCTCGATTGGGACCGATTTCAGCACGGATCTGCACTTTTTATTTTACGATATTGTCGATGCCATTAGCTGTCCAAACCGAACTGATGGAGCTCGGACCGCTCGGCGCTTGTGGGAACGCATCGCAACGATTCTGGGTCCAGTTCGGGGCCGGCAAAGTTTAATTGTACAATTAGCAGCCAATTGAGTGTCGTTAACTCGTTTTTGTGTCATTTCAAGTGCTCTTTGAAAGGTGCTAAATGCTCCGCTTTGACCTGATTCATTCGTAACCAATATCAAATATCCAATATCCAATATTCATCCAGCCTCAAGCGAAAATACTAAATGGATATTTCTTTCTTTTTTTTTCCCTGTGTCCATAACAACCCATTAAATGCGATGTAATTGGCCTGATAACAGATTGTTAAATTACTACTACATTTAGTTAGTGATTGGTGGTGCCAGCGGCAGCAATAAATTATCTTCAGTGCACTCGGAATAAATTGGGCGACAGTAGTAGATCAGGCTGAAGTGCTTAATATGGGGATATATTTTAATCTCATCGGCTTTCAGATGGATTAAAAGCATTCATATTTATTTTAACGATCTGCTTGATTGAGTTGTATTTAATTTGAAGCTTAATGTTGCAGCTTGTTGCTTTAATGGCTTTTGGAAGTTATTAGAAAACACATTTTAGTGCAATAACTAACATAAAAATATATGATTTATGGTGCTTTTTAGATTTATTCTATGCATTAAGTCCACTTTTTGGGATATTAATCTATATAGCTATATCTAAAACTATAGTTTATTAGTTCTTTAATGGGTATTATGATGGTTTATTGCTTTTGTTACCATTTAAGGACTTCAATTGGTGGCACCAATCAATTTACTGCTACTGGCCAGAATCAGCGCTTCCTTTTTTGGCCAAAGGAATGGCAGTCGAAGGCTGCAAGAGCTTTCACCAAAGCCAGGTGTTGACTGCATCGAGATAAACGGAGGACAAGCCAGAGTCCCGCGTTAAGTCCTGGCCAGGAGTGATTGCTTTCTGGCCCACGCACAATGCCCAACTGACCACCGAAAGCATGGAGGGGGTTCAGACTCCTTTCGATAGGAGTCGTGTTCCTGATTGTGAGAAGTGTTTTTTACAGAGACTTCAAGGTTCAGGGATGATTAATTTGTTATTTTTGACATTTTTATAATCAATTTAAATTATAAGAATTTTGATGAAACTTTTATTTAACAATTTTTAAAGCTATTTTTAGTTTGCTAAATATATAAAAATGAATATTAACTTTTTATTTATATATTTTTACTCATTTAGCAACTCATTTTTAAACTCTTTGTTAAATTTTCCCTTTAAACATTTTCCCTCAGTGAAAAACTCTTGGCAAAGCGAATTCTTCTCCCGTCAATTTCTTGTGCAAACTAAAAATTGAATTTCCCATTGCGGGCACAAGTTGCACGGGCTGCAAAATTAGTTGACCATGCACTCCAGCGGCAAACAGTTGGCCCTGAATCCTGTCATCGCCCAGCTTCCGTTCCTGCTCCTTCTCTTGCCCGTTTTCCTCCTCCTTGTCGTTGTTGGCCCCGCAGAAGGGAATTCCAGTTCCACTTCGAGCCTGAGTCGGCAGAAGCGTTTGGCCATCTTCAATGGCAGTGGAACCAACAAGGTTTGGTGGCCATCGATCCGTCGAGTTTGGCATTCCGAAGGCCTAATTGTTCTTTCCCAGATTGTAGTTGGCATTGCGTTCCCCATCAAGCAGGAGAACACGGTCCAGTCCGTTTGGGGTTTCCTTAACTACCAAGCCCAATATGTGCCCACGACAGTGCCTCTTTATTGGTGGAGTTTCTGGAATACCACGACATTTGTGTCCACGGCCAGGCACTGGCGAAAGGAGGTCCAGCAAGTGCTGCTTCAGGACGAGACTCGGGTATGGTTGTATGATGTTGTGGAAACGGGTTTGGAGAGGTGAGTGATTGGGTCATCTCTGGTTGTTAGCCATCAATATGTTTACTCAACAGGTTTGCTGGTCACAAGGCAGGGGTCTGTCTGTTGAGGATTATCTGTGAGATTTCACAGCGTCCTTTTCAGCGTAGCAATATTTTCAGTGAGATCCTTAATGCAGTGTTTGTGTGAGTAAAATGTTTATTTAATTTAATATTTTAGTGAATATAAACTGTATATTTTATGATCTTTTATAGGCCATCTTTTGATAATGTCCCCGAAAAATATTTACATGCCAGAGATGCTGGAAAAGCTGGTGCTGATTGTAGGAAAACCTATACGGAATGCAGCAAGAAGCTCTGGACCAAGCTCATCCAACTGGCTCAGATCACTATTTAATACAATTTTAAATAGTTAACAGAAATATAATCAATAAAAGAAACCAATTTTCAGAGTTTTTTAATGGTTAAATATTTACATAAAAGCATTACAATATTTAAAAATGTATTTTTTTAACTCTGATTTCATGAAATACATTTAATTTAATATTTCAAAATTTTTATTTCTATATTTTTGCATAAAAACATTAATTTTGTTAAGCGCAATTAATCATCAAAATAAAAGTTTTTCCTTACAATTTGTGCTTTCAACATAATATATTTTTTAAGTATATTTAAGGCGCTTCTTCCACTAAATTTCCCATTGAGTTTGTTTAACGCTCTGTCCTTAATCGCTTACCACACACAGTACCTGGAATACACAAGCGACATCCATTTAAATTAGTTTTCGGAAAATTTCGGTGCTTCGCTTTTCCCCCCTTTGTTTGTCTTTTTCGATTCTCGCTACTGGTACTATTTTTTTTTGTATTGTTCTTTCCTTTTTTTTGTGGCGGGGTGCTCTCGTGTGAGATTTTTACTAATTTCCAACCAAGTTGAACTGTAAACAATGTCAGCGCAGAAACCAAATGAAAACAAATGCAGCTAACAAAACACCAAGGGGCAAGGACATGACGGGTTCCTGGGGGTCTTGCTATGGCGGTACTAACGAACAGCAGTCGTCGTCGTCGTCGCAGCAGTGGCAAAATTTTGTAGCATGCAAAACATTTGTCAAATGTAAATTAGCCAAGAAGTGTGTGTGGGTGTGGGAGCGTTTCTAGCTGCGGTTTTTTCTTTTACCAATGGCAAGGACTGTGTGTGGGGCAAAGGAGTGCGGCAGGGGTCGGCGTTGAACGGGTGTTTGCCTGGTACAAATCGCATAAAATCACACTTAATGCCCGCAGGCAACATGCAGCATGTAAAAAGTGCAGCGAGGCGTGAATGTCGCTGGCACACAAACTTCTGCATGTGTGCAGGACACACACCAACACAAAGCCCCGGCACTGACTCAAAATTAAGTAAGAAATTAAAAATAATTAAGAACTAATAAAATGTATAAGAAAATCAAATCATTTGCAGGTATATCCCTTCTCAAACAGGTCACAAAATATCAAATAAATCTGATTTTAAATACATTTTAGTTTATTTAAATTCTCAAATTAAATTAATATTTCTCTCAGTGCATTTACCACACACACACTGGCTGGGGCATTGGTGCAATGTTGCAGCTGAACGCAAATGCGGAAGCATTAACATGGTCACATCCCCCCACCATGCCTTCAACCGGCACCTTCTGCTGGCATCTATTGTTCGCAATTATCATGGAACGCAAAAGGCAATGCTTAATTTTTGTTATCCGAAACTTTTACTTTGCCTCGCTGCATTCACACCTCCCACACACACCACACACCCACCAAAAAAGTGATAACAAAAAAAAAAATAGAAAAAGATGCAAAAGTACGAGTCAAACTTTAATAAGCGCAATTTCTGCTCTTCGTGTCGCTTGCCATCGCTTTGCTGGCTCTGGCAGTCCACACGGCGTATGAGCAATTTGCATTTGTTTGCGCCACGTCCTCTCAGCTCCCTTTGGGAGTCCCAAACAAAGTTCTAGGCGATGCTCTCAAGTGAATTTTATCGCACCCAGATACCAAACAAAACAGGTCTGCATTTGTATGCGAGGTGGAGCCTTAAGCAAATTCAAGTTATAATTAAATTTTTTGAAAATGCAAAGGGACAGATGACATCTGAGAAAAAAGTGACTGGAAGAAAGCCAGGTCTATGTACATAGTTGAAGGGAAAAATTAAAGGGAGCAAAAAAGAAAAAAAAAATAGAAATTAAATTTAACATATTTTTATGCTTTTAAATAAGTATTAATTCAATTGGATTTAATCATATATTTTATGTATTGTTTTTTATTACTATCTCGCTTTAAAAGATCTCTAAGAATATCTCAAAAATAAATAAAGATCTGTGCCTCAGCAGCTCTCGTTTCCAGTCATTGACTTTAAAGGCATTTAACACTTTAGTGTGATGTTCATTGAACTTCTTTAAGATCGACAACGTAACGGGAACCGCCATGGTCAACATGAGATTGCTACAATTTCTACAAGCCAAATATGGGGCAGTTGGTAAGAGTAATTAGCACCTTGAGTTAATCACTGACAAGAAATTAGCAAAATGTGCGCTACACCATATTTTCCTTTTGCCCAGCTAGAAGCTGGAAGTAGAACTTTCTTGGCTGGCTCGCATTTCATAAGCCAGAAATGGTGGAAAATGCTTTTCCGTATTTTAATTATGTCAAATTTACACAGCTTTTCGTAGCTACTGCTAATGTTTATGCCCTTTTAGAGTGGTGTCTCTTATATATTTACAAAGACTTTAAAATTAAAGTTGAAGTTAAAATTGAAAATTGTGTTTTATTTATTTTGAAAAAAGCTTAAGGGAATTTTCGTGTTCGGATTAGAGTTAACAAATATTCAAAAACCTTAAGACGACTTGTGTAATAAAGGTAGAGAAATCTAAGCTTCGGCTTAGCAGGACTCTCCTTCATTTTCGCTGTAGCTATTTCCGTCGCCATTTCTCTTGTTGCTGCTGTTTCTGTTGTTATTGCTAGCTGGCAAATGTCAGCAGCCAATTAGGGAGAGTGAGCGAAAGGATGTGCCGCTGCGTCTTCGTCATCGCGAGTCAGTCAATGTCACTCTTTAGCTGCTGCTGCTTCTGCTGCTGCCCCACTCAGAGTCCCAAACTCCCCAACCGGGCGTGGCAGGGCAGGGCAGGACAGACCGTGCATGGGTATTCGGCTGCTAATGCCACTCCAGCGCCTGTCCACACCCCCAGAATGCCTTGCTTGGCCTTGTCATCATTTGCATAAGAAATTTATCTCAATGAGTAGCTAATTGGGAAATTGTGACATGCCCGCTTTCCCTACTCCTTTCCCTCTCGCAGGACCTCCGCCCGCCGTCCCAGTTCCCCAAAGTCAACAAAAGGGCTGCGCAAATCCATGGCACGTTAGTTTTATTTCACTAATCCTTGAACTAATTTAGGGTAGAAGCGCTGATGCCGAGAGTCTAAGGATTTTAAAATTAAGTCTAGGCGTATTGGCTTCTATAATGACAGTCAAGATATTAGCTTTTAAATTGCCTTAAATATTTATTTAGGCAAATTAAATAATAGTATAGATAATATTATTTTAGAAAGGAAAACAGTTTTCAGTTGAGATTAAAGCCTTAACACAATTATCTTATATATAAATAATTTTTTGAAGCATTTAGAAAATAATACGTTTATTTCCTGGTTCGTCATTTGATCTATGTTACTATATAAAGTAGATATATTATGCTGAACTTATCTGGGAATTACCAGACTGTAAATCGTGACCCTATTCACCTTCCCAGGACTGTCTGAAGTGCGGCAATCAGCGTTTGACTAACTAATTGCGTATACGCTATGCTCTCTCTCTCGCTGCCATATCATAGACGGTTTAATTTAGACACACAGGCTCAACGCAAGCCCACACACACACACCCGATCATGGCCACAAACTGAATTGGCTAACTGAGCTCATTAGCAGCCGCTGCTGTCAGGGTCTATATCCCTATCTCCCGCCTGTGGCTCGTCGGGTGGGCCCCATGGCCCCCGTCCAATCACATATTCGATAATGCGAGGCAAACCAAATGAAATTAATTGCACATTTTAATTGACAACGCATCAAATCAATTTGCATGCCAGTCACTTCACCCCGCCACCGGACAGTTCAGGTCAGGGCAGACATCGATTAATGAATGAATGAATGAATGAATGTGGAATACAGATGAACGGAAGTGCAGTCAGGTTGGGTTTTGGCCAGGGGGTCCAGGGGTCCTTTTTGGCATGCATAATGAGCCAGGTGCGCATTTTGTCGGTCCTTGACTGCCAATAAATTATCCGAGGTGCGCTAATCTCATCTATATTGTTTGCCCCGGCCAATGGAATCGGACGGAGGCCAAAATAACTTACCACACCTGTCTGGCCATTTTAATATTAGCAGTCAAATTAATGCATTGCCCGGCGAACACGTTGAATTGTAAATGGCCAATATTCCCAAGTAATTAAATTGGCTTACATTCTGACATTGAGCTGGCAGCTAAAGTATTTTATTTATTTCGATATAAATTCAGAGCATAGTCAAATTAAGTGTGTTTTTATGTAATATTTTAGTTTTTCCGAACAACAAAATGCTTTTAGATTTATTTTTTGACATATTTATATCTAGCAGGTAATATAAGGATGCTAGCAAATATAACCTGTCATTAAAATATCGAAAAATTTAAAACAAATTTAGCTTTCAGTGATATTTATTTTTTTTTATTGTTACATAAAACTGCACTAAATGTTTATGGTTTTAGAAATATTTATTTAACAAAATTTATGCTCAACACTTGCCAAATTTCAATTCTTTTCATTATATTAACAACAATTATGCAAATTTGTTTTACATAATTTACCACTAATTTGGCATTTGGTGGAGAATTAAATGCATTTATTTTCATTTCCGCCAGTCTCCCTTATTAAGTGTCACTTGCAATGACAGTTTCGCATTTTTCCAGGGTATTTTAAAATTAATTATAATGGCGAAACTCCGCTCATCTGTACTCGGAAAAATGAGACAGTCCGAAAAGGAGAAAATAAAAAACAAATATCACCAAATGAGAAAATTAAACTGCAACCACCGAGAACATCAGCAAGAACAAAATGTTATTTAAGTTTGGGCTGTCAGCAAATTTAACAAGTGAAAAGTATTGTTTGGAGTTTTGTTTTGGGACTAGGAATACCCATTGAATTAAAAAAAATTAATTATAATACTTTAATTCAAGCTGTTGAGTTTTCCCAAAGTTTTCACAATAATTAAAGTAAAGGAATACATATTAGGAATATCATACAAATTATTGGAACTCAAGCCTGCTCTCTTATATATTTTTAATTATTTTATTTATTTTATTTACCAATTATTTTGTTGATGTTTCGAAAACTAATTCATATGTTATACGTAAGATGTATTGATATAGGTAAGATGTATTGAATTATTTATTATTTTTTCAGGAGTTTCATAATATAAGCGAATGATATACCCTGTTGGAGTCAAAGTAATGGGTAAAGGAATGCCAGTGGGTACAGGCAAGTAAAGTAAGGTCACCTGATCTGGGCTGGGAATGGAGTTGACCTCTTATTGCAGCAATTCAACGCACGGCAACATAATTAATACTTGATTAAGGCCGAGACACAAACCCACCTCCGGGTGTGTGTGTATTTAACTATGCGGGAGAAAGTGTATGTGGTCCACTATATATAGTACGCAGGTGAATGAGTGACACACACAAAGTTGTTGGCCAACAAACGCTTAAAGTTTTGCGGTCAATGTCCAACTGGGAACACCCCTCTTTCTGGCTCTTATTCCCTATTATTTTGGGATCTCATCAGTTGCTTTCTTCATCCTAATTGCTAAAAACTACACTTGGAAAAGAAGACAAAAGACTGTGATATTCCAGTGATAATTTTATTTATATTTATTTATTAATTATATTCCTAAACTTGTACTATGTAGAGCCTTGAGAAGTTACTGAGGTATCTCAACAGCAGCTGAAAAATACCTGCGTGAGTGTGTTTTTTGTGCACTTTAATGCTCTTGTATGCGTGCACGTAATTTATGTTTTTCAACTTAATTAAAGTTAATTTTTAATGCGGCTGCGGTGGGCGACAGGTTACCTCTGGGAGGCTGGGGCCGTGACAAGTGCATCAAAGGCTGCCGCAAAACATTTTAACACCACTCGGCATTTTCATGGCGGTGACATTAAACAGCTGCAACACTGGATGCAACCTTTGTCAGGCATCGAGGTCAACAGCTATAATTTTGTACTGCCTAGGTTCGTTTTTCCCTTTTCCAGTTTTTTTGTGTCCCTGCCGCAGCTCACTTTCAGCTGCTTTAATAAAATTCCAATTAAATGCAGGCAGCTGATTGCAGCACGCACAATCAGCAGAAGCTGTGGAAAAATAGCGAAACTCTCTTCCCGAAAAAAAACCTGCAAATGGCACACAAGTTAATTATAAATTACAAATGGCAACAACAGCGAATAAATATCATCAGCAGCCACAAACACTTCCTGTAAGCTGGAAAAGCATTAAACAAAAGATAATGCGACTTTTCTTTACCTTATTTTGGGGGATATTTCATTAAAAGAATATTTGTTATGCAATATCTGTATAACAAATAAGAAATATGTTTAATAATTCCTTTCTTCATTTATTTATAGCATTCACAGCTTTATTATTAAAGTCCTTCAACCAATTTCAATCAATATTGTCCAATAAAATATTGTTACTATTCTATCTTTATTATTATTTTAGGCAATCAGCCAGTTATGATGCTTGTTTTCATGTCCATTTCAATCTCAGCTTTTATTTATTTTGCATAGCTTAAAATAACACACAGACCGAAACATATCTCTTATATAAATATCATTAAACATCGTCCGTATATGGTGAAATGCTGTCGAAACTCAGGGGACAGTGGCTGTGCATGATTTGCTCGCAATTTTCCTCCCGCAAATGCGGCATGTGCCTCTGGTCGTGCTCATCCAAACTGCAATTAAAAATTGTATATGTGTGGTATATAATTTACGCATACGTGGCATTTCGAGAGAGCACTTACGTAAATACATATTTCAATAGCTTAAACAGAAATCCCTGCCCATGATCTCCGGCCAGAGCGGTGCAGTAGGCCTTCAGGACACAGGCCCGCCCGTCTAGGCCACTCCGATCGATCAGTTCGTGGAGCAGTTCGTAGGTGTCCCTTCTAAAGGGTCTGTTTTCCCTTTTAACCAGAACTGGAGTGTTGGCTCGAAAGCCATAACCATGAGCCCAAACAATCGGCGACTTAATCACATTGTTTTTGGCATTGACACGAAACTTATGGGGAAGAGGGAACTTTATCAGTTTTTGAAGGGATAAAATATCAAAAACTGCCGAAAATTACTTCAGGAAATTCTTGCAAATATATCAGCGTTGTAAACAATTATTTATAATACGGAAAGTATAATAATAATATTTATATAATGTATTTTAAAATGAAATATATTTTTTATAGATTTAAGACTTTCAAATTATTTTTTATTATGCACTAATATAAAATTCTTCTTTATAAAATTTCTTTTTTCAAATTCTGTAACTTGATATTCAAATTTATTTTATATAAATTAACTTCCTGTAGTTTTTCAGTAGTTAGTGCTTAGAGTTTTACCCACAAATATACGAGTGGTCTCTATTATATCCAAATATCGCTTAGCTCGACTGTGAACTGCAGTGGAATTCCGATCTTGACCTGCCACCAAGGTGACGAAAGTGAGAATAAGGCCCCAACGAAGCGAAACCATTGTAACCGATGTAAGAACACAACTAAGAGATCAGAGACCCATAAAACTGGGGCTGTCACAATGTTTTTTTTCTCTTAAAACGAAACTGGTTTTGGGTTCTTCTATAACTTATTAGAACAATGCTAATTGGTGACCAACTCTGCTCTACTTGACCTGGTTTATAGAGAGAAACAATCCACTCACCTGAATATTAATTTGAGCAGCTTGAAGAGCATGCCGCTCTTCTGGGAAGGTTTATCCACATCCTTTATGGCTGTGCAGAAGGATTTTAGCATGCAGGCTCGGCCATCAAAGCCATGTCTTTAATGGATAATATATTATTATTTAATTTGATTTAAATTAAAAAATTTTAAAACTCACCCATCTAGAGCAGTTTCCAGCTTTGAAAACAGATCCCTTTTAAAGAGGCGAAAGAATACCGCATTGTCCTTTTTCTGCTCCTCGATGGACGGGAAGGGATAATTGGTGCGGAACCCATAGCCGTAGGCATACAGCGTGTTGATGGTCCACAGATTGTTCTTGCCGTTGGTACGCCACTGTGTGGCCAAGGGGAGGAGGAGGAGGTAAATGAATAAGATATCCTTGTGATTGGGCGCCAATTAAGACGGGATAACAGCATACGCACCGACATACGCGACCCCTTGCTGAATTGTAGATAACGCTTGCCGCGACGCAATATCCTCGTCGCATTGTTGGAGTTAGAGTCATGTTCCGAGCCGGGGTTATGGTTGGGGCTGTCAAAGTGCATGTCAGGCATGTGGGGCTCGGTCAGGGTGGGTATGGTGGTGGCGAGGTCCTCCAAAGTGTCATGGGGCGGTTGGTGTGCCGACAGGACGGACAGGGGCATCGCCACAGTCAGCTGCACAATCAACAATGCTGCCGCTGACAGGTGAGTCATGTTGCAGATTTTCCACTAATTAATACTTTAAACGGTCAATCCGCAGGCGTAATTTACTGTTTTTCTGCCTTAATTGCTGTTCGCTGGGCCCGGCGGCTTGTGTCCGGTTCTAGTTCCCCTCGGTTACTGATACCAGCTTGGGTCCATTTAATCCGCCTGACATAAATACGAGACCCAGAAAGAGAAGCGGGAAAGCAAATAAACAAACAAAGAATCCGTTCTTGATGGCGTTGCTTATTTATTTATTGCTCTGTGTGGTTCGGTGACATCTCGTGTCTTGGCCATTGCCACCACGCCACCACTTCACCATTTTCCCTTCGTGCTAGCTGCTCCGGTATTCTAGTTTTAGTTCTGGACATGACATTTACTTGTTAACACTTTTCTCTCCATCGTTCCTGCTGCTGCTCTCAACTCTTGTTGACATCCACAATTTCCCCGTTTATCATTATAAATGGGGCCAGCACGGAGCTAAATCAGCGAGTTTTAGCTTGTGGCATGAACACCTGGCAATAAGCTAAGAAATTGTTAAGCAATATATATATATATATGTTTGGCTATTGAATGTTGTTTTATTAAATAAACTATTTTATACATTGATGGGTTGTGGTTTTTAGGACAGTATTTTAGCCATAAATTAAACTTATAGCTGTCTGAAGATGCTCATCACAATTTCTAGTTTAAATATTCTGAAGTAGAGATATATACAGATTTATTTATATTGTTGTAACTTATTTAAGTGCAATATTAACATTTTTACCAGTTTATATGTTTATATCTACTTTACTCAACTCAAATAATATATAGTTTTTTATTAATAATATTTATTATGATTTCTTAGTACTTACATCATTTCTCTACCCAAAAATCGTACTAAATAGATTTCAAACAACTTCTCAAAATTCCCATAAGGTCATTCAATTATATCTAGCTTTTTCATCAAGCAAAGCAAAACTTCTTATCTTAGCCTCGACAGTTTATCGTTTCATCAGATATAGAAATCTGCTCATGGTCAGTTTGTAGATTTATGCCTGCTCATATTTTCAAATGGTTCCACATTTCTCCTACAAGTACTTAATTTTCACTCAGAACTCAAGAGTGTTCTGTGCAGTCTACAAAGTATCCTGATTGAATTCAGTTTTCGGAACAGCAACGCTTCTGTCGAGCCGAAGAAAGTTTGTCAAACGTATTTTTATTTCGTTTAAATTGCACTCCTGTGAAGAAGCCAGAGAGGCGGTGCCAGGATACATCAGTCAAGCCGGAGTCGGCTCACAGACAACCAACCAATGGCTCCTCCACAATGGAGGAGCAGCTGGGGCGAAGATATATGTTCTGCCATTTGTTAAACTAGCTCAACAAGTGCCCTTTGCCCTCGATTTCCCTCCAGGAAGCACGAAGAGGTGGACAGAGTTGACATTTAAAAGAAATTTGACGTGAAACACTTTTAAGTATAGGGAATTTATTAGGCATAATAATTCTTAGGCGGCGTCGAGTATTTCCCAAAGGCCAGTTCCAGCAGCGAGAAGTGGCAATGATACTGGGTGCAGTCGGTGATATGTCCGTTCCGATATGCCTTATCATAGTGCACTATATCTGGATTCTCGCGCAGTTCCCGTGTGAAGAGTGTTTGTTTCGGAAGGCTGTTAGGAAGAGTATTAAATATTTGTTTTAATAAATATTAAAAAGGAAAAAATAGAAATTTTACCTGAATATAATGCGTAGCATCTCGCCAATCATGTTCATCTTGTTGCTCTTAAACCACTGTCGACTTTCGCAGAGGGTCCTCAAGACGCAGTCACGTCCATTGTAGCCCATGCTGAAATGGATATAAGTATAGATATTATAGAGTACATATTTAATTAATAAATCTTTTTTGAATCTTCTTCCGTCGCATCTCTTACTTATTGATTACCGTTTCAATACGGTTGTAAATGGCACTCCTGGAACGCCTACGTAGCACTGCAGGAGCCACAGGATGCGTGGCGAACCCATGCAGATGCTGCAGCACCCAGGTGGTATTGGGCAGGTCATAGGCCACTCCCCAGTTGAGACCGAAACTGTTGTAGCCATAGTAGGGATTGCCAATGATGCCCACGGTGAAGCAGACGGCAACCTGATCAAGGACAAAGTGACAAACTACACTCGGGACTCAGTTGGGGGAAGAACGGAGCCGGATGACTCCGGCTGACACATACGGAAAAAGAGGAGCCCTCGGGAAAGCTGAGATAACGCTTCGTCCGACTGAGCCGCCGCAGCCAACGTTGATGGTACGGCATCGAAAGGGCGGATGTGTCCTGAGATGTGGACGTGGTCGTGGTCGTGGTTGTGGCCGTGGATACGGCTGTGGATGGAGTGAAGTCGTCTGCACGTTCCATCATAGTCATCAATGTTGGCGGTGGCCATAAATCATGACTGGCATTACTCGGGAAACGCGAGGGAGGCGGAGTGTCGGCAACAGTGAAAGAGGGCGTTGCATTTGTCGTTGCAATTAAACCGTAAATCAAAAACTTTGCAACAATTAAACGATAATTAAACAATACGAAGTGCGCGTAAATCATTGCAAACAGCAACGTGGCACGTGCCACTCTCGATGCAGCTCTGCTTTCGACTGCTGACGGCAAACTGCAGTGGAAAACTGCAATGGAAAACTGCTACGGAAAGTGCCCTGTGCCAAGACAATGGCTGGGATGGATGACTGTGGCGGGCCAAAGGAAAATGGCCAAAGTGCAAATGTGTCAATTGTCAGTTAACGTTTAGAATGCTCTTCAGCCACTTGCAGCAGTCACGTTTACAATAAACATGGCACCGGCCCAAGAGGTAGGTGCTGTGCCCCCTCCAGACAGGTGCTGCAACTTAATTGAATTGCCTGCACCGGCACCTTTTACCAGTGGAAGGGCCTCCTGCTCCAGCTCCTGCCTCTGCATTTGCACCTGTCGATGGCATAAGGTCGAACTGCCTGTGCAAAGTCAAAGATGCGATGACAGAGATCGATGGTATGGCTGGGAGTTCATGTTGGTGAGAAGGTCTAGCGAAAGCACCTGGTTGGAACCTCAAGTTAATTAAATGTAGTATAAAATGGTGGGGGACCAACAACTTTTTACAGCCTTTTAATTACCGAAATTCAACCCTTAACCTTAGTTATTTCAGCGAATTAATAGACTTAATAAATTAATCTGAAAACCCAAACACTAAGTGAGTTTTTTATATGGAAATCTATAACTAAACCGCTGCCGTTGATTTGAATTCCATTGAGGATTCCCTCTGAATGATTGTGGTGCAAAGAATAAACTTTAATTTCCAGGGAATATTTCATTTATGGAAGGAGACCAAGTCAACTTGGTTTCCTGCAATATTCTCGAACCTGCGACTCCTGCGACTGTGGCGACTGTGGTGACTGTCAACTTGAACAAACAAACAAACAACTTCATTAACCCCATAGGGCATACATCGCATACACAACGACAGCCAGATCCCGATCCGGCACACACACTCGAGCAAACATCTGCAAGAATTTTCCCATATATACTATATACATATATATCGGATGGAGCCAATTGAGGCCAGGGAGGCGCTTAGCTGACCCATTAGAGGGAAAGGCGCTCGTAAAGCAGAAGGAGCTGTGCCAAAAGTCAGTGGGAAAATTGCCGGGCATCAATTGTGGGAGGCTAAGCAAAACAGACAATCGAAAAGCGAAACCAATCGAGGGAAAACAATAATGAAACACAAGACGAGCGAGAGCACACAAGACACCGAATTCTTGACACGTGAAGCTAAGGTCAAAACCAAGGCAAAAATCCGAGGCAAAAGCCAAAGTAAGAGACGGTCGAAGGACAAATATGGTAACTTTTTGACGGCCACTTGAAGCTTAGCCGGGCTCTGGAATTGAGGCAGAAATGCGAAAAGGGGCCCAAGTCCTTTGATTACCATGACAATGCCTGTCACTGTATCCGACGACTCCCTTCGAGGAAGGCAGAGAAAGAAATGTTAATACTTTTATACTTTATTTTTAGCTTTAAGGAAGCAAAGATTTTACTTAAATTTTGTTCTTATAAATCTGTAAAATTGATAATTAGCTGACTCTAAATAACGGAAAACAAACCTGTAATTATTAGATTTTTAATATTTCCTTTTAGAATATATATTATATATTTCCAGTGTATCTGCGTGTGTGTCGCTCGTTGATAAGATATTTTACAGATTGCAGATAGTTTAACAGGGACTCGCCACATAACTCTGCCCAATTACGGCCTAATTTGTTATGCATTTTTCGCTTTTCGGCTCAAAGTTAAAGTTGCCGAACCGCAGACTCAGACTCAGACACAGACTCGTCCTCTACGGATATTAAACTATTTCCGAAGCATACAAAAAGCCAATTTAAATGCTAATATAAAATACCAACATTTTATTATTATGCCAAGAGCACGCATCCCCGCATTTCCCCAGCTTCCACTCAGCTTCCTCCTTCCCCCGAAAAAGGGGCTGAGGGCATGGCGTGGGTGGTAGGGACAACGACCACTTCGGGTGCGAAGTTTTCTTGGTCGCACTGTGCGTGATAAGCCAAGTGGCTTGGCTGATTTTGGCACAGACACACCCCGCCGAGAATGGGAAACCTGCCACTTGAACCGTGTAAAGTATCTACATATGAGTGGGAGTATATATCCGTATGCTTTAACAGTGCGATTCGGAAATATAAAGCTTTGGGAATGGTGATTAAGAATGTAGATTATCTAAGGAACTTGAATTAACATTTTGAATGAAGAATCAAGGATATCTAGAAGATTTCCTTTAAATTTATCAAGTTTGTAAATAAATAATATTATTAAAAATAACCTATTATGTTTTTAGATTCCTAAATATAATTTTAAACAAAATACCTAGCTAATCCTCATCAAAATCTATTCTACGCTTCATTATCTTTGAGCTGCCTTCACAATAGTTTTCACAAGAGTCCCAATCTCGGCTCACAACTATGTGTGAATTTTCACACAAATACACATAGAAATTCCACTTGGGATGGCCAAGTGCCGTTGACCGAAGCCCACCTGAAGACCCATGAATCCCCCCATGCTCCACTCACCTGTCTATCATTGTCTCCAGGCGGTCATACAGCTCCCGTCGATGTCTGCGCTTGATTTGCGCCTTGGCCGACTTCTTGGTGGTCCAGCCATGGGCATTCTGCAGGACCCAGGTGACATTGGGCAGGTCGTAGGCAACGCCCCAATTGATGCCCAAACTGAGGTACAGCAGGTTGGGGTTGCCGATGACACCGGTGGTCAGACAGACGGCGCCCTACACGTGTCCATTAAATGGTTCAACGAACAAAGGGAATACTTATTGATTAATTTGCTTTTGTAAAGAAAGAGATTTCCAATTGGTCATAAAATATAAAAAAAAACAAACAAAATTTGCATTACTTTTTTGTGCTATTATTTTGTTAAGTTTTTAAAGAATTCCTCCTTGCTGTGCAGAGATAAGGCAAATTGTGCCATCGTTCGATGGTTCGTTGACTCACCGAAGCTGATGAACCCTGGGGAAAGGCCACAAAACGCTTGCCTCTCGAGAGTTTCCGCTGTGACGATGGGGCCGCATGTGGTGTCAGTTGGTCCTGGTCCTGCTCCTCCTCCAGCTGCTGCTGCTGTTGTGCTACGATGAGTCCTGGTGGAGTCAGCGTGACATTGTTGACTTTGCCGGCTTCGTGACTCTCTCCAGCGTGTGCCTGGCATTGGCCCAAGAGGAAAGCCGTGGCGACCAGCACAAGCAGCAGCAGCAGCATTAAACTTCAGCTTTGGCCAAGTGGTAGACATCTTTCCAACTGATTTAAAGTTTTGGGTTTTGATTTGTCCCCATATTTCGTTCATCTTTTTGTCTTAGCGTTCTATCAAAAATGCCAACTTGCTAATTGAATTAGAGCCCGGCCAACTGACCTCTTTCCGACTAATGTCTTGGCCAAATATCTGACTGCAATGCGGCCAAAGCATACTCCAAATTAAAGAGGCACGCGTACAGAATTGGAACTTGGTCATCGACTCCATCTGGCCATCAAGTCATCCCGCTTCTTTAGTTCTTCGGTGGACTTTGCGGGCTGCGCTATGAAAAATTCAATTGGGCTTAGAGCGGTCCTAGTGACCGTTTTGGTGGCCTTGGCCTCGGCAGGCGATCTTTCGGATACTTTAGGTTTTAGTAGTAAAAACTTCAGCAGTCGAGGGGTTACCTACATGCAGGACAAGAGCCAGCTACTTCATAGACAAAAGCGGTGGCTTACATTTGAGCTGGGTTCTGCAATGACTGTGAGTTTGGGTTTCTTTTAATCAATATTAAAATAAAAAATTATAAATACCAGTAAGTAAATTTTTATATTTATTTACAGATCACTGCCAATTGCGCCAAAGCCGTTCTGGATACCATACCCAGAGGCTTGTTGTTTCTGGCTGAGATCACCAGTCTGTATGAGCTGCCTGCGGCCATTGAAGATTGGATACCGCGCCGAGTGGGCAAACCAAAGGTGAAGCCACCACCACCTCCTCCGCCTCCCCCACCACCACCACCACCTCCTCCTCCGCCACCGCCACCGGATTCCTCTGTCGTCCTCAGACCACAGCCCGTAATTGTGCCTCTTAGTCCGGCGGATCCCATACAGTCCTTCTACTTCGCATATCCGGGAGGCGTTCCTACCCTAAATCGTCGCAAGTCCTATTCGCAACAGCGGCAGGCAGGATGTCCGGCTTCGCATCTGGTCAAGGATATGTACGGCACCTACTACTGCAGACCATCGGCCATGTCGAGGAGACTGAAACGAGAGCTGGAGAGCCAGGGAGCCACGGTGATCAATGAGGCGCAGAATCCACATGGCATGCTCTTTGATCTGGTCAGCATGATGTCAACGATGTAAGTGTAATTACAAATATTTAAATAGAGATTATATATACAACTTTAAATAATTTATTAATTAAGAAATATTTATAAAAAGCCCTGAGTAGGTCTCCTAACTTCACAAATATTTACTAAAGTTTACTCAAATTTTACTGCAGGTTTAATTATCAGCCAACCTATTGCATCATGCGAACCCTGTGTGAGGCGCGTCATCTGTTGGCTCCGCAGGGCCTGACGCTCTTCCACGACATCTTCCGCATCATGCTGCGCTACGTGCATCCGGAGATAGCCCACAAGCCCAAGTATCGGGAGGCCTTCACCGCCGGCCACTCGCTCCACGAATGCGCCAGTCTGTATGGGCCGCATTGCCGGCAGAGTTTTCTGTTACTTTTCAGTGAACGCTTCCAGGAGAAATATGTGCGTTGAATGAAAATTAAAATAAAAATCGAAATAAGGCGATAAAACGAGAGATGAATTTATCCAACTGGATTGTGATGTATTTTCAAATTAAACTTTAATAAATATTTAGAGACTTTTATAGCACAATATTGAAGCGTAAAGAACTTATACATTTTCCTAGAAAAATCAATTGATATCTACTTTTCACCTGGCTTTTAGGGGCTTATAAAACCTTGTAACTTTGCTGAAAAAGAAAGCAAGAACCATTTCACATATTTTGTGTTATAAATGTTGTAATATTGCCACAGCACAAACAATAAATGAATGCAAAAAGTAAAATGCATAAATTGATGAGGCAAAAAATATATTTATTGTGTGTCATGCCGAAACGTTGAATGGAAATTAAGTAAATACTCGTACATCGACATTTTTATTGACAATTTTTTCGACCATTTGGTGATGCCCTTCAGTGAAAATAAACGGGAATATTTGTTCTATATTTTTTTAAGTTTATAAAGAAGTGATAATTTTTTTTAATTTAAAATTATATAGGTATGGACTAAATAATTTCTCAAGTCTGGTTTTCAAGTAGGTTAACGCATAGAATTATTGGAAGATCCACTCGCTGGTGCAACTCCCTTCTCCTCTGGGATGTGCACTGCAAATTTCATAATTTGTGCTGTTTGTTTTTCACGTTACAATGCTGACAATTGGACTGGAAGTGGAAACAAAACAAGAGTATTTCCCACTGTTGACAGAAATTTACATGCTACAGCAATCAGTGTTGGCCGCGTCGACAACCGATGGCCAAATGAAGGGGAAGCTGCAGCTTCATGGTTTCTGCACCGAAAGAATTATCAAATTAGCAAATTTTAATGAGAACAATGTATTTTAATAAAGTTTACATAAAAAGGGATTCAATTTTATTTATTTATCATTTTAAAAAAATTAAAAAACCATGATGCAGAGTTTAATGATAAATGTAATACTTTTACTTTAAAATATCGTGCAAACTAGCTTTTTCTTAGTGTACCAATTCCAGTGAAGAGGACCATGCCCACTGACAATGGATATTTGTTAACGTGAGCCCCGGTTGTGAGGAGACTTTACAGGCAGCCGCTAATCAGGGCCATCAACACAGCACTTGAGCTAATAAGCCGCTAAAGCGTTGGCCACCATGAAGAGTGGCTGGGTTTTTGGATTCGTTTTCTGCTTCAGTTTCAAATGGAACGCCCTGCCGATAGTATGAGACTCTTACACCGGTTCTACCACCTGAGTTTTCTGGCTATGTGCCTGCTCCTAGTGCAGACCATGCTGGTGGAGTCCACGCAGCCGGAGGTCAACGCCACGCAGGAGGTGACTAAAGTTCTGCGCCGGCACAAGCGTTATCTGGCATTTCCGGAAGGCTCTTCGGTTTCGGTGTGAGTGTCTGGTTCTTTTGGCCAGTTGGAAGCTTTGAGAAAGTGGCCCTAATGGTAATATATATCCCTCAGGGTGCCATTTGCCTGACGATCGGAATGATTGGCAATCCCGATGTGGACTATCTTAGCTGGGCCGTCAACTGGGGCGTGGCCTATGACCTGCCCAACCACCAGTGGGTCATACAGCATGCACACGGACTGAATGCCACCCTGGCCAAGGACACCATTAAGCGGCGCTCTCGAAGAGCATTTTATGATGAGGTGCAGTCCTTGTTTGATAAGTGAGTAATTAGGGGATAAATCTTTTAATTTTTAATTTTTATTTATAATTATTTATTTCTCAACCTTCAGCATGGGCTTCAATGGTCGCGCTTGCATGGCTCGTGCTCTTTGCGAGAGTGCTAGGTTTCTCCTTCCCCCTCAGAAACGTGGCAACATGTTGCAGGAGCTGGTCCGTACCGTATTCAGTCTGCCGCCAAGTCCAGTGTCCATAGATGAGCCTCAAGAGCATCACCAGTACGACCGCATTTATCGCCGCTCCAAGCGAAATTCACGCGAGTGCCATGAGATCTATCCTGGCTGTCAGTTCTCCTTGCTAGCCTTGGCCTTGGGCAAGTATATGGCTGCCACCACTACCAAATTCAGTTCATTTAACTATATGTGAAAAGGTATATAATTGGAATGAAAAATATAGAAAATAAAGATTGGCATTTAATGATTTTGATGGAATTTTTATAAAATTAAATTCAGTTGGGTCGAAAGAATTAAACTTTTTTGCAGGATAAAAACATTTCTTTACTTTCAGCTATAAAAAAAATACTCAGACCGTATAAGATTAAACTGTAATCTATGATATCGTTCTGAGAATCTTCCTCAAATCAAAATCTATTTTCCAAAAAATTCATTTTCCATTTTGGCTTCCCCTTTTTAAAATAAAATAAAAGACGAGAATATTTTTTTAAAACAAATTATTTTCATTCTTCTTTATTTAATAACGCGTAACATTTATTTATATAGTAATTGTTTTCTTTTAATGTGTTGTCGTTCTTTTTTTTAATTGTTTTCAATTTTAGTGTTACTTTTTTTTCGCAATTGTTGCTATTATTTCAATTTGTTTTTGCGTTTAGCTTAAGTTCATTATTTAGTGTCTTACGTTTAGATTTTTAATGCATTTCGTTTTTATATTGTTGTGTTAGTCAACATATTTGTTGTTGTTTGTTGTTTGTTTTCTATTAATTTTTGTTCGGTTTCCTCTCATTTTGGGAATGATCTGTTTTTGTTTTTGATCAATTTGAAGTGTTCAATTGTTTGCTTGCTGGCTGCGCGTGTGTAGTTTATTTTAGTTTCGGTTCGTTATGCAATATGTTTACTGTTTTGTTGTTCAAAAGAGTTTCGAATATATATTTAATATATATATAGTATTTATTTATATATATTTACGCATGTATTTTTGTTATGTATTCCTTGTTTATGTGAAATGTAAATGCAACGCTTTTCCGTTTAAATGTAAGTATTGTGTCACATTTATTTAAAATACTGATGCACAAATGTCCGGGTCACCACCTTTGGGTCATTGGGTCATTGGGTCTTTTTTGGCTTTTGAGATGATCTTGCATTGATTTTGCAGTGTCAAAGTTTGCTTAGCCTACACTTACGGATCTCATGTCATGTTTTAGTTGCAAATATTTTACATAAATCTGTTATGGATTACCGTAGCTTACGCCTACTTACGTTATGCGATTCTTTAACTAAATTTTCAATTTAGTTAAAATTGATTTTCGTGTAGAATTTATAGCGAGCGCTCGACGCGCCTAACTAATTGTTGATTCCATACATGTATTTATATCTGGCTTTAATTTACTGCATATATCTTTAATATTAATATATACTGCTTTGTTTTCGTTTCTTTACTTTTTTGTTGAGCAAATTGTCTTTAGTTTGGCCCGAGGGCCGTTTCATTTAACTTTAATATTCGTGGTGTTGTTTTCCCCAGTGAGTTGCAAGATTCTAAGATTTGCCATTTTCTTTGATTTGTTTTAAGTTAAAAACCTTGATGCTAAAATTGATTTTCCTTTCGGTTTGCATACGTTTTTCCTTTTTCTTTTTGTTTTTGTTTTGATCGAACGAATTGAGAAAGAAAATGTACACGAAAAGTTGCAACGGAAGCACTTAAACCTAGCGGCACCTAACAGTTAATACAAAAAATATACATACCGGTGTATATGTATAGTTAATACGCCTAAATACCATTTATTCGCAGATATATGGTTAGTATTTCTTCGATTTTTTTTATTCTTGTTAAATTTATACATTTGATTTTGGCTTCATTGCTTACACACACACATGCAATGGCAGTCATACGAAACGCATACACACAAGCATTAACTATTCGAGTGTGTAGTGTGTGTGTTTTGGGGGGGTAAGGTGTGTGGTGTGTGGTGTGTCCTGTCTGGTGCTGCTTTGCAATTTCTATGAAAGCGTTTGGAAAACTCCGGAAATACATAGTCTTCTGTCTGCCGTCTGGGAATGAGCAAGGTCCTTAAATTTATCGGTTGAGGGAAATATCTTACAAAAGTCGTGAGAGTTCTTTCAAATTCGATTTACTGCGATGAAGAGAGGCTAGCTGCTCGTGTAATGTGTCAGTGTCGAAATTTGCTTAGCTGTCATTGAAACCGTTTTTAATGAATTAATTTACGTTTTGCGTTTTGTTTTGTGTCCTTGTTTGTTTTATCATATAACTCCTGCCGAATCGGTTTGAACATCTGGCATTTGTAGTATGTACAAGCCGAGCATAAATGGGTTGGATTTTGCCTGGGAAACTCCGGAAAGGTGTAGTTCATCTATTGTCAGGTACTTGATTAGTTGCTGGGAACTGAAAGTGGGTCAGATTTCAGGGGGAGTTAAGCAGGGGGTCACTCGAAAGGGAGACTACTTTGGCTGAATTAAATAATTTATTTGCAATCACTTAAGCCAGCAAACCCCTGCCTGAATATTGCTTGGAGTTTTCTCATTTTCACTTTTAATGGTAAGCCTAGAAGTAGGCAACGATTTCCGGCCAAATGAGCTCGCAGTGCAGTGCAGTGTGTGTGAGTTATTATGTTTAAGTGGGTGTGTGTGTGTGTTGGGGGGTGGGGGCGGGTGGAGTGTGGTGTTCCTCATATATCCTGCACGCCCACAGTGGCTTCCAATTTGTTTTCGTTAATTACTGATTTTTTTCTTTAGCAATACGCAGACTTTGATTCTTGTTGTGTTTGCTACAAAAGACGACCTTTGATTGGAAGACATACGATTTTATGTTTTTTGAATCTCAGGGTCAAGCCGCATATTTATCAAATACCTCAATTTCCTGTTTACATCGTAGTTATTTTGCTTTGCTCGCTTTAATATATGTTATTTGTTTTTAATAACTATTTCGCGTTTAACTAATTATGATATTTGGTAGTGCTTAGTGGGGGGAAAGGGGGCCCTAAAATTGTATACGTTTGGCTAAAATGAAACACCTTTCGGCTGCGATCTCTCTTTCTCATTGAAAAGGATCGAAAAACCTTCAAAATCTAACCCGAAACTTTATCTGAGGGCCATCAATCCATTCTGTGTGGTTGTTGGTATTAATTTTCTTTGTCAAAGACTTGCCTGTGCTTTATCTAAGTTTTTCTTTTTTAGTTTGGTTTGGTTTCTAACAAGTTCGTTGTCTGCTTTAACTGTAATCGTGAAATGAATTGTACTTAAAATAAATTCTTTTCGCTTGCTGACTGATCGATGATGGATCGGCGGTGGCCTCGCAATATATCCTTATATACATGTCCTGGGTTTTTGTGTGCTCGTGGCGTATGCATTGCTATGTGTGTGTGTTTCTTTTGTTGTGTGGCTACATTAGCTATTTACAGGGTTATATCTTATCTAGTCCTTAGCTTCAATGTTAACTTCCAGCCCCGGTCTTCATGTTCGAATCTTACGTGACTAGTTTGAGTGGCTTTATCTGCTCGTATGGGATCAGATCCATCCGAAATTCCCCATCGAAAATTGTTTGCTCTTAACTAGTTCGTATATCGTTTATACTCGTACTTGATACATACATATATGTATATATGTGTATATTTTTTATATGTACTATTTGCATTTCATTTCGTCTTATTTGTGGCAGTATTTAAATTACATGGTTTCTTCTCGATTACTTAAAACTATTTTCCTTTTTTATGTATTTTTTTTATTTTATTTGTTTATCAAGCATACTAAACATTTAGCTAGAAACAAAGTGGGAAAACTTGAACAGAACGGGCTTAAAAGGCAAATTGAAAATGTTTGACATTATTAGCATAATATACAGTAATGCACGATTTCCGTGGCTAAATCGCGCGCTAAATGTAATTAAATTTATTTGTTAATATTTATGAATCAATGTGGAAATGAACTGTACAACTAGGGGTCAGGCCGATTGGCGGCAGACCGACTGATTGAGTGATTGAATGAACGATTGTTTGTCTGCTTGCTGGTCCGTGCGGTGCGTGTGTGCCTGTGTGTGGCCACACACCCACACGCTCTCACACCCACACAGAGGCAAACCTATTTGTTTATAACCTAAAAACACAACCAATGAGAGCATATACACTTCTATGTATTTGACGTTAATTCGATTTTGGTTTTTGTTTTTTCTCAAGTGTCTTTTGTGTTTTTTTTTGTTTTACTTTTCGCATTATTTGGTAGAACGAGCTTCCATTTATTTCTCTATTTATTTAGTTTTTGCTTTAGCGTGTCGATTTCCCAAGTGAAAAAATTTACAAAATGGTTTTTTGTTGAAATGAATTCTTCGTCTTCTCTCGTTTAAATTTTTGGTTTTTTGATTTTCCATAGTGGCATTAAGCTTAAATATGCATTAATGTTTTTACGCTTTTTTTGTTTACTCGTTTAGTTTGTTTTATTCACAGAAAAGTTACGCCATTTACTTGTCATTAGTTCTTTGTTTTTCATTTCGCTTTGCTGTTATTTTAAATATTCTTTAATAGTTGATTGTCTAAAACTATAACAAAACACTTGTTGTTGTTAGGCTGGAAGTCTGTACACAATATTCGTAAACGAAAGAACATTTGATTCAACAATTGTTATGCACTAAACCAAAACGTATATAATCTCAAATATTAATCATACGCACATTTAAATTATCTGAGAGGATTTTTTATTAAATAAAAAATATTTAAAGCTTATGCAAATTTAGGTATATATAAATATGTACAGGTGGCACCAAAAAAGGCGTATATCTAATCTCTTCTTGGTGAGTTTTAAGATTCCTACAGACCGTAACGGAACGAATAACTTAAGCCGACATTATCGTTATTTCACAAAGAATATTTCATATTTCCGCTCTTGGTAATTCCGGACTGAATGTGCGATCTAAACGGTTTTGTTTGTGGATTTTTCATTTGCTGGCATCAATTTTTTGCGTGCCTCGTATTATTGGCTATATGGTTTTTGCATTTTAAAAAGGTGTCATGTGTATTTATTTATACTTCCTTTGCATGTGTATGTGTATGTATGTATATTGCATTTTATTTTCAGACTTTTTATTATATGCTTTTCGAAACGGAAGTCGAGAATGTTATCAAATAGTTTTCGCTCTTTTTCCCCATTTCGGTTTGGCAATTTTATGTATGTGTGTGTAATTTTTAAAATTTTATAAGCTCAGTTTAATACTTTCAATATTTGATGCACAATTATAATTGGTATCTGCCTGTGGGGTGTGTGTTTGTGTGTGTGTACGGGTCTGGTGTGTGTGTTTTTATTTAATTTTTCACTTTGCCATTTAGTGGGACAAGTGTTTTATATTTAGTTCTCGCGTTTTATTTAATTACTTGATTTATGATATTCCGTTTGTTTATTTTATAACGATTATTTTAATTTTAGTTTAATAGCTAAATATTTAAAAAATGTTAACTGTTGATTTTTATGCACTTTACATTTTAATACACCCAAAATGGCATTCGCTATTTAGATTTTCCTGTTAAATTTTCCACTTTTAATCGCTAATCGTGTGTCTGTGTGAATGTGTCTGTTTTGGTTGTTCAGGAATAGTTTAAATAAAAGAGTAATGACAAAAGTTTCAAGGCAAACAGTTTTTTACTCAGTCAATTGTGGCTTTAAGACTGACAATAAATTCGCTGGGAACAGAGTCTTTCGGCCAGAACAAATAGAAAATATAATATACTGACAGCCCCGCTCCGCTCGTCTTGAAACACTATTGCACTTTCTCCTCGGGCTCAGTGGGCCACAATCGTTGGCTTGGAAAACTATTTTAATTAATTCACATTCACAAATGTTGAATATTTTCGATTAGGAATTTTAATTAAACTTGTGCCGGCTAGCACGCACAATGCCTGTAGCAGCAGCAGCACAAGCAGCCGCAGCATCACAAGCAGCAGCAGCAGCTGAATCGGCAACAATGAGCAACACGCAGGCGGCTTGACAATCCTGGCAGGGTGCTCAGGGTTGCTGTTGTCGCGGCATTCTTTGCTAATAGTTTGCGGAGATTCAACTTATGCTTGATGTACAGGGAAAAACAGGGAAGCAGATTGTTCAAAAAATTTAATAAAAATTATAATTATGCTGCTTTCACCAAGAAAAATAAATCGAAAATTATTTTAACTTGGGCTTTTTTTTGATTAAAAGAATAAATAATTAAAAGTATAGCATAAACAGTTAATAAAGTAAATAAATAAGTAAATAAGTTCAAGAAGTCCATAATAAAAACCTTAAAATATAGTTCAAGGACCAGAGAAAACAATATAAAAGTTTTTTTTTTATATATTTTCCGATTTTGAAGATTGTTTTTGCCATTGCTAAGAGTCAGCACTTGCTTTTTTATTAACTATTCACACATACCCTGGTGCACATGCATATAGCCATACACACACACCCGTTGAATGGCAAATTGCATTCCACACTTAATTTGTTGCATGCCTTGCGGCACTGCCACGCCCCTTTTTGCCACAACCACCTCACACACACCCCATTTTGCACACTCTCCGGGGCAAAAATCCGGCGGTGGCTTTCGCGTTTGCTTAATGTTTACTGTTCTTGTTGCTCTAGTGGCGAAAAACTTTTGCAAAATCAATTAAAAATGCAAAAAGCAAAAATGAGCGGGTGGCGGGTGGTTCGGGGTACTGGCCAACCTTGTGGCAAGTTTCGTTAGCTTTGGCATTTAAATTGAAGGTGTTTGCCGGGCGGCTCTCGACCGAGGCTATTGGAATGGCCAGAAATACGGCAACCAGAACTCGGAGTACAGAAAGCAGAACGCAAAGCGGAGAACCTCAGAACTCAGAACGGCACTCGCGTGGCCCGTTGAAAGTAATTAAAAAGTTTTATTTTAAATTGAACTTGCCAAAGGTTTCTGAACGCTCCGCATGCTCCGGTGAATGCATAATGAGCGCACAAAACTATGCTACGAAACAGAGAGTTGGGGCTGCAGGGAGAAAGGGGAGAAAGTGGAGAAACTGCTAAATAAACAGGAAAGGTACACAGGAGTGACTGAGGAAAACAATCAAAATCGCATGAAGGCGTACCCAGCTGGGTGAAAATGAAATTCGTATTATACGCAATAATTTAATTGATTAAAATCGCTTCGAATTGTGCAAACAAAGTGCTAGCAAAATTCCAATTGGCTTTAGTTATTGTTTCCTGTTTGTCTGTTTGTGTTTTTGTGTGTTTTTAATTGAAATTGTTTTGTGTGTTGGCTTGTTTGTTGTTCTTATGTGATTTGGCTAGCTGCAGTCCTATAAATACGTACTCTATAGTATATTATATGTATGCTTGCTCGATATAATATAGTTATGTGTGTGTTGTTTTGTTTTGTGTTTAGTTGTTGTTAGTAAAAATATGTGGCCTTAAAAATGTGACGACGACTCGCTATCAACATTCAACTAAATTTATTTCAGAATTTCGCGCTTCCTGCGAGCCGAGTTGCCTTGCAGCAAGCTATCGGGCGTCGCTTTGTTAATATTAAATTTAATTCAATACTAGATTTGCTTATCTACGATTAGTTACGACTTACTGGCTAATTTAATGTACTTTTATCGTATTTAATTTACTTATTTATGCTAAAAATAGTTTTCGAATTGTATGCAATTTAATTCTCGCCACATTCAGCGTGGGCATCTTATCTGTGTTCTTAATTTTGTTTTGCCCTGCTAAAAATATTGTGAAAAATATGCACAAATAAATAAACAATTAAAATTGATTCTCATTTCCATATGTATATTATAGCACTCACACTCGCATCCAGACCAGCAGCCATACATGCACACTGAACACATACAGTCAGATTTAAATTTAAAATGCAATTTTAAAACATTTTTTCCTTTGTTTTTAATTTGGTTTTGTTTTTTTTTTTTTGGTATTTCTCTTATGTGTGTTGTGTTGTGTGGAACTTTAAAACTAAAAGATATAACAAGGAACTTTTTGGCGCTCAAAAATACAATATAACTTACAAAACTCCGTACGCTTTATACAACTCTAGCCCCGGGGATATATCTTTTGGGATAAATGCCCGGCACCAGTCGAACTTCGATCCATACAATCATACATCAAGTACATCAAAAAACTTACAAACTAAGCCGATCTTCTGGCTTACGTCGCTTTCCAGCGCGGTTAATCAACGCTACAACACATCCTCGAATTACATTACATACATATTTTGATCAACTGCTCCAAAAACATGCCCTCCTCTCTATCAATTTCGATTGTATCTTAATTTCAATTCATTTCGCAATGTTCACTTCACTCGCCTCGCGGTTTCTACGATGGGCTCCATGAGGTATCCGTTTCATTGGCCTTTCCAACAATGTCCACCAGAAGCTTTACAACTGCGTCAATGACACTGCCACTGTCATTGATGTTGCTAATATTGTTACTGCTGCTGCTGCTGCTGCTGCTACTGATGTTGGTGTTGTACAATGCCGAGGAAATGCTCATGGTGTGGCTCATCGTATATTATCCACGATCATCGTCGCGAGCGGCGAACAGGGTCCGCAGCGAGCTGATGATTAAATTCCACCAGCCGGCCGCGAACCCAAGTGGTCGCTATAAGGTGTTCTCGCTGCCCATCTTGAGCAGCTCGAACTTCTTCTTGGCAATCTTTGAGTAGAGTATATCGATCGGCTGCGATTGGTCGTACAGGCTGGGCGCCTGCAGGATAATCAGCGCTGTGCCAACCACGCAAGCGATCGCGAAGATCCAGAGAAACATACGATCCAATACCATGGCAACGTACTTCCAGTCCTCTTCCACCTGCAAGGTTGTAAGAAAGAAAAACAAACAAATGGGGTAAGTAAGGTTTTAGGGAAAAGTGAAACAATCTTTTATTAAATTATAAAAACTACATTGATATAAAAATGTGTATGATTGATATTGCATCTGACTCCTGCCTCTGATTTTCCCTCCTGCAACTATCTTCATTAATCATTTTGGCAATTGAAAACTAATAAAATGGCTTTGGCAGATCTAATTCAGATTTGCGGTTCACTTCGATTGAAATGTTCCAAAGCAAATAGCGATTTCAGTTCAGTTCCTTCTCATCCACACTCTCACACAAACTCTGAGCTCAAAGTACACAGAATCGTACACACAGCAAATTCGCCGTCAAATGGCAAACTGCTGCACTGCTGCAACCGCATGTTGCAAACTCCTCCTATTTGCGCACAAACAACTCAATCACTCAGCTCCAACGGTGGCGACAGCCCGATTGCCCTTCACATTGCACCGCCAGACCCTCCAAACCAATCAGACCCGTTCCAGTAGCACCACCAGGAACCGAAAATCTCGCCTCCCATCGAAACCTCCTGCGGCACCGACACCGTGATTCAACCGACTATGGTTGGTGTACTTTTTTTCGTACTTTTTCGGCGGATGTTGGATTTTGTCGGACTGCAGCTAATGCGGGTTATCAGGAGCAGACATAAACACAGGGCCAGACATGCTGGCTTGGTCTGGATTGGTTTGGTTTGGCTTGGTTTGGTTTGCTTTGGCTTGGTCTGTTCCAGTCTGGTCTGGTCTGGTCTGCCTGTTCCCTTTTGCCAACGATTGCAGTTTGGCAATAGGATTCACTGCGTTTTAGGGGTAAAAACAATGCGGGTATGGCAACGGATTATTACATTTCGCTTTCTGTTTTGGGAAATTAATTGCAGCGTGGCAAGGCAACAATTCCAATTTCGATTCGAGGTTTAAATTCATAAAGGAGTGCGGATTTGGTTAGTTTCTATTACAAAATTGAGGAAAATAATAATTTATTTTACTTCCTAAGTGAGTCTTCAATTGTTGAAGAAATTGTTTAAAAAATACCTAAATGAAGATAGTTGCTATGAAAAATTTGTAATTATTTTACATTTAATCATTAAAGTATACTCACACTCTCAAACTTATCCTTATTCTTCACATGCTGCGCTATAAAGCGCGATCCCTCTATGGTCTTTTCCATCTCGCGGGCATAGGGTTTCTCGAACGTGGGACTGAGATCGGCGGCGGCGGCCGCAGCAGCGGCTGCAGCAGCTGGACAGCAGCCGGGACTGATGTCTCCGTTGAGGCCCGAGGGGCTAAACAGGTCGTCGTCGGCGCCCGGAAGTGGCAGTGAGGAAGGCAGCGGCGGTTCGCCAAAGCAGTGGGCACTGATGCCACCTGCCGCTGCCAAGTCAAAGCGGTGCGAGGCGGGAAGAGCTGTAAGTAAGGAAAAAAATACAGAGGAATTAGTTTAAGCAGTGTTTAATTAATTTTAAAATATTTGTTATGGCACACAAATATATTTAATTTTAAGCTAAATATGTTTAAATTAATAAAATATCAATTTTATATTTAGCTGGCTGCAAAGTAAAATAATAATAATTGTATCTGCCAAAAGCTAAATTATAAATATTTAAATATAAATTTGAAATTACGGCAAAGATTACATAAAAGAACTCCTTGTGAAGGTCACATCTTTTCTTTTTCTACCGTGAATCGGCATTAACAGCATTAGGCAAATAAAGTTGTAAATGCAATTTGTAACTTTTCTGCTTTGTCTTTGGCGCAATTCTCCTAGGCACAATGTCGTCCCAGAAGGAAGTGAGTGGACAAAGGACCCTCAACCTCGAGCACGGCCCAGCAGAAGCAGAAGGAAACTCAATAAATAGTTTTCTGCATTTTGTTTTCCATTTAACATTTTCCATTTATTTCGCATGGCCATTTCCAAGTTTCAGCTCTTTTCTTTTGCCGTTTTTCTTTTTGTTTTCGAGCGCTTATTTTTCTTTCCTTGAATGCGGAAATTATTAAATTCCTTAACCGCAGAATTTAGATGAAGTTCATGTTTTCCTTGAACTTTTCCATTCGAAGCTAATTTTTTTTATTAATATAACTGAGTTCTAATTATTTTAATTTTCAGCGTTTGATCAGAACTGTGTTTTTGATTAAAATTCCGACTGTATGGGTCACCATGTCGTATACGTAATATTGCGTATACGCAATGTAGCGCCGCGATTAAATATAATTAGAGATCGCAGGAAGTTTATCATACAACTGCAACTGTTTTCTGGATGAAATTCCAGCTATACGGGTCACCATGCCGCATACGTAATATTACGTATACGCAGAGTAGCCCGCGATGGAATCTAATTAGAGATCGCAGGAAGTTTATCAGGAAACTAGAACAAAGTTAACTTTAATGCCTCATCTAAATGCTGCCAGTCAATGAGAAAACTATACGAAAACCCATTTTCTTCCATAATACGCGACCGAAACTTTCCATTTGGCCGGTGTCCTTGCAGTGGCACTTGTTAATTGTCATAAATTATTTCGCCCGCCCCCGCTCTCAGCGTCATTATAAAGTGGTGTGTCTGAATGCATATAATTTCAATGTTGTTGTGCATATTTAAAGGGGAATATAAACTGGCAAGTTGCAACTTTCACGTTGCTCGCTGCATGCTCCGTTGGTAATGTGCCCACTAAAGCCAGTTGAAAACATTCATAAATTTCCCAACTGCAGCGCCGAACAAGAAGCCGCACAAGCAGCCCAAGAAGCAAAGTTCTACACAGAAAGTTTGCCTCAAGCAGAGCGGGAAAATAATGGAAAACTTTTGCCTGTTTTCCATAGGATTTTCTCTAACAGCCTCCATTGGGAGGCATACCTTTGTTAGGGCTAGTGGAGCTTAGGTTTTGATAGCCACGTACCTGGAATACCATAGTCGCCGCTGAAGCGCTTCGAATCGTAGTTGACAAACTTATCCACATCCGGCGGCAGGTGATAGACATCGGTGAGCACCTCGGGCGGCTGATCCTCCTCGGGTTCCTCCTTCTTGGGCCGCTCGATGCAGAGCAGCTTGGGCAGGATCTGGATGAAGAGACGTTGCACCCATGGCGCCATGCGATGCGTGACAGGCGATCTGTAAATGAAGGAAGAAAATTAGGAAAATCGTCCTTGGACTACTGTTGAGAGATTTCACCCACCTGAAGTTCACATTAAGCACGGCAATGGTGACCACGACGGAGAGCGTGACCAGCATCATGGTGAAGAGCAGATACTTTCCCAGCAGCGGAACCGTGAGTGAGGTCGGCGGAATAATTTCCGCCAGCAGCAGGAAGAACACGGTGAGCGAGAGCAGGATGCTGATACAGAGTGAGATCTTCTCGCCGGAATCGCTGGGCAGATAGAAGACCAGCACCGAGAGGAACGAGATGCCCACACAGGGAATAATGAGATTGACCGTGTAGAAGAGCGTTTTCCGGCGCAGCGTCAGATTGAACACGATATCCAGATAGGGTTCCTCGCAGCAGCTGTAGAACTTTTCGTTGCGCACAGCCGGCACCCTCATGATGTCCCACTCGACGGAGATGTAATAGTCCTGCAGGTCTATGCCCACCTCGATGTTGTCCGAGTCAGCAGTTTGCTTCAAGTGCCTCAAGTCAACCTGGAGAAATGATAAAAATAATTATTAAAATATTATTCATCATTAATTAAAGAAAGTTGTAATTTATATAAAGCTAATTTTAATATACTTTAGAAGTGATAAATGGGTTTTTTTTGTGGTGGTAAAGAGGGAAAATTTAAGGCATTTGCTTCAGTTAATGAATTAATCTTAAAATGTAATAAATATTGTCTGAAGTCACCTCGAATATTATTTAAAATTGGTATGCCAAAATATATATGTTCTTACTTGTATAGTTGAGCTTTATACATATTTTTCTTTCCTAAATTGGTATCTAGGGATTATCCACAGATCAAAGAGTGGGATAATCAATATAAGAAGCTAGCACCTGCTGCCTTTTGCTTTAAACTTGCTGATTTATGCCCAGCAACTTTGGCAACTGCTGCACCTGTTCGCCCCGACACGAACCCGGGCCAATCATACATCTATTTATGTTGATTTGTTGGCTCATTTCCCCAGGCTCCCTCGACACCATTTGGCCCAAGTGTCGCTCACGGTTTCCCGTGCCAGCTGGGCAAATCAAAGGTGATGGGAAAACGTACTTTCTGACAAATTTTTGACAATCGTCAATTGCACACCGAATTGCCCACGGAGTAAAGGAGAGGAAGGCAGGTAGGGAATGTCAGTGAATGGTTCCTATTCCTGTTCCGGATCCTAACTCAGCTTCTGATGGCAGGAATCGAGATAAGTTTGGCTCACGTGCCGGTCGAGACGCAAATGACATTGGCGCTTGTAACCTTTATTTCATTTCCATTTGTCTTGATTTGCCATTTGTTGTCTGTTGCTCATTTATCAGTTGTTGGTTCTGTAGTGGAGTGTTTTTGAAAACGATTTCAATATTTCAATTATTAATAATAAAGTATATTATTTATTTTATGAATTCTCGATACTTCGAAGAGCTCAAGCAAATTTTTCATTGAGAAAACTTTGATAATTAAAGTACTTTCAACATTCTAAGCAACGAAACTTCTGCTGCTGCCAAGCAATCATATTTAGGCAAACTATTCCCGACTCCTTATTTGTTACTCCAGAAAAGTTTGCGAGGGAAACTTGGAAATAGTTCAAGGATCTGCCAACTAACCAACCATTCATTCACTTGCCTATTCATTCCCAGGCCCGACCTTTGGATTCAGCATTCTTTCCTTTGTCGTGTACTTGGCAAACTGAATGAAAAAAAAAACTATGGAACTATGGAATACATAAACCTCTCAGTCTGTCGGGACAGCTGTCATTAATACCTCGTCCTGCATTTGCGCTGACACTGTAAAATGCCCAGAAGCCGATTCACAATTCCATATCCCACACGGGTTGCGAGGAAGTCGAAAGTCAATGAAGCATGCTCGAAATTTGTGATGCGTAAAAGGGAAGCAAACGAAAATTTATATGTAGAATAATGTGCTGTCATTTTTCGATTTCGCCCCCTTTTGGCTTCCTTTCTCTTATTTTGTTGTTGCTGTTCATAATGAACACAATAACAACGGGAAGGAAGAGCCGGGCGGAGCCTTCCAGCGGCGCAACAGTTGTGCCGCCCCCAAAAAATATATATTTTGGCAACACCCTCGATATTAGGTCGTTGGGTATTTAATTTTGAACTTTAAATTGTTTACATTGTATTCAATAATATCTTGAAAGTTGTATTTTTTGTAAAGTATAATATATTTGATTAAATTCTAGCTCATTTAGCTCATCAAGTTTTTTTCTTGACCTTTTAAAAGTATGAAAGTTTAATAACTTTCTTTTCTACTAGAAAGTAAATGTAAAAAAAATCAAATTAAATATTCCTTTTGCGAATTTTAAGAGGTATTATGTACTCCGAGCTCCTCTAAAATTTTATAAATTCCACTTTTCTTTGTTTTTCATCGTTAACAGTCCCTACACAAAAGTTTTTTGAAAAGGCATGGGCGTGGCTGGTTCATTAAACGCAGCTGCCAGCTGTTATCTCACACACCCACACACACACGCACACACGATGTGCATGGAAAATGGAAAATGGGGGGAAGGACTCCAGTTGATTTATCACATGACAGCAAGTGAAACGTGTCAAGTGTACAAAAAACAAAGTAAACATTAACTGCAGAACTCGAATGAAAAAAAAGGGACGCACATATATTTTAACCATGAAAATCCATCCAAGTAAATCATAAAAAGCATCGTTCTTTTTCATTTTTTAACATGTTTAAATAGTCGTTTAACGGGGGAGTCAACTCACTCCCACGACCCCACATATTTCTCAAAATTAATGTTTTTATAATCGAGTCAGAGCCACGTTTGATTAGCACTCAGTCAGATAGAATCAAAACCGGGGAGGGCCTCTGTCTTTGCCTCTGCTTCAGCGATATTCTCTTTCTGGATTTCGCTCGGCTCCGATTTTGATTGATGGCCGGGGACATAATCTGTCCGTGGCCAGAGTTGGCAGCTGTTGCGGCGGGCCTTCTAATAGAGCCTGGATTTGGAATAGGGATTGGGCATAAGGGATAGGGAGTGGGAGTAGGCATGTGGGTTGAAGATGGAAACACTTACCATGTAGCCGTCGTAGGTCCAGGAGCCAAACTTCATGAAACATGTCTGCTCATCGAACGGAAAGTATTCGACATCAATTTCGCAAAAGGATTTGTAAATGGCGGGCGGTTTCCACACCACTTTGCCCGTGTGATGAAGAATGGCTTTTGTCATTATTGTCACTTCATAGTTGCCATCGGCGCTGTAAGGAAAAGAGGATGGAAAAACATAAATTGTGGGTTTTCGATATAAATTTCATAATTTAGAAATAAATTGAAAGAATAAATAGCGTTTACAAAACAATTTTTCATTTATATATATGAGTTTAGAATGAGATAAAATATTCTAAACATTATTACATGAGTTTGTTCGTTTTTATATGATATATAAGATATTCTCTCTCTGTTTTTTTCCATCATTATCCTTAATTTAAATCGTCCAGACTTTGGCTAATTGTACGAGTTTCAGACATTTATTTTTATTGAGCTTTCAACTGGCTGTAACTGACTTTTTATGCTTCGCATTTACTAAGTTCCTTTGGCAGCCTCTCCGCCCAACCAAATGTTGTCTCCGGTCAGGATCTACTAAAAATGCTGAGCTAATTAAAAATACATTTTAGGTTCTAATTACAAATTCATTTTAGACTACAAAAATTGCTGCTAATGTTTTTTTCTTTTTTTGTATTTTCCTGCAGAATGCTGATGCGCTGATTCGGATTTTGGATTCAGGTTCTGTTCCCCGGGGAAAGGGACACGCCTCCATATCTCGCATATAGCATCGGCGGCTGTGGGCTTTGCGGACGGTGGTCCATTAGTAGCAAGGTCCTTTTTTCGGCAAACTCTGGCCAGTGCCACTGGCCCAGAGACATACACTAAATCTAAATCCGAAAGCAAAGCATTTTAAAATGTTATTACAACAACACAGCAGCAGTGGCAGCAACAACCACAGGCGGCAAGCCATTAATGGCTAAAAACCATTTAAAATGGCTGTCGGCAATGCACAGGCACATTCACACACAGCCCAGGGTGGAGGTGGAGACGGGCGGGGAACGAGATGGAGATAAAGAGCAGAGGAGTCTGTGGGGCAACAGAGAAAGAAAATCAACAAAGAGAACAAAAGTTTATAGGCGAAGCCGAAAAAAAGGCAAAACCACGCCTGGGGGTCACCGCAATTGCAGCCATTATCTTAACGGTGATTCACACACAGAACGACACACAAACACACACACAGGCACACAGCAGGGGGAGTGAGAGGGTGGGCCGGACAAGGCGGCGTATGAGTGTCATCGCTGTTCGTCCTGGCAGTTATCCTGGCCAAGCCGACGGCGCCTGCCGCGTCTATCAGCGCGTTAATCTCAGCGCCGCAGAGCGAGCACAGCGCCATCTTTGTATCTCTGGGCCCAGTCAAAGTTTTCAGGCCAGAAATCGAAGCACTTCACAGTGGGCCGAAAGTGACATATTGTATAAAATATTAATAAAACATTTTAAATTAATAAAACAAATATTTTTGGTTTTATTTACGGATATAGAAAGTTTGATTTTCATGAGGTAATCTTTGCTTTCGTATTTAGTTTAGCAAAATGAATGAAACAATTATGTTAATATCATATATTTAATATTTTTGGTACTTAAGTAAATGATAATACCTAACTTAAAATCTTTTAAGAAAATACAATACAATTAATGAGTTAATCCTTCAAGAAAACAAGAATTAAAATATGTAAATTAACTTCTTAGATTAACAGATTCAATAATGTAAACCGTTTTTAACCTTGAATATTTATGTATTAATATAATTTGTTTATAGTTTATTTCTGAATTTATTAAGATTTAAAGCTTCACAGATTTCCATCTGAAGTAAATATATCAAATTATTGAACTTGAGCTCCACTGTACCGTAACCGAATCGTGGGAGTTGGCTAGCAACCCGCTGCCGGCCAAGAAAAACTTTTTGCTGACTTTGTTGCCGCTGCTCTCTCGATTCCCAATGCCAGTCCCAGTCCCAGACCCACTCGCAGTACTAGTACGAGTCCTTTTTGCTTTTGTCCCCTCGTCCTGCTCGTATTTCTCTACGCCATTTTTATTTTTATAAATCTAATGAAAGATAATGAAATTTTATTTCGTTTCTTTTGATTTCAACGCAGTTGTCGTCAGCTTTCATGCTAAAAACTAAAAGCCAACAGCAGTTGAAAAAGAATCATAGATACGAGCGGAAGGCTGTGGCAATGTGAGGGGGCGAGGCCATCTAGCAACATACAATAATAGAATTAAAGTGGCTGTGGCTCCTGTTCCTGATTCTGGCTTCAGCTCATGCTCCTATTGCTGCTGCTACGGGTGTGGGTGTGGTCCTTGGTCGAGGCCCGGGCCTCGCAAAAGTTCAGCTGATAATAAAGTTGTCAACAACATTCATTTAATTAAAGAAAACAAAGCAACGCCGAGCACTTTGGGAATAGTATGCCGGGTGCCGAGTGCATGGAGAGGGAGTGCCAACCGTAGGGCTTGAGGGTCTAATGCCTAGGCAGAGATTTATGGCATTCGGCTAATATGGCATCTCAAAATGGTAATGCGTTTCCTCCACCCACTGGAGAGGGTTGTGGCGAATGTGTTTCTATCTCTGTGTGTGAGTGTACTGGTTTAGCGGGGATTATGTTTCCCGCCAAATATGGCCATATGGGTGCGTCCTTAAATCTGTTTAGGCTATGATGGAAAGACCTTTAAGGTCTGTCTAGCTTGGCTAAGATACAGAGTAACAATAAGGAATATAAATGAAATTCCTGATAATATATTACTTACATCATATCTTTGATATTGTAATAAAAATTTAGAACTGAAAGTATTGTCTAAATATATTTGTTATGTAATAACATCTTCACTTTTTCCTTAATTGAAAATTTAATAAATCAAAAATCAAATCGGGACAAAGTCCAAAAAAAGCCTTTCTTTATCATTCTTTGATCTTTAAGGTTATTATATATTCTTTGAACTTAGAGATCCAATAGGCACACTTAAGATTTAATAATAGTTACACAACAATAAGAAGTAATTAAGATGACAATATTTTCATCTCCATGGAGACAAACAGTAATTATACGGCTTAAAGCCCAAATGAACTCATATGCGGAATATATATACATATGGCTGTGCTTGTGCTGCCAGCTAACCAGAATAATAACCAATCGCATAAACCACTAAGTGCGGCCAGAATAAGCTCGGCGGTTATGGGCCCAAAACCGAAAGCTGGTAGACCGAAGCCAGTTGTACGCCAGCCGTGGTCTTGAGTCACTCGAGTGCGATTTTAATTTCTTGGATCAACATGAAAATTAATTGCTGGAATTAAGCGGCTTTCACAAATACAAACAATGGGCCCCATGGAGTGTGGGGGGTAGTCTGCGATTCGTGAGGACAAAAGCCCACTAAATTATAGAGGCTTCGAGTGACTGTGTTTTGGGTGGTGTCACGTATGCTCTTTTGATGAGCTCATATGCCCGAAGATAATTATGCCAGAGCCCGGGAGACCACTTTCGGCGCTTTCGGGTTGAGTGCACAACAAATGCACAAGGTAATTGCAATTAAAAATTAACAAAAATGTTGCCAAAAATGTTGCAATTTGCTGGTGGCTTTTGCCCATGGAACAAAACACAAAAACATGCCGAGAGCCGCGTGCAATAAATAACAACTTTTGACGCTTGTTTCAAATTCTTTTGTGGCCCGGCATTTTGGCCCTGAATGAGTGTATGTGCGAATGGGTATATGTGTGTTGTTATGCGGTTTAAGTGCCTCACGCACGCAGGTATTCGTGGTGGTGGTATGCTGCCAGAAATTTGGGCCATTTACAAAGGGCCCAGAGCCGCAAAACAGAGGCAGGACCACAGCCAGAGCTCGGCCAACTATTTATTTTGCTGCCATTGCGCGTTTAGCAGACAATTAAACATTTTTCATTGCATACAAATGGGCGCGGCTGCGTCGGGGATTCCCCTCTTTAGCTGGCAGCACAAAAGTTGCATCGTAAAATAGATTGCCATCGTCCTTGTTGCGAATGCAACGTGTGTGTGTATCTGTGCGTTTGCGACAATAAACGCGCTTTTCCTCCAACTGCACATGTATTTGCATTTAAAATTACAACAAACGATGGGCGAAAGGGGGAGTCCTTTCCCCGTGAGCCGCTCTTTTTTCACCCTGCAATTCACGGCGCTTAATTTCTGCATACATTTTCCTGCCTGCTTGTTTGCGTCAAGGATCGAAGGCTTTTCCTCCGCGAGCGCAAACAAATCAAACTAAGAGCCCACCCGGTAGTAGCCGGTAGAGAGGATATTGATATTGACATTGGACTTACGTTTATTATCCTTGTGGCAACATTAAAGGCCGACAAGATAAATATTCGACAAGCGTTCATTTAATTTTTATGAATTTGACGCAGATTTCTGCCGAGATTCTACGTTCGAGTTCGCAGGCGATGCCATAAAACGGACCCTAAGCCATCACCTCAACTTGCCACTAAATTAAATGGACTTTGGGCCGGGCCATTTTGCCGTTTGGATTGGCAGGCAGGAAAGCAAAACACGAAACACAATTAAGTATACGCCGTGGACACAAAGGACACTTCAAGTTCAATTTTATGCGGCAACAAAGCGAGCCATGGCTTCATTATGGCGCGTACAAATTATTTGCAGTTTAAAAAATGTCTCAACGACCAAAGCCGGCCATATAACACCCATGGCGTTCAAGTAACACTCTGTCCGGGTACAGAGAGAGAAGAGGTCCTTTTATATTGAAAATAAATAAATACAAACAAATAATTCTAGATATAGGAAAAATAATGCAATTTATTGTTATATGTTTAGAATTATTTTGATGTAAATATGAAATCTGTTACGGTATTAATAATAGAAAACATTTATCATTATTTCTAAATTCAGAATTATTTCTCAAAGTATATGTCGCCATAGTTACTCACACTCACAGCTACAACGACAATGCTTTTGTCGTTGCTGGCAAATGAAATTTAAGCTTTTTCCAAGCAATAAATTACGACTTTTTATGACACTGCCAGCGAAACACCCAGAAAGTATGCTTCGCTATGCGTATAGTTGCCTTAGCCAAGGCAGCTGAATAAAAAAAAGTACGCATCCGCCCCGTTTGCCACTGGCCCTGGTAACATATATAAAGGGTCCATAAAGCGCGTAAGCCGATCTGCCAAAGCAGCGCCAACAACAGCAGCAGCAATGGCCGAGATATCCTCTGACCGATGTCCTGGTCCTGAGTAGAGGGAGAGAACGCTTGCCGGGCAGACTGGCAGCTGGCTGCCAAATCGACAAAGTCAAGTGTCTGGGTAACCGAGCTAAGGGCGGACCGTGGGCAGGAAATGTTGGAAAGAAATGCGAAATAAATTGGGAAATAAAAGCGAGAATCTAAGCTAAATGGTTAGGGGTTATTTAATTTGCTCCTCGGATATTTTACACTTCTCGAATTATTTTTGCTTGATTTTAAAGATACAATTACTGGGAAATCTGATCACATTTAAGCTTTGCTTTTTATAAATTCATTTTAAAATATATACTTCTCCAGCTGATATTAAAAAAATATTATTATACTTCATAGGCTAACATATTTTATATTTTTCAGTGTCTCTAAACCACACGATACATTAAACTGTTTCTGCGTTTGCTACTTTAGTCCTGTCTCCTAATTGGCACTACTCCAGCAAATAGGACACAAGGCAAATTATAATAATTATACCAAGAGTGGCCCAAAAAGAAAACGTTCAATTTGAGAACAGTGGAGACTCCGAGCCGGATCTACACAAGCCTCCCCAGCAGACACACTTAGCCGGGCCTAGGGGATGTGGCTCTCGAAAGGCAACCGCAATGCTCAAGTTACATTGAAATAAAAATACGTTAATCATCGCCTGATAAATGGCCGAACGGAGAAACAGTTTGGCTTTGATTTATACCGCCGCCCATTCCGGGCAATTATGCAAATGGCAAACCGGCTCCAGGGTTGTGCTTGGCCTGGGAATCGGATTCGGATTTGGATTCAGATTTGGAGCCTAGTGCCTGGAGGCGAGTCCCGAGGCTATAAGCTGGGCGAAAATTAGTTTGGCACTTACTTGTTATAGAGCACGATATCCGGCAGCCATATATGCTCGGAGGGCACGTGCAAAGTGTCCACGCCGCCGTAATCATCGGGATTCCACTTCAATTTATAGTCGTTCCATTCCTGTAATGACACAAATGCACAATGTAAAATGGATCGAAAATGGAACTTAAATAGCACAACAGAAACTATGTACAAATATGTAAATGGCAGGCTGGCAATTATTTATGCCTGATTGCCATGAATAATAGAGAGGGAATAAAACTAAAAGTAAAAAATTAGAAATATGCGTGCACAAACAGTGCCAATTCAGGGTCTGATATATGTTTAAATATTTCATTTTGTGGTTCAGGGCGTTTAACTCGCGTATTGCTGCAATTTCAATTTCATTAATTATGCATTAATTCATTGGTCGCTAAGCTGTTGGCATTAAATTACATTTTCATAATGCAATTGTGTTTCAATGTTTGTTGTTCGTTGTTCAAGTGTTTGGTTTCCTTTCGAAGGGGTATATGGGTCGTATACTTAATATGTGTAGATAAAAGTGGCTTAATTGGATTTAATCTCTTCTAAATGCAAAAAATGTTTCTTTTACCTAAGAAATGGTGAATAATGAAATAGGGATAATAGTTTTTAAGACTTTTCCCAGTTGGGATTATGTTTATTTAAAAAAATAACTAATATAAAAAATAGTTTACATTATAATTTAAATAATTTTACTAGCATAAATCAGGTATCCCTTAGTCGTGACTCATGATTACCTCATCCGCAGACTTGTGTTTTTTTATTGCCACTACATATAACTGTAATTATGTTGATTGCCACTTTCCCAGTATGTATTTATGCGGCCATGCCAAGTGGGAGCCATCACGCTGGGGGATTATGGCACTCTGGTCCGGGATGAGGCTTCCCGGTGGCAGACACGCTAGCGTGCTGACCAAGCATGAAATTCTCCGATAATTGCAAATATAATTGAGAAGCGGGATCCCCAACCGGTTTAATATTGATCCGACTTACGCACGAAATCGCGTTTCAATTGTGATTACATGCGTTTCAGCAATTATCAGCATCAAGTGCTTCCTTTATGACAAAAATCAAATGACATGGCCTAAAAAAAGGCTACTTTTCTTGTTTATCTCATGTGTAAGTGTTGTTTTGTTGCAAATAATTCCAATTCCAATTAATTGAATTATGTGAAGCAAATCAGAAATCTATGTTTATGAGATGCCAAATTGTTTGGGGCTAAAATCAGCAGTGCCTGCTTTATTGGTCAATGGTATAAATGTTGCTCATTTAATTGCGGTTGCCCAGGCCATCTGCTTAAATGCATCTGCATGTTGGTCAAATACGCTCGAGCACACACACTTTATGCGGCTTTATGTGCGCAAGCGTTTCGGGCTTTATTGACAGGCAGCCGCCCATTTATGGGTGGGCGTGGCAAGCCACACCAACAAATGGTTAAGCAAACATAGAGTTGGATACCATGACAATCTGTGAGTTTCAGGTTTCTATAAAACTATAAAATGTGCTATTTTAATGCATAATTATTGGACGATAAAGAAACCAAATGCAGTTTGCTTTCAATAAAATAAAATTTTAATAAATAAAACTACAAATGAATGTTGAATGTTTTATCTAACTTGAGATTAGCTTATACTAATGTTAAATTTGCAGCAATATATAAACATATCCTTTAGCAAATTAAAGATATGTATACGCTCATAGCAAAGTTTAACTTAAAATAAATAATTTTTAAATTAAAGCAAAAAAGCGTAGCTCCACAATGCATAAAAATATAATATTTACTTTTGCGAAATTAAAATTATTGCTAAACGAATAAATGTATACATTTTTGTATCCTTTGTTTTTCTAACCAAAATTATTTTCAGGCACACAAAAATGCCTGTGCTTCCTCTCATAATAAGGCCTAAATGGTCATTCGTCCGCATTTGGCCAAAACAAATACCCATTCAGGAGCGGTGCACAATGCCAAATTGCTCGGTGAATGCATAATTAATGTATAATTTGGAATTCTGCTTTTGCTAGTGTTTTCGGTTTTAGTGAATTGTCAAACCAAATACTTTGGATAAGCTCCGCGCACTATTGACTGCAATTTGTGTGCGAGGCATTTGCTGTGCATGTTTTATGCAAAACCGGAAAACTTTAAAGTCCATCTCGTCCCTCCCGTTGCCGTTAAAAGCAGCTGGGATAAAAGTCGGATTTCAGACCAATTGATATTCCTCTTGTGGCGTTTTTGTTCACTTATTTTTTTGGCCAACTGCTGCTGCCGCATTAGTGCAAAGCCAATGGACATGTAGAGTGGCCACCAGGCAAGTGGGCAACGGGCTCCACGCCACTTGGCCAAGTTAGAAGTTTGGCATAATGCGAACGCGTTAAAATTGGCTGGCGAAAATAATTTTGCATTCGTCGCCAGCGAGGCATGCAAATGGCGAATTCATGTTGCTCGAAAGCCACCTCACAGTTGAGCAAACCGCAGGAATATATACTTCTATATATTTGTCATGCTATAATATATCATGCCTTATATTTTATGTGTAGCTTACCTGCTCCACCCAGACATTGGTTGTCATGATTTGATTCTTCAGATTCTGCAAATAAAGGAGATAGCGAGGGTAGATTTGTTAGAACCGAATGTTAACAAGAGTTTTATTAATTTAAACTCTGACAGTTTCCACTTCATGCAGCATGCAACCCGAGTGGAAAGGAGGGGCGTGCCTCCCTCTGAAGGCGAGGCGCTTCTGACAGCTTCTTCAGCATTGAGTGACAGAGACCATCAAATTGAAATCGTCCTGCCGGGGAAATATTTTTTTAGTGAATTGAACTTGTGCTCTAAGCACTGCACGAAAACTTGTTAAGGAAGGTTTGGAAAGTTTCCATAATGAAGTCTCTTGATTTGGTCATAAAAGAATTCTTTTTTCTTATATTTATAATTACGAAAAAATACGCAAACGATTTTAGTTGCTTATTATTATAATATGAAATTACTTTATTATTATTAAAACTCTTTATTTTGGTTTATGACTTATAATCTCTTTTTGTTAAGTGTCTAGGAAGATATATCCACAGTTAAGATGCTGTTCGTGTCGCTTAACAAATCTATTTTAAAGTGCTAAAGCAGGGAAAGTCCACGGGTGAAATAAAATGGGATCCGAATCGGTTTCTAGTCTTGAAGTAAGCTGCAGACTCTCAGTATCAATGAGTTGTAATCAATTGCTGATATGCTGCAAGATAACCTGCTGTCCCCACTTGTTAAAGTATAAACTATAAAATTTAAAGATATATAAAAATACTTAAAAGCTTAAATAAGCATTGTCATAAGCAGAATTTATTCACTGAAATTAAATTGTATACACACAAAGTCAAAGAGAACTAGGATTGTCTACGCGGAATCGCTACATCCTGTTGTTTTCCTTTAATTAATTTTGCATGGCATGACAGATTTTTCGCAGAAAATATCCTGCGTCGTGCTATTAATAATTCAAGCACATCATCGGCAGACAAAGCAAGTGCTTAATTATCGTCTTAACAGATTCACGCACGACCCCATCCCATCACGTCCCTCAATATACAATATATCTGCCCCATATCAAGCATCTCTTTGGGGATGCTCCCATTACTTATGGGAGCTGCTACCTCCCTTCCGCATTTATTTACGCGTCGGGCCAAACTCATTAAATGCGGGGAGCTCAATAGAAAAAATTAGAAAACGATAAAATTGCGGAATAAATCACTTAAGCGCTGAAAAATGTAATTAACGACAGAATGATAATGATGCGCCGTAACGCGTTTTTCGCATTTCTCTCCGCCGGATAGCTACCGAGCCGGTCGAAACCTCAGAGACTCCGGCAAATATGTCGAGGCATGCAGTGTTAATAGATTTTGCCGGCTCCCTTCCAGTAATCACCCGCTCAGAGGGCTCTTAGCTCCTGGCCCCTCAGCTCGCAGCCCTTCAGTGGGCCAGGCCCAGACCGTGGAAAGGTCATTAGGCGATGAGGGCGACGCGGAAAACCGGCAATAAAACGACAAAGCCAAGAGCCAGGCACAATGGCAGCAAAGGCGATGAGCACGGGCATAAGGAAGAGATAAAATGTGCGGCAACAAGGAGGCGCAAGAAGGGAGTGTCCCAAGGATCCGGCGACAGCGACGGCAGAGGCGGCGGAGAGATTCTAAGCGCGTATCCTTTATACTTTATGTGCGGCATCCGTTGCAACTAGTGGCTAAATCAGAGCACAGAAAGAAATAGGAGGTGCTAAAGGCATTTTAATTCCAGATAAAAATATAATTATTTGTACCTTTTTATTAATGTAAATTATTGTTTAAGCTTATTTAAGTTTCAGTAATTAAAAAAATGTATTTCGATTTATTTTCCACTTTTCCTCTGAGTGAAGATTTTGCAAAAGTAGCTCGGCCTCAGCTTATCTCGCAAGAAATACAGAAATTTGCAATCAGGATGTCTACTTCCCCTGCAGTTGCCTTCTCTGGCAGTTCACACCTAGCTTTGTAATTGGTGTTGCTTTTATCCTTGTTGCATGTCTCGCTTATTCGCATTAAGGAGGTGCCTGGCAGGGGCACATTGGCCAAGACAGGATGCAGGATATACACCACTTAAAGCCGAGTGCTTTAAGCAGTCGTCCTGCAGCTGGATTTGCATTCAATGCTGTGGTGTGTGTGTCCACTCCGGGGGATCGGTCCAAGGAGCTGCAGGAACTGCTCTGTGCCGTGCCCATGACTTGCCTGACTGGGCTTGTTTACAATTTAAATCGAATTTCCTGTGTGCCGTAAATAAACTTTGCAAAAGGCATTCCGCTTGGCATACAAAAAAGTGTCCTGTGACCACATCAGGAGGGGGAGAGTGCAAAGGAGGAGGGTAAGGAGCCGCATTTGAAAGGCAGTGTAAGCTGAATAAGCAGTAAATTAATTTCCGAAAATACCATGAAGCATTTCCAGGGAAAACGCACCTGATTCCGACAATTATCAATGGGGAAAAAATCAGGAAAAATGTTTAAGGAAAAGAAAATAAGGCTTTTGATCATTTTAATTCAAAAACATTCCATTATTATAATTAAAATATTACTTATTAATATTATCTATAACCATGTTATTTTCTTGTTTTCTTTAAACTTTTGCTTTTGAGATTAATTCCAAGAAATTGTGTGCTTATAAAAACAATTCAAGTTATTTCCAGAGAACAGTTTCCCAGAATGGAGAGAATACCTGTTACCTTCTCGAAAGTGAAAAGCTAATTTTCTCCTGATTACAAATTCTCCAACAAAACAGGAACTCACAAAGGACGCTCGCTTGAACAGACCCAATTTCGGTTTCAATTTCAATTTCCCAATAATATATGAAATTTATGGGCAAACATGCAATTAACTGGCTCGAAAATGTGCAACATTTGCCATTTGAATGCCTTTTGGTGGCCAAATGAAAGCCGGCCTTACATGGCAAACAATGCAGCCAAAATGTACGTCACCTGGTCGGACGGTCACCAGTTATGCAACTAATAAGCCGAAGGGACTGAGCCATGGATCAGAAGGCCGAGACGCAGGCAGGGCAGCTGAAGGAAATGGAGACCCAAGGTTCAGGCAGATGGAAAATTGCAAATTACAAATTCTACGGTCAAAACGCATTTCTGCTTTGTTGTTATGGCTGCAACATACCATTTCCCATACCTTTTACCCCCTCTGACAGTTGATTGCAATTTCCAGGACAACAACAAAAAAAAAACGAAAAAGAAAATAAAGTACAAGCACTGATTTCGGTGTGGAGAATTTACAAGCAATTGTATGCCAATAAGGAAAAGTAGGCAACACGTGTGTCCACAACAACAGCCACAGGGGAAGCCAACAAGGAAAAGCCAGGAGAGGCAGAGGCGGAAAGGGTGGGAAAGTGGGTGAAAAAACGTGGACTACCAGTGGACTATTGCAATAAAAGAAATTCTGCGAATATTTCAAGCGAGTCAGCAGTCAAGCGCACACAGGGCGGCTGAGCGATATTCCAGTGTGCACGAGCTCACATACACAGAAAAGCAATTTCGATATAAGCACCTTATGCCAGATGCCCAGATGCCGCTACACACAGTGAAGCCAAGCTAAGTGAAATAAAGTTAAAGGGTTGGTTTTTGATTAAAGCGGAATGTGTTTGTGGGAGACTGGGTTCTAGTTTGTAAACACTTGTATTAAAAATTATATTTGAAATTAATATAACTACATACATTTTTACTGTAAAACTCTTTATAATAAGTAAATAATAATATAGTTAAATATATACAAATAAAAGGGATTATAAATAACTATATAAACTGATCGAATAAACATATTTTAACTACTAATTGTTATTATTTTGAAAAGAATAAATGTTGTACGTATTATAAAATTAAAAGATATTCAACTTATAAAGTACATATGTCTCCTATCTTCTTAGAATTTATATATTTTATATTTAATATATGTCACTTTTTGCATTTAAAAAATTAAGAATATAACTGTTTCTTATTTTAATAATTGAGATAATATTTGTTCCGAATTTTATTTTTATTGCATTTCAAACTTTTTACCACGGCAACGAAAAGGGAAATTGATTAAATCCGATCTCCGAATGAAAACTTCCTTTTGGAAAACTCTTAACTACCTTCATAAATGTCACAAAATTATAACGCTTTATTATTCAATGTAAGCCCATTGTGTTAATAAACTCTGATGACTTAATTCAGTGCTTTTCACTGCCCCAATTCAGCTCTGAATTAAATCTGTCTACTGCAATGCTGGCCCAATGTGCATTGGTATGACTGCCTTTACTGCCACTGCCAGTGCCTTGGCTACTGCTCCTGCCAGGCATGCCCTTTAGTGGTCTTGGTGCTTAGCGCGTGATTTATAACAGCAGCGAAAGAAAGCAAGTCGAAAAAAAAGCAGAGTCGATGCCAGAGAGCAGAAGGCACCAGCTCAGAGTCAAGCGAAGGAGCCGGCGCAAAGTCCGACTACTGTGCGGCCAACAGCACGTAACTGTTAGCCGGTTTCCCATTTCCGGCTGTCATGTGCAGCCAAACCGAGCAGAAGATTGTGCACCATTTGCCTGGCCAAAGCAAACCGATCTGGCTCTGGCCCGGCTGCTGCAGCTTAGGTTACCCGCCGCCGCCTCGATATTGCTTCAAATTCCTTGATATATCGTGTACAGGGGGCGTCGGCAGTTGTTACTTAATTCCCTGGGGGTTCCCCCTGGCAATTGCATAGTTAATCAAGAAAACAATCAACCGAGGCAGCCCATTGATTTATTATACAAACAGCCAGCAAGACAATGGAGCTTAGTTGCCTGGCTTTTTAATCGCAGGGTAAACAGTTATTAATTGCGCGCCGATTGTTTGCTGTGGCTTACACAAATGCCAATGCCTACTTACCGGCGTTGCGGGTCTTTCGCGAATTAATCTGTTATGATTGTCATTTGATAAGCCCGAGCTCTGGCCGGGGGGCACACTTGTCAAACAAATGGATGGAGCTCTCTCTTTGACGGCATCGTTAACAAGAAATTTAAGCGAATTTGTTTGCGATTTGCGTAGACATTTTGGGGATCAAGGTGGGCATTTAGGGGGAATGGATCATATTTTAACCATTAATTTGTGTCAAATTGAAGGACAATACTCAAATAGTCTTAAGATATGGGCTACCTCACTTCAACCTTTATTAAGCCATTAAAAATGTATAGAAATAAAAGTTCATCTCCGCCACATTTTTTAAATATAATATTTTCAGCTAATGCATAGGTTGTACTTACCACATCGATCAGCTGGGAGAGCCGCAGACCCATCTTCACAGTGAGGCGATCCGAGTTATTGCCCACGGGTCGGATGAGCCGATTGTAGTTGCTCAGCAGGTCGTCGTAGAGGCGCTTCGCATCTGGGTTGGCCAGGCCGCCGGTGGCAAAGTGTAATGCTATGAACACAGCTGCGAAGAGCACGCTACCCATCTTAGGCCAGGTCCAACCCTGCAAGTGAACAAACAAATATGGAAATAAGTTGCGGATAATGTCTTCTGGCAGGGCAGGGCATCGGTTCTGCCTGCATTAGCATTATTTCAGCATAAAACATAAAAACTTTACGCTGCAATTGTTCAAGTGAAACAGAGCGAAAGGGCAGAGGGCGGTGGAGTGGCGGGATCTGGCTGGTGGTATAAGGGTCGTAAATTTTGCAAAAGTGTCAAAAGTCCTGGAGCTTTGTTCCCTTTTGGGCAGCAGTGCAGTGCAGCCATAAACACCATTTAATCTTTGGCTCAAACACTCAAGACACACCAAACATGCACGTCCGTGTGAGTGCGCCGGAGCATCCTTCCGCTTCCTGCGTCTTCTGGCTGCCATCCGCATGTGCTCGGCATTTTTGTTATTGCTCAATTGCATGCTGCATCTTGATTCTCCTCCCACGCCTTCAGAAAAGCTCTCTCAATATGCGTTTCTGCATTTATGCATAAAAATCCTGGCTCAAGGGCTGTCGAGGACAGCCACATTAAACAGAGACAAGCAATTATAATCAATTCCTTACCCGGCATTCTGGCCAATTAGTGGAAGTGCTCAAGTGGTACGATGTCAGAAATCATACAAAACTATACTGCAAATAATAACAAATAAATAAGAATTGGTCTGTTGACTCTCGTAATTGGCCGGCCATTGAGACAATCGGAGAACTGTTTGCTTATGCAAGAAACCATTGAAAAAGGGACACGAGAAATGTAGATGCAGTAAACAAATATCCTTGCACTGCATACGAAATAAATTGTTATTTACATGTAATCCATGACCAGCTCGATGAAACTCGGTGCTCTTGTGGCTAACTCAAATAGCCTCTCTCGGCCAAGTGGTTTACGCCGACTCGAGATTTAGCCAAGGCGAAGCGGCAAACTGGAACCCAAAACTTTTAACTGCCAAACTGTAAGCTGGAAACTAAAAACTTTGCGTAACTTTTTTCTTCTCTTAGCTGCGCTAAAGTTTCAGGGAAAAGATTTTACGTGTCAGAAGCGGAAAAGTTTGCCATAATTCGAGGTGTGCATATGTGGCCACGGTCACGGCCAATTACAATCATCAGTTTGATGGTTTGGCCAGACATCTAAATTAATTATGCTAATTTCATGTGTAAATTGCTTGTAATTTGTGCATTGATTTGATAAAAATTCGTCTCTTTTCCGCCTCGAAATAAATCAAATCAAATTCCGACGTCTGCATAATTCAGCAGTCGTGGCGCACAAAACACGTGTCAGTGACCGCAAAATAAAAGCGAAACAAAAAAAAAGGACCTGGGAGAGAAATAATAATAATAACGGAGAGGGCAACATGACACATACAGAAAATGGCGACAGGGCGACAACAACACACACACACACATGAGGAGAGCAAGGAAAATGGCCGACATAAACAACGGCAACGAAAATGAATGTCATTTGGAGGGCTATTTATGCGCCTCTTAGTTGGCAGATTATTTCATTTTCATTTCCATATGACCATTTATATTTATTTATTATTTATACTTTCCCTCACGCATACACGCACACCCACACACGTCTGGCCACAATTTGGCTTGCTGCGGCTGTCAACGCTGCGTATGCGCAATATTATTTGCTGACTATTTATTAAAACGTCTACGAATGTGCCTGTGATTGTGTTGGTGGTATAAAGTTTTTTGTTTGAATGCCGCAGACGATGACGATGACGTGTCCTGGCCCCCGAAAATAGCTCGCATTTCCATTAATGAAAAATATAAACTGCAAAACTTTGCTGTCTCTCTTCTGCTGCCACTTTTTTGCGGCTAAAGTTTTTTAGGAAAAAAACTGAAAATGCCAGTCGCCGTTTTAATTACACAAATGTTCCATTTCCATTTCGGTTATTTGTTTGGGGCCATCATTCCAGAGTCGGCAACAGGATAATGAAGCAAAAAAACTGCGACCAACTGCCACTTTAATTGCAATCAGGGAAGGGTAGAAGAGTCCTTCGAGAAGAGTCCTCCGAGAGAGAGAGTCAGTTTATTGCAAAATGAACTTGATTTGAGCACTTCCATCCGAGAGGGGGATCTGTAAAATAATCGCTCGATGCTCCATCCTCATTTGTCGGGGATTGAAGCACGATTAGTTGCAATATGAGAGAAGAAGTTCCCCCCACGCCAACAGCAGAACAAATTGTTATGTAATTGCCCGATGTACATAAAGATGTATACTTCATCCATGCCACTATGTGGCACTGCCACAAACACAAAGCCAACACTGCACTGCTGTCCTGTCCTACGCTGTGCTTTCTTCCATTTTATTAACACTTGTTGGTCTGGGAGGAGGGAAGTCGGTGGCGGCGGCGGCGGTGGGGGTGGCATAAAAATAATAAGTATCAAAAATAACTGACCAAGCTCTATGGCCGTAAAGAGAATGAGACGGACATTGAATGCACTCGACGTGTCCAACGGCGGCTATAATTTCAATCACTTCCCCGGCAACTGCAGCAGCCAAAATGTGGCATTAAAAACACTCGTAAACGTTGGAGCTGAGGGGTATGGATTTCAGTGTATCCGAGTTCGTTCTTATTATTTTTTTTTGTTTGTGTTGTGATTTCTTCCTTCTTTTTTTTTTCATTCTGCCCTCCGTGTTTGAGTGCAGCCAACGAAATTGCAGCAAATATTGAAAGAGAAACTATTTGTTAGCTAGCCGTCAATTTGTTCGTAATGAGCTGCGGCTGAGTCCGAGTCCTGCCTCTTTGTTGTTGTGCCTTTGTTGGTTTCTTTGCTATTTTTGTTGCTGCTGTGGCACAAATGAAAATGTCTTTCAGCGTGGTAAATATTTTATGTCATTTCTGTGCTCGTCTTTTGTGCGCTTACTTGTAGTTACAGCCCTGCCCCTCTTTTCTGCTCGCTTTTAAATACCCGGTACTCGAAGACTTGAAAAAGGGAATATTGTATTTTTTCGAGAATTTTGGTAAAGGGAATAATAATTACAAGGAATCTATAATCAGGTTTAAGTGCGGGAAAAAAGAGAGAAATGTGTAGGAAATCTGCTAAATAGTATAACAATTCTTTTTCTCTATCTGCAAATAATATTTTCTCCCTTTTTTCCATGAACTGATTACCGGGTATGCTTATGGTCGATGCCTTGCTGTTCTTATTCGTATTTTTTTTGGGTTCCTTTCCTTTGTTGCCTTTTTGTTTGGCATTTTTAAGCGCCAGTAAATTTTTTAGTAGGCAGAGCCGAGCAGAGCAACCGCAGCAGCAGCAGCAACAGTAACAAAGTGAAACTCTGCCGGAAACGGCGTCGACGGCAACATGGCTGGCGAGTCAACTTCCGCTCGCTGTAAATGTGTGCGTGCGGGAGTACATGTATGTGGGTGTGCGGGGGCTCTTGCAATTTTCCAGTTGAGTTCGTTTTTCATTTCCGTGTTATTTGTTTTGCATGCGCCACTCCGCCACTCTACCACTCCATTCTCCATACTCCTCGCATCGCCCCGCCCCTTTGGCCATTTCTTTGTTATTTTCCCGGCGCCTTTTTGCGCTGCATACTTTTCCAGTCTGATATATTAACATGGCCGCAATGGCAGCTGCCATTTTCGGCATTGTTGTTGTAATTGCTTTTGTCTTTGTGGCACCGCTGTAATTGAATTTCACTTCGTTCTCCCATGAAACCCCCGTTGCCGTTGCCAAAAAAGAAATGCAAATACCCATCCGGGCTCTTAATCCTCTGGTTCTTGATGCGACTACACCCTTCAGACAGTTGCTGGCAGCTCCTGGGTTTCAAGGCAAAACTCAACCCATTCGAGTGCAAAGCACTGCCTAATTTATTCAAATTTATTTTATATAATTGCAAATGTTCCTTTCTCGGCCATTGATTGGCCTGTTATTAGCTGAGCGACTATCTGGCTGAGTGCATTTTTTGAGAATTATGCAAATGGCGCCAAGAATTATGTGGAAAATCTTGATGCATGCATAATTTGTGGAAAATTTCCCGTAATTTCTTGACTCAATACATCTGGGAGTGGCTGCAGGCATTAGTTCTAGGAAAGTTGTGCTTGGCAAATACTCGGCTAAAGTCCAAGTACATAGCCGAAGGGCAAAAAATCGAATAGGGAAAAGGGTCGGCGGAGATGAAGGTGGTTTTATAATCAAAGGAACGCACACACACACACATACACACACACAACCGTAATCTGCCAAAATACCTGGCTGAGTTTTTTGCGTATATATTTCTTTTTTTTCGGTTGGGCAAAAAGTAAAAGCTGAAATTTTGTTATTTGAACTTTTGCTCATGAGCGCCCTCAGGTAGCTTGTTAAACATTCTTTGCTTGCCTATACAGCTACATATATATATATATAAACATGCCTCTGTGTGTGTATACTTTTTCCAAAAAAGAAAACTTCAACTTGAAACATGAAAATTTGCATATGATAAGCAAATAAGCAGATGTATTGCCAGTGTTGTTGCTGCTGCTGCTGCTGTTGCCGCTGCCAGGTAACTGGGAAAAGTTTTATTAGATTCTTGATTCGTGAAAGGCGGCGGCAGCAGGGAAAAGGGAAAGCTGCAAAAGGGAAAACTGGAAAAAGGGAAATCGGGCGCCTGGTAGGTAACTCGCGCGTTTGTGGCTTGGCCTGACTTGGCCCCACCCAAAGGGAGGAGAAGGCAGTGGCGTCTATGAATATGCGGGGCAAAGGCTGGCAAATATGCGAAACATTTTAAAATTATTTTTGCATAAATAACATTTACCTAGCCTCATGTGTGTGTGTGTGTGTGAGGGCCAAAGGGTTGCAAATGAGCTGAAACATTTTGGCATTAGCCCCAGCACGAGGCTGGAAATTGAACGAGCCCGAAAAAAGTTATGGCAGAGAAAAGAGGCTTACCAACTGCCATCCCGCAGTCACTTGAGTAACGCAAATGATGTGCAAATATGCGTGAATTGCACACAGGCACACACACACGACATACAAGCCGAGCGAGCAGACCCGTACAATGCGGCGTATGCGCAATATTTAATTTCAAGTGCTTCGAGCTTTTGCAGGGAGAGAAATAAAGACTAGAGAAGTATCTGAGTATTATAATAAATACAAAAATAATATAAATAATTATTTTCCGGAACTATCCCTACTCTTTTTCATGGATTTCTGATTTAATGTTAAATTTTTTAGTAATTATTTCCTCAGTGCACTTCAACACACACTTCGGCAAACAAGGTCCTTCGACACAAACACAGACAAAGCTAATTTTTCGCTGGCTGCTCCTCAAAGGCTTCATTGCGTGTATGTGTTGTGTGTGTGAGTTAGTGAGCGTGTGTGTGAGGAAGCATGAAATGCACTTGCCTTCACCATCAGCGTTTTAAATAAAATATTAGCATTTATTGCCTTCTGCACTCAGCGGACTATTTAGGCGAAGCGGAGCGGCAGCAGGATGCACAGGATGTGCAGGATAACACGGTTGCGGGGCGCTGAGACGGAATACGATATACCGAATGGGAGCCGTAACTTGCTCTAAGTGCTATGCAAAAGGGTTGGCCCAGGTGAATTACTTCACCTGCTGCTGTTGCTGCTGGTTCCAGGGGAGCGGATGCTGCATCCTGCTGGCGCTAATGTTGCCAACAAGGATACTTTCAGCTATTTAAAGATGGCCTCAAAATAATGCAGCAATTTGTTATGTTTAACTATAATGATAAATATTGAAAGGTCAAAGGCTGCCAGAATAATTTCACTCTAAAGATACATAGACAAAGGTTCAACCTTAGGAAATTCATGAAATGCACAGCATTAGGGGAGTAATAGATGCAATCAGTCCTAGAGCTGAGTGCTTCAACTGACTTATTCCGCCAATTACTTAACAGATGATGTGTCCAACTCCAAGGCAAGCTTCATCAGTCAGCGCCCAGGCACTTGTATGCGAGCGTTGCTGCGGTTAATTCTGCTTAAAGCCACACAAATTGCTGGCAGTTCGGGTGTAGCAAGTTGCCAGTTGCAACAGTAACCGGGGACCGCAAATGCGTTCGCACTTAACCCAATCGTCCCTTAAACGCTCAAGTGGCGACACAAGGAGCAGCAGGAGCTGTGACAAAGGCGAACATTCAGCAGGACAATCGGCTGCAGTGACAGCTCAGCTGGATGTCGCCGACACAATGGGATATGGGTATGTGGATATAGATATGGATTCTGCTGGAAATGCATCTCAGTTATGGCCCGTTGACTCCACTTTTGAATGTGGAGGCATGTGCATTGTGTGTGTGGCATTATCGGTCCGCTTATCAATAAACTGCAGTCTCCGCAGGCTCCAAACTGTTGCTTTCACTTCCACTGCCACTTACAGCTGCCAGGCAGGCAGGCCCAGCCGGAAAACTTATGAAACTACTTACTATATATATCCAATATGTAGCCGGGAGGCAACGGCAATTGGCCTGTGACGCAGGTGCTGGATTTTGAGATTTTATGCGGCCAGGCTTTATGGCCAAAGTTGCTTCGAAATAAGCGGCTAATGCAAAAGCTCTTGAAGCGCTTTTATATGGCCATCAAAAAGTTTCATACGCCACGTAGGCCGGCCTCGAGTTAATTATGTTTATGCAACGCGATTTACATGAGAAAGAGCAAAAGACCAGGCGACAAGAAATGGAATTGCTTGTACATCCGAATCGCAGACTGTTGGATCACAAAAAGATGTATGCATAAATAGCCCAAGGTGTTAATTTAATAAACGAATTACGAAAACATGAAACACCCTGCCGGGGGGCAAGAGCGGGAATGTCCCGGCTAATGCTAATGCACAGACGAGATATCCTTAGCATAATGCCAACTTGGATGGACAATTATGCTAAATAATTTCAGTACAAGATGGGGATTGTAAAGTGAAGCTCAATGGAGAAGAAGTGGCTTAAGGTTGAAGTAAATCAAGTATTTTCTGATTCTGGTTGTTAGGTAAAACCATAAAAAATCATAAAACCTTTAAAGATACAAATATTGCTGAGACCTCAATATATAAAGTATATATAGGAAATAAATCAAGTTCCCTGAAGGTCCTTAGCTGTTATCTGGCTCGAAGGAACAAGGTGTAGAAAGAATTAGAAAGAGGTTTAAACTGGAAGAGTTTTTGTAAGAAACTACATTTATTTTCCAAGTTTCTCGAGTTAATCTATATAGTATCTATGAATAATATTAAGAGTGTTAGGTAAATGGGAACTTTCTGCAGCAGAAGCTGGTTAAACTACAAGCATGGTTTTCATAGCCCGGTAAGGTAATTCCGGTAAAAGACGCGGTGTAATTTGTTCCTCCCCGCAGTCACCTTCTTTATCCGGAGATTCTTGCGAGGAATAGTTTCATGCACGCAGCTAAAATTCGTCGCATACTTTCCGCCGACATCGCAACTGAGAAGAGAAACTGAAACTGCTGCTGATGCTGCTGCTGCTGCTCCGGCAGCTAACAACTGAAGAATGTTGGGACTTGCGGCTATGAAACGGCATGCCAAAAAAGCAAATAGAGATGCTGGGGCCGTGCCACGCCCCGAAACTAGCAAATATGTAGGTTGCCACCGCCCCTCGGCTACCCGTGAACTAGTTTCGCGTTCGCTTTAAATTATCTTTGATGCGAAAACACGGTAGGGTGGCAGCACCATAGCGATGACTGGGGATGGGGAGATGGAAACGAATTGCCGCAGGTGTCAAAAACACACAGACAAAGTCAATTTGCGCTAGCAGACGACAGGACATGCCGGCGGATGGTGTGGCCTGGCCATGACTGGGTAGTTCCAGCAGGGGGGGCGGATGGTGAGCGTGCGCTGCTCATTACGCGGCGCCTTTGATGTGCGGCAAGCCGTCGTAAAGTGCCGGCAGCAACAACAAACAACATTACAAGCGCCAAGTGGCCCGCTTTCTGCTGGCTGCTCTCTGATTATAATCATCATGATAAGTACTCTATATATACACCATGTGCCACGCCCACTAGTTGGCTGTCTAACAATGGCAAGCCGCAAGCCCCATCATTCGCCACCGCCCACCCCTCTGTCATTTGATGTCGCATTTACCGCAGCAGCAAAGGGGCGAGTGGAGGAGGAGGAGAAAGTGTGGCCTCCAGAACTCCAGAATTTAATGCTCACCTGCACCTTGCACGCTGTTTATCTTTAAAGCAAACAAATAATGCAGGAGCAGCAAGTGTTGATGTCACCATCAGCCACACCAACATCTCTAACATCGCCACCATCATCTACCTGCCACTCGACACGCCATAAAATCAAGACACTCGCCATTTTAGAGCCAACAGAAGCATCGGTAGCGGAATGAGACATATTGGGGACACGCCCTCTCAACCAGAAATGCCATCTAATTCTGGCAAATGGTGCACTGGGAAAACTTAGACAAAATAAGATACATTTCCGATCCAAGCCAGCAAAGCATTCTAAATAGCCTCCAAGTGATTTTATTTCTATTAAAGATTATTTTAATCACATTCATTCAATGTTAACAATAGTTAGGACTCTCTACAGAGAGAAACAAATACAATAAATAAGTTTCCTGTTCAGCTAGACCGATAAGTGCTCTTTAATCACGTTCAAGGATCTCCGTCCGGCTAGAGCTTTCATAAATTCCAACAACTCAAATCATCTTTCAGGCACTGTCAGCATCAAATTGATAGTCTCAGTTAGATTTTCAGCACTTGGGGAAAACAAAGCATAACCGGCTGTTGAAATGACTTTTGCCCATTTTGATAGATAGAAGGGGCTCCGACTTGCAACTAGAGGAAAAACAATGCCGACAGCTGCCAAGGCCTGTCAATATTTCAGAGGTGCGGCTTCATTAATCAAATGGGCAGGCAGGAAGGCTCTCTCCAGCTCGTATCTCACCTATTTCAAGAGATTTCGGCAGGAATAATTGGTTATGTGTGGAATGGAGGGCATTGACCAAGGCGGGGAAGAGCTGTGTGTGTGAGTGTGGCCCTCAGCCAATTTCTGTCATTCGATATGCACAAAAGATTTATGAGTTAATTAATGTAGCGGAGGTCGGGAAGCGGCCGAAGTGGCAGCGGATTCATTGTTGAGTATGATTAATGTGTTTCCAATTTTTTGTTTCTTGTTGTGTTTTTATTTTGTTTTGTTTTGTGTACCGGAAACGGAAACGATATTGTTGCCGCAGTGGGGCTTAGGTTTAAAGCATCAATAGGGTTGACTGCAGTAAATTTGGGTCAGATTGGAGGGGCGGGAGAGGAGGAGAGCAGAGGAATTGCGGTTGCCAGTCGTAGCTGGTTCATAGCTCATAAACGGTGCTAATATTGAGTGTCGATTTTCCACCACACTGGTCCAGGACATTGCACCAATGTCTCTCTTTCACACTTTCACACGTTCCCACTTTTACTCTTTCTCTCTCCCCGCCATCTGTCTCGGGTTTTTTCTTGCAGCAGCTGTGTGTGAACAATGCAGCTGTTTTCCTTGGCTTCTCTATTTTCTGCGACCCGCTTTTTTATGCCATGGCGGCGAGGACCACGGACTAAGGACTCAGGACTATGAACTACGGCGGCAGCTGCTTCATTACGGAAGCCAGTATCCTGTTAATAGTTTAACATAAACTGTGGTAAAAAGTGCACGCCGCCTGCCGTCACTTTTATTGATTATCGCTGCTGGACGACACTTATCCTTATACCGTATTTCCCGTATTTTCCGTTATTTTCAGGGCTGCAGCGGAAGTTGACACACTTGGCAAACGACGCCATCAAGATGGCCGCCGTCCCTGATGGGGCAATTCATACAAAATTCATCTCAATGTTATTTGAGTGGTCTTTAAAATTAAATTTCAGCACTCGTTTCATTTAATATCCGTACACGCCAACCATTTTATATCTCTTAGCACAGTTTATATATATATTAACACTAACTGCAGCGTCATAATTCATCAGGGGGCTGCTGGCAATAAGATTGCGATTTCATCGACACAAAAACGTAGACATTGTGCAAGGAAGTTAGGGATTTTAATACCACTTAGTGAGAGCTTTAAAGAATGAATTAGTTAAATATTTTATATATTTGCTTCAATAAAATGTATTTAAAATTTAACTATAATAAATTTCTTCCTCGACAAGGAAGAGTTTATTTATTTTCCCAGCCATTCTTGGGTATCCTTGTGTCCTTAGACTGTATAAAAGAAAACCCAACCTATTTTTTGTTGCGCCTTATGGCTTGGACAAAACATAGTCATAAATTTAAATCAAACATTCTGACAGGCGACCACCAGAAGCGATTGCGAATTTATCTATAAGAAGGGCAAGACAACATTTGAAACTTGGACAACAGATGTCCGCTTAAAATTATTTCTTTGCCCAAAAATACGCACACAAACAGACACTCGTAAAATGAAACCTTACGAATATATACTATATGTATATATATTTTGGCGGAAATGTACAGTCCTGATTTATGCGCCAAGGTTTTGATGCTTTGACTAATTATGTGCAGAGTTCTGGATTTCCCGATTGATTGATTGATGGATGGGGATTGCTTTTGGGTTTCGCATTATTTGCAAAATTGATATTGTAAAACAGATGTTTCCGCTCCCACTTCATTGTTATTTAATTAGCCCCGATACCGTTGCAAAAGTTTGTGCGCTTGATTAATGTTTGGCCATCGCTCTATCCGCTCGTAGGTAGGAAATGAGCGATGCAATCGATAAATGAATAAATGACAGCTAATTAATCCAAACACATGCATACTCGGATAATTGTTATATGGGCAACCAGTGGCCCAGCCAGGCAGGACACTCGCTGTCGTCCTTGCGGCATTTTAAATTGCAATTTCATTTGCCGCGAAAGAGCGAAAAAGCGAAATGCATTAAAAATTCATTAGCATTTAACTGACACGGCAGCGCACATTGATATCCCGAAATGGAATGCAATGCAATTCCAATTAAGAAGTAGATCGATTGCTGTTTTAGTTGTCATTCTCGGTACTTCTTTCCATTGGCGTCAAATCGGTTTGAGCCTTCGGGCCAAGTTCAATGAGGCGAGAGAGTATTATTGACTCAGCTGCCAACCCTCGAGCTGTTTATAGTTGCATCCACACCGAGACTCTGAGTACTCACTTGCATAATCACATACCAAACACACTGAACAAATAAAATGTTGTACTTAAAATTTGTTTTTTATTGAGTTTAGGGAATATATTCGGATTAATAGAAACAGATCAAAGGATTGTTTTTAAACTCTTATCTAATATGATATATAATTTATTTATTTATTTTATTTACCAGTGTAATACTCTTTCCCTTTCTGAATGAAATGGACAACTTGCCAACATCCAGACCAGCTGCAATCTGGGATGATGGGATCGGAGGCGGACTGGCGAGGAGCTGGGCTTGGTCTGACTTATGCATTGCCACGCATGAATTATTCAAATACTTTAGCCATGCTATATGCATAGCTCGAAGCTGGAAACGGAAGGCCCGGAAAAATGCTGGCACAACACGTAAACGAAACCGAAAACCAGAATTCAAACAGCATAAACTGCAGCCACTCGAATTGGATTGAGTTTTGTGAAAATGCTGCAAATGCAACTGCCGGATGTGCGAGAGTGGGCGTGGCTCGGCATGGCTCAAAGTCACACAAACAGGGCCAGGACATGCTAAAACAGAGTTATGATGGAAAATAGTTGCATGCATAACCCATTCCAGGGCAAGGTTAGCCAGACGACCGACCAACCAACATGTTCATTTGAATGGGGAAAACATTCAATTTCTGTGTGTAATCTGGCGCTCACGAAATTTTCGCTGGAAAATAAACGAGTGAAAATAGCAAGAGTAGCCGCAGGAATCGATTGCGAAACTTTCATCCAAAACTCGAAAAGCTCCCTATTCCATTTCCAGCATGGAAACTAAATAATTGTATAACTCTGGGCAAAGGCAATTTGATAAATTGTTGGGCTGAAATCGCTGCTGATTTTGGTAATACCGAAATGATGTGATTCCGGCTGGCTGTGGGTAGTGGTAGCACTTTGCCAGTCCGGAATCTAGAATCCAGCAGCCGGCAGCCAGCATCCAACATTCAGATCCCAGCATATTTGCTCAACTTAATGGCTGAAAAGCAACAGAAGCGCGTAGTTCGATTATTTAATGCAAATCCAATGCATTGTCAATCAGCCACACAGCAGACTCCTCGTCTCTTCATCTCCTCGGCTCTCGACGGCGCAGTTGGCAAAGCGATTTTCAATTTCCAATTTCAAATTTCAATTCTATGCAAAGTAGACGCTGACTATAGTCCCGCCCACTTTTATCCTGTCGGCAACCCAGCTCTCAGCCACATCCTCTTGGTTGCTCCCACGAATGCCTGCTATGTGTGCCAACTATTGACACAGAACTCACTCAGCCAGCCAGCCACCCACAGCACACACACACACACACAAGTGGCAAAGCACTTGAGCAAATACCCGAGGATCCGACACACACACACACCCATAGAGACAAAGCCAGGACTCGCTCTCAAGAGGGGTAAGCTGGGATTCGAGGGGCTGTTCGGGATGTTCCAGCAAATGAATTCTCTACAATTAATTATGGAATTGGTGGTTATCCCAAGGATATTCTCAACTTATTGTCAGAGGATTGTGCACTTCTATTAGTAAAATTTCATATCCTTTATGAAAGCTAGAAATTCTGTGTTAAATTAACAGAAAATTAAGAGCAATAAATACTTTTAAATTGTACATTTTAAGGAACAAAACTCCTGTTAATAAAACCTAAGCTTATAAGCTTTATTTAAGCTACAATTCCATTTGAAATATACTTAAATAATCTTCTTCAATTTCCCAATAAGCCGTTTTAAGGAACTCCTTGTGACCCGTCTGCCTTGCTGGCTCCTGCCTGCATCTGGTTTTATCTGCCGCGCACCATCGCATATAGTTTACTTGCGCTAATAGCATCGAACGAGCTGGAAATCAAAGCAACGACATCCAGCTGAGACACACATCGCCTCCGCATCCACCCGATGTCCCGGCTTCCTCTCCTGCCGCGTGTCGCAAGTGCATTCAATTACTTGATGTGTCTATATGGCAGCTACAATGTCTCCTCGTTTCTCGTCGTATCTGTCCCTGCGCGTTTAATACAATTGCTATTTTGTAGTGAAAGCGAACGGGCGCGGGGCCACAAAAGGAAGAGGAGGAGAGTGAAAAAAAGCAAATTGTAAAAGGTATAAAATTGATGGATAAAATGATGCAATGGCACTGGCTTTTCCAGCATCCTTAGCGTCAGCTAAAGCTATAGCTACTGCTACAGGATTTTTGCTGAGCCCTGGATGGCCCCGTGATTGTTTATCCGTCGCAGCCATAGCTCCCAGGGCTCCTGTCGCAGGTGAGCCCTGCTTTATCCTCCCACCTGGCGGCGTAGGGTAGGTTATATATATATAAATAAATATGAGTGCTCGGCTGGGGCACTTAAATGCTGTAACCAGGCTACAGAAGGGAGCGAAATATTTTCGCTGTGCTCGTAATGGAAATTTCAGCACTATGGCAGTTCAATTGACGACCTTCCTGTTCCTGAACGAAGGACTCAGGGATAATCGAAGGGTTCTGAGAGAGATGAGTTACAGCTTGGTTTATGGATTTTCCATTTGCAATTGGGAGAATGAGTTTTTTAAAGCTTTTCAATTTAATATTTATTTTGTTTGCATTTTCAGTGCTTCAAATGCACTTCCACAACTAAATAATAATAATAATAAAATAAATACCTTTTAAGTTTTAAGTTTAATGGTAAATTTCATCTTGGCCAAAGGGCACTTCATTGATTAATCGACTTACCTGAAAGGAAACAAACGTAATTTTCAATTAGTAAATGGTTAATAAATGCCACTTGCAAATGTGTAAGTTCCTGGCTTAGGCTGCCAGCAACAACAACAATTTTCAATTGTTTTATGACACGAAAAGCCCCTGAAAAGCACCCGGAAAACCACAACAGGCCACCGTTCAATGCTCTCAAGAGATTAGTGATACAAGTGTACTGCTGCTGCATATCATCCCATGTCCTTCCTCCCGTATAAACTCCACACAAAAGGCCGTAAAGTCAATAGAGGCACCGAACAATACGATATTAAGTTTAATAGCCTTAAAGTCTGCTTATCATTTGGGATTTAATTGAAAATTTTCTGTTGACCAAGGAACATGAACATGACGTGTGAGGAAATGAAAAGCTTGGGGCCAATGGGAGCGAAGAGCAGCTGGCAGCTGTCACGAGTTGGAAACCCCGCTCGTGTCATCATCTTCCTGGCCAAAAAAAGGTGGAAAGTTTCCACTTTCCACATGTGGAACCACATGCGGTTCTATTATCAGAGTATAAAAATATTTGGCCAAGCTGCACTTGACCAAAAAACCAGCCGGAATTAGCCAAAGTCAGCTTTGTACACTAAAGGAAAAGTGGGTTTTGTGTTGATTATTAAAACATTTCTTAAACTTCCTGTTTCTTTTAAGAAAATTTATATTTAGATTGTGGAATTGGCTACCCTTTTAAGGTGACTCCTTCCCCTCCTTAAAGTAAAGTTTGACACACAAATTTCTCTGTGTGCATTCCCTTTGGACTGTTGCTTTCTCTCATAAATTCTAATGCGGGTGTGAGTGTGTCTGTCTCTTTGGTACTTTTTTGTTTTACTTTCGGCGCTTGGTTTTTGTTTATGTTTTTCGAGGGAGTGGTGGCTGGTTGGATGGATGCTCCTGATGGGGGCGACGGACCCGAGGTGAGGTGGGTGTGGCCAACGAAGGGAGGGGGAGGCCGCCTCTGTTAATAATGCGTTGTCGGTGGGACCCGGCTTTTTGTGTTGTCGCAGCTGCAAAACTCATGCTTTTGATATGGCAGATAAGCCCAGCATAAAATATTTTATTAGCCAGCGACTGCACTCTGTTCCATAGATGGCGGGGGCCGGGGGGTTGAGGGTGAAAAAAGTCCGACATAATGACGTCGACAGCCAGTAGCAGAGAGGGGGAAAAAAAGGAAAGGAGGGACTGCCACTCAACTCAAACAGTGGAATTCTTTTTTCGCGTTTTTCTTTCGGCAGCTTAGACATAAATTCCTTGTCGGCAAAACGGGTATGGCGAATGGGTTCAGGGGCACGGAAAATTTTCCATTTTCCCAAAGCAGAGGCGCGGGGATAATGAGCCCTGGGCCCGTGTACGTGGGTAAGGGTATCCGGGATGCGTTGCCGCTTACTTTTTGCCTTTCGGTTTCCGTCGTCTTTTTGCGAAAATGAAAATTAATGAATGCGAGCAAATGCTTTTGGCATTGTGCCAGGCGAAGGCAACATACCAAAGACACTAAATTAAATGTCATATGTCAACTTCTCCTGCCACGCTTCTGTTTCTGTTTCTGGTTCTGCTCCTGGTTCTGGTTCTGCTCCTGCTCCAGCTTCTGCTTCTGGTTTGTTTGCCCCAAATGCGTGTGTGAGTGCGTTCCTTTTTTTCTCCATCTCTCAGTTTATTTCTTATTTCATCTGCTGTTTGTCTTTGCCACGGCCCGCAAGTTCATTTAGCCAGCTGCCAGCAAGCTGCCGTCCCCCTAATGCCCGCTTGATGTGTTTTAAATTAAATTTCGATTCTAGCCGCCGTCGCTTTTCTAGCGTAATTCGATTGCACGGCCCATCCGTCTGCGAGTTCAATTCAATTATGCCAAAAAAGACCAAGACACCTAAAGCCCAACCCAACACCCAGGAAAGCTGGGCTAAAAGCTTTATAAGTAGTTAGGAAAAAATATTAATTTAATTTCCGGTTAACACTCACGTGTGCCAGGTGTTGTCGTTAACTCGCCCCCGCTTTATTTTTTTATCTACCTCGCAGCGCGTTAAATTATTTAATGGCGTGTGTCAAAGGTAATAAATGTTCGTGCTGCGTGAGCCACTCTTTTTTTTCTACCTTTTTCCACCGCAAGGGTTGAGGGTTAAGGGAGCTCTCCCAGCATCGCAGACAAAGGGCAGAAATCGCTTTTAATGCGCTTAATAGTTCGCGCATCATTAAGTTGGATTGCATAAAAAAAATAAATCCGGGGCCACCGCATGAAAGAAATATCCTTATGGGGATTTTTTACAAGGATTATTCCCTGCACTTAATTGCAAATCAATATGGCAGGGACCAACTGCTAATTGCACACTCCGATTGCCGTCCTCGAAACTCACTCACACAATTAGAGGCGGACAGTGTGAATTTCAGTCTGCATTTTTGAATTGCCTTGAATTTTTTCCCTATTTTTTTTTCCCCCCTAGCCGACATCAAATGTCGAGTGTCAGCAGCGTAATTTTCAATTTCCATGCAAAGCAGGAATCTCAAATGAATGCGCCCTCTCATTCCGCAGAAATCTCCGGAATGAAGCTCCGGCTCGACCGCAAAAACCGATAGAACGCATGTGTAAAAAAAATATTGTAAATAATAAATGAGATCGGAGCTAGAAAAAGTCCAACCATCCGCTCGTCCTTCGGGAGTGTGGGGACGAAAAAGTTTTCGCTTTAACCGCATGACTTTTGCTTTTATTGCTACCGTTTTTCTTTCGATTTTTGCCATTTCACACTTGGCCATAATGGCGGTGGCGAAGCCCGTCGAGAAAATTGCCAAAGCAACAAATAATAAAAACCAGGCAAGGATGTGTTGCTGCGATGACTTTGAAGTGCTCATCTAGAAAACATTTAGGATATAGGAAATCGAGTTTACAAAAAAGAACTGAATTCGATTTGGATGTGTGTAAAAGAGTTTCTTAATCAAGCAGTGACTTTGGGAATTTATTAAATATTATTTATGCTTTAAAAATGTGTTCATTTTATAAAAAGGAATTTAGATTTCCATATTAGTTTCTGGCAACTCTATGGAAGCAGTTTTACCATATTTATGAATGTAGATATAGCTTCTAAATTTCAAATCAAAATAAAATTGTACCAGGACCAAGGACCACATTGCTTTGCAGAAAACATTCCAATAATTTCACCTCCAATGGTCACTTTGTCAAGGGAAATAATGAAAATAATTCTGCTGGCTAACCAAAAAGAGTTAAGCGCTGTGAAATTATAGCTCAAAAATATGGGTTTAAAGCCCCATTCAGACCATTTCCCTTCGGATGACAATACAGTTCCAGGGCCAGTTCCTGTGCCTCGTCCTGTGCCTCGTCCTGTTCCCATTTTCCCACTGCCCTGCTCCTGCAGCCACGTGTATAACTTATTTATAAGGCTTTTACGCACAAATACACAAAAATGTGCCGAGGCAGAGTTGCAAACAGTGCTGGAAGCGAGTGTACATGTACACAGACTGGGTCTGGTCCTGGCCATACGGGGGGATATTCCGGGGCTTTTGTTACTTTAACCCGCTTTCAGCAGAGAATTTGCAAATGGACTTGGCGAAAGCGAAACTTGTCCTTTGTGTGCGCTTTACACATGTTATCGGAGGCGGGGGCGGTGCTATATATATGCATATATATATATTCGGGTATATATCCCAGGCAGAGGCAGAGTAGTTATGGAGTGGCAAGGGATGCCCGAGATAATTGCGTCTTTGTGTGCCCAAAAATACGAACGAGTGCCAGTGCGAGTACGAGTGTATTCATAAACATTTCCACAGACACACAGCAGTATTCACATTCGGTTTAAGGGGGATATCGCCCGACTGTCAACTTTCTGTGGCAATGAAATGGCCCTGGCAGCCATTAAAAATGTAAAATAGGAAACAACAAGGAGCAACGAATACTAATATTTTTTTACGACTAAGCATTGTGCAAATTTGTACATCTATGACATAAGCATAAAATCCATTTGGGATCGCAAGGGTTAAGCAATGTCCAAAAGGGAAAGCTGAGGCGGGGAAATAACTTTTGAGGAAAATTTCACTTCAGCATCGACAAACGACAACGACATCTATTGTAAATTATTTTTTCCGCCATAAAGCAGCTTAAATAAATTCGTAATTATTTTAAATGTGCCCATGGTGCCACGCCCCCATTGCGCCCGCGAAAGTTTCGGCCAAAGTTTCCATCGCCGCTCATTAAGTAGCACAATTTCTGTTTTCTTCGCCAAGTTTTCGTTGGCCAGGGAAAGCGAGGAAAGGCGTGGCGGGGGCGGGTGAAGTGGCGCCGCATCACACGCCAAGTAATTATGAATATTTTAACGAACTTTTGCCACTGGCAGCGGCAAATCAAAATATTTCATTCGGCTGCACAAAAGTTTGAGCGAAAAATAATTTCATTCCAAAAATAGAAAGACGACGGCGAAGCCAGAAGCCGTAAAAACACACAAAGAATAATAATTATTATTGCATTCATGCAATCGCGATGCCAGGAGCTAGATAAATCATTACATATTAAGCGCATCTCGGGCGATTTATATAATTAATTAAGGCAACTTGGATAGTTTTTTGGCTTGCCATAACCCGACCTCGGTTAAGGAATAAAATGTGGGAGGCCATTTGGGAATTGTCTGTAATATTTCAAGCTCAAAAATGTGTCTTTCTGGGTCTTAATCACTCGATTTATTTTATAAAAACTATTCCAAGACGATAGTTAAAGCTCTCTAATCAGATTTTATCTGCAATGCAGTCTTTCCTGGCCTGATGCACCTCCCCACTTACAATCCAAAGCTCAAACTTGCCTAAGCTGCCATTTATCGATGGCCTTCTGGTAGTTTAAAGCCAACTTGATGCCTTGATTAACTTGCACGTTGCGTATACGCAATCGATCCGAGTGCCAGATGCCAATCAACTCGAATTGGGGGCCAGCAAACAGCTTCTGCCTCACTGCCACTAAGCTGCTTTTTGTTTGGGTGCATAAATTGATTTTGGCCTTAAAGCCAATTAAGTGGGTCACTTTCCGTTGCCAGTTAGGATAGGAGCCCCATTCATCTCAACTTGGCCAAAGTTGCGGCTTGCTTGGTGGAAGTTTTTGGGCTGCGCTTAAACGGATATACATACTTGCAGCTCTTTGGCTTTTCTTCCACATTCACTTCCACTTCCACCAGATCCTGTAGCCGAAAGTTACACCCGGGCTAATTATCATAAAAATAATAAGAAGGCTTAATTGAATTTTGCCACAATGCAGCCAGGCTGCTGGCCAATGCAGTGGAACCGTGGAGAGCAGTGACAGCTGCAAGGACTGATAAAAAATCCTGAGCCGAGACAAAAACACCTGAGACGACCGGCCTGAGATGGACTTCTTTGCTGGCTGCGCATAATTATCACGACGCTGTCTGTTTATTTTAGACTTTGACATATTCGAGGGGGAGCCAGAGGAGCCACCTAGTGAGCGAGCTTAATTTTATGCAGAATTTCAATGACTTCGGTAACTTTGCGCCGGACTTTGCGGCACTCAGCTTCTGAGCTGCATGGATTAGCATAAAATCAACGACAACCACGCCCCCCAGACCCGGGCCAAAAGTCATTTCGGTTTTCAATTAAAAGCCAGGGCAACCAGGAGCTGGCCTGTCTTGGTCGTATATCAGCCGGGGGCTGCGTAATTCACCTGCATCATCAATCTAACACCCGAGTCCTAGGCGGCGGACCCACAGTTGGACCCGAACCCAGACCTCTGGAGTCCCGGGTCTGTCGTAAAATGCGCGGCCAAGAGGAAAACAGGAAATGTGGCGCTTATAAATTTGCAAGAACATGGCAGGTCTGACTAACTTCGGGCTCGTAATTCTTTCCACCAGCTCGCAGGAGCACTGGCCGGCAAAGATTGGACCTCAAATTATGCAGGGAAAGAAATTAGAAAAGGAATTGTTAAGGATTTCTAAGGATTTGTTATAAATAATTGGATTTGAAGAGTGTTAACACTGGTAAGGGGATCTATCATTTGCTTAGTTTCCTTAGAAAATCTTTAAAGATTACATAGAAAATAAATTTATTATTATGTTAATACTTGTTTTTAGTAAGCCCCCGTTTTGTGCTCAGTGTAGCGGAAGTTCTGGTCGAATGGAAATTCGATTTGTATGGCCACTCGATGCGGAAGTTGTGTTGGTCGGTGTAAATAATTGCCTGGCAGAAACTACAGCCAGTCATTCATCCATTCATTTGCGCCATCATAGCGTGATTTGTTCGTGGCCAAGTGCGGGAGATTTATGCATGTGGCCGTCGAGGGAGCAGCGGAAAAGCAGGAGAAGCAGGAGTAGCGGAAAGCAGGAGCATCAGGAGCAGCGGGAAAAGCAACAGCATCAACTTCGGCAGCGGAGAAAAGCCATAAAACTAATTATGAAAGTTTACCTGGTCGGGTGAACGAACCGGGGAGTGGCACGTGCAGTGTCGTTACTCCAGAAGCCAGATAATAATCGTGGCATTAATTAATGAAATAACCAGAAGGTTTGCCGTCTTTTGTCCTTCCCACTGTTGGTCTTGTAGCAACATTTTATTATTATTTTTTGTTTCATTAAAATTAGTGGGAAATGTGTCTGTGCTGTGGTGTCCCAGAACGGAGCTGGGAATTCTCTTTTTTTTTTTGGCTGACTGGCTGACTGTGTTGGGGTTTTGCGGCCATTAAATTGCGCCATAAATATGCCCCAAATGGCAATTGGACATTGTTGCCTTTGTGATTGCATTGAGAATTCGCATTTAAATTTCCATTTCATGGAAATTAATTAGCTACGAAGCCGGAAAATATGCTGGAAATCCTGGGGCTGATCTGTGGACAGAAGATACAATTTCAGTCATTCCTCATCCTGTCCCAACCGACCGACCGACCGAGTTATCTTACTTTGCTTGCTGCCAGCCTTTGCTTTTTCTTCCTTTTTCCGAAGGACATTTGATTCGTTATGATTATGTATTTCCTTGATTTCGTTCAAGTTTTTCTTTCTTCCTTGGAGCTCTGTTAGTGGCCTGACATCATAAATATTATGTCTGCCTTCGTTTTTACAGAGCGAGTGAGGCCAGCTTAGAAGATTTATGCGACCAGGCGCACACACATCACAGCGGAGGCTGAGGCCTGCGGTTCGAGGGGAAAAACTTTATTTCCTTGAGACCAAAGACTCGAAAGACTTGGGAGCCGCATGTGACATAACTCTGATTGAGTCAGGCGCTGAGGGAGGGGAGGGGAGAGGAGGCTGCTGCGGGATGGCTATTTGCAGATACTCGTATCTAATATGCAAACTGACAACTTAAGTACGCACATAAACGAAATCTAAGACAGGCATAGACAACGCTCAACACATTCGGGCAAACAAGCCACTCGCACACATCAGGCTCCGCAGATTACACACACTTGCAGCACCTCATACCTCCACCCAACACCATCTTCAGGATACTCCCACTCCTCTGCCCCCTCCACGTTAGTGCCACGCTGCTCCAAATGACAAGTTAATCATTTATTAACGTTGACATGTCATTGCTCAAGTATTTATTTACTGCCTGGCTGTGGCAACTATACATATATACGTACGTGCTTGGGGCTTAAGGACCTGAAGCCATTACCTCTCCTATATAAAATTTACAACAACTGAAGAATCCTTTTTATATTTTAAAATAAAATTTCTCTTTTGATATTTATCTGTGTAAAAAATATCCTTTTAATTTAAGTTCTCGAGAAATGTATTTCTTCATAATTCATCTTGTACTCTTCTCCCTTTTCAGGTTCCTCAAACAAATGCAATATAATAATGGCGGTGAGCAGCTGCAAAATTATTTATAATAAACATAATAAGCGAGCGACAGCTGTTGCCAATGGCTGTCACAGGGTCGGCGGTGGCAATGGTTTTGGTTTTTGGGCGGTTTCGGGTGTCGGTTTCCCGATGACAGCGCCGGAGACAGGCGAAATGCCTAATCCTTGAGACATTTTCAAGCTTAATTACGTGTTTACCGCGCTCTTCAGTTACCGTTCGGGGATTCAGGTGTTCTCAGCATCGAAAGATTCGTTTTTGTGTGTACAAACACACACATACACACGCACACCCAGAGAAGGGAAGGATAATATGTTGCCCCAAAAAGTGCGCTACACATTTAATACTTTCTAGCATATTTGCCGCGCATAGCACAAATTTCTGACGGTTTTCGGAAGCCCAGTGAAAATGTGAAATATTTTATGGTCTACCCCGGAAAAGGGCGAAACGAAACGAAACGGAACGATGATGAAGCACTGGGCCCTGGGAGAAGGAACAGAAAATACCAATCAGCGTGACTGTTGGCTGAACTCGTGCTTATCGTCGAGTTTTTGATTTGCTTTAAACTTTCCTTTCACTTAGGACAACCCAGCCAGCCGGCCGCCCATCCCTTTCACATTTCTCCCTCGGCAAAGATGGACTGAGTTTTCTTTTGAGGCAGGCTCATCCTTTCTGCGTGTCCCGGCATCCTTTTTCTTTGCTTTTGTTTCTTTTTTTTTTTTTTGCTTCTTCTGTGCCGTCTTTTTGTGGCCCGCTTTTCAGTTAGGCGCCTGCCGCGGCTCAATTATATAAATTTTTATGGGGCCCCAAAACGAAAAATTTATGCGAACGTTCGTTTCTGTTGTTTACACAACAAAAACGTGGCCCGCCGAATCCCGGCCTCCTCACTCCTGCCCTTTTGCTAACAAGTGTGGCGTGAATATGTCCTGCCCGAATCCTGTTCTCGGCCCAAGCCTTTGGCCTGCCTCGGCTCGTGGTCTGCTCTTCGCAAGGCTCAGTGATTAATAGTTTTTTCATCGACAGTCAGAGGGTCCTGGGCCCTAGAAAAAAATTATACAACACACACACAGAGCAGTGGAGGTAGCTCCCCGCTTCAGTGAACTTAAAAGTATAAATAAATTCCATGGAGTTCCCAAGAATAAATATATGTTCGCCCATAATTATCGTGCCTGTGTGAGAGAGGCAGAGAAAAAGTTCCGGTTACGTTGGCGATGCTCGAAACTTTCGCCTGCCTGGTGAAAGGCATCTCTCCTTTTTGTTAGTTTTATTGGCTTTGGCTGTCGTTGCTCACACTGCCCTTGACTGATATTATGCCAGGGGGATTACTTTGATGGCGGCACATGAATTACAGCCATGGCGCTGACTGTGACTGTGTGTGTGTGCTCCTACTGCTGGCACATAAAACTATACACATATCGATCGGAAGGTGCTGCCATTGCTGCATTGTATATATCAAGTCGGGACTAGGCTGGCCAAAAGTTTTATTACCCCGGCTATGTGAATTTGCTCCTGTTGCGAATACTTTCGGGTTTTATGCCCAAGAGCAGAGTCAATGAATTGATTGATGTACGTAGGAAAGGAACCGAAACGAGACTCAAAGACCACGGCAGCATCAAAAGGCAGCCACGGAATAAAATGCGCATAAAAGGGCTAGTAGGTTTCGCTTTTCGGTTTCTGTTTCAGTTTCGGTTTTGGGCTCTCGGTTTTCGCTTTTTGGTTGCCAGTTTTTTGGGGCAAAAACCCCAAGCTCTCACACATGCACATAAATTACAGTTTTACGCTGACATTTTACTATTCGCCGGCGCTGGCTTTTCATTTTTCGAAGCGAACGCACTAAAAAACCAAAGCTAATAGCCATGAGCATCGAACAACTTGGCTTATGCCGAATTGCTACGCTAGCCGCAAGAACACACCAAAGCCAAACCATGCAGCTGGCATAAACTACACGAGTTTATGTTCTATTTGCCGGTTTTACTACTGCTGTTTCCTCTACTCTTGGCCGGGTCAGAACTTCAAACAAGCTGAAAATTAATTTAATGCGCAATTTCCATTGGGGGAGCGGATATTGGGGAGTCACCGAGTCGTCGTCGTCGAGCTGCAATCTGGGAGCTGGGAGCAGGGAGCGGAAAAAAATGATTGTAAACGGCAAAAGTCATTGGGGCAAGCAAATGAAAATGTAAACTTAAGTGGCACACACGCATTTTTTCCCCCAACCATTTTATGTGCAAAACGAAGGAGGACGCAACAGAAATAAAAAAAATGGAAAACTGCTTGCAAAAGCTGGGTGGAAAAGCGAGGAAAAAGTAAACGAAAGCCGAACAAGCGGCAAACAAACAAGCTCGAGCGAAAAAAAGGGCCAAGCACAAGAGTCTCGACTCTGCTCTGCCGCTCGCCTCCATATTTTATTTAACAGTCTCTGTACGAACACTCGACACACATTCGACGCTAGTTTCGGCCACCATTAATTGGATGTGCCAGTTACAATGGCAGGCCCGGGATATATGTATATTCCGCCACCCACCTGCTGCCGGCCTTCGCCGAGATTCGAGCGGGGCTTCAATTAAATTCAAATTAAGGCTCGGCCTAATCCCAACACAGATGGCCAGAGCAGACTTTTCCAGCACACGTTGGAATACAAAAAAAAGGAAAAACAGAAAGAAATAGTTTAAGGGAATTGAAATAAAAAACTATATAGATCTTGAAATCATGTTCTAGTTTTAATTGGTATGTTTATTCCGTAAATCTATACTAAAACATCTAAAAGAGAAATAGATGCTCATAAAAGTCACTGACTTTTCCCTCAGTGTCGCAGATATTCCCGGCACAAACGACTTAAATGATGCCCCAATGACGTCGCATAAATATTTCGTTATAGCCCCGTCTGCAAAAAGCAAAAAAAAAGGCGGGGGAAACGAGTAAAAACAGCAATCGAAATGTGGCAACAAATCGATGCCAATCCGCGCCGTACCACGCGGCGTATGCGTAATGCAGGCCCGGCCAATGGGCCAAGGGCCGCTTACTATTATGCCCGCCTGGTTATTTATTGTATCCACAAACATATCCAAGGAGTGGAGCTTTAAGGCGACTTCACCCGCCGACTGCTGTTCAATTAAATGGAAAATAACCATAAATCAAGGCAATATCATATCTCCATGATTGAGGCCCAACTTGCATTGATTTCGTGGCCCTCAGGTACTTCACCCTGGCACTCTGGCTTATCTGAGGTCCTTTGGCTTTCCGTTGCGGTTTACTCCCGGAATCAGTTGCAGAATCAGAGGCGTTAGCTCGTCACAGACACACACACACTCCTGGGTAAAGGGTGTCCGCATTATTCGATTCTTATTGTAATCGCATGAATATATTTCTCGCATTATAATGCTCAGCTGAGCTTCAGTGGCTTTTTCCTGCGCAGTCGTTGACTTTTTGCATTTTTAATGTGTGCGAATCTCGTTTTTTCTCTTGCTTTCTCGTTTTTTTTTTTGCGTTTTCCGCCTTTTCCCGGCTATCGGCGCATGTGTGTGAGTGCGTTCAATAATTTCCGCCACGGCATTTTGAGTTGGGTTCGCTGCCAAATAGAGTGTAACGCGTGTATGTGCCGGTGTGTCTGCTGTGTGTGTGTGGCGGCGCCATCAACTTGAAAAAGTGTCAGCAGGCAAAGCCTTAAATCTCTGCCTGCCACTTTGTGTATTTTGCGGGCTTCGTGTGTGTGCCTGTGTGTATGTTACACACCTCTTCCGCTTTTGGCGCTGCCAGAAAATCGCATTTGTATCACTGCATTTGGCATTTTCCGCTTTTCCCCCTTTTTTCCCTGAGTTTCTCTGGCCGCCGTGCAATTTGTGCCGCCTAACAAACCGGAAGGAAGTAAGTTTTTAAACGCAGCCAGCCAGGCCAGCCAGGAGATTCAGGATACCCATGGATTCGTTTGCTGTCTCACCCGTGGGCACGAAGCTGTGATGCTGACTGCGGTTTTCCACCTCCACTTTCCACCTCCTACTCCCTCCCGCTCTCCAGCCAAGACAGTTTATTACGTTGCACGCGCGAATTGCACCGCTTCCAGTCAACGAACCGAAATCAGTCGGCCTCCTTCCTCTCTGCCTGCCTGCTTGGGAATGCAAGGAAATTGGCCAGTGAGTCCTGCCGAAAAGGAAGAATCGTGGGGGCGTTTTAAATGGAGAACTCCATTTCCTTCGCCATTTCATTTATAAATTCACCTTTTCGGCAAAGCAAGAGAGAGAGAAAGTCTGGCTTGGCGGTCGATACGTCAAATGCAAGTGACGGCAGGAGGATGCCGAAAACGGCAGTTAAGCTTTAACCGGTTTTTGTGAAACTTTCCCAAAGGGTCCTTACAACATTTCTGGTTGCCATACAATTTGACAGCTTCCAGGCCTTTGCGCGCCGAACTTGTTGGTCTTCGGTGGAAACTTTTCCCTTAGCCAACCCTCCCAAAAAGCGGCAGCACAACTCATTATAGACCGCTTTCCGCTCCACCCACTCCCCTCACCGTATGGCGGCTGAGCAATTTGCTGGCCTTTAAGTCATTTAAATTAAATACACTTTAAACTAAAGGCTTAGGCAGAAGAGTCATGGCGGACAGGACCAAAGGGTTTCCCTAGCCACAATCATTTCGAGAACCCGCATGAATGCGACTGGTGCGAAAGATATACCCCATATATACATATATAAACGGGGGATCCGGCTCCGTTCTCGACCCGGAGCCAGAGGAAATTAAAGTGGTTTCTTTCTCGGATTTTGGGGGTTGGCTTTCGTGTGGGGTTGTGAGGTTGGGAGTGTCTGAGTACAATATTTCGGAAATTACTTTGCACTGTCGGTGGTGGTTGCTGTGGTAACTTTGACACCGCTCTCTCTCAACTCCGGCTTTGAAGTTGTTTCGTTTTTTTTTTTTGTTTTTTGTGCTCCTTGTTTCTACCTGTACCCCAAAACACCGAAGAGTATAAACTTCCGTTCGCCGACATTTGGCAAATTGACATTTTTATTTTTGGCACACAATACTTGTTTCACTTGTTTCGGGGATTGCCGGGATTTCGTATTCAGTTTGGCCCACCACCTGGCCGGAATATCCTTCTAAATGAAAGCACGCAGCCACCTTTTGTCCAGGCACCAATAGTGAAAAGTGTACCGAAAAAAAAACAAAGAAAATCCGATGGAAATTTGAAAGGGGTTCGTTTCATTTCCTTCCTTCATTTTTTTCCAGCAAGCCCTTTTGTCTTTCGTGCGTGTGTCGGCGGCTACTCCTTTTTGTCCTGCCGCCTTCCTTGGTCTTGTGAATGGGTCTCTTTGGATCCAGGCTGAGTGTGGGTGCGAATTGCTTTCATGCTGGCGCCATTTTGTGCCGCCGCCTAAAAAGTGTTGAATGAAAGCGTCTTGAGCCTATTATGGCCTTAGCCTATATTTAGATGAGTGTCCTCGGTGCCGTGTTATCGTGTAATTTTCGGTCCTCCATGTTCTCCAACTAAGTTGGCTTGAAAAAAAGGAAAAACACTTCCTGGAGATTGGGCTTAAAGGGTTTGACAAAGAACCAGAGACTAACTCTGGTTTCTGCCAGCAGAAACAAGGAAAAACTGAACCGTGACAATCATCTCGGGTGGATGAAGTTCAGCCAATCAAGAATTTAGGGGATTCATCAAGTTATTGGAGTAGAATTTAATAGAAAAATGTATAGTCTTTTGTTTATATAAAGTCATGACTAAAGGGAAATAATTTTCGCATTTTTTCAGCCACTTACATAAGACATATGGAGCCTAGAAAATGGGTTAAAAAACAACCCACAAAAGTTCTCTACTTGCACAAACCCCAAGCCAATTTTATTATGGTTTATGCAAAGACATACACACACTCGGCAGTGACAGTTGTCCGATATGACACACATAGAATGGAAGTTGTAATAGATATGCACATAAAACTTTGTAGAACACCAAATTTCTTTCTTTCTCTTCGCTTTTCCTCTGTGTTTTCCTTTTTTTTTAGATCTCTTTCCATCATGGTCTTGCTTCAATATTCAGAGTGAAGGAGCGCGGGGAGTACTTGTCTTTTTTCCTCGCTGACTGCATATATTTGCGTGTAATTTTACAATGTCATTCAAATTCAAGCAACATCAATAAAGTCTTGAATCGCTTCTTGAATATATTTATATACATGCCGGCGTCCTATTTATTTCGCCCTAAAACTGAAGTGAAGCCACCAAAAACACAGAAAGAGAGCTGCGAAAATTGCATGCAAAAACAAACACTGGAAGACAGGGGAAGGAGCAACATTTTATAGCGGCAACTTATAAAAAGGAGCGAGGACGGGGTCGCACTAAGGACCAACTTATAGTTGATATGGCACGAAGCGGCCATATAGCCCCGCTCGAGTTCGAGTTCTTAGATTAACTGCCAGCCACACACACACACACACACATTCACAGCTGAAATGCGGACAAAAAGAGGAGCAGAAAGGAGACAGCGTAAAAGAAAATGGCGCAAGAGGACATCGAAGGAAGCCTGGTTGTCCTTGTCATCATTTGGTGTGCTGGCACAAAAAAAAAGAAGGAAATTTTGGCAAAATGCGAAAAACAAGTAAACGGAATTTGACAAACAATTTCAATAAATTTCTGCAAATAACTGACAGAGACAGAGTCGGAGACGGAGACGGAAACAGCGTCAGCGAGGCGGGGAGATGGCAAAGCGGACAAAATGGCCGACAAGGAGTTCAAAACGAAATTAAGCCGAGATGAAGAAGAGGAAGCCAGACAAGCGGAAGGGATAACAAGTCGAATGTTGCGTTGACAATATTAGTTGATGTTCCGCACAAACACAAACACAAGCGAACACACACACACACAGGCTCAGAGCAAATGTTATTCCAGCAGAATGAGGCAAAATGGCGGCCATGTCATATCCTAGTTCATTGGTTCGCCTGTCAGCTGTCAGCACGTAAGCCGCTCGTTCCGGCTATGCTGCCTCTCTTTCTCGCTCTTCCTCCCTGTTGACCAAGCTGTCTTCATCGTCTCCTGGTCCATCCAGGAAGCATCCATCCTCCCTTCGTTGGTCTTCCCACGGCTCAGGCCTTTGCAATGTCATGACATGTCAACATTTAACACTTTGTCCTTTTGCCAGCCAGGCAGGCAGCAGACCCTTCTTCTTTCCCTGGGCAGGAAACTTTTCCTGTTTCTCTCAAGCGCTTTTCTATTCGATTTCTTCTGGGCTGCGACACAAATTTGTCACACGAGCAAAATGTTATCGAAGGCATATTACACGCTGCTGCTCCTGGCTTATGAACTGCGAGCAAAACAGGGAAGATTGCTGCCAGAATAGATTGGATATTCGTTAGCGAATACTGATGACAGCCAAGTGGGGCTAACGTAAAAATATTTAACCCAAAATGGGAGCTCTATCAACCTGAGTAAGACTTCCTGGATTGATTTGATTTCCATTTAGGAGCATCTTTCCCCAACCGGAATCTGGTATCTGCGCCAGTGCATGTGCCCCGCCTGTGGCCTTTGACTGGCAAGCAACCCAAAGGAGCAATATCTCAGCTCTCTCTCTCTCTCTCTCTCTCTCTTTCTCTATCTCTTCTGACATGCCGACTGCAATCAGAGACTGAACTAGCCAAAGGCAAGATGGCACTCCACTTGATTGCCAATAATAATCGCTGCTTCCTCGGCCCTCGGGCCAAACTGCCTCCGGCCAGGACGCAATCACAGAGGCAGACACACACATGGCCAGGAAAAGTGCACGGAAAAAAGTAGCACCAAATTGGCCATCAAGTCTGCATTTGCTTGTATCGAAATAACGATTGCCTATGGGATATTAACGTGTCAGAGGCATGTTCAAAGACAGGACATTAGTACTCTTCCTATACAGGATCTTATAAGTGATTTCTATGTAATTTATTCTGTTAATGCTTTCAAAAATAAATACATAATAAAACTGATACATAAATAAATATTATTATCCTCATAGATAGTTGTAAAAACTTAGCTAATATAATTAATCCAAGTGGTACAATTTTCCTGGTATTGATAGCAATAAAAACTGACTTATTATTTATATTTTTTTCTCCGTGTCGCCGATAAGATGTTTTTAACTTGGTCGAGGCAACACTAACTACACGAAACTTGAAGTGCGGCCATAAAATGTTGAACATTTTATTATGATTCCTAAGCAGGGACACACACACACACAAACAGCAACGTAATTATGGTACAAGTCGTGCTCAAATCATATAAAAATTTATAACTCAAATGCTGATGATGGCGACAACAACAACATTGGGGGCATTATGCATGGTTTATTCTTCGCTAAGCCTCAACAACAAAAACAACAACAACAACAACAAGAGCAGGGAACTGGCAACGGCACCAGCACCGGCATGGGGGTTCGACATCTATTTTTATGCGACAACGTTACATTTTTTATGAGCGCCTAATAGTATGCAGTGTATATTACGTATACGCCCCGTTTTGTAGTAGTGTCAAGGTGTAGTAGGCAACGGCACCGTCACCGTCACCGCTCGGTTTAGCTCAGATTCCGGATCCCAGCTACGGTGCTAAAATTAAACCAGACGTGGCCTGCCCTGCAACACGTGCACTTGGGGCCATTGTTGCCACTGCTGATGAGCGCGAAAATCACAATTTTCCCTGCAGTACAATTTGTCAGGGGTTTACGCTTTCATCGTTTTTTCTCCTCTTTTTTTTATAATTTTCTTCTTTTTTTTTGCTAGTGTTTCTATTTTGTTGGTCGATGCAGTCAGTCTCTGGCGAAATTTGCCTACAATGACAATGTTGCTGACAGCCAGCGGCTTCGATGTGGGCCTGTGGTTTGTCAGCGGCAGCAGCAACACTGCTGTTATCCTTTTATGCATTTTAATTTCCACACAGACACACCCACACCCACGTTCAGATATATAGTATTTCCTAGTAGGCTGAGGCACGTGCGTGGCAGCATCAGCACCCGTGGGTGTTTTTCCGAGTGTGTTTGTGTGCAGAGCGATCATAAAAGCATCGCATTAGAAATTATACGACTGTCGGTGGCAAACACTCAGATACATGGACGCAGATACAGGTACACTAGCAGAAACTTAGTTTAAAAGCAGATTGAAATGGGAGTATAATCTCCTTTAATTCGAAATATAAATAAACATTTCTTAATACTGAAGAATTAAGAATTAGCAATTTCAAGAATTTCTAGGAAGGTCAGTTACTCTAAATAAATTTTCCAATAAAATTTGTAATAAAATTAGATGAATTTGGAATTTTTTCCCTGTGCTCACAGACACAACAACATCTACAGCTACAGCTACAGCAAAGGCACAGATACATTGACAGGGCGTGTGCTGGGGAATTCATTAGCACAACTCGCGCTGAAAGTTTGCCCACGTCACGCTGTCGCAACTTTAAAGTGCCTGTTTTCCCTCACCCTAGTCCCTCTGCCCTGGCCCTGGCAAACCCAACTCCCTAGGTTTCTATGCCCCCCTGCGTGTGCTTATCATAAATTCATATGTGCGCCGCTCCGTTCGTGTGTGTTTGTGTTTTATTAACATTTTGGGTGCATTAACCTGACAGCTAATGGGCAGGCGAAGGCCCGAGTCGCGTCGCTGCGGCACAGATTCACGTTCGCATTCACATCTCCAGTTGGCCCCGGGCCTGGTGGCAAGATTGACACGAGATCACGTAATGGTCGTGGGAAATTCTCGGAAGTAACTTGTAAAGATGCGATAATTGAGTTTCGCGTAGGAGGACCGTCTTTGCCAGGTCCTTGAGGGGCAAAAGTCACCAAAAATGATTGGTATTGGAATTTTTAAGTGGGCGTAAAAAATATTTTAAAATATTAGTAGGAGTTGAGACACATTACCGAGCACCAAGTGAAATTTTTTAAATATTCTATGAAATATAGAATATTAACCTTTATCAGTTATGGGAATATATCTCTCGTAAATAATATATATTGTGGTCAGTGTACTCACCGTTGCTGCACAGCGCGTTGCATTGCCTACAGATGACAGGCCGTCGTAACGTCGCCGTCGTGCTCGTTGCTGATGTTGCCGGTTGCAATGTTGTTGCTGCTGATGTTGCAGTTGCTGACGTTGCTGCTGCTGTGTTGTTGTTGCTGCTGCGCCGCCGTCGTCGTCGCCAGCGTTGTTGCTGCTGCCTGAATCGTCGATTAGTTGCTGAGTGGCGAGTTGGGACAAGGGACAGCTGCTTGCCACGCCCACAATGCCCAACAGGCTGCCGCTGATGTTGCTGCCGTTGCTGTCGCTGTTGCTGCTGCGCCGTCGTCGTCTGCGATGGCGATGATGTGGATGGTGTTGTCGCTGGCGTTGATTGTGACGACGGCAGCGTTGCTGTTGCGCCGCGGCGTCTATTTTAATGGCAGCAATGGTGCTGCTTTACAGCAGCACACACCTCTACCTACGGAGTGTTGTTGCTCCCGCTGCCGCTTTCCTGCTCGGTGGCTGCTGCTGCTGCTTCTACTGCTCCTGCTTCTACTGTGTTGCTGCTGCGGCTCAGTGTTGCTCCTGCTGATGCTGATGCTGCTGCTGCTGCTGCCACATGCCTTGAGCTGTTGCGTCGTCAGTTGCTCGTTAACAATGACAATTCCATAAACATGTTTTCGGCTTCCTTCCTGCCTTTCCTTTTATTCTTCTGCCGTTTCGGTTTCTTTACGCTTTTTACTTAAATTCCTGATTACGTTTTATGTTGCTGGCAGCACTTTGTTGATGTTTTTGAAGTGGTTCTGGCTGGTTATGGTTCGTGTTTGTAGATGGTGTTTGTTTGAAGCAATTCCAGATAGCAGTCTTGAATTTCGGTATGGCTGTTGGCAGAAACCATTAATTCAATTAAAAGTAGGAACTAATTTAAGTTCTTTTTTGGTCTAAGAAGAGGGAGTTCTAAAATCTGTGCTCGTCTCTTATAGTCTTAACATATTTCCTTCTTCCTATCTTATTTCTTTGTTATGGAAGTCATTGTACGATCCCTTAAAAAATACATGCTAAGGAACTAAATAAAACTTGGCATTGTCTGCTGAAATCAAAGTAACAATCTCTGCAAAAAGTTAATGGAAATTATACTATCAATTAGCCGGGAAACGGACGGAAGCTGGCAGCCAAAAGCACTGCACATAAATTAAATTAACCAGAAACAGTTGCCAACTGGTCGAGGACCCGACCCTTTTCGGCATTCACTTGGCACACTTCCTATCGGGAGCTGTCTAAGGTCGCCAGTCGGATTGGTGGGGCGATTATGGCCATTTCTGGTGGCATCAATATGAATATGTTATAAGCGCTGGGCAGGCGGCAAGCAGAATGGGAACAATTTATATTGGAAAAGCGTTCGCATGCGGAAACGAATTTTGTGTAAATTATAGATTTTTTCCTCTGCTGCCACCGCTGCCCCTGCTGCTGCTGCCGTTGCCTGGCAATTTATCGTAGTTGAGTTTTGGCTGGCAATGATAATTTATATATGTACACAGACTTATATATGTGCCCGGTAGAGTGTGTGTATATCTGAAGCCGGGCTGCTTTGGCCGGGGCTTTTCAGGGGCCACACCCAGTTGACAAATTGCCAGTGAAAAATTTAATTCTTTTATATTTTTTGAGTTTTTAAATTGCAATAACGCTGAACGAGTTTAATTTCGAAAGGACTTTGTGCGGCAAAACTTGTGTCATATTCAACTTTAAGTGCAGCTGTACTGTTTTCCTTCGATTAAAGTGAATGGACAAAGTTCATGTGCCTTCCAATTTATTATTACTTTCCATTCAGTAATTGAGAACTGCAATTAAGAGTTTCACAGAAGGCAGAAACGAGGCAGAAACCGTTGGGCCATTTAAATGTACAAAATGTGCAGCTGGAGAGCGTTTGAAATGCAAAAAGGAGTCCAAATGTGAAATGCAAATGACAAAGCCAGGATAAATGCAAGAGGAAAATGGGAAAAAAGGGGGCAAAACACAGACCGAGGCAGCTGAAAATGGAATGAAAAGCACAGCAGCAGCAGAAACAAATGCAACTCTTAATGAGTGCGCTGACATAAAAATAATTATGAATTAAAGCCAAAGTTGCTCGGTTATTTTTTTGTGTTTATCCCTTTCAGCTGGCTCATAATTCAAATGCATGTTAAATAAATGCGGAGAGGCAGCAAATAGAAATAGAAATATGCAGAGAAAGAAAATGTATATGTCTTGACCAGGTCATTATCCTCCAAGCCTTTTAATTGAAGTTAGTGAAAAACCAACACTTGTTAGGGAGTTAGGGGAGAGGTTTGTTACATTATTAATTTATATAATACATATTTATATCTTGCATTACTATTCAAAATATTCTTCTGTACTTCTGACTAAATAAAAAAAGTCTCTTGATAATCACCACTTTCAGATTTAAATATATTTTTCTTGAAGTGTCCTGGCGGGAATAGGGAAAAATACAGAGACATGGAGACACAGTTGTCAACGAACTCGGCTGGGATCTGTGCCGGGTTCAGTTTGTTTCATTGTCTCCAGAAATGCGACGTCATCGTCAGACGACGCTGTCGTGGCTGCCGATGTTTCCCCTGTTGTTGCTTTGTTGCTGCTGTTGCTGTTGCCGCTGTCGTCGGCTGGCGCCCGTTGTCTGTCTGCATTTTCATTTGTGGCGCATAAAGGGACGGACCCCGGACGAAGGCACAAGAGCTGCCAGCAAATGTCCATCAGCCACTACTACTACGGCGACAGCGACAGCGACGGGTATCTGTATCTGTGTATCTGAGCATCTGTATCTGAGCATAAAGGAGCAGCAATGCGGGCAGTTTTTCAACCGAAAAAAGCTGCAGGGAGTGGAGCACTCCTTTTCAGGCGCTGCAGGTCAGCTAAGTGCATCGCCAGCAACAATGGTCCTCGAGTCCCGGGTCCCAAGTCCGGGCTCTCCTCCAGGAAAATGGAAATGAAAATGGAATGGCGCATAATGCACTCGAGTTAAAGCGCAGATTTGATGCAACAGCACGTTCCCAGAGCTCCGACTGCCTGCGGCAGAGCCCTTCTACTCGGGGGAATCCCCGGGACTAATGAGCTGGCTTGAATATTTAGTTAGTCGAGGCGAGTTCCGGCTGCATGGCGGAAGTCGCAGAAAGTATGCTATAAATTGTGATGGCCAGCGACAAAGCAATTTCATGGGAACTTCAGCCACAATCGAATTGCGCTCTGTGACAGATTTCTCAGTTATAAATAACGATTGCGATTGTGTCTGCATTGCAGAAAATATATATTTTTTGGGAATTTTCTACGTTTTTCGCTATTTTTTGTATGCAACTCTCTCGTTGTCCCCCTTTGGCGTTGATTCATTTGTATATTGATCGGGGGCAAAGTCAGCTTTAATATCTGTCAGTCTGTGACTGCGTATTTTGGCCCGTTCCATCGTTTATTCTATAAATTGTTTACTCGAGCTTTCCCACCCGCTGCGCAGCGCTGAAATAACAATTGTGACAGCAACTTTTGTCCAAACAACTTGCAACTTGCTTAATTTTGTTTGCGCTGCACAAACTACTTAAGCGTGCAGCACCATAAAAGGAAGCTCCAACTACGTGGAGACTCAGTCGGAGACTGAGACAATTGTGCCACGCTCCGTCCGAGATAATACATCAATTTCAAATTATTTGCTGAGCGCAGGACACGGGGTGGCGGGCGTGACACTTGCCGGCCAATATAAATAAACACTCGATATTCAATTTAGCAACGATTCATCAGCATATTGGCGTGGCATGGGGCGATTTGGTGGAGGAACTTGAGCTATGTAGCAACAAAAGGCGCTCAGACGAAGACCAAAAATCAACTTCAAAAAAGGCAAATATTTGCACAACAACAAGACGTTGAGCACAAAGAAGGCAATGGCGTCTCACAAAGGCTGCTACACGGAGACAAGGGACAGCAAGGATAATACAGCCGAGGTTAAAACAATAGGAATACAAAAAGTAATATAAAGGATATTCGGACATGGTTTGAATAAGTATAGAATTTACGAGGAAAGAGTATTTACATCTGACAAATTGAATATTATATCTAATCTAAATCTAGTAACCATTTCATTTGTGTGAGAATTTTATTATATTTTATTCTATTTAAAGTCCTCCTGAAAGATGTTTAAAAACCGTTCAAATATTATTTGCTTTACTTTTTGTGCTCAAATTGTGCTGGCAATTGTTCTGAATTTATATATATATATATCCTCAGCTACATTTGTGTGTCACGGCAAAGACAATGGCAGCAGCATGCACACAAAAAACAAACCCAGGACAGGCAACTAAGCAAGTGGGAATTTGCGTTAAAAACAATAACAACGAAAACAAAAACTCAACGAAACGAAAAGCGAAAAAGGAAAAGGCGGGGAAAGCCAGGCAAAGGAATAGCGCGACGAGTTGGGAGACTGTCTGACTGACTGGCTGGCTGGTTGACTGGTTGGCTGCTGGCATACCTGGCGTATGGGTAATGTGCTACCTTGTAGGTAGCTGCCAGCATGTTTTCGGGTTGCAGGAGAAGGAGGAGGTGGCCACCAACGAAACTGGGATAACAGGTCGGAGTGTATTCATTAGAGCAAACGAGAAAAACGTTTGAGGTAATAATAAAATGAGAAAATCAACACAAAGGCCGCCTAGACATGTGAACCGAGCCAAGTCAGCATTTGTTTATACGAGTCAACGAATTGTGATTAAATATGCCACAGGAATAATTATACTTTAGGATGAGCAATCATATTTATGATGAGTAAAGTAAACAAAATGTGAAAATTTCTAAAATATTCTTATTAAAAAATTAAACCAAAAGATTTAAAACTTGTTACAAAAAAAAAGTATCTAGCTATGAAAATAAGTATCATTAAAATTGTTTTTATATTTATATATCGCCTTGAAGTGTTATATAATATATTAATTCATGGAAAGCTTATTGTTTTTATGGTAATATCATCTTTAAAATTATCTTTAAATAGATATTTTCTTTCTTAAGTATTTCTTCACATTTCACTGACATTCCCTCTGATGATTTTAGAGCAAAATGTTATCTTCTTTTATCCGGCAATAAATAATATACATAACGCTAGCTATGGAACCATTTTTTAAACCATTTCACGACATTGGTATGCCATAAACATTGAGCTTGCCTTCGCCTCAATACTCAAGTACAGTGAGCTCGCACACTGACACACATTTCCAAAGCCACCGCATCCCCCCTGTGCCTGTGCACAGCTCGTCCTCTCGTCTTTCCGTCCCTCTGTTTGCCTGCCCGCCTGTCTGTCTGTCTGCATGTCCTGCTGTCTGGGGCGTTGAACGTTGCGGCAACGTTTGGAGCAACAGTTAAGCAGGTTGGAAACGGGGCAGGATTAATCAAGGAGTGGGAAGCGGGAATGGGAGTGGGGTTTGGCAGTGGGGCAGGGACATCGCACCGTAACTTACATTAAAGGGCGGCTGCCTGGCATCGGCATCAATATTCGAGCATCACAAAATGTCTGAGAAAACAGAGGACCGACTACCCAACGCGACTTGGCAGGACCAAGGAGTTGCTACCGAGCGACTTGGCCAACGGATTTTGGGAGAGGCGCGGCGGAACCGGAGACCGGAAACGAAACTCAATTTCAGACGCGATTCTGGTTTAGTTTGCTGGCATGCGATTGACGGACGCCGTACACTGCAATTGCGGGCTATCCGCTTCGATTAGGCACTGGCACTCACACAGGGAAACGCGGCGGCATACGACTGAGGATGATGCGGCTGATGAGGCGGTTGCAGATGCAGATGATGATGCGAATGCCGATGCGTATGCGGGACCGGGCTCGGACTCGCTGCTCTGCAGCAGCCGCTGATGGGAGCCGTGGGCCAGTGGGCTCATTTGCCTGCGATTTCTGGCAGCATTTTCGTTTTCGGTTTATAATTATTTTTGCAACTACAAAATATTCGTTGGACTGGCTCTGTTTTTTTGTGTCAGTGTAAGCTGGCTTAATGTGTTTCTTTAGATACTTTTTGTTGTTTTTTATTCTTTTCTTTTCTTTTTTCTTTGCTTTATTTATTGGGCTCTGCTTTTTCTTTTCTTTGTTTGGTGAGACGCGGCGCTTGTCACTCGCTCGATGCGTACGATTTCTTCAACCCGCGGGCTCTGAGGCAACTACTGATGGCCGCCGCTGCACGGCAGACTTTTTCGCAGCTGGGGCCGCCGCCGCTGGTACTTTTGGAGCGGATGCTGTTCGGGATGTGGTCGTGTGGCACTTGCCGTCGCTCTGTGCCGCTCTGCGCATGCTGAGCCACAAAGCGACAAATGCGAAAGAGCACAGCGGCAGCAGCCACCCTTTGCCAATGAATCTCTGAGATACAGGACCTGCGACTCTCTTTCAGCCAGTAAGTAGGCAATGGTTTGTGATTTTCTAGCTCTTTGGGTAGTGGGTTTCAAAGGTGAGTAGATATTATTTTTCAGGCATTATCTTCTTTTCTACCTGGATTTATCATATAAAGCATATAAAGGACTCTGCACCTAAACTCCATTTAAACCAAGACATACAAATAATAATACCCAAAACTCTCTCTTTGATATATATTCTCTTAGCTGCGACTCCAAAAGGGCGTTTTACTTAAAGCCACATGGCAGAAGTCTACAAAACGAGAGCATCCTCCCATCTCCCTTTTGGGTGTCTCTCCGGTTTTTTGGCCACCATTTCTCAGCCGCCCGCAAAAGTGTTCACCAGAAACTCCAGGGACTTGTGTCGCCGCGAGTTGGGCGGACAAAAAGTGGCCTGGCTAATAATTTACATATAGGGCGTGGATTTTTCGCAGGCAGGAAAAACTCTCCAGCGATCCAGTCGATGGATGCGTGTGCTTAATCGGGAAATCGCACCCCCAGCCACACACAAACACACACTCCACCCGCACCACCCCCCTCTTGGCTGTCCAGTCACATTTGTTTGTTTATTTCGAAACATTGTTGTCCTTATTTCAGCGTGTTGTTATCCCTGTGCAGTTTTTCGGGGGGCTGGGACGCTGGGAGGGATGCGTAAGAGAGCCTGGGAAAAAGAGCGAGTTTCATTATGCGTGTGAATGAATTTTATTTGTAACTTTGCGATGTGTGTGTGTGTGTGGGTGTGTGCTTGTACATATGGGTGCAAATGGATTTGATGTAAATTGCAATTTTATGCGTATTTTCATTTCGTTTGCGTTTTACTTCCTCCTTTTCGTCGGTCCCTCTGCTTGCCGTCTTCCTGTTTCAGTTTCTGTTTCTGCTTCGGCTTCTGCTGCTGCTTCTGCTGCTGCTGCTGTGTCCTGCCGCCGTGTCCTGCTGTGCGTGTAATTGATAATGGTCTCGATTGTGGTTTCTGTCCGCCGCCACCCTCCATCTGGCTGTCCTCCCTCTCTCTCTCTGTCTCTTTATCTTTGCTGTTTTTGTTTCTCCTCTTTGTTTGGCTTTCATTTGTCTGCTTTCGAGGAATTTTTGACAAAATGTGTGTGTGTTGTCCTGCCACTTTGTGCCGCTTGCTGCATGCTACATGCTACATGCTACGTATATGTTATCGGGTTTGGTAACTGCATTCAAGTTGCGTGTGTCCTGTGTAAATATTTTGGGTAAATTGTTTATTTATTCCCAGGACACGTGGCTTTATTTACGGCAGTAACTTAAGTTGATTAAATGCTTTTACTTGGGCAATTATTAGTTCTTAATTAAATGTAATTTTTAGGATAAATTTTATTTAAAAATACCTTTATTTTTCTAAACCTTTTACTGATTGTGTCATTCAAATTATTATGGTAAAATAAGGACTGTAAGTAACACCCATTTCTTTCTTGTTCAACCTACGAATGTTGTGGGAATTTGGAAAACCCTTTATAAAGGGTTGCCAATGTTTGTCTCTGATTATTTAGGGCCAAAGTAAAGGTCAGGAATCGTGCAGGGAAATCCCAATGAACTAAATCGAAATGAGCTGCCCAAATAAGAGATGGCTCCCGCCGAGGGAGAGCTGAGACTTACTTACCGATTTATACGAGTTCACTCCCAATTACGCTGTTAATTTTAACGGTCAGCTATTAGTCCCAAGCAGGCCACCAACTACGGTTAGAAATCGCAAGGTCCCCCGCCTGTGCGGTGGCAACAGCATTTCGCCATTTGGCCAGGGCCCAAAGGTATCGCTGGTGTCCGTGTCCTTAGCCGCGTCAACTGGCCCAGGACAATGTCGCACTGGCAAACGGCGAACGGCAAATGCCAGACATCACGGCCAATGGATGGCCGCTCATTTGGCGCTTAAAAATTATGGCCACATGTGGGCAGTAGCGCTAAGCGTGGCCAACACGCTGCTGCTGCTGCTGTTGACCGAATTTCGTTACGTTCGCAAGTTTATCGCGCCGCAAGGCTCTCCTTTATTTCATTCCGCTTGAAGTGCGTGGGGTGTGTGTGTGTCAGTTGTGACCAGGTGGACTTGGGGGTGGTGGCAAGTGGCAGGTGCTGGATGCTGGGTGCTTCAGCGGGTAATTGGTAGGCAGGCTGCATCGCCTGTGAGTGCGACTACGCATCAGGCGAGTACACAGCATAAAACACCTTGACTCGGGCTTTGATGTAAATAAGTAAATCGTCTGGCTGAGAGAGAGAGGGAGAGCGAGGCAGGGGTTACATTCACGCATTACGGACGGAAGGAAGGGCTGGGGCAGGACTGGAGCCAGTCTGGGCATCTTTCATTGTTCACTTTAAATGTTTAACAGGCCCAACCACGGCATTGTTCTAGCCTGGATGGCCGGAGAATACCAGATTGCCAGCAGGTTCGTGCAAAGGTTTTAATGCTTTGTCGCCATGGCGGCTGCAGTTTCAGTGATGTCTGCCAGGAGCAGGTCCTGAAAAAAGCTGAAATTGGTGAGATTCTGTGGAGAAAAGGATTCTCTAAGGTAAGGGAAATATGCAATTACATATGTATATTAATTAGCTGCTAAAAAATATTTTTATAGACTAAAAAACTTATTTTATTGTGTTTTAGAAAATGAAACGGAAAAATTCTAATTAAATTTATTTCTTCCTTATTTAAAGTTTATTCAAGACTCGTATTTTCCAGGAAATCTATAATTATATAAATTATTCTACCCAATAATAATAGTAAGATTTAGCTTAAAATATATCCTTGCAGCCTGAATTACGTTCCCCACCTATATAGCTGCACTCCATCAATTTCTTATCTATCTCCCGACTGCTATAAGTTATCGGGCCAATTATTTATTTCCTGATTTAGCTGTGCTTCTAGATCATGACATCACTAAGCCAGCACCTGCATCTACTTACCTTTTGGTGGGCGTCCGAAAAATATTATGCCTGCCATTGCATCCTTTGTTTGGCCAGTTGTATGTGTGTGTGTCTGTGTGTTTTTGTGTGTGCGCCTGGTTGTGTTTTTGGCCGTGTGTATTATTGTTTTGCCTCTGTGCGAAGTGCGCTGCTTGAAATGCTGCACATGCCTGGCCAACCGCATGCCTGGGCTTAGAGGACCGCCGCAAATATTTTGGGCTGCTTGTCCAGGGTCCAACATCCTCCTTCTTCACCATGAACACACTCAAAAAAAGGATACGAAAAGTAATAACAATTTTGGCGATTTTCAAGGTCCTTAATCAGTTTCGAAGTGAAGTTTTTATATAGTAAAATCTGTTTTGTTTTTATGTTATTATAAATAAATTGTATATTCTTTATTTAAATTATTTTTTCTTAGTGTATACTCTTAGTACTTCTTTCACAGCTCAAAATTTATTGTACTAAGCTGCCGGCCCCACCTGTCCCCCTTTTATGCAAAAGGCAGTCCGGCGGCAGCACAATAAAATATTTTTTGCATTAGGCAAAAATTTGTTGAAAATATTTGCAGGTTTTTAGCTTGACCGAAGGAGGACCGGGACCTGGGTCCGGGTCTCACCAATTAAGGCTGCTTAAGGGTCACCGTTTTGTGGGGGAGACGGGAAGTTGCACATTAAACGCTTCATTAAATATTTAAGCTGAACCTGCTGGCACGCGTACCACGTGGCGTATGCGTTATATGTAAGAGCTTCAACACGCTTCTTGCTGCTGCTGCTGCTGCCTGCTGCTGCTGCTGTTGTTTCTCCACAAAAGAAGTGGATTCTTGTTGCTGGTGCAGCAGAAATAATGTTAAGTGCGGCCGCGAGCATGAAACTGACATGCTTTTCAGCGTTTTCGCATTTCCCCCTTTTTTTCCTTTTGCAGCCAGCTTTCCTTATGCTTTGCGCGGTGAAGCACTTGCCCGACGCTCGCAGCGAATCTTGTTGGTTGGCTGGGTTGGGGCTTCCACTGGGGTTTTGTCTTCTGTAGGATTTTCGCCTTTTACTTTTTCTTGGCATTTGGCATGGCATTGAACCAGTTTGCCTTTATCAATTGGTGGCTGTGCGCTGGAACACCTTTGGCTCAAAGGGATTTCTGTGTTGGGGGGATTGCCCCTGACATAACTTTCTTTTCTGGTTTCGGTTGAGGTTCTGTCTCTGGCTGTGGCTCTGCAATTTGCATATTAAAATGCCAGGCTCCCTACTGTCTGATTGCCACACTGCACAGGGCCCATCCGTGTCTGTGTCTGCCTTTCACTTTGTCAGGAGCTCACCTGTCTCTCTCTCTCTCCAGTTGGGTGCAAATTAAAAACCACGGCTAACGACTAGGCGGACGAGCACCAACATCCCACTTCCATATCCTGCATACATACTTTACCCTACCAGTTTTCATGACATCTCTCATATTTCGTGCTCAGATTTCCAGCACTTCAGACGGGCGAACACTTAACCGGTTTCTGTAGCCGCCGCATCCCTTTCGCCGCCGCCTACATTTGCTCATTTGCCGCACTGACTTTTTGGGTCACATCCTTTGGGAGCAATGCGTCAAAATCAGTGTCAACGCGCAGCGGGCTTCTTCTTTCTTATAGCTGCGAGTGCACTGTGGGAAAAATGGGATTGGGATAAAGTGTTTTTAGAAACTTTGGGAAAAGGAAGTCTTTAAAGTGAGATTGAATGTTGTCAGTTTGGAATTCAGAAATGTAAACTAACTTAAAAGATTTAAAATATCTTTTATAGCTATACTTTAGTACATTTTCTGGAATGTTTTATTAAATTGTATTAAGTTAATTATTTAATAACGAATTTAAACAACGCAGCATCTGCCCATTATTCAACGAATTTTTAAAAGTGTTTACTTTATCAAAAATTAGATAGTTGAAAGAGTTTGCTTTATGCCAAGCCCTGAAATGTATTTCTTCCACAAATAATCTTTATTAAAAATACACTTTTGCTAACAGTGCACCTCTCCACCTCATTCCTGCCCTATGCGTGTTAAAAAATTAATTCTTACCGTTATGCAAACCTCTTTTAGCTGGCTCTGCTTTACCGCTCCCAACTCGCTGGCGAAAATTGGCATAGTTTGCCCGCTGAAGGTTGGCAATAAATTGCCAGAAAAATAAAAAAAGAAGAGCGGAAACCTGCACCAGTGTCGTTACCTTGAGGCTTATCGCGTAATGTCTTCACGGGTCCTAGTGGCTCTGGCTGGCAAATGGTTGGCAAGCGTTTATCGCAACGCGCTCTCGAGCCCGCCAAATTTCATAAATAGTTTCCCCAATTCGATCGACCATTTTGCGGGGTCGACGCTGGTGATTAATGCCTTGGGGCGCGGCAAATCCCACAATCCGAGCAGATAAATTTAATGGGCATAGGATTCTAGGCGAATCTCAACGGTTCTTAACGATTCTTCATCACCGTTCGCTGCGCTTCTGCTGCTGCGCGTCAAGTGCAGCGACAGCTCCTTCAAAAACTTGCTTTATGGCCGTCGTTGATGACTTGAATAATAATCATAATAATAACAAGGACGAAGGACGGAACGGGACGGGGGGCTCTGACAAAAGCACACCTGCCGCATACGACTCGCCTGGCACACACATTCGCAGGACACTCGGCGACAGGTGCGCGTGCACTTGTGTTTGTGCTTCGTGCCTGTTAGGCTGCCACGCCCACACACACACAGTCATAGGACCAGAGCCGGAGCCTATGGCACTTGAAGTGTGTTTAAAGATAAAAATGCAGTTTATCCTCTTTTCAGTGCAACTAACTGAGGCATCTTAGCAGCAAGGTGCGAGTGTTTGTGCATATGTATGTGTACCCACGCTTTTCGGGCTGCTGAGTGCTTTAGAAAGAATTTTTGTTTTTGTCCATATCCCCCAGGCCGCCAGCATTTTGGGGGTGAACATAGCCATAGCCACTCGTGTCGCCCATTTAGTCCACGGCCCAGCTGAGACTCTCCTGCGCTTGAATACTTTTCAATAGTTCTTCAATAGTTTGCCGTCAACACTTTGCTTTTTTTGCAATGCCCGGCCTCTACCTCTGCACTTTACTTCAGGCTCTTTTATTTCAGATTCATTGCCAGGTTTTTCGTTGGGTTGTTTGGGGTTTTGAAAGGATGCCCTCTATGCTCTTAACATTCAGGTCAAATTAAAACGGAAATCGGAGAATATATATATTTGGGTTATGGTCGTATTTAAGTGATTTTTGATCTGGCAAGTTCAATGAGTTTTCATGGGGTTAACAGATACATTTTTTTGTTGCAATAGATGAGTAAAATGTATATTTGTTTGCACTTTTAAATATAATCAGGCATCAATAGAAGCCTCTCCCATCTTTAAGTACATTAGCATTACATCTCCTTTCGAACAATATGATTACTAAGTACCCAGAAGAGTTTCTAACCGAATAACTCATCCGCCCCGTGGGACGTAAAGCAAATAAAACGGAATAATCAATGAGGGAAATGCCTAGCCTAGTACTAGAAATTATTGGCAAGTCAAAGAAGGCATAATAAAGTCAGCGAATTACGAGGCAAGACAACACAATCAAACACAATCAGCGAATGTATACAAAAAAAAAATTGAATTTTGATTCGGATGTTGGCCTGGCTAATGAAAATCAATTCGGTCGCTTGCCATTTTGGGCGGAAGTCCGCAGAAAAAAAAAAACAAAGCAGCCTGCCTCCTCCTGCCTCCAGCAAATGCGAGCGAGTAATTTTGCATGCGATGGGATAAATTTCGTTTATGCGCAGCAGGCATAAAATTATATAAAATATAAATAACACAAAAAGTTCCGACTGGGTAGGCAAGTTCTTATGAATACCAAATGATGGCCGGCGAGTAAATGAGAGAAGTTTTCGGATTGATGCTCGGCGCTCACTTTCAACAATCAAAATAAATATTTAAACATAATCGGACCCACAATTAGGCGGCGCCTCTACCCTTCCTCTCGAGTCCTATCTTTTCGGCCGCTTTTGTGGTAAAAATAAATTAGGATCCGCCACCCGCTTGCCACCCAACTGCAATTGGCCTTCATTTGCGAATGAGCAAATAAGTGAGTTAACTGTAATTTCGGGCTAGTAATCATTAATAATTTATGGCCAATAGGCCCAAGTCGAGACCCACCGCGCTGTGCCTCCTCTCACACACCCTGAGCTGCTCAAGTGGGCGGGCGGGTTGGTCCCGAGCGGAAGGGGCGTGGCAGGGAGGTTGGAAATACAGGGGCGGGGGGGGTGGACGGGAAACTTCTGAAAGCCAGGGGTTAAGTTTGGACCGAGTGGCACTTTGGCCCCGGCTGCCGTTGCCAGCCACTTGACGTTTGGTAAAGCAAATTTTAAATAGCACAAATACTTGTGCTCCTTGCTTATTGTTGTTGTTGTTCTCATTGTTGTGCTGCTATTGTTGTTGCTGTGCCAGTTTTTGTTTGACCGGCAACAATTGACTGAGCCCTCATTTTAACCCATTGTGGCAACGGACTGCAGGTACAAATGAAATGTAAATAATTTAAAAGGCATAAGTTTAACGCTCCGTTTCAGAGACTCTGTTGATCTTTCAATTTGCCAAAGAAATTGTAAGAAATAGGCTCAAACAGAGGGCTAGTGTCTTTAGTTTACAGTTTTGTGTAATTTCCAATTTGATAAATAAAATAAAATCAGAGTGCTGCCGATTTAATGAATGATTAAATATGCTCAAGTTAAATGTGTTGTGTTTATTTTGAATATTAATGGCAGCTGCTGTTGTTTTCCGCTGAAATATGATTAAATTAGAAACCCAGCTAATCATGGCGACTTCCTTTTCCCCGGCTGGCATTGTCTGTCTTTCTGAGTTTTCCGTAGAATTTCCCCGCAACTCGGCTAAGGGACGGCATTACTCACGTTCACGTTCATTGCAGGCGTACGTGCTAATGCCGGCATATTGATAGAAATCCTGTAAATATCCTGTCAACACGCCGCATCAAGCAATGAAAGGAAACACAACGGAGCAGCCATTTCGCAGGACGACAAGAAAACGGAGCCGAAGGCTGAAGGACTCGGCAAGTCGCACGCTAATAGCGACAGCTGCACGTCGCCAGCGATAACAGGATACAACATTAAAGTACTTTCAGATTTATTTTTAAAGACGCCTCCACTTTTCTGCATTCACAGGAGGAGCAGAATGGTGCTCCACCTCAACGACGATGGCTTAAAACATAAAATTATGACAGGTTGTGGCCGTTTTGAAGGTGTGTACTCCTCTGTTCCATGATGGATTCAATGGCTGCTCGTCTTGGTTGCCATGACAGTGCCGAGCTGCCTAAACACTCCAGGAAAAGAGGCAGACACGAAGGCGGGAGTGGTTTTAGGAGTCTTGCAAAAATCGAAAAGGAAAAATATAATCTCTCTTTAGTTCTTTGGGGTCATATATAAACTTATATGAATTATACAAAAGTCTTGAAACTATGTTTTAAAAGTTTTTTTAAACAAGAGTATCTAAGCCCAATTTATTTATGAATATTTTTGTAACAAGTAACTTAACATCTACGATTGGCCTGGCTCAACGGAAGAATACGCTACTGATTACTAAAATAATATCCTTTGTTCTCCTGCCTTCCCCCTTGCATTTTAATACTGGAATTTCCCTTTCTTTTAAGCTGATCCCAAGCCTTATCAGCACACTCCAGTAAGCAGCAACCCCAGCTTAGCAACTTACCAGCCCAGACCAGCCCCCAATCCCCCTCCGCCCGCAATCCCAGCCCCCGGCGCAACTTTAGCTGCACATTTTTGTATTCCTCTTCCTGGAATTTCGCTTTATTATAAAATATTGAAGATGTACACAATACAAAAGGAAAAAAAGAGCGCTGCTGAAAAGAAGGAAAATTGTGGGGGCCAACGGGAAAAAAAGGAAAGGAAAACAGGTAAAAGACAGACGTTTTGTTCCGCTCTCCCCGCCGCGACTTTGAGTAATGACAGCAGCTGCTCTAATCGAAAACGTGTTTAAGTAGCTACCTGAAGCATTTAATAAAGCGAAATAAAAACTGGGGCCAACTGAAAAATGCCAAAAGTCGTAGGCGTGGTCATAATTGCGTGGCACGGCGTGTCGCCATTTTGAAGTTAGTTACACAAGACAATGGCCGCCGCGCTGCAGGGCCATGGTAGCGGAAACGGAAGTGGAAATGGAAGTGGAAGCAGCGGCTTCATTTTGCCGTTTTGTTGTCTGTCATTTGCCGTCAGCCCTTTAAGTTTTGTACGTGCGGTTGCCTTGCGGTTTGACTTGTAGTCGTGTCCTGTCCGCTATCTGTGTGAGCAAGTCCTGCGCCTCCTCGATGTGGCTGTGTGCCTCTACTGCCTCTGTGTGTGTGTGATAAACATAATAAACATTCTTATCCCGACCGGAGAGAGGCATACACGGGCTTAGTGTCTAACAAATGTGCGCCGTGTGACAACGCCAGCGACACGAGTTGCAGGGCAAGGTGCCGCCTGCGGTCCTTACATAGGCATGCGTGTAACTACACTGAGGAAAAAGCTTGAAACTGAAATCTGAAGCATAGTTTAAAATGGGAAATAAAGAATAAAATTAATTGAATATAGGATAACAACTTTTTTGCAAAATCAGATACATTTTTTTGTGATAAAAGCAGAGTAATTATTAATTTACAGAACCAGCTTTTAAATAATTATATTTCTTATTAAATAATTTAAAGAGTTACTTAATAAAATTGTAGTAGTTATTTTAATAAGTTCCGATTCCATAAAAATATGTTTTCAGTTCAAAAATCAATTATATTACAATTTAAACTTTATTGTTTCTGATAAAATATTAAAACAAAAAATGCCCTGGCAAAACAGCAATGAAATAAATATTTAATATTTATGGTTTTTTAATTTTTTTCTGTGTTTTTCGAAGCCTGTTTATATGTGTGTGTGTGGGTAAGCGGAATGAACGGTAATCCGTCGTGTTTTGAATAACAAAATTTTCCGTACGAGATTGTTGCACACAGGAATTTGCCTGGACCGCTAACAAACCGCAAGCAATGTCAAGTGGCACGAGGTGGAAACAAAAGACACAAGCAACAACTATGGCAAAAAATGCCGTGTCCTGGGCCACGCCCAACCCAAAACCACACACACATGCAGACCCTCTTTTTGTGTGTTCTCAAAAGGGAGAAAAAAAATGGAAGAACACTCAAAGGATAAGGGATATCCTGGCCAAGTCGCGCACGCACATTTCGCACAAATTCTCGTCGAGTTTGTCAATAAAAGTAAAGAACCTTTGCAGCCTTTAGGCCAGCTGCCATTGCGTGACAATCGCCACCTGGTCTCAAACACCCAACCATACATCCTTGAGGGAAAGCTCACCCGTAATTGATCAAAACATAATTCCAGGCATATCAAATAGAAATCATTTATTTCAGGGTCCACATTTTCTTTGAATTGCCTAAGAAGCCACGTAAAACTGATTTTCCAGCATGAGTTTCAGTTTGTAAATCTTCCCGATGCCTTTATTTTTCTATAGAGTGAAAGGAAAATTGCGGCTAAAATTTCTATCTCAAATTCCAGTTAATAAAAACAATCTGGGAAACATAATTTGAAATCTAGACACTAAATATTTCATTTAAAAATATATTTTGTTAGAACTTCACACTTTTTAAATACCTATTTAAGATCTATGATTTATATTTCTCCGTACTTTATCATTTATAATTTTAATAAAATTCCTTTTGTAAACCCCCGAAGGAGAATACTAAGCTTCACTTTCTCTTACGATTTTTAAACTATGCTCCCTGGTTTTCAATTTCATACTCCATTCGTTTTCATCTGGCACGCTTTCCCTTTTGTGGGCCCATCATCCTTCTGTCTAGTCCACCGCCCCCCGCCTGCCGTATTAATGGCATTTATTATTTTCTCGTTACACGTTGACTTTTGTGCGGCAATTTCTCAAACCGAACGCGTCCTTTGCCGGGGCGGTGGGGGTCTGGAGTCGGGAGCCAAGAGACGAGCAGCAACAAACGATAACAGCTGACAAGGATAAAGTGCAAACGCTGTCGACGAAGTCGCTCCAAATACAAGTAGTTGGTCGTCCAAGTACCTGGACATCCTGGCAATATCCCGGCCATCCCAGATTCAGACTCGGCCCTCCACTTCGGATTTAGTCCGGGTGAGCAGGCAGTTTTTCTTAATTTTCCAGGGGAATCTGCTAGGCCAGCGATAAAGCACTTGGCACGCGGCCTTGTTTGGCCTTTAAATTTAAATTTATAACACCCGCCAAGTGGCGCCGGCGCCTCACTGGGGAAATGGGTCGCGCTTAGTTAATTGGCCTGGCTGATGAATTGTTGAGCCGTTGGCAAATTAACCCTCATCAGGATCAGAGGAGTGGGGCTGGGGACAGGATCAGGGGGCACTTGCCACCATTCGCTTCCTGCGGCGGATCTCCCCAGCCGTTTCCGCGTCCTGCACACATGAACACGCACGTAGAACAGGTGCCAGAGCCGGGGCCAGATAAATTGGGGCTGATATATTTTCCACAAATACAGAAAAAAAAATTGAAAACAAACGGAAAATGGAACAACAGTTGAACTTCCTGAAGGTGGAATTTGTTTATAATGAACGCTGTTTCCTATAACAATACAATTTTTCTGTTTCGTGTATATTTTCCTCCTAATAAAAATAATTAAATAAATATACAATATGAAATATATTTAATATGTAGCATAAAATAAATTGGTTTGTGTTATTTTAACTCTTCTGTACTGCAACGGAAATTTTCCATATTTCACACCTGGGAATTAGCTTTCAACAACTTTCCTCCCACCAGCTAAGGGAATATATTTATAACCAACCCGACGAATCGTTATCATTGATCATCGATCTGTATTAACTTCAAGGTCCGACCTCTGTCTGCACTCGAAACAGGAGCAGAGTGGCCAGCACCACGCCTGCCAAATACTTCTTGGCCTTAGCTACGATGCCACGTTTCGTGGGCACATCTCCAGACTCCACTTGGAGCCCCAAACTGGTACAGAGGATGTCTTGAAAGCCGTTGCTTTGCATGCCACACGAAATTCAATAAAGATTCCGGCATGAGGGAATTTCAAGTGCTCGGGCAGAGACTGAGAGAGTCTGAGAGACCAACGTGGCCATTGCACTGAGCCAAGGCGCATACAAATCAAGTCAACAATGGCTCGGCCACAGTCCCCCGGCGTCACAGTTACCAGTTCTACATGACTCAGTCCGAAAGAGGGGGCCAGGGAATAGGATATATTTGTTGGCTTGTTCCACCAGTGATGGTGGTTTTTTTGGTTTAAAACAAATATTTAATAGAAAGCTACATTTCATAAATTCTTAAAAATCTATAAAATTATTTTCCTTTCCTTATTTTTTCGTTCGTACATAGATTAATTCCAATTTAGTAATCAATATTATTAGGAAAATCTTATTAGTCTCAGAAAAGGATCAGAAACTGGAATCAACAGCTTTCCCCGCTTCCAACCACCGCTTCTACAACAACTACTTTTCCTACACCCACAGTGATTACCAACTGGTGGTGGGTCAACGGGAGATTCACAACCGTATCCAACAGCTGGACTTTAAGGATTGCCAAGCAAATCTCACACTATAGTGTGGAAGAGCAGAATCTGAATAAGGAGTCGCTTGTTTAAGTAACTTGCAATATAATCCCTTTAAAACAGGATCTAACAATGGAATATAAGATTAAGGAGCAGGTTGAGAAGCACAGGTTAATCTTTCGCCTCCTCTTTCAATACCAAATTGAGTGTTCCCGCGCAGAGCATGTCCTGTGGTGCCACAAACGCCAAGCAAAACTCCAGGGGGCTTGAAAGAGTCACCACAACTCATCGAAAAACAAAGACTTGAGCAGCAGCCACCACACACGGTTTAACAGGAACAAGAAAAAGAGTCTCCTAAATCCGTCCAGAAATTGAGAAGACAATGCAGAGGCAGCAGCTAAACAACAAGCCAAATTCCACTTCCTTGTCGTCCTGCGAAGTCCCTGATAAAGTCCTGCCCCAGAAACAGCTCTTGTTTCCAGAGTCTATAGGAAGTCAGCCAATACAAACAACAATATATAAGGCAACAGTTTAATCCATCTCGAATTTGAAATTTATTTATTTATTATCATACTTATGCAGTTTTCCAACTGTATTATTTTAAAAGAAAATTATCAAAAACTTATTATTTTACAAGAAGAAATGTAGAGTATATATTTAAAAGATTAAGTCAACATCCTTTAGCATATCGGCTTCTGTTTTATTTCCTTTAGTGATCCCACAGCAGTGATCAATGCTGGGTGTGTCATTGCTTTGTGTTTTGTCCAAGTGCTTGCCCCGCTTTGTTGGTTTCCCATTTCATTGGTCGCAAATATGTGCAGAAAGTAGAGCAGGCCTTCCCTTTTCGGGCCTTTTGTCTGCCAGTTCATTGGCCCATTTCCCACTTTTATGTTGGCCAGCTGCAGCAGCCAAAATGCAAATGAGCAGCTCGGGATCTGGACTGGGATCTGGATCCCGGCACTGGGCGCTGGCCAGCCGCCAACAAGGGAAAGGGGGGAACACAAGGAAGCTACACAAAAATTTATATTAAGCAGAGTGTGGCAAACTTTAAACGAACTGAAACCCAAAAGGAACGGAGTGCCGACTCCTGCGCTTGCTATATTTTATTTACTAAGTGCAAATGTTGTTTGCAGTCATTGAAATTGAAACAAATATACATACACGCACGCCGGGGCACATAAAAACAAAAAATAAAAACCCAAAAAACCATAGCGAGTGGGAGGGAAGGTCGTGGAAGAGCCTAAGCCATTTGTAGCCCTTTTGTGAGTGAGGAAAACAGCAGCAACAAACACGCAAACTTAGCTGCCTCATCATGCCGCCATTAATGTGCATGTGTGTGGGTGTGTGGTGTGTGTATTGTGTGAGTGGTGTGTGTGTGTAAAAGTTATAGTAAATGCGAGACGCACGTATTTTAATATGTGCCCCAAAGCAGAAGAAAAATCGCACGTACGTGACTTCATTTGCTCTGCTCTGTCCCATTGCCTCTGGCCCTGTCCCCTACCTCAGCCACTGTCCCTGTCCCTTGCCCACGGCGCCTCCTTTTCGGCCCTTTCAGAGTTGCCCATTGGGTGCCGAAGAGGATTGCCGCGTGATATGCCGAAATTATTTGTAAATCATTCAATTGAAAAGCCTCAATTACTACTTTGAGAGCTACATCATTTCCGATTAAAAAATACTCAAAATGTTTATTTGATTATCTGAATTAAGCGAGATTAAATCTTGATATATATATGAATTAAAAGTTGAGGTTTCTGTCATAAATAAGTTGCTATAAGGTTCTTTGATTTGTTTTCAATATTATTTTATACTTGAAAAGATAACCCTATATTCATATACAATTCCAAACGCTCCTAAATCTTTTTCTCGTAGCTAACACAACTATAGATGTACTCCTGTTGGATGATTTCCATACGGAATATTCGGAAATTGAGATTGACATGAGCTGCTCAGAGTCAACCGATTGCCTTGCTGGCTGCCTGGCCTCTCACAGGAGTATATGATTGCCCCATGTCCTGGCTGCTTCTATTCTGGCCGTTTGCCCTCCCTGCCATTTGCCTTGATATCATCCTTTGCCTGCTCGGCATTATCCCTGTTGGGCAAGGACCAATCAATGGCGTCTGGCCTGATCTGCTGCTGTCTGTGTGCGCTCGTGCGTGCGACACATGTTTTAATTAATAAATGCCATTGTCAAATCACCTGACATTAGGCCATGACGACGGCAGAGGACCTGAAAAATTCGCCTCATCAGTTAAGGTAGCTGGATGGCGAAGGCAGGACCCAGCGTCCAGGGGTAACCTTACCGTTACCGGACCATACAAAATTAGCGTCATTATGCCAGAAACAGTTGCACGCCTTCCAGCTATCTCCCTGCACACACATATAGTATATATATTTGTCTAATAACAACAACAATCATGCCTAATGCTGATGATGATGGGCACGCACTGAAAGCAAATCAAACGTAGGGCACGATAAACTAAATTGAGAGAATATAGAGGATCTGGGGGTGTGAGGATATATGCGCAGAGGAAAAAAAAGTCCTGGAAGAAAGATATTTTCATAAAGGAAACTCTATTTTTAAGAGAGGTTTTTCTGTAATTAGGTCTTTATGTCTATCTATCTTTATATAGTATTTTATTATGGCTTCAATTAATATATATTATTGTATTTATTATCACAATCATATATCGTATTTCAGATATCTGTGAGAGGAATTTTTCAAGCAAATTCGCATACATTTTATTAATTAAAATCCTTTCTAAATTATAATTTAATAAATAAAATTATTTTAAATAAAAAGTTTACTTTGCTAGTCAATTAAAATCACTAACAAGTTAATTAGACAGCAGACTTTAAGACATCCTTTTTCCGATCAGTGTAAGAGCCTGTAAATATATATGCATGGGTGTGTGTGTCGCACGTAACAAATAAATGGCCTCTGCCTGGCGGCTAAGCAGCCGAAAAGTAGGCAACATTGCGACTTTCCCAACTGCATAGCCATCTTTTATACCCTCCCCTTTGTTAGCCAAGCGAATGTATCTTTTTATTTGCACAGCATTTACATGATGTGCTTGCGGATTTTATTTATTTATTTTGGTGGTTCGCCTCTTTTTCGGTTTTTGGAGCTTTTGCCGGGGCCCAAAGTCGCTTGAACTGTGCGCTGAGCTCATTAGGGCCATATAAATCAAGCGATGTATTTATTTTTATTTATGAACCACAGCTGTGACGCCTCACACAAGAGAAAACACCACACACGTTCCATTCCCTCCTCGAAGGGTACGGGGGGCAGGGGAATTGGCCAATTTAGTGGCCACAAACAAATTGCTCTAGATTTGTGTACTCTACAATGGCGATACACTGCATCCGCTCACTAATTGGAAACTATTAGCGACGAACCAAACCATGTGTTCGCAGATCATTTTCCTAATACGCAGCTATATATTTTATGGTAGATACTATTGGAAGGGTATTTGGGAGTCGGCTGAGCTCGGCAGCTTTATAGCCGCTCTTGTTTCTTATTCACAGTATTATTACTGACCGAACCGCATAATGAGTGTCCTTAGCTGGCGGCCATAAAATATATATCCTCCTGCCATCACGCACAAATACTCATGCGCTGCGAAAAAATAAATATATATATATATATACATATATGTACAAATATTTATATTGATGAAGAAAACTCAGCAAATTATGTTAAATTAAAGTTAAAGGAAGTTAAAAGAATCTATACAAATATATGAATTGAAAATAACCATTAAATTCAGCCATAAATAGCAAACAAATAGTAGATTTAATTCTCGAGATATATAAATCTTATTATAGTCATATCCTTTTCCAAATTGTATTTCTCGCTGTACACATAAAACGCCTTTATGTGTGCGGCTCAAAAAATCGATTATTTAAAATAATAAACGTGAAAAAATGCTGAAATTGTTCGATTGCCGGCAGATGAACCAACGAGACTCGCGGACCCACAAACGAATCCATAACAAACACCAGATATATGGGGGTGTCGGATATTAAAGAGGGGGCAGGTGGTTCGGTTAAGGGGTGCAGGAAGCGGTATATGGAGTATAAGGACATAGACCGAACAGACAAACAGTTGATTGAATATTTGCGCGTCGTAATCATTGAAATGTATGGCATTCCAATTGACGTAAAAGGTACAACAAAGGCAATAAAATTGAAAACAAAAAAATAAAATATGATGCGCAGGAGGGATAAAGCCACGTGTTTTAAATATGATTTGGTGGATTTATATCCTCAATTTGCATTTGCGGCTCATTAATTTTATTTGCTTGCTCTGAATATAACTCTCTTAGTAATAAGCAAAATATGGGTTTAGATTGAAGCGCTTGAGTCCAAAGGGCCATCAATCATAAATAATTAATTGCAATACTGAGCCGTTGAAGCTTACATCTCATTTAATTTATTTAATGATTTTAATAAAGTAAATGCTATTACAATCATGTTTGTTTTTTTATTGTGTTTTAAAGAGTCTCTTGCTCCCTTTTTAAGGCAATTAATAATAATTTAGTTTATTTTAAACTCGTTTAAGAACAACATTTGAAGTGAATTTCTATTTTCTGATTATTTATGTAATGACAAGTTGAATGCATACTAATTAAATTCCTTTAATCATTGCCAGCAGGAAATGTAAATGAAATGGCCTTTGATGTGGCATAATAAACTCATTTGATGCAGCTCCCAAGCACTCAATAGGATCTCTTGCCACCTGCAAGACAAAAGTTTGATTTATGGGGCCATAACTTTGTGTGTCATGCCGGGAATGCCTCTCGATTTCGTCCTGGCTCTCTCTCTTCCTGATGGTATTTTGTATTTTTCGGTTGCCTTTGCCTAAGCTACACGCACTCTCGAGCCCGAAAGGACTGACACACGGCTGCGATAAAACTCGGACCCCGCAGAGGAGACAGTTAACCAACCTCAAAGGGCATGTTCGTACGCCCCAGTCCCGGCCCTGACCCCTGAACCCGGCTGACAGTTGTTCAAAGTTATGCTGCCGTAGTTGTAGCTATATCCAGATGACATCCACCAGATATAAGGCTCACACACAGATACACACGCTCGCCAGTTCGCTGAATATGACGAGTTTTTTTTCTCTTTCTGTTTTTTTTGTGGGCGAAAAAGTTTCACTTGGTTTTTTTCGTTCTCGTATTTTTTTTTGGCTTTTTGGGCGGCTGCAAAAAGGGACACAAGTAATTGAATTTCAATCGCACACACACACACCCACAAACTCGAGCGGGGCAATTGCTTGTGCATATGTATTTGCAGTACACAAAGTGAAACGACAAACAACTCGTAATGCGGAATTTTCATATTAAATCCGCTTTTCAGCAGCCGCTCAAACACTCTCGAAGAGTGCGTCCTGAGTGTGTGTGTGTGTGTGTGCTTTGCGCATCTTTTCGAGTGAGTTGAAAATAATGGCAATTTAATTCAGGGTCACTAATTTTTCTGCCACATCGCACAAGAAGACCGCATCAGCATCCAAGCTGAGCCGAAGCCAAGCCATGGCGATGCGGAAAGCGAAAGGCGACATTGCTCATACGCCACGTTGACAGCTTAGCCCATGAATTTCGCTCCGTCTGCTTGAGCGTGTGTGCGTGTGTGTGTGTGTTTTGTTGGGTGTGTGTGCGTGTCTTAGCATTACTGGCTGACTTCTTAAGCTGTTTAATCTAATGTAGCGCAACGCTGACACTCCAGGCCAGCGGACTGAAAGCCAAACACCAGCAGCCACTTTTAAGCACTTTGAAACTCATTTCCTACACTCAGGCCACATTGACATGCACACAACTATGCTCTGATGGGTGGTGTGTAGTGTGGGTGGGGTGTGTGTGCGTGGGATAGGGTGTGTCGCAAAAGAATCGATTTTAGTTTGAAAGAAAGAATAGATTTAAAAGATAATTATTAGAAGCAAGCTGGAAGATACTTTAAAGAAATAGGATTCTACTGACATTAATTATAATTTATTAGAAGCAAAAACTCAATTATAAATCAATTGTTGTATACATAGAGATTTAATCTCTCGAACCACCTTACTCATAGTGCTGGCGTGAGGTTGCTGTCAATATCAACTTGAGTTCCAGGGGCCTAAGCTCCGCTTGTTGGCCACTGGTTCCGGTCACACATATGGCAGGACCTTAAATGTGGCCTGGCCACTCTAAGGCTGCACTTTAAATTGGCCTTAAGTCTGGGGCACTAAGCGAAAAGAAGATGGGCGAACTGCAGATACCCTTTTAGCAGCTTCTCCTACAACTTTGGTCGGGGGTGTCAGTGAGCTTTGGCGAAGGCAAAAGCCGCACTTAGATGTGTATAAATTGCCCCTTACAGGCAAGCATCGATCTGTCCCGCCCCCTAATTGATGACCGCATTTATACTCGACCTTCATCCTTTTTCTGGCAACTTTTTTTTCGTTTTGCAAAGCTCTGTTTACTTAGCCCTGTGCCTTGGTCCCTTTTCGGTCCATTTCGGGCCACGTTTCCGTTCATTTCACTTTCACATGGCCAATTGCTAATTTGCAATTTTTCGCCCAAGTGTGTGACGAAGTGTTTGTGTAAGTGGCATACTTTACAAGTCAGAAGGCAGGACTTTATTTTCACTTTGTATTGTAAATACATTTATACGAAGCTCATTGGCTTCCGGTTTCGGCTTCGGTTGTCAGCGGCAACGGAAACGTAATCTGCCTGTCATCCACCGAGCTACCCACCATCAGCAGCCATCAGCCAGCAGTCAACAGTCACCAGTCAACAGTCGGCAGTCACCAGTTACTTTGCCCCATTCTCATGCTCCCTGCCTGGCTGCCAGTGTCCGTCTTTATCTTGGGTATTTCCGCGGATCGGTATTGGCTTTCAGCTGCGGTTTGCGTTTGATTTCCTGTTTGTCTCCGAGTCGCTTCCTCCTTTGGTTACTGCGGAGGTATTCCTTTCACGCAGCCCTCACTGAGAAAACAACTGCCCAAGAAACAAATAAAGATGAGAATGTGCTATATGGAATATGCTTTACTTGCTCAAAGATACATTTTAACCTTGGGAATAAGCCAAGGTTAACTAGAAAATAAATGCGTAAAAAATGAAATAGAAAAGCTAATGGAAATCTTTCAAAATAACTTTAAATTTCTACTAAAAATTGTATACAATTAAAGTCAAACTTTTCTACAATAAAAACAATAGTTCAGAGACTTTTTGCTAGATGGAATAAATTATTTCTTTCTTAAATTTTATAACCATTATCTGACATCTCAAAAAAACTAATAACAACATAAATTTCATATTTTTCTTTGTGTAGAAATTGTTTTAATCATTATGCAAGAAATTGGCAAATAAATTATTTATTACATGCGGAATTAAACACAAACAATTGAAAATTGGACAGTTTTCATAAAGAACTCGAATTCATTACAATCAGACAAAAACCTTGCTTAAACTTTGTGTTTTTGTGTGGCGCCATTGAAACGTTGAAAATTTAGCTCCTATGCGAACTGCATAATCATAAAATTTTAATTGGTTTTCATTTGTTTTTCTCTGTTTCCCGTATACGTTGTGTGTGTGTGCGGCACAACAAGCCGGAAAATGCCCCTAGAAGCTGTAGAAAATGCAAATTCATTATTGGGTCTGGAGTGCGGTTAGTGTTCGTGGCTTTGGTGTCCTTTTTGCATTTCAGAGCGAGGGCTTTAAAGTTCATGGTTGATTAACTCATAAATAGCGAGTGTTGGCATATCCTGTTTGGCTCCCCCCGCTGCTCCTCGTCCTTTATTGTGGTTCTCGTTGAAATTTGAGCATGCATGAACAGCACCGTGCTTTCTTTAAGCAAATTAAAATTTATTTAGTGGAAATAAGTTTGTGTGCACTCAATATAGCAAATTAGTAATGGACCCTTGCCACTACAGAGGGGGTTTATGGAGTTAAACAAGGGTTTCGCTAGCTTCTGATGGGTTTTTAAGGTTAAAACAATTATTTTCTTTATATGTAGAGTTTTTATAACTGTAAAATCTGAAAAGTCAAATCTTTGATATCCATTTTATATTGAATTGAAGCCTCACCTCTTTCTATTTCAAGTTGGTTTAATTTAACTTTGGTCTCTTCAGGCTTAATATAATATTTCTTTTAGCCTTTATGTATTTGTATACCTACTGCAGGGCTACTTAACTGTGGGTACTCCACAATATATATATACATATAGTACATATAGTCCGCGTCCGCTGTTCATCTTCTCGAGCACCTGCACTCTGGCAATTAAATGAGGGCGCAGTGCAAGTGGTTTTCTTCAGCGCTGGGCTTTAAGGGCCCAAAGGTCCTGGCAAGTGTGCTGGGGAATTACTGTGCCATGATTGAAATTATTTCACTGTACTGGCGCACACATCCTGCATTCTTATATTTCTTCACCCTCTCCCCCCTTCCCCTATTCACTTTTTTGTGTATTTGGAGGGAGGAGCAACAAATGAGGAGAGGATACGAGTGGAGAAACAGCATGAGGACCTGCCCTACAGCGGCACAAGACAACATAAAATGCACTCAGCTGCTTGAAAACAATTTTACACGGGATTATGAGTGGGCGGCGGACGGGATGGGATGGGTTGGGTTGGGGGGATGGATGTCGGGTTGTACGGCAGGGGCGTGGCAGATGAAGATGGGTCAGCTAATAAAGCGCCACTCGGTGCAGTCTGCCTGGGAGCTATTGAGAGCTGTGTATACTTCTGGTTCTGCTTCTGCTTACTTGTTGCATAATATTTTCCTTTTTATTAGCTGCACGCCGGGGGCGAGTAACACTGAAAAGTATGCTACGAGCTTATCTCTTCTCTCCCCCTGCGTCCTTCCGGTTCCTGCCTCGCCGGACTATCTTAAATCTTCAAATGCTTTTTCAAGCTGATTGCCCCGCTTGGAAGGCCTTCGTAGCGAAGGTAATGAAATGTTTTAGGCTAATACAATTTAATGTTTTCGCAAGGAGTTCTGGCAAGGACACGCTGCATTGCCTGGCCATGGCGGCCACTGGCACGCTGCTGCAAATGCGATTCCAAGACGAGTTGCCAGCTGGCAGTTACCCCTTAATCAGCAGACCGCCCGGGCACGTGAGTGCCCTCCGGCGTGGCGAATTGTTGAAGCATTACTTTGGCAAAGAAATTGAAATTGCCAACACCGCACAGATATACATACATGGCACAGTGCACTGGAAAAGAAATATTCTAAATAAGCAACTGACATGAAGAGTAAATTTTTAATTAAAATAAAAGGAATGATTGGTCAAAGAATATGCAATATTTGTTAGTATTTTATTGATTAAGGATTTATTGTTTGTATTTTTTTTATACAAAATTTAATAAATAGTTGTAGGATATATTATTTTCCCTCTGTGCACGGAAGAGCAACCCTTTACAGCAAATGAAATAAAAAAACCAACTAAAATATTTGCACACAAATTAATTTCTTTCTGCTGCAGATTCCCCTACCCACGTTTTTGCTTTTTCTATTTGATTTTCATTTCAGATACGCTACGGAAATCTGCTCACACCCACACAGGCACAGTCACAGGCTGCACATGCACACACACTACTAGTACACCGGCACACATACACAAAAAACGGGCAACTCAAACAATGGTCCGTCTTTGTACATTACTCATACGTAACGTTGGCCGCACACTTTTCAATTATCAATTGCAAACGCTTGTCTAAATATTGATATGGCCAAAGCTTGATAATCGAAATTTACTCCACATCCATTGTGTGGAAATCTGTAAATCTGAGACAGCAATATTTATATTAATCGCCTGCAAGTTATTCTGCCGGCAGGGATTTTCAATTATTTTATGCCAGACATTTAATTTAATATTTTCTTAAATGGCAAAAACCATAAATTGTGAGCAATCGGAAGTCCCTGTCCCTGGTCCCATATGCAAATTAACTAAAGCCCCTCCAGCCACCAGAATAGTTTCAATTATTGTCAAGAACTCCAGACAGCCGCTCGACAACTTCGCCTATTAAAATCAAACTAATTAGAAGTGCAGCCCCAGTCCCGGCATCGTTCTAATTAGTGGAGAGCCAGCAGGGTGAGTTGGCGTTCATGGAAAAGCCACAGAAAAAATTGTTTGATAACAAACATTTTGCAGCTTAAGGAATTTCTCGAAAACAATTGCCAAACTAAGCGCAACCACAGATACACTTTTCGAAGGGAGGCGAAGGGTTGGCATAGCACATAACCAAACAAAACAGACGAAATTCTATGCAAGTTAAGCCAACAAGTTATAAAATACTCCTACAAGCCAGCACACAGATATGCGCCCAAAACAAACACCCAGATAAAGATACAAATACAGCCACGACCATGCAGTTATATCGCTATATATCCACAGAGCCACGCAACTGCAAAGAGCGCCGAGCTGCGCACCGAGGGCAAACAATAAACAGCAAGTGCAGAAAGTATAAAACGGAAATTCTGCATTTGACATAAACGCCAAAAGCACGCACTCCGACACCCGACACCCAGGCAAAAGTAAGCAGAATCAAAAGCCGAAACCGAAAACAAGGCGAGTGTTGCATACACTTGTCTGGGATATGGCTAAAAGGATATAATATTATTAACAAAAAGAGATTATATTTTTCGAAAATTACAGAGCTAAAAAGTAAAATACGAATTGTAAAAGGAATTACTAATTAATGATTCATATTTTGAATTAAATACATTTTAAATAAATTGTTTTCAATTATTAAACATAAATTTGTTTAATTTAAGCTTTTTTATACTTTATGCTCTCTAAAATGTTTAACCAAGCTTTATAAGATGAGCTCTCTAAAGCCTTGTCACTATTGTAACAACCTTTATTTCCATTTTAAAATTACATTACATAAGCTAACATTATTTGATATATTCCTTCCAAAATAATTTGAAATAATTTTTAAAACTTAAACAAGAACTTTTTACTTAACCTAATAATCTTTATTTTCCAAAATTAGTTACAAATCCGATTGCTTAGCTAATAAATCCGCTCGGCAGGCTTTGCAGCCAAGTGATAGAAAATGGAAATGCAAGTGGAAACTCTATGCCAGGGGACGACGACAGGGAAGCCAACAATTGCTTTGCAAAAGGAAGCTGAAGGAAGCCTGAGACGTAACTGAAACGGGTTGCTAAAATTTTAGAAAGCGTTTCGCACTGATTTTCATTCAGTTACTCTGGCAGTCAGGCAGGCAGGCAGGCAGCCTGCAGTTAGAGGCGACTTTGTCTCTAGGATTTTGGGCCTAGCTGCATCAAACTGGATATCCTTCTCGTTTTGCATTTGGCTTTTTTGGGTGAAAAGGGGGTGGGGCTTTTCGTTTTTTAGTTCTACGCTGTGTGCCTCCTGAAATCTGGCATTCTGCATTGGCATCGCATTGTTCTCACGGCTCAAGTGCTAGGCAGCCTGTGGCTTAAAATATAAAAATTGATGCCAAGTGCAGGCCTTGCTTTTGCCCGCCTTACACATTTCCATTTTCCATTTGTTGGGCTTCGCTTTTCGCATTTTGGTTTTCAGTTTTGCAGTTCGCAGTTTGCAGCTCTCAGTTTTGGTTTTCCAGTTTTTCCCTTTGTGGCCGTTGCCGGCGACTAATGGGTGTCAACGCTTGAATGCAATTTGGAGCATATTTTGCGGTGCTGCATGCGGGGCGTATTGCGGTTTTTGTTTTCGGTGTTCTTGCAGCTTGTTGCAAGGATAAAAGCCCTATGTGAGTGGCAACCGCTTGCGGTTATCATATGTCAATCAATACGCTGATGACTAATGGATGGCAGCCAGCCAGTGGAGCTGAAATCAATGTCAGGCCAATTTACAGACAATTTCATAAGCGGAATTGACGTCAAGACGCGCACGCACATAAATCACCAGCAACAGGGCAACCGGGAGCTGAGGAGACCAAGAGCCCAGGAGCCGCGAAGCAGGAACTTGAGCACCGCCACCTGCCAAACGAATGGCATTCAATCAAGTCATCCCGCCCCCAAAATCCGCCACTTGCCCGCCCTTAGATGTCCTGGCGAAATAACAATAAAAGCGAGTGGCCGCAATGATGTCCTGTCCCCGAACCTCGAGCCACCGAGCCGGCATATTGATGACGATGACAATGAATTTGCAAAAGGATCTCAAATCAGACGATGCGGCGTATATATTGACATCCATAAAATCCAAGACGGCGCAATTAAAACTTTGAGATCTGGGCCGGATTTATGCATTTACTTGGATTTCTGTCAATTTGTATAAATTTTTTATGATAATGAAGCGCAAATATTTCAAGAGCAAACGACAAAAGGCGAATGGCAGAAGATAATGTATATAGTACGTTTATATATATATATATATACAGCGGTGGGGCATTGAAACAATGAAGGGACAAGAAAGCGGGGTCAGTCATAAAGACGACAACGTGGCGACCGGAAGCAGGAAATGCCAAGCGGCAGTGCCAAGATGGCGGTGAGCAAGGAGAAGGGCAGAGAGAGAGAGAGAGAGCGAGAAAGTTAGAGAGAGGAAACGCCGGGAGAATGGCAATTGCTGGGTAAATTGAGTCCTCAAAGAAGTTGGCAAAACATTTACCAAGAAGTTGCCGGATGAAAGCAGAAGCTGGAGCTGGAGCTGGTCCGAGCTCCACCATATTCCCAGGATAATGAAGCAAGTGTGACAAATTGTTGATTTTATGTCAAAATTGACTTAGACAAAGATAGATACTCGCTACTGGCTATATAAAATCTGTGCAACTTCCTCCGGTCCCAATTTTCAGCCGTAAAATCATTGCCACACCTCCCTCCACTGTCCCCCATCCCACACACATTTGTAACAGTTAATTTAGTTTGCATGTTTTGCACTGACTTTGGCAAATCGCAAGCCGGGAAATTCGCACAGGAGGCGAGGCGCCAAAAGTGCTGCTGATGACAACGACAATGAGCCGAGCTCGGGTCCTGAAGCAAAAACTTGACAAAGTATTCATAGTAAAAGACGCTCTCAAAGCGAGACAGCGAAACTTGTCAGTGGAAAGTTGTTAAGTCAGAAGCCTGATGACTCTGCGTCAGTCAAACTCTGGCACACCGAGAGAAAACATTAAAGTTTTATTATAAGTAATCTTTTTAGATATATTTGTAGCGCAATAAGAAATGATTTGGTTTGTAAAATGGTATATTAATTAAATTATTAACCAAAAAATGATTAATCTAAGCTCTATACAAGATGTAAAGTATATATTTCTTCTGTCTTTATTTATTTTCCCTTCTTGGCCCTTTTGATCTACTTTTTTTCAGTGCAGCCAACTCGCTCTTTTAGCCGCTTTGTTGATTCGGATGGGCGTGTACGTGAGCTTGAGCTGCTGGGCGTGGCAGCTGCTGAAACTGCTGCAAAATATTATAATAATAATAATAATAATATAATATTATTTGCCGCTGCCTTAAGCTCTTGGCCAGGCCGAAACTTTGTTGCCCGCTCAACGGGCGGCACTCGACGTTTGGCAGAACTTAAATCCTAATCACATACGCAGCCAAAGAATCAAGTTAAGCCAGCCGAGCAACGATTCAAGTACGAACATCGCCAACTCATCAACTCGAGAGCCCGCACTTACACCTACACCCAGAGACGCACACCCACAGACACACATACCCCACACACGCCCAATAACGCAAATGGCAAATTAGATTGCGCATACGCCTCGTTGGCACTCGAATTCCCTTTGATTTGCGAACGCGAAATTCACACGGAACGCGTGGAGAACAGAAAACAAAACTAATGCGCAATTAATGACATCCGCTTAGCGGGCCAAAAACTATGCAACATTTTATGTGGAGCGGAAATTTTACGGCGCCATAAACACGCCACCAATGGGCGTGTAATGCGCCTCCATTTTCAACACGACTTGTCACCGCTCATCATAAAACCGGTATCTTCATTAATTGACCAGCTCTGGGAGCAAGGACCAAGCATCCAAGGACCAAGAACAGTCCACAACTCCCACCGAGTGTTTTCGCCTTTGCCTGGCTTTGATTTCCTTGGGCCACTGGTTTCTCGTTTTTTGGCGCGGCTCACGCGAAAATGCCATTAAATTGATGGGACGTTGGAGTTTGCACGATTCACACAGTCGACAAAAACAATTAAAAATGTTATAAAAATGCTGTATGCAGGTTTGTTGGCCGCTCGTCGGCTGTCGGTTGTCGACTGTCGGCTGTCAACCGTGGACCGGCGACTGTCCCCTGTCGATATGGACAGTGCTGATAAAAGCAAACGGCACTTAAACGTGTCAACAATGGGCACGACAAGCGCAGCAGCCTCGAATTGATGAACAAAGGACTCTGCTGGCACCAAATAGACCCTTCGTCCCGTTCCACCTTCCCCTCGACAGACAAATTTTTTGCCCTTTCTTTGGAGAGGGTTGCGCGGGACAGATTTTCGCAATCAGTTTTATGTTGTTCAAGTGGCAGGCGAACGAGCGCTCATTGTGATTGGCCTGCCATGGCCAAAAAACAAGCCACCAGACTCACACATATAGTTTAAACACTGTAAGAAACAGAAGCTTAATTTCCACTTAATTAGGTAATTTATTAAGGTACAAAATTTAGGAGTTATCTTTAAAATAAAAGGTTTCCTGAGCTGATACAAATTTAATTCAAAATTTGTTTTTATTTACATTTCCCTCACAAAACAAATGACAAATTTCCAATACTATTTTCTTTGCTGTGCATATACATATCTGACAGTTCAGTTCTGTTCAGATATATATATATAAAGACACCAAACAGTTTTGCAATTAATTTCTGGCCAAAAGCAGGAAAACGTTTGTTGTTGCCGCGCTGCTGCTGCTGCCGCTGCTGCTGCGGCTGCCATAAAAGTTAGATAAATTGTACGAATATAGACAAAAACTTTCGATCACGCAGCCATGCACGCACTTTGTGGGGGAGGGGACCCATGGTTAGGGACTGAAAGGGGGACTGGTCGCGGCTTTGTCAGATTTTGAAGTGGCAAGCCAAAAACCAAGAGCAAGCCAAGTGGAGCAACTGCCGATTATTTATAGTTGGCAAACTTTTGTCATTTACGTTCGAAAATTTAAATTTTAATTGAGTTTTCTTGCAATCAGGAAGCGAAGCTCCGAAAGGGTTTGGGGGGAGAGGGGTTCTGAGGGGGTCAGGACCCAGTCGAGAGTCGAAAAGTCAGGTGTTGGCCTCAACTTTTCCCTGGGTGGCTGATAGGGCGAAGGGGCTTTGTTATCGAAAATGTTTTGTTAACTTGTGCACTGAAACTGTAAAGTAAAAGCTATTTAAAAATTCAACATCAAAGATTTAATTTCATAGGGCTTGAAGGATGCACCTCGCAGGATACATACGTAGGTATATAGGGTATATCAAAGTCAATTCTCTGCCGACCCATTTCGGTTGTTGACTTACCAGGGAAAGTGCACAAAACAAAACTTTTCCAGCTGTTGTTGCTAAAAGACCGCAATAGCGAAAACCCCAACAACAACAACGAAATAGTAAAAAGGAAAAAAAAGAAATAAAAATAAAAGTTTGAGTTGCAAACAAGCTAAAAATTGTTGTTTGCTATTGTGGCAAACGATGGTTGTTGTAATTTTGATTGCTTTGTTATGTGCAGAAGTGTGTGTGCCGAGTGTGGGGCAGCAATAAAACATGAGGATCCCACCATTCCGCACATTCCCACAAACATTTCGGCGGGGGTAGAAGCCACGCCGAATAGGTTGGCTAATGAAAGCAATAACAACTGTAGCGGCCGTATCAGCAGCTCATTCAAATGAGGCTCAAACAAAGGGAAATAAATAAAAAGGGTGGCCACAAAAACAGCAATAAAGCAGCTAATAGACTAGATTAAAGTTGTCCCGGCAGCAGGCGCATAAATTGCTCATTGAATGTTTTTTTCCAACAGAAGTGAAAATGCTGATGCGACCAATTTACCAAAAAAAAAATGTATATATATATAAATAAAAAAAAAGTAAGAAATGCGAGCAGCCAAAAATGCCTTCAATGACCGTAAGCCATAAAACACACGCGGCTCAATGGCGGCACGGCCAAATGACAGAGTTCATGTATCATTATGGCTTCGCCAGGACGAAGGGCCAACACTGACCAACAGGACACAAAGCACTAAGCCAAATGGGTTTCAGACGGGGAGGCTTCAGCCAAAAGTTCGTACAGTCGCAGTTGGCTCCAAAGGAGTTCGGAAACCAAAGTTGTGCCATTGCAGGATATTAAAATTTTGACAGAAGTTGGCAAGGCATTAAAGTAGGCCTCTCTGACCCTGTAAATTATTACGGCATCATCAGTCGATTAACTCTCCTGATTTTTTGCAAATTTTCTCTTGTAATTTGTGCATTTACTTTTCCAAAGTTTTCACTTCTCATATGCATAAAATTAAATCAAAAAATGAATTTAAATCAGCCAATCAAATATGGAATCAAAAAAAAAGGGGAGATGATAAAAGGCTTTGACCAGCGAAGAGTGATGCTAACTCAAACCGATAGCGCTGAAAACTTGCAAATTTCAATTAACGAGCAAAAAACGCTGGTAAATTCAATCATATTCAGTAATTAAATTGCCAGTTAGAGCGGGAACGGGGCTAGAGACTGGGATATCGGTTGCTCCGGCTGGTTGTCATCATCGTGGCTGGCACATTACTAGCAATGCACAGGATGGGTGGGGGCAGGGAATTCCGGAACTCACCCAGCATAGATCTGGGCGGGAGTTTGTATGTAGAACGTGGGCGGCAGAAACCAACCGAAACCACAGAAACAACTCAAAATCGCAATATGACACATATGTGAACAGACATTGCAAATACCAAACGAAACGAAACCAAAAACCGAACCCAGCCAGACCAAAAAGTAGAGCCAGCATTGCAACGTTAAACATGCAAAGTGCACAAGTGCTGATAGGTGTGTGTGTGTGCGAGCTGTGTGTGCATGTTAACGTGGATTTTAACGAATGTTGACAATTACGAAAAATTTGGTTTCTGGTTAAACGAAATGTGCCAAGGATGAGAGGTGCGGGTGCGGGCATGGGCGCACGGGGCGTATGAGTGCTTTCTAAATGTGCAGCATGTACATGGGTGAAGTTCTTCTCCTTTTCGGGCAGCTGTGCGCTGCTGGGAGTATTTGTGGGGAATTTTTTGGGCTGTGGCTCGTTTCGTTGGAATATCGCGGGAGAGCGAGCCCAAAAAATATCCACAAAAGCCCGAAAGAGAAACCTAAAAACTTGGCTGAAGTTGTAATGGAGTCTCGTCCTCGTCCTCGGTGGGGATTAGCTCTGCAGCAGCAGAAGAGAAGAGCTCCTCAGAGAGTCGTTCTGGTTAAGGAAGAAAATCGTCAAAAATCACTGAAAATGACTCTCTTTTCTAGGGCTTGGCTCAGCTCGGCTGCTGTGTGTAACAGGATGGCTCTCCCGAAAACGGGGTGTGCTTTTTGGGCGCAGGCGCTGCGCAGCATCCACATTGTGATACAATTCCGCCGGCGACAAAGCTACAACAGCGAGACTGGAACCGCCGAAACAGAGGTCCTGGCCAGGCTACAAAAACAAAACGCGCGTCAGTACGATTCCTGTGAATATCTATGCAGGACAGCACGGAGCAGAGCCGAGCAGCTCCGCACAAAAAAGGCGTGAAAATCTGGTCTGAAAAATACGCAAAAATCTGTTCAAATCAATTGGGAAGTGGGAAAAAATTTTAAATTTTTTTGGGGTAACCTAAAAGTGAGTGAAAAGGATTAATTTTAATTTTGAAAAGGAAATATATTCAGGCGGCCACTGCGAAAACAAAATCAGCTGCATGGGCGCAGCGGTTTCAGCTGCTCAGCCAGTGCGCCGACTCGAAAAGCGGCCAGCGGGACTTGGAGACTTGTAAACACTTTTAGGCCATGTGCTAAAAGCCAAATACAAACACTCGCTGCGAACTGCGTCAGAGGCTGGCCCAAGCCAACCCGACCCGAGCGTAGCCCAGCCAGCGAGGCACGCAGGCCAAGCCAGGAGGCAGAAAGGTAAACAAAAACCTGTGCGCGTGTTTGTATCAATAAAACACCGGCCGACCGTCAAGGCCTTCTTGCCACACCAGTGACGTCACCATGGCTGGCTGCTGCATACGCCCACGCACTTTGGCCCACCTGCTGCCCCTTCCCCTGGGGCCACTGTGGCGGCACTGCAAGCTTCTATGCCTACTTTTGGTCCTGCTGCTCCTCTGCGAGACGGTTCAGGCCAATCCGGATGCCAAGCGGCTGTACGATGATCTCCTGAGCAACTACAACCGACTCATCCGGCCCGTGAGCAACAACACGGACACGGTGCTGGTCAAGCTGGGCCTACGGCTATCCCAACTCATCGATTTGGTAAGTGTGAATGGTAAATTGTATTTGGTAAATTGTATTTGGTAAATTGTATTTGGTAAATTGTGAATTGTAATTTGTGGGCGGCGACCCAAACTCAAATCAATTAATGCAATTGCCAAAAGTTCGAGGGGGAATTTTTAATTAAGCTTTCGGCAGAGGCCAGGCTGCCGGCGTTACGCTACATTTGCCGCGGAATAAAAAGCGAAAAAGTTGCCAGAAACTTTCAGCGGGTCGTAAATAAAAAATGCTAAACAATAAACAGCAACAAATGAGCCAAATCGAGAGAGCTGGCAACCGAGAAACCTATGAAGCCATAATGAACCGGGGATGAATTTAAGTGCACACAGAAAGAAATGTTTTGCCATTTGGAATTTATCTTTTTATTATAAAAATTACATTAGAATGTCCGGTTCATTACATTATCTTTATAGTATTTATATAATCTTTATATTATTTATAGGAGATACAGCCTAAATAAGCTCGTCCTGTCAGTTGAAATAAATTTCCCTTTATGACCTTTGGAAAGTATACAAAATGTCTTAAACAAATGTCTCAAAAAATATTTTAAAAATCTGATATTAATTTTTGTTGTTTTTATAAATGTGCTGTTTTAAAAAGTAAATTTAATCTTAAATAATCGATCAGGATTAAAATCATTCATATGATAGACACATGATCTCTAAAAACTAAACAATATCTTTAAACAAAACCTGGCAAATGTAAAATAAAATGTATTTCCTTGTAAAATATTCTTCAAAGAACCCCCATTATTTTTTTCCTGTGTAGGATGCAGAGCATTAAAGTGGCATATTTCAATTCGCAACATCAGCTTCGTTTCTGTCAGCACTGGTTTCCCGCCACAGGCCCCCTTTGCCCCTTCAGATAAATCGCTCGCATTTCTCAAAACTTCCAGCCACGGGGAGCACTAGATTTTTATAACATTTCACTCCAACATTTCATTACATGCTGCGACCGGGAAGAATACTGTAGCCAAGAATGGGAATGAGAATGTTTGGTTGTCTGCGCTTGCTTAAAGTTGCCCGGCCAAGTCATTTGTCAGCCGGCCGAGACTGCAATTCCGGCTGCAGGACTCCCATTTTATACATCTTTTGGGGCTGGTCGGTTGAAGTGCGGTGGAACGGTGCCACCAGAAGGCTTAAAAGGTAATAAAACAAGCCAAAAAGAAAGGGACGCCGTAAGCTGACAGCAAAAAGCACATTAGCCGGGGGGACAGGACGAGAAGTGCAAATGATATAAAGGAGAGGCAGGAAAAAAGGGAAAAATGAATAAAATGCAAATCCCCCTTGATGCATGGCTGGGCCTTAGTCCCCAAACTCCACTTTCCTCTCACACACACAAACCCACTTATATATTTTTTGCGGCTTCCAGAGTATTTACGTATATTCGCGGGCTTTATTTTTACAGAATCTCAAAGATCAAATTCTAACGACCAACGTGTGGCTGGAGCACGAGTGGCAGGATCATAAATTCAAGTGGGATCCCTCGGAGTACGGCGGCGTCACAGAGCTTTATGTGCCCTCCGAGCACATCTGGCTGCCCGACATTGTGCTCTACAATAAGTAAGTCAGCCAAAAAAAAATACAGAGAGAAAAAGTAGTTTACTAAGTCTTGAGGGAAATAACTTTAACATTTTATTAACTTTCTATAAATTTTAAAATAGCAAAGAAGTCAAGGATTACCCAGGAATCCTCCTAAGATTAATAAAGTTTTCTTTAAAATAACTTTTTAAATAGATGCAAGATTTCTAAGTATCCAATTGGGGCATCCTTTTAATTTTTTCCACCACAAAACCCTTCTAACTTATCCCACAATATCCTTACAGTGCCGATGGCGAGTATGTGGTCACCACTATGACAAAGGCCATCCTCCATTACACAGGCAAGGTGGTTTGGACTCCGCCGGCCATTTTCAAGTCCAGCTGCGAGATTGATGTACGCTACTTCCCCTTCGATCAGCAGACCTGCTTCATGAAGTTCGGCTCCTGGACTTATGATGGCGATCAGGTAAGTGATGGCCTCTCCCTAACTCCCATCCCAGCCACAGCTCCTATACACGCTCCTAGTGCAGCTCCTGCTCTTGCCTCCTAGTTGAGTCCGAGATAAATGGGCGTGGCCAACGATTTATGGGCCACCATTTATCTGCGAGATGAGATGCCGAGATGCGGCGATGAGGGAGCGACTTACACGCCTAAGACGCGGTAAGAACATCGAAAAGGCGTCGTCGGCAACTCGCAGATTAAAATGTGAGAAATTGTAAAAGTGTAATTGAAACTTGTCTAACCGTTGCACACTCACTCGCACACACTAACTCACACCCAGCGAGTCGGCTCTTTTTGTGTGTGTGTCGCTGTCATAAAAATGCGCGGCCATAAATTAAGGCAAAGTGCGTCTCCCAGCCAGCCCAGGCAGTTTCCGTTTCCGGTGACCCTTTGCAAGTTAGCCTGGCAGGCAGAAAGGGACGAAAATACACAGAAAAAAATGTACAACAAGTAAGAAGCAAAAGAAAAGCTTACTTAAGAATGAATATACCTAAATATAATAAGTTTTCTCTGAGTGTATGGCATGGATTTCACAAAGACATTGCTATTTTTCACCGGGCGTTTGTCAACGCATTTGAATTTCGCCACTCTTTTAACGAGTGCACTTGAGCTCCCAGTTCGAGGAGCAGGAGAAGGAGCTGGTGCTCCTGCGGGCGCTGTCACGCCCCTTGATGCCAAGTGCCTTTGAGCTGGACAGGAAAGAGGGCTGCCTTAACGGCTCCATCAACGGGCCTTTTCTTATATCCTCCCCTTCCCCAGATCGACTTGAAGCATATCAGCCAGAAGAACGACAAGGACAACAAGGTGGAGATTGGCATCGACCTGCGCGAGTACTATCCCAGCGTGGAGTGGGATATCCTTGGCGTGCCGGCTGAGCGGCACGAGAAGTACTATCCGTGCTGCGCGGAGCCCTATCCGGGTGAGTTTAGTGGAGTTTAAAGCCTCCAATCGCCGGCAATTGCGCGAAAGCTCTACCCAAACTCATCCCCTGAAAAAATTCCCTCTTTCTCCCTGTATTTATTTCGCGATTTTTTTTGGTAATGCTCCATGATGACTCTTTTATGTGGACTGACTTGTTCAGATATCTTCTTCAATATCACCTTGCGGCGAAAGACTCTGTTCTACACGGTCAATCTGATCATTCCCTGCGTAGGCATCTCCTACCTGTCGGTGCTGGTATTCTACCTGCCCGCTGACTCTGGCGAGAAGATTGCTCTCTGCATCAGCATCCTTCTGTCGCAGACCATGTTCTTCTTGCTTATCTCCGAAATCATACCCTCCACATCCTTGGCTTTGCCGCTGCTGGGAAAGTATCTCCTGTTCACCATGTTGCTGGTCGGACTGAGCGTCGTCATTACGATCATTATACTCAATATCCACTACCGGAAGCCGAGCACCCACAAGATGCGGCCCTGGATTCGATCCTTCTTCATAAAAAGACTACCCAAGCTCCTGCTGATGCGTGTCCCGAAGGATCTGCTTCGTGACCTGGCGGCCAACAAGATTAACTATGGCCTCAAGTTCAGCAAGACCAAGTTCGGACAGGCTCTGATGGATGAGATGCAGATGAACTCCGGTGGGTCCAGTCCGGACTCCCTGCGACGCATGCAAGGACGAGTGGGGGCGGGTGGGTGTAATGGCATGCATGTGACCACGGCCACTAACAGGTGAGCAAATCAAGCGAGTTTTTAAAATATTTTATTTAAGAGAATTATAAGGAAAACAACTTTCTTAAATAATAAATAAAAATAATTATTATTTGCACCCTTAACACCCTTTAAACGACTTGAATTATAGTCCGTTTCACATATCCTTTCTGATGACATGTCATCCTCTCTCTCTACTTACAGATTCAGCGGCCTGGTGGGCGCCCTGGGTGGCGGACTGAGCACCCTGAGCGGCTACAACGGATTACCATCGGTGCTGTCCGGATTGGACGACTCCCTGAGCGACGTAGCCGCACGCAAAAAGTATCCTTTTGAGCTGGAGAAGGCCATACATAACGTCATGTTCATACAGCATCACATGCAGCGCCAGGACGAGTTCAATGCGGTGAGTGCAAGCTGGAGACCGGCTCCGAGTTTGAGTCCGGCAGCTGATTGAATTTTTAATTGGAAATTCCGGTTGTGTCCACGGGGCAACCGGAGCAGAGTAAACCGCAAGAATCGCTTTTGCCGGGTCTCCGGGTGTGGTGTCCTGGCCAGTTATTTCCCGGCTCAGCTCATCCGGCTGGCTACTCAGTGTCTCAGTGTGAATGTGTGTGTGTGTGATCTTTGGCCGGCACTAGTTTCCTTTTCATTTGTCGACTTATTTAAGCTTTTGCCATATTTGCACTTTAAGACCGCCCGGCAAATCCACTTTTAATTGCTTTTGTTCAATTGACTGGCAATCGTCGTGGCCCTCGGCTCCAATCCAGTCCAGAGTAGCCTGGTCCACCCACTTCATCTCTTCATCAGCGGCAGCGGGTGCTGCAAAACGTTTCAATCAAACCCGAATCGAAATGTTCTTTGTTGTGTGATTGCGGCGGCGGCGTGTGCTTTCCTCGTTTTCCCGATGCCCCCCGAAAATTTCCCGCATTTTCCTGCTCTTCCCTTTGTTTGGCTTTGTTTTTTTTCAGCCATTTATTTTTTCGGGCTTTGCTTTGTTGGCGAAATCGCAGCGCCTTTTGATTGATAACCGAACTGATGCCGGGCATAAGTAGATTAAGCGAACTGCTTAATGAAAGCCAATCGCTCAAAGTGTGGGCTTAAAGCGCAATTAACCCGGCCTGCATGCGGGCAGCTGACTATGGAGGAAGAGTATGAAATATTCAATTATGGACTAAGATTAAGTGAAGGCTTATTCGGAGTAATTGGGTGATGCTTAAATTCATCTTGATTCTGTTAAATATGTATATATATTTTAAAAACAGAAACTTATGTTTTGATGCCATTATTAATTATTGCTTTTCTCATTTTACAGGAGGACCAGGACTGGGGCTTTGTGGCCATGGTCATGGATCGACTGTTCCTGTGGCTCTTCATGATCGCTTCCCTGGTCGGCACCTTTGTGATCCTGGGCGAGGCACCGTCTCTGTACGACGACACCAAGGCCATTGATGTTCAGCTATCCGATGTTGCCAAGCAAATATACAATCTAACCGAGAAGAAGAATTAAATTCAAGACAATTTAACCTTAAGACAATTTCCTAGTTTAATGCCGTGTTTCAGCAAATTGATGGAAACGAAAATTAAAATACGTTATAATAAAAACGTTGGCCCGAAAGCAGCCAAGCAAAATGCTGAAATGCACAGAGGTGGTTTTCTTTTTTGCCTTTTCCCTCTATAAACCCACTTTCCCTGCTACAACGCAGGCACATTCGCATGGAAAAAGCTGCATGCCAAAAAGGTTAAAGCAAGAATTATTACAAAATAAATGTTATACAGAGAGGAAAATAAAAACCTAAAATATTGATAATTAAATATTTTATTCTTTAATTAAATTAAGGTAGATGAGCAAATTAAAAGGAAAAAGCAATTTTTTAAAGGAAACGAAACCAATCTTGAAATATTTTCTGAATAATAATTCAACGTCTCTCTTTTGAGATATATTTTATAATTTTCAAAGAAGTAAAATATTTAATTAATTATTATTTCTTTAAACTTATTCTTTTTGTTAAGAGAATAAAATAAAACAAAGATAACTCAAATTAATAAATTTCTCAATCATTGGACTTAATGAAACTCTGTCAGGATTCTTTAATTTTCATAAATAAATATATAATATCTCAGTGTATGAAAAATACCCATACATAAGAGGATGCCAACGGCTTGAAACCGCTACACTTCCTCCCTGCTCCACTCCAGATTCTCGTCCTTCCTTCGCATCCAAGCCTGTCAGAACTATTTGCCAAGCATGTGTATCCAACCTCGCATATACTCGCACTGCTTTTGCCTTGGGCACGGGAGTATGCCTGGCCTTTTATTTGATAACTGGAAAATTAACCTTTGGAAAATGCTGCAAATGCGCAAGCAACGGATGCCAACTCGTGAGCAAGGCAACGTCGAAGCCGAAGCTCGTTCAGGGGGGCATGAAAATGCATAAGTCGGTAATGAAGGGAATATGGCTGTAAGCCAGCATAATCGGTAAGTTGTTAAAATGTGAAAGCCACTATTTAAAGTAAGCCGGAGGCCAGAGTAAGTGAACCACGATAATTCCCAGAAAAATAATTCATTTAATGCCATTTGGGCTGGAATAATTACTGGTAGAAATATTAAAGCATATTTAAGACAGAATTAAAAGTAAATAAGTATTAAATTAAGGGTTGTTCAGCCTATTTTGAGCGTTAGTTGTTAGAATTCTTTAACTTTGTCTGTAGGAAATACATTATCTTTTAAAAATAAGTAAAAGCAAGCCACACTTTTGCTTACATACTCATTTTCATAAGGCCGCAGCAAAGCAAAAGGAGTAAACGAGCCCCCAAGGATCTTTGATAAAAATTCCAGATCCAGCCAAAACAATTTCTCAGCACTCTTCCAGTTGTGAGCTGCAGGCATCCATTCCGGTTGACTGGCTCCCCGTTGGAAAAAGCTTAAAGTATGCGGCAATCAAAAAATGTCTGCAAAACTATTTGCTACAACTGCAAAACTATTTCTATACAAATGTCACAATTTCTTGTTCGTCGTGCATACAGAATTTCTTTCCTTTTTTGCGAGCTGCCTGGCTGTTTGTGAATGTCATTCAAATTGATGGGCAACGGAGTGGCAGGCCAGCCGCAGTATACACGCTGGTGTACGTACGCTGTATACCCCGTATGCTTTTCCTTTCCCCCCCATATATTTTCCGAGGGGGTGAGAGTTTTCCCCGCCGGGGGCTGTCAATGTCAGTTTGCGCAAAGCAATTGCAATTTCTTACTGCGGCAACACAAAAGGAATGGCGAAGTAACGCTGGCTCAGCTCAACAAGTCGCGCTTACCAGGATCCTTACGCCTGAGGATGAACGCCATACGTCGCAGGATGGATTTGGGTGCACGGAAAGAAAGAGGGATTTCAATAGGTGATTTTAAGGACATAAATGGTCTTGAAATATTGTTCAGGGAAGCTTTTATTTAATTTTGAATCTTAGCTTTTTATGAATTATTTTTTAAATAAAAATTGGAATGTTTTTTAACCATCAGATATCACCTGGGTTTCCTCTGTGTTTACCTTTTTTGCGAGTGTGAATTTATTTTGCATACACTATCGGGAATCACTCTACGCACACACTCTCGCCCCGCCATTCACTCAGTCAGTCATTCATTCAGCTTCCTTGGCCTGGGTTCCGCTCCCCCTGTCATGTTGACAAGTTCAATATGCTGCCAGCCGACCCCCCACCTACACCCACTGACTGAGTGACTTTGCCAGCTTGTCGCTTTTCACATTTCACATTGTGTCGTGTGTGTGTGCGTGTGCATCATTTTCGCTACTTCCCGTCTACTTTTCACAGTTCAGCGATACGCTGGCATCGCTCCTTTTGTTTTCCCCGCCGCTGCACATTTTTTGTTTCATAGCTCCAATTTAAATTCATATTATTCGAGCTTCGCATATGAAAAATACAGCAGGGAGAGAGAGCATACGCAGCGGCGATAAACAAAGGGGAAGTCGGATTTATGAGTCTGTTGGATGCTCTGCAGCAGCAGCAGCAGCAGCAGGAACCAACAAAAGGCAGGACCTTCTTGCATCTTCATTCTGAAATAGATTGACTTACTGGCGATATGTATCTTGCTTTAAAATCACTCAACAAACATGACAACTGAAAGCTGAAAAATGGAAAAATATATCATAATAAAAATAATTGAATATTCCTACATCCATTTTTGAATGCCTACTTTCAAATCGATGATTATTATTTTCTCGAATCCCTTTTAATTTCTATTTTGCAACGTAAAGTTTATGTCATTTAAAAGTTTTCCATAGTCGATGGCCATGTCATTTCCTGCTACACACTTTCCCAGAAACCATTTCATTTTATTTACTCCCCAATTTGTGGAAAATATTTCCCAATGCTGTCCCATTTTTTATACATATTTATTTGTACAAATATATGTATTTTTAAAGGTTTCTGTTTTATTCCCAGTATGGGGTTTATTTATTTTTTTTTTTTGCCTTCCTCACGTATAATTCATTGCATGCAATTCCATTTCCCGCTGACAGCAGAGATTTCAATTCGTTTGATTTACCATTTATTTATGTCGTCTGACAAATTCAATTTGATTGCAGAATGCAAAACATTGAGGGCAGTGGAGGGAGGGAGCAGCGTTTTCTCTCCGCACTTTAAATGCAATTTCTGGAACGGTCAGGCGAAAGTTTTTCACAATAATCCCAGGGTCTTGCTAGAGAAAGTGCTGGTCCTGTGTCCTTCTGGCTCAGTCACTCTAATATAATTAACGTTAACGGACTGGCAGCCTTTTAGGTTGCAACTGGCCACGCCCCAAAGCCCTCAGTCCAATGGCCCAACGCCCACTGCCCCTAAACGATTAGGGCCGCGTGTCACTTGTCTTATTTTATCGCAAAAACAATTTGTCGTCGCCTGTGGCGGCCGACTTGCGGCAGAAGTTGCTCTGACAGCGTTTTCCGTCTTTGGTGGCAAATTTTATAAACGATTTATAAAAGTCATTGCCGCAGTAGTTTGCCAAGGCAAAGGCAAAAGCAATGGCAACGCCAAAGGCAGCGACAACAGCAACGGACGAGGCAGCCAACTCAAGCACAAACTCAATTCGTTGACATGTGAAAACTTTCGACGCCTTCATTTATTTATGAATTGTTCGCTCGTAAAGTTGCAGCATACCAACACTCACGTACACACTCAGATCACATCCAATTAGCATATTAAATTAAATAAATATTAAACTAACTGCCAGAGGCCCCCGACCACGGCCACAAGCACACGCTGCCAACCACCCACATTACGTATACGCCATGCAGTCCAACGTTGTCAATACTTAAAGTGATCAACCCAGCACTGGGGCATATATATACACACATATATATGTATCCATCGTGGCTAAACTGTCATGCAGTTAGTCATTCACTCATCAAACAATCCGCCCGCCCCCCTCTCCGCATCCTGCGAGGCCAGTCCCCAAGGATTACATGCCAGCGGCTTTTACGAGTCCTGCGCTTGGCCTGCTGCTGCTGCTGCTGCTGCTGGTCGGTCTGCTCATAATTTATGCCACTCATCTTAATAATTTTGGGCGCAAAACTTCAGCTACGAGTATATGCAGCAGCAGCAACCCAAATATTTTAAACATTTACTTAGCCAACATGAAAGCTTTCGGGGAGTGGATCGGATAGAAAGGAAGTCAAACCGGGGGCGCCGAGCTGAATGACCCTTTGATCTAGTTCCATTCGCAAATTGATTCAGTTTATCAACTTTTATCTTTAGATGAATATTTTGTTACTCAAGTTTAAAACTTTCAATTGATTTATTTACCACTATTTATTATTTAAGGATGCAGTGAATACTTAAGACTTGTTTTGGGTTGGTTCTTGCATTAAATGTTTACTAAACTTAAGCTTATGAAAACTTCCTAAGTTGCTTGTGGTTACTAACTGATTTTAAATTATTATTTATAATTTTATGTTCTATAAATTACAGTTTCCTGGTTCAGTTCCGGGACACTACTCCGATAGTCCAGCCCTGGCTACAGGTACCGAGTTGGCTTTACCTTTGCCTTGGCATGTTTCATCAGCATCGTCATCATCTTGTCACACAGCATCTTTTACATTGCTAAATACACACACACTCACACCCACACTCGGTCCCATGTCCTCGTCCTCGTCTTTGTCCTTATACCCATCCAAATCCCACTCCCCCTGGCCATCCCCCGCTCGCCATTTGCTGTTTGTTTTAGTGCCAATGTAGCATAGTTTTATGCATATCCAAGTAGTCCTATGTGCAACGTCTTTGTTATGGCATAACTTCATGTGGGCGGCACACTCGGTGTGCATGTAAATGGTTCTGGAGGAGTCTCGGGGGTGCTGGGGACATGAGAATCCCCTCGTTCCGCAATGTAACTTGCTCCCGGGAAAATTTTAGTTTACCTTTTTCCCTCCACTCATCTCCGCAGACCCAAAAAAAAGGTAAGCGTATTTGGCTTAAGATGTGGAAGTACGGAGAACTGAGAGCACTGTTTCATTTTTAATAAATGTATATAAATTCTATAAACTATTTTGTATATAATCATTTATATTTTTTATTTATAGCCTTGGTTTATGCTTATAGCATATAATAAAGTTTTATTAAAACAATAAGTTGAAGCTTTAATCAAATTTAAAAACCACAAAATAACAATTTTGTTTTGTAATTTAATTTATGTTCATATTTAATTAATTTACTAAAATGTTTTATTTATTTTTCAAATTTTGCTATCTGTATAAAGAACTTTATTTATTTATAGAGAAGTTTCACTAGAAAATGGACTTATGTGGCGTTTTAAAAGAAGAGAAGACAAATAAAAACGTAAGAAAATGCATTTAACTTAAAAGTCTGACTTGTGATGCTGCGTTACCTATATTTTAACGTTCGGGAATTGTGCAATTACGTAACGCTTGGAAGAACATTAAGCTATCTTGAAAAACAGTGGCCAAAATGGGTTTCTTGGATGCCCTGAAGCTGCCAGTTTTGCCAACTTTCACTGGCGACGCCAATGCTTAAGCTTGCCGAATGTCTTCAGGTGTCATTAAAAAGGCACTTGCAGCCATTAGACTCGTATTTACCCCCTATCCCGGCACACACACATCCGAACACACTGCATGGCAAACAACCTTCGAAAGCCGCCAGTGGCAGCACTTTGCCCAAATCCAATTAACTTGAACTGCAGCCAACACACGCACACCCAGGCCATGGCAGGATCCACACTCCCCACCACACGCCCTCGACAGCACACCCACGACCCCATAGAAAGTGCTGCAGCAAAGCCCGGCGGGCATTTGTCGGGATAGCTAAGCAACTGCAACAACGTCTACGGATCGGGCCCACACCCCATGGAAATCCTTCTTTGCTCTTGGGTACACAGAAAGAAAATATTTCCAAGAATTAATACATACTTTAGCTAGTTTCCAGATTTAATGTGATTTCTAAATCAAGCTTTAAAGTGTAAAATAATTGCAACATTAAATCTAAAAAAGTTATTTATATTTGCTATTTTAAAGTTTTTCATTTGTAAAATAATAAAAACACACAAAATTATTGCTAAAATTGTTAACTTATTTCTTGGTTAAACTTTAGGTGTTTTTTCGCAGTGTCTCCTCCTTCAGGCCACCGTTGTATTCGTCTCTCTTGTTTGCACTGCAGATATTATAAACATTTTTCGAGCTTTTGCATATTTTAAGGCGGTGCTGCCATTACTCAAGTGAAGCCAAAATGACTTAGGTGACAGCGGCAACAGCAGCAACACGACCAGCTGCAACAATGGAGCATTACAAATATCCTTTTGAGGCAGCAGTCTTTTGGCTGAGGCCAATGTCGCATAATAAAGCGAGCGGCATTCTTCTTTCAGGGATGCACCAGTCACCAGGCAACCGGCACCCACTCCTGTCTCCGGTTCCCGCGCTCCAGACAAAGCCTTGCAGTTGAATGAGTGACTGGCCCGGGTGCCAGGAGGCCGGGGGAATGGGTACGCTGGCCGGCGAACTGGGTCATGTTTACAATTAACTTTTTGGCCCCTTAGTGCTGCCTACCACCACGGCCGCCCATTCACACCCATCGGATGGAGGCCCATTTGCCTCCACGGGCAGCCACAACCGCAGCCGCAGGATCCGAATCTGCCTCATCCAGCATGCATAAAAGACTCGACTCGGTGTCCGCGCTGGCTTAGCGTGTTTTCCGTTTGGCCCTGCTAATGGCTTGTGACCCACAAAAAAAAAACAAAATATACAGACTGTGAAAATATAAATGCATTGCAAAGGAAGAGCGATTCGTATATATCCTTGAATGACTTCTGCCCTCAAAGAGTTCGGAGAGAGTAATGAGAATTGGCCAGCCACCTTTTCCAACACTATTAAGTGGTAATTTTCATTTGTAATGAGCCTTAACTGCCGCTTCCCGATCCGTGGCCGCTGCTCCAGCTGCCGCTCTCGATGCATTATTCAGGACCTCAAACAATTGGCCTGATTAAAATATCCTTGACGGCTAAGACCCAACCGAGCCCTCTCTGCCTCGACCGCGCCGAAACCTCGAACCTTGAACCACCAAACCGCAGAGCTGTCAGCGTCGATTTTAATAAGCCTAATTAATAGCTCGTCGCACAAAGGATATTCCGCATAATGCACTCGAAACTCCATTATGCAAAATGCAGTGAAGTGAGCAAATTGAGGTTAGCAACTAAAGGCGACAGTCCTCCAATATATGTGTAAGAGGATTCTGTGGAAGAAATGTATTTAAATAAATAGATCACAATGATGCCTTGATAACCTTCAAGAACTTGTAGATGTTTGATTAATATTTATTAACTAATTTAATTTGCATTTCAAAGAGGGTTCCTCGATCAACTCAAGACCTGTCGATTAATCCCAGAACGCTGTCATTATTGGTTGGTCAACTACTAAATGGATTTGCCTAATGACCTGCAATAAATACCAATTCCATTCTCTCTTCCTTACATCCACAGCTCTTCCTTCTCCTGGCCTGGCAGACCCAAAAATTCAATGCATAATTTCAAAGAGTTTGCACCTTTTGTTCGGCTCTCAGTTTGTTTTTGTTTTGTTGGGGCTGCGTTCCGTTTTGTTTACTTTGGGCCCAGTTGAGTTTTGCTGTTCAGTTGTTTGGTTGTTTGGCTGCTTGGTCGGCTTGCGGATTGGGAACAGGAGCAGGCAACCAGGCTTGAAATTATGCTTCCTGTAATTTGACATGCAGACAAAACCATTTAACACCCCGATGCCTGCATTGTTCGGTCTTTCCACACTGCGGTCATCGGTATTCGGTCCTCGGGCAAGTTTCTGGTATTGAATATTTAAAGCCGGATAGCAGAGGAATAATAAACAACGAGTTGCAAATGCATCCTAACAACCAAACCCACCCACCATTGGTGATTAAAAACTCATTAGTACTCAATACTTTTTAGCCCTGCGCTCGCTGGAAGCTCGTTTGGAGTACTGGAAATTTAGTGGCTTTTGCCTTGTGCATTGTGTGTTGGTTGGTTGGGCTTTAAGGACTCTTATTTTGCCGTCTTCTAATTAACTTTTATTACACTTTATTGCTGCGCAGCATACAGAACCGTTTTCATATTTTAATTATGTTTAAGTGTCATGATTTTTAATTGTAAATTATGGACCAACACAGAAATACCATAAACCGGCAAAACGAGCAGCTAGCTGGAGAACTGATACCAGGGCGACCAAAGCCAGAGAGCATTGGTCAGTGTTCACTTCAGGGAAAGTCCAGACAGAGGCGGCGACAAAAGGGTGTCTTGTATGGTTAATAGAATCTTAACTAAAGCTGAAAGGAATTATATTTGAAATATAAAATTGTAATTAAGTATTAAAGATATTGTTAAGGCGGATGGAAAAGCAAAGAGGGGATGAGCTGATTAATAATGATTAAGCTCATTTCGTTCGCTCAGTTCTTTTGCTTATAAAAATAATCAAAAATAAATCAAGGCAACCTATAATAAATAGCACCAAGGAATAAGTATAATTTCTATAATTTATTACAATATTTCTGAACACCTATCTCAATGCCGCCACTGCATCGCGTTGGTTGTTAACCACAGGACAACAGTCAAACCTCAGACCCAAAATCCGAAATGAAGCCAACGAACGTCAGAGCTGCGTGGCACCTCAGGCCCCTCTGGGCATATTCCCCCAAGCCACAACCCTCATCTGGGGCTGCGACCATGCCCCTCCTTCGCTTCAAGCGTACCCCCTTTCGCACCCCACACCCATGCTATAATTATGCGCTTGAGTGCTTGATTATGATGGCGCTTGGCTGACAACGATGATTACGTAGCCGCTCTGTTGTTTGTTCATTAATAAGTGCAACAAAAACGCGTCGAGTTTCTTCTTCTCCCCTTCCAGGACACTCACATACACACCACTAACACACTCAACCGCATGACACACACTCACACACACTGACATCAGCATTTTGCAGTTGTTATGCCCTTTTATGCGGGACTTGTCACTTACACGCAAAATTTAGCAAAAGCTCCTGCGATAGCGAGGTGTTGTAGTTGTCGTGGTACTTGTTCTCGACTCAACCCGCATTGTGCGACCGTCTGTGTGCCATTTGCCTCAGTGTGCGTATGTGTGTGAGTCAAAAGCGGACGTGTGTGTGTGGGAGTGGGTGTATAGGAGGGAGGACTCTTAGTCGCACTATTCAGTCGCGCTCAAATTGCATATTTTGCAGCTTGATAGCTCATTACGCTGACACTTGATTGTTGCACGTACCCGCCAAAGGAGCAGGAGCAGGAGCTGGGGCAGCGGCCTGGAGTTTCCCTCATGAAGATGCTGCATAGCCATAAAGAGCGATGACAGCGTGAGTGCAGGCCCATAAAGGTTGGGAAAATTAAAAAATATAAAATCATATATCAGGTAATAAAAGTTGTTGTTCATATTTCATTAAAAATATAAAATTTGAACTTCCCTAGCATAATTTAAAGGGCAAAGAAATTAGTAAGGATTCAGAGCCACTAAGAAATATAAAAATAAAAATATATAAACTATATTTTAATCCCATTTGTTATTATAAATGTTTTGTATTATAAATAAAATGTAAAAAAATAAACTTTAAAGCCTAAAGTATGAATTGCTCCCTTTTCTCTATGCACTTACGTTTTCCTCATAAAACTCAAAACAATTTAATTTATTTTTAATCTACGTCTCACCTCTGAGACTGACTTGCCGCAATCTATTACCAAATTTAAGCGCTTAAGTGTTATTACGCACACACGTTCAGGCAGGATACTCGCTTCGGCGATGACAAGAACCTTTTTCGAAACTTTTCCTGCATTTCCAACGACATTAAAAATCCATTTAGCGCCAAGCTCACTGCAGCCAAGTCAAAGGCAACAACAACAACAACAGCAGCAGCAGCAAGTGCGGGAGCTCATCATCTCGTGGCCCAAACTCTTTGACCTTCCTCCCCCCACCGTAACACCCTGTACGCCAGCCGAATTCCGGACCCGCTCCATCCTTTGACAACCCCTCGCTAATAACCCGTTGAGTGTCTGTCGACATTGCTCTTGTCATGCAAGACAACGTCGGGTTTATTGAGTTAGCTGCTCCGAAAAAGAAATCTGTTAACCGAAAGTGAATGCGGTGAACTAACAAATTGTCCAGGACACTTTGTGTCATCTTGGATAAATGCGTGAATGGAGAATTTCTGGCGTCAGCAGAAAAGTGCAGGATTTGGGCAGGATGAGCAGGCGGGTGCAGTGCCATCACTTATGTAATTAAGCGTTTCGAGAGCCACGCCTATATGGCGACACACACTGGTGCTAATGCTTCTCTCACTGATTAGGCGCAATTAACATGCTTCACACACAACGCTGGTCACACTGCCAACGCCCACACACACTCACATCCATAGGGGACGAACATGCCACAAAATGCGGGGAGTGGCAGGACAGACACAGAAGGATAACTCCCCATGGTCGTCCTTTTTGCAGTGCAGAAAAGCTAATCAAGTGGTTTAATTGGAAAGCAAACTCGGATTTAATTGTCATTCGCATCGATAAAAGAAAGCTAGGTTAATGAATGCTGCTGGTCTTACAGTGAAGCCAGTCATCCGATTTGTAATTCTGCTAAAATGGCTTTAATACAGGGCTTTCTCTTGATCATCAACTACATTTTAATTAACATTTAACCTGGCTTTAAATGTTCTCAGAGCTGTGAACTCAGCATTTGTAATGTGACTTGGCAGCAGCTATGCCAATGCTAAAGACCTGAGATCAAATTAAAAACTTCCTTAAGCTATAAACAATTTAAGAATTTAAATCATTTCTTCTTTCAAAGACCCACAAACCAAAGTACAAATCAAAACACGAATCAAATTAAGTAAATTATAAAAGTTCCTCCCTGAGCCAGAACTTTGCTCAAACAGAACCAATCTCCATTGAAACTCGACCACTATTCCCAGCCAATGTAATGTTTATCTTTAAATACTCGCCATATGCTAATGCATTTTTCACTTAAGGACTGGCTGAGCATTCAGAGAACCTCACCGACCAGACGGCGATGGAGCAAGTTGTGAAATCAGAGCTCTCCAAGAAGCCAGCTCGGATTCCCTTTTTTAGTTTTCCTTTTCTTTTTTTTTTTTTGGCAAACTTTCCTTCGTACCTGCACTTTGGTCTATCGAATTCCAACGAAATCCTAGATGCTGCATTTATTTTGTTTTCAAATACAACACAAAGGCCGAATGGGGGAGAAGATGGTGAAGAAAGAGCGCTTACTTTTAAAACTTAATTTATATGCACGCACACACCGACAAATAGACAGGCCAAAGGATTCAACTTACACAGAGCAGGGAATTTCGCCAGCACACAGCAGCCCCAAAACAGAACGACGAAGTTGGCCCCATACTCGGAGGCACACCCAGGACACCCACACCCAGGGCCACACCCTAACCCGCACCCACAACCCATTCACTCGCTGGACAGCACTTTGTTATATTTTTCAGCAATTTTCAATTTATTTCAATTTTTCGGCGCTTTTATAGTTTCGCTCGCTCGCATCCTGCTACTGTTTTCTCTGTTGTCGGAGGGTGCGTGACGTGGCTTGTCTTTGCTTAAAAATTTATACTGCGCAGGCAAACAAATTTATGGCTTGACAATACATATAAAAACGGGGTCGCCACGATGTCCCCTGACCTCTCTTTCTCTCTCGGCGCTACCCTGCCCTCGATTCCCATGTTAGGTGTCAAAGTTGAGCTCGTAAAGCAGACAAAAAAGCGGGCAATCGCGATTTCGTTGAGTGTATAAGCCATAAAATACCCGTTAAAAATTAAAATGATTTCCAGATTTAAGGATATTTGAGGCTTGAAAAGGGAATTTCGCTGGTTAACCTAGTTAAAGCTGAAGAGAAGGTTTCGTTTATTTCTTTAAATTTATAAATTGTAGAAAAATTAGTTGTAGTAGTTTTTGATTTTATAAAAAATGAAAACATAACTAAATATGTTCAAATATAATTTTTACTTATTAGAAAAGTAAATCTGTTTATGTTCTTTATTTAATATACATATGTTCTTCAATATACTAGCCCATACAACCCTTAAATCCTATAATCAAAAACTATTAAAATAAAAAAGCAAACACAAAAACATTTTGTTAAAATTGTAAGGCTTTGAAATATTATTTTCTGTAAACGCAATAAAAAAAACCCCAGAATGATGTATTTAAAGTTGCCTTGAAAAAGTGGCGAATGAAGTTTCCCAAGGCGAATATAAATATTGGCCAAACATTCACTTGACTCATGAGTGTACTACAGTGGGGTCCGTTTTGGGATCTTGGGTCTTAGAGTCTTCGTCCGAAGAATGTTTGGATACGCTGCTTTGCATAATTTGATTTACGGAATCCAGCTTTCAATGCCTCTTGAATATTCAGAACGCGTCCGACTATGGCTCATTATATTGTTTGTGCGCACAATTAGTGGCCGGTGGAATCAAATAAATTATCATAATAAGGCGACAAATATTTGCAGGCAGGCAGGGTGCAGCCGGCAAATTGGATTTGCAGAAAGAACTGAATTATATTTACTTGAACCGAGGGCGCATCATCAGGAATGCAACAATAAATCCTGCTCTCGCGCCGACAGCAGCAGTGACACCAAAGCAAAGAGGCAAACTCATTACAAATTGCTGCATTAATTTCAACTCGAACGGGAGGAGTTCCGCTGGAGAAAAGGTGCAAGGCAGCCAGGCAGACGGGCAGCCACTCGAGCTGCAGTTGTGTTCAAGGAAAATGCAATTAAAAGGCGAAGGGCACTGGGACGCAGGACTCGTAATTCAATAAGGAATAGGAAGACAGGATTGCACAATACAAAAGGCTTGGCAGGCGACTTGAAGGAGATTGAAATTAAGTGCCGAAAGAACGAATTTACAGAGAAGAAATGCCAGTCAGCCAGACCAATCTCAACAATTGTTACACAATTAACACTTTCAAGGACTTTAAACATTGAAACTTAAATTATTTAAACAATATATTTCCCTTTAGTATTTATTTCGAATAAAGTAAACAAATAATAAATCGATTTCGTAACTAAAATAAGAATGAATGCTTATTTCCGTGTACAACAAAACATGGTCAAGGAAAAATTCTATTGAAAAAAAGGACACAAATTCGAAAATGGAAGGAAAAGGCAGCGACAACCTTGGCCAGCTAAAGGGTTAAGGCGACGGACAGCTGTTTCCGCTGATTAATTGCCCAAACGCAAGACATGCAAATTAAATTAGCCAATAAACGGCGGGCGGCCCAGAATGAAGCGAAACGAAAACGAAACGATCCCGGCCAAAACCGTGAAAGTGCCAACTTAGAAATTTCACGTTTTTTTTCTTTGTTTTCCCTTCGCTTTATTTTATGTTATTCTTTGTTCCTGGCAAAAGGTTACACAGCATTAAAAACAAATGAAGCCCTAATGGACTTCGAATGCAGTCAAGGGAAAGGATAGCAGCTACGCCAGCATCGGCAATGGCAATGGCCAGGAAGGCGAACACGGAAGGAACTCAGGACAAGGTCTCTGTGTTGTAGGGGCCGGTGTTGAGCCAGTTCTGCCACGGGGCAGGCACAAATAATTGGCTTAATTTTTAATTGACGCGAAATTAATAGCCTTTGCCAGGAGCCGGGAATTGAGGCAAGGCGGTGAAATTGAGGCACACGGACGGACACTAGAGTCCTGAGTGCCCATGATAAATGAAAGCAGCGAAGGTCCTGCCAAAGTTTTGACCCAGAGTTTCAAAGGAAAATACTCTAACTAGGGGGAATAGCAAATATATTGTATATTCTAATTAAATGTATATTTTATTAAAATATTAACACAAATAATATTAAAATTATTAAAACTGCAAATAAAGTGAATGAATTATATTATTAAAATTAAATAGTATTTTTTCAACTTTGATCAAAGTATCAGCATAAATCCTAATATTGAAAGTAATCTAAGTCAGACTAAACTGTAAGCTTACAAATTGTACATATTTCCATCCATTCAATCACCTCAAAATGTTTCCCAAAGAGCCACTTTGCCTTCTCACAAAGTTAGTTTTCCAGAACTTCAAGCAAATATCCTTTCAAAGCATCCCTATGGAAAATAAAATACAAATTTAATTTGAAAAGTGTAAAGTTGTTGCCAGAATGGTTATACCCGCGATGGGAACTCCATGTATTTTGTTTAAAAATTGAAAAACTTGGCTCGAAGTTGAAACGAGCCAGTTCAAACTAAAGTTAAGTTGATTTTGGCTCATTAGCGTTTTGGTCAAAATTATTAATAGCACGGAGAAGCGGCCGCCCTTCGTACTACCTACTCCCTGGCAGGAGTGCAATTAAGCAGCTGTTAAATTTAATTAAGCGCCAGTTTGCCAGGATCCAGGACCCTCCCCCTCCGCCTGCCAAGTGCAAGCCTTTGGCACGTTTTCCTCCGCCTTAATCACGACCCACGCTAATCAGCATACATGTGTTGGTGTACAGGTGTGTGAGTTAAGGTGTGCCTGTAGATAGGTGTCTGTTAGTTAGTTAGTCCGTCTGTGTGTTGGGATAAACTTTTCAACTTTTGCGCGGCGCAAATGTTAAGCGTGAAACTTTTGCCCCTCAACAACTTCGACATGAAAAGGGAAAAGGCTAGGGAAAAGGCTAGGGAAAAGGACATGAGAAAGGGGGCCGGCGAGCTCAGGTCGCTCAAAAAAAGTTTTCGCATAACGGAAACGGAAATACACGTCAAGTGTGTGGACAGGTGGGCCAGCCGAGCTGTCTGTCTGTCTGTCTGTACGAAACAAGGCGAAACAACTATTTATTTAACTGCCAACATTTTCGGCCGCCTCATCAAGAATCATAATAAAAGCCGACTTCAAGGCGCAAAGTTTAATTAGCCACTGCTGCAGATTTATATGGGTTACTGTCTAAAATATTAGGAAATTTATTAGATTGTACAGATTACAGCAAAGGCTGTGATTATGCCCGGGGAAATTTGCAGTGATTAATGTCATTTAAATGTTTTGTGGGGGGTTTGTTTTTCTTGCCTCACTGGAAATTATTAAAATTAATATTCTAGCAGTCCTTGTATAAAGTAAGAAATATTCTACATGAAATAGCAAATATTAACCTATTTTTTTCTTTATTTTCCATTTGTTTTCTAACTTCCCCAACCTCTCCCTTTCTTTGTGAATTTATGTGATTGTTCAATACGATTTCATTTTCAGTTTGCTAAAAGCCAAGGCCCGAATAGATTTCCTATCCCTAATGTATTTCCATTCCCCCCGCTCTAAACTCACATATATTACCTTTGCCCACACCCCCAGGGCCACGCCCCTTTATCACGCCCTAATGTGTAAATTGCTACGCCCGCTAATGCATTTATCCTTGACAAGCGACAAGTAAGAAGAATACAAATAAAGGATATCCCCCCCGAAAAAAAATAAAGGAAAACGGAAATACGAAATACGAAAGCAGAAGCAAGAGCCACTTAAATATATAGTTGATATATTTTACATACACGAAATTGGTTTTTAACTGTATTCCGAGGACAGGCAGACAACCGCAAAGGACGAGGTGGCAGTATGGGGGCCTGGGCGGTAGGCGGAGTAAATAAGCACACACAAAAAATATTTAAAATATATAAAAATTATAAACAAATATATATTTGTATTACAAAAGCTTAAATATACTATTAAAAGTCTTAAAAATTTATTTGAGCAATTCTAAATAGCAAAATGCAATTAAAAATTATTTCAGACTAAACAGATCTCTGAGTTATACATTCTCACAGTGTAAAGATTCGGCCAGGGAAACTGAGCCTCTTGAAGCGGCTGAGCAATTTCATTTTACAACCACTCGTTGTACTTATTCCTCTTTTTTTTTGCTCTTGCATTGCGCCATTTAATGTAAATCGTAAATTTAAAATGTCATGTAAAATTGTGGGCGGCTAGGCAGAGGCCGGGGTATGCCAATGGGGGCGTGGCACCAGCACTTGACAGCGCCGGGGCCTCCACTTAAGCGACAAAAAAACACCGAAAGACAAAGGCACAGGAAAAAAAGTGCAAGTGGAGACGGCCAAGGAGCGCAGTGAAAAATGTTATTAAAAGCAGTCGACTCTGATTGTCCTGGCGGCAGGACAATGCCATAGAGAAAAGTCTTCAATCAAGCGGATGTTCCATGCCATGAAATCTCTTCAAGATGCTTTTATTATCAAAATACATTTTTTTTTAAATTTTAGTTAGAGTTACAAATTAACTTGTAAGGAGTTTGAAATTAAAATATATTAAATATTACTAAAGTCTATAATAAATAACTTTAGTTTCCTTCATTCCAAATATATAATAAAACTGATTACAATCTCTCATCACTGATCCCGGTGATTATGGATTGCAGAACATTTAACTATATAACTTGGACATGCAGCCTGTGTAGGAGGGTTGGGGGACAGAAAAGGGGCGTGTCGCCCTTTGCTAAGCTTTTTCGCCTTTAATAGAATTTTTATGAACTTAAGTAAAGTCGTGTCCAAATCCCACGCAGATTACACACGCACACACAGCCTCTGGATGCGTCGTCCAGAGAGATGAGAGACTTTCTGACTTACGCAACAGCAAAAAGCTTTCAAAAAGGCTAAGACTTCCCATCGAGTGCGGGGGAAGGGAGGGAGGGAGTGGTCTTAGGGCCAAAAGTGGGAGTGGCAGGACGAGTGCGAGTGCGTAAAATGGCAGTTAATCGTGACCACGTACCAGGACTATTAATAAAAGCGTCTTTAGACCTACATTTTGTGGACATTTCGTTGCCATTTCGACTGCACAACAATGAAGCCGGCGAAGAAGCAGAACTTTGGCGCATCATTAATTTCACGCAGTGTACAACTGTCGAGCCTTCACCCCGTCCTCCAGTCCACACCACATAGACAAAAGCCATGTGCAGCTAAAAAAAAAAGAAGCTATATATATACATATATATATAAATATATTGGGTAGAAAACTGGCAAAAGGCAAACTTAATAACAACAAAATGGCCTTTGTGGCCTCATCTTGGTCCTGGGGTCACTCACACTGGCAAACACACATGCCTTTTGCCAGCGGCAGGAATTTTGTAATTTATCATTGCACAAATACAAAAACAACAAATACAAATAAATACAGTGGCCCATATGTCTGTCTCCGCAACCGATTTGTTCTTGTGCGAAATGAACTTTTCAGTCGGAAAGAGGGACCCTCGACTTAACTATTTAAACCCGCCAATGGCCCCAACAAATCAAGCTTACAAGGACATAAAGATTAACTCGAATATCTGGCAAGTAATGCAATTTTATTGCAAAAAACATTTAAGGGATATATAATATTTTACTGAGAGGCCCACAAAAGGCAGCCGAATTTTAAGATAACTTTTTGTATATAAACCTTTTGCTATTTATGTACAAAAGTAGCTTAACTTCCAGGTAAATATTTTTCTTCGGCTTTAATATTCCTCATTGAATGTAGTTTTTTATAGTTGTATTTTTATCTAGTTTGAATTTTTTAATAATTTTACATTTTTACAAATAGTTTAAACGATTTAATTACACCTTTTGTTAATATTCAGGAAAGGTTACTTGACGTCTTTTTTCTATCGTAATAAATAGACTTTTGGTAAGTTAAATACTTAAAGATAGAGATTTTTTAAATATTAATTAATGTATAAATAATAAATAAACTCAGTAAGTTTTCAATAATTTAAATACAAAAATAAAACCCTTACACCCACACACGGGTTAATCCGCAGCCGAAAACAACTAACAATCATTCAAAACTGGCTCACAAATAGCCGGCAGCCATAGCTCAAAAAAAAATCACCGACAACAAACAAAGAATTACTTTCAAATTAAATAAATAACAAAACTGAAAATGAACAAGCGATTGCGGCTTTCACCACCCACAAAGTCACCCACAACACTGTATGTTCTGCTAAACCCTTTCGGCACATCAAAGTCATTCGCACATTGACCACGCCCCGTAAAAAACTCTAATTGACGTGCCTTTGGTCAAATGTAGCAATTCTCTGGTTTTCGTATATATTTTTTCCTGTCACGCCGCCGGACACGGAGACACACGAGTGCATTTCGAGAGTGTTTTCGATGCACTATGAGAAATTCTAAAACTTTTTTACAAGGCTTTTAATTATTTAATTATATTTTCTTATTCACGCATCAAAATTCTAAAGAAATTATTTTAAAAGATTATCATTTAAACATAATTTAAAATTTTGTTAGCATCCTTTTTCTTATTTCTTAGTGCTTAAATGCGCACGAGTGTGTATTGGTTAGTTGGTTGGCCAAACTTAGCATCGTACGTGCTTCTCCCAATGGCCATTTGGACATTCCGGGCTCGCCTGGCTCAAGTCAATCTTGGCCTGGCCTCCTGCTGGCTGCTTACTGGATGCAATCCGAGCTGCATTTCCTTTGCGGCAGCTTAGTTTATGGTTTTGATTTCCGTTGCGCAACTCGTTTTTTAATTAGCTGCCGGGACTCATTTCACTCTGGGTTTTCCCCCTTTTTGGCTGCTCTCTTCTGCTTGCGGTGTAATTGACCGTGTAAACTGGGCTTAAGTCACTTAACAGTCGCTTAACACATGCAGCTGGAAGGAGGGAAAAAAAGGGACCTCTGGTCCTGACCCGAAAATCTTCTCGATTCCCCTTTTTTTTTGGTCGACGAGGTGACGTTGGTCCGGGTTGGCTGGACGATTTGCATATTGTTTTGTGCTTTGGTGAACTTTAGCTCGTGCCCGAAAATGTGTTGCATACTTTGCGGCTTTATGCAAATGTCACAACAGTGGACACTCGCTACTAAAGGACACTTTCCTTGGGATATCCCTTTAACCCGATTTTTGTAAGCCTAGTTGTACGATTTTTCAAGGAAACCCACCCGAAAGTTGCTTAAATTTTCATGAATTCTTTCTGCAAAATGAAAGAAGGACCTGTTATTCCCATCTGACCCCTACTGTAATAGGACTTTCATAGAGAATACAGGACCCGGGACAAGTTTGCCGCTCTGCATGGCAAACAAATAGAAATTAACATGACATACTTCGCCCAGTTCGCAGCTCAGCTGGTGTCGGGAGTGGATTCGGTTCCACGAAAGCCGTTGCTGATGTTGATGATGATGGAGAAGGCCATGGAGCCAGAAGGGGAAGCAGAAGATGGTCCTTCGGCCAGGAGGTGGGGCTTAAGCATGAGGAAACTAAGGAACGGCTGCTCGGTTCCTTGAGCTACGCATGTGACGCGGCAGCAGCAACAATAAGGACAGCGACAAACATGCACAGCGGGGCACGGCCCGTAGAAAATATGAAAAATGTAAAACAAAAATCTGGCAAAAACTTTTCTAATTTAAAACTGCCAACAAAAAAGAGAGAATGCCAAAAATAAAATAAAGTACGGCAACGAAACTCAGTAAACGACATTAAGATAGAGGGTTTCGGGTGGCAGCCTGAAATCCTTAAGCAAATCTTAATAATATCTGGATCACACGCTAACTTGGTAAGGGTATTACCAAAAAGGGGTATATTTACAGATTTAGATAAACTTAAATATTAGGATTGCAATTTGAAATTTAACTCAAGCTTAAAACTTGTAAAAGAAATTATTTGTAAAATATTTCTTTGGTATCAAGTTATTTGTATATTGAAATGCTTTAAATAGTTGAAAAGAAAAGGTGGAATATATATATTGCACTATGATTTTTTTCTGTAAAATATATTATTTAATTAAAGGGTAAAAATAGTTTATTTTAAAATATTGTCCACCAAGATTAACACGTTTTTAAAGAGTTTTAACTCAAGACATTCGTTTGACCAATCGATTAATATTTGTATATTTTTGATCAATATACTAAATAAATAAAATATATTTATACTTATATCAACTACAAAATATCATCAGCACCTTTTCCTTAGAGTATTTTCCTTTCGACATACGGAATGTCAAAGTACCTCATTTTTTTCCCTGCCGTTTTCCATCATCAACACGCTTTATATAATGTTATCCTGCTCCCCTGCCAGTCAAAGTGCTTACCAAATTATGTCTGTTGACAGTGCTGAAGTGAAAGTCCTTTGCCGCCAGGACCTGCACATGTTGATGAATGCGTGGCCAAGAGATTTCAACTTTCTAATTTAATGCGGCAGCGAATGAGACAAAGGCGAAAGAAGGCAGGGAGACAAATAAATGATACTGCAAATTATTTAGGCAGGCAACGTGGCGTATGCGCAATGTCTGTTTGACATAGCAAATGCGAAGCTCCTTCCATATTGTTGGTCCGCTTTCGAAAGAAAACGTTTTATTTCCCCGCAAAACTTTGCAAAAGTCATCTCTTAATTGAAAATTAACAGCGACAGAACAGATGTCATTGTGGTTGAGCCAGAGATAGCAGCAACTGGAAAGTGTTCTTTCATATTAAATCACAAAAGTGCGGTTTTAAATTCACAATTGAAACTTTAAAGATGATTCTGCATTTATTTTGTGTAGTTTCTTTAATTACTAATCTGGTTTCACAATAAATATTGCCGAGTGATAAACACTTAAACATAATAAATCGTTGCAATATTCCGAACGAAGACAATTGATGCGATTGACATCCATAAAAACTGTTCCTCGGAAGCATTGTTAACTTGTGCAGGGAGCAGAGAGCATCCCGGGACCCCAATTAAGTCAGAACCTGACGAACGATGTCCGGCGGCAGCATGAAATTGTTTTTGCGCAGGGGAATCTCGCTCAGCTGGCGGTCGATGGGCGAGCGGGTGTCGTAGAGCGAGGGCGACTGGCAGATGATGGCCAGGGTCCCGAACACACAGGACAGCGTGAAGAGCCAGAGGAAGAAGCGATCCAGGACCATCGAAACGAACTTCCAATCCTCGACAATCTGGAAGGCGAGGCAATAAAAAATAGATTCTTAATATCATTCGCTGTATCATTTTTGCGGCTGAACGAAATTGGTTTTATACACGGTTTATTTTTTGGGAGGGCTAATAAAATACGGCCCTGCGGCTGCCTCTCAATAAACTTGAATCGCAATAAAAATATAAAGTTATGATTTAATATTTTACAATTGTTTGCTGCACATTTGGGACTTGGCTCCATCCAATGCATTCAAGTCGAAGTTAAGGGCAATAAACAATAATAAAAAAGAGGAGGCAAAAGCCCCCCGCCAGACGCCGAAAATATGGCAATGTAAACAATAACAAAGCCAAGGACTCGCCTCCTCCTTCTCGTTTCAACCTACTCCTCGAGAAGGAGACGCGGCCACGCGTCAATAAAAATGGGCAACAAAAATAAGCACGGCGAGCGGCCTCTGGGTACCCACCTCGTTATCCTTGTCGGCATCCTTGATATGCTGCGCAATAAATCTGACCGCACGCAACGCCTGCAGCACTTCGGGTGTTAAGTTGCGCGGTATCACATTGTCAGAATCTGTCAAGTTTCCGCCATGAAATTGCGAAAAATTGAAATAAAATATTGGAATAATAAATAAATGCGAGACTCGAGAAAATTCCTCCCCATCGGCCATACATGTATGCCCTTATATATATATATATCATGTGTGCATCTTAGATTTTATGGGTAGACAAATATTCTGGCCTTTGCCAGGACGCAAATTAACGCCTCAAGCCAATATTTAGGGCATTGAAGCTGAATTGTGTTTGGGAAAGATAATTTATCGGCTGCCCTGAATAGTATGCAATATTGGTGCTTAAATATATAGATTAGGCTTTAAAAAGTGGGGTAAACGTTTATTTAATTGTTACTCAGCGAAGATTAATAAAGCTATTAATTTTTATTGATTAAAAAAAACGCTGAAATGTCATAAAACTTTGAAAATATTTCATAAATTGTATATTAGTTATTTAAATAATTATTTTAAAAATAATTCATTTACAGAAACTTGTAACAACTTTTATAAATATCAAAAGATTTATTTTTAGGAGAATTAAGTTATAGAAACAAATTTTAAATTAAAATAAGGTCCTTAAAATAATAAAATAAATGCGTTTCAAAATTATGAAATAAATATTTCAAATAAAAATGAAAGAGTAATCTTTATAAATTTTCTATAGAAAACATAAGATAATAAAGTTTATATTGTATATTTAGGAATATTTTTTATAGAAAGCAAATATAATTTTTTACATGCAACTTTACTGGTTTCTTGATTATGTAGATTTAATATTTTAAGTAAATTTAAACTAGTTCAAATTTGACAAAACACATCAAGCTACTTTTTATTTAAATTGTTAACGAAGCTGTTCGTCAGTTTATTATTATTTTATGTAGTATAAAAAATGCATAAAAACATGGCTGTGCCATTTCCAGCTCGCTTTTCATTGCGCTTGGCTTGTTTTATGATCTCCTACAAAATACAGTCGGGAGCAGGGGCGTAGATTCACCCCCTTTAAGTATTCGCTGACCGCGACCCTGCTTGGATTTTGGACCGCGTAAGCGTTATTTGTCATCAAAGCACCGCATCATCTCATGGGATTTTTTCCCCAAATTTATTACATTATTTGCCATGTGTTTTTTTCTATTTTTTCCATTTTATTTGGCAGAGTTATATTTGATTTCAATTTGGGGCTGCCGGGCATGCAAAATATTTGTGTGTTTTATGGTTAGATTTCGCGCACTCACCCACAGAGTTCTGCATGCCATTATCGTAAGCGCCGTCCTGACTGTCCTTAAACTCGCTGGGAAAATCGCTGATGCTGTCGCTAGGGGGGTGGAAATCCAAGCACAAGTGGGAAAGCGGCAGAGAAAAGTCCAAAATCAAGTGTTTACATTCAATTTCGAGATATCCCACTTACCGCACATCGATCTCGTTGGTATATCCATTGCTTGGCGTGGAGTCGTCATAGTCGGGGAGGGTATACTGCGTCCGTCGCATCATCATCAGCTTGGGCATGAAGTGCAGGAAGAGCTTTCGCACCAGCGGCGACATGTTGTGCGTGGAGGGAGATCTGTGCCAAGGGGCAATTATCACCTGCTCTTACCCATCTCTCCTTCAAGCATATACATATAGTATGTATGCCACCGAATTGGAACTCACCTGAAGTGAATATTCAGCACACAGACCGTTGTCCAGACGGACAGCGAGACGAGTATCATGGTAAAAAGCAGATACTTGCCCAGCAGGGGCACCGCCAACGAGGTGGGCGGGATAATTTCGGCCAGGAGCAGGAAAAACACGGTCAACGACACGAGTATTGAAATACATAACGTAACCTGTCAACGAAATGTTTACACAATTTCCTCTTCTCGACATCCCTCGGCTATTTAGCGGTTTGCCACTCGATCCAACGGAACACGAACGAACCATCAAACAATCAAACCAACAATCAAACCAACAACGACAGTGAACACAGAACAAACAACCAAATTAAAAACACAATCAACATAATTTGTTCAATTAATTTAGGCCGTTGCATTGCAATTACTGGTACAGAAATTATGAATGGCAGCCGCAAGGAATTTTCACAGATTTTCAATGCTTGTCGCTTGCCACAAAATAAATGTGAATAAATACTAAATAAAATTGGCAACAATTTGTTACAAAATAAACAAAAGGATATGTACCAAAGGACCGCAACGCGTATGTTGTGACCAAGCTAAGAACCCACAACTATCACACTCGCCAACACACACAATCTACAGGACGAATAACCTGGACCCGTCTCCCACAGCAATCAATCATTCCAAGTTTAGACGAAAACAATCAACACACGAAAAAAACATAAAGCAACAAAGCGCATGTTACTACGTTTACATGAAAACTTTTCTGTATTGTGATATATTGTATGTGTCAATAATAAAAAATTGGGTATTTTGTTTTAATTATGTAACTCTCTGGGAAAAGTTTTCAAGCAATTAGGCCTCGATCTTGTGACACTTTAATTTCTGGCTTGATGGATGTAACAATTTGTGGGTAACTTATTTAATTTAGTTTTTAATAATATTAAGACTGCAACACAGAAATCAGTTGTGATCTTAAATTTACTCTTGAGGTGGAAAGAATGCTGAAAAAATATAATGGCATAGCAATTTAATCATTAAAAAAATAACTGATTTTTTCTTTTACGAAGTTTAAATCCATAATTAAAATTTTGGACTTACAAATTATTCAACAGTATTTTATTTATTCAGCTGTAAGAAGCTGGGTTTGCAAATTGTTTTTTTTTTAAATTTAAAAGCTTGGATCGATTAAAAAAAATTTAATTTTTAATTTGCTTTGCAGATTTGTTAAGCAAAAAAAATGCAGCTTTCCGAATTAAAATTTGTTTTATTTTGGCCAATATATGATTTTCCATTTTTGCAATTTGCCATTTACAATTTCAGATCATGGCTAGATCGATTCTCCGGTTTATGCTGATCAAGAATATATAAGGTTTATGGGGTCGGAAATGACTTATTTACTGGTAAAACATATTTTAAAACATAGTTTGAAAGGGTCGTAAGAGCGAAAACGCCATCAAGCGGCCGCAGTTTGAGCTACAGCTTGTGGGCGAGGGGAAAGTGAGGGAAAGAGCGCGATGGATTTGCTCGGTCTACGCTCTTTCTCTCTCGTTCTTCTCACTCACAAACTGTGGCCGCTAGATGGCGCTTTCGTTCTTAGACATTTGCTCTGCAATCAAGTTCGTTGCCGAAGTCTTTTATATATTATATTTTATTTGTTGTGAACGAATTTATTAAGAAGTTTTGTATTAAAATAAACTAAAATTAAATTCAAAAACATGAATGGTAATTTCTTTTATTTAGTTTAAGAAGCTAATTAATTCTTTTTAAGATAAATAAAAATAACTTTATAAATACAAAAGACTTAATTTTTATTGTTTTTAATTTCGTTTTAGAAAGTGCTTAGGAATTATTTTTAACATATTTAAAAATATATTTATATATAAAACGAACTTAAATTGTAATATTTTTTGATTAGTTTTAAAAGGTGGAAAAAACGATGTCTAATCGATTCCAGCTTCAAAGTTATAAAAGGAAAACAACAATTTGCGAACCCAGCTTCGTCAAGCTGATTTATTCCCCTTCAAAAATATTACGAGTTTAATTTATTATTCATTTATCTCAACCACTTTTTATAAATTTTTCTTCAATATAGAATGCTTCTTTTATGATTAATCTCAAGTCTTCAAGGTCTTCTTTGCCTGCCAGAACAATATAAGTTTAAGAATTAATCAAGCCTGAAGCAATGACCCATTAAAGCTGCCAACTAAACTCTTTTGAGCCTCAAAGGACTCCCATAAGTTTGTGCATTTAATGCCATATTATATCCTCTGTATGACTGAGTAAATATCGGATTCAAACATCATTATCTGGTGGTGGAGCATTTACTTTTACTTGAGCAAACGAGCGATACGAATGAACGAACAAACACTAAGGCAACGACAAATGGAATATAACAACAAACTGCACGAGTCCAGTACGTGTGTGTGTGAGTGTATTTGTAGGTGGGTGTAGGTGTTCAGGTGTGCCTGTGCCGAATGCAGGTGTCCTATATGTATATGTATGTATCTGTGAGTCAGTGTGAGAGTGAGTGCGCTGCTCAATTACAAGATACGCGGCGATATGGAATAATTTTGCGTGTGGCTTTTTGGCATTTTGAATTCGATTCGATTCGGTTCGACATTGGGCATTTGTATGCATTCGATGAGAATTTACGTTATGAGATTTCACTACTCAGGACAGCACAAATGATATTCAACGCAAAATGGGTTCGATATATATAAAATATTATATATATAAGGATCGTAAATATATGTGTGCTGCTTAAAGAAATGCAGAGAGCGACGCCGCTGCGAATTGAGAGCTGATATTTGAATGGTTATATAGAGTAGGCTACATAGCATTATTTTATTATCTATTAGTTTAAAAATTTGATCATAAAATAGAGAAAGTTAGAGTTTGGAAAGAGCAGGAAGTGCAAGTTGAGCTCTTCTCAGGAAAGATTACGTTTTTTCTAATCTGTTCTTTTGGAATATTTGATTGTTGAAAGCCAATTTACAATTTTGTTGTCGTGTTTGGAGTCTAGAGTGCAAGAGCTCAGCTTTAGGATAGCAGACTTGAAAGATTAAGGAGTGATAGTTAAAGTAACTGAAAGTAGTTTTAGTTTGGTGCATATGAGGTAGACAGCTTAGCTAAAGTTTATAGGTATATTTTTGAGGTTTTGTTTTTTATAGTGTATGTATAAAGTAGTTGACAAAAAAGAGTGATGAACAAAATGATTTGAATAAGAGTATATTTTGGCAACAATTAACTGAACTAAAAATATATTTTTTACAAATTATTTTAATAGGTAAGAAGGAAAATACGCTAAAGCTACAAAACATATATACAAAAGGGTTGCAATATATAAATTTAAGGTGCAAGGAAGTTATAAAAATGTAATAAATAACACATGCCGCAAGCATGCATTTAAGAAAAAGGATATGCTCCTGAGATCCTCTTTCGTTACCTTTTCGCCTGAATCGCTGGGCAAATAAAACACCAACACCGTGAGGAAGGTTAAAGCCACACATGGCACTATCAAGTTGACTGTATAAAATAAGGTCTTACGTCGCATGGTCAACTTAAATGTTATATCTGATTGTAAAGTATTCAATTAGTTAATAAATTCAATTTAAAATTTAGAAAACCCACCTGAAAAGGGCTCTAGAGTATCAGGATAATACTCTTCATTTTTGGTGGCCGGCACTTCAAGTATGTCCCATTCCACAGACAAATAAAACTCGGTTAAATCGATGCCTACTTGAACCAGGTTGCTACCAGGCACCTATAAAAATATGTAAATATTTTTAATCGATTTATTTTAATATAGAAATCTCCATCTTACCTGATCCAAATGTTTTAGATCCACCTGAGCACCATTGTAGGTCCATGAACCGAATTTCATAAAGCAAATTTGCTCGTCGTATGGAAAATACTCCACATTCATTTCGCAGGAAGACTTGTAAATGGCGGGTGGCTCCCAGAAGACTTCCCCCGTGTACTTGAGCGTGGCCTTGGTCATCAGAGTTACCTGAAAATAATTAAGAAATTAGTTAAATGATAAGTTTAAGTTCTAATGAATCCTAGACTTACCTCGTAATTGCCATCCCAGTTATTGTAAAGCACAATATCCGGAACCCAAATATGCTCAGACGGAACATACAACTGTTCCACTCCTCCGTATTCCTCAGGATCCCATCGTAACTTGTAGTCGAACCAGCGCTGTTTCACCCACAGATTTGTGGTCATCACCTGGTTCTTTAGGTTCACCTCAATCAGCTGGGACAACTTCAGACCCAGCCAAACGGTCAGGGTCTCCGTGTTGTTGACCACGGGCCGGATCAAGCGATTGTAGTTGCTCAGCAAATCATCATAGAGACGTTTGGTGTCCGGGTTAGCCTCAAAGCTAATGGGAGCTAAACGAGATTCGAAAGAAATGCGGTGAGAAATGTGTCCAAAAAATATCCCAAACAAATAATAAATTTCCCAAAACAAACTTCTGCGCCGACGCCGCTTTGGCTCTCTTCGAGGGCGCAGCTTCCTGACATCTGTCAGATATTCGGGATACAGCATCAGGGTATCGGAATTTTCACAATTTTTTTCCTCGCTTAAAAGACAATCCTACAATGCTTACCCGTGGAGTTTGCCAAAGGAACGAGTAGGAAAACACACAACAAACTCCAGTGCCACATTTTGTGGCTGTTTTTCTGGCTATTTACTAGGTTTATTTGCAATAATTTTATTAATTTCCTTGCAACTTAAAGCATTTTCAGTGCGGTTTGTTTTTTGCTAGAACCTCACGGTCGGAGAGTTTACTTGGAACTGAGTTGTGCCTTTTTGACAGATGCTGTGGCAGAGATGCTCGATGGCGGATCCTGAATTTATCGTCCTGCTGCCGCTTAATTTGAATTTAAATGGGTTTAGTAATAGAAGAAAAGTTGGATGTTCCTAAAATTCATATAGTATAACAAGGATAGCTAACCGAAGTTATTTTTGTATGTCCTGCAAAATATATAAGTTCATATATATATCAATAAAAATGATATAGAATTCCTTTAGTATCAATAATAAAAATTAATAAACTATATTTAATAATTTATAAATTAGTTCCCAGTACACTACTGTTATATTACCTGAAATTTTAATTCCTTAACAGACCTAGAACAACCCCTAGCTGAAACCCAGAACAACCCTAACCTTGCTAACCAAGTTCTCAACCAAAATCCAGACTAAGGTGTATTTTTCGAACCTGACCCTTTGCCCTGGCAACGTCACCTGGTCGCCTTGACAACGATAAACCGAAAAATAGGAGAAAGAAAAATAAAAGCAGTACAAACTGAACTTTGACAAAGAACGGAAGCAAAACAAAGAAAGCGAGGGCGTAGTAAACAACTTTCGATTTTTTTCTCGGAAATGGGCTTCAAGGGCAACTTTCCGCAAATGGTCCGTGGAACGGGCTTCAAGCTGCGACAGTATCGAGATGGACCCCTGGACTGGAGGCTAATGGGTGAGGAAGATCATAGTCAGCATTTCTGTTTACCAAATAATATAATAAAACCAATGTAAACTGTTCAGGCTCCTACGAAACCGAGCGCATTCTCAGGGAGCAGAACTTCGAGCTGGTGGACAAGGCCCTGGCCCACCTATCGGAGGCTCCGCTGGGCACTGTGCTGGAGACGCACATCCTTGACAGCGGCATTGCCAAGTACTTTGTGATGTCACAGTATGCCATTCAGTATCTGCTCTGCTGTCGCACCTACCTGGATGAGTGTGTCACGGACTTGAAGGAGGCCCACACGACGGCCCAGCAGGAGATAGCCACGCTCAGGAAGTCCCTGGGTGAGTCCCACAACGAGGTGGTACAGCTGCACAAGCGAATCACCCAGATTGAGGCCATTCGCGAGGTGGTCTATCCCTGTCACCTGTGCCCCAAGAATTTTATCAGTAACGAGGCGCTGAATGTCCACATCGGTCGAAAGCATCGCGTTGCCTCGCCCCCAAGTCTCCCCTCCGGCCAGGGTAAGGACAAGGATAAGGATAAAGAAACCGATCTGCATCTGATCAACACCATTAAGATGGAGCTGGAGATAAAGCAGCTGAAGGAGCGTCTGAATGCTGCCGAGCGGAACATCAGAGAGCGGGGAACAGGATCAAAGCGGGCGAGTCCTCGAGTCCAGGAGCAGCGTTCCGTTGGAATTCAGAGTAATCTAACGGAGGCCAAGGAGAAGGACGAGGGCAGTGGGGAGCAAGCAGTTGAGAGCGAGGCTAGCGAGAGAAAGGAGCAAATGACAGGATTGGCCGAGCGACTAAAAAACTTCGAGGAGTGGCAGCAACAGTTGAAGCAAAGCAACGAGCACTTCATCAAGGTAGCTTTTTATTTACAGTAGCTCATTACCTTCTAATTCCCAACTTAATATCCTTCAGGACATCAATCAGAGGCTTGAAGTATTGAGCCGAGCCCTAGAGCAGAGCAAACAGGCCTCAGCTAGCACGCCGCCACTGGAAGATCGTGTAGCCACGCCCTGTCTGGAGGATCTGGAACGCATACTGACCGAAAAGGTGGCGGAGATTGGCAAGGTCAGTGCCCACAAGCTGGAAGAGGTGGTCTACCACATGGAGATGGGATACAGGGAAAAGCTGGAGGCTCTCGAACGCGAGCTCAAACAGTTGAGTTCGCAATCCAAGGAACAGCCTCAACATGTCCAGGCTCTGCCAGCTGCATCGAAGATACCTAAGCCCGTGAGCCGAAAAGAAGAAACTAATATGGATCGCATTCGGAAGCAAGTGGAGAACGAGTTTCATAAAAAGAAAAGAGACGATGACACCTACTCCATTGAAGAGGCGCCGCGGGAGAAGCCAATCTCACAAATTGTTAGCCAAGTTCAAGTTCATGCAGTGGAGAAGGAGCAGCCAAGTGCTGGTAGCTCAGGCAGTAATCCAACCTACACAAAACCCTCTGCCGAGCCGATTTCCAGTAAACTGGAAACCCGAGAAGCCACAGACATCAGCGAGAGTCTAAGCAACGAGGAAGGCGAGCAGGACGAAGAGCAGAGCCTGACAGAGGAAGAGGCCACAGAAGTCTCTACGTCCGAGTCGGAGGCGCCCAGGAAAGAGGACAAACCTACAGCCATTAAGCCCCCTGAAAAGATAATCAAGTAAGTTCACTCTTTGATTTAATAAATACTTAAAAATTAATGAATATTTTATTTTGTTATTTTCCAGAACGCCGCAAAAACCATTTACTCGCAAAGATGCCCGGAAGCTGGTCAACCGGAAGTTGATGCCTCTCGGCTTCGATATGAAGTCCAAGGGCATTTCCCACATCTCACTGAAGCGAGTCAACTCGGAGGTGGCCGAGCATCGCAACAAGCTGAAATTGGTAAGAAAAAATGAATGCAGAATAATATTTAATGAAAACTTAACTTAAATCAAACATTTTCCTAGAAATATCCACAATTCTATGCCACCCGGAATCGCATTCGGAAATTCGTGGATAAACTTTGCTCAGCCAAGTTCCCCGAACGCGCCCAGGTGCTTCTCAAGCACAAGACCCCGCTGAAACCCATCGAGGTGCCTAAGAAAAGACTCCCACATTCAACCTCATTGGATAAGTCGGAGGAGGATGTGGCTTTCACTCAAGACGACGATCAGGAGGAAGAAGTCTCGCAAGGTAGCGAAGAGTCTCAATCCCGAAGCTCTAGCCCTCAGCCCCAGGTTAGTCGGGATTTTAAGGCCCGGCTGGAGGAAATTCTTGTCAAGCCAGCGGCCACAGTCCGAGGAGGAGTTTCCAAGTCGGCTCTCAGCTCTCGGCCAGTTCCTCTGCCCAGAAAGCGAGTTATGTTTAACACGCTGAGCAGCGGGAAAAACTTGAATGACAGCGATGATAATTTAAGATAAAGGAAATAGTAATATTTTAAAACATATTCGACAATAATAACAAAAAACAAATATTTCTCAAATTTAAATGAAGGTTTCAAATAAAGGAAATTGATATACCGAAATTTATTTATATAAATATATTTTTAAACATATTTTTACAATGTTAAAAACATCGATGTTAGATGTATCGATGATTTCAGGGTACCAAGTCCGAACCGGGAAAAGAAAGGTGGGCATGAATGCATTCCATCGATATCAACAAAAACATCGGTAAAACATCGATGTTCGATTTATCAATGTTATCACCATCACTATTTTGTAGTACGTCGCGAAAATAACGAATTTAACGTGCAATAAATGCAATAAAAGGCAGCTGGGGCGGTTGTAAATCGATTGAAGGCAGCCAACCGTACATGGGTCAGCATCCGAGGCAGTGAATCCAGGCAGCAGGCAGGTGGAAGACGGCGAACCCGAGGCGGAAGACCCAGCGATTTCCAACAACACACACACGCACCCACACACACAGGCGCCCGTCCCCGTCGATGAAATAACATACATAACGAACGTATACCGAAAATACATAAGAAATAACGGCGGAAATAACATTAGCGGAAAACAGCAGCGGCAGCGGTTAAGCGAGCGAGCGGAGGTACCACCGGGCCAGGAACATGTCGGATATCATGAACATCGACAGCATTATCTCGCGTCTGCTGGAAGGTATGTGCTGCTGCTGCTGCTGCTCCTCCTCCTCATCCTCCCCTCCTGTTCTCTCACCCACACTCCCACTCATATCAACACTTGGCATCTTTACAGTGCGCGGAGCACGCCCGGGCAAAAATGTTCAACTGTCGGAGAGCGAGATTCGCAGCCTGTGCCTCAAGTCCCGCGAAATATTCCTGTCCCAGCCGATCCTGCTCGAGCTGGAAGCTCCGCTGAAAATATGCGGCGACATCCATGGACAATACTACGACCTACTGCGCCTGTTCGAGTACGGCGGCTTTCCGCCCGAGTCGAACTACCTGTTCCTGGGCGACTACGTCGATCGCGGCAAGCAGTCCCTGGAGACGATATGTCTGCTGCTGGCCTACAAGATCAAGTACTCGGAGAATTTCTTTTTGCTGCGCGGCAACCACGAGTGCGCCAGCATCAACCGCATCTACGGGTGAGTTTTCGTCAAGTTTTTAAAGCTCTCTCCCCTTAAAGTAAACAGAAAATGTCAGTTTAATATAAATATTTATTAATAGTTATCTAATTCCCATCGTATCACATTACATTACTCATCTAATTGCATTCAATTGACAGGTTCTATGACGAATGCAAACGTCGCTACACCATCAAGCTGTGGAAAACGTTCACGGACTGCTTCAACTGCCTGCCCGTGGCGGCCATCGTGGACGAGAAGATCTTCTGCTGCCACGGCGGCCTCAGTCCAGATCTCTCGTCCATGGAGCAGATCCGGCGCATCATGCGCCCCACAGACGTGCCCGATCAGGGCCTGCTCTGCGATCTGCTGTGGTCCGATCCTGACAAGGACACCATGGGCTGGGGCGAAAATGATCGCGGCGTCAGTTTCACATTCGGAGCGGAGGTAAGTCTTTATTTACAAAATGCTACAAAATAATTATTAAATTTTATATCGTTTTGCAGGTTGTGGGTAAATTTTTACAGAAGCACGAATTTGACCTGATCTGTCGGGCCCATCAGGTTGTGGAAGATGGCTATGAATTCTTTGCCAAGCGTCAGCTCGTGACGCTCTTCTCGGCGCCTAACTATTGCGGGGAATTTGACAATGCGGGTGAGTGATCATCAACAGTGGACTTCAATCGGAGATAAACATTATCTCGACGCAAGCACCCTATTACGGGCATCTATAAAAAATTATATATACACCGAGGTCAGCGTTGATCTCGGAGATAGTCAGCAAGCAGCAAGCAAGTGAAAGCTAGCAACCATATTCCATTGCCACTTCTGTTTATTTCCACTTACCAAGAAAATGCGCACTTTAGAATAATCAATAGCTGGAATCGCTTATAAATGTCAGCAATGATTAATCATTATCGATTACCTTTGCAGGTGCCATGATGTCCGTGGACGACACACTGATGTGCTCCTTCCAGATATTGAAACCCGCCGACAAGCGACGATTTGTTTATCCCGGCTTTGGGAGCTCAGGACGCCCGTTGACACCGCCACGCGGTGCCAACAATAAAAACAAGAAAAAATAAACGCTGCACACCTCGAACAATGCACAATACAACAAGCCACACTCACACACACCACACACACAAATAGGGAGAGTGGCAAGGAAAATCCGTATCCGTATCCGAATCCGAATCCGAGTCCACATCCAACGGAATGCGCAAAATGTTTGTTTTTATCGAATACGTGAATCGAATCGTGAGCAACGTTATAAGGGGTATATGAATCTATACAAATTAGCCTACTTTTTATTTAAAAAACAAACAAAAACAAAGCGAAATAATATGAAATGAAAATCAACAAAACAAAACACAAATCGAGACACTTTAGTTCAAACTAATTGTAGTGTAAGACACTGCATAAGCAAGAATATTTTATCTCCTAATATATATTAATTTTGTTATAGTTTTTCCTTGCGCAAAGCCAACACACTCATACACACACAATGCATATATCACACCCCGTACTGTAGGTACGAAAAGTGCACGCACCGGTTGTATTTTATTTAGCATTTCTATCTCTTGCACAGCATTTTATTTAAGCAATTATTCTGGCGGCACTTTAAACAATCTTTTTCTCTTTCCCCCCTTTTGTTGCGTATCTAAAAAACAAAAACAAAAAAACACTAGCAAATGGTGAAAATGTTAACTTTTATGTTTATTAAGCTGTATGAGAAATGCTTTTAAATGTGTGAGTTGAGTTAACACTGCATATTACATATGTACTCGAGGCACGATTTATTTTTGTAATATTGTCTTAGAAATTTTACATCGACGATACATGTTTACTTAGTTTTAAAGCGAAGAAGAAGCAATTTTAGTTGCAAGCTACATAAGTTTGAATTGTTTACACCAAAAATATGAAAATAAACAAAAATATTATAATACATACATATTTTTTAAAACTGTTGCGTTACACACACACCATAATCACATACAAAACACGCACACAAACCCAATTTAAGGAAAGTCCAAAAACAATTTACAAACAAAATTTAAGCGAGAATTATAAGCTTTTTGTTAATCTCTCGTATGGCTGGGTTACATATCTGCTATGTATGTAAATATATAGGTTTTGGATCGTTATAGAAGTTTAGTTTTGTTTTTCTAGCAACGAAATTTAACTTTTAAAGCATAATTATTAGGTGTTTTCTGGTTTTTAATCTATTTATTTCAAGTTCGATGTTAAAAGCTGCAAATACATCTCCAATATTTGGTATGCTTTATTTTTTAACCTTATAAATATCTATCAAAAACCTGCCATACGGGAAAAAGCTAAACAAAAGAAATTAAGGCGAATGCGAATACCTTTTAGTGGCACTGTGTGCCCTCTGCTAAAGTCAGCGACAAGGCAGATAATGTTACCTTTCCCCCCTCTTATTGCCCCCGCCCCCGCGAGAGGAAAGCAGACCCATTAAATACATGCTAAATTTACACAACAAAATCGAAACAGAAATATACAAGTAATAAACAATAAACAAGCGCAGCAACAAAACACAAACAGACACGGTTATTGTACCCGTAAACGTATATACTTTGTGTATTTCGCTACATTCTAGTGCTAAAGGCCGCCACACTCAATTACAAGTATTATGCCCAGACAGGCAGCGATCCGCGGCAGGCACTGCAGCCTGACGCCGCCACATACCCAAAATGGTTTCGTTTGTATAATTCCCGCCCGAGACAACCTACTAACAACAATCGCGTAACCTATAAAAAAAAAACAAACCAAAAAAACCAAACAAAGGCAAAATGCTAAATGCAAAAAACGAATATGAAATATGAGCCCAATGCGAGTCCTCGTCTATTTCACACACTCTAGTACTCTGTTCAATGTTGTAATGAATTCAACGTATATTTACGACTATATATGTATGTACTTGTAATATCGCGATCCAGTACGACATCGGCTGTTTTCAAACCCCAAACACAAGACATAAATCTAAAACGTTAATATCGTAAAATACAAAACAAATAAACAAAATAATTAAACAAAAATACATATAAAATTTAATTCATTTCAAGATGGAAATTTGAAAAGACAAAGAGGATTAATGAGTAAAAGCATTCAAAGCGCAAGTTGCAAAAACATAAAAAATATAAAATAAAAAGTAAAAAAAAACAAAGGCAATTAAAAAAAATATATAAAAAAAAAATTAAACAACAAAGAACACAATGACGAAGCACTTGTAACAAAATAGCACTGTTTTATTAAAAGAAAAAATTGAAATACATACTAGCAATAAAATGAATTTCTAGTTGTGGATTTATTTGAATGTCATCACTTATAGAGTCTCATGTTTATGGTAAATGATTGGGATAAGATTTTACATTATATATATTTATCTAATTCATTAATTTATATACTTGTTTAAGTTTTTATTTATTGCTTATTTAATTTCGATGTCAACCGGCTGTAAGTAGCAGACAGAAGGAGGCTATTTCGAATCGAAAAAGTATTTATTTTCTTGATCTGGCGATTTGATTAACTCATGTCCATCTATCTGACCATATGTTTCTGATCATGTTTCCATAAGAACTCCTCGTTTTCCAGGATCTATAAGAACTAAAGGAGCTAAAGCTATCAAAGATAAAGCATAAGATGGATAAAGTCTTCAAATTTGGTTGATAAAAATCTAATAGAAAAATTGAAACAATTCTTTTTCTTTCATAGATAAATTTATTTCTTATAATCCGATTTTTTATTCATTAAATTCTATATACAATTAATATTGCATTAGAGTCTTACTACTAAACTTACTATTACTATTATTAATTACTTTTATAGCTCCTTTCCTTTCTTAAACTAATTATATCTCAAGGCGCAGCTCTTTTCCAAGGGAGCACACATGGCACCAGTGCCCCGGCCGCACTTCTCATCCGCCTGCAGTCTCACCTGCAGCAACTTCTGCCGCAGGGCATAGGGTGTGGTCGTGGTGGAGCTGGAACTGGAGTTGGCATCCTGCTGCCTGCTCTCATTGGCCCTATTCTTATTCCACTTGTCCGTGTTGGTGGCATTCAACCGATCATAGGACTGCTGCAGTCGCAGCTCATCCTGCCGGCCATCGCTGAAGCAATCACTCATGTTCATCAGGCGAAACTGCTGCAGAGCCTGCAACTGCTGCAGTTCATCCGTGGATTGCTTGCTTGGATACTGAACTAGGCGTGGCGAGGGCGATGAGTTGCCACTGTGAACCTGACCCTGACCTTGGCTCATCTGGCGACTGGCGACGCATGCGCTCTGCTCATAAAGCCGTCGATTGTCCGTAAACAAGGCGTAGTTGTTGGCTGTTGTCACGCGGCCACTGGTGTTGGTGTTGTCGACACCTCCTGTTCGCTCCCAGCCCCATCGCAGCACCTTGGCCCTGCTCTGCTGTCGTTGCTGGGTGGAGCTGCTGCAGCTGCAGCTGGAGCAGTGACTCACCGTGGTGGCAGCGGAGTTCCGGCGACTAAAGCCGTTGCCCAGCTCGGTGCTGGAGTGCCCCAAGCCAAACCGGGGCGGTGTCTTGAGGCTGGGCTTCTTTACGAACTGCGTGGCTCGCTGGCTTTGACGGGAGGATGAGGTCACCGACATCAAATCGCCACGTGGATGCTGCAGGCGGACATCTAGATGCTGCTGCTGCTGCTGTCGTGGCACATCTTGCAATCCCATTCCGCCGCAATAACATCGGTGCATTATATTAACCTTTTTCTAAATATATTTAAAATAATTCTCTACGGATTGCCGTATTGCGTGCCCGTAGAATGTTAAGAGGCAACTGACGACAACCGGTTTCCACACTTGGTACTTTATCACCAATCACCGAACCAAGCACCGAATGCATGCATACATATGTATACCGTTAGCCGGCTCACTTGGGGCGCTCACATATCGTTTGTTTATATTTGAACAACAATTGCAACAGTTTCCATAGACACATGCCGAGGTCCTTGGGCTGTTTATTTTTTGGCCAAGCACTCACACTCACGCACTGGCCATCCAAACATATGTATAACGGTGGCTAGTTAGACAAAAGAATGTGCTGGCAAAACGAAAGACTTAGGCAACAAACTTGAATGCGCTGCCACGAAGTAAAGTGGCGGAGAATCACCAAATGAACTCCATTAATAGTGTTGTTTAATTGATTTAAGGCAAGAACGATCTAATGAGATTTATAAGAAACTAATGCTTGAGGTTTTTTACATTTTTAGATAATTATAGTAGAAGTTATTGGCAGGTTTATAATTATTAAAACCTAATTAAATAAATGCTTGTCCTCTAATTATTGGAAACACATTAAATATGGACATGAACTACATAGTTTACTAGTCACATAATTATTTTATTGTAAATTGTTATTCTATATTTTTCATTACAATTAGTATTTATTATTAATTTAACCCAACTTGTAATTGTAATTATTTATTTTCCTTCTGTAAAGCTACGGACTTAAACTAATAATTTTATTTGCCAGTTCCCACAAAAATTACCCAATTTACCAAATCCACAATCCGTTTCCACATTTTTCAAGAATTCAACTGTTGATTTCAGCACACAAATTGTTGCCAAATATTGACCCAATAAAAAACTAGTTCCTGTGCACATATAGAATCTACTCTTGCCAGCATTAAGTGCATGAATTGGGTGCCTTGAGTTGACTTCCTTCAAGCCAGCGATGCCTGAAATTTAATGGATAAAGCAAATAGGCTAATATGAGTATCATTTAGCCCAATATTACTACCGGGATAATATCACATGGAAGAAAGACCCTCAATTACAAGGGGCATGTAAGGTTCAATGAACCGCGGCGAAAAGGAGAAAAATGAAAGGGCAACGCAGGGTTGATGGGTTCCTCGGTCAGTGGTAGTGGCCGGTTGGCATGGCCAAAATCGGCGAGCCGGAAAGCAAAAGTGGTTCGTTTGCTGCTTGGTCTGAGTCGGCTTTATGGGGCAAAGCTTAAGCGACCCATTGAGTTCGATTTGCGGGAGCTTTTCGCAGTCGGACGTTGTCGGAACGCTGGCTTCTGCGCCGGCGCCGCTGCTTAAGCTCGGTATAAAACGACGAGCGGCAAACGCATCCCGTGTACACAGTGATAAGTCGCCGGCCAGAATCACCTGTCTCAAAGATACCGCTACCGCCCATCGTATCGATTCGTATCCGTGCGAAGACCGCGCGCGCTCGCTGTGTCCCACTGAAGAGTGTCTATCGAAGAGTTACCCAATTTCTGCATCCGATTTCGTACTTCCCCCTTCGACCGGAGATATGTCAAAATACGCGCTGTTATTGCTGCTAATCGCTGCGGTTGCGCAGGAATTAACTGTAACGACTGCGCAAGATTTGCGTAAGTACTAAACCGAAAAAATAAGGGGGAAAAATCATAAAAAATAAACTGAGCAAAACTGAGCAAAAACACCAACCACCAAGTGCAAAAAAATGATCATTTGTATTTGCTTTGACTGTACGTCTCGGCTTTAAGTATTTGCTTAGCCTGGCACCGGGCTTTGATGGTTAAAACGTGATCGATATTGTTTATGGCTGGTTAATTTCGGCTTTGGGGCCTGGTGTCTTGGCCCGAAGACCTCAAGGTCGGGCTCTGTAAAATTCTCTAATGTCGCGCAGACGAGCATGCAAATCGCTTTGGCATTACAGCGACTACAGTAGACACCGGCGTAGAGTCACGCCGGCTTAAGGATAAGTACTGCGACGAATCTGGGTTCTGGGAATTTTGTTTATAATATTATTTTCACCTAAACAAAGCAATTAGGATTAATATTAGTGTCTAAAATCGTAGCTAATGGTTAATTGGGGATTTTTGTTTGCTTTGAAGGGGAATTACATCTTAGTAACTTTCAGATGTTTGAGGATATGTTTAGCTGGGAATTTACCTAGAACTTTCATAGACAAACTTTAATTTGTAATCTAAAACCTAATTCTTTGAATTCTTAATTAAACTTAGAACATTAAGCAAGCAAGTAATAGAAATAATGAGGCGGCAAAGAAATAAAGTATTTTCTTAGAAGAATTTTTATTTCTCAGCAATTATAAATGAGTTTAATTAGGGGAATTTTGTTATTTGTCTTCTCTAAAAAAAATACTACCAATAAAACACAAAACTTTATATTGCTCATTCGCGTGCTGCTAAATAGCAACAATAAATTAAGATCACTGCCGTCGGGGGGCTGCATTTTCGGAGTTTCCCCAACCAATAGCCACTGTACACGGGTATTATGCAATTGTAACCATCGTCTGCAAACAGGTTGCTCTTGGATCAGGCCAGTTTGGCAGACAGACAGGCCACCACTGATCCACATCCACATCCACGCTTAGCTTCCGCTTGTGACACCAATTTGTTGGCTCGACTCGACTCGAGAAGGACATATGTAACCGACAGTTGATTTGTGTTAATTGATTCACACATTCCACAGCGGGCGTGGATTTTTTCCAAGTGTATGAGAGCCGAGCTGGGCTGATTAATAACAACGTTGGCATAGGTCATGAGTGCCTTTGTCTTCTCAATGTATTCATGATAAATGGCCCCTCGCAGCGTGCGCTTCAACTTGACATTGAGCCACTAAAATATGCTAGCTCACTTCTGTTTTATCATATTTGTATATAGTAAGCTGCCATGCCTTTAACTTATTTATTCGTGGACTCTTTTGTTTTGTTTACAAACAAGTTTTGTGGCCAACGAACTCTGGCCGAACGATGCTGCTGGCTGGCCCAATTGCAGGCTAGCCGGGGGAACTTCCGCAATCCGCGAGATGGCCAACGTTTTCAATGTCATGACCAAACCGAATCGAACCGAACCGACTTAACCTATCTCTGTCCGTCTCTTGTATTTCTGCAGCCGAAGGCTTTCCCAAGTGCAAGCGGGATGCGAACTTCGACAAGTGCCTGGTGGATGCTGTGAATCATGCTATTCAATTGCTAAAAGCTGGTGAGTATTCTTTAAGCCCCTACACAATGGCTGGATAACGCTTCCCGATCCGTTTGGCAGGCAACAAGGAGTTCGGCATCCCGCCCCTGGAGCCGCTGGCCGTGAAGAAACTCGTTATAGATGCCGGCAATGCGCCAATAAATCTGCGGCAGACCTTGAAGAATGTGAAGGTTCACGACATGATCTCCACCAGCAAGATCCAGCGGTACAGGTAATACTATTTCCAAGGCTGAAAAGCTGTAAATCGAAGCAGCAGCAAGAACAAAGCCAAGGGATTGCTAAAAAAATTGTCTCTTCCTGCTTTCGGGTTAACTCACAGAACCGATCTGGACAAGCACTTGATTATCTGTGATAGCCGAACGGACCGCATCGAGATGATTGGCGACTACGAGATGTCTGGTCGCATCCTGCTGCTGCCCATCACGGGACATGGCAGGGCGAACGTGACCCTGATTAACACCAAGATCGAGCACCGCCTGATCGGCGAGCCCTTCGAGCGGGATGGCGTCAAGTACATGCGCCTCAAGGAGTATCGGGTGGCCTTCGATCCCAAGCGGGTGTACATGAATTTCGAGAATCTCTTCAACGACAAAACCCTTTCCGACGGCATGAATCGGTTCCTCAACGAGAACTGGGAGACGGTGTTCAACGAGCTGAAGGTTGGCTACTCCAAGAGCTTTGGCATCATCTTCCGGGAACTGTCAAACAAGCTCTTTGAGAAAGTACCCTTTGACAATATATTCTTAAGTTAAGTGCTACTTGCTTTTGCTTTACTATTAGGTTATACCTAATTTATGTTACTAATTAGTTAATAAAGGATTTAAAAAATCATATTTACACTCTTTGATTATTATTTTTATATATTGGCAAGGAAAAGAAGGTGAGTGTTTACTACGTGTTTACTTGCAGTTTATATTTAAAGTTTAACCTCTAGAGCTTAGCTTTAATTATTGTTCTACGAAATTAGCGCAGGTAACGCCTTATTTGTAAACAAGTTGTTTTGTATAAATAAAAAGTCATTAGTGTCAATAGCAAAGCCTAGTCAATAGGCAAATTGTTGTATGAAATTATTAAATAAAAAAGATTTATAAAAGCTATAAATATAAACTATTTTCTTTTAGATTTAATTGCTTATAATAAATAACTTATTTACACAATTATAGTTTTCAGTCCGTTATTAAGTCATCATTCAAATCCGATAAATGTTCGATAACGTTTCTATTGTTATTTTGCATTTCTTAATGCCTTTTGTTGTTGTGGCGCATACACGGTCAGGCTGGTCACACTGGTGGGCCAACGCAAATATATTTTTTATTGTCTTTTTTTGTTTAAAACAATTGGGCAGTAAAACGTAAGAAGTACACCGTCGCCTGAAACGGACGACTGCCGACAGCCTGCCTGGATGGCTGAGAAACCAGTCGTCATGGAGGCCACCGTGCCGGAGGCCAAGTATCAGAAACTGGCCACAGAATACTCAAAGGTACGAAAGTTCCCTCAAAGCAGCAACAGTTAACGCCCATTAATCTAATTAATCCCCTTGCCGACCGCCCTGATTAGCTGCGTGCCAAGGCGACGGTGTTGAAGCGAGCGGTGGAGGAGCACGCAAAGGAGCAGGCCAAGGAGGGCGGCCTCCGGGAGCAGGTGCAGCAATATGCCACCTCATTGCGCCGCATGGAGCAGGAAGTGGACTCCCTGGGCTTCCGCAACAAGCAGCTGGAGTCGCGCGTGTCACAGCTGCAACAAGAAATCTCAATTAACGAACAGCGCCAGAAGAAGGAAAAGGATGCGGGCGGTAGGCGGGGGCTGCTGGGCAGCAACTCCCGGCACCACGAAGCTCTCGGCGATGCCCACGCCGAGGCAGCCAGCGAGGCAAATGCCGCCCAAGAGGCGCTCATATTCGAAGAGCTGCAGAAGAAAATCATGGAGAATGCACAGCTGACGTCATTGGTAAGCCGCAGGGTTGAATCGCATAATTAAGAACGATGAGCTAGAAGTCCCTTTTTCACCGCCCACAGATTGACGACAAGCAGCGAGACCTACTTCTGCACACGGAACGCATTGCGTCACTCGAACAGAAGCTGGAAAAGCGGATAGTCGACCAGAACGAGCTCGAGAAAAGGCTGCGAAAGGAGGTGGAAACGCTGCAGCACCGGAATAGCGAGCTCGAAACCAAGCTGGTAGATGCAACCAGCATGGTAAGAGTCAGATGCCAGGGTTTAAAACTTTACGTTTAACTAGTGGAACTTTTTTGCAGCTTGGCAGCGAGGACGCCCTCAGCGCCACAGGCAGCGATAATACTCCACTTCACAATCTCCAGCAGCAGCAGCAGCCGAACAGTGCACAACTTACCTCGGACGATCGGATTGCAATACTTGAAAAGGAGGCAGCGCATTGGCGGGCCCAGTTCGAAGTGGCCAAGCTGCACCAGGCATTTGTCTCGAACCCTAACCAGGATCTCAGCACGTGCAGCTGCAGCACGGCGGCGGCGGGCGTGACTGTTCGGCCGGCGGAACCCGAAACCAAGGGTAGCCAGCGAACGCGAGACTCCCTGCAGGATCCCCCCGAGCCGCCCACCAAGGAGCAGCTCATCTACAGTGTGTTCAGCAAGAAGTTCGAGGATCTGCTGCGGCTCAAGGTGCAGGCGGAGTCGAAGCTGCGCTCCTATGAGTTGGAGGCGCAGCATTTGCAGAACTGCCTGGAGAACGCCACGCACGAACTGAAGGCCAAGGACGAACAGCTGGCCAGCCTGGGCGGAGCCCTGCAAATGCTCGAAGAGGAGTTGGTGAGTTTTTTGCCAAATGACTTCCCTGTGGAATAAGATTATAAACCCTAGTTTTTCCCTAGACCACGACCCGTATTAACTACGAGGAGCAGATCAGTGTGCTCACGGAGCAGGTTATCAGTCTGAGCGACCAACTGGCTGCCTGCAAATGAGCGCGGAGTGGGGAGCGAGTCCCGTCCTGCTGCTTTACTGTATATTATTGTAAAATAACTAACCGGGAACGCCCGCCCCCGCCTGTTTTGTTGTTGTCCGGCTCCACGACGTGTATATAACTGAACATTATATGTGTATTAAATAAATCTCTAAAGTTTAAACATTGAGTAACAGGCGCTTATCTCTACAACTTGATCGAGAAGGAGGAGCCGCAGGAGCAGCCCTGCTCCGCCAGCGGATTGGCCACCATCCGGAATCCGGCACGGATTAGTTCGGTGTGATAATCAACGGTGGCTCCGCTGCAGTACTCCAGCGATAAGGTATCTATCACCACCTTGGCCTTATCCTCGCCGAACTCCCGATCATCCTCGTTGAGCTTGGAGTCCAAGTCGAATTTGTACTGGAATCCGGAGCATCCGCCGCCCTCGACGGTCACCCGCAGAAACGATCCGTCCACGCAGATCTCACGCAGTCGCTTCAGGCAGCTCTCGCTCACTTGGACATTGAGTTCGGGATTTGCGGATGCGGAGGCGGAAAAGTGCCGCATAAGCGGGAGATTTCTGGGAAAAATCAATGATATTACGGAATGATCGATATATTTTTCAGGTTCTACTACCTCTGCAGGCCAGTCCTGGCCACTTGTCTCAGTAGGAAAGCCATTAACAGGCGATTTCACAGCCAATAGATATAATTTCGAAATTCCTATTTACAATCTCGTAATCCAAACAACGACAGCTGTTCTCACCAATCGATACAATCGATAACTCCCAGGGTTATCGCACTTTCATAGATAAGCCAGATAATATAGTTTATTTTCAAGCGTCTAGCTCTGGTCATACTAAACAAGCGTGGAGGAATTTTTGAAGTTGCTTGATTTTCTACTCAAAGTTGTTTTTGTTTCGTGTATGTCCATGTTGCCGTAATAATTGTACGTAGTTTTGGAGCAAATGGCTCTGCAGTTCAAGGTGAACGGGAAGTTCGGCCTGAAGCCCATCAGCAGGCTGGACGACCCGGAACGGGTGCGCAAAGATCTGGAGCGTCAGCGTCGTATAACCCGTTTGCAGCAGGTAAGCCAGAGTTCGAAGTTAATTACGCAGCTGCCCTTTGGTCAATATTGATGTAACCCATTTTCCCCTCTAGGTGCGTGTGGCCTCCAACCAGATGACCAAAACAATTCGGGAGAGAGTAACCGCCGAGAAGAAGCGGCAGATCGAAAACCTAGAGCGTGTGAAACAGAAGGAGGTGGACGCCTGGCGCGAGAATGTTTTGGTCAAAAAGCACCAGGACTACCGCTCGGCCATTTTCCAGGTGGGCGGCGCCCATCGTGCGGCGAGGGCGGAAAACGAGCGTGTCCAACAGGAAAGGCTAGAAAAAAGGGAAAAAATTAAAAACTGCCGCAAGCAGGCGGCGAGGTCGTTACAGCAGAAAAATACTAATGTAAAACTCCTGCCGACGACCGAAATGAACCTAAATGCGGAGGGACGAGCCACGGCGGGCACACAGACCCCCACTACGCAGGCCGAGAACAAGGAGAACCGCCTTCGCGGTGGTTGCGATAATCCTGGCTACAAGTGTCAAGGACAGGATGAAAGCCAGCGCCATAGGTGTGCCGGTGCCACCACCGATGAGGATGAATCATCCGAGGACGAATCGTTAATAATGACAAGCGAATGTCCCACAAGCAACAGCCGACTTCAGAAGACTCCGCCGGTAATCCTTGACGTGGACAACGATGATTCGCTGTCCGAAACCGTGAACGACGGCCAGGGCTTGGAGATCAACGATCGGTTCATACAAACCAACCGCAAATTCAGCCATGTGGTGAGACCCAACCAGGACGTCAGTCCAGAGAGGACAGAGAACCAACGCCGGCCGAGATTCACCCAGATAACCGACCTGGTCAGACGCACTGAGACCATGACGAGTATTAGATCCGAACCAAGTCGTCCGAGGGAGACCGAAATGGCTGAAACTGCGCCACCGAGTCCCACAAAATCACTGCCACGTTCGCCTACAAAAACCGTAATCCGTGTGGAGGCAGCATCTACTATGCCCACCAAATCCGGAGGATCTCCCAAGAAATCCAGTTTAGGGGCTCGTCAGCAACAACCAGCCAAGCGAGGTGGCTTAAAAACGGATCCACCTGCCGCCAAGGTTATCGATCCGGGCATCTTGAGAAGTCAGAAAGGAAAGCCAAAGGCCACACTTCCAAAAGTGACTGCCATCGTTAAGGAGCCAGCGCCGCCAACCGAGGCCCGTTCCAGCGCAGGAACCCCTCGGGAACCTGCGACCCATTCCCCAACAAGCTAATTTTCCACACCAAATGCCCGTCATGCCCAACCCTCCGATGCCACAACCTTATCCTATGCCACAAGCCCAGCCCTATATTCATATTTACTCCCAAACACCAATGCAGCCCTACGCGGTGCCATACTCGATGCCCTTTCCCATGCAACCGCATCCCATATATGCCCAGCAGCCAGTGCATATGCCCGCTGCGACAGCTCCGCCGAGCACCACCACCCAGTCGACGGTTTCCACCAGCACCACTACAATACAGCAGGGACCAAAGATGGTACAGGCTGGAGGAAGGGTTCAGTTCTATGATCACGGCAATAAATACCATCGAACCTATGAGGCGTCAACGCAGGCTGTGCAAAGCAATGAGAAAGATCCCAGCCAGCTGAACGCCATGGATCATGCCCGCATCGAAAACCAGCTGAGGGAGCTGCGAGAACAGGAGTTGGACAAACTCAGGCAAGTTTTTTGATTAAAATAGTGAATATATATAGAGATTTATACCTTAAAAACTTCGATAATATTATATATTATTAATTTTTTCTTTATTTTTCGCACTGATGTAGAAAAATTACCCATGATCGGGGCCAGAAGGCTTTGGAACGCGAACAAGTTCGTCGAGATTGCGCGGAGCTGACTGAAAAGCTAGATGCCATGACCCAGCAAGACCCGAACCTCTTGCCGAGCGATGTAAGTGAACTATGAAGCGGAATATTTAACTAATTTAACTAATATTAACAAATCCTGTAGGCCAACTTTACAGCTAGCCATCGATATGCGGATGTGGCGGCCAGGCGGGAGAAGAAAATGAACGAGGCCATGGAACAGATGCTGCTGCGTCCGGCCATTATTACCTGTCCCGAAGTCAGCACTAAATCGGGTCCAACAGCGTCGACGCGAAGCAGGGTAAGTGCTCCGGAGGCAGTCAATTTAGGCGAATATCCAGTTCGAGGTAATCGAAAAGATCTGGGCAGCACCGAGAGCAGCTGCTCCATTCTTCTCGATTATGCCGACGATCAGAGCAAGCAACTGAGGTCCGACATTAGGGCCCAAAAGAGCAACTCCCTGAAGTCGGCGAGGTTGCGAGGTCTGCTGGATCGGATTGAAAATATACGCGACCACCTGGTGGAGGAGCTGAAGGCGGGCGAGGACGCCGAATTGAAGGGGGACAATGCGCAAAGGTTGATTGACAACATACGCAAAGAGCGAGCTGATATTCTAGCGGAAAGAACGCGATCGCTTAACGAACGCGAATCGGATTTGCAGCAAAAGGAAGCCATTCTTGAGCAGCGCGTAAAGGATTTCTACAAAGATGTCAAGAACAAAAAATCCAATGAAGATGAAAGTGGGAAAGCAGCCTCCAAATTGGACAAGCCCCTGGAGATAATCATCAAAGTTAAAAGCGACGGCACTGTGAAACAATATGTGCCGCGCGGCAAATCGAAACCTAAAGCCAATGTGGAAACTATGGTCAACGGCAAAGTAGTTTCCACGGACAGCACACCCAGGGAAGAACCAGAGAGACCACCAGAGGTAGCGACCGGAAGGCAGTCAGCGCCACAGGATCAGCGTCAGAACTCGTTTGACTCGAACTCCACCGCCTATCGCAGTCTACCGCCTGTGAGCTACAAAAGTTTCAATCCTCATGAAGCTTCCCCTTCTGCTGCACCGCCGTTGCATCCCTTGATTGCTCACTACATTGATCGCTTGCTCTCGATGAACCACCAGACCGTAGACGATATAGGCGTGAGCAGCTCGGATCTAACCACACCGTCTCCATCGATCATCAACACTTCGAGTAACATAGCTCCGGAACCGGACAAAGAATATGCAAATCTGGTAAATGCACAGCGCATGGAGCGGGTTGAGACCTTTATTGCCGACAATCGTAGTTTCGTCAACGACCTAGAGGATTCCATACGATGTCAGCAGCAATTACAGAAGAAGCAGCAGGCCAACGACATTGAGACCAGCATTCGGAACTTTGATAAGATCTGGAACAAGCGTTTAGCCGCCAAGAAGGAGGAATCTAACAAAAAACAAAAGGAAAGAGAAAAGCAAGATGAAGGTAAACGGCTTCAAGAAGTTAATAAAAGAGTGGCACCCCAAGATGTCAGAAAAGCCAAGCCTCCGCAGGGGGACAGGGACAAAAAGCAAAGAACTGAGACCCGAGTTCAATACGAAAAGGTGACCAGGGTGGGGCAAAAGAGTTCTGACGGCAAAACTTTCTGTGTAACCCAAAAATCAACAACAAAGTCAACTAGTGAAGCCTCCTCGGCCCGTCAAATGGACCGTTTTGAAGAGCTGACGGAGAATTGCACAGCAAGGATCGCCGAGCTTACAGACCTGATCACCAAGGTGCGCGAGGAGAAGCAGCGTCTGGTGGAGGTCACTCTCACATCGAACAGCGAAGGCGAGCGCCAGTCTACAGAGTACTTTGAGCTGCCAACTGGCCAGAAGGAGCAGCAGCAGCAGCAGGGCAGGAGCCGAACCCAATCTGAACGCAGCGATTCCCAGACAGCTTCCCTTTCGGAAGGCCTGCCTCTGCAGAAGAACAAGCCCACAGCTGCCAGCAGGGATAGTGGCATCGCGGACTCGCGCCCCCTTACGGCTCTGGGACATGTAAACGTGGATGCAGAGCCCGTCTCGCTGGGCTCCTCCAATCAGAGCAACACAATGCGCAACAAGACGAAAGCCCCGCCAGCTACCATCCGGCGTTACAGTCCCCAGTTGGACGAGGATGACTTGGGCCACGAATTATCCACAATTACGGAAGTTGAGACCCCGGGGCAGTCGCACATTGTGTCCGCTACCCCGGTGCCCAGGCCCTTTCCCAACTTCGATCAATATGCCAAGGAATTGCATCTGGATATGTCCACGGTTGGGCCTAATGAGAGCCAGCGGTTGCAGCGCGATTTCAACGATCTTGTAGAAGAGGTTCATCAGCGCGTCGGCGCTGATTACCGTGAGTTTCCCACCATTAACGCCTACCTGCATAACATTACCACCACCAACATCCATGTGGATCCGGATCAGGATACCGTGGAAACGGAAGAATTGATTCGTCAACTGCGGGTGGTTAATATGAAGATTCGAGACTTTCCCAAGCGTAGAGAGTATTTACAGAAACTAGTTGAACAGCAGCCGGCCGATGAGAGGCAGCTGATAGACAGTGCGAGCCTCGATCAGGACTCATCCGATTCCCTGGATGTGGAGAAAGAGCTGCGCCAGCGAAAGATTCTGAGGACCTCCTTTCGTCGCGGCAATATGACGGAGACCAGCGTGACGGCACAAGAGGTGGCCAGTAGCACGCGGCGCGAAAGCGTGGCTCCCGCCGCCAACGAGGCACCCAACGAAAGCGGCATTGATCCCCTATCCGGCAGCAACGACTCTTCCGATGTGGACCAGAGGGAACGGTTTTGGCCTGGCACAACACACAAAAGAAGGAATCGGTTGGGTGGCATGCAGAGCAGCACTGCCAGCACATCGCCCGAGCGGATGCCTCGGCAGTCTAGGATGCGTGGCGGGGATGGTGTCAGGCAACGGTCCTACGATGAATACGACATGCAGGATGCCAGCCAGCTGGGAAAATCTCTGAATTTACGGGAATTTCTGACCCGGGAACTGCTCAAGCATCGCGTGCAGCCCGGAAATGCTTCTGGCGAGAGTTCAGACGAATCTCTGAAAGGACACTTCCTAAAGTCTATCCTTCACTCTTTCTCGCCAAACACAACGACGCCAACTCCTGGCGTGGGTGTGAGCCATGCCACTGGAGCCACCAACGACAGGCAAAAGACATCCACTCCCGTGGGTTCCTTCGTTTCATTGCCAAATAAATCCGGTTCGATTCAGAGCACGGGCACGGCGCTTTTCTCCGGCGAGAGCCGCCTCTCCCTGGTCCATTATCCGGATGGCACTCCACCCATTCCCTACGAGCAAAAAAGTAAGCAAAGTACAAATCACAACCCAACCCCAATGATGTCTGGCGGTAAGAAAAGTCCTCGGAAATCAGTACGTAAATGATCAGGAAATATTATGTTTAGATTTTAAATTGTATTATCGATTTGTATGACAATTATTTATATTTTAATAAACTTTGCAATTATGTACCCAAAAAATAATAATTATACCTTCGAGCACAATGTATTTTGTTTAAGTTTTATATTTATCATTCCTTTTGTATGACAATTATTTATATTTTAATAAACTCGGCAATTATCAATTCAAATTTCTAACTAGAGTTTCAAGTACAATGTACACCGGGCTTGATTATATATACAATATATATAGTATGTGAAAAACTATCTAGGGGGATAGAAGATAGTATTTGGATCCTTATAGGATAGGGTCTTGTTCTGTAAGTATCTTTGTTTTGTCATGTTCTCTGTTGGCGAACTTTTCACTGGGGATCCACAAGAGGATTTTGTATACAAAAGCTCACTGCAGTTCCTGTGGTGTAGTAGAGATTATATCTATACATAAGTACAATACGTATAATAAGGCAGCACATCAAGACTTTTCGTTTTACAAACTTAACTAAGCTATAAGTACATTAAACACATAAAGCATAATCTGTGTGTGTGAGTAGAGGAAATTCATTTTGGTACGGCTTTTGATTGGACAATTGGTCTTTGCTCCTTGGAGCCACCGCCTTGAGCCATATGAAGCACCTTGCTTTTTGGGTAAATGCAAATCCCGATAAGACGCCACCCGCAGTCTACTCCTCACTCTCGTCAAAGTCCGTGGCACGATCGCGTTCATCCCTCAGTCTCTGCATGCGCTTGTGATTGTCACTGGCCACCTTTTTCAGGGCATCCGCCTCAGCGCCCGTGGCCTCCACCATTTGCCGAAGGTGACCGCGCGATTTCCTCAGCAGCAAATGCGGCACATCGAATTCCACAGCCACGCCAGCGTCCATCACGATGATCCTATCGGAGTCCATGACAGTATGCAAGCGGTGGGCCACAGTGAGGACCGTGCAATGCTGGAACTTGATGCGGATGGTGCGCTGGATCAGGGCATCGGTTCTGCAAAGTAGAAAAGGGTTTAAAACAAGCTCGAACTCCAGCATCTTGCAAACTCACTGTGGATCCACATTGGCCGTGGCTTCGTCCAGCACAAGCACCTTGTTGTTACGCAGGATTGCCCTCGCCAGGCAGAGCAACTGCCTTTGGCCCACACTGAAGTTGCTGCCCCGCTCGGTGACCATGAAATCCAGCCCAGGAATGGCACCGCGCAGCTCCACATCCTCCAATGCGCTCCAGAGCTCGGCGTCAGTGTATCGCTCGAAGGGATCCAGGTTGTAACGAATGGTGGCCGAGAAGAGCACCGGATCCTGAGGTATTATAGAGATGCGAGTACGCAGAACGTCCAATGCAATGGTTCCCGTCTCTACGCCATCGATGAATATCTCGCCCTCGATATGGGCCAGCCGGAACAGGGCTCCAATCAGGGATGACTTTCCGGCACCTGTGCGACCCACAACGCCCACCTTCCAGCCTGCCTCAATGGTGAGATTAAGGTTCTTTAGCACCGGCGAGCCATTCGGATCGTAGCGACAGCTCATGTTGCGGAATTCCACCTGACCGTGGGTGGGCCACTGTTGCGGTGGTATCTTCTCACTCATAGCCGGCTCCTGATCCAATTCGGTGTACTGCAGCACGCGTTCCACGCTGGTCATCTGCTGCAGGGACTCGGCCACCTGGCGTACGCCGTACTGCACCATGCCCGTCAGGATCATGGCCTGGGAGATGGCCAGGCCCACATTGCCGCTGTAGGTGGCTAAAAAAGGTATTGAGAAATCAGATTAAAGGATTTTTTTATGGGTCAAGATCACACTTACATTCATTGGACACAATAAAGCTGAATGTGACCGAAGTGAGGAAAACGCAACTGACGCAGTCCAGCCATAAGCCCAATGCCGTATTGGCCGCCATCGTCAGCTGCCAGACACTACTGTGCACATCTTGCAGCAGGTCAAACTCCTTGGCCACCAACTCCTGCAGCTGCCGGGATCGGATTATGGCCAGACCCGAGAGCGAAGCACTCAGGTGCGAGAATACAGGACTCCGGCAGATGCCCTCCAGCCGCTTTAGGTCCTGAGCGGGTCGCAGGTACAGCCTTAGGATGAGCACATCCACCAGTCCCACCACCAACATGGCCGCAATCAAAACCGGATTCACTATGCTGATCACAATCAGAATGCCGAACATCACCAGGGCGATCTGTATAAAGTCCATCATGGCCCGCGGAAGCAGCTCATCAATGGCACCCATGTCCTTGGAGAAACGATTGAGAATCCTTCCCGAGGGAGTGGTGTCAAAGAATCTCATGGTGGCATTCAGGATGCAGGCAAACATCCGATCGTGCAGCACCTTCGAAGCATGCATGCAGATCTTGAAGAAAAGGAAGCCGCGGAAGGTGGTCATGATGACCACGGCGATGATCAGGGCTCCATAGATGTACAGGCACTCGAAGGTGGTGAAGCTAGTGGCCTGGCCCTGCGATCTTTGGTGCTCCTGCTGCGTCCAAATGTTGGCAAAGAAATCCGAGCTGCTGCACACCACCTGCGACATGATCATCACGAAGACCATAAAGCTGAAGCTGATCAGGGTGCTGCCCGCATGGAAGTACTCGTACCACACACGGGGGTGTATTCCACCCGAGGCTTGGGCTTCGGCCAGAGCCTCCTCGTTTGCTTCCTCATCTTGGTGCGAGCTGTCCAACTGAAGGTAAAGTTTATTAAACTTTTAAAAAATAAATAAATAAATTTACATTCCAACTCACCGACTTGCTGCCATGATCCAAGCTGTTCTGCTTCTTCAGCTGCTGATAGCCATCATTATCCCCATCGATAAAGGGTATGTCCTCATCATCGCTCTCCAGCGAAATGCCGCTCAACGTTGACTTTTGCCGACTGACGTCCGCCTCTTCCTCCTGCTTGGGCCGTTCCAACAGTTTGGCAAAGTCCAGATCACTGTTGATGAGTTCCTGGTAGGTGCCCTGCCGCAAAATCCTTCCCTGGTCCACAATCACAATCAAATCGGCCTCGGAAAGGAAATGTATCTGATGGGTCACAAGGATGCGGGTGGCCTTCTGTTGAGCTAGCCGTCCACGGGGTCCGATCACCTCATCAAACAAATGCCTTCCCACGTGCGCATCCACGGCACTGAGCGGATCATCGAGTAGATAAATCGACGCCGGTTTGTAAACAGCTCGCGCCAAACTGATCCGGGCTCGCTGACCTCCAGATAAGGAGGCTCCACGCTCACCGACAATGGTTTTATCGCCGCTCGGCAGCTGCTGGAAATCTGTGACCAGGGCGCAGCACCGAGTCACCTCCTGGTAGCGCTTCTTTTCATACTCCTCACCCAGAAGGATATTATTCCGCACCGATCCAGTGAAAAGCCATGGCTCCTGGGAAGCATAGGACAAATCGCCTTGGATCACGACGCCGCCATCGATGACAGGCAGCTCCCCGAGGAGCAACTGGAGTATGGAACTCTTGCCGGCACCTACAGGACCAATTACTGCGCACAATTGACCCTTTTCGATCTGCAGATTAATGGCCTGCAGCGTCCTCTGTGGCTTCTCATTGTCCCAGGAAGCATTAATGTCCTTGATGGTCACAGCTCTAGAATCGCCCGCCTCCTGCTCTCGCTTCTGCGTCAATCCATGCGTTCGCTCCTCGCGACTTTCGAGCAAAAGGAACTCCTGAACGCGACGCAGGGAGACCAAGGCTTCTGCTCCGAAGCTCACAGCCAGTGGATACCAAATGGCCGCCACCAATTGCAGGATATTGTAGTAACTGGCCGCGGAGAAGACAAAATCTGCAGTGATGGTCTGACCCAACAAAGCAGCCGCCGCCAGGGTGATGTAGAGGGTGGAGCGCTCTGTGAACACCATGGTGCTGAGGTAGAAGCCTCGCAGGTAGGATGCATAGCGGATCTGCTTGATTTCACGGCGTCGAGCCTCAGCCACCACCGCCTGGAAGGGTCGCTCCCAGGCGTACATCTTTATCACCTGGATGCCCTGCACCAGCTCGTTCATGATGCCCACCCTGGCGTCCGTTCGCTCCGCAATTCTCATCCGCAGCACTGAGGTGACCTTGCTCAGGGCCGTCTGTACGGGCACAGTTTTCAGCAGCAGCCCAATAACTCCCACCAGCGCTGGAATGCCGATTTTCAGCCAAATCAGGTAGCATGTGAGCACCGCCTGCAGCGGCATAATCCAGATCCAGTGCATGAATATGAAGCCATAGTCCAGGCGATTCACGTCATTGGAGAGCAGGTTGATAAGGTAACCGGCTGGCGTCTGGCCAGCTGTTTTCATCGAGAGCCGAAGGGTTTTCCGATAGATCAGCGAACAGCAAGCAATACGCATCCGGGCGCCCATTAACCGCTGACGGAGATCAACGTGGTGCAGGAGGAAGCAGCAGAACAGGGTAGTGGTAACCAAAACAGTACCCAGGGCGTAGGTATCGTTCCACACATAATCCACCGTCTGATCCAGGAGATTGGGCTCGAAAGACCTGTTTTGATTGACACCATCAGACATCGGCTGAAGGGGCTCCTTTAAGGGGCCTCCCTTGTCCAGCGAATTGGGGGAGTGTCCTGAATTTAAATCATTTAAATTAAATAATATTTCAGAATCTAAAATATATATTATTTTACCCTCATTTAGGGAGCCACTGACATCGGCCACAGCCCGGGCTAGCACATAGTTTCCAATGGAGCGAGCAGTCCGATTGAGTGACCAATCGTCATCCAAACTGGCAGCTTTCGGAACTGAAGTCCTTTGGAATTGGATCAACAACTGGGCCAGAACAGTTGGTATCAAGGTTCTAGGAAAGGTGTAATATATAGAAAGCTAAGCCAGATATTATTACAGTTTATACTCACTTAATCACAATATAGAATAGGCAAATGAGACCATTAACTATCGTTGGTCCCAGAAAGCAACGGAACAGAGCATTCCTGAGGCTGGGCTTCTTTTTCTTTCTATGCGAGCGTTCCAGTTCCTTATACCATTGCCTGAAAATATTCAATTAGATTAGAGATATCTGTCAGGTGAAATAGTATTTCAGAAAATACTTACTCCTCCAAACGATCACCCAACGGCTCGGACCGATCCTCCTTGAGGCACTTTGTCAAATCATCCGTATTCAAGCCCCTGCGAGATCCACGGTAGAGCAAAGGTATGGCCCAGGCAAATATCAATTGTGAGATAATATTTGCATTCTGGCGCGGATTCTTGCGCGTTGGCTTGGCGCTGCTATCCATGCTGACATGCGGAGGGGATCACTTCTCGGTTGGAGCCTTTCTCTACCTGTGAACGCAGGCGAAGTAAAATCATGTTAAACATAAGTGACTTCCATATTCATAGACTTATTTATAGATAAGAATATTTGTTGTGTCTGAGTAATATACAGTGTATAGTGTATATAGTGTAAATAGTATATACAGTGGACATTGTTTGTTAGAGAATAATTTTTGTATTTTGACAGATTAACAATAGAGAAATAATCATTTGATCACCTTTTATGGTAACCATTGTTTTTAATCTTCATTTTATTTCGTTTACTTAGATTGTTATTGAATTATATATACTGCATAATGCCTGTGAAAGATAGGAGGGAGTGATTGTGCCTCATCGTGACTAGCTTAGTAGAAGCTACTATTTCCTTATCAGTAAAAACCTTGACCAATAATGCAACTAGACCAAGCTTTATATTTTAATAAAATTTTAAATTGAATACTAAATTTATAAAACAGAAACTACTATAAATAAAAGTTTATCAAATTCATAGTTAACTGCCATAAATTAATGTCTTCCTAAACTGATAACAAAAGACGTGCGGCTGGTAACGAGAATTTAGGGAAATAAAAACTAATCTCAGGCAGTTAAAAATTAAAACCAAAATAAAGGTTCGTCTTTAACATTAGTATTTTTAGAACATTTATAAGAACCCAAAAAGCCTAAAAAATAAATGTTTATTTAAAAACCCACAAGAATTATAATTTTATTGGAAACCCCGTAAAAGTCTAGCTCGATCTTTGCTCAGCATTGCCCACAGCTATGACGGTCAGTCACACGATATCGGTCATTAGCTTAAAGCCTGGCTATTTACTTGTCTGTAACTGATAGCACACGCCACGATGAGCGTAAATCAAAAAGCATTTGGAGTCGCACACCGGCACATCCTCTCAGATGACAATAATCATAATGTTTATTAATTGGTAAGCAAAAGTCCAGAGACCTTCTCAGATAAGCCACACGAACGTGTGTCTGGACACGTATTGTTTTTATTATTTTGAAGTCTACTCTTTTGTTGGCTAAAATATGATGACCCACTTAACCCAACCCCCCAGCGGAAATTGCACTTTTCACTTTTCCCGGAAAAGTTTCAAACTTCCAACTTTTATGTGAAGTTAAGCCTTCATGTTGCACAGTTGCTCGAATGTGTAGTAATATCGTCAAACATTTACAGAGTAAATTTCCAACGCCTCGCCCCTTCCTCGAATTAATGGATCTTAATTGCTTGGGCGCAGGCAATTGAATTGAATAATTGTGACGTTGCCAATGAATTTACGTAAAAAGATACATAATGATTGTTAGGGTTCTGGGAACTAATAGATCCCCGCTTTCCGATACTAAAAACATAGACAATTTCAGCTAAATTAAAGTTTTTATCAGCGGAAAATGGCCCACATTTTTTATCTAAGTTTGTTATCTTTGTTGTTAGGCTTAAAAAGCTGGCACATTAAATATTGTTTCACTTGGTTGGGGACTGTTATTATTAGTGAAAATAATACGTTTAGCATTCGAAGCATTTTTTAAGCGGAATCAAATTAATAAACATTCTGAATAAACACAGACAGCGGCACATCGACAAAAAGATAACTTTTGTTTTTACAACTGCAGCAACAGATTGATTTATACATTTTTACCGGCCTCACAGCAGAAGGTACAGTAAAACCTCTGGAATTTTAAGTTCATAAGTAAAATTTTTGATAACTTAAAAATAGAGCTTCTATTATAAATAATAACAAAAGAAAGGAAACAATTATGTAATTTGTAATCTTTGTAATTTACATATTTTTTATGTAATAAAATCACTGATGTTCCACTGTATGAACCAGACACACACACAGAGTCAAGCACTGGGGCACTCGGTAAATGGTATCTGCGACCCCTTTGGGCTAACAAGTGGTTGTTGTTGGCCGCCGGTCGTTGCTAAGGTGCTTAAAAATCCGCTTGTTTTGGTGGAAAAACCGGCATTCCATATGCTTCCCATGCAGATTTGCTTGAAAAGAATATATACATAATTATATTGCACACATCTGCATACAATGGCAAAGACTAAAATTTAATAACGGTTAATGACGTAAGGACAAAGGGTAAATTGCACCAGCAGCCGCATAATACTTGTAGCACCGAGTTCACAAAAAACAAAGAGCACACAATCGAAAATATACCCACTGTACATACATATTATATAGATAATTTTACGCCACTTATTACGCGAATGTTTTTAGCTCCCTATAATTCTATTCACTACAAGAACTAATCATTTGATTGGGACTCTACCTGAGCATTAATTAATTCCGCTACCACTGTCAGTTCCAGTGCCACTCGACTATGTCGCGGCGGTCAGCACGTGCAGAAGGAATACGAACACTATGGAGCACCGACACTCACACACATACAAAGCAGAACCAACGACCTGACACTAGCGGCGGATTCGGAAGCGGATGCGACGCACGTCTGCCTGCTTCAAAAGATCGAGCACGAATGAGCACCGGCTGGGCGAATGAGCGTTCAAGTAATGCGTGAAATCTCAGTGGCACAGTGGATTCCAATGGCTGGAATTTCAATGATAAATAAATACAAATAATATTTATGGTTTTATTATTATTTATTAAATTTTAATTAAATATTAACCATCAAAACAAATAACCAACACTGCGTATGAGTAACAAATAACCAACACTGCGTATGAGTAACGTTTTTATAGGAACTTATTTTCCTCCTTCTTCAGCTGAATTCGTACTTGGGAATTATTGTTAAAACTATACGATATGTTGGTTTGTACGATATCAGCAACTGATATATGTACACAGATCTTTGAGATACGTTTTCGTAGCTACAAATATGATCAGACTCCCTCCACTGATAATGCTAATAATAGTGCATGTAAATATAGTCTATAGAATCGGACAAGCCTCTTTTAAATTGAAAGAAAAATTATAAATTATAAACCAATGTTGCTTGCCGCCTAAACAAGAGCGAGAGGAGCAGTGGGGGTGGTGGCATAATCACAAATGAGAGACTGCCACTTGAAAGACCAGGCGGGCTGCCGCTGCGAGAGTGTTCGGGAGAGCAGTGCTTTTTATTGAGAGACTCTCTTTAACACCATGCAACAAAAGGGATTTTTAATTTTTAACTAAAGAATTAAAACGATTGATTTTAAAACAAATAAAATTTTAAACTTAAAAGATAGACAGTTAAACAATTAAAAGTGGATTTACAAAATTGATTCTTAATTATAATTACTAAAATACTTCGAAATTGAAATATTTCAATTCCATATTTTACTCCAAGCTTTTGTTCTTAAATATAGTTTAGTTTAAAACCAAAAAATCTCTTTAAAATTATTTAAATATTTTCTTACCGTTTAAGAATTATTACAAACATTTTCAAATATTTCTCTATGTTTAAAAATTAGTACAAAACTAATACTTTTAATTTTTCATATTTCTCTTAGCATTTTTTCTAAATGTTCTTTAATTTATTGCCATAAAGCTTAAGAATTATTACAAATATTTTCAAATAATTCTCTAAGTTTAAAAATTAGTACAAAACTAATATTTAAAATTTTTCATATTTCTCCAAGCATTTTTCCTAAATGTTTCTTAATTCATTGCCTGTCTTTTTTGTAAACTGATAAAATCCAGCAAAGCAAAGAGCTTCCGCTTTACTCTTTTCTAAATATCCTAAATGTGTTTGTTTAAGTTCATATCGCAGTTTAGGCATCAGCAAAACTCAATTTTAAACACAAGCTGCGATTGAGGAGGGTAAATCGCCAAAAAACTGGGTGAGAGTGAGTCTGGTCCAAGAGAGCTTAAGCTCATAGGATGTAAAATCAAAAAAGCTTTCAACAAGTCAAGTAAAGAAAATTTGTAAAATATTATTTGGCTAAAATAAAATTAAAAATACATATTTACAAATTTTAATTTATTTTTATTATTAAATTAAATTATATTAAAATAAAAATACTTAAACCAAATTTGGTTAAATAGGAAACTCTTCATTTTCACAGCTGAAAAACGCACACACTCACACATCTGTATGTATGCACAGACTAAGGACACCCCCACCACCCCCTTGTCAAGCTATGTAAACACGCACTGCAACAGTTGTTCTATTTTGGCGCCAAAAATAGCTGAGAACGTAAACAAAGGTCTAGCCGATGTGCTCCCACATCCCAAAGCTCTCTCTTCCACTCGCACTCGCACTTTCTCTCCTTCCGCTCTCTGCCAGGATGTAGGTCAAACACTGCGTATGAGTGATATTGCGAAGGCAATAGAATTGTGCCTTCAGTTACCGCATTTTCAGTTGTGCGACTCGCGTACAACGTTAAGCGTCACACGGACAATGTGAAAACTCGGTTTTCCGCTGTGTTTTCTTAGTCCTGCGGAGGAAATTCGCGCGCGACTTATACGAATCAATACTGCGACTTGAGAGCCGGGCCAAAAACAACAAACAAAAAACAAGAAAAATAAACTAAACGAAATAAAAGAAAGCAAACGGAACTACAAAAAGAGGCCGTACAATTGAATTTTATTTTTGGCAACCCATTGACATTGTTCAGCACAAGGCAAGTGACTCCCAAACTGGGCAATGGTTCAGGTTGCACAGCGAAAAAGAGCCATACGAAGGGATATCTTAAAGGCTTACAGGGAAACCACCTTAAACCACAGTAAAAACTTTATTGCCAAGTTTATTAATAGTAAAAAACAAATGGTGGCAATAAAACGAAGAAGACTTTCATTTGCTTTGCCTGCGAAATACATGTTTTTTAAAAAGATTTAATAGTAAATCAAGTGTGAAGATTTTATTTATTTGTAAAACAGCAAGAAAAGTGTAGTGTATAAATTAAGGCAAAGTTAAATAAACAAAAATAATAACTAAATCATTTAAAGGTTCTTTAATTTCTTTCCTTGCTCCAAAATGTTTTAATTTCTTTCTAAAGCATAAATATAAAGTACAAAACTTGTCCTTAATAAATCTATATTATTAGCCTTTTGGCGTTTGTGTTTTCCCTGTGTCTGGCATTAAAAATGCAAAAGTCCTAAGTGGCCACTACCCCAAGTCCACCTGCGAAAAAGTTTTGGCCCTTATCGCGACTCCAGAGACACTCCCATCGGTTCATTCATGCACCTTTAACTTGACGCATGTAAATTACACATACGCAGCGTTGGCCCAGGCCCAAAAGAACCAAAAAAAAATATATATACAAAAAACGCAGTGTCAAGTGACAGAAAGAGCTGTCAGATGAAGTGGGGAACAGAGGGAGGAGGGTCTAGGGTGGCTCGGCAGGCATTTGAAATATTTATGAAAGGCAGCGAGCGCTGCCATGAAGCCTTCAACATTTTTGTTCCTCCATCGTTGTTGCTGTTGTTGTCGTGGCTGCTCTTTATCCTTTATTTTTCGGTGGCAGCCTTTCGCACTCGACATCAAGGGTAATTAAAATGTGGACACATTAAGGCGGCTCTGGGTTTAGTGGTTGTGGTTAGCCCGCACGCTTACACACACACCGGCAAAGAGAGATCCTTGCAGCTGGTGACAACCAGTCAGGCATGTCAGGAAAAAGTTGAGGATTTTCATTTAAGTTAAGTTGTTTCCCTGCCAAGTGGAATCTCTGGGGAGAATGGGTTTGCATGTGTAAACTACAATTATATTCCGACACCGGGCTAAACAGGGGAATATTTTAATTAGCAGAACATGTTTAAACTTTAATTGGTTGAAGTGTTAGTACAAGTACTGGGTTTATAAGCTAAAAGCATTACATTTATTATTTAAATCGATTGTTTTTAGAAGCCTCAAAAGCCACAAACTGTCCCAAGTCCGATGAAATCATGAATATGAAATGCAAATAGTATTCTGCCTTACCATAGTTGAGTTTTTCCTTAAAGAATCCTTCACATTGTTTCCTTTGGCCCACAAAACTAAACCTCATTAATAATCGGCTCCCTATTTTTTTTTCCTTTAGCTTCCTCTTTTTGTTGTTTTTATTGCCGCAATCAACGGTTTCCGTGCGTGTTTCTTCATTTTGATATTAGGTCCGAGGACCCTCGGCATTTCGGGGCAATAACCACACAAAAAAAATAGTGGCAAACTGGTGTATAATTCATAAGGCCAACCGCATTCCCATTGTACTTACTGTAGATACCCAGATACCCAGTTGGGGTGGTCAGTTTGGACGATGTCAACCGATAATGCTCGTATTAAAGCCCCACAATAATGGATTTGGATTACGGAACGAAAGCTGGCACATGCCCTGAATGGCAGAGGATAATTTAATGGACGAATCCTGGCTGGGTGGCGAAACTTTCATTTGCAGCCTTGTCTCGACTTTGCCAGTTATTTTCTATGTATCCCTGAGGCCGCTTTACGTTAACATCATCTGCATATAACAACCTGGCTCTGGGTATTTTTTTGGCTAACCAAACATATACATAGTCAAAGGAAAAGTTTGACATGCCGGGCCAAGGCATGCTTAAAGGCCTCTGGGAAGCGTCTCAAACATTTGGCCTTTGTAAAGAAATTTACCTCAAAATAAAGAAAATGGCTGAAACGTGTTTGGATGGGTTCTGCACGAGTGATTAGAATTTTATCTTGAATCTTGAATCTTGAAATCTCTCTTGAATGCACAGCAAGTAAAATCTGCAATGTGCCATTAAAGCCAAGTTTTCCTGATTGAATTACCAGCTGCGGGACCTTGAATCACCCCTTGATTCTAATTCAATTCTGACCTCATTTAGTGTTTGCTTCAATTTATCTAACACATTTTCCTGCAATCAATGTTGCTTACTTTGCACCGAGAAAAAATATGTAATAAAATGGGTATTCAAAAATATAGAAATTTTGTATTTAATATTTAAAATATATCAAAAATGTAGGCCATTTTTTATTAGGTTTGCTTTTAACTTCTATAATGTATCACTGTGCATATCTGCTTGACCTGCTGCCACACATCAAAGGCACTTTCTTGGGGTCAGGTCTACTTTTACCTCCACCCTACCCTCCCTCCCTCCCTTAGCTTTCCTCGCCTCGCTTGACTGGAGCCGCTCCATAAATCAAAGACTATGTGACGAAATTTTCTTGCAACCGAGTCGAGGCAGATGCTACACGAAAGCCCAACAGAGAGAGAAGAATATTCACAATTTGTTTACATTGTTCGTTCAATAAAGTCAAGGCGCCGTCATCGGCATTGTGTGACCTCGATTACAGCCCCGGGAATTGTCACAGTTTAGTTTTGAATTAAGTTTTATGGCTGGTTTTTTGGGGGGAGGGTAAAAGTTTTACTACCACAGGACCCAGTTCAAAGTTGAAAAACCTCAAAACACACACACGAATTTTGAGGGAAATCAAAGCCAGTTGAATAAAATATTTATGTGGCAATTAAATGAAAGCACATGTTGAACACGTGTTACTTCATTCAAAAAAGGGAAGAAGGATGTGGCCTGGGAAAATGCTTGAAATTTCCCCAAGGCTTCATTGTGTCATTAATTGAGACTGTGTGTATGCATCACCGGAAAGGAGAGCAACTTCCGCTGATCCGTACTTGATTACAATCAAATGTGCACAGGGAGAAAATACATAAAATACAGGAGAACATATATGTTTAAGAATAAATATATAACTAACATAAGATATGGGATTTAATATGCCTTGCAAATTAATAAAGTGTCAGGTCAAAACCCACATCATTAAAAACTTCGAAAGGATGCTTAATTTTGGGCGGCTTTACTCCATCTCCATCTCCCTATAAATTTTCTCCTGGTGAAGATGTGATACAGACTGCCTTTATTTGCCTGCAGGCTGGCTGCGTCCTTCGGTTGAGTTCTGCTTCTGCTTCCCTGCGTGTCCTGCAGCCAGACAATGTGCACTTCTCTCTGTGTGTGTGCAAGAGGGGGGTGGTGTTCGTGAGTGGGCGACTGTTGAAGGCCATGTTCAAGTACAACCCCTTTCCCTGACAGACCTTTGTTTGCTTTTGATTTGCGCTTTTTTCGCGGTGCAGTTCCGCTTTTTCCTTTCTCTCCCGCATTTTGTTTACTTTTTTGATTTCGATTTCACATCGAAAGCATTAAAAATGCATATGCCATGATTATTACACATACGCCCTGTGGTACGCCAGACATTTAATATTTATGAAATAGTGAGAGAGAGACGGAGGAGCAGCAGAAACCAAAATAATAACAATAATAAACAAAACAAAGAAAAACAAATGGCGGTAAATCCTTAATCCTTACTCATGACTGCACGCACGGTGGCCGGGTATTATTACGCCCGTGTGCGTCATGAGGCCAGTGGCTGTCAAACCGTTTCGCTAATTACTCAACACAAACCTAGATTTTATCTCATTTGCAAGTGAGTCAGCTAGAAAAACGAAGGCGGCAGCTAACAACAACAATTAACAGTTAAACCAGGACGAAGGACAAAGTCATACCAATTACACTGAGCAGCTAATGTTTGAAGAACTGAAAAATAAAGATTAGCTTTTTAAATACTAAATTCTTAGCTTTAAGAATAATTATGATAAAGGTAAAAACTACAAATTAAATAACTAACATTTATATTAATTAACAAAATTTTAAAAGAAAGTTTAGACAAAGTTCCCAAGTATTTACAGAATTTAGAAACTCCCTTCTACAACTTTTTTGTTTCATAATTAATCATTCTATTTGTCGAACCAATTACGTTCTGGCAACGAAACAAAAGCCAGCCATTGCCACTTCTGTGTGCTCTAATTGCTCATTAATATTCAAATTAATAGTTGAACAAAAGAGGTCCTTTACAAATGGACTCAACCTTGCTGTCTAGTGCCTCTGCCCAGGCCATCGCCTCTCACAGCTGGGGCCAACCATTGGCGCCAACAATCTTCTGACCCTGCTGGCTGCTGTGGCAACAAAAGCTTTCACTCAAACGGAGCAGCTTTGACTCAAATGCCCCCCCAAAACGCGGGAGACCCATTCTAGAGACTGATGCTTAGCGAATTGAATTCAATTCAATTTAGTTCGAAAACGCCGCTCACAATGAAAAGTCGGTGAAAAGTCTCCGTCTCCGTCGGTTGTAACAGAAATTGAAAAACAAGTACAGGAGCGAGTGAAGTAATCAAGTCTCTAGGGAATTCGTTTCGTGCTCGGTGCGTATAATCAGTTTATTTTATGTGTAATCGAGGAAACCGATGTGTTTTGAAACTGGAAACATGTTGACTCAATACAAAAATATAGAACTTGATAAAAATATACAAAAATCGTGCCCGAAGCCCTGAGCTATAATTGCCCCACTCTAAATATATATATGCAAATGTCGGATACATGTATTTATTTGGCTTTCCGTTCGGTTTGGTTATTCTGTGTGAATTTTAGATGAAAGGAATTTTTGCTATCTAAATATGTAGTACAAGCAATTGCATATTTTTCTTAAATAATTCCAAAGTGAAAAGAAAACCCAAAATAAGTATTTTGAGATACAAATATTTAAAGAAAAAGATAGCGGCATTTATAAAGTGTTTGGGATATTTTTAGCAGAGTGAAAAAAGTGGAAAAACCATGCAAAACACAAACGATATGTGCAACATTAAATCAATTTTAATTTATTCATGATTCTATCTTGATGCTTGCATGTTTAATGTTTAAACCTTTTAGTATCTTAATTATTTATACAAATGTGTGAGGCCATGGATTGCCTAGTGATAACTCCATTGAATCTTTATTTCAGATGCACGAAAAATTCGACAAGCATAAATAAACCACATTCGACACACACCACACACACGCACACCCCAAGCAAAGGAGCAATCTAAGCAATGAGGTGATGCCACAATTAAATTAAATTATATTTATTTATTTATCAGTTACTTAGGCACATTTACACGGCAGCACTAACAAATTCCGTACATATAAAGTAACAACATTAACATTTATCCATGTACCCGCGGACTACGTCATCGCCCAGAAACCTGAACGAATGGCCAAGGAAATAAATTTGAGCAAAACAAAAAACACAAAAAAAAATAAAGCAACAAAAAAGCAGAAAAACCATGTTCAGTTCAAGTTCTTGGCAATGGGAAGTCTCCCCATCATTTGAAGGCAGACAAGCTTTGGCAGCCAGTCTCGAATTAAGTCTCTCGCTTCCTCTCCAGCTCCACTCTCACTCTCGGTTCTCGTTGCCTCCAAGTGGAATGTATTTTGGGTTGCCTTTTTCGGTGGGGCTGGGGCCCATTCAACAGGTGCCCAGCAGCTTAGAACGAAACAAAATGTAACAATTCCCCAAGGGCCACCTACCCTAACACTGTGAATAATTTCTTTTATGCATCTTATCCTCTGCTGCATGTTTCTGCTTTTTAACTAATTTAAATCTTATATAAAAAAGGTTTTTAAACGTTCCTCCCTAAAATATATTTACTTTTTCAACAAGAACATTTACTTATAAATGCTAAAAGAAGTTTATATTAATTTAAGCTAATTTCTCACTGTGCCACAGTTAAGGTTAAATGTTGGCAACTCTCGAAATTAGCAAAGCTCGTAACAGGAGCTGTTATCCCCCTCTTGGGGGGTCTCCTGCTTCCCCCCTTGTTTAGCCAAGAATTCCGCTTTGTGCAAATTTCTGGTCCTCCACCTTTGTTGTTAACAACAAACAAAGCGTGAAAAAGTGTAAAACGCTGAGGTTGTAAATCTCCTGGAAAGTTTGGTTTGGCAGATTATTCAAGTCAAGGTTAGGCATAAAATGTGAATGAGGGTGTGTGTAGGCTAAAAGAAAATTACGGCTATATTATAATGAGTCCCCGAAGTCACCGCAATACAAAAAAATAATAATAAAGAAAGAAAGAAAAGCGAGAACGAAAGGTAAACAATGAGAAATATTCTGGGAAATTTGAATAAAGTCAACAGCTGCTAAAGCGTTGAATAATTAAAAGAGACATGGAAATAAAAGGAAAAGTTTTAGGGCAACAGAATAAATACACTTTTAAGACTTTATTAAATAAAATAATTTAAGAAAATGGGTCTAAAACAAACATTATAGTTGAAAAAGTCGGTTAATAATTAAGAGCTTGATTTTATTATAACTTACAAGTAAATAAAAGTAAAATAATTTTTGAAAACAATTATAATACCCTCAAAAACTAGAACACATTTCAATAAACTAAATAAAGTTAGTGCATTACCTTTTATCTTAGATTCCATTATCCTTGATACCCACAAGCTTCCTTTCTTTTATGACCAGCAAACTTCGCAACAAAGTTGTGCTACCCCTCAAAGAAATGAAAGCTATTTTGTGTATCCACTCAACAGGTAACGCGGTGGGTGGTGGAGAGGTGAGAGCACCAGCAGCAGAAAACCACCATCGTAAAACTGTGTCAATTTACCCCACCCAACCCACACGGCGTATGAGCAATGCGAGACTCTATTAAAGAAATTAAGCTACGCAAACACAAAAAATGGGAGGAGGCAAGAGGTGTTCATAGATGTTATTGTGTACGGCGTAGATACTATATAGACTGCCGGAGAGGCATTCCAAGATCACATTTCTAGCTGTTAGTATGACATCATCATTATGATGGCTTCGACGCCGGGCATCTTAGCCGGCAAACGCTAATGAGTCAGCTGCTGCCTCTCTCTCGCTTAGCAAGCTTTATAATCGGAAATATCTGGTAAACAACATTTTTTTATAATTGTATACATTAATATATATTTTCTAGCGATAACACCACGTCGGTGCCCTTGGCTCAGTTCGTGGACCCGCCCAACCCCACTGAGGCTGAACCCTTTGTGCCCCTGGTGGAGCCAAAAAAAATGAGTGAATCCCCAGTGGCAGCCACACCTGCCACACCAACCGGCAATGCCAATGGCCATGGCAATGGCAATGGAACGCCAACAGAGGCAGCTACCACAGTGGTCACAAAGCCCGCCGGCGATGATAATAGCATCTTCTCCATCTTCTACACGGTTGGCAAAAAGGTGGCCATAGTGGGCTCCATCTATTTGGTGGGCTACATGGGCTGGTCGGTGGCCTGGCTAATAGCTCCCGTCATTCTGTCGGTGGCCCGTGACCAGTTGGCCAAGACGTCGGAAAAGAAGCGAGATATAGCCAAGGCATCGGCCTTGGCCTCCGAAAAAGATGTGATCCTGGCCAGAATTGATGAATTACCTGCTTGGGTTTACTTTCCAGATGTAGAGCGTTGCGAGTGGCTGAATAAGGTGGGCCTTAAAATTAAGAAAAAATTTTTATATTTAAAAATTGTAAATACTATATTTTATTTTAGATCTTGAAACAAGTGTGGCCCAATGCCAATCACTTTGCTCGCACTTTGGTTAAGGAAACCATTGAGCCCAATGTGGCCCTGGCTTTGGCCAACTACAAAATGAATGGCTTTCGCTTTGATCGCATCATTCTGGGCACCATTCCACCCCGCATTGGTGGCGTGAAGATCTACGACAAGAATGTGGATCGGAATGAGATCATTATGGACCTGGATCTGTTCTATGCCAGTGACTGTGACATTAACTTCTATTTGGGCGGCATGAAGGGTGGCATTAAGGACTTCCAGATCCATGGCTGGGTGCGTGTGGTGATGAAGCCCTTGATTAGATCAATGCCCCTAGTGGGAGGCCTGCAGATCTTTTTCCTGAACAATCCAAATATTGATTTTAATTTGGTGGGAGTCATTGACTTTATGGACATGCCCGGACTGAGCGATTTGCTGCGAAGGATCATTGTGGAGCAGATAGGCAATGTGATGGTGTTGCCCAACAAGCTGCCCATCTCTCTGAGTGAAGAAGTCTCAGCGGTGGCTCTCAAGATGCCGGAACCAGAGGTAAATAAAAAAAATTTAATTATTTATTTTAATTTTAACTTCATTCTTTTCTGATATTTCCACAGGGCATCCTTCGCATTCATGTGGTGGAGGCCAAGGACCTGATGAAGAAGGACATCAGTGTGCTGGGTAAGGGCAAGTCTGATCCGTATGCCATTATCAATGTGGGCGCCCAGGAGTTCAAGACCCAGATCATAGACAACAATGTGAATCCCAAGTGGGACTACTGGTGCGAGGTGCGTATTCTTGCAGAGGCTGCTTGCTGGGGGATTCCCCCCCACCGAATCCGTATCCCGAGAGCTTGTTGCGTTGCTTAATGTAGTCTGCTGTTGTTGTCAATCGATTGCTCTGCATGCTACCAAAAAACCAACACGAGTCCACCGATTATTATATTTGCATAGTTCTCGTTGTTTTTCTGCTATTTGGTTATTTCCATTTTGATTTCTTTCATTCTTTTATCACTCGATTTATGTTGCTTGCAACAGGCAACAGTTTTTATTGAAATGGGTCAATTTGTCGAGATACAATTGAAGGACTCGGATGATTCCAAGAAAGACGAGCCCCTTGGCAGGTAAGCAAAATATTAAAATTTTCATTTTCTTGAGTTAAACCCCCTGCACCACCCACAAACCCCACATTTGAATTGCGACGCGTCGTGTGAGTAATGTTTGTTGATTGAACTGATAGTCCTTTTGCATGAACCGATAAGGACAGGCTATATATCCTTGACTCTGTTGCGCTCTGCTCTATATACTCTCTCTCTATATATATTTTTGTACCACCCAAAACACTCACACATTTGTTCTTCTAGGCGTGTATTTTTACCACCATAGGCCACTATATTGGGTTTTCTTTGTGGGACTATGATCAGACAATGCCAGGTGTACAGAGCGATGATGTATTGGGCAGGTTGTATTGCCGCATGAAACTGCATTCACAATTCGTTTGTTTGTTCTCTGTTTCTATTTTTTTTTTTAGTTTTTTTTTAGACTGTCTTGATTTTTATTTATGTTCTGAATGAATTTACTAACAACAGCACTTGCGTGAAAAACAACACCTCGGTGTGATGGGATATCAAGCGATGCGCGGTTTCCGTTGAGAAAAATTGTGCGGGGATAACGCACAGATGTGACCCAATTTAATTGATTTGATTACCAAATAAGACTTTGATTTTATTTGTTTAGATTTGATTGGATTTTGAAGGGAATTTACTTAAGTCTAGCCGACATAAAATACCTTAAACATTGAAGTAATCTGTCACATTTCGGATTTTAAGGCCATTTAGTTGATTGAGCTGCCAAATTTTATTTATATATTTATATTTATTTACCTAAAAGTAAATCTATAAAAGTCTGCTTTATCAAATTTAAATTTAAAATAAATATTTTGCATATTTTATACTTTTCTAAGCATTATAAATAAATTAACTAAAGTAGATTCTTACTGGTTTATTGAAATAAATTAAATTTTTCCAAATGTCCTGCTTTTATATAAAAATTATCCATTTTACAAACTAAATAAAGCCTTAAGAATATTACAAATTATTGTATTCAATAATTAAATTCTCTTTCCTACTAATTTTCTTACTATTTACCTACTATTTTGTTTATAAAAAATTAGAAAAATTCCCTTTTCAACCGTAGCATCTCAGATATTCTCATCACACTCACCAGACATGACGTATGCCACTAATTGACCCTTGAGAACCCATTTGCATGACCTTTGACACACCAATTTTTAAAACACAAGCCAAAGCTGGAGCACCTTGAACCACAGAAACACACTCTTTGAAATAAATAAATAAAGAACCACCCGAATGCATGCCAATTGACCATATCGTAGTTAGTTGAGAACCTGTAAATAACTACCTTTAATTGAGTCCGTAGAGTTTCTAGATTTGCGCTGAAATTAACCCACTAATAATGCGAACAATGTCTTTTACCTTCGCTTTTGGTTCGAACGATGATTGGATTTATTACATACCCTGTAAAGGCCGTGGTCGAGGTCTCGCAGCATGCGATACTTGTGCTTAGACTCTTTGACTGGGACCGCACTAGTGATGATGAGTCGCTTGGCAGGTTAGGCAACCATTGATTGATTGATTGATTGATAGATTGAACACGATCGAAAACACCCAAGAACAGATTCGACACACTTTAAGCCAAAGAACTCTGTACACAAACGATCGGGTAGAAAAGACCTCAGAAACAGCTTGATTTGGCAGAGGCTCCCTGACCCATGACCCTGCTATTAAGTTAACCAATTAATTATTGTTTCATTATTATTAAATAACATACATAAGTTTTTCATTTGGCTTACAAAATTTATTATTATCTTAAAAACAGAGCAAGCATCGACATTGCCAGCGTGATCAAAAAGGGCGTCGTGGATAGTGTGAGTATTAAATATGTTAAAACTTTATAAACTCCCTTCTAAATCCTTTTAAATTTCCTCCTCCAGTGGCTTACCTTGGAAGATGCCAAGCATGGACTCCTTCATGTCCGTCTGCAGTGGTACAAGCTCACCGCCGATCCTAATGATTTGCAACAAATCCTGCTGGAAACGCAGTTACTGCGTGTGACCTCCATGAGCTCAGCAGTTCTTAGCGTCTTCATTGACTCTGCCAGGCACTTGAAGGTGGGTTTAGTTATTATAAATTTAATTTAACTTAATTTAATTATTCCAATATTAATTTCCCTTTTGCAGCAAGCCCGTTCCAGCTCCAAACCCGATCCCTATCTGGTTTGCAGCGTCAATAAACAGAAGCAGCAAACGGCCATGATAATGCGCGACGATTCCCCGGTTTGGGAGCAAGGCTTCACCTTCCTGGTTAGCAATCCGGACAACGAGAGCTTGAACATCAAGATCTATGACCAGAAGACGGGAAATGACATCGGCCAATACACCTATACGCTGAGCACCTTGCTCAAGCAGTTCAACATGGAGGTGATCCAGCAGCCATTCCAGTTGCAGAGATCTGGACCAGAATCGAAGCTCTACATGTCACTCTCACTGAGGATCCTGAAGCCTGGTGAGATTGACAAGGAATCTGATGCCTTGGAGCAGGTGGCAGCCATCACGCGTAGCAGTTCTGTTAAGACACCAGAGGTGGCTGTGGTAGCACCTCCTACATTTAAGGTTGGCCAGGAATTCTAAACCAAACCAAATACCAAAAATATTTAAATATTCATTTATATTTCCATTAGGATCCTCAGGCACCCAGCAAACGTCTCTCTGCTGAATCGCCCATCAGCGAAGAGGCTCCTGCGTTGGCAGTAAAAATCTCGCCGGCTCTTTCTTCGTCCACTTCCAGTGAGAAGCCCATCAGTGAGCTGGCTGCCTCTGTGTTGACCCACCGCTTCCCCGACTCTACCTCATCCGCTGGCGAACACAACCTGGGACGCATTCAGCTCTCGATTCGCTATAGTGCGCAGCGCCAAAAACTGGATGTGACCATTCACAAGATCATGAAGATTCCGCTGCGTGATCCCAGCAACATCCCCGATCCGTATGTAAAGCTCTACCTGCTGCCCGGTCGTAGCAAGGAGTCCAAGCGCAAGACGGGCGTGATTAAGGACAATTGCAATCCTGTTTACGATGCCTCCTTTGAGTACCTGATTTCCATTGCCGAGCTCAGGCAGACGGAACTCGAGGTAACGGTCTGCACACAGAAGGGTTTCCTATCCGGCGGCAGTCCCATCATTGGCATGGTGAGTATACCTACCTAACCCTAATATTGGAAAACCACCCTAAACTCTGGCAGAACGTTAGCAGGCACCTTTCATAATAAATATATTTATAAATTTATTTTTTAATTAATTTATTTTTCAGCTGAAAATACCTCTGGATGATGCTGAGATTACCACGCAGTCTGGCTTGAACTCCTGGTTTGACTTGCAACCTGAGATGCGACACGAGTAAGGAAATCGAAGCACAGGAAATGCAAAGTCAGAGTCTCATTTAAGCACAATCAACTCAAGAAAAACTTAACACTTTTTTACCAATCGCACTTAAATTTTTTTAAATATTTGTTATGTGTATAATTTATTTGGTATAGCTTCGGTTGGTCTATAAAACCCCTAACCAAAACCCAAGCAAAGCTCTCTTAGTCGTGCCTCTATATTTAAAACTATCAAATTTATTGTAGTCGAATAAAACGAACTGTGTTTTCAACAAAACTGAAGAGTGGTTATTTAAAATGATTGGGAGTTGTCAAAAAATTTTATTTATTTAATTTATATTTTTTCCTTGTATTAAAATGTTCTAAAAAAAAATCTTTATGGAACAATTCTTAATTTTATTATTGTAATGAATTTAAAATATATAACGTAAAAAACCATTTTTGCACATATTTTAAATTTCACTTATACAGGAAAGACATCTGCAGAGGATGTACATACATACAAACCAGAGGGCGGTTTTCCATCGCACACTGTATTTTATGATTCCCAACCCCGTTTTCCGCAATGTGTTCGTATAAATAGCGCACGCTTCCCTTGAACTTCGTTCTTGCTTCGGCAGAACATATACTAAAATTGGAACGATACAGAGAAGATTAGCATGGCCCCTGCGCAAGGATGACACGCAAAATCGTGAAGCGTTCCACATTTTTTTGTAACTTGCAGAAGCTATGTAATAAACAAAATATTTTTATTTATAATATTTTTTTTATTTACTTTAGTGATCCCCCAACACTTTCTTAAACTAAACAAAACACATTAAAAATTAAGTCCTTTGTATTTATAAAGTATTTTCTATTTATGTTGAAAATAATTCACAAGCACTGTCCTCTACTAAACAAAACACATTAAAACTAAAGTTAGAGTTATTATTATATTTACTTTATTTTATATTTAGAAAAAAAACTTCATAAAAGTAGTTCACAAGAAATCAAACACAAAAGACTTAGGCAACGAACTTTACTGCGTTTGTGTTTTATTTCTTGTGAACTATTTTTAAAAAGTTTTGTGTTAAAATAATCTAAAATGTAATAAAAAGAACTTAATTTTAATGTGTTTTATTTAGTTTATTACGAAGGATCTTGTGAATTGTTTTTAAGATAAATAAATATAACATTATAAAAACAAGGGACTTAAATTTGTAATGTGTTTTGTTTAGCTTAAGAACGTGCTGGGGAATATTTTTTTTACATAAATAAATAGAAATTTATAAATATAAAAAAAATTTATCTTTAAAGCGATTTATTTAAGTTTAAAAGATGGGCAAATGCTATTTCTAAAAATGTTTTAAAATTAAAGTATAGACAATTAATATACTATTTCGTGGGGGGCAAAATTTTTTAAACAACCGGCAAGTTACAAAAAAATGTGGAACGCTTCACGATTTTGCGTGTCATCCTTGCGCAGGGGCCATGCTAATCTTCTCTGTATCGTTCCAATTTTAGTATATGTTCTGCCGAAGCAAGAACGAAGTTCAAGGGCAGCGCGCGCTATTTATACGAACTCATTGCGGAAAACGGAGTTGGGAATCATAAAAGACAGATTGCGATGGGAAAGCACCCTCCGGTGTTGGCGTTTCAATTATATGTACATAGCTCTGTAGATGTCGTTCGCGTGTAAGCGGAATGTAAAATATTTGTAGAAATGCTTTTTTGCCTCACATATTTTGTAATTATTACAATAATAATAAAATAAAGAATTGTACCATAACTATATTTTTTTTTAATAATTAATTTTAAACAACATTTTTTGAATACAAATAGACAAAAAAGGCACCACTGTTGCTATGCCAATTTCGGAGAATTTCTTTGTGTATTTATTACTAAAATATTTCAAATTCAAAATAATTTTAGATAAAGAAATGTATTTTAATAAAAATTACTAGGAAACAAAAAGTAATTAGAATTAAAAAAATATTCTTAGCACAAAAATTAAAAAAAATAAATAGTTTAAAAATTCGGCGTCCCAATATAATTTTTTTGTCTACCTTAAAATGGAAAGGTGAAATTAAACTCATAATGTTTTCTGCTTTCGCCATTGTTTATTTTATTTCTTGAATATGTATTCAATTTGGTATGTATTTAATAATATAGACAATTGTTTTCTCCTTGACGTACATATTACATCTGACGTGTTTATTTAGACATAATAGTTATGTTTTTGTTTCCTTTAACTTTTGCTTAATGCGTAATATGCATACAAAATTTGAAATTTTCAACACAGTTGTTTCATTATAATTGTTTATTCATATTCTCTTGTATTTTTATGCATTGTTCAAATAAATTTGTATTCTTTCAATTTTTTTGGTTCTGGCAATGCACTTGGCCAAGGGTTCTGGAATTTGGAACTCCCTTCAGACTGATTCAAGTGCATTATCTTTTATAATTTTTATTTCCCTTTTTAGTTCGTATCATACCTAATTTTTAATAATTTGAAAATACATAATTATGCACTGTTATTAATATATATATATATATGTATATATTTATATTTATATGCTTTAAATGGACACATGAATCAGGCTTAAAATGTACTCGTATATAAATAATAGTTACATTCCAAATGGTTGTTTTTAGTTACTTTGTCGAATATGAATCTTGAACTTTGTTTTTCCATTTCCAGCGTGTTTTCTTGAGGTAGTTTGCTTAGTTTCGTTATTTATGTATATAAAAGTTGGTTTCTCTGAAGCACATTTATATAAAGCACACACATTGACAATAACCGTAACATTTAGGTATAAATTGTTTGTTTTGAATTCTTATCACTTATGCAATGAGCTTAAGCTCCCAATACATGACTTTGAAAACCCTAAAACTGATGGCCAATTTTGTGTTTTTTTCTCTCTTCATTTATAACTTATGTGCGCTCAATTTGTTTTTGTTTTTTTAGTTTATGTTTAAGCCTAGATTAACAACTACAATTTGTTATGTCCACGTGTTCATCGCTGTGATACGAGTACCTAAGTTCTAAGTTTTTAACTTGAATCACTTGTAGTTTGTATTTTCGTTCTCATTCTCAGTTAGAATGTTGATTTTCCCCACCGAAAGTTAATTCTTTTGATATCAATTGAACACAACACGTTAAGCAACAAATAGCAGTAAGAAAGGCTACAAATAGATAATGGAAACTCGAACCAAAATCGGAAAAAAGGATAAACCCGTGTCCGCACAACAAAGAAAATTTGAATACAATATCACAAAATTAGCATCGAAGCAGAGCAAAAATATTCATTTCGATAATGCAATATTAGAATAAAACTCAAAATGTATTACGTTTTTGTTTTGTTTTTGTTTTTTGTTTCTTATATTTTTATCAAAATAAATTTTGGATTAGCCCGCAAAGTGAAAAGGTTGTAACTGAAGCCTTGAAAGTGTTTTCATGTGTGCCTAGAAATTAATAAATTATAATTTATATTGAAGGTATTTCATATGCAAATCGTATGGGTAATATAAAAACTTAAAACTACTGCATTCTCAGTTATTGAGTTCAAGCATGAATCAAACTTAAAGTTAACATCAAGAAATAAAAGCATAAAAAGAAAATTAAAATTATATCACCACGCATGTATATATATATATATATAGAATATAGTTAAATTAATCGAGTTTCGCACAAACATTTTCATTCTCTTGGCGAAACAATCAAACTTCCTTTAACAAAATGGAAAACTTAAGAACAACCTAGGACCATAAAATATATGTGTATATATATATTGGATATGGGTCAAAACAATTAGGATTACCAATAAATTTAATATGTGGGTATATATGCATACATGTTCAATATAAAAGCTCTCTTCTCCACATTGAGTTAGATGTAAAAAAACCTAAGACTAAAACATTGAACCAAATTATACAGAATTAATGTATATATATATTATAGGTATATAGCGTTGAAAACTTAAACACATAAATCGCAGTTGTATATAACTTATTCATGTATGATTTTTAGCATTCCAGTTATTGTAATTCCAATAAAATCAAACGTATTTAAACCCTACCCTTTTTCTTATTCGTTAAGCAGGTAAAACTGGTAGCGAAGTCCTACGAAAATTTACGTGCTCTCCTCATCTAACATTTCGTTCCTTAACAATCTTAAAAGCTAAACAAAATGTTGTATTTTTGTAATTTTTCATTTTCCATTTTAGGTTTTGTTTTGTTTTGTGGTTGCCTCTTTCTTTACGTTTTTTGTTTTGTTTCATTTCGTTTCAATTTGTTAATGTTGCATTTTCAAAAGGAATATTTTGTTAGTGGTCGTCAAAAAAATTATATATCCTTCTATTTCCTGCCATACAAAACATACTAAGCCCAGGCTCATTAAATCACAGTTATATATCTCGGTTATCCATATTATATCACTCAAGCAGAACATTGTAACAGAAAGTTGTATTTTGAGGAGGGTTGAAGGTGTCATCGGTTTCCCCCGATGATCTCCATATCGCTGCATCCAGAAATAAATCTTTGCTGGCCGTCGATTCATTACATTCCAAATCCAATTTTTCACTTAAATCGGCTTCAGCTGCTGTTTTGTTTTGGGGCATATCTATAGGTCTAAGCTCGTTAAAACTAATCTTGATGGGCGGTTCGTTGGCTTTGCATTTTCTGTTTTTGGTCTACGATGATTTGCGCAGCTCCTCGAGTCCTCCATTCGGCATGCCGCCGCGCATATTCTCCAGCACTTTGTTAACGAAGTCCGTTGAACCGCCTGCAATGCGAATTCCAGCTGTGGAAATAGGGAAATGCATTGGATTAGGTTCGGAAAAGCACAGTCAGGTAGGTATTACTTACACGAGGCGGTGGCGTAAATGCGTGCAATTTGCTGATCCACCTCCTCGGTGGATTCGCCGAGAGTTTTGGTGCGATGCTTCAGGGCCAAGGCCTGCTTGAGCTCTGCGATGCCATTCATTAGGCGCTCTGGAAAGCGGATGATGAGGATTAATATTAAATATAACTTAATATGGCTTCTCCTTTATACTCACTGTGTTCAATTTCAAGGCCATAGAGCTTGATCTTGTTAGCCTCGTGCTGGGCCTTCTTCTTCAGGCGGCAGGCGCGCGAGGCCAGCTTGTTCTTCTCCTTGCGCGACTTGGGACGCACGTTGAAGGGCAGCTCGGAAACCGGAGTCATGTCGTTGATGGTGCGGCTAAGCTTATCCAGCTCCTTGCCAATGTTATGCAGCTTTCGGGCATTGGGAGTCAGATCGTTGCCATCGCCCTTGCGGGCTTTTCCGCTGTGCTGTTAATTTACAAACATAACAAATTAGTTTCTGTTTAATATTTTATATAAATTTCAAGTACCTTGTACACCTTAATGCCCCTCACGGAGCAGGTGGGACTAAAGACGGGGTCCGTCACCTCGTTGAGCACATGCGGATCCTCGAGTTTCGACTGGAAGACCAACCTCTTGCCCTTGGGTCCCTTGGCCTGGACATTGTACTGCCAGAAGAAGCGCTCCTTGCCCTTGCTACTGGACAACTGATTCGGTGTCGAGGTGCGCGTGTCGTCCTCATCACCAGATAGACCATTATCGCTACTAAAGTCATCATAGTTGTCGCTGTTCTCGCTGGAATTGTCATCGTCATCGTCCTGCGAGAAGTCAATGCCATCGGGAGACAGAACACTTCCTGTGCTCAGGGAGGAGAAGCTCTCGGCCTCGGCCAGTGAACCGGTGGAGAGTAAATGCTGTCGCGGCTCCCGACGCATCCAGATGTGTTCCAAGCCCAGGTGAGTGGGCGCCGACGAGCTCAGCCGGCTCAACTGGGAGCTTTCCACGCCGCTCTGGTAGCCAAACGATTTGCGCACAGCCGATCCCGGGGTCTGATTACTGGCACCAGTGCCATTTCCCGAGGCGGAACTGCCGAAACCGCTGCTGCCGCCAGGACTCAGGGCAGCAGATTGACTAAGGATTGAGCGTTCCGGCGGCGAGGACATGGCAAATCCCTTCTTGATCAGCTCCTGCATGTTGCGTGACTTCACCATCTGGTACTGAGGACGATTGGCATGCGGCGGTGGCGGTGGGGTCAATGGCGACTGGGAAGCCTGGCTGCCGGGCGAGAAGCTGGCGGAGAGCTGCTGCTGTTGCTGCGCCTTCTGCGGAGTGCTGTGATAGATCTCATACGGACTAGTGGAGGAACTGTTCGACGACTGCTGCTGCTGCTGCTGCTGCTGGGTGAGCGTGAGCAGCGTCTGCAACTGGGGCAGGCTGCCGACCTGCAGCTGCTGTTGATTCTGCTGCTGCTGCTGCTGTTGCTGTTGTAGCAGCTCCATGGGCGGCGCCACCAGCGAATCCTGTCCTGAAGCCTGCGGCGACAACAGGAAATTGACACTTTGAGAGACTGTGGTCTGCGGCAAGAAATCCTCAATGTTTCCAATGACATCCAGGAAATCGCCACCATTCAGATCGGACAGATCGGCTGCTTGGATCTCGGCCTTGTCGTTGGGAAAGATATAATCATCGTCCAGGCTGAATGGCTCGTGTTTGGTATGGATAATGGCACTGCTGATATCACTCCACATGGCATTCGAGTTGGGCGTCATCTCGTAGAACTCATTCTGGCTGACGGTGTCCTGGAGCAGCGCATGCTCGCTGACATTGAGACTGAGGCTATGGCTCATGTCGGGCGTAAAGAAGCCGCCAGCGAGACCACCGCCTCCCGATCCACCCACGCCATTGCTGCTGGCCACACCACTGGCATTGCCATTGTAGAGCCCGGTGCTCAATGGAGAAGCGGCGCTGAGGCTAACATCCTGCAGCAGAGTGGGCGACAGGGATGCAGCATCCAGGGCGTCGAGACCAAAGTCTGAGAGCTCGCCCAGCGCCAAATGCGAGTGCTGCAACTGATCTTGCTGCTGCTGTTGCTGCTGCTGCTGCTGCTGCTGTTGTTGCTGCTGCTGCTGATGATGGTGTTGTTGATTTTGTTGGTGGGTCATGCTGGGCAATGTGTGTATAGGACTGGGATGATGACGCGGCGTCTGCAGATCCGGCTGCTGATACGGATGATGATGGCTCTGGTTGTGGTTACTGCTGCGCGGTATAGTTATGGCCGTTGTACTTAACATTACATTACAGGTGTTTGTGGTGCTGGTGGAGCAGTTGCTGCTGGTGCTGCTGCTGCCGCTTAAACTGCTGCTAGTGTTGTTGTTATTATTGTTAGCGTTAGTGTTGCTATTATTATTACTGTTACTGCTAATGCCATAGCCCGTGTTGATGGTCAACGTGGGCAGGGCCGCACCCACAACACTGGAGCCCAGCGAATACAGATCGTATTTGAGTGCGTTGCTGCTGCTGTTGGAGCCTGTGTCAAAGAATTCCGATGACATGGGATAAAGCTGATTCTCTGTCATTGTATTTTCAGCGGGCAAATGCCGCTTTGCTCTAGGATAGTAGCTTCTCCTGATCCTACTCCTTCTACAGCTTCCAAATGGGAGGGTTGGGGGGCACCAAGGCCCGGCGCTTAGTTCACTTGTGGTATCTGCAATGAAGCCAAGAGAGACAGAGAAATCGAATCAGACTCTAGTTGTAGCGTAAAACGAGACGGCGGCTAATTAAATGAATATATTATGGCGTTTATTATGCCCAGACAACCTTGGCGGCCGCCAGCATTGGCATTCCCATGCACAGGAAAAAAGAAAAAGGAGTCCCAGCTAATGGTAAACAAACTGGAAAAGGTTATTTATAAATGAAATGCCTTGACATTTTATTGGTTCTTTAATCCACGAAACATATTAATTATTTAAAAAAGAATACTTAGTACCAAAGCTTTCTTTCTGTGTATCCATTGACTGGCTGACTGACTGGTAACTAGTTTCCCATCGAGACATTTCAGCCCAATTCCGATGAACTTATAGATAGTATGCTAAGTACTTTTGCAGCTGTTATCTAGGCGGAACTAAAGCCAAACCCAATACAAGATAGTAATTGATGGGCTCACGTGTTCAGGCACAACACGTGATTACTTAGTTAAATATCTACATAAATTATGGCAGGGGAATGGTAAAGGTTTTAATAAAATAAATTAAATAATCATGATAAGATTAGGGTAAGGTTTCCCTTGGCTATTTTTACTTTCCCTTGGCTATCTCTGACTTGAAATCCCTTCTTCAGGCCTATAAACTAATATGAAAACAACCTGATATGGCACTAAAAACTTATGAGATAAAGCCATCCAATCTTTTGATGACTCTTAAAAAAAAAACAAATGTGCAAATCCAAGAGCCAGCCAACTTAACATTATTCAACGTTTGTTATTGTTATGGTTATCGCCTATTTTTAAGCAGAAAAACAACAGCGATAGAGACCCGGTTCGCTCTTTTCCCTCAATTTTTTTTTTTTTTTTTTTTTTTGTGACTGATTTGGTGATCAACAAATTTTTGAAAGCAAAAAAAAAGAGCAGAGAAATCATCAACAACTTTGTTTTGCACATCAAAACAACCAAAAGGAAAAAATAGCAAAAACAAAAATCAAAACAAAAGAGGAATCAAGAATTGGCCAAAAGTTTTATATTTTTTTTTTTTGGCAAAAATTAGTAAGCCATTTTGGGGTTCGATTCGAGCCGATTCTTTTGGTTTATTCTTCGTTTCCGATCAGGTGAAAGGCCTGAGAGGCGGATCAGGAGGAGGTGCCCGGCCGCCTGCTATTGTTGTTTTTCATTTGGCTGCCCGATAATAAATATTAATTAGTTTGTTTACAAAAGAAAATACAACATTCTCGTTTTCCATTTAATGTTCATAAATCAGGAATGAAAAGTGCATCTAGTATAAGGGATTTGCCACAATTTTGCGCGGCGCATTTTGGAAAAATTTGAGAAGGAAACGGCCTTGGCGAGTAACACAACTCACAATTAAAGGTGAGCCGGAAGAGGGTCTCCAGAGATGTAAGTCTTTAGAAAGAATACTTAAGCCATTGATCAATTTTCTTTAGGAGATTGCCTTAGTCATTTCGAACTCTATCCTGATTCTGACTTATCTTCCGCCCCTTTTACAGCCGATAAGTGAGCCCGCATTCCGCTTGATAAGGTCCACTTTGCATTGCTTCCGATCTGAACTTTGTAATGCCCCCTTCAGGCGTCAAGGTCACACTTTATATAGAGTTCCATATAGAGGGGGGAGGGCCACTCGATACACAACACAACACTAAAACTCAAACACAAAACTCAAACCCAGACGAAATTCTACTTTGCTAAGTGATATGCTTGTTTCTCTGGTTTCTTTACATTATTGCTATTTCCTCTTGAAATTGTTTAATATTCGTCAAAGGTAGCTGAACGCGTTGAAGGCCAAACAATAAAAAAAAAACAAAGCGAGAACCGAACCAAACCGAAACAAACACCAAAACATAGGAACCAAAAACCCGAATGGGGCGCTTATATAGTATACTTTATAAATGCTAAATACATATATGTACTTCAAACATGGAAATAGACGCGAAGGGGCAAACGGGAAGGAATTTATTACAAATTTGCTGCCGAATAAAAAACCAGAAGACAGAAGAAGACGAAATCCCCAAGTGGAATTGTACGAAAAAAAACATGTGAAGAAGACGAGCAAACATCGACGAAGGAGCCATGGAAGAGGGCACAATAAAAGCTAAACAAGCAAAACAAAAAATAATAAAACTATTCTAAAGTTCCCTACTCACGCACACAGATGCGTTGAGTTAATGAACGCGAAATGTTTGAAGGGGAGAAGTTCTAATGGTGAAAAAGAGGGGGTGAAGGCAGCCAACGAACATCTGATCCAAAGCTTTATGATAGCGAAGAGGCAGAGGGAGAGAAGACAAGAAGAACAAGAAGAATTAAGAAAAGTAAATAAAAGTAAAGCCAAAAAAAAGTATCTACAGTTAAAAATAATTAAGAAGGACTTTTCAAGGAAAAAAGAAGTAAAAGACAAAATAATTTAAAATTAAAATTAAAGTAACAGAAAAATGCAAATTGATTATAAAGAATTTTCCAAAAATTTGTATTCTCTTAGAAATAAATTCTCTGCATTTCCGTCTATATTTTATATATTCCATCTTCTAGTTTCCACATTACTGAATCCCACCTGTAGCTCTGCAAGCAACAAGCTAAGAAAACTAATAAAATCCCAGGGATGAGCACGTGAAGAGCTTTGAATTCGGATGTCTAAACTCCCGCAGGGGTCAAAGTACAGAGCTCAAGTTCCAGGCGTGACAATAATGCAGCACTTTTCGTGACTAATTTCGAACAACGAAAGGGAAATGGAAGTCGGAATTAAAAAATATATATATTTAGATATCGCAATCAAAATGAGCAATTTCAACACACGCTGAAATAATGCAATAATAATAATAACAATTATCGAGGAAAGTTAACTACAAAAAAAAGGAAGATGAAAAAAAAACAGTTAGCGTGGCTGAAAGCCGCCGAGTGGTGAGAGAACGCAAGTGGGAGAGCACGAATTTTAAGCGAGCCCAAGGTCAAAACTGTTTATTTTTTATATTTTGTTTTGAATGTATAATTTATCGCAGTATTGCCTTTGTTTTCCACTCACCCACACACACACACAGTGCTCTGTACGGCAGAGTTGTAAACAAAACGCGACGCTTGTAAATACAAAAAAAAAAAAAAAAAATATAAATAAATAAAGCTTTGCGAGAGCGTGGGTGCTTTTACTTCGCTCTTCTTTCCTGTAGCGCACTCTCTCGCTCTCGCAATGTATCTTTTTCCAACATATGTTTTCCGTCTATTTGCTTTTGTCGCCATCTTCGTAGATTTTAGTTATTTATATTGGGCCCCCGTACGTGTGTGTGTGATATATATGATGAAGCTTTTGGTAGCTTTGCTTGACTGACGAGTTTTGACTGTTGTTATTGTTTTTATCGCTGGGGTTTTACAAATACAAAGTGTCTGCGCTCTCGGAAGCTTTTTACATTTCGCCAGAATTTATACTAGATACTTTTTTTGTGCAAGTGTGTGATTTCATGTGCTTGTTGATTGCTTGTGTATAAATGTAGATACATAGATACATTTATATGTATGTACGTGTAGTAGAGGCGTTCTTAAGGCATATTTGCACGATTGGCAACACACGAGTCCGCTTAAGACAGATGAGGAAATGGAAATTCTGATGAAGGATCTCCACACACTTATAGCAATGACTCGGATTTGTATAGAAATTACTCATACGACACAGGTTCCAACTAAATGTTGTCAACGGTGCGTATGGGTAATGAATGTTGGAAGATTTTCAGGCATATCTCAGATTACATGGTATTTTTTCATAGATTCAACTTTGATCCATTCACTTTCTTGGTCTGGGAGGGGTTAACAGACTTTCCCAGAATCTCCGATTGGAAATAACCACATCAGCGATCTCCACACCTTTGCCATATTATAGATTTCATATAGAGATTGTGTCAAATCTGTCAGAGTTGGACACACGTTTGCGTTATCAACATTATTTTTGTCGTTTAGAGAATGAGAATTAAGTTCAAAGCAGAGACTAGCTCAAAACAAAACCAATTGAAACGAAAACAAAAGCTAAAACGAAGGAAAAAACTGAGCAAGCGAGCGCAACTTCCGTTCCGCATTATCAATGGGTCAGTGGCAGTGGTCAATGCCTGATGATGATAGTAGTATAAGGTGCTCTATAATATCAATCCTCCCCCTCTGCACCCCCAATCTCCCCCTTTCTTCTTTCTTCACTTTGTGCGGTTTGTTTTCGTCAACATTCGTCATCGCACGTCACATGTTCCGACTGCTGCATGCAGTTTTTTCCTATTCCCCACCACGCGTGCTCTATGTTCCCGTCTCTTTCGTGGCAATTAGACTTCTCTCTCTGTCTGGCCATTTCTTTGTTTAGCAATTTTTGTGCAAGTCACTTTTACCTTTGTCTTGGTTTTTGCTTTGTGCCCCCCCACCACCTCTTTGCTCTAATTTTAGGTACACGCAATTTTTGCATGCACCCACACATGGCTAGAAAAAGCACTTAAATAAAATAAGAAAATTATAAAACATAAAATTCAAAAAAAAAAATATATATATATGTATAATCAGTTTTTTAGAATATTTTATTAAAAATATTTTTAATAATTTCTAAATACTGATTTTGTATTCTTGAAGCTTGATTTATATCTGCACTTTATTTCTCTCTGTGCACACACACAATAAAAACGACACCAACCCACACCCACCCACACATAGATAAACAAATTTATGTTGAGGTAGCCACAGAGCCAAGTGCAAGTTCCTTCGACTTATTTTTAGTGCCCCCGTTTTAGTGGGGGGAGCAATAAATAAAATAGCCACACATACTATACATATGAATGTATATAAATGTAAAGATAGCACGAACCTAGCGGGTGTGTAATGTACAGGGTATTGGTAATTCTACACGATTCTAGCGCTTTTATTTTATTTTATTTTTTTTCGTATTCATATGCCGGAATGTTTAGCATAGCATAGCGAATGTCTGGCAATTGATGATATAACACGCTCTGTCGCATTCGATTTTTGTTTTGTTTTATACTTTATACTTCTTATACAAACAGCTGACGTAAATTGTAAATTGTTGTATTGATTGGAAGAGAGGGAGGGGAGGCAAGGCGCCGATTAGCAAACTTAGGGAAGTGAATATACATTTACACATTTTGGAGGTGAGAGATCTAGGTTGGTTTGTATATAGAACAGAATTTGCATTTGCACATGTTTTAGCTGAACATTTTGAGGATCACATGAAAAGGCTTTAAATATAAGAATCGCTTAGAAAGGTTTTGAATTTGAGAAACGCATAGAAAGGTTTTGAATTTTAAAAACGCATAGAAAGGCTCTGAATTTCAGAAACGCTTTGAAAGGTTTTGAATTTTAGAAATCGTATAGAAAGGTTTTGAATTTTAGAATGGCATAAAAAGGTTCAAAATTACACAAGATTCCATGAAAATGCCAAAAGTAATAACCTTTTAAATTTTCAAACTATTAAAAAAAAAATAATAATAAGATAGGTAGCTCATTTTTGAAAATCTAATAAAATATAGCCAATGATACTAAGCTCCCAAAACTCAAATATTTCTACAGTTTTACAGATACAGATTGACTTAACACACTTGCTGTCTGTGGTTAAGGCCAAAAGAAAGTATCAAAAATTTACCTCGACTCTGGGAACCCCTGCGAAGCAAACCAATCAAAAGCCCAGTATAACTTGTGTTCGCCTCCCCACCGATTCGCTAATAGATAAATAATTAAAATCAATTTATATCGATTTAGCAGCACACAAAGAAATTAGCACAAGTCGTCTGAATACTAAGGCAAACACAGAGAAGATGATACTGCCAGCCAGGCCACAGGGGAGTCTCGTCTCACATTTGCTGAATAGAAAATCGTGACTGTAGAAATTGTATTTGAGTCTGCGACGACGAGTGTGCGGCTTTTAAGAGCGCCAAGTCTGTAGGCTAGACAAATAGAGATGTGCATGCACTCTAAAGGGTTGAGAGGAAACAGCTCCCAATGACGCGATGACGCGACTCGGCGAGGAGGAGGCAGGAACACGTGAGCCGATTTTTAGGAGCCTTTCCCGCGGGGCTTCTTATCGAGCGACGAAGACCCCTCCTCCGGAGCCCGGAGGCGTCTGGTCCGTCAGCTGCTGCTGTCCCGCTACGCCTCTTATCAGCCAACAGCCGCGTGCCGGCAGAGACGACGACAATGGGCACTGGCGCTGATAAGGAGCTGCGCTCAATGGGTCAGGCACTTGCAAATTTTTAGAGCTGTCCCCCAACTGGATGTTGGGAACTTATCTTATCGAGCCCAGCCGGGCGAGAAGAGATAAACCAACACACAAAAGATGGCAAAACTCAGCAAAAATTAAAACGATTTTCGAATCAGGAAGTGCTCTACGCCCCTCACAAAATATTCAAAACGAGAAGAGAACTGAACTGTCTCTCTCCTAGAAAAAACTGACCCAAAAAATAAAGGGATTTCGTCTGCCTGTGTTTGTTTATAAATCCAAAAGTAAATACAAAACAATATTTTATGAGTCAGCGGCACTTAAAAAATCAAGAGACAGCAGCAACAATTTATATATATATATGGTATATATTTTTTTCGTGTTTAAATATTTCTGTGCTAAAGAGAAATTTGAAAGAAAAGCAAACAAGTTTGCTTAATGGCCGCGCATCCGTAGAACAGCCTCTGGAAAGATCACAAAAATCTCCTCCCTGCTTGGCGGCAACAAAGAAAGTTGAAGGCCAGCAAAAGCAAATGACCGTATATAGACTATATGGCCAGCAATTTGAACAAATGAATAATATGTAAAAAAAAAATTGGTTTCAAACAATTTAATTTCGAAAATAAACAAATCAATAAAAGTTCAGGCAAAAGCATGGCTCGTTTTAATGGGGGGGAAACAAGATAATGATGCAATATTCTCAGTTGTTGCCACTATTTTCGACAACTTGTAAATGAATTGAGACATCTGTAATGTGTAAATAATATAATTAATACAGACATATATGACTGTATAACCAGTTATGATAACAACATGTCAGCCAAGTCATTTTTATGATTTTAATATTATAAGAGAGACGATTGAGAAATAGTTTTATAATGGAAATGATGAAATAATTTCTGATTTTAGACGGAAAAACCTATGAGTAATTTTTGATATTTAATTAAAATGTGTTTCAGATTGCTTTCTTTTTTTTTAATATATTCCCATGTTTATAAATACTTGCTATATCAGCAGTCTAATCACACCATATCCGAGACTGCCCTAATTAATATTTTTATATATATTTTTTGGGGTTTTCTTTTTACTGCTGAATTTTTTATTAGGACCTCCGCCTGCTTTACGACTCTTATCGTGGGCTTAACTGTTGAGTCACAGCTGCTGACTCTCTTTGGCTATCAACCATTTAAAGATGGCCTAAACCAAAACTTTTAGCATCAAAAATATAAACCGAGCTGGGTTTGGGGTTCGTTGCGTATACGTAATGTTGTTGTGGCGCCTAGAAAGGCAAACGGGGCGTATGTGCGATTTTGCTTGACTTCAAAACTGGCTCCTAACCCGAGACGAGGGGTAAGTGGATTGGATTGGGCCCCGAAGCTGTGTTTCTCTCTATTGGTGTTTGCCCAACATATGGCTGGTTTTTAGGCATTGTGCTCTTTTGTGGCTGCTACTCACGTGTCGATTTGCCTTTGCATTTGTTTTATTTTTTATTTTTTGTATTTCTTGTGCAAAGTCAACACTTTTTAACCTTGAATTTTCGCACTGACACTGAACTCAAGCCGCGCGAACAAAATTCAAATTGAAATCAATTTCAATTTAATTTTTTTGTTGCCATACACAGTCAATTTTTGTTGATTTTCTTTTGTTTCATTTTGAGCGTTTTTTGTGTGCACAAATGGCAAAGAAGAAATAGGGAGCCAACACCAACAACAACAACAAAATTAAGCATTCTTTTTCTGGAATTATTATATTATTTAATTCACAAAAACTGCTGGCAGCTCGAAGAGATTCCCAAACAATTCTGTCGACGCGACAGGAAACGCTTAAGTTGAGCCGCGGCTTAATAGCCGCCTATACAGTGTGCTCGATACATAAATAAAACTTGGAATGTTTATAGGTTTATGTGCTAGCCTCTGCTCTTTTTTTGTTTGACTTGGTTTAGGTTTGGGTTTGGTCTCACATTTCAAAAGGGCAGCCTAGATTTGGTTTTTTTTTCTTGTAATTTTTCGGTTTCTATTTCTATTTTGGGGGAAATCTTGAGCTTGTGGAGACCCTCTTCTGGCTTGAGTTAATGTTTTAATTGGTCTGCGGGATCATAAATTACAAATATGTCGGCTTAGGGAGCTGGAACTGAAGTAAGGGCTACTTACAAATTGTGAACTATAAAGATTTATGTTGTTTCCACACAGAATCACACAAATAGGATTTGATTTTAATTTTTAGATAAGAATCTTTAAGCTATTTTTACTTTCTAAATGGAAATAAATGTGGCATTTTTTTAATGTTCACATTAAACATTTTCTGGGAATACTACTTCTTTCTTTTATTCATTTGTTTTTAATTTTTTGGTTAAAAAAAATGTTTTCCTTATCTCTTATTATTTTTATAACAATTTTTTCCTGCTTTTTGATAGGCCATAATTCTTAATGTTTTCAGCTTTCCATTCAGTATTCAATATTTCTTTTCTGGATTTTTTTTGAGTCGTTTGGTTAATCTTTAAACAATTTTTTTTATATCTTTGTACGCACCTTTTTAGCTTATTTTTTAAATTGTTTATAAACAGTGAGGATGCTCTGTGTGGGGGGGATTGTTGTAAACGCGTTTTGTATTACTTCCTTGAAGGTTTTTATAAATTAAATGCACAAAATGTTTAAACACACATTTTCCTCGCACGCTGTTTACGAATTAATTGATTTTTGTATTTTTGTTGATGCTTTTCCCCCTCCTCTCGCTTTTCCTTTTCGTTGTTATTAATTATTATGCATGAGAGGGCCGTGTTTATATGTAAATTTCATTGTTATTTTATGTGTGGTCGAGTGTGTGTGTGTTTTTTTAAACTGGGTCACACATGTGGCGATTAAGACGGAAATTTATTTATAATGAAGCCACACAGCACATAGCATACATATCAAACTAAACACACACTTTGTATGGGATTTTGATAAGCGCGCGCACAAGTATGAATCTTATCAGCGACAATGTCGATTTGATTTATTTATTTTTTATTATTCCCGGACAAAAACTGCGTTTGGCACTCAATATACTTTAATGGCAAAAATTTACAACAAATTCTGATTCTCTCTCTATGCTGTTTTATCTGTTTATTCGCGTTATTTTTTTTTGGTTTCTGTTTTGTTTGTTGTCAATTTTGCGGTTTATTTCTGATGTGGTGACCGAGCAGCTGAGCGCCAAGCGAACAACTGATCGATGCAGGAGAGCGGGAGCGCAGCTTTTGGGGCTTTCGGCTGGTGCCGTCCCACTCTATCTCTCAGTCTCTCCCTCTCTGCGTTGTTGTGGAGAGTGGGGGTTCTAATAAGAATCTATATATGCACACACACACACACACACCGCGATGTATATATTTTTTTATATATTATTCTGTAGACAAATTCCAACGCAGCGTTTATGTTTGCGCTGCTTTATTTATTTATGCAAATTATTTTTCGGTTACCTCGGAAACTAGTTCAATAAATGCGGCAATAGATTTCAGCGACTGGTTATGACGAACCAACTATTAATATGATTTTTTCGGTTTTATTTCAATTTGCACACGCTTCTTGTTGGCTTTGTACACTTTAATTGTTTTCGTTCTCCTCTTTTTATTTATTTTGATTATCATAAAAGTCTGTGGTGTTTGTGTTTGTGCTCTCACCAACACTCTAGAAATCTGGTTGGAGTTCTTGGCTGTTCTTATTCGCGTGTTTGCTCGTGAAACGTTCTTGACCGATTGATAAAAAGTATACAAAGCTCGGCGACAAAGCCGAAAACCAGAAACCAGAGCGCCAAAAGCTCCCCAATTGCTTTTGTTTTGATTGTACAGCTGTCCGCAGAGCGAGATAGCGAGTGAGTGGAACCCCATGTGCGCATGCCACAAACCCATACAGTGGCAAACACTGTTGCTTCTTTCACTTCCACTTTTCCAAAAAGAGCGAGAGAGAGAGAGTGGGGCACAAAGCTTGAGTACAGTCTGTTTCGGTGTTGTTGTCTTGGTTTTTATTATTCTTCTGCTCTTTGCGTTTGATTATTAAATAAATTCATTTACAAAGCTTTCTTTTCTCTCTTTCTATCCCACTAGCCGTTTTGACGTCACTTTTGTTGTTTACTTCAGCTTGTTTTCCTCTTTCTTGCTCATTCGCCAAACGCCATTGTTGTTGTTGTTGTTGTTTTGTTGTTTTGGCTTTCGCTTGGTGTTTTTTTTTTATGCAAATTTTTGTTATGAAATTTGTCTGGCGCTTTGATTTCAATTTGATTTTATTTTTTTCGCCAGTGTATAAATAAACTTGTTTACATCAATTGCAAAAAAATACAACTATACTATAAAGGATCTTATTCTTGCGAATTGCACAAAGAAATAAAAAAGGGAAACGCGGGCAATATAATTTTTTTATTTATTCTCTGCTGGCATTGCACTTTTTCCCCCCTCCGATTTTGATTAGTTTGTTTATAACAACAACAATCAGCAGGAGCCGAGCGCACAAACAACCCAATATTTATCAATTCAACTTCTGAATCGGGTATCAGTTTGATTTCAGTATAATATATCTCTTGCTATTCCCACATTCCACGAATCGATTCGTTCTCGGTTGGATATATATTCGGCTGATGCAACAAGTCATTTATCGAGTGCAATACAATTCCCCCACAAAGTTGGAGCTTAGTTGGCAAAAACAAAAGAAATACTGAAATACTGGGAAATACTGAAATACTAGGAAATACTAAAATACTGGGAAATACTGGGAAATGGGACGTTATTCTGGTCAATCAGATAATTTCGATATTTATTTCCGAAGAGTTTTGGAGAGAAAACCTAATATTTGGTTTTAATTTCCTAGAATAATGGTAAATGCAGTTTAAAATATTTTTGTAGGATATTAAAATGGGAAATTGGGATATTTATAATATCAATCAGATAATTGCAATATTTATTTCTGACGATTTTTGGGGAGAAAACCAAATATTTGGTTTTTATTTTCTAGAATAATACTAAATGCAGTTTAAAATATTTTTGTAGGATATTAAAATGGGAAATTGGAATGTTTATAATATTATTTTTATATTTTCAGTATCAATGGAATTAAAACAAGTTCCCGGATTCGGATTCTAACTTGAGACCGGAATAGAATATTTTTATTTGTCTACCAAATTAAATAATTATTTAACTATATTTAACATTTAAAAACATTTATATAAATATAAATATCCATATTCATATTCGTTTCCTCTGACTAGTAAAATATGTTTAAAAAATTCCCTTAAAAAAAATCCCAAACTTCCCTCTAAAATATTAAAATCAACACGCAGCTTTTGAAAATCATGAAATTAATCTAAAATAAGAGCTGTAATCAAAGTAATATTTCATTTACTTCAACATTATTTATTTATCTAAAAACCCAATCAATATAAATCAAATAAACCCCATCAAAATAAAGTCAAAACTCATTTTGCAAATTGAATTACCACAAAATCATTGCTTCATATGTAACATTCAAGAAGGACTCCAAACAAATCATCATTCTGAAGATCTCATAAAAACAGCTCCGAAGGCTGCAATTGAGAGCACTCAATTGGGATTGCCGGGCAACAGGAAGGAAGAAGGGCCTGCCTATCCTGAGTCCTGCTGCTGCTGCTGTTCAATGGAATTAAGTCGTACCGACAACACGTAATGGACAGGACACCTACATAATACTCTTAGGAGGGGAAAATAACCGACTGACGCACGGAGTTCTCTGTTGTTTTGCTGCTGCTGCTGGTGCTGCTGCTGATGTGGCAGCAAATCACGACCATGTCCTTGAATGCGAAATTGCGCCACGAGTGGCGCAAAGAGGGACGCCAAGGATACATAGGGAGCCAACAAGGACAACAGCCAGATCCCACACGCAACACCCACGGATAGGAAAACACTACGCTGTACATTTATACAACAGCGGTCAATATTAAATCTCGGAAAATGCAAATTTAATTAGAAAGTAACCAAAATTAGAAGGACTAAGCTAGGACCTTGCATTTCAAAGATGGGTTTTAGTAAAGTATACAAAATATTTAATATATTTTCTTTATATAATTTAAAACTGAAATACTTTTGTATTTTTTAACAAGTTACTAAGATATTAAATTGCTTAAAATGTAGCCTTTAAGGACTTCTTTCCTTATTACTTTGACCTCAACTGTGCCTCTTCCTGGGGGAAGCGTGTTAAATGATTTTCAAGGACGTGGGCGCCGGTATTTGAAGTATTTACAAAATATATTCCCAATGGCCGACACCGCCTACATAACAAAGATACATATGTATACATAGATACATATGTATATATATATATATAGATGCGTATGTACTAAGGATATGCGTGGGAGCTCCCACTCGGGTTTCATGGGATCCAAACCTTCCCTCAATGGGCTTTCACTTTCGTTTTCCCTTTGCAGAAGTTCAAGGCAGTCCAAAGCTTGTCAAGACCTTGAATAAATGTTGTCGTGTTTTTCCTTTCTTTCATTTTTTTGTGGGCGTTGTCCTCGCGCTGCCATTCGCTTTTTGATGGGCGTTTCCCTCCCTCCGCCTTAACATTTTCATTATGCGGAGGCGCGAATTTTCCGTTTGCCTAGCATTTTTCCTAATTCGTTGCTCACCCTTTTGGCGCTGTGTGGTAAGGCATAAATATTCACTAATTAATTAATTTCGGCTCAAGTGTTTCTCAGTTGGTAGACATCTGGCAACGCCTGAGGCCAGAGCTTTGGTTTTAAGCCTTCTAAGCTTCCTGGCCAAAAGGATATATGTATTTTCCCACCCTCATCCTCTATGGTCTGATGTTGCTCTTGTTATGAATGAGCAGAAGCACAACAAAACAAAAAACCAACCGCAGACTATCAAGGACGGAGCAAAACGGGCAAAAAGAGAGGATTTGTGGGCCAGCAAGGACCTCGATCATAACCGGTATTCAGAGTGACAAAAAAGCTTTGCCTACTTTTTAGGGAAAGTTCAGTTCGATTACTCAGGAAGGTCCAAGAAATTGTGATTTAAAATCAATTGATAAATTGTAAATTATTAAATCTTAAAAAAAAATTAAAAATCTCATTGATACGTCCAAAGATAATACACCCTTCCTATATAGAAGACACTTCCAGACTTTGACCAGAACTGCCCAACGTTTGCTTAAGGATTAATCCTCCTTAACTTGATTTCTGCGTCGTAATTTTCCAGCTTTCCCCTCCCTTATAAACCACCCTCCCATTTCAAGGAAAAGTGGGAGCCCCAGCCGGCAAATGTGTACACAAAGCTTGTTAGTCTCTATATACTGATGCAGAGCAGTCCTTCCAGGTCTCCCATCCCGGCCCAACACCACCCACATGTCTCCCAGCAGAGACGTTGTTGTGACGCGTATCGATTTGTTTATGTTTATCAAATGGAAATTGGCACAAGGGGCGCCAGACGAGGCACCTCGTTTCAAGGGGAGAGGGAAAGAACTGGGGGTTTGGGAAGTGAGACCTGAATAACAATGCCAAATTTCTGCACCAATCATCATCATGTGTGTATGCGTAAATTTTTGTTTTATTTTCCTTTTCCTTTTTGGGCACCCCCCAAAAATTTCCAATTTCCTAGAATTTCCCATCCTTGAGAGAGGGGGAGTGGGTGATGAGCCAAATTAATAATTCCCACTAATTTGATGAGCTGTTCAAACAAAAGTATTAGCCTTTCAAAATATTCCAGGAAAGCCTTTGATAAAGCTGGAATTTAAATTACTTTTTGGAGCATTCAAAGAAAGATAAAGATAAGAGCAGCTTTATATATAAAAATATATATAAAATTAAGTGATTAAATATACAAAAAAATTAATCACATTTTTTATTATTAAATTGAAAGATCTAATAATGTTAAAAATTTATTATTATTTAAAAAACATGTTGATGTAGCATTTCAATTTTTATGCCTTTCTTTACTTTTGTAGATAAATATAAAAAATAAATTGATTTTAACTTGAAAATGGTTTCAGTTTATTAAACCTGATTTTATGGCTCGCATGCACTTTGCATGTGATAGAAAAACCATTTAGCAAATTTGCTAGCTTTGTATAAACAATTTTTCTTTTTGTTCCTCATTTTCCTTCTGTCTGTATCTCTTCTTTTTTATTTTTGCTGATTTGCTAGCTTTACGTTCATTGGCCCCAAAGGCAACAACAAAATGCGAAAAGAACTGATAAAATATAATAGCGAAAAAATATATGTATATACAAAAATAAATAATACCCACAACGCTTTTAGCCACTAAGCATTTATTTTTGTGGTAAACAGGGAAAGAGACCACGCAGACCATTGACTCGCTTTTCCCCAAAGACCAACTCAAGTCAAGTTCAGGGCCAAATGGGAGGCTCTTTACTTATTTCGTTCTTTGTGTTTTATTTTTTTTTATTTGTGGCAGAGCCTTGTCATTATCTAATACTGTTCGTCATGGTGATGAAAAATAATATAAAAATAAAAATTGGACAAAGCTCATGGCTAAATATAATCATTTTGAGTGAAATTTATTGAAAAGGAAATTATTTAATTTGAAAGAACAGTTTTCTAACTTAAATATTGATTTTTTATTATGTTTAGATATTTATTATTTTATTCGGACTGCCTTACTGAATCTATATAATTTATAAATATTATTATTTATTATTTGTTTTATAAAAAAAACCCCCAAAACTCACCTCTTTCTGTTTACTCTTCTAATTTTCCAAGTTGTAATTTTCCAAAATGTAATTTATTCAATGCCAACCTGCAATTAGAAATAAGGAAAACAAATTTACATAAATATCAAAGCTAAAATATAATTAGCAAATTGTAGGTGAAGAGTATATAGTGAAAAAAAGCCTTATGGAACCCATAAAAATTTAGTTTTTGTATGAAAATAACTTTATATAGTGCAGTTCATTGATTGCAGGCAATGCCTGTGTTCTGTGTATATATTATTCATATATATTCCCATATATATATATATATATATAGATGCAAGCTATATGTTTGACAATGCGGAAGTTGTTGAAATTATAACAAATCCAAAGCGAAACAAAGAGAACTGCAGACGGGCAGATATAAAAATTGTTGCACTCTCTGTCTGCCGACTGTATTTGCAGTTTAGCAACAAGGCAGCGAGACATGGATCGGGTCTGTATATATATATATACATATAGCAGATGTATATTGTATATATTGCCGGCTGCTATCTGCCTGGTGCAATTAATGGATAGCACTTTGACTACTGACAAGGTTACAGGCGGCAAGCAGATATGGACAGAGATTTACTCCCCTTAATTACAGAAAAAGCAAATTAAGCAAAGGATTTAATCAGAAATTACTTGAAGATATATAGAGGTAATTAAGACATTTCTTATATATATATTTTTGGGGAAGTTTTGTTGAGTAAATACTTAAATTTTAGAAACTTGATTTAATTGAAAATACCATTAAACCTTTCCTCTTTAAATCAGTAAATCCCTAATATATCCATTAAAATCTTTTCTAAACCCTAATAAGTTAAAACAAAATAATTAAATAAACACTACAAATTTTTCCTTGTGTACTTACTAGTGAAATCTAAACAGAATTCCACTAAAAACACGGCTCTAAATGCGATTAACGAAAACAAACGATGCGTAAGGATACTCGCCGAAAAGTTAGAGGCAAAGGCTTTGATTCGAAAGATTTGCCTTTGAATAACACGATCCCAGGGATTAGGCAATAACAAGAAAAAGACGAAATAATCGCGACCGAGGGGAACCTAACAAACCGGAAAACGCGACGCGGAGGACGAACAACGACGACGAAAACACACAACCGACCTGTCCGGATTGCACTCGATAACTGTGTCAGCCTCTAGCGGCGGAATGCCTCGGGAGTCGAGCCAGAAGCCAGAAGGAGATTGTTGGCTGGTTAGAGGTTAGCTGCTCTCACCACGTCTCGTCTCAGGTTGCTTTAGAGACCAGGCTAACCCTCCACCGACCGATAGACCGACCGAAATGCGGGAGAGTAGAGAAATATCCTGTAATATCCTGCCGCGAAGACGCGAAGATAACCAGGGGGTGGAAAGATGCCGAAAAGTAACCCCGAGCCTCGCCAAATCCACTCTCTCCTTAGCATTATTCTTGCTGTTTTTTTTTTCGTAGACGATTTAACTTTTTGTTTGGCCAGCAAACGACGCGGGGTGGAAAAGCGCCGGCGGCAAGGAGTTGTATTCCATGAATGAGTGAGTGAGTTTTCCCCCCGCACCAATAAATTATAGATGCCGGAAAACTGTGGCAATGCAGCCCAAAAAAAAAATATTGGAAGAAAAAGTACAGTAAAACTTGCAATTTTTATGAGTTTTTCTGTGGGTGCCAAAAAAAAGAAAGTCTGTAGAGTAATTGTTTTCCAGGAAAAGAATTCATTGGGAAATCCATTAAAGGGGAGTTCTTAAAAATGAAAATAGATTTTTTGTGTTCCTGGAAAAGTGGGGTTTATAGTTGAGTTTTTTGAAACAGGTTAAAGGAAAATGTCCTGAAAGACTTTTAAATATATTTTAAACTTTACAAATAGGAAAAATAGGATTTAAAATACTTTAAAAATTATTTCTGCATTTCATTAAATTGTATACATTTTACACAACGAATTAGAAAAGTTTCTTATTGTTTTTGAACAAGTTTATATAAGATTTATATTTTTTACAAAGTTAAACTGCAAAATAACTTTAAATATTCCTCATTTTAAACCCAGCTAAAGGCCAAAATTGTATAACTTTTCTTCGGTACAGTTGAAACTTCTTAAAAAGACACTTTCCATTTAATTTTCTTCGCTTTGAGCCCCGACCCCCTCTTGGCATTTCCCCCTTTTTTTTGCATTTTCCACGCTCTTTAACGCTCAATTATAGACATCAATGGAAATTGTTTGCCGAAATGGAAGTTCAAATGGAAATTGAAAATCTGACGACAAGCGGCGAGGCAGGCGATTAAAAAACAGTTTATAAATCATCGATGTCAGCTCCAGGAAGCCTTCTCCCCTCGATCCCTGAATGGTTATGTTTCCCCCGAATCTGCATATTGGATGGCAGAAAATTACATATTTAACTGTGGGTTGCCGCATGCTGCAGTTCTTTAGAAAGGATTGCAAGCAACCCTCCTTGAAGATCGTTGCTTTTCAATATGGAAAACCCATTTCAATTATTATTAAAATTTCCTTATTTACATTTCTATTGAAGGGAAGGAGGGAAAATCCCAGAAAGGGGGAAAAGCGCACCTAAAGGAAGAACCGGAAGAATGAAAAGAATCGGAACTGTTTTTATAGCCAACGTGAAAAATTGGAAAAACCTATAAGAGTAGCACATAAAACTTGGCCAAGGGTAGGTCGCTACCAATATCATTATTGTCCTTGCCCCTCTTTGAAGTTATTGTTATTGTCTGTCCCGAATCCATGCCAGATCTCCTTCTTCGAGCTGTCTTCGCTTCCCCTTTGAGAGACTAAAGTTAATGTCCTTTGATCCATATATATTCGTGTGCTTTTGTTCGAAAGCAAACTGGAAATTGAAATTTGGCATTCGAGTAGCATTCAAGGAACTCTGGCAAAACTACAATAATAATAATAATAATAAAAGGAGATCTCGGGATGCTTTTCATGCTTATCTAGGGCAGCGGGTTGTCTCCGGCTTCGAATTCTTCCCCTCCTTTGTCTGTCTTACAAAGTTCTGTAAGCAGTTCGGTAAGTAGAACAATCTAATGAGAACAATGCCCCTTGATTTATGATTCACAAGGCTGGAGCTCAGTTAGAGTAGATCTTGCCACTGGTTTTCATAGGGAAGTGTTGGGAGAGGACTCCCTCACGGGAACACCTTTTGAGGTCAGCTTTCAGCATTCTTTTTTTTTTTCTAAAAATTTAAGGAAAATTAACTATTCACTTTTTTTTAAATATTTCTTTAAATATTAAAGATATGAAAGATATTTTATGGAAGATAGATAAATAAAGAGCACTTATAAATCTAACTTGACCCTCTTTGCTCTATATTTTCTTGCTCTTGACTCTTGTCAATATCCCAGCTGATCTCAGCTTTGTTTTTATCCCTTCAACTACCACTTGAACCCAGCTTAAACTCTCATTAATAACCATCTAACCTTGCCATATATATTTGTGATCGCTTTAAGGCTGAGTCATCTCGACACCACTTGATGATCTCACACACTCTGAACTCGGAAATGTCATAACAAGAACCTAATTAACCAAATGAAAAATGATCCAAGGAAACTGAATTTTCCTTGCCGACTGTCGAGAAGAAAACTTTGATGAATTAACCTTAATTTCCCGTGTCAGTGGCCGGCGGCGATTTGAACCCAACACTTTCGTTTTTTGTTTTTTTGAAAAGAAACTAGTTTTCCTCAAAATGTCCTTTGTTGAAGGATTTGCACGTGTGCACAAATTAGCAAAAACTGGTTACAAGGCATTCGCCTTCTGTTTTCCGATCCGAAGAAAGCGGGGAAACTAGATTTTCCAGCAGGGCGCTTTTACCTAGCATTGTTCTAAGAGGATATTGTAGGAAAAACCAGATGGGCAGGAAGAAATTATGAAAATTCCATTGTTTTCCTTGGGTTATTTGTTGGCCTCGCGGGGTGTATTAGGGGTCTTCCCCTAGCAGTTCCTTTTCGTCTCTCTTCCTTTCCCAGCTTGAAGTCGGTGAGGTAATAATTAAGGAATTAATATGAAATCGAAGGGAGAGAACGCGCTGATTGGAAGATCTTCCCTTGGAAATCCAGTTTCAGGATTCGAGTTCCTCCACTCAGAAGCTTCCCTAGCAACAACCCCATTTCTATGACTCATTTGAATTACCGAAATCCAAGCACGTGGTGCTGAGGAAATTCCTTCGAATCCCGAATTCACTCCCCATTCAACAGGGCGGCCTTGAACAAAGGAAATTTGAATAACTTTGCCCTCAGTGCTTTCAGCATGTAAAGGAATTAAAAAACGCTTTACAAAAAGAAAAAAAACTTGAGTTCAATTGCCAAAAGTTTACACTGGGAAAATTAAAGAAGTCCTAAAAATAATGCCACAACTTTATGGCAGGAAATTTGTGTATAAATCTTTATTCTTTCCTATGAATCACTTCTTTTTGTATGACAATTCCAAATTTCCATGTAAAGTTTGAGTTTTCCTAAGTGCTGACAACGTAAACCAACCCCTGGGCATCCCCAGAGTGGACCAAAAGGGAGGATCAATCTTGGAATTGTAAGGGGTGCCGTGAAGCAGGCACTCAGCAGGAGATGCGTGTAAATTTCTAAGCCATTACAATGTCATGTCACTGGGTCCTTGGAAGCACCCTAAAACGGGGGAAAAAAGCACAAGAAGGAAATGCACATGGAAGTGCCAAGGACAAGGGTTGAGCTTCCTTGGGGGATGTTTTCGGAGCAGCGCCAAGGTTCTTGGGGTGTCTTTTACCTTGAGCTTCACTTCCTTTTTGGGGGTCAAAAATGCTAAGCGTTGATCTGAGTATTTTATTTAGCTCCATTTGTTTAAGGGGAGTGGATAATATTGATTATAAAATAAAGAATATTATGAACATAAATATTTCCAGGAAAACTGCATTATTTTTTTTTAATATTTTGTATTTTTTATTAATTTAATTTTAATTAATTAATAAATGAAATTATATTCCTATAAAATACAGTGATAAATGAAGTTATTGGCACTGTTTTCATGCCTGATTATTATTTTTTATTGATTATTATTTTATTTGTGAATATTTAAAGGGAGTGGATAATATTGATTATAAAACAAATAACAAAATATAAAAAACTGCAAAAAAATCAATATTTCTTTATTGTTTTTTTAATCCTATAAAATACAGTGATAAATGTAGATATTGGCACAGTTTTCAGCCTGATTTTAGTGATTTTTTTAATAAACATTTTCTTTATGTTTTTATATTGATTAAAAAACAACTAAAATATTTAAAAAGTTTAAAGATGTTTAATTTATATAAAGAGCAAACAGATTTAAATTATTTTCCGAATTATTAATAAATAATACCAATTTAAGTGCCGCTAGTGTATGAAAATTTGCTAACAGCTCTTAGTTTATATTAAAAAAAACCCTAATATTTTAGCACATCATTCGTAAAACTCAAAATATTGACTTAAAACAGGCACTGTAAATAATGCTTACTTTTTGCACCGTATAAATTGGCTTCATTTGCATTTCTAAACAACAAATTAAATTAAATTAATTCAAATCTTGCAAACTGATTGCTCTTCATGTGAGTAGGAAAAAACAAGCTAAGAATCTGGAAATCATGAAATACAAAAATGAGATACAATCCGCGAATATGGGGGAGAAAGAGGGAGCGAATAACAGTGTTCATGAATGAATGCCGTGTGCGGAAGTGTGTATGTGTGTCAGCCAGAAAGAGATAGAGCGAGATTGCAGTATTTGCATGCCACACACAGATAGAAAGGAAAGAAAAGGGAAGAGAGAGAGAAAGATCGAAATCGAGACGAGCGACAGGCGCGTGCATGCGCCAAATGGCTGATTTCTACACGTTTTTGCAGCTGGAAAACTTTTCGCGCCAATTTCGCGCCAAAGAAATTGCAGTGCTGCTGCAGCAGCAACAACAAAATCACAACAATCAGCAGCAGCGATGCAGCAGCAGCAGCAGCTAACAAACAAACAGGTTTTTCATCGGCTGACCGACAATTGCGGTTGAAGGCGAAGGGCAGCAGCTGGAAAACCACCGAAATCCCCAAGCATCAACACGTTCTTTTGGCTTTGTTTTTGTGGCTAAAGAGTGTTTTATGCTAATTAACTATACGCACACTAATACTATTTCAACGCACACTCTGACGAATTGTTACGCTTTGTTCGCTGTAACGAAAACAGCAACAAAGCAAAGCAAAATCACCATTTCCATACAGATACTCACACACACACACACACACAATGCTCAACTGCTTACAAAGCAAAAATGTTAGAATGGATTAATCTATCAGATAACGGCACTTACCCGATTAAGTCTAGCACTTGGTATGTGCCACGAGCATTCAACTAAATAATTACAATGCGATTTTCACAAATTGAACAGTTTTTGGGGGAGTTTTCAACGATTTTTTTGGGGAGCTACTAGCACAGGTCGCAGGTGTAGATGAAGAGTATTTTTTGACTATTCGCTTTTGCTCCGCTATTCTACACACAGTGTTGCAAGGCAGGGTTGCAGTAGCAACTACGTGTTATCGATAAATTGGCTGGAAATTCAAAAATCATGAAACGAAAACTAAAAGTTTAAAGTTTTATTATTATAGTTTATTTTAGTAAATTGTTTTTCTAATATATATTAAGTTAATTTTAATATTACATTTTAGGCAAATCACAAAATATAACAGATGTTACAGATATAACAGAATAGAAAACATTTTTCCTCCTATTTCATCATTCATGCAATTTCATCGAATTTTAAAATATTTTTAAATGTTTAATGTTCTATGTTGAATTCAATTTTTTAATTTACAAATATTCTGAAAACATGGTAATTAATTTGTTGTTTTTAATTTTTGTTTGTAATCATTTTACAGGCAGTTGTGAAATATTTATTAAAAATACACAGAGTTAAGTTTACATATCCTCCACGCTGTACTTGTAGGCCTCGTCCTGCACCGCCTTGCGCTCGTTCTGCTTGTCGAACCACCGCTTCTCGTAGCCATTGGACCGATCCACGCCATCCCATCGATAGCCTGGTCGTATGCCAAAGCGGTTCTCCGGATAGCTACCCTCGTACTTGGGCATCACCGGCTTGTTGGATTTCTCGTCCTTCTTTTTGCGCTTCTGGCGCATGTACTCCAGCATTGGGTCGTCGGCGTGCTCCTGCTCCCTCAGATGCCTGTCCAAGTCCTCGTCGTTGGCGTACCGAGCCACTGGCTTGGCAGCTTCGTGGGCCATCTCCTCGAGGCGGGTCTTTTGGTCTTCTATTTGCTTCAGACCCTTGCCCCATTTATCATACAGCTCCTTTTTCTTCTTCTCGTGCTCGTCCTTACGTCGTCTCTCCTCGGGATCTTCATTGGCCGCATCACGTGCCCGACGCCCCTTCCGGCCGGTGCTGCGCATCTGAATGTCAGCATCCCGGCCAGAAACCTCGGTGGACATCTCTTCGAACAGAGCGTGCTCTCGTTTTCTCCTTTCATCGCTCTCCTTCTTCAGGGCTTGCGCATCCTGCAGGCCAGCCTTCTTGCCATCCAGAGTCTTGGTGGACTTTGGTTTGTGCGTGGGAGGCGGCGACGGGGATTTGCTGGCTGAAGTCTTTGCCCAGCGGCTCTTCCGCTCGCGGACCTCTTCTTTTTTGAAAGGGTTATGCTCCCGATATGGCTTTCGATCTCTGCTGACGGAGCGGCGTCTTCCTGGTGGGCTATGGTCGTCATCTCTACGTCTTCTAGGTGGACTTTGGTCGTCATCTCTACGTCTTCTAGGTGGACTTTGGTCGTCATCTCTACGTCTTCTAGGTGGACTTTGGTCGGCATCTTTTCCCCTCTTCCTTGGTGGCGATAAATCGTCAGCTTTACGTCTTCTGGGTGGGCTTAGATCGGAATCCTTTTGTCTTCTAGATGGCGGCGAATCTCTATCCCTACGTCTCCGGGGTGGGCTCTGGTCGGAATCAGTTTTGACACGCCTGGGGGGACTCTGGTCGGAGTTTCTACGCTTTCTTTGTGGTGATTGGTCCGTATCCTTTCGTTTCCTAGGCGGGCTCTGGTCGGAATTCTTTCTTCTTCGAGCTGGTGACTGGTCGGCGTCTTTTCGTCTTCTTGGGGGAGATTGATCTTCATTTCTTCGTCGCCTTGGAGGACTTTGATCGGAGTCCCTGCGCTTCCTACGTTGAGGCGATTGATCTGCATCTCTTCCTCGCCTTGGTGGGCTCTGATCTGCGTCTCTTCCTCGCCTTGGAGGACTCTGATCAGAGTCCCTGCGCTTCCTACGCTGTGGCGACTGATCTGCGTCTCTTCCTCGCCTTGGAGGACTCTGATCAGAGTCCCTGCGCTTCCTACGCTGTGGCGACTGATCCGAACTGCCTCTTCTTCTCGCTGGACTCAAATTCCTGGAGCTGCTGCGTTTCTCCTGCTTGATTTTAATGGAAGGGATCCGTCTGGGGGGAGAGAACTCATCTTTAATTTTGATGCTAGTAGCTTTTCGCCCCCACATGCCCGATTCCTCGTCTAGCGGCTCCTGTTTGATGCGGATTGCAGGCGCTGACGCTGGCGAAGGTTCAGCCTCTGGCTCCTCCTTGATTTCATCTTTGACGGCGATGTTGCGCCATTTGCTGCGCACGTTGGGATCCTCCTCGATGTACTCGCCCACAATTTGGGGTGCGTCCTCCCCGCCCAGCAGCAGATCCTCGTCCATTTCCCGGTTGTCCTCGTCGTAGGCATCGTCATCGATGATTTTCACTTTGGTGCCCTTCTTGTGCTTTTTCTCCTTCTTTTTCTTCTTCTTCTCCTTGTCTCCGGACAGGTACTTCTTGAGGTACTCCTTCTGGTCGATGATTTTGGCCTTTTGCATGGACATTTTGCAATATTTTAAGCGGCAAATGGAAATTATTTACAATTGTTTACGTTTAAGCGAGAATTTTTGTTGCGCAGATTGGCAACGCCGATTTAGATGTTGCCAGATGAAGAAAATATCGATATCAATAGCCGGTTCAGATTTTACATCATTTTTGGAAACATTGTATACCCTACATTCTCATAGAAAATATTCAGAATATTATGTGTTTTGAGGTTTTATTTTTATTAATTTGGATGTTTAAAAAATAATTCGTAAGCTAAGTATTTAAATGTTGCGCAATTTCGTTCTTATGATGTCGTCATTAAAAATCCGTTTACCATGACGAGAAATTTAATTGTCAATAACGCAAGGGACTACCTACTGTGAATTATACTTTTTCCCTATGTTAATTTACCAAGAACGTAATAATAAATTAATTAATTAATTAATAATAAATTAAATATTTTGAAAATATTAAAATATTTCAATCAAATTGCATCTTTTTGTGAATATCTGTGCACCCTCCATTATTGTTAGCTTATTTTTATTAAACAATTTTGTATATATTTTTGCCGGATATTGCCGGAAATAAGCTAAACTGTGTGCTTCAAATTTTCTTTAAATTTTTATTTTCATTAATATGGATGTTAAACAAATAATTCTTAAGCAAAGTATTTAAATGTTTACCGTTTACCACGACGAGAAATGTCAATAACGCAGGGGACTATCTGCTGTTTTTAGCCTAAAATTCAAATTTTTCCCTATGTTAATTTAACAAGGTGATTTTTTATATCTCGGATCTTAAATAATCAATTTTGAATATTGTGAAATTATGAAAATATTTCAATAAAACTAAATATTTTTTATATTTAAGCTCGCACCGATTGGAAGGATAACTATCGATAGTAAGAAACGTAAACATCGATGATAGTGCCATCATTTGCTGTTTTTACGGGGGTAATATTAATTCAATGCAAAACAGGAAATTTTTTAAAATTTATTGTGGCGAAACGGCTGTAGATAGCTAAAAAATTGAAACGCCATAAAATTATAAAAAAAGTGAAGAATTTTTTAAAAATATAATGCCTACAAAAAATGTACAGGTATAGGGAGCTACTAAGGCTCTGCCGAGCCTCACTCATTCATTCGTTTGAGTCATGCCTTCAATGTTTCATTCGTTAAATTTTCACCTGGCTCTGACGTGTTTTTCCGCTTTTCCACCGGCAACATTCGGTCAACATTTTGGTCCCCTGTCCCCCTATCCTATTATTTCATTTTACGATTATAAATAAATCAAATATTTTCAGCGCGCAAAACTATTAAAGGTGAAAAATTCATTAAAACATCGCTATCGCGCTATCGCTATCGATATCAACAAAAAATCGAAAGACCTCGGAAAACATCGGAAAAAGCATCGATATTCGATGCATTTCAAACAGGGTTCGTCAAACATGTTCGTTCCATTTGCTTATGGAATTAACATAGTTTTGCTTATGGAATTAACAGCGTTTTGCTTTTGGAATCTAACATTTTGCTGTTAATTCCATAAGCAAAACGCTGTTAAGCTCCTCAGAGAATGAGACAACAAAAAAATTGAGTGTGGCCGAAGCGGGAATATACGGAATGGAGTGTTACCGCGTCTTTAGGCGGCAATTTCAAACAGGGTTCGTCAAACATGTCGTTTTCAAACCTCAAACATATCGTTTCCATTTGTCGTTTGTCGTCGTTTTCCGCTCATTCGTTTTTTTTTCATCCAGCACAACGCAAGCAAAAGCGCTTCGCTTGATTGTTCCGCCGGGCTTGCGCTGGTTTTTCGTCTGTGAGCGAGCAGTAATAACAAAAGTGTAAAAGTCGAAACGTCTCACTCGGTTCATGACTTCACATCGTAACATTTTAAACTTAAGCTGACCGCAAAGGCAAAAAGAACTATCTGTATTACAATAAATACAGTCGCCTAAATAACTTAAAGTTAATGTCGCAGCCAAATAAAACGAGGAAAAGCGTGTGCCGCCATTGAACACAAAAATTTCTCTCAACGAGCGGTTGTGTCGTGAAACGTGCGACTAGTAACCGTTAATATCAAAAGAAATTAAAAAATTTTCACAACCCTACAGCGGCGTTACGAGTTGAAATGTATAAAAACCCTGCTAATTGGATATAAAACTACATTTAACTCAAGAACGCTTAGCTTTGGATAACACAAATAAAATAATATCGCGCGTGCTTTGGTTAACGAATATTAAAAGAGAAGAAACAAAAAACAAGTGTGAGCGCGCTACAAGTGGAAATAAAACTCGATTTCTGGTTGCAACACATACACCGTACACCCAAATTATAACGGGAAGTGGCTCAACAAGTGGCTCGGGTATTATCTAATAAACCCTCCTACCGAAAATCATAGGAATAATAGATTATACGGGCAAAATATCAATTTGAAAACAGTTTTTCGTGCTCGGTCCTATCGGTATATGTGTGCGTGCGTGTGTCTCGCCTGCCTATGTGTGTGAATCGAGCAGCGCAGAGCAGCAACAACAAAACCAGCGACTATAGCAGCAACAACAACAACGCTACAACGGCAACGTCAACAACACGCAACAACAATTGCTGTGAGTGCGACGGCGACAGCAGCAGCGTGAGTCATAAAAGTGAAATGAAAATGCGGATAAAGCGAGAAGCGCCGTGTCTTCTGTTATTTATGCCAATCCAAAATACCAACAACAACAATCGTATTGGTGGTGAGTACAACAACAACAATAGCAAAAGCAGTATCAAGTAAAATACAAATTAAGATTACACTTAAGCCAATCAAGAGAGGGAGAACGCATAGCTTGCTCGCGCTCTCTCTCTCCCGCGAGCGTTTAGCGCTTGGCATGCTGCCTGTTTACTTTTGGGTGGGAGGGAAAGAGAGGGGACGAACACACGTAAGCGTCTCCATTTCACACAGAAAAAAAAAAAAAAATAAATAAAAAAATAAAGAAGAGAAGGAGAGAGAGAGAGATCAGAGTCAGTTACTTTTTTTCGCTCCATTCGTGACTCACAATTCGCGTGTCTTTCAAAAATAAAAGCAAAAGAAGCGTTTCGAACAAAATACGAGTACAAATAAAAAAACACAAGACAAAAAATGTAAAGCAAAGCAGGTTTCTGAAGCGGCCTGCCAACGCTGAAAAAAATCCAACTGAAAACCCGCTTTGAAACGACCTTTCGAGTACGAATTCATCGGCACAACAAAAATAATAACAACAACAAAACAACAGCAGTAACAAGACGCAAGCCCAAGTGGAAGGGAGAGGGTGAGGGAGAGCAAAAGCAACAGCCTCAGCAACAACTTGAAAGTTGGTAGAGCAAGCGAGACGGGCGGAGGGAGTTGCATGTCTAGGGGGCAGGGGCAGGGAGCCTAAATAGAAGGGGGTTATAAAACTTTAAAAAATAACTAAACAAAAAAGATAAGAATTTGTGTTGCAAAATCCTTAAATTGTATGGAAAACAAAAAGGCAGGAAAAACAGAAACCAGACTGATAACTTGTTTTTAGGAAAACAAGGCTACACACTGCACACTGCATATTAATTCACACTTCCCCCTTTCCTTTATTTTTTTGTTATTTCTCTTCAAGTCCCAAGGAACCCCTTTGAAAGCCCACACACAACGCCCCTGTCCGTGTGCAATGCACTATTGGCATGCGATTTTACTTGTTTTACTAGCGAACAAAAAAAAAGAAAAGAAACAAAATAATTGAGCCAACGTTTCCTGCCCGCGGTGAAAAGTTGGCTTGTGGTTGTTGCTTATTTTTTTTCTGTGTTGTTTTTTGGCTTTTGAGGTCGCCTGGCTTGCTGATAACAGCGAATTAGTTCCCTTGTGTAGTTCACTCCAAGTTGTTTTGCTTTTCTGCCTCAGCATAAAAAGACACACTATGCTCGAAGCGTACAGCAGCAGCTGATAAAGACCAGTCCTTCAACCTCCTAAAGACCCCCTTCATACACAGCGAGAAGTTGCTTGAAATTAGATGATAAAATTGCAATTTATCTTATCAAATATTAGAGGCTCTTGAATTTCAATCAAAATATGAAAGGAGCTTAAAGGAATTCTTTACCTTTTTCATCATTAAAACAAATTATACAAATTATATATATTATATCAAGTACTTATTCAATATTTTGGCACATTTTGTTTACGTTTTATCAAACTAAATGAGTATTTGCGGTTACAAAGCGTTTTTCTAATTGTGCCCGCTCATTATGATAAGCGAGTTATTAAAAGTTGCCCAGCTCCGACTTGGCTGTGGTGGAAATCTTTGGCTTTGCATTCGTACCGCTGCCTGCTAATCAGGCAACAAACTCCAGAGCCGAAATAAATGTCTTACGTCAGTTCTGGCAGCGGCAATCGAAGCTAAAGCGAAACATTTTTGCGGTTTATTCGAGCGGGGACCGGCGCGACAAGTTTTTCGCACTGCTGACATCATGGGGTATATAAAATTAAGCAAATCGCTAACCGCCAATTATAATCAGTTTTTAAATCGCCGTATTAACGCATGTTTCTTTGCAGCCAATCAGAAGGACTATCCCAACAAGCGGTCCAGGGAGAATCTGGCATGTGATGAGCAGCAGCAGCAAGTGACATCGACGACGTCATCCTCCATGGCAATGAACGGCAGCGGCGGACGGACGCCGCTGCTGACCCGCAGCTGCTCCAGTCCGGCGGTCTATGGTAAGTGAAAGCCACATGAAATTTAATGGGGAACCCACTGCCGGAGCTATGCGATCTCTAGACGGGTTTCACACACAAAGGTCTCTGACTCAGTTTGGCCAAGATTCGCAAAAGCTTTGAGTTATCACAAAGGAAAGTCAAATATATATAGTTTTGGGAATTCCGTATTTATTTGTGTTTGTTTTGGTATCCGGTGAGCTAAGCATCTTAATTTGAACTAGGAAAGGGTATAGCTTTAACATTGCAAGCGATATGATCATTAAATTGATTGGTTTATAGCCAAGTTAGGTTTGTTTTCTATTCATATTCTACAGTAGCAAATTGAATATATATAATTTGCATTTGGAAAACAATGATGTAATGCCTTGGAAATTTAGAGAAAACGAAATTCAATTAAATTTATGATACATATTTAATTATTAAGAAGTTTCATTTGGAATTTAAAGAGATTTGGTCATGGGATCAAATTATTATCTGGAAAATAGTTCATATTATAGAGATCTGAGGATTTTGATGGTTACCGGAAATATGGTTTTAAAGATATATCGCCATGATTCATAGGAGTTTGCATACCAAAAACAGTAAGTCTGGCTCTTTTATCAACCGAGTTACTTGGGTTTCCATTCTGATCGAGAGCGGAACCGAAGCTATACCATATCTATTCTAGATCGAGCTATCTCTCGATTGTTCGCTCTGCTGGTTGCTGGTTGCATTGCTGCATGTAGAATGCTGTTTGTGCTTATCATTGCAATTCATTTCCTACTCGGCCTAAGTTCTTTACCCCCCCCCTCTTGATAGTAATACATGGCGATAAATTGTCTCAGTTTGTCGTACAATTTCTTCCGTCATTTTACTTGCCCTCTTCTGCCGCACTCGTCTCTGAGCCCAGCTTTGTATTTGCTTCGGCACGTGCTGTGTGATAAATCGCTCGCGCTTATTTTTGCACGTTACGAAATCGAGCGAATATATATATCTGTCTGAAAAGTATGCGAAGAGCAGCGAAACACATGCAAAACAATAAAAAAACAAAGCCAGCAACAGAGTAATAATAACAACAACAAAACCGGGTGTAATACAGTGAAATTTTCAATGTCAAACACTCGGGGTGAACTTTTGCATATTACTCATATTTACCCACTGACGTTGAGTCTGAGTACTTAATCTCTCTCGGCTTTTTTTCCACCTGATAGACTTGTGATCGCACCGTGATATTGGTTTCCAGTCATTCTATATGGTTAAGCGGATCCTATTAACATTTTATAAATAACTCAGCATTTAAAGGGAAGCCTAATCAATTTAAAACCGTTTATTTCCAAGCTCTACTTCAATTTAATCGGAATGAATGGAACCTTATTGATAGCATTAATCAGTATAGTTGGTATAAGTTTTTCCTTTTTATTTTCATTATTATTATTTGACATTTTTTAAGTATTTGCAAAATAATTGAAATAGCTCTTTTGGGCCTCTGTGAGTCACTTTCAACTCCATTAAAAGTTCGTCACCCAAAAGCTAGTCATGAGGTCAATGCAATATCGAAGGAAACCCCAAAACAAAAAATTAAAAATCGGAATTACCCTTGAGGAGACTAATTAGCGAACAATCACTGTAGTAGTGTGTGGCTATGGCGACTTTATCATCACCTTCCCATTACAATATTTGTTAGTAGACACTCGCGATTCCTGTTTACCCAAATGCCAACTGAGTCATTGTGGAAATATTTATGAAATCCGTTAATTGCATTTATACTTATATGTTTATATATATAAAGTACTATTTGTACTATCAGTGTTGGCTTGCGTAAATGCCGCAATGACAATCATCTTTACGTGTAAGGTTCCAACGTGGGTTCTCCACCCCTCAACCACTGCTGCGATCGTGTTGATGACTAATGCAAGTGATTTCCGTGTGACCCACAAAGTGCAGTCGGCCCAAAAAATATATATGTATAAATACACGACGTCGAGTTGCCATGGCTCTGAGTGGTGCTATCAATTAACACGCAAGCCAATGACAAATAATCGATGAAGCAGGGGAAGGGGTGGTGGTGGTTTGGCTATGGCCAAAACCGCAGGGCATATGCTGGGCCCAGGGACTTGCTATTCAATCTAAGCACTACACATTGAGAATAACTTATGATTTTATATAGAAAATAATAATATTTATTTAGATTATTTCGATTATTTCGATTATTTCCTTAAAATCTCTTTAATTTTGTTTGCCTTCATTTATCAATCATAGAAAATAGTTAAATTAGCTTTTGTTTAGTGCTTTTTATTTTTTGGGAGTGTAATTGGACAGTGCACAATTATAGATATACAAACACACACTCATAGTGAGGGAAGCAGAAACAATTGCGCGGCTCATTGAGAGTGCTACGAACTCGGGGAACTCGGCCATGAGGCAACGTGAAGCCACCCCAGCCCCTCTGGACGTCCGTCCGTCCGTCCCTCCCTTTGACTTCGCCCACTGCCAATAAAACTGAACCCAACTGAACCGAACTGAACTGAGACTATACTATTTTCCGTATGCCTCTGTGTGTGGCATGACTCATGCAACAGCCACAGAGTCGCGCACAGAGCCCCAGCAGACGAATCGAAACGAAACGAAAACGCCTGCGGAGGGGAGAAAAAAATAAACAATTTGTTGTAGCAAAATTTAGACATTGTACACAACAATAGATACAGATACAGAAAACAGGGCCAGGCGGCAATGATGATGATCATCATCTGCCAGGCCAGGCCAGACTCTTTTGTTGCATGACATCGCGAATTGGCAAACTTCCACCTAAACCTCCGCCCCAAAATGAGAGAGAAAAGAAAGATCGCAATCCGACAATGGGCCAGAACTTTTCCATTATTTACTCATAAAAACTAATGATCCTATCCATGCATATATATGTATCTTGCAGATATAGAAACACATCCCGCCTCGCCCGTTTTCCCGCATCTATTACTGGGCAATGGCCGCGATGCCGACGATCCCAGCAGTGTGGGCGCCAACTGTGTGCTGAATGTTACCTGCCAAAGTCCCAACGAGAGTCATCTGCAGGGCCTCAAGTATATGCAAATACCTGCCAGCGATACGCCCCATCAGAACATTAAGCAGTACTTCCAGGAGGCCTTCGACTTTATCGGTGAGTAGTCGAAAAAAATATATATCAGAAGATATCATATATATGAAGAACATGGCAGCTTAATCAATTTTATTAAACTGCGTATTTCTTTAAATATTTCATCACCATGATAACAATTTTATTGAATTATTATATTGTCAATAGTGATGATATCACATTCTTAAACCAATTTAAAAAATACTTGTTGAAGGAATTTTTTAAAACATAATTTTTAGTATTTTTCTGAAATGTATCTTTAAATCCCTAATACCCTTTCAAGATACTGTATTTCATTAAATAATATAAAAAACACAGATTCATAGATTTTCTTGGAAATTTTTAAAGATAAATAAGTAACAATTTCCAGCTTCTAAATTAAGATAAAGACAAGTTTTCGTCTGAAAAATTCCCTAGAATATGACAAACTTTACAGATATTTCGCAGTCTCTCCCAAACGTAATGAAATTTCCCAAATATTTGCTAGAGATTAGGCTATAGACTATCTTATCTTGTTTTTCGCTTGGAAAATTTAATAATAATAATAATAACACGAAATTCTGTGGAACCTAGGGCTCCCCGAACTGAGAAACTGAGAATCCAAATCCGAATTCGAATCCAAGTTACGCTTAGTCATCATCTTTGGTTACGATTTGCGATTGGCGATTGCTAAACGTGACTTGTTATTGGATGCCTGGCGGCGGGCTTTTTCAGCGGTCATTTGTGTATTTTTTTTGCATAACGGCTTTGCTTTGGTCTGGCTTCCACTTCCCTTTTCTTTCGTGTGGCCGGTGGAAAATTCGTTATTGACTTTTTTGTTTGCCCCTTTTTTGGGGCTTTGTGCTCTTGGCATTTTGTGCTGCCTTCAGCGCTTTTCCCACACAAGCAAACACACACTATACTTTTGTTAATTTTAAATGAAAATAATAATATGTACACACGGACGGACGACTAGCAGAAGCACGAGGAACGAGACGTGCGGCGAGGTCTATAGGTTTAGCCGTGGAATATAATGCTGACGTCAATCGCATTTTTCCATTTCCATTTTCTATGTCCAAAGCTGTTCATCAAGTATTTTTGTTTTCTACTTTTTCTTCATCTTTTTTGTTTTTTTATAACCCCAGCAGCTAATATCTCGGCACGTGTGCACGAGCAGTATTATTAGTGTTTTTTTTTTTGTAGCATCTCTCATTTAAGTAGTGCAAATATTTCATTTAAAACAAGCGTGCGAAAGAAAGCCCGCCGAGTGGGCGGTTTTTGGTGACCTCCAAAATAGGTGTCTCTTGAAAAGTGGTATTCTTTGTTCTACACGTTAGAATTCAGATTTATCACGTATAAGATTTGGTTAGCAAAAAGAAATTCATTTTATTTCTGGTAAAATTAAATTGGGGATAAGGTCAAATCCATTTGGAAACTTTTTCTGCTCCTATTCTTTTATTAAATTCAAATATTTCATTACAAATTTAATGTTTCCATTATTTATGAAAGTTTTAGTTCCATAATTTTCTCAGAAATATTAGGAAAATAATAACTACAGATAAATTTAATCATTTCCCAAGAATTTCTAAGTAAACACAAATATTTTTGTATTTTCAAATAAAAATGTTGTTTTGTTTTTTTGAGATTATAAATGCTTGATAAGAAAGTAATCAACAAATAAGAAAGTAGATAAGAAACATTTACGATATTATTTATTCCATTTTGTTAGGAAATTCTTCTAGACTCTTGTGAAATTTTACAAATATTTAAAGAGATTAAGGATTAAATTTTTATGACTTTGATAAAACTGCATAAAATGGGTAAACAATTTTTATTTTATTTTTATTATATTAAAAACAGATAAATTTATTCGTCAACAATGTTTGTCACAAAATAAACAATGTTTGACATTTATTAGGAAAATAATTGCCACAAAATACATTATATAACTTGAAATATTTAGTTTTCTTTAGAACAATTCCTTTTTCTCTTACTACAAAATTCTCAAATATAAATTCATAAAATACATAAATAAACTATAAATATTTAAAACACTTTTGCCAACAATTATTTTTAAATGCTTTCCTATTTAATCCTTAATCCGCAGGGAATTTTAGGCAGTTTCAAACCAAAGACTCCCTCTAGAGTCTAACCATAGAAGCTATTAGGAGGGTGTGGGGGGAGGAGCATTGCTCCTTCCTTGTTCCTCTTTAGTGCCTATTGTTGTTGCTGCTCCTACGCTTATCCACGTTCCTTCTGTCTCCTTCTCGTCCATTTGCCGCCGCATTGTTGTTGCTGTGTTGCGTGCTGGCGATGGCAGACAGCTTGGCGGCAGCGTCGTCGTCACAGCTGTTGTTGTTGCTGCTGCTGCTGCCTTTTGGTGTCGTTACTGTGTTGCGACTTCGGCTTCGGCGACTATGACGTTGCTGCTCCTGCGCTTGGCTTTTCCTTTCTGCTCTCTTTGCTTTTACTCGCTTTGGTTTTCGGTTTGCTTTGCATAATAGACCAGGGTGCACTGAAACAAAAGTTTTAATATAATTACAGGATTAAATACAGTTACTCACCATTTTCCAAAGCTTGCTTAATGATTTGTTCTGTGAAAAAGAAGATTATTTTAATTAAAAGACTTACACATTTTCTTTGGAATTAAATTCAGTAAGTGGCCTTTAGTTTTCGCGGTGCACACAAGTTTTTCCCGGGTAATGGAAACTCTATGCGGCTAAACGAGAACAACAAAACGCTAACCAACCGCAAACGTCCTTTCTGATAAGGGTTGTGTCCTCGGCCGCCTCGCTTCGATTCCTGCGCGCCCGGCGCGCCGACTGTTAAACATTTTTCGGCCACCACTGTGGCACGGCACGGCGATGAGTCATCGCCATTCCGTTTTTGTTCGTTCACAATGCAATGTGGAACACAGAGAGCGAGACGGCGCGAGAGTGGGAGGCGGTTGTGGGAGGTGGGTGTGTGCGGAAGGGTGAGCGGGAAAGCAGCAGCATCGATTTTTCTGCTGGCTTCTTATTGTTGCTATTTATTGCGCCGCCAGGCAGCGGCACATTTCACCCCTCTCTCTTCTCTCTGCGCGTTTCTTTTTGGCATATGTTCTATTTTTGTAAATATTTTCGGTTCCTGTTCATGAGTCATCATCGTTTTTGTTGTTGTTGTTTTGTTTTGTGGGTTATCCTTGTGCGTGCGGCCTCGACTGTTGGTGTGCGGATGTCAGGTGCGTGAGCAACAGCTGCTTTGTATGGATCTTAGCCCCCTCTCTCTCTCTCTTATTCTGTCTTTCTTTTGTTGCATCTGTCAGATCAGCAGCTTCCTTTTCTCATCCAACCACCCACTACACCCATCTCCCTTCTTCACCTCAAGTATTATATTTTTATAAATGCTCTCTCCCTCTCCCTCACGCTCACTCACACCCGCACAGCGAAACACATTAGTACTCAGGCACGAAGTAATGGAGAGGAGGAGGAGGAGTAAAGCAGGAGGAGGAGGTGGAGAAAAGTATATGTATCTCGTACTGAGTGCATGAGTCATGATTTCATTTCTCGAACTGTGTGTTTGTGTTTGCTGTGTGCTGTGCGCCTTTTGCGCATTCGTTTTTGGTTTGCCGTCGCCGTCGTCGTCGTCACCTTATGCCTATTATTATTGTTTTATTTCGCCTGTATTATGCTACTTCTTCTTATGATTTCTCATTGTTGTGTTGCCGTTGCGTTGCGTTTCGTTTCCATTCATCATAACAGCACTTTGTGTGAGCGGGTGGGTGGGTAGGAGGAAGCACCACCGCTATGTGAAGCAAAGCTTGAAATGGGCTCAACGCTGGCAGAGGCCGCGACAGAAGCTCATTAGGCGGCGGCAGAGTTCGAGGTTGTTGTTATTGCCGTTGTAGTTGTCGGATAATGCTAATGTCATTATGCTGTGTCATTAACATGAATGATAAACTCTGGCCAAAGCCACTTGGCCTAGAAAGCAATCAAAGACTCAATTGTCAGGAAATCGAACGGTATCACACTTGGATTCACTCTGAAACACTCGAGTGATCATAAAAAGGGGATTTCAGGGTTATTAAGAGAGAGAGAATCTCAAGATTAAATATATTTATTATAAAATAGTATGCGAGATCTTTTTAATCAATTTTCTTTAAAAACCTTTTCAAAAATATTATTTTTCAGAAATGTTCTTCAAATACCTATTCAAAAATATACTTCTTAAGAAATTATCCTTGAAAACCTATTCAAAAATATATTTTTTAAGAAATTATCTTTGAAAACCCATTCAAAAAAATATTTTTTAAGAAATTTTCTTTGAAAACCTATTCAAAGATATACTTTTTAAGAAATTTTCTTTGAAAACCTATTCAAAAATATACTTTTTAAGAAATTTTCTTTGAAAACCTATTCAAAAATATATTTTTTAAGAAATTTCCTTTGAAAACCTATTCAAAAATATATTTTTTAAGAAATTATCTTCGTAAACCTATTCAAAAATATACTTTTTAAGAAATTTTCTTTGAAAACCTTTTCAAAAATATACTTTTTAAGTTAAAGATATGATCTATGATCCATAAAAGTTCTTGAAAGAAAACTATTGAAAGGAAAATAAAATACCATAAAAAACACCTTCAAAGATAAACCATACAAAACATATTTTTGACTTTTGTAAACATTTACAATTTTTAAGATTTAAAAGAATAATAAATACCTAATTTTGGAAGGCCATAATCATAAACAAATATGCTTGCTGTTTAAATAAGGCCAAGGAAACAACAAAATAACCTCCAAAGGGTAAATAAACAGAGATTTTCTTGCTTAATTTTAAATAATAGTCTCTGTTGAATTTTCACTAAATCGGCTCTATGATCCTTCCTTATCAATAGTGCGCGCGGCCTAATCAATTTGTCAAGTTATCGCCACGGTGTCTGTGCTGACTGTACCCCATATATAGCGCCCATTATTTGTGCGCCAAGCTATCACGTTATCAGTTAACAGGCCATCAGCTTTTATCTGCCAGCAGCGGAGTAGAAGGCCTCTTTGACAAACTAAACTTAATCTACACGGGGAGCACATACAACAATATATTACTTTTGGGGGTACGACGAGTACGACGGGTTGTGCACACACTGGCGCAGAAGCAGCTAAGTAAACGGAGGCCTCTCTAGAACATTTGGTGATACCACCATTCTATATAGTACACACATTCAGTTTGAAAGGCCGATTAGATAAAACTATGAATGCATATGTACAAATACATAGCAGGCACACTCGCGGTTAGAATTCTAGGAGGTTACTATGATGTTTTGTTAAATATTTATGTTGGGTTTTTGGTATTTCTACAAAATAAATACTCTTTAATATACTACATGAAATGAAATATAAATTTATAAAATCTAAAGTAATTAAATAAAACTGATTTACAATTTTACAATTATTTTTTTAAAGTTCTATAATTTTTCTTCCACCCTTATAATTTTGACCACCGCTGTATTTAGTGTACGTGCAAAAGATACAGCTCGAACAGTCCTGCGACTAATGAGTAATCGAAAATCCGTTGGCAGACAACAACAACAAACCGAAAGAACCAACAAAAACCTCGAGGTGACATTTTTGTTGTGTGGCCCCCGTGCACATAATTTCAATATTCGTCAGCCGGCTATTTATAAAATGCAAAAAGCAACCAACGAGCTAAATAAACTGAAAAATCTTCGCACAGGAATTTCGAATTTGAAATTTGCGTTGCGACTTCGGTTTTTTCCATTTTGTATTTATTTATTTTTCATTTCTCGGTGCCGGGCGCATGAGAAATGCGAAATTATAAAGCACTTAATCATTTTACAGGGAACCACGCCCACGATCACACTTCCTTCTTTATGCATTTGGAGAAATATTCCAAAGATACAGAAATGTATCTTTTTGAGACAGAGATGTATCTTTTTAAGAAATTAAGCGATATTTCTCTAAAAGAGATTGGAAATACTACAAAGAGTGATCCTAAAATATTTATTAATTTGTTTAAAAATATTTATTAAATTGTATGCAGTTCTGAAAAGGTTTTAAAATAGTTTTCAGTGCACTTATTCATTATTGCCTTCCTTTTGAAGACTTTTGCGCCCGCGCACAATGTATTTTCCTCCTTATTATTATTATTATTATTGTTTTTTTGTATTTTTGCGCTCAATTTGTTTATGAACCATTGCGATTGTTGCTTATTTTTTCTGACGCTGCTGCGCATGCTCTTTATGAATCACTCGAGGAGAGCCCTGAGCCATCCGGCGAGTTGAAGGCGACTTCAAAGTGCAGGCCAGGCTGCCTGCCTGCCTGCCTTTTGAGCTTTTGTTTTGTTTCCGGATGACTCCACACGTCAAAGTCGAGCTTCGCCAAGTTGAAGGTCAAGTTGAGAGGCTCCTCTCACCCACTTCCCCACCTCTGTGCCCCAGCTCACATATATATATATATTTCTCTCTTTGTCTCGTATGATTCAGCGGCGTCTTATCGCCATTTAAGTGTCCTGGCTGGCGGCACCTGCCGCACTCAGACTCACACTCGGACAGAGTCTCGGTTCCCCTCTCTGTCAGTGCCTGGGACTGAATCAGAAACACGCATGAGTAAGCGGACATTCTTAATGATAAACAGTCGGTCTCCGAAAGTAATTAAATATTTTGAAAATAAACAAAACTACTTGTGTTGTTGCCTGACAACAAGGCCCGGGGCTAAAACAGTTAGAAGCAGGGGAATAGTAACTATTAAAGGTTAAAAAGAAGGTTAAGAAATAGGATTTTCTTTACCTTAAGAAAAGCTGAAAACGACTTTAGAAAATATGATTTTATTCTTGTATTTAAAAGAATTTTGTGACATCATTTAACATGTTTGGGATCCTAATTTTATTTCCATGATGATCCTGTGTGACTATTTCCCTGACTATTGCTGTACAGTTTATAAAAACTCTTATTCATATATCATGTTCCACGTACTCTCTTTCTGTGGATATTTCAGTTTCAGTTTCTGTTTTCAATTCCGATTCTGTTGCCGTTTCTGTTTCTGGCCATGACTCAGAGGAGTTGCGAGAGTTTCGCGCTGCCCCCTCCCCCAGGGGACACTTTGAAGTTGACCCTTGGGTCCGAGAGAGTCAAGATCCCCAGATCCGGGGCTTAATCATCAAGTGAAAAAGTGAAAATGATGCATTGGGCAATCGGACGGACATTGAGAACAAGAACCGTGACAGTCAGTGGCCAGACGGAGGAGATACTGAACCCAAAAGCACCATGCACCCCGATTTCGATACCATCCCAACAACGGATTGCAGCTGTCAGACAGTTGTCTGCCACTTGGCCCACTTCTGAGCCCAAATCACCAGATGACGCATTCGGGGGGCCCGACGAGAACAATAAAAATAAAAAGAAAACATCATCGCATCGCTACTGTTGCACTTAATCATCCATTCAGCGGTGGCACCACCGGGTTGGGGGAGGTGGTGACTACCCAAAGTTGGCATTACGCATCGCGCGCCCCCTAAATGGAGTCACGACGCTCTCAGGCCCTGTGTGTGTGTTGTGGGAATGGTATCGAATCGTGGACTGCCCCATTATAGACACGATTCGGGATCTATCAGTCATTCACCACTCATCCATGGAAAATGTGAGCCCCGGTGAACTGGTGGCTTCGTTTAGTCATAAGTATCGCAAGTATTGGCGATTACTAATCCTCCGTCGTCCCCACTTACAGTCAAAGTCGCAGTCACAGCCACAACATATAAGGCCGCATATATTTGTCACGAACAATAAACAATTACCTAAGCTCGGCTTCCCAATAATCCAGCAAAAGTCCCCCATCTCCCCAGCATACTTAGAGTTTTCAGCGAGTTCCGTTTTCTCTGAAACGAAACAAAACATACAGAAATATGCAAAAACAAACAAATAATTGTTGACTTTCTAGATATATTAAGGGTTTCATTAAAACTGTCTTCAGCAACGAAAAAAATTAACACAAGATGATTAGCTTGATGACTTGATGACGACTTTCTTGGTGGTGAAAGCTGAAAGATAAGACTTTAACTTAAGAACTTAAGTTCTTATAGTGGATATATATATTTAGAAATAAACTTTTTAGTATGAGTGTTGAAACTAAACTGGAGCTCAATTAGCCAGTTCAACTTTTTCAGAGTGACTCAAACTAGACTTTTTGCGAAATTCATTCATTATTAACAGCTTACTTCTTGGGAGACTTTTTGCGAAACTTCCTTCCCTTCTTATACTTTTGCCCCTGGTGCGTTCTTGGCCTCTTCTAGCCATATGAGTCATATCATATCGTATCATATCATATGGTGTGTGTGCTGTGTGTTCGAGACGGACGCGTTTTATGCGCGATTTTAACTGTCTGAGCGACGGGGTCATTAACTAAGAGGATTTATGAGCGCCGTGCGAATAGAATGAAATGGTTTTGAAGGGGAGGTAGCGGAAAAGAGCCGGGGACGAGGAGAACGGTGACCAATTGTCTGCCATTGTACGCTTAATGACCATCTTTCTTTATCTAGGCGTCGGCCTCCTTTGGCCCCCACCGATCAGTGGGTCTATTTTTGGCCAGCCTTATAGATTTGTCATCTCTTTATTTGTTTCTGTTGAGACACTCGGAGAAATGTTCAGAGATCTTAAATAATTCAGATTTTAAAGATCTGAAACTAATCAAAATTAAAGATGAAATAATGATACATGATTTTTCTTTGTTATTTCTTTCTTTTTTAAAACCATCTTCATAATAATCATACTTATGTTAGGTTGTGTGAATCCCCTTCTTAAGATTGACAAATTTCTATCTACGAAGGAGGGGATTTTTTCGAGTCTTTGAGGCAAGCACCCATTTGGGGGCTCTGACGTATTTAACTTAGGTGCTCTAGCACTTGGAAACAACCTCCATTTTGAACGTTTTATCGGTTATCATTGACTGGTAGTTGATTATTTATGATGGCTTTTCCCCAAGGCACGGTTATAGTTGCCATATCATCGCCAGCGATAGCGTTAACTCGATTTGATTTCACTTGACTGTGTTGTGTGTAAACTGCAATTCATAATTGTAGTCGAAATTTGTGAAATCGAAAAGAAGGGGTACCATCACCATTGCTTATCGCTGTCTACTTTGCACCCATTCATTGATAAATCAAACACAAACGGCGCTATCGCTCCACTTGAAAAGGGGTTTGGTTTTTGGGGGGAGTGAAGGGGCTAGGCTGCAATTGCGAATGGGTTACACCAGGCGACTTCCAAGTTTATCGCTGATATCACCTCCTTTGGCCATATATTTGTATATATATTTATATACTGTATGTAGAAAAGGGGTACTGGGGGCGCCTGGTGACTAACAACAAGGCTTCGCTTCTGCCTCGGTTATCAACTGTTTGGAAATCAGACAAGTGTTGCTTTGTTTGCCTTATGAGTAAGCATCGATTAGGAAAGGCTGTGCCGCCGGCCCCATCCCATCCAACCATCCATCCTTCCGTCCCGTAATAGCCCACCTTATGGTTTCCACGGTGGGTGCTCGCTCAGCCCACCACCAAAACCGAAATCACACCACAACCAATTCCTGTGCGATAAGATAATGTTTTTATTTTCTCTTTTTTTCGGTGGTGGCTTCATAAAGCTACAGTAAAACTTATTTAGCACTAAAATTGTATCTAAAAAAGGAAAGGAAAGTTGAACTTCTTTAATATACATTGAAAAATGTATCTAAAAAGGGAAAAGTTTAGATTTAAAGAGAAATTCTCTTTGCTCTTCAATCTGAGATCTTAAGATACATTTTTCCCTGACTGTTTAGTATACCAAAAAGTGATTCTCTTTACGAATTTCCACTGTATATGATGATTATGTGAGCCTTGGGTAAAAAAAGTGCGCCGTATGCTGCGGATTCTTCTGGGCTCTTCTCAACCTCCTCCCGCTGCTGGCTGGCTGCTTATCTTTGCCCAAAAATAACAACGTAAATTATGAGTTAATGTGTCCCACGTGTGTGTGTGTGTGTGCGCGTGCGAGGGTATAAAAATGTTCTGTCAATAAGCCTCAGTTGATGATGACTCATCCATCCAGCCAGCAAAATTCACACAGTTGAGTTGCCGAGGACGGCAGTGGGGCAGAGGCGGAGGTGGCAGAGAGCCAGAGAGAACGGGAGAGGCGGCTAACAATCAAGTACAACTCACCCATACACAACCACTATCGACGGGGCAATATCAACAACGAAAAGCAACAACAGCAGCGAGAGGCAGGCAAATCGAAGCTTCCACGTTCGACATTCAAAATTCGAAAAAGTTTCTCCCTCGCCAGAGATGACCACAAAAAGATATAAAGATTTAAGATATAAATAGCTAGAATACAGCAAAGAAAAAGTAAACAAATCAAAGACCAGGAAAATTGAAGGAAATATAAATATTTGCAAGAACAAAAATCAAGCGAAGGTGGAGAATTTTACCATTTTAAGATACAAGATCTAAAATAGTTAAAACAAAATCAAATTTGGGTTTCATTACCTTCCATTTAACCGTTTTTCCAACCTCAACCAACCAACTAAAACGTTTCTTCTTTTTTCTTATTATTTTCACAGAGGATGCCCGGAAAACGGGTTCCCGAGTGCTGCTGCACTGCCATGCGGGGATCTCGCGCAGCGCCACCATCGCCATCGCCTACGTCATGCGGTACAAGGCTCTCTCCCTGCTGGAGGCCTACAAGCTGGTGAAAGTGGCCCGACCGATCATCTCGCCCAATCTAAACTTCATGGGCCAGCTGCTGGAGCTGGAGCAGAGTCTGCGGAAAAGCGGTATCCTGGCACCGGCCACCCCGCACCTCAACAGTCCCAGCACCCCGTCAACAGTCAACCACCCATCATCATCATCATCATCTAGTCAACTGGTAGAGCAGCCCGAGCAGGAGGAGATCGAGGAGAAGCGGGAACGGGATCGCCACGGCAAGTCCAAGTCCGACAGCGAGGCCATGGACGAGGATGTCTACGATTATGACGATGTGGATAGCGGTGCCGGCAGTCTGGCGGGCAGTAACTGCTCATCGCGCCTCACCTCACCTCCGATAACGCCCGACGATGAGGCACCCAGCACCTCGGCGGCTGCTTCCACAATTTCGGAGCTAGATTCCCCCAGCTCCACCAGCAGCAGCAGTGGCATATGCTCCCTGCTGTCGTCCACCAGCTCATCCGTATCCTGCGCAATCAGCAAGCCAAGCCTGCTGTCTCCCACACGGCAGTTGGCCGTATTTAAGCGGAATTCGCCCGCCAAGTTGAGGCTAAATCTGGAGTCCAGCTATGCGCCCGCGTCACCCATCCCAAAGTCCATGTCCTGCATCTCCATACCGGCCACGCCCGTCTGCGAGGAGGCGCCCGACAGCAGGAGCAACCATTTGGTGGCCAACCCGAGGGACTGAGGAAGGATCCCCAGGAGAAGCCGCCACCAAGCAGCTGTGAATAAAAAGAAAATGTACAGACCTTGGCCAAAATCATGATAATAATTGAAATCGGATTGATATGTTGTACGAGGGTTTTAAGCGAGAAGTAAAATAGACTCGAGTTTTATCATTATCAAAATTTGTATTTTTAAAACAAGAGTCTCGTCTTACATTTCTCGTTAAACACAAAGTACAGTCAATTCGCATCATAAATGCTAAAACGGTCTGATACTTCCTATATAAACTAAGGTGATGCAAATGATATATCAAACATCTAACACTGAGCCACACCTTTTGGATCATGTAAATTCACAAATTGTACATACAAGCGTACCTAAATAACAAACAAAAAACAAACAAACAACAAGGAAAGAGGAATACCCATTGCAGCTGGCACTATTTTCAATACTTTTAAGAGCTTTTGTAATGTATTTCATCGCATCCCTGAACCCTGAACCCTGAACCAACAAAAACAAAATCAAAAACAATACCTAAAGTAATCCAAAATATTGTTTGAGAAGAAAGAACACCTCGTATATGTTAATTTAGTTTAATTTAATAGTATGTAAGCGAATCTTAACTATACCTATACACACATAAACTATATTAAACTCTTTACATAGAACAATGAAAATCCAAAATGCACTGCAACTATTTCTGCTGACTTGCCACACACAAAAAAAAGAAAGAAACTTCCCGTTCCCCAAAAAACCAATAAGGAAAACTCCGCCATATATACACACACAGCAAGTAGATCTTATCAAAACTGTTCTAAGTTTTATCAAAAACGCTATAGCCACACACCCACAACTACACAACTGCATATAATTTAGTAACTTCTTGAAAGGAGTAAAGCTTGTGTTTGTGTTTTCTAGTTTTAGTTATTTATATGAAGCGAGTGCGCGTGAGAGAATAATGGATGCGATTTGATTCATTTGTATTAGGTCGTAAGTCACCTAGGCTAAGATACATGCGAAAAGTGTAACCCGTGTGTTAAGTAAACGGACATTATAAAAGTAATCAAACAAATTTGTCTTTCTTTTTGGTTATTTTCATTTATTCAAGGAACCGCCAAAGTGGTGAATAGTGTTGCAAGGCACGGCACAGATGTGGGAAGCTAACAGCACTGGAGGGCAGTCGATTCGGGCTGGAGAACTATCGATAACAAACTTAAGGTTTGTCTCTTAAATAAATCAACATTTAATTTAAAGCTTACACAAAAATCTAAAATAATAACTAGGAAATTGAAAGGATTGAAAGAATTTAATGAGAAGATTAATAATTAAATTTAATCGTTTAGCTATCGATTCATCGAGTCAACTGTCAAAAACAACCCTGCATTTAAAGCATTCGTAAAAGCGCGTCGTTTAATTTGTTGTTTCTTTTTGGTTTTTGCCCGAAAATGGATTAAAACAAAGACAAAGTAAGTTTAACAAATAATATATATTTCAGCAATAAAATTAAATCTGGGTTTTGCAGCTTTCCTTAATTCGAAAGATATTTTTAGCTCAGTAACTTCTTTTTGCTGCACTAATACCAACACACGCAAAGGAATTTTACCGTTTGAAATCATTTTGCAAAGTCTGCATTTTTCACGTGCTTCGCTTTTTTTTCTCGACAAAAAAATACAAAAAATAAAACGCTGAGCTATGGCTGAACTGGATTGGGATGATCCAAATTACGTGGACCCGCCTCCTGCCCAGGCCTACTCAACGCTGAACGAAAAATACGAGCGCAGCTTCGGAGGCGACAGAAAGCGCGAAAGTTATGGAAGACGTGAAAACAGAGATGATTATGGAGGAGGAAGACGTGAAAACCGTGATGACTATGGAAGAGATGGAAGAGGACGTGAAAACCGTGATGATTATGGACGACGTGATAATTACGGCGGCGGTGGACGCGGAAAGTTCAGCGATTCGGCAAGCGTCCCCACGAATATGGTGGGAAAAGTAATCGGCAGAGGAGGATCGACCATCAATCGTATTCAGGAGGATTACAACGTTCGCGTCGATGTGGACAAGAGCCAGGAGCTCGTCAAAATCTCGGGCAACAGCCAGAAAGACGTCAGCGATGCCATAGACTACGTACGCAAGCTGACCAACTCCGACATGTTCAATGGACGCGACCGGGACAACAACTACGGCGGAAATAGAGACAGAGGCGGTAGAGGCAGCTATGATACACCCAAGGGAAACTACAATTTCAATCCGGCTCCGCCAAGGAATGACGATGGCAATGGTGATCTCACAGGCACTATCGATTGGGCGGCTATAAACAGGGCTTCGGTGCGTAAAAACAGCTTAAGAAATCCTAAGTTATTGTTTTAAGGAGACTCGTAAACTTGCAATTAATTCGAAAAAAAAAATCTTTTAGGAAGCAGCCACGGCGGCTCGCTGGGCCAAGTTACCAGAGCTGACGAAGGACTTCTACAAGGAGGCACCTGAGGTGGCGAATCTTTCGGTATCGGAGATTAAGCGTATTCGCGCCGAAAACAATAATATCACCGTGGGCCACGTTTTCGAACAAAAGGAGGGGGAAACCCTTGCTCCCATTCCCAATCCGGTGTGGACTTTCGAGCAATGCTTTGCCGAATATCCGGATCTGCTTGGGGAAATCCAGAAGCAGGGCTTTGAGAAGCCCTCGCCGATTCAGTCGCAGGCATGGCCCATTCTCCTCAAGGGCCACGATATGATTGGCATTGCCCAAACGGGCACCGGCAAGACGCTGGCCTTCTTGCTACCGGGAATGATACACACCGAGTACCAGAGCATTCCCAGAGGTTCAAGGCGTGGAGCCAATGTCCTGGTGTTGGCCCCCACACGCGAATTGGCGCTGCAGATCGAGATGGAGGTGAAGAAGTACTCTTTCCGCAACATGAAAGCGTAAGTTGTGGCTTTTTAAGGACCAAACATCATTGTCTTATTATTTTTTTAGGGTCTGTGTGTATGGCGGTGGCGATCGTCGCATGCAAATCTCCGATGTGGAGCGCGGTGCCGAGATTATTATCTGCACACCGGGGCGGCTCAACGATCTGGTGCAGGCCAACGTAATCGATGTAAGCAGCATCACGTATCTGGTGCTCGACGAGGCGGATCGCATGCTGGACATGGGCTTTGAGCCGCAGATCCGTAAAGTGATGCTGGACATTCGTCCCGATCGGCAGACCATCATGACGTCGGCCACCTGGCCGCCGGGAGTGCGCCGAATGGCTCAAAGCTACATGCGGAATCCCATTCAGGTGTGTGTGGGGTCGCTTGATCTAGCGGCCACGCACTCGGTGAGGCAGGTGATCGAACTGCTGGAGGACGACAAGGACAAGTTCCAAACAATCAAATCGTTTGTTCGGCAAATGACAAAGACGGACAAAATCATTATATTCTGCGGGCGCAAGGCTCGTGCCGACGATTTGTCCAGTGACCTGACTCTGGAAGGATTCGCGACACAGTGCATTCATGGCAATCGAGAGCAAAGCGATCGCGAACAGGCCATAGCAGACATCAAGTCGGGCGTAGTGCATATACTGGTGGCCACAGATGTGGCTTCCCGAGGCCTAGACATCGAGGACATCACGTAAGTCTGGGATTTTCTTGAGATTTTCTTATAACTTCATTTTTTCTCTGTTAGTCATGTCATTAATTACGATTTTCCGCGTAACATCGAGGAGTATGTCCATCGCGTGGGACGCACAGGCCGCGCTGGCAGGAAAGGCACTTCCATAAGCTTCATCACCCGCGAGGACTGGGCCATGGCCAAGGAGCTGATTGAAATTCTGGAGGAGGCGCATCAGGAGGTGCCCGATGAGTTGCACAACATGGCCAGGCGCTTCAAGGCCATGAAGGACAAACGTGCGGCCGAAGGTGGCGGAGGAGGCTTTGGAGGCGGCGGAAGAGGTGGCGGCCGTGGCGGCGGTGGTGGTAGACGTGACGGAGGTGGAGGCCGGCACTTTGATCGATTCGACTTTTGATTGCATCTATCCGATGCATTTTTGTAGCTCTTAAGCGACCACAGCACATTGAAGTGCCCTGAAATTTTGTTAATCAAAAGATATGGCTACCTAAAAGGTAGAAAATCTCGCATAGATCGTAAGATAATTTGAATTTATATCATAAACTAATAAAGTGTTATTGATCCCCCAAAAGAACAAGCTAAAGTTGTTTATCATCAAACTATAAAAATTATAAAGTTTATTGAACTCTAGTTGGCCCCCCCGCCGCCGTATTTTTCCAGGAGTTCCTGCTTTCGCTTGCGGAGCAGCGCCTCCTGGACATCCTGCTGCGTGGGCACGGGCACGTGAGCGGTGAATTTGGGAGCCAGCAGGCCGTGCGGATCTTCAACGGCTGCCCGGGCCTTGGCATCCTCGGCAGCTTCGCGAGCCGGTCCCGACAGGGGGTATATCTCATCCTCCTCCTCCTCATCATCGATGATCCGACCATCTCGGGCCATTTTATCGCGCCACTCCTGTACGGCTTTTAGGATAGCTGCCCGTTCGATGCGTTCCTCCAAGGGCATAAGTACACCATCCTCGTCATCGCGATAACCATAGTACTCGGCATCGATATCTTTCATTAGTTCGGCCCGCGATTTCCTGGGCGGCGGCGGCGGATCCTGTTCGAAGAGCTCACGAACGCCGGGCAAATCCTTGGCGGCGCCAAAGTATTTGTAGCCTCTGTTGCCGGGAACTTCGCGGCCTTCGGCATCGAACATTTTGGGGCCATAGCGTCGGTAGTGGGGACCGCCCAAGGATGAGATTTGGTTCTCCCAATGACGCTTCTCACGCAGCAGCTTGTTGATTTCATCGTTGAGATCTCGGATGCGGAATTCACCCAAACCAGCTGTGGAAAAGCGAGAGCATTAAATACCAATTTTTTTGGGTGAGTGTATGCCGTGTACGAACCATTTTGTATTTGTGCCACTTTCTTGGATATTTCACGGATTATCTCCAGGCGGAACTTTTCGCATCTCGGCAAATCGTGGCATTCGGAGGCCAAATACGGCCGGCGTTCCTTTTCGCCGGATTCCACTTCCTTGGCCGCCCGCCAACGTGCCAAAGTTGTCCTGCCGAAAAAGACGAGATTAGTACATGAATGTTTATGTGTTTATAGGGTCGCTGAGCTACTTACATTGCCTTTTCTGCATTGCGCGCCTGAAATTGTAGAAGTTTTAGACATTTTTAATTAAATTTAGAAAAAAATCGGCACACTTACCATTTTGTTTATGTTCTTCTTCTGCCAAGGTTGCCAGTCACAACGAAGTCATACAAATTGAAATCGTATATTAATCAAGTTTTTATCGCTATTACTCTTTTTTAAAAACATTTACAGTTTTGATATTGTTTTACAGCCTTTGTCTGCTTACAGCAACATATTTCTATTTCATTTAACAATTTAATTGTTTGTCAATGATTCGATTTTTCCTTTACGTAGTTTGATTACGTTATTGTTAATTCGGGTTTTCCTTACAACTTAAGGCAATTTTAGGGTTCTCTGCCAGGGTCACACTAATCAGTTGTTTTTTCACGGCAACGCCATTTATCGCTCGTTTTAAACGTTTTTTTTCGCGAATAAAGCCAAGCCCCAACCCCAGGATGTTGGCCCTCATCAATAGGATCCTCGACTGGTTCAAGAGCATCTTCTGGAAAGAGGAAATGGAGCTGACGCTAGTGGGCCTGCAGTTCTCTGGCAAAACGACGTTCGTCAATGTTATTGCAGTGAGTACTTCTTCATGGGTGTGTGTGTGTGCGTGCGAATTTTGCTACAAGTGTATGGGTGAGAGGGTGGTTTTGCCAGGGGCAGGGGGCGGCGAGGCGGAGGCGGAGGTGGGGTGAGTGAAAGCCGGGGGAATATGACTAAAAAGTCAGTAAAAAGTAATACTAGAGACCTTAGCTGACAAAGGCGGTATGGCATGGCCATTGTTTTGGTAGGGAGCTCCTATAGGAGACACCTTTGCTGTCTCGGACTTTCCTTTGTTGGTTTCTTATCTGTTTTCCTTCACTGCATCAATAATTAACGCTGTGCTAACCATTTTTGTTTTAGTGGCAAAGTTTACTATTCCTGCGGCTGGGCAATCAATAAATAAAACCACGCATGTTCCGAACAATGACGCCATTATCAGCAAAACGACCCCTGTGATTCCCCCCCAATTGCAAACCTCCAAACCCAAGAGCCTCCTCCTCCTTTTGTCACACATTTCTGCACGCTGATAAAGTCGCGATCCGTCAGAAATCGGAGTCTAATGCTGCGGTTAGCAGTGGCAGCAGCTGGAGGAGGAGGAGTCAGTCTATGAGTCATGTGAGCTGCCGCCCGAAATCAAATCTGAATTGGATTTAAATGTGCCCACATGCAAGGGGATTAAGCGAGGAAATTTGTTTGTTCAAGTGCGCTCTCTGCAATTGGGAATTTTCCCCCGCTTATCACTGCGCTCGATGTAATCCATTGTTTGTTTGGGATTTAATGATTACTATACTAATATTTCTCGAGTTATTTATTATTAGAATTCACCTATTCTTAGCTTGGCGTCACATAATTCCTATATGGATTGTATCTCTGAAGGTGTAGTCTAAGAATTTGAAGATCCATCTTGTTTTGATGCCAAAACTTGTTCTTAACTTCTTTTTAGTAATTTGGGATTGTTTATTTGATCATAATTTAGATAATTATATAAGTTTCAGTTCTGTTCATATATACCCCTTTATTATGTTTAGATTGGTAGTTTAGGAAGCTTAATTAAACTAGCATTTCCAATGGATATTAAAGGATTTTTGGTTTAGTTCTAAATGATTTCAAATTCTAATTGTGAACTCTAAGTGTATACCAACTTTCACATCACAAAGTTGTCTTTTTATTAAAATTAATATCAAGTTTCTTTATAATAAAGATCTCATAAAAAACTTATTTGACACAAATTCTACACACAGGACTAGCCGTTTTTAGCTGCATACTTTTGGGCTCATATTAATAATGTTTCTCAAGAAATACATTTTCATAAAAGAGAATTAGTTTTAAATTAAAAATAAACCCCCGAAACAAGTTTATTTAACTCTTCAAATTCACTCCATATTAATCTCTTTTATTTACCTTTCCAGTCTGGCCAATTTGCCGAGGACATGATACCCACAGTTGGCTTCAACATGCGCAAAATCACCAGGGGCAATGTGACGATCAAGGTGTGGGATATTGGCGGCCAGCCCCGATTCCGCTCCATGTGGGAGCGCTATTGTCGCGGTGTTAATGCCATTGTGTAAGCCATTATATATATTAATGAGGCCACAATGCAAAACCAATTAATTCTGTATATGATTTTTCAGTTACATGGTCGATGCAGCCGATCTGGACAAATTGGAGGCCTCGAGGAACGAGCTGCATTCGCTGTTGGACAAGCCGCAGCTCGCCGGCATTCCAGTGCTCGTATTGGGCAACAAACGTGATCTTCCAGGCGCCCTCGATGAAACCGGGCTCATCGAACGCATGTGAGTGTTATGAACTCCAGGATTAGAATCCTAACTAATGGCTTGAACTTAATTGCAGGAATCTTTCGAGCATACAGGACCGTGAAATCTGCTGTTATAGTATTTCGTGTAAGGAGAAGGACAACATTGACATAACGCTGCAGTGGTTAATTCAACATTCGAAAAGCCAAAGTCGTTAGATAACGAACACACAACCTCCCTACCCTCTACAAACACACACAAACACACTAGGCACTATATCTCACACAGAACAACTATATATATATACACATATATACTAATAATAATTTGCAGAGTGATGAAAATTTAGCAAAGCCAGCAATAAGCCAACTATTTGGGGTAGATCGGTTGAGAGAGAATGTTTCTAAGAGCAAAAGGGAAACTGATAAAGACAACTAGAAAACACAGCGAGAAATAACTATATGCCTTGATAATGATCTGTTTGTACGTATGTCTGTTTGTATGTTTATGTGTTATTTTCGCAGTGCAGAGTTTGGGTGCTCGATTGTCTCGAATTTGTAGACTCACAAAGGGAAGATGCTTAAATGAATTCTGTGTACGTTGTAAGTTTTGTTAGTTAATCTATGTCCCCACTACCACACACACAAACAACACACACACCCACAACCCAGCAGCCAAGAGCGTGTGTATTCTATGCCCGATGATCGACCAAGTATCTCCAATGGAAATCTTTCGCTTTTGCCTCTACAAATCTGTTGCCGTGTCCACGTTTAGTTAGTCTTATGTTTAGAGTGTATATTGGTGTGATTATTATATATATATAAATATTATTTTTATCATTTTTGTATACAATATATAATTTACATTTCGCTTATATGCTTACTTCATGCAAATTATATTTATTTTTAATTGGAATTCTTTGCTTAGCGAAAACTGACATTGCGAAAAATCGTACAATTTGAGAACGTAAACAACAGAAAAAGCTATTAAAACGTTTTAAACTATACATAAATATATATTATATACAACTATATGAATGTAAAATCAATTAAGCAGCGAAAGCCATAGTTAAAGAAATTCCAAGATTGATTGTAAAATATGCAAAAGAAAAATTGTTGAGTTGTTCTCCCAAAACCAAAAAAAAACGCCACAAATTGAGATCCTTAAGCCTTGTCACGCCGCTTCGCGCCAACTCATTAACATTCACCTAGTTAATTATGATAATTTATAATAATATAAAAACATCAATGCAAATTATAAACTACAATAACCAAAAAAAGAAAAGAAGAAAAACAAATGGAAAACGAGCCAGGCATACAAACAACAAAACAGCGAGAAAACGAAAACTAATAATAAATGAAAAACCAATAAAGACAAATTATAAAAACATTACAAAACCGGGAGTGCATCTCATAAATTACGATCAAGCGAGAACGCGAGCATCAAATATTCCAAACACTTGTTCGAATGTAATTTATAGAGGCAGGCCAAGTGCCTGGCCGGCGGCCACCCAAATGCAGACGTAGCAGGTTAACAATTGATAGATGCAGACAGCCCTAAGAACGCATAAATCGGGAAGCATACTGGCCGACGCTCTGGGCCCTTGTCTAATTAGGAATTCTGTGTGCAGAATCAAGGCATTGCTACCGGAGGATAGCACCTGCCATTGGAGGGGGAGAGGTTGGGGATGGGGGGTCTTCTCTGCCTTCCAGGAATACGTGTCAAGCACGAGCCGGTGAGTCAGCAGCCACGATCAAATACTCTCATGTCCCATGTCCGGGCTTCCTGCTTCCTTTCCGTAACCAAAACCAAGTCCTCATCCTCAACCTCAACCGCCTGTGCGAGTTTGTTGCCTGAGTCTTTTGTTTTTCTGTGTTGTTGCTTTCGCCTCATATTTCAAATTGCGTTAATTACACTTTTAAATGCGGGGTATTAACAGTGCCCGCGATAAGCATCTCTCTTCGCGGCCATTTGCCACAAGCCAAACATTCGGCCATAACTCGAGGGGAATCTCCAAAAACGAAAAAAGACTAACAAAAAAAAAAAATGCGGCTAACGACGACGTGCTCGTAAATTTTCATACAAAAACTATAAACAAACTTCAAACAAGCTGAAAACATTTACGAACATTACGCATATGCCCCGGCTTAGATGTCGTATAAAAAGCTTAAAGACAAGTCAACAGTGCGGTTCATAGCATTAAAACAAAACACCAAAGGTAAGTGTAAAACAAGAAAACCGATTTGCGTCGATTTCCAGTTTAATTATTTATTTTGCCGATTCGTTGATTGGCCTTCGATGCAAACTGATTTTATCTAATGACAGACTGTCAACGATATTTAATCTTATTGCCAGTCTCTAATGGTAATTAATTATTATTTATAATTAGTCGAAATTGGAATTGAATTAAACGGATGAATAAAAGAAATGGAAAAGGTTTCTGGCATTTATGCTTTAATGAAACTTTCATATTTAGAAACTTTTTTAAATTAATTATTTGGATTTTATATATTTTTTTTAGTTAAACCCTTAATCAAAACCCATCTTACCCTCATGTGCCACACTGTATTCTTGTGTAAAATAAAATTGAAGAGCGGCAGACGTAGCTTAGTTCTTTCTGCTTAATTTTCAGCGATTTGTGCGACTTGTGCTGATTATATAATGACATATAAAACATGCCCAAACAACATTAAAATTTTTTGTAGCTGTTTTTTATATATTTTCGCAGACTTCATCGAGTCAGATTTATTCATTTGTATGCGCCACAGTTGCCCTCAGCGTGACTCCTTTGATGAAAAGCCGTCAGTAAATGCAAAAAAATATAAAAAATAAAAAATGGTGAAAAGAATGAGCAAATCACATTAACAAAAAAATAACTAGAAGGGGTGTTGACCATAAATTTACGCAGAAAAACTTAATTTATGTATTAAAGATAGCTTATTAATTTGTGGTTTGTAATCTGATTTTTAGTTTTTCTCAGAGTTCAGGCAGATATAGGGTGTGGTCCAAGAGATCAAGTGATAGTTTAAATAGGAATTAATTATTAAGATTAATTTATAGTTTTTAAAACAAAATAAGAAGTCAAAGAACTATCCTCTTCGTTTACCCTTCTGCATCTTTTTCTAGCCAAATTGTTCTTAAATATATTTTAATTGAAGGCCCCCACAATGCCTTCTGCACGAGGCCACCAAAAGTGTGTCTGGCCCGAACATGCTGTGCCACCTGAAAAGTTCCTGGAACTGTGCCATCAGAGAGACCCCGGGCCAGAAACAATAACCCCCACAAAGATGTGGAGGAACAAGGAGGTGAGGGGACGACGACTAGTTACTCCGGAGCTCCAGAGCTCTGGAGCTGGCCTTAACAAGATGGAAACAAAAGGCTGTCTGGTCTGTGGATGCTCTACCGCGTACTCGCCAGACTCGTGGGCAACAGTTTTCATGTTTGACTCTTATTTTGCTTTATTTTCCAGCAGACTGTCAGTAGCAGGATGCCAAGATGGAGGTGGAGGTGGCCCCGGAGACGATGGCGACGACGACAACTTGGCTGACAACAGGGCGAATGCAAATAAGTCGCCTTGTCTGCCTCATTTCTGCTGAAATCGCTAAACTCCGCTCGCCAACTGCTGCTGATTTTCACCTTCGACTTGATTTATCTGGCATTTTATTGGCCAGCGCCATTTGCTTTCGTACCTAGACCATAATTTACGCATTCATTTTCGGCCCCAAGCCTGGCTTTCGGCCTAATAAAGTTCTCTCAGGTGTGAACAGCTCTCCACTTGCATACGAGGCAGCAGCTTAATTGATGACAACATCTTGGAATTTTTGTTGGTATTCCTGAACTTGAAGTTGGACCAGGATTTTAAGGAAGGCATAAAGATGGGTATATAGTGTTTGGGGAAGTGTGTCTTATAAAAAATATATATTTGACCTAAATTGATAATAAAAATAAAAGAGTTTAATATTTAATATTGCAATCCCGTGAGCACTATAACATCTAGGTTTATTTTATTTAAGGCACAAAATTCTATCTGTCAAATGTATTAGAAAAATAAACGATTTTCTTAGGCGGTATATATAAATTTTATAGTTTTTAAAGAATTATTTCTTCAGTAAGATCCTGTCAGGTGTGCAATATTTTAGGTATCCAAAGTATCAGGTATCATATAGTCGGAATAACTCTTCCCTAGCGTTCCTTCTTCCTTCCTTTGCGTTGGCCCAGCTGTTATAGGCCCGTCGTCGTTGTTGTCGCTGGCTGGCCAACTAAAATCAGTTAAATAATGAAACATTTGCACGATACTGGCGAATCGGAATCGGAATCGTATCGGGCGCAAGCTCTCCGAGCCAGCCGAGGATAGTGCAGAGGCTGCACCAAACGGCAGCCGTAGCAGCAGCAACAATCAGCACAATCCACAGTTGTATGGTGCTACATATCGTACAAGATTTCCGGGAATTGAAAACTGCTAAAAATCGTGTTTGATTTTATACGTTGCTGTTGCTGTTGTCCGGAGGAGCGATCCGCTCCTTATGCATGCAATGCCTGGCCAGGCATCCTCCTTCAGGGAGGAGGAGGCAGCGGTGCCAGCTGGGGCGATACCTGCAGCATCTACGATACGCGTCGTGGTTCAACATGCAATCGCAACAAACGAAAGCAGCTTGTTAACTAATTAAAACCAAAATATATGCAAATCAAAGGCCCCAAAAAGCAGCCACAAAATAAACTCAAGAACCCCAAAAGAGGAGTCCCTCTGTGTCCTCTGCTTAAATATATATTTTTTGTGTGTGTCCTCTGTAGAGCTACTGTTTTTGGGTTGGGGTTTCTTAACGTTTTTTTTTTGTTTCCAACTCTTTGTCAGCGATCTTTTTCGGGGGCAATTAAGCGAGGCAGCCGGAGAGTCGAAGGGCTGCCATAATGCTGCAAAATCGAGAACTAAATAGCACAAAGAGCATTGTGCAAAAATTAATTGCAACATTTTTGAGCAGGGACCACCACCCTCACCTCCACCTCCACTTAGTCCCCCCTCGCGCTCGGTGGATCCTGCTCCAAATGCAATCAATTCAGTATGGATTTCTGGCGAAGCAATCGATGTGGATTTACGAGTAGCCTGAATTTTGCCTTTTCCAGGCAGCCATTTGGCCCATTGTCGAGTGTCCCCCCCAGAGAGGACTTGAAGTTGATTCAGCACAGTGAGAAATAAATGGGAAATATTATGAAATATAATTAATTTAGGATACATTTTTTATAAAAGAAATATAAACAAAATAATAAAGATCAAGTTTTGATTTTTTAGCAATTAATTTCTTTGCAAATCTGTTATATATTATTTTAGATTTTCTCCCTGTGCTCGATATGGCTGTGGGTGAGCTGCTCCATCCGCCGTCGTGGTCTTGTGTCTTCTGCTTAGGTGCGGACATATGTAAAACAAGCCATGAAACAACTGGCTGGGAAGCAGGACTCTTCGCATTGGCATTTCGCATTCGGCCCCGGATTGAGATTCAGTTTCGGAAGTGAAATTTATTTTGCATACGAGACCCGAGAGCTGAGAGCCAGACCCAGAGCCTTTGCCCATTGTCTTTTGTATTCAGCTCGCCGTGGATGGAGTGGAGCACTCTGTGGGGTCACCAGCAGCGGCAAGTGTCCCGCTCCTGGGAAACTTTTCGCTGGGCGCATATATCAGGGATTGGCTGGGATGGGTACAGGGACAGGACAGGACCCTGCTGGCTGGATTGTCACTGGGAAATTATCCAATTTTGTGGTTTGCATTCAAATTGAGCAGCGGCGGCTGTCAATTTACCAGCAGCAGAAAAAAGGAGCAGGAGCGACTCCAACTCTGACTTCGATTTCGACTCGGACGAGTAGCTGTCATGTTGATGAATGCAATTGGCAATTGCCCCCGAAGCGCTGGTGGTCTGAAATCGCTTTGGCTGCGGCTTGTTTGGGGTTAACTTGTGCTCATAATCGCGATCTGGCCGCGATCCCGATTTCGAACCCTTTATTGCCCGCTTCCGGATATCCAGGGCCATAAAATGCATGCCCAACGCCGTTTATTAATTGCATCAAGATCAACTCGCAAAACGCCGCCAGCTTTAAGCCCGGCAAAAATATATTTCAAAAAAAATATATATAAAAAAAATGAAATTTTGATAAGAAATTTCACTAATGAGTATTTACCTTTTGGGAATGGCTGCGGCTTTGGCCACGGCTTATTTGGGGTAGGGTTATAACTTATAAGTAAGCGCACGTTAACGTTAACGGGGCGTATGCTTAATGCTAGATTAATATCGCGAATTTCATGTGCGCTGAACTTAACGGCTGATCGCTCATAAAATTAATCAAGCTGCTTTAGGCTACTTTAATGTTTTCAGCATTTTACATTCTCCATGCCCTAACAATTATTTTGGGGTATTATGGAATTATAATTAAGGATATTTTTTGTTAAAGGAAGGTAAAGAAAATATAGAGAAAAATGAATTATGATGGAGAATACAATTTTAAACAGAACAAATTATTCTATATTATACTTATATTTTTGTATTGCAGTTCTTAAAGTTTTTACATCAAAATACACAGAACTCTTTAGGTGTTTTTAATACAAAATAACACTTAAAATTATATTAATAAATAGGAAAGTTCCTTGATTATTTTAAAAGTTTCAACTTTTACTTTATAAATCTGTAAATCATCAGAGTTATTTACTTTAATATTTATATTTAATATTTAAACGATTTATTTCCTTTTCTATCCGTCCAAACCTTAGGTTCTTCTTTCTTTCTAAAATTACAGACAGAGCAACCAGTTTTCGCTGCCTGGCGGGTTATCTTTTGACTTGTTCCAAAATGTTGTTAATATTTTCACATACTTTGGTGGGATTTCCTTTCCCTTGGCTGGCCTGGCGGTTAACAAATTGCTTTCGTTATCGCCGTTTTCGATGCAGAGCTAAAAAGAGAGTTGAATGCCCTCAGCAAACTCCGCCAAACTCTGGCTCTTCGATTGCAGTTGTGGCCAGGCGAAACTCCTTGCGACTCACGTACGAGCAGCGATCGGGTGGTCGGCTGGTCTCAGCCATTTGTTACACTATAAAATAATAATAAATTTTCAGCCAACCAGCCAGCTAGCTGGGCTAACCAAGAAGGAGCAGCAGCTAGATAAATAATGCATTTGCCCATAAATATCCTGCTGCCGGCTGATTGACGCCTGACGTTTGTCATGGGCCGGCAATTTGCAATTGGCAATTGGCAATCTGCATTAAGTTCAATGGAAAATGTCAACTTTAATTGAATTTGCACTGACGAAAGGCTCCACCGATTTATGTCTCCGCGGCGTTTCGTAATAAACATGTCAGGGGCCGCAGCTTCGCTTCGATCTCTCGGATTCGGATTTCGGATTCAGCCTTTGACTTTGGACCAACTAATTTGAGCGCTGGCTGGGAACAGTTTCCCAGTGGCCCAAAGGCCTAAGCCAAAAGCCCAAACAGGATGGAGAAAAAACCTGCTTGGCCTCGCCTCGGCTCGGTTCGCCTTGCGTGTGGAGGCTGCGGAGGCTACTCTGGTGCGCTGGTGCAACTGGAATCGGAATCCGGAATCGCCTGCCGCCACTTCCAGATGCACCAATCCCAGACGCTAGCTTAATGCCATAATTTATGCGCACAACTCGCTTTCGGTCTTGTGGCTCTGGCTCCGCCTTTTGGCCAATCAGCGGCCGACTTTCGGGCCAAGTCTAGGGCTGGCTTAATACATCCGCTTAGACCGGCGGATTATCTATATTATAATCGCAAGGAATCCTTATAATAAATAGAAAAATTAGTATTTTTTAAATAATTACTTTAGCTTAAGAACATTTTATTCAAATAATATATTATTTTGAGGGGTTAAATCCTCAAGAAAATTTATTTAATTTACAAAAAGGGGGACATATTCTTACATACTTCTGGATTATAATTTATATTTATTAACTACTCTCTATATACTCACTACCTATCATTTCGAGCATAAGTTGTCTCTCCTTCCCGATTAGAATTTATTCCCGACAGGATAATAATAATAAACACACAATTAAAATCTTCCCTAAATGCACCCTGCAGGCTCCCCTAACTATTCGAGATGTTCGACGTCGGCGGAAACATGAATTACACATTTCTTAGGGCCATCGAATTCGACTCGGAGGGAATTGCACCTGCCAGGACAACCTGCGGCCAGGATGAAGCAGTAAAAATGCAGCGCGTGCCGAGTATTTGTGTTCCCCAAAAAACACACCAAAAGCAGAAACACATCGAAACCGAACCGCCAAAAAATGGGACAACGCAGGAAACATTAAACCCAGAAACCGAAAGTGCAAGGTGCAAGGTCTCAAATGTGAGAATAAGCATGGGAATGGGTATGGGAACCTTTTCGGTCATGGGGTAATTGAATTAAACCCACAATGGGACTAAGCCGAAAGGCAAGCCTAAAATACAAACCCTCGGAAACTCGAAAAACCAAAGAACCGCAAAAAAATAGGAGCTGAAAAGTCCACAATCCTAGGCGGATTAATGAATTTCTCGTTTTGCGCTTGAGTGGCAGAAACCGCAACATATATACACTCGGAGAAAAGCCACAGGCTTACAAAACAGGGAACGTAATCATTATATAGTTATATTTAAAAAACTTGGATCATCAGCAAATCAGTTATCCTGTAAAAATTAATGTTTTAATTAAGAACAAATGAAAGCATTTATCCTGTAAAAATTATAAGTTTGACTATAATTTTATTTTGAATAAAAGAAACCCATAGACTTATAATAGAATCCACAGCCTTTGATTAATTTTTAGCTAATTCAATTGCAAAATAATAAGCAAACCCCAAACCAAATTCTCCGATCCTAACCCCTAAACTTCTCTCTGTGTAAAGGTATTTGTCGGATTTGGAACTCGTACACAGATTTAACGCCTCGATGGCCGGGTATATATGCGAATGCAATCCCATTGAACTGAAGTGGTATGAATTGATCTAATCTGATCTCAACTGAGCGATCGCTTTGTCAATTGCCAATTGATCTTTTAGGCAATTGATCCGCTTTCGTTTCGCTTTCAATTTCATTATACCGGGTGGGTTTTTCATGTTTACTTGTATCTTTTTGGGTGCGTGCTACCACAATATTAATATAGGCTGTGGCCTACAGAATCAATAACAAATAATGACTGGAGAGCTAGAGAGCTAGATATGTGTGCTCTTCAATAAATTTCCAATGAATTTTTGAATGCAAATATTGCACAATTATTCAGCACGTCGATTGCCATCTAAATGGGCTTTTAATTGTTGGCATTAATTAGCCACAGAGATGAGTGTTTGCCATGCGATAGCTGGAGTTGTCTTACATTGCCCATCACCATACACAAACACACTGAATTGTGGCTTAAACCCCGGCTTAGTCATAAACAAACGAAATTGATTCTTTGCGTTGTCAAACTTTATTGGCTGCCATAAAGAATCGCATCAAATCAGTGCAAATATGGGGGCTAAGCCGCAGGAATCCTTGGGCAGGAACCGTGGCACGTGTAAATAAATTGCTTTCCTTTCCGACGGGTTAGCTCTAAGTCGAACCCTTCCACTTGACCTGACCGCTGCTGGCCTTTATCAGTAGTGACCCGCTCTGGCCAGCAGCAGCGAGCAGCAGAGCCGGCGAAAGGGTTGGCGTCTAATCCTTGGCAATAAAATACAATTTTGTCCAGGCGCAGGAATGCATAGCAAATACAGTTCAAATTCGAAGATTTTTTTAAGGAAAATGCAAGAGTATCAGATATTTTTGAACCAATTCCAAAGTTAATCATGAGTAAGAAAAGGCAACCATTTATTCTGAAATATAATTTCTTAAACTTAAAACTTTCGATTTCCCTATGAATTTTTATATTTCTTTGAGGATTTTTTTCATTTGGTATTCCAGCTTAAGAAGTTCCACTGTAACCCTTTGACAGGAGGAGTATGTCGGGGGCGTTTGGCTATATCTATAGCTTCTGCTATAGCTCTGCTTGCTTGCTGTTGCTATATAAATAAGAATTGAACTGTGAAGAAGCGATGCGAATGACGTTTACTTTTTATGTTTGTTTATCGCTGAAACCGAAAGCTGGACACTCGCCTGGACTTGCCGTCAATTCGAAGGATTTTGTTGTTTATTCTTTTTTATTGGATTTATGCTGCTGGACTTTTGAGCTTTGGGCAATTGGATTTACTCTATTTTTTTTCGGCCATTCAGCTGTGTAATTGAGTTGGCCTGTCCAGGAGCTTCAGAATACGGCCAAGATGCGGCCATAAACTTGCAAAACTGTAAAGTTATACTGGATTTTATGTACGAAATAATGACGGCCATCGCGTGAGGCTCAGAACGGAGGGTATGGTATGAGGTACTCACTGGTTTTATGGCTTATTACCGGCCTAATTGAGGCCATTGTCATTCTGGCTCTCTTTGCAGATCTTTGCTGCAGCTCAGCTCGCATGTCACTTGCTTGGGACCGGGCTGGGGTTCGGGTTCACTCGCCCACTTAATTGACATGTGCGCGTAGTGTGTGTGTGTGTGTGCGAGTGTGTTTGCTTGGCGAATGACAGCTTTTTGGGTGGCAAAGTGCTGAAAGCACTAAAAAAGAAAAAAACTGGCTGGATATACTCAAATGCCCGAGTTGCACGTGAGGCGACAATTATGCAGTGCCATTTGGCCGGCAACATGTTGCCAAGTGGTGCAATGTTGCTGGGATCTCTGGGAGAGATGCCTCACACGTGAATTACATGTATTTCCAGATGGGGAGGTGTGATTAAGTGACATGCTAATACTGGTTATTAATAACTGATGGAGGTAAGGAGGTTGACATCGAAGATATTTCGCCAGGAGCTAACAAGGAAGGAAAAGTCTTGGCTTTGATCTAAATCAGAGTCAATTTACTGGGAATATATAAAAGAAATATCTTTGAAATTGTTCATTGATGCATATAAAATTTGAAAACGTTTCTTAATAGAAGAATAAAATTAAATAAATAAATACTAAAATACTAACAAGGCATCATTTTTAAGGCAGTCACTTTATTTAATATATTACCTTTCCTAATTAATTATTTTAACTATTAAACAAACCATTGGAATGCAGCAGCAAGCTGCTAAACAAATTCTTAATGGGCTCAAGGTCTTTTTGGTCTTTTTGGCCTTTTTTTTAGGCCCGTTAGAAGGGAGTTTTGTAAATGGTTTGCCTCGTAACTTGACGCCAAGTGGCATAATTACATGTTTCGATGACAAATGTCAGAGAGAGGGAACCTTCCTCATTAGGGATGGCCTTTGGCGGGGAAGCCCCTGCTGGACAAAAGGAATGCTGCACGAATGCGCCCGATTAACTAGCCACAGGAATGACCAAAAAAATAAAAAAAAAAAACAGAAAACTAGAGAGCTGAGAAGGAAACGTTGCAGTCCCCGGCTGCTACCACAATTGCATTTTTTGGTTACATTTCGCTCACGTTTCGGCTGCAATTAAAACCGAACGAAAGGGAACCGAGAGTCGCGAGGGGGAGGAAAAATATGTAGGTTGGGAGGAGGGGAACTTAGCCAACTATGAAGATTTAGATAAGCCGCTCATTTTCCTAGCAGCTTGCCCGGGGTCCAGTTCTCTGGTCACTTCTCGTTTTTGGCCTCTACACGTTTTCCATTTCATTTCGTTTTTATTTTTAGGGGCGTGTTTTTCCCGTCATACACACTCACACACGAAAAGTGTCGCCTGCAATGGGTTGCACGGAAGGAGGCAGGAATGAAGGATGGTTAGGTGGGTGCACAGAGACCTTGAATGTCCTGCAACTGCATTTAAATTATAGGGAAATACAGTCTTACTTCCATAACTCAAAAAATATAATTTTTACTTAGTAATACTTTCTATAAAGAATGAATTTAAGCTTAAAATTTATAAGTAAAATATATATATAGATCGACAAACTATATAACTATTTAAAAAAAGATTAAAGGCAAAATTTGAATCCAGGAAAATTGCGATAAATTTTATTTGAAGATAAAAAGTCATGTAAACAAAATTTCACAAAAATGTTTATTATTTCAGGTGCCACAATCCACCCTGTACTCAAAAATACATATATTTTAGAAACATATTTTTAACTGCTGTATTTACCAGGGTGTAAAAATGAAACTCCCCCTTCATTGTGTCTCTGGGTGTCCCAAATTCATTCGTAATAATGTAATTTTAAATGTTGGCCAGTGTCTCCTTTACAGTTTTTTAATTAAAGACCAGCAATGGTGGGGGATAGGGGTGGTATAAATATACATATATAGAGTGAATATAATACCCAAACAAATTGCTCGAACTGCGCTGCGACCAATCAAAACTGATCCGCTTTCTTGGTCGTGGCCGTTTGTAATGATTGCAAACACAATCGGACCATGTTGATCTCGCCTGCCTGCGAGTGGAGGAAAATGCTTTTCCACAGAATTTCCCTCGGTTGCCCTCAGATCATGACTTCGGGGCCCCCGACTGCAACTGCGAAAACTGCATAGAATTTCAAGCATAATCGCAGCGAGCGGCTAACAAACCAGCAAACAAGGCGAAAACAACACGAGTAACAACAGCGAACGGCACAAGCAAACAAAGAGCGGCTAAAGGTATCATCATAATCATAATGCGCATAAGCCGCCATCCAAAAGGGATGGTTGGGCTTGGTGGGAGCAGGGGGAATTCATTCCAGTGAATTCGCAATTCTGCGAAATCAAATTGCACAAATATTCCTCTTATGCAATGCACCAGGGGGATACATACATACATACATAGATACAGTTGGGCGGTGGTGGAGAATAGCGCAGCGCAGAGATCCCCCAGTTGGAGCACTAACTAAGTAACTAAGCCCCGACTGAGACCCAGCGTCAGCCTCAAACCGAGCTTAAGCCGGCTGCAGTGGTGGCCATTGTTAGACGCAGATGCAGACGCAAACGCAGACACTGAGACACCAAAGCCACAGATCTTTGGCATCCCAGCACCTTGGGGTTTACACGGGAAAGTAGTTTTAAAAGAAAGTAACTTGGGTATAAGAAACAGATAATTAAAATATAAATAAAACACTTTAAAAATAAATTAAAAAAGATTAAATGAAAGAAAAACAAAAAAAGTTATTATCGCCCCCGGGTGGACTCGAACCACCAACCTTTCGGTTAACAGCCGAACGCGCTAACCGATTGCGCCACGGAGGCGGATGATCTTCGGATGTCTAAAGTCCAAGTTGATAGCAAGGGCGAGCAGCATGAGAATATTAAATGTGCTGTGAGCTATAGTTTGTTCTGACTCAATAAAATTTCCACTGACTATTTATATAATTTATTATTGTTGCTTTATTAATAATAAAAACAATATTTCAGCAAATAAAAATACATATTTAATAAATGATAACAATTTTAAACTTTATTATTGAGTTAGAAAATAACAGAAACTATGCATGATTAAAGTAATGGGTTTAAATATAAAATAATTTGGGTAATTTCTAATTAATATGAGTTTTAAAAATATACGTATTTTTAAATATAAATATTTAATTATTTATAAATATTATTAATAAAGTAAAATAAAAAATAAGAAAAAAATAAATTACTTCGATCCTGCCAGGAGTCGAACCTGGAATCTTCTGATCCGTAGTCAGACGCGTTATCCATTGCGCCACAGGACCGATGAATTCATTCGGTCTTCACGCTAAACATCTGGTCTAAAAACTAGTTTCTATAAATAAATTCGAAATATATTCATGTATCTTTTGCTCGTCTTTTTCGGGCACTTTGCATATCATTATGCTAATTACGATAAATATCTTCTTGATGGACAGCTGAGAGATTGGATTTCGGTAATCTCATAAAACCATTATTGAAATGAGAAAACCACACAAGTTATTTTATTTATTGAATTGCCTATGTTGGGTCCAAGAATTATGGGATGATCTGATTATTCAATTATTATAGCTTGGAATCAGGTTTAGTAACCTGAAACTAATTTATGATTTACTGAGCTAACTTTAGGCATTGCACTATTGAAAGTGAATCGTTCTGGCTTATATAATATATTCCTTGAATACTAAGAGTGGTCTATCCCAGGTATCGCAAACTCCGAGACTCGTGTAAACCTGTGGAGCGTCTGGAAGTCTCCCGTGAACGTGATAAGCCCAAATCAACCGCATCATCATCATCATCATCATCACAGTCGTCGTGGTGGCTGGTGTTGGCGTTGTTGGAGTTTCTGCTGCAGTTGTTGCTGCGGCAAATGTTGCATTTGTTGCTGTTACTGTTGTATTTGCCCCCATCCCAGGGAAGGAGGAGTAAGCCAGGCCAATCGGCATCGCAAGCCAAGGAATTACAGCAACTCTAATCTCTCGACAATTGTGGGCGCGCACACCGAGCTCAGCGAGAAATCATGCGAAGAGGAAATGGAATCGCAAAATGCAACTGCATCGGATGGGGGGGAAGATCAGGAGGCGAATCTGGAGGATCAGGAGAAGGCTTGGGGGCTGGAGGTGGTTCTGGCAGACCCCAAGCAGTCTGCTAAGGTCTGTTAATGCCCCAATGCAATGACTCGCCTGGCTGTATCTTTCGGTTTTTATTTTTGTTTTTGGCCATGACCATGGTCCCTGATTCCAGATTCCTGTCCCCTGATCGTGTCTCTCAGTTCTAACTCGAGAGAATTCCTTTAAATGGTTCTCGTAACAATTTTTCCTGCCATCCTCCTCTGGCTCCTTATTATTTCTGTTCCTTTTTTTTTTGAGAATTTTTCTGCGACGAGCATATGAATCATCCCAGCTGGGGCATGGAGCAGCTCCTCCCTGCTGTGGCGTCGAGTGCCGGGCACTGTGACCAAGTCCAGTCCATCCAGGGAAAACTGCGAGAATCAACCAATTACTTTAGCTTCAATACCAATTAAATATATAATGAAAATATTGGAAAATTGTGCCTCAAACAAATATTGCTAGCTCTATATTTCTACATAAATCTTGACATCAAATATTTAATCTCAATTTCTAAAATCTACTGAATATTGCTTCTAATTTTTTAGAGTGCAGGAAGTCACTTCTAGATAGAGGGAGTCCCAGAGAGGTGGACTTGCTCAAGATGTGTGAATTTTTTGTTGGATTCTTGCCTGGGACTAAGACTGGAACTTGGGGGACTGTAGACTGCGGACTGCGGTTGGGGCTGTGGCTGTGGCGAAAAGAGTGAAAATTTATTGAGCTGTGGGCGCGCATTATTCATGCACTGCATCGAGCAAGGCATCCGGCGATCCGAGATCCCAAAAGTAGGCGACACCGGGCCGAGCTCGGGACTTTGCTCGGGGACTTTGGTGCCCGTCGCCGTTTGCCGTCAGTTTGGGTTAACAGGTTAATGTTGTCCGGGATCCAAAAAAAAAATAAGTTGGAGCGGGAACTATGCGCTGCCATTGTTCCACTGGCGACTGGAGACCGTGACCAGATCGAACCACTTATCGCCTGTCAGGGGCAGCATTCGATGATGTTGTTTGCCCCCTAATAACGATGAAAGCTTGACCAAAAACGGATAACTTTCGCCAATCGCAATTAGGCAGAAGTGTGGCCGGCTTATCACCTTCGCCTCTGGTAATTACACGCGAAATTATGTCGGCAACAATAATTCGTTGTGGCATAATTCCGGGAAACTGAAATTTATGCCTCCGTGTTCTTGGCCAGCTTCTTGGCCATGCTCAAAGCGCATTTATCGCGCAGCATCAATAAATTGTGCCTGGCAGAAGCGCAGTCAGCCTAACAGACAGAAGGCACTGCGAACAGGCAGCCGGACACAGGCAACAGCAAGAGCAACAGCAATCGCAGGTATCAACATTTCATAATATTTACAATAAACATGCAACTGTGTGGAAGGGATTGGGGATTGGGGCTGGGGCTGGAGCTGGGGGATTGGCCAAGGAGTTGGTTGGCAGCAGCGGCTGCAGCAGCACAGTTGCTGGCCACATTTAGCGCATCATGTTGCGTGAAATTTGACACTTTCGGTCGGGATGACGACACAAATTTTCACCGCATCTTGGCCAGACAGACGGGCAACAGCAAACATGTTGCATGAGGTCTTCGCTTTTTCTTGTTGTTGCGCTTCCTCTGCGTTTTATAGAATCCCTGCCAGTCGCTGGGCTACCGAATTTATGTGCCTTTGTCATATTTGCCAGGCTCTTCTTTAGGTTCGCCGTGTTTTGTGCGTTTGTTTAACAATAATACACAAATATGGCCACTGCCTGGCTTGTCAACAACTAACCCAGGGGCCAGTTAACCCCAGAGTTTTTGCCTCCTCCAGTCATCTGCTGCTCCGTCTCCATCTTGAGGACCTACTGCAGGAGCTTGGCTAAAACTTTAGCTTGGGCTTTAGCCGGGCTAAAAAGGCAAGCCTCATTGCTTGTGCCATGCAAAACGCACACAATCAAGCGACAAATTGATCGCACTCCCAGATAGCGCCGGCCATGGACAGTGGAACTCGGAATGTGGTGTTCTAAGACCATAGCATTAAACAATTTAGAGGCCTAGATAAATTCATTAATTTATATAAAATATATTTTGGGGATAGGAAATGTCAAACGGATTTTAAATTACAACAACTTTAAATTTGTTCCTCTAAAATGGATATTAAATGTTAACAAAGGATATCTGCCAAAGTCTCTTCTATTTTTATTTACAAAATCTTTGAAATTCCATTATCTGGAAGCTGAGAAATATACAATTCTTTTACTAACTAATTTTAATTTAAGATATTGACAATTTTTTTGATGTTTCATTTGGAAAATTGATCAACATTTGCTTTTCTAAAGTTATTGCTTCTTTAACTTAATATATTTTGTTCTTAACCATAAGTTTTATCCACTGTGGCATCCTCTGAGCATCGTTCAGCGTGCAGCTTGTTGGCCAGCTCTGCTCGTATCGTAGGCCTACCTACATACACTGTCTAGAAATAACCGCTCCTCCCAAGGTAACTAATATCTGTTGCAATTGCCAATGCCAATTTTCCTGTTTAATATGCCACGAATTGACATGGGCCGTTGCCATTAAGCATTTGATATGAGCAGGCTTAGAACCGAAGGTAAAACCTGGACCAGTATACCAGCATCCAGCCATGTATGGAGTTGGGAGCTGGACATGTGATGACATTGCATTGGGCCGCATGCAGATGCTGTTACAGCGCTGTGGCAGTGGCAGTGGCATCCGTATCCGTGCCTAATTTAATCAAATTAGCTGAGAATGCAATGGAATGAAATTGTTCGGTCAGAGGCAGAAACTCATTACGTTAATCAGTTGATTGTGCTGATCTAAAGCAAATTATGACAAAGTTCCAATTTGCAGCGTGCATATGGCCGGGCATATGGCAATTTCTATAATTAATTCGCTGACCATCTCCCTTGCCCACTCTGCGTCCCTATTCAGTGTGTTTGCAAAATGCAATTTGTGCAGTTTAATTTCATTAGAATAATTCTAATTAGAGCAATGAGTTGTAGGTGCTATCACAGTCGAACAATCGTTTGACTAAGCGCCAGCTCTGCCACCCAGGATGCGGCAGTGTGTGTCCGTGTGATAACGGAAATTTAATTGAAATTGTGGCAGCTTTTGTGAAATTATTGGAAAGGCCAATGCACATAGAAAAAAATTAATAAATATAATGAGGTTTCACTTCCCTTAGAATTATGCAATTATTATACAATCTTAACAGTTTTGAAGAAGTAAGTTGGGAAAATACAGATATTTATTGATTAAAAATCGAGTTTTGTATATAAATTAGCTGTATACTTTGACACATTTCAAGATTTATACAAACAAATTAAGTTTTCTAATTGTTTGAAGTGAAAGTCAATACAAATTTATTACAAATTAGCGATAAATCGATATTTTATTTTATATAAATAACATTTTTTGAGGTATTTTAAAGTTTAATGGGAAAATTACTACATTTGAATTTTGATTATTAAAGTTTCACCATATTTTCGGTTTATATTTTTGTCTATCTTACTTTTCCTCTCATTAGAAATCCCTTTTCAGATCTCTTTATTATTTTAATAACTTTTTAATTACTATTCAAAGGAATCCCAACGAAATATTTCTTTCTTTCTGTGCATCAAGGAGCAGCCAACCAACGCGGGTACCAATTACATTTGCCAGAGGAGACTTGAACCCAAACCCTAAGCCAAAGCCAAAGCCAAAGCCCGACGAACAGCCATTGATGAGCTGGGGCCAATGATAAATACGGCTAATGGAAGTTGCCCTTACAGATTAGATGTATAATGTTTGTTGTTGCCATCTAAATTGAATTGCAATCGAAGCTCGCTCCTCTCTCGGATTGGTATTAAAATTCATTTAAATGGACTCGAATGGCCAGAGCCATAACCGGGCCTATCGCAGCTAATCATCTAAAGAAGTGTGTTGTGTGTTTTGGGTCTGTGTCGCCATTGTTGGGTGCACATTTCCAATCAGATAAACACGCAGCCGAAACGCACGAACTAAACCTGAAACAGAAACGGAATTACTGAACCCACACCGAGAGGAGGGAGGAGATGGAGGAGGTGGACTTTGAGACCGGGACAATGAGGAAATGGACATGGCTCCGAAGGGCAGCAGGAGGAGCCAGAGGTGGAGAGGAGGTGCACGCATTGTCCCTATCCTCCAGTCCTCCTCTGTGCCACTAATTAGTTAATGTATGACCAAATATTTGCTGCTGCCTTGGCCAGAACGAGAGTGAGCCTTTGGATAACAGAATTCTAAAGGCAGCCAGCACTCAGGCAAATTCGTTTTGTATTGAACTGTTTAATCATTGATTTGCTGCGTTTAATAGAAGCAAATTGATTGGACTGAAATGAGCTTGCTTTGTAGATAGCAAAAAGAGAGTAATTTTATATCAAAGGATCATCGTTTTATGTAAAAAATTACAAGCTCATATGTATTTTTATAGCATATTTTGTATGGCATTTTAATTAAAAACAACAAAAATATTTTACAAATAATACAACAATCTATTTAAACGGCACACAAACAAGTAAGCAGTCTCAAAGGAACATATTTTATGATTCAAGATAAAAGAAAAGTAAATATTTGTATAAATATATAAATTAAATGAAATAATAAGTTATTATCCTAGCAAACGTTTCACTTAAAACCCGCATATAATAATAATAACTTCAAATCCTTAGCCATTCAATTTTGATATTTAAACATTACCTTGATATATTTCAATAATATTTTCAGTATTTAACTTATTCCCTTCACAAACTAAGTTGGTTCAATTCATTAAGACAATACATCCAGTTCATTGGCTTTCAGTTTTGAAACATAAGTAAGCTGTCCGTTCCAACAGCCAATCGAATCATAAATTCCATTTCTTGTTGCCAACTAATTAGTTAATGCATGGCCCACAAACATTTGGTAGGAACACCTGGGAAAAGGGCTCTTCTAATAGACCAACTCCACTATATACCTCTGCCCTATCCCGAAACGAAACCATTGATTTATGCTCATATTTAGTGCGGTTTATTTATGTCGTTTGTTGCATGTCCTCCAACTGGTTTCAGGTGGCGTGCCCCATTATCATCCCAATCCCCCTGCCTCCATCTGAATCCAAATCGGAATCCGATGCCAGAAGCCTGTGTGTGTGTGTACCGGTGTGTGAATTGTTTCCCATTGGCTGAACATATGCGCAGTGCCACGCTTATCTGCGATGCTGATTAACTGATTTATATGGGCTGGTCATTGCTTATGCATTGATCACCATATTTTTTCGTCTGATGAACTGGGCCCGGAATCGGTATTGGAATTAGAATAACCGAATCCAGTTACTATTACAATTGACCCGTGACACATGCGACACTTTAGTGTCTGGTTTCAGGGTAATTGCCGAGCCTCGAATGACTTATTTTGTTTCAATTATATAGTAATTATATAGCAATTAGCTTTACCTTTTTGCCGGCCTCTGTTTATTGTATTATTTTGCTTTTTTTTCGGTTACCTTTGTCGTAATGGTAGAGGACAGTGCCTAGCACGTAGTGCCCATGTGATGCTGACGAATCAGGTGCATATATGCCATGGAGATACACTGAGGTATAGTAAAGTCAAACAATTGGGTTGAAATGTATTTATAAATAAATTTAATAGAAGTTTATTCATTTTAAAATAATTTATATTTATTTGTTATGTAAGTCTTTTGTTATTTTTATTAAAATATTGCTTATATTTTAAAAAAATTAATAATAATTGATTTATAGACATCTCAGTTGAGTTTATTAGCTGAATAAGATAAACTTTTAATACTAATATTCCACATTATATTTAGATAATATTTTTAACTATTAAATTGCCAAATTCGTAACTATTCCCATTCAAACAAAATTCTTAAAAACATAAATTTCTAACGCGCACCGTCTCCCCGATATATAGACGCCAATAACTGAACAAATCGGACCTGCTTGACTGCACGGCTTGCATTGGCGTGCACTTAATTGTTGTCCCAATTATTGCATTGCCCAGAGATATACCCGACCGATAAATTTGTATTTATTTTATTGTTTGCAATTGGGAAAATTGATAACGAAAAGAGCCAAATCAGAGACCCTGGTGCAAGGTGCAGCGGAAGCGGATGCGCGGCATATGACAAAAGGCCTAATGGGGTCATCATTGCAGTTTGCTCGGCGACTGGTTGCCAAATTAATGGCCGGCTAACACGCGTTCGTTTGGGAGTTTTCCTAGCCAGAGCTATGGCGGGGGGCATTGCTGGAAAACAAAAGACTTAAGCAACGAACTTGGTTCTTGCGGCACCTCACCGAAAATAAAATACCAAAAAAACAAGAACAACAACAACCATGATGGTATGGAACATGCCATTTCACGCCTCCAAACAACTCATAATTCATGCGTTCAATGGCCAGCAACAAATGCTGCATAACAAATGACCAACATAGGCACCGAGAATCGAGAATATTGAGGGAAACCAAGGCACGTTTCTTGTGTAGCGAAGACGCATCGAAATTTAAAGAGCAATTCATAAGCATAAATGGCCATTATAGAGACATCATTGCTGGCCGGGCCCATAGCTGCTTATTGGATTTATTACCAAACCAATTTCGATTTTCTGTCCACTCATCTGGCAGCAATTAATCATCACAGAAGCCTTCAGTTACCGTTCCTCAATTAGAATCGTTTTTTGTGTTTTTTTTTCTGTATTTTTATGTATATTTTTTTCTTCATAAATTATTTTTATTTATTTTGTGATTTTTTTTATGGATTTTTCTGGTGATTGCCATTAAATTTAATACAATTTTCCATTTTTTTTTATCTTGTTTGCTTTGATTTTAAATAAACATTACATTTGCTTTGATTTATATATATTCAACTATCAATATGGCCAAATTACAATACATTTATCGTTTACACTTAGCACATAATACATCATATTTATATATTTATATATATATTTATCCGTATCGTATTCTGTTTATACCTCAGACATAAATTAGGTTAGGACTAAACTGGCTTTATACACACAACTTAGGGGGTTACGATTTAATGTTTAGTTGGATTTTTCTTTTTTTGCGCGTTTTTCTACTTTTGTTATCACTTAAATTATACAAAAATTGCTAACAAATGTATTTTACAAATTGCCTTTAACATTTAATTTAATTAAATTTATTATATTACGTTAAGATCTTAGAAATTTAAGTGTGTAGGTGTGTATGTATATTTTTAAGACTTAGGTATTAACATTGAACATTTAAGTTTTTTGTGTGTTTTGTTTTAGTTTAAAAGTTGACGGCGGCCTTTGCATTTAATCATAAACATTTCCTCGTTATCCTTAGCGTTTCTGTTATATATATTTTACAACTGCCAATGGCGCGCCATAGTGAAATCGTATAAGTTTATATTTATATATATATATATAGATTTTACTTTTTGTTTATCACGTCTGTTTTGTTTAAAGTCTAAGAATTTAACTAGTTTACAGTAGGCATACGCTCTAAAGTGTCTGTGCAATTTTTAATTGCGTTTTGCGAATTAGGACAAACATCTCAAGCAACTTCTCTTAATCCTAGGATTTTTCGTTTAAGATTTATTTTTACAAAAAATGTTTACTTTTGGACGTGCATTTTAACTGTTTCTTTTTTGTTTTTTGTTTTTTTGTTTCGTTTATTGTATATAATAATTTTAGTTCTCTGTGTGCTTGCTTCTGGCTTTCATTTATATGTACACAATAAATATTTATGAAATTTCCTCCCGTTCTGTTTTTATGGCAGTTCATATAAAGCACGCTTAAATACGCTGAATTTGCGGCGAGAAATTAAATTAATTAAGCGAAATATGAAACACAAGGAGAAAAAAGAGAGAACTATACAAACACTCACAGAAAAGCCATAAAGGAAAAATAAAATAAAAATAATGTGCAGCCCTTTAATTAGTTTTAATGGGGCTTTTGTTATTGCTGCTATATATACGCTCTCGCAGCAGCAGCAGCAACAGCAGCGACAAAGCTTAAATAATTAAAAATTGCACGCAATGTTTACAATTAGGAATAGCCAGCTCTCGTCCAGCTGGCACACACCACCCCCGCACACCATCTACACACACACAGTGAAACACTCGGCGTGTGTGGATGTCAAGGGCTCGGTGTGCCACTGTCAATCGCTGGCCAAGGAGTCCTCAGTTTGGCATTGTGTTTTGTCTGGTTTCGGTTGGATTTGCTTTGCCTCGATTTATATATTTGCAGCTCAAATCGATCGATCTAAGCGTGGGCGAATCGCGGCTTTAGCTGAACAGATTGTTGTTCAAGTTGTTCCCGCTCCATCACGTGTAGTCAGTACGCCAGGTGCCCTGCGGGAGGAAAGCGGAGAAAGGACCAGGTGAAACGTTAGTAAGGAATTTTTATAGTTTTGGCACCAAAAAGTTTGCACAGAGAAAAATAAATAAACTCCCAATTTTGGCTTGAAGTAGCTCTCAGAAAATTCTTAAAAATAAAATCTAAGATGTACTAATTTTTTAAATATTAATTTTCATAAGAATTATATTAAACATCAATTCAAAACCCTTTAACTTAAACCATTTTCTAATATGTTTCTTCTCAAAATTGTATACATTATATTTTCCTTTATAAATCCCCTTTATTTTCCTCTGTGCCCAAAAAGCTTTTCCCCGAAAGCTGCTCCTGTCTAGAAAATTCTCAAATACTCACCATTGAACTGAGACCCAAGTGGTAAGGCTGCGAGTGCGGCACCACTGCTCCACCGAGAGAGCCGGCGGTGGAGAAGCCGCCCTGCAGGCCGCTGGAGGCGCCCAGAGCTCCCATGCCGCCGGTATACCAGCTGCCATGCATGTGCGCATGTGCCGGATGCAGTCCGCTCGAGAGGTGTCCATGTTGCGCTATAAAAGAGAGCAGGAATGCGAAAAGGGAGAGCGTTAGTTGGAGTGACGGGCATTTAATTGGCGCTGGGGGAGATTGGAGCTAGATGTAGATGAAGATGCTTACCCATGGAGGCCGAGAAGCCGCCGCCAAAGCCCTTGGAGGGGTCCAGTGGCTTGAAGTCGCCCATACCCAGGTGTCCACCGATGGGCAAACAGCCGCCGCCCAATCCCTTCTTCTTTTTGGACTTGGAGCTCAGCTTGCGGTTACGCGTTTGAATGCCTTCCTTTTTCATTGTGAGCGGACGATTGACCTGTAAAAATATAATAAGGAAAATGTTTATTATTAGACGGAGGTGATAGACATGTGAAAAGTGAGGAATATATTCAGCTTTTCCTTTTAGTGTTATCTATTTAAGGTTGCTTAAAGGAGGTTCCTTTATCAAATTCTATCCAAATAAATTAAGAACTGACCTTATTTTTCTTGGCTTTTCTCATAGTGTAGGGGGAAAATCAATAAAGTAAAAGCGGCCAAAAAGAGGGCTAAAAACGTCAGTGTCTGACCACTAAAATGGGTCAAATTTATGCAAATTCATGGACCGGAAATGCCGCTAGCTGCACACGGTGTCTGTGTGAGACAGGGGTGGCGTATATATATAGTACACACACATCGTGTGTGTGTGTGTGAGTGAGTGCAACCGGGAAGTGAAAATGAAGTATTACAAGCATTTCTACACGATCAGATAAGCGACATTTGCGAATGCGATTAGTTGGCGCTGATAGCGCTCTCCCAACGTTATTTTTTTTTCTTCCATGTATTTTCACTTGAAGCGTTCGTTGCTGCTGCTGTGCTGCATGCTGCTGCCGCTGCCGCTGTTGCTATTGCTGCTGTTCCCTGGGCCATTGTTGCCGCGACGGGACTCTCTTCATATGCAATTCCCTATCACTTGCGAACATCTAAGCGGCAGCATGCGCTTCATTGCGCTACAATTACAATATTGGGTTACCCATTCCCAGCAGCGACATTAATGCAACAAAAGCAGGAGAAGAAAAAGGGTCTACGGGTAGCCAGAAATGTTACATTAAAGTACAAAGCGAATGAGAGGACTTTTGGGCTACCTGGGCGTGAATTACGACATTGTTTGGTGCGCCTTTGCAAACACAGAAATTGTTAAATTGCCGGCAATCCCAAGCAGGCACTTTGAAGAGCCGAAGAGCCGTGAGGAGATTTTTGTCGTGAGGGTTGCTTTTGCCAAACATATCACTTACACTGCACACAAAAAAACAGAAACCCCTGGCCAGATCACTTAGCCGGGGAGGATCTCCCGGGCAGCCCACGTAATTGATATTCTCTGTAGCGTTTAGCACAAATTGCGGCAATTAGCAACTCAGCAGCAGCAGCAGCGGCAGCTGCGGATTGTGGATCTTGAGCTTTAATTGATATGCAGCAACAAAGCATAAAGTTGTTAATGCCCAGGCCCAGCTCATTAGGGAATTCAGAGGAAAAGCCCAAAGGGGAGCAGCATCTTTGCGATTGCACTTTTTATGCATAAAATCTAAATCGAGCGTAGAGCGAACACGCGCCGCTGCAGCTGACTGGCAACTTGACAGCCCCCGGAGCAGGAGGAGCATAAACAGGCAGTGCAACAGGCCACCCACAGATATATAGCTATATGGATATAGCGAGCGAGAAAATCCAGGCGACAGGAAGACGGCGCCTGAAACCGTTAGGTCACTTTTATGGTTTTTATTATACTTTTCTCTTTTCTATTGTCAATTGTCATTGTCACGCCGCAGGACATTCTTTTCTAGGATAACACACAGCAGGTTGCAGACTGAGTGAGGATCTAGAATTGTCTCATTTGCTGTTAATTAACATGCTGATTCTCCCAGAGATATTCGATTTCAAGGAACTGCCGAGCAGACACGCGCAGATGCAGGAGATATCAGATCGGAGATCTAAGCAAGTGGATATCAAGAAATGAGGAACGATAGAAGGCAACTGTGTGGCTCAGATAACAGTGGTGATTTGTTTTGAGGATAATAAATAGCATAGAATTTATAGAAAATTATTTATCCTGAAAAATAAGGGTTCAAGGTAGCCTGATAACATCATAATCTTAAATATTAATGTACTTTATCAGTCAATATTATTGAGATGATGTAAGAAGAACTTTAAGACTTAAGACCTACAACTTTTATTGTACAAGTTATCTATTTATAATACCAAATATAATTTATTATAATTAAAGCTGTAGTCTTTAGCCACTTTCCACTGTGCTGCAGCAAGTGCTTGCAACATTTCCATAAAATGTGCCAATCACTTCGCTTAGAGGCCCACACAGGCGGCAGATCCAAATGACAAACGAATTGAATTGAAATGAACTGCAAGCCAAAACCAAATAAGTAAAAAGAGCAGGAGAAAGGGGTAAAGAAAGAGGTAGAGAGAAATATATAGAAAAAGAGAGCTATACCGGCCCAGACAGAGATGGCAATGGAAAAAAATGCGCGCTGATTGGCATCTTATCGAGATGGGCCACTGTCCAATTGAAGGAAAATTTTTGTAAAAATAAATTTCGCCTGTGTGTGCGGTGGCCAGCCACCCAGAGTGCATTTTCTTGTGTGTCGGAAAAGTTTTTACTTTGTGCAAATCAGATTAGAGAAAATAGAGCAACTTGTGTATATGTGTTTGCCTTTGATATTTGCCTTTTATGGACGGGCTCAATTAAAAATATTTCGCCTTTTGCCGTTTGAGATAGCCATCGAAATGCAGCAAGTGGCGGCCGCAACTTAATTAGTTTGCCACAGTGCACAGTGGGGCCAGCCAGACAGGTGGCCCATCACTTAAGGGCCACTGACATGTAAATGTGCCAAAAGTTCAGCCGCAAAACTCATTAAAACTTGACTGCAGGCCATGGCACAAAATAAAAAAAAAACCTCACCAAAGAGCAAACCCTCAGGAAGGAAGACCAACAAAAAAAAGGGACGTTGGGGGAAAAACTTTGAGCTTATCCCGTAAAAAGCGTGGCTAATGAATATTTAATAAGAGATGTTGGAGAGGGTCTGCTATACATCTAACATTATTCAATTCAATGCAGTTCGCCGGTTGGTCGATTACATAAATTAACTCAAAAAGGGGGAGATCCAGCCAGCATCCTGCCACGCGTTGCCCATAACTGGAAATCAGGGAAAGCTTATCGCATTTTCACAGCCAAGCACCAAACACCAAATACCAAACAGCAGACGCTTATCGCAGCGATGGTAAATGGTGGGTGGTGGCTGGCTAACTGGCATCTTTAAATAATCATCGGGCATTCATCATCATGAGGGTAACCTGCTGCGGCAACAAATGGAGAAGCTAAACGGCAGTCAACCACCCGGGGTCACCCCCCGGAAAAGCGGAGAACTGGAAACGGGGGGCGGCTTCAGCAGACACTTCATTTTTGTCACATTTAATCCGAGAGAGCGTGCTGAGCTTCCTGTCCGACACTCGACAGAAAAAGTGTCCGATTCTTATGTTAAATGTGGCGTTAAATCGCGGGAATTGAAAATCGATACAATTGGGAGCGGGGGGCTAATAGTTCCGTTGACCAATGGACATGATATACACTTGGAAAATGAATAGATATACGACTGAAGATTTAGCTCAATGCTTTTAGTAATATTTTCTACATTTCTAATTTGTAGTTTTGATTCCTTCTTGTATTTGATTCTTTACTGTGTAAAATATATACATATATTTGAAATACTTACATTGTGCAGCTTGTAGTACAATCCGCAGGCATTGCAGACGGGCTCGCCGCTGGCATTGCGTCGCCAAAGGGTTGTGGTTGTGGTCTTGCAGTTGGCGCAGGATGTGCCCGCCCTCTTGGCCGCACTCTGCAGCGATTGGAGGGTCTGAAAAGAAAATGGGAAAAATTATTAGAAAAGGGTTAGATTATCGATATATGAAGCGTGTCTTATAAACCTCAAATTGATTATGCTAATCCATGGCTATCGGCTAATTGAACAGCGCCAAAACTAACGCATTGGAGTCCGCCTTGAAAGCCAAGAATTTCTCGGCCTTATTTTCCCCTTTACCTCTAGGCATAAACCTCCTTCAAAACAAAGTTGCTTAACACACCGGGCAACAACATTTTTTAAATGGCATACCAAAAAAAAAAACCTAAAAATAAAAAAAGAAAACAAACCCCGGAGCTGTGGAGACTGAGGCGACTCAGGCTGTGCCTGCCTTGCGTTCGACTTGGGTTAACAGCAGCATCAATTCATTAAAATGACAATTTTTACAAAACTGCCCAAAAACAACAGAGGCAGGCCAACAGCAACAACAACAGCAACAAGCGGGGATCATGTCTGTGCCACGCTTAAATTTCCACGAATTGGCTACAAGAACCGAGAATCGAGCAACGGGCATGGAGACCCCAAGAATCGAGCTACGGAGAACGGAGAACCAAGAATCGAGATTGGAGAATCGGGCATCGAGAGGCCCAAAAAGCCAGAGAAGCTGTATCCCCACCCCTGCCTTGGGATCCATGTCTGCAGTACAGACTTTGTCTGCGTTTTGGTCTTCGTTATGGCATGCTCCCCTCCATGGGTGCCCCCTCGATAGGCACTGGACGAAAATATATATTTTATATTGAATTGGAGATATCAATTTAATGATTAAAAATGTTTCTTATTTCAGCATTATAGCTTCAATTTAGCTTTGTTTAAATTAAATACTTTGCCCCACTTTAAACCCATTTATTTCTTCCAGTGCTTCCTTCCAGTTTGCCTTGTTCATGCTGCTGGTACAACACATGGCTACGAGGCCTTAAACTGGCGTTGATCATGTTTGACTTTGATTTTTAATTGTTGCCTCTGCCACAAGGGAATCGCCTTCGTCTTCGAGTTGGACTCGGAGTTCGATCTGCTCCGATCTCCGATCTCGATTCCGATCTCTCGCTTAGCTCTCTGCTCTGCACTGTGTGTCTCACCTGTTCCCGATTTGGCGATTAACATAAATCAGAGGTCATATGGCAAGGGAGTTGGATCTGTGGCCATAGCTGGAGCTGGAGCTGGAGCTGTATCTTTCGGCCAGTGTCTGCATTTTTTTTGGTGGCAGTGTCTTGTGTTAACGAGCTTGTAACAATTTCTGCAGACAGCGACCAAATGCGAAAAGTGAGAAATTCAAAATTAATTTCAACGCCTACGAGACGGTCGAAGGGGGGGATGCCGAGTCGCAGAGAGATGCGATGGGGTGGAGATAAACTGGAAGTTTTGTGGTAATTATGCTGCATTCGTTTTGCCTTGGCCAAAATGCTTAAGCGTAAATAAATTAAGTTGTTAACATGACAATGCAACAAAACAGTCCACAGAGAGAAAGACAGAGATATCCGAAACAGGATTAGCATTTCGCAATCGACATTCCATTCCCAGTCAATCCAGTGGGGGTGTTGTTCAACTCCTGTTTGGAGTTAAGGATGACAGAATCAATTTTAAATCGAAGCTATCGGAAAATGGATATATTTTTTAAGTTGATTTGATATTTCTATATAACAAAAATAAAAATATTCCTGTATCATGGTTTTAACTATATAAATATACCCAAAAAAACCATATTTCTTAAGCCTCGATATAAAATTAATACGATATTTCAAGTCTATACATCATATTGGTTTTCTCCGCTCCAAGTGTCACTTCGATTCTGCTAACTGACATAACACATAAAGTACAATAAATACAACAATCTCGGGGCCCAGCAATCAAACAGCAAATCACATAAATCAATGTCAGTGCGATGCATGCAAAGAGCGAGAGGCCAAGCGGATAGAGCGAGAGAGATGGCATAATTGCGGGGGTGATGGGAAAATTGACAAACTGTCAGACATTGACAGGCGTTTGGGGTTTAATTGAAATGCAAAAAGCGCAAGCGCCAAAACAACAACAATAACAAAAGCAACAACATACCAGTGAACATACAAAACAAGATGGCGCTCGAGATTAATAAACAAAAGCAAAAGTCACATAAGAAATGTTTGTTGTACACCAAAAACAACAATAAAAAAGCCAAGCAAACAGAAGCGGTTAAAATAATAGCCTTTAAATGTTCAATTTTATGGTTTTCTAATAAAAACCTCGTAAATATTACCAATTACATGTCATTAAACAGCTTTTAGTTAGAGAATAAATTGTAAAGTTATTTTCAAAGGTATTTTTAACAAGTTGTGAAGTAGAATTACAAGAATATAATTATTGTTTTAATTTAGTTCCTTAAAGGTAATCATTAACAAAGCTTTAATAATTTAATTATTGATTTAAAAAATCTGAAATTAAAAAATCTCCTGGCAAAGACATAATTTAACTTTGCATTGCTACTATTTTTACCTCAATTGTTTTTTTTCTATATTGTTTTCAGTGTTTTGTGACCGTAAATTGTGATTTATCAATGCATGACAAAATGCATTGTTTTTATTGTTGTTACGCTTTGCATTTGGCATCTCTTTCGCTGCTTGTGTCCCCATCTCTTTCATTCCTTTGTGTGGCAAACGCATTTGACACCTTTTGCTGCGCTTTACTTGATTTATTTATATATTTTTTGAAAGCCAAAGAAAAAAGCTCACAAAATGGTCGACCCGTCTTCGTTTTACTTTTCTTATCTTTGGAATTTTCCTTGATTTTTTCCTACTTTTCTTCTTTCTGCTTCTCATATTTCTGTTTGGCTTTTGTTGTTTTATGCAAATTTCGTTTTCATTTTACACACAAACATACAAAACAGACACACAGGCATTTAAATATTTAATTGTAAGTGAAACACAGAGAAAAACATTTTGCAAAAGACAGAGAGTAAATATGTACAGAGTAAATAGATTTTCCCCCCATCTACACTGCTATTTATTGCGCAGCTTTTGTGCGCTCTCTTTTTGAGTTCAGTTCAGTGGCAATGCCCTTTGCCATCTGAGATACGTCAAGATGCTGGGGGGGGGTAGGGAGGAGGGAAATGGGTGGAAAATGGACAGGGAGACGGGTGTGGGCTCTGGATCCAGTGTTCGCAGCCATATCTCAGTGTAACATCTTTCACTTGGGGCATCTCTTTCGCTCTGCAGAGGACATTTTATCAACTGGCTTTTTTTTAGTATCTCCACCTCTGCCTCTCCCTGCATCTGTATCTTTATCTGTATCTGCAGCTTTGTGTGTGTGTGAGTGTGTCTGTGTGTGTGTTATCTAACAAAACATTCATTAAATTTTTCCCTGCTTCTTCTACCCTTAACTTGGCTCACAGCGCATGGCCGCCCCCTCATTTTGGGGGTTGTTTTGGAGCCACCCACCAAGCGTATATATATATATATATATCTGAATGTATATAAAGTGTATCAAGGGAAGATGGCTAAAGATAGCGGGCAGAAAATTTCTATATCTGATGCTGTGTGCCAAAAGGGGGGAAAATGGGGTTTGTTGAGCTTGTGTCTGGCACATAACAGTTACATTTGAAAGAGCCCGGTGAATGTATATTACGTATACGTAAGTATATCTCTCTCCCAGGAAAATGTAATTTAAAAATTCAAATTTTATTTCCTTCTTCCTCTCTTTAGAAGAGCTCCGCTTAGTTTTCTTCATCGTCCTGTTTTATTTTTTTTATTTTTCAGCAGCTGTTAGGGGGAAGGGGCGTGACTCAGTTCGGTTTTGTGGGCCTCTTCGGCTTTCCCTGCAGCTAATTTGACTAATTAAAACATCAGCTTAACTCATTTCCATGCTCAAGCTGCGACCTGGCACGAAACTGTTGCTAAAAATCACACCTGCCCCTGCAGAGTGCTGTTGGTTATAAAAAATCAATAAAATGTTATATGGCCAACAAACAGAACAAGCCATTAATGTCGCTCATTAATGCTGCTCAATGAATTTTACGAGCCGTCCGGCCCGGGAATACTGGGGAGGGTTAAAGCCGCTGAAGGCTCTTTGGGTTGAAATTGTCGCTAGAAAATGCTAAAATGTCATTGGGCCTTTGTTGTGCATTTTAAGCAGAATAGTGGCTACCAGAGCTTGACCCTAAATGAGAGAGAAATTTTGTGGGAATTCGAAGTAAGCTTTAAATAGAAATACTAGTATGATTTTATACTATTATAAAGATAATTATTAGCTCTACAAAATATATTTAAAAATAGAGAAAAAGTATCTTTAAAATGCTGGCAATGCAATTTAATTTTCCCTTTAAAAAACCCCCCTGATTAGTTCACAAATTAAACAATTTTCTGCAAGTGCACTGACTTGCATTTAAAGCAAACTATAGTTGCAATAGACAGACAATCCCCCCCAGACCCTTTCCCCTATCCCAGCTACCATAGGAAGGCATGAAAATCGTCATTAATATTTGTCACTGGCCAGTGGCCATTGAATGGGGCCAGCGAAAAGCTAAATAAATTATGGAACTGGCCACGAGGCAAGGTGGAGCTGGACTTGGCCAAAATGAATGTGCGCTAAACACGCTCACGAATGCGTGTTCGTTGTCTGTAAACGGGAAAAAGGGTTAGAAAATGCACAAGCAACCCTTTTCTGGCGGGGGTGCTACAAAGTAAGTGTATAACCTGTGCAAAATTATGCATTTGCATATTAAACAGTCACCATAAATTTTATTTTAGCCACAAAAAGCGAAAGCAGCTCGAAAAACTGCTGAATTCCCGCTTAACAAGCTTACGAGAAAAAAATATATATACAAAATACAAAAAATAAAAGCCAACTTTATATAAAAAACAAAACAAAACACAACAAAAAAAGACAAAAAGTGGCCAAGACAAAGGGCTGGCTTGGCCTTAATCATCTGGCGGCGGGGCAACCCTTTGGCTGAGGCAATGTTTGAGCCTTCGTTTGAGCCCTCTTTCATTATTATTATTGGCACGCCCCGTTTTTGCTGCGTTGCGTTGCGTTGCGCTTCGTATCGTTAATTTTTAATTGATCTGCGTTGCAGCATTCTGCGCTCTCCTCCTTTTTTTAGCATCGATCAGGCTCGTCAGCAGCATCAGCAGCAGCAGCAGCAGCCTTTGTGCCCCAAGTGCATTTTAATAACATTAGGCCCCCACTTAACAAGATCCTAGCGCCCCAAATACAAAATAACCGAAAAAACAAGCTTAATGCCCGCGATTGCGTATACGCCCCGTTTGACGGGGGCCACAAAAGGAGTAACGTGCATTGAACCTTTTACTTTTTTCTCCTCCTTTTCTTTTATTTTTAATGTTTTTGTTGTTGTTTTTATTGTTGTGATGATGTTGTTGCTTTTGCTGGTTCGATCTGCGATCTGCTTTAGTTTTGATTTGGCTGGCTGTTGTTCGTTTATCGATCGCCTGCCCTTGTGCATTTAATTTTTAGCGTCACAGCCTACAATCGTTTTCGATTTTCCCACGGGGAACCCGTCGAGGAGATGCCACAGCTGGCCCCAAAAAATCAAAATGTGTTAATTAGTTTTTCCTCTCTCCTCGCCTCTCTCGTTCTGCTGCTTTGGCCCTCGCTCTCTCTCTGGCTTCGCTGGCTGCGTTGGCCCGCTGCGATCGTTTAAGCCTGGTTTATGGCTGTTGAGTTGTTAGCGTTGAAATACGCCCGCGGATTAATAATTAATTAAGCTTTGGTCTCCGAATGCATTTATAAACGATTGTGTCAAGTGTTGATGGGTTTATTGTTCAGCGGCAATTTAACTATTTAACTATTTCCAAATGGCAATAGCAATCGCGAGCTTTTCTTGGTAACACACAATGCCGCATGCAAATGTGACATAAGCCAACGTAATAAGCGTAAGAATAAATAATTTTAAAGTTTGTTTTTGCTGCTTTGCTGTGTGTTTTTTTGTAACCATGACGTGGCCGTCGTTTTGTTCAATTTACTGTGTGAAAATTCGCATAAATTAAGCTGGCAGCAACTGAGGCATAAATATTATGCAAAATGCAAGCGCCGAGTCTCGCCTCTTTTCCCCTTGGCACCACCTCACCCGCCCTCACCTGCTGATTATATAAGTCACGATCGGTGAGATGAGCAGCTGCCTGTTGACTGCGATTGACCCCAGCTAGAGTTGTGTGTTCTTTGCGGATTTGCGGCTTTAAACATGGATTGGCAATTAGCTATAGACATTAAAAGTATCTATGGACAAAGCGTTTCGAATGTGTTGTATTGGTGAATAATTAAAGACAGTTGAGGTAATAAAAAATTTAATAAACCGTAAATTAGAAAGGACTTAAATTCATTTAATACTTGTATCCTTTAAGGATATATATATATTCATTATTTTTTGAGATGATACATTTATTTAGAATTTAATTTCCCATTTTTACTGCTCTACAGTTGCGTTCGGCACTGTTTATCGAATGTGACAAATGCCATTCAAGGCTGGAACTAAAAAGGCTTGGCTGTATTGGCAGCCTGGCGGCTAAAAAGGCGCAAAAACAAAACGAAACCTTAACGCTTTTAAAAGTTTTCGGGCCTTATAATTAAATGCAATTATTGCGATGCCAGCGGGCTGTTAGCTTCAGTTCAGTTCGGAAACAAAGGAGCAGAACAACAGCGAAACAACTGGAAAACATATGTAAGCTGAAAGCTGAAAACTGAAACCGAAACCGAAACTTTGTTGCAGGCTAAAATACATAAATTAAAAATTTGCATTGTTCTGTTCGCGAGAGGAGTCAAAGGCAGAGGCAGAGGCAAAGGCACTGAATTTTTGCAGTGTTTTGCGCTCCAAGAATAACGACTTGTTGACTGTTTTCATACGATTCGGGAGATTTAATTAAAGGCGGCCCCAAAGCAGACAATGAGGTCTTTTGGCTGCAGGTGCAGAGCGGCATCTCAACTCAACTCAACTCAGCTCGACTCCAACCCAGACTCGTTCGCCGTATGCAAAGCCAGAACTTGACCCTCATCGGTGGACGGAGGAGCACTGAAAATCAATACAATTGCCACCCAAAGAGTCCGAGTCTGGAGTTGGAGTCCGAGATTTCAATGGTCAGCCCGGAGGCCAGTTGGATTCGAGTGAACAATTGAATTGCATTTCAAGCAGCCAAAGCTAAGGACATTTGAAGTTGATGGGCAGCCGCATCCTGTGAGAGTGCAAGAGACAGGCCCATAAGTCAGCTGAGTGCCACATAAATTTTAATTTGTTGCATATTTTGTCAACGGCAAAGAAATCCTGAGCTCCAGCTGTGAATTTCTTGGGAATTCCCTACGTCAGCGGGGAATAGCGGGGATAATAATGGTTTATTTATGTTAATGTTATGCAATCAAAACGCATACGATTTAAATGCCAATAAAAAATCAACGCCAAGCCAGAGCCCACAGACGAGGGACGAAAGCTGAGAGGCAGCGTTTAACAGTTTGTTTGGGCCTGTTGTTATGGTTGTTGCCTGCCTTTTTACGCATCTTTAATAGACCAATTTTTCGTGTGGTTACCTCTGCTCTGACTCTTTCGAGTTCGTTGCCTAAGTCTTTCGTTTGCTGGCGCCACAGAACCAACGAACGAACCAACGAACGGACAAGCGAGCGAACGAAGGTTACATATGTACATACATAAATACATACTTATGTATATTTTCATAGTTTGTTGATGATCCAGCTCGATAAAGTGTGGCCCCTAACCCACACACACGCACACTCTCTTGGTGGCTGCTGTCTGATTATGTTTTTAGTGCGCTAAGTGATAATGATGATGCACCTCGATCGTTATCGGGCCAGCATCCAAATCGAAAGCATTTTTCCCATACCATGCCAGCCTCCAATCAAGCGAGGAGCAGAGTTTCTGTTTCCCGGAATCGTATTATGACATTTGAGAACTTTCACGCTGCTTTTTATGGCCTTTGGCGACAGAAACGTTGCCCGGGATTGATGCTCATGTGCAGCGATTTCCCAGGAAATCCCCAGCAAGCCAGCCAACCCCGCCCCAATACAGTTGCTGAATTTATTAGTTAATTTGATCGAATGTGTGGATGTTTAGCCCAGCGGGCTATAGTATCTGTATATAATCCAGTATTTGCTTACCAGTCTTCGCTTTGGCTTGATCAGGGGTCGGTTTTGGCCGTTCATCTTGTAGTAAAGGCCACAGGCATTGCATAGATAGTGTCCCGTTCCGTCGCGTCGCCACAGTGGCGTCGATGTGGCGCCGCAATTAACACACTCACGTCCCTCTGCAAGTAATGAAAAAATAATAATTAAATTATAAAGAAGTTATAGATTTGTGTATTAGTTACAAATAAATAAATTTGAAAATATTTATAATTAGTTAATGGAATTTCAGTCAGAGTTTTCTTAAATTTATCTTTTATATAGGAATTTTTTTAAAGGAATTTTTGACTGAGGAAGCTTTGAATACACCTCCAGTTTCTCAGTTGTTAATGACAGTTAATGACGTAGGAAATGTGACCTGTAAAAAATTGCTTAAATTAGGTATTATTTCTTTCTGTGCCGCATTCTTGCCAACTGGCGTGGCCAGAAGACTTTCTTGGGAGACAGTCTTCCGCACATTTGTATGGGTTAACTTTAAGCGCGCGACAACAACATGATACAAGCGGCAGGCAGCAATGATGCACAGCAGCAGCAGCAACGACAGAAAAGAGCAACATTTTTCAGCTGTTTCTCAGTCATTTTGATGTCTTTTGTTTTTTGTGTGTGTGAGTGTGTGTTACTGGTTGTGCTGTATTCTTTTTTTAAAAGTTTTTTCCTGCCTTCTTTATTTTTTTTTTTGGGTTGCTGGGCAAACGCATGGAAGCGGAAATGATGGATTCGCTGGGGTCGACTGTGTCTCCCTCTCTTTCGCCGGCCATCTCCCCGTCTCTGTCGGGGCTTCGACATTGCCTTTTGCTGACTTTACACATTTTAATTAAGGCTCCGTTCTAGTGACTGCAGTTTGGCCCTCTAGGCCCTCTCTCCCCCGCTCAGCAGCTAACTGTAAGTCAGCCTCATTTGAATAAGTTTAGTCATAATTTGTAAGCCGAGTTGATTTGACCCAGGGGCACAAGGGCGGCGGAGAGATGAAGTTGCAAATGTAACGCGTTATTAACGTTCCACATTACAGTTGCGTCTTCTGCCAGCTTTTCTGGGGTTTTCTCTTCTCTCGGCTCTATGGAGAAGTATGTGTACTCCCCCCGACTTTTCCACAACTCATTTAATGACGCCACTAAATGGGCTTCATTATTTCGGTTTTTGTGTTCAGTCTTTGTTTTGTGTTTGTTTTATGCTATTTACCAAGCGCTTGTTTTGAAATTGAAATTTAGTCATAAAGTCACTCCCCCAAAACCAAAACCTTCCTCCTCCCTCCCAAGCAGCACCCATTAGCTATGCTAAAAAGAAAAAAAAACCGAAAGATTTAACGCTACTTTCGGTGGGGGCCTTTGGCGTAATTAATTAAGCCAGCCTTTTTACATGGCCACATGAGCATAACTTTTTATTGAATATTAGCCACTGGCCGAAAGGTGCGCCCCGAAAAATAAAAAAAAAGGAAAACGGTTGGGTTTGGGGGGCAGGCGTTCGGATCTCATTAAGTGCGTCGCCTGCCGAAATGCCATTAGGGGAATTTCAGTTGCGTTTTGATGACAGAACTTGGCTTCACTTCACGTGATTTAGTTCACGCAGCTATTGTCACACGTGTCCAGCGATGTCCTGCGGTGTCCTGTCTTTCCAAGCAGGCATTCCAAGCATTTTGTTCTTGAGCTTTCAGGGAAATTAAATAAAGCGCTCTGCGTGTTTTCCCCCATTCCCGCCCCTCTGCTAAGAGCTGCCAGCGTGTGGTCAAGTAATCTCTTTGGATTCCTTTTTTTCTGGCCCCCGGGCGCGTTAAATAAACAGTTCATTTGTTTTCATTTAATCGCAAGTTTGCTCTGCTTTGCTTTACTATACATACATTCGTTTTTTGTACTTTTTTTTTGTATTTTTTTGTTTGGTTTTATCGCACTTCTTTAATTGCTGCCGCTGGGTGTGCTCTCGCTTTCTGCGTAAAAGTGCCGCCAATCAGTGAGACAACACCCACTGAATTAAAATTGCATAAATTATGGCAACGAAGAAGAAGTGCCAGAAAGTTGTGTTTATTTCTTGAGAAATTTCAAATTGAATTTTTATGTCCCTAGTTGCGAATAAATCTGTGTCTGAGAGGAGCTGCACAGCCATAAATTTTCACCTGCCCTAGTATTCCATGCATATTTATGCCGCGCATCTGTCTTCGGTTTGCACTTCCAACAGAAGCCGTTGAAAATTGAAAACTTTATGCATTTATTAGTTTGTCATAAAGCAGAACAACGGAAGGCCACCGCCACCGAGTCAACATTTAGCATAAAAGGAGCACAGAGCACCCCCTTCTCCATAGGTCTAGGCTGCATATTAAGCCATAAAGTGTGGCCTGGCTATTGTTGGAGCGGAATATTCTCCTTGGCTTTGGTTTCGGTTTCGGCTTCCCGGGAAGTTGTGGGGCTGCAGCAATAGCAATCCGCCATAGGAATATCCAGTCGGCAGTTAATAAATCAAAGCTGTTAATGATGTTTTTACCCTACGTGCCCACTTTTGACAACACAAAAAGGCAGTGACAATCTGGTAAGCCAGAGGGGAGAGTTGGCCGAAACCAAGAAGTCGGGCTGCTGCGCACGCGCACTTGGAACCTCCTTTTCTTGGGTTTTATTACTTTTTGATTCGACTTCTATTTATAGGGTTGCTCCGATCTCAGGCTCTCTTTGTTTTATGAGCATTTGTTTTATACATATATATTTTCCCTCGCTTTTGTTTGCTGCCTTCAATTTGCCTCTACTGTTGCGGTTGTCCCACCTCTGTTTTATTTTTTATTTATTTTTATTTTCGTTTTCCCGAGACACGTAGCAGGTTGGCCTATGATTTAGTAGCCTGCTTATAACTGTTTCTCCCCCTCCACTTTACATCATCTTCTGTGGTCCAGGTTCAGGTTCAGATTAAGGTTGAAGTTGAGGTCCAGGGCCCAATCATCTGGCTGTAATTTTCCTGGAAATTTGTGCACACTTTGGTATTTCTTCTCGGCCGTTTGTTTTTTACGGTGTGACATTGTCTGGGGCCCATATAACCCAAAACCGAAACTGAGAAAAAAAAAATAAAACACAACAACTCGAACCCGAAAACGAACCCAAAACTGAAACTGAAACCGAATCTGAACCTGTTTTTAGGGCCTGATTTGGCAGCCTCTTCTGGCCTCTACTCCGCTGCTGCTGCTGCTGCTGTCCCCGAGGTCTAAAGGTCCAACTAACTGTTGCTGCTTGATTTGACATTTGGCGTCAGTGGGCCATAATTGTCTAGAATTTATGTGTTGTACCTTTTTCTCGTTAATTTGCTGCTTGTCATGCATGTGGGCAGCCCGAGAGAGGGAGATCCTGAGAATCCCCCGCTCGGCCAATCTCCCACTCTTCGATTTAATTAGTTGTTTGGATTAATAAACAGATTTATGGGCTGGTTAGGATAGTTAAGAAAGAGACGATTACTGGTGAGCAAGACAAAAGACACATGGAGTGTGTGTGAGTAAATAGTTGTTGTTTCGCTTGATTATCGAACATTTTTTAATTGTTGTAAAAATATTTCAAAAATTATAATGCTTACGATACGCAAAATAAGAACAATTAAATTGAAATGAAAAAGAGTATGAATAATTGGCACGCTCTTTCGATCGCAGAAGGGTTATAAATTGCATGGGTTAAGGAATGGTTGGTTGTGGTTATTGGGGGGCTAAAGGGAGGGAGCTGGGGGAGTCAATGGTGAATGCCTTAAATAAATGGCAAGCGCCTCATTTTGAGGCCACAGCTGTCACAGCGCGGACAAAGGAACAATGCCTTTAAGCCCGCTTGCTCTGGCCTTAAGCCCTGATTGAGTGAAGTGAAGTGAAGAGGTTCCAGGGACTCCTCCGGATTCCAGATTCCACATCCCGAATCCCAAAAAACCGAAGCTCACCAGACGAAGGTTGCCACAGTCGCAAGTCGCGAGTCGCGTACCCATATCAATTACTTAAAGCTCATTCACAACATTTTTTATTTTCACCTGACAAAAGCCCAAATGGCATCCAATCAATTCAATGGCCTGGCTGCATTCTCGCTCGATTCTCGATTCTCAACTCGACGTTTTCTCAATTCTGAATTCTTCTCCAGGTCTGGATTCTGCGGTGGCAACGAGCCACAAAAGCCACAACACATGTTCTTGCGCCCGAAAAACTTATCGCCAGCGATGAGATAAACGATAAATAAATACAGGCAACAAGATGCTGCCGGGACTAACGAAGGCAGACAATGTTTTTTCCCCACTTCTCATCTCATTTCATCTCATCTCCCTGCGCTGCCTTGTGGTTAGTTAGGGAGTAAAAAAAAAACTGTCGCCGGGCCAAGAAAATGAAATAAAATAAAATCTGCCAGCGTTTTGTCAGGCGACTTCTCCCTCTTCACGTGTCTTTCTTGCTGTTTATTTTTTTTTTATATTTTTCTCGAGATGCTTCCTCATTTTATACAGTCATGATTATATGGCTCATACAGGTAAAAATCTCGCCTCTATTTGCATTTAGTGGGTGCAGCTGGAAAGCAAGGTGCGCTCGGTGTGTTGTAATGAAACGTAACAAACAAACGAACAATTGCATTTTGGCGGCAGTGCGAAAGGTGCAAAGCACGGCGAGTGCCCTTAACTGGAGGTTAGTTGCAAGTTCACAAATGTAGTTGTGGTTGATTTTTTATGATGCTTATAAAGTTGTTTTTTGTAGTATCCCCTAGATAGAAGATGGCAAAGTTGTAACTATTTATTATATATTTTGTAACTTTAGATTTGGAATGGGTTTCTCTTTTGGCTAAAACTAATTGCTTCTCTCACCTAATTTAATTCTTAAATTCGGAGGCTTCTTTTGCTTCTAATCTAGATGTTGTTTAATATTTCCCCCAACAGAAGGTAGACCGAAATTAACAGCTAGTGGCTAATATTTCCATTACTAAAGCTAATATAGCTGCTGTGACTAATGTGGCTGTTATGCCTTTGGCCAGCTGGTTTTCTTGGCTGGTTCACTTCTGGTTTTTGGGGGTTGGCTGTTTGGCTGTTAACTGTTGGCAGCAGAGAGACCCTCACGCATGGCCCGAGTGGCGGCTATAAAGATGTCGTTGTTGCTGCTGTCGCTGATGTTGCTGTTGTTGCTGCTTGTTTTTTCTGCTGCTGCCGCTGCTGCTGCTGCCGGGCCATGCAAAAACGCAACGCTAAAGCAGGTGCAGCAGGCTGCAACTTCCGCAGCGAATGCGAATGAATGTGTGCTTGTTTGTGTGGTGGGTCTTTGGTCTTTGCAAACAGCAGCAGCAGCGGCAGTGGCAGCAGCAACATGAAGTAATTAACAACCACAACAGCAACAACAACATCAACAACAACAACGGCAACATGAAGCGTTGACAATAGCATTGAAGTTGCTGCCGCAAATGCAGCTATTGTTGTTGCCGTTGTTGTCATTGTAATGTGGTGATTTCATGGCGTATACGCAACGTTGGCGGAGCAGAGGAGTAGTAGTAGGAGGGGACTCTGCCTGCAAGGGCTTCTCTTCTGCCCTGGGATCTTTCTGCATATTTTTACGCGGGCAGGAAACATGCTCAAGTGGCGGGAATGTGGCCAGCATGCTGCTCCCGAGCACATGTCAAGTGCCGGAGCCACGGTTTGGGGGGGCGGGTGAGGTAGGGAAAAGTGCAGGAGTTAAGTGATGGAAGTTCGGTCGCGGATTCGGACTTCAACTCTCGAGCTCGAACTCGAACTCCGGTCTTCCCACGTGAGCGTGTGAAAGAGCAGTGGCAATCAAAGTAAGCGGGGGGGCAAGTGGATGTTGGTTGGATGGGTTGGCTTTCAAAATGATAACTACAAACTAAAGTGAAAACTAAACAATAAGTGGTTCACTTTGAGACTGTTTACAAGAGGTTATCTATGGTTTAATCACAAAACATAAACGAATGAATTGTATTTCAATAAATTACTGACACTTTTGACAATAAATTAACCAAGAAAAGTGTCAGAAAAATCTCTTAATATGCATTTTTTGTATCTACATTAAATTTTTAGATTTCGCTTTTTCAAAAAACCTTTGTAAACAGTCGCATTGTACACAACACTGAGATAAACATAATTAAATGGTTAAACAATCGACGACCATCGATAACGAGTAACAATGATTATTCACCCACACCGAGATCGCATAATGTCTAGAGGTTTTTGTCTTGCTTACCAGCACTCGTCCGGGGTTTCGTCCGTACGGGCTTAATGTCCAGCCCGGAATTGCCATTGCCCGCCGATCCGCCGCCATGGCCGCTCAGGGATCCGGATCCCGCTCCTCCTACGGTGCCACCACCGCTGCCACCACTCATGCTGCCCATGCCAGTGACGGAGCCACCAAGCGAATGCATACCCGTCCCGGAGGACGATCCACTGTGGTGGTGTCCACTATGATGGTGATGGTGGTGGTGGTGTGCCTGCGCCGCAGCCATGCTGTGACGCACTGCAGCAGCGGCCACCGAGGAACTTTGGAACATATTCGCCGCCGCCACCGCTGCCGCTTGATGATGGGCCGCTGCCTGGTGATAGGAGGCATAGCTACTGCTGTCGTAGCCACCGCTCCCGCTGCCACCGCTGCTACCGCCTCCGCTGTTATTCTGGGAGGCATAGTGCGCCTGGGCCGTGCCCTCAAACAAACCGTTCGAGGACGTGGCAGCGGCGGCTGCTGAGGCGGACAGGGAGGCGGCAGCTGCTGCTGCTGCGGCGGCGGATGAGGCGGAGGAGTTGCTGCTGGCGTTGTTGTTACTGTTGCTGCTGCCCTGCTGCTGCTGCTGTTGCTGGGATTGCTGTTGCTGCTGCTGACTGCTGCTGGAGTTGGAGCTGGGATTAGTGGTAGTACCTTCGCGCTGTTTGGGCGCCGAACTCTGGCTGGGTCCACTGCCGGAGGAGCCGTTCGCACTGCCGTTCTGGATCGACGGCTTAATGTCCAACGCACAGCTGGCGTCCGTCAGTGAGGTAGAGCCAGTGGCCTGCTGGTGCATGAATGCGTTCATCACGGCCTGCGAAAAGATCGGGAATACTGGTTAAGTCATGATGCAGGGAAGCTGATTGAAAAACTATTAATTAGTTTAATATTTTAAATTGTTATTAAATGCAAAAAAATGTGAATATATCTAGTAGTTTTATTTAAATTAAATCGATCTCGAACCGATCCTTATTCTTACCTGATACTCAGATGGACCGGTTTGCACGGAATCGGGCGTGGAGTCCTTTGGCGGTGTCGGCGGGAAGGGGAACGAATGCTGGCCGGCGGCCGTCGTCTGATGGCCCTGGCCCATCTGGCCCAGCTTGTGCTCCACCTGCGGCTCCTGCGGGCAGGCGAACTGCCCCATGCTCCAGGCGCTGGCGGGGGCGAAGGACTTGTGCTCGCTGGTCAGCCATGGACTCAGCGGGGTGTGGAAGTGCGGCCGGCACACCTGGGGCGTGGCATGGGTGGAGGGCATGCGGGATGCTGAAAAAGATAACGAAAAGGGGGGTTAAAAATCAAGTTAAATGCTGCATTAAATCAATTATGGCCCGAATTTATAACGAAGATTAACCGACTAAGCCGCGACCAGAAGCGATCAAAATTCGTAATAAATGACGCACCGTCTCTGCGGCCGTTCCTACTCTTATTTTCCTCTGTGGCTGCCGCGCAAATTTGCGGAAAAGCTGCGTTATAATTTATGAAACACCAGCGAGAGAAAGAGCCGCCTCAGAATGGCCTTCGGGCCAACTTTGCATATGGCAAGAGACCATAGAGACCACAGAGGCCACTGAGGCTGGCGAGCGGGCGAGCAAGCGAGCGCGGGGACTTCTGCATTGTCATAAATTGTTTAATTTGTATCATAAACAATCGCGTTAAACTTTTGTCCCAGAGCTAAAAAGATCGATCAACGGCTCGGGCCGGCTCACCTCGGCTTTTGGCCCGGCTAAAAGTGTAGCCTAAATGTCTGGCAGTGTATAATTTAGCAGACACCAAGTGAGATTTATGTGCGCCAATGCTGCCGGTTACTCCATCGATCCCAGTTCGACTCCCAGTCCCAGTCCCAGTCTCAGACTCGGTTCAAGTCCAAGCCGATCCGATCCGATCCTATCCCATCCAGCGATCGAGGGATCCGACAGATCCCCATATCCTCGCAGGAGGGGCATTATCGAGGGGGCACGTTGCAATTGTTTGGGGCGCACTTATTCTTATTATTATCATTAATATCGGCTGCAGCTCCCCAAAGAGTCGCGAGTCGCTGGCCCTCGGGGCTTGTTTGTATGTGAAATTATTTTTGATTATGCAGCAGCAGCAGCCGCAGCAGCAATATCGGCAGGAGCAACCTCAGCAGGAGAAACAGCAGTCGTAGCTGGTTGGCCAACAGTAGGTCAGTTCATTGCTCGCCAAGATGGATTAGGCCAAATCAAGACGAGAGTCAAAAACTCAGAGCGTAAGGAAAGTTTGTTTGAAAAGTTACCAAGATAATTCTAAATACTCTTTGGAGTCAAATAAAAAATTTCAATAAAGGTTTGAATTAAAGTTTTTAAAGATATAATTCATAAACAATAAACTATTTATTATTTAGGATCTTTTTATATCTTCTTTTGGTAATTTAAAATGTAAAACAAATATAGTAAAAAAAAACACAAATTGAAATTCTTATAATTTTATCAAATATTTAAAGCCATTAAAGGTTAATATTATTTCTAAATTCATTTAGTTTCAATGGACATTTTCAAAAAACTCATAATGTAAGAGTATTAATCATTCATCAATAAGCAAACACAAAGAACCTGATCGATGGATGGATCGAACGCCGGTTTTGCCGGATCGCTGTCTGCGATAATACCCATTTGATTATCCTAATAACAGTGCTTTAGTGGCGATATTATATGTACGTGTGCCTGATTATAGAAATTAGCTGCTGCCGCCGCAGCATCACATCAGAAGCAGAAACGTCAGAACCCTGCAACCTGCAACCTGCAGCCTGCAACTTGCAACTCGCCGAGACTTTTCCCAGTGCCGATGCCTCAATCAAATGTGCTTATTGCTTTTCCCGATCTGCTGTGCAGACTTCACACTTTTGCGCCAACGACAAGTCAAATAAAATCGATGAGAGAAAAGTACCCCCAATCGAAGCTGATGAAACGATCCCCCATATGAAGTCGTCACTGCGGGTATATAATTTAGCAAGATCGAGGGAAATAATACCATTGGTCATGCTAAATTATATGGCCAGGCTCGGTTGCATCTTTCGACCCGTTGCCAAATCAATGTCCGATGCGTTCTTTAATTGGCATGGCGAAACTTTCAATTTACCAGCCGATGGTGTTGGCGATAGCTCCGGCGGGCTGTTAATGTTAATCCCGGCGAGCATGACTCACTCTTACCTGTTTATTTCGTTTTTTTTCCGTGTGTTTTTTGAGCTGAGGCTGTTCGCCGCTCGTATAAAACAATTCGCTAATAAATCAACCTGAAGCTGAGTACACGGCAATTAAAGTTGCAAACTTGAAACAAAAAGAACGACATTTTTTGCTGTATATGCAAAGCTCGTGCTGGTGGAAAACGCTGCCCTTGGTCGTCTCCAGGCCAAAAAACACAGCCAGCCTGACACGTTCTACACAACAACAACAAAAGCGGTAAAGTAACAATAAAAAACGAATAAATAAAATAAGTACAGAAACAAGAAGAGAAGCTAAGGTGGGTTACCAAGGAATTTATTATACTCTTTTTTTGTGATAAGAATTTTATATAAAATATTTCAAGAAAATATTAAGCAAATCCTTTGGAAAAATCACAAGAATATAATCTGTGTTAGACATGATTGTTATATTGAGTAGCTAGAAAATTCTATATAAGCAAATTTACTCAATAAAACACAACAAAATATATACAATTACAGGTACTTTCTTAAAGAGTATTCAAATCCAGCCAAGAAGGAAAACATTTTGAAGTTTTTGGCCTGCGCTTGATTTCTTCAAACTGACAGATCAAAGCCACGAAAGCCGCCGAGCTCTCTTTCTCCTTCGCTCTTGTGGTTGGGACATTTTAAAAGCGTTTGACAGCGCTCAACGCTCTCAGCGCCTGTCCATCCGAAAGCCGGGCTAAGGCAAATCCAAAAACCTGGCTTAAAGCGCCTTTTAATTGCAATCGAAGCTGACGCTTGACGACGACGTGAATGACATAATTAATGTATATGTACGTAGGCAGGTTTGTATGCACTTAGCCGGACGTGTTGGACATTTGAAGATGACAGAAGAAAAAACCAGATGAAATGGCTTCAATTAGTAAAATGCATCAGCAGCTGCCCGGAAAGCTATCATTTCGGCCATCTCGTCAGCATCATTTGAATGTGAAAGGCCAAGGGAGCACAAAGGACGAGCGGAGCGGAGTGGGGGGAGGGCAGTGGCAGATCTCCTCAAAGCACATCTCGATAAGGAGGACAAAAAAGGATTGCCAGCTCTCTGGTAAATTAAATTCACACCAACCGAGCTGCCGGATTAGGGGTGCCAAATGCTGGGCGTTATCAATCGAGGGAAATCAAATCCGCAAACGACTCTCGCTCGGTCTCTCTCTCTAGGGTATTTTCCGAGGAACTTATGTGAGATGTCAGTGGCAGTCGATTAGTGGATTCAGCTGCTTCCTGCCCTCTAGCGGAGGCCAGCAATCAATCATGCGAAAGGCCGGGAAAGACCAAGCCAGGCCAGGACGAGGGAATCCTGCTGCAGCTTGACTTGACCCTGTCTGCAGGCGGTGGCTTAATTTATAGCCTGAGCTACCCTCAAGGAACAAGGACTTGGGACTTTTCACCTGCTCAACGGGTGACGGTGTCGACTCCAGGTTGCCGTTGTAGGCGCGTGGCTCCAAAATGCGGTCAAGTGTTGTCTCTCTGTGCCGCTGTTACACCTGCTCCAAAATTGGAAATTGTTTAAGCATGCAGCAGCGGCAGCAGCTACATCGGCAGCAACACAGGCAGCCAGCAACGAGCCATAAACTATAACGGATTCCAGTTTTAGCCACCACCACCGCCAGCTTGAGATCGAGCGCTCAGCAGGTAGGTCAGTTTCGGCTGCTCCAAGACACCTTGATAGTTAATAGTAGCACAAGGAAAAGTATTGCATAAATATATCAATAAAATGGGCATGAAAAAAGCGATAATCCAGCAGAAGATATTCAAAAATAATTCATAAGAAATATGTTAAATCGAAAATATTAAATTCAATGCTTCATTACTAATAAAATATTAATATTCGAAACTATATACAATTTCTTCCAGTGCATCTGAGCTATTTAATTTTATTTTTTCGGTGCAACAGTAAGCAGTAGCTGAAACTGAAGCTGAAACTTGGGTCTCCCGACTGCTTAGCATTTTGCGCGCTTGTTTGTTTTAATTATTTCTTTGCTTTCTGCAGTTGCGTGACTCCGACTGACTGACGGACCGAGTGACTGCTGGATGGCTGGCTGACTGGATGGCCGGATGAGTTGGTGACTGGTTGGCTGGATGGCTGCCCGAAGGACTGCCTGACTGACGGACTGACGAACGGAATGGCCAAGTGAGTGACTGACAGAGGCAGGCTGCATTATTAAGCGCAAACTGCGCTGCCTCCGCCATCTATATTATTAACACTTTATTTGCAACGTTGCATGCCAGCTTATCATTAGTCATAAGTTGTCAATTGTATTTATGATAATGCGTTTAATAACTCAAGTAGCTGCCCTGGCTTGTAAGTTATGCCGTTGCACAACGCACTGCCCTGTAAAAATGCTCTCATTTATTTATTTCTTGTTGTCTTTTGTGGAATTATGGAATCGAGGAATTCTCTGGGTTATTAATTGCTTTATAATTGACGCAGAGCGTCCCGCGATGAGACGGGAACTTCGCTCCAAAAACAATACTGGTTTGCGGCCAAAACGTGTGAATTACGTGGCCTGGCCCAGCTTTTGCATACGTGCCACAATGTTGTGGCCGCAATAAAAACAAAAAAAATAAAGGAAAAACAAAATGTTAAGGAAAAGCTGGTTGACAACAACAAGCTGCTACAGCTGGGAGTTGGGCTGCGGCTGTGACTGGGACTGGGGCTGGGTTTCTCTGAAATGCGCCATTTTTGTGGCCATTTGCAACATTTGCAACGCCGGTGGTGGGTGAACAGAAAAAAAGGCAAAAATAAAATAAAGAAATGCTAATAATGCGGCTGCAAGTTGGCACAAAAAGGCGCGTGCATTGAACTGGAATCCTGGCCACGCAATGCCAACTTATGCAAATGCTAAGCCGCACTGTCACTCACCCAGTCAGTCAGTCAAAGGGACTGTGTTGCCCTGACAGTTTTGTTGGGAAGTTGTTTTTACTGGGGCCTGGGGCCTGGGCCACCAGCGCGGCTAATGAGCGGACACCCCGCCCGAAAAGGATACACGAATCCTGTCCAGAAATGCCTGCGGGCGCACTTATGACAGTTCGAAGCGTCAGCGAAATCATTAAAATTGACAAGTTTTTATATGGCAAAACCAAATTTGGTCACTCAAAGGCAGCGTTTGAAGTGATCGCGCGAAGATCCGCTGACAAGTTGCTGTTGTTCGCGGGATCGGCATCGGAATCGGAATCGGGATGTTGCCGCCGCCAGGATTGTTGCTGTTGCCGTTGCGATGTTGCGTGGACCACCAAGCGGGCCCCTTCACATGTCATAAATAAGAACGCGTTGACATTTATCACAACAAAGGGCCAAACACAAAGACAATGCCTCGAAAAAAGCAAAAGAATCGCGGGGAAAACGTTGCATAAATTCATAAGCCGAGCTTGAGAAATTCAATTGATGCGACCTCGAGTCTTGGACTCTTGTGGGGTTGCTGCTGCCTCTGCTGCTGCTGCTGCTGTTCGAGCGTCCACTGCTGGCATATTCGCATATTAATAAAATATTTTATTAAACACACGCGCCGCCAACAAAAGATGAGCGGCCGCGGAGGATGCTAAAAATTATGCTAAACAGTTTTCGGCCACCAAAAAAGGCTGCAAACGAAAAGCAGCGAAAATCGTGATGTTGCTCCTTCGGATCCCGAATGCTGCACGCGCATTGCCAACAAATTTTTGGCGGCGTCTCTTGCGACACATATTTCTGTGAACCCAAGAATTCTGCACAGTTTTTGTTCCCTTGCTTATTTTTTTTATTGGTTTTATTGGTGCGGGTTGCTCTGTTGAAGAACCAGTTTACTCATCGAAGGCAGCAACATTGACAAATGTTAATTAGAGAGGCGTCATTTGTTAGAAACCATTTACAGGTGGTCTCTGTCTCTGTTTCTGTCTCATCTCGTTCGGATTCGAATTCAAATTCCCGGTAAGATTGTTCTATTTCGATAGTTAAACTTGGCTATTTCTGGGAAGCAATTTGCCTTCGAGTACAATGACTCTTTTGGGGACCGCTCGATTAATTTTGATTCGAGATCAGCGCCAAAGATCTCTGGCGAATGTCGCAAAAGTCATTTGTAAACTTGACACTGCAATGGGACCACGGGCTGCACAAATGTATTAGCCGCAATTTATCAGCGGCACACAAATGTTGCCGCGCTGTCGTTGTTGCAAGTTGCAAGTGGCTGCTGCTACTGCTGCATTGACAGCGGGGGCAGCAACAATGCGCTAATATTCAATATTGTAATTGCATTCACAAATCGTGAGGAGCGGCTAAGGAGTCCGGTGCTGCTGCTGCTGCAACTCCTGTGGCTGCTGCAAAATTAATGAATGCTGCTGCTGGGCTCTTTGTATGGTCACCTGTGGGGCAAGGGGGAAGAGGGAGAATGGGGGCTCATATTGACCCCTCGCTGTGTTAGACAAATCACAACAACAGCAGCAACACAGGCAGCAACAGAAACAGCAACATGTTGCTGCCGTGCGTAAGCTTTTGTCTCGCCGGGCGATATAAATCGCCGCAGAGCTGCTTTTTGATTTAACAAATTAATAACGAGGCCCAGTAGCCGGCATATTGATGATGCCACATCACAAGGCATACATAACCATATTCGTATTCTCTCGGCTATATGAACAAGTTCCTGGAAATCGCGGCTGACAAATGACAGGCCCAAGACTTCCGGCCCAGTTCGCCAGAAGCCAGAAGAAACCGGAGGATTCAGCAGGCGGCGGCGGCAAGCTTTAAAGGAGTCGCCATCTTGGCCAGATTGAAGCAACACGGCAATGGCAACGGCAGCGGCCACAGCATAGCAACATCAGGCGACATTGATAGTGATTGAAGGACAGCTGTTCACACTAGGCAAACTAGCCGAGGTCCAGTGAACGTCAAATTAGAATGCGAAACGTGTTGCCAATGGGAATGTGGACGTTGCTGTTACTGCTGCTGCTGCTGCTGCAGCTCTTGATGTTGCTGCAGTGGACAATGGACAATGTGGCGGCACCTTTGGCTCAGACACAGCGGCATGCAAAGCAGCTAAAGCGAAAGCAACAACACCAAGAGTTGCTGTGCTGCTGGAGTGCAAATTAATTGAAGCATCGCCGCAATGTCAACGACAGCGGCAGCAGCCGCAACATCACGTGTTGCATGTGGCATTTTGGCGTAGGCTGAGCTTGGCTCGCTCCTGCCCCAGCACATTCTTATAATTATGTCATTTAATTAAGCAAAGACAGTTCGCTGTGCCACGACTAATTAAAACATCGCGCCAGCAGCAGCAGCAGCAACATCTCCACCAGCAGCAGAATCAGCAGCAACATGTGCAACATACAACGCGGGCGGTTGAATGAATGACCGGCACTGTCAATGCAACGAGCAATATAACACAAACAGCGCTTCAACTTTGCCGCTCAATGGATCGTACGATGTAAGGAATGCTTCCAGGAATTTGGGTCATAATTAATGTGGCATGATTTGGCAGACACTTTAATCAAAGCGAATTGAATAGAGAATGAATAAAGAATTAACCACTCAAAAACTAGAGATCGTTTAAGAAACATTACTTATATAAGTTATAAAAGGCATGCAACATTTGATTTTAATTTTAACTTTAAAATTATGCACCTTATTCCCATATTTACAAAAGTGTTAACAATAACAGCCAATGTCTTTTTTTTTTGTTCCCTTAACCCTGTTCCCTGTGTGTGGTGAGTTTTGTCAAGGAGTTCGAGGACTTTGTTCCAGTACAAAACGCACATCAATCATACGCAGCGGTGGCCCAGCTGTTCAATTGCAATACCATAATTCACTTTTATAGGCCATCCACTCGCACACAATTCGCTGAAAACTTGCGCACCGGGATTAAGATTTGCCGCCGAGATTCTGGCCCCGGCACGCTATAGCTATAGCTACGACCGACTGTATGGCAAAAAGCCTCGTGGTTGCAGTCGGTAAATTACAACAACTATTACGGCCCAGCCCCAACTTTGCTAGCCAAGTTGGCTGTTTGTAATTTCTTGGAAACTCCAGTCCAGCCCGGCTTATGCTTATGCGCTTTCGGGCCTGGCCGCATGAAAATTTATGAGTGGCCAGCGCTTCAAGTGCAACACCTGGTAGCTGACTCTGGATAGGCTCATGTTGGCACTCAAAAAGGGGCAAAAGGGAACAGGAGCTCGATTTGGCCAGCCTTTTCAATGGGCCCGCATCGCATTTGATATCCTTTGTGGCCAGCAGTGCAGCAGCAGCAGCCGCAGCCGCAGCAGCCCACTGTGCGTGACATTTGCGTTAAGTGGCTGTGGGAACTTTCAGCTTCTCGAATTATGAGCAGAGGGGCCGGCAGCGGTCGCAGAAAGGCAAAAACTTTTCATTTGCCCGATTTCGCCTCAGAGATAAGCCGAAAAAGTTGCCAGCAACAAATGAAAATGCACGACACACACACAAATATTGTCAAAAACTTGGACCTCAGATATCGCTATCTCTATTGGGGCATCTATCCATCTCTCGCTCTCGTGCGAGTGCAGTGGCTATAGTCGCTCGGTTCGAATTGCATATATTTTTGCGGGCCAACAAATATTCAAACGTTCGGTTCGCTCGGGGTAATTAAAAATAAATTTTATGCTCGAGCTTTAACAACCGTCGGAGCGAGCACAAAAAAAGGCACAAAAAATCAACAAAGCCGAGATGACTTGACGAATTTCAGATGCTCTCATTTAAGGTCATTACTTAACTCTTAACACCAACAAAAATTCCAAAGATTCTTTCAAAAACTAAATAGACAACCTGTGCTCCCATTTTATGTTTCATTTTATTTCGATAATCTTCTTTATGGCCAACATTAATTTAACTTAATTGGCTAAATGCAAATGGGGCTTAAATGGTTATTTTTATGGAGAATTGGCGTTAAATTCCTGGCATTTTATTTATTTTAATACAGATATAAATATATTATTTAGTTAACCAAACTTTAAGTAAAGAAAATCATAGATACAATTTATATAACCCTCTCAGCCAGATATCCAATGGCCACAAAAATGTACAATCATGTCCAAGACAAATAGCAAAATACCAAAACAAAGAAATAAAAAGAGGGACAAAAACAAGAGGTTGTGTGTTTGTATTTTTCATCGAAAATGTTTGAGAAAAAAGCGAGTCAAGATGAAAAAATGTAGAAAAATAAAACAAAAGCTTAAATAAACAGAGAAGCACATACACACACAACACTACAGAGAGTCACGCGGCAGACCAAAGTTATTGCCAAAATTTTCGGCATGTTTGCTTTTGAAATTTAAATTTCACATTTGTTGTCGTTGGTTTTTATGGCCTGGGCTATCATAAAAATCTCCGAGGGAGTGTTTATGTTTGTGTGTGTTTGTGTGTGTGTCTCAGAGTGTGTTGGCCATTAAACTGCATTGGTCCGAAGAGTAGAGAGTAACACCGATGCTGCCCTAGTTGCTTAATTTGCCACTAATGACAGCGACTAAAAACCCGGCCGAGACGGCCCCTCATAATTGACAACTAAATTGGGCTTCTGACAGCCCCCACTTTTTCGGAGGGGGGGCTTGGGTCGCCTTAATCCCTCCCGAGATGTGACATATGCAGACTAATGAATTTTAAAATCAACGCTCGCCACAGGTGCCCGTCCGTCGAGTGCCACTTCACTCCACTCCCCAGACAAACTGTCTGTCAAACGATTTGAATCCCAGTCTGAATCCGAATCCGAATGCGAGTCCAAATCGCGGCATGAATGAATTACAGCAGCGACTGGGGGATCGCTGGATGGAATCAAATCAAGCATCAATAAAGTCGGCATATGAATAACATGAATTAAACATAAATGCAAAAGGAATGGCCTCGGCACACAGCCTCCGCGAGCTGATTGATCACTTTGCAGTTGCAGCCTCACTTAGCCCGACATTCCGCAGGGATCGGGATCGGGATTGGGTTGGGAATGCGAATGGGAATGGGAATCGGGAGTTACGGGGTGTCAAGGGGAGTTACGCGGGCACTGAGCTGAAATTTTAAATTAAAATTTTGCACACTCGAAGAGCAGGAAATAAATTCAGCGACCACGCCGCATTGATGCATGTCACGTTTGGGTGTTCGCTGCGTTTACGTGGAACTGTCAAAATGCAAACCGAGTCGAGGAATAAAACCAAAACTAAAGCCAGCAGCCAAATCCCAAAAGCTGCAACAACAATGGGCCCGGCAATGCTAAGTGCCAAGTGAAAATGGTTTGGGGCATCAACTGTCAAAACTGACAGCAGTCACAGTGACTCTCAGCCCAGAAAACTGAAAGCCCAAAACAGAAAACCGAGCCAACGGTGGCTCAAATTGAAAATTAACTTAGCGGAACTGGAAATTTTTTTTGGAGGCGTGTGAACCTCACACACACACCTCAGCTCTTCGGCAAAAAAATATTATATGTATATAAAAATAAAACAGAAAAACGAAAATAATGTCGTCTGCGCGGTTTTTTCGGGGGCTCTCTCTTCCCTAATGAGCATAGATCATTTTCAGTCTGACCGAGGAACAAATTTCAGACAATTAGGAGAAAACTCAACTGAAAGAATACACCACATTTTAGTCAGGGAAAACTACAATCATAATAGAGTTATAAAAGAGGGAATAAAGAAGAATTGCCCAGTTGGTGAGACTTTCGTTTTGTTTTTCCGAAAAGTTTACATATTCAATTTAATGATAGAATCGTTTTTGTTATACATATTGTATTTCTTGAATATTAGAATGTTCATGAACGCTTTCTTTAATGATTTCTTTAATTTTAAATCGGCATATTTAATCTTGATCTTTATTTTAATGCTTCCGCTAATCACTGTAACTTTTCGATGTCAATCTAAGATTTGTCTTGTCCCTGGTTTATAGCCTCCAATTGTTTTCTAGTTTTATCTGTAACTTTAATTTAGGTTCCAGGAATACAATCTAGCTGCAGGACAACGGTGATTGCTATCGACTTCAACTCCCTTCCCCTTCGGAATTTCAATGGCGGCCAACAGGAAACGCTCACTCAGCAACACAAAAAAGGCGCGAAGCCATCGATTTGTGGGCGGTGGGCGGTTTATAAGGGGGAAGTTGGTTTCGTGGAGGACGGTGTGGTGGAGGGTTGGCAACACCCACGCACTACGTAAAATACCAACCAGAGCGGCAACTATCAGCGGCAACCCCCCGCCAAAATACATTCATTAAAAACGCATTAGAAATGACATTAGAACAAATGTCCAAGGGGGAATAACCGACGAAAAAAGATGGAAGAAATTACTTAAATAAAGCATAAATCGAAATGGTGGTTAGGGAATGCGTGGTACTTTCCCCACAAATATATATATATTTTTATTTTGTTTGGGGAATTTCCATAAATCTCTATCAAGCTCAGTTGACATTTGAAGATAAATTTAAAAATTTATAACATTTTATGCTGTCAATTATTATGGAAATCCGTTGAGATTCAATTGAAAGAAAATAAACAAATTCTTCTCTGGGAAAATCAGTAAATAATTAAATCTATAATAAAACTTCCTGATTCTAAGCTTCCTTGTTTTAAATTCACAAAGAAAATAGATAAAATATATAAAATTTTATTGGGTTTATGAATTCATTATTAAATCCCCATTAAAGTCGCAAAGAAAATATTTTATAGTTGAGGAAATAATTCTTACTGTGCTGGTGATAGCTGGGATAGTAGCGCCGGTGGTGTCCATTGCTCTCTAGGGCGTAGAAGGCGCTCATGTCGCTGCTGTCCAGTCCGGAACCGCCGCCGCCGCCAAGGGCCGCTCCCACGCTGCTGCCCGCAGAACTGGCGCCGCTGGAGAGGCTGTGATGGCTGTGGGCCAGGCTGCTGCCGGCGCTGCCAAGGCCGTTCGTTTGGGGCGAGACGCCGCCCCCATTGCCACCGCCGCCGGAGGAGCCGCCGCCTAAGCGCGGACTGTCATACCAGCTGCGAGCGGCAGCCTCCGCTGTTGAGGTCATATCCATTTCGAGTATAATTTTGAAAGCTTTTCTGTGCTACCGGGGGCCAGGAATCGAGTCGGATCGGATCGGATCGGATCTCTATATCGCTCTAAATCTCTCTGCTAAGCTGGGGGGAGGTCTTCGGGGCTGGCTCCCTCAATTGCTAAGCATTTTCACCGCACAATAACTCTCGCGCTCTGCAAGTCAAGAAATTTCAACTTTTAGCAACTGAAGTTGTTGTGTTTTTTTTTTATTTTCTGTATTTTATTTTGGTTGTCTGCTGTTGATAAGATTTTAACGGTAGCCGGCGTTATCACTCGCTCTCATTCTTATCGCGGGAGCTTTACATTTTTGTTCAATTGTTTTTATGGCTTTATGGGTGCGGTGTACAGTTGTACAGGATAACCACGAGTTGATTTACGATTGGACTTTTGGATCCGCTCCGGCTGGTGCGGAGTGTGTGGGAACTGCCAAAAATAGAGGGAAGCAAATCGTATTTTGTTTTTTTTTTGGCATTCATTGGTTGATTGATGGATGACCGCCCAGGGGATCTAATAAACATGTCCCCGCACAATGGCCTTGTGGCACTGTCACAATGTTTACACACACAGCAGACAAAGGCAGGCACAAAGGAGAAATCCTGAGGATTTCGGCAACCGAATCTGCGGGAGTCAGGAGACGGCGCCTCCTGCGCGGGAAGCAGGTGAAACAGTTTGTGTTTCTGTGCGTGTGTGTGGGCGCAATCTGGGACGAATTAGAGATTTATCGTAGAGCTCGAATTGATGGCTGGTGGGCTGGCAAAGAAAGAACCGCAAGGCGTATCGCGCACAGACAACCCCCCCTTTGATTTAGACAGGTAGCCACATATTTTTTTTTGGGGAATTTTGGGGGCTTATCAGCGATAGATAGCGACTTATATGTGTGTGTGCACTGCACTCGATGATTTCTTTTCGAAACGATTATTATCAACAGGAGTTCTTTCTCGACTCGACTACGACTACCTTTTCTGTTTGCCCCGCTTGTTTACTTTGGCTTCGAGAAATTAATAGTACAACCCGCGTTCGGACTCTATCTTTAAGGTGCCAGATGCCTATCGCTCAATTGACAATTGCGCTACAGAAATGCGCGATAAGGCAACATAATTTGTTACCTCCCGAGGAAGGTGCACGAAAAACAAATAAGCAGACTTTTTGATTCTCCTCCCGCTGCTGCTGCTGCTGCTGTCCTCAGTCGAAAACTCAATCAATTTATCTATCTATCAGAGGCGCAGCGATAACTGGAGTGGAGGTGAAGGTGGAAATAAAAAAAAATAAGCAAACACTTTTCATTAAATGTCTTCGTTTTGGTTCTTGTTTTTGTTGCCCAAAGTTGATAGCAATAAATTGATAAGCGCAAGTGCCAGATTTTTTGAACGCGGTGTCAGCAATTTTTGGGTTTTCCGGCTCTGATCTTTCGATAAGGATAATGAACTTTAGGGGGGATAGCGGCGGGCTAGCGTTAAAATCTATTTTACTGGGTTTATTTCCAAATTGATTTCTTGATTTTCAAGATATATAATCTTGTGAATTTGTCACTTATTGTTGATCTTACATTTCATTCAAAAACACTTTCGAGTATTAGTCACACTGCTTGGTTTTTCTGGCTGTTTTCTTTTGTTTCGTATATTTGTTGTTTCTTATTTAAGATACATTTGTTTTATTAGATACACTGAGCTCTGGGAATTTTTGCCGACGCGTTTTGAGCTTTTGTTTATTGTTGGTGTTGGCGACCGCCGCGAGACGAGAATCGAAAGACGAACGAACGAACAATCGACGATAACACGCTTGCAACCACGTCAACAGTTGAAATTGAACTGAACAGATACGAGCGGAAAACAGGAAAGACCAGCGCGCTGCTTGCCCCGCCACCAACACAGTGGCACACACGGGCACACGCACACGAGCGCTAGCGAGTCAGTGAGAGACGGGGAAAACCCGTTTGCCGAGGGCCGGCCTTCGTGCGTAAGTGTGTGTGTGTGGCACATACAAGATGGTCGCACTGTCAAGCAGTGCGGCCGGATGAGCGAGAGAGACGGTTGAATTTTCCCGAGCGGACAATATGGCTGTCACACTTCCGCTTAGCGAGCGGGGCGTGTTTTTTTGCAGGTAACCGGTTGCAGTTGCAGTGGCTGCTTTTGTTGTTTGTTTGCCCCTCGGATTGCTGCTGCCTTAGTTGCTTTTGTTGCTGTTGTTGCCCTCTCCGCTCGAGTGCATCGTTCAATAATCTCTCTGCGGCACGCCTCTCTGCACTTGACACACACATTCGCACTGGCATTCGCCTCAGCAGCGTTGCGTTGCGTTTTGGTTGTCTGTTCGCTCCGCTCCGCTCCGCCCTTCGTCCTTCTTCCTCGCCCGCTGTCAAACAGTGACAACAATCATCGATCGTTCCGTTTGTGATTATGTGGTTTATTTATGGGCTTTAACATGTGTGCAGATTTGTCTGACGATTTTTGAGTTATGTTTGTGTATGCGTATGCCACGGCCTGAGAGCGGGATGGCAAGCTGCAGCACACAGACGGGACTAAATTTGCATAAATTAGCAGCTGGAAATTAAGAGAACTACACATCCCACCCCTCGCACAGCATCTTTTGCGAAAAGATAGTTCCTATCTAGATGCAAATTATTAATATGGAGCTCATATATTTTCGCGGCAACTTGGCTCCTTTGCTGGTGCGTATGTATTGTACATCTGCTGCGCATAAACAGCTAACACACACCGAGGCGCACGAACAAAAAGGAAGTCGAATACGTGAGCAACATTTTGGTTTTTTTTATTTGCCACAGTCAAACTTTTAAATAATAAACTTTGAAAGGCAAAACAAGACGATGCTTTTTGTAAAAATACTCAATATTTCTTTGGAAAAATATTTAAATTGTTTAGTAACCATTAAAATTAAAAACATTTGTTTGACAAGTAAGAGTTAAACTTAGGGAAACATATCAAATGTATTAACTTTAATGTAAACCAGAAAAAAATATATAAATTTAATTTGGAAAGACGGATTTAAGTCTTTCCAAATTAAATTTATATATTGTTATTATTTAAAAAAAAACCAAAATATGAATATGTTCGGCTAACAGCTTCTCATTTATGCTTATAAAAATAAAATTAATTAAAATATGTGCTCTATTTCTTTCCCTTATACCAACATATCCTTAACTTTATTATATTCCCAGAAATCTGCCAATAAAAAATTTTTACTTCAGGTTATCTTCAGGTTGAGTGGAGGAAGTTTGACTGTACACTTGCCCCCGCATTGATTTTCGCATTTAAGAAGGAAACTTTTTGGCGCCAAAGGGTTAAGTGGGGCTGCACCTGTGCACTGGCAAAAGGATGCTATCTCTGATGGGGGGCTGCGAAGGGGAGGGGTGTGGAGAGCACAGGAAAGACAGCTGCGAAACTTACTGAAAGTTTCCCAGGCCGACTTAATTCCACATGAATATTTTTGAATACATTTCGTATTCTCGCATTGATCGTTTTCCAAGGCATTTCATAAGTTCATATTGCCGAGATACGGATCTGACCAGATCTGGCCGGGCTTATGACCGAAATAAACCGTTTGTCAAAGCCCCGGGCTGACTACCTAAGTAGTTTATGTATGTAAATACCTGCGACGCAGATAGCGCTGTTGATAGTTACAGATACATAATTCGAGATAAAGATACAACCCGAGACCCGGGGCTCCCAAAGACAGTGAGCGGCTGCCAAAATATATATGTTTAAAAAAAAAACCTGTAACCAAAATCAGATCAACAAACGGTGCGAACACTAAACACGAGCGACGAACCACAGAAGAGCCAGAAACAAACAAACCACAGAAGAAGAAAAAACAACAACAAACTCACAGAGAAGAAAAACAAACACCAAACAACACACAACAAACACTGTGGTGTTGGTGTCGCCGCCAGAACAACGCAGGCAATCTGCCAGACAATCTATAGAGCAAGGATATAGTACCAATCGGATACGGATAGGATAGCAAAGTAAGCCGCGTCGCTAGCGCAAGATCTTCGATTAGATGATACTGGTGATGGTATTGAATCTGTGTCTGCAGATTAGATAATCTTGCACTTGATCATATGGCGGCAATTTTCAGTGGCGAGTGTCAACATTTTACCTAATTACAGATATTGTATCTATTCCTTGACATATACGCATATGCTACATATAATAATTGAGTGATTTGTTTCTTGCCATAAACTTATTATAATTCGTAAACCATCAATCGAGACAGATTTATATTATTTTTGCTCAATTCTGAGCGAAAAATATACAATGATTTTACTTTGGAAAGCCTTAAAATTATTAATCATTTTATATTTTAAATAATGTTAAAATGATTAAAATTGTAAGGCCACTGACAATATTTTCAAAAGTATAATTAGGATTGTAATCATGTTGCTTCCCATGGCAAATAATAATTAATAAGAGCTTCAATTTGTTTAATAAAGGCATCAAAAAACTAGAAAGAAATCTTTATAATTACAATTTTAATCCAGTTGGCGCACTTCAACAATATTTTTACCGATCGTTTAATTATAAGATTTTGAATAAGTACATCGGAACACCATAAATGTTGTTTATATTTAAACTGCGATTTAAATTTTGAGTGATATAAATCACCTGAGATCCCTCAGCAATTCGAACGCTTTGAGACAGCACTGGAATGCCAGCGAGGAAATCTCAATGGGTTTTGGGGTTTCAGCGATAAGATTCCCTCAGTCATGTCTACTTATGGGTATCAAAATGGATGAATTGTCACGTCTGCCTGTCGAGCACTGGGAACTCAACTGGTAATCGCCAGATGATAAGTTCACGTCAGCCTCAATTGGTTGAGGAAGTTGTAGCAGGCGTACAGGTGGCACCTTTCGATAAGGATATCAATATTGATGAGATATCGCAGACGAGCTCACTTCAGAGATACCAAAATACTTATTAGGGCATCTATAAAAAATTTAATAAATTGGGTTTCGTCTTCTAGTTTGCGAAGGTTTTTGAATCAACATGAAAAACATAATTCTTGTAAATGAAATACTATTTTAAAGTTATAGGTTGCTTTTCAAAATAAAGTATTAAATGACTTTCTTCTTGGCTTGTGGGTTTTTGTTTTAATTGTTCCAGCAGCCACCTAAGCGAGTATAATGGAAAGCTTGTACATTTGCTGTGCCTTTGACTTTTCCTTGTGATGCACAGTTTTCCAGCACGTGCGCAGCTTTTCCGGCTCCGTCTGACTGCGACGATGGTGCCTCCAGTGGAACGCCGTCGAGCAGACAGATGCGAGGAGAATATGGGGGAAAAACATATATATATATACATAGGATCCAGACACGGCCCAACGTCATGCCCGAACTATAGACCATGTCTGCCCATTTCCCCCGCCCACGTAGACCCCATTTTCCCCGCAGTCTTCCTCCCCGCCTTTGAAAAGTGCGACGCACGTTGCGTGTAATTCCGATTTTAATCGCATAAAAATGTTTTGTTTATATGTATAATTTAGTTTTAACAATTTGCGTTAACCTTTTGTTACCATTTTTAATTTGCCGAGCGCTCGCTCAGGTTGTTAAGCTCGTACTTCTATTCGGGTTAGTTCATAAGCAGCAACAATTAAATGCTCCATAAAATCGGTTTAAATACGCGCTCAGTTTGCCTTGCTCCGCTATGCATATACCATATATATAAACCCATATAGACGGTTATTATAACCGAGCTCGGTTGTTGTTATAATTATTGTCATGCGATAGAAATCAACGACATTTTTACAGCATTTAAACAAAGCATAAATTCTGATTTAGTTCCAAAACTGTCGCCGGATTCTGTAGAATGCATATTGCATAAACAGACTAAAATAGAGCAGCTATATCATCATCATCATCAACATCAACATCAAAGTCTGAATCAGTATCAGTGGCAGACATGCTTTTAAATACAATAAAAATTCTATTTAAATTGCCACCAGTAATTGCATATCTCTCTGTGCGATTCCCTCTATTGTACAAATTATTGAGGCCATAAATGTATTTCTGAGCACGGGTCCACACAATTAACTGGAAAATGTTAACGAATGTTTGCCCAGATTAATTACAGTGTTGAGATTGATTCGGCTCAAGGAATGTAATTAATTATTGATTTCAAGATAGTAAATTCACATTTTCCCCATATGAGCTTGGCAGAAAGTAAGTTGGGTGAATTAAAAATAAATTGGAAAGAGCTATTAAATAATTTCACAATGTTAAATAATAGTCCGTTTGATAATTTCTGTTTTATATTTTCAGTAGTCATGCTTGATAGGCCAGTTGGAGTTAAAAATAGCTTTTCCTATTAAATTTAAACTAAAGTAAACAAGTTCTAGAATAAAAATTTCGTATATATTTGCATTTGTTTTTCGGTGGGCTTTTTATATATCATATGTCCCTATATATCCTATATCTATACAGTTTGTTAGTATCCCTTTATCCCATCAAAATCCCATGCCTAGCTCATCCTGTCATCAATTTATTTCCCCCATTTATCGACATCTCCCTTGGCAATAATCGCCAAACATTCGCGCCTCTCCACATTTCGCTGCAATGGCTGCTCCTTGGCCTTCCATTGCTGTTGATTTTGTTATAGGCTGAGTATATAATTTAATAACTATAACAACAAAGCGACAACATAGCGGCAGCCACGATGGGGGATTTCAGTTCATATGTCATGTGCCAGTTTTTTGACTGCAATGCAGCGCCAAAGCCCCCACATTGACACCCCTCCGGCCTTAGGCCGTCTTTACGCCGTATTTGCCCCCTCATTTGACGGCTTTTACATCCCTTACCCCATTTATTACCCCGTCCTTTTGGCCCGCTGCCTCCAACCCTTGGCCAATGCCGGCCATGCGTTCTAATTTCATAATAAACTTGGCTGCCAGCAACGAACGACGGCGGCTAAAATTGGCTGGATGCAAAACCGCAACGGGTGTAAATTTCAGGACCCCTGCGCCGCGCCTGGAAAGGCCCCCTTCCTGCTGCAACCGCCAATGGCGGCACATCCTGTGCAGCTCGTAAGCACCTCATGCGCCAGGCTATAAATGTAAATTGCCTAAATGGGCAAAAGCTCGAGCATACGTTGGCCAGGACATGGATACGTTACGATGGAAGGAGTGGAAGGAACAAGAGCGGTAGCCTGGTCACTGGCATCGTAAATGAAATCAGTTGGTGCGCGAATCCTGCATGGGTCAATTATGCAAATGTCCTGCACTCCACTCTGCTGGTGCATACATGAAGGTACATATATCTATGTGCCTGTGTATATCCCCTTGCGGCCAGGACATTGCAGAACGAAAGTGATTTGTGGCCGGGCGGCAGTGTAAATCTGTTTCCATATTAAGTATTTTAGCGGCAAATTAAGTTGGACGTGGGAGCACCCAAAATGAACCAACGATGGCGCGGATTCAAACGAAACAAACTAAATACTTTCTGCGTTTGAAATGTAATGCCCAGATTTTCAACTTTCACTCGGTGTGCCCCCAGCCAGAGAGCTTTCCATTTCAACCCTCAAAAAGTTGCAGTTTAGCAGCCCAACAAATGCCCGGACACGTATGCGAAATGGATGGCGGTGGATGGTGGGAGAAGGACACACACGCTGCAACAAACAAAAGATCTGTCTAGGCTCGGACTAAGGACTCTCTGCCACTGCTGAAGTTTGCTGTCTCATACAATTCAAGCACGTTCGCCACAGGAGTGGAGTTGGAATGGCTCAAGACAGGCTTTGTTAATATATTCTCAGGTCAAAATAATATTTTTAGAAGTAAAACATATTTATAATTTCTTATGTTTTGCATAATTTTATATTCTTTATTTGATGTTTATTTATTAAAGACTTCTGAAGCAACTAATACATTTTTAGTTCCCTAAAAAATATCTTGTATATTTAGTTAGTTATATAATTAGCTGTTTATAATCTATGCATAGCATTGTTGGAGAAAATCTATATTTACTTCTAAAATCTGTATAAAGTACCAACAATTTTGGGCCCATTCACTGTGACCCCTCGAGGTTGCCCCTGGGTCACCTCCATTGTTTGTCCATCGTCTGGGCAGGGGGGCTTTCAGTCTTTCGTTCATTTTTCTTCCTTTTTTTGCCAATTCATGGAGCTTTGTCTGCCCCGTCCCGTCCTGCGTCCTGCTGCCTCGTCCTTCGTGCTTTGTCCTGGCCAATACGCTTGGCAAATAGCTGGGCAGGGCCGGCGCTCGTCGAGTCCTCAGCTCCTCATACATATGCATGCGAGTTTTCCGCTTTTCCACTTTTCCACGGAGAGCACGAGCCCCAGGCCCGAGGACGATGTCTGGCCGTCAGGATGTCGGCTTCCGCCGTACGTTCCCGGTCCTGTACGATGGTGTGTATGTGTATGTGCAAGTCCTGCTGCTGCTGCTCCTGAAAGCTTGGCTAAGCACCTGAGCAAACTTATTGTTAGCCTGCGCATTGTGTTCGATCGGAGCGGAGCGAAGTGGGAGCGTCAAGGTTAACATGGTGCTGTCCTGGGCGAAATTACGACGTGTCTGCCAGGATAATTTTACGATTTCCTAGCCAGCCGAGAAGCGATTGCGGGGAATCCTCTGGGCCATTAAGCAATCAGCCCGTTCGGAGCTGTCCTTTCAACACCTACGACAGAAAAGGGAAACCGAGGCAGATGAGACACCATCTTTGTGATGAACGCTGCCATGTCGCAGATACAGATGCAGATACGGCCCCAGATACGGATCCAGATCCGGGCCTTGCAAATTACTTAAAAAATACACACAAGGGCCGGGGGGAAGCCGAACAAAATCTCAACTGATGGCCGTCCACTCAAGCTGATGAGACGCTGGCGATAAGGACGATAAGCGCTTACGCATTTCGCCATACAGATCCCAGGAAAAGGGAAGGAAAGCGAGGTGAAGGGAGGGCTCAGGGAACCAAGCCGGGACCACGTAGGGCCGGAACAACAATAGCAAAGCATACACTTAGCGAAAATCGGTTTACAAATAAAATCAAAAGGGGCAATCTTTAATTGTTATTGATATTAAAGTAGCTAGGAAATACATCAAATTTAAATGCTTAAGAAATATTATTATTATTTGATTGCATATCTTCTTGAATCTTCCACATTTACTTTTCCCTACAGGCACAACTTTCTTTCCAGTGTACCATAACAAGAGAGTTAACGCTTTTCTCTCTCTGTTCTCGTTTTTTTTTTAGCGATTGCTGCGATCAGATAGGCGATCGTGTGCGACGGGGCGTGCGGGAAGCGAACTCTAGGGGTAAAGGCAGGGGACGGTCAAAGGAGGAATGGGGTGGGATGTTTTTAAGGGCGTCACAGGGTAGGGACAGCGGCAGCGGGAACGGGAACGGGTCTCGGATCTGCGAGCGGCAAGTAATTTGATGTCATATTGTGTCACACACTCAGTTCCAAAGAGCCCGAGATAGATGTTCGCAGATAGCATTGAGAGAGGAGGAGAAGAGGTTTCTGTCGGGGATCTCTGTAGTCCTCAGATGAATCAGTAGCCATGTCCTTGTTGGCTCTGCTCCTGTTTGTTTATGCCATAATCGTAGGCGTTGATTCGGTCTGGGTTTTCGGTAGATCACAGCATCCTTTACAAGCCACTCGGCTGATATACTCGTTGCACAGCCGAAATTCGAGAACGCCAATGAGTGGAATTACCAAAAGAAATACAATAAATCCCACAACTTATGTCACTCTTTTGATGATAAAGAAAATACCGACATCCAACTGTTATGCAGCAAGGCAACTCTTTGCATTAAACATTTCAAAAATAGTTGTGTAGTAAATAAAATAAGCGAACGAAGGCTGAATATAATTAATTTTTATGTCGCAATCCAGTTTGTTAGGATAACAAATTCGCAAACAAGTAGATGCTTGGATAAAAGCGGCTTTAAGCCATAAGAATTTCTAATAAGGCTGGCTTTAATTATTTTCAACATTTTAACTTAATTTATACAAATTAATATTCCTGCATGTGTACCATTATAAAGAGGAGCAGAAACATATATTAAATGTTACGTATAAAGAGGTTTTCAGAAGCAGAACAATCTAACAATTATTCCAATATCTTAACCCTGAAGTCTCATCCAAGAAATGGCCAAAACCCTTAACTACTGAGAACTCAAAACAGTCTTTAAGTGTCCTTTCCAATTATACGTTTAATTCAACTGATTTTGGGCAGACATTACTTTCTTTGGCTTACGGATTACGGGATTACATTAACGTATTTGTTTTTATAGATTTTTTCCTTTCGCACGCGTTCATTTTCATTGCCTTTTTGTTAATTGTTGGTTTTGGGGCACTTTTTCGGAGCGTCTGCGGCGCTTCTTTAATGGTTGATGGTTAATGGTTAATGGTCAGTCTTGAGGTCTTCCAGATCCAGTCTCCTGGTCTCTCAACCTTTACGAGCTCGTCACTTTACGATTATTTGCTGGTTGTTCGAGAGCATGAGTGTTTTTGGTTTGGTCTTGCGTGGCGCATACAAATGATTTGATTTGCCTGAGATTTTCGGTGAACAACGCGACTCTATATATATACAGAGATATCGCATGAGCCACACGCTGCTCTGCTTTTAAGCATGATTTTGGAGTTACTTCATTTGTCACTCTGGATTTTTTCGGTTTTATGGCTTTTCCCGAGAATTTGCCACAGCAGCCAGCCAGCCAGCAGCCGAAAAGTTGACGCGTCGTCGGCTATTGACTTTGATTTTAATGGCCCTGGCCCTCCTCGCCTGTCTTTTGCCTAATTTCACTTGGACAACGACGGCCACTGACCAACAGTTAACAGCTAACAGCCGCCCCCTCTTTTTTTCTGCCCCCGATTAACACACGGCGAGAAAATGAGATCGATATAGAATCAGTTCTTATTAAATCTATCTATATTAAACAATAATATTTTGCATGATATAAATGGGAAAAAGGTTTATAATTACAATTGTTAAATGGTTTGTAGATCTGAAAAAGATATTAATATATAAAATACTTCTGTAAATATATTTTCTACTCTGAATTTCGGTTTCGTGATAACATCCTTCATTTACATAATTAGTTTTCGAGTTATCCTTCAGCAGGAGAATGTATTGTAATTAATTAATTAATTAAATATAATAAAATTAATGTACTAAATATTTAAAATTTTCTTCAGTGCCCTTGAAGACTTTCTTCAACCGTATTTTATTTAGTTTGGTATCTGACGGATGGTTGTACTTGCTAATGAGTTCATTTTAAGTAGTTCGCCGCATTCCAATTGCTCGGTTCGATTTGTATCTAAAAGTGCCTTTTAGACTGTGATTAGTTTTAATGGCCGGTTTTAGTTTTTACTGCCTGCACCAAATCGAATCGAATCAACACTCCATCGACGAAATTAAATTGCTATTTTAATGAGGCCCAAGAGCCCCAGCCCGATAAATAGTTAGATTCCAGGGATCGGAGACCTGGGGACATCCGAAAAAACAAGTGGAAATGGAAAACCATTTGACGCCCAATAACCGACGAATAGTTTTTGCGACTTTTTCGCAAATGAAGCAATTAACACGGCCCAGAAAAACAATAACCGAAAGCTGGGAAAAATGAATTGATGCAAACATTTTTCCGCAAGGCCATCGGAAAGTAAACACCGCTAACTGTTATTTATCACGCGCCTGTGTGTGTGTGCGTATCTGTGTGTCATGTATGCGAGTGTGTGCGGACATCCCGAGTGTGTGTGAGAGCGCCCCAAAGTCTACGCCATCAAATGTTTTTAGCCCGCATAAAAAGCCAGTCACAAAAACTTATCAAAGATGCAAATATGTTCCGGGCATCGGGCTTTAAGAGAAGGGTCACAAACTTTTGGCTGCGCTGCTGTCCCAATACAACAAATATGTCGTCGAAATATCTGCACAAGAAATCTTTAAATATTTATACAAACTCTAGAGAGTATAGTTTAACTTAAAGGGAATTAGATTTGGTTTAAATGCCTATACAGTTAATGGTAATAAAATTATTCAATGTTTCTAAGAGATTTAAAGAAATATTTTTTAAAATATTGTAATATTTATGGCTTTTACGAATACAAAATAAACATTAGCTTTGAGACAATTATTTTCATAAAAATAAATTTAAAAGAAAGATTTATACAATTTTAAAAACGATTTTTTATAGAAATTATAAACTCTGTAAGCATATATAGTAAAACTCTTCTTTTTGCATTACTTAAAATCAACAAAACGCAAATATTTAATATATATAATATATTTAATTTATATATAATATATTTAATTTACTAAGGTAATTTCCTCTTCACCATAGGAAATAACTTCTAGGTTTTTATTAAATTCCAAAAAAGCTCATGAGCTCTCATATTGAAAACCCACAAACTTAAATTTTCCTGAAAGAAAACCCCGAAACCTTTGTCCAAAAAAGGTGTCACACACACACACGCCCAGCATACAACGTAGCACTCTCACACTTGCGAATGTTGGTGCAATGCAAATATTTTTGACGTTCACTGAACTTTTGCAAAAGAGAAAATTATGCAAGCTTCCCGCAGTCTGTGTGCATATGTGTGCGTGTGCGTGGCTGTGTGTGCGTATGACAGCTGTGTGACAAAAATTATGGCAAACAACAAAAGCCAGGCAAAATGCAAAAAAAAAAGATGAAAAGAAAAGAGAGGAGAAACGAAAAACTATTTTTCGCAGCCGCCGAGGCGACAACAACGAACATCTGCAACAACAGTCGCTGTGGCTCAGAGAGCGCGCCCGAGAGCGCCGCAGCGACGCTCTCCCACTGCGCACACGCCGTAACCAATGAGGAAGTCAATGAAGTGTCAAACGAAACGCCGCCCAAATCAAAAATGGCGAGTTGTGGAAAGAGATGGCAGACCGGATGTCACTATGCTCGTCTCGCTCTCACTGCTGTCAGAACTCAGCGTTTGGCAAGCAAGCAGTGCAAGCAGTTCAAATTGTGGTCATCGGCGAATTACGAAAATTATCCTGCAGGAGATGCTGCTGCTCCTGCGTTATTGTTGCTGTTTCTGCTCCTGCTGTGTCTGCTGGCAGTACAATCCTTTCCTTTGCTTATTTGATTTCAATTTCAATTGCGGCGCATCCTTTTGACGTCCTTTATCAGCCGGCTAGGTGAACCTGTCGCCTTTGTTTGTCACGATAATTGCATTTGTGTGAGATCTCCACAACGACACTCACACCCCCTCTCCCACCCCTTTGGCCACCATCAACACACTCCTTTGTCATTTATCAAACAATTTTTTCCTCCGATTTCTTTTTGGCTGAACTTTGGCCGACAAAGCGTGCAGCGCATGCAGATTAACTTTTCACCTGTTCCATCTGTACACGAAGAAAAAACATGAATACAGAGTTCCCTAAAAATTATGCAAATCACAGACATAATATATTATAATTATATGAATTCCATTCATAATTTTATATAGAATTACCAATTATAATAAATCTTGCTTGCCAAAAATGTAACCATTTTCGATGTCCTCATTTTATGGCCCTAATTATTAGAGTCTATATTATTAGTAGTTTAGCTAACAGCATTAATTTAATAAAACATTTATTGATGTATTTATTTTATTAATTAATGTAAACTAGTATTGTTCATTGTTTTGAATCCTATTTCAGCTTCTCCCAAATTGTTAATTTTCCCTGTGTACAGGTGAGATGGGTGGTTAAAAAAAAGGTTTAACTATGGAAGGGAGAACAGTAGCAATCAGCCAGAGTTGTCATTGAGTTGCTGCTGATTGAAATGCCGTTTGTTTATAAGCTCGCCTTTCATTATTATTGCTCGCTCATTCACACAAGCCACAAAAAGCGAAACAATGCGAAAATTTTAATGAAAATTGTCGCTTGACTTCATTTTAACTGCTTCTGTGTGGGACTCATTGATAACAAAAGGGAAAATCCAGCCAGCAGCAGCAACCAGCAACAATATGCTGATGTCCCAACAGCAATCAGTTTATTTGATGCCAAAATGTGCAATTTAAATATAATTAAATCAAATTATTCTTGACGATTTAACTAGCGAACTATAAGCAGTAATTTTTTCATTTCGTTTCTTTCAAATTTCATAAAATCAATCAGGAGCTAAATAAACTTAAATTATACTTTAAATTTAGCTAAATCTTATCTAAGATTTGTTGATATATTACCATCAAATTAAAAAAAAAAAATAGAAACCATCTAACATTTATGAATTATCGTTTAATAATGGCAACAATATTCTGATAGCCAAATCGCAATTATTATTTTTTTTTCTTTTTAAAAAATAATAAACTCATAACAAATGAATTGGCAGCTTTAAAGAGAACCGATAAAATTTCCGCTGTACTCTCCCCATTTAGGGTTAAATCGCCAAACAAAAAGCGCAAATAAAAATTTAATAATTGTGTTAAAATATTAAACTGACAACAATTGGCAGGCCCGAACGCAAAAGCCGCAAAAAGTGGCCGTCGCAGAGATTTTAATCCACCGATAAGGACTCAAATCCGAACTCAAATCCCGCCAGCAACCCTCGCCGGCAGCAACCCCCCAGCAGAGTAGCAGAAGGATGTACGCTAGGTATAAAAAGGGGGAGGTTGGCTGGTATTAAGGCCTGACAAATCCTGCCAAGGCTCGAGCTCGTCCTGAATCAGATTCCCCCCAGATTCGCTCGGCAATCTCGGATTCTCGTTCTCGTATCGACGATTGCATCGTTCTATTAAATTACCAAAAGGCAAACGACAAACGGCAAACGTGTGCTGGGTCTTTCGGCCTGGAGGATGGGGTTTTGGGATTGGGAGTAGTATTGCGTTGGGGGTGGGGGGTTAGTGGGCTAAAGTGGGTGGTGGCTTCGGCTTAAGCTGGGGGAATTGCCTGGTCGCAATTGAGATAAGATTCCCTCGGCCGAGATACAAGATATGTCATGTATCTCGCACACGAGAGCCAGCCAACGAATCAAAACCAAATTACATCAAATTCTCATCCTCGACTGCCTGCTGGCTGACAAATAATTATAAAAGTCACAGCAGACAGGCAGCCGATCGAAGATAGAACATGCATTGAACGCTGATGGAGGGAGGGGCCGCTAGAGGGGAAGACCGTAACATGCACTGAACTAAAAACGTGTGACTTACATGACCAATTTACCTCAGTGAGCTCAATTAAGTTAATTAAGTTGCATGACAGTTTCCAATTATTTACAATGTAAATATTCAATCAATTTTTTAGAAACACAGCCTTGTTAGCACTCTGTATAAAAAGTAACAATTGTAAATGTGTTTAAACTAATTACACAAGTTGGGTAAAATGTCTGAATTATCTTTCTTTAATTGCTTTAAAATACAAAGTTTTTACTTTTAGCCTTGCATGAGCTATACATTTTATAAATATTTAAAATATCGATAGCTAAACAGCAACTATTTGTCTTGCTACTCAGCAAACTCAGCAAACAAAATATTTTCCTTGATATTTTCTTACAGATTAAACCTTCAAACTCCAAATTTCTAGCTGTGTAAAATCCTGGACTGATGCAGGTTCGATGCTGGCAAAGCGGATGCCACGTGTGACTAATAGAAATTTGCATGCGCAATTATTTGAACAAACCACAGCAATTACACGGCAGCAACACGCAGCAACACCAGCAGCAGCATCAGCAGCAGCGCAACAGAACAGTGGCAATCGACAGACAGGCTAATTAGAAAAGAAGTACACTTGGGAAACACAAGTGAGGGAAGTTCCGGAACAGAAGAGGATGTAGTAGTAGACGCCGATTCTCTATTTGTGCGAGACCGCAGCGAATCGATTTGGGCATTTTATTGCCCATACAATGTGCTGGTCCTGCGAGCAATTTGTGCATCGTTAGGGGTTACTGCAGGATCTATGGATGTTGCTACACCTCCACCACTAGAAATTCCACACCCCAAAGCAGGATTGTTGTGATTTGTTGTGACATCTTTGGCCGAATGTTGTTATGCAAAAATTAGGCGCATAATTTTATTGCAATTTTTATGATCGACCAGCGGCCTGTGTGGGACTGTGAGAAAGTTTTCCCTGAACCTGATTCGATTTTAATTGTGAGAAACTTGCTTCTCCAAATTGGAATTATGAGCCATTACGCTGGGAGCGTTCCTTTCTGTGAAAATTATGATAATTTCATTTACTGGGAATCCCTCCTATTTTATATATTTTCCCCAAACAATAGCGCAGAACGTCTGCACCTGACAAAAGGGGGAAATCGTGAAAAGTGCCTTTCATGTTTGACAAAAATGCAGCGACAACAAAGCCACACCAGAATCCTTGCACTGATTTCGGGCACTTAAAGGTTCACGACAGCCACGAAAACAAACAAAAACAATTTTGCTTTCTTTTTTTATTTGGGATTTCGTGGAGGGAAATTGATGAAAAACTGTCACATCATCGGGTCTCCTTGCGTTGCATTTGCTGGGCTTTGATGTTGCGTATCCTATTGTTCTGGTGTCCTGTCAAAGGGATTTTTCTCTGGAGCATTGGATTTCACGGTCCTCACTCCCCTTACAATCATTCCGATATACCTGTTCATGATGTCTTCTTGTTATTGTTGATTGTTGTGCCAAAACACTCGACACACTTTTCATAAATACAAACTGAGAGAAAAATCGATGAAGTATTAATGATTTTTTAAATATATTATTTTTAATTTAAAAAAATTTTTAACTAAGCAAACAATTTAAAGCTTAAATTCAGCATGATTACGTTTGAGTGTTCTCTAATTGATTTAATCTCACGTGTTAATCATTTGATTTCCTCTCTGTGCTTGGGATGTTTTAGTCATAAAAACTCTGCATGTGCTGCTAGTCAACACCTGAAATAGGAGAGTTGCAGATCCCTTGAGTACAGTCCTATATTTGCCCTGGAAAATCTTCGACCAAACCATTTTTCTTAGCCTTATTCCCTTGCCACACATAGATACATCTCTGAAAGCCATAAATTCTTCAAACATTAGAGCACAGCAGAGCAGTAGATCCTAAACCACCCGCAATACAACAAAAACAATAAAACGTGGCAGGCGCATCCTGGCCCACTCTGCTCTTATCCTTGCAACCCCAAAAAAGAGAAAAAATAAGCATTGCCTTTAACCTGGCCCACAAGTCACGGCCCAAAAGTTTCGTTGTTGCCGCTGCTGCTGCTGTTGTTGTTGCTTCCAGCTGCGGCTGTTTCTTTTGCCGCTTTCCTTTTTGGCAGAACGAGAAAAAAAGAAGGACGAGGGGAGGAGACAAAGTCGCAGGAGCACACTGTACGCGCCATTTTCCGTGCGATTGCCAATGTTAAGCGCAGCTCCCGAGAGCCAGCCGGAAAAACCACCCGCAACCACCAACCACCCACTTGGCAACCCCACCTACACCACCCCATTCCGCTCCTTTAACGTGGGTGTCCTTGCTGTTGTTTTTGTTGCCACGGCGGTTGTTGTTGTTGCTGGTGCTACTGCTGCTGCTCCCTCTGGACCAGAAAAAGAAATGTTTCGCATAAAATGTTATCGCAAAGATTTACGACCCGACTTTTGCGCATCACACGCCACCGCTACCCCCCTCTCAGCCACTCAGCCTCCCACCCCTCACCCCAGCACCCTTGTCCGCTCATCCCCCTACCCCTCAGCATCCAGCAACTTGTTTTATGATAATATACGAGCTTTCTCCGCTGAAATATAAATGTTGTGTGTATGAGAACTGCCTCTGTTCTTCCTTTGCCGGGCCCCCCACATCTCATGGACGTGGTTTTTGGGGGATGAGAAATATTCCACTCTCCATAAAATAGTAAGAAATTCGAGGGACAAAAATATATAGAAATATTATAGTTCATTTCATTTTGTATGTCATAGAATCTCCCCCGCAAAATGTATTGAAAATTTTTGAAACTTAATAAAGGCAACGTAATTGTGACATTTTAATAAATATTTCTTTAAAATTAAGTTCCCAAAAAAGCAATTCCCAAAACCTAACTACACCCATGTGCTCCCAGCTCCTCCTGTTTTCCAGAGTTTCTCCTTTTGCGCCATTTTGGCTGTCATCCTTTGCAGGAGTCACATCACTTGGCTGGCATATCTATTTATCTAAGCATTTGTACATATTTATTTTAATGTTGAGGCAGCCCCAGTGACTACAATTGTGCCCACCTCAGGAGCCGAAGGCAGAGCGGCAGTGGCAGCTCCATCTTCATCCTCTCCCACCAAGAAGTGAATCCACAATAAAAATGGCTGCTGTATCCATAAGATACATGCCACTGATTTCTATGCCAACGCTTTATCTCAGCAGGCATAGGAAAAGCTTGGCTTTTCTTCCTTGATATGTGTGTTTGGCTTTGTGCTTCCTTCGCCATCATCTCCCGCCCCTTCTACTTCCACTGGAGCGCCAAAAATCGTAAAATGAAGATTTTTCATGTGGATTGTAGTGGTTCCGGGGGCTGGTTTGGCATCCTTGGGCGCATCCTTGCCGCTGCGGAAGTAATTTATGACTTTTCGTTTTGCAAATGTTTAAATCTAAACATAAATATTCCCTCTTCCCTTGCCGGCGAAACATATGAGCAGCGTTTGTATTTATTTCATTTGCTTTTATTTGCCCTGATAAATTGTGCAATATATGGCTATGACTATGGCCATAAACATCACAACGAGCCGAAATTGGCTTTAACGGTGCCGGCGCAGGCTTAAAGTCTCGAAATCGAAATCAATGACAAAATAATTATACCCACACACAGATACGCATGGATTTTATTAATCAAATTATGAGATATGGCGTCAAAATAAACACATCGAGCTCTCTAAGCCGCCCGGCAAACTGGAACAAGTCGCATGAGTCAGAGACAAATGAATGGCGCTGTTAATGGTATTAAAGGCAAATACGAAATACGATACTACAGTGGCCGTTCCATATGAAAAACTGTGGCAAGCTGCACCGACAGGCTTTGCTCTTAGCCAACTGCCACTGTCCGAGCCACACGCGTTGCCTTGGAAATTAATGAATTGACAGCGATTATCCTGACCGCATCATCATCGACATCATCAGTGCCAGCATAAATAAACACAGATTCAATTACTTATGCCAAATAAGTAGAAATGATTCAATAATGGAACCGAGATACTCGTACAAAACGAAACTAGGCCCATAGCCCACACAGGCATCAGAGATAAGGAGCAGGGAGCAGGCTACTGGAGCCTGGAGTCCGGAGGCCAAGGAGCCAAAGGAACTGCTACCATTTACCATTACCACCAGAGTGCTCAGATAAGCGGGAACACATACAGATACGCGCGGACCATGGCGAACAAACTGATCAAATATGCTTAATTATAATTTGATTTGATTTATGAAGCCTTCTGATTTCATGTGACATTTGTAATTATTCTTGTCGCGCCCCGAACAGCAAGTCTCGATCAACGAAATCATCGCAAAGGCAAAAAGGGAACCCATAATGGCACTTGAAAAAATAATTCATAAATTTTCTATATATTTTAAAGTCATAAAAACCATTTAAATAATTCAATACTGGCTACATTTTGAAGTTATTTCATTTTTTGATAATTATTTATGAAACTATCCTCTGTTTTCATGTCCAATTTTCTCTCTGTAGCGTCTGTGGCAGGGCCCCAAGGAACAACATCATCATCATTGTCAAACCCTGCCGTTGTTCCTGTTGTGGGTAATATATTGTTGTTATTGCTGTGGTCTTTACCTTTTGCCTTGGCCATTGGCAATGATCAACGATGTCGACAGTGACAACGACGAGGAGCAAGCGACAATCCTGAGCTGCATACGAAACTAGCAGCGCCTGATGAATACGTACATACAGCTTATATACGTGTTGAAGAGGGTGTTGGAATAATGTAATGCCTAAGATGCCATAATATTTACTTACCAAGGCGCTACACTGAAGGAAAAGTATAAATAAGAAGCTTTAAAAGGATAAGCTTAGGAGGAAGCGCTTAGAAAGTCTGGGATAATTATGGGAAAAATAAAATAATTATACAGAAAAACATTGAAAAATATACAATGCATCAAGAAATGAAATCCAAAAATTCTTTTAATTTTAAAACCTCATATCAATCAGGTTTTTTGACAAAATTCTGTGAAATCAAACCCCCATTTTGCTGCATTCAATACGTATATAAGGGCATTGCTCATTCTAAGTCAGTTCACTTTATAGTCGTCATCAGCATTGTGTGTGTTTTTATTTGTACTTTGGCAGCAAGATATCATATACTAGAGCTGCAATATATACACCCATATATGTATGAGCGGGTCTCGGTTACCGTGTCTGCGTCTATGGGGAATAAATCAACACGCTGTGTGGCTTCGTCAACGATCCATCTTGGCCCGGCTGTGTGACTCTGTATTTATCGGCTTCGCTGTCTGGTTGGAGGGGTCTTCTAGTTTTGGCCTGCTGCCGTCGATCAAAATCGGAGACCGCAGCCTGTTGATCGGAAATTCTCGCCTACGATCGAGTGACAATCAGTCGACTGACTCTGTGTGCGCCGCTAGTGAGCCAAAACAAAGCCAGATCAAATTTAAGGTAGGTTGGCCAGCCTCAGCCCCTCTCAATGGAGATCAATATGGAGCTGTATACCCCCGATCACCCAATCCCCGATCCCTGATCTTCGATCCGACCTCTCGCCCGCGTAGATTATCGCCACTCGATCGCCGAAATCGATCAGTTAAGCCAAAGGCGCGCGCCTTCTACGCGGATAATAAGCTGAATAGGCGTATGACAATAAGCTATGTAATTATATGGCGTATCGTTCGACCGGCAGTGAGAGAGCGCAACTGGAGCGGATTACCACGATTACCGATTCCTGATTACGGAGAAGTGCGTGGGCAGGGAGCCCTAGAGGTGGCCCCACCAGTTCCAGTTACAGTCCCAGTCCCAGTCCCATTGGGGAAATCTGATGGAGATGGTTGCTTAAAACGATATGTCATGGTTCAATGTAAAATACTTTTTAAATTGTTTCAATATTTAATGAAATTTTTGAAAAATAAGCACTTTTAAATAAATAAAAAACTAGTTTATGTAATCCCATTAATTTTAAGCTTGAATATCTTTGTGATTCTGCAACAGACGAATATTAAATTGGCATTAGGTAACCGACTGAGAAACATTGTATATCTCTGGGATTCCCACTCACATTGTCATCGTGCAACTGCCTTATAATTGCGGTTGACAAATTGCAGTCAGCATGAGAGGGATTAGACGAGAGGTGTACCATAGCTCTTATCTTGAGGGGTACCTGCAGTATGGGAGACCAATTTCCTTCAACCGATGGCGGTTCTGTCTTTTAATTAGCATGTCATGTGCACTTGAGCTGTCTCCTGCCACGCCTCCCTTGGCGCGGAGAGAGAAGTGCATTTTCGCCCCACGAGATGACTGGCACTAAATTCAATTTACTTTTTAAATATATTTCGTGGGCTCGGTTCACGCAGCTCATTTGTGTTTACGGCGGCGGCGGCGGCTGCCACTCAGGCCGCTCCTGCGATGATTGGCGCTTTTTCGAGTTGAGGCCATGGTACGCGGAATCGGGCTAATATCGATGACTTGGCCATTGAGTGGCCCGGCATGATGCTGGATGCTCCTACCAACCGAGCCGACTGACTCACTGACTGACTGACTGACTGACTGACAGGCTCTGACCGGGGATATTTATTAGCCAACTACTCAAACAGCGCCACTTGAGTTTGTTTTTTCTTGCGTTTATTTTTTTTTGGGCTTGCGTTTTTAATAAGCGGTTACCTTCTGTTTTCCATCTCCTGGCGCAGTTTTCAATTAGCCCAAAGGTTCGCCAAGGGTTTTTGGCGGGGTCTTCGGGTTCTGCACTTTAATTAATCGCCGTGTCTAACAAAATATGACAAGCGCCATAAATTAAAGAGCTGCCCAGCCACTCTCCCCCCATTCCCAGAACTTGTCCTGATCCCGGGACACGGGCAGTGCACTCTAAGAAATTTGAAGACTTTACTTGTAACTTTTAAAAATAGGAATCCAGGTAGTAAACCCAATGAAAACATTATTTTAGATCATTCTTCATCGAAGCTTAAATATATTTAATTTCTTCTATATTTAGTTTTGTTTCACAAAACAAACACTCTCTTAATACAAATTATTTTAATTATTTCACTCTTCCATTATAAATATTTTTTATATTTTCATAGACCTTTTTCTAAAGTGTTGGTCCCTGATTTAGCTTCAACTCCAGATGCAGCATTTGGCTCCCAGTTTGGCTGGAACCGCAGGTGTGCTCGTGGAAAATTTGCGTGTGCGGACAGCTAAGCTGCTACCGCGCTTAGTTAAAGCCCGTTTCGGGCGCATATAAATGAGAGATGTTTAACTAAGAGACACACACAGGCTCTGCATAAAATGAACACAAATTATGGGAAAACAAAAAGGTAAAAATAAGGAGGGAGCATGCAATGGTGGCCACTGGTAGCGTGGGCTTAGAGTCACTGATTTGGAGGCAGTTAGGTGTTGGCCCAACAAATGGAAGATATATAAATGGAAGCTGCTTTTAATTGAATTAATGTTACTAGAATAATATGGTTGCTTTCACATTTTTCTTGAAATGATAAATCTCTAAAAAAGCATCAATTTAAAGCCCTAAAATGAGATAACAACTTTCGCATTTCCCTTAACCAAATCTGAAATCTTAACTACCAGAGGCCCTTACATAATACAATTATATAATATAGCAATAAATTCGTGTGCAGTCGTATATAAATTAAAACCGTGCAAAACAAAAGGGTTACGCTTCGGCCTTTTGTGGCCCCAGGAAGAATTGGCAATGGGACAAAGGATGGGGAATGGATTTGGGAATGGGATTTGGCCGAGGGCTCCACATAAGCCACAGCCAGGCTGCATAACTCAAGGCGTCTGTGACATTTTTATGGCATCAAATATATATTTTATTCGTAGGGTAACCGAAAACACAGAGGCGTACTACTATAAAAGTGATTAAGGAAAAACTTACAAAGAAGTTGAAAATTTTGGAAGAGGAAAAAAGTAGTGAAAGTATTTGAAATACCCCCTAAGACCCCCTCTTTTTCCGATGCACTACGCCCCATCCGCTAATATATACATTTATTTTCCGACACTTTTGGGCATTTTACATTTCGTTTGGGCCCATTCCTCTTGGCCAAATCCCCTGCTCCCCGAAACCTCAATGCAATTAAAACAAAGGGAGAAAAGGAGCACATTAATCCTTTTTACACAATATCCTGTATGTATGACCGCCAATTGTGGAAGCGGGGGAGCTCGACTTGGATGGGGAAATGGCAAATGAAGGTTTCGGGAAAATGCGGGGGAAAATGGGGGCGGGAAAACGGGGATTCCGCTGGGCGGCCATTTTCTTTTGCCAGCTGCCATTTTTATGCTCGTTTTGTGTGCTTTTTTTATTGTCTGCTCTTCTGCCTTTTTTGTAGCTCTCGCTGTTGTTGTTTGGCATTAAAAATGTTTTATGTTGTGTGCGATTTGAGCAACCTACTTTGCACATGTTCAGGGGCGTGGGTCGGCAGGGATCAGGGGCTCAGATCTCTTCGCTGTATATTTTTTCCTTATTTTGTTATATATTCTATATATACATATACTCTTCACAAGGATATGCGCTCGTTTGTTTGCCTAGAAAGGCTTAATTTGTACAGGACTTTGGAGCACATACACATGCGCCCATTTAACGACTCCTAAATCGCATTGGTGTGTACATGGTGTAGGTGTGCGAGTGTGTGTGAGTGCCACTGTGCGACTTTTGTCTTGGCTTTAACTGTTTTTATGGCGCATTGCGACTTTTTATGGCCTTGTCTCCTCATACACTAACGAAGTGAGGGCTCTTAATTTGGGCAACTAAATTGGTAATTCAAAACTGGTTAAAACTTATACATTTAAATCTTAAATAGTAAAAATACAAATATTTAATGTTGCTGCTATTAAATTTCTTTTGTTTGACCCTTTTGTTATTTTTATATTTCTTTTAAATTAAACTTTTGTATTCTTTAAGTAATAAATTTAAATACCAATCTTAAAGGATATATAAATTATTCTTCCATACATTTCTAATGAGATTTTGTAAGAAAATATATTTTTAAAATGTATTTTATATTTAAAAATTCTCTAATAATATTTAACACCGAAAGAGTATCCCGATTTCCATGAATGAGAATCCCCGGAGTTGTCTTGTTTTAGCTTTGCCTATTCTAATGTGTGTGGCGCCCCCAAAGGATACCCCCAGCCGAGGAGAGAAAAAAAGCACACGAAAAGCATAAAGGATAATAATAAAACGGAGCCTTATCGCTGATGCCGATGCTGCTTTTGCTCCTGATGATGGCGATGTTGAATGCCGCTCGCTGTTATAATAAAACAAATGGCAGCCCCATTTAATTGCTGGCCATAAATGTGTTTGGCCTTTCGTGTATCCTTTTTCGAGGATGCCACCAAAGGCAGAGTACGGTGCGGTGTGTGTTGGTGTGTGTGGTGCGTGTATTACTTTTTATTATTATTAGTATTTAAATTTATTTGTTACTTTATGGCGTGCACGCTGATAAATCTGAGCAAGCTCGTTCGCCTTTTTAATGGCCAACCATAAAAGGTAAGCCCAGAAGAACGGGCCAAATTATACAATCAAAGCAAGTTAAAAGTCCATTTAGTATCGCCGATATGACATAATTGAGTGGACTTGGCCGCTATCTCTAACGCGCTGAAGGGAACGGGAGAAATCCCGGCATATGCACTCGCCATTTGAGGCGATGTCCTGCTGCTTTTGTTTTCAGTTCGACAATGCAATTAATGCAATTGCACAATTGTTTTGCGGGCACTTACAGCCCGAGAACAGAAGTTGTCGCCGGGGGAAAAGTTTGTGCAGTTTGTAGCAATTGGCACATTTGGTTTTATTACCCAATTGAGCCACTAATTTGTGGGGAGTTCAACATTCAACCCGGCAAAACAAGTCAATTTGTGGTTCGGAAGAGGGTTGCTCCTCAGCAAGGACTCTAGTGTCATCGGGACTCATTAAATTGTGGTTGCTGCTGTTATGATATTTCCCTGGTTTTATTGTTTTTTTTTTTGTTGTGCCTCTGTGATTTCAATTTGATTTGTGCGATGATTAATTCATGCTGGGCATAAGCCACACCTACCAAGCAGAATTACCAGTTACCAGCTACCATTCCCACTCCGATTCCCATTCCCATTTCCATTCCCATTGCCTGGAGCCAAGCAACGCTCCGATGATAAATGAACCTGATTCCCCCCGATCTTCGGGCTTGTATGTATGTTGATGCTTATCCGCGACATTCCTGCCGCCCAAAGTGTCACTGTTGTCGATCATTTTTATGTTGTTTATTTGATTGACAGGCCGGAGTTCCGAGCGCGGGACCTCCGGCTCCGGCATCGAGTTCATTTCACATGCAGCGATCATCTCTCGGCCGCCTTGTTTTTATTCGTCGTCTGCCTTTTATGATCGCTCGTTTTATGGGGATCGTCTGGGCCGGGGTTTACCATAAAATGGCCATTAATCATTTAATAGAGTGCCGTAATGAACTCGGTATTTGGCTGGCTGCCAAAAAACTGCAACTTTTTCCAAACTTCCTTTATGGTTAGTTTCCATTTTTTGTGCGCCGTCTGGCTTTGGCACCTAATCCTGGCGCACAACTATGCCGTTTGCATTGTTCCACGCACAATGGACACAAAGGACATGTTTGCACTGATTATCAGATTAGGCCATTGTACGTACAAATTGATATTGTCATGTTTCAAGTGCCAGTGAGCCAGTGAGCCTGTCCAATGTCCTGTCTGTCCTCAGTCCTCGGACCCCTTGCGCTCTGTCCAGTTTTCCAGCCGGAGGCAGTGCAAAACTCATTGAATGCTGTCGCCAGTGCCGATTAAGAGATTTTTATTTTCGCACTCGGCGCTGGCAAGGCTGCCAACGAACCAGGCCAAAACAATGGCCCAGTCGCCCGGCCAGATTTGCAATATTTAGGCTCGGTTTCCTCTTTTTTTCTGGTTCGGTTTTGACGAAACAATCGCCGCACAATGAGTCCTGAGTGGTTTTCCTCCCCGTTCTGGCCTAGTTTCTGGACCAGAACCGATCATTAGCATAAAGCCACAACGGCGACGGCAATTCCTGTGGCTGTGTCAGTGTCTGTGCAGGGCGTTAGCCGAAGGATTAGTCGAAAATGTGCACATCATCATCGCCGAAAATCGGAGAGATCGGAGATCGTAGATCGGAGGTCCTTTGCCGTTAATCTCGGCATCGCACAAGTGATCGTATCGCAATCTTCGCTTGGAAAATCGCCCATAGCCATATCAGATTTCTCTGGAAATCAGGATCGCTGGATTTCCCTATCAAGGCAGCTGAATCGATCGTAGGAGGTGTTGGCCAAGCGGCTATCCCCTCAGATCTCCAAATAGCCGAGCTGTCTAGTGATCTTTTCAGAGATATGCTAATCTTTTGGCACATTCAATTGTGGGGTTTCTCGAATTTCTTGGATGCATTGGAAAAAGTGTTCTTGGCACATTTGTGATCTTGATAAGAGAAACATAGTATTATCACGTTCTTGTATTTCTCGGTTTATATTCTACTGTTCCTTGCAAGTACCGGAGTACAAAGAACTCCCCCTTAGCTATATAACTAAAAAATAAAATGAAAGGAAATGCGCATTTATTCAGTTATGTAATCAAATTTATATGATTTCATACCAATACAACAAAAATATACAAAATAATAAGGCTCAACATATTTGTTAAGAAATATCCGAAATTCGCGAAACAATTTCAACAGTGCCGGCAACTTTATTTCCGTCATATAAGGTGGCCACGCCCTTGAGAAAGCCCCTTGGCATTATAGCCGGCCAATCGTCCGTTTTAATGGTTACGTTTTTCAAATAGTATAACCCCTTCGGCAAGGGGCATGGACGGATGTGGACGGGATAGTCTGTGTTCACACCGTACTCCAGAGATGCTTCTAAATACTTCCAGTAGGATTCCATGGCCTTGCAGATGGGTTGGCGAGGAACAAACATTGGCAACTGCTTGTAGTCACCATTCCCATTGGGATCATTGAAGCTCTCGGCCGACACTGAGTATAATTCATCACCAAAATCTTTTTTCAATTCCACGGTGCCATTGGCATAGCGCTCGCGACCCAACAAGCGCATATGGGTAGTGTCAATGTAATCGGTTCCTCCTGTGAAGTTTGCGGATATAAAACGGAATTCGTAGTTTCTTTTAAACGGCATCTGCTAAAAAATTTCATATTTTGTTAATTTTAAATCAAAAAGGGAACCAAATTTGTATATTTAAACCTATTTACCAAAGCCTCGCCAAGCAAAATCAGTTGAAAATAAATCCAAAACTGCAGCATTATTTCTGGAATAAATTAGATACATTCAAACAGCAAACAATTTAGATTATTGCTGGATATTTTCAAAATTCATTGCATTTTATACATTCGCGTTGAAATAAATTATAATCTAGCATGTCATACATGTTCGGAAGTTAATTTAATTATTGGCATTGCAATAAAGTCCCAATTTTGTAACTAATTATTTCTAAAGTAACATGTAGTTTCATGTTTTAGATGAGGTGATACATTGATATTGAAACTAAAAACAATAATTTCAAACATATAAAATATATATTTCAATGCTTAGAACTCCAACCATATTTGTAGTAAAACTAAATTTTGTTCATTAAAATATATTATATGGGAACCACGTTAAAATGTAATTCTAGATAAATAGTTAAAGCTTAGTTAAAGCTTTTTTGCATCTAAAAACAGATTAAAATATTCCCTTTTCCTTGTATTTAAATCGCATGTTTTTCTTGATTTCAATGACGTTTTATCTATATACTGATTTTTTTGGAAGAATGCTAATCATTTCATACTTTTATTAAGGTTCCTCAGAAATTTTTTGAATGCATTAGCCAAAGGATTTTTGTCACATGTATGATCCTTATAATTAGAACTATCTCTTGTTAAATTCAAATGAAAGTAGTGCTAATTTTTATTGTTAATACAAATATAACAAAATCAAAGGGGTTACATTCTTTTTAATTCTAAATAATAGTTCAATTTTGTATATATTATCTCGGACCAATAAAAGAAATAATACAAAATAATTCAGCTCAAAATCGTTGTTAAGAAAGATCAGAAATTTCGATTACAACTTCATATATTCCTGCAACTTCGGTTTTCTCGTACAGGGTAATAACGCCTTTAAGGAATCCCCGTGGCATTATAACCGGCCAATCGTCCGTTTGAGCGGTTACATTTTTAACATAGTATATCCCCTTCGGTATGGGACATGGATGGTTGTGGGCGGGAAAATCTGAGTTTACTCCAAACTTCAGAGAGGCTTCAAAGTACTTCCAGTAGGATTCCATGGCCAGGCAGATGGGTTGAAGTGGAATAAACATTGGCAGCTGCTTGTACTCACCATTACGATTGGGGTCAATGAAGCTCTGGGCCGACAACGAGTATAAATCATCACCAAAATCTTTTTTAATTTCTACGGTGCCATCGGCGAGTCCTTCTTGACCCAGGAAGCGAATTTGACTTAAATCAACGTAATCGTTTCCTTGCGAAGAATCAATTGATATGAAACGGACTTGGTAGTTTTTTTTCAACAGCATCTGGAATAAAAATTGTATTAATGAAAAGGAATCAACGATATGTAAGCCGACTTACAAAAGCCTCGCCAAACAGCATTAGTAGAATGTAAATCCGAAATTGCAGCATTATTTTAGGAGTCCTTTAAGTAGCAAAAGATAGGCAACGATGTAAGCTAATGCTGGTTATTTTTAAAATCCATTACATTTTATAGGGTTCTAGCATTGAAATTAATTAAAGTCTAACATGCCATTCATGTTTTGGAAGTAATTTATTATTGACATTGCAATGCCTATGCATTGTTACATTTACAATTTTGAATCTAATAATCTCTGAAGTTACATGTTCCTAAAATACCTTTGCTGGTATTATTTAGCACTTGAATTTAGCATTTGCATTAAGCTAAAACCAGTAGTTTTCGATCAGTTTAGTAAAGAAGATGAGCTGGCTGGAAGTACTTAATTACATTTAGTCAAGTTTTGCCAGGAAAAATTTTCAATATTTTGATTAAATAATTTGTATTACATTTGAAAAAGAATATTTGTTCTTGTATCGCATGTGCCACTTGACTTTATTTCGTAGCTCAAGGATTGGGATTGGGCCGGAGCACGATCGCTACACGCTATCACCCCAACCCAGCACAGCCCGAACCCAAGGCATTCCATTGCATCCGAAAAGTGCCTTTCACAGCCCTTTGTTTGGGAGATGAGCTCCTAGGCGCCGGGTCATAACTCTTAGCGGCTGTTGCAGCTATTTGTTCGATTCTGTATACTGTATAAAGCATGGGCAATAAAAATATTGGCCTGCCTTCGCCGGCACAGGACAAAGGAATTGCACCATAAAATGCATGCGCACACAGAAGCGGAATCGGGAAGCGGGGAACCGGACCGGGCAACGCTGAACGGAGTTGAAGACAAAGCCCTGCGGATCCCGGGCCCTTTGTCTCCTCGGGCCAAATCCCTACGAAACTAGTGCAACACTTTTGGCTTATAGACAGGGCCAAAGTAAACTGCAAACTGGATTGAGGGAAAGACAGGGAATAAGGCCAAGAAGAGCCGGCCGGCCATTGTCTTCGCAGAAGTCGTTAGTGTGACAGGTTGGATTTGTTTTGTGTACGGTGCCTAAGTCTGTCATCATCATCAGCATAGGACTTGTCTGGCGCCAGCATTAGGGACAATATTTTCGACTAAATATTTCGTCACAGGCCCAGGTAAATGCTTGAGAGGGAAACGAGGGCGTAGGCCCCGGAAAAATCGGACATCTCTGCGGGCGCCTATTTTTCGGTTCGTTCGATTTCTCCTCGGCCTGCTGCAGTTGCATTGATGATTTATGCACTGGTCGTCGGCACCGAATTACAGGTGCACTGGGAATAGGCGCAGGTAGTCGGCTAAACGAAAAATATATTATTAAATGACACTCCAATAGGCATGATTTAATGCTGACTGATATTAGTTATTTTCACAAAATTAAAGAATACGAAGCTGCAGTTTAAAGTTATCTAAATATTTATATTTAATTGAGTTTGTGTTCTCCGTTGAATTATTTAAAATAGGTTTCATAATACTAACCATTTTACCAATACAATATTATAAATAAAATATTATATTATATTTGTAAAAAAAAAACAAATAAAGGCAAATAATAAAAATTTAACAAGTCATAATCCAATTATAAACTGCAGAGGTATAGAAAGGTCATCTTCCTCAACCTATTTTCCCTCTATGTATATATGTATATATCATTTAATTAAGTTAATTCGAAACAATTAATTATATTTATTATTATAATAGTAGAAATCTTTAAAAAACATTGAAATCATGTCATTTGTAATGTTAAACTGTAAATGAGAACGCCTTGCAAAATCCTAGTTTCTATTCACAATTAGAGCCGTCACGGAGTAGGTGCCCATGTGTTGTTCTTTTAGAAGGATCCTCGAATAAAACCTCGTGGCGTGATCGCTGGCCAGTTTTCGGCAGAGAGTTGGATGTTCCTTATATAATAAGTGCCCTTGGGAATGGGGCAGCCCAATGGCCTCGCCAATCAGTATTAATAAAAGAAACCAACTTATGCGAAACAATATAGACAAAGAGTGTCAGAATCAAAATCGGTCTCTATTTATAGGTCAGGAAATCTAAAATGTATAATTTATTAAGCAACGTCGGAATGTTTTACAACCGAAAACAAGATCAAAACCTGTTGATATTGGTCAATTAATTTGCACCAAGCTGCTGATGTAGACATATATTAAAATATAAACCCTTGCAATTTACAATTGCATATTTACGAATTAATCTAATTTGATCATTGCTAACATTTAACAACACATATTATAAAGGATATAAAAAGGGAATGTATTCAAAAATATAAGAAACCCTTATCCAATTGCAAACTGCAGGGGTTTATATAATCACGTTATGAAAACTTTATCATTGCAGAAATCGAAAAGGTCATTCGTTATTTTAAACTGGGAAAGGATGAGATATCTTAGTTCCTATCCTTAATTAGCGAAATCACAGAGTAGGTGCCCACGTGTTCGTTGTTCCGGTAGAAGGAACCATTGGCTCGAAAATAATCGCCGGCTAGTTTTTGCCGTTGAGTTCGATGTTTTTTAAATAGTAGGTGCCCTTGGGAATAGGGCAGATTTCCTTATGGATTGGGAAATCAGTCTGCCGCCCGTATTCGGCTTGGTGCTCAAATAACGGACGGTACTCCTTGAAAGCCTCACAGATAGGCGTCAGCGGAACATGGAAAGGAAGCAGCTTGAAGTTGCCATCGCCGGCTACATCAGTGAAGGTCGCTGCCGAGTAGGAATAGTGTTCGTTGTCCATGTCCTCCTTTAAGGTAACCGTTCCGTTCAACAGCCGCTCGCGGCCAATCAACCGAACTTTGGATATATCCCAAATCCCGATTTCGGGCCATGACGAGTAGGACACAATCTTCACATCATATGGCGGAAAGCGTATGCACTAGGGACGTAAGAATATGTTAGGTCCTTGCTTTTTTTATATCCTTTTGTAGACTTACAATGGCCTCGCCAATCAGTATTGATAAAAGAAAGAAAATTGTCCGAAACCTTATAGACAACAAGTGTCAGAATCAAAATCGGTTCCTATTTATAGGGCGGGATAGTTAAAATCTAGTATTTATTATGCAAAGTCTGCATGTTAAACAACCGAAAACAAGAGCAAAACCTGCTAAAATTGGTCAATTAATTAGCACCAAACTACAGATCTATTAAATAAACAAAAAACGTTAATATTATATTGCATATTTAAAAAAATGCACAATTAACAGGCGTGTTTAGATACCAATTAATTTTAAACACAACAAAAAATAATTTCCCTTTAGAAACAGCACGGGGTTAATTGAATACAATAATCAGAATACAGTTTTTATTAATAAATAAATATAATAATTAAAAATTTCCAGGATTAAAGCTGCAAGTGAGGCCACATTTCCAGGTGCGTGTGGCTCCGACTGCGACGGCAGTCTTTTGGCATGTGGCACGGATCGAAGCTGCAACATATTGGCACACTTGAACCCATACTGAATCCCAGGAGCCGGGCACGTGCTCCTTGGCCCACTTGAACGGCTGCTGATGCTACTGCTCTTGCTCCTGCTCCTGCTCCTGCTCCTGCCACTGAATAAACTTCTGCCGGGTTACAACAATCGGGGGGTTTTTTTTAATGCCAAAGAAGTCGCACGCTCTCTATTGGAATTTCCACAATGAGCACACTTGAGATACTTTTCTTTCTCCCCCTTTTGTTTTCCTCGTTCGAGACATGCAGAGCAGGGGAGGTCGTTGGGCTGGGCTGGTGGGTTGTGAACTTTTCGGCTGGCAAACAATGGCTCAAGTGCTGCTTGCAAAACAAAAAGCGTTTTAAGTTTTAATTACGCCAGGCACAAAAGGCCGCAGGAGCTAACCGCGACACATGGTGGTCCTTTCAAGTGGAAGTGCGAACGTAGACGGGGCTTAAGATACTGCACTGACTTGGGACCATATTGAAGCCATATCAGAGCCACGTTGCAGCCGAAAGGTATCGGAAAGTTTTGTATATATAAGCCCAGCACCTAGCATAGGCCATATCGGCTGCCAAATCTTGAATCATTTCTCAACCCGGTCCGAATCAATTTCCAGCCCTCATCCCCACGAGGGTGCCATCAGCAACTATCTATCGACTACAGGCAGCCATAGCTTGTCAGTGATTAGATTTCTTAACAATGCTACCATGGGCAACAAAGAAAATTATAGGAAACACTTCAGTTTGAATGGAAAAAGCTTCGACTAGACATTGCCCTGTAATAGAATATCTATATAAAAAAGGATTATATTTGAAGATATGTTTGCCATATTATAAAATCAATTTAAAACTACATTCAACGTAGTTGAATTAAGTTCAAATTTCCTTGTTTTCCCCAATAGAAACTGTTAGCCACTTTAGTCTCTTGTATTGCCATATCTGAGCTCTCGTCTAACCCCCTTTTAATCCGATAAGTAAGGGGTATGTAAAATTGCTCAATTGCTCAACTGATTAGACTTTGTTTTCAATTTGTCTTGCAGCCTTTCCATTCACAGTCAGCGAAGAAGGTTCCCCGAGCTGTTAAGGCAGTTGAGACGACATGACAGACGGGCTGAGCGGGACAGCCGCACAGTTTTTAATCAAAATTGTACAGGAAATCAAAAATCAGTTTTCAAAAAATAAAAATCACAGTTTCTTATCGTGATGTTGATTTGTAGCTGCCGTTTGTTGTTCTTTTTCTGCCTTTGTCTTGGGGTTTTTGAGGTAGCGCTTTACCCCAATTGCTCGGCCCATCAGAAATTTTATTATTATTTCTTTTTCTACGTTTGGTAGGTAGGCCCTTGGCGTGTAATTTGAGGAAAGCAGCGCTGAAAGCAAACGCAGTAGCTATGAAATCAATTATGCGATAAAGATTTGACAGCACAGCGCACTGAGCAGCGCTGCTGGCACTCGATAATTAATTTTAACGCTTTATCGCAATTGGAGGTGCGCCCCGCACACATTTTGGGGGCTTCGGTTTCGAATCCGAAAGATAGTTGCTGCCGATAGGCGACCGATTTGATTGAAGTCTGTCTAAAGGCGTTTGTCTTGGGGCCCCCGTCTAATCTGTGACACAATTGGAAAAAGTTATGAGTTAGGCACTAAATTTATTGAGACCTCTTTGCCTCTTTTGCACTTAGCCAAATATTAAGTTGATTTAAGTTTAATTTAAGAAGAAGTAACTCCCGCAGAAAAAGATAAAATACCTATAATAAATAAAATCACTAACAATGTTGTGACACTTGCATACCTTATAGATACGCTCGTCCTCATTAGTTTTGAATTACATGAGCTGCTATAAACATTTTTCTCTTCGTGCTTAGGCATACATATATGTATGTATATTTATTTGATTCTTTGTTCTGAGTGAGGTTTTGGGAAGATGAAAGATGCTTTCCCATGATATGCAAACGAACTCAATTATTTATTTTATCACAAATGATTTTGCTTATCAAATCTAGCAATCGCGTCATCTTTGTCTCTCCCAGAAAACCACAATAACGAAGGGGCAGGAAAGGGCAGAAGACGCAGACGAAGGGCCAAGAAGCTGTAGAGGAGAAGAGACCTTTCTCAGACCCCGACGCTCTCCACTCATCCTCGTCTCCGTTGCGCTGTCTCTGTGCTGTCTCTGGCCTCTTGAGTTTTTCTTACAATTGCTTGGGTTCTGGGTTTGGGTTCGGTCCTGATTGAGGCCGCCATTATTCAAGGAGCCCGAAACTCCTTTCGTCTCTCACTCTCTCTTTCTCTGTCGCAGTGGCATCTTTTTGGCGCTATCTTTGCGTTGAAATCTCCGCAGTTCATGTCAAATTTCTTGTGTTTTTATATATCATTCGGCAGCCACTGCCGCGACTGCTTTCCTTGTAAGTATGTAAATGCCGGCAGGCTGCAGCTGCAGCTGCATTTTGCATGTACCCCCCTCCCGCTTCAGGTCGCCATCTAGCTTTGAGTGATTGTCGGGGGTTTATCTTCTGATGGGGCCTGGCTTCTGTTGCCGCAGATACGGGGCTCATGCATCTGTATCTGCATCTGCATCTGTATCTGTATCTGTATATGTGGCTTTGGCTGCGGCTGAGTCTTGTTAATTAAGTTTCAAGCAGGTTCCGTCTGGGCGTTGCTCGAAAGTCAATTTTTAGCACCTATTGACATGCAAAGGACCCGCATGCCACACACACACACACATTACTGGAAGGAGAGAGATACGGATACATGCAGTGATGAGTGTGATTTTTCCACAACGAAGGTACAAACCAAGAACTATATCTATGCTTTTGGTAATGCACATTACAAGTCACATTACAGTGTACATTTAAAAAAGTTATCTCTAAGGTAAAATATATTTACTAAAACCAACTTCTAGGTAAATCTTTCACCCTTTTGTAGTTCCTTTTTAGGTACAACAATTTGCCAACCACTCATCACTGTCGACAGATACAAATATAGATTGCAATTTGGATTTGTGCCCCAGGAAGGCAAATCAATCAATTCAACACGCAAAGTTGTTGCCGATAATTTCTCTATTTTGACTCGACTCGACGATCAGGACAAGAACGAGGACGAGAACATGAAGGGAGACGGAGACGCTGTCGGAGGGGGACAATAAATAATAACTCAATACAAATCCCAATTACAGACGATTGCCACCCGGAATCGAGGAGCCGGGACCAAGGTAACAACACAGGCCAACCCTCTTGGCCCGGCCTAAGCAAATCCTGGCCGCCTTCGATTGTCCTTTTCGCCGTCTGCACATGGGTCTGAATCCGACTCCGTCTCTGCATTTTTGGCTCTGCCTTTGTGTGTGGTGGGTTCGGTTCATTTGATTCGATCAGCGGGGTTTCGCCTCCATCAACCACAAAAACAACGAAGGCCAAGGACCATCAAGGGTTTGGGTTTGGGTTAAGGCTTGGGCTCCGGCTTCCCCTTAGTCGATTTCGGGCTTATCCTGCAACCGGCACATAAATCGTTGTGCGGCTCCTGCTTCTCCTTCATTTAAATTTTCATTTAATTTGTTATTTGTTTACATGAAACACGGCGACGTGCGACGACAGCGACGGAGGCGACATATGACAACATTCTCAGCCGGCCACAATTGCCATTGTCTGGCTCTCGGCAAGAAGAGGGGTGATTGCTAGGGGATGGGGCTTCCAGTAAGGGTAAGGGCCCTCGTGTGGTCATCTATTGTGACCACACACCTGGACGGTCGATTGCTCTGCAGTTGGCCACTGTTTGGAAACAGTCTCTAATTGCTCCATTCAAATGGTGACTCCCTTGTGGGCGGGACAAGGATTGTAGCTTAGCTCAGGGGTGAAGGAATTCCTAAGGGGAAGGGTTAATATAAATGGTTTACTCTATCGAAAAAATTCTTAAAAATTGGAAAATTCCAGGGAATTTATGAAGTTCAACTAATACGTTCTTTGAGATGTTCTCTGAAATACCAAAAATAAATATTATGGTTCTCTATTTTCTAAAGAAATCATTGATTTAAACCGTTAAGCATTCTTGCAGCAAATTATTTATGCAAATCGAGAGAAAAGCCCCATCTCGATTGCCCCACCCCGAAAACATTTAACGCAGTTTAAGTTTGCTTAGGCAAACTAGTTCAGTTCAACGGAGGGCAAGGCTCAGTCGAAAGAGTTCCCAACGATAAGGCAGTGACCATAAATACGACGATCTACAGCGAATTAGCAGCCGGAGGGGGATATATCTGGACAGCATCTCTAACAAATTAAGTGGACAACAATAAATCAAATGGCTGACGACGAAATTCGGATGAAAAATCAATAAGCGGCCAAGTCTATTCGCTGCGAGGGTGTGGGGACCCTAAATCAGTAACCGAATTCAGTATTGGTCTTGGAATCCGACTCCGATTTGGATTCGGACTCGGAATGGGGATCGAAATCTGTGGCTGCGTGTTTAACAACAAACAATTAAGATGGCGTCCGATCGATAAGGCCCAAAGGCCAGAGACACACTAACAGAAACAGAAAAGGCGCGGAGAGGAGACCCAACTCATCAGCCGCCAACTCAACTCAACAGTTAGCAGAAGTCGTGGTCAATGGGGCTGATGAAACAAATGGGCCATAATGAAATAATTATGACTGCGCTTCGGGTCCGAAACATGGCCTATGATGGCCTCTGGCTCACTTGGCTCACTTCCCCGTCCAAAAACGCATTTAAACTAGCTCTGATTGAGGCTGAAAACAATGCCCGGCACTTTATCGTCCCCCCGCATCGAAATGTGACGATGGCGACTCGGTGCCAAAGGATACATATATCCGCACGGGTATCGGGCGATGCCGAGTCCGCTTATCGACGGCTTGGCATCTGCCAGCCCGATGCCAGTTGATGGACTTTGATTGCCGCTTTTGGCCATGCGTGATATTTATTTGTTAGTTGACGCAAAGCACTGATTGCAGTCCTGCGATGCACAGTGGTACTCCTATATTTATATATAAATAAATATTGAACTAATTTATATTTCATTTATATTTCAGTCACAATACCCGCAGTGCCACTTTTTCACCTTAAATAAATGTGTAGCAACATTGTTTGTTCTGTTAACACTCAACAGAGAAATCTCGGCCTGCCCGAGTATCAATTGTTCTCCCATGATTCACTAGAAACCTATTCATTCGACAGTTCCAGCAAATGGTTTCCCTTTCGTCGCCTGGCCACCAATGTGCCATCCTTTTGGCATGTGTCTCGGGCACAATTGAGTGACCAACGTGAAAAATGAAGCCCGGGCCAAGTCAACCACTGGAAACATTTTTAATTTCGCAGCCATTGTGAGGAGGGAAAAAATGAGCAGCGAAATTGTAAACATTTTTGCGCGCCAGCATCAAGATAACCGGGGACACAACTGGAGGAGCCGGGAACCCAGGAAAACCAAGCCAGCCACAATGGCATGGATTCTCTCTTGAGGACTATTTGGGCAGCGAGAAATTAGACACGTGATGGGCGGACTCAGAGGTCCGAGATGGTGGCGACAAAACCCCGCCCGATAACCAGGAAAAAAAAAACTGCCTGACAAAAATCGACTCAACTGTTTGTTTCCTCTTTTTATTTTTGCAAAGCGATCAGCTGCCTCGGAGGATGCTGATTTCTCTGCCGATTCGACTAGATTATTTGAATAGGTGCGAACAAGAGGCGATCGAAGCGACGAGATAGCAGAAACAGGAAGTCGATGGCCTCGAATTATGAGGGTCCCACTTCCAACTGCCAAACGCAAGCCGTCGATAGTTCTTGGGCATCCAATTAAATTGAATTTCGGAACGATGCTACTGCGATAAATTAGACAAACATTTTGCTTTCCTTCTTGCTTGCTCCACTCTCGAGCCTTATTACTTGCCGGTGGCCACAGCAAACTCCAACCGAATCCAAGACAAACAAGCTGGCAGAGGCGTTGAGGGCAAACACAGGAATCGAAGTCGATTATCTAAGGGTGATAAGGCATACGCACTCGCTGAGCCGGGCACTGAGAGAAAAGATTCATAGTTACCAACATTACAACCTATATTTCTTGTTCCTCTCCTTTAAAATCTTACCCCTCTGGATATTTCTGAGTGCATTCGACAGGACTGTGACGATGGCTTCGCCTCGCTTCACTTGCTCCGGCCTGGCCCTCGTCCAAATAAATTTCTAGCGCGCTCTACAAGTCTATTTGTAGGTAAACAAATATTTATTGGAAAGGTAACAATTGCGGCGGCAGCCGCAGAGGGGTTACAACTAGGTGTTAGGTGTTAGATGTGAGGTATTTGGTATTTCGGGCTTCTACATTGAGGGGCTGAAGTTGCCCAATTGACCAGTAAAATGTTTGACGATGTGTGGCGCACGGGCAGTTGATTTGAGGTGGGTTTTACCTGTCACTGCACCAATTATTTCCGGCTGGATGGTTGTGATGGAAATTCAGGTGATTCAATAACTAAATTGATGTGTAGACTGATGTCCTGAAATTAAATTATTTCATATTTAATTTGTTGCACTTATTATGTGATTAAAAGCAGACATGTTTTAATGTATTTCTAAATTTTGCCAAAAGAATCCAGTAAATATAAATCGCATCCTTTTATTTTTATTTTTTCTTTATTCATTTCCATCTCCCACCACTTTTTCTCTTACCAATTGTTGTTAGCTTGGCGATGACTTGCACAGTGCTTGCCATTTTGGCCTAACAACTTTGTAATTTTTTGTTTACACGCTTAAATTGTAACGTAATTGCTTTGGGAAGTGACAATTGTCGGGCATCCCCCTTTCGGCTATGAGTTGCGTTTGTCGATTGAAGGCCCGGCGCTGTGAAAGCGGACACATGCTCGACTTGGTCGCGGCTATTCTTGGTTTGCTTGGATAACTATATCTCCGTTGAGTCCAGTTCAGACCACAGTCCAGTTGCCTGGGGGGACCAACAATAGGGCCCATCTGAACGCACTTGGCCCTGTCAACCTCAGGCCACTGAGGCCTCGAGATGAAAGGCAGATGCTAACCGCCAGATAAACGCGGCGACTGCGTCGTAATTCGTGTAATTATATTCTCAATTACCAAAACCCGACAGGCCAACAAACCACCGATGCTGTGGCTGCGATTAGGACAAATGAAAGCGTTTTCAGATTTTCCTTTTTCTATTTGTGCACTTTAAGAAATTAAACAAAAAACAATCCCTTAAAGAATATTAATTTTTTAATAAAAATTTGTCTGACATTATTAAAAATTCGAAAATGATTCCTTTACTATATTGCACACTCCCCACCAAATACTTAAATTCTTGCAAAATTAATCGAAATATTAATAGTATTTATTTCAAAAACATGTAATATTACATGTATTAATCTATAAAATGTGTTTGTGGACAATTTTTATAGTGCTTATATTTTTTAAGGCTTTATTTGCAGTGTGGCATCTTAGTTGAGAACATTTTTTAAAAGTTTGTTGATTTTTGACATGGTTTCACTCGAAAACATGGACAAAGAAGGACTCAGACTAACCCATTCCCCAAAAGAAATCAAAGGCAGGCCAGCAAATATAGCAATGAAAGGCAGATAGCTTCTAAACGATGCTCATTCGTGCTGCTGCTGCTGCTGCCAAGCAAACAAGTCAAGTCAAGGGGCGTGGCAAGGGCAAAAAGACATATGCAAATGGCCAGGCTCAGGCTCATCCTCCATGCCCATACCCACACCCATTCCGTCCCGTTGTCCTGGGCCAACTTGAGTGGCTTTAGGTTGGTAGCGATGTGATGCCCACGATATGATATGATTATGTTAAATGCCCGTTTTGTTTGCTCACTCACTGGCATCAGTGCTGCCAGGAGAAAGTAGCTTCCAAAAAGAAGATAACTCCCAATAAAAAATAAATATTATTAAATATTTATATATATTATGTATTATTATCTTCCATAAAATTAATACAATTTGTATTATTAATTCCTGTCATTAACTTTAATGTTTATCATTAAAAGACTTTCTTGCATTTAACTTCATTATCCTTATACCTAACCAAAATCGGGCTAGAAGCCAGCTGAATTGACACCACTGAACGCCACTGGTCATTGGGCAGCTGGGATTTTGTAGTTGTAGTTGTATGTTAGTCGTCGTCGTCGTCATGGCTCTTAACTGATTTTCCCTTCCATGGGCTGAAAGGAGCAGCCTCTGTTCAGTTCGGATTCAAGTTGACGATTTCATAATTCAATTTACAAGATAAGAGGCCGCAGCACAGAGCAGGCACAACCACAAGCACAGCCAGAACCAGATTCTGATTCGGATGCGGATTCGGATACGGAATCAGCCAACCAACAAACGGCCACCGTTTTTGGGGCGTGTTGTCAACAGCAAACAGCAAAAAAAAAAATGAAAATAACAAAAAACGTAAACAAAACGCACAGAAAAAATCATATTGAAAAAAGACCTTTTAATTAATTATGCATCAGCGATTGTGTTTAAATAAAATGAAGCCCAGTCAAATCTCATTCAAAGATTTTTGTTTGTTCGCTTAACCGATGGGCGGGGAAATCGCAGGGCCGATCAGCAGCAGCTGCCAGTGACAAAGGCGCATTGCGCATACGCCAGGATGAACCCATGTAGATGAGACCGATTAGATAACTCAGATAGCTCCCTAAAGTATTGACTCAACTTATGTCTGCTTCGCCTGTGATTATCGCTGGAAATATGATCTTAATTGTATGGTACTTATTTGATAATAAAGGTATTTGCAGATGTTATTTTTATTTACCAACAAAAAAAACTTATTAGCTTTTTAAACTAAATAAAACATATAATAAATTGTTTTTTTTTTATAATTTTATAGAAGTTTATTTTAACACAAAAACAATAAATTGTTCACAACAAATAAAAAAATACAAACAAAAGACTTAGGCAACGAACTTGATTGCTCGATTAAGAAATAAAATATGAAAGTAAATCGGTTCCGTCAAGTTCGTTGCCTAAGTCTTTTGTTAAGCCATATCTTAAAAAAGAAGGAAAGAGCGCGATGGATTTGCTCGTTCTACACTCTTTCCCTCTTTATCCTCTCGCCCACAAGCTGTAGTTCAAACGGCAGCCGCTTGGTGGCGCTTTCGCTCTTACGACCCTTTCAAAATATGTTCGTTGTGAAAAACAAACTAATATTAAACATGTTAAACAAAAATTGTAGAATTTATCAGTACAGTTTTGAGTTAAGATTACCTCATAGGAAGCTGTAGGGGACTTGGAAATGTTTGTTTAACTTATGAAGATTTTTTGGTGATCCTTAGATAGTCATGCATCTTATATATATTTTAAACTATGACTTTCAAGATCTACAATATATTAATTTATTATTTAATAAATTAACAAAGCAAAGGAATAACGTCTTTAGTTTTTAAAGGATTTCTTCTTCAATCTACCCATTAGATTGAAAACATTTCTTCGAGTTAACCCTTAAACATTTGCCGAACTTTAATTGTTCATTGACTGGAAGAACGAGTCGTCAATCCGGGCCCTTGTCAATGGGTCGTCAGCCATGTCAGCGGCATATAGTGAGCCTGCCCGACTTTTGACACGATCGCAGGGAGCGAGAGAAAGAGAGGAGTAAGGGAGGGTAGCCCATATGCCCACATTCAAGTTAGAAGCCATCATAATTTAAACATGAGTGTTGGCTGCCACTGCGCACTGGGCTAACAATGATGCGGTTGTGGCTGGGCTTTATGGTCGGGTTTCTGAAGAGGATCGCTTCGTCCATTTGGTCGCCTTATCAGCGATAGCGATGGCAGATTAATCGGGCCGATAAGCGCGAACCCAGGGATGTGGACACGATGACGAGCAGGATGACGAGTGCGGATGATCGACCAGGAGAATGGTAGAATGGAGCGGAGTTGGAGTGCCGTCGATGATGATGATGATGACGACGGTAGCGACGGGATGGGACGGGATGAAACGGTCGGGGATCTCTGGAGTGGCTATGTTCTTTGTGGTACGAATTCGGTTTTATATTCTTATTTTTCGGGCCTATACCCTGCCCTTGTGGGACTGCCTGGGCGAAAAGGTGTGCCTGGGTTATGCGAAATATGCGTGGCGTTGTCGATCGGATCGGTCGGAGGGATCTGCGCTGGCACTGCCCAAAGTGGTTTAGATTAAAGGGTTTAGTTCTCTGCCTTGTGTTATTTTATTTTTGGGCGTTATTTGCTCAGCGAGACGTGCGACTGCTTTGGCCAGCTCTGGTCTGTCCGCAGGCTTTGGGTTTCGGCTTTTGAGCTGCAGGAAGATCGATCTCCCCGATCGGTCGGTGCACCCCGATGACCTCTCGTCTCCCGCCTCCTTCTCCCGCTGCTGCTCCATCTCGGCATTTCTGTTGTTGTGCCAGCTGAACATCTGTCGATCTTGTTTGCCGATAATTTGAATTGAGTTTTCTCTTCAATGTTGGCCAGCCTTCACATGTGTAAAGAGTTCAGGGCATTGTCCATGTTTGTGCGAGCGGAATGCAGGGCTAAGATGGTTATGGGGTAATGCCGGGAGGCGTGTTAATAACAGAGCTCATCCTCGTCAAATGAAGCCCACAGAATGACACCGAGTCTAGGCAAAGTGCAAAGCTTTCTCAGGGCACTTGGAATAATGGAAATTTAAATGTAAATATTTAAACTAGTAAAATAATATACACTTTTAATATTTTGGCTTCTAAATTTGTTTAATTATTAATCTTTTTATATAAAAAATTTATTTTAAAACAATCTTATATATTATTCATTATATCTTAGGCATATATGTAGTACTGTTTCTCCAGGTGTGCCTGCATTAAAAGAACTCCGTACAGAACGTGTCAACTGGTTAGTGGATTTGATGAAGACCGGGGAATTGGGGTATTTTGAGGGGGGTTAAGAAGCAACCAGGGTCCCAGAGGCTCAGCCAATCCGCCGGGCACGTTCAAGTCGTTTTCTCGCAATTAACGCGAAATTCTACGAATTGTTTAATTAGAACTCCAGTTTCTCAGTTCTCAGTTCCCAGTTTTCAGGTTGCATCTCCAGGTCTGCGAGTCGCCTGCAACCTCTGCACGTTTGTATCTCGTGGTTCTTGTTTTGGGGCTGCATAATCTTTTTTGTAAACATGAAACTCGCGCCATTATATCGAGCCAACGTTCGCCGGCCAACTTGGGAATGGAATGGAATGGTATGCATGTCTTGGCCGGGGGGAAGACCTCGGTGGAGGGGAGAGAGCGACCGAGCTGGCTGCTTTTTACATCTTCGCCTGCCCTGCGCCGTGTGGCAGCGATTTTAAATTTAAAATCTGTGAATTTGAAGCAGTTTATCGAGACGGTATCCTCCGCCTCCTTCGAAGCCTCCGTACTCAGCGTCCTTTGCTTAGGTGTCTGCTGGATTCTGTTGTTATTTCAGTCGCTTTTCGCTGATTCGCTCGACCGATTAAATCATTAAATATTCCGATTGTGTAGCGTTATAATGAAATGTTTTTAACGCTTGTCTGATTTGGAATTATGCAGGGAATTAAAGGATCTCTCTCCCTTTTCCCTGTCTTGTATTTGCCAAGTTAAGACTCTTTTTATGTGGAACATGCTGGAGGCTTGTCCGTGATAAGCAAAGATGTTTCACGTATTTGATGTATTTACTGCATCCAAAGAAAAATGGGGTCTGAAAAGAAGCAGCTTATGAAGAGTAATTCTGAACAATGTCTTGTTTATTTCTAGAAAGCTATAGTCACAGTACAGTAAGAATATAACTTAATTTTTAAACATTTGACATTTAAACGCCCGCCAAGATATACATATCATACGATCGGTTAGCTAAAAAGCTTGTCGCTCTGAAACTTATAAAGAGCTGTTGATATACATATGTATCTGTATCTTCAGCACTAAAAAGCTAATAAAAACAACCTATTTATCTGCACTTCCAAAGCTTTTTTCCCCTAAAAGGTTTTATTTGTTGGAAAAATGTATTGAATGGGAACCACATAAGAGGAAACTCATAATAAATTGTACTCCTAAATACTACTAAATAGAAAATACAAAACGATCTACTTTTCGTTTCGCTGCCAGAGCAAGCTTAAATAGAATTCTTAATAAAAATTGTAGGAGGGCAAAGGCACTGAAAGAAGCTTTTATAGATATTGTACAAATCTTAAGATCGGTTAAGACTAGGCTCCATAAATCTCAGAATCAGTAACCCCCTCATTCAGCTCGTGAAAGATACGCAGAGCAACAATTTAAAGTGCATTATTTTACGTTTTCATTTTTATACCTAGCGTCTGGAAAGCCTCTGTAAATTTTCTAATTTGCATTTCCCTCAATTGGCTTCACAAACAAAAAAGCTTTTTTTAGTATTGTTATGGTATAAAGCTTGAGGTCTGAGATTATTATTTACGTCCCACAGCAGTCAGGGCAGTGCCTTTATTCAGTAAATAGATACGGAAGACAACAATTTAAGAGAAGCTTATACTTTAATATAAATGGAGTATATTCCATATATATTGCTGCTGCCAACTATCTTTATTCTGGGATTCGCCAATTTTGAGGACTTGTGCCATGGAGATAACTGCAACACTACGGAAACGGATGCGACTTTTGCAGACGAAAGTGAAATCGATTTATTCAGTTTGGATGCCGATTTAAGAGAGCTCCATTTGGATGGCTGCAATAATCTAACAATTCTGGACTTCACCCCCAACCTTCGCACCTTGGAGATAGTCAATTGCTCCCGAAATAACATAAATATAACCGATCTCAGTGCGGTGGCCAATCTGAGCACTTTACGGCTGCGAGGTGGTTGGCTTACGAAACTGAGCAGCGATCAGTTTATCGAGCTGCCCCATCTGGAGGTCCTTGAGCTTGGGTCAAACAAAATAAATGAAGTTTCACCATACGCCTTCAATGGCCTTTCTCAACTGTGGATGCTCACTTTGAATAATAATTCTATACTTCTTTTGTACAAGAAAATCTTCTATCCTGTTCCAGAGCTCCGGCACCTTGACCTAAGCAATAATAAAATCCTTGGCCTACCGGAGGGCCTCTTTGCTAATAACCCAAAGCTGCAAGTATTTTGCATACGTGGTGGTCACTTTTTAAGTCTATCACCGAAACCACTGAGACCACTTAGAAATCTTATATTTTTGGACCTAAGCAATAACTATTTCAGGGACCTGCAACTACCCAGTGCTGAAACAATTTGTCTAGAAAATAGTGGAATGCATTCCCTTAGAATCGAAGGAAAGGTTAGCAAACTCCAGGCGAGATATAACCATTTAGAATCGCTCCACATTGAGAATAAAGCGGCTGTCACCGAGCTGGATCTGCATCAGAATAGCCTGAACACGGATGACATCTCCAACACTCTTCAGGGAATGTGGCGATTACAACATTTGGATATTTCCAAAAACTGGCTGACGGAGTTGCCCATCTTTAAGAAGGACAAGTTGGGTGAGGTCTTCCTGCTGCCGAACCTGAGGTTTGTCAACATTTCAAAAAACTGGCTGCATCACCTGCGTTCCGACTCGCCGTTGCTGTCCCCCAGTCTGACCCACTTGGATTTGTCTTACAATAAGATACGCAGCATAGAGCCACATACCTTCAGCATGGCCAGCAACCTTCAGAGCCTTTACATTCAGGGGAACCTCCTGGTTGACTTTCAATATAAACTATTTCTCCAACAGCAAAGAGGCCTTAAGGAGGTGGCCCTCTACAACAAAAAGTTCCCCCAAGACACATACGAGAAAATCACCAAATACTTTGCTATGTCTGGTGTTCTTGTACTCGAGGAAAACGAAAAAGCTTCTTTAAAAATTGATACCTTCAATAATAATTCTTTTGACGCCGGAATGCTAATTCAGCGATTGCTTTCAAAAGGGCAGCATATCCAGCCGGGACATCGGCTGTCCAATGAAGTAAACATCCTTAAGAAAGGGAGCACTTGGAATATACTCATCTTATTAAGCCTTTTGGCTGTCCTGTCTCTGAATGCAATCCTTATCCTTCGGCGTTTACATTCCAGTGGCAAAAGGGGTTGGAGGCGAAAACAAGTTTCTATAATTAAGTTCAACTTCCTAAACAGAAGGAGCTCTAAAATATGAGTATATAGAATAATATAAAAATAAATAAATGTCTTCTAGTAGAGCTAATAACTGCGCCTTCTTTATTCATTCATTTTATACATACTATATGTACATTTGTTACTTTTACTACGACTGAGAAGATAATTGGTTTCCTCAATTTCTATGTAAAAGCTTTCCACGATCATTTTACTACTATGAAAATCTTACTCGGATCAGTCTAGTCAGCCGCCTCGTTCAGTGAAAGATCGCACATGAAAATCTCTGCGAATTATAATAGTATAAATGGATTATATTCTATGGCTATTGCTAGTGCCAGCTGTCATCGTTTTGGTGGTCACCGAATCCGATTTCTCCTGCGATGAAAACTACTGCAACAGCACGGATACAATTCTATCCAATAAAAGAGAACTCGAACTCGACTCTTGCGAGAACCTGACAATGCTGAAGTTTACACCGCGCGTACACACCTTGACATTGGGGAATTGCACAAGTAATAACCTCAGCATAGATATCATCAGTAAGCTGGCCGGGCTCAGGTACTTGGAGCTGCACAGTGGTCATTTTGTGGAGCTAAGAGATGAACTGTTCGCCAATTTGCCGGTTTTGGAGATACTCGCAGTAACCGGAAGTCGCGTAGAACGAGTCTCTGCTAACGCTTTCAAGGGGCTCTCCAAACTGTGGATCCTCTCCCTTCGTAACAATAGCCTAAGCAGTTTGCCGGATAACGTTTTCCAGCCACTTTCAAATCTAAGCTACCTCTACCTTGGCCACAATAGGTTCGCTACACTTCCGGAAAACCTCTTTTTTCAAAACATAAACCTTATAATGATAACTCTCGATGGAAATCCGCTCACAAAGCTATTGCCCACAACTCTGGAGTCCTTGACAAAGCTTAACGTCTTGGATTTAAGCAACTGTAGTTCCCTGCATGAACTCCAAGTACACAGCACTGAGTCCTTGTTTCTAGACAATAGCGGTGTTATCAGACTCGATATATTTGGCAGCGTAAACAAAGTTATGGCCGAAAATAACCAGATAAGCATTCTAAATATCGATAATAAAATTCCTGTCACTGAGCTGGACCTGCATGGCAACAAGCTGGAATCCCATTTGCTACCCGGTATCCTCGTAGGCATGTGGCGCCTGCAACTCCTGGACCTTTCCATGAACCAAATAGAAGACCTGCCATCCGTCAAGAGCGATAATCCCGGCGAAGCCTTTATTTTACCTAATCTCCGGTTTGTCAATCTGTCGGGCAATCGATTGGAGCACCTGCGTGGCGATTCGCCGGTTCTATCCCCCAGTCTCACCCATCTGGACTTGTCGTACAACAGAATCCGAGTCCTAGAGCCACATATTTTCGGCGTGATTTACAATCTTGAGAGCCTGCATATCGAAGGAAACCGTATCCGGCACTTCAAATACGATCGTTTTTTCAGCGAACAAAGGGGCCTGCAAGAGCTGGCTCTCTACGATAATGAGTTTAGCAATGAAAGTTACTATAATATCACAAAATATTTCACAGAAGCCGGTGTGCTGGTGATAGAGAAATATCCGGTTGCCTTTGCAGAGACATTCAAGAATGCAGCTTCGGAGGACTGGACTACGTTGGAAGTTTTGATTTGTATATTTCTGTTGATTGCATTTTCCTCCAATGTAATGCTTTTCCTGCGACTCAAACGAGCCAGCAGATGTTCCTCTGGACAAAGAAGGACTTCAGGATTGAAGGCGAGGTTCGTCAGCATTGATAGCTCCGAGAATTGAATATATATAATTGTATCTGCTTCAAAAAATAATAAATTTAGGGTTAGTTTATGCACTTCAAAGTAACGATTGTCTTATTTACTTTTTTGTTTCTTATTCATTGTTAAATTCATTTCGATATAAACACAATTTAAAAGCGCGCCAATCTTTATTTCTCATTTGAAAGCTTAGTGCTATGGCATATAAGTAGTTGACCCATAGATACAATCTGGAACAACATAGCTGATTTGCCTGACCTCTGTTCTGCTCTGTTAATGTTCCCTCCGACAACAACATCAATTTAGATGTTTCTGCCGACAATTGATATTAAGAGGGAAAGTAAGAGACCTGCGCACTAAAGCTCCCGGGGAATGTCAACGAAGTGCAGTCTGGCGCTCTTGGTTTAGTCGACGAACAGCTCTGATCCGTGATAGATACAAAGAAGCTTAATTAAGAATAACGAGCATTAAAACTATAAATGGATCGAATTTTTTACATTGTGCCGCTCCTTCCAGCTCTGTTTGTTCTGGGGATCACCGATTTTGATCCCATCTGCGAGGGAATCACCTGTGACGGTACCGACCTATACTCAAACTACACCGAAGACAAGCCTGCTGCTGCCCATCAGTGGGAGCTCCATCTGGACGATTGCAGTAACCTGACAGTGCTGAGGCACTCCCCCAATTTGCACACTCTGGACCTGGCGAACTGCTCCAGTGGCGACCTGCGTCCGGACGACCTCAGTGCGTTGCCGAATCTTGGCTACTTCCACCTGCGAAGTGGACATCTGCCCGAGCTAAATGAGGGTCTTTTTGCCAAGCTGGCTGATCTGAAGGTTCTGGAGCTGGGAGGCAACGATATAAGCAGGATTCCTGCCACCACCTTTAGGGGACTTTTTAAGCTGTGGCTGCTGGGACTGCAGGACAATAAAATTAGCAGTCTGCCCGATGGAATATTCATCCAGCTCCGAAAGCTACTACACCTCGACCTTGGCAACAATAAAATCGAGATACTTCAGGAAGGGATCTTTGCTGGAAGCCCTAGGCTGCAGATTTTGCTCCTACATGGAAACCCGCTTGTCAAAGTGTTCCCCTCGACACTGCGTTCACCGAGGCGGCTCATTCTACTGGACCTGAGCAACTGTGGGCTTCTGGAGGAACTGCATCTAAACGACGCCTACATCCTCATGCTGGAGAACAATGCCATGCGGAGCCTTTCTATTGAGGGAAGTGTGTCCAAGCTGCAGGCAGCGAATAACGAGCTAACCCATCTCAGCCTGAGGGACAAGAAGTCCATCGTCAAGCTGGAGCTGCATGATAACAAACTGGAGGCCGATGACATTCCTGTTATGGTCATGGGGATGTGGAGGCTTGACTACCTAGATCTGTCAAAGAATCTCATCGACAGTTTACCTGTGCCCGGTGGCGACAATTCAAGTGAATTCTTCCTCCTGCCCAATCTTAGGTTCCTGAATCTGTCCAGTAATCTTCTGGAACACCTCCACAGCGACTCGCCGCTGCTGTCCCCCAGTCTCACCTACCTGGACCTCTCATATAATTTAATATATAGCCTAGAGCCCCATATCTTTAGCTTGATCAAGGAGCTGAAGGGCCTCCACATCGAGGGGAATCTCATCCGGCAATTTCAATACGAACACTTCTACCAGCAGCAACCACGCCTTAGGGAGTTGTCGCTCTTCGATAACGTATTCACCCCGGAAAATTACCATGCCATCACCAAATACTTTACAGAGGCTGGTGTCCGAGTCATAGAAAAGGTTCGAGGATCAACTCCTAGTCACAATATCTCCGTGGGTTTTCCAGAAAAATTTGAGTTATCACCACCGAAAATGGGACACCGTTTTCATAAACTTCAGCAATGCGTAACTCTTCAAAAATGGAGCTCAGCGGATATCATGATATTTACAGGTCTATTGGCTTCTCTTATCCTTAATGTGATCCTTGTCTTGCATTTTCGACATGCCCGCGGACGTGACAAATGCCTTATTTCGCTCTCTCGGATTTTAGGAAAGAGGCGAAGGTCCAACATGGAAGCCAGACTTGTCAGTATTGAAGACTCTGAGATATGAATCGATTATGGGAATCCAGAAGTGTGCCTTTAGTTTCATTGTATCTAAATCAATAAATAAATATTAGTTTAAATGAATAAAAATTTAAAAAAATATAGGCTAAAATAAAAGTATATACATTTGTAAATAAAATTGATAAGGCTATTTGATTCCATTAGTTTTGTGGCAATCTATTGACTTCTCTTGAACTTCAGATTACTGATTTCATAATCCATTTTGGGCAGCTGATAGTTTCCGGCTTCACCGGACAATCAAAGCTGAACCCGCACTTAGTTCCACTTATTGCTTCGCATAGATTAGACATAAAAGACTTTGCAAGGTTTTGAAGCTTTTGATCCGTTTCTGTCCCCGGAGTGTGAAAATAGAAAATGATTATTTTATTCGTCCTGCTCGCGACTACGGCCTCTGTCCTAGGAGACGTGGATCTCGATGAAGTTTGTCGATGGGATAGTTGCATTCTTCCTTTCACGAATTTCTCAGCAAAGCTGGCACCGAAAATAAAAAAATTAAAAATGTCCTCAGATCAGGGCCTGAAGGTGCTTGACCTCATACCCAATGTCGAACGATTAGATATGTTCCATGGCACTGACATAAATCTCGAGGATGTGCCTCCACTGGCCCATCTCCGCTATTTTTCGATCTGGGCGGCCAATTTAACGCACCTGCAGGATAATAAGTTCGCCAAGATGCCCAACCTAATCGAGCTCACACTGAATGTAGATTCAATCGAAACGTTGACTAATAGAACTTTCCATAATCTCACGAAGCTGACCGACCTTAATTTAAGGTCGAACTTGATCAAAATTCTTCCAGACGGTGTTTTCTCTCCCCTAATCAATCTGAAGAGCGTTGCCCTGACAGATAATCAAATATCTGTCATAACAGTGGATACCTTTACCAACAATAGGAGACTGACTTGGCTATATCTTAGTAGTAATCCAGTGAGACAGTTACCCCTTCCGGCAGAAATTTTCTCGGGGTTATTGGATGTCGTTCAAGTTTCTTATTGCCCCCACCTAAAGAGCCTGCATCTGCCGTGCGATGTTGACCACCTATATCTAGAGAACAGTGCAGTGAAAACATTGAAAAGCGAAAATGAAATTTATAACATACATCTGGCAAACAACGGTCTGACCCATTTGGATTTGCGGGGATCCCGATCGAATGAGATTCTCCGCCAAAACATCTTTTGTGAACTGCCGAAACTTGAGTGGTTAGATCTGTCAAGCACCAGAATGTTTTATCCGCTGCTGGGCTTAATACATTCAGCGCAAGGACAGTGCGCGCTGGATAATCTCAAATTCCTCAATATTTCCAACAATCAATTGTCCGAATTTCCAAACCTCTTTGCTTACTATCTTGATACTCTTGACCTATCCAATAACAAGCTGGAAACAATAACAAGAAACACACTGAGCGAACTCAGGCATCTTCGAGTCTTGCGCCTGGAGGGAAACAACCTAAGCAGCTTTGAATATCTTTCCTTTTCCGACGCTCACACTTACCTCAAGGATCTGGCCCTCTACGACAACAAGTTTGAGTCCGCTTTTTATAATGAAATTGTGGAATACTTTAATCGCAAAGATGTAAACTTAATCCAAAAGGACAATCAGACAGTTCTATCTGTCTACTAATTTTCTTAATCCTCTGCAGTACATTTGTTGTTTGATTTATAATTTTATAGTATACAAAATATTTGCATCATATTGTAATTGAAATTATAATTAATGTTTCTTATTTTTGCAATGTAATAAAAAATAAGAAATCTTATTAAATTTGACTTTCACTTTAAGCTTAAATATTTTATTTAATTTATTTTTTCTGAACTAAAATTGTATTTTCTGAGTGGAGGTATTGGGGCAACTAATCTATCTATCTATCACAACAAGATTGCTTGCTGCTTAATCTAATATTTCTCAACTTCTCCAGCAATCAGTTCGCCCACGTGCCTCTGTAGTCCCAATCTTAGCACTCTTGACCTTTCCCATAACAAAGTGGAAAGCATAGAACTGGACGCCTTCAATGACTTTCACCAGCTTCAAAGCCTGCCTCTAGAGGGAAATAATCTGAGAACCTTTGGCTATCGTTACCTTTATGACAGTCACAGAAATCTAAAGGAATTGGTTCTCTATGACAACAAGTTTAACTCTAGTTGTTATGTTGAAATAATTTAAATGATTTAAATATTGTTTCTATAAATGCCTGCCCTTCAGCTTATTTGGAGTCATCAGCTCAAGCGGAGAGTGGAGTGAGGGGTGGTGGACCTAATCTTACTTGGAGCAGCCTCGGTTTTGTTCAGTTTACTATTTCGCCTCAATTTTGACTAATCATTTTTGAGCCACGCTTAGTTTTATTCATTCATTCGCTGAGATTAGACAACAGTATATTGTTAAAATTTAAATAGAAGACATGATTTTGCTTTACGTTCTCATCCTGACTACTGCCTCTGTTGTGGAAAGCTCTGATCTATATGAATTGTGTCCGATCAATATCTGTAGGCTCTCGGACTTTGATACTCGTTTGCAATTCTCAAGCAAACCTGCTCCAAGGATAGATATCATGAGCTTGGGTTTCTGTCGGGACTTCAACGTGCTCCAACTAACGCCCAATTTGGAATTCTTGACTATTTACAACTGCAGCAGCGACTTCAACTTGGATGCTATGACCGCAGTGCCTCATATAAAGCTGCTGAGGATTCGGGACAGCTGCCTCTCGGAGCTTCATCCTGATCAGTTCACCAAGATGCCCTCAATAGAGGTTCTCGGTTTGACGAAAAACGCCATCGAATCAATAGCCAATGGAACCTTCCAACAACTCCAACAACTTTTGACTCTGGAATTGGCTTACAATTCAATTAAAATTCTTTCGAAGGGTGTCTTCTATCCTCTCGAAAAACTGGAAACTCTTGACCTGAGCTATAATCAGATTTCTATCATTGCAGAGGACACTTTTTCGCGGAATATAAAATTAAATTTGCTGCGACTCAATGGAAATCCACTGACTAAGGTAGACTTCCCCAGCGATTTACCCAAATTTAGTCTTGATTTCCTTGATCTGAGCGATTGTGGCCAGCTGAGGAGTCTGCAGTTGTCCTGTGAGGTAAATATGTTACTCCTGGAGAACTGTGGAGTGGAGAAACTAAGCTGCAACAAAAGCATCCAAAGGTTAAGGGGAGCCAACAGCAACCTAACCCACGTAGATCTGCAAGGAGCTCAATTGAATGGCGTATATCTCAGTGAAATTCTTTGCGACTTACGGAACCTTGAGTGGCTGGATCTATCGAACACCTCAATAGAAACATCCGACGTTTCAGGCATTCATTTCAATCACAGAATATGCCCGCTGTCCAATTTAAGGTTTCTGAATCTGTCCAGAAATCAAATGGACAGCCTGCCGCCAGAGTCGCCGCTCTTTGGGCCCAATCTTATATTCTTGGACCTGTCCTATAATAAATTGGAAAATATATCAATGGAACCAAAGAAATCCCAAAATCTTCGAAGCCTGCGGCTGGAGGGAAACCATCTGAGCAGATTTTACTATACCTACTTTTACGACTGGCACAGAAACCTCAAGGAGCTGGCATTCTTCGACAATAAGTTCACTTCTAGTTTTATCAACGAAATTATAGAATTCTTTTGCGATAAACAGGTTCATATAATTCAGAAGGACAATCAGGCGCAGACGGAATGCTAGGATAAGCAAAGATCTACATGAACTGCACATTCTTTTTTATGAACTACAATTCTATATATAACATGAAGGGAAATTAAATAATATTTTGTATATTTAAAAAATAAAATAGCGTCTGGATTATTTGGTACACTAGATTGTCACATAAATATTATTTGCTTGTGACTAAGATTTTCAGCCTTCACATAATAATTCAAGAGTGTTTACACTCTGATGAAAAAACAAATAGTTTATCTAAAGAAAATGTATACATAATTCCATATGCAATACAAAATATTTTTATTTTAGCTCATAACATTTTAAATATTCGACATTTGAAATATTTGTTCGGCAATACTTAAACTTTCAACTTTTGAAATACGCGCCAATCTATCGAATGTATCTGCCCCCAGAAAGCTAAGCGTTTTAGAACTTTTCTTTATTTGTTCGATGAATAGTATCTTGCCACGAACAGCTGATTGGATCCGCCTTCATTCAGTTAGTTTTCTGTCTGACAGTAACTTTGATCGGATTTAACATAACCCGCGTTTACATTAACTTAAAAGGGAGTGTTTCAATTATTGGCTATTGCTTACGTTGTCAGGTTTACTTAAATATTTCTAAATTATTCTATCTGATCTCCCAAATTACGCAGAAATATGTTCATTCTGCAAATGCTGCTGCTCGTGGCTGCAGTCTGTGCGTTGCAAGTTAATTATCTTCAGGATGTCTGCCCGAAATCTTACTGTAGTCTCCCGGATATGCAACCGGAATACGCGACAAGCGAAGCTCCTAACATCACGGAACTGCACCTGGGCTACTGCCACCAGTTGGAGGTGCTTCGATGTACACCCAATCTTCGTATTCTCTCACTTAGCAACTGCCTTGGTGATCCCTTTGCCAGGGAGGACATTCAACTGACATACAAGCTTAACATGTTGCACATGCGGCACAGCAATATCTCCGAACTGCACGACAACCAATTCTCTGTCATGTACCGGCTGGAGATCCTAGAACTGGCGGGGAACTCCATCGAAAGGGTGGCCAATGGAACCTTTAGGGAACTCACCCGTCTGGAGTCGTTGGGGCTACAGGGAAATTTAATCAAGACTCTGCCGGATGGTGTCTTTTATCCCCTGGAGAATCTCAGAAACCTGGACTTGAGTGACAATATAATCTGCAACATAACAGAATATGTTTTTTCCCGGAACCTCAAGTTACAAACGCTCTTACTCAGAGGCAATCCGTTGATCCAGTTAGTATTTCCCACCAAAGAACCTCAAAGCATTTTTCAATTGCTCGATCTCAGTCGCTGCTCCCAGCTAAAGGAGCTAGTGTTGTACTCCAGCATGGACACCCTAACTATGGAGGAGAGTGGAATAGAGCGCTTGCAGTTCTCAGCCAACAAAAGTCTCCTCCGGTTGCAGGCGGCCAACAGCAAGTTAACCCACCTGTCCTTGGGTGATCCCATTTCGCTGGTGGAGTTGGACCTGCGAGGAACTCACTTGGTGGGGAGAAATGTCAGCCAAATTATTTGCAACATGAGGAGCCTTCGAAGGCTAGATTTGTCTAATAATTTCATTGACTTTTATCCGCTTTCTTTCAACAATGTCTCGCATGATGTGTGCCTACTGCCTAGCCTGAGGTTCCTCAATCTCTCCAGCAATGGATTGGTTAGTCTGCAGCTGGAGTCTTCGTTGTTTGGACCCCGACTTGCCTTCCTGGATCTGTCTTATAATAAACTGGAAAGCTTTTCACTGGAAGCCCTTGATGCAGTCTACGATCTTCAAAGCCTATTCCTGGAGGGCAACAATTTGACTACTTTTAACTATCGCACTTTACACAAAAGATACAGAAACCTGAAGACATTAGCTCTCTTGGGGAATAAATTTAGTGGCAGCTTATACAATGAGATGATCGAATACTTTAGCCACACGGATGTGAACTTTATTGTGAAAGACCATCCAGAAAAATCCGAGAAAAAAATGCACGAGTGGAGCGTGTACGATATCCTCATCGTAATTTTCCTTATCGGAGTCCTGATATATGCGAGGATGTATCTCTATCGGAGAGGAGGAATAAACTGCTGCTTCGGATGCAAGTGGGGGCAGAGGACAGAGGACAACTCCGAGAGTAGGATCAGGTTCCTATTTCGGCCCGAGTCGGAATCCTAAACGTTTAAATTAAAGTCTTAATAAATGAATGCATATACTTTCCAGCTATATTTTTGTAAAAGAAAGAAAAAAAATAATTAAATTAAATTTGACAATAAACCAATTCTTATTATCCATTCCTCAGGATTCAGTTAGTCAGTTATCTGTTATATTATATTTAACTTTAAAAATGACTTGGGGACTTTTCAAGATTCATTCTTGGCAACTATTGTAGACTCTTGTGAACTCTATAAAATTCAGCTTGTTGCTCGCCTCATGTTGACGAACCGATATCGAGCAAGCTCTGGCAACATGAGGAGAAAGCTATTCTTTGTTGTGATCAGCAAAGCTTCCCGGGGGCTTAACATCACCCCTTATCAGTGACTAACCCTCCCAGCGGATCCATCCACCCGCCGATCATCCACATATGCAGATAAGCCCCCGATGCTGCTGCCTCAGCCGAGACTTTAGTGTATTTTCAGAGCCCGAACAAAGTGGGAGCCAAGTGCATCGTAATTTATTTAAATAACAAAAATAATAATAATAATATGCACTGGCATGTGTATCTTTTACTGGGATTTTGCGGCTTCCAGCTGGGAGGTGCCGCTTCCGTTTACGACGCCACCGGACGGCTTAATCTCAGTGCCAGTTGTCCGGATGCCTTCTGCCATGTAAATGATCAGCTGGTGGCCTACTCGAGCACTCCAGCCGTTCAACTGCGGGAGCTCCACTTGACGAACTGCAGCCGCCAGGCGGTGTCGTGGCTGGTGCTAAACCTTACGCCGGGACTCCGGACACTGGTAATAAGGGACTGCCCCAGCTATCACATCAGCAAAGTGAGCCTGAGGCCGGTGCCCAATCTCACCTCGCTGCAGATGCAACGCTCGAGTCTTGGAGTGCTCAGGGATGAGCTGTTCACCACGGTGCCCCGCCTGGAGATTCTTGAATTGGGTCACAACACCATACACACGGTGCACAGCGCGGCCTTCACAGGCTTAGCCAAGCTTCGATTTCTGGGACTGCAAAGCAATGGGATCCAGGACATTCCGGCCAAGACCTTTGATCCTCTGTCGGAGCTCTGGCATCTGGACTTGGGTGGCAACCAGCTTACGAACTTGCACGAGGATATCTTTGCCAAGAATGCCAAACTGCAAACCCTGCTGCTGAATGACAACCACCTGACAACCCTTCTTCCGGAAACAGTGAGCTCCCTTCCGAACCTCCGGGTGCTTGATCTGGGCCACGCTGGAGAACTGGACAACCTGATGATGGTTCTAAGAAACATCCTGAATCTCAGGTTGGAGGACAGCAAACTGAGCGGATTAGTCATCAGTGGGAGTGTTATCAGGCTGCACGTTGCAAATAATGAGCTGGATCGCATCGAACTGAGCAATAAGAGCTTGGTCGTAGAAATGGATCTCCGAGGCAATCTGCTTGATGGAAATGCTATCGCCGGCTTGCTCCGCGGCATGTGGAGTTTGGAAAAACTAGATTTGTCCAAGAACATGATTGAGTCACTGCCCATGCATGGCGGTGGACCGAACGAAGGGCCGCATTCCGAGGAGCTGTTCCTCTTGCCCAGTCTCAAGTATCTAAACTTGGCCTACAACCGTGTGGTGCGCTTGCCTCCGGACTCGCCCATTCTGTCGTCGCATATCAAGTTCTTGGACCTCTCCCACAACCTAATGATGACCTTGGAGGTTGAAAGATTGACAGGCCTGCCGAATCTGGAGAGCCTGTTTCTAGAGGGGAACCGCCTGAGTTCCTTCGACTATCAGCTCTTCCATCAGCAGCACGAAAGTCTCAAGGAGTTGGGCTTGGGCTTGCATGAAAACTCCTGGGGACCTGGTGTGTACCACAAGATGTACACATACCTCAACGATCGAGGGGTACACCTGCAGGACAACAAACCGCCGGCTAAAAGCAGTCAAGTGGACACGGATTGGCCACCTGAGGCCCAAAAACTGGATCGAGTCGGAGTTTCGGGAATACATCCCTATTGGACCCTGAGGGATATCCTGGCCTTTGTCACCCTGCTGGTGGTTCTGGCCATTCTCTTAATGAATCTATACAACATCCTAGAGGAGGAGGGTTGCCTACGGAGATTCCGCCGCTGGAGAAGGTCGAATGTCCCGGGAAGAGACACCACTGCGACGAGGAATAGTGCCCGCCGCCTCAACGAGCAGGACTCCGAAGTATGAGCCTGGTCATCCATCACCTTGGCTAAATCGCTTATCCTTTCTCCGTTTTCCAAAACAGCCCAGCTCCAGCGATTAGATGGGAAGTCTGGCCAAGTGGAATCGCAAACCAAATAAACTTCACTTTGATGTCAATTTAGCGCAGTGTTTTCGTTTTTTTCAAGCGTGTTGTTGGTGCTTACTAACCTGTTCGTCGATATCAAATGCTACCCTTTAATATTAATTTAGATGAAATCATGTTGTAAATAAAACATAATTAATAATAAATAAACTATTAGTATATTTTGTTTTGTATATTTTTTATAAAATAATTAAAATGTCTTCTGCAATTTAATACATTACAAAATAATTTAATAAAATTTCTTTACTGATTATTTTAGAATTATCGATCGATTACGATTTCGAATAAGCTTTAAAACTGATAATCATTTATTATATTTATTATTATATACAATAGTCGCTGGGAGATATTTTAGTTAAGTAAGTATCTTGCCTGATTTTAATACTTAACTCGTGGGGGAATAAAACCATTAAATACTTGAAATTAAATTTTTAACACGGTATAAGGCTCGTCGCTCTTGCCTCCGAAGACTTGCTTTGCATATGAAATCTTGCAAAGAAAAGACATAAGATACATCTTTCAGTTGCATGGACCAGGTCAGGAAAAATCAGCCAAAAAAAATAGCAGAAAAGAGCACATAAAAAAAAACATAATACCTTATTTAAATGTGCAAAGAAAATATATATTTAAAAAATATTTTTGGTAGTCTCAAGGGCTTTAAGCTACTAAATATTATTAATAGTATTAATATATGTATGAACAAATATTTTATTATTTATAATATTCTTTTCGGTCGGTGTAAAAAAGAGCAACTATGTAGCTTCTCCATCCAAACAAGATGCATTTACAAGATTCGAACAAAATACGAATTTAATTCAAAATAATTGCACGGCATGCACAGGAGGACATGTGGACATGTGGCCTCCACTTGGCTGCCGTTGGGCTTAAGCCTAGTTAAGACTCCACCTGGTAACAGAAGAGCGCGGGGGGGCCGAAAGTGGCGGCGGAGCTGGTTGGACATGGACTTTTCCGCCTTCGTTGGCTGGCACTTCTTGCATGTTTACTTCGCGGCCGTGGATTTGTGGCGTTTGCATTTGCGTAGACCTGGCACAAGTCTACATATAACTACTCGTACCTGTCGTATGTATATAGTAAGTATTATAGGACCGACTGGCCCCCGCTCCTCGGAGTAGCTCCATCAACATGCTTTGGGTGGATATATATCGGCCGTGTTTATGTTTGGGGGTCTCTCTCGGCTGCATTTTGATAGGGCATCGCAATTTCTGAGAAATTGTATTTTGATTTATTTATAATGTTGCAGCGACATGCACATGCATCACACAATGGCAGTTGCTTGTTGTCGCTGTTGCCATTGCTATTGCTATTGCATTTTCGATGGTTCGGCCAGTTGTTGTGTTTAAATCGTTTTGATTAAATTAGAAATATGCAAATGATGGGCAGCGGGCTCATTAATTATGCGTCAGCAGATGATTTTTGGCCAAAACGATAACGCACTCGATGCAAGAGCGGGAGGAAGGATGGCTGCTTCAAAAGGACGGAGGTGGAGAGGAGTGGCGAGGAGAGGACCATAACAGCATCAGCTTGGCAATTAAATAACTTCACACCGCGCGCTGAGTGGGCGGGGCAATCGACGCCCTCAACCGCCCAAAAATTTCGCATTTGAAATGTAAAGCGCACGCGGCTTTTCTGTGAAAAATATTTCAACGATTTGTAAAAATAAGAAATAAATAAAAATCGAAGGGCAATTGAAATGCATTTTTATCCCTCAATTCTCAGCTTTTTAAAAGGGGTGTGAGCGAGGGTATGTTGGGTTTTCGACTAACCCAGAAGGGGTTAAAATATTAATAAATTATACGTTTTGTGAAAATAATAAACTAATAAATTGGATAGTGTGGGCTGTTCTACAATTGATTACATAAGTTGGCTTTAGATAAAAAGTAACAATCAAATGTGATTTAATTATATTATTAACTGAAAAATAAAGCAAATAAATTAAACATAATTATTAATATTGATTGATCAATTTAATATTAAACTGCATTTGATGTCCAATGTAGTGAGGTATTAATTTTTATTTACTAGATAAAAAATAATCTTTTCTGGCACCTGGGTTATCCGAAATAATTGATATATCAGAACTCCAATGATATTTGATGCGAACATCTATATATATCAAAATTAAAATATATATCTATATTTTGTATGATAATAATAATTAAAATCAATGCAAAGTAATATAGTTCTCGAGTTAAATAAATTGTTTTCAACATAATTAAAAAGGCAATCAACTATTCGTTACCATTGCTTTTGTCGGTAATTCTCTGATTGCAATTGGCAGAAAGCATATAGCTGGGATCCCTGAGAAGGCAATACCCATCGAACCGATTGCGAATATGGAATGGACATGGTCCCAAACCCAAGCCCGAACCAGGACGTAAACCAATTCTGGCCCGAAACTCTGACCGCAACAATTTAGCAATCGTTCACGCGTCCCAGGGGCCACACTGGCGTTGCGTGTGTTTCTCCGCCCCCTTCTCGGCCAGCCGCCCATGTCCCCTAACCCCGCGTAACCCCCTAACCCCGTTCGGTCCCCACCCCCAATCGATGTGCATTCGAAATCTCCCTCCTGCCCCCTCCGCCGTTTCTTTTTCGGGGTGGGCGTTGCCGCGGAGGCTGTGCAAAGTGTAAATTTATGATCATGCGATTTTTATCGAATGCGAATGTGAAAAAGAGTACAGCGTTTTTTGCACTTTATAAACAACGGCACAGCAGTTGGGAAAAATGGAATGAAACTGTGGAAAAAAGAGAAGGCCGTCGGCCGACCGAACGAACGCATTATTATTAATACTCGCACGCCGTCTGTCATGTTTTGTATTTAGTCAATTTTTATGTGTGGTTTTATTGAGCGTTTTTTAGCACTTTATGCTGGCAAAAAGAGCGGCAGAAACCACACCTCCTTCGGATCCCCTGCCCTGCGTTCTAGATTTCGGTTTAGAGCCAGGTTATGGGTTATGGATTGCGAATTGCCAGTTGCCGAGTTGCGAGCTGCGAGCGGCGGACTGGGCTGGTTCTGCCCTTCGATCCATAAATCAAGCGCCTTTCGGGGGTCGGCGTTTATCAAATTTTCGCACACTTGGCTCTCGACTGCGCCTGGCTGGAAAATGAGATTTTCCGAGGAGACACGCCCAAAGACAAAAGTGCAAGGAAAATCTCTAGATGAGACGTTGGGCCCGCAGGCATTTCCCAACCTTTTCTGACTTTTCAGCTGCTCAGGCTGGCACGACAATGACACCACCGACCTGACACTCAGTCTGTCATTCGGTCCGTCCGTCCGTCAGTCAGTCATTCAGTTAGTCATTCAGCCGGCAGCTCACACGTGGCTAAATCTGGGGGAGTGGGCTGACATGGGGATAGGGGGTGGCGGCGGCATTAATGCGATTATTTTGTGCACTTTTGGCAGAGTTAATAAAAATTATTTCCAAGCCAGTGAATGGCATACGTCGTGGAGCACTAAAGACACTTTAATGGCGATAGACAATGACAAACCCAAACCAAGTCGAAACTGAAACCAAAGCAATAATTTTTCACTTTTTTCCAAGTACAGATTTATACACTTGGCAAAAGTATTAGTTCTTATTTTACAGGATATATTTATGATGGAAATTGTTAATAAAATTGAAATAGGTAATGTAATATATTATAAAAAAATTCATAGAAATTAAATTGAAAGAAAGTCTGAGACAGCAAAAAGATCATATATTAAAATTTGAAATATGGCAAATGATAGAAAGGTTTTCATAATTTCATATTAAAAAATCAAAACATTTAAATCCTTTAACATATTTTGTATTATCCGAATTACAAGCCAAGTTAAACTGAAACTGATATATAATGCACAGTAAAATCATCATAAATCAATGTCTTCAAGCCATCCTTCAGAATGGATTTTCCCCCGGTGTACGAATTTATATTTCACACCATGCTTAGGCGCGAATTTGTAGCACTAATCCGGGAAACTCGCGCTGGAGCGCAGTTCCTTCGCTGGCTCATTAACAGCCGCCGCCCCACCTCCCAATTGAGGAATCCTTGAATCAGGATCAGAAGCTGGCTGCGTGATGCCGTTAATCGCATTATTTACAGCAAACAGGATCAGTGGCCTGACTCCGCTCAAAAGTCAAACGGCGCGAAACCCTCCCACGGGGATATCCGTGACATATGTAAAGTGTAAGCTCGTCGTCCAAGCACCAGTTTTCCCGTATTCCCAGCAGCAGCAGGACGAGAGGGTGCTAAAGCGGCCAAAGCGGCGGCGCGTGTCAGCGTGCGGTTCGTGTAATGAATATCCGCTTAGCCCTCAGTTAGCCTTGGCCGCCGCTGCCGCCTTTGGAGGCTGCAATTCAGCCCCGGATCCCGGATGGGTGGTGGAAACTGCAGCACGGAGAGGACATCACCGGGTGTACTAGCGGTGGAGGGTGTGGCCGTTATGACGGGCGTGTGCGTATGGGAAATTGCCTCACTGACTGCCACAATATGCCCATCCGAGCGACTTTCCTGCACTTCCCTTGACAGTCGAGCGATACCCGAAGGGGAGTCCTTATAAATGAGCAATCAATGAATAGATGGATGGATGGGACAGTGTGAGAAATCAGACCAAAAAAACGGGGGAAATCTCTTTAAATTCCAATTGGCAACACCACCTTACAACAATGAACTGTAACCTGATATAATTCGATTTATTTTTAGATGAAAAGAAATTAAAGGGAGTATATAAGAAAATAAATATATATTTATTGATACAAAATGAAAGCCATAAAGGATTGAGAGGGTAATAACATAAATTTATATAAGAAAGTAAGAAATGTATATAAAAGATGTGAGAAAATATTTAAAATAACTTAAATTGAATTAAAATTATTGTTCAGATTTTCCAAATACATTTTCTGATAAACTGACCCGTAACAGATTGTCCTTAAATATTATGTCTCTCCATTCTACTCTGCTCTCATAACTAAACTACACTTTACAGTTTTTGTTGTACAATTTTTCCAGTCCTCACCACAGATATTAAAAAAACATAAATCACTATTAAATATCATCTCGCATCATAATTCCCCCCATTGGGATAAACTTTCATAATTCCAACCCTTAATCCCCAGTGGTTTTCCCAAGCCTTTGGCCAGGACATGAGCCGCTGCAAATCCAGCGCTGTGAGAAGTCAGAACATTAAAAAAAAGGTCAAAGGTTACACGCAGTGAAGCCATCAGCATTTCGATCGAGTGAGAAGAACTTTTCACGCGACTCTTTCCGGGAAATGCCATAAAAATAAAACGTAAGCAGTGAAAAATCTCCGCGCCAGGTAATTAACGCGGGCATAAAACCGATAGGGACTCCGAGGGCGAAGTGGGGAGTAATTAGTTCTTTCTCCTCAGATAACCGCTCTCCATCTCGTCCAGCGATAAGTGGACACAGTTCTTATAGCCGTTTAAAGCCTTTTTCGTTGATTTTTATTCGATGCTCTGGCGTCGCCATTAAGTGGACGCCAATCGGGCCAGGACAAATAATTTTTATGGGTCCTCAATAAAACGTAAAGAAGCCACCATCGATATCGGTGAGTGGGGAAATTGCTGGGGAAAATATACCCAGAAAGTGCCGAGTTTTTCTTTTTTACGAGGCCCTAATGAACAGGCTGGCAGATAACCATGGAGTGGGTTAAAAATCCAATGGGCGGAGGTCAAAGGCTGTCGGCGGGGGTGGCTGTTACAGATTAACATATTAAACGAAATCGACAAGGACAAGGCTGCCGCCAGTTCTGAGGATATTGCGGCACTGAAGAGGCACGTGATGCGCTAATTTTTCGCCTGACACTTGCCCGCAGGATCTCGCTGGATCTATATAGAATATATACCGTATATATGTATATAACAGGGTTGGCAGCGGCGCGTGTGGTCCGCCGGATATGTCAAAAGTGTCGTCGTCGATGGCACGTGACTGGCTTTGGAACAAAAAAGAGAAGAAAACTCCAGCAAACGCAGCAGAAACAAAGCCCACTCGGGTGGTCCATTGTCCTTGGAGGGGAACTCCCCTTCGAATCGAAAGTAACCTGATCCCAGTGCCGCACAATGAGCCCTAATTTGTTCTCTCCAAAGAGTCGCAGTTAGCTCACCAATAAAGGGGATCCATGAATCGAACTAAGCTAAGGCAATCAAGTGTAATGTGAGCTGACGATTGACAAGATTCGATAAATACCTGCTGCATTAACACTCAATCTGTAGTATCCAGTTAGTGACATATCGCCCATGTAGCATCGGTTTCAGTTTGTACAACGTTTTACATGTTCACATTGTCAATAAAGCTTATCTAATTGCTTTTATAAATAAATAATTCATTTAAATAATGTTGTAATCCTAAGCAATGAATAGATAATTACATGTTTGCTGCCATTTAATTCTAAATATTTAAAGAACTATTTAAATCAATTTGTAGTTTCACCTTAGATGAAGAAATATTTAAGTAATTCCTTTCCTAATGCAGTTTCTTTTTTGTTTTAATTACGAATTCTTTTACAAATTATTCCGAAATTGTAAGTTTTATAACTTCTTAAAAGTGGAGCATCTTAAAGCCTTAATGTTCTGGGAAAGAACAACATATAAATCTCATAATTGTCTACATTTTTCTACATTTAAATACAAATTATATAATAAGTATTCTTTACTGAAAAACCAAATCAAATTCCACTATATAATTCGAGGGCAATATAAAAGTGATTAACGATTAATGGCAGCTGCAGGGGCGTTATTGTTTCGTCCTCTCCAGTTCGTACTTATTTTTTCTCCCAGCCTCCTACCAAATGCAAAATATGCAGCGGAAAACATAGCGAAAAAAAAACCATAACAACTGCAATAACAACTGCCAGCTCATAATGGCCACAAGTGGAGGTTGTTGTTTTTCTTTTCTGGCTGGAACTGAAGCGAAAAGGCGCAACCTGATTGGATCTCTCCACTTGCAGCGGCAACAGAAGGAGTCATGGTTTGAGCCACAAAAGAGTCGGGCTAAGAGCCGGGCCCCATTGGGCCAAAGCCCAGCGAACGGAGACAGAGAGAGGCCAATGCAGCCGATGCAGATGCAGCGTGATGCTTGTTGGTAATAAAATTGGTGCTTAAACGAATCCACTCACAGCCATTTAGCAATATCAGACATGGCTGTAAAATTAACAGAGCAACACAGTCCCAGCTGAGGCCCAACGATCCGCCATCGACCAGAAGACACACAGAGAGAATAAAGCTAAGAGTTACTTACATAATTTAAAAGAAAATCGAAAACATAAGTTTATTATATATTTATTACAATTCTTCAAACTGACCAAGAAATACTTGTAGGGATTATACGATCATAAGATCTTTAAATGATTTAATAATGCAATTACTGTTTTATTTTTGAAAATTTAATTTAGTAAAGGCTTGAAATTTTTATTTTAGTTCCGAACAAGACTGCCATAAGTGAATATTTTGAGCCCAATATTTTTCTTGTAATTAATTTCGAGTTCCGATATGAAATCCATTTCCGGTGTCAATATTAAAATCCTTAAGATAATAGTGCGTATCCTAAACAAAAAAAATAGATTAGGTTATTATTTAATTTATTATTATATAAGTAAAATATTGATAAAGCTCACAAACCATTTTATATGGGCATTCCAGCAAAAAGTTTGAGAATCGCCGTATTTCACTGTATATCATCTTTAATATATAATGTGATTGCATGCCTCTCAATAACTTGCAGTAATCTATATTTATTGAAAAATATTCTGATATAGATGAGCCTCTCTTTACGGACACCTTGTAATTGCCAGTAGCTTCATTAATGTCCTTGCTCAAAGAGAACTCAACAGTTAATCTCCCTCGTCCTTGAGATGTTCGATTTACATAACAGCTCACATTTATAAATATATCCTGTCTATAATTCAGACACTCAATGTTCGTCATGTAGGCAGTCATCTGGAGTCGGCGAATATGAATATTAATCTTCCATATCAGCACCTTGCACTCACCTTTGCCCGAGAAATGCTCAAAATCATTGCCCACAAAATCAGTTGCAACAAAGAGGAAAGCCTTTTTTCGAACATGTTTGGCAATAGACTAAACTAAGGCTAGGCCTACATAGTAAAGCTAACATTATTTGGAAATTACTATAAGCTCTATTTGTGCGTATCATTGATATACACAACTAATTAGATGGCTATCAATGCCTCTATTAAATCCTTCACTGGTTCGAGCAATCATTTATTTATTATTGAGCTATTACTGCCACAAACCACCAGCTTCTCTCTTATTCCTTGCATCAAGTTTGTATTGCTTCAAGCTCCTGCATTTTTCTCGGTGTAGCAACTTTCAGCCAGTGACTTGCAACAAGGGAACGGCCTCGAGTCCCGGCCATGCAATTATTTCCTCTCCTCGCTGCAGTTGCAGCAGTTGTTGTCGTCGTTGTCGCTGCCCCGCGTTAATGATGCAGCACAGCAGGAGGAGCGGGCAGCCGGAGGACTCTAGTGGCCTGCAAAATGGCAGACTGGTTCTCCGGGAAGCGAAGCAACGACCAGCCATTGCGTCTCCAGCATCCAAGCCCCCAAAAAAACACTTAGAAACACCCACTTTTCGGATCACGACAAGCGCTCGCTCGGTGTATTGCGAATCCGAATCCGACGGGTGCAGTGGAAAACAGTCTCTCTCTGCAGGCGACTTACAGCCGGAACTCAAGGCATTTTAAGATACAGTGGCTTTAAATTAATTTTATACTATTTCCTTTAAATGAAATTGATATTAAAAGTTTTTAATCATAGTTTTTTACTTACAAATTATTTGTATAAAATTTATACCCCTTGTGGAAATTATAACATAGGATCAACCTTTTTTTTAGATTTATATAAATAATATATATATATAATAAATTTATATAAATTTAAAAGAATTTATAGCTCTCATAGAACACTGTTAGTTTTTAAAGAAGTGCCCAGAAATGTTTTGATTACCAAATAAACTTCTCCGCTGATGGCAGCAGCGCCAAATAAACTGTTGTATTGAGATTTTGTAAATTCTGACAGGCCAGGAAGAAATCGAAGATCGAAGGGGCTGGAGGAAAGGAAAGCTCTGCTGGCAACTGGCCGGCCACATGATCGACTATTGCACGATCGCATTAATTTATTAATTTAATGGCAAAAACGTTATGGCCACAAATCGAGGTGGAAGAGGGATCAGAAGCAGGAGCAGGAGGGAGTGTGAGGCATTTTTACCCAGGGGCGCACACACACGGGGCGTTTCTAACAATTTTATGCCAGATGAGCGCCTAAGTGATCGCGATCGGGCGTTCTGTCGGATCCCATTCCCTGCCACGATCGGTGGAAGGACCTGCTTCCCATGCCATGATTCGAAGCACTCAAAAAAATGTATTGAAAGCTTATTTAACAGAGGGAATATATAAAAGAAACGAAATGGAAACTATTAACAATTTACTAAATTAGTTAACATCTAAAAAATCAAATAAATTATACATTCAAAGCTAGAAATCGGTAAAGTCCACTTTTCAGAGAGACTTTTTTCCGAGTGTCCATCATCCGTGGATATGTTTCTTGCCATCCATCTGGGTCCAGCGACTAAGCAACGTGCGTCCACTTAAGCCGCAGACAATCTTCATTATGGCCAAGTTGCGGGGCACACACACACACAGAGCTGCTTGAGGAGCTGGAGGAGCTCCGCTTGCGATTGGGAGATACAATCCCATCCTTCAGTGCCAGCCCCAGTTCAACTCCAGCTCCGATCCCACTCCCACTCCCACTACCACTTTGTTTGGAGCTCGCCAGGTGAGGTGTTTATTAAGGTGTAATGCAATTTTTCATATTTCACTCGGTTTCGCTTCGCATTGCTTCGCTTCCTTGGAGCTGCGGCGTGGGCGGAGCAACTGGAAAATTGCAATAATATGGCTTGTGTATCTTTCTTTCTTCTGGCCAAAACAGCAAATAAAATGGATGCACAATGCAAGCCACCGAAAGGATCCGAGGAGCGGCAGGAGCAGCGGCAGCAGCAGGAGCCGGACTAAGAGAAGGGGCAAAAAGTGTGGCAACATGTTTGAGGTTTTCGCTTTTCCGACATAAATAATGGCCATAAATTGAGCATGGCCGGAGCTAAAAATTCAGTATTTATAGCCAAATGATAAAAATAAGATTTATTAACATTTTGCTGCTCCCCTCCATCGCACAGTCACACACCCCCATCCCTGCGGGAAAAAGAGAGAGTGAGAGAGAGAGAGAGAGATTCAGGATGACCCGGCTGGGGATGGAGATGGGTAACCGGGACCGGAGCCAACGCCGCGCGAGAACATCCGTTTCGTTTCGCCGTGCGGATGATCCTGTGTTCGTGGGTCGGGGCCCTCCTCCATTCACACATTCATCTGCGGAGGCTCCTGTGTGCTGTGTGCAGAGGAAAAAAATTAACGCTCCACCAGCACTTGGAGAATGGAGTGGGGACTAGGGAGCTGAAATCCAGGCAACTAATTAGCTTTTAGCCTCTCTGCTAATTCATAAGAATCCAATGGAAGAAATAACACTGGAAAAACCAGTCAGGGAATTGGAAATTTAGTCTTTCAAATCATACAATATAAGGGTAATTTAATGTTAAATTTGTATCTTGATTATTCAAATACTTTTTTCAATTTTATCGGAACCAATAAGGTAATATTTTAAACATTATAAATAATATTTCAATTCAACACAATAACTATAATAAAATCGCATATTTAAAATTGAATTTCTTTCGGTGATTATTCGCAATAAATTGGCTCAGAATGGGTAAATGGGTAAAGCACGGCTGTTGCATAAGTATTATCCTGGCAGCTGCAGCTCATTAGCAGTCAGTGAAACGGCGAAAGAAATGCATTTTCCTCTCTTCAGCTCCTCTCTAATGATGGTTATTCATGGCCTTCCAAATTCAGCAGGCGCAATTTTAAAGCAGCGATATTTCTGGTGGCCTGGGCGACTTTCCCATGCCAAATTTGGCGGATTGCAATTAGGGGAACCACCGCAGCACCGCCTGCAGCAGAGTGGGCCAACAAACGAGATGTCCGAATGCCGTGAGTCGGGCTCAGCTGAGTGCTCCAATAACGAGAAATGTCCCAGGAAGCCCAAGGAGCCAAAGGAGCTGAAGGAGCAGCGGAGTGGAGACGCACACGCTGGCTGATTTTAATCAAATTCACAGCATTGTTTGCCTGTCAAGCAGCCAGCGGGGCGATTATCACAGGCGCAGGGCGCAGGACGCAGGACGAGCCGGGGATCTGGTTGGAGGAGTGGACAACAAGGCGAAGGTCTGTCCGATATATATTTTTCTTATACATTTTTTTTCGTTTTGTCTTTACTGCTGGCGAATTCCGAGCGCATTTCGTACGACACCACAGGCAAAACCACAAACAAGAGCCATAAAGCTGCTCTGCCCCACATTCTTGGCGGGCATGAAAGCGCGTGACCATGCCACCGACCCGCACACCCCACATACAACACACACCCCACCCACCTGGGGTACTGCTTTTATTTTATTATATATTTTGGTTCTTTTTCTGCGCTTGCCTTTATCTTGTAGCTCTCTTCAACCTGTATAAAACTCATGAATATCATTAAAAATCGCGGCAGCCCACTCGTAAAATTATTGTAATAACAATAAATGCGCTGACATGCGATGGTCAGATTTCCAAAATGGTAGTTGAAGAGCGACGTAAATCAAGTTGGCCAATTTTTAGCAGGGGATATAGCCAATAGAGATATTAGCTTAAATGTGTAGTATTTCCTTGATTATGGAAATATTAAATGAATTTCTTATAATATCAAAATGTGCAGTATCTAGATATGTCCCTGAATATTTTGTATTTCAAATTTTAGCTTAGCTTAGCCTTCAAACTTTACCAATTAAATCGAAAGTATGAAACTTCCCTAAAAAAAAAGGAAATAAGGAAATGATATTGCGATTCCTGTGCCAAAAACAATAATCATTATTTATTTAATGTGATTTCGCACTAATTTCTAGCCCACGGCATGTACATCTTAAATTTCTCTAGAAGTAAAAGTATATTGTACTATATTAAGTTAACAAATTAGTTAATGTTCAGCTTGTGCTTATAATTAATACATTTGAAAGTACGTGAAACACTCGTAAAACATTCGTTTTAAAAATAATTACCGAATTTTGACTTGCTGGCAACACCACGGATAACTTTGTATTACGTAAAATCATTACGTTACTAATTTTTTTCATTTGTGGTATATTTTTGGTATAATTTCAAAAATTATAATTCGATAAATAGTATATTATGTTCAGAGCCGGACGGTATAATTCATCGAAAGCTTTACGGTCACACAGATTATAAGGAAAACACAAACAGTTTTAATAGTTTTTAAGGTAAATAATTTAATTAAATGATGGACTGCAGCTACCTGCAATTAGCCCCAAAACCGTGTCGATAAGGAGCCCGTGTGAGTTGTTGCGCCAGAGACTGGTCGGGGGTCGGAAAATGCAAACCGTTTAAAACCTGGTGTTTTCTCGGCCATTAACTAATGCGTCATCGCGAAACCGACAGCTTTGTGCAATATTTTGTTTAAATGATTAGCCGGCACACGTTTCCTGCGCTGTGTGTGGGTGTGTGCGCGCGCTGTGTTGTGTGGGACTACAATATATTTTCGCAATGTTTGATTAGAAAGTTGGCGGTGGAAGAAGAAGAAGAGAGGAGCAAGCAACAGTGGCTGCTGCTGCCGATTTCTCACCCAGCGGAGCACCCCTCCCTCTCCAAAGCAGCAGCATCGCGCGCTCTCTTTCGGAATTTGCTTTGTTTCACCGCCAACCAAACAACTTGCATCAGGAATACCCAGTAATCGTAATTTCGTGTGGTATATAAGGCAAATGCTTGGGCTTGAAACATTCCAAGATAGATAGTTACTTTACAACGATAATTACAAAGTGTAGGCAGAATCTGGAATCTTCTACATACATTCTATAGTTAATTTATGGAATTTCATGACCTTTTGCAATTGCAGGCGCTGTGAACCACCATGGACTTTGCCAGTGTGCTTGCCAAGAGCGAGGCGCACCAGCGCACCATCATCCACCTGGACATGGACTACTTCTACGCCCAGGTTGAGGAAATCCGTGATCCAACGCTCCGATTGAAGGCCCTGGGCATCCAGCAGAAGAACATTGTGGTCACGTGCAACTATGTGGCGCGGGCTAAAGGAGTCGCCAAACTGATGCTAATTACGGAGGCGCTGCGCATCTGTCCGGACTTGGTGCTTGTCAATGGCGAGGATCTGGCCCCATATCGTCAGATGTCGCAAAGGATATTCGACCTGCTTTTAAACTACACTCCGCTTGTGGAGAAACTTGGCTTTGACGAGAACTTTATGGATGTTACGTCACTGGTGGAGCTGAGACAGGCACACGCCGCTGAGGCGCAGCACAAACCAGCTGTGGGTCACACATATCCGGCGGACGGCACTGATTTGTCCGCCTGCGACTGTGGCTGTGCCCAGCGCCTGGCGATCGGTACTCGAATCGCTCAGGAAATCAGGGAGGAACTCAAGCTCCGGCTGGGCATAACCTGTTGCGCCGGAATAGCGTACAACAAGTTGCTGGCAAAACTCGTAGGCAGCAGCCACAAGCCGAATCAACAGACCGTTCTCGTATCCACCTATGCGGAGCAGTTCATGCGGGAGCTGGGTTGCTTGAAACGTGTCACTGGAATTGGCCAAAAGACGCAGTGCCTGTTGTTGGAGACGGGCATGTCCTCCGTCGAACAGTTGCAGCAGTGCGACATGGATGTGATGCGCAAGAAGTTCGGGTTTGAAACGGCCACCAGGCTGAGGGACCTTGCCTTTGGTCGGGACACTAGCGCCGTGCGTCCCACCGGAAAGCCGAAGACTATAGGCATGGAGGACGCCTGCAAGCCCATTTCTGTGCGCACAGATGTAGAGGAGAGGTTCCGCATGCTGCTTAAGCGGCTGGTAGAACAGGTGAGAAAAAGAGCGGCAAGAAATTGGGTTTTTTACTTATTATTATTTCTTCTGCTAACTGCTTAGGTTGCCGAAGACGGTCGCATTCCGATAGCCATCAAGGTGGTGCTGCGCAAGTTCGACTCGCAGAAAAAGAGCAGCCACCGCGAAACTAAACAAGCCAACATCCTACCCTCTCTATTTAAGACCTCCACATGTCCTGGGGAAACAGGCGTGAGCAAGGTTCAATTGGCTGACGGAGCCCAGGACAAACTTCTCAAGATTGTGATGCGTCTGTTCGAGCGGATCGTGGACATGAATAAGCCCTTCAACATCACCCTGCTAGGACTAGCGTTCTCCAAGTTCCAGGAGCGTAAAGTGGGCTCCTCATCTATAGCAAATTTCCTCATCAAGAAGGCCGACCTCGAGGTGCAATCGATCACCTCGCTGACCAACACGAGTCTCACGAGCCCAACGGCGGAGAGCCCAACGTCGGATGAGTGCGCCTTCCGCTCGTCGCCAACTACATTCAAGCCTAGCGATCAGTTTTACCGAAGAAGAGCTACTACGGCCTCCCCCGTGCCGATGCTACTGGATAATGGCTCTGAATCGGCGGCCACTAACTCGGATTTTAGCGACTTTTCAGAAACGGAAGTGGAACCCTCGCCGAAGAAAAGCCGTATTGGGCGTTTACTTGTCTCAAAACGCAGCCGTTTAGCAGCTGATGTAGCGGACAACGCCGCAGATGTTGCCTCGCCCAGCAAACTACGGGTTTGTGATCTGCGTCTGAACTCTCGGGATAGCGAAAAGGACTTTCCAATGAGCACCACGCCCTCAACTTCCACATCCGGGGCCGCTCCTCGCTTCCGCACCGTCCAACCGCCGAATACGCTGTTGCAGCGAATCGATGGCAGTCTCCGGTTCGTCGCCACGCGAACTGCCAGCCGTTTAAGCTCAAATGCCAGTTCCACAGCCTCCTCGCCACTGCCTTCGCCGATGGATGACTCGATGAGCGCGCCCAGTACACCGACAATCACAGCAGCCGTGGCGACCACCAACAGCAGTTCCAACACATCTACAACCGATGCCCTCTCGAATATCGCGTGTCCAGCTGGCGTAGATGCGGAGGTATTCAAGGAGCTGCCCGTGGAGCTGCAAACTGAACTGATTGCCTCGTGGCGCAGCTCTATAGTGGCAGCAGCGGTGGAGCAAACGAATGGGACAGCCAACAGCACTCCAGCAGCGGCACGAGCCGGTGGTGCTGCTGCCACTGCGACCACTGCCAGTGGCGGGGGTCAGAAGAACACGTTGTATCGCTACTTTCTGCGAAATAAGTGATGCAGTGCATCCAAGCATCACATCTCCTCTACTTGTAAGGTCAAAGTGAATAAATCCTTTTATATACTATATTTTTTTAAGTATACGGTCTTAGAATTTAGTTGTAAGGGTAACCTTGGAAGATGTTAAGCTAGAATACAAACAGAGAGGGACAGCTTGCCAGAGAAGCCATTTTAAAAATGATTTCCTTTTAAACTTTGACCTATGCGCCTGCCAAAAATCATCAAAAGCTATCTCCTGTAACTAATACAACACTATGAATACTCAGAGCGAAAAGTTCGATGCCAGAGGCCTGCTGTACAACGTGAATCACATCCGTTATCTCCGAGTTCCGAGAAACAAGTCCATATCATTGCTCGCATTACATTTATTACTTCATTTACACTTCATACTATATCATACACATTCAATTGGTTGGGAGACCTACTTACGCATAGTTTAATACATACTTATTTTCTCACACGAAAAGGAACAAAATTGTGGCTATTTTTTGAGCTTAACTTGATACAAGTAAGATTACTTTTTTGTTTTCTGTAGTTTTCCCTCGAAGAAAATGGCAACGAAAGTTTGAACAATATAAAAAGATGTCTTTTACTTAAATACTAATGATAATAAAATAAAGTGAAGTCCTTAGATCAGGAAATGCATGTGTGGACTCTTAATGTGAGGGGCGCAGGGGAGGGGTAGCGGTTCCATCAGTGGCTCAGCCAGCCGCACTTGATGAAGAACTTGCGCAGCGAAGTCTCCATGGGACTGCCCAGCGACGGCGCTCCACTCAGGCAGACGGTCTTCAGCGAAAGGTAGGTGGTGGGCGTTATATTATGCTTCCTGCACAGATCCAGCTCGTTGTGGCTAAGCAAGCTGCTGCCCAGAGGCTGGGGCAGGTTCTTCAGTTCTTCCAGCTGGGTGCGCAGCTTCAGGCTCATGCCGGTGGCCTGATCACTACTGCTTCCGCCGGCGGCCTCGTTTGGCAGTGGATTTTTGTGGCCTCCGCCGCTGCTTGGCAGGAGATGCTGATGCTGCTGCTGCTGCAGCGGCTGCGGATGTTGTTGGCTTCCCTTCGCGGAATTCGTTGGCAGATTCGCCATCGTCGTAGCCGTGGAAATCGCTCCCGTCGTCGCTCCCGAGTCCAATGTTATCTGCATTCCCATTCCCGCCCCCTGACCCACCCCCATCCCCGTCGTCGTCATCGTCGTCGTCTGCAGCATCGTAGCTGCCGACGATGCCCGACAGCTATCCAAGTAACTTCTGCTGGGCAATAATGCGCCGGAGCAAGTCGGGTCGGCGGTGTGGAGCGTGTTTCTTGGTGCGATTGAACTTGAACTTGCCTCTGCGGCGCTTGACATTTCGCTAAAAATATAAAAAAGCCAACATTAAAAGGGTAAACCGGTCAAGTAAACAGCACAATTCAAATTGAAATGATTTATCTGTGCTATTTTGTGGACAAAATCGAAATTACTTACGCCTTTCTGAGATTCGGTTGTGGGGAGTGCAAGGAAGAGCTTGGCGGCCGAAGACTTCCATTGGAGTGTTGCGTGTGGTCCTGTGGTTAAACATTGTCTTATAGAACCGTTCGAACGCTCGTGGTTTGGCGCGTTTATAATGCAGTGGAGCTGAATATCGTGAGACAAAGACGGAAAAGCGATTGTAAGAATTGGATCGGGTCAGTTGGGGGTCGGATCGGGAAAAGCAAGGCAGCACACACGATATTCAACTCGTCATGCATTCTCATGGGAGGGGAGCACTTAGTCCAGGAGGAATTAAATCAAAACTATTTGCAGGCAAATTTCTAAACTCAGTTTATAATTAAATGACTTTAATCTTTGTTTATAGTTTCTGCATTTTCTAGAGTTTATAAAATTAGAGTTATAGAAATTTGCCAGCGTAATAATAGTTCATTTTTAATAGCTCTTTGGTTGTGCCTTTCACTTACAGTCTTGCCGTGACCATATGGTCCCGTGGAACGATGCGTGGCCATTGCTGCGTGCTGCTCAAAGTGGACGCACTCATCAATCTTGGTCAACCCGTTGTAGCGATATCTGTAGAGCTCCGCTTGCCGGATGCGCAGCTCTTTTTCCCGCTCCAGGGAGCCTAGCAGCCGCTCGTACTCGTTGCAGGTATAAAACTGTGCATAGACACGGAATCTGTCCCGGAATTCGCGCTGCTCCTTGGTCAGGCCCTGGTGCAGGGCGTAATTGCGGTTGCGGAAGAAATTCGAGACTAGCTGGTAGTCCTTCACCATCCGTTTCCTGCGGGCGCGCTCTCTTAGTCGGCGGGTATAGATATCCACATGGGCCAGCTTAAGCATTACATCCACCTCCGTGTCCTCCGAGCTGAGGGTGATGTTCGAGATCAGTTGCTCCGCCGTGGGATCGTACTCCCGCTCGAAGCTGTCCCTGTTGGGCATGTAGCCTAGCTGCATTGCCTCATCAGAGTTGATGTCCAGCGGCGGCAGGCTTGCCAGAGCACTGGTGCCCAGTGGGCCGGCGTCATCGTCCCCGGTGTGATCGATTAGCCGCGGCCTTTGACTGTGGGCCGGCGTCCAGGTAGCCCTTCCGATGGTGCCATTGACAAACTTGTTCACATACTCCTCCTTTGCGTCTTCCGCCGATTTCGTTTCGATGTGCTTGCTAATGTCTTCCCAGTTGCCGAATCCGTACTGCTCGATGGCGTCCAGCAGTCGTATCTCCTCGCGTGCCGTCCACGCCCCCTTCCCGCGGAACACGCTCAGAATGGACGTGCCCGTGTCCATGAACTGGTAGGCATGGTTGTTTTGATGGGCTCCAATCTCTGCTCCCGCCGCAAAGCACTGTGGCAAAAACAAAAAATAATAATAACAACGCAGTTAGCAAAAGTCAGCTGTTTTGTGTCAATATGGTGAAATCGCCGGCTTGTGTGAGTTGCTCCCAGATGAGTCAGTTTTCCGGTTCCAGATTGGCAACGCATCTCTAGACTGTACGAATATTGGTGCATTAGGGTGGGTCGCTTTTGTCGACAAAGAAATTAAATCTGTGTTTCGAATTATTTACTTTTACTTCTAAAAAAAATTTTATTTCTACCAATTCCATTTATTGCTATACCCTATATCAGAGATCCTCAGTATTTCCCTAGTTTTTACAACATTTTTCAGAACTTTATTTTCAAACAAGGATAGTCCGGTCTTTTCTAGAACCAAAAAATCTGCCCACCCTACTAAATACATACTTAGGTGCGTCGCTCTGACTTTGTGTATGTGTGAACCACTTACTTGGAGGCATAAATCGAAGTTTTCGCACTCAGCACAGTGCACTCGGATACCCTGGATGTCGTCCTGGCAGTTAGTGCAATTGTACTTAGTAAATAAATCCGCTATTGTGGTCATTTCAGCACAAAAAATGGATTTTCTCCACTAAAAAATTTTGTGCGAAAAAACTCGACTGTGCAATGTGACCAGCCGCAGAGACAACGCCATGATGTTTCTCGGCTTCTAATACTGAAAATACCGCAAATGAACCAGAGCTCATGACAGTGGGAGCGAGCACTTACCGTTACGGCTAATTTTATTTTATTTAAATTTATATATAAATATCATTATTTATGTATACCGATTTTGTAGTTATATTTATAGACTTACCCAACGACTCTCAAAACCGCATTGGTAAATGACTGGTTCACATTTAATGTTTTACAAGAATTATAACTGCATTAAATATTGATAGTAGTTTATTTAATAATTTCAAAAGTTTAATTCGAGTGTTTTTCCTTTTGTTTAAAGTTGATTTTTGTGCTAATATCTTAAAAATAATATATAAAACTAAAAATATAAAAGATTTTAGGTGAAATCATACAAAATTATATGAAAACGTGTAAATATATCATTTGTCTCAAACAAAAAGTGACAAATTCAAAGCTGCCGATCAATATCGTGGGGGGATCTTTCTTTAAATTTATATTTAAATAAATATTTCAAATTTAATAAATTTAAATTTAAATTAATAAATTAATAATTAATAATTAATAATACATTTAAATTTAAATTTATACATAAATAGCATTTTTTAAAATGTACGGAATTTGCAGTTATATTTATAGACTTACCCAATGACTTTTAAAACTTTTAATAATTTACAAGAATTAAATTTGCTTTAAATATTGATAGTAGTTTATTTAATAATTTCAAAAGTTTAATTCGAGTGTTTTGCCTTTTGTTTAAAGTTGATTTTTATGCTAATATCACAAAAATAATATATAAAACTAAAAATATAAAAGATTTTAATATCGAACCGAAACCAAGGTAAACATAAAGACGAATATGTATGTACGTGCGATGGTTAAAACACCGAACGTGTGTAGTAGCTTAAATAAAGTCGAATGCTTAAAATGCAATTGGTTACATTAACATAAAGCGGTGGTCGGTCGGGAGATACGTTTAAACCTAGGTGAAATCATACAAAATGATATGAAAACGTGTAAATATATCTTTTGTCTTAAACAAAAAGTGACAAATTGAAAGCTGCCGAACAATATCGTGGGGGACGCTTGCTTACATCTAACATGAATCGTGGGTAGGTCACAATTGTTACAATAATCGGAAAGGATTTGGGGCTAGGCTACGGCTATATAAATATTTGATTACTTGATTAGTTCATACGTGTGTTTACGCTGAATACGTTTAGGTTACTGTTAGTATTGCTGTCTTCCGCCGAGCAGCAGCCGAATGGTTATGGGTTCCAGATATCGCAGTGGGCGGCGAGGACTAGTTTGTGTTGCTTGCGGCTTTGGTGGCTTGATTACTGTTGCTAGTTTGCTTGGACCAGGGGAAACAAAACTTTACGTGTTACGATACAAAATGGATTAACAAATCTTAAACAGATATGGCAAGGTTCTTGTGCAGTTGCGTTTCTGAAACACGCACACGGCCAACAAAATTCAATTCAATTCGAGTACCTAAAAACGTCTAAATAAGTCTATTTGAGCGCCAAATTCGGGTTGGTGTCGCACCTGCAGCTGTTCCTTGGGTTCAGGGCTCAGGGGCAACAATACTGTTCGGGGGCATTAAAGAGTTTGAGATTCACGATTTTCACAGATACGGTTCGATTCGAATTCGCTTGCGTAAGGAACTGAGGAGAGGTCACAGCGCAGGCGCGACCCCAGTCGTCATAAGTGACGACTGGCAACTGCCCCGGTGCCGGATCTGAGTCCGGATCCATCCGGGCCACCTGCTCCCGGCAACGGGACTCATAAGCAGGCAGCCGCCGCGACGGACGGGCTCTCAAAATTTGCATAAGCGAGTAGTCCTAAAGCATAACTATCAACTAATTTGGTATGTAAAGTCTTTCTGTCTTTGTCAAGGGGCTGATGATGGGTGTGATGAGAGGACCAATGCCAATTGCCAACTAGCAACAGTAGCACCAACATGCCTGCCGATGCCACAATATACTCCTGGCCGTACTCACTCGGATATGGGAACCGATTCGCTGTGCTCGGTGGCTGTTTATCGTCTTTGTCGTCTTTGTGTCTGGGCTCTCGTCCCTCATCATCATCGTCGTTGTGTTGGGAAGCATCTAAACGTTGGCTAAGCTGGGCTGGGATCACTGGTTTGGACTCGGGATAGCTGGTGACATGGCTCCTGGCGGTGATCATCCCAGCTATATGCATCTGACTGCATAAAATGTGCTCGGGAAGGGGATTACTGCTGCGTCTGCTCCTGTTGCTGCTGCTGCTGCGGTAACTGGAGGGGCTATTGCAGCTGCTGCTGCTGGCGAAGATCGGTGTCGTGGGTGCGGATAAGATATTTGGGTGTGGATTAATTTGTTTCTTGATAAAATACTTGAAGAGGGTTTTGTTCCTCTTTAGTTACGGTTGAATCTGCTTCTTGGGTTTTTTTAACTCAGCATCTTCGTCACGCTTGATCTCGGTGTAGCGCTCGCCCTTGAGCGAGACTATCTTGTTGTCCCGGTAGCGGACAAGCTTGCGCGGCTCCATCTTCGGAACCACCGGCTTGTATTCGCGCTGGGTGGCGTTCTTGTCCACATATGAGTACCTAAAGGGATAATATGTTAATGTTTGTCTCGACTTTATTGTTAGAACTAATCATAATTAGAATGGAATTATAGTTAATAACTATATTAAAATATGAATTTATTTGACTCAACCAAAAGCTGCAGTAATTTAACACTTACCTGGCGATAATGCGATTCTTAAGCTCATTGTCGTCAACTACCACATTCTTCTTGATGTATCCAGTATGCGATTTATCAGTAATGCACTGATTGGTCTCCTGGCGGTGCAACAGGATCTGAGTGGCGCTATCGATATCCCCCTTGGATATAGCGATGCAGTGCTTGATCTGGAAGATTGGGAAATATACAGGAATATTACATACATTTTGCTAGTTATTTTTGTGTAAGGTCCTCACCTCAGCATATGCTGCATCTGGGAACATTTCCTGCAGCACCTCGGCCTCGTCCAGAAAATAATCGCATGTGGAACTAGAGCTGTCGGTGGAGCCGCCATCGCTGGTCTCCGACAGATGTTGCGAGCGCTTGTTGCTGCCGCCACCGCCGCTGCTGCTGCTGTTCGAGGACAACTCGTCCTTTTCGGAAGTGGATGAGTTTCGGGCACGCAGCTTGGACTCCGGAATGATGCTCGACAAGGTCAGGGAGCTGCAAAAAAAAAAACACTCCAGTTAATCACAGCCAACAGAAAGTATGATAAAAGTTAAAACCTACCTCAGCGACAAGCTGACAGCGTCATGGCTGCCCTGGTTCTTCTCCGCAGCGGATAGCTCGCTGGCCAACTTGTAGATCCACTCGCAGATGACGCCCTGGTCGATGGTTGGGAACTCCTCGAAGTAGGCACCCATCATCTCCACGAAGCCTTCCACATCAAAGCAGGGGTCCTGCGAGGCTTCCTCCAGAATCGAGATTATGTACGACAGGACGATCTCGTCTACAACGCTGAAATCGGCACCGGGAATGTGCCCACTGATGAACTGCACCAGGCTACGCTTAACCATCTCGTGCTGCTTCTCCAGATTGGTCATTTTGGTGGCTATATGGCTTTAGGACTTCTCGAAGTGTCTCTCGCTGGATCGGCGAATTGAATCTATAACTCGGAAGGCTCTCTCTCACAAACGGGCGGCTAAAACGTATAAAATCACTCGGTGGGGACTTCCCCAGACTCTAAAGCATAACCAGTCGGATTTAATAAGTTTAACCCAAGTCTAGTTCTGCAACAAATTCGGATTTAAAAAGGTTTTGACTTTGGTTTTACGAGCTGCGCCTTTCTTTTGCTTCTGCTGCTTCTTCTTCTTCCTGCAATCAATAATACGGGATGCAGTGGCCTATCAGAAAAATACCAAGATACCTTGCGGGTGATGTCCGGAGAACGGTCACATTTTCAGTTAACGATTTTTTGAATTTGCAATATTTTGGCGATTTGTAAAAACTATAAAAACAAGATCATTTTCTGTTTTGAAAAGAAGCTGTTTAAAATAAAAACAGTTAATCAGCTGTTCGCTCATTGAAGGTCGTTGACCGCTGCTGCAGCAAAAGAGAGAGAGAAAGAGCTAACAGCTGATCGACTATTTTTGTTTTGAAGAGTTGTTTATTTATGTTTAGATCAGTGCAAAACCAAAACAGTCAATCAGCTGTTCGCTCTTTCAAGGTCGTTGACCGCTGCTGGAGCAAAAGAGAGAGAGCAAACAACTACAAATTGCCAATAAAATGCTACAAAATTTCATTAAGTACTAGAGTCCAGACAAATATTAAAGATCAAAACAGTATTGGGGCAGTTTTAAGTCTTTATTTTATATTTATATATATTTTTAAAATTCACAAATTCTTATAGCTACATTTAATTTTTGCGGCATCTTTGCACTTTGCTTTCCAATAAAATCAGACTTTCTGAAATGACAGATTTGAGCTGTAGTATAAAAAAATAATGAAAAATAAATAAAAAAATTGAAAAATTATGATTTTCATGGAATTTTCTTTTATTAAATTCGAAAAATAATAATCTATCTGATATAATGTGAGATAATAGTTTAATGTTTAAACTAAGCAAGATGAGATATGTACTTTTGTGTCTCTGTATAAATCGTATTGTTTTGTATTGCTTTTGGTCTTTATGGGTTGGCGCCTATCACATGTCCGTTCGATCGCACAGGCCTAGCCGCAAAAAAATATATACTGGCGTATTATATACATACATTATCTTTAACGTTAAAGTTTAAGAGTATTGGCTTAAAGCTGCTTGCATTTCATGCTGTCTCTATTGCAACCTACAGCTTGAGCAATCTCGCTCACAACCCTATCGTTTTTTTGGGTTATATTACACATAAATATATAAATTGTAAGTATGTAAATCTTTTTCAATTAACTGATAATTTGCACTGCCGTTTTCCCATCGGAATTTCTTACTTGCCGCGACGCTGACGCGGCGGCAAGTTGTTCTTCTTGCCAAGTATTTTCATAAGTTGTTTGGACATAAAGAAGGGCTTCTCCGGCGAACCATCGTTCCGCTCGCAATCCTCCAGGAAGCAAAGGAACAGTGTATCCACGGCCGTGGAGTAGACACCGAAAAACACGCTTGTTATGAGGAAGGCGGCAATTACCACCACAGTTGTGGGCACCGCATTATAATGTAGCTGAATAATGGCAGGATTATTGACCAGGAAGTAGTAGGTGGAGACACCCGCTCCAGCGGTAAGCAGTAGTTTCGACAAAAAGAACAAAAAGTCCGTGACCTTGTCCAGCGTAATCACACGCAAAAAGTTCCTCATAATTAGGTTAAACGCGTCCTTGGCACTGCTACAGAAGTTCTTTCCGTGAATGGCGCACATGATATAGGCATTCTTGTTGAGGAACTTTAGGAAGGTCTCTAGCAGCCAGAAGAAGCACCGCATGCAGCAGAGGATGGCCCGCGTCACCGTATTGTCGTACTTTTTTAGCTTGCTATCGATGTACTCCAGCACCAGGCGAATCATTCGGCAGATGGCCAGAATCAGCGAGCCGAAGGCCACCGTGCCAAGGTGGTAGAAGGCAGTTTGACAAAAGGCTCGCGTGAGCGTAAAGTAGGGAACATCTCGTTTCTTGAAGGTCCAGTACCAGCGGGCAAAGGTGGCTGCCAGAACCATGTCACTGAAGGCCGAGATGAAGAAACTCAGCCAGAGGAATCCAAAGACATTGTAGAAGATGGACCACTTAATCAGTGGTGGATTGATAATCGTATCGAAGCTGCATGTCGTATTCGAGCAGGGGACTCGCTGCGATTGCTGGAAAAATCCTGTCGTCGAGGCTTGTGGGTTGTAGCAATGCTGCTGGAACACCTCCGGATTACAGGATCCACCGAGCGTATAATTGATGGCTGGACCTTCGCAGACGCACGGCTCGTTTGTGACTTCACTGTCAGCCGTCAACTGCCGCACCATCCGGAACGAGGGCTCACCGATGGAGCCCAGGTATAAGCCCACACCGACGGCGAACGCAATCGCCGCTATGAAGAGTATCCAGGAAAAGATCGGGAAGAAAACGGTGCTGATTACACTGCTTACCGCCTTGCTGCCCTCCTTTGTTAAAGCAATGGCTATCCGGATGCGTTTCCTCAGCACAATGACCAGCAGAAGGATAACAACGAAGCACACTGCCACGAAGATGGACAGGTAAAGCCAGGTATTCTGGTTCTGGAGCACATTCTTGACCGTGGAATGCAGATTCAAGCCATGCACCGTCACCGTTGGCGTCTGTTCCCAGTACAAGTACTGTCTCACGGTGTAGTAAATGCCCACCAGAAGACCAATGAGCACGCCGAATATGGAGAACCAAAGGATCGGCGCCGAGAGCCATCGCATCAGAGCTATGAAGATCAGAGAGGCAATCAACGTGCAACAGCACGCTACCAGCACAATTGACCAGGAGTTGACCAGATCCTCTACTATCTCCTCGCCCAATCGCTGCGCGTCATGGGTGCCATTGTAGAAATGGGCCACCAAGTTTCCTACCATTTTGGCTAGCCGCGTATCCGTTTGCATCATCTTCTCCTTGATGACAGCCTCGTTGAGTGTGCGTCGGCATTGAGTCGCCGGCTCCTCCTCGATCGGTGCTTGCTTCGAATTTACCTGAGGGGCGACTAGAGATTGTGCCTTTGCCATGCTCAGCGCCATGGCTTTGGCTTCCAGCTCGATCTCAGTGGTGGCATTTCCAGGCAGCAACGTCAGCTCACGTCGTGAGCGTCCGCTTCTCAGAAGGAAGGCGGGAATGTATTCGCAAACTTGTGGTGAAAACTCGAAAAGGCAGCGGTTGAGGAAAGGGGCACTCTTGATGTACCATCGGGCACACAAGTTCTTTTGGATGGCATCGCTCATTTGCTCCTTGCTGCGTATCTGCGCCTTGATCTCCTCCGACAGGCAGATGAGGCGACTGTGCAGATCGTTAAATGTCAGGCGGTCCCTCATTGTATCCCAGACAAACGTCTGGCTGGGACACTTCTCTACACATACCTGTGGAATTAAACAGTTTTTTTTAATATATTCGAATTAACAGCTTTATCCTAACTCACCTGAGGTGTGGGACAGCCCGTTAGGGGAACTAAAGGATCAATGCACTGCTCCAGGTTAAAGAAGAAGAGGTTCTTCTTGTTCAGTACGCCAGAGTCCATGCCGCATTTGCGGTTAAATGAGTCCGTGGGTACCATCAGCTTGTTAAGATCGCCATGCTTGATGGCGTACTGTGCGATGAAGCCCCATCCAGCTAGGAAGAGGCCGAAGAGCAGCAGGCAGGGCACGTCCGTGCAGCTGCGATCCCGCTGCCGTGGCCCCGTGAAGTTGCGGTCGTAGCGCAATGGCTCGCCGTACTTGTTCATCAACTCCTCGCTCTCCGTCATCGCGTTTCACTGCAAATGTCAATGGAGAATCGAATGTTATATATCTAAAACTTTATCATCGATGGGCCCTAGTCGTAGTTTTTAGGTAATGATGCTTTCTCAGTTTGTCAGTGTCCCCCCTTGTAATTTGTTTCCGTAGATGCGTCATTGTTTTAAATATGGAACTGTACATATAGTGGGTACGAGTGGGTGTTGGTGGTGGTGGTGTTGGCAACTACCAGCGGCACTTTTTGTACTCGATGTTCATTGTTTGCTGATTGTTTGGTTGGGAGGGAACGTACGGCATAAGAATGTGTCAGTGAAATATTCTGGCTTTGATACATAGTTTCCTCGGGGGCTATCTTGGGCCAATGATCTTGTTTTAATGACTAATTGCTAAATTCTTATCAGAGTTAATCTTTGTCACCTTTCTACGGATGCATCTATATATTTTTGCACAGTATTTATGTGACAGTGTGACATTAATTAATCTCAAAAGCCGAGGGGGTTATCCTGCATCCCAAGTAATCAATTCCACGAATTCATAACGAATTCTTTACTTGATTATTAAATTGTTTTTTTACAATTTCGGCATGTAATGATTTTTAATGATCCTGTGCTTAATTTATTCCTTTTACTTATTTCTTTCTTTCACTTAGTTCTCTTCCGATTGTTTCTTTTAATTAAAATCAATTAATCTAATTAATCCATCGCATTGTCATGCAATTTCTCAGTTATCTAATTCTGGGTTTCTGTGTTCAGAAGAAGAAATAAGCGTAAAAAAACAGAGTAATTGTCGTATAAATGTAAACAATTGCTAATTTACTTTTTTATCGTCATTCATGTCTCAGATCTCTGATAAACTTGGCAACTGTACATCAAATTCGCTTCACTAAAATCAGCAAAACTATATTCATTTGTTCATACACCAGAAAATCAGCTCGAGCATGTCGCAAAATGGCAATAATGACGCATTAAAAGTAAATTAAATTTGTGCGCTCACTTGTTGCTGCTGTATGTTTGTTTATATAAGTGTATAGCTGGTTTTTTGTTTGTGGTCACTGTCTGTCTGGATTCAAATGGAAAACCCGCTGCCGCCTTTAATGGCTGAGTTTCCAAAAAGAAAATAAATAAATACAAAATAAATCAACAAGCACATGGCGGTTTTCATAGACAACAAAAAAGGATCCTTTTTTCAGTCGCCGAATTTAGTATACCCTTTGATTGGAATTGTATTGGATAAGGAGGCCGAATTTAATATCTTTCCTAACAATGCATTTTTTGCTTAGATTTAATACATTTAAATTATGTACTTTTAAAACTGAAGAAAGTTTATTTTTGTTTATCAGCACATAGAGTTTAAAATTTATTGTTTTTAAGGTCGGAAATGTTGCAAACTGTTTAGTAAAACTATAATACTCTGAAAGGGTATACAAATGTTAAGCCAATTTTGGCTGACAATTCGGACCACATGGTTCAAGGTCGTCTGCCGGAGCTTCATTACAAATAAGGGTATTTGGAATCTCATTGCCTGGGAGCTTAACGTTTCAGCAGCATTATTTGCCTTGGTCTACATAATCCTCAACTTTATCTAGATTCTAGAACAACAATTAAGAGTTTTTATCGCATAATGGAAGCGGCTACTTTTTCCAAGGGGAAATTCCCTCTTTTGGGTGTTCCATTGAAAAGTAAGGTTGAGGTCGGTACAAAATTACGATATGGTGTTCTTGGTATTGCTACTTATAGGAAGGAGTTAGTAATAATTTCCGTTTGCGTCACCTTAAACAAGAAATGCGTCACATTACAACCAGTACATGAAATATAGTTAAAGAGGTGTACAAATTGTGAAATTATTGAATTATAAAATATGTAGGTTCCACAATAACGTACTAAAAATTCTATAAAGCTCATGGCTTCAAAAAGAAATTTCCCTTTAGGGAGTTTGACTGTTGTTAGCAATTCTTATCACATAATGGAGGTCTCTTGTTTCCGATTTGCACTTTTCCACAACACACACCGCTTGTAGTTTCAGCGGAACAAGACGACACCACAGTAATTTTAGTAAATGGGAGACATTACTCACCGGTGGCTCACTGGCAAATGATTCTTCCAGAGATGCGACAAAGGGAGCTCTACTCTCAGTCTGTTTTCTTTGTGCTCCTTTATTGTCTTGCCATCCGAACGAGGCCCTCGGATGTGGGTGCGGGTGGGAATGTGGCTGTGGGGAGTCGCAGGCAAACGGAGTAACCTCTCCGGCGAAAGTCACCGGACCACTAAAGCGGACAGCCTTTGTTGGAACTCCGTGCGTGCGTTGCTCTCGGGTTGTCGTGGCTTCGGTCACTTGCACTCGAGTTACACATACAACACCAACAGTATCCAAATTATATACGACGGGCGAGAAAGGGGGGCTGCAAACATAAAGGCAACATAAATATATATGCAAGTGTGTGTGGGTTTGTGTGTGGGCCACTTGGGGATTGTGAAAAGAGCAGCAGGGCACACTTTTGTTAATTGCACAATCCTAATCGCTTGCCCGTTGTCCCGTTTAATGACAGCTTGCAGTTTCGACCGAATTTCTGAGCATGCAATTCTGTTTACTGGAGCAGGCGCACACATAATAATCCACACGTACTGCGACTCACTTGCACTTACGCTAATTGTATGAGCACTCGCTTTTCTCCCGAAGTAAACAGCTCCCCATGCAAAACAAAACTAGCGGAGCCACCTCCCGACCCTCCCCCACGGCGAACAGCTGTGTGGATCAGTGTTGAGCAGCGTAAATATATCAGACAAAGCCAAAACAAACCTGAAAGTTGCCCACTATTCAGGTGCGAGTTTGGCTATGTTTCAGCTGAAAGCAGATTGTTTGGGAGAAAGTTTGGTTTAATCACCAACGCCCTAAGAAAAAGCAGCAGAGTAGAATAAGAAATTTGATGATTTTGTTCAGAGACCGAATTATAGAAAATAAAACTTTCATTGAAATGTATGTAATCCAAATACTTTGTACTTTATTTATTACCAGAACGTCCAAAATAATAAAAACTGATTTATTCGCCAATCCTTCCCACTTTAAGTTAAATGTTTATAACCAAATTTGACACATACAATTTTAACTATAAATAAAATTTCGCTAAATATAAAATTGTTTAAGTAATCGAGTACGAATAGTTGCGGAGTGAGTTACTGCGCCAAGTGTGAACATCGCCCTATCATTCGCGAAACCGCGACCAGTGCTGGAAACGCGCCAAACTCGTCGCCGCATATAGGCGCGGGGCGAGGGCGGAAAGCAGAGAATGTAGCGTTGAGGACGGCCACGGGATTTTAATAAGAAACAAATTAAGAAGCCCGCTCGCAGCCGTGCGAAAAGAGCTGCAGCCCCAACGTTAAATGTGTCCCCGTTAAGAGCGTCGATCGAGTGTGTGCGGTTCGCGGTGTCCTGCCGCCTCCGATCGTGTTGTTTTTGTGCCGGCGGCACTCGAAACCGAGCTGAAAGCCCCCAAAAAAATTGCTACCTTGCAACTGGGACGAGACTCGACGGGTCGCGCGACCAGCAAAAGTGACAATTAATCGTGGCCAAGCGGATGCAGTTGCAAAGTCTGCCGAGTGGCGCAACTATGCCACAATTTGTTTACGTTGATAAGCGTTGTTTTTGTAAAAGGTTTTTGATGCATTTGCCGCGGCTATTACCAATTTCGTAGTGGTTGCTTTTTGGTGTACGTGCAGAAAACAGAAACAGACATCCCAGCAGTTAAATAGAAGAAGAAGAAGAGAGAAGAGTGGTAGCGGCAGGAGGAGGAGGAGGAGGAGCGACGGCGACGTTGCCGTTGTTTTTGTTTGCTGCGTGACACACAGAGAGAACCTCTGGAGAAGGGGCGCCGAGAAAGAGAGACGAGTGGTAGCGGGAGCAATAGAATCGGAACACGCGCTCGCAAAAGGGCGGGAAGGCTAGGCGACAGGCTGGACCGCGACATTCCTCCGACCCACGACCCCAGCAACCATAATCACCGGAAATGTCGAGCGGGACCCAGCACAAGCGCGTCTCCCTCACATCTGTCATCCAGAGCGAGGCGGTATTTTCGCGCTTCGGCAGCAACTTCCTGGAGCCGGAGGTCCCCGCGGCGATCCCCAACAGCGGCAACAAGCCGGCCAAGACCGCCAAAAGCATTCGCATTAAGCTGGAACTGTTTGAAAGCGATTCAAACAAATATCCCGAGTTTAATTATTCCCGGCTTTTGTACTTGGAGAAGGTGAGTACCAACTGGCAGGCACCAGCGAAAATCATTCTTCTTAAATCGTCGGATATCCTGCAGAAAAAGGCGAAGAAACTGAAGCAAGTGAGCACGTGCAATGGACCCAGCAGCGATCCCTTTGCCGACAACGACGACGATGTGGCCCGGATTGTCAAGGAGCTGGAGGCCAAATACGGCAACTCCTACGCCACCGGCAGGGGCAAGAGCAAAAAGGACGAATACCGGGACATTGGAATGGGATACGACGAGTCTGACTCCTTCATTGATAACACGGAAGCCGTAAGAAGACTTTATTTCCAATATTTGTCGTAGTTTTATTATATTTTTCGACTTATTCTTATAAAAGAGACTTAAGATATTGTTTTTACCTTTAATTCCAGTACGATGAGGTCATACCAGAGGAAACGGAGACCCAGGAGGGCGGTTTCTTCATCAACAGGGGTATTGTGACACTCAAAACTAACAAAAAGTCCTACACGACGCGAACGGATGCCATCATCAAGATGCCGGAACGATCGCGCAAGCGAATTGTCTCCTCTGAAAGCTCGTCCTCATCATCGTCTGACGATGATGATGATGAAAACGACAACAACAACGATGTCGAGGGCGAGGACGAGGGAGAGGAGGAGGAAAGTGATTCGGAGGACGACGAGGAAAGCGATTCCGAGGACGACGATTCCGATAGCGAAAGCCTCGATGACGAGGACTCCGCTGCCACTGTCAAGTCATCCAGCAAGTACAAAGACAATCAACCGACCAAGCGGTCAAAGGTCATCGTCACTGGGAAGCCAAAGCCCAGTTCCAGTTCCAGTTTCGGCAGCAAGAAGCTACCCAAAAAGCCGACGGTCACCTCCTCGTCCTCGAACTCGCCACGACCAATTGTAATTGATAACTCGGATACGGACGAGCGGAATGGTCAAATCCCGGGCCCGATTCAGACGCAGGCCCAGGCCCAGGCTCAGGCACTGAAAAAGGTGGTAAAAACGACGACAGTAAAGGACATGCTGAAGGCCAAGCGGGATAGCTTCCTCAAGTCGCAGAGCAGCCCGGCCGCAGTAAAGAGCCTCGTCAACGGCGAGTTGAAGTGCATCTCAACTGACGTAGAGTCCTCCAGCAGTAACAGCGACTCGGACTCGGCGACGGAGCAGGGAAGCGCTGACAGGCAGGCGGCTAAGCAGGCCAAGGAGGGGTCGGAAAGTGAGTGTTTCCAGGAATTTGAAGCCTTTAGAAATAAAATTAATCCCAATTTTCAAGATCTCCGTTCCGCCGACACCCTTCTTCCTGCCTCTCTGGATACCGAAACCTTAGCTGCGGTCAACAGCTTCAAGGACGAAGTCAGAAGTCGGGACATGTGCGGCAAGAAGTTCAGTTTGGATGACAAGCTCACCCCACTGCTGCTTAAGTAAGTTTCTGGATCATCTTCTGATCAGTAAAGTCCTTGACTACATATTCTTTCCAGGGTTTACGAGGCGGTACTGTGCACTGATCGGAACGAGCGCAATATGGTCTTTTCCCACATAGAGTATCAGCTGCAGCTTCCCAAATACTACATCCTGCGGAAGGGAAAAGCGGTGCGGGCCAAGGAGGAGAAAAACAAGACCAGAAAATCGCTCGACAAGCTGCGCCAGGCTGTGGCTGTGGTCATGCCCAAGGCGATAGCAAACTACGAAATGGAATTGCGAAATTTTGCAGAGCAGGGGTCAGTAAAGCGATTTATATTCATTTAAAAAAAAACGACTACATATTCTTCTATTTTCCAGGGCGGCGGACGTAAACTCTGAGCAGCCACCGAAGATGCCGCGCAAGAAGTTTCAGTGGACCAGCGAGCTGCGTCAACTGCTATACGACGTATATCAGGCGCGATGGACCTCCTATGCCGTGCTGGCCAAACGAAAGGACTCGCTGGAAGAGTTCATCAACGGTTATTTGAAGGTCAAGGTAGTGGATCTCTGGCCATCGGGCTGGATGCGGTACGACGAGCTGCAGCGGGAGATTTCACGCCATAAGAACGCCAGTAGAAAGCCCAAGGAAAAGGCAAAGGCTTCAACAGCTGTGGCATCGTCGATAAAGCCAGCACCTGCTCTTGAGCAACTGCCACAGGCTAGTAGTATCTACCCTAAGCCAGTGGAGGAGCCCCGATCGCGAGGAAACTCCGACACTGACTCTGCCACAAGTGCCTCTTCCAACAGCCTAAAGCGCAAGCTACAGGATCAGGCCAAGGCAACGGGCAAGCCGCCCAAGAAAAAGGTGGCCAAGCAAGTTCCACAGCAATCACAACAGCTGTCACCGCAACCACAATTCCAGCTGACGCCGACTGCCACGGCGGCAGTCAGTGTACCAGCCATTAACAACAACCACCTGCCGCCCCACCTGGATACGTTGCTCTCCATGCCCAGCACTTCGGCCCAGGCAGCTGCATTGAATGCCGTCGCCATTGCCTCTGCCAGTTCTGTTTTGGACCTGGCTGCGCCTAACCGAAAGGTTGGGAAACCGGCCTCCCCCCAGAGCAGCTATATCAAGGTGATCTCGCCAGCTGCCCTGGCACCCAATGGAACTCCCAGGCAAAGTCCCATTGGCGGACAGACCAAAGTGATCGTGGGAGCGCGACCCCCAGCGCATGTGATCAATCTTGATGACTACCAATGTCCCAGCGAAATCCTGCAAACGTCCAAGCAGCTGGCTGCCACCAGCGTCATTACCTCCACCTCCAAAGCGGCCCAGACGACGCCGGTTACTAATGTCAGCAGGGACAGCAGTAGTGAGTCCGATGGCGTTGAGTTCGTGGGCGTTTATCCGGCGTGGAAACCTACGCAAAATGCGTTGCCCAAGCCTAAGGCAAAGCAGCAAAAAAAGACTTTGGGAGCAACGGGAAGTATCGGCTTCAGCAATAAGAACATGTATGTCTACAACAATAACAGCAGAGGCGGCAGCTTGGGCGGAGCAATGTACGATTTAACCTCCGAGTCGCAACTCATAAAGGCCATGTCGGATCTAAAGGCGCTGGAAAAGTCGATGAAGTGGCCCACACAGTCCATCTTCTCGCCAAGCACCGTTAAGGGCGGCGGCGGCAGTTCAATGGGATCCCCCGGCACTGGATCCTCGTCACGCCAATGACAATTGGCCCCGGCCGCACAGCAGCCAACACCGGCTGCTGTGACGGCTTTCTACAATCACGACCAGGCGATGGCCGCCGCGTTAGTGCTGTCCTCCTTGAGTGTCGCGCCGCGCTATGACCTGCTGACTAACGGAGCTGTGTCCGGGCAAGGCGCCCACGTGGCCACCTCGGCCAATGCACTGCCACAAGTATTTGTAAAGCCCAGCCTGCCACAACCAACCGTCGCTGTTGATAGTGCGGTAACCGCTCCTGGAGCCGCTCCCCCGCCCACACAAACACTGCCCACAAAGTTCATATAGCTTAGGTCACTCAGCCCGCTACCGGGTGGACTATAATCTAAGGTTCTAGGGCAGGCACGTAGGTTTCATAAGTCGTCAGTCAGTTAATCGTGTTCTCTTCGCAGAGTCTCTGCTTTCCAATCATTTATAAAAGTTCATTACTGTTTTTTCTCATTATGTCGTTTAATTTTTAAGTCCAAACAAACATTTAAAGATGCAAGTTTATATATTTATTTATAGAGAACCATTCTTATTAAATAAAGCAAATAAGTTATGTAATAAAAGTAAAACCAAGGTGCTCCTTCTTTTACACTCCATACACATGTATATATATATATATGTATTTATCTATATATATATGTATAGAACAACACAAAATTGTTAGTTCTGTTAACCGAAAGATAACGCTAAAACCAGCGACTACTGCACGCTGTCACAGAAACGATAACTTAGCCTAATTTGTAAAGGATAACACACGTGCCTGATATCGCCGGAGGACCTTTGATCACTTGATCCAGCGCAGCACCGACGTGGCCGCCATGCGCACGAAGGCAATAGTCGACTGCTGGTTGGCCGCCGGCAATTGATTGGGATCCGCTAGTTCCGGCTGCGGAGTGAGGCTCGGCACCGCCTCCCAGTCCATGCGCAGGGAGTTTTCATCTGTAACAAAAACGAAGATAGCGTTCAGCTTGTGTAAAAACTAATTCAATGAGGAAATATATAACATCATTCATTAGGAATCTAAACAATAAATAATAAATTTGCTTTAAAATAAGATCGATAAAACAAAATCTGAATTATTGTTCTCCTATTTCCTTTTCTAAATTTATTTTAACTCACCCTCCGATTCCGATTCTGTCGCCGTTTCGATGCCGATTAGTAGAGAGTCCACAGATTTCATGAGCGGCGCATTCGTTACATCCAGATGACCGAAGCGGCCCAGATCGCTGCGTTCCAGATCCAGAATGGCCAGCAGGTTCTCCAACGTATGCTGTTCGTTGAGCGCCCGCAATTTTACTTGCTGCGTGTAGGCCAGATACATGATGTTGGAGTTGAGGCGCGATATCTTGCGCCGGAACTGCTCTTCGTTAAGCAGCTTGCGACAGAAGTCGCCGTAGGCGATCTTGTGCGGCAGCCGCACGTTCAGGTAGAAGCTGAGCAGCTGTGTCAGCTGCGCCGTGTAGGTAAGAGCGCCGACAATTCGGTAGGCCTCGAACCTGCTCGGCGTAATCTCGTTTGCCGTGGCCTTCGGCACATCGTCCTTGTTGTCCGCCAGCCAGTCCAGGTAGGCAGTATAATCGCCATTGGCCGGCAACGAAGGTCCGACGATGCGGTACTGAACCTCGCTGATTCCGCTGCCATGGAACACCCATTTGCCGCGTATGTAAGAGGTGTTTTTGGCATCCGCCAGGGCTGCTATAGTTTCGGCCTCTTCGCTGCGTTCCACGCTGGCCCTGCGCTGCTGCTCCTCTTTGAGCACAACTTCGGCGATGGGGAATACATAGGTGACAAGCTGTTGAATGCCGCGGCGTGCCGCCTGCTTAATGCCGTCTAGGAGCTGACTGTGGGTTTCCCTCAGCGTGTCGATCTTCTCGACTCTGTCCAGTACGTAATCTTCCAGCATCTTGACCTTGTCAGGATACTTCGGCAGGTTCTTGCGCTTCTCAGCGTTGGCTCTCCGAAGCTCATCGCGTCGCTCGCCCAAAACGCGCAGCCGTTGACCCGTGTTGTTGATCAGCTGGTGGATCAACTCAAGTTGCTTTCTCTTCGCCTTAATGGCCATCAGGCGATTTTCGTTGGAGCGGTGCTGCTCGATCAACCTTTCATAGCGACTGCTGAAGGTCTTAAGCCCTGCCTGCAGATTGATGTAGCGTTGCTGTTTCTCCGTCAAACTGAAAATACAAAGATCGATCCATTAGCTTACACGCGTTCGCGATAAGGCAACTAAGCCACCAAACCTTTCCGGTCTCTCTGCCTGGCTGTGAGTAATATTTCCGTTTCTAACGCAATTTCGACAGTGGTAACGGTTGGCGCTGCAGCTGTGACACAGCGGGCACCGCATGCCAACACCTGCATCCTTGATATTGGCCTTTAGAGACTCTTTTGCCTTGCCAGCGGGCCTTCTCTTTGTTGTGTATCCTGCGACAACGTTGGCTTCATCCTCCTCGCCGTTCGTGGAGGCACTCGATATGCGGAAGTTGTCGGGGGCCTTGCAGCTTTCGTCGGAGCTGGAACTACTTGCCATTACGGCCAACGCATCGCAATTAATTGTTTATTGTGTTTTAACAAATTTTTGTTATTGTTTTCTCAGATACGGAATACAGCTGCAAAAATATCGATGGTACATCGAGTTATCAAGACCTTTCATAAGTGATCTATCGTTTGCGTTCTCTGTACAGTCGATAGATAGTGTGGTCGTTAATCGGTTTTTAAAAATGAAATTTTAATTTGGAAAATGAAAAATGGGAACAGGAGTAACAAAATAAAACAACAAAATCTCCGATTAATTCAGAAGTTTTTTAGGAAATACATTGTTAATAATTATATTTTTCATTGTACTTGCTTAGCTTTTTAAACATGAAAATGTAACAGAAAACATTCAATTTAAAAAACTTGCAACATTAATGATATAATGAGTTTTGCTTTAAATTAATATAACAAATAATATAAATGCTGAAAAAAATAAAAGGGAATCTGTTCTAATTACTATTTTAATTCTCTTTTATTCTTATTATTTTAATATTACAAATGGGAATCTGAAACCTGATTAGTATTTTAATTCTTTTTAATTTTAATTTATTAAAATTGATATCAGAATATCGGAATGCTAAATAATTTCTGTTAGCCAAACTAAAATACATTTAATTTTCGCCTAAAATTCCAATAGTGGTGAACCGCTTTCATTTACAGTGCATAAGTCAGACGTGCCTTCTGACTTTCGGTTACATAAATATCCAAGTTTGTTTACATTTAAGAAAATTAGATTATAAGCAAGATATACATTTTGTTTATTGATGATGCTTGGAACAGAAACACATATAGAAGGGCAGCGGCACCCTCCAATTTTCTGCAAAAAATCGACAATTTCGCTCTACATTCGAGTGTGTTTTGTATGCCTACGTCATTCGGACAAATCACAGAAACCAATCATATTACCTTGGCCGCTTGCCAATTTTTTAAAAATATTTTTCCCCCTGTTTGAGAACGTTTATTACTTCCTTTTATACAAAACTCAATTAGTATATTTGCGCATGCACATTTACAAACATACATACGTACGCAGAAATGTACTCTATATGAGCACGAATTTTCAAAAATACGTAAGCGTTACGTAGACTCCTCCTGCCGTTTCAATACAATGGCATATATGTATAAGTATTTCCAATTTATGAATTTCCGGAAGGAAATCTTTACATTCTTGTTTACCACACAACATTTATTTATCCAGTGAATAACTTTATTATTTCTGGCGACTTAACAATAATATTTATTTGTTTTTTTAATGACGCCATTCCGCTGCTGCGTTTTAAGGTCCCAATGACGTCAAGTTTTTCTATAATTTATTGATTAAATTTGAAACTTGTTGTGTTGGATTTTTCCGAAAAAGTTCCAAAGCCCCAGAGGCTGAAAAATAATCCATCGAAATATATAAATAAATTGTGACGGGAATTCCATTTAAGGAAATTATCTACTTGTTCAAAATGTATTTGTATATTTGTGGTGCGTTTATTAATATCGAGGAACTTTGAACTTTGCATCGAACACAGGGTCAAGATGATGCGAACGTCAAACAATGAAGGTTTAATTGAAATTCATATTCTGGATATTTGTGCCCATGTGTGCGCATATTTTCCAATTAACCCCGTGTGCCTGTGGACGTTCATCGGTTGCCATTAACAAAGCGATGCACTCGATGTTCATTTGATTGCCCACGGCACGGATCTGTGTGTATCCAGTGGCTCGCTTTTCACCTAAACCAATTTACTCTATTTTTTGCCGCCACCCGCTACGTAGGCCCCCAAGTAACGTAAACAAATGCGCAGTGATCCAAAGTAGTGATTGGTGCGTGATGAGTGGCTTTTTTACACGACTCGGGCACGAGTCGAGAAAAGGATATTGATATTGGATATTACGCAATCGATCCGGATTGTTATTTATGGCTTAATTGGGTTGCCCATCACTCAGATGGCTGGCGAAATTAGATAATTGCTTCTAACACGCTTCTACATATTCTGAGATAAAAATTCTTGAACGTCACCAGCATCCGTGAGCTCCTGCCCAATTCCGAGAGAGAGGGAGCGCCCCTACATGTATCTAGTGGATACAAATACTGCAAACATACGATATACATAGATAGAAAAGGCACAGAGGCGCGGGCACAGATGTGTGGGAGGAGGTGAGTGGCAGAGCGGAATCTCGCTGAGTGGGGGCCTTTGTTTTGTGAATGAAAATGAAATGAAAATTCTCGCCGTACATATGCCAAGCCCGCATCTGTTGCACGTCAGTACACTTTTAGATCTCGACCGAGTACGTTCATCCGGAACAGATGCAATCCGTACAGTTTTGGGAGTAGACGCGAAATCACATTTGCCAAGCCTTGCACTCAGCCAAGCCAAAAGCCAATCTCGTCGCCGTGCAGCCGAGGATCATGTACATTTACCCGAGCTCCCCGGAATCAGCATCGTCCTTGCAGTCCGAAGAAAGCGCGGCCATCAAGATCCAGGCCGGATTCCGTGGCTATCGCGTTCGCAAGCAGATCCACCGCAACAGCAAGTCCTCCGGCAGCGCCACCAACCGCCTGTCGAACAGTAATACCCGCAGAAACCAACGCCAACGGTCCCAAAACAACGCCCTAATGGAAAATCAGGGAAATGTGTCTCGGCCCAGCAATGCCAGCAGCAACGATCCCAAGGGGAACGGTGAAAATGGAGGAAAATCTGTGGAGGATCGCTGCGCCACCAAGATCCAGGCAGGATTCAGGGGATTCTTGGTTCGCAAAAAGCAGAAAATCGCCACCGACGCCGCCGTGAAGATCCAGGCTGGCTTTCGCGGATTCAAGGCCCGAAAGGAGCTGAAACAATGCGACCCCGTTGTGTAGTGGCACTGGGCGTGTTGCACAACTCCAATTTCTACTGTACATACAAAATAATTATGTGTATTCAAGTTTTGCTGTTGCACAGCAATCTGTTATACCTACCTACCGCCTAGTTCAATATGTGTCGTGTAAATAGTTTAATATCATTATCTGATAGCTTCCAGAAGAATAAAATACTCAACTCAAGAAACCGCAATCTTGAAAGACAACATTATCCATTAACGTTAGACATTTGTTTGTATTTTCTGTAGGCCTATTTTTGGGTCAGTTTGTATGTATATGCTACGAATACAGTGAATAAACATTTAATTTATCGAACACCCCAATTTATACACACACTGCGAGCAGAGGCTTGGAATTTTCCAAATCGGAAAATATGTAGTTTGTGGAAAAGAAAAGATCTAAACGAGATCAGGATGCTACATAGCTGGGTTGGCATAATATTTACGATCTTCGGTGGCATGCCCGCGTATCGTAAAACTGTCAAGTCTTTTCAATGTTTATCCGTTCATCCGTAGCCGGAATAAAATAATATAATTTAAATATAGAAAAATAAGCAGGATGAGCTTCCGGGGTGCGTTCTTCCGTTTGTTTGCTAACAACAAAACATTTTCTCAGTTAATTGTGTATATATTTTATTTGGATATATATTTCAGCAAAGATATATTTGTATAAGTTAAAAGCGTGAGGCACAGATTTATTTTCTTTTGCCTGCCTCGGCGCTTTTGATGCGTTTTCGCATGTGTTTGGGAATAACTCTGAAAACTTCGCAATCGATCTGAACGGGCATCGAGTTCTGCCGCATTGTGAGCCACTTTAATTCCATGGCGGCTCTGGACTTGGCCTCACCTGGAAGATATGGAAATTTTCACATTATAAGAAATAAGATTTACAATTTTTAACATACGCTTAAGCTGATCATCGCTTAAGTTACACTTACCAATTGTTTTGCTTCGCTTTTCGGGTTTCAGAAGCTTTTGAGTCTGTCCACTATTGGTGGACCCACTGTTCTCGTCATCGGGAGTCGAGTCATTTCGCAGAGCATCGCCGCGTTGCAGCTTCTGTCGCCTGGCGGCTAGATTGCTCTCCAAGCTGATGCCCTCCATCGGGCGAGTCTTGCCCTTGCGTTTGCGGGTGTGAATCCTGTAAGCGGCTTGTATCTTTTTCGCTGCCTCCTCCTCGATAAATCGTTCCAAGGACTCGCTAATCGCATCGTTGCCAAAGGACGCCTTGGTATCCATGGTGGACGATTTGGTTCCAGCACTTGCCCGACGCAGCCGCCGCCGAGTGAGGAAGCCGCGTGCTCCCGCTTGGATCTTTGTGGCCGCCGAAACAATGGTCGATTCGGTTTCCGTGGATGTGCCCATCGCATCCGCCATTGCCGTGTCAATGTCGAAGTCCTCTTTGCTCATCTTTTTGGGGTCAAAGTAATCGGAATCCGTTTCGGACAACGAATAAGCCATCATCTTCTTGCGGATATTCTCCGAGGTTTCGTCGTCCAAGTAAAAGCTGTTCGTACTATTGATGCCAAGGCTGGAATCTAGATCCTTTTCGCCCAATTCACCATAACTCAGAGCATCGTCAATGGTCACTGATCGGAACAGGCCTCGCGGATCATCTCCAGCGATGGTGTAATGCCTCATCAGATGCACTCTTCCGGACTCCTCTTCAGTGGCAAGTTCCTTGTCTAGGTTTTTGTCGGATTCTGCCTCCCCGAAGACCACCGAGTCACTCTGGGCAGAGCTTTCCCGGGTCTCATCCCGCTGGAGGCGGTTGTATACGATAATGTCTCCATCCTCAATGTCCAAGCTGGCTTGTTCCTGCATGGAACTCATGGGTCTCACAATAGGTTCATCAAAACTGGCCTCAGCCGAGAGATTTCTCTCGCTGGACCTGGACTCTCTTAGCTGTGCCATTTTTTCAATGACTTCTTCGGGCTTCGACAACTTGACAGTGGCCTTGTCTATGGTATCCGCGGATAGGGTGTCTAGTCCCGTGGCTTCCGATTTTGAGGAATCATTTCCAGTTTCACCTTCAGAAAGGCTGACAAGTGAGGCTGATCTTTTGATGCAAGGCTCTTCGACAACTTCTTGGAGTTGGTTTCCATTCAGATAAGGTCCTTGCGCAGAAGAAAATCGAATCTCGTTCATCAAGAAGTCATTAACAAGCTCTTGAGTCGATGCGATATCTAGAGCTGAATATAAATAATACAAATTTAATTTAGAACATTTTGAAGAAAGGATTTAAAGCCATATAGCTTACTCTGGAAAATTCCGCCAAGATCGGACTGTGATAAAAGTACTTGGTCCTCCGCGGAGCCAGCCCCACCTTCAGGAGCCTCAGTTAAACCTGTTAAACCAGAAGAGACTGCATTATCCTGCCTAGATGTATTGGCTTGATTCTCATCGATTTCGGTACTGATAATGTCAGTAGTTAATTTGGATTCAAGCGAGCCATGCGATCTATCTACTGTATCAACTGTTTCAACTGATTCTACTTGCGTGCTGGTGTCGAGCTCGTTTTTACGTGTGATTTCAGTCGGATCCGGTTCGGTTTCTAGCTCAAGAGGTTCTTCAACGGCTCCCTGGCTTGGTACTATGCGAGTGGATCCCACAAACCACTCGGACTTTGGACTAATCTTCGTCGCTTCTTCGCTTGGTATTTCCTCCTGGATTAGGCTATCGGACGGTGTGCCTTCAGTTGGACACATCGAGTTTTCAATGGCTGTTATGCGAGAGCTGGTAATTGAATCTAGGGAGATCTCATCCAGATTTTCAAGTTTTCTTCGTTCCATATACTGTCTGAAGGCTTTTTGAATTATAAGAGCCGCACTCGCAGTTCGATCGTTATCGGCTGTAAGCGATTTAGACATTTTCCCTGCAGTTCTAGGTTCTTCTGATTTTATATGTTTAATTTCTGTTTTATTAGATTGTTTTAAAAATCTTTTAAAAGCCCTTTGAATCTTTACAGCAGCTTCATGCTGCTTTGACTCTGTCAAGCCTTTTAAGTCCTTTGCAGGACTAGAACTTGGTATAGAATTATCTTCCAGATTGTTTGAACTTGGACTAGCACTAACATCCGTTGACTTATAAACTTTAATAGCTTCCTCTGACTCAGAGTCAAGTATCACCTTCGACTTATTTGCCTCTTTTAAATACCTTTTGTAAGCCCTTTGTATTTTTCTAGCAGCTTGATTTTGATTTAATTTTATCCTGTTTGAGGATTCCTTTTTTTGAGAATAAGCCCTAAAAGCTTTTTGAATAATAAGAGCAGCTTTAGCTTTCTTTTCTTGATTCTCTTCGGAAAGCCTTTCCTTTTCTAAATTATTTTCTTTAGATTTCTCAATGTATCTTCTATAAGCCCTTTGAATTTTTCTGGCTGCAAGGCTTTCCCGAGTGCTCTGAGAAATATCTGACGTTACTTTTGCAGATTTCTTCATAAGGAAGTCTCTAACCCATTTTTGTATAATTTTAGCGGCCTTGTTTTGATTTTTGTAAAGGCTGCTTTCTTGACTGTCTATTAAACCTTGTTCTTTGAAGCGCCTGTAAGCTCTTTCTATAATCTGAACGGATCTTGTAATATTTAAAATATCTGTTTTGTAGACAGATTCATAATGTTCGGTATCAGTTTTTGTAGAGTTTTCTAACTTTAGATCTTTAGATTTTATAAAACTCTGTTCCTTATCAATAATATCCTTTGAGGACTCAACTACTTCTGAATGTATAGGGGAATTTTCATTATTAAATTCATTTTCATTAAGTTCCACTATGGTTTGCAATTTTGACCCGCCCATCTGTTGGTACTCAGGATCTCCCTCTGAGACTTCAATAACTTCAATATCTTCATCATTGTTTTCGGGCTCTGAGTCTGTTTTCTTTTCAGCTAAACTATTGCTTTTTGATTGATCTCTGAACTTTTTGGGTATTTTGTACTTGGGCTTGCCATCGTCAGAGTCAAAGGAAACGAAAAACGAGATTGAGTTCTTAGCTTTTGGAGTTTTGGGTTCAACAATTTCTTTGGGTGTGTAGTAGCTGGGAACTCTTTCGGCAATCACAATGGGTTCCGTTTCCGGGGGTTTATCTTGCTCTCTCTCAGTTCGGTCTGGTGAAAGCGTAGCTGCTGGCGGAGGGTTTTCCAAATCCTTACTCAGCGGCACCTGGGGCTCCACATAGATATCATACCAGGCGCCGTCGTCGTTGGGAGCCTTGAATGACTTGAGCTGCAGCTCGGCAATTGGTGTGGGCACAAGACGACCCGATGCCAAGGTGCCAATATCTTTATCTTTTACGCTTGCGCTAGACAACTTCTTGGTGTTCTTTTCAATCTCATTACGGTTAGTAGGTAAATTTTGGGTGCCAATTAATTGATTAGTTACAAGCAATGAAGAGTCTTTCTGCTAATTTAAAAACAAATTTAAGAACGTTTCGATTCTAAACTCTTACCAGTAATTACTTCAGGTTGGGCGGGGCCACTTGTGAGGGATTTCTCGATTTGAAGTTTGGAGCTATATGAATATCAATATCAATATAAGAACTTGGGATCAGAGATTCTTTAGCAGCCAACTTACTAATTGTATCTTCAAGGGAGGAATTTTGTTTTCTATCTTCGGCTTTCGAGGTCTCAAATTCTTTTTCTTTGGTTTCACGATCTGAAGCTGAATCCTCAAGCTTGGTTTCAATGGGATCTTCATCTGATTTCTCTTTTTTCAATTCGGATTCGGGTTCTATAAATTTAAAAAATATTTAATTAAGTAAATGTAAAATATATAAATTTTATTTAAACATACTCATTTCTTCTACAACTTCTAAAATATCGTTGGGCTTATCCTCACTAAGACTGGATTTAATCAAAGCAATAGGCGCATCTGCTTCAGTTATCGTATTTATTACTTAACAAGAAAAAATAGTTTTTTAAATAAATATAAGGAAAATATGAATATTAAAAGATTTCACTTACTTTCATCATTTTCAGGATTGTCAGAAATATTTATGGATTCTTCAGTATTATCACTTTCATTTGAAATAGGTTTTTCATCTGTTTCATTTGAAGATGTCCTCTGATTTTCTTCCAATACTGGCACTAGAATTTAATAAAACATATATAAGATATATCTTTTGAAATAAATTAGAGTACTGACCCATTATTAGGGCAGGGTCCGCAGGGATACATTCTTCAGCGCATTTTTCATTGTTTCTAAAACTTTCCATTGAAGGTGTGTTTTCCAATGAAGTTGATATCGCTTTTTCTTCCAAAACCATTGATTTTTTATCTTAAAAAATAATATATTATATTATGTTCCCTAAATTATTTATTAAATAATCCTTACCAGTGCCTTCGGGACTTTGATCAATAAATATTTCCTTACTGTTTAAATTATCTGCTGCTGAGCAAAATAAAGGCAATTAAAATTTATAATTTATAAAATATTAATCATAAAATTACATTCTGACTCCTCGGACAACGAAGGAGCTTCTCCTAATCCCATAGATTCATCTGTTAATTTTCTATCTTCAACTGAAATGATTTCTGGGTCGAGGCGAACCGTTTCTTTGGCTTTATCTTCAGCTTGTAAAATTTCACTTTTCTCATAAGATATATCTTCTAGATATTGATGATCTGTTTAACAATACTCAAATGAAATAAAAACTAATAAACTTACGAGTTTCTGTGGCAGCATCATCCACATTAATTTCATTGCTTTGCTGGGCTTTGCCAGTGGCAGGTTTTTCTATCGTCTCAGTAATTTCTCCTTCATCAGCTTGAGTATCCGATTCCACTTAATTTAAGAAAGAAATATTTTAAAATATGTTTAATATTATCGTTTCGAGTAACAAACCAATTGGTTCAACAATATTTCCATTGGAATTAAAATCATCTACATCACTTTTTGAACGTTCTAATTCGGCTTCCATTGATGTGGGTAAAGTATTTTCCCCGAATGCACTGCCTATTAATTAAATACAATTGAGAGCTTAATAGTCATCAATAAAAAAATATTATAAAAGCATTAATTACTGGCAGAAATGAAGTAAAAAATAATTAAAATTAATATTAATTACTGGCAGAAATTAAAGCATTTTCTATGATTTTTGTATCTTATAAAGTTGCTTTTTGGTCATCATTATTGAGTATCTTTTAGATATTAATGGCTTACCTGTATTTGCTTCCTGATTTGAATTAACTGATTCTATCTTTGTATCTTCTATTGAATTGTTTTTGATATCTGCAGTACCATTAGTTGAAGCTATAGCTTGCGAAAGATCCAACCCGATTGGCATTGCTTCTTGTTGTGAATGTTTATTATCCTCTAAGCTTACAGGGATTTCAGATGCATCAGAATCTAAGATTATTAATGGTTATGCTTAATAAAAAATATTTTTTTTAATCCTAAGTTTACTTACTAACTGAATTAGTGGACTCTTTTGGGCTGGTTTCGATATTCTTTTGCTCCTGGTCGGGTTTTGGTTCCATTAAAAGGCCCACAGCCTCGTCTAAATGATTAATTATTCCACCTTCTTCCCTTGTAGTCTCTGTTTACATTTAAAGTTAAGTAATTTGATGTAATGATAAATAAATTAATTATAATATTTACCCTTCAAATCTGAAGTATGTATACTACTTTTTCTATCAAGAACAATAGGTTTAGTCTCCTCATTTTGATTATTTATTCTACCTTCTTCCCTTGTAGTCTCTGCTTACATTTAAAATTAAGTAAATTTATGTTAAATACATTAATTATAATATTTACCCTTCAAATCTGAAGCATCTATACTATTTTTTCTATCAAGGTCAATAGTCTCCTCATTTTGATCTCCATTTTTAGAATAGTTGATTATCTCTCCTAAATAATATTTTAATAATAATTATAGATTTAGTATGTATTTTGACATTAAATTATTTCCTAAAAATTAATTAATTCCAACCTGCTTGGGGCATTTCATCTGCGATAATTTCTTGCTTTAATGGTTCGGTAATCTCTTCTATGGGTTTGTATACTGTAATTTCTCCAGTTTCGGCGTCTATCAGGTCTGTTATTTCCTCATTAGTGGTTACTTCCTCCTTTTTATTATTGTTCATTTCCGGAAGAGCTTCCGATGCTGCCCTTGACATGACTTGTTGCGGTTTTTCTACAGAGTTTTCTTCCTGATCGGGTTTATTTATACCTAATTCTGCCTCGTCTGGATTAATAGCTTCAAAACTAGATGTTTTTGAGCTACTTTCTGCATCCTCAATGCTTATTTTTTCCTTAGTCAAAGGAGAAGCTTCAATTTCCTGTTTGCTTGAAGAATCCCGGTCTTCCAATATTCCTTCCGATGCTGCCCTTGACATGACTTGTTGCTGTTTTTCTACAGAGTTTTCTTCCTGATCGAGTTTATTTATACCTAATTCTGCCTCGTCTGGATTAATAGCTTCAAAACTAGATTTTTTTGAGCCACTTTCGGCATTCTCAATGCTTATTTTTTCCTTAGTCGAAAGAAAAGCCTCAATTTCCTGTTTGCTTGAAGAATCCTGGTCTTCCAATATTGATTGGGTTTCGGTGTATTCAATGCTCGCATTTTTATCATTCATGGCAGGGGCTTCCTCAACGGACTTATTTAAAATTCCCTGGGCTTCCAAGCTCTGCCCAGATAAAACATTCTCTACATTATCTACACTTCTCTTCTCCCTTTTAATGACAAAGTCTTCTTTATTTTGTATATTTGTAGAATTGCTTGCAGCAAAACTGGCATCTTCTTGAGTATCGATTTCAGTTGGTTTTTCATCTACTTTGGTTTCAGCATTTTCGTCGGGTAAAATTTCTTTAAAAAATGTATATTGATTAATTAAATTATAATTTTGTATGTTTAAAAGTTAATCATTCCTTACCTTGATCTCTAATCTCTCGATTGTGATTAGTTAAGACAGTTTTTAAACTTTCTATCTCAACGGTGGGCATACTTTTAGGCTGTTGTTCAATATCTGATAAATCATTTCCAGAATTAACTGCTACAAAAAATATTTCGTTTTGTTATTATATATGTATGTCTTTTTATTGGTAAATATTTACCATTGGGATTAGGAAGATCGGCTTCTAGCACATCGTCCACAAGTTCAACTTCTATTGAGACCTTAGGGGAAACTTTGGTTTCAATGGGTTTTTCTGTAATTTCTTGACTTTCAGAGTTTATTACTTTATCCGAAGATATATTTTCTTTGATTTGAATATTGTTGTCTTTATCATGTTGTTCTTTTCCTTCTTCTTGTTGTGAAATATCTTTGGAGACAAGTTCTTTTACATTATTATTTTCAGTTCCCTCAATTGCATTTGGTAATGAATTGCTTTCATCTTCTGATTTTACAGGATCTTCAATATCGGCTTCAGTTTTAGCTTTGACTTCGATTTGTGGCTTCTGATCCTTATGTATAGAATCTTTAGGATCATCTTTAACTTCCAATTGTAGTTCTTCTATACTCGCTTTTTTAGTTTGTTGTTTATCTTCCGTTTCCTGCTGTATATCCAAGCTTGTATTCCTAGATTTTAATTCAGTTTCTGGAGAAAAATCTAGCTTTCCCCCAGCTTTGATGGCTGTAAATTCATCTTCAATTTCCACTGGCTTCTCTGCATCAGTTGCTTGGACTAATTCATTCTCCTCCTGTATTTCCTGACTGTTACTTGAAGTTTTAATTGCTGTTTCATTTGCTGATCCTTGTTGTTTGCTGATTTTAGTTGCTGTAAATTCGTCCTCGATGACCGGCACAAGCGGTTTCTCTGCCTCCCTTTCAGTTAGCTCGTGAATAAGATCCTTTTCCCTTTCCAGGCTGTCTTTAAAGCTCATGGTTTTTATCAAGGCACTGCCAAGTATTTCTGGAAATGTATTCAATGATTAGAAAGAAAACAAATTAGAAGAACATAAAAAGAAACACTTCATTACAATAATTCAGTTGAATAAAAAAGCATTTGCATAATTACTTACCTCGTTTCCTTGGGTCTATCGATTTGTCATCGCCCTTAATGGGTTCTGCAAAATACTCCTTCTCCAGACTGGCATCTACGTTATTGTTCTCCACTTCCTCATCCTCATGAATTATTTTCTGGTGTACTTTTTCTTCGTAGTTTGCGATACCCAGCTCGGTTGATTCGGTTGAGAGAAGAGCCGTGGAGACGGATGTGTAGGATCCAGTCTCGGAGGCATTATCATTGAGCTCCTCTCCCGGATCTGCGGTCACGGATGCCGTTCTCCTGGCCCTTCTAACTGCCACCATCCTGCGAAAGGCTCTCTGGATTATAATAGCGGCTGTCGCTAAGGAAACTGGGCCGTATTTCAATCGATTTTGCTCCTGCTTCCTTTTTAAATATATACGATAGTGTCGCTGGATGACGACAACGGCTTTCATGTAGTTAGCCGCATTAAATTTCACGTAAGATAGTTGGCCGGGTCGCGACTTTTTAAGTTTTTCGACTCGTCTCTTGGCCAAAACGCGACGGAATTGTCGTTGGATCAAAATGATGGCTGTCATGTATTCCACGCTATTACACTTATTTTTCTCCCGACCTATTTTCTTTTGCTTCAGATATCGACGGAAATTTCGTTGAATAATGACAACTGATTGGATATAGCTGATGCTGTTCGTTAGCGTAGTCTGCTCTGTGATAGTAGTCGCTACTTTGGCAGTTTCAGTGGATACTGCCTTTTCAAGATCCTTGCTTTGGCCACTAAGCACTCGGCCACATTCGCAAGTCACCTTCGAGGAGGGAGCTATGTTCTCTTTGTCCTTAATTGACTTTTCGTATGTCGAATATTTCGTGTACTCGATTCGCCCTGACTTTTCCTTCGAGAGCCTTTGGAAATATTCCTGTGCGAATATGTAGATATTTTCTGGTTTTTCACGCAGAACTGCTTTTATAAACTTCTTGATCAGGTCGGTGAGTGTTTCGGGGATTATATTGAACACCATTGAGATAGGCACCTGCTGTTTTATGCGGTTTTTCATGATGGTTTCGTAAGTCTGAACCGGCTCATATTTTCGCACAAATTGATGAGATTTTTCCGCAACTATCAAGTTGAAGAACTTTGCAGAAAACTCATAAAGATCTGGTGGTTTTTCACGTAACACTTCTTTGGTGTACACCTTCATGAGATCCCTCAGACCCTCGGGAACCCTTGGTAAGCTCGTTGTCGTCATTTCAGTATTTTAGGCAACATCCATGGAAAAAGGTTGAATCAATACTGACCGAGGAAGGTGTTCGTATGTGCCTGGAAACCTCGATAGCTACGTGTTGCCATGTCAACACCTTGGGTGCCAAAACACTGTCAGCTGCCGTTGCTACTACTTGTTGCTTCAGGGAAACAATCAGGGGAATATTTATGATAATTATGGGGTTTATTTAAGGATTCCTGTCCTAGAAATACCACTGAAAGACGTAATACAAGTGACGTTAAGAGGTGATTGCGACTTAGGTAGAAGGCTAGCATTAATATTTAATAATCCTGCTAAAGAGCTTCAAAATAAAATGTTTTTTATTGCATTACTTTTGATTTTACAGGGTCATTGCTACATTTTCCTGTTGGGTCAAAACTGGCTTAATTTCAAGCTATTTTTAATCAAACAAGAAGAGGTGAGCACTGGCCCTGACATTATTTATTTAAAAAACTTTGTGTCCTCCTCTGCAGTCTCTACTATCCTGCACATAATTGGAATATCGTCTGTGTGTGTGCCATGATTATCCGATGGCTTCACATGTTGGCGAATTAAATTGTTTTTGAATTTTTTCCAATTGCGATTCTTGAGAAATTGTTCGAACAGGGCTTCCCGCGACGGAACCATACATTCCAGATAGAATAGCCGGCGTTCCCAGATATTCCCAGGGTTCTGCTTATTCTCCAGCAGGAAAAATCTAGGCAATGTCAGGCACTGAACCGTAGTCCTGGCCATTATCACGCGATGCTTCATCGGCTCTCCCAAGCCGAAGATTCCGCCAAAGGATATAGTTCCCACATCGATAAAGCGGCTGTCAACAAAGGGCGTCTGCAATAAAAACAAAATTATTAAATTAAGAATAAATCAATCGCATTTTGGGTTGAGTAAATTGGCAAAAATAATGATAAGGGAATGGTATCTCTGGAGACTTACGTTTCCAACATTTTTATATGACGAAGAACTCGATGTTAAACTTAAGGAGTGATTATTTTCATTGAATTGCATTTGATTTGGCTGTGCTGTTGGGAATGGTGATGTGATTTCAAATTGAAACTGATTGTCTTCAGAATCTTTGTCATAATCATCTTTGTCATTATCTTCATAATCATTGTTGTCATCATCATCTATCCAGTTCTCCCAATAATCTTCATTTAAGTCATTATCATCCTTCCAATCTTCGTCTTTGTCAAAATACATGGGTATTGCAGATTTTTTGCGGCCAACAAAGTGAGAAGCCCGTGGCCGCTCTTTCCTTAAACCGCATAACTTTTCTATATCTACCAAATTCATTTTACGTTTCTGATAAATTATAAAACAATGTCAAATTAAAAACATAAATAAAAAAATAAAACAAAAACCCTATTATTTCAGGTGCAAATTATTATGTGAATTTTGTCATTGTTGAACATTATTTAGAGAACAAGATTTTGCTGAATATATTTTATGGTTATTTAACGCAAATGTCTACTATTATAGGTGCAATAAAGGATTATTTTGTTTGATATTTCAGACATGTAAAGTTAAAAAAAAACTCACCAAGTGCTTGACGGAACCCAAATCTTTGTTGGATAAACTGGAACTGGAAGTTGCCACTAGCCGATGAATTTCCTCTTCTGAAGCAGTTTTATCTATTCGTTTATATAGACTAGAATATTGGGATTTAACGCCTTGTCTGAACATTTTCGAAGTATCGTCTTCTTCTGCCGTCAACAGTTTGAAAACTTGTTTTCCTTTTTTCATCGTCACCTAAATGATATATATAAATTAGAATTGTATATTGGTTGTGGATAGGATAACTCACCGCCATTCTTAGGCACTGCAATATGAGGCATTCTCCACTGAGTACAAAGTGTACATTTGTCAGGGAACCCTCATCGTCGCAATACATAGTATCCAGAGGACTATACTGCTGAAGACTCCCAAGACGGCAGGCTTCCACGATCTGTAGAGGTTACATATGGATGTATTAATTAATACATATCACAAATAAAATATTAAAGTCTTAGAAACTGACTCAAAAGCTTTCAAAGGTACAAAACTATATTAAAAATATTATGCTTTAAAAATATGCCAATCGATATTTAAGAATAATTGTCCACTTCCACTTGCCTGTTCATCGTCGAGAAAATGAAAGTAATCCAGCGACTTGAGGGCCCGCTTCTTTTCGTCCCAAGCCTTCGTCATATAGGGACCGAGAACCTCCGCAAAGTCATAGTCATAGAGGACCAGTAGCTCGCAGTAGGCTGCGAGGTGCAAAGTGAAGCGTTCAATAGCAGGGACTCACTCAAAATGGGAACATTGTGGAACTTGGAGCAACTACCAGAGGCACCGATGGCACTACTGGTGGCACCGGTGGCACTGGTGGCGTGCATCTGTTTTTGAAAGATTGCCAGCACGAGGAGTAACGGGCACAGGCAACTGAACAACACAAACAGCCGAAAAAATCAGTGCGCCAAAGGAAGGCGGGTGTTGTTTCGGGCCAACCTATATTCGATGGAATACGAATACCTGCCTCGGGGAGCAGGTGGCACGTGACGGACTTGTGGGGGGGGTATTTTGTTATTCATTTTGATTGAATCGAATTAGGACTTAACGTTGTTTATTGCTGATTAAATTGGTGGGTACAGGCAATCGCAAATGAAGCAACAAAACACAACAAATCCCCAAAAACACACACAGGGCTATGTATAAATCGCGTGATTGGCCTATGTATTTCCCATTTATTTCGACATGAGCCGCAAATGTTGCAGTTTACCTAATTCACTTTCTTATCATCCTTAAGTGCGATAAAATTGGGAGTGGATCGAAATGATTTTTAGATTTATTTTTAAATAGAAAGAGAGATTGAAGCTGACCCGAGATAGGGTGAGTTTCTGTCAAATAAATCAAATTAAGGCTATCAGTATGATTCCAAAGAAATCGCAGGTCAATGAACAGCTTAATAGCTTTGCAAATAAGGTAAATAAGTATTGTTTTTTATAGACTATAATAAGAATTTATTAGAAATACTTGCTTACTTGCTGCCCTGAAGGTGTGTGTTCGTCTACAATTTTCCAAAAGTCCAACTTCGCCTATCAAGTCTCCTGGACCAAAAATACCCTCCACCAACTCGTTGCCCTATTTTAAAGGTTTTTTTTAGGAATTTCATATGATTCTATATAAAATCCATACATATTTATCTGTCTCCTTAATCATCTGGACTTCGCCCACCAGGATAAAGTATACGGTAATGGGAAAATCCGACTTACTCATAATATTTCGTCCAGCATTTAAGGGCAGCAGCCTTACCACTGGAACTAAGCGGGCACGCAGTTTCTGAGAGGCAAATTCTGCAGATCATTTTGTGATAAATTAATTTTACAACAAACTTTACTGGATTAAGTTTATAAAAACAGATTAGCGTAGCGAACAAAGAACACAAATGCCTTCTTTCCGCAATTGTGCGAGAACTATGCGGGGTCCGAATTATTGCCTTTTCCTTAAGTTCATATTTGATATATTTGTATATATAATTATTTATGTTTATTTGCATTTTTATATATTAATTACCGCCGCAGTAAGAAAGCCGGTTTTGTGTTTCGACCGCACCCGCATGGATATATTTTTCTTGACATTAAAAGAGACAGTATGTTCGTCATTTTCATACTCAATCCACGGATTGCTTAGGCTTATGATGCGGACCACTTTTTTGAACAGTGCCTTGAGATTTGAAATCCTTTTCTTCTCGAGAGTGTTGGCGCGCTTATACATTTCCTTAAGTGTACACAACAAAAACAAAAACAAACGAAAAGCACAACAAAAAGTGTTTTTTAAGTAGATAAAAGTGTTCTTATTTCATATTTATTTTGAAATATTTTGTGACGGGCACTGAGATAAAACAATTACATTTCAGAGCGTAAAATAAGATTAATATATAATTTATAAAATTATATTACAGAAATTATTATTATTATTAATTAAGGTGTAATTTTCTTCCTTGATATTACTTAATTTATTTATTTGTTAATTGGCAAGAAAATTTTTTTGTATATTTCTTTTCACGTTGCATTTTACTTGCTTAATTGTTTTTGTGAGGACATTCCGTAATATAATAAAAATATTAATTTATTTAATAAAATATAAACTTTTAGATGGAATGAAAAACCTGGAAATAAAAAACAAATAATTCAATTTTGCATAACCCTTCAACAACGATTTTATTTTTAAAACTGGCGCCATTAGGGAAATTTCCAAACTAGCCGCCATGCGCAGGCCGTGGCGGCGCATCATTTGAATGGCAAACTGGGAAATTTCCCTTTGTTGTTGCCGTGGAGATCGTTATTTAAAAAGGTTGTTTTTATTTAGTCGCTTGTACATGTTCCTACTCTAAAATAGCTCTTGACTACGACTAGAAATGGATACTAAAGTGGAGGACAGTGCTCCGGAGCTAGTGGAAGCTGAATGCAAAGTGAGTATTTGAATGCATTTTTCGACAAACATCTGGAAACTTTCTCTTTTTTCAGTTGGCCAAATCAACGGAGGAAAATCATGAGAAACCAGCACTTAGCATTGGATTGCTGCCAATTATGATCTTCCTGGCCGCCACGGTGACCACTGCGGTGGTGGTGGAACTGTTGCCACATGTCAACAGCAGATTTTTCCCCTGGCTCTCGCAAGAGGCTGCCGAAGATCAGCTGCAAGCCGCGCCCACATACGCCATCTTCGGCCGAAGTCCCACTGAGGAGCACCTTGTGCATGTGATAAATGTGCTGCAGCGATTCGGCTACCGGCGAGTGGACGTGAACGGTAGCTGGAACCTCCTCTGGGCCCACGATTATCCCTTTCTCACACATCCAAGCCTAAAGAGTCTCGGCCAGGATCAGGTGGTAAACCACTTCCCCGGCTGCGGCTATCTCACCAACAAGGTGGACCTGTGCACCACGCAGCTGCCTTTTCTGCCCAGAGCCTTCCGTCTGCCCGCGCAGCGCCAGGAGTTTCTGGACTACTCCCGCGACAATCCGCAGGCTCTCTTCGTCCAGAAACACAACGAACACAGGCACATCAAGGTGCGGGAACCGGCGGACATTGCATTCGGCTCCAACGACTCTTTTGTGCAGGAATTCGTGCAGCGACCTTACCTTGTGGATGGTCACAAGTTCGACATAGGCGTCTATGTGGTCATTACCTCTGTTAATCCCCTGCGAGCGTATATCTACACGGGTGATGTCCTCTTCCGGTACTGCCCAGTGAAGTACTATCCCTTCGATGCCGATAATGTGGACAAGTACATTGTGGGCGACGACTATCTGCCCACCTGGGAGGTTCCCTCGCTGAGGAAGTTCTACAATCGCTTCGGCGGCAGCATGCGCACCGTCTTCGAGGCCTACGTAAGGGATCAGGGCATGGATCCCTCAAAGATCTGGCCCCAGGTGGAACACATTGTCCGCACAACGATAGCTGCCAAGGAGAAGGACATTGTCAATATTCTGCGCTCCTACAGGACGCACAATTTCTTCGATCTGATGCGGTTTGACTTGTTCATCGATGAAGATCTGAAGGTCTACCTGATGGAGGCTAATATGTCGCCAAATCTCTCTTCGGCGCACTTCAAACCCAACTCGCTGCTGTACGAGCAGGTCCTGTACAGTGTTTTCAATCTGGTGGGAATTCGTCCTCTCAGTGCAACAGGTGGCACTTTGTAAGATATATTTTATCTTTTATTATTTACAAAAAAGAAATAAAATGTTGGATTATTTCAGATTCAGTGAAAGCAGCGAAATGCTCACAGCTGATAAAAACCTGGCCACCGATTTGAATAAATGCGCTGCCCACGACTGCGACAAGTCCTGCAACAAGGACGAGTGTGACCTCTGCCTGGCCTGCCTGAGTGGATCGCAGTACAAAATGCTGCAGCAAGCTCATGAGGAGCACCTGCATCGCATCGACATGAAGCGCCTTTTCCCCAAACCAATTGTAGGAAATATTTTAAACTTTAATCAAGTCTTTTACTGACATTTATATATCTATTTATTTTAGCTCGATCTGAAAAGCTTCAATCTAGCCGAAGAAACTATAAATATGACCAAGAAAAACGCTTGGATGACGCAGTGGTTCTACAACAAATGCCAATTTGATGCTACCTGGTGTACATAGTTTTAAATGAATATTTATGTAAATATGAATCTTGACCGCAAAGCCTTTTATGCTCAGCATTAGGAAATTGGCCACCGATTGTACTTAGTTGAAAACATATTTAAATATTTATATATGGCCATACAGTCATTGTTATTCAGTGCAAATTGGTGTTAATATTAGTAATTTAGTGATGAGTGAGATTTGCTCTTAGGTGCTTTAAATAACAAAGAAAAAGTGTTCAAATTTAGACAAATTCCCGTCCTTAAAATATTTTAACCTTAATATAAGCTAAGCAAGACAAATTCGTAATGTATTTATCATCTATGAAACTCCTTTAAATTACTGAAAGACTTTGCAAATAAATTATATTTTTAAAACAAAGTAAAGCTCTTTAACAAGTAATTATGAACTTTTGTTCACAAGTAATTATTTATTTGTTTTAAAAGTTATATGCAAGAAAACAATGATAGAACAAATTGCTATTAATAAAAGACCAAACTCTTAACATTTTATTTCTTTATACCCTTGAAGTTTGTAGTTATGCAATTTTTGACAATTTTAACAAATATATATTGTTCAGTTTATAGGGAAATGATTTGTTATTGCCCTGCAAACTTTTAACAAAAATTATAATGCAAGGCCAATAAAATTCGGCAAAGATCTACAAAACCCATCTTAATGATTTAATAAACTAATTGTACCCTCCTCTAATTTATTTACAAACTAAAAGATTAACACCGTCAATAATCAAACTCGTTCGCTGCATTGCGTTGCGGCAGGTCATTGTCCATTCTACTCGAAGCACCAGAAGGCGCAGGCTCCAATGAGCACTGGAGTTGTCGCCAGCGTCCTCGGATGGCGACATTGGCGGCATGGCGGCGATGGCAGAACGTTAAAGCGATGCCGGCTCGGCTCGACTTGGCTCATTTCTGCAGTGGTTTCCCGATGGCCAGCGTACACTTATTGCAAACCGATAAGACGCGAGATATGTCAATGTCAACATAAACATAAGCAGCGGAATAAATACACATGGGCAGTGGCAATCAATGCCGCTCTCCGGCGACCTCGTCGCAACCCGGGCTCCATAATCGGAGCTACACGAGGAAATGTCAGGTTTGATAAAATATTGGCCAGCACACATTCTTACTCAGGAAAGTCGTCGGGACTCGGTGAGGGAAGTTGCGTGGCGGCTGCGGGGAGGCAAGAGTCGCGACGGTGCCCCAGAGTCCGATAGAATAGATGGATGCCTGGACCAGTGTCCCGAGTCTTGAGCTTTTTTGTCGAAATGGAGATGGAGATGAAGACGGCGACGAAGACGCTTTGTCGGCAATTACTTGTGGCGGTGTGAAGCGATGGATTTATTGCTCCAACAGCTAATCAACCAGCTGAATTTATCGCTGACTTCATTCGACATTTAGAGTCTCCATACGCCATAGTCCGATACTCCGATACTCGGAGCTGTGCATTAGTTGTGATTGCGATGAAGCCGAGCCGCCAAGCCAAGACGAGTGTCATGGGAAAATAAAAAGCGCGGCTCAAAAAAAGGGACACCAATCACCAATCAACGGGGCGGCCGATGGACTGATAGGTGCAAATTGCTGCTTTGATAAAATGTGATTCCCCCGGGTCCAAATCAGTGGCTTAACAAGCAGGAAGCTTTTGAAAACGAAACTGAATATATTTTGTTAAATGCTTGTTCTACAGAATATTACTTGAATCATATCGATCGGAATCTCTGCTCCTCGAATTAATCCCCAGTAGCTGCTGCCCCTATAATTTGTTTGTATTTGTATGTATTGAACCAATAAATATCTGAATTTTTTAATGTAGCAATTAAGATGGACTGACTGCAAGGTATCGGATTCTACACTCTCGACTTGTGTGAACTGAACTTCGGTACTTGAAAGGCATTTGAGCTTCCGTTTAACGGTTAGACTGCTCCACTCCACTCCGCTCCACCTCTATCCCCACCACTCGGGTCCGCTCCTCTGCTCCGCATACCGGCCATAAACAACTTTTTCTCGGTTTCGGCTGCGGTGCCATCGTTCCGTAATTAATAGCGGCTCATGCGTGGCAATTTAAATAGCCGCTAATTGTAACCACCGTCAAACAAAACCAGTTAAAATGCCAGGAAATGGCCACCGTGCAGAAGAAGGCAGCGCCATAGCCATAGCCATCGCCATCGTGAGCGCCACATAGCCATGGTGCAGCCACATCTCCATATAGCCAGCAGCAGAAGCAGCTGCTCCCGCTCGCCCTCCTCTGAAATTTGTAATTCTGCTCTTAATGCCGGCGCATATTTCATTTGCATCTCGGCCTGGCCCAAACCGGAGGCCAGCTACCAAGAAGCTTAGGCAGGCAGCGGCGCAAATGAAGTACTCCGCAGGATGCTAATATGCGACCATGAGTCGAGCTGGTACTGGTTCATTATTTTTTTGCTCATTTTCGTGCTCATACTTAACACCAACTCGCACTAAGCTCTATATTGGGCGGGTTTTGGCCTTAACTTGGCTTTGGTTTCGGTTCAAGTATGCAAATTCTCTGGACTCTGGACATCTGTTCTTCTTAAGGTCGTTACCTTGATGACACCACCGTTACTCGAGAGGAGGATCCCATTATTTTTCATTTCTCATCGTAACCTGATCTGTGTACTTAAGTTTCCATTAAAAAACTGATTACTTTTACGCATGTATTTCCTCGGGAAGTCAAGATTTTTTCCTTAATAGCGCACTTGTACTTGTTTGCATTAAGTCGATAAGAAAAAGTGTTCAGATATTCTTTGAGTAGAAACTTTGTCGGACACGCTGACATCCTTATTAATTTAGTGTCCAAGATAAGGTTAACCTAACCAGTTGGGTAGACAACAAGGGCAAGAAGATCCCACGACAAATCCTCAGCTTTTGGTAACTTGAAACCGAAGAAGTATGAAGAATACCGTAAAGCGATACAAAACATCTTATAAATTCCTCTCTCATGGACGAGGGAAATGTCTCAGAACTTCAATTTAATGTTTAAATAGCAAAATTACAGCTCTTATAGGAAATACAATTAATTAGGCTGAATTGAGGAATTCGTATTGGGAGGAAAGACTGCTATCCTAATTAAAGTCCTGCGGCTTTAAAAGAATTTCATAAGAACAACTTTGTTTTAAGTAAGTAGGCAAGCATCTTGATTCAATTTAATCTGCTGATTGGTCGAAAAACCAGTGATTATTCGGATGGCAGCCGGCGAAATTGGAATTGCTCGCCAGATAAATGTGCAGGATAGGATGGGATGCTGGATACTACTGGGATACTGCCGCCGCTGCTGCTGCTGATTCGATTGAGCCAGGCCGATGTGATGATGCATCTTGGCCGCGGCACACAAACAAAGAGCTGCAAGGGACTAACCAACAGCCAACTATCCGGTTTGGTGGCCAAAACCCAGCACAGTTGGCAGTGGCAACTGCAAGGCGATGCTCTGCTCATGGCCTGGATCAATTTCAATGCCTCGCATCCGTTAGGTGACCTCGAGAACTTCAAAGAATTTGAATAGCTATTGAAAATTATGGTGCATGGATGAAATGGCCGCCGGCCAAAGAAAAGTGTTTGGAGCCATGGAACCGTGGAGCCATGGAGCATGGAGCATGGAGCTGCCGGTTCCGTTCGGTTCCCATATCCCAGACCAGCCACAATTCCAGATCCTTGTCTGCCTTCCACACAGATGTACATACATGAGCTCTGGAGTGTACTTACTTGACCCTAGACGGCTGGGTCTTGCTTTCCCCGCCCGATGAGATACTTTGCGCTATAAGTTTATGCAGATAAATGCGGCGACGTCTTTATTTAACAAGTAAACAAGGCCAACGAAAGGCCTCAACAGCTTTAAATGGAGTGGATCTGTTCTCACTTGAAAGGGTACACAGTAATGATTTGGCTTAAAAAGGTGTGAACACAAACTATTTATTAAGGAAATTCACAAGCTTTGCAGTTAGTAAGAAGGTAAGGTATTTCGATATAGAGTCGGAAAAGTTGTTAGAAAAATTATTAGGCTGAAGGTTTTTAATAGTTTAAAGATAATAAAGGTTAGGCATTGAAAGATATAATTTTAAGCTGTAGGAAAAGCCTTTGATAGAGAATAATATTGTAGATTTTATTACTGGGAGTTTGGAATCATGGAATACTTATTTTGAGCTTAAAGAAATCTTGGATTATAAAATTAACTATTTTTAAAACTCAAATATAATAAGATTTATATCTAAACAAATATTTATATATAAGAAGTATTTTCTTAATAGAAATTTTTAAATTAAATCAGAGTAAGATTATCTATTACCTTTCAATATATAAACATTCAAGGATATATATTAATAAATTCAAGGATTCCAATCCCTCCTGAAATACAAATGGACTCGTGGCATACTCTAACCTGGACTGGTCTCAAAAATGGGTCGAGCCCCAAAAAAGAACTCGCTTTCAAAACGCAATATTGATCTATGTTCATTGCCAGGAGATCGATTAAATATCAGGCGAAAGGGAAAACGCAGCAACAGCGCCATCAACAGCTCCGGCAAACAGCCCCCCCGTGGCTCCACTTTGGCAATCCGAATCCCAATCCCCGCCTGCCACTGCCACAGCCGGGTGCCGCCACCCACTCGGCATCGGAAAAACATGTGCCTATTGACAGAATATTGACAGAAGCTATTTCACTTTTCGGGGTGTGACAGACATGCCGGCGTTGCTTTTGCCGTTGCCGTCGACGACTGCACCGCCGGCACCCCATGCCCAATCCCTACACCCCATTCCCCAACCCTTGCTGGGACCAACTGGGAGTCCAACCAACCCCCAACCCCAAGTCGCCCAAAATCAGTAACTTGCGGCGAACTAGTCGGTGCGATAAGGGGCAGTCAGAGGGGTCCCTGGGAGGACTGGGTTTCCGTCTGTGCCAAAAGTTTTGACTGCGATTCAATAAACAAACGGTATTATTAAATAATGCGCTCGTTTTCGCAGCGTCGCAAGTTGGCCGAGAAATCGGTTCCGCTGCCCGATTTGTCTTATGCAGAGCAGCGACTGCAAATGGATTAATATCCATATATCCAAAGCCCAATTTTACACTGAAAGAAAATGCTGTTAAGTCTCATACCTATATAAGACATGAAGAATATTTCTTTCAACTCTATTTTTGCCAAGTTTTCTTAGAAACTAAGCCAGGATCAGCCATGTTGCAAGTGTATTAAACTTTTGAATATTTATATTATTGAGATTGTATATTCTTTTTACAGAAATCTTTCCCTTATTAAATAAAAAATATATTCTTTATAGCGTTTTTGATTTCATTTTAATACCAACAAAAATTTCTCCATGTGGAATCCCAGCGACTCGCGCCACTTTCTGCCTCCAAATTCGGCACGGCGCCGCTCGGAGGTGTTTTAATGAATGTTGCCAGGATACAGGTGAGGCCATTTTGTTATTTTTATTTGCTTTGACAGTCGGCACTTGAGCACCGGAGAAATCGGAGGAGTCGGAGTTGGAATCGTTCCGCGAACATTGGCCAGTGTTCGAGAGACTGAGGAAGCGATCGGAAATCGCGCCATGCGGACGCCCTTTGCCAACTTTGATTTTAATTTCTCGCCGGGCTGCCAGTGCGAAACGGCGGGAGTGCTCGCCCTAGTGTCCATCTCGTGCCCCGCCGCCACTTGTTCTTGCCCCACTTGCCTGCTGGTCATCATCCATGGTGCGCATCGGGACCTTCTGTCGGCGGTCCTTCAGCGTCGCGGTGAGTCCCTCCCCGAGAGTCTTGGCCGAAGTCGGCGGCCATGTGCTGTGTGCAACAATTTGGGGAATTCCTGCCAACGTCCTGCATGAATAAATCGAATATGGCTTGAGTATGTAAATTGCCGTTGATATGAGAGTATGTAAGTAAGTGAGGGCCCAAACATTTTGCACAGGTAAGGTCTACACCTTCGCCTGAGCCACTCAAATTAACGCCCGGGAAACGTGTGGCGTGCGACATTGGCCCCCTCAATGAACAACATGTGGAGCACGATGTGTGGGAAGCGGATATAGGGAAAATTTAGGGCGGGAAACGTCATTAAATATAAAGCTTATCATGTCGAACATTTAAAGCAAAATATTAATACCTGTAAAGGATAAAGCTTTCGTAGGTTTAAAAATTGTCGAGCTACTTGGCGTAAAAATCCTTCATAGAAAATTAAAAGATTAAAATGAAGAACAAATCATTGTTTACACAAAATATAATATAAACATTTTCCAAGGATATACTGATAATAATTCTTTATAAATATTATTAATTTATAAATCGTTAAATGGACTGAAATATTATCTGTTTATTTTTCGAATTTTAAAACTCAATAATATATTATTTTTAGTAAATTTTTCAAAATTTATTTATGTAAACTAGCTTAGTTTTTTATAGGTCCAATAATATTTAATTTTAAATAAGGTAAATCCTTTATTGAAATAAATTGCTTGCACAGCAATCATTAATGCAATATTTTTAAATTTAACAAAAATAGTTCTGAGAAAGCTATAATGTCTATAAATCGTACATAAAGTAATCAAAGATATTGGATAAAATCTTAAGAAGCTAATAAACATATGAAAAACATGAAAAGCAATATAAATTAATAAAGAAAAGGACTGTTACTGGTGTCCTTGAGGCTCAGAGCTATAAAATTCTAACAAATATAAACAGCTCATAACTTATATAAGCCCAAGGATAATCAAAGGTCTTAGGCATGCTCCCAATAAAATATTTCCCCCTAATCTATGCCCGTTTTTTTGTTTTTAAGAAAGTAGAGGCAATTCATAAATCATTTTTTATTGGAAAGAAACGTGGCTTGTGGCACACACTCACACTAGGTGGCTGACCCCAATTGGGCTAGGGCTAAAGCTAGGGCTATTTCAAAAAATTCACTCAGCTCCCAGCTCCCAGCCCTTTGCCCGGACTCCAACTCGGATGCACGTAAATCCAGTGAAATCTCGTTGAAAGGGAATTTGGCCATTAAAGCAGAATTTGATTTGCAATCGGGGGTCAGTGCGTGGATTGCGTGAACGCGAAAATATGGTGGAGGAGAGCCAATAGGGAATAGGAATAATTAAGTATTCCAATACACTCCCCACAAGCGGCGGTTAAGAGCAGAGCTCGCATGCAAATAAAACCTCAACAAGTCAAACCGGAAACCCAAACATTTCGTTCAGTTTGCCTTTCACGAACCCACAGAGAACGAGGTGTAGGTGTGGAAAAACTCCTCGGACCCCAGTCCTCGGACCCCAGATGTTGGACAGCCCGAGCTCCAACCACCTGAGATTCCATATATACTTACACCCGAGCTATGTATAGCCGATTAAGCCAGGATTCATGCCACCATTCATCCTGTTGTATAAATTAATGGAAAGTCCAGTAGCATGTTTTGACCATGGTTGGTAACCATGGCGTTGGGCCAGGCGGTAGGGAAAAATAGAGAGAGGTCACTTCGGGAATATGTATGCAAATTGGATTAGGGTGTCTCAATGACATTCTCCGGAGCCACATTTCACCCGTACGGGCCGAGGGTTCGCCGAAACACCTTGTAAGTGTATACACTTACGGCCGGACTTGGTATAAATCGCGGCTTAATTCATTAATTTACTCGGACATTGCCAAGGGGGAGGGTGTACTCTACGGTACTTTCCACAAATTCAGCCCACAACCTTCCAGTGGAGGTCCTTCGTCCTGTGGCCGTTAGCGTCGCTCGCATGCAAATCAAATTCAAAGACCTTTAGACGTGGTCAAGACTCCGAGCCAAGCGGTAGCGAGCGGGTTTTCCCAAGTTTTTATTCGCCCAGTTGTGACGCGTTTTTTCTACATTTCTTTTCTGTAATATGAAAAGTCACGGAGTGCTTGTCGATTATACAACTGAAAGTTATCAATTAATATAATAATTCGTTAAAAATATAAAGTAAAATAATGCCTATTAATTCAGTGTTTCCATAAATCAAGAGCCTATTACATTTAATTATTATCGAATAATTTAAACACTTTTTAATGTTAGTCAACTCAAGTTTTAAAATGTTTTAAGTGCTAATAAAATGCTTTAATTACTATAATGCTTTGTAAGGTCAATATGTTTACAGTGTATTTTATATTATTACCATTTAAAGGTCCACTTAAAACCCATACCTTCGTGACATAGAACAGATTTCATTATTATTTCGCAATCAAATTAAATTTTGTATATAATATGTAAGAGAGTGTGAGACGTTAATCTCTAATAATATAATTTCCCCACACATTTATAAATTAAAATCGAAAAATGTGTAGATAACTAAGGTCAATAAACTTGATTTTTTCGTCAGAAATATAAACACGACAAGGCTGTCCGTCCGTCCGTCAGACTTTTAGGCGAAAAATCGGCCACATGCCCGAACATTTTCAACAAAAGCCAGATTAATTATTTTCAGGCAGTGAACTCTTTCTCTTGCCTCCACCTCGTTCTATTGATTACCCTAAAAATAATTTGAGAAAGTGGAGACGGAGCTGCTAACTGCTGGGTGCCTTGGCTTGGCGGATCCGATTCCGAGGTTGTTGTACCTCCGACTTCGATTCCAGCCGCCTGCCAAAGTGTTTTCGTTAGCGCAGATAAGCTGCACGAGATGATCTAGTAACCACTTCCTAAATAGAGCATCAACAAAGGGCCTTACACAGACAGAGAGTACGTGTGAAAACTTTCAATTCATTTACGTACGTAGTTTGGCTTTTTCGTGGAATGGCTTTCAATCTTATGGCCAAGTTCTTTCTTCGCGGCAAGTTGCCAGATGCAAAGAGTTACTGGCTGGCACTCAGGCCGATAAGGGGGGCCATAAAACTAAATTGCACCAATGCAGGGACTTTATTTTTTTTTGGTTTAACTATACTTATTGTTTAACCGAGGCAGCCACATGTTGCAGGCTGTCATAGTTCCGCTGCCGAAGCGCATCGCGTGATTTGTGCTCCATATATCTACTATATAGATATAGTATATGTGTGTGCATTTGAATTTCCATGCGGCTAAAGTTAACATGACAGTGAAAGCCCCAAACTTAAGGCCAATATTGAAATCGGAATAACAACATGACATTTGTTTTACTGCTGTCTTGTGTTTCTCATGCGAGAAAATTCGACAGTTTTGTCAGGGATTGTCAACATGTTGATTTAATACAATTTTAACATAAAAATGAGGGATAAATAAAATGTTTGAAATAGAGAAAATCAAGTTCGTAATGATGAAAATGTATTTAGGAAACGGGATTGTTTTAAAACGTTCGAAAAACATAATTAAATTATTAAGAAAGCTGTTTAGAAATAAATGAAGAAGTCTTTATGAATAAATTGTATTCTTAAATATTATTTATTTAGTATTTGAATATGACATACTATTAGCATTATTCTTACTGGCTTGTAAATTAAATTATAAGTCGAATTTTAGACAATTATTTTATTTACAATGCAAGATTTACTTAACATTTATTAAATATAAAAATCATAGGTGTTTAACGATTTATGGAAATACAACACACATATACAAATAATATGTATTTAAACAGAATTTTCGTTAGATAAGTAAGCAACCGCTATAAAGTTCAAAGTGCCTCAAAGGAAACCCTCCCACGAGTAATGGAGCGCAACAAATTCAACATTAACTAAGGAATACTATCAAAATGAGGTAATGGCGACTTAAGAACTATAAAGTAACGATTCAATCATGCACTTGAAATTGGTTATATACTAAATACCTATATTTATATATACTTAAATATGCGTGGTAGTGGAAATGGTAATGGATATTTGACGTGTTCGATTCGATACTTAGCGGACTCCTTGGGACTGTTCGGCCTGTCTGTGTTTGTTTTGGCCGCCTGGTCACAAGGTCAGGCCATCGTCATCATCAGAATTAATATGTGTAGGTCAAAGAGGTTATATACCAAGCCAGTATGTTCAAGGTAAGGCCTAATCGAAGGCCCGCAAAGCATACTCAACTAGTGGCTCCGATCTAGGATTTAGGGCGTAGCCAACCTATGGCATTTGGATATTGGATAAGCCATCTCTCTCGCGGTACGACGTCCTCATTATTGGGTTGACCCCATTTAAGTGTGGGATGTGCCAGGGCCACCAGGATGGAGTGCGGCTCCAGCTCTGGCTTCGTCAGAGCGGGACGTGACTAAGCCTGGAAAAGTATGTCACCACGTGGGCCCCTTTGGCCAAATCTCAAGTTTTTCCGACTCCGCCATGCAGGAGGTTAATATGAGAAATGGGTTCAACATCTGCTCCGCGTTCTGGTCTTGGGTTCGGAATCGGGCTCGGGCTCCGGTTTGGGCCTAGGCCTGGGCCTGGGTTTTTGGTAAACCCGTTTAGGTTGCCGCCCTCATTGTGTTTTTTGTCAGTTCTTTTTCATTTTTTTCCCCCTGTTGGTCCGTGTATAAATATCCTATAGACAGCAGACAGCGCACTGGAAATATTTTAATGTACCTACGATAGTGCCGTGGCCGCTCTGCCGGCTGCATTAGATGCAGGTCACAAGATAAATGGCACAGAACACGATTACACATATTGAACAAGCCGAAAACATGATCGAATTACTGCAATTTCGTGTGGAGCGTTTTACCGCGGAACCAAACCCCAAAAAAACATTGTTTCCCTAAAATGTTTTAATTTGTTTGCCAGCCTTCCGACCAAATTAATTAAGCAGCCTCAAATTATTAATCGAAAACATGTTCTCAAACATTTGCATGGTCACTATGGGGATTATGAAATCGATGCTTCTTAAGCAGTGATGATTCGTCTTTCTTGTAAATCGAACCAAATTGATTGATTTGAGTTGAGATTTTCCTTAATACAGTTTTGATTGGGAAAATATTGTAAGGAAAATGTTGTTCAACTTTAAATTGTTGGTCATTATTTAACAAGAAAATCAAAAGTCATTGTAAGAATCTTTACAATACTATTTATTCGTAATAAAAATATATTTACATATTGAGTTCATTTTAAAAACCTTTATTTCAAAGTCAATTTAAAATTATAAATTAATTCAATTAATCTTTAGAGCATAGAGTCTCAAAAATATCATAATTGAATCCTTCTTTTAAATATATTGATTAATATAAGGTATGCATAGCTGCTTTTCGATTTCATGGATATGCATCCTGGATTTAATGTTTTAATATAATAAATGCAACAAATGCATCCTGTTTTTTCTGTTTTTATTTAAATAAATATCATTAAAAGAAATCCATTTGTGTTTTCTAAAATAAACGATCTGAGCTTTCGCTAAATTAAATTCTCTTCTTATTCCTTAAAAAAACAAAACAATGAAAACATTTGCATTTAAAACTCTTCTGTCTTCATGACTTAATTCCAGCACCTCTGAGACCGTTTGATATAGTCACGAAATATCCAGCAAATTACCTATTGTATAAGCGGTGCAAATTTGTTGCCAATAGTTAGATAATTGAAAGAAACCCATTTGCATGTGCGAACGCAACCGAATACAAGAGCTGCAGGATTAATTGCGGACTCGTCCGCTTCCGATAGTTCTCAGGCTTGTTTATTATTGGGAATATATCAAGGTTCATTGGAGTGGTTGTTGTACCTACCGGCAAGCGAAACGGGTTTGCTGCTGCCACAAAGATCCGAGAGCAGAGTGGGCTTTGGTTTTCCACAGAGACAGATAGCAACAAAGAGAGAAACCGGCTTTCTGCGTCTGCGTCTCTGGCTTTCTGCGAAGAATTCTCCGCCGATAAGCTTCACTAGCCGAGCAGTCTTTCCGGACCATTGGTGGCAGTAGCACTTCGACGGCGGCGCGCTAAACAACAAACCCGGATCGGATCGGATAGGCTCAAGCGGTGATCGAGATCGGCATCCGTATCGGGATCGAGATATAATTGCAGCAATTTAATGCGGACGCTGTACCGCATACTTTGTCGTTTGCAATCGGAGACTTTGTGAACAAAGAACGTTTAAGAAATTCGCCAAGTTCCCCAAATAATCGCCTTCGGTATTGAATTTCGAAAAAAAAAGAAATAAGAAAATAAAAAATCGTTTCCTAGTAGTGAGTGACAGGTATCTGGCTGCCCGGGATCCCCATTAATTTCGAACCGATCTGATCGACTTTGATCTAATCCGAAGGCAAGGTCGTTTGGGGTCCATTCAAGCGAAGCCACAAATTGGCCATTTGAGCGGCTTAGAAAAACACGGATCGATTTCGGCTTCGGTTTCGGTTTCTGTTTATGCTCTCCGAAACGAAATTCACTGAAGAAGACGTGCTGGATGCGGAAGGACCGAGCAATCTTAAAAAACACACTCAAAAAATGTGCTTACTAAGCCAATGTGCCAGCGATGCCCCCAACTATTAATATTCAGTGCGGGTCCCAAAAAATGTCAATCACTTGATTACGGACGACAAACAAACAAAATCAGTGGAGTGCTCGAATTCGGGTTGCATAAATAAGGCGACCGACCGACCACATGGAAAGTTAAAATTAAAAGTCAGACTGTGAAGATACGACCATTTTTCTCCGTGGTTCACATCGCAGCTCGTTTTAACCATTCAAAAGGTATAATTGAACTACTTCGTATGTACATATTTAATCGGCTCACAGTTGGTGTTTTTTGGGGGGAGAGTTAATATATATAAATCAAGTCTTTTTGCCACAGACAAAAATCAAATAAGTCTAAAGTGGCAGAAGGTGTATGTAATACTTAAAAATAACTTTGCTATGCTGTAGGTTTTTTAAGTAACAAAAGTCTATTGTCACTGTGGTTTCCTAAATATTAAATCTCTATATATTTAAAGGTAATCAATTTTCATTGGGTAATTTATAAAATTACAAATTACTACTAAAAGCAGGTTTAACATTTCGCAAGGCTTTAAAGTTAAATCATTTATATATCTATTAAAAATGTCTCTGCCAAATACAATATTTATTTATGGAGTAAACAACAAGACCTATTATTATTAATTACATTATGGTTTGTTATTCAACTACGTAAAAAGAAAACTATTATTATTTATTAGATAATGGTTAATCATTGAACTGCCCGAATCCGTATACGTATACAAATTTATTTTCAAAATGTAAACAATTAAAACTCTCCAAAAATAGTAAAAACAACTGCTAAGCTATTAAGGATAATATTAATAATGTTAATAATATTTAATTGACCCTGATATATAAAAGCAATTTGCATGATATTATCAGTAACTGGCGACTACTCAAAACTCACCAATAAAAAATAGTTGTTTGCTTGGAAAATAATTTATGCTGCAATCTAAGATCTCTTTTGGCTAATTTCCCAGTTAACAGCGACTTATAAACTGTTTATGAGGATAATCCCCGGCAAATGTTTGAAAAATCAAACCATATGGCGGATCTAATCAAATCGTTCACTCCATGTTGATGGATTGCATAATACATTCATCTGCAGCCAACTAGTGAGCTGTCTGTCGACTGTTTGTTGCAGGAACTGGCTATGTCGGCATCGGTACAAATTTATATATATTTATATATATATATTTGTATCTACACGAACACGATGGCTACCAGCCAACGCAAACGCAAAAGCAAACAAGCTATGTACATACCTGGGCACTTAGCTTACTCTACTCTGCCTGTGCGTCGCGTCGCGTCGCACTTGGAGGCAACAACAGCGGCGGAGCGACCTTGCCTGACCCACTTTACTCGGGGCAGTGCCAAAATTGACAGCTCTGCGGCATTTTACAATTTATGCTGCAAAATTACCCATAATGGCGGCGCTTTTTATGAGCGTGCGTGCTGGAGCATCGAAAAACCATATATATATAGTATATATGATATATGTATGTGAACGAGCTCAGCACCGTTCTCTGCTCGAAACTTTTACCATTTCTCATTTATAAAATCCGACACGCCGCTGAGGGGTGCAGTCAGCCAAAGGCCGTTGGCCGCTGCCCGCTGCCCGGTGCCCGATGGCTTATTCCCCGATTACTGGTGGTCGCTCTATGATTTATTTTATGCAACGCGCGCGCAAGCCGAGTCCATATATTTATTAATTGGGGGGCAGGCTGTTGGCCTCTCCTAAAACGCCAAATTAGACTACTGGAAAGCCATCCGATCTCTGCATCCCGATTAACAGTGCCCGGGGACGAGCGCTTAGAGTTAATTACATCGCCGGCAACGAGCATCGGGCATCGCGCGCATCGCGCACTGAGCGCGTTCGTTGCTTAAGTCTTTCGTTTGGCTGCGAGGCAACGGGACGCACATCCAGTGTATGTGGCCCTGGAGCCCCCCGCTCGTCGCTAGTTCGCACTGGTAATGGCGACTAGTTCTCGGCTATTGCTCAACAGTCTGGAGTCGTTAAAGTGTCGTTCAACTGGGTCTTAAAAATACAATTCGGAGTTGAAGCCGCGGCCCGACCGCATGCAGAATGAAGAACAATAACTGTGCGAGGCGAAGGCACATAAAGACATTTATTTATGCTCGACGCCCACAATGTCGCCGCTGCAGTCTGCCTTTCTGCCGGCCGTACCGCTCTCACATCGTGCCCGTACCGCTCTTGGCCAACTCTCAGCGCGTCCCATTTGGCGGGGCCCAGGCCAAAGCCTGATGCGGCTCAAGCGGTTGAAGTGGAAATAAATTTTTGCTTTATTGAGGAGAGCAATTATGGCCTACAACGACGCGCCGATCCCTTACAACGGCTGCAAATAGATTTTCTGTTCTTTAACACAGTCCTAGCCTCCGCTCCAATCCCAAACCCAATTGTGGTCCGTTTGCACTGAGAGAAATTGATTTTTAAGTAAAAGGATCTTGGTTAAACTGCCAATCAAGGCTTAAATAATAATTAAAGATTTTTAAAAGTCATAAAAACAATATATTTCATTCTGAAATAAGCAAATAAAAAAAATAATAACAAAGTTTTTTAAGTCAAAATAAATAATTTAACAAATAAAGATCAGTTAATAAAATAAATTGAAATATTATTTAGTATATTTTTTGGTCTGTTTATTATTTGTAAAATATTTCATTTTCGAAAATAATTTCATAAAATGAGCTCCCTATTTTCGCTGCGTGCATTAATGCCCCAAGCCTCCAATCCGCCAGCAAGCCATCAGTCACAGTCTTTGTCTGGCCGTCTACGTGGCTTCCCTCATCCGTTGACGGTTGGTAATCCACCAGACTGAAGCTGAAGGCTGGCCAACGCATAAGTTGGAGGACCTGGACGTGGATGTGGATGTGGCTGTGGCTGTGGATTTCGATGTGGAAGGAGCTCAGCTTGATGCGGCTTTAACAACCAAACAACCATTAGACGACGGGGATGGGTATTTAAACCGCGTTGGCAATGCGAAAATAAATGTAAATCAACTTTGCACAGAGCCTGAGTGCATTTTCTTATAAAAGTTCACATAAATTAAGCCAATTAATTTCGTGTCTGCCAACGGCCCGTGGCTGGGTGCCGATAAAGTCGAGATTCAATTTGAGTGCTCAACACGCTGCCTCTGGGACTGGGATTCGCGTTGGGGATTCGATCGCCGATGGCTGTGCCTGGGGCATCACGAGCCCTCGAATAAGCCAGACGATGCTGCCTCTTTGGCCAAAGCCATCTCTCCAGCTCCATCTCCATCTCCATCTGCATCTGTAGCTGTCTTCGCTGTCAATCCCACGCACCATTTTATGACGCTGCTCGCTAGGATTGCTGTTATTGCATTCATTGGAGTCTTTTATTTACATTTTTATTTTATTTTCCCTGCGTTTTCCCTCGTAGGATCGAGGGAATCGTTGGAACCGGAGGAGCCATAGCCCCAAAACAAAGCGGCAGCATGACGGATAAAAAAAGACGGAGAGCCGACAGGCGAAACGAACGAAATCCGGACGATGGAGGAGACACAGTGGGGCAGTTTATTCTTGAATAATTTTAATAAAGACTGGAATCAAATGATATGCATAAAGAATATATACATTATTGGTATATATATGACCGGGGGAATAGTAGTAAAATAAATGAGTATTTAGATAGAGAGTTTATTTTGAATTTTTGGTTAGCATAATGAACCACTGTGCGAGGGCGATGGCGATGACGGTGTAGATCTTGGGGTTTCTTAATATTTATCAGACGATGATGGCGAGCGAGCCGGAGACCCAAAGCCGAACTCGAAGCTGGAGCCGCGGCGGCGTTGGCGTTGGCACCCCGACTAATCGAATAGTCAGTCTGCGGTCCAGCCCCCGTGGTCTGCAGCTGAATCCACATCCGAGACTGGAGCGGAGCGGTACTGTACTGTAGCCGGGGATACTAAGACACATTGTTTGGGCTCTTCATTTACAATCGGCTGTGAACTGCAGGCCAACATCTCTGCTGAGAGCCTGCAGCTGAACCATGAACGATGTCTAGGCCGCTGTGCGTTGTTAATTATAGGAAAATAACTGAAACAAAGGCAAAGAAACGCAGCGTCGTTGTCGGCCAACTGTTTGGAATTGTTCAGATGAAAGGAAAATATCACAGTCGCTATAACGATGATAATGAGTAACCGCTGAAGTTCATAAAAAAGGGGTACATCACTGAACTGTGAAAACTTGGGGTATCACAGAGCATTGATAATTATGATAGGTAGCTGTGTTAATATTTTATATATTTTACAAGAGTTTTATTTATAGTTCCTGGTACTATCAACATGTTTTTTAAAAGCGATCTGATAAAGAAAATTAGCTTGGCCTTGAGAAATATTTGCAAAGAATGTGCAAGACACAATGCAAATTCTTAGAAAGCAGTAAGGTCTTTGTGTCGATCAAAGATAGGATTATGCAGTTAGACTGAGGAAAATTGGTAACCAGAAAATAACTTAAAAATAGTTAAAGTAGTAGCTTGTAAAGAATTTCTATAACCCTTTTCAAAAAGCCTTTGAACATTTATGCACCAAGTATTACTCCCCAGCTTTCAAATGTTTTTCCCTTTTTGAAATCTGCTCTGCTTTTAAGCGGCCCAAACTTTTGCCCCCGAAGGCTTATTTAATTCAGTAAGCAATATGTACAGAGCGTTTTATGGGTCGCAATTAAAATACAGGAATAATATATTAAAAACGCTGCAATTCTCGGACATGCAGTAGTAGTTTATCCCTGTTGCTTCCATTCCGCGCAGCTATGGTGGCTTTATGCGTATTTATTTTACCCAGCGAGGCGCACCCAGAAACACGCCCGCAGCTGCGGCAATAAAAACTTTATAGATGCAGATATGTACATACACTGCGAAAATCGCCAGCAAATACCTGAGCACAATATATACATATCTCTTTCTCTATATTGTATGTATATTGTACGTGTATCTGCTGACGAGCTGACAGACAGACAAAACCCCAAAGACGGAAAGGAACGGCCAGCGGCCTAAGTCCCAGTTCCAGACCCCAGACCTGGCCAAAGCCCAGCCCCACCCTCCATCCCCATCCCCAGGCCCAGTCCAGATCCCCATCCCGAGTTCCCCATCCCCTGAAGTCAAAACAGGAAAGGATAGACTGGGCTTCTAGCTTGGTGAAGGACGGTCGACGGTCGCATGGGGGACACGAACGAGCCACGAAATAAACGTTGATTACGAGTCTGCGCCGCTAGCTGCTTTGCCGTCTGCTAGCGATTGCACTCGCAAAAAATTGAATTCTACAAGTATTTTTAATGCATTTTTCTAGCTTAAGAAATATGGAAAATTGGGGAAAATGTAATCTGTAAAATGCTGACGGAAAATCTCTAAAATATTGGGTACTTTCTTGGTATGAAACTGATTTAAAATATTTCTAAGATTTTATTGTGGTTTCAGAAGAATATAAAAGGTCATTAGACTTTACCTTTATTCTGCAATTTAAAACCCTTTTAGAAATTATAGATACTGTGGGCATATCTGATGATTAGTATATCGCTTTATAATGTTGTGATATTCTCTTAGATATTTTTAATAAAATATAATCGAGAAAAGATAAAAATAATCAATCAATAACAGATATTTTCTTTATTTAAAAATTCGATATATAAAAGTTATCAATATTTACAATTAATTTTTAGCAGAAGATAAATTTAGATCTAATCTCATTCGTATCGATTTCCATCTCAATAACTTGACTTTTGTTAGGCATTCAGCCATAGTTAAATCTTTAAAATAACTTAAACTAATGCTTCCTTAAATATCCCATTTGAAACCCTTTTAAATCCCTTAGTTTTCCAAGTGCAGTTGTTTGTTGCTGCCCGCTGTCTGGCTGCAAGCTCTATTGTCGTGAAGCAGATTAGTTTGCCATCAGGTTCAACTTTATTTGCAACACAAATTTTCATTCTACTTGTGTGCAGCCACGGCGCAGTCGCAGCCAGTTGGCGAGGCTGATGCAGCTCTGGCCCAGCCCGAATCCGAGTCCAAGTCGAGTCCCAAGCCCAAACCGAATCCGAATCCAAGCCGAATCCACAAAAACACAAAACCAAAACAAAAACAAAAGCAAAAAAAGAGCTCACGAAGCTGCGTGCTGGAAGTTGCAGTTTTGTTGCAGCTTGGATTTTGAACCGGAGCTGAGGCAGCCCAAAAATTGAACAACGCCCAAAATCTTGTTTCGCTGCAGAGTGAACTCACGAGCTCACCGCCGCGCCCGCAGTGGAGTGGGAATATATACTCGTCCATGGAGCCATGGACCACGGCAGACCACAGACTAGACCAGAGACTAGACCGCAGACGAGGCTCGGCAGCAGGAAGCATTGATCATTAGCGAGGGTCGAAGTTTACATACCCTTCACTTGGTCAGCACCAAATGGGGCCTAATAGATTTCAGGGCACTTTGTCAATTTGCAGTCTATAAACAAGGCCATTGGGTAAAGACGGTGAAAGAGAAGAGATTTAATATATCCTTTCTCCGGATGATTGCGAACATATTGCCAAGATAATGAAAAAATCATGGCTCTGCTATAAATCGGTCTAAATGATTTTCAAATTATTTATGGCCAAAGTGACATTAAAAATGTTAGTAAAATTTCATGTTTCATGTTCATTTGAAGATACTAATTTATGCAAGGACTTGCCCCCTTGCACATTAAATGGAGTATAATGATTTTTACACATTTGCGGATAATAATGGAAATCCATAAAGTTGGGAAATCAATATTGCAATTGGCTTGTTTTTTATTTAGAAAGCCTAATGAATAGTATAGGTTTTGGTTTATATGATGTAAACAGTATAATGATATTATTTTACTTGTGTATAATTTCAATGCAGAGTTTCAGTTCAGTAAGAAGATATTATAACAAATAAGGAAATAAATATTAATAGCTCTTCTCAAAGGATGAAATCAAATATATCTCCTACATTGAAGAGAAACAATCTATTGTATCTATGTCTCTGAAAGGTAGAAATATATACAAATTTTTGTTTAAAGATGTCTTTTACGATTTCTTTGCAAACATCTTTCCACAAATTCTTCTGACACCTCGTTTTCGTAGCTCCAAACTCATAAATCGGAATATAAAAGAAGCAAAATTTTGTTTAATAACTTTGCTAATTAGGTCACCTTTGGAGCAGCAGAGACTACAAGCTGGTTAAAGGAGGAGCATGGCATGGCCATTCATCTGCCCAAGTGTTTCTTGCTCCCTCGTCTCATAAAAATTTCTGAGTAGCACAAATTAAGCCATTTTGGGTGGTAATAAATTCAACTGACTCACACTCCCTGGCCAGGCCGAGGAGAAATGTAGTCTTGCCTGAATGCGCGGCGTTATATGAACGATTGTTTAATCCTATATATAGACCTGGGGACCAAGACCAAGACATCGAGGCGTTGGCCGCAGATCCAGCTCGGGATCTCCAACTGGAGCCGGGCGACTTCATTGCCAGTAGCTGGAGCTGGCCAGGCTGTCTGACTGGGAGTACGGGTTTCTAGTATGTGTGTTAGGAGAAATTCGGTCAAATGGCACACAAATATATTGTGAGCCGCCGTGTGTTACGTTTGTTGCGCAACAGCAGCCGCTGCCGCAGCCGGAGCCCCGAATTGCGAACGGGATTGGTATTAGGATTGGGATTGGGCTTTGGGAACCGAGAGTGGAACTGGAACTGGAACTGGGCCTGGCGCTTGCCGCCTGCCGCCTGGCGATACTTGCAAATGAATGCATTATCGGGGCGCACATTTATTCAAGCCAAGCTTCAGCCTATATGCACACAGATTCATTATGTGTCTCTCGGCCTTTCTAAGCCAAATGCGGGCCAGGCCAGGCCAGAAAATATTGCAACACGCCGGCGAGGCGGCCAAAAGCGAGGGTGTCGGGTGGCCATAGCCATAGCCATTGCCTCGCCTCCAAGTCCGATCTCCGGCTGCCTGGGATCCGACTGACATAACTGGTCATTGGCTTGCAGCAGCTCCAGCTTCAGCTTCAGCTCTGGCTCTGGCTAAGGACTCGACGATGCCACTTAGATGCAGCTGCACAAACTGGAAATTGGCAAATACAGCTAGCACGAACAGCAGACGGCCAAAACCGGATTGGCAATAGCTCACCGCGGAGCTGTTCGCAAAAAAGCCTGAGCTCGCAATTTAAGCAGCCTCGGCAATGCGAGGTTCACTTCGTTTCGGGCCACAAGGAGCTGTAGTTGATGCACTGAGAAAATATCATTTATATTTATTTTATTTCAAAAATTAAACAGGCAAATAATATGGTGTTTGTTAAAAGTATAAATAAATATTCAAACTTCAAGAATACATTCAAATCAATGTTGGCTAGAAGATTTCAAGCTTCCTTTTTGTAGTTTCTTTAGGGTTTTCGGTCTCCCAAGCATTAAGTAGAATCTCCTGGAAGTCTTCGCTCAGTGGATAGCCCCTGCAACTGCGACTGCTGCTGTCTGTTTGGCCAGTTTTGTAATTACGTGGAGCACACACGTGAACGCTAAGGGCCAACGAATGCGGCCAAGCAAATGGTCGCAGGCCAGGATTTGGTCAATGATTCGCCGCCAGTGGCTACTGTCCGCAGGCTCCTCTGGATCTTTAAACCTCCAATCTTCAGCGATTCTCCAGCGTTCGGGGCAATCAGAGAAGAACCCATTCTTTGGACCCAGATTGCCACTGTGTGTTGTGTCGGACGGTGCCCCTCAATTTGCCCCAACAGCTCGGCGGGATGAGTGCAAAAAGCCTACACTGTCATTTCAACACCGTTTAATGTCCGCTGTCATTTGTGTCAGCGTTCCGGTCCGAGCTTTATCATCTTTCACGCTGTGTGTACTTACCAATTTGAGCGATTTGGGCTAAGAAAACGAAAGCCGTCTCGATCTGTTTCTCGATTCCCTTCGCTGGCGAGAGCGAAAAAAGAAACAGAGGCACATTCCCTAGGGTTTGCGGAATTTTCATTAGAATAACGAGTTTCCACAGCGGCGGCAGCGGCAGCAAGTAGACCAGAAACACGCCGACAAGCTGCGAATCGTTTTGTAAGAGCAAAGTGCTGACTGCGGTGAAATGCGTCTAAAATACCGCTTGTAATTGTCGCACATGATTAAACGTAATAAAATCTCTCTGCGTTTAGACAGTCGAGAAGACGTGACCGCTTGAATGACCGCGTTCCCCGGCCAACGATGACCGATATGATGACTCCGAGAACAAAGCCCCAGCATAGACGTAGTCGTAGCCCAATTATATGGCATACACGGTTCTTGCTTTTGGGCCGGGAAGCACATACTCTTAACCAGGCACGAGCTGTCCAACCCGTCAGGTAGCCCCATAAACCGGTGACTCTCGTTGACCGAAAGCAGATGAATCGACACTTCACTTGGCTTTAATTGCGTTCAGTTATATAAAGGTCATCGGGGGGTTTATGAGATCAGCCACAAAAGGATCATAGATATGGCATTCTGTTAGAAACAAGCAAAACGAAAGTTATTAAGTTATTATAAACATTTAATTTGACATAACTTCGTTGGCCATAAAGTTCGTAGGTTTTGCCAATGTCGTAACCTTTTCCCAAGGCACTTCAGATTTAATTTGTAGTAAATACTATTGGTAAGCGATTTCAAGGTAAATATCTTATTTAATTGTTTTGCTAAAAATTTTTAAACATATTTATGAATTTAATTATATTTTTGAGACAAAATCAATGCCTACTTTTCTTGTTGTTTTGGGAAAGATTAACTATTACTTGCTTAATTACAAATAAATGTTTTTACAAGTAATGTTCGATGGAAAGCATTGTTATTTTCAATTTATTACAATTTTAAATAATACAAAAATATCATTGCCAATTGTACTTACAAAATAGTAAAAGAAATAAAGAGAGAAATATTATACAAGCAATAAAATCGATTCAAATGTTAAAAGTAATTATGATTGCAGATCCATCATCCATTCTGGTTTAATCTTTGAAAACCATTCATATGGCTCCAAATGAGATAATCTCCATTACAGCATATAAAATTCGATATATTCGGCTGGCAATTTATGTCAGCTAACTACCGAGGATCTGCACAGATTAATGGTGTCGATTGTAATGGGCAAGCTAAAATAATTGAGACAGGAGATACCTCTTCGTCTTCGCTCCGTAACCTTTTAAAGTGTTAAGTTCATAATTTATGCCCATTTCAACATATTGCCAAACCGCTTTCAGCCAAATCATTTCTCTTGCTCGTATGCGAGTAAATGGCCCAAAAACACAAGTACTTCGGCTCTCAAGCTTCAGGTCCAGCTCCAGCTTCAGCTTCAGCTCCGGCGGCGGAAAAACATTGACCAACTGGTCTTAATCGCTGTGAAAAGTCGTTGCTCAGAGCGATTGCATAAAGCCAGGCACCAAGCCAGAGCATTTTGTTAATTAATAATATTACAACTCGGCCTGCTGTTTGAGTATTTTGTTCACAGTGCCAAAAACAGAGCGCGGTGCGACAAATAGGCATTCGTAGATCTCTTAATTGCATTATTTATCAGCCGCCGCACAAATTGCTCTCTTCTGTTGGTCATGGCTACATGGCTTAAGGAAAAAATGAAAGTGCTGCAGTATTAATTATGAAATCTAATTCGATTTCGTAGCCGCTGCCCAAGTCCGCCCCGAACGGAAAATGAAAGTAGACAAAGTGGACGGTCGGTCAGCCGTTGCGCGGACCGGAATCCGGAATCCGAGCTAAACTTTAGCAGTTCACACTTGCATTCCCCCCCTCCGAAACCAAAACCGAGACCGAGACCAAGACCGAGTCCAAGCCGATCCCAAATGGCGATGCAGTCCCCGACTTTGAGTCCGACCGCATTCGACTTGGCCCACAAAAAAAAGTTATGCATTTGGACGATGATTCGGCGTGGTTTGTGGCTTTCGGTCACCATTGCATTGCACAACCGATCCCTCGATCATCTAATAGACCTTTTTCCCAAATCTGTAGATGCAGATCAGCTGCCTCGATTCCATTTAATTGATCAATGATGATGCATTACAAGTTTTCTATTAAAATGGATCCCTAATTGAATTACCTTGAGACCCCGAATTAACACTATCCATTCGTTACGCATTGCGTTATAATTAATTTTTAATAACTAGTCTGGAAAGAAAAGAAAATATCAATTTTCTTGTTGTTAATGGAATTAAATGAATTTTGAGTTCAATTTTAAAGAAAACCTTTGATTTTTATGGCTTTTGTTAATATTTAAAGAATTGCAGAGACTTCTCAAAGAACAGCAGAGACTTTTTAAGCTTAAAAACAACATTAAAAAGATTAAACTAGTTCTGAAAATCAATTAAAAATAGTAAATTCCTTCTTCATTCATTCCAGTTTATTTTTTAGTAACAACTCCCAGCTTTAACTTTTTCTGATAATTATGATGATTACCTTACTGCCTGGTGTTAATGTTGAATAAACAAAAACATATTAAATGTAATCATCAACAGCTTTCGAGTTATTTGCATTTGTGGCCAACAAATAAAGGAGAACTTCATACAAAAAAGCTTCATTAAAAAAGTAAACGTTTATTTATCACGAAATTACAATTAAAGGCTAAAATTATAGGCTAACTAAACAACTTGATGTATTTATTTATTAAGCAAAGGCTCCACAGGATCTTGCCATGCCTTAGCACCATCTTTAAGGCGAGATTAAGCCACTTAATTATCTTAAGAGATTCTATACGATCGTATCTCTTGTTAATGACTACTTAACCTTAATTTTTGGCAACTCCTTTCCTCATTGCAGAAATGGCTTCCACTAGTAGCAGTCAGCCGGAGCAGAGCCGGTCACATGCCATCCCGCTATGCCGCCTGGGAACGGAGCCAAGCAGCCGGACGACGGCTGAGGCGGAGGAGCCCAGCGAGCGGCGGGAGTGCTACTATTATAGCCCGACCACATCCCCGCATCGCCATCATCATCATCCTAGGCATCACCAGCATCATCATCATCATCATCATCATCATCATCCCCAGAGCCAGCAGATGCACGGATGGCCATCGCGACTGGGTCCCTGGATCGGACCCTGGCTGGGCGCAATGACCGCCTATCGGCTGCTGACAATCAGCCTCCTAATTGGCATTCTGTGTCCACATCACGTCCAGGGAGCGGACCCCAAGTTCGATCCCACCACGCGCATGCGCCTGGTGCTGGTGCCAGCGGACGCACAGGTCAACTCGGTAATCTACAGGTTGCGTGCCACCGACGAGGAGTTCGACTATCCGCTGACCTTCGAGTTCGTGGGCGATGCCAGCGCCTCGACGGTCAAGGTAGAATCTCTGCCCTGCACCAAGTACAACTCGGTGTGCCAGGCGAATGTCGTGCTGCAGCGGAGGCTGGAGCCCGGACGCTACTATGACTTCCAGGTCTCGGTGAAGGACACCAAGGGCGGCATGACCACGCAGCTCTGCTCAATTACGGCCACCAACTTCACCACGCCGCACGACCTCATCTTTCCGCACAAGCCCGGCATCATAATGATACCCGAGGTGAGAACACTTCCCATATGCCAGCTCTTATTTTCCCCATCATCCCGGTTCCTCCTCCTCCCGGCCACATGTGCCTTCGGTTAGAACGTTTCAATTACCAATTACAAATAACGCCCGTGAAGAAGTATGTGCACTGGGGAAAATCTCCCAGTCCACAACATCCGATAGTTACGGCCTTTTTCTCAAATCAGATATATCTCTGACATCTTGCAGAATAAATTGCAAGAGAATAAGCCATTCCAGGCCATTACCCAACATTTCTGGCACTTCAAATACCTCGAAACAGTAAATTTAAACATATAATATAGTAATGAGTGGCTTTAGGCAGTAGTTTCTCTGAGTGCTCCACGCTTTAATGAAGCAGTAATCAGATAAGCCATTAGAGGCACGTCCCCCCAATGGGAAGATGCTATTCGTTTTCATAAGCGATGCTCGTACACGATAATCATTGTTATGGTGCAAAATTACAAGCAGATATTCGGACAGGGTCAAATGTGTAATTTTCCCCAACGACCAGCCAGTCAGCCAGCCAGCCAACATATCCGAGCTATAACCCCGATTTATCTTTTAAGGATGCTAAACGCGGCACGGAATTGGATTACGTAATTGCCCGCAAGAATCCACTGTTCCAGAAACCAGTCTACCTCGAGTTATGGGTAAGTGGATACGGGAGACCCCTAACCCAACGGGGCCTTTGATTTATAACTTGTCCTCTTGCCAACAGGGTTCTCCGCTGTTTGCCATAAGACAGAAAATCGTATCTTCCGAGACCACAGAAGGCACTGTTTTCCTCCTAGGACCATTAGACTTTGAAAAGCAAGCCATGTACCACCTAACAATACTAGCCAACGTAAGTATCCAGACAGAGAGAGACTTATTAAAAGCACATATAAAAGATTTGAACCCATATCCGGTCATCCACAGGATGCCTACGCCGAGCCTGGCCAAGACAGTCGGAATATAGCAGGCATGGAGATAGTAGTCATTGTCCAGGATGTGCAGGACCAGCCGCCAGTGTTCACTTCCGCTCCGCCAGTCACCAAATTGCCACCAGGCATACTGCCAGGAGATAAGGTATAAACTGGCCACAGCTCTGTAATATAAAGACTCTAATATTGAATGAAAATTCTATCTATCTATTTAGATACTGCAAGTCCATGCCGAGGACGGGGACAAGGGAAATCCCCGGGAAGTTCGCTATGGCCTGGTCTCTGAAAACAATCCATTTACATCGTTTTTCGACATTAACGAAACAAGCGGTAAGTGGAGTCATTATTTTAATATTACAAATATTATTACTCGCAGCTCGAATCCAGTAGCTTATTAAATAACAGGTTGTACTATCTAACCTTTGGCGTTGCCAACTAAACAAATAACACACTTTAATTCACCTTTCGAGAGGGTCTGCTAGATGCAATGTGGTCACTGGCAAGAATGTTTGCATAATACTTACACTCTGCTCACTCCGTCCAGCGTCCAGTGTCCGTCGTCGAGTGTAATAAAATAAGATAACATCTTCATGGGACACTGATAGTGCATAGATAGAGGAAAATTTTAGTTTTCTGCGGGCTTAGATGCATTGCAGATTCCCATAGATCCATAGATCCATAGAGGAGGCAGAAGGCAACAACAAAAGTCCCTCCTCCTTGGCCTGCCTTTTGCAAATATAGTCGCAGGAAGCAAGAAAAATGGTCTGCGCATGGGCAGCGGACTTAAAAATATTGACCACAAGTAAAGCAAGCAAAATAAATTGGACGAAAATCAGAAACCACAACAGCCAGACGAGATGGGAGAGGGGCACCCACGGGGCGGAGGTGGAGATGTGGGGAGGTACTGGCCGCAGAACAACGTCAGGTAACCGATATTAACATAACTACCAGGTGGCTTCGAGGCGAGGCGGAGTGCCGGTGAGGGAGCTTCGAGCACGGAGCACCGGGCACGGCAACCCGCTTTGTCGTCAGACTCGTTAGATAGAAGCAGCCATCTCCTCCAGCACTCCAGCACTGCAGCACTGCACTGTGGTTCCCCCGACTCCAGGCACTGGCTCTCCAGCGACTTCCTCCGTCGTCGACGAGGCAATACCCGTTCGTTGCGGCCAAGTTCTGTGCCGCAATTTGGCTGGCCGTCCCATCCCATCCCCGCCCCCCCTTGTGACCACAAATGCACAGAGACTTCCTTGTTTCGTGCTAGTCTCGTCTCGTTTCGTCTCTTCTCTTTGCTTGGCAGTAGCACTTTGATGACTTTGGCTATGACGCCGCGACTCGCGCTCCTCACATAATGGCCAGGCTGTCTCCACCTCCGCCTCCTCCTACCTCCTGCATCAGCAGCTCCTCCTTTGGCCCCTCCCTCTGGCCCACTCAGCCCACAATTTCTTTAGTGGGAAGTAGTTTTGTGAACGGCCTTTGAGGCCTTCCATGAAGATTCACAGTTTACTGGCTGCTTGTTCCAAATGAATTTCAAATTGGAATCCCTTCGGGGCAAAGCAATTAACAGCATTATGGTCGATATTCCCACTGCCCAGATTTATTAATAATGGCTTACATATCTGCTAACCAGAAGGAGGGACTATAAGTGGGTTGGAGATATATTTTTTATACTATTTTACTAGATGAAAAATATAATCTGTGACACCAGAAATCTTTTTATGATGAGATGGTATGTCAAGATAATCATTTTTCAAGCATAAATACAAAGAAAAAACGCTAAGAAAAACTATTAAACTTATGTAGTTTTGGCCTTGATAATTTCTTCCTGTGTAGTGTTACGCTACTCCTATTTTTAGGAAACACAAAAACGCGACTTGCAGCCACGCAATAATTACTTAACGGCAGAAATGGCTGAAAAATATGGAAAAACTCTTCAAGAAAAAGCTGCTACCTGATTATGAATTCAAATTGCGAACCGTAAACCAACTTAAACTCTGCTCAGAAAGGTTAATTTGGCAGTTCTAAGCCTTGAGAATCCCAGCCAAGACCCGGCTACCGCGTCAGCTTATCCCCAGAAGGTTTATGGGTGGGAAACATTTCTTTCTGGCTGCACAGAATCTTAGCATATTACTCAACGGCCACCGGGGGAAAAAGTACAAGGGGACCATAAAAAAGCGTTCAATAAAAAATTGGAAAAAAAGCATAATCAACATGAACTGAACTTGGCGTGGGAACTACCAACTTTCTGCACCATTTATCAGGTTTACTGATGATGGCTTCGTAAAAAAAGAAGGCAACCTCTTTGGCTCACACAGCGTTCACAGCAGCCCAGCGGCATTGAGTTTTCCACTCTTTTTTCCTTTACGCAAATTAGCAGGGAGGAAATGCAAAAAAAAAGAAGTGCATTTCCCATACTTGACCTTCATAATTAATGTCTCCGGCTTGGTAGTTAAAAGGTTAAGGTAAATCTCTATTTAATAGGAAGTAAAGGAGGGAAATTTACTACGAAATATAACAACAATTTGTAGTTTAAATATTTATAGAATTTGTTTAAATTCAAACTAAATTTAGAACATTAAAGCTAGTAGGAAAATATTTGGACTAGTTGATCTATTAAACTCTTAATTTTCTTTTTTTAAACTTCAGTTTAATATTATTATTAATTATAATGATTTCTTGTCTTGCAGGTGAGATCTTCCTGATGCGACCCCTCGAGGACATTGCCTTCATCACGCATGTGGGTGATCCGGTGCTGCTCACCGTAATTGCGGAAGAGGTTAAGGTGGGTCGTGACGAGCCGCCCGCACTGGCCTCCACGGTCCAATTGGCGTTCTTTCTGCCCGATCGCACCAATTCGCCGCCGTACTTCGAGAACGATCAGTGAGTACTATTACTATGCCAGCAGGTTCCCATTGGGCCAGCCAGAAGGCGGGGAAGGAGGAGAGCTCAGCGGGATTTTCGGGGGAATCCACATCGAACTTCTGGGGGGGCGAGGGCAAGGGCAAACCTGCTCAACCACTATGGACTCTATGGTGCTCTGCTCCCTCCAAGTGCAATTTGGCGAGGAGTAGGAGTGATGTTGCTTATCCAAAAAAAAATGGAAAGAAAGAAAAAACAGAAAACGGAAAACAAAAAAGACACCAAAGCTGCTGCGACCAACACAAACAACAAATTTTAGCCGCGTCCATTAGCATAAAGTCCTAAAATTCTTGGCATAGGCTCCAACGATGACGGCGATGGCGACAAGACGACGACGAGTAGACTCAGGGAAGTCTTGGGAGACGGCGACGACCAAGTCGAAGACGAGCACTATAAACTCTTCTGCTGAAATCAGCGACTGCAACCTCCATTTATGCGCACTAACTTTGAACTCCGGTCCGTCGTCCCAGCCGAATTCCCGACAAACTGGAAACTGCCAACTGCTAGTCCCAGGCTGCAGTTGGAAAAAAGTTAGCCATTTACTGGGAAAATATTCTATAAACTATAAGTGAATTGCTCGCTTCAAATGGAACTTTATGGATACTTAATGAAAGACGTTTGTGCAATTTAGGAATTGTTTATAAACTATTAAGGATTAAAAGAATCTTCTTAATTTCATTTATTAGTTGGACTCCAGGCGATTTTCCTCTGTTCATGTTAAAAGAACAGCTTCTCTATTGCAAATATGTTGTATTTAATTTATTTTTATTTTCAAGATATTTTTTTGTGAACTGTAAAACAAAAATGTCGCTATTAATTGCCCTGAAAAAGAGTGTCGGAAATGCTGACCAATCTTTTTTTTTTTGACTGTAGAACTAGCTTGTCACACGCCTTTACCACACTGTACAGCGTTCACGAAGTTCTTTCTCCATGCTAATCTCTGGCTCACGACTTTTCTCTTCCTTTTGTTCCTTCTCCTGCCTGGTACCTTCCTCCGCCAACCCGCAGCTACGTCTCGAGGGTGGACGAGAACGCCCCGCAAGGCACAGCTCTGACGTTCGTTGATCCCTACGTGCCGCGGGTCTACGACGATGATACTGGTAAGAACGGCGTCTTCTCGCTGACGCTGCTCAACAACAACGGCACGTTCGAGATCTCGCCGAATGTGGCGGAGCGGAGCGCCGGATTCCTCATCCGGGTGCGGGACAACTCCCTGCTGGACTATGAGCAGCGTCACTCGGTGCAGTTCCAGGTGCTGGCCCAAGAGCTGGGACCGGCCACCAATCTCTCGGCTCTGGTCAATGTCACCGTGTATATTAACGATGTGAACGACAATGCTCCTGTTTTCGAGATGCCCGCCTACTCGGTGGAGTTGCCCGAGAATATGACAGCGGGCACAAAGGTGGTACAGGTCCTGGCCACGGACCCGGACTCGGGTCTGGGCGGCAAAGTGCGCTACACGGGCATCCTGGGCTACCTGAACACCTCTCTCAATCTGGATGCGGAGACAGGCCTGATTACAGTGTCCACCAACAAGCATGGCTTCGATAGGGAGGTGATGCCCGAATACCATCTGTATGTGGAGGCGCGAGACATGGATGGCGAAGGTAACCGAGCCCAAGTGCCACTGATCATCAAGCTCATCGATGTCAACGATGAGACGCCCATCTTCGACAAGGATCTGTACGAGTTTATACTCGCTCCCGATCTGCTGGGCTTCACCACCACCGCTGTGATCCATGCCGAGGACAAGGACGCCACTGCTCCGAACAACGAGGTGCGCTACGAGATCATCAATGGGAACTACGACAATCAGTTTGCTCTGGACAAAGTGTCCGGTGAGCTGACCGTCAAGGAGAGGATTCATTTGCGGTCCAAGAAGAATGCCAAAACGAGGAGACGTCGCCAGACGGGCACCGATGACGAGGACACGGATATATTCATCCTGACTGCCAGGGCCTACGATCTGGGAGTGCCCGTTCGCTTCTCCACCACCACGATTCGCATTTATCCGCCGGAGAGCCGTAAGCGAACGGTTACCTTTGTGGTGCCAGGCCACCATCCAGATAAGGCCAAGACCGAGGAGACCCTCTCGGCCATTACGGGCGGCAAGGTGTACATACATAACATGCGACCCTTGCGGCCAGATGAGCCAGGTGCCAAGGATATACCGGCCGGAAGTTCGGGTATCAAAGAGCGCAGCGTGGTCACTGCCACTGTAATATATGACAGCTCCTCGGTGGTGGATATATCAGAGATACAGCAGCGACTGTCCCAGCACAACAACTCGTATGCCATCATGCCGCAGGACACTTCCTCCACGGATGTAAGTGAATCTCGGGGGGATCGGTTGGCTTCATTGCGTTTAATAGACTCTCACCCCGTTACAGACCCAATACAAGGCGGAGAACAAGGTGCTCTTCTGGCTGCTCATCCTGCTGGCCACTTTGGTGGCCCTGACCATATTGATCCTGCTGCTCTGCTGCATCTGCTCCTGGTGTCCCCTGTATGGGGCGGCAACGTGAGTAGCTTCGCTTGTTATATTCTTTGATTCATTGCTATATGTACATAATCTCTGGATATTATTCCCTTATTATTCCGGGTATTAAAACCAGAAAAGGCAAACTATAGCTGCGCCTGTGATTATCCATAGTTTATGTATTAAACGTTTTAAAAAAACAAGAACCAAGTACTAAAACTGTATAACCATCACTTAGTCGCAGTAATAAAACCCAAATCGTAAATTTAAAATATTCCGAGTGCATTGAAAACTCGTTAGCACTCTTACAATTTAATAGTGGCAATAATATTTATTTAAACTTTTCGTGGTTCAATTAGTCATGGCTTGAAGTAACCGTTGAATATTTACGATGCTCAATAATCGTTAAGATCGTAACTGACATCGGTTTATTAACTGAATTAAGTGCAGCGCCACCGCCACATATGTATTGAGTCCAACTGGCAAACGAGTATTTGAACATTCCTGCGATAATCTACATTCATATATACGTATTACCAACATCACAACCATTCTATCTATGTATAATCTTTTATTCTTCTCTTGTAGCAAAAGAATAGTTAATATCAGTAGAACTGAAGACGATGTGCATCTAGTGCATAGGGAAATGGCAAATGGAAAACATACAAAATCTGTTCAGGTAGATTTTGAACATTTTCGAATTCAATTGTAGTAGTAAACGTAATGCAAACGTAAACGCACTTACAAAACAAAAAAATATCTTACAAAATTGCAAAAGCTCTCAATTTTTAAGTTTTTCATTTTTGATTTCCTTATTGACTACGAAAATTTGACATTTCTAAACAAAATTGCACATAAAAACCCCCGTATTGGATGTGGAAGTCTGTCTAACTAACCTGGCAAGGGAAAATGCACAGAGCAGTTGTTGTTAACAATTAAATAACTTAATTAATATTATGGCTGTCTCGTAATCGACTTTAATGCCCATAAACACATTGTTATATTGTCCAACTTGATATGGTCCTTAAAATAAGCGTATGGCAGAAATCGATTACAAAATTAACTTGAGGATATCGATTTTATTTACTTGTTAAAAATAAATTTAAAAACCTAAAACTTCTGCTCTGTGTATGCCACCCTTTATCTTTGCTGCATCATAATTTTCTTAAAGAATTATTTGCTTCTTTAGTTTTAGAAAAATTATTTTAAGCCAGCTTTTGTAAGCCAAATCTTTGCGTAAATTTCAGGTCGCCGAGTGGATGGGAAGACGCGATGCCTGGTCAGCGGAGAAACCTCCCGATACCCGAACGAAGCCCACCCGCTGGGAGTTCCACGATGGACGTGAACAGCTTGACGAAAACGTAGGCCGGAGCCAGGATATCGGCGAGGGGCGTCACGTCCAGTCGGCCGAGGAGCAGCAGCGACGCGTTCGCATCAAGTAGGTTCCTTCTATCGGATCTGAAATTCACACAGTAATTAATATTTATTTATATTTCCCTTAAAACCTGCAGGAATAACCACACAGCCAAAGACGATCTTCATCTTAGTTTCCATAACTCTAGAACTAATCTAATTAACGACCGCGACGTCTACATGGAGGATGTGATTGAGAACCGTGATCTGGCTGACGAGAGGGAGCACATTTCTCGAACCAGGGTGAACCGGCAGGAGTACGCCAGAAGGAAGCACTACGATTCGGAGGTTCGCATCGATGATGATTCCATGCGGCGGCACGAGATCGATCGGGGCAGCGACATCGACTTTAATACGGCTCAGAATAATAGTTTGAAAAGCAAGCGGGAGTTGTTTATTAAGGATGGAAATGTGGAGATCCTGCAGCTGATGACTAGGGATAAGACAAGGGATGGCCTGAATCTGGACGATGATAATATCTATGTAAATGTCCCCTTGAAACCGGCTGGCAATCTCTCGCATCCACAGCTCCTGATGGTGGATAACACCGGTAAGGAGATTCTGATGCGAAGGTTTATTGAAGAGCAGCCGGATGGCAAGCAAATCATACGGGAGCACTACCAGATCGTTCCCGGTGCCACGTATATACAGTCGATGCCCAATGAGGTGCAGCAGGGATCAACGCTTAAGGGAGACACTTTCCCGTTGGGCAAGTCGGGACCAAATAGCATAGTTTACTCCCAGTTGGAGCCAGAGGTTAAGGTCATCCACACGCAGCCTGTTCAAGGCGTTGAAGGCATGTCCTTGGAGCAGCAATTGCAGCCGGCAGTGTCCAATCAGTCCCTCACCCACGAGCTGGAGCACTCCCTGAAGCAACAGAATGCTCTGCTCAGACAGATTCTCCTTGAGAAGGAAAAGCTGGAGAATGCCTACACACAACACGAAGTGGCACTGGAAACGCAAAGTCTTCCCGGACAGTCGATGGCCATTGGCACCCAGACGGATTGCGATGCTGGAACACAGACTGAAGGTTTGGATACCTTGGATGCCGAGCTCCCTCAGGCGAAACCGTCCCGCCGGAGGGCACGTAGCGAAAACGACGAGTCCATGTCTGAAGATGGCTACGAGTATGTGCGCTTTAATCCACCAAACAGTCCCGAGGGCGTCTACTGGATAAAGCGGCGGAGGACAAAGAAACGGCCGAGGCAGCCGCGAAAGAGGATCGTAATGGTGGAGGAGGTGAAACGTAAAATCCGAACGCCCATCAAGGAAGAGGAGGAGCTGCACGAGCGGAAGAAGCGAGTGCCGCCAAAGAAACCGTTGAGGGAAACCAAGACCAGCATCCTTCGCAAGCAGCTGAGTGACGAGAGCCGCAAGGATAATGCTAGGAATGGGGAATCCCAAACGGGTGGCACTCGTCACCGATCCGAGGCCGAGGCCCGCAGCCGTGAGCTACTCATGGAAATAACCGATTCCATGGATGAGATGGCCAGTCCCGGATCGCACAGCATCCGGAAAATCCAGGTGGAGAAGTACTACAAGCACTCCGATGGCGACTTCGATGAGGATGACACCGAATACTCAATCGATTCGGATGGGGATGAGATCGTGATCCGTTCCAACTATCCCAGCCGAGCACAGGAGAACGAAAGGTACAGAAGGGAGGAACGAGTGTATGCGGAGCCAGAAGAGCCAAAAGGACACAAAAGACAGAGTCACCAGAGGAAGCCATCGCCCACGGATTCCCAGCCAGAAGCCAAGCCGCGGATATCGAGGCGCGACAGTTCCAAACGAAACTCCAGGAAGCAAACCTCCTCGGAGCCCCCGCACAACCGGCTCTCCATCTCCAAGTATGAATCAACGGTCAGCGAGAACGGCAGGAAGCTTACGTCCACCTCCACGGAAATAGTGGGCTCCAAGCGATCCCTCACCGATCGCAGTTACCAAAGTGAGACTGAATTGGCCGCTCTCGAGCACGAGCACGAACCCGAACCCGAGCCCGAGGAGCGAAATGTGCCCAAGTATATGGAGTGGTACTACAACAAGAAGAAGACCTCGGTTAGTGGACGCACCTCCACGGAGTCATCCAAATCGCAGCCGTCCAGCAAGAAAAAGGTGGGGGCTTCCGAGAAGCGGGTCTCCAAGACCCGCATAACAGTGCATCCCAAGGACTTTGAGGAGGATGATGATGCTGGCGGGCGCTACAAGCCGGAGCCCGCTCCCCGGAAATCCCCGCCGAAGGGCAGTCGGCTGCTGAAGGAGGACCGCGCCCTCAACAAGCAGCACAAACCAAAAATCGAGACTGACACGAATCACCCGCTGCTGCAACACTCGGAGCATCGTTTCGAGCGGGAGAACGCCCTGGAGGTACCGACTGCACCCACCAAGCTGCCCCACTACATGTACCCAGAGACGCCGCCACATGCGGCTGCGGCCAGCAAGGATGCCACCAAGTCCGCCAAGGAGCTCAAGCCCAAGCCATCGCCCATCAGGGAAAACGAAGTCAAAGTGTCCAATTCAAAGATCTACGTGGAGAATCGCGGGGCGGGCAATCCCTCGCAAAAGCAGCTGAATGCCTCGACCCTGGAGGATGACCACGACTCCGGAATTGCCATGAATTCACTGCTCAACAGCCTGGGACGCCGCAATCCCATTGCCGAGAAGAAGAGCGTCTTCTCCATCGCCTACGACGACGTCAGCCGCGTGAAAAAGATCAACTCGGGCGGCGAGTCGCCGCAGTACTAGTACCGATCCACTCCAAACCCTTCAAAGGAACAATCATATGTGATAGCCTCCAAGGCTCCCTACCTGCGAATCATCGAACCAATATCTGCAATACTGTATCATATACACACCCAAAGCCAGCCTGTTACGTTGAGAATGTTCAACTCGTTTCTATGCACCGACATAAATCCATAAATATGTACGTTAGGATCCGGATCGGATAGCCGCCTTCATTGTAACCATAAGCCGTCAGATGTAGTTGAAAGTTTTATATTTAACTTACACCTAGAGTCTAGGAGAATGGCATAGGCTCCATGCCACTCAAACTGTATTCAACTCTATCCTATATGCATAATGTACCCGACCCCATGTACGACCAAAATTGTTAAGGATATTTATACGATTAAACTTTAGTGTGTCTTCTTGTACATATCACGCACAAGTCATTAGCAAGTGCCCTCCTACAAGAAACTTGTGCAAATGTGTATGTACATAAGCTAATGTATACTTTGCAGTCGAATTAACAAATGCCTGCCATATTGAAAACACTTGCAAATATAATATAATGAATCAGTATCGAATTAATGTACATATTCTAAGGATAAGCTTATGCAAATAAAACAAATTAATCCGAATTAATGGGTTGGCATTTTATTTAGAGGTAAAAATGAGGACTGAAAGGTAAAAGATACATGAAAAAATACAAACTTTGGACGAGGAAATATTATAGCGATAATTAAGCCCTTATTTATACCTTCTAAATACTTCCTGCAGCGACCCCAAAAAGTAGGCAACATATTTGTTTGGGCAACAAGGCAAACTGGGAATATTTATTGGCTGTAATTCAAAGGAGCACACACAACTTCATGTAAATGATAGCTCATTTTTCTTAGTCTGCTTTTCCTTAGTTTTCTTTTATTGTCTCTTCTCACCCAGACTTCTATATGTTTGTATAAGAGCTTAGCTGCCGAGGGTAAATAAAATGCGTACAGCATTCACGCTCTCCATACTAAATCTTTAAGCGGCAACAAAACAGAAAAATAAAAACAAGGAAAGCAGTTTGACAGCATAACAAAACTCTTCTACTGGTTCGAACAACCAAAAACGAACCGCAACGGTTTTAAAGAGACTTACTTCAAACCGAGTTCAATTGACGTTCCATCGAAGTAGGAAATTTAATTGAGGATATAGAAAATACAACAAATCTATTCTTATTAAACAATAAATATTTGAAATGTTTTGATATTATTATATATTTTTTTAAATAGTTTTATTGCTGTAATTGTTTACAGCAGTTTAGGCTCTTAAATTAATTAAATTTATCCAAAATGATGAATGACTGAGTTCATAGGAAATTGAATAGAGTAGTATGTTTGTCATAGACAAAATCTATAGCTATAATTATAGGTAAACCTTTAATATCAATAATAACTTTAATATATAATAATTAACTATACTTTAAATACCTTGAAATATTATTTAGCTGATATCTATGAACATAAAGAACGAGATTATTTTTAAAAAAGGCGCCATGTTAAGCTTCGAACCCAACCAAGCTTTTTTATTAGTCCCTCAACTCGGAAATCGGGATATATATATATATTTATATCATTCTGATCAGCTGGTCGAACGCAACACCTCACAACATCGAGCTCAAACGCCAGAAGTACCCGAGACGAGTGGCGACGCTCCTCAAACTCATTCTCTTTTCGAGTGCGGATGTAAGTTGTTTGGCTTTTTCCTCTTCATTCGAAAATACTCAGTTTATTCAAAACACATTTACTTAATTACAGAGCAAATCCACAAACTTTTACTACACCCAGCCAAGTGTTTAATAAACAACTGCAAAATGTGCAAGTGCCTAGCCGGAAACGTGGCCTGCTGGTGAGTTCAATTAATTGGTTTAGCATCATTGAACTTCATAATGTAAAGTACCCAAGATGCGTATATACGTTTAATATATATAAAAAATTTTATTAAAGCGGTCGGTAACCGCACAAGAAATATAAATAGATCGGGACTCGTGAGTAAGACAGCTCCGCCCAGATAAGAAAGTGTGCAACCACCTGATAACTCTAGTTAGCTCCTATTTACATATAAAAAACACAACAAAAGTGCGGGAAGATCTCTGGGTACACACCCAAATAGTTCCCAAGGGAGCTGCTTCTGTCTAGTACTTTCCTCTATATATATATATATTTATATCGCTGTAAAGAGAGCATTGTAAATTTAAAGCGGAAGCAGAACTGTGAGAAAAACTGGAAATAAATACGCTGTGTGCGAATTCTCGCTTGAATCTCTTATACGTCTCGGTATCGGTAGGTAGGGAGCAATACAGGTTTCGGTTTCCATATCAAAACAATGAAAGCATTGAGAGCGCAGGTAAACAAACTGCATCCGTGCTGAGAAGCATTCTACCTGAAAGAGTTTCCACTTTCGATGGGTACATGGGTATGTATCATCGCTTAAGCTGGCAGAATAAATTACTTAATTGTCTACGACGGTATCATACGCACAGTGACTGCGATAGAACATATATGTATATTTGTACATGACATGCAACGTGGATTCCACAAAAGTCTACTTATTATTCCAGCTCACGCTTCCCTAAGGCACTCAATTATATTATATATGTATGGTGGCGGCGGTTCATATTCGCGCACAGTGGCCACAATTGAAAGAACCGCATATTTGCGTATCTATTAGATACAAACAGCGATGAGGGCATTTTGGAAAGAACGCGTCGCATTAGTTCCTTTATTTGTGTACCAGCTGGCTCCAGAAGGTCCTGGCTCCGCTGAGGCGAGACGGAATTATTCCTTGAATACACATATCTACCCCCAGGAATCTCCCCTCGCGCGCGTCTCCGGTGCTTTTGGCCAACAACAAGCGTCGCCGTCAGTCTGTCGCCGGTTTCGCATTTCCGTCGGAATGATACACACGTCCTGCCAGCTCTTGGCCCTGAGAACAAAGTTGGTAACTCGCTGCCACTGCCGGGGTGGAAATTTAATTACGAGTATTATTTGGGGTGCATTTTTATTAGACCCAACTTTTCATGCGTAATTAATTCAAAGGTCTTGCATCATTCGGATGTCCAATTCCCCTTGCGATAGCCATAAAAAATGATACTGATGACCACTTAAAAATGAATTATGAGGAAATTTAGTAGAAGTTAGAATGCTGTAAATGAAGTGCAAATATTTTTATATTTAAAATTACTAGAACAGAATGAGTAATACCACTAGAAAACTTTACCATCTGTAGAGGATGATCTCATTGAAAGGCAATTTATTTCCACACTCTTGAAAGAATTTATTTGAAACTGAGAATGCAAAACAGAATGAAATCTTGTATTTATTTTGGACTTTCTTTAATTTCAGCTGCTTCAACTGTGCCCTCAGTGTGCTCATTTCGGTCATCAGCACCTTTTTGGTGGTCATCATCGTGGTCGGCTTGGCCGTCTACTTTATTTACTACTACGAGAAGGAGGACGACGTTACCAAGCTAACAAACAAAGTAACCGACAACATCCAGTCAGGCTTTGATAAAATAAAAGATGCCCTAAGCAAATAAGAAAAACTGCTAAGGTAATAAACTAATTAACTAAATGACAATTAAAGATTATACTAATTAACTTTTACTTTCAGATAAGTTCACATCCATAAATGTTCCAAGCTATGCATGATTCCATCGATCCAGTTTAAATGCCACCAATTTACATAAACAAACACCGCCGGAGCCTTGAAGAGGACGATAATTGTTACAACTTTTTCAGTACAAGTACAAATAAAGTGTTATAACACCCTCTTAACTCTATATATTATTGTGAATCTCCAACTAAAACAGAATGTTCCAACGCAAAACAATTTTATAATTAAACTATTTATGATATTTAAATACAGAACAAACAACTTTATAATAAACCGAATTGGTTTAAATTCTGCCAAGGTTTGATTAATAAAAAATGTAAAACCATAAATAAATCACTTGTGTTTTCCTTATTAAAATTATAAGTACAATTTTGGCTGCCCTTCCGGGCAAAGGAAAGATTAAAACATTTTCTTGGGAATTAATTGAGTAAGCAAACTGAGACTTCCGATAAGAGGAAGTCGAACCATTTCAAATTTAGCTGAGCTCTAATTCAATAAACACACATCTCCTTATCAGTTTACAGCCTCATGCCTGCTTACAAAATGTATAAACAAAGCTTCTGTTTACGTGGAACCACTCTTTGCCCGGCATGTCCGGCAAAGATAAGGAAAACAAAGGCCAACATAAAATATAATTTCATAATTCCAGACATCAAACTCTACACCTTCGGATACTGTCGGCGGCCCTTCAATACGAAGATGTTGCTCCCCATTTCGGCCAATCTCCAATAAAATCGATATATTCAGAGCCATTTTGAAGGCATCGACTCGATGAACTTCTACCAGGCTCCCATAAAGTATGGAATGCCTCCAATCGTTCGACGACTTCGATTGGATCCAAATCAGCCCCTTCAGCGCACCGAAATGGAAACTCAACACGACGGAAATCCAACATGGTGGAGAACATGAAGGGGAAATGGGAGCTCTTTCACAAAGGACAGACATTTTCCTCTCGTTTCCAGCTGTCTGGCAATTCGCACCAAAAGCCGGTTAAATTTAAACATGCAAAAGGACCCTCTGAAAAGGAGCACCTTTTAAACATTTTTCTGTTTTTTAAAGGTTGCAATAAACTAACTTACATTTTTAAATTAAAAGTGTGCCCTAATAGTGGGAATATAATATTACTAAATTCTAGAAATGATTTAAAATCACGAAGAAAGTGGGAATACTAAAAACAAAACTAAATGCTGATAAAATAAATGTAAACATACCATTTTAATAAACTATTTTGAATGAATCGATCTGAGGTGGACTTCGAGGACGACTATGAACACCCAGAGGATACGGAGTACATATTGGAATCGGTGTTGATGTCCAACGATGGCACTGTCGAGTTTCAACGCCTGCAAGAAGAGTACAATTCCATGCTGGTGAACCCATGTCATTGCAAAGGATCTTGCGATAATAAGGAAACCTGTTCACATGGTGGTCAGTACCAGTATGGACCAGATGGAAAAGAGTTGCTCCTCTGGAACAGCGAGCCGTCTCCAAAACCAGTCATTGAATGCAATTCTTTATGCGATTGTAGCACCAACTCGTGCTGCAATCGCCTGGTGCAGTATGGGCCAAGAAAGAACCTGGAAGTATTTGATTCTCCGATTTACGGATCCAAAGGACTGCGCAGCACAGTAAATATTCCCAGCGGGGCCTTCATTTGCGAATATGCCGGCGAGCTATTAACCACAGTCGAGGCGAAGCGGCGGCTAGATGCAAATGAAGCGCTTGGCCTGATGAACTATGTCCTGGTACTGAACGAATACTCCAGCGATGAGAAGCAACAGGTGACCATTGTGGACCCCTCTCGTCGCGGAAACATTGGACGATATCTGAACCACAGCTGTGAACCCAACTGCCACATAGCAGCGGTACGAATAGACTGTCCTATACCGAAAATATGTGAGTTTTATTAAGGATTTCTCCAATTACTGGATTAAGCGTTCTATAAATCCTCAGGCATCTTTGCTGCCCGCGATATTAAGGCCCAGGAAGAGTTGTGCTTTCATTACGGAGGAGAGGAGGGGCAGAATGTGAACACAAAAAATGGAAAGACTTGCCTATGCGCTGCTCCGAATTGCACGAGTTTCATGCCCAACACTGCAATTGATTGAATAATATAATTAAACCGAATTTAGAATGATAAAAATAACCATTTACCACTCAGAGCTTGTTAGGCACTGGGTGTTCCGGCAGCTTTTCCTCTATCCACTGGTCCAGATCCGAAATGGATGCAGTTTTCAGTTCATGCAAAGTGTTTTTCAGCGGATGGAATGTGCCCTCCACACCGAGCCTTTTCAGATTCTCAAATGTCTCTAAACCCCAGTCTGGAGGTACCAGCGTATCGCGCTCTCCGTGGAACATGCGCAACTCCGGCAGAGAACTTCCTTCCGGGCGATTTTCAAGAGATTCGTAGACAACAGATCCGCGATTGAGGAAGGCGGAATGGGCAAAGACACCAGCCAATTCGGGTTGCAGATGATAGCCCGTATGCAGGGCCAGGGCTCCGCCCATGGAGAAGCCGCCCACAATGATCCTGTTCAGCGGTATCCCGCTGGCCACCTCCTCCTCGATCAGCTCATTGATTGAATCGTAGCACTGAGACATGCTCCTCTTGTGCTCTCCGGCGGCTATGTTGATTGACTTGCGGTCGAACCAAACGTTGGACAACTCGCCGTCCATCGGGGTGTACTTCTGGAGCGGGGCCGTTGGATATATGATTTTGATGTGCGGATACTCCAGATTCCGGCCGAGCACGAAGCGCACCCATTCCAGGACTCCGGGGCCAGTGTCCCCCGAGCCGTGGAAGAATATCACCGAGGCGGTGTGTCTTCCAGTGGCATTTATCGTCTTCAGGGCCAGTTTCATCTTTAATTCACCTTTGGAGTCTTAAATATTGCACAAAGCCGAATAAATAATACAATCAAAGGGCATCAATGTGACCAGATAGGAGCAGTCCTACGCATCTGGCAACGTTCTAAGTCACACATGTAATCACATTTTCGCGTTTTGCAACACATCACGGCTTACCTGAAAGAGAAGAAGAAAAATCGGAGTGGCAAGTGGCAAAAATAAATAAATAAAGTTGTGAGTAGCTGTAAATAGATGGAATAAAATACAAACTAAATGGTTATATGTAAACACAACAAGTTAACTCAACTTTTTGAAAGTTTTGGTGTCACCACGTCTTGCATTTACCTGGAGATGTGCGTGCATTTGTATCTTTGTATCTTTGAGAGAAACCTTCAATGAGACAAAGGGCTATTTACGTTGCACTTCCCAGCCTATATACATACATATGTAGTTGGTTAATGGCCAGAGACAGCTAAAGCAGCTATAAATCTTAAAACGTGTGGTGAAACAGTGCTAATATTGAGGCTGCAATTGCGCAAATCTTTTACAACAAAACACGTAGCTCTTGGCCTTCCTGTTTCCATTTTACGCGTCAGCTGTTCCGCACATGGTATGAGAATCCCTACATATGTATATGTACAATACGTGTGGGTATGTATGTAAATAGTCGTGTATATAGAAGTGATTAGAAGTGGAAGAGAGACAAAAAGTTGTTGCTGTAAGTGAGTAATATTTGTTTATGCTGGATGCAAAGTTCAATGGTACCTTCGCCCCCACTTCGCCGCCCGCCCGCAGCCCGATTACGCTATTTGTTTTCACCTACACAAAAACCATTCAAATGTGTGAATATGATGCGAACGTGTGTAAGGTTTGCCTCTTCACCGTGATTCGGCAGTATTTCGCCCAGTTTCTGGCTTTATCATTCCATTCCCACCAACTCGGCGTCATTTTACGCGGAAATTTGAAAACCGCAAAATATATGATAAAGAAAAGAGGATATTTTCGGGGGAAACCCCCCGTTGTGCGGTATCAGCGCAGCTGGGTTTTCAAGTTAACCAAGTAGTCAAGTTCAAGGATTGAGATACATAAGTTCAAGAGATATCTCCACTGAAAAATATAATTCGGTCTATAAAACATTGAGAACATATTATTCTTTAAAAAAACGGTTATTCTTTACTTTCTTGACTTATTCTTAACTTAACTTCTTAACCCTAAGGATAATAATGCAAATATAATTTCGGTTTCTTTTAAAATGTAATATTATTTATTTTTACTTATTTTTTACTTTATTTTTTACTTATTTTTAAACTTACATGTAATTTTTATGCATTATGTGCTTTTTGTGTTTTTTATATATACATAGTTATTTATAGCACAGTTTATAGTTTTATAGTTTTTTATAGCATATATTTTTTGTAAAATAGATACATCTTTTAATTTGTTGATTTATGAATCTTTTTCAGTTTTAATTTCAAATTAATTTAAATTTTTTCTCTAATTCATAAAAGGCCAGCTAGCATTACGTTTCTAATAGCATTATTACATTTTCAGATTGGAATTGATTTGCTAAATCGATTATCAATTTATAAGTGCAAAAAGGTGGGTGTGTTTTACGACTATTGGATGTCATAAACTTGTGAAATCCACCCATGACAACCTCAAATTTAGTGCTTCAAATTGCTAGGTAACAATGATTAATCAGATTTATATTTATATAATGATATAACTCTTTTTGGGGTGACTCTAGATATCACGAAAGTATTTACGAATTTAATAGGGATTCTTATGTTTCAGAATAACTTCTATCAAAATTCTTGAAAATATGTTTTTAATATTAAAATATTTAATATACTTGAAATATTTCTTTATAATGACCCAGATTTGAAAATTTACGGCCTAAATTGGGCCTAAAAAATTCCCATAAAAATTGTGATTACAAACTAAAGGTCTGAGTGAATGTACATCACACATTAACACATAGAGTGCTTAAATTTGTTTTTATTTTGTTCTATTGAGCTATTTATTTATTTCGAATGAACTTTGAACATGTTAAAGCTACGCTTATAAACGAACCGAAATTCCGGGAGTCTTGAATGACGTCAAACATTTTTTTTTTAAGCTGAAATTTCTGTAGCCGCGCATAATAAGTAGGAAAATTTCAATTTTTCCGAAAACCTGCCAAACCGGATAGTCAATTCTCACAAGAAGTGAAAAATCATCGCAGCCGTTTGTTTACATAAAATCACCGATTTGTGAGCATCATCGTTACCGGGCTCGAAAGCGCTCGTAAAGCAATCGTTCATTCATAGTATGACTTTTTATCGCCTCGAAAAGGAGTATATTCACCTGTGGCGGCGGCAAGGGCCCGAAGAGCCGAGTCACATGTAAGCATGATAACGCTGTTCGTAACGCCACTCTCGCCGCCATGCCATCTGAGAGATAAGTCGTCCGGTTCATGGTGCTGCTCTGGCTGGGCCCGCCAGTGGCTACCGATGGGGGAACGGACCACCGCCTGGCAGTCAGTCAGTTGACGGGCTCTCTCCACGGCGCACGCATGATCGCCGGAGCGGATTTACGGCGCAGCAGCTGATCGCGCGCTTTCGATTTCTCAGTGTCTTTGTTCCACTTTGTTTGGAATTATCTGGCGTGGGGTGTGTGCCCATAAGCACGTCCATATAGGAGTATATACCCGTGATTGTTATTGTTACAAAATAATCTCTTGCGAAGTGATAACAAAAAAAAAAAAACATTAAAGGATTTTACAAGTGAAAGCAAACAGTGCCAAAATGCAAACCCAAATGCAGACACAAATGCAGTATGAGAATCATATCTCATCTCCATCCTATCAAATGAATAGTCGCCTCCAAGAAGGTTGGTTTTTCTTCCAAGGATTTAAATAATTTTATTTTCCATATTTTATATTCGCTTAGAAAAGACTCTCCCCGATTGCCAGTTATTTACTTGGTTTAGTACTGATTTTCTTTACTTTAAAAAGTGTTTTACATTTCTATCAATTTATTAAATTAAACTTAGTAAAAATCCGAGTGTAATTATTACATTTTGACTCAACTTTAAAAATTTAAATGTAATTTTTCGATGCCTTTAACACAGTTCAAAGGACTTGGGAAAACTTTTGGGTTAAAAATGCGGCTAGGACCTTGTCCTTAGGCTCCCAGAAGGTCGGGGCCTTTTTTTCTGATCTTTACGATGGGTCTACAGTTCAATTCGCAACGCGTTTGCCAGATAATTTCGTTACTCGAGCTTTTGGGGGAAAAAAACCACTGATCATGACTGTGCACATTGCGAATCAAGTTCTCTGGCCGCTTCCACAGTCTAAAACAGCCCACAATGATTGGCGAAAATGTTTGAAACGTTTCTAGATTGTTGTACAGTGAAGTCACTCGAAGTGGAACGTAATTAAGAGAAAGGAAAAGTTGGCAATTATAATATAAATAGTTCCATTTGCTGGCCCGCGAATTGATTTGAATTTTTCTAGTTAGTTGAATGTGGCTTTAGCTACGCAGATAACACATATCATATCAGTATGGAGAAACTAGTTTTGCATTGGCAATAAAAAATCCGGTTGTACCTAACAGTAGCTGGTCGAATAGTAAACTTTAAAGAGTAATAATAAATTAGAATATTCCCTTATTAGTAAGCCTTTAATAAATAAATAGTAAGCTAGCAATTCTAGTTCTAGAAAGTATTCAGAGATTTCATTTCTATTATCTCTGCGCTTGGCGGCTATCTTAGATATGCATAAAATACTACGTCATCTCAAACATGGTGGTTTTCGCTCTTGAAAGTGCCATCTTGTATTTGTTTTTATTTTTGCAAATTCATAGCAGATTAGATAACATAATAGAATATATAGACTTAACTGATTGGCGATCTATTTGCGATGAATGGGGTACAAGGGTTATAGGGCTGGCTTTTGAAGTGTCTTGGTTACGGGAACCATGGGGCAAAAAATATGTGCACTAAGCTCAAAGATTAGGCCTCATTAGCACATTGTAGTAGCATATAATTGGATGAATATACATTTGTAGCCACAGGCCTGACAGTCATTGTATTTAATTATAAATAAACACATTTAATGTATATTACCTGTTTCATATAGTAATAAATTAACCTATTTCTTTCCTCCATAGAGGCTGAGATGAACAACCATGCTGAAAGTTGTTCCACCTCGTCGTCGTTCGGGCGGTGCGGGTCGACGCACTCGCAGATTGATGACCACGATGCCACGGACGACGACATGACCTTCTGCATGTCCAACTACGCCAAGGAGGCCTTGAAGATGATGTTCATGATGCGGTCCCACGGCATGCTCACGGACGTGGTGCTCGAGGTGAAGAAGGAGCTCTTTCCCGCCCACAAGGTTGTGCTGTCCGCAGCGTCGCCTTATTTCAAGGCCATGTTCACGGGCGGACTCAAGGAATCGGAGATGTCGCGCGTCCAGCTGCAGGGGGTAAGTACAGCTCAAGAGCCGCCCTTAATTGGTTGGTTTAATGGATGAACAGTTCGTCCGTTTCCCCTCTTCCAGGTCTGTCCCACGGCCATGTCGCGCATCCTGTACTTCATGTACACCGGCCAGATCCGTGTGACTGAGGTGACGGTGTGCCAGCTCCTGCCGGCTGCCACCATGTTCCAAGTGCCAAACGTAATCGACGCCTGCTGTGCCTTCCTCGAGCGTCAGTTGGATCCCACAAATGCCATTGGCATTGCCAACTTTGCCGAGCAGCACGGCTGTGTGGATCTGCAGAAGAAGGCGAATGTGTTTATCGAACGAAACTTTACACAGGTACAAACAAAACTATGCCCAATAGTTCGGTTTCGAATACTACAATATCCATTTCTTCCATAGGTGTGCCAAGAAGAGGAGTTTTTCCAGCTAACGGCCTATCAGTTGATAGCCCTCATCCGTCGGGATGAGTTGAATGTGCAGGAGGAACGAGAGGTCTACAATGCAGTGCTCAAGTGGGTCAAATACGACGAGGACAATCGCCACTGCAAGATGGAGCACATTCTGGGCGCTGTGCGCTGTCAGTTCTTAACGCCCAACTTCCTCAAGGAACAGATGAAAAACTGCGACGTTCTGCGCAAGGTTCCCGCCTGCCGCGAGTATTTGGCCAAAATCTTCAAGGACTTGACGCTACACAAGTGTCCGGGTGTCAAGGAACGGACACCCAACACCACTCGCATGATCTTCGTGGCCGGTGGCTTCTTCCGCCACTCGCTGGACATACTGGAGGCCTACAATGTGGACGACAAAACGTGGACAACGCTACCAAATCTACGCATTCCCAGATCCGGCTTGGGTGCCGCTTTCCTCAAGGGCAAGTTCTATGCGGTCGGCGGACGAAATAACAACATTGGCTCCTCCTACGACTCGGATTGGGTGGATCGTTATAGTGCCGTCAGCGAGACGTGGCGTCCCTGCGCACCCATGTCCGTGCCCCGACATCGCGTAGGCGTTGCGGTCATGGACGAGCTCATGTACGCCGTGGGTGGATCCGCGGGCATGGAGTACCACAACACCGTGGAATTGTGAGTATTGATAATGGAAAAACATTAGAAAATGTATATTACTAAGATTATCTCGCATTTTAGCTATGATCCCGACATGGATCGCTGGACACTGGTGCAGCCGATGCATTCCAAACGCTTGGGCGTTGGTGTGGTGGTGGTCAACCGCCTGCTCTATGCCATTGGCGGCTTCGATGGGAACGATCGTTTGGGCAGCGTGGAGTGCTACCATCCGGAGAACAATGAGTGGAGTTTCCTGCCACCGCTCCAAACCGGTCGCAGTGGAGCAGGTAAATATGACCGGCGTTCTCTTATCAGTGCTTCTGCTAAATTCGGATTTAATTACTTTTAGGCGTGGCTGCAATTAACCAGTACATCTACGTGGTCGGCGGCTTCGATGGCACCCGACAGCTGGCCACAGTTGAGCGCTACGATACGGAGAACGAGACCTGGGACATGGTCGCGCCCATTCAGATCGCCCGTAGTGCCCTATCGCTGACACCGCTGGACGGCAAGCTGTACGCCATAGGTGGATTCGATGGCAACAACTTCCTGTCCATCGTGGAGGTGTACGATCCGCGGACAAACACGTGGGTTAAGGGCACGCCATTGAAGTCGGGACGTTCCGGTCATGCCTCAGCGGTTATCTATCAGCCTGCGTGTGCCACCACATTTATGGACTACGAGGAGAGCGAGGACACGACGCGAGGGGATGGAAGCCATGAGGACGAGAGGTTCAGGGACTCGTCGTCACAGGATCCGAGCAGTAGTCGGAGTCCACACTCATACTCTGCGCCCAACATGCAGTTCCATACGTCGTTCGGCATGAAAGGCTGCAACAACTGCGATTCCGAGGTAGATGTAAAGCAGGAAGTCACGGCAGACACGCGGAACTTTCAAATTCCTGCCATTAAAAGTGAAGAGCTGAGCAATCCCCTGTGTCCCTGGTCCAGAATGCAGAAGAAATTGCGATGGTCATGCACCGAAAGCGAAAACATCCAATCAACAGATTTAACACACAAATTCGATAAAGCGCGGAAAAAGTGCATACTAAGCACAGCGGCGAAAGTGATACATAACCACATCGAAGGCCGCCTGCGGAAACTGGCGGCCACATGACAATACGAATCCGATCCATACGCTTAGCCACAACCAAAACATCATTCATTGTACAAAGCCTGTCCGCATCCCCCCAGAATTCCATGTTGAGAAGCAGCATTCCATTGAAATATCGCCAAAGTGTTCGATCGCTGGGTGATATTTATGAACGTGTAGTCAAAACTGATTTTATGGCATCCATAACATTAACTGACGCTCGTCAGCACATTTTGTAAAGATTGATTAGGGTTAATAGTTAATTAGTGGAAGGAAGGAAGGAAAGTGTGTCGTCTTTTATGTATACTGATAACTTGCATATTGTACTTTTTTTTAGAGTAGGTTCAAAGGAAATACGTGCATCCATATAGTAATTTATACAAAGAACGCAATACATTTAAGATAAATAAATGAGAAAAACTATTTTACAAGATTTAAAAATATGTGTTTAAAATGGGAAGTATGAAGAAGTACGACTAAAGCTTGGTTGCGACTGCCCCATGAATGTATTAATTTATGGACAACCTTCGTGGCAAATATGTTGCCCTTAATTCCAGGTGTTTTCCAAACTGAATGCCATCGTGACTCGGCTTTTTATTCCAAATTAACATCAATTTTATTTGCTAAGTGTATTTGTTGCGTGTAAACAAAGAGCTCAACAAGTTTAAGATTAAAGACTTCTCTGCTTTCGTGGTCGCGGAGGATTAAATGAAACAGGCGTGTTGTCAGTAATGGACACTATGTTTAAGCCACCCATTTGTAGTCCCTTAATCGCCGACTGTAACGAAATTAAACATTATTAATTATTTAATTTAAAGGTTAAAGATTAAGTCGTACCATTCTTCCGGGGCCAAGGCCACGAACCTTCACTCGCACTGTTTTCCAGCCCAATTCAACGGCTTTCTGAAACGTATTTTTCATTAATTCAGCTTCAAATTATGAGGCGCAAGTAAAAGCACAAAAGGCTGGACGTTTTTCAGAGCTTAAAGAAATTTCTGCCTGTTTACTTACTCCACTAATGGTCACTGCGGTGGCTTGTGCGGCAATGTTTGTGCCCTTGCGGGTGTTTTTGAATCCTTCAATGCCACAAGAGCGTATCAGCCGCAGGACTCCTGAAAATAAAAACCCAATGAGCACATATGGAACTCTTATATGAAAAATATTTCCGCTTTTCAAACCTTTGTAATCCGTCACGGAAATAATTGTGTTGTTGGGCGACACGCGAATGTTGCAAATGGGCAGCTCGTTAAAGGGGATTCCGTTGAAGAGCTGAGTGGAGGTGCTGGCATCTGGAAAGAACTTTGCCTTGCTGTGGGATTAAATATTCATTATTATTTACTAGTTTGCAGGGTATTAAGTTATCCCTACCGGTTAATAAGGTTGTCTATGTCCACAGACTTCTCGCCCACAGTTCCTTCGTCTTTGGCCGGCATCGATGCCAGCATCTCCTTGCGGTCCTCCGCCTTCCGCAAGCATGCTCCCGTATGGATACTCGATACTTGCAGTGGGCTCAATCTCTGGGCATGCCGCAGAGCACTTAAAAATACGCTTTTAAGTGACATTTTTAATGTTTATTCGCGGAGTCCGTGTACAAAACCAAATTACATCACACCGGCAGTCTGGCAGCTCTGGGGAGTGTTGGAAAGCAATTTACCACAGGTGGTCCGGCCATGGAACCACCTTATCGATAGTATCGATAGAAACATTAGTGTTGTTGCAGCACGTGTTCAAGTTAAGTTTTGGTTCTGGTTTCTGTTGTTTAAAATGGCTCTGAAAAGACTAAAGAGTGAGTAATTGGTTAAATATACAAAGTAATTTTAACTACCCAGTATATGCCTTTTTGCAGCCAAGAAATCCAAGCGCTTGACCGGCCGCCTCAAGCACAAAATCGAAAAGAAGGTGCGTGACCACAACAAAAAGGAACGGCGTGCTGCGAAGAAGAATCCCAAGAAGGGAGGCAAGAAACAGAAGCTCATCCAGATACCGAACATCTGTCCCTTCAAGGATGATATCCTCAAGGAAGTGGAGGAGGCAAAGGCACGACAGGAGGCCGAGCGTCTGGCCCGTCGCGAAGCCTTCAAGACGGAGCGCGAACAGAACAAATTCAAGTCGCTGGAGTCCATGGTCGAGGATGCGGACATGCGGAGCACTGTCCACGGAATAATGCACGAAAACGACGAGGAAGGCGGCGAGAAACAGTACAAGAACGCCGTCACCAAGGAGCAGTCGCTGAAGCAGTACTTCAAGGAGTTCCGCAAGGTGATTGAGAACGCCGACGTTGTCCTGGAGGTAGTGGATGCCCGCGATCCCCTGGGCACACGCTGCAACGAGGTCGAGCGCGCCGTTCGTGGTGCCCCGGGCAATAAACGCCTGGTGCTGGTGCTCAACAAAGCGGATTTGGTGCCACGCGAGAACCTGAACAACTGGATCAAGTACTTCCGTCGCAGTGGACCAGTCACCGCATTCAAGGCCTCCACCCAAGACCAGGCCTCGCGACTGGGACGCCGCAAGCTGCGCGAGATGAAGACGGAGAAGGCCATGCAAGGATCCGTGTGCATCGGAGCCGAGCTGCTCATGTCCATGCTGGGCAACTACTGCCGCAACAAGGGCATCAAGACCTCGATTCGGGTGGGCGTTGTGGGCATCCCCAATGTGGGCAAGAGCTCAATCATCAATTCGCTGACGCGCGGTAGGTCGTGCATGGTGGGCAGCACACCAGGAGTGACCAAGTGAGTTGATTACAAATTTTCCCTTATTAAATCGTATAACTTACAACTATTTCTTTCAGGGCCATGCAGGAAGTGGAGCTGGATTCGAAGATAAAGCTGATTGATTGTCCCGGAATCGTTTTCACCAGCGGATCTGAGAACTCACATGCCGTGCTGAAGAATGCGCAGCGCGTGGGCGACGTAAAGGATCCATTCACCATTGCCGAGAGCGTTTTAAAGCGTGCCAGCAAAGACTACTTCTGCACCATGTACGACATTACGAGTTACGACACTTTCGAGGAATTCTTTGCCAAAAAGGCAGCCAGGATGGGTGAGTAAATTAAACGCCAGAGATGAAACCCATTTCTGATTGCTTCTGGTTCCCCAGGAAAATTCCTAAAGAAGGGCGTGCCCGATGTGGTGGCCGCTGCGCGAAGTGTGCTCAACGATTGGAACACTGGCAAAATCAAATACTGTACACAGCCGCCGGAAGTGCAGGAATCGCAGACTGTGCATATAAGTGCCTCGATTGTGCACTCCGAGGCTCGCGAGTTTGACGTAGAGAACTTCGAGTCAATGGAGACAGAGATCCTGGATCAATGCGCTGTGAAAACCGATGACATAATGGAAATAACATCGACGGGTCCCCTGGAGATCAGACAACCGCGTGAAGAGGAGGATCCTGCCACTAAATTGGCTGCCAATCTGATCATTAACGAGAAGGAGAAGGCAGCAGCAAAGGGTCGCAAAAGAAAACTGGAAGATGAAAAGGAAAAGCCAGACCCCGTCCTGCTTTTGGAAGGTATGCACAAATTGACGATCAATAAAATCAGATTTATATTTAGACTTATTATTATTTATTGCAGAAAACCAATCGCTGAACAAGGGCATCAAGGAGCTGCAAAAGCGAAAGAAGAAACTGAATGTTCGCAATGAGAAGAAAATCTCAAAGATCACAGACGTTCTGGATAACTTTAGCATAGGTTCCGTATCCACAAAGGCAGATAAATACGATTTTGATGAGGATTATGTGATTGAATAAGAACTATCTGCCTTAGCTTTAATCTTATAAATAAATCTGTTGATGATACACTATATATTTAGAAGAAAGTGTAATGTCTGCAAACGTAAGCGTTTTGAAGTCTTTTTTTATTTGTATTTCAAATTCCAGGATCTTCACACCATTTAATTGAAATTGAAAAGAGTAAAGTTGTTTTTTTTTTTGTAAATATATTGAAATTTTATTACAATTTTTTAAACTTAACAGTATAACTGCACTGATTAAATATTTGATCATATTGAAGCTATTGTATCGTATGCATGCATGTTTACTTTTATCCTCCTCCTGACTTTCCTTAATTCATTCTTCATTCAAATTTTGTAAATCAGCCCAGTAACTTTGCTCATGAGTGATGAGTACGCTTGAAAGTTCGTTTCCTTTTATTTCTTACAGTGATTTTTGGAATTAAATTATACATACAATAATCACGTACCTATTTTCTTTATGAATTTACTGAACACGGTCTTGCTTTAACAGTGAAACAATGGGTAACAATCGCATTTATACTCTTAGAACGAATTACATAGAAGGCTGGGGGGGATTCTATACGGATTTTTTGGGTTGTTTGGTTCAACGGATAAAAGCTCCAGCGCTGGGATCGTAATTGCAACACCAAATCCTCGAATTGGCATTTCCTACGGGTGGAAATGCAACCGAAATCGGGGCTTGTGGAATATGTGTGAATATATATTATATTTAATAATATATTTGCTGATGAAAGGTGGTTGCTTGGACTTGAGTAGATGAAGTGCTATGAGGAACGAAAACAGTCAAAATATCAACATAAAACGAATGATGTTCGAACATGACGTATGCTTTCTTTAAACCAATTGCAATCCCTAAGCGCTGAACCGATATTTGAGCCGTGACGAATTTAGTTAATAGTGCTTTTCATTTTCATTTAACCTAGGCTCTATGCAGATTCTACTGAACAGACATTTGTATTTCAGTGATGTTTGGTTTCATTTGGGTGGGGTATAAATTATGGTTTTAGGTTCTCTTAAAAACGTCGCATAGAAAAGGTATTTAGATGCTGATCGAGTGGTCTCTCTATCTCTGTTAACCCTGATGTGCCTTCTGTTTTAATTATGTATATAAATTAGTTATTTATACATGTCATATAGCTACTGGCACAGGGCTCTAGCCCCACGCGTCGGTACATACTACATGTGTATATATATATATATATAGAGTGAATCACAGGATTTCAATTTTTGCTAAGTATGTTTAACAATCAATTACTATGTATTTCAATTCAACTCGCCGGACTCCGACTCCTCCTCCTCCTCCATGCGACTCGGATGCGTTAAAATTAATTTCGATGTATCTACTAGCAGTAATTGAAACTTGTTTCGTAATTATTATGTTTGTAAACATTTAAAATGATTTCTTTTGCAGTCCTTTGTTGTTCCAAATTATTGGTTGTTTAATGTTTAGTTGGCGGCTCGGTCTTCTGCCCGCCAGACTCCACGGTTTCGATCTCGAACTGGATCTCGTCCCCGCCGCCGGATCCTTCAGTGAGCACACAGTGCTGCAAAGTTTGGTTAGCAGCTTCTGCGCCTTGCGCAACAGTTGACGCGATCGCTGGTTTCCCTCTCGCCGCCAGCTGGTGGTCGCCTGTGGCTCGACCAGGTGCTGGAATGCTGGGTGGGAAGACGATAGCGCCTGCAGTAGGTACTGTCACCGCAGATGGCTGAAGTGAACCTCCACCCAGCAAGGGCAGCCCATGATGTCCTGGCGTGTGTAGCTGTGACCCCAGCCCTTGGCGAAGCTGATCTTCAGGCTGAACCAGTCTATGGGTCCCATGTGATGGTGTCCAGGCTGCCTCATGCTTAGCCATTGGGCCCTAAGAAAACAAAATAGAATGTAAAGAAATTTCAATGATAAAAGCTACTTGAGAAAGTCGAACCTGTTTGTTTCAAAGGCCTTCAGGCAGCAGCCGGGCATCACTTTGCAAACGCGATCCAGTCGCTCAGCCAGAGTTGGGGAATCTACAAAAACGGCAGAGTTTCCACGGTTGTAGATCCAAACGTCACCGCACTCCAGGCTCAGTGTGACTCCTGTAATGTAGTTAGGAAGAAGCCGAGTTAGGAAGGATTCTTTATACAAATATATGATATAGTCTTTACCTAGTCCAACCTTCTTGCGTGTGTTTACCACCTCGGAGGACACTTGCTTGCCGTCCGGTGTGAGGTCACGCAGGCACATGCTGTCCCCGCCACTGTCCAGAATCCCATCCGTGTAGATATTGACTGCATTGGTCCGGGCGTGAAAGAACTCCCCGACTCGGTGGGCCAGCTCCCAATAGGCGATTTGGCACCAGCCCTTGCTGCCGATGGTGTTATCTGGAATGGTAAATTGAAGATAATTAATGATAAAAATGGGAAACGTACATAACTTTTATAGAGTAAATTTATGGATGATTAAGAAAACGTTTAGCGAGCCAACTAATTTATAGGCAACGATGTCAGTTTAACATGCTAACTTATTAACCAGATAGTCAACTAATTAAATTTTTAAATAAGCCCCTGATTAAGGTATTCCCGTAAATAACTATTATTCAAATTTCGAACTTGTAACCCGCATACAAAGTGTACACATCAGCGGCAATAACTCTTTCGCCGGCTAATAAAGTTTGATTTAAAATTACAATAATATCGGGGCAGTAAGCTTCCACCGCCTACCGCCGTCTAGTTTGAGATGAATAGAAGGAACGCTCGACAAAGTCGCCCGCACACTCACATTACGTTCGCACTCACTTGTGTGTGCTCAGACATTTAAATGGTAATAATTTTGGCGCCAGGGCATTACGTAAACAGACCGGCGTCGGGCTTGTGTGTGGTATATTCATTTGTGCATATGTGTAGCGCCCTGTACAACCGACCGACCGACCGACTGACTGTATATATTTAACAAAAACCCACCGCACCGCACAGAGAGTCTGTTTATGGGTTCATTTGTATATTCCGATTCCGAACGCGTGTCGGGGCAATAACAAAGTGAGAAACAAGTGCAACTCTCTATTCGAAATCCTTGCTAACAAGACTCGTTAGAGGTGTGTGTGTGTGGGGTTTTCAGTACAAATTATTTAATATTTACGACCCCATAAAATTGTTCATAAATTTCTGAAATTAATATATTAATAGGCTTTGAAATATCTCTGCAACGTGCCGTTTTAAGATGATTATTTTATTTTTGTATACTCCTAAGAATATCTGCATACTTTATATTTTTATTAAGAATATGTATACGTTAATCATTAATTTGGGTTTGTTATTGTTTTCTTTTTTAACGAATTGTGGTATCAGCTAAAAAACAATTTAAAGACAGAAATATATTAATATAAATAATGTTGTTGCGATAAATGGTTTAAGAAGAACCAAATCCTTTGCTATTGCAGCCTTTATTTAATTTCTATCCAAACATTAATTAAGTATATATACTCAATGACCCCCTTTTATAGATGACACCCCTTGTTTTCGCATTTATCAATCAACAATGGACTCAAACACCCATTGTAATGCGGCACAGTGCAAATATTGCGCATACGCCATGGCAGCCAGCGAAGCGAAGTGCAAATTGCAGCAATGCCAGCGGGTCGATAGTCGATTGGTTCTCTAGTTGGCCCATAGTTGGCTATTGGCGAGAGCCAATTCGAGAAATACGTGCGCACAATCGGTCGGAAAATCAGAAAAATCAGAAAATCGAAAATCGGAAAATCGCAAAGCCAAAATCGCTGGCGAGAATCGCAGCAGGGAAAACAGCAACAACAATGGCCAGCACGCGCTCGCCGAGAATAAAATTGAACGAAAGGCCGCCGAAAGGCGCAAAGGCCAAGCCCAGACGGGTGGCGCCAAGTAAAAATATATCGCAATAAATCCGTAGACGGCTTTTAAAATTTTGCATGGCAAAGAATGTGTGGCAAAAAAGGGGAACGACGGCGGCGACGGGAAGCGGCGGCGGGGGCGTTGAACGTCCGCCGTTGGACGCTGCAAGTGGCGCCTGTCCGATGTTTACCTAATTAGGTCGACGCCGGCAATGATTCCGTCGCGTCGCGCCTCGCCATGGCCACGAAATATTGTTTACCCCACCAGGCTGGCGTCGGGCTCAACGGGGCGAGAGTGAGATTGGGGGCCAGTTAAAGATGGCAGGTGAAGTTGATCCGAGAGAAAGGTGATTTTGAAGAAAATTGAGTAATCAAGTGCTTCTCTTTTCCGCAATCTCAAACTGGCCAAGATTAAAAAACATCTGGTTACTGAGTATAACAATTTTAGGCATTTGTAGTTAATTTTGCATTTTGTTTTAAATCAATTGTAGAGAAAGTTTTAGTCGGTTTACTGGGAGAAGTCTATAAATCTTTCTATTACGAAAAGTTTTCCTGTTGCCCCCACTTTGACCTGTTCTCAAAAAAGAATGCATCTTGGGAACTACTATACGATTTTCTTCATTTGTTTATGTTTATTGCTTAATTTGTGTGTATTTTTTGTAGTAGCCTTCAATGTATAAGAGAAAATATGGGATTTCTAAATAACTTTAATGGATGCCATATAACTTTAATGCAGATTTTACTTTAATGCAGATTTAACTTTAATAATTTTTTAAGTTTAAATTCCCTACAAATTAATTATCTCTAAATTGTAATTTTGGAATAATGCAAAGGTTTTGTTTCAATTTGAAATGCACCTACTGCATTTTTTCCTGTGCCATATACATTTTTCTGTAAAATCGTAGCGCCGTTTCGTGGCTGTTGTGTTCTCCCTGCTAATATTTATGTAAGTCGGTACATAAGCGTACATATGTGTATGTACATATGTACATTTGTGTTGGATGCCCGAATCCACGGGCTGCTACATCATCTTTAAATTTAGAATATTTTATCTTCAATCTGTGCGCCTGTGTGGGTCGAGGCAGTGGCCTGTAAGTTTGTTGGTGGCCCACATGTGCTGCTCTCAAGGAATCGCCCATGTTCGACCCAATCTCCACATAGTGCATAAAGGGGAGTCCCCAAGCCCCCTAACTATGAGTTGCAATTGAGTAATTGAATCGATAAACTGTATTTTTTTTGGAGGAAACTAAATCTTTCTGTCTAATTAAGCTCTATAATGTCTTTGACTTCTGACTTAAGATAACGTAGTTGTAGTTTTAATCTAAGAAAAAAACAATAATTGCTTATGTTTGTTTAGATTGCAAACTTAATGGAAACCTACTAAAAATGTTTATAATTGAGATTGTAGATTTATTAATAATAAAAGGTTTATTAAGCCCATAAAGACGATGATTTTATTCATTAAATATGATTAGCCAGAATAATTATACAACACACAGATCATAACTAATTATCCTTCCATTCCCGTAATATGTTTATGATTAAATCTCTATAATTAAATCCCCTATCGTTCACCTTAATTTCCACAACACATTGACTTGTCAAGGAATATGCAAATGATGTGCATTTGTCAAAACTCTGATGGGCATTAATCAATTTGAGAAATTTCAATCTATTTTTAACCGGCCTATCACCCAATCGTCGTAAAGCCGCAACTTAACGGTCCATTTAAATGTAATAGTTTTCCGTCATGTTGTCGCCACCAGTACAATGCCATAAAAAAGTCAAATATACAAAAGTCCAATACGGCCAAAAGGAGAGTGTGTGTTCGGTGTACGAGAGTGTGTGTTCTGGCCAGTTTCACGGTGCCGCCGTCTCAGTCGCCGGGTAATGCCGCGAATGATATCATTGGCCCATTGACGTGGTTAATGGGGATTGGTGGGGCCAAAGACACCTTTCCGACTACAAAAACAAAAGACTTTTTCTAAGCATGGCGAAATGTCGGGGGGGGGGGTTTTTCATTTTTAGGTAAAACCCCAGAACGAATTTTGGACGACAGTGCGTCAAAGTAATGGCAAAGATAAGGAATTGAAGGTAATATTTATTGCACAACCATAATTGATTTAATACCTTGAAACTATTGTTGCTTACAAAGGTTTCTTTATTAATTTAGCTAAAAATGGGAAATTGTTATGTTAGAAACGTTTTAAAAAATATATTTTAGAGCTGTTTTATTGTATTTTGAAATTATTTAGCTTAAAAACAAACATTTTCACCAAATAGTTTAATTCATTTCATACCAACAAATGAAAATAAATTTAAATAAATTAAAATAAAATCAAATTAACTTATGCTAAATGTTTTTACCCCTAAAAGTTCAAAGTAAAAAATGTTTCTTTAGTATTTTAACATTCCTCTCCCATTTCCCCCTTTATATTGATAATATCACGTATACGCCACCGGTACAGAAAAAACACTCTTGTAAGTAAGCTCGAAATATCGACAAGAAAAAGTATCTTTGGCCAATGAAAAATGTTTTTTCCCCAATTTCCTAATAAAAGAAAAGATCCCCCAATAATATCACGTATACGCCACTGGTTCGGAGCACACTCTTGTAAGCAAGCGCAAAGATTGTGGCGCCGTCGAGAGCGCCAACTCACCTCGCTCGGCTCCCCCGTTCCACCGCCCACCCACTCTGACCCCGCGGAGCGCTCTCTCTCTCCCCTGCCGCTTGTGTTTGTTTTTCGCTCATTATTTATTTTCATTTCGTTTTTGCTGTTTTCGCTTAAAAGTTAATATCAATATAGAAAGTGACGACCTGACGCGGCAAGCTGGCGCCACGAGCAACTTGTCTCTCTCAGACATACACATACGCTCGCACACGCATTGGCGGCCCCAAGTGCCGCGCACACCTACATGGCGAAATAATCGCAGCACCGTCCGTACGCCGCCCTCCTCCCACCCGTCGCCCCCTGTTAAGGTCAGGGAGGGGGCCAAAAGGAGAGAGAGAGAGAGGGAGACGCTGGTCTGGACTGGACTGGGGCTGGAAGCACACAAACTCACCTTTCCCGTCAGTGGTGAACGACTCGAAGAGCTGCGGCGTCGGCGACGGTGTTGGCGACTCCGTCCTCTTGTAGATACTCGATGCCGAAATGCTGCTGCTCCGCGCACTCCACGTGCTCAGCGCCGCCGACTCTGCGTCGTTCTGCAAGTCTTCTTCGGGATCTGCATGATACAGGCATTAAGTGTTATCGTACTGCCCGCCCGGCTAGGAGAACTTTGGGATGACTTACCTGCATCTTTCAGTCTCTGCATTTTTGAGCGTTGGTATGGCGGCGGTTGGGGTTCTGAAAATGAGAGGAGACTTTCGTTAGATATCTTTAAGACACAATTAAAAGCTCTCTTTGGTTAAATCTAATTGTATTTCCTTATCAAACACTTTAAATTGTAACAGATAGGCCTTATTTTATAAACATATCTTAGATTCTTTATTTTAGATTTCATAAATAACTAAAACTAGTATCCTTAAAACCATAGAAAAATAACTATGAATGTTAAAGAAAAATGCATAAAACTTTATTGAGGAGTTTAAAATCTTTAAGTCAATTCATTTGATTTAAAAACTGCATTGAAAATAGGTTTACCCAGTTCCAAGTTCTGTATTCAACATCCTCATAAGAAATACAATCCCAGTTTACCGAAAAACACATCAAATAAGTTTTGGACAAATGTTTGAAATGAATTTTCAAAAGATTTTTCAAATCATTCACAACCAAATTCGAAGTTGTAAGGGACATTTTCACGTTTTGATTTTTAGTTAATCAAAAGTTCGAGTTATAAATGCGCGTCTGCTAGTGGGGCGCACATCGCGATGGATGAGATCATGGTTCGGATCGCAAAAACTAATACATACTAGTGTTCAGATCGAATATTTGTATGGCAAATCAAAGCGAAACAAAAACAGAGAGGAGAGGCAAAGAGTGGAGGCGAGAAGAGAGCGCACAAAAGCCAAACAAAAACAAAGGCGGTGGCAGATCGGAGGAGGAGAAGGAGGAGGACAAGGAAGAGGCGAAACCCCAGCGTAAGCGTAAGCAAGCCAAACATCGGGCGGCGATATATAAATAAATATAGTAATCTTTGCATATCAGGCAGCAGGCAGCAGGCAGCAAGCGGTCCCGAAATGGGGGACATTTTATTGGCGCAGCGCAGAAATCGTTTGATCTGCGGCGCTGTGTTTAATCTCGCTTACATTCTACTCCACTCCGTTTTCATTTCACTCCCAGAAAACAAAAAACCAACAACTAAAAAATACAAAACAAAAAACAAAGAGCCAAAAATCAAAAAAGCAAAAAAACAAACTGAACGGAACAGGTCGTATTTGATGGCAAAGATCCGCACGAAACAAAAGCCTCAATGAATTGCTCGTCGGAGCCCAAAGATATTATTCATTCAATCCAATAAACTCAATAATTTATGAAATGTCGCATTAACATTTTAGCGGTTTAATTATAAAACTCTTTACTTTAGTTATGGGACGGCAAATTAATGGAAAGTAATATCAATTAGAATTCAAAAAAATGTTTTCTAATTGTAATTTTAACTAATATATATAATTTACTATAAATGGGGCAACTTTATATTATATATTATATATTTTAAGCTCTATATAATCAATACAAAACTCCAAATCCTTGAACCCTTGATTGCACTCTAAAACCCAATTAAGTTTACTTTAATAATGCTTTATTCACAAAGTTATTGAGGCCTAAAGTCCTAGTGTAAATCAATTCTAAATTATAAATATATTCATTTAAAATCAACATTTATTTTATTGCATAATATATTTTCAATGAACAAACAAATCTAAAATGATCGCCAGCGCTTTTAGTTTATTAAAGTTAAAGGGGCACGGCGAATATGTAAAATAAATCAAATATTATATTATTAAAATGGGTTTTACATATGAATGGATCTGATTAGCTTAACAGCAATTAATTCAAAATATATTCAATAAAAAATGTTAAATGAAATATAATAAAGTCTGGATTGTAGAACAAAAGCCGCTGGTGAAGATGCAACAGGTAAGTAACACAGATTTCGATCGCGATGAAAGATCTGTAAATGCTCTTGGTATTCTGACGGCGCATAAATCGCTTGATGTGCCTCGTCAACGGCGCCCGACGACTCGACTCAAATGTATCCATACCCATACCCATACCCAGACCCATACCCGAGCCCGTTCCCGTACCCATACCGTATCGTCTCGGTTCTCCAAGCCTCAATGTACCAGTTAAACCTGATTACGACCGACGGCGGCCGCGTCATCGACGCCAACGTCGAAAATCTAACAATTCTTAAAAAAAGCACGAGCGCCGCAGCGAAACCGAAACTGAAACCAAACCGAAGGGAGAGCCAGAGCCAGAGCCGCCAGTCCCCAGTCCCCAGTCCCCAGTCCCCAGTCCATTCCATTCCAGCCCCGCTGTCAACAAACTGATGGATGGATCGTATGACCAGTCGGCGAAATAGCCATAGTCAACTGAATAATATCCACGGTTCTGGTGCTATATATAGTTATAGTCTGGCTATACTGAGTCAGATTCCAGCAATTGAAATCGTAGCACGCCCAAAAGTCCGCAGTTTCATTTATCAGTCATGTCCCAGATTCAGATTTTGATCTAATTAAGCGAATTTGGCATTGATTACATCTAAGATTTCTAGAATTCGATTTCATGTTTAGGGTTTCAAGGGACATGGGGTATGTGAAGATTATAAATTGATCCAGGTACTAATTCTGATTCAGCCAGGATCATATTCAATTGATATTCCTTAGAATTCATAGATCCTGACTTGAAAAAATCTATCTGTTTCGCCGGATAAACCTCTTTAATTAAATTACCAATTAATGTAAAGTTTTTTGAGTAGCAATCTTTGATCATTGTACAATAGAGACGATAACACATGTTTGCACTTATGAAAATACACAATAAATAAAAATAAAAAGCAAAAAAACCATCTCTGTGTCTAAAATTTAATTTTTTTCAGAGAAAATTGCAAAAGCCTGCAAGGTAATTAGTCAAGTTCCCCTTTAGGACCACTCAATAAGCCCAAAACAATGCTGACCAGCAAAAACATAAAAAAAACCCCAAAGATATGAAGGTAAATGTGTATCTGTAGCCACTCTACAGGAACGTACTGAGCCCAGAGAGGCCGAGCTTTGTGGACAACAAGCAGCAGCGGTCGAGCAGCAAGAACCGCACCTCTCAATGGGTTCCGATCCGATCCGATCCGATGGATGGGGCCCAGGCACGCAAAATGATCCTTTTTATGGGTGCTCTCTCGTGGTGGAGGAAGGGTCCGAGTCCAAAGACTGCCACCAGCGAGCGGCGACCACTCGTCGTTACAATTCCTGGAATTGTGTTCCCCGATGCCGATGCGGATGGAATAACATTATCGACTTGTTTAATGTGTTCGGCGCCATCATTAAAAAACCAGTCACTGTCGGGTCGTCCCGTCCATCCGTCGTCCGTCCCAGACGATGACACAGCCAGCGGAGCAGGAGGCAGAGCCAGCTTGCCTGTTGCACAGGTAAGTGGCACACACAGGTAAGCCATAAGCCATAAGGCACAAGGCACAAGGCACAATATGGCAAGACAAGGTAGGCAAAGGCACGATGGCAAGGGAAGCTGTATCTGTATCTGTACGAGTATCTGCCGCAGAACGCACGAACAGAGTCTTCATGTTTCCCAAAAGATTGTGTTCTGTGCACAGGAATGTCGGTATAGACATGCCTTTTTGCCATCGCGCATCTACGGTGATTATCGGTTGTTAGTGGGGGCACAGTCTCTCTTAAGAAAACTGGCAAAAACTGTGATCTTTATCTTACCGGGGCTATTAAGCATAAAATCAGAGAGTAAACATATACGATTTCCTAATTAATTTGTTTACAATCAACCCATAATCTCTGAGATGGCACTCATTATGGGTCTTTATTCAGCAACAGGCGTCTTAAAGAAAAGATAACTATTTGTAGAATAGATTCTATAAGATAAGTATGTATCTTAAAGGGGGTAGTATAGTTTTATTCAGTTTAGTTAATGAATTAATGATGCAATTTAATAAAGAGAACCTCTTATGTATCTTCATATTATTAGTTAACCCTTAAGATACATTTAAGAGAAATAACATTTGATTACAGTTCGTAGAATTCAACAGCGGAATTCAACTTTTCAGCCTTTCTGAAGCTCTTTTGATTTGAAAGAATCCTCTACTTAGCAACCCTTTCCGCTTCCCTATTTACTTTTCTGCCCCCCTTGCGATTTTGTTCCAGTTTTAGGTTAGAACTGCTGGCCGATTGATGAAAACAACCCACACTCATACCCACACCGATGAGGTATTACATGCAGTTTAGTGCTGATATAATAGCCCGATTAGATTAACAGCAGAACGAATGGATGGCTGGCTGACTGGCTGGCCGGTTGTAAGCTCGGTCGAGTGATACGCACGTTCTAGATAGTGTGCGATTCGATGGGGCCCAGTAAAACTGTCCGGCGACATCAGAAGGGGGGGTTATTAATAAATCGGACTCATCAACTATGTAAATAGTGCTTATGTACGTACATATGTGTATGTATGATGGAAAGTTAATCCCATGGCAATGCAGTGTGCATCTTTCTATCTGCATTCGATGCCCACACACATGCTAGTGCAATATTTGCAAAGATACAGATACGAATACAATAATAGTACCGCCAGCATAAGCAATTTTTTTTAGGAAATTTTTAACTTTAAGAAGAAATATATTTTTGGAAATAGGATTTCCAAGAAAAAGTTTAAGTTTTTGGAGTCTTAACAGATTATTCACAGAAATAGTTATTTAAAAATATATCAGAAAATAAAATATCATAAAATTTTTTACAAAAATTCATAAGTTAACAATATTAAACTGCATATTAAAACAAAGTCCATCTTCTTTGCTTAATATTTTTTATACAAAGTGTGTGCATGCGCGTGCTAAAAATAAAAACAAACAAATCGGAAGGCGTACATATATGTATGTCGCGTACATATGCATATAGACATGCACCGATGTTTGCCCGATTGTACATAGTGCGAATGGGATCTCTAAACGATGCGCCAACTAGCTGGTGGCGACGGATATGCCGCGGCCCCAACTACAGTGAAGCTACCCCCAATTGGGTATTATAAGTATTTTGAAAGTGCAACGAAATTTTGAAATTTACTGTAAGGGGAACAGAGTTATACTGCGGCTTTGCTGACTACATTTGCCAACTTTTCTTTTTCAAATGTCGGACGTATACCAAAAGGATAAAGGTTTTAAAAAAATCATCTTTCGAAATTCAGATTTATTTTTTTAATTTTTAAAATTGCAACTTTGAAGGCGTTGTAATTTTTTATTTAGTAATTTTCGTTCAAGAGGAAATATGATTTTCTAGCTCAATAATATAAACCTGAATCTGAAACACAAATATTTTCGTGTGCAATAATATCGGTTTGTGTTATGGAAGCTTGACTGTGTTTTTTTGCGAAACGTCCGACTGCTCGGACTCTTACTTTGTAATGGTAATGGTAATGGGTATGGGCAATGGGTAACGGACTCCGCCGCCTTTTGCTGACTCTGCTGTAGCTTTGGCTTTTGCGTTTGCGTTGGCGACGACGCCTGATTATTTCCTGGCGCCAGTTTCTAAATTTACGCAAATTATTTTCGAAAGAATTTAGTCGCCGTCATGTTGGGCCGACCGTTGCGTGGCGCTTTCACGCACATTCTCTCTATCTTTCTCTGCCCCTCCCCCATCTGCCCCCCTGCATGTGTGTGAGTTTGATAAAGCGGAATCAGCGAGCGAGCGAGAGAGCGGCGGCGGATTCGGTGGGTGTGTGTTCTGGTGTGTGTTTGCGTGAGTCTGGGCAAAAGTCAAGGCAGGAACTTGAAATTCAATTTTCTGCGGGAGCAGTTTTAATGCCTAATACAGACCGGTTGCACCTTGTCTCTCTCGCTCTTCCAGACCGAAAATACCCCACACACACACACACCGTAGGCAGAATGCATTGCGAAAAAAAGATACAATTCGCGAGCGGCGGCAGCATTTTCGTGTGTGTGTGCCTCTGGCGCCACCAAATACAAGCATACCATGTCGAGTGCAACAGTGTGTGCAGTCTACAGTCGCGTTCAGCAGTATTGGCACAGCTGGCATTTTATATACCGCCCTCCCACACACCCCCCTTAAACAGTCGTAAAGATTCAGATAAGGCGGCTTTAATAAAGGCAACCATTATGCTATGACCTTGCTCATAGATTTCCATCGAAATTTCGTATATAATTATCCACAAAATCCACTTTTATTTGAATCGGAAACCCCGCTTTAAACCCGAATCCTACCTGGTAGGGGCACTATGCGGCACCAGTGCAGCGGATTGCAGCACGTGTAGACGCAGTCTTGGACGCTGCGACAGGCAGGCAGGCGCTTCAGCTCCTCGCCGCTCCTCAGTCCCGGCCAGAAGAAGAGCCGGCTGGCGGTCACATACTGCTCCCGGTCCGCACTCGTTGAGCAGGGTATCAGGATGCACTGCAGGTAGGTGGGCGGCGTCGTCGTCAAGGTGGAAGCGGTGGAGGTGGTCACGGCATCGCGTTGCGTCTTCGTCGGCAGATCCACGCGACTTTTGACCGCCATTAGGAGCTCGGCTACCTGCTTCCGCTTCAGGGGCTTCATCAAGGCATCGAAGTCCTCGCGCTGCCGTCGCAAGCTCTGGGCTTGCGCTTGGGCCGACGTTTGGTTGTTGGCTTGGTGGGCAGGAGATGCTTGCATCGTGGCTGCTGGAATTGAGGACGTTGATGAACCGCTGGTGGATTCCGCTCCGCTGCCGCAGCATTTCCGAAACATGGTCGCAAAGGTGTTGGCACTCGGCAGCCGGCGATCCACCTGTTGTTGTTGCGGCTCCACCGGCTCCTGATACCGACTCCGATCCCGCTCCCGCTCCACATCGCTTTCTTCGATCAACATATCGTCGCAGGAGCTTGCGCAGCTGCAGCCAGGAGCGGTATAGCAGCGGTCGTAGGCCGATTCGCAGCTCAGAGGTGACAGTTCCCGTTCCTGGGGATTTGGCAGGCGGTGATATGGATGGCTGTTGTTGTTGTTGTTGTTGTTGTTCTGGACTTGACTCTGACACGAGGAGCCGGAGCAGTCCATAGCGCAGGGCATCGAGTTGTAGGGTGGCGGCGGCGTCTGGCGCATGGCCAAGGAATTCTCGTCGCAAGAGTAGCCCAAGGATGCCGGATGCAGAGCCTGCTGCTGCTGCTGCTGCTGATGATAATGATGAGGGCGGGGTCGATGTGGAGGGGGCGGCGGCCGTGGTAGCTGGAAGGGCGGCATTGGAGGCACCCCTTCGCGCGTACCCGGATTGTTTTTGAGCGCATAACGCCATAGATCTTTTTTCTTTTCGTTTGGGAATATCATGGAGGGACATACAATTTTGCGGTAACATCGATCCTATTGTATGCGCATTATTTGTAGTTGACTAACTTGGTTTGCTGACTCGACGGGGCCGGCTATAGTCACGGTATTTGTTTACTCTTTTAACTTTTATTTCTTTCTTGTTTCAATTTCACGGTTGGGTCTGGGAACTGGGAACAGACGGGGTTCCGGTTCGGGTTAAGGTTCTCGGAAGAAGGTCGGGAGCAGGGGCTTTGGAACTTGGTGCACTCCTTGTATCACTCCTGGGCTTTGATATGCTTTCGTTGTGTTTGATATGTATTATCCAGTGGTGTTGTGCACTCTGCAATAAAAAAAGGAATATGTTGATTAGTCACAGGCTTAATTTGGTCGTCCCAGCAGTTAAATGCGCAACACTGCGTTAAATGCGCAACACTGGCGGCACTAAAAAGGAGTTTTGAGTCGGGCCTGAAGATTATTACAATAGAAATATATATTATGAAAATTATTGTAATATTTAAAAACGATAAATTCATATTTAAGATATTTTAATAATAATAATAATTTGAGGAAAACTAAAAACATTTTCAATCTTTTTTACTGAAAAAATGAACATTAAAGTTTTTAAAATGTTTACGAAAATCCTAAAATTGAATGTTTTTATCCTTTCCCCCAAAAGTTTATTGTTTCTGTATCATAATTATGAAAAAGGGATTTATACAATTTAAATGTGATTTAAAAAGAAAATAAATACTATATTGGAAAAAACTTTTTCTTATACCTCAAAAATTACCAGTAAATATCTGAGGAAAAAAAGCAAAGATGCAAGGGTCCGAAATAATAGCCTACTTTTTGGGGACTATTTTTAACTGAAACTGCAATTGTTTTGTGGTTTTAAAATTTGAAAATTTAAGCAAGGCTAAAAATTACAAAAAATGTCTGATTTTGTATCTTAAAACTAAACATTTCTAATCTGTAAACTCCACATATCAAATCTCCTTATCTAGGTTTTATGATTATTTTATATTTCGCTAATGTAATTTATTCAAATTATTTAATATAATATTTAATATTCATTCAATTAATCTTTCAAACTTTTTAATATTTCGAAATATAACGTTTTTTTTCCAAAAATTAAATATGAATTTCCCCTTCAAATTTTTCCAGCCCTACGCCCATTGGCGGTGGCAAGCGAAGAATCTGCTGCTTCCAAGTTGCGGATCGCTTGAGTGAGTAATGCCCCCCCTGTCCGCCGGCGCCAAGATCTTTGGGGCAGCATCAGCTGTCGGTGTGACAGAGACGGGGCGATAGTGGGGGTGCGGGGGCCTGAGCGAGGAGCGCCGCAAATTAACAGCCCCAGCCATGTGTGTGTATGGGTGAGTGCGTGTGCGTTTGTGTGTGGCCCATGCGAGCATTTTCATTTCCATTTTGTTGCTGGCATTTCTTGCGCTCCTTATCGACGACAAAAGTGGCGCCGCCGGCATGACGGCAACAACAACAACGCGCCAGCCGCAGCCACAGCAACAGCAGCCCCAATGAGCCCCAACACGCTCACCGACACACACACACACACTCGTTCGCTGGCTCGCTCACACTCACTCACACAGACGCTTACAGAATGTTTGCGTGCAGAGCAACAAGGCAGGGCGACGGGCGAGCGAGCGAGGGGGAAGCGCCACTGGCGCCACTGACGTAATAAAAGAAATAATAGTAACGATGTCGGCGGCAGAGGCGGCAGCGGCGTCGTCGGAATGGCGCCACACCAATATAAGCTTATATCAGACAGACACGAACGAGGGGCGACGCGACGGTCGGTTTGTCAGCCGGTTTGACAAGTTGAAGAATCAACAATTTAAGGTTGAGGTGAGTTGGAATAATCTACCGAGCGCCACACAGAGAGAGAGAGAGAGAGAGCGAGAGAGTGGGCCAATGTGTGTGTGTGTGGTGGAATCGGTCGCAGATTCGGGACGGAACTCTCACAAAAGCAATTCCAGAATTCTTCTTTATTTTTGTTCTAAACTTTAATTGTTAATTTGCACCTATTTCTATTTGTGGGTGACTTTTCTTAACAATTTAAATACTTTCTTTCTCTCCACAATCAATATGTTTCAAAAGATTCCTTCAAAAACACACATCAATTGAAAATAGAGAAGGTTTTTCGAAATTTCCCGGAACTTTTTACTCTACGAAGCCAATGTGAATCTATCTATTCTGAATGCCAAAGCAATAAACAGGCAGTTGAAAGAAAATCTATATACAATTCATATTCAACAGAATTTATTTGAAACTGCCGAGTGATTGTTTTTCCCGATTTCAAGCTTTCATAAATATGCACATACTTATGTACATGGATATATATATATACATACGTTTAGGTTTTCGTAGCTACCACTTTCTGATAATGAAAGCATGACTAATTGCAAGTTCAATTGGAAACAATCGCTAGATAGAGTCCACGATTTGGTAACAGATACACAATACCTTGATTAGGAGATATAAATTAACTAAAAGAATAATTTATGGGTGACCTCTCCATAATAAAAAAAAATATACTTCAAAATGATAAAGAAAAGAGTAAAGTATATTATTTTAGCCTAAAATTTTGATAGATAGAACAATTTGCTAAAAGATACAACTTCAGATGGCAACTTCAGGCTTATTATCTAACTCTAAAATTGGTATTTGTAATAAAATTACAATAAATTTCAAAATATAAAATTAATGTTGACGAATTTCAGTATCTAAAGTGATATTTCATTATATTTAAGGGAACCCAACCTTATTTCTACCAACAAAACTTTGTTTGCATAATCAAACAAGGTCCGAATGCATAGATTATTTTTTATTTATAATAAAATGTGGGTGGTACTTACTGTTTCAAGTATATTTTGAAATTGATATCCGCTTGAATGGTTTTTGATATGTATTTTTGTTTGTCATCCATGGGATAAATCACATCGGGATTTGATATGTTTGGGAGTACACTTTGATTTGTTTTGGATTTACATGGGACTGCAGAGGGAATCAATTATTATAAATATATGTATTGCACAACGAAATTTATTTCGCGTTTAACACGTGCCGGCGACGGTTATTGATAGATTTTTTTTTAATTCAATTCTTGGATTGGTAATCGCAGTCTTATTTTCTGCACCGCCCCTGCAGATGTGTGTGTGTGCTAATGAGGTGCGAGTAATATGTTGATTTCGAGCCGAAAAAGAAATAATAACAAAATCAACGTGGTGGAAAAGGTGCTCTTTTTTTGTTTTGTTGTTTTGCGCTGCTTCGATTCTGTCGGCGCCGCTGCCGCATCTATAAGATACGTATACGAGCGTTCTGTGAGTGTGTTTGTGGCCCAATGCAGGTACAATATGTGTACGTGGCTGGCGAACAATTGCACTTCTTTTCTTTTTAGTTATTTGCACAGTTAAAGTTTGGGTCCGCACACACACTCACACTTGGTGGGTTTATTATTTGTTGCTTTTCCTTCGCCTATTGATTTTTAATTTGCGCACACACAGATACAGAAACACAGAAGCACCGAATGGGAAACGGGCGAGCGAGCTCGCAAATTAACACAATCTCCAATTGGAACTTGACAACGTGATCGGAGATCCGTAACCGTTCAAAAGAAAGGCAGGAAAAGCCGGGCGGAGAGTGAAGAAGCTTTTCTCTTGCGGACTACACACACACACGCACATGCATAGAACTCATAGCAGCAAATAAGCGTTTTTCAGCAATTTCCAATCCACAGAATTTTCACTTTGATGCCTCGGTTTTCAATTTTTTGCTTGCACTCACATTTTATGTATTTTTTTTGCTCTTTCACTTTGATTTTCCTTTCGTGGGGCAAACAGTTTTCCAACTCCACACTTGTAAACAATAAGGAAAAGTTGGTGTTCCCGTTTCTCGAAAATAAAATACGAAATTCCGGACTTCCGGCACTGTTTAAGTGCACACAAAAAGTTTCATTTTATTGGCGTTAAAAATCCATCTTTTTCTGATATCTTTCGAATGTGGCAACGGTAACGAAACAAACAAGCGGCGCGACGACTATTTATTATTTATAATTTATTTATTGCCGCTCCTTCCAAGAAAATAAAACCACAAACATTAACCGTCCGGTGTTGCCGTTTGAGTTTGTATCTGTCGGATTTGTATCTGACACTCTAATATTTATAGGTTTTGCTCTCTCGAACCTAGCACCGAACATGTTGCGTCGAACAATCTATCTCGTCTTAACAGACTGTTAAACCTAATTTGTTTTCAAAACTAAGCAGGCTTTTAAAGTATCTTAAGAATATTAGATCTTGGTTTTAGCACATTTTTCTTTTTCTTGAAATTTAAATGATAATGCTTTGGCAATAAAAATTAATTTGATAAATAATGGGAATATGCATTTCTGTTAACTGCCTCTGTTACTGAGTCCATACTGTTCCGCCTCCTTAACATGTTTGATTCGAACGTGTATGGCGAGCCACGATAAAGATAAATTATAACTCGGTTTGGGCCTTAAAAAATTGGAAATATGCAATATATACCCCCCGAGATTCCATTTTAAAAAATCTATTCAAAATAATAAAATTAATAAATGCTTAGATACTGTCGCTAGATTCGGTCGAGAATGTTGTTTTGAGTTCAGAGTGCAGTTCGAACGGAGAGCAATCCGTTGGATTGCGTGGTGAGTTTGGAGCCGTGGCGCCTCTCTCTCAAACACAGATACACCTTGCGCGCACCCACACACCCACAATCCGCTGAGCGCCATTATTTACTCCTTCCCTCTTGCTCTCAGCTGATTGCTGTGTCCAAAGCTGGCAGTGCCTTTGGGTTTAGTATTGAAAAATATCGTGGTTTTCAAATGGCAATGGCCGCCAATTTCAGATATTGAAGGGTATTTTTGAAATGTATAAAACTTTATAGAAAATATAATATATAAATGGGAATTAAAGTTAAAAGTTACTTGCTGATACCTTGAATGTTTTTATAACATTTTAAGAATATGAACATGTTTAGTTTTTAAAAGTAAAAGTTAATAATTTCCTGCAAGCACTTTCCATTCAATCCCCCAAAGTCGGTAAAGTATCTTGCATTTATTTTGAGCCAGGCTTATAAATCCTTAATGCACATTAGCCCCTGTTAAGCATCTCACATAAATACGTCGGTTTATATCGCTAAAAAAAAAAGGCGAAGAAGAATCCTTAACTCCCTCGATGCAATCGAGAGCGGCGGCGAACCCGAGGAAGCAAGAGCCACATTTAGCGCGGTCTTCTTGGACGCAAAATGTGATGAATGGTTGTGATCAAGGGCATATCAGTTGCAATTGCCTTGCCCATGTCTGCCCAGACGCACGGACAGCCCGACAGACGCACGCCCATACAAACTGGCGCCCCTGCAGCGTGCCCACTCACACAAGCGCACTCTGGAGAGGATCGGACAAAACACGGCGAGAAAAAATGTCTTTAAACCCATAAAATATATAAAGATATTCTATAAAAATATGTAAAATAAAACTAAAAATAAAGCAATACTAAATGCTTATTAATTAGCTAAAAATGATAAATTACTACACTTTAATAATCATTATTTGGGTGCTTAATTTCCCTCAGTGCACCTTGCAGCAGGAACCCTGCTTGCTTCGTCAGTTCCAGCAAAAATACATAATTGTCTCTCGTTTGGACGACTCGAAAACACAAAAGCAAATAGGCTCCCGTCATTACGATAATAACAGGTCGGGAACAGAGAACCCAGTCGGCCACTTGTGGAGTGGAACTGTCGGCCGGCCGCTGATCTTCTTCGCAGGAGGAATTCGATCGCCGCGAACCGGCGTCGTGAGCGTTAAATAACCGAGAGTCGAGAGAGCGAGGGAGGGAGTCCGGGAAGAGGTTTGGGTTTGGGTTTGGGTTTGGGCTTGGAATTGGAATGGGGATCGGACACCAGGCCCCTGTCTTGTGGAGGCATTACCTCAGGACGGGACAGCCAGCAGCAGGAGTTTGAATACATTATTTCCCTGTGATGCCAAAGACATTCCGCAAACGCTAAACAAATAATAAGACAGGCGAGGTAACTTCCAGAGTCCATCTTATTTACTGAGAAAGGGTTAATTATTTGGGTTTCACTTAAAAAAAAAACTTGGAAAATTCAGACGATTTCAAAAATGTTTATATTCATTAATTAAATGAAATTAAATGTTTAATCTCATGCTTAGATAAATAAAAAGCCTATATTGTCTCCTATTCAAGATAATATTTGGAAAGTAATTAAAAGATTGAATTATGATTTCAATTATGGACGTGTATCCTTGAAATACATTTAATAAATAACTAATAAATCTCCGAGTTTATTGTTGCAGTTTCCAGAAATGATTATATAGCAAGTGAGTTATATATGTTGTACATGTTTCACCACTTAACCAAACAAATATTCTGTTTACGCAATGTTTATGTTGATTTTTTCTCTGCCTTTTTAATAAACAATATTACATATGATCCGCTGTGATCTTGTATCGAGTGTCATAATTCTACACGTGCCCATCTTGAGAATTCAACTTCATAAAATTGACGTCATCTACATTATACTATATGTCCGTACAAATGCATAACGTGGCACATAGATTAGCATAAATATGGGCAAGGTGTGTGTGGGAAGGCTTATATAGAAGATGGTCATCTATGAAATCTTAACTCGACCGACTGTTTACGCGTTGGCATGCTGGGAAAGTATCGGGTTTCGGTTTCGGCCTCGTTTTTTGTTCGGGGAGACCAGAAATCTTTTGGAAATGCCGACAAACTGTGGAATTCGGGGCCCTTTAGAATGTTTTCCAACTATAATTCGCTATCTGCAGAATTCTCGGAAGTACGGTTTTGAGGCTAGCGAAAAATAATCTCGAAAGACTAGAAGATCGGAGGGATTAGGTTTTGCTTTATTTACGAAATTTCCCACACTGCTGTCAGATTAAACCCGGCCAGGTTAATAAGCTGTAATGGTACTTGATCTTCTGACCCTCTCTTTGCCTCTTTGCTGCCTGAATGATTGTTCAGTTGACAGGAGCCCACTTGGGTGGTCATTCATCCTTGAGAGTCCTCATCTCCTCATCTGCTCATCCTCATTCGCATTCTTGGCGCATCTTCTGCAATCGGCTATCAGCAGCAGCGACTTCCTCCGAAACAGACAAAATTCCTGGCAGAGCTGGAAACCAGTTTAGCATCGTTTCATCAACCTCTTCTTATCCTGTGCGCAACTCTCCGAGATTTGTATTCCCCTTAACGAGTTGCAGGTTGGATTTTTATTCATTGATACACACGTTTCTGTCTCTGCTCCTCTCTCTCTCTCTTTCTGTCTCCTGATCTCGGTTGGGTTTTAAGTTTCATAAGCTAATTTTTGAGAGTTCATTCAAAGAAGATAAATCTGAGTAGCGTGTGTCCCTATTCCCTGAAGTCGGAAGAATTTGGCTGGCCTTTGAGCTCTTCAAATCTTGGGATCGACTTACCTGTTAATTCCGATCAGAGGTCTTTGTTAAAAGAAATTAATGTAACGCTTTGTAAGTGGAAACAATTATGAAGGAATATATACGATATTTTTATTGAATTGGATTATTTATATAGAAACCATTTATTTTAAGACTAAGACTATGAAACTCCACTTTGTTATTATTAACCGAAGAGTTTTAAAACCCCTTTCTAAATATTCTTAAGTATTTACAAATATGTTTATACTTATGCATTTATTTTAGATTTAGCTTAGAATTATCTTTAATAAATTGTTATTTTTATAAACATTTTTATTCGTTAGTTGTTGTTATTTATTTTTTTAATATCGAATTAATTTGAAAACTTAACTAACCTGGTTTTTTTGTCATTGTTTTTTATTTTATATTTTCAAAAGCAATTCACTTGTCCGTTTTTAAAACTGCACTTTATATTATTATTATAATAAATAATATAAATAATTATTCGTAAAATCGTAAAGCTCCTTTTTGAATGCACAATTTTGAAGGCGCGCTTTCGAATTTGAACGTTGCGATATAGTCCGACGTGTCCTGTGGCACATTTCTAAGCCAACTAAGCTCTGTCCGTGGCAGGACTCATTCTTTTATAGCCACGGATACGGGTGCGCAGTTGGGACTTGGAGCACTGCGCACGGACGCGGACTCGGACTCGCCGGCGGCACGGAAGAATCATTGGACAAGGCGCCGTCGCCGCCGCCGTCTGAAGCGAGCTTGCGAGTGGAGTCCGCCTTGGACGCCGACGCCACTCGTCCGCGTCCCGACTTCTGACTCATTGTCAGTGTACCATAGTCTCCACTCCGGCCATTCATGCACCCATACTGGCACTGGAGCTGGCACTGCCACTGGCACATGCATATGTATGGTGCTGGTTATCCCAGTTTATTGTCTTTCCCCGCTGCTGCTTTTTTGTGTGGGGCACATTAGTTGTTTGGGTTTTTGTTTGTTTTGGTTTTTGGCTACCGGAGCTGCTGGCGGCAGCATCTTGAAATTGAGTTATAATGTTTTTTCAATAATTTGATACCTCATTATGGAATTTATTTAGGTTTTGGGCATAACGAGCTTCAAGTTCAAGTTGGAATTAGTTATATTTTGGAAAAGAATTAATAGTTTAATATTTATTTAAATTTTATATTTAGTTTGTTTAAGAATGTTTCGGATTAATTATTATTTTTCCTAATATTTTTCATATGGAAAACATTCCACAAAATTCGCAATATTTATATATTTCCCATCAGTCAGTAGGTCAAAACTAAATTACTCATCTTACCAAATCTCCTTGCGATTATCTTGATTAATAAATGTCTTGTTAACAGTGTTCTTACTTACACAACAACAAGAATAAGGAATCCCGATTAAATTGAAAGAAATTGAGGGACTGCAAAAAGCATAGCGAAGTAAGTACATAAATTTTTAGTTGGCGTCACTAGGCGTCTAGTCTTGTCTAGTCGTAGTCGCAGTGGTGTCTAAGCCGAAACCAATCTGCGCGCCATTTCGGTTTTTCAAATGCTGGCTGCCGGCGTCTGACGATGGCGACTGGCGGCCCAAGTTGGCCTAAACCGCACAGCAAGCCCTAGCAGCAAATGGGAAGGGAAAGTTTGCATTTCCCCATCGCCCCGCGATGACGACCCTTTTGGCAATTGGCGGAGAAATCCAAACAACGACCCTCATTAACCGGTAATTAAGCTGTAAAATCAAATATAAACAGGTCGAACGTCAAGTTAATCAGGGCATTTCTAAACTAGTTCTATTTTATGCATGGAAGGGAAAGGGTCGGATATTTAGTATTTAATATAACATGAAAGATCTATATAGTAAACTAGTAAGATGTTAAAAAAACTATTTACATATTAACTATAAACTTAAACTCTAAAGTTATTATAACTAATTAATATGCTTGCCAAGAATTTTTTAGGGTTATATTTTTTGTATATTATTTTTATAGAATAAATATATTAAGTATTTATAATATATTAGAATATAAAAGCACATTTTTAATATATATTACAATATTGAACTAGATTTTCTAAAGTTATTTTCGAAAATGTTTAGATTTATGTCAAAAAGCACTTATAAATTACGTATACGCCACATGGGATAGTTCACAATTACCAAATTATTTCGAATATTTCCAACAGCAATAATATCTTTTACAAATTTTTTAATTCAATATATTCGATTTTTAAAACTTATTTTGAAAAATATCTAGATCTATGCCAAAATGTACAATAAATTACGTATACGCCACAGGTGAAACTTTAGAATTACCCAATTATTTAGAGAACTTTCACAAAAATATTTTGTTTTAAATTATTTAAATCAAGTTTTAATACAATGAAATATATATAATAATACGGATAACTTATTAGTTGATCTTTGTTTATAATTAAAACTCTTATTAATTTCTTTGAAGCAAATGTAATGATCATTCAACTCCCCGGTTCACCCACATTTTAATGTGCCATAATTTGCTCTTACAAAAGGAAGACAACTCTCCATCCTGCTGGCCCCACTCTCAGTCCTCCTCTCCTCCCCCATAGAGCGTATCGGCGGCGGCAGTGTCGTCAACAAAAACAACGATAGATAGACGCGACAATAACTCGTCATCATCGACGCGCCGGCTATTTTCGCATCTAATTGTGAGAGCAGCGGCGTTTGGCGCGCCAATGGTGGCAATAATAACGGCGCCCAGTGGCGCACACTTGGCCCGTTCGCAAATCAAAGTTCTGCGTATCCGTATCCGCCAGTGTCCTGTCCCGTCCGGGGCTGTGTACTATCCTGGCCAGAACTGTGGCACTGTCTGCTCCACGACAGAGTCCTGTCGCGTGTTGTCGTCGTCGTGGCATTGTCGGTGTCGCCGAAGGAGCATCGCCGGGCGACTGGTCGCCGCAATCGTCTGTCTAAGTCTAGCCTTTGGTTACACTTGCGAAAAAGTCTGGGCATTCAAGGATAATGTCATACTTTTGGCGCCAAAGCTAAACAATTTGGGAAAATAAATTTTCCTTCGAAATATGTTTAGTTTCTAGATTAAAATTAAACATTGCTCCGACATCAAGTTTATATTTTATACATCTGTGAATATTTAATGATTATTTTTATAGATTTATTATAGTGTCATAATTTAGCCATATATTAAATTTGTAATTACTACAAAATATTTATAAAACAACTAAAATTTTAAAACCCAATTTCCATCTACTTCCATTTTCCAAGTGTACGAAATGCTGGTTGCTGGTGGGGTGGGCATGGGTGCGTGGGCTTCGCATCCCTTCGAGCTGGGCGCTGGGGACTGGCACTGCTGCCGACAAGTTGTCGTCTTGGTGACCGTCGCCGTGCCGCCGTGGTTTGGCGTCGCCGACTCAGAAATTTGCAACAATTCTCGAGCGCGCCGCCGCCACTTGTTACGCACTTTGGCGCCTTCCCACAACAAAATGTCCCTTGCGGACGACTGCCGACACTTCGACGCTTGATTCTGCGCCAAAAACAAAACGCAGTCAGACACAAAGCACGGTCTGTCACCGAAGGAGCAGCCCCTGGCCCCCAACTAAGCTAAGGATGATGCGCGGTCGTTTACAGTTGTTCATATGGATGTAATTGTAATTATTATTACCGAAAGTATTCGCTCTCGAAACGGCTCAAGAAGCTAGATCCTTTCCAAATATAAAACATAATGTTAGTGGCACAAATAAATAACTAAAACTTATAAATATAATATAATTATAATTATAAATAATTAATTAACAAGATCATGGCCCTGAATTAGGATTAGCCCAGTTTTTGTCGTATCAGAAAAATTAAAAATGAAATCACAAATATCTGAAAATACAATCAAATTCCCATATAAAAGACATTGTTTAGTTTCTGTGTGTTCTGTGAAATGGTATGCTTTATTTATTATACTCCTTGAAATCATATGAATTTTAAAAGTTGGTTTTCCAATCTGCAAACATTTTTATGTTAAAAAAATTGAAACTGTTTTGTTTTTTCAGGTGATAAATACAAATTAATCTACAATAATTATTGTATATGCTTTGACGTTCTTAAACAGCTATCGTACTTTGACTCTTGACTCCTGCTTGCAAAAAGTGTCGTTATCTTGCGCAATCGAATGGTATTACCAATGTGGATACAAACATGAATTCAATTTTAAAAAAATATACTTAAGCACAATAGTCAAAATGATAAAAGGGCATTAAACTAATAATAAACGAAATAAAATGAAAATGCTTCACAACGGATTCTTACAACAAATATCTATCCGTTGCGTTACAAAAGGTTTACGAGAATTGCATTTTTTTGTTTTTTGTGTGTGTTTCTTTTGTTTTTGCTTCTAATTTCAATTTTTATGTGTGTTACACTAATTTTCTTCGACCATCTCCGTCTCGTTTACGTTAAAAAGTCAAAATGTATCACAATTTTGATCATTTTGTTTTTATAAACACGTTTTTCTCGCGACTGCACCACTCACAATGCTAATTATTATTTAGTACACATTTATGCTGAATGTCTCGATTATGATTACAGCGGGTTTTACACAAAATTTGATTCAATGAAACCCAAAATGTATTATATATGTGTATGAGAAATTTCATAAAACCGATATTTACAAATACCAGGAAAGTAAAAAGCTATTAATGGTTGCCTGTATAGAGGTTCGCGGCTACAGATCGGCATTTAAAAGTGCATTAACGTAGATATTATAGTTTCACATTATGTTGAAAGTTCTTTCGTTATTGTTTCAATTCGATGACAAAGTAGGAAAATGATCAGAATGTTGTAGGTGTTGTATTATATCATTATAAAATCTCTAAACAAAATGCCGGAAAAGTACTCCTTATTAAATACGAAATGATATAAGTATGTACAATGAGCAAAACCTACCATTCGATATATATTATTTATAAAACATGTTCTCTTCTCTGTCTCTTATACAGTGTGTGTGTTGTGTGTGTGTGTTTTTGTGTGTGCACATAATTTCGGATAAAATAACGTTTCTAACAAACTATTATCAAAGTTTATTGACCGTCGCTGAGTACTCTCTCATTTTCCACGCGAGATTTGTATACCCTGTAGCAGCAATATGTTTTCTGTAGTATGCGTAAAAGTAAACACGATCGATATACATATCGGTGCATATGTAAGTATTGGATACATAATTTATACAAACATATGCGTAGTTGAGTAAAGCAAAGTAAACTCTCGACTACATAAATTTTACAATTATCTGAATTCTCCCGATCAAGTGAAATGAAAGTCTTCACACGCATCCTAATCAATTTGATGCTTGGCTTCAGTTATTAACGCTAAGAGTGCGTCCAGCTTTAGGTCCTTGAACCGCTCAAAGTGGTCCATAAGCGGCTGAATCGCATCCGACTCGATGGCTGCCGAGATGGTCTGATTCTGAATGGTGCGATTGAGGCAGGACGCCACCTGTGCCAAGAACTCCCGCCACCTCTGTCTGTTCTCCTCGCTGAGAGTGGCGTCAGTTCGAGAAACATATATTTCCTCGGCGCGCAGTATAAGGGCAACAAGCGAAAGGATTCCAAACTACAAGCGTAAGTGATCAGTTGATGGTCAGTAACTCTTTGTACTCAGAAGAAGGGATTACTTACGCGGCTGCAGAAAATTCCGGTCAGCTTCTTGTCGTTCAGCGTGATGGCTGCTGAAATGCTCACTAGGTTCTCGAAACTGGCCTTGTTGATGTGCTTCTTAAATTCTGGGTAGAGTGCGTGTAAGAGTCCCTCAACGTCGTCCTTGTCCTTCTTCACCACCGTCTGGAGCGAACAGAAGACGCCGCTCCAAACAGTCCAGCAAACGCTTTGATCAGCAATGAAGGGCATTATGCGACGGAGGAGTATCTACAAGGACAAATTATTGCCGAGTTAGCTTCATACTTATCAACATTTTCCCCTGATATCAATCAAGGATCAACTCACCTTTCCCTTGCGCACATTCATCATGGACACTACCTTGTCAAAGGCCAGACCCGCCTTTAACTTATTGACCAAAGCCGCTTTCGTTTCAACCTCGTAGTTGAACTTGTTCTTCAGTTGCGGATTCATGGTCTGCGGATTGGCTGCCTCGGCGGCCCGCTCTTCGGCAGTTTTATTGGCTATCTCCAGCTGCTCCAGGGCCGCGATACGCTCGGCCTCCTTTTTCTTTTTCAGCTCTATGGTAGCCATGACCTCGGGGCTCTCCAGATCCTCCAGCTTGAGCAAATAGCGGTACAGCGTCTCGATTAACAGCAAAATGTGACGCGACTTGCGCATGCTGCTCGGATTGACATCGCTGCTCGCCGAGGGCAGCAGTGGAGTCCCTGCGTTGGACTTGGGGTTCGTGCTAGCGGCTGTCGTAGCGGTGGCATCGGTGCTCGATTCCATAATGTCGGCGTCTATGATTTTGCGGGGCGCCGTCACACTGCCATATTGCAGCTTGCCCAGCGAGTTCTCGAACTTCAATGGCGAAAAGATGTAGCCCGTCAGGTTGTTGTTGTTGCCACCTGGCCCATTGTTAGTGCTGCCTCCCGTGCTGCTGGTGTTCTCCGAGTTGCGGCGCTCACGTCCATGGCCATTGCGAGTCCCGTTCTTGTTGCCCAGCTGGACGAGAATAAGCTGCGCATGACCGCGCGGCTGGGTGAGCGGATGGTTCAGCTGGTTGTCTTTGTGCGCCTGGCTGTTGCGCATCTGCCCGTTCTGCTGAGCCTTGCGTTCCCTGTGCACCGTGAAGTAGTAGTCGTCGATGTACGGCGTATCCGTGTTCAGTTGCGACAGCTGGATCCCGATCAGCCAGTGCTTGTCGCGGGTGCTCATCAAATTGGCGTACTCATCGTATTCTTCCAGAGGATAGTTACCATCCGGACGCCGACCGAGCTGCTGCTGCTGTTGCTGCATCTGGTTCTTTTGGCGGTCGCTGATCACAGAGCCGGCACGGCTTTGCTGCATCTGCCGGGCAGCGGCGGCCTGCTGGAGCAGCGGATGGTTCTGCTGAATCTCCTGTACCAGCCGCATGTTAAACATGTTATACATGGAGTTTGGCTGCTGACCGAGCAGGCTATTGGCCGATTGCAGAGGGTGCGGCGGCATTCGTGGCTGCTGCATCTGATGCGGATGGGGTGGCTGCATAAAGGCCGCCGGATGGAGGCCAGCAGCGCGCATTGCATTGAAGCTCGGATGCATGGCAAAGTTGTTCAGGGCCGTGGGCAGGGCGTGCGGATTAGGCAGTGGACGCTGGTTCCCGCCGGGCAACGGAAAGTTGGGCGGCAAGTGCTGGGGCATGAGCGGATGCTGCGGCATTTGGGGAATATTGCCGGGCATACCTGGCGGATAGATAAATCCTGGCGGCGCTCGATTGCCGCCCATGCCGTTTAGTTGTTGCTGCGACGGCGGTGTCGGTAGCAGCTCGGGCAGTTGATGAGGACCGGGGAAGCCCAAATTTGGCCTGGGTGGAGAGGTCTGCGGCGTTCCTAAGAAGCCAGGTGGTGCTGTGAATGAAATGCAATTTTTACTTGTTACTAGGGGCGAGTTTTAACAATGGCAGCTAATATAAACAGTTTATTGTTTATGTTATTCAGAAAGTGGATTTGATAATAACCGATATCCGGAGGGGACTCAGATATATATTAGGTTTCATTGTTTTTTCCACCTAATAAAGCACAAAGAAAAATTAGATGCACTTCTTGCTTACCCTTGTGTTGTGGCTGCTGTGGCGCCTGCTGCTGTGGGGGCAGCTTCTGCTGTTGCTGATGCATCATGGTTGGTGTGGCCATCTGCTGCCTGTTACCCAGGCTGAAGTCGTCGAACATCTTTCGCTCCGCTGCCTGGTGATGGTGATGCTGTTGCGGCTGCTGATTCTGCTTCGGCATTGACTGCTGGATAATCATATTGCGTTCAATGTCCTCCAGGGTGGTGATCTTTGGCCCAGCCTGCTGCGATGGTGGCGGCGGCATGTGATGCAGCGGGAAGTTGGCATTAGCCTCGGGCGAAGGCTTCATCTGGTGCTGTTGCTGGTGCAGCTGCTGTGGCTTGAAGGCGCTACGCAGGGGTTCTCGAAAGAGTGCCTGGTTGTTCGGAAATGGCTGCGACGCCCAGACGGCAGAGTCCAGATTGATCCGATTGCTCAGACCACCGGCCTCACTGTCGGCGAATGTGGAGAGGTCCATGTCATCCAGCTTCATTGAGGAAAGGTTCAGCTCCAGATCCGAGTCGCCAATATGTCGCGCCTGCCTGAAGGGGGCATTGAACGGGGCTGGTGTAGAGCCGCTTGACGACGGACCAGACGACAGCAGGTTCGGGTGCCTGAAGGCTCCATTTCCGTGGTCGGGAAAATCCACATCCGCGTTACCGCCGGCCGACGCGTCCGCGGGCCGTTTGCGCACCCGCTCGCCATTGCCGCCGAGGCGCACCATCGTCTCGTGGGCCTCCTCCCAGTCGCCATTTATCGCCGATCCGAAGGTTTCGTCGTTCAGTGCATCATACTCCTCCTCCGCAATGCGCCCGTCGCCACCGTCCTCGTCCTGCGGATGCAATTAAGACAAATACATTAAAATCACGCTCATCCACAGCCCCCGCTGGCCTTCGATTGCCCCTTTTTGCGAAACTTCTCCGGAGGTGAAAAGCGCACACGAAGTGGCTGTTTTAGGGGAAAATCTCCAAGCTAGTGTCGCTCCCGCCCGGCCAGGTATCTCTACCATAATACTACACCCTTGAGGGCGCCCTTTGCTCACCGGTATAGTTGTATCGAAGCCGAAAAACGAGTCATCCATGGCGAAAAACTATTGCTTTAAAAAAAATTATCATGACTTGTCAGTGACAAGTTGTCACCAGTGTGACCTAGCGATGGCCGGTCGTGCTGCTCATTTTCACTATCGATAAAAGCTATCAGATATCGTATTTTTTATAGTTTTAAATTTATTAAATTAAATTATTTGAAACTAAAATATTACATTTGATTATTTAATGTAGACATTGCTTTTGTAAAATAAAACTAAACTTGTATATTATATAGAAAAGAAATACAATTTGTTTAAATTTCTCTTTGCAGTCAAAATGGTTTTGGTACTTGGCAATGGCATATGTTTTTTACTGAATTTTTTTCCAATGTTTTAATTATGCATATTTGGTTTTGTTATGATCGATTTCAAAATTAGGCCCCCTGATCCAATTAAAACCTGCAAGGGTGTTCAAGATATGACTTTTATTTATTTTATAACCTATTTTTTATTATTAAAATACTGTCCAGGAAATAAATTACGAAAAATACCCCAAATATTTATCGGCCACGCCGATATTTTGAATCAGTTCCAAAACATCGTATATTTTGCGGCTTGCACATCACTAAACTACTGGTTCTTTTAAGAAGACGGATTGTTATCCAAAACAACTTATTTGTCCCGTAAAAGAAGCCCAAATGAAGCGAAAGACGAGTGAAATTTGGTGTTTCTTCAGGGCTGTGGACGACACCTATGCGCTGTGCAACATCTGCAAGGCGAAGTTGTCCTACAAGACGACCACCACCAATCTCAGCAAGCATATGAACAGAATGCACCCAACGTCTACTCTGTCGCAGATCTCCAAATACAAATATCAAATGACGGCTAGCGCCATGGATCGGAACAAGGGCAAGCCCCGGAACTCGACGCAGGAGGTGATCCTGCTGGAGTTCGTCAAGAAGCATCCGCGCCTGCTACGGAACCCGACGTGGGAGACGCGGAGCGACTTGGAATCCTTGTGGGAGCAGCTCACTTCGGACCTAAATCGACATGGACCGCCGCGAAAAGACGTGGCCACCTGGAAGAAGGTGGAGTATTCTTTTGCCATGCGATAACATTCATCCTTTAATGCTTTTGCTTATTCACAGGCCTTGAAGGACTGGAAGAGGTTCATCCTAAAAAAGGTGGAGAAGAATGAGATGCACAACGTACCCTTTGGGACCAGTCTCAATTCGTCGGAGGAAACAATTGCCACGTTGTGCCGCCTTAACGATGATGTTAGCCAAATAATCATGAAAGTTTCCGATGACGAGGAGATGAACGACCATTCCACGACCGAGTTCGATGTAGACGACGTCGAGGATGTGGTTCCGGAGGAAAACACCTCCCCCGATTTCGTTTACGAACCGGAGGATACCAAACCCGATCTAGACCCACTTTACCTGCAGTCCAGCAAAGGTGCCGCATTGGCTGCGAGTCGAACCGTGGACGAGGACACGCTCCTGCAGAAGATCAGCAACAACATTGGCAAGGTCAACGATGCCACGAACAGCGCACATCACGCACTTAACGAGTTCTGTACCCTGTACAAGCAGAAATTATTCGAGGATAAGCGTCACCACCTCGCCATCGAGCAGTTGATGGCGGAAAAAATTGAGTTAAAGAAGAAACTCTTAGAAATCGAGCAGCGGAAGCTGTTGCTGAAATGACAGAACGTACACGCAGTAAACTAATGTAGTGTTAATATTAGGTACCTAAGGACATTACATGAATTAAAGTAAGTCTTTTCTAATTGTTGTTTAATTTTCCATTTTATATTATATTAAACTAGTACTTCATTTTACAAATTTAGCTAATTTGCAATTGTTCTTCGTAGACCTCTTTTATGATCTCCTTGAACTCCAAGGGATAAAATGCATCACTCATGACAGCATCGTAGGCGTACTTCACGTCCTGTTGGATTTATCAATTAGTAAAAATACATAAAGAAATCATAAATTGCATTTCTTACCGCATTCGAATCCTCTGCAGCTTCAGAGCTGTCACTTAGCCCGCCCAAATCTCCGCAGGCTATGAAGGGAACCAGACGTCGATTGACATCAGATCCCGTCTTCTGTGCCAGCACTCTGATATCATCTCGAGCCGTGTTAATCACCTGGGGAATGTAGCCGGCAGGCAGACAAAACTCGGAACACACCACGAACGCCTCTATGCTCGATGGTCGCGAACTGGGCGGTTTGTAAATGTCGAACTTCTTGAAGAATATCTGCATCTGCGAACTGAGCAGCCAGGTGGCATTGCCCTTGAAGATTTTGGCCACAAAGGTTCCTCCAGTTTCCAACACACAGGTGGCAATACTGAGGGCTGCCACCAAGAGCTGGTGCTGCATGTACTCGTCCATCTCGTGGACGCCGGTGACATCGGGAGCTCCGTCGCAGACCACAAGTTGCGCCTTCTCTTCGTTATTCCCACCAAAGTGTCCGATTATTGCCTCGGCAGTGGACTGTTTGGTGATGTCGCCCTGTAGTTGGATGACGCCCCGGATGGGAGCCATGGCCTGCAGGTCTACGGCAATAATCTTTACAGCGGCCTTTTCATCGTCGGTCTGGCAAGGATCGTACAGTTTCCGCGACAGCACCTGCGACCAGCTGCCAGGAGCGGCGCATAGATCCACCGCCCGTTGAACGCCTGTTTAAAAGCTTATTAAATATTAAACGCCGGAAGGAGTTGGAATACCACGTTAATCTTACCATTTAGTATTCCATAGGCTTCGTCCACGTGAAGGAGCTTAAAAGCACTCCGGGCACGCCAACCTTCCTCCTTTGCCTGTCGGTAATATATATCCCGTTTATCCTTTGAAGTTTTGCCCATGTTTAAAGATTTTATTTATTGAAAGTATCTGCCATGCTGGGGTTGAAATAATAGAGAGAGGGTTCATAATGGAACTAGTTTGTCTCAAATTTATTAAGGGTATTACCAATCAATTGTATAATACTAACTGAAAAATCATATCAAATTATAATTTGTAATATTTATAATATCAAATTATATATTATTTATATATACTATTTTTAATTCTTTATCATAAGTTTAATTTAAATTGGGAAAGCGCCTTCAACTATAAAAAGGTATTTTAATTGATTTCACATTCGGTTACACTTTTTAGCGCGAGAGCTTGAAAACTGCAAGTTCTCGTGAAATTTCTAAATTAACTGCAAATTATGCGTAGGATACCATTGTATATAGTGGCAGACCCTTCTCCAGAGGACTCGGAATATGAGACTATGACGTCGGTTATGTGTCCACGCAACCTGATGTAAGTAGAAATGGTTTTTGATGTACGCCCCGCGTCCTATGGCGAAGACGTGCATTCATGTTTTGTGTTTATTTTTTATTTAACTTTGTATTTCAACCTAATATTAACCCATATTGCAATTCCAGAGAGTGTGAACTGTTTCTGAAGATCTTGCGAAAGGAAACCGATGCGGCGTTTCAGAACTTTGCCGGGAACGCTGAAAGTTGCCTGGCAATTGCCAGGGAGTGCTTGAAGCTGAAAGACACCCATGTGATGAAACTGGTCTGTAGGCTGTTTGTTTGTCTGGAAATTGTTTAGATCGTAATATTTATGTTGTACCACTCTTAGACCTTGCTAAATTTAAACGAAATCATTTGCCGGGGACCTAGTGAGTCGATTTCATTTGTGGACGCAATCATGGCCAGAAGTGTGGTCTACATGAAGAACTACGAGTATGAGGTAAACAATATTTACTATCTGCGGTCTAATCAGTGATTAATCTACTAATAATTCATGTACGCATTTACCTTTCATCCCCAGATCGCCTGCAATGACCTGCTATATTACGAATCGTTGCCGGTTGACCTCAAAACCAAGGAGGGAATCATAATCTCTCAGATCTACTTGTGCGTTTGCCTGTATATATTGCGGAAATATCAACCGGCGAGGGAAAAGCTGGTTTATGTAAAGAAGCTGATTGGTACATAAAAACCCTTGCTTAAATTTGCAGTATATACTAATTTATGTTTTTACAGATAGAGCCTCAAAATCTGAAAGCAGTGGTGAGCATAGTTCAACGCTTTCTAAAAGTTTTTGTATTTATTATTTTTGTATCTTGTATTTATCAAAGAAATCCAAAGCGTTTTATTGCTTTTAAAACAATATGAGGAGAAAATTAACCAAGCGTCCAGGAATGTGGAACTTTTTAAGAACTCGACTCGTAAGGTCTTTGAGCCGTTTCTTGGTTTCAAGTTTTGCAGGAAAATTGCCTACGCCAGCAGGGCATGCAAATACGTGTAAGCATATTAATAATTCCTTAATTTATTTAAAATACCTGAAATGTTTGTATTTATAGCCCAGAGTCGGATGATAATTCCGCCGCTGTGTTGGCATCAAGTGATATTCCCAAAGGGGAAATAGTCCTGGTAGAGGATCCCGTCTTCTTTCAATTCAGTGCGCCTTTCCTAAACTGCAGTCTGTGTGAAACGCATCAGGAATTGCTTTACACCTGCGAGGACTGTCGTTACAAGACGTACTGTTCCAAGGCGTGCTTTAACTCCGATGCAGGAGTGCATCAGTTAGAATGCCATGGCTATCGAATTGGATTATTACCCATGCTAGAGGCTACAATGTTGTTTCGACTATTTCTCCAAGCAGCCGATTATATATTTCCTGCTATACTTGACTTTACCATGGATGGCGGGTAAACTTTACGATATTAATATTAATAAGATATCACTTACAAATATTACGATTTTAGAATTATAAACGATCCGCGCGACGCTTGGATCTTTATTCTGGAGCATGCCGAGGAAGAAGACGAAGAATATTACATTGTGGCAGAATTGCTCGCCACACGGCCAGACTACAAGCGGCTCAGTAAGGAGCAGTACCGCAACATAGTGTTCACAGCATTTCGCCTGGCGGTCTTCATATATACCGAGACCGAACTTATAGCCAAGTACTTTTATTTGCTCCGCCTGGAGAAGGTCGACATGATCAATGTGATGGCCGCAATACTTCTGCGCTTAGGCACACACCTTCTATTTAATTCCCAACGCCACGAGATGAGGTATCCGAGACGCGGAGAATTTTTGAATGGAGCGAGGGTAGAGTTGACAACAACGTTACCGGTACCAATGCCAGCTGAACGTATAACAGCAAACGCTTTTAGTTACTACAAAATCCATCCTCTGACAAATTTCGTGGATTGCCACAATAACATAAAAATGACACCGGAGAAGGCCGGAAAGAGTGATGCGCCAAATATGCAAGGTGAAAGTCCGTTAGCCCATTTCGAAAATAAGCTATACTCAATATGCCTGAAAAATCGGGATGTCGATTGTATTGAAGACATCTTAGAAGCGGAAATCCTGCCTATGCAGCTAGTTGATAAAATCCTTGAGGACTTCAGCACACCCAAGCGCTGTCAGTTGCTAAAGAATATTGCAAAATATTTTCATCTGTACGTCCATCAATACTTTAACAAGTTCACTGTAAATAATCGAATAGTTCAACTGAAATCCTCGCTTTGTGCTACCCTAAAGACCTTTAAGCATTGTTCTAAGACTAACAATGTGAAAGTGATGTACGTTTGTTTACACATTTAAACATATTTTCTGTTTTTAAAGTCTATGTAATTCGATTCTAGATTGCTACCAAGTGGTCACATTTTGGGAGTGACAACTGACCAAGTCAATGCTGGCGTTGAGTTGGTGGTATCCTGTGACTTGATTAACCAAGATGACCAGAACCTCACGTCAGAGAGGGCACAATTTCAGGATTTTAAGTTTCCCTCAACTATTAATAATGAAGCCATCGTAAGGAATTTATATTTAAATTTAAAATGTTATTTAATTAATTTAATTTTATTAATTTCAGTTTGGAACAACACCTGAAAAGTCATCGGAGCTGTTGCGATACCATAAGCTAATTATACACCAAATAAACGACAAGGTATCATTTCTGAAGAGCTCTCCAACAGGTTTGTAAAACAATGTTGCGACTGAGTTGTGCAACTAACCCATTAACCCATCTGTTAATATTTTAGATTTAAAGGTCCAGCTTGATTTAATGACTTTATATGGAACATACAACATTTTTCTAACCATGCATTTCCCCGAAACTCATGAAATGAGGTTGCTTGGAGTGCTTAAGTTTTCCCAGTTCCTTGCTACGAATGGTATCGTATTTATAAACAATTGTTTAAACAATATTTCAATATTCACTACTTTAGGCTTCCTACAACATGCCAGTGATATTATCTTGCACGTGATCGAGTTAATAGAACTCAATGATATATATCTGAAAGATATCGGCCTTTACCGACAGGTCTTCTGTATAATTCAGAAGGTTGTCGAACAATATATTGATATTATGTGAGTTTTTCCAGCATTTTCTGAGAATATTTTATCAATCTTACGGTATTGCAGGATCGATAGTCAGGAGCTGGGCTCTGAGTATCCCGAACTGCTGTTGCTAAGCTGTGCGTGCCTTTTAAAGAGACTTATGCGGCATATCGGACTACTACTTGACGATGAAGAGGCTTCCCGCTTATACATGGAATTCAGTACCTATCACATCAAATGGAAGACAATACTTAACTCTTACATACTAATGCCACCGGGCCTAAGAAAATATTTGCTGGAATCAAAATAGCGGCCCAGTTACACCATTTAATGTGTACATAAGATGAAATCCCAGAGGCATGACTGCACAAGTCTTTGTTGATATTCGAACACAAATTTTAAGTTTATTTATGATACATTCCAGTCACAACACATGCCATCGATATTTTTGTTCCGTTTTTATTTATTTACGCAAATGTTGAATATATTATAAAGTGTGTACGTTAAAGTACGCAGGTTTCATTAAATAGATGTTTCATTAATAACTAACAAATTAATTTTAGTTACCGAATACAATATTTAACTTTTGTCTTTTCAGTTTTTGTGCAGTTTGGTTTTTAGGTTTAGCTATTTCCTCGATATCCATGGGCCACTGCTAAAACTATTATGGATGAGAGTGAGAATGACCAAAGTTCTTAGAAAGAAGTGGCTCTCCATGGGTGCTGTTCCCTTCCCACTGTAACCCAATAGCTTTTGCTTGCAACACCGTATGTTAAGGGGGCTTGAAATTCCTTGTTTACTTTGTTATTAGAGGACATTACTTTTAACTATGCTGGGTGTCCCTTTCGGGGTGATAATAAAAATTGGGAGGTGCTGGATATATTAAAAGAAACTTTTATGTATTGCACAAAAGTTAACATCTAGCCATGGTATCTCTTATAGAGAATTTCTATTACAAAAACCAAAGTGCTCAGTAGCATACCGCCTATGTAAATCTTAATAAAAATCATGTAAAAAGACAAGGTCAGCGGCTTGAACTCTTTTTCCGAATCGAAGGGTAACTTTGTGATGCCGTAAATTTCACGAAACTTTTGAAAACCCATTTTTAGCCATTTTTGCTGAAGGCCCGACTCGAAAATCATAGAAAAGTAGTCCCATGATACAATCATACTAGGTAGTCTCGTCGGCTGTCAAAACGTTCGGGTTTTGCTTCAGTGCGTGTTCGTTTTTCGATGAAAAAGGTTGGGTGCGGACGAATTTTTTTCTAATATTAACCCTTGTGCAACATGACATTTTGCAATGTGTGCCGGAGACACGTAGATGGCGTGAAGTTTATCTATTTTAAAATTAGAATATATTTTAGGATTAAACATTTAAACAAAAGACTCGCAACACAAAAACAAAAACAAAGACTCATTTCCAACTCAAAATTGTTAAAAATTAAATTATGAAAAAAATTTCAACTCGTTTTATTAAAAGGAAACTTAAAACCCCATACACCATATACGGGTTAAACAACACATTCTATTGTCATTTCACTCGCACTTATTGGGTAATGCCCCTCTCACTCGCACTCATTGCTATGATTGTAGAGGTACCAGCTTTTTCCGACGAGACTACCTAGTATGATTGTATCATGAGTAGTCCCTGAAAAAGTATTTCAAAGGAGAGTACGGTGAGGTCGGTAACCGGAGGTGGCGGAGTTTTGAGCAGAGCTTAGGTCCAGCTATAGTATACCCCTTGGTTTTTAGATGATCCTGATAGAACCGAAATCCTTGCCAATTGTGCGTTTGGGGCACAAAGACGACATTATCGTTTGGGTATATAGAGTTTCGAATAACCACCTGCTTATCAACTACGTCCACCAGATCGCTTAACGAGCTGGGCATTTCATTATCCTTGAATGCCTTCGGTATGGTGGGATCTGAGGTTATAATCCGAAGGCCACTGGCACGCATTGACTCCACATCCGTGATGGGTGGATAATGAATACCAGTGGTCAGAATGCTGCTCAATAAGGAGCCACAAGTGCTGATGAGGATTCCCATCCACAGGAAGCAGTAGACCTCGATTATCTTATCAGCAAGAGGCAATCGAGCCAACTGACCACCGGGCAGTGGAATTCCAAATACAAATCGGAATGAGCCTAAAAATGAGTCCACTAGCGATCGTCTTCGGTGGGCGATGTACTTAGTCACGACCAGCAAGAGGATCGTAGCCAACATTATGTGATACGTGTTGGGAACAATCACCTTGTCAAAATATCTGCTGATAGGAATCGTCCTGTAGCGTGGCACCAGCAGGCAGGCCTGAGTTACCGACACCACTGGATCGAAGTGGTTGCTATCGTTGATCACAAGATTGGCCACCATATCGACTGTCCGATTACTGCCCACTTTGAGGAACTCATAATTTGAATTCTGCGATATTGGGACCGGCAGAATTTCCATGGTGGCGTTAATGTATCGCATGAACTCCATAATAAGGATTCCAATAGCTCCGGACAGACTGATATTTCCACCGCCAATTACATCCGCCTTTTCTGATGAGTTATACTGTAGGGTAAAAAAGATATGTACGTAATATTTGGCCTTAAGAGCATCTTATTGTATTATATATAAATAATTTAATAATATATTTAAATATAGGGTTTAAATAATCAAGCTCACCCAAAATATAGATGGCACATCGTTGGCCACTTGAACAAGAAATTTATATCCAAAGCTTCGAAACGTGGTTATTAAACTTTCGGCGTTAATGATTTTTCCAGCAATTAGTTTTTCCTGTTTATAGTAAGCCCAAATCTCAAATTCAGACTCTCCATGCAACAGGACAAAGGATCTGATGAATTTACGTTCCCAGCACCAGTTAAAAATCTCTCTTATCATTTCCAGTGACAAAGGGTTGGTGCAGAAAAAGGCAAAGGTGTATTTGTCGCTGTATGCGAGTCCCGTGTCGTTGACAGCACCAAGTGCCGGATCATCCATGCCAGAGAACATAACAATCACGAGAGTCTCAGTCTGGGGATAGCGTCGATTAAGGGGTCCTTTGTTGGATCTAACTGTATATATGGGAATTTTTAAAGTTTCCATCAAGCGCTGTTCGAGTGAGGGTCGCAGATCAATGTTTCCCGGGTAAACGATAATGCTTTGGCTTCCAAAGATTTGGAAATGTCTCTCGATTACATGCAGAACCTTATTAATATCGTGCTCCATCTGCTGATTAGTTTCACTCTTTTCCAGTGGAATCTTTAATGGACTGCTGTCCAGTATAAAGGCGCAGACTAGGATGAGGCAGACTAGGTGCTTAGTCCGTAGGTGGCAACGACTTTCCATGGCTGATGTTTCTCTTCGACTGTAACTCTTTAGCTTTGGCTTTCAATACTTTATACTAGGACCTCGGTATCCATTCAAGTTTGCTTTGCTATTAAAGGACATTACTTTTAACTACGCTTTGGGGCCACTGCGGGTTCTGGAATTTTTATTAAATAGCTAACATTGGGATTACAACTTTACGGATATAAATAAGTCAGGTCACAGGGTTTATAAATTAATATATTTTTGTATAGAGTAATTATTTCATTGCTAGTGCAGTTAAACTAATAAACAAAAGATGATTCAGAAGAATTCTGCTTTCATTGTAGTATGAAAATCTGGCAAGATATGTACATATCTCTTCTTGATCTTATCTGCTTAATAAGTTAATTTATTAAGAAATTGCCCATTCCAGATTATTTCCGAACGGAAAACACGTTCGGGTCGGCATTATTTGGCTATGAGTTTGCCCACAGGTGGCCACTGCCGAATATTGGAAATTATGCTCGCATATTTGTGCACGTTCTTCTATCTTGGCGATCTTACCAAGAATTTCGCGTTGCATTATCACGTCTTCGGAGCGCGGAGATCGTGCAGACCAGCAGCTATATATGGGCGTCGCGTCAGTGGGCCGTCATTGCGTTTCGAGGTGTCGTCGGTGCGATGAGAGTCTTTCTGTTGGTGATAAGTGTGCTGGCTGTGGCGGTGGCCAGCCAGTGTCCGTTTGCTTCCCTGAATCCGGTGTCCAGGACAAAGCGGGATACTTACGATATTCGTCCCGGGGTCAGTGATGGCGGTTTGGATGCTCTGATCAAGGACTTCCTGCCCAAGTTCGAGTCGAACGCTGCCCACAATAGTTGGGCGCCGTCTTCGGGACCCCAACAGCCCGTACGGTGTGGGGTGCCGCCTCCAAGCTGCCTGAATGACACGCGCAACCTGCAGTACCGGAGCATCGACGGATCCTGCAATAATCTGCTGTATCCGGATTATGGAATCGCAGTTTCCCGATACCGTCGCCTCTTGCCTCCTCGGCCGGTGGAGCAGGCCCCCAATGCACGTCTCATCTCCCTGTCTGTGTACGGCGAACAGACCAGCAACGACAGATACCGCACCATGGCGGCCATGCAATGGGGTCAGTTCGTGGCCCACGATCTTAGCCAGCTGACGACCCAAGGAGCTCCCCGGGATTGCTGTGCTGAGCCGAGCAATCCCCGCTGCTATCCTATCAGCTTGCCGCGTGGAGGACCCATAGCATACCACACGGGAAAGAGCTGCCTGCCCTTTGCCCGCAGTGTGTCGGAGGCGGATGCCATTTGCCCAAGGAGTGATGCCCCCTATCCCGAGAAGCTGTCAGTTGCCACGGCCTATATGGATCTTTCTTCAGTATACGGCAATACGCACTCGCAGAACCGGAAAGTGCGCCTCTTCAAGGGCGGTCTGCTGCGGACGAGCTACATCAATGGCCAGCACTGGCTGCCGGTTAGCCAGAATCTTGAGGGGGAGTGCGGTACTCAGAGCGAGTGCTACATTGTACCGGACAAACGAAATCGCTTCCACCCCACCGTCGCGGTGCTGCACACGCTGATGGTTCGAGAGCATAATCGTCTGGCCGAGCATCTGGCTTTGCTCAACTCCGACTATGATGACGAGCGCATCTTCCAGGAGGCGCGCAAGATCAACATTGCTCAGTACCAGAAGATAACCTTCAACGACTGGCTGCCCCTGTTTGTGGGTCGTACCTATACCTATCTCAATGGCCTGGTCTATGCTGTGGAGCCGACTGAATATGTCAATGACTACGATGAGACGGTTAACCCAGCTGCTTACGCGGAATTCTCTGCCGCAGCGTTCCGCTATGCCCACACCCAGATTCCTGGCTGGTTCTCGTGAGTATTATTGCCAAAGTAAACCTTAATTCCTGTGCTCATTGTCACTGTTATCCCTTTCAGTTTGGTGGCTCCCAATCGCAGCTCCAATAAGACGCTGCGCCTGAGCGACTACTTTGATCGCTCGGAGACCATTTCGCTTCTGAACAAATACGACAATTTTGATGCCATGCTTAGGGGCTTGGCCACGCAGCTGCACAAGCGATCGGATGGGAACATTGATCGAGAGCTCAAGCACTACTTCAATCGCAAGGAGTTTGAGGAATTCGGATCGGATCTGAAGGCTATAGACATCCAGAGGGCTCGGGACTTTTCCTTGGCTTCGTACAATGATGTGCGCGAGTTTTGTGGACTACGGCGAGCTGTTGACTGGGCGGACTTTGCCCACGAGATCCAGGCAGAGGTATAAAAGAGAAAGAATTTATTTCGAATTTTTTAATTTATCATTATTATATTGTTTTTAGAAAATCTCCCTGCTGCGTCGCCTGTATGCCACTCCCGACGATGTGGAGCTGAGTGTGGGCGCTACCCTGGAATTCCACATCCCCGAGGCTCTATTTGGACCCACTTTGTTGTGTATAATTGGCAAACAGTTCCACAACACCAGGCGTGCCGATAGGTTCTTCTTCGAGCGCGAGCATCCTGCTGGCTTTTCACGGGGTGAGTCATCTTATAGAATTATTTGAGAAACGATTTTAAATATATTTCTTCACAGATCAACTGGCGGAGATCCGTAAGGTCAGTTTGGCCAGCTTGTTCTGCAACAACGCCCAATATCTGCACACCATTCAGCCCAATGTATTCGTGTTTCCCAATTCACAGTGAGTTCTAAGATAGTTTTCCAACTAAGCTTTCCATTTAAATTGAATTTATCCTTAGAAATCTGCTCATCAACTGCCATGACGTACCGCAAATTGATCTGAGCAAGTGGCAGGATCTAAGGCCCCAACTTGTGCATTAGTAACCAATAATGGTTTTGGTTACCTAAAACATATTGGTTGGTCCAATTTGCATATTCAGATAGCCCCATTTATTTTTTATATATTCATATTTATTTTGCTTCAATTAACTAATTGAAATTATTAAAACTCTGATTTTAGGAACTTTTAGATTATAGAATTTACTTGTTGTTGCCACAAATTGCATGCAAATAAAAAAACTGTTTATAAAATATTTCATATTTTTGTATTTAAGCTTATATTCTTAACAAAACAACCAATGACAATTTTTTTATATATTTATTTATTTAAAATAACATTGTCAGACTCTATTTCTTACCAGATTTACATTAGGTTCTGTAGTTTCTTAAGCTCCAGGTGAAGTTTAAATTATTATAGATACCAAATTATGATTCGGGGGCCATAGAAAAGGATGTATTATCTTCTTGTTGAAGGCTGGTATTAATTGTGGTAGCCTCTACATAGGAAGTTACTCACTCTTCAGTTGTGGTGCTTATAATTTTTCATTCAGACCTTCTGAACCATTTTCACTGACTGATATTATTACTTCCGGTGATTGGATATTATCTATTTCATTGTTTAGCAGGTTATCAGTACTTGAAGGTGGCTCCAATGTTGTAAAATTTTGATAAATCTTTTCCTTTTCAAATCCAAAACAAATCCAACTAAATGGTAAAGGGTTTTTATTTCTGTACATAAAATTGGTTTGGGGGGCATTATCATACAAGGGGGTATAGGGAGCGATTGAGTTAATGATTATGTTACTGATTAAGCTAAAGGTATTTTGTATTCAACTAGTTAATAATAGATCGCACGGCGAAGCGCCAGCGATCACTTCTTTCCGAAATGAGCGGACGGATCTACCGCGGCATATGGCTTTTGGTCAATCCATTTGGTGAGGTCGACTTGTGGAATATTCGAGCACGGCACGATGGGATTTCTGAAATAAAAAATTCATAGAATTAAACTCAAAGCTCCATTTATTCTTATTTAAAGCAAAACTCACGAATGGGAAACCGTTCGGAATGCCTCGGGTTGCATGGATGTAATGTGGTTGCCATTGTCGCACAGCAGACGGGCCATACTCGACTTTTTCAGCTCAGCAAGTTGGTCTAAGATATAGAATTTATATTTATTTGATATCATCCAATAGATATATGTATATGTATATTTACCTGGGGTAAATCCAGTAAGCTTATCTCCATTTTCAAAGAAGAATCGATCACCGACTCGAGTGCGATAGAACTGTTCGGTGAGAATGCACAGGAAGGTGGGTCCGGCCAGAGCTCCGGCCACATGGGCCTCCAACGAGGCTCCCACAGTCAGATCTACATCCTCGTGGCTCTCGTACAGCGACTTGAGCTTCTCCAGAATCGGAGGACTGATCAGATCTCCGTATCCCTCCCAAGAGTGGGCTCGCCTCAGGCCGCAGAACTCACGCATGTCATTGTAGGAGGCCAAGCCGTGATCGCGATTGCGCTGAATGTCCAGGGATCGCAGATCCGAACCGAAAGGCATGTTTCTTCTGAACAAGAAGTGCTTAATCTGCACAAGAAAAGTCAACAGTGAGCGGAGCCAGGTGGCTAAAAAACTCGAAGGATGCATACCTGTCTGTCAAAGTTAATATCAGTCAGTTCCTCTGGCTGTGTGGCATGTCCTCTGGTCAGGGAGTCAAAGTTATCGCCGACCTCGATGATGCCGGGACGATTGAACCAGTCGCTGAGTGTCAGGGATCCGAGAACTTGACGCAGCTCTGACAACAAGCTGTGGATGTTTTTTAAAAAATTGTTATTTAATATTTTGTGGCAGAGAAAAATATTAAATTCATTTTCTGGGCGTTTTTAGATGTATTAATAATTGCTGTTATTATCTGGTGTTCGTAATTACTAATGCTCAAATATGTAACATCTTTAAACCAATTCTTAATAAGAACTAATATCCCTAATAATTAGCCTAATGACCTCCAAAGTACTTACTCCAAACGACCTTCGATCTGCGAATGGAAGTATCTGAAGGCGGCAGTCGCATGCTCGTTGAGAACCGCCGGATCGATATTGGTATCGAAGTCGTTGATAAAGCTTCCCGGCGGCGCCTTGTAGATGAGCCGGTTCTTCAGCATGTTCTCGCCGCCCAGGAAGATGGGCAGCCACTCGTAGTAGCTGATCTGCTGGTACTGGGCAATGTTGATCTTGCGCGCCTCCTGGAACAAAGTCCGGTCGTCGTAATGCGGGTTCAGGGCGGCCAAATGATCCGCAATGCGGTTATGCTCGCGCAGCAGAACTGTCTGGAGGATGGCCAGACCAGGATTCTGGTTCACCCTCACATCGCCGGCGCGATAGCAGACCTCATTGGCATCCACAGCATCGCAGTCTCCGGTGACATTTCTAGAAAGCGGCATCCACTTGGCACCGTTACGCTCCTCCACAATCATACGTCCGCCCTGGAACTCTCGAATGTCGCTATTCTGCTGAATGGAGTTGCCATAGACCAGGGACAAATCCAAGTACGAGGTGACCACCGTCAGCTGCTCCGCCGGCCCGCCGCGGTACTGACAGTTTGAGTCCCGATCTGTTAGCGTGCGCACAAAGTTGAGGCATTCGGTGCCCACCTGGGAGTAGGCGGGGTCATGGGGCGGCACAATGATAGCGAAGCATGTCTTGTGGGCGGTGTCCAGGCCAATTAGCCGGCCATCGTCCGTGCAGCAGCGAGTGGGATGCTTCTCTGTGTGGTGGGAAATCATTAAATTAAATATTTAAATGCAAAACTAGTGATCTTCACGCTCAGATTTGCATGAAAGTGAATGCACTTCACTTACTCGACTGGGTGCCTCCCGCCTGCATGCTCATATCGTGCGTCATGATCTGGCCCCACTGCATGTTGTGCAGCGTGAACTCGGGATCGGGCACATCCTGCTCCCCAAAGGCCACCAGAGACACCAAGCGGGCGCTGGGCAGCTCGTCTCCGGTCACGGATCTAGTGGGAGCTGAGATTCCATCGGCATATTTGGGTGTGAGCAGGCGTCCATATCTGTAAAGGAGTTGACTAAGTACCTAAAGGATATGAGAGTATTTTTTATGTTGTTATCACCTGGAATTGGCCACACCGAGCTCAGGTCGCTCCAGATGGTTGCAGGATCCATCGAGCGTGCGATAGGCAGTCTTCTCGCAAACTGCCGGCGGAGCAGCACAAGCCACCTGGCCAGCAGTGGGAAAACTATAGCCATATGCAGTCACTGGCGTACTGGCAGGCGCTGAGAAAGGATGCTGGGGAGCCGGAGAAGTGGGCAGGCTATTTCTAAAATATAATATTAAATTAAATAGTAGTCGGTGATTTGAGCTTGAGTTAACTTACCCCAAAACAAGATGAGACGGAGCCGTTCCCTGGAGATATCTATAGCCATGGAAATTTGGATAAGACGCCGGCTGGTTATGCACTATGTGATAGCCCGTAGAAACTTTTAGGCCAAGTGCACTGGCCACAAGGCCCAAGAGGGTTAAGAACAGAAAATCTCTTGCCCGGATCATCTGTAAGTAAATGGTAAGAAATGTTAACTAAATATTGAAGCTACTTAACCTAATCTTTTCTTAATAAAAATCATAAATAAATACAGAGTTTAGTTAGCCACAGTTGGCTTGTTAAATTTCATTCAGTCTTAATGAGTTGTTTCCAGGAAACATTAATGATTTCTTGTTGCAATCTGTAAGCCACTAATCACACACCATTTCCCTATTAAATTCGATTAAAACTGATAAAAGCCTCGAATAAAATCGTTTAAAAATGAATTGCAACTGGTTTTCGATCGACTTTTTTTGCCATTTTTCGTTTCGCAACTCCTAATAGGAATTTCATTTAAATGTAAATAATCCAAAGAATGCTGATTAAGCGGTCACTGTAATGTTGCTTTCGGGAAATATGGAATTCAAGACAAATTCATCGTGTTTGTATACTACTGTGTAGTCCAAGGTCTGAGCCATTTATGGGAACAAACCATTCATATTGCATCCTGAACTATGTACATGAGAAAAGCTGTTAGCACTCCTAACACATTCGGCAATTTATGCACTGCAGGTATGGTAACCCACATAAAGAGCTGGGTTTTTGCAGAGCCGAAAAGAGCAGGTATCGTACACATGTGAGGCTTGTGGAGGCTGCAATGCCGTTTTGGCCACTGGAAGCCAACGCCGACGACTTGGACGACATGTCGGACACATGGACACATTTCATGTTCGGCAAGCAAGTGAACTACAACTGGAACGTTTTGCATTTTTTTCTCCTTCAAGTCTACGATCGATCTGGACTCTGAATCCGAGACAGAGTCCGATCTGGACTCCTTTGGCTGCGGCATATGGTCACAACAGGTTTCATCACCGTTTTGGTGCGCATTCATTATTATTTATTGCGACATTTTAGTACGAACATGTTCATTGCTCAGACCCGATTCGCGGGGCATTATGTGCATTATATGGTATTGGCCCAAGCCCCGGCCAAGAGCCGCAGCCTCCGCAGCTTAAAAAAATCTGAGCACAATGAAGCCGATTCAGATTCGTGTGCAAGCGTGAAAAGTCTCATAATTGTTTTATGGCCAATTTGCAGGCTACTTATGTAAACAGACCGAATCGACAGTAATGGTTAGCTTTACATAATGAATTTGTTGTCGCCGACTGAGGCGGTGGTGGCGGCCCCGTTCTGTGGCTCCCAAAACCCACTCCGCGCCACGATTCCGCCTGCCAACCTTTACCACAAAAGGCCAGCTGCTGCTGCTGCTGCATGCAAATCCCCATCTACATCCAAATCCCAATCCAAGTGCCCAGCTAATGCTCGTGGCAGAAAAACTAAGAAAACAAAGGCTGAGGCTGCCTCTGTCAATGTTTTAATTGCATGCCGTGCAGAACAATGGACCAGACAACAATTCGAGTTCGTGCCATGAGTCTTACACTTTCTTGGACCTAGACCATACCGCCACCGCCGCAATCCGATTGGAAATCGCCCTCTACAGGAAACCCAAAGCTGCACTCGGCAAAAAGGATTGCAAGTTGGGTCAACTTGAATTCGGTAAATTTAATTTAAAATGTATTCAAATTAAGTCACTGCTAAACCATGATCATTTGAAGATCTTTTTATTCTTTAATCCGGAAAACTACCTAAACTTTACCCCATGGTTCACTAGCAAGACCGATGTTTTCCTTCGAGTGTAGCTCAAGAGTTTCTAAATTCAAATAGGGTCAGCGAGTGATTGGTACCGATGATTGGCCGGATTTGAAAACCACAACGCCAACGTCGCCGCCTGTCAATTTAGAGAAAAAGAGCGACTGCACTCGAATCACAATCTTAGTCCGAGTCTCCGAGCTTGAATTGCAGTCTCAAGTCTCATTTTCTGGCGGACACGCCAAGGCAATCCATATGCAAACTTAAAATCAACTTAACGGCAGCCGTTGGTCAGGGCCGTCATCGTCATTGTTGGGTCTTAATGAGCTCCAACTTAGCCAAAGCCAAGCACGAACGACGGCGACATAAAAATATCTGAATATCTATCTAAGAAATCTGTAACACAGAACACTGGAATAATTCTAAAAGATCTTAGCGATATTCGATTAGATGCAGTTGTCATGGCATAAATTTTGCTGAACGGTCTCAGGGATCTCGAAAGAACCACTGAGAGGCCCTTTCTAAAAACTTAAAATATGCAAGAATTTTAAGCGATCAGTATCAGCATATTAGAAACGATTTACCAATAAAGAACATAAATGTATTTTATGAACAATAAATTAAAGTATATTAAGGGTTTTAAGCAGTATTCAACATCAGCAATTTAAATGACAAATTTGTAAGTCAGTTTTTTTCATCAAAAGCCCTGAAACATTTGTTATCCTGTTATAGATTTTACAGAAATTTGTTTATATTCAAAGAGATTGGCTTCTTCTCTAAATCTAAAAAAGCAGCAAAAAAAAAAAACAAATTAATTATGCTTTTCAGTTACAACGATTCTACTATAAATAGTATTATCTAGATTTTTTGGTGTTAAAGGTTTACAGTTTGATATTGTTTATTGACTTTAACAAACCAAATTACTGCAATTAATGAAAAGTTGTATTGAAAATATCTTTGAAAACATGAGTTCAAAAGTACCAAGGCCAAAGACTCTTTCAGAGCTTGAAGAATAATCACCTCTTAGTACTCATTCAAAACTGTTTAAGCTAGTCAAAGATAATACATAGTTTTTTAATGATTAATGTAAAATCGGCGCACGCTTTGATTTATGAGGTATTTTGATTGACTTTCGCCCCGAAACACCCAAAAATGAGTTATGGTTTTGCCAAAATAAATCGATTGTGGAAAACCAAAACATGTTACGCAAGTACAGCGCAAGGGCTCAACAACTATACCCACTCCATTCTAGCCTTTTTTTTTTCGTATTTTCTTAATTTTATGATTGACATAGACCATACGTAACAGCGATGGACTTATAGACATGTCCAGCCACTACGCCCATATGTGGGCAGACCATTGTGGGTCCAACTTCCAGCGAAGGCGTGGCCAACTTGGCCGGGTCCACGTCCACGGATCCCAAATTGGCCAACGCGAGCAAATTTTTTACAACTTTAACGACTTCTAATTAAAAACGAATTCATATCCCGAGCTATTTGGTGATCATTAAAGTGTAAAATAGTGGCTGGGCCGAGGGCACCGGTGAGCGTCGGGTACGCGGAGTGACGCCGTGATTGATTTATTGGCTGACTATGGTCCGAATCCCCGGCCTTATAAGCCATGTACCATATGCTATTTGCGGAGAGCGACAACATCATCGCAATCGGATGAAAAACGCGCCGGGGCCTACGTGGCGTGCACACAAATCGAGGACATTCCGATTTGTCCGACCGATACAGTAACAAGCACTAATTGAAATGGCCATTTAAAAGGAAAGTGTCCCAAGCGTCGGGCACCTAAAAGTGCACCCGATTTCGGATCGGATTGGTGCCCATCAGAAGCTGTCACTGCTCTGGTTTTTTTTTTTGTTTCTTTGCCGACTGACACATTTCGCAACAATTTGGAGAAACGCGCGCGTTAATTACAAAATATGTGCGGCTGTTAGAAATCAAAATTTATGCAAGGCAATGACAGCTTTTTGTCAAAACGCCGTCAATATGCAATTTTATAGCCAAAAGTCTCATGAGATTTGCGCAATCCGTTGGCTGAGATCACATGCTCACCACCGGAGGAGATCTCGATCTCGATTTGCGGATTGCGATCTCGTGCCCAGGCCCACGCCACTAGGCCCACAATCTCCGGTTCAGATTGGTCACTGCCAACGAATTTTCGTCGTTCTCCGAATCCGGCAGCCATTTGGATATTTTCACACATGCCATGAGTGCAATTTGCAATTCGCCTTAGATGCGGCTCACTAATTGATTCTTAACTGTCTTGCGCCAATTTCGGTGGCCCACCGGTTCTGTTCGTTCCAAAGTGGTCACTATTTTTTGGTTGACAATTATTTTTTATGGCAAATTAAAATTGTGCAGCATTTTTCTTCGTCTTTATTGACTTTTTACGACTTCTCATTAACATATTTCACAGTTGAAAACTTAGCGTTGCACACAGATTTTTATCTTGCGGTGCAATCCACATTATTTATGCTTTTTGCAGAGTTTATAAATTAAATAAGTACACTACTTAAACTCCAGATAATTTTAAACAGAAATTATGTATTTGTGTTGCTTTATGTATGAAAGTAAAGTTTTATTTCACATTGAAAATCCTACCTATATATAACTATATAGCTCTAAAAGCTATTTATTATAATACTGTTGGAATAAAAATGTAGAAAAATATTAATCGTTATAGGATTTTCAACTCCAAAACCTTATAACTTATTTAAACTATCTATTTGGCTCTGAAAATATAATTTTTAAATATTTTGTAACGGTCTACATTCAAACGCAAAGATACTTAGTATCTTTAAGTACGCAACCCCGCGGTATATTTCCTAGCCCTGTGCTGCGACCACACTGCCATCAGCCATGTGAAAACTGAACTTCCCATTGAGCAACAGTTGTTTTTCGCTGTTCGTTGCCTAATTACTTTTCCAGCTGCTAGTTACCGTGCCTGCAATATTCCCAAAATGGCTAGCAACTACGAGGGCTACAAATCGCCGCTGAGCACCCGCTACGCAAGCAAGGAGATGCAGTTCCTGTTCAGTGACCAGAACAAGTTCTCCACCTGGCGCCGGCTGTGGGTGTGGCTGGCGAAGGCGGAGAGAACACTGGGCCTGGAGATCAGCGAGGCGCAGATCGCAGAGATGGAGCGAGAGATCAGCAACATTGACTTCGAGGCAGCGGCCGCCGAGGAGAAGCTCACGCGGCACGACGTCATGGCCCATGTCCATGTCTTCGCCAAGCAGTGCCCGGCAGCGGCGCCAGTCATTCATCTGGGAGCCACCTCGTGCTATGTGGGCGACAATACGGATTTAATTGTGCTGCGGGACGCCCTGCAGCTGCTGCTGCCGAGGGTGGCCTGCGTCATAGCCCGGCTCTCGCAATTCGCCCAGAGCTACAAGGACCAGCCCACACTGGGCTTCACCCATCTGCAGCCTGCCCAGCTCACAACTGTGGGCAAGCGGGCCTGTTTGTGGATCCAGGATTTGATCATGGACGAGCGTGCTTTGTCCCGCTGCCTTGAGGATCTTCGCTTCCGGGGAGTCAAGGGCACCACAGGCACTCAGGCCTCCTTCCTGCAGCTCTTCAACGGCGATGGGGAGAAGGTGAAGCAACTGGATAAGCTGGTAACTCAACTGGCTGGCTTTAAGAAGGCTTACTCCGTGACCGGGCAAACCTACTCCCGGAAAGTGGACGTGGAGATCGTGGGAGCTCTGTCCAGTTTGGGAACCACCGTACACAAGATGTGCACTGATCTGCGCATCCTGGCCTCCCGCAAAGAGCTGGAGGAGCCCTTCGAGAGCACCCAGATCGGATCCTCGGCCATGGCCTACAAACGAAATCCCATGCGCTCCGAGCGCTGCTGCGCTCTGGCCCGCCATCTCATCACTTTGTTTAGCAGTGCAGCCAACACCCATGCCACACAGTGGCTGGAACGCACTCTCGACGACTCGGCCAACAGGAGGTTGACGCTGTCCGAAGCCTTCCTGTCTGCCGATGCCACGCTGCTGACTCTGCTCAACATCTCGCAGGGATTGGTAGTCTATCCCAAGGTGATTGAGCGACACATTGCCCAGGAGCTGCCCTTCATGTCCACAGAGAACATTATCATGGCCATGGTGAAGGCTGGCGGTGATCGTCAGGTGTGCCACGAGAAGATCCGCGTGCTGTCCCAGGAGGCTGGAGCTCAGGTGAAGCAACACGGAAAAGACAACGATTTGGTGGATCGTGTCCGCAAGGATCCCTACTTTGCGCCTATCCTGGAGCATTTGGACACCATACTGGATGCCAGGACGTTCACAGGCCGAGCCAGCGAGCAGGTCGACGATTTTGTGGAAGAGGAGGTACGACCAGTGCTGGCACGCTACGCCGAGGCATTGAAGAACGTCCAAGACGTCAAGCTGAACATCTAGAGCCCATTATGTTGTCCCGCATTAACCCCCCGTGAATTTGATTTTGTAAAAAACAACCGTACTCGCACCTAATCAACAGCGTCAGCCGTCGACGATGCAGTCGGGAGATTATCGCCATCGACTCAATGGGGTCGTTGGCTGTGTCAGAGACCCCCGACTAGATTTGTTGTCGGTTTAAACTTATTTTTGTTTTTGTTTTGCCAGCTTATTTACAATAAAAAAACCACAAGCCTCGAATCGAACTCGAAAGCTGACGTTCTTGATCCGAGTAAACATATTTTGCCGCCTTTTTGCCTTTGCCTTTCGCCACTCGTACTGACATATCACGACTCCAATGCTGCTGCACAGTAGGTCTCTGGGTGTCTGTCTCATGGAACCCCGGTCGCTGCTGACTTACTTTTAATTATACATATAACATACAAACATACAAATATATGCTGAGAATTTTCCCGGCAGCCGCATGTCTTAAAGAGTTGTAACGATCTACTGGTTTTAAACTAGAACAATTTTAATTACTCAATTGTATTTTATGAACTGAGTTCCATATTTTATAAAAGAAAATAACAAATAATAATGAAAAGTATATGATTTTATTGAAATATAAAGCAATCGTTGGCTGTTCAAAGTTTACAAATTCTACCAGCTTGCAATGGGAATTAGCTGAATACTTTTACCATGAAAGCTGAAGCTTAAAATTTGAAGATACAATACATGTATGTTATTAAACGTTATTATTAATAAAATTAAAAACAATGCATTAAAAAATGAAAATGGAAAAATTGAATTTATTAGATAAAATAATTTATTTTTTAAGATTTATTTTGATATAACTTCTAGCGCTTAAACTTTTTATAATACTACACTAAATCCACTAAATTGTCAAATGTTTTTTAATAAAAATAATAAAGGTTAGAAGTTAAAAAGTAACATCAAAATAAAACATATAAAATATAACTATTTATTTAAAAAGTTAGCAATGTCCACAAATTTTTAAACACCATATTTTAACCTCAAAATTCCACACATTTTTCCACTTTCTTCATGTAAAAATGTTGCATATTTTATTTAATTTCAATCTCTACAAGTGAAAAACAACATCATAAATTTCCGGAAAATTAAAAAAATAAACGTATGTGTTTATTAGCTGTTAATAGATTTGCTTGTCGAGAGTATTTAGCCATAACATTTTTATCAGCCGATCGGCAGTCGGCTTCAAGTTTCCTTTTCGGGCCTTATGAGTGATGTCTGCGAAATGATGATCCAAATGTGTTGCACTCTCGTGCCAACGACGTGAGACAAACACACACGACTAATTAGGCCCAGTGTCATGTCATGCAAACCCAAGAAATAAAGACAAGAGACAGGGTTTTGTGATCCGCTACCTGGTTGAATATTGAATCGACTAGCAGGCTGGCAATTAAGTCTAATGTAATTACGTTGGTCCGGTTAACACGCAAAATACGGCAGTGACAATGCCAACCAGAGCAGATCCAGCGCCACTGCGGATATATAGTATGTAAAGACTATTGCAATAAGTCAGACTATATATATACAAAAACGGAAGCATCCAAAGACAATTCGTGGGGCACGCGAATTACAATTTCTTCATTATTATAAAAGTAAAGATACAGTGGCATTTGTGTTTCTGCAATGTCGGCTCGTTTTTCTGGATATATGCTTTCACGCAATCCCCATGGCGAATTGCATTTCCCACACTATTATTCGTAGGTGACCTTCTTGGTGCACAGGAAAACATTAAACTTGATTTTTATATATAATATATATATATCTATATAACTTTCAGAACTTTGAGTGCAAGCTGTAGATGCATCTGCCCAGTAAAACTGGCGAGGTTTTATGCTGAATTCTTCGAAAATATTTAAATATATAAACTAAATGTATCTGCACATATTTTCCAAAATGAACGACCTTTTTAAAAACAGTCACATGACGTCTAGATATCATTCTTCTAATCATCTGTCTTTGCTTTATCTGTGTGGTGAAGGAAACTCCAAGAGATAATCACTCAACTGGCAGATATCTCGGGTTTCATTAACAAGTCGTGCCGCTAACGACAGACGCCCCATGAATCACCATGAAAACTAACCGACGAGCGGCTACGGACTAACTGAAGTAGTAATGGGGGCCAATTATGGACGGACCATGTTGCCAGTTGTTTGTTTGCCACTTGCTGTGGCTGCCGTTGACCGTTGCAATACCGTTGCTGCTTTTTGGGGACGGAGACCTTGACTTTGAAACCGATGCCGAGACCGACACCAAAGCTTTTTGGCGAAGCCACAGGCTAAGCCGGAAAATGGAAGTGAAATTGGCAAACAGGTTCAAGCCGAATCGAAGCACCCAAATCACTTTCTTTGGCATGAATAGTTAGGAGTTTGCTGACTGCACTTGAGATTAAGTCATATCTAATGAGTTACATATAATTTTTATTTTGTTATGGTAATATTAGATTTAAGTTATAAGGTAGGGCTTATAAAATTAGTTTAAATATGGTTAATAAATGTAGAATAATTATTAATGTTTTTATTTTGATAATTATGAGATGCTCTCCTGAACATACGAATAGTTATTATTGTTTTTATGAAAACCCAGGCATTTATTGAAAGGATAATTGTGCAGAAGGGGAGCTAGAAGATCAAATTAAATTTACAAAATTATACACAAAAAATAAAACAGAGAAATTATATTAAAAAGCAAATTATTTAAATTACTATTATATTTAATAGTATCCACTTTTGGTGTAGTGGCAGTGGATTCCTCCGCCTATTTCGAAAGTCTATGGTCATCAACCACATTCCACAAACGCCTCGGCTAATTAATTATGCAATTATTTAATTCGCTAAAGTAATTGCATTAATTGGCCGCACTTCTGGGCTGCTTCGGTTTTTGGTTGCTGTGGTTCTTGTCCGTCTAACTATTAACCACCACCAACCACCTGCCATGTGGGGAGCGCACGCGCCGCTCTGTCTGCCATGAAATGGCGATTTCAGGCAGCGCCTTTGCTGCGATACGATTTGGTAAGCTCAGGTGTAACGCCCACAGCTCTAGGTGAACAGTGCACACAGAGAAAAAAAACAGCAACATAATTTACGATAACAAATTCTCACACAAATTTGCACCTTGTACCGAAATAGTAGTCAGAAAGCCAGTAAATAGTAAGTAAAAGTTTAGTTTACTTATTGGTTTGCATGTAGCCAGGTGAGTTTCTCAAGACATTTTGAGTTATTTTTAGCCATTAACATGCGTATATAGTTGCTGGCCTGTCCATATACACGCCATTCTGGAGCGGATCGATTGGCAATTGACGTAACTGCAATGGCCTAATTAGGCGCCTGGGCCTGGCTTAATTGAACACCAGAAGTGAATTATGCATATTCGTGTCACTTTGCCAATTATGTGCCACTAAACTAAACTATGTTGCCGAGCCAGCCTGTTTTTCCTCTTTCATGGCTGGTTTACTTTGTAGTTCCCAAAACTAATCCCTGCTGCCATTGTTGCAGGTGTCGTGTCTCGGAGCGTAGGTCTCATTATTATATTTCCTATACAGCTATTTAATTTTATGTGAGATCGAGCGACTCAACACCTGCCCATATTTACATACTACCTTTACATACTATATATACTGGAGTCCCAAAGATCGAGCGGTAAATGACTTCTGGGTTTAAAGCTAAATGGCAGCCCGGATCAGCGCTGAGACCACCACCCGGCAGGTGAATGGCGGCTAGTCGTCAAATGCAGCCGCACAATCTTGCGGATATATGAAAGTGTGTAAGCGCGTTTACATAACAGGCTTAAGATTCCGATCCGAGAGTAAGAGCGAAAGTAAAGCCCACGGGGCGTATTAAACGTCATGTTCAGACCGCTCCATTGAGCTCCAGTTCGATCCAAACCAGATCCAGGTGATGGATTTAAATGTTCTAGATGAATAATTAGCTAATGGCCCCGGCGATAGGAAAGGCAAATGTCGATCATGTTGGGGCATTTATCACAGCTGTCAGGGTCCGATATACAATCCGATCTGATCCAAGATTTATATCAAAGTCTGATGCCGAATCAAAGCCACCGAACTCGGACTGAGAATGCATTAAATAGAAATCAATTCGAGGCATTCAAAGGCCGACCTGCGATCGGCGGGTGCTGTTCGGTTGTGGTTTTGGTATTTTTGGCCTTTCGGTTCGCTCGGCGGCTTCTTGGCGGACTGGAAACCTTTTGGCGGCAGCTGAAGGTCACTTGCATTGGATCTCAAAATAATTGTCTTGGTTGTAATTAAAACATTTGTTACTTTCAACGCAACGTGCGCTCTGTTGTTTACCGCTGCGAGCGGTTGTTTTTAAAAACCGCTTTTGGTCGTAATTTTTATTAAAATGTGTAATTTAGAGCAGTCTTGCAAACCGGTATGTGTTTTTAAAGTACGTGCAGCCATTGAGCTTCATAATTGGTCATTAATTAAAGAAAACTCATTTCATTTCAAAATCAAATACGTCAAGAGATAAAGACATTTCGGGCAAAACCTATGCGTAATCTCATTTTATATTGTTTAGGTGCTCTTAATTGTATTTAAATAAAAATTAAGTCAATGCTATCTTTTGTGTTTAAATAACAAAGCAAATAAATAATACTTAAGAAAGCCATTAAACTGCAAACTTGAAATTGGCAAATCGAATTTGAAGTTGGTTTCTGTAATGTTCAGTTTTAAATTATTTATATCGAGCCCAACTTGTGGTTTTCTGTATCGCATTTATAATTTTAATCCATCAAAAGAAATAAACCATTATAAACTAATTTATATATATTGTTTTTTGTTTAATTTATCCCTGCTAATTTGTAAATTATAAACGAATTAGGTTTCAACTTGTGGTCACTGATTTTTAGGCTGCAGATAAAACTAATTAACATTTGATCCAAATCTTTATGATTTAAGGCAATCATTGCAAAACTTGAAATAAAAATAAGTCCTATTAGATGCAAATCTGTGTTTTACGTAATTTAGTTATATACTTTGTGCCTTATTTAAGGTAATAAAATTAACTGATTTTTGTTTCCAATTTGCAGTGAAAAATAATAGCATTTTGAGGTAAAATCGTTGAATGTGATATATTTTAAATAAAATATTTATTTCTCTTAATTTATTTGTTTTGAAAATGATTTAGCCAAATTTCGTTGTCACAAAGATAAATGTATAAATGTTACATTTATTTATTTTTTAAATAAATCACACGCAAACACAAATCCTTTGGAAATGTTTGTTTTCATAATGAATTTTATAAATATAGATTGCTTTACTGAAAATCAAATATTTACTTAGCTGAATAAATAACTTACAAACAAAAATCTTGTAACACGATTTTTTTGTTTAAAATTATTAATAAAAAGTTTTACAAACTTTTACTTTCTAACATGATGATATGTATTTTTATGCATTTTTTAAGGGGAGTTTTTATTGAGCATTTTGATCATTTAAGTGCGATTTGTTGTTTGATTTTTTGTTAGACGATAAAATTGGCATGCGTATTCCCTGCTATTAAATTTCGTTACAGCATATTTCCTCAAATCATACTCACTGTAGCTCCAAGCGAATATCCTTTCTCCCGTCGATTAACCAACAGTTTGTTTGGCGAAGACAATGCTGTTCTTTCACTTTTATTGCTAACGACTTCGGTGAAGGGGCTCCTCGGAGGGAACTGAGTGAATACACCCTGGAGATACAGATACAGATACTGAGGCACCGTATTTACAATCCACCAATTTCGAATGCGCAATCGTAAATTCCACGCTGAGGTGAGCAAATTGCTCTGAATTATGTTGGTTTTCGCGATTACAGGGTGGCGGAGTCCGAAATCAATTCACAGTTTAATTAGCCGCTGCTTTGCACCTGCCCACCAAATTGAGGGCTTAGCTTGGCGCTAATCCGTGGCTAATATCGAAGTTATATATATTCGTACCTAGGTCGGATCGGATTACTGGTTAACTGTGGCAAGGCCCAAGGCGAACTAACTGCGCTGCCGCTGAATTTGGGCCTTTTATAACGAGTCCGCATCCAAATCCGCTGGAGCGCAGGCGCCAGCAGCGACGCCGCCGTTGGAGCACGGAGGAGCCGGTTCGCGGCTCGGCTTGGTTCCACGGTGCTCGTACTCGCATTGGCGAGTGTGTAAATCAAATGTCTGCTCTGCTCCAAACACCCCTCCACTCCGCTCTGATCTGCCCTCTGCTCCAGTTTAAAGCCGCGCTGCTAGCCTTATGCTTTATGTAATTTATGTTCGGACAGTTGACGTTTTTGGCTAGGACTCGCATATCTGATGGGGACTGCACTCTCAACGTGTGCCTAATGTTATTGGTTATTGGTCTTTGCCATTCAGGAGGCAATCGGAATCGCGCAACCCGCCGACCTTTTTAAGTGGGGAACGCAGCTGTGACCTAGAAAGCTTTTCTTTCGAAAATGTGTGTGTTTTTCGGGGATTTCGAAATCAAGCCACAAACTTGTGGCTCTGTGTCTCTGTGTCACTGGCTCTGCGTGACCGTCGTTATGGCTAATTGTTTTCATTAATTAAACTCGGGGGCCGTCCTAGAGCAATATAATGTAATGTACGAAATTGGGGACATAACCGTGTCTGCCATGGCGCCCCACAAAAAACTGAAATATTTTATTATAAACATTATAAAATTAGCAAATGCAGTGGCATCTCAACTAAAAAGCTGCAAATTTGTGCAAGAATTTGTAAATTTAGTCAGCTGTAACATTAAATATAAACGATTCCCTTCAATTAACTTATTACTTGCCATTGCTTAATTATTAACATAAAAAAAGTACTTTCTCTTTATTTTTATATGCTCCATATTTTAATTTCCAAAAATAAAATATATACGAATCCCAAACCAGATTAATTTGTTTCTGGCAAGTAATTATTTTCAAACAAAACATGATCTTGAGTCGTAAATTAATACCCAATAGATATGATCAGCAAGAAATAAAATGGTTTTATATAAAAGGCAGTGTTCAAAAGTCGGCATTAATAAATTCTGCTGAAATAAATATATCTTTTTTGTAATTATATACATTTATTTACTCCCGGATAAGTCACCCATCAATATGGGAGAGATTGACACACACAAAAAAAGGCACCCAAGCCAAAACGAGCGGAACATTTAATGTATTTTTTTTTGTGCTGTTTGTTTGAGGAATGTTTGCCGCTGTCTAAATCGATTGCATTTCCAAATCACTAAACAGTTTGTAATTATCTGACAACATTTACTGTCAGCAAAAATGTTTGGGCAACATAGTAGTTGCAAAGGAAAAAAGTGGCCAACAGGTACAATAGTATCTGTCGGATCGATCGATTTAGAGTCCTATTCGTACTAAAGGTTGACAAAAACTCAGGTATCACTCATAACTTGTTTCTTTTGTGTTTTTCTGGTTTGTTCGTTACAATAAATTTGTGAATAATTGATTCGCTTTGACCGCATATTAAACCCAAACAACCCAAGAGACCTGTTCTGTGCATGGCGCGTAATTGCAAAATTAATTCGTTCTAATTGGCAAAACTGTCGCAGAAAGCGAAAAATCAAAATCAAATTCCAAATCAAAATTCGAAGCAAAATCCAAATTCGTATCCCCGTAACCGACTGATTTTTAATGTCCCAGCGAGTGGGGGAACACGTGAACGGGTACATGTGTACGAACATGGGTCCACGAGACCGGTTGGAGCCTTGGAACATGTGACTTCACAGATCCCAATTATTGGGTGAGCAGGCGCGTGACTTACATTTTCAAACGACTTTTCCCAAACAGAAATAAAAAGCTGCATATGACGACGAGTCACGCCCTTACCGGTTTCCAACGCCCACACACATTTAGGATGCATTTTTGATTTAGAATTTATGAAGATTACCACTTACAGTTTCGACAGTATTACGACCGTAGCTGAGTGGTATTACTTCTTCATATCATGGAAAAATTATTTAATTCGATTATTATGGAGTATTGTGCAATTACAGCCTTTGATTTATGTGTAATAATGTTAGACAGAAAAGGTAACTGGGTTAAACATTAGCATTGCATTACAGTTCCGTAACCAGTTTTTATAAGGTTCCTGCTAAGATACAAAGGTAACAAACATATATTCGTGTTTAATTAATCATTTTTAAATGCGGTAATTATGCACACACTAGTCCAATATGTTTTCAATTGAAAGTAATTCTTGTTTGAGAACAGGAAGTGGCGAAGAAGTGGGTTAGCAACAATTTCATTACTGAACTTTGTTGGGAAACTAATTTAATTCGCTCAAGAAATATAAATATTCTGAAATAAATTGAAGCAAATTGAGGTTGCACTGATAAGTAAAGAATTTTCTTAAGTTTTATAGTATATAAGTATATAATATTTGTTTGTCATTTTTTTCTTTAATGTATAATGTATGAACACGGTTTAACATAAATGAAGGAATATTACACATAAATAAATAAGTGGCAAAATTTAGCGTCCTGGAGCTATGGTTTAAGTTGAGCCCACTTTCAGACGCCTCTGTGCAGCCAGGACCAACAGAAATCCAACGACAAGTCCTAAAAGACTTCATTGGGATCGCTATTAGACTGATCGGCCTTTTGCCTGGCCTTGGCCAACTTGGCTGACAGTTCCGAAGAGCGAATGGTTTTGTACTGCAATTAGAGGGAAATTATTAATATAATTACTTTAATTTAAAAATGTTATTCAGTTACCTCGCAAAAGTTCTTTTGCAGCACAATCTGGGATATGAGGCGACGGCTCTCCCTCTGGCCAAAGTAGCTCTCGATGGTGTGCGGGGACAGGGCAAAGATCTCCTCGCCACTGAGCGTGTGTAGCCTCTTGATTATACCATCTGAAAAGCCCTTGCCCCGCAGCCACTCCTCCACTTCGCGTGGCTTCGAGTACTGTGTGATGAAGATCTCCGGCGTCTTTAGGATTTCAAGATCCTTGCGCTTCTGTCTTTGCTGCAACGCCACTCGCAGCTCATCATTCACATCGTCCTGCAGATAGTAGGCCTCGTCATCGGCTTCGCAATCATTGCGGGCACGCATTGCTAAGGGTATTCAAAAAATTATAAAAATAAAATTAGAAAAAATGGTTAGGAGAATATAATAATGTGGTTCCCATATTTCTTGAGTAAACAGTGGCTTTTATCTGGACTACATAAGGTCACAAATATCATATCTTTGATAGTGGCAAAGATAAAAACAAATATGATAACGTCTGGGATTCATGCAATTCGTAGAAACTCTACTAGAACTCTCTTAATTTCCTCAGAAATATGAAGTACTGCTGTTAATAAACAAAAAATAAACTTAACTCACCTGCTAAAGCTCCTGCCGCCGCCATGTTTCGCTTGAGAGTGCCGCTTGGCGTTGACGGCTGACTGTCACTTGGCGGCATCGGTGGCGGAACTGGGACATTGGGCATCGAGTACGAGCGCGGCATGGCCTTGCCGTTGGTTACCGGCTCCACGGGAGCAGTGTACATGGCCATGGTGTTGCGATACAGAGGATTATTGGCATCCGCAAACTCGGCGCCATTCTCCACCAGAGCCAACGAGGCCAAGGACTCGGTGTCCCGGCCATTTAGGCCGGGCTCAAAGTTGTACGGCGTAAGCACAGTGTGTGGCACGTAGCCAATGTTGCCGTACGAATTACGAGCCTTCCACCAGTTGCGAGAGTCGTCGATAATCTAAGATTAGGAAAATATAAATAAAGACAGATGTGTTAATTATAGGTGTGGAAATAAATATCTTTATAATCCTTGTTCGCAAATTAAGAGTTTAATCTCAGATCTGATTAGATTAATTAAAAGCTGATCAGATATGTTATAAAAAGACTATATATATGACATAAGATTAAAAACTTTCTTGGCATACAATTTGCACTCAAATTTATATGAAGATATAAACACCTTTTTAAATATTTACCATATAACTCTAAATGAATAATTTAGAAAGTTTTCCTTTTATATTATAAAATTTATTTTCAGTTTGGATAAGTGGCAAAAAAGCGGTAATTCCCCAAATTAGAAATGCCTGAATCACATTTATTTCTCCAAAATCTTTATGGGGTTGTTTTATCTAAGTCTATTTGCTGAGGATGTAGTTTATTATATTTGAGATTTCTCTTACCATAAAAATGAACTTCTATAGATTAAAAAAAGCAAAAAGATCAAAGTTCTACTCAATATGACGTGTTTAGAATAGAATAATATATAAGCTAGAATGCATCTAAAATATTCCAATCTCTAATCGAGTTAAGTCATAAGCACTTAAATATTTAGTAAACAACTTTTACACAAAATGATCTCAATTTAAGTTATTTAAAAGCACTTTATCTCATTTTTTAAAATCTCAAAATAATTATTTAGTATCTGATTTCTTTTCAATTTATTTTTACATTTACTGTTTTAATACTCAACACATGCCTGCCTTTATTCCAGTTTTGGTTTGCTTTCATCTTTCTGGGTTATTAAGTGTCTGTATTTTGCAGTGAATTTATGTGGGCCGCCCAAGCAGCACTGAATTTATTATAACAAAATACTTACCTCCAAATACTCCCCCTTGGTGACCTTCAGCTCCTTGTCGTTGGTCGCCTGCTTGTTGTAGGCCACCTCGGCTATCTTGCAATTCCGGCTCTCAAGGCGACTTAGCCAGGTGCGATTGCCGCCCTCAGGACTCGGTGGAATGGGTATGGGCACTGCTAGTGGCGAAGGTGTATTGGTCTTCTTCAGGGCGGGGGCCAGGTACGGGACCTCCTCATCCACCACCCAATCGGGAGACCAGTCGTCGTAGAAGATTGGATGATAGGAGCTCTTGTGATCCTTGAACTGATCCTTTGGTACCGTCCAGTTGGGACCTAGGCTCTGCCACAGCTGCTTCTCGTTGGAGTCCAGGGCGCCGTTGAGGAAGGCAATCGTCTCCCTGCGCAGAAGAGGATTGACCACTGCCTCCGGCAAGCCCGCGTCCACATAGATGTCATTGCAGACGGTGACGATGGTATTCAGCGAGATGAAGACATTGTGCACCGGATCGGTGGACTTGCTAAAGTGATTCTGCAGCCGCACGGAGTAGATCAGGGCCAGCTTTACCTTGGCCAGAATGTCGTGGAATTCGCTCTCGATGGGCGGACGGGATCGCAGGACCAAGAGTCCCTCGCCATGCGGATTGTGCTGCTCCTTGCGCAGCTTCAGCTCATTAAGGGCCTCGGCCGCATAGTGAAGTCGGGCCATGAAACGCTCGATGTCCTCGAAGCAGTGATTGAGCACCTGCACAGCCCGCTCGGTTTGCTCCTTGTCCAGGGCATTCTTCTCCGCTGCTATTCCGGCCACTGCCGCTGCGATGCCATACTGATCCTTTGCATCATGGTTGTGGCTTCTGTCTGGCTTGGGTAGCAGAATGGGCGTCTTGTTGCGATCCACAGTGATGGGAGTGCCTTTGCTCAGCTGGAAAACATGGCAAATTTTTATTAGAAACATTTCTTAATTTTAAATCTAAAAGTGAAGTGTTATCTGGTAATCTGTCTATAAATATCTTGCTATAAGTTTAATTAATTACTCACCGTTTTTAGATCCTCCACCAAATGCACAGAACTGACGTCGGCTACCTGTGACGTTTCAAGATAAGATTATGAGTCCAAATTAACCGCTGACTAAATCCAAAGCTGTGGAACCTCACCTGAAAGATGTGCATTTCGGTGTTGCCCAGCGAGATGCCCGGCACCGAGAAAATCAATATGTTGTTGTACGCCTCCTTGGGATCCTCGCTGATAAAGGCCGTGGGCTCTGTAATCAGGCTGCCTGGGAAGTTCTCAATCTCCTTCATCTCGCTGTCGAGCATCACCAGCCACTGACCATTGAAGCTCATGAACATCTTGTGCGGCCAGATGCCTCCCGTTTTGTCCAGCTCGATCAGCAGCTTCATCTTCTCCTTGGGCTGCTTGATCTCTGCCTCATTCTTTAGCTTGAAGGTGGCCAAGTGCTCCAGGGCATAGGTGGGCTTGATTTCGTTATAGTGCCCATTGGCGGATGGGTCGCCGTTTGGGATTCCATTTTCGTAGCCGTTACGTGGCATCCTACAGAAACAGGAATATCTCTGTTTATTTATTCTTGAAAATTGTATATATTATTTCCTTTTTAAATCCTAAATAAGACACCAAAGTCACCAAACAAAACTGCGCACTTCTTTGCCATGTGTTTGCCTTGCCTATTTGCTTTTTATATTTTCTTGTAAGATAACACTACATATAAACAAATACATGTAAGCAACAATAATGGTCAAAAAGCTTTTATAGTATTTGCTTTTTAGACTTCTTAGGATAATATAATATTATTTTCACATTACAGAAGGGGGAATACAGTAAAGTTGTAAAAAGATAACATTTTTAGGGACTTTAATTGCAAAAATATTTCTCAGAAATACCTATTTATTTATTTTTAATATTGGATCATTTCCCGGATGGTCATTACTACTAAATTTTTGGTTTATAATCAGAATTCTGGGAGGTCCATTCTGTAGTAAAAGACATCCTTCAAATACTCAGTCAATCTCTGTTTTTTTTTTACAAAATTTACAAGAGCTTAAATTGCAATTTGCGATGACTCATACAGCTTTTAATTAACCAATTTAAATACCAAATTCCGCACTTTGTTGCCAGGTATAGGATTATCTATCTCTGTGCCAATATCTGCTATAGTTTCCTGTCTATCTTTACCCATATTTACCCATTTATCACCGCGATAGGTCGAAAGTATCTCAACGTCCTAGTGCCCGCTTTGACCATTGCGATTTTAGCGTTGTGCAGTCAAAGACTTCTGGGAAACTATTGATTCCCGATACCCGAGTGGACATTGGGATAGACGCCACTTGACAGAGATTCACACCTGTGCAACGAACTACATATTGGTCATTATATATGTACCAATTCTATTTTCCCGTGTGTGTCTGTGTGGTAGCTACCTGCCCGATTAGATAAGCACAATTAGGCACTGGCTTTGCGATTGCCTTTGCTTTCTGCTTTTGCACCTTACTTTTGCAGTTATCACAAAGCCAGGAAATTCTTGGCACATGAAGCAATCATTAATGGAAGGCTCATTACATAAAGAGCGGAATATAATGGTAGTATCCGTATTTTTGGCCATGATTAGAGCACGACTGAGATTCATTTATTGGTTTCGCTGGCATGACATCAGATCCTGAGATACCCCGTATCTTTGGGATCTTGATTTACGAGCCGAGATCGGTCAGAGCGATGGCTGGTTACCTTGCTGTTCACACGGTGGCCCACTGTGATGGTTATTTTATTCGGTAGCAAGACTCTAGTATTATTTATATATTTTTTAATTGTATTCCAGATGGCCCGAACGTGGCGCTCTCGACCCGCTGCGAATCAAATTCGAACTCCAACTAACCACCGACAGTGGGCCCAAAGGGAATTGGCCATATCAGCTGGCTGCTCATTAATTGATTGCCAGAAATTGTTCAGGCCGGTTGGCCTTATCGCAAAAGCAAAAGTGTGCCTTATCTCGCTGTTCTGCGATTGTGCATCATATCGCTCGATACAATACCCATTGGCACTCGGGGCAATCTTATCGCGTGGCGGAGAATAACAGAAACAAATACATATTTATATAGATAGATAGAGAGAGGGTCGCCCTGGCGCTGGGCCTAGTTCTTTTATATCAGCGACAGAAGGTGATCGCATCAAATGGTCAGCAGCTGACCCTGGGGCCACCCTATCAGGCAGGTGTACTATATATATGAGGAATTTCGGAGAGTTTCCCCGCCACAACATGCCATTCCCACATTTCTGGCATATTTGCACAAATCGACAACTTAAGTCGGGAATTAATGCATTATTGTACTGTGTCTTGTGCCTATAAATCTATATTTATAACTCTGCCAATTTACATTTGCATAATATCTAAAAATATAATTAAATATGAATCATAGGAAATTATTAAAGATGAAAATTAATTTTAATCATAAAAAATAATATAAAATTGTTAGCAAATTTTCTATAAAGTTATCACTTTCATATATATTTATTAATCAGTTCAAGTCATCCATTATTTAAATTATCTACATTCCAAAGTTTTAAGGCGCAATTGCTTAATTGTAGCTCATGCCTTACCTATCCATTATAAAGTTAAATTCCTATTAATAATTTTCTTCTCTAATAAATGTATTTAAATAACATAACTTTATTTAACAACTGTTTTCATAGTAAATTATATTTGAATATAAATCACTCTCTTAATTAAAAAAGCCCTCTCTTTATGGCTGCAATGATTGCTTCTAAAAGGTCTGGGGAAACATTTTTATTCGTTTGTTGGCCAATAAGTTTTATTGGTGCTAATTGTGACATTCTTGCCTTTTATTGGGACTCGCAAACTAATTCACGTAATATCAGAAAAAAGCGACCCTCATTACAGTTGAAAATGGAAATTGTTGAAAATGGCAATACACGTATCACACTTGCTGCAACACTTTCTGTAACGACTGTGATTACACCAATATTGCGTGTCTCTAACGATGTAGCTTCTGAATTGAGTATTATAATTTCTGTAAATAAAGATTATTTTGTTTACATGACTTTAATAATTTCCCAACAAAGCATTTACAAATACATTGTTTCAATTCGAGGTATTTATTGAGTTTAAAATCTTTCTTCTCTTTCTTGGAACTTAGGAACATACATAATAATCTAAAATCGTTTTGGTGAGTACCATATATGAGACCTTTTCGTATCTTCCGAATTGCTTAGACCACATTGTCGCAGGCGACCAGTTGATTGCTGTAAGGAAACACACAAGAAACCATCATTATGCTTGTAGATAATTGCTGTTGCGGAGCTTATCATTCCGGTACTCAGGTTAATATCAAATGAGAATCTAATTTTCTACCATGTTGAGTCACAGCTCAGACAACCGCTGACAGGTTATCTATTGCGGGTAATGATTGAATGGCAAAACCTACACATACCTGGCGGATGGCAACTGGAAGATATTTTGAGGCACAGCTCTCACATCGGAGTTCAGGCACAGGAGCTTGGAGCCATTGAAATGACGATATTCGTTGAGGAGAACGTCGTGCTTGTGATCCGCCTTTTCCCGATGCTGCTGGTGGACGTTCCTGAATTGTTCACCTAAAATATAAAGAATACATTTTAAAGTAAACATATATTTTTCTTTAGGGAAAAACTCACCCAATATGCAGCTAAAGGTGCGGCCAATAGCTCCGGCTACTGGACGTTCTGAAATTCCACCCACAATCAGATCGATATCTGTCCAGCTTGAGTAGATGGTTTTCAATTTGTCCAAAACCTTTTCAATTAATCAATTAAATTCATTATTAAAATGTGAAAAATGTAATGTCTAATTAAATGTGTGCGAATAAATTATTAAAGCAATCGAAAATATCTGATACCCAAATTTAAAACAATTTGCTTTTTTTTTGCATTTCTTAAATCTTCAAAGTTATGATTAAAAATATAAAATTTAAGTAAATGGCTTAGTTGTTGATTTCTAATTATTGTTCGTTATCTGATAAAAATGCCCTTAAAACCCGAACCTACATCATTGGGAATAAAGCCTTCAAAGTCTCTCCAGCTAGTTACGGGTCTGTGTAGGCTGCAGGTCTCAAAGTACTTGTAGTAAGGCTGCAGGCCATGATCCCTGCCCCGTTGTATGTCAAATGCTAGGATATCAGCATGCGTAGGCTTAGTGTCCTTGTGCCAGACAACCTAAAACGGGATTTACTATTAATTCTTATATAAAGAATGAGAAGCGCAGACTTACATCACCAGCATAGGCAGCATCCATTTTCATGGTACGTTGATTGAGCAAACTCTCGAGAATCTCGTTCAGCTTTTGAGTCGTATATTGCAGCTGGGGCTTGTAGATTTCCTCTTTGAGTTCAAACAGGTTTGTGGTGGGTAGGTTACTGCTAAAATAAAATAAATTCCCAGTTTATAGAGAGAGCCATATATCATAAACTAGCAACTTACGCATCGTTATCCTTGACCAGATTGTGAAGCTCATTGGGCAGCATGGAAAAGTAGAATCTAATGGCAGCCACTCCAAACTCATTGGAGATCTCCTGTGCCCGATTATTTCTGCTTCGCGCTTCGACGGCCAATTTCTCTCCCAGAACCTCTGGCAGCCACTCGTCTACAACCACTCGCCTATAGACATCCACATTAACGGCCTTGGCCGCCTGGAAGAGCTGCTCATCGCTCCAGCCTGGCTTCCTGTCACTTAGCTCCCTGGCCAGGCGGTTGTGGTTGCGCATGAAGATCGTGTAGATGAGTATGGAGAAAGGACTGCTGTTCACCCGGGAATCGCCGGCCGCAAAGCATGTGGCATTGCCAGTAGCACCCCAGGCACAGAAGGAGTGTCCCAGGTCCTGGGTATCCGTGGTCATGGGCAGCAGGACATGATGGCGCTGACCAATAGATGTGGATTTCAACAGGCCACCTCTAAACAGTCTCATCTTCTGCTCTGCAGCCGAGGTGAAGCCATAGAGTTGGGACAGGTCCAAGGAGGCAGTTGCCTGGTTGAGCTGGGGAATCGGAGTATCATAAATATTATTTCCCATGATCTAGTATTGGGTGCATTCGCTTCACCTGCTCGGCGCCGCCGAAATTGCAATCGGCCACGGCCAGCGCACTTCGCACATAGTTGAGGCAGCTGGGCACGTCGTATTTCCCAGTGGGCTGGTACAGAATTGGAGCACATGCCGGGTGGTGGTGGCGGGGCTGAAGGTTATTTTGGTCACGGCTGCAGCACTCGATGGGAGCTCCGGTGCCTAGGGAAAACAGAAGTCAATAATTGAATTTATTAGGTAAATAGAATATGATAGATTTAATCGATCGGTTAAAAGCTTAGTACAAGCTCTTGAAGCAAAACTTACTCATCGATTGTGAAACGGGTTTGCTGAGATCGTGCTCCACAAACTGAGCCCACTGAGCCAGGCCCAGATTTAAATGGGATTTCTCTTCAAGGATTAGTTGCTTGGCTTTCTGTATGGTATCCGGCTCATAGAGTGCCTTGCTTATGGACCAGGCGGGCGGCAGACTAACAGAGCGACCGGTTTCGGGAAACATCTGCAAGGATATAAGACTTCCTTAAAGATATATGTATATTTACTAAAATCCCTCCCACCTCATGAAAGCCGTTTCTGTAGTGAGGCTCCATTAGGCGCCGAAAAGCATGGTGACCCTCCCTGTTTCCTGAGAGCAAGTTCAGACACTCCTCTCGCAGACTGCTGCCCATGGGCAGGGGTTTATCTTCCAGATAACACCTACACTCGTCTCCGTTGATTCCATGGCTCACACATTGACTGTTGTACACATACAGGCTAGACTTAAGGATCTTCAGAGCTATTTCGCTGTCCTCCTTTGAGGCTCCGTTGGGCAAAGTGTCCAAAAGTTGGATGTGCGAAATGGTGCCATTCTGGACAGTAATATCGGATTTTAGGAGATTTTCTTCAAGCCTATAAAGGGTTTAAATAAAGAAATATTTAATAGTATAATATAATATTTAAAAAACTTAAATCAAACACTTTTAAAATAGTATTATAACAAAGAAAAAACCAACCTTTTTTGTCTGTTCAAGGAATCAAGTCCGGAGTTCACGAACTCCAACCATTTCGCAGATGGAATTTCGTTTAAGTACGTTTTGGCTTCATTACTTATATCAGTTCTTGCTAAAAAATAAATATTTAAATAAATACATAAACTATAGCAAAAGATATACCTGTTATTGTTAGAGGTAAAGGTAAATGAGAGTCCTATCAACCATTCAAAAGTTTCCATACGCTTTGTATTCTAATAAACCGTAAATGATGGTGGGAACATCTTTTTAAACTCAATTAAAATACGTTTTGCCTATTAGGCATAAATGATTTATGCCGCTGGAATATTCCATAAATGAAGCGCTGTCAACACTTTAATCAAGACGACTTTAAATGTACTATTATATTACAAAGGTCAGTGCAGTTCGGTAAAGAGTGTTATTCAATAAATAAAGATTGCTTTTGGGGGTTTTTAGATCTATTGATCATTACACAAAAGACTAGATAGTACATTCCCTCATCAATAGAAAAAGGTGAATAATACACAGACTTGCTAATAAATGTTAATTGGAATGCATACGTATATGTGTATAAATACCCATTTTGTTTGTAATCGGAAATAAATCATTGATTACTATTGCCACGCCTGCGAAAATCTATTTAGAGCTGTTTGTAAACATTTGTTCAATATTTATTTTCTATTTTTTTTGAGTGATAAGCAAAACACTTTTATGTGAACTTTTTCAGGCGATAATTTAGGAATTCCCATTAGGTGCATAATATGTCAATTAACTGGAAATTTATATATTTTTGACTCTAGTAGCTGACGTGCCAGGGAACAAGTGCAGCCATTCATGATGATGTAACACAAGTGAGCTTCGACAAAAAGAGAGACTACTTTTTGCTTTGCTGTATTAAAAATCAAATAATAAGTGGCCTAAAAATTATTATTTTTCATATCTTAAGTACCAATTAAAGCAGCATCATAAATGAATTAAATAACATTTAATGGCTTCCTGGCCAATCCAAGAAATAAATGCTTGTAACCCATTGACACTTTTATTGGTGTGATGGACTGAATAGCTTTAACAAGCTATGAAATGAATAGTCATTAATTCAACCTATTAGATTCACCGCATTCAGGTTTTGTTTTGATTATCTTCAGTGCTTCTCAGATATGATATTTGAATAAAAAAGTGTTTTATCAACAGCACCGGTAGGCAGTGCTACAAATAGTATTTAAAGGTATAGATTTTCCAAATTTTAATTTCCAGCTGACAAGCTTAAATAAAAACTTCATTTGTTTGCATTAATTATACATCAAAATAGAACTCTTGATAAAGGTTCGTGACCTGACTTACGATTTGGGAAGGCAAAACTGGTTGCATCGCTTATGGTGGGCAGTATCGATGCTCCTATTATAAGAGCCAGCAGGCAGATGCACTTGTCTCCAGCCATTGCACTGTTCTTTGTCGCAGAATACACAGCTCTCAGGGCAAACTCATGGGCGGTCGCTTCTGATTCACAAGATCCACAAGCTCCGGCAGCACGTCAATGAAATGTAAGTCACGTCGCAAGCGTCTGATAAGGAAGTAATTCGAACTGCGACTCTGGCTAGGCTCTCCGTGCTATTTCGTCGTCCGTACCGTTCCAATAAACCGTGTCGATGGATCAGCCGCTCATAGACTACTGAGATGCGGCCTGATCGCGGCGGAATCACAGCCGCTCAGCCGGATCATTATCACGCATAAGGGAGCTCATCATCTGACTTGGGGCGTGTTCTCTCGGCAGCGCAAAATGTCGAAAAAGCGTAAACAAATGATATTTTTGTTATTTGGCGCGCGGTGAATCAATCCGTGTGAGTGTGCTTCCCCAACAAAAAGCAAAATAAATACCAATGTAATATGTAAATGACGACCGCACCTGGAATGTTATATAATATAAATCGATGACTGCGCCCTAATCATGTATCAGCTGAAAGAATACCCTAAAACTTAAAGTGCATCTTTGTCACTTCACAAACATGATTTTAAACTGTTGCCAGTAATCACAAACAATGCGCCGAATATTGCTGGTATGGAGTACATTAATCGATATCTTCAACCAGGGATATATCTGTTCTCTAGTTTTTAGTTCCGGTTGGAACAAGTTCCATAACATGACAGAACTAAAATTATACGACCGTTAATAACGATTTTCAAAAAAGTTTTTATTAAAAATTATTAAAAATTATTTTTATTTGTTATTTATATATCTTTCACTTAAGTCTAATAATATTGTTCATGACTAGAGAAAAAATTTAAAAATATTTTTGCCATTTAAGTTTTTCAAATATAACTTATAATGATTACGGTCCCTGATACAAACATGAACATAAATTATTATACAAATTTTCAATTCTTTTATTATTTTTTTATTTTGTTGTCACCTATTAAATAACCTACTAAACCAGAAAAGAAAAATTAAACAATTTGATGAACCTTATAGTAAATGCGATGTCGATATCGATTACCCGATATCACAATCGTTGATATTTCCACCCCTAGAGTGTTTTACTAAACAAGCGTTTTCCGAAAAATAAATTGAATTTGATCAATAAAAGCAATAGAGTTTCAGCAGCCATGCCAGCTTTAGAAGCGGAAGCCACCGAGGATCAATTCAGCAATGACCAGTCGAAGCCAATGTCCGGGCCCATTGTCGGCATCATCTATCCGCCGCCAGAAGTCAGAAGCATCCTTTGCCAAAAACCGGAAAATGTTTACTTAATTTCCATATTACAATACTAATTAAAGTTACATATTTTATGCGTTTTCCCCTGCTCAGTTAGCTATGTTTTGACTAACAGATATCGTTGACAAGACCGCCAGCTTCGTGGCTCGCAATGGACCGGAGTTTGAGGCCCGTATCCGGCAGAATGAGTTGGGCAACCCGAAGTTCAACTTCCTAAACGGAGGCGATCCCTACCACGCCTACTACAGACATAAGGTCAACGAGTTTCGCGAGGGCAATGGTAAGTCTGTAATATTTACCAGGAAACACGTTTTAAACACATGATGTCTCGTCCTAACAAGATGCCGGGATCACGGCCATAGCCGGTATGAAGCAGCTGGCGGTGACCAGTGCCGCCCAGCAGCGCCAGCAGGAACTCTTGAAGCAGGTAGTGGAGCAGCAGTTTGTGCCCAAGGAGCCGCCGCCGGAATTCGAGTTTATTGCCGATCCGCCTTCCATTTCGGCTCTGGATTTGTAAGTTTCCCCTGTCCAGCCACCTCCTAAGCAAATCTTATTGTTCACCTTTCCAAAACAGGGACATTGTAAAGCTAACAGCTCAGTTTGTGGCCCGTAATGGCCGCCAGTTCCTCACCAATCTGATGAGCCGCGAGCAGCGCAACTTCCAGTTTGATTTCCTGCGTCCCCAGCACTCGCTCTTTCAATATTTCACCAAGCTGCTGGAGCAGTACACAAAGGTTCTGATCCCGCCCAAGGACCTGTTGGGCAAGCTGCGAGCAGAGAGCGCTCCGGGCAGGGCAAGTATGAACCAGGTGCTGGAACACGTCAAGTACCGGGCCAACTGGCAGCGACACCAGGAAGCGCAGCGTCGCCGCGAAGAGGAGAAGATCGAGAGGGAGCGCGTAGCTTACGCCCAGATTGATTGGCATGACTTTGTGGTTGTGGAGACGGTGGACTATCAGCCCTTCGAGTCGGGCAACTTCCCGCCGCCCACAAATCCCGACGAGGTGGGTGCTCGCGTGCTCATGGAAGAGCGTCTTATGGAAGAGGAGGGCGATACCGAGATGCAGATCGAATCGGACGACGAGGACGACTCCCATGTGAGCAGTCACTTGGAGAGCGGCCTTAAGCTTTCGCAGATGGAGAACCGTGTGGGCATTCAGATGAAGAACGTGTCCTCCTACGGTCAGCCGACGGGTGCCAAGCGCGATAATACCCAGGTGCAAGACATGGACGAGGCCTCCAGCGATGAGGACACTCCGACGACGAAACTCCAGCCCTCGGTGGCGCCCATGCTGCCACCCACTCACGACAAGGTGGTGGTCAAGAAGTACGATCCCAAAGCCACGCAACCCAAGCCGGCGCCGATGCCCACAGACGAGTACTTGATCTCACCGATCACGGGAGAGAAAATCCCGGCCTCCAAGGTCTCTGAGCATATGCGCATCGGTCTGCTGGATCCCCGCTGGGTGGAACAGCGCGATAAACACACCGTGGAGAAGATCAATCAGGACAACGTATTCGCGGCGGGCACAGCAATCGAGGCGAGTCTTAAGCAGTTGGCCGAGCGCCGTACCGATATTTTCGGTGTGGGCGACGAGGAGACAGTCATTGGCAAGAAGCTGGGCGAGGAGGAGACCAAGAAGGACGATCGCGTAACCTGGGATGGCCACACGTCTAGTGTGGAGGCCGCAACGCGTGCGGCCAGAGCAAATATCACGCTAGAAGAGCAGATCCATCAGATCCACAAAGTCAAGGGTCTGCTGCCTGACGAAGAGAAGGAAAAGATTGGCCCCAAGCCAGTGGGCAACAAGGCCACGCTCTCGGCCCCTCCACAACCATCGACTAGGTCCCAGACCAGTCACTCCAGCCAGAGCCAACACCATCAAGGTGGCGGTGGCGGTGGTCATCATGGCCATCACAGCATGCACCATCATCATCCACCGCAGCAGCATCAACAGGCGCCGCAGCATCCACCTCATCATCATCCCCAGCAGCCAACGCAACCTGTAATGGCGCTCATGCAATTGCGTCCACCCATGATGCGTGAGTATACTTGAAAGGGACTGTCCTATCCGAGAATTAATGAGTTTATTTCATTTGCAGAAACACCCTATGGAGGTGGCGGTGGGGGCTACATGAACATGCAATCTGGTGCACCACCCCAACAGCTGGCACCAGCTCCACCGGTTGATTTAATTGAGGAAGAGCCGCCTGCCAAAAAGCTGCGTTCCGAGGATAACCTCATACCAGAGGCAGACTTTATTGCCTCGCACAAGGTGGGATTTTCAGACAAAAAGTCAAACCTCTAGCTAACTATTTAAATATTAAATGTCTTTACCTTTCAGAGCCCTGTAACCATTCAGGTTCAAGTGCCCAATTCTGACAAATCCGAGTGGAAGCTGAATGGCCAAATGATAGCCGTGACCATGGCACTTTCTGAGCCTATCACCAATCTCAAGACGAAGCTTCAGGACGAAACCGGCATGCCGCCGGCCAAGCAAAAGATCTTTTATGAGGTAAGATAGATGCGAATTTATCTGAAAAAGAAGGAATATGTCTATATAATAATGTTTTTCAGGGCATGTTCTTCAAAGACAGCAACACGATGGCTTTCTACAATCTGGTGAACGGAACCACAGTGCATTTACAGGTCAAGGAGCGTGGCGGTCGCAAGAAGTAGACCGAGAATCAATTGCAAAAGCCAGTCTGCACTCAATTAGGAATGTTCCATTTGTAGACATTTATTTGTATATGGGTTTTCGCATAAATTTGTAATAAATCGTCAATCACAGAATTAAGTTAATTGCACTTTAGTTCTTTCAATTTCAGGTGGCATTAAAAATTGGAGTGTGAATTGTGGGAATGCAGTGGAGTATAAAAAGGAATGTTGCGTCTATTCGTTTATCTGGGCCAGGATGCGCGCCATGTCGCGATATCGCAGCAGCATGGGAGCGTAAATGTCTTCACTGTCCTTGTGTGGCTCGCAGACGAGCTGCAGCTTGTTGGGCGTCAGACTCAGCACGTAATCCGTATAACTAAGCGGGGTTGTCCCCTCATCCTGCTCGTGTATGTAGAGAACATAGGCGGCTCTTAAGGCAGCTCCCATCAAGGCGGCCTCACTCTCAGTCTGCAAAAGATGAGTTTAGAGAGAGAAGTCAAGAAACAAAATAAAATAACCACCTGAATATGGACGGGGGCATTGAACACATCTGCGATCGTTTGCAGGATTGATTTGTTAACAGATGCACCGCCGGTGGCAAGGATTTGAGTTTTGTTTCCAAAATGGAAGCCCATGTCTTCGGCAACTGCGCGATGATGCAACATCTGGCCCTCAATTAAGGCACGAATTTCAATTTGAGGAGAGCTGAATCTACAAAGTATAAGAAAATAAATGAAAATAAACTCTTTTAATAACTATAATAAACTTAGACTTACTTTAGAACGCCCTTCGCGGCGTCCGGTGAGCTCGGCACGCTATCCTTATTCCAACGCAATGTGCCCTTCGCCTTGGGAATTATTTCCATTTCATTAAAGTGAACGGCCATGTTGCCAAAGTTTCCACGAGGCGTGGATTCGAGAAGTTCGTTGAATTTTTGCCAATCTCCGCCGGCCTCCGTCTTGTTCATTCCCTCCCGGACTAGGGAGCCATTTCGGAAACTACATGGGGGAAATATGAATACAAAACTGTGTACTTTGAGAACAAACTTACCATAGCAATCCCATGTATTCGTCCGTTTCGGTTGGATGGCAAAGCACGTGACCCTCCTCCCATGTAAGGGGCTCCGTCATGCTCATCATCAGCGTGTCGCTGGTACCGAGAGAAATACTGAGCCAATCGCTGTCCACCAGCATGCCAGCCAACGCCGAAGGATTGTCACCGGTGCAAGCGACAACTTTGCAATCGGCAGGAAAGCAAAAGCGCTTCACAAAATAGTCGGAAATTGTGCCCACAATCGTATTGGGACTGACAGCCTGACCAAGCCGTTCATCGAGGTCGGGGGCACAGGCATTTAGGCAGGCCTTAGACCACTTTTTCTCGCGTATGTCTAGCAGATTCATTCCGGAGCCATCGCTGAAGTCAATGGGAGCCACGGCACCGAGAAATAGCGAAGCCAGGAAGCTGCTGACCAGTGAGATTCGTTGGGCGTCCTCATAGGCGTGCGTGCGCTGCTGGTAGATCTTCCGGATCTGTGGTCCTGTGAAACGTTCGTAGCACTTGGAGCCCGTGATTTCCACCATGTGCAGATGGCCCCCAATGGCCGTCTCCATTTCGACACACTGTTTTGTGGTAGACGCGTCCATCCAAATGGGCGTACGGTTCACGACAAAGGCAGAGTCGTCGATTTGTGAGTGCAGGAACTTGTCAGGATCAAGGTTCTCCAGCGAAGCAATGCCGTGCTTGGACCAGTATAAGGATCCGTGCTGCTGTCCAGAGCCACAGATTGCCGCCACCGTGCTCAAGTCAGCCTCCTGCATCACTAGCCGGTCCAGGACAATGTCCATGGCCTTCACCCACATCACGGGCTGCACAAAGAATCTAAAAGAAGAGAAAAATAGGTGAAAAAAAGTTTTTATGGACTCAGGACTTAATTAACTTACTCATTCTTGTTGGGTCCTGGGTTGGCACCGCCTACGGTCCGGAACTCTGGCAAATCGCTGTCGAATTTTACTTCCGCCGAGGCCACCACCTCCAGGGTGGAGTTTAGCAGGATGGCTTTGAGCTGGAAAGAGGAAGTGGGGCAGCGGATAGAGATACAGAGGCAGACACACCTTAAAAGTAACGATCAAACACAGAGGGCAACTAGGAGTCACCGCTGGCGTCATTGCGGAATTGTGAAAGTTATTGGGGTGGTTAAGATAATGCGGCGGGGGCCAATACGCCGAACGCGAATTGTAATATTCAAACGCTAATAGTTTAATTATTATTTGCGCTCATGTGTTTAGCAGATAAGCGAAAAGCGAGCCCCGGCTATGGGCTACTGATAAGCTATTTGCTGTATGCCTCTTGGGAAACAGGTTCCATTCCGACCGAGGCTGCGAGTTCCGTGAGAGATGACCTTTTTAATAACCCCATTCCCACGCAGACAAACGAGATGGAAATAATAGTGGGACGCCTTCACATCTCGCAGATACAAAGATACTACGTAGGCAGCTACCGTTCTGGGTTTTAGTCACCTTTTGCGTGCTCAGATCAAAGCCCAGGAAGGTGCGTTTCAGCTGCTGCGGTCCCATGATAACTTTGCTTCCGGTTCGCTTGGATGCTTGCTGTAGTCTGCCAGTCGGATCTGCCTCATGCGGCGCTAGTATTCCCGATTCTACGGGTTAAATGCCGGAATTGCCGAGATTAGCTTTTGTTGACGAATTCGGACGGAATGGTGTTACCGTTGCTTGTTATTTCGAAAAAGCTTAGTTTGACGAATTCCCATGGCAACGCACTGAACAAAATTATGGTTACTGAGTATGCATTCCAAAATTGATAAATTGCAAAGTATCAAAAGGAAATATGTTTTTGGCCCTGGAATGTGTTTTTGCTGTTCATATGTTTAATTAGCCAAATTAAATTTTATTCTTTTGACAAATATATGTACATACATACTTTCACGACAAAGTATCTTTTACAAGCCGCTCTTATTTCTTATTGCAAATATGAGGATTTCAAGTAAATTTTCAAACATGAAATTTTATGTATAATAATTTTGCTGCAACAATATCTGCTTTTAGTTTTGGGCGATAATTCTAGTTATCTTTTTTGAGTTTCTTATATTAAAAATCATCTAAAAATTTCTGATATAAGCTTTATTCTCCTTTGGAATCATCATCATAATGGGGGAATCTGGGTCCCGCGTTTTGGTCACAATTCAGCGTGAATATGGCTGCTTATGAACATAGAACAATATCCATTTTCATGGCAGTAATATAATTATTTGTTATATTTTTTTTATATTTAATTTTTATATATTTTATAAAAATATGCCTGATATAGGGAGGAAAATACAGCGATGTATTTTGCCGATATATCGATTTTATGTTTCGATATGGTGACATTTATATATATTTTTAACATCCCTAGATCAGCCCTGAAAATTAATTGCTAATAATTGAAAAAAATTTAATTTAATTCAAGTGTTAAATAGGCCGGATTTGAAGAACATGTCACTAAACTACGAGGAGATGAGCTGGTCTGGTGAGTTTTCCGCTTTTACCGGCTCTGCAGCATGCGGGCCCACGTCAGTAAGCCAATTGGCATGTGGACGAAAATGGGAGCAGAGCATGAATGAAAAGTGGACGACCCTAATCCGTTCACCCTTTGCAGATGTACGGGATCAGTTCAGGAAGTGGCGCGAGGAGACCGGCCGCCACAGCGAGGAAGTGGTGCAGCTGTGGGTGGCGGTGCTGGAGGACAAAGTGCACAAGACCGGCAACGAGCGCCACCTTATCTTGGAACAGGTGATCATCGCAGCTTTGGACACTGCCCGCTTCGACATTGCCACCCAGTGTACCAAGCAGCTGGCCCTGGAGTTTCCGGGCAGCCTGCGCGTGATGAAGTTTAAGGCAATGCGCTACGAGGCGTTGGAGCAGTACGACGAGGCGGATGAGGTGCTAGATGCCATTATTGCCAAGGATGAGACCAATGCCGCGCCCCGAAAGCGCAAGATTGCCATTCTTAAAGCCCGCGGTCGCCGGGTGGAGGCCATCAAGGAGCTCAACGAATATCTGAAAAAGTAAGAAGTAGGATTTTGATATTGCCCAAGGATTACCCCTAAAAAATGTATGTTTTCGCAGGTTTATGTCCGACCAGGAGGCTTGGCATGAGCTGTGCACCTTGTATCTGGCTGAGGGCGAATTTGGAAAGGCGGCTTTTTGCATGGAGGAGGTTCTGCTGCACAATCCCCACAGTCATCTAATACACCAGCGATTGGCTGAAATTCGCTACACAATGGTGAACCTCTAAGCAATTATATATAATCATTTAATGTTCTTTAACAAAACGATTTTCCCCTCAGGGCGGCGTCGAGAATGTGGAATCTGCTCGGACATACTACTCCCAGGCCCTGAAGCTCAACCCACACAACTTGCGCGCCTTGTACGGGATTTACTTGTGCTGCAACTACTTGGCCAACTCGAGGGCTGTTAGCTCCAAGCGCAAGGAGCTGCAAAAGCTGGGGCAATGGGCTCTGGAGAAAGTGTCGGAGCACACGACCAAACAATCCACAATCAAAAACAACGACAAACTGATTCTGTCACTGGAGGCTGCCTTAGGAAACCTGGAAATCAAATCGAATTGACCAACAAATGCGCCTATGGATATCACACCATTCGTGCAATAGATGCCAGAAAGTAATGATTCCAAATATGCTCAGAAATGGGTTTTCAGTTTCTGTTTCTTAAGCGAAAATAACATAGATAAAGCATTAAAAGAAGCGGGAGTTAAATATTTTATTGTCAGTGCATCCGAGCTAGTATTTTTTAATGTTAACGAATCGGTGACGGCTTCGAACTCGGATTTATAGCCTTGAATATATCGGGTGTGCAAAAATAGTTCTGTAATAAATTTAGTGAAATTAATTATCAGCGATTGCTGGCATTCCTTTAACGCCCCCCCTTGAGATGCAATGAAAAACAGACATTGTTTTCTTAATGTACTGCTTATTTTATTTTATATCTTTTTGGGTGACCTCCATTTCGAAAACAAGAGCACACTTAATCAGGGCCACGAATTGATGCAACATTAATCGGACATTGAACGGAATTCACAACGCTGTTAAAACGAGCACAATATTTACTGAGAAGATAGGTGCCATTATTCTATATACCCACTGTTGATCATCTCATGAGTCCATTGACTCGCTTTATTGTAAAAATTGCTTCAATGCACTAGATTAATTCTCACTAGGCTCGTGCATGTCCAACATCGTCATACATCTGCATATATGCATATACGTGCACTCGGTTCATGGCATGTGTGTGTATATATTTCCATGCATCGTTCTGTAGGTGCAATCGACGACTGCAGGGCATCCGAGGGCAGCGCTGATAGTCCAGCGGACGGCTAAAAATAGTCCAACAATGGGACAGAATGCAATCTACAGAATACCCCTCCCGCCCAGCCATCGCCTGTGGACTTCAGTTTGTGGAGGAGCCGTTGCCGTAGGTCCATCGGTTGTGCGATTTCCTCGAATGTTTCACACGAAAGAAATCCTTGAAAGTGAGGGCGGGCGCAGTATGTGGCTTCTCTGAGTTGCTGGTTGAGTCCTGGCCGTGTCCCTGCGAAGAGGAGAGCGTCGTGTGTCCCCCACTTCCGCTGCTTTGGCAAACCGGCAGTCCGTCGAGGTATTTAAGATGTGGCAGCACCTGCAGGGTGTAGTCACGAGGTCCTTGGCTCCCGAAAACTGTGCGAATACCAGGGTTGCCCATGCATGAGAGCTGCTCCAACGATGGACATTGCCGCTCGATGCGATGTATCCAGTCAGTTATGTTGGCAATATCGCAGTTGTTGATCCTGCAACATTAAAATGTGAGTTGTGGTAACTGAAAGATCAAGTAAAGTCTACTTAATCACCACAAGATCCTCAGACTCGGCAAGTAGGGAAAGGTGTTGATATCTAGGTTCACATTGCGGTCCAGTATGAGGGTGTCCAGGTCCTCGAAAAATGAGAGAAACTTAAGATTTCGGAAATCGTTGTGACTCAGATCGAGGAACTTGGTCTGTGCTGCAAATTTGTCGGCTAGCCGCCGTGGAATGGTCTTCAGGTTCTCATATGCCAACGAAATACGCCCGTTGTCCTCGAGAATGCTTTCCGTGAAGGACACATCTTCACTGGGGCAGCTGCTGGTGGAGATGTTTCCGCTGAAGGAGTAGGGATTCGGCGAGATCATTTTGCCCTCACTGGGTCCGGTCAGGTAGACGTCGTTATACTCGTAGTTGAGGCTCTCTAGCGATTGAATGTTGGCACAGGTCCTGAGCACCTCCGTCAGGCAGGGATTCGATGGGCTGGCACAGGAATGTTACCGATTATTGCGGATACTTTTGGGTAATTGCTTAGCTACTCACCTGTCTTCGGAGTTCGAGCGTTCGGAGGTGGATGTCCCAGACATCCTCATAACTGCTATGCAATAGTAGCGTCCGGATTGGGTTGGTCTGCTGGCTGCCGGAGGCCGTCCGATTGTCTTTATTTTGGTCCAACGTCAGTGACAGACTGAGGAAAAAGTGACACTTGATTCTCGCTCCGCGCAGATTATCTCAGTCTTTCCGCTCTCCGTGTAAACAAGTGCTCGAGTTTGTGTGTGTATTGAAACAATTGTCATCTCGGTGGTCACAATTACCCGGCGCACTCAAAGAAAACTGGGAAACTATTCTCTTTAGTATTAGGAAAAAAAATGATATTTATTTCATGAAATAAATTCCTTTTAGGAACTGTGAATAATAAATCTAGATTCAATATCAAGGCTTTAGGAGTCCCAAGGACTTCTTCTATAAGATTTTATTGTGGGAATATTTATTTTATATATTAACTAGTTCGAATTTATATTTGGCTAAATAAATTTATATATAAATACCAAAAATAAAATAAAAACTTTGTCTTATTCGTTTAGTGTACAAAGATTAGTAAGTAGACAAAGGCAAAGATTTAAAACAACAAAACAAAGTAAGTACTAGGAACTGTGTTCTGTTGTCTTGTTTTTGTCGATGCTGATACCCTGCAATGGAATTTTCAAGTGACGTAGTATGTTTAGTCGGATGCTTGCATAAAGTACAAATTAATTACCCACTTGATAAGTTTCTTACCCTATTATGAGTACCTAAAGAGAGGGTGTGAAAGTTTACGTCTTATCTCCGCCACTCATCCACTTTTCATACTACTTTGTATTTATCAGATGAACTTCGTATAAGTGATAAGCATGAATTCTTTTTTCATGGATTATCTTCCACTTACGTGGCCGAAAAGGGTACCACAACGATGGGTGCTTTAGAAATAGTTTTATTATTTTCATTTTCACTATCAATTGGATTTTATATTTACATCCAAATGCTGTTTACGCTTCGAAAGCATTAAATTGAATTGTGTGCTTTTGTTTATGTGGGCTGGAAGGGTTGACAAATAGATTGCCAGCCGGAAAAATAAAGAAAACGTGAAAATATGTTGTGTATGTGAGATTTCACTAGTTTTTAAGCTTTGCACTATTTACATCAGTGGTCTCGTTTTATTAATCTCATTATGGCTTTTAAGCTAGAGTAATATGTGCAATATCTTTAATAAAACCTAAATCAAAAGTAAAATTATATCTTTATTAGTATCTACTATATCCAAGTCTTACTTGAGATGTTCTTAATTAATTTGACAATGGTTGATGAGAAAAATACCAAATTAACCTTTATAAATTTGGTTGCATGTATATTATTGTTGATGTACTATCTTATCGATAAGGTACAAACATGTTTATTGGTGTTTTTATGATCTAAAAATAAAATATATCTAGAATAAGAAATAATAATAGTAAAATGCCATTTAAATGACTTTTTTTGGTTTGAATTTAATCTCTAACATATTTTTATTATTTAATTATTAATTAAATAATGAGTTATTAATTATTAATTTTTATTTTAATTTTTTAATACCAATATTTCTATTCTATACTCAACAATACGCACAATAATATAATAGAATATAATTTAAATAGCCAATTTATTTAATAGAAACCCTAACATAAAATAGAGATGAAGTTCCAATAAATGTTTTTTTATAATATTGTTACCTCAATAAAAAAGTTCCATCTATATAGACCCCCCTGTGGCCACGACCGATTAGTGATCTGATATGTCCAGGCTGATGTGTAAGCTTTGCTCCGGCAACCTCAGTCTCACTCATTCATTAACTTAATTCGTCTATGAGCACTCGTAAGGCACTCGAACCCGATGCTAGAGCCATATTATCATACGATATACACCAGCATAGTGGCAAGAGCGCAACGAAATATGGGGGCGCGGCGGACTTTCGCTCTCGGCGGTACTATGGCTATAGATATAGCTCCCCACTGGTACTACTGCGACGGGCTGGAGCGTGGCGTTCAGTCTGCTCCCTGCTCTAGGCCCCAATAGTTCAGTGCGGCCAACACGCGAAGCTCGCAAGATCGATCCGCGTACGAGTCGGAATCTGAATCCGAATTCGATTTTATAGAGAGTGTGCGTATGTGCGAGTGTGTTTTTTGCGGCAGTGCACAGCTGTTGACTAATTCTCAATCGGTGCTTTTGGCCTCGAGGAGTCGCAAGTCGAGTCCGAGTCACAACAAATCAGCAGCAGCGGTAATAACCAAAACACAACAACTACGACAATAGCTTTACATAAATGTGCAATTGAACATGCGAGCATAACAAAAACAAAACTAAGTTTGTTATTGATTACTCGGGTTGCCAGTGGCACCACCTCCCCATACCACCCAGCGCTCATAAAATCGATTCATACACAGAGGGGCAAAGTGTCTTGAAAATAAAGTGATTATTTCACTTAAAATGGGTCATTGGAATATTATATTTTTAATGCAATAAAAATTAACAAATAAGTTATTTTCAATTTCCTTTTATTTATTTACACTATATTTATTTAATGGTTAATATTTGATATATAAATTGACTAAATATCTATACATTTAAAAGTATTATATCATAATAATTAGTTAATTCTTTATTAACTCCAAACTCTTAAACAAAAAAATTAAAATAATTTCAGATTTATATGTTTTCTAACTTTTAACATTTAAACAAATAGAAAGAATTTCTAAATATACAATTTTTTACAGTGATTGCACCCCCACTCCCCACACATTGATAGCCCCACATATGTTTTTATTGATTAACTGACAACATGCGATGTACATCTGTATGTACAGACATAATCCTACTATACATCATGAATTCAACGAAAGAGGTCTTTCGCTCTTATCTCGCCTTCTGGCGCGTGTTTACCTCCAGTGAATTTAAATGCTGATTTGTGTCAGATTACGCTCCGCATTTGTGAAAACTATTCCACAGTCTTAGTTCAGTGGCTTTACTGTTGAACAGTGAAGCGTGGAACTTGCGCAATGTATGTGCATATTATAATGGCATTGGCCAAAGCTGGTTTTTTGGCTAAAAAGCTCAAGTGTCATGACCACTTTGGCTTGATGCAGAGATCTCCAAAGTAAATTCATTATTCCCTAAGCTCGAGAAATATTAAGAAATGTACCCTAAATTAGTATTGTATAAACCCCTAACCAGTTTTCACTGTATCTGGGGCTCAAGTGGAAATGGACATCTGCGAAACGAGTGAGTTCATTGATTAAAAGTGCTCAGCTGACGTTGGCGTTTCTTTCTTTGTGAATCTTATCAGAGGACGGCGGCAACAAAAATAGGAAAAACCAATTAAAAACAGCAATACATCAGATGGCATGAGTATATTTTTGAGATGCAAAACGCAGTCGAACCCCAGGGCAGTCGTTTGTAAGCGTCGTATTAATGCAGAATACTGGCGTAGTAGTCCTCGTCCCCCATCGAGAATCGTGCAAAGTCCACCAAGAAATAAATTTTCGTTTCGATCGTGCCAGCAAATCGTCCAAGTCGAACGTTTATCATTAGCTGGCGAAATGTGCTAAAATCGGGGACTGGCAAAACCAGACATCATTGGTGCTAGTCTAGAATTCCACCAGCAGAGTGATTAGACGTTTTTAGTAAGCAAACAATGGTGATTTTCTCTTGAAATCGGAAGTTCTGAGCTAGTGAAATGGATCGTGTGTGGACCTAATGTAATCATTCGAGAACGATATATTGCTTTTGTAGGCTTTCGTAATGCCAGATTTCAAGGGCAGGCCACAATGCGTGAATGCTAATTTGGCGATGCGACCTTTCGCTGTCGCTTTTGGAATACGAGCAGCGAGTAAAATATGCAAAAACCGCATTCAAAACCAATAGCAACAGCAGCAGCAACAGCCGCAGCATGTGTTTCGATTTTTCCATACCTCTTAGCCACCAGGGCGTATACCTATTCCTCTGTTTATTTTCTTCTGAAACAGCAGTAGGTTATATTAATTGTTTCATTTTGATTTATTGTATATTTCAAGTTTGAGAGAAATACTATCTATAAATAATGTGCCAAGTACCGGGTACACAGCAGTCAGTACGAATATATATCTTTTTGTTTGTTGCTTCTTTCAATTCGTTTATTTTTGTTTTCTGTTAGCTTTGCGTCATTCATACTATGGAGTTTTTTTTCTGGGTTTTCATTAGCGCATCTGTTTTCTACAAATATATATATAAATATATAATATATTAAGCAAATTTCATAAACTAAAAGATAAGGATAGTGGCAAATAGTCTTGATTTCCACAGCTTATCGGGTTGGTCTCTTTGACATTGGAATCGAGCCTATCGCTGGGATATACAAATAAGCAAGGTCTCCACCCCATCGTTCAAAATATAGAGATATTTAATATAGTCATGGTTCAAAGCATTTAGGTAATTGTAATTTACAAAAATGCGGAAATTGATTGATAAATTGGATTGGAAAAGATATCATTTTAATTGGCAGAGCAAAAAGATTTTAGACTCAATTATAAGTTTTAAAATAGTATATATTTTACAATAAATATAATTAATAGTGTAGAATACATTATTTCGATTTACAAAAATACAAATAATAAAGGTATTTAAAGTAACGAATTTGATAACCTTTCCAAAAATACATTTTAAACTTCTTATCAATATCAATAAAACCCATAAATTTCTTTGCTATTAAGTTATTTGTAAAGAACCACCGAACTCAATAAAACGCAGAAATTAGATAAGCCATTCTTCGGCAATTACTTAAATGGGAAGTACAATTTCCTGGTCACTTGCTACTTATCAGTATTGCAATATTTACCCTTACAGGTTATATGTAGTAAATATTGCCATAAAAAAGACCTCAGGTGATAAAGTTTTCTGCCTTCAGTGCAAAGTGTCAGGTGTGATTGATTTTTGGCTTATGCCCTCTGGTGTCGTCGCACCACATTTTCGCATGACAAAAACTCAAAAAAAAAATAAATAAAATTAATAAAATCAATGCCAGCAACGTGCGAACAAGGGAAAAGTAAAAAGTCAGGTGGCGTCTTCCCCACCCGGTTGTGTGAGAATCCGAGTCCATGCGGACTGGAATTTCAGTCGACTCAAAGTCTATGCCAACGCATGCCGGGTTAATGGAATATCACAACTGTATAGTACAAAGTATCTCTGAAATATATATGGGAAAATATAGCTTCGCTACGGGCAGCGTCCAATTTATTTGGAAGGACAGGGTCAGACACTTAACCGCCGCCGTGTTCCATTTTAATTCCGATCCCCAGTCGGGAAGTGTGAGCTCTAATAGCTCGTGTGCCGGGAATGCTAATTAGATGCTTGCACTTCACCTAGAAAGCCTGCTAAGTCAGCACATTTCTCGATAGAATAACAAATAATTAATTCTACGCAATGCTTTTCAATTAATTTATTCAATGATATTTATTTTTTGCGATTCCAGGGTTCTCAGTTTCAAGCGATCTCCGAATAAGGCACAATGACTGGATCAGGTAAATATTTAAATTATTACGAAACTGCGAAACATGCATGCAGTTTAATGCTTTGCCAGCCAAACAATTGATTCGAAACAACAATTCTTCCAATTACTTGTTCTACAGCTTTCGGTTTAAATGCCACCAAACGATCGTGACCTCATGATCAATAATTATATTTTAAAGCACACTTTTAGGAATATACATATATTTTGTGTGTAAAGTAAAAGCAAGTTTTCCGAAGTCTAACGATTACTTGAAGTTGTATTTTTCGACCAGAAATATATATTTTGTATATTTTTTGATTCCTTAAAACTCCTTTTTATATATTAATAATATATAATAACTTTGTTTAATGGCCTATTCCATATATTTATTGTTTTTAAACTTTTTTTTAGACTTAAATTAATTTTAATTTATTTTTTATTATTAAGTGCAGATTGCTAATAATATTTGTTATTATTTTACTTAATTATTTTTGTATTTATCCCCCTTGCAGTCCACGATCCGAAATGGAGCTTGGAGCGTCGCGAGTCCTCTGGCCATTTGGTGTGGCGCAAGGACTCGCCGGAGTCAAAGGTCCGCTTCAGATTTGATGTCGAGGTCCTGGAGTTCGAGAAGCATCCGCACGAGGAGCTAGACGAGAAGGAGGACCATTTCTCCATGACCAGCCTCTCGGCGACAGTGGCCTTGTGCGCCACCTGCGTGGCCGTGGTGGCCGCCTCCGTCTTCCTGCCCTGGTATCTCATGGAGAGGGTGGGATCGCTGTAAAGGATCGCTGAAAGGATCGCTGGCAAAGGCACTAGCTTCTTGTATATATAGGTACAGCCTGGAAGGTATTAAGTAGACTCTTGTATATAAACAAGCGTAGATTTAACTAATTGTAAATAGTTCGTACGTTGTAAATAGACTGTGTGGTTTTAAAAGTAAATCGAAAAGCAATAGAGTTTGGAAAACTCGCGGTGCAACAGCTTGGCGAATGTGACTTTAACATATTGGATTGTATTTTAGGATGTGTAAATTCTCATAAGTTTATTCGCATGGTAAATGAACCAACGAAAGATCACAAAGATAGTTTATGGAATAAACGAAATACTTGCCTGTAAAAAACCTAGTCTTTTGATATTGAAAATGATCACGATCACGAGAATTCGAACAGAAGCCGGGGTAATAAATATTTAGGATGCACTTCTCGTTGAGATATTATTATACTGGGAATTGAAAGTGACCAATTAGACCCTCGGATGCACACAATGAATCCTTCAACCCCTAAAGGGTGTGGACCAATTCAAGGTAACAATCATCCCCCGCAACGACACCCAGCATCCCCTGCACAAGGACGAGGGTTGATGTCGTAATTTCTGTTTCGCTGCCCGTGCCTTGATTAAAATTCTTCCCTGTTTATGGCCACGCTAAAAGCGTACGAAAATCCCATAAAACTTGTCTGCAATCAAATCATTGGGTAACGTTAGCGAAAAATGGCCGAATGGCACGTTAGTACAAATGGGAGTAAAGTTAACGACCAACCCCTGAGCTGGAATGGTTAAACAGGCAAACTATATGGAAAACTAATTGGAATCTGCATGGGTTATATGTAGTGTGACTCTTATTAAATTTAGTGGGAAATTAGTGTAAGTTATTAAGCTCTTGGTTTGATTTTTCATGGAATTTAAGATATGCAAAATAATGTTTTGGGTTTCATTCTAATAATAAAGTCTTTTTAAAAAGAATTCCATATAATTATTGATTTAATTAAAATTTTAATTCTCAAAAATACTAATATAAAAAACCTTTAAAAAATATATATATTTAATAACTGAAAGCTAAAGTTCACTTAGCTTTTATTAAACTGTTTTGATAGTGAAATCGCAATTTACTATAATTTCTTGAAGAAATACTCCTGTTATTTATATAGCACACCGATAATGCAGTAGTAAAATTACATGGATAAGATATATCAAGCAAAAAAGGAATAATCACACTTGTAAACACAATGTCTTTATTTGTTGAATCTTAAGTTAATTGATATATTTCAATGGCAAACCCACTTTAAAATGCGATTTTCCTCTCCACTCATAAAATGGCTTTTCTGCATTTATTAATTCCACTCATCCGTGATGGCAACCTGCGTTCACGTCTACGTCAGAGTCCCAATTGATTTCCTTAATCTGGCATTATACGCCACAGTCGTAGGAACAGAGTGAAGTTGGATCATGATAAATGTCGTATTCTGGTGGGGGGATGAGAGAGAGTGAACCCCGGCGATAAGAGCTTGCGGCTTGATAAGATTCTCGTAAATGTGGCGATCTTTTAGTTGAACTCGCTCTGTGGTCTTGTTGTGTTTTCAATTTCAGTTTCGGTTTCGGTTCTCTGGGTCTCTGTTTTTGTTTTTTACTTGCCGTATTTCTTTATTTCTATACGATCGGCCTGGCCTGCTGCCTCATAAACCCTGGCCCATGAGTCAGTTTGTTGTTTGCCCCAGTCGAGAGCGGCTGTCTGCTCCGGAGATCTTCGATTCCGCTTCCAAAGCCAATCAACGCTCACCGGTCTCCGATCTGATCTGATCGCCCCAGATATAAAAAGAAAACTAACAAATCAGCTCGCGAGGAGATCTTAACGAGATCGAGAGGCGATCTCGTTTGAATTCGCGAAGCTGGCCGCTAGTCAGCCGCCTGATCTCCGCCAAAACTGACGTTGTGCCAGCTCCTGCTCCGCGGAACTATAGGAGCTACTACCGAAGTGAATCTATCAACACTTGCACTGGCCGATTAGAGCTGGTCTCCGGGGTGCACAGAACGTAGAAAATCGAATTGAAATAAAAACAAATAACCAAAATAAAAACGCAACAAAGTTGAGAACCTGTTTTGAATCGATCTAAGTGTAAGTCCGCGAAGGTCGTTCTCTTGCCTTTTGAATAATTTCTGGCACTGACAACATTTTTGTTTGTTTTAATTTCAATTGTTGGTTTTATTTTTTATTACTTTGTCTATTATTAGTGCCTTCAAGATGTCCAAGATGCCAGAGACAACGTTTGCCGACCTGAGTTTGGCCGATAAGGTAATTAATAAGCAACTAAAGTGACTAACAATGGGAATATTAGTCTGAATATTTATGAGCTGTGCTGGGTAAAAACGCGTTTCGAACGCTGAACTTGGCGATTAATCTGAAAACAGCACGTGACAAACTTGACAAACAAACAAAGCCCCCAGAGACGCTTTCTGAACAACAAATAAAAGCGAGACAGTCACCTCGAATCTTTGAATACCCTTCGTGAAAGTGAATGCATGATGAATCTAGTATAACTAGTATTTAATTAGGTGAATCTAAAAGGTTATTAAGAGCTCTGAAAAGATCAATTAGTATAAAGACTTCATTGAGATCTTATTTTAAATGAAAATTTTCAAGATACATTAGTATCTTCAGCCACATTGCCCCACTAAATCGCAGTAATAAGTCTTAAATTTATTAGCTTAGCATAGTTCCGAGATGTAACAGAAAGATTGATCTCTCAGGCATCTCTCTCCATGGCATATATCTGCTCATTAAGATCGCAGAGATATATATTATAATGTTGTGGATACAAGGGCATGTTTATTCCATGTGGCCTGGTCTTGGAAATGTAAACAACAATAGACGCAAATGCACAAGGTATACAACAATCGTAGATTTCATTAATTCTCTGCCTGTGTTTACATACACTCTGGATACCGCTCTGGATTGGATCCATAGATATGCGTTTTCATAACATATACATGTATATCTCCCTGAATCAATTGGCGCGACGAATTATCGCCGGTATGCTAAACGACGCCAATTAGTGGCCAACTTTTTCCACTTGGCTTTTCTTTGGATTGAAATCTAGATTTCGCTGGAAATGGCGCAGAATTCGCGCCCATAAATGATGAATTTCGCATCTGATCAGTTCTTACATTATATATAATGCTTAATGTACAGTGCGAAATCGATTAATTCAATGGAAATGTGTTAATTGGAATGTGAAACTGAATTATGGGAATGAGATTTATTAGCTTACCTTATTACCACTGATTAGATGGGATTTTATATACCATATATTTTTAGCGTTTTAAAGTAGTGTTTTATTGCCGCATAATCTTACTTATTAAATTCAATCATTGGTTTAAAAATGTAAGTGAGCTCATTCTCTGTTTGAAATTTTTTTGCTTAAATAAGATAAGGCAAGATTACTTTCATGCCCCACACATATATTTTATCTAACTTAAATAATTATTTTTCCCTTGACAGACTGCAGTGAAGAAGCCCAGCATAGAGGCTCGCCGATTTTCCGATGTCTCCACCTGCTCCTTCAGTTCAAGTAAGATAAGCCTTTAGATCTAGATTAATCTTCCTTATAGGATATGCCTTGTACCACCTAAAACTTAAATGTATCTTTGTATCTCACCCTTCAGCCTGCTTCACCGGAAGCTCCGACGAGGACGAGATCTCGCCGAAGGACAATAAGCAGCGCAACTCCGCCGGCGGGACCGACTTTTGCGTGAAGAGCATATCGAAGAGTGCCTTTGGAAGGCGCGAGATCGAGATTGCAGAGTCGGAGATGCCGGGCATAATGATGCTTCGAAAGCGGGCCAAGGATGAGAAGCCTTTGAAGGGTGCCAAGATCGTGGGATGCACACACATTAATGCCCAATCGGCGGTGCTAATAGAGACGCTGATTCAGCTGGGCGCCACCGTTCGCTGGGCGGCCTGCAATATTTATTCCACGCAGAATGCCGTGGCTGCCGCCTTGGCGGAGGCCGGCATCCCGATCTTTGCCTGGCGCGGAGAGACCGAGGAGGAATTCTGGTGGTGCCTGGACAGGTGCATTCACTCCGATGGCTGGCAGCCAAACCTCATCCTGGACGATGGCGGCGATGCCACACATTTGATGCTGAAAAAGTATCCCGAGTGCTTCAAGGCAATTCGCGGCATCGTCGAGGAGAGCGTGACGGGTGTTCATCGGTTGTATATGCTCTCGAAGGGTGGCAAGCTTACTGTTCCCGCCATTAATGTCAACGACTCAGTGACCAAAAACAAGTTCGATACCTTTTACACGTGCCGGGACTCCATCCTGGACAGCCTGAAGCGCACCACTGACATCATGTTTGGCGGCAAGCAGGTGGTGATCTGCGGCTATGGGGATGTGGGCAAGGGCTGTGCCCAGTCGCTGAAGGGTCAAGGCTGCATAGTCTACATCACGGAGGTGGATCCCATTTGTGCCCTGCAGGCGGCTATGGATGGCTTTAGGGTGGTGCGGCTCAGCGAGGTTATTCGAAGCGTAGATGTGGTGGTCACGGCGACGGGAAACAAAAATGTTATTACTCGGGACCATATGAATCGCATGAAGAATGGCTGTATCCTCTGCAACATGGGTCATTCCTGCTCAGAGATTGATGTGGTAAGCTTAACTGGATTTACTTTTACGGATCTACCATTCTCATGGCTTCTCTCTGGATTTCAGAATGGCCTGCACACGCCAGAGCTAACGTGGGAGAGAGTTCGTTCCCAGGTGGACCATATCATCTGGCCAGATGGCAGGATGATTATCCTGCTGGCCGAGGGTAGGCTAGTGAATCTCTCTTGCTCCACAATTTCATCGTTTGTGGTCTCGGTGGCCTCTTCCACTCAGGCGCTGGCTCTGATCGAGCTTTTCTCGGCACCGGGAAGATATAAATCGGATGTGTATTTGCTGCCAAAGAAAATGGGTAAGTTATACATATTGCTATCTATCTTCCATTACTATTTACAAAAATCATATCGATAAAATTAATATAATATGCAACGGGGAAACTTGATTCCTTCAGCAGCCCCAAAAAGTAGGCAAGATTTGTTTGAGACAGTTTTTTTTTTTTAGTGGTGTAGGTTATCCTTTTATAGCAGTTTCTTATAGTTCCAATTTCCAATTTCAGATGAGTACGTCGCCAGCTTACACTTGGCCACCTTTGATGCGCATCTCACGGAGCTGACAGACGAGCAGGCCAAGTTTATGGGCTTAAACAAGGCCGGGCCTTTTAAAGCCAATTACTACAGGTGAATGCGTGTGCTAGTTAAGGGATTTATTATTTCTATAATTTAATTATTCTTAATTCCTTTGTTTTCAGATATTAATCAGTATTTCTTGTTGTATCCTATTTTTCTCGTTCTGTAATTTTGAAATTATTTAGAAAAAATACAAATAAATGACAATATCAAATTCAATAATGATTTTTTGGAACTCTTTTACATCAAAAATTAATATTAAATATTAAAAAATGAATTTAACGATTAATTTTAATTTTTTAAGATACTGTTAAAGTGCTCACAGTCACAAGCTTCTTGCTATATGTATATAAACATTTGAGGGTGGCGCTGCTGGAAAAGTCAGTTACAGTTAGTTCAAAAAGTGGACGTAACTGTGTATAATAGCCATGGCGTGTTGGTAGGAGAAAATTTAGTTTTGTTAAAAATTTCCAAAAATTGCAGGAATTGAAATTTCCGAAATTATAATTAGTAAAAAATTAATACCATGATGCAGGCTCTTATAGCGGAAATTAGGAGTGTGGTTTTTCTCCTGGGCAATGAAAGTGAACCGGAAGAGCTGGATATGAGAGCCTGTATGGGCATAACTATACACTTGATGAGAGACCTGAGAAAAACAGTCGTTGAGAGCGGGCAGTACAAGGAGCAGGTTGCCAGACACACCTCGAAAGTCCTAGCAGAATGTGAGTTGGTCAAGGAAATGCTATGGATTCCTGCTGAGAGAACTCAGTCCTATTTACAGGTCGTACCACAATGGGGCTTCTATTTAGGAGTGTGCCGTGCCATGCTGAGGGAGGAAAGGTCTCTCCAGAGGTGCAGCGCTTCTTCCTACGGGACATGAATCTCGTTATCGATCAGTTTGAAAACATCATAAAAGAATCCTTAAATGCACAAAATCTGCGGGATCCAAAGCACGAGAATGTGTTACAAGGGGAACTGAAAATAATAAACCACAATCTTAAGCTCTTTAGGAAACTGATTGCTTCGAAAAAACTAGTCTCCAAAGGAAGTCCCAAAAATGAACGTCATCCGAGGAGTCAACTTTTTGAATCCGAGGAGCAAAATGAGCAACTCGAGACATCCATATCGAACTTACAGTCCAAATTCAATGCCTTCAAAGCCAATAGAAGCGATGCCATGGATATATATGCTCCCAGAAATAGCCATGATAGTGAGCTGGAGGGGAGACAGCTTAAGCACCTGTCGCAATCCGAGATAAATAAAAGCGAAACGTTGGAAGGTTCGTCCACCGAGAGTCAGGTAAACCTGCGGGTTCAGACGAGTTCCACTTCCTCGAATTTTGAATTAAAGGAGCTGTCGGAACTGGAATCTAATGTTGCTATAGTAGGCTCTTATCAGAACATCCGAACCCAAGACATACCGGTTTTGTGGGCCAAGAATGGTCAGGCAATGAATCTGAAAGAATGCACTTCAACCGATTTTAGGGACCTTATGGAATTCAAATCAGATGTAGCAGCGTTAGGTTCCATTCTTAACATTGAAAGCCAGACGAGTTTAGGGATGCAGAATGGGCAAGACCTCCAGGTTTTGTGGGTCCAGGAAAAAAAACCCTTGATTCAGAGTAGCTCTACTGCTTCAGATTTCATATTTAAAGACAAGCCAAATCTAGTGAAAGAGAAGAGCCAATCATGTTTGACGAGTGACAGTTCGCAGGACCTGCAGGTTTTGTGGCACCGAAAGGAAAAGCCAATGACTCAACTCAAGAAACTGCCGCAAACCGACGAATCTGAAATAAATTTGAGAATCGCAAGTCGGCTGATAGAAGAGCCCATAGTTCAGACCATCTCCGCCTATCCCGACATGCTTAAGCCAGAGAAATTAGAAAATAAATCGAGTTGGATTACCGAAAGTTCACTAAACCTACAAGTAATTAAAACATCTTCCGATTTTAAACTTAAGGACCAGCCACAGCCAGAGACAGATAAAAGCCAAACAAGTTGGATAACCGGAAGTGCGCATATTTCGCAGGTTTTTTATGACCAGAAAGACAAGCCTATGATTCAGGCAGGCATCACACCTACCGATTTTATGTTCAAGAATGTGAGCGATCAGGAATCCGATCTTGCGTTGATAGGTTCTATTCAAAATAACAATTCAATGGCTCAGGCGGGCTTTACATCTTCGCATCCCCAATTCAAGGATCTCCCGCAGAACGACGAAAGTAAAATAATTTTGAAAGAAAGCCAGCAAAAAGAACAGCCGATGGTTCGAACAGTCTTCGCTGCTTCCGACTTGGTAATCCAGGACCTGTCAAAGTCAGAGAAAGTAGAAAACCAATCGAGTGTGGTGACCGAAAGTTTAAAAAACATACAAATTGTTCAGACAGTGGAGCCTACCTATGTTAGCTTCAAAAAACAGACGGAACCGGAGTCTGATGTGGCGTTGATAGGTTCCACTCAGAACATTGATAGCCAAAAAGGGATAGAGAGGATAGAGAGTCGGCAGAAAGAAAACTTCAAGATTCAGACGAGCTCTACTTCATCAGATTTTATATTTAAGGAATTGCCAAAGCCGGAGAAAGATAAAAGCCAAACAAGTTGCATAACCGAAAGTGCGCATGTTTCGCAGGCTTTTTATGACCAGAAAGACAAGCCTATGATTCAGGCAGGCATTACACCTACCGATTTTATGTTCAAGAATGTGAGCGATCAGGAATCCGATCTTAAGTTGAAAGGTTCTATTCAAAACTTAGAAGACATGGAGGTTTTGCATTTTCAAAATAACAAGTCAATGGCTCAGGCGGGCTTTACATCTTCGCATCCCCAATTCAAGGATCTCCCGCAGAACGACGAAAGTAAAATAATTTTGAAAGAAAGCCAGAAAAAAGAACATCCGATGATTCGAACAGTCTCCGCTGCTTCCGACTTGGTAATCCAGGACCTGTCAAAGTCAGAGAAAGTAGAAAACCAATCGAGTGGGGTGGCCGAAAGTTTAAAAAACCTACAAATTGTTCAGACAGTGGAGCCTGCCTATGTTAGCTTCAAAAATCAGACGGAACCGGAGTCTGATGTGGCGTTGATAGGTTCCACTCAGAAGATTGATAGCCAAAAAGGGATAAAGAGGATAGAGAGTCGGCAGAAAGAAAACTTCAAGACTCAGACGAGCTCTACTTCATCAGATTTTATATTTAAGGAATTGCCAAAGCCGGAGAAAGATAAAAGCCAAACAAGTTGGATAACCGAAAGTCCGCAAGTTTCGCAGGTTTTGTATGACCAGAAAGACAAGCCTATGATTCAGACAGGCATCACACCTACCGATTTTATGTTTAAGAATAAGAGGGATCAGGAATCCGATCTTACGTTGATAGGTTCCCTTCAAAACTTAGAAGACATGGAGGTTTTGCATTTTCAAAATAACAAGTCAATGGCTCAGGCGGGCTTTACATCTTCGCATCCCCAATTCAAGGATCTCCCGCAGAACGACGAAAGTAAAATAATTTTGAAAGAAAGCCAGAAAAAAGAACATCCGATGATTCGAGCAGTTTCCGCTGCATCCGACTTGGTATTCCAGGACCTTTCAAAGTCAGAGAAAGTAGAAAACCAATCGAGTGGGGTGACCGAAAGTTTAATAAACCTACAAATTGTTCAGACTGGCTCCACATCTGCCTATTTTGGCTTCAAAAATCAGACGGAACCGGAGTCTGATGTGGCGTTGGTAGGTTCCACTCAAAGCATTGAAAGCCAAAAAGGTTTCAGGACAGAGAGTCGGACAGACCTGCAGGTTTTTCTATTGCAGAAAGAAAACTTCAAGATTCAGACGAGCTCTCCTTCATCAGATTTTATATGTGAGGAATTGCCAAAGCCGAAGAGAGATAAAAGTCAAACAACTTTGACAACCGATAGATCGCAAAACGTACAAGTGATTCATAAAACCTCCACTTCTTCCGATTTCGAAGCGAAGAAGCTGTCAGAGCAAGAGAAAGATGAAAGCCATTCTAGTTTGGGGAACGGGTCGGTCTTGAGGAAGCAGATAGCTAAGCCCAGGATGAGTTCCTCTAGCGATTTAACATTAAAGAATCTGACTGAACTGGAATCCAACAGGTCGTTGGAAGCTTCCAGTCAAAGTCGTTTAAAGAGGGTGATTCGGCCAGACCTGCCGGATGATCTGTGTGTCCAGGAAGACAATTCCTTGAATCGTATTAGCTCCAATGTGTCCGATTTCTTATTGAAAGACGCATCGCAACCGGATAAAGTTGAAAGCAAAACATGTTTGGCATCCAAAGGATCGTCCCATTTGCAGGACTTATGGACTCGGACAGACAATCCCATGGTGGTCAACAGCTCATCATCTTTTGCTTGCTCAGAAAAGAAAACAAACCCAAACAACGTGAACATCACGAATCCTATTTCCGCAGAAATTCCTTTGGCAAACACTGCCCAACTTTCTGGGACCATTCAGCAATCAAGCCGCAGTCCTCAGATCAAGAAGCTAAAGCCGTCTCCAAGTTACTTTTCGGTGGGGAAAACCTTTGGGGACCATCGCCTGCGGCTGCTGCGCTGGTGTCAGGAGAGAACTAAGGATTATGGGGTTCCTTTGTACGAGTTCAGCGAGTCCTGGCGCAGTGGCCGAGCCCTGGTAGCTATCATCCACTCATATCGCAAGGATTTGATTGAAGACCGTTTCAACCCAAAGGGCGAGACCAAGGAGTCGCCAAGAAATATGCTTACATGCGCCGCCGAGGCCGCCAAATCCCTGGGAGTGAAAAGCAAGGTGGATATTGTCAGGGTGTGTCTGAAGAAGGCGCCCGATTTCTTCAAGGTCTATACCTTCGTAGGTGAACTGCAGCGCTGCCTAGAGCCAAAACTAACATAAGAATGTTTTTATTGATTTCATATATTTAATAAAATATGGGGTTTTTCTTATTATAAATTTTATTAAATGAATTTATCTAAGTTTGGGGATATTTTCCAAACACAAATTTCCACTGAACGTTTCTTCCACATGAATTATGAATTATAATTCCAATCCTATCCAAATTTCAAATATATACTTAAAATATACACATCACGACGTACGGCATCACGGATCGGCCTCATCATGGATGTACGAGTTGGGCCAGTAGCTCATCATACCAAAGATGATCTTCTGGTTGGCTCGCGGCCCTATCATCGGATTCATCTGCATCAGGAAAGTGACCAGCCAGGCCAGGTAGCAGCAGATGGCGGTAACGATGGCGCAGCACCGGATCACTCCGCGCTCCTCGAACAGGAAGGAAATCAGGTATCCGACGACGGCGAAGAGCAGCCAAAACAAGGTGATACATGTGAAGACCACATTCGTATCCATTTCCGGAGAGCTTGTCGGCAGCTGGCAATGACAACTGGCTAGTTGTGACAACTTTCACCCCTGGTCCCTGGACCGGAGAACTTGCCAATCCCAATTTGGGTGCCGGCGCACTCATAAACTTTTATGGCTGCGAACATTTCGATATTTTATGGTGGCAAGCGGAGGCTGCAGGCGCAGTGGAGCGTGAAGGTTGTAAATGGAAAACTGTAACTGTGCAGTCAGCGACATATTTTCTGGAGCAAGGATAAGCCGACAAAAATGGGACATTTGTGAATTGTTTTTATCTTAAATAATATTATGTTGCTTAAAGAATAAATAAGAATAAAAGGCCGCTAGATGGCGCTTTCCTTCTTACGAGCCTTGGTTATTGGTTCTGCAGTCAAGTTCGTTGCCTAAGTCTTTTGTTTTGTTATCTTTTTCTTTGTTGTGAAAAATTTATTAAGTTTTTGTTTAAAAAATACTAAAATTAAATAAACAGTAAAATAAATAATAATACAAATAAACTCAAATAAATAAAACATTGGCAATAGATTCCAGTTTTCAAATTAAAAATTTGCGAACTCCGCTTCTTCAAGCTAAAATAAATAAAGAAATAAATAAAATTATTCCACTAAATCTGTTAAGTTCAAGGAATAAACATTCCAAAAAAGGCTAAACCTAACCGAAAAAAGACAAATTGTCCTCTCTGAACGGTAACATTTTCCGAGTGCCAGGACGGCCCATAAAACTGCTGCACGCATCCTGACTAAGCGAAAAATCCGTTTTACGAGGGCTGCCAGCTCTCCAGCTCTCCTGAAACCTCCACCCTACATCCTCCATTCCCCCAGGATCCATATCCATCCCCTTCTCCGCATCCTGATGATGCCATAAGTGCCCAGGCGCGCCTCATAAAATGGCGGCTGTGCAATGGCAATGCAGTGTGCTTCGGTGTGCCGTTCTTCCGTGGTGGTGGTGGTGTGGTGTAATCGAGTTTTCCCAAAGTAGCAATAAATGTTAATGGCGACATCGAATTTTCCATTTTCTCGCCATAAGTATCAAGACGTCCGGTGCCAAGCCAACGGTTATTTCGCGGCAATGGCCATCTTTAATTCCATTTTGATGCGGGGGAGCCGTCGCCTTATAGAGGATGAAAAACAGTAGCTACTTTTGGTAACAATTTCGCTACTCGATTATAAAATACCAACTAAAAACCATTTCAGCATAAAATAAACGATTTTGCTAGTGGAATCTGATGCACATTGTTCTTTCATGGGACCTTAGGAAGATTGAATGGTTTGTTAAGACAACATGTCCACAATTATTATTCTTTTTTATTTATAAAGCATTTATAATGACAACTATTGGAAAAATAAGTTTGCTTTATTATATTTTGTTGATTTAATACGATTTGTTTCGAAGAAGTTGTTTAAGTTAAATTGTTTTCATTCCGCGGTTTAAAAGATGCTTTTACATTTTCTAAAACAAAGGAATAAAACTCTAAAACATTCGAAAACAGTAGCTACTTTCCGAATCGACTTCGCACTTCGACTTCAGACAGAAACTAAATACATTCTTTCAATCTTTTGGTTCGAGTTTCCTGGGCCTCAGATAGATTTCGATTTGGGATCGTAAATCACCAGTTGGCAAACGAAGTCTCGACTCTGGAGAGTCGCAAGCAAATGAAAATCGGGCCAAAATGTGTGATTTCCCCTTTAGCACGGTCGGCACTTAAGAAGATATAGAGTCCAAATTGAACCCAAAGCAGAAACCTCAAATTCTGGGGCCCTGCGTTATCGGTTCCGGTGTCGGTGCCAGTTTGTCTTGTCACTTCTTTGACGAACCGTCAAAATATTTGACTCGAGGTAAAACAAGAGCGTGACTGAATGGCTAAGTTGGGTATTTTGGCCCATTTCTATGGGATTCCTAAAGGAGTTAGTTCTAGACAGACCAAAAATAGAATTCGAGGGGTTAGGCTTTGTTTTGTATAAAATATATAATACGGAAATGAACAACTTCTAACATGTAAAAGTATCTTAAAAGATTAGGTATGGAAACAAATTTATATTTAAATACAAACTGAGAAGTAGTACCTCAGCTCTCTCCAGATGTTCGCTTAGTAGTTCTCCTTCGCATAGAAGTGCTGGGTGTGGAGGAGATTTTAACAATTTGGATTAGTCGTACGACACTAGCACGCGTTGTTTGGGCAGCCACTTAGCGCCTTGGCCCGGCTCGGTCTCAAGGAACTGCCAGCGGTCACAGCGGAGCACAAAGCTTGCAACACATTCCATTTTGCAGGTAAACACCTGGCCAGGCAGGCGTCGCGTCGGCTCTTTGGACCGTGGCGCTTTCCCCGCATCCCATACATCACTTGCCCCTTTCCCAGTCCCCCGAATAACGGCATGGAAAAGTGGCCTTTTTCTGTGCGGGATTTGCCAGGGAACTTGCCTTTGTTGGCTTTTCCATTCACACATGCATTTCCATGCTCAAAACGGCTGAGAATTTAGAAAATCGGTAAGCAGGAAGTTGATTTTATTAGGGGACTTACTTTCAGTTTCATATTTCCAAAAGGATTTTAAAGACTGACCTATGGAAGTAGAAGAAATATTAAAGTTCATTTTCCAATCAAAATGGTTTTTTTTAAACGATTATCCTTTTTAATTCATATGGAAAACTATTTTAATTAATTCAAAATATCCTTCCATCTCATAAAATTATAACATTGTTTATACTTTCAATAATAAATAAACACCTTTACTTTGCTGTCAGCTAATTACCCTCTTGATTGTTTTTATATTGCTATAAAAAAAGCTATCAAAGTCATTATTAAATAAATTTCTAAACAAAAAAAACAAATTCTTTTATTAAACAAAAATCTTAAATTTAAACAAATTCAGTCTTCGCAACTTTAATACAATTTTTCTGCTTAGGGCAAAGTCCTTCAGTTTTTCGCAATTATTATTCCCTTTCATGTGGAGGACTTTCATTTTCATTGAGGGTCAAACTCAATTCGGCAGGTCGTATCTTTATCTGGACAACATTTGCGAATTAATGCTAACCATTATGATCCTTAAGAGTGCTGGGAAAGTAAATAAGAATAAGATATATAGTATATAGATATATGTGGGCGTCCACCCCAATATCGTTGGTCTTCATAAAACGGAGTCTGCGCACGATAAAATGCATCTGTCGATGGCGATTGATTTTTGAAATAGCACGAAGCGTACTGAACACTCAAAAAAAAAATATGATAAAGGTCTATATTTGATAAAATATATGTGCAAATTAAGATAAAGGCGGAAAAGGACTAGCAATTTGACATATTTATTAATACTTAAAATAAACGAAATCAAAAGCAATTTCAAAATATTCCAGAAAAGTAAATAAATAAAATAATAAAATAAAAAAGGCACACATAATTTAATATTGTTTAAGCTTTAGAATTCCCATTTTTTCTCCTATTTTTCTGACTGTATCTTTAGCAAGTGACTGGTACTGCCCCCCGTCTTGAATGGCGCACTGCGCAGATTCAGATACGAATACACTGATACGGACGGATACATGTTACGGATACGAGGGCGTCAACGGTCGGTGGTTGATTCCTGTCGCTGGCGAATTTATGTATCTGGAACGGGTAGTGCAACCCCCACAGAATGACCCGAAATCGAAGAATATCGAAGAATTCTTTTTGGGGGTGCGTGTGTCCGGGTGCGGTTCGATATGGAAGATATATGCCCGTCATATATCTCATTCCCTTTGCGCTGCCTTATTTATTTGTTTATCTACTATTTATGATACCGGGACGGAGACCAAGAACCGAAGGCGGAGTTTTCCCCAGGCCCCCAACCCCTGTTGGTTCGTCACGGTCGCCGTTGTTGCCGATTTTCCTGTACACTCAAAGAAACAATTGGAATTGGGAAAGTCTTATAGGGAATATGTATGAATAAGTATAAGGAAAAGGCAGTTGGATTGAGTTTAAGCCTAATTAATACAGTTCACTAAACAGTTCTTATTTAGCTTGGAAAATGTCTTCAATCTTGAAGAGTGATATATTTAATATGAATGTTGGTTACTTTCAGGATGTTTAACTATATATTACACCAGTTTTCTTTAGGTGCAGTACATAGCATGCGTATGCCATAGAGGTACGTCCATAGAGAGCCCTATTGGCATCGCTTTCGGTTTGGCTTTGGGTTTGGGTTTGAGACTCTTGGGTGACTCTTGGCGTCGGCGTCGTTGTCGATGTCGATGTCGTTTTTTGTGTGAGTGAACGAGTGTGTGGGGTGTGCGAGTGTGCCATGCGATTGCGATTCCTGGAAACTAACAGCGATTCACAGACAGCGGACAACTCGCACACCATTCAGTTCAGTGTTCAGCGCTCGGCCGATGACGCTCCGCACCTCGTCGCATTCACATCCAAAGTTGGCTCTATTGCCCATGGCCAACCGCCGGCGCGCTCTTTCACGAAAGTGTTAAAATAATAAACCAACAACAACAGCAATAACAACAGCGTTAACATTTAACGTTAACAACAACCAGAACGGAACTATAACACCCGTAATTGACAGACTATTGGGCCACAAACAAAAATTTAATGTGCAATTTTCATAAACGTTCCGCGTCAGCCCAATGACTGTGTGCTTTAAATTATAGCCATAATCAAATCGCAGCTAAATCGGGCCAGACCGGTGGCAAATATACATTTACTATATATCCCGTCATTACCAATTATTGCACCTAATTGCCAAGTATCAAAGTAATCGCCATACTAAATCACCATTCCAATTGGGAGTCGACGGCAAGTGACTTTTCCAAAGATTTCTGTAGTGAGACTTAAATCAAAGTCATCTTAGACTTAAAAGTCGTCATATAAATCTAGATTTGCATTTGAGGATTGTTTGGGTGAGTAGAACTTTCTATTCTAAACTTTAAAGATTTAGAGAAATTGAATACAATACTTTGCTGCAAAGGTTAAAATGACACTTCTGTGTCTTTTACGGAAATGCGTTTATAAATTCCTTGATTTTAATTTCCACTGTACAATATTAAACAATTTATGTGTGATTAAACTATTTCAAAATTCAGGCAATAATATTATTTTTCCATTAATTCATGCGGTAAATAAAAATTAGGCAAAACTAATGATTATTTCCTTTTTTGTATTCTGTTATTTTAATAAATCTTAGCCTTTTTCTGTTCACACAAAATTTGAAAATGTTTCAGTTAATAAAATACAATTTAGCTTTATTACTAAATAAAATAAAAACACATATACAATTTGTAACTGTAATTTTTAAAATTATCAAATTTGATGCAAACTTTTAGTTTAGCAAAGTCCAAAGTGAATTATTCAGCTTAAATTTATATTATACATTGAATTGCAATTACATTTTCTTTCGTTGGTTAAACAAATTTGTATAAATCACTTGTCATTAATTGAACATTTTTATTCTCAAGGGTATACAGGTAATGCAATTGATTGCAACACGATTCTTTTTTAACCAATAAGAACTGTTCATAAATCATTACAAGTTGGTTTAGGAAACTTAGCCATTAAGCTAATAATATAATTATTATACTAAATTCGAATTAAAATAAATAATCTTTTTTTTTAATCTTGTGAGTACCTTAACTTTTTCTTTTATAAAAATAAATGTTATCCGATTAAAAAAACCCATACAAATTCAGTAAACCTTAAGTAGCAAAGATGGTGTTAAAAACTTAATTATTATGTATTTTTAATAAACTTATATAGAAAAAATTGTTCAGTCCAAGAGGAATTTTTAACTCTTTTATTTATCTTTTGAAGACGACGTTTTTGTATTTATTAACATTTGGCAAGAACTTTAATTTCAAAGCGCATAAATGGCATCGCCATACGTAAGTTCCCATTTATATTTTATGAAATTAATTTGCATTAAAATGGAGCAGTCTGCCACTCCGCATACATCATACGTACGTCTGTCTTGCCACGCATTCCAATCACATCTCGAGTCCCATTAAGAACGACAATGTTATCATAGCCGGGCTTTATGTCCTTTTTAATTTGACTCCACTATACGGGAGTGCGTGATACTATTTGTAGTAAATCCCCCCAATAACAGAGCGAACTGGTGAAGGGATGAAACAGATTTCCGGTCGCCATTCTCCCTGTTTCCGTTTATGGCAGCGACGGTAAAGGGCATCTGGGAATTTTCCCACGGATTCTGCTGCTCAACAAGATCACGTACGGCCGTAAAACCGCGCGACGCATAACGGCAAATGGTGAGCGGGAATGGCGGCACTTAAGAACCGCCGCCGCTTAATCCAATTCCGCAAAATGGAGCCACGCACGCCACCCCTTAGTTCCCACCCCGCCGGACGGTCTTCCTTATCTTTCAACCACCACCTTACCTCGGTGTATCTGTGTCGCGAATGGCCGCCAACATTGTTGCAGTCCATGCGGACACACAGATACGATTTGATGGTGTTGTTGTTTTCGGCTGGTGACAGCGACGGTGGGCGGGTCTTAATGCGGAAATAAATAATGGCGTGTGGATTGCTGCGGAGGTGCCAGATGGGTGAGGCCAAAATGCGATAGTTGAGAAATGTTTACTGTACCATTTAATGCGGATATTTAAATAATACTGAAATATAAAGTAATTTTAAATGCATTTTATTTGTATATATTTTTTAAGTTGAATATAACATTTTTGTTTCATACCACTTGCTAAAATTTTTTTAAAATAATACAATTTTAATAATCGAATTATTAAAATTTAATAATTCGTTTAAATACAAGGCTGCTCAATTTTGGTGAAGAGCTACTACTGACCTTAATCAACTCTTCCGACCAATTACTAGCAATTAATTTATTAAAAATGTTTCGTAAAGCCATACTGGGTTTATATAATTTTTTCCACTGCAAAATATTTATTTTAAAATATTTCAAACATTTATATAATGTTTTTTTTATGAACTTTAAAAATTTATAAATACAGATATATTTTCCTATTTATTTTGTAACATTCCGAGTAAATTTTACTGATTACAATTTAGCCAGAGCGACATCTGTCATCGCAATCGTTGAATACTTTTCCAATTTCGGTCACAGGAAACTCATGGCGCCAGTTAAATTTTACATTACGTTTATTTGATCTCTTAAAATTATTTAATTTTAAATTCTATTTAATACATCTGCTTTTTATTATTATTATTTTTTCTATTTATTTTTCTATTATTATTCTCTCATTTTTGAACACTTTTCTATCTGCCCATATAAGTGTGCTACAGGAAAAGCTTTTAGCAAAGTCACAAACCGATTTGCAGGATATAAGAGAGTATAAGAGAACGTCCAACTGAAACTGTCTGTATACAAAATGGGGCGGAGTCAAATTCCATGATGGCCGCCAAGATTCGTTATTGCTTTTGTTGGAATCGATATTTGTGTGTATGCCGTTTGGGGCGAATTTATAAACAGCGGCGGAATGTGCAGTGTTTTTTTTTAATATTATTTAAAAACATTTTATTAAAAAGCCTTTATGTTGATTTAATAGTTTTATTTTGCAATAAACCTGTGTTTCTCATTTTGACCTTAAGCTGATAAGCCACTTTAGAAACATAGCAATTTAAAAAGAATAAATACATTTTAAAACTATTCGATTACTTAGAACCGCAAACATTACAGTTTTCATACTTCGGTTAAAAAAGGTTTCGCTAAAATTTTAATTACTTATATTTAATGTAATTGTTTTTTTTTGTTAACACAGCAAAGCAGAATTTGTAAAGTAAACTAAATTGGTTTAAATTTTTAATTTTCCTTTAATGGCATAAATTAGTCCCCTAGAAAACAATGAAAATAAAGCAGGGAATATAAAAGAAGGGCATTAAGCTGAATTGTATATTCAAAACTATTTTATAAAAATCTTTTTTCAGACATGGAGGTACCAAAAATAATACAAATTAAACGATTAAAAGAACAAATTTAACTTTTAATACAAAATGAAATTTGCCTAAAGTATAACAAACGCCCCAAATTCCATTTGTGAGGAATTTATAGATCTATATTATTTAACAGAATTTTTTTTAGGAAAATCTGTGAAGATAATGTAAGGGGAATAATCTAAAATTAGCAATAATTGTGTGGGCTATTCAGATTCAGCTTTTTAATTGTTATCAAACTTACATTATCGTAATTTTTAATTTTTAAGAATATTTTGCATATTTATAATTAATCAAAAATTTGTGCGATTTATTGAAAAGAATTTCTAGGAAAACTTTTCAATATTGCAATATATTTGTTAGAAAACTACTCAAATATATATGTTACAATCAGTTTTGCGATTACGTAATTCTTATTTCATTAATTTTATTAATAAATTTAAATGCATAAATAAATGGTAATGTATTCTTTGCTGCATATATATTTCTCACAGAAAATAAAAATAGTTTTAAGTATTTCCGTATTTTATTGAAAAGCGTTAACTTTAATTAATTGATATTTTAAAGTGAAAATCAGATCATATATCAGACATTAAAAAATGCATATAAACAAAATAAATGCTAAGTAACCCCTCACAAAACCATAATTGCCTTCTGTAAATAAAGCAATAAAATATCTTAGGAAAATGCTCTCATAAACTACAACAAAAAAAATAATAGTCTCTCGAATTTATCCATGGAACCCTTTATGTACATTAGAAACTCTGGCAGTTTTTAATGTCCTGGCATAACCATTAAATGGCGACCTTGAACCAAATTCCGTTTGTGTGATCGAGCACAACATTGCGCAATTGAAGGATATGTCGTGTCCTTGAGCCGAATGCACAGTCATTACGATCCGGTTTCTAATGCCATTTGGCGTCGTAGGTGAAAAGAGTTGAGTTTGCAGTTGAGTCGGGCTACGGGCTCGTCCTTTATGTAAAGTATTTTGCTGGCGGCCTCAAGGTCAGCAGGATTACGTGGGTGCCGGCTGGTCATCGTCTCCTGACGGGATGCAAATCAGTGTGGATTACGAGCTCAGCGGTGTGCAACATGTGTTGTCCCGGGGATCGCGGATCGCTCATCGGTTTTTGGTTATCCGATATTCGGTTAGAATCTCCGCAGTGTTCCGGCTACAATTGAAAAACGCTTGTCGAAATTGCCAGCGGTCTCCACGTGCGGCAGTAACGGCTTCTGCTCCATAGTCCGCGAAATCTAAGCGTTCTCGTAAATCCAAATCGTGGGTGAAGGCTCCTTGGATTCCTTGCTACGTGAACTCGTAAAAACCCAAGTCAACTTCTGCAGGGGCGCTGATTCTAGTGATTATTTTCAAAGGGGGTTCCTGAGGGGCTTGCATTTCAATTTCGATTTTATTAAAGAAGCATTTTGGAATTTCTAAAGAGACAAATTTGTGGCTTTAAATATTTTTATAAAAACGTTTTATTTAAACAATGTTATTTCTTGTGAATATTAGAGTCCTTAAACTTTTTTCTGTGCTTTATTGTATAATCTTTTTAATTGTTTAGATTTCCAACTTACTTTTTTATAGGATCTTATATTCAAGTCCCCATCTAAAAATCAATTTTGAGTTTCTCAAAACCTCAGCAGCTACGCCACTGCCCGACGGACAGCACAATAGCCCCTTACAATGTCAGTGGCAGCTCCTTTGTCTGCGAAATGCCAAAGAAATAAGTAGAAATAAACGGAAATGCCAGAAAGAAGCAAATTTATTGCCAGGGACCGAGACGGACTTTGCGAAAATGTCAATTTCGTTTTTATGGCATCAAATGTTTGAGTCGAGGAGAGGAGCTTATGGCGAATGGCTGTCACAAAGTGGATTTGCCTTTTAGGGTGGATTGTTGTCAGTAGTCTGCCGTTTTCCGCTTAGATACTTTGTTATCCGAATAGTTTAAAATGCTATTTATTTTCGAGACTTATTCGGCCCGTCGGGTTGTCCACTCAAATCGCTTTCCAACACTTTCAGGGAAATGTAATGTGCTGCAGACCAAGCCCATTAAGTGTTGCACTCCCCGCTGCCTCGCATTTAAAGTGTATCTTTTAATGGCGGATCAATGAGATTTATATAATGAGCCTCGCTTTGTACGCAGCTTTAAACGCGGTCTCTATAAAAAGAGCCGGCCGCCATTTTCTTTCGAGAAACCGAAACGAAAACCACATTCACATTCTCAGCCAAAACGAAACGAAAGGCACAGAAATGAAAAGAAATCTGATATCATTCGGCGTCCGTAAGAGAATAAAGCGGGAACCCTCCGTTTTTTTTATGGCCAGCGTTGAGATTGTGCGGCAGAGTTTACCATTTTGGATGCAGTGTTTCTCGTTCCTTCACAATCCAATCAAATCGAATCCAATCCCATCTCGGTCGCCGAGGTTGGCCCTTTGTTGCCGTACTTTTTAACAAGTTTTATGGGATGTCATGTGTCAAATGGAAATGAGAATTTATGTGTTTGTAATTGAAGGCGAGGCGCGGGCTCAGACAAGTCAGACAGCGACCACGGTCGTCGTCTCCCTATCTCTCTCTCTCCGATCTCCCCTCTGGTTCCTGCGACACCATTTTGCCAGCTTGGAGCCCCGAAACACTTAAGCCGGATCCCTCGAGTCCAAGACCTGAACCTGGGACCAAACTGCGTCATGCTGGTGCTCTGCGCTGTTGTTTTGGGTATCCGTCTCCTTCTCGCATTTACATAAATTATAGTCTCTTTTTGTGAGGAGCGAGTGTATCTTGACTTATCATCAGCCGACTCATCCGGACCCATCTGAAGCTTGGGATGCAGAGTGTAGGGTGCAGGAGCTGGAGTCCGGTTTTGGGTTGGATGGAAGCCTGTTTTCGTTATTATCACAGCAGGTCTCATGTATAGAGTTCTGGGATTTAATGCACTTACCTGAGAGCAGATTATATTTAATCAAGCAACTAGAATGACGAAAGATTTGTAATAAAAACTATAATCAATAATTAAAGAGCTGCCTATCAATGTCATTGTTTCAAAACTATATTCTAAACTGATTATAACAATTTAACACCCTTTATAGGTTTAAATTTTAAAAAATAACTTATAAATTCCAAAGTTCAGTCAGTAAAAATATAAATTAACTCCTAAATAGGCCTTAATTTGTTGAATTCCATAAATTTTAATTTTGAAATCGAAATGCAAATGAGTCTTAAGTAGGAAATCCGTTTTTAGTGGGTCGATATTTGGCTTGATCAAAATGGTAATCTGAGCAGAAGCAATAAAAGCAAAGAAAAGGCAAATAATTAAAAATTATTAATTCTGGCAGCTAACTTTGGGCAGCCAAAGTCTTTTTTACCCTTGCAAAGTATTGAAATATATTTGCTTAAGCAGAAGAAAACACCGACTTAATCAAGCAAACGAATTCGTCCAGAATATTTCTCAATTTAATATCCAAATGCGTCCTGACAATTGACAAATCAGAATCATACTCACTTTCCCAACCCATAAGAGCTATAAAACACAATAAAAAACAATAAAACAGGAACTGAAAAAACAATGTTTGAACGTACTTTATGGCCTAACAGTTCATGATAATAAATCCATGTGAATACGAATACCCCATTTGTCTATTTGCATAATGAGCGGGCTTCACTTACTCACTTTTGTTATGGAAATCGAAGTTCTCTGCACGGGCGACGGCTCACGCAATTTTCCTTTGATTCCCACAGCAAATGCAATGCATTTCGGAGCACGATTTTGTCGTTGTCGCGTTTTTATGAAATCAGCCATCAAATTAAGTTTATGTCTCAATTAGTTTGGATCGTCAATAATATTTTCGTTTCGTTTCGTATCGTTTCGCGAATGGGCCACAACAGTTTGCTTACAATCCAGGCGGACTCCATAAAAGTACCAGGGCCCTAAGACCTACGGAGCTCTTTAACTACTGCAGTGAGTGAGTGAACTGCGAAGGGGCGCCGCCGGCAGAGACAGCTTATTTCGGTGGCGGAAGAGGGAGGGAGGGTGGTCGACGGCTCCTAGTGGCGTTCGATTGTAAAAAACTGTTATAGCCAATTAAACAAAATACTAAAACTTAGCAAGGCTTCCAGAATGACGGACAGCAGTCGCAGCGAAGTAGTACTATTTGCCGGCCCATCTTGAACCGCGGCCAACGGGGCGGATGATCGATATGGGGTATATCATCTTTCCATCCCCCTTCCGCTCGATTAACTGTGACATTTGCCCGGCATCTTTGTTGCCTCTTCCGGCATCGCTTCGCCATTTTTAATGCTGATGAGCCCCTAGGATCCGATGAAGTTGTGCATCATTTTTATCGCCCGCCGGAAATTACGTTTCTTCCTTTTTTTGGCAGCATTAAAATGGCTGGCTGGCAGCTGATGTCAAATGCATTTCCACGGCTTTTTAGAACTTGCCAAAATCCAAGGCAAAAAAAAAAAAAACAAATTATAATAAAACCATATGAATTTTATAGCGCGTTAAAAAAATCAAAAATGTAATTTGCATAACAGATTTAATGGTTCCAGGCTTGGCGGAAAATCAACTCGGAGATTGAGTTAAAGTGTGAAGTGGATTAAGAATTAAAGAGCGTGTCGGTTTAAATTAAGCACTTAAATTAAAAATAGATCGTATTTTATTTATTTAATTTTTACTAGCCAAAAACAAATCTTATTTGAGAATTATATGTTAGCAAAGTTAAAAGAAAACTCTATTGTTGCTCTTGTCCCTTTATTCTGTCCTTAAAACCTGTCTCAAAAAAATCCTAAAAACGAAACTTCTTCAGATTTTGTCAAGAGGCGGGCTCCAGATGATGCAGCTCAACCGAATCATTCTCAGAAATTTAATCGTCAAACCCCGCCACGAACTTCTACCAGTTTCGGTTGCGATGTGCTTCAATTGAGGCATTGCCAGCGGTCTGGGAATATTTTGCTTGGCCCGAATGCCACGTCCATTTTTCATTAGTTAAATTGGGAATTAGTTGGCACAATGGCGGTGGTGATGGCCTCGTCCTCGGCCAAGCCCAGGATCAAATTGCAGGATCCCATGTGTGAGTGGCAGGCGAGGAGAATGGGCATTGGGCTCTGAGTGCCAAGCCCAGCCCTGTGGCCGGCAACTGCGGAGGCCATAAATTGCGCCTGTCAGTGTCTTAATGTCCCGAAACTCCACAATCAGCAGCGCCCAATGCTGAGGAGTCCGTTGCCAGAGCCCTGAGTCCACAGTCCACACCCATGCCCTCGTCCTCGCCCTCATAACCGCCCTTCTGGGTGTCCTGCGGCCGGCAGCGCAACTAAAGGAAAAACAACGATAATTTATAAGTCGTAAATGTGTTCGCCCGCCTCTTCTCTGCGAAAATGCCGAAATGGTGCACAATTTCCTAAATGTATCGCTTCTCGCCCGCTCCGATTAGCAGCCGTCCTTTGCTTTTTCGGTTTGAGGACACGACACCGCACAGTAGTCAGTTCTCCCCAAAGGAAAATGTCCTTTCAAGATGGCTGACGACTGCTCGCATTCGCAGGGGGGAAGAGGAGTTTTATTTGTCCGCCCTAAAAGAAAATATCAAATTATTGGCAAGGACGCAGCGCCGACGACAGAGGACAATTTCGGCAAATTGCAAAATATTTTCAAGCTCACTGACTCGCATCGTAAATTATGGGCTCGTAATTTGGATTCCACTAAACACAAATGAATCGTGGAAATTGTTTCTGAACTAAGCTTCTGCTCAAAATAAATTTCGTTTAAATGGGATTACCACTTGTGCACGTGCAGATTTTTAAAATAATTTTCTGAGAATGAGTAATGAAAGAATATATAAATAAATATTTGATTTGGTTCCTATTTTTGAGTTTAAAAAAAATTTGATTTGTTAAAAGAGGTCCTAGAAAAGAATACCGATTGAAATTGTAAAGATTTTATATAATATTTTGGTTTAATTTTCTTTATTAAATGTTATTATTTTCATTTGTATTTATATTAATTCGTTATTTAAACGCACGTTTGAAGTCTTCGTTTACACAATAAGACTTTCAATTTAGGGAAATCAAAGCTATTTGCAATGTAAAATTCAGTTAAAATTAATCATTTCAAAGGTAAAGAAATTATTACAATTAAATATATTTTGTTTAGATGTCCGACTATTATTTCCTTTTTATAATTACTGATATTTATTTGTTGTCTTGATTTATTTTCATTATTATTTATTACGGACTCATATTCAAATTCTTTACTTAAAGAGATCTGTGAGACAGAGCAGTCGATAATTATTTTAATTTACGCAATATTAAAGTTCTAGGAAATCACGCTTATTTTTAAATGTTCAACAAGATTTCATTTACCTTTCGTTTGGGACATTGCCAAAAGTTTTTAGTACATAGAAAGGCTGCCTTTTTGCTTTATCGATTTGGTTTTGGTTGTCAGGTGTTATGTGGTTTTAGGGGCATTCTTCTGCAGATTTTTCCATTTCCATTTCCATTACCAATTCCAATTTCCATTTCCCCATCGAAGGCTGCCACGTCAACCTCAGCTGGGTTCGGATTTTCAATTTTTTACGAGACGAGATGGGGAGCTCACGAGGGCAAGAGAGAAAGAGCTAGCCTGCCGAAAGCCAAGAGATTTCCACTCGCTCACTCGTGCAAAGTGGTGATTTCGTATTTGCCTCACACACACACTTTCACCCGTCCACCAATACAGGCGCACCCGAAAGTATCTGTGTGGCCATCGGCTGGCGTGTGTGTGTATACCGCTTTAATGCTGTTGTTCTGGTTTTGGCGCTTGGAGTTTTTTACGGTGCGCCGCCCGAGTATTTACCACTTTACAATGGAGTTTTAGTACCGCGAGTCGTCATTGTCGTCGTCATCATCGCCGCATAAAGTCGAAATTAAAAGCGCGGAGTGTCAGCCATAAAGCACTAGAATCGAAATCGACTTGCTCCCAGTCCCGATCCGATTCGGATTAATCTGGCATAATTACCTTTCGCGATCGAGTATCGCGAGCAAAAAAAGTTTAAATTTGACCCTTAATCTACGAGTGTTTATTTTATGGATCTGTTGGATTTTGAATTCAGTTTTAAGGATTTGAGTGAAGCAATTTGACTGCAGTTCAATATAAACAAATTATTCCTAGTGGAAAAAATATGAAGAAACTCCGCTGGCAATTTATAGAAAGCAAATACTCAAAATATTAAACATTTAAAATCATAAATGTGATTTAGTTTATGGCGGTAAGCGATTAATTTTGTATATAAAAGGTGCTCTTAAAATAAATATAGTGTGCTCTTTATTTGTGTTTACAGAAATTATTAAAAAAAAATACCTGTAATTATATTTATTCGTTGTTAAGTATGGATGACTGTTTTAGTATGGAAAAGGTTGCAATAAAAAAATCGTTAAACTCGTAAAATTCCTGCTGAATTTAGTACAAGATTTATTAGTTTCGTTTTTCATATTTTAGTGATAATATTGTGCTATAAATTATAATTAATAATTGATCATTAACAAAAAAAAAAACAGTTAAATTAAAAAAGGAGTGAGGTTTTTGTAAATGTATTTTAAATTATAAGAAAGACATTTAGAGTATAATAAATACTAAATGTTAAAAAAGAAAGTAATGGTATATTTAAAATCCTTTTCCTTATATTCTTGACCATCTTTTTATATTTTTAGCCCTTTTATTTTAATGGTTCATTGATATCTTTTATAAATGGCTTACGTAATCATTTAGTTATTCTAAATCTAAAGAAGTCGTTTCTGTATTTGGAATACCTAATACCTTATACGAAAAATACCTTAAATGAAAAATGAATTTCACCTTAATGGCCATTATATTAAAGCTTAATCCAGATGGTCAATTCAATTGACAAAAATAAAAGATGATAGCCAACAATAGAAATTTTCAATTAGAAAATCAACTCACTCTACGATAGTTTCTACAACAAATAGCCTTTAAAAAGGATTAGTCTGCATTGTGCAATGAATTATATAAAAACATTTAATAATCCTGCCGTTGGACTTCATTAAATAGTGACACTTTCCTTAATTTTCCACTTCATTACCCAATTTGGAACCCCCCAACCAAAAAAAAACAACAAAAACAAAGTAAATTCCATAGGCTCGTTCTTTCCATTGGCTGAGCTCGTTCCGCTCGGCGCCCCGGCATCGTAGGCCATAATGCCATTATTTTGATTGCCTGACATTCGATCGATTTGGGGACCACATGCCACTGGACCAGTGTCTCTAATTAGGCGGGCCAGAGAGCGTTTAGCCAATTGCAGTCGGGTGCTCTCCCCATTTACGACTATCTCAATAAAAATAATGCATAATAATGGCAGTAAAACAATAAAGTTATGGAACGCTCCGCAGTCAGATAGATAGAGCGAAGGCGGACCAGGGAGCCAGCCAGGCATCGAGACAGCGAGTGAGCGAAATGAGCACATACGATGGCCATAAATATTTACAGCCAAGCAAACACTTGCTCAAATTAAGTACTCGTTAAATGGGAATTGGATGTCCAACCAAGACCACCGACCACCGACCAGCGACCACTGACCAGCGATGGGTAACCGGCAAATTGATAAAAAGATAAATTGAATCATAAAGAACGTGGCTTCCCCCAGCAGTCCTGTGTCCGATTTGCGGGGCATTTGGCATTTTTAATTGCCGTGGAAAGTAATGCAAACAGATTCAAAGTCGTATCCCCCACCCAGTCCCCAGCCAAGATTCTAAGCCCCAAAAACTTGGAACAGCAGTTGGATTTCGGGCGGGTTTTACGGCCTAAAAACATGAGACTCCGTCGCATTGCGCAGTTTCAGTAGCTAAAGTCCATTACACTCACAAGACAATTTAAGTGATTGAAGTAAATATTATAAAAAATAGTTACAAAGACCTCTGTTTTTCTAAACAATATTTAATTAAAAAGGAATCTTCTCAATGCGTTTAGGAACTTTACATAAATTATAAAAAATATTAAACATTTAAAGGGGTAAAATGGGATTGATTATCATAAAATTTTAAGAAAGAGCTATAAAATATAAATAATTGCAAAAATTTCTAAAATAAAATCGTTGAAAGTAACAACTTCTTCATAATTTGGTAAATATTTAACAGAAACCAAAAGCAAAGTGTAAATATTAGTTTCTCTTCATATTTTTTCCTCTGTGCAGGACTCTAGACCTGTAAAGAAGCCAAGCCTAGGGGCCTTTTGTATGATTAACTTTCGGATTTTGTAAAATTATAATGGGTCTCAGCTCTGCTCTGTTCCTCCGCTGGGGGTTGAGTTGGGTTCGTTGGGATGCCGATGTCTTTGGCTTTGCCTTTGCTTTTTCCTTTTCCCTTTTCCGATGCCGTGCAAATGGCGCTGACAACCCCCAAAGTTGTTTTGGGGGTGGCAAACGAATTAAGCTCGTAAAAGGTTCTGGGGTGTTTGGGCTTCGTTTGGGGATTTTGGGCCTTTTTTGGGGGTGATGCTTCTGCTGTTGCTGCTGCTTCCTCATCCGCTTCCGTGGCTCGTAAAACCGGAAAGGGAAGCCAGAGAGTGAGGGAAAAGTCCATTAAAATCGCAACCCCCGAGCGTTGGAACGGAATCTGCATTAGCATTCTACGGAAATAAAGTTGCCTACGAGTCCCAAAAGTTACACCATCTCGCAATATATAGAATATGCGAGGGAGAGAGGGGGGTTGAAATGTAACACACGTGTTTGTGTTGACTAAAATTAAACCCAAAACTAAGAAAGGCTTTTGTTTGCATTCCTAGTGGGCCGAGAGTGACATGCTTTTGTCATTAATAATGCTCGGCCAAACAGCAGCCAAACCTATATTCGTGCAAAGGTTAATTAAAAATAGTTTTACTGGCTATTTTCGACTTTACTGTGGAATGGAGAATACCTCTCCAAAAGTGTGCATTATTCTGAAACATGTTACTAACTCTTCATGTTGGAGTTCATTTTTCTGTTAGATAACTTTTTAAATAATTACAAATATGTAAGATATTAATCCAAAATATTTATTATGAATTGCAAATATCATTAAGGAGCAGTCTATTCCATGACTGCTTTAAATTTACAATTTTAATTGATTTTTGGCTGAATATAATACGATGTTGTATTTATTATTTACAAAAACGCACATTACTTTAATAATAACTGCAAGCAGATAAATATGTTTAATGCAAATCTTTATTAAGCTCAGACTATAATTAAATTTGTAAATAATAAAAGATAAAAGCAAACATTTGGGGTCTGCTATACCTCTCAAAAATCTATTTAATTTAAATGAACAGCTACTACTTTTATGCTCAAGCCATTGGGCATGAGTATATTTCTCCATTCGAATTGCAATTGCATAGTTTCCCCAGAGAATCGTGAGAGCATCCAACGGCTTTCTGTTCGAAACAATGCCAAGCTGATTTCTGTTCTCTGTTTTTCAGAGCCATTTAAAAGGCCAAAAGCGTTTGCTGATTAGAAATTCTTGTAGTTCTTCCCAATCCTCTTTGGTCTCTGAAAAGAGAATAGCGGAGAAGAGGAGACAAAGGAGAGGACACAAAGCGAGAGAGCAATAAAATGGCTGCGAATGGAAATGGAGGTGGAGAGCAGCCAAGGGGTAGTTTTATTTTTATTTTAGAGATACACAACGGCAAAAGATACAGATACACATGGCAGGCGCACCAACAGATACATATGCGGGCAGAGCGGGATGGAGCGATGGAGAGCTGGGGCATGCGCACGCGTGCGAGCGAGACAGGCGCTGGGCAGAGGCGAAGATGGGGACAGGGGAAGAAAACGGAAAACACATTTTCCAGCCTCGTCGACTTTTTACATCGCATTTTATGGCATTTGGTCGTAAACTTCTTGTTAGTGTAGAGCGGATCGCAGTGCGCGGAGCAATCGCAAGAGTAACAAAACCGAAAACCGAAAACCGAAAACCGAGGACCTATAATCGAAAACCACAACAAAAACAAAGCAAATCAATAAGCAAACATTCAAGTTATTAAGCTTCCCAATCAAAAGTCTCCCTTTGCAATTGAAAGTGATATTTGTCCACCTAAAAGTGCTCTTGAAGAGTGAAAATGAGGTTGAAAATAGATGCTAACCACAGCAAGCCGCCGGCACTTCACTGACCTTAAATCGCGAAAATACACCGTATCTGTCAGATAAAAATCACGTAAGTGCACAAACTCCACTCTCCATGTCCTTGCCGAGAAAAAATCACGAAAAGTGAGCGGTGTGCCCAATTTGAATACTCATTTCCGGTGCCCAAGGCCATCGAGAAATAGGTGTCAAGTCCTCAAGGTTGTCCGCGAAGTCCACAAGACCGAGGTGCATATTTTATAATTACCGTGGCAAATCGAAAAATGAGTTCCCACTAGCCGTCGAGTTACTAAAATTGTAAAAGGAAAGAAGGAAAACTGAAATCAATAAAAACACGTAGATTACTCTTCTGAGGGATTACTTTTTGGTTGCATACATTTGTTTCTGCTTCTCTCATCACAGGGTTCTATATATTTCAAAATGGGATTACACGTGGCGTATACGTAATAAAATAAGTTCCCTTTAAATCAGGGTTAAACATATAATAAACTTATTCAACTGATTACCTACAATATTTTAAATATATAATTTAATCTTCGAGACACATTTAGGCATAAATCCTATTAGCAACAAAAATTATCTATATAACATAATGGAAAAGTTTAAATAATGATCTTATGACCAGCAAAGCTGATAGGACATTAACTACGTCTGAGAGCTACAATGAATTTAGTGTTTCATGTGACCTAAAGAACTACTTTTAAATAATATATTTGAGCTGTTTTTCAATAAAATCAGTCTTTTGTGATTCGTTGAATTTCTTACATTTTTTTTATTAGCTGTAAGCCCATATAATAATTATGTAACCTTTCATAAAAAAACAATTTGAAAGTGTGATATTGTGTTAATTGTTTTTACAATAGACATTTCATGTGTTCGATTGCCTCAATTACGATTATTATAGGTCCAACCTAGGCTACAGCCTATATGGAGCGAATATTTCCGTTAAATTCCAGATAATGGGATAATGCCTAAAAATACAATCCAGAAATAGCAGCCAGCACACGTTGCCACCGTGCACGCTTCATTACCGATCAGGTGTTAAGTGCATTCCATTTCTTTATATTCCGTGGCCCGCCAGGCCAAGGACTCTGCCCGCTGCTCTCCTGCCCGCCTGCTCCTTCGAGCAGTTCTCCTCGTTGGCCTGGTTTTATGATGGAATCTCCTCTCCTCAATTGAGCGCCATCGTTGATGGCGCACTTAATAGCGCAACCACTCAATGAATGCCGCTCCGTTTGTGTGGATTTATGGGAGGCACTAAAGTCATTAGCGCCAGTCACAGTCATCAGCCATCAAACGGCAAACGGGTATCGAAGTTGCGTGCGGTTTTGGCACCTCATACCTCATACTACCTCACCTCTTACCTTTCACCTTTGCCGCAACGTAATTGCGGCTATAATTTCATAAATATTCTTAATCGCTGCTAGGTGGCCGACTGCGGTTTTTACGGTCTAGCTGGCTAGCTGCTCCTCATAAACCCCATAAACCTGCAGTTTATTAAAACGCCATGAAATGTGGGTTTAAAGGAGCCCCGAGCTCGCTCCTTCGACATGCGTACTATAAAATATATAAAATAGTATACAGCCCGCTAAGCGACGCGTCGACCATAATGACCAATCTCACGCGACCGATACAGGCGGCCATGATGCTCTGCTCCAGGGAGAGTGTGTGTGTGCGTGAGCTGCGAGACCATTGGCTGGGCCTGGTGAGAAAGAGATAGAGATACCCGAAAGGTACAGACGGAGCAAGAGAGAGAGAGAGAACAAGTGACATATCGCAAGGAAGAAAACTCTAACCTGTTTTAGCTGCATGAGAAGCTGAGACTGTAGCTTTGCTTACTGAGAACAATTAATATATTATGGATATAAGTAGATACATATTCGTAATACAATTTTTATAATTATATTTAAATAATTATTATTATTATTTATTGAGTTTTCTTTTTATATTAAAATTAAACAAATGTTCCATTAATAATAAATAATGAAACTCAAAAGATAAGATTAATTATAACAATAAATTCAGAATCTTAGTTAATATTGATCAGAAAAAAGAGACTTTCTCTAAAAATGTCACATATGCCGACAAAGACAACCCTGAATATGTGTTTGGCGAACCATATATATGAGGAGATTTGCTACCAGACGTTGGTCAAGGTGTAGAAGATAATGCTTAAGAACAGAAATCAAATAAAAAAAATAAATAAGGTGCGTTTCTCCAAAAGAGCAACATTACGGTTCAAAAAGAAGTTAACATGCTGCTAGTTCGAATCCTCCCCGCCAGGGGCGGTGTGTGCGTACCTTGGTTTGTGAAATGGAAGCATAAGGTTTGCCTGGTGCGCCGACTCTGCCAAAAGAGCGCGACACTGAAAAATGGATGATAATACAAATTCGGATTTATCCTAATCACTCCGAATCGGTAAATTCTATTTTTTTTGTTGAAAAATGTATTTTCCGTTTTAACTTTACCTTTGGAAATTTCATATAAATTAGAAAGATGTTTTTTTTTTTAAATACGCAAAGTAAGAGGGCTGAATTCTAAAGATATATTTTAAAATTAAACTTTATAGATGTCTAGACTATCTATACTGTTTCGTGGGTCTATAATCTACATTTTTAATGCTTTTCCTAATGTAAAAGTAATTAATATTTCAAACTAAATCTTTCGAATGATCATCAGGTCAAACTGTGCACGCGTAAAACTATATAAATTAAGACATTCGCAGAGTGATTGGGGCTTTATAAATAAAATTTTGTTAGAATTTAGATAATCTATTGACCTTTCCCTGAAAAAAAAGACATTCTGAAATTTTTTTAGATTATGTTGCCATCCAGAATATAAAATACGAATTAGGGAATACCAGTCTTGATTTATGATCTTTCCTTATCGTTAACCTTTATTTATAATACTATTTATTAGTTTTATGTGAACAGATATTCATTCCACCCTACTGCTATACAATTGAATAACTGACTCATTTTATTCGTTTAATTCCTTGATTGTTCCAATCAAGATGTGCTTGTAGTCTTCTTGTTTTATTTCTGGAGCAGCTCCTGATAAAACACACTCTAGACTTGTCCTATTAATGGAGTAAAATAGAAGGCAGATGGAAGATGGAGATGAAGGGCGACATTCGGGGGTGGAGTCACCGTCACCGACGCTTGACAACAACAGCCGCCAGTTGCCATGTTTTATCTCTGGACAATTTCGAGTGCAATTGTTCGAGAGCTGCCTCCTGGGTTCCCGCGGGACGTGCCGTTGTCCCCTTTGCCTTTGGAATTGTGTATTTCTACTGGCGGTGGAAGGAAGCCAGAGTCACCCAAGCATGTATCTACAAGCGACTGGCAATGGGAATGGGAATGGGGTTGGAGAGGGAACTAGCAGTGGAAGCACTTGGCTGAAAAAGGGAAACTCAACTGGGCACCACGTACAGATGAAATTCGTCTTCCGAGAAGTTCTCGAGCGTGGCGATCGCGAATATTTCCATATACATTTCCATTTCCATTTGCCGCCAACTGAGTTCCCAGGGAAAACGAAAACGCGGCTACAAGCTGCCCAGTTCTCAGTTCTTGCCAGTTCTCAGTTCCGTGGAAGTGACAGAATCGCCAACATTTGCTCCACATTTGGCTGGCAGTCTCACCATATTTTAGAACGCGACTTCCGCCGGGAACAGAAACCAGACTAGGTCTCCCATATGGTTTTATTACACAGAAAATAAATAAATCTGCCACAAAATGTACTAAAGTAAATTTGAAGAAATACAAGACAATAATTAATTAACATTCAATTTATTTATTTACATTTTAAGTTATAAGTATTATTTGCCTTAAATTAAACAGACTTCTTTTTGGCTCTGTGTATGGTTTTCACCGACCCTGAACAGCTCTTCCAGATTATTATCGACACTTATTTGTGCGCCAGCCGAGGCTCCCCGTTACTGTCCCAAATTAAATTGGCTTCTCTTCACCACCAGATGGGTTCTTAAAATGTACACATGAATATTTATAGAGCTACATATATGCATATGGAGCACACCTTTAATTTTGTCAAGATAAAAATATATATTTTGCTTTCAAAAAATTAATATTTGTTAGATCCCATCAACCACATGAATATATTTTCCCTTTTTAACGAAAATTCGCACGACCAATTAAGTTTATTGCTACATCGAAATTATCGTTAGTGCAATAATACATCATTTTTATTATGTAATATAATTAAAGCGCAATTGAATTCATTAATAATAAATACTATTATTCATTCATAATTTTATATTATATACTCTAATTATTTTTATGGATACTTAAACACTTAGCGAGCATTTATTTACCCATTGGAGCTTACCATTTAATTTTATTGCATCATCAAAATAATGACTCTGATTTTGTTAGTGTTTAAAAATAGTTAAAAGCTTTTTTAACATCATTTTACAATAAAAAAAGTTTTAGAATAAAATAACTAAAAATAGAAATTGTTTCAGGCATTTTTGTATTCTACAATATGAAGTGAGTTATTTGTTTAAGCAAAGATCTAGTAATATAAGCTGGATTAAATAATTTAAGTAAACCCGTGAAATCATTGGCTCCCAGTCCCCTTGGAAATACATATATTCTACATAGCTCAACGCTTTTGCTTTTTAATCTTTTCCCTCGAACTTCAATTTTATTCGTTTTATTCTTTTTTATCTCTTTGTGATTTTCAACTTGTTTGTAACTTGATTTCGGGCCAGGCCGGAAACTTTTGGCATTTCCCCTCCGCCCGATCCAGATATCCTTGCAGCACCAACAAGGAATAAGGCTAAGGCTGCTCCACGTGCTTGCCGGGATTAGTTGGGAGCCAATTTATTTTATGTCCCCGGGCACAAACATAATCATCTCTAATTTTGTTTACTTTCAAAAATGTGCGTGCGTGAGTCTTTCCTCCGAGTGTGCCGAGTGTGTATCCATGGAAATGGCAGAGGAAAATGTTTCGAGGGGCTGTTTTCCGGGCTTGGGTCCAGGGACCAGGGACCTGAGACTGTTTTCCCTGTTTTTCCGGCTCTTCCTGCAGCGCAGCAGCGACAAACAACGTTCATTAACTAAATTTAGAGTGCGGCGGCTGGGGAAATTACACATTTACTTCGCTCCGCCAACCGAAAGTTACGCAATCGAACGGGGGAAGCGCGACAACAACAGCGACACACAGGACGAAATCAGGACGAAAATGGTGGTGGGAGTCAGTCCTTGGGCCATTTTGAACTCAAACCCCATTACACAGGGAGAAAGAATGAGAGGTTTTAAAAATGATTTCACAAGACTTTAAGGAAAATTCTTTAGAAATAATTAAATATAGCTTGGGAACAAACTGGAAGAAGGCAGTAATTAATTGTTTTTTTTTTTACAATTTTAAAGTGTAGTTTCCTTAATTAACTAAATTAAAGCGGCTTCCATAATCTTTTGTACAAAAGGCTGATTTCAAAACCCTTAACTAATTATTCAAATAAATGATCTTTAAAATTTTAATATAAATTTTTTGTGTGTACTCAGAACTTTCCGCCAGGACGAACCTTTGTCGATGGGGTGTGTCCATGTGGTCGGGAGATGCGTGAGGCTTGTTTTAAAATTGCGTGTTTGCCGGGGCCAGGATATTTCTGTGGGGTATCGGAATTGGAATCGGGCAAATGGCTGGATGCGAACGATGTGGACGAGGAGATGGGGGTCGACGGGGTGAGTGGGCGACTTGGGGAGGTCGTTTGGGTGGGTTGCGTGCCGAAGTGATTACGAAAAAAGGGACTACGCCGCCGCCACATCTGCACGAGGACTGGGAAAAGGGTTCCGAAATTGTATTTCGTTTTCGGGGAATTGGAACTGGAATGCGAATAATTTGAAACAAAAGTTGCAGAGGCACAAAATGGCGGCAATTAAAATGTTTAATGAAATTTGGCGAGGAATTTCCCGAAGACGAAGGCCTTTCAGATATTTTAATTATCTTGGCGTTTGTTTAATGGCTTCTCTAACCCCTCGACAGCTGGGCTGGGCGGCAAAAAGGGTGAGGTTGCTGGAAAAGCGGGGGAAACTCATCCATATGCAACACGCCAAGAGGAGCTAGGAGGAGCTAGGGGAGCGAGAGGAGCTCCCAAGTCGCGGTTTTCAAGTCGAGTTCGCTCTTCAAGTCGTGAAATCGGATTGCGTGTAGCTATAAATCTGTGATTTTAATGCGCGTTATTAAATTGCAAGCAGCCGCAGTCGACGGAATCGCAGTCTGCGAGTCACTCGGCAGTCGCAGGCCAATAAAATGCAATTAATATGTTCCGCCAACCTGCAACAAAGTTCACCTCGCGAAAGCTTGCACAAACCGCTTCACGACGATCAGGGATGTCGAGATGACCCTTTTTTAAGGAGTTAAATATATATTTTAAGGCATATGCTGACTTTATTTTAAATATCCCAAAAGGAATTTAATATTTTGTATTATCTAATGATAACTTGCTCTAAACTATAGGGATTTACATTGATTCTGAGGATCTTTCGTTTAGAAATATTTTTAAATTATTTATGCAATGTTTTCATGTTTTAAATCAATTTCAAATAGTGAGGCTTTCCCATTCTGTAAAATATATATATTTCTGAAACTTGTGCCATCACTGAGCCCAAGGATTGGCACTGCAACCCAATCTTGTCATCTTCAAGTCCATTTTGCGCGCATTTCGATTAAGTCGAGCCCAGAATTTGCATTGTAAATTCTTCCGCCGGAGAGCCATGGCGATCGTTATGGCCGATATCGGCCACACCCCCTTTGACGCCGTCGCTGCCCATGGGGATATATTGAGGAGTACCCGAAGCGGGTTCGTTATCGGGCGGCGCAAACAAGTCACGTCGCCTAATTTATGCGACGGCAACAGCGACGGCTAAAGCTAAAATATTCGAAAAACGTGTCTTTCGATTTTTAATGGCCGCGCATAAATTTCAACATTAAGACTCGTAATAACTTCATTACACGAACTATAATTCTGTTTCTTTTTTTGGTCTTTGTTCGGTTTTAAGATTTCGGTTTTTGGTTTTTGATTTTCGCTTGCCGGCGGTACTCAAAATGCCACAGAAACAATATTGAAATCAAGGCTCATCGGCATTCGCCAAAATGTGAAGGGGAAAAAATCACTTTAAATTCTGCCGCCGCCCACATAACAGATGAATGAGAACCAACGAGAAGAAATATATTTCAATATTTTACAAGCGTCTGGGAGATCATGGGAATTATTTTATGTTTTGCACAATCGCTTTTTATGTGAATTGACCTTCTTCTCTCTGCTTATAAATATCGAAAAATAGTTTACTTTCTGCCTTGAATATGGAAATTTAAAGGTTTTATTGGAATGGGAAAATAGAGTAATGTAAATGAAGAATAAACAAAATGATTGCCCATAACTGTCTGTAACAACAAATCCTTGTTAATTTATGAGGCAATAGGAATAAATATATATATTTTTACTGGCATTAAAGAGATTAAAGTGCTTTGTTTATTACACTCACTTGATATGCTTTTTCACACATCTTTAAAATGCAGAATTACTAAAATAATCTTATAAAGAGTTTGTTAGAATATAAATAAATAGAATATCATTATTTTCCATAGATATCTCCCTTTAGCTTGTATTAATTTAAACAGCTTTAAATCATAGTCAAATTAATAGGCCATTCATCATGTTTTAAGGTACCTAATCTTATAATGACTTTCTCATTCAATTACACAATCAAGAGGAAAATACGAGTATTAGTTTTTCGAATAATGAGTTTTTTAAATGCACCTGAAAGCATTAAAACATAAAAAATATAATATGCACACAACTGAGGGATGTATATATGAAATATGTATTTATGCATTCACGTACAGCCACATAGCTGACACGTGAGTCCGGGCCGGGACTAAGACGTAATCCCTGCTCCCTTCCCTCATACGCCAGCAAATCCCGGGACCCAAAAACTCCGTCCACAAATCTCATTTTGTATGCGAGTCCGCCGCCATCGCTTTTTCGGTGGAGCGGGTTTAATGGAGAAGGGGTATGGATGGTATGGCTGCGCGGGGGAACTACAACAACAATGCGGAGGTGTTGATAGAATAACGCTGGGCGTGAATTTTTAGTCGAAATATTATACACTGTGGAAAATTCATCAAACATTTTAAGTATTAATTAATTAAATTCTCAGATGTTTATTTTGGTTGAAAAGGAAAGACAATTTTTGAAACAAAATTAAACCTTTCCTAAAAGCCATTTCTTTGTATATTAATATGTAAATTAATGGTTTACTTTTGTATTAGTTTCCCAAAAGTAAAACACTTTCCAAAATGTCTCATTTAAATTTATTTGATCACTTATTTTGGAGTTGTCTTAAAATCTGAAAGATTGATCATCAAACGTTAACAAGATATTACTTTGCAAGCTTTACCTTCAACCTCTAACCAAAACAAATAACCTCCATTAAATGTGCATTTTTCTTTAGTTATTACCAGATTCTTTTAGAAACTCTTTGAGACATTACCTATTAGTTTGAATTATACACAATTTGAAATCAAACATTATTTTAACCCTCAATAATAGTTTTTGCTCCCAGTGTCTCGTCATCAACACCAACGCGCACACGTACGGGGCGCCCAGGGGTTATACATATTTAAGCCCCATAAAGGAGAGTAAAGGAGTGGAGAATACCGCTCGCAATCAGTGGGGAAACTGCTGAAACTGACGGGCTCTGAGATAAATGCACATATTAAATTTGAAACGTATTTGGAATTTTTGATGAGCAGCGGAATAAGGTTGAGCCGGGTGGATTTCTGGATTTGTGGACTCGAGGATTCGGGGATTTGATGGTGGTGAGTCGTTCTCGATCTCGGTATGGCGGCATATGGCTCAGTTTACCAAGCAGGGGTTAAAAGCCACTTTCCTTTTGATGCGCTCGCATTTCGCCATAGTTGTTGTGTTGTTGTTATTGGCATTTTCCATTTTCCTCTCGGGCTGTCGCTGCCATTTCCGTTGCACATGTTCGCATGCGGCTGGCAAAGCGGCGGTTCGTTGAACTGGCCCCCAGACCAGGGCAAGCCAAGTGTATCCGAGAGATACAGATACTAAGATACGAATACTGGGATACTGCCTCCAGTCAGTCGATGCCTGCCCCTCAATTCGTTGTGGCAGCTCAACCCCGGCTCAGCCCAGCCCAGCCGCAATGGCCTGATTGAGAGAGGGACCCAACCAGTCTTCTCACTTGCACTGAAAATAATGATTTTAATTAAAAAATCTAACTAAAAAACTAGGTAATGCGGGAAGAATACATATAACTTTTGTAGATATTTCTTATGAACTATAAGGAATAGAAAAATATCAATCAAACTTCGAGTTTATCCAATATTATATTCAGCCCCTTTTGGGTTCCAGTGTATCCATCCTATCTGTATCTTGGGCATTGGAAATGGGTATGGGAATGGCCATCGTGTGGGCACTCAACCCACTTGACGGCACGGAGACTGGAACTCATCTCGAATGCGCGCCTCTTATCCGATCCATTATTTCGATGGATTTATAGGCATGAAGGTTGGGCAGCCACTCCGCTTGGACAGCCAGGCCCAGGCCCATCCCCATTCCATCTCGATCCCATCTTGTCCAGCATTTTCGTTGGATTTTTTATGCGCCTTCGAGGTGGTTTTATATTTCGTTATCTTTTCTTTAAACTTTTTCATGCTCTTAGTTAGATGATGGCATTTGAAGTTGTTTCTTGTTTTTTTTTGTTTCTTGTAGTTATTAGTTGGCACTTAGTTTTGATGAGCTCACCAGAATCGAAACAAACAAATAAATATTGATAGAAGGAGATATATTCTTATTATATCAATATCAAAATTGAGATTAAGTCGAACATTTTAGGGACTGACAATATGGCTTTAAGAAAGGTCTCGTCTTCCATTAAATAAATAAAAGAAAAGCTCCAATATACTTAAAGATCAATATTATTAAAACTAACAAAATGCAATATATACACTGCAAAATAAACTATTCAAGCTTCTGCGATTTCTATTCATCAGATTTTAAAGCATATTTACCCTGAGAATATTAAATAAATAAACAAAATACCCCCGAGACCTTCCACTCCTTTTGCAGTGTAATTTACAACTGAAACTGCCTCCGAAAATCCTAAGAAATAAAGCAGTGGGAGAATATTTTAGAAAGTTACATAAGCGAGCCCGAAACGCAAACAATCCTTTTGTGTATAAGGTCCTATATCTCTAGCCCCTGCTCCTGCTCCTTCTTCTTAGCATATCTCCAGTCACCCTCAATGTGTTGCTCTAATTTCATTGTTCACGGTCTCTTTGCCTTTTGTTTGAGTTTTGAATATGCCGAGAATGGTACATTTTCGGGTCTGAAATCGGAGCAAAGAATAAGGGCGAAAAGGGTTCTCTTGGTTCGTCCAACCGTCGCCACCATAAATCAGTTGAGCATCGACATCGACAACGACATCGGCATCGGCATCGGCATCGTATGGCAATATGCGTAAATGCAATAAAATCATAAAACGAATTGTGTAAGGGAAACCGAACCGGGATGCTAAACGGAAAATTTGAATCTCAGCTCTCGGCAAGAAGAGTTGTACCGACGCACGGATGGCTTTCCTTTTTATGGCTCTGGCGCGTTAACTGGACGCAAATAGAGCTCGACGGGGAGCTAAAGGCGGGGGCTTGACATTTCTGTTGTATAAATATACAAATACATATTTTGATTTGGTACGCGTGCAGGCTGTGCCCTAATTCTGGCAAAAGATGCTTTCTCGCTCCCGAAATTCACGCTTCCATTATGGTCTGCAGGGTGGCTATGGACGTTTCCATTACCCTTGCAAGGGGTGTTTTTCATTTGTTTTGAAAGTTATGTAATATATTTAGTTCTTTAAGAGATGTAGGTAACGTTGCTTGGCATTAAACGGAGGCATGGAATGTGGACTAGTTCGTATATAAGACTTATAGTTTGTTTTGTAGATATATAGTAAGCAAGGTGTGCATATGCATATGTCTCTTAAAATCTTTTCAGAACTTTGATGATCATTTCAGAGTATCAAAAATTCAGTTCTTCAAAGTTTAGCTTATTTTCCCTGTTCCCAACGCTTTTTGTCAGACACTGGACTCTGTGGATCCATAAAATGATTTTACATTCTGTCCAACGACAATGCGACTCCGCCTCGTTAGCCACGGATGTTGGGCCTGCATCTGCAGATGCCGATGTCGATGCCAATGCATATGTAAATTATATATATACGGAGGCATATGCAAATGCCAATGCAAATGCAGCGTCCCATCCGACTGGTTATGCTCGACCATAGACTGTAGACCATAGTCCATAGAGCTCGGACGGCCCGCTGTGGCTGTGCATTCCAAAGTGCCCTATAAAAGTGTCACTTTTTATTTGGCCCCAGTCGGTTGGCTGCCTGATTAGTCCGCCCGACGGGTTTTCTTCTGACTTTGTTTGGCTTTTCTCCTAACTTGTTTTCTTCGCTCTTTATTTCGAGAATAATTGTGAAATTCTTTGCCGGACAGAAGCAGTTTTGGGAGGTGAACAAACTGCAGCGAAGTAAACACAACGGACTTTTGGCCAAAAACACCAGAGACATTAAATCGGTTCATTTGCATTCAGCACCCTGGTCGTCCTGTTTATTTGGCCAGAAATGTTTCCATAAACACAGTCGGGTTTTATTTACAAGACTTTCAGACAAAGAAACACATTTGTTTATGGAGTCCATGGCTGCAGTGAAACTGCAGTCAGTGATTGAATGTAAATAAATTGGTAAATAAATGTTTCAATGATTGCTAGCGGAACTTCGCGGGTGATTTATGGACTGAAATACTCTCGGAGGGAAACCAGAACTATAATAATATAATTATTATAAAGATCCTAAAGAGAAATCTTAAAAATTGTTTGCCCTTGCATATCTGATTCTGCATGTTCTGCAATCTGATTCGATTTGTTTGGCTGCATTTCTCCCTCAAATTGAACAGAACATTTGTACCTACAAATGGCAAGCAATCAAAAATATGTAGAAAAAAAAGAAAAACCAAAATAAAGCTAAAGGGCGATCGGCGTTTTGGGCAGCTCGCCACGTGCAATAAATCCAGAGACCATAATCAGGATTTATGGGGCTGGCTGTTGTGTTGTTGCTGCTGTTGTTGTTGTCGGCGGTGCTTCAAACATTTTTATGATGTCTCTGCAGTATTTATGAGCGAATGCAATAGGGTAAGGGGGACCGAGGTCCAGGGTCCGGGGTCCGAAGTCTGGAGTCTCCAGAACAGCCACTGATATTACGCGGCGAGGGCATAAAATCCGAATAATTTGCAACAGGTGATAATTGTTTTACAATATGTTCGTGCATGTGAGAGCGTAGAACAAGTGTATTTATGGGTTGGCATAAAGAGCCTTGTTAGCACCTCACCTCGATTGCGGTGCCCCCCAGGTCCCCACCAATCCCAATGAATGAATTGGGCTCAATAAAAGTAGTCGTATTTGTATTCCTTCATATAATATATACATTCTCCCAGAGCTGCACTCAAATTTATTCATTTCGAATTGCTTATTAAATAAACTTTTTGCGGCTCTCGTGCAGATTGATTGATTGATTGCCCGACTGGCTGACTGATTGATGGGCCGGCACGGCAAATGGGAAATGCCAAAAGCCGCAGTCGCAGTCGCAGCCGCTCTGTGCAATTAAAAAACTTTTATGATTTGTTGTGATTTTAGTAATTGGCATTTTTACGACGGCTACCTGACGATGCGGATTCCATTCGGAATTCACTCATTTCTATGCAGTATATTCAGTGTATTCAGTGCGGCTTTTATTGTTTCGCAATTAATTTGGCCATTGTTGATGGTTGATAGTTTTTTCTGTGGCCCAGAATGGCTGAGAGTGCCAAAGCCAGTGCCAGAATGGCTGGCGAAGGTGTCATAACTCACGTAATAAACGCCACGCAGTTTAGCCGGCTTTGTCACACACTGCCATGGGCCGTGGGCCGTAAACCGCCACAAAAAAAAGATACTATACCGCAACGATACGATATATAGTACGCCCGTATGGAGCTATCCCGCGACTTGGCTCATAATTCAGACGCCCAAAACACATGAATGGCCGTCGCACTCGTAAAAGCAAGGAAAGCCCGTTGTTGTGTCTTGCGGGGAAAGAGTTTTACAATCGTTTAAAAACTCGTCAAAAAATTAGACCTTAAAATATTGTATTTGCTTATAGACAGGGCAACCCCGGGGTCCACATCCACCCGCGCTAAGGAAAGGACACACCCATAAAGCCGCTTTGGTTGCTCTTTTTATGAGCCCACAAAATATATTTTTTATATTAGCAATAATTTCACTAGGCGTGGGGCTCTGATTTGATTGTGCATTGTGCGGCACTGATTCATCGGCCGCAATTAAAAAGCGTTTATTTTTTATTAGTCCTAGATCGGCGGTGTTTTCTGCGTGCATCGGCGTCTTCCGTTCATCCTCTCGCTCACACAAAGTGGGCAGTGCTCATCTTAGGCGCCATGCGGCCGCCATTGGTCTTGCCTCTCGCTCTCACTTCGAGATCGAGGGATCGCCGCTTCGCTCGCACTCACTGCACAGCCATTATGGCCGGTGAGGTGAGTTTGAGTTGCTAGAGAGTGGTGACTTTGCTTCGCTCACTCATGGCGGCGCTGTCGCCGACGGCGATAGTATATGTATCTTTTGCTTTTTTTTGGCAGCTGCTGTAAATAATACAAGGGGTTAAAAAGTAATGTTATGATTACAAAAGTAAACAAATACAGATGATTAGGTGGCTTTATTAAAAATTAGCTCTAGCAGTAGCATATTTATTAAAAAAATCCATAAAGTTTTATTGATTTCTAATTGCAGGTTATGATCCAGGTTCAGATTTATTGTTATTTAACTTATGTATTGAATTAAAAGAGCACTATATAACCATTTTTTAATTTACTTTTACCTTTGATTAAAACTTACCTTCTGTATCATATCCCGTCGCGCTTTTTGAGCAAAGAAATTCAGTTTTTCCAGCATCTTCACTTGCATATGTTCTTAAATTAATTGAAAATGTAATTCGACATCCACTCCTTTAGCCATATTGTTTGTTCTCCCGTCGAGTCATCAGCATTAACCTTTAGATGCTCTGAACTTGACTGGATCGCCGTGTGAGTCACACGGTTTTTGATGCAGTTTTAATGGGCCTGCGCTTTGTAACTAAATGCACAATCCTAGGCTTCTCAAGCGCTTTACAATTAATTTTATTAGCACTTAAGATTAAAAGGAAGCAGCGCGGCGGGCGGTGTAATTAAAATAATATGAATAATAAAAGAAATTGCTCGCCAGCTGACGCGCAGTCGAGCTGAAACACTTGCAAAAAGTCTGATTTCGACTCCAATCTGAACCCACTTAACCTTAGCCTAACCTTTGCCTCAACACGCACATACATACATTTATACGGTTGGGGAGTCCGTGAAACTGTAGCCAAAAAGTAAAAATTGAGTTTCCAACTAGTTTTCCCTGTGGCCTCTTTGCCAGCGGCACCATTTCCTTTGGCGGCGAATCTTGCGCAGCTTTCAAAATGTCAACCCATCGATGTCGAGGCCGTCTGGGTGTACTGGAAAAAATATGAATGAAAAAAAAATATATCCGTTTCCTAATCTAAAAATAATTAATTAGGGTTTAAAAATATAATTCCCTTTCGACAACTTACAATAACATCTTTGTTTTTCTTTAAATCATTATTATTTGTATAATTTTAGACTAAACCTGGTACCCATTTCTTTCTGTATGATGACGTGGTCTGCAGAACCACCATCACCACGCCGCAAACCGCTCTCTGCGAACCACTTTTCGCACCACTCCGCACTCCGCAGAAAGTTAATGGACCGTACATGTTTTTCCCTCAGCCGTGGCGCTTAACATTATTTATGATGGATGAAAAACGGCTATTTCAACTGCTCCTTTTGGCTCCGAGCTCTGTGCTCGGTTCGCTTTCAACTTCCTTTCGACATTGCCGCCATTGGCTGTTGTTTCAGTTGCATACTCCGCATAGTTTCGCAGTTTTTCCCTCTGCTGAAATGGGTAATTATTTGGTCGCTTTGCCCTGCGGAGATTGAGCCATCGACCGCATTTTCCCAATTGATATTTGTTTTTGTATGTATTTATGGGTTGGTTGATGCTGCGAAATTGTGCCATGACTTTTGGCCATCCTAGGGTCTTAAGAGCACTCCTCTAGTTGGATTTGCTCTCTGGGGTGGCTGCTAATCAATGGATATAATGGATCATGTGCAGGATTTGTTTGAGTGTTATTGTTAAATTCAATAATTAAGAAGAATGGGTTTGGGAAATAGGATGTCCTGTAATTTGGTATGTGTATTAACATTCTTATCAAAGAAAAACGATGTGCTTGGTTATTAAAACTATCAAGAAACCATTTCCGTTATTGGAAAAGATTATATTTTATATATTTCTTGAATATTTGTACAATTCTGCATCTTTCTAAGAGTGAATGAAAATTTAGGCAGTTGAAAAGTCCAATCCATTTATCTTGTATTTTTGGTCTCTGGTCTCTCTTTTCCAGGGGTTCAGTAATATCATTAGCATTCCCCACCCCCCCAGTTCTGACTGTTTTTCTCCCCCCTACTGCAGCATAATTAAACCAGCACAGAAAGTGGCAGGGACAGGGGTCATCATCATCGTTAGCAACTGTTGGCCTGCTCAAGTTTTTTGTCTGTTGTTTTTTTCTTTAATAAAAATAATTACTCGCATTTTTTGTGTGTGCTGCTTCTTTTGTATTTTTTGTTTCTGTTGTGGCTTTGGTTTTTGTGGCTCAGAGCCGCAATTTTGAAGCGTTTTATGGCCGCGTTTTTGTTTCGTGTGTGCGACGGCCATTTTTGAGGCGAACGCTTTCCAGATTGCAATCTAAATGGCGTTTTTTTTCCTCCTTTTCTGCTTGCCTTAATAATTTTGTTTCTCTTATTTTTCTGCTTGCCTTAATAATTTTTTTCTTCGCTTTGCGGCTACAACGGCAGCGGCAGCTTTCAATTTATGAAACACGCTTATTACTTCGCCGCTCATTACGCGCTCCCCCTGTCTCTGTCCAGGGCCGCACAGGTAATCGCAATCAGTCTCCAAGGCCGCCGTGCGGGAGGCGGTACACGGAACGCTGTGCAAAGGGGGCGGGGTCCAGTGCTGCTCGGTCCGGCAGCGATCAGCGTCCGCGTTTCTGTTCACGGCCAGCAGCAGCAGATACAGATACAGTCGACAAACTGCGATACAGATACAGCCTCTGGTCGGGCTCTGCCTTTTCGACTTGCCAGTTGGCTGGCCAATTACACACAGCACTTGGCCAAGACTTTTCTACAATTTTGTTTGCTTTTAGCCGCAGATCCGTCCCCTGACCCCCATCCCCTTGGTCTATCTCCGGGGCCAGAGTTAATTGCACAGGTTGCTGCTGGCAGTGCCACTGACGGGTATTTTTTAATTGTATTTTCCAGGTTTTTAATTAAAGCTCAACTTGATTTTCAGTTTAGTTGCAATTCCAAAGCTGCTTTTTGTTTTCGCACTTGACGCGAAACAGGTTTGCCTTTGATTGGCAGCCCCAGAGCCGGCCAAACGGGTTTTGGTAGCACGAATCAGGATGCCGAAGACGTTTTTACGATCCCCCCAGCAAATTACACACAGCAGAGGCCACTTGACTTTCTTCTTCCATTAGAAGCAGCGGCAGAAGTAACCTAAGCTTACTAACTAGCCTTTGGATTAGGTTAATGCACACAGCATCCGCCTCTCATATCCTTTCCTCCTATTCATTTGACTGGCATTAAAATCAACCTGGTCTGTTGTTCCCTGAATTGGTCAGAATGTTGTCCATTAAAGTGCCGCCATTCCCATTCCATGCAAATGAGTTTTGGCCAATTGAATGGGTCTGAAGGCTGGTATTGAGAAAATCTATATTCTTAAGAACTTGAATGATTTTATTTGGATTATGCCCAAGGAATATATGAGTTAAAATGTTTCTTAGTGCCTTAAAATAGATAATATTTTGATTTCAAATAGTAATACTTTTTTTATCTAACAAGATTGTATTATGGAATAAAAATGTTTAAACAAACAAAGTGGCATATTGTATATTATTTATATAATTAACAGAATCAAGACATTTATTATTAAAATATTCAAGCATTCTATGCTTAATGCTTTAATGGAAAATATTTGTTTTTAAGTCTGCAAATGAACCTATGACAATCAAACATTTTTAAAAACATAAAATATGTCCGGTTTAACGCTTCTCCAACTCGTATCTCTCCCTCACCCATTTGGGTCAGTGGGGCAAGATTGTAAATTGGATTTAAAAGGACAATTTAAAGTGATATCCAAAATGTTTTTCCTTGGATTTTCCCTGTTTTCCTTGGTTTTCACGCAACGCTTGCCATACAGACGATTTGCCAGCGAACCGCAAAGCCCGTCGTAGTCGTCAGTAAATGAGATGTGCAAAGTTTGCCTTCGGGCGGCCTTAATGGGCAATGCACGAATACTTGAATCTATATAGTATACAGTATGGATGGCATGTACATGTAGGTTTGTCATTCTCATAGCCGAATGCTTGTGTGTGTTGCTATCTTTTGAAATGGCCGCACTCGCTGTCGCAGTCGCAGACAGCATGTTATAATTAAAATTAAGGGAAGCAACGCGAATGTAAAAAGGCAAAAAAGAAAACACAAAAATATATATATAGTATATATGTACATATATTTTTTGAACTTTGGCGGTGAGCTTTGTGTTGGGACACGGGACTGTAGGTCCCCCCTTATTTGGCCCCTCTCCGGCGATCCAGAGATCGGATTCATTTGAATGTTCACTTGTTTGTGCGTCTTTGTGTCTCTTTCTGTCCGCCGGCTGGGGCCATAAAACCCAAAATAATACTATGTAAAAAAATGTTTTGTGTGTTTCTCTTTCGGGGATCCCCCCTCGAGCTCACCCGGAGACCCACCTCCAGTGCTTGGCGGAGGAGCTCGTGTGGAGATCGGAACTCTGAGATCCGAGATCGGCTCTCTTCGCGTTTGTGTTCGCTGTTCGCGTTCGCATTCGCGTCAGTTTTCGTTTCAGCCGGGGGCTTTGTCTAAACAACAAAATATTGAATTTAATTTTTTAGTGTTAGTTGCTCTCTAACAATTTCGGAGTCGTTATCGCATGCGCATGTCGCCGTTCGTGCCTCCGTTGAAATTAATTCAGCCCGCCGCTGCTTCCTCGCCAGATTCCAGTGCTAAACCCTTAAGTTATCGATCCAGTTACCAATACTCGATCCAGATTCCGATACCGATCGATGGCCGGCCGGTGAGTGTGCGCGGGTGTGTGTGTATCTGCGTGTGTTTGTGTGTGTGTGGGTCATTCATTAATAATTATATCGACGAGTGACCATAAATTCGGGAATTTTAAGTTCTTACATGCTGAAAAGTTCATTACTTTGTGATTCCAAACACGAGATACATTTTCGAAAGCAAAACAGAAAAAAAAATATCAACAAATTTATTCGGTTCCCATATTTAACGACGGACTTTTACGAGTGCCTCGATTTCATTTTAATAATTATTATTTGGTTCGGATGAAATATTCTCCTCTGGCTTATCATCCAGTTTAAAGCATCGTTCGATGTGGTGAGTTCTGCATCTCAATTCTCAATAGTGATGACTGACATAATCATTATTATATACATTTATTGTATAATAATAATTAATAAGCAATGTAGCGAAATATTTTATAGTATTTTATAAGTAAGCAGTTGACACAAATTTTAAAGTTTATTATGTAATAAAGTATAGTATTTATTTGTGTTAAATATCGGCGAGAACTTTAAGTTGTTTGTTGAGTTAAGGTGGGACTTAAGAGTTAAAGTTTTAGTTTTAATGTTTTATTAAAAAATATCTTAAGTAAATAAACTGTGAAATTATGAAAATGAAGCTGCATTTTAAATATAATTTTTAAGAAATGAATTTAAAGAACTTACAGCAAAGACTTTTATTTAAAAGTAAATTCATATTTAGGAATATTGTTTTATTTAAATAATACACCATTAAATGAAATGTATTACATTCTTTATTTTGGCTTTCATTTAATTTTAAACCATTTCCATGAACCCTTTTTTTATTATCCTTATAGTGAGACTAGCGAAAATATGCCGATAAATAATATTTATAATTGCCCAAATAAATGCTTTGAAGTTAAATGATTTTATTCCTAAAATTAATTAATATTTTTCTTTTTATTTCAGTTCCAGCTTTCTACTTTTAAACCAATCAAGGAAACACTTTTTCAATAACAAACTGGTAAGTGAAAATGTCGCAATAATTAAGGCCAAAAGCAACCGAAAGAAAAACAAGGCAAGAGAGCTTTCGACCCAAAGAATGCTCGAATTACCTTTTTGATTTTTATGGCCGAGACAATTCGATTGCAGCGTCGGGGGAGCATTATTGTAACATAAAGTGGTCTGCCCCTGACCGCCCAATCCGCATTCGCGACAAGAGCTGGGCGTTAAAGTGTCCAGGCTGGTGAGGCGGACGGAGGGCGGCGAGAGGCAGGGGGTATTAAAAATGGCAATAAATAAAGTAAAGTACGGCGAGTACATGATTTCCCTGTTAAGATCCCACACAGGACCTCGGCGGGGAGTGGGCGTGGCCTGGGCAAGGACAGTGTCCGAGCGGGCCAATTGTGGTAAATCGGAAGTTAAAGACGGCAATAAAACGGCGCAATAAAAATCTATGAATGACACATTAAATCAATTGCCAAAAATCACAAAAGCGTGGAAAAAGTCGCTTATGAGTGGATTTGACCACTTGGGTGGCTCTGCTGGGTGGGTCGAATTCATTTGAAAGTTTAAGTGAATTATTTTTATGGCCGTGAGAAATCGAACAAATGTCCTAATTATGACTACCTTTTTGCTGTCCAGGGGCTGCTGCTGGTGCTGGTGCCGCCGCCTCCAGACAGACGCCAGATGCAGATCTGGCATCTCGGGTCAGGTGCATCCTCGATTAAGCAATGCATTTCAAAATCCTGACATTTACAACTCCATTTCCCATTGTTTCGCCAGACTTTCCCAACAGGCCAAAGGCAAAACCCGATCCGTATGTGGCTTATCCACAAAAAAAAGAAGCCAGAGAGGGAGAAAGAGAGAGAATTTTTTAACGACTTTCGCCAGAACAAAGGGGAAATCGTGCACGACATCAAGAAAATAGCAGCCGAGTTCCACTTATGAAGTAATAAAACGAGAACGGAGGGAAACCCCCTGCCCCGTGGAGTTTATCGGTGGCAGAAATCGCTCTGGACTTGGTCCGCCATCGAGGATCGAGGGCGGCTCAGGATCTAACCGGCAGGCAGAAGGTCGCACAGGTGAGCAGGTGAGCCGCACCCCTTCCCTCCCTGCTTTCCCTGGTGTGTTAAGGTGGCCATTTTTTCTAGACGATGACTTCATTCGGCAGCTTCAATTGCCGGCGTTTCATTTCACCTTTCGCCCCTGCTGCCGCCTGGGCGAAACATGTGCATCCGTCAGCTACAGATACAGCTACGGCTACAGCTACAGATACTCGTACTGAACACTGAACAGTGAACACTGTACCCTGCCTGTATAAAACCCATAAAATATGTGCACGTCAACGCGCTCCGTGCTGTCTTTTGTGCAGCCATTATTAAATTTCTGATTGTGGCTTTCTACTCGCATGTCTTTTTTTCTTCCCATTGTCTGTCCGGCGGAGGGACTAGCGGACCAGTGAACAGGCGGACCAACGGACCGGTTCGACTTGTTATCTTGTCTTTTCCCCTCTGCTGGCTAATCGAGCCGCGGGCCCGGAATGGGGAACTCAGCGTTTTTTCTCTCCCTTCAGGCGACAGTGGATGTGAGAAGGAAAAATGTAGTTTAAAACTGTATATTAATTTACCATTTTAATAATATATTTAATTCGATTTATGAAGGATAATATACAACATATGTTTACCAATAGATTCTTAACAAGTATTTGATATTTAGATCCTGGATTGGACATATATATATTTTTTTTATCATTTTAAAGCATAAAGCAATCACTTTCTTACTATATTATAGACTTTCATTTACAAGGAAAACAATTTTATAATTAAAATTCAATATATAATTGTCCCACAGTGCCTTATTTATTTGACTTCTGGCCCCTGGGCACCCGAATGAAAATTAGCTTGAGGTCCTCATCATATTAGTCAGCAGGAATTCCATGGAAGCGAGGGGCAGGGAAGACCAAATGAGAGATATTTTTCGGACATTTTGAACATTTTTTTCAGGCTTATCACGTAGTGCGGGCCTGGTTCGGTTTTTAGGGCTCTTGGGGTCCCGCCCCTGGGCAACCTGCAGTCGAGGAGACACAATAATAATAAAATGTTAAATTTATAATTCAATTAATAATGTCTGCGTGGCAGCGTGCATCCGTGAGATAGCCATGGCAGTTGTCATCTCTGCTGTGCAGGAATGCGTTAATGTGGAATGTGCATCTCTGTTTAATATCTTCGCTTTCCAATTCGATTTGTTTGCTTGCCGAGTATCTGAGAGATACAAAATCTATACATACACAAAGTAAATTGAGAACTCATTGAGTGCAGGCAACGACCCAAGAGGGATCGATATTCCAGCAACACAAACAAGGGGCGCCACCACCCGCCACCCAATCTACCCACTACCCACTGTTCTTCGTTCTTTGTCCTTGCCTTTTGTGGGTGTGTTTAGCGCGTGTGTGTGTGTGGCTGTGTGGGTGTTTTTGTGAGCAACCAACAACGTCAGCAAAAGTGTTTTCAAACTCGGCTACCCTCGATCCTTGGTCCTCGCTCCCTGCTTCTTGGTCCTTGGGGTGGTTTGTGTTATTCTGAGGACCCCCACATTTCATTCCCTTCCCTTCCCGTCTCTCTGCCTTGTTCGCTTCCTCTCGCTCTGCCTTTATCCTTGACTGCCTTTGACTTTGCTTATCGCAACCGCCCGTCGCTTTGCCGGGGGTTGTTTGGGCATCCAGCGGAAGTGGGCGGTTCGCTGGGGGGTTGCGTGGGCGGCTGGGTGGTTAGGGTCTTCGTTGGTATAGCGAAACTGAAATTAACCTTTAGGGAGACGCAGACGAGGACGAGGACGCGCACGCTATTTGAATAAATATTTTGCTGACTTCGGCTGCTAGGCATGTGAACAACCAGAGGGGAAGGGAAGGGGTGGCTGTCTATATATATACATATACACATCTCTTGCTCTGTGCCTTATTTAGCTATGTAACTATTCTATGTGGAAATTATGCTTATGTAAATGAGGCAGGCGGTCGCCTTTAAAAAGAAAACCAGGGGCAAAGCGAGAAAGAAAAACGGAAAAATGCGCACACAATGTAGCAAAGTTTTCATCCCCCGCTGGGAATTTTCTTAGAGGAGAAAACAGAGCTCTGTCAGAAAAAGAAAATTGATGATTTCACTTATTTTTTCCCGGGGTAAAAGTGGTTTTTATGTGCAGGCTTTGGGCTAAGCCCATCATAGTATTATCTGGCCTCACAGTTTCAATTTGGCTAAAACTTAAAAGTAGAAAAAGGCAGTCCCCTCTCGCCAGCATTAGATCGCTTTAGGTGATTTGCATACATGCAATATATAGTATATTTTAGTCTGATTCTAAGCATTTAATTCGTTCTGCGACAATTAATTCGCCATAAAAACCCCCCGAACTGCCCAGATGCCAGGCTACAAATATGTGAAATGGGGATGTGCCGAGAGACTGAGACGGAGACGCCATCAAATAGCCTAACGACATCATAACTCGTGTCTCGTTGTGTTTGCTGGAATTTTAACTGGTGGCCAATTTAATGCCCATAAACATGGTATTAACACCTTATTGGACCGGAGTAGAGGTGGAGTGGTTGGGAGCGAAGGAGCAGGGGAGCGGAGCAATTAACACTCTGGCCCACTGGTCATAAAGCACAAAGCCAAACAAGAGTCGAGGTGCGACCAATTGACCCAGTCCATCAATGGGTTAAAGATCAATTGAATTTGTGAGGGAACCTGCGAAAATTCACCTCCAATTCCACCAACCGTGAGAACCCATAAAAACAGACGGCACTCGCATGTGGTTCAAGTTCAACGCTGGCCACTTTATGGGCCTTGATTTTCGATTTTAGCCAATGCGCGGCGGCCCGGCCGGAATTTGAATGGACTTCCAAGCGGAAGCAGCAGCGATTCGACTGCAAATGTGTCTATTTTTATGGTTGCCACTGTCGCCGCCCTCGTCTCCGTCCTTAGCCCTACACGTGGCGATGTGTAATTAAATTTATGATGAGCCCCGAAGGTCGTCGCTTGTCAGCTGATGGATGGCAGAAAGGTGAAAGTAATGCTCGAATTTAAGGAGCTATCTGGTCGCGTTTGGAGAGCCAAAACCCAGACCGAAATAGTGATAGTAAAGCCTGGAGCAAACAGAAGTCAAATAAGGCCTGACACGGGCCTTCAACTCTGCGTTAATTTCGAACATAAAACCATTCCATGGAGTCGAATACCCTGCACCACCGCCAGACGACTGACGACTGACTGACTACCCATAAAGTGGCCAAAAGTGTTGCTTTAATTTAAGGGGTGTTTACTTTTATTTTTATTGCAATATATAATGCAATCTACATACAATTTCACTTGCCCGAAAGAGTTGTGGCCCCTCTCACTCGTTCTGTCTGTCGTAAAACGCTTTGCTGGCAATAAAAGGCAGTTAACTAGTTAGATTTAATGTACTAAAATATGGCTCAAGTGCGCGTCCACCGAATAGACACGGCACTTTCTCAGGTGCTTAAACTTATATGAATGCCAGATACGATAAACGGCCGTTTAGTTAAGGGTATCACGACAGCTAATTGTGGCTTATACTCTTTTTATTTTGTGGCATAAAGCACTCGACACTCAATTAGTGCTCCTGTAATTGATACGTTAATGGAGAATGAAAGCTGCAAATAAACTGAAGCTCCGAACTCTCGACCCCTTTTAAAAAAAGGGCTAAAAGGGTGCGCGGCCAAAAGGTGTTCTAAAGCCAGATCAAGTCTAGGGCTAAGTGGGATTTTCTGTTTTGGAATAATAAACTATATTAAAATATTTTAATGAACAAATTAAAAATGAGATACTTTAAAAGTTTTTTTCAAAGTGCGCTACAAAATACAATATATATAATTTAATAAATATATTTAAAAACTTTGTCATATTTGTATGATAATTTTAATAATCTTTGGCAGTTCAAAAGATTTCTAAAACTACAGAAAAATTATCTGAAATTTTAGCCACGCTCCACTCAGCTCGCTGACATATTTATGGCACATCTAAGATGTTCTACAAACAATTTCACAATTCCTGAAGGCATAAACTTCAACAATTACTCGTGAGCCAAACAAAGAGCAATGACATTTTGTGTACATAATTAAACAATGCAATTTCAAATCATAAATTGCATTAACAAAGGATGCTGCATCTACAAGGATGCAGAAATAAAAAAAAATGGAAATTCTATGTAAACAAAGCGAGTGTATCTGCAATGAAGGGAAAAGGGAGCGGGGCGGCGGTGGCCATGTTGGGAACGAAAACACATGCATCCGACGAAATGTATCTTAGGGATTCAGCTACATGGCCGCCTGTGCCTCTGACATCTTTCCACAAAATGTCTCGCTTGGAAGCTGTCAGCACGATATTTCATTTTTCAGCCCCTCCGTTCGCTCTTTGTTCTAATTATGGCTCTGGATGTATGTATCTTGTATCTTGTATCTCTCGCTCGGATGATTCTGGCGGCTGTTGCCCAATTTCTGACTCTTTGCTGGCTCTTTTCGTAGGAATCGGCAAGAACACGTTTCCATGATCAAACGAAGAAAAAACAGACAACAAACAGAACAAAAATACAAAACAACGAAGAAAAAAAGAACAGGAATGAGGAAACTTGTTTGGAAAAGCAGTCGCCAGTGGCCTCATCTCCGAACCGAGCTTAGTTTTTCAGTTTACTTGGAATCGGAATCAAGCTGCGTATCTGTGATTCGTCTCCGGTTGCGCTTACTTACATGGAAAACGTTTCGGGTCCAGGAAAAGGGTTCCTAGAATAAAGAGATTCCCGGCCATTAAAGGTTCTGGACGCATCATAATTAGCTGGGAGAAAGATCATTAAAGATCGTGGGGCCCTCCACGAGAGCTGTGTCTAATTGGATAACATGAATTTAATTTTATTTCATTTAATTCGGCCGCAGCATCTCAGAAGAAGAACCTACCGGGAGAAAACAACAGACATTTCTGGCTCTTCTCATTTTTTATGGCGACTGGCCAATGAACCTGCCTCTCTCTCTCACTTCTCGTTCCTTTCTTTGGACATATTGCATGTGAATTTGTCCGAGATGATTATATATATTCTGTGGTGGCTTTATTGTTGTCCGAATTTAAATTTTAGTCCAAGAAACTCTGGGACTGGCCGCACAGACACAACATAATGAAGCCATAAGCCGCCGCCATTTCGGCCATAAACCCATTTGAATATTAATTTTGTTAATTAACTTATTCAAATTCGAGAATCGTTAAAAATGGAAGAAATTCTTTTTATGGCTATCGCTCTATTCCCATCTAAAAACAAGAATGTCGCAGCGAATGAAAGGCTTTATTGTCGACGACAAAGGAAAATATACAAATTATTCACAATAATTGTGACACCCACAAAACCGATCTTCCCACGATGATTGCAGTTGGGAACCGGGTTTTGAAATAAAACTTAATGCATTTTTCATATTTTTTTATTTAAATGACAAAATAACAAGCTGGTTCATTTTAGATTATTAAAAAGAGCATTAGCAATAGACGAAATTATATTTTAATTGGGAAAAATTGTGATGGCTTCAAACCATTATGAAAACTAAAACACAGACATTTGTTAGGATCTTATTCCTAAATTTAAAATAAGAAAAATAATTACAAGCACATTAATGAAATACATTAGTGATACATTTGAAATATTAATATTATTCCCAATTATTACAGATAAGATATTAATAATGTTTCAATTCCATTTGTGTTCTCAATAAGGAACATTCTAAATATCCTAAATATAAATTCAATAAATATTTCAATTATTTTGTTTTACAATTAATTTGAACTAACAAATATTTGAAAACTGAGAAGACTGAGAACAAAAATGTATATTTTCGAGAGACCCTCAAACAACTTCATTCCGCACAAACCGGCTGCGTTTTCCATTTCCTCTTCCACTTCCCTTTAGTTTTCCTTTTTTTTAGGTGAAGTTTCAGTCAAATGATTTTACGAGATAGCTGAGTGCGATCAAAGCGAAAGCGAAACTCTTGAGGGACACATGGAGGCAGTGGCTGCGTTCCTTCTCTGAAGGCGAGTGGACTGGAGTTCAGTTGGGCATGAAAGTACAAACTGTCGAAGGGCAGGAGTTGACTTTGACCCTGACACCGCACTGAATGTGTATCTGTGAGTGCGAGTATCTCGAGAGTGCGAGTATATGTATCCGTGAATGTTGCACAATGCAAATGCGAAACGAGAAACAAATTTTACGACGTGTTTGACGGCTGTCTGCATGTCTCATGTCGCCCTGTCTTACTGACTCCGAAGCGTTTCCTTTCCCTTTTCCGGCCCGGCGCTCACTTCCGCAGCGGGAAATCGCGGCATACTTCATGCTACGTCCTGCATCCTGCATCCTGGTTGGCCGTCAGTCTGGCCTGCATTATTACCTGCTCGGTGTCAAAGGCAAACAAGATGTTTGCGCCGGCCATAAAGACCTCACTGTCCTCTTTACAGGACAGCTAAAATGGCCAACTATGATGATGATGAGTGGCGCCTGGATTTATTGATGGCTCACCCACCTCTTTTCTTCTCTTTTATTTTTTTGCAGTACTGAGGAACTGAGGCATCAGGTGGTGCAGACATCCCGTACCAGCTCCAAGCTCCTCAAACGTCAGCAACCCACAGCGGTGGCGTCCGGCCAAAGCCACCTCGTTGCGCCGACAGCGGCGAGCATCTCTCCCTCCAGCGTCAGTTCCCATCCTACAGGTAAGATATATAAGTATTTTATATTCCTATAAAAGAGAAGTATATAAATATTTTTAAAAATAAGATAATATATTTATTAATAAGCTAACTTGTAGGCTATAATTTATTTTCCAATTTCGAAAACATTGTGCTGCAAAAAAGTGTAGAAATGTTCATATATCAAAAGGTATTTCAACTCTTCTTAAATATTGACTCAAGAAATATATATTCTCTTTTCAAATCCTTGATTTTTTCAAACCCTTTACATAAATGTATTATTGTAATTGCCGAATATGGATTTTTATGTGATTGTACATTGTACATACACACACATTTAGCTGAGAACGGGTTAAGGGTTGCCCTCAGTCAGTTGTCACTCGCATCCTTTTTACGATTTGTTAACATTTCTTTGCCCTCGACTCTGTTTCTCCTCTGTTTCTTTTCTTTCATTGGCAATTGCCATAAAATTCCCATAATAATTGTCCATTGCAGCGTTAAATTTGGCAATTGCCGCCTTTGGCGAGAAAGGGAAGGAAATCCGTAGAAACGTTGGCAAGACGGCAGCCTAGGGAGGGCTTGTGACTGAGAATATAGGGGTGGCTCCGGGGTTCCTTGGTTCCAATTGTGCTGTAATAATTTGTCAAAGGAGCTGAGCTGGCGCACGCATCTATTTGTTTAGCTAATTAACATCAATTAGCTCCATTTTTGTTGCTAAACGTTAGATATACATAGTAAAGGGGAAATAAATCTATGGAAATTAAGAATATTTTATGAAAATATAATTTATTATTTGTAAAACTATTGAAAAAGGCAAACATTTGAATTTTTGTATTGAATTTTTATTTAAATTGATATAAATAGTACCACAACCAGGAGATGTGTGTAAACTTACACACAATGTGTAAACCCCCTTTAAGACCCCTCCCCCACCCCACACTTAAATCTCTGCCATAGATGGCGCTGTGGTGCGCGCGTGTTAAATATTCAAATCAGCCCCCCACTGAACAGGGAAAGAGTACTAGAACTGCTCCACTGATGAGTCAGTGAGCTGCAAGGCACTCGAAGAGTCTCACATGTACAGTGTCTGGTGTACTTCTGCCCCCTTTGCTGACCCCGGCAAGCACCTGCTGAGCTCAGCGAATGCCAGAAAGCCGAATTGAAAAAATTTAAACTCTGTTTCTGGTAATATTTTTTTTTTAGTCTTATCCCCTTCAGAACTCAGGCGGGCGTTCTCTTTACCCCACACACATATACACGCATACACTCTCGAACTGCTGGGATCCACACGCACGCTGTGTATAGTGTACGTGTGCATAATGCCACTAAAGAGCGCCCTGCTGGGAAACCACCACCAAGTGAGCGCATGCGCGCGCTCTCTTTCGCCTCACACGGACACGGCGCCGTTTCTGGTTTTCGGTCGAGTCGCTGCGTCCGTGTGTCCATGTGTCCGTGTGCGTTGGTTGCCCTGTCGCCGCTGCCTGGCGATGTCAGTGTTTCTGTTTCTGGCATCAGTTCGATTCCAACTCTGCCAGCGTGTTATCGTGTCGATTGTTCGTTCGCTTCGTTCGGTTGGGCAGCTACAACGGCCACCGCGGCAACAACACAGGCCCAGCAACCTCTGGAGGAAGCTCTCAAGCTCCAGGGACTTGGCGATTTCGAGCAAGCGTTTTTAAACGAAGCTGGAAATTAAAAGAATCAAACAAGCAAAAATTAAATCACAATCAAAAGACAACACACGGCCAGCAATGTGTGGGAAAAATAATAACATTTTTGTTAACTGTTGCAAACATTGAGTTTAATTGTTTGTTTTGGTCGTAAAATCAAATTTTATGACCAGCAACATAAAAAGCCAAACCCCAGCAGCAGCAGCAGTGGAAACAACAACATTCAGTCGCGATTTGTGCCGGCATCAAAAAACTAAAAAACAAACACACAGCCGGCGATAATAAATTATTTATTATAATTAATACAAATTATCAAAATAAAAATAACCAAGGAAAAAGGAAAAGCAAAAGCAAGCCAAACAAATAGAATCAAACAAAATAAATAGAAACCAGCAGAGTGTTTTCAAACTTCCAATTAAAAAAAAACTGAACATACCCAATTTGAATATTTTGTGAGATTTTGAACACCGCAAACACCCTGTGCAACGGAAACTCTCTTTTCTGGCCGTTCGATCGAAATCATCCGCCCCGTGTGCCACAGCAACAGCAACGCTACGTGACTCTCTTTCGTCGTTCGCTCTTTAAGCTGAGTGCGTGTCTGTGTGTGAGTGCGTAAGCATTGCCTGTGTGCGTGTGCGGTACGCAGATAAGAGCAGAGGAATTTTTGGATATTAAAAAAAACAAAAAACTAATAAAGATTAGTAAAAAAAATTACAAAAAATTGTAATTAAACTAAAATATCTTCAAAGAGGAGAGTGATTTAGACATCGAAAGCGGTTTGAGGGTCGCGGCGATCGACCCCGGAAGAACTTCGATTCCTTTCGCCAGTTCGAGTGACACGCGTGCAAGATAACCGTAAATATTCCACCCCTCCCCCAGACCCCAACCATCCCGCTGGCGTGCGCTCTCTACGACCCCCACGATGTCTCGGCAGTCGGGTCGCACGCCGCTGCCGGGGCGTGGTGGGGGCATCATACACACACCCACGCCCACACCGCCCACCCGCACCTGCAGCCGCATCCGCATCCCGCCATGCAGCAGCATCATCTCCAGCAGCAGCAGCAACAACAGCAGGAGCAGCAGCAGCAACAGCAGCAACAGCAACAGCAACAGCAGCAGCAGCAACATCTGCAGCAGGAGCAGCAGCAACATCTCCAGCAGTTGCACCACCATGCACACCACCACCTGCCTCAGCCATTGCATACCACCAGCCATCACCACAGCGCGCATCCCCACCTTCAGCAGCAGCAGCAACTTGCAACTTCGCCCTCTTCGGTGCTGCAACAGCAGCAACAGCAACAACAGACGACGCCCACCACACATTCCACGCCCACCCATGCGGTCATGTACGAGGATCCACTTCCACCTGTGCCCGTGCCCATTGTTGCCGTGCAGCAGCAGCAGCAGCAGCAACACCTCCCCGCTCCCCAGCAGCAGCAGCAACACCCACAGCAGCAACAGCAACAGCTGGCCACAACACCAACGGTGGCCGGCGCCCTCAGTCCCGCCCAAACACCCACTGGTCCCTCCGCCCAACAACAACAGCAACAGCAGCAGCAGACGCAGCAGCAACATCTCACATCTCCGCACCACCAGCAAATGCCGCAGCAGCAACAAACCCCAAACAGTGTCGCTAGTGGCGCCTCATCGAATCTCCAGCAGCAGCAGCAGCAGCAGAACTCAGCGGTCGCTTCTGGCCAGGCGCAGATCGTGGCGCCGACAACGGCCAGTGTTTCTCCCTCCAGTGTTAGTTCCCAGAAGGAAGGTGAGGTCCTTGAAATGATGGTGTTGCAAACTCTATTGATTTATTTGGAAAATTCTGTCAGAACTGACATTTATCATGTGAAATTTATAGTGATGTGTCCCCAAGTCCTCTTTGGCTATTTAAATTTCATAAAAGTTTAAAACCTACTAGAGAATATATTTTACATTCTAAAATCCTATAACTCTTAAAACATTTTCAAAATTCATAAGAATCTCATGATAAAAATGGTAGTTTGTGAAAGAATGAGGATCCCATTGGAAAGTTAAAAGATTCATTTAGGAATTTCCTGAACTCTACTTGAAGAATAAATAGTTTTAATAGCTTAAAAGATTTTTATATAAATTACCTTAATTTTCTTGAGTTAAAAAAGTTAATTTAAACATTTTTTAAAGAATTACAGAACAAATTTATTTCAAAAATGCAAAGAACCATTAAAAAAAATTATTTATTCATATATTATATTTATTATTAGTAAAATGCTAAATTTAAAAGATTTTTCAGAAGTATTATACATTTTTTAGTTCGTCATCCTGCCATAGAAGGGGTGATAAGAGAGCCTCTTACCAACAATATTTTGTATAGCTTGTTCTATATATGTTTTTGGTTGAAATTTTACTCATTAAAAATTTTTAACAACAAAGTTGTCTTATATTTTAAAAAATGGATTTAATTGAAAATACAATAAGTTTTTATATTTAAATATTTTATATATTTCTTTAAAAAAATATAAATAAAATAAGTAAATAAAATTAATTAAAATATTTAATATATTTCTTTAAAAATATAAATAAAATATTTTGATAAAAAATATATGTACACAGAACGGACCATAAATAGCCTTTTAACCTTTTTTAAAATGGAAATTACGGTCTTAAACAGCACTGCAGTTTGTTTGGTAAAGATACATTTAATATATCATAGTTTACGCCTTTTTAAATTTAATAAGATAATGAGGAAAATTAATTGGAATCTTTAACCTTTAGTTAAAATCTAGCAGATTGCATTAAGTAACCATAAATAGTCATAAAAAGCAACTCTCCCATGCGGAGATTATTCAAATTGACAAGATATTAATAGGCCACTTTCGTTCCCTTTCAGACATCAATATGTCCATCCAATTAGCGCCACTGCACATACCCGCCATCCGGCCCGGTCCGGGCTTCGAGACGGACGCCTCGGCAGCGGTCAAGCGGCACACGGCCCCCTGGCCATACAATGACGACGGCTTCAACCAGTACCACGCCTCCGCGTCGCAGTACTACATGGAGCAGCGGGACCGCAAGCACATGTTCCCCTACTACCCAGACACCCAGTTTCAGGTGAGGTCGCCACACCTGGCACTCCATTAGCCCTCCCCCTCAAATGCACCTGCCATGAACAATTCCTTATCGCAGCAGTACTGGCCTAACTACCGCACCGACCAGCCGACCTCCGCGGCGGCGGCGGCCTACATGAGCGCCACCGAGGACCGCCACGTGAGCGCGGCAGCGGCCGCCCGACAGTCCGTCGAGGGCACCTCGCAGTCCAGTTACGAGCCGCCCACCTACTCCTCGCCAGGCGGGCTACGTGGCTATCCCAGTGAGGCCTACTCCAGCTCAGGTAAGTTAGAGCAGTCGAGAGTCAAGGGAAGGTTAGCTTCCACACGGGAAATCATTTTTAGGGGTTTATAGAAATATTTTTATACATTTAAAATATTTTATTTATAAAATAAATAATATTCAGTCGAAGGAATTATACTTGAGGCATTTTCCAAGACCTCATAAAGTTTTATAACGATTTTAGGTTGAAGACAAATCAGTTAATTACAAACTTCTAACTAGATAGTTATGTCAGATTTAATAATATATATATATTATTTCTACTAACTGTAAGGATTTGAAATTAAAAGTAACTGAAATCACAATATTTAGAAAGTATCATAGATTTTTTCCATGTGCATTTTGGTGCTGCTGCTGTCACCGTATCGGTTGGAATAGCGAATTGCAAAACCGAAACAGCAAACTTGCCGTTCAATTAGCGTAGTGCAAAACAGCCCATAAATCGATTCTCGCTGTTTGGCTAGCGTTACGCCTTAATGTGGGTGTGAAAGTCATTGGAAGCGCATTCTATGGGGGCTATGTTTCGCTGCAGTCTTATCTCCAGAAGTTGAAAAGTTTTAAGTTCTGTCAACTAATCATCTAGGGATTCCCTAATAGTAAAGACACGATTTTATCGGGTTATATATCATAAAAAGCAGGCATTTCAATAGCTACTCTAACAAGTTTTGCTTCAAGCTGCATATAATGAAGCTGCGAAGGCCGAGTGTGCATGTTTCCAATATTCACAACCCCTAAATAGTTGACAAGTTTTCGAAAGACACCTCTAATAGGTGGGATGTCACATTCGTAAACGTAAACGTGGAGTCAAAACTTATTATTTATATTCTCTCAGGTTAAGGAACAAGACTTTCTATATATTTTTTTGTTGTAAATAATGTTTGAAGATTTGAAGTATTTAATACTTAACAAATAAGAAATTTTAATGATTAATTAGTTTTTGAGAATTTTAAACTGAGAAATAATAAATAGAAAATAGAGAGAGGGACTTACAGGATCCATAAAAGTCATAATTAATTTTATATAAAAAAGAAAAGCTGCAATAAATAGTTAGCAAAATTGTTGAGTTTTATCTTTCTATTTAAATCAAATAATTCTGTCCAATCAAAATACAATTTTTAAATAAATGAAAATAAAGTTGACAATCTGTCACTTTTCAAAGCATAAAGATAATTGCTTTATTCTGGAAGCCCAATGACCGGGAACAAATGTATGCATTAACCATTAACCATTATCCATTACCCATTACTCAGTCGGGTGTGAATGGGCCTCATGCCAATTCGGAGCTCCGCTCCCCGTACCGCACCAATTAAGGGGCCATAAACGTTGAATTGAATAATTTTGTATTACGCTTATTGCTAAACAATTTCCTTAATTGCTCTATAAACTTAACGATCTGATATTGCATTAAAAACAGAAATAGTGCGGGGACCACCCGCAGTTGTTGCATTTGTTTGCTGAATTTAACCTTAACCCTTTTATGTTTTTTTTCAGGAGCCTCTGGTGGATTGTCTGTGGGAGCCGTGGGTCCTTGCACGCCCAACACGGCCCTGCACGAATGGACCGGCCAGGTGTCCGTCCGGAAAAAGCGGAAGCCCTATTCCAAGTTCCAGACCCTGGAACTGGAGAAGGAGTTCCTCTTCAATGCCTATGTGTCCAAGCAGAAGCGCTGGGAACTGGCCAGGAATCTGCAGCTGACCGAGCGACAGGTGAGTTATAGGGCTTAGAGGATTTCGAACTTGACATAAATAAATAATATAAATTTGTTGCAGGTTAAAATATGGTTCCAGAATCGGCGCATGAAGAACAAGAAGAACTCACAGCGCCAGGCCAATCAGCAGAATAACAACAACAACTCGAGCAGCAACCACAACCATGCTCAGCCCACTCAGCAGCATCATAGCAACCATCACCTGAACCTCGGCTTGAGCATGGGTCATCACTCCACGAAGATGCACCAGTGACCCTTGGACAACGGCAGCGCGGGCGCAATGGGCTTTGCCACCTACTAGCAGTTAGCCAATCCGAGTTCGGTGAATCCCCAGCCGCAGCCGAACTCGCAGGGGGATCCGCATCCGCATCCGCATTCGAATCCCCATCCCCTGACCGATCCAAACCACCATCTGATCAAAAACGAGCTGGCCCTGGACTTCCCTTGTTAGCCAGTGAATGGAGATATGGAGATATATAGACAAAGAGAGAGAGAGAGTATAGTGTACAAAACCCAGAGAGATCTCTAGGATGGAGGTTGGAGGATCACGATCTGTGGCAGCCCAGTACCGCGCAGACGTCGCTGACAAATGATGGGAATGCAGTTAATTATTAAGTCAGTTGTAGCGATCCCAGAGATCCCCGAGATCCCAGGCCCAGCAGCTTAGTTCGGTAGTTGAATATATAGATACGAGTAAGATGGCAGCGGAAGCAGCAAATATGGAATATGAAAATATATGTATATGTACTATATGTACTTCTTTTGACGCTCTCATTAAACTTAGCGAGCACCATGAACTTTCTGAATTATAAATTATGAATATGAATATACTTAAAAGTCAACGTAAATATAACCCCGCATAAATAATGAATACACGCGTTCGAGTAGTAGATTTTACCATAACTAGTATCCATTTAAGAGCGGCTAAATTAGGATGAGCACATTGTAGACCCAGCTAAAAGATGTTCTTAAAAACAAAACAAAACGAATTGTTTAACAATTGCAAGACCCTCCCAAGTCCCCTCTATAAAAAACACACACACTCCGCAAGGCCTAGGATAAATTTTGTCGTGTATTGTTCGTCGTGTCGTGTCCTTTGATACCCTTTAAGTTCCTGTATATAAACTAAGACAGCGTGCCGACTTCCGGCCGAAGCAACCACTCGATAAATTAATCTGAATGCAGATATATATATATATATATATATATATATAAATTGGCGATATTCGATATGTGTATGATATATGAACTCGAATTCGATTTTAGCAAATGGTTTAATAGTAAGTCGCAAATTTTCAAATGAGTGTGTGCATGTTTACTCCATAGTTGAAGTCGCTTTCGAATTAAATTAACTCTAAAACAAAAAAAAAAACTACTCGTAAAGCTAATGCCACATAAAAAACTAAAGAAATTTAAAGCAAAATTAATACATTTTACTAAAGTAAGCGAGTGTGAACAAAAACAGAATGAAATCGATGGACGGGGTAAAGGAGGAAGTAATTAGCATACCGTAACAGCTACTTATATAACTTACACATAGTACTATATACCATATAGTAATCGTACATATGCATACATATATTTTCATGTGTATCTATGCCGCTTGATCCTGATATTAAGTCTAAGTTTAGTTGTGTTGTGTAATTATCGATTTTGTTAATGTTTTGCCCCGAGCATTATATTATTATGCTAAAACCTATACCTAATCCTAAAGCCTATACACCTACACCTACACACCTATGCCTCTCATTCTATGTGTATAATTAGCTATATGCATAATTGATGAAGAAATGATTTCACCCACTGCTTTATTCATGTTCTTGTATTATTATTATTTCGAGGCCTCGATAAGTTGTAGTCTTAACTCGGTTATGTTTATGATTATGTTCGATTATAGTTTGTTTAGTGAATTTTAATCTAGCATTAGCAATTCTCTTTTTTAAAAAGTTAATTATTGTGAATAAAATACAACAACTTGCAGCAGTGCAAAAATATACACACAATTTAAAAGTATCCCAACTTCTTGGCGGATTTAAATGCCCTCTGTACCATTATTTAATATATCCTGATATTCCAAATTATTTTCTTTGATTTTTTCTCATCTATGCTTTTGGGCCCATTTTTGTTCGGTAAGTACACCAAAGAGGAGGATGTCAACACATCGCAAATGACCTCTCACCATCGAATTTACTCATAGACATCCATAACATACTCGGTACTCGTACTCGTACACGACGTAAAGCAAAATACGTATGTACTGCACCTACTCGTAAGCAGATCAGTTCGTAATCTCAGCTCTCTCAGCCAAATTGAAACTCTAAAAGCTATCTGGCCATCAAAATAACACATCATAAATACATTTATACTTTCTTGAATTTTCCTTTATTTCCTTTGGGTTTTTCCTCATTTTTCGTTACCATCTCTGTTCGCCACTGGTATTGTAATACAGCGCTTAAACAAATTGAAACTAGAATTAATAGTCTTGTTTCGGCATATGTCTTAAGATTAAATAAATTATTATATAACTGTGTTTCTGGAACTTTTCTTAACATCTATCTATATAACGCTATGGCAGATAATGGTTCTTTTGTAAGAAAAAGGTAAGTAATTCCATTGGGTTCAAAGTTGTAATTTTTGAATTAATTATTACATTTTTAAAGAGAAACAGAAGGCTTTATAATTCATGACAGAGAAGTTAAAATATGGAAACTGCACAATAAAATGATGGCAAGGATGAATATGCGTATTTTATTTATATGCGGCTTAAAAATAACTTGAGAAAACAGTTAATAAAATATATTAAAATAAACTGATAGTTAAAGCATTATATTTTGTAGGAATATCTGCAAAAATACCTAAAGTTTAGGCCGCACTGAGGAAGTTCAGGATGATAACTTGGAAGCGTAACTATAAAGTAAAGGCTTATTGCCTAAAGGTTGACGGAAATAGGTTTACAGGAATATATACATATATTTGGTTTAGTTAAGATTAATTTTCCATTCGATTTATGATTTCTGGCAACTTCGGCTTAACAAAGTTAATACTGCCTTTACATCTTCTACATCTATAGCAAAATATCTGGCCAATTTTTGGGTATTTAGTATCTAAATGCATTATCCATTATGTATCCATTATCCATATTTCATTGGAGGTACCCTTAATAAATTGATTTCCATTTTTAATTAAGGCTTTATGCATTATCTAATTAGTTCATTTAAAAATAAATTATTTGTACTAAAAAAGCTAGGAATTGAAAATCAAAATGAAATAAATAAATAAAAAATAAATACATATTGCAATTCGCCAGCATTTAAGTTTAATATATGTACTATATTTTCGAAAACTCTCAAAATGACCAACATTTTTTTAAAATATAGTTATGGAAACCTGACTTTATTATTACAATTCTTTGCGGCAGATGTTGGCTTTAGTATATTATTCATGTCGAATGCGCAGTTTCTACAAAACAGCTTCAAAGTACATACATACATCTATGGTAAAGTACATGTATCTAAAGGTACATCTCATTAGGATTTCGCATTAATATCGAAAGCAAATATTTGCATTGATAATTGCCTTCGCTTGGGATCATAAAAGTGAACCCCACAATCTGTTCTTCGTTTAAATGCCATTCAACCCCTGCCTACCAAGGGGTTGGAAGCGGACTTGAAGCAGCCGATAGATGCATATATGGGTGTACATGGAGTGGTATGTGGACACGTCCATGTACCTTTCGCTCGGATGTATCTACCTATATATAAATTTGAATAAGTTTTCATCGATGCTCCGAGCTTAGAGGCTTCGGGTTCGGGGCGGGAAACGCCATAAAATGCACCCTGCTATGTAAACACTGCCATGGCATTTCCCCTCTTTCTCGAAGGTTCACAGATTGCGAGATAAAGAGCTTCAGCCTCAGCTTCGGTTCTGTTCGGTTCGGTTTCATGCGTTTTTTACGTTATGTACTAGAAGCAGCTTTCATCCATCGAACAGCAGTGGGTTGCGATGTGCTCCTTGGGGTTGGATTGAGACAGGGTCTCTTATTGGGGATGGGGATGGGTCTGCTCGACGGGTGGTTGCGTCCAATGGACTTACCAACCACCGACACCGACATCGTAGTTTCCCGAGAGGCGAGCATTTTAAAATAAATCGATTGAAGTGCGGTTCTCTAAAGAAAACAAACAAAACTAAGAATTTGTACACTTATATTTGCCAGTTACAAGAAAATGGAGATGAAAAGTTTAAATTATAATAGAAAGTTAGTCAAAATATCCTTAAAATAAGGACTTAAAAGAATTGCCTTTTGGGTTCATTGACAATCACTAGATAAATGTTCATTTCAGAGTTGCCGGAAGAGAAAAAAATAGTAGATGTTGTATTATTATATATATTTATTATTTATATATTTAAGCTTTTAGAAATTGGTGGGGTTTGTCTTATCACATTGGTGTTTCATAATGCATAATGCATAAATGCAACAAAATAACTACAAATATTAGGAATCCCTTTACTAAAATGAATCGTTTTAAATGCCTAACATTTTATTAAATTTTGAGGAAATAAAATATTTATGATTTGGAATATTTATATTTTGTATTCTGAAGTTCTTACATTTTTAAAATTACGTTAAAAACAAAAATATATAAGAAAAGCACTTCTTCCAAAATACATTACAAATATCTTAAGTTTAAAAATATTGATAAGATATTTGATTATGTTTTCTGAAGCCATTCACTAAAAACGGGAAGAATTTAAAATTATGTGTTTTAAACTGCATTATGCAGAACACGAGGTACAAGCCTTTCAACTGAAACTATCGAAATAGAGTTGTAATCTTGAGTATATCATATTTCATTAATACTTTAGGGAATTTAATTTGATATTTGTAGCTTATAACATAACTTTATATATAGATATCTGCTAAGTACCAAACTGAGCAAACACCACATAATGATTTCGAAACGTGAATATAAAGCAAAGGATTATTGCCTAAGTGCTGCCGGAAATAGGTCTCAAGAAATATGTAAATATATGCATTATTAAAAGGAGATCATACATTCACAAGATTTCGTTCAATCTTTAAAAAACATATAGCGTAAATTAACAATTTTAAGAATTGACTTTGCCAAATATTTAACAAATATTTATAATATTAGCTAAAAAGGCATTAGTATTTGTACATCTATAGTAGGATATTGGAGTTGAATCCACAAACTCTTGCAGACCCTGAGAGTTAAAGCCCTTTGTACCCTGGGGATCCATGCCGAATTCGCGGCATATGCGGGGTAATGGTAAAAAGTTGTCACAAAGTGCCCATGGATGCTATGAAAATATGTACCTAATTCAATACGATTCGATCTGGTAATCAAAAGATAAGCGTGCGGGAGATGGCAGCCATGTGAACCGGACTCGTTTTTGGGGTTGAAAATGGAAGATGTGCGCCGGGATCCCAGGACGAGCGGAGTGCAGAATTTCAAAGGAATAACAATCAAATGATTAGAGCGGCAACAACCACCGTGGCCTGGCTGGGAAACTGGAATTCAAAATTGACTCGTCGATGTCGTCAGCCTCGAACTCGAGTGTCGTATTCAGTTTCAAATATAGCCTCAGCTTCAGCTTCAGCTACAGTTTGGGTTGGCTTTTTTTTTCGTCGACTCTCGGACTTGTTTCGCACATAAAGATACAAATGTATCTGCGGCAGACAGCAAATGGCGTATATAAAATGATTGGACATGAGCCGGTGTGTGTGTGTTTGTATCTGGTGGTTGTTTCTGCCACTCGATGCATGAGAGCGAGGGAGACGGGTGCGCCTGGGCCGAGAGAGAGGCAAGATACACGCGCGTTTTATGACCCACCGCTCCTCCTGGCTTTTCATCTTTTGGCATTGGGTCTCGGAACGAGCACGAGAACGGGCAGGGAAGGGAGCAGGGGCAGGGGCAGAGGAATGAGAATTCAGAGAATGAGAATTCAGAGTTCTCCGGCGAGTTCTCGATTCTCGCACTCGCAAGTGTTGCCATCGTTCGCTTTCAGCTCTGCCGCAGCGCTGCCCGGGGTTTACGACCTTCCATATTCCATTCCATTCCCATTTTTCCCTTTCGGTTTTCTGCCGTTCTGTTTTCGGTTTTCAGTTTTCGGTCTTTGCGCCAGGTTCACGGCACATCCTCACATCCTCGCCGGCATCTTGGCACTGGAGACGCCAGCGACAGCCACAACCACCGCTCTTGCCATGCACCTCATGTACCTCAGGCCCGTTGTATCTATGTATCTGCGTATCTGCGGCGACGCCGGCTGCTCTGCCAGCGGCACTGCCACTGCAGCCGCCTTGTGTCAAAGTGAACAGCAAATATTATTTTTTGGACACTTTGCCATCGCCGTCGCGTCGCCCGGAGCTGAACTGAGCTGAGCTGAGTTGGTTCGAGACGAGAGTTACGTCCTGTCCTGCTCCCCGTGCCCGTGCCTTTTCCCGTTCCCAGTCCTGGTTCCATTGTCCTGACGAGCTGCACAAGTCGCAGTGTCGCATTCGAGGTCCGACTGTGGCTCCCATTCGACCTTTTGTCGGCGGCGGTGCTGCCAATTGTGTATAATTGAAATCGACACACAACAATGGCCCAGGCCAGAAGAAAAAGGGAACCCGATAGGTACCCAAAAAAAGAGCCCAAAAGAGGTCCAAAGTAATACCAAAAAAATTCAGAAAAATAAAAGACGTGGCTGTAAATCAAACTCAGCCGGTTCGGGTTCGTTTCGGCCCAAAAAAAGCAAAGAGGAGCACAAGAATTAATTATAATAATGACAAAGAACCAGAACTTCGTAACGATTTCGCGCGCGTTCTTTTACCTAATTGTGAATGTGGATTACAATTTCGCGTGTCCGAGGAAAATATTAAGAAAAAACCTAAGCTTGGAGAAAAAATATGGAATGAATATGCCAGCGTTTCCGACTTGCGTTTTGGAGGACCAGTGAAACCGGTGGAGCTGCCTTTCAACTGAAATCCCTCGAGTGCGCGGGGCGTGACTTCAATTAAAGTGATTTGTGGCCGCCGGTTTTGACATTCGTGACGTAAATAGCAGCTCTGATTCATGGAGCTGCTAAAATATGTATATTTGAACAGGGTCCTCGGCTCACAGTCACGAATCCATACGCCTTCAACTGGGCTAATTGAAAGGGTCCTTAGTTAAGGTGAGTACATTTCATGTTCATGTTATGCCTTTGTTAAATTCCAATTGTTCAGTTAAAGATTATCAATATTTAATATATTACATATTTAGGAGGAAATACTTAAAATGGATGAGTAGATATTTATATTGGATTTAAAATTCTAATAGCAAAACACATTTTCGAAGAGTCAATAAATTCCATTTGAATATTTCAATTCAGACGTAACACTTTAGGAAATGCCAATTTATGCTAAACTTGACCTCCTATTTTTTTTAAACGAATTAGATTGTGTCGTTAACACATCACAAAAGTCAAGTGAATCTTTCTATTCAGGTCCAATAAGACTGCTTTCTACTTGTTTTATACATTCAAGACATATACTACATTTATACAGACGCTACATTTATGTATATATTTGGGCTAATTATTTATTTATTTAGAGATGCAAATCACTTAAAATTAATAACAAATCATAAATACAAAATTCAAATCCGTTAATCATTATTCTTTGACAAAAACCTTTTACATATATAATCTTAAAACCCATTAAAAGTAATCTTACTTTTCTCGGGAAACTGCGAATCTTCTCCTAACAAAAACCTAAAAGCCTATGAATATGTTTTGGTTCAAACTACGACCTGCTTTAATTGTTTTAGTTTATTTAAGTTATATTTTAAGTTGACTTCGATGATAATTCAAGAATACAACAGAGGCATACTGTCTACCTAAAACCCTATATTCTAATTTATCCCTTGGTCCTGTCAAGTTTCTTTTCCAAGCGAGGGATTGAATATATTACCTTCGATTTCCGGAAGAAGACCACTATCTGAATGGCAGACAGGTAGAAAACGCTGAAAGGGTTCTTCACTCCTCAAAATGATTTATGAAAGTGCAAAATGAGATGCTTTCAAGGCAGCCTGCGGCGAGTGACGTAAAAGGCGGGCAGGATCAGCATGACGCGAAAGGATTATGCTGATGACAATCCACGATCCCAGATTCCAAATCCCAGATCCCTAGTTCCCAACTCAGAAAGCGGAGAAAGCGTGAAGGCGGGTCATTTACGACCACATCATAAACAGTTTACAGCAGCTCGGGCCTCAAAATATTTTGGTCAGAACAATGGGCACTACGAGACCATGGCTAATTCCTGGAGAGAGATCTCTGAAACGGGTTGACAGAAACTAGAGCAAACCCAGCTGGATATGGAAATAGAGATGAAGCGGGAAATGGGTGATGTAACTGCAACATATGGCAATTCCTGCTCCGTCTCTCTCCCAATCGAATGAATACATAAAGCCCATAATTGATGACGTGTGGAATGGTGTTCTGTCACAATTTAATTGCCCCCCTTTACGGGCAGAGTCAGCCGCCATCCACCCACGAAAAGTGCGTGCTCTTTCCCCAGCTGGGAAAATTAATGGGAATATGTTCGAGCAGAACATAAATAGAAGTACATATGTACGGTTGACATGCAGGCAATCGTGTGTCACCACCGCCTACAACTCATTAAAATTCCAAGAGCCAGACCCAGAGACCCAGAGCACACAGGGATAGTAACAGCAGAGGGTTCGGCATGGGTTCCCGGTTCCCCGTTCCCGGTCCCCAGTTTCACAGGTTCCATCTTATCAGTTCCGCGGAACAGGCGGCCCAAAAATAATGTAATTTATTCCGACACTTTCATAAAAAGCGTGGAGAGCCCAAACTCTCGGCAACAAAGCAAGACATTATCGCCGCATAATTAATGCCACATGTTGCAATGCGCTGCAGCGCGACAATAAAAAGGCTCCTTTGTCTCCGAGTTTCGGAACGGTGGAGCGGCTCAGCGGCGGCACCCATGAGATATCATAAAGCCATCCCGCATTTAATTGCCCGCCTAGAATATTGAGCGCCCCAGCTCCATCTCGTTTGCATAAATTTATCCCAAATGAAAATCGGCGACGGAAAAGCCTGAAAATCCTGTCCTGATAGCGGGGTTATTCCCTCACCCCTCTCCCATTATTTTATCCGTCCGCTTTGGCCTCCATCTTCGTTTTACAGGCGCATGCGCCGCTTGGCCGTCGGTGGCCATTATAAAATGGGCGGAGCCATTGCTCTGTTAGCTCACCACGGGCTCAGCGGTCGTGGTGAGATTCCGCCATCGACCCTTGTTGCCTGGTGACAAGGCGGAAAGGAAACCAAATCTAGGTATAGGATTGCTTTGACAGTCTAAAACAGTTCTCAGAAATCCGAGTGCTCGTATGTCCTTTGAATATCTTATTTCAAATATTTTAAAATGGGTAATGGTTTATGGTAATGGTTTAAAGTAAACGTCTTTATTTACAAATAACAAAAACACTTTTAAGTCATCAGAAAATAGTAACGTAAAGTATATGAACATTAAGAGATAAGTTAAGGTTTATAATTACATTTTTAAATTAAGGAACCTTAACAAGCCTCTACAGAAATTACTGTATTATTTGTTTTTAAATAAGAAATTATGTTATTTTAAATATTCCAATTTATATCATCATAAACGCATGACAATTGGTTAATTAGTAACATGGAAAACCTATTTCTTAGCAAAAAATTATGCCAAAAATAGTATTATTTGTACATTTTCCTTAACGATTTAACAATTAATTTATAAGTGTTTTCCATTGTGTTTCAAAATGACAGTAACAAATCTTAACCGTCTTAAAATTTAATGGCGATGAGGATTATATATTCAGGCTTTTAGTCCAATGACTATAAAATACTCAATCGACTAAACAAATAATGCAAATTATAATTATATATTTTTTTCAAGTTATTAAGTTGTAAAAAGGAATCGAAATTTGTATACGCGCTATTTACAGTTACGCGCATTTCTGCCCCTGCAGCGACCATTTCCGCCCATGCAGCGACCTCTGGTGTTGCAGATGTGCGCCGTAGTTCCGCCTTCCCAAAACCAGATGGCGCATCTGGGTGAGAAGTTTGTTAAAATCTCAAGAAGTTCGTCGTCACTTCTCTTTTTCTCTTTTCCCTTGCTCCGCAGAGAATCGCAGTCTTTGCTCGCTCACCACTACAAGTGGAAAGCAGCGATTGCCGCTGTGTTAGTGGGTCTGATTTGAATGTGTTTGTGCTGGTTGGCGTTGACGTCGCTGCTGCTGGTTTTCTCACTTCTCGTTTTTCGATTCTGAGCAGCAAAATGCGGTCGAAAACATTCCAAAACAGCATTCAAAATATTGGGGAAAAATTACTCAGTAAATATTATAAATTTAGTAGTATATTTATAAGGAATTTTCGAAATTGAAGACTAACAACTGTGAATAAAGTTCAGTTAAAATGTTGTCCCTTTCCCAATTGTAATAACAATTCCAATTTGCAACAGGAACCTAATTGAGGAAACAACACCAACCATTTCCCAGCCACAATTTAACAGGCTTAATTTTCCAACCATCCAACTTCTGTAAAGACAAGTCTATTGTGAATTTCCATTCCACAATATATCATTTATCAAACCGATGTCCAACGACTCACATCCATTCTACAAATTAAAATTGGCCGCTATCGCTGGTTTTTCCAATTGATTTATGGCCCACATAAAAAGTTGAATGGGGAAAAGTCGGCAAAGTGAACACGTGTGCCCAACTAGTATCAAAGAGATGGAAAATTATGACGAGGCTAGAGAGGAAGGAGGAGGAGCCTTCTCTAAACGCGATTATAATTAAACAAATTGTCAACCGTCGAAGGCATGAAGAAACGCCATAATTCATGGGCCAAGGACCGAGTGGAAGCCGCCGAGTGAGATGTCGAATCGGAAAGTCAAGTAGCCAATAAATTCGGATAGCAACGGGGCTGGAATTTTAAAACAAGAACCAAAAATATAAAACCTCTGCTGATTACAAATGAAAATGCCCGATTCAAGTGCAGCCACTTGTCCAAGTAGAATCTTTATGGATTCCGGATTCAGTAAGTAGAAATTAGAAATCAGAAATGGAAATGGCTTCCCGATATCAAAATAACTTGTTTGACAAATGGCAGCCTCAAGTGCCAACCGCAGATGCACTCGGCTTCGAATCTATATCTCTATAAGGACCCTCGTCAATGGCCATGATTCGCTTGTCAAAATAATCGAGAGGAAGTCGTAAATCCTGCAGTTAATCATATTCTGAGCAGAGAGAAAAGTGCTTGTATCCATGCATCTGTAATGCAAGTACTTCATGTTGTTGGAGGTTTTTTTCTTGTTTTTAATTTGTGGCATTTGCATACTAAAGTCTGTTCTTTTTGAAAACGCAAAGAAAACAGGTGTTACGGTTTTACGCTTTCTATCTGAGCTTCACGCACAGTCTTCATTAATGAAGACACTGTGATATCTATAAAATTAAGTATTCATATAAGCCGAAACAACGGCGATTTTTGGCACAGTGGTAATAGCCAAAAGAGGCGGTGATTTGTTCCATCTGCATTTTCTTTTAACTTTCAACTCTTTGTTAGAGTTTTAATTAATATGTTTATTTAAATTTCTACATTGTTGGCGCACATTTGTCCCTTTTTAGAATGCTTTAATTTTTACAAATTCTCCTGCAAAGTTTAGCTCTTGAAAGAAAACAAGAAGCTCAATACTTTAACTTAAATAAAATTTCTAAACACCAATTATATTCTTTCTTTATAGATATTCAAAAACATTTGTTACCATTTGTCCTCGTGGTGAAACACCTTTTCAGATCTCTTAATGCAATAACAGACAATATGCTCTAGACTTAATAACGTACTTCATAAAATTCCCAATAAAATTGAACTCCATAAAAGCTTTAAATTACCGAAATAAAATAGCTTCAGGAAATTGAAATTTCCTTTTTTTACTAACCCCTAAAACGCATCTGAACCATGCAAATTAGAGACCACCAGGGGCGATATTTGCTGCGACAAATTTCTGTTTTCATCCACAGTACTTTGTGCCCTGCGGACTTGTTTTCTCGTTCAGCGCCAATGAGAAACTTGTTTCAGCCATAAATTTGCGTTGATTTACGCATTTTATCATCGCGGGTTGAATGGCAGCAGCAGAATCGTATTTTTTTCCTTCTTTTTTACAAATTATTGGAATCGACGAATGACGCGGAGTTGAGTGGATGTTGCATGACCGGCGGATTGCTCCATTTGCCAACTGATCGGATCCATCCTGTGCTGATTCTCCCCCTTTTCGGTAATCAAGTTTTATCGGCTGCCCCTTTGCTCCTCCAGAAATCTGTGATTCGCATTATGCGACTGCTGACCTGAAACCCATTAAGTGCCCCACATCAGAAGGCGACCATTATTAGAGTGCTTTCAACCTAATAACACCAATAAAAGCAGTGCCAAACAACAGGACCCCCTCCCAGCCATCCATGCTCTATCTCATCCTACGATCCTGGAGCCCGGAGCTCTGAGTTTCGAGCAAGTGGAGCGTATGAGACACTGTAAACGACTTTTTGTGCAAAATTATATGCCAGGCGCCCGACGAATATGATTTTATTGTTACTTCTGCGTACTTGCTCGACGGGCGGCCATTGCCGCTTGCCATTTTGCCATTTTGCCTTCGTATTTGCCATTCTGCCATTGCCACGCCCCATTCCACTTCATTACAATTCATTTTGCAAATGTAAAAAGCGCAGAGAAAAACACAAGGCAGAAGGAGCGGGGCAAGGAAACTATATTCGAAGTGGATCTGGTTGAAAACACTGGGAAAATATTACCAAGAGAATTGCTTTTCAGTCAACATCATTTAGGCTTCAAGGTTTATTTTCGAAATGTTAAACTTAAAGGTCAAATAATATACTTAATTTTAGATTAAACTTCTTTTAATTTATTAACTTTTATTTATATATTTATTATTTAGAATGTATTGAGTCGAATTCAGTCATCAACACATATATTTTAAATTCCCTCCCCCTTTCTTATTTAATTTAATTGAATTTTTTTTCCTAATTTTATTTATGAAAAATGTAGGCAGTATATACGGTTTATTTTTTCTCTACGTGCCTTCGTACGTGGCTCAAGTGGAGCTGGGATGTGGCGCCGCGCCCACTTAGCCACTTGGTCGCAATTCACAAACCACGAGCCACAACCTCGAGTCGCTCCAAATAGTGCTCCTTGAATGAATTGCCCCCGAAGCCGAAGCAGGCAAATGGCATGAAATGGCCTTTTTCCATTATCCAAATGGAAAACTTACACAAACAGCCAACGGCCCAAAAACAGCACGGCCAAGAAAATGGTGTCTCTTTCGCAGCGGCGAAAAGGAAAGTCAAAGGCAAAACTACTCGTGCGCGTCATTTCCATTGCTTTATCAGCCTGAAAATTCGCACAAAGGCAAAAAAAAGTAAAGTAAAAGAACATAAGAGATGGGAAAACCTCATACCGCTACGCAGTAAAAGCCGACGAGTTTCCCGCACTCCACTTTCCATTTATGTATGTATGCCTTTCAGGGTAAATTGCTTCAATTAGGGATTACTTGGTCTATATCCTTGGCGTTTATTAATTAAGAATAGTGCAGGTCGCGACTAAAATGAAGATTGCTCAAGAAAAGCACTTTCAACAGAATCATATATTTATTTATTGGTTCACTAAACAATGTTATTAAAGTTATTTAGGGAGAAATAAAGACATTGTCCCTCTTCTAGAAAAATTATTAACTAATTTCGTAAGCCAAAGAACAAATATTTCCCGAATGTTTCAAGGAATAATTCTGACTTATTCCACAATTTCTTAACCCTCTTGGCAATTAGCTGGCCCTCTGCTGGGTCAAATCACGGAATTGTTGTTGACCCAATTAAGGCAAGGGCAAAGAAAGAAATAAAGAGTGCGAGGCAAAGCAGAGCAGAAGGCTTAAAAGGAAAACGCACCATTAAAAGGCGACAACAATAAAAAGGCAAATAAAAGAAATGAAAAAGAAAAGAAAAGAAAGCGAATGTGTCTCGAAATGGGTGAGAAAAAACTCTTTAAACCGCCCTGCCTCTCCGCCACTGCCTACCGCCTCAAGGTCGCCCGGACAATAATGATGATTTAATGGGCTCATAAATAAATGTATGACTTCAAACACTGAATGCCAACTTAGGAGAGCCGGTCAGCAGAACCATTGGCGATCAGCGATCGCAGTGGCAGAAAAATGGGATCTGCAATGGGTTCCAAATAGCTGGTCCTTAAAGGGTTAACACAGGATATGGCCAAGTAACATACGCAGTTTATGGGCCATTCATAGAGACCGCCGCAGCGAGAGATGACGGTGTGGGAGAAGCAAAACTGGCGACACATGCCAGTTTCAGCTCGGCTCCGGAATGAAATTCAAAGTTTATCTGGCAGAACTTGTTAATTCCAAAATGGCATTAACAAACATGTTGACAGTATCTTCCACTCTCGTGTGTGTAAGTGTATTCTTTATGTGGCCGTTCCGGCGTTTGGGTGTGTGCGGACAGAGAGAAAAAATGTACACAACAAAAATACCTGATTTAAGATGGGTTCAACAACTTAAAGTTAAAATTGCGGCAAATTTTTCTGCCTTTCTATAATAGTTATAATAGTTATAAAATTGCCTTGGCCTTCATTAGTATTAGTCATGTTAACCTAATATTATTTTCTATCTAAAACTTTCCTTCTCTTAGTGTATCTTCATATCTGCTATGTGCGTGTGGGGTTAACCTTAAGCCCCATAGGACTCCGGGCTGCTGACGGGGCACACAACTTTTGGGGAGGTCGCTGTGCAAACAGAGATTAGGCAAACAATGGAATCAGCAAAAAATGTCACAAAAATATCAAAAGAGTTGCGACACACAGGGGGGCGATCCAGGGAGGGGCGTCGAGCTCTGCTCGAGAGGAAACGTGGAGCGACGACTTAATTAAATCGAGTGGTCCCGAACAGGAAAAGGGAAGGCGGAAGGAGTAACCCGGGGCTGCAAGGCGGAGCCTTAATCGTTGTCATTAAAAAAATATTGTCAGGTGCTGAAACAAAAAGAGCTGCAGGAGCACAGGGAACAGGCAGAACCTGCACCAGCCGCATCCACTTCCCTATCCAGAAAATAAGCAAAAAAGAGCATGAGCAGCAGGAGCCAGCAATGAATATTAAATGAGGTTTGAGCTTCATTTTTAAGCATTCGCCATTCGCAGTTCGAGAATTACGAAATTAACTGAAAAATTGGACAATGGGCGATGGGAAAAAATCAGGAGGATAGAATGGATTCTGGAAATTATAATATATTGGTGCTAATTATTTAAAGGTTTCAATAATAAGTATCTCAAGTTGTAAATCTTGTTAACTATTTTTAATCCATTCTGTAAAGGATATATATTTATTCTTACGATTTACTATAAACCTAAAAAATACTCTTATTATTTGAAGTCTTAAAAAGTATTAATTTTAAGTTCCTTAAATTAATTTGCCTTCATATAAAAATTTCTATCTTAGGTTCTGAAGACTTTTAAATTGTCTTTTATGATTTGAATCAATCTTGAATAAATTTCTAAACTCTGAAGCATTAAAAAACCAGCTTAATTTAGAAAACTTCCAGAAATTTATATGCCACTGCCATCCGATCCCGATCCTAATCCCTCCCATTGTCTCTCTGACATCCTGACTTCTGGATGGATGGTTATTAACGTTTTCTTTTATTGCCTCCGCTGGCGTTGTCATGTAATCGCCTGCATATGCGACGGGGCACGAGCTGCAAAATAGTCTGGAAAAAGTCCAGGAGCTGGAGCAGGATGGGACAGGATGTGGCATTCCACCTGCGAAGTCAGCAGATCGCCAAATCCCGCACACATGCAGGTTAAGGTACCCGGGGAAACTTTGTTAGAGGCCGTGTCGCAGCGGCGTTTACGACTTATTAAGTTGGATAAACGTTTACGATATGAAAATGAGTAGAAATCTTGTGTGGTTAATTAAAAAAGAGAAGCCAACGCTCCCTCCTCCCCCGCAGGCAGCCCCAATTCTGTGATATAATAAAACGCTGTGAAATGTAACACAAGCCGCAGTCCACAATCCATGAGCCAGGCTGCAGAAATTTATGTGGCACGAGTTTCGGTCTTGTTAATTGTTTTATGATGCTCCCATAAATCCGTGCCCCGGCAGTCTTGTTCTTAGCTTTACTTTTCACCTACGCAACATACGGCGGACGCTCGTAAATTACACACGGGACGTAGCTGACGCTACGGAACGGAATGGGCATTACGGCAAATAGGCAAATGAGCCCCGGGCAAACGCTCCCGTTCCCCATCAGTCATCAGTCAGCCAGCGGCAGCGGCTCCTCTGCTCCTCCAAACCAACTAAAAAACAGATCCCAAATCCTGCATCAATCGTCGGTCCCTTGGCAGCCATATAGAAACTAGATGCTTACATAAACTAGACGGGAAGATGGATGTACTATATACAGCTAGTGGTGCTGAGATGTCTGTTTTTTGGAGTACAGAGTATTTAATCTGAATTTCCCGAATTTTCCTTTAACATTTAAAACCGTTCTCAGTTCTCCAACTATCTTTTCCAAGGAAAAACAATTCTAAATGCTTTATAAATTATTTAAATATTCTATAAATTTTCATGTTTTATTTATTTTACTTTATTTTAATGCATATGTTTATAAAATAGTTCATGCCAGCACCAACTACCTAGATACTAGCTAATAGTTCCCCATCAGCCACAGCTCCAGCCACGCCCAAGAAGCGCCGCACTGTGCATGCGTTGTGGCTGCCGAGCAACGGCTGTGTATCTGTCGGATATACCGACGGCAATCCATGGCCGCAGCTCTCCATCTCCATCAACATACATATCTATCTTCATACCATGGCTGGCAGCAGCCATGGCTTGCACAAGACCGATGTGAGAAGGGTCGGCGGCCATCGAGGCGAGCTGTGCCCGGGAGACAGAATCCACCACCATCGACTGCTGCGGCTGCGGCTGCTCTACTTTTAGCCACACACAGAGTGAGCCTGCGTGTGTACGTGCGTTTTTTTTACAGGGGGTGAGTTTTCACAGCCAGGGAAAAGTACACTGGAAAATGCGATGAGAAAAAGAGAATTGCAACCAAAGTAAAAGGGAATATAGAAACATATAAATAATAAAATAAAAGTAGACTGCTACTATTATGTTGTTTATTTAATTTAAATTTAAATATTTTCCTTTGATGTTTTTAAGACTAATTTAAAAACCACTTCATTTAAATCTATCATTTTTGAATACATTTATCACTTGTCATAATTGTTCCTTGTGTAAAATATGTAGTATCTTGTACTCAAATAAAAAAATATTTAGTATGGGGACAGAGATACAATTATTGAGTTTTGCCTTCGTATAAAAAAACCATAAAATTGTTGCTTTTTTAAATGAATTGGTAAATACATTTGGTATTTCTTCAATGGTCTTATAGTCACACCTTCAGTGCTTCTTCATACATGTCAATTAGTTTGTGCTCTAACATTTCTTAATTAAATATTCAATCCATGAAACTTATGCTTTTACAATTAGAAAACTATAATTTATTATAATTTATAGCTGAACTAAGTTTTGAGTTTTATACCTCAAATAGCCTTACCCAAAATTCCTTAAAACCAAACATTTGGTACATTTCCTTCCTGCAATTTCCGTGGAAATGGCTTGCGGTTAATAAACTCGCACTTTTAGTTAGGCCGGAAACTTTTCCCATTTAACTTTTCGCTGGGATCCGCTGCCCCGAAATGGCCTATTTTTTTATTAACTGCTGATGGAAGCCGCAAAACACAGGCCAGCATCTGACGAACTAACCGGAACGAAGAATTTAGGTCCTTAGTCCTTTTTTTCTGTTTTGCTGGGGATCTGCTTAATTTTGGCGTTACTCTGGGTTTTGGTAGTTGAGGCTGCTGTTTGTTATAAATCTTTCATGAAATTGGCAAGACGCGAGGTGGCTGAACAGAATACTCTATAGAAGTGAGGAGATGACCTTTAAAGTTATAGTTTAGTAAGCAAATGTGCTATATAAATATTTTGCTTTATAAATATATAGTAAGTATTTGTTTCTTAGTTTTTAAATAAATTAACAAACATGTTTGTGCATTTTATGTTTTATATAAAAAGAACAAATTTTAATGGTTGTCAGTTTAAATCAGCAGAGAAGCAAAACATTATGATTGAATAAACTTTCTTTTATATTTATTAAATTATAATTTATCAAAGGAAAATATATAAAAGTAGCGAAACGAGAAGAGTAACTAAAATTCAGCATTCTCTCCCTAATTTCCCAATCAATTTTTTTGTCGACTCCACCATTTGGATGGTGTTTCTTGGGGGCTCTGAAGGCCCTTGGATTCGGATTCTGATTTGGGGTCGAGTCATCGTCATCGTTGGAGGACGCTGTGTGTGGCTTTTCCTTTTAAATTTGTTGTTTTAAAAAGTTTTTTCTTGTAGCTGAAATTTTGATGAGGCGTGTTATCAAAAGCAACTTTTTTGTAGACTTCGTCGCCGGCTAAATGATTTTGTTGTTTTCCTTCAACCTCAATGTGGTTATTTGTTGTTGCTTTTTCTCTGTTTTGTTTTGAATTTTTTTTTTTGTAGGGGGATTTGAGCTTGGGTTTTGGGTCTAGAAAAGAATGTCCAATTTGGGGCTGACGCACGCCGAGTGGGAATATTATCCGGGCTTAATGAGATTACCTGCAGGCTGTAAATTTTCTGGTGGACTTAATTTTTGCTTTCGCACCTCTGGCGTCTTAAATTTTTCAAACTTTACAGTTTCTGCCACGACATTTCAATTAAGTTCGCCGCCCATTCATTCCCCCAGAGACTGATGTAAAACCGAGAGCTAAATTTGCTCACGTCGCAGCTCCAGCGGACTTTTATGCCCGGCTCTGATTCCCCATTCCTGAATCCTGAGTCAGGAATAGGGATTGCTGCGCTGGTCTGCCGGTCTCTGATGCATATCGCATCTAATCTTGCATCTAATAAGCATTTTCAATCAACTTTTATGCTTGCGCTGTAAAACGTAATCGACCTTACCGTCACGCCCCCTCTCCGCGTTAACCGAACTCCGTTCTTTTCCCGGGAAAATAAACAGGACCACTCATACATGAAGCATATACTCGTACATACGTCGCACAATAACTTAATCCGTAAATTTTATTTAAAAAATCCCTAAAACCGCTCCCAGGATTTACAGGGCGATGGCTTGGCGATAAATTGAAACCCAACGCCCCAGAATCCGCCCCGCACGTGAGGAGCTCACATTCCGTGCCGGGCACATGCAGTTCACGGACTTGGACGGGGTCACCCAGTAAGCACTGCTCTGAGTACAGGTACTCCTCCAGCTCCTGCTTCTTCTCCTGCTCTGGCTCCCCATCGGTGGAGAGTTCTCCTTCCGTTCGTTTCGGCCTATTAGATGGGCGTGCATTTTGAATGAAATTCATTTTGGGACGTGGAAAAGTAAAGGGGGAGCTGGGAACAGTGGGTTTTCTTTGATGGAAAATCTATAAATATATATATAATATATAATTTATTTACTTGATTTTAAGTGCCTAAGATATGTCTTTAAAAGGAGAACAAAATTTATATAAATAATGATTCCAACTTTATTCTTAAAAATATATTTCATTTCTGGACTAGATATTTCAGTAAAAAAAGTTATAAACTATTTTCTATTATATACTTTATAGAGATATTTTGTATATTTCGATTTCTATTTATATGTTTTCTATTTGTTGAATATATATCCACTGTTCATCCTTTAGCGGCAATTGAGAATTCACCACTTTCCCAAAACGTATAGGAAAAACCGGTGCAATCGAAATGTCTCGGTGAATTTCCGTGGGCTGACTCAACGAAATCTAAAGTGGGCGGAAATGGGTAGGGGGAAATGGGATGGAAGCAAAGGGTATTTTTAAAAATCGACAACCATTTTGTGTTGCTTTTTTTGGGTATCCCTTTTACCAATTTGATGCGTTTCGTTTGATTATTTGCGTGCGTGAGGGACTCGGAAAACGAATTTATGCCCAAGCAACCACAAGTGGCTCTCCCGTTGAAAATATCCACATCCTCTGCATCTCCCATCTCCAACTCCATCGCCGGTCCAGATCCACTTCCCTTGCCAGCTCCATATTTATCCTCTCGAAGGCAGCAGCCACTTGAGTTGGCATCGCGTTGCGCATCGTTGGCCGTAATAACACGCTTTGATAATTTTCATGGCCGCCTACCAATCCCCATTCCCAGTCCCAGTCCCAGACCCGATCTCAAGCCCCCACTTCCATGCCCCATTCTCCTTTCCCGAAAAACTCCTTCCCCCTGCTGCAGATGGGCTTCGTTAAACTTTATTTGAATTTATACCCGCATTGGCTCCAGTTTCGAACTCCACACTCACCCCTCGCCGTCTGCCTTTGGGTCTATCAAAATTCAGGACATGCCTGGGCGCCTCGCTTATCCTTTCGCTCGTTGCCGAACGTATCCATTTTGCTTGGTTAATGGACATGAAAATTAAACCAAGACTGCTTCTCCTCCATCTCCATCCATCAGCTTGTTCACCTTTCCTACACAGTCACACGGAGAAAAATGTTTTACATAGTTTAAAGAAAACAAATATTTATACTTGAATGTATCTCAATGTTTAATTAATACCAATAAGTTTGTTTACGATTAATTTAAGAATAATTTCTAACTGAATCTGCTTAATAAATAGATATAAACATGAAGTTTGAAAGAATCTATAGAATTTTAAAATGTGTCTGAGATTTTTAATATTATGTAGTATTATGTACGGTTTCTTATCCTTCTTTACCCTTAAATTCAATAGCACTCTTCCTCATTTTAACCAGATTTACATAATTTAAATAATGGCAGGTGATAATTGAGCTTGTAATTTCAAACCAGCTTTGCTGCTTCCTTTAGTGTGCTTTAGTGTGCCAAGATTTTATGCCTCCACTCCACCATTTTGCCCTGATCCTAGATTTAATGCGATATTTAAAGAAACCTGGACCGGAGGCGGGGCTTATGGAATAACGTGGCAATAAAATAAATATGCCATTGCCATCTTCCTGGCTGCACAATATTCGGCTCAGCCGCTCCGCCATTCGCAGCTGTGCAGAAATGCAAATTGCAGACGGGCCGCGAGTTAGAAGCAAGTTTCCAGTCACAATTACCATATAAACGGATATTTATTGACGCTGGCCGCCGCATGCGACAATTGCCGAAGCATTTATGGCAGCGCTTTGCGATTTTATGGTTTTATAATGTACGTCGCTGATTATCGCGCATGATATGCGAATTAAATTTTTTACAATTTGCCAAATGCAAATACACTCAGCGCAGGCAGGCAGGCAGCCATTGGCTTTAGCCCTCCGTCCCGTCCTCTTAACGGCCATCGTCAGCGGCATCGGCATCCATTTTAATGAGCTTCGATCGGATCGAGGACAAACGAATTTCAATAATGATTCAATTTTAATTCGATCGCGACTCTGCCGGACTCTTAATGGAAATCGAATGCAATCGGCTAAGCGCTCAATTAGCGGATCCATTCGCCTCCATAAGCGGTCTGCTCCAATCGATTCTCACATATCAAAGGCTTGCGATATGCCTATAGTAGGGGTTCTCCAAGAGGGGCTTGATAAGAGGGGCTTGCCAAGAGGGGCTTACATAGAGGGGCAGTGCGTGATGGGGCTACAAAATGCGGGCAGCTGATGTAATATTCCCAGGCCAGAGAGCCGGCATTGACAGGGAGCCGGCATTGGACAAATCGAATCCAGTGTAGTAATATCTTAATGAGAACATCCATTAGAAGGGAAAATATATATCGCCAATGAAAGATTTGTCGCCCAGAAAAAAATCAGCAGCGAATATTTAACAGCAATTTTAAAATTTTGCTTTTATCTATGGTTTAACAATATTTTCTATGCAGATCTGAATACGATTTGACTATTAATACTTATTTTTATTTATTAAAGCAATTTCTTTTGAATTCCTCAAAGAAGAGAAACATTACTTTTTGACTTAAAGTTAGTGTCAAAAGAAATAATCATACATTAGTGCTCTAATAATTATATAGAATATTTTATATAGAAGTTAAAATCTTTTGTTCTATAAAACATACTTTTAATGTCATTAAATCAAATACAAGTTCGCTTTAACCCTTTATAATGAATTTATGTCAACAGGAAAGAATCTATTCGTCATTTAATATTTTATTGAAATTAATGAAAAAACCTTTAAGTCACAGAAACTCTTCACAAAGTATGTTAAACACATATTGTTCCAAAATAAAAGAATCCATTTTCACTCAATCCTGATTGCATTTAATGTGCACTCGGACGTAAATCCTTTCAGCACAGCCACAAGTTTGTTGTCCAAGACTAGCGTCATCAGCTTTTTCCATTTCCGGTGGCCACCGCAGTTGCCAAGTTTACAGCAATAATTTGATGGCCGCTTCGCTCTCACATCAAATGTAATATTTTTGGCCGAAAAAAAACCAAACTCAATATTCAGAGCACAGTGCGGGAAATTTCAATATTTTGCTTTTGTTGTTTTCAATTTACGAACATTGAACATCAGCGAAACGTGTCGCGTTCCCGTGGATCTCATTTATGGCAAACAGAACGGAATGGGGCCCCAAGTTATGATGTGCCCCCGCCTAGAAACGTCAGATCTGGACGGGAGGAGGGCTATATCCGAGTCTGGGAATGCAGGGCCTCAGATATAAGATACATGCACAGATACAGCCGGCCCACACATGTCCCGATGCGAATAAAGAATGCGAATACATGCACATAAATTTTAAAATTCGTCTTTCCCTCGCACATTCCCCTCCCCGCTGTAAAGCCAAATATACATACATGTGTTCCCATTCCCACTCACTCCCTGCATATAGTAGTATCATGATCCCTGCAAATAAGCGAATGGGAAAACGTAAAAAACAAGCTGAAGAGCAAAAAACCGGGGGAAAAAACCCCAATGCGAATAAGCAAATCGAAAAGTATAAGCAGCGCCTGCGACAGCGGAGGAAATATTGTTATTGCTCATGCGACATGCATAAGCAAAGAGCTGCATCCGATCCGGAGACCCAGTCCATATCGAACGACCCCGTCCACAGCCACATCCACAGCCACGCCACATCCCAGACCCAATGCCCAAGTGCTCGGCCAGACCAACCGGAGCGAGGGAGCAACACAGCAAAAAACACATATAGAGAAAAATTGTTAGCAGAACAATATATGATGAACCTTTATTTCATATTATATCTTACAGGATTTTTCTAAGATCAAGCTGAATGCCTAATAAAAATATTAAAATATTTTATTAATATAATAGTTCTACAAAATACTACACATAGAAAATAATATATATTTTCTTAAATTTCTTTTTAAATGTGGCTTTAAATTTCCATTTAATATTTATAGGATTTTGTTTCTGTGCATACGCTTCTTCAAAGCTGCAACTTGTCAGGCGGTCCGCTCGACTCCCAGAATGCGGGCGGTAAACTACAGTGGTCCAAGGAGAGAGATTTTGTCAAGAAATAAAATTTAATTTAATATTAACCTTTAATATTTATAAAACAAAGGATGAACCCAATAAACCGAGCCTACGTTGAAATCAATGTTAAGATTAAATGTTAGATACCTGAGTGATTTTAAGTCGAAGCAAATAAAGTGTTCTAGTTAAGAATATTAGGGATATATTAAGGGTATATAAAAATAAACCCCACTGTGCTGGATGCGACCCAGGGGCACCTGAAGCGGCGGAAGGGAGCAGCGGAGGTGGACGCTGGCAATGAGCACTCTGAGAGTTCGTCACATGCAAACAACGACAATGACACGCCGCGGGGATATAGAGAATGTTTGCGGAACAGGAGGAGGTGAAGGCAGGCCAGGCAGGGATCAGGGCATGGGGATCGGAAGGGGAAAGGGAAATGAAAATGGGGGTGGAGATGGGAAGGTGGAGTTGGAGATGGAAATGGATGCCCAGTGGCAGGCAGCCAGGGTCTGCGTCAGCTCGTGTCATCGTCATCGCCATCCCGGCATCGTTGACAAATGTTGGAAAAACAAATTTTTATACTTGTTTTCTCTGTGTTTTTCGTTGTCGCTTTTCATTTTTTTTTTTTTTCTTACGTTTTTGTGTCTTTTTGTTTTTGCTTTTACTTTTGTTGGTTGGCCGGGTTTATTTGGCTGTTTTATTTTTCACAGCGCTGCAAAATATGCCACCGTGTGTGCAGGGAGCTATAGGTGGAAGTGGAGGATAGTGCCAGAGATATTCCGAGATATTAGTCATAAAACGAGGGCACACACACAAAATATATATGTATATAAATTCATTTGGGCATGCAGGAGCAACACCCCGAAAAGCAAATCCCCATTCCCGGGGCCAGCAGCAGCAGCAGCAGCAGCCGCAGCAGCGGAGTTATGAAGATGGCGGCCAGGTCGTGCCGGGTTTTTATACGAGCGACACTCTCCGCGTCCTCCATCAAATGGGAAACCTAATTTTCTAGGGTAATCCTACCCAGCATCCAGTACCTACATGCAAACATAAATTATGCAGATCCTGCAAACGTGCTTAGATGACATTTTCCCGGGGCAGAGAACCGAGATGGTGCGTCCATAAAGGTAACACAAGCACTCACACAACCAACCCTCTTTGCTGGCCGGCGGGGGGGAGAGGGAGGGAAATCATTTACGTAATGCCGGCCAGGAATACTACAAACACCAACTGCATAAAAAGTTTTCCGCGCAAATAGCAAAATGGCCAGGAGGAGGACTCTGGCCTGAGGACTCTGAACTCAGAAGTCAGGCTCTGGATTCAGGAGTCCTTGTGGTCCTTGGCTCGTTTATGTGGATGTGCCCGGCTGCCCGGCATGTCCAGCCATTTGGCTTATCCTTGATGAAACTAATCCCAACTTTGCCATTTTTATATGCATGTATTTCTGCGAGTGGCCCACAAAAAAGTTTTTTTGCCCAATCTTTTTACGACTTCATTTGACAGCATCCCGTTGCCGCAACCGCCAGCAAGCGGAAGCGAAAAGGACGCAAACGTAACGAAACGAAACGGAACGAGAGCAGCATGAAAAGTAATAAGTCACCGAGTCACGACAAATGCCACAGCCACGCCTGCCACCGCCCACATTGCACCACGCACACAGAGGGACACATATCCATCTACACAGTTATCCCAGCGACATCTTAACCCCCTCCGGGTGGCCACCAGGAGATCTGCAGTCTTTCACCCTATCTGGTTTTATTTATTCCATCGATTTGCCAGTGGGTTTAGCACTATTTAACAAGACAAGATTTCGGATTTTTTATTGTTAAATAATAAATATATGAAGAGTTTTTATTAGTATTTATTATACATAAAATAGTAAAAGTTATTAGAATGTTCCTTTTTCTATGCATTCATTAAACTCTTAAAAATAGGCTATAAAATGTATACCTTTCCAAAAGTTGCAGTGTTTTTCTCCATTTCCGTATGCAACTACTCTCTATAATCCCCCTTTTGTGTTGTCCAGAGTTTCTAGTGCAACACCATGGCAAAAACACTGGGTTCGGCAGCTCCTTTGGCTGCAGCTGTAAATGATTTCATTAGAGGCCCCACCTTAAAGCAGCTAAACTTTTTTATATGCGCTTAGCCAACTGGCGCCTCCGGTCGAATTCCCTCCCCTCTCGCTCCTGGCTACCACTCCCCGGACTGCGAGAGAGAGAGTTGGCTCCTTCTTGCTGCTGTTTGTGCAATTTCGCGCTGGTTGCATTTCCAGTTTCAGTTTTAGTTTTGTTGCCTCGCAAACGCTTAAAACGCGAACAAGGACTGACTGGTGGTGGGGTTGGATGTGGAGGTGGGGTCCTGCCTGGGTCCTCGTAAAAGCCACAGATCGCTGACAGCGCTGTTGGAGCCAAGCGAATTTCGCCGCGCGTTATTGGGCAACGCAATTCGGGCTGCCAAGGAAGCGTGTCGAAATGTTGCCAAGGAGAGAGCGCAGCCCTTGCAATGTTGCACTGCGAAAAATGCAATATCGTGTGGCTCAGCAGCATATGAACATTAAAAACAGAAAGCTAATGACTAAAACAATACTGGAGCAAGTATTAGATCATGAGATTATTTAAAGAGATTTTTTTGGGGGCTTAAAATGGTAAATAAATGTGAAAGTGGAGATTTTATTTAATTATTTAATTCAGTTACGCTTTATATTTTCACAAATATAATTTCGTTAATATCCTTTAAGGCAAACTGCCCCTGCAAACATTGTTTTCCCTCCCCAGTGATATTTGTCAAGATGGTTTACTCGCCCCATTGCGATTGCTGATTAAATTCCAAGCTGGAAAATTGCTGGAAACTCGACAAACTCAAACTCCGTTCCCAACGGGTCTAGCAATTAAGAGGCCTTTAATTGAGGCACATCTTCGTTCTGTCCTCCCCTTGGTGGACATCGTGTCCGATTCGCCGCTGTGTATTTACATATGCCCTCCGCTCGCATCGTAAACTTTCTTATGGGAGTTTCTAGTTTTGGCTCAGCATCAAGAATCGGGCATCCTTGGGAGATGCGAAAAGTTCAAAACTATTTGAATCTGTGTGCCATAAAAAGCGGGTCCAAACGATTGCCAAGCGCTGTCTCCAGTCGCAATTAATTTCCTTCTCCTGGCCAAGACGGCAGCTGGCAGCATCGAATGTGTTTTGGCATTCAGCCTATTTCGTCTTCTAATTGAACTGTCACTTGCCTTCCAGTTCGAGTTCGAGTTCCTCCCTTTTTTATTTAGCCCTGCCATAAAAATGTGGCCCCACAAACAAAGTCTCCTTCGCTGGGCGGGCAGTAAATAAATTGAAACGAATTCAATTGGCAGCGCAATGTATACAGGCATCGAAGACAAACAAATAAAGAGTGTGTTGGTGTTGACAAACGAAAGATAAACAAATTCAAAAGTCAGGGCATCGTGCTCGCTCCACTCGAACTTCTTCAGTTATCAATGTCAGTCATTGGCGCCCCTCCTTGATACAGTGTCCAGTTGTCCGTCCTGGAACTGTCTTTGGCGTAATAAGCTGTTTGTTTTAACGGCGCTCCTCCTTGTTTTCGGACCGGCCTCTCCACCGGCGAACATAAACAAAAATAATGGCACTGGATTCCCCCCAGAACGGACAAGACGGATCGACGGACTCACAGAGCGGGGAAAGAAAAACATCATAACGTCAGAGCCGACAACTACGACTTCATAAATTCGACTGGCGTATTTATTTATAATAATTTATTTCAATAACATCGCCGGCCATTCATCTCCCTCCATCCATCCATCTTGCTGGGTTCGTTTTCCCTTGTGACTTCATCTGGGGCTTGGTTTGGTTTGGGTTTTGTTGTTGTCGTTAAGTTGCCCCAAGGAGGACGGCATACATAAGTATTCGAATTTCGAATATCAATTTATGCATTTCGTTTCGGGAACTGGGGAGCCGGCATATTTTTACAGTTTTCGTTGGAATGCTTTTTGGGGAAAGTGTTTTTCCATTCGAGGCCGAGTGAATTGATTTTAAAGAGCTTAGTTTGCCCTGAAAGTGTGAATAAAAAGCGGATTTTCTGTAAGTATATGAGGCTCCAAACAGTTGTCTGCACCTGCTATCTTGTGGTTGGATCTGTGAGGCTTATGTTCATGTTTATTTAATGCTGCCCCAACATGACATTTGCAATTATCGACCTGATTATGTACATTAGTTAAGTATTTATGGGGTTAAATGGGATTTGTTTACAATAAAAGTTTTCTTTTATATTAGCATTTTATTGTGTTGACTAATCAGCAGAAACATGCGGGTTCTGATTAATAATAAATGGTTTCTTGAAGAACTGTGAAAATCTTTATAGTTTAAACCACTCAATTCCATTGCCTTCATGCACTTAAATTTTAGCAAAAATATCTCCATTTCCCCCACACTCCGAGGATGCTTTACGGCTCCAACTACAGGTAATTCCGTCGCACCTTACGTTTTTGTAACATGAAATGGAAATTCGCGCTGTGAAAAGAAGCAGCTTGAGCAGCGCCCCCACCCTTTCGGCCTCGTGTTTTTGTGCAAGTAATTTACAGAATAGAATTCTTGATTAAATTGGAGTACATTTCGTGTTTCGCCCCTTCGGCTTACCGGCGACGGCCATGGCGACCATCATCTCATTTACCTGGAGAGGTGTGTACGAGGGGGTGGGTGTGGTGGGGCTGTTCAACCCCCGCCCTGCGCACTGCGCATATAAAATGGAGCCGACGTCAGAGAAGCCGTTTGAAGAATATTTGCTGCATATCCAAGGAACCGAGAGCCCTTTGCCCTTTCCCTGCCAGAGCCCAGCCCTTTGCAAATCCACGCCTGCTTTTGGCTTTTCCGCCCCTTTCGCTTACCTTTTTTTTCTTACCTGAGTTTGCTGAAACATGCGAAACTTATTTTGCAAGTTTTATGTCGACGTCGACGAGCAGCAGCTTTTATTTTTTTTTTCCTTTCTTTTCGTCTTTTCTCCTTTTACATTTTTTGCCCTTTTCCAGTTTTCACATTTGGCTCTGTGGCTCAAATTACAAAAGCACTGAGAGAAAGGGAAAGTTAAATTATTTATATATCCTTTAAAAAAGAAGGGAATTTTAAATTATTTCCATGAAAGAATATAAATAAAAGTAAAAACTGAGATATTAAAGGCTTAAAATTTTCCCTTAATAAAGCAGAATATTTGGAAACAGGCTATATAACATATTGAAGGATCCATCAGATTATAAAATATTCATTATTTAAATAGATTTAGATTTTCGTTTTGTTTTCCATTTCAATATTTAGAATATACATATTTTCTGGCCATGTAGCGGATGCATAAAATTGTCGGCGAAAAAGCTTAGAAAAACCCAACGCGATTCAGGCGAGTGAACAGGATCCAAAGGGGCTCCCATGCCACACCCACTGGCACATCCATGGCCACATCCACGCCCCCGGCTCGAATTGCATGGCAAGATGCCATCGCCATTTGGCTGGCTGAATCGCTGGCAGACGATGGCGATGGGAACCCAAGCATAAAATAGAATTTCTAACCAGCAGCGAGCAGCGACTTAAAGCATTCCCATTTCGTGGATTAAATGAGTTCAAGTCGGGAGCGTGAGGGAGGAAGAACGGGTTTATCTCGGGTCTCAGCCTCGCATAACTCAGCGACCGTTATGGGTTCAGAAAGAGATACAGATACGACAGATACAGATACAGCCGATACAGCCTTACAGAGAGCAAAATAAAATCACTAGTATATGTAAAGGGTTCCAGAATATAAGCTGTATATTAAATTCCTTTTTATTACAAATAATATTTTTTTTATAACTATAAAATAGTTCATAAAGATGTCATTTTTAAAAATATTGATCGAAAGGATGGATTATTAGATAGGATGTCTTTAGATATATTATAAGTTCTATAAATATAGAAAACTATCTCAAATATATTCAGTCAAGAGACTTTTCCCACAGTGCAGAGCCAGAAAAAATATCATTCGAGCACCAGGCTCTGCGAACAAATATCGATACGATTTAGGAGCTCAGGAAACCGGAGTACAGAGCGTTTCGACCTGCTATTGTTCCTCGGACGAAGAAGAGTTGCGCTCCGCGCACCAAATACGCAGCGGGATAAACGACCTCGACCACAAAGGCGTTTGTTATGGTCATTAATGCTTTTATTGGCCCAGAACAGAGTCCTGCCGCTCCAGTTGAGGCCGTGAAATATGGAATTTGAATCCGTATGCGAGTCCCGATATGGATGAAGGTCACCCGGCAGCAATAAATTTGATCGAAGTGCGCTCTCGTTTTCATCCGAAAATCTGTCCCAGGGTCATTGGCTTGACCTCTTTCCCAATCTTTTTTACGGCCTACTGTAGTTATGCGAGAACATTACGAAATCCCTGGGAATCCTGGGCATTCGAATCGGTTGAGGATCGAACTCTTTACCCAGCTGGAGGCCCAGGAGAGGCCCACTCACGCTCCACATAAAGTGATGCGATTAATGCAGAACATGCCCGAACTCTGAACTCATCATCATAAAATCGAGGCAACGACAACTACAACGATGGGCGGTGGGCGTCGCTAGGTGGTGTTCTGTGGGCGGGGCCAGTCCCGAGCCAAATTAGTGCGATTCCAGATGAGACCCGGCATGTAACCCCATCCACCCAGTGCCATTCACTGGGCCTCCTCCGATAATAGCAATGAAGTAGAAAATCCCGAAAAGCTCTGAAGCGCATAATGATGAGGAGAGTTGGGAGTGGGAAATGGCGAGAGGCAAGGGAAGGAGGTGGTGGCATCTATTGGGCACGCATATCAATGGAATGGTGGAAGGAGGGATGGGGTCCATACCCCCCAATAATGCCTGACTATAGGGCGACTGAAATGCCAACGAAACGGAAAACTAATTCCGTCGTTTGTGACTCAAATGGCAAGGCCGAAAACAAAGGCGAGTTGGGGAGTCTGAATCGCATCTCTACGCATCTCCACAGTGGTTTGGGTGTGAGGGAATCTTAATTAGCTTAAAACCATTAGAGAGATTTGCTGGAGTTTATAGTTCTAAATCTGAAGCTATGGGAAAATTAATGTTTAACTAAATTTAAAGGATAAATAATTATTTTGCATTTCAACTGTAATCTCAATAATATCATTTTATTATTTCGTAATTCAGTTCAATTATATTTATTAATCTTAGCTGTATTTCAACTAGCCAATTAGTTGACCATATTAAGATGTTAAAAACGATTTTATTGCTTTTTTATTAATATTTTTATATACACATTAATACTTTAAAGGCACTTGAAACTGATCTAATTGCTCAATAAAAATGTTTATGTTGCTTGCCTTTTAAATACTGTTGTTAAAGGAATTAATATGAAGCTTTAACAATTGCATTTAAATTTTCTATTTATTGTTAGTCTAAAGATTATATATTTATTAATATCTTGCTTTATAAACTGTTAATTAATTACCATCTTAGAGTCGTTAAAAAGCTTGTTCACAGCGTGTTTATTAAGCCTAAGCATATATCATGGATTTTCTTGTGTTGAAGGCGCCAGATTCTTATTTAGGATTGTTTTTGATCTAAAAATATCAAACCATTAGAATCGTATTAAGAAGAGATTTTTATATATATATTTTCATATTAAAATCTTGCTTATTATATTTTGGCAATTCAATTTTAACATGTCTTGGGAATATATAATATAAATCCACTGTGCAAGGATTTTCCAACCAAAGGCACGTTTCAGTTAACTGGGCTGTGACTTTGCTTTGTGGATAAACGATTTCCAATAAAAATACGGCTTTGCTAGTGTCCCGGAAATTCGGTTTTTGGCCCAGGCACAGGAATCCCGACAATCTCGATCCCAATTCCAGGTCCTGGTCGAAGGTTGATGCTATCGCTTTCGATTGTTGATGGGCCAGCGAGCTACGGGGATGCGGATGTGAATGTGGATGTGGCGGATAAACGGAGGTCGAGGTGGCGCACGATGGAGCATTAAATTGTATTAAAATGCGCAACGCACACACACCCTCCCCTCGAGACCGCCTCACGCCCCTAGAACTGCTCCCTGAGCGCCTCTACTAAGAGACGGCATTTATTTTTAGTCGCGGCCAAAAGTCTAGGAAGCCTATAGAAAGAAAGGGACGCTGGGGGACCGCTGTCGGATTCCTGAACAAATGGTATTTTATTTATTTTTATTGGCAAATGTCAACGAGGCGTCGCTTCCTTTGTTGGCTGCCAGGCGATGGAAATCAAATCGGAGAGTTTGTTTTAATTCTGGCACGGGTCCCTGTCCCTGTCCGTGTCCCGTCTTTTGATTTCCCAGTTTATGGCTCGTCCAAAGAAATAGTTTCGCTAATGTATTTCGGTCTGGCCATTAAAACTAAAGAGCACACTTGAGCGCCGATTCATTTCAAATTTGATTCGATTTCAGTTAAAAGTTTTAAATTGTAAAATACTTAAGGGAACAGCTTTGTTTGTTTTTATTAAAATGCACAGAAAATAACAAATTTGATGAAGAATTTAAATATTGAGAAGTTCTTTAATAATTTAAAATAACAATTGCATATACATATTTATTTTTCCGTTAATAAAAACGGATGATTTATTTTTAAAATTAAATCATTTTCATCTACTACTACTAATGCATATTTATATGAGTTAAAGATATTTTCAATATACTTTTTGTATGAAAATTAAATTGAATACAATAAATTAAAATATACTTTCAAAAAATGCTCAAAATATATTTGTGTTATGTGACAGTGTTTTAAAATGGTTTGTAAGTTAATTTTTCCATTAAAGTAAACTTAAAACATAGATTTTTAATCACACGAACAGGTTAAAAATTAAAATGTTACAGGGAATAGCAAAAGATTTGTAAAATAATAATAAATTTAATAAATTAATAATTATTTTGTAAGCAATTTCCCATCGTACTGGTTTGTTTTATTTATATTTCAAATTTGTTTTATTTTCAGCTAAAATTCCCTAACAAAATGCCGTCGGCCGAATCGAAGATGTCTGCCATACGAATTTCGTGGCTCAGAAGAGGCGCAGGAGAGCGGAGCGGAAATAATGAAGCGCCATCATGGTGGCAGCAGAAGAGCCGGAAGAGGGAATGACAGCGAGGAAGAGAGCAGAGCGGAATGCCGTCGGAATGTTTGACATAGCGACTGCGGTGCCGGCAGCGCTGCCTGCGTAATGGTTGCCAAGCGACATCGGCGGCCATCATGGATGTGAAAAAGAGAGAGCGCCGCTCTCTCCCGCCGCCGCTGGCGCCCTCTCCCTCCCGCACACGGCACACTGTTCGCTGCGGCCATGCTGCTCTGCTCTGCTCGACACTCACCTGCGACGGCGGCTGTTGTGAAGTTCTTGCCTGAATTCCGGAGCAGCCGAAAAACAACCAACAGCCCAAACAGGATTGCCATCGAAACGGGCCGAATTCCGACTGAGTTTCTGCGACTGCGTGGTTACCAAAACAGAAAAATAAGAATAGCAGAAAAACAAACAGAAGCGGGAAGGCTGGAGGAACTTTGCCAGGGGTAAGTAAAGGGAATTAAGGGTGGCTGGGTTAGACAAAGAGGGATATAGTGGAAAATAGGGAGCTATGCGCAGGAATGTCCAGGCATTAGACAATACACAAACCAAATAGTTGATGTCACCGCTATCTTAACAAGAAAGTTAATCCAATTAGAAGATATTTTTTGATTATGAGAAGTCCGTTTAGAATTTGTTTAAAAATTTGGAAATTATTTGCAAATTTAAATATTTAAAATAAAAATAAATAGATTATAAGTACATCTGGTTGTAAAAAATTATTTAAATTAGGAGGATATTAAAAATGAATTAAAATTTTTTAAACATGTTAAGATATCTAGATTATTTTGTTTGTGGTATAGGCATATTTAATTTTATAATAAAATTACGAAGAAGTTTACTTTACAGTTATTTTATTCTACAGCAATTATTAAATAGCAAAATTAACATTAAAAATTACCAAATATTTAAAACATACTTTATTATTTATTTAAATATTAATTTTTTGTTTTTTATTTCTAAAATACAAAATATATTTTAATAAGATTTTGAAATCCGACAAAACTCAGCCGCTCTCTTGCTTACCAATACACTCAAACCCCCGCCACTCTCTTCCAATTGGGTTTGTCATAGTGTGCGTGCAGGCTCTCTTAGAAATGTTCTCTTAACCCCTCAGCTTTTGCATATGTATTGGTGAACTACGCTCTTAGACCGCTTCTCTTTTTGTATCTTTCTCTTTGTCACCACTGCACCTGTTCGTTTGGCGCTCTTTTGGAGCTCCATCCACCTCCGAATTTGTTTTCTTTTTTTGGCGCGTTGCTCGCTCCAATGTTTTTGTTTGCCTCGGCGCACGCTCTTCCCCGCTCTTCACTCCCCTGTGACAGCTGCCATTTGCTTATTGGATGCCGCTGCAGTTGTTCTTCCTCTTCCTCTTGCTTTTCCCACTGCGCCTCGCAGCTTGAAATCTTGTTAGAATTTAATAGAATCTCGAAGGTCCTGCGCAAGTTGCGCTGCTTTGGGGAAATGCAATTTCCTTTTTTACGATTTTCCAGCTTTGCCACTCGGCTTGCTATTTTTTCTCTCCTTCTTTTTGGGCTTGCATTCATTTTTTGAGGGGGGAGCAAGTGAGGAGGAGGAGTGCTGACTGGTGACTGTGAGGAATATAATAAGTTTCTCGCTCGCCTGGCAACAAAGTTGGATGCATTGTGGGCGGCGGCGGGTATCAAACAATGGCAGTGCTCTGCTTTTTGCTGATAAGAATGATTGGAGCAATCGCAAAAAACACAACAACAATGTGGGGACGGAAGACAGAGAGAGTTCAAAACAAAGTCTTTCTTCTCCAGCCATCACTTCCAATTGGATATTGTCTTCTGATTCCCCGGGGTTTATGACTCGGCTAAACTGGATTCGAATTGAGATCCCATCGCTATCGATGTCCTTGCCCATTAAATTGATTAAATAATAATAAATAATATTATAATAACAAAGGTCCAGGGCCAAGGGAAGAGTCCAAACGAGGCCAGCCAGCCAGCAAGTCGTTCGTGATAAGGTGCAGTTAATTCGTCACAGTTTCGCGCCTTCACCCACATAAACAAATCAATCGGATCGGAATATATACCTATATGTATATCTATGAATGTACATATGTACACGTGTGGCAATGTTTAAATATATCGCATTGTTTGTTATTGAAACAATGCGCCTACACATTCAAGTCGAACGAACACAAACATTTATTTTTCGACATTTCTCTCCGTTTGCTTTGTTTACTTCGCACATTTGAATAGAGCTAACGGCCAGGGGAGAGGTCAAATTTATGCATGACCTTCACGGATTGGAGAAATTAATTTGTGTTAACTAATTCATTGAGAAATTGCTTTTCGGTTAAATTATTATCATTGTATATCTTTATGAGCTGGGAAGAGGTCAGGTTTTTTTTTTAGATTTTTAGCATGCTTTTAGGACTCAGGGACTGTAGAAAAATATGAAATAGTTTCAAGCCTACATCATATTATACGTTTTTAGTTATTTATTTTTTAAATCCGGTATTTCATTTGACTTAATATTCAGTTTCGTTTCAAATCAATCACTAAATAAATTTCAAAATTAAGTCATATATTATTTAGCAGTTATAAATCCAATAAATTATCATTAATTATAATTAATAAGTTAAACATTCTGTTATCTTAACGATGTACCCTTTATTTTTAATGGGTTCAATATCGAATGTCATTACCCCCTCTTACACACTGGCCCAAAAACGGGTTCCTACTTAACTCTCCATTCGAAGCATATGGGGACTCGGACTCAGATTCAGATTCAGATTCGATACTTAAAATCACCCGATTGCGGTGCCAACAATAAAACATAAATGCAGGACTCGAACTTAAGTAGGTGCAAAAGGCGATGAATAAGCACAGGAAACAGTAAAAACTTAATACCGAAATCAATCTGTAAATTGGCGCAAATAACTCCTGCAGGGACATAAATCAGGGGGGCATTACGAATCCGAAGATCCTGAGATGCCGAGATAAAGCCACTTGACGGGATTGATGGCGAAAGCCAGGAGAACCTCGGAGGACGAGCAGCGGACGTCATAATCGTTTCAGTGACAAAGCATAAAATTTGAGTTTTACGATTTAACTGGGCCATAAAGCAACCAATTAGTGTCAGTGGCGGTGGCGGTGGCGATGGCAATGGGATTCCAGGGGGGGGTTCTTGCCCCTTCTTCTGGGTGGGAGGCAGTGCGTGTGGATTGAATACTTGCCTACTGCCTATGAGTGTGAAATGCTTTTAATTGCTTTATGATAATTCTGACAGCTCATTAAAAGAGTCCACAAAGCAGCCTTACTGTTTACCGTTTTCCGGCTACCGGCTACCGGCTACCGGCTTCTGTATTTCCCCCGCCACTTGGTATTTGCGTTTTCCGTTCAACAGACTTTTTAAGGAGCTGCCTAATATACGACTTCCCCAAGAACCCGAAGCTGAAACTGAACCTGAATCTGATTCTGAACTTGAATCCAACTCCAAGGCAGGCCCACGGTAGGGAGTCATAAAAGTGACGACAATTTCGTTTTATTTTTTATGACAGAGCGTCGCCTGCGGTCTCCAGTTCTTCATTTTTCCACCTGGTGAATCCTCTCCGATTCGCATGTGTGTGCGTGAGTGGGTGTGAGTTGTGCAGGTGAATAATTTTCATTGCCGTAAATCACTGTGTCAATCGCCGTTGTAATGGCCGTCCAATGGATGTACACGAAAATGGAGACATCGACGTAGATTTATGGCCAGAAAACCAGCGGGGGGAAAGATACAACAAAATGTGAATATATGTGAATATAATTAAAAAAGTTTATAGGGAAAATACATGTGTGTATATTTCATATATACCAATTTATTTATTAATTTTCCCAACGAAGACCACAAATAATTTCTCTTATCGCAATCAAGGGCCGCCTGTGGCAAATGCATTTACTAGAATCACCCTCAAGGCCCAGACAAATTGCATTGGCAATTATAATTTGATTGATCTGATTGATCGTGACTCGAACCATCGTCCGGCTTGGCCAATCGATTACAGTTTGGCTGGCCAAGAGCCGGTAGGCAACTTCCCAGCGTCAGAGTCATTGTTTATTTGAAAGTCAATCTTCAACCAGAGTGCTCGGCAGCGGCTTCAAACTCTTTCAAGTCCGGGATCCTCTGGCAAAGAACTCGCTACTCGAATAAATAAAATAAAATGGCCAGCAGGCAGGCTGACTGAATAGAAGGCTGGCAGGAAATTTGAAAACAAACAGAAGCGGCCCCAAGGTGAGTTTGGGTAAACAAAAATGAAGAATGTTCGCTGATTGACACTATCCGGTGCACATGCCTGGCAATTGGTAACTGGGGAATGCATTCCCATTCCCATTCACATTCCCATCTCCATTTTCATTCCAATTTCCATTCCGGACCCGTACCTGGCCCCCAGTCCCATTTAGCGTTTCCGCAGCGGCCATATTTCAATCGAACTGTCCGGGAATATATCTGATTAACATGGGCGGCATCCCCATGGGTTTATTAAGCCATAAATTAAGCGGGAATGCTTCTGCAGCTTTTGATGGATTGCTGCCTGGACTCTGAGCAGAGCTGAAATGAACCAAACTAAAACTAAACTATTCGTGCTGCCCCAGCAATTTTTCATTCCAACTAAAAAACGAGCGAAAAAAATTATTTAATTTACCTAAAAGCTTTTGCAGCTGCTGGCTTTTCCCAATTTTTCGCTGCATTCCTTGCCCCATTCTACACATTTTTTGTGTCTCTTTTTTTTTGACAAAATGAAATATTTAAGCCCCTAGGAGAAGCGGACTAAATCGAGGCTAGGAAACTTGAAATACTATATATTCGTGTGTATCTGTGTGTCCGCGTGTGTATCTCTGAAATGTCTAAAAGCATTTCTACTTTAGTTTTCATTTCTGGTTGTCGGTCTGCTTCTGGCATTCTGCCTGCAGCTCTTTGTTGTTCTCCTCCCGTCTCCTCCCCCATTTTATATTCTTTGATTTCGTCGAGTTTTCCCATTTCCATTGCGTACGTATCATCATCATCATCATCAGTCGCCCATTGTGTTTTCTTTTTTGTTTTTCCTCATTTTCCCTTTGCCAATTTTTTGTACATTTCTCGGAGGCCCCCAAAACACTCGAAATACATTTTGAGCTGAAGCGAGCAAAATTATAGGAAAATTAATAATGAAAACATGAAGGTTGGAGGTCCTAATTTAAGAAAAAATATTGCTGAATTTCAAGGTATTATTTATTCTACGTTAAGTCAAAAAGGAGTCCTTTTTTCATGTTGTTTAAAAATGTTTAGCCTCCATTTCATATTATGAGGTATTCAACTTTACTAATCAAATTTTTGGAAATTTCTCCAAGTGCATAATCACCTCACTCACTCATTCTCAACTCGTCTCCTTCGCATTTTCGTTTCGCATCATAATTTTCCGTTCGACGCCGACGACAACAAAAGGGAAACGACATTGAAAATCACGTTCCTCGGAAGCAGCCAAAGGAACTGCGAATTCCTTGGCCTGGGTACCCGTCCTTTGCCCCTCATGGTCCGATCTCTCCTCCTTTTTGGCCCCAACTCAACCGGCCGGAACGCCCACATAGTTCGTGTTGCGTATTTAGTTGGGACAACCAACCCAACAACACAAACTCCTCCTTAAGCACATCTATATATTGGTCTCCAAGGCCCCACTTCGGCAAGTCGGAGGACTTTTCAAATGTAAAGGCTGTAAGCAAAGCACGCGCCAATAAACGGGGAATCGAGTTGGCCAGTTTCAGATTTCCGTTACGTGTTCTTGGCCATTTACCGGCTCAAGCACGAGTCCTCCAGCTCTCTGGCCGATTCCATTTATCGGCCATTAATTTAATGCAGCAACTAATGTTGATCTGCCGAAAGTAAATCGGGTTAGTTTACGAAGGAGAACTAATTTACACATTTTCTAAGAATTTTGTAAAGAGCTAGAACAGGAAAGAAACTTTAAAGAAAGAGCAAACTCAGTAAAAATATATTTTCTTGTTATTTTAAAGGGGATTTCCATAATTCGCTAATTAATTTGCTTCATAATTTTGTTTTATGACTGTCATCAAAAATAAATAATAGAAACAAACATAAACTAAAAATAAAAGTCATAAATGAGGTCTTGAAGCCTGGACAAATTGAAGTGTGTCTATATAATAATATAGAGGGTTTAAATTACTGATGATTAAGCATAATAATTCCCTGCTGAACACAACCAATAATTAAGGCGATAAGAAAATAAACATATAAATACAAATATGTAGCTTTGTATATATTTTTTGTGTCTGACAGCCATCAAAATATTTTTCCCTCGCTTTGGGGTAATCGACATTATTTAGTTTCGCAAGTATTTGCATTAGTTTAATCTAGCCGAGCAGCGAGCCAAAGCTCAGCGAAGGGAAAATTATGACAGACTGATTGGCTGAGTGGCAGCTGACTGAAGGAAAATGGAAAATGCCGAAAGGAAGCTGGGAGAGGCGAGGCGGGGCGGTGCGAGAGTTCAATTTGTCTGGGCTGCTGCTTATCTTGCCGCGTATAAAAGCAAGTGAGCCACGAACTGCATTTTCCTTATTCCATCCGTTGGGAAATGTCGCTGCCATTAGCAGCCATCGTTCAGATACAGATACAGTGCAGCCGGAGGAGACCTTCGTGCTCTGCATTGCGCTGATTCCTGCATCTAGCCGCCATATGGCTTCAAATCGCACAGATCCACGGCGAACTTTCGGTGTGTGTTTGTGTGTGTGGCGTCATGTGCCAGTATTTTCATCGCCTTGGCGGAAAAGCGACCAATTTCCCAGGGGTCGTGCCATCACGAAAACTCGCACATGCGCACAAGGAAAATGGCAGTGGGCAAAATGGTTTGATGGGTGGTTGGAATGTGGATGTGGAGCAAAACTGGTTTCAGGCCACACGCGAGGCCTGATAAAGGCTGATTTTGCACCTCACTATAAAAAAAAGGACAGAGGCAATATGCTAAATTACCATTTAGAAAACCAGGATATCATAGCATTTATTAAATTTAATAAAGAGTAGAGTCCGAAAGAGTCTAAGGAAGATAAAAAGATTTAAAGCAGAATTCTGATTTCTTAATAATTTATAATTTAAAAAGTTTTAAAGTGAAATAATGCTAACGCATTTCTATATCATCTTTATTTAAAATCAAATAATATACAGATAGGCTTGGCTTCTTTTCTCATCATAAAAACTAAATGCATCTGAAAATGAGCACACAAATATTTAAAAAAGGAAATTACTTTAAGCCTCCAACATTTAAATTAATTAAGTAACTAATGCTCATGTGAATACTTTGCTACTCCCCACAAAACCACAGTCACTCCTTTTTGCAGTCATAATGCGAATAAAATATTAAAAGTTATTGCCAAAACCCGTTTCCTCCCTGCACCGATAGGGAATTATTTAACCAAAGCCGTGCCACCGCTTACCATAAATTGCAATTTATACCCAGCGGCAGGCTGAGCCGACCAGTTAACCAGTTTGACCAGACATGGGCCCCGAAACGGAGGCTCCATTTCGAATTGAATGAAGCAATCGCAATTAATATTTGTCCGATCAGATTGGACGGGGGAATCGGCCATCGCCATTGCACTGCAATTGCATCTGCATCTGTTTTATTTTTGGGTTCGTTGATCCATTCGAATGACCGCCATTCAAGTGTCCGCGATTCGCATTTGGTTTCCATATTTTTTACGACTCTGTCAGGCTCAGGGCACTCCCATCGTGAAGATGGTCAACTGGGGAACTATTACGAGTCCAGAGTCCATGGAAGATGCATTGGGAAATCAATTGTCATAACACAACAGAGATGCTAAATGAGTTTTCTTAAAAAACAATAAGAAATATGTAAAGTTGGAAATGATAGAAGCAAAAAAAATTATACAAAAATAAGAGAGTTAAAATAAATTTTATAATTAAAAATTTTTGTAAACTGCTTCAAGTAATTCAAATAAAAAATCCTCTTCTTCTTGAGACACAAAATATATAAAAAGGGAAAATTTTGCAGGATAATATACATACACTTTAAAATAGAATAACTTGACATCACTGCAAGAGACAGACTCCTTTTAGTGAGTTCGTTCAGCTGGGCAAATATTTGTACTGCCTGTCGGCATGTGGCAGCAACTATATATCCATAGATACAGATACCAGATCCCAGATCCATATGCCCAACCCGTTAAATAACAACAAAATGCAGAATACAGCAAATTGCAATTTATATGGCTGTCATAAACACAGAGTCTGGCTGCATCACTTTCCCTTTTCCGGGAATATTAGAGACGCTTCATTTTTTGACCAAAAAGTCTGTCTCTGTTTTTTTTGTCGGTAATTGCATTCAGAGCGTAGCACTCGCAGGTCTCTGGAGGAGGTACCTCTGACCCTTGGGTCGTAAACCCGTAAACCCTTTTCGCATATCGCGACCTCGACCGCTGAGCGCAGTGGGAGATCGCCTCCGACGTTCCATTTCCGCAGCAGGCGGCAGGATATTCGTGAGTTTACGTTTTTTACACTTTATGCATCTAAAGCAGGATGTTGAAATATATATTTTATATTTATTTTAATATATATGGGCTATGTGAAGTGGTCTCTATTTAAATTCAAAGTTTTTATTAACAATATGCATGTCTTTCCTAATTTTACAACTTCGGTGCAAGAAAACTCCATGTTCGCTTCACATGACACCTCCTCCTAAAAGTTTTCCCTTCCATCCGGAGCTTCTTTCCCTGGATTTGTTCCATCGTGACCCTTGTTGCGATAACAACGAGCATACATAAATAAATCGGAGCACGAGTGAGCTCCAAGGGCGGGGAAATTGATTGTGCCGCATTTTAGTTTCCATTTCCATTTGCCGGCTGCAGCTAATCTTCGGGAAAACGAAAAATATTAATGAGCCAAAGTTTCTCTTTTATGGAATTTCGATACTGACAGACAGACAGAGACAGAGAGGAAAGCGGGAAGCCAGAGGAAAACTCCATCACTTTGGCCTGGACATGTTTGTCATTTACAAGTTGCGCGGCCAATTACTTTGAGGACTCGAACCTCGACCACTCTACTCCTCGGGAAAGCGAAGGGAAAATGGCTCCCAGTCTCCGGCTGCTCATTATGAAAATGAAAGCAGGGAAAGCCGTTTTCCGCCAGAATTTATGCACACGAGCATATTCCATTGGGGAATTCGAGGTCGCTCGATTGCCGTCTGTTTGTCTATCAAACAAGGAAACTAAAAAGTTTTTCGCAAAAAGCACACAAGCTCGCATGAGCACGGAAAAGTGAGGAAAAAAATTGATGACGCCGTTGATGAGAACGGGGGCAGATGGCTGATGGCGAAAACAAACAAATACCATATAGACAAACAAGCAGCAGCGACCACTCGACGAGACAGAGACTACTGGGGGCGTTAAATGGCGAACGGGCAACAGGGAAGGGGCAGTGGATGGGGCGTGGCAAAAGGGCACACGACCTATATGAAGCATAAAAAAGTACACAGGGAAAAATGGAGTATCTAGAGGAGATAAATGTTATCTTTAATAAACTAGGGAAAAGCTTATCTACTTGAATCCAAAGAATTTTTTAAAACAATTTAAAGAAACCCTGCTAACTTTAGGAAATGCAATCAATTTACTTTCCAAATGACAACTCCTTTTCCTCTTTCTCAGAATTTTTATAATTCCCAGAAACAGAAGCATAATTCCACCAATTTATTATAACCTAAACGAGAATTTCTCTTTGTGTATATTGTACATATATGAAGCATCGATGTCGACATAATCGAATAAGCGACGGGTAATGGGGCGCACGGAACACGGAGACCCGCAACTGGACCCCATGGAATATGAATGCATCTCGAGCATCTCCATATAAATGTCCCTCGATGGTGCGTGAGAGTGTCCTGGGCCCTGTGTCCTGAACTCAGAATCCTGCGGTCCAATCCCCGGGAAGCAACTATGAATTTATTGTATATCTTTTCTGCTTTTCCGCAAACATGAAAGCGCACTCTGAACGGATGCGGGGGCTAATGGGTTGGGGGAGTTTTGGTGGTCGGTCGGTGGGCCGAAATGAATTGAAATAAAATGATAAGCGTGAAATAATAATGAGGAGCGTGTTCCGGCATAAATCGGTTTGCTCTCCAACCCCACCGAGCGGCTGTTGGGTGTCGGCGAATCGGGAGTATCTTTTGGGTCCTCGGCCGGACGGCCATTTGCCATTTTGGGTGGTCTGTAATCCATGTAATCGGCTGTGAAAAGTGCTTTACATACGAGTCCGCTTACATGGGCCGGGAAATGGTGTGGAACCTTATAGGAAAACTCACACATGAGTAGGGAATTTTCACCAATACAGTAACCCTTCAATTAATTTGCTGTATTTATTTATTATAAAGTTGAAAATCCGCTTCCATCTGTTAGTTGAATAAAATATTTATTTATATACATTTAATATTAAAAATTTTCTATATGCCATTCTTCAATATCAAATTTATATTAAGACACCCATTTACATTATACAAAACTTAATTTTACCATTTTCGTTGTGCCATTCCAGCTTGATTACCCGTCGACCCCTGGGGCGAGGACTTAACCCGACGGCAGCTGCTTCAGGTGAGTCTCCTTCGCGACCTTTTTCCTTATATTTACCTCTATATATCTATATATGCATGAAAAATAAAAGTTATAATAATGGGGATGTGCATAAAACTCGGCAGATGCCGTCTGGGCCAACTATCCAATTGAATTGGGTCGCAGGTGCAACTCAGCCGAGGGAGAATTGCTTCCGAACACTCCAAATTTCGCATGCCAGTTTCCTTTTTTATTCGCAAACATGATTTTTGCTAAATTACACTCACTGTGTACGAGTGTGTGTGGCATATGAAATAGTTGAGACCCAAAGTTGTACCTTTTGCCATTTATTTTTCACATCCACAGCCAGAGTCGATATGAAAAAAAGGCAAAAGTTGATCAAATAAATGGCGAAATTTCCATATTCCGTCGATAAGAACGGAAACGTGTAGCTCGAAGATTTCCATCAAGTCGAATCCGAATCGCAATAGGAATCGCAATGGGAAAATAGGAGGGCTGGCGAGTAACAAGTTGTGCGAATCCTGAAACCGGGAGTGGTGGTGGGAGGACCTTCCTTGGGTGGCAGCAGGGAGGGATGGCTGCGCGGGCAGGTATGCGGCACGACTACAACCCCCATCGCTTAGCTAAGTAAATGGGTTGGCTGACGAACGTGACTTGGCCAGGACCCAAATACCCACACCCATATCCTGGCACTGGCACTAGCTTCGGTTGTTCCGAGCACATGTCTCCTCCAGCTCCAGATATTAGCAATGGCTACACTATGGCAGGGTATACAAAAAGGTAATCGCAAGCAAAAGTTCAGCTTAAAATGGGAAATAAATTAATTTAAATATGCGGGTTCTTAGGGAGTCCTTTAATAGTAATCTTACCCAAGATAACTTTATTAAAATTCCATCTTATAATGTTTAAAGTAAGTCTTTTTTCATTTCGTCTCCATTATAAAGCCGTAGTTCATAATTTTCCTGAAAAAGATACTCTTTTTCATAGAAATTCCTACAGTTCAGTTCACTTTGCATCCCACCGTGCCTTCGCCTAGCTTTTTTCTACCTACGAAGCCAGCCAAAAGCCAGTCACGATTCCAAACTAATGAGGAATACACGTAATTACATGTGGTTACGCAATATCTGAAACTTGGATCCAGCACGGGGAATCCCGCCCCCACATGGCTGCTTTGATGATACGGAATCAATGCCCTGAGACAACCCCAGAAATTTAATAAACACGCAAGTGCACGGAAGTGAATTATCCCGTCAGTCAATTATGTATGTTGTTGTCCCGCCCTGCCGAGTGCTTCGCTCGCTTAAGACCTGACTTGGACCTGGACTTCTCGTTGTTCTTGTTGTTGGGGTTTGGGGCCTCGGAGCTGATGTCTTGAGACGCCACATAAATACCTCGTTTATTTGCCCTTATTTTCTGGCTGTGTGCCGAGTTGTTCCGGTGTTCCTGCTTCATTAAACGCCTGCCACACTCGCTTCAATTGGTTGCTTTATTTGTGGCTTCAATTTGCCAGCCCCTTGTGCTTTTTAATTAAATCGAAGCCATTGCCAAAACCTAATTAAATAGTCCCTAGATCGTTTCGAAGGAGTGAACTTTGCTGGCATATTGTTTACCTTGGCGCAAATGAAAATAATAAAACGTTAGTTGGAGGAGCAGTTGGGAATAGATAAGGAAGAAAATAAGGCTTAAAAGGTTGCCGCGGAAATAAAAGTTAATATCAAGGAGTAAAGTCAGTAAAAATTTAAATGACCCTAGTAATTTCTTGAAATAGTTGGAATTTTATGGTAGTTTGTGAGACAAAATAAAATTAATGGGAAAGGGGAAAATAATATATAAACAAATCTATAAAATTTAAGCAGGACAAAATTTATATTGTTTCGTTTTTATTAATCCTTTTATAGAGCAAGAAAAAGTATGTAAAAAGAAGACCAATGTCAACTATTTAATTAGAGAAATAAAGAATAATTTCTGGTATTTTGCAATTGCAAATATAGGAATCCCTGCATACAGCTGTCTTTGCATAAATACAACAAAATTTCCCACAATGTTAAAAATATTATTCAAAATTTTCTCTGATAATTCCTCACTGTCCGTGTTTACACGAAATTTGTTTAAACCAAATTGTGAAGAAATTCAAGGCACCACACTCAGATGGATGAGGGATGTGCCTCTGCAGCATTTGCCATGTCTGAAAGCCTCTAAATAAATAATGAAATTACGTCTGCAGGCGGACAACTCCATGTAAGTGGCTCCGGATCGCTCGAATGGGAGTTCATTTGAAATTTTAATCAGCGCTGCGTGCTGCAAATTCCAATTGCGCCGCCGAATTGAATTAATTTAACTAATTTCTTGGCTACATTTGCATGGCAGAAGCCTCTCTACGGCCGCTCCCCGCTTCGAGCAAGTTGATTACATTAAAGATGCGCAATTAGAAGGGCCAGAGTGAGCGGGATGAGGGGAAGGGTTACCCGGATGAAGGACCGGAATGGCCAAAGCTTGGGTTGGGCCACCTTCCGACTTCATTAAGTGCCAGAAGGTGCTGCCAATTTGCAGCTTTGGTCCACCGCCCTCACCTGTGCGGCACTTTGTGGACGGGGGATTAGTTAAAGAGCTGCCCCTCAAGTGAAATATTAATGACCAGTCTGCATGAGCTGGGGAAATGAAAAAACAAGCGGGAAAAATTGTGCCTGCAAAAGGAAAAGTTGAAAAAGGAAAGAAATTAACTGAAGAAAGCCACTATGAAAGGGAAAAAATTCTTTTACTTTAAAAATAAATGAGAAATAACTTCTAAAAATTACTAGATTTGGGAAATTATTTATTAAAAGTATTAAAAATTTATTTTTGAGATTATTAATTGTGCAAGATATATTTTTGTATTAAAATTAAAAGCTTTCGAGTTCATTTATTTTTCCTATTTTCCAGTTCTGACATTCTGTATTTTTTTGGGAAAATCTTGCTGTCTGCTTCGCCTGTGATTTATTTGCGTCAGAATTCCGAAGGCCGCGGCTAATTAAACAAGCCAAGTACAGAAGCACCTTCGGGGGCCACAGTGGATCGGCATCCAGAGAAAATCGAATCGAATCTGCCACAAATCGTAAACAAACTTTTGCCGGTTCAGTGGGAGTTCAGTCATAAACAGCTGCACACCGAACGGGTTCAAGTTGAGCCAAGAAGCTATTTCAAAATGTACACTAAGAGAAATGCTATAAAAATTTTAAATGAAATTGATTCGAAATAACTTACTATGAAAGAAATTTTCTATCTAAAAAATATTAAATCTGCAGGTGAAAAAATATTATTCTAATTACTTTAATATTTCAAATAATCAAGTACACTTTTTGTTGTGTATCTGGAACAAAGTACGGAAACCATCTGAACTGGGATACCATCGAAATCGAATTTAGAACTCACTCTAGGAACAGTGGGCATAGGAGTTCTAGTAGAGTAAAGTAGCAACCACTATGTCAGGGTAGCTCTTTCTCTCTCCCGCTTCTACTGACCCTAAGCGGCCTGCCTGCGCACTCTGCTGCCCTGTCACACTCGCACTCACTGACACTGGCACACGCAACCAGGTAGAGCCGGCTCCTGGAGCGGCGGCCATTGAAGCTGGCGGCCATTCGCTCCCCTGCCAACCCCTGCCACGGCCGTCGTCTTCGGCCACTCCTGGAACTGAGGCTGAAACTGCGCAAAACAAAACGAAATCCCTCACAAGCTCACGTAACCTGAAATTGACTCGAGACTTGAGCCTGAATCGAGGTGAAAAATCTGTTGTTGTTGGAATTAAATTTATATTCTAGGCTGCAGTCTCCGCCCCCTCCCGTTCCCTTTTCTGACCCCCGCAGACTGAAAACTGAAATTTGTTTGGGTTTTTAGGGGGGACTCTGCGTGTGCGTGTGTTTTGCTTCTGACTCATAGAGAGCCACATTCGTTGTATTATTTTCTTTTTGTTATTTTTTTGTGTATATATGCGTGCTGGGGCACATTTATTTACATTTTTTAATGCACCCAATAAAGAAAACAAAGCACAAACAAGTTTTCTTCGGCCATTTATTTTGCAGCGCTGCTTTATTTGTTTTTAAGTGGGCAAAGCAACTTGACTCGCAGATATTTCGTGAAAGAAACTTATGTTATTTTTGATTTATGTGACATACTTTTTAATGAAATGACATTTTCAAGAAATTTATTTATCTTACAGAGTTAATATATTTGATTGGTAATAAATTAGATGGAAAAAATATTTCTTTATCAAAGTTTATTGTTATTTTAAATATGAAAATGAGAAATAATATAATTTAAAGCATTAGATTTCTTATTTTTAATTCAGTTTAAAAGTGTTTTCAATTCAATTATTTGCTCTTATTTTTTAGCAATTGAAATACAATTACAGATTAATTAATTTTAAATATAATTTATTTTATATAGAATTATATATTCGATAAGCCAATGTTGGCATAGTTATGCCTGAATTTTTTATTACCATTTCCAGCGAGAGGTTCTCCCAGAGTTCTGGGGAGCATAAAATATGAATGATGACCCTTGTTGCAGGGGCAATTAACTTGCGGTGCTGCATCGTAATGTCTGCCAATCTCCAGGAGGGGAGATTGAGATTAGAATAGAGCTCTGTGCAACTGGGGCAGGGGAGTCGAGCGTTGAACCCAGCTCCAGCTTCAGCTCCTAGTACGGATCCGCATAGAAATGGCTACATTTCGGGGTCCCTCTCTGGTTATATGGCCAAAAAACTCGCTCAGCCCGTGGGGAGTGCGCAAACTTTTTGAAAAATTCATATTATTTCTAAGTAGTTGCGGGCACAAACTATGAACTATGACCTCCGCCAGCGAAATTGCGCGGCTTACGAGTGCGAGCTCCGGGGAGCAATCGAGGGGCCTTATCAGGGGGATTTATGCCAAATGATGGCAGATTGCCAAGCTGCCGAAAAGAGAGCTGCAACTACTACACACTGGCTGGGCGGGGATTCGGAGATGGAATGGATACGGATTCAAATGGCAATGGCCACAAAGCCACGGGACTGTGGGGCTGCAAGGGCGGGGCAACATGCTTTTTAGTGTGTCTGTCTCTCCACAGCTTTTCTTTTATTTTCCCTCATTTTTCCGCTTTTTCCTCAGTTGTTTTTTACAATTTTCTCTCGAGTATAATGGCTAGAAAAAGTTGCGCCATCCCCGGGAATTCAACTAACTGAACAGTGGGTATCAGGGGAAAAACATAGAGCGAGAAGGGAAAAGTAATGTTTTTTAAAGATTGACTCTTTCTCTTTTGTTATGATGTTGTGTGTTCCTCTTCATAGGAAATATATATAATACATTAAATTGGTTTATTCAGTTAATTGAATATCTGATCCCACTGTGCGGCGCTTGACATTCGCCTTCTGCTGCGCTGGCCCTGGCAGTAAGCAGTTGGCAGTTGGCAGTCGGCATTGCCACCGTGGAGCCAATTTGTTGCGGTTCATCAATATGCCACACCACACACACATCCCGCATCCCCCTTGTAAATATTCCCGTCTGTATCCACATCTGTAGCCACATCCCGCCAAATGGCCAGGCAGAGGCTCGAGACCAAGCTCCCGGGGAGCCAACCAGAATGCCATTCGGAGCCAGGCGCAAACGGATGCGGATGTGGTTGGGCGGCTCGGCCCGCCACGTTCCACTCCCCCGAGGGGACGGGGAGGCGTGGCAGTGGCCGTCGAGGAGCTTAAGTGGCTCCACGTACTGCTGCTGAAAAAAATATGTGCATAAATTTAAAGAATCTCAATTTACTTGGCCCGTGTTCTCCTCCGTTCTGTGCCGGCTGCTGCGAGATTTCGTCTCCATTTCTCTGTCTTTTCGATTCTTCAATTCTTTACACTGTACGATATTGGAGGGTCTTTGGTGTTCAGATTTTAAGATTTATTAAGGAATAGAAGCTGTAGAGAGATTTATCTTGTATACTTTTATTAGCTACTGGATACAAATAAACGAAAGAATAATGCAGATTATGTCCTGGAAAATACTAAACGGTTTTCAGCCTCCTTATAAATGTCTTATATATCCGAGAGCCAAGAAAAGGTTATAGTATCTAGTAATTTGTCAATCTTTTATTGGTTTTCTGTTCTTTTAAAACTTGTCCGTACTTTCTCACTGTGTACCTGCTCAGCCTGGTGATTTGTGAGCTCAATTATGGTACATTTTCTTGTCTTGCCCGCCGCCTTCACTTCCACTTCCCCATCTATGTAGTATATCCACCGCCATAGCCATTCCCTGTCGCTCCCGCTCCACCTTGGCAGTGGTCGTTTTTTGTGGTTGTCACTTTGTTATTTATTCAGCGCCATGGAGCTGGCAGGTCTGGACTTGGATCTCTGGGATTGGGATCGGGATTGGGACTGAGGGTTGCGGCAATGGAACCGGGGACCTGGCACTTGGTTCCCTGAACAGAGGATGGAGATGGCGATGCCGATGCCTCGGCTGTTAATGAGTTCGTTCGTCTTCGCAGCTCCGCATTTGGATGCTAATGAGTGGATGGCATCCAATAAATTTAGTTCGCGGGCTTTGCTTTTATCGCTCCACTTGCATAATTCTGTTCACATTCTGTGCGCTGCAGGGTTGCCTTTGGGGGTACATAGGTCAATAGAAATTTATGGGTCGCATTGTTAACGCCACTGATTACAAATTATTTGTATTGTGTGTATTGCCCCCTTGCAGCTCTGCAGAGGCCTTGGTGCCTGATTACTGATTGCTTTTTACTATATAAAATATATAGCGAAGATATCCTCTGACCACTAGCTGCTTCCAGATAATATTTAGGGGTTGCTTAGTCTGGGTTCTCTGTTTGTTGTAAAAATAAGCAAATGAACTATATTCTTGGTACTCGTATAAAGGCTTGAGATAGTCTGCTTTAATTTCATTAACTCAGTCACTAGATTATGTCTGGGGTAAATTGTTTAGTTTTATATTACAGTAAGACATCCGAGCGGATTAATTCATTCATTATAATTTCCACCATTTAAATCGGTGTAAGCTTTCACGGTCCACTTAAATATTCCTGATAAACGCTTTACAAAACTAATTGGTTGATAAAACTAAATGGTTTTTCCTTTCCTTCTTCTTTAAATGTTATCAAAATACAGCCTTTGTTTTAAATAAACTGCCGCCTGGCTTACTCAATCATGGAAAAAACAAACTGAATAAAACTTAATAAATACAATGAATCAATTAAACACCAGATTTGTCATCAAATAAGTTATATTTAGAGTTTTGTTTAATGTTTAATTTTTAAAATAAAATTATACTGAAATATTAATAAATATTTAAGAACTTGATAAAATTCCTAAATTAGTTCAGTAGCTCATTTATTTTATTAATTCAAATATTTCTTAATTCATTTTATAAAATATGACAACAAAGCGTTGCTATATTTTATTAAAATATAATAAAAAGTGTTGTCATATTTTATTAAAATATAATAACAATTTATTAAAGAAAAGTATTACAAAATCCTATAAATTTTACTTAAATTTAAAATATTTTCCTTCATAAAACATAATCCTCCCACTAAACTTCCTCCTTCGATTGCAAATAAAATACGTGAAAAATCTCACACATCGATTTTTGACCCATTCCAAATTATGGCCAAGTAAAAATAGAAGCTCTGCATGCTTATAAACTTGGCAGAAAATCGCCTTCAATCCGCAACTCCGTCAATTATCGTCATGACAAATGTTTTCTCCAATCGGCGCGTGGATAATTGTCAAGTGACAAACAAGATTGTGCGTCTGTCAAAGCTAACCAGATTTACGCAAATTCCTCTCGGAAGGGGGTGGCTGGGGGAGGGAGAGCGGTACCCACTCCAACTGGAGGACGGCCATTGGAGTGGCGTCTCTTATCTGACGCTTGACAACTCCAATGGGAGCGGCATTCAGACGCCTCCTGGTGGCTGAGCTGAGAAGCTAACGTCCAACTGGGAGATACAATTATCCTTCGGCTGCAACTGCAGTCTCGAGAGAGAGGCAGATAACCACACGCCGCCAGGGGGCGCTGGCGCTGCTATAGACAAATCCAGTTTATCTGCCACTCGGGCGGCCATTTTGGATTTATCTGGTGCCCCGGCATTCGGCACTTATGTGCGTCCTTTTCTCGCACATGCGCGCAGCGTTGTCTCGAGGCGTGGCAATGCTAGCGTCGACAGCAGCAGCAGCAGCGACAGCAGCGTCACCCACGCACACCATTGCACGCACAAATACAGGCACAGAGTATGCCCCACCACCGACCCCTTTGTCCATGGCTATATCATCGGAGAAGAAGGGGTCTCCCAGCGCGTGTCTTCCATTATCCGACGGGGCCAGGCCAGCCTGGTTGGCATGGCAACGCGGGTTGCAAGGGACTCAAGCTGGGGACCTAGGCCCTGGGATTTGGTTTCTGGACTGGGAATTCGATGCCGACATCCATGCAGAGCAGCAGCGGGTTCGAATGCGCATGAATAGCGCAGCGTTGTTCAGATACTTCCAGAGATAAGTTCAGAATATAGATTTTAAAATTAAAGAAGGTTTATTTTCCACTAGAGTTCTGCCGTGAAGGAGGAATAGGGAATAATGATATATGTTTAGAGATTGTTTTATTGAAGAAAAGATTTCTAGATTGTTTTAAGAAGTATTTATTATATTCTTATACTTTTTTATGCTAAAGTTTCTTATGCTTTATTTAAATATAAAACTGCCAGTAATAATAGTTTAATTTTAATCTTTAAATTAAAACAAATGGGATTTTCTAATGAAAATGTTACTTTCTTAGTTATTGTATGCTCTTTAAATATTTTGAAATTGATAACAAGTGTTTTACTCATATTTTTATAATACCTACAACATTTTTTTACTTTTATTTCTAGAGGAAAGCCTTTTTGGATACTTCCAAAATCGCATTTTAAAGTTTAAAGATACTTTCATCGTTTATTTTTAAAGCACGAAACAAATACATATACTTCTGAAAATAAAAAAGTCAGTAAACGTATTAAACAAATTAATTAGGTGATAAACCCGAAGGATTAATATAGATTCATGTCAAAACCAAATAAAACCAACCGAAATAAGTCTCAAAAACTAAGCAAGCACCTTGCCGACGGCTATTGGAGCTCCATTAGAAGTCCCCCATATCTTTCCATTCGTAATTTGCCTTTGTACGCGATTACCCCTATGCAAATTGGCATTCTTTGGACCACACACTGGCAGCCAGCAGCTAATTGTCAATTAGCGGACAAATGCTAATGGCGAAGGCCATTGCCGGAGACCGATTCAAGTGGAAGTCTCGCTGACTTGACTAATTGAGTCCAGAATTCATTCAGGCCACGATTTTCTGGGCTCTGGGGTTTTGGCGAATCTTAAATTCGCCCCGGCAAGTGGCCATGTTTGCATATCCATTCATTCGAAAATAAACGCAGCTAAATTTGCATAACTGAAATGCAGAATTTATTTTAATACTGGCATTGCATAAAACGTACTTCTTTATATGCATTCACACTCCCGTTGAGGAGGACGGGGAAGGGGATGAGGATGAGGATGCGGATGCCAATGGCGGATGAGGTCGGAGCTGGGGAATCGGGATCCAGCTGGAATTACAAGAGCAATTTATGCAAATGCCCCAACTGGAGACTCCAGTCGACTCGCCTCGACTCCATGTCTGTGCTCGGCGGCTGGCCAAGATGGAATATTTCAGTCACGTTAATTCATTCACGTTTAATTCAGGAATAAAGTTCGTAACTTATTTTGTGCTCATAATGCATGCAAATTTATTACCCCTGCCGACTTGGCCCCAGCAGGTGAGTCCATTAAGTGTTCGATTTACATCCGATGGCCAGGCATTCTCCCGCTGATTTATACGTATCCAGGCTTCAGTCCTGTATCCAGTCGCAGCGTGCACTTTGTGGGTCCCTGTGTCTTAACGACTTGATAAGTCGCTTTTTCCCCACTCCTTGTCCCCCCCAGCAGCTGCCACATTTCCTCCCCGAACACCGGAAATAATTAAATGAGACGAAGTTCTGCCATATTGGTTGAGGCAGAGGAGAGAGGTGACGAATTTCATTAGACAAAACTGACAAAATGTCACCAACTGCCGGCTGGGGATATAAAAAAAGTTGGACAAAAATATTGGCCAACACTTTTCCTGGCCAAATTAAAAGAAAATGCTGGCTCAAGTGTCTGAAGTAGAGGAGTGCTTAAGGGGGGGTTGTGGAGGCATAAGTGATCCCCCGAAACGTTTAAAGAAACTAAAATAATTATACTATTTTTGTTATCTATTTGAAAATTAACGAAAACTATGCTTTCAAAATTGATATAAAGTGATGTAGCACAGTCAAAAATAGTTACAAGTTCCTCAAAAAACTTTCCCAGCTTTTCTTTCTGGCCTCCGGTTTATTCACCTTTAAGGCCAGACCCAAACGGGCCTTTGACTCGGTTGGAGTTCAAGAAAACAAACAGACGCCGCCTGAGTTAAATGATATATATATATTTTCATAATTCCATATTTGCCGAGCTTATTTTGGGTTGTTTTGTTTGTACACTTATGTAGGTGTGTTCCTCCTCCTGCCGAAATAGAAGTCAACATCCAGGCAATTGGGGCACTTACTGTATAAACGAAGGGAATCGTTCCACATACACTGACAGAAATCGGTTATAGTTAGTTTTGCAAAAAAATCAAACCAGATATGGACCTCCTATGGTTATGGTAATTTTGATGAGATCGTTAGTTTATGGCTTTATAAATGAAAGTAATAAAACTTTGATGCGCATCTTTAATTTCTGAATAATAGCGTGTTTATTATTTTTTATTTCAAATGATTTCTTTATAGAGATCTAATGACTTTGAATCTAAAAGTTTGCCAATATAAAAAGTAATTTATTGACCATTTTATATCTTTAAGTAGTGTTGATCTTTCCAATTCGATTTCCCTCAGTGCAGTGCCATGGAACGTCACTTGGCTGAACTGCAACGGCTGCCATCAGGCGAAGCCAACCGACGAAGTCAAGCGACTTCCTTCCCGCCCCCAAAGGAACACAAAGGCATTCCGCATCCGGAATGGGAACGAAGCCATTCTTCCGAATCGTTGCCTTGTGCACAAATAAAGGCAAAGCCAGGGCACGGAATAAGTGCCTATACGTTCCGGATTCGGTATGCGGGGGGGCGGATGGGGATGGCAGGACAGCGAGATTGCGGGACTCCAGGAGTGCGAGATTCCGGATTCACTGGCCGTGTCCGGCATGCGGCATCCTTATCCGGACCCGCTGCAACTGCTGTGCAAATAATGGGAGGGAAATCGCTGCCTCGGGGGCGGCAGACGACACCTACAACGTCCACGGGGATTGCAGCCACTCGAAAGAGATTTACTTTTGGCAACTGCTGCTGCTGCTGCTGCTGCTGGCTCAAAGGGCGTGTAATCGGGGGTGGATCTGAACGGCTCCTCCATTTGGCCAACTCCATCTGCGTCTACATTTCGGGACGTCGACACGTTTGGTGTTGGCAAAAGTTTTCTCATTTTGGCAAGATGCTCGCTCGTAACGAAAATTGTCGAGTTCGCCAAAACGCCGATGGGATGAAAGGAATGGAATGGTAGAGTGGCATGGTTGAGCGAGGGTCTGGCTCCTGGGTCTAGCTTCCGCCCGAAGTGGAACCGCATGCACTGGCGACATTTCTCATTAAAAGTTTTCCACATTTTGTTGTCTCAACAAACATTCTTATCAGCAGACAGAAGCCATTCCAATAACGAACCCCCAAGAAGGCGGCGAGTGCACAAAGCCGAAGGGAAATCGGATCGGAAGACAGGTGTCTGACAGCTTAATCGGATATAATGAAATATGGCTGGCTTAATTAATAAAGAGCTTGGTGGTAGTCAGGGAAAGGTATTGGGGGTCTCAGAGGTTTTTTGGTAAGAGAGGAAAACTTGGGGAAAGCTCAAAGGAAAATGGGGAGATATTTTAGATATATATTTGATTATAAATGCATGTCTCAATATCACAAGAACACAGCTCAAAGAGTTAACACATGTTAGCAATATTTATATTTAAATTCCAAGTTAGCTTTGGCAGGAAAAAGTAGCTTTTAATTTGAATATTACAAGATCTGGCTAATAAACCTTAATTCCTAAGCATAAGCCGGTGTTATTTACTTAGCAAACTATTAATTTTTCTCAAGCCATAACTTTAGTTAACCGATCAAGAGGTAATAAATTAAACCTAACTGTTTCAGCAACATTGTATGCTCCGATAAATAAACCTGACTGGCATCGATCTCTGAGCTCTATGCACGTTTCTTTCAGAATATTTCAAGTCATTTCAATGCCAACTCTTTGCTAGGCCTTGCCTTGAGTGTGATTATTTCCAGTTTTTAAGGGCCAATTAAGGAAATGTGCCTTGCCTATGCCACATTGCTGCAATAAAGTATGAAATGATAATTTCCAGAAACAGGAACAGTAACAGAAACAGCAGACCTTGAAACTAAATTGGGCGAAACCTGCGTGCAATTATCGTTAGTTGTTTTGCAAAGGGTTAAGTCGCGTTAGACAAAAGGGTTGGGCTTGGGCCCGAACGGATGGTTTGGCTCAATGTCAGTTTCGTATGGCTCATGAGGCAATAAAACAAGGTCGGGACATAAAAAACAAGGCACAAGGACAATGCTTGCCACCCACACACACACACACTCGAGGAACAAGGAAGCGAAAAAATAACTCGACAGAGCCAGTTTAAATCCTCGCATTATGGCCGCACAGTGGGCCCATTCACCTTCTTGCGGCCGAAGAGCGGAGCGATCTCGCTTTCGATGCTGACCCGTCACAGTTCCACAGTCCCACGTTTTACGGTCTACGAGAAATGGCCGTAAAAAGTGAGAGTCATTAAAAATTTTACTGCTTCTCAAGGTCGTCGCCGGGGATTTTATGTCACTTTTTATGGCCTAGCTGCTGCTGCTGCTGCTGTGGCTCTGCCTGTGACTGTGGCTCTCGCTACACGGCCATTGCCAGAGTTCCAGTCCACTCTTAATCGGCATCGACTGACCCAATTTCCGTCTGGGATCGGGGAAATACCTGGCCAATTGGATCAATCATTTTATGGATGGCCATTTGCATGGCCGAGTTCAACGAACTCTGTGAGTCAGCACAGTGGGAAAGACTCTAGTAACAGTGGGTGCATTTGAAAGTCTTTCTTTTTATTTAAATAAAATTTAGCATTTCAGATTTAAATCAAAATAATCTAAAAAAAAATTCTATATTTATTGCAATAATTCTTCTGATAGGGGAAACATTTCATGGTATATCAAAGACAGACATAATGTCATTACAATTATATGCTTTGCCTATTGCTTAAATAAACCTTCTTTTGCATAAAAATAAATAAATATCTCTCCCAGATAAGATATTAGCAAATGATGAAACACAAACAATTATTGCAACTCAAATATTTAAGACAAACCAAAAGCGTTTATTAAAAACTCCACAGAAGCTCCTTCAGCATCTGGAAAGGAGGTAAAACTTGAACCAAAAGTTTCGGTTTATTAACGAGAATCAAAAGTTTTCTGCTTGCTGCATAAAATATTTAATATATTCGCTTGGCTTTCATATCGCAACAGCACACACATACTCTTGAATCCTTATGAAAGTTTTTGCCGCCTTTTGCTCTTAGATGTTCGCCGGCTTATTTGCGAATTTCGTGCACGCCTCAGAAGCTGGCAGAAAAGTCGGAGCATTTCTGCTTAGTGGCAAGTGCCGAAACTAAATCCAATAACTATATGCTGAAACATTCATGAGCGCAAATTGAACACGTTCCTGCGTCTGGCTCCTGCGAACCGAACTCGGATCCCGTCTTGGCATTAAGTTCAATTGAGCTTGGTTAAAGCAGCAGCAGTGGATGGGATTGGGATTGGGTCTGGTCCTGGGATTGGGACTGGGTCCAGACAGGTCCTCCGGGGGCCAACGCACTCGTCACTGCAGCAGGACGAATTATCCACACCTTCTGCAAAAGAGTAACGACCATTTTGATTGCAAGTATTTCTCGCAGACGTTTCCCCGCATTTAACAAAAATGGTGGCCAACGGTGGGAAATGGTGGGAAATTCCTTCACTGATTGCACGTTTTCCATTCAGCTGGGGGCCACCGCTCGGGCTGTGCATTCCTTGCCACTTCCCTCCCAGAATAATTGAATCGAAAAATTGCTTCGCTTCATGAAAGGAATCCGCTGTGACATTCAATCCAGGACAGTATATCTTGAAATTCAATTTGATTTGTGATTGAAGAGGAAGCTCTGGAATGGAGAAGGAGTTTAGGGAAATTGTGAAGGAGCTAAGAAATCCTTTTGACTGGAACAATTTATATTTAGAAGTGGAGAATTTATACAAAAACTATATTGTTTTGAATGAAATTAAGTTTAAGAGTTCTTGTCATTGTTTTATGGCTTTGGTGTTTAAAGGGGATTATTATAATAGTTTTCTAAAAGTTTTTGAAGTTTCCAAACCAATTTCTATATAAAAATTAAAGAAGTTCCAAAGTTTATTTGGAAAATGCACCTTTATTTACATTATTTACTATTTTTTTTATAAATAATACTTACCCATTGTTGTTTACCTATACAAAAAAATGAAAATACAATTCCGCAAAAGAAAAACAACAACCAACCCCCTTTAACAGCTGTTTGGAATTATTTAACCCTCGAAATTCCCGCCACCTTCCGAAATCGAGAGACTTAAGAGAGTCAAAGAGAGAATTTTGGGGCTGTCGGCAAATGGAGCTGTGGGCATCGGCACAGGGTGACTCGGGTGCCTAGCAGCCTTCTCTCACTGCAGTATCTCGAATGAAATAAAAATCTCATTAATTAGCATATTTAACTGGGCGCAACGACAGGTGGGAATCGAAAATCGAGAATCAAGAATCGAATACCCTAATTAAGCCATTTCTCCCTGCTCCACTCCGGTGGCAATTTGCATTCCAATAGCTCGCAAATCAGTGGGAATCGCTGTCTGAATCTTGGCAGGCAATAACTTTGGCAAGCGATGGGTTTATTAGCCACCAAGTGACATTGCCTCGTAAATAAACGGTGGCAGCCACTTAAATCTCATCTCCATCCATCGATGATGATGATGATGGGATGCTGATGGGAATGGCCATGGTGGTGATGTCGATAAGCCCGATTGGAACAATGGATCCTGATGGGAAATTTCGTATGCAACCGAAGTAGCAGGACTCGCGGGAGGGGAGATCAAAAACTAATGGAAGAATTTCGCGATGTCACGAGCGTGAGTTATGGTTAAGTGCACTTTTTGGGCTGGCTTTTCGCGAAAAACACCTCCCAGTGCCACCCCAGCCACCGGTTCAGTTTTCCCACTTTTTCACTCTGCCCCCGTCCAATGCCGTGTTGTTTGCGTCTAAATGCAAATTTTGTGTAATGAACATCGTGCTGCGAGAGGAGTGAGACTGTTCATTATACACTAAAATACCTACATATATGAAGAGAAGGGAATATCCGAATATGAAATATTTTATATTTACTTTTTGGCTTTGTTATTTATGTATTCTCTATTCCTTTCATGTATTTTTAATCATTTCAGACAATTCAAGTAAATTTAAATGGTTGTGCTAAGAGTTTTTAAATAAAATATTAATATAAATAAGTATTAGTAGTATTTATTTAAATATATATTCACTTTCCTTTTAAAAAAATTCAACAATTCAGGTTAATTTATATAAAAAACTCCTCACAAATATACTGAAATTCAAACAGAAAGTGTATCCGTGTATCGTCATTATTTCTTGCCTTCTCTGATATTATTCCTGTGTTAGCTTCATGTTTGCCGCTCTGCTGCCGCCTGACTATTAGCTAATGCCTGAGCCGCAATTCGTGACGTGCTGCGCCACCTTCACCCTCCCTTGCCCCAAGCAGCGACCTCCAACCTCTCATCCCTGCACCGCCCAGCAACCCAGAAAATCCAAATCCAACCCCAACCGCAGTCCTGTTGCTGTTGCTGCTGATGCGCTTCGTAAAGTTTGTGCAGAAAATTTGAATATCGCTTGGCTTGGCAAGCAACGTCGGTGGTGGCAAAAGAGGGTTGGGGGCATTATTTGGCCATGGCCGACAGCCATGTGTGTGAGTCTGTATCTGTGCGAGTTGGCTTGGTGGTGGAAATGGAATTGCAACCACCATCACCTCACGTTGTTTGCACTTCTCCCGTCATTGCCCGTCGTCTGCCGCCCGAAACTCTTTATTCTGCGTCCTTGCTGGGTTTTCCTCGCCCGGCTTCTGTTATTAATTTTCCTGCTCCTATGAAAGCAAGCCTCCTCCTCCCGCCCCAGAATCCCCTACAACCACTGCCTGGGGCCATTTAGCCCCAATTGCGTCTCGGTCCCAGACTCACAATCAGTTTCAGTTCCAGAAACGCTCTTTGTCTTGGGGCCCGGCGATGCGTTTCATTAATTAACTGAAACGCTCTCGACGAGCTTTGCACGTTACAACAATGAATTATTTATATAAAATTTGTCTGGCATTTTTTTTTCGACACCACTCCTGCTGCGTCTTTGTTGCCTTTGGCCACAGCAGTCGCAAATTTGTTTCCACTTTTCTTCCACTCTCTGTGGAGTCTTCTGGAGTCCTGCCCAGGAGGCGGAATGAAGTGCATTACTTTCGGCCATTATTGACCAGATTTTTTGTTCGACGTCTGCGAACTCTGAGCATGGAATTTAGCTATTCCTCCACCTTCTGTGCTTCTCCATTAAATATAAAAAATAAAGTATATATATTTTTAAGGCATTTGCGTGTCTGGAACTCATTTTAATGACACTGAATTGCTTTCAACAGCCAACATTATAAGTAATGGCCACCTGATATGCAATTCGCCGCTATCTCTATGTTCTTTTCTTTTTAACCCTCCGCCATGAGCGTAGCTTAATTAAATTATACAAATATCTCCTTTGCCCTGCCCTCTTCCCCTCTTGGGATTACTAGTCTGGCCTTCTGCAGTTCTGCATTTTACATTTATTCCACGGCAAATCTCAGCCAGAACAAATTTTATATTTTTCTCCATTTTTTTCGGTGGCTTTGGCTTTTTTCGGTCTGTTTGCTTCTGGGGGAAAATTAGAGGATTAAATTCAAAAGGATTTTTGGTTGAGGGTGTTGAGGGTTTGGATTCGTCTGGACCTCGCTGTTTAATGGATTTTTATAGCCAAGACACCAGCTGCATTTGCATATTACGATCTTATTCCGCGAGCAGAGAACGCCATTATAATTATGTACAATGTAATGAGATGCTTTTCGTGTAGGAATTCATGTTGCTTAAAGTTATGGCTGAATTATGCATTCATGTTAGAGTGCTTTTTTTGTTTTTAAGAAAATGTAATAATTATTCTATTTTTATAGAAAAATAGCAATTATATTTGCAATGCAAAAGAATTATAATTTGATAATTTCTCAAACTTACACTACATTTGTAGAGTTTATTCTTTAAGGAGGGTTTCTTATTTCATAAAAAAACAATGTATTAATTACGTCTTTAGGAATAGCTTAAGCCTGTGATTTATTAAAATTATATTCTTGACAGGAGTATATCTTCATTGTAAGCTATCTAAGGCATATATAAATCTTTGAAGTCACTAAATATCTATTATCACTAAAGACTGTAGTTCTCTTATTAAATTCCTCTCTATTCTCTTTTATTTTCAGGTAAATAAAACCCACCCATCCTAAACACTTAAACTGAGCTGAGCATATTCAATATTTTGGTTATTTAATACAAGAAACAAGCTGGTAAGGTAAACAATAAGCGCGAAACGTATGAGTTTTATTTAGTGTGTTTATGAAAATGGCCAACAATCAGACAGAAGCGATAACGCGACATAACGGGGACGGGGCGATCGGACCAACAGCTTTTACCTAATGCCTAAACGACGCTCCTGACTCCAGCAACTCTCCTGTCCCACCGTACCGTACCGAACGAATACAATAAAATAAAATACACCCCATCAATATAAACGACAGTTCAGACATAGCGACAGCAGCAGCACCGGCAGCCACACATGAATCACGTCCTGAGCGGTTCAGACCAAGTTCCCAAAAAGGGCCAAACAAAACAACGGCGACCGTGGCTGCGAGCGGGGAAACAAATGAAAAAGTCTGTACAAATAATGCAGCCATTTTGGATAACAATGGAGGCTAACAAAGAACAAACAACAACATCAGCGAGGGGGGGAAAACAGGAAAAACAAAACGAATATATGCGCTGGAAAAGGTGGAATCGGAATTCGATTTAAGCGTTCAGTGACCCCTCCCCCGCGCAGCTTTGCCACATTTATCAAAGTCCCAAAATGCCAACAACAGAGAGCCAAGAGAAAATAAAAAGAAAACACAAAAATGTCACATTCGAATTGAATTTAAATGAGTTTTGTGCTCGTCGAAGGCAAAGGCAAAGGCAGAGGCAGAGGCCTTGGCTTGGGGCTGGGTTTGGGTTTGGGCTGGTGAGTTGGGGCTGTGGAAGGAACCGACCCGACCCAAGCCGATCCGATTCGATTCCGGCCCAGAACCAGAACCACAATTCGATAACAACTCCCAGAAATTATGCCGCCAGGCCAAAGGCAACAGCACAGGCGAAGCTCCATAGCCATTAGTCTGCTCTGCTCTAAAGGTCTTTTCCTCCATTCGATTTCGTTCTATACGTCACTGCGATGGCCGCACAGTGGGCACAGATTGGGGGAAATGGAAACAGGGAAAAGGTATTCGTACCTGCATTTCTAATGTACAAAGAGCTGATAAGTTATCAAAACATTCGAAGCACTTTCATTGTATATTTTTTAAGCCTCTAAGTACATTTTTTCTGCTTTCTTTAGCTTGAAATTTACAACCTGTACTTCCTCTAGTTATAACTTTGTTCTTTTGTTCCTTAAATTTGCTTCTTATCTATTTTTTTTTTTCATTTTTGAGGTTCTTAAGGGGTTAAGACTCCCATGGTGCCCTGACTCTTGGTCATATTAACACTCCGCGAACGGCATCATTAGCATTTACACTTGGCTCGACTATCGATCGACGCGATCAGAGGCGATGTGACTTGACATGGCCCACTCTGAGCGACGATCATTTTAATTTAGTCCAATCAGAGCCAATAGAATTAATTACGAGGCTAAGACACGGATGGCGACGACGCAATTAGCTGTGTGTTCTGCCCCATAAACAACATGGCACACACATACTATATGTACATGGGGCTAGTGTGGCATCCGCATGTTGGGGCTGCGGGGACCGGGCCAAAAATCTGGCAACTAGGTCACGAAATAAGAGGAGAGGCAGGCAGTGACACATCGCCGGGCACATTACGACGAAGATATAAATAAACACGCATTCTCCGGGAGGCTGCCCCGCCCTTTCTAGGTCCCATAGAGGATGGGTATCTCATTTTAGGTACACAGCAGAAAATAAGAGAACGAATAAACATTTTAAAATATTTTTTTATTAACTTAATGTACGATTTTCAGTTCTATAATTCTTATTTATTTACTTAATTATTATCCTTTAGCAAAAATCACATAATTAACTTTAAAATACCTTAAACATTGCCCCTATTTTCTTTCTGTGCATTGTGTATCTGTGGGCCTTATGCGAATGTGACTTCTCCCATGGAATCCCAACACAAATGGCCCCATTCAACTTCCTTATAATGGGCTGGCTCTCTGCCCTGCCAATCCGAAAGTTCAGCTGCGCAGCTCCTTTTGGCCAGAATGGGCCTCGATGCGGCCCATTGTCGGTTGGGTCAGAAAGAATGGCATTTCAAAAGGGGGACAAGCTGATTCGGATTCCACAGCTCCGTTGGGATTAAACATCTACGGACAAAAAGTCGGGTGGATATTCATACAGATATTTATGTATCCATGCAGGCCGTAGATACGAGTATCTCTTAGCTATACACCCACGTACCTACATACATATGTACATATATATCTGCTGCGTATGTCAAAATTTATATTTATATTTTTGGCATTCCCCCACGAGTGGGCAATACATATAGACAGAAACAAGGCGAGTGTATGACATCAAAGAATCGCTAATGAACAAAACTGTCGCCTTCATAATTTAGAGGAACACAACTTGACATCTGACATAGAAAGACAGCTTCTATTTAAGCCAACAAGTTGTTTATTTTATTATTATTTTGTTTTTAAAGAGATTCCCCTTTGCCCAACAATATCTTAAATTATTATTCAATTCTTCATTTCACTCTCCTCAATGAATTAATCGCTTTTCCTTATTCACAATACTTCAAGTGTATTTTTTGGACAATGTATACTATATATTCGACACCATGAATGGCTGTTGATAAACAAATTCACAATTTCGCTTTCGGCGAGGCATGCCTGGCGATGAATGAGAATTGCAAACGATTCGGTATTGTTCTAACCGCCATTACGAGCCCCAAAAAATAAACTCAGTGGACACTCCTCGAGAGCTCTGACAACGTCAATTGAAGCGCATTTTTGAGACCGCCCAAGAACAAACAGAAAAGTGCGGTGGCAACACCTAAAATGAGTTAATGGCCGCATTTATTGCCAAACTGCTATAATAAACAATTTGTTGGGCATTTAACGAATTTTACTACCGCCAACAAAAGCCGGCTGAAGAGTGGGGAGACGAGATGGGGAAGCGGCGGCGGGAAGTGGGCCAAATGCGAGTGCCCATAAAAATGTTTATGATGGATTATGCTCCCGCTGCCGAGCACAGCCACGCTCATCACTCACTTAATGTTTTACGACACTCACTTTCCATGTGGGACACCAGCGCGTTTGGGCAGGTCGAGAATCTGGAGCGGGGAATCCCATCCCGGAGAGAATCCCTGGTCAATGTCAAGGTGAAAAGTGTGCCCCATAAAGAGGCCATAAAGGTGCCGCAGATTGATTTAGACCTTCATGAAGAGATGGCCACGACGAGACAGGAGAGACAGGAGGCAGGAGCGAGTGACGTCGAACGTGGAGCACTACTAACTGGCACCGGGGATATTAAAATTTTACGGTCAGAAGTAGACGGCTGCCAGACACCTAGACACACTTTTTCGCTCCGCTCCGCTCCGCTCCGCTCTGCTCACACATGCGACACTCGACGGTCGGCAGTAAAAATAAAGCATTATTATGGCCGCCATTAAACGAGGCGTCGAGTGCCGCTCAAGTCGCAGCCGGAAGCTGTATCTGTATCTGTACCCGCATCTGTATCCGTTCCCGTTCCCGCATCCGAACTGGCCTTGTCCTGGGTCTCTTTACCGGCTCTTGGCCCTGTCTTGGTCTGCTCCAAGACGGCTTGGCCTGGTCTGGTTCTCGTTCTCATAAAAATAAAAAGGCGCGCGACTAACACGCGAGTCAACTACACCCCCCATCCTCCCCTTTCGCTTTGCGGCTGCGTTTTTATGAATGAAACTCCTCGTTTTTGTTGCTTTTTTAGCGTCATTTTATTGGTTAAATGCCGCACTTGGCACCGCTGCCAAGACAAACAACCACTTGCAAAACAATTTCAACATTTTTAACATTGCTCAAAAGTTACTTTTATCGCAACGTTAAAAATCTGAATTATTTACTCAAAGTTGACTAGTTAACAGGCAGTTTGTTGGTAATTATTCAAAGTAAGCAGTTTTCGGGCATTTAAGTAATATGCATTTATTTTTATTTATTTCTTTATAATTAGAAGCAACGAAATAAAAGCAGTTAAAGTTCGTGTTTCATCAGAGGACAATGGAAACAATAAAAATAAATGTTTATATATTCAATATATTTATTAATATAGTTTATATTTATACAGAGGAAGCTTAAAAACAATTATGATACAAAATATAAGTCTGTTATTCATTTGATTTATTTATACAATTCATTTATTGGTAGTTATTCATATTGTTAAGACTGAATAAAAGTCAATTACTTATTCATACTTACTAAAGTCCTATTCATTAAATTCCTGTTGGAAAATTTTGCTGTTATTTCCTGTTAATAAATTATTACATTTACTATATCTAAAAACATAAACATTTTTGAATTTGTAATTCCATTACCCCTAAAACGCTTATAGTTTTACCCTTTGTTTTGTTCTCTTTATAATTTCAATTAATTATTTATAAGAACATCTTTAATATAGACATTACCTCAGTCTGTTGCGTTTAGCCAATTGTTTATTCCACTTACGCTCTCCAGCCGCGGACGCCATTTAACACCTGCAAATGCTCAAGTGGAATCCGTATAACCACGTTTTGTATTCCACATTGAGTGTATGGGAGATATGCTTGCCATCCGGCGACCAATGACATGACTGGTAAGCATTAGCCGGCAGAGTTCCCTTGTTATGTTTAGGAGGTTTGGTTGGGACTTCTTATATCGCAACTAATCAAATGCCAAAACACGTTTTCAGCGACTGAAAAAGAGACCAGACAAAGGCAAAGACAAAGCCAAAGTCGGGGGGCCAAAAGCCCAAAACGAATTAGCATATTGTCAACAACTGGCGGCGGGCGGTTCGGATATCAGGGGCATTTGTATAAATATGATTGATTTATGTGACAATTTTCGACAGCATTATGCGGACGTGTCACGCATATGGCTGAAAAGCAGGTTTCGAAGCCCGGCAAGTCGGAGAAATCTTAAGTTAGCCGGAGATCTGGCCAAATTTGCATGCTCATTTTCTTCGTATTTAAGATTGCAACCCAGCCAAGTTTTAACTGCAGTCAGATAAACTCGTTTTGCGAAATGACAAAACAAAAAAGTGATATAAGAAAGGAGAAAAAAAAAACTAGAATAAATTCTAGCAGCTGTGCCGAGTGCGCATGATCTGCGTTTTCAGAGTTTTCAGGGGTAACAAAGCCAGAAATCGTTGACAAAAAGCAGCGTCAACCTACGAGATACATTCACCAACACCACTATACCAGTTAAGTGACACACAGATACAAAACCAGAACGGGAGGCCATGATTTCTTTTTGGCCGCCATAACTGCGACGGCCATGCGTATGTGTGTGACAGGGATGATTGCTTGCACACTCGACAGCCATCTTTTTCTCACCCATAGATACACACACTAAAAGACCCTGGGGCATATGTGTGCGTAAATGTGGCACATTTAGCTGGCGACCTCTGTATGGAAAACAACAAAGCTGCAGCTAAGCAGGAAAACCTCTAGAGGGCGCCAGCAATAAAGGTTGGGTTATTGACTAGACCTACACAAAAAGGGAATTTTTTAGAGAGATAATAACTTAAAAATGTCTTAAAAATTGCACAAATAAATCTTAAAACTCCAGTAAAAATCTTACAAAAATCCAAATTCAATAAACATTTTATGAATATAACTATTTTGTATATATATATATATGAGAACCCTTCCTCCTTGGTACTTTCTTGCTTCCCCTCTTTGCAGGAAAACTTTCTATTTAATTTCGAAAAAGCAAGCTCAAAGCTTGCTTGATTTTGGGGCGTCGCTTATGTACCAGCAAGCTTATTTTCTGCACACACTTTTGGGGCACAGGGAACCATGGCAATATATGTAATTGGGCCTGGGCATGGCAACAACATCCATCCCTCGATGCCGGCGAGATAAAAATCAATATAAATATGTACCGGGGCGGACAGGCGCTGTTCCTATACATGGACATATACAATATACCTTACGCCCAGGCTTTGGCTTTGAATACATACAATATTTGCGCACACTTAATGAGCAAATTTATGCGTTTTGCAAAGGATTATGGCGCAGAAAATTTCATTAATTTCATTTAATATTCGCAATAAAATGGAAAACGAGCGGCCGACGGAGCCAATTTGCATTTGAAGGGCTTTTAAAGGCCAGAAGCGAAAGACTTTAAATCAATTTAAGGCTGCAGCTTACATTTTTGCAGCATTTCAGCAGCGAGCCACGCCCTAATACACTCGTGTATTGCTTATATATGGCAAGTATATGACGCGCACTTGCCCGGGTTTTATTTAGCGCACTTTAATCGAGCCATCGAACGGCATATTAATATCAATTTTCGGCATAAACTCGGGGCTTTATTGATTCGGGGAGGGGACAGGTGACAGGTGCCTGTTAATGGCCCCGCCTTATCGCGAACCTGTTGGCGGGGCACTCCGCTAAAGGACCGCTCCGACTCGCATTCGCATTAGTTATCTCCGCAAATATAATGCGTACTCGGTGCTGTCTGACTCAGATCGTAAATTGAATGTTTATGCACGTTATTTGTTACTCAAGACCGAACAAATTAGCCAATTATATTTCATAAGCGATTCCCGAATCACCTTTTCCCGGCAAGTGTCTCCCGAAATCTGAAAAGTGTTTATTTAATTTGTTATAATTTGTATTTTAAACGCAAAAATGGCGTCGCCAAAGATATTAGCTGCCTTATTTGGCTAATGACAATGTGCACTCGTTACGTGCCTCATTTTTTTTATTTTAAACGATTTTAAAATCGGTCAGCAACGCCTTTAAAAATTTTAAAATACTTCTAAACCCTTTCTTACCTTTGCTTTTTTAAATTTCATATAATTTGCACACTTAAAATGGATTATTAATTATATTTCTATAATTATTAATATTATGATGCATATATTAAATGCTATATAAATGACTGAAATCCCTTGATTAATGACATTGAATAATTAAATATTATAGTTTTTTGCTGCCTCTTTCATTTTAAATTTTATAATCTGCTTCAAATAAAAAAAACTAATGCTGGTATTCCCCAATTTAAATTGTTATATTTTGAAATTAAGCTTTTAATAAATGTTGCTTGCGTTCCTTTAATAAAAACTTTTTATATTTATATTATAAATACAGCAAATAATACATTTTAAAACGATTTCCATTTCCAGAGTGTTCAAGTTGTAAGTTTATTGTCAAAGACTCGACTTTTATTAAATAGTTTTTATGCTGCAGTTGCCATCACATAACTTAGGCGAACAATCAGACTTTAATCCGATTTACTCAGTAAGCCAGAGAACTTGTTCCCCGTCCCCGAAAACGGAATTCAAAACGTTGTCGCCACACTTCGCTCGATGTTATGAACTGATTTTGAATAATACGCTCCTTAAAGTGCAATAACCAGTCCCAGCGACAAAGAAACTTTCGAGTTGTTTAGGGTTTTAAACTTTACGACTCTGCTATTAGAACTCTCGGAACTGAGAACTTTTGCTAGTGTTTTATTTGTGTCAACAAATCTTTACAAGCCCGCGGATGGACAGAAAACATCGTAAATGTTTTTCCCACAGATTAAACGGCCATAAAATGTGGTTATTGTTCCGCTTCCTTGCATAAACTATTTGATTAACCAATTTGCCATATTCCCAGATATTTCGCACGTTCATAACTCTATGACGTACGCACTAACATGACTGTATTTCTCAATCTATTTTGATTCCGATTCTGATTTGTTTTGCCGTCGCCATTTGCAGAGTGCGAGGAGACTCGGGACTCTAAGGGAGACCAGGGGCAGATATAATAAAGACTTCCAAGTAAATTGAATGCGTTCAGAATTTTAATTGTCTCGGGCCACTTTTGCATCTCGAGAACGAAAAACAGACATTCCGTCTGCTGTGTGGGGCTTCAATTAAAGCATTTTAAAAATCCCCGGGCATATTTTCATGGCCTGTCGAAGGAACGCATTAAAATGGGCGACGCAGTGCCTCGCACTTGACTCTCGTTATAAGTACATCAGAGAGTCAGGGAGTTCGATGTGGGATATTGGATGTGGATGTGGATGGAGCCCTCTCTGTACAGCGCATATATCTTGTATCTGTTTCCCTGGACACCCATTGTCGGGATGTATCCGCCATTGAAATTCAAGACGCAAACTTGCTGCATTTATCAGGTTCGATTGGAATGGTGGAACTTCTACTCCTGCTCCTAGCACTAGACTCTCGACTGGTTGATATTCTCCGACATGGAAATGGGCATAAATATGCCACTCATATAGCACCATTTTTCATTTCGAAACCGCTTTCGGGTACGCCTCGGAAATCACTTCAGAATGAGCGATGTCTCTCTGATCTAATTGCAGAGGGGAACTGACTGGGCTCGGATTCGGGATGCCAAAGACAAACCCGCTCCCCTGACACTTGAGACTCCAGTGCTGGTGGCTGAAAATTCGATGGAAAACTGGTTTTTCAATATTTTTAAAACCATTTCAATGGCACGACTGTTGCTGTTGGTCAGGTCTCTCATGGCTCATAGTTCGTAGCTCGTATTTTAGTAACTAAATTCCAAGTTGACACCGACCGGTCCCCCCCTGACCACTCTTATCTCTCCGAACAGCGTGACTCGAAAAATTTGAAAATAAATAAATAATTTACTTTGTCTCTGTGGCTTTGTTTGGGTGTTTTTTTGTTATATTCCCCGTTCCGAATCTGGTAAATATTTATGCCAGCCCAAAGCGAACCGAACTCAATCTCCGTCGTCATCGCTGCCGTATCTTGTGGCACAATTTTTACGGTCCTGAAATTAACACATGTTCCGCTAGCGCTACATATCTCCGGCCGATCCGTAGTCCTCTCCTCTGGGGAGCTGCAGCGGGGAATTTATGAAGCGGGGTTCGGGGATCGGGGTTGGAATGCATTGAATTTTAATATTTCTCTTGGCACTCCGGCCATTGGGAAGTCGCAGCGCAGCGCACCGCATCCATTTCGGTTATCGCCCGGCCACTTTGGGCCTTTGGACATTTTGGATATGTTTTTTTGGACAGGGCAGTAAATCAATCAGGGAGTTTACCACTTCTTCGAACTCCACTCTGCACGAATCAATATGCCCCGATATGGGATCGGGGGCCGCGCATTAACATATCTCGAGTGACATTTTCAAGGCATTTAATACTGAATTTAAAATTCAAATCGATTGGTAAAATTGTTTCAAATTGTCTGAGCAATAAAATTAATTGGATCTATTGCTTGTAGAACGAAAAGGTTGTTCCAAATTGCTTGAGTTGTTGATCGGGATTAAAGTTAAGGTATTTAATGTGTGTCTTGGATCACTGTTTATGTAATTACATTGCTTTAAATTATTTTTAATTAAAAAATCCTCTTGTGTCATAGATTCTTTAATTATTTATTTACCTCTGAGTGTAAATAATAATTTGGATTTATTTGCAACGGAATTCCGGCAACATATGTTCACCCCTTTGAAAAACTAACCCCTGAAGTTATATTTACAATTCCATTCATTAATTTTGCCTTGAATTTATTAAAAAGGTTGCTCGCACAGTTCGTGCCATTTGAGAAATGGCTGAACAAATGTTTCTCATCTTTTAAAGCGATCTTGAATGCTTAACCCATGGACACGCCCTCCTGGAAAAACACGGCGGCAGGGAGGACTTTCAATTGAAGGCATTTCAAAATAAACGGCATCCTGTGATTAAGTGGAATGAAAGTAAAACGCATTTCATTTCATAAATAGGTAAACAACAACAAAATGGGCGGCTCTCGCCGGCTGGCTTTTGTTGTTGCGGTTTATCAGATGGAGGAAAAGGAGGAAAATTCGGGAAAAAGGAGAAGGGCCTAGGAGCAGGACCGATTTCCATGGGAGCAGCGGCAACTGCTGCCATTACAAGGATTAAACGGGGCATTTACATGCCGGGGATAAAGCCACCCCAGAAGCGACCGCATCCTTCCGTCGTTCGCCTTTCTTTTTCCTCCTTGCCTTGCACCAGGTGAAATGGGGTGGTCCTTTTTATTTCGCCCCTTACCTTTTCCTTTCCCTTTCCAATATGGCAGCCATTGAGGGTTCATCGCTGGGGCATGGCCAGCAACAACTTTCGCTTTCGCGCAGGACGAACTCTGATTTTGATTTACGGCCTCTTCTTTTTACGATCCTGTGCCGGGGAATCGCAACAATTGTCATTTCTCATTTCTCAACCCTGCAACCCTTTGTCCCGCAACCTGACGAGACGGCGACGGCAAAGGCAACAGCAGCGGAGACGGAGACGGGGTTCCATTGAAAGGCCCAAAGGAATATGAAAGGACAATGAGGCTCAGCTGCCTGTTTGGCAGCATTTTGAAATCCATTTATGCCGCATATCATAAAAAATAATACAGAAAAATATGCGCCGTGAACAAGTCGCCTCTCGGTGTCTGTGTCTGTTTGGTTAAAACAAATTTTACGCATCGCCGTTTCAGTTGCAGGGAAAGGGTCAACTCCTTCGCGGCTGGGCACCTGATGCAGGTAAATTCGCTACCTTCAGAAAGGGAAACTTTCTCCTTGCAGCTCATACACCGGAAAGAATATTTTGTGAAATGAGGAAACTATATTCTTTGCCTTGTTGAGATCTTTGACTTCATTCTTGGATATTATAAGGCTTCGATTGCATGTTAAAAATGCGTAAATGGAAAAGGATTTTAAGCAGAACACTGTAAATACCTTTTATATATAATTATAATCTTACTCCCGCCTCTGGAAAATATCCATCGCGAATACGAGTCTTAATTCGATTGACAATTTATGCGCCGCACGCGTAATTAAAAGTACCGAGCTCGATGGGCTTCCAATTTGGCGCAAATGAACCCACCCACGGGCAATTACTGGCCAGCAATTACATTAACTTTTGGCAGGACCCCAGGATGGCCATTATTAAGGGCCCTCTTCGGCTCGATTTAGTGGCCCAATCAACATCCCCCGCTCAAGGCCATATGCATATATGCAAGGGGAAATTGATCAATTGGGTAAAATTAAGGAGGCACTTTGGTGCTCACTTTTCGGTGGGGTTTCGTGTCAACGTGCCGTTGGACTCATCAATAAATAAGCCAAACTCCGGACCCAGGGACATGACTCCAGTTCGACCAAGTCGATTTCAGTTGAGCTGAGTTGAGTTCAGTTAAGTTGAGTGTTCTGCGACGCAAGTTGGCTGATTAAATGCGACTATGCCACATGGGGAAATTGGTATAATAAGGGTTAGCGGAAATGGGGGTAAACTTCCGTAATTATGATGGGAAATCGCTTGACAAGAGGTTCAATCTGTGATGAAACTAAACTATCATAATGGTGATATGAGGTAGCTTTAATATAATGATTATCTGAGGGTTATTTGGGTGAAAGTATCCCCAAAAAACTAAAAAGGAATGTCTTGAGATATAGACAAATCGTTGCCGTTCTTATATTGCAATGACATTAAAGGAAGTCAGCATAAAACTACATTTTATTCAAAAAATATCTTAATTAAAAAGTTTCGGTGAAATGGAAAGCTCATTAGTCATACATTTTTGCAAAGTAATTTAAATGAAATCATAAAGATGTGGTTTCTAAAATAAGTTTGCGTTAAACTTTCACACATTTTCTGTGGAAACTCAACGCTTTAAGCAGATTTTCATGGCCGATCTGGCAACTGGCATCTCTGGATATTGACTTTCCACCCAATAGGTTCCCTATCTCCCACTCCGTGGAATAGTTTTGCCGTTGCCATTGCCGTTTCGCTATCGTTCGCCATCATTGCTGCTCTGCCATCATCGTAAATTACACGAAAAGTATCTATCTTTAGTTGGCAATGCAGCAATTTTATTAAAATTCCAAAAACCCACCCGCCCGTCGTCATCGGTTGGCTCCTTGGAGCTGCCATGAATATATGTATGTGCTTCCACTTAGACTCGCAGCTCCCCGAACTTGGACAAGGACGAGGATTCACCCTCCTGGCACAGCCATCCAGCCATCGCCATATTGCAGAAATTGTGTGGAGCAAATAGTTTCCCCCTCTGCTGTCGTTGCTTTTATATAAACATGAGGCAAGATTAGATACAAATTACACGCCAGCTTCCCAAGGTGGGCAGCCACCTCGTCCTCGCCCTCGTCCTCGTCCTGGTCCTGGTTCGCATCCCTCGTTTGGCAATTTGCTCACCTTGCCCGGGCTCCCTTTGGTCCTTCTGCTCCTTTGGCCTCGTATCCATAAGTTACCAACGCAAAGTATCTCCAGTCCGACAGCTGCAATAAGAGCAAAAAAGTTTTGGGAGGCAAGCAAATGGCATTTCTGGGGCCGCACTCACTCCTGCTTCGTTGTGTATTTTATTATTTATTTATTTCATATATTTTGCAACGGCGGCGATTATAAAATGTAAAAAAAAGAAATGTGCGGAGAGAGAAAAAATATGGAAACTATGTTCGTGCCCTCGGGAAACCATCGGCATCCTTGGCTTCAGTGCTGGCAATTTTGTACTTTCTTTATTTTTGAAGGACTGATCCAACAGGGGAAATATTTTAAATTGTATTTGTAAAAGCAGCTCCAAAATCATGTAATAATTAATAATCTAAATAATTATAATACTTAATAAGGAATGGAATCGTTTTTTAAAAAGTATCTAAAGAATTACTGATAAAATTGAATTAATAAAATAATTACACGTAATTAATAATAGACACTAAATTCCAGTTACTTTGCCAATAGTAAACTATTTATTTATTTATATATTTACACGCTTCATTATAACTTACAGGATTAAAAAAGCCATAGTTGCTGTGTCTTTCGGCTACATATAAAACACACTGAATTTCGAAATGAAAAAGTAATTATTTTTCAGCCATTTTGATTTATTTAATTAATTAATTAATAATATACTATATATAATTTATTTTGATATTTGATATTATTTTTGGGCAGCACTAGTCCTCCTTCCACCCAGATGTAATTTATGTCTGCCAAATTCAAACTTTACTTATTTTCGGCAAACAAAAAAAAGAACCAAGAAGAGAAACCGGAAAGTTTGTCCTTCTTTCCGTTCGTGATTTGATGCCAGGGACGCTGGGGGCTAAAGGCTCTAGGGCCGGGCCAAAAAAATAAAAGCAAAGTCAGCCGGAAAGTTGCCGGATCCGAGTCCCCATATTCGAGGTCCTCCGATGTCCTCTGAGTGGGTGGGCGGTTGTCGTTGTGGTTACTTTTGGGGGGACATGAGCAGGAGCAGAAGCAGGATCTGTAGCTGGCGGGGGTTGGGTATACCGAAGTTGAGCCTCATTCGGTGGCACGTTTGCAAAATGGCCCGATGCGTGTCTGGAATACATTTTCATGCTTGCCAAAAAGATGGCAGAACTCGGGCTGGAGTCGTCACAAGTTCGCCACTCCCCGGTGCATTTTTACACACACATTGTTGGCTGTAATTCAACGTAAATTTATGGGAAATTGTTTGCCAACAAGCCAAGGGAACACGGAAAGCGGCATTTTGTGTTTTCTAAAATTTAATGTAAAGAGGAGAGGGCTGCCGCTCGAGTTCCGCATCGGCTTCCCCTGCTTACGCCACAGAATTTCAAATTAGCAAACACACACGCACCCGGAGAGTCAACAACAGCATTCCCATGGGCTGTGCAGGTTCTCTGGAGAAGAGCCATCATCGAGGGCTGAACTGAACCCAGGAATGGAACCCAAAAGCCTGAACCCGAGGACCCGAAAGACCAAGCCAGACTGCGAAGGGCTTAATGTTAATTGCGGCTTTTGTTTGGTTTTCCGTTCGATTAAGTTAATGGCGCCAGGCGGCGCGTCGTGTGTCGTTCCATTTTTGGCAAATGGAAGTCACTATAATCGGACTCGATCTGAACGCAAATGGTACCTTTAGGACTTTACACCTGCCAGGTGAATACTGTATTGTCAGGGTTTTATTTTAAAGGCAACTTTTAAAAGGATATTTTAAAGGTTTTATTGTAATGGGGGTATAAGTAATGAGCTTGTTAAAAATATATTAAAAACAGGAAATATACACTCTTAAGTGACTGAATGTATTATGAATTGAATATAAAATATAACAAAATACCTTTTAAAAATATAAAAATATATAATAATATAAAATATATATATAATATATATACATTTTTTTTATTTTTGGTTTAAAAGTTAAAAATAATAATTTGTGTTCATTCAAATCGCCAAAAAATAACTAGATGTTTATTAATAATTAAGATTTACCTTTAGCTAGCCCCCGACTTTCCTCATTTGGTCACTAAATCCACTTGAATTTGGTCTCAACTTTAACTTCAGTAGATTTGCTCTTCATTAATTGAATCATAATTATGAAAATGGGAATACAGTGGAACTCCAGCTTCAGCGGAAACGTCAGCAAAGGAAGGCCCGCAAATAATACAGGAACAGAAACAGAAAAACTGTCAACTTAAGCATCATAAAAAGTCGATTGTATTGACAATAATTTTCCGCATTAAATACACAAAGTTAATGCGCCAGAAGTTGCCGAGCAAGTCTGTAAGGTAGAGGCCAAGATGCACTTGAAAAAATCAGAATTAAGTCCACAAACCTAGCCTTTAATTGAACTTAATTTCAAAAATAAATAAAAAATAACCAATATAAAATGTATTAAAATAATATTATGTACTTTCCAACAAATTCGTCAAAGAAAACTCTTCGTTTTTAGCTTTTGGCAGTATGTCTCCTTCTCCTCGAGTGTAAGGAAAGATGGAGAGTGTGGCACAGAGCTGGGGAAATGGAGGATCAGGACCGGAGAAAGCGGGGCAGAGAGGAGAGCCCGGAGCGCCTTAATGGCAAACTGCAATGCTCGTAAAAGTCAGCGGGTTAGGGTCCATCACAAGGGGCAGGGCGGGGTGGAGCGAAGTGGAGTCTGCTAGTTTTCTCGAGTGCACCGCTGGGCACTTAACTGAACCGAGGGAATTTGTTTGTTTTCTTAGCACCGCCCCTGCAATGCCACAACACTCCCAATCTCCATACTGCGGCAGTGCGAGCATGTGCATCTGGCACACTTACCGCGCAATTAATGGCGCAATTAAATGTTTACTTTAGGCGCTTTCGAACCGCACATAAATGGCAGCCGTTCCCCTTCGCCCGATGGGGATCGAAAGCGGCTTTGATCGGGACTGGGGAGCTCCCAAGCCAGGTGAACGAACAGAAGCCCGGCTTAAAAAAAACACATCCAATATCTGATATTCCCTTTGTTTCTCTTTGGCTATTCTTGCTCGTTCCGTTCACACTTTCAGAATCGATTTCGCATAGAAATCGCAGAGTTAACATTGAAATTCGTCTGCTAATGATATGGCTGCAGGTAATCTACAAATTGTTTTAGAATATCTGCCTTTTGTTTATGGCATTTAATTGGATTTGACACTCAGCCGGGAGGTCGCCATATCTGGTTTCAACTTCAGAATAATTTGAATAAAAAAACAATAAAAAATAAATGATGCCATTTTGCAGACAGAAGAATCTTTCGACAAAGGAATAGGAATTATTTGTTGGCTTTTATCAGTTAGCTTGCAGAACAATCTGCATTTAAATGGTATATTTTCCTCAACTCAAAATGTATTTAAGTTAATTTATTTTTATTTACACTTTGGCTAGTCGGGGAGTATCAAGTTACTAACATTTCAAGGCCTAAAATCTTTAATATTTAATAATAAAATAGTCCGTCTTCCCTTCTCTGTTCCAGGGTCTAAAAACTATAAGTTAAAACCCGCCCGCTGGGCCGTAAAACAATTTGTTGCAAAATTCAGCAAACAACCAGAAAAGTGCTCCATAAAAATATTAATCCTTCCGCCGCTTGGATGGGCGAGAGGAAAACGTGGAAATGGCAAAAAGGAAAAGGACAAGCGGCAAAGGGAAAACGGGAAAACAAACCCCTACACATGTTCCTCGCTTTCGCTTTCGTTTAGTTTCGTTTTTAGGGACCATAAAGCAGTTTTAATGGCCGCAGTGCCTTGAATCCACGCCTGTGTGAGTGCGCATAGTATCTGTGTGGGCGCAGCACCGCAAATAGAGTGAAAATCTAAAAAATCACAAATCGCCAGGGATCTCCGTTCCGTTCCGCTGCTGCTGCTGCTGCGTCAAAGAGTTGCAATTACAAAAAATCTTTAATTGCCGGCAGCGAGTGTTCAAGGAAAACCGAAAGTGGCCTCGGAAAGAGTTGACTTAATGGCACTTAAAAGGCCATAAAATCCTGAATTATGATTTCGAGGTCGCAAAAAAAAATAAGCCCCTATATGTGCGCCCTGCTCGATTTCCAGCGTGACGTGAGTCGAGTGATTCTCGTATTCTTGGATATTTGGCCAGCATACAATCTTAAGGCCAATGACGCATCCTAAAAGGAATGAATAAATTGAAGAAAAGTCTGAAATTAAGCATAAACAAAGTATTGCCTAAAAAATTTCAGAGAAATAAGTAATCAATCTTTATACATCTGTATGTTCTGTCACCCCTACATCCTGTAACAGAAACTCTCCGCAGGAATTTAAAAATGACGCCTGTCAGTGCTGCCTGCTAATTTATGGCAACTTCAGATATCTTATGGGGGGCAGGGGGACTGCATTTACATATTCCAAAATCTGTGGTCACTCGGCAATCGCAAATCCCAGACCCAATCCCAGACCCCGTCGCAGGCCCAATCCCAAAGCCATTTCCCTGTCATGCCAAGTGCACGTTTGCCTGGTTTGTTTATATATACACATATTTCTGAGCCGTTTGCCTTGTTGTTTTTTCGGTTTTTAAATGAAATATCACGAGTGGCATGTAGACAGAACAAAGAATGCATAAATTACCCATTCCCCCGCTCGGTGCTGCCCAAAAAATCTCCGCCTTCGAGTGATTGGAGCCCGGGTTCATTGCGCCTTATCAGCCAAAGTCGAGACAAAGTCGGACAAATCGGGCGGGAATATATGTACATATAATACATAAGTGCAATTGCCAGCGAGTGGGCATTAATTGACAATCGGGCATTTCGAATGATTTTTACTGCCATGCGAAGATTTTTAATGCCAACTCTTCTTTCTTTGCAGATCTTTCGCGGTACAAGGGAGCAGCAGATGGATACTCGGGACTCTCGTAAGTTATGCCAATTGATATAATCAGCCGATATGTAATCGGTTTATTAGCCATCACAGGCTGGGAACCTAGCCACGGTTTTATAGATATCATAAAATGGCAAACCTATGTTGATATTATCACAAAAAAATCATTATATGTAGTTTTGTAATGTCCAGAGCAGGTCTTTAAAATGATTTTAATTTTCCATCTAATTAGGATCCAGAAAGAATAAAAAGAAGAATATGCTAATGTAGTTTTTAGCCTTGTCTAAGTGCGGAATTAGTTAAAGCACTTGTGGATCTCTAATTATTTCCAGAAAAACCATATTATTAGTATACTTTGTAATGCTTTAAATATTATTTAAAGGTTATTTTAGTAACAGTTTAATTAACTTATCTAGCTTTATTTTTACATAATGCAAATGAAAAACACATTTAATTTCTAATCATTATTTATTTATGTGTTTTTATAATAATTGTTATTTATTCTTTTTTTTATTTAAATTCTTATATTTTGTTGTTTATAATATCTTTTGTTTCACATCGAAGATTATTTTACGACTATTTTACGGCTTTAAAATACATTTATTCACACCTTTCGCTGTGAGTTTGGTTTCCAACTTTGGCCGGCAGAATGCTAAGATTATTCCTCAATATTGTTATGGAGCTTTAATTAATTATATACTTTTGCTGCATTATTTTAAGATAAGCCATATTATGTTTATTTTATCATCTCGCTAGGCCAAACAATTTGCTCTGAATATTATTTTACGATTATTTTACGACTCCTATACATCTATTCACACCTTTCGCGATGAGTTAGTTTACCAACTTGGCGAACGATGTGTGTAAATTATATAGCACCTTTTGGTTATGAAGGCATTATAAATACGAATGGGTTATGTTATGGCCGCTTGCCTGGCTGGTTAATGGAGCTTCAATCATTTTTAGGGACAGCTGTATGGGACGGGCTGTATTTTGCGAGACACTCCGCCAATATCTTACTCACTTGGCTCCGGTGGATCGCATCGTTAGCGTTGTCGACTCATGGGTCGTAAATCAATTTTCGACAGGTTTCGACTCTCCCATAAATTCCACTAGCTGTATTTATTTATAGGTAATGCTGGGGGACTCGAACTCTCGAAAAGGAGAACCAATCCAAGCCAAACCGAAGCCAACTTCGAGTCGGGCATATCATGATTTTATGGGCGCAATCGTAAATCGGCAATTTTATAGTTAATCGATGGCCATTTAGGCCCATAGGTCTCTCGTTGCATATTAATGCTGGGCGGGGACGACGTGAAATTGATTTATTTCTTTTTAAAGACGTGTTTAGCGGGCGGAGATCGTTAAATTAATAAGGGATTAGCATGCCATGATTATTGTGCCTCACAGTGCGCCAAAGGTTAAAGTTAAGCATACATACTCCCGTTGCCGGCGGAACCGGCTAAAGATACATACGCATAAGAGCGTACAGATACATAGATACAGATGCCGGCAAACGCCCAAAACGGAGCAGACGCACTGACAGATACCAACGCAAACCGAAAACCCACCCCGGACGAACGAGAGCAATGACAGCATGTCCAAAATCAAATATGGCCGAATTAAATGTTCTCGGCCTCTGCTTTGCTCGCTCCTTCGCAGCGGCCATTGTTGCCATGGAAACGTTGCCGAGTCCATGGCGGGGGGAGAGCAGAGAGAATGCGGTGGAACGGAGAGAAAAAGAGCTCTGGGCATGCTCATAAATTCATTTGCTTGTTGTTGCGCAGCCAGTTTCGTTGCGGCTTTCGTTATCTCCTCCGTTGTGGTTTCTTCTCCTCCATTCTCTGCCTCTCCCCCATTCTCCATCGCGTGGTATCTGTGAGATACTTTGTATAAGCGCTAGTTGCCAGCTGAGGTTCAACGGCTTGGTGGCTCTATATACATATTCATTTTAGAAAACCAAAAGGAAATGAGAGTACAAAATAAATATAGAAAAGAAATGCTCATCTAAATATGTCCCATTCTGTTTATTTTGGGTCTTTCAATTACACTTTAATCCGGAATAATATCTTTTTTTAAAAATGGCCTGACAATGATGCCTGTTTCTCTTGTACTTGCGAATTTTTGAATTTAGAATTCTTATAAGAAATCGCCTTTCAACCCCGACTTCCCTTTGAACTCGAATCTGCGCACTGTAATGTCAAAACTCAACTGTTGCGCGATAGGTGGCGCTCTTAAGGTTACAGCCACTAGCCGACAATGTCGCTAGAGAAATAAACGACAACCAGGAAAATATGTCCAAGAGTTCTGTTTATTGCTTTTATTTCATTATTATTAATACAACATTTGTTGCTGGGTAAAAGAAATGGGGCATAGATTCATTCAGAAATTCCTAGGAATATTTCCTAGATGAGTAATAAAACCAGCGTAATTTATTATTGTATTTCTTAGTTAAACTTTGTTTATTTATTTTGGAAACTATTTATAAATCTGACAAACACGATACAATATACAATACTATACAATTTATAAAGTGAAATTCAGTTCAGAGAATAATTGCTCATACAATAAATTTATATAAACTTGTTTCTTTAAATATAAACAATCACAGAAAAGGAATGTTATTTTTTGAAAATAGTATTTATTACATATTTATAAAAATCATTAATTTTTAAGCCAATATATTTTCATTTAAATATTTGCAAGGCTGTACGAAACGCCTTTCATTCTTAAATTATTTGTTGTTCTTAAAGACTTTATTGTGTGTTGAAAAATGCATGATGAGGCTATCTCAAGATTTTTTATGGGTATACTAAAAATCATTTTATGACAGTTCAGATTTGTTTATGCCTCCTAAAAGATATTTCATTTATTTACATTTCGTTTTCATTCCTTATCTTAATTGGCAAAAAGATACAGTGTCTTTTTGAGAAAATATTTATTTCAGCAACAAAAATTTAATGATTTATTCTGATTTTTATTATTACAAATACAAATAAATGCGTTTATTATCCATATATCTTAAATATATATATGGTATATCTAATTAAATAAAAAAATTAGGAAATTATTCCGTTCTGCCGGCTCATCCATCTTGCTGAGTTATTGGTGGGGCAAGCTCAAGTCAGCTGTTCATCCATCTGATTCCGAAAAGCGTGGCAGTATCAACAGGTTGCGGAAAAGGAACCCTATTCCAACCACCCAGTAAAAGCCGTAAACGAGTGATATATCATTTTCAAAACAAGACTTTATTCAACCATTTTATTTACAAAGTGAAAAGTTTTAAAACTAAAAGTGTTAACCATATAAAATCACAACGTTTTTATTATTTTTTAAGTGTTTCACATCCCGCGTTGCTGGTGTTTCCTCGTGTTACGTATACTGAAGGTATACCGGATAGGATACACTCAGGATACATTCAGTATACGTATACGAAGTTGCACAGAGTCATCATCATCCGCAAGTGCTAAAATAGGGACACGAAAAAGTACTGCAGTTGCAGATACTGATACTGCAACAGCTGTTGTGGGATTTTGAAAAGGTATATTTCCACGTTGAGATCCTGACAGGACACGGAGCGTTGTTGACCCGACGATTGCACGGCCGCAACTGAAAGGAGCAGATAGGAACAGCAGAAGGCGAAGCCGGCATGTCCTCGTAATTGTCGTTTCCTTTCGGGCCGCATTCGCTCGTGTCTCGCTCGCACTCGTGTGCCCGATTTTACAAGCGATTTCCTCACTTCCGGTCGCCCTATGTCCTTTTATTCCTTTTCGGTGGTTGCTTTTCCACCGAGTTTCCGAAGGGGGAAGAGAATCGAAAATGATTGCGATAACCTCAGACGTTTAGCCTGCACTTGTCACATAAGACGTGTCTTTATTCCCGGCATTTGCCGTGCATATATCCTGGCGGCTATCCTGCGAAAAATATAAGAGACAGAGAAGACAACTCGGTAAGTTTCAGAAGTTACGACAACGCACAAAGTTCCCAGATACCTGGCATTAATATTCTTGAAACCAGGACCTCAACCAGACCCAGAACCAGCTCAAGCTCCACTATTTCGCCAATCGCGATAATCACCCTTTGTTGCCATCCATTACCCACCTGCCCACCCCTTCGGTAGCTCCTACTTTCGTCCTCGAGCACGTCCCTTCATTTAATCCCTAACGGGCGGGGGGCGGGAAAGTGCTGCGGGGAGCGCAGGAGGAGAGAGAGCTCCGCAGCCAACCAGGCAACTCTCTGGCAATCTAATGCCTAAGATAAAATTCAAAATTTATAATATTGCACAGTTTGCCCGATATAAAACGTAAACTTATGGCTCTCGGGGAGTACGTGCCATATTTTTCTATGTGTATGTGCCCAAGTCTCAGCCACTATATATTTGCCTATGTCTGTGCAGCTGTGTGTGTGTGTGCGAGAGTCCTGGCTCCCTAGTTCCCATGCTCGTCCTGGCCCTGCTCCTGCCCAACCCTTGCAGCAAAGAGTCATGAGCTCGTTATGCCTGTGAGATTTCATTTGTGCGCCGAGGCAACCCCCATAGAACAGTGGGCCAAAAAAATGTGTTTCAGGTTGGAAAAATATTTTATAAAATTAGATGAGCTTCTTTTTAATGTAAAATTATTAAAAATATGAATTTTTAATTAGATTTTAATGTTATTTATGTCTATATTGTTATGTTATGACTTTAATTATGCATTTTCAAATATTTTTACAGCACATTTGAATTTTTTAATAAACTGCAACTGCAAGTGATTTGAATTGTGTTTTTATTCTTTTACTTTCAATTAAATAAATGTTTAAAACTAATATTGAATGTTACTTTATAATTTTAATCTACAAAGACATCTTCAAATGGATCTTCTTCAATCATTTCCAGCTTAATTTCTTACAAACTTTCATTATGAAAACATAAAACTTGTTACCAATGTGCCTAGGCCGGTGTTTGTATGTCTTTCGGATGGGCTTGTCAGACTTTCGGGGCGGATGCCGTTAAGGGCGGGGGTGGGCGTACACACAAAACGGCCGTTACAACCATAAATATCATTTTTTTATTGGCACAACCCTAAATGGCGGCATTTGGCAAAGCAAATTCCGATGCAAAACGACGGCGACTCCCAGTGGACGGACAGTGAAATGTACTGTACCGCCTAACGAGCGCAGAGGGCGGACTTGGATGTCCCAGGATCGCCGCCCCCAGAGAAGGTGCGACCATTTGGCAAGCCAACGAGGCATGTGAGGGATGCTCGCTCGGCCATCGCCAGAAATCCTGGCGTGGTTCGCAAAATATATTTCGATTTGGCGGTACGTGACTTTATGGCAAATCGTTGCCAAGCTGGAGCAAAAGGTGTTAAACGCTGGCTGGAGCCTGCAGATGAGTCCTTTGCGGCATGTGGTGTCAAGCGTTGAATGCACGCTTCGTTGGCCGGCAGCGGGGGGAAAAAGACAGACAAAGGTGTCTTCCTTTGAGAACGGAAACAATTGCTCGGAATTACAGACGCCATTGCGCCATTGTTGCCAGCAGACGCATTCCACAGAGAAACCCCTTGCTCCCACTCCTCTCACCTGCCCTGGACCACAAAAAAGGAACAGTCGTCACCATCAACGCTTTCAGTTGATTGTTTCCACGCTTCACATCCCAAACCGAAAACCACACCCCTCGAGACAGCCCAAGGACCCTGCACAATTCTAAACTTTTGAGGGAGCAGCATTCGCATTCGCTACCTCTGGGGCGTAGTTTCCAAATGAGTTTCCATCTTTTTTCCACCTTTTTTCTGTCTTCCCAATTATTCTGCTCAGTTCCATTTCATTCTTTCCTCTCCGTGGATATATTTCTTTATCGCCCATTGGGGATTATGTCTCAGGAATTGAAGTTTAATTTAGTTTCCAAATTTCTTTCACCTCGAATTGACTTTGAGGCAAAAAAGGGAACTTAAAGTAAAGAAAAATAAAGGAATGAACTGAAGAATTTATAAAAGATTTGGGAAATAGTTAGTTGTTTTGTTTAAAACTTAATACATTTTAATAAAGAAGTTATAGAAAATTTATAAATTATATATTTTCAAAATAAGCAATTCGTTTTTTTCATATTTTTTGGAAATCCCACTCAAAATTTGTAGTAGCTTTCTTTCTCCATTCAAGAATCTTTCCTGTATCCAGCTTTAGTTATATAAAGATTACATTCCTAATAAAATCATTTCCCTGCAGCAAAGGCCTTTTTATGTGCTCATAAGATCCCCGCATTGCAACTATTTGTTATGAATTCTAATTTAAATTTCTGAATACCCCCACGTTCAGTGTCTGGCAAATGTACTCGGTGCGGTTCTTATAAAATTTTCGAGTCGCAGCCGGTGGACAGAACTGCTACGAATCGAGGAAGGATGAGGAGGCTTTTGGGGTTTCGGGGAACTGGTAACAGGGAGCTGGAAACTGGGAGCTGGGCAATATTGCGTCAATGACTTGCAAACAAAATTAGAAAAGAAAACCCGAGCAAGCGGTGGGTAGCATATGCTGCTGAGTGCGCTCCGGCATCAAAATGACTACACAAACTTTTCAAATTAGATTTCACACCCAAACTAAACACGAGACGATGGCGATGGCGACAGAGCTGTGTTCTGGCTGGGATTGGGACGGAGATGGAGGTGGAGATTGGACTGGGATTGGGGGATGGCACAAGAGAAGTAAATGCCAGAGACAGAAACAGAAAGCGAGACTGGAATTGGAAGTGGGACTTGGACTTGGACTTGGATCTGGAGGTTGAAGATGGCCACGACACTTGCGCACAGAGTTCGCCGCTGTGTTTTAGTCGATTTTATTTTATTAAATCGACTAATGGCCTCGGGTGGCAGAAAACAAAAGCGACACCCCGGAATGGACACAATTAGTGTGCAATTTATGCTCTGAGGAGCAGCTGCCCCCAATGGTGACCTCTCTTGCCCGTCTGAGTTGCAATTTGAATGGCCAAATTAGAGTGTCTGCCTGGCGCAAATTTAAGCATTCCAAGTCTGAGGCTGACATGGAGCACTGAGACTTGAGCCGATGATTTGATAACTCACAAGGCCAGCCCAGACGAAGCGACCGGTGGTGGCATTAAATTAATGTCTGGGGCGTTAGCCACACATGTAAATTCTCGGCATTCCCATGGCATCCCTCAGGGTGCTGCTGAAACATCGTTCGAAATAATCAAATAACAACCCCTGACATCAGCAAAAATATTTCTTGATAATTTGCAAAGCAAAGTCAGACAACGCCATATTGTCTGGTGAATATTTTTGGTACAGTGAATGCGAAGATTTATTTCCAGCGGTTTTTTCAGATTTATTAATTAAGAATTATTCATAATATTTAATTTATATAGTACTTTTGAGTTTTTAATTAATTAAAGATACTATTTTCTTCAGAAGAAAGCGAGCTCAATTTAATTATCATTAAAGGGGCTTAAAGTTTTAGTAAAATAATTAATAACAAAAAGAAAATATGGAATAAAATTTGTTTACGTATTTATACGGTTAATTTTCTTTGGTTCTTGGCTTTCTCTCCTAATATAAATAGTCAAAATTCCTCTTAAACTTCCCTTTAAAACTTCTAGAGTTCACTAAAGCGAGGTCTGCCTGTTCGTCGTGCCACACATATGTGCCACCAATGGACGCTTCACGCCTGCATCTGCTCGCATCTCTAGACAATCCCAAAATATTGCAATCAAAATTCGGATAAATGGAGTAAAAATCAAGCGGGCTGTTTGCCATTTTGCAGCATTGCTCCCCTCAGGGGGTGGCTTCTCGTATGTGTATGCGTATGTCTCTAGCCGAAAAAACCGCCCCTAAAACTCGCTCGTATAGGTGAGAGGAGAGTTCGTAATTATGCGTTTGGCAGTCGTAAAACTAAACTTTATGGCTGTCGTCTGCCCGTCCATTGCCTTCGGTGCAGTTTTCGTAACTGATCTCCGAGTTCACAGAACGACCTCTGCATCTCTTCTCTTTATTTCGGGTTCGAATTTCGACCCGGAGTTGGGCCATTTGATTGATTTATAAGCATGTGAAAAATGCAGCTTGTAACTGGCGCACCGCTCGTAAAATCTGTCTGTCCCGGCAGGCCGGTTTGATTTAGTGCCGCTAATAAGTAGCCAGGTGGCAGTTTGACCGATTTCTGGCCGACCGACCGGTGGGTCTTAGTCTCGGTCGCACGATGCGCAGTCATATTGCGTATACGCCCCGTGCGCCATGGTAATATTTGCAATGGGCCTTAGAAGAGGTGTGTGCACAAGTTCGTGGAATACTATGGCTGGGCATATGGTAATAGTTCAAAGGGGGATAGTTAGTCAAGGCAAATATACACGGATACATAGCCTAACAAATAGGAATGAACATATAGGAATGAAATTCATTGAAAGATATAGTAATTCTTCTTAAAAGTCTTCAAAAGTTAATTTTACTTTTTAAATTCTTCATTTCAATTATTGTAACCGATGGAAATGATAATTCTTCTTTGTTCTCACAACTAAAAGATCTTTAAATAACTAAAAACCATTTGATATATATTAAAATGACTTCTGCAATCCAAAGTTAGCTATTTATAGTTGCATTTGTTGATACGCTTAGTTTAAAAATTCCAAGAAAGACATTAAAAACTCACCAGCACTTGCTCCAGAGCCCTCATCCTCAGTATAGAAACCTGCCAAGTGATAACGAAAAGCAGAAATAGTGACAAGTCAGGCCGAAGGCAATATTAATCCAATAAAAATCGATTACCCCAGTGAGTGCGGCCATAAATAACCTGCCCCACTGAATGCAAACTGAGGCTGGATGAGAAACCGGCAACGGCAACGCCAACGAACCCGAAATGAAAATCATTTTCATTTTCATCAACGCGTGCCTCATGATGAACTTCATGATTGTCTGCCTCATCAGACTTTTGTCGTAGCTCTGTGTTTATTGCTGTCGGCTTTCCGGCTCCCCCCTTCGCCCCCTCCTGGCCCCAGCAGCAACCCCCGCTGGTAACCCCCGAAATGGGCATTTTGTAGCTATCTGTCTGGCAGTCAGTCATTCGGGGCAATTGTTTCATTCATGGACCGACCCGCCAAAAAAGGCAAAGAGGCGTTTATCATCGCAGACAACTGAGCTGATGCTCTTGCTCCGCTCTCTCCTTCTCTTTCTTTCTCTATATACCCCTCTCTTCTCTACCCATGAATCGGTGTGTGTGAGCAAAACAAACCATAAATGTGCGTGGAAGGCAGAAAGCGAAGAGAAACGAGGCAAAAGCAGAGCTGGCAAAGCGACAAAACAAAGTTTTTCTTTTTTTTTTGTCAAAGGGTGGATACCCCCCATACCCCCGCTGGCAGCCCCCCCTGTTAAGCATAAGTCAATGTCAATGGCACGCACACTAACAAGAAAGCACACAGACTAAGTTATTTTTTGGGACAGCTGCGTGTTGACTCTTCGGGCGGACGGAAGGAAGGATGGATGAATGGATTTTCCACGTTTTAACTAGACCTTGACATGCGACATTTGTTTGCTGGCCAAGCCAAGCCAAATATATGTAGTAGGAGGTCGCCAAGAATTTGTTATTTGGTGTTTATGGCGGCGTTAAGACGTCCGGCAAGAGATCTGCAAATAGAGATAGAGATACACGAGATACTTGAGATTGATCTGGGAACCAGTTTCTCTCACACAGATACTGAGGCGGAACACACGTGTGAACTCCGGCAGTGCAGTCACTGCCAGCACAAATGCAAACCTGTTTCACGCTGCGCTTTCGGAACTTTCTGCTTCTGAACTTTTCATTAATCACACACCAGATATTCAAATACATATAGACACACGATTAGCGAGCACTGTTCTATGGACTGGAGGGCCAAACACCGCTGGAGTTGCAGTTTTATTTTTAGCTGATGGCTTTTTTGCGGTTGTTTGCTTTCCAACGTTTTGCGTTCATTTGAAGCCGTTGGCCGACGATTTCTTCGGTCTTTCAAAATCCCAATGCGGCGACTGCGCCGCCGGCAGCGACGCCGGCAGTGCCGAGTATCTGTATCTGTGCGTATCTCACGGATAGCCCGCCGAGTATCTGTGTGAGCGCACGTACGCGGTATCTGTGAGGGGTTTCCTGTCGCTGTGTGCGTGTGCCATGCGCAAGCTGAAATTTCCCTCACAACACCAAAAATCTAACCGCTTTGGTACTTTTTTTCGGGCCAGCCAGTTACCCAGTCGCCGGGAGGAAGAAGTTCAAACCGCATCGAATCGAGTTTGGGAAATTTCGAAATACTTGAAACACAGTTCGCCGGGAAAATATCCCCACCACGTGCTGCCCGAGTTTGTTGTGCTTTTCCCTCTTTCTTCGCTCTGCAAACAAACACGAAAAGCTCTTGGTGGGAACCCAGCTGCTCTGGCTTTAGCTTTTCTATATCTTTGTGTGTACATAACCCCGCCCACTCACGCCGATTTCCGAGGGGTATCCAATCCATTTATGAGGCACTTTCAGCCCATCGTCGTTGTTGTTGCAATTAACGACCATTTGAATTATATTTGCGCTCGTAAACTTTACAAGAACTTCTCTACGGGAACTCGGGATCTGCGAACGGAGAAAAGCATAGCATCGGCATCGGTGCGGCCTTTTCACATTTTCCCATTCATTTCGAACGTAGACAGCAGAAATTTTTACGACTTTTCTGCACAATGCGCAAATACAACGACAATGGACCAGTGTCGACCCCAGATATATGTACTATATAGCCCATTCCCGACCCGCCCCTTCACCTTCGCCTTCCTCCTTGACTTTCTGAATAAGACTCGGATTGGTTTTACCCTGGCAATCGCAGATTTTATTGTAGGCTTCCCCATTTAATAAATCGATTGTTGATAATACACTTTTTACAAAAGAAATGTATTAAAAAATGTTACTGAGTAGTTAAAAGGCATTTTGTGGCAAGGTTTAAAGCTTAAGTTGCTTGGATATTCTTTTGGGGTTTTTTTAAAAGAATTATTTCGGTTGTCAATGAAGCAGTTAGCAGTTAAGTTAAATTTTGGTATTTTAAGGTGTAACATATAGGAATGTAGTTACTTAAAAACAAGAATATATCATAGCTTTTTTATGCTATTGTACTTAGTAAAATATACTGCAATGAACCAATACAAAAAGATACTTTTCCAATGATCTGTCGGAAATATCACTATACATCCATTAAAGATAAGTGTTAAACTCTTTAACATCAACCAACAAAGGATCAATCAAAGATTTGTTTTTATTTCAATGGGATTATAATCTTAAAATAGGTATTATCCCTAAAACTTGCTTTTAAATTCTGATTCCTCCCCAAAGCTAACTACAAATTCATGCAAATAACTACAAATGCAAAAGATATCCTCATGTAAAGAACATTCAAACCCTTGGACAAGGATTAACTGCAGAAACTATTTGTTTAGCATTCCCGGGAACCGGCAATATGGAATTCTCAGATAATTGTCGCCTCGGTATGGGTGCTCACTCTTTCTTCCTTTGGTAGATAATTAACAACCCTTGGCCTGCGCTTCCTTTGCACCCCTAGAATACATATATCCCTCTGTGTGTGCGAGTGTAAGTGTGAGTGTGCATCGATGCGCTTACCCCTAATTGCAATGCCATAAAAAAGTGCAATTCAAACGAAGGACAACCACCGAAGCAGAAATGCGAGAGCGCAGAGAGGAGCAGAGAGGTGAGGTGAGGCTCCTGGCATTTTGCCATTTCAGTGCAGCCATGATTGCGATTAGAACGGGTATTGTCTTGCCACAGGACTCGCAGGATGCTCACAGAGCTAGGAACTTGGGACACACAGCATTCAGGACCATCAGTCGCAGATAGAGAGAGAGAGAGAGAGCGATTTCTCCGGGGGTTGGGGAGGGATCAAATTATGCGAAACTGCATTTTCACTTTTCGCATCGCAGAGCCACAGCCATTTGCACCATACGGCCAACTGGCGGAGATGGCCAAGTTGCAGCTGCTCTCGGCTCTCAAGTGTCCTAGCTGGCGAAACGGAAACTCTAAGTAGAATGGAGAGAGGCTCCCTAAAGTCATTCGTTTCTGCATGCAAATTCCCTCGTCTTGGGATATCGAAAATCTTGAAAATTGCAGCCAATCAACTGGAAATTGCCAAGCGCCGGGCTAAGTGCGCTGCCAGCTCCCCAGGCTTTAGAATTGATAACAGATACGACGGCGGCATCGGACGCAGCTGCAGCAGCCACAACTTGAGGCACAGCACCAACAGCCATAAAATAAAGCCACAAGTGTAGCGGTGGCAAGTTTGGTTAAAGGGACAGGATTTGAGAAAATATTAGAAAACATCACAAGGTGGTTGCATTGTTTAATATATCAAAACTAATACTTGTACCTTTGCTAAGGAAATGATTAATTAAGAAGAAAAATACATCATTTTGCAGTCATATTACCAATTTAGGGATGCAACTTTAGAGAAATATTTTGAGATAAGCCTTTTCCAATAACTTTCGTTAGGAATTTGTTAACAACTAAACAAATATAGAAGAAATACATATAGAAAACCCTAAAATCCAGCAGGATCCTAACTTATATTACAGTCTTCAGCTAAGTTTACCATAGTTCCTTCAAAAGGGATTGCTGAAATATTTACTAACTTGATTTTCATAAGCAGCAGCAACTTAAGACTCAGCTGTGGCCATATTTAAAATAAATAAATAAATCAACTTCTGATCAAGCAATTCAATAGTAGTATTTTTTTTTAATCAGTTCCACTAACATCTCAGCAACAACTGCAATATCTGGACACTTCAACAAGAACAGCAAAAAAGGATGCAACAAAAGCGGCAATTTTCAAATCAGATCCAGTAGCAACAATAGCAACTTTAGAACCAGCAGCAACAGCAAACAATACATGAGCAACATCCATGAGGCACAGCAGAAACAACCAGAACAACAACGTCCCAGAGGCAATCGCGTCGGCAAACGCCGGCGATAAGCGCTGCAAGTGGACCGCCGCCGCCCGACTGTCGAGGCTTTTTCTTAGCCCGCCCGCGCTCTTGTGGGGGCGCATGGGCGTGGCACTGGGGAGCACCGTGCCGTGTGCTTATAGAGTGCGCCCTGTTGCGCACACAGCCCCCAGGTCGCGCTGATCTGCTCGCACGCTCGATATGCTGCCGGCAGGGCGAACGAGACCCCACCAGAGCGGCCATTTTGGTGGGAGCGAGAGCGAAATAGCCAGTGAGAGCAGCGCAGCGCAGGCGTCAGCGGCGACGGTGACGCAGACAGCGACCGCAACATCAGCAGCAGCAGCAACAGCAGCAGCGGTGGCGACTGCAGCAGCAGCGGTCAGCGTTGGAGACTTTCGCGGAATGTGTGCCGGAATCTTGGGGCACGCACAACAAGAGGAGTCCGGGAGAAAAAGAAAGATATTTGAAGCGCTCGCTGGGGAGAACTCGTTCTCCATTTTCGCTCAAACGGCGCTGCCAGTTTCACTCGCAGCGAAGGCCTGCGGGAAAGGCAGCTCTGTGAAACCTGCAGCACACTGTCGAAATTGATTTTCCAAACTCAACATTTTCTCCTTTTTGTCTCTGTTTCGTTTTTGTTTTTTTATTAAAGTGGAAAATACGAATTTCAAGTGGGGAATTGTCGTTCTGCACACCTGACGACCTGGCCAACGGCAGCTGCTGCTCCCCTTGAATTGGGTTCAATTAGTTGCCACCAAAATGGGATGCCTGGCGGAAAACCAGCAGTTTTCGAAATGAAATCACAAAATTTAAATTATTTTCCCGGGCAGTTTTTCCCCAAGCAAAACGGTGTATAAATTATTAATTGTGTGGCATGTGTAGGAAAGGAAAGGAAAGGTTAATGGAACGTTTACAGGCTTTAGATATGGTACTTTGAAGTCCCAAATTTTATTTCAAATTATTTTACTTGACTTGGAATGGCCTGAAATGGAGAGCTGATTTTAATTATATCAATATACCTTTTTATGAATTAAGACAAGACAGTAACAGAATCAAGTAAGATACAATTATAAAGATGTTATTTAAATTGTATTAAACCAAATCCAATTATTATTTTGCATTAACACTTAGGTGAAACATATTTATTTAACAGATGATGGAGCATTTCAAATATATATTTAAGTCAATTCTTTCAGTTTTAAGTAAGAAGAACCTGTTTGGTAGAAAAGAAATGATCAAATTTTTATTAAACTTTACATTGAATTTGTTTAATATTTGCAGTAACTTTTCGAATCTTTCAGTATTTTCAACTGATACTAAAAATTTAATACAAATTAAACTTGAATCAAATATAAGTCAAAACAAAGCCAATTTCCAATTCAAAAATTTGAATCAATCGAACTCTAAATTCGATGCATTCAAAATTGAATAAACCAAAACATTTATTTCCGCCTGCGGGCGGATTTCCAATTAAAGTCTTACCAAAATTAACATTTTACCAATTATCTTTTTAAAAAAAAAACTAAAAGAAATCCCTCCTCTCTTCTATTTCCAGGTCTGTGTCTTCGCGTGTGTCTGTGTGTGTTTTTATAGCATTTGTGGATTACGCCTATAAAAACTACACCTCACCGCGAGGCCGGCGAAGATGCTCCCCACAAACAAACAAAAGGGTTGGTATACGAATTTAAATATTTGCCTTTTATCGCCATTGATATTAATTCGAATGCGAATATGATTTTGAGCCGAGCAGTCGGCAACGTTTTAAATAAATTTGCTTTATGGGCGAGCCAAGCCACCGAAATCGTTAAAGTGCTTTGTCTAAGCCAAAACACGAAGAAACCTAATTGCATAATGATTTAATCCCGTCCAGCGGCTTCGGTGCATGAATCGATCATTATTCCGGGACAATCCATTAAAATTTCTCGCATAATCGCTTTAAAAAGCCATTAACATGGCCATAAGTCCGGAGCCGTCGGACTTTCGCGGAGTTCGGGCATGGAGTCGCCACCATTAAATGGGAATTGTTCACCAAAAATTATGCATAAAACTTTACGAGGCCTGTCTTTGTTTTGGGCTTTTGTTGGTCCCGATTTTATGATTTAATTTGGCAATGACCGCTGTTCCAAATGTTCACTACAATCGGTGACCGAATAAATATGACCATCGGCCGGTGCGCCCAGAAATTGCACGATTTGTGCAGTTCTCATTGCGATTCGATTATGGATGAGGCAATAAAGTGTGTGCGTTATGGCCATTAGTCGCTCATAAATTGGCTAACGAATGTCGGAGGAGCAGAGTTCAGGCCCGTCATTGGCGGAGCCAGGGACGGAGCCCCCACGGAATCCGGTGGAATCCACCTCCAAGAAGCCACTGACAAAGACGTTATTCCAGTTTTTAATCGGGGGGCGGTCCAAGAGACATCGGCATCGCCATCAGATTCGGACTCGTAATCGCTGTGCGAAGGCGAAGTAATTAATATATTGCATTAAATGCTCGTAATCACGCATTTTTATTGGGGATCTCGGGACACACAAACAGCAAACAAAAACAGTCGGCGATGTCGCAATACACTAGGGCGATGCACTTCTTGATAGATATCTGGGATATTGGGCAGTAAATTTCATTATTAAATATTATATTTAACTTGAAACTTAATTTATTTTGTCCTTCATTTTAGAGTAATACAATTTTGCATATTTATATTTTTAAATAAAGCATTTCTCAATGCAAAATCAAGTGGAATTTATACTTAGAAAATTTGTTTTTAAACATACTTAATGTTTATTGAAGATTTCTATAAAATCTATATTTTAATTGAGAAGATAATATACTAAATACTTAAATAAAAATTATATATTAATTATTATTATACTTTTTATTTGCAATATGCAATATTTAGTATCTTTTACTTATTCATCTTCTCAAGAAGTTTTTGAAGATAATTTCTGATTTTTCTTTAATAAATTTGCTTTTCTAATAAATAAAATAGTTGAATTCCCGAAGGAAAATAATATTTCCTTATTACTTATATTTCAAATCCGTTTTCTTTGATTAAAAGATATATCTAGTTACCTCTTGCCTGAGTGACCCTACTGGCCATTGATTAACTTCGTGCATTAGCCGCACCTGCGTCATTTAAGCCCGGCTAAAAGCACTCAAGAAACTTGTAATCCGATCGAGATACATTCAACATATTAAATAAATTATAAAGGCGTACACAATCGTCCACTAAAAGCCTGTGCAATTAACAATTTTTGGGATGACAGGTGGGGATCACGTGCCACTGCTCAGAGGCAGTACACTTTATTTTAAATCAGTATCGTATATAATGCAATACAGAGGCTAATTCCAATTCTTTCCATATTCATATACTTCACTTTTCAAGTCAAGCACAACTCAATATCTCCGCCTCACAGCGTAATCTGCAATGGACGCTTATCATTAAATGTACATAATGTGCTTTATTGTCACTTAAATACAGATTTAAATAATTTTATGACTTCATTTCATTTGCGGACGGAACGGAATCGTTAGCAGGTCTATCTCGGTCGGAGGAAGGCACAAAAACACCCATCTATATAAATAATAATCGCTCATTATAAGTAATCAATGACATTTGCACCCGCATACGAGCTCGTTACGCCCGGTAATTATTATTATTTACTGCACAGAGCAGCTGAATAATGATGGTGATAATGGGGCCTAATGATGAGCACAAAACATCAGAGAATTATATATTATTTTTGACTTATTTATTTAGAAATGCCAGACACTGAAAAGCATTAAATCAACACATAAGAACCCATAAGTCAACTCTGATTGCAGAAAGAAATAAATGGAATAATTTCCATTTGCTTTAGATTTGTTAATTAATCAATTCAGAAATTTATGCTAATTGAATATCAATCAAGAAAATCAGTATCTTTAGACAAACTTAATTAGTCTTAAAGGCTTTGTTTGATCACCTTCCACTAAATTACCTCTTTCTAAAGGGCTAAACACACACTTTATTTTAATTAAACCACTTGACTCTTTAATCACATTTCCCCTGGGTGTTCCTTCTTTAGTTTTCCTTCTCAAAAGAGGAAAACTCAACGAACTAATTTGCGTTAATTGCCTTCGCAGCGCCAGTTCACAATGGAGCTTCAAGTGGTAATTGCAGGCATTTCCATTACAAAAGCATAACAATATCAATATGCCGGGCATTTGCATAAATTGTCCACGCCCGACCGATGATCGCCGGAATGTCGGGGCAAGTCAAATAAATTTGCGCACCGAAGGCGGACTTGGCTAGAAAATCGTTAGTCCAAGAGCGACACAAATGGACAGTTAAATAAATCGAGAGATGTCAGTGTCAACGGTCGGGGCCCAGTGGACAACGAAACATGGTCGGGAAGGTAGATTTCGATTTGGATTAGAGACTTGGAGGTGCATTAATACGCTGGGAAAAATAAGAGCACATTTCCGAGATCTTTTTTATAATACAAGCAAGTCAGCAAAACGATGCACAGTAATTTATATCAGCCAATTAATTAGAATATTATTTGGTGTTTATTTAATTTCAAGGGAACCAGAGTTGCTTGCAAGTTCTTGAAACTAAAATGCTATTGAAATTAATATAGCAATATCACAAGGTTTAATATCAAAGACTGAAATACTATCATATTTTTCTCCAATTTCCAGACCCCTCATTATTTTTTCTCGGTGCAGCGAAGTCCCGAGTCGCGAGTTTGATATGCAGAACATTCACTCGCGTGACAGTGGAGCTGCCTGGTGTGGTGGGAGCAGAAGGGGGAAGTGCTGGGCTAAAAGTTTGTGGTGCAGAGTGGTTCGGCGGATCTGTGGCTCGGCGGCTTCGAGGCTCTGTGGCTCCAATGCTCGACTGTGTGCGGCGTGGGCGAGTTAGTTTGTTGGCATTTCGCACGCATCCTTCATAAATTAGCGAGATTTATGCGGCGGAGCCTTAGATTCGCTAGAAAAGCGACTTGAATTGCGGCGGGGACATGGATATGATGTGGAATCGATACTAAATTATCCTCTTTGGCGACGAGCTTCCTTCGCTCTGTCTCTGTCGCTCTCTTTCTCTATCTGTATCCCCATCTCTGTGGCCTGGGGACACACCCAGAAATGTCCCGTCTCTCTCACTCTCTCTGCGCCATCTCACTCGCACGCTCATTATGCGCACTCGTTTTCGTAGTCGAAAAATCGATGGAATATGCAAAATATTGTTTGAGCCAAGCCGGGGATCCGCCTAAGTCAACAGGGACTACCCCCAATCCCGGCCAGAAACTCTTTCCGAGAGAAATGTAAATTTGAACAGCGCTTTCTTTGTTTTCTTTCTGGCTTCCCGAGTTGGTTGTGTTATTCCAAAATGCTTTTTGCCGTTCGCCCCTAATGTAATCTAAGCTATGGCCGCTATCTGTATCCGACAGATACCGAATGCTAACCGAACGCTGGAAACCCAAAAACCACTCAGCCCCAAAAGTTCGGTTCGGGTTTTCCAATCGGGCCTACGGGCCTTCGAGGGGCCCAGTCCAAGGTGGTCAGAGAGTTGTCCATTTTCAGATTTTAATCGCTGGAATTTGTTTTAAGGCATCGGAATTTATGTGACAGCCCAAATTTTGTGTGTGACACTTTAAAAACATTTTTATGGTTTATTAAAAAATATCCCAGCCGGCGCAGCTCATTTCAAATGCCGGGCGAAAACTAGTTTTTAATTAAAATCTAATTCGTGTTGGGGCAGAGACCTGGGAATGTAGAGGGGATCTCGCTCTCTCGCCATCAAGGGGATTTGGCAATGATGCACCGGGCCAAGTGGAGAACTGCACTTGAGTCCCTTTTAGGCCGAAATCGAAACAAATCGATCGAGAGCCATAAAACGAAATGTTTATATTTCGAGAAGTCAAAAGTCAAATAGGAAACGAATTTTCCGATTGGTGGGGCCTTTATATATATATATCTACACGATGTCGGAGGGAATCGAAGGGAGGACCGCTCTCTCAGCACTTGGACTTAATTGAAATTTGAAATATGGTATTATGTGCGCGTCGTTCGGAAACAGTTCATAATGCCAGGGCACAGCTCGAGCCATGTTCGAGCACACGATTCCTGGGCTTGTTTATTGAAATGCCCGTAATTATCCAGTCGAGTGTAATGAGCAACTGGCTCAAGTGGAGGTGTATCCCCTCGCGTTTCAGTCCAATGCCAATGCCACATGCACTTGTCCATGAAGGCAACGTCCACCAATTGCCGGCAAACCGCAGCGTTGGAGGCATTGAATCGAATCGGTAATGGAACGGAGCCAACTGGCCGAGATGCTCCGCCTAATCACCTGCAGATGTGCTCCTCGATTGGATTTTAATTGGAATTGCTTACTACTCAGGACCAAGGAATCTAGGGTATTTAAAAAGCGAATAGATCTTGGCAAACAGTTCAATTGATAATCAAAATTAAATGAAATACCTAACAAATCAATATTTAAACCACTCTTAACCCTTTAAAAATGCCCTACAATTATCTAAATTAATTTAAAACAACACCCAAAAGTACTGATTAAATGTGGAATTCCTTTACAACTCCCACAAATGGAAACCAACGAAATAGAAATAAATACCTTTAAAGGGGAAAAAGCGAAACGAACTCAGCCCTTTTGTTTGTTGAAGATTTATGGTGGCACTTCTAAAAATAATTAAGATTCCCGATGATCATCACCCCTTGCACCATTTTGTTAGCCTATTGAGACGGGCATGTGACTGGCATATAAATAGAAATGGTTCCTTTCAGAATAGCTAATTAGGAAAACACATTTCCAGGGTCCGAAAATGAAAATGGCAGAAACGCTCGTTTTCGCCGTGCTTTTCTTCCCCAAATGTCCGCCCGCAATTACCGGGGAAGCATTTACATAAGCCTTTCATTAATTTTTATTGCACATTTCGGCTATTGTAAGTAAAATGTCAACAAGCTTCCCAGCAGCGGCGACACATTTGCGATTTAAATTAATATAAATGCGAAAACCTCAAACAGCACTAAAAACAAACACTGAATGAAGAGGGGGGAGCTCCGCCCACACAGATCGCGGCCAATTTCAAATTCTGAAAATCTGACAAAACAAACGATGAAAACAGATTCAAGAATCAAAAATCTGGCCAAGTGGACAAGAATGCGGTGATAACCTAACGGAATGGCGGAATATTTTAAAATAATTACGTGCGCTTTCGAGCCACCTCAGAGAAATAAGTTTAATGTTAATTTGATTGCGCTTTTATTGATAGTAAAAACATTTATGCGGCATACAAAATGAATTATGAATGATTTGGCGGACAGTGAGGCGTTGTCAGCCGAAATTATAAACACAACATATATAGTATTCTGAATCTTCAGTCGCGCGGCGATCGCGTAGAATTGCCTAATAACAATTTTACGTTCGTTATTATTTGTGTTTTTACGGTTGCTTCCATTTTGATTGGAGTTAATTGGGCCGTTGGTTTCGCTGCGAAGAACAAGTTATTTCAGTTCTCCATTAAATTAAATTGGCTCTTTGATTCGTATAAAACAAGCAATTTAAAATTTAAGAGAGGGAAACATATAAAATTAATGAAAATAAAATAAGGTTTGGGCACCTTTGGAAAGGATAGTTGTGGTTGTGGGTTTGTTAAAGATTTATTTGTAAAAATTTGTATAAAAAGTGGGAATGAATACAACATTTCTAAAAAAGAAAAAGCCATTTCTGAATGGGAAGGTAATTTTATGAACTATTTTCTTGTTTTTAAATTTATGAATATTTAAAATCAAAAAATTAAAAAAATAACGTAATCATAAATATAGAAAAGATTTCTTATTAATTAAATAAATTAATGAATTTATTGAAACGCTAGCCGCAATATCTAGAAATATATTTAAAATATCCGTTTCACTCCAAGAATTTTCATCATCTGCCAGAAAATATTTGCCATCGAATCGAATTTCACTTCAAGGACACCAAGGACCAAGACCTTGTCCGGTTACTTGGTTACATTAAGGGTTATGCGATTTGCACGGGCTGCATTTTCGTCACTACAAGTCCTGCCGCGCCCGATAGTCCTTGAGTTGCGTAATTATGTTTTTTATGGACAGCTGTCGGGGCGGTCTACCTGTCCCAGCCTTTTTCCAGGGAATATCCTTTCTCCGGATGCAGTTTTTTAAGGCAGTCAGCGTCCTTGAAGGTCGCGCCTATTAATAGTCGTTAGCCAAAAACAAACAAAAAATACAAAATGCAACCGGTTAATGGCTGTTGCCAAGGTGAACGGGTCCAGTTCTCGACTTGATTTTGCTAAGCAAAAAATGTGAAATAAAAGTGACAACCATTTGGCGAATCGATAAATTAGAAAAGCTGCCGACTTGGTCGAAGTCTTGAAGGCTCGTTTGGCCGGGTTTTCATCCCAAAAGTGAGTCAGTTAAATGGCGGACTCGCGCTGGAAAAAAATACGTAAGGAAGAAGGAATGAGGCAGGGACCATAAAGTCGGCAAACAAAAGGTGAGCAGCGGTCGTAAAACGCGACAACATGGTGTGACATCGCTTCCATATTTCCACCATATATCCTTTGGGCAAGGGGTCGCGACAACAACTGGTGGTCACCCGGCGACTTTTGTTTGCCATTTTTATTGCCACTACTCGTGGGGTTCCCGCCGAATACCCTTCCAGTTCTCGAAAGCCGGCATTTTACGGCCCTTTTCGCAATTGGACAGTTTAACCCTTCTGGACGCGGAAGTCCGTCCATCTGGATTCCTTCACTCCCTCGGCCACGAAAGGCGTACGGACACGTTTCGAGGTCCTGCTCCTGATCCCTTTGATTGTGATTTATGGGGCGGGAATAACCGGAAACCGAGAGTGAAAACACGCAATTCCCTGCAATCGTTGTGTGAATACAAAAGCGATTCCAAAGGCGCAAAAGCCAAAACTTCAGTTGCTCTTCAGAAGGACTTTCCCTAGAATATGATGGGAGCTTGATGCCAATAAATCTGGGCATATCTAATGGAGTTGGAAACCACCAAAATATAACAATCCTTACAGCCATTTGCATTATTATTATGATTATTATTTGGTGATGGTTGGAAATGTGTCCTTGGAATCCTTCTTCATTTAGCAGAAGTACATAGTTCTTTAAAAAGATTTCATTTCATTTTTCCTCTATTAAATCAGAGTAACAAAACCATGGTTTTTAACTTTAAAATGTAAATTATTCTTTGTCTCCTTGCCATGAAGACTCCCCACCGCCTATGTGAGACGTCTCAATAGCCTGGCCAAGCACCTGTAAAGTATGCTGAACGGCCGTTAAGGTGAGTTAAGAGATGCGGACCCCTCCCCGCATGCATATGCATAATGTGGCCAAGTGAATTGGCCAACCTGCTGGCGGGACGTAATCACGTCTCTCGATGTGTGGCACGCGATGTAGCGTCCAAGTTGGGCGAATGGAATCGTTGGTGGAAATGGATGAGGCGGTGCCTTGGCTGCCCAGTGGCAGACTTTGTTTGTCCGCGAGTCGCGGGACTGGCCAATTTATTTTCACCCGTCTAATCCGCTGCATAATTGCGCTGGAAGCCAGACTCCATTGGAATGGCCAAGACGCGGCACTCGTAAATTTCCTGTTCCGCCTGGCGGACTCTGGCCAAAGCCCAAGAAGCTTCACTTGCAAAAATTAAAACTATAATTATACTCAAGAAATAAAAAGAGCTAAAAGATATTTTTCTAGATTTATTAAACACGCATTTGTATTATAATAACTCTTACATATTTCTATAATATCCTTAATTTTTCCAACTTTAATGAAACAATTTATTATTGCTTTTAAGGATTTTTCTCCGAGTGCCCAAAAGGGTGGACAGTCGCCATGTCCGGCTGTGCGCATAATTATCCTGCGTTTGCTTTAAAGTTGGCTCTGGCGCGGTCAGTCCTACAGTAAAACTCCCTTTTAATGGCCGCCGGCGATGATAAGGCCACCGAGTTTATGGCTCCAGATAGCAAGTGTCAGCGTCACGTAAATTCGCCAGAGAGCGAGCGGGAGGAGGGGAAATTAGGGAACCAGGTCCTCGGTTCCCAGGGGGTTATTAGCCATAGACGTGTTTTAATGGGGTTTATCGGGCCGAGGGGATAAATAGTGGCTGTGTGGGATGCTATGCTACCAGGGGAGAGAATATGGCATGTTTAATCTGTCCATAATTTATTCGACATTGGAATTCAATACTCCAATTGAATTTCTCGGATTTCTTGGCCGGCCCCCCGGCAATAAGTCGGTCAATCGATAATCGGATGACGATGACCCAAGGCCCTAAATGACGAAAACAACGCATTTCGGGCTGCCAAGACTTCGACCTCCCCGATGACCGCATGGATGAGTCAAGTCAATGGCTGCACTCGGAAAAGTATAACTAAAACGGGTTGCTATAAGAAATATTTTAAGGAAATTTTGTATTTCATAGTTTCGATAAAATATAAAAAGTATTTGAGAGTTTCCTAATCCCAGAAATTTGATTTGATTTTCAATTAAAAGTAAAAATATGAAATATCAAATGCTTCTTTTATTCTAAATCACATAATTTTTCTCAGTGTACAAACGGGTTGTGTTGGGTTTCGGGCTTGGTTCTTGGTTTTTCAGTCAGACAAAGAAATTGAGACCAGGAGAAATGCGCATGGAGAGAAAGGAGGATGTGCGCACGGCCAGGGGATGAAATGGTCATGGTTGCGCCTTCGAAACGACTCTTTTCAATATATTTATGAATGCCCAAAGTATTTGAGGCCAAAACGATGGCGGTGTGCTGTGCTGCTCTTATCACGGCCATTTGCCGCCGCCATTGCACTGCTGAAGTGGTTGATCCGGTTTCCGAGGTGTGATTCCACATCCAAAGAATCCCACAGAAACTGCTCCTCAAAGCGCACGTGTGAAGTTGTCGGTGGCTCTTTGGAGACTCGTTGAACAGACCGAGGGGGCCAGAGGTCACCTGAGTGGCTGGATAACTGAACAGAACACTATTTAAGCATGTATTTCACTCTCGGAATCGAATTAAAGCCCCATTGAAATATGCAAACGCCGCTGACATCGCATTGAACCAAGTAATTAGCGTTAAGTGTTTACATTATGCGAAATAAACTTAATTTATGCGCCCAATTAATCCCATTGAAGTGGAGCATATTTTATGAAATGCTTTCAGGCGCACTTTACAGCGAAGTAATTGTTATAAGTAATTGTTATTTCCATTAATTTAATTGTTTTAATAGCAAGGTTTAGTGTCTTTGATAAATTAATGTTTTATTTATAAACCACAACTTATGAGATTATTTACTTTAATAATAATGTCCATAAATAAGCCGACTGAAAGACCTTAGTTAAATTATGAATAAAATAGAAAATGATTTAAATAACCATTTAAATTGGGGTTTGAAGGGCTACAATTTCCCTAGTAATTAACAATTAATGATACACAAATCAATACAATGGCCATTACTTGCCTGGCCCATATGAGAATCATTAGGAACTATGATAATTTCTCCCTGGCTAAGAGTTCTCGGAAATGCAGAGTCTCTAAGAGCCAAACTAGATTATTAAGCCCCAAGTTGCACAATAAAATACCACTGAAATTCTGTGGATTACGCGTAATATTCTTATTCCAGCTGCAGACGCCAGCTGGGGTTTGAGAATCGCTCTCATTTCGCAACGAGATGCGGCGCTTTCGACTCAAAACTTCTCAATTTCCCCCCAATAAGCGCCACTCCCCCTTCCTTTTTTTCGATTTTTACGAGCCCATGATGCGAAGCAATCTCTCTGGATATAATGGATATTCGACTATCGGCCATCGGAGCTGGCGCAAAAAATCTTAAATTGTTGCAAATTGCGTTGGAAAACGTGCCTTTTCCCGGAGATGCCTCCGCGAAGATGCTCGGCGATCGTGCCGCCGCATTTGAGAAGGAAACCCATTGCCTCCACCACCACCGCAACCACCAGTCCATTCCGCTGGACACTTTAACGAGCCCAAATACAAATCACTCACGAGTGGTTTCGTTCTGACCCGCGGCCAACTAATGCGAGAGTTACGCAAAACCATAATTAACAAACATTCGGCAGAATCCGTTTTACGAGCGGCACTGCTCGAGCTTTCTGATTTATTTCGGCTGGCTGCACTAAGGGAAAAATCTAGGGAGTTTTTAGCAAGAAATGAAGGTGGGATAGTTCCCAAATTTATAGGGATTTAAGGCTGGTAATTGAATGGACTAATGCTTAAAATATTATGATGCCACTTAGCGTTGCAACTTTCCGGCAAGATGTAATATAAATCCCCGCTAAATACTCCATATATAAACATTAATTCACGAATGGAAAATCTTTATTAGATTTCTCACTTTCTCAACAATTTTCCCTGTGCACATACTAGGGCTGTAGTTAGGTTGGGCTGTTGATTTATCTGAGTAGTGGAAATCATAGGAAATCCTTTCCAGCAGTCACATAACTCTCGCTTGCCAAATGATGGATGGCCGCGTCTAATGAAGTCGTCGGGTCGTTGTCACCAGACTTCCACTAAATTGTTCGGAAACTTGGGGCTATGGAACGCTCTACGTGACTGCACCTACGAATGGCATCCAATGAGCCCAGAGATTTCCACCGACTGACTGACTGGATTCATCGAATCGTAATCGTCTGCGTTTTAATACGGAAAATAATGATTAATAGAATGGTTGTACCCAATAGGATACACTGCTGTTTTCGCCTTCGCCAATGGCCGCCTCTGAGGTCATTTCCGATCAATCAAACCAACTCAGACATCCATCAAAGTGGTTTTATCTAGCGAAATTGCAGACTTATGGCTAATGCCATGATAGAGTTGAAGAGCTTTACAGGTTGTTAGTTCCGAGCAGGCATTGCCTTGAAAATGTTCATTTATTGAGAAATATATTTTATAAATTATTGAAGTAGATGAGGTAGATATATAAGCTTGAAATTAAATCTCTGCATATATTTTTATAATTTTAATACATCATACTGTTTATAACTGTGCAAGTTTAAGCTGAAAAAAATAAATGTTGCACCCTCTATACCACACATACCACATTTAATTTTTGAATTAAACCACAATTCAAATGAGAATCACTTTATATTTTCTGATACTTGTTTCCTTAACTATTTGTTTTATGTTATTTACTTTCATAATTTCAAACACCAACAATTCCGAAGATCCGATACATAAAATCCGCTGTGCAACTGAGAAGTAAGACTGCAAATCTGTTCAGCCGACCCATCATAGTGGCTTGCTCTTTGCCACACCCATTTCCGTATGCTTACCGCTTCAAACACTGTCCTTTTAAAGGACATTCGCTTGTGCCTGAACCAATAATGACGTAATTGATGACCACGCCCTTCATGATTGGCAATAGTGATCGTTTAGGCTCTACCTCCCTCTTCCCTCTATCCCTATCTCTTTCCTTGCGAAAAGGAAAAAGAAAGCAATGTCCTTGCAGTGTCACTGCTTGCTTAAACCCATACCCACCCCGTGGTCTACGACCTCAGTCAGGACGCATAAACACTGCTTGCACTGCTTATAGGCTGTGCTTCGGCGAGCAGCGAACAGATGGCGCCATTAGAGAGTTGGAGTTTTCCGGTCATCGAATGACCATTTCGCTTTTTGTCTCTAATTGAAGTTTTCCATCCGCAGCATCCGCAGCATCCGCAACATCTGCATTTTCTGCAGCACCATCGGCATCCGCATCCCGCAGCAGTGTCCCACGACACCACTTGGCCATATTTTACCGCTTTTAAGCAGCGCGTAAATACTCACGCTTACTGCAAGAGTCCATTAAACGGTCGTAAAAACTTTACGATTCCCAATATGAGATTCTCTTAATACGATTTTTTATGATATTGAAATCTCCTTTCGCAGCGAGCCCATCATCGCCCCATCTCCGTTCTCCTTATCTCTCTCTCTTCTCGCTCTCACTCTAACTTCTCTGCAGCACGCTTTTCTCTTGGTTTTCCAGCTGGGGGAAAAACTGAAAAACCACCGCCGCAGGTAACGTAATGGCCACCCCGCGCCAACGGGGCGTATGCGTGTATTTTAATGTCTTGTTGAGGCCTATAAAACACGCTCGTCATTCCACTTCCACTTTCCGAATCCCCGAATTTCCACATTTCCACTGTCCGATGGCAAGTCAGGGCCAAGGAAATCATTAAAGGACATCTAAATTCTTTATATTTTAGTGAAAGATACTAAGTATATTCTAGATAATTTGGATTAAAATTAAACATTTTAAAGAGACAAAGCAGACAAAATAAAAAGGTATATATTACGATTCAGTTTCTTTTTATTATTTTAATCAACAGACTTTTAAAGAGGCTTTAGAATCAGAAGAGATACATTTTGTTTGAGGCCAGGAGGTATCGATAGTTACACTGACCAATATTTTGGCTTCAAACTTAAAAATTTTGAATAAAATTCCAGTCACTGTTGCAGCTGTTGTCCTTGTCACAGGCATACAAGCTCGGGCTCACACTTTGAGCGAAGTTACACTGTAGGCTGATGGATACGAAAGTCTGGCTACATTACAGGAGTGCAATTGCGTTCCTTGCAATGTCCATTGATCATCCTATACATTTTGTTGGTCAAGAAAGGATACACGAAAGTTAGGGAGCAAGAGTCCGAGTACTGAACAGTAAAAACTCACTCAAAACAGTGCCGCAAAACATCATAAAATTAAAAACTTTCAAACAAATTACAGAAACAATAATAGGAGTGCAGCTTTTGGTCCAGACATGTGAGACATCGGCAATCCCAATTAAGAAACTTAAACACCGTACCCCCAAGGTTCCAATTTCTTATCTGGATGAGATAATGATATGTATTACTATGTAAAAGCAAATAACAACAAACAAAAACTCACTGCCACGAGGTCGCTATCCTTGCAAAAGAATTCGCAAGGGTCTGAGTCTTCTCAAAAATGTACCTGGCAAATCGAAAGGGGTTGAGCCAGGATCCCGTCTTTTTTATCTTCTCTAAATAAGTTTCTGACGGATCTATTTCCATTTTTAATAAATATAATCTTCCAAATTTGTGAATGAGGACGGATTTTATGAATTGTTTAGGTAACAAAGAGAATATATGTATATCTGAGTAGCTTGACTTTAAATGCAAGGAAGTCTAAACAGCAACGCCTAAAAATTTAAAAATAAAAATATCTCATAAATTAATCAATTGTTATAAATAATTATGTAATTTTATACTTACAGATACACTTCTGCAATAACGGTAAGTGCATAACTTAAATTTATAGCTCACAGCTAGACTCTTCAATTTAAGGACCCAGAGGTCTCATCCGTTTACCACATGCATTTTATATCTATTACCTACGCACTTTACAATAAAAAACAGTGTGTCATTAGAGCAATTAAAATGCAGTAAAAAGCGGAGAGGAAAACACGCAAAGACAGACACTCGTATAATTTTTATTGAGTAATTCGGAGGTGACTCGAGATCGCCTCCGTGCAGATGGGATATGACACAGAGACCCAGTTTCCGGACGCCGGGTGATGGGGTGACCCATAAACCCGACCGCATCGGGGATTAAAAAATGATTGCGTGAGAAGGCATTTAGTAATCGTCGTCATCCGACGCCAAACTCATTCGTCAGATCGGCCGGCAGACGGGGAAACCACAAGCACAAGCCCAAGCCCGGCCAAACAAGCCATAAACTCTGAGGCCATAAAAGTGTATCAAATTAGGGAATGAACTTGATGTGCAGCGAGTTTTATTCCCATTCTGAGCCAATTTAAGGGATGTAGAAATTTTGCTTAGAAAACCAAAAATGCAACCAACATACATATATTATACAATATATGAAAATTATTAATTAATTATAAAGTTTTTATAGACTCAGAAATATAAAAGGATAAAGAAGTATGTATTCAAGCGTTGGTAACTTTTTTATAAGTTTAAGTACAATTTCATAAAATAAATACAATAAACTATGTGCCAATGAAAATAATTTATTAATTAAAATTTCAACAAAATATTTTATTAAGATAAGAAAATTATTATCACGAAATCGCAGACAAAATGTTATATTATATATATAATGTTATAAATTAAATCATCGTTAAAAAAATGTACAAACATTTTTAAAACTATTAAAAAGAAAATATAAAAATCAAATAACTCTTTAGAATTTTCTTTATTTGTTTCTTTATTGTTTTACAAGTGTTTCTTATTGCATGCGTTTCCCTTCATTTTATGCCTATTTTATTTTAGATACAACCTGTCGCACGGGAGATTACAGCCTATGTACGCAACGGAGCTGTTTCTTTTATGGTTTGTTCCGTTCCGCTTTTGTTTAACGCTCTTGAGGATCGCAATCGCACGCAATGCCACCACCAGAAAAATGACACAAAGCCAAAGAACTCGACTCGAGTGAAACTCCATTCGAAACACCCAACTCAAAATAGTGGTTTTATTGCTGAAAATTACTCTGTTTTTATTTATTTACTTTTTTGGTGTGTTTTCACTGCTCATCCACTCTCACCCAGTTTCAATTTTTATTAGTTTATTACGATTATTATCGCTTAATGGGCTGTTCTTTGTTGTTTGTTATTGTTGCCGCAGTAGTGAGAAGACTAACGTGCGAAGTTGTTTTATTATTTGTTTTGATTATCAAAATGGGCCTTTTACATTTTTCCGGTCGTTGGGCGGCCCACCTGCCATGGTCTTATTGCCCGCACCGTATACACATATAGCATACATCCCGCGGCAAGGGCAGTAAATCACAGCCCGCTGTGAGTGGATGCAGATCTGAGTGCACTCTGAGAAAACCTCTTTGAAAATAAATATCAATATTATTAATTACTAAAAATTAAATTTATTTAACATTACAGAGGTTTATTTTTAACTGTCTTCTACATAACTGCCTAGTAGATTCCTATTTTCTATCGATTATTATTATATAAATATTACATATATTTAAAATTTTGACCCATAAACATGAACCAAAGTGTGGCAAAATGTTTAATTTTGAATTTATGAGCAATTAATTTTAAAGCACTCGCCCGACCGTTAACGCCATGTCCGCCTTGAAAACCCCTCCTCCTTTGGGTCGTAAAAACATACAAGATTTAACAACAAGCCAGTGTGCCAAAAAAAAAAATTGATTGTTTAGCCAATCCGCTGATTGATCAATTATTCAATTGTTATCGCCCAGTATTCGGCAATCTCACTTGGGCAATGGCCGTAAAACTACGCGTAAACCAATTTAAAGGTATTAGCAAGTCGGGATGTCCGTAAAACTGGCAGGTTCTTAGCTCTGAGGGGATACTTAAATTGAAATAAATATGTGAAGTGAAGAGAGCATAATTAAACAGAAATAAATTAATTGTATGAGAAGGATACTTTTAAATAAAAATTATAGAAAAAAGATTGTGATTTATAAACTAAGAATGTATAATAATACTGTTAGAAAAAAAAACGAATTAAGATTGACATTGTAAGAAATATTGTATGCAATAAATAAATAAAAAAACTATTTAAATAAAATAAATAAATGAACTACATATTATAAAGCCTGCTAAATAAATATTTAAAGGTTATCTTTAATTTATTTAATATTTGTGTAATTAAATTTCAGCTGGAAAGAAATAAAAATTGTTAAGATAAAATATTTTGAACTTATTTAAATTATTTTAAATTCTTCAAATCTTTTCCATTATTTTGAAAAAATTTTTGTTACTAGTATCCTTTCCCTGTCTATCTTTTTTTTTCTCTGTCTCTCTCTTTGGCTTATTCGCTTCCACTTCCAGCCCAAAACCTCTTAAGATATAGCAAACTTCAAAATGTGAAGTTATGAAATTGCAGATTCGCTTTATTTTGCAGAACGAAAAGAGCTAAGATAGAGCAATAGAAGGACCAAGACAGGGGTCTGGGGAAGTGTCTGTTTTTGTTGTCCAATTTCAGTCGTAAATTTGAAATTTTTCATAAAAATGTCATAACAGCAATTCCAGCGACAAACGTCAAAAGGCGTGGTGAGAGGAGCGGAGAAAAGAGAAGAAAGGAAGAGAGAATGAGGAACAAAAGGCTGAAGCCGAAAAATGGTAAAGGAAGAGCGAATATTTTGCAGCGTCGGCATTTTTCATCTCTCGAATTTATGGATTTTTCGTAATTTCAGTGTTTTTTCATCTTTCGGCTATAAAAAAAAACGAAACGACACAAAATTCAAGCTAATTTGTATAGGAAAGCACTTACTCAGGGAGCCACCGACTTACTCGCACTCGCATTCAGCATGAATAATGTGGGGTAATTTAATCAACAATAACATTTTGCCAAACAAAGCATAAAACACTTTAAAAAGCATTCCACTCACTCGGGGCGGCTCAAAGTAGTTGCGCTCAGCTGCGAATGGGTTCTCACGTTATAAACATGAAAATTAAGCGAGCAACCGCGAGAGCAACACACTCAAAGAGCGGAAGCAGCCGAGCAGCCATCATGGTCTCGAGCGAGAGAGCAGGTCTCGAGCAGCTCGCTTGCAGCGGGAAAGCGACGAGTGGGAGCGAGACAAGCGTATAAGTAGCGGCGCTGCCATCTTTCCTACTGACCGCAGTCGGCGTTGAGTGAGAGCCGCATTGGACGCGTATCTGTGTGCGCTCTAAATGAATGTCACAAACTCAGCATCCAGTTGCCCATAAGAACGCTCGCATGGCTTTTGTATTGCGCCATAAACGTTTCGCTGCTCGTAACGCCACAACGCTCGGCCTTCGCCGCGTAGTCTCCCCAGAAAGCGGCAATACCAACAGCAACAGCAACACAGCCAGCGAGGAATAAATAAATCCAAATCCCATCCGCAGACAGACAAAAACTCAAGTCTCCAACGACTCAAAGCGCTGCGTCGCCGTCGCCGTTGCCGCTTCAGTCGCTGCTCCGCTGCGGTCTCTGCCCACGCTGGCATCGCTGCCCGCGCCGGCAGCAAGAATTACCAATTACACGAAATTTTTATACTCTTTTAAAAATTTCGTTTTATTATAATATTTATTATCGTGGCGCGCAGTAGTGTCTGCGGAACTCAGCTCCACTCTTGGCTTCAGCTCCCGATTCAGCGATTTCGATTCTCTCGATTCTCCGGATTACGATTGCGTTCACCGACTTCGATTCCGATCCGCCATCCGCCGGCTTATTGTCACTTAATAGTTATAGAGCGCATAAAACCCGGCATCGCACAAGTAGCGACACGGAAACCCATGTGAAAAATCGGAAAACCGAAAAACTGTCAAAACACTTCGTTTATAACTCTCAGTGTGCGGTGCATAAAAATTAAAAAGCCATAAAGTTGACATCGTAAAAGGGCCCCAGAGTTCGAGTTCGAGTTTGAGTTCGAGTTCGATAGTTCTACCTGCCAAGTGTTTTATGGCATTTTAAACAAAGTAATTAAAGCGAAACGAAGAAAGCCTTTCTCTGCAAGCACACAGCAAACACTCGCACACTCGATAGGTCCTAAAAAAGCCATAAAAACATAAGAGTGCCATTAAAAAACAGATCGCGCGCCTATAAATCACACGTACGAAATCCCGCCGGCACTTGGACCATTCAAATTTCCACGTAATTGATGGCCGCCTTTTAATTGCTTTCACAACAAATAAACCAGGCCCATACCACACCACACACACCGCTCACACCCAGCAGCAGCAGCAGCAGCTGGCACAACAACACTCGGCTGTAACCCGAGACTATATGCAAATTTAACAAATTTCGTTGTGAATTCGCACAGTTTCAAGCGAAAAAAGAAAACGGAAAAGCTGAAAAGCTGCTTGCCAAAAGTTCGCTAGAGAAAACCCGAGAAAGGTAACGAAATGCAATATCACGATTCTCCAAAACGAGAAAGTAGCTTGAAGTCAGACAAAGTTTCCAATCTCTCTCGTCTATCCCTAAAAGATACTAACTCTTTGCCATCTTAGACTAAACTTAACTGGGAAAACTAATTCCGTACTAACCCCTTTGGCATTGTGCTGGGAAAAACTCTGAGAACCGAGAAGTATAAGCAAGTCTAGGATTATATATATATATATATGTTTTCCACTTGAGTTCTTTTCTTCGCCATCCGCAAGATTTATGTTCAGTATAAACATATTCAATTTGGCTAATGTTCATTTTATGTTTTCCGAGCAATTTTTATAAGCAGTATATATTTTCAAATTTCCCTTGTTTCTTTTTGTTTATCACATTTTGAGCAACACTTTTATGATGGGCAAAGTTTATTTTAGCTTTTAGTACATTTTAATTTGATCAATTTGTGGTGATTTATACAGTGATTCCACTGTAGTTTCCATGGGGTTAATAAGGCAGTAAAGTCAAATCAAGACGGGAGTTTAGAACATAAATTTTAGACACTTAGTTGCTACTAAACTTTAATTTGATTGGGCAGATATGGGCATTTCTAATTAACTTTTATATGGATTATAAAGTCATCAAGATAATGGAGATACTGAAAGGGCAAAGAGATCTTCAGAGTTGATTCCTCAAAAATTTATAGAGTTTAGTGATCGAGTAGGTAGTAAGATAAATATTAGATTTAATTATAAATATTTATGTTAGATATTGTAACTGTCTCACAGCATATGAAAATAAAAGGTTTATCAAATATTTAAATTCTGTCTCCCTTCGCATTATTTTGTATCCTTAAAAAGGTAACAAATGCAGAGCAACTTTAAATTTTAATTAGTACCAACTTTTGGCTCTTTTTCCTTCGCTGAATTCGCACAAAATTTGTTAAAGAATGCTTTAAATGTCTTGAACCGAAATATGCAATCCCAAAAAAATATAGCCAATAACGAAGTTGAAACCACGAAAAGAACTTGAGTGAAAATAAAAGAGAAAACTATCCGAAGATTCGATCCTCGGCCAGAGAGCAGAAAACTATGTGCAATGTCAAAATTTGTTTTCGATAGTATGCTGCCAAAGTATCCACAGTTCCAGCCGTTTATCAGTTCGCACCACCTAACCACCACCCCCCCGACTTCGTCATCTGCAGCAGTCGCCGCCGCTCTAGCCGCCGCCGCCTCCGCCGTGAGCCATAGCAACAACACCAGCGCCAGCAGCAACACCAACCACAGCAGCGGTAGCCCCAGCAGCAGCAGCAACCATAATAACGTCAACCTGAGCGGATCCGGTGGATCTCTTTCGCCCAGCCAGCTCAGCCAACACTTGGGCCATCAGTCGCCCCACTCGCCGGTCTCCTCCTCGTCGCCGTTCCAGCAGCACCAGCAGCAGGTGCAGCAGCAGCAGCAACAGCATCTCCAGCAGCAGCAACAGCAGCAGGCACAGGTGCACCACCAGCAGCACCACCAGTACTCATCGCTGTCCGCTGCCCTGCAGCTGCAACAGCAGCAGCACCACATCAACAAGCTCGCGGCAGCCGCTGCCGCCTCGCACGGCCACGCCCACCAGCAACTGTTGCTAACGCCTCCCTCGGCGGGCGACAGCAGCTGCTCCCCATCACCGTCGGCCTCTGGCAGCTCCTCGCTGCACCGCAGCCTCAACGACAACTCGCCGGGATCCGGAGCCTCTGCATCCGTATCCGCGTCGCATTCCGCCGCATCCGCATCAGCGGCATCTGCATCCGTTGCCGCCGCAGCCGCTGCTGCAGCCGCCGCCGCGGCCAGCTCCTCGTTTGCCATACCCACCAGCAAGATGTATCCGTACGTGTCGAATCACCCGAGCAGCCATGGAGGACTCTCCGGAATGGCCGGGTTCTCTGGACTGGAAGACAAGTCCTGCAGGTGAGTTAAAACTCAGGGAGGGGAAATTGTTTCGGCAAAATAAAGAGAATTTCCAGTTAATTAAAATATAGAAAACAACACTTTTTGGTTTCCAAAAATTTTATTTGAAAAGATAAATAAACGAAGCAAATTAAATACAAATTCAAGATATAGATTAGCTAAAGTCAATAAACACATAAATAAATTCGGACACTCTAATATATAATACATTTTCTAATTCGTATTTAATCTCTGTCAAATGACAATATATATTATTATAAAATAAAGTCCATAATATTTGATTTCCTAAACTCATTAATTCTTACTTTTGTCTTTGATTCCCCATTTATGTAAAATTCAACTGAAACCTGCAACCTGAAATATAAGGGAGTATTATATCGATTTGGGGCAACCTAAGTTAGTATTTATTTTAAAACTATGACAACTAACAAGTCGATCTCCTGGCCTGCTTAACTTTCTTATTTTTTATTTTATTTAAAAGACAATTTCCGCTTAAAAAATAAATTAAACCCCTCTCACCTTTCCGGGAATTCATTCCGCTTGCTCACGATTGGGCCAGCGGAAATGCCAGCCTGAAACCTTGAGTTTAAATCTCCAGAAGCCGCAAACCGCAAATCCGTTTCGAATGCGCTCTAATTATGGGCAGAATCCTGCTTCCCAGGGTCCAGGTCCCTGACCACTGGTCATTCATATCGAATGGCCATAAAGCCGGCAAATTAGAGCAGCCTGCGGTGCCCACAAGATTCGCACGCAGCCTGACCTTCCGCTGCGGCCATTTGCATATTAGTCCACTGTACCATGGCCACAGTGAGTCCTGCTGTGCGTGGGCTTGTTCGGGATTAGTGGGCAATTAGAGGCGACCGCAGAAGGGGGCATGCAAATGGTCAGGGCACAGCGGCTCATTAGCATGTGACTTCTGGACGGGAATGGGAAGGCTATGGAGAGGAATCAGGAATCAGGAGTCGGGAGAGCAGGGATCATACACATATTCAGAAGGCTAATCGAATGTTCGCCTCTCTCTCTCTCTCCTTCCACAGCAGGTACACGGACACCGTGATGAACAGCTACCAGTCGATGAGCGTACCTGCCTCGGCTTCCGCGCAGTTCGCCCAGTTCTATCAGCATGCCACAGCCGCCGCATCGGCGGTATCAGCGGCCAGCGCCGGAGCGATCGGCGTGGACTCCCTGGGCAATGCCTGCACCCAGCCAGCCTCCGGCGTAATGCCTGGAGCCGGTGGAGCGGGTGGAGCCGGCATTGCTGATCTGCCAAGGTATCCATGGATGACGCTCACAGGTGAGTCAGACATAATATTTTTTTATTGTAAATAAAAGGGTTGAAAAATAGCTTTAACTATGTAAGGATATCTATGGAAATTCTTACTTCTAGGGAAAATAAATTGAACTAAAATCAACAAAATAACAAAAGTTATCTCGTAATTTATTTACAAAGAAAAACAGCGAATAAAACGACGAACCAATCACTATACATTTTTGAAATAAATCATACTAATTACACAGCGGAAAAACACATTATTAATTCTTCCAAAGAACTATGGACTTCATAGATATAAACACATAGATAAACATTTCCTTTTTTCGATGTATAAATCGATCTTAAAGCATTTTGTGAACATATAAATCAGGGTTTATAAAACAAAGATAACAAAGAGTACAAAGAGGCTTCCTAAATAGGGAAAATCTGCAAATAAAGAATTTTTCTTTCAAAATTTGTAAAATATTTTATATATTTCCTAAGAATAAGTTTCTTTCTTTTATAGTTAGAACAAATTTTCCCATATTCCCTATTCCCTTGTTTTTCCACGTGCAATGCTTGAAATGGTTAGTTTATACCCACCCAGCTTCTGTAAACAATAGATAAACCTGGTGCAAAGATTTTCCAATGGCATTCTCATTTCCCGCGCCATTCCACCGCCAATTCCAATTCATAATGAACACTTTGGGGGGCACTTCCAAGTCGTTTATTTCGCATTAGTCTTCCAGCGCTATTCGATTCCGAATCCCAAACCCGAAAACGTATCCAAAAACGAAATGAACGGAGAGCTAAAAAGTTGGCAGTAAATAAAAATGAAAATAGTTTGAAAAATGCTTCGCTTGTCTGTCTGTCGTCGATTTGTAATTTAAATAGCCTCAAGGTTGCCCCGCGCACAGAAACACAGAAAAAAGCCCGGGATGTGTGCTCCGCGCATACGAAATCCAGATACAGATACTCGCCGAGAGATACAGCCACGGATAGAGATACAGATACAGGCGCAGACACAACTGCGGCGGCGGAAAGTGTATCTTTTTATGCGGCTAACGTAGTACGAGCGAACTCGCCTCCAAATTTATGTGGGTCAGTTTAATTTACGCGATCTGTTCGCTCTTTTTCGCGCATTTATGCCGGGCAGATTTATTTGCCATTTCCACAGTGCACAAGAAATTGAGCGAATTCGGTTTTCCGACCGCCACCCGACCGCGGGTTGAACGCCTCCTGATTAATGGCAGACGGCATATGAATAGACTGTCAATTGGCCAGAGTTATAGACTGCACATCGGCCGACGGAATAGAGAAGAGATCGAGCAATGTATTTACTCGAGAACCCAGGGGATTTCACTTGAATTTATGGCCCAGGCATGTGCATTAACTCGTATGAGTAATTATCCATCGATGGGCCTGCAGACAGATTTTAAATAATGGCCTTTAATAAAAGAAAACAAGGTGGTAATTTTATGAATATCATATTTTAACAGGGCGAAGAAGAGAGTAAAGAACTTACAAGGGTCTGGAATGTAAAAAATATCAAAATAAATAAAGGAGCTAAACCAGATGCCAGGCCTTTGAAAATTTACATTTTTAACTAGATTTTGGGTGTCAGCAAATCGATAACCAATGCTTCGATTAATCTATGCAGATTATATATCAATTCCACTATTTTAGACCGATGAAATTATGAAACCATATGCATAAATAAAGGTATTCAACACGCCCATGCGACCGATAGACGAGATTTGCTGGCCAAAACCTGTTGGCAATAGTAAAAAGCCCGGGCCGGGAAGATAAACGGTATTTCGCACAATGAAATATTTTGCATATCTTCAGCTCACAGCGCCGCGACGATAAAATTGTCAACGAGATCATAGACGACGCGACTGGCGGCGATGAAAGTAAATACGAGCATGACGCCATTATGGCAGCCAAGTGCGCGACACGTCGACGCAGCGGGTTCTCCCGACTCCTCCTCGTTCCCCCACATTCCCCCCAAAAATCCAGATACTGTACATAAAGATGCACATAAACTGCACATATACATGCATAGATATATGTGAGAATCCCTCCTGCAAAAAGTCTGGGCGGTTGGCTTTCACTTGGCCAAGCCTGCAAACCCACCCAAAAAAATACACACAGACCCGGACACACGAACAACTGCCACGGCAATGGTTGTTGCTGCAGCAGCAACGTTTTACAGCTGAATGCTTGCCAAATGCAATTTAACTAATGAATTTTAATATTTTACGCCAAAGCGTCTGAATGAATTTTCATTTTCACATCGTTGCACCGACTGTGCCAGCAGCAACATCAACAACAATGTTGCATGTTGCTTGTGCTGCACTGGGGGCCTGGGGCGTGGAAAATCCAACAGAAAACTGGGATCACGGGAGGAGAGGCGTGCCTGCACCTGATTATGCTGATAAGAAAGCAAAGAGGTTAACTTTTCTTAATTATCTGGAAAAGCGCAGCCCGACAAAGCATGAAAATGGCAAAAGCTTTTCCCGTCTTGGGATATTCGCAAACTCAGCACGTGCTGTGGCAAGACGAGGTAAATGGCCAAGGAAAGGGGGTGCAGAAAATCCACAGCGAAAAAATCATGAGAGGTTTTTAGACTGCCACAAAAAGTAATAGGTTGATCTTAAGCGAATAAGATCTGTTTTACATTTAAAAGTATTTTATTATATAGTTTTGTATTAATTAAAAATACCTAGAAGCATTTTCCATGTGTAGACAAAAGACTGCCTTGGCCAGATAAGAAGCGTCTGGCCCATAAATTGTGCAATCATCGAAGCGACAAAGAAGTCTCAGGCTCAGAATCTTGTACATTTTAGAGATTGCCCCGTCTGTCTCTCTGACCATCCGTTCGTGTGCCAAATAAAGTGGCAACAGCGACAAGGCGAATGCACAGAAATTTGTGTATTTTAATTAAAAATGCGCCAACGATGCCAAGCAGCTTCATCTGCTTATTAATTAGGAGGAGCCGACGACTCTGGTCGTTGCCTTTCGGTCATCTCCCCCAGATGCCTCGCCATTCCTTCTTGCTTGCTACAGTGAGTCTCCCCAGCTTCTGCTCAGAGATATCTCCTCCCCCCAGCTCCACCATCTCGCTTGGTCTACTTACAGCGAAGCCGGTTCAACTGGCCAGAGAGGGGGTTCACTCGGCCGGTGGTCTGTTGGCCAGGCTAATTCTGCTTTTTGTGGCCGGCGCTGACAACTAAATTGAAAATGGCCCGATTGAGTGGTTTATGAAGGCTGCCATGGAACCATGGATGAACCTCAGAAGGGAGGGGAGGCACTGAACATGATTTGAGGGATCGTCGAGTCGCCAGCCTCAAGGCTGTTGGGCGAGGAATTTCGCATTAAGAGCATATGGGGAGCACACATAACTCCTTAGTTGTTAAGCAACAAAAAACATATTAAAGAAAACCCGTAAGTTAATTGCTTTCCTCTTTTTTTTCTCTTCAATTTCAGACTGGATGGGAAGCCCCTTTGAGCGTGTCGTTTGCGGCGATTTCAATGGTAAGTACCGCAATTAACCGAAAACCCTTGAAGTTAATTCCCCGACTGGCATTGAACCAATGGGTTGTGGGCCAAGGATTGCGGATAATCCGTGGAATATGATGGTTTTTTTGTAGAGCCTGGCCAAATGGCCTTGAAAAATATGATTTACCTGCTGCGGATGCATTTCTCTTCCTGCTACTTTCACCTCGGTGAACCCTTCTCGGCAAAATGCATTCGTCACATAGCTCCTGCTGGCCTGTCATAAATCCCTCAACCTCTGTCCCTTTCTCTGGACAATTGCATTGTTTATCGGAGTCATTTACCGGCAAATATGAGTTTATGAAAAGGTTTAGACATCCCGGCAACTGTTCGCCGCACCATGCTAATATCTCTCCGTGAAAGTTGCAGCTGAAATTCCAGTCAAGTATTCGTCCGTGATCGTAAATCACCATTCGCCATCAACAGGGCCCCCCAAAATACGAATCGCTGCTGTCCATAGCAAATACCTTGGGGTACATCTCCTGCCTGGTGCCAGGGGACAAAACACTCACTCGATTGATCGATCTGCGTTCTTCTGGGCCTCGTTAAATGGCTTTTTTATGGGCGTTTTATGATCTATTTACGATTTTACGCATGGTCTTGCGCCTTGCATAACGATCGTGATGCTATGTTGTGGGCTACCGATCCTCCTGTTTTATGGCCCGATAATGGCGTTGATTGTTTGCCGAATCACCGCCGTATAGCGATATAGCCTATATGTTCCATTTAATTAGTTGGAAACACGGGTAGCCACTGTCAATTGCGGCTTACAATGGGCGGTCATTAATCGGCATTCACAGTCGCCTTCACATTCCCATCTAAATTCCCATTCACATTTCACTTGAGTTAATGGCCGCTCACTTTGTACTTTTTCGAATTAGTTGGGTCTGTAAACGTAGGGCACGTAATCGAATAACAATCGGGAAGTAAAGTATATAAATTGGTTGGCTAGTTATTGGTTTTGTAATTTATTGAGGCAGATTAAAGTTATATTTACGTTTATATTTATTTGTATATTAAATGGCAAATAATTACACTCAACTTAAAACATGGAAGCACCCTGTTTATGGTTTTGAAAAGAACGAATCGATTAGGAAATGAATTCAAGCGTATTAGTGCGCATTGCGCATACGCACTGTGGCTCCGCAATGACATTAACCATTTCCGCTCTCACTCTCTCCCCCTTTTCCCCCTTGGTTTTTGGCGTAGCATATAATTGGGGGCCATTTAATTGCTCTCGAAAACATGGACAAAAAAATTGCGGCCAGTGTCCAAGCAGTCTGGCTTTGTGGTCGGTGTTCAGGTCCCTTGGCCTCTTGGCCTCCCTGGTCTTTGGTGTGAAATCGGAGCAGAAGTACGTGCCACGGCTCGGCTTTGGGCGTCACAGATCGTTTGATATTGGAGCGGGTTGAGGTCCCTCCGGCCCCCATGCTCCCTCGGACTACTGCCACTGGCGATCCTCTGGTGTTTGTTTTGAAAATAAATCACTGGCGTTGGCGTTGAGCGGAGTCATTCGGGCAATTTACAGCACTAACAGCCGCTGTTTGACAAGTAATTAACTTAGCGAGGCTCCAGTTGCCATTTGCTGCTGGTCGTTCTTAGCAGAAGGTTTGGGATTACAATGGGTTGAAGGGGATAACCACAGAAGAGAATTGGGAATGATGAGGAGATAAATATTTAAAAAAATTACTGGTTGCTTACTGCTTATAATCTCTTTACAAAACATACAAACATTTAATTTCAAATATTTGTAATCCTCTCAAGCAACCCATACAGCTAATGTCTCAGTGATTTTCTAAAACAAACCGCTTAAGTCTTTCCAAAGTCAACACAGACACTATCTTTTTTCGCGTCATGATTTATTCGCATTCTTCGCACAGCGATAACCGCGCGAATGGAATAATAAAATATATTATTTTTATTAATTTTACAAGCCATAATTGCGGCTGGCGATAGTCTCACTCGCCAGGGAATTGAATTATGGACTGTCTTTCCATCTCTGTCAGCGTCTCAGCCCCTATCTCTCTGTCTCTCTGAACCCTGGCTTGAACTTCTACATACATCGCCCGGAATCAGTGCACAATCAATGTTTCAATTATATTTTCAATATTTTCAATCTGCGGCGACGATCAATGTCATTGGCAGGGGGCTTCGGGGGCGCGAAGATCCGCCATTTCGTCGATAAATGTTGATCCCGCTGGCCGCCGCCTGTCGCTCCTTCTCGCATCTCTCGGAACATGGACGACGGCTGGCAAGGGTTAATTTATGAGGCGCGATAAGCGAATTCCATTTCGTTTCGGGTTTGTTTAATTTCCGATTCCCTGTGTTTTCTTTCGGTCTCTGTTTTCCTCTTTTTTTATTTGGTATTTACATTTGCTGCTCCCTCGCCTTGTGGCCCTCCATTCATATTCCTATCTCGCTCCAATACGACACCGTGTTATCGGCACGTTTCGTGTCGTTGTATTATTTTTTTTCCTGTTTTTTCATTTCGTTCTGCGGCGGCGGAAAATTCGAAATGACACGTTTCTCTGAGTTTTTTTCTTTAACTACCCCGTGCGGCTGTTAATCTGCGGTTTTAATGCTCGAGTGGTGCAAATTGGCAAAGGGGTTTGGATTACCAGGATCAGGATGCTCGGGGGAAAGGCCTCGAGGGCTCAGAGTGGGCGACACAGCCGCAGACAAGGACTGGGACCGGAATGGCAGCCAGACTGGCGCGCATTTTGGGCACTGGGAATGGGCCGACAGACATGTAAATTTGGCGCAGACAAAATCAAATTAAAAGCGCACACGTTCCACAGACAATTGCCGACTCGATTCCCACCGAACAACAGACCTCTCTCCCCGCTCATTTAATCAAAGTTTATTCCCCTCTCACACGCCGCGAAAAAATGGGTTCAAAAGTCAAACAAAATCCAGTTCATTTGATTATTTTTATAGCATATTTGTTGGAATTATATGGAATTGCCATAAAGAACAGTTTAAATATATATAAAAATAATTGAAAATTCCAAGAACCAAAGTTATTAACTATGAAAAGAATGAACTAACTATATATTTTCGACCCAATTTAAATTATTTTCTCACAGTACATATGAGAAAAACAAACAAACACATCAGTATTCAAACTTTTCACATTCCCATTAGCTTTAATATTTAATTTACACAAAAGTTTTATTTAGAACTTGGCTCTGGCGTGCGACAATTTCGCAGGTTTTCCATTTTCCGCATCGCGTGCAATGCGTGTCTGCGACCATTTTCCCCCCGACTTTCCGGTTGTAATAAATTCAAAGACATAGAGTACTTAATATTAATTTAATCGCGGAATTAAATAAGCCGCTCGCGGTGTCGGCTAATGCACTCCTTTTGTGTGCGATTCTTGAGCTAAATTTATTACATCTTCTGAATAATTACTGCGATTAGAGTGTTTACGATGCACTTGGTCTCTTTGATGCTTCATAATAGTTGGAAAACGTGGGTGGTAACGAGGTAATTTCACCTTATTACAAAAAAAGTGCTACTTAAATAATAGTTTCTGTTTGATTTTGCTATAAACCTTTCGTTAGATCCCTTAAAATTCATTTCTAGGCATTATTGTTTCAATTACAATTTCTATAATTTATGAAGGCAGCTTCAAAAGGGAATTTTTCCTGAAATAAAGAAAACCCCAGGCCTTTAGTGTTCTTAAAAAAATCTTCCTCTCGCAAAACTCGTTATTCCAGTTGTTGGCTTTTGTGGGAATCCTTCCGCTTGCTCCTCTCTCTCTCTTCTAATGAAGCAATTCAGGTAATTGGAGTTCCCTTGCCGGAGGAGCTTTGTCCACATATATATAGGGTCTCTGAAGGGAGAAAACTTCAAAAAAAGGAGGCAAACAATAGGGGAAATAAAACCTGTCGGTGACAAAAGACTTTCCTCTGGGATCAGTATGGCAGCAGCATTCACCATCAGACACCATTTTCTCGAATTACTTTGCCCGAGCAGCCATTAACAAAGGGCCAACTGCGAGTGCAAGTGCGAGTGTGTGTGTGAGCCATTAATCAACTTTGTCAGCCACGAAAAACCAGAAGAAGACACAAGAGAATTCCAAAGGAAGTGCAAGATTGGAAACACTAATAAGCGGGCTTGGTTTCTGTGGTCTGCGGTGCCACAGCGGAGCGGGAAGCAAGCGACAATCAATTTCTCAGGACCCCTTCTCAGGACCACACCTCAACATGCAAGGGGGTACATAGGGAAAAATAAGGAAAATGTAAACTGAAATATGGGGGAAGATGCCTCGTTCATAATGACATCAGATTTAATATTTTACTATATTCAATTTATTATCTTTAGAATTAGTCCCTGTAATACCTTCTTTCTCTCAGTGCACACACGAGAATTGCCACGGCTACGGGTATTATATTGAAATTTCCATCCGAGGGGGATAAGCATGAGTTATGCGCACGCCTAGGTAAATATAGAACCCGCATCGATCGATCGATGCTTTTTATACGAATTTAAGTGTCACGTTCTCATTTTGCGGGGGGAAATGGAGTGGTGGGGATTACAACATGAGGCGAACGGGGGGACGGGGGTGCTTCCCCGAATGGCGTTTTAATACGTCATCGTTTCAAGTCGGCCCACGCAATCTAAGTTATGGCCGACATCTGCCCCCAAGTTCTGCATTCGAATCGAAATCGGAATGGAGATGGCAATGGGACAGGGAATGGGAATCCGGAGTTCGTGTTTGTTTTCACCAAATAGGAATAGGAGAATATATATATATTATATATACCCAAATATCGAGTGCGGGGACCCGTGTGCACCGAGCCGTGAACGCAGTTGGGAAAACAGGCCGAGAAAGGCAAGGAAAACCCATCGGAGGCAAACAAAAAACCAAAAAACAATACCGAAATGCGTTCGCAGTCAGAAGGCAGTTGGCTCAATTTATATGTATTTTCAATAAAAGTCGATATAATGCTTGCCAAGGTTCATAGAACGACCAAATGAACTTGGAAAAAAGGAGAGAAAAGCAGCCAATGAAGGCAATCAATTTCAATTCAGTTTCCTCGCCATTCCTTTTCCCAAAAAAAAAAAATATATATATATATAACGCCAAAGCCAATGAGGCGTCCAAAGGGCAAGACGAGGCCAATTGCAGTTATGTTACTGCCTGGAAACCTTTTTCGTTACCCTTTATCTGTAGCGGATTGGGTATTTTAGCTTTGTAGATCCAACACAACATCCTTTTTTAAGGAACCCTTGGGTGGGCCAGGAATACATAAAATGGGAAGGTGCTTTACAGAATAATTGATCATATTTAATGTCATTAAGTGCAATAGAAATTACAAATCTTTAAACGAACAAGTCGATTAACTTAACTCAGTAATTATTCATAATGAATCGTATCTCTGTTGCATTGTAAATAGAATTTTTATTGGTCCAAAAAATTACAGGGTATATTTGTTGTAAGCTTCCAACTGCCATTGCCCTTTGCCTGCTCTTAGCCTTAGCCAAAGAAGAATGCCAAACAAAGAAGCCAAAAAGTGTTGATGAACCCAGAGACCACCCACGAAATACGGCACCCTAAGCTACAGATACAGCTACTTCCACAGCCAGAGATACAGATATATAGACACTGATAGCTACAGATACTTTACGCGAACAAATAATTCCACTCACATAGAGAGAGTCGCTGCGGCGCCACTTCATTGTGATCATTGAATGGCCGTTGATTGTGTCGCATCGATTCGCAGCGATTTTAAGCGCAAGCGGCGCACATTAAACGCCTTTCATTTGCAATTAAATTGCGGCTCAGAGAGGGGGGAGCCGTAGATACGGATACACAGAAGAGGGCGGGGTCTTAGATTCAGATACAGATACTGTGGCCGTGTTCGACTTGCGGTCAGTTGGCGACACGTGTCCCCGGAAAAATTCAAGAACGTGGCTGAAGTGGCTGGCACAGACGCCGTTTGCAAAAATCTTGCGGATTACCAATTCTAGACGCCTAATGCCATTTATAGGCCATCGCTACAAATGCTCCACAGCTGTCCGTTCGTCCAAAATTAGTTGAGCTCCCCCGCCCGGAACTTTCCCTCTTCGCCTCTCACTTTCTACCCTCCTCTTTTCCGGGTGGCCCGACAAATTTATTGGAACCACTTCGGTGCGATGGGCTGAATGGGGGGCCAAAAAGAGTCTGATTTTACCGGCTTCCTTTTGGCAAGACTTTCTGGCTATCAGTGGCGCAGTCAAAGGGGGCTAGTTAGTTGTCTGAAGGGATCTTTTAAGAGTGTTACATTAATATATATATTTTATCTCATACAACTGGTTCGAATATTTATTTGCTTGGCCAATTAATTTATTTGTTTTGTCCCAAATTATTTGTTTTCAAAAACTCCCAGTTAGCCAGCGCCCCTGCCTAACAACCCCCCTGGAAGCCCCCTCGGAAAACATCCATTCTGCGGCTGGCTTCTTCCGTTTTCCCTTTTTCACTTCTGGCCATATATTTTTCACATTTATGTCGGGTATTTTGTCTTATCACACCCTCGTGTTTGCAGTGCGTGCAAAAAATGCCTTCGCTGGGTGGGGTAGGAGGCGTGGCTGAGCAGGCGGGGGGACTGTGGGAGGTGAGGTTGTGCCGCCAACCACCCACGAGATTAAAAATGCCATAAAGACAGTAAGGGTGAATGGCTCTAATGGCTGCCGTTGCCATTATTCGCCGTTTCACTCGCTCGCACTGGCACCCTGTGCAAAAAAGGGAAAAGCGGCGTAAAGGAAAACGGAAAAGGAAAACCGAAAAACTCGAGCTGTTACCAAGTTGCCATGGCTCCAAGGTTCGGGTTAGGGGTGTCTGCACTTTCCGGAATACAGAGCAAATATCCGAAAATTCTGGCCAGATAATGCGAAAAACATATGAGAGTATCCATTACATTCGATTTTTTGTTAGATATAAAGGGTTCCCATATGTCTGTGAAACTAGGTTTTCATTTCAAAAACTATTATTTGATCGTTAGGAAGATATTCTCTGAATTGTAGTAAAACTGCAATTTCAATTTATTTTTTGTAACAATTTTTGTAGCTTTTTATTTTCAGAATTTTCAAAGGTTTCAAAAAGTATCTTAGATAATCCAAAATATATATAAAACCAATAACTAAACTTTTTCTAAATGTTCTTAATATATATTTCACCTTAAAAAACTGATTGCAAATCGCCTCATTAAAGTTAAGAAATTTAAATGAAAATTTAAATGAAAGTTTTGTGAATTGCTGTTCCTGTTATTTTCCATCTCAATGTACAACATCCATTGTGGGCATGATACTGTTTTAATTGCAAACTCAAATAGACCTTTCTTCCCGCTCTTGTAACACTCCCTTCACCTTTCGGTGTAATTCCAATAATGGCGTGAAATATTTGATGAGAATATATTAATCCCCCAGGAGCCAGGAGTATTTGCAACATTTGCCGAGAATTTTCTCCGCTCTCTCCACTCAGACAGCAGCGACAGCTTGCCATATATTTTCCAAGATTAAGCACACAATTAGCAGTCGGGCGGGGAGAAGAGATAGGGGGAGGGAGTATGGCATGGGCGTGGCAGATCTGATAGCACAGACAACAACACTGCACATAAATTGCAGAGGAAGCATCCCCCGGCGCAGGCCTTGGCGCTGTCAGGACACCGCCACCCTCAGCCTCTTAACCTGCCGCCCTGCGCGACTGATTAAATTTAAATAAATTTAATAAACATAAATTATTTGCAATGGCAGCCGTGTGCGAGGAGCCGACTCGTTCCTGCCACCCCCAAAAGAGACGAGCATGAGCGCAATTTAATGGCGGCGCTTACCTGCCCCACCTCCGAGAACAACCCACCACCCCCTTGTGCTTTTCATCTTCGCCCCTCGAAAAGTGCGGCTAAAAGCCACACAAAGGCGCCAGATGTTGCCCGTGAGCCTTGTCTGAACAGCGTTTAAGCGGCTTTTCTTTCAAAGTTTAATTAGTCTTCGTCGCTCCACGAATTCTGCGCATTTGCATATTCCAAGTGCTGTGGGGAAAAGGGGGAAACTTGAAAAAGGAGGCCGAGGACCGCGGTCCCTGGGGATGGCTCATGATTTTACCCGGGAACATTGCAATTTGCGCTAAATGCTTGAAAGATCGTCTCCGCAAGAACAATGAGCCCTGTACTGCCCCAAAAAAATTGTTGAGCCATCACCATATTTTTTTTCGGACCCCCAAAAATACATTTCCCACTTCAATTCATTGCGAGTGTGATGGTATATCTCCTCAGGCATGTTAAATGTCTGCCGTTTGTTTATATATCTTTCAACATGCCATCCGGGAAGTTAGTTTCGAAAATTCATACAAAATATAAACAAATCAGCATAAAACATACGCGCAGCCAGTGAAATTTCTTCTCTCTCTCTCTGTCTTTGAAAAGAAAATGAGATAAATATACGATGGCATAAATATGCGTACACATTTCTGGATGCGATACACCTACAGATACATATGTATCTTTTGTAACAAATTATGCAGAGAATTTCAAAGACCCTCACCAATTTTACTTTAGGATATATATTAGATTTAGGATGAGAGAAGTATCTAAGTAAACTTGGAATTACACTTTCAACATTGTTCTTGAAGCATTTTAAATTATATCTAGAATTCCTGAAACTTTGTATTTTCTTAAAATCATAATATTAGATCATTTTTGCATTATATAAATATGTAAATATTTAATTTGAAGTATCTTCTATTATTTTTTCACATAAAATATCTCAAGAACAAATTTCTAACGATTTCATTCACAAAACCCCTGCTCATTTGACTTTCTTATCTAAAAGTTATAATCATAAAAAGTCCCAATTAAATTGACAATGCCCGGAACATGAAACAAAATGCCGCTGAGATAGATCAGCAGTGTTTAAGTATATACCCCCAGATACTACCATAAACTAAAGAGAAGCCCCACGCGGTTTCTACAAATCCCACTCAAAGACAAATACACAACGAAATTTGCGCGCCAAAAGTCAACAAACAAGCGGAAAAAGAAGGCCGAAGACGGGAAAGTTTCTTGTTTCTATTTATTTTTGGTCAACAACAGCAAAATCAGGGAATTTATTTAGCCGGCAAACAGAATACATACAGCTTGACCCCGGCTAGAAATTGAAATTCTAACTAATTGCCTGGACTGAAATAACATGGAGAAAAGAGCGCTGCAAGCACGCCATACCACACAATGTTTCTAAAGTTCTTTGTCAAACGATATGTAAATTTGTTTATTATTTACCAAAACGAAACGAAAGGGAAAATGGAAGCCAAACACTAAACACGAAATACTCGTAGCCGAAATGTTTGTTTATTGTACAATTTTGTGTCGCTTGATAAACAAGAATTCCAAGTCCCCGCGGAACCACTTTCGAATGCACACACAGATACGCACATATACATAGCGGCACTCTGGGGCAAACTATGGCGCTTTTTACCGCCCCCTCGTCCCCCTGTGTATGTGTGTGTGTATCTTTATTGTACGCTTTGAATTGTTTTTATGATTTTTATGTCATCATAAGTTTCAGTCTCTGCGCTGTATTTTTTTTGTTGTTCAGCGTCTCGTTTTCGTATGTTTCTGCGCTTATTTATACGCGCCGCTGTTTATTGAACAATTACGTTTATGATTATTAATATTTTTAATTGTTAATGTCATTGTTATAGACGCTGTCCCCGGTTTTGGGCCATAACCATTCCCATTTCCATAACCATTCCCATTCCCAACCCATTACCATTGCCATTCTCAGTCCCATGACAGCGGCGGCGCCTTGGGATGATGTTCCCCAGCTTGTTGTTTTGTCACCTCTCGGATTCTCTCTATATATTCCCTCCACCGATATACTATAGCCTGTTCGATCCGTGCTCCATTTTGGCGGACAACGCCGCCGCGTCTGGAATTTCCCGCAATTCGGGGAAACAGAAACAGATTTCTGGCCCCAGGGCTTTATTCAGTTTTGTTTACTGGTCGCCGCAGCCGCTTCAGTCAATTGCAGCCACGATTTATGGCGCGCTAATTGATTTTTAATTGGAAAATGGTTTTCCTTAGCAATTGTGCAACGGACCGGTTCGACGGGCAAAAAACTAAAAAATAAAACCTCTAGACAGCCGCTTAACGCTTGTCAAGTCTATCGAAACGCTTTCAGCTAATTTATCTATTAGTGCGCAATCGAAAGTCAGCGCATTGGAATCAATTATGGAAATTTGAATAGTTTATAGCAAGACATAATCGCAGATTAGAGTTCATTAAAATAAAAGTAAAAGTTTATTAACAAATGCTGAGATTTATTGCTGATTTGAAATACTTTTAAAAGTGATTAATGGCAAAGTAGAGTGAATAAATAAATGAAATGGCCTTTGATGAGTGCATTGTTTATTTTGGAAAATACTTTGATTAAGTTTTAGGTATAACAAAGCCCGTGGATTTATTATTCTATAATTATGTGCGTTATATTGAAAATAACTATTAAATAAGCAATGAGCATATTAGAAACTGCTTTTAGCAAAAATTATTTTTCTCAACGAATCCCTAAAGGATCTTTCAAGGTTCCTGAGATAGTCTGTCTTAAGAATTTTCATTAATAAAAATTTAAACTTCCGTTTTTGTTGATAAATATAAAAATTTAGATCCTTTAATCCATATTTCACATTTAAATGTATATTGAATACCTAAATAATATTGAGTTAGTTTTTTTTAGTAATATTATAATCCAATTTCATTGACCAAATCCGATTAATCTTGACAGCAATAGTTTAACGATCCTCTTAACCTCATATTGATTCCAATAATATTTTCCATATTTTGAATGAATTTCTTTCTGCTGGAAAAGATCATTGAACCCGAAAAGACTCCCACAAAGTCGCTCTCTGCGAGACTCACTCGAAACCCGAATTGAAACCGTCGATTTTCCATTTTTCCCAAGCGGATTTAAGACTTTTCGAATGGTTTTTTGAGTGGAAAAGCAGCGGCGTTGGAAAATCAATAACAAAGTCTATGACTCAGTGTGTGTGAGTTCTCTCTCTCTCTCTCTCTCTCTCTTGGTTCCACTGACACCTTCCCTCAGTCCAGCCTTCAGACCGGTTTGCCTGCGCCGACTCACCACTTCGGTGAACTTGCCATGCCAACGCTCTCTAGCCGCTCTCCATGTGCGTGTGTGTGAATGTGTCTACCTGTGCGAAGGCAGACACTGCGGCAGCCATGTTGGATTCCATCACTCCGCTCCTGCGAGCGAGTGCAGCCATCCCGCTCGCACCGGCGGCCATTGCGGGCGTCGTAAATCTTGTTTAGGGGCGCGTGTGTCCTGGGAGTCGTGATTTATGGGACGAATTGTAGCTGCTCATTGTAGCGTGTAAATAATTTAGATTAGTTCGCTATTCCCGGACGCAGGACCCCGCAAAAGGGGGGTTGATTAGAATTGAAATTGCTTTTCCCCGCTCAACTAAGTCCTGCCTTGTTCCTGTTATTGTTTTGCTCTGTCCAGTCCACTCCAAGCAGCGAATGTATTTCCCATTTTATGGCTGCTATCCAGGAATTAAAAACATATCACTGCTTTGCAGGAAGAGAAATAAATTTCAATTTGAAGGGATGCAATTATCCTTTAATTTATTTTAGAGGTTTGAGGCTTTTAATTTGTCAATAGCATTGTCAAGTCTTTCAAATAAATGTGCTAACAAGTAAATTAACTAAATTACTATTCCTTCTAAATATATTATTCATTAAAATCAGCTAATTTAACTTAAATTACATTTATAAAACATTCAAATAGGGGAATATCTAAATATTACTTCCTCCATGACTCACTCCATAATCCACTTATCAGTTCAGGTAAATTCAAGCGTCACAGGCTCGTCCGTCCGTAAATGTTTTGCCAACTGCTCAATCTCATAAAAAATGCAGCGGAAAGTCGACAACAAAAAATACAAATGATTTACAACTGCAACAGGGAAAGATTCACAAAATCTGCACCTTTCATAATATTACGTAAAAATTGTCCCTTTCTTTGCCGGCTTTGTCGCTGGAAAGTCGCAACTTGCAAACCATAAAAAATTGCCGCTGACAAGGAAACCTTTTAGCAGAAAAACTCCACACAAACGAGGCAAAAAACGGCAGAGAAACATGAAAGCCATAAAACGGCAAGCGGCTAAAAGTGAGAGGCTGCTGCTAGGCTCAGGCACTGGGACAGCAATTTGTAGATAGCGAATTTTTGATTTCCGTAACATAAACACGGAGCCTGTGCCCATTCCGAGCGCATCTTCGCACCGTTGCGCAAAAAATTCGCACAGGTAGCGTGGAAAATTGCTAAAAAAAGCAGATACAACAAAACGTAAAGGGAAAACAAAAAAGTACAGACAAGAATGTGTGGCCTGCTGCAGAGAAAATCGTAAGAAAAGTGCTAGCTGGCCACCAGGGCGAGACCTGCTGCTGGGTGATTCGGTGCTGGTTGTTTCACCCTTCCACGCACCGCGTGCGATGCCAATCCGCAGCGGAATCAGGTTCGGAATGGACCCCGGGGAGTCCGTGTCCTGGGGCGGCAGCGGCTGCTGCTGACGTCAGGTCTAGTCTCTCGGCTCACCCTTCTCCCAGTCAATTGGGAAAACTGTTTGTTTGCCTCGTAATTTGCAGCCAGACATTCGCAGTGCAGCGAATCCACAATCCACAGGCCCCAATACCCAATCCCCGAGCACAAATCATGGGGCGACATGCCTGACATGTGTTGCTGCTGGCCATTTTCGACTGTCTGACAGCGTCTTTGCAGCTCATTAAGCGTTGCCAGAAAAAAGGCAGCACCAACATCATCATCCCGACAGCATCTGATGTGACTTTCTCTGCTCTTCCCCTTCACAGGCCCCAACGGATGCCCCCGAAGACGCGGCCGCCAGACCTACACACGCTTCCAGACCCTCGAATTGGAGAAGGAGTTCCACTTCAATCACTACTTAACCCGGCGGCGGCGCATCGAGATAGCACACGCCCTCTGCCTGACCGAGCGCCAGATAAAGATCTGGTTCCAAAACCGCCGCATGAAGCTGAAGAAGGAGCTGCGAGCAGTCAAAGAGATAAACGAACAGGTAGGATCTCCATTTCGTAATAGGCTTGTCTAGAAGGATCCTGCCTCCAACTCCCCAACTAACAACGTCTTGATCTTCCTCTTTTAGGCGCGTCGTGATCGCGAGGAGCAGGAAAAGATGAAGGCCCAGGAGACGATGAAATCCGCCCAGCAGAACAAGCAAGTGCAGCAGCAGCAGCAACAGCAGCAGCAGCAACAACAGCAACAACAACAGCACCAGCAGCAGCAACAGCAGCCGCAGGACCACCATTCGATCATCGCACACAATCCGGGCCACTTGCATCACTCCGTCGTCGGCCAGAACGATCTCAAGCTCGGCCTAGGCATGGGCGTCGGCGTCGGCGTGGGCGGTGGCATCGGACCCGGCGCCCTTGGCGGTGGCTTGGGCGGCAATCTGGGCATGATGAGCGCCCTGGATAAGAGCAATCACGACCTGCTAAAAGCGGTCAGCAAGGTCAACTCCTAAGCTGGTCAGCGCTGTCGCCAAGAGCCGAGAGCCGAGCCAACGAGCCCATCTTCCACCAGCCGCACCACTAGCTCCACTAGCACCACACCACCACCGCCGCATCGCGTCGCGTCCTCATCTCAGTGTAGCGCGCGAGATTGAAAGCAGAAGATAAACTCGATAACTAAAATACGTAAAGTTTTACATAGTAAATAGTTGGATAAGTCTAAAAAACTACAAGCATACACGCCAGCGAATGGGTCCAGTGGCCAGGTAGCCCTTTGCTGGGGCCAGCGATTAAATGGCAGTGGATCAAAGCTTTCTGAGGTTTCCCCCCGGTGCCGTTGTCTATGTGATAGAGCAACGCCTGCGATTCCCTTCCAGATCTCTAGTGAGAATTTGTGTATTCGACATTTCTTCCACCGTTTTCCCTTTCTCGTGGTCCAACCCCCAAAAACTGTTAATTCAACCCCCAGCAAAGAGGCCGCAGGCCAAAGGACTCAACGTGGCAATATTAATGGATAACTTGAACTACTTAGAATAGCGGTAAATGCTTAAGGCAGGAGTTAGCAGGAGACGCGATCTATATAAATGAATATTGACGAAATGAGCGATTTTTGATAGTCAAAGAACTCCGTTGCCCGCCCTCAATCGGCTCCCAATGGGAGCGGTTGGCGGGATGGGACCTTAACGGATTCGAGTGTAAAATTATTTGCGACTGCTGTAGGATAACCTAGTTCGATATTTAGAAGCCACGTTCGACTATGTTTGACGGTCTATGAATACCTATATATATACATATATATGCATATACATGTGGATATGCTTACGGATTAAAGATACTTACATATAGAGTTATAGAGCGTACGTTTTGTATCTACTACCTATTTATTGGATATTTATGTTTATGTTTTCGACCCCCGAAAAAACCCTCTTCCAATGTTTTGTTTAAGCAAAGTCCCTACTGTGTATTTGCTGTATTTTGTTGTATGCCAACGCTTGAATACAATGATTTCTTCAATGCCATATTAATCTTAATTCGACTCGGATCGATTCGATGAGTAAGCAACCTAACGAGTAAGCAGAAAAGTATGAAGAGAATTGCGCAAATATTTCCATAAATACCAGGAGTAAGAAGGAACGGTATGCAACATACCCGAAAGCATAATCACGATTTCAAATACGTAATAATAATAATAATAATTAAAACTAAACAAGAAACTTAATTTGAGTTAGGAGGAAGCTGATAAATTGTCGTTTTGCCAGTGACTAAAATTTTAAATTAAAATACAATTAAGCGAGGGCGCAGAGCCTGCCAGTCTACAGAAGAATAACAAAAAGGAAACACTGAAATACGTATTAGATTAAGGTTGCAACAACGGAGATAAGGCCAAGTAGGGAGGGATATAGAGGACGATCGGCACGAACCCATATACGTAGATTTCAAACTTCCCGAAATTAAATTTACCTAGCATAGTCTCTCGCGGATTGCAAGTTGGATTAAAGTCAAAATCTATTTATTATACACAACCGAGGCGGAGGGCTTACGCAGCGCGTATTTACATAAACAATTATTGACAAATATATATGAGAATATATTACAAATATATACAACTATGAAATTATATGTGTATGTATAATACCTAAATGTATGTGTATCTAGTACGATTAACATTAAATGCAGTCGAGTCAGAGTTAAAGTCACGTTTTGCCCACAACCACACCACCAACATTACCACCACCACATAGAGTCAGCCTCCCCAGACCGCGCCCTTTCTTCCTTCTGTATTCAGCGTATTCCTGTGTCCTTGCAGGAAGTTCTATCTTTTCCGCGTTCTTCCCTTTGTTTTGCCTTTGTTCGAGTGATATTCACGGGTGGTGACAGCCTTTTGCCTTGTTTAAAGACCTGATTGGAGGAGCTCAGTTGTTTCAGTTCCCGCTTCCGCTTCCGTATCCGTTCTGTTTTTGTTGCGTTTCAGTTTGCTTTAAGTTGAATGTTTAGACTATTTGGATGGCCTAGCAAATTAGCGCGTAAATTAATTAATTTTGTTTGACCTTAATGCTAAAAACCTTCTGTTAATTTTAGTTTAAGTTTAGTTGTGACGAATTGTGTATTATATAATTTTATGCGATTTTAAAATGAATGCGAAAAACAATTAAAGAACCCTTGTTTCACTCCCCCCACTGACTGGGAGGCCACTGGAACGAGATCCCATCCATACGACGACCTTTTCGATGAGGTCCAAAAACTCGAAATCAAATTAAATATTAGCTAATGCCTAACGAACAAACATACTATATACGTAGAGTCAAGTCGATAACTATTTACTAACCAACCCAGTTTACTCACCCAGCCAGAAATATTCGGAATTTGCGATAGATCGAGAGCCCGCATATACGTAACTGAATTATATTCAAACCTTAAAGAGATCCTAGTATTAGATCGAGAGCCCGGCGATCAAGAGATGCGCCCCAATATTTGCCATCGTACTTGTACATAAAACTGCATGACAACTATACTAACGATAAGAAAATGAAATATAAAGCCTAGAAATCGCATTTTGTTGCACTCGAAACGATTTCGGTCAAGGGAATGAATACAATATGAACCATGAGTTAACCAATTGAAGCGAACCCAAAATAAAAAAACGAAAAATAACGTTAGCATAAGCCAACAACAACTGCAGTGAAGAATTAATAAATAAATAAAATCAAATCCAATTTGTTTTGAAGTGATTGTGGAGTAGATGGGACTCCATTAATGGGAACGGGATTAACTACGTATCTCAACAAGCTAATGGATGATATTAACTGAATTGGAATGCTTATTTTAAAGTATTAGTCATTAGATCATTGGATGTCGTTCGATATACCTTTAAATGTGTGACTATTATGGGAATTAACTATGAACTATTTAATATGCTTTAAATAATATCAAAAATAAATGAAATATTCAATTCGGAGTGAATTTCTTAGAACAGCCTTGTTTTAAATATACCTTAAACAAATTGTTATAACAAATAATGATCTATGAACACTTATTTATTTATTATAACATTAATATGTCTTGAAATAAGCATTTAACGTAACGTAAGAAATACGGACATTAGCTACTGTCGAAGGTATTTCCCACAGATTTCAATCAATCAATATTTAAGGATTAATTACAGATTCAATTATTCCCTGCAAGGACACTATTTAATATATTTTCCCAATAATATTTTGTAGTTTATGGCTACTCTCCAGTAATTCTTAACATATATCAAAGCATGTGTTTAGCATCGGCTTCATTCCTTAGATTGCCTAATATATATTTTCATGCGAGGCATAAATTCCCACTTGCTAATGCCGCTGCCACAAATATTAATTAACGAATGCCATTTTGGGCAAATTGATTTCATGGCGCGTCGCAAGGACGATTGGGGTTAGAGTTCGCACTCTTGGCTCAAGGGATAGATGGAGATCCTTCCCCTTTTTGGCTCGAAGGATCCTGGTATTTGCAATTTGCAGCGTGGCCACGTAGCCGGAAATGTTGCAAAACGCCTTTAATTAAATTTAATTAATGCGGCAACAACTCAACGGATTATGATAATAAGCGCACACATAACGACGCCATTTACGACACACACACTAGCACATGTGTGCGAATAGGACGAAGGACGCAGAACGAGGGGTAAAGGACAAAACACATAGAAGACGGAGTCCAGACGATGTACCCATCCCATTTCTGAAGCTGCGACAGCGTAATGGCAGCGTCAACGAGCCGAGTCCTCGCCAGAAACGGAAACGGAAGCCCCGGCACCCAAATGGCTCATGTATGCAATAAAAGAAACTTTCGAAAACGTCAAAATGGCGTTCCAAAGATTGCCCCATTGATGGGGACTTGGGTTTGGTGGCAACTAGCAACTGGCAAGTGGCAAGTGGGGTTCCCGGATGCCGGCTTCCCTGGGTTCACGGCGGATGTCGTCGCCGCTCTCTATGCGGAGCACGTAGAGGAGCCGGGCATAAGTTAACATTTGGATGCTGTGTTATTGGAAAACTTTTCCTGTGTCGCTCAAACTGCCCCAAAAGACGATCATTGACGCGATAAGGCAGCGCTTGAAATATATTTTATTTCATATGCCAGTCGAAATTGCTTTTAAGGCAAACTGTCCCTTGATTAATAAATATTTAGCAATTATTAGGAGCTTAGTGTTAGGTTCTGGTTTAGAAGCTACAAACTTATTTTTAATGCCTAAAAGGCTTTGAAATAAAACTTTAATAAACGATTCCCTCTTTGAGATTGTTCTTAAGTGAATTCCCTAATTTCGTAACCTTATACAGAACCTGCACAGTTGGCGGTTCCCATGATTGAAATCCATTAAAACTCCCATTCCCGGCATATGTTTTATTCATGCTGTATGACTGTATCCACTACCACAGCCACCACTTCTCCGCGATTCAGTGGCTCAGCGAATCCGCGGATGGCGTTAGTCGGCCGTGTAATTCTAATGCCGAATCGCACATAAACTCTGGCAGTTTATGGCATTCAAATTCGTTGGCTCTGGGTTGAGCGCGGCCGAAAAAGAATTACAATATTTTGACAGGGCAAACAAAGCCGCAAATGCCGAGCCCTGATCCTACTTTAAATTCCGTGGATGCTGCGGCATATGCGAGCTCTAATTACGGCGCATCGCAGATGTTGCCATCCAGGATTTCAGCCGAACAAAATGGCTGCCAATTACCGAGCGCATTGCGTTTAATTGAAACATAATTTTGCATAAATAAAACAAGGCATAAAACACCCTGTTCGATGGCATCCCCACCACCCAGGATATCAGGACATGGAATTAATGCCATTGCGAAGGGTGTGTTTGGTGTTTCCTTCTTCTTTTTTTTTGTGTTTTTGTTTAGCAAGTGCAAAAAGGGTCCCAATCCCAGTCGCAATCGAAAATGGTATCTGTTCCTCAGATGGTACATCTCCCAGCTCACAGCTCACAGCTCATTGCGAATGCACAGGTTGATTTTATCCCCTGGCACTTTTTCCGGAAGAGATTGGCCTTCGTCCCTGACTCCACCTCCTATTCCATTCCCCGTGCAGGGGTAGGCCTTTATGGATATGTTGTCTTTTCCCCACCTCAGCCTTTTGTTGCAAAATTGCACATCCCGCCGCGCTGCTACATCATAATTTATTAACACGGCGAAATGAGTTTTTGCCTTTTTGCCGGCACTCGTCGAGCGCAATTTTAAAGCCCACGGCGCACATTTATCACAATTTTCACTTTTCAATATGGCAGAGAAAATTGAAAAGCCAAGTTTTCAATTCAATTAATTGAAAATTGTGAGAGTTGAGCAAAAAAAAAATGGCAGCTGTCAAGCAATTAAAAAGAAGCGAGGGTTTTAAAGAACTTTTAAGGGATTTTTATACGCTTGCAGGGTGCAGGAGTCATTTTTCGCTCCATGAATCAATGATTTGTATATTGTATATATTGTACAAGAAAACTTGTTTTATATCTTCTTAAAAGATACTTTAATTACATACCAAAATATGTATAAAATCTCACAATAATATTCCGATTCCTAAATATAGAAAGCATCTTAGACAATTCAGAACTGAGCGATAAGAAATACACCGCCTGTACTCTAATTTAATTAATTACAGTTCCTGTTAAAGAAAGTAAAAAAAGCTAAGATTGTTAAAACAAAAAGGTCGTCAACCCTCTCCCCACAGATGAAAAGCAGATAGCCAACAGACGGATTACTCCACAAAAGAGTGGCAGGACCTGTGTATAAGCGCCATTTGCCAGGCCATCCTGCCGCCTTTATGGCGCTCATAAGACCCCATTTGACATTAACACTAAATTTCAACTAAGCGATCTTCAATATATTATAATAATCCGCCAGGAAACCAACCGACAAATGTGCACCGCATTCAAATGGAACACAATCTTTTTTAATACGAGCACCCCAGAGCCAAGCCACCCCCAGTTACAAAGGCAGCCAACCCTGCACCCAACCGACCGCCCAAAAAAGCCCATCTCCACCCCAAGGATGGCACTTTCACAGCGGCTACTTAGGACGACTCCCTCGCACTCTGAAAGGGAAACTAGCAACGAGACTGAAACTGAAACAGAAACAGAAGCGGAAACAGAAACACGTTGCCAACATTGCAAATTTTTGTTGATTTAATAAAATTGCACCCACGAGACTAATTTATATGGAATGTTGGTAGCCGAGAGGAGAGGCCGAATTGGTTACAGGTACAACGCAGACATCCTTGTTGGCTGCACAGTGGGACATATTTGAGGGGAATATTGGGGTTAAATATTCTTTATTTCGAATTCATTTTGTGGAGTTTTTATCTCATAGATGGTTACTAAATGTAGAAATATTGTATTCTGTGACAGCTCCAAATTAAATAGTTTTAATGAAAATAAACAACATGAAGCCTTGATTCTTTGATTAAAAACTGAATATTTTAATATGTTGGGAATAATATAAATAAATGCCATTGCTAATTTTAGGAATAATTAAAATGTAGAGATAGTAACAATCAATTCCTAATTGGTTTCTTCAATTTTATTTGTATCTCTATTTTAAAAATAAAGAAATTCTTCATACATTAATGAAATTCCCATATCTAAAAACATGCCACTTTTATAACTGTTTTCAAGGTTGTTAACTCTGCCTAAGAATTTCAAAAGAAATTTTGGCAGATCCTTGAAACTTTCTCTAAAAAACATAATTCAAAAAATGTGTTATTTGTCCTTGGCAGTCCAGCGAACTGCCTGATTCGATGATGATCCTTTGGCAAATCCCATAACCCATAACACATAACCCAGCATGCCATGACCACTGTGCCAGTGCCTGGGTCCTGGGCAACAATGCCCAAAAGGCGGCCCTTCGCTTTCACGGTGGCTTGTTACATTTTCGGAACTTCTGTTATCATTTCGAATTAAAGTTTGCCATCCCCGTGCCCTCGTTTCACCTTGCCTAACCATCCACCATTTTGGAAGTGTGTGTGTTTGTGTGTGTGGCGATGCCATTTGCTGATTTATATTGCATAATATTGCTGAGCTGAAAATTGCCTCGGTTATCGCCATCTCGTCGTGGAGCCCAATTGGCCAACTGGCACTCTCTGGCCGTAAACATAACCGCCTGCACCGACTCAATGCCAATTGTTTTGATCTGCCGGAATTTACGAGGTTTTCCCTCGCTTAGCCTACGTTTTCCCGGGAAAACGTACGACGCTCCTCCTCCTCCCTCTCCTTGCTCATATCCACATCCATATCCATATCTAATCGACGACCGAGTTCCCTAGGCCGTTATCGATTTTGTTGTGCCAACTAACCGTTCTCATAATTTTTATGCGATCTGCCGGCCCTTTTCTTTCTTTCTCTTTATTTCAAAACGACCGCCTCTTTTGGCAGCCACTTGAACAGATGTCAGCGCGAATTTCTTGACTTTCACCCAATACAATCATATTTAATAAGGCGTTCTGTGAGATATATGTGCCTGCTCCATACTGTTCCGTTGTTACCTGAACTCCGGCGGAGACGGAGAGGAAACCAGGCAAAGAGCGGCCGTGACGTATCTGTCAGATTACGGGAAGGTCGTAAAGTGTGGTGAGCGAGGATGACAACGAGACACGGCCATTGTGCTGCCTTCCACACAAACATGGCAGTTGGCTGTCGGCTTCAACTTCTACCCTTCTAGCCGTCGCACTGCCCCAACCCCGGTCCTGACCCCTGACCCACCACTGGTTATAATTTTAATTGCCGGGCCATGGGCATTCCACATTTGAAACTATGCCGATGCACAGGAAATAATTTGTATGGATATTGGAAATGATATTTAATACATCATGAAACATAGGTTTTATATAAGGAAATGCATTCATAATAACTTAGACTATTTTTTAGGAAGCCTTCAAATAATTTTATCTTAGGTCTTTCCATAAAATTTCTAAAATATTGTATTGTATATTTTTCTCCGTGTCTGCACTGCCTCCTGCCCCGCAATTGAACAACATTTACGACTGTAAACAGACGATGAACTGTCGTCCATATCTTTCCGCAGTACCGATCCCAAGTGCTTCCTTGGGAAAACCAAAACGCCTCTCGAATTTGATCCTGACGCTGTGCAGCTTCTGTGCGGAGATCTCGCTTGACACTCGGCAATTTCCGCCAGCCCAGCGCCATCACCACATCGACATCGCCATCGCTGGCGACAGTTATGACTGCGAGCGGGACATTAAACTGACTTTTACGGCGGTAAACAGTTCATAAAACGAACTATCACACCCAGATCCCAGATGCACGTATGAGCCACTCGAGGAAGATGCCACCATGTCCCAGGGATTTCACTGATGACGCGTGTGCTCCCTGAGAAATTACGCGTTCGAAGTGCAATTTATAAATCGCCTCGTTAAGAAGCATTATTGCTCAGCTCAATTATCTTCTGCTTGGTTGCACTTTATATTACTGCTCGATTATCCTTGGAATTGTAATTTCTCTAAGACTGCTATGTATTTTTATCACAGCTTCAAATTATTTTGAATCAGTTGGGAGTGATATAAAATGTTCATAAATGTTACCTATTGTTTTCTTTATTTATACAATAATATCAATAAATGTCTTCATATTACATTTACCTTTAAGAAAAGTCCATTGAATAAACTAATTACAGAGGCAATAAATGCTTTTGATGCCATTGAAAGACGCCTCTAAATTGAATATTATCATTCCACCTGGCTTCCCCGGCTCTGTATTTATTTCGATATGCAGATGAGTTTCGACGAAGCGACAGAGAAAAGCACTAAACGTCGTAGATATGCCGGCAGCTATCACCCAGTTTCCGTATCTAAACGATATGCATTCATGGGGCTCGGATAACTCTTTCGCCCGAATCAATGGCAGGTTGATTTCGATCCAAAGATAGATCGACACGACACATCGTCCAAATTCCACGCCCTCGGGGGATCTGCTCGGATTACTCGGGCCTTGGAGGTGGTGTCCCGTACAATTTGAGCCGGGAATCTCATCTCCCGCATTTTGTACGGCGTCGGCCATCATGTGCATATTTTTATGTGGCAATGGGACCCCGGTCTCTACCTGTGCGTGTGATCCCAAGATGCAATTTATCTTATTTGTAGCCCCTTTATGGGCCATCTTGCTTTCGGCCTTTGTCTCGTCTGCTGGAGTCTTTTGTATTCGATTCCCCCTGCACTTTTCCCTTTGACTCAGGGGTTTGGTTTTGGGAAACGACTTTGGGCTTGGGATTGGGCTTGGGCTTGGGTTTCTCTGTCTCTGCTGGTTCTGGCCATGCGCCTCCACGCGTTTGGTTTCGGTTTTAATTTAAAACGGAATGGTGATTCCGAAGATACGAGACCGCGGCGAAGACGCAGACCACATGCCCCACACTTGGAGAAACTTGGGAATAAACATTATTCTAGAAAGAAATTTGTTATATGTTACCTTCTTTTTCATTCTCAGATAGAAAACATAAAATAAATAAAGGACTGTTTTAGATGAAAATACAATTTGTATGAAGTTTAAATAATAAAGAAATACATTTCAAGCAGCTTGTACTTTTGAACGTTTAATATTTAATTTGTTGCATATTTCTTTTAATTGAAAAGATATGTAGCATTAAACCTTTAAGGAAAATTATTATTACTTTGTTTTTTAATTCATATTTTTCTTTTAATATAAATCTTTGAAATCTACTTACATTTGTTTACTCTCAGAATATATAAAGTCTCTTATTTTCAACATTAAAAACCCCAACTTTAATCTCAAATTTCGTTTCTTTTTCTCTCAGTCTCAGGCCTAATCCCATCCCCCTACCATCCTTTCCTGTCTTCATCTCCGCCCATGGCTCTGCGCGCTTCACTCGAAATGGAACGAATGACTTTGTCTGTGATAATTTATGGCCGCAAACCGAAAACTTGCACCACAAACTGGCACTGGCAGTGGGACTGGGATTGGGACTGTGACTGGAGTCCGGAGCCAACTTTGTGTCACTGCTGGTTGGCTCTGACTCCAGGTCCTGGTATATATATAAACATATATCTGCTGCCACAAAAGTTTTTGCCATGCGGTTTCGGATTACAGCTCTTAACCCTTTTGCTGAGCTGGGAGGCTGGGAATGTTGGTTTTTCAAAATTCTGGGGAAAAGTTTCGCTGCGCTGAGCGCTCGAATTAATTAAAATTTTAAATCGCCCCTGTAACTGTTCTTGACGTGGCCAAGTTCGTGTTGGACCGGGTCTGTATTCAATTCGGATTGGATTTAATTCAATTCCATATGCAAATGTCGCGCATGTTAGCTTGATTATGTGTTAATCTCATTGGGTTTCGACTCCCCAGCCTGTCCTGCCCTGCCCCTCGCTTTGGGGACTTCAAGATGTCGTAGGCACAAATTTATCGCGGCCATTAATTGTAACATAAATTTATTTTATTTTAACATTTCGCATCGCCGTCGTTATCGAAGGCGCATTATACTTATAAGTCGGCATTTAGCCGGAGACGAAACAGAAACGCGGACTGCAAGGCCCGGTTTTGTGGCTGAAATGGAAACTTGTTTCTGAAAAACCGTTGGCGGCTTTTATTTCAGCCAAACTGCCAATTGAATCATTTTTATGTGGCTCATTTAAAGCGCTGAAATACTCGCCCCACATCCCCAGCTGTCGTCTGGGCCGATTGGCCGCAGTAACTTTGCATCCGACGGATACAGATACAGATACTGGCACAGCCTCCGACGATGGAGGGACAGAAATGTCTCTGTCTCGATTGAAAACGAAGAGAAGAAAAATGTCGTAGGAGCCATTAGCTTTATCTGTCCGGATAAGCCAAACTGGTTTGTCTTTCAGTTTCGGAATCGAGCACTTAACATGATTTACGGCCTTTTGTGGAAATAAATTATAGCGGCCATCGGTCAATCGATGTTTGGAGCCAAATTTGGGTATTCAAAATTATACCTATAAGGTTTCATTTAATGCTTATTTAATTTTAAAAATGACAGCATTGGATTTATAAGAAATATCTATTTCTGTAATAGTTAAATGCCACTTGGAAATGTTTATTAAAATCTAATTAAAATACAGATCGATACTTATCCTTTTTTAGTTTATTTTAAGAGGTTTTTCCAAATAATTTCATCATTCATTTCAAGTCCCTACCATTACAAGTAAATCCACAATATTAATACTCATATTCCATGTCGTAAAACCAGTTTCAGTAAAGAATCAAGACATTGTTTGTGCTGGCAATAAACAATTTAAATTGAGTTAAGTTATTGCGGAGGCACAAATGAAGTCGCAAATTTGTACAAATGCAATTCGCGCATTTTCAAGATACAATCAGCGCCGCAATTGAGGTGATTTTATTTCTCGACTCAGTATGGATTTTATTTATATTTTATGGGCACCGAGGTTATAATCGGACGCATAAAGTGCACGTTTTGATGAGCTGATACATTTCATGAAGCGATTATATCGAAGGGGAGGTGTGTGCGACTAATTAACTTCTTCCCAAACGGGAGTGCCACGATCGGAAGATCCCATGTTTGGTTATTCAATGATATGGCGGGGTTTCCTTATATTACTCACTTGTTCTTATCTTTATCCTGAATTTCGTTGTACGAGAACCACTTTGTTAAAGAATTTTAAAGGACTTAAGTGCCAGCAAAGATGTGTATATAAATTACACTCGAAAGAAATATGCCTTAAATTAAAAATGTGTAATTTATTTGGCTTTAAATGTTGTTATTCCAGAAATTTAAAATTAAACATTTTAAAACTGTTTTATAAAAACAGAAACCCAAAATACAAGAAACTTGTTTAAATGTGAAAAAAGTTTTGTTTTATAATTCAATTAGAAATTGTAAATTAAAAGCTAATTTTTTTTTAGATAATATTTTAAGATTACAACATAAATTTCAACAAGATATAATATATTATATTTTAAAAGCGCTTTAATAAAATAAATTTAAATCACAAAATCCTTATATTTTATTTCAGAAAAGCTAGTTTAAAAAATATTTGGTATAAAAAGCAGTTGCTAAAAAATATTTACAAAATTTATCGAATAAGATACGATTTTTTACATTTTCAATTAAAGCGCAACTGGCGGTTGTTTTTCACTAATTTTTTTTAACCGGTTCGAGGTGTTGCAATCTCCCGCCAGAGGGCGAATGCAAATAGTTTTTAAATTTCTGAATGGTTTGAGTATTGCTTCAGTCGGCAATGCAGTTAACTCACAGCAGCAACATGGATTTTTTTCGGGAGTCTGGCAGTCTTGCCGAGTAAATTTAGAATATGTAAATTTATTTTAAAAATTAGAAAATGTATAAAAAATACCAATTTGAATTTACACAGAATTTTTTGTGATTTCTATTTTCAAGGATCTCCTACATACATATATCAGGATTCTTTCAGATTTTGAAATATATACTTTTTTGGCAAGCTTTTTGGATTGAATTGAAATTATCATAGCTATCGATTTTATAGATTCCGCAATTTAAAAAGGTTAATTAAATTATATGCGTAAATTAATATTAATTAAAACCAAAAATAGTGACAATATATTATATTATACTCTCAAATTCCTGCTACATAATGTCCGCTGATTTTTAAAATTGAAATTAGTTTAAGCCATCTTCTAGGCCAGTTCTAAGCCGCTCTGTCGTCCCGGGTGGTCGCTCTTATTAAGATAAACCCGAAATCCAACGAATGCGGCCAAAAGGGAACCCATGAGCAACGACGCCATTCGGATGAGCGTTAAATGGATTTACGACCCCGAAAAAGACAGCTGGTATAATCGGTAAATAAACTCGTTTTGGCCAGGCCACTCCTCCTCCGCTGAGTCGATTGTGTTGGCCATCTGGGCTAGCTCTGAGCTCCAGACCAATGCAGAATTCGGCCCTCGCATTAGTTAGTCGCTCGGATGTATTTTTTGTAAGTCACTTGGCGGCTACAAAGGTCGTAATTAACGGGGAACATCGGGCATCGCGACACCGACGTTTTCAAAACCCCTCAACGCCATAATTAATTTCGAGCATTGCAACATGTCAGCGACATTGTCGGTCGGTTCTGTTGAAGTTGTTCGCCGTATTATGTCGTGTTCATTAGTTCAGGTAGAAACCACTCCGCCAATGACAGCGATGATGAAGTTGACTACTGAATTTATTATGGTCGGATCGAGCAGGTTAACTATAATGTTACTATCGCCCTCCATCTGTCCCGTTTATGGGGGCGGAAATCTTGATGGGGTTTCGTTTTTCGATCTAATTATTAGCTGATCTTGTTGTTTGTTGGCCAATTAAGATGTAATTTTACTTCCTTATAACATGCTGAGTGCGTGTGTTTCATAGTGTCCTACATTAGCTTATATAATTTCATTCTACTTTCTCTGAAATAATATTCTACAAATTATTTACGATCCTCTCTAAGGTTTATACTTCTTTCCCATTAAAAAATACTGCAGCTTTACCCCAGAAATTGTAGAGCATCGGCCGAGAAATGCAGCTAAAGGATAATGCTCTTTTTAATTCGCTTCCGAATTGCACATTCGCCACGGCATTAAAATGCCACCAAAATAGAATCAACACGACATTTGCGCCACTTGAATTTTCATGCTTTTTTCCCAGGCTGTCGTGGACCAACTGGATCTTGATTAGAACTCTCAAATATTTATAAAAACAGGAGCCCCGAAGTCAGGTGCCGCGTGGGCGTGGCAACGTGAGCTCTGGGGAATTTACATAGAGCACAAATAAATGAAACTAGCGCTAGTCGGGCACGATTCGGGTTATGAAATTAACATTTCGGGTGGCTGGCGGCCCCCCCTGGCGACCCCTTTTCCATTGCTGAGGCAGCACTTTCAACTTGGCCGCAACTAAAAATGCGAAAAGTCGACAAAAAGTCTAAAAAGTTTTCCGTCCACATTCGGAGCTGCTGCGGATCTCTTGCTTTGGCCAAACGAAATGAAATTTTCAGTTGAGTTGCCACAGGACGACCCAAGGATGGGGATTCTGCTGAGTTGCCAGTGCATTGGAGCCTGAAACAGCAAGCTGGGAGCTGAAAGGTTTCGGAGTCCTGGCCGAGGACGAGGACGAGGACGAGAACGAAACGACGACGACAGTCGACACATTTAACGATTATTGCCGGCCATTAAAAATAACAAGCAAAACTTTTGCGCATAAAGCCGCTTCGGGGATTCATTCAACGGCGAGCGAAACTCCTTTGGCGTTGCTTTTGCCTTTGCCGAATCCTTTCGCGATTGCAATTGTTGATCCTTTCGCAACTGCCGGCTCTTCAATTCGCTTTCGGTCCGCTTTCCCCCAACAGTTTGCACTCGAATCGCCAAAGTTTAAATTCAATTGAGGAGAGGAGTAAACGCTTTTCCGAATTTGCCTAATCAAAAGGTTTTTCCGGGGAAAAGGAATTCGATTTCGGTAGCTTGAAAGGCTGTAATGGGGATTTATAAAGGTTTATTAAAGCTTAAACATATTGTTTACTTAGATATTAAATAAAAGATTGTAAATTCTGTGCAAGAAAATATATATTTCCATTTTATTTATACCCGAAACAATCCAAGATGGCTTCTCCAGCTTCCTTGTAAGTTGCATAAACATAAAGGACTTCCAACAATCCCATATGTTCGCCTGATAGCTATATGTATAGCTCCCTTTCATTCCCTCGAAGGTTCATGCACGATAAATGGCCCAGGCACTTGGCAATCGAATCACGTATCGTTCATGTTTGGTGATTATAAAGTTTTAATGAATACGCACCACTTGTCCCGCATGGCAACTGCCACGCCCAAAAGGAGTTCCTCCCGGACTTCAACCCCTCCCTCCTCATACAAAAAAGCATGTGCAATGGCATTTTATTTTTACAATGGCTCCGTGCAGGGAAGGATGCGTGCGACTCAAGGATATTAACACGTACGGAGTGTGTACCATCGATGCTGATGTGCGAGCATCCGTTGTCCTTCTCGGGAATAAATATGAATGCCCTGCTCCTGCTCCACCTTTTGCTGAGAAAGGAATCCAAGGCATGCAGCAATCCCTTTTTGGAAATTGGCTTTCTACATTTTTAGAAGCCCTTTGAGTCCTTGGGTCCCACTAAGCTGTCTTTTTTTATTTTTGAAGTGATAATTTACTGCAGAAGTTATTACAATATAATCATTAAAGGGGTATAAAGATTTAAATTTTAATTAACGAAAATGTATTAACAATTAAAAAGTAAAATTAACAATCGAAGCTCAGAAAACCAGGGCTAAAAACAATTATTTTTTATAAAAGATAATACGAAATCAATTCTTAATAAATAATTTATTATAAAATAGACTATTTCGCATTTATATAAATTTATATTTATCTTGAATTTTAGAGAAGTTTTCAAATAACTCATAGTTACGCATCTTTATTAAAAATCTTATAGTGTTTTATAAATTATGAATCTTCCCTTAAAACATTTCTCTTTAAAAAAAAGATAATTAAACCAACCTACCCAATAACTTATTTTAATTTATTTATTAACAAAAAAGCTTTCCTCTAGTTTAAAGATTCTAATGTGGCCTCAGCTGCGTTTGCATCATCTTGGCTCATTTTATTAGCGCATTTTAATGGGCTTCAGCATAATAATTTCAATTTGCTCATGTTTTTTCCCAACTGCATGCAATTTTAAATATTCCGCTCCGTAATTATATTTATGCAAATGCGCTGCGCACATGTGGGCGGTCGGTGGCTGGTGGCCGGAGGGGCTGAGATACTCGTATTGGCATGAATATGTGTGCTTGGCAGCAGCTTCTGGGCAGAATATAATTTTCATTTTTAATATTCTCTTGCATGCCCGGAGTTTGTACATTAAATTTATTTATTGCCGCAAATATTGGATCGGATGCCAATGGCTCGGTTCTCTTGCCATTTGCATTATTGCGGCTCCTTTGTGGATGCCCCGCATCCCAATGCACACACATGCTGCGTTTCAATATTATATATTTTATATATATATATGTACATTGTGCTCTTTGGGTTTTCAGGATACAAACATACATACAAATTTATTGGATTCTCAAAGAGATTCTCTATGGAATTCCTAGAGTCTTTTTCTGTTTAAATCTAATTTTTCTCTTAAAAAGAAGAGAGTTCTAATAGATCCTTGGAAAGGATATTTACTGAGAAACATATAGCACATTATGTAGGGTTAAATTCTCTGGCAAAGCCAATAAAGCAGTGGACGTAAGTAACCAACTTAAAGCTGGGAAATGGTTCTACTTGTTTCCATTTATTGGTCCAGCCAAGACTGCTGCTCCTCCCCCTTCGGTAGGGGTGAGTGGGAGGAGCTGCCTGTTGTTTGCTCAAATGGAATTTCCAAAGTCGTTTAGCTCCTTATTTTTCTCGTTTCGCTTTTCTTAAATGCCATTTTTTTCCATTTCGTGCGTTCGCATCCAGAGGCAGCTGCCGCCGACTCGAAGGCCCTCGATGGCAGTCGGAGGTGGTCGGAGCATCCGGAAGCAGTAGCTCCAGCTCCAGCTCCTGCTACGGACTCTGTAGCCAGGAGGGTGGCTGTGCGGAATTCCTGAGTGCTGAAGCAAGAAGCTGCCAGCAGGATGGCCGCGGAGGAGGCAAAGATGGCTGGCTGCCATCGCACGAACGAAACGGGAACCCACCCCCGAAGTCGATTTCTTGGCCGTTTGTTTACTTTTTGCCGCATTTCTTGGCTGCCAACTGTTTTCACACGGAGAGAAATATCTTAAAACCAGAATTTTCCCAACCCCGACCATTGTTATTCGAAAAGTCTCTGTTTAAATGTTTTCCGTTTTAAATTTTTTTATAGTAATTAAAATCCAGATTTAATTAAAATTTGAGTTATTATAGCTTGTGAATTAATATATATTTATCTATTTATTTATTATATTTCCCTACCAACTCGTAACTTATTTGCAGTGCATCTCCTCGGGAGCCTCATCGTCTTAGGGTCTGAGATGCCATTCGGATAGTTTGCTTAGGTTCATTTTCCGTGGGCGAAGCAGGGGCTGTGCGGGTGATGCTGGGGTGGTTTTTCCGGGGGGTGGACGCAACGGAACGGCCATTGTTGCCAGAGTGTGCGCTCGTAAAGAAGATTTATTGGGAAGACGCGCGCGCTTCTTGGGGCGCACGTAGCCGGCGGATTCCATTTGGCCGGGAAGGAAATTGGGTTTGCTCTTCTGCGGCTTCAACCCTCACCCCCTATGTTCGCTCGACCTCGGCCCAGCAGCTTACTAAATTGCTTTTTCTGCCGGGGAGTCTCAAGAAAAATTACTTTGTCCCCACACCGCACTTGTCCTATCTGCCAGCTTCCAGGGGATATGTACTATGTGTATTCCTATATCGCATTTCTCACATCTGAGACTAATGCGATTGTATTTTTTCAGAGTTTTTCTAATTTGCATTTAATTTTTTGCAGCTGTTACGGTTCTATGGCGGCGGTGTCTTTAAGTCGTTGGAAATTCAGAAAGCGTTTCGCCTTTAGTTTAACGACGCTCTATATTGAAAGATAAACATTTGAATGGCAGGATTAAGCTTGCCGCGGAATTTCGTATGCAACAGGATGTTGTCGTTCGTGAAGGATGCCATTAAGAGACGGTTGCTAAACAGGTAACCAGGATTCGGGAAATCTTTCGTTTAATTTGGACTTTAATGTATTTTTTTTGCAAGAAATGGGAAGCTTTAGACACAAAAACCATTCTTTTTAATTGTGTCTGGCTTTGAAATCGCTTTTTTACATCTCTGAAGGCCAATTAAGAAAATTTGTACAAATAAGAAATGTTATAAATATTTATTTCAAAGTTTTGTACAAGTCTAAGTTTGTAAATATATTTTTAAAACAATAAAATTTTTGTTCAGAACAAGTCAAGATATTTCTTTTAACCGTGAAGGTTAGATATAGTTTGCCAAGGTGTTATTTTCTATTTTTTCTCCTGCCGAAAGCAGCACATATATGTGCCGTAATTCTGCCAATAATCCCCATAGTCCGCCTGTGGCCAAGGACGATGATTCATTGTTATAGCTAAATATCCCTGGAACCGGTTTTATTTTTTGCACTTATTAACCCACCGCAACGGATGCGGCCAGTAAAAATGCGACCAAGGTTAATTGCCGAGAGCACAAAAAGAGGAGTACAAAGCACTTTGCAGATTTCATATTTCATGGTTATTATTTGCACTTGGAATGACGCAAAAAAAAACCAAACAGGTAAGGATAGGCAAGAAGGTCCTGGCGCGAAGGTTAAAGATAAGTCCTGAACGAAAAAAACTAAGACAGCGCGAGTGGAAAGTAAAAAGATGCTCGGAAATTGTACTTGGGCATTTCCCACAAGACCAATACGGGAAAATCGAATCGGAGCTAAGAACAGGAGCTGGAGAAAGGACCAAGGACCAAGTACCTGGCCCGGTTCCACTTGCTTGCCGTTTTTTGTGTGTGTGTTCTTTTTTTGTTCGCTTGGCAGCAGCGTTCTTAATCTCGTTTATGACCTCGTATATCCTTGGCAGGGAGCACAGCTCCCCAAAAGCCGGATGGGGACGGATCCTTCGTCCTGCGGCGCCGGTACAACACCCATTACAATAAACAACGAGGCGCTGGCGTCGTCCTGACGGGGGATTGGGAAAGCTCCTCATCCTCCCTCCACCCCTGAAACCGAGATCCGAATCCCAAATCCAAAATCCCGCCCCCCGAATCGCGTATCGTGCTCGTATCTTCGGATGTCCTTTCGCCATTTCCGTTCGCTGGCAGCGGCGAAAACAGGAGAGCTGCGGGGGAAACACTTTTTTCGCCGCCTTATCCTTTTGGGATTTTGCGCCATTAACGTGAATTGCTTTTTGGCCAAATTATGTATACCCCGTACACAGCAGCAGCAGCGGCAGCAGCAGGAGCAACAGCAACAGCAGCGGTGGCAGGAGCTTTAATGTTTTGTAAATTCACATAAGGAAACCATTATCACCTGAAATATGAAAGCAATTTTCATGCATCCTTTCGCCCTGGCAAGGTTTCCCTTTTCCCCTGGGTCGCTTTTTCTTAGCTTTCCATATTCTTCGGTTCGATCGATTTGGGGCTGGAGAAGGACTTCGTGTTTGGATTGTATTAAACTTAAAACTAAGCTAAGATCGTGCCATGTAAAATAAGAATTTTATTAGCTAAATTTATATTTTAATTTGAATTTTATCTAAAATGAATTTGTTTTCCTATTAAAACAACCAATAATCTGAATCCTGGCAATATTTTATTGGCTTACTTTAACCAAAACTCTCATTTGCATAGGAAATAAGAGGTTTAAAACTCTTGTGTCTTCAACAGAAATTACCCATTGCCCGTCGGCAAACTTGGAACAAAAGAAAATTGTGCTCCTTGCAGTTGGATATTTTTTCCAAAGGCAATTCTTCGGCTTCTCCTGCCCAGATTTCTGGCCAAGAAAACCAACCCGACGCCACTGACTGTCTGACTCTCCAGCTTCTCCGGCTCTCGGTGACGGCCGCAAGCCGAATCCAAGCAATGAGGATGACGACGTCGTCTCGGTCTCGTTCCTGGCAATTGCTGGGAGCATCGTTTGGAGCCATTTCGGTGGCCATAACAATTCTCGTAATACTTCGGGCATCGCCGACTAAACGATAATCGCGCGTAAATGCGCCACTAAAATCAATACGACGACTTGGAGCTCATGGAGCTGCGCTCGTGGCCTCCAGTTTCACCTTCGTTCGGCGAGGACCGTGTTTCGGCCATCTCGCCATCCTTTTCGCAAGCGAAAGGAGCAAGGAGGAGCGCTGCCAAGAAGCGCAGCCAAGGAGCTTGGCCAAGGAGAACTCGACGCGCCCACGCAAATGGGCGGTTATGCACATGCGCTTCCCAGCAGCTCCTTGTAAGCTTTTATTTTTTTTTATTCTTCCCGCCATCGCCTCGAAGCGAAATGAAGTTAGTTCGCACACAAATTGAGTGTATTTCGAGGTTTATCAGATGCGGATTTATACATTCGCATATGAGCACTTGACTGTGCAGAACCAATGCGGAGCTTCGAAGGCATTAAATGGGGCTGATAAAGGATCATTGTTTGGCTCATTTCAATTTGGAAAATGTTACAAGTACCAGTTTATATGGACTTTCATAAAGCGGACTTTCACTTGTAAAAGATATGTACTCGATACTGAAATCTATGAGAAGTCAGGGATAGGAACATAGAATATAAAATCGATGTTTAAAATCCTTTGCTTGTTCATAATTATTCTTACTATAAATATTTTTTAAAATATAACTTTTTATGATTTGCCACAATTAAATTTAAATTCATGTCAAATAAATATGCATGTTCCTTAAAAACAATTTAATAATTATTAAAACCTTGACTCATCGTCGTTGATAAGAACTTGAATGTCATTTCAATTAGCGAATGCAACTCATTACGATTCACATCGAACGGCCTTTGTTCATTCCGTCCAAAGCGCACATTCGAATAATTAATTTTCCATTTCACTTAAAGAAATTATACATTTAAATTTCCGTCGCGAGATGCATAATGAACTGCCGAGAAACCTAACCTGGGCTGAACATTTTAATCAGCCTGCGGCGGAGCGGAGTCCTCCGCTTATTTACGATCCAGCGATCCGGAGATCTCGATCCGAGATCCCAGCGGGGCAGGTAAGCGAAATGAGAAATTTATCAAATTTATGGCCGGGGAATGAATTGAGATATAATTCAGGGGAATTACAAAGGCCGGCGGAGCCACCAAAATGGTGGCTTAAAACCCCAATAAATAAGCCAGGAAGAAGCGGCCAAGGAAAGACAAAAGGCAGAAGGCTCAGCCATTATATATATTTATTTTTTTCTCCGCCTCCGCCGTCTCTGGGCTTCTGGAGACCGCACGCTGCGTCCGTAATTAAAAGTCGTAAACTATTTTTATGGTGCCTCGTATATTTGCCGCAAAATGTCAGCCCCGATTTGCATGCGGGGCTCGTGGGAAGGTGAACGTATGTATCTGGCGGTCAGGTGAATTAATTGAATTAATTGCGGATAGATAAATCGAGATGATCGCCTGGGAATCGTGCAAAGTACTAGTATTCATACCGCAATGGCGACCATCGGTTGCCTCGTTCTTGGGCATTTATCTCAATGAGACCCGCAGTTGCAGTGCCCCATTAATTGGACTTAATGGCCGTCTAAATCATGTGACAAAATGCAAATTAATATTTATACGCACTCGAGTGGGGAACTCGAAGCCAGCAGGCTACAGCTTTCGCAGACTTCGGCGCATAAATTCATAAATGTGCCAGCACCGCCAATGAATTTACAGTGTAAAACATAACTTTTAATTACGCGAATAAGAAAACGTTCGCAAACACAGAAAATGTCGCCACACAGGCAGCATAAATAAAGGCGCTTAATAAGCACGAAGTATGTGGAATGACTGCTGGAGGCACTGCGGTTACACGATACCCATTGCTTTACTCTAAAAATGTGTAAAAAAGCTACTCTACTTTATATATTATGAACGATACATATACGAATTTATACATAAATATATATCTGACTATATATATATTTTTTGTTTATATATATACTTCAGCGTCTGACTCATCACTGCTGAAGTCGTTGGACATGATTGCTCTTTGCTTTCCCATTCGGTACTGGATCCGTTTGGAGGAGATCCCCTTGGTCTCCGGTATGTAGGCCAGCGTGAAGAGCAGGGTGATCGCGGCAACGATGGCGAAGGCCAGGAACAGGTATGGCTGACAGACGAGGTTGAAGCTGGCGTACCAGAAGACAGCCAAGGAGGCGCACAGCCAGTTAACCGTGGCTGCAATGGAGCAGCCCAGCGGGCGCAGGGGCGGCGCGAACAGCTCCACGGTAAGCAGCCAGTTTAGGGTTCCCGGTCCAGCCGTAAAGGCGCCCACAAACACGGGCACGCAGATAAAAGTAACCCAGGGAAGGACATCTCCACCATTTTCCATAAACAGTTTAAAGCCAATGCCTATGATGATGTTGGCGAAGAACATGATGGATGAGCAGACAATGAGCAGCTTTTTGCGTCCCAATCGCTCTACGAGGAATAGGCACGCCAGGAACCCCCCGACGGCGGGCACGCCCAGTGATACGCTCACTTCCTTTGGCAGCGTCAGGCATGCCACCAAATCGTTGCTGTATAATACGAAGGCGTAGGCGCCGCACGCCTTTTGGAGCATGGCCAGCACCAAAACCCGACCCAAACTCCTTCTGGCCATTTGATACTTGAAGCTTTGGCGCGGATTTTGGTGCTGGTCGAGCTCGCTCTGAGTGGGATCCTTCGTCAGACGAGCCATCTCCTTGCTTACATTATAGTTCTTGCCACGCAGCCAACGGATGCTGTTCTCTGCGAACTCCATCTTCTGCCGCTTCACGTAGTAAGCCGGTGACTCCGGCATCAGGAACTGCAACGAGCAGAGCAGAAGCAGGACTAGATTGATTAGGTTAACTTTGCTAATTTCCAGGAAACAGCTTATGAGATTGCTGTAGACCACGCCGACTATGCAGGCTCCGTAGAAGCAGACGCCCATGATGCCGCGGTTCCTTATAGAACTGATCTCGGCGCTGTAGATTGGCACTGCCACGCAATGGGCTCCTCCGCACATTCCAAGGATGAAGCGACCGGCATACAGCATATTAATGTTGTACCCCCAGACGGTAAGGAACCAGCCCAGGGTGTTCGGGAGCAGCTGCGCCAGCATCGTGCGCTTACAGCCGAACCACCGCAGGAGAAAGCCCGCGGGCAGGCACCAGACCATCGCTCCCAGGCTGAGCAGTACGATTACATAGTTCCACTGCAACCTCGAGGGCGTGAAGCCGTATGCGCTTTGATACATCACCGACTGCTCAGCCCCGCACGTCCAGCCCATGGCGATACCGAAGAAGAAGGATCCGATGTTGCTGTAAAATGTGGCCACGTACAAGCCAACATTGTTAACGCGATACACAGGACGCTCTTTCTCTGATTCAGGAGTTCCAGCTGCTGTTTTCAATTTCCCTGCGGACCTGGATTTATCGTCTCTCGGTGTTTCAGGATCTAAATTTTCTATTGATACGGATTGTATGGATTTAGATGTCCCGGGCCCCACAGGATCTTCTTTTACCGCCGGTGGCGTCTTTAGACCACGGAACATCACCAGCGATTACGTTTTGACCAAGAAACCAGAATTTGTTCTCTACCTAATGTCTGTGTATTTTTGTATTTTTGCGAATTAATAAATTCATTTTCGGTCTACTATGTTATGGATATTTGTATAGACAAGAGAATTTTACAAAATGATGCTTTTCAAACCCGATCAGGAAGAGTATGCTCGAAAGCACTGTCTCCCTTCTGTCGGACAAGTAATTATACAACTCATTATGCTTCTCCCAGCAAAAATAGCCCGGAGTGTCGAAAGGGGGGAGAGCGGGGTCATTGTGGGCGGAGACGATTTACAATATTGCATTTCCAAATCCCAGGGACCGCCCCCAACTAAGTCGGCAATAAACTGGGATCTGCAAATATTTGTTCGCCGCCGCCCCGGAGGATATGCACATGTGTGTGGATTCCCGCATCCGGAGTCGTATTTTCAAATCGTACGGGTATCTCTGTCCGGGAGCCGGGGTGTCCGGGGTGTCCTGGTGTCTGTGTGTGTGTACTCCTGGCAAAGTGCAGATATTTATGCGTATTTGATAGCACTAATGGGCCATTAAATGCGTACGCAAATACACACACGTAGCGTGTGTGTAACGTGTGTGTGGGTGCAAGGATGAAAATGTACCTAAGCGAATCTAAATGGCATCGGGGGCACCGAACATGCAAAATCATGTACTCGTAAATCTCCTTAATGCCAGCGGCCTCCGGACGAACTGAGACACCCGGGAAAATGGCAGGAAAAGCGCTGGAGCAGGTGCCGGGGGTTGGGAGTTGGAAAATGTTCATTTCAGGCGTTGTGGGGTTAAGCATACACACAGGGAACACGCATGGCGGATGCTTGTTTTACCCCCGAGGAAAAGTCGAAGATGGAATGGGAATTTTCGTAATGGAACTCGATATATACAAGGATGTGTGTGAGTGTGCTTGGATGTGGGCGTAAGGTATTACGTAACTAACGAAAATTAACGTTAATAGCCTTGAGTATCAAAATAATGACACTCGCCTGTTGGTTGTCCTCTCTCCAAGGCTGTTTTTCAGATCGGTTCGGGGGTCTTCCTTCTCCTTCACTTCAGAGCCCCAAATAAATTCCAAAAACTCATTCCGGACTTGGGAAAAACGTGAAAATATTGTTACGACCTTAGAAGTATGGGTAGAACCTCCTTGTGCTGTGCGCAAAAATTATATATTTTGATGTTTCAGGGAAAAGGCATCTTCCTTTTCCTTATGGCAACATATCCCATCGAACTAAATTAGATTTTAGTCACAGAATTACGATGCTCTTGGCGGTTAATTGAGAAAAGTGAAGCAGCGATTTTTAATGATGTTGTGATTGCGGATGGAAGGTTGTATCGTTATAAAGGGGATGCTTATATGGTTTCGTTAAAGGAAATTCTATATATAAAGGGGCCATAGAGATTGCTCAGAAAGTATGGAAAATATGGTTATTACTGCCTTAAATGGGTCATTCTATTTAAGGTTAAAGAGCAATTATTAATTAATATATATACCTATGTAAATATTCTGAAATTTACGTAGACAGTTCTTGGGGGAAAACTATCAAAAATTATTCAGTCCATTTTATTGAATTTTTAATTTATTATAATTTTGACTTATTTGTTATTTCACGCTAAAATAGTAAATAAGTTGTTAAAGTATGGTTACAAATTTAATTTTTATAAATTTGGCATTATATATTTTTATTATAATAAAAAATAAATTAATAATTAAATGAATACAATTAATTTCATTCTCCCAGAAATAAAACATCTAAAATCAAGCCACTTTTCTCCAGGGCAACATGTTCTTTAAAGTTTGCTGGAAACCCCCTTAAATGTGTCCATGTAAGGAAACATTTTGGGAACGCAATTCGGTTTCCAACGAAATTGAAATTTCACCACCCACAAAATAAAAAAATAACAGGAACATGAAGATACTTCGGGCCGACATTTTGTGAACTGTGTATGCGTGTATCGTTAATTTTTATTGGCGAGCTCTCGAGATCCCCTTTCGCATTGAAATCGAATGAAATTCAGTTGCGGGTCCTTGTTTGCTTGTTGCTGGGGGCAGGAAATGGGTTTGGATCGGGAGGACGAAAACGCAATAAGCAGTTAAAAAATACTCGTAATTGCAGCGGGAGTCAAAGCCCCCGGAGACCGGAGACTGGGAACGGGACTGTCATGCTGCACGGTTCATATGAGTTCCATTGTTGTTGTTTTTTTCCCCTCAGAAACGTGCGCATCTTATCGACTCGATTTCGATTCCGGATCCGGAACCGCCCCTCCTGTTCCTTTGCATTCAATGGCGGACGAGGACAACGGCGGGAATGGCACTCGGCGGACTCGTTGCGCCGGAAATTCATGAATAAGAAGATGAAATTGCCTATAGCACAGCTCGACTTGTCATCTCCAATCGCAAGTTATTATTTTTTCAAGCTTTGCCCAACTTAAAGCGATTAAAGCGATTTTTAAAGAAGTAATATAGCGAAGAAGTGTGTCATGAAAATGTTATAATTATTTTGGTATTTTAGTTTGCTGAAAACCAACCTCCAAATGGAGTTTTGTATAAAATAATTCTCTTTAAAAATCTCTGCTAGCTTTCTGATTTTATTTAAGAGTAAATATGATGCTGGGCATCAAGCTTTAATATAATAATTTCATTCAAATTAAAGTATTATATCCTTGCAGGATGTTATAAATTAAGAAGAGAGTTAACTTCCATTTTTTCTAATAAATATTTTCTTAAAATTAAAATGTTAACCAAGGATAACTGATTTTAATAATGCTTTTAAACATGCTTTATTTTGTGCTTCCAAAAACATGAAAAATAATAATGAAACATTTGAAGCTAAGGACTCTTTGCAGTCGACCATTTCCCATGGCATACCCTCTGGCCAGTCCAGCCTTCTTCACCCATGCCCGCCGCCATGTAGTTTTCCTTTTGTCCGTCTCGTTATTGCCGTAATACTGTTGGGTCCGCCAGGATTCCTCTGTTTTTGGTGCCCTCGCCCTTGTTGTTGTAGTTATAATGGGCTAGTGCCATTCTGGGCAGCGGCAAAAATGTTTCACAAATGGGTTCATATTTTGACGTTTAATGTAGCGAAAATGAAGCGGCGATTTATGGAATGCGCACATTGCCCTCGCGACTTGGGCACTTTTTCCATCGCTTTTCCCGTTTTTCCGGCGGGCATTATCGAGAAAATGGAGAGTGCAAATCAAGAATCAATTGCATTATTAGAAGCGATTCACAATCATCGGGGCGTAAGGGGGTAAATTTCTCTGTCTGGCTAGGAAGGGTTTCCCCCAGGTTCTTTAAGGGTCGTCTACGACTACATTTTATGTCCTGCTAATAGTGCATTCAGACTTGAGTTTTTTACCAAAAAATTATATAATTTTCGGTTTTATAGTTAGATCAGAAGTCTCTTTATACATAATCATACCATAACAATAGCTAGTTCGATAATTCCATACCAATATAGCGATTCTTTGCCTACATAATATACTTTGAAGAATAGATCTATATTTTTCCTATTTTTCCAAGCCCTCCAAGATTAAAAGTCAGCTATAGTTTGGCAGGAGCTCGTAACCTGCCACCGGTGTCCTTTATGGCCAATAGCGAATGATGAAAACGCCATCGGCTGCGGGGCCGAAGTTTGCCTAAATACGGCTGGCACTTGAGGCCAGCAGTTGCCAGGAGCCGTTACCAAGTCCCAGTGGCCAACCCTAACCCCCTCTGGAACCCAGTTCCAGGTCGAGCTGCCAATCCCTTCTGGGTCGCACGCCGGGAATCAAGTAAATTGCGAAAACTATGTGCAAGATGGCCTGTTATTGCAGCCGAAGCGCTTGTAATGATGACTCTAAGTGTCGTTTCCTTAAGTGTATTACCTATAAAAAATTTATACAAACATGCTACCGAATTCGTTCCCAGTTCCCACCACCAAGGGTACTACGAAGGGCAGGCAGATAGACCTGGAACCCTCTGGCCTCATCTGCCTCGCCTGCGATAAGGTGAGCGAAGCAGCGCGTCTTGGCGATAAAATGCAACATTAAGTTGCTGATTTTTCCATCCCTCCTCAGGCCCATGCCCTCGAGTAGCAGTTCATTAGAGTAACACTGCAATCGGGCAAGAAGAGCTTGTCGAACGTGCTCGAGGTGTCCTGTCCTGTCCCACTCGGCAGCTATTAATTGGTCATTATGCATGCAAATGCTCCGAATTAATTTCGGAAGGGAATCAACATGAATCAAATAAAATATGCAATGGAAATGGATTCCAAGATGGAAATCGTTGGATTTATTTTGTAAATAAAATACAAATGTATTTAAATTTATATAAATTATCAATAAAATTGAATATAAAAACCTTATTCTTCTCTTAAAGTCGTCCTTCTCCTGAAATCCCTACAAATTCCCATTTAAATGAGAAATTATAAATGCCATGTAAATTGCAATATATATATATTATGGCATAAATTCAGCGGAGCGAACCGGTTTCCGTATCCTGCTGGGTGTCCTCCACCGACACCCCACAAAAAGGGCGGCCGCTCCCTTGGCGCTCGTAGTTTATGTTTACGTAGAAATTAAAATAAACGCCGCAATGAGATTTATTCAATGTTTGTATTAAGCTGCGCTGTCCAGGAAGCAGGGAGCACAAGAAGCACAAGGAGCACCGGCAGCGAAACCATCCCCCATCAAAGCAAAGTTCCCGGCCATTCGGGGTGATATCCTTAATGCGCGAGCAGGGTGGCCGGGTGGTGGGTGGTTGCGTGGGAGCTGGAAGACGCTGGGTTCGCAACTTTTTTTCTCAAATTTGAGAGCTGGAATCGATTGTTCATCGTATGCCCATGTTTATCTTTAAAATAATTTATTAGCTTCTTAAACTAAATAAAACACATTACCGATTAAGTTTTTATTTTATTTTATTTTAACAGAAAACTTCTTAATAAATGGTTCACAACAAATAAAAAATAACAATCAAATGACTTAGGCAAAGAAGTTGACTGCAGAACCAAGCGTAAGAGCGAAAACGCGATCAAGCGGCTGCCGTTTGAACTACAGCTTGTGGGCGAGAGGAAAGAGAGGGAAAGAGCGCGATGGCTTTACACGTTCTACACTCTTTCTCTCTCTTTCCTCTCGGTTGAGTTCGTTGCCTAAGTCTTTTGTTTTGTAATTTTTTCTTTGTTGTAAACGATTTATTAAGAAGTTTTCTTTTAAAATAAACCAAAATTAAATAATAAAAACTTGACATGGGCGAACGATCAGCAATCGAATTCTGCTTTCAAATTTAAAAAAATATAACAAAATTTGCGAAACCAGCATCTTCTAGCGTTGAGCGGGTGGATGTCGTCCTGCCACAGGATTTAAATTCTAATCTAACGGGGACAATGCCGCTTGGAGTGCGAGCTGCGCACTTATCCGGCATGGCGGTAATAGCTTTATCTGCCGACAGAATTATGGCCACTCGCCTTCAGTCTGAAAGGGGGTGGCTGGGTGGCCTTTTCCCTGCAGGAAGTCGCTGTGCAGCCATTGTGAAGCTCGGCCATCGATTTGAATGGAGAGTGATGGGTAGTGTATCGGCGCTTTTGTTCCGAGTGAATGGCACAGTCAGGGTCAATATCGTATAACGTTCTGTTACTAACAACATGCATTTCGTTTTTTGTACGTCAAAATAAAATAAACTTAAATTAAAATTAAATTAATTACATTTATAAAATCAAATAAAATCAAGGACTTTATTATTTAATATAATATATTGTTTTCCAAACAATAAATCCTTTTCTTCCTTGCCTAAAGTCATATCCATGACTGTGCCATTTTCCGCCGCCGCCAGTTGATCGACTGTTTGGCTGAATAAAGCCGCGGGTGGCTGGCTTGCTCTTTTGGCATCCGCATCCACCAGTCGTGGCTATATCTGTATCTACACGAGCAGTCGAGCATAAGAGGAAATCCTGTTCGCCATGCAAGGGGACAACTCCACTAAAAGAAGCTTTGGCAACAACATGGAAAATCGATACCAACATGGCGGGCCGCCAGCAGCCACCCTGGAAAAATCCCGGGCCACCGGGCCTCAGCTGGGGGATGTTTGTTTAATTTTCCGCAGTGCAAGTGATGAAAATCTATTGAATGTGCGGCTGCCAAACCCAAAACTCCCGAAATCCCTGCTGGCTGACTGGCGTCCTGTGAAAATATTTATTCAGTGCGGCGCAGAGTGAGGCGGAAGTACGTTCGCTTGCCAGGCATAGATGACGATGGACGGGCTCCGATTCTAACTTCCAATTTGAACAGATATGGAGATATATACGTACAGAGAGAGAGAGAGAGAAAGAAATGATGAGGGGAAAGGACAAGCCGAGAATGACACGCACTCGCTTAAATTGACATTTAATGCCAATACAATGACAGTTATTTTAATTGTGTTTGGGTGCTGCGGCAATTTATGTTATGGCTGTAATTGTTATGGCTGAAAGCGAAGTGCTTCTGGGGAGAGCCTGGTTTCAGGTTGGCTTCAGATAATCACAGGAATGAGAGATTTGGTGGTTCCACCAGTTGATTTTTGCTGAGAACTAAGCTTGGGCTTGTGTAATATCGTCGCAATTATTGGTGGCATTTTGGTAAAAGGTTGGTTGGTATAAAAGGTATATCTTAATATTATAAAATTATTTTGTTTTGTTTTTAATGAAGCTACGCATATAAACATACCTATGCATATAAACCATACATTTTTGCTCAGATAATATTAAATTAAATTATATTAAATATTTAAATATTTAAATATTTCACGATTTTAATCTATTTTATGTATTTCATTTGTTTCAGGTGGTAATGTTTCAGGAAATATACTGGATGTACGCGAATTCTTAAAAAGAAACCCTTGAATTTGTTGTTTTTATAATTTTGTTATAAATAAAAATATTTCCTTTAATAAATATATGTGTCGTGATCTTTAATACGTTCCAGGTCCTGCATATCCAAGAACAAAACTTCCAAAAGAAAAAAAATATGTTTCAAAAATAAATAAAATATACACTAAATTAAAAACCAACTTCTTCAAGTCTCTTAATTTATTTTTGGGGCTTCTTAAACCGTGCTGCCAGGCACTTCGCTCCCGAACTACAAACAGGTTCTGTCTGGGAATGGCAGATGGGTTGCAGGTAAGCCTGGGTTCCACAGGAGCCAACACATTTTAAAGCCAGAATATGGAGAAGGGGGAAAGGGGAATTTTGGATGGAGACCGGGGGGCCGCAATGCGTCCACATGCCGCTAGATGGCGCGCAGGTCAATTTAGTGGAATTAATGGAATTGGAATTCATGGCGCGGAAATTGAATTTATGGCCCGAAGGCCGCCGTCCAAAGGCAATCGGTTTTTAATGCGCCATTGAACGCTTCGAAACTGTTTGGCGATTTGCAGCAACCCGAAGTCTGAAATCCCTCCCTAGGTTTTTTTGTTTAAAAGTTTTGCAAACTTTTGAAAGGATAATGCCTCACATAAATAGCAAAAGGGGGCACGTAGTACGAGTAATTAAAAACACGTTTTGTCCTTTTTTGGGCCCATTAAGGCGAAAGGCAGCCGGGAGAGAGACGAAGTTGGCCGCATTTCTCGCATGCCACCGCCTGGGAAAAGTTGAAAATAAACTTCTGCGGCAAAACAAAGGGCCAAAAACAACACACACATAACTCCGTGATGTCAACTTTCGTGTTTGGTTTCGCATTTTCCCCCTGTTTTGTTTCGGCTTTGTTCCCATACGGACAGGGACTCACCTTTCTTTCCAGCCCGAAAGGTTGATTAACGCTGACGGATCACGAAACGGGCTCCGAGCTCGACACTGTTACCTTTTGGGCCCTCGTTAGTCATTTCGCTAAAAAAGGATTCGAAACTGGGAGTTCGGAGCAGGGATTTCGGGAGGGTGTGACGCGTCGGGAATCGATGGTATCGGAGATGGAGTCATCGCAGGGTTAGGCTTTAAGGTCGCCAATTGAGCTTTAATAGGGTAAAGTCGAAGCCGAGGGCAGTGACTTAATTGACCAGCGATTAATTGCTACAAAAAAGGTATGGTAGGTAGCTAAAATGTACGTATAAATAGGATTTGATTTACTTTTTGCTTAATCCTGTGAAAATTGAAGTACTTTTTTATAATTTTACAAATTTAAAACTTCTCTTCTGACTTGGACATGTTAATTTTATACCGGGAACTTGGCCAAGAATTATATATTTTAGCAAATTCCACCCTGTACTCATCTCTTTTGCCCAGAACTGCCCCCTTTCAGAGAGCCTGGACCCCAGCCAAATTGTACAAAGTTGCGAAAACTTTGCGGAATTAATTTGTTAAACTTTGATGAAATATATAGATGTGTGTATTAAGGACATTTTGAGTTGGAATGGTGCCGAACCGCAGGACCGCGAAGACCGCAATAAAGCCACATAAGCCCCCGGTACAGCCGACAGGCGAAATCCAATCTCGCAAATCAGGTTGATAAAGCGCCGGCACGCAACCCTGCGACTGAACCCTTTTTCGGCAGCCCATCAAGTCATATATGGCCGCCGTAAGCCGGCTTTAATTACGCTTGAGCAACCCTAAGTTCAGGGCCACCCACCCGCCAGGCGACACAATTAAGCATTCATGGCTCCTGGTGAGCTTAAATTTTGACATTTTCCTGTTTGCTTTTCGGGCAATGATGCTGGGCAAGAGGGAAATGCGAAAAGGGAAAAGGCAAAAGGAAAAACGGATTGGCGAAAGGGCAGCACAGAGAGCTTGTCCGTAATCAGACACACGTCCTGTCGTCCTGTCCCTTTTCGCTGATCCCGGCGACCATTTTATAATGTGTGTATAGCAGCTCAGGGCACCCGGGAGACCCATTGCCGTCGGCACTAAACAATTTTATCATTTTTAATCATCTGAGTGGATTTGGGGTGGTCTCGGACCGGGATTAAAAACTCATATTAAGTTATTATCGGGATGGCAGATACTGCAGGACCTTTCTCTAGCTGGCGGTGAAAAATTCATGAAACTGAAACAGAGAGAACCCCGGCGAATGTCAAAGCGAAGCTCGTGGCCAATAAAAATTCATTTCGACCAGACGATGTTTAAAACATTGTCTGCACTGCGGCAACAAAGAATTGCTGCCAAATTGGTCTTGAGGATAGCAGATGAAGGTGGACTCAGACTGGAAGCTGGAGCGCTGGAGAGCGGGTTCTCCAGGTTCAGGCTCATGGTTAATGCATGATTTAATGCAATTTCGACCCGTTCGCACGCATTCTGCAGTCGCCGGCCAATTTGGCAGCGCATCAACACGCCATTTAAGAACTGGAATCGGGACACTTGAAGAAATATTTGTGTTTATGAGAGTTTATAGTCATGTTCTTTACATTAAATATAAATAACAAATTAAATGCCTTTTAAATTCAGAACAAAGTCAATACATATTGCTCAATAAATGGAAATGCTCCTCTTTATAATTATTAATAAGTATTCAGTTAAGAATATACATTTTTCTTTCTGTGTTTTTTGAACCGTCGGTCCATTGGCAGCTTCCCAGCCTCGACCCGGGCATTGCACATGTTTCCATTAATGGGCCCGCATCCTTGGTGGCAAATTGGAGGCAGCCTCGCTGGCCATAACTCCGCTGCTTAGCTGCCATTTATGGCCTGTCGAGGGTCGGGATACTCCATTGTTTCGGCTCCTCGTAAGTGATTTGCCGGGTTTCCACGTTCTTCTGAAGATTTCAGCCATTTAATGAGCTTACCATTGCCCAGGAATGGAGCTCTCATCAACAATGTAACTAAACGGACTGAAATTGGCTGGTAAATAGGCAGGTAATCGTTGAGCTGATGGCAAAGCCAAACAGAGGTTAGTTAAGGATCATGGAAAGATCAAAGCATTGAATTATTTTAATGTCTGGGAAGGCGGATAGGGAACTTAAGATCAAAAGATGATTTTTAAGGTGGAGTTACTTTAACTAAAAAGTTCACCTAGAAGCTGGAATTAATACCTCTAAAAATAGTAAACCTCAGTAAAGTTTCTACCCATTCTGCAGGCCAAGTAAAAGTTGGAAACACAAATGCCTTAATTGCTACACGTCTGAATAGTATATACCACATATATGGAGAATGAACAAAGCCGGAACAACGCCAAAGCCATTAGGTGAGGCACACTCTCATCCGCAGCTGAAGCTGAAGTGCCTCTCCGCCTGTTGTGAGTCACAATTTTAGAATTAAAACCCGAAATGCATAAATTGCCGTTAACCGCAAGAAACTTTAGCCTTGGCTTGACTCCAGACTCTGGACGCCCGCTTCAGCTCCAGAGATCCCGCCCTGCCCTGTCCTGCTCATCCGCATCCTCGACTGCGGCGAAGCACTCCTCTGGGGAGAGCACAAAAAGTTGCTTAATTTAATGTTATTTGCGCTTTAGCATATAAAGAATTTTGTGTCTTAATCTTTTGACTCTGCGGCGAGCACGAGAGCCTCTGGAGGCTTTGAATATGCTAGTGCTATTTATGCCCGGGACGTGAGTCCGAGCACCGCTCGTTCCATGAAAATGTATTTGTGCACCGAAAGAAATATATATCTAGATGGAAATTTCATTAAAAGTTATATAAAAACCAAGAGTGTAAGAAATTTTTTATAATTTCCAACTTCTTTATGATTAAATTTACCTCTAAGATATTTTTACATAAAGAATTAGCATTTTTTCTTTCTGTATTTGTTGACTGACTGCTGCACACATAGAAACTGCGATGCTGCAGCGGTGTGTGCGGGTGTGTGTGTGTGATGTACACAAAAAAGGGATGTAAATTTATTTCTTCATTTGCATATTTTAAGGAGCTCGCTGCGAAATATATTTTTTCGCCATCTTCGCCGTTGTCGACATCGTCTTGGTGGCTTTCCAATATTCATGTGCCTTTTGTGGACCCAGCCAAAACCCTTTCTGGCTGATGAAACTTTATGAACTTTGGCTTGGCCGCCGCTAGTGAACTATAAATTTGCGAGGCTCCGCTGATTGCCATTGTGTTTTACCCCCTCTTTAGGTGCATTCCCCGCATGTAAATCGCATCCATATCTCCTGCAATTGTGCGCAATCAGCGAAATTGTAACGCAGCTCGTTTTTCAGCTCCAATGCCGAGAAAGATCCGCAGCCGGAGCTGATCCCGCCTCGAAAGGCATCGTAAATTTGGCGACTCGAAAATGTTTTAATTAAATGCGTCGGGGCATTCGTTTCTGGATCGTCAGCGTGTGGGAGTTGGCCTGAAAGATAATGTAATGAATATTTATATCACAGCCGAATCGGGGTTTCTCCCCAGACTTTGGCAATGGAAAACATCAGCGGTTTGGATTATTTGGTTTATTTAAGAAATGCTTTATTTTATTTAGAAAATAATTAAGTCGAAGATTCTGCCTTATTTATTTATATTTTATTATTTGAACTTAGGTCTTTGTAACTGAAGTACTTACTTGATATTATTATTACATTTCTGTGAGTATTTCCATTACATTCATATTAACTTTGTTTAAGATGCTGCTTCGTTTAATTCTTAGGTTCAAAATTATATGTATACTCTGATATCTGGACATTAATTTTGATTAAGTGGTAGCTCTTCTGTTGATGTTTTCTTTCCATCTGTGAAGTCAATCAAAGGGGTACATAAATGCATTTATAACCAGTGGTATCTGCAGTTGAAAGCCCCTAATTATTGTTGGTTTGCTTTGAAGCTATTCGAGGTACAATTGTGAACACTTACACCATAATTATTATTTGCTTAAGGCACATACATACATGTACCCAGTACACTTTTTGATCTGCATAAATAGCAAATACTCCCTTAAAGATCACAATGGTAATCCCATTTTCTGCGGTATTACTTCACCCTGATTTGTATAGAGCCAATCCCCTTGGCACATAGCTTTGAATTCTTTTATTCCCAGCAAGTGAAATAAAAAACGAATCTGAATTGGAATAAAATTATGCGACAATCTGCCAAAGTTCTGGGATCTGTTCGACCATAAATCGCATTAGAATGCGGAGCAGATCCTTATTGATTCACTAATCGAAACGCAAAGCAATGGCAATGGCGGGCCAGCAATGGCGACACACTCAGAGCTACGGGAATATCTCATTTAAGGCGCGGGCCGTGCGAGGAATCGAAAGCGATTATGCAAATAATCGTTTACAGAATGCAGAAGGCCAGAAGAGGAAGACAACGCAACGCGTCACGCGCCGCATAAATATCTGCAAAATGTTTCTAATAATAGTCACCCAGACGGATATTAAGGGGGGTTTGTGTTCCTCCGGGGAATGGAGCATCAGCTGCATGGCAAGGAAATGCAAAGTGGAAATATACATTTCAAAAAGGAAGGAGGAGAACGAACATTTGCGTTTTTAATTTGTCCAACTGAATTTATTCAACACCCATGGCTGGCTCCATTTCCCTTTCTGTTTCTGCTCCTGCAGTTTTTGTAAAGGATTATTTATGAGTTATATATATATATATATAAATTCTGCATTTGGAAAAATTTCACAAAATATAAATATAAAAATTTCTATAACTTTTTATATTAATCCCAGACTTTGCAGTATACATTTCTATGGTAAAAAAATTTATATATCGGTGATTTATTGTTATATGTCTTGAAACCTTAATAATAATTGATACCAAATCAATGAGACTTATTTATCTACTTATTTAAATTTCATAATAAATATTTTTATTAATATTTCTTAATTACAAAATTAAGAAAAAAGGTTTTTATATTCATGTATTTTTTTACTGTGCAACGAACCCATCTCTCATAGACCTGGCAAATTGAAACTCAACTTTGGTTTTAATTTCAGTTTTTTTCCGCCTTTGTTTCTGCACCGAAAATGCCATAAATAATAAAATTACCCATCCGCATTGCAATCTACTGATAAAAATATTTAATTGGCTTTTACTCGGACGGCAGTGCGGTGCTGAAGCTGGAAAATCGAATCGAAAATCCGAATCGCATTTTTGCTACCGCGCATAAATCGCGAATGCAGCGATGCAAAAAGCCTGATAAATAATTTAATCGAAATTTTTCCACTGCCACTGCAGCGAGGGGGAAAAATGGGAAAATGGAAAGCACGCACTTCATTTATTTTTAATTTACAATGACGCCGCTCCATGTCGGTGCCGGGGGCGTCTCCTAGGTGCTCCACCTGGGGATCCGGCCATTCTCGGAGATCTCATCTTACAGGGCTCTCTTGCAGTTATTTTTATAACTAAATTATATACGCCTGTCGTGGCAGCCCTCCTGGCCACTTGCAGCTTGTTCCTTGCTAAAGAACCAGCACCAAGAGTCAAAGCCAGAGCCAGACCCAGAATCAGAATCAGATCCAGCTTGGAAACCAGGGTCTCTCCTCCTTTTCCGGCTCGATTTATGGTGCACAAGGAGCGCGAAACCATAAACAGCTTTTATGGCGTTCTACTGGATTATTGCCAGCCAAGTTGCTCCATAGTCAAGCCCTAGTCCGGCCAATCCCCAGATCCTTTTGATTTAGCCAGGCCCATAAATTGAGTGCCCCACATGCAATTGTTCCTCCATCTTCAGGGCCGCTCTTCAATTGCCAGAGTACTCGGTGTGGACCATTTGGCAAACGTGTTGCCAATATTTGATCGTTCTGGGCTAGAGGAGAAGGTGGTTTAACTAGAGGATCTGGTAGATAGACTTCGTTTGAAGTAGATTGTGATTTTAATATTTTAAATGAAACTATTTTTTTAATCTTTTATTTAGGATAAACTTGCAAGCTAAAAGCTAAAGAGATTTAATACAAAGGAATATTAAATTAAAGCTACAAACTATGTGAAAATTGTATTTTTTAAGTAAAGTTAAAATATCTATTAATATTTTACTAAACAAAAAACTACCAATTACCTAACTAAATCTCAACGTTAATCAACATCTTCGTAACCTAAACTCATTTCCTTTGAATTACAAACAATTTGATTTATATTTCCATTAATCATACATAAGCAAATCCTGTTTTTTCGCTGCTCAATAAATATATGTAAAAGTAAATCGATTTTTCCTTTTGTTTCTGGCCCAAAGTATTTCCTTATGTAAACGAAATTCATTTATTGGTATTATTTGTGTTGGCCCGCGGACCGGTGTTACTTTTTTTTCTTCTCGCCAAAGTTGTTGTGGGCCAGTTTTGTGGCGACACACATTAGTGTTGTTCGTATTGTTGTTGCTGTTTCTTGGCACCATCCCCCATGACCCCCTTACGATCCCCGGGGGGTTTATTCATGACGCATAAATCTCGGCGGCAACACTTTATGCGAACACACAGGCGAACAAATGGAAAAATCGCCAACCACACGCCATGTACTCCTCGTAAATATCATGAGTGACTTTTTTACGAAATTAAATCTTGTAACAACAACAGCCTACAACAGTGTGTATACACATATTTATTTATACGTAGGTATGTTTCTTTCTTTCTCTTTTTCCTGGACTTATGTTTTAACACGGAGAAAAAATAAGAAAGAAAAGCTTTTAATCAAAGAAATATCAAAGGTTTCTCTGGAATTATATCAAAATAAAATTCCCTTAAACGTAGGCAATACTTGTGGAAACTTAAACAATCAGTAAGCTCTACTAAATCATTCGAAATTATTTTTTTTCGGTGCATCTAAGGCCACAGATTTTGGCGGCACAAAACTGATTCTGGCCAAAAGAGGCTTCGAGGTGGGCGTTGTAGCTGGACTTGGTGGTACTCTCATGTTGTTCCTGTGGACTTGGTGGTGCGTGGCTGGGTGGGTGGGGTCTTGAGCTTGAGCTGTCCTGGCCAACGCGTGTTTATTGCCCTGCAGCCGGGGGCCAAAGATTTACAGGCCAAGCAGCCGGGCCGCATAAATCTGTCCACTCTGCCTGTCCCGAAGGGAATTGGAAAGGAGTGGAGTTGTGGGCGGAGATACGACGGCTGCTGCTCTAGGAGGATCATGTTACAGGGAAATTGGACATTGGGGCCCATGGATGCGGTCAGCTAATTGTTAATGCACTCGCCATTATGGTCATGCACTGGACGAAAATGCATTTTAATTACCCGCCATATATTTCACTTTAAGCATTTTAATGCAAATTACCCGACAAAGGCAAGCGAACGGGGATTGGGACCGTATTAAATGTAATTATTTGGCGCAAATTGCGTGTTTAGGATTAATTATGATACGGATAGGCTAATAACGCGACCTAAAAGTGCAAAAAAACACATTTTCAAATTATGCCGCGTCCGTCCGACGCTTTAAATGCGCTTTGATTGGCGACCATCGGATAGGATAACGCATTAAAGTTAATGCCACACACCCAAATAATGCAGTTGCCGTGTGTGTAAATGGGTGTGCGTGATGGGAATTTAATATAAGCCAACTTTTGTTGTTAGATTAAAAGTGGTGGTGAAATTAAAGGGTTTAGGGTTAATTATGAACTAATCTATTAGACAAAAAATGGAACAAAATTGGATAAAAAGGTTAAATGTAACCCAAAGTTGGCTGTATAAATATTTAAAATTGAAATGAACTTTTAAGTGAAGGTTTTTATATAAACAAAATAAGATTTTAAGGTTGAATCTAACAATTATGAGTAGCATAAATATTTTACATTTTAAATGAATATGTAAATCAAGTTTTAAATAGATTAAACTATACACTAATCTGGAATTTAAATTAAACTATTATAGATAACTTAACTGCAGCTTTTATAGTTGTTTTAAGTGCCTAGGAAATCCGAAACTTCCTAAGTTAATCATTTTAAATATTTGTGTTCCGTTAATTAAAATATTTCAGCTTAAATTTCCCAAAATATTCTGCAGAATATGTACTCAATGAATTAGTGGCACTGCCAAGCTGTTGGCAAACATGACACTGCATAAAACAAATTTAATTACGCCATTGTTTTCATGTTCGTGTAAATTTTCATGTTTTTGCAACGCCTGCTCTGAATTGCAGTCGTCATGAATTTCGCCCAGGAGGATGAAGGATGAAATCTGTAGAGGGTCCAAAGGGCAGCTGACACTGCATCCTGTTAATGGGGGTTCATGCCAGGAAAATAAACAAAAAGACCTTGAAATAGGAGGCTCAAGGGAAGCCTATAACATTTCCTACGTTATCTCAAAGCAGGTTGCATAATATTTTACGGTATAACAAATTATGAACTTGGCTCATAATTTTTTGCCACGGCTAATAAAAAACCTCAGCCAAGGTCGGAGGAACCTTCCTCATTAAAAACACACAAGTGCAGCTGCTAATGAGCGATGTCTTTTTGGCTATATGTTTCTGGTACGTATCTGCTATATGGTTTCTGGCTTACCTGCACCTTTTTTAATGGCCGCTAGCGATTTTGACCTTGGTGCGAATTTTTAAGCGGAAAAAATAAAATGGCACACACACACACTTTTTTATGGCGGATTCCCGTTGCGTGGCGAACCGTTTTTGATTTGGTTTTTTAGCAAAAGCAGCAACATCAGCAGCCTTTTGAAATTTATGATTTATGACGCTGGCCGTGTCCAAATCCGTCTAAATGCCCGCATCCGTGACCCTTTTGCATGCGGTCCAGGATCCTCGGGGTTCTGAGCTCTGAGTTCTGGGATCGGTACTTGGGAATCGGGATTCGACGGCTGCTGTTTTGTAAACACTCAGTATGAGTTCCAGTTCCCGCCTGCTTGGACGTTGCGGATCGGCTAAAAAACGCATCGGGAGTCGTCGTCTAAGTGATCTTTTCCAGCAATACGAAATGAGTTAAAATAATATGTGCGAAATATGAAAAGCCATCTATGGCATATGTGCCATTTTCCATGGGAAAGTGTTAAGTGCGATCTCTGCAGCGCCCATGTGTGATATATGTGTTCGGTAAATAAAAAGTGAAGAAGTTAAGGGGGTTAAGGATAAGGGATTGAAATTCCAGATGAGCTAGAAAAAGTTATCAACATTTGGAGAACTGAAGAAAATGGTAAGTTCTCTGAGATATGGTATAAAGAATCCTTTTTACATTTTCTTAAGGAATACAAATTGAATTTTGTAGGATTTTTTATAACATTAGATTGTTAAATCAAATTCACTTTAAATATATAATCAGGAATATGAAGAAGATCGCTCCAGAAACGAACTTATGAGTAAATATATTAAAATATTTCCAAACTAACATTAAATCTATAATTTTTTACCTTTATTAAATAAACACTAAGCAGGCGAAGATCTCATTAAGTTCTTTTAAAATTCCTTAACCCAAATTACTAACATTCATCTCCTCCTTAATTAAATTCAAAGGAAGCTGCAAAGGCTCCTCGGGCAACAAAAACTAAAACTCAAGAAGGGAAAATTGTTAAGATAAATCACAGATATGCCTGAGCATCTCCGTCTTCTCGTCCCTATCTTTCTCCAGATTTTTCTCAACATTTTGAGTAATTCCGCGGAACAAGCGACAAAGAACTGGACAGCCCCCCCTAACCCAAAAAATAAAATAAGAAAAAGTTAAGAAAAATAAACCCGCTCCAGGTACAAAAACAAATCTTGAGAGAGCAATAAACAACATGGTTGACAATCTTAAATCTTGCGACTTGCAGGCCATCCCACACAGATACGCGGCTACACAGATAGATGCACTCCCAGATACGAATGCGAATGAATGTCGCAGCCATTATGGAACCCCTTGTTTTTGTTTTCCTTCTCGTTATTGTTGTTGCTCTTACCGAACACATTTCCTTTGTATACCCACACTGTCCGAACCGAGCCAGAGCCAGCCCAATCCCGCTTTCAGATTCGGAGAGACCCAGTAAATGTTGCGGTCATTGCTATGCCGGAATGACAGGAACAACAAGAACAACATAGAGACCAGGGTTCAGACCGCTTTAAAGGCTTGGCCTGTTCTGGTCCGATATGGCCCATAGGTAGGTAGAAAATGCCAAGGCAGCTCCGGCTCTGTGCTCCCCAGATAGGGTACAATGGACAACGCACGAGAAGTTGTGAATGAAGGTTGAGTTTTTACCGAAATACAAAATAAGTAAGCAAATTGTAAAACATGATTTATGTAATATCTTAAATAGTTTAACTTAAAAAATAAAATTTTATATCTTTAACAAATTATTGTGGCTTTAACATGATACCTAAATAAATGTATTTCATTCTCGTAGTCATATCTTTTAAAGTGTTCTAAAAACCCTAATGATTCTGAAGCATATTCGACTTATAAATTGTATCCCACAAATTAAAATTAATTCCTTTACTCGCCAATTTAAACTTTTAACCCACTGTAAAACCATTGACATGGACCTGAAGTAAGCGCTTGGCCTTTTGGCATCGTGTCGAGTCTTTTGGCCACTTGGCCTGTTTGTTGTTTGTCTCCTTTATGGCTTCTTCTCGTACCCTTTATCGCTATCTCCGATTGTAGTTGGATTTTTCCCTGCTTTTTATTTGGGATTTTAAACTTTGGGGTCACATTTTCGTGCTTTGCAGGTAAGAGGAGAAGGCTTTTCTTTAGATTCGTTTGGCGGATGTCGAGTATCCAGTATTAACCAGCTTTGCAAGAAATAAACCCGATAATACCTTCCTAAATAAGCACTCATCTTTGTTGTCAGTTTAAAATCATTTTAATGACATTTTAAACACTCTGCTTGAAATCAGTGCTCGACATAAAGATTCAATGAACAGCCACAACAGACATAAAACCAACAGACAACAAGCTCAGGCATTTGGCATTTGATGTTTATTTAATTTGCCGCAATTCATAACAATTTCGTTTACGACATTTTTACTACTCGACAAATGCCGTAAAGCAAACAGAAACACTGCCGTCGATTTGTTTGGCACACGCTCAGGTTTTATGGCTCGCTCATCGCTGCCGGGACCTGCCAGTGGATGGGAGTCCATGGACATGAACTCCTCCTTCGACAATTAAACGCCATCATCGGGGCTGATTCGAAGGCGAAAGTGCAGCCAGCACCCCGGCGATTTATGTGCGTTTTATAGATCGTAAAAACCGCTCTAACGGCCAAGCAGATGATGATTTTACGACGTGTTGAAATGCCACCAGGACGAGTTGTTCCGGCACTTGTCCTCTGGACCCTGACATCGTTTTTCGGATTGGATCGTATCGGATGTGGTTCAAGTGCAGCGTCGTAAAAACATCCTCTAGACTACGGGCTCTGACTCCTCCTCCTAGCCATGCTCCCGTGACTACTTGAGAGAGCCGTAAAAGGGCTATAAACAAAAGTGGAGCTCGCGGAGGGACCGCAAGTAGTCGGCCAGACTTACGTGTCGTTATCCGGGCGGATTGTGTGAACGATTCGATTCTGATTTGATAAGGATAATTATGCCTGATCGCCATAAAAAGAGACAATGAAGCCAAGGAGGCGGAAGTGGCATATGGTCAGTAATTGGACCGTTAAAACTGGCTTTGATGATGGGAAAAAATGGTAAGGAGTCCTGGCTTTAGGTTGAGTTAATTATGTTCTTTATTTTTAGTATAAATTTTCTTTACTTTTTATTATGCATGAAAGTTTGTCAGAGGAAAATAACTCATAATGCCCTCTCAAATAAATTAAGATCATGTTCCAGACTGTTTCATCTCCTGCTCAACTTTAATAATTATTTTTATAAAATATAATATACATCCAAAAGGTGTGCACATCGAGATGTGTTTCTTTATCTGCAGACTGAAAAAAATTGAGTGCACTTGCGGCTAATTGAAATCGGAGGCGTCGAGCAGAAACAACAAAGAGCCAGAAGATATAGCTTATCCATATCGTGCGCGGTATCCATTATTAAACCAGCCGAAGACGTGTTGATGCACTGGGCCAGGGACCAGACATTACGAACATTATGGACATTATGGACAACGCAGAACCGAAGACAGAGCCATTCGCGGACAATGAACAGCAAGTCATTCAGCTAATGACGTGACTATGGACACTCGACGCATTTGGTAGCCAAAAAAAAGGAGAAAAACCAACAGACACTGACCATTCCCAGCCCGAAGCTCCAGTCTGACCGGGCTTCATTGTTATCACCCGGAATGGCGACCGCCAAACTTATGCATCGAAAGTGTTGTTAAATTACGCCAAATTGCTTAATTTCAATAATGAAACGAACCGAGCGGACGGGAACCACTCAATGAAATTATAAATTTTCGGCCCAAATGATATGCAAAGAGCAATGGAAACGCAGACTGATCCGTGATCGTGACGTTGCCCCCTCATGCTTCTCATTTCGCTGTCCCTTTTCATTCCGATTCCGAATCTGATGCCGAATGTGAAACCTAAACAGAAAAAAATATAGGGTCTTGGAAATATTTGGGTATCTTTGTAAATATTTATTTCTCTTTTTGTATTTATTATAAATTTTTGTTATAAAAAATAAAGTTTACAATCCGAATTTTTATATCTTCTTTAGGTATGTGTCTCCCATTTAGATCAGATCTTTTAAAGTGAATAATTCTATATGATTTATTTTTCTTTACGTGTATATAGCTTCGATCCCGGCCAGACGGCGGCTCGACGCTTCTAATTTAATGGGCCCATTGAATCGGTCGTTAATGTTGCTTTTTATTTGGCCTTTTATTCGGTCCGCCGTTGTTGTGGCTTTATTCTCCTCTGTTTTAGTCTCTTATTCGGTTATTGTTGCTGCAGACTTACTCAATTGTATTATTGTTTATTTATGCGAGCTTAAGTAATGCGCTGCAATTCCAATTTCAAAAGATAATTTCAAATTTTCTGTCAAATAATTTATTAGACGAATGCCTCCCAGTCTCCTCCCTGCCGGGTAGCTACTTTTCTGGAGCTTTATTGGGCTTCTTTGTTTGTTTTCTCCACAGTGTTTGTGTTCTTTTCCCCCCAATAACAAAAACACTTATATATTTGTGTGTTGTGTGTGTATTTTGGAAAAGATAAAAGCAAAGCCGCAGCGAAAAGTTTTTATAAAGTTTTCGGCATTATTTATGTGTTGTCCGTCGTGGGCGTATACGTAATATTTTATAATTCCCGAGTTGCGGGGCAGTCGTTGAACTAGTTGAACCGAGGCTTTGTGATTTGACAAGGCAGTCAGATCCGATGGCTCATTGATAACACTTTAAGGCGTTGACTGTCCCATTAAACTATTGAAATTGATTAAAGCTGGTTTTAAATATGCATTTTAATGTGTTTTTGGAAGGCGGGATTTGTAAATAAATCAAATGTTGTTAGATTAATAGTCGTGTAGAAAAATCGCTGCGGTTTAAGTGGGTTAACTCTTTAATCTTCTTCTTTAATCTAAACTTCTTAACAATGGTTCACAACAAATAAAAAATTACAAAAACAAAAGACTTTGGCAACGAACTTGACTGCACAACCAATGACAACCAACGACCCTTTCAAACTATGTTTTAAAATATGTTTTACCAGGAAATGAGTTATTTTCGACTCCATAGACCTTAAATATTGTTGATCAGAATAAACAGGAGAATCGATCTAGTCATGTTCTGAAATTTTAAATGGCAAATTGTAAAAATAAAAATTATATTTTGGCGAAAAATATAAATATATTAATATATTCTTGATCAGCATGTTAGTTGTTATCCAGTTAAAAGCAGAGGGGACACTTCAGCTTGAACAGTATAGTAGTTCCTGCCGGATCGAGGCATTGCCCTGATGAAGGAGACATTCAACTCCGAGTGCTCCGCGGCATGGCAATTGAATGGACCGGAATGGCCTGGACTGGCGACGTTTGTTGGCACTTTATCATGGCCGTGTATCATAATTTAGGCAGCCATTTCACCCACGCGGCAAACAAAGAGACTGAATGCGATTTGTTGACTAAGCGACCAAAAGGCCGAGGACGTGTGCAAACCTGGCCAAGATGGCCTGACCAAGATAGCCACAAAACGCTGACCACGCCCACCTATCGGCCCTGGGGACAGGCACACACAGGGCCATTTCCTGCGACAACATTTTGCGCTTAAACACTCGTATTAAGTATAAAGCATTAAGTATTGAGCAGGAGCAGGAGCAGGAGCAGGAGCACTATAATGGTTCTGTTTTCATTTTGCGTCCCAAAAAATGGAAACACTTTGCTCCGGCCCCGTTGATTAAGTGGATCGATTGCTGGCCAGCAACTGGCTATCAGCTCTTGGCCCAAAACACTGAAATTAGTTGGCATTTTAACACGAACACCTGACACTCGAGTCAGGCAAAAAGCAGCAGCTTCCTCTCCTCACATATGGTGAATGGTTGGGGGCTTAGTTTCTCTTTAGTCAAATGGATTATATTACATTTTGGAGGGGCGGAGGGAAGCGGGGATGAAAGCAGCAGTACGTGGCCAGCCATTATCGATGGTAAACCTCACTGTAAGAAAATTTTAGTTAGGTCTGAGGTCTTTCTTATATTTGATTGGTTTTATTAAGACGAATTTTAAAATGTTTAACGTTAACATTGTTATTGTGTAAAGAGCAATACACATTTCAAAGAGTCGAGCTTAAAAAATAAGCCTGTAATAAGCCTTATTTTCTTATTTGTGGGGAATTTTGCAAGTCATTCCTTAAAAATTTTCCCAGTGTCCCAATGGGTTATTGATCGATAATTCCATTTAAGCAAATGTTCACGTTGAGCACCAGAATTGTCCAAATTATATGTGTGTGGCCTCTGCTGCGAGTGTGTATTAAAAAAATATATACCCAGGTTTCCTCAAACGCGATTGCAACTTTTTTTTTTCATCCGAAACTCTGCTAATAACAGAAGGCATCCAAAGGAGCCAGAGAATCGGGGAATCGCGGAGTCCTATCACTCCCGTGTGCGTTTGTCGCTGGATCTGGATGCCGCCAACTCATCAGAACCGAACAGAGCCCATCTTCATCCGTAGCCCCATCGCATATTCACATGCACATGCAGAAGATGTATTTTCACTTAAACGTTTTACTCGTCGAATAATGGCTTTAATGACTTTAATGGCGTTCGGATAATTTGGCCGCCGGGCAGCTGCTCCATCTCCAACCATCTCCATCCAGCTCCGTCCAGCTTCGGCTCCATCTCCATCCGCATCGCCATCCGAGCTGGCCATTTCGTAATTGACGAAAGTAGATGGCCGGCGGTGAGATGCGAGATGCACATCCACATCCAGGATGCTGCTCATGCGAAATGTATATAATTTGTAATTGTTGTTTCTCTTTAAAATGCACTCGACTGCGGCTAAAATAATTGCAATGAGCAGTTGCAAAGTGATCTAAAATTAAATGAATGCAATTAAATCCAGTTTTCTCTTTGGGTCCATATAATTTCGTAAAGAATGGTAATTGTTTCTCACACAGGGCTTACTCTTGGGTTTTATATATTAAATAAATGAGAAAAACTTTCCAAAATCAATAGAATAAATAAAAGACGTCCAGAAATTATTAGATCTTTTATTGTTTAAATACTATACATTTATAAATATATAGAGTACAAAATTCTTATAAAATAAAAATGCTTTTATACTTAGAAATCACAATCAAATCAATGCTCTAGCATATTTTTTTTATTATAAATTTTTACAAGACAAATATAGTATTCTATCTCCACTGAGTAGAGGTACATAATTAGGAATTTCTTTCTTTAGGCAATAAATGCACCATTGCACGTCATTCACCCGCCTAGATTGGCCTTGAAGCCAAAAAAAAAGGAAAATACCCCGAACAGGACGTAAATGGCAGTTCGTAAAAAAAGAGAAAGACATAAAGAATACAGGTATCGCAAAAAAAACACTCACACGCAGAAAAGAAAGATACCAAAAACGTCGTCACACGGCGACACAAATCAAAAGGTGCAACATAAAAAATGACATTGAGAAAACAGATAATTAAGCTGAGGGAAGAGAGAGGGGCAAGTGGAAAACGGGATGTCTGACCCGAAAAAGGAGGGGGTGAAATTACTGCTGCTGCCGAATGACAAGTCGCACATTTTCAAAGAAATTACCAAAAAAAAAAAAGAGAATGAAAAGGAAAACATCGGAAAATGCACATAAATAAGCGGACGAGAATAGAGGAGTATCTGGAGGAGAAGAACAGCTGCCAGGGGCCTGAATAACAGAGAACGAGGAGCGCAGACCAAAGAACGAAGAAGCGTTGATGGAAAGCCATTGGAAAAACAGAGGAAAAATGAGGGAACAAGTTCCAAAATTAGTCAAACCGGGTGAGTCAATTAAATCGAATGGGATGGGATGCCCGGCAGACGGAATTATTTATCGGATCGCTTATGGCCGAGGAGCTGCTACTTAAAAACGCATTTGCCCGCGGGAATATCTTAATATTTGTTTACGAAAACGCGAAAACATTCTGAAAATGTCGCCCATCTGAATTTATAATGGCAGTCCGTCGGATGTGAATTTTTAATTAAAATTCCGAATGCATTGGCAGTCGAAAAAAATGCTTTTATTATTTTAATTACCCATTTTGGACTCAGATGGCCCCGCAGCGCACTCAATATTAATTTCATGAAAAGAACTTCCCTGGCTTCAGACGTGTCTTTTGTTTCTCCTCCAAACCCAGGTTCCCGCCAGTGTTTCCTCCACAAAAAAACTCCCAAAACATGGCAAACATTCGAGGGATAGATACGCATTTGTTCGGCGTTCGATAAACATTTATTGGGTAATCCAATCACGGAACTCACGTCCCCAGGCCGTGACAGTTTGGTTAAAATGCCTTTTCTTTATCTGACTTATTTCTCTCCTTTCTGGCTATCTGCCTTTATGTTGCCAAGCTCTTCGAATGCCACAAGAATTATGTTTGCCGTATGAAAAAGTGATAAATAATCGGTTTTTGTATGCAAACGGTTTGGTGGAGATTGAAAATGAAATCGAATCTGAATCCAATGATGGAGTTTATTAATCAGTGGGAAATAAATTGATTTACAGCGCAATATTTCTTTGGGTAGCGCATTAAGTTGCCATTATTTCAAGGAACGTATAATATTTAAATTTGTATCTAAAAATAATTGTGTATTTCTTTTCGCCATTCTCTTACAAAGAGTTTACCTTATGCCAATAAATAATGTTATAATGATTTTACTTAATACTTAGTATTAATTTGGTATTATATTGAATATGATTGGTTTCCAAAGGCTTTAAAAAAATTATTAAAATGTAATATCAAACGAGAAGTTTGCTTAAATAAAATTAGAACTTTTAAAAATTGAAATTGATTTACCGATTTTCTGAAATCATATTAAACATTTGCCATCATTTCGAAAGAATTAATTTTTTTTTGTTAAATATATTTTTTAAAAGATACGATAAATCTATAAATATCTATCCATAAAAATCTATCTTAGATATGATAGTTTGTTAGGTCGATTATAAATAAAAAGTAAAATACTATTATTATTATTCTTATTTTTATTTTATTCTATTTTAGTAAATAAAACGAAGAAAATTTACTATTTAAAAACATCTAAGAAAGTATATACTCTCTATTTAAATTATTAAATAACAAATGTTCCATAATTAAATTAAAAACGGCACTATATCCCCTCTTCTATTCTCTGCTTCCACATGTGTGTGGGGTCAAAAAACACAATCTGAAGAAGATGCGGCAGACAAAGACTGAAAGCATCAAGACGGTGATTAGACGCATAATCTGCTATTCGAGGGGCAATTTGTCACCGCAAGGCATCGCCACGGCCACTGGGCCACTAAAAATCATTTAGGGCGAAATAAAAATATTTTTTACGACCTTTTTATAGTTGTTGCAACAATCTAATAACAATCCAAATAATTATCCAAACAAACAACGAACAGCGACGGCAAATGTCAAAGCAGAAATTCTCCGTTCGCAGAAGAAGAAGCAGCAGCGCAGCGCCAGGCCTGGTTTTCTCCGCTGCCGACGAAAATGAGCCATAAAACGAGGCCATAAAACCCCTGTGCGAAATGCTACTGCTCTGGCCAATAGGCCACGCCCCCTACACGGAAGCCATAACGGCCAAGGCAAATTGCCGATAACTCAAAAGTGAGAGGGAGAGAGCAACATGGCGATTGGCAGGCCTTCATGTGCCAGAGCGAGATGGAGCGATGGTCTAAGCGACAGAGAGAGAGCGGGAGCTGCGCAATAATGGCTGCGCCGGGAGAGCAGCCGAGCGAGATGGCCGACAGCGCCCTTCCGCTCGCTTACGCCGCCACGTGTCGCTCTCGCATTAAGGCAAGTAAATCGTTGGCCGTTGGAGCATAATCGATACGCAGCTCTTCGTGAGAATTGCTTTTCTCACGCTCTCCGCAGTCGCAGTTGCTGGCGACGTCGTCGCCATAACTGTCGTTGGTAATGGCCGTTTTAAGTGCGACTGAGATGGCCTCATAATCGTTTGGTGAATGTGGCTCAATTGTCTTCCCGCCGGCGCTCTTTTTTGGAGCTCACTTTTTGGGGTCTCTCTCTTCCCATGTTGAGCTTTCTGCTATGTTGCCTCTTTGCAAACTTTAATTGTTTTTGTTGGATATGTTTTAACTGCCTAGTGACCACTTTACTGCCCAGAAATCGCCTAGAAAAATTCTCTCTTTGGTGGATCTCTCTTGATGGGGCTTATTTTTTTTTGGCGACCGGCGCCGGAGAGACAGGGAGAGAGCGAGAGCGAACTAAGAAAAGCGCGCGCATCTTCGCATCCTTGAACGGTTGCCAGAATGGGACATAAAATGTGCCAGGCAGTTAAAATGTAGATTTAAGTAAGTGGAAACGAGATCGTTACGTTGGCGCATAAAAATAAAAATCATTGTGCTCAAGCACTGATTGAAAAAAACCCCGTGAGAAGAAGAGAGAGTGAGAGAGCAACAGGCGACGTGGAGCTGCGTTTTCCACTTGCTTTTCCTTTGAGTGGAAATGTGAAAAAGCGGAGCAGCGGAAAAGCGAGCGCCGGCGAACATGTTGCGAGTGGTTTTCTCTATCAATCAGAAATCACCTTAAACTCGTTTTTTTGTTCATCCGCCTTCGCCGCCGCTTTTTAAGATTCTTTTCATTTTCGTTTAATGGTTTTTATGCGGCTCTTTACGACTTTTATGACTTTTATGGGGTTTAGTGCGTGCCAAAAACGAGGGGAAAAGGCAATTTTTAATTGAATAATGCCGGCGTCAGGGTGCTGTTGTTGCTCTTGTTATGGTTTCAAAGACGGCGGCGATCCAGCGGCGACGGTAATTAGCCAGAGATAAACATTTAATTGGCAAATTCAAAATTGGAAATCGCCATGAAAACCACACCAACTTACCTCCGACTTCTATAAAATTTTCCGATTCCATATGTATTCTAATTGGGTCAAAGAACTGGAATCCACCTGGGTGGCATTTGTGTTAGGAAAATATAGAATTTTAAATTTGAAATATATTTGCGTTATTGGATTTTATAATTCTTTTAATATTATATAAATCAAGCTAATATACCTCAAAGAAATACTTATTTTCTTTTGAAGGAATTGTTTTTATTTGATTTAAAGCTTAAATATATAGTTAACTACCTAAAAAATCTATTATAAAATATAATTACAAAGTTATTTTAGAACATTCTGTAAAGGTACTGCAAACTTCTTTTGATTAATAATTATATTTACCTAATACTTTATTTTCTATCATTATTAATAGGGGGTTTATAGTAAAATAGCAAATTTTACAATAACAAAAGATAATACCTTTTATAGGTATTTGAAATTTATTTTTAAATCTTATTTAATTCTAAATAATTAGTATGGCATTCTTTAAAAACTATATGAAAAGAATTATGAGTTAAATTTAATGGTTCAAACGTTTTACAAAGTTTTATTTTAAAAATAAAATCATAAATACAATTACAAAACAAAATATCACATTTAAGACATTTAATTTCTCATTATTTTATTTCAATTTATGATAGTTCACAGGTATAAATAATAATTATGAAAGTATTTCCAAATTTTTCTACCTTTTTAAAATTTTAAAATTGAAAATATTTACTGTTTACATATTAAACATGCACATGTCTTTAATTTTGTCTGGTATTCCTCATGCATGATCAAAAGATCATATTATGTATGTATATACTTACATATATGAATTATTGTGCCGCCCTAAACTTTATACCCAATCTCCCAACTTAAAGCCAAGAGGAGGAACTCATTGGAAATGCCCGCGTGCATGAAGTGCCCCAAGTAATTATTGTTTTCATGGGCTCCGTTTCCAATTATGCACTGGCACAGCGGCTGGGCAGAAAGGGTAAATTGATAAATTATAAAAAAGAAACTTAATAATATAAATGAGTCGCACCGCAACCTGTCGCATCGGCTCACAAGTCAGGCGGTAATTGGCAAACTGGAGGCACTGGCCGCGGTTAATTGCGGTTTTTAATATATCCTGACCCTCTTTGCTGGATTTTTTTGTAAGCCGCGGGAAGTGAGTGTAAACACGACATGAAATACTCGCCATTGCCACTGGGCCACCTCGAAGTGGCCCGGAACGGGACCCCCCGTCGCACCTTACTCCTTTCCAAAGGACGCAATTTATGAGAGCCTTTGTAATTGCCACGCAATGCTGCATCCGCATCGCACACAGTTTTCAATTTACAAAAACAAAAAAGTAGAGAGAGAGGGGAAAAAACAAGGAAATTAAAAAGGAAAATATGAAAGAGTCGGAGTGCCTGCGTCCTTTTGGCACGGCACGTTGACCGGACACATGTGGATCGCCGGCGTGGAATGTCCTTTTAATGGACTTGCCACTCTCATACTGTGCCGCATCCTTTCGCCTTTTAACTCGTGTTCCGCGCTGTTTGATTGCCGTGAATTGCTGTCTGCAGGATTTTTATCCTTTCTGACTGTGTTTTGTTCCATCGACGCAGACGTCGTATATCCTCCGTCGTCCTACCGGGCAATTATGACCGGTAACAATAGCTGACCAGCTGGCAGGATCCTTTACGAACGCGAAAGTGTCTGGGAAGGTGAAAAGGTTAGGTTTTACTATATATTATGAACAATATGGGCTGTGAAAGTCAGGATAATATAATTTTTTGGTAGAAGCTATTGCAAAATCTTACAAAATATATTTGTAATGATTTCTTATCATTTTATTTAATATTTGCAAATGCTTATCATAAATTGTTGCTGAAATAGTATTAGTATTTAGTGCGTTCTTTGCTCAAATCCCCTTGAGCCTTGACCTTCTGCTTAAAATATCAAATAAACCTTTGTAGCTTCTGCTGAGCGGCTTAAAATGTCTCATAAATGTTCGCAGAACATCTTGACTTGTCTCAATGGTTTATTTAATCAGCCTCCACAGATGATGCATGGTACAGTTGGGCCAAGAGGTCGCTGTGAGTGACTCTGGAGGACCATGAAGCATGCAGCTTGTAGCTTTGAGCATCATGGCAAGTGTCAGTGTCACAATACCCTTTTCTCCCCACCCAAAGAGCTCCATGGATACACAGATGCGATGGCGGCGTCAAATGCGACGCTGAATTTATTACGGGGGCTTTATTTATGCGCTTATCGCGTTGCCGCTGCTGCCAGTTGCCGGCCTTAGCACGTTGTCAAGTGTTTATCTTGGCCCCGGACCCGAACTGGTACCAGTACCCTCATCCAAAAACCAGATCCCGGCCGGAGCCAGACCGAAATGAAATACCAAAAAGCTTAAAAATGAATTTATGGCTGCACCTAAATCATGCGTCGACGAAAAAAACAGAAAAAAAAGGAGAAACAACTTACGAATATGCGAGTGTTTTCGGGCCTGTCGCATGATTTAGAGCCGCCGAGTGGCAGTCGAGAAATTTAAATAATAAATATTCCATAGTTACACAAAGGCCAGAAAAATTGAGGCCCAAAGTCCCGACCCAGGCCCAAACCCAAACCCAAACCCGATCCAAAACCCAATTCGAATCGAAAATCAAAGCGATTCGTGTAAAATATTCAAAGCGAGCGCGACTAAATCAAAACGCTGTCGAAATAAAACGTTTGAGAATTGAATTTCGCTCCAGCGAAATTGAAAAGCATTTGTAACGGAAATGAAAATCGTTCGAGGGTGGAAACGAACAAAACGCAATGACTCCGGCTCTGAATTTAAATTAAGAAATTTATCTTTTCAAATGACTTGGGTCTTGTGTATGTGTGTATGTGCCACGCCCTTGCCTTTGTTGTAGAAGTTTTTTTTTCAAGCATCTCCCACCTTTTTTTGGGCATAAAAACAAATGAATTCGGTTGTTTTTTGTTTTGGCAAGCGTTTTCGCCTTATCTCGTTTCGGGGTTCTAAGATTGAAACCTGATATTCCATTTTTTTAAAACCTTTTTGTTTTTTTTTTTATAAATTTCAAAATTTATTTGCTTTGATAAACGAGTCTCTCATGAAGTTATTAATTAGTTATTAGTCAGCGAAATATATTTAATCGTGGCATTTTGCATCTCTTCTAAGCAATTTGTACTCGAGCGGAGAGAGCAACAATTTCAAGCGGTTTCCAAGTGGCTTTAATGCCCAACTTCATGGCTAATACAAATTTGCATTCTTCGGGTCCGCAAAAAAAACGTAAATATATGTATATATAAGCCAGATCGGTGGTGGCCAAGACCGCGGCTTTCATAAATTAGCTTCCCAACTGCCAAGCGAATTAGCATACGAAATTACGCTGCTTAAAGATAAATACCTTAAATTGGTTGTTATTTAGAAGTCCATAACATAAATTCGAAAAGCAAATAATGCCATTTGTCAATGGGATTACGAATTTGGGGCTGCAATATTTCCACAGTTTTTATTATCTTGAAAACAAAGTCGGTTTTTGGCAATTTGTCGGTCAAGGTAATGAAATCACGTGTTAATGGGGGAGTACCTTACTGCAAAAGCTAATTTAAATGCATAAACAATTAATAATGGATTATAAATATTAGAAATAAACTCTTAAATTATCAGTTCATTTAATCTAGCTATTCCTCCGCCCATTTAACACTTTCCATTTAATTTTCAATTACAGAGCATATAAATCATCCTCCATCCAATTTCCTCCCCAGGACATGTACCACTCTCGAGGACCATTCACCATTTTGGGCACATTAAAAATTCCAAACGCATCGAGGTGAGTCCACAGCAGAGTGTCCATGAACATATAATATTGTATGTGTATGTCGTGTACATTATTTATGGCTGCTTCGGAGTGGCTGTAATCAAAACTGGGATTTTGGAGAATGTGTCCAGTGACCAGTGGGGAAGTGTGTCAGTAGGGCCTCCGCAGGAAGGGTGCAAAAGGATTCGGGTATTTGGGCCAGTTGGACAGAGCCCTTGGGCCAATTTGTGCCATGTGTGTGCGACGTGTGTTCCTTTCGCCAAAGCAAAGCTCCAAAACAGAGGGCGAAAAACCAGATACAGATACGGTTCCACTTCCAGAACTGACCAACGGCCAATGACCGAACCCCAGAGCCGGACTCGAGTCTGAGTTCGAGTTCCGTAGGTCTCAGCTCATTTGCATTTTCAGGAGTTGGGACAGGGAAAGTGTTTTTCAAATTGCCAGTCTATCTAGTCTGCCTTAAATTCCTTTTTTCTTGTTTTTAATTTCATTTGCCGGCTGGCTGGTGTGTTGGTTTTTCTAATTAACAGACGAATTTTCCATTTCGTGAGTTTCGTTCTTGTTCTTGTTTTTATTTCGTTTATTTATAGTTTTGATGCCCCGACCTTTTGACCTCTTCGCATTTCGAGGGAGATTCGTCTATTGGCGGCTGAATTATGCCCAAACAGCGATAGCCATCTAATTATACGAGTTATGGCCCCGGCATAATGCCGAGTATCTCGCTCTCGGATAAGCGCGTCTGCCGCCTAATCCCGCCCCTGGGCCCAAATTCCAAGTGCCAACCCCAAAAACCCAAAGCCCCGGCCCAGTCCAGAGATAGATAGTAAAGCCCGGGCCGACTTGGGCTCGTGGGGATTTATGAGATCGCATTTTGCATAGTTTGAAATGGCACACACAGTCCGAACTTGGACACAATTCATTTTCCCCGGCCACAAATCTCTCGTTTTGCATTCGGCGGCCATGAATCATGGACTGGCATAGCCGTTGGGCTGGGGAAAGCACTTTGAAAATGTTTTAAATCCTTGCTATGGGTTATTTTTGAATGAAAGTGTAATAATTTTGGGGTTTGTAAATGTTGAACAGATGCATTTGAAAACCTTTACTGATTGGTTTCTGAACATTTTAAGGGGGAATTAAGGAAACCCTGCATTTAAAAATCATATTGAATATATAAATTTATCTTTACAATCTGATTCTCTAGATAAACATTTCTTTTATCGATTTAAAATATCATAAATACTAATATTTAAAAATGTTCTTTAATTCTTTCCAGTTAAATTGTAATACTCCTTTATCGTTGTAAATAATTCCAACCCACTGTACTTAACCCGTTAAATGCAAAGCCAGTTTCGGGTTGCCGTTGAATGGCATCGGAATTTATGCACATTTTATTGACCAGCTCGGAGGCAGAAAAGAACGGAGCAGCGCGGAGTTGGGAGTTCAGAGTTGTTTGTTGGCCCAGCAACATGTCCGAAAGTGTTTTATGGCCATACTGGGCGCTCGAGTGGCCATTTTGGGCCGATCCGGGACGGATCAGAAGGGCATATGCACATATGCATACACATATATGCCGCCTGCACATGCACTCTCTGGTCTTGTCCGACAAGCACTTCTCCACTTCTGAATACAGATGAGGATGGGCCAGATGAGTGGCGTACTAAATACTAAACACCCGCCAGAATTTGCAGCTCAGCTCAGCTCTGATTTATTGCCGCTGAAACTAGCTAGAAACTAAAAACTAAAGCCTTTTGGCTAAGCCGGCTTTAAGCTGGAGGAATTAGATTTAATACCTAGTCAACGAACTGCAGTTCAAAGTCAAAAAGTCAATTAGACGACGGCGGACTATATACTATAGACCACAGACTGTAGCCTCTAAAGTGGAGTGGAAATCTCGTTAAAAGCCAATAACAGACGCCATTAAATGTGCATGAAAATTAAATGAAGGAAGAAAAGCCACGCGACCACTTGAACTTGAGCGGGAATATCAATTTGGTGTGCAGTAATTCCAACTGACCTCGCCGTTTCAGGGCAAGTTCAATGGCATTCGGGTATACAAAAATGGGGGAAATGAGCAGCGAGAAGTGAGAAATGAGAAATGAGCATTGCGAAAGGCGGGGAACGGGGATCAGAGACCACCATGAGATAAGAGAATTCCGATAAGTTTAATTTATTCGAACCCTCCGCCATATGTTGCAAAGCGTGAGTGGACCAACACTTATTTAATCAACGCTATAGGCGTGTGCCCAACACTAATTATAAATCCGAATAAAAAAATATTAAAACATGCTGGGTTTTAAATTGAAAGACAAGAGGGAAATGGTGGAAATAGTAAAGGGGGAATGATGGGTAATTAAATATTAGTGTCATAACTATGATAAGGGTTAAGAGACTTCTACAGGACTTACTAGTAGTATATATTTCAATTCAAAAACCTTGCTATAGTAGGCTAATGAATTTTTTATAAAACAATCCTAGTAATCTCCGTCTTAAATGTCATCCCAAATGTCAACTGTTGGATGTTGCTAGCCCCAAATCCTCAGTACTGTTTACGTGCTCAAACGGTGAGGTGAGATACTCCTCCAACCAGCTCCAATTTTCAAAATTATTTTAGTTCACCTTTTTAACTTACACTTAAAACTCAACCCGTTATGAATCGAGTTCTGGAGGATGTGATCCGCAAGAATTCTTCTGTTGTGGATCGCATCACCATGGAGCATACTTATGGCTATGTGGTTTCCGATAACATAACCAATTCGGTGGCCGAGACTTCGTTCGACAATACCAGTGCCCAGGCGATACTCAAGCACATCAACGGGCTCCTGGTGAGCACCTGCCAGAGTGTGGTGCGGGACGTTGATCCTGCGAACCGCCTCTGCTTCCTGAGACTGGCCACCCGCAAGTTTGAGTATCTGGTTGCACCGGAGGAGTGTTTCACCGTCACCGTCGTTCAATAATTTTTAATTTAAAACTGATGGTGAGCTCTTATTTATATTATTTGATATAATATCCTTCGGTAACTCCTTTTTAGACACCTCTAGAGCGCATTTCTTTGGAAAAGTTTCAAGTAAGTCCTTGTGCTCGCCTTAGGTATTCTTAGTAATAATTTTCTTAACCTTTTCTAGAAAATATCTATCCGGCAATAACATAAATACTACATACACTTAATTGCTCTCGATTACAACTGCTCCATCAACAATATATAATAGCAAAAAAACAAAAAAAAAATGGATATTAAGTCTGCTTATGACGTGATCAATTTAAGCAATAATTTACTAAATAACTTGATATAATGTACAATCCGGGTAAGTGTTTAATCAAATATCTAGCAATAACCTTTCCCTAAAACCTCCTTTATCACATTTCAGGAAGATATTTTTGGGTGGAATTATTCTCTTCTGGTCATTTCAGTAGGATCGATTTGCTCATGAATTTTCTCCTTGCAGTGGCTTACTTCGGCTGAAGTAATATTGATGTCGTTACACTCTCATTTATCCTTCAGTGTAGTGGATGGTTCTAACCAAGATGAATTGATAAATTCTTTACCGCAGAATGTATAAAAGTTGCCTACAACTTTTAGGAGTAACTTTCTAAAATACTGTCGAATGGGAAAGGCTTAGGACCTTGTTCCTAAAATCTCTAGGCAATTTGAAAACTTGAAATATTTATGGAATTGTTGTGACTTGTGCCCTCATTGAACAATTCGCCATATAACGTTGTGACCCTTTAAAGAATAAGAAAATACAAAAAAAAGTTTGGCATATTAAGATTTCCTAATAAATATAAAATGGTAACCGTAGCAGCGACGGAATAAATTTCTTTTATTTGGAAATGAGTAGTAGTAATATGAAGGTAAATGTTAATGGAAATAAAATAAAAAAAAAAACAAATATATTTGGATTTAATTTTTACAAAAATAAAGTTAACAAAGAGGCCCAGTGATCATCGGGGTGGTCATGCTCTTTGGAACCCTTTTGAATGCAAAACAAACTCTGGAAAGAATACTTAAATCAACAGGGCTGCCCGAAAATCCTTTATAATTCCCCGGCGACGTTCTGATCCTGATTATTTACGACATGGCTTCATCGGGCCGGGAATCTACCCATACTCTGATCCTATATTTCTGTGAGAATGCGGCTTTCTAATACGATAATTCAAGAGATTTACTTCTGTCAACATGACCATTTTGTAGCCCTCCGCTCGATTTCGATTTCGATAGCCAGTTTTCGGGGTGGAAATGTGAAAATGTGTGGCACTGTGGCCTTTGACCTTTTTGCCTTTTTTTTGTGCGCTTCCATCTTGGTGCCACAATGGATGCTGCTGGCTGGCTGCCTGCCTGCTATTTTAATTTAAAATGGCAGGACTCGTAACTCATTTTTACGACGCACCCTCCGGGCAGATGAATGTATCTATAGCCACGGCCTGTCCTATTTTTACGGATCCTTGCAGGGGTTGCTACAATAACTTATCTGACTCTCAGCCCGACTTCAACCCGAGTCCATAATCGCTCCTGGGGTGCTCTTTGTGGGACTTTTGTGAGACTGGCTGGCTGCTAGCTATCTTTAAGCAGTTTCCCATTGTCTGGCATCGTTTTGTGGTGCCCGGGCGAGATGAGAGTATAAAAATTTGTACAGAAACTTAATTCAACAAAGGGCCAAGCCGGGGCAAGGTCGATTCCCCCCCATACTCTGCCCCGGAGCTGTCAGAATTGCGCACTTCATTTCAGGCAGCGTGAAATGAAATTACTCCACGGTCCATTCCCGACTGACGACTTCATCTCGCAACGATTCGTGCGAAATTATCAATGCCCCTGGAAATTAGAAACACTTTGAATTAAATTCGAATAAAACGTTTTCCAGGCGCTGGGCTCTTTTCATAATTCACATTTTATGATCTCGTCAGGCGGCTACTGTTCCCATCTGCCAAGTATTCACTGTACTACACATACGCTCTGTGAATTCAATTAGGCTGAGCGCCAAACCTGAAAGCGGACTTGCAACGCGACAAGAACTCAAATAATGACTTGATTTGGTGGATTTTATATAGAGATTTTTGCCGATTTATTTTATAAATATTTAAAATGTATAAATAAATAAATTATCATAGAAATATTATATATAAATTGTATAAAAAATGCTGTAAATATTGGAACACATTATTTTTTATAACCTTATGTCAGTCAAATTTTTCTCAAAAATATTTACATTTGGCTGTTATCGTTTTAATGAAATATAAATATTGGATAATCAATTATAAACATCATCAAATATTAATAAATATTCTTATGGGTTTCAAATTTGACTTACCATTAAAAAATAAACAAAAAATTTCATTTATTATTATATTTTTAATTGTAAAAATTTATAGTAGTTGTAACATATTAAAGCTTAAAAATATATATGTGTAAGTTCCTAAAAACTGAACGGAAATTTCTAAAAAAAATAATTTTTTCACTAATTTTTAAGTTTCTAAAACCTAAATTAAAATTAAAAAAAAAACCCTCAATAACATTATATAATTTTGGCCAATTTCGTGTACTTTCAGTTCCCGACGGCTCCTTGGAGAAATGAGAAAGAGGAGAACTTAAAACAGAGAACAGAGACCCCAGAACGCATGAGAAAGAGCGCCTCCGCCTCCGAAATTCTCACTCAAACTCAAACTGGCCGAGGCCAAGCCCATTTTCCTGTTCATGCTGCTGACGTCGACTACCGATTTTAGTGGTGTTTTTGCCGTTGATGAAATGCCGGACTGAATTTTTTTGTGGCCCGTTCAACCACCGAGCCACACTTCCAGTTTCAACTCGCAACGGCGCAGACGTCGCTTGTCTTTACCGGATGAGCGATTTCTTGAAAAAAAAGAAAATATAAGCAAAGAAAAAAAATACAGAAAAAGTACAGCAACAAATTTGAAGAAAATGTTAAGGTTACTCAACTAAAGTCAGTTAACAACTATAACTTTATTTGAAGCAAAACTGGAAATAAATGGAAGATATTAAAAATGAAAATTTTCATATTCTACTTGAGGTGCAGCCTTTTTGCGCCAGATGGCGAAACTGTGTTGCAAGCGCCCTCTATGGCTTTGTGGCAAGGCTAGTTTTGTTGCAGTTTTAGAGTCACTGTTACTCCTTTGAAGTCGTACAAAAGGTACAGGTTTAAGTACCTTAAAAATGAGCATAAAAACCGAAATTTCCAGCTCTGTTTTTGATTGTTAAATTAAAAGCAAACGAAAACTAATTAAAAAACAAAAAAAAAATTTCACAAAAGATTTTAATCGTTTTAATTTGTAGATACGTGTTTTCATAAAAATGTACAAAAAGGAAAACGAAATATTAAATATTAATTTTATTAAATAATAAATTTGGTTCGGGAATTTTGCGGCTTCCTAATAATTTTCTTCTTTTCTCTTCGTTTCCTTTATTTGTTATTTATGAACAAGGGAATATGGAAATAATTTGGATTTTGCCACTGTTTATTCTTAACTAAAGTAAAATAATAAAAAGGTTTATATGTCTATATTTAATTGTTTTATTTACAAACACTAACTGAGACAATGAAGTTTAAGTTAATATATTATTTAAAAAGCTATTATTGCTAAAAAGTTTTCAGAATGTAAAGGAAGTCTAATGATTTTCTTAGAAAGGATATCAACATGTATAATTCAGTTCCAAAATATTTATTCAAGTGAATTTCTCTCTCAATATATTTTTTTATGAAATTTCCATTTATTTATAAATCAAATTCCTTTCCAAACAAATACCCCGCTCCACCAAAGGAATAACAATTCGTAAGATACCCAGAAAACACTTTCCTCTCGAGTCCTCCAATTAAATGGACCAATTTCGAAGCCAGCATTTTCCTGCTTTTATTTATATTGCCTCATTCTGGATTTGCTCACTTCGCTTTACGATCGACGGACTTGTTAAGGGGTCAACGGAGCATATTGCCAATCAAAGACTTCAATTCAATTTCCCCGGCTTTTCCAGAGACTCACAGCCCGATAATGGCAATGGGATAAAGCCAAGTGCGGGTGTTGCAGCGCAAACGATTCCATCCAAAATCGGAGCAATCAAAGCATCAAGATGTCAGTAAACGCGGTTAAGACAACAAAATTACTTTGAGCATCGTTAGGGCCACGATTCCGGCTTCACAGTGGGGCGACTCGCTGTTGTTGCGGGGCGGAAAAAGGGGAGGAAAACATGAAAATCATCTTTCAACGCGATGCGCTTTCGACATTCGCTGCATTTGCAACCATGGAACAGAACACACCAATCGCAATCAGGTGCAGTGGGTAAGAGGGGGGAGCAGCGGCAAGAGCACATGTGATGGCCAAGAAAAAATCTGTAAAAAAATATAGAAAAAATAAAGCTAGAGCAGGGACAGCCAGCAAGTGCAGGGAATCGAAACCAAAGGAGGCAAAGACCGCTTTTCATTTGGCTGCTGGCAATGTCCATGGCGGAGCATCCAGTTAAGATTCAACTGGTTTTCTGCCCAGTATTTCCTCTACCTTGGAGCTTGGAGGGGCTCGAATCTCCTTAAGAACCTTTAGCCATTATCAAAGCTCAGAAACTTTGAATACTTGGAAAATTAAGCATAGATAAATAGTTTCATTGAACCTTACGAAAAATAATTGTATGTGTATTCCTAGTTCAGCCTATAAATTAGCATTAAAATTATATTTTTAAATGATATTAATAACCTTCATATGTTTAAAATGTTAAACAAGAAAATATATTTCTTTAAAATATATATTTTATTTTTAACTTACCTTCTATTTACATATAGTTTTCTCCCTTTTGTGTGCCACAGTTCAAGCTGCAGGAAGTCTTTGGGCAATGCCTTTGTCTTGGCGGGCTCCTCCATAAGCTTCGCTTGCAGCATCCACCCACCCACAACACATACTCCAAGACCCACCTCCCACGCCCCTGTGACCCCTAACCTCTGAAGCAGTGCACCCCTGCAAGCTAATACCCCTCCAACGCCCATGGCTGAGACTCCACCATCTAAGCTGATGCAACACCGATACAAATACAAATACTCCTCCAATCGCCCGTCTCTTTCTGGGCCCCTGTTGCCATCTCTCGTCGTCGTCGACGTCGCCGCCTCATTGTTCGTCTCGGTTCAGTTTGGTTTGGTTCCGTAAATTACACTTTTGATTTTTAGTGGCCGTAAAATAATCGTAAATGTCGTGGTTATTGCGACCGAAAGTGCCCATTTTGAGTGCTTCCCCCTTGCATCGCATATCCCGTCCCTCTAACTGATATTTTCGCTCAGTGTGCAGCTTGTCGATGTCGGACACACAGCCAGCAGAGCCAAGTTGCTCGGATTGGGACGTGCTGCCACTGCACAAACAGCACGAATTCCCTCTAGTGCAGCCAGGTCTGAGGAGAGCTGGAACACAATATTTTTTTTTAATCGAAGAAAGTTGAGAAATATTCTAAATATATCCTGAATATTAACCTGCATTGTGAGTTATAGATTGGTTAATATATTTTATATTTTATCAGTTTTAAATAATTGAAATTTTTATATACTTTATGCAGTATTTAAGTAAGTTCCTATCATGTATTAAATATTCTTTATATATAAAATTCTATTCTTATAATTTAAAAAAATCATTAATTTCATGACATCTTATTATTATATTTTTTACCTGCCTACCTATATTTTTTCAGCAATAATCCCAGCTAACTTGACACTACTGATACCCTCCGTGCCTGGCTAAAAATCCCTCCTCTGAACCTCTTCCAAACCGCTAAGCAAGCTGCACTTGTTGTTTTTAATAAGTTTCTGGTTGCTGGCCTGGCTTTTTGTTTTTGCTGCTGGCTGGCTTTCTTCCTTTGATGTTTCGATTAAGTTCGGAGTTCGCGTTGCCGAACTGGTTGGTTGAGTCGTCCGTCCCTCTTACCTCATCCCTGGCTTATTCCCTGCGCTAAGGAGCATTTTGGCTTAAGTTTATGGCCATTTCGCTCGTTGCGCTGTCTCTGTGCCTTGTGTTTCTGTTTCTGGCTTGATTTTCTTAAGCATTTCACCCATTTACCATTTACCTTTAACTGGAAATTTTCTCACATCGCCGCTCTGACGCAACTGGTTGCCCATTGGCCCGCTCACCGCTTACTAGCTCACCACTCACCCGCCTTCCCAGTTCACCACCGCCCACCACTGCTCGCAAATTTCGAATTTGATTTTATTGTTATGATTTCAATTGTTTTCGCAACGTAAACACACTGGAGATTTCCAGAGCACAGGCCATGTCGAGTTGTTGGTTAAATAATTTCCCATTTTTATTGCACTTCGCCAGGGAGATTTTGCATTTAACGTAGAGTTGGATTCGGGCTAAAACCGCAGGGTTTATTAACATATTTCTCTTGGGCAAAATAATCTTAAGTGAAAGATCTACCAAAAACAATTAGAACCTGTTTTGAAAGAAGTTTTTTTTATATTTTAAATGCTCTTTACATTATTTTCCTTAATAAACTGAGTTCAGTATAATAACGATTCCTGCTTAATTAATTATTTATTTGGAATTAATGCCTATATTCATATTACCAATTAAAAGATGCTGTATTTAGCATGATTTTGATTGAAATACATTAATTAAACATGTAACTGTCCAATAAAAATAGATTTACAAGCCCACAAACATCTCCCTGATGACCCAATTTAATGGCTCTCATTATTGCTCGCCGCCTTATTAGCATTCACTGACAGTTGCCATAAAAGTCACATTAAAAACGCCCAATTTCACGAGAACAATTACCAACAGACACCGTCGAAGGTGATCGTAAAATGCTCTTGTGATCCTGGAGAACTCCCAGGACTCGAAGGTCGGTCGCCTTCTTGAAAAAAAAAAACTACAAGGTAAAAGTATAACAACAGAACTCCGAGACGAAACCAAATCAATTCATAAATCATAAAAATGTGTCATAAAAAATATTGAAGCCATAAATGGGAATGGAAATGGTAATGCTGCCTTTCAACATGTCCTCGAGAGCGGCGTAAAAAATGCCAAGGCGAAGGATACTTTTTAGCTGACCTTAGGAGATTTGTTTTGACTCGCTGCTATCGCCTCTCCGCAGATTCCGATTCCGATACTGATCCCGAAGAAAGGACACCCAGGTATTGTCCCTCGATTATTGCCGGCCTGGTAATAAATCATAAAAATATGCTCAGATCGGGGAAGCCTCTCGTTACACGGTGGATTCGTAAATCCCCTGTAAAATTGGTGGTGTCCCGAGGTAGGTACTAGTACAGTAGTGTGTATACTATATGCTCCGATCGCGCCCTCGAGCATCTGATAACAAAACCACCGGCCTGGCCAAATGTTCCGGGAACAAAAGGGCCAACAACTTTCTCTTTTGCGCCAGCACTCGGGCCAGATACCGGCCGCATTGCCAAATATGAGAATTTTGATTTATTTCTCTGATGTATATACATATATTCCTGTGCTGGACTGCTGTTTGTTTGGCTGTCAGTAAGAGGCGCCTGCAAATATTTCCCTGGATCTGCATGGGTCCTTGTGAGTGGTGTCCTGGATTGCATAGGAAAAATCTTTAAAGATAATAATTATTATGTATTGAGTTTAAAATAACTTTATTTGTAGAAACATATTTATAGATAACTTAAATTAAAGCATTAAAACATAAAACATTAAAAAGATAATCAAACTAACTTAAAATAATCGGTATTTAGTGCTATTTTTGACTGGGTACTCCTTTCTCCGAATACACTACTCAATAAAAATATAAATTAAATAAAATTCAAATATTTTATTCTTTAAAAAACTAAAAATCGAATATTTGTTTTCTAATCCGCCGCACATTAACACATCTCCATTGTACAGAGATGGCTTCATCCTCTTCAACTGTTCCTCATGCCTTGGGATGTCAGTGCTGTACTTGTGACTTGGAGTTACACCCGCTCCTTGGTTGATTTACTACAAGCAGATGATTTAATATAACCGCATATATGGCATATATAGCGCACGCACACACCCCAGCAGAGTGCACTTCAGATGCATTCGAAACAGGAACCCGTTGAACAGGCCCAGATACAGATATGGATTCAGATACAGATACTTATACTTAGACCGATTCCGAGGCAACACATGTGTTGCCACTGAAGCATCTTTTCTTGGAGGAAACTCGGTCCCGGCAGTTCAGGTTCCACCATCTTGAAAACTGACGCCCCATGGAAACGGTTCCAAAGTCGAGATTGAGAATGAGTTGGGATCAGTTAGGCATATTTTTAAGGGATAAGAGGATATGTTTTTAATGTTTTAATAATATATGTTACCAGTAGATTTAGTTATAGAAATTAAAGTAAAATTACCTAGACATTAGTGATAATATTTGTTAAAATATAGTTGTCAAATAAATCGCCTTTATTCGTAATAAGTTAGTTAACGAAGATATTAGTTGTTAACGAAACTCTTCAAGAAATGTATTACATCACTTTTGAACAAAATTTTAAATTACTTCTTCGTTTAAGATAATAAAAGAAATATCAATCTGTACTCCTGTCAGTACATGAAAAAATGCTGTAAAAACAAATAGAGTAAAATATGACTACATTTATGGCCGCCATCAAAACGTACTTCCTCGAGTGCGTAAATCATGGCGTCAACGAGCTGCGACCTTGCGTAGGGCTGGCTCATCATCACGATGCTGGCCAAATCCGACGTCAAAACAAATCGTTAAAATGCCATAAAAACTGCTGCCACATCCACAGCCACTGCCACATCCATATGCAATCACTAAGCAGCCGAGCAGCGAAGGCAAATGCATTCGAATAAAATTTTACCGCCATTTCCTTGGGCATCATCATCAAACTAACGGCGGCAGCTTCCGAGGCACCTCGTAAAGGCAACGATACGATGTCTATGGGCCATCAGCCCCAGCAGCTCAGAGCTCAGATACATTTGTATCTTTCGGCGAGGCAGAGCGATGGGGATATCACAATAATTATGGCATACGTCACGGAACTTGGGTTTTTATGTCTTTTATATTGATTGTCATCGTGTCACACTAACAGATCGTAAAAAGGTCGTAAAGTCCGCAGACTCAAGCCGGAGAGAAAAAATCACTCAGATACTCAGTAACTCGCACCGGAATGAACACATCTTCATCCCCCGAAGTCATCAGGATCACCAAAAAGGACACTCGAAATCAGGATGCTTGGATCACTGGCTCGTTGAGTGATTTTCCGTTCGTCTCTCAGGGTTTCCTAGCGAGTTTCTCCTGGTTTGGTACTGCCTCTCTCTCTCTAGTGGCGGTGGCGTCAAGTCGTAAAAAGACCATAAAACCTAGGTCTGTGTTTGGTATTAACCGCAATTTGTTTATATAGTTGTTAAAATGCCATTCTATCTTGTTCCGCTCTGTTCTGCTTAGCATTTAATTGCCGACTGCCGGTTTTTCTTTTTACGAGCCAATAAAATTTATTTTACGACAATTTAAATGGTTTCATTTGCTATTTGGTGGCACGAATCACCGGTACAAGGGTACGACTGAAGCAACAGGTTATATTTTAGCATCTTGTCATACTACTTAACGATGGCTGTTTTTATGGGACAGCCACAAGTGGGTTTATCAACCATTAAATGTCCCCAAGCCCGGACATAAGGTAGCCATAAAGTCCTACATTAAATTACTTAATTCAATAAAGCCAATTTTGAAATATCCCAAACTCATCTCCACACGATTCCCTGTGATAATCCAGATTTTTGTGACCTTATTCCCACCTCCAGAGCAAACACCGCAGGCGCCGCGGGAAAAATGCCTTCGGCTTGATGACTTAATCCGCCGCAAAGTGGCTCAGTGGTGCCGGAAAATGCGCTCATCCTCATTACGGGGTCAGGAATCAATTGAGGGCCCGAAGGCGCTGTGAACCAAACAACAACTAGCTGCTTATGCAAAGCAAGCTGGCCACAAACCAGGCAAACCGAACCAAACAAGAGCAGAGCATCCACGGACACAATGAAGACATTCGGTGCTACCTACTAATCCTGGCAATGAACCCTTGACTTCTGGCCGCAATTCATCAAACAATTGGCAGTTGGCCGGGCATTTGCATTTGCATGCCGCTACTGTCGGCAGCTCCTCATTTCCTACCAACACCCATTTCCCGTTCCAGTTCCCGCATCCTAATCCAAGGATCGAGGACTGAGGCGACTAATTGAGCACTTTTGTTTGAGTGCGGTGCCTCGCGGTTTTCGCCTACTTGTTAGCTGCTGGCCAACAAATCGAGGGCCCTCCTACGCACACATAAACAAAAATATACTTTTCTCTACTGAAAATATGTTTACATATTAAATAAAATACAATAAACATAATTATAACATTTTAAAATGTATTAAAAACTAAAATTTAGTGAAAATATATTTTCAAATTTTAAAAATTAAAAGTTTATAATGGAATCGCTATATCAAAGGTACATTTATTTATTTTTATGTTTACAATATGTTAAATAAATTATATAGAATTAAATATAATGAAAGATGTCATTTAAATTTGTTTTCCTTCAGATTGAAATATTAATAAAGGTACGATAAACATTTTTGGTTTACAATTATGCATCCATACAACTTCAACTTCAAAAATATATTTTTAGTATTGCCTTCCAGCTCTCTAAAATGCAACTCCTTTTTTCTGAGTGTACCATTATTAACTGGAGCGGTGTAAGCCAGAGCGGAATCCTTTTTCACTTGCCACGGCCTGCGAAAACGTGCAAAGTGGGTGTAAACGGATCGAAATGATGATTGTTTATTGTAATTTTTATGACTGCTTTGCACACAAACACGCCAAGGCGCCGATGATTGCACTCAAGGGGTAGCAAGGCCAACTTGCTAGCTCGAACTTGTGGGCCAAATCAGCCACATCGACTGGCCAAACTCTGTTAAGGGTACGTGTGTGAGTGCCGGGACGGAGGCATAACCCATGGACAGACCTCCAACGGAAGCTAGAAGGAGTCTACGGCGACGACAACTCCAAGCACTTGAAAACTTTGTAATTAAGCCATTTGTTAGATAGTTATTGATGGCAGCAAGTAATGTGAATGGGTGGAAACAATGGCAGTGATATGCACATCAAAATTGCAGTTCACGAACATTATGTATAGTATTCTAAATTGAGAAATCTTAGTAAAAGAAAGCATATAAAAACGGAGACATGAAGTATAGTATAGAATGGTCGAGATGTCTTTGATTTTATTATTAAATTATTAGCTCCTTATAGACTACCTGAAGATAACTAAATAACTTCTTTAGAACGAATAATAATTCATAAAAAATTCACTGACAGCAAACACTGATTATAATAATTATCATTGAATACTCAAGAAGTAAGCTTACAGTTTGCAAATAAATATTTATTAATTATTAAACCAATGTTAATATATTCAAGATCTCGCTCTTGTCTTCTTGTTGTTTTACCTTTGAATTATATTTTTTACTTATATAAAATAATTGTTATAAAATATAAAATTAAATTAAACACACACACTTTTTTTCTGCCTAATTTCTGAGAAGTATTTGCTGATCAATAAAGAAATTATATAGTTCTCCTTAATACCCTTTCTGCGTTTACACACTCGCTTAAGTAAATTTCTTTCAATTTGCTTTGGCCTTCAAATAGTTCAATAAATATTCTATATTTATGGCATTAGGCGGAGATAACGACCCCTAATATCATGTTCTTTAGATCTTATTAAGGATTTTGCATGCTCAGAGATGGTAGCTTATCAATTTCAATCAATTTACCGAAGCCCAGAGATAATTTACTCCTTAGACATACATTACGAATCCATCAGGTTGAGATCCGCCAATCGAGTGGCTATCTCTAAGAATCTTCTATATGTGCCAGGCCACATGGCAAGCATCGGAACGGGGGAGAGGGGCTCGCACTAATACGCAACTATTACCTGGGACTGGTTTGCTTTATGGCCAGAATCGCCCCCTGATGGGGGGAATAAATTAAGGCAGCGTTTATGGAATGGCGCTGGGGGCGGTTATGATGCATTTTTAATTGACGTTCATTTGAAGAAACGCGGAGAGCGCTTCCATTCAATTATGCGCCGTTTCCAGTTACCAGTTGCCGGTTGCAAGTCGTCAGTTTGCAGTTGGCAGTCGCAACTCCGTCTCGTCTGCAACTCCGTCTCTGATTGTATAGGCCATAAAAGGCGCTCGCAACGGTTTTGGGCCAAATTGCCACTTTGTGTGCAAATTTAAATTGTGGAAATGCTGCGCATAAAAATGGAAAATCGCGCGCCTCGCAATTGTTGAGGCATCCCAGGTGCACCCGGAAAAAAGCTACCCTTTTGATGTTTTTTTTTTACCATTTTATGTTTATTTTAATGATGGTTTTTAGTATTTAAAAAGTGGCTATGACTTTCCCATAAATGAATAATTTATATAATCTTAATTATTTGATATTTAAAATATTACAGATCTTGTCTATCCAATTTCGGATTATAATTCAAGAACCAAACATATTCGTCCTATTTCCCACCAAAATTCCAAATGGATTTAGTGACAAATATGTCTAATGTTTTACAAAACAAAGAAATATAAATGTATTCCTTACAAAATATATTTCATATAACCAAATCCCTTCATAACGGATAGATTTTTAGATTTACAGTGGATATTTAAATAAATTTGTACCTCTTTGAGGGGGCATTTTGCCGTGTGCACTGGTGGCATTCGTATCTGGCGAATGCAATCTGCAAACATTTTAAGCGGCCGCTGCAGCTCGTCAAGCACCAGCACTGGGCTGCAGTGAACCCGACCCCACCCACACACGCCTCAATTACCACCGCCAACGTTGGTGGCACTCGGCTAACGAATTGCGAACGGCGACTTGCCAATTGCAAATAATGCACGCCCAATTGTTGCACATTGCTGGGGGAACATTGCACCTTTCAGGCTATCAGGCTTTCCAGCTTTTCAGTTACCAGCTTTTCCGCTTTTGACAGGCGGCGGCGGACCGTCAGTCGTCAGGCAAACGTTATTCATTAATTCATCACATCGGAGGAGGCGCTTTGGAAGCCCCTCACGATTTATTCGTGGCAACGCAATCGTCGATAGTCTTAGTCTTAATTGGCTTCGTTTCGATTGTATAAAATAATCGTTAGGAAACGTGTTCTGCTTAATTGGAAAATTTGTATGTCTTGTCCGTAGCACGGGAGTCTCTGCGTTTATTGATTTTCCAGCGTAGTCAGAAATCCAGGAAAATTCTTAAGTCCACGAGTCGTTCAATAAATCTAACTTGCGGCACAACGGAATTCAAATAAGACTCTCGGTGGTTAGTTAATTCGAGATTTACCGAAAGGATATTTTATACCGATGAATTTTTCAAATTTTTCAACGAGTTAAAGTATTAGTCAAAGTTGTTAACCTATTTATTTACAAATATTTACGTTTACTTTGTTTAATTTTAATAATTCCAAATCTTTTCTTTAGATTTCATTGCGTAAAGTTTAATCATTTTGAACTGGATTTCTTATTTAATTTTCCATGTTTTTTTTAAGTTAAATGTTGCCAGCTTTTCTCCATTTTGATTCCCCATTTAAACTTGTTTAATTAAATCCTGGATTAAACAAAACGTATTGCTGTGCCCACAATGGATGGGGGGCACTAAATATTCAACTTTGCACACCGCATTTAACCCCTTTTACCTTCGATGCAGCACAACAATCGATTCACCTGAATTTGACGACACTCGCACACAAATAGGCCTTAAGTTTAAATCCGCAAATATTTATAATTCCGTATTAAATTCATAATGCAGAATGTTTAATGCATAAATACATAATAAAATTTAACGACCTTTACCTTATCTTGTCACACAAAAACAATAATAAACTTTCATTTTAAAATGCGAGAAAAAGAGGCAGTTTTTTTTCCCTCCACAGCGGAATTTTACGAGTATTTTATTTGTGCATGCTGGACATTGCAAGTTGCACGTTGCAGGTTGCAGGTTGCACGTTGCATTTTCCGCAGTTGTGGCACACGTGTGTGGCAAGTGCAGGCGCCACCACATGCAATCGGGCGCCAAACAATTTGTCATTTTTTGCCATACGAGGCGGAGTCGCAGTCGGAGGCGATGATCAATGCCTTGAATTATGATGAGGATTTATGCTTGACACTGTCGCAATGTGGCAGATAGTGCCGGACAGCCCTGGACGGCAGATGGATGAATGGATGGATGTATGTATGGATGGATGGATGGTTTTATAGCCACCATTTCCCCCCAGAGCCGACGGAGCGTCGTCAGTGGCACGAACTGCAGGTCCACCCCAAAGCGAAGCCCCTTATGATTTATTAAGTGTTAATAAAGAACTTAAATCCGTTGGATTGCATTGCGCATTCTGTGCTCTCACTCTGTCCCTCTTTCTCTGTTTGCGCTTTTCTGTTTGTGCGGCCCTTTGGGTCACATTGCGCCCACTTTGACCCCCGTTTAACCCCACACACACATAGTCGTTGGCCCTCAGGATTTCCTTATCAATGCGTTCCATATTCGCGGCGCGCCGATTTCATTTCGCTCGCTCGCCAATTTCGCAATAAAATTTCGCCAGCCTGCAAATTAAAATTGCAATGTAATTGGTTAATCCATGCGTACATTATGGCCATTGTAGCCGGGGCCATTCAAATTTGCAGAGGAAGTGCGCCCGGTAGTTTCATTCCATTTCGGTTGCGGGTCCAGTTGGGTCTGGTAGGGTCCTTCGTCCTTCGTCCTGGTTCCCTCATTGTTTCTGGCTCATTTTTTTGTGGATTACATTTTTCATTAAGTTTTTTTCACTGAGAAGCAGGAAGTGGAGGTGTGGGAGGTCACACGTTAATAGTGGAATGTGCTTTGTTAAATTTCTCATGGTAAAAACTGAGTTTAAAATATATTTTTGACATAAAAATACATTCAAAAAGGATATTGAATATTTACAGCTTGATTTTTGGCAAGTTTATAAAAATAATTTTAACTCTCATCTGCATTGCATTCTTTTCATTGCTTCGTGTCTTATTATAATTATAAATGACTTGTTTATTAATGTCCTGACTGTAATTAGTGGCAAATTCTTAATCAATCAGTACAAATCAGAGACTTTTTGAGTTCCAAATGCTTTAAATACCCATAAACTTTTCGACACCTGCTGGGGCTTACAATCCCTGGTTTTCGGTCTCATCAAAGCTCCAAACTCGACAAGAAAATGTATTGACTTTGAAAATTCTGAACGATGGGTGTGATAAATCTGGAGAGTGGCAAGAGAACAGCTTCCTTCAATACAAAACTTATATGCACGCTAAGAAAAAATTCAAAACTAAAGTTTGGATCATCTGATAAACTATAATATATATATATTTATTCAGAAAACAAAAGAAATAATTATTTAAGAGATATTAAAGTCATAATTCCATAGATATAGATAGATTTCTAATCCGATTAGCTAACACTTTCTCCCAGTGCAGCATCCAACAGGTGCTCGGCACTATGGAACCGCCGAAGGAACGAGCCAAAATCTTTATAGACATTTTGTAAACAAACGGCGAGTGCTGGCGGGGCGTACAAGTATTTTGTTGAACGTTTCTGTGTAAATAAACCTCCGGGCCACACAACTTTGATCTCCGCTAGCCGGGCGAGTATCTGTATCTGGATTTGTATCTATATCTGCTGCTTTTTTAGGCCTTTTGATGTTTCTGAACTGGCGTCAGCGCCGGCGCTTCCAGCTGCCAAATTGCTGCTTTATTAGCTGCGTAAGTGGCTCCCCCCGATTCGAAAATCCAAAAAAGTGGGAGGTGTCTGCTCCATGCCATGTACACAGAATCAATTCGAGTGGCATCGCTCGATTTGAGCGATTGTGGCCAATAAAACAGCAGGTTCCGGGGCAAACAAGCTGCCAAGGTGGCAATTAAGGCGCTTGTCTAATTGCCCCGAGGCGAATAAGGCCCATCCATCAGCGGGTCAAGTGCGAGGGAGGAGTCGGAGTTGGAGTCTGATTTGGATTCGGATTCAACCGCTTCGGGGCTAATTGGCCACGTTTAGCACTGTCCATGTCCACTGGGCAACTGGGCTTTCTGGCCATTCAGCGCCTTCCAGCCTTTCCTGGCAGGTGTGAGCTTTCCCTGGCCTTTTTCCTCGGCCCCGAACCCCTCTCGCAGAACGGAAGCCCTCGTAAATTGCCGCAGCAAGCCACCGTTGACAGCGGGGGCGGCTGGCCATTTGGCCAATATGAAAATGAGTTTGCTTTGTATGCAAATCCCTGGGAATCAAAGTGCAAAATGCGAAATGCGAATCTGGAATAGAACTATCTCATTGCGACTTTAGGCCAAACCTAGTTGGATATATAAAATCAAGATAAATTGAACGTATGCATATATATATTTATTTTAGAAATTTAACGAGAAAATTCTCAAAATTTGCTTACAGCTAAATATTTCGCATCTGAAAATTTTAATAAAATAAAAACATGTTATTCTTAGAAATAAATTCGCAGCTTAAGAGCATTGTTAGTTAAAGAAAAGTGTTTGATTCTTTTCTTGAAGACAGTTTATATAATATCACAACTCAAAAATGTAATAAATAATAAAATAAATAAATATATAAACGCTTAAAATCCGAAGAAATCAATTAAAAAAACTCAAGAAAAACATTACCAGCTCCCATTGTAAAAGCCACCAAAGGATATGCAGTTGAGGAAAAACAATCATCGATGTCGAACAAAAACAAAACGCAAACCCAACTTTCTGCCCGCGAAGAGGGTCCTGCAGGGGCAAAGTCCCAGGACCAAGACGAGGGGAAGCCGAGCCCCATTGCATACCCCATAACGTGGCAAGTTTGAATATACTCGCACCCGTAAGATTCCCGAGTATATTAGGTAGCAAAATTTTTACGAGCTCATTATGGCTCATTTCGGCGATTGTTGTGATCCTTTTATGCGCCTTCGAATGGCTTCAAATGGTTATGAGGCTATTTCTCTGTCATCCCCGCGACACCCTCCATTCCTGCGCACTCGCATCCCCATCCGAGCTCTCCCCTGGGTCCCGGCTCTGGCGCTCTGTGTCCTGAGTCCTGTGTCCTGCGTCCTGCGTCCTCTGTCCTGAGTCTCTCTATGTTCCCGACTCCTCACGATATTTAGTTTGCAGTTGCGACTGCGATTTTTACTTTTGCCTTGCTTTTGCTGCCGCTGCTGCTGTCCTCGCTTTCCTTGGGCTGCCGCATATTTGGAAAATGTCTCCGATTCGAATGGGTACAGAGAGGAAAATATATATAAATCATTTAATTATTTCTATTAATTTAAAATGAGCTTAGCAGGTTGCAGATTAAAAATCGTGTCAATGTAAAATTCTAAGATCATCGTCATAAACTTATTTCTCCTGTGCTTATTACTATTTCCTTTTTAAAAAATATTTTTAAGAAAATGTCCTCTTTGAACTTAATATTTATTAATAATTTATTTTCTCTTAGAGCACATTTCTCAGTGCATATTTGTGTATATCTTTGTGTGGACATCCGTGCGCTTTGTGCAAGTTTTTGTATCCATCGCTTGTTGTTGATTTTTCAGACTTGGCACCGAAATGCGGGGTGGAAAATGGCGGGGAAAATTTTTGGTTCTGGGGGCTGAAAAGCAGAAAAGTAAATTTCTTCTTATAATAAGTTTATTTTGCAAACACTTGTGGCAAGGAACTTTGTTTGTTCGTCGTCGGTTTCTGGCTTAATCTACGAGCCGTTTGTGCGAATGTGGAAACTTTGACAAATATTTGCGAAACTTTCGCGAATGGCTCGCAAGACCCCGATCTATTTGCATTATGCATAGGAATTTATTAGCATCAATTGGCAGCCATATTTACATTGACATTAATATCCCATTGAAAGTATTGGCCAACGGATTGAGAATTGCGATTCAAATGCGAATAGGATAAGGAAAAACCGCAGCCCACAAATTTTCCGGCTCTTGGGTTGAATCAAATTTTGAAGCCAAGGAGAATGCGAAGCACACTGCAACATCCACTAAATGATTGTTCTTTGTTGTACTATATATATACATAAAAATATATAATATAGTTTATTGCGGATGTTTGCATAAGTTTTGCTTTAACAATATGTTATTTAGCTGTACCTTTTTACCTTTTTCAATTAGTTCTTAATACCAATTAAAACTAAGAAAGATCTAAATAGAATTCTTAAATTATTAAAATGTATATATAGTTTAATTAGTGTAGTAAATAAAATTAGGATATACTTTATCGTTTTTATCTAGATAATTTATATTTTTTTAAAACTGGTTGATATATTTTTCACTGCAATAACAATAATAATAAAAATAAATAAATAAATAATAAAAATAATAAATATATTTTAGCACATACATGTATAATGATAAATATTTATATAATATCGGTATCTACTAATATAATAAAAACTAACTTAAAACTTTCTAAATATTTGCTATTTTATAATATTTATTTTTTTATTTAATCTACAAAATCTCTAAGAAATCCCCTCATTAACTGCAGTAAATCATAAATAGAAAACCAACTGAAAACCCAACATTTTCGTGACTCTGCCAGCGGAAAATCATGAAAAACTACTCAGATGGAAATGCGTTCAAACCGCCTGAAAGCGAGATGTGCAGCGGACAGCGTGCAACTGGCGACTGGCGGTTCGAACGGCGAGCGTGTTTCGCCACTTCGTTGAGTGAGTTGGCCTATAGGAAAATTCCAGCCCTCCTCCATGATGAATTTCCCAGAGTTGGCAGTCGCAGGCGAGTGAGTGTATTTTCCGTATGCGCAAATGATGAACGACAACCCCGAGAAAAGCCAAGGGAGAGAGAGCTCGAACATGTTCGAGTCCAGTAAGCGAATGAACGCAGTTCATCTGGTTCGACGCTCTCAGTGTTTTGGTTGGGGCTCTTGAATAGCACTCAAAGCGAGTCGAATGAATCGGCGGCGGGATGAGCGGCGAGCTGCGAACCGCTGCGGGTCTCTGAGTGTTTTCGGGGCGAGCAAAGTCAAAACACTGGCAACTGCGATTTGGTGGCACATTCGTTCGATGGCAACGGTTTGGATAACAGGCGCGCGCTTTGTTTTATTATCCACATTATCAGCGGCATTATTGTTATTATTGGCCCTCAGCTCTGCAACGGCAACAATCGCCCACGCGTCCGCCCGTGAATGCCGCGCGGAAAAGCCGCTTTCCACGACTTCAATCAGCGAATCCCTCAAAATCGCCCGCGCTTGTTCGGTCAGCAACTAATAAAACTAATAAAAATAAACATAATAATAATAACAATAATAATAATAATAGTAATTGCAATAACCATAAACGTAGTAATAATCGTAACGCTTACGGGCCTTTGATAGTGCCACGGCGAAACAAAAACAAACAAGTATTCAAATTAAAATTGAAATTCCTATTCAAATTCGAATTCAATTAACAGCAAAGTGCAATTGGCTAAAAGTACGAAACCAAAACGCAACAAAGTATACGAAACACTTGTGAATCTCTGCAAACATAAAAACAATAGTGCGGCTAAATTTATATTTATTTATTGGATCGGCAAGTTCAATAAAGACTAGTGCTAAGTGGAAAGTGCAATAATTAAAAATTAACTTTTACAAAAATATTTACAAAGCTAAATCAGAGCCCTTTAACTTTTGAAAAATATTTTTAAATGTAAAACAGTGCTAAAATATAAAAGTTAAAAATATCCAATTGGTTCTTGAGTAAATTTTACAAAATATATACAACAAATATACAATTAAAAACTTATTCAATATTGACACCAAAACTAAATTGAATTAAAGAAAGAAAAACACTTTAATAAATAAATAAAAAAATTTACAATATATTCAATAAAATTTTGATAAATTGTCAACAAACTAAAGGCGAAAATATTTATAATAAATACCAAATCGAAAGAAAGGAAAAAATTCAAAAATCGAGAAGATCGTGAAAGATTCCCCGGAGAATTGAAAACAAATTAAAACACAAGGCAAATGAGCGCCAAAAACAGCTGAAGAAAGTCCAAACAAAGTTCCCAAATACGCGAAGCTCTTGAAGTAATAAAATCGAAGAAGCAGAAGCAGTAGCTATCCCCCCAAGAATTCCCAGCCCGTCTCGGACGGAGCACCGCCAAAATTCTCACCGCCAGCAGCGCAATGAACTCGTACTTTGAGCAGGCCTCCGGCTTCTATGGGCATCCGCACCAGGCCACTGGCATGACGATGGGCAGCGGTGGCCACCACGATCAGACGGCCAGTGCGGCAGCGGCCGCGTATCGGGGATTTCCCCTCAGCCTTGGAATGAGTCCGTATGCCAACCACCATCTGCAGCGCACCACCCAGGACTCGCCCTACGATGCCAGCATCACGGCCGCCTGCAACAAGATCTACGGCGACGGAGCCGGCGCTTACAAACAGGACTGCCTGAACATTAAGGCCGACACGGTTAATGGCTACAAAGATATCTGGAACACGGGCGGCGGCTCCAATGGCGGCGGAGGCGGGGGCGGCGGCACAGGTGGCGGCGGAGCTGGAACAGGTGCCGCTGGCAATGGTGCCAACGGTGGCAACACACAGGCCAATGGCCAGAATAATCCAGCGGGCGGCATGCCCGTTCGCCCCTCCGCCTGCACACCCGACTCCCGCGTGGGCGGCTACTTGGACACGTCGGGCGGCAGCCCTGTTAGCCATAGGGGAGGCAGCGCCGGCGGCAATGTAAGCGTGAGCGGTGGCAACGGAGGCAACGGTGGCGGTGGCGTCCAGAGCGGCGTCGGTGTGGGCGTGGCAGGAGCGGGCACCGCCTGGAACGCCAACTGTACCATCTCAGGCGCTGCAGCCGCTCAGACGGCAGCCGCCAGCAGTTTACACCAGGCCAGCAATCACACATTCTACCCCTGGATGGCTATCGCAGGTGAGTGTCCTGAAGATCCGACCAAAAGTGAGTGTCCACTGCAGCACAAGTCCACTTAAAGTCCCTAAGAAAGAATCCCCCAAGAAACCAAATCCCTGGCTTATCACTTTAGTTGAGTTCGATTTTTATTTTGAGAAAAGATGCCCAAGCGAAGTGCCTCCAAATATTTTTTTTATATTTCTTAAATTGTATATAAAGCGTAATTCCTTTAACACTAAATTGATTTTAAGTTTACAAAAATTTACTTAAAAATATTTTAAATGTTGTATAAAATCTTAAAAGCATGTACAAAGATAATAATATTTTTAAATATTTAAATACTTAGCAAATTTATATGTTGAGCATTTTATCGGTTTATTTGGAAATTTTTGTTTGCATTGGAAATATTTTATCATTTTTTAAGATTAATTGTCTCTCTTAAAAATCGAATTCAATCACAAAGCCTAAATCCCAAACCAAAGTTTTGTTGTTTTGCCAACTGTTATCCAATTGTAATCTAGTATCAAAGCCCTGGTTTAATAGATATCAGCTAAATCAACATCATTCAACCTCTGACTAATTAGTATTTTTTTTCCGATAAACAGACAAAGTCAACAAGTAAAACAAGAATAATAAAAAAGCTCAAATCGGCGGGGTAGTTTCAGCCGTTATTATATTTATAAAATATTATAAATTATTTCATAAATCAATACAAGAAGTTCAAAAATATATATTTTATAGATCTTCCATATAGTATTTGCGTTTCAAATATATTTAAAAAATATTTATATTACAATAATTTCATTTAAAATAAATCATTTGCGTAAAACAACCTTAGGAATGTGACATGTTTCTGAGAATTTATGAAGTGTTAACATGATTTTGTTGAGAATGCTAAATTTATAAACAAGTATTTATATAAATATCAAGATTTATCTAAACTGAAAATTATATATGCACAGACTCATGTTTCTAGATTAATTAAAAATTTAAACGATATACTGAAAATTCGAAATTTTCATCATCATCATCATTAGCTCTCCAAAGTTTCCTTTGGCCAAGTGCAAATTATTTTCCACTTATTCTATTTAAAGCCAATCGGCGTATAGTTTATTCGCTAGCCAGCAATTTAAGCGATTTAATCACTCTAAGCAAGATCAGAGAGCTCGAAGCCATAAACAAGCCGGAAAACTGGCTTCCACCTGCCGTTGCCGTTGCCGTCTGCCGACACTTGGCTTGCAGCGGTCTCCTTCGGCCGGCTGCCTCATAATTTCCAACACTTTGTTTACTAATTTTTGTCACCTTTGCCTTTAATGATGCTCGGCGGTAATTGGTGCAGCGCTCTGGCAGCCCAAGTGAGCTGCAATTTGTGCAACAAGGAGCGTGAATTATGGCATGCGGCTGAAAGGGCTGCGAAATAGGAGAAATAGCAGAAAACGCAGCGAGGCAACAGGAAGAGAATCCTTTCAGGACACACACTGCGCGCAGAAGTCGCGCTTATTACGGTTAACTACGCCATTATGTAATTACGTTCAGCACCTCGCCCCGGCCGCTCCTTTTCCCTGGCTTTTTTAGCCACCAACCGAGCGAGGCGAACGGCTTGAGACTTAGCTACGGGTCTGAGATTGCCGTTTGGGCCAAGAACAATGCCACTGAACAGGGCCAGGAGTAGGTCAGCCGAAGGAGGTCTAGATCGAACATAAATTGCATCAGTGCACTGAAAATATTATTTCTTGATTTTTTAAACAAATATAAAGAATTAAATGATTTGGTATATAGAAAGAGAAATATTTTTTGTTGGATTTCTGTCTTGATTTCCGTAAATATTTATTTAAATATTTTTAATATTTTGCGAAGTTAAAAAATTTGTTAAAGTGCACAATAAAGACTCGATCAGTATACCCTTCAAAAATCAATCAAATTTCACTTATAGCCAACGCCAAGAGCTGGTTAAAAAACAATTAAAGTTGAACTAAATTCGATAGCCCTGCGACAGGTTTTTCCCCTCGTCGACTCGATCGATTCGGCGAGATGATCGGCATAATGAAATTTATGCGCTGGCCTGGCCTGCTGAATTGGCCAAGGCGAAAGATATACCTTTTTACAGGGTGTCTTTTTTATAACACTCTCTAGTTGAACTGTCAGTCTCTCAAAGTTATAACACCTCAAGGGGAACTTCAACCCTCCACCAATGAGTCTTAGAAGTTCTAACAAATTCTTAGCTGAAGATTATGGAAACCGATCTCACCGGAATTTACCTTTTTAAGTGGTTTCTTATAAGAAAACGAGATGAGTTTCCCATTTACGATATTCGGGCCAAAGTGAGTTGAGTTTGCGTGGAGAGACGGGAAACCGTGAACTTGGACCTCGTATAATCTGGGATTGGGATTATCTCCGTATGGAATCTACAAGTCATTAGGTATATATAGGTTTTTTTTCTTATCGCCATCATTGCTATTTGTCAAGTGATATTACCGATTTGATTTACTCGCGAATATAATTTAATTTTAAGCGATTTGCTCTGAGCAAACAGATTAAATCTGTGGAAGGCAACGGAAAATCAAGTCATAAATAAATCGGCGCACACTTCCAGCGATCATCGATCATTTGCCGCTGATCTGCGGCCCGAAATGCAAACCAAATTCAATTTTATCGTATCTAAACATGGCTTCACATTTGAAAAACCCACATCAGAGGGTTTTTTTGTGGTGTTGGCGTTGCTCGCAATGTTGTTTGAATGCTATTCTTGGCCCGTTGGCTGTGTGGTGTGTGTTGGGTGCTGTGCGGAGCATTAAATCATTGTCCTGAAGGCTTTTAAGTCATTATCGATAAAATTCAACATAAATTCGAAAATTTGCTTTATTTGCCTGGGACGGTGTGTGAGGTTCACGTCGGTGAAATGCTTTATGGCCGCGTTCTCCAGGCTGACTGAAGTTTGTCTGCCGCCTAATTTTGGCCAAAAGCACAGCCAGAAAAATATGTTCAAAAATTATATTGTAGAGCAAATCTATCTGAAATGTTAAGTATGGGGATTTAGATTTATTAAAATCAAAATATTGTTAGTTATGTATTACAAGTTTTAGACTTTACACTTATTGTAAAATTTACAAAACTTTAAAATGGAAATTCTAAAAACCTCTTTTTTTCAAAAGCAGATTAAGAACAACCTTTAAATATTTATTTTTTTTTTTAATAAATGTTAATAAATCAAAATGTATTTCTCTAAATGTATCTATAGTTTCACCGTGAAAGATAGATTTCCTGCGGCTTGTTCTTTTTTTTGTCCCACAATGACCTTGAGAAATGCCTGCCAAACCGGCAATTGACACGTATCGAGCAATCATAATTCATATTTGCCGCAGTTTCCGAGAGCAGGACTCTCACGCTGTGACGTAATTATCAGGATGCCTTGTGTTCTAGCAACTACCTGCAATTGTGAACAGCACGTATATGGAATCCTTGCAAGGTCAATGGTTTTATGGCATCTTTAGACGTTGCAATATTCAGTTCAAATGTCAGGCAACATGCAATTAATTGCACTTAAAAATAATTTTTTAGAAATGAAGTGCAAACTGCAATGGTTATATATGTAAATGGCAAAGTGCAAGCGAAGCACACACAGGAAAACATTTCAACGCGCGCTTTTAATCATTTTTCTCCCCGAGCCCCAAAATGCAAAATCAAAAGGCAAATCAAAACACAATTTCTGTAGCGGATGCTAGGGATGCCCCTCTCGGTTTCCCCTCCCAAAAGATGTTTTTTTTTTGTATTTTCGGGGATTGGTTTTCGGGTTCTGGGCCAGCAGCTTCTTGCATTTTTTAATGTATTTTTAAATAAGGAATTTAATAAGCACCTTGGCGGTCCTCAAGTCGTTGGACTCGGACTGCGACTGCGACTGCCAGTCGGGACCAAAGTTGCAAGACGTCGACGTCGACAACGACGACAACACAAAGTGGCCCAGACACATGGCCCAGCAAATAAAAAAAAATCTACCTTGAGGAGCTGCAGGGCGAAGAGCAATTTTGGGTTTTTCCCTCGTATTTTTTTTTCGTGGTGCCCGCAGTTGCAATGGGCAAATCTTGGAGTTCTTTCCAAAAAAATAAAGAATAGTATTCAAGAAAAAATTTGAAAGCTTTCTGGATTGAAAATGTATTTGACATGAATTAATAATTACATGGATTTAAAAACACTGCATTTTCAATGAAACCTTTGTTTGTTTTCATTAAAAAATATCCACTTATTCATATATTTTCTGTATTTTTCAAGGTTCAGTTATTACCTTAATGTATAGTTTAATTTAATAAGGGAATACAATTTATTACTCAAAGGCAAAATTTGTATTTTATGGGCTATAAAAAAATATATAAAATATTAGTGGCGCCAAGTTATAATCATTTTGACTAAACTTATGCCCCTAATAAAACGTATAAACAATTTGATTAACGCAAATAACAACTAGCCAGAACGTATATATATATTTTTATATAAAATATTTATACTTATATAGAATAATCGATGGCTGATAAGGTATAATTACGTTGCTGTAGGCTTCTTCCGCATTGTGACATTCATGTAATCGATCATCTGTGTAACATACAAATGTCATGTGAACAAGCAGTTATTATTAATTGTTTATATTTTGCTGGCCCACTGTGCACGTACGCCTTTTCTTAGCCAGTTGCAAAATCATGTTTTAAGGTGTTTTTGATACCTAATAAAAACAACAACGCGGCCAGGAAGAAGCGAGGAGTAGCCATGCCAAAAAGGGACAAGGGTCGTGAGTTTCAAAAAAGGGGAAATATGGGGGAGTATGGGAACATATATATACATATATACAGCAGACGTTAGTGACCAAAGCAACACACTGCTCCCTCCTTAACCCTTTGGCTTTGGCTACGTCATAGCCATCGCCACTTGGAAGACGCCAACTTCGGTGCTCGACGCTCGACGGCGTGTTTATTATAAAACAACAAATCATTCATTATAACCACTTGTGTGTCTGTATGGGAAAGTGGCGTAAACATGAAAAGAAACACACATACACATGGCACACACAATTCCATGTTGTTTCCGATAATATGCATATTTGCGTATTATTTTGATTTTAATAATGATTTATTTATTATTAATAATTCATTGGTGGTGGCCTCTTACCGGGATTGGTATGAGGGATCGGATCGGATCCGATCGTAGCGACCTGATTGCGATCTGATCCCAGGTTCTCCTCCGAGTGCAAAAGCAGCCCCCACAAAGCAGGGCTATAGCCTCGGATATCGCTTGTGTAACAGAAGTTGCGCTGCCAACGACGAACTAGTAGGAAACGCATATTATAATGAGCTTCAATTAAGATAGAAATCTTAAAGACTAAAAAGACAAAGATTTATGGGTTCACAATTGTCCAACGAGCGGCTTCAGGTGGTTTAGGCATTAGAAATACACAGTAAAAATATAATAAATATTAAACTATTTTATAAATAATTAAGATTCCTCAAAAAGCAATATAAATTGATCAAATATATTTTGTTTAAACAAATTTTAAATATCTAAGAAAACATACAGCAATATATTTAAATGAATTCCATTTCTTGTCTAAATATTATCTTAAAAAGCATTTAGTTATTTATTAATTATTAAAAATTAAAATGTTATTTATAGGCAATATTTACATATTTAGTACCCTGTTTTCTCTGTGTACCCATCTACTACACATGCCTCGCGATCGCATAATGAGTGCTACCCAAGACTAGACATCATTAAGCATATTTCTCTCAAAATGATTTAGAATATTATATATGAATGAGGTATTTAACACTGGTGTTCCGCATAATATTTCAAACTAGTTTTCACTGCCCACACTAGGGGAAAATTAGGGCATTTGGAATTCGTTGATAGGCTCCTCTTTTGTGAGCCTGTTTTTTGCCGGCCACCATTGATTTACGAGATCTGCCTTGGTCGAAATGTGGGTAACTGTTACCAACCATATTTTTTCGTTGTTGGGTCATCGATTTGTATATATGTATATACACTCTGTAATCTATAATTTATAGATTACTAGTTTGATTTATCAACCGGCTGCACTGTGAACTTGGTCAGAACTTGGGATCCTTGGCTCCTTTGGGGCCACATTAATGTCAATTTAATGTTTCCTTAATGACTTCTTCTCGGGCCACAACTTCTCAGTGCTGTTTGTTATCAGTTTGTTAGTCAAAGCTAAGGGAAAACTGGGAAAGTGTTTATGCTAAATAGCTAACGAGTTTTCCACTCGAAAGTGAAGCTGTCCGGCGTCCAAGTTGAGTTGCGTTGCATTCAAAGTTCCGATTCCGAATCCGAATCCGAGTCTGAATGCCACATGCTTGGCGTCTATTTATTTGGGTCGGCAATTAAGATTTATATCAGCCCCTTTGATGGGGCAATAAAAGGCCAAAGACGCCGCAAGCTGCACTGCAGCAGCCGGCAAATGTTCTCCTTTTCTCCCGGAGATTTCCCCCCCGAAATTCTCCGCAGACATTCTCTCTCTCTCCGCTCATTTATGCGGCTGGCGGCTAATCCTCCCGCAAAGCGAGGCGTGCGCCGCCTTAAAGAGTCATAAAAATCATTTTCTCTCCCTGCCCCAGTCCTCCGGAAAACAGAAGAAGGTGTGAAAATTTAGCGGCCAAGGGGTGGTGGTTTTTTTCCTCAGTTTTTCCAGGGGGAGACCGCAAACTAAATGTTTAATTTTTACAAGTCGCGTCGCATGTAAACAGCATCACCCCGCTGCCAGCCATTTGTTTGAATTTGTCTAAAGTGGCGCTGGCCCTGCTTTCCTTTGTTTCTGTCTGTTTTTCTTTCATAATTTTCAACTGCAAATACAAAAAAAAAATCGAAAAAAACCCTTCATAGTTTTTGGCAATTTTCGTTTTCTTTTTAATTTGATATTTTCTTTGTTGTTTCTTTTCGGCTTGGTCTGGGCCTCGGCTACGTAGTATCTGTAGCTCTTTGTGTGTGCTTCCTGAAAATTACGTTTACTCAGGCGCCAGGCGCGCATATTTAAATACACACGTGTTTTATCGCTGCCATTAAATCATATTTTTATACTTTTACCTTTTCTACCACCACCCCCTCAACGCCCCCTTTTCGAGGCGTTGGCATTCCGGATTGTTTACATTTTGCACTTTCATGGCATAAACAAAGTCCAGGCGACGCTAAATATCGTGAAAAAAGGCGAGACATCCAGCCAAAGGCAAAAGCGATAGAAAGAGGCGATAATGCCATGTTCATGAATCAGTCTGAGTGCGATTGATAGCCTCTAGTTCAAACTTTGGAAGACTCTCGTAGTGCCAGACGAGTTATCAAGAGTGCACTTTGGGTAGGTTACTGAAACACAGCGGCCTTAAGCATTTTTTAAACTGATTAGGAAATGGAATTTAGGGAGGGGAAGAACCTTATTATTTATGGAGTATATATTGCACAGAACCAGCCTTTCCTAAAGATAATAACTAAAAGTTTTCAAGCTAGGAATAAAACTATTACGCTATATATATTTCAATGAAAGTTACTCAACTTCATTAGGGAATAATAGAAGAAAAGTAAAGTAGAGCAATGGTTAAACTACGATAAGATATTCATCATTATTCTTAAATATATCCAAGAAAAATTATTATAAATAGATTAACAAGGATATTTAAAAATAAGAAGAAGTAAGTCAGGAATATATATAATATGTACATACAGGAACATAGTATTCTTAACCTTTCTTTGCGGTTTACCTCAAAGTTATAGTCTTTTTAAATATCCATTAAAACAACAAAGCTTTGGTTAGAGGATCCACTCACACACAAGCTCCGTACCACGCGCGGCTGCTTAACCCTATGAAGCTCCTCTTTAAACCCATCTCTCCTGCCCATATCCCACATCCATCTGCATCTCAAAGATCTGCAAATATCTCTTGAGAGCAAACAATTTTGATTACACATTTTTAAAAACGTTTTCTTCTCTCTGCTTTGGCTTGAATTTTCAGGTAAGATAAGATCTGATTTAACACAATACGGCGGCATATCAACAGACATGGGTAAGAAAATTTCCACTTTTTATTTCTTTATATTATTCGCTCTTAAGTTTCTAAAAGAATTAAAAAAATAGTAGAATATAGCTTAGAGAGTATCCATCAGGTCTACTAATCCCTACTAAGCACCTAGAATACTAAACAAATGGCGGTGTCGGTGTTTTGATACCCTAGAATACATTAAGGTGGCGGAAAAATTTATGCACTCGCAGAAGGCGGGCCAGTGGGTGGGCCGGGAAAACCTGGGGGCCGCGTGTGGAAATGATTGATTCACTGTCCCATGATTACGCTCCGACTAAGAGCTCGCCATGTTCCGAGCTGCCTGCTGCTGCTGGCAAGCTCACTGCTGGCAATTAATATTAAACATGGCAATTCAATTGGCCAACAAACACGCACAGTAAGGGAGGGGAAGAACGAGGAAAGGGGGGATCTTGGCCGGGTTGGACGCCTCGTTGAAACTGCTCCCTTTTCCCTATCGGACATCGCGCTATCAGCTTTTGTTCCTGCTGCCGATCGAGCAGGCGAATTGCGTGCGTTTTTTATTTCACTATATACTCTGCCAAATGGGGATTATAGCATTTTAACCAAAGAGATTGTAAACTTATTCTTAGATATTCTTTAAGCTAGATAGTAAAACTTTTATAATTTTATAAACTTTATTGTGCTAGATAGTTATTTCTTCAGATTAATTCAGCATTAACATTAAACAAATTAACCATATAAGACAGAAGCAATCTCTTGTGTCTAACTGTTCCTTAAACCAATTTGAAACTCACATACTCTTTCTGCTTTTTATTATTAAATATACAAGTGTATATGAAATTCGTTTTTACCCTTTTTCCTTACGATATTCACCGCCGAACGCGAACATCAAAGCCCCAGAGCCACTGAAGGCGTTTATTTCAGCCTGTTGTTTGGGACCTTTTGATGCGAGGTTATCAATCAGTCTTGTCTCGCGCAGCTACTTCTTAAAATCCAATTACACACGTGAATAAGGAAGAAGCGGGGGGTTAGGGGAAGCCTCTGAGGAGAGTGGGATCTGATCAGCGCGGGTCTTGAGCTTCCTTTTTTTTGTTGTTTTTGGTATTTTTTTGCGGGGCAGGCGACTCAAATTACATACATTGTAGCCGGCGCATTGAGGCGAAAAATTGTGGGGCCATCAACGAAGCCAAGCCACCCAGATTCAGATGGTGCTCTCGAATCGGGACTCTGGCTACTTGGCTCCCACTTATTATTTATATTCAATTGATAATCTCGTGCAAATCGGTAGCTAAATATTGGCACAGGCGCAACAAGTGGGCAGCCAAGAACCACTCGGTGATCTGGCTATCAGCTATTCCAGAGATCCACGATCCATATGCACGGGAAAAAATATTTATTAATGGATCAAGTACCAAGGGAATTTTAAATTAAAATCTATCATATTTGTAGTACAAACTATTTATTAGGAGCTTTAAATTCCCTCTCCTTAACCAGTTAATTTTCCTATAACCTTAATCAGCTCCTTTCTTAGCTAAGCCTTATTTCTTTAAGTGCAGCAGCACTTTTGGCACTCTTCGATAAGCTTCAGATAAGCCCAGCTACTGGCTGCAGATTATGGCCGGCACTTAAGGAGGATTTTTGGGGGAGGGGTCTTGGCCAGGTGGACTCCAGGAGGACTCTACACTCCATTCTACTCTTCCGGCTCCGCTGACATTGAAGACCGGCGCGTTTTGGTCCGAAACCCGCAAGAGATAATTAAATAGCGGCCTTAATAGAATTAAATGCCGTGTTTGCATTTCAAAATCCGCAACGTGCCAAAATGCAATGGCCAACGGGCTGACGCCCCCTATTCCCGGCTCTTTACCTGAATGGTCAGCCAGGTGGATGGCCGACTGGCCGCCCCGCACAAAAAAAAATGTCAATTTGGACAAGTTTTGATAATTGCTGGTGTCCCCCCTAGTAACCGTGTGTGTGCGAGCCAGCCAGTGTGTGTGGCTGTGTGGCTACTGTGCGGCACGCTGCACGTTGCATGTGGCCATGTTGCATGTAGCATGTTGCAGTTAATAATTATTGAAATGTGCGGCCTGCCAGGAGTTGTGCTATGCTCCTTGCGCTTCCTGCGCGGCTTCCTCCAAGTGCACTTGGAGAAAATCTTTATAAGCCAGGTCCTGGCATTTTAAGCTTTATAAAAACGTCTTTGGATATTTCTTTCAATTTAAGTACTCTTATACTTGGCCAGCGAATATGTTTTCTAAATCTAAAAATTCTATATTTGGTTTCAACTTTTTCTAAGTGTCTCCTTCCGTCAGTGGCTGCATGCTTCGTTACCTTTTAGCCTGGCCAAAAGGCTAACAATGCTTGCATTTTCCCACCTTTTTCACATAACTTTTTCTCTCTCTCCCCGCTCTGCTTTGCTTTTGTATTTCTCTCTACTGTTTTTTAGGGTTTTTTTTGCATTGTTTTGTGTGTTTGCTGCTGCTGGTGGCAGGGTAAACAAGTCGGCCACTTGGCCAACTCGTTACTTCCCGCCAACCCCCTTGCACATACACATGTCGATTGGCGATGTCGAAGTTGTTACCACTTTGGACGCGCGGTTCGGCCCCCGACGGCACCGGCACTGGCACCGGCACCGGCACAGTCAGCGGCTTCGGCACCGGCACCCCTGTAATAAATTCATATTCAAATTGTTAATTGAATATTATTTGTTAAATTTGCAAGCATTAAATGTAAATGTCAGCGGCGGATGTCCGACGCAGGAGAGAGGGCGTGGCCATTCGGGGGCGAGTGCGAATGCGAGAGTTCCTTTTGTTGTATAATTTCGCAATTTTCAGCCGGTGTTCACTTTTAATTGAATTTATGCGATTTTAATGGTAGCAGGTTTACTTATACAGGGTAAAGATTTAGGGGGAAATGCCAAAAGAAAAATTATAGGGTATTTATTCTATATGTCCATACAATCTAATGTCCCAGAATTCATGTCCTTTGAATGCATACCGATCAGAAACTCGGTCACTGTTCCGATGCCCCAAAAAAATCGTAAGCAAATATTCGAAAACACCACCCAAAAAATATAAAACAAAACAAGCAGCTGAAAATCCCCTCCCAGGAGGGTTTTAAAATTCGCAAACAAATGACAAAAAGGTGGCAAAAAATTGTGCCAAATACGTATGAGTACTGCGAGTCCTCCGACTGCTGTTCGCTGGTCGTTGTCCTTGTCGTTGTGGCCCTGCAATTTCCATAATTCATATTCATAGACATTACACAATGCCGGCAGACCAGAGACGAGCGACGGAGAAAGGCGGTCGGGGAGAAAGGGATAAAGAGTCCAGACAAACAAACGGCAGCACCTGCAATACGGATAAATGTCCGTCCGTGGAGAAAGGCAAAAAAAGTATCTGAACAGAGTGCAAAAATTCCAAACATATGCTAAAAAGCAAAATACAAAAAATGAACTCCCAGATAGAAACACTGAAAACTGTCGCAGCAAGCTTATGCATAAATTAGATGAGGAATTCAGCCATTCATTTGATGAGCTTCAAATCACCAGCAAATTAGGCCAAGTATCTAGCAGATACATGCCACTTGTATCCGCATCCACATCCACATCCACATCCTCGTAGCAATTTGATTTTACACACTTCGAAATTATTAACTGGGGAGCACTTTGTGTGTGGCAAGTGTAAGTGCTGTAAGTTCATAAAATGGCAACAGGGCACTTTCGTTTTTACCGCTGGCATTTGCAGCAGCATCTGCAGAGAGCGGATGGGTAAGAGGGTGGGATGAAGGGTGTTAGGGTGAAGGGGGCTTACAAGGACATGCTTCCGGCATGTGTCGCCAATGGACGCCTGGCCAGAGCTGGACAAGTGTGCCGGGGCTTCACAGGTTTCAATTAATGAATTAGTAATTTCGGCTTCATTGCCATAATGAACACTTTGGGGAGGAGCAAGGGGGGTGACAAAAAAAGTAGAGAGTGTGTCCTTGCTAATTAAAGAGACCAAAATCAGGTGTTAGCTAGGGATAAGCCGTAAGAAGCTTAGATTATTATGTATATATTAGATATATTCATCTAAGGTAAATATATTAATAAGGAAAAAGATTGAGTTATAAAAGGAAAAGCCTAATAATTATCCCAAATAATAAGATAGTTTTTTAAAGAGGTTAAACTTCATAAAAGAGATTAGAATACCTTAAATAATTCTGTTAAATACAGCTATAAATCATACAGGAAATAAAAAGCATTTAATGCAAACAAAGTATTAATTTTCAATGTCCACAGCAAAAGCAAACTCACAACGCATCTTTCCTCGAATTGTAGCTTCTAAATGCCGGTTGCTATCTTTACCATTCAAACCCAGATATTGTCACTAAACACCGTTTATTTACTTCAACTCTTTAAATAGCACAAAACACTTTCAACTCTGTGATTTCCACTACCAAGAAATTTCTATTCACCATTGCTATTGTGTCATTAAAACGAGTTTATCTCATCCATTGCTTCTATTTACTGTGCCATCAGGCTAATGATTGGTTACAGTTTGGCCAGTAGCAGAAATCGTAAATGGATCCACCTCCAAGGGGAGTTGTAACTGAAGCAAAATGATATCCCTATGTTTACATATATCCGCCGTTGAATTTACATTCATATCTTTTACCGACTCACTCTTTGCTCTTTTTTTTACTTCGATTTTGTGTGCTCCGCTGTAGGTATGCAATTAGTCAATTAATTTGAAAATTTATTAACCGCCAAAAACCAATTTGCTCCAGATCGGCAGACAAAAAATAATAAAAACACAAACACAATGCGGAGGAAGGAACCGAAACAGAAACCGAAAACAAAAACAAAAGATAGCGAAATGCCGGCGGTAAACTGACCGCGATTTTGGTCAAGATCACGGCAAGAGATCCATTCCGAGATCCATGCGAGGCGTTGGTCAGCGGACAAATGGTTGCGGAACTTTCAGCGAGTTAGGGATTTGATTTCGAAAAGGAGTCGCTTGTTCCCTTAAGCTTCCCTTTCCTTCCCCCTTTTAATATTTTTCTAAATTTTGTGTGTGGAAATGTAGTGCAGATAATTTATGGGCTCGGCGGTTCGGCGGAAGTGCGTGTGTATCTGGGAGATACGAATCACAGAGCGGCGCAGCGGCTACCGATTTTCTAGGTCAAAAAGCAGAGTCCGCGAAATAAATGACTTTTGTGCATGTCGCGGACTGCCAGCCGTCGGCTTGGCTTCGGGCCATAAATTCAGAGTTGTGTGTGTGTGTTTGAAAAGTGTTTGTTGCCCGAGAATACCAACTCTTTGTATGATTAATAACGCTCGCTCGAAATATAAAACCTGCTTTTTGGGCGGCCATCATGATCAGCTGATCGCAGAGACCCGAAAATGAAAACGAGAACTGAAAGCGACATGACAGTCCAATACCTGTCAGACAAATGAAATGAAACAATCCTACGAATTGCTTGCAGATATCAGATACTTGAAAGTTACCTCAGTTCTCCTGCTGATCATCTGTGTGGGTGTGAGCCCATTTTGAAAATTCCTATCTGGAAAAGGTAGAAAATATCTACTGATCGCCACCTGATGCTCAGCCATCAGCGATCATCGCTTGCTCACCGCACAGGTATGCGGCCAGCTCTGTCACTCTCTCTGTATCTCTAGCTCACTCTTTGTATCTTCCGCTCTTCGGAGTTCTCTCGTTCACTCTGTATCTTTGTATCTTTTTCTCGCGCTGCTGCGGCTCACCTGGTGATCGATCATCTTTTCGCTCAGCCGGTTTTTTCGGAGCCTGCTCGGGCATTAATTTATTTGCTCTCACTGGAGTGAATCTCACCTTTATTCGAATTGGAACTTCTTGGAGCGTGTCTCTAGATCGTTTACGATATTCAAGTTTGCGCATTAATAATTCTGATTAGATGTTGCTAAGAAGTCTGTTATACAGGTGAGGTTCACCTGGAGACGTTAGAGGATTGCAGACAAGAGATTTAGGGATAAGCTGTAAAGGAGGGAGAATTTTGAAGAAGTTAGCTTGTGAGAGGTGTTAAAAATTAGGAAAGAAAATATCAATTGGTTTTTATATATCAAAATATGTTTAATTTCGAATATTTTAGGTGAACTGTTTTTGCAATGTTTTAATAATTCCAATTCTAAATTATAATTAAAACCCAAATAAATACAATTATGGATATACTTTTATTTATATTATTTATATAATATACTGAACGTTTAAAGAGTTCAAAAGGCCATAAACATTTTCTATAGGTTCTACTCTTCACTTACAAATAGGGCTCTCATCAATTTGTAGTTCCTAAAACCAATCCCTAAATAGAAGAAACAAGAACCCCCCTCCGAAATGGGTATAAAATCACGTCCTCACTTCCAAGGAACTCCAAAAAAAGACCCTCCACAGTAATCTCAATCGATGATCTATTAACGAGTGACCATAAAAATTATGCAACTTTCCGTTGCAGCCACAAAATGGATGCCCATTGAGTGAGAATGCCATTTCCTTTGTCAACGGCAGCCATAAATCTTGAGCATATTAACATGGACGTGCGATGAAAGTGCCAGCCAAATATGTCATTGTCAGCTGGGTTTTGGCCAGGAGAGTTGGGTATAGTAAGTAGAGGCAGGCAAGGGGGGGAATGGAAATGGGATTGGGATTGGGAATCAGACGCCTCTGCGGCTGCCGTAAGCGTGTGGTGTATTGACACCTGAGATGGAGGCCAAAAGAAAGTTAGAGCCCTTCTTCGATCGATAGAACGAACAGGTAGGTGGCTTCGATTCGATTCGATTCGGTTTGGTTTGGCCCATAAATCACCCATTCCCAGCCTCTGGCTGAGCCTGATAACTGGCCAAAAAGTATTTCTTGGCCTGTTTATCGCACTGGATGCATTTTCGAATTGGTCAAAGTATTTTCCCGTATTTATGCGCAACTTTGTTGGGCTGTGTTGTGTGTGTCTGTGACACAACATAACACACAAAACATGACCAAATTTTTGGGCGTGAGCCCTCAGAAAGAGAGGTTTATATAGAGGAGTGAACAAGAGAGACAGAGAGAAGGAGCGACGCCGACGTGACAGCGACCATAAATCTCTGTAACATGACACTTTTGGCAATGGAAATAAAATATGGCATTCGCCGCACCAAAATGTCGCACCAGGCTCCCTTGATTTTTGTTCTGTTTTTATTCTACTTTTTCTTTATTATTATTTTCTTTGCTTTATGCTATATTTTGGCAATGCCTTTAGCTTCTTGGCCCACTGTACTTCGGGGTATCGTTCAGCATTCAGCTAATTACAAATGAAATTACAATGGTCACAACTCCGTTCCTCGGCGGCTGCCGCTGCTGTTCCTGCCGCCAGCCAAGTGTCACTTGCCGCTGTCATTTTCGTTTCGTTTTCATGTGTCACTTGGCATGGGTCTAAGCCCGCCCCCTTGCCACTTTTCGGACCCTGTTACCCCTTGGCGGGTCCAGTCCTTGTCCTTGTAATAAAGCAAAACGGCTGCGCATGCGCCCAAGTCACTCAGCAACAAGACACTGCCAGAAAAGGGGAATAAATAAAAGTTACTTAGTCAATATTAAAGAAAAATAAAATATTTTAAATATTCTCTTATCAAATTAAAGATTTGAAAATTTTTTTTGGACCTAAAGTTATCTAAAATTGCATTATCTGATTTAGCTCTTTGGCATACATTTAATAAAGCATTTTTTGTAGTGCCCTAAAAGCCTCAACAAGCGGGTAAAGCCGCTGCCTCTGTCAGATTTTGTGAGTGTCACTTGGGCTGCTTTGTTGCCAGGCTGCCTGGGTCTCTCGAAGCCTCGGGATCGGTTCCCCTGGACACAATACACCACACCAGACCCGACCAGACTCTTGGGTGTTATCTGTCCCGTCGACCGTCTTCAGTTTCGAGGGTCTTTCAGTTGTTGCATCTCCGGCTCTGAATCCGAATCCGAATCGGAATCCGACTGGCTCTGTGTATCTGTATCTGTATCTGAATTCCTGCAGAAACACGCGAAATGCTCGCCGCGGCGTATAAAACTGTTAACTAACTCAATTTTGTAGCTGTCAGTTGGCCAACTTGGGCTGCGGAGTTCAGCATGGGTTAATGAGTTGTTGTTGTACACATGTCACAACAAATTGCCAGCCGTTGAGCATAGCAGCATCGCCGGCTTGAGCCATAAACAAATCACTTGACCCGCGGCGAAAATCGCACCATCCGACGGATCCAGAGTGAGCTTATTAGTACTTATATACTGCAGGGATCTTAAGCAGGTATTCCAGAGATAGCTTTCAGCACGTGTGATTTCACGGATGCACGCGCACATGTCTGTCACACAAATGTCACTTAGAGTTGCAAACGCCGCGGACGCTCAGCTATTTCATAGTTTGGTGGGAGGGCAGGGCACTTGACATTGACAGGGGAGGGAGGGAGTGAGAATACTATATACTATATATGGGGAATTATGCGAAAAAGCGAGTACGGAAATTAGGTATTCCCAGCACATTTGAGCAGCCAAGTGACCAACAAGAAATGAGGATCTGAACGTTGAGAGAAATAATATTTAATAATATATTTAAATGACAAATATAGATACAAAAATATATAATAATATAAAAAACAAATATGTTAGGCAAAATTTAAACAACATTCTTTATTGTTTTTATAGGTTTTTAAGTTAAATTTTATATATTCCAATTTTCAGTGTGGTTTAAAACCCATTTCTTCATCCTTCCCCATTTCAAAATATTCCTCTTGAAGCAAACAAAGTTGACAATTCAATCAGTTGGCTTTTGCTGTGGGAAGTTCTTGGCTTAATACATATATATAAAATAAGAAAATAGTTTGTTGTTTGCTCTGCAACTGCTACAGTTGCCTTTATTTTGTTTGTTTTGTGTCACTCGAAGGGTGCTAGGGAGAAAAATGGGCAGAGAAATGGGTAGCAACGTTGACAACGGCAACAATTGCAGCCACAACAGTAAAAAGGGGGGAACAAAGGAACCCTCCACGCGGTAATTCTGCCCAGAAAGAGTTTTGCACACTCGCACTGAGGCAGCCAAACTTGAGGCCATAAATTTGCAACGGATCACATAAATCACATTCAAGTGAAGCTTAACACACGCGCCCAAGTAGAAGAAAAACACACACCCAGAGGCACACACAGCCTCGGGCCGCATTGCCACCTCTTTTATGCAAGGCACAAGCATTGTGAGAGTGTGTGAGAGGAAAAAAGGCACAGCTAGGAGCTCTAGAAATCGTTATAATGAGAATTTGCAAAGTGTCCCCAAAGGGTCACCAAAGGTCAGTTTAGTTGCATATTTCTACAGTGCAAGAAACACTCTGAGAGCTATAGTTTCAGAGATAAATATCTGTTACTTTAAGGGTATAATCTGATATATGTATATTTACTTCTTCAAAACAGAATTTCAAAGCTTTTGGTCATATATATAAGGCACAAAACAGATTTAAAGCGCTTTAAAGCAGGCTAGGATTTTTTATTAATAATAAACGTTCAGCCCTTATAGTTTGTTAAAACAAATTGATATCAATTGTAAATAAATTTAAAGTGTATCCAAAAGCCTGGACTTTTTAAAAGACTCTTATTAAATATCTTGACAAATTCCAAAAATATTTCCCCCCCAAACCTTCTGTCTATTAAGCAACAGCTCCTGAAATTCCCCACACAGCTTGGTAAAACTTTCAAGCCAAATTAACTAAACGGTTAAGCCAACAATTGCAAATTGGCAACAAATTCACAGATCATAAAGTGCCCCAGAGTCGAGGTGGGACAACAATTTCGGCTGCACTTCCATCTGCAACTTCCAGTTCCCAGCATCATTTGAGGAACTTTGCCATTTGAACTTGACATTTAGCACACGGTTCGAGGGGACTTCTTTGCAAAACAATTGCAGGCCAAAGCCAACCGACGACAGAGACGGCTAGACTCGGGCCACAAGGAGCAGGAGAAGGGGAAAGGGAAACGAAAAGAGAAAGAGAGGGGAAATGCACTTTTGGCATTCCTCGACTGCCATGGAATGCCATCACACGAACATACACAAGCAGCAGCAGAGCACACACACACATGTGTCGGCAAAAAGGACACAAGGAAACACAGTCGCAAGGGTGCAAAAGGGAGCGAAGGGATGCAGAGCAACCTCCTGCCAGAGAAAGAGAGAACGGGGTGAGTGAGAGAGAAAGAGAGAGGGTGAGTCCGGCCCAGACGACAGGCGGCCATTGCAGCACCTGTCGACTGTGTCGGCCATGCGGCAGGGTCGCGTGCTCTGCGCTGCGCTGCTTCCCTTTATTTGCTTCCCGGATTTTGCGCCATTAACAATATGGTTCAGTATCGGCAGAGGTATCGGTAGAGGTAGGAATCTCCACCCCCTCTTGTATAGTAATTTTGTGCAGTGATGACCAATATAGACAAGACTTATTTAAAATTATAAAATAAAGCTTCTAAAATTGGGTTTCTTTCTAAATTATCTAACATCTATTTTTTTAAATCTATTTTAATACATTTCAAGTCATTTTATTTCCAAGACCTTTTCTAATATTGTTCTCCTCAAAATAAATATGTTATTTTATAAAAAAACACATCCAAGCATCTATTTCAGCAACCCTATTTCTTCAGTCCCTTAGAGAATCGGAAATTTGTTTTACGACATTCAGTTGCTTATAAATAAACCCATTGGCGAAATGAAAATATTGTCTGTTAATTGATCAATGTGTATGCAACGAGAGTGCAATTGCAATTGCAGTTGTTGTTGTGCCATTTTGCATGTACTCCCCGTACATTGGTGTGCGTAATGCAGCTAAAATTTAATTAGATTCCATATTAGCCGCTGCACCAAATGCGCTTGGTTTAGGCTTTATCATCGGCACACACACACCATCGCCATGCCCATCGTATTTTATGTTGTACGTGCAAATTTATTGTTATTGAAATACAATTGCAAAATTAACTGTCAAAGTGTGCGACCCATCGTCAATGCACTCGCAGTCGCATGCCATATGTTTCCCCCCATGTTTGGAATGGGTTTTAATTATAGGGGAAGGTGGGGTAACTAGAAAATGTATAAAAAATTAGCTTTTCATTTTTTAAATAATATTTTCTTTATATATATCAACTTAATTTATAATTTATATTTTATAACCGTCACCACCAAAGAACATAATTTTGTAATAGAAAAGTAATTATAATTACTATGCAATTACTTCAAGATAAATGTTTTATTTTTAATCAATAAATAGGCAAGACAAAAATGTGTCTAGAATAAATATAATTTCGTTTGCTAAAACCAACATTCTTTTTAACATAATATATCCCCCGACTTGTAAGGTCCACTGTAAGCCTCGGCTTCTTTCGTAATACCCTTTTGCTCAAGCCATGATTAATGTTTCTCTTATGCACTTGTTAGGGCTTTACTTCGATCCCTTTTCTTTGGGTGGAACCAAAAGTTGCCAATACCCTAAATCAGTGGCCAAAACTCGCCGCTGCTCTGTAAGTCCCGCCCCTTGGAAAAACCCCCCATAACCGCCCACAGCCCCCATCAACATCATCCCCTCCTCCTCCTCCCTACTATTTGCGCTAAACGAGCTTTGCATATTTACTGTACTAGCAGCAGACATTTTACGATATATTGAGAATTATTTGCAATATATTTCGCAACGGGCAACAGCAGCAGCAACAAGGACGACAAATGTTCCACCGACGGCAGCAACGGCAGCAGCAACAACAAGTGCACTGTTCAGTGGAAATGCAGGCAGGGAAAGCTTCTAATTCCGGCACTGAAACCATAAGTCTTTGTCGCATTGTACACACACAGATATTTGCAAATACACTCGACAACACACACAGGGAAAATAGGGAAATGTCTTTAAGTGAGTGAATATTCATGGAAATAGGAAATATATTTTTCAAGCTAAATAATATTTATTTCAAAGCAAAAATATAATTATTCTGAGATCATATTTTAAGTAAAACTTAATAAAAACTATAACAACTAATTTATTAAAGAATTTTCTGTTAATAAATCATTATTTGAAGGTCTCTATTAAATTCAAACACATTTGGAAATATATTCTCAAGTCCTTACTATTTCATTCAATTTTATTCTATTCTCCTTTTTTTTCTCTGCATTCAAATATTTAAAATTAAAACGAGATCTTTTATTCCATATCCTTTTTCTCACTGTGCATGATGTCAGAAGGACAGACAGTGGTGAACTGCGCCTTTGTATTGGTTTGGCACCCGGCATTTCACCAACTACTACCGGTTTATACCGAAGGTCCTGTAGGTCCTAGGCCTGGGCATTCGGGACTCGGGATCTAGCCTGAAGTTGCGCCAATAACTTTAGGTTCGATACACAAGTTTCGCATATAAATTCGAAACTTATTTTTCTGTTTTCAAAGATTTTGTTTAATTTACGTAAATTTGCATAAGATACAATTGCGAAATCCTTGTGCCTGCGACCGGCTCCTTTTGCGCCTCTGCGGAGTCTGTAAATTTGTGCGAAAATTGAGCCAAAGTTCAGCCGAGGCAGCAACAAACATTTCTTTCTCTCGCTCTTTTTTTTTTGTGGATTTTATTGCCATGGCCTGGACTAAATTTGAATTCAGCTCAAATTGAAAGTTCACCAGCGCACACAGGCACATACACTTGTAGCCATATCCCCGGCCAAACGCACACAACGAGGACACACTCTCGCACAACTACGGACACACCGATATTTATGCGTTTTCGAATGCAGCTCAACTCAGCTTTAATTTAAATGGATTTCTCTGGCAGACATATGGCAGCATTTGCAATTTCCAGTCCCAAACGAGAGAGGGGTAGGGTTAGGGGTTGGGTAGCGTCGAGGGGCGCCGAGATGAATGGGGGGGAGGTCCATGGGTCTCCAGTGGACTGACTCCTCCACTGACTGTTAAGGATTGATTGTGCTTGTTGATATTTTGTCAAATAACGCAAATAAATACACAATTACACACTCAAGTGAATCCGAGGCAGCATTCCGGCTGCCCCGGAGGGTGGTTCCGGGGGGTTAAAGTGGGCGGACCTTGGAGTCATGGGGTTAAACCGAGCATGGACGTGCTCTCTCTCTCGCTGTGTGTTATCCTCGTTTAAAGGATTTTCATTTGTTTAAATGTGCTTTATCGAAAATGGCCAAAAGGCCGCTGGTCATTGTTGTTGTTTCAGCTCCTGTCCCTTGTTGCCATGTACAATTTATGCTCGGTCGACAGTGGTTCAAAAATACAGTGCTTCAAGGGGTTAATTACGGATGCAGGATACCAAGGAAAATAATAATAAACAAGATGGGAGCTGGGAAAAGTATTATTCTTTGAATTTTCATTACTTAAATTTAATAAAAAAAAATATTTAAATTATAAGCACTGCCTACCTTTTTGGGCTTGTGCATAATTTATGGTTGAGTTCAGCAGAGGCAGCTTATACATAGTTGTTTATATAGTTGCTTCTATGTATCTAAAGTGTAAAAATATATAAATTTTCTTTATTCTCCCACTGTAAAAACCCACTAAAAACTAATTCCCTGCAATTTGACCCACTGTATCCCCGACTTTTGACTTTGTCACTGCCTTTGTTTTGCTCTTGCTGTGGCTTTTTTCGGCGCACGCCCGTAAATTCCAATGTAAAATGTTGCATTTATCTTGTAAAAATAATAAATCCAGGCAAAGGGACTTTACTCTCTCACGCTTCGCAGCACAGCGAGTAACAGATTGTGCCGCTGCCCATCTAAGGGATGCGATCGGAGGAAGGGTTCGAGATGGGGATGAGATTTGGAAATGGGTTCGGTTGCTTCTGGTTCCTGGACATTGTTAATGGCCGAATGGGTAAAGAGACGTAAATTTGGCTAATTTTATTAACCGTCAATACGGGAGCCATTGGAGTTTGTTTCGGGGCAATATATAAACGAGGGAAGTGCCAACAAAAAATTAGTCAGCAGTCAGCAGTCTGTCCGCCGGCCATTAATTTAATTTATTTATTGGCTGCCGCGCATTTATTCCGATTCCAATTCGAAAATCCCGAACTGCTACGCGATAAATTCAGTGGAATGCGAATGTGAAAATTGTGTCTCTGCATTTTCCACTGCACATGCACATGCCGAGGATTTTCATTATAAAATATTGCAGAGCGGGCAGGGTGACTGTCGCAAAAGAGTTTGCAATTTATTTTAAAATAAAAGTATCTAAAAGCATGACAAATAGTGTGAGATATGTTTTTGCGCACTGCAGCAGCCGGTCGGCCGTCCCCGTCCCCCTGCCTCAGTTCTCCCACCCAATCCAGAGACATATGATGGGGCGCCGCTGATTTATTTGCATACAAAAGCGCACACACAAAGCAAAAACAACGAAAATTCCCTCGGCCTGATTCCTCCCTTTTTTGCTCTCTTTTTTAATTTTTTTCTCATATATTTTTCTTTTTTTTTTTTGCGTTACGCCCATTTTTGACGCCAACGGAGAAGCGTCGATTGAGTTGGCTGCAGTTGCCAAAGTGGGCAGGGGTGTGGCCAAGCGGGGTCTGAGGCGACTGTGGGATGACAAAGCAGTTCATGAAAAGTCCATTGAAAAGCAAAAATCAAAAGGCGAGCAAACTAAAATAAACGTAGACTGTCAGACTAATAGGAAACATGTTATAAAATGAGGTTATTTGCCAGGAAAATAATTATTTTTGCTGAGAAAAATTTTAACTAATTTAAAAGTAAATGAAAATTATTACCCACCAGCTTTAAAGTTAAAAACTTAATGTATTCTTAATATTTTTCTATTATTTGCTTAAAATACCTTTTTATACTTTCCCTGCTACAAAACCTTTACATAAGGAACTCAAGCTGCAATATATACCATCATCTGCCTCAAAATATACCTTTTTCAAGACCCATTTCCCCCTCATTGTTTGTCTGCCCGCTCAATTCATCATTTGGCAACATTTTGCTGGGCGCCAAGTTGCATTTAGTTGTTATTTATGCAAATTTTACATGCTTCAACTTTTCGCCAAGTGCGTCGTGTCGTTTTCGATTATTTAAAACTTTGTACGGAATTTACTAGATTGCGAAGCAAAGGAGGAGGAGCAGGAAGTCTCCTTTTTAATGCGCACACCTGACGCGCTGCTCGAATATCCTCCGCTGGGAGCTCCTCCCGAACTCCTTGGTCCTTAGGATTAGGGTCTGCCCTCCGTGCATAATTTTGTGCGCTGCTGTTGAGGCAAATAAATTCTTGAGACGGCTAAAGTTATTAGATTAGCATTAGAGAGCGCTTGGGAGCAGCAGCAGGAGGACAAACGTCCCGGGGCCGAGCTTAGAATTATGATTTACCTGGGGTTATTTACATGCGCATAAGCGAAATACCTCCAGCAGCCTCAAATTGCTAAAATTTATGAAAAACTTAACTCACTGCCTAGCGAGTCATGTGGCTTTTATAGTTATCCAAACAGGCGCGGCTATTTAAACATTTTAATTTTTTAAATATATTTACAAAGTGGAAATTTTCAGCATCAAGAAGCAGGATAAGTTGCCTCCAATCATAAATATATATTGTGGTTAAAATTGTATTAATTATATGTTGTGTTCTTTGATTTGTTAATAAAGACTTAATTGTTTTTATTTGAATATTATTTTCTTTATCTATGCAAAATAATAGAAATTACTTAGTTTTTCAGATACTTATTATTTCTGGAATTTATTTTCCAACAATACTTGATTATTTTATTTAAATATTATTTCTAATTGCAATCGCACCAATTATATATTTAATCACTTTTATTAAACGTAGTATAAATACATTTAATTTTCTAATTAAATTAACATTAAGTTGTAATATGGTAGCTTTGTTTTGCATTAACAAGTTTCTAATATTATTATTGAATTGCTTTATTTTTTACTAACATGTGAGAAGCACCTTTTCAGCCATTGACCCTCATCATTAAATACCTTTTCTCTCTATTTTTTTTCAGGTAAGAGATACTCAGAATCTCTTGCGGGCTCACTTCTACCAGACTGGCTAGGTAAGTCAACGTTTTGTTATATTTTTTGTATACCCTTAGCTTATAGTTTTACCCATGATTTAATTTTTTGAATTTTTGTGAGAAATCCTATTTTGAATTTTGACATTTTTAATTCAATTTTCAATATGTGTTGCAAAGCCATTTTTCTTTTGTATGGAAACGCTCTACTTTTTTGATTTTGAGAATGCCAACAGTCCCTAAAAACCCAGACATATTTTTCGAAAGCCACAAAACACACAAAACTAAAAAAAAAAAACAAACCCAAACCAGTCCAAAACTCTCCAAACTCCAACTCCAAAAACATTGAATCTATCCGAAACGAGCTTCTTTGATTTTTGCGTTGATTTTTTGCGTTCGATTGTGGTTGCTGTTGAATGATGTTGCAACATCATGACATCATCATCATCACCTTGATCAATCATCCCCCGTTTGTCTTCATTTCGTGTCAGTCAAAAGGAAGCGTATCCTGCCAGAGTTCGAGAGGTAAAGCATAAAGAAATTTTCAAATTCCAATAAATCTTTTGTAAGTTCTGTGTTGTGTGCCTACTATATGTACTTCCAATCTATACTCCCTAGAATCTAATGTACATACCAACATATCTATGTCTGTCATAGTTCAGCATGTGCATGCATCCCAAAAATTAGGTGTGTGTTGGCCAAATAAATAAAGCCACTCTCTGTACATATAATATGGGCAATTATCAGCTCGTAAAATTTGCCCAAAACAATTGCAAATTATTCAGTTTGTCAACTCGATCATACGAACAAGTAACACATATGCAGACAGAGAAAATTTAAATGAAATATTTGATTAAAAAATAAGTACAGAAATTGTATTTCGTATCTAAAAATTAAGGCGAATAAAAGTGTTAACATCATAACTAAATTGTATTATTTTGTAAGAAGAATTTGTAAATGAATCAAAAATATTCCGATGTGGCTTTACATTTTATTTGCTTAATTTAAATCCTGGAAAATTAATAAAATAAAATATTAAATAGTATATATCAGACTTCCAAACTTAAAAAATATGTACAACTATTCGTTTGAGATCTTTTCTGATTTTATTAAAGTTTTGAAAGACATCAGTTGCCATTCAAGCATGTTTTAAAAAAATAAAAGAGAATAAGAGGTCACTTCAATTTAAAATATTTTTAGATATCAAACTCTTTTCCCAGTGCATGTAACAACCAAAAACACTCACACACAGAGACACACATTTTCCTTTGGTTTTTCGGTGAGCAATTAAAAGCCACCCACCGCCCATCGAGCTGCAGGAAAAGTATCACTTGGCACGCAAAGAAAATCAGCGAGAAAATTGGTGATGGCTGGCTGCGAATTTTAACAAAGCGTATCATTTTGTTAGCAGTTTTTCAGCAGGTTGCACTTGACAAGAATCGCCCCGGAGCACGCCAATATGGTATAGAGAAGTGGCACTGTGATGCAACAACTGCCACAGTGGTACCTCCCCCGCATAGCCAATTAAACACACATTTAATTTACTTCGTTTAGGCACTCGAATCGCTGTTAATTCCTGTTTTTAGTTATGTTAACCAAACCCTCGACATACAACGGACATTTAAGAGCCACTCTATATATAGTGCGTTCATATGTGTACAAGTGCAAGCTCTGCGATTTTCTATATGTATATATATATATATATGTTTATGGGCAATTTATACAATCGCATAAATTACCAGGGCAAACATAAACAAAACTTCCTTCCACCATGAGAGAGAGAGAGTGCCATTTGCCAATCGTAATCAATTCCTGTCCATAAAAAAGGAACAGGGTCTGGAGAGTCCTGTCGCCGACAGTGACAACAACAAGTACGGTTCCAAGTCGGTGGCCATAGCCATATCCGTATCCGTAACCGCCCTCCAACTGCCACCCAAACCCAAACCCATTCCAACGCATAAATATTTATCTGAAATGTTGAAATCTTCAACTGCAGAAAACGTAAAATCCATTAGAAAATTAATAAAGTCTATGGCGGCGAATGTTTTTTCTACGAATGCGGTTTTCCACTCTCGATCTCCCACCATTTCCCATTTCCCTCCCCTCCCCCGTCATCGGTCCATTTTCAGGCTCATTTTTTGTCATATAGAGAAAATTTGTGGCTGTTTTTTGAGGGGCAAAAATGTATATTATGCCGACGCTAATAGAATAAAATCCAATCGATTACAATAATGTTTCTCTGTCTGGAAAATGTTTCGGCGGGTGAAGTTCTCGGATCTGTTGTTGTCAGCCTTTTAAGGATATAATCCATTAGAACAGTTGAACGCAGATGTCACAGAGGAGGATATGGATGTTTTTGTTTATGAAATAAGTGGATATTTGCTTTTAATTGAAATTGATTTATGTAAAAGCAATTTAGCCATTAGAATGCTATTTACAATTCTGAGAAATATCTTGAAATTGTATAATAAACATATATGTATATTATATATATTATATATATATTGTATATATATATAATACTAAGCCTGATCCCAAAGACAACCAAAAATCAATTTAAATCAGTATCTCACCTTTGTTCGATCAATTATATTGTAGATTTTCATAAAAGATACATTTTAATTCCCAATAACTAAGCAAATATCTGAGATATGTGCGCGAGATATGTAAATCTCTCCCCTCTATATATGTCTGCTGCTTTGATCGTTTTGTTGGCCAGATGTTTGCACACACTTTGGAGTTGGCTTCATTATCATTTCGGGCGGGGTCTATTTATAAAGCGGGGAGCGGGGGGAGGTATAACATGAACATGAATGGAGCAAATGTCTCGACGAGATCGACGCCTCGGCGTCGGCTTTCTTTACCCCGCTAGCACGCAATTCGAAATAATAACATAATAATGTGCAATAAAGTATCTTAATTTGTTGAATTGTTGATAAACTTTGGCGCCACTTTGCGGATAAACATGAAACAAAGCAATTGGTAAATGTTACTCATACCCCACGATGAACTGTTCCATTTGTTCCTTACACGTAATTCCGTATTGGCCAAGATGAAGATATTATTGGGCAGGTTGGCAAAATACTTTTGAAATTGTTGTTGTTTTGCGCTTCGAAACGACAAATCTGAAAAGTTTTACGCTGCATTTCCGGTATTTCGATCTTTGTTTCAACTTTGTCTAGTGGGAAATACATTGGACTACATAGATTTACCTGCAGAAAGCTAACTTTAAAGATTTCTTTCCTTCCATGAAAATTTTTAAACAATTGTTTAAAATTCACTTAAATTATATATTTGAATTATTATTTACATACTCTTCTAAAATAAAATATAGAGAGTTCTCAGCACAAAATCTCGTTTTATATCTAAGATTTGCTGGTCAGTGTTATGACTTCTGACATCAGCAGGTAAACACCCACTCACACAGGTAGGATGACATTCCGAGGACTGCAACAAGTTGAATTATCTGCAAGTGCCCCCCCCCCCCCCACACTCCTCACATGTACTTGAGTGCACTTCCTGCACTATCTCTGGTCGTTGGCCATGTCCTCTTAATTGCCCCTGCGAGAGAGACTTGGCAAATTAGTTAATTGGCGGCCAGTTTACTTTGAACTGAGTGCTCCACGACCTCCACGCTGGTCACTGGTCGACAATGTATCTCGCAGATGCAAAGATACATACAGGGCAAAGGTATTGCAGTAAACTTTTAAGATATCTTCCCATTTATATTTCTTTTTAAATACGCAGTTCAAGATTAAAATTTGACTGTTCAAGAGATACATATTTCTGCTGTAATTTGTTTATTTTATTATTTCTAAATGAGTCACTGTTCTTCTAAACTTTTTAAGATCCACTCGCTGACCAAAATCGAATCTTTTTGGGTCAAATACTATGCTCCTTTGTTTCTTTTATTTCTGTCTTCAATCGACCTTTGAAAATGCCGCATTCTACCTTTAATAATAGCATTTAATATACTTGTTTATATAGGTATTTATATGGACATACATATATACCTTTTCGTACCCCGGTTATTTCTTTATTCTTTGTTTTGTTATTTCTTTGACTGCCAAGTTGTATCTTTTATTCGGCAGTAATTACGGGGTATTAGCTTTTGAGAGTTGAAGATACACTACCAAAGCAGATACAAGGGTGTTTTTAAAAGATTTCAAGTATTAATTATTTCAAGAAATTTTTGAAAGAAAATAAATTTTAGAATTTCAATATATTTTGATATTAAAATCCCTCAAAACTATATTCCATAATATCTAAATTTTAAAATAAACAAATGAATTTACATAGAGCATTCCACACTCCAACGCCTCCCACTTATGCTGATTAAATATTAATATTTTTAGTATTCATTATCGTTGGCTTTCAGATTAATGATTAATAGTCGCCGAATTTGAATAACAATTTCTGGCATTAGCAACGGAATTAATATTTGTATGCCGGCCGTCTGCCACTCGATTCGCACGCAATTAAAACACTCGCCCGTCAGGTGAACAACACCAACAACATCTACAAAGGGAACAAACAATGCTTGCCAGTGGCTTTTATCGATTTTTTGGTGGCCATTAGATTTCGCACAGTTACCCATATTTTCCGCCATTTGGGAAACTCCCCCGTTAAATGGGGGAAACTGTGAAAGGCCATTTCTCCCCGGGCCTGAGGCAATGTGGCAGATATTTTTCTTGTTCTTTTGCCAGCTCAGCAGATGAATGCGTATAATTTTCGGTGTGATTTATGCCCGTTGACCCCGCTTTGGGCCACCTTAGTGGCACACATGGCCAGGACCGCCCGCCCACTCCTCCCTCAGATTTGTTATGGCTGCCGAGCGAGAGAAGTACTGTACTGATGCTGCTCCTGCTCCTGGATTCGGGTTTCTGGATACTGGCTCCTGGCTTTATCGCTGCGAATGCTAAACGCAGGCCATCCATTCCGGGTTCGGATCCAGGGGCGGGCTTTATTACATTAGGCGTTCGTAAAGTAAAAATTGTGCCACTTTCTCAAAAACACGCACAGCACAATAAGTGGGTGTGTATGCCGCTGCCACTGCCACTGATACTGCCTTTATCCTTCGTCCTTTCAACCTGCTGCGGCAAAGTGCCGAAAAAAAGGGCAGCCGGCAAATGGGGGTTACTAGGAGATATCGGGGCGGGTAAATGTACCCAAATGTGCTTGGCTCTACGCTTTTGTTTGGGGCTCCAATGCTCTTTTGCTTACATAATCAGTCATGTTATCCTTGTTTCGCCTTGGCCCACACACACATTAGGATACACAACAATGCGACACAGACATAGAACAAAAATTATTTATTTATGTCGGCGGCCTCGGGCAGATATCTTTTTTTATATTTCCATTGCGTGCGGCTTCCGGGGGTTGGTTTTTTGGTTTTTAAAAATCGGTCAACCAATATGCAGATACTGCGTAGGAATGCGGATTTCACTAAAGCAGGTCTTTAACCTTCAAGGGGAATCTTTAAATGTTCTTTAGAAATTTGGATATTTAGGTCTAAGAACATCCCTTCTTGAAGTGTTTTGTGTGAGGGAATAAGTCTTCCTATTAATATGTTTTTTAGGGAATGCCAAACATTAGTCGTATCTATTGTCATTCTTTTTTATCTTGAGTGCTTTTAATTTAAAGATAGATAGTAAAGTTTCTTTTATAAACAAATACAAAACTATTTGATTTTCATAAAAAATTTTAATATTTTTAAGAAATACTTTGTTTATTAAAAAAGGATAAATTTGATCCTTATTAATTCTTTAGAGAATACTTAATAGTATACAAACTAAAGTACATAAAATATCATATTTTAAATTGTTCTTAATGTTCCATTTCCTTAGATTTTCCTTAGTTTTTTTCGCTTAACTCTCACGCATCTCTGCCGTGTGTGCTCTCTCTCGCATTTCCATTTCCACAACAGCTTTTCCCCTGCGTTTTCACCGAATTCCTTGTGCCATTGATAAATGGCTTTCTGCTCGGAGTTTGTTGATTTTATTGCTCTCCAGGCTTCTCAGGGGTTCTGGGCCTGGTCCTGGTTTTCTTGCTCTCGCGCTTTTGGCCGTTTGTCCTTTTCGCATTTCGCCGTCGGCGGAATTTCTGTTTGTTTCCACTTGCCTTGCGCCGGCTTTCTCCTCGAGTTCCTTTTTTTCTGCTTGCTCAACGGAATCTGGGCTATTTATTCACCCAATTTCTATTTTTCTCTTTTTTTTTTTTGCTTTTGCCACATTTATCATTGTGCCTTCAGCTGCACACTCACACACGCACACCCACCAACAAAGTACACTTGCAGAAATCCCCGGGTTAATACCCAGCGACCTTCCTTCGAGCTCTTGACATTTCCCAAAAGAGTCGCGGGTCTATAATCAAGCATAGTTTATTATAGTTTATTAATCATAATTGCCATTATTGTCTTTTGTGTCACAGCCAAATAGGTGAAACCCCAGAGAGACCGAGGTGCGGCCAAAATTTATTTTCTAGTATTTCAAAAGCAAGATCTGGAGGAGGAGGAGATATTCGGTGGAAACTAACGAAGCCTCTAACGCACCCACAGAAAAACATTTATTTTTAGAGAATCTTTCAGTTTAAACAAATTTATTCAAAGTAAAATTATGAATAGAAAATATATTTTTTTATATCAAAATTACTTGGCAAAATTTAAAGAAATATATTTTTAGAAATCTAGATTATTTTTCTTAAAGGATAAATATTCCTAACTAGTCAGGCTAAGATATATAAGTATATTATATAAATAAATATCTAAATCAAACAATCTCAAAAATTCATTCCTTTGTCTTCTTTAATATTCCCAATTCAAGAAACAAAAAATATTTCTTAGAAAATGACAATTAACTATACAAAATATTTGTTTATAAACATTTTGATAAGTTATCGCACAACGATCTGTGACAGTTCCTAAATCTTTATAAACTATATAAACTCATTGCGAATGCTTCGTGTGTTTCCACCTCAGCGAACTCATAAATAAACTCCCAGCGTCGGCGGATTTGTGCGATTTTTGTGTTGATATTTTTCTTTTGTTTTTGTCATACGCATGTTTAACCCCACTTTTTCCCCTTAAATCGCTTGACCCCCTCTCAGGCCGACACGTTTCGAAGCGCTGATGATGACGCTGTCGTGCGTGTTGGGAACCCAAAAAAAAAAATAAAAATAAAACAAAAATAGCGTCGAAGGCTTGGCCGTCGGACACACTTTCAAACATATTAATACAATTTTTCGGCTTATACTCTGGATGAGAGGAAAAGGGGGGAATATAAAGGGGGACATGCGTTAACCCTTTAATGGCTAGTGGTTGAAAAATAAGGCAATGTTTTAAGCATGTATAATGGAAAATAAAAGTACAAAATACGTTATTAAGGAACTATATTTGGTTAGTAATGTTTAACAAATTATTAATTAATTAAATTGTCCCAAGAGTAAAAAAAAAACCTAACATCAAGCTAGAAAAATATTTAAAATAATTTTTCCGATTTGTTTTGCATGAAATTTTAAAATTCTTTCCAAACAAAAAAAGGAAATTTCATCAAGTTATGCTCAGTGCATTTAACAGCCACTTATGGTTAAGACTTAAGCCTGGTTCTCCAGTCGTCTGACAGTGCCATCTGTCGGACATCGGTGGCACTAAGAAAGGGCAAAAGGCAACCGAAAAAAGGTGTTTGAGCCACTGAGCTTTTGGGCTAAAAGAAGGCAAGCTTACTGGGATCGTTTTTTTAACACTAAGATACAAGATTCGAAACCAATTCCGAGGCAACATCCTCTCGATGGGGAATTAAAATGCATTGCATGCACTCACGCGTGGGGTGGAAAAACAGTCGTTTTGATGAGGTGTCGACTGTGATTTAAACAACAACTGGCAGTCAAAAACTGAATTTCAATTGCCGATTATATAATTGAGTGTCCCCCTCTCTTCGCCGCTCTCTCTTTGGGGATGCCTAGATACTATTCCCAATGGAATGACCCATATACGAATTTGAATTCCAAAACTCAGCCGATAATGATGGAGTGTGGGTGTTCCGAGTGAGAGTGCTTTATGGCGGCCATAAAAGCACTCAAGTTACTGCCAGCCGCCGCTCTCTCCATTTGTATCTTTTGCTCCTGGTTCTTGAGTCTCTTTCACCGCCAAACGGCGCACATAAATAAATCGATGAGCACTCGAGTCGCCGCCGCTTCGCATCGCATACTTAATTTTATTGATTTGTTTGGTGCTTTTATTTGTTTATTAAAGCGCGTTTATGGTGGCATTAGTTTTCAAAGTTAATAAAGCACTCTTTTGTGGGACTGCCGCCGGCTCTAGCAATAAATTCGGCAGATGAGTAATTTCTTTACATTTTATTGCTATTTTTGCGGAACATGCGCAAAAACCAAAAGGATGATGAAGAAGAAGAAGCAGCAGCCGCGTCGCGTGTGTGTAAAATTAAATTTATTTATTGTATCTAAAAAGCAGCAGTTTAAACTTTTGAAAACATGTGAGAAGCAAGAACGAAAAGCAAAACAATTCGCACATAAATTGCTCAAAAGAAGACGTGCTTAATACTTTTTATGGTTGTTTTCAAAACAAAGCGAATGATTAATGAGTTATTGGTACACTGATAAAAATCCACGGGCACTGAGGTGAATTTAATTTGCACATTTTTTATGTTCAAAACAAAATAATAACCTGTTTATTTAATTTCGACCGATAATTTAGCTGTAAAGTGCCGCCGAATAATATTTAAAAACATTTATTAAGCCCTGCGCGAGCGAATGAGAGAGCGAGCAGAGCAGCAGACAATTTCCCCTCCAAACACACACACACACACATGTGAAGCACCTACTCAACGGCTGCTAGGAGCCTGATTTATTTCCCATAAGTCAAAGCAGGCGAGCAAATAAACGAGCCGCGCCAGAGCGAGAGCGCACGAGGCGAGCGAGAGAGAACGGGGCTGGGCAGTTTAGTTATTTGTCTTGCGGCACCGCCATTATTCATTCGGGCTCTCTGGCTTGCGCTCTCGGGCGGTTCATTCATGGCGGCCTCTCCGCGTGTGTGTGTGTGCGCTCTTCTCTCTCACTGTGATTTTAATGGCCGCTCTGAAGTGTTTATCGTTGGCACACAATATTCGCAAAGTGGCATTTCTTATGGCCGTGTGCCTCTCTCGCTCTCGGTATCCCTAATGTCGCCCGCCCCCTTTTTGGCTCGCTCGCTCTCCGGCTTGCACTCGTTTCTCTCCCCGTTTGGTAGTTTTGTTGCTGGTTTCCCAGTGTTTTCCTGTTGCACTTGGCGTTTTCTTTTCTTTTGCCGCTTTGGCATTTCTTCTTGGCAGCAGCTGAAAAACCGCGCCATTCGCTTCCTCTTTCCACTCGCGTTTCTTGGCAAAAAGAGTTGTTTTAAAAATTGTTTACGACCACATTGCTGACGCTGTTCATTTTCCCCTTGGAAAAACTCAAACTCGCTTCCATCTTTCTGTCTTCTGCTGCTTCTTCTCCTCCTTGCTGTGCCTGATTAATAGTTTTATTTATTTTTAGCGCTCATCTTCCAAGTCCAAAGTCGTTTTTGTCGTCGCCAACTCAAATTTATGAGTCTTTATTAAAACGCCGTATTTCTCTTGTTCTCCTTATTTATTTTATCTCTGTTTTACCCTCTCCTCCCTAGTTTAATCGCTTGTTTTTTTTATCAGCTAAACCAAATTTTGTTTTTATCAAATTTCTGTCACATTTCGCTGATTTATTGGTCGCCTTAATTTATTGTTCGATGTTTTTCCAAAAACCTTAATGAAGTGGATGAAAACTATAAATAAAAATACTATTCACGGGTCTGCCAGAAGTGTTAATTGGTTCTGGAGAGAAATATTTATGGATTCTCGGCGCGATTGATGGACTTTAAAGCTAGCAAATTATAAAGCAATCATTTTTTATGGTTTCTTTTATCGTATTTAAATCGGTAGCCCTCTGAGAAATTCAGATTAAATTACTAATTTTAAATTAATAAACAACTTGAAAATTTAAAGTGCATTTTTGAAGATATTTAAAGACTATTTAACTTCAAATTAAAGAGAGATCGCAACCGTTTTTAATGATTATTAATATTATCAATTATTAATATTTTTAATATTATCAAAATTGAATATAATTTGGAAGACTTTTGGTTTACTTATTATTTTAATATATATGACAAATATATTTTATTATATTTTATTTATTTTTACAAATTTCTGAAAAGCTAAAGAGCCCTCTGCACTCACTTCACTTTGTTCGGACTTATATTTATTCTTCTTCGATGCCTGGGACCCACTTCTTTATCTCCCAATTGTAGCTGTTGACAAAGTTTTGGCTCCCAAAAAAAAAAAAAAAACAAAAAAGACACGACCACGACTGCCGCAGCTGACCCCGCCTGACCCCCTTTCTTGGTCCCCAAAACATCTGAGAACCCCAGCTGAAGCTCCGGCTCCACCATCCGCTGCCCCGACTCCAGCTGGGCCTCCGATCGTGTGGAGCCGTGTCCTCGAAGAGATCATGACAAGATTTTCGTGCCCAGGCAGGAGGATGAGAAATGTGGCGCGGGACACGATATTTCTCGGTGGATTTCGGCGGGAAATCGTTGTAAATTCTCAGCCGGCACGAATTCGAACTCGACCGAATCCCAAAATCCCGAAATAACAGTCGTTAGAGTTATCCTTGACTTATGCATTGTCTTTTGACTTTGGTACTTTGGTTTTTTTCCCAGCAAGGGAACCGTTTTTTAACATTCAACGTCTGAGCAACATATGAAAAGCATTAAAAAATATTTTAAGATCATTAACTTTTTAACGCCGTCAAGGTCGGTTCTTTATACCAAATATTATAATTTATATGTATTCGCCTTAGCCTTGAGTGTGCAATTTTTTTACGAGGCCATAAAAAGTGCAATGTTAAGTGTCGGCCTCGTAAACAAAATGCTCGCCTTCCAGCGGAGGCAGCCCTGCTAATTTGCCCTTCCGCTGAAAATTCAGGATGCAGGATGCTGCGAGACGGGAGACAGGCCAACGGACGCGGCCAGGACACACGCTGTCCTGCGTCCTTTGGCCTACCGTTCTCTCTGCCATTTAGGTAGATGGACCCGTGCATTTGGCAGTTTTTTATGAGCCCACCGGCAGTTGGCAGTCAGGGAAAAAAAGAAAACAACAAAAAATATATAACAAGAAAAGTCAAAAAGTAGATAGCAGCAGGTAAATACGGCAAATTGCATTCGCAGAATCAGGCCTCTTCTTTGGATGAGTTGGTAGAAGTCCTGCGGGAGGCTTAGACCTTAAAGTCAACACGAGTCGTTACAGTTCTCTTCTGTAATTTCAGTATTGTGGTAAATATTTTTAATAATTAGTAGACTATAGTAATATAAGTGGTTATCGTTAGAACATTTAAAATTAAATTAAATTGGTTTATAAATCCACCAACCTCCCGTCGTATTACCTATACTTTAAGACCCTCTCCAACCCCCGGAAAACCCGAAATAAAAATAAAAGAACTAACAACTTAAGGCAACAAAAAAATAGCAAATTAACTAAGGCGCAATTCGAGTGGAACTCTTATCAGATTTCTAATTAATTTAATTCTGCCTCGTCCGCCCAACGACTGACTCCCTGAAACCTGAGTCGACAAAAATGTGTACCGGCTTCTCCACAGGTGAGGAAGGGGGAAATCGCAGGGAAATCGGAGGGAAAAACCCGGGATGAGGGACAACGAACGGCTGACTTCCTGACTCTTGTCAAAGTTTGCTGATTAAATCAGTCATAGAAAACCGAGGGAGAGACACACGGCGACAAATGGAAAGCTCGAAAGGCCTTTAGACCAAATCAAATATTTGCCATTGGCCAGGACGGCAGACCGGCCATTTAACCGTTAGTTTTGTGGCAGTATTATGCAAAAAAAAAAAACGGAGAAAAAAAAGAAACAACAAAAAAAGAGGGAAAGGGGACCACCAAAGGGGAAAGAGCCAGGCCAAAACCAAACACGAAACAGTTAAGAGGGACGTACAAGGAAAAAGCCATCGTCATCGGCAATTCAAACATATGCACGCCTCGGCCCGCAGTCGACGCCGCTGCCGACTGCTTAGTTAGCCTCATTTAGAAAACGTTTGTTATGCAATGCCAACATTTGTATTCGAAAATGTTTTTTATTCAGTTGTTGACTCTTTTTTTTCTCCGCCGTTCGCTGGCGCGGCCTAAATGGCCGACTGGGGTCTTTTGGGCCTGAGAACAACGACGGAGGAGATGGCCAAAACGATGGCGACATGGCTGTTGTGCCGACTTCAGCTGTTTTTTCCTCGCCTTCTTGGTTTCTTGGTCTTTTCCTGAGCTCCCTCCTCCTGCTGCTCCTACTCAACCCCGCTCCTTTTCCCAAACCCCCCGCTCGAGTTTGAATTTTAAATGCAATCATTTCCTTTGCCGCAGTCGGCGGTAACCCGTGGAGTAAGGACTTCGTGATTTTCGCCATGATTGTTTAAAATGTTAAGCGAGAAAACACTAACGAACTGCCGCATAATAAAGCCACCATGCAAATTCGCTCAGTGTATGGCTCGGAATGGTGATTTCAATCGCTATGCACGCCCGCAGAATTTCCACCAAAAAATTCGAAAACAAAAGTTTCATTTGATTTATGCGCCGAGCGATTTATAAAGATGTCGACTGGGTCCTCTGATACATCTCCATCTACTTGGGAATATATATATCCATATATATATATATATATATATATATATATATGTACGTATTTTTTGGGGTTTCACGTTTTCGGGAGTCTACCTGGAACATACCTTCATCAGCTAAGTAAGATAAAAATTTCAAGTTTTTCTTTAGCTTGTGTGTTTTTTTTGCGTGTCCGCCGGTTGCTGTCAACCCAATTCAAATTGTGTACAAAATCGTGAGTCGCATAATTAAAATTTATTTCTTATAATCATGGCAGGAATCCGGCAATTGAGTTGTCCGCTTAATGTGTGAGTATCGATAAGCACTTTAAGGTATTGTAGCAATTATCAGGCAGTAAAAATTGAATTAAAACTTAATATATATTTTATTAGCTAATATATAGTACAATAAAGTCAATGAACGAGGCTTTAGCCACTGATTAAGCTTTGAAACATTAAAGAGAAATGCGCTTTTAAGCAAGGAATGTCATATAATTTATTAATAACAAAATAACAACCTTTTAGTGACTTAAGTTCTCTATGTTTAATTCAAAAACGAAAGGAACAATAAGAACCTACTAATTCTCCCAATAATTCCCCTAGATACTTTCTGTAATGTATAAATACCCAGTTTAAATTAATTATTGTTTATTCAAACAAAACAGAGTTTGATTAGCACTTGGCGCAGCCACAACTGCTAGTCATAACAAATCAGTGTAATGATCGATCCCAAGGCAATCGGAGCAGTTTTAGAGCCTATTTATAGACAACCTATCGATCAGCAAGTCAGCATAAAAATCATGGCGCCAGTTGGCTGAGTGGAAAATGGAGGGAAAAGCGGCAAGCGTCCAATCTGTCGCAGCCACTCGAAGTCCAAGTCAAGTGGTCAGGGCCGCTGCCATTTTTGGTGGCAATGCGAAAAACTTTACAATGGCAATTAAAAGTAATTACCAAAGACATTAACGCAGCAGCTACAGCAGCAGCAGCAACTGGAAAGATACCAAAAACGGAAAAAGCCTGGCTAAAAAAACTGAAGAAAAGAGCCGTGCACGTAATTTATTTGTCATCAATCGGCTGGCAATAAGTCAGACAATCACAAAAATGCTGTCAACATTAAGACATGTGAATACGAATACGAATACATTTTTTCTGCTCTTTTTTACTTTTTTAAACAACGTAAAGTTGCTGCAGTTGCTGTTGCTACTGCTGCTGAGACGATGGCGACAACGTCGTCGGCATTTCAAGATTTATTGGCGTGTAACCTGTTTCTTTAATTGCACATTTGCAGCAGGGGAAAAAACGAAAAAAAAAACGTGAAAAATGAATTAAATAAAACTGCATACAAAAGGCAAACGAAACGATTTGAAAATGAACTGAAAACGGTAGCAAAAACACTCCGAAAGCCAACAAACAAAAGCAGCAGCAGCAGCCACAAAAAGCACTGATTTAATTCGACTTTTTTAACGTTCGTTCCTGTGATGTTGAGGTTGATGTTGATGTGGATGTTGATGTTGATGTCGATGTTGCTGCCTTGCATTTTGATGTTGCTGTGTCTCACTCCATGCATTTGCTGTTGCCGCTTGGCTGCACTGCATCACAGCCGGGGGGACCGGAGGCTGCAAAGCCAATGCAAAGAGTAAAAGGTTGCCATTCGTCAAACGCGTTTAGTCCAAAGTCTCTACGATTCATCGCCAATTTTGGCCTACAAGCTTTTCCTTTTGCCGCAGCTGCAACATCGTTAGTAAATCTCCAAATATGTAAAGGCAATCAATCATTAAATTCAATTACATTCAGACGTTTAGGTAATTTAAAGTTGAAAATGTAGTTAACAAAGTATTTTTTTAAATTAAATTGGGCTTTGCCAAGGCCTGAGCAATGTTAAAAATAATTATGAGTTTGTTTATATTAAAATTAATAATGTTTATAGTAAAGTTTCGAATTTATTAAAGGTTTTTTGAGGGGATCCCATAAAAAACATGTTTCAGGTAATTTTATAATTCATAAAAATAAAATAGAAGCAAGCCTTATCCTTGGAAAAGGACAAGCAAAACTCAATGAAAACTTGCCGGCGAGCAACATCCCAATAACAGTTTCGAGTTTCATGTTTTTGTCGAATTAAAATTTGCTACAAGGCACGTCTCACGCCAAAGTTTGCTGCTGCTGTCGCTGATCCTGTGCACACACACACACATAGAACCAGAAGCAGGACAAGAACAAGGACCAGGACGAGGACCCTACCCCCTGCAAATCCTGCAATCCTGCACTCCTTTTGCCGGCTTGCTTAGTTATTCATGTACATTTGTATCCTGCGCATAAAATTGCGGCTGCGGCTGCTGTGCGGAAAGGCAGCAGACAAATAGTAATGAAAACTCAGCTCTGTTCTCTTCTGTTCGCTCCTGCCAGGACACTATTTCTTGTGCTCGTATCTAGCCATTGTTGCAAACGGCAGCGGCAGCATTTCGACATAATGTAAACTAATTAAAATTCAAAAGCCATAAACAGATTTTACCAATAAAACTTTGCTGGCTAAATATTTTTTGCACACACTCTGGCAAGGGGAAGGCAGGCAGGGATTCAAAACAAAGGAAACTTCAGAGGGAACAGGATTTTTGGCTTCAACTTGGCTGTGGCTGTGCTTGCTTCTCGCATTTTCTTAACTTTGCCTTGGCCGCCTTGAGGCAGAAATCACGGGTTAAAGGCAGCCTTAAAGTTTAAGCATTGTGTTTTTCTTCCAGTTGCGGAGATGTATAGATACGACTGCAGATAGATGTACATATCTTTACTATATATATATATTTATATAGATATAGTTGTGTGTGCTGTGTGCAGCTTGGAGTCGAGTGCAGGAAGTGAAACGTAGGAAGTGTGGCCAACAACATTTTATACTCGAGCGCATAATATTCATATGCAGGCCATAAAAAACTTTGGCAGCTCAACGAGAGATCTTCTTCCGACGTACCGACATCCCGAAAACCCCCCTCTAGGATTTTACCGCCCCCCTAGAGAGACTTCGAACAGTGGGCTTCAAGATGAAGGAAACTTTCGGTGTTTAAGAAAGCCTTTAAGGGGAATGATGTTAAAATTATTATATTATTTAATAGATCTTGAAATATAAATTGGTTAAGGAAAAATGACTGATCCATTTAGAATTTCAGGTTAATTGTTAATATATGGCAATACACATTCAGTTTTTATCAACATCTTTCCTGAATTATTGTATAAATAGAGTAACAATTCTACATTAAAAAATATCTTCTGTATAAAATAAATACCTTTATAATTCACTCTTGAAAATCATCTTGAAAAACTCACCTGATTTGAATAATTTTTTCCCAATCATTTCCCATAGTGGGTCCCATGATGCAACGCTCTCGATTGTCAGGGAGGATGGGGGCAGAGCAGACATTTGTGCAATATACGAGACTCAAGTCGAGTTGTGAGCCAAGCCGCCACCTCAACCCCCTTGAAAAAAAACCTCCTCCTCCCCCGTCTTCTCAACCCGATTGTTTGTGTTGGCTGCTGAACAATTGAAGTTCGCCGGCGCAAATATAAAAAGTGAGCAAGAGCCAGAGATATATGATACTATATGCGGAGAAAGCGAGACAGAGAGAGAGAAAGCGAGAGCCTCAGCTGATGGTTGTTGTGGTTCCTTTTGTTGCTGTTGTTGTTGCTGGTGGTGGCAGTGGTGGCGGTGGTGGCGGTGGTGCAACGCCTCCATTTGCAAAACTGTGGGCAAAAGTTGGTAAAACGGGAGCGGCAGGAGCTTAACTTAACTTTGCTTTTACTGCGATAAAATGAAAATTGCACACGCGCCATAAATAAGGATTCTCACAAGGATAATTTATAAAACTTTGCTCACAAGCGTTTTACTTATGAGAAGCGAGCGATGCCAGACAACGTACTCTCCACACCTTACAAAAACGCAGAGGGGGGTGGCATAAAGGGGGTTTCACGAGCACTGAAAGAAATGTTATAGGATATAAGGGGAAATTTGGACACAACCTATTTTTAGGGATAATTTTTAGCGCTCATTTTGAATAGTTAATTATATTATTAAATGGAATTTAAGGAAACTAAGGGTGTTCTTAGTAATAAATGGTATATTATCTTTGACATCATGATTAATAATTTCTACTTTTAATTTAGTGATATATCCATTCTTAATTAACCTTGAGTTGTATTCCATTTCGTACTCCATTTTTCACTGTGTTCTCCTGACCATATTCCCCACCTCCTAGCCAAGTTGGTAAATTGCCCAGCAGTTCGCACTCTGACGTATGCACAAGTACCTGACCCCACAGACCTACCTGACCCTGGCATTCGCCATTCCACCCCTTTTCTTCTACAAATGGCCAAAATAGCCGAAATGGCCGAAAGGCCGGAATCCGAATCTGTCGGCCTGGGACACATACTCGCCGGCATTGTAATCGATGTGCGAAATAAACAAAAGCGGACATAATTATCGAGTTATCGCGCGGCGCCTTGCTGCGGGTGGTGTTGTGCCTAACGCCCTTCCGGAGAGGCATCCCCCCTTTCGGTCCTTATAAAGGACTCCCTGCGAAATGAATGGAACTAAGCCCGCACCGAAAATGTTCGTTACGTTGCGACGGCAACGCATCGATATTTATGATGTCATGGATTTTATTGTTGCCTGCTGCAAAATATTCATATGCACACACTCTGTGCTGGCCGAGTGTCCTTTCGTGCCGGGGTCCTCGACACATACACTCCTCCTCTATCCCCCCACACGGAAACAGTAAAATGACCATCAGCAGTACAGGATGTAAATTTTGCAGTAAAACGAGACAACGCACAAGGATATGAATGGGTCAGCAGCGATGGGGATTGGGTGCGGGTGCTGGCCAGTGCGGGTATGGGTTATTGACGTCGGCGATAAGGCGGAAAACAGTGGGAGAGGGTGAAGGAGAGATGCTGCGATAGCCTGGCCAGGATATTCAGAGTCAAATTTGAGCAGGTCGTGGCCTCGCACCCAGTGACCACCCCCTCTAGGTCAGAGGGCAATAAAATGTTGCCGATATTATTTCGCTGGTACCACCGTTTCAGAGCTGGCCAAAAGGAATCTTTTTAAAGCTTAAAAAATATATACTTAAACTAATTTAATCCTATTTTACTAATATTTTTTAACTTAAACATAAGGAAAGTTGATTGTGCTTATATACTTCTTAAAACATAGTTTGTTTTTGTTAGTTAATAACGGCGGCATCACTGCTTTGTCCTATTTTTTTTTCGCTTTGGCTCCCCCTTGGCTTTGTGTGCCTTCCTTTGTTTGCCATTTTAGTACTCGTTTTGCCTATTGCCAAGTTTGATGGGGTGCCCAGCATCAGTTAAGCGCCCAGCAGCAGCATCGGAAGTTGCACATATGCCTCGAACGCGGTTCAGTCCGGTCCGGCCAGTCCGGTTAGGTTTGGTTCAATGATGCGGGCTCTCCGGTGTCGGATTGGCGATGTATCTCCCTTGTTATTGTTGCCGCTGCACTTGAGTTATGCGCATAGATTGAAAATCAGTGATAACCAAAAAAAAAGAATCGCACGAAATGCAGTAACAGCAACAAAAAGCCGGCAAACAAACACGCGCCTCGCAATTGTTTGTTGTTGTTTGCTGTTGGGGGGCGTGGTACCACGAAGTTTGCAGCGCGTGATGCAACACGCCATTATAAAGTTATTAAAAGGGAACAGGCAACAAAATTGGCTAAACCAAAAAAGAGATACCAAAAACAGGCAACAGAGAGGAGCAAGGGGTAGGCATCCCCCCAATATTGCGAATATTTCTGGAATAATGGGACAGGTGCATTAATGGGGAGTGGGGAGGCAAACTTAATTAGCCAAAGAGAGTGCTAAAAAATTAGTGATAATACAGGGAAAATCATACCAATTTACTAATTTTAAATATTTTATTATCAACTATAATAAACAAGACTGAATTTCCAATATTATTTAATATATATATATGTGTATATATTTTATGACAAATTTATTTTTCCTCCCGTCTGCTGACAATCAACTGAAAAAACAAAAAATATATAAAAAATCAAGGAAGCATCAGAGAGAGAGTCAGGGTATTTGCAACAATGCAGAAATTGTTTATGAGATTAAGCTCATAAACTGCGAAAATGCATTTTAATTGAAGTGCAGCTTTGGGACTTAATAATATTTCGATTTTTGCCTTTTTTCCGAGCTCTGTACAGGGGATTTTGTGTCGTTTTTGCACTGTCTGATAGTAAATTTTCCAATATCGGAGCGCAAAAAAGGGAGTTTGTATAAAATGAAGCGAAAGGCCCTGGACAATGGCGTTGATTGTTTGAACTCTCTGCCTCGATGGATGTTTTTCCCATCGTATAATGTATACTCCTTTTTTTTTAGCTGGCAATAAATTGTCAATTGTGAATATTTATGTTGCTGGCAGACATGAATTAGTTTTCACCAACATAAATAGAGAAATGAGATTAATTAACAGCGCTGATGCTAAGAGATGGTTTAGATTAAGCCCTGAGTAATTTGCATTTCCCCCCACAAAACGGATGCGGATGTGTCACTCAAGATGCAGCGGAAATGGCGCGCTAATTGTCCTTCGTCCTTGCAGGAGAAGTTCGGGGTATGCCTCATACATATGGCATGTTTTGCATGAATTCGAAATGAAATGTTGTCTGAAACAAGGCATTTAATTTGTATGGAATCCATCAACGATCCTTTGTCTTGTTTAGCAAGTGAAAAAAAGCAAGTACGAAAATAGGAATAGAAAAGCCCAGACAACAAGGGGAATGTCCCCACTTTCTTGCCATTTTCATGGCTTTGTTCAAAATTACCATCAAGTTGACAGTTCTATGGCGCGTTGACAGTTCACACAAGCACACACAGTTGGCCATATGTAAATGTCGCCAACTCTCTCGTTGGCTCATTCTTGTGGAAAATGTTTTTCTGCAAAACCGCAAAACGGAAGGAAGGAACTACTGGGCAAACGAAACGAAATGAAGAATGTGCCGGGGAGTAAAAAAAAGTACAAAAAAATGTTCCGTAGAAAGGGTAGAAAATACTTGAAAATGCAAATAAATGTATGGTTTTTTTGTTTGGTTCTATTTTCTCCTTCAGACCTTCCACGTCACGAATTCGTCACCGTCCACGTGAAGTGGACGTCGTACCCGTTCACCATTCTAGTTTATTTCCAGTCTGCCACTATTTTTGTCGTTGGCATTTAAAGTGTCACATTTATATGGGACTTTTATTCGGTCCTAGCCACGCAAATGTGTGAATTTCCGTTGCGCCTGGGTTGGAATTTTAAAATGTGCTCCCCTCTTTGACTCATCTTTCGTTTTATTCCGCGGATAAAAGTCACTCAGGTGTTTAAATACAATGGCACTCATCGTCAGTTGAGGAATGAAAACGAAATGAAGGAGAACTGAGAGATGGTGCTATGATATGTTTTCCGGTTTTCTATTTAAATGTAATCCAAAATTAATAACAGAGACAAAGATTTATCAAATTTTTATTGAAATTTTGTAGACACATTTTAAACTCAAAGAAAACCGGAAAAGTTTATTTCGGAAACTAACTCTAAAATTACAGGAAAATGTCCAAAAACTATCCGAATTTGGATCCCTTTAGGATTTGAATTAATATATTTTTCCCAGACCCCAAAGACAGATTGCTTCTTCACAAAGGGAAACTGATAAACCTCATGGGACTGGGAAAATGCCATTTCTTATCGCTGGAGGTAATTGTCAGGCCATAAGAGTCATTCGAACTCCAATTACAATTCGCTTTTCGTTAAAAAATTATAAATATAGAAAAATGGAAACATCCTTGATCCTTGTCTTTGGGAAACATGGCAGCCGCACACAAATGTCGCTATTTTTGGTCGATTTCAATGTTCAAGTACTTCCCACCACTTTACTGCTTTCTCCGCCTTTCTCCGACTCCTCTCACTCTCTATCTCTTTCTCCTTCTCTCTGTTTCTCCTTCACCAGGGAACTGCAACTGAATGTCTCACTAACTAGCGCATATGCGCACATTTCCCTCACATTTCCCTTTATGGACTAAGTACCCTTGAGCCAGCTACAACATGTTCCAATCATAAATCATAATTCAATATGGAGTACGGCCTCCAACCCCAGATATATGTATATATCAGTACATATACATATATATCTGTGTAGAGGGAGGCTGAACATGCATTACAGCAATTCAAATGAAATATGCATTAAAATTGCCCACCAATTGGTAAAATAAAACCCGATCGCTTCTAGGGTTACGCCGAAAAATGAAAGGAAACTCGAACAATTGTGAAGGATACATATTTTTCCAGGAAATTCTATTGGTTTTTCCCTCCTTTTTTGAAGGGGGTCAAGTGTTAATTGTCTTAAATCACAGAAGGATTTGGAATGTCTGGTCAGTTCATGTCTCTATGGTCAGTTTTAAATGTGAGTGTCCTAGGCAAATCCTTGGACATCTTTGGCAATGTTCGAGGTTAACAACTAAACATCGGCAAACTAAAAAACCCCAAAAAGTCCACATAAATTGCCATTGTGATCCTAGTTTTGGCAGGCGAGTGTAGCCAAAAGATTGTCCAGACGGTAAAGGGAGATTAGTCTGAGGATTAAGGGACTGCTCACATGGTTATGCAATATGCACTATCCAGTCTCTCTCTCTCTTTCTCTCGCTCCGTGTGTCTCCTGATCAATTCCCAGACATTTCCCATAAAGAAACTTGGCAATAGTTCGATGACATCGCGTTGCAAGCTGCAACTAAAGATTTAAATGTAAAAATAGCTCCTTATTCATCTGCTCGGCCGGTCCCCAGACCCAATCCCATTTCCATTCAAAGTCCCATACCATTCCATTTCCATTCCTATTCCCGGAACGTGCAATGGCAGCTCGCATGTTGCATGTTGCATGTTGCACCGCGTGTTGCTTTATTTGCATACGAAGACGCTACGGATGGCGGATGCTGCTGAGGGTTGTGGCGCTGCAGACAGATGCTGGAGATTGTTTTCGGGTGCAGGTGAATGGGGGGGAAGGGGGATAGAATAATACAAGCGAAATGCAAATCAGGAGGAGGCACCATGATTTTCAAGGAGTTTGGGTGAAATTTTGAGATATTATAAGGTATATTAGCTCTAAACAGATGGCGAAATATATTAATGGCATAAATTGTCTTCATGTTTGGGTCTAATTCTAATTGAAAACTCTTGAAAAAATATTTCCAATACAAACAAGTTAAAGATTAAAGTTTCCTCTCAAAGTAGAGTATTTCCTCTGCCAACTGGCCTTATTTATCCCATTGTGAAGATCTACCTTAGCTTACCTCTATACAAATGTATATCTACAACCTCTCTGTGTGTATGGAACCTTTCCCATATGGCAGCTCCATCTTCAATCGCTTCTCCCTCCGATTTCAGAGTTCGAATCGCTGTCGGACTTGCCAAAAGATTGGCTTTTGAGATATGCCCACAATAAAACACACAAATAAAACTTGCAAACCTGCAGCGGCAACTGCGACTCACCTCGTATCCCCTTTAACCCTCTGTTGCCCCGAACTGAACTCCTTTTTTCCTACGCTTTACCTTTGCCTGAGTGTTTTGGCTTCTTGGTTGCGTTTTCTTCTGCTTTGCTGGTCCTCCTCCTGGTTGGCGGCAAACCTTTTGTTTATTTTATTATCTTTGGCTATTTGGCTGCTCCCTGCGCTCACCCCTCTCATTGGCCACTGATCCCCCTCGATTCGTTGCCCTCCCCCGCAGCTGCTGGACTCTTTGTATATGGAGTGTGGCGAAAACGCTTAAAACGAAATTTATTTAGTCGGCCCAGGCGGAGGTCGCGCGAGATTCGCAATGCGACAAAAATGCGACTAAAAATAAAGCAAACAAAAAAACGACACAAAACAGCACGCGAAATGAACGGCATAGTGGCAGTGGGAAACTAAAAATAAATAGAAATAGAAAGGCGTTGCCGAAAATTAATTTTATTTTATATATACAGAGGGCATGGTCTGCAGAGTTTATACTTTTTATTCGATTTTTAATACAGTTTTTCAGGAAAATAATACATTGTTTTTAAAAATTTTTAAATGTTTCATTAGCTAAAATAGCTTTAAGAAGTAGCCAAATTGTATGAACAGTATCCAAAGCATCTTCTTCATCTTTTAGATATATTAATTTATAATAAATTCATTTATTATATATTTGTATCTTTCCTGAACAGTTCTATATAGAAAAACACTTTAATTTTCATTAATTCTCTTCATTGTGCTTTGACTTTTAAACTTTCAGAAGTATAGCTTAAAACTAGTCACCGAATCGAAATCAAAATCAAAGTCTGATTCTCAATCCGAATCAGAATCAGCTGCCAAATCCAATTTTATGATGGCGCGCAGACATTTGCATAAATGTTGTTTTGGGGCAGCCAAGAGCGACAGAGATGGCAGCTGTTCAGGACGAAAGAGATGGGGATATGTTGCCCTACAACGACGCAGCATGTGGCAGCCTTGTTGATGTTGTTCATTCAAGGGGGCGGTCTGGGTTATATAGGGGGGACCGCGGCTAGCGGACATGGGACACTGGACATTGCATTGCAATGCGTTGCATGTTCGCCGTGTTCTGCAATTCTCGCATGCAACAGCAAACAGCACGCGAAGACAGATTAGAAACGGACTGGAACCGCGCCTAGCGGGGGGCTAAGGGTTGGGCAACCCAGGGGGTTAAGGGGGTTTTAGGGAGCCGTCTGTTATCATTGCACAAACACAGCGGGCAGCTGCAGTTGCGAATTCTGTTTGCTGGAAAAGCTTCCACTGCATCTAAGCCTCGAATTGAGTGTCGAGGCTTATAAACTCCCATGATCCATGCGAGCTGACTTGGCCCAGAGCTAAATGAATATTGGAAACCCTGCGAAAGTTGATTTGAATTTTACAGAAAACCTTAAAAACAATTTTTACACAATTTTCTTGGGGAGATTACAATCCAAAATCACAGTACTCCTCCTTTGAAGAGTGTTTTGTATTGAAATATGTCCTGAAGCAAAGGCAATGAACAGCAAAACATATTCTTTAAGGAGTATCTTCATTACTCCAACCCTTATTGCCTGCCTTAACCCTTCTGTTTTTTTTTAAACTTCCACAAGTTTAACTGCATTCTGGAGGAAAAATTTGCATATGCTGCCTGTCGACGTCGAAGCAAAAACTTCTTAGCATTTTTGCTTCTTTTGTTTGGCTTTTGTTTTGTTTTGTTTTGCTCCACTTGGCTTTTTCTTGCCTTTTCATTGTTGTTTTGTTCTTAATTCTATTTTTTGTATTTTCCACTCACAACTGTTGGCATTTCCATTTCAACGGGTATGGGAAAACTTGGATTAAAAATACGAGCCGTGAGTTTCCAACAGTTTCTTTCATTTTCTAAAGGATATACAACTTATATATGTGTATAAATATAAATATATTCCACTAAATCCAACAAATACAATTGGTTAACAGCATAATTTAAGCAACTATTGTGGCCAATCCGCCATATTGCAATATTGTTGCTGCAACAGCAGCCGCCGAAAAGGGTTTAATTTCATTTGGAGCTTCGGGGGCCCCTCTGCCAGCTTAACCCCCCTGCTGCCACCTTAACCCTTAAGTGTGTGCTTATGCAGGAGCAGCTCTCGTTCGCTGTTGCTCTGTTATCTGCGAAACTCCATTAGAAAGGCAAAGGAAGCAAATGGCAGCTAACGAAGGCAAACACAAAGGAGCCCGAGGAGCAGCTGGGGGAAAAGCGGTGGCAGACAGAGCAAAAAAAAATAAAAGGAATACAAAAAATATATAAAAAAGCAGAGAACGACGTCGCTTAACGACTTTAAAGAAAAATTAAAAACATCCCAAAAGGAATACATCTTCGCCCAGCTATGGGACTAACGTGGAATGAGGACTTGAGGATCCCGAACCCGCTGTTGCCTCGACTGTGTTGCATGATGTCCATCGCAGTATCGCGGCACCACAGCATCCCAGCATCCGATCCCTGCATCCATCCATCCGTCCTCCTGTCCGCTCCAACATTGTTAGTGGCTCTCGAATTTATTTTAACGAACTAGTTTGGTCACTTCATACAACATTTTTTGCTGCCGCTGGCCCGGGCTAAATTCTTTGGTCGGGGCTTTTTGCGCTGGGTTATAAAATATATTCGCCTTATATAAATAAATAAATTGGTAAATGGCGTTTCATTTGGAGCTCTCCATCCTCATCCTGTACCTGAGCTCTGCTGTTCCCGCTGATGCGATGATAAATGCGACAAAAACCTGTCGCAGTTCCTTCCCTCTGACCAGCAGCAAATTGAATTTATTTGCTCGCAAATGTCCGCAAGATGGAGTTAAGGCCAAAACGGGAACGGGAAAAAAAAGGTTTGCAGACAACAGCAGGGAAGAAATCTAAAAGAGAAGTCACCTTTTATGGCTTACAGCGGTTTGGTTTGGGCCTTGTCTGATTGCCAGCAATGTCGAGTATTTCGATGTCGGTTGCTGCTGACTGTTTCGATGAGAAACCCGCGAGATGTGCAGGGGAATTGGGAATTTTGAATCGAGGTCCGAGATCATTGTCTGCCAACTGGGGAATTGTCAATCATCGTACATGCATGCGGGCTCCAATGAAGACAAATCTTTGATTATATGCGGATACACAGCTAAACTGAAGTTAACGCAAAGGAAAAATTATTAAATTAGAAGATATTTAAAAAGAATCGTCATTTTATCTCTCTAGGCTTCATTTGTGAGCTTAAATAATTAAAGGTTTAAATTATATTTATGGTTTTAAAATATAGAGTTTAAAGTTTCTAGAAAAATCCTTTAAAATTACTCTAAGTAATTTTCTTTTTATTAAATATAACACCATCATCACCGCATAAAGTGTGTTGTTATATAAGTCCCAAAAAAAAAACATGAGATAAACGAAACGGAACCGCTTTTATTTGATTCTTTTTTTACTTTTTGAGAGCCCTGCATGATGATGAGCAACATCAGCAGCGGCAGCAAATAAAACTAAAAAGTAAAAAGGCAACGAAATCGCACCCAAAATGCTTAACGAGCAGCGCAGGCACTTGCAAAATGCTCGCTTCCAAGCAAAAGCAAAAGCACAAGAATTATTTACTTCAAATTCCGAGTGCAACATAGAATTCGTGCAGCCGGAGCAGCAGCAGCAGCAGCAGCAACATGCAATGCGATGCACGGCAGCAACATGTTACGAAAAGGAGCAGCAGCAGAATCCAGGCGGGGAGGGCGGTGAGCTGAAAGGGTGCAAAAGCAGCTAAAACGCCGATAAAAGCAACGATGGCAGTTCAGCTTCGTTTGCTGCTCAGGCGGCCATGTTGCTGATTGCCATTGCTGCTGCTCTGAACGTTGCTGTTGTGTGTTGCAGCGGCAACTCATTGCGAATGCAGCCCAACTGCGCGCCTTTCTCAAGACTTGGTTTCGGCGACGTTCGGCCAGCATCATTACTTCCATTCAAGCTGTTTGGCTTGGCGTGTACATAAAAAATACAACAACAAAAAAATAGCAGAAAATGCTGGGGAAAAAAAATATAAAAAAAGAGCACAAAAAGCGCTGATGTTGCCCCAACCTCAAGCATTTTGGACAATGCGACTGGGCAGCAGCAGGAGGAATTGTTGCCATTGCCATTGCATGTTGCAGCAGCAGCAGCAGCACTGCCAAATAAAGCAAACGCATTGCGAATTCCTCTTGCCTCCTGCCTCCTGCATGTTTTGCGATGCTGCCTTTTAATGATTTAAAATTCCATTTTAAGAATTTTATACTTAATGATGTGTTTTGCGTTGTATAGCATCGTTGTCTGCGGAGTATGGCCCCTTTGGCAAATGGCGATTGTCGTCCTCGTCGTCGTCTTTGCTTTTGATCTAAACGCTGCGTGCTTTCCGTAAATTGCTTTTCGTTGTCGTCGTTTTGGGTCCTGGACTTCGAACCTTTTGTGGAAGCCGCATGAAATGTGTGCGAAGAAGAAAACTTCCTTTTTATCTCGTTGTCTTCCCAAAAAAAAATATACAAAAAGGCAACCAGCGGCGGCAAAATGAAATGCAATTGCAATTGCAGGCATGAAATCGCGGCAACCAAAATATTTGCCAAAAATTAGATTTATGGGTCAGCATCCCAACCCCGCAGCAGGTTGTAAATCAAAAGACAATTTTCACTTTTTTGCAACTGTTGCAAATTTTAAGGAAATGGAAAATTCTATTGACGCATGCAAATTTCACGGAGGCCCGCCCGCTGGCTTTGTTTTTGGCCCAAAGAGCAGGTAAGGGAAAATTCCCGCCAAGTGCGTGCCGAAATATGAATTTTCATAATTTTTGCACAGTTTGCGGTTGTCTAAAAAGGACTTCTGGAATGTCATAAAACAGCTGCAGCGAATATATCATTTTTTTTTTGTTTGTCATATTCCGATAAAAACTGAATGAAACAAAAGAAAAAGGTAAGCCAGGTTGGAGGGTTTTTCCTTTTTGAGATGTTTAGAAAGTGCGTTACATGCTCGGAAATTGTATGTGATTTATGGCAAGAGATATTGGCAAACGGGAGTAGGTCACAGTTCAGTATAAACTGGACTTTTTCCGAGTTCAGAAGGATTTTTTTTCCTTTGGCGCTGCAAAAGTGGAGCTGTGAGCGGCATAAAAATTCAATTATCACTTAATAACAACGAGGAAAATGAAAATTGCACGGGGAGTTCCACAGTTGCAGTTACACCTTGTTATTATTGCTGTTGCTGCTGCGGGGCCAGTTGCAGTTGCAATTGGAATTCCGGGTGGCCAGAAAAAACATTTGCACTTTGCGTTATTAACAGAAAAAGGGTCGTTAAGGCACATTTTAACTTACTTTACAACTTTACACCTTTTACGTGGGTGTATTTTCATTTTAATTATTTCATTCCGAGCAATTACACAGCAGTTGGAGAATGAAAACTTGGTAAATTATGTTTCGAAATCTTCTTTGCTGAAAAATGGCTTTGCAACTAATTGAAACGGTAAAACTTAAGATTTTTCTTCTTTGTAAAATGCATGGCTTAAAACTATATTATCTATTTAATTTAATTTTTAAACTAAACAAAATATTTTCTCTTCCTTTTCTAGGTAAGTGTCAAAACCTTTCTTTAAAAAACAAACAAAAAGAAAAACAAATCCACAAAAAGACATTGACAAAGTGAGTAGATATATATTTATGGTAAAAAACGACAGAGATGAAGCTATACCAGTCATAGTAAGCCCCCTTTTGGAAAAACAATTTTCCGGATTAGACGGAGATGTGAAACAAAAAATTGGGAAAATTACTCATGCATATAGATGCTGATGCTGTGTGCAGAAAAACTTGCAAATTTTCCAAGGCATCCCCCGAGATAGCGAACTCAACGCCCCCATTTAAATTTATTTGCCCAAGTTTACTTTCCCATAGCCCGAAATCAAATCCAATCAATAAGTATCTTAAATAAATTCATGGCAACCACCCGCCCACCACCATCCCTTTGCCATTTCCACCCACTCGGCAGCAGCCACTTAGCTACCTCATTTTTTGTAATGCTAAATAAATTTATTTGCTAATGTAGTTTCTCAGTTTCTCAGCCTTTCCACCTCCCTCTCTTTTTCTCTGGAGAAGTGCAGCCGAGCAGAGAGAATCAGGGAAAAGGGGGAGTCGGCAAACGAAACGGAATGAAAAAGAAACGTTGGTACTTGTTAGTTTTATCTGCATATCATTGAGATAAATTTGGTGCCGATCAACTGTCTGTCCCCGTCTCTTTCCCTTACCCATTCTCCCTCTCTTTCGGCGTCTGTCGGCTGCCGTGTGGCAGCTTTACAAAAAAAAAGTCTGCAGAAAAGCCGCTGATTTGCATACGAAAGTAATTTGATGTCTTGCGAGCAAAACACACTCACTCTGACACACACACACATACTCCTCATTTGGAAAAATAGGGCGTTGGGTGGAAAATTCGCCGGAAAATAAGCCGGTATCGGCATAGGACACGTCATGAGCCACATTTCCCAGTCATCGATAAGCGTACAAATCGGTTGAGAAGAGAAGGAAACGGTGGTTTTCCAAATTAAACGAATCGAAATTCAACAATTTTCTGCCATGAATTTACTTATTTAAACTTGGAATTTATTATTCCCATCAAAAATAAAAAGTTAAATTGAGAAAAATTAATTGAGATATAAATAAGCATTTTAAATTCCTGGCAAATATAAATATTTATTGTTTATTCGATAAACATTAACCAAGATTAATTTCGTTTCCTTTCCCAAATTTCTGAAATACATGCTATAGTTCTCTAAAAATTTCAAAAATGCTTTCTATAAATAAAACAAATACTGATTTATAGATTTCTTTTAAACAGAATAAATTTAAATGGTTTGAATGGATGAAAAATCCACTCCTTGACCAATTTCAGTTCTAAAGAATACACCAATTACTCATTGACCAAATTGAGACCGATTCATCACAGCAAGATTTATGTTAGTTTCCCCCACTGGACACACATGGCATTTTCCTGGTAGCGCCTGCCATAGTTATAGTTTTTCCGGATCCTTCCTAATTTGATTTCTGAAGAATTTTCAATTAACCGATTGTCAGCTTAGCCAACCCCTCTGGTAAGGCTGAACTCATAGAGGGGGGTGGGAACCATTTTGCGAGGCCATAATAGTCGCGGCCATTGTAAAATGGCCGCCACAGAGGGAAAATTTAAATTGAAATTTTCCAAAACTCTTGCCAGCCGTGCCGAGGGGTTCGTGCTCGCATAGTTTTATAGTTGTTTGGTCAGTGCATATGTAGATTTTCAGCTGACCTGACAAAAGGCAATGGCAAATGGCAAATGGCCCTGGCAAATGGCAACCCATCTTGCCCACGCCCCCATTTATTTTCCCCCCTTCCCAGTCACCGTTACCGCCACCGCACAATTTATGGTCCTGCAAAATTCCTGACACTTAATTGTCTGCGTTTAATGAATGAATAAATGCTAGGGGGGATAACCCCATTTCCCCAGACACCATGGCGCACATATTTATAGCTCGGCCGTGGCGGCCATTAACTCTCGATTATTATTAGTTTTGATTCGATTTTTACTTTTTTGATTTTCAGTTTTTAATTGAATTTTAATGAATTTAATGTGGCATGCGTGCGCCGTCGAATGCATTTCACACATTTAAATACGTATAATGTTGGCTGAGAGTTAATTATTTTCGCTAAATTAAATTTTAATCATATTTTTTGGCAGCAATTTATGCGTTGCATGCAACACACTCGGCAACACGCTCGTTTAATTAGTTTACACTACTCCACAAATTTTCGGCCCGTTCCAGTATCCATGAACGCTTCCGTTTCCCCCCACTTTTGAAATTCCGAGCTGCGAGGACGACAAACGTTTTATTTTCGTTATCTTTTTGCCGCAGGCAGCTGCAAATGCCACGCAAATTAAACATGCTACCTTTTTTTTGGTCCTTCCCCTGGCATTCGGCTGGCTGGTTGGTCCTTTTTTGTTGGTTGGTTGCTCGGTTGCCTTGCCTACTGATTTTTTACCTTTCGCTGCCGGTTGACAAAGTGCGCACTCTGTTTTTTCCTTCTTTCTGTTATATATATATTTTTTTTTTTTTTTTTTGGTTTGGAGTTTGCCAGTAGAGCAGAGGGAAGGAGGAGGTGGCATCCGGTTATTAAACACCCACTTATTACCTCTTTTTATTTACATATTCATGCGGGGCGCACTCCCCGCTGCCAGCCTGCCTGCCGGCCTTAATTGGCAGCCTTCTTATTTGGCCACGTAAATTTCCTCCCAGTCCACCCAGCTCCTTGCAACCTGAGCCGAGGCTGCCTCTGCCTCTCTGCTAATCGCATCATAAATATTCAGTGTGGCTTGGCTCGGTTTGGTTTGGTTTTTGATTCCAGTTTTCACACCCTCGGGCGTTCGGGGCGTTTAACGTGCTTTATGTTTGGCCAAACACAAATTGTTGCATACTGCGCGGCGCACGCATGTGAAAAGGGTTCGGGATCGAGCTCGGGATGCTGCTCTGGCTGGACCTGGGCCTGAACCCAGCGCATAAATAATTTCACTAAATTACGCCACATGGAGCGGCGGAAAATACAGTTGAGGGAAAGGGTTCTGAGCCTGCTCTCGCGCCTGTAAATAATTTTTCAAGCAAAAGTTTGTTGAACTTCCCCGCGGCGGCTGCGGGTCCCGCTGCTCGGAAATTAATTGCTTAATTAGTTACGGCCAAACACTTTGAAATATGGCCGACATCGGTCGACTTTTCGTTCACAACGACTCTCAACTGCTCATAATTGCTCTATTAAATGGGCTTATACTCGCCAGTTTTATGTTTTTCTGATTTTTTTTGGGACTTACCAGCTGGGACACTGATGAAAAAAGGAGTCTTATATACATTAATTATAGAATGATTATAAAACATAGAAATATAAAACTTGGAAGCTGCTTTAGTTAAAAAACTAGTTTTAAAATATATTTTTAATAATTTTAATTTTAATTTATTATTAATTTTTTTTTTTTTATAGTTTCATGTATAGGCTACCGTTTTTTTTACAAGTCATTCAAAATATATTTTTCCTTCCCTAATGGCCATAGACAGAGTTTGAGTTGGCCCTTTAAAGCCTTTTCGTTGGCCCTAAGTTATTGGATGACTTTGCCATTAGCCGGGCCATATATCCTATATGGTTCCATAGTCGCCAGTGCAACAAAAACATGTTTTATGTCGCCCCTAATGACCCCGGAGACTCCAGAGATTCGACGAGATGCGAGACTGGAGACTGGAGACTACTCTGTCGACTCTCTCTAGAGCCCGGTCGCACTTAATCGCTTTGAATTGCAAAAGCAAATAATGTGCAAAAAGGCATAAGGATAAAGGATAAACCAAAGCGTCGCCAGCATGTGTGTGTGGTGGTATTTGTGTGTGGCTGTGCGAGTGTCCTGGCGGATCCTTTTTGGGGGCGGTGAGCCGACAAAGACGCCAAAAAGGAGAACCACTGCGGCGACCACTGCAGAATGACGCCATTATTTTGACAAATTTTTTGGCAATCTCTGCTGTTGTTGGCTTTTAGCTGCGACTGCTGTCAGCTTTTGTTGGTTTTTAAATTGCATGCAATAATTCAATTTTATATTTCCGCAAAAAACTTTATCATTTTTATTGGCGAGCAAACTTTTTTTCAGCTTTCCCTCATGGATTAGCGTAAAACGGGGGAGGTCAAGCATTTTCTTTTGGCAAAGATTTTGCATGGATTGTGTGCATGCCATAAATTTATTGATAAATAAATATTTAGTCAAGCCAGAAGAGCGGTGTGGAATTATATTAGGATTATGGGTTCTCAGTGGCTCATAAACAAGATGAAATTCTTAAAGAATTTCAAATAAGGAAATGCCAAATGAAAATATAATAAATAAAAGCTAGTAAATATAATAGAAGTTAAATATTTTAATGGAAATTCTCCAATTAAATAGCATACAAATGATATTACATATTTACAATATATTATTTACTACCAGGAAACTTTAAAAAGGCCAAACTTTCTAACTAATTTGATTAAATAAATTCCTAATAACATGCCAATTTAATCAATATAAAAAGTAGCCACAACAATTGCTTATTTACAATTTTACTTCTTTAAAAAAATAAAATACAAAAAATTGTTTTGCCATTCCCAGTTTCGAACAAATGAAAACAATTTCAACAATTCCGAGTTTATGGCAAACTTTGCTCAATGGACCAAAAATATTTCTCAGTCGCCGGTGGCGCCACAAAACTGTCCCCCATTGTTGGGGATGCTGGGGAACGCTCTCTCGTTTGGCTTTCGGCTTGTGGCAGGCAGATAACAAATATTTGCAGGAAACCCCGAGACCCTTAATTAGTGTAAAGAAGCCCCGCCCCTCTAGCACCTTTTCCTCCTCATAAAATGCGAGCAAGGAAGCAATTTATCAAAGTTTTGTTGCTTAATTGTCGTTTGTGCGGGTGCTTTTTGGGGGGCGGTTAGAGTCCAGTAAAAGTTTTGCCTGGCCTGTGGGCGTATTCCTGCCCCAAGGACGAGTGTAATTATCCTGATAAATGCCGAGCAGATCCCCCCCATCACCATCATTATCGATTTTGCGAGCTCTCTGTGGGCTCTCGAGATATTTTCCACATCATAAATATATAAGTACGCAAAGTACGGCGGCTGCCTGAGTAAACACACGGGTGTCGGTGTCGGTCTCAGTGTCCCGGCCATCGCCCGTCACATTTATAACAATTTAAAATTGCTCGAAAAAATGGCAATAAAATCCCACAGACAAACGAAATTACGTGACCAATGTGTTTTATTACGATTTTATTGCGAAAATGCCAAGAAGAAGTCAGGTTCGTGCGGCGTTCCCTCCTCGGTGGGTGAGACCGCAAATATGAGACTTGCTTGCGTCTGGGATGGCGGTGGAGGTGGAGCGGCCGCAGATTATTTATCTTTCGGCTGAAATCGGAACAGAAGCGCAAGGAGGCAAAAACGGGAGCAGGAGCAGGACAGGACAGTAGAGGGAACACACAGCAGCACGGGGTGGCACGTGAGTCGCCGAGGGTTGCTCGGAAAGTTTGGTCGCGATTTATGCCCATTCTTCACGGCGCTACGCCGCATCAGGTTAATGCACAATTTATGAGGAAAAACATGAGCACGAGCAGGAAAAAAAAACAAAGCCTTTAATTGGATTCACGTTGGGAATATAATATATATCAGCTGCCTCAGCAGCAGGTCTATCATATCGAGTAACACAAGTAACTCCAGTCACCATCCCTCTGGGTTCGGACATGGACATGGGCAAAGGGGTTGGTTAAACCATAAATGGCCAAGCTCTAACGCCCCTTTAGAGCTATTGGTCTATTGAAAATGTATTTTGTTGTCCACAACATTTTATTAAGTAATTTGCATAAATTTCCAGGGCCATATGCTGTCCTAGAACTCAATTTGGGAAAGGGTAAAGAAGGGTAATTAATGTTGGGAATTAAAGAAAAATTGGACAACCAAAAAATCATGCTAACTGAACCAGAATTATACCATTATAATGGTTAATTTATAAATCCCAAAAGGACCTATGCCGCTGACCTTTCTTGAGGCATTTTCCCAAGGTTTCAAGAGCTGTTAATCCCAACACTTCTATAAGCGATAAAGCTTTAAGATTATGCTTCTATTGGTTAGGAAAATTCTTTCCTCAGGTCAACCTTCTACTCTAAAAACAAACCTTGAACTCACCCCTGTACAATTACCCGCCCCCTAGGTTTTTCCTGACCAATCTAGATGGCCCGATCTAATGGCTTTCCATATTTTTGATTAGTCCGCTCCAATTCCGGACTTTCTGACCATCAATCCCTCCGCTCCGTCAGCTGCCCTTCACCTGCTGCAATCCATCTTGGATAATAGTTAGTGCTGCCATATTGTCCGTACTCCCCCCAGTCGTATATTGATTAAAGGTAGGGAAAATAAATTGCTGCCCTCGCGCAGGGGCGGCGGTTATGTATAAAATGTAATTTTCAACAAATTATAGCAATTTTTATGCTTATAGAAAAGCGCATTCAGCTTGCAATTTGCTGCACTCGCTAACCCTAAAGGGTAAAGAGCGATTACTTTTATTATTCAACCGGACTGTGGACGGCAATGGACTGAACTGGACTGTGATGGCCGGGAGGGACAGGGACAGGGACTGAGACAGACCCAGACAGAGGTGCTCTCCCGGGGTCAATTCCTTTAAAATCGCCAACTGATTGATGGGTGCCTAGGCAATATATATGTTTCGTAAATTGCGCACAGATATTATAATACCGCAAACTGTATTATTACGGACAAGGAATGTCCTCCCGCTTGGTCTGTCAGGTTTTTATTTCCTCTGTACTCTAGCAGAAGGATTATTTGGGTATCTTGTATATAACTCAAGCGGAAGAAGGAGTTTCGAAAGAATTATAATGATATTTACTGATTTAGAACTATTTTTAATAAAAGAATTTTGCAGAGAAATATAAGAGGATATCTTCATAATATCCCTGCATCCTATAGGAATCATTTTTCCCTTCTCCGCAACTAGACTTCCTTATTCGTTTTCTCCTTTTGCTCGCTTCCCTGTCGTAAATCGGCCGAAACTGTCCACAGTTCTTAACTCATTTGGCCTGGCCAGGCGCTGAAAGAGCCAAGGCATAACGCGCGACGTTTATTGGCTGCGTCTGGCCATTTATTTCACTCCTATGATCGCTGGCGGAAGCCATTAAAGCCACCACCACCGAGCGACCGACCGACCGACCGGCTTCTTATTTTACCTGCCCTCGAAACTGGAAAACCGGTTGGCGGCTGGATGGCAAACGACAACAGCAACCATGGAAACCATTTGGCCAGCAATTCATCAGCTGCATCTTTTGGCGACCCATTAGAGCGTCGCTTCCACTTCACTCCACGTGGACATGGACCCCTCTCTCTCCCAGTGTCCGCAGGTTAATCATATGCGCAAGTGCCAAAAGCCGATCCCAGCCGGTTTGGCCAGTCTTCTTTCTGTTTGCAGTCTGTGTGTGGTCTCGGCCATGTCTATGAGGCATCATCTCAAGCCCCGTACCTCCCGTGCCCGGGAGCTCCCCACCCCTCCCAGATCTCAACGGCGATCATCGGGCCTAAGCACAGTCATTAGTTTAATTGCACTGTTTATGGACGAGCAATGCCGAGCAGGTTGGGTTCCGCTTATTACCATTTCGCATGCCGCTCGTCCATTGCGGTGCGATGTTGTTGTTTAAGCAGTGTTGTTTTAAATTAAATTAAATTTAACATCGGTTAATAGAAAATTTATGCAGGGATAGGAGTGAGTGTTGCACTAATGGAAGCTGAAGGCAGCTCTTACTTAAGAGTGAAATAAATGAAAGAAAATTCAGCTTTGAAGGGTTGTAAACAATAATTAAATAATATGGTCTTCTGCTATGAAAAGCAAATAATATTATTTCTGTTATTAAAGCTTGATTTTAGTTAAATATTAATGGGATGGAATGTTAATTGCTATTTCTGATTTAAGCTTGATTTTGTAGGATTTTTAGGAAGATATTCCCAAGGAAGTGGATAAATCTTCAGAAAAATATGTATTATATTAGATAAAGATATAATTAAATATATTTTAAAGAATATGGAATATTTTTGTGTTCAATATATATACAACTAACTTATGCTTTATACATATATAGAGAAAGTTGATTCTCAAGGATATTTGATATTAAACAAATACCATAAAAATCTAATGAAAAACCATAAAAACTAACAAATCTAATATCGATCAAGATTTTCAAACTCTTGTAATCTCCGGTGAAAATCAAAAGAAAATTCAACAAATTGCACATAATGTTAACAATCAATTTTGGCCTGGCTTATCGTGGACAGAAATCGCGACGATTGCGAGCAGCAAAACATTTAGAAGCAAATAATTTCAAAGCGTACTTAAAATCAATTTACTTAATAACCGGGCAATTTGAATAGAGGGGGGCTGGGATCCACCGAAACGCATGTCTACACCGGGCCAGGCTAAACATGTTGCATGCCGCTCAATTCATTTTGGCATGCGAATAATAATTTCCAGCCAAAGCAGAACAATGGCCGCAAAGCGTTGCACTTGTAAAAAGCACAACAAGAACAACAGTGCAACAACAGCGGGAACGCTTAATAATAGTTGTTCCGACACATACCAAAAAGAGAGCCTCCTCCTAGCCGGCGGGTAATCGTTTTACTCACCCGGCAAACTGGCAACCAGCGACCAACCCGGCCAACAACTACTGCCAGCGACGAGCAATTTGAAGGCACAACAGCAACAAACCGGCCAAAACAAATCAACGGCAACAGCAACCTGCTGACCAGTCGCCGACGAGCTCTCTCTTCTTATGCACTGGGGGAAAAGGACAATAAAAATTCTATATTTTTTGGGGAAAATGTAATCATTAGAGTTATTATTGAAATATACCCTTGAAGGCATTAATAATAATATTTAAAGTTACGTTCAGTTGTCTAAAGAACTAATTATTAAATAAAAGCAACCCTTTAGACAATATTTTGTGTAATTTTTTGCAACTGATATTCATTTTAATACAGATTTCCACGTTTTGTTTGCAGATTAAACAGGATTTTATTAGATTTGTTTATGCTGATTTTTATTTATTATAATATATTATATATTTATTAAAAATATAATTTTTATTTCCCTTTTTTCCGTGTCCATCGGCATTGCGATGGTCATCGGGTCTCGTTCCTTTTTCACGCGCCCAGGAGCGTGTCCCTGCCCTGTCCAGTTCCTGTCCCTGCTCCTGCTCCTGTGCCTGTCCCTGCTCCTCTCCCTATCCCTGCTCATTGCCATGGTCCGTGTTCGCATGCGAAGGAAGCGAAAATATGCAATGTCGGACTAAATTGTTTGGGGGCCCCGCGATTCCCCCTATACTATATTCCCTTGCACAGTATTCCCGCCGATTTCCAAGTCGGCAAGTGCAATCAACTTTGGCTGCCTCTCGGCGTGCATAATTCGCTGTTGCCCGTTGCTTGTTGCTTAAATTGCAAATTTATAATAAATAGAAGGCTGTCCCGATCGCTGCTCTTTCCTTTCCACCTCTTCCCTCCCGGGAGTTTGCCATTTGGGTGGGTGAGGAACTCGCATTTCATTTCAGTTAAGGCCTTCGTTTACTTGGCAAGAATTGGTTCTGCTCTTTAAGCACTTAATCTCGCTATTTATTTAATCACAAGTTGCTTAAATGGAAGATGGGAAAGATAGTAATTCGGATAGGTATTATAATTAAGTAAGAGCATTGTTGTAAATAATTAAAATAATAATTGGAATTAAAACTATTATTTTAACATGCTTTCTTTATTGTTTATTTCTCTGCATTTTCTTTAAATCATTCAAATTAGAATTTATTTAACATAAAATTTATTGATAACTAACTTGCTTAAATTTTGTTTTAAAATTGTTTGTCAATAAAATCCTAAATGTTTTCTTTAAGAAATCAATTTGAAAGATAAAAACAAAAGCTATAAATTAAATCCAATCACTTGGCCATTTGTTATCCCCTAAGCTTGATTTGAAAACAAAATTGCTTTTAAAAACCAATAAATTGATGTATACCTAACGCCTTTATTATTTAAATAATGGTTTTGCTCTCTCTCGTCTCCTATCGCTCGACTAATTAAACCCAAGCCAGAAATATACAACTCCAAGCGTACGAATTTATTTTTAGCAACTTATTTGTCAAATCCACTTGACTATGGTCAAGTTTTTGCTACTGCCAGATAGTCGTATGAATTTATATATATTTTATATATATACACTGCAAGTATGTGTGCTTTTTCTAGTTGGTTTTTCTGCAAAAGCATTCAGCATTTTAGGGCAGAGTTTGTTTTGTGGCTATTTTATTGCATATATTTTGTATAATATGAGGGTAACAACAACAAGGACAACATAAATGCCAAAAAATATATACGAATATATATAGTATACAGTGTGTGTGTGTGTGTGTGTGGAGAGATAAAAGTGCCAGGGCAACTTGTCATAATAAATTCGTTGCTAGAGCTGCGCTGCGCTGGCTTTTGCCTTTTTTATTTATGCGCTTTTCATAAAACACAATAGCTTTTGTTTAATAACGCTGCGATTTATTTTTTGTATTTTTTTGCTTTTTGTTGTCGGTGCAACAGCATCCAAAGAGAGCAGCCTTAATGAAGCCAGACCAAAGCAGACAGCAGAGCAATTTCATGGGCTTCGATTTTTAACTTTTGTTATTTTCTTTCTCGATTTTTGCAATTAATAATTTGCATAAATTTATGTTCGCTTTAATAATCTGTTAACTATGAAAACAAAGAGCTTGTGCCGGGATTGCATGCTGCTGTGGAAAGTCCGAGCAAAAAGTTTATCAATGACTGCACAGGCCCACAAATAACCATCGTCCGGCGATGCAAATAAACTGCAACACTGTTTAGAGACTGCAATTCCCTCAATTCCCTTCTCTCTTTCAAAAACAATGTGCAGCATTCGAATGATTAAAACAGCTCCGGAATGCCAAAATGCCGTAGCCACAGCACAGCACAGGCCTGGCCAGTTCAGTCTTAGTTCAGACGGCCAGTTCTGGCCAGGCCAACACCACCACAACAACAACAACTGGCCCTCTCACTGTGTGTGCGCCACGTTAATCTTTGAAAATCCGAGTGCTGTATGCGGTATTATGCGAAAATTTATCTGATTTAACACCTAATATACAATAACTTAATATGCAGTGTGCTCCGGCACTTGCACGAGCTGCCCAGGCCTGCAGTCATCCACCAAAGCCGGGTCCCAGCCCAGTCCAGACTCCTGGCCCCAGCGCCAACTCCTCACCCAATGCCGTCGCTATTCCATCTGGCAGGCGGGGATCATGGCCATAGGACCAGGCACTGTGGAGTTAAGCAGGCGGTTGAGAGTACTAAATCCATATGGAAAAGTGTTTTCCATCGTTATCGATGCTTATGTTTCTAATAACTAATTTATGCTTTCAATTACAATTTTAATTTTGAAATTATTCTTACTTAAATTATATATTCTTTTTTAAGCAATATTTCTTCACAAGCTTAGCTTTATAATAAATCAAAATGTAATCATTAAAAACCCATTTTGTCCCATTGTATTCACAACAACAAAAACTGCAAACTGCAATGCTCAGCGCGCCCATTTTGCGCCCAAAAAAGCTCCAACAATTGCGGCTGGACTTATATACAAACACACACACATATAGGCTGACAAACACATATGCACACTGCAGTGTCCTGTCCCTCCCCCGTTAACCCCTTAACCTCTATTAGTCTCCCCCCGCCCGAAACCTACAATGTGCGTTTCGAATGCTGGGCTTCTCTCTCTGGTATGCGGCGTTTGGAAAATGTGAATATGAACTGCATAAATCTTGCAGGGCGGCACTCTTTGCCACTGCGCCTAAAACCCCCTTCAACCCCTTCAGCGGGGTAAGACCCCCATCTGCCTCCACCGGAAAACTCCCATCCAAACTCTCCCCATGCAAGGCTTTACGGCTTTTCGGCTTCGTACTCGCCGTTGACTCGCTCAAAATGGAAACGGAGAAAAAAATAGCAGGCTCGCCGCTGGCGCTGAAGCGAGCTCTAGTCCTTGTGATGCACTGAAAAAAAATCTATAAATATTTTATACTGCTTCTCGGAGAAGTAAAGAATGTTTGTGTGTGAATAGCTTGAAAATGGAATAAATATTGTATATACCTTTGTTACCTTACATTTTCCTAAAATCTCTCCAGTTTTTTGCTTTAAAGAATTATTCATTTAAACTTAAGTTCATATTCAAGTATTTCTCTCTGTGTACAGCGCACATATTCCTGTGCCGACCGACCAAGATATATGGCTATAGGTAGTTGGAGCGCAAATGCGAATAGAATGTGGCGGCATCAAAGTTCAGCTCACTTACTCACCCGGCGATGATGGCCAACGGGGAAGGTTAGGAATGGAGGATGAGGAGCAGGGCATCGGGAGTGGGCTGAAGGACTTTAGTTTGCTGCAGTTTTATGCGTCGAATTTTGCAGACGAACAGCGAGGAGGGAGTTGGTAGTAGTCCGAACTGGACGACGGGGTCTAGCCAGGGTCATAACTCTCATATTATTATGCATTCATATCGCCATTTTAATCACACTCACACATGCAGCCGAGGGGAATTCGGCGGATGGGATGCCTGTGAGCGATATGAGATTGGGATTAGGGGTAAAGCCATTGCCATTCGATTGACCATCGGAGCCAGACAACGACTTACAACCTGTGAATGGCGGAAGCCCAGGAGGCTTAGCCTTTGTACAGAGAACGAAGGCTTTTGTTTTTACTTAAATTTTATCAATTTTTATTTGCTTAAATTATTAAAAAAAACTATCCAGTAAATGTTAAAATTATTAAGCAATTTCGATGTGGTTATATTTATTGATAAACTGTAAGTGCCTCCTTCCTTCGCAAAACCCATTTTCCGTGTGGATATAATAATGGCAATCAGTTTTCCACACCATTTCCACTGCCGGCATATGTCGCAGTGTGTTGCGAAAATCTATATAATTTGTAGCTAAACAAATTCCAACTGCGCTGCCGTTGTGTGTACATTGTGGAAGTAACACTTTGAGGCCCCCCAATGATTTATTACCCAATTTTACTGCCATGTTTTCTTAATTTCGCATTCGACATTTCCCTTGCACCTCCATGCCGTCTCGGCCATGCGCATGGCACCCACTCACACCACCCGCAACCGCCCACAACCACCCACTCCCACCCTTCGGGGGTTCGTGTACCGTTAGATGGTGGATTGTAACTCAACGAAATAAAATAAAACACGCACCAAAGCACATTCATCCCTCGAGAAATATCGCTTATTTGGTCGGTAATAATTCTTGGCCTGTGTGCGCCAGGCCCGAAAAAACCCACCCACTTTTTCTAGCAACCTCCACCCCCAACCCATGGTGTATCCTTCGAGTAAAACAAAAGGCAGCATCTTTTCTTCCCTTTTCTTCCTGCGCCTGGCCACGTGCGTGAGAGGCAGCAGGAGCGGGTGGAGGGCGTGGCACGCCCAAGGAAAGGAGAAAGTTTTTCGGCTGAAGCAACTTGAGCAAGACGCATGGCCCCGGGAAATTCCGGGAGTTGGAAAAGCGGACAGGCAGGCAGGCTGGCAGGCAGGAGACTCCTCTTCCAAGGTAAAAGGCGGGAAGGGGAGAGAGCAGCCGGGCGGAAGGAGAAAGAGAGCAAATTTTTCTCTCGTAGACACTTTTTACGAAATATTTCATCGAAATGTGTCCCTGGTGTAACATTTAATATTAAAGGTGGGCGGATGCGGTGGCCAGACGGGTGCCTGCGAGCGGCGAGAAAAGCTGGGAAAGCTGGGCGGGCTCCTTATAAATTAGCCTTATTCTCCAAGACATTTTGTTGCGAATAAAGCAGGAGAAAGTTTACGAAATGAACCGAAGGCAAGATCCAGGGACTGAGACGGGAAAGGAGACAAGTGCAGGAGGCGGGCAGCAGGGAAATTCCTGGGACAAGAAAATAACCAATGAAAAGAATAGAATGGCATGGAAAAGAGTGGCAAATGAAGCGGAGACCGCTAAAAACTTAAACCAATAAATCACAAGTTAATTACAAGAGCGAGTATTAACTCAAGGCACTGCAACCGCATGGCAGCCCAATCTTAAACTCAAACTCCAACTCTCTGAGTCGAGCATCCCCCCCTTAGAAGGAGAGCTACAAATTCCATAATTATATTTTATGCGATTTATTTGTTTCTCGTTGTCATGTCTGTTTGCCCAAAGATAATGGCGGCGCCTTCTCCGTTCATTTATCGGCCACCGAAAGGCCTCTCCCATCCCCTTCCAACCCCAATTGTCGTCATGTGTTTCAACCATTTTAATTGCCCAACTTTTCTCGAGGGGAATGGGGGTGCTGCAACCGATGCGGGCGGTCCGGGGAGAACCCTCTAAATCTCTCGGACCCCTTCTCAGCTCGATTTATGTCTGGCAAATTTAATTGCGCCCCTCGCGTTAGCAAACAAATCATATTAATTATGATTATTCATTTTATTGGCTTCCCATCTGCAATTGTTCTGGCTTCTTTAAGATCTGAATAAAGGGGATTATATGTATAATGGAGTAGTTTTTTAAGAAGAATAATTCCAGGGAATTTAAAAATAACAAATATGAACTTGGTATCAAAAATAAATTAAGGACAACAGAACTAAATCCTTAAAGATATTTCATAAAATAAATCCCCTAATTTGTTTAGTCTTAAAGAGCTTTAAATATAAAATATTCAAAAGGAAATCCAGCTTAATTTTCTCTGGTTGTTAAAGCCTATTGCCACTCTACAGTGCAATCACCCCCCGACAATTATAAGTGTATATATTTAATTTGATGGTCTATTTACCATATTCATGATGTCACTTCTATGGCATCACTCTCATAACTTTAAAAACTTTTCTTTCGAAAAGTTTCGCCTTGGCATTGGCAGCTGCTCAAGGCGAATCGGGGCGGAATTTTCACTTTGTAAGACTAAAGTTTTCATTGCCCTCTCAAGATTGCGTGTGGGCAATGTTTTTCTTGGTCTGGACTTCTTTTCGTTTCGATTCGCCGCTCTGTTTACTGTTTTTATTTACCTTATATTTTTCGGTGGGTTTTTGCCAACTAATTTACATATCCCCACACACCACCACCACGCCATCCATCTAAGCGCCCTCGCCATTTATTCATTAATTCAAAGTCCTGCGACATAAATTAGTTAACTTGGACTTTGTGTTTTGCGCTGGAGAATTTTAATGTGGATTCCCCGGGGAACTGACATCTTTTCCCTATATTTTTTTTGTATCTTTTCTCTTGGAAGGAAGCGGGGCTTTAGCTGCGGTTTCTTTCGCTGAAGTGCATGTTTTCCTGGGAAGAGAAAAAGAAAAAGGCAAACAACAACAATTGAAACTCCGGCGAGGGCGGCGGTGCCAAGTCAAGTAGAAAAATACTCGTACAATGCAATAATACAGCAACAAAAACGAAGAAAAACCAAACCGAAACCAACCAATAAACGAGAAAAAAATAACTGAAGGGTATAAGCCACGACTATGAGGTACTTAGTGTGATTTTATTATACATTTTAACTTTATGGGAAGATGAACAAACAATTATTAAGCTGAGCAAACATTGAATATTTATTTAAACAAACTAAAGTATTAGTATCTCCAAGTACCTTTAAAACTGCTTTACACTTATTAAAATAATTCCTTTGATGGAGCACTTAGAGTCCTTGAAATTCAAGCCTTTTTATAGACTTCCTGAGGTCTCATACACCCCCTGTAATCTGTATACACTGGGTATACAAAAAAAGCAACATTGTAAAATGAAACAACGGGCGTGAACTCGGCCTGGGTTGGTTGGACAAAGTTTTCCTTTTGCCACGTTTCTTTTTTTTCTGTAGCTCGCCGCTCTCCGTTTTGTTTTGGGCCTGCAACAATCTTGAACATTTTGGTGCTGTCTTTTGCCGGGCAGAATGGGTCTCGGATCGGTAGAATGGGACTGGAGAATGTGGGCCGCAGGCGGAAACACCCAATACAAGTCACAGCTGGATTTATGTCATGCCTTTAATTGGCTGCTGTGCCGATGTCGAACGCGGAGAGGAGTCCCCTCCTGTACCAGTCGCAGTCCCCAGTACCCATTCCCCCGATGCTCGGTACCAGTTTTGGTCCTGCTCTTCCGAAAGCAACAATTCTCTGCCTTCATCCATTAGCTGAAAAATCGAGTTTTTTCCTTTGCCTCTCTCCTTTTTTTTTTGTTTTTTGTTCTTTCTGCAGACTAAAAAACACAAGTGGCAGTATTTTGTGCTGGCTGGAGTCTCGGGTATCCGGGATTCTGGCGGGGCAGCAATTAAAACGAAATTTTTCTGCCTGCCGCGCGGCCATCTTCGGGGATTTTGCGATGGCAATTAAAAACGAATTTTGCGCGGCTTCATTAGGCGATTTTGTATTGCGAATTGCGAATGCCGCCGAATGCCATTCGAAGGCGGTGGCTGGGTGCCAGCTTAAATATTCATATGAGCCAGACTTCCAAACGTTAAGGCGGCATGAGGTATGATGGCCAGATACATTTGCAGATGCAGATACAGATACAGATGCCGTTGCCGATAGACCCCATCAAGTGGCAGCTGTTGCGGGGCGCATTCAAATTAAATTCAATAAATTTTTTACCCATATTTTCCGGTCGCTTTGCAGCACTTGCTGAAGTCAAACAAGCATCGAAATATCAACACTTCCAAGAGGGGGCTTTCGGGGGGATTGAGGGAAAGGGTTGAGGCGGCAGAAGCCGCTCTTGAGGCCGTCTGCGCCCCACTTGGAATTTATGCGCTCCGGCGACAACATATGGTCACGTAAATTCATGCGACAATATACGATATGATGTCACACACACATGACTCGGTGCTTTATTTTTTATGCAAAACGTTGTAGGGATTTTTTTCTCTGTTTTGGTTTTTTACTCTCCTTATTTTCTTTTTTTTTTCTTTTTTAATATGTGAGAAGAGACTTGAAGCGCCTGGGATAAATGCAGGGTGGCGGAGAGAGAGGGGTCTGATTTACGACAGACAGCCGGCCGCCATTCGCTTAAGTTAATAAGCGTGCCCAGGCGGGAGGAGATACATCCATTCCGAAAAGGAAAGCTTATCTGGCAGATATTATCAGAGCGAGGAAAGCAAAAAAAAAAAGAAAATAGATACAAACAATAATGTTTTATAACAAATTTGTTGGAGTCAGGGAAAGGGGATCGTAAACCTTGATATTATTGCTATTTTTAAGAATAAATCAGTTCAAATATAGCTTACTTATGGAATATACTGTCTTTAAACTACCAATAAATGATACTACTTTAAATATTTAATGATAAATTCCTTACCAATCGTGATAGGGTCATTTTCATTCTGCACAAACCTTCACTTGACATATATCCCTTTAAGGGACCTTCAGTATTTATCATGTATGAGCTGCTAGAAATGTCACAATATTTTGCACAATTTCTCGGACCCTCGATTCACCTCGGACTCATACCTCAGCCAGCTATTGGCCAGAAAATTATTGCCCGCCCTGCAGCGTTTGGCAGAGTGTGAAATTGGCAAGGAGCAAAATGAAAAACTTTTGGCCAGACCAAATAGAGACGAAGAGAACTTAGGGGAGGGAAAGTTTGCAGTTGTGGCCAGCCAGCAGCCAGCCAGCCAGCAGCCTGCCAAGTTCATAATTTCCCAAGAAGATTTCACAAAATATTAGTTAAACAAAACATAAACCAAAACCTTGCAGACGTTTGTGCATACAAACGTGGGCTAAATCACCTAAAAGCATGCAACATAATTCACCCGACGCCAGCTCCTTGGAGCACCAGCACACACTCACTCGCTGGCACAAGCATATCCTGGCGGTGGGATGCTCACAGGAGCATCAGCATACCAAGAAGCGACGAAGCTCAACGTTTCCGTTTCCTCAAGCGCCACTCCAGCATCCTGCCGCCCACTTTTAATGGCCTCGAGTTCAGTTTTCGGCAGTTTGGGGATCGTCTTTTGCATGTGCAAGCTAAGTGAATCGCTTGAGGCGGTTGAGGGGGTTCCATGCCAAGGAGCACGCATGCCAGCCTGCCGGGTAGTGGGTCTCGGTGGGGATAACAACAACAACAACGCAACAACAACCAAGGTTGACATTAGCGGGCACGGCGCACAACGAAACCCAATTAGAACAAAGATATACGACACCAGAGCGAGGCGACGAAACAACATGGAAAATGTAGACCCTCGACGCAAGTGGGGCCATTTCCATGGACGTACTTATGGGGGGGAAAAAGTAAATAATTTAAATTCAGCAAGAAATTTAGATTGGAAAAGGATAAATGAAGAGGAGGCAACAGGAAAGTATTCCTTATAAAAAATATGAAAGATTGAAAATCGAATTATTGCATTTTTAACGTTAATCCTTTTCCTTTTCTCTGTTTGCCTTTAACAACTTTAATGTCTACGTCCCTGGCCATCTTGGCTCCTCCTTGGCCGCCTCATCCTTACTGCTCCTGCTACTCCTTCCGATCCCGTTACTGCTCCCAAAACCTGCCTGCTCCCTTTCAACAATGAAGCGTGTAATTACAAGCGTAAACGCTGTGTGTGTGGGTGGGTGGTGGACCAAAAATCACACGACAGGAGACATTTTTTGAAAAGGGTTGAGCTGAGTTATATCGGAGTCGGAGTTGGTGGTGGCTGGTGGTGCAGAGGTGAAGGCGGCACATACTCGTACGTACGCGTCGCAGCGCATAATTACTTTACAAGTTCATTATAAACCATCATAAATCTATGAAGGAGCCGCATAGAGCCCGCGCGACGACTTACAATGGAAATGGAAATTTTCAACCTTAGCACTTTCTTTCCTGGGACAATGTCCAACCCCCTCGATCCCAGTTGAGCCGTAAATTCTTTGTCTGAGGGATGGGCGAGAAACAATGGCGAGTAATTCACTTGCGAAAATGTTATTGATTACGAAACAGGACGATGGCAACAACTGCGGCACCCGGAATCGACCAACTGCATCCCCATGTGCGGGATACAATGGCATAAATGGGGATCTTTAAGGGGATAGATAAAGCAGAGAGATGAATTAAATATTTAAGAAAATATTAAGGGAGTTAGAATAGGCAAATAGCTAGTTGTTGTCTGTCAAAATTGTATATTTTTTATCAAATCAACTTTGAATTTGCACAATTTCTACCTTATTAAAAGGCAAATAAATCACTTTTATTTACTAAATTTATTTTAAAATATATATTTTGATTTAAAGGATACATTCCTCTCCTATTTACCCCACTGTTTCCATTGGTTCCCTGGCACCTTTTGCTCCTTTTTGTCGATTTTGCGCAAAAGCAATTTGAGCATAAATCTTCCCAACGACAAACTCGCCGCCTGACACACACGCCACACACACTCTCAGAAAACACCGAATAGGAGTGCAACTTTTGTGCAATGGACGCGGCAGGAATCGGAATCGGTATAGGAATGGGTTTGGATGCGGAATATGGGATATGGCGAGTTGCAAGCTCGAAATTAACTGTTAGTTTCACACGTTCTGAACTGAAATAAAAACAACTACAACTGGCGAGGGAAAAGGTGTGGAAAAAGAAAGGAATTGTTGCTCTTAACTTTCACTTTTCACACACACACCAGGAAGGGAAAAACTAACTGGGGAGCAGCAGCTGCTGTGACCCCAAAAGGCCGAACCCAAAACCCGAATTCGACACCGCGCCGAATGCCATCGCAGTCTCCGTCTCCATCTCCAGCTTCAGCTGTTTTCCGCCCACAAGTCTGGACCATAAGTTTGTCGTTTAGTTGGAGGGCAAATAAAAATAAAAACTTCAAGTGCCAATTATGTGTGAAATTCCGACACTTTTCGCTTGTTTACTTTTATGCGCCCTTAATGAAGTTTCTGCTTTTGCTGCATAACCTTTCTTCTCCCCTTTCTCACATGTGCAAGTGGGTGTTTTTGTGGGTTGTAATAAGAGTCTGGAAAATGTTAAGCCATGTCGGAAGTTGGTTTAATTAATTAGTGGAAAAGGTAAGCTATAGAAATTTCACTAGACCAAGATGATGAGCCATATTATAAGGTAACAGCGGTCATTTTGAGACATAAGAGTATCTATTTTATGAAGGTTTCAAATAATAATTTTAATCTGTTAGGGGTTTACATTAAGTATTATTATTTTATACATTTTCTTTAGTAATTTTCATTCTTATTTTTACCCTAAAACCCACCCTTCAACCCCAAATAAAATTACAAAACATTAAAGCACACCCCTCAATTGAGAGTTGAAAAAACCAATTAAAAACGCATTCAATGCGATTTTCTTAAAACTGAAAACCAGATGAAAGAAGGCCGCCTTCCAGCCATGTTGCAAACGAGTGGGCGTGTCATATCTGTGGGGCGCAATCGCAGGCAATTAAAAGATACTCAGATACACAAATGGCGTTGCAGCCGCCGTCTGATTAGTATCTTAAAGCTTCCTTTCCCTCTGACAAAAAAAAAAACATAAACAATCTGAAGTCTTATCAGAGTTGGCAGCCATTTTCCTTATTTATTTCTTTGACTACGAATCGTTAGTTAGATTTGACACTTGGCGCTGATTTTTATTGGCCCGTTTTTCGGTTGAGTAGCGGAAATGTTGCACATTTCCGTTTGCCAAGCGGCCATAACTTCCATCGATAATTATCGGGGGACAACAGGAGATGACGTCAGATACATTGACTTGGAAGGGGGTGAGGAGGAGACTTTCCGATTGCTGTGAATTGTGCGTTTTTAGTTTTTGTCTAATGAGCTCTGAAATCGTGAATATATTGCCAACGGCGATGTTCTCCACAGATATGAAACAGCTTGACATCGTGCCACTTTATTTATTTATTCGCTGTCCAAGTCTGCTGTCTTCTGTCTCGGGATTTTGCGCTTTTGCAGAACAGAGAAATAGACTGAGACAAAATTGAAATTTTATAAATTAAATTAAGAAAAAAGCTGTAAATTTTATTGTCGAAATTTGAAGTTAGCATCTTAAGTTAAAAACAAATAAAGTTTCAAAAGAAAACATTGTGGCTTCATCAGTTTCTATCGCTTAAACTACGTTTAACTCTTTTTAATTGATTCACAGCTATGTTTTTTAGCTATGAATACTATAAAAATATAATGTCTCTCCCCACTTTGTTCAGTGTATAAACTGAAACAGAAATCCCCCATTGAACAGCTTCATCTTCGTAGTCACGCTTTGCTCGCATCTTCCTCAAATGCCTTTGCTTGTGCTTCGCATTTGAACTGTTAAAAATTTTTGGTCCAAGAGAGATACAGATACACAGATACATCTGTATCTCTCAATCTTCATCGATGCGTTCCGCCAGCTGTCGCTGCTGCCTGTATCTGTATCTGTGTATCTGTGAGGATGAAACTGGAAATGGAAATAGAACTTGAAACGGAGCCAAAATAGAGTCGTTGATTATTTTAATGATGATGCCGAGGTTAAAGCACGATGGGAAGGCGTTCCGCACTCACACACTCCGCCAGATATATATATATATTTATATATATATATGTATTTCTACAAGCCCCTAGATGGTTAGGGGGGTCTATGTAAATATGGAAATGGCGTGTCGCGTTCACATATATTTTCGGTCTCGTCTTCTTTTTTTGGGGAGAAAGGGGTTCGCCGTTCGCCGTTCGACGTTCGGCGTTCACATCGCTCATTAATTGAGCTATTAAGATAAACCCACATAAAATGCCGCGTTCAGCTTCGACGCCCAATGGGCCTGCCTGAACTCTAGGCTCGCCGGCTTGGGGCACTGGGTCAGTCAGCCAAAAGGCTGGTTGGCTGCTCGGTGTGCCAATGATGGCATTATTATACAATTCACATACGAAATAGAGACAATAAACAGTCAAATGTATTCATTCATACACAAATTGGCTTTTAATTGCCATGACAAGGGGGCAGGTCGGCCGAAAAGTGATCATGATCATGAAAGGGAAAATGTTAAGCGTATGGAAATTGAGAACTAGCGGAAAGTTGATAGATATTAAATATATAAACTTTTTACCTTTAAAAACAATGAACAGAAATTAGGAAGCAAAAAAACTAAACCCTTTTGTATTAACCTCTAAATGAGAACTGCATTGCCTTTCGCCCCTATTTTTCTGAACCTTCTTGACTTAATTTTTCCCCTAAAAAATACAACAAAAGTCCCTGCTAAATTGCAAGCTCAACTTAATACTCGCTCGTAACTCAAAACTGGGTTGGATCCAGTGAAGATCGCGCTGGTCAGTGGCCCTGACTGAATCGAGGCGACCTGCTACCTGTTGCTGCTACCTCTTGCAATGAATTATTTTAATGACGAGCGAGAGAGAGCCCCTTCGACGAGGATCCTGGGCATGCGTAAGATGCGCCGCCGCCATGTCCCGGTCCAATTCAAGTGGAACCAGTTTCCTTGCATTTCTCAGATCATCATCAGTTCGCAGCCATTGGGAGCTGCGCTTGCAAGCACAAAATTACCAAAAAATAAAAAATAAAAGGCACTAAGAGAGGGTACAACAAAAATAATAAAGTAAGCAAAACGTGCGTGAGGCTTAAGACTGTTCGTTAAGCGGATTTTATCGGCGATCTGGCAGAAATTTCTCCCCAAGAAGGTGCCCTTTTTACCAAAAAAAAAAACCCGAACTCTTTTTCGGCCACAATTACGTTGAATTGCAATTTGGGAGGCTGTACGCGCCACGAATTCCGCGATCAAGCCAACCGATTCCTCGTGCGAATAATTCCATTTGGCACATCATTTTTGGGCAGAGAGAAAAACCCAATTACCACACGTTAAAAATATAAGGAAATATTATTTAAAACGAAAGAACAAAGTTGAATTGAAGTTAAGTTGAATTTGAGAAGTAGAGTTCTTCAAAACCTTTAAATATTTTCCTAGTTGCCACCTCCAGAGTTTTACCTCAGCCTCCGAAAAGCAATTAAACACTGATTGCCTAGCCACCTAGTTGGAAGCCTGTGTCTGAGTCTGAATTTGGATTTGAATTTGAGAAAAATTGAAAATTCAGTTCCTGGCTGCGACAGACATAAGATATTGCCCAAGTTGGGGGTGCACACCCTAAACGTGTATCTCAAAATTTGATAACCACACCGGCAGGAGCAGTGGCAGTGGAAGTGGCAATGGCAGTTGCCTCGTTGCAGTTGCAGCTGCAATTTCAGGTTGCAGGCCACAGAATACGGATGTATGCCGAAGATTGCGTTCGTGTTTGCGTTTGGAAATTGCAACTCAATTGCGCATTTGCCACCGCAAGCATCAATATCTGGCATAGGCGTAGTCCTATAATCACGTCTCTGGAGCCAAGGAATCCGGGCTAGGCCGAAGCCACTCCCTTACTCTCCCCTTGGAGACTCCAAATCGTACTCCCTGCGGCCAATTTAATTGACAGATTTAGTGGTGCTCGATTGGCAGTGCGGAAAATTAGTTTTCCGTCTCCCAGAAGCTGACTTTCTGTGGCGCCGTCGCATTTAATTGTTTTATAGACACTCGAATTCCAGGGCCATGTACAAAGCCCACCTATCTATCTAGCTAGCTATCTAACTATATATATATATGCCTTGGCTATGTATCCGGCAGATGCGAGTGGGTGTGTATGTGTATAGTACATCATACAGGCAAGGTGGAACACGCCCCTGACAAACACGCACGAAAATAGATTTAATTAAATTGCGAATAAAATGCGTGAGTTGCTAGGAGCCGGGGGACACGGGCACATGTGTGTGCCAAGCCAACCAATTAATCGATGGCCAATCGATTTCTCTGGCCGATTTTCGGCAGCTTTCTCCCAAAAAGGGTTCCTGCCTGATGTCCTTTTTTATTTCTTAGAAAAGGAAATTAATTTCCGGTTGGCCCGGAGACCTTATTGATGGGTTCCCATAAGTCGTAGGTAAGAAAGTGGTAATTTCGTATGGTTATGAACTAAGAAGAAAGTTTAAATGAAATTAAACAAATATATTTTATTGATATTAAGCATTTATAAATTTAATTTTTATTTAGAATAGTATTCTTGTATTCTATCTGTTCTTAGGCACTCTCAATATGCCTTGTACGTGCATTCAAATTCCCAGTAATCGCAGCGCATCTAAATATTTGTACCTTAGGGATACCAGGAATAGGCCAAAAGTATCTCAGAGGGCTCCCTGAAATTCCTGGAGAGCAGAGGAGCTCCTCATCAAGATAGCACGTGACGATGACAAAAACAAAACATAAATTAGAAAAAGTGAGATTTGGGGAAACCGAAAAACAAAATCGAATTAGATACAAGAAGTGTTCTCGCACATACAGACACACACGCGTATATATCCCCTAGATATACTACATATATATATATTCTCTATTATAATAGACGCTTAGATCACACGTTGTGCCGCATGCAACATGGAGTCTCAGCGTCACCTGGAGATTTATGGCCGCTTGCAACGCTCCGAAAATGGGGGTTGTCCAGATAGAGATGGCGAGAGGAAGACACACCCAGAGCGAGACAAGTATAGATATAGATATCGCTTCGTTTCGGTTCAAAGTTCGCTGCAAATGGGAAACACGTAAACTGTCAAAACTTTAAATCCCTGAGGAATTTAAGTTAAAAAATATAACACGTACTGGGGACTTGGGCACAGCTGTGCTACCCGAAAAAATACAAAAAACAAAATATCCAAGAGACGACAAAACCTTGAAAATGTATCTTCGGGGCGAAGGAAAACCAGGCAAGGCCCCCATGGAAAGCCAACTGGAACAGAATAAATATTTGGAAAAAAAAGATTTCCTCCTCCCTCATCCAGCCTCCGACTCCCCCTTTTTTTTGGCTCGTTTAAATTATCTACGAGAAATTTCGCGCCTTGCCATACAAAGTTTTATTGTGCCGCAGCCACACCCCACTCGCCCCGCACATACCAGCATTTAAATTATGTACTTAGAAATACACAAAAATTTTCCAAAAGTCTACAAAAGAAAATGGCACAGCTCAGGGCAGGCACACAGCAGGACGTAGCGAGGAGCCAGCAAAATGAATTTCGCACTTTTTCGCATAATAAATTTCGAAACTTGGCCAGCACTGGAAGAAAAAAATCTAAGCGGAGGCAGAACAAAAAAAAATAAAAGAAAAAATATATCCAGGCAAAGCAAAGTTTCGTAAAAAGTTTATTTTTTGCATATACAAAGCAAAGGATGGGGAAGGAGCTGGAATAGTCGACTGCCGAGTGACAAATTCCATTTAAAATTGCCGAGCAAAGCTCACGTTCACGTACTACTCCTCAAGGCGTACTCCTGCAGCCTCCTGCTCCTAACGAACTCCTAAATAAAATGAAACTTTTCGCTAAACCTCAGCGTGATGTATTCCAGGAGAACAACGCCGGCAAAAGGAGCACGGCACGACTCTGCCGGGGATTTAAGTTAATCAGCAAACAGGTTTAGAGCTAAATAAATTTATTTATGCCCTTTACGCTTTTGGTTTTTTGCTCGCTCAGAAGTGCTAAGGGGGAGGGAGGAAAGTGGGTATTCCGAGTTTACTTCAGAATTCTTGGAGGCACCCATCTTGGTTTAATTGAAATTCCTATAACAGATTAAATAAACAATTTTGTGTATAATACTCTTTAAGCTGTAAGGAGTGAGCAGGTTGAGGGAACAAATTAGACTGAAACTTTGATAAAAAGTTAAATATTTATCTGTGTTATCTAAAAAAAGTTTATTTATTATTTGTATTATTATTTTATTACCTAGAAAGTCTTTCAAGTCTTTAAAGTCTTTTGAATCTGTGATTTTAAGACTTTATTATTTATTTAATATGAGAAAGGCAATTTTAATAATAAATATAATCCCATTTAAAATTAAACATTTATTTTTATTGTTCTGCTGGATAGGAGTTTTTCCCCGAGTTCCATTTTCCGACAAATTGCCACAAACTGACGCATTGCAAATCTTGTGACCTGTCACTGGCCAATTTTCTCGCACATTAAATCGGTGTTTATAATTCTCGCAAGGCATTTATAAAAATAAAGCCCCATTAAGCAAATTTATCGGGGCGAGTTGTATACCATCCACATATAGATGATAATTTCTTTGTTTCGGATCCACTGACCATTTTATTTCGCATATCATTTTTATAGACTATAAAATTTTTACGCCATTTATTTGCACTGGCAATAACGGTACGAGTACCTGTGTGTGTGTGAGTGAAAGATAAATGCGTTTTCACTTTATGACTTTCGTGTCGGCATAAATTTGTTAATACCTTTAGGCCAAATTTATAACATAATAAATGCTCATAATATTTAACTTAACATTGTGCCCAGGCCCAGGCACCGAGAGAGAGAGAAAGACCGAAATGCGAAAGTCAACATGGATGTATGGCATGGCGATAAAATCAGACATCGTCTGGTTCTGCTCAAGCATCAGGTGGACTTGCAGGGAGGGACGGAGGGAGCTGGAGTGCACACACGAAATTGAGTTATTGCACTTGAAGGCAAATTAAACTTCATAAATATTTAAAATCAGAGATTAAACACGGCATTGTGCTGCTGACTGAGGGCCCAGCTCTGCGCCTCCCGCCTCTCGTGTTGCCAATTAAAGGGGCATTATCTGGCATAACTGCTATTTAAGTAGCCACATTCGCAATCTCCCCAGTGCCGAATGCTCGCACGTTTCTCCTTTCAATTTTAATGTTTGCTGCTGCAATGACAGCACAGCAAAGCACAGAAGGAGCAGCAGCAGCAATGCAACCGCACAGCAGCAGCAGCAACATCCAACATCCACTCTTGCGGTGCAGCGGCAAACGATCAATTTAAAGTAACGATCTCGATCTCGGCGGAGAAACAAAAACCACAACTGCAAATGGCAAATGGCGATACTCGTAAAAATGAAATGTATTTCTTTTTTTTTTTTTTTTTTGCTGCTTATACTCTACTCCTGGAGATTTCCTTTCCTTTCCTTGGCCCATGTTCCGGCCTACGTTCGAGCTGCTTGATGATGGCTTGCAAAAAAGCAGAATTTATATTTACGACTTTGGCTAAAAAGACAACGGCGAACAGCAAACAAATGCTGAGCAGCTCGTTACAATTTTTCAATTTAATTTAGACGATCATTGGCCAAAATATAAAGACTGCCTTGTACTTGTTTTAAATGGAATTTTAGGATAATTAACAGCTCTTCGTATATATAAACATATATAGGAAAATCGTGAAGCCTTTTAACTTCTGTAAAAAGAATCTCTTACATACTATGTCAATGTCTTTTGAAAAGTGGATGTCAGGATATTAAATATTTCTGAAAACTATAATAATAATTCCATTTAATTAAATCTACTTTCATTCTTTCTTTTTTCATAGGCACAAATGGTCTGCGAAGACGCGGCCGGCAGACATACACCCGCTACCAGACACTGGAGCTGGAAAAGGAGTTCCACACGAATCACTATCTGACCCGCCGGAGGAGAATCGAGATGGCGCACGCGCTGTGCCTGACGGAGAGGCAGATCAAGATCTGGTTCCAGAATCGGCGGATGAAGCTGAAGAAGGAGATCCAGGCGATTAAGGAGCTGAATGAGCAGGAGAAGCAGGCGCAGGCTCAGAAGGCGGCGGCGGCAGCAGCAGCGGCGGCGGCGGTCCAGGGCGGACATCTAGATCAGAATTAGGACGAATTGGAATGCCGATATGCAGATACAAATGCAGATGGAGATGCATATGCATATGCAGATACAGATACAGAATACAGATACAAAGCAACAACTATATATTGTAAACAAATGAACACTATTTACTTAAATGAATAATATTTAAAAATATTTTGATGGTACTTGTGCGAATACGAAACTTAACCTAAATCGAACCTAATGGAATTATTTCACGAAGCGTTTGAGCAGCAACCGAAAATACGTAAATGAAGGCAAAACTACAAACTAAATAACTAGGCTAAGTAAATGAAAGTAGTGGAATGAACCTACTTAGATATAAAAACACAACAACAATTTTAATTTAGTTCCAAACGAAAGAAATGAAAGAAAATCAATGTAGAAATTCGCAAGCGTAAGATTTATGTTTAGACCCCGTAGAGAGGATCATCATCGCTCGAGATCGAACCCCTGTTCTGCCCCTTTGTTGCTTACTGCTAATTTTAAATTAATTTTCGCAAAAAAATACTCAAAAATTGTCTAAGAAAAAGAAAAAACAAAACTGTTGAACGCAGGCAAAATTCTGTTGATATGAATTTTTGGTTAAAACCAGTTTTAAACCAATTTAAGATACGTAACAACAAACAAAAATCGAAAAACTATTAAACTTTAACTTAAATATAAATAGAATTTGTTAGCAAAGTAAACATATTACCAGAGTTTGTCGGAGGAGGATCGATTCGGATATTTGAATGTGTGTATAGTTTGTGCTTACCGAATACAATAATGCAATTTTAGTTAACTCTGTTTATTTTATAACAAATTTGTTTAGTTCTCGCCCCCAAAACGACTAAAGTGAAGCTGTTTTTTTAAGTAATGTGTAGTGTGTTTACCTTTTAAATTAAATTAATAATTAATTTTATTATTATTATGTTTAGTTTAATGACGAAGCGTTTATGAGATTATCTGACAGAGACGACGAGGAGATACAAACGGCAAACGCCAAATAAATTATTGGTTTTGAAAAAATCTAAACAAAATCTAAAAAAAAAACAACAACAACAAAGAGAAAAATTTAATTATTGTGTTATTATTTTAGTTCTGCCATTGCAATTTTCCTTTCCGTTCTGAGTTGTTTGAGAGCTTGATGAGAGTGTTGGCATCCGAAATTGTTTTTGATCTCGTTCCGTTAATTGATCGTAAGTTGTACGCTCCAAGGCGATACCCCATACCGATAACGATAACGATACCGATAAAGATAACGATACCATATATAGTTTAGTGGATGTGGATCCAACGAGCTGTGCTCCGCGCGTCCCCCCCGAAACTTGATCCTTCAGTTGAGTTTCCGAACTTATCCCAGTTTTGGGGCCATCCGAAACGATGCCCTGCACAAGATGTATACGTAACTAGAGCCTAAGATCCGAATATAGATATACATATATATAAATCTTGATATATATATATATATATATATATATATTTATGTATTTATATGTGGAAATTGAGTATAAAAGCGGACAAACAATAAGAGAGCGAGAGTAATATCTGCGCGATGGAGGCGGATGCAAATACGTAAATAAGTATAAGTTAAATGTTATAGATTTTAAATGTAGCCCAGATACGTTAATGTACACATACACTGAGCAAAACGAGAACGAGGACGAGTGAGGCACAGCAGGAGAAGAAGCGTGGACCGCCACCGCAAACCAAGAATAGACGCTAAAATACAATACTTAACAATTTAAATGTGGATTATTGTAGCAACAGATATACGTAAATAGAGACAGATTCGGTGGAAACATCCTACACTTACCTACTACTTTCTACGTAATACCAGTGCATTCGTAGCACCATACTCGCTACGTACGTGTACATTGCTAGTGGCTTTTACCTTACACTCTCTCCGATCCGAGATTGGGATTACCACTTTTCCTAGAACTACCTACCAGATACTTTGCAGCTACATTTTCTACTCGTATCCCCCTCCCCGCATGATGATTGGACCCCGCAGCCCCCCGTTTATACTTAATCTATGTAACTCTAATTTAAAGCCATTCTATGTTAGCTCCGTAAGTTGTAAATTATCAATATGAACTATACGTAAAGAGAAACACAAAACAAACAGCAACCAGTGAGAATGTGGAAAATGAAACAAATAAATTAAACGAAACGATTTAAACAATTTATGAAATGTCTTTGAAATCGGTGAATTGAAAGGGTTTGCTATATATTTCTATATAATTTAGAATCTTTTTAAGTATCCAAAATTGGGTTTCCTTACGGAGATAGAATTTGTTTTAATTTGAATTCCTTCCAGTAACAGCACCATCTAGCGGAATATTTTCGAATAATTACGAACGGTCGGTAATAAGGAGCACAATTTGTGAAAGCAGTTCTAACTGAATTCTGACAGCAGTGTGCCAAATTTGAATTATTATTGAATAAATTATATACAGGGGAAAATCAATGTTATATGACTTTTTTTTCCACTAAAAAAATGCAGAAAACCTTTTAGATATGTAGTTTATTTTTCTGCAATCATCGATGATATTCACCCTCTACCTAATATTTTAGATCATGAGGGGATAAAATAGCAAAAAAGCCTGTTATTGCCAAACAAATTATATATTCTGATTAAAATCCTAATTAACTAATAATAAAATACTGAGAAAAACAAAAGAAAATATTTCTTCCAATTATTAAATTGTTAATTGAAATTGTTAAAAATTTTATTATTTTGTTTCATTTTAAATTCAGTATCGAAAGCTTGCCGAATTTAAATTAATAATTATAATTATTTGCTTTAATTATGGTTTTTATTTGGATGAATTTGTCCAAAAAAGTTAACATATAAATCAATTTTCTTAAGGTTTTTCAGACACTTCCGAAATGCTTTCCTTCCAAGTAAATTTGCAAAGGAAATCCAGAACCTAAGATCTTAAACATGCAAACCCCATGAAAAACCCCCACAAGATTTTTAAGAGATTTCACACTTATAATGCTAACACTTCTGAGAAACCAAGCTCATTGAATCTCATTGATTCGAGCTCGGCGCTCTTAAAACGTGTTCCGCGACTGTTATTATTATTATTAGATCCAGCTTAAACCCAGCTCGACAGATCAGTTCCCTTTGTGAGCTCGCTCTGGCTCGTTCTAAGCGTCACAGCACATGCTCCTCCCCGGTCGACTCAATCAGTACGCATTTAATTTAAGCGGCTCACACCTATGTATATGTGAGTGTCGTGTGCCCCAAGTGCATTGCTACATAGTGCATAAAAAAGTTCATAAAAGAGTTTACCCCAGGAAAAATGCAGCTCAAATCTGGATTAACCAGAGGTCTCCTGTTCCTTTGCGCGATTTCGTCCAGAATCGGAGCAAGTGAGTAAAGTTCAAAATGATAATACAGATCGGACGAAAATAAACACTCACTGCACATACATTGCGGGGCTGAATATGTATTGAGTATGCTGTTGGTTCCCCACAAGCCAAGAGAGAAACCCCCTCAAAACGAGATTCGTATCTTGAGCCGGTTCATCTTGAAGTCGCGCGACGCACTGGCATCAGTCATCTTTGTTTATCTCCAGCGATTCTCCCAGGGAAAGAGAAATTAATAGCGGCAAAGTCGGGTTCAGTGCTAGTGATTACGGAACTAAATAATATTAAAAACGTGATTTAATATATTATAATAAGAACGCTTACAACGAAGGTGTTCAAGTGAGTGAGACTGGGTTTTAACGATCGATTAGAACTATAAAAACTATAACTAAGGTTTAGTTTGAAGGGTTTTAACCTTTTAATATGACAAATGTATTAACATTTTCTGTGGTTGCTAATTATCATTATGAAATTAGTCACAAACTGGTTGTTTCTTCACTGAGACAATGATTTTAATGTTACAAGAGAAATCCTTTCAATAAACCTTCGTTTGCAGTATTAGCCGAATGTGACGACACACAGTTTGAGTGCGACAACGGCAGCTGCATCTCCTCCTATGATGTATGCAACGGCGATAAGAACTGCCCGGATGGTTCCGATGAGACAGCAATGACCTGCATCTCCCAGCGGGAGCATTGCAACAAGCCATTCTTCCAGTGTACCTACGGAGCCTGCGTTATCGGAACGGCGGGGTGCAATGGGGTCAAGGAGTGCGCGGATGGATCCGATGAGACGCGGTTCCGTTGTGGCAACATCGACGATCAAAATCAGTTCGAACGTCGACTTCAGGGCAATTGTCAGTAAGTAGAAAATTGTGGAAATTATAAGATAATTTAAAAATTCAAAAACAAACTATCTGTAAAAATTTCATGGCTTTCAAGTTGCAAAGTAATACATTTCTAAGAATCGTGCATATAAATATATATTTAATAATTAAAGCCTGGCTGCAATCATTTGATTTATTATTCTATTTATTCTAATCAATACAGACTGCTTGTTTTGATTTACTTTTTATTGTAATTCCAAGAAAATGCAATTTATACTTCATGAAACAAATGTACATACTCGTACATATATCTTTTCATTAATTAAAAACCCACTTTCTTAATCTTACCTATAGGGAAAATGAGTTCAAGTGCCCCTCCGGAATTTGTTTGGATAAGATCAATTTTCTGTGCAACGGTAAGGACGACTGTGCGGATGGCTCCGCATTTGACGAGTCCGTGGAGCTCTGCGGACACTTGCACTGTCCGGCTTACTCCTTCAGATGCGGCACTGGCGCCTGCATTGCCGGTTCAATGAAATGCAATGGTGTCGACGACTGTTTCGACGGATCTGACGAGGCCCCGCTGCTCTGCAACACCACGCGGAAGATAACAGGTCCAACTCCAGTCGCCGTTGACATTCTGCAGTCTCAGCTGGGCTGTCCACTGCCGCTTGGCGAAGAACGCCCCATCCTAAAGGGACGTGGTGGCGTTATCCTAACCGGACCCATTACCCATGGTCTAGTGAAATTCTCCTGCGAAAAGGGACATGTACTTGAGGGCGATACATCCAGCTATTGTGCCAATAGGAAATGGGGTAACTCCTTGATTCCGAAATGCGTGAGTGAGTAGCGTTTATTGAGATATTAAGTCCTGTCAAGATCTATTTATAAATAAACATTTATAATCACAGAATACTGCAAATCGGAGGGCGAGTTTGAAGGATACTCCACGATAGCCTTGTGCATCTACGCTGGCCAGAAGGTGGACTGCCGCAAGCCTTACCATCCGCCTGGCACCGAGGTGCAGTTCGTCTGTGCCAACGGCTTCAAGGCTGACGGTGCCCTGCCGGACATGAAGTGCATGAGGGGCGGCTACTGGAACCGTCAACGCCAGCGCTGCCAGCAGGAGTGCGGCCAGATTGCCACGCCCACCAAGAGCTTCTCGGCCAACGGCTATACCATCAACAACACTGTGGTGCCTTGGCATGTGGGACTGTAAGTGGCATAACAATTATATATAGTTTCTAATAATAATTAAGCAATTACCTTTAGGTATGTGTGGCACAACGAAAGGGACTACCACTTCCAGTGTGGCGGCTCCCTGCTGACACCGGACCTCGTCATTACCGCTGCTCATTGCGTATACAACGAGGCGACCCGTCTGGCGTACAGCTTCGATACCTTCCAGGTGATTGCGGCCAAGTTCTACCGCAACTATAATGACACCACGCCGGACGACCGGATTCGCAATGTGACTTTCATAGAGATAGCGCGGTGAGTAACAAAAGGCATATTTAAACCAAGTATGTCAAGTATTATTATTATTATTTACCAGTGAATACCAGGGACGCAGTCAGGACTTTTATCAGGATTTGGCCCTGCTGACCCTCAACGAGCCCTTCGAGCTCAGTCATGTGATCCGACCCATTTGCGTGAAATTCGTCAGTTTTGCAGAAAAAGAGACCGTCACCGATGAGCGGCTGGGCAAGTTCGCCGGATGGAGCATCGATAACCGGCACGAGCTACAGTTTGTGCCGGCTGTTTCCAAGGCGAACATCCTGTGCCGGCCGAAACTGCGGGACATCAAGTCCGACAAGTTCTGCATATTCACGCAGGGCAAGTCTCTGGCCTGCCAAGGTGACAGCGGTGGAGGATTTACCGCAGTGCAGGAGACCCTCGAGTTCTCGGGCCGCTCAAGCACCCGCCACTTCCTTTTTGGAGTAATTAGCAACGCCCCCAATGCGGACCAGTGCGCCCACAGCCTGACCGTGCTGACCAACATCCAGCACTTTGAGGACATGATACTTAAGGCGATGATCAACAGTGTTAATACGCGATCTTAAGCTGCAAGTGATTAGATTGATATATGTCCCTTACGAATTTAGCCTTAATGTCCAATAAAACTAGTCTCAGGAAGATGGGCCCATTTTTAATTATGCTTAGTTTTTATTTATGGATATTTCGGCCAGATTGATATATAGGATGCGGTTCCTCTCCTTAGTCTCCTCGGTATGTTTGTTTTTAATTTCTTTGTTTGAATTTAAAAGTTAAAAGCTCATATTTACTGTCATCACTAATAATATCGATAGTTTTGTGATCGATAAATAGTTTAAAGCTTAAAAATAACAACAAAAGATAAACAAATGTTATGACTAATGGCCGTTTCATTATCAAAATTAAATCAAAATGTCAACAATTTACTGCGGCTACAACCCGCCGCCTTCCAATTTCAATACCTTCTTCTCGGAAAAGTATGAAGACCGCCTTAAACGACTTCCTGGATTCGGGAAAATGCGAAAATCCTGGGAAGAATCCAACAAGCGGCCAATTCTCATAGTGCTCCATGTTTTTGCCGATGACATTGGAGCCCTGGAGAAGTGGATGGACATGGCTTACCAGCTGGCAAACCCCAATGGTCTCGGCCAGGTGATGGACTTTTACGTGGACGATGTATGGGCAGCGTATATCTTCAACGAGGAGGATTTCGCCTTCTTCCGTGGTGACGATGGCTGCTCCGTTGACGCTCCCCCGCTAATTTACGGGGTGACTGCCTCGGGAGAAGTGTACTTCTTTGGCGAGTTCTCGGGACCCAAAACCCCAAATTTGGAACTTCTGAAGGGATTCTGCAGGCAGGTGACAGAGGGAAAAGTCGAGGAACCCAGCTGCCGGGAGTCTCAAGTGGAGCATGTTGACCTGGCCCGCTGGAACGAACTGATTTACGCCACCGATGATGACATTGCCGTGTTGTTCTATAATTCCCTGCAGAATGGCTTGGAAGCAAACAGTTCTATAAAGCAGAGTCTAAGCAGACTTGCTGATTGCCTTAAGCAGGAGGAGGCAGTGCGTCTGTACCAGATGGACCTGCGGGGCGGAAGTGCGCCGAAAAAGTTTAGCGTAGAATCGACACCTGCCTTCTTCTTCCTGCGAGGGGCCCAGAAGCATAATCCAATCCAATGCAAATATAATCTAGACCATTTTACTATGCTGAAATTCGTGGCCGAAAATGCCAGCGAGGAGCTGAACTACTATAACCGACGGGGCCACCGCAAGCTCCACGCAGAACTGTTCGCCCACATGAAGGAATATTTTGATTTAAACAATAAGATACGATATTTTATGTGAGAGTTCCGTGAATTCTTGAAACCTGGACTGTGTTATGCCAAAGACATTAGAATATATGTGTGTATAATGTCTTTGGTTATGCCCTTCTCTGCGATAATAAACTTAAAGTTTATGTGCAAATTCAAATCTTTAGCGCTACCATCTATATATCGCCATAAACAGGGATGATTTTTTCCAATGATTTTCTATCGAAATGCTTAAATTAACAACAAATTGTTTAAAAGACAATAAAATTGCTGTTTTCTTGGACCACAGAAAACTAATTGACGAATCCTATGGCGACTTTAAGCTTAGATCTGAGCTTTTCCAATTCCAAGCCAAGAGACAGACGCAGGAAGACGGGGAAAAGCGGTCGAGGAAGCGCAAGAGGAACGCCGGCGAGGGAGACACTTCATCATCGGAGGATTTGCAGCTAGTCAATGGGTATTTGGAGCTCCTGCCCCAGCCTGTGGCCCCGGATGACACTCCCCCCATAGCCAGGCACTGGGAGGATCCGTATAATCTGCCCCAGCTTCATGGAGCCAACGAAAGCGGCAGAATGCAGCGGTTCCAGTGCCCAGTTGATACTGAAAAGGTTTACCTCATTCCCGACCGGGCCCGCTTCTACAATCACAATGTGGATCAGCTTCCAGCACTTCTGCCCCAACTCCTGCCTGCCTACGATCTGATTGTGCTGGATCCTCCCTGGCGGAACAAGTACATACGTCGTCTGAAGCGGGCCAAACAGGAACTGGGCTACGCCATGATGTACAATGACCAGCTGTCGCTCATTCCGATTTCCCAGCTTGCCCACCCTCGATCCTTGGTAGCCATCTGGTGCACGAATTCGGGGCAGCATCAAACGGCCCTAGAGCAGCAACTCCTGCCCAGCTGGCACCTCCGACTGCTGCACAAACTACGTTGGTACAAGCTCAGCTCGGACCATCATCAACTGATTGCTCCCCCACTGGCAGATGTAACCCAGAAGCAGCCCTACGAGATGCTTTATGTGGCCTGCCATGCCGATGCCCCAGCGGGTTTTGGCGAGGCAATAAGGAACACCGAGATGCTGCTCAGCGTGCCCAGTATTGTGCATTCCCACAAGCCACCTCTGCTAGACTGGCTTAGGGAACATCTTCAGCCCAAGGAGCCCAACTGTTTGGAGCTGTTTGCCCGCTACCTGCAGCCGCAGTTTACCTCCGTTGGCTTGGAGGTTCTCAAGTTGATGGACGAAAGGTTGTACGAAATCGGAACAGATGAACCGAAAAATATAGAATTTTAATAATAAACATCAAGGCCACTATGAGTTTTAACAATTTTATTTGTGTGTACTGTTAATGAGAGCAAATGCAGCAGAATTTGTGTGTGTAGGCAGTCCGGAGACGAGGTTCCAGCCGTGGGAGGAGTCCGCATCGACCAGGCCGAACTAAATGTTAGACATTTGAAAGTGGCGTGTGTGTTTTTTGTTTGTTTTCTTTTGGGTGTTAAATTAAGTATTAAAGGATAGTAAGCATTATTAATACACGTGGTTGATCGCAGGCTACTCTACTCCTGGCCCTGGGCCATGGCGGCCGGGTTGGTGGGCTCATTGCCGCCGCGTTTCTTCGATCCAGAGACGATGTCGTCGATGCGCAGCAGCAGAATGGCCGTCTCAACGGCAGTCTTGTACGTCTGCAACTTGACGGCCAGCGGTTCCCAAATGTTCTTCACGTTCATGTCCACAATTTCGCCGGACTCGCCATCAATGCCCCAGGCGCAGACACTGTCGCCGGTGTGAGAGGCGTGCTTGGCGCGCAGGGCAGTCAGGGCGCGGATCGTGTTGGCTCCACAGTTCTGGGCCAGCGTGCGCGGTATGATCTCCAGGGCATGAGCCACCGCCGTGTACGGGCCCTTGACCTGCTTGCGGGTCAGCAGCTGGGAGGCAGCCATCTCCACGGCTCCGCCGCCGGCTACCAGACGCGGCTCCAGAACCAGGTTGCGAGCCACATGCAGAGCGTCCTGCAGGTTACGCTCCGTCTCGTTCAGGATATCCTTGCTGGCACCGCGCAGCAGGATGGTACAGGCCTTGGGGTCCTTGCACTGTGTCACAAAGGTAAAGTACTCGTCGCCGATCTTCTTCACTTCAAATAGGCCGGCGCCCGTGCCCACATCCTTCTCGGTTAGCTCCTCGGTGCGGTTGACAATGGTGGCTCCGCAGGCGCGAGCAATGCGCAGATTGTCCGTCTTGCGCAGACGACGAATGGCAGTGATGCCGGCCTTCAGCAGATAGTGCTGGGCCAGATCAGAGACACCCTTCTCGGTGAAGACCAGATCCGGCTTCACGGCAATAATGTCGGCGCAGATGCGCTGCACGAACTCCTCCTCGATTTGCAGCATGCGGGTGAAGTCCTGCTCTCCGATAATCTCCACGTTGGTCTGGCTTTCGCCCTTCTTGTACTCCAGAGAGCAGTCGAGCAGCACGATTCGGGGATTCTCGATGAGGCGACGCATCTTGGGGTGCGTTACGTCCTTGTTGATCATCACGCCCTTCAGCACGCAAGACTCCTCGATGGCACCGCCAGGAATCTTCTCCACCTTGGCATAACTAAAAGAGGAGGGAGAATCAATTGATCTGATAGGATACACAGAGAAATGCGCACATACCGCTTAATGTCAACCTCCAGGCGACCATTCTCGTTCAGCGTCACCGTCTCGACGGCGTCCAGAGCGATTTTCACAGCCAAATCGGACCACTTGCCGATAAACTTGGTGCCAACGCAAGCCTTGACCACTTCAGCCATCTTGGCCTTGTCCTTAACGTCCAGCGTTACGCTGAGATCCGACTGCAAGTGGGTGACGATGTCCTCGAGGGCCTCGCGATATGCCCGAATGATCACTGTGGGGTGAATCTGTTGCTGCAAAAAGGGCTCGGCGGCGGCCAGCATCTCCCCGGCCAGGACAATGACCGAGGTGGTGCCGTCACCCACCTCCTCGTCCTGTGTGCGTGCAATCTCAATCATGCTCTTGGCAGCCGGATGCTGCACAGTGATCTCACGCAGGATGGCGTTGCCGTCATTGGTCATCACGATGCCGCCCATGGGGTCCATCAACATCTTCAGCATGGCCTGGGGCCCCAGACATGTCCTGATCACATCGGCGATCGCCTGAAATGAGGACTCTCATGAGCAGATGGCCGGGAAAATGGAAACACGAAAACCGCAGCCCCAGACATGTGAGTCACGCACACACACACATACCTTTCCGGCTTGGATGTTCTCCAACTGCACTTTGCGGCCCGATTCTCTCTTCGTATTCTGACCTGCGGGCACAGATTTTGTATGATTTCGTGTTAAACATGGGGTAAATAAGGTACTCACTCAAAACGAGTATTGGCTGCTGTCCTCCGAACATGTTTCTGGCTTATTTAATTATTTCTATGCGAAAACAAATGAACTCGTGCTGGCGCTGCCGCTTTTTGAAAGAGAATAAGTGAGGTTAGGCTAGCCGATGACACACTATTCCAGAAGTTTCGATAAGTAACTAAACGGAGTGTGTAACTTTTTCCTCTGGCAATTGCTAACTGTTAAAAATCACTATTTTGCACTTACTCGGGGAAAATAAACATAAAAGTTCAATGGTTTAATTCAAATTTCAGTTCAATTTTAGCAGCAGCTCTCAGTCATCGAATAACGTTTGAAAATCTATCGATTCGATAGTATCGAATATATGCCTAACAGCTGTTGCATTTTGTTTACGGCGGCATTTTCTTTATTTTGCCAGAATTTGTGAAATTTAAATCACGGCCGTGACCATGGACGCCAAGAAAATATCCTTTGGCTTCAGCAAGGTGGCCAAGAAACCCAACATCTTGCCCAGCAAGCAACCAAAGGATGAAAACAAAGTGGAGCTCATCAAGTGTTTGGAGGGAAAGGAAATCAAGCTCATAGCGTGAGTTTTAATCTAAATTAAATTCTAATTATTTATTTTAATTAAGTTTTGTCTTCTAGGGAGAGAGTAGAGGCCGCTCCGCTGGTCATCGAGATGCAGGGCACCCAGAGGACTTCCGCCGCTCTGGCCAGCTTGATAAAGCGGCGGGCAGTGTTGCTGGGCGAAGAAGAGCCCGATCCCGAGGAGGTGACTCCTGCTGCCCAGTCCGTAGCCGAGGTCACAGCTGGTCCAGCAGCTGCAAGAAAACCTGGAGCAGAGGGCCGCTCGGGAACTGCTGGCCGCTAGCCAAAATAATGGAGATGGCTTGGCGGCAGAAAAACTAGTGCTGCCAGCTGTAAAGGCCGACGAACTACCTCTGGATGGCGCCAAGGAGGCCACTTTGGACGACTACGACAATATACCTATCCAGCAGTTTGGTCTGGCCATGCTGCGCGGCATGGGTTGGGTGGATCCGCCGCCGAAAAAGAAGGGTTCCGGACCCATCGACGACGCCCCCTTCTTGCGGCCGAAGGGTATGGGATTGGGCGCTGACAAGGCACTCAAACCCAAGGCCCTGCTGGTGCAGCCGGAAAAGAACGAGGTGCTGGAGATCAAGAAGCAGGCGTTCGTCCGCATCCTCGGCGGCAAGCAGAAGGATCAGTACGGACAAATCGAAGGCTTCGACGATCATGCGGGCCGAGTCATCGTCAAGATGGCCATTGGGGGAGCTAAGGAAGCGTTCAACGAGTTTCTCTGTCAGCCAGTGTCCCGAAAGGAATACTCGCAGTACGGCAAATGTATAAGTAAGTCCGAATATCGTAGAGTTAACTAAAAAGTAAGATTTAAATTATTTATTTTGCTGATTTTAGACACAGCCAAGTACGAAGAATTCAAGAAGCAGGAGAACGAGCATGGCCAAATTATTATAAAGCAGGAGAAACCAACAGAGAGAAGGGACAGAGATCGCAGGGAGGACGACAGATCACATCGCGATGAGCGCAAGGATCAGAGAACCTACAAGGACGAAGATCGCAGGAGGTACAAGGAGGAAGATCGAAAGTCATACAAGGATGAGGACAGGAAATCGTACAAGGATGAGGATAGGAAATCGTACAAACATGAGGATAGGAAATCGTACAAGGATGACGACAGAAAATCCTACAAAGACGATGGCAGGAAACCGTACAGGGATGAGGACAGAAAACTTCATAGAGAAGACGACAGGAGAGCAAACAAAGACGAGGATAGAAAAGAATATAAAACAGAACGAACCTACAAAGAGGAAAGCAAATCGAGCAAATATGAGGACCGAGACAGGAAGGACTCTCGCAGCAACAGCTCCTCCATATCCAAGCGCGATGATCGCGAACGCAGACGTTCAGCAAGTCCCAAAAGCAGCAGGCGAGCCAAAAGCAGCTCAGACGAGGCAGACGACACTGGAGAGTCAACGGAGAGCGATTCCGACTCGGCCTACGAGCGCAGAAAGCACAAGAAGTCATCTAGCCGCAAGTCCAGGAAACACTCCAAGAAGTCCAAGGGCAAGTCGCGAAGGGCGGACAACGACTCCAGTGCGGAGAGTGATGGGAGCTCCCACGAGGACCACCGGCGCCATCCCAGCAAGCACAAAAAGAAGACCAAGAAGAGCAAGCACGCCAGGTCCCGCACCCGCTCAAGATCACGGGGAAGGGGCAGATAAAGAGTTGAAATCTTTATTTAAACATAGTTTCTCTAGACACTTAAGTTCTTTTGTATCTTACGGGATTATCATATATTTCAATTAACTCACAAAATAATCACAAAACTGTCTTTTTCTTTCCTTTTCTCTCTCCGTTTGCCCATCGCATCGAGATTCCTTCGCTTTACCTGTTACAAACTTATAGTAGGAGATGTGATGAGGCCCCCGCGGGATATGGTATGCTGTTATCCAATGGAGAATACTGTCTATATGCTACTGCACTTATTCTTTATGATATACATTAAGTGGAAATGCAATGCTCAAGAGTTTATTTAGTGATGTGTGTGGCGATGGGTGCATCATGGCAAGTATATGACTTAGGCTGTTTAGATATTTGGTCAAATGTTATGAGTGGTGATGAGGTGATGTTTCACTTGGAGGCATGCTCTCCCTTCCTCTACTGCAGCTTTCGCTTGCCGCACTGAATCTTCTCGTTGATAATCTTCGATGCCTTCTGTGTAATGGACTTGAACACGTCCTTGTCCTGCAGCCCCGGCCACATGGCAATGAGCAGGGTGGCCAAGTACATCAGCAGCAAGTTGTTGATGATGGCCCCAATCCAGGCGAGGCCCAGAAGTCCAATGCTGATGATAATCACGAACTGCAATAGGAAATCAATGCCAATAATAAATAAAACGATTTCTTTCTTGTAACACGAGAGCCTGTTTATAGTAAGAAAGGCGTGTCCATTACTCACCACGGTGGACTTGCGCTCCTTGAATAGGTACTCGTACCAGGCCGCCAGGTTTGTCTTGATTGCGCACACCTGGCTGCAAACGTCCTCAAACTTGGCCTCCTGGTCGCCGTCCCAGTTGCCGCTGCCGAAGAGCAGCCGCGACACGGTGGGGAACACGTAGTCCATGAGGATGATCATCAGGCCCAGTAGCGAGACCAGGGTGATCAGCGATAGGTCCAAATACCAGAGTGTTAAGTACAAAGTACTAATGCTGCCGAAGACCACACCGGCGTAGTACTGCTTCTCCCAGGTAAGCACGCCATAGGCCCCGACAATAGCGGTCCGGAAGGGCTCTAGGTCGTGCTTCAACTTATTGAGAGCACGTTTCTGTGGAGTAGAAGGCAAAGTGTCATTGGTATCCTGGTTTTTTTTTCTTTGGCAATGGCGACGCTTGTATTGCGGCCCGCCATCCAGGAAAGCTTTCGCTAATTCACAATATTTTCTCACCTGGTCAACCTGCGAGGCCGTCATGGTTAATTTTCTTTGTTTAAAATAATCGTTGGGCTCGTATTTTCTGAGAAATTCTAATTGTAATTGTTGCTTTTTGGCTCGAGCGAAAAATCAATTTTCCGGGGTGTTCGATATACCGATTCTAACTGATGTAGCGATGTTGCTATCGATATATCGATATGAACGTGGGGAACTGGTCACCCCAAAAACTAAATATTTTTTAGAAATAACATTTGCCCACCATTTTAAAATTAAATAAAACATGTAAAAAATTAAAGTTATTTTTATATATAACGTCATTTTTATTTATTTAAAAAATAGTTCATGGTCTTCTTCTAAAACTAAATAAAACAAAATATTATTAAAAATAGTCAAAAGAAATGAAAAACAAAGGACTTAGGCAACGAACTTCAAGCTCCCAAAAGCATAGTGTGCGCCATGAACGAGAACTAAAAAGAAAACGACCAAAACCATTTCCCTCTCTTTCCCCTCGCTAACAAGCTGTAGTTCCAGCCGCGGCCGCTTGATGGCGTTCTTTTAAAATATATTTTAACAGTGAAGGAGTCATTTCAGACACCATAAATCCTATATATTCTTGATCAGCATCAACAGGAGAATCGATCTATGTTCCATATTCTGAAATTTTAAATGGCAAATGCCGAATTTAAAATTTCATAACTTGGCCAAAAATATACGAACTTTAATTCGGAAAGCATTGCTGTGTTTTCGGGCATGGTAAGAGGCCGATAAGAACTGCGTCCTGGAGAAGTGCAACGCGACCATCCACTGGCTGGACACTAACAGCACCGCATCAACAGGCAGTGGGCGCGGGAGCGGGAGCAGCCGGAGGTCCTGGATCCAACTGTGGTCAGCAGGCCGGAGGCTTCGGCGGCTACTCCGGACCCACTGTGGAGGAAGTCGACTAAAGGGAATCTGTGTTACCATTCCTTATTTGTATTATTTAATACTGATGCTGATATTTGGTTAGAACCCAAAAGAAATCTTACAAAACTTCCCTAAAATAGTAATAGAATGTTATAAGCTTAATTAGCAAATTTAAAAAAAAATTATTTAAGAGACTTTTTATTTGGGATATTGCACTATATTTAATTCTGTGAAAATAAAAAAGAATTTATTAAAATTTAACATAATACAAATATTTATAAGTCCATTTCTCGCAGTTAAAACACCTCTTTAATTAATTTATAGTTATTTTTCAAGTTTTATTATTCGCTCAAGCATGCTGAAGTTTCTTGGTTGACATTCGGTTTTCTAGTACATGTATTAATTAGTTTAACTAATGCTAAATATAATCTTGCTGTTCATTTACGAGTAATTGAATTGGGTTTCGGTTTATTTGTAAAAAGCGCTTGTCGTAAAATAAAATGGAATAATATTCTTTTGCACTGCAGTTTCGCATAGTTTTTGCTTGGTTTTGCATATTGTATATAGATTTATTCATATAAACTCAATTGCTAAATATACATCGATATATGTGATTTAATTTCCATTTTGTTGACTCTGAGTTGTACAGTAAATAAACTACATATACTTTATATATTATTCTGACAATTAAATATATGAAAAATATGCATTTCTCGATTTGTTTGGTGTATTTTGGTGTAAATAGCGTGTGGCGCAATATCATTTTGTAGTTATTTATATTAATATTATTATTATACTTGTATTGTTGGTTGAGCATCCATATATGCAGGCATTTTTGGATGACTCTTGAAGCGGAACGTATGTATGTACTTGGATTCTTTCTTTATTCGGGGCACAAGTTGTTTCGAGTAAATTTGTATAAAGGTTAAGGTAATGCGTTTATCTTTAGTAAGGCACTAGTTACACGTTAAGACAACGTTTAACGTGTAACTACTGACTACGACACAAATTGCGATTGCAATGCGATTCCTCTCCATCCTACATCTCCGATCCGCACTCTTCCAGCGACTCCTTAAAGCTTTCGTGTCATTTTATTAGCGTTTTCTTTTTATAATCATATATTCATTATAATTTTTCTTCGCTCTTACATAGCACACCGAACGAAACTAAACTAAACCACCTACTAAAGATAAAGACTGCCGGAATGTTTCGATCGGTTGGGATCGGGAACTAGCAACTAGCAACGTGAAGCGACTGCCCCAGCTTTGGGTTGTCTTTTGCGAGTTTCCTAAGTGGCTTAGGTGGTGATAGTTGAAACTGGTGAGATTGTGTACTGGTAGGCTGATAGTTACTTTTGGGGGATAGTACATTTCAGTGTTCGCCTTTGCCGGTTAACACTAGTTACAATGTCTAACCTATAAGTACATAGCATTAGGGGGAGAGACAGAGAGAAATAGAAAGAGAGTTGGTATATATAGTTAGCGATTGGGTTGTTCTACACGTCGGACTATAGACTATAAACTATGATCTTTCACTACGTACAAAGTTTAAAATGCAACAGGGGAAATTTCGTTCTTTGCAAGTTAAAATTGTTGGTATATAAAAATTAAATTAGTTAAAAATTATTATAGTTACGTTCAAATGAAAAACTTTCAGTTTATTTATAAAATTTCACACCTTCGAATCTTACAATGACTTCGGTTCGTTACATGTTCATGTATGGTATGTATGCATAGACTTATGTGCTGGGATTTAGTTTAATGAGAGCTTGGGATGCTTGTGTGATGCTTCCGCGTCGGCATGTACAAATGAGATTCGCATTCTACTTAAGATAACTCGTTTCGTAAATCATAAATTAGACCATTAACTAAAACAAGCAATTCACAAAAAAATATACACTTAAATCATAAACACAATCGGATACTCCATGGTACGATATCAGCGTCAATACATATAGGCAGACAGATCGAAGTGGGTCTTAACTTAAAACTTAGCGAGCTGATGAACGTAAGCTGCCAGTGTATATGGTGTGGGCATAGGGCGAACATAAACATAAAATGTTTTACAGAGTGTTGTATATTTCATATAATACATAAGGCCTTAGAAGAGGGTTCGAGCTTAATACTTAAAAGTAAGAGTTTCATCGTCGCCGGTCTATTCATTCCTTTCGGCATTTTTTTCTGATTCGTTTTGTTTAGCGAAAAAGCAAGTTCAGCAGGCAGCTTTCTGCATGCGTGTTTTCTGATGGTGGCATGTACTAATGTGTGTGGTTGGTTGGTTGGTTGGGTGGACATGGGAATGATGATAGTTCCTTGTGACTCATATATATATTACAGATACAGTTTCGGTTGCTTCAATATCAACAAACTAGTGCTGATTATCTACATCCATGTGGGATGTCACATTAGTCTGATTCTGATTCTGATTCGGATACTGAGTGTGAGTGTTGCTTGGTTGGTTTCTTGTTAGGTTTGACGACTGTTGTTGTGGCTGTTGTTTGATTTGCATTTGCTTTGGATTTTATTGGATTGATTTTTACATATCGGATGCGTTTAGTTCAAGAACTTGGCTACTGTTATCATTATGAGGTTTCCCAGGATGATGCAAATGCTTGATTCTGGCAAATAGCTACCTCCAGCCACGACCACATCCTTCTCCTCCAGGAGCGGGTAGTCGATGACGTGGATGATTCCGTTGGTGCACTCCACATCCGGCCGATACACGTTGATCTTCTTGTAGTTCCAGATGATCACATACCCTGCAAAAGGATATATAGTTTTTGTTAAACAACAGTCAAACGGGAGCGTAGATGTAGGTTTAATGGTTGACTACTGATGCTAGTGGATTGCCCAATGAGCGATTGAGCTATGGACGGGCATGGTTGTGGCCATGTCAAGGTCTTTTTCTGTTGTGGGCAGTGCGATGTGGGTTTGACAAACGACAGAACTCACCAGTCCATTCGTGACTAGCATACTCATCATGTAGATCTTTCGATTGGACAACGGTTAGATTTAGTTAAGCGCAAAGCAAGAAATTTAGTTCAAGAGTTGAAGAAAAACAGGTTCAGTTAGTAATACAGCACGGTAGGGGAGATTACCAATAGAGAATCAAATCAAATTTCAATGAATCGAATCAACTTGAATTGAATTGAAAGAAGAAGCAGTTTTGCCCTTTGGCTTCAACCATTAGGTACTTACGTCCAGCCTCCTCCTCCACGCGGATATTGAGGGAATCACGGAATGTGGGTAGGATAACGCTGCCGGACTCCTGTGATAATTTGACGAGATCCTTCATGGTATACGGAATATCCGAAATGGCCAAATGCCGCTCCAGAATGGACTTGGACTGTAATAAAAAAAAATAGTGAGTTTCGTTTACTTTCAATAGGGTTTAGTGATATAAATAAAACAATGTTTTAAACAACAACTTTAAGTGATCATTGAACGTTTTAAAGAATACATTACAATGGTAATTAGAAACCCTTACATGATAGGCAAAATCTTGCATAAACAGCTTCTTGTGAGCCGATGGATAGTCCAGCTCGGTCTTCTGCCAGCCCTTGTCCCTGGGCACGAAGTAGGTGAAGCGACGTTGAGTGTTGTTCAGCTGGTCGTTGAAGTGCGAGAACTGGCCCATCTTGTAGGTATCGCTACGGAGGGAATGTTAAGGGTATAATAAGGCTTCTAGGCATGCAAAAACTAAGGCTCACCTCATCATGGGATCGGACTCGAGTTTGCCCAGTACAGTGGTGTATGGCACACCCAGGACATGATCGATAATGTGGACAAAGCCATTTGTCTGGGCCACATCAGCCTGGATAACGGTGGCATTGACACCGCCACCCTCAACGGTGATCACAGCATCCGAACCCTCGCCGCGGACATTGAAGTAGAGGAAGGTGTTGTTGTTGACAGTGGGCACCTGAGCAATCTGTAAACAATGAAGATATTCCATTAGCAACTGGTAATATTTATATATCCCTCTCAATACCAACCAAATTAGCATTCTTCTGTCGGATCTTCTCCACATTCAAGCGGTCCTTAATGATATGCATGTTTAGGATCTGCCTCATCTTATTGCGGTCTCTGTAAACTTGTACATTAGAAATATTTAACTTAATTTCTAGGCTGAGTGATCGTACCGCAGAATATTATTGATATTGGAAGAGTTCCAAGCCTCATTGCTGGGCGCCAAAATGGTCACCTCCGACAAGTTGTTGATGTCGTCCAGGACTGCGCCACCATTATCCATGATAACCTCGTAAAACTTTCGCAGAGCTCCGTTCTCAGCATTTTCCTTCGAAAGAGAATGCATAATTATTCAATTGGATTTTGTACTGTGTGGTATTTCACTCTCCGAAACATGAAATAATAATTAAAAGAAATACTCTTGCATTATAGGGGGGATTCGCATAAGCTTTCGGTGTTTAAAGTGGCGTCATTTTTTAACAGATAACATAACATATTTTTTTATTAAAGGAAAACCAATTTGGATTGGGAATTCAATGGCTGGCCAAATTGAGTGGTGAATCGATGGGAATAATGCTTAATGATTCACTACGGCTATTTGAATTTATAGCGAATTATTCAATTGTTATTCGAGTGTGCGTGTGGTTGGGTTGGATGGCAATTTGATAGCGAAGCGTTGCACTGATGACTGTTGTTGTGGTTCATGTAATTGTTCAGCTTATTGTTGTAGCTGGTGTGAATATTACTTACGTTCATGAACTAAATCGATTTACAAAACGGAGTAGGAGGATAATTTCGAATAAGATTTGGTAATTGTAAACACACATTCATATAAATCGAATTTTTGTTTGTTTTTGATTTTTTTTTTTGTATCCACGCAGAGTGCCATATAGAAGTTGTTCCGCCACAGAAGAACGAACACATTTGGAAGAAGCACAATGGAAATATATATTTTATTCTCGATGTTCTTAAGCATTTTGCGTTTAGCAGGCAAACTGTCTGGTTTATATTATATATTTACTTAGTTGCTGATCGCTATGGAACTGGCGTGCACTTTTCAACGTTTACAGCGAATCAAATATTGTAATTTATTAAAATATATATGTCAAAGGACTTTTGAAACATTGCAGCCAGAATAAAAATGATATACACATAGTTCAAACGCACAAACAAGGAAATAATATGTTATGGAAGGCAAAAGCAAGAATGAAACAAAAAATGATGAATCACTCCAATAAGGGAATTAAGGTTTTCAAATAAAGCTCCTTATATAATACATTCTTAGCTTTTAAAATAATAAGAAGTGCTGAATATTCTAATCTTAGGTGGTTTAAACTCCTTTAATTCCTTTCTCAAAATCACTCAACTCGAAAATTCAAAGCCTTATCTGGGGGAGATTCATGCAAAAGATAGGGGGATGCAAATCAAAATGCAACTCTTAACAAATCAATAAGATAAATAATATAATCGGATCTTGTTTCGGTTTACCTTGAACGACTGAATGCGTCAACGGTTCGTTTTTTGTCAATTTTTTCGGTGCATCGTTTTCAATTTTAGAGCGATATGTTGGATTGGGTTGTGTTTTTTTGTAGTTTTAAATACAATTTATTCGGCATGTTGCGAGAAACAAAGGATAGAGGTATGGATCAGTAAGTGTAGCCAAAAGATCAGAGCACGAGTAATTACAACAAAACTATATTGGATTTGTAAAAATGATATTGCAATAAACGAAATGATTCGATCTTTCGATTGATATACCAACTACACAGTCTGTTTCACAACTAAACGGGAACTACGATCGGAATTAGGTTCCTACGAATCAAGGCAGTCCCATAGTCTCGAAACGCACTGTATTGGAATGCATGTATGTATGTCCATGAGGGAGCCATTCTCTAGGAATTGCATATTATGCGCAGAAGAAGAACATATATATATAGTATAGGTTACGATGTGATCAAGCATGCCGGCTGATAGCGAGCGAACAGCGAATGATCGATGATTGATCGTAGGATTGATGTATGCAGGGAACATTGAGCTGCAAGCCAATTAATAATAATCTCAATTTTCATCTCTCGCCTTTGAGACAATTAAAATACCAATACATTTAATAGAGAACAATGGAAGTAGTTTGGTGAATGACGTTTTTTGTCGATTCCAGTTCAGATCGAGCAAAGCGCTATGTCTGGTTAGCAATTTTGATGTCAGCCAATAATTCGTGACTAAATCACGTTTCGAATTTCAATAAAAAGGGCCAATTGGGAGCGCTTTGCCCAATACTCAGGTCAGTCGATGGCACAACTGCCAGTGAAATGCATTTTGATAGGGAAATCTGATTCATAGAAAAATTTACATGAATTACATGGCGTTTAGGTATATATAAATAATTTTTTGGATTTTCTTTTTTTTTATTTTGGCAATACTTACATTACACCCAAAATTTTTTTAAAATAAAATTTATATTTTAAAAATTATTTTAAAATAAAATTTTGCTTTTGATTTTACATAGAACCGAATTGAGAAAATTACAGGAACTGGGCAAGATTTTTTGCTTTTTTCGTTGAAAAATGTTGCACCAATTTTCGGCATAGAAATTCAGTTCTAGATAAAATCAGACTTTGGGTTTATTTGTATTAAGGAAATGTACCTAGGGGTTACTTTAGCTTGGATCTAGAGTATATATTTTGTATGTGTCTGATCTTTGGTATTTGGGTGCAACATCATTTGGTTTGGCTTTGCCCTCAGTTGAGCGCTGAGGAAACTATGGCATTGGGAAATATCACCCCCTTTTGCCGGTAATTTTGTGGGATTGAGAAGACGCTCAACTAAACGCAAAGAAAAGCGAGTGCTCGATATGTCTGTTTATGTATAGTAGTAGCATTCGCTGGGGCTGGCAAGCGATGCAATTGGTCTCCTAGTATCTTCTTGGGCGCCGCCAGCGATATTTTTCAGTGCGTGCCGAGCCAATCAAAATGCCAAGCCTTATCACAAGCCGCAGGCACTATCACTGCGTCTATTTGTGTGTGTGTGGCTGTGGTTTGTCTATGTCTGTGTCGGTGTTGTGTCTACAATTGCTGAGTTCTATATCTTTCGACACCCCACATACCTGCAGGAATTGGGTGACCGTCGTATCGATGATCATTAACGGACGGTGAATAAGATGGACGACTCCGTTGCGCACTGGAATGTTGGCCTTCACGATCTCGGCCAGAACTACGCCCTCGCGGTGCTTGGCATCTCCCACAATGGTGTTGGACTTGACATACACTGCAATGGGATAAATCAATTAAGCAAAATATTCTTAGTATTCACTTCTCTTGCATTACTTTTGCCGTTCTTCTGCTTGAAGAAGCTGACGGTGACCTTTAGGAGATCCTCGAAGGCGGCAGAAGTCTTTGGATCGTCGTGCTGAGCGGCGGCAGTGAAGATGACAGTGTTGGGTATCACATGGCCATCAATGACCTTGGCATCCACCAGGCTGCTGCGAGCCGAGAGCTGCAATTGGAGAGGGTTTCTTAAGCACCTAACAAATATATAATTCTGACAAAGTGACGCCAACCTTGAAGCCCTCATCCACGGGAACGAGGAAGGTGTGCTGTCCGGCAGCTTCGAAAACGGACTCCTTCTTGCCCAATGTCACCTGGCTGCGGTAGGTGCGCACACCAATGTTGTCCACATTGAATTCCTCGGCGCTCTTGAGGAAGTTGAGCGCATCCGGATTGTTACTGACATCCGAATGACCGGGCTTCACGGTGAGCGGCTCCAGCACCTCGTCGATGACGTGCATGATCTGTGAAGAGAACAGATCCAGATTCAATAGGTTTCTTAATGGATACGATTTTGGGGACACTGACCTGCCGCTTGCCATTGCTGTTGGTTTCCACACTGAGCGAGGGAATAATCCGGGCATTGTTCACAAAGATGTCACCATTGGAGTTCTTTGTGATGTACAGCGGTGGATTGCCATCCATGTCCGATGACACGGTGCTGGGCAGTCGTTTCTGGGTAAACGCCTCCGTGCCTGTGGGGGTGAATTTGTGAATATTTTTTGTAATTATATTTAATCAAACTAATTGAATATGAAACTCACTAATGTGATAGAGCACATGGGCGGTTTTGCTCTTGTAGCGCTGGAAGGCTTCATTGGTGGGCACAAAGATCGTGCAACTGCGCAGCGAAAGTGTCGAGTTGGCAATCGGATTGCTCTCCAGCAGGCTGTAGAACTGCAAAAAGATAAACGGGGTTCGTTACACTCATTCGATGCGCTCTATGTTGCAAATATATCTTATCGAACCAAGTGGGGAGTGCGAGTAAGTGGGTGGTGGTTCTGGTGGGGTAATGAAATGGTTTGGGTCCCTTTCAGGGTGGTTTGTTGGTTTCTTTATCGTCGGTTGTTGGGCGCTTTTGGCAAAACGGCAACCGGCCAACTTCCATGGCAACCTCAAACAAACTAATAAAATGAGGAACAACACATTATGCATGTGTCCTGAAAAAAGGTTTATTGAACCAATTACGTAAGTCCCGGGGTGGTTTGTATAGTGGCGGCTAGTGTGTCATTCTATCGAGAGTGGGATGTGAAAATGCATTACCCAGCCACCCCAAATAGACCAGCCACTGACCCTAAACCAGGTCCGGGATCGGGACAGGCCCGGCCCGGCCCGGCCAGGCACCACCTGCCCCTGCCACATGTGACGATGGCTGCATGCAACCGCACAATCTGCGGCCGAAGAGAACCACTGTCCGCCACGCCCCGCTGCACATTCCCAGTCAGCTTTATGAGGTCCTGTCTGGGTCTGGTGTGTGTGTGTGTGTGTGCAATCCCGTGTGCCTGTGTGGGTGCGTGTCCTGTCGGGGACAACACCTTTTTCCATGCCCTCCTTTAAAATGCTCGTGTGACTCTCTTGTGTTTTCACTATTGCCCAGCATGAGTCATGGCAATTTGGCTTCTAAAGTCGGTCCTTTCCCTTTTCCTAATTTCCATTTTTCCAGTTCCCCCTCTGACTGCTGCACATAGATATCTATGCTCTGGCATCGTCAATACTCACGCATACACACCGAGAAAGAGATATTAATTTGAAAATAAAGTTCAGAGATCTCGACTCTGGCTTTAATCAATCAATAAACTACATTTCAAACGTTATGTTCTTGAGTTTAAAAAGAAGATTACTGAAGTTATATATTGGGAAGAGTATATATTATAGTAAAAATTATTCACAAAAGTCCTTCATTTCCAAAAATGTCGGGAAACACGCACTTTAATAATAAAATAACCTTCATCAAGGATTATATTGTTATATTTTTCCTGAGTGTGAATACTTTGTGTTCTTGTTTTCCATTTACATTGTTTTTTCTTTATTTTTTTTTTAGGTAATTCGAGACCGTCAGTTGTCGCTGTCGTTATATCGGTGTGGTTGTCCTGGTCGTGGACATTCGAGTCGCCGCTGACTTTGTTCTTATCCCGTCTCCGGTTTTGGCCAGAACTGCTTGGCCGGTTTCTATTTCGCTCTCAAAATGTTTTCGCTTATCTTAAGGAGAGTGCCCTGCTGACTAAGTGGGGTATTAGGGATTGGCTGTGGCATATGTCACAGGTTGATATGGGATACGTTCAGGTACCAGGTTATAGAGATTCAATGGGAATTGTACCGAATGCCGAATAGATATTGTTTACTTGAAAAACAGAGCGACACTTTCGCTCGACGGCCATTTTCCATGGCCCATCTGTCAGCATCCTTTTTAGTTTCAACCCCCTCGGGGGTGCCTTTGACAATTAGATGCAATTACTTTCATAAATTTTCGTTATCGAATGTTTCGCATTTGATGATGTTGAGATGACGGAAGCAGGGGAGTTTCCAGCCCCTTTGGCAGATCATCGCGATAAGGACTCTAGAGCCCTTCCCCGGGGAGTCTTTATCGGAAGCCCTGATGAATTTGTAACAATTGTTAGAGTATTATTCTGTCATCGATAAAGAGTTTTTGCTTTCTAGATGGGCGGGCGTCTCATTTACTATGCAAACACCACGGGCAGCAGCAGCTCCCAAGAGGGGGAGGGTTTTGGGAAAGCGCATTTTGATTTTCCCCGAGTGCCAAGTGCCAAGCCAATGACCCTTCGGATGCCAGACGCACCCCAAAATCAAGGGTACGAGTCAGACGGCGGGGCAAACAATAATTTGGCCAATGGCCCGATGGAGATTTTAGTTAACTAAATTAAGCACAAAACATGTGAAAGTTCGTTGAAATATGTGTGTGTTTGTTGTTTCTCGGGATTTACATGTTGTGTTGCTGTTGTTGCCTAATTATTGTGTTTGTGTTGTTTCTGTTTGCTTGGTTTTTGGAAGTTGCAGCTTACCCTAACTGGCATAAGGCGCCTCAAGGAATTGGCAGTGCTCTGAAATAGATAGAGAGAGAGAGAAAGAAAAAAAAAGAGAAAGAAAGAACCACTGGCAGTTCAAACTTGTTGTGTTTTCTTTCGAATTGCAGCCAAAAATTGTACTAATTTCCTAGACCAAAAACAACTACAAAACGAGAGCAGGGGACTTTTTCTGGGGCGTGGCACTTGAGGAGATTCAATTTCCATCATCGTCTAATGGAGCCATTAAAACTAATTAGCCAAGAGATCGAGCCAAGCTTCGTGGTATGGAAATAGGGACTGAAATCGGAGCAGGAGCTGGGGGTCTGCAGCATTGGTGGTTTCCTTCTGAGCGAGTGCATGTTGTATAAATAAATTTAATTGGTACAAATTATATATGCATACATATGTCTGTTGTATCATTGTTCTTTCCATTTTTATTTTGATAATTGCAGCGGCAGCAGAAACAGAAAACACAAGCGAAAGCGGTCTCTCAACCCCTGGGGGACTTGAGACTCTCGGGCAGCATTTCTCTTTTAATTGGTACAGTACAGGGAAATTGTGGAAAAGGGGGTCCAAAAATGGGGGGAGGGGGGACTACTGGCATCACTCCGAGGTCGTTTCTCGCCCACGCCACGGATCACATAGCTCCGCCGTCTATGAGCATGTGGACGTGGATCCATTAAGGTCAGTCCGTGGCTCATTCATCGCCTCAGCTGAAATGGAGCTCGTCGCATATCAAATAACGCGCCTTGGCATCGCATTGTAATCTTAAATTAAATTTAATTGAATTCGATGATGCTGCGAGCGAGTGTTCGTGCCCTCTGTAGTGCACTGTACATACAGTGAGTGTTCCTAGACGACAGTTGACGATTCCGCAGAGCTCAGCCTCCGCCGTTGCATCAGTCAAAGGTTAAAAATTAAAATTAATAAAAAGCAAAAGACGTTGGACGCACGACAGGAAGTGGGGGTCAATCGCAGGAGGTCAGCTAATTCCCCATTCCCCATTTCTCATTTCTCGAGCCCGCACATGAATATGAAATATACATCAACATAAATATGTATGTATGGAAATGATTTCGGCTGAATTTTCACTCAATGCGATTAAAATCGCTTGGCTGTGTTTCTCTCAATGAGCTCCTATATGGATATATAGGCTGGCTGGCATCCGCTCGAAAACTCCCTGCTGATCGCCAGTGATCTGCCAAGCAAAACCACAAGCCGCAAAAGCCAAGATGTAGCTCAAACCTATATTTATCTAACTTATCAGCATAAAATGGGAAATACAGGCTTACTTAAAAATGGAAAGGAAAGGCAAGGGAATTAAAATACACTTCCAGATTGGTAGAGTTAATCCGATCTCTGACATTTCTGTAGTAAAATATTAGAAAACGTTTCATAGATAACATATAAAATAGACGTAATCTTTTAATCTGAATAAATAGGACATAACTAAGAATTTGATATGCTGTGTTTGGCGTAAATCCTACCCTTTTAATGACAGAAAATTTACATAAGTGACCAAATATTACTTCCCGCCCCTACTATTTGATGACGAACAAACCGAACCACCCCCATAGAATAATATAAAAGGCCGGAAACATTATCAACTGAAAGTGGCAAACTTCTGAACAAAGTTACCATACCCTAAATGCAAGGGTGTAAAAATGAGCAAGCCGAAACCCCCTTCCCTTTCCCGTTTTTATTTTGTGTAGTATGCTCTGTTTGGTATATCGGGACTGGAAAAGGTTGTCTTCGGATGTTTGGATGCAGCTACTTCCCTGAGACCCTGAGGCATAGAGACACCGCACCGGCTGCAACACTTACAACCCACTGCCCCACTACTCCTTCTTGGCTTTTGTCGCACGCTTTCTTTTTCCATTCTTTCTTGAAATACTCTTGAAATTTAGCTCAGCTGGCAAGTATTTTGGGAATTTGTTAAACAGAGTAGAAATTTGCAGTAGAGGAGCGTTGCTAAAAGGGTTCTAAAGGCTATAGAAATAATAAAATCATCTGAGGATATTTAAATGTCTTGAAAAAAGCTATGAACTATAAGGTTTAAACATTTTTGTAAAGATATAAAAGTATCTTAAAGATTTTAAACATTTGTAAACATATTAAGGAATATTTCCTATGATTAATTGATGTTTTCAAAAATAAAATTATAGTTTATAGTTTTATGATTTCAAAATTCTCTTTCCAATTTTCAAGTATCGATATATGTATATAGATTGACTGAAAGGTGTATGCTTTCAATGACCTGGCCCTCATAAATCAATAGTTTTATCTTGTGGTTTTGATCGCTTTTCCCCTGGCGTAAAATTCGTTAATGAGTAACCCTTTTGGACAGCTGAAGACGCCGCCGCCGCCGCCTCTGTGTGCATTACACATGTTCTTGTTATTTCAGCCGCGTACCTTTGTTGGCTTCTGACTTTTTTACATTTTAATGTGTTTTTCTATGTGAGTTTTTTGTTGTTGTTGTTGGGTTTTGTGCGACTGTGTGTGTTGGCGTGTGAAGGTGTAAAAAGGCAAAACTAAATATAAAACTGTTATGCTCAGTGGACGTCAACGGCCGCCGACTTCTGCTTAATTTATGTGGCTTTTCATTTTTACATAACCCCGGCAGGCAGACTCCGCCATGCATACGAAATGTGGCCAATGTGGAGTTTAGTAGCGACCGTTAGTTGTGACCTGGCTGGTCTTTCCGGCAGGAACCTGGATTTCCTGCAGCATCATCGATTTTTCGCCAGCGCCAACAACAAGTGAGCTGTCTAAAGGTCAAGGACGATGCTGCCGAAGCCTCGACGACTACCTGTGCCCAAATGCGGCAAGCGGAAAGCGGAATGCGGGTGCCTCCGTCCGTCCCTCTTGCGCAGGCTCCTTTTCTGTCAAGGCTTTTCCTTTCAAGGCCAGCGAGTCGTGGTGGGGGCGGACTGGGCGGGCTACAATTGAACTTTGATAACTGGAACTAATAGTTGGCAAGCGACACAATTGGACGCGAAGTTTACCGGATATTCATCAACTATTTTTAGCGTAACATTTTTGGAGCGAGATTTTCTTTTCCTTTTTTTTCACAAAATGAATTAAGCTACTATTTTGTTTAATTATTAATAAATAATTCATTTTTTAGCGTACAAAGTGAAATTCCCAATATTCAAGAGCTTCCAGCATACGAAAGATACAAAGTTAGAATTACGGCATAGCCAGGATCAACTGTACTGACGGATGAGCAGGGGACGAATGGTGCTGTGGTGCTATGGATTGGGGCATTTGGTCTCATACCCAGGTCTGGGCTGTATTTACTTTAACTGTTTCTGCTGCTACCACTACCACCGTTTTCTTTCGCCACCTTTTTCCGCGTCCCCTCCTCTTGTACTGCTTTTCCACTGACTCACCTGAGAGAGTTCCGAGTCATCGCGCAATTTATCCGCCAGGTCGGCGGCGGCAGCTGCGCTCGCGGCGCACACCAGCGCCAGCAGCAGCGCTTTCAGCATGGCGAACAACGACTGTGGGTGCACCAACAACACTTGTTTTTTTTTTAGTTTCTTATTTTAAGCTCTGCTGCAGCGACGTCGGCAGTGTATTTGTTATTGCAGGGTGGCGGTCGGGCGTGCGTGTATGTCAGTGCCGCTGCTGCTGCTTCAACGATTAAGATCTGCAATTTAGATGCAAACGTTAGCCGCCAGCCGAAAATCTTCCACGGAAGGAAAATATTTATTAATTCACAGAAATAGCGTAAAAATCTGCGGATCTCTCCTTGTTTTTTCCCCCCTGTTTTCTCCCCTCTCGCCCTGGCCTATCGTTATGTCACATATAAGAATAACAAGCACAAGCGGACCACCGAGGAATCGGAATAGCACAGCAAACAGAAGCCAAGTTGCGCTTATTGTGTATTATTTTTTCTCTTTAATTATTGTGTGCATTCCCCCCTTTTCCCGTTTTGTTGCTGCGGCACTTTTCTTCTCTTTTTTTGTTTTATGCCTTTTTTGCGGGTGCTTCGGTCTGCGGTCTTTCTTCTGCGTAATTCTCAGAAGAGCGTTCTTGGAAATGGGCTTAACGACCGCGACCAGAATTATGCAATGTTCGCCGAAAGCCAAAACAGTTCATTTTCTATTTATTGCACACAAGCGAACAGAACGGAACGACACGAATAACGCGGGGTAAATCAATATAGAAACGCTGGCTTGCACCAATTTTAGAGTTATTCGTTATGCACAGCATATAGATTTTCTGCGAGAGGGGAGACAGCGGCAGTGGTACACACCAGTCGGAGGATTGTAACGTGCGCCGCGCTCGAGTAATATTTTTCGAATGAACTTTTCGAAGAAACAGGTTTCTAAGCCAAGCGTTTAAATAGAGCTCAGTGTTTTTTTCGTTTTTCGAATTTCGAACATCGATATTTTTTACCGATGTTTTCCGAGGGTTTTCGATGCATTTGTTGATATCGATGTCTGGAAAACATCGAACAGATCTAGTTTGAATCTAACAGAAGAGCCTAATAGAGTTTTGCTTATGGATTCTAACAGACAAGGGGATTCTATTGGTGCACGGGGTGGAGCTGGAAAACAATCGTTGCCGCTATCGATTGGCTATCGACTAAACCAGTATTTTCGAATGTTTCGGCATTATATTAATTTTATCAACAATCGATAGTATATTTAAAAAGCAGTTTTAGTGACGAGATATTTTAGCTAGATTAAAGTGGCATATAAACAATAAAATATAAAAAATAAATAAAATATTTTTTGTTTGTTTTTATTTTAAAAAATTTAAATGATAACGTCTAGGGAGATTAGTTATAAAAAGAACACACCTTAAGTTGATTTATGACATTGTATAATTTGTGACTACTTCACAGGACGACTCTATCCTATAGCTGCCATAGGAAAAAAAAGTCCCAGCCCGATTAACAGGCAAAGGACTTAAGCAACGATCTTTCAATCTTATTTTAAAAGAACGAAAGTACCATCTAGCGGCCACAACGGTAGTTAACCACAGCTTGTGGGCGACAGGAAAGAGAGGGAAAGAACGTAGAACGAGCAAGAGCAACGCGCTCTTTCCTTCTCTTTCTCCTCGCCCACAAGCTTTAGTATAAACTGCGGCCGCTTGATGGTGTTTTCACTTCCACGACCCTTTCAAACTATGTTTTAAATAATGTTTTAAAGCGGGAAGGAGTCATTTTCGACCCCATAAACCCTATATATGTATTCTTGATCGGCATAAACAGTAGAATCGATCTAGCCATTAATCATATTTTGGCCAAAAATATATTAATTCCAAATCGTAAAGCATTGCTGTATTTGCATGCGTTTCTTTAGCCATGGTCTGGACAAAAAAAATTTTTTCATGAGTGTGAAAAATTAAAAATAAATGAACATGTATATTAAATTTGTCTTTTGGTTGTTTTAATATTTCCCATTTATAAAACAAAAAATAATTCATTACAATTTAGTTAAACAATACCAACAACGCAGTTAATTTGTTACCTTTTAATTCATAAATCCAAAAATAACCACTAAACTTAAAAGTAAACAAAGACAGACACAAGGCACAGACAACTTCTGTTCAATTTAATGACGCTTGTATTGTACATATTAGCCTAACTGAGTGCAGAGCTAACACGGTCTGTACCAACAAACGAATTTTAGTCAATATTTGGATCGAAACAATTTGTAAAAATATTCATACAAGTAGCTGTCTTGGATTACATGTCTTAAAACTTTCCACTCCCTTCATAGTTGCTATAAATTGACAGGTAAGACTTTCAATCCTCAGACAGTTCTTCATCTCTCCACGTCGAGCTATAACCATGAGACTCCTACTCGCACTGACTGTGGCCCTTTTGGCCATCTACTTGCTTCCAGTTGATGGTGCCTCATCGGATTCAGACTCAAGTGATGGAACTGCTACTGGCACTGGTACAGGAACAGGAACTGGAACAGGCACGGGAACAACTACATCTACGACAACAGTGGCTTCTACTACGACGACCACCACATCGGCCCCAGTCACCCACAGGACTCTTCATCGCCGCAGGCGGCGGATCAATCGAAGGATCAATCGCCGACGCAACCTCAGACGAGAGGAGAGAAGGCGTCGCCGGGGTTAAATTAAAGATTTATTGACCAACTATGTCTGCGAATTTATTATTCATAATTTTAATTGTTTTTGTTTCTGATTAACCGAATTAAGTGTCAGTTATTCTATTGGAAGAAATTTATGGTTTATTTAAAGAGAAAAGAAAAGAAGAGTCTTATTGAAAATTTAATTAATCTTCACGAAATAAAAAGGTAATGATTACTCCACTTATATTTGATATGTACGTATATATTGACCTTTTGTATAGTATATTCAGTTTGTATATTCAGTTTCCATATATATACATATGTATTTTTGATTACTCAACGCTTTGCGCGGTGGAAAAGTATATAAATGGGTCAACAAATTTATGTCGAGTCTAAAATTACGCAAAGTATATATACCAGCTCTTGCATAATGGGTGTAAGTTGAGACTTATTTGCGTACATTATAGATTTTTTTAATCAAATGTGGAGCAAGTTTAAATTTCATTATTTGACAGTTTATGAATACGAAATTATATTATTTTCATATATTTAATCATAATAATGGTTGTATTTACATAAAATGATATATAAATATAATGAAATAACAATTGAAATTTTTCTTCAATTTATTCCATTTCTATTCCTCTTTAATAAAAAACTCTCCAAAATAACTGTCTAATTATATCCAATAATACATTTCAGAAGAGACCACAATAAGGAGCCAGCAATAAACAAGAGTAAGCTCATTAGACCATAGTGTAAAACCTTCAACCTATAAAAAAGTTAATGGAAAATAATGAGGAATCAGTTCAATATTTAACACAACTCACCGTTTCAGCAATCGTCGTCCACTCTCAAGAGATTCCTTGGTTGGAGGCTCTTTTCCCAAGTAAAGTCGCATGCCAAATAGGGCACTTTTGAAATATTCCTTCCAGTCCAGAGCCTCCATGTCGAAGTTGTACATTTTTCGTTCTTCTGCGGACATTAATGACCTTAATCGATCAGCGCTCTTTGTCTCGAAAACCCAACTATTAAACAAAAAGTGCTGAATTGCGGCCATATTGACGTGAATCTTTTTATAGATATCAACCATTCGGGGCTTCTTTCCCGCCAATCGCAGAAGCAGATCGAAAATATATCCGGGGATTGTGTGATAGAAAAAGGCGACTAAAGGATACAGCCAAGGCTTGGAGACGCTGTGCACAAATGGGTACCAGATCATCTTATTTATCGGAAAATCCTCCCGATGGCTCAATCCAAAGTTTAGGAAGTTCATGTTTTCAAGTACGTTTGAGTTGCTTGGCGCTAGTGTGTATATTGGCGGCTGGTCCTTCCGGTCTCGTATAGTGTCCTGTTTTCCGGTTTGCCAGATGCTGGCCAAGGCCATGTTGGCGCTGTAATCCACTGGGACTAAACTGGCAGAACCATTAGTATTAAAGCCGACCAGACGTACAACTCCGTGGGCTATTCCGTAAATAAGGCTAATCGGTCCGTAGAGATTATCAATCCATCCGCAAACAGGTTCTTTGTGGCTGGCAATTACTTTATGTAAATGAAAATAATTCAGTATTTCGAAGTTGTAAAAGATACAAACAATGCACTTACTAATTGCCGGTCGAAACACACTGAGGGGTAGGTCACCCGCTTCTCTGAGGATTACATCCTCAGCCAGGGCCTTCGAGTAAGTGTAGGTATTGGGGAAAGATCCCACGAGTAGAGAAGACATATTGTTTATCATTTTGGGTCCCACTATTTCAGTCATGGCCAAAATCTTCTCGGAATCCAGGCTTAAAAGTTCGGGATAAAATCTCTCTTCGATGTGAAAGGTGGGGCAGTTGGAGAACGCGGAGGAGATATGGAGAAAGGCTTTGAGGTGATTCATTTCTCTAGCCAGTTGGAGCATCAGCTTAGTGGCTCGCGTGTTGATGGTGAGAGCTATGTAAAGAGGCTCATTGAACCTCACCGTGGCAGCTCCGTGGATGATTATCTGAACCTCGGAGGCCAGAAGTTGGCGATCCTTAAAGCTAATGCCCAAATCATGCTCGAGGCAATCGCCAGCGATGGTGGAGACTCGCTGAAGTGCCTGTGGATTCGACTTGAGTAGGACTTCAAAGAGCTATAGGGATATTAGCACTTGATATTTAACTAAAAAAAACTATTATTTGTATCTCACAGGATCCTCTAGCCAAGTCTGAAATCGGTCCTGAATATCCTGATTTCGTTTGGGCCTGACCATGGCGTATATGCGTTTCACATCCGTAGCCCGTAAAAGCTTTTCAATTATAACTAAAGGGCAGTAGAATTATGAATCCCCCTCAAGGGAATTGTATGGAATCTCATGGGACGCATACCTCTACCCAAAAATCCGGTAGCACCTGTTAGAAACACGACCTTGTCTTTGTAGAAATCCTTAATGCCGCACTCCATGGTTGCGCTTAAAATTGTGTGTGCTTGCGAATTGTAGAGCTTTTCAATGCGAAATGAGTTTAGCGTGCTCGTGCTGCTTATATATAGGCATGCTGGCCAACGAGCCGGGTGTCACCCGAACTGTGATCTGGTCAATCGTATGCAAACCTAACCAAAACAACCTTTGAAACAGCAGCGACAGCGTAAATCAGCCTAAAAGGGCACAATATTCCGGTTATAGTATCCGATTTTATTAAAATAAATCAAGAACAATTATACGATAAAAAGTTTAAACTAGTTATATGTACCTGAATACATATCTTTAATAAAAGAAATTATAAATTCAAATTGTTTATTGATGCCTATTACTACTTAATCGATCGATTATTCACTTTTAATTCATAGTTTTTTATTTATTCATTAAATATATATAGTGATACTTGAGTAAATAAATGCCATTTATAAATATGGATTACAACACGCCTTTTTATTTTAATAAAGCTTTTACTGTAGGCGAACAAAGTGCACACCGGTCTCTACCATCAAGTCTTATCTTATGTCAGGCAAAAAACAACTTCAAATAAAATCACCCACAGGACTCTCCATCACCGAATTGGTTAAGAGATTAATTGGACAAAACTCAGTGTTTCCATAAATCTGGCTTATATTAAACACTGTAAAGAAAATCCTAATTGAAATTAAAAATAATTTAGAATATAAAAGAGTTATTGCACCTACAAGAAATGCTAACCAATGCTCAGAGCTTGTCCCAATTACATTTTTTTGTTCAGAACTTATTTAATTGTGGTATCTCTTAATAAAAGGAATTCATCTGAATTATGTAATTTACCTTTTCCCAAAAGTAAAGGGCAAGGGCGATTCTCCTCTTCTTTGTATCCCTAAATATAGGTTTAAAGTTGCTCACTATCAACCTCAGTTCACAAAGTGAATTGAAGACATTAAATGTTTTGTGTGGTGAAAAATAATAGCTACTGACCCAGTGGTCAACAAGTTTCTGATTGCGTCTAAACTTATGCAAATCGTAATGCTAAGTAGCAAAGTATCTCAGAATGCTAAGTGGCACGAATGTACTTCGTGTATAAATCGGATTTGTCTTTGGATACATATATGTATATATATTCTTGATTACGCAAATAATATGTGGAGCAACTGAGGAACTGGTATTAATATTCAATTTTTTTACATATTTTTTGATACTTTGAAATTTGAAATTGAAATTTATTTTTATATAAAATCCACTCAAATTCAATCCAATCCAAGAACGAACTTTAGCAGAGAGAACACAAGAATAAAGCAGTAATTTATTATTTATAATTTACTTTATTTATCGGTTTATTTACTTAATAGTATCCCTCTTCAAAGGTTTGATTGGTTTTGGTAACTGACACACAAAGATTTAAACAGGGATTTCCGACACTCCTCCATGAAAGCTTTCTGTATTTGTATATTTTTTGTATCTGTATCTTTTTCAGTTCAAGTACCCGACTAGAACCATTATGCCTAAAAGAAGGCTACTTCATTAGAGAATATTCAGTTCACTCGGAGATGTTCACTTGGAAATGTTTATTATTTAATTTAATATTTTAGTATAAATGTAAGAAGAGAAAACAACATAATAAGCTAGAAAGTTTTATTTTAATTTTCCAATAATAGGTTGAGTGGCTAACTGTCTCCGGGATCTCAAACGAACAACTTGGCCAAACTCCAGAAGACGTATCCAGCGCCAGTGGCCAAAGATAGCGAAAGGGCAATGTGCAGAACCTTGAGACTAAGATAGAAAATAATAGTTTTTAGGAAAACACTCAAAACAATTAAATGATAAGCCTTACATATTCTTAAGCCTTAAGGCCTTGCTAACGGACTCCTGTGTTGCTGGTTCCTTGGCAATATATAGTCGCATGCCACCTATACAACACCTCAGGTAGTCGGTCCAGTCCAAAGGAACCATGTCAAAGTTAAACATGCTGCGATCCTTCTTTGACAACGCTGCCAGTAGTTTTTCGGTATTTTCCATGCCAAAGTTGAAGGTGGTATTGGAGAACAGCCGTAGGACTTTGATATTTTTGTGTATTTTTCGATATGTCTTCACCAGGATGGGCTTGCGGCCGGAGAGACGCAGCAGCGTATCGAGGAAGTAGCCAGGAATGATGTGATAAAAGAATGCAGCCAAAGGAAAGAGAAAAGGAGGGATCATCAGGACATACGGGTACCAGATCATTTGGTTTAGAGGTGTAAAGTCTCGATTCATGACCAACAAGTCGATAAATGATTTCTGGGTTATCTCATTATTCTCGCTGGGAGCAAACTGATATATAGGAGGACTCTCTGGCTTACAGCCTCGCCCAGGATTTACTCCTGTCTTCCAAGCACAGGTCAGGGCCAAATTACTGCAATATTCCGCCGGTACTACGCTGAGCCTAACATTAGGATCCGACATGACGACCCGCACTACCCCTCGAGCACCACCATAAGCGAGGGCCATCGGTCCATAGAGATTATCTGACCATCCACCTATGGGCTCCTTGTAGGTAGACATAACTGTGGATATGTTTTTAATATTTGTAATATTTTAAGTTTCTTTAGTTATTTCACTTACTGATTGCCGGTCGGAAGACGCACAGGGGCAGATTGCCTGCCTCCCTCCGAATCACGTCCTCTGCCAGGGCCTTGGTGTAGGTGTAAGTGTTCGGGAAGGATCCTATCAGAGATGTCGTCATACTGTCTATCGACTCATTGCTCAACAGCTTCCCCAAGGCCAGTATCTTGTCCGAACTGTCCTTAAGATGCTCCGGATAGAACCTTTCTTTGATGTTAGTCACCACACAGTTGGAGTAAGCGGTGGAAACATGGACGTAGGATACCAGTTGGGTCATCTGTTTGGCCAGCAAAAGCATCAGCCGGGTGGCGCGCACATTAATGGCCAGAGACAAGTGAAGGGCCTCGTCGAAGCGCACGGTGGCTGCACCATGGATAACGACTTGCACCTCGGAGACCAGCAGCTCTCGGTCCGAATCACTTATGCCCAGATCTGGGTCCAAGCAATTGCCAGCGATGGGACAAATTTTGAGCAGAGCCCGCGGCTTAGCCTTCAAGAGCTCCCCGAAAATCTTTAAAGTTTCGGATGAGATTTATCCACTTTATTACGACTGGTGAAGACTCACCGGATCCGTCTCCCAGGCGGAAATGCGATCACCAATAGACACTCCGCGCTTGGGTCTCAGCAGCGAGTAGATTCGTTTCACCTCGGTTGTCCTCAGGAGTTTCTCGGTCAACACTAAAAGCCACGATCATGTAACTAAGGGAAGTGTTTACATATTCCAGATCGGGATACCTTTCCCTAAAAATCCTGATCCCCCAGTTAGGAAAACTGTTTTATTTCTGAAGAACTCTTGTATTCCGGTATCCATGTTTTTCAAGGGTATAATCCACGCCAATTGCTCAGTCTATACTGAAAAGTAGTTGTAAACTGTAGGTGCCTTTTATTTGAAATTCTATTAAGTAAGGAGTCAAAGGTAAAATTACACAATTTTGGATTTGAATTTGATTAGTATAACAATTAGATTAATAGCAGAATTGTTGTATCAAAAGTATTGTAAATGCAGTTCCTGGTCGTTGTTTAAGGTTTTTTTTTTTGTTTTTATAAAAGAATGTGCTTGCTTGGGGTTCCACCTCCAAGAGAATGTAACATTTAATTAGATTATAATGAAACTTAAAGTCAAGGCATTATGTAAATATTTTGCATATACGCTAAAATGTATCCGCGTGGAGGAATAAATTTCTTAGCTTTGTTGCCCATTAAAAAGTGAGTTAACTCAACTAGGGAAATATTACCTAAGAACAATATTCAAAATAGTTTCATTTAACGTTTCATTAACGGATCCGATTTAAATAAAATTCGAATATATTTCAGACTTGAGACTGAAATGATGTCAACATTTTATATTTTCTTTCAGGAATAAGCATTTCCAATATAATATAATAAATTAAGGAATAAACAGTGATGTTTTTTATTTAAATAAAATCCAAATTAGTACACTTTAGCATCTCATATTTTTCTAAACTTCCCCTGAAACTTAAACAATAATAAGTTCCGCCAAAATCCACATTCCATATGCCACAGCGGAGACCAAACAAATTATAGATACATAGTGCAGGACCCTAAGCCTGAAAGACAGGGACCGTCATCAGCGAGAAAAGATCAAATAAAATAATTTTTCTTACCGATTCTTGAGCTTCAGGGCTTTGGCAATGGATTCAGCGTCATACGAGTCCTTGGCAATATACTTTCGCAAGCCATAAAGTGTGCATCCAATGTAGTCGGTCCAGTCCAGACGGGCCATGTCAAAGTTGTAGATACTTCGATCGTACTTGGACATCGATTCCAACAGTCTCTGCGTGTTCATCGTGACAAAGTTGAAGGAGGTGCACGCAAACGGAGTCAGGGCGTTAAAGCCCGTGTGTATTTTTCGATACATCTTTGTCATGATGGGCTTACGGCCCATTAAAAGGAGCAGTGCATCGCCAAAGTATCCTGGAAGGGTGTGGTAAAGGAAGGCGGCCAACGGAAAAAGACGCGGATGAATTCCCAAAAAATACGGGTACCACATCATCTTGGATAGCGGAGTCATATGGCGATATGGGGTGGTTGTCGAGATGAAGGTATCAAAGCTTATCGGATTTTTCGCGCTGGGAGCCAAGGTGTAGATTGGGGGAATTTTCGCCTTATCCAGTTTGGCAGATTCTTCTCCTGTTTTCCACGCACACGCCAGGGCCGTGTTACTACAGTAATCGGCTGGCACCAAGCCTGCCTGGGTCTTGGAGTCCATCGTCATGACGCGCACTACACCACGAGCAATGCCGAAAATAATACCCATGGGTCCGAGAAGATTGTCCATCCAGCCAATTAGGGGGTCCTTGTAGGTGGGCATAACTAAGAAAAAAGGTAAGCAACAGTTCCACAGTTTAGAGTATCTTCTCTAACGTTGACTTACCGATCGCTGGTCGGAAAATGCACAGGGGCAGGTTGCCCGCCTCCCTTCGAATCACGTCCTCGGCCAAGGCCTTGGTGTAGGTGTACGTATTGGGGAAGGATCCAATCAAGAAAGATGTAAGATTGTCCAATGTCTCATTGCCTAAAATATTTGCTATGGCAAGGACTTTATCTGAACTGCAGCTCAGGTTCTCCGGATAGAATCGCTCATCGATTTCAGTCGCCACACAGTTGGAGTAAGCGGTCGAAACATGGACGAAGGATACTAACTGGGTCATCTGTTTGGCCAGCTGCAGCATGAGGCGGGTGGCTCGCACATTGATGGCTGAAGCCACGTGCAAAGGCTCGTCGAAGCGCACGGTGGCTGCTCCATGGATAACCACTTGCACCTCAGAAACCAGCAACTCACGGTCAGCGTCACTTATGTCCAGATCCGGGCTCAAACAATCGCCAACGACGGGACAGATTCGATGCAGGGCCTCGGGTTTGGCCTTCAAGAGCACCTCAAAAATCTAAGGATTGCGGGTGAGATTTAGTCACATTCTAAAGGCTTAAGACTCACCGGGTCTTTCTCCCAGGCTGTGATGCGTTCATCAATGGACACACCGCGCTTTGGCCTGATGAGCGTATAGATTCGTTTCACCTCGGTTGTCCTCAGGAGTTTCTCGATAATTACTGCAAGACATTATGATGAGCTCATAAAAATACTTTAAATATTCAGGATACCTTTGCCTAAATATCCTGAGCCACCCGTTAAGAAAACTGTTTTATTATTAAAGAATTCTTGAATTCCGGAATTCATGTTGCTCAAGACGGCCTGCACTAACTCGACTGGATAGTCTTTCCAAAGTGTCAGTGCTATTTATTTTGAATTGCATTAACAGCACCTTGCATAGGTCAAGGTCTGCATTTTTGGCAACCTCATGATTTATAAATGCGATTATCTGCTACCTATTAGAAGCCAATTGGAAGTATATATTTAATACCTAAATATAGACATAAGAAATATAAATATATTATATTATTGACGAGTTTTGGGGGTATAATCCAATGGTATAATAATTTGGTGCTAATTGAAACTGTATTAACAAGCAGCTCAGCTCAGAAATATATTTTAGGTTTCGAGTCTTGGTTTTAAACATTCAAAATTCAAAATGAAACTCGTTTACAAATATATTTTTAAGTTATATTTCTGGTTAATTATTATAATTTCAAAAATAATGTCTTGGAAGGCTATTTGGGGCTTTGTATTTTAATTTAATGAGTACAGCTTTGGGTACCGGGTATATCATATTCGAGAACACTCAAGAATTAGACATGCTCCCATCACAAAAGTATTCAAATTAGATTTAAATCGAAACTTGATTATGCCTTAGAATGTGAAAAGAAAGGGGAAGTAAACCATGTACACATTGCATTGCTTATTTTTTATTTATTTCAATTTAATTCGATTTTTGCCGCACATTTAAAGCTGATTAAAATAATATGTTTTAAATTTGCAATACGATATTTAAAGTAATAGTTAAATTATAATTAAAGATTAATTACTCAAAGGATATGCTCGGCCAGCATTCAGAAGATAAACACGAAGATCAGAAGATTCGCTTCAGGGCCTGAGGCTTCGTCTTCAGCAGAACCTTAAAAATCTGAGAAATTGTGGGTGAGAAATAACCATAGAATTTGCAATATTGCGGACTCACTGGGTCCGTCTCCCAGGCTGTGTCGCGTTCCCCAATGGACACACCGCGCTTTGGCCTGATGAGATTCGTTTCACCTCGGTTGTCCCCAGGAGTTCCTCGGTAATCACTGCAAGACATAATCATAAGCTCATGAAAATACTATAAATATTAAGGATACCTTTCCCCAAAAATCCTAAGCCACCCGTAAGAAAAACGGTTTTATTTTTGAAGAATTCTTGAATTCCAGAGTCCATGCTGAGAGAACCGGTGGCTCGCAAGACGATCGAACTAAAGTGAATGGAAAGACTTTATAATTGTCACATCTATTTATGCTGAGTTCAAAAGCTTACATTACTCAAAGGTCGAGTTCTTTAATTAAATGTAGATTTATTTTGCGACAAACGAAACACTGGAACAATTTATATATGTATATTACATCAGTAATAACGCTATAATGCCTATAGTCAACTTTGTTTGTGATCGGGTTCACTGTACATTCAAATTATTTCAAAGTCTAAGTCGCATTTAAATGAGTAAGAGGATTATTCTATCAATTTCTTTCTTTTAATGAAGTAAATACTGTGAAATTAAAATAATTTGTAATATATTTTTATTATATTTTTAAAGGGGCTAAACCTATTGCTGAATCGATAGACGTTTAACATATATATATCTATATATGTCTATACATTTATTTCCAGACATTTGTTTTTATTTGTTCCTGGATTACACTACGAGTTTTAGCAGAAACCACACAGCACAGGCGGCTACTGAGCACAGGCAGAACTGCAGGATATGATGGAACATCTTCAGCCTGTTAAAAAGATTATATTTATCAAAGAAACAGAAATAAATAATATGTAAGAGCTCACCGTTTAATCACTCTCATGCCTTTGGCCACGGACTCGGTGGTCAGAGGCTCGTGGCCAATAAAATGTCGCATGCCTCCGAGAGCGTTTTGAAAGTACTCTTTCCAGTCCAGCCTGGCCATATCAAAGTAGTACAACTTCCTATCCTCCGCCGACATTTGATTCCTCAGACGATCTGTGTTGTTGGTTGCAAACTCCCAGCTTTTACACGAGAAGGGCCCCAGAATAAGAAGAGTGCTGTGAATCTTCTGATAGATCTTCACCAGTCGCGGCTTCCGACCCTGAAGCCACAAGGCCAGATCGACGAAGTAGGCGGGCAGAGTGTGGTAAAAAAAGGCTGCTAGGGGGTACAGCCAGAAGGTCGTCATGCAGTGAAGGAATGGGTACCAGAGCATCTTGGTCAGTGGGCACGTCATTCGCCCGTCGAGGGCGTGATTGATGAACTCGCCATGTGTGAGTTTGTTTCCTTCGCTTGGCGCCAACTGATATATGGAAGGTGCCTCGTTTTCATTACGCTCGTCTTTGGTGGTTCGCCAGGCGCAGGCCAAAGCCAGGTTGGCACAGTAGTCCACGGGGACCAGGCTCGCTTGGGCCTTTACATCTATGGTGGCAATACGCAACACTCCGCGCGCCACACCGTACAGTATTGCCATGGGTCCGTACATGTTGTCAATCCAGCCGCAGGTGGGCTCTTTATGGGCTGCGATGACTGCGTTGCAGAATCTTTAAGCTTTAGGATATGTATTTCGAAGATTCAAAATGACTTACTGACTGCAGGTCGAAAAACACATAGGGGCAGAGCACCTGCTTCCCGCACGATTACGTCCTCGGCCAGGGCCTTAGTGTAGGTGTAGGTGTTGGGGAAGGACCCAAGTAGGGCAGGCTCCATGCTGTCCAGCAGTTCGTCACTCAGCAGATCACTTAATTGTAGAATTTTCTGCGAGTCGCAGTTGAGGTGCTCCGAGTAGAACTTCTCCTTGATGTCGTAAATGACGCAATTGGAGAAGGCTGTGGATATGTGGACGAAGGCCTCCAGTAGCGTCATTTCCTTGGCCAATTGGAGCATCAGTTTTGTGCCACGGGTGTTGATGGCAAGGGCAATGTGGAGCGGCTCGTTAAACCTTACCGTGGCAGCTCCATGGATGACGATCTGCACCTCACTGGCCAGGAGCCTTCGATCCTGCTCACTGAGCCCGAGATCGGCTGCCATAAAATCTCCAGCTATGGGACATATGCGTTGAAAGGCTTCCGGCTTCTCTTTGATCAACAAATCAAAAACCTTTGTCCAAGACGAGACTCAGTGGTACTCTTTTGAATTTCCATATTCCCTACTTACCTCCTCTCGCGACCATGTGGTGATCCGCTCCTGAATCTTAACTCCGCGCTTCGGCCTCACCAGTATATAAACACGTCTCACTTCAGTGGTTCGCAATAGCTTTTCAATGATAACTTAAATGCAGAACAAAGCAAATATAACTTAGTTCTTGAAGCTGAAGTTTTTGGGCGCACATTTTGGAAATTTAAGCTGGCCAAATACCTTTCCCCAAAAATCCAGTGGCACCCGTTAGTAAAATCGTTTTGCCCCTGAAACACTTTTGAATATCTGTATCCATGGTATCTGTTATAATCGCTCCTGGAACTTGTAAGTTGCGGCAAACCGTACTCGCAATGGAAAACGTCGACTTTAATGTGGAGCACCCTGAAGGGGCTTCGCTATTTATAGAAGAATTGGATTATTCGTTCAGTGAACTACGGCGACGAGGCGCCCTTGAAAAAAAAGAGAATTGAGAAATAATTCCCTATTTTACTGCATCCCTAATTTATACATTTCTTTAAAGACTAAACAGCGGATTTGTTAACCAAATGCTTCTCGACGAAGGTCGAAGTACTGACTGAAATACACTGTATTGTCTAAGTTACATCATATTTCTGGTTTTCTTACTCGTACAATTAGTTGGGCGGTTATAAATAAATTGACCGATCTTGGCCTATTACTTTCCTGTTCAGCACTTTCTAATTACCTGATCTGTTCGTTGCAATTGTTGGCAAGACATATAAATTTACGATTATAATTTATATTTTATTTTTATTTAGGAATTTTATACTTACCTCTTTTAAAATTAAATTAAATTAGAACATTGAAAAATATGAATAATAAAAATAATAATATAATAAAAATGCAGAAATATAATAATACGATTACTTTTAAAATTGAGTATGAACTAGTTATTTTTTTAAAGAAACCAAATTTTATATTTTTAATTATACTCTTTTACAAAATAGCTACGACTAGCAATAAATAAAAGTCAGCTAATTTTGCTAATTGTATTCGATATTTGTTTTTAATTTTCCCAAATTGTTTATATTTCCGTTTCCGTTTAAAAAATGTTGTAAGTATAAAATGAAATGTTAACTAATTAAACAAAAATAAATATATAATAAACTTATGTTAAATTAAAGAGATATATAAATATTTATATAGAAAGAAAACCCAACTTCGTGAAACTCAAATATGTCATATTTTAGAAATTGGTTATAGCTAGCTATAGTCTAGCCGACCATTTACCATCGATGAATCGATAACAGATTTCGTTTGAACCTGAAACTGGTAGTGTTTGCCACAATCAGCTGTCAAAAGTTGTATAATCTTTGTTGGGGCCCGCAATGGCATGTGCAGGAAAAGTGTTTTCTCGCGTTTTTCTGAATAACTCCCTCCTAACCGCCAGCCGCAGCATCAGCATGTCCGCCAGCCGACGCGCCGAGCAGGCCATCGACAAGCTGAAGGAGGAGAATCCCTTCTACTCCAAGTACGCGGGCAAGATAGCCAAGCTGCAGCAGACATCGGCGGAAGAGTTCTTGGACCGGGTTGAGCGAGTGGTCAACCCGATCAAGGATGGTCGCAGCCAGGCCAGGTAAGCGAAGTACAGGAAATAAGCATACACGCGCTCATACTTACGCTCTACAGATCCTATTCCGAGCTGCTGAACCCCAAGAAGGGGCTGCAATCCAAGGAGCAGGGCGAAATCCCCCACAAGAAACTGTCGGACATCATGAAGCTGGAGCTACTCGCCGATAAGAGTGCCGAGGAGGTCTCCCAGATCTGGCTGGAGTACCACAAGACCAAGGAGGCACTGGCCGCCACCCTGACCACCACCCAGTACGAGACTCTCATGTCGCGGGCCAAGGAGCACCCTGTCTTCCTACTGCCGCTGCCTAGGAGCGAAGGCTTCGAATTTATTATGCTGCAGTTCTCCGCCAACACTGTCCACTTCACACCATTGCTGGCCTATCAGGTGCACCACGAGAACGCGCCCGAGTGCCTTACCCTGGTGCTCTACACCGAAGTCGAGGACAAGGGACTGGTACTGATGCGTGGCGAGTACGACAGCAAGGTTCTGACCGCCCAGGAGGCGCAGTGTCTGGCGAACGAGCTGCAGATGTTCTACCTGAAGGCCGACGAGAGCAAGCTACGGCTGCTGGAAACCTTCACCCGGAAGCCGGACGAGTTTAAGCACATGGATCTCATCAAGGAGGTGGAGAACATCCAGCTGGCCTAGGCCCTGATATTGTAGTCAGAATAAAGGAAAACACATAACGGAAAACAACACCCACACACAGAAGCAGTGTTCAAAACACATTTTAAAAGGAAGATGGATAATTTTAATAAGGTTCTCGATCAAATTGGCTTTGGCAAGATGCATTTGTATGCCACCCTAACGCTGGGACTGCTACAAATGCTGAACGTCACCGAGACAATGGGTATGGGCATTCTTGGCCCTGCCTCGGTGTGCGATCTGCGGATGAGCCAGGTGCAACTGGCCTCGTTAACATCGGCTGGGTTTCTTGGTATTATCAGCTCCTCGTATTTTTGGGGCTATATCACTGACAAGAAGGGTCGGCGGTGGACGCTCTTACGCACCATTACGGTGAGCAATGTGTGCTCCATCGTGTCTATGTACATGCCCACCTTTAATGCCCTTTTTGTGATGCGTTTTTTGACGGGTATTTTGTAAGTATTTATTTACTTGAGTATTCCAAATGTTGAAAGTCGAAAGGCTTAATAATTAGTTAAATAGTCATGAGTTTTTGGCTTTATTGTTTTTTGTACTCTCCTCCGATTAGTGTGGCGGCTCCCAGCTTTGTAGCCGCAACCTACCTTAGTGAGTTCTGCAGTCAACGGATCTTGGCCCGTGCTGTCACCCACATGTACATGTTCACCGGCTTTGGCATGCTCTACTGCCCCGCCTGGGCCGCTCTTTTTTTAAGCAATGAATTCATGGAATTCGAGGTGAAGGTTGTGAGTGGCATGACCCTGCGGACGTGGCGCGTTCTGGGTTGCTTGAACTGTCTTCCGGGCGTGATTGCCTTCTTCCTGCTGCTGTCTTTGCCGGAGAGCCCCAAGTTTCTCTTCAATAGTGGTGATATCGAGAAAGGAATGGCCGTAATGGATTTGATTTGTCAAAAGAATACAGGTAAACCGCTGAGTGCCGAGCAGATTGAAGATTTGCGATTGTACCAGAGTGCGGCATCTGGCCGGGTTGTACGGGTAAAGAGCGAACATTACTTCCTGCGCTCGATGATCGAAGATGCGATGCCCCTGTTCCGGAAGCCGTTTCTTGGCTTATTTGTGGCCGCCTCCTTGGTAATGTTCATCTTGGGTAGTATGTGAGTGAGATCTGGAAGCTTTCGACATTCATCATTTGCCTGCTTATGAAATCCACAGGGCAAATGGTCTCGGGATGTGGTTCACAGCCATGAGGAATCGCGCCAACATGCGACAAGGCAGTAAGAAGGGTATGTCATTATGCCGGGTCCTTTTCACTACCGAATTGCGACCGTTGGTGGAAAGTGAAAGCGACTTTGAACCGGTAAAATCTAATTAAACAAAGAAAGAAACTTCCTTATTGTAAGTGTCAACATATTTTCCAGGTGTGTAACGATGCTGTCGAAGGCTTCAACGACTCGTTTATCCTGGGAGCCACCTACCTTGTCCTTTACAATATTTGCTGGCTGACGCTCTGCTGCATGCCGAAGAAAAAGGTGATTTTCGTCGTCTCCATGTTGGCCTCCTCGACTTGTGGGTTCCTCCTCATCTTCGTCACGTATCGGTGGGTACAGCTCTTTTTGCTGGTAATGTTCCTGGCCATTCCCGGTGTGTTGGTGAGTCTGATGGGCGGCGCCCTCTGTTTGTTTGTGCCCACCCACCTTCGCGGCAAGGCTCTGTGCATCAGCCTGATGTGGGGCCGCTGTGGAGCAGCCATTGGCACCATCTTGACTGGCTCCGCCATCCATAACAATTGTGAAATATCTATGATTGTGATTGCCATATTACCTCTATGTAAGATTGAGTTTCCCGGTTTTGTTTTCCACAGATTTATATTCATACAAACTTCTGTTTTAGTTGCGGTCGCATTGGAGGGGTACTTGCCCTTGTGAATCAGGTTTCTTATATTTCTATAAGATTTTTGTAATTGAAAAATTGTTAAGAATGTGGAGTCGCTCTTTATCGCATTGAAGTGCCAAAAAGTAGGCAATGAAATTATAACTTTCTTCTGTAAAATCGACGTTAAATATAAGTGTAAAACATAGGAATAAATAAGTAATCAAATTGATACCATTATACAGACGATGAACTAAAACAACCAGGTGAATATTGCACTCTTTATTTGGATTGCAGGGTCACTAAGACGATTATTTTGATTATTTATGATTTATTATTATATCAGCTAACATCAAGACTACAATAAATACTTAACTCAGCTGCAACTACCACTTGTTCGTGCCGACTCGCTAAACTATTGCCCCGATATAAATAAGTTAAACGATAACGCGCGTGCTTAGAATTAGACTCATGAGTTGGTTGACATTGCCAAGGTCGACTCGATTCGGTTTTAGTACACGTCCTCCTCATCCAGGGCACGGACCTGCAGGATATATCTGTAGTTTTCCATCAGCTTTAGATTACTCCCCTGTTACCAATTCCCCGCCGCTGTTCATATTCTTGCCCAGATTGATGTTGTTGTCTAGCTCGCGGTTCCTTAGGATTTCCATCAATGCTCCTCGCTTGCCGAATCGTACTCGGGCCCGGTCGCCATAGTAGGTGTCCAGGTCCTGCAGAAACTTGTAAGCATCCGCCATGGTGTTCACGTCGTTCTTGCGCGGCGGCCGGGAGTTGGAGGCCTCCACACTGCAGCCGGCGGCAAGAAGGGACAAAGCCACGCAAACAATTAAGATGCAACGCATTGTGTGACACATAATCCTGGAAGAGGATAATGTAGTATTTAAGCAGAAATAAATTTATATAGAAAGAGAGTAAATATTGTTTTCTAATCTGCTTAGTATTTTAAGCAATAAATATTTGTAAATTTAAAACTAACTAAGACTAAATATATAATTGTTTGTCCTAAAACCGAATGAATATTTTTGTCTGAAAATATTTTTATCTGAAAAATATTCATAGAACAAACAATTATATATTTAGTCTTAGTTGGTTTAAATTTACAAATATTTGTTTGTTAAAATAAGTTAAATAAGTTACGTAGCAACTTATTTTCTTACGCCAAGATATTAATAGCACAAGATAACTACTGGAGTACGTTTGTTTAGTTAAGTAAGAAAAGTAATTTATTTTACTATCTATAGTAAAACTCTTTGATTACATTAGCTATAAACATTTGCCTTTATATATGAAGGATTAATTTTTCTACATTCTCAATTGATTATTTAATAAAGTGAAAATTAGAACACGTTCTAGTAATTACGAACTTTGTGTTTTTCCGTAATCTACAGATACACAGAACTGGAAAAATTAGTAACCCAATTACGTGAATTAAGTGATTTAGATCTAGAATTGCCCGGAGGCATATTTAGAGGTCTGGGTCTTTGTAGGGCCACGGTTAATAGCCGGCAATATTGTATGCTAATTAGCTGAGACCGGGCTAAGTGATCGGATCAGCCCCAAAGCCGTCATTTAGGGGCGCTATTCAATGATTTTTGGGCGGGACTGACGCAAATACCTAGCACAATGTAAATATAACAAACATGGGTATTATAAGGCAGAACCAGGCAAAGGATCCCAGCTGTGAGTCATTGCCTTACGGCTTTGACGCTTCTGAGAAAGCGGATTTATTTACTCGACGCGGCTTAAAGTCACAGATAATTGCTCGAGTGCACTTTCTTAAGTTGTTTTTGAGGAAATAAGTCTCTGGTGCTTTTTTTCTATTTTTCCGCACTGACGGCACTGTCAACACTGCGCTTACCTGATCGAAAGTATGAATCTGAGTATTTCACGGCGGAATCAGCGCAATGCTATCGTTCGTCGGTGGAGTGTGTAATCAGCGGACGCAACCGTGGTTAAATGTTGGCCCAGAGCCATTGGCAACAGGTATTTATAGGAGCGGCTGGTTGAAGGATGTGCGGCCTCCGCACAATCCAGGCCGATCCACCCACTCAGCAACATCCACTTCGCGAGCGGACGCGAACGGAGATTGACAAAACAAAACGAAACGAAAGTCGCCCGCGAAACCCCTGAAATATTTTCATATGCAGGCTAATTATGTGGCTGCTGCTGTGCGTGAACTTTTGCAGCAGCTGGAACGGATGGGCCATCCGGCAATGGGGGATGGGGGACTCGGTTTCAATTCGGAATGGGATCCGGAGTGGCCATCCGCGGTATGGAAATGCGAACGGAGATTGCCCGACTCTAACAAATAGTGACAGTTGGCTAACGAGATATCGGGAGCCGTGCGGGCTATCGGGAGCAGCGTAACGCATAACTGAATAAATGACAAATTTTCGATAAGAAGGATTAGAAGTGCAGAGAACAAAATCAGGACAAGAGAGGTTCTTAAAAGACAAACTGAATTTAAATTAAATTTGGTTCATCACATCTCTTAAACTTTAACTCTTCTTGCTTAACATTTGAAGACAGGACAATGTTGTTCCCTTGTTTGTCAGAAAAAGCTTATGCAACAACAATGGATTTATATACTTAATTTACAAAATATCAATAAATAGGTTTGGTAAACCCCTTTATTTTAATTGAATTTCTCTTCATTTCCAGCCTCCTCTTGTAAATTGATTTTTTCGTGTGTGCCCTGGCTGCCCCACCTGAGATTGTGCAGAATACTGATTTATGTGTCCTCAGCCCCACTGCACCCCTCCTTCCGCCTTCGCGTTGGCGTCACTGTGTCATTAATTATTGTATTTTGATTATTGTTTAATAACTGTTGGCTTAGCCCGCGACGCTGATTGCGATAGGCGGCCCAATGGGGGTATTAGAGGTGCGCTGCTCGACTTTGCATTGTCGTTCACTATGGGGTCAGCATGGTTAAGTAATTTCAGTGGCGATTGCTGGTGCCAATCTGCCGTAATATAATTGCCAGGGCTTCGGTGCGTATACGTAATCCACTTTCGCTGCTGGCCCCGAAGCCAGATCCAGATCCAGAAAAACATGACATCACAAAGCAGCGCATAGCGTTCTTTTCCCTCTGCGGCTGTTATTAACTTAATATTTGTTATAAGCGTTCTGACTAATTAACGCTTGAGCGAGCTATTACTTACCAGCTTGTTTTTTTGTCATCGTCTCTGTGCCGTTGCGATTATCGTTCCAATTACACTCGTTATACATTCATTTGCGACGGGCGGTAGCGTTTCATATTTAAATCTAATTGCCATCCCGAGCAGTTGTTCCTCATTGTTTGGCTCCAGTTCCAGTTCCATTAACGCCGTCGATATCGAGCACTCGCCCATATATTAATAATTGGAGTCAAGACAGGCGATTATCGACGGAACTCTACGGCCGTATGCTTACCTTGTGCTCCCCCGGCATTCGCAACAGCATCCGCGAATCCGACATTATGTCTGGCCGAAGTCCCCCGATCTTTTATGTTCCACTCTTATTTGCCAACACGTGGAAGCAATATGCAAATTATGATTGACAGCATTTAACCCAAGTTTAGTTGGGCCACACGATGTAATGTTAGTTAATTATAGGAAAAGAGAAGAAAGGGGTGTGACATGACATGATATGATATAAAAAACTGACTAAAAAAATATTTAATTGGAAAAACGATTTAAGCTCGGTATACAACATTAGAAAGGCCCTAAAGATTAAGTGAATAGCTTATGCTAATTATCCTCAGTTTGCTGTTTGTAAATTTTCCATTTAGATTGGACTTTCGGCTGGAAGAAATTCTATATAAAAAAGGAAAATAAAAAGTATTTTTTATTAATTTAATAACCGTAATTGTTCAACAGAATCTGACCTGGACAACGGGTCGTATGAGCTATTTCTCAAGATACTACAATAAACTTTGTTATGGTTTTCCTTTAATGAGAAATGCAGTAAGCAGTTTAAATTTAGCTTTAGAGGTTCAGCTCTAGGGTGAATATTTACATCAAATCAGGGGAAACCCTGAACTTGTTCAAGGACTCGAAGATTCCGCATTGATGGTCAAGTTGGAGAGCAACATTTTTTGTTTTTCCCCAGCAATTCGCAGCTGCTCGACGTATATGCACTCCATTGTTCTGTTGGCAACCGGGTTTAGTGGGCTTTTGTCACCTTTCATGTGCTAAATTGCCAACGTCATCGTCGTCGAAGCCTCAGACAATTCCGGAGCTTGATGCGGCGCTGCAATTACGACAAAGTGCCTTGTTTTTTTATACATACTACAGTTATTGCCTGCGTTTTCCGGACTACAGTCCCGAAGGGGGTTCCCTCACTTTCCCAGGCCCATATCGTGCCAGATTTGTGCTGGCCACACACCGAGTATACTTTTGCACGCCACTTTCCAATTTGGCAGGGAGCAGTTTCGAGAAATGTCATAGCTTCTCCCGTTTGCGTAAATGTTAATAATTCAGCTTCACTGCAATTCGATGATGCCCCTTGCGGCTTGTTAAAAACTACTTGGGTTAATTGAGCGTTTAATGTATGCGAAAATAAAGCAAATATACTGTTTGCTCACTGACCAGCTCTCGTCCGGGGTTCCGCTAGTTCCGATTTAGCTACTCCTGGTCGAACCTTTGGGATTTCCTTAGCCTTGCTAAGTCAATCGCCTAACAATGGACTCGTTGGCAACCGAATGATAATTGTACCTAAAAATTTCACAACTTAATAACAAAGTTTGCATTTATTTGTGTTTGTTGATTTGTTTAGTTTTCCGAATCTGGCAAATATTGATCGGCATCTAAAGGGTTAGTCAGATATTCGTGGTATTCCACGTGAATTTTCTCTCACGTCAGATATGGATTCTGAAATAAACACTAGACTTCGGGTAATATAAGATTTAAAATTCAATAATAAATTAATTATCCGTTTTACATTTGCCATTTTCAAAAACTATTTCCAGCTAATACCCATCAATTATACATGTATATATTTTATTTTAAAGGCCTTTATAAACCTGTCAACACCCAGAGTTATGACATAGTAAGCTCATAAAAACATAACAAACATTAAACCTTAACTGAAAATACATATCATACGTCTCTGTGTCTGGTTAAACTTTTATTATTTATTAGTAACCGGTGCAGGAACACTTGTCTGTTGACATTAAATATACATATATGTAGTACTTAGCCTAAGAACAAGCTGGTTTTTCGCAATCCTGTTTTTTTTTTTTTTGTTAATTGGAAGTTTTATATAATTCATTAACTTTCTATGTATTCCCAAAATACGTCAATGGAATGGAAAAGAAGAAAGGTACGTTTCGTTGATGAAATCTAAATTCATTTCTGTGAATATTATTATTACGCTTTATTGATTTTAAAATCGAGATTAAATAACAAAACTTGTTTTCTTTATTTTTAGACGGTTAACAATTTTTAATTAAAGTAAATCAATTTTATTGCTCGTTTCTATATTAATAAAAGTTTTAAAGCAAGCGATTTAAATAAAAAATAAAGAAATATATAAAACAAAAACCTGCATTAGTATACTGTTATAAAATCCTTCTCACAAAAAGGACTTCTTTGCCTTATCCAGGACTCAATGCTCCTGCGTCCCAGAGCTTTCATCGCAGCCCCAGCCTGGAGATTGGAAAACTTTCGGGGAAAGCATAAAAAGCATCTAAAGCGCCAGAAAAGGGGACTTTGGGTTGTTGCTGCCCCCGGTGCCATAATGGCGGCCCCCGTCGCCATAAACACAAACAACAATTAGTCTACTAACAACAAATTGCGCCATACATGCCATACGATAGTTAAGCGGGAAGCAAGCTCATTGTTAATTCGGGATCATCAGAGCACTTGACGTAGTCTCAAGACTCCGGACACCAGACAATGGGGAGCCATTAAACACCCCAAATGGGGCAATTCGCTGGCAAATGCCTGGCAAAGAATGCCCCCTTGCTAGACCCGGTCAGGGATTATACCAGAGGGAAATAGGTCAGTTCTAGTCCGGTTAGGTGTCTAACTTACTAACCGTGATCAAATAAATTGCAGGGGAAGTGCACGCCATCGATCTGGCTGTCATAAATATCGATCTAAATAGCACACGGATAATTACTCGAACGTTAGTTAATCGTTATTGGCTGCTAAGAATTAGAACTGGGCGTAATTGCGTCAAGAAGTTGCTTTTAATTGCGGCAAATCCTCATGCATATGTATGGGCGATCGCACAAAAAGGGCACGATCACGTGTGCGTGTCTGCTGCTGTGCTGTGCTGTGCCCAAGTTGGATTAAATATAGTCATTTGTGCCATTAAATATATGAAATGGCAATTTGCCGGGCTAAGCGATTCGCGAGACAATGGCGAACCCATCTAACCCCGCTGCCGATGATCTCCCAGTGGTTCTAATTTAAGGGGTTTTGGACCCCGGTCGCCAGGTACTCGTAGCTTACTTGGGTATATTCAGGTGGTAAAAATGTGTTATTTAATAAAACTATTTTACAATAATAGTAGTTAAATAAGCAACATGTTTATCTTATAATACTTTCTGCATTTACTTGTAATTTGAATTTTATTTTCAATAAAATTGGAATACTGTTACTGGCTCAGAAGGATCCGAATAAAGCCTGTCCTGGAACACGCCCAAATGTAGGCAATACTTGAAGCCTCCTAGTGCCAGGTACTTATAGGGTCGAGGCACTCAAATTAAGCCTTCTCACTTGTTTTGGCCAGTTAGGGGGTATCGCGTCGGGTGTGGGGTTTTAGCCGAGCAAAAACCCGAGCAGAGGCTTAAATGTGGACCGGTTCGTAGAAAGGTTGAGATGCTAGAGCTTGGCTTGGTTAGCCAGCCGATCTCCGGTCTCGAATCTCCGCCAGCTACTCGGCTCTCTGACCGAGCTCGGATCGGGGACCGACCTAAGAGTCCATATAAAGGTCCCCGCTGCAGGCGAGATCGGCGCATTAAGCTGTCAAAATTTGTGAGAATAGGAAGTGCGTGACAGTTCAATTCGAGACAAAGCTAGTCACAGCCCAGAGATCGATATTCTAGCATTCGCGAGTAAAGGCAGCCAACAGTTTACAGTATCGACTAACACCCAGATCGGTGCGGATCCGAACGAAATCGCCAGGAACAGCACTGGATGTTATTGCAACACAAAGAAAAATCAAAAAACAAACAACCCTAACCCGTCGAAACCAATTAAACCGCAGCGGGGACATGTAAATTTCCCCTTCGCTATCGGAATTTCAATCCTAATCTGTGCCGCGCCCGACCTGTTAATAGTTTAATTTGCTGCCATAAATAATAGCTCAAGAATTAATTGATTTTCGTCATAAATCAATAACTAACTAACTAAGTAACTATCTAACTAACTAGCAAGTGCTGCCAGCAGGAAAAAAACAAATCAGATCGTTGTGGAACTCCAACTTTTGAGGCGCTAAAATGAAGCTATTTACCAACAAAAACCAGCGCAATGCAAGTAAGTAGTTTGAGTGTAACTAGCCCCTAAAAAGCCAAAAACCAAAGCCGAACCATTAACGCTTAATCAAGCCGTGCAGACCATTGTCAAAAAACCCATAAAAGTAAATTCGAGCCAAAGGGAGCTGCCCCCACGCGATAGTAAAAATGTCAACAGAAAAAATGTCTCTTGCACAAAAAGCTATGCTGCCTAAGATCGCTGCCTAAATTGCTCAAGAAGTGTGGCAGGAATGGTGCAATGGATTGCATGCTAATCAAACCGATACGAATATATACGAGTAGAGAAAAACATATAAAAAACACACATGTTTCGAAATTTGGCATTCCCATTCCCAGCGAAAATTAGAATGCTAATTAAAATGGGGCTGGTCCGTTAGCAAATTACCAGCAGCTGGCAGCACGCTTTAATATTTAATTTTTGTTATTTATGCCCGAATACTGGGGACATGCGAACCTGTTCGCAATTCTAGAGTCCAGCAGTTTTTGGCGGCACGTCAAAGATAATTTGCATTCAGTTATTGCCTAATAATAGTAGCTGAAAATGAAAACAAAGAAAACATGAAATTTATCTGAAATTGTATTAATTAGTGCTTTCTAGGGTCATACACAGTCTCCTCGGCTCTCGGCCAAAGCAGTTAACATATATTCAAAGCCAAAGACGCTTAGGGAAGTCAAAATAAGAAACCAATGGCTCGATTTGCATAACAATGAGCGAGGGACAGCCGCCAAGGACATAGGGTTCTATATTATAGTAGGTCACTTGTCTCAGGGGTCACTCAATCAGATTAATTGCAAGTTGCTAATGTCTCTGGTTTGATCTCCGTTTGTAAGTATATATGTACATATATATATTTATAAACTAATTTGGAATTAACGGATCTGGACGGTAGTGCAATTAAGTTTGCATAAATTAAGATTTGAAATAAAATCGGTTGTGACTGAAAATGTCACGTATTACCTTACCATGAAGTTCGATGATTTCAATCAGCATAAATACGCTGGGAAAACTGAAGGTGAACGCGATGATGATTGCCCAGTTCCATGATATGGCGCACACTCTGTTGTTTTGGTATTAAATTTTATCTTCTCCTCAAACAAAACAAACAAAAAAAAAAAACAAATAATAACAATAAATAACGAGATAAATAAAAGAAAAAGATGCTGACAGATCAGATCGATCAGATCAGAAGCCCCCCTTCCGAATCGGAGGAGTGACTTGCACTCACGCAGATGCTCCGAAAGATGCCTAAGAACGTTCCAACTAATTTGACGCAGTTCGCCATAAATCAATATGCGATCTACAGCTCAATGATCGCTAAACAATGCAAATAACAGCTATTGTACGGGCATTAACAAAAGCGATACAAAAACAGCAAAAAATCAGCACTAAACATTGTAAGGGGTCCGTTTCAAAGGCGAAGCGAACAAATCGGATCGGGCCTGTGAATTGGAAACTGGGAATTGGACTTGGAATTTGGAAATTGGGAATCGGAATCGGGGAAGTTGTAAACTTGTCGCGCTACATATTTACTTTTCCTTATTGGCGGGCCTCTAATTGCCACACGAGACTTTGACTGCGACTATTTAAGGGTTTTGGGTTTTATTGTTTTGGCGATGATTAAAAGCAAATAGCAAAAAATCTGGGATTAATCACTAGCTAAACACAGCAAATAACACAGCCTAACAACCAAACAGTCAAACAGCCTAACAGCAAACAAACATCGTCATTATAGCCGCATCGACATAAGTCAGCCAAGTCACACAACAAGAAAATTAGATTAGTTGTAAATAAGTTAATTAAATGCTGATTTGAATTATAATATATTTCGATTTCATAAATAGAATGCTATATTAATACAATTAGCTTGAGGAAATTGCCAATTAAAGTTGTTTATTCTATCTTTTTAAATAATAAACCAATTTAAGATGCGTTTAAGTCTAATTATAGTAAACAAATATAACTTAGGGTAGTCAGTTTGAGCAGTTATATTATAATGACTTCTTTATACATTCATATATTTTCGGGTAATACCCAACTTGCTTGCCATTGGCGCCAATATTAGCAAGCTTTTCTTTGTGTGTAGTCGGTGGATAACCCAAGCACATATCTCAAGCTGGCAAAGCGGCTATTTGCCTAATTTATTGTCGTTGGACGGAAGTCACACACACACTCGCACACACACACCTGTCGAAGGTGTTGCACTATGGTCCAGCGGACCACTTTGGGCGGCCTAAACCCATTTTTTAAAAGTTGTTTAAATTAATTGATTTTGGTGTCAATCGATTGGAAATAGAGTGACCATCTACGTGGCATACCCAAAATTTTGATAGGTGGCGCCACTATCGCGCACGAAGCTGTTAAAGTCGGCCATTTGTTCGCGAGCGAACGGCCAGACTGAAAGTGGGAAAATTTACACAATTTTAAAATAAAGAAAACTCGAGGAAAACTAAAGAACTGGTCAAATTTTTGAAATGAATTTGACTCAGTGGAGTTTGTACTATATATTTTTTGTTGTTAAATGTTCAAAGTCGTTGTGATGTCTTTGTAATTTGGTGTCAAAGTGTGTCGTCTAAAAAAAAAAAATTTGTTAAAATCTTTTGTTTAAAAAGGTAAATCTAACGAGTCCCACCTAGTCCCACCTTAAAACCTAGTGTATGTTGTAGAGTATTTAATTATCTTTCGATTGCATATAGTCACTAATGCCACTTTTGACCACATTTCTTAAAATTTTGATTTAAAGAGTACTCTATTTTGTATGAAAATTACATCTTAAAAACATTAAAAATGTCCTAAAACTAATGAAAACTGATAAAAATCCTCTAAAAACTATAGAATAAAGTAAACTCGATAAGATAGAATGTAAAAAGAAAGTATAAAACTATTTAACGATTTTATAATCAATTTTCCATGCAATTATAGGCAAAATTGTCTATATATTCCGATTTTTCCCATGAAAACTATAGTTATTCGTGATCCGATTTCGGTAAAATTTTTTAAATTTAATTAAAATTATATAATTTTAAAGAAACCGAAGTTTTATGAATTTATCTGAAAAAATATTTTTTCATTCCTATGAGAGCTATAGGATATAGTTTTATGATCTGGATAATTTTGATCCAGTATCATCCTAAAAGCACAAAATGACGATTGGCAAAGTTTCAAGTTGATATCTGTAAAATTTACGGAGTTATGTATTATGGCCGCCCAAAGTGGTCCGCTGGACCATAGTGTGTTGTTGTTCGTGCTCGGTAAGAAACAAAAAAAATTCATTCTTGACTTCAGTAGGTCACCACTGTGACGCTTTGACTTGTCAAAAACGCTTTGTGCACTTTTAAAATTCAGGTTTTTTTTTAAATTCCAAGCCGGCTTAATTGCACCGAACTTGAACTTCAGAGGCAGCCGTCAGAAGTCAGGCGTCATCTTAAATGTGCACTTGAAAAAAATAAGTCAAACAACACACAAATTGATCTCAATCTTGGCATGTTTATTCCATGCAAAAAATAAAGATAAATATCATAAATATTAGTTAAATCTAATATTTAAATTGTACACCCCAATTTCCACTTAATCTTGTTAGTGTTTCAGTTCTGTGTAGTAACTGATATGTCCAGATTCCAATCCCCGTCAACTGATATTGAGCCGCCTGGTTGCCACCGCTGTTTGTTGGCTCAAACAAGTTCACAGCTCACTGAATCAGCTGCTGCGATCGAGACAAGCGTCTTTCATTCATGCTGCCCGTGTGTTAGCCCCCAATCTCTCAATCTTTCAATCGTCATCGCCGGCCGATTTGGCTTTGGACTTTGCTTTGGCAATGCAATTGTTGCCCAATGCAAGCTCCACATTTTTGCTGCTTGACAGCGGAGTTGGTTTTTTTCTTCATTTTTATTTGGACACTTTGCGTGTGGCTCATTTGGCATTGGTCATTCCATTGCAGCAGAATAATTTTGGCCCCTTTGTGTATGGTGGCCTAATTTATGGGTGGGGTCTATTGATAGGCCGGGAATTTTCGGCTGTCACATTCAAGGCAAGGATATGCATAAGCCTACACGGCAAGAAAAGCTGAAGGGTCTGAGAGATATGCCAGTTTTGAGCAAACAAAGTGAAATTGAAATGATATATAAATATAAGCCAAAAGTAAAATAAAAAAAATAAAATATTAAACAGAAGAAATTTATATCTCTAATTAAATTTGCATTTTAAAAAATCTTCTTAATTTCTTTATTTAGTTTAAATTTTTTCTTTTGTTTATAATTTGTTTGTTTGTTTCCATAATATAATTTGAATATATTCCCCAAATATTTATTAAACTAGGTAAAAATATCTAAATTTTATTATATTGATATAGGGAAACATAAAACAAAATAACAATATATTCAAATACAAATATCAATATTTTTATATGATTTGCCATAACCCATAATAGCTTATTTTTTGTATATAATAAAATAAACAAACGATGGGTCACTTGTATTTGAAATGTTTTTTCCCCGTGCATTTTTGTATTTTCTATGAATGGAATATACCCTCATATATATTGTATATATTTTGTGGATTTCTGGTTTCATCGGCGCCGTGCATAATTTGTCATGTATCGCAGTTTGTTTTGATTGTGAAGTCTTGAACCTATTTATGACACCAAAGTTGACACCAAAGCAAAATAGCTAATGAGTTTTGGCTGTTCGCTGTTCGATCTGAGCATCTGGTACTGTGGTGGGATCGTGCCAATTCGGATTCGGAGCTTGGGGCGTGCTATTCGGCAGGCAGTTCATTGATCTTGGCAGGTGTATACATTATCTGTAACTCTGGGTTTCTATTTCACAGTAAAATCGATCATTTAGGCAAACAATTGTGGGTTTCTCTTTTTATTGCGGGTTTTGCGCGAATTTGTTCTCTGATAAATGGTCCCAGATTGCTCGTTTGATTTATGAGCCAAGCGGCGAGCAACCGAAAGTGATCATCACAGAACGATGGCCGTGATCCCTGGAAATCGGTCGGGAGCAGTGAATATGGGTGGAGCTTATTCGACTTTTTACCATATCCGGGCGGATTTCGAGTGCGGAAGTGAGATATCAGCGAGCAAAGACAATAATCTTTGCGGAAGGTGAGCCCCAGGCAGGTGAGACAAACGAGTTTCTGTCGTAAAGTAAGTGATTTCACTTTGAGTAAATATGAGACGAAGTGCAGCCTAGATTGATATGCTTCGGTTGCCTTTTCCATCTTCCGTGCTTTTAATTAATGTTCTAAGCAAGGTCAGCGAGACTGGATTTTTATGGATTTTCCAGGAGAGGTGAGAGGGTCTTGTCTCCTTACAGGTAAACAAAACATTTAATGAGGCGCAAACAAAAATATATATATTGTATAATAGATCATAATCTCTTAATTGGTTAATTTAATACTCTTCAAAGTCTGGTTAAAACTAGCTACAAATTTACGACAGATTCACTTTCAATAAAAGTGAAAATTAATAATAGTCGAACACCTATTATTGTCTTGCCAAGTTTTCGAATTAGTATTCCGCTAAAAAGTTTGAGATTTGAGAAAACCAGTTGCTAACTCTACAGAAGTTTTAGTGTCACCTTAACTTAAAGCCACATATTTAACTTGAGCTTGTTGAATCCCAAGGGCAATTCTCTGGAGTTCTTGGAATTGTTTTACACCTTCGTCACCCCCTCCTGCTTTGGGATTATAAAATCGAAGAACGTTCATTAACCCGCAACCATTTTCGGGCATCGTCATCGTCTCTGTTGCGTTCGTCTGCCGGCTGTCAGCGTTTTGTTTATGGTTTTTTGGGGCGGACGCGGATGATGTTCCTGCTCCTGCCATTGAGGTAGGTCGCAGATCTCGGACACACCGCTGCGATACGATCGGAGCGGAGATCCGCCGGCAAGGTCAATGGCATGATGGGCAGGCGCACGCTATTGGCAAACTGGAACTGGAACTGCGGCAAACCAGTTCAACTTCGGCTGTCCACAGCTCGCATGACTACAACTCAACTATAACTCACTATAACCCGCTGATCTAATTTATTGTTGTTGCAGAGCTGTTGCGTCGCGCCGCCCTGGGCATGACCCTGTTGTTCTTTGGGTCATTGGTCCTGATTGCGGACCCGCTGCAAAGCATCCTAGATACGGTAAGTCCTTAAAGGAATAATATTCTAAATTAATTCAGAATTTAAATGAAGTAAATATAATAAATTGCATAATATATATATATATATTATCCTGGCAGCAAATCAGCCTGAAACCTGGCGCCCTGCTCCAACGACTGTGGCTCTTTCCGCCCATAGATGTTTTCGTTAACGTTTACATGTTCAACTACACTAATGTGGATGAGTTTGCCTCAGGCAGGGCGGACAAACTGCATGTCCAGGAGGTGGGACCTTATGTCTATCAGGAGGTGCTGAGCAACCACAATGTCACCTACAATGAGAACAATAACACCATTACGTTTACGCCCAAGCGTGAATACATCCTGGCACTGGACAGATCCATTGGAGATCCCAAGGTGGATCGAATTCGGGCGCCCAACATCCCTCTGATGGGTGTGACCACTCTGGCCTCCAGCATGTCCATGTTGGCCTCACTGGGACTAAGTGCTATTACCCGGCAGCTTGACGCACAGCCCATGCTGGAGATGAGTGTGCACGACTATATGTGGGGCTATGAGGATCGCCTGGTGGAATTGGCTGCCAAATTTGTGCCAAGCTGGATTGACTTTTCCAGCTTTGGTATAATGGAGAAGGTGAGTGCCTTTAGTTTTTTTTAAAATTATGAATTATAATTTCAGATAAATAATAAAAAAACAGAAAAGTAAAGAGAAATTTGTTGAAATAGAGTTTATCTCTCACATTTAAAGTTAAAGTTTATTTGAAATTATTCTTTTTAGAAATATTTTGTGATGTACCACATAAACTGCCATTATTTAAATTTGTTCTATTATTTTTTATATGGCGGCATTGTACTTGAACTTTTGTTATATTAGTTCTAGCAGTTAAAAGAGGCACCACATTTGAGTCTTGAAATTTAAAAGGTATTTTATGATGATGCTTCAGAACTTTTAAATGCTTTTTATTGGTTTTAAAAAACCCTAGTACATATTTTAATAATATTCCTTAAAAATAATTTCAACTTTTATAATTCATTTCAGCTCTTCCGTGAGGGCAACGAGAGCAATGTGTTCAACATGAACCTCAATGAACCGAAGGATAAATACGGAGTGCGACTGCCCGATGCTCCGCGAGCCTACACCGTGAACAACATTAACGGGGAGCGGGGTTTCAAGCGCTGGCAATACAACGAAAATACCAAGTAGGTGTTTCTCTTTTCCAAATCCAAAAGAAAAATAATTTATAATTTCGTTTTCCTGTCAGTGGAACCATGTGCAATCGCATTTGGGGTAGCCACGATGCCACGCTCTTCCCGCTGGACATGGACGAGAACGATGAGTTCTTTTTGTACAGGCGAACCTTCTGCCGGCGTCTGCATGTCAAATACAATAGCTCCTCCATCTGGAACGGAATCGATGGCTACCAGTTCGACATGCAGCCGGATGCATTCGATAGCTATGCCGATAATGCCAACTCTTCCTGTTACTGCAAAAACAACCAATGCCACAAGAAGGGCGTTGGAATCGTTTCGCCTTGCTACTACAGTGAGTATTCCTGAAAGGATGCTTTAATCCAGGGATCAGTTACTTGATCCTTAACTCTTTAAAAAAATATATATATTCAAAAATGTATCCTTTTTCGACAGACATTCCCTTGGCCATTACGTATCCACATTTCACGCATGCCGATCCCACTCTCCTAGAGCCCTTCGAGGGTCTTACTCCGAATGCTTCGCGCTTTACCTCCTCGATCGTCGTGCAACCGGTAAGTTCTGGTAAAAGTAACTCAATGTTGGTCAGGATAATGACATATTTCCTTGTGCTTCAGCAACTGGGAGCTCCCATGCAGGGCACCCACCTTCGGTTGCAGGCCAACCAGGTCGTGGGCAAGGTCAGTTTCAATCGGATGATGACCCCCTACGAGAACATGGTATTACCTCTGCTCTGGGTGGACCTAAACATCGACGTCCTGTGCCTGAGCCTGCGGCTGCTCATCCACGGCATCAAGTGGGGCTTCCCGCTGCTGCAGTGGAGCGCTGCCCTGGGAATGCTGCTGGCCGGAGTCTATCAGCTGTGCTGTGCCCTGATGCTCTGCTTCTGGCCGGGGGCCACTCAGTTCCAAAAGGTGGACCAGTTAGAGCGCGGGGCGGCAGTACAGATAATCGGAGGTCCGGACTACCGCAAATCATCGCTGCAGTTCGATGCACTGGAGGAGCAGCACCATCTGCTCTGCGGTGGCGGCAGCCTCATCCCCAAGCTGGCCAAGACGTGATCGGCTACCTCAATGCAAGAAAAGAGACAACACTGTGATATTTAGGCTTAAGATTCGGTTTAAATTATTGTGCTCATTGGAAAACAACTTAGGGAACGTCTTGCCTACGAACTAGTTAACGATAACAGTAAACATAATGGTAGGGCTACAGTAAGCAATGTAAAGTGGAGCTTTCACTCGATAAATACAGGTCGATAGCTATGTATTCCTTTTGGGGATTGTCTACATATCACGCAATCATGGATTATCACTCCAATGGTCTCAAAAATAAGTTTCTTCCGTAAACCATTGATTATGTAGGGGAGGTAGCCTGAATTATGATTGCGCTTTATGTGGTCACTCCCATTGCTGATTTTATTGCTGGCTCAGTGGGCGGCGATCGTTTCCTCGATCCACTTCATGTAGTACGACGTGCGGGTGTAGACGTCCGGGAAACCCTCGAGGGCACAGCCAGAGCCAAACGAGGTGACTCCTACCAGGATCCAGGGGCCATCCCGATTGAGCCGGCACTGCAGCGGTCCGCCGGAGTCGCCCACACATGTGCCACCCTCGCCGTTAAGCTTGCCGGCGCACAGGTGGCCGCCGTGGATATTCACAAAGCTGCCATAGGCATCCTTGCACCTGGACACAGATGAGATTGATATTCAAAAAATCATTATTCGTAATATATTTTATGGAGGGGACTCACCTGCCATTCTGGTGCAGGGGCACCTGAGTCTTTAGCAGCTGATTGGACAGATCACCGCTGATGTTGGCCTTGCCCCAACCCGTGGCCACACAGTCAACGAAGGCCAGTTCCCTTGGTTCTTCGCTGACCTTGAGGTGCTTTTGCTCCACGGACTCTTCTGCATCCCTCCGTGGCCCCAATTTCATTAGCTTGTCGTTCCGTCTCCGAGATCGCTTCAAGCTGCGCGGAGAACGTTGCGCCATCGCTTGCCGCATCCTGCTAAGGATCTTCATATTCATCAGCTCCCGCATACTGGGCGCCGTGACATTCCGGTAGCGCCGTCGGCTCTGCACGCTGCGGAGAAAATTGTCAATCTTCTCGGGCACATCATCCAACTCCAATTGCTGGATGAGCACATCTTCATTTGCTGGAACTCCTGTAAGAACTGTCCCCGAGGGAGTGGTGTCTGGCGTCTCGGCCAGCATGAAGGGCAGACAGATGCGCCGGATATTTGAAGCCCTCGCGAGATCCGCCGGCTTGGAGAGTTTCATCAGCACCACGTCGTGCCGGAAGTTGTGGTAGCGGTGGTGCATTACGATCTTCTCGACGGGAATGCGCTGCTCATTGCCCGATTCCACGTCGCGGTCGTGCTCGCCCAGTACCACCGTCCACAAAGGAGGGATGGGCAGGTTAAAGAGATCACTAGATGGATGGATTATCCATTTAATCTTCGATGTGAAACTTAAATTTGGGTAGCACTTACTTGTGTACACAGTGGGCGGCGGAGAGAATCCAGTACTGGTGGATCAGCACTGCTCCGCACCAGTGACCCAGGAAGCCCAGAGAGGGATGCAGCAGCTCCAGGGACGCCTGCCAGGGGAATTGGCCCTCGTTTGTCGATGCTCCCGAGATAATACGGGGTCCACGACGCGCAGGACGACAGCCGCAGTCTTTAAGAGATATTTCGGATTATTTATATTATATAAATAAAATATAATTAATTATTAATATATTTCGGTTTGCTTTTATATTTTCATTGAATTTTTTTCTCCATTCCTATTTGTATTTATATTTAAATATATTTACATATGGGTTAAGCTAATGCCAAGTTATTTAAATCGTAATTAATAGTTTCGCCACCTCTCAATACAATAAATTAGTTTGGAGGTGTTGAGATACCAATTGGCATCAATCAATCATGGTAATTGCTATTGTTTTGTTATTCACTTAACAGGTTGATTTGTAGGCTTTTAAAAATTCGTACTTGAGAAGTAACTTTAATTAACAAATATTGCAAAAATTGTGAGAAAACATAAATATAATTTTATTTAAAATGAATAGTAATTAATCTTACATTATTTAGCCTGCTATATCAGATAATATAAGGAACTATCTTCATTAATAATAGATGTTAAAATATTTATTTATTTTTCTATTTTATTTAAATATAATAAGTCATTAAAATATAAAACGCGGAACAGGCCTTAAACTTTATTATAAAAAGAGAAAAAAGTTTTTTCCATTAGGTTTTTGACCTTTGTTTTTTGTTTTCATTTTATTCGGCGTAGGTTATGTATTCTTGCATTTCAACTTGATGAATATTCAAAAATCGAGACATTGGTAAATGTAAAAATTGTTTTTTATTTGAGATTTGATCTTAGGATTTCCTGTATGTTTGGATAAATTATTTTATAAATTTTTAATTTAATTCTTAAACTTTAGATTGTAATCCTTTTTTTAATAATAAGTATTTAGATATTCAAATCGAATAATCAATTCTTTTATGAAATGTAAAAAACATATTTGTTTGCAGCATGTATTTCATTACGTAGATTTTTTGAGAGCAATGAGTATATAATTCTTGATTCCTAAAAACTTGGTTAAGCAATTCTTTCATATTGGCGTAACCGATTTAATTTTTCTCCTTAAACAGAGCCTAATCCCAATGAACCTACCTGTCTCAAACTGCCTGGAGGAGTGGATTAGTAGCAGCAGGCACAGCCATCTCAAGGTCGTGGCGCTGGTCACCTGGGAATGCCAATGCCAGAGTGATTGGGAGTGTGACTGGGAGTGAGGCTGTGGCTGTGACAGTGATGGCTTCATCATCGGGCAGCTGGCGCAGCTCAGCTGCTCATCGCGCGCATGACTGACCCAGAGCGACCGTTTACGGATTGGTATCTGTATCTCTATGCTTAGCTTTGGCTGTATCTTTGTCCTGCAGATGCTTTTCATTCACTTTCACTGAGGGTTTTTTTCCGGGGGAATGGGAACTGGAACTGGGAACGGGAACGGGCACGGGCACGGGAGCGGAGGTGGAGTCGCGACTCCGGCCAGCTGGGCTGCCTAAGTATTATAATTTACGAGACTTGCTTTTCTTTCCACGACTGCGCATTAATTAGTCCGCTGGCTGGGCGGCGTCGACATCGCGAATTGTGCGCAGAAGCTGGCGTTTAAGTTGGGGCTAAAAGACTGGAGCCCAAGTCTTCAGTTTCCACTCTCGATTATATAACGATCTGGGCCTGCGGCTCTCTAGTAATAACGGTCACTTTTGCGTGCGCATGCGCAGCCATCAGATTTCGGTGGTTTGGCTTTATATTTCTTTCGTTTTTCTTGTGATTTTATGACGACTTTTCGACTGGGCCTAAATGCCAGGTGTGCGAGTGCGAATCGCTGGGGACGAGCGCCAAAATGCAACTGTGCTCTGCTCGGGTTTGCCAGCAAACATTTACCGTTTGACTATGGGAAGCTGCGCTGTTCACGTCGGCGGCGACTGCGGCCGCGGTGTGGCATGCCCCCGCTCCAGCAACAAAACTAACAGAGAGCCAACGAAAGTGAAAAGGCAGCGGCGGGAAAGGGGGACACTGGTAGCGGCAGCAACAACACACTGAGGAGAGATGATGGCCAGCTGAGATGGCGACGGAAAAGGGTAAGTTGGCCCGGCTCAACCCACGGAAATCATTCATCGCCGAACCCACGAGCCGAGGAAAGTGCCATTACAAAAGAATAAATTAAGCTAGCGCAAATAGTGATTATTTTGGTTGCTTTGCGTCATCAAATAAGACATTAAAACTAATAATACCCTATGAGGGGGCTCATTAATGGGCCACGAATAATAGCTAGAGTTTTAAAGAAGACTTCATCAATTGTAATGGAACGTGCAATGATAAGCCGGCGATGTTTATCTCTTAATTATATAATTTAGCTTAGAGCAACGACTTGCTTCCAGTTAAAAAACAAATACAATGTAGTGTCTCAAACCCATAACTGAATGCCAATCTTTACTACGTAAATGTCCAATAATTGAGTTCGCATTAAAGCTGTAACTACTATAATTTTGTTGAGTTTTTAATTAATGTATCTATAAAATTATCATTCCAATCAAAATTATTTGGTTAAAGCTCAAGCCACGATCGTTACAATTAAGAAATTCAGTTTTGAGAACAACATTATTCTGTAATTTTTATAGGCGTTCGATAATTGCGATTCCTTGAATGAATATAAGTTTAAGCCAAGTTCGAAAACAAGTTTAGCGTTCGTATGGCTGATTACATGTACAACTGCCACTGTTAACAATCGTGAAAATAACTCACAGATGTGGGTCATTACCATAATTATTTATTTAATTTAATTTTTGTTTTTCGTATGCATATGAAGTGAATTCGTTGCGAGAAAAGTATTAATTGCCATGGATTCGAATTTGACATTAGAATGAACGAAAGTTGCATAAGATATCCGATTCGTGACACCAACAACCCATTATCTAATCCAGTGGCCTATAGGACACGATCCGGAATCGATCTGATTCTATTAGGTTTTGCTACCCCATTCATTTCATTGGCACTTTGAATGCATTTTTTCTGGTTATGAGTGCCATTTAAGTGAGTGATTAGCAGCGGGTAGCTGGTATTCAACGCCTGTTTCAATGTAAGATGTCAAGTGATTAGTTTAATTGAGATTAGATTTAAAATATGCGCATAATTCCGGTCGACCTGACTGCCTGCCTGCCTCAGTGTGAATGATATGGCGTGCGGCTGGCCGTAACCATCGACCAAGTGAGTGAGTGAGTGAGTACATTTGTATGTGAGTACGAGTTACTTTCGTTTTCATTACGCGATGAAGGCAGCAGCAGCAGCAACTACAACGTCTTGAATTCCGTGTTGATGCACAAACTCATAAGTCATGTTGCTTGTTGCTGCTGCAGCAGCAACATACACAAAGCCAATGGGGAAGTTGTTAATGCAACATCAGCAACACCACGCCAACGGCAACAACCAACTTCCAGCGGCCAAGAGCAACACACAATGGGCCAAGAAGGTCAAAGTTTTAGCTTAAATTAGGAAGTCTTTGTGGGAATAACCACCACTCTTGGGATATATTTGTTAAATATAAAATATCTGCAGAATATTTTCATCTTAATGAATATAAAGTTATTGCTAACAAAATACTTGTTAAAATAAATGTAATTCTTTCTAATCAATATCAGTGGCCCGAAATGCCTGTCCCTCCCATGGTGCAGCTGGTGGGGAAGTTATGTTTGTGCAGCCGATTGATCATTTAAGCCAAAACGCCGGCTGTCAATTTGTTGTGGTGGGCGTTGGCATTTGTCCGGCATCGAAGTTGTTGTTCAATTAAGAGGCGCCGTGCCGTACACGTTCGCCTCACTTGACGATGACGGATAAAGCTGAAGCTGCAGCTGAAGCTGCAGTGGCAGGCTTATTCCCAGTGGCAGTGGCAGGGTCCATCGGATAATCAAAATCAGAAACTCGAAATTCGAAAATCGCTTGCCCAATCGAGGAGCAACAATTTGAAGAAAACTCTGGTGGGAACTTTCCCAGCGGGTTGCGAAAAAAAAACACACAAAATAAATTATAGAAATAATAATAACAATAATGGCTGTGTGTTTTGGTATTTAATTGAAATCGTAAAAAAGCCAGTATAAAAATAAGTTTTTACGCATGCCCCTGGCCAGAGATGCGATGACAATCGACGGAGGCATTGCGGGTCAACACTGCAACGTACACAGAAATAAATCTTCATGCTTCTAAGGATTTATTTAAATAATTAAGTGACCTATGATTTTAGCATAAAATGTTGGAATAAATGTTATAGGTTTGTTTCTAAAAAAAATTGATAAAAACAAACCAGATCCCTTTAACTTTAAAAAATAATAAAATTAATCTGCTTACATATACAACTTTATACTGATATATTCCCAGGTTAAGAAGAAACGCATTAAATTATTTTAAATTCATTTACTGAGAAAATACAGAATTGCAAGAGGCAGTATCCTTTTTCTTGTTTTAATTATTTATTCCTGTTTAATCATTAATCCCTGAAAATAATTTAAAGTGCACCGAAATAAAATTAAATTGATCATCTTCATTTTTCTCTGTATACAAATTGGTCAAGCACGTAGATCTGCCAGAGTCGGAGTCGGGAGAAATCGAAGTTCGGGACCTTGAATGTGGCCGAGTGCAGGGGCACTGCAATTTCTCTGCTGCAGTTGTAGTGGAGTGGTCGCTGTTATTCAATGGCAATTGCATCATATTCGCAGCAGCAGCAGCAGTGGCGGCTGCAGCGGCAACATGTGCTCTCCTAGAGTTCGAGAAACTTGACAATTAGACAAATGGCGCTAGACGGGAAGGGGAAGGCCCAGCCGCAGCGGACAACTTCACCACTGATGCTTCACAGCTGATCGATATCGGGCATGCAAATTCAGCAACTGCAGCAACTGCAACTGCATGGTGGCGTATCTGTATCTTAAAGATGCGCGCATTACATTACCACTTTCCACCCGACTGGCGATCAGATGAAAACGAAAGTGATTCAAGTGGTTAGCCAGCTGCCGCTGTCGCTGCTGCTGCTGTTGCTGCTGCTGCTGCTGCTGCTGCTTGCTGTTGCTCCTACCGATGTTGCTGCTGTGCATAGCCAGCCAGTCGCACGTTTGCCGCTGCTCAAATTTATCTGCTGTGTGTTTCCTGTATCTCCAAGTTTATGTTTGCCGCTGCTCTTGGCCCGATGCTGTTGTTGTTGCCAATGCTACTGCGTTGCCTTTGTGGCAATGGCATGCGAAATGTTTTGCTTTTTGCTTGGCTTTTGTCAAACAAAGAGACTCCGGGCCTCTCTCCGACTTGCAGACAGGCAATTTGACTTTGTCGATGCTCCTATAATTAATTGTTTTTATTGTTATTTCATCTATGTAGAGTTGAGCCACTGGATACGGATACAGTTGAAGATGTCTATATAGGTGGGGGATTGCGCAATTTGCAACTTTTCGCAGCACAGCAGCCCCGAGGGTAATTAGTTTGACAAACTTTGAAAGCAAATGTTTTTCGTCTAGGGTTAATGTACTTATCATGCGGGTCTCACTTTGGTCAACCAACTGGAACTGAAAGTTCTCCCAAGATTCGGAATAGGGTAACAACACTTTGTTCTGTTTACTTTTGTATTTAATAGTTGTTTATGGCTGGCACTTTAATACACCCAAACATGTATAATTACCACATTTAGTACATATATGTATATCTATGTAACTATTATTAAGTACTTTGGGAATAAGGAACGTTCCTTTGGACCAGAAGTAGAACAAATAGAAAAGTAGGCTGAAACTTTCTATTTTGAATAAAATATAGCTGGAAGTTAGTTCTTTTTCTAGCTAAATAATTTGTAAGACAGAGTATTTGGCTTTCGTCTATATCCGGTTATCTTTTATGAGCCCGTGTGGCTCGAACTCGCGCGTGTTTAATTGCAAGCAGCTCAAACAATTAGTGGCTGTTAATGCAATAAATTTTGAATTTACGTGCCTCCGTATATTGTTTTGCCGAGTCGTGCGGAGTTTGCACCGCGGAATGCAATGCCGCCTGTTGATCAACAGGTGTGGGAAGCCCCATAAAAGCATAATCACAGATGAGTACGAGCTCCCATTTGGCCAAACAACCACCGAGCTTTCCTCTCGCCCGGCCAGACAATGGCACCGACTGACTACTAGATGGGACTGGGCCGACTTTCCACCGATGGGCTAACAAGAGCAAGGGCCCCATTGTATGCCGCCGACTCGACACTGGTCCATTCCGATCTCGGAGCACCGGATGGCTTTCATCCCAGTCCCAATCCAGCCGCTGCCATGGCCACCCAAGAGCCGCCTAATAGCGTCTCACCTGCTCAAGTCGCGTTGGAAGCTATTTCTTTTTATTAATAGCAATTAGTTGGCCTGCTGGCGAAAAAAGCCAACAAATACTATATATACTATATATGTGCGCCGACTGGAAGTTGGAAGTGGCGGCCCCTTGTTTGTTTTCGGTTTTTGTTTTGTGTTTTTACTTTTTAGTTTTTCGATTCGGTTTATCTGTGTTTTTCTTTGCTTTTCTTTATGTGGCGCAAAATTTGTGGTTTCCATGTTGCAAATGAACCACAACTGCCTACACCGGCGCCGTGTGAGCGGAGATATATGCTTGTCAAGTTGCAAATTATTTGGTCGGACATTTAAATGTCTTGAACTCGATTGAACCCGGCGCGATTGAAACGAATGCAGTTGATTCATTCCAAACCGAACAGGCGACTCCTCGCCTCGGAAATTGTCTAATCAAGGTGAGCTGGAGAAATTAAATACGAAAATTATGTCATGAAGCCCCGAGATTGTGGCGCAGTGCAGATGGCACAGTCAGATAAAGCCAATTACCTAACGAAAATAAACTGGACAGAGATGCAGGCCCCGAAAAGAAAATAAAAATCGAAAGAATGAAAGTCGAGGGCCCCGACTATGCGATGCTAACTTTGAAAAATTGGACTACAAATTGTAAAATGGTTTTTAAAATGTCTGAAAGATCACAGAACTAAAGTTATTTTATAATATTCCTAAACTCAAGAAAATAAATATACACTTTTTCAAATACATCTGTATGTTTATAATTAATTAAGTATTTGAGATTTCTTGGACAAGCCTTAAAAATATTTTATCGCCTTAAAAATATATAATTGAAGCACAAAATATAAAACGTAATCTAAGAAAAATTAGTGTAAGTTGTTTACATAAGCGAAAAGCTAATTTAACAGAGCTGTAACAGAGCTAATGTAACAGAGCTGTTTGCTCATTCAAGGTCGTTGGCCGCTACTTCAGCACAAGAGAGATAGCGAACAGCTGATCAACTGTTTTTGTTTGGATAGGAAGCTGTTTATGTTTGGGTCAAAGCAAAACAAAAACAGCTGATCGACTATTTTTATTTTCAAAGGAAGCTGTTTATGTTTAGGTCCCAGCAAAACAAAGAAGGTCAATCAGCTGTTCCCTTTGTTTTTGTTTTGATTTGATTGTTTTTCTTTGTTTTGTTTTGCTTTGTTTTGTTTTGCTTTATTTTGTTTAAAGAAACATACAGTCAAGGACTTTAAGATCTGTAAGCTCAGTGTCCAGCGAAACAACAGATCAGCTCTTTGCAGATCTGAAGATCGTTGAAATACAAATCAATGTAATCCATATCATGTGATTTTAAAATAAAACTTGCTATAAATCAATTAAATATATGTATACGTACATAACCCTCCCCAATGCAATATACCCTCTGCTATCTTCAAGAAGCAAGTGAAATATAAGTGAGGCTGAGCAATTAGTAATTGCATTTTAGATTGAGGCCTGTCAAATGCCAAGGCAATTTGGATTTAATTTGATTTTCAAATGAGACAGCCGGGAATCATCAGCCCTAGTCCACATTGTAGACTGTTGCAGACACGCCCCCTTTTAGGGGGTAACGATAAGAAAACCCCCTTGGACTTATCAGCAACTCTTTTCGGCAAGCATTTACTCTTATCTTATGGCAAACAGTTTGCGGGGAAAGTGACGCAGTCAAAGATACAAATGCGGCAATTGCTAAGACAAAACCAAACAGAAAAAAAGGGGGGAAAAAAGAAGCGGTTGTTGTTGTTTATCCAAATTTTCTGGCAATGTTTGGTACGGACATGTCATAACCTTAGCCTAGACCTCACCCATCACATCACCCACATGGATGCATGTGTGTGTACTTTCGCCCACTGGCGGCCGAGGTCGTACAGGATATAAATTACCATAGTCAAGTGGCCCAAAATTTCTGGCCGGAGTCGAGTCCTTCTGCTGACTGCTGGCTTTTTCATGGCTTCCGTCGCCACAGTCGCTGCCAAAATCAATGAAATTTTCAGCTTCCGCTGTCATTGCGTCCCCCCTTCCTTATCCCCCGGAAGATCCGAGAGCCAAGTGGGGACTGGGGATTGTAAAATTGGGCCGGCGAGGCAATAATTGTTATTATACCATCCGCTTTGTCTGGTATTTATTTTACATATGTGTGTTGCCAATGTATGTACATTGCCTAAATTCGTACAGCCATTGCCGGGCAGTGGACGGGTCTTCGGAATACTTCACCCTTTTGGCTGCCACTCAAGTGGCCTAATTGACTTCTCAGGATTAATAGTTTAGATTGAACTCCACGGGGATTGAAAGGGAGATGAATTTGACAGATATATATTCGTGTATCAACAATTATTATTTGTTTTATAGATGAACAATGAATATTTTGTATATTTATTTATTTTATCATATGCCCCCATTTAAATTGTAACAGTTAAAGTTCTATTTGTGGAGTATTTGGCTTAAAAGATTGATGCTCAAACATAGTCCCCTGCTGATGATGATGAGAATATCTTATCCCATTTTCATAAAATCTTCTAGAAAATTATCAGCCATCAGCTGACTGCGACTGAAAGATAATAAATCTAATCTAATATTTAATTAGAGATAATAATAATAAATTCTAGCTTTATTAGAGAGTATCTACGTATGCACTGCTACCGAAAATTCTAATTTCTTATTTAGTATTTTGTTTGCTCGGCTTCCTGGGTGTAAGCAAAAAAGAATTTGAAATTTTTGTTTTTTTTTTGTCGGTCGGAAGGTCAGTTTTTGGGGTGCTGTCGACAGGCTGTTGGCGGTTGTCGGTTGGCGAGTCAAATTAAAATTCATTTTATGCGGCCGAAAGAGTGGAAAGCTCAGTTTCGAGCGAGGCGTTATGTAAGCCCTTTGTTTTGTGGGTGGGAAATGTAATAATTTCGAAATGACCCTCGAAGCACGTGGAAATAATTACGCAAGCGTTTCCACCGGGCGACCAGAGGTAAATTGAATTTGCCCAGGCTAAGGGGGAAAACTGCAACTGCAGCGAAAATCTCAGGCCATCAATTTGTTGTACAGATTCGCAGTCGAAGGATGCTATATGTATGTGTGGGTTTGGAAGGGGGTTGGCTGAAGGGTATATTCCAATGCTGCGAGACAAATTCCGTTTGGCAAAACATAAATCTGGCAGCCAACAACACACAGTTATATACACAGGGAACCGGCCAAAAAAAGCCAAACAAACAAATAAAACGAAATGAGAGGACAAACAAATAGTCAGAGATACGGCTGCCAACACAGATGCAGATACGGATCCAGATACAGATACAGATACAGATGCACAGCTACTCCTGCTGCAATCGCATGCAGACATGCTGAAAACACTGGAGGACATGTGTAATTTCTCACGTGCAACTGCGGGGTCCCCACCTTGCCACCTCCACCTACAACAAGCAAAAGCCCGCCTCCTTTTTCACACAGTGGCAGGGTAGAAGGACGCCAGCTGAAAACAAACAAAATGCCAAATGAAACAAACAATAAAAATGTTTGTGTGTGTGCTGGAGAGAGCAGCGAGAGCATAAAAGGAAAGTGCTTAAAAAATAATAGTAAATTACACAGACAAGCACCGTGCTGGGCCACGCCTTCGCCTCAGCCATGCATGACAAGCTTGCATTATTTTTAGGGCCAAGCTGATTTAATCCCAGCCAGGAGCACCATCACCACTGGCAGCAGGAGAGGGAGAAGTAGCGGGTGCAGCAGCAGCAGGAACACTAAAACGAGGAGCGGTCCAGACGAGGGGCGTTGAAGGGTTAACGCTTTGCTGCAATTTGCAACGCCCCACCTGCATCTGGCTTCGAAATTCCGAGCTGTGGGTCCGTGATAGTAATACCTGATATTTGAGGGTATGCACCTGACAGAAAATATTTTCTTGCGCTAATTGAAATATCGTTAAATATACAAAGATGTTCAAAATAATTAGATTTAGCTCTTCCCAGGACATTTCTCTCTCCCTCTCAATAACTTAAAGAATAATATATATATTTTATATAATAAAAGAAAAGAATAATTAAAGGACTGAGTATTCCCTAGTCGGTGTGACATTATTTATTCCCAGGAGATGGAAATTACACGGGGTCCACGGATAGTCCCATAGTTTTTCGGCTCTCTCCTCCTCCTCGCCTCAGCACATTTTAAATTCAAAGGGAATTCCACTTTTTGGCGGATTATGTGCAATTTGCCTCAAATTCAAATTGTTTTACTCACCATTTGTGATATGAGAATGCATGGCCAAAGGGTTCCGCTTCCGTTTCCGTTTCCGGTTCTGATTATGCTAAATGCAATGATTTAACTGGGAGAATGAAAGTGTCGGATACATGGTGCCTGATGCCTGATGGAATTTTGCCGAGCGATAGAGGTAAATGCAATTTAGTTCAAGTTGCACATGACACATGAGTTTTGCCTGCCGCATACGGAATGAGGCCAAGAGCTCTCCGACTATTATCATAGAGTACCACAGAGCGTATACTTGATTTTTAGCACACAGTATAGAACTATTTGATCGCAAAAGTTTGCTTACTTCAGAATAAATGATTTGTTTTCCTCTAGTTTTCCTTTACAGCTCTCATCTGAAATCGTCGACTCATCCTCGCTAGAGATACAAATGTTTTCATTAAATTCGGTTTGTTTGGCGGTTTCTTTTGTGACCCGCTTTGTTCTCGGCCGCCATTGTGGTGTCCGTTCCTGTCTCCTGCCCCCTGCCTCCTGCTACATTTCTGCCAGTGCGCTGGCTGGGCTGGAACACTAAACAATACAGCAAAATTACTTAATTTCATGTTGGTCTAATCAAGTTGCCATTGCCATAGCCGAGCAGGTAAGCGGCGACTGTGTGTGTGTGTGCTTGGCACGGAACGTCCTCTGCACAAAGGCGGCCAGCAGCTGAGGGCGGTTGGGTGGTGGACAGGTGGGTGGCTACCGGGCAGGCTATCCTGCCAAATAATTTCCTATTGCCGTGCCATTCTAAGGTTTCTACACTGTGCAATTTTTTATGGGTATTTTAATATATTTTTGGTTATACTTTTAAAGCTTCCATGTTTATACTTATTAAGAGTTTTTAATCGTTGTTTTATGGTTTGATTAAATGGATAATTCTGTAATTGTAAACCCAAAAAATAGGAAACATTTTGTCTGCGTACTGAGTGCCGGTTATATCTATGTTACAGGCTCTCGACTGTAGCTTTCATTCGTTTTTCTTCGAGTGTACTTTGTCGCTTCTCCAGCTCTTCACGTGTGTTTGTGTTTGAGCCGCAACGAAACGTTTAGTGGTCCCACTTATGCGGCATAGCAAGGGGGAGGAAAAAGAGGGGGAAAAAAAAGAAGATGCCGACATGAAATGGAAAAAGCAAAAACAACACGAAATAGGTGGACAGCTAAACGCTGAGAAATGGGGTCAAACGCCAGAAGGCATTCAAGATTTTAGTTGGTCTTCAGCGGAACGAAGCCGCCGCCCGGCCGCTCATGTTAATTTCAAACTGTGTCAATGTCGACTTCCGTTTCCTCACACCCACCCACACGGGCCTTCCAAGCCCTTGGCCACTTGAGATGCAAACAGGTAAAAAGGCCACAAATTTAAACATTTGCCTACTCCAACACGCACCGTCGCACACACACCCACAGAGGGACACACACAGCTGCCGGGGCACACTCACCAGCACACTCTCGGCACCACTTGCAGGACATAAGAGACCGGAACGAAACATTGGTAAAACGGTCATCTGCAATAAGCATCAGCTGGAGGAACAGCCTGGAAGTGGAACAGGCGCAGGACACCGTTGCTGTGCCAGTGTTGCTCGTGACATCTCTTTAAGTAAAGATAGTTGGTCCTTAAAGGTCCCATAACACAGGACTTTAAAGAGTATATAGCTATTTTAATGAATTTTTAATGGATATTTTTTGTTATATTTATTACTAAAATTATATATAATAGCAAACGAAAACATTAAATTACAAATTCAGTCTAGAAATAAAGATACTTCTTTGTAAATTTTTATTTTTGTTCAGATTTTGTAATTGTAATTTTTAAAGGAAATAAAAATTGGTTGTAAAAAATGAACGCCATAAAATGGCACATTTTCCAATATGGATGCAGGATGCCTGAAATTTTTGCCCAGCTGAGACCATTTAAAAAGGACATTCCGACAGCACTGCGCAGGACACCCGCTGAGAAGCGGCAAAAGCAGCAGGAGCATCAGCAGGATTTGGGCCAGAGTGCAGGGGGCTGGGGGCCCTGGTCTCGAGGCGCCTGATAAATTGGCAGCGACATTTCAGCCAAAAACTTGACAATTAACAGCTGAACAGCTAAAATACATGGGCTTGCCGACGATTGTATGCGTCGTCGTCTGCTTTGTGTAATTAAAAGGCTGGAAATTGCTCGACTTAAATGATTTTTTGCTGGGCTGCTGTCGGTTGGTGGTCCACTCTTGGACAAGATTGAAAGCGCCACCAGAAATTATGCTGCCAAGTAGTGCTGCCTGCTGCTTGCTGCTTACCGTTTCTGCTCCTGCTGCAGCAGCTGTTTCAGCTTCTGCCTTTTGGCCAAATTAACTTTTGGCCAAGCTCTCTGCTCAGCCTATAGGTCGGTGTGTGCAAGTGTGTGCAAACTTGCTGGCCGCAGTGTGTGTATGTGCTCTTCAGCTTATTGTGTGTGTGTCAAGGCTATGCTAAAAATTTGTCCAGAACATTTGCACATTTTGATTTGTTATGTTGTGGTGCACGGCGAGAAAGGCATCGAGACTTGGAAAGTTGCCACAAAGTAGGAAAAGGGTTTTTTAATTTTGCAGAAGAGGCAAAACTATATTCTTCTTTTCAACTTGGCAATTCTGGGGAATACACAGCAGTATCTAAATCCTTTAAAGATCTTGTTTTCTTTACAGCTAAACTTGAGCCATAAAAAAGTTTTACCTATAGAGAGAGAACTTTCACTTAAACGATTCTGTTTTATTTCAATTTTATAGAGTTAAAGTTGAAAAGGTAATTAAAATCTTGAACTTTAACTAAAGGAGAGATATTAATGTTTTAATCTATACTGTTTTACGCTTAACAACAAGGCAGCAAGTTATATGCATTATTTTTTTTGGTAATCTATCCTGGCCCAATTATTTGGAAATAATCAGTTAAGATGTCAAAATGGATAAAGGATAACTTTTGTAAAAGATGATAGCATACAAGTCATAAATTAAATCTAGCATATTTACGCAGCCTCTATTAAAAAATATCCCTAGAGAGAACTGAGAACAGTCTGAAGCTGAGAAAAAACCAAGGAAAACAGGACACAACTCAGTGAGCAGTGCTAATCCCTCATTTTCTTTCTCTCTGTTGAAGCTTTTACCCATAAACCCTCACAGCACTACATTGTACGGACTGGCAGCCGATAAGACATGCCATTTAATTACCAAAATAAAGCGGAATTTACAGGGGCGCCCAGCATGGAGTTTTCTGCGAGTGTCAAATCCCAAAACAAACCCATGACCGAATATGCCGCATGCTGATGCCTCCTCGGCTCGTAACAGTGCACGTGGTGGCCAAAAAATAAACTGCACACACACTCGGCACACACACGTAGTAACGCACACTCTGACAAGTGCAGGAGACGCCAACTGCGGCAGTGACGGCGACTGCGGCAGCAACAGCGATAAGATAAAGCCAACGATGACAAAAGGCACCCAGAACGACGCCGACATCTGCGCCGGCGTCGCTGCCATTGCTGCTGCCGGGGAATCCCATATAAAAGCCAGTGGCTCCATGGAACGAACATCACAAGACGGCCATCCGCGTTGCCGAGCACACGAGTCCACAGAGTGCAAGAGTGCAGTCAGATAACCCCAGTTAAGGGCCAGAACCAACGGTAAAGTTAATGTCCAGAAAGCAGCCTCGTAAAGTGAAACAATGAGTGGTGTTTACAGTGTGCAAAATAAACAATTGATAGAGATTTCAAATAACCAGTAAAATAAAGAATGAAAGGGTTCTTAAAATAATGGTGCACAAAGAGCTTGTGTTTAGATTAGAATACTTAAACCCAAAATCAGTTTAAACTTTGGAAAAATATAACAAAGCTTAAAAATATTACAACAATTTTGTTTTTAAAGTTTAAATCCTGTATATATGAAACAATATTTGTTCCTATATTGAAAACTTTTCTTTAAGCATTACAGGATTTTTTTACCACGGAATTAACTTAATTATTTTAAAATTTTACGCCAAAGCTATCAATTCCTAGGTCATTCCAGTGAGACACAAATAGAGTTTACTAAACAAAGAGTTTTGCTCATTTTCTATATTATTTATTTTATACAAAATTAACTTGTTAACTTTTACTATAATATTCTTTTAACCTACATTTGATTTACTTCCCATATATATTACTCATTTCAAACAGTGTCTGTTATTTTTTTAAAACCCCTTAGTCCGAAGTGAGTGTGAGTGCACCTGTGTTTGTGTTCAGAGTTTCCGCTGCTAGCATAATAATGCCTCAGCAAATTTTTGAAATACACATTTCAAAAACCGACAAAAGAACAAGCGAACAAGAACAAGCCAAAAGTAACGAGCACAAGTGCCTCAAAGAACAAGAACTAAAAGCTGAAAGACTTTTGGCTCAACAGGAACCAGAGGCCCAGTTTCTTTCGAGTAGTTTGCTGAGGCCCTGAGCCCAGATAGGGAGGCGGTTGGCGTTTGGGTTGAGGTACTGCCTGGCGATGGTGAAAACCATCCATCCTCTCGACAATTTAACAACTGGAAGCGAAATTCTTACTTCTCCACCTTGAAAAGCTGCCATAATGAATTCATTGAAAGCGTGGGCAAAGTTTTCTGGCCAACCGAGAAAAAATAACAGGCACAGACAGCCCGAAGGATCTTGGTCCTGGCCTGTCCAGTTGTTCAGCTGTTCAGCTGTCCAGCGGTAGTTTCATGCCCTTTACTCATACAAATCCAGGCTGTATGGCATTGGTCTTAGAGGTGTTGCTATATATTTAACTTGATTTTGAAAGAGTTAGGAAGTTGTCTAAAAGAACATTTAAAAATGTATATCTGTATATATTCAAGGCATATTTGAAAGTAGTAAATCAATCAGTATTCCATGGTCGGGACCTTGCCTTGCTTCTCTGTTATTTTGTCCATCTTTCCGAGGGCCTGTTGTTTGGCCAGGCATGCGTCGGTGGCCTTAGGCCGCGCATTGTCTCCTCCTTCGCGGCGACTGAAAATTAAATGTAAATTAATGCAAATTACACAGAATTACTGCGAGCCGGACAGTGCAACAAAAGAAACCGAAGGCAGATAGCGGACGAGTCCCAGTGCGCCCATAGCTCCGGAGCTGCATCAGCAGATAAAGAGCAAACGGCGACGCCACTTGCATTGTCTATTATTTTAAATTGGCTGCGCAAATTTACGGCAGCGCAAAAGTAATTAGCGACCGTTGAAAAGTGTGCCACCAGAGCGAGCTAGCATGCAACTCGAATCGGGAATGAAAATGAAGAGAATAAAATGGGGAAAATCCATTGGGTCATCTGGTCACTGAACAGCTGGCCATGGGCGGGGATTCCAAATTGTGCTGCTGAATTAAGCTGCCTGGATCGGCATGTCCCATGCTCAGGCTACCAGGCTCAGGAAACGTCAGCAGCCTTGAATGTGCCATGCCACCCGATGCAATCAAAACAATTACAATTTGTCCACAAATCGGAATGCAAATCGATCAATCCCCAGTGTCGGCATATAGCATACTTTACAGCCGGGCAAGAGTGTGTTTCACAACTGTCAACTATCCCAAAGCCATGGCTGCATTTTCATGAATTTATTCCATCATAATTTATGAGTCTTCTCCCTCCAGGCCCAGCTTCGTTTGCGTTTTTGCATAATAAACACATTGCAAACCATACAAAAAAGAATGAGTTTATGCAAATCAAATTGTGTTGATAAACGGCCAGTTGAACTAAACCTCTGGGTTGGAGGGCGTTCTCTAATTTGATTGCCCAATAAATTGCTGAATCAAATCAGCCCCGTCCACTGGAGACGCAATTAAAAGCGTTGATGTCTTCATATTGAAATTTATAACTTCGCAGATGGGAATTTATTACCGGAGATGTTATATTAAATGACGGAATTTCCGCCATTCTGTCCTTATATTTACGTTATTAGAACCTCATTGCCAATCTCAAAGGGAACCCAATTAACGAGCTTTCGTTCGGTGACGTTGGCTAATGTGGTCGCCTCGTGCCACAAAAGCCGACGCAGTTTTGTGGCTGGCAGCGCGTGGCCTTTATGCCTTGGCGCATGAGTATTGGTAATTAATGGAGCATAGCAGCGAAATAAAAGCCTCGGCCGCAACGCACACAACACGGCGTATGCGTAATGTGCTTGCCCGCCTGCGAGGCTTACTGCCTGCCGCCTGCCGCCTGCCAACCAAGCTGGGTAAACTGAAAAACAAATGGCGGCGATGAATTCAATTTGTGCGCATATTTAATTATTAATTTCAGGGATAAATAGTGCTCGTGTAAGGCTATTAAAAGGCTTTAAATTCCCATGGCCATTTCCGATTGCCAGTGGAAGGCGATTCCGATTGCGATTCCGATGCATTGGCTTAAATTACACCTGTCAGGCGGAGACCAAATAGTAGTTCGCAGTGAAAAGCACGCCAAATTGAATTTCACACTTTTTGTATGTCCTCCTCCTGCCAGGCTTTTAGCCAGTTGAGATGTGGATTATATTTCAGCGTACATTTTTTATTGCGTTCCACACACACACACACTCCACCTCCCTCCCTTTTCGCTTTCACCTGATGTTAATTGACGCGCACGTTGCAAATTAATGAACTGTGACAGCCCGATTTATATGTACGTCGCGGTGTGCCCAGAAATACTAAATGAAGTTGACATTGCCTGCCACATTGTGTGAAAGAATCACAAAATCGAAATTATTAATATATTCATTTAACCAGCCATTAATTCTCTCTCCAAATAATTGTCAAGATTAATTTTTATGACAGGGATTCTGTAAAAACAATTAACTTTGCCAGGGTAGATTTAATTCAATTTTATTCTTGCTAAGATTAATCGTTATGATGAAAAATCGGGAGGTTTTTGTTGTCCTTTTGATATAATTGAAGTGTCAGTTAAATTAGTTAAATAAATATTGAGGCTTTTTAAATTAATGTTTATTTTATTATTATAGCGGAGGTCCATGGACTGACTAAGCCATGAACAGATGTTCTGTCTAGTTTTAAATAAGATTTGATGTTTATTAAGTTTATCTATTTATCCTTAAGGTGTATATCTAAGAATATTACTCCCAGGAACGAATCTTAATTTAATGTTTATGAGAATAACCTTTGCTTTTACAACCACACTTAAAATTTGACCTTATTTTTTAGTACTAGCAAAGCTAATGCATCCCCATCTTCGATTCCCGTGGGCGAAGTAACTATATTTATTTTCTCCAAACTGCAAGTGGAACCAAACTTTGGCGACACTTTTGCCTTGGCTGCTAAGGAAACCCTCTACCTTTGGCCCGACCTTTGCCGTTATAATAGAATAATATTGGCTCAAGTAAAAGGTAAATTTACCTGCACTTGACCAAAAGCCATTCTTTAGCCGGGGATCGGTTGGCTTTTTTCAATTTGCCGCTCAGCAGCATATCCAATTGGCGACTCGGAGATATTCCATTTAATTTCATTTCCGGGGAAAACTGCATTCACCCGAAAAAGGCAGGCACGGCGAGTGGTCCGCCGCTGGCTACATCAGCCATCAGCCATCGGCTTTGGCCATCGGCGCGCTCTTGCCAGCCATCCTAGCTGCCGTTGTCATGTCCATTGCATTCCACTTTCCACTTGACATCCTCGCTGCAATTTCCCTCTGTTGTGGAATTATGCTTTACCTTCGCTTTCAGCCGCTTCGAGCTGAGCTGAATAAACGGCGTCCCCGAAACTAAACTAAAGCAAATATTTACGCTGTTTATGCGAAGCACATTTCCCTGAGCTGAGTAATGAAAAGCAAGAAAATGCATAAAGCACAAAAGAAACCGCAGAAATGTTGAAATTGTCTATGCTCTTGCTAATACATTAAAGTTTAAATTGAAACTGGGAATAAGTAAATCAAGTATAAATTTACCGGACTTAAGTATTTTTCCTTGAATCTCCATAGGAACTATGTTAAATTTTCTTTAATTTTGTGGAACCTTTAAAGGCAGTCGTAATATGAATAAAGAATAGATTCTTAGAGTTTTTAAACCAAATGTTTCTTTCTTTCACCCACAGAATAATTTTAAATATGTAATCGTGGCGAATAAGTAAGCGAATTCCCAAAGTCGGCCCCAACTGGGTCAATTTGTATGTTGGCAAAATAAGAAATTCATGAAATGCCTACCATAAACGCTGTGACAGTGACAGTCTTTGCCGAGCGGCAGTTAGGCAAACACAAGGCTTTCAGGCTTTCAAGTCCTTTGATGTTGGGGCCCCCGTTTAGTGCGTCTGCCGCTGCCAAGATACATTCCACAACGGAATGTGAGCACATATAGTTCTGTCTAATTTAGCACATGGCCCTGCCTGGCATCTCGCTTTCTGATTGAAGGTTAAATGAGCCATGAGCCGTGCTCACACAAGGGGCGGACCCGGGACCGGGGCCGGGGGCAGTCTGAGCCAAAGCCATTCGCCTGCATTTGTGTCGCATTTAGCTCGGCACTCGACCCGCCCCTTCTCTCCAGCAGGATGCATTTGCATTACTCGCAGCTCGCATCCTTAGACAGTCTTCTTTTATTTCCTCCGCCCGAATTAGCTGCCATAAACTAAGCCAGTCAACTAGAGCAAACCCAATCCGTTTTCCTGCTTCTGGTCTGGGTCTGGGTCTTGGTCTTAGTCTGATTCTGGCTCTGGTTCTGGTTTTGCTTCTGTGCCTGCACCCAAAGAAATAAATTACGGGTCATTTAAGAGCTAAAGTTATTGCAAATAAGGCTAAGAAGTTGTGCAGTTTCCTTTATAAGTATTTGAGTTCATTTGTGTACCAAGAACTGAACCAGTTTGATTTTGATTTCTTGTAAAAAAAAATGAAGACAATACCAAACAGCAAATTTTAGTTTTCAAAAAAGAAAGAAATCAACAAAGCATCAAGCTTGAAATGTTTTTAATGTGAAGAAATATATCAATATATCAAAAATTCAGAATATTCATTAAATTCCTTCTAATCTGAACTGAAGGTTTGTACATTTATTTTGAAGTTTTGTATTTTTTTTTTTGATACTTATTCAATTACAGCTTTCTTCTTTTTTCTTTGATTGTGGCTCCGCTGGCTTGGGTTTGCTCCTCCGTGACTGTTATTTTTACGAGGCGACCTTCTCCGGCGGGGCCACCCCTAATTGAGACAGAGAGACCCAGGGAGGGCTTTAAATTTGAACACAGTCTCGTTTCGGAATACACTTAATTTGCTATTTTTATGCGACTCTTATACCACTCCCTACCCCTTTGCCTGTGTGTAATTGTGTATTCCGCATTGTTTGTCGTTGCAGCTACAGCTCCCCATTTCTCAATTCGAAATTCGCAATTCGCATTTCCGTTTAGCGAGGCTGCAACACTGTGGAGAGCCAATAAAAGAGCAGTAAATAAAACGACCGCGGACGAAACAGGAATAGCAACAACAGCACAATAATGTCGATCTCCGATTTCCGCAAAAAGAAGCTGCTCTTCCTGTTCAATGTGTTCTTCGGTGAGTATTTATCAGGATGATGAATGGCCCTCCGGAAGGGTACAAGGAGTTGCCAAGACAGACCGCACGAGCTGTCGATTTTATGGGGTGTGTCAGAGTTATTGCCACTTCGCCAGCTCATTTTTCCCAGAAAGGGGCAAGCTGTGAAAACTTTAGATTAGATTGCACTTCAACTGGTTGGAAGCGCTTTAATAGGATTAAGACACAACACACCGTCAGCTGGCCCAGAGATAGTGCAGCCGAAGCTGCCTTGAAATTAGTCGTAAAATCAGCCAGAGATATTTGCATCAGTGCAGCCAATAAAAACGTTCGAAGAGGAAAAGTTTGAGTCGAATTTCTTTATAAATCGGAGTGCTAGGAGGGTATTCCTAATTTACTTTGATTATATTTTATCCTACCCATTTTTATAAGAAATTTATTTCCCAGTTAAGATGATTATAATATCACCTGAATAGATTAGCATGCATTTACGTTTTCGGCTTAATCTCCTCCATCTGCGGTGTGCATACATCGCGTATACTTAATATGCCAACTGTGCGTATACGTAATGAGACAAGTGCCTGCGTCGAGAGTGTTCAGTGTTTTGTTCCATGCTTAATGCACACAAGTGTTTGCCTGTGTGCAAACTCAAACAAAACTTGCCAATTTAAATTGAATTTTAAACCCAATGCAAATGCTGCAAGGAAGAACTTTCGAGCAGCCAGCGCTCATAAGTAGGCAACGGTTTGCTCTGTGTGCAAAGGTTAAGTGCTTTTCAATTATGACTAATTCACCGGAGCGGTTGGCTCATCCTTTACACATAGTTGTCCCTCCCACCACCAACTTGGCTCAATGCCCGTCCTGCGACGGCAGCTGGTCAGGCAATAACAAAGGACAAAGGAGAGGAGGCCCGAAAAAAACACAAAAAAATGGGGTCATAAAACGCAAGCGCCAAATACTTGACACTGGCAGTGAAGTGCCCGTTTGCACACCGTTGCAAATGATAATGACACGCCCGCATGGCCAAAAGCCAAATCCGGCACTGAAAAAGTAGGTTTAGCTTTTATTTTTGTGGCATAAATGGGACTTGGAAAATATTTGTTAGCTCTTGAAAAATAGGGAACAGTTTGTGTTTTATTTGAATAAATTATTTTCTTAGATTGTAGGATTCTCCAAATTTACCTCAAAAGTTTAAATAAGCTATGTCTATATATATATAAGACTTACAAATGAATAAATAGCAGGCAATTATTCTGTTTGCTCTTTGGACATCCCAATTTTAGAGATTATTTCTAGAGTTTTAGCTTCCTTTTATTTCGAGTGTGTGGTCTGTGTAAAAGTGGCTGGGTCTTCCGGATGGCAAAAGGATTCCATCCACGAGGCTGTGCAGTTTTGTTGATGTTCACACCGGAACTTTGTCGCAGCTGGCCGCGAAATCCGCTCATTGTTCATCGTTCTATTCTTTTGCTTCTTTTTTCTGGCGCTTTTTTCGTCTGCCCTTGTTTGGGTTTTGGCCTGGACCCGCACCCGAACTGACCAATGCAAACAATGCGGGACAACAACATGCAATTTACGCCGCGATTGGCTTGAAAATAACAACGCCGAAATGCGCCGAAATGTCGGAATGCGTGCCGCAACAGATGTGAACCAAAGCGGGGAAATCGACGTTAAGGACTTTGAGCTGGCCATCGAGGTAAGTGGAGCGGAAGTGCTGCAGGCGAACAAATTTGAATATATATTTTGAAAAAGAAAACGAATACGAAATCGAGCATGGCAGTGCATCGAATATGCGATACTTACGTCAACAAAAAACACAGCTCAAATGTTGGCATTGCTTTTTTGGCCATTTGCATGCACTTTTTTTTTTTGTTGCGCTGCTCTGCCATTCCAACTTGGCAAACTGATAACTCAATTTGGGAGTACGGTGCTGACTGTTATTGTTTCTGCCATTTGCAGCGCGTTTGCAAGCTGCGCGGCTGGGCGAAGGACACGCCGAAGAACAAGGAGACGTACGACGTGATGATGGAAATCTGGACTGGCCTGCGATCGAAGGCCGACAAGGATAACGACGGACAGGTGAGTTGGCAGGGATGGCAGAAAAGGTTCAACTACAAGTGTCAAGTGATTCGGTTTTTGTCGAGCGAATCTGGCTCCATTGTCAGTAAAATCCATGGACTGCACTCGATGCCATTGTGCAGGTAACTGACAAGTGTGCAGGACACCCACACTCACACATGCCCACGTGCGACATAGCACATTACAGTGTCCTTCGCAAAAAGCGGAAGAAAAATTCGTTCATAAATTTCCCTTTTTATTGGTGAGGCTTCCCAAGGAGCAGAGGGGAGTAAACAAATTCCCTGCCAGCGGGCGGAAATTGAATTGTGAATTATTTGAGCAATGCAATCTGAATTCCGGCCGAGGACTTTCTTTATTTCCCTCTCTCTCTCTCTCTTTTAGTTTTCCAACAATGCCCGCCGCCTTCTGCTCATTTCCCAAAGACAAACTTTGTCATAGACTGCGGCTTTTCCTGCCTGTATTCCGGCGCAATGTCCCAAATGCCATAAACGCACCACCAGTGCAGCAAATTAAATTATAATCCGAAACCCACTCCACTCCACTCCACTGCACTGCACTACACGTTCAATATCAACAAACGGCGACCAAAACCCGCAACAATGCGATACAAAGCGAGCAGAAATTGAAATGTCAGTCCGGCAAAACCTCGGCTTAATTCTATTGGCGCGCGCCCGAGTTACGGGCACGGGGTTAAGGGTTACGGGTTACGGTTTACAGCTACCAGGCTTTAGGTTATGGGTTACTGGTTACGGGCCCGCTTTACGGATATTTTGTGCGCAAACGAACCCAATGAGGTAGCGGCGGAACTTCGCCTGCCACAAAGCCACAAAAGTTCTGGCCACCGGCCAAGGAACTTGACGGAGTTTGCTGCCAAAATATGCCAAAGCCTCTCTACCATTGTTGGTCCTTCTTTGTCGGCAGCCCTAAACCAGGCAGCTTGAGATTTATTGTTCGCCGTCCACGGCAATCCAAGGCGGAGCACGTGCCGTGTCACGGAGTTCGGTTGAATCAGGAGCTAAAGTCTGACAATTCACTCTGACATAAAACATGTCACGGTTCAATCATTATCCAAAAGAGAATTGGTTTATTACAGAAATATTACAAGTTTTTAGTTGAATTGAATGTGGTTTTCAAATCTCTATGATAAATATCTATATCTATAATCTGTATTATTTTTCCTTTGGAAGGACATATCTGATTCGATTGGCCTTAAGCCACTCATCCTTTACGCATCTCTATATTTTCACAGGGTCAAGGATTCTCTAGAAGTGTCTGACACATAAATATAAAAATATGCAGTTAGTTCGAATTGCTGTTTAGAGTTCTTTGCGGGGAGCGAGGAGTGGCCGGGAGTTAGCTGCCAATTGGCATTACAAGTGGCTATGTTCCCGGTCAGTCGGACACAACCCTCGCACTTATTTATGGCCGTATTAAAACATGCCAAAACGTAGCAACTGGCCACAATTAATGGGTTGGTTGGGGATGCGCCACCAAATTGTATTGCAGTCAAAGGCGGCGGTCAGCCAAGTTGGTCAAGGCGGTGGCGGTGACTGTCGATGTTGCGGTAATTGCCTCGTTCGGCATTGTATCGGCGGGCAGGCAGAAAATGTTAATATCGCCTCGCTAGGCAGCGGATCGAGGATAAAGCTAAGCGGAGGGCATAAATTACACGCCCCCCAAAGCAGCCATAACCGAACCCGCTTAATAGGCAGGAGGGAGATGTTTTATGGGGAATCACCGCCGGAGGCGACGCCAGCTAATGGTCTTTTCAGCACGGGGCGGAATGCATAAATCTGGGCAATCTCGATACCTCATCCTCGGCTCATCCATGACTCTATTTCAGGTCAGCGTCGACGAGTGGTGCAACATGTGGGACGCCTACGCCAAGGATCCGAGCAGCGTGATGGATTGGCAGAACGCCTACATGAACTTCATGTTCGACCTGGAGGACGCCTCCCACGACGGTGGCATTGACGTGACCGAGTTCACGCTGGTCTGCTCCAGCTACGGCCTGGAGAAGACCGAGTGCGAGGAGGCGTTCAGCAAGATGGCCCAGGGCCAGAGCGACGTTACCCGTGAGCAGTTTGCAGCCTTGTGGAAGGAGTACTTTGCCGCCGAGGATGTGAATGCGCCGGGCAACTTTATCTTCGGCAAGACCAGTTTCTAAGCCCGACTCTGCCAGCAACTCAAGCACGACACTTGCCACACTGAACGAGTGCAGCGAGTGAAGTTGCGACCTTGGCCATACTGAACGCATGCAACAAGTGAAATTATTATTAAAATTAACATAAATATAAATGTATTAGCGATAGAGAGGAGGCCGCCGATCTCGACGCCCCCCAATTTGATGCTCCGTCGTTGTTAGTTGAGTGTTGTTTTCTCTCCAAAGAATCTCAAGTTTTGCCCAATTCAAAGTTCTAATTTAGTAGCGTAATCTGTCAGTAACCTATTTATATTTTATATACCAAAGCTACGAGCAATATGTATAGCAAAAGCAGCCGAAAAGAGCTATCTCTACACATACATACATATATGCAAAGTGTACCTTTACGAACTATGACTATATCTTAGACACGATATCAATTACGAGGTAGGATCGCCCAGATCCGTATCAATGTGGTGCGTAAATTAAATCAATTAACTGTCAAGTTGTTTATGTGTGTGTAGTCGTCGTTTATCGTCTCGCATCTATGGCGTATAAATTTAAATGTAAATGTAAAGTGTTCCAAGAAATTACAACAATAAAATCAAAGTATCTACACGAATTGCGTCCGTTTTAATTTGGATTTATAATGGATTTAAGGTATGGGGCAGGGCAGCGCATTAAGTGCGATACAATCAATGTTTGCCCAGCAATTTATTTGAAAATTAAAGATTACTGCTTCTGACCGGACATACTTGGCAGTGGCTTGCGGGCGAGTAATTTATGCTGGACTGGCCCGACAGGACTTAAATTGAGTCCTTGCTGATGAAAACAAAATTGTGTGAATCGGTAATAAGCTGGAAACATTATATTAGAAAAAATATTTACCTATTAAGCTGGGCAGATATGGTTAGTCGAGGTAGAGAAACAAAACAATGAAAATATAGACTTTCTATGGCGGCTATTGTATGTGTCGCCATTTTTATAAATAATTGATAAAATGCATTTTTTATTCCTTTAAATGTAAAACGAAGAAACTTTTGTTTAAACTTTAATGTTTTATTATTTTATTATTATAAAACCACTAAACTATATTTAAACCGCCCTTTAATGGTATTGACTTTGAATTTGTCCAAAAAGTTTGCTTTTAAAAATATCTTAATTATCGCTAATACTATTCCAGGCCTTTTTAAAGGAATCTGACTCAAAAAAGGGCTATATATTCTGATGAGCCTTTCACATATATAAACAAATGATGCGCCAAACAATTTAAAGTCAAAAAACCATAATAAAAGTTAGTAATATAGAGTTGCCAGACTAGCGCAAAGTTAATGATTTTCGTAGCATTCAGCTTCCCATCGTCGACTTTGTTAAATCAATGTGGCAGCACTGAGTTCCGTAAAGAAATCTGGCAAGCCTATACTACAGCTGTTTACCTCGCATTTTTTAATAATAAATACATAAATAAAGCTTTACAAATAAATAAAGCCTAGCTATGAGCAATATTGTGCAATATATTGTGGTGCGCAGCGATTTACGTTCCGCCCTCAATTGGCCCATGGGCGCGGTCATCGCGCAATGCTGCCACGCCACCGCCGCCGTAATGCATTTGAATTCGGAGGATACGGACACGATTTCGTATTTAAAGGATCTAGACAACATGCACAAAGTGGTCCTGGAGGTGAGTATTGAGTATAAATCCAGTTAACATTGGAATTATTTAAATACATTTCATTTTCAGGCCAAAGATGAGGCGGCGCTGGTGAAGCTGAGCGAAAAGTTGAAGGAGCACGAGATTAAGCACAAGTTGTGGATTGAACAACCCGAGAATATTCCAACCTGCATTGCCCTCAAGCCCTATGTCAAGGATAATGTCCACAAATATGTTAAGCATTTCAAGCTATTGAAAGAGTAATGAAAATATTGTTCATTTAAGCGTAAATCTCAGGGTTTTAAGGCTGTTCAAGATAGGTTCTTCATTTTTTTATACTTCCACTGCTCTTAAAATTGTATCTGTAGATTAAATTGATTACCCATTAAAACTCAGGATTGTACTTTTTTTGTTGACTTTTATTTTTAAGTTTTTGTTTTTTAAATAGTTTCTCAGTTGTAAAAAATAGTTGGGTTCTTTCATTAGCTTATGGTATTCGAAACTGCTGTAGAAATAGCTGTAGTAGATACAATTTATGTATTTTATTAGGTAAATTAAAACTAAAATTAAAGGTTGCGACGTCGGGGATCCTGGTGGCAACCTGGAGCAATTTGGCACAGATGCAGATACAGATACAGTAGTTGGTGGATTATACAGTGTTTATGATCGGGTGTCTATGCGATGCGTGGGGCAGTTGGTGGGTACTAGCAGGGCTACGTACGGGGGCTGTGTCGATGTCTAAGTTTAACAATAACAAGTTACTAAAATTAAGGCCAAAGCGCTTAGGTTCATCGGGATAGTGTGGGACCACGCCTTCTTCGCAGCCGCCGAGGGAGCGTTAATTAGTTTTTTGGCCGCGGTTGCTGCAGCGCATTGAGCTCGTCCTTGAGCCAGGCCTGCCAGGTTTCCTGCTGGGGGGCGAGACAGAAGTTCAGCCGCGAAAGGGCCGCAGTTGTTGGATGAGAAAAGTCAAAGGGAAGAGAAGGCAGTCCGGAGGACCCGTCACCAAGAAGCTAAGCCAGCATGAGCATAGGCAGTGTGATTGTGTGCGCGAGTGTGTAAAGGATAATTCTGTGAGCCAGTGAGTGGGTGAGTGGGAAGCGTTAGGGACAGGGATAGAGATGGAAATAGAAATGGAGTATGCTAATAGCATCTACTTGGGTGAACCGTTAGGAGCAGCAGCAGCAGCAGCAGCAGCGCAGCAGCAGCAGCGGCAGCCACTTGGCATTTGTTAACGCTAATTGCAAATGTCAACAGAGCGAAACAGATCCAGGACTCGCAGCGGAAATCGGAAATGCTTAACTAGTCGCCCGTGTCGGTGTGCCTCTGCCAGGCCTTCGCCTGTGTGGGTGCGTGGGGTTAAAGTGTAAGAGTGTGTGTGGGTGTCCTGGAACGGGTCTGTTTGCTTTGATGTATGTGTTTGTGTTTTGTTTGCCATTTGCCGTACGCCGTTTGCCGGCATTTGCTGGCTGCCTGCCTCCTTTTCACTCATTGTTATGCAAATGATCCGGATATTCATCATATTCGTTTTCATTATCCTCCGCCTGCTCGTCCTCCTCCTCCTCCTCCTGCTCGTAATCGCTGGCATTGCTCTCCGGCTGCGTTACATCGGGCAAATAGTCCTTGTGCACGGGTGTCGAGATGATTGGCTCCTGTGTTTTAGGTGTTCGCGATAGCGAGAGTTTGTGCGTTTTCCCGGTTTTGTAGTGTGTTAGTGTATTTGTGTGTGTGCGAAAGCAAAAGTTAGTTAGCCAAGTTGGACAACAACAGCAACAAGAAGAAGATACTACCACTACTTTGGGGATTACGGGGATGCCAGGAGTGGCTCATGCAAATTACCAATGATCAACTTTCCGTCAGCCAATTGGGGGTTGGGCACAGAGAGAAAGTAGGAGGTGAGATCTAGACTTTTATAGTTTATATATAATTATGATATGATCTTTAAGATGTGCACTGGCTATAACAATATTTTGTTTAAACATACTTTAAATTTTCAAGATAAAATAAGATTCAGTCAGTCTCTTTTCCTACATTTCTTTCTGTGCATTATGGGGAATAAGTTTTGTTGAGTAACTTTTTCTTTTTTTTTGGTAGTACGACGTATAACGCATGCTAACCTTTGGCGGCCGCCATCCACAGCCGGGCAGCGGCAGCCCGTCGGCCCCGAGGGGACAGGGGGCGTCCAGGCCGGGCACGCCCTGCTCGCCCTTGTCGCCGCGATCTCCTTTGCGTCCCCGTTTGCCGGGCGGACCGGCGTCCCCTCTGGAGCCCTGCTCGCCGCGCGGACCCTCCTGCCCGGGAATGCCATCGGTGCCCTGTGCAAGTGTATTTTACGGGGTGTTTTTGAGGGGGTGTTTCAAAAGGATTTAAAGTGTGTTTAAGGACGTTTCAGACAGGTGCATTGGGGTAGTGAACGACGCCAACATAAAGGAGATTCGCATGCAAACAAAGATAAAGAGAGAGAGAGAGAGCAGAGATAAAGGTAAAAACAATATAGAGAAAGAACACAGATTATTTAAAAATTAGCAACCACATGGAAGAGCAGTAGAAGAGCTCTGTTCTACGAAAATGTCCCGAGGTGTCCTTGAAATGCTTACCGGCAGACCTGGGTCCCCGCGCTCTCCCTTGTGTCCTGTTTCGCCCTGGGCGCCCTGCGAATATATAGAAAGAGAGAGATATCGGTTACAGCCACAATGTTTTCGCAGTCGATGGATTTTCGGGGAAGTACCTTCATGCCATCCAAGCCCGGCGGTCCCTGCGGCGAGTGGAGAAAGCGAGAAGAGAACGGAGAGAAAATGGGGAAAGCGTGTGGTTAGCAGTGCGGCATGAAGTGGGTACCCCCTGCCCCGCAAATGAGTTACTTGCTAAGCTGTTGTTTAGTAAAAAACCATCACTTTATTGAAAATGCATAATTAATACGAAAATTATGTTAGTTTCGTTTAGCAATCATTTTACAATCGTTCATTCTGTGGCCTTGCCTTGTTTGTCCGCGAATTGCACATGCTCGGGATGAGGGACAAGGCAAACAATTATCGGGATTCGCATTACGTTATTACGTTATTACTTTATCAATCGAATCATATGGAATTATACATTTGGAATGCACGCAGCAGCACAGATAAAAATATGGTATTCGGGTTCGTGATGGCATAATGCACTCGCACATTGACATTTAGTACATATATGCACGTATATAGACATAAATACACGTAAATATATATCCTTGTATATCTATAATATATTTATATATTTGCTTTAGGTTTTGTTATTTTTATTTCGTTCGCAAACTCTTCTTGTTTATGGGGTAATTAACAAATGTACACTTACAATTACGATTAGCGGCTTTTTCAGGGTTTTACCTTTTCGCTCTTTATTTAAAGTTAGGTAGTTAAGGGTTAATGTTAATGTTAATGTTAAGTTTCAATCGCGAAAACACAATTCATTATTCTAGCCTATGGATCGAGAGAGTTGAGTTTGTAGTTAGTTAGTGAAGGAATCTAGAGCGTAAATAGTAGTACTATATATTTATATATATTAGAGAGCAAGATGGTAAGTAAACACGTCGAGATAGAGAGATATAGAGTGGTTAAAACAGCTAGAAAAATTAATAGTTAATCATACGATAAGTTCCATTCTTTATCGCAGCGTATTTACACTTTGGGTTGCTCGACATTTAGTGGATTAAAATGAAAATTGACATGCAAATTGTTTGTGTATTCTGTTTTCCATTGGGGGATTATTACAACAACGAGACACATCTAATTGAAAACAAATTGACATATTCTTTGTGATTTTCGATGCCGTTTGCTGTTGGCTGTTCATGCAAACATTAAAGCTGCAAACATTTTCCCTTCCATTTCCCATTTTCTCATTTCTCATTTCCCATTTGCATATTCAATAATTCCCATTGAATTTTTATGGGCTGCGGATTTGAAAATGCGATGTCGACTGGCAGTACTATATACTTTTATTATCATATTTCCATGGCATTATTTCATTTGCATTGATTATGTTTGATTTTTCAGGCCGTTTTCCTTGTCCCCTGCCTAGTTCGAGCCTTCGCATTGATAAATGTTAATTTATGCCTTCGATTCTTTATTATTTCTTGTATAAATAGAATTATTTGTGTAACTTTGTTTGAGATGTCCATGAAACCAATAGGATACATACTCGTGGTAAGATTATGTATTTATTATTGATATTTTTCTCAATTTTTTTTGTTTGGGGGAGAGTAATCCAACTCTAACTGTTTTGTTGTAGAGGGTATCTTTAGACTAACTAACTTCTGTTTATGAAAGTTTTTAACACTGTAAAATATGCACAATTGGATGGGAGAGCTCTTTGTTTGAGGATATACGAGTGAGATGTAAGAAATAATGAAACAATATCTATGCGAACATTGAGAGAGATCCGAATCAAATTATCTTACAATTTCATCTTCAAATTATCCATTAATTAGGACAATTCCTGGCTTAAGTACAATTTTACTGCGCTTATTTAGAAATCTGTATCTGCCACTGGCTCTTGTGTTTCACATTGAAGCTTTGGCAATTATGCTTTGCATGAACGAGTACTATTCGAATATTCAGACAAAGCCCATGGACGGCACCTAAGACAATGCAAGCAAAAGTAGAAGCAGCAGCAGCAGCAGGAGCAGGAGCTGCAGCTGGAGCGAAAGCCGAAAGTCAAGGATCATCTGATTATGTGGATAATTAAGCCAATCAAGGCAAATTGCCAATGACAGCAACTTGGTTTCGACATAATCTATCAATTAGTGCAGTTTCGCACTCGTGGAAACACCACAAGACTCAGTGCTGCCACGTACCACGGTGCGTATGATTTATGCATTTTCTCCTGCTGCTGCTGCTGCTGTTGCTGCTTCTGCTTCGCACAGAGCAGCGGCGAATGAAATGCAATTAAATTATTTGCATTGCATATTTGTTAGCTGGCTTACTAGTCAGACTGTGTGTGTGTTAGGGGGGTGTGGGGTTGTGGTTCAATGTGTGTGTTAGTTGATTCGATTGATTGACGTTTGTAAATACGCTCTGTAGACATATGTTTGTTTGCGCTACTTGTTTGTATACATAAATACTTATTTGACTCTTGGGGCATTTTAAATGATATGAATATTAATTTTTTTCTTCATGCGGGTGGAGGGTGTTTTGGTTTCGGTTTCGGGCTTTCGATTTCTGTTTACTGGTTTCAGATTTCGCATTTCTGATTTCTGATTTCTGTTCTCTGCCGTGTGCAATTAATTGATTTGCTTACTCGGCACTGACATGCTGCTATTTCGTATTTGATTTTCTGTACATGGGTGCGTGTTTGTACAAATTGATATACATATACATATATATAAATATACATATACATATATATATATATATATTTAGACGATAACTGAGCACATTTGCGACAAGCGTTGCGCGGCTTCGTAACTTTGAACATTTGTTTTGCTTTGATTAAATTTGTTTTCCTTTCCTCAAATATGTGTGTGTTTTTTGGGTGTTTTTTTAAGACTTTGCATGTGTGAGTGTTTCGGTGTGAGTGTGTGCGTGAGCCTAGAAATGTTTTCTCTTAGCTTTCAAGTCGCTTTTTAGACTTGTTATTATTTAATAGAGACTGCCATTTAACTAGTATTAGTAGTCGCCCCACACCTGTTGCAAGTAAAAAGAGAGAGAAAGAGATGAGAACACACAATTAGGTTAGTCAAAAGGTTTAGTAACGAGATCCACATAAAACGGTGGGGGATTATTTCCGACTGGAGGTGAGGAGCGGGTAGCAAATTAAAAGCCAAACATGAAGGTATCCTGCATTCAATTGAAATTTACCGGTATGCCAGCCTTTCCCGCGGGTCCCGAGGGTCCTGATTCGCCTCGCATGCCCATTGGACCCTGCAATTATATTCCATTATGATTACGGGCTAATCTTGACGGCAATTCGACCACTTACCGGCAGGCCCATGGGTCCTTGATCTCCCTTGTGGCCCTTCTCACCCTGCAGCAAAGAAACGAAGAAGCAGAGAGAATGCACGTAGTTAGAGAAACCTATAAGGGGGAATTAGTGGCCTGGCTTGGCCTTTGGTTCTTACCGGATCCCCCTTGCGTCCATCCAGGCCGCGGTCTCCCTGACTGCCAGTGTGTCCTGGCGGACCCATGGGTCCCGGCGGTCCTGGCGGCCCATATAGCTGCGGGGGAAATCACATCAGTAAGGATTAATCTTTTGGGGTTGGCTTCTGGTGGGTCAAAGGTGGTGGCTTGACTTACGTATTCGATGGTGGGCATGTGCGGGGCATCGGACATTCCGTCGTCCTGGCGTCGGCGCATCTTGCGGTACTGGAGGGAGTAATCATGGGAGGTAAAGGATGCTCGAAATAGGATTCAACTATGTACTCACCGAATCACCGCGATCGCCTTTGTCGCCCTTGACTCCCGGATAACCGGGTGGGCCGGGCAAACCCGGCGGTCCCATCAATCCGGGCGGACCAATATCACCGCGATCGCCCTTCTCGCCTGGCGGACCCTGGTAGCCCGGCAATCCTGGAGGTCCTTCGATGCCCGGCTCACCCGGCAGTCCGTCCAGTCCTCGCGGACCCAAAGATCCAGGCTCGCCTGGCTCTCCAGGCTCACCCTTGCTGCCATCCCGCCCATCGCGTCCATCTTTGCCGGCTGAGCCTGGCGGCCCCGGCGGGCCTCGGAGCAGGGTGACCGGGGGATCGTCGTAGTCCTCGTCCAATTTGGTGCCACCGGGTCCGAATATCTGTGCGAGTTCCATGCGGTTGCAAGGATTGGAGTAGAGAGAGAGAAGATGCCAAATTTAGTGGGAAGATTAATTTATGCCACGTGGCACCGCCCGAGGCGTTGCACGCGCTCGTTCTACACGCTTTGATGGGGCAAAACAAAGGCGGCTATGGAAAAAGTTCTTCACCCGCAGGAGCGGGGTTCCACGGGGGTTGTACTCTGGCGGAAAGTGGGCTGGTTTAATGGGGAAAATGGAACGGGAGCGGGGCTTGAAGGTGGTGTGGTAAGTCCCCGTGGTTTGTGCCGGGCTTGAGCCGTGTGCCGCAGCGAAAGTCTTTTGTGCGCCACGAAATTGTGTTAAGTGCAAGTTGGAGCATCCGTGCCACCACCCACGCAGCGTTTCTCTGCCCCCCCCCAAACCAGTCCCATCTCCCCCCAAAGTTGAGACAATGCCTGCATAGAAAATCTTTAAAACCGAATCCGTAGCCCCATGGAGCTGGCCAAGTTGCCAGTGATGACAAATATTGCCTTTATCCTTAAGAATTATTTTGCTTACCAATTGGGGGTCTATTCTTTAAGGACCTTCAATATACAAAATATATATCTGCTTCTGAAACTGATCTTTAGTATATTTATTGTGTTTATTTATTAAAAATTTTAAAATAAACCTTTTAGCTAAAGTTTAACGTTCAATTTAATGGTGTCTTTAAATATTTGTTCTTTACAGCAGAATGCATTAAAATTAATTGGAAAATCCTTTTAAAATTCAACTTTTTCCTCTATTTAGTTATGAAATCCTTTTTCGCTTTTTTATTTTGATTTTGAACCAGGATCCTGGCAGCACTGCGAGTGCGGGAGCAAGAGAGCAAGTGAGTCGAGCGAGAGTCGAAAATAAAGTCAAGTCAGCGGCAGCGACTTCTCTACGTGCTTCGAGTGCCTGTGTGAGTGCTACTCCTTTGTGCGAGAGTGTGTGGGTGCTCTTTCGTCCTGCCATTGTGTACATTTGGTGTACGTGTGTGTGCGTAAGTGAGCGAGTGCATAGCGAAAGACAATTAATTGTTTTTTATGCATTTTGTTTTTTTGGTTGGTTAATGTGCGCGCTGCGAGGCAAATTTCCAAGGCACTCACATCGAGGAACCCCAAAACGAAAAACGAATAAACCCTAAATTTTCGAACGAAGCTTAAATGGGCAAACACTGCTCAAGGATGCGGTTTTCGAAGACGGGTTTGATGCACCAAAGATTAATATATGAATGCTATTAAAGTCCTCTTTATTACTTCTCCTTTGAAGTTAGTTTAAAATCCTTGTTTTCTTAGTAATTTAAATGAATATTTAATTACACCAAAAAACCTCCCTGTTCTTTCAGTGCACTGTATACGTTGGCAAATTACCAAAAGTTTAGCGATGTCGAGGGCGTGGGCTTTGCATTCAGACCGCAATGCAGCCAAACAAAAACCTCTATTAGGCAAAATGCTGAGCGTCATAAAAGGCAACTTTAGCAAAAACAACGAGTGCGGCGAATATGCTAAGGAGGAGCGCCTCGGCAAAAACTCTGGATAAGGATATAATGGGGGGCAAAAACCATTTACACATGTGGCCCAGGCGAATAGAGACACTCGACTTTGAGTGGAATATTCAATAGCATTCCGGCAAATCGAGTTGGGAATAAGATGAGCCTCGGCTCGGCATTAAAGCCAAGGAGTCCTGCCTGGAATTAAATAAAAGAGCCCTCCAAGCAGCAGTAAGGCCACATGGTTCAATCTGATTGAACGCATTCGCTTATCCCTTTGATTGCAATTACATACACCGTGCGGTATGTATGGTATGTATGCGCATCCTTTCCCTGGCATTATGCAATTGATCTTGTCTGTAGCTATGTGTCTGCGCCCTGCAAGTGTAATTTCCTTGCGGCATGCCCAGGCATGTGCAACAATTACATATCCTTGTGTCACAGGAAGTGGCGTACTTACAGTTATTAAAACCCGGCCGGAACAGCAGCAGCAACAATAAGCACAACGGCATCAGCGGAGAAGGCATAACAATGTAAGCGCTTAACGCACACTCTCACTGGCACGGATACGGACAGGATGTGGCTTGGCATATGCATAAGTTGCTGTCGTTGTTGCTGTTGGTCCTTTTGGGCAGACAAGATGTGGAAGCTGAAGGGGCACAGAAGAAGGAAGAGTCTACATAAGTCCTTGCCTCACCGCAAATGCACTTCCCAATTTCAACTTTTTCCCTCTTGGCATTTTCTTTGCGCCAAAGAGAGAGGACTGCTCATCGGTGCTGTCTAGCAGCCAGATTTGGCTATTTTCCGAGGATATCTAAAGCTATTATACATATTTTACATTATCAGCAAATATATATATATAAGGAAATATTAGTTTTTTAGGCCAACATCTTTCATCTTATAAACTAACTATCTCATTAGTTAGCTTTTTTCCAATAGACAGACAGACATATGGCTTGGCAGCACTTGCAGCTCATCTGCATGCCGCTCTTGAGCAGGTGTGCTTGTGTCCTGTGTGCCAGGATGCCAGTTCCTGCGTCAGTTGGCGCTTTGTTAGGCAACTTTTGCACATTGTTCGTAATGCGGAATGGGAATTCAGCTATGGCTTCAGCCTCAGCTCTCCAGCTACCGCATTTGTTTCCATTCTGGCCCTGGCCATTTGTAGAGCAATTAAAGCGATTTGAATTAAAGCCAAGCGCTTAACGTTTGCCTTCTGCCGTAATTAAGGGACACTTTGAGGGCTTACGTGTCCACATTTACTCCCCCATTGATAAGCACGAATACCGCCCACCCCCCACCAAGGAGCAGGCCAGATTTAAAGGCTTTTAAAGGCCACCGCCGGGAGGATGCGATAAATAACATAAATAAAAGATACAAAGATACAGCTACAGATGCAGACGGCGAGCAAGTGAATTGGGCAAATGTTTGTTGGGCTCGCAAGGACGATTGTTGGCGCAGCTGCCTAACTACGATAAAAAAAGAGAGAAAAACTCTGCCTTTTCGGCAGCCCAAATCCCAATCAGATTGCGGAGGCCCAAGTGTGTGTGTTTGCAAGGAAATCCATTAGAATGTATCAATATTTGTGCGAGCGAGCGCCTCGGGTTGAATTTAATTTTCAAAGTATCCAAACACAGTCCCACACGACACACCAGCCCCAAAGGCTGGTAGGGATTCGCTCTTAAATTATGCGTAAATATTGAAAATATTTGCGCAAACGCCTTTCAATTTAACGCACAAATGACGAAGCAAATGAGTTTTTCGACTGGGTTGCATACCTTTTGGTGCACCTTTTCGGCGTTTTTAGTTCGTCCTGGCCATGTAATTGTAAATTAATTGCATTTGTCCTTCTGTTTTTTTCCGGAATTCTGCTCGGTATGCGTCCGACGTAGTTGCCATTTAAAGCTGCCTCGCAGGCAGGGTCGGGAAAGCCGGAAAAATGCCGGTGGGAAGAGGGAAAACAGACAAATGGCCGCACGTAAACGCGTTAAATTGAAAATCATTTTGATCTCGACGCGACCTTTGGCGAATGTCGCTGGTTGCGAACAAGAAAGAGCGAGAGGCGCTGGTCCTTGGCCTGGAGAATGACCTAGGAAGAGGAGGAGAAGGAGGTCGTCCTGGAGATGGCGGGCACTTCAAGTACAGCATCTGCCGACGCTGCGGCCGGTACCAGCACTCCCTGCGTGCGCGCATATATTTTTCACAATTTTTCATTTTCCCCGCCACATTTTCCTCTTTTGAAATTCCATATTTTTCTCGGGTCATAACAACAGCTCCACGAAAAGGCGGAAAAAAGCGCACCCAACCCCTCGCACACCCGCCTCCGATTCGGATTCCGCCTGAGGTGAAAGTTTTGCAGCCCGTTTCCGGCTCTCATACACACACAACACACACACATACACTCAGCCGAAATCCCGGCACTTCATGGCGTGTAATGCGCGGCGCGTTCGCGGCAAAAGTTTACGAAACATTCTTTGCAAGTACGCGAGCGCATTAAATTCGTAATATGTTCCGCCTCGCATTGATACGGAGCACAATGGGCCATTCCGGCCATAAAGTGGGCAGGATTATAAACAATATGAGAATGTTTTTCGTTATGCAACTTGCTTGTGCTACCAGAAAGAAAGAGGAAGTTGTATGAAAATAAACTGAGATGTAGTACAAATAAGATAAAGAATATTATTTGATTTTGAATTTTATAAAGGAAATTGGAGTTTATAATAAGTGGGGTTTTTAAATATAGAAATTTACACTGAATTTGGTACCTCAATAATTCCATTTAGTCAATTTCTTAATTGTTTTAAAAACCCTTATGGCATAGAAAGTTTATAATTATCCAAACCACAGAACTTTACCTTCTCTTTCCACAACGATTGAAACTTCTAGATTGGAAAATAAATATAAGATATTTACCTATGGCAACTATATCTATAATTTATCGTTCCTTAGCCACAGTGGCATGCTGAGGAGAAGGAAACAAGTCAAGTTGCGTTGTAAAAATTTCGCGTGATTTCGTTTCGCCCTCAACAATGTAGCTGCGGTTGCTGCTCCGGCTGCCGTGATATTGTAATATGTATGAAATTCGGAAGTATTTAGGGAAATCGTTGTTAAAGATTTCGTCGTTTTGGGTCCCGCAAGGAGCCAGGTTTCGCATCAATGCCAAGATGGCAGCAGTTGGCATTTGTGCGGTTGGTTGTTGGTTTTTAGGTTGGCAAAAGCGCGTTCGTTTCGTATAATTTTGCTACTTTTGCATGCACAACCCCCACCCACCGGATCCGGATTCTCCATTTTCCGTTTCCCGTTTCACCGAGCTTCAAGACCCCCCATCTCCCATCCCCCATTCCGAGCTTCCATGGGTTGTTGGCAACCTCAGACCCACGTCAATGTAACACGCGTACCTATAAATTTCTATGAGGCTAGCTAACTGGATGGGGGTTGTGCTGAAAAAGGGTGGGGTTATCATGGGGAGAGGGGATGTTGGGGTCACAGCATTGTCGCCAAGTTTGCGTGGGTATCCCGAAGCCTGGATTTCTTTATTCAATCGTTTTTGTGACTCCCACAGCGCTCTCATCATCGGCGGCCATAAAATAAAAGTTACGCACACCCTTGGGGCCAGGACATTACACACTCCCGCCGCCCAACTCCAACCCCTGATACACACGCATGTGTGTGTCCTGCGGCGTGTTTTCAATGCTTGACCGATTTTTTTGCCCGCACATTCAATATAAGATATATGGGCGATGACCGCAAATAATTGCCGCAGCCCAGGAAAATTGGAAAATTGCGCACAAAAAGAAAAGCATCCTCGTCGGAGGGGCAAATTTGCATGCTGCGCAATTTTCAATGAACAATGATGACGTAACATTGTTGGCCATTTCGTGGCGCTTATCAAACAAAGACGACAAGTCGTCTCCACTCAAGCTGAAGCAATGAAAATCCAGGATCCTGGAGCCAGGACTCAGTGCTCTGTGCTCGGTGGTGGTGGTGGAAGTGCTAAGCTTATTGCGTCGTTTAAGCGACACCCGTCAGCCAGCCAGCGAATTGGCCAAAACGATGAACCCTTTGAGTGGCAGACATGAGATACATTCGAGCGCACACACACACTCAGATACAGAAAAGAAGAAGGGGTCCTGCCACATTTGGATTTCCGTGTAAGCAACCTTAAGTCTTTGATTTGCGTCAAGCTCTCGGTCGTCCCTTCGCAGTTGAGAAGTTCCTGGGATCGCATTTCGTTTGGGGGCGAGACCGTGTGACGTGTAGCGAATTGACAAGTTTTTTGCGACTTTCGCAATTTTTATGACTCCATTTACTTAGACGCAGGCGGTGCGGGAAAAAGTTTTCTGTGATAAGGCAAGTGCGGGGGCTCTGGGAAATTTATGCTGATGTGAAGGGCCCGAAAGACAACAAACTTGACATGGGCCCCGACTGAGCAACGATTGTAAAATACATTAGCATAAATTTGACATAAACGCTTCACAAACAGTTTCTTTCGGCCGAGATTGCAGCGTCCCTCGTATATCGTCCCCCCTCCGCATCCTAACCCTCATCCTCGCCCCCAACGACTTTGCGTTTCAACTTTATTAAACCGAAATATAGATGCGGAAAGTGCAAATTTCCAACTCGCAGCGGTGGATAAATAGAAAATTCCACTCGTCACACCCAGTTGGAAATTAATTTAAATTTTTAATATGATGCCTGGTCGTAAATTTCATGTTTGCCGCGGCCGTCATGCGGCCAAAAATCATGTTAATACCCTAGAGACAGGGAGTACTTGTGTTTTCCTTAAGAAGGAAACAGGTAAAACAATATATAATGATTAAAAAACAATTTAATAGAAATTTAGTTGATCCAAGCATTATTTTGAACACCTATTTTGATTGTTGAAGATGATTCAAAGTTAAGAAAATAAATTTAAATAAAGTAAATCTAAAGTATAATACTTCTTGAATGACTCAACTGTAATAATATTTAAAAATGATTTAGAAATCAAGCATTTGTCTTACAATTTTATTTATTTTAAACACAGTTGTATTTTTCCTTAGCTGCCTGTCTTTGTAAACAAATAAAGGCAAGAAAAAAATCTCTGAAATACTAATACATAAGCCCTTAGTTTAAAAGGGACCTTTTTAAACTGATTTTAAGCTTGCTAAATGATAAAAAACTTAGTTCTTTATGGAATTTTTTGACAGCTGACTTAGTTTGGTTTTTGTCACTGGGCTTAGTTCTCCCAGAGATTTGATCTAGCGCCACTGAATGTAGGGCACAGTACCATCGACTCCTTTGAACTCACTACGTCCAAAATTTAAATTCATTTTATATGCCAGCCCGTCATCAACCTATTGCCTCCCTCGGCCATCCGTCCCCGGGAATGTGGCAATCCATATGAGTATTTTATTCTGACGAGGCGACGAAAATAACATGTCAAATTTATAATGCCAGCAATTGCGTTATGCCTTTTTTTATGACGCCGACGGCTAGGCAATAACCCCAAAAAAAAAGGAGAAAAAGCGGGGAATGGTTTTAGCCAGAAACAGATGCTGCTGGCGAGAAACGGATAAATGTTTTCGAAAATAGCTCTAGCCGGCAATTCGGCGCTTTTTACGATTTGCCGAACTAATTATTGCAACTTCCCCACTGAGCTAATTTCGAGCTGCAGCGTTCCTTCCTTTGTTTTTCCCACCGATCCCCGGCTCATTAACATTATTACCCTACGACATCGCACTGGGGGGTTCCGAGTTCGAGAGAGCTCCGAGAGTTCGGGACAAATCGAAGAGAAAATCAACTTGCTGCCTCGCAGGCGTCACGTTTCCACCAAAGATGACGGCAATTGTTGCAAATAATTTTTTATGCCTTGCATGGCCCGCGGTGCCTTGAATATGGGTGCGAATATAGATATTCCTGATGCTGCTGCTGCTGCTGCCGCCGTTGCTGTTTTGTTTGTTGGCCAAAGTTTTGTTTGTTTGCGAAGGCCCACGGGGGCCAAAAGCAAGGAGCAGCAGCCGCCGTCACAGTCTGCCGTTTCTTATGACTTTCATTTGTTTTGACATCACGTTGCTGCAGTGGCTTTTTTCTGCAGGGAAATTTCAGTTGGAATAATCGGCTGCCTAAAAAGAAAGGCCACCGTCTGGCGAGAAGATTGAAAAGTTCTGTGGAATGCCTCGAATCTGTCTCTTATATTTTCCTACTTGCAAAAATATTTATTTTCCTTAAACTTCTGAACAAAAATGCATGCATTTCTTGCTATTCGACATTTTAATGAACAAACTTGTGATGTTATTTAATTGATTTTAATCTATAAATTCCTGTTTGAATAAATGACATTTTTGGATGACTGAATGTAGTGAAATTTAAAAGTTATTTTTGATATGTTAAGAACTTAAACTATTGCAGCATTTGTTGGAATTTCCTCTGAAAATTGTGTGAATTTCGTTAGCTGCTAATTGTGGCTGAAAGCTTGAGTAACTTCTCAATTTGTTTTGAAACTTGAATATGTAAAAACTAAAACTGCTTTGGTTACAAGTAAAATATTGCAGTAACTGCCCTCGCTGGGTGGGAAAGGAAATCCACGTACAAACTCATAAAAGAAATGCTGCACGTTGCCTGTGTTTCGGTTTTTGTGTTTTTCTGTTTGTTGTTTCGCTGCTGGGCGTATCGGAGGAAGTCAGCTAGCCTGTTTCTTTTGGCATTACGCGTTATTACAACAACATCACAGGCAGCAGTAGCAGCGGCAGCAGAAGCAGCAGCAGCAGAAGCAGCAGCAGCACGGCTGCCATGACTTTGACTTTGCAGCACAATAATCAGAATGTTTTTCCTATACTCTCCCCTTCCATGGGCTACGTGGAAATGGGCAAAATGCGCAAATGTTTGCTCGCTGGTTGAGCAGCATAATATATATGTACATACGCATATAAATATGGCCAGCGGAATCCTAAGAAACGAAGCACCGGGGAGCTCATCCAGGCAGCTTTGCTGGCGGCGCTTATGCATTTTTCATGGCGCACACAAACACGTGCTGGGGGCCCGACTACATATTCATATATATGCGCAAAAAAAAAGGAAACAGGGGAAATCCAAATGAAAATTCCAACCCCCGGCAACAGACTGCCACCCATATCGTGCATCCATCAACACGTCAGAGGGCGGCAACAGCTGCCGACACTCGGAGTGCCAATAAAAATGTTAAGTATCTTCGCACTGTTGACATTCCGCCGGAGCAGAGCCATAACGCGTAGATATAGCAGATAGATGCACAGATACGTAGAGAAGTCTCCATAAATTAAGCCCGAGATTAGAGCGCGAAAATATTTTTGACAACTTCAATGGGCTTTGGCATAGTTTCCTTCTCAAAGAGCGGGGTCCAGATACTTGGGAGCTATTTTATCGGATGCAGTTTAACATGATGTATAAACTCTAGTTAGAGGAAGAGAGAGTCAAAGAGACTCTTCAAAGACATTATACCCATGGGAAAAGTTTACTATTTTCTTTTTCCATATTTTATGCTTAGTTTTCCTTTTCCTCAAGCATTCCGTTGATCACTTTTGGCGCACATCTCCTTGGCAGCTTGTCACAGCCCAGTGTACCTGCTGTAATGAGTTAAGTAGCACGTTCCCGGAGTCGTGTAAACATGCTCGTTACACAGACTGCCAACATGCAGGTGAGCCCATGCGGAAGGATAAGTTTGGGTCCCTTACACTGAATATATATGTATGTATATGTATGCATGTGTTTCTATATACACGGGGGTCCCCTCGGGGCGCAGTACTATATTTACAGATTAGCATAAAATTAACGCACACGCCCACGCATTTGTACAAAAGTAATTTACATGATAATACACTCTTGTTTCCGAACTCAATTTACAGCCAGAGCTGTCGAGTTTCTAATTAAAAATCGAGTGGAATCGGGTATTTCTTTTTTTTTTCTTTTCTCTTTTCAACTCACCCGCTTGCCGCGCTTGCCCCGCGGTCCTTTCTCGCCAGGCGGTCCGGCGGGTCCGATGGGTCCCTCCTCGCCCCGCACTCCAGGCTCTCCGGGCGGACCTGTGGAAAATGTTAATTTCAGCGAGCCGCTTCTAGTGACAGATTTCAAAATGCGAGCAAACAATGCCACGGATATACAGATACTCCAATCGACAGAGAGAAAAAAAATATTAGTAAAGGGAATACGGTTTTTAAGTGTTTACAATTTAAAGAATGGCTTTAAAATAAAACATATTAAATATATATTTCTCATTAAGTATCTTTTAATTTGTTCGATCTAAATACAAGATTTTTAACTTGTTTTTTACCTTAATAAAAAAACGAATATATCTCCTCTTAAAGAAATTATTAAGAATAAATTGAATTTATTATAAATTCCAAGTTCTACAAGGTTTTTGCTAATTGTTTGCGCTGTGCAGATACTCAGCTGTTCAGCTGTTCAGATATTCAGATATTCAGATGCACAGATACAGATACGCCCGCAAGTGTTGTCCAAACAGTGGGCGTGGACCTCTGTAATTATAGAGCAACGAGCATTCAATAAAGCCCCCAAGCCCGCCTCTACCGCTGTGTTTGTTGGTTTTGGTCAGCAATTTGTTCAACTGGTTGATGATAAGGGACAGACAGGACAGCCTCTTGATGGGTTAACGATGGCCGGGGCTTAGTTGGGAATGCAAATTGTTTATTTGCCCGAGAATAAAGCACAATGAGTTCACAGTGGTTGGCAATTGATGGTAAATAGTTCAAGGCCCTGCGGTTACTCAGCTTCTCCTATGCTAATGACAGCAACGACTTGACCCACTTACGGAATTTATACTATACTATATATGTACCTGGCAGAGTCTTCTCCCACCACTCAAGGGAATGGAATTGGAATGCAAACAAATGCGGAATAACAATTTAATATGCAGAAGCTGCACTTTCGCTGACAGCTGCAAGCGCAGACTTTATTTATGCCTTCAAGGATGCCCGATGAACTGGGGCGGAAGTGGAATCGGAATCTGAATGTGAATCTGAGTGTGTGTACTTAGAAAATAATACCCTGGCTTCGGATTCGGCTCTGAGCTCCCTCTTAAATCCAATTTGTGCTCATCATCATCCGCCTCGAAATTGGCCGCTCCATGGCGGCTTTCAATCCCACTAAACGCTCGCTCTTCACTCAATTTGCGTGCTTTGTCCCTAAGCCGGGACGTCGAAGTGGCTCATAAATCTATCAGCGTTAAATTGACTTTTGGCCCACTGTGCGACCGACGACCAACCTGTTTAGTTAGAATAATGAGAAATTGTGTGTTTTTTTTCGTTCGTTCGCTTTTGTTTTGGCTTGTTTGCCATGGCCATTAAATGAGCCAACAAGGACTGCAAAGGCCAGGAGGTACGCGGTGCATGAGCTTTAGGCCCTGGGTTGAGAGGCTGGTATCATAGATAAATCCAATTGTGCGGCTTGTCAAAATGGGCCAGGGCTTGTGTGTGGTGTGGTGTGCGTTTTTGCGAAAAGATATAGAAAATTTATTAAGTTCGTAAAATTGCGTTTCACGTAGACGACCTCGTCCTGCGGAGAGCATAAATTTGCCGACCTGCCAGGACAGATCCTGTGATGTCGGCTCCCATTTGTTTATAAAGCATTTGTCCGGAGTATATAGCGAGCTTCCGCTAGAGGTGAGCGAATTTCCAACAGGTTAAGCACGTTTCACAATTTGATATTAAAGTTTCAAGAGAAGCTTATATTTGGACACTAAAAGATTGAGGTTTCAACTGACTTATACATTTTGGGGACCTTTAAAACGATCCTGAAATTTAACTATCCTTACTGGAACTCTGTGACATCCTCTCCTCTCTAAACTTCCACTGGCTCAGTGTCTGGCCTGAAGTTTTCTATTTATGGTTGCATAATTTATCGTTAAGCATTTTAGGGCGACAATTGCAATACAGAATAAAAACTATACACAGCAGACACAGGCGACGTAAAGTGTATGGAGGATTTATAGTGTCCAGCAGCCAGGATATTGGATTGCCGGCCAGCTTAGTGTTTATTTTGTTTTTGCTTGCTGGCCATTGGCCGCTCGCTCGCTCTGTTGGCAGATGAAATGCAAAAGATAAGTTTTAATTTCATAGAACGGAAGCCGCCCGAAGACGCAATGCAATCAACCAAAAACCAAATGAAATGAAATTCAAATAAATCATGAAATAAATTGAATTTTTTGATATTACAGCTGGTGCTGCTGCCTTTTGTTTTTGCTGTCCACCAGCCGGGATTGTGCTGAGATTTTCAAATCTCTGCCACTGGTGGACCGGCATTTTCCGTCGGACAGCCAATTGCTCATGGCTGCCAAGCCCACATAACACAACAGAACAGAACACATAAAGAAAGCCCTGGGCAGCTTAACTAATTACGTGCCCGATAAGATAAGCCGTCGAGACCAGACGCTGGGAATCCTGGATACAAATGACATTCCATTTATTCAAATCAAGCCCCGAAACCGATGTCCCCAGAGTTGCTTCTTGTCGCTGAATTTGGGGGAAAAATAAATTGCAATTTCATGTCCATCAACGCATCAGAGCAACGGCGGGGGAATGGGCACAGCATCCCCAACCTCATCTCTCTGCGGAAGTAATCCAGAGCATCGGCATCGGCAACAGCATCTCCAGTTGCAACTGCACTTGGTGACAGCTATCGCAGCTGTAGATCTGGTACACTCAGAGAATAAAGTCAACCTTGAATTTAAAAACTTAGAACCTCAAGTTCAATTTGAAAAGAATTTTCAAGTGTATCCTAAGCGCTGAAAGAAGTGCAGATACAATGGGCAGTCACACGAGCAGCGTCATCGCAATCGCAATCGCACAATCACATCGGATGCAACTGCAACATCGAAGCACCATGATGCCAGGCACTGATAAGTCAAGGGGAACAGGACGGTGTGGGAATAGGGCGGAAGGTCACGAGGGAAACAAGGGAGGGAGGAGCCGAGTGGAGAGCCCTCGTAATGATGCGGGTTGCACAAACCGCAGAAAAGCGCTTAATTGATGGCGCTGCTCGTTGGCCTAACGAATGGTCAAATGCACCAGGGGAATTCAATCAAGGAGCACTTCATTTAAAGGGAATGAAAATAAATCGTAAATTTATCAGGTTTATTTGGTGACTGTCACTGGAAAATATAGCAGCGAATCTACAGAGGAATATCTATTAAATTAACATTATTTTCAGTCATAAAATCTTCACAAAATAAATTAAATTAAAATTCAATGCCCGAAGATCATTAACACCATTAATCTGGCAATTTGGTGAATGGGTAATCAACGCTCTGGCAAGATTAATTCCGAGTGGGCGTAATTCCGAGCCATAATATTGAAATTATTTAAAGCAAAATTGAATTAAAATTCTATTCCCCTCAATAAAACCCCAACCCACAAGATCATCAACGCCATTAAACTGCAATCCATCAATTGGTCAAAGGAGTTTCCACTGTCGCCCTCGACTTTTATTGGGGGCCATCAATCCATCTACTTACTATATCCATCAGTCCAAACCATTGGCCTATTGCCTATTTATGGCGACCACTGAGTGCCCCTAGTAAAATAGTAAAACAATAGTACAAGCTGTCCCACTGGGGTCGGGCTCTATCCATCCTAACCCATCCTAAACAATCCCCCGCCATGGTGTTGTACTACGCCCGATGGTAGTCATGCTAATGAGCCGCTAAAAGCAACATAAATGACATAAAGTTGCATTTTTACGACTGCGGCCAGTGCTGGGGGTTCTCGGGGTCTACAAATTTTTACGAGAATCGCTGGATTTGTATTTGATTCTCGGGCGTGTTTCAACTATTTTGGAACGGCATGTTTTTTGGGCTATTTTCGTGTATTAAATTCAAATAAAGTGCAGAAATGTGTTGGGGCCGGCTCATAAAACTCGGGGGCGAACTCGAATAAATGGAAATTCTATTGTTATTTGTGGGCGTGCCATTCGAGGGGGGGAGAGGGGTAGGCGTGGCCCGAATGGGCGGATGCCGAACTCCCGAATTTTGGTGCGCATTTAATTGACGCTGAAGTCCGAACGAGGCAGACGACAATAAAGGTCGTGAATGTTATCGCAAAATGCAGCATCCGCGGCCAAATGAAATTAGAAAATTTCCAAATATGGCCCGGGCAATGCAATAAAATATTTAAAAAATGCGTTAGCCCATCAAAAATATAAAATCGGGGAAATGCATGCTGCCACTCTGAGTTCCATTTAACGAGCCGGCCAAAAATAAAAGGCCTGCAGCAAATCAAATACCAAACTAATGGCACCCAGCGCTAGTCAATGACTCAATTAGATGAGGATGAGGAGGATGGGGGCCGATGCGATGGCGTTTCTGTTGGTGAGAGCATTCCCAGATGTGGATGACAATAAATTAGGCGACCCGCAGCCGCGTGGCATCACTTGAAAAACTCATCGATCGACCGATGCTCAAACTGTATATGTATCTGCATCTGCATCTAAGTATCTGCACGGGGAAAAAATAGGGTATTTCATTGTAAAACTTAAGGTTTTGTATCTTCTTTTCTTATTTTATTTTAGAACATAAAAAAAGAATAAAAAGTAATCATTTGTAACATAATTTTCTCTCTGTGCACCATAGTATCTGTATCCGTATCCGTATCTTTATCTCCTTGGGCGTTAAGTGGCTGTTGGATGATGCTCACACAAACAAACACACAGAAAATCAACTGGCACTTACCAGGTGGTCCCGCCGGCCCCGGAGGACCCTCGATGATGCCCGTGGGGAACTCGTCGCCCTTGATGGTTGTGGTGAGGCCACGATCGCCCCGATCGCCCTTGTCGCCCTGCGGAGAGTGTGAGAGTGAGTCATTGAGGGGATTAAGGGGAAATCCAAAGTCATAGGAGAGCGAGCCTTAATGCATAAATAAACGATAAACGAAAATGCTGTGGAAAACCAAAGAGCGGGACTGAAAAGGGCGAGCCATAAAGAAAATGGGAAAATCAGGGGAACAAAGGACAGGATGACAGCGAATCACTGGCAGTCACTTAAGCCGTCGCCGTGTTTATCCAACAGATACAAATAATGCATTAATCCTGGTGACATCTTCCTCCCCGATTCGTTCATTGTCGTGGCTGCGTGTGTGTGTGCGCCCTTTGTTTCGGTTTTCTGTGTGGGATTTTCGGTGAATCATGCTGAGGAACTCACCTTCGTGCCAGGTGCGCCCGCCGCTCCAGGCGGTCCGGCGGGTCCTGGCTGACCGGCCTCGCCTTGGATGCCCTGCGCTCCGGTTTCGCCCGGTGGTCCACGTTCACCAGCCACACCGGGCTGTCCCGCCTCGCCCGGCGGTCCCGGTGGACCCGGCTCTCCAGGCTCACCCTGTGAACGGGGAAACATGTTTATTAGCTTAAAATCTCCCATGGAGTTGGCCAGGTCGGAGGCACGTGCAGGACATAAACTATACACAGGACATGCTGGGAACAAAGGAGGCTTCAAACGAACTCACCTTCAGCTGTATGACTGTCGAAGCGGATACATTGACGCCTGCTTCTTGCAAGTCCTTACAGCATCAACAATAACCAAAACAACAAATGTACCGTCAAAAAATATTAAAAAATCAAATGGGTTAATCAACATAATGTTTCAAATAAAATGGGTTAATAAATCAACAATATGGGTTAGTTAAAGACTGCTGCAAAAGCGAATTAAGGCAAATTAAAGCAAAGAAATTAAACTAAAAAGAGGTAACAATTTATAATGAGTTTGATTTTGTAAAGAGAAAGAAAATTCAGTTAATAACTACGTCATAATTTCTCCTTACTAATCAGGGAATAAAGCAAAGGATTAAACAAAGAAATAAAGTTCAGTTCAAATCGGTTAATAAATAATGGAAACAGCTACCAGCTTTTGTAAAACTTAAAGCAACAAAACCAGCCCCGATTGAGACAAATTAAATGGCCTTAAAGTGAAACGCAAGACTACAGGACAAATAGGATAGAAATTCCATTAAAAACTACCAAACATATGCCACTGCCCGGGGAAAAGGGGAATGAAAGGGGGAAAAATCGACCAAACTACGATGTTGCAACAAATTTATGGTGCAGTTTAAACAAAAGAGCCAAGACAGGAGACAACTTAAAAGCATTACAAACGAGAATGAAGCGAGACAATAAACACAACTACACGAAGGACGACTACAAGGACCGGACAGCATCACAAGGACAAATCCAAAAGCAGGGACCGAGGAGACACAGCCAAGGACAACAAGTTGCAAATAATTTGTTGTGCGCCAGCTGCCATCTCCCGGCCATCTGCATTTGGCCCCTGAAAAATGGTCTTGACCATGTCTACGTCTAATGGGAAATAACGGACAGGAGGCGGGGAAGAACAGTGGAAAGTGTCAAGAGAGTGGGTGGTGGCAATACCTTAACAGCAACTATTTCCGCATAGCCCAGCGTGCCGCCATGCAGCGTTGTCACCGATCTCTTCAGACCCTAGGAATGCAAAGCAATTTAGATCCGGTTAGACTCTATTTAATTTGCGGCCAAGAATTGCAGCAGCCCTTGGAGGATGTCAGAATGATAGCGTGGCAACGGGATGACGCCGACTTACCTTCACCGTCTGGAACACATCCATGCCCGGATGCCCGGTGTCGCCCTTCTGGCCCTTGTCACCGGGCTTACCCGCCGCACCCTTTTCGCCAACGATGCCATTGAGACCCTGTCGAGGAAGAACAAGGATTATATTTGCATTTCTGCTCTTTAAACATTTTATGCTGAATTTGTAGCAAATTGCTTTTAGAAATTACTTCCTATAATGACTTTTTATATATGTTTTTGGAGCTATTTATTATTAATTAAATATTAAATATTTCAGAAATTATAAAAACCTGAACGTTGTTCACATAATGCAAAATATTCTTTAACTTATTGGGGCCACTTACCGGATCGCCCTTGTCGCCGGCATCGCCCTTCTTGCCGCGCTTCCCTCGCTTGCCTTGAGGACCTGGCGGACCCGGCGGACCTGCAAGGATAACAGAAAGTTTGGAGCGTTAGTCTTGGCTGAGACATCTTGGATCGCCTCATTAGATGCGCATTGAACTTGCCGCTGACCCACAGCAGGATGTTGGGTCAGTGGCAAGCCATTTCCTTGGGCTACATATCCCCCTATCCCCCCTGCGAGATTCCTTTTTTTGTGGACCTCGTTTTTTGCGCAGTTGGCGCAAATTCATTTAGCTGAAAAATGACTTTTCGCAGCATTTTGTCACGCTGCGGGCAGAGAAAAGGAGCTGCTGGAAAATATTTACAACCACTTTGGCTGCTATTATTTCGAAGCCGGAGCGGCGAGAAAACTTTATCTGCTCCAAGGATGCGGCAGGACAAAGCTGCAGTCGATGCTTTTCAATTATTTCGCATGCAATTTTCCGTAGCATAAAACCTGTCGGTCCGTAGTCCTTCTTGGTGTCTTGTAATTTTCCACTGCAGCGCCTCCACCTGCTCCTGCTCTGCTCCTCCTGTTCCTGCCGCCTGTCTGGCCGTGGCAATTATTTTTATTACAGCCGACTCGCTGCACTCGTTGTTTTCTGCATTCACGGGACAGGAAATTAACACCTAAAATTCCAAGACAAGGGCTTGTGTATGGGTCGGCGGAAGGTGTGAAGATATTTAATTAAATTAACAGACAAAAGCAGCAACAACTGCAGCAGCAGCAGCAGGGCTGCCTCAGGAAGCCGTTCCTGCACTCCCCCCCCCCATCCACTGAGAAGTTTCGGGGGACCGTTCCATCTAATAATTGTTGTAATTAAGTAATTTCGTTTTTCTACAGCTCCGCCGGCAAAGAAGGTCTTCAAAAGGAAGCTGCCCTTAATGAAGGAAACGACGGCAAACAATTTAAATTCATTTCGCGCTAAAATGGTGCCGCAAACTACCAAAGGCACGCGCCTGCCCCTTGCCGGTGGGTGGGTGGTTTTGGACGGGTGGCGTGGCGTGGCCCAAGTGGGCGGCAACGCAGTGGGCGTGACCCCTGAAACAGACGGTGTAGGTGCGAAGTGATGTGATCCTGGGGCCCATGCCTCCTAATCTACGGATGCTTATTTAATTAAAAAAAGATTCTTCGTTCGCGCAGCCGAGAACAAGAAGCTAGGGAAAAAAATAGAAGGAAAACCAAGAGCTACTACTAGCAATGCGTAGAATTTTGTTTAGAATTTTGAAAAATATTGCTTGGGGTTTTGTAAAAATTACTAAATAACTTGGGAGCTTGTTCTTTGAAAGAAACTGAATAATTATGCGAAATGAGACTCATATTTAATACTTATTAAAAACTGAAATATATATTTGAATAAAGAAAATGAATTAAAATCATTATTAGTTCATAATAATAATATTAAACAAGACTTGAAAGCTTTAATAGGAAATAAAATTGTCCATAGGGCTACTTTTTATCTTTTTATGGAGCTTCCTAAGCCTTTGGGCTAATCAATTGATCTATTTTGAATGTTTTGGAAGTGCTTCGTTAATCCATCCATGAAATTTATATAATCTTGAAGTTGGCCCACTGTTCGCCGACATCGTCTTCGTCGCCGTCGTCGTCGTCGCAAATTATGCGCTTGCAGCACTTGCCAAGTAATAAAAGCCAACCAATTAAGCGTGGCTAAGACCCGGGGTAGAACAATGGCTGAGTAACTCTGCCCTTCGGGGTGCACGGAAAGTTGGAAGGCGATGGTTAAGAAAGGGAGCCTTTGGAGGCGGAGATCTGGGGCGTCAAGTGTCGTAAGCCAAAGCCAAACGGAAAGCGTTGACGCACGAAAAAAAGAAAGTAACGCAAGTAGGGAAAGGAAAATCGGAAAAGGGGACCCTTTCGCCTTTCGTCCTCTGTTTTTCGCCTTTCGCCTTAGTGAGCGAGCGGAAAAAGTTAAAATTGCTCTTAATCTAATAGCAACATAATAATCATAATCATAACATCGTTTGCCCCCACATGCTGCGCCCCGTCTCTAACTGAGTTGTGTGCCCTCTCTTCCAGCGTTGCCATTAGCGCCGCATTTTCCGTATTATTTTCGCGTTGATGGCGCCATTTTGGCTTACAGTTTGTTGGCTGCTAATGGCATTTATTCGCTGTTGTTCCAGCTCCTGTTGATACTGCTGCTTAATGCGCTAAGAAATCTCATTGCGAACATATATACACATCCATGTCCGTATCCCATATAGGCTGTCAGCCAAACTAAGTGAGCTGCCAGCTGATGAAGTTGTTAAGTCGCAACTTGTTTTCATACTAGGTACTCGTAGAACGGATGGGGTATATAGGATAAAAGTACTATTTTAAAACATGAAATTATCTATCTTTCTAAGAGGTTAAAGAAAAAGACTTGAAACAACTTTTTAATCTCTTGAGAATCCTCTTATAATCAAAGTATAATAGATGCCTTGTTAAAGGCACAAAAGGGGATACGATTTCAAAAGCTTTCCTTTCATAACTAGACTAGTATTTTCCAGCTCTACATCCCCGGGTACTGCATGGTCGCAACACTCTATTCTAACCTTCCCTCTGTATTTTTTCCGTTCCATCCAACTTGATGACATCGCTGTCGTCTTGAATATATGGCCCTGATACTGATGATGATGGCGCAGGCAATTGAACGTACTCACACAGACGTGCAGGCGGAGTTATAAATCTATATCGATGGCATTAGTTCAACTGCTGCATCAGCTTAAGGCCAGCCAGCCAGCCAGCCAGCCAGCCAACCCCTCGCAGGAGTCGCTTTCCTCCCCAACCCAGGAAAATGGGAATTATGTCAAGTTGTGCGCGTAATAAATACTCGACTTGGCATCGTTTACGTGCGTACAACACGTACAACAAACAACGGTCGAGTAAGTTGACAAACACCCGGAAGGGCGGGCAGACGGCAGACTGGGGAAATGCTGGAAAAACCGAATGGAAAAGTAAATCGCAACTCCAACCTCGAACCCTATCCGCACCTGATCGGGGAATTGAAGTTTCGCTAGCAACTTTGCCGCCACTCTTGGGGCTTGTTCGTTTTCCCAGAGAATCATCTAATTTGCCAAGTTGTAGCAGACTCAGGAGTCAGGACTCCGGACTCCCTACTCCAAACTCCTGACTAAAAACCCACAGACGGCCAGGTTCAGAGATTTAACTGAGTTCAGTCGGTGGTCAAAGCTCAATTGATTTTTTGCCAAAAGGATAACTCTTTTGGGCTCGATTTGAATAGCAGGCTGATTGGATGTCCAAGAGCTTGGAATTTACCAAAACGTTTTTATTGGGCTGACAGGCTGTTGCTGGTTGAAAGTTAAATAACCAAAAAGGACTTAATGTGAACTGGAAATTCTGTTTAATTGGTGTAAAAATATTACTGAGAATATTTAAGAGCACTTTAATTATTATTTTTAGGCTGTAATAAATTGATGTCAATTACACAACCATACTAAATGTACTTTTGTGCACAGGTGTGCTAAAATTTATCTAAATTTTAAAGCCAAAAAATCTCTGAGTGCACCTGCCGCTTATCTGTGAGATGTAAGAAAACTTTTACAGCTTTTGGGGCTCAAATCGAATTCCTCGTCAGCTTTAAATCCAAAAGCCACTTGGTGTTTTTATTAGCTCTGCTTAAAAGGGAAGTTAGAGAAGAAAAAAATTAAATTTAGCTTAAAGTGGCGACTGAGTAACTCGCTGCAGAAAGTGCAGAAAAAGCGACTGCAGCTGCTCCATACTCCTGAATGCAGCAGCAGCCAGGATCCCTGTCATCCTGTCAAGGACGTCTGTGAACTGCGCCCAGCAGAAGCAAAATGAACTGCCAGCCAGGAGTGAAACTTGAAATGCAAACATTGATGGCAAACTTTTAACTTTTGCCGTGACGTGTGTCGTCCTTGTGCTCCCCGGAGACCTCGTTGCGATGTCCTACCCAGGATCCTGCTTCGTACGTGCGTCAGTGGCAGGCAAATGCGAAATGCACCCAAATACGAAATGGTGAGCATACTTAAAGCATTTGCTCCGGCTCCATCCTGTTGCGGACATAACTGCAAAAGTTTTCCCAGCCTGCTGGCCCCAAAGGAGTCACGCATTCGCATTTTCCCAACGATTTTCCGAACACGGCGAAAAATGTTATATATTTTTAGTAATATTTGCAAGGAAACTTTTTGAAAAATCTTTAACTAATCTAAATGACTATAATTTTTTATGATTGATTGATATTGATAATTGTTTTTCTAGTGTTTGTTTGGATAAGGCTATAGGTTAATAAACTTTGCTTGAAATAATAAAACGATCTTCAATTGCAACTACAAAGGTCATCATATATTCCTTCAAATCAAATCAATTTTCCTTTCAGTGAACCCTCTTGGCTCCTCACCTTTTCCACACTCCTTTCGCGCGTCCCTTTTGCCAATGCAAATGAAATTATGTAGCCAGCGGCAATGGGGAAAACAAAGGACGAGGAAAACGAGGGAAATATGTAAGTTGCTCAAATGCCAAAAGGCGCACCAAATGCTGCTCGCTTTTCCAGTCGCTTCTCGTTTGTTGCTGGTTGTTTGTCTGCAAGTTGCCGCTGTAAATCTTCAATAAATGCGTTTTGCAGCAGCCCTAAAAGTACACAGAAGCAGCACGAAAATGCGGCGCTACATTACATTCAAACAATGGCCGAGACTGTGACCGAGACGGGATCGGGGAAGGGGAGGGGACCCTCGTCCTGGCTCTCAGCGCTGTCCTTGTCCTTGTCGTCTGCTGATATGCGATACTTTCCATACAAAATAACTCTTGTCGTCTCGTTGCCTGCTTTCCTTTTCCCCTTTTCTTCTTTTGCAGATACTTTTTTTATTTTTTTGCCCTGCTTGCTAACGGTGTTTTGTTCACAAAAGTGTCTCATGTTGTCCCAGGATTCGGGAGCATCCTCCAACGGGTGCTGCTCCTGTCGCAGACTGTAATTGTAGAGCGATTCGGTTACTTCCTGGAACACCACACTGTCCCCTGCCCCCCAGCAGACAAGCCGAAAAAGCGAATCAGCCAGGTCCCCTTGGTTGAATATGATTTTGTGATTATCAGATGGGCGAACCCGTTTTGGGCTACTGTGATTTATGTCTGCTCATTAGGAGCAGGAAACCTGTTCTGCCCCGCCATATTAATACATATTTATACAGTAAATTAGTGAGCTGGGACAGGTTGTCCTTCGGAGTGTCTTTTGTCAACAGGTAAGAAGAGATAGGATAATAAATCACAAATTAAATTTAACCACGCAATCAGTGGGCGAAATATGCACTGTAAACTATATAGTATATTATACTATCAGAAGAGTCTAGGGCCCAAAACTAATTATTGCACTTCAGTGAACACAAATGCCCCTTAATTGACTTATGTACGTCTTAGGTGCAATAAATACACATATACTCACAAACAGGCATTCGCAAATAGCCATCACATAGTCAGATCATTATGTCTGGCATGTAATCAACAATGGTCCGGTCCAAATTAGTGGCCCTCGGGCGACTCGGCATCTGATGCTCGACAAATGCATTATGACAAACTTTTATTAGCTGTAGGGAAACGGAAGCCCACTCACACACTTCAAGGAGACAGGAAGTCTCACACACATACATATATATGTATCCTGGATATATTCCAGCTCCTTGGTTCTGCCCCTGGTTTTATTTACAGGCGAAAATTTGCACGAGGTAAATGCCAAAGAGACCCAGACACAGATGACAACTGCAAATGTTTGCCAGAAGGTTGTGTGTAACGTGTATATGTGCGGTGTGTGCTCTGTGTGGAGAGTGTGTGCCTTGCCACGGCCAGAAGGCAAATGTCTGACAAATCTGTTGCATTATGGTAGCCATATGCTGTCGATGTTGATCCTGGTCCTTGCCGCCTATCGATTTGTCGACATGTCACCGTTTGCCTTTGCAGCCTTGCCATTATTTCCCTAATTAAATGACGGCCATAAATTTGGAATTCTATCGTAGTTACTAAGGGAAAGCGATAGGGATAGTGGATATGTGGAGCTTAATTGCCGGATTTGGGGCAGGGATGCCATAATTTGGCATTCATATTTCGTGAAATTTAAATAGGAGCAGGCTAACACGTTAATTGGAGCTTATCAGTTTGTTCTATTAAAAACCTTTCTTGCTTTACTTTAATTTCAATTTACGTTTCTTTCTTTATTTATATATATTTATTATTCTTTAAAAACAAACTAAAAGAAGTGGGTTTTAAAGCTAAGAAAACCTTGCCATTTACTTTAATAGCTCAAAATGGCTTCAGCTATTTACTATTAGTTATTTTCCCAATAGACCACACACTGGCCTGTAGGCCATATAGAGAGGAGTCTACTCCAACAGGTTGCTCTTTATGGGCCAATTAATTAACGCCAACTCGGGGCACGCCCATCTTTTTGGCCGCCTCGTTTGCCAATTACACATGTAAATGCGGCGCTTGACAAATGTTTTGCGGTTTGGCGATAAATATTATAGGTAATTGCCTTGGCCGGAAAAATTCATTCTTCGGTTAATTGTAAATTGCATTCCGGCCTCGGCAGACGGATTTCAATTCGCTTTCGCTGATTCTGATCTGATTGACTGACGGCCCCATGGCATTGTGGTCGGGACAGACACCACCCTCCTCGATGATCATCGCTCCCAGCCTGAGCCCATTCTGTCGGGCTGACAAATTAGCTTCACATTGGTTTGTCATTTCACTTGTGTTTGTTTTCATCTCCGGAAAATCGCTGATTGCGGTTGTTTTTTTCTTCTTCCTTTTACAGCGAATTGTTTGTTATTTATATTTTGGTTTTAAATGCAAATTGCATAATTTATTGCAGTTCCCAGCTTTGATTTATATGTCGAGCGCATTATTTTTTATTTGTTGATGTTTTATGTTTTGTTGTTATATGAATTTATGGGAATTTTTTTTATGATTTAAATGGCATTTTACGACGGGTAATGTGATTTTAATAGAGCAGCGGGGAATTGAATTCTCTTTGATATTTATGAGCGAAATGTATTTTTTTCCTGGGTTTCTGTCGGTTCTGGCTTTGTTAAGCGTTAATAAAATAATTCATTCGTTGCGCCGCTCTTGTTTTCATTTCCCAGCAGCAAGCAGCAGGGATTTGCATTTTCCGACTTTCCTTGCCGCTCTTTGCCTTTGCTCGCTTTGCATTTCAAATGCAATTTGATTAAACCACAATTTGAGTGGGTGTCGGGCAATAATTTGCATTGTGACAACTGGGACAGCCGGCAGTCGGTGTGTTTTGATTCACGGAAAATGCCTGTTCAACCGTTGATAAACCAATGTCTGAATGCCTGAAATAATCATATCTGGTTGAGAGTGACTTAAGCTGTGATCCAGGGAATTAAGGTGCAAGTTTCTCGTAACTCTAAGGAAACTTTCGCCTTGAGCCATTTGATTTAATGGTAATGTTGTCACTTATTTTCGGAGGTCCTTAAAGTCCAGGGAAAACAGTTTATTAAAATGCCTGTCTCCTTATGCGAACGGCAAATAAAAGAAATGAGCGAGAAGAAAAAAAGGAAAAACAAGAGGGAAAAACGAGGAAAAACACTTGTAAATCCCTTGGGGCTTTACCTTATGTTTAAGTAATTGGTAAACGGCTTTGGCCGGTGCCAGGCGAAACGCCAGCTTGGATATGCAAACCCTTTTTCCCGCCATCAGTGGCCTCGAGATGTTGATGCTTTTGTTTTTGTCCTGTTTATTTTTCGCTTTCGCTCTCTTCGAAATAAATAGAAAACAAATACGGGACTAATATAAAGTCCCAGGGATAATCCTACGAAATTGTTGCGTTACGTTTTTTCCTCTTTTTTGTATTTTGGGAGCACAGCCAACATAAGCAATAGGGTATCTGCAGAACGCGTTGCAATGAACAAAGGGAAAAATCTAAAACAATTTGAACAGTCCCGCCGCCGCCGACCCCCCCCGAAATAGGAGAATGATAATCCCCTAGAAAAATACGTGGGTGGAATGGGCGATGTCGAGGGCGAGGGTAAAGCCCTCTCAACAATGGAAAGTGTTTGGCGCTTAGATGTGAGGAGAACAGAATAAAAAATAAGGAAAATAAGAATTTCATTTCACTTTTCTCTCTCGCATCTGACGTGCTGTTGACTGATGGCTGGCTGCTCCCCCTCCGGATCGAATGGCATTAGCATATTTTCCGCTGGAAAATATATACGCTTCCACGCAATTGCTCGGCGCAGAAATAAAGCGCTAAGACCGCAGCGAAATTGAAGCCATTTCGGTGGCAACTGCTGCCCGGGACAACGGCAAGCGGCACAGGAACAAAGCAATGCTCCCTCCGCAGTATATATTTATATATATATCCATGTAAATATATTCCATGGGTAAATCAAGAAATTAATCCCTTCAGCAGCTGCGACAGCGGCAAACAAATAATGAAAGATACTCGCTCTTGTACTTTTTTTGTGCGCCTTATAAACACAACAATGAATGGCGAATCAAGCTGATGAAGAATGATATAATAACAATAATAATAACGGCGGATTCACGGCATTCCCTCGCCCGGACCTGGGATACAGATGAGCCATAAAAAATCACAGCACCCACAGCGGCGGCGGCGGCCAGTGACAATAAAAAAATGTGACAAGTGATACAAAGTAAATACATGCGAATATGAAAGAGGCGGTGGCGGGGCGGGGCAATGAATGGGATATGTATCTGTATCTATATGCATGGGTTGCCGGATCCGTATCTGTATCTGCAGCCGTTCCCGCACCAGCTGCTCTTTTTTATGTCCCTCCACAGAGAGAAAAACCGTACTGGTAATTAAAATTTAACATTTTAATACATTTAATAAATTATATTAGTTTGGTCCGTCTTTTTTTTTACAGAGGCAATCAAAAATCCCATTTATAAAAGGGGAAAAGAAATATGTATCTCGAAAGTAAACACAAAAAATAGATATATATATTTAACTGTAGAACTTTTTAGATATAGATATAGTGTAGTAAAATTTATATATTCTACTGCGGGCATAATGAAAGGAAAAAAGTTGAATAACTTTGAATCTTTTAAAAGAATGGAAAAAAAGCAGCGTAGGTATCACATTTTGGGGAACAGAACCTTTCATTTGTGACAGTTTAAGCTGTAGAAATATTGTAAATTTACATTATATTTTAGTTTTTCGCTTCCAGTTTAAGTGACATCTAATTAAGCAAAAGAACATGATTATTTCTTGCTGTGCACAGCCTCGAAATGGTTTATTTGGTCTGCTGATGCCGCCTTTTGCTGTTGCAGTTCGTGTGCGGCATTTGTACAGATTTTTTCGTCCCTCTTTTTTGGCATCGTCGGTGGTAAGCCTCTTTTTATGGCTGTAATGGAATGTAACCGAGCCACTGACACAATACAAAATGCAGCTCACATATTGCCATTGCCCGATGAGTTATGGCTTAATTGTGATGTCAGCATCAGTGGTGTTGGCAATGGCAATGGCGATGGCGGCGGCGGCGGTGGCTTCCATCCGTATTCCTGCCGTATAAATTGTTTGCCAGTGCTCATCCAATGGCGCTGAGTCGGGCAAATTGGAGTTCCTTTGGAGTGACACTCCCCAATCCTGGATACCCTTCGCTCCAGTGAGCTTCTGTGATTCCGCAAAAGAATTGTGGTATGAATAATTTTCCATGTATGTATGTAGTAGGTAAATTCCCGTATGCATTGCATTGCATAATTTATACCGGCGCTAAGCAGCCAGCTACATTTTATCCTATAAGCAGTTGTAGTATATCTTCTCGCTTCAGTAATTCCATCTTTTGACGCGTCATACCCGGCGTATGTGCAATATTCCCAATAAATAACGAATGGGGAAAACGAAACATTGGGGCCTCATCCTTTCGTCTCTCCGGACACCTCAGCTCAGCCTCCCCCTTTGGGGATGGGATGAAGTGACATTTACACAATGGTTATGATGTCGATATGCGCGATATGCTGGAGCCATCACTCATTCGGCGATGTCTTCTCCGTAGGAGGAGCAGAGCGGAGCGCTGATGATATGAATGAATTATGTGGGTAGTGTTCGGTTGCAGGAGATGGTGTTGGCAGGAGGTGGGGGAAAGTGTTGGTGTTGTACACTTAAGAAAAATGTTAGTCAGTTTAGCTTTTTTCCTTTGGAAAGTAAGTTATTTTTTGTGTAAATGAAATATTATTAAGCTTGTAAACAACAAAAGACCATTTCCCATTATAAATTTTGTGTGAGCTCATCAATACATTTAAATAAAATTATCCCTATTATTAATTATTCAAATTATACCATTTTAATTTGCTTTCAATCTTTCTGTGTAGCTTTCAAGGGAACAGCGGAGTGTTCCGTGTCGACATGCGTTTAACTTGCGGCAATTTTGTAACATGGAATCTGCAGACGGCCAGATGACTATGGGCGACAATGTTGGAAACAACGTTGCAGCAGGAGCGACATCAGCAACATGGGCAACATCAGGAGCTGCAACGGCAACACCATCGAAAACCTGCAGCTGACGCTTTTGGTGGCATATGTGTGTGTATGCCGGCTTGAAGCTTTTGTGGCATTGTTCATGTGGCATAATTTAAATAATTGAAAGTTTTACGCTTACGCGCATAATGCGAGGCAACAGCTGATGCCCGGATGCCGATGCCTGATGCATCCTTCGCCCAGTATTCAGCATCCCAGCATCCTGCAGCGGCCGTTGCTTTAATGAGGAAATTACAGGCGAGCCGCCACCGCCATCGTGGCCAGCTACATGGGAATGAAATTAACCAATTTTACAGGCAAATGCAAATGAGCGACGGCTAAAATATATACGTTATACGAAGACGGGGTATATAGAAAAAGCCTGGCTCCATAGCCCTTTTTGGCATCTGTATGCGCATCCTGTGCGTTGTTTAATTTTCTGCCGGCGGCCACGTCAGACGCGAATTCAAATTAAATGATCACATTGCGCCCGGCACAAGTTCAAATAGACAAATGCGCCGCTGCCCGGGGCAGAGACAGAGTCGCAGATACAGATACAGATACAGACACATAGATACAGATGCGGATGCCGGCAACCCTTTGTGCCCTCGCTTCCTGCCCTCCATTCGGACGGATCCGTGCCCCCTCGGTACGTGAGTGCAAACTGCTTACGTTCATATCATACAAATCATGCAGCTGCCATAAATTCTAAATTGCCAGCCATTTTAGCAGACACACACAGGCACACACACCCAGAGCCCCGGACGCAGACAGACGGACCTGGACAATGCCGCAGGGCCAAAGGGACGGGCGCAGGCTGACTGATAAAAACGATGCTGTGGCCACTCCAGCAGCAGTCCGCCGATGAAGCGCGACCAGGCCAAGTTACAGTGGTCTAAAAACGGGTGATTAAGCGTCGATTTAAAATAATGCTCCTCCATTTGCCGATAAGCATGCAAAATAATTGTGGCCATAAGGCTTTATGCCCTCGATATTAACATTTTAGAGAGCGGCTCTAGAAATCGTTTACCATCAGCTTATTATAACTTTCCAAACTTTAAGAGCCTGGATTATCGTTTTTTTTTTTACCTTAATGCTGCTCCACTGTATCCACCGATGGATGTGGTTACCCGATTTGTGAGCGAATCATAATGAGACTTGACATGTTATTTGCCCATTGAGCGGTCAGCGAGTGTGTGATTGAGTGTGAATGGGCTACAGGGGGTGTTGTGTCTCTGCACCCATTCCTCCCTTCACTTTGTTTTGAGGCTTTTTTGGGTTTGAGGAAGCATCAACAATGAGTGTTTAACTATGGCCAAAATGCAAGCTACGTATGTAGATATATGTGAAAGAGTACCAGTCCGAGTGCGAGTATGTGCCACGCCCTTCTCTCCGACATATTTATATATATTTCGCTGCAACTGCCACAGAGCTTGGGCTGTGACTGAGAGTCCTGCTTTGTAAATAAATTGAGTATGTGCCATGCTACCAACATCCAAACACACAGACATACAGAGAGACACACACACATCGTGTATGCAAAAGTCTATTTATTCTGGAGTCAAAATATGCAGCAGCTTTCTATTATTTTAACTTTTTATATTTTTCATACGCTGCTCAGCGTCCTTTTTTATGGCCCCCCCTCTGCTGTTCGCTCGCCGTTCCTTGCACTCGTCGCCATTGTTGCTGCTGGATGGTCTGTCGCTGTCTCTAGCTTCATTATTTTTATTGGATTTTCCTCTGGCTGAGCGTACGAGAGAGAGAGAGATGATCATGGGGCAAGGGATGGTGGGAATATGATAATGTGGGCACTCCAAACGGGTTCAATAGAACCGTTCTGGGGCCCAGAGAAATGCATGTAAGCGAGTAGAACCTCGTGGCTAATCCGGGCATTCCCTGCACCCACAATGGCTCTCCAAGATTGCAGTAACTGCACACTCAAGCACACACACAGAGAGGCTGTCATGTTAGATTGGAATGCATCTAATGGCATGGCTGGCATAGCTTGGCATATTACACATACGCCCCGTGGCGCATTGTCTAATAAATACAAATTTGGACAGCATGATTGGGGGCCGGGAATCGAGTGCAATATGCATGTATTATTTATGGCCGCCCCCAGGAGCGTGGGCTGCTGACCCATCTCCTTGATTCCCAGATGCCTGACCCTAATGTGATGCGGCCGTGTCTAACAGGGTCATTAGGCGCAAGTGGCTTTGCGCTAATTATGCAGCTCTCGAGAAGGAGCCCCGAGTATCAGAATCAGAGCCCGAAACAGGACCAGCTGAGGCAGCAGCTGCATAAATCTCGCTCTCGCTCTCTGGGCCAACATTGCCAATTATGCACTTTAAGCTCCGGACATGGCTGCACAGAGCACTTGGGCCCACAAAAGGGGGTCACATAAATCCTAGCCATGACCTCAAGCCACTGCAAGTCGCATTATGACTGGGCCATGCCGGATCTCATAAAAAGTGCACCAAACTTGAACCACTGGCCACAGTTGTTTGCCAAGATGGAGGAGATCGCTTTAAGGTCGGTGACCACAGACCACGAATTCGAAAGGAAAATGGAATAAAACCACTGCCAAAGCAATTCACAATCCTACTGTTTCGCCTTAGATTTAATTCACATAAATAAGAAAATTCAATTCTTAGCTTTTATAAAATTTATAGCAATTATCTGCAATCTTAAAGGGAATGATAATCTTACTAGAATTAAATACATTTTCGCACCAAAAGAATATTTGGTAATTAAATGCCTTAAACGCCTTGACTTATTTAATATTTCAATTGGCTTTAAATTGGTTAGAAAATAAATTCATTGAAAGTCTGAGTTGCTTCTGAAAAGAGAATGTTGTTTAAGTTTAGTTAAAAATATTTAATTCTTCTTTGATGAAATTGAATTTCTCCCCCAAAAATATATTTTCATCCATAGAATCTTTGTGTGAGGGACTCTAACGTTGTCTGTTAAATTTAAAATAATATTTTCTATGCCAAAGTTATCCTAATGTTGTCTAGTCTTGGGCTCTAGGCAATCATTGCTCATCTGTCCGCCGAGCATTTTATGTACCGCATCAACACGTTGTAAGATAAATGTGGTCCTGCTCTCCTAACGCCGGGCCACCGTTGAGTGGCCAAATTTCAAATTAAAATTAACATTATGCAAATTTCGTCTATTGCCATTATACTCGACAATGTCGCGGGTCGCTGCCGCAGTCAAACAATCGCGACGCCCACAAGGATCGCAGGACGGACCTAAGACTCCGGCGGAGCAACACCCAACTCCGCAGGCGAGTCCTGTAGTCCCGTGGCTTTCGGAAGGCGATTCCTGGGGCTTTCGGGAGGCGGATGGTAAACTTTTTATGCAAATTAAATGTCTGCCAGTGACGCGCGTGCGTTTTGTTTGCTCCAAGGCTCCGGCTAGGAGAAAAACACCGACCCCAAAGCAATTCGAAGCGCTTTCCGCGCTAGGACCGAACTTTGTTTTAATGAATTTTTTAGCCGCAACGCTGAGCATTCTCAATGTTTGCTTAATTAAAGTGAATTCGAGTGTGCGTGTGTGTGCTGTGTTGTGCCAAAGAACGTGTGTATGTGGGGGCAGCAGCTGCCGCTGCCGATGTGCCGCTGTTTATTTGCCTTTCAACATGCTGCGCTTCATCATCATTAACAAAATACTAGCGCCGCCAACAAAAGGAGCCAAGCTAAATCAAAATAAATACAACTTGGGCCAGCGACGACAACGGCAACTACTCGAGGCTGTTGGCTGATGTGGCGGCGGAGACTAAGGAGTTCAAGATGTTTGCCTGTGGAATAGCACCACAGCAAATAGTACATACATTATTCTTCTTTGGTCTCTTTAAGGTTAATTTCAATGGATTTCGAAATATGTTCTTAAGAAAATCTAGGGGTAATTTAATGGGCTTGCGATTGCCAACAGTCTTAGTCTACAAATGATTGCTATATTATTTGATTTAATTAATGCCTGAAATCCTTTAGTAGGTATTAAGGAATAACAAGATTTGTTCTATTTTATTTATTGTTTAAAATATAAAAAAAAGTTGCGCTTAAAAAGTTTTTCATCTACGGAAAGTTTTTACTACCTGAAACACTTTAAGCACAGGCAGCGGGGGAGAGATTATAATTTGTTTAGCCGACTTCTTTTTTCGTTGTATTTCTTCCGCTCCTTCTTGGCAGTTTTTGTTTGTTGTTCCTGCTAGTGCTGTGGCTGAAATTTATGCGCTTTGTTGTTATTATTTTTCCTGCTTCCGCTGCGCCTACCAAACAAATAAAAAACAACGAGAGCGGCAGGCCAAAGTCTAGAGCAACTACAACAATGTTGCACCATGCTGTGACCAAAGTCGAGCAACAGGCTGATGGCTTCCAGCTCTATGCTGGGATATATAGTAGATTAAAGGGAGGGCAGGAGGTAGGGGGAGGGTAGAGTGAAGTGTTGGGGGAGTTGGGCCAAGAGAAGTGTTCTTTACTTGGACTCAACTAGCGCCAGAGCTCGCCAATCCCCAAAGTTCTCGCTCTGTTCTCAAGTGCACTTGCAGTTGTTGCTGCTGCTGGTGAAGTTGCTGCCACTTCAGTTGTTGCTGTTAATGCACAGAGAGAAAAGTCTACCCATAAAAGCCGAGATTCAATTGTAGAGTTTGCTATATATATTTCAGGAACAAAAGAGGATATAAACTTGTAATTAGAATATTTTCCTTTTCATCTGAATTTTTACATTTCGCGTTTTTCTCGATTGTAGATTTTCGCAGAGTGTTATGCTATGTTTGTGCTGCATTTAATTTGATTGCATTTTATTTACTTTTTCTATATCTATATAAAAGATGCTGAAAGAGGCGCCTCGCCTCGCCTCGGCTGCGGCTGTGGTCCGTGAGTTAAATTAATTCCACTTGATACACAATTTTCATCCCGACTGCAGTTTGCAGTTTGCAACATTCTGTGCGGCAGCTGGTGTTCCTTTCTGTTTTTGTTATGGTTTTTGTTTCTTATTTTTCCCATTTTTTTCAGTTTTGCTTTCCCGCTTGGCCCCAGAAGTTGATTAAGCGCCAATTTATTAGTTATTCCATAGCTGGACTAGGCCAGGCCTTTGCTTTCATCGCTGCCATGAAATATTTTTCATTTTCATCCCGAAAAAAAGAGCGGGAAAAGGAAAACAAACAGCATTTGGCACACTCATGAATCGCTCCGCTCGAATTGTGAGTTATTCACTAGCCCGCAATAAAGGAGAGGGATAATCGAGGGAAATCTGGGGAAATCGGGGAAAAACTGTGAGGGGCTCCACCGACCGTTTGCAATGGCGCGGAAAGTTATGAGACCGCTTTGTGGGCATATATATGGCTCATATAATTTCTAGTTTCGGCTCCAATTGATTTACTGCGGCTATTTGTTATTGCCAATTTGCCTGCTCTTCGTTTTGGCATGGGGGAAAATGCCAGAAACTAATTAGTGTTTCCTCTCCCGAGGATTACTAAATTCTGGGTGAATCTGCAACTTGAGTTGTTATTTAAAACGAAAGCTGTTCAATGGTTGGCAAAAGTCGATCAATATCCATCTCATCGACTTGATATTGACACATATCTTGCATGTGAATCAGGGTGGGGCGAAAGTCATTTGCATCCATACATTTTTCCTTGTTATCTTGGATTTTCCTACACCTGCACGAGATGAATGCTGCTATGCAAATGCAATGACACAGGAAATCTATTTGAGGTTGCAACTTCATCTGTTTGAGTCGGACTACTTTACAGCCATGCATCTCACTATTTTTTCCCCCATTTATCCTTATTTGATTTCGAGAATCAAACAAATTGTACGGGAACGAGCCAAAAAGTGTATCCAAACACAGCTCCCTTCTGCAGGCTAAAGGTTGAGTAAATAATTACAGAAATGGAAGAGTGAAAGAGCCACTCTTTGCGGAAAATCAAAGCAGCGGAGCAGCCAAAAGGAAATGCCGAAGGAAAAAGGGTGAGCGTTTGCAGTTAGCAGTAGTTAATCACCGGACAAACAAAGTAACCAGGAAGGAAGTACGAAAAGTAAACAAAACCGAAGAAGCCAAAGAAAAATGAGAGTTGCCCCGGGATTCAAGACATCCGACTGACCCTAAGCCAAGAGCAGGGGAAGGAGTCGCAAGCGAGAGTACTTATCGCATATTGAAAATGCAACAGCTCGCTGCACTAATTGCAGCCGTAAAAGGGAAGGGTTACGAGACGGAGACCCATCAGTGTTATTCGACAACCGGCGTCAAAATCAATTAAATGGGCAACAGGCGAACGTAAGTGCAGCTTAAAATTTCCAATCAATCCTGCCAATTTGGCTATTTTCTGCACAATATGAATTTATTTAGATTCAATATAAAAATTTATTTACTTAGACATAATTTTTTCATATGAATCAATTGTAAATAAATAGATTTTGTTTATTTAAAAGATTGCCATAAATACTTTTAAAGATATTAAAGCCTCCCAAATTTTTTTAAAGTTTTAAGTTGGTTAAACCTTTCAAAAAACCTGCTAAGGTAATAGTAAAAATATACAAAATATATGCATAAAGAAGTAATTAGTTTTCCTTTTTGCTAATAGTAATCAAAAAGTATCTCTAATTAAATATTTCATTAAAAATTTAATGGTTTTTAAGATAATAAAACAAACCGAATATCTTTTAAAAATACCGCTCTTTTTAAATAAATATTTCTAATTGAGTTCACTTTCAAATGAACCTTTTGTAATATTTAAAAATCAAGAAAACCCTTTTTAAGTTGTCGCATCAACAGTTGGCATCATAGAAGTGCCACTCCTCCGCACCATGGCTGTACGCTCTGTGCAGTACTTTTGCGTTAATTGCACGCAGAGCAGACCTCTTCATCCACATTCGATGCTTCGCATTGAGTGGCCAGGCGAATGGCAAATAAAAACAGAAATTAAACAAAGTAAATAGAAATTCATCAACGTCATTGGCGACGGTTGGCCTTCGTCTCAGCTCTCAGTCTGAGTCTCAGAATCATCGTCTCCGCCTCCGTCTTCCTCTGCATCTCTGGATGGGAATCAGCCTCCGTCACTCCGTCCCAATAAAATCCACAAACATTTGCTATATGGTATATGGTACATGGTGCTTTAACAGCGCCGACGTCGTCGCTGGTTTGTGTTATTCTTGCGCTACAATTCTTCAGCCAAGATGGGTGTGCGGCGGTGTTGTGTGTGTTTTTGGTGTGCGGGTTTTTGCGGGGCAGACAGGAAAGCAAACAAAACAATTGCAGTCCGGTCAGCAGACGAGATGGATGGCTGGGTGGGCAAATTGATGCATTGAAGGCCGGCTAGCTGGCTGCCTGACTGACTGACTCACTGGATGGATGGATGGATGGCTGCACTGCATTCAATCCAATGCCGATGTGGATCGTTTTTAGTGTGCAATAAAAAGCAACCGCAGCTAGTCGTTTCATAGGCACAGACAACTGTGGCTAAGGGAGTACCAGCAAGTGTTTATTGTTTCCCAATTAAATCTTGTTCATGGAATTATAAAGTATTCTTGTCAGGTATTTTTTCTTTTTAGAACTCATTAAACTTATAGTTTCCGATTTTAAATTAAAGCTTTCCTTTTCAGCCATTAAAGCCCTTTTGAATTATATAAATAAATGTTTTCTAAGACATAACAAAATATATATCAAGGGAAATATACAAAACTTTCGGAATATCTCCTAGTCTTGCGACAGTGATTGTCTGTATGTGACTGTGAGGTCCATTCAATTGATTGGAAACCAAATTGATGTTCCTTTTTGGCTAGCTTTTGCTTTTTGGGGTCAGCACCTCCTCCACATGGGCCACATGGCGCGTGGCATGCACCTCTGCGTTGAATCTTTGATGTTTCCCCCCAAACAGATCAACCTCACCTCGCCACATTCCAACTGCCACCGATCACTTCCCCCCTGGAAGCTCTCTTCACTCCCGCATCCCTCGAATAAATCTCCCTCTTTGTGAACTGGCTTTTATTCCGGTCTGTTGTTTTTTTGTTTGTCGTTTTTCAATCATTTGCATCCATTAATCAATTTTTGTTTTTCCTTTTTCGATGGACCCTCTCGTGTTGCTGGCTCTTTTGACTGCCAGCGTCTTGAGCAGTTTCTGGCCCTCTTCTCCATTATCTGTTGCCCACTTTTGTATCTTTTTCAGCTTTGTGTATCTTAAGTGGACACCAAGTAGCCCCAATCTATACGAATCCATCTGGCAAGTGGTCAGTGCAGCGGAGCTTATCTAGTGCCGAACAGTTGCCACTTTGTACGAAAATCCCCCCCATCTGGGGCCACATTCTCCTGGCCACTTCTATTAGCCGAAATGTATCTCAGCGTTCGCTTCCTTTTTGGGTTGGCCCAGTTCCCCTGGGGGCGATGTGGACCCTTTGTCCATGGGTTGCTACTCCCCTCTTTACCTCTCACAATCTGCTCCTAACTTTTCCCCTCATCCACTGAGCGAAATATTTGCCGCTGACTTTAGCGCAGCCATTTTACTGCGGCTAGAAGTTTAGCATAGTTCATTGTCTTGCTGTTCATCAACTTTTCCTGTTTTTCTGTTATTTTTATCCAATATAACCCTCGCTGAGATCAGGGAGCCAGCACCGCCGACCCTCTGGAAAGTCAGTTGGCCAGAAAGGATTTTACTTGAGTGCAGCAGTCTTGCCACAGATATGGAATCTCCTACTACGGTTAATGTTTATGATATGAGCTCCTTGGAGACTTCGTAGCGGAAATGTGCGCTTCTGACTTACATGTTTTAATTGGATTACTGAATGGTGGGTGATTTGTAGTTGTACTTTTACATACCTGAAATTAAGAAAAGAAAAGATTTATTAGACTAGATTTAAGGCCATAAAATCTTAAAGTATTAACCTATAACTTTTATTAAGAGAATACCAAAATTTAATTAATCTTTTGTATGTTAAAAGGAATTTTATTTTAAGGCTTTTCACAGGACATAATTATATTAAATTTAATTCAATTTTAAATTGCTGTTCCGTGTATTTTGATGGGTATTTCGGTAGCGTATTCAACAGCCTTCGCTGCCGAAACTTTTGCTCATGCCTGAGCTATTGTATATAAACCTACTTATTTATCCAAACACACTGATTACTGCGAATGGTAATTAAACTTTTGAACTCTCCACGGGGCTGTCATTGACGTGTCATCCCGGAGTCCCCGGCGGAGACGGAGATGCTGCCAGTGTCTGACTCGTCTGGGATCCGGGATTATGAGCCCGGAGTCCGCAGTCTCTGGCGTCCGCAGTCATCCGCATAATCAGATAAGCAATAACAAAAACGGCAGCGGAGTGGCCACGCCCCGCAATGGGATTCATGACAGGCATAGACAAAGTTGAAGAAGGGCAGACAGCGCTGGGCTTCCAGCGGCTCCGTAGATTGGGCCCCCTTGGCCGTAAGCAGTGGCCACTTAATTGTATAAGAAATGAGCCAAATGGACCCACAAAAAACAAAAAGGAAAACACCACCACGAGGTCGACTTGGACAGCGACCGCAGCTGCGATAGCCATGCCCCACTTACCCTGTGTCTATGGCCTGGGCGTTAATTACATTTTTATTATTTTCATTTGGTTTTTGGCGCAAACGGAACGCCCCCAGCCCGGCGCCCTACGCCCAACGCCCTTCGATTCCCTCTAACCCCAAGTCAATTTCAATTCGAGTTTCGGAAATTTCGGTTGAAGTGAATTAATGATGCACAGCAGCCCAAAAGTCAATTCGGGTCGTGATTGAACGCACACTGGGGGCGTGGCAAGGTCGGAGGTGAGGACTCAAGGGGGGATATGGACAGCAGAAAGAACGCCTGCAGCGTCTGATGCTTCGACTTCATTTTTCATGCCACTGAGTGCTCCTCGCAGCGCCTTGGGTTGCAGGTCACGTGATGCTGTTAATTGCACGCCCAAAGCCGCAGAAACCCGATGCTGTCTCTGCAGTTCCCGGTAATTCCCTGACCCTTGTGTCTAAGTAACTTGGCCTTCCTTGGCTATCTTGGCTAATTGAAAAATATCTTGCATTCAGCAACTAATTGAAGGCACTTCAGGTAGTGCGAGTTTGAGGGATTGCTTTCAGCATTGCAGACTAAAGAATTTTATCTGATTAGATGCAGTCTATATTTATTTATTTGATTATTCCTCATATCATTAGCTTATTTAATATCCAAACTACCGTTTAATGTCGAATTTTCCTTTGTAATTCAATTCCCACCCATCGATCACAATTTACATTAATTTTTTCCTCTGTGCGAGCGAGTTAGACCCGAAAAAGGTGATCAAGTGAAATAGTAAACTGCATGGAAATTGAAAACTTTCACGCCCTGCACTTCACACACACACAGGGACCACTCATATTCCATCTTCATCAGCATTCATTCACTCTTCATCATCATTATTTCACTGTGGCAGGCAAGTAGCCTATCCATATTTGTATCTTGACTGCCTCTTCTGTGGCCACGCCGCTGACACTCGAAACTCTGTAAACTGTAAACTGGGCTATGGTACTCGTAAAAACTCTGTCGACCCATGATTATAATTATTGTTATTGCTCAGGTTCATGTTGCTTGTGGCTGTACCAAAAAAATGGGAACATAAAACCATTAGCAATTCATCTTCCAGACTGCCTGCAATTAGAGAGGCACAGAGGCGCGCACACATACTGCCTAGACTCTTATTCGGGGCGAGTTCATTGCGGTCCCTTTGGCCCCGAAAGGGCCGAGACCGAGACCGAGGCCGAGCCAACTTCCTTAACACTTTGACAGCAATTTGCGAAATATGTTGCCGGCAATCAGCAGGGAAGTGAGAAAATAACAACAAAACACAAACAGAAGACCAAGTTTACAAGTCGCATAAACAGAGGCGCGCACAAAAGTGTGCTACAAAATGGCAACAGCCGCTCTTGGGTGTCTTGTGTATCTGTGTGTGTGTTTGTGTCGGCTGCTGTGCGTGTGTGTGTGAGCCTTTGTGCACAATCTTACTGACTTCCTTCCGGTCGAGCGAACTGGGCCCGGGCCACAAGTGTTGGGCTCTCGTTTTTTGTCTGACTCGCTTTTTGGCAATTAATTAAGGAGGGCAACACGAAAAGAAACAACTCACAACTCACAGCCCGCCGCAGCCCGGGGCTGTTTCCCTCAAAATGTAAAGTAAAGCATGCCACTTTTGCAGCATTTTCAACAATTTGTGTTATATCGTCGTCGTTGTTTATCCTTCGTTTGTCTATTTGGGCGATGGGTGCACAGGAAAAAATATATATTTATAATTATTACAAAATATGCCGGTTTAGATTTCCCATTTTAATTTCTAATTCATTTTTTAACAGGGGTTTCTTAAAGGAAAATTATAATGCAAATATGTTTATCATTGTCTTGTTAGGCATTCTATACCAACTATTTAAATATATATCACAAAATATGGTTGAAGTATACAAGATTTGTATTTAAAAAATCAAATTGAAATTCAAAGTTATAACAAGGTTCTTGTTTAAGAAAAAATTGGTTAATATATTCTACAAATAAACCGAAGGCCTGGGTTGCATTATCTTTTATTCCCTATCTTAGCTCTTAGTTTAAAATTAATTCTTAGGTTTTTATAAATAAATATGTAAATAAAACCAACAAATTTTCAATTTCCAAGCTTTCCTGTTTCTACAAGTGTATAATTTCTCTACTGTTTTTTCGGCCTGCTAAAAGTTATTTTTCCTCTTTCGCTTTCTTGCCCAAATAAAACCTGCAGGCGCAGCAGTTCGTTGTCGTTGTTTAACTACGGCAACAACAATAGACCGGGCCGAAAAAGAGCAGCAATGACAACACCAACAGCAATAGCAACAATAAAATCAACAGCAACAATAAGAATGGTAACAACAATAACAACAACAAGCTGCCGCCACAACAATGGGCTGGCAAGTTGATATTCGTGGGGTTTTCCGGCGAATGTTTCCCTTTTTCAATTCATTTTTTTTCTTTCGGGCTGGTTGCGACTTACGATTTCGTTATTTATGACCGTGTCTCGTTATTGTTGCTGTTTTTTGCTAGCTGTCTTCATTTCTAGGTTACACGTACAATAACAACAGAAACTATGTGCAAACAAATTGCAGAGAGCAAATCAATATAAGGACAAAAGTATTATTTTCCCTTTTTTTTCCCAGCAGTTGCCCCGCAGTTAGCTTTGGTTTACCCTCGGTGGATATTTAACTAGTTTTCCGAATTTTCTATACCACGTGGATACCCCGGTGACTCAGAATAAAAAAAAAACGGGAGTATACACAAAGTACGTTAAATATTTATCTGCTTGTTGTTCCGCCCGAAAAACAGTCAACAAATTTGTTGCCTCCCAGCTGGGCAACTTTTTCGTCAACTTTTTGTGTGTGTTTTCTCGTGGTTTTCTGGCTTTTATCGCCAAAGAGCGCCCTTATCCGCAAGGTAATTGCTCTATTATTGTTATTAACTTAATTTGCCAGTTAACTGGAGAAAAAGTTGTGAGTACCACCTGGCTGAAGTGGCATAGGGGTCTGGTTTGGTATGGTCTGGTTGGCTTTAAAGCCGTTCCTGTAACCCTTTCCTAATTGAATCGAACCGAGCTCGAATCGTTGCCACTCGTTCATGCTTTTCCACTTCAATTATTCAGACATTTTCCAATCAAACCACCACCATCGACCCCGCAGCGGCAAATAAACAATATTGAAATATAGTTTCACCTTGATGTTTGGTAAAATTTATTTTCGTTAATTGGTAGCAAAAAGTTTTTCGGTGGAAAAGTTGCCAAAGCAAACAGAGTGGGGTAGAGGGAGGGAGGGAGATATGGGAGGTGTGCCACACCCACAAATCACACACTCGAACAAACAAAGAAAAAAAATGTAATCCCCTGAACTGTGGTATGCATTTTTTATCTGTAATTAAATTTACCACAAAAAATTATTTAAATCACAGAATATCAGTTATTGATGTCGATTGAACCAATATAAAATATATCACCTTTAAATCAGAGCATTGACTTAATCTCTGAAAAAGTTCATAGTTTTTGGAGCAGTGCACCCACATGAGCAGGTTGCAAGTTCAAAGGCGCCACAAGGGCGTGTCAGGAGCGGGGTCAGAAAGAAGTTGGCTTTGCCATGAACTCTGCTCTAATTAGGGATCGCTAATCAGTGGCGAGAGGGCTCAAAGTTTCGGCTTTAGCTCGTCGAAGGAGCAGCCATTAATTAGCCGGCAGCCAGCCAGCTCCAAAAGCCCCGCTCAGATTGGCATTAGCATTTAGCGCGGCGGAGAACCGCGGGCATTTGCATACAGCATGCAGGTCTTTGGTGCCGAATGGCATATGGCATGTCTAATGGGCCGTCAGTGCGTGCGGATTGATGAATTGGCTCTCGGTTGAACGCATGACTCATTGAAGGAGCCGCCGCACAACAGCACGTCTAATTACGCTCAACGAGTTTTTATGACAGCCGCAGGCAGTTCTCCCCCAGCCCCCGCCTCCGTCACCCAGGCAACCCGACACCTTTGGCTGCCGCACACATGAGAGCCGCTGCTGGTGCTGCTGCTGCTGCTGCTGAGATGCAGATGCAAATGCATTTTCCACTCGCCCGAGATACTGCCTTCACGCTAATGGACGGTCCAGTGGCTGTCTAATACCTAATGCCAAGCGCTCCTTGAAATGACAACAAAACGCCCGAGGCGGCCGTTAGTCAAACAAAAAGGCTGATAACAAAGAAGCCGGGGCTAAGCTGTGCAAACGGTGGAGAATGTGTTTACAATGGATGCAAGTAAGTATACCTAAAAATGTCTATTTATGGGAAATGTGAAATGGGCTTCGAACAATCAACGCACCAATTATTAAATTTCACGCAATTAGCTACGGTCACGCGTGGATGGTATTTGAAATTTAAATGAACATCGCTCTGAATGTATTCAAACCCTTTTGAGTAATCAATTTAAACACTAAGCAGATGTGGATTCATTAAAGCATATCCGACAACCAGTGTTAAGTTAATAAATATTTCCATTTTGATTCAGCTGTGAGGGAAACAACAATTAAATTTCAACCAATTTAGATAACGTCACGAAGGTAAAATGTCTATATTTTGAATGAAATAATAAAGCATACTAATTCAATCAGAAAATCACATCTAACACAATTAAAAAATATGTAAAATCACTGATGGAATATTAAGCAATATCACACAAATTTGTTGTGTGGCAATCGTTTAATTTTATTAAACAAAAATCCACTATTTGAGGGTGAATAATTAATATTCAGTGGAAATAGTTGAGCTCCCCTTTTAAAATCTCTTTTAAATTTACAAAATTTGATTGCTTTCATATTAATTCTTTGCAAATTCCCAGCTTTCATTATGGCGAAACAGCAAATATTGTTATTTTGAATCTTGCCATTATGGTAATCCGCATTTTCCACATTTCAATCAATCTGGATTGTTGCCCTAGGATTGATAACCAATATGATTGACGAAAATATTCACTGAGAAGGTACCAACTCCGACTCCTGACTGCTACTGTGTGTGTTTAGCTATCGATTTTTACTTCGTTTCTGGATTACAACCCCCACATCCCATCCTGGCCAAAAATGCGGAGTTGTGGAAGTTGTAACAGAGGGAGAGGGAAAGCGGGGAAGAGGTCACATAAATGGCAAATGTTTGCTGCTAGGCAGCCCCGCTTAGAGCTCATAACAATGCAGCTTAATAATACAATAAATGCAATCAAAATAACAATAAAACATGCAGCATTGCCCACAAATGGCAACAAAATAAAAGAGAATGACTGAACCCGGAGCCGGGTTGAGCCGCCTAAACGGATGAAATGAGTGTGTGTCGGCTGGCTGTGTGTGGTGTGTGGTGTGTGCAGTGTGTGGCTGAGTGTGTGCAGAAATTATGACAATATGCAAACGAGTTTCACAAAGGCACCAGAACAGGCAGAAGGCGATGGAGAAACACAAATCGCAGACAAAAGGCGAAAGGCGAAGCCACGATAAATGCGGTGGGCTGGCAGGAAAAGGAACTGTGAGACGCCAGCAGGAAAAGGGAGATACTAGTAGTACACCGAAAAAACTATAATCCATAATCAGGATCTATAGATAAAGAAGTAAACTATTATTATAGAGGGAATTTGAAACCTCTCCCGATACAAAATCATTGCATATTCCAGCATTGAAACGTTCTTTCTTATAAAAGATACTTTTCCAGTTTTTATTTTCAGTGATCCTAATTTTTTTGTATAAGTGTAAACACTGTGGGCTTGGACCGGGATGCAGGGAGGTCGGTCGTCTGCTCACAGCTTAGACCCGCTGACATGTAAAGAGCATCGACAAAGGCTGGCGGAGAAGTGGAAAATGGGACAGGTAAGCCTGAGGGTCTGGGCTTGGGCTTGGGCTTGGGCAAATGCGGGAAAGATGTAGAGCCGGCTTAGCAGGAAAGGCAAACAGAGTTAATGCCGCTCCAAACCGATTCCGATAGAGATCGAACAAGGTTCTAATAACCAACTCTCGAGGCAAGCCGAGATGAGGATACGATGAGGAGTTTAGCAGGAGGACACGGACGAGGACGAGGAGCTTGTTACTTGGAACAAGCGGCAATTAGCAGCCGGTAGATGCAGTTTCCAGTGCGAAAACGTGTTTGCACGTGGGATTAGTCATGTGACGAGGGTCGACGCCGAGGGAAAATATTTTCCGGTCAGTTGCTTAACTGTCAGCGGACGGATTTCGAAGCGGGATTAATTTAAACATGAAATTTAAGTAAGTGGCTCACGTGGCCGGGCTGGCAATTGCGGGCTTTTCTGTACTCTATACTTCATATTAACAATTAAATGAAACATTGAAATTATAAGGAAAATTATCTAATGGAAAATATAGGAACATTTTAATTTAAAAGTGTTTTTCTTTGTATTTTTCTAAACTAATAGATATGGTTGATCATAGCTGAGTAAATATAGTTGCTTCTAAGATAATCTGTAGTCCAGAAATACAGACATTACCTAACGGATGAACTGCTTGATTATATCTTTTCCCAAAATAAGTTTCCCAAGTTAATTATGAATATTCTCAGATACCAATTTGATGGCATAACTCCTCCAGCTCCCTTATAACTGTTTTCGAGCAGGGTCAACATACTGAGAGATTCAATCAACTGATATGGGTTCTACCCGGACTGTCCTGATTTATCCGCTAATCACGATCGACCCACGCATAAACCCAGTGCTTAGTGTTTACTCAATCCCAGAACTTAGCAGCGACTTGGCGGCTTGCGCAACCCGTTTGCCCCCGGCCACGTTCAAATTATCGGAGTTTTGAGTGGGTTTGATGGAAATGCCTGCAAAGCGGCAATAGAGATGCATATGCAGATGCAGATGCAGATGCTGTTCAGATGCTGTTCAGATGCTAAAGCCGGTACTATTCAGATGCCGCTGCTGTTGCACCCAAGAGTCTTAAGTCTGAAAAAGGTGCGAGGTTTATGTTGAAAACGTTTTGTTAACAACGGCCTGCCACAAAAGCCAACTCAAGCGGTGGAGCGAGAAAAATTACAATAAATTATATAAAGTGTTAAATGTGTCTAGCAGCTGGCGGGAGATCAGTGAACCCCGCTAACAAAACGTTTTCCGAAAGATCTCCCATTTTCGGGGCAAACCCTTAAGATTTATGGCGCTTAATCAAGCCGAGACGCTGAATGGGTTGAATAGAACCTCGAATAGAGTGTATCCAAGGTTCCTAGCAGCTCCGACCAATTTGTAGTGACAAGTTTAAGCTGCATTTCGTAGCGCCATAAAAAAACGTATCTTTGTATCTGTATCTGTTTCAGTATCTGCACTAAGAAAAATCTTTTTAATTTGTAGAACAAGTTAATAGAATAAATATAGAAATTAAGTTGCTTCGGAAACCTACCAAAATAATAGATTTATAATCTTTAGAATTTTTTAAATTTATTACTTTTATCTAAACATATTTTTATAAATTAAAAAATATGTTTTTTATAAATTTTTTTTAAATTAAAAAATATGTTTCAAGTATTTTAGAAATTTGTATAATACTATACAAATAATATTCTTTTGGAATGCAAGAGATATATAACTCTATATAGATCTCTTCTTAGAGTGTAAAAGACGACATTCTCGGGTTGAAGGTGTTGGCGCATTGACGCCATCGGGGGTTTGTTAAACATAATAAATGTGATTCTCAATGTTTGTCTTCAGGTTCTCGCTTCTCTCTGTCTTGTTTCCCCGATTCTCCCCGGGTTTTCTCTGTTTCCCCCCTCAAAAAGATGCGCGCAGCTCTATTTTCCCGATAAGGCCTCGAGTTGTTATGGCTCCATAATCATCGTTGTTGCAGCTCTCCGTTCTGGTGTTGACTTTAATTGACAACTCTCGGCACAGTGGGCACAACGTTGGAACAGTGGGCCGCGGCGAGAGATTGGGAAAGTGCGCGACCCGCGTGCTTGCTTTCCCGATCTTTGTTGTTCTTGCTGTTTACATAAACATTTCACTTACACGAAATGCATTTGGTGATGCTTAATGTGTTTAACTATGCATATGCAGGCCTGCTTATGCGATGCAACGCCCGGTCCCGGTCCATCCCGCATCCAAGCATATAGTAAGTGTGCTCAGCTCTTGAAAGATGCTAAAACGCTTCTTCACACAACCCGCGAGGTGAAAAGGCCAAAAATAAATAAATATGAGAGCGCCACGCATGAGAGCCCTAGGCGGAGGTGTTAAGTGACCGGGCACAGGCGCATACGTATCCCCATTGCCCCACTGTGCACACACGCCCTCGCCCCACTGTGCTGGGAATGGGAGCTGCTGCTCCAGAATGCAGCGGTCGTCTTGCATACGAAATGAGTGAATAACTGGAATCCGAAAGCGATGCGTAGTTATGAATGGTCCGCTGGAACAACGTCACAAAGACTCTGTCAAGTGGAGCGTACAAAGTGTCACACACTTGGGGAAAATATACTTTAAAAATGAATATTTTATATCATCTTGAATCGCATTAAGATAATATTTGTTCTTGTACGCCTTAAAATGAATTATTGAACTGAGAAATTTGAGAATTATGTTTCAAATATTACAGAAAATTATAATTTGAAAATTTAAATAAAATTATAAATGTTTATTAAATCGAAAATATGAAAATATAAGGTAGTCTCGATATACATATTCCATGAGATATTTTTTACATATTGTTTGGACCTTAAATCTGCCTTTCGGATTTATATATCTTTCAATAAAAGACAAGCAACATTAAAATGTTAACCTTTTGCTTTATATTTCCACTTTAACTTTTGATTTTTTATGATGTTGACTTGATAACGATTATGACAATAATGGGATCGATATTTTTATGCATTTCTTTCTGTGCAAGAGTCATTCGCTTAAAGCTGATTAAATTTGTAAGCTTCTTCGGTGACTGGTTGACAAACTGGTCGTTGCATCGATGCGACAGGAGAGGACAAGAGATTCCAGACCCCAGACACTGGCCGCAGACCCAGACCCAGACCCCAAGCCGCAATCCCGCAACACCCTCAGCTCGCCATCTCATCAGCTCCCAAATGGCGTTGCGCATGCGTTCAGTGTCTACGTTTGCGTCGCCCAAAATGCAATTCCAATGAAGTTGACGTGACAACGGGCCAACGAAGATGAGTGTGACAAAAGGCCCAGACGGCCAACCGCAAAGCTCCAACAAAGGCAACGACTCTGTCTTGGTAACTCTCCACCGAACCAGCCGGCCAAAGAAAAAAACCACCAGAGGCCAGGCCAAAACCCAGTCGCTGTCGCAGTCACTTCATAGGCAAATGCAATGAAAACAAGAATGGTTGGTTGAACTTCGATCCAAGTCGAGACTAAATACACACTATAATGTACATAAAAAAAAAAATACCCAGAAGCTAAAATCAAATCTTATTAATAAAAATATAAATAATAAACTTCCTTGAGCCTTTTTTTTTTGGTCGCCGAGAGAAATGAAATCTATTATATATTTATCAATTCGGGAAATGCTATTAACCTTTGATTTTATCTTTAAGAATTCTTGTTGATCTGGATCCACTAGGTGTACCGTTAGAGTATTACCGTACGGTGGATACCGCGGTAGAAAAACATCGACTAGCGGCAGCAACGAGCATGTCAAAAGGTGTTGTCTGCCATGCACTTGAAAAACGTGTTGTTGCAGTTGTCGCTGATGTTGCTGCTGTGCCGCATTTTGTTGCTGTTGTTGCTGGTAATTTGAATGGCGGAATGGAGTCCGATCAGCCTACGTACACACTAAACTTGCAACTGAGGTGTGAGTCAATGCACAGGGGGAAATATATAGTACATATAACTTAAGCGAGGATCAAAAGGAACTTAAAATATAATAAAGAACAGTTTTTTTATACATCATTTTAACATGAAATGCCCGGAAACTTTGTTAAATATATATATTTATATTTAAATTCTTATATCCTGTTTTCTATATTTTCTCCATGTATCGAGAAGAGTCGAAACGAGTAGGCAATGCAGGCCGAGTGCGAAAGAAAGGCGTCAGTGATTGGTAAACAGGCGACAAACGACAACGACGACGACAACACAGTCGCATTTTGATTAGATTTAGGAACGCTTTGGAAGCGCTCCAATTGTGTGGCGACGGCAGAGGCCGCGGATGCGGTGGTCTAACCACGTTGCCTGCCTGGCTGAAACGCGTTTTGGGCCAAAATGCAAATGCAGAAGGCCCAGACAAGGCGCGCCAGACAGGCAAAAAGGAAAAACCCACAGAGTAGAGCTCAACTTAATTGCAGTGCCCGCGAAAAGGGTCTGGTGGAAGGTGACAAAGAGGGGTACAAAGGGAAACAAATGGTTGCCGTCACACCAACACTTTGACAAACGTCGACACTTTTGATTGAGTTTTAGCACGAATCTTTCGTTCCGATGACAAAAGAACCCCTCCGCAGCCATTCCCTAGCCATCCGGAAAGGTAATTGTTGCCACTCCATTAGTAAAGGGTTGAAGTGTGATGGGAAAATACTCGCTTTGATGCGGCTCACACAGGCGGAAGACGCTCCGGCTCCAGATAATTGAGTTTCCCATCGAATCCCAAACGTTTCCATGAGAATAGTTTTATTTCTCCGCTTTCACCTGAAGAAATTAGATCCCATCGGGGTCTTATCTGCCCGAGATTGGCCGGATCGAATTTCAATTGAATCCGGGCAGCCACCAAGGCAACCACCATGAAAATTAAAGATAAAGAGCGGAAAATCTTGGGAAGTTATGTTATGTTCCCAGTATATGCAAAAACCTCGGAGCCCCCGAGGTCTCACTATTTATAGACCATAATTTATCACCATCAACTGCAGCAGAACCCGTTTGCCATGTCCAGTGCAACAACTCCTTTCAACTGTCACCCTATTCCTGCGCACGGACTGAACGAGAGAGTCCCCAGCAAAGATCCCTGCTCTTTCCTTCTGGGCCAATTACTCATGCCCCAGCCATCACGCACAGTAGCATTGAAATGGCTATTGACTTGGGCTCCCCACACCGAGTCCGCCTGAATCCGCCGGGGAATCGATGCTTTTAACACAGAAATTTTATTGAATTTTCTGGGAAAAGATGTAAAAAATCAAGAACAGAGGAAAATTTAATTATAACCAACGAGCAATCGAGCATGAACAAGGGAAGGCGAACCCAAGTCCGCCAGGGAGTTTCTTTTCTTGAACGATTAATATATATGTATATAGGATTTCTCCGTTTCGCTTATTCGACAATGATCGATTGTGATTTGTAAGAATATCGACGCCGTCAAATCGGTCTAAGCAATTAATTTCTAAGCAGGCGAATCACGAGAGGAGTAAGGGGAGAAGGCAGCGTCCAAGAGAAAATCTTCGAAATGGATATGGGTGACTGGTTAGCGGTCAAGATTGATTTTTTTTCTTTTTTTGGGATGAAGAGTAGAGGGAGCGGGGAGCAGACTTGGCGTCATTACAAGCAGATTGTGTTACCAGATTGTAAAACACTCGAACCGACGACCGACCCTGTGACATTGATGGGGGTTTTGATTTCCATTTTCATTTTTCATCTGATTGAAACATTAAAAGATGCCAAATAGAAATAAAAAGCCGAAGTCGGTGCCAGAGCAGATAAACCAAACGGGACGGAGGAGTCAATGCGGCGTAGAAAGAAATCTCTGGCAGGCCTAATGAGCCGTACTTGGCCCTCGCCATGGGGCGTATGAGTGATATTTTGCGCTTCAACGAGCATAAAAAATGGTAAAATGATGACATTTTCGGCTTTTATGCATACAGGCCCCGATTCATTTGCATAAATAGTCGAAAATTGAAAATGAATAACTCGGTGGCTGTCTGAAAATCTGTGAGTGTGTGTGTGTGTCTGGGAAAATGTTAATGAATGCCGCATAAAAGGCAACTAAATTATTTAGCCATAAAATCCACAGGGACACAATGTCGCACACACATTCATTCTTGTGCAGGGTGCGGCTGATTGTCTATCATTATCATTTTGGGTGGCATATTCAAATTTTCAAATGATGCAATAAACTCGACGTTTAAAATTATGGCCTGCAGGACCAGCAAAACCAAACCGATTGGAACATAACGGAACGGAACCGAATCGAATCGAAGCAAGGCGAAAAAAATGCTTGATAAATTGAGGGAAATTCTATTTATAAGCGTAATTGCTAATCCCAAACTGAAAACATAATCCACCCACTTGGCCACGCGAACTTGAAGAGTGTCAGCCAGCCGGAACCGTCATATATCATCTTTATCGGTCGCTCCTTCGCCCCTTCGACTCCAGATTTTCCTTCCGCCCAGTTTTTGCTCCGGGCGGAAGCTGGGGCTTCATCAGGAGCAGGAAAAACGTAAACAAAGACAAAGCTAGCGACGGAGACAGCGACAGACACAATGGGAAAAACAAATGAAGGCAGACTATTTGTCAACGCGAATGAAGCCATTTATTATCCATCATAAAACTTGTATTTATCGCTAAATGTGAGCACGGTGGACGGAGGATGGCGGAGGACATGTCGTGCCGTCGTCCCGGCAAATCCTGGGCGACGAATAGTGCCACTGCCACTGTCCCTGCGCCTGTCCCTGTTTGTATTGCGGATAGTCAGTCAGACAAACAAAGGGATGGCTTAAATAAACGACGGCTAGCGGGGATTGGGACCAGAGCAACCGGGAACAGAGGCGGCATCACGCAGGCAGTGTCAAGGCAATAAATCATAAAGCAGCCGCAGTTCCAGTCGCAATCCCAGTCCCAGTCCACACCGAATGGAGTGGAGCAGAGCAGAGTTTTCGCCATCGGACGCTGCGTACGTGAGTTTGGGCTGAAATTGGAGCATGTGCGTCGTCATCGCTGTTTGTCGTTGTCGCCGTACTCGCTGAATTGTCGTTGAAAATCACGTAAATGTATAAAAATGAAATCTGTCCACCATTACTCGCCGCCCCATGCCGGAGACTCCCAGAAATTGTACCGCCGGCGAGCCAAAAATCGAATAAATTTCAGTTTGCCGCTGAAATATTTACGCAGCAGCTACCAATTCGTTGCCTGGAATAGCTTTTCAGCCGGAGCAAAGGAAAATCCAAGCATATGCTTGGCTAATAAACCAAACTGAAACGAACCCAGAGCCAAAACCCATGCAGACACTTGCAGATCCGGTCGGCAGCTGCAGTAGCATGGAGACCCATATTTTCGAGGCAGTGCACTGACAGGAAAATGAAGTTTGTAAATATAAAATTTGAGCCTTTCAAGAAGGAGTTTTATATTTTACTAGGACGAATATACAATCCAACTTCAAGCTAATGGTTATAAAAATTATATCATATGTAATGTATTTCAACATTAAAGTTTGATGTTTAAAGAAAAATTAACATTCCGAGCCCCAAACCTAATCTTTTGATTTCTTTCGGTGTATCAGTAAAAGTATCTCTATCTCTGTACCTGTATCCCCAGTATTTTGGATGGTTGATTGAACCCCGGACACACCCTCACACGCAGATATCGAGGAGACAGACAGACAGGACAGGGACACGGACTGTCAGATTGGACGTCGCTGGGATTCCACTTGATTGATGATACATCAGAGGCTGCAGGATTTCTCCCTCTTCAGTTTCCCGAAATCCCTCTTTCTCCTCTTGCTCTCTGTTTCTGTTTCTGTCTTTTTGCCAAGTTTTGTTACCTAATTAGCAAGTTATTTTTTGGCCGACAGCTAACGGTGTTTTAGCTAACGAAGCAAACGCTAAATGAATGTCAGTGCCAGCTTAACTTGAAGACTAATTTGCGCTCCTAAAAGTGGCCGAGGAAATGGGAAATTAGAGTGTGGATATTGACAATTAGTGGGGAAATTCCAGCTAAGTGGCTGAATAATGAAATGCACAGCCAGCGGTGGTTCGAGCTCCCTCATTTTTAGCTTTTACCGAATTACATGGTAAATTATCTTAATTCTCCAACCCACACATTCCAATTTTATATTAATTAATTTATCATCTCGCTAATTAAGTTATCACCAGTTTGAAACAAAAGCCAGCCAGAAAAAGACTCTAATAAATTAATTCGTTTTTGAATTTGTAATTTCCCCTGACAGATGTGGGGCGAATGCTGACAGCGAGTTTTATGGCTGCCAAATATATTTTGGGGATAAGCCGAAAACCGAAGCGAATGCCTATTAATCTGTGTTATATATCAAAACTGAATGCTATTTAGGGTATTTAACAGAAAAATCAATCTTAAATTAAAAATTATTAAAGCCTGTAAGTTATTTAATAAGTAACAACCTCAATGTTCATTTACAAATTCAAGAAACATTGTCGTATTGTAAAATGTGCTTCAATAAAAACCAATAAATCTGCCTAACAGATCGATTGCCCCCCACATAATTTAACAGCAATTTCCACACTCTTTTATGGCCCACTGAACATTACCTCCAATTGCAATCTTTTCAGCCGCGCTGGCCATAAAAAATAACTTTCGAGCGCTCTTGAATTTAAATGAACTCACCCAGCTAACAGGCTTAAAAGATTCCAGTCAGACAAATTACATTTTTGGCTCATTAAAATGATCCCAGTGCCGACCGACGACTATGGCTTTGTGGAAAGGAGAAAAAAAAGCATTGGCATTACGTGCCAAAAATAAAAGTCAGCCTCCGCTGAGCGACACACACTGATGTTCTATATGGAGTACTACGTAACCATAAATCCGCAACGCAATCAGATGAAATTTATGAAATTCCTTGCCTCCTCTTTGGGGTAATTCATTTCTGTTCCCTTTGTTTCTTTTTGTGTTTTTGGTTTTGCCAATGAATTTATTTTGCCTTATTTTATTTCTCTCTCTCTCTTAGTTTGCTCGCCTGGGCTCTTGTGATATTTTTAATAGCATTTTTTCTCCACCAAAAGAATGCCGAACCTCGAGCCACGCACATCGATGGGATGGCTTTTGGGACGAACGATGGGCGATGGGCGATGGACGATGCGATGCGATGCGATGGCTGGAACCACAAATAAAATAAAATAAAACAAAGTGGGGCTGGGGAGGAGGGGCGTGTCGGCATGGCACACGACAAATAAATTTGTCAACAAATGTGGCCGGCGATGGCCAACAAGGAGGGTGTTCTGTGTGCGGATATATGTGGGGGAAACATCAGACCCAGGCCATATCCTCCACGAGAGCAGACAGGCGTCCATGGGGCAGGAGTAATGATGACAGTTGCGCATTAATTTTTTCTCACTAATTAATAAATGTTGCTGTTGTTGTTGGGTCTGTTTCGGTGTCGGTTTCAGTTTGGCTTACTGCCGATATCCTTTGTGCACCGAAATGGTTTATTGGCCTATTAGCGCGCCATTTAAATGGCAATCAAGGCGCGGTGGCCACGCAGGTGAGCCAAAAGTCACGCAAAGTCACAAATTGCCAAACATGAGCAACAAAACACCAAGCAAACATAGCGAACTAACGACCGACCGATGGCCGGCGAAGGAGCATAAACAAAAATGTCCCTGGCAAATTGAAAACGAAAAGGAAATCAATTGATGCACAGCAACAATCGATACTGGGAACCCAACACCAGTTCCACTCCAGTCCAAGGTGTGGTGCGGTGGTGTGCCATGTGGTCCGAAAACCACACACACAAGCCTCTTGTGGGCACGCTCGAAGGACCAGGTTATGGAGGGTTACGTTTTATCATTCCTGCCGCTTTGACACGCCCTAAACAACCGCAGGTTTTTCTCCACAGGGAGAAAAAGAGATTTAATGAAAAATATATTCCCTTAAAGAAATCTAAATAATATTTTAAAAATGTTAAAGCCTGGCTCTCCCCCTAAAATAAATATTTGAGTTGAAGGCTCTCCTTTAAAATTAAAAACCCATCCTAAAGCACATTTTTGGCTCTGTTCAGGCACACAGAAAAGTCGATGAGGGGTTGGCAGGTGCTACCAGACAAAACAGCATATGCAGGGTAATGCCGAGAATCAGGCGAGCATAGCTGATATATGGAGTATATCCACTCGGTGTTATCCCCGACATGGCAACGTGATTGAAATTTATGACTGGCAAATAAACGCAACAGACACAAACACCGTGGCGGGGGATGAATGTTTGCGGGCTGTGCCACAGTTCTACCCTGGAAACGGATCGTGAGCTGAATTCCTAGAGAAGCAGCCACACCAGAAGCCACTCATCCTGCCAGTCTGTGGCCCTGTGAGAAATTGCAGTGAATAAAAAGCACTTGTACGCATTAAAACCTAATTGGGAATTTCCATAGTTCATATGCCATTTTCTCTAACTGCCGCTCTGAGTGAGTGAGTGAGTGAGTGAGTGCTACGTGGTGAGCGTCTGTTGTGGAGTCATCATCCACGTAGTCATTCCCATTCCCATCCCCCTGCTCATCCTTGTCTTCGTCCCTGTCCATCTGGATGTGTCTCTGTGGCATGTTCTACATATTTTGGCTTTGCAAAATGTCACACGCAGCCAACGAAGCTCGCTGCTCTGGCTGCTAAAGTGGATTTTGCGCTCGGCAATGATAAATTGAGGGTTTTCAGCTGGACAGCCGTCCTAGCTGGACCCCAGGACCCGTGTATCCGTAACGTTACCTAAACTCCGATGCTTCCAACCCTCAGGAACTGTGAACCACGGAGCCGTTAGGATGCATCAGGATGCGAGCAGATGAGAAGTGGCCAAATGTCATTTGCAGTTTGACAAGCCATGTCCCCTTCTGTGTGAGTGTTTGGGAGTGTGTTGTGGCTGCACCATGGGAGACGTCATAAATTCGGAATGCTAAAAATTAGGATGCTCATAAAAAATGAAGGACGAAAAGCTGGCAACATTAAGCTGCAGCTCACTGCAGTTCCCAACGGAAAAGAGTCTTCCTCCTAAGAGCATTAGAGTTTGGTATTTAAATTCTTTTTCCCTGATTAATGATTCTAATTTCTAGTAAAGTGAATTAAATTTTAATTTTTTTTCACAGCTGGATTTTTTTAGAATTTATATTCATATCTAACTCAGTTAATTTTGGAGTAAATGAGATGTGATTTTTTTTAATTTTATTTAATTATGATCCGCTTTAAAATGAACCTATTCAAAGCCGAGATAATTATATTAATATTTAACATATGTCTAAATACAAAATCAAAACATTTTATGCAAACCCTTTTTTTTACCAAAATATTGATTCTATTAAAGCTAAATGCTATATTAGCAACGAGAATTTCATACACATGAGTGGCTTCCCTCTAATTTGTAGTTTTTCAGCTTTATATTTATGGCACCAAATATTTATTCATTATTTCAACTCACTCCGGATTGCCGGATATAAAACTCCTGTTCCACTGTTCGCCACTTCCATTTGGCATTTGAAAACGTGGGCTTGCTTTTAATGCTACCTCCGATGCCATGGCACTGCATTCCACTCTCAACTGCTGGCGCACTAATTTTATCAATTTTCCAAACTGCAAAGCTTGGGGGAAAACGTCGATAAAACCGAAAACTAATCGACTTAATCGGAATGCGGCAGTCGCCAGCATATCCTTTGGCTTTGCAGCCAAATAGCTGCAATGTCCTTGATGTGAACTTTGCAGCCAGCCAATCGAGATCCTTGGGAGGACAACAATTTGGTAGCTTGCATATCTGGTGAATGGAATGTTTGGGCAAAGCAGGCAGACTTTGCCGATGATGACTTTGCCGCATCGTCTACGCTTACAGATAAGCAGGATAAGTGACAAGTCCTGCCACCGTCCCGCAGCTGCTTTGATTTATTGTACAGGGCTTAGAGTTGTGAAAAGGCTGTATCCTGGCGCCTGGCACGCGCTTATCAAGTCCCTCGGCTTCTCGAGGATGAGGCTGCCTCTTTGAGTGGGAGAAATTTATTTATATGCAGTGACTTTGAAAAGAAACTTCGACCGAGGGAAAACTTTCGACCTGCGAGCGCATCGATTATAAAACTTTTTGTCCTATCTTGTCTGGAGGCTCCCCTCCTGGAATTGGCAAAGTTGTTAAATAATTGCGCCCGGCGTTTACTGTCCTGTGGTCCGTATGCGTCATATGCTTTTGCTCCTGCTCCTTGGGGGCAGCATGAGTTCAATGCATGCAAAGGACTCCGGATTAGCCGCAAAGTTTGTCCGGCAGCTTAGCGGGTGAGTTAATTGTGCGAATGTCAAGACAAATTGCGTTAATACGACCAGACTGGCAAATGGTGGCAGGCGGCAGAAGATTTCCAAGGGCGTAGCTACAACCACCCACCCACATCTGCCATTTCCATCTCCCAAAGGTCAGGGGCGAGTACAAGGAGAGGGCTTGTGCAGCAGCAGCAGCAGCAGGAACAGCGTGCGTTGTGAGTGTCGCAAAAGTTTTCAAAAAGTATTTTAAGCGAAATTTATGCAAACCACAAGGCGAACTGGCAGCCATGAGCTCCAGCTCCCATTCTCTAGACACTGAGAGAGATGGATCAAGTAATAAAGAAGGATTTTCGAACCATTTTTGAAATTGTTAAAATACAAATAATTGATTTATTTTTAAGGCTTTCAACTATTTCATTATAATTCAAAATGAATTTAAAGTTACTAATCAATTATACCAATTATTTCACTATAAACACTATTTTTTCGCAGTGCCTGCCTTTATTTATGCAAGTGTGTGTGCTGGGGAGTGCTCTGCTAATCCCCGAGTAATCAAAGTTTCGGTAATGTCACCAGAGACGGGCAGCCAAAGGAAAAGCCGGATGAAAGCAGGAAAAAAGCTCGCCAGAAAAAATTGGCAAGAACAGAGGCGCTCCTCCTGCCAACATGCTCACAAAAGGGGGCGGAATATCGCCACATTTTTCCCAATAAACCCAGACTCTCCCACAACAACTCCCCAATGTTGTTGCCCGCTTTTCCTCGCTTATGTGTGGGGCGGTTGGGAAAACACTTTTCCAATTAATGAAATCTCTAAACTGCCATAAATTTGGCCCGGACGCAAATAATTAAATTTCGTGGCCCACACGCCACGCACAACGCCCAACAAGGACACAATAAGCTTACATAGACGGTCACAACGACGACTTGTTGACTTTGCCCGCGTATGTGAGCAGGCGGTGGGTGTACACACACACACCACCATACTGTGGTTGCTGCGTCTGACATTTTCTGACCAATTGCGCGCTGACCGCAAATGTAGGCGGCCCATGGCCAACAATGTGGCTGTCAAATTGACAGCAGATCCCAATAAGTTGGCAAGGGAAACGCTTGTCAGCGGTGGCGACAGGCTGCCTTATTAAAGCCAAATTCCGGGGTTGATCCACTCAAATGAAACTCAAAGGAAGGACGATCTATAGAGACTGTATAGGGTTAACCAAGTGGAAAACAATTCGATTTTACGATGAAAATTTTAAGTTTTTAATCACAATTCTTATTTATTATTTAAATAAAATGAAAGAAAATATGTGTGTGGGTGGACTCACCTGCTTGACACTGGCACTGGCCATTACCGGATCCACCTTCGATGCTCGCCGCTGCCGCCGCCTCCGCTGCCTGGCGTCTCTGCTGCCGTCGGGTGAGCTGGAGATGCGAGACGTCCCGGCGCAGGCGATGCAGCTCCCGTCGCACGTGCAGCGCCAGGTGGTGCTGGCTGCCATTGCTGCTGGCACTCTCGCCGGAACTACTGGCCAGGATCTGCGTCTGGTCAGCGGGCCAGTGGAGCAGCTGCTGCTGCTCAAGACGCAGCTCCAGCTCAACGATGCGGGCGTCCAGCTGCTGGAGGCGCTGCATCCGCTGCTCTAGCCGCGTCTGCCGCACGTTGCCGTACAGAGCGAAGCTGAAGGCGCACAGGCAGAGCACGTAGCTGGCCACGTGCAGCAGGGAGGCGAACCGGACGGAGGGACGCGGTCGCTCCTTGCCGGCGGAACTGCTGCCATTTATGTTGGGAGGCTGACAGAGGGGCGGGGCCAGGCGACTAGCTGCCGCTGCTGCTGCTGCTGCGGTGGCATCTGCGGGGGCGTGATGGCCCAGCAGCAGAGGAGCTTCCCCGTTAGTGGGGGACTCCCCAACTCCTGCCTCCTCCGACGATTGTGAAGCCGTGTCCTGGGGCATTGTCCTTGGACTGCCGCTGGGCGGCGCTTTGTGCTTGCGCATACTACTGTTCCTGCTCCTGCTGCGTCCTAGATGGAAGACTCTTGGCGAACGAAAAACTCGCGAATGTTGCTGTCACTTGAAGTGTCCTTGTGTCCTTGTGGCATCACAGAAAGCGCACTGAAAAACACATATGCTGCACCGCAGTCCTTGCTCTTTTTTACGTTTTATTTCTCTTTTATTTTTGGTGCTATGTTTTTTTGTTTTTGTTGTCAGCGAGTGATTTTCTATTCTTCGACTTTGGTATTTGGCCAGCACATTGCGCCCCGCTGCTGCCGTTTTCCGAGGGCCGTGTGGGAGAGGAAAAACCCGAGAAAACTTGTGCCACTCGAGCGGGAAGTCCTCGCGCCCTTTGTTTTTGTCCTGTCAATCGTTGCAGTGGCAGCTGCTTCTACAGCTCGTTGACAAGTCCTGTTCGTCCTTTCGGAGGACTCTTTACATTGCAACTTATTTAGCTGGGCCTTCACTTTCCAACTGCAACGAGAAGAAAAGTGAAAAATAAAGTTGGGGCAAAAAACTTTCCACTCCTATATATATAGATATATATATTTCCGCCCTGAATTATGTGCGAACTGGACCGTCGGCGGTGTCGCCACATTTTCAATAATCAGCCAGGCTCGACTCGGTCCTAACTTGGCTTGGAAGTTCAAGCAGCCGTGCTGAACCCGCAGTCAAGGCAACCGAGATCCTTCTCGCAAGACTCGAGCCACCGTAACTTTTTCGCACAAAACTTTTTTCTAGCTCAAGTAGCAGGGAGGCAAGCCACTGACAAAAAAAAATAATAAAATAAAATAAAAAAAATCATGCAAAAAACAAGAAACAAAAAAAGTCATCCACCGTGGAGGGCTCACCCATTTGACCCATAGACTTGTCGTGTCAAAAACATTTGTTGCCTTCAACTCTGCCCCACATGCCACCAACCGAAGGCGAAGGGGACAAGATCTCGGGGCAGGGACAGCGGCGTTTGGCAATACAAAAGTCATAAAGTGGAAATTATAGCACTGGGCAAGGATGGACGAGGAGGAGAAGATTGAGGGGCTGAAATGCTCTTTAGAGAAATGAAATGAGCTTGGGAACTTTTTTACAACTTGGCGGGAAAAAAAACAACAGTTTTAAAAGTATCAAAAAGTTGACCAATACGGGCAGGGCTGGTAGAACTTTTCGAAAAAGTTGAAAACTATTATTAAAGAATAATAAAAGAGATTACTTAATTATTTATAAGTGATTTTACAAGGCGAAATGTAAGATGAATTTAGGAATGTTTTTGCTCAGAGATTTCAATCTGCCCAGATTAATAGCATAAGTAATGAGTCTAGTTTTGAGTAAGTAAATATTATATTTCATTTAATGGATTCCATGATGTAATTGGCTTAATTATCTTTTATATTTTCCAAGTTCTAAGTCCAACAAATTCCCCTTTCGCCGACTCATTGTGTGGCCCATAATTGCTGCTTAAACGTGAATGAAAAGTGAATGCTTCCGCACACACATAGGCTGGGGGGCATTATAAATAATATTTCACTTATTATCGGTGCGTTGGCATTGCGCAACCATGCGCCTAACAACCAAAACAACAATAAGCGGAGCTCCAATAAAACTCAAAAACAATCGCACAACCGAAAAACCGAACCCCCCGCCCCGTACCCCATCACTTCCTTCTCCAAAAGCAGGAGCCGCAACCACAAAACAAAAATTGCTTCAAAACCCGACAAAAAAAAGCATAAAAGTCAAAAGGCCAATATCAAACAGAAGCATCGGGCCGAAAACAACAATGAACCCACAGCTGAACCCCCATGCCACGTACCCCAAACCAATCCCCAACCCCGCTAGCTCACCCCTTGATTTCGAGTCAATGGAATGTTTGGAACACCCTAATAAAACTAATTGAAAGTCTTGTGCGCTCCGGAGCCAATAATGGCCAATGAAGACGACGATGATGATGATGATGAGCAGCCGGATGATGATTCCGTCCTCCGGACAGCAATAACAACTGCATGGCAGTGCACATTGGTTTAAATTAAAAATTTTAATAATAACAATTAGCACTAAAATATCAAGTGCAAATTATATATATTTAAAGCATTGCAAATATTTATAAATATTAAATATTGAAATATTGAAGGTTAAATTCTCTGTACTTTATAAACATATTTAAAATCTTCTCTAAAATATTAATTAAATAAGCCTAAAGTATTACACATCGCCTGAAATGTTTAAACTAAATTTCTACTTATTATTAAACTTCAAAAGCAAGAATCCTTTTCAAAAACATACCTAGAAGCAGTGTGCGTTTGGTAAGCTTTTAATTTAACAAATAAGAGCATGCGAGTTTTGTGGCGCGAGGGAAGCTGGCACTCAGTGGCTGACTTTTGCGCTGACACTGCAATTGGCTGGCAGCCGAAAGGCCCCGCCAATCGCCCCTCCATCGCCCAGCATCGCTGTCGTATCGATTTCGATTTTACACAATGTAGCCTGCTGGCAAAGGTTAATGCTATTTTGTGGATGTGAGGGGGGACCAGCTAACTCAATATAAAATAAATTGATTTCAAATTTCGAAGAAGACGGAGCACAGCTTTTGTCAATTATATAGGGGGAGTACAAATACGAATACGAATACGAGTGCGTGTGTGAGGGCCAAGAGTGCGATGACTCGATTCGGTCAAGCAGCGCAATAAAGTATGCTATGAATTTTTTTCAACACTTGTCATTGCAAATTGAATTAAGCGGATGTATGGTGTGGGTGTGTGGCTGTGTGTATGGGCAGCCACTTAGCACACATATTCCTGCAGAGCGTGAGAGCCATGTAGTGTGTGGGGGCAATTGAAAAATTTGATTTGAAATTGAAATGCAAATCAATCCAGAAAATTGAATGGCATCTGCCGGCTGAACGCTGGACCTTGGTCCATGGAATTCTGGCCAAGAGGCAAAAGCTTTCTAAGCCAGGCCAACAATGTTGAGTTAAGTGCCACACGTACGTACATCTGGGTACGAGGGTGTGCAGAGTGTGCGGGATGCCCATAGTCGATGGCTGTAAAAAGCTCAATTGCAATGCATTCAAAGGGATTATTGTCCTTATTTATTTTGCTAAATTTATTCGTTACGCACAAATGCGCAAACCAACCAAACCCGAGACCCAGGAGCAAAAAACCCGATACCCAAAACCCGAATAACCCGTATAAGAACATGGCCACGGGTCCGGTCGTGGCAAATAAAAACATGAACATGATGGCAAACAGCACACACACAAAGAGCAAAAGAGCCAAATCAAAGTAAATAAACAATAAAAATAATCGGGCCGTTAGTAACACATGTGCATTTTTCATCATCACCCGACACCATCATTGGCCAACCCCCCAACGTCATCATCATAGTAGTCCACATCCGAAATGGTTGTAGTATATATAGTATATATAGTGCACTTGGGGAAATTTTGGCAAACAAATTATACAATTTTCAAGCCTGTTTTGCATATTAGCATATACCATATTTTTGCATATTTTAACTATGTAATATAATACTTTTAGTTGCTTTTCCTTAAGTGTGATATGAATAGCAATAATTAAAGACAATTAAATACTAAGAAATTTAATGCAAAAGCAAGACGGAATTTGTTTAAGCAGAGATAAAAATTTAACAAAAGTATTCCCAGCGCAATATCCTTTTTCAATAAGCAACTCCTATATAATTCTTCCAACTTTAGCTAATCCTTAACTAATACTAATTTCCTATTACCCCACTCTTTGCTTAAGAATTACTTCTAGCCTTTTTCTTGGGTGTAAGGAAGCTCCTGCCGTCGGCTATATCAAACAACTTTGTTGTTGCCACTACAAGAGTAAACATCAGTGGCAACAACAGCAACAACATGGCATCCTCGACAGCTTCGTCTGGGGCTTGGGCGAGGCAATAAATAGTTGTCGTGCCATAAGAAAAATGCAAGAAGTGTTTAAGTTTCCCCCTTTTCCCTTTACCCCTTTTTTGCCTCAATTCATTTTTTTCTTTATATTTTTTTTTTGGCAGTCAGGACCCGCCCACGAGTGTGAAGCGTCATTTCCTTCTTTCGTCTTGGCTTCTTTTCATTTCTTTTTTCTCATTTTGCTGCTCCATCATTTAAATTGAAAAATATAGAGGAAGCTGAAGTAGCAGCTCCTTGAAGTTAACTGAAACAGGACGAAGAAAGGCGACAATGTTCGAAATAAAAGTGGGTAGAATGGCGAGGCGGAATGAATTGGGAAACTTTCGATTTTGGAAGACATAGCAGACATAGAAAGTGTTGCAGAGCTATTTCGATTTTGATTAAGTATCCACTGGCTTAACCCAAATAAGGACCCGCATTCAGAGGAGTGAAATAAAGCGGGTTGAGTTCTCGACTTCTTTGAATTGCAATGTAAGCAAAAGGAGATTTGGAAAACGAATACGTTTGAGCTCTTATATATATGACAAATACTATTAAAGTAATTAAATTCCTACTCATGCTGCATATTACCACCCCCAGTAACTTTTTGCACTTTTTATTTGATTCTTTATGGCAGTTACAAATTTCAGTCTATTCCTCATGCCTCTCAACTGCCAGGCACTTTTATGTCGACTGTCTAGTTTAGGATTAAATGATGCGAGTCACTAGCTACAACCAATCTGGGCGTTAGCTTTAATGTCCGTAACAAAATGTGTGTGCCTGTGTGTCGTTTGTTATTTCCCTATAATTTTTACAGCTTGTTCTCATGTTGATGCGGTTGCTGTCGGTTCTCTCACACAGTTTTTGGATTTTCTTTTATGTGCCCTCCGAAGGCAGCTTCTTCTACACACAAACTATTAGTGCAACTCATTGGCATGCCTTGTTGTTGCTGTTTTTATTGTTTATTTGCCCAATGTTGTTGTAGTCGTTGCCGTTTTTATGGGGGCATTGCCGGCCACGCCCACTCTGTGAGTATTTGGTAAAGATTTCCAGCAGAAGTTGCCCTTGGGAGAAATTACTTAATTTTGGAATTTCAATTTAGCACTTAGACAGGAAACATGGCGCAGAGGGTTGCGATTTTTGGGTAGGGTCCCAGGGAGGGAAGGGAGTGTGTCTGCTTGTAAAAATTCAGCTTACACATGCTGTGTGACTCTTAAAAATTTCCGGAATTTTGGCACGCAATGTTTGCTTTTGTTTACTTGGCTACCCAACTTCCTCTTACCTCTTTTTATCCTATGTGGCACCAACTTGAGGGTTTTTTTTTGCTCTCCAGCATCACCTGCACCGACTTCTACACATTCTGTTGCTTAGGTTTTCTTTTTTTGTATTTATTTTATGGCCACCATTAAGTTTATTTGATTGCAGACGAGGCATCCAGGTGTTTAACAAAGTAAAGAGGAATCGTAATTAACTCTCGGCCCACCCAGGCTCACACACTCAACTGTTGGCTTAACAAACTTTAATAAATGTCCTGTTATGCACTGAGAAAAATAGGAAACATTGTGTTTGGAGAAAAATAGAATATCTCAAGACTTACAGGCTCCTTAATCATTTATTAAAAGTGCTTAAGGTGCTATGCAAATCCTTTTTTAATTATATTCATAAAATCACTAAGCACATTGAATAGAAAATTATTTTAAATTCCTTTTTACCACTGATGCTTTTGTTACAGTGTAGTTCTTCCATATTTGCACCTAGCATATACGAAAAAGTCACACTTACTTTAGAGGGGAAAGTTGCCTACTGTAAACTAGAGCTCCCTTCGCACTTTCAACACCCCAACTAACGCCTGCTTCAAAACCCATCTAAACCCCCTTGGAGCATTCGTTTTTTTACAAACTCCTTTGACTCACTGTGTGGTGAGCGAGTGAGTTTGTTAAACAGTGTAAAGTTACACGCAACTAAGCACTTAACTGCACAAAAGCCCGGGCACAGGGCGAGCGAGTGCAGGACGGGTGGGAGTTGGGGAAAAATGTAGAGGTGGTGGTCGAGGTGGGGTGGAAAAACCGCAGGCAGAGGGCCAACCTTGGGACTTGCAGCGCTTGACTTTGCGTGCGTTTTTATGAATGAGTTGGCGCCGGGGCCAGCAACAAATGTAAATCCGCGACCCCGTCGAAAGGTCGTCCAACCGTCTGGCCGGCTGACCGAGCCCGCAGGGAAACCCAACCACCACCACCACCAACCATTACCGCCATCTCCATGCAAGACCCATTCCTCCGGAACACCCGTCTGAGGCGCAAATTGAAGCGCAGTCGAGACCAGACCAGACCAGGCCAGAGACCAGAGAAGAACATAAAACGACCAGTGCCCAGACGGGTTGCTAAAGAGCTCTTGCCATGTAAACAGACACAGCTGGACACATTCGACAGGGTCCGGCAGGGTCCTATTCACAGTCTGGCCATAGCTCCTCCTCCTTATACTCCTCTTCGCCGGCTCGTCCCCTCGTCTCCTCTTTCTCAATTGTCATGTTGCGGCTAAGGCGGGTTAAAGGCTCTGAGCAGTTGGCCATCAATTGCGCTCTGATCTGACTCTGGCTCTGGCACTGGCACTGGCTCTGAAGGCATAGGAAAGCGCTTAGCCTCTGCACCGAAAGCGCACAAGTTGCCGTCCAGTTGGCCAATGGCAGTGCAACCTGAGCTTGAAATGGCCCAGCATCGTGGGAAATAGCAAAGACACTGGCTAACTGGGGGTAAGTGAGTAGTGATAAGCTAGATGTAGAGTCAATGAATCTAGTTGGCTTCACATGTGCACAGCGGAAAATGAACATAGGTAATTTTTAAATATTTTAGAGAATATATATTAACCAACTCAGCAAGCCCATCCATTTCAGATGCACCAAGCAAATCCTGTAAATCCTAATCTAGTCATAACTCATCAAAGCATAGATAATCTCACCTCAAAATACATACAACACCCTCTGGGGCTTGAAAATGATTATTAATCCCAGAATTAGCTGACCGCAGTATGGGCAAACGGATGAGCAGGCAGAAAGGATTATTTGCCTAGAACTCAGGGTGAGTAATGTCAAACTCAATAATTTTAGAGGATATCAGATGGCAAAGAATTACTAGGACGAATGAAAAGTTATCCCCATGCCTGTCTGAGTTTATATTAAAATATAAATCAATTATTTCAAGATCAATTCAATGCCCATTTGTTAAGTGTAGGTGCAACATAAATTAATTAAGAAATCTGCAACAGTGTCAGACTTTAAATTAAAAGCTATGACAATCCGTACAATGTTTTCTTATTTCTCTGCCCATCCTCGTTTGTATGAATGTGTCACAGTGTTGCAGCTCGACCGCAGTGGGAGTTCCGTGACACCGAAGCCCTCGCCAGCCCCTCGCCAATTTAAATTTTCACATAAGCTTCTGCTTTTGCCAGACTTTTCGGCTTGGCATTTAAGTAATTTGCTGCCAGCAACCTGTGGGCTTCCACTTGCCCTTTTCCCTTCTCTTTCGCTGCCTGCATCTGCGTTCCCCGTCATCGGTTGGAAATTTTTCACTGGCTGACAAGATGTCGCCGTTGCCGTTGCCGTCGCTGTCGCTGCCGTTTTGTGGCCCGCGTCGTTCGTCTGTGTCTCCTTTGCCGCTGTGCTGCATAATTGCTTTGTGGTTAAAGGATTATTTACTTTTTTTCCAGCCATGCCCGGGCTGGGATGCTCGTCCTGTAGGATCCCGGTTGCCTGCTGAGTCACTTAAGACACGGTTTGTCCTCGTCACTAAGCCGACGGCTTGCGCTGATTTGGGCTTAAATGCATTCAGCTCATTTAATTTGCAGTGCACCGCAGAAAGCAACCAAGCCTGCTTCTTTCAATATACTTCATAAGGAAGAAGTCCCTTGAATTTTTTGGAAGAGCCTTCTCAGAAAATAGGTATTTGCATAATCAAAACATTCAGTTTCTTGTTTGCAATAGGATTTACAGATGGCAAATGTATTTGGAAATGTTGGAAACCTGAACCATAATTTTAACTTTACAGCTTGGATTCAAATTGAAATGTAACCCTGAACTGCTTTGGAAACCGGTTTATAGAATTTATATTTAATTTATGACACCTCTGCAAATAAAATAAACAATACATACAGAAAAGTAAATTATGCTTCATAAATTAAAAGAATATATCATAATCTCTCAAGTTTTGTAAATGGAATTCCAAGATAACAATATTTATGGTCTTTAAAGCAGCACAGAAATATAATTAAAATATAACATTAATATTGCAGAGAATTTAAAAAATAAGATAATTTCTAGTATAATCTATATAAAATATATTGCTTTACAAAAATGTAAAAGATTTTAGTTTTGCAATTTATATAGAATTAATCTAAAAATTCATTAATTTTAGAATATATTTCAAAGAGTATTTTTCCACAAGTTTTTCGAATCAAACATTTTTTGTGATGGGTTCTTCATTTTCGTTGGTCGGTTTGTCTCCCTTTCCACCACTGCTGTCTCACAAATTATATAATTAAGTTAAAGTGAGCGGCGGCGGCGTCGACGGCGGCTGGCAATTTACGAGCTTCTCCAGCGGCTCCCATCTGGCAGCTCCAACTCGCGGCTTGATGGGAATGGGTATGGGTGCTGGTAATGGTACTAGCAATGGTACTGGTACTGGTACCGGGTAATGGGTGCTGGGTGTACGCTAATTTCTTAATTCTCACCTTCCGCTCGCAGGGCGGACGTGGACCATTCCCGTGTGAAGGCAGCCCCCAAAAATAGCGCTTCCGTATGGCCATGTCTATCATGACTTTTATTGGACCCTCTCCAGGCTCGGTGTGGAGCAACCAGTTGTAGTCCAGCGATTCCCAGACCGAGTCCAGAGCCATGCCCACAGTCCCTTTTTTTCGAGAATCCCCCTCAGTCGGCTGATTGCTGTTCATTCGCGCGTTAAATATGACGGCTGGCGGGGGAAGGGGATGCTGCTGCTGCTGGTGACGGTGATGCTTTTGAAAGCGAAACCCCCATGCCCATTCCCAGTTCCAATCCCAACCCGTTGCGCCCTCAACTATATTTTCCTGGACTATTCTTTGACTCTCTGGACGTTTTGTGTTCAATTTAGCGTCATAATTTCGTTTATTGCATGGCCGTCGCGCTGCTCCTCCCCTGGCACCCAGCCACCAGTCCCAGCCTCCCAATCTCTAGCCCCAATCTCCAAACCCTCGCAATCTCCACCGCTGTCAAGTGTTTTTGTTGAGTTCATCAAAATTGTCGCTGGCCAGAGATGACATCCACTTAACGCAATTTTCAGTGGTGCTGCTGCCACTGGCAGCTCCACTCGAGTGTCATCCATTCAGTCATTCAGGCGCTCAAGCCGCTGCTAAGCATCCATTCATTCCGCCATTCATTCAGTCAGTCATTCACTCGCTCATTTCACACCATTTACAGTTACAATTAATGTTTGTTTGCCTGTCTCCCGCATTTTTTGCACTTTGCCTCACCGCCCCGAAAAAAATCCCTCAAAAAAAAAAGGAAACATCAAAGAGGCCCCCTGAAAATTGGGGGCAAACGCACTTTTTAGCCACCCCCAAACCTGGCGCTGGGCTTATCTTAAAGCTGGCAAAAGCTTGCATATTTAATAATTGCTCAGCTGAAGTTCATAAAACTGAATCAAGAAGCCCCCGGAGGAATCTGAAAGGCCCCAGGGGGAATCCCCTCAAATGAAAAGGGTCGAGGGATGGCGTTGAAGCTGACGGCAAAAAGCGCAAACTTATATTCCGTCCCATAAATGAATGTTTTCTGCTACAGAATTTACACCTAGATGGTCGGACGGGACCAGGACGAGAAGGGAGAGGACGGCCTGCGGCATGTCTGGCATGCTTCTGGCCCAGCTGCGGCATGGCCATAAAGTATCTTGAATATTTCAGGTGTGTCGGTAACTGAAGGGGTCTCCCTCTCGCTCTCCTTTCATTCAGATTCATCCGAGACGCGGGTTCATTAGATGTCCACTGCAACTTCATTTGCAGGAGCAGGCTCGTAAAGTGGAACACAAATCTTGGCGGCGGAGTTAACGCTGCCAGCTGGTTGGATGCCAACTTGTTGTCGATTTACCTGGCTATTATGGGGTATTATATCTTTTGATCATAACTTAAATGCAAGGTGTTAGTCATAATTGTTTGTTTAAAAATAAAATAACTTAATGCTGACTCTTTATTAGAATAAAGAATATCAAAAAACATTTAATTACTTTTAGAAATAACATTATACTACTAATTAAAATATACTTCCTACAAAAACATTAACAAATATACATTTTTTTTGTATCATTAAGCCAAGTACATAACATGTCCCTTTACGTTTTTAATTGAATAAGAACACCCATGGGGTACTTAATGTGATTCACATAAAACGAAATGAAATCAAAGCACCAAGGATACCGGGTATCGCCGAATCGTGAGATTCCGACCTTAGCATCCCTACATGTTTTGGTTTTTTATGCGGCTGTTAGTCCTTTTTTTCTCTTTCGGTGCAGAGGCTTAGGCGGCGGCGACGACGTTTGAATTTGAATGTTTTTTTTTTTTTTGGTGTTTTGTTATTTTTTGCTTTGCCTCCCGTTAATCTATTTTTTTATGCGCTTTGCGAGGGCATTCGCCTAAAAGCTGGCAGAGGTTTTTTGCCTGCTGGTTTTGTTCCTTTCTGCTGGTTTCTGCTTTTGATTTGATTTCGTTTTCGTTTCGCATTGTGAGTTCTGTTTTCCTACTTTGTATATGGGTTGTTTTTGGGAACGGCCCTGTTTTCTTTTTGTTTTCTTTTGTCATCTGGTCCAGCCACCCTAATTTGTTGTTGATTTTGTTTAGTTGTTGTTGTTGTTGTTGTTGTTTTTGTCAACCTTTTGCATACAAAACCAAGGCACTCGCACACACGGTCCAGCTGAAATGTACATATGTATATGTACATACCATATGCACCCCGGTTATTAAAATCAAACAATTTGTTCGGTTCACCTCTTACGTACTTCTCCTTGTGCCGTGTTTTTTACTGGCACCTCCTGAGAGTTCACTTTCTTCCTGCTGCGGATTTTTGTTTGTGTTTTGGTGCTCCAGGCGCTTTCCGCGTTTTCTTTTCACTGCACCTTCTTCGTACTGATTTGAGCACTTAACATAATTTAATTTCCACACAAAATATGGTAAAATATATATAAATTACAGCTTCTTGCACTCGGCAAGCACACACACACTCACAAGCGCAGCAGTTGTTAAAACATTCTCCTCCCCGGCTTTCTTTGCTTTCTTTTCTCCTTCAACAACAAGCCCGGAGGATAAGATACGGATGTATCTGAATCTATATCTCTGGCACACACTCGCACAACGCAAACAAAGCTTTTGGCGTCGCTATGTTTTGGTTTTGGTTTTTGGCTCGAACCGTTTTCGTGGAAGTTGGAAACCCCCGATTTTGCGATTGATTTTCGACGTTACCTTCCGCAGACGACTTCGCGGGTGAAAATTCGAAATGTTTTTAAAAACGACATCTCACAGATACTTTATTCCAACTCGAATGTTGGAAGATACGTTTGACGAACATGCTTGCTGCTCGAATTGAACACGCTCGAATGGAGCATGTTCGAATTGTGCACGTTCGACGGTTGGTTGGTGGCCGTTTCCAAAATAGAAAACATTTACCATTAAATATAAATATTAACTATTTTATTTCATAAATTCTGCCCCATATGCAACTTTTGGGGCCATTTAAGGCCTATTTAATTTCTTTTGGCAATTACCAAGAGGTGCCTGCCAAGAGGTGACTGCAGCGATTGCCCTAAAGATACATTTATCTTTTTTAATATTTCTTGCTAATGAATTTGATAACATAATAGTATATTTATGTGAATTTTGTATGATAAATTTGTAATTTATTTTATATTTAAGTTAGTAGATCCTATAAAACTTATTCGTGGACTGCCATCGCACCTCCAAAAATGAAATCAAAACACTTGCGCTTATTGAACTCATACCTGCAACTACAGTGTGTTCGAACTGGTTGCCGTTCGCAGAGAGTTCCAACTAAAGAGGTGTTGCAAGGTAAATAAGTGCGGATAACGAAGAAAGCTGCAACAAAAACATGATCAACCGGTGGGAGTATCTTTATGCACTTGAAGTAATACCTATTGAATTATGTAATGAGCTTTTTAAATAAGGTACAGAAAGCAAAAAGGGTTGGAAAAGTGCAGACTTGTACGAGGAAAACTTTTATTGGAAAAATATAATTCCTTTTAAAGGAACTTGTTTTACATAACTCCTCCAATGTTAACGATTTTTATACCGGATTTAAGCCAGTAATATATGAAAGAATAAATGAATAAATATCTTTTTTTGCTCCTTTTTCAGATTTTTTGATTTTTATCAGATGCTCGACCTGCAGGTGAAATTATGCATTGTTATTCCACAAAAAGCCTCTCGTAAATCATTTTATTTTACGCATTCTACAAGTGAATTTTTTTGGGAATTGCAGTTCAGTTCAATAAATCTCTCCTTTCTCTGGCAATTTCAGATACGAATTTCGGGTCAGCTGAAAGCGGCAAAAGGCTAAGAACTTCATTGAATTATTCTGAAAAGCCGGCTAAACCACTTTAAAGCCTCTCCCTTGCCGCGTGCCGCTTCTCACTTTACAGCCTCGCCTGGAGCGTGATTGATATTGGTAATTATAATTACATATCAATTGTAATTGGCATCCAATCGTGAGGTCGAGTAGGAGCAACTTTATTAATTAGCCGCAATTGTTGTTATGATTTCGGGCGTGTTCCACGCATGCCACGCGTTCCTCCTGCCTCGCCGCATGCTCTTTTTTGAGCTCTCTCTTAACCGCCCACTCAAAAAACTCTCTTTAGCTTAGGTACATCTCAAATAGTGTTGGCACAGATTGCAGAGATACTTATTATATGTATAAAAAAATTTTGTTAAACAAGAAAACTTATAAAAATGTATAATTTTATTACAAATTTTATTTGAGGTTTATTACCACTACGAATTTTCTTAAATATATCTCACTTCAAGGATTTCTTGTGCTTTCATTCAGGCATCATTGCTGTGGTACTTTCTGTTACGGACTCCTACGGCAATGGGGCGCCATACTCATTTCCGGTTTCCGTTACTTTGTGTGCGTGAAAAATTTGAATTGCGTGGCAAAAGTTTGACGTTTGACTTCTTTTTTGCGCTTATGTGCGTTTTGGCGCATCTGAAATTTATTGAAAACACATTAAGTGCCAGGCAACACAGCGACACTTTCGCCGGAAGTTGGCAATTTCCCCTCAACGACGACTGGAGCCCTTGTTTTTGTGGGCGTGTCGCTCGTCAGGCAAATCCAATTGTCTGGTGCAATGGCAGAGCCGAGTTTTATTTGCACAGCGGAAAGAACTTTCCCGGCAGCTGGCTAATCAAGGAAACCCAAAAATTGGGGAGAAAGCAAGCGTTACGAGGCTAATAAGCGTTGGGCCAAGAAGTGAATTCAATTTGGGAATATCCTGTGGAACGCCTGTTAATCGCCTTTATTGGCTGCAACTGACAAACGCTGAACAAACCAAAAAAAATCTTGGCTGCTGCTGCTTAAATTGGGACCACAATATAATTTATTGAGTTATTTTTCAATTTTTGATTTATTCATAATTTAAATATCATCTCTCTTATTTTATTACATCTTATGCTCTCAATAAATCTGACATTCACATTATTAAAATTGATATTGTTCAATAGTTTGAAGACGATTACTTTTTAGAAACACCAAGATTAAAAAAAAATACCCAAGTCAAAATTACAAGCAATTCATTTTGTTCATTTTAAATATTTTATAAATTTTTGATATATTTAAAAAAATTGGGTACAATTTTTGTTCAAAATACATACATATGTACATAATTCGTTATTTATTAATTGTTATTTTAATGTCGGCCCAAAGTACGAAGTCTAATCAAAACCTGAACTTCTTTAAAATATGTTGTTTTATAGAGTTGTATAATATTTTAATATCTACAATAATAAAATGAAATCTTAAATATTTGAAGATAATCCAAAACATATTAAATACTACACAAATATAAAAGGTTATAAGCAATTATAAATTTCTCTTATAAATATATATATTCAGGTTTAAATTTAAAAATATATCTGTTTCATGTTGTGCAGGTCATGATGTAGAATAAAATGCACGGCTGTAGGAAAACAATTTCTTAAGTTTCCTGTATTTATGTCTTTTTTATCCTTAATATTTGATCAAAGTATTGCTCTTTCCTTCGTTTAAGATAAAGATACGCACAAAACAGTCTTTCGACAGTGGCGCTAAAAAGACCATTGCCAAAAACTTGGTTGCGCCACCTAGTGTCAATGAAAAAATGGCACAGCTTCTAAAAACTAACGCATGGGTATTTTTGAAGCCAGTAAAACAACAAAACGCAATTTGTCAGTAAAAAATTAAGCGTTAGAATATAAAACAAATAAAAATATTCAATTGTTTATAATAATATATTAATATTAATTTTTTTGTAATTTAAATTTATTTCTTTTTTACGAGTATTTATATTACCAATGCATGAGATATTTGAGTGCAGCTTGAGTACGTATTAAATCAATATCAATGAGCCCAGTTAGGCTTTCCGTTCTTCATATGCTCCAGGGTGAACTGCAGGATAACCACAATAAAGTTCATAGCGTACGAGACCAGGAAAAGCCAAAAGGAATTGTCCAACGAGAACATACCCAAAACCCGGAATTTCTGATTTCCTGAGGGTGAGATCAAAGGGTAAGACGTTGCCGTTTCCGCCTGAAAGATATCTCCAAAATGAGCTCCAAAATAATTGTAGATTGGGAAAAGTTACACCCACCTGCTCCTGCGTTAGTCCTTGAGGAGTATAACCCAGCTCCAGACACTGCCTACGCAAGCGACTCGCCTTCACCTGACAAAGGTGAGCTGCCAGGATCAAGGCGTATAGCTGCAGGGTCACAATCAAACAATTATTGGATATCGTGAGGGGAACGCCGTGCTGCGACACAAAGTAAGACATGAAGGCATACATATTGGCCAGGATATTGACAAAGCCTCCGATGACCAGCAGAAAGATGCCCAGCTGGAAGAACTTCACGAATCTTAGAAACAAGGACGCCCACCTGCGTTCCCTTCTCAAAAGTCGCCTCAAACTGGGTTCCAGCTCACATTCTTGCTGTCCAAAGCACTCTAAGATCAGAAGCATGCCACCAAAAACTCCATTGGCATAAACACTGCTCACATGCTGCACGTATAGCTGAAGACCATAGGCCAGTAGCTGCGACCAGGGCAGGCGTCCACCTGCTCCCTGAAGAAATGGCACGTTGCACAAAAGTTCGTAGAGGGAGAGGAGCAGCTTTAGCCACAGAAACAGGGTACTCCACCAACTCAGCCTCCGTCGACGATGCATCTTCGCCAGGGAGCTCACCAAACGGGCCAAGTCCTGCCGACGATAGAGATTTGTGGCAAGGAGAGCCAGCGATATGCACACATCGCCTGTCATCGTGGCCAAAGCAATTCCCTTGAAGATCGTCGAGTGCCGGACATTGGTGGCCTCGTACATGGCGGCGCTTTGCCAGAGGAGCACGGGTGCCAGGGATGTTAGCAGGAGCCACCTCAAGAACCCACTCAGGGTAACCAATCGATGGCACCTGGCGCCCCTCCAACTCTGGATCCGGAACGGAGCCAAGGCCAAAAGCTGCCAAAGTCGCATCAGCAGGCAGAGTCCGCAGACATGCGGCAATCGCGACATTTTACGGGCAACTGACCTTTAGACAATTTGAATAATTTTTAATAGCAAATGGTATTCCAGTTGGTTCTATTCTGCACTTGGAAAAAGTTTATTTATTTACCTTAAATTTTAAATATATCAAAGGATAAAGTAAAATATATTAAAAAACTTGTTGATAAAAAATTGAATATAATATCTTTTATGTAGCACTAATTTTCATTTAAATAATAGTTAGTATATATATATATATACTAATATACTATATATATATATTTTATTTATTATTATCTTTATTATTAAAATATTTTAAAAATTCACAAAAAGTACGTTACTTTTAACATTTTATTACAATAATTTCTATAGAATTTCTTCAAAATGATTTCACCAAAAAGACTTTTTGGAAATAAGACTTTAAAAATTTAATTAAATTGGTGGCGAAATTCGAAGGTGTAGAGAAAAATGCACTTTTATCGGGAGGTGTACCTAAAGTGTATTTGTCAGTTATTGCTATCGCCCAGCGGCCCAGCGGCTCTAAGCCAATTCCAGATAAGTGCCGTCGATAGACGCACACACACGCGTATTTATTTCTATAAACAAATGGCAAACATTACGATTTAACGATTAGGTGAAAGAGTTCTGCCGGCGGACTGACTCACAGTCCCCGGGGCTTTGGCATTGATTTCCTCCCCCCAGGTGCTCAGGACAAGGGCTTCACACGAAGGTAAAAGGTCTTGGTCAGCGTGGACATAAAGTTGGGCATCTCCTTCATCTGATTGAGGGCCTCGTTCTTGGTATTCGACTGGTACTCATAGGCCACCTTTCGGTTCACGGCAGTCAGCAGGCGGAGCAGCTCAGCGCCTTCCCTGCGAGAGGCATCGTTGAAGGCAGCGATGTCCAGCTCCCGGCACAGGCTCTGAATGAACCAGGAGCCGTCGTCCACGTTGCGGAAGGAGAAGAATTCTGGAGAAAAAGGTTAAGGAAAAGGGTTTATTTTGGATATATATATATATTGATGATTAATGAGAACTCACTGTCGAAGGTGGAGTAGAAGACGAGCATATCCGCCGTACTGGGAATAGCGTAGGTGATGGGCTGAACAGCGGCAGGGACTGCAGGAGCCAGTTCCCTGGTCATCACTGCAAAGCTGGAGTACTCCACCGCTTTCTCCAGATTCTCGCCGCGACAGGCCTGAATGAAGAAGATCTTTGGCTTGTTTTTTAGAGTTTTGCAGTTGTCGCCGAGGAAGGGATTCCACAGGCGTTCCACGGGATATGACATATCCTTGGCATAAACCTTTCCCTCAGTTCCATGGGACATGACTGCTAGCACAAAGCAATCGTTTAAACTGTGATCCTCGCGGGCAACTACAGGTAAATATTAATTTTATTAGTTACAAATGTCATTCTAAACCCTACCATTTTTGGTATGTATTCCGGATCGATCAGAATAGGTCAACAATATAAGATTTCTTTATCTCGTAATTATTGCAGTCATAATTGTAGTGACTTTGTTTTTGAGCAGATAAGATATCTCACTTTGAAAACTGGTACCATTTTCTAATGAATTTCAATAAGAAACATGCTTAGATTTCTCTAATATTCTATAATTGAATATTATTTGAGTTTCTAATGTTAAACTTTAAGTAGAGTTGTATTGGAATTGTATAAATTTGTTAAAGATCATGGCAGAGCCAGGCATTATTACCTAATAATTGAAATGACAAAAATAAACTTGATTCAGCAGAGAGATAAAGCGGTCCCTATGATTTATTAGTGGAAAACTAGTGTTTTGTGTATCAGTATCTATTCTGATGATATAACTAACTATTTGAGGGGTTTTTAGTGCTTAGAAATACTATTATCATTAGCATGAATATTATTTGAAACACATTTTGAAATACTTCAAAGACTCTGTGTTGGCAACTCACCCTCCTTCAGCTTGTCATTAATTTCGGCAAAGGTGAGGTCATCGTAGACCCTCACATCGAAGCCGTATCCCTTGAGAGAGGTCCTCATATCATCCCGGTCCCGTTCCGTGCCCACCCTCTGCTTTTGACCCTTGACATCTTTGTGATTAAGAATGAGAGCTATGCCCGCCCGCTGACAGTTCTCGTAGGTGTCGTCGGTTGTGGGTATCGAGGTGATGATCCGCTTGAGATCTGCCTCCGAGGTGGGCGTCTTTGCGTTTAGCGTGGCATCGGCCTTGTCCTTCTTGTGCTTCTTCTTGTCTCCGAAGAGCGAGAAGTCTGTGTCGTCCATCTTCGAGCGGTAAAAGCCAGTGACTAACTGCGATTAGGTTTCCCCACACAAAGAATGATGGGGAAAATAGAAAAAGCTCGCTCTTTTTGGGGTCTCTTATCTTATCAATGCAGGCCGCCGCGCTTATCTATCACCTGGCAACGCTTGCTCTCCCAAATTCCAGTAGCGGTGATTAGGCCACCGCTACCTCAAAACAATCCCTCTCAGCGGAATTTTTGGGGTTTCCCTGGTGGTTTTCATAAATTCAGCCTGAAATTTGCACCTCAAAGCGAGCTTTATGTCCAAGGTGCATTTTCGAAACAGGAAATATCGTTCACTTAGGGGACTTTTGTTAAAAATCAAATAAAATTCAAATTGTATTATTGAAACATATATCCCCTCTTCGTATTTAAGGGCAATATCACTTTGAAAAATGTAAAGTAGTTATTGTAAAGACATTTATACAAATTTATGTAACACAAAACTTTTGTATAGGAAAAGTAAAACCCAAATCCCCTAGAAAAAGACTGATTTCTCCTGAAGGCTATATATATGTATAAATATATTTTCTATTTAAAAATAGAATAATAATGAAAAGCACCTGTCTAGCTTTCCCCATTGATTGTTCGCCGATTAGCGACAGTGCTGTTGGCGACATCCTCCTTACGCATATCCCTGTCGCCCCATCCCCACACAGGATGAGAGCCGTCTCCCGTCCGCAGAGCCCGTCGGCGCACCATTTCCGGGGACACACTCTTTAGGTCGTAGGCCCATCCTAGCCAGGCGAAGAAGTTGATGAAGCGCGTAGTAAAGTCCTTAGAGTACGGGCCAAGCTCTGAGCTCTTGTAGTCCCACGGGAAGACATGGTGGTAGTTGTGGTAGCCCTCGCCCATGCGCATGAAAACGAGGAATGGCTCGTTCGTGGGGCTGATCCTCTTATCATATGGCCGCATACCAAACTTGTGAGCCGAGCTGTTTACCAGCCAGATTAAGTTGAGGTTGAGGCACCAGCGGAGCAGGGCTAGCACGAGAAAGGATACTTTTAGCGACTCGCCCCACCAGTACATGGGCAGGACGGTGGGCATCACGAAGCATATGAGCGGCATCAGCACGAGGAAGTACTTCTTCTGGAACATAACGAGGCGGTCTTGCCTTAAGTCGGATAGGTCGATCTCCTTGCCCTTGGCCACAACATCCGGGTGCTTCCGGACACACAACCATCCGATGTGAGAGAAAAACCATCCGCGCTCCGAGTTGTAGGGATCTGCATCCGTGTCCGTGAACTTGTGGTGCACTCGATGGTCGCGTGCCCAATAGTAGACCGCATCCTGGAAGGCGAACGTGTCGAGGAACAGGAGTATCAGGCGGAGTGGCACATTTGCCTTGAAAGTTCGATGTGCATAGAGGCGATGGGCACCGCCGGAAATGCCCACAATCGAAAAGGCCACAGATACCGGAAATGCCAGGAACGTAGCCCATTTGGCCTCAATGAACAGCAGCCACACGCCGTACAAGGAGAACAAATGAACCAACGCGAAAAGGATGATGTTGCGCCACACCAACTGAAGCTTCCTGCCGTCGGTGTACTTCTTTTGGATCACATCCTGATCCAAGGACTCTGCATCCGCCTCGAAGAGCACTCCTGTGGCGTTCGCTATTTTTTCCGTCATACTGTTACTCATGTGAGAATGCGTTTAGTTTTTATATTAAAATACTAAGTAGGACACCTTTTAATGATTCAAGTTCAAGGGTTTTGACCCTATTTTGCACAAGAATACAAATGAATAATATTTCAATTTCCAATGCAATGCAATGGCGTAACGAGGGCTTGTAAATGTGGTTTTCTACATAATTATGTTCCACTGTGCACAATGTGCATATCGCTAAGTAGAATCAGAATCGCTGCTAGTCGCCGTCCAAGCTAGAAAGCGAGTGGTTCTGTTTAAAAAGGTATGGAAAAAGATTATAAAAATTTATTAAAATAATATAAAATCATCCGTTGGATTTAAAAGGAAAAATTTTAGTCACTAACCTTCTTTGATGCCTTAACTTAATAAATTCTATCATTTTTGTAGGTTTTTGATGAATAAATAAACATCGATATTTTTATAGGGTAAATACATATATTCTTGATCAAAATAAGTCTAGTGTTTGTCCGTCTACAAAGTTATACTTTCTGATTTAGCTTTGCAAAACCTCTAGTTCTCTCTCCTTGAATTAGTTCAGAATTTTATTTGCATTTGTTTAGGCAGGTGTTTTTCTTGTCAAGACAATACTATGTTAAATACGTAATAGGAAATAATGCAACTAAGTGTTATGGGTAATGTTACAAAGTCTTCGTGTGCCGCAATAGCTAGAGGGTTTATAATTTAAATGTCTCGGATTTGAGCTTTGTGATTATGAGCCCATAAATATTTGCGAACATTTCTGCAATACGACCTGATTTGTTGACATTGTACAAACAAAAAAGAAACACATTTAAGAGGAGCATTTAAACTTTAATATGGCATCTGTGCAATCTTCATTTTAAATTTCAGACAAACAAAAACTTCACTCAATAAATTCAGTTTTTTGACTTTGCATTCATTCGTGAATTTTGATTTGATGTTGGTGAAATGACTTTGTCACTTGACGACTGGCCATTGCGTAAACTGGAAAGGAAAGCGGAGCCAGCAAATCCCAAAAACTAGTTGGTATAGGTTTGCAGTCGAAAAAAACTCGAAAATAATATTAAAAAACAGTCACAAAACTGCACACGAACCGATTGCTGTGCATAATTGAGAATTAATTGCAGGCCAACAAAAATCAAAAACTAAAGAGCTACCTCAAGATGATATTTGCAATATGAGGAAAGTGGCATACGATAGGCAAATTTTCAAATTAATTGAATACTTTTGAAATCCCTCCCAGGCAGCCCAGTGATGCATATACCGATTGCCTCACTCCCAAACCAATGACTGCGGTGTAACTTGATAGGTGAGCGCCGGCAGGTGAGGCGATGGATTAGCATATTGGCTTGCCTCCATTGTCTTCCTGCTTTCGCTGGCCGACTTCTCGAGCAGCCCTCGCTGATTAGCATTGATTCTTCCAGCGAAGAGCTGTGGGTAACCACAAGTGACCACCAGAAGCAGCAGAAGCACCAGCACTCGCACGCGCCAATTTTCCAAGCCGCTGACTCGATCGGTCTCCGTTCGGTTCGGTTTGGTTTGGTTTGGCTCTTGACGTTGCAAGCACGGAAAACAAATTGGAAGCGATTTACTTAACAAATTTATAACAAAAGAAAACTTTTTAAAAGGGAAATTAAATGAAGTCTAGACTTTTGAATTCTGATTTAAAATAAATTCATTTGCAGTCATTTGCACTATTTGCTACTTTGCTATTTTTAAATCGTAAACCAATAAGCAATTGTTTAATATTAAAACTTTTTCTACCTTTTGATAAGTAAAGGGTTTTCATATATAAAAAAATATATCAGATATATATTGTATCAGATATTTTTTCTCTGTGCAACATTTGCGTAGGTTGTGCTGGGCTTTCGGTCAGTGGTAGTCAGCCGTCTCTACCCCGTCTTCGTCTCCACTCTGGTGTTATGTAAAGCTATTAAGCCGCATAATGCAAACGTTGCTCTGGCTCTGCCTTTCTTCGCTCTTTCTTCGGCAATCTTGTTAGCATTTTTTCCACTGCCATTGGGCCTTTATACCTTTTAGCTGGGTTCTGTGGCGCATCTCAGCGAACCGTTAAGACGCCTTTATTATTGCAACTGCAGCTTGGAATGGTTGCCATTCGATTCATTGGCTCCCCCGGATTATCGCTTCATTGTCATCCTCCGGCCCTGTCTCTGGCTTTGTGAGCTATATGTTTTGTTTTGTGTTTGATTTCTGACTTGCTGTCTGACTCTCGGCTTTCCATTGCGGCATCAGCAGCCATCAACAACGCCATCAGCGGGGCATCAACGCTGTGGAAAGACCCTAGGGCTCTGGGGCCCCCAGCGAACTGCATGTTTATGCTTATGTTAATAAGTTTTGTTGTTTATACTTTTACGAGTTGCTTTTGCTCAGGCAGAGCTATTGGACCTTCCTTCCTTGTTTCTTGCTTTCTGGCTGCCTTTCATTCATCCATTGGGTTGGCTTTTGTCTTTTCGCCAGCACGCAACGCACTATAGAAATAGGTACACTCGAAGCAAAAAAGTTGACTAAAAGCGGACTAAATGGATTAAAATAGCAAGAAAAAAATTAAAGTATAAGCTTTAATTATAAACTCTTTCTATATATTTCTATTTATTTAAACATTACATTGATTTTCAATGAACTGAACTGTAATGTCTTATTAATACCTTTGAATTTAATTCCCACTATTGTCACCATTGTACACTGTTATGCTTTACAATTGCAAATAAATATAGATTCCCAATATTTTCACTCTCATTTTCGTTCTGTGTAGCTGTGTAACAGTGGTGCATTGGTTTCTGCCAATCTGGGCAGAGCAGCGGGTCTTTAAAGCCAAGGATACGTCCATGTAGCCAACTCCACCTGCCGCTTTTCTTTCTAAGCCACTTGTCGTGGCTTTTCTCGTTTTCTTGTGTGTGAAAAACTAGTCTCATCGCAGCTCAGCTACACTCAGCCCGGCCCGATTCGGCCTGCAGTGGTGAAGATAGCTTCAGTTGCTTGCGAGGTGTTTGCGTTGTCGGTTGTTCCGGTGGAGCGCGATGCGAGCGTGCGCCATACAGAAAGAAACCTCCACGGGATACCACTATCATCACGGATACGGAAAATCTTAATACCCTTTGGCCCCAAGTGAAAATTACTTAAAATGGAAATGGCATATATATATTTTCTCTGGGTTCTGGCCATCGTCGCAGTAGGCCAAACTGCAAAAACGGGACAAGTGCAAGGCAAGTTACACCCGATCGACCGAGAGCCGTTATAGCCTTTTTGGCTGGCGAGACCGGGCGGGATTTGATCATAAATCTCCCAACTAATGCGTGTGTTTGTGTACTTGTCGCCGAGTCACTCAATCTCTCCGTCTCAGTGGTAATGTGTGTTTGTTCGCGTAAATCAAGTGCTGGACGCAGTTTTTCGCTTGGCCCCTGCAGCACGTTTGTCGCCTAAGTCTTTCGTTTTGTCCCCGCCAGCAGCAGGCAAGGCAACTTGTTTGGCTCGTTTGCTCGCTGGTCCGTTAAATAACCCAAATTTCAGATTTAAATGCTGCTGCGACAGCTTTTCCTCAGGGGTTGACCAAATAAAAAGTGTGCAAGGAAATCGATTTGAGTATTGAGTATTGCAATGAGGCAACCTGTTAATTTGTTTATGCAATGACGGACAGCTGACCCACATCCGCAGTCGCCTTTTCCCAGGCTGACCCATTTCGGTAACCAGCTCCTGGCCCCCTCCGTCTCCCCCCTTGGTGAATTCGCAGAACCAGACCTGGGAACCCAACAAGTGTCGCAATGTTCTAATTAAAATTAATTTGTTTGTGTTACTTGGAATGACCGACGACCGCCTGAGCTTAATGTTCTAGATGATGATGGTTATAATAATGGTGTGGCTAAGCCCGGACTAAAGCGAAATATGAATGAGTTAAAGTTAATTGCCGCTAGACATCGGGTGCTAAAGTGTTCTTCGGGCCGCATGTGAGTGGTGCATATGAATTACATATCTGTTTTATGAGAACAATGAAGAGAATGACATTTATGTTGTGGGAAATGAGTTGAAGAACCGTTACGAAAGCCACCCGATCTCGAAAGTGTTAAGTGCAACCGGAATGGAGCTGCATAATTATTAGAATGTTGCCCCATTAAGTGATTGAGAAACATTTGCATTGAAATCATCGATGGAAAGGAATGGGAAAACAATCAAATAGATAGAAAAGAAATGAAATTTTTATGGTTTTTTGATAATTTGTATTCTATTAAATTGATGTTTGTAAAACCTAAAACGTCTGTAAGTAAGGTATTTAGTATTTAATAAAATAAAAATTTTACTCTCCTAATTGTTAAATTAATTTTAATTAAGAAATATTAACAAAAGACTAGAAATTTCTTATATATTTTCCTAAACAAAGTTAGTCAAAACTAAATTCCATATTTTATTGCTAGGAAATATAATTTATTTACCTAATTTCTGTTTTTAACTCAACAAAAGCTGCACTCATTGTTACCAATTTTTAATACCTTTGCAAAAAGATTAAAAAAAGCTGATTGCAAATCGAACTTTATGTTTTTTTTAAGCCGCTGGCCTTTAATATTGTACAATAACCCAATTTTGGGTGGTATTCCAGTTTTTTTTTTGTTTTGCCAACTCCACTTAGGGGAAACCCTCCAACGCAAACAGTTCACACCAAAGTGAGCCAGAAACTGCAAGTAAATAATAGAAATTGCGAGCTCAAATTACAACTGCGGCAATAACAAGAAGAGAGAAGGCAACTGCAACGAAATTGGAATAAAACTAAGCCACAAATAAAACAATAAACCATCCAGTGCCTACAAGGGGCACCGCAGCCAAAGTCTCCATCTGCAGCAGAAGATGCTTGGCGACGGCCAAGATTTCACTGCATCTGCATCTGAATCTGCAGCAACAATGATAATTTCTCGCTGCAGGAGATCTTCCGAAAAAAAGAAAGAAAAATGAAGCTCGGAGAAATGTCAGCGAGTCACAGATGGCAATCAAAGTGCACAGAAAACAACATTTGTGCACTTTTATAATTGAAATATATATAAATATATTTTATGTTGAATAATTTGTGAAGCCTTTATATTTTTCGTAATTTTAACAAGATTTATTCAAAACAAAACTTTCTAGTTCTTCAAGTAGTTACTTATTTATTCAGGCCCTAACACATAATATATAATTTTATTAATAATTTTGTTTTATGCATTTTCATAGCTTAAAAAGAAAATAATTATGGTTCCAAAAGAGTTCTTTTTAAACTGAAAGCAGAATAGATTTATATTACATTATATATCTGTTATTTTCTGCCGTATATTAAAAAAATATATTAACAAATACACTTTAATATTTCTATCCAAATATTTATCCCTTCATTGCGCTAATTTTTCTCTTGGTGTGCATCCTCTTGTCACTTGGAACGCACTCTCGGCGGGGTTGTCTTTTGGGGCACAAGCGACTCAAGCCGTGGGCAAACAAAAAATGCTTAATTATGTCATGAGGGTGGGAACAAAAGCGGCAGCAATAGAAAATAATTTGCAAAAGCTGATTGCAGCCAGGCCGAGCTAGAGTTGAAGCAAGTGTTGGAGCTGGAGCTGAGGCTAGAGATTGAGATGGAGAGAATCCACGACAGGCAGACAGTTGAATGCATGTGGAAAAGTGTTGCAACTGCACATGAAAATCGCAGTCGAATGGGCCACGCGACAAACGTAGAAAGTTTTTGTTTTTTTCGGTTCGCCACGGAATGGCGCCAGTTCTGCCACGCCCCCTCATCACAAGACCGCGTCTCGCCCCCTTTTGGGATTCGCTTGGCGGTTTTCACGGATTTTCCAATTGTTGTTTGCAACGGCAACGACGCTTTTCCGTTTTCAGCGGTTCTCAGCGTGCGCGAAAATTTGCATGCCCAAATAAACAACAAGACGCGACAATTTGTCAAAGTTTTACTTTCCTGCACAGTACATGCTATGCCATATATAGTAATCTGTAATCTCTGGCGACCCACATTTCAGGCCACTCCGGCAGCAGCTGTGCGTTTCACACGCTGGATGGCGTCGCTGCGGAAAGCGAAGGTGTGCGCTTCATCCGGCTGCGCGAAGACGCCCAGGTGGGCAAAGAGATTCTCCGTCTGCAGGCCTTTCCACGCTCCACGGCCTCACTGAAGGGAGCGGATGCCAGTGGGGATCACAAGTACTTTAACCTGACCGAGTACAACTCCACCATGTTGGTGGTTACGCTGGCCAGATCACTGGAAAGGCTGGTTGATCGGGATGTGCCCAGGAACCTGCTCAAGTTCCGTATCCTTTGTGCCGGCAAGCAGGAGAAGATTGAGGAGGTAAGCTATACTTAGAATGAGTTGATAAATATTACTTAATTTAATTCTCTTTATATGGGCTTCCAGGGTAGCTACCTGTCCATCACCGTGTATATCGAGGACGTAAACGACAATGCGCCCGAGTTTCTTAACGTGCCGTATGTGGTTGATGTGGATGAGAATACCTCCATTGAGAGCATTATCTTTGAGGGAGTGCAGGCGTTCGATCGCGACAAGCCGAACACTCCCAACTCTGAGGTGCACTTCAGCATGTCCACCGTGCCGGAGCAACTGTCGGCGGACGGCAGTCCGTACTTTGCCCTCAAGAGTCCCCATCGACCGTTGCTGATCCTGAAGCGAGAGCTGGACTTTGACAACGGCATTCGGCAGTTCAAGCTGCCCATCTTTGCCTGGGATCGAGGCACTCCAGCCAACCAGGCTAATACCACGATTACGATCAATGTGCGGGATGTGGACGACCTACCACCCAAGTTCACTGAGGGCGTGTATCGGACTCGGCTCAATGAGTTCTATCCGATGACCGGTGTTCCCATTAGGATTCCCTTGTATTTTGCCCCACCCATTATGGCCTTCGATCAGGACTCACTGAACGCCTCGCTTGTGTATGACATTATCTCAGGCAACGAAAGGCAGCTTTTCCGAGTGAATCCACACAACGGCGTCATGTATCTGCAGAAGGAAATCGATCTGGAGGAGGAGAGCCTGCCGGGCAATACATTTGTCCTGCAGTTGGAGGCGCGTCAAAAGGATAATCCCCTAAAGAAGGCCCTAGCACGGTGAGAATTAAATTCATATATAATTATAAAGAAATAAAATTAAATGCATATAAATTCCTCCTCAGCATCGAAGTGGAAGTTTTGGATCTGAATGACAATGTTCCCGAGTTCGAGGCGGATTTCTATAACATTTCCATAGTGGAGAATCTGCCCACGGGCTTCAGTGTGCTGCAGGTGAATGCCGTGGATCGCGATCAGGGCGAGAACTCGGAGTTTCTGTACAATTTGGTGGAGACGAAGGATGCGGCGGGTGCTTTTCGCATCGATTCCCGTACAGGATGGATAACAGTGCGAGATGATCGCTTGCTGGATCGCGAGCAGCGAAGATCCATCCAGTTGAATGTGGAGGCGCTGGAGAGGAATCCCTCTTATTTGGATGACAAGCATCTGAAGGTACCGGGACCGAGTAAGGTGCAAGTGGAAATCACCCTGCTGGACACCAACGATAATACGCCAAAGTTTGAGCATGGAAATCTGTATGAGTTCAAAGTGCCCATCACCGCTCCCACGGGCTATGTAATTGGACAGGTGGCGGCCAACGATCCGGATGAGGGTCCCAATGGCAAGCTGCTGTACGAGTTGCAGCGTCCGAAGGGCAGTGGCTATATCCCATTTCGGCTAGACAATAAGAACGGAACCATTTACGTGGGCGGACCCCTGAGAAGAGGCCGCATCGCAGTCTTTGTGGAGGCCAGCGATCAGCCCACTAATCCCTCGGAGAGGCGATTCTCGCTGGCGGTAATCACCATTGAAGTATATGCCACCATTGATGACCAGGCCATTGACTTTGTGGGAGCCCCCTACGAATTCTGGGTGGGGGCCAATACGCCGCTGGGCACTTCGGTCGGTCAAGTCCGCACCACACTGATCTATGATGGCGAGGACGAAATCATGTACGATCTTCTGCACACTTACTCCGAGGGAGTGCCCTTTGCCATCGAGGAGCGATCGGGCATTATCACCGTGATCCGAGAGCTGTCAGAGTTCAAGCGGAAGGTCTACCAGTTCGAGGCTGTGGCCAATTACGTGAGTTATCTTTAAAATAATCTGGGTTTTATATAATTGATGGCTGTCTTCCCAGCTCTTTGCCAACTCAACGCAATCGCTAATCATGTCGCGCAGCTCATCTCCGCTGACCACCATTGCCGCCCCGGCTGAACTTAGCGATGAAGGTGTGCTCATCACCAATCTGACCATTCGGATTGTTAACAAACCGGAGCAAAAGGTGCCACTGAGACCTGTCATAGAGTAAGTATCATTTTCACCTGCCCGCAACCTATTGGCCAAACTGGATTAATTGCTTTAGAAAGCTTAATGGGTGTCAGGGAAAAGTGGCAAAATATAATTAAAGAAAGCCGAAAATAGTAACTGGTTGGGTATTTATTTATAAAATATATTTTAATGGCTCCACGCAGATATATGTATGACAATTTCCAAAGATTAAGAGAAGAGACATTAATTCCACTATATGTATGAAAAAATAAACCTCAAAGCAATTAATTCTCGAAGAAAGTTGAATGGGAATCATTTTGTTAAATGACAAATTTTCCAATGAACTAATGCAATCATTAATCATCTCTTTTCCAGGGAGATCAACATGAACATAATAAATTTCCATGTGGAGGAGAACGTGGTCGGCGGCATCATTGGCCAGTTGCTGTACAAAAACGGACTCAACCTGGTTAACAACGAATTGGGCAGTTTCCGGGAAATGCCCGCCTCTGAGGGAACGACCTCTAGAAATCTCACCATGGGCAGCAGGTTCCGCAGTCGGAACCGGAGTCGCAGCTCCAAATCGAAGAGACGGCTTCCCAGACGCTTGGCGGGGGACACAAACCTGAAGCTCCGCTATATCATTGCCAACCAGCAGGAGGTGGTGAACAAGATCTCCATCACCGAGGATGGAACTCTGCTCACCCTGATCGGTCTGGACCGGGAGCAGCAGGCCAACTATGAGCTGACGGTGATTGTGGAGTACAGCACAGGTCTGGTGAGTGGCGCCGGGATCTATCAGGTGAACATCAAGGTGGACGATGTCAACGACAATGCTCCCAAGTTCAATGCCCTCACGTATGTGGGCCTCATCAACGAGAACTGCGCTGTTGGCACAGAGCTGTCAATGAACCATGCGATCCTTATACAGGATGCCGACGAGGGCGTCAATGCGGAATTTAGGGTGCAGCTGCAGGGTGATTATAGCGAGGAATTTAGCATCGAGTATGTGAACAGCAGCTCGGCTCTGTCGGGCAATGCCAGTCATCATAAAATGGCATCCACCACGGGGGCCTTCAACATCTTTAATCTTACGGATCAGTGGAATGACGAGTTTAAGTATCAGGAGCTACACACCACCTTCATGCAGTCCAACTTCAAGCTCAGCTCGGGACCCTATTTCCGGATTTCCTACACCGGCAAGCGGGGCCTGGATCGGGAGAAACAGCAATTGTACAATCTGAAGATCATAGCCGCCGATAGCGGTGGCCTCTCGGGCTATGCTCATCTCACAATCCTTGTGGCGGATGTCAACGATAATCCACCGATGTTTGAGCGCATTTCGGTGTTCAAGGACTCGCGTCTGGAGATCCGCGAGTATACCACCGATATGGAGATCTACTTTGTGGAGAGCTCTAGTGGCCTGGCAGCTCCACAGGCCACGGCTGCCATGATGCTGGCACCGCCTCCTTATCATATTCCCGGATCGCCGAGACTGCATCCGGAGCATCGAGAGCGCTCCGTGAGAGGCAGTGTGGCACTGGGCGTGGTTGCTAGAGCCAAGTCACGCCGCCGAATGGTTCGTGCGGCAACCGTTAAGTGCCCTTTGTTTGCCATCTACGAGGACACCCCAGTGGGAACTAAATTGCTCCAATTGAGTGCCAGTGATGAGGACTTTGGCAAGAATGCCCAGCTGCACTATGAGGTGCGGGGCGAGCAGGTGGAGAGGACACCGGGAATGCCACTGTTGCGTGTTCAGGGAGTGCGATACTTCGCCATCGATAAACTAACCGGCGAGGTATCCGTCAATTATCCACTTGCGGCGAATATAGAGATATGGCTGAACCTGACAGTGACCGATATTGATGGCTTGAAGGACTCAACCTGTCTGAGATTTACCGTAATGGATGTTAATAATCATGCGCCGACTTTCAAGAAGTCCTGGTACAGCTTTGACACCCCGGAAGGGGAGTACAAGGACAGTGTTTTGGGCCAACTGATGGCCATCGATATGGATTTTGGTGAGAATGCCAATATCACGTATACGCTCAATGACCTGCAGCTGCCATTTAGCATAAAGCCCGCTTCCGGAGTGCTTAAAATCAGCGGACAGCTAGATAGGGAGTTAAAGGACAAGTTTAGCTTCCAGGTGATAGCTACGGACAATGCCCCGGTGATGCAGCGGATGTCCAGCAGTGTGGACGTGGAGGTAAATGTCCTGGACATCAACGACAATCGTCCAGAGTTCATTGGCTACGACGATCAAACCAAAGCCGTAAAATACATACCCAATGTGGCGGATCGCACGATGATGTTGCCAGTATACAAGGCGTATCTGGACAGAGGCACACAACCGGGCACTTTTGTGAGACAACTCACCGCCATAGACAAGGACAATGTGGGCAATGGCAATGGCTTGGTCCTGTATTCCATTCGGCATCAGGAAATGCAGGCTCCCCTCTTCCAGATTGACTCCAGAGATGGCACCATCTCCACAGTGTCCCGTATCAATGGCTATAATGACTATGAGCACCTCAATGTTTCGGTTATAGCCTCCGACGTGGGCAGTCCGGCTTTATCGGCCACAGCCGTGGTGATCGTTAACCTGCAGGGTCAGGCAGTCACGGATCCGCCCAAGCCCACTCCGAAGCCTGAGCCCCCAGCGAACGTGACCATTTTCCAGCATGCCTACTATGAGGTCAAGTTAGTGGAGAATAACGAAGCCCCCATTGAGGTGATGCGACTCAATCTAACTGCCGGCCTCAATCCCGAAAACTATCGCTGGTCCCTGTGGCTGGAAGAGGGTCTGGATGAAACGGATGCCCATCCGCCCTTCGAGTACGATGCCAAGAACATGCTCTTGTATGCCCTGAAGCCCTTCGACAGGGAGCACATAGCCCGCTACCAGCTACGAATTCGGGCAGATCGATTGAGTCGAGAGGCGAGGAACTTTGCCAGAGTCTCCTATCCGGTGGTGGACGAGCGGATCGAGGGCCTTTCGCCCAACGAGTGTCGCATTCTGGTCCACATTGCGGATGAAAACGATAATGCACCCAAGTTCCGGGGAAACGGGCAGCCAATCGTGGCCGTTCTGCCGCAGAGTGCCAGCTTTGGATACCCGGTGACCAGGGTGGTGGCCACTGACTTGGATGTGGGTCTCAATGCTGAAATCCGCTATCGATTGCTAAATGAACCCACTCGCCTCTTTGGCATCGATGAGCTGTCGGGAAATATTCGCCTCCTGGGCGATCTGCCCCGCGACGAACGAATCTACGGCTTTGATGTGAAGGCCACGGATCGCAGCGGCGCCGACGATGGACGCAGCGGCATTGTCAACGTTTTTGTGTACATCATCGACGAGGCCAGGCAGGTGCGTCTGGTGGTGGCTGGAGTGCCCGTGGATGTGGAACGTCGCATTGACGGCCTGATGGAGGCGCTTAGCGATGCCATTGGAAAGGATGTGCGAGTGAGACTGCTGGAGCCGTATTCCGGAGGACTAGAAGCTGCGTAAGTTTTAATATAAATTATGTAAGATCTAGCAACAGATTTGTTTTAATTAAATCCAAATTGTTTAAATAAACTTAATCAATATTAAATTTTAATCAGATTCCTAGGCTAATTGGCCATTAGTTCCAGTTCCAAAACAGTTTAGTTGAGATTCCTCTAAACGGGTTCCATATTCTTCTCCACTTTTTTGCAGCACTAATGCCTATATCTATGCCGTCGATCCGCACACGAATTCCATTATGGAAATGGAGCAACTTCAGGAGTAAGTCTTCTTCCTTCCCTGTTCCCCCAAATGAAAATCCATTGACCCAGAACTGTCACGGAAATTAATGTTCTTTGAATTGCCTGCTCTCTTGCTATTGCAGCGCCCTGGCCGGTCTCCAACTGGACGCACTGCAGCTGCAGCAGCAGAAACTGGACGGCACCAAGTCGATGCCACGAATTATTGAACTGGCCGAGTTCGGGCAGTCGCCGAGACCCACGCACGCCTCCGCAGCGAGCTTCATGGGAGGATTGGAGTTTGTGACGGTGGTTCTCCTGGCTTTGGTCACCCTTGGGGCATTGATAGCCGCCTGCTGTTACCTGTGTCTGCGCCAGAAACGGTATGATTGAGTATGGAGTGGGCCAACTGCAACCGAAAGACTGTAGCTATAGATGCCTTTTTTTATGTTAGCCATAGATTGTGTAGTGTTAGCCTAAGCTGAAGGCCACATAATAAATCTTAAGTCAATCGCATTCGTTGTTGTTGCTGATGTTGCTGACGTTCTTGGTATTGTTGCTGCCGCTAATGGCCAAGTTGGTGTTTTGCTGGTCTGCTTGGAAACCGGCTGGCTTTAGGCCTCTCCTGTCCGATTAAATTATAACGGTAAAAAGCAACAAACACAGATATCAGCAGCAACAATCGAAGCGACAAACGTGAAGGCAATTAGACGAAGATCATGCGACATCAACTGCAACATCATCCCAAATGGGAATGCCACTCAAATCGCCACTCAGCTCATCAGGTCCAACTTGATCGTGCACTGCGATAAAATAAGTTGATCTTCTATCTCTCAACAGCTTAGCTACAGTGACAAAAATTTTATTAAAATTTTAAAGTGCTTTTTTTTATAACTAAAGTTTTTTATTTTTATAATAAATTAATAATTATAATTTATACCTCTAATTTTTCCTTTTTGCAGACGCCTTTGGTCACAGCGTGATTTCTCTGCCTCGGATGCCGGTCTCACCTATACCATCGCCGACATTGGATCCAGTCGCGGCCAGAAGCAACGCCGCCAGCGGCAGCAGCGGCACACCCAGCGCTGCAGCAAGGGCAGCAGTACTGGCAGCCAACGGCCCACTAGTGCCTTCATGCCGGAGTCCGTATGCTCTTCAGCGCAGACGCAGTCGACGGCCACCGCCACCGAGAAGCTGGAGCAGCAGTTGCATCATCATCATCAGCAGCAGGCGATGGCCACGCAACAGCAGCACCACCAGTACCTGAACGAGTGAGTGGCATTCAAGTCAAACGTGTTCCTAATGATGACCATCCTCGCTACACCGAATATCCGCAGGCAACAGCGCCAGCAGCAGCAGCAGCGGGAATACATCGATGTGCCACTGCCCAAGTCCATTGCCAAGGCTGCAGCAGCAGCAGCCGGGGGAGCAGGCGGAGCTAGTGATGGCACAGTGGGCGTTGGTGGCACTCCGTTTGTGCTCAAGTACAACGCCTGTCAGCCGGTTACCAATCTGTGAGTACATCTAAATAAATTACTTTTTAAAATGTGTCTAAACTAGTTTGTACTCCTGTCAAGCTAACTGTTTTCAATGGAGTTAGGTAACTACTTTTTACTTTAATAATAGGTTACAATTTTTAAATATTTTTAAAATTATGTAAGCTAACTTATAATAATATTCCACTTTTGCCACAGCAATAATTACGAGACGTCGTTGTTTTCACTACACTCGACGGGCCAGGACTCTGGCGTGGAGTTCCTAAGCAGTCGCGAGCTGTACGAGACTTCGCCGGACTCCTTCCAGCATAGTGGCTCTAAGCGTAGTAAAAATCCGGAGGTACTCTGTCCCAGGCATGCCAAGGCTCACTTGGAGCTACGCCAACATCCGCCCAACACAGACAGCAGGTTAGTCGTGAGCATCAAAAGTATTGATTTTTAATTTAATCATTGCCTTCGCCTTGGCAGTGACACCTACGAGGACTCACTGAAGACCGATGAACCCTTGGTGGCTCACAATTGTCGCGATCACCGACAACATCCACAGAACCACCATCCGCATTACCAAAACACTCGCTTCGAGAAGCGCTCCTGTGTGCGGCACTCGTTCTCCGGGGTCAAGGACGACCTTATGCAGCACTCGCCGCAGATATCGCTGCGCCCACGGGGCCATGCCCTTCGCAACTCAATGAACGACCTGGAGCAGCGGCTGCATAATCTGGAGCAGTCCTTTCGCCGGCCGCTCGAATTTAGCAAATCGAACTCGTTGTTTTAGTATTTAGTTCGTACAACTACATAGAAACGCAGTGCAATCTTTAGTTTAGTCAGCCTAGCTTAGATGTTTATTAATAAGAAACACGAACGCAGTGCAATAAATCGAAGAATTCTACAAGATTTAATTGTCAAAGTATTTGCGGAACTCGAGGCAGCCGGCCCAGTTGGCCTCCCATCCGGGCGTGAGCTTCTTGGCGTTCTCGTACCACTTGGCCACGTTGGAGTATCGCTTGAAATCGAAGCCAGCCACATCGAAGGTGGAAACGGTGGCCAAAAAGGCGATGTCCGCCAGGCTGTAATCCTCGCCACCAGAATAAGTCTGACCCTCCAGGAAAGTGTTCAGGAACTCGAAGGCCACTTCGATCTTCTTGAATGCCTCGGGATCAGCTGGCTTCTTGAAGAAGATCTGCGGGTAGTAGTACTCCGCGAAGCTCTTGTACAGCGTACCCATATCAAAGTAGAGACGCTGATTAATCAACGCCTGCCTCTGGACATCCTTGGGATACAGCTTATCGTCCTTGCCATACTTCTGTACCAGGTAAACCATAATGGCTCGCGACTCCCACAGGGCGAAGCCATTGTCGTGCAGCGTGGGGATCGTGTGCTGGGGATTGATCTTTATGTACTCCGGCTTCAGCTGCTCCCCGGCACGGGTGTTGATCACCACCTTCTTGTCGAACTCCACGCCCAAGGCCTGGGCCGTCATCAGGACAGAGCGGCAGGGCGCAGATCCGGGTCTGTAGTATAGGTCCATTTTGCAGCTGAGAATTTGGAATCTCTGCAAAACAAAAACAGCAAATCATTAGGTTCAAAAGGCATATGAAAAAACACAGCCAATCACTTTCTTTGTTGGCACTTTTATTTTTAGAAAAATAATCTCAAGCTGAAAAAAAAAAATAAATAAATAAAAGGCCCTCGAAAAACAAAAAGTTTTTTGCTGAGATTAGGATTTAATTTGTACACGAAACATTATTGCAAATATTCCAGAAATATTTCCATAAAATAATATTCTTAAAATTGAATTATTTAAATTATTTTCGAGACGGTTCCTACCAGAAATATTCATGCAATTCATCAAAAGCTGTCACAGTGAATGAATAAAAAACGAATAACTAATTACTTTCCCAGCGATTTTGACATGACATAATCTCCATAATGAGAAGGCAAAAACAAATAATAAAAATAAAAATCTTTCCGTGGCTAAACTTACAAACACAAGGGGGCTCCTCTATCGCTGAAGCACGACAAACAACTGAATAATGTTCAGCGATTTAACCGAATTTTATACACATAGGCACACAACAGGAAGATAACAACAAAGAAGAAAAAAATACTATTTCGTGGGCTGATGGATCAATTAAGTTCAGGTGATAATTGACAAATATTTTGGTTATCCGATTCAACTGACTGGCCGTAAGAGAGAGGCCCAGTATAAGAGTATAACAAAAACTAATCAAAATGGAGTAAACAACTTATATTTGTACATAGGTAAACTTACGTAAGGCCAAACCTAGTACAGGTGTTGCTAGAAATTAGATTCTTATCAGAGAGAAATCTCAGCAGCTTACGTTATTCCTATCGCCATATATAGCCCCTATCTTATCGCGCTGAAAAATGTTTGCCGCACGGGTGCCGGTGTCGTACCTCAACGAATTTCACAAGAGTGTAGCACCGGGATCTTATCTCCTTCCAGAAGTCAACGACTCTTCGACCGAATTTCTCTTAAAACAATTCTTAGATAGCGATACTCTTTATTCAATAAGTTTGTGAAATTCGTAGTAGTGTAACATATTTTAGCTTTTTGCTGAATAATAATTGGATGCAAGTCATTGTTTGTTCAAAATTCCACCCAGATACAGATTCTTGTAGTACACACAGCCCTCCCAGTTCTCCTCCCAGCCGGGTGCGACCTTCTTGGCATTATCGTACCATCTGACCACATTCGGATATTTCCCAAAGTCATACTCCGATATCTCGAAAGTGGACACGGTGGCCAGCAGGGCAAAATCGGCCAGGGTCAGCTTGCCCAGAGCGGCGTACTGCTGGCCTTCCAAGAGGGTGTCGAACGTGGCGAAGGCTGCGTCGATCCTCTTCAGGTTATCGGGATCGGCTGGCTTCTTAACGTCCTCAAATAACTGGGGATAGTAGTAGTAGATATAGCTCTGGTACAGAGTTCCCAGATCGAAGAACAGGCGCTGATTGACCACGGCCCTCTGCTGGGGATCCTTGGGATAGACCAATCCATCCTTGTCGTACTTCTCCGCCAGATAGAGCAGAATGGCCCTCGATTCCCAAATGGCAAAATCACCATCCACTAGAGTGGGAATGGTATGCTGGGGATTGATCTTCACAAAGTCCGGCTTCAGATGATCCCCGGCATCCAGATCCACCTTCTTCTTGTTCAACTCCAAGCCCAAGGCATGGGCAGTCATCAGGATTGAACGGCAAGGAGCCGAGTAGAGCATGTAGTAAAAGTCCAACATGATTCTGTAAATTTACAAACGGAATTAATATTTTTAGAATGTTTAAAGAAGTGATTAAATTACTTTTCAGGATATTTTGTCTTTTGTTTTTAATGGGGATTTAAATTGCTTTCACCAATTTCAAGGTTCCTCAACGAACTGTAAAAGCAAAGTAAGGTAAGATTCGGAATTAAATCGGTTTATATACGAAACTGTAAACAAAGGCTACTTGTCTGGCATATTACAGGGTAATGGAACTTTGGGACTTCTGGAAATTTCTGTTGATTTTCTATTGCTATTTCAATGGAATGCCTATCTGTTGATATAGATATCAAGTTGTAAATTCTGAGCAAAGGCAATAACAATATATTAACTAAAAATTGTTTGTTGCTAACCAACAGTTATTGTGCTCTTTTAATTAAACTTCTAGCTAATTATCAGACCAGTCTAGTTGATAACAAAAATGATTTGACATTGTTTACACGGTTAGTTCGCTACTATCATATATTATAGGATTACAGACATTGTATTCATGTATATTATTACTTTTGTATAAGTTAATTACAGGGCAATTCTTTATGTTAGTGTATGTCGAGAATCGAGAAAAATTGTATCATTATTATGGCTTTTCACATGAAAATTTAATACAAAATATATAAAACAGAAAAGAAACAAATTCTCGCTAGTTCAAGCACCCGAACTATCCCACCTTTTTCTGGTTCTATTTTCTATCCAGTTTTATTGACGCTTCCGGCGGCTCTCCCTTGTCCAATTTACACTGACGAGCATCAGCCAAGCCAACGTGCTTTTATTGTTGTTCGCGGGAAAGAGATTCCTGTGATGAAGAGACTCATCGTAATACTCTTCACATGGCAACCGTTTCGACTTCAAGAGAGAAAAACGAGCCGGCAAAACTAAACTTATCCAATTTTTGCTGCCCGCCAGGCCCACACCCGCCTACATATACATACATACATGCATATATAGAATGCAATAAAAAGGTATACACATTTCAATTTAAAAACAGTTTTGCATTTTTATTTTTTGCATTCAAAAAAGCGAACACTCATTTATTGTGCACCGAGACACGCAAATTTGGAATTGTTTTGTATAGTTTGTGTTTGTGAACATGAATAAATATTACATCAAATGTTTGTGGGGTGTATAAACTTGAATATCAGGCTTATTCGAAGTACTTCTTGAACTCCAGGCAGCCGGCCCAGTTCTCCTCCCAGCCGGGAGTCACCTTCTTGGCATTCTCGTACCACTTGTTGACGTTGGCGTACTTGCTGATCTCGAAGCCGGCCACCTCGAAGGTGGATACGGAGGCCACCAGGGCGATGTCAGCCACGGTCAGTGAGTCACCGGCAGCGTACTCCTGTCCCTCCAGGAAGGTGTTCAGGAATTCAAAGGCAGACTCGATCTTCTTGAATGCCTCGGGATCGGCGGGAGCCTTGGCGAACACCTGGGGATAGTAGTAGTTGGCGAAGCTCTGGTACAGAGTACCCATGTCGAAGTACAGGCGCTGGTTGATCACGGCACGCTTCTTGGGGCACTTGGGGTACAGCGAGTCGGTCTTGCCGTACTTCTCCACCAGGTACACAAGGATGGCGCGCGACTCCCACAGCGCGAAGCCATTGTCCACCAGGGTGGGGATGGTGTGCTGCGGGTTGATCTTCAGGAACTCGGGCTTCAGGTGCTCGCCTGCCTGCAGGTTGAGCAGCTTCTTGTTCAGCTCGACGCCGACAGCCTTGGCGGTCATGATGACGGAGCGGCAGGGGGAGGAGCCGGGCAGGTAGTAGAAGTCAGCCATTTTACTAAAAAAAAATTAAAAGAATGTTATTTAATTCATATTATTAAAAAAAAAATCCCTAAGCTTGATTGATTAATTATTAAATTCTGTTAATTTAAATTTGAAAACTTGTAACAAATCCACAAAAACTTAACTATATATCTTCAAAATTAGGCATAATCGTTGCTTAAATACACCTAGCAAGTGGTGTAATTATTTTTAAAGCCCCCATCAATCGTCTTTAGTATGTGAGTTTAGGTTAGTTTTCCACCATATTGTTTCAACTAATTGCAAAAATCACACAGGGCAGATCAGAAGAGATATGCCGTAATTAGACGCGCTCTATAATTTCCAGCTCAGACAAAGCCACGGCTTTAATTGCCAGGTCATTACAGCAATTCACTTGACGAGACACTTTGGCTCCCAGGGAACGGAGTGATGTCATATTAAAGTTTGTTCTTTCATCTATTTGCAGCTAATTTTGGTATTTTTCCATGCTTATTCCTTTTGCTCATTGTTTCTAGTTTTTTTGTAATTTTTTTTTTTGCCAAGACACAAACACACACAGTTACAGTACAATATGGCAAACTTACATTTTTTTGTTTACTGGGAATCTCGCGATGCACACTGTTCCAAATGAGAAGTAGCTATGAACAAAATCCGGAGAGCGGGTCGGCTTTTATAGCGAATTGCTGACGTCGCCATACTGCCGCGGCCGGCAAACAAGAGTTGTTTGCTGCCCCAAAGGTCGGAGGAGGGAGGAGGGTCTTGAGGGAGGGGAATCACCATAAAGAGAGAGACTGCCGCTGCTGCCAGTTGTTGTTTTCGTCTCTACATAGTTGCTTTTGGTTTTTCGCTTTATTCCCGACACAAACACAATTTAATAGCATACAAAAATGTGACGTTGGCTGTGTGATTAATATATAGAGCCGTGTGCAAGTATAAGTGATTTAGTGGCACTGGCACACGTACCTACCCCTACCTCTTGCCCACCCCCTCCCCCCTGGTTTGCCCCAAAAGAAAGCTGCAACTTTCTAATGATCTTCGACTGGAACGGCACCTGGTTGCTCTCTTTAGAGTGCTCATGTGTTCTTCTTTTTATTTATTTTATCCCCTTTGAATTACTCAATTTGCATATGTATACACCTAACATTTTTAAATAATTCTAATGATAATTCTATAGAAAATAATTTTGATATTCTAGGGTTAGTTTCGAATATAGTAGTTTTTTCACACATTTCTTTATTTATTTATTATTCTCAAGTGGTTTGTTTCTTATCTAGATTTCTTCATTAGTAAGTACCGCTGAAATTATGATAAGTTTCAAGGAAATAATTATGATTAGTCATTGTTAGTCAAGTTATTGTTTTTTTTTTAATTTTTCTATTACAAATGCCTTAAAAACATTTTTATCTTTTGCTGTGTACACATTCCTGCATACTTAATGAACATCTGTGCTTGCAGCAATTGCGCTTAAAAATACACTCTTTTATCGAAGCTTATAAAAAAATAAAAAAAATAAAAATATATATATATATATATATATATATAAAATATATATATATATATATATATATATACTAAACAAGAAAAAATAAAGCAAACGAGATAGGAGCAGGCAAAGCCGGCCGGCAAACATTTATATCAGACAAACAGCAAAACGGCAACAGTTGGGTGCGATTCCCGAGTAAAATTTATAAGACTCATACTGTACTCGCCACCAACTAATATGGCCACATAAATAATACCATGGGCTTGCCAAAATATCAGTTAAAATATGACTCAGACTGTTATAAAATATGGGCAAAACCCAAGTAAAATTACGAACTACCCTCAGTCCTTTAATGTGTTATTTCTACATCAAAGTGACATGCAAATACCAAATTCTAGGTGTCCATTTTTGATGTAATTATCCTGATGGCCACAACAATCAATCGATCGATTTTCTAACCCCAGAAACTTGTTTGTAATTCTACGACCTTGGTCAGCTAATGACCACATAACATGAGAAGGTAAATAAAGCCGAGTTAGCCATTCCTTACTACGAAAAACATATTACCAGATATAACTGGTGGCAAGACACCTCTCGAATATTCCGACGATTATTCGCTGGGGGTGGCTATATCGCCCAAAAAACAGCTCTATTTATCAGTTTCACAATTGACAATACCAACTATCAGCATGACCTGCGAAAATTTCAATAACAAGTCGAAAAGAGCATATTCGTGGGGACACGTCAAACATTTGCTCTCTTAACATCCAGAACAATCCACCTCGGTTGTGAAATCGCAGGGAACACGAAAAACCCACAGAGACCCCCGGACGCCCCCTGGAAATTACTCATTTGAACATAACGCCAACATCCATCCACTGATTCATGGGAATTACTATTATTTTAAGGGAAAGAAGTTCGCCAATAACTGGTTGCCTTAATTCACTAAAAAAAGCCGGCCCAAATGTAGAGAAAGGTCACAGACAGTGTTTATTGTTTGGATCAAGAGAACCAGTTAGACGGCATTGGCCAAGTATGATTCACAAACAATCAAAAAGACAAGCCGCCGCACAGAAATGAAAAACCCAAAACTATTTAAAGAGACTCGGGCTAAGAGAAGCGATTGAGGGAAGAGTATCTAAAGAGATCTCTGGGTATCCGTATCAAAGATCCGGAGAGTCGGCCGGTTTGCCATATAATAGCATATGTATATAGACTTGATATATATATTTATTTGCACATATATATATATTTGCTCGATTCCGCTTGCCGGCAATTTGTATTTTGTGTACAGCTGCGCTTGAGTCTGCTTCAGTCTGATCTCGATTTGAGAAAAGGCAAAGTATAAGCGAATAGAAAAGTAAAACCGTTTTTATAACGCTTCAGGCTTTATTCTGAACTCCCCTCTTTATATTGAAATCGTATTATTGCAGCTAAATAAATTCCATAACTTGAATGTTTTGAAATAAAACTGTTACCTATTGGCATGAATATCAGTGTAGTCACACCTCCAGCAATCGCATTATCATTTCAATTTAAATTGCAGGTTCATTCATAGCTTCTATCTTTTTTAATGATTAAATATTACCGGGATTTGGTGAAATAGTCTCTGTGCACTAAGCCTCCTGTAGACTTCACTTAAATGGATTGCCAAGTGAAAACTTTAAAGATATGTCAATTCTAAAGATAACCTACATAACTCCAGTTTTACAATACCATCTGCCCCACATCACTCACATATTTTATGACTCATTATAGCTCATCATCATACATCATTAAAAACCTCGGTTAGTTACTATCATAAAATAATCTAACTCTTAGTACAAGTGCTTTAAAGATTATCTATGACTCCTCCACTCCTGCAATAATAATTAGTTCTACGTGAGTCACAGTACGTGGCCCAATATAATGTACACCCGAAATATGAAAAAAGTTTGTTCTAACCATGACAAGCAGCTTTCCGAACACAAGAAACAAACACGGAGCGAAGCACAAATAAACAAATGGGGAGAGATAATTTCACATGCAACTGGCTATAAAAGTAACCTCCATTCCCGGCATTAGGCAGTCTTCGTTCACGTTTTCAGCGAATAACACATTCAGACATGGATTTCTACTATATGCCCGGTAGCAGCGGATGCCGCACTGTCCAGATGGTGGCCAAGGCCGTTGGCGTGGAGCTGAACAAGAAGCTCCTGAATACCATGGAAGGCGAGCAGCTGAAGCCCGAGTTCGTGAAGCTCAATCCCCAGCACACCATTCCCACCCTGGTGGACAATGGCTTCTCCATTTGGGAGTCCCGCGCCATTGCCGTATATCTGGTCGAGAAGTATGGCAAGGACGACTCCCTTTTCCCCAAGGACCCCAAGAAGCAGGCCGTCGTCAACCAGCGTCTGTACTTCGACATGGGCACCCTCAACGATGCCTTCGCCAAGTACTACTATCCCCTGTTCCGTACCGGCCAGCCTGGCAGCGACGAGGACTTCAAGAAGATCGAGACGGCCTTCGGGTTTCTGAACACCTTCTTGGAGGGACAGGACTACGTGGCCGGTGACACCCTCACTGTGGCCGATATTGCCATCCTGGCCCTGGTCTCCACCTTCGACATCATTGAGTTCGACTTCAGCAAGTACACGAATGTGGTCAGGTGGTACGCCAACGCCAAGAAGGTCACTCCCGGATGGGATGAGAACTGGGAGGGTCTGCAGCAGATGAAGGCCTTCTTCGAGGCCCGCAAGGCGGCTGCCAAGTAAACGATACTCAGGTTTATACATATATGTATCTATATTTATTAATTGTTTAATTTAATAAAAGAACGCTTAATATTTGTTTATAAATCTACATGTTCTTTTTTGGAAAAATAATTTATGGGATGGGGCACTGAAGTTATTAATTATATGAAATAAATTCATTAGAAAAGGATATTATAAAAACCTAGGAATTAGGAATTAAAATTTATATATGTTTGCACTGTAAATATATATATAATTCCATATATATTTTCCCATTTATACCAGACCCCAACGAAACTAATACGAAAACACAAACAGATGTGTTCCTTCTAAGGGAAAGCTCGTTTTCTCGAAATTGAATTTAATACGTTTTGTGGACGACGCGCACAAACATACAATTGTTTTTTACAGAGAACACAAAGCCTAGAAAATTAATATAATTTCGTATTTGTAGTTGTGCAAATTATCATATTTGTGTGGATGTACAAATGTATTTTCCACAAATACAATCAATTGACATTTCACAGCATATCAAACATACATAAACAGAGAGCTCAGTGCGACATATTTATAGCTGAGAACCCGTGGGGTCCCAATCAGTACTCTTTCTCCTCTCGAGCGGCTAACACCTCACGAACGCAGTTCCCAAAATGGATTTATATTGTGCGCCCTATGTCAGTGCCTGTCGCAATGTCCTCATGGTGGCCAAAGCCCTCGGCCTCGAGCTCAACAAGAAGACGATCAGCACCCTGAAGGGAGAGCAGCTGAGCCCGGAGTTTATCAAGATCAACCCCCAGCACACCATTCCCACACTGGTGAATAATGGCTTCATCCTGTGGGAGTCTCGCGCCATCGCCATTTACCTGGTGGAGAAGTACGGAAAGGACGACTCTCTCTACCCGAAGGATCCCCAGATACAGGCCGTTATCAATCAGCGTCTATACTTCGATCACTCCAACATGTACGGCTCCCTGGCTGCATACTACTTCAAACTTTTCCACACCGGAAAACTTGGATCCGAAGAGGACTTTAAGAAGTCGACAGACACCTTCGAGTTCCTCAACAGCTTCCTCGAGGGACAGGACTATCTGGCCGGCGACCACCTCACCTTGGCTGACATCGCTATTCTCTCGAATATGGCCAACTTTGATGTCCTGGGCTTCAACATTAGCAAGTATCCGAATGTTGCCAGGTGGTACGCTAACGCCAAGAAGGTGACTCCTGGGTGGGAAGAGAACTGGGAAGGCGCTCTGGACTTGAAGAAGAGATTAGACGAAATACAAAATGCATCTCAGTAATTGATTTGTCTTCCTTTTATATTATTTTTAAATAAATAATAAGTATTTTATCTATTAAACGTCAGTTGCTTATTGATACAACAAATAATTTGTGAAAGCCTGACTTGATTTATTTTTTTTATATTTATATTCAGTTTTGTAATTTAAGGTGTACGGGTAATAAAGATTAAGCTGTGGCCATAACAACATATTCTCTGCTTCTCTAAAAGTGCTGAAAATAAAAATACTCTTAACTAGTAGCACATCCACAACATGGCAACAGAACAGAACAAATAAAGAGAATGCTTCCCTTATTCATTCGGAACGTTAGGAGGGAAGCCACATTGGCCCCCCAATCAGTTTCATTTTCGTTCTCAACCGGCCAGCACGGTGTGACTCGGTTCCCGCAATGGATTTGTATTATGCGCCCTATGTCAGTGCCTGCCGCAATGTCCTCATGGTGGCCAAAGCCCTCAACCTCGAGCTCAACAAGAAGGTGATCAGCACCCGAAATGGAGAGCAGATGAGCCCGGAGTTCATCAAAATTAACCCCCAGCACACCATTCCCACGCTGGTGGACAACGACTTCACCCTCTGGGAGTCACGTGCCATCGCCATTTACCTGGTGGAGAAGTACGGAAAGGACGACTCTCTCTACCCGAAAGATCCCCAGATACAGGCTGTAATCAATCAGCGTCTGTACTTCGATCACACCAACATGTACGGCTCATTGGCCGGTTACTACTTTAAAATCTATGCCACGGGGCAGCTGGGCTCCGAGGAGGACTTCAAGAAGGTGCAGGACACCTTTGGTTTCCTCAACGCCTTTCTGGAGGGTCAGGACTACTTTGCCGGGAATCACCTCACATTGGCCGACATCGCCATCCTCTCGAACGTGACCAACTTTGATGTCCTGGGATTCGATATCAGCCAATATCCGAACGTGGCCAAATGGTATGCGAATGCCAAGAAGGTGACTCCCGGCTGGCAGGAGAACTGGGAAGGCGCTCTGGACTTGAAAAGAGTGTTCGATGAGAAAATGAAGTCTTTGCAGTAGCTAAGCGGAATATAATTAAATCAAGTAATATTATTCAACATTTATAAAACAAAACTATTCTCCCTTATATGGAAATTATAGAAAATTATTATAAAATTGTATATAGAAAGCATAATTTATTCGCATGAAAGAAACTCAAGATAAGCAGACCCAATATCTATATCAATAGATGTATATTTGTGTGTCAACGTTTTGTTGATTACTTTACCGGAAAAATAAACCCAATACAGTGAAGAAACATCGAGCAAATCAATTATAAACATTTCATGCGAGATATGAAATTTCACAACCTACTCGCTATATAAATGGGATCCATGCTTGGCCGCATTCAGTTCTGGTTCTCCTCTCCAACGAAAACCATTCAGTAAACCCAAATCCCGACATGGATTTCTATTATTCTCCTCGTGGCAGTGGATGCCGCACGGTTATCATGGTGGCCAAGGCCCTTGGGCTTGAGTTAAATAAGAAGATCGTGAAGATTACCGAAGGCGATAACCTAAAGCCAGAGTTCTTGAAACTAAATCCCCAGCACACAATTCCCACTCTGGTGGACAATGGCTTCTCCATCTGGGAGTCCCGCGCCATCGTCGTCTATCTGGTAGAGAAGTACGGCAAGGACGATAATCTTTTCCCCAATGATCCCAAACAGCGGGCCGTTATTAATCAACGCCTGTACTTCGATATGGGAACCCTTCACGATTCCTTTATTAAGTATTATTATCCCTTCATCCGTACCGGCAAACTCGGACCCGCCGAGAACTTCAAGAAAATTGAGACCGCCTTCGAGTTCCTGAACACCTTTCTGGAGGGCCAGGTCTACGTTGCTGGCAACCAATTCACAGTGGCCGATATCGCCATTCTGTCCAGTGTCTCCACCTTCGAAATCGTCGAGTTCGACATCAGCAAATACCCGAATGTGTCCAGGTGGTACGCCAGTGCCAAGAAGACAACTCCGGGATGGGACGAAAACTGGGAGGGTCTCCTGCAGATGAAGGCTATGATCGAGGCCCGAAAGGCTGAAGCAAAATGAAAAAGATTTAAAATTTTTTATTTATTCTTATTAATATTTATTGATTAAAAGAGCGAAGCAAAATAAAAAAGATTTAAATTATTTATTCAGTCATATTAATATTTATTGATTAAATATATTTATCTAAGAGAATGTTAACTCATTGTAATTCACATAGACAAACTATCCTATACAAATTATTTACTCGAAATTTGTTTGCCATAATGAAAACAAACACAAACAATATACATACAAATAACGATGACAGACACTTTTCTATGACTTTCAAAGAGAGATATGGCATTTTGCTATATAAAAGAGAGCCTCAATTGGGTGTATTCAGTTCGGTTTTTTCTCTTCAACGAAAAGCACGCAGTAATCACGTTCCCAAATGGATTTCTACTACACCCCAGTTGGCAGTGGGTGTCGCACGATTATTATGGTGGCCAAGGCCCTTGGAGTGGAACTGAATAAGAAGCACTTAAGCCTTTCGCAGCAAGAACACCTAAAGCCAGAGTTCTTGAAACTAAATCCACAGCACACCATTCCCACTTTGGTGGACAATGGATTCGTCATCTGGGAGTCGCGTGCCATCGCCATCTACCTGGTTGAGAAATACGGCAAAGATGATTCTCTCTATCCCAAGGATCCCAAGCAGCAGGCTGTGATTAATCAGCGACTGTACTTCGATCTAGGAACCCTTTACGAAAGCTTTGTCATGTACTACTATCCCATATTCCGCGCTGGCCAACCACCCAACGCTGATAACTTCAAGAAGATCGAGGCGGCCTTTGGATTCCTGAACACCTTTCTGGAGGGTCAGGAGTATGTGGCGGGTGATCATCTTACTCTGGCTGACATTGCGATCCTGTCCAGTGTCTCCACCTTCGATATTGTTGACTTTGATATCAGCAAGTACCCAAATGTGGCCAGATGGTATGCTAATGCAAAACGGATAACTCCCGGATGGGACGAGAATTGGGATGGACTTCGGCAAATGGTCGAAAAAATCGAAGGCCTGAAGGACAAGGCAAAGTAAAGAATAAATGTAAATTATTTATTTCAATAAAAATAAAGGTATTAATAAATGAAATATTTTTGTTCCTGAAAATATAATATAATTTAAAGGAAAATACAAATAATGCAAGTTTATAAATTTGGTTTTATTTTAAATATTTAGAAAACTAAAGAGAGTCCAATAATACTATGAAAGTAACCTAGTAAACAGCTTTGATAACAGATCTCTTCGCTTTTGTTTTTAACCCCTCTTAGGTGTTGTCAACTGCCTTGACAAAATTGATAAGAACGAAGAAGTTTATATATTCCCAAGTAGCTTTTGTTATCGCAAACATTTAACAACAAAAATTGAGCAAACGGAAGAGTTAAAGATACACACGGATAATGTAACAATAAGATACTTTTATATAAGTGCAAGCAATTTCCAACAGTCGTTAGTTCTGGCTCTCCTCTCCACCGAACAACACACAATTGCCACCAGCATGGATTTTTATTATTCTCCTCGTGGCATCGGATGCCGTATGGTTATCATGGTAGCCAAGGCCCTCGGCGTGGAACTAAACAAGAAGATCCTGAACACTTCGGAGGGGGATCAGCTGAAACCAGAGTTCTTAAAGCTCAATCCTCAGCACACCATTCCCACACTGGTAGACAATGGCTTTGCCGTCTGGGAGTCTCGCGCCATTGCCATCTATTTGGTGGAAAAGTACGGAAAGGACGACTCCCTCTTTCCCAAGGACCCCATGAAGCAGGCCGTGGTAAACCAACGGTTGTACTTTGACATGGGTATTCTGTTCGACTCCTTCGTCAAGTACTACTATTCCCTCATCCGCACGGGCCATTCCGGAACGGAGGAGGACTTTAAAACGATCAACAGTGCCTTTGAGTTTCTGAACACCTTCCTTGAGGGCCAGGACTACGTGGCTGGTGATCATTTAACTTTAGCTGATATTGCCATCCTCTCCAGTGTCTCCACCTTCGACATTATTGAGTTCGACTTCAGCAAGTACGCGAATGTGGTTAGGTGGTACTCCAACGCCCAGAAGGTGACTCCTGGCTGGGAAGAGAATTTGGAGGGACTTCTGCAGTTAAAGACATTCATGGAGTCCCTAAAGTTGCAGCGGAATAATTGAGGAAAAATATTTCATTAATTATGTCAATGACTTAAATAAAATATAAAATAAGCATTTGCATTTAGATATACCCTTTAGGATCAGAATGACAGGCTTTTAATTTTGGTGGCAGCATTTACATACCTTCGAATATCTAAGTTTGAACACAGAGTACAACAAATTGTTTACTATTTCAGTCATACTATTTTTTTTCTTACTACCATTAACAAGGGCGAAAAGCGAACATTGACTCTGCATAATTTCCTAAACTATTACAACAGGTGCTCTCTCTTTTTTACGTTTCGGTTCTCTGTTGGACAGGTAATTCAGCAAAAAGTTAATTAACTCATATGTATATTCTGACCCATACACTTGTTTATTTCCCAAACAAACGAAATACGCAAAAAAAAGTTCTCTCAGACAGACATTATAGTATATAATAAATTGGAGTGGACCACTGAAAGCCATAAGTTAAATTTATTTATTAAATGTCTTAATACAAAAATGAATAAAGCAACACTTGGTGTCTTCTAAGGGTTTAAAGCAAACATTAAATGCTTGAAAAGATTTCAATATAATAATACTAATTTAAAATATAAATTTCCAAGATAATCATTTATGAAAACGAGAATCAAAGCCATTTCAATCACAGGACCACTCTAATGTACCCAGAAATATAATCAAACTGGTAGATACTTCACAACAAGTTTGCTTTAAAAGTGGGAAGTTCTGCTGATGTCTTACTAGTTGTTTTACTTCACTCCCACGGGCTTGACAGAACCATCGCCATGCCCAACTTGGATCTCTACAACATGGCCGGTTCGCCGAGCACTCGAGCCATCATTATGACGGCCAAGGCAGTTGGAGTGGAACTAAACTCGATCAACGTGAATACCTTTGTGGGGGAGCAGCTGAAACCGGAGTTCGTGAAAATCAACCCGCAGCACACCATTCCCACCCTGGTGGACGATGGACTCGCCATCTGGGAGTCCCGTGCCATCGTGACTTACCTGGTGGAGCAGTACGGCAAGCCGGACTCCTCTCTCTACCCCAAGGATCCCCAGAAGCGGGCTCTGATCAACCAGAGGCTGTACTTCGACATGGGCACCCTTTACGATGCCTTTGGCAAGTACTTTTTCCCCCTTTTACGCACTGGGAAGCCGGGAACCCAGGAGAACTTGGACAAACTCAAAGCAGCCTTTGGACTGCTCAACACTTTCCTGGAGGGTCAGGATTATGTGGCCGGCAGCCAGCTTTCAGTGGCAGATATCGTTATTTTAGCCACCGTTTCCACCATCGAAATGGTTGATTTCGATTTGGAGAATTTTCCCAATGTGGAAAGATGGTACAAAAATGCACAGAAGGTGACCCCGGGCTGGGATGAAAATCTGCGAAGAATACAAGAAGCGAAAAAGTTTTTGGCTGCCAGCTTAATAGAGAAACTACCCTAAAATTTGAAAATATCTTTGTATGTAAATAAATAACAGCATGTGCTCATGAAATTAATATATATAATATATATCAGCAGCTTCAATATTATTCTGAAAAATACTACCTAAAAAGGTTCACTCTAATGTGCCCAAAAATATAACCTTTTTATTGTTTAATAGCCTGATAATAATCAATATAATATGGAATATAATCTATGAGATAAATAACTACCTTGATAATTGCCTTTTTTCGGCAAAAGGCAGATTAGTTTGATCAATCCACTTTCACGGGTTAGACGCAATCATTGCAATGCCCCCTCTGGATTTCTACAATACGGCTGGTTCGCCTGACACTTTGGCCGTTATAATGACAGCCAACGCAGTGGGAGTGGAACTAAACTCCATCAACGTGGACACCACTAAGGAGGAGCATCTTAAGCCGGAGTTCGTGAAAATCAACCCGCAGCACACCATTCCCACCCTGGTGGACAATGGATTCGCCATCTGGGAATCTCGTGCCATTGTGATCTACCTGGTGGAAAAGTACGGCAAGCCGGATTCTCCACTCTACCCCAAGGATCCCCAGATACGTGCAGTAATCAACCAGAGAATGTACTTTGACATGGGCACCCTTTACGATGCCTTTGCCAAATATTATTTCCCAATTCTGTGCAATAAAAAAGAGGATGTCGACAAGAACTTGGAGAAACTCAACGCTGCCTTTGCGCTGCTGAACACTTTCCTGGAGAGTCAGGATTACGTGGCCGGCAGTCAGGCATCCGTGGCTGACTTCGTTATCTTCGCTACCGTCCTCGTAATCAGAGTCATTGATTTTAGTTTGAAAGAGTTTCCCAACGTGGACAGATGGTTCCAAAATATGCGGAATGTTCCTCTGGCTTGGGCACAAGATCTTAGAGTATTATGCGATGTGAAAAAGTATCTTTGCACCAACTTAAAAAAATAGCTGCCTTCAATTACTTTTAAATATTTTTATTTCCACAAGGTATATTTCTTATCAACTATAGTTACTCTTATCTATATCTTGAGCACTATTTAAAAAAAAAGTTTAGGGGTTAATGATATAAGAATTCTATTTTATTTACTTTTATTTTATGTCCCACAGCCATCCAATGAAGTACTTTTTAATTGAAACTAAAAATAAAAGAATTTTCAACAATCATTAATATTATTAATTAATTATATTATAAATAAGTAATTGGCTTAAAAGTATCTTTTAGATTTCTAAACTTTTTGAATGATTCATTCACACCAAAACTTTTTCCTGTTACATATTTAGCTTTAAAACTTACATATTCACTATCAAGGCTCACTAAATTCTGTTACTAAATATTGTTTATTTTCTCATGAAAATGAAATAAGCAAAAAAGTGAATTCTAACAATGACAAACACTATTAGCTCATAATTATAGTGTGCCTGATAATGGCTTGCCAACTTTGCTATATAAAGAGAAACCCAGCTAGTGTGAAATCAGTTTACTTTTTGCGCTCTACCGAGACGATAACACAATCACCATGCCCGCTATGGATCTGTACAACATGCCTGGGACTCCGACCACTCGTGCCGTAAAGATGACGGCCAAGGCAGTGGGAGTGGAACTGAACTCTAAGTTCATCAACACCTTGGAGGGGGACCAGCTGAAACCGGAGTTCGTGAAGATCAACCCGCAGCACACCATTCCCACCCTGGTGGACAATGGATTCGCCGTCTGGGAGTCGCGTGCCATCTTGATCTACCTTGTAGAGAAGTACGGCAAGCCGGACTCCCCTCTCTACCCCAAGGATCCCCAGAAGCGGGCTCTGATCAACCAGAGGCTGTATTTCGATATGGGCACTCTTTTCGATAGCTTGGCCAAGTACATCTTTCCCCTGTTCCGCACCGGCAGCCTGGGAGATCAGGAGTCGCTGGACAAATTCAACTCTGCCCTGGAGCTGTTAAATACCTTCCTTGAGGGCCAGGATTACGTGGCTGGAAGCAAGTTGACAGTGGCTGACCTTGCCATTTTGGCCACTATCTCCACCATCGAAATGATCCAGTTTGACCTGCAAAAATTCCCTAACGTGGACAGATGGTACAAGAACGCCCCGAAGGTTGCTCCAGGCTGGGATGAAAATCTGGAGGGGGTAAAGCAATTGAAAAAGTTCATTGAGGAAAGGGCGGCGGCGGCGGCTGCCAAGCAGTAAAATGTATAGATATAATCACTTAAAAATAAAGTTCCTAATTTATTTATAATATAAATTATATGTTTTATTTATTTTCCTATGGGATAATTCTAGCAACTAGGCATTGCCATTTTTAAAACATGCTTTAAAACAAATAAAAGTACAATATAAAAATTTCCAGCAAAATAATATAAACTCTGCTAACCTAAGGATATAAAATATTTAACTGAAATACAAAATATTTTTTATATGCTTTAAAAGGCAACGTAAAAACAAACTATGTTAGTACAAAACAAGTATTTATTATTTTAGAGTAAGTAAACAAATCGCCTCGCCCAATAAAATATAACCACAAATAGTTATTACAAAACTTATTTTAATTATTACGTGAAATTAAACGCATTGATTAGACTCTTTTCAGAAAATGCACCAAATTTGCATTAGTTTTTATATATATTAGTAAGCAACTGATAAACCCCTGTAAAACATAGTTTTTATCGTTTTAAATGTTATAATAATTGTTTAGCTTTTATGGAATAAAAATAAAAAGGAGTTACAGATTACTTTTGTTATTGTGATAACACAAACCTGAATGTTTTATTCACCAGCTTGAAGAACCTTATGGTAAATTTTTGGCGCTAAACACGATTCTATGTATAGTTCATATAGTTCAATATTTATCAAATGCTATACCAAATTTCACAATTGGGCTATTTTAAACATTTTTTATTCAAATTTTTCCAAAGAGACACATATTTTTGGACTTTCTAGAACAACAAATATGAAAAAAAATATGTAAAACAATTTATGCATATTATTAAAAATTATAAAAATTATTATATTATGAACTGATATAAAATATAATGGCATACTGATGATTAAACAAGTAAAAACTGAGTTCTAACAATGACAACCTCTATTTGTTTATAGTGATAGCAGGAGCTGATAATTCGTTGGCAGTTTCGCTATAAAAAGGGGCCCCCAGCTGGGGCCAAATCAGTTCAATTTTTCCGCTCTAGCGACACGATTGTACAATAATCATGGCCACCATGGATCTCTACAACATGCCCGGATCACCAAGCACTCGTGCCATATTGATGACTGCAAAGGCTCTGGGCGTGGAACTGAATTCCAAAATCATTAACACCATGGAGGGCGACCAGCTGAAACCGGAATTCGTGAAGATCAACCCGCAGCACACCATTCCCACCCTGGTGGACAATGGATTCGCCATCTGGGAGTCGCGTGCCATCGCGGTTTACCTTGTGGAGAAGTACGGCAAGCCGGACTCCGCCCTGTACCCCAAGGATCCCCAGAAGCGGGCTCTGATCAACCAGAGGCTGTACTTCGACATGGGCACCCTGTACGACAGCTTGTCCAAGTACTTCTATCCCCTGTTCCGTACTGGCAAGCTTGGGGATCAAGAAGCTCTGGACAAGGTTCACTCTGCCCTTGGGTTTCTCAATACCTTTCTAGAGGGGCAGGACTACGTGGCTGGCAGCCAACTGTCTGTTGCTGACCTTGTTATTCTGGCCACTGTCTCCACCTTCGAAATGTTTCCGTTTGACATGAAACCATTCCCGAACGTGGAGAAGTGGTACAAGAATGCCCAGAAGGTTGCTCCCGGCTGGGACGAGAACATGGCAGCCATTGAGCAGGCCAAGAAGTTTGTGGAGGAAAAACTGAAGGAAATTAAATAATTGTTTATTATATATATTGTATTTTAAATAAAGAATAATTTTATTTGTATAATTTTTTTGCATTGTAATTATGACTAGAAGGCCTTTGGGGAAAATGCTTCCTATCGCTTAAATAGATGATGAAATGTTGATAAAGCCAACAAACATATTGAAATAAAGTGTTATTATCTCTTCGTTAACTTTTATTAAAAAAGCAACAAAAAAATAATTAAAATTAATCAATTAAATTAATTCGGAAAGAAAGATCAGATGGAAATAAAAACAAAAGAAAAAGTGTTCTGCTCAGAGAGAAATAGTCAGTCAATTGTTTTCTGCAAGCTCAGACCCAACGTACCCAAACCATTTGACTTGGTAATTTAAAAAAAGTTTTTAATAATTATAAATTCGGTTACGTAAATCTTACATGTCTTGAATGTCGTAACGATCAAATTGAATTTTAATCAGTAGTATAAATGGTACGAATGGCAAGAACCTGAGTATTTGACCAAGTGAATTCAGTGAGCAAAGATCACAACGGACAGTCGGGCAGAATGCAGTCGGAACTTGTGCCCTTCTATAAGAACAAAACTGTTTTCGTAACAGGAGCCACAGGATTTCTAGGCAAAGGTGCACTATCAAGGATAACATACTTAGTGACTTAATATTAATATTACCGAAATACTTTTGTAGTGATCACAGAAAAGTTACTGCGTTCCACGGATGTGAAACGTATATATTGCCTGATGAGACCTAAAAAAGGGGAGAGTGTTGAAGGACGATTTGCCGAATGGAAAAAAAATGGGGTGAGCCACTCCAAGGACATTCGCAAAATTTTAACACTAAAATGTTAATGAAAAATGTGAACAATCCATTCCCAAGCTGTAATTGAAACCCAATATTTTCCCCTACAGCTCTTTGAAGTTTTGCTTGAGAGCAAGCCCAGGGCCTTCGAACTCGTGACGCCCATAGCTGGGGACTGCTGCGCACCGGGTCTGGGCCTTGCCGAGGAGGACCGAAGAACCCTGGTCACACAAGTGCAAGTCGTTTTTCATGGAGCCGCCTCTGTTAACTTCGTGGAACCACTGCACAAGGCTTTAATCATCAACACCCGGGCTGTACGGCTAATGGTGCAATTGGCCAGGGAGATGCGGTGCCTTGAGTCCTTTGTACACATTTCTACGGCCTACTCGAACTGCGTGGTTGACACCATCCACGAGCGCTTCTATCCGGAACACCTGTCCTGCCCCGCGGACAAGTTGCTCGAGCTGAATGAAACACTAAGTGCCGGGCTAATAAATAAGATGAGCAACGCATTTTTGGGTAAATACCCAAACACCTACACTTTCACCAAGGCTCTGGGGGAGCAAGTCATTCAGGAGGAGGCGGGTGACCTTCCAATCGGCATTGTTCGGCCAGGCATTGGTGGGTATTGCTTATAGATCGCTTCAGATAAGCTTATACAAATGTCTTGTTTTTTTTCGTTTTGCAGTTATAAACAGCTACAAGGAGCCTTCGCCTGGCTGGATTGAAGGCATGCAAGGATGCATCAGCATGATTTATGGCATAGCCTACGGAGTTTTGCGCATAATGTGGGTGAATATGAAATCCGATTTTTCAGGTGTTCCTGTAGACTACTGCGCCAACGTGGCCCTGGCTACCGGGTGGCAGTTGGCCAGAAAGGACTACGCAGACCAAGCACAGAACAAAGTGCCGCCCATTTACTCATTGTGTGTCAGGCAGTCGAATTCGTGTTCGTTGACTGAGAGCTTCGCCATGACAGAAGCCCGTCATACAGAAATTCCAAATACCAAAATGATGTGGTATCCTTTACTGCATTCTACCTCTTGTCCCTGGCTCTTCAGCATTGGGACTTACTTTTATCATCTGATACCAGGCTTCTTCCTTGATCTCGTCCTGCGGCTGAAGGGCAAGAAACCGATAATGCTAAAAATTTATAAGAAGATCCACGAATCTGTACATATATTATCGCCATTCTGTACTAGAAAGTTTATTTTTGATTCGACTAATACGGAGCAGTTGTGGCGGTCCATGACGAGCGAGGATCAGCGAATCTTTGATTTTGACATGGGCAGCGTAAACTGGCCAGAGTTTTTAAAAGTAGTATTGGAAGGAATCCGACTTCATATATTCAAGATACCCTTGACGCCGGAGTCCATTGCAACCGGCAAGCGGATGCTCTCGAGGTAATTAATTAATTCATAATATTAATATTAAATCAAATATTATATTAATTAATAATTATTGCAGGTTCTACGTATTGAATTTAATTCTCACCTTTGGAATATATGTGATTTTAGGGGCCCTGGGTTGGTTCCTGATTAAAATGGCATTGTTCTAATACTTATGAATTGTAGCTTTAAGAATTATTGATGGTTTTGGAATAAGTTGGAAATAAAAATTAGAGTATGCATTGAAATATAAGCAAATTGTTTTGACTGAGATAGTAAAAATCTAATAATATCAAATTATTTATTACAAATTCCCAATAACGTATTTGGCTTGGTGGCTAGCATTTAGACACCAGGAGAGAGAAAGCAGTATTTTTTATTGAATCAAACGGAAAATTAAAGAATTTAAAGCTAGAACCACACAATATACTTCTGAAGAAGTTCTTATGAAATTAGCATGTCTGCATCCCCTTTAATAAATAATTTAATTAATTAATTTTCCAAATTTACTTAATAGCGAAGGTCACTTGAAAAGAGTCGCATAAATAGTGTGTTTTCTTGGCAGAGAATTTAAAAATAAAGACTTTGGCTAATTTTCTACACAGTTCTTGTGGTTAGTCTTGCTATATATACATATGTTTTTTCTACTCAAGTTATATACATGAGTTTTGAAACGTCCTTCCCATATACTTGCATACTTTTAGATACTGGAAAATGGGGGAACGTACCTTCCTATCTTAATGACTTTCATATATTTGTAAATATGTATGTAGACTTGATAAGGCTACAATGGCAAATACCAATAACTTTTATTAATGCGAAAATCAGGAAAGATATGGGTTTCATCGTCATTATTTCAGCTAATCTCAAAATGTTTAAAGAAGAGCTCCACTTAGAAAAATTAATAATAACAACTTCTAAAATCGTAAATCGATTTTTCGCACATAAATGTATTTATTTATTTGTTTATATAAAAACTATTTACTTAGGTCTAAAATACATATATGAACATTCGCAAAATCATATGTATGTAAGCCTTACCCTTTTAAAATATAATATAATATTTATTATTTTGTTTTCGCTTTAAATATTTATACCTCGTACATTCAATCACTAAAATTTTGGTTTTCTAGCATCAAAATTAAAATATTAATAAATAAAAAAATATATATAATAACTATAATAGATAAAATAATATTATTAGTTATCAATATTATTCTTGAGTCTTCTAGAACAGAAATAATGTTGCTTATGTGATAATACATAGTTAATTTGGTGACAGGTGATTGCAGCTCCAGTAAGTTCTGAGAATGACCAACATTATTAGTTTGTTATCATTGTAATGACTGATAATTTCTTTGCACTTTTTTTGTATAAAAGGGCACACACCAGCTGGTTCCCAATTCAGTTTATTTTATCACTGCTGTGCATCAGAAGCTAAAATCGCCATAACCATGCCCAAAATGGATATCTACATTAATCCCGGAACTCCGGGCACTCGGGCTATCTTCATGACCGCCAAGGCTCTGGGTCTTGAACTGAACTCCATAATCGTAAATCCGATGGCAGGAGACAACCTGAAGCCGGAGTTCGTAAAGCTCAACCCGCAGCACACCGTTCCCACTCTGGTGGACAATGAGTTCGTCATTTGGGAGTCGCGTGCCATTGTGGTTTACCTGGCGGAGAAGTATGGCAAGCCGGACACCCCACTGTATCCGAGGGATCCCAAGAAGCGAGCCGTTATTCTCCAGCGTCTCTTCTTTGATCTGGACACCATATACAACGCCATTTCTGCCTACTTTTTCCCTATTTTCCGCACCGGCAAGGTGGGAGACCAGGCTGCCCTGGAAAAGATAAAGTCAGCCTTTGGATTTCTCGACTCCTTTTTGGACGGTAAAGACTACTTTGCCGGCAGCCAGTTGTCCGTGGCTGACATCGTCCTGTTGTCCTCCGTCTCCATGGTGGAAATGGTGAAGTTTGATTTGAAGGAATTCCCCAATCTGGACAAGTGGTACAAGAACGCCCAGAAGGTTACACCCGGCTGGGACGAGAACTTGGCGAGCATTAAAAAGTTGCAAAAGTTCGCCGAGGACCTGAGGGCAGGACAGAAGTAATGGAGCCACAAGCTCGGCCAGCGCCGCTGGAACGGAATAATCCGGTACCGGACAGCAGCAGGAGCAGCAGTTCCGCCCAACGGACACCGGCGGACTGGGCTAGAGCACTTCCGGGGCCTTCTAATTTGCAGTGTCAGCTACGCAATATTGTGGATGCAATTAACGATTGCAAATGTTATATAAAAGAATTTATAAAAAATAAATCTACAATTGCTTTCTAAAAATTGTTTTCTTAACAACTAAAAAAAATATATACAAAATATAGCTTTATGGCAAATAAGATAAGAGCAAAACTAAAGAATCATTTCCCCTTTGATTATTTTCAATTGTGTCAAAGCATTAACTTACTTTAAAGAGCAGGGAAGGCTCTATAAAGAAATATTTGTCAAATTGTCAACTCACATTTATGATTCATTCTGTTTATTATTGGAATTAACTAGATTTGTATATTCTTTACAAATATAAATACTTTTAATTACCTTATACCATGAGATATTACATAAATAATAAATTGTATGAGGTAACCAAACTTTGACCTTTAATTTTTAGGTCATTTAACTTCTTTCTTTCTCCACCCCCAACTATAAATAATTAATTTGTAATTACTGCATTCAAAACGAATGACATTTTAAAGTTGATTTAAACTCTCCCACTTTTATACGCATACCCCCAAGTATTTATGTGTGTTCATTATCTGGCCATTAGCAAAGCACTTCTAATTGTGCTAAAGCCTTATCATCGATAAAGCTGACAGCACTATAGTTCTATTCGGAAAAGGTGCCCGACACGGGATGACTATATATGGAAATCGATATGATTTCGGGGGCTCGTAGCTCTGTGGCTATAAAAGCCGCTGTAGTTATTGCCTTGGGGTCAGTTGTGGTTAACTCTCGGCGCTCGCAGGACTATTTAACATGGACTTTTACTACCATCCTTGTTCGGCCCCTTGTCGCTCCGTCATGATGACGGCCAAGGCCTTGGGCGTGGAGCTGAACCTGAAACTCCTGAAGGTCATGGATGGAGAGCAACTAAAACCGGAGTTCGTGAAGCTGAATCCGCAGCACACCATTCCGACTCTGGTGGACAATGGCTTCTCCATCTGGGAATCGCGTGCAATTTTGATATACCTGGTGGAGAAGTATGGCCAGGATGACTCACTGTATCCCAAGGATCCCGAGAAGAAGGCCGTGGTCAATCAGCGACTCTACTTCGACATGGGCACATTGTTCCACAGCTTCGTTCAGGCTATTTATCCCCAGATACGGAACAACGAACCAGCCGATCCGGAGGCCATGAAGAAGGTGGACAGTGCCTTCGATCACCTCAACACCTTCCTCGAAGGTCAAGACTATGTGGCCGGCGATTGCCTCACCGTAGCAGACATTGCCCTGCTGGCCTCAATCTCCACTTTCGAGGTGGTGGACTTTGACATTGGCCAGTATCCGAATGTGGCCAGGTGGTATGAGAACGCCAAGGAGGTCACCCCCGGCTGGGATGAGAACTGGGAGGGCGTTCAGCTGATCAAGAAGTTCGTCGAGGAGAGCCGCCAGAAGGAGTAAAAATAAAAATAAACTGTCCGAAGAATAACCACAAGCCTCAGCACATTGTTACCTTATATACTATAGTTGTATTGTATTCCAACAAATAAAGTAAATCAATAAATGTTATCTACACAAAGGCCCTCGAGTTCTTAAGTGGTTAGTATAGGTCGTGTTTATAAAGTAAATTTTATATATTTTTGCTTTAAAACAAGTCAAGAAAATAAAGCTAAACAATCGCAGAGATTACAAGCGTATATCATTATTTATAATCATCACCTGAATCATTTATCATACAAAGTATATAAGCTCCTAATAGATTTTTCTGTTGTATTCAGGATTATAAATCATAACAATTTTGTAAACCTTAATACAGAAACTAAAACTTTGAACAATTTAAAGAAGGAAAGAAAAAATATATATTCCAACTATTTGTATTCCTCAGCCACATCTTTTATGAATGAATCGCCTTTATTTTATCAATCTGAGTTTCCTATATTTATTACAAATTCTATTTTCCTATAAAAGTGAGATTGTTTAGATTTAGATACTAGCTTTGTTAATCACTCACGACAACTGCCAGATGCAGTTGAATGCACGCGATGATTTTGCAGGTGAATTCCGTCGACTGGGTTGGGCCGTTGACCGCTCAACTATTAGAATAATTGTTTAGCTTAGTAGCTAACAAACGTGCTGCCTTTGGCATTGAACATATATATACAAATTACGAATGCACATATTTAAGATTGTTCAGTGTGCCATAAAACCTAACAGGGGGGGGTTGGCACAAAAGTTAGAGATTTTAACAAAAAATTAGAACTATTAAATAATATAAAGGAACCCATTGTATTTAAGAAAAAAACAAATTTAAAACCACGTTTAATTAAAATGTAATAATAATTTAATGTTAATTGTAAATATAAACTGTAAATATAATGAAACTTTTTCTTGAGTTATCAAAAATAATCATCAGCAGCTCATCCTTTCTTTTGCTTCCCGCCCCGCCATAACAATTACTTACACAAAAAGCTTCTTTGAGCTTAGATGAGCGAACAGCTGGGCGATTGTTTATGTTTTGCTCTGAACTAAACATAAACAGCTTCCCATCAAAACAAAAATAGGCGATCAGCTGTTCGCTATCTCTCTTTTGCTGAAGCAGCGGCCAACGACCTTGAGTGAGCGAACAGCTCTGTTGCAGCTCCGACCTGCCCTAACAGAGGTAATGTAACAGAGCTGTAAGCTCATTCAAGGTTGTTGGCCGCAGCTTCAGCAAAAGAGAGATAGCGAACAGCTGATCGATTATTTTTGTTTTGAATAGAAGTTGTTTATGTTTAGGTCAAAGCAAAACGAAAACAGCTGATCGACTATTTTTGTTTTGATGGAAAGTTGTTTATGTTTAGGTAAGTGTAAAACATAAACAGTCGATCAGCTGATCAGCTTCTTGTGTGAAAAATTATTAAGGCGGGGCGGGAATGAGCTTCTGATGATTATTTTTGACGCCTAGATTAAAAATCTAAAAATAATCATTACCTTTTAAGTTTTTTGAATAAAATAATTACGGTCCTTGGTATATTTTGGGCAATCAATATGTATATATGTACTTAGTTAATTGCTGCATAAAAATAAATTAAATCTGTTGGATAATAATCAGTTGTGACCTAACTTTTGAACCACTTTTACGATCCGAGTACAACCCTTGAAAACCCCCCTGGTACTGTCAAATTAAAATCGTTTTATAGCGTCGTTAAAAATATATTTTTTGCATTCCTCTTAATTTACGAGGCGGCTCTTAAACTAAATCCCATTACGCCCTTTTCTATTTGGTCACGTCGGCCACCCCCGACGACTTCTCCATCATGTTCTGGAGTTGTTGATACTTCTTGATGGCATTTTGCACGAACTGCGTGGCTCGTCGAACCCGTTCTGGCGTCATCTCCTCGGCAAGCATGCGGCCCACATCCTGGGCTCCTCCTGTCCGGAGGATATTTACAGCCCGGGCGGGTATATCGCAGATCGGGGTGATCCTGCACAAGGCACTGGTTATGGCGCCACCAAAGAGGATAATTCCCACAGCGGATAGGACCACGGCGGCGATGCGTAGAACCGTGGACAGCAGGACTGTGGGCAACAGATTCGAGGCAAAGGACAGCAAAGGATTCGAAGACGAACTTGACTCAGTAGCTGACGCCACCACAGTGGTACTATCCGTTTGTCCAGCTCCATTAGCCGGCACCAGGAAACCCTCGTAACCAGTCTGCATCACAATGGCTCCCGGATACGGATAGATGCCAGGAGCTGCAGCACCCACGGGAGAAGGATAAGAGCCCGCATAAGGACCAAAGCCTGAATACGAATTTAGGTATTGCTGAAAGAGCTCGGGCGAAAGGATTCCTCCGGCGTAGACGGTGGTGGGATCTATATTGCTGCCACTGGCCACATTATCAGGCTGGTGAAAGAAACAATTGCCAAAAAAATAATCCATTTAGAATATTGATAAAATATTTTACTGAAAATTTATAAATTAAAAAATGTAAATGTATATTAATCGTTCAACTCACCACCGTTTTATCCGAGGTATCACTTGTCACCTGTGTGCTTGTATCGTTGCCACCAGCAAGAATGGCATCCTGAGACGAGGCAATGCTCGGTTCCCCGCTCTCAGGCAGCTTGTCCAACTCTTCAATGGTATTGGGTGTGGCAGCTGGCGGTGGATTATCCAGGGCTGGTACACTGAGAGATCCTCGGATCATCAGCAGCAGGAGCAACATCAAATGGGATCTGCACTGTGTGAGAGACATCTTGTTCGCTGGGACTTGCACAAGGAACTGATCTTGATCCGCAGCGAAGCAATTCCTTTATAGTCTCGCTTTGAGCGGCCATTTTGCCAAAAAATCTATTTCCAATTTGTGACACATTTTCCTAGAACTCTCGTCCCTTCTAATGTCCCTTTTCCAGAATCCTTCACACACAAAGCCTACTTACCTACCTGCTAGACCCATGTCAGGTAGATGACCGTGTGGGACCTTCTCAGCTGAAGCATTTAGGCCTTGGCTAATTACCACTATACCGGCCATGTCCTTGAGTGACTCTAAGAAATTTCCAGCACGCGATGAAGTCATGACGGCCGAAAAATGTTTGCTGTAAACACGTCGAGTTTTCAAGTGATGCCAATCAAAAAGCCCCCCAGCTCCTTTTATCAGGTGCACTGAATTGGAAAATCTGTTGGCAATCAATAAAAAGGTAACAGAGAGCATACATAGCCTGGGAAATTATGTAGACGTATAATTTTAGACACGAACGGGACCGTTTTGACCGAGTTTTGGCACCTCCCACGACCCTAAAAAAAACATGGCCATCCCCCACCTGAGCGAACAGGTGAACACTTGGCCCAGTGCTGGTAGGTTGTCCTTTTTTGGGAGGGATGTTTCATATTTTGATAGGAGGATAAATAAGATATATTTGTTTGTATATATATTTGTTAAATTTACAATTTAATTTATAAAAAGAAAACTCAAAATAGTGTTTTTTCGATTTTAATGAAGTTGAATTATTAAGAATATCTATTCTTTATATATTTAGATTTAAAATAAATGAAATAATTTACTAAAAAATATATTACTTGGTTCCTCAATCAGCAATGATTTCTATTACATTATTAAGTCGGAATTAAACATATTAGTTCCAAGAAAATTATATTTCCTTCTTTGTCCTTTTTGCATTGAAATATTCCCTTATTTATTTAACTTTTGTTCGATCTTCGCAACCTTTGAAAAAGGCCTCTTGCCAGCACTGACTTTGGTGGGTCGTCCTGTCGTCCCTGGCAACGTTCGTTATAAAAACAAAACGAAAACAAATGTGCCCAAAGACGAGACAACATGCTCTGAAAATTGGAAAAGCCAGACAGCGGATACGGCCGTGGACAGCGACGTCGGCAAGTTGGGACAGCTGGGAGAGAGATTCCATCGCCGGATAGGATCCAACGCATCCACCACGCAGAGCAGCATCAGTATCAGCGTCGCTGAGGAGCCGCCATTCGCATTAGCAGGACCCACCAGGACGGAGCTCCGGCGGAAGCGAACGCGGCCAGGACGACACTCGACAGCAGACTGGGGAACTGCATAGACATCGACTCGGTGGCCGTGGTGCAGCACAAGCTGGTTCACAGGATTGTGTGAGTAGCTAGCCAGGGCCCAACACCTTCAGTGCATGTTCCATAATGAATAAATAAGTGGTTGCAATTAAGTGTGGGGGGCAGTAAGACGATTGTCCTACTCCTTGATAACATTTTCAAGCGGTATTCAGGCGAAGACGGGCATACCCTTTAAATTTTATTCTAAATATATTTAAATTTCATTTTAAAGTTAAATTTAATTGAATTAAATTACGTCGGATCGGAATCAAAATATTTATTTTACATATAACATTAATTTTACATTGACTTTCTGCAAAAATGTAAGCATACTTTTAGGCAGTCAGCTTAAAATTATTCTGATTAATATTATTATTATAAACGATTTTATACAAGTTTTATCTAATCGAAAATATTTTTAAACAAAATAGTTGTCTTGCTAAATATATATGTATATATTGTTTATAGTTTATGATGTTTAGTATAAAATAAATAAGGCAAATTGGTTTGACCTCATTTCTGCCGAGCAGTTTTCTTAGAGCAGTTTTCAAATATTTTTTTTAATTTTAAATCTTTTAACTTTTTTCAAATATATTTTGCCGAAATAATATTTAAAATGAAATAGGGTATGTAAACATTTTTTTCTATTTATTAAAATAATATTAGAAGTTTGTCTTTATATATTAAATATTTACTAACAATTAACAATTTATTTGAAAGTTTTGGACAACAGAAAGAAGCTCTATCCGATCTGAGAACACTATTGCCTGTATTATTATTTATTATTATTGAGTTTTTGCCTCAAGGACGCTTTCCCCAAGAACAATAGTCATTAATTAAGTATTTGTAAACGGACAAAATCGATGCATTGATTATTTGTGTTGACCGCAAACATATTTTGGGGGCTGCGTGCAGTGCTGAACTGGCCAACTGGTCGCGTTGATGTTGGCAAAGTTAGCATTCTAGTTTCGGCCAATGGGCGACACGAAGCACATTGTGACCGAATTTGTCTATTGTCTGCTTCTCAGAGGCGGAAAGATGTCGCCGCCAGTGCTGTACTACCTGCCGCCCAGCCCGCCCTGCCGCAGCATCCTGCTGCTGGCCAAGATGCTGGAACTGGACTTTGAGCTGAAGATTGTTAACATCCTGGAGGGTGAGCAATTGAAGCCGGACTTTGTGGCCATGAATCCGCAGCACTGTGTGCCCACAATGAACGACGAGGGCCTAGTGCTCTGGGAGAGGTGAGTGGACCTTAGCCAACTCCTTCCCTTTCCTGCGTAAATACCAAATCCATTTGCGTTTCAGTCGGGCAATCCTGGCCTATCTGGTGGCCGCCTATGGAAAGAGCGATGCACTTTATCCCACTGACATCCGGGTGCGGGCTTTGGTTGACCAGCGGCTACACTTTGACCTCGGCACCCTCTACATGCGACTCACGGACTATTATGTGAGTAGAAAATTAATTGCCTTTAACTATTTAATTACTTGTCACTAACGAACTTCTATGTGAGCATTAAATTAATTACCTTCAACTATTTAATTATTAAAATAACTTTTAATTTGTACTTTAGTTCCCCACAATGTTTATAGGAGCTCCTCTAGATGAGGGAAAACGAGCCAAACTGACGGAGGCCGTTGGCTGGCTAAACTCAATTTTAGAGGGAAGACAATACGCTGCTGCCGATCACTTTACTATCGCCGATCTGACGCTCCTGGTCACCGTTTCCCAGCTTGAGGCCTTTGAGTTTGAGCTGCAACCCTATAAGCATATCCGGCAGTGGCTAGATCGCTGCAAGGATCACATGGCACCGTTTGACTACGAGGAGCTGAATGTTACCAAGGCCCATCTTCTGGCCGATATGTTCAAGGCCAAGATAAACCAGTCCGGTGGCTCCTAATATTCTTTTTGGAGCGGTATTAAGCCAGTAGACAAATAAATAAATATTTAAACAGTTGTGTAAGTGTTGTATTAAATAAACGTGTTGTTTTGTGACTCACAATCTATTGTTCGAACGTGAAAATTAATCCATCAAAAGATCGCCAAGGTGTGGATGATTTCCAAAAACGGGAATCGATTGCTAATTTAATTTGTATGTATTTTGAATGTTTTTGGCAAGTTCCTTATACAGCGTTGATTTAGAAGTATTTTTTATATATATTTGCCAAGAGTTAACTCACTCATATAGTTCTTATATTGTCTGATATTTATTGTCCATTGAATATATTTTATTTAAAGAAATTGTTATTAAATAATTTTAATAAGTAAAAGAATAAACATATTTTATAGTAAATAAAATAAATTAATATCATATTTATAGTAAATTAAATATTTTCATTCTTTTCAGCTTCAAAATTTGAAATTTCTATACTTAAAAGAATGTGATGTCATTGTAACTTTTTAAACAAAAAACTTGTAAAATCAAATTAGTGAGCTGAGTTACTAGCTGAAACACTATTTCGAATGTAATTTTCAGCTGGATTGGCAGTTAACTTAATTGAGTTTTGGTCCCAGAACTGTGACAATCTAGATGACTGACTGCCAACATTGGGGCTGAAATGAGCTGTTAACTGGCGGCCCAAAGAGCTCACAAAAAATAACAACAAAAGACAAAGCGACACACATTTTAAAAATACCGCCACCCAAAACATGGTCCACAGGACGACGCTGCTCCAAATGGCTGCAGGCAAGTATTAACGTGTGTTTGAAAGTGGTCAAAAGGGCGACGACGGAAAACTAGCGGATGCTGATGATGATGATGTTGAGGCGGCACCGGCACCGGGACCGGCACCTGTAAACCTCAACGGAAATTTCATTATAGGGGCGGGGAGAAGGCAACAAAAAAGCGGAGGAGCCCTGTTTGACGAGAGGACCGGGCTATTTTTATACCAACAGCGGCCCTAAGGTCTGTGGCAGGATAACGAAATCCGGCTTCACAGTCTCGTTCTGGCCGCTGACTATGGCGGCCGCTCGGTTATCTCTGGCAATATTAGCCACGGTCCTCACAGCCACCGGAAATGGACAACAGCAGCAGGAGCAGCCAGTAGTTTTCAGTAGCAAGCAGTCGCAACTATGGCTTGGTAAGGGGCTGAATTGTGGTATAAGAGTCCTTTTTGGTTAAGGATATTACGAAATATAATTAATTGTGGCAAAAGAGTACCTCAGAAATTGGTTCGCAATTTAAATCCATTTAAAAAATTACCAAATAAGCTAATAAAAATAAGTCTAGTGAATAAATATAAACACATACGAAAACACTTACCTTTCTTCGTAAGCCATAAATAATAAAATACAATTAAATACAATACAATACCATTAAATACAATTCTTGGACAGATTGTTCCTGCCTTCATGCCACCGATCGGAATGCCACCCAGTGGGGCAGATTAGCAATTAACGCTAGCCAAGCACTGGGAGTAAAAAACAACTGCCTAATGATCTTCATCGGTGGCCACGATGACGAACTGGTGGCCTTTCAGCTCGAGCAACTGCAGCTGCGTCCCGGGTGAGTGGCAATGCTTCCGGCCTAAATCCGGGTTCGGAATGGAAGTGCGAATCGTTGTGGTAATGGGGGAAATGGATGGGGATCAGGCAGCCAGCCGATCATATCTCAAATCGGCGGACAGCTGCCGGCGACAGCCATCAAAATCGAATCCGTCGATGGATAAGGCTGGTCGTCCGTCGCGGAAATGCATTGGCCAAATGCGGAATGGCCAAGAGCTAAGTCAGAATCGCTGCAGCGGCAACGGCTATGTAATTAAAATACCTTGCGAAGGCCATGTGGGCGGTCCGCCAGGCCTGGCTGGTCGCCTGCTGCTTATTTATATTTATAAATCCCGCAAATTTGTGTCAATTTATGCAAAACTCTATGCATCCAACATTTGCGCCATAAAAATAACGCACACAATATTTCGGAATCGATTTGTCAATAAAATTGGAGAGCACTGGCCAGCCACAATTCAGTGGAGCTTGGGCCGAGTGCGCCGTCGAATGTGGTTCGAATAAATCCTCGAAAGCAGCAGTCGCTGGGAAAGCGTGTCCGAGTCGGTGGAAAAGTGCGGGTGAATCGACCACCGGATTGGTTCATAGTGTCAGTGTCATCGGGAAAAGGTGTTAATGGTTCGGAAAATAGTGCCTTAAAGCGAAGTTGAATTGCCGGCAAAGCGCTTTAAATATTTTCATAAATTAGTACCACAGAAAGCTCATTCAACTTTATTTTTTTATTTTAAATTATACGACTTGTATTTTAACGATATTTTTAAGAAGCATAGTCTTTTTGTGATTATAATTATAAAATTTTATTGTCAATTTAAAAAAAATATATGGTTTGTTCCCATAAATAAAAATCACTATGCCGTATTCCAAATGGAATTCTTGTGCCGTATTCTTGTGGAAAAATCTGAAGATCTCTATATAATTTTTTGTTTCCTTTTTAAAGCCTTGTTTAAATAATTTTTATAGGTTTATATAATTTCTATAAGTCGAAAGGTAAACATGACCTAGGCATTTAGTGAAGGAGCTCTCTGTGAAATGAATTTTAATCAAAATTTAAAATTTACAGACATAGTTTTAGAAAACCTCTTAACGCATATTAAAGCCAAAACTTTTTAAGAAAAATCCCCTGTGTAAAATCTGTGAAAAAAGAGCTCTTAAAAATGTCCATGGATCCCTCGGTTTCCTTCGAGGATCTGGAGCGTGTGAGTGCGAATGATTCTGTGATGCTACTGTCCCCGAATGGCAGTAATCCAATCCACAATTTTCCATCCAGCGTCGACGTCGCACCAGTTCCGCCCGCAAGCAGTCACATACTCCGCAGCCGCCTACGCACCTGGCCGACTCGGAAGCCATGGCCGTCATCAACGAGATATTCAATCCCACCCTGAAGCTGCCAGAGTCCAGTGGTCACTATACGCTGCCCGAGGAGATGACCGCCGACGATCACGTGGCGCCGCATGATCTGGACATCGCCAAGTTGGCGGAGCTGAAGGAAGTAAGTCGCCTGCTTAAAGTGCGATGACTGGCAGGCGTTGATTATGTGACTCGTCTAAAGGTCTTCTCGCTCTTTGACACGGACTGCGACGGATTGATCTCCAAGGATGATCTGCGATTCACCTACACCGCCCTAGGAAATGAGCCCAACGAGACGCTCCTGGAACAGATGATGGAGGAGGCCAAAGAGCCTCTGGACTATGAGGCCTTCGTTCGGCTGATGAGTCGCCGCACCCAAGAACTGGATCCGGAGGATGTGCTTCTCGAAGCGTGGAGCAAATGGGATGATCACGGCACGGGCAAAATCGAGGAACGCAAGTGGGTTCCAGAAGAAACAGCAAATGGCGCCAGCTTTATAACCCTTTGAATTCCCAATCCCCAGAATCTACGAGGAGCTGACCAATTACGGTGACAAAATGACCCTCAACGAGGCCAAGGAAGCTCTTAGCCATGCACCAATGGCCAAGCCGAAGTCCTTGGAGGAACCGCCCATGATTGATTATCCGGCTTTTTGTCGCATGCTTGGCGGAATGCGCAAGCGGAAGGGGGAATAACATTATAGATCGATCAATAGGGGCTTTTATATTAAATTCACAACTTGCCTTTTTGTTAAAAAATTTGTTAGAAAAGAAATTATAAATGAATATTTCAAAGGTTTCTGGATAGTTACAGGAACATAAGCTCAGATAAGCAAGGAATTATTGTACTTCTTGGATTTTTGATGATTCCTATATATTTCAAACCCGTTTAAAAATTACATACTTTCATCGCGAAAGAAAATATGAAAAAGTTGTATAGTTATTTCTATGAGTTTTCAGTAAACACCAGCAAAATCTAATTAATTATTTTTCAATTACTTATGGGTCTAAGAACATGACCGCCCGCAGCTGTTTCGTTCGATGTGACAATCGAATTAGCCTTAACGCCAACTTTTGTTCGACTTTTTATCAAAATAAATCGTGAAGAACCAACCAAGCGAGCGCTTTGGGGATTATTTCTTAATGGCCATTTGCTGGTTGGCAAACGATATTTATAGGTCCGGCGGCGGCTGGCTGACCAACGAGCCGGCCCCAAAAGTATCGGCCAATAAATTTTAGACATCATTACGCATCTGTGCTGGCCAATGCAAACGGCAGGCAGGCAGGCATGCAGTGGAATTCATCTCTATACATATATTTCATATATATTCCTTCTTTTTTTTCAACCATCAAATGCAATTTCGTGACAGCTGCTCGGATAGCATGGATGTCTTTCCGTATCTGAGGGAGCCCGTCATTGAGAACGCGACACTGGCGGCGGACACCTTTTGCCAGCACAGCCGGAACCGCAGTGCCACTCCTATTTATAGCTCCGGTCGATTGCTGGGCCTTCGGCTCCGCTTCCAGCATCCGCCCACCAGCGCGGACATGTGGAACTTGACCCTAACCGCCAGCTATCGATTTCTGAAGCGAGGTAAGTTGGTCTCAATATCAGATAGTGGCGGATGATGGGTAATTCCTGGTTTAATTTTGGGTTAAACGTTCAAATTCTACAAATTGCTACACAGACAACTTCCGAACGGACGGTCGACTGGTGCCGCATAGCTACTGTGACTTCTACTTCTTTGCCAGCTTGGCCACCGAGGAGGGAAATCTGGGCCAGGGTTACTTTCACTCTCCACGCTTCCCCGCCCACTATCCAGCGCATATCAAGTGCGCCTACAAGTTTATTGGAAGGCCGGACACCCATGTGGAAATCCTGTTCGAGGAGCTGCAGCTGCCGCCTGTGGTTAGCGGTGGCTGTCAGCTGGACGCGATTACCCTATTCGATGCCGAGTCCGCTCACATGAGCTCCGTGATCGATGTGCTCTGCTCAAGTCGCCCCAGCCGACGGTTAGTGAGCAGCGGTCCCGATCTCCTGCTGGAGTTCAATGCCAGCTCCAATCGCACGGCCAAAGGATTTCGCGGCAAGTACAGTTTCGTGCCTAATGAGCCGGGAGTCCTGCTGGCTCTGCCGCCGCCGCCCGCCGTCTTGGAGACGGCCAGTGTGGCAGCAAAGGAGGAGAAGCAGATCCAAATCCAGCAACTTCAGCTCCAACACTCCATGGCCGCCAAGGCCAATAGTCTGCCAATGGATGTGGAGCTGTCGAAGCCGGGACGGCAGTTTGGTGAGTTGGCGCCCCATAAATTAGCCATATATTAAGCTATCCCCCTACATCCATGCAACACCCAAAAATAAATACTCAATGAAAACTAAAATCATAATCAAACAACAAATTTTCTAGAAATAGAAAAAAAAACAACAAATAATAAAATGACTAATTTTCATCATATAAGTTTGTATAGAATTTTGTTCAGTGCTCTCGCCTTGTTTTACCCCTCGATACTACCCCCTTCTGATGAACCCCGACCCAATCGAATTATGTTAATCGATGGAAAATGGCGGCAAAACTAGCCTCCTCACGCCCCCACCGCCCCCACACCCGACAGCTTCCGTCTGCTTTGCTCCGGATTCTGAGGCGGAAACGGATGTGGCCAATCCAAGGGGCCTGAGAGGCATGGGGAATGGGCCATGTTAATGCAGCAGGGCCTTCATCTCGACTTAGTCTTTGCCGAACTACTGTCGCGTTCAAATGGCACTTTATCGCTTTACATGGCTTCGGCGCGACATTGTCCTTTGGGTTTTGGTCTTCGTTCACCAATCTAAGGCACTGTGTACCTCTTTGCCAGCCAGTGAGTCTCTTAATTAAAACTTTGAACAAAACATTTATTTAACTAAGAAACAATGAACCTACTTCCTGTGTGAGTGTGTGTGTACTTAAACTTATAAGCCAAATAATAGCTTTAATATGGGCCATAAAAGGGCGAAGGCTCCGCTGAATAAAACAAACAGCAAGATTGAATGAAGAATCCTAAACCTGTGGGTGAAAGAGAGTGGATTTAGTTTCAATGGAAAATCTTTAAAAAATATTATGTTTTCCACTCACCTCCTAAGTATCACTCTGCCCCTTTTCAATCCCTCTTCGCCAGGCTTCTCCTTGCCCAAATAAATGCGAAGTCCGGGGAGAGCTCGCATAAAATAATCATCCCAGTCAACACTATTCATGTCAAAGTCGTAGAGCAACTGGTCGTCGGGCGATAACTGCTTCCACAGATGCTGCGTATTGTTGGTGTCGAACTTCCACGAGGTATCCACGAAGGGGGCCAGGACCTCGATATTCTTGTGTATTTTCCCATAGAGTTTGATCAGACGCGGCTTGCGACCACGCAGACGCTCAACCAGATCAAATGCGTATCCCGGCAGGAGGTGGTAGAAGTAGGCCAGGAATTTGAACAGCCACATGTGTCTTGTGCAGTGCAAGAACGGCACCCACATCATCTGAGTCAGCGGGAAGACATTCCTTAGCTTCGCCACTTTGTCCCGGAATCCACCCCACGTGATCGGACTCTTCTCGCTGGGCGTCATGTTGTAGATGGGCGGATCCGGATGCTGCGCATTGGCGCCATTTCCGGCCGTATACCAAGCGAGGGCTATCATTGTGTTGACACAGTAGTCCACCGGCACAATACCAGCCTGGGCCTTCACATTCAGGTGTGTGATGCGAATGATTCCGCGGGCAGAACCATAGAGCAAAGCTATAGGTCCATATAAATTGTCAATCCAGCCCGATACCGGCTCCTTGTAGGTGGAAATTACTAAAAGGGAATAAAACGAGTTAGTGGGGACACAGCCAAACAGCCGTTGACTACATCACCTACTGGAGCCAGGGCGAAAGATGCAGAAGGGCAGATCGCCGGCCTCGTTCTGAAGCAGCTGCTCTGCCAGAGCCTTGGTGTAGGTGTAGGTGTTCGGAAATTTGCCCAAAAGAACCGGAGTCATATTGTCCACCATTTCGTCATCCAAAGTCTCGTACAGCTGCAAAACCTTTCGCACGGGACAGTTAAGGTTCTCCGGGTAGTAACGCTCCTGAATGTGCTTCTCCACACAGTTCGAGAAAGCTGTCGATACGTGCACGAAGGCAACCAGGTTGTGCATCTCCCTGGCCAGCTCCATCATGAGCAGTGCAGCCCGCGTATTGATGGCGAGAGCAATGTGCAGCAGCTCCATAAACCGCACAGTAGCGGCGCCGTGGAACACTATTTGCACTTCGTCCACAAGGAGCTGTCGGTCGGCTTGACTAAGGCCAAGATCCGGCGCCAGGCAGTCGCCAGCAAGGGGCACCACTCGCTTCAGCACTTCAGGATCCGATTTTAAGAGCAGAACGAATACCTGTAGAATGGAATAAAAATAAAACTTACAAATATTTCAAATATCAAACGATCGACCCTTGGTCCTTTGGTTAATTCCTTATCTAGACATGTCTTAATATTTCTTTTATTCTTTTACTATGCACACAATGCAATTGATCTGCGATAACAACTAATGACAGTCACGGTCGCCATTATTTGTATGTTAATTCGTGTTAAGATCCAAAATCAGAAAAATTGTCATTCTGATCAGACCTGCATAATTAAATTAACTTGGGAAAACTATGCATATTTTTGCTGTCTACCCTTTTTTATGGTCGATGCATACCAGTCAACACTTTACATTTTTTAATTTAATTATATATCACACCTGCTGATTATAATCTTAAGATAAGCCGCATCCGTAGTTTTCATTTACTGTCATCCATTTTTAATTGGAAACAAATCGATAAAAGCAACCCACTGTTAATTATAGAGCAATTTATTCAGGGAATTTTATAGGAATTTTTGATTGAGAGAGATTTCTTTACAAAAAAATTTAACTTTCAGGTTTAAAAAAACAAGATTTATTCCTCGGACCATTTTTGTAACTTTAAATTTCCAATAAATCTTTGAAATTCCATGAAATTATTCTGTTTTTTGTAAGATGTCCTGCAAATTCCGAAGACTTACTCACCGGATTAGTCACCCAGGTGGCAACTCGATCCTGTACGTCCTGGCCATTCTTGGTGCGAATGAGAACGTAGATACGTTTCACCTTCGTGGTGCGAAGCAGCTTCTCAATGAGCACTGGAAAAAGTAAGAGACTTGATCTTGAACTTGAACTGGTATGGATGGATGGATGACCGTGCGAGCCGGTTCTGCGCATCATTTGTTGATTTTGGGCAACCGATTTATTGTGTTAACCGGCTGGGGCCTTGCATGCATGTCAAGAGTACATATATAAATGCGATAATTGGCAAGGCATCATCTCAATCAAATTTAAATCACCGGTCTTTGACCTTTAGATAAATTCTTTAATGAATTGTGTACACACTTTAACTGGTCATTATCGTTCTGATCGATTAGTATTGCTGTCCTGATGAGCTAACAAAATGTTGGAATACCTTTTCCCAGGAAACCACTGCCACCTGTGAGGAAGATGACTTTGTCTTTATAAAATGTCTGCACATCCGTCGCCATTATCGGCTCGCGGGTCCCAATCGCGCACAAATACAACGAAATAATCAAATATCCGTAATCCGATGGCCCGCTTATTCCGGAGAACGGCGCAGTCGCGACTGATGCTTGAACGAGAGGTGTTCAGTGATCTTAGCCGTTATTTATACCCGAGCACTGATCGCAAAAAATCGATTGTGATGGCTGTTGCACACAGATATATAAACATCCGTAGGCAGACGAGATCGTAAGGTGTCGCGTCGTAAACATTTACTCATCCGGCACTGCTGGAGAAGATGCCCATTCGGCAAGCTGCATATTACGTATACGCAGTTATTGCCCGTTTTTAAGAACGAATGCTAGCGGCTGACCTGCAATGATAAACCATCGGATCTTCCTTTCTCACAATGAATATTAGTAAGCCTTTCTCACAATTAGCCACAGAATTTATTTTTAAATTTTTTGCCCAGGAAACGAACTATTTTTACGACTCGTGTCGAGTCGCGCGGCGCTCTCTGAACCTCTCGTTGCCATTTAGCTAATTGTTAAACGGTGTTACTTACTATAGGCTGAGGTAAAGTGCAACTCCAGGGAAGGAGAGCGAATCCCGGTAGTTAAATAGAATACTTAATTAAATTCAAGTGCTATTGCACAGTCATATCTAATCCATGTGTCCCATGTGTGTTAATAAGGGCTTCCCCGATTGGATAAAGATCAGGTGTTCTTTTAAAGTATTTATTATGTGCTGATTTTATTATCGATATGTTTTAAGCTCATTTGGCGTGTAATTCGACAATAGAAAATGATTTCTGTATCCGACTGCTTAAATATTTGCCATTTTTATTGTTTTCCGGATAGTTTAAATGTGATAAAATGCAAATTTATTTTGTTAGAAGTTTGTTTAGTAATAAAAAATGTTTTCTTTGACTTTAACTTTCTCAGTTTTTTAGTATCTGTTCAAAACAAGCCACATATAACGCATTATTTACATAGATCTTTACTATATAGATACAAGTTCCAGTTTATTCCAAAAATAATGTATTAGTGCTACAATTGATACGTATTAGAAAATAATTCTAATCAGAAACTAAGTCAAGGACCCTGAGACAAAAACTATTCCAACGTAAGTGCAATAAATAGTATCTGAAATATTTATTAATTTAATTTATATATAAATATTATTGACATTCCCCATTTACCTCGAGAGCATCCGCTTGCTGGTCGCAATGGACTTTGGCGTCAATTCCGTTGGGAGTTGTCTTTACAAACTCCAGTCAGTTTATGATCCTTGCTTGTCATGGACCGCCACAACTGTTAGTCGAATCAAAGATAAAGGTTTGCGCACTGAAAGGCGTTAATAAACGCATATTATCGTTAAATCAATTATAGACGTTTAGTATTACCGGAACCCCTGGTTATCCGGTTTTTAGACTTGCCAATTTTAGGTGGAAAACACTAAAAAAAATATTTCATGAAGGCAACGTAACCTAGCATGCCCTTAACGTAATTGGAAACCGGCTGCCTGTACCTGTTCATAGCTGCAAAACGAAAGTAGCATATATTTTTATAAACAAAACAAACAGTTGCTTGGGATAGAAGCGCTCAAGGCAGCTCATCTCCCTGGCCAGCCTGGGTGCGGTTCCACGAAGTTAACAGAGGCGGCTCCATGGAAATCTATTTGCACTTGCGTGACCAGAGTCCTTCGGTCCGACACACTCCCCTCGTTTAGGTCTCATCAGGGGATATATATTTATTTCACATCCGTGGAACACTGTAACTTTTCTCCGATCTTTGCACCTTTGCCTAGAAGTCCTGTGGCTCCGGTTACGAAAACAGTTTTGTTCTTGTAGAAGGATACAATTTCCGACTGCATTCTGCATGTGATGATGATTCAATAATAATGTAACAGTTTAATAAAAACCATTCAATTAATAGAGAAATTAAATTTAAACAAGAATTTTTTAATCTTTAATACACATCAGTTAACAAAACATTCAATTACATTTATACATCTTAAAAAGATTAATTGCGCTGGACGAGTTTGATCCAAAATCCAGTTTTGGGTGCCAATTGAAAGCCGTTGCTAGCCAGCTCTAGTGGTATGCACGATTTTTTGGCGGGGACAAAACGATACTCCTTCAGGAGATAGTAGATGACGGCCTTTGCCTCGAGGAGAGCGAATCGAGAACCTAAAAAATAGAGATTTCAATGATCAACAACGACTGTGAGAATGTTTGACCAGATTCGAGCAGCTTACCAATGCAGTTTCTTGGACCCAGCCCAAAGGGATAATATGTGAATGGCTGTATATCTGCTTTGTTCTCATCGCTGAAACGTTCCGGATCGAACTTTGAGGGATTCTCAAAGTATTTGGGATCACGATGAAAGCCACAGGTGGGCAGCCAGATGACATCTCCCTTTTTTAATTCCACGCTCTGGCCGTCTACTTCATAGGTTATATCTTTGTTGCACTCCCGGTCAACGGCAATGGCTGCCGGCCACTTGCGTAGCACCTCCGAAACCACCTGATCCAAGTATTTCATGCCCATGATGGCCTCGTAGGTCAGTTCCTTGCCATCCAGTTCCTGGTCTACCTGCTGCACCTCCTCGTACAGCTTCTGCTGTACATCCTCATTCTCCATCAACTCGTGGGCGGTGAAGCACATAAGCACCGCCGAGGTTTCAAAGCCGGCAAAGAAAAATACAAAGCACTGGGCCACAATGTCGCGATCGCTCCACTCCCGAGTTGGTGCCGCCTTAGTCTTGTCCGACTGCAGCAGACCACGAGCCTCCAGCAGCATGTTGATCATGTCCGGACGTATGATATTGTGCTCCTGGCGGTACTTCATGGCATCAAGCACCAGGCGCACAAAGTACTGCGTGCTCTTTTTGTCGAAAAGCTCAATTTTAAGGATCTGCAAGTAGATTTCAAAATTGTTAAACATATTTAGTTCAAGGTTTACTTTTTTTTAGTTTAAATTTATACACACACCTTAGTGAGCTTCTTTAGACTAAAGAAGAGTAAGAACTTTATGTTCTGCAGGAAAGTAAATGTGGTCAATTTCTTGCCCATCATGTAGAAGGTGTTCTCTCGCTCCTCGAATGAGTTAACCTGCAGGCCGAAGGCCGTCGAAGCGATCACATCGTTCGTGAACCGTGTGCAGTAGTCCTTCATGTCCAGGTCCATCTCCTGAAGTGATGGCTGGTCATTCTTCAGACAGTCAACGGCCTCCTTAGCCACCTGATTCATCAGCTGGAACATCTGACGCATCTTGCTGCCAGTGAAGGCTGGACTCAGAGTGCTCCGCATGTCCTTCCAGCGGGCATCTCGCATGGAGAATAGCGAGCTCCCGAAGAGGTTACTCATGTCATGCGGATCATCGTCGCTGCTCGTGGCGAATACGTTGCGGTGATTTATAAAATGGTCGAAGTCCTTGATGGTAATCTGTTTTATTAAATCTGGATCGCGTACCATTATAAGTGGTTGTCGCTGCTCAAAGATACCGAAAAATCTAAAAAATAAAAAAAAACGAAATCAATGACCGATAAGCCATTCTGACTCACTTAAAGATACGCCCGAAAGGTATTTGCGTGGCTATGGATGTGCAAACATATACAGAGTTCCAGCAATTTGATAATAACCTATCCGATTATTGTTTGACTTAACCCAGTTGGTTTCTCTCTTTGATTAAGTTTAATAGATTCTATTGAATTATTAAATTTAAGTGAATTTATTTAAATATCAGTTGCTTACTGATTGCCACATATTATATGATATAAACAAAGCTGCATAAATGATGATGTCACATTGTAGAAGCTTTTCTAGATTCAAATTGCATTTTTTTTTTGGGTTTATTTGTTTATTCCAAAATACCCTTTTTTGTATACCCTTGCAAAGTGTTATCTGATTTTATTCTTTGAGCTTAGAATGGAAATATGTCGGTTCAGCCTTGGTTCAGCTTCTGGGTATTGACATTATCGAAATTAGAACAAAAATACTTTAAGACATATTTTTATACATAGATTCCAAAATATTAAATTAATTAATTTAATTTTTTCTAAATTTCGGAATTTGGTTACGGAAGATTAAAACTGAAAGATTTATAAAGAGCTAATACATTTTAATTTTAATAAATTATAATATTTACTGTAGAATTATGATTCAGATTTCAACTATGTTATCAAAAGGTACTTAGAAGCTTTCTAAATTGTTTTTCCTATCTAAGTTTAAGCACCGTGAGTGCACTCCGTAACAAACAACATTCAAAGCTGTCATATAATTGATAAGATTAAAATAAATTAACCTGATAAACAAAACAAAGGTTTTTGGGACATTTATAGTAACAGAGTTATCTTATTGCACATTATGTGTGTTTGATAATAAATTCTATACGCGCTTGGCTTAGTTTTTAGTTCGCATTTCTCAATTTTATATTGACTAATTACTCAATCGTAGACCGCACCCACCATTCACGTCTATATGTACATATTTGTATATATATATTCACTGATCGTGACCTTGGCAGTCTACAATTGTCATGTCACATAGATACACATATGATGCGGAACGGGTTTAAAGTGCGTGTGACTTATATTACATTTATAAAACTAGTTATTAAACGTAGTTTTTATGATATAAACTTCAAACTTACTTGGAACTGCCGCCCTTGTTGTACAGATCGCAAACGATGTCGAACATAGCCTTCTTTCGGAAGAACATGCTAGCCATGTTACCAAAATACAGCTTGGGCTTCTCAAAGGGTAGGCCCCGATCCTTGAAGAAATCATTGTTTGCGGTCGCCCAGCGATAGAACAACGCAAAGGCGATCGCGAAGAGAGCTACAAATTCCCACAACATGTTCGATGAGCTCAGACGAGAACAGTGCGCGTTCCGTGTTCCAAGCGTCCAGAAGATAACTAACGACGCCACCAATTACTGGGAGCGTTTTGTTTTCGCTGGACAAAGCTTTCGCTTTGAGCTTTTCCGCCTTTGATAAAATACTTGTCCCTATAATATATGTATATGTATATTCGGTTTAATCAAATATGTAGTTATGAGTGAAAACAATTTCATCAAGGCACTTGGCTTTTCAACATCACAGCGTGTAGCGGGTACGGCTCTCGACTCTGGTTCTCCAACGACGTTTGAAGCCAGCTCACATTTAGATGTCGACAACTGTGTCGGTAGAGGGGCCTGCAAAAAATTAACAAATCAAATTGAATCATATTTTTAGATTTTGCGAATCAGTAGGAATTACCTTAGCTTCCCAAGGTCCATTATCCCATTTGTGTTGTAGAAGACCAGGTTAGCTTTACGGCCATTAGTGGTACAGGATCCGCCGTGTCGCTCAAATTGTTCCCGCAGTTTCCTTGAATCCTGCTCCTCCATTGCAAAGTGCGCCACCAGGCCTGAGAATAAAGTGCTTCTCGCACTTTTTGACTCAGGAGTTTTTTGGTCCAGCTTTAATTGCTTTTTAACTTCGGTTTTGGAATCTTTACTGAACTTTAATAATTCATTTTCCTGGAGTTTTGGCTCTTTTATGATTTCTTCCTTTGTGGGCTCGATTTTAACTTTAGCTTTGGCTTCGGCTTTGACTTCGATTTTTGGATCCATTTGAATTTCTTCGAGTTCTGGCTCAATTTTGACTTTGGTTTTACTTTCGCTTTTTACTTGGATTTTGGATTCTTTGATGGGTTTAAAAAAGTCCTTCATGTCCCTTTGCGATGAAGGCAAACTCGGCTCCACTTTTGCCGTTTTGCGCTTAGTGGGTATTGGCGCTTCCTCTTCGCCATCTGAGCCTGTGTTAGACCTTTTGGATTTCTTGGCGCTATTTGTCCTACTGCTGCCTGGTTGCTCCGCCTTTGTGGCGTCTGCAAGAAGCAGATCCACGTTCACATTTTTCTTTGAGGCATCAAACAGATCTTCCAAATGGGCGAGATCATTTGCCTCTTTGGCCGATTTGTCGCTGCGCCGGCGAGTAATTCGAGGAAATCTTATTGAGATGCCGGAAGCCGTGTGCGCCTCGGCCTTGGTGAACTCCGCTCCCGTTATTTCCCATACGGGCATTTCTTGCGGATCCTTGGCCAGCACATCCGGCACCAGGGACTTCTTACACAGCAGCCAACTGGGCGTCCGATTGGCATCAGCTCGCTCGGTTAACTTTATCAGCGAATCGTGAACTTCTTCGTTGGTGGCATCGTCCAGGCCAGAGTGCACTTTGGTCACCGTCTTCCACAGGCGATCCCTTGCATCGTAGCAGCCCATGAGGAAAATGCTGAGCACTCCACCCTTTTTACCCGAACCATACCACGCCCCCAGGACAACCAAATCGGCTGTGTCGGCCATCTTGCCGTTGAAAAGGTAGTCCTTCTTGACCTTCAACCAATTGCGTTTTCCGGGTTGATATGTGCTGGTGGGACTCTTCAGGACTACTCCCTCTAGATTGGCATGCAGCACCTTGGCCGTCATCATGGCCAGTTCGCTCTTGGTCTTTAGGAATTCCGACTCCGATAGCTGTACATGGGATTTGATGGGCTTGATATTCTGCTCAAGTATTTCACGTCGCTTGCGGAAGGTCCTGTGAGATGGAATATGTATTTAGAGTTTGAAAAAGTAGTCTTTCCACTTACATTTGCGTTAAATCCTCGCCATCATACAATATACAATCGAAGACAAACAAGCACACGGCAGCATTGGCGAAAGTTTGCTTCTTGTGAGCTCCCAAGGAGCCAAAGGGCAGCAACGCACCGGTCTCAGTGTCCACGAGAATGATCTCCGAATCCAGAATCAATTCGCCAGCGCCTGGGAAGGCCAGCGGTATGTGCTCTTTCAGGGCCTTTATCTTGTGATCCATAACGGGCTTCAGATTGCGGCTAAAGAACTTGAATTCGCTGCCTTGCTTGTGAATTTGCACCCGTTCGCCATCGTATTTGATTTCACTGTACAGTCCGGAGGGGCTCTTCTTGAAGGCCTCCTCCACTGACTTGCAGGCAGAGGCCAGCATTGGCGAAATGGGCGTCATCACCTGAATGCCACTCGTATTTGGTTTTATTGTCTTTCCTTTCGCCTTAACCGAACCGTTGGCCACAACGAGTTTCTTTTGCCCCTGCCCAGCGAACTGCTCTACAATTGCCGCCAAGTCTCGAGAGGATTGATAAGCAGGATAGGCGTCGGGACCAAAGGCGTCCAGGATATGCCTGGCCCGCGCGTTAATCCGCAGGTCCTGCTTCACCAGTCTGATGAACGTGCGTAAATCCAAATCGGTGGCCTTCTTGCACAGCTCCTGCAGAAGTTCCGTCTGATCATCCTCCTTGGTGCGCTCCACTAGTTGCAGGAGCAGTTTCTCCACCTCCTGAAGGTACAATTTGCTTTCCGCCTGCGGCTTCACCTTACTAGAGGCGGCGAAATGCCTTCGCAGTGTTTCCGAAACATCACCATCTGCGGGAAATCAAATAATTAATTTCCTATTTGATATCGCCACGAGTCTAGCTCACCCTGCTCAAGATCCAAGTGCATTTGCTGCTGGCTAGCATTGAAAATGCGTGAGAATAGCTTGATCAGAGCCTTGTTCTGCAGATTATAGACCCGCTGATTGGCCGCCGGGATGAGGAATTGTACCCAGAGCAGCGTGTCGCCCTGAAATCCTGAACCGCTGGTTCCGCGCTCGAAGAATCTCCGCAACTTCTCCGCCTTCTTCAGGTAGCTCGCCTCGCCGGCTATTTCATCACATATCCGCCGGAATGTGTCCAACTTGTTGTCTTCGTTGTGGCTCCGCTTGCTGGCCATTACACTGCTGCAGAATCGGGCTAAAAATCCGGAGGGAAATGGACCTGGCGCCTTACAAACTCGTAACATACACGATTACAGATTAAACGCAAGAAAATGAAATTATTTATTGCACAAAAACACAGAATGTAAACAATGCATTGGTAGGGCTGCCAACTGATGCGAATTAGTTGCAATTTGGCAGCCCCTGAATTGAGCAAATTCTGCAGAATTAAAAATTTAAGTTTTTATTTACATATATCCACTCCACAGAACCATGCAAACAAATATTCGATACACGCCTAAACAAATCCGGAACATTTGACTCCAGCCAGCTATTCTTGGCCAAGCACGCCGTTGGCGGCGCTGTAATAGGCGGATCGAGAGTCCTGCAATGCCGTTACGAGTTCCACGGAATGCCGCCGGAGCGTGTGCAGATCCGCTTCCACGATTTTAACATTCCCACAGAGCACGAGAACTCCACTGGCTGCCAGGCGTCAGATGCACTTCATGTGTTGACCGAGATGCGGGGAGAGACACAGGAGCTCCTGTGCGGTGCCTTCCTGCCCAAGCCCCTGATGTCCAGCGGCACACAGTTGCAGCTCCAATTCGTGGGCAAATATCCTCCCGCAATGACCAATAAGGTGCAGTACTACGGATTTCGTGCAGAATACCGGTTTCTGACTAGTAAGTAACTACTATTATTCAATCTATTATGGAATTATAGTGAACATTTGAATATTTTTAGACTTTGGCATTATGTCGGGCGTCCAACAGGGCCAGGATTGTGCCTTCGTCTACAACAGCAGCGAGCGCATAAGTGGCCTATTTCATTCACCTAACTTTCCGGGATATTACCTGGAAAATGTGGTATGCAATTACTACTTTTACGGGGCCAGTGATGAACAGGTTGTCCTGCATTTCACCTACTTTGATGTGGAGGGAATTGAAACGTAACGTATATGCAACTTCAGTGGGTAATTTAATACTTAATTGAAAATTTTCTTATCAGTTGCGACCAACAGACTGCCAGCGACTATGTGGAGTTCTCCAATTTTATGACCACGGATCGAAAATACAGCAGATACTGCGGAAAGCTTCAGGACTTTGAAATGCGTTCATATGGTCGTTTCTTCCGCGTAACCTTGCACTCGAACGATCGCTTCGTAGCCATTGGATTTCGCGCCCTCTACACCTTTGAATCCATCCCCATGAATAACTCCATTGTTGCTCTGCGAGATAATGCCTCCACGCAAAGTTTTGTTTCCTCTGCTCCACCTCAAGCGATAAATTATTTGTACCGGGTTTTTATGTTGATTTTATTTTTACTACACTCTTTTAAATAAAAGACATGCAACATATTTTATTAATTTAAAATGAATAAATATATCTAAATAATTTAAAATCAGGCAAATCTCTTTTTATTTTTCAAAAATAACGGGAAATACATATTTTTAAAAAAATAATTGATTTATCGAAAAATATTGTGTTACCGATAGTTGCAATCGCATCAATCGTTATCGCCACCATACAATTGTCTTAAAATGCACAAAACAGAAATCCGACAAGCTCAAAAATTAAAAACTTACAAAGATAGAAAATAACTTGGCGGTCATATTTTAAAAGAATTGAATTGAATTGGAAAAATAGGCTTACATCTTCAATCAATTCGCAATATCTTACCATCCGTGTAAACGAACCACTTGTTGCTATCGACGCAGGCCATCTAAAAGCGACCAAAATAATCACCTGTGAGACTCTGTTTTGTGGAGTCATCACGCCGCTATCTGTAATAAATACAGTTGTTATGCAGTCCGATTAGAACCATTAACGTTTTTCCGTCGCCAGCAGCAGACGAAATTCAGCTCTCTTCACTGACAACATACTTTTCGTCAACTTTATCAATTGCGACCTCTGGAATGGCTGCTAAGAAACTGGATGCAATCATCTTTGGGGCCACCGGCTTCACCGGTAAATACACGGTCCTGGAGGCAGTCAGTGTGCTGAAGGGCCTGAGCTGGGGCATCGCCGGTCGCAACCAGGAGAAGCTGCAGGCTGTGCTGCGTGAGATGGGGGCAAAGTCCAAGACGGACCTCTCCCAAACGCCCATTGTCATCGCGGATGTAAACAACGAAGCGTCACTGCTGGAGATGGCCAAGCGCTGCCGGATTGTGGTCAACACCGCCGGACCGTACCGATTCTTCGGCGAGAAGGTGGTCAAGGCCTGCATCGATGCAGGCACGCACCACGTGGATGTCAGCGGCGAGCCGCAGTACATGGAGACGATGCAGCTGCGCTACAACGATCTGGCTAGGGAGCGTGGCGTGTACGTGATCAGCGCCTGCGGCTTCGATTCCATTCCAGCCGACATGGGTGTTACCTTCATCGAGAAGAACTTTGACGGCGTTGTCAACTCAGTGGAGAACTTTGTCCACATGGGCGTCAAGGGCGGCACCAAGGGCACGGGAAGTGCGGCCCTAAACACGGGCACCTGGGAGAGCGCAATTTACGCTATCGCCAATCGGAGTGAGTCCGTTGCCATCCGGCGAAAACTCTTCCCCGAGCGCCTGCCCAAGTTCCAGCCAGACCTGAAGCCCCGCTCTCCGCTGTCCCGTGCTGCAGAGGTTGACAACAAGGTGATCCTACCATTCCCGGAGACTGATCGATCGGTGGTAATGCGCTCGCAACGCTTTCTTTACGAGCAGGACAAAAAGCGTCCCGTCCAGATGCAGGCCTACATGACATATCCATCATGGTTCGCTGCCAGCGTGGTTGTGCTCTTTGCCGCCGTCATTGGCATCATGGCCAAGTTCTCCTTTGGCCGCGAACTGCTCCTCAAGTATCCCGGCATCTTCTCCGGCGGCATGGCGTCCCGCGAGGGTCCAAGCGAGGCGCGTATGGAGCGTTCGTTCTTCCGGATGACCATGAAGGCCACCGGATGGCCTAAGTCTGAGCAGCTGGCCGAGACCTCGGACCAGTACAGCAGCCCGCCAAACAAGACGCTAACCGTCAGGGTTACGGGTCCCAATCCCGGCTACGGATCCACCTGCGTGGCCCTGCTGTCCACAGCGAAGACCATCCTCAACGAAAGCGACAAGATGCCAAGCACGGGTGGAGTTCTGCCTCCTGGGGCTGCCTTCCGCGCAACAAGTCTCATCAGCGAGCTGGAGAAGCACGAGCACGGCATCAAGTTTGAGATTGTAGCCAATAAGTAAAAACTTATTTAAAAATTCCATTTGTAAATACGAAAAAAAGCCTATGAAATAAAGCATAAGTTTTAACATTCTTGGTTATCGTTTAAATAAGAAAACTTGCCGCTAATTTTCGTGACTTTTATAAATATTTATCGATATTGTATCGATGTTATCGAGTACTCCACGGTCACACAGCTCTTTGTTGTTTACTTTTTTTTGGCTCGCATTGGCTCATTTACATTTTGGACGCGGGCGGCGAGTTAACACACTATTATGAGTGCTGAAATATCCGGCTTTCGCCGCTTCCTACACTGGGGTCCGATCACAGCCTTGAGTAAGTGGTGGCCAGGCGATTAATAAGAGCTTTCCCGAGAATGGGCGGCCGCTATCAGTCTCGACGGGATGGGCGACGAGGAAGTCCAATTTGCAAAATGGACAATAGTGGAGTGAGCCAGTTGGTCTAAAGATTAATAAGTGGCAAATTACTGCTTATAAGCCGTGGGCGGTGACTGCAATGATGCCACACCCACCCATCCATCCGTCTGTCTGCGGCAACGACGACGGCGCCATATCGTATTCCATATTTCGCCGCACACGCCACATCCGTGGCACGGAGTCGCAAATCGGTTGACAACCTACCACGGCGTACGCTCTTTTAATTCGCGTAATGCGGCGCGCTAATTGCGTTTTAGTTGTGAGTCGTTTGCCTGGTTTATGGCCACCGCCTCGGGGGACAGAGGCCTATCGGAAATTTCACGGCGACCGCCCGGAGTTGGCGTGCAAATGGTCCGTTTGGCCGCAGACGCCGTAGGACTTCCGCACTTGGAACTGATATCCAATTGTTCCAGCCATAATTACTGTATTAGACGCCGGTCGCTTGTTGCTGGTGCCAGCTCAAAAGGGATACGGAGAGAAAGCACTCATTACTGGACCGTGGTGCCGGCTAATCAACTTGAAAAGCGACAATAAACTAAATAAATGAACTTCATTTCCTCCGCACGCAATTGCCAGGCGAAGCATAACCCCGGCGAGACGAGGGACTGTTTTTCAAATTTAATGCTAATGTTTACTAGCCGTCCCCCATGAATCACTCTTATGTTTATCTACCTTTCGTTTTTTCAGGCATAATCAAGTGCATAACGCTGACGACGCTCTACATGAATTCGATGTGGTGGCCACCGAATGAATCATTCGCCGCCTTCGCTCACCAGGCCCTATTCCTGCTGCTCTCCACGCTGGCCACCTTCAATTACGTCATGGCCACGTTGACAGGTCCCGGCCTGTTGCCAAAACAGTGGCGACCCAAGGTAAATGGATAAGGGGAATGCTGAACCTTTTGTCACCTGTCCGCCTACAGCCTCGGTTGGGTGTGGTTGGCAACACCTGTTACCATTGATAGGGCCATTTCTCCCGTTCTTCCGTTGGCCCCAGAAAACTGTTGACCCGTCACGAACTGGAAAATTACTTTGTCTAAGGGTGGGTTTCCGTTCCTCTGTGCAGCGTCACTCCGAGGCGGAAGCAATTGTTTAGCCCCACGAGAAAGGAGAGGTGTCGAGAGAACTGCGCTGCAAAGGGCCTCGGTGGGGCCAGACAAATGGGCCAAGCCGGCCCATTGGCGTGTGTAACTGCTTATCGCATAATCCGCGCCAATTAAACGCTGCAATTTATTTTAAAGAATCCGGACCGCACCGAATCCGTATTCGAAGATGTCGTGACCGAGGGCGACACCCGGCGGCAACGTTTTTCGACTCCCATTCATTTTGTCCGGCCGTGGCGCGACCCAAATATAATTTATTAGCGGCGACTCCTCGTATTACGTCCACTGGGCCGTCGCCTGCACGCGAGCGCATTCTGCGGAGCCCAAAGTCCGTAATGCAATTACCTGAATTTGCATAAGTGTTTTGTAGGCGAGCCCAGACGCAGGAGGGGCGGTATAAATGGATGGTCGATGGCCACTGGGTGGTGGTCACTTAATGAGCTGTGCGTCGTTTGGTTTTGTTGTGGCTCACTGTTTCGTTAAATGTGCATAAATTACGCAGAATATCGCCATTATAACTATTATAAATTGTGCTTTTAATATACGTCCGACTATACTTTAATTAACTTTAACATTTTTGCAGGATCCTAAGGACACGCAGTTCCTGCAGTATTGCAAAAAGTGTGAGGGCTACAAGGCCCCCCGCTCCCATCACTGTCGCAAGTGTGAGTAAGCTTGGCAATTAAAATTAATTAACAAAGTAATTAAACATTAAGAAAATGTGTTTTTTGTTTTAATATTTTAAATATTAATATTGTGTCGGTCTCCCTTATCACCTAGGCGATCGCTGCGTCAAGAAGATGGACCACCACTGCCCGTGGATAAATCACTGCGTTGGCTGGGCCAATCACGCATACTTCACCTACTTCCTGCTCTTTTCCATCCTGGGCAGCATGCAGGGCACCGTGGTGCTGTGCTGCTCCTTCTGGCGCGGGATCTATCGTTACTACTATCTCACTCACGGACTGGCGCACCTGGCCAGCGTTCAATTCACACTCGCCAGCATCATCATGTGCATCTTGGGCATGGGCCTGGCCATCGGTGTCGTTATTGGCCTGAGCATGCTGCTGTTCATTCAGATGAAGACGATTGTCACCAACCAGACGGGTATCGAGATCTGGATCGTGGAGAAGGCGATCTATCGCCGATATAGGAACACTGACAGTGACGATGAGTTCCTGTATCCTTACGATTTGAAATGGCGCCAGAATCTGCGACTGGTCTTCAATGATGAGTGCCAAAAGCGGGGCGACGGGATTGAATGGCCGGTGGTGGAGGGCTGCGACCAATACACATTGACGGTGAGGCAGATAAGTTGATACTTGATACTTGATCGAATAACAATGAGTTCAAAAATTATTTTTCAGCGTGAACAACTGGCGCAGAAGGAGGAGAAGCGAGCTAGAACACGCACCTATAAATGCATTTCTCCCGTCACGGGGCGCTGGCTGCCGCTCTTCTCGCAGGGCTGGCGTGTATGCTTGGCCGCTCCCTGCTCCGATGAGCCACGCATCCGGCTAAGACCGGACGACGTGATTAAAGTCACTCGCTTCCGCAACCACTGGCTGTTTGGGGAGCGTGTACTCTGCGAGCAGGAACTGGGCGACAAGAAGCGTCAGCGGAAAGGTCACATACGCGGCTGGTTCCCACGTCGCAGTGCAGTCGAGCTTATTGAGGCGACACAGGAAGGCAACGGCGGCGGTGGCGACACCACCAGTGACCTGCATCCAGCTCAGAATGGCAACGCTCATATCCATCTAAAGCAGCAGCAAAAGAACGGACATGCCAAGAAGTACATGTAGCCCGGATGGGGCTGAGCGCAACCATGGCGATAACGGCTTGTAAATAGAATTATAATCTGCTTGGACGCTAGTCTCTCTCACGCTTAGCCAAACCGCCGTCTCAATTACTCTGTTAACACTGTCGACAAATAAAACATCGCGAAAGTATACATTTATCAATTGGATTGTTGGAATTGGATTTCATATCAACAAGTGGTCTGTATTATCAGAAGGCTTATCAGAATTTATAACAGGTCAGCTTGGTACTTCACATCTGCTAGCATCTCTTCTGCTGAAAATGAATATAACTAAAAACCTTTAAACATTTAAAGCTTCTAGTTTAATATTAAACAAGAACAAGTTTAAGTTAATCTTTGCAGTTTGCAAGAGGCTCGATTGGATTGCAATTGGAAATATTATTTTAAAATATCGATTGTATCGTTTATTCCCCAAAACAATAAGATCATTTGTTTATGCATAATTAAATTATGATACAGTGTATATTATATGTGCATATGTTTATAGCAGTTTGCCCAGATTGTAAGATAAATGGGTATAAAAGCCATATTTATGCCGAGCTCATTGTTGCCTCGATTTCTTCAACGGTGCGCGGCAAAATAGCGAAATTTTCGGTACCCGTTTGAGTGATTAGCACATCATCCTCAATCCGCACGCCACCGAACCCTCGGAAGCTGTTGAATCTCTCCACGTTGATGAACTTGGCAATGTTCGGATCTGCCAGGGCACGGTCCATCACCCAGTCGATGAAGTAGCAGCCCGGCTCAATGGTCACATACATGCCCGCCCTCAGGATGCGGGCGAAGCGCAGCTTGCTCAGCCACGGCTCGCTGGGACGCTTCGGCTCCGTGGGCAGATAGCCGCCCACATCGTGCACGTCCAGACCGATCAAATGGCCAAGGCCGTGGGGTTGGAATACTCCTGAGACGCCAGCTTCAAGCATTTCATCCACATCGCCCTTCACCACGCCACCCTCTGCCAGCCGCTGCAACAGAACGCGGCCCGCCAGCTTGTGCATATCCACCCAGGACACTCCGTCGCGGGCCGTACTCATGACCGCATTGCGAGCATCCAGCACTGCATTGTAGATGAACTTCTGGTCTGCAGTGAACTTGCCGTTCGCTGGGAACGTGCAGGTGATGTCCGCCGCGTAGCCACAGTAGTTGGCGCCCATGTCGAATAGACAGAGATCGCCATCCTGCACGGGGCGGTTGTTGGGGGCGCCGGCATGTCCGTAGTGCAGGATCGACGAGTTCATGCCACTGCCGCAGATGCAGGTATAGGAGGCGTGCCGACAACCGCCTACAGAGTAGGAGTGGTGCAGGAAGAGCGACTCGCCCTCGAACTCCATGCGACCGGGGCGCATGAACTTCATCACCTTGATGTGGGCGTCTGACGAGACCTTGGCCACGTAGCGCAGCACCTCGATCTCTGCGGGCGACTTGATCACTCGGCACTCGGACAGAATCGGATACAGCAGATCACAGTCGGTCACGTACTTCTCCTTGCCGTCGAACTCCGGTGGCTGGAGGGTGAGGCCGCTATCGCTATTGGTGCCGCTCAGCGTAAGTATCAGCTTGGGCTCCGCCCTCTCCAGATAGACGTCGAGTTCGTCAACATAGAAGACCTCGTCCACCTCGTACATGACCCTGAATTCGGCTGGAGTAAGCAGCTCTCCCATCCAGGTGCCGTACTCCTCTGGGAAGCGGGGCACAAAGAGAACGGTCTTCTTATCGCCCGTATTCACATCGATGGTAAGGATGCCGTAGCAGCCAGGTTCCTTTACGCCGAAAAGGTACTGGAAATAGGACTCCTGCCGGAACACGTAGTCCACGTCGGTGTTGTACAGACTCTTGTCCTTGCCACCCTCGAGAAGCACCACCAGGTTACCCTTAGAGAACTTCAGGTTCGGCAGCAGCTTCTCCAGGATCGCCTTAACGGCGCGATCCCTGTTGTCCCGAAACAAAGTCATGGGCACTGCATGTCCCGATCCCATCTGGTAAGTGGCCATTGTGAATCCAAGGAAGGCGAAGTCTACTGACTGACTGATTGCACAAAGCAACTGGGCAACAATGTGGGCTTACCAGCAGAGATAAGCTGACCGAAATGAAGCAAAAAACAGCAATAAATTATTGTGTATATCAGTTATTATTGTGTTTTTTTGTTTATTGTTTTTGTTGACTTTGCAAGCGGTATAAAAAAATATACCGAAAAGTTGAAGTGTTGTTTGTTGCTGCAACTATCGGGCCGCGTTGTTTGCTCCGATTATCGATATCTTACGACATCTGGTCACACGCCAACGGCTTTTTTTGCGAATTTTATTTCCATAATTCTAAAGAATTTGCAATTGAAATCGAGAAATAGTAGCGGTTTATGTGCCCAAATAGCCACCGCCCACCCATCAGCGTCGGCTCGTGCTACAGATGCAACTATAGTCTTAGATATCGCCACCGCCACTTCTCCAGTGATCTGTTCCGATTCGATCCAATGTCGGCGTCACAACGCGGCGGCAACAACAACAACAAATGAGTTATATCGTTCTGACCGCGGCCAGCTAATAAAGTGAACGCTTTGCGGGCTCCGGAGACTCCAATGCCCGCTAACGCCGGCCAGTAACAGTCGGCAGGCAGCATGTCGAGTTCGGTGTTCACGGAGGCGCCCAGCGCCCGGCCGGCGACCGTTGATGGCGACTCCAATCTGGTTGTGGTGTACAGTAAGAATGGCATTTCCTTTGACGAGCGCGCCATCGGGAACCTCATGGGTAATGCTTGCAGGGCAACAATCTCTATACAACCCCTAATCGACATTGCTTATCTTCAGAGGAAAAATCGATTTCCACCATCAGCGTGGTGCGCCTCACCTCGCCGACGCCTAGCATGATGGACCAGGAGGAGGCCGAGCGGTTAGAGGAGCTGGAACGCTTCATGGAGACGGCCACGGACTCGGAGCTTGACAGCGACAACGGCAGTCAAAGTGAAGGCGAGGATAACGGGAGCGAAGAGGACGGGCCCGACGAGGAGAATCAAAACACCGGAGATGAGGACAATTCGGACTCTACGGAAACCGAGGTCGATGCTCCTCGCACCCGACGACGTCCCGGGCGCAAGCCGAAAGTCATTAAAAAGCGAAAGCGGCGCAAGCCAAAGGAACGGCCACAAGTTGTGGGCTTGCGGGTCGAGCAATTCTACGCGGATGCCACAGCCGACATGGTTGTGAAGAACGCATTAAGTAAATATGTCGAATATTTAGTTATGGTCAAAGGAGTAGTCAAATTCTATGTTTTTTAACGAAAAAATATTACTCATGAGGACCACTCGTATTTCTCAACTGATTTCTGTTTGCCATTTCCAGAGCTCGCCGGCGTTTCTATTTACAAGCGGACCGCTGAAACGGATGCCCTGCTGGAAGTTATCCGAAACGATCACAACTACACTCCATTTACCTCGCCGGAGCAGCTGAGGAACCACAAGAGGGCTGAGAAGATGTCCATAGAATTGCAGGCCCAGAACCGCAAGATCGCCATGCAGGCGCCGGGAAGTTTGAAGCTGTTGAACGCTAAAAAGCGGGTTCAGGCCACGCCCTTCACTAATCTGCAGGTGAAGGTCCAGCGACTGCCCACCAAGACGATGCATCCGCTGCCCTCGCAGCAGCAGCAGCATTTACAGATGCAACCAAAGGTGCACGTGATACGCAGGCCCATCCAGCAGCCACTGCCAAGACCAAAACCGGAGATTATAGCAAACAGCATAGTTAATGTCAGGCCAAGGCCGACTCGCTGCCCCGTCAAGGTAATTGCGCCTGTCCAGGACTTTGTCGAGGACGATGACGATGCCCAGAGCTCGGATCCGGCCGATGAGGAGAATGCCGACAAGTCCTATGACACGGAGGAGATGAGCGAGGACAGCGATGACGACCAAGACTCGGACAACGACAGGGACAGCGACATGGACTTCCAAATGAGAGGCAGTGGTGGCCGCAACTCCAGCAAGAAGAAGCGCTACAGAAAACCGGGCAGACCGGCAGCCCCAGTCAAGACAGCAAAACTTCAGCCCCCGCCTTCCACGACGCCTAAGCACTTCCCCGAGGTTAAACGACGGAAGGAGATTGTGGAACAAAAGGCTCCTCAGATTGGGCAGATCATAAGCCTGCCTCCGAAAGCGCCGACTTCAGTAATTGCCTTGGGTCGAGGTCTCCCCAGCACCTCCTTCCTCAAATTTAGAGCCACACATCAAGCGCTGCCCGTGCGGAAGCCTCGGCTGCCAGCAGTGACGGTTCCTGCCAAAGACCGCAGCTTGCCGGTTGTGCAATTGGGTCGTGTCATCGCCAATCCTGGGGTATTCCCCAAGCAGCCGCAGGAGGTCAAAGAAATTATTATCAACAAGAATATGGCGAGCCCAAAGGGTGTGTTCACCAATCTCAACAGTTTGCTGGGCGAAAATCAACATTCTGCCAGCAAAGCCTCGCCGGATCCGATCCGTCATCGGGTCGTAATGTCGCCCAGTACTCCAAAGTCGTCGTTCAACAGGCAGCAGCCGACGCAGTCAACGCCGATCATGGTGCCGCCCTTAACCAATGCCACGCAAACTCCAACCCCATCCAAGGGCTTTATGCCCATAGGCGTGGACACCGCCCAATCACACAAGTTGCCTGCCCAAATTGTGATTGAGACGCACCAAAGTTCGTCGGAACTAGCGGCGGAGAACGACAAGCAGTTGGATCTGATCAACTCCATTGTTCAGGACGAGCTGCTGAAGACGACGACGCTGGTGGAGCAGCCGCCACCAGTGAACGCTGTCGAGGATATACCGAAATTGGTGAAAATGCTGGAGAGTACGGCGGCGTGCTTGGACTCGGCGCCAACGCAGAACTTTGTCGCCCCAGAGATGCCGAAGCCCTCGAATTCCGTAGCAGATGACCAAATTGACATCATAGATACGCCAGACGAAGATGAGATTACCGCAGATTTCCTGCAGCACGTCGTCGGCCTAATTGAGGAAGACAAACAGTTCGAGGCCGAGGTGGTGAAACAGGTTTTGGGTAGTGCCGCACCAGGCACGCTAGACGCAATGGTTGCGATGCCCACACCGGTAGAACCTGTATCCTTGACGTCAGTCCCTTCGGTGCCGGTAAGAAAAAGCAGCTTTTTGCCATTGCCCAGCTATAAATGGTATCCTTTTCTTACTTACTTATTTTAGCTGCAAGCAAATCTGTCTGTAAATCCAGTACCTGCAGAACATCCGACGCCATCCCTCCCGATGGCATGTAGCACACCCTCGAGAGGCTTGGCTTCCACCAGCACCACCACTGCGAAAGTTGTCCGCGGTAATGGACGCATCATTTACCTGCCCCCAATCGAAGCGCCAACCACTCGTGCCAAGCGACGAGCTCAGTTTCCGTCAGCCTCGCCCACAACGAGCACAGGGGATTTGAGCAACTTGTCCTTCAGCGAACCGACTGGACTGGACACCAGCAGCCAGAGCAACGAGAGCCAAAGTGGAATAGGGCCGAAAAGGCCAAACCCCAGAGAGCCGTCGATGGCCAGGCGCTCAACTGTGCCCAGGAGATCAAGGAAGCTGAACACGAGTCACGATCCCGAGGCTTCAGAATCTCAGGAGGATGACGACGACCCCAACAAGTAAGGTTTATGGCTGTACATATATTTTATGCTCATTGAAAATCCCTTAATTACAGGCTCTGGTGTATTTGCCGGCAACCGCACAACAATCGCTTTATGATATGCTGCGATCTGTGCGAGGATTGGTTCCATGGCTCCTGTGTGATGGTATCCAAGGCCATGGGCACCGAGATGGAGAACAAGGGCGTCGACTGGAAGTGTCCGAAGTGTGTCAAAAAGCAGGAAGAGAAGGTGAGAACCACTCAATTTGGGGAATATTATTGACCGCTTGATTTTTCAGACTCAACCACGCATTACCGACATGCTGGTCGTCGCTAGGCCAACCGTTCAAACAAAGGAAAAATTCAATGATACCAAAGTCCCAGCCGAGTCTCCTGCGAATCCCAAAAGATTACTGCCGTTGGGTGTTACTGTGGCTAGTTCTCCCCTGCGTAGCCCAATGACGAAGCCAGCTAAGAAATTTCCAGCAGGCACGCTTTCACCCCAGCAGCAGCAGCTGAACTTCATCAAGCTGGGGCCTGCTGACTTGAACTGTGTGCTCTGCAAGCGGCCTGCGACTTCCAATTCCGTGTACTGCAGCGAAGATTGCATACGAAAGTATGCACAGAACGCCATTCATGCAAACAGCTTGGTCAAGGCTCGCCCCGACTCCCCAATGACCCACAATGCGAGCGTACAATCGCCATTGCACTTAGAGGCAAAGAAAAGTAAGAAGAAGGATCTCTTTGAGGACATGCTGCGGCAGGCGGACTCTGTGTCCAAAGTGGAACGGGTAAGTTTCCCATAAATCTTGTAAACTATATATGAAATATAAATCTAAATTGTATTCCAATAGATCAATGTTATTGAGCGTAAAAGTGGGCGTATGCTCACCGGCCATCTAGCCCCCACCGTACTTCAGTTTCGCAAGTGGCTGCAGGAGAATCCCACTTTCGAGGCGCTGCCCTCGGGAACCATTCAATCCCCTGATCCTGAGGTAAGTCATGAGGTGTGCCTTATATTCCAGGTAATCCAAAAAAATGTATCCACAGAAGCACCAGGTGAAGCGAATTTCGGATCCAAATCCTCCTGCCGTCGAGCCAGCAGCTGTCACGAAGAGACCCATCGAAGCAGTAGCAAAATCTCCTCTACCGACGACAGGCACTCCGATGATGCGACCCCAGATGGTGGCCAGGAAGGAAAGGGAGAGAGAGAAGCCGCCCAGCACCCCAAGTCGATCCAGCGGTAAACCCGAATCCGTTAGAACCGGCATTCGACGGTCTCTCAAGGAGCAGCTGCTGGCGCGGATCAAGGAGGCGCAGACGGCGGAACTGACCTCAAGCCAAGCCACAACAACGTGGCTGACGGACGCCGAGGTGGATCAGTTCGTGCAGAGCGTAGAGACGGAAATGTTTAACTCGTTTGGTCGTGACGTGGGTGCGAAGTACAAGGCCAAGTACCGGTCGCTTATGTTCAACATCAAGGACCGCAAGAACCGGACCCTGTTCGAGAAGATCTGTGCCAAGCAGGTGGAGCCCAAACAGCTGGTGCGGATGACGCCCGAGCAGTTGGCTAGCCAAGAGTTGGCCAAGTGGCGGGAGGAGGAGAATCGCCACCAGCTGGACATGATCAAGAAATCCGAACTGGATATGTTGTCGTGTGCCCAGAACTATGTAGTGAAGACCCACAAGGGAGAAGAGGAAGTGATCGCTAGCAAAGTGGATGTGTCACTGCCCGAAGAGGAAGTCAGCCAACCAAAACAGGTTGACAAAAAGCAAACGTCTCTGGCTAGCGAAACGGACACCTCCATCCTGGAGCGTTCCAGCTCCCGGGAGAAATCTGGATCAGCCAGGGAGAAGCGTCACAAGAGTCACAAGCACCATCACCACCGCAAAAGAAGTCGCAGTCGGTCCAGTAGCCGGGGTCGAAGTAGCGAGAAGCGACACCGCAGGCATCACAACGAAGTTGAGGCAGGTGGAGAAGAGCGAGAGCATCGTTCCCAGGATAAAAACAGCAAAGAAAAAGATGTGAACGTTCCCTCGGCGTCGCCTCTAACCAAAAAGAAGGATGATATCGATCATGTACCAGTGCCGAAGAAGACTCCAGAGAAAAAGATGGATGTGAGGGCTTACAATCTGATTGATCAGATCCTGGAATCTGAAAAAACGGTTGAGCAGGCAGCAAATCTTGGACAGCCCATCAAGCCGACACTCAAACCGATTCCAACGCTACCAAGCTCCTCGAAGATCTCCGAACCGCTGGACCTGTACTCCCGCTACGTCCAGGGCCTGACCACCAGTGTGTTGTGGTCCGGTAATCTGAAGATGATCGACGTGACCGACTTTGAAGTTGTCATGCACCCCGTTCTGGGCGACTGCCAGCACCTGAGCACCCTGCTACCGTTTCAACTGGACGTCATCGGTCGCATAACCCGCATCAATGTCTGGGACTATATCAAGAAACTTAAGAAGAGTCCCACCAAGGAGGTGGTCATCGTGCATATATTGCCCTCTTCCCCGAGCGAGACTTCCAAATTTGATCTTTTCTTCGACTACCTCGACTCGCGCCAGCGACTGGGGGTTCTCGGTGTAGATTCAGATCAGATTCGGGACTTTTACATCTTTCCTTTGGGCTCCAGCGACGAGTTGCCGCCAGCTCTGTTGCCCACGGAGCATGTACCCTTCTACGAGGATGCCCAGAGGCCAAACACGCTCCTGGGGATCATTGTGCGCTGCCTTAGCAAACGAACTACGCCGGTCTTGCCATTGCCGCCGCCGGTGTCGGCGGCCATCAGCAGCAGCAAGTTGACGAAGGTAAGCGTTTCACTCATCTTCTTAGGTAAACATGTGACAAGTGTTGGTTGATCTTTCTGGCAGAAATCCCGGAGCCCAGTTACGTTTACACCACCAAGTAGCCCCAAACGGAAAGCAAGCACGCACTCCACCAGCTCGAAGGACGATGAGTTTGATATTGATGCCATTATCAAGGCGCCGATTGCCAAGCTTCAGAGAAGTAAGAATAAACAAACATTTGATAAACTACGATTCGTGCTTCTACAGCTTACCAAGCCCTTCAAATTGCAGCTCTCCCGAAATCAGTGCCCCCGCCACCAGTGAAGGATGATTCCAATGAACCCTACTCTCCCGGCGGTTCCGACGACGATGAACTCCCGTCGGTTGCTTCTCCCAGAATCTCCAATGATCTGGAGCGGCAGGTGGATGAAATTAACAAACAAATTGCCGCGCAACAAATGGAAATCGCCGGCCTCCTGCAGCCTACAGTGAGTGATTAGCCTCAGCCTATCTTGCTCTACACAATTATTAATATTTATTATTTCTTTGTAGGGTTCAGCGTCCTCATCGAATGCAGTTCTAGCCGGCATCTCGATACCTGCCGATCTCCCTAAAATTCTGGCCAGCATAAAGGACAAGAGGGAAACTTCGGCCGGTGTTGACGACGGCGATGATGAATACAATCCCGAGGATGCCATCACAACGAGCAGTTCATTCGGTAAGCCGTTCAGCCTGACACCTCAAGCCAAAGCAGATTAGTATCAGGTTCCAATTGCAGCAGCAGCAGCAGCAGCGAAGCCGAGTAGCAAAGGCCGTTTGGCGCATCTAAGTGAAGCTGAGCTTCTTAGCATGGTGCCGGACAATCTGGCAAGCGTAATGCCCAGCACATCGAAGATTCGTCACACGCATCCCCCGCTACCGCCGCCGCCGCCACCTCCGCCGGGTGTGTAGGGAGCCAGCCACCTGAAAGTAGACTCTAACTAACCCGCGCGCCAACAATTTACTAGTTATTAGTTTCCGAATGAAATTCACCACGCCTCTTTATTTGAAAAGCCCCACGCGGCCTCTCATTATGTACATTTCTCATCTTGCTAACTCGATACCATCTCTGTATTATAACTGGCAATCGAAACAATTTAGTTTTCAGCCCCTTTTCCCGCCCCCCAAGCCAAAACCACGCTACACCGCCCTCTTTGAATCATATTTCGTTCGCATTGCAATGCAAGTTAGGTTTTCAAATTGTACATTTCCTCGAAAATAAAAAGTGTGCTACGTAACATTTGTTTTAGGGTTACGTTAAGCGTAACGATTCTTTATTTCGATCTTAGTTTAAGTTCACTTCGCAGGGGTCGTCCTTGCCGCTGAAGTGGGCGCACGATATCTTGGGACCGTTGTGCACCCGCGGAATAGCGATCCTGAATAGTGTTCCGTGCGGCATGCACACGCAGATCTTGTACTGAACGCTGCCCGTGCGCAGCCCCATTTCGGAGCTGACAATGGGAATGCGCTCCATGTCCAGAAAAATGCCAGAGCCTGCCTCCAAAATGGTGGCGCCCTGCGTAGAGTTGATGGATACGTGGTGCTCGGCTTGCATGTCCACGCCGGCTGCGTCAAAGAACACGCCCTCTGAGCCCCTAATGGCCACGCGGCCATCGCTTTCCAGTACCAAGGATTCGTCAATGGGACTAGCAATGCCGCTGGCACTCACCACCTTGGCCTGCAGAACGTCCACGCCGCCCGGAATGTTATACTGGGGACGGTGCGTGGTGAACAGCGGCAGCCGACCGACCGGGTCCTTCACCTCGAACAGATTTGTGGCCTGAATGAGGATTCCCTCCTTATTTAAGACAATCCGATCGCGTTCGCTGCTGGCACCGTTGGCATTGCGGAATACCCGCACGTGGACGCCTCCGTCCTCTTCGTCTGCGACAGCATCACTGCTAATTGTCACCGGCACATCCGAGAATCCATGAATCTGTCCAATCGAGTTGGTCTGCACGCGCTCCAGTTCGGTTGAGCCATAGAACTTTACCACATCGACCTCGGGAATCACTTCCATGCCCTGGACACCCTTTCCCAGACGCAGGACGCCCACAATAGTCAGTGTGAGGATCAAATTGCCCACTGTCAGGGCAAGAAGGATAACCACAATCGTCCAGAAGGCAAAGGTATTGCGTCCCTGGTGGCCGGGATGCAGGCGAGAGCAGCTGTCGCTGTTGTACTTCTCATCAAAGTAGTCGGCGGTGTCCGTCTTGGAGTCGTCGCGACAGAAATCCAACTCGGGAACGGTTGCCCCAATGGGCAGGGTAACAGACAGTGCATTCTCCGAGTTGGCATCGTCGGAATAGGACGGCGAAGGTCCCCGGATAAAGGTGTTTTCGAACATATTCATTCTGGGAAAAGAATATACTTATTTGCAGTGCTCCTCTTAAAAAACCGTTTGCACAATTTCTGTATCTAGTGGTATTATAAATAGGGCACAGTTTTCTGGCATGCGCAGAAATCGTTGTGCCGCCAATTTTGAACGCTTTTGTTAGATATAGTATAAAAATATCAATAAATATATTATTTAAATTATAATTATTCGTTATATTTAGCAACATAATAAACCTGAAAATGTAATCAATTATGAGATTGCATTAACGTAGGTTTGTGCTACATACTTGGATTTAGTCCTTGAAAACTGGAAATTAATACATAAAATGAATAAATTATTAAAAATTATTTAAATAAAATAGATTTAAAATTAAATAATAAAAGTGTCTATTTAAAATATTGCGCAATAATGACTTAAAGCAAGTGTATTTTTTTACTTGACAAAAAATAAAATCTTTAAAATTGTAATTAAAATATTAAATCCTTTAAATTTAATATATTTTGTTAATTTTTACAGTTTTAAAGTAAATATATATGAAACCAAGCCGATAAGACCTCGAGGTAGGTCAAATCCTGAAGAATAATAATATAAAAAGCATAATGAATTTATAATTTAAAATTTAAAGTTGAATTGAATTGAAAACATTGTGATACATCAGTAATCCGAGATCAATTTTGTTATGGTAAACGATCTGAACAAATTTGTTTTAAAAGTTATTTTATGGTCAGAGTACAACCACCTTGAAATGGTACCATGATACAATCATACCCAAATATATCATGAGACTACCTTCGTAATTGTATCATGAATGGGACTAGAGCTAGAGCTAGAGGTATTTTTCAAAGTTGCTGCTTGGTCACACCGCCTGTCTCCATTTTTCAAGATGTCCTTTAAGGTGAGCTTTGCCAATAAATCTGAGTGAAATGACCTAATTTCAATCGCCCACGATGCCGCAGCCTATCGACCCAAAGCGCGACGAGATCCGTCGCTACCTGGAGCGCGGCAGCGTCCTGGACTCGCTCACCAAGATCTTCATCCGCGTGATCAAAGAGCGTCCAGAGAATCCGATGGAGTACATCAGGAACAACATCGGCGTGGTGCGCCACCAGCACGACAAGTACGAACGCCTGCAGCAGGACTTGCAGCTGGCCAACGAGGAAATTCAACGTCTGCGTGCCATCATCAATGACATCAATCCCGATATGCTCCAAGGCCACCAGCCTGTCGTGTCGGGCGAAGCGTCCTCTGACATTTCGGAGGCTGTGGCCGAACCAGCTCCAATAGAGGAGGAGGTGGCAAAGGTTCCGCAACAGCAGCAAGAGGAGGCGGAGGGTAATCAGGCGGCTGGAGAAAGTGCTGCGGACGTTGCAGAGCTAACCGCCGCCGTTGAGGCCAGCCACATTGAGGAGAAACCGGTGGTGGCCACTGCGAACGAGAGTGCAGCTGTTGCGACAACTGCTCACCCCACAAGCGCATCCGTCCAAGCCGAGGCTACCAGCCCCGCCGCCGAGTAAATCTCGAAAGCATGCTCACACCAAACACATACCACTAGAAAGCATTCATCTAGAACAAGTTACAAGTATTTTCCTAATGTATATGTACATAAATAAAGCGGAATACGCGATATTAAAGCCTGCGACTGGACAGTTTTCATTACTTATGGATCTTTCAAGTATTTATTGAAATCAGCTTCGTAATTCATACACGTTTTATATCGTTTGTTTATTAATACAAAGGATTATTGATAATACATATTAATAATAGTTAATTTTTAAAAAACACATCTTATAAATGATACAGGGGGGTGTATGACGAACGGAAAAGCTCAATATGTATTTTTCACGGGCGGGGTAATGGAAATTTTGGGTGCAATCTGACCACTTTCATGGACATGTACGAAGGGTCATGTATATTTTGTCTTCTTTTTGGGCTAAAGTGGACGAACAAAAACTGATTGATTTCTCTTTTAAATTCAAGGTCAAAACACAATGTTTACATTCCCCATTTCTTGGCAAGCGTTCCTTCTATCTCCTCCTTCTTTTTGTTTAATGTTTTCCCTTTTCTTTAGATTTGTTTGTTTTTGTTTTTGTTTCATATACTCTTCCTAAGGCCAAAGAGCGCTAAAGGGCCCCCGATTCTATATGCTTTCTGACCGAGACTGCGGTCTAATCCGATTCTGCTAGGCTGACCTGTTTGCCTAGTGTTTAAAATTTGGACAAAACGTACATTAGCAGCAGGTCTGTAGGTGTGTGTTGTGTTTTTGTGTGTGCGAATGCGAGTGTGTGTGCGGATGGGTTGGTCGGTTGATATATTGAAGATATGCGGGGGCTGGAGCGGTTATTAAAAATAAATATGTTTGCTTTTAATCATGGTATTTGTTAATGTGAAGTTGCAATTAAATCTCAATGGGTTAAAACTTTATTCATCTGCTGCGGGTCCAAGACGGAGTCCTCGTGTCACTCCCTTCATGCATCATCTTATCCGGGGTTGTTGTGTGGTATTGGGAAAGGGTTTCTTCGGCTGTTATAGATTTTGACTCGCCCCGGCTGTCGATAAAAGTGACCAGAAAGAGAGATAAGGTTGCGGTGAGTGATTCACTGGCGGCAAGTTCTTTTGTTAACTGTCCACTTACGTTTCATCAATGATCTGATGTGTTTCAAGCATTTTATTTCTGGTTGTAGGTGTGTTTCGGATTTGCTTCTTGGGTGTCGGTTTTGTTTTGTTTTTTGTTTTTTTGTTATATAGAAAAAGACTGTTGGATTGTGTGTGATATTACTTTTTACGTTTGTCTGCCGGCTTCAGGATCTGGAACGAGCACATCAGCGTGTCGTCCACGGACATCATGGCGCCGGCGTTGTCGAACTCGCCGCAATAGTTGGGCGCCGAGAAGAGTGTAACTAGTTGGCGCTTCGCGAAGAACTCGTAGCCGTCCTCGACCACCTGGTGAGCGCGACAGATGAGATCGAACTCGTGCTTCTGCAAGAACTTGGCCACCACCTCGGCGCCGAAGGTGAAGCTGACGCCGCGATCGTTCTCGCCCCAGCCCATGGTGTCCTTGTCCGGATCGGACCAGAGCAGATCGCACAGCAGGCCCTGATCGGGCACGTCGGTGGGCCGCATGATCCGACGGATCTGCTCCATCGAGGTCAGATCGGGGCTCAGGCCGCCGTGACAGCAGAAGATCTTCTCGTCAACAATGGCCGCCACCGGAAGGCAGTTGAAGCAGTCGGTGAATGTCTTCCATAGCTTGATGCTGTAGCGGCGCTTGCACTCGTCGTAGAATCCGTAGATGCGGTTAATGCTGGCGCACTCGTGGTTGCCGCGCAGCAGGAAGAAGTTCTCCGAGTATTTGATTTTGTAGGCGAGCAGCAGGCAAATGGTCTCCAACGACTGCTTGCCGCGGTCAACGTAGTCGCCCAGGAACAGGTAGTTTGACTCCGGCGGAAAGCCACCGTACTCGAAGAGACGCAGCAAATCGTAGTACTGGCCGTGAATGTCGCCGCAGATCTTCAGCGGCGCCTCCAGCTCCAGCAGGATGGGCTGCGAGAGGAAGATCTCACGCGACTTCAGGCAGAGGCCCCGGATCTCGTTCTCCGAGAGCTGTACATTCTTGCCTGGCCGTGCCCCACGCACCTCCAGCAGTCGGGATATAATGCTGTCTATATTCATGACGTCACCCATGTTTCCGCCTTGCTGCTGCGCTGCTATTGAGAGTTATTTCCTCAAAAATGACTGCCCACGTAACTGTTAACGTTAATTTTACGTTTTTATATTTTTTTATGTAGACCTGGATCGACCACTCACTATGGCAGAGCTGCAAAACGGAAAATCGATACCTATCGATGTTTTTAAAAATGGCGATGCATCGCTGTTAATTCCCCACCATCGATAAGAGGAGAGGAAAATGCTCACTGACAGCAAAAAAATACTAGAGAGCATAATGGCGGTGCCCCAAGAGGCCAACAATTAAAATTAATTTAATTAATTAACTTATCGCGCAGACTATATAAATTTTTATTTTTATTGTTGGATTTTTTTAGTATTTTATCGACATTTCTTTATTATCTGGTCACTCTGTCTCCCGCCCACGCCCTTGCCAATTCAATTGGCAGTTAAATTGAGCGCTTTAAAATTCATTCGAGTTAATTGAAAATGCTTTTGAACAACATTTTAAATGGATCCAAACATGACGCCGTCTATATTATAGCGGAAATTGGCCAGAACCACCAAGGATGCCTGGTAACGGCCAAGAAAATGATTTCTGAGGCCAAGAAAGCTGGCTGCCACTGCGTAAAGTTTCAAAAATCTGATTTGCCAGCAAAGTTTACCAGATCCGCTCTAGAACGCGAATATGTCAGTGATCATGCGTGGGGGAAGACTTACGGCGAGCACAAGGAGTATCTGGAGTTCTCCAAGGATCAGTATCTGGAATTGCAAGCTTACAGCCGGGAGCTCAATGTGGACTTTACTGCTTCCGCAATGGATGAGGTAATAACGTTGTCCATTTGTATATATATTATAAATTTAATTTTCTTTAGTCCTCCTTGGATTTCCTATTGGAGTTGAATGTGCCCTTCATCAAAATTGGCTCTGGAGATGCAAACAACTTTCCGCTTCTAAAAAAAGCAGCCAGTTTAGATTTGCCTCTGGTCATCTCCACGGGAATGCAGACTATGGCGACGGTTGAGCGGATTGTGCAGATAATGAAAGAGGCTGGAAAACACAACTTTGCTCTTATGCACTGCGTGTCGTCTTACCCAACTATTCCGAAAGATTGCCACTTGCAGACTATTTCCTTGCTTAAGCGACGCTTTCCTGGCGTGGTTATTGGTTACTCTGGACACGAGCTGGGGACATCCATTAGCCAAGCAGCAGTTTTGTTGGGCGCCCGCATCGTGGAGCGCCATTTCACACTGGACAAAAATCAGAAGGGCTCTGACCACCGCTGCTCTCTAGAGCCTCACGAATTGAGTGCCTTGTCAAGTGCAATTGGTGGCTTTGAACTGGGAAGAGAGCCACTCTCTACCAATGAAATAGTAAGAAGCTTAAATGGCGGTAATGAGTTGGAAGAAGCTCTTCGGGAAGTCCATGGCAAAGACATTTTGCCCTGCGAGCTGCCTTGCAGAAATAAGTTGGGCAAATCTATTGTGGCAGCCCGCAATTTTGAGAAAGGCCACCGCCTGCAGATGGCTGACTTGGCTATCAAAGTCAGTGAGCCAAATGGCCTCACAGCCGAGGCTTACTTGGACATACTTGGAAAAGAAGTAAAGGTCTCTGTTTGTGTGGATGAACCCATAACTGGGAGCATGCTAATTCTTTAGTCAATACATGAATACATGAGTAGGTGCTATATAAAGTGCGATTGAATGTGTATGGGAAGGTGGAGTACCTCTACTCGCCACCTTCGTCACTGCCTCCATCGTCCTCATTTTCGTTCTCGATCATCTCGATGTCCTCCTCAATGTCACCCTCCTTTTTGTCGGTGGGCTTCTCATAAACAGCCGACAGTGGTGAGACGCACACGCCGTTCCAGACGGACATTTCGCGTACAATACTGGTGTTGCCCTCCATACCCAGGATGTGCTTGTACCCGCCATGGGCCAGCACGCGGAGCAGCGTCTGGGCCGTGTAGCAGCACACATCCTGCTGCTCCAAAGTCATGGCAGTGTGCACCCGGATGTGACCCGGCTCGGTTGGGTCGGTGATGCCGGCAGAGCCAGGCAGAAAGAGGCCGGCGGAAAGTAACTGGAAGACGCGTCGGAAGGCTAGATTGATGGGCAGTGCCTGGCGCGACGGGTTGTTCATAATGGCCAAATGTGCGATCAAATCCAGCATCCAGGCCGAGAGCGGAGTGAAGGCGTCAAAGCGCCGGGTGAGATCCTTCAGAATTCGAATGAGAACCTTGATTGAGGAGTGGTGGGCGTTCTCCTCGAACCACCGTGTATGTCGGATGGCGGCCAGATGGCTCTGCATCAGCTTGTGGTCCATGTGAATCTCTGGCTCCAGCTTACGCAAGTTCTGTGGCAAAGTGGCAATCAGGATGCGCACCTTGGCGTGGACATTGGCGATGTCGAAGCCTCGCTCATGTGTTTGGATAGTATGTTGGTCTCCCTTGGTTAGCACCTCGGTCTTCATACTGGCCTTTAGGTCGGCCTCCACCTTCTTGGCCAAGGCGTCCACCGCCTCCTTGGTTGGCAGTGTCTTCAGGATAACCACCACGTCGGCCACATTGTTGCCGGTGAGTATGGTGCCTTTCTTGAAGGAGCCCACCTGGCGCACCTCCTCCAATTGCTGTTGGATGTTGTGGTAATTAACTGGTAATATACTGGGATTCCAGATTACTTACACACGTAGTCAGATCTCCGGGGGCCACCACTAGATTGTCCAGTACAGCCTGCACTTTGGTTACCAGGTTTCCGATGGCAGTCTGCTCGCTGGGATTGGGGCTCAGGTCCTGGTTGCGCTTCAGCAGTGCCTGAGAATAATGCCCAATTAATTCCACTCATCCACCATCCATGTGCGTTTATTGATTTACCGCGGTCAGAGCAGAATCATCCACGGCGCCGGCAAGCGGAACTTTGGGAAAACAGACCTCTGCCAGGGTCAGATCGAACGGGTGGCGCGGCACAAAGGTCTTCTTGAATGGCGGACGAATGCCGCCCCGCATAGGGCGTCCACCGCGAAGAGCTCCTCGAACCATATTTCTGTGAGGATGAATTTTAACTTATTTTTCGCGACGCCGAAGCGTTATATTTTTGGGGGAGATGAAAACAAGTGTGACTGCAGCATCACCGGCTCAAAATACCGCTCGTATCTTGAAAAAAAATATACTGCCACAACTACTAACTAGTATTTTCGTCCTCTGGTTCAGTTCGCCACCTGGTCACATTGTCTCCCATTTGCTGTGTCATTTTTGTTTCTGTGCAAAGTAAGTCGGCTTTTTTATTCTACAAATAACATTACTGCTGCTCAGGACCGAAAAAGATGGCTACTGAGCGCTACAGCTTTTCCTTGACGACATTCAGGTAAGCGTGCCCTAAGAACCATTTAGGAATGTTCGATATTCCGACCGGTACTTCACCATGACTGGGCAATAAACACAATTTTTTTTTTTGGCAATTTTGCAGTCCTTCCGGCAAGCTCGTCCAATTGGAGTATGCCTTGGCGGCGGTCTCCGGCGGAGCGCCCTCCGTGGGCATTATGGGTAAGAATCTGCTTTATTCGATCGTTGGGCACAATGAGTAACTTCCATTTCAATGCAGCATCAAACGGCGTCGTCATTGCCACCGAGAACAAGCACAAGTCGCCGCTGTACGAGGAGCACAGTGTCCACCGTGTGGAGATGATCAACAAGCACATCGGAATGGTCTACTCGGGAATGGGCCCGGACTATCGCCTGCTGGTGAAGCAGGCCCGCAAGATAGCCCAGTCATATTACCTCACCTACAAGGAGCCGATTCCGGTGTCGCAGCTGGTGCAGCGCGTGGCAACACTTATGCAGGAGTATACCCAGTCTGGGTAAGATCATGCCCATACCCACAACTTGTTCTTCTCCTAAAACTAGCCCTTCGCTTCTAGTGGCGTTCGTCCGTTCGGCGTTTCCCTGCTGATCTGCGGATGGGACAACGATCGTCCCTATCTTTATCAATCCGATCCCTCGGGCGCCTACTTTGCCTGGAAGGCCACTGCCATGGGCAAGAATGCGGTTAACGGCAAAACCTTCCTGGAGAAGCGGTAAGAACCAAACTAGGACCGAATGTTACATTTTATTATTGAAATTTCGGTTTGCCTTGCAGTTACAGCGAAGAACTAGAACTGGAGGATGCTGTCCACACCGCCATCCTGACCCTGAAGGAGGGCTTCGAGGGTAAAATGACTGCCGATAATATTGAAATCGGAATTTGCGATCAGAACGGTTTCCAGCGCCTGGACCCGGCCTCCATCAAGGACTACTTGGCCAACATCCCCTAAGCCTTAAGCGCCCCGCTAAGAGAACCCAAGCTAAGCTTTTTTGATAAGTACGGGACATTAAAAACAAATAAAATTTTCAACTGTGGTGTTATTTGAAATGAATGAATGGAAATGCAGATTTATTATTGGGTTTCTCCAAGTTACTTAGCTTCGAAAGTCTCTACGTATCCCGCGCAGGTCACTGGATCGAACAGGAAGAGGTTGCGGTGGGGTGCTTCCATTTTTGTGACCACCTTGATTACCTCTTGGGCCACAACGCCACCGACCACAGCCACAGCCGGAGAGATCTGTGCGAAAACGACGCCCAGTGTTTCGTCGCTCAAAGCAGAGTTTGGCAAAATTTCGTCGCGTATTTTGGCCAGTAAATCCAAGTCAGCCTCCCGGCTCTTGTAGCTGGGATCGCGCTGATGGAGGGCGCGGAACTTCTGGAGTACACTCAGCAGGATAATGGCCGGTCCGTTGCGTTTCAGCTTGCGCTGATAGCTCGGCGCTGTGATGTTAAAATCTAGCCAGGCCGAGTACCCGGGGTAGTCCACTTCTCGCTGCGTAGGAATCGAGAAAGTCTCAAACTTTGTCTTCTTCTCGGAGTTTTCCACTTTCTTGTACTTCACCACATCCCTGTGACGAATAGAAAGTCAATTTAGTCTCTAATTCCATGTTTGAATAATGAATTAATACATACTCGACATAGCTATGTTTCTGCAGACTCGCGAAATAGAAGCCGAAGGTGCCCCAGACATCGGTGGCAATGAACTTGACACCCAGCTCCCGGCAAATGGTGTCGATGCGCAATAGCTCCTCGTTAGAAGCTCCATTAACCACAACCACATCGAATTGACCAAAGAAGTCGGCGGCCTTCTCCTTCAGCGGCTGAGTGTCGGCGGAGATGTCAACCATGGGATTAAGAGCACGTGCCCGTGTCAAGGAGGCTTCGGCACGGTTGCTGCCCAGAGATTCACGTGCCGCTAGGAACTGTGAACAAAAGTCGACCTCAGTGACGGGCGTGTCATCCAGTAGCTTCACGGAGTTGACTCCGGAGAGAATGATGTTCTTAGTTATCTCGGCACCCAGGCCACTGAGTCCAGCGATGAGGATCTTCGATGTGCGCAGACTACAAGTATATTAAGTAAATTTCCGCCATTGGTAATAAAGTCTTTGCAAAAAGCCGGCTCCTTACTCACCGCTTCTGCGATTCCAGACCCCAGAGTCGGATCTGTCTGTCGTATAGCTCGTTCTCCGCCTCGGTGAGCTCGACTACGGTCTCCTTGGTATCCACTTCCATGCCCATGATTGCTATCAAGTTTTTTTAAATTAATTTTATCAGCAAAAGCAAAACTTCGCAAAAATTCGCAGAGACGCCAAAAGAAACCACTAACGCGTCATGGATATACCAAGCTGTTATCGAAATTAGTATTACCATCCTTTGTTACCCAAAACCAGATATTTATATTGTCAATATGAAATTAATATTACTAATTTAAAAACAAAAATAGCAGTTAAAACTGGATTGACTTGTTAAATACATTTTTAATTAAAAGATTTTAAATTGTTTACATATGGCGGATAAAAGCTAGATCGGTTATTAAGACTACCAGTTAGAGGGCGGCAACCCTAAATACCATTCCCATTGGGTTGTTTTTACGAACTTAACTTAACGAACACCTACTTTTCCGGTAAACATTGCCGCTTATTTACCACTTTAATTGCGTATAATTGTCTTTACTGCCGCCGCAGAACATGTTGCGCAAATTCGGCACACTGTTGGGCCAGCAGGTGGGACAGCAGGCGCGTTTTACAGCACGCCGCACATTCTCCGCGTCAAATGCACTGCGTAAAGGTAACTCTTAGCAAACCTCAGTGACATAATGTTAATAAGTTATTGGAATTATGCAGACGCCGAGCCCCAGGCGGAGGCGGAGTCGGGACCGCCGAAGAACATTCTGGTGGAGAAGGACAAGAACATCACGCTGATCGGAATTAACCGGCCGCAGCAGCGCAACGCCATCGATTCTCTTACCGCCTCGCAGCTCTGTGACGCCTTCGCCAACTTTGAAGCGGACGATACTTCGCCGGTGGCGGTGCTGTATGGCGTTGGCGGGTCTTTCTGCTCCGGCTTTGACATCTTGGAGATGAGCAACGACGAGAAGGAGGAGATCAGCGTGGACATTCTCATGCGTCCGGAGGGCTCGGTGGGGCCGACGCGCCGCCAGATCAAAAAGCCGGTCGTGTGCGGCATAAACGGTTACTGTATCGCCAACGGCCTTGAACTCGCATTGATGTGCGACCTGCGCGTTATGGAGGAGTCCGCCGTACTGGGGTTCTTCAATCGTCGCTTTGGCGTACCTATGCTGGATGGCGGCACCATTCGCCTGCCGGCCATGATTGGTCTCTCCCGGGCCCTGGATTTGATACTCACCGGACGACCGGTGGGTTCCCAGGAGGCCCACGACATTGGACTGGTGAACCGCATAGTGCCCACCGGCACGGCGCTGGGCAATGCCCTTGAGTTGGCCACGTGTCTGGCCAAGTTCCCGCAACGAGCCCTCATTCACGATCGCAACTCGGTCTATTCAAGCGCCTTTGAGACGTCCACTTTCCACCAGGCCGTACAGAACGAGGTGATGTACACATCGCGGGAGATCATCGAGGACATGCAGAACGGCATCAAGTGGTTCAACCAGAGTGGGTTCTGAGCCAATTTTTTCGACCCTTACATATTTAATGCTTCTCTTCTTGCAGCCTTCAAGCCGGACACCACACATTCGTGGCTTAAGCGGGATCGTTCGATGGCCGATTGGGATGATGAGGATGTGGCCGAGGCCGCTGCCCAGAAGGAAAAACTCAAGCAAGAGCAGGAGGCTGCCTTGGCCGAGGCCGAAAAGCAGAAGCAGGCGGAAAAGGCCCAGAAAAAGTCGAAGAAGTCCGAAGAAAAACCCGTGGATTGCGGCAATAGTAAAGATCCTACAGACAAGCCAAAGGAAAAATAGTTGCCCTCTAAAATGAAACAAAATTAACTGTTCCAAGTCATACACGAAAACTTTGTACATAACACCCTCACGTAGCAGTTTCAAACTGAGCCATTCAACCTGTTAACTTATTCAAATACATTGCAGTAATTCTGTGCGAAAAATCGAACCTATGTTTTCCCCTTAAAGGATTTCGTTTAGCTCTGTTTTAAGTGACTGGCCTATGACATAGCATTCTTAACTTTCTCTTTTGAAATTGAAGCATACAAATAGAAAGCTAAAGGCTTTTAACTTGTATTAATACGTAGAAACGAATAGAAAGTTCGTCGTGCCTATAGATACTAATGTACTTTATAGGGTCAACTTAACTGATTCTGATTATAGTTTATATTATATACTTAAATATTTGCTCTGGACAGTCTTTACAACGTCCGGTAGGTCATGGAATGATACTGGGTTGAACTTTGAAGCGAATTTTGCAATGACGTGATGGCAATTATTTGCACCGCTAAAAATAAACATTTTATTGATGCTGACGAATAAGCAATGATTAAAAATGAAAACACTTTAGTTGATATGATTTCATCGAATCGCGGCCATTAACAAACAAACTTAATTTGCTGCAGGGACAATTATTTATCCATATACATCTTTGCATAATTAGCATAATTAGCTCCTTGAGCTAAATGATGATCTTGAGATTTTTGTTAAAAAGATTTATTTTGTAAGGAAACCCTGATTTATTACACATTCAAGTTCTGTGCTATAACTAAATTGATATATTTATATATATAATATATTTTTGTAACTTTACGTTTAATAGACGCGTCCCTCTTGATTATTTCTTTATTAAAGTGATTCATTTTATTTGTCTAGACATGGTTCGATCCATTATAAATACTATACTTATGGCAACACGCCAAGCGAACTTTGAGCCATTTCAAATAGTTTTGATAGTCATAGGTAATACTGGACAAATAATCTACTTCTCACGTGCTATGAGATGAGAATTCCTTTTTTTGTATTCCTTTTTTTGGGTTTATTTATTCGAAGACAAGTAGTAAATGTAGTAAAGGGTTAATGCATGAATGCATGCAATTCGTAAGTAGACTCTGCCTCTAAACAATATTAACTACATATGTACACCTGCAACTAGAATTAGTACAAAATTAAATCGACCAAAGTTTTCATTTATATACATTTTTGTTCCTAGAATCAGCTTTATTCCAGCATCAGTCATCAGTCGTACAGACTCCAGAACCGAATGAGATCCGCGCGGTGTTTTATTAAAGGAATATTTAATTAACTTGGAAGAGTTAGTGACTATTGTAGTACAGTTGCACTTTTATGTAAAGGCGAAACAACATTCAAGGACTGTTGATGTAATGTATTAAATATTAAAAGGCTCTCGGTTATCGCAATTACAAAATGTTTAAAATAAGGAAATCGATCCTTATATCTGTGAGAAATCTAAAGGAGAAAATAAATATATAAAATAATAAAGCCATTAGTTTAATGTGAAATTGTGTCAAAAATGTTACATTTTTATATCTGTGCACAAAGGGTTATCCTGATCCTTATACCATCAAATGAAAAATGTGTTCTAAGGCTTTAAAGACTTAAACTGGAAGCCCGACTGGTCAGGGCTTGGGGTACTCCTGAAAATTGAGAATACTAAATAGATGAAATCAAGTCCTTCAAAAATATATTATCTGACAATTTAGATTGTACATTTCAATGTTATTAAAATATATATAAAAAATTGCTTGCAAAATCCTTGATGAGGATGAACACTTGATCAGTTATGGATTTCGCAACCTGCTGGCTTCGTAAAAAATGTCTGTTAACAGAAAAATGGATAGATATTTTTAAAGGACCTTCTTTATGAAGTGGCATAAAATTACAGAAGGAAACATTATTTGTTTGTTATGAAATAAAAATTAAAAAAAAGACATACAAATAGAATTCTATTTTACAAAAATATCAGGTCATTAAAACTACAAAGTATTAAGGGAACACCTAAGGGTAAAAGGTCCAACCTTCCGACATGTGTCCATTTCCCAAGGCTCATATTTAATTTTATGTAAGTTTGTAGTAATTACATACTAAGTATTTACAACATGCTAATTTGTCTACACGGCAGTCTGACCTCCAAATGTGTGTGCAGTCGTTTTAATTGTTAAGTACGCAATAGATAGTATTGGAATCGCATGCATCCGGAATTGGGTACTCTTCAAATTTGCGATTATTAAGGTGGAACCATACTTGAGATTATCTAACAGATATATGAATTCGTTAACGACAATAAATCATTTAGTCACGAATGTGCATTCAATAGGACAGACACATGCCTCCATATTACAGGGAGAACATGGACGACGGATCGTCAAAGCAGACAGGAGTGCTCTTCGAGGGCGATGTGGAGACTATCGATGGAGACCTGGCCATGGATACCGTGCAATTCAAGCGGGCCGAGGATCGAAAGTTGCCTTGGATCTGGCGTAACATAATCCTTTTTGCCTACGTCCACCTGGCAGCGCTTTACGGATTATACTTAATATTCACACAGGCAAAATTTGCCACAACAATTTTCGGTGAGTTTAGCTTTTTCTTCTAGTGGCGACGAGTCCTTCATAACCACCCTTTCCACCAGCTGCGATCCTTTACACGTGCGGCATGCTGGGAATCACGGGAGGTGCCCATCGGCTGTGGGCCCATCGGTCGTACAAGGCCAAGTGGCCTCTACGCCTGATTCTAATTGTGTTCAACACAGTGGCCTTCCAGGATGCCGCCTACCACTGGGCCCGCGACCATAGGGTGCACCACAAGTTCTCGGAGACGGATGCCGATCCGCATAATGCCACCCGAGGATTCTTCTTCTCACACGTGGGCTGGCTGCTGTGCAAAAAGCATCCGGATGTGAAGGAGAAGGGCAAGGGCCTAGACCTGTCCGACCTGCGGGCCGATCGCATTTTGATGTTTCAACGCAAGTACGTATAGTTGTGATCCTTTAAAACCCTTTTAACTAAAACCTTAACAACTAACTCCTTGATTAGGCACTACTATGTCCTGATGCCGCTAGCCTGCTTTATCCTACCCACAGTAATTCCTAAGATGTGCTGGGATGAGTCGCTGATGTGCTCATGGTTCGTGGCCGCCATGTTTCGGTGGTGCTTCCAGCTGAACATGACCTGGCTGGTGAACAGTGCGGCTCACAAATACGGCGGAAAGCCATACGACAGGTACGAACCGATGCATACTCATGCCATATGACATTTCTAAATGGATTCTATTCCCCACAGGACAATGAATCCCGTAGAGAATGCTGGCGTAGCGGCCATGACTTTTGGCGAAGGTTGGCACAACTACCATCACGTGTTTCCCTGGGATTATAAAACGGCAGAGTGGGGAAACTACTCCCTGAACCTGACCACAGCATTCATCGACTTATTCGCCAAGATTGGCTGGGCCTACGATCTTAAATCGGTTGCTCCCGACATCATTAAGCGGCGGGTCCAGCGCACCGGCGACGGAACCCATGAACTCTGGGGATGGGGCGACAAGGACCTCAATGCTGAGGATGCCAAGGATGTTCTATTTGTTGATAAGAAGAAAGACTGATGGCCGAGGAGGCATCTAAATCGTGTACAACTTAAGTGCTAATTTATGGTATGCTAAACAATTTGTTTTTTAATATTCTTATAATTGATGTAAATACAGGATTTTCCCATTTCATTGAATTTTCATTGTTCCTTTGGAAGAAGAGTATAAGTAAAAATATTATATATAAACTTATTATTTTGTTTCAATAAATAAAAACGTTTAATAGATTAAATACAAAGTCTTTAAGATGGAATTATTTGGGACCTTAAGTGGAATTCTTATCAATTACGTGCCATATCTCCACAATCTTTTGTAAAAAAGAAATTAACACCACCTTATGTCCAACAAGTGCTCCTCTTTAATAATAATCCTTACCGGAAAAATGTAACTTAGAATAGACGTCTGCAATTTAAGTGGCGATTTATAAATATTTCCTGATAAAGTACGTGGTTTCTCCGTAATATAGAAAGAGGGTTCTACTTGATCACGTGCAGGGCTGAGTGTTGAACAGGTCGCTTGTGATAAGAATAGTCTGTTGGAAAGTTTCGACTTTGGAAACGTCTGGGAGTCGTCTTTGGAGTTTTTCCTAACCGCCAATGTTGGTAGGATGACTTCGGCTTGGTTGACCCATTACTGCAGCAGAGGGAGGCTCCATGGCCTTCTTGGAGAGGTGTGCAGGGTCACGTTTACCGGCATATAATGTGCAGACACTGACCACTAAGAGTTGAGGTCATTCCGAGTCCAAGTCCGTGTCCTGTTTGGTTCCTTGCAAACGGTTCATGTTCAGCATTTTATGAGTTGAGAGTTATAGTAAAGGCAATAAATTGTGACCCTTACCTTGCTTAGTTAGTTTGTTAGCTAAGTGCGTCATTGTTTTGTGCAAGATTTGTAGTCGGATTTGAATTGCAAATGTAGCATTTCGGTTTTAAGATGTTATTATTATTTTTTAAAAATCTGAAATGCAGTCCAAATAAAATACCAAGGTTTTTAAACAGAAAATATATTTGGATAAACGATACATTTGAAATCGATAAAATAACATAAACACGCACTCGATGTTTATCTGACTCCTCACCACAATCGGTTTTGTCATCTCTATAAATAGAAAGAAGTTCTTTAACTGGAGAAATTTTTGTAACAATTTTAAGGATTCAAATAAATATTTCGGTGAGTCATTGACAATGAAATGTGTTTAATCGAGATAACAACAAACGCTCTAATGTATTTTAAGCAATTATTGACATTAGCGCTATCGGTAATCTGTCTGTGCGGCCGGCGTCTTTTTATTGCAGCTTTGTGTCGTAGAACTGATTACAAATATTGCCCATTTGCAAGCAATGGAAATTTATTTAATAGTTTGCTATTCCATAAGAACAGTGCAATGCACCGAAAGTTGTTTACATGTAACCTTTGGGAGCGCACGCCTCGGTGACGTCACACCACATGCAACGCACTACCAGAAAGATTCACGTTTAACTTTAACCCTTTCAATGGCATTCGTTACCGCACCACTTTTTACTAGATCATATTTGATTACATTGATACCCTTTCAATTATAGAACAGTGGCCGAGCTATAGATAGTATGTATCTGTATTTATGCCATCTCGATAATTAATCATGGTTGGAAGCAGCAACCGTGATCCACTTTTCCTACTACCAGACATGTTTTATACGCTCTTCCAAGTTCGGTCATAATTAAGCACCGTTTTGAATACGATTATAAAAAAGAGTATTCAACGCCTCGGTCCTTGAGACTGGTAACCTTTCCGTACTCTCTTTCAATAAACTGCAACGTTGTACTCTTTTTCAATTGACGTCCAGAGGAACGCAGCGCAAGGCATCGCTAAGAGATTGCGAGCAGTTTAGATGATTAATTTAATAGAACTTATGGCTCATCTTTCAACTGCGCAGTAGGGAGCACAAATACTGTATAAATTCGTACTTTAATAGGTATGTACTATATAAACACAGTGCTTGGTTCGTTGATGGAAAGATTTCTTCAAAGATACTGTTCTGAAAAGAACAAATGTCAGGTGTGGTGTGATGTTTTCTCAATGTCTACAGGTAAATTTCTTAAATTTAACATCAATAGCTGATAGGAGGATGCTTTTACTAAGGGTTATAGAAGCTAGGCATTTATAATTGATTCAAGCGCATGGCTATAACAAATTCATGCGTCCATCTTTAACCTCACCTTCTGCTATTCAAAATCATAGAAACTATGCAAATCAGTCTTGTGTTTGCTGTTTTTAATGGCATATGTAAAGATATTGGCCAACAGCAGTGTGCGTTGGATCTGGCTAACTGGTTTGGACCGATCAAAGTGCGAGAACCGTAAAGTTAGCTAAAAACAGATTATTAGGAGGCTACGTTAATTTGTGGCTAACTTATTATCAGAGGATGCCGGGCCGGAAAGCCAAAATACATCGATTAGATTTGGTTCAAACAAAAAACCAAACCCACAGCTGTGATCCAAAGTGCGAAGGCTAAAATTTCCAGCTATATATGATACATAAATACTTCACTGGGCTAGCCCCCTACTTTTACGTTCTGATAATCGCATTGTTTACAAATACCAAACTCCTAAATTCACCGGCTTATGGCACATGTAATTGAATCTGGATTTAAGCGGTGGTCATTACGCGATGTGATGCCTGCGCAGATGTTTTGAATTCACATTAGAGATTGAGACGGCAGATTGGGGTACGACGTGCATGTTGCTAATCTGGGCAGCTCGGGGGAAATATAGCCACGAAAATGCACACGACGACGGGAAAAAGCTCTGACGCAGCCGGCCCGGCCCGCACGGTCTTAATCGATTTGTTTTCGTTTTGGCAACAATGCGAAAGTTTTGTTAGTTAAAATCGAGTTCCTCTAGCGTACGGACGTGTGCTTTTCGGCACTCCTCCACAGAAACCGTGTTACTAACAACGTTTTCGGATTTATTCCGAAGAAAAGTGCAAGTCTAAGAAGCTGAAAGGCGAGTCTTTATTCGGAGAATCAAACAGGTTGGTTTCCCCCGTTGGACGGACTGCACATAAGCTGTCGCTTTTTGGCCACTTGTTGGGCAGGCAGTGCAACAGGATTTTGTCGCTATGACCAGTGTTTACGTAAAACCCCCAAGTGTAAAAGCAAAAAAGTCACTTGATGCAATTCTGCAAGACTTTTTCATTCAGTTTAAATGGTTTTCATTCGCATTTCCCTGCAATTAGAAATTTAATTTAAAAAACCTCTCAGATCTCAGCTTCGGTATATGTATGTAGCGTTCACTCTTCGGTTGTCAAGGTTTTGCTTGAGCGGTCACCGCATTAATCAGAAGGTTAAGTGAATACCCTCGTGAAGGGGGCTTTGGATTTCACCACCGTACATTGGCCAGTTTATAAAGGCACGCAGTAATCAGAGTGTCCCAAAAACCTTCTGGCTTGCCAGCCAATTTACTTTTAATATTATAAATGAGTGATTTAACATTTTATAGACCTTTCCTTTAAGACAGACCCGCAAATTTAAAATCAACCTAAACACAAATAAATACTGCTTAGCATTTTGCAAATTTTGAAATGACTTCACCAAGTTCCTTTTCCTTCTTCATTTATTTGTCTTCAAACGAATTAATTAATTTCAAATCTGCATTTCTTCAATACACTATGTGCATTATGTCTCTTAAGCGGTGAAAAAACTTTGACAGCAAGTTCGTATGGAATACGAATATGCAATTTGCCGTTTCAATTAAAATGTTTAATTTTCAAATTCACTCTTTCTTGTTGAGGTACACGCTGAGCAACCAAATATATACACTGCTCAAGTCTATTTATCAGATTAGAATCTGTGCAGGTCTTCAATTGGTGACATCTAAACTTTGTATTCTGAAAAAGGAGGAAATACAGCAATTTAACATTCACTTTAATAAATTAGTTGAGGTAAATATAGATTGGGGGTACGTAATATATTTATTGCAAAGGTATTATCATCTTTTTTAGGCACCTACAGTTTATTAGTATTATTCCTGATTTATTCCCGACTTGTTTGTTATTTCTTTTAGGTTCTCCTAGTTCCCATGCCAGATCTTTCCTCTCAGACCATCACGCTTTACGAGCGTGAACGCTTTCCAACTATAACAATTGGAGAACTAAACTAAACTCTCCAATGTTTTCTCGCCGCTTTTGAGGTTCTCTTTGCTTTCGCATAAAATCTCCCACGCTATCCTAGAGGTGACCATGTGGCGGACATCTAATTTCAAGTTCAATGAGCCATAATGATAAATGTCTGCTGTTCGCATTTTATCTGCCTGTTTCCATTAAGTGTTTGTTGCCGGTTATCCATATTTGTGATTTTGGCTCTCTGATTGGGGCAAGTAAAATTACTCTCTCGATCTTTCTTTCTCTTCCTGGTTCTGTTGGTTTCCCCATGCCAAAAAGCTTTCCCTTGTGATCTGCTGTTCTTGCATTAAAAATGAGTTCATTCTCAGGGGCGGGTTATAAAATGTTGCACAAGGGACTTTACAAATATTTGTAAACAAAGATTTTGCAGGCCAACTTTCGCCATTAATATTATTTATTCAAAATACATAAATATATCTGAAAACATTACGATTGAGTAGAGGCCTTCAAACCTTACGAAAACCCTCTTGCAATCCGCTACTGCCCGTCACCATCTCTCTCTGTTTCCCTGTTCTAATCGCCTTTTTCTCTGACTAATTTCACTCAGCATCGTATGATTTTTTAAGCTCTGGCTTGACCACAGAGGTTCACGTGGCCCCATGGCTTATGCTAGGTTTCTATCTACGTAAGGTCGAAGTACGCGGCAGCCTGTTTGCCTGGTGTAATTGGCGGATGATTAACATGTGATTGGATCGCTTTGTCAGGTAGCGATTGATAAAGCCACGCCGCCATCACGCGATGGAGAGTTAAGGGCTGTTAGATTGCCGATTTGATTGGGCCAAAGTCGGCTCTAATCTCTAGTCTAGACTGGTTGAGGTGCCTAACCCTGACCTTAGCATTGGACGAATTCGTAGCGTAATATTTCGCCCAACTTGCCAAAATCTAATCTACACACCTGCAAAGGCGCCAACCTCTCTGCTCTCCAAAAAATCAAAAGCTCTGGCGAGAGCAATGGAGAGCAAAAAATGAGCTTTTTCGCAACTGGCAAGGTTCTTCTTCGTGCAAAACTTCCAAACACATCAGCAGTTTTAAAACTTAAGTTAGCCGGAGTGGCTTTGCTGGACGCAAACTAAACACATTTCTTGGGTGTAAACCAGGTACAATTAAAGTATATGTACTATACATATGTGTGACTCCTCTATTGGAATTTTTCAAACGCGGACAAGTGATTTTAACAAATAAATAGTTTGCAATTCTTGTTAAATTCCATGTGCACGTCCCATAAGCATTTGTGTGCGTAATTGTGTGTATATATATACAAAGAATGCCGAATTGGATTGAAAAGGAAATTTTCCATTCCGAAGATAAAGCGGATCTTAACCTTGAGCCAAGGTTCCCAGTGACCCACAAGCATACATACAAATATATGTGCGGAAACATATCTGCATACATACACACACCTGGCGCTTTTTCCCACACCGGCTTTTTCATTATTTATGCCGCGAGTCCTACGACAAGGACGCGTCCACACTGGGCGTCATATTGATTTTTTACCGCCATCGCCACCCGGCGATTAAACATATAAATAATGCAACAATAGTGCCAACTTCTTTGCCACGATTAAATTGTATTATAAATAGTTTAGTTCGAATTTGATTTGCTTAATTTTCAGTCTGCGTCGTTGTTAATGAGCTCTAGAAGGTTCTTATGATTTTCACTTTTAAAGGGCCGAATCTAAGTTCAAATAACTCTTTCGAAAAACCCGCAGCTAATTAGACGGAAATCTTTAAAGGGTGACAAGCCATTAAGAGGCGACCCCTTCAAGCGTAAAAAGCAGTTGAAGTCACCTCCTCGGAAAGCGTGTCAAGTTCAGCTTGCTTGGCTAATTGCCCAATTCACCGCGTTGGCACACACACACTAATTGCTATTTTGTTTATTTATTTATGCCAGTAACTAACCAATGTTTTTGTTGTTCTCTTGCAGTTGATTCAAGATGCCGCCCAACGCCCAGGCCGGAGCCCAGTCCATTACGGACTCGCTGATCGCTGCTGCGGCTAATGCCGCTGCCGATTCGCCGCCCAACAAGCTGCAGCAGGACTCTACGGGAGTGCTCTTTGAGTGCGATGTGGAGACCACCGATGGCGGGCTGGAAAAGGATATTACCACGCTGAAGAAAGCGGAGAAGCGCCGCCTGAAGCTTGTCTGGCGCAACATCATTGCATTCGGATACCTACATCTGGCGGCCCTTTACGGCGCCTACCTTTTGGTTACCTCGGCCAAGTGGCAGACCATTGCCTTCGGTGAGTCCAAGGATTCCCCAAAACCATTAACCTGTAGCTGTTTTGTTTAACTCATTTATGGACATAGTTATGGGTATATTAAAAGCTTGAAAAATGTATAGTTATACTAGTGACATAATTGTCTAGCTTAGAGTTACTTGTCTCTATTCGAGAAATATTCTATTGTGAGTACTTGGAGTATAGCCACTTGCAAACGGGTCAAGTCAAGTCCATTAAATCAAATTACTCAATTACAAAAACACTTTCCTGGAACAAAATGTTTCTATTTGAACTGTGCCAGACTTTTCGCATGACTAATGTACGCAAAGCTAGAAACTGACTGGAAAATAACTTAAGCGCTGCTAACTATTGGATGATTATTGACAGTAAACTAAAAATGTAGATTCTTAGAAACGTATTTTTTTTAGAAAGTATTGCTTTTTCCATTTTAACTTTATAAATATACATATGAGCTAAGAAAATATGGTATGAACAATGTAAGCCTTGGCAACCATTGTCATCTTCCTGACGCGTGCCGGCCAGGGGTTATCTAATAATTGATAACTGATAACCTTCTCAAAGTTCCATTTATGGACCTCCACATAGACATGTGAACATCGCGCAGAATGCTGATCGGCAAAGGCAAAGGCCTAGTCGCAATTACAGTTACGTGCTGATATTTTCAATTGTCAATAACCCAACTATCTAGCGAATAAAATGTTGGATAGTCAGTTATGAATGTCTGACACGTTCCAAATATCCTATAGTTTTCACTCTAATTAACCAACTCCTCCATATGGACATGGACAGGGCCAACATGCCCTCGCATAGCTATCTAGTGTAGTTAACGGCAGGCAAGAAATTGTGGGAGTTGTAATAAAATAGCAAAAGTCGTTCAATACCTTTCGTATGCCACCAACCGCACTGTGGACTTGTTTTCTTCGTCATTCGCCTACAATACACACTTCCCGAGTAGTCTTTGTCCCGTTCAATGACGCCCGTTTCGAAGCCAAAGGTTGGTGGTTTTAAATTAAATGCAATTCTGCACACTTGTCGTTGTGAAACTCTGGCCTGAGTGCATGTGCCGGTTCGGTTAGTGTAACCGACACAACTTCACGTATTTAACGAAAAGGCTAATTTGTAAATATTTGTTCTTAATACATTAAATAATTGGCAAAAAATTGTATTTCATGAGAGCTGTCCACTTAAAAATATAATTGAATTTGGCTTATTGAAAATTTCAATTATTTCGATTAATAATACATTCTTTGTTTTACTTTCTAGCTTATATCCTGTATGTAGCGTCCGGATTGGGCATTACTGCCGGTGCCCATCGTCTCTGGGCCCATCGCTCGTACAAGGCCAAGTGGCCACTGCGTCTGCTGCTGGTTATTTTCAACACGATCGCCTTCCAGGATGCCGCCTACCATTGGGCCCGCGATCATCGCGTTCATCACAAGTACTCGGAGACAGATGCCGATCCACACAATGCTACTCGTGGCTTCTTCTTCTCGCACATCGGCTGGCTGCTGTGCAAGAAGCATCCCGAAGTGAAGGCCAAGGGCAAGGGAGTTGATCTATCTGATCTTCGTGCCGATCCCATCCTGATGTTCCAGAAGAAGTACTACATGCTGTTGATGCCCGTTGCCTGCTTTATTGTGCCGACGATGGTGCCCATGTACTTCTGGGGTGAGTCCTTCATGAATGCCTGGTTCGTGGCCACCATGTTCCGCTGGTGTTTCATCCTGAACGTAACCTGGCTGGTGAACAGTGCTGCCCACAAGTTTGGCGGCCGCCCCTACGACAAGTGAGTATCAACAACTTTTTGACAACTCTTCGAGTGCCCACTAACTTAATTTGAAACGCTTTGCAGATTCATCAACCCCTCGGAGAACATCTCGGTGGCTATTCTGGCCTTCGGAGAGGGATGGCACAACTATCATCACGTTTTCCCCTGGGACTACAAGACGGCCGAGCTCGGTCAATACTCGCTAAATTTCACCACAGCTTTCATCGACTTCTTCGCTAAGATTGGCTGGGCTTATGACTTGAAGACCGTGTCCACGGACATCATCAAGAAGCGTGTGAAGCGCACTGGCGACGGCACCCACGCCACGTGGGGATGGGGCGATGCGGATCAGCCAAAGGAGGAGATCGAGGATGCTGTCATTACACACAAAAAGAGCGAGTAGGCGCAGGTTGGCAGAGTTGAGGGCCTAATTATGGGAGGGTTTTAGCAGAAAATCAATCAAATCCAAATAAAACAAAGAAACATAATTTTCCATTTTGCACATTGTCCGCGAAACCAATTTCCTAAAGCAACCAATTTAATTAATTCTAAGATAAAGCGTTAATGGATAACTGTTTGTTGTATCTCGAAAACTTTATACCATCTGTGTTAAGCCAGCTCTGGAAATGTTTTTATTTCGCTCTGGAATTGCTTTTTAAGCGAAACGCAAACTTTGTATTTATACATGCATATAATTGCTAGAAAACCTGTAAATTGATGTACAATAGAAGCAAATTGGAGCTTTTCATTCACTGTTATCTCGATGTCACATTTTGGAATCAATGAGAAATTTTCAGTTATTAAAATTAAAACTTATATAAGCAACAAAAAAAATGAAGGGGAAGTTTCCGTTACAAAGAAAATACATACCTGCAAATGAAAGATTTTAGTATTTAGCGTAAGCCAAAAACAAAGAATAATCAAGAAACAACTAATATATAAATATATATTATAAAATAAACGATTAACGATCGATGTTATAATTTATAACACAACACGGCACTATCACATATATACACACACATATGATATTTCTTTGAACGTTATTAAATAAAATGGGAAATCGCCTCTGGGTAATACACAGATCCCAGTCGGCCTTTCCACAACCTGAAAGCCTGTGTCAGTGCCGCATAAAATACTTTATCACAATTTCAAACACACTCGTACGGTAAAGAAGCTGGAATACTATAATATTCATCAGTGAAACGGATATCAACTTTATTTTTTCTTTTCTTTTAATACTGTATTAAATTATACAATTCTAAAACAAATATCGGTAACAAGGAAATATTTCACTTTTCGAAACAATGGAAAGAATCAAGATACCTAAAAAGGTTAATAGGCATGTCATTAAGGCCATCGACTTCCTGCAAACGTCAAGAACCGATTTTGTGCATGTTGAGGCTATAGAGGATCAAGTTAGGCGGTCATTACGCTACACCAAGCCAGTTGGTAACTTGGAGGACGTTATACATGATTCATTGAGGAAGCAGACAGATCTTGGTCTGCTTACGCGATCTGGATCATCGAGGTACGCATTAACCCTCGCGTTCAGGGGACGGCGCTCCGACAGGAATGCCTATAAAATCAAGAAAAAAGAAGTAAGTGGCTAGCTGGACAGTGTTGGTGTTAGAAAATTCATTTTATTATCTTTTCAGACACGTAGGCGAACGATGAGCGATTCCTTAATTGTAGACGAAATAGCCAGAGTGCGTAATATGCTTGACGGTGTTCAAAAGCCTGTGGTCAAGACGAGGTCAGGTGTAATGTCTGGAGCTTATTTTAGAGGAAGGCCACGCCGCAACTTCATTGTCAGGCCTATGGAACCCTTTGGAAACGGAAATCCTATCATAAGCGATAACAGTGCCATGAATATAGAGAAATTAAAGGTACCAAAAAAGGTGAACAGACACGTTTTTAAGGCAGTGAGATATTTAACTCAAAGTGAAAACTGCAAATTTGCTCCCCTTGATGAGATTAAAATAGAAACGAGGGTGAGGATGCGGAACCTCCAACCTGTAAAGGACATAGAAACAGTCATTGAAAGTTCGCTCACAAAATTAAGCAATATGGGAGTGCTGTCGGAGCGACTGGGATCCTATAGACTTAATCGTGTGCAATCTCTTCATGCCGGATCTTCTTTTGAAATATTTGGCAAAGTCTCAAAATCTTTTTTTCAGGGAACGCCCATTGATACCTGTCTTGGGGGACAATTTTCCACCAATTTGGTGGATTCAAATGTGAGGCCGGTTGAAGGAGTTTTAGGAATAGCGCCTAGAGTCAGAAATGCTTCTGCGATAGAACTTAGTGGCGATCCTTTCCATCCGTCTCTTGTGACCTCGGAACCTGATGAATCGCAATATATTTCATATATGAACGGAAGTGAAATGCTTTTAGATAAGCCATTGTCGGAGCAAACTTCCTTGGTTCCCATAATTATAGATTTCAGGGCGAATGAAGGAGTGGATACCAATCTCGAAAATGTTTTTTCGATGGAATACAGTGGAGGTCCCTTCCAGGAGCCTCTGGTGACTGGTGAATCCCTCTACAAGGAAAAACAAAGTGGTTCATTACCGGCAAATAATTCATATATGAATGCAGTTGAGTTGCCTTTAAAGGAGCCTGAGGGAGTCTTTGGAGGAGAGCTTAATGTCGAAAATGCTTCTTCGACAGCACGCAGTGGCATCCATCTCTCCCAGGATATTCATAATGCCCATCAAGTATGTAAAATAGATTTACATGGTTCCTTTGCACGAGCAGCTCAAAGCTTTCAAGAATCATTGCAACAATCTGATCCAAATCAACGTAAAAATTTAATCCTTCGAGAAGCTAACGTACCTACTTTCATTGGAGGTCAATTGTGCTCTTTGACAACTGATATAGACTTAAATATCAGGCCGGTTGATGGCATCTTTGGAACGGCTCTTAGTGTCGGAAACTCTTCTTCGATAAACTCAAAATCTCTATCCCAGGAAATACAAAGTGCTGATGAATCCCCAAAATTTACATATATGTCTTTAGATGAGCCGTTGTCGGACGATTTAAAGGTTTCTGCCTGTCAAGAAAGGCAATCTGGTTCTTGCCTTGGAGGAGGCATAACTATGACATTCGCTGATACTGTGACCAGAGACTCTCAAAGGGAGCACATCCCAGCAGAGCAATCATCCTCCTTGGTTCCTATAATTCTAGATTTCAGGGCGTCTAGCGGAGTCTTTGGAGAGGTACTCAATGTTGACAGTGCACGCTGCGACATCCCTTTCTGCCAGGAAATTCATAATGACCTTATAGAATGTGAAATGGATTTAGGAGCAAGTTCGCAAGATGTGAATGTTTCCTTCTCACGAGCAGCTCAAAGCTTTCATGAATCATTGCTACAATCGAATGAGCCTCCAATTTTATTCCTTCCAGAAGCTAACTCAGAAGCTGAAGAGTCCGCCGACATATAAAATGCGGATACAAATACTTTTAGCACAAATTTTCGATGTATTTAGATATATTTTTAAAATTAGTAACGACCACGGCTTTCGATATATCGATAGCCAGCTTGCGTGAGTGCTATCTGAAATCTTTGTGTGTTTATTTTCTCAGTACTCTTCCACTAAAAGTCCAGCAAATTTTGGCTTCATTGTGTACATGACCTTTTAAATTTATTGTTTAGAATTAACAAATAAATCAATATGAAAACAAATTTTATCTATCGATCTTTTCCTTGTTGGCGCCGTGTTTGTTGTTGATATTTGTGTGTTGCCCTATTTCGGAGTATTATAATTTAGTAAATATCATTTGCAATAGAATATGCGCCCGTCGGCGTGGGGCTACCAAAGACCGCCTTACTCTCACTCTTTTTATTTGTGCGCCGCTCCAACGTCTTTTCCATTCAACTCTCAACGGTCGACGCGTAAACATTTAACTTTCGTGCTCTGTGTTTTCGTTTGAGTTTTTGCGTGTTTTTATTTATACCCATCTATCTATCTGTTTGAGTTATTGTGTTCGCGCTGTGATAAATAGATGCGGCACTATCTGCATTCTACCGTTCGCTGCGTTCCATTCGTCAATTAAGAGAGCCAGCTGAGTTCACGCCCTCATCTCTTCCGCCACACCGTCCCGCTGCTCCCGCCGAATGCAAATGCAGTGAGCGCGCGGCAAGTTCATTTAAATAATTCAATTTGATTGCATTAAACTCGGAGACGCACAGGAGTCAAATCACAGCATCAGGATGGATATCAAATTCCTGATGATTCTCATCCTGGGCTTCGGCTTCATGTTTGTCTTCACGGCATTCCAGACCATGTGTAACATTGAGGTAAGTCGCCAGTGTGTGTGTTTCACTGAGTGCGTGGGTGTGCTCTCTCTTCGTGTGTGTGTATGCGTGGGCGTTTGAGAACATCCTTGCCATTGGAATCCCGTCCTTGTCCTTGCCAATAGACATCGCAGTGTGCCCTTCGGACCCAACCCACCCAACCCCATTCAAACGTCACAGGATGTGGCGACGTTGTCGCCGCCACTCAGGCAGGCAGCCATTGCTGTGCCCTCGATTTGTGGGGGTGTAAAGTGTCGGGCAAGTTTTTGGTTTGCAGTCCCGATTTAATGTCATGACAAAAGGCGAATGCAGAGATGTAGACTTTAATTTATTTACTATTATTTATTTATTTCACTGTCAAAAACGTAATGAATTTGTTCTTATCATCAGTAAGTTTAAAATACATACAAATAGAGGCTTTATTTTCCTACTTTTTAATCCAATATTACTCGAATTTGTTAGCCCCGACAACATCCCACAATTGATAAGGCATATAGAGGGCACTTAGAAGCGTATCATCTGTCACAGAGCACTTATCTTTATTATTATGCAAATAGATGTGATGAAGCCCCATAGGGCCACAAAAGTTGACCTTAATAAGGGAATTGGACTCGCCGATATTCCATACAATTAGCCCTCAATAAATAATGTTTTGTCAGGCCACCGAGTTCAACCCACAAGTTCCAACTCTATAAAAGGTTAAGGTTCAAAGATGTAGAGACAATTATGTTCCTTACATTATCTAATATATTTCTTATACTATTACTATTCATTAAAATATGCTCATGTGTTCCTCTGATGAAGTCGCATCCGGCCTTGGTCAGTCAATAACTATAAACTGTCTTTGTTTATTTTAAGTAACATTCTAAAACATTCTAAAAACTAATATATTCACCAACTGATAAATGCTTCCAGTTAAACAAGCCGAAATCTATTTATGTGTCAGTATTGGATCTGCGAACCACCCAGTGATGTTCCCATTAATAAACAGATTATAGAGGATATATATCACTCTTTCCTAGTAATCAAGTGACAGCGATTAGCTAATAAATATTGGCAAATAATTACAATTCATTCATGTGTGTGTGTTTATGGATTTATGGATAATCATAGAGGCATAGATAACTCCATTCACTTGTTGCATTATAACGGCTCATTTCGCTGATTATTTATTGTGAGTAATAAAAGCCGTAAGATCAAGGCCACGGCAGGCAAAAATAAAACCAGAAAACAGACCAACCTACCTGTGCATATATATCCGATACGCACACAGATCGTGAGAGTGGATTTAATTAACCAACTGGATTGTCTGGTAGTCGCAAAAAATGTTCTTTTCACGTTTATCTCGGATACGTATTTTTTGTTATGAGCGAAACTCGAAACCCAAACCGGCCACCACAAAGTTCGTCTTTGTCATTGTTTTGCATTAAAAGCACATTTTGAAAAGCATTTTGTTATGGTTCAATGGACTGTGTGGAGGTGCCTTCCTCTGATAAATACCACAAAAATTTGTGCGGATCGAGTGAAGCTTTGTAATTGTTCGATTTGCCACTTATTATTTTTGTTGTGTTACAAATTTTTGTTGGCTTTATGTTATGTTTCTGTTATGGCCTTTCTGCTTTGCTTCTAGCGACTCATGCGCAGTATTTTTGTTTCCTTTGTTTTCCTAACCCCTGCCCTCTACACGTTGAATATATAGAAATAAGAAATTAATTATTAATAAAAGGATTCAAAGTATCTTCAAGATTACTCAGCTTAAAATATTACGTATACGCAATACCTTAAGTAGAATTTTATTGTTCCCGCCATTTCTTAAGTTGAATAAACTCCAAAAAGTCTGTTTTACGCTTCCTTAAATTCCCAAAAAAAAGTCTTAAAATATTTTTATGAGTTAAAGTGATGAACACATCCCAGTTTTCTTTCTGTGCACTTAGTGTTTCTCCTTATAAACGATTTACTATGGCCGTCTCAGCAACAAAAGCAAAAGTGACTTGGAATTCCAAGCAGGGCGTGCTTTGGCGTAGTTAGCCAAACTTATAGACCGGGTAATATCGAGCAACCGACCGACCGATCGATCGATCGGCGAGTCTTGGCCTATTAGACAGCAATTTCAAAGCGGGGGCCTTGGCTCATATGGCGCAATGGAAGTATGGAAGTGGCAGGGAACACAGAACGCTTTCCGGCTGATTGCGCAATCGAAATCAAATGCTTTTCAGCAAACGCGTCAACGCCAGCTCTTTCAATGTCATTGCAATTGCAAGTTCGCCGCCGCACACGCGGCCTGCCAGTCAGTCGTCCCAACCCAAGGCCACCTTGGCCAGGTTGACCAACATATGTACATGCATACGAACATATATATATACGTACATACGTTTGCACACACATCAATTTGGCCAAGACGCCAGAGAGCATAGCGAGCATACTCGCAGCAATATATAACAAAACAGCCGCTAGGCGCCTCTGCTTGCACAACAGAAAACAAAAAACGAAACTAAAACTGAAACTGAAACCAAAAACAAAAACAAAAAGTGGGTGTGCGCCGACGAGCCCACCACTCACTGCCCACTGCTAACTGCTAACTGCTCCTGCCCCCTAACCGGACCCACTTGCTGCACCAGCTCGGCTTGTGTTCAGCCATGTCTAGGGGAAAGAGTAGAGTAGAAGCAAGTCTGGCTGAAGGCACCGAAAGAGCTTAACACCCTTTTAAGGCGGACTGAAAATGATTGTTAAATAAAATACGTAAATGATCTTTTTTAAATAATTTAAAATATTTCTAACATAAACTGATTCTGCACCATTTGCTTTTAGGTATACGTTTTTACATCGCTTGCTTATGTTATATCAATATCATTATTAATTATCATATTATATTTGTACTAAAAATATAAAATTACTCAAGACTAAAATTAATATCAATCCTTCTGCCGATCCAATCTTATGGTTTGATCAAGATGATCAAGTTAAATTTACTCCACATCTGGAACGACACCTGTTCTTTTAGATTTTATAATAAGGTCAGATGATTAAGGAGAAATAAGCTTCGAGATAACAAGAAAACTATTTTGAGTTTGGGGAGTTTATCATAAAAAAGGAACCGGAAGCTAATAGACGTATTCAGAACTCCCCAATCCCCGATGACAATAAATATAAACCAACGAATCATGACAGTTTCAACTATTTAATACAACAAATATAAAATCAAAGCAACAAAACAGGCCCATAGTTACAACTTGTAACTTGTACTTTAATGTAAACTTGATCCAAAAGTCGCCATACCCTCTTACAATAAAAAATTCAAACTCGTTTTGAGCATTTTTTAAGTTTTTTCGTGTGAGTTGTTGTGCCAGTTTCTTTTGCGTAATAAATAAACAACTAAAGCAGGCGATCAATTTAATAAGTTGTTCGATGCATTCTCCTGCAATTCCGCGTATTCGCACACGACTTTCTTTATTGCATTCGAAACTCGAAATTGGCTTTCTTTCGGCATTTATTTGCACAAAACTTGACCCAATTCCACCCCGGGTTAGGCCGTCGTCCCTCAATCGAATAATAACAAGATCATTCAGTGAAGCTGATAAGGTGTGATTGCACTTGAAACGATTTCTTATCACAAACGCCTTACAGTCGTCTATAACATTTTGGTTTTTATGCTTGAATATACAGGGGCCATAAATAGTACCAATATACTTATGAAATCGAGAGCAGTTTACAATATTTACGTAAATCCCCTTTGCTGAATTAACTAATAATTTCCGTAGACAATTCCGGTTTTTAGTTCCTGCATCCCCCATTCGGTCACAAGGTCATAATTGTAATTTATTTTTCTTGAAGCAGTTCCGCTTCTCGCATATTACTTTCTTTATATGTAGTTTCCGATCAAAAGTCTATATAGAGAGTGACACCCGTTAATTACTGATAATGCAACTCTCGAGTTGGACTTCAAAATGGGCACGAGGACCGCACCAGATTCGCGCCAGCGCCACTTAATTGATGCAAATGGAAATCCGATCCGAAATCGTGTCAGAGTCAGAATTTAGCGCCGAGATAACGATACTATTCGCCGGCCGCTTGCTGAGATGCGTCCTTTGGAATGGAAAATTTTAGAACTCGGCCGCAAACGTGTTTCGCATATGCAGCTAGCTTGTAATTTTCCATTCATGCATTCATTCACATTGATCAGACGCAAGAATTGCAATGTTGCACTTGAATCTGGTTGCAGACATGACTCCAAGGCTTACCCGTGCCGCCCAGACTCTGAGAATTCTATTTATTGCAGCTGCAGTGAATTGAAATGTATTTATGATGCATTTAAATAATAAATATGTATAGCAAAGAGCACTGTTTCTGTTTTTAAAAGTGCAATTTTAAAGTTCATCTAATTTAAATTAATACCGAAATAATTCCTGCATAAGTATTAAGAAAACAAAACAAAATAAAGTGAAAATATTAAACTTAAATATCAATATTTTAACTGCATTATTTTTATTCTATTGGCTTGTAAGCAACCATTCGTATCCGGACAGGAAATACCTGTACGAAATGTACTTGAACCGAGAACACGTTTTCCGTATAACATTTTAAGCAACAAAATAAAAAAGAAAACAAACAAATAACAATAAACAAATGCCTTGCCGACGGTTCATTGGCATGCAGGCTTCAAAAGGTGTCTGGCACGTTTCCCAAATGCTAATCCGACTTGATCCCGTCTCTTTTTTTTAACAGAAAACCATACTGGACAGTATTTCCAAGGAGGATGAGAACTTCAAGGGCGAGGGCTACACCAGCCTGGCCATCATCTACCTGTTCTTCTCGCTCTCCAATTGGCTGGCGCCCTCGTTTATTTCGTTCACGGGTCCCCGCGTGGCCATGGTCGTGGGAGCATTGACCTATACGTGAGTAGATCCCCGCTCAAGTCTCGCATAAAGATTCAATACTTAACGATTCCCATCCTGGCAGGGCTTTCATGATCACGTTCATGTTCCCATCAACGGTGCTGCTGTACGTGGGCAGCGCAGTGCTGGGACTGGGGGCATCGATCACTTGGACGGGCCAGGGAACCTACCTGGCGCGCTGCAGCGAAACGTCAACCATTTCCCGTAACTCTGGTGTCTTTTGGGCTCTGCTCCAGTGCAGCATGTTCATTGGCAACCTGTTCGTGTACTATCAGTTCCAGGACAAAACCGTCATTGACAAGGAGACTCGGAATTTGGTCATCGGAGTGCTTACGGTGATTGCTATTTTGGGCATCGTCTTTCTGGCCGCTCTGCGATTCATGGCCGACAATGCCGAGCACGATAACGAGCTGGAGCAAAAGCACACGGGATGTGGACAGGCCATGTATGCTCTGAAGTCGGCCGGACAACTGTTCTGCACCAAGAAGATGCTGCTCCTCAGCCTGGCCTTTTTCTATACAGGTGGGTTGGATGCTGGGTTTCCTTCAACTTATTTTAATATAACATTTCCATTTTGCTTTCCCAGGACTGGAGCTGTCATTCTTCAGTGGCGTCTTTGGTTCCGCCATAGGATTCACCACGAAAATAGCCCAGACACCGAAAGAGATCGTTGGCCTGGTTGGCATTTGCATTGGAGCCGGCGAGGTCTTTGGAGGTGGACTCTTTGGGATACTGGGCAATAAGACAACAAGATATGGACGCGATCCCATCGTCATCGCCGGCTATATAATGCACATGGCGGCCTTTTTCATGACGTTCATCAATCTGCCGAACAGCGCACCGTTCAAAGATACCAACGATATATCCTACCTGGATCCGCCTAGCGCCAGCATTGCGCTGGTCTGTGCCTTCCTGCTCGGCCTGGGCGACGCCTGCTTCAACACCCAGATTTACTCGATGCTGGGGGGCGAGTATGTGAACAACGCGGTGGGGGCTTTTGCCCTGTTCAAGTTTACCCAATCCGTGGCGGCGGCCATAAGCTTCTTTTACTCCTCGCACTTCGGGCTGTACGTGCAGCTAGGCATACTGGTGGTGACCGGAACCATCGGCACCATCGCCTTCGTGTTCGTCGAGTGGGGCTTCAAGCGGCAGCACCGGGAACAGGAGGCCCTGGATAAGTAAACAGTAATCAGTAATCCCACCTATTAAGGTATTAGGACTAGGACTAGCCACTATTGTCCATGTTTGTTGAATTCCTTGGAAGTGCGCTAAAAAACCGTGCGACTGCGTCGTCTTCCTAGACAATAACTGTTAAGTGTTGTTGTGCGCTAGCGTTGCTATATTGGACGTAATGCGTATTTTAATGTTAGCATTCCAAAACGTAATTATAATCTAGTTGTCTATGTTTTTATATGTGTGTATTATATACAGTATATGTATGTATGTGCGTTTATTTATTTTAAGCAGCGAGTGTGCAATTGTAAATGAATAATTAAAGCGACAGATTTTGAGTATTAGTAAAAAGCACAGCTGTGCAAATATAATGCGAGTGCTGGGTAAAAATGTAGATGACGTTTTTCACAGCGGAAGAATGTGCTTTATTTCAGTTGCAACGTAAAACTGGTGGAAAAAAATTAGAGCAAAATTACGTTATAATTTAGAGAAATTGACAGACTTGAAAATGCTCAAGGAATTTAAGCAATTTATTTGATGGCGTGCACGTTATTTAGGAAAAAAACCTACACAGGATTATGCTAATATTAAGTTAAAACCCGCAAATCATTCGCAAATTTCTATGTTTTGGCTTACATTTGGAAAATAAAAAGTGTGAGCTCAAATAAATATGTATTTTATCATAAATAACATGTGTTTTCTTATATTGATCAACTATTTTTGTTTTGAAGGAAATCAATGAGCGAACAGCTGATCGACTGTTTTTGTTTGGCTCTGACTTACATCAAAACAAAAACAATCGATCAGCTGATTGCTCATCCAAGGTTGTTGACCGCTGCTGCATCAAAAGAAAGATAAAAAACATAAAGCAGCTGTCAACGACCTTGAATGAGAATCAGCTGATCAACTATATTTGTTTTGAGGAAAGTTATTGATGTAAGTCAAAGCAAAACAACAAAAATAACAGACGATCAGCTGTTCGCTCATTCGAGATCGTTGACCGCTGCTTTATAATTTTTGATATTTTTCACTGAAGTCTGATGATTATTTTTGATGACTAGAGAATAAATCGAAAAATAATCATTACAATTTTAATTTTTTAAATATAACCTTTAATTAAATTTAAAATATTTTTTTAGAAATGGCGTTCAGCAGCAACCGTTTCATTAATCGATAAATGTACGCAAGAATCGATAAGCAACACAGCCCCCACATCGACCATCACTAAAGGAAACCAATCAGAAGTTTCTGCATCCCGCAAACTAAAGAAAAACATGAAAAATGGCCAAAAATAAATCGACGGTGTACCTGGGCTACGACGATGAAGAGGTTACGGCCAAGCAGGAGCAGTTCCTAAACAGCTGCACCAACAAAATCGGCGGCACCCCCGTAAGAAAAGCTGTGACGCGAGCGCCAAACGGACAGCTGATAATTGAAATTGATTTTTACCCTTAGGATTGGCCCAGACACGAGGTGACCGTTCCGGCCTGTCCGCTGTGCGGCACCGTGCGTCCGCTGATTGTGCAAATGTACGCGCCGCTGGACCGCTCCCAGTTTCATCGCAGCCTGTACGTATTCGGGTGCGTGAGCCCCGCCTGCTCGCAGAATCCCAAGAGCTGGGTGTGCATCCGCACCCAGCATCTGGAGAACCAGTTCGAGGTCATTAGCGAGCAGTCGCCCAAGAAGCCGTCGCAGAAAAAGTCAAAGTCCAAATCCAGTGGCCTGCAGGCGGTGAGCTGGTGCAGTGGGGCGGACGACTGGGGTGACAGCTTGGCCAGTGGTCTGGCCAAGACCGAGGACGAGGCTATGGACATCACTGCCGACGACGACCAAAACGAGCGGAATGGCAACGTGCGACCCAATGCCCTGCAGTACGCCAAGGGCGATATGCAACTGGACGAGCCAGCCAAAGTCGACCTGGGAAAGACTAGCGGCGGCGGTGGCGGCGATGACGACGACGACGAGGACGAGAGCACATCGGTGGAGAACGACATGATCTTAGGGTTTCATCAAATGGCCATGATTTCGCCGCAGAATGCCGACGACGATCCCAATGCAAACTGTGCAGCGGCCGCCGCCCCCAGCGTGGATGGTGCCGGAGCCAGTGCTGCTTCCGCAGTCATTTGTGCGGAGATTGAGAGCCCCGAAACGGATGTGGTGCTGATCGACACTCCCAAGAAGCCGGAACGCGATCTGATCGCCCTGTTGAAGCACACTTCGCAGCCACTGTCGCAAATTAAGGACCTTACATTAAAGTCCTACTACATCGCCGTGGATGTAGAGAGCAAGACCCGCGTGGAGGAGTACGAGAACTATGGTGGCGCCCTATCCATGGACCACATACGAGATCTATACCAAGAGTACAAGCTCAGGGACGAGGGTGCAACCCATTCGCCAACAGGAGTGGCCGCGGGCTCCGCCGTGGAGGCTGGCGACGAGCACGAGGCGTACGAGAAGGCGCTGCCCGCCCACGGCGACATAGTGTTTCACAACTTCATCACCACCATCCAGCAGAATCCTGGTCAAGTCTTGAGGTGAGCATTTCTAGTTAGAATATAAAAAAGCCTTAGCTTTATTGTGGCTTTATGACAGGTACTCCCGAGATGCTCTTCCTTTGCTAGTGGCCCCTCTAGCGGAACCGTTGCCCAGGTGCCAGAACTGCAGGGGCGAGACGATCTGCGAGGTGCAGCTTCTGCCCACACTTATTCCCAAGCTGCGATTCCAGCTTAACGGCTGCAATGCCCCGATCGAATACGGCAACGTGCTGGTCTTCACCTGCCTTAAGAGCTGCTGGGACACGCCCGACCAGATGCGCCACGAGCAAGTGGTGGTGCAGTCAGAGACCTAGACGAACCCCAAATCGCTGTAGCTGCTATAGTTGCAGACTTTTGCAACGAATTTTAACCGTAAACTGCGAAGGAAAAGCTAAGCTTCTCGATATTGTCCTAGGAAGATTTTACGCTCTAGTTGTTAAGAACGTTGTACGCTTTTAGACACGCTACTCCGATGAGGATAGTTGCTAATAATATCTCGTTATTTCCTCTCCCCTCTAAAAGGGTTTCAATTGCAACGTCTTTTATTTCTGCAGCATTCAAAACGAGAGCAGAAAGCTAATCCTAACTTAAACTAGAGGCGCATCCGCATCGAGGTGGTAGCTCTTCACCGCCGAGAACCATAGCGGCGGATATTTGGCGTCCGTGAGGTCAAACTCTGAGCTGGTATCCACCTTGTTGCGCTTCTGGACGAGAGTGTAGTGGGACCACACCAACTGGGCGCAGCGGCGGCGTTTCGGTGAGCTTGCGATGCGCAGCTCGATCAGGAATTGCGCAGAGTCCTCCTCCAGTGGCATGATGCTACCTCGCCTTTGCCTGTGTCCCGTTCCCCGGGCCTGTGATTTTTGCAGCACCAAGGTGACTGTGTCGCCATATAGCCGATAGCGACCTCGTAACACATCGGCGCGCTGCACGTTGTGCAGGTGCTTCAGCTTGTTGACGCCCTGTGCTGGCTCGTCGGCGCTGGTCATCATCAGCACCTTGCCGTCGGGCATAAAGCGGATGTAGCGGTAGTATTCCACCAGCTGGACAGGACGGTAGAACTGATCCTGGAAGCTATTCTCGCCCATTCGCAGGTACGTTGTCTTGCTGATGTAGCAGCCGTTGAAATGCACTCTCTCCCGCCGGATGAACATGTCGCGCCAGGAGTAATAGACTTGGCTGCTGCCAGAATCTTGGGCATCTAATGTTCCAACATTGTGGCCCCATACTCTAAAAAAATAATCCAAATGAGCATCACTTAGAGATCTGCAATCTTGGAATCCTTACTTGACGCAAGCTAGCCTCCATAGTTCCTCATCTCGGGCGTACACGTAGAAGCCCTTGCAGACGGCGGCGCACTGCTCCAGGGAGCGCATGTCCAGTTGTGCGGACACTACCCAGCGCAGAATACGCATCACAATCTCGGGTGGCAGATCCGAGAAGTGCAGTCCCGTCGACAAAACGCTGGCATCACGGCTGGACGCAATCATTTTGCCCCTGTATATGCTGTCCTGATGCAGGTCGTGCTGGAACTTATCAAATAGATTATCCAAATCTTGTTCCGCACCGTCGTCCGTGGCATCCGGCTGGCCCAGGTCCAGCTGCTTGGAAAAGTCGCCGGCCAGATTGTGGAACTTTTTGTTGCCGACAGTTTCGTGGCTAAGCTTCTGCTGCTCGTAGAACTTGAATTCGATGTCGGGCACGATCTGTGTGGCCTTGCGGTAGAAGGGTATTGCGTCGTAGACCTTGCCGCGCTGCTCCAGCTGTACGGCTGTCCGAAAGAGGCTCTCCGCCTTGGCCTGCAGCAGCTCCGCTTCGCTGACATTCGAGTTCTGCGTCGTTCCCGAGCCTGGCCTGTGTCCAGGGTTTCCATGGGCCAGCTCCCTTTGCCAGCTCTCTCGGAACTCATCGAGGGCACTCACAGTGGTGCCACCCTCGTCGGGCGCCTCGCCGTCCGAGTCCACGTCCGACATGGCTAAAGTAAAACTGGTCTGCGAATGCAAATGCGAATGGGATCATAAAAATAGACCGCTGCCACCTTTATCTGACGCAATTCTAACCTGAAAGATCTTAGTATTGGTCGAAATGGGAAGATGGGCAAGTGCGAACGGAAAACGGATTTATAATGAAGGGCCGCGCGTACTGCTGATAGTGGCCGCGGGCTTCACCCCAGAATTTCGAAGTCGTTCGCAACTGGGAGCAACATGTGGCCATTGGTAAGACCCCAAAGATTAAGTTTATTCAGATACGGCAAACGGGAACACTTCTACCTGTGTAAACTTATTGAGCAATGTGAACAGAGCGTCGCATGACAAAAACGCCACTGATAGTGCTTTCCGTGATAAGGAGCTGAATTGGATAAAATCCTGCTCTGAATTAAACTTATAAATTACTGAAATATTTATAACAGATTAAACATTAAAAATGCCCAGGACAAGACAGGAATTAAAAATCTAGTTAGACCAATTTGAAATTTCGATAACCAATTTGAAATTTCGATGTAATCGAATAAATTAATCGAAATCGATTAACAGCTGACAGCAACGCGGTTTTGTTTTGTTTCAAGCATTTGTTTATAGCCGCATTTTCTGCTGCTCTCAATTTACGATTAAAGTGACAGAACTGCTGCAGTCACCATGTCGGCGGACTATTCGCATCTGTGTTCCGCCATCCTGGAGCAGTGCTTTGGCCAGGTTGTACAATCGGTGGCCGACTGTCTATTTTTGGCCAATACGCGAACGCTGGGGCAACTGGTCAGCGCCACCAAGCTGTCGCGCAAAGAAGTGGGCCTGGCGCTGGCCGTGCTGGTCAAGTTCCGTCTGGTGGACTTCGAGGCCTCCAAACTGAATTCCTCCCTTGCTGAGTACGCCCTCCGGCGCGAGGACATCATCTGCCTGCTTCGATATCCGCGGTAATTGTGGATTAGGATTAGGAATGCTGCCTTAAGGATGTTTTATTTAAATTTCTTATTTCAGTTACGTCCACCTGGTGCAGACAAAGTACGGAAATGTGGGTGCCTCCATTGCCGAGGAGCTAATCAATTCCGGATCGGATACGGCCAGTGGAATACTGATCAAGTGCCTGACCGAGGGAGAAAATAAGACCGAGAGTCCGGAATCCTATAAGAACACCTTCCTCACAATGATTACGGATCACTATATCATTAAGAGGCCCGAGCTTCTGGTGTCCGATGACCAGGATGAGGTGGTGCCGAAATTCGAGAGCAACGAGTGCGACTTTTTCCGGCATCCCAATATCGATCTTCAGCTGCTGGACAAGATTCGCAAAGGTGATGCCACCCTGGCCGAGGCCAAGGACAGCACCATGGTGTGGAACCTCAACTATGATCGCTTCCATCAGGACTTCAGGGACGCTATCATGGTAGACGCCATTGAGCGAAAAATGGGCGAAAATGCAGCCGAGTGCTTTCGGTTTATACTGAAAATCATGTACAACACGACAGATCCGTGGCAACGGGTAGATAACTTTGTAAATTATATCCTTTCAATTATATTTTTAAACGTGTTTTGTTGTAGAAACTTTCCAACCAAATAACATTCGTGGACATTAAGCAGGCCATCGAGAGGAAGTCGAATAATCTGGATCTAATGAAGTACTTGGATCAGTACATAAGTTTGTTAAGTAATCTCAGTCTAAGCTTAAATTAATTGAATATTTGAAATGACTTATTTTGTACATTTTCAGCTGACGATTCACTGGGGTTCTTTAGGAGAGTGGGCGACATGGGCGGCGGCCTGTATGTCGTGGATATGGAACACGCCTTCGAGTCGCTTGCCTTTGCCTGCGTTGAGTCCGTCATCACGGAACGTTTTGGATCGAAGGCTGCCCGCATCTTTCGTGTCATTCGCTTCAAGAAATACATTGAGCAGGAGGATCTGCAAAAGGAGGCCATGATACCCTCTAAGGAGGCGAAATCGTTGGCCTACAACTTGTTCCAGGAGCAGTTCATTCACGTGAAAATCATTAAGAAGCCTGGCGGTGGCAGCAATGGTCCCGCGAAAGCCTTCTATCTTTTCCAGGTCAAAGAGAAGGATGTAAGTGAATCGTTTATAATAATTTTGGTGCTTTACTATGTAATCCTTGAACTATAGACGGTCAGAATGCTGCTGGATGCCAGCTACAAGTCGCTCTACAACACCATCGAACGATCCAACTTTGAAAAGAACGAGCACAAGGGTCTCATTGAAAAATCCCAGAGGCTGGACAGCATAGTGGAGACAATGAAGGAACGCGGTGATTCCGAAGAATATATTGCTGAGGTGCGTGTTTTATTTTCAACTGAAATTCCTTTCTTATCGACATTAATGGTTTCAGATTGTCGAGACCTTTACGCCACCCGAATGCGAGATCCTTAATAAGGTGAAAAACAGGATAAAGACGTTGTCGAAGGCTGAACTCACCCTCGACGATACCATTTTTCTGCTGCAGATGTATCAACATCATTGCACTACGTTGCCCACGGGAATTCGAAGGTTTAAATAAAATGTATGGGTACTTTATACGATTGTCTTGTTTTATTTTAAATTTTAAATTCCAGGGCGAACTCACGCTGTTAGGTGTATAAGATTCACGTTTATTAAAACACACAAATGCGATATTAAATTACTGTACGCTTAATCACAGGCTATATATAAATAAGGTATGCTTTGGATTCCTAATTACTTTCTGGAGTAATTACACTGCGCTTCCGGTGCACAATTCTCTGCTCGCGATGTTCCTTTTGCAACTTGATGAAGTGCTGTTCCAGGGCATCGAAGTCGATACTACTCTTGTACTCCAGCGAATTTCGCTCATCTCTGCGGGATAACATGAAAAACTGTTTAAAACACGAGTCGGCAGGCATCGATGGGGGTTTGATTTCTTACATGGGGTTGTGGGCCCAGTAGTTGGGCACACACTGCAGGCGATTTCGAAGGGTATCGAAGGCTTCGGTCTGCGGCAGCAGCATGAGGATGCCGAACAGGGCGTGAGCCAAGTACTGAGCGTCCACGCCCTTGTTCGCCTTGGAGACAAGAGTGAGGCGCAGAGGAGCAAAGATCGGAGACTCTATCAGCTGGACCAGTTTGTCCAGCTCGGTAAGCAACTCCATAGTTATTTCGACATCAGCGCTGAAATTAGTTTCGTTCGATTATATCATTTGTCAACGTTCGGCCTTCAGGACTTACAATAACGTGACCAAACGGGAGACATGCTGGTAGCTCTGGGCGAGAAGACACAATGAAAGAGTCGATACGGGGCAGTGCGCCCAGCTCTTGTACAAGCATTGAAAGAGATCTGCAGACTTCTCATTGGAAATATTGCGCAGGCTGGTTCGCAATTCAAAGAGCTCCGTGGAGGTGAGAAGGATAATGTTGAGCAGACGCACCATTGTGGAAGCGAACTTCAAGTTGGGCACCTCCTCGGCTATGATCTCGGCAAATGTGCGGTATATATATTCGGGATTCAACAGCACGCAGAGTTTTCTAATTCGTAAATATTCAATTAAATTATTTCAGGTTATTTTAGGTGTGAAGTTACATGCCTGATGATAAGACTGGCTCTATTCTCCAATATCAGTTTTTCCTCGCTAAACAAGTTCAGCAAGCTTAATAGAAACTTTCGATAGTGCGTCTTCTTGAAGTCGTTCAATTCTGTAAGGGACGAGCATCAATCAACTTGCATATTTTTCTGTTTATGAGGAGCAACATACCTTTAGTGTCCTGTGAATTTACAATTTCTGCAAGGACAGACAGACTTTGCAGTACAACCTCATCGGAGTTATCGGCCAGCGTAGACATTAAATTGTTATTCAAATTGGCGGCATGCACAGACATCTCGTTGGGGAAGTTGGTGAACAGATGATGGATCCACTTAAGCACAGCTATCTTCGTATGCATGGAGTTGTGCGTTAGATATTGCGATAGAACGTCCATAATCGAGCGCAAGTCAATCTTAGCCACAGTCTGCGTCTTCAGCTCCTTGCTGGACACGAGTAGCATCATCGAATTGTTGACGGATACAGCGCACTCTTTGATGCCTACAAATTCCATAATTTAGAGAATCCTTGCATAATCAATCTATGAACTTACTGCGCTTGGACTCCACGTTGTACTCGAGGCAGGGCAGAATTGCCGTAAATATTCCGCTAGCATAGGGCAGCACATTAGTGCCAAATATCTGAACAAACTCCCGGATCCAGGTGATCGCTATTGACTTGATCAGCTCGTTAGGCGACTGGGCGTGGGTGATAAGCGTGTTAATTGTATCCTCCATCCGCACGGACGACGAGTCGTTCCTGATGGACTTCAGGAACTGACTTATTGTCGTCTCACACATGCGCTGAATCTCTAGCGTGTTGTCCTCGAGCATGACGAACAGCCCGTCCAGAATCTCGGTCAGATAGTTGACCATGTTGATGTCGGGCACGGCATTCAGGATGGATATCCAAGAGATCACATATTGCCGGGCAAACGCATCCTTTACGTAGATGTGCTCCCGAAGCAGGGGTATAAAGGCCTCCAAATTAAAGGTTTGCGACGATTCTGTGACAATGTCCTGCATAACACTTTAAATAAGTTCAAGACACTTCAGCCTGACAGCACATTTACCTTCAGCAGACGGTCCAGCAGCTCGCTGCCATCCTTCACCATCTGATCCGAGTCGGTGACGAGACGGGATATCGCCGCGAACAGCTCCGGAAAGAATGGAATGATGGCGGACCGCGCCACCTTGACCACATTGTACAGTGACTCGCAGGCAAAGTAGCGCACACCCTTATCCGGGTCAGAGAGACAGGTCAGGATGGGAGTCACCAGGCCATTCACATACTTGTCCGAGTCCTGGAGAGGGTGAAATCACGTGTTTATCAATTATTTATCAGATACCACGACCTACGCCTATGACTAATGACGTTACCTTTCCCAGCCCTAAGCCCGTCGCCGCGAGTCCGATAAGTGCCCCTTTCCGTTTATTGATATCCCGAGAGGTGGCGTAGTCCGTGGCCAGCACCTCGATTAGCTTCCGGATCTGGGCTGAGTTGTTTTTGTTGTTGAATTCAGTGACCATTCTGGCGGTGAGAAAATTCCCAATTGGAATGACATTTCGCCGTTGGCAGGTGAAACGATGCAACTCACTTTTCGATCTCCTGCGAGGCCAGCTTGCGCTTCTCGTAGACCTTGTCACCCAGCGCCTTGGCGCAGGACTCGCTTAGCGGTGCGTACGACGCTTCCATTCTGTCTATCCGTTTAATCTAATCAAAATAACAATAATTGTAGGCGGGTTTCAGTTTTGCTTTCTTCTGCATCCTCTCAGCGAACAGCTGATGGGCTGCCAACTCGGTTTCTGGCAAACAAGGGCGGGCTAGCCGTTGAATTTCTGTTAAACGCAAATTTCAATTAATTTAAATTTGTCCACGAAGTGTTAACTAATTCTACTTAAAAGCAGCATTAGTGTACTCCGGCTTTAAATTAAAATAAATTCTTTATTGAATTTAATTTCCAATTGTATAGTTTCCCAAATAACAAGTCTATTAAAGTTTGTTTTAAAGTTATAATAAATAATTTATTTTAAATTCAACTAATTAAGCCTATAACATTCTATTACTATCTTAGGCAAGGATTTTGTAAGATTTCTTTTGAGTTCCCAACCAAAAATCCGCATCAGTCTCAAATAATAAAAATTAGGAATGCGGAACACAGAGTTCCTTTAGTCGACTTCCTCCACAGTGGGTCCAGAGTAGCCGCCGAAGCCTCCGGCCTGCTGACCACAGTTGGCTCCAGGACCACCGGCTGCTCCCGCTGCCTGTTGATGCATCTTGGTCATAATGGGCGAGCAGTGGCGGGTGAGCTCCTCCAGCTTGTGGTCGAACTCCTCCTTCTCAGCGGTGGTGTTTGTGTCCAGCCAGTGGATGGTCGCGTTGCACTTCTCCAGGACGGAGTTCTTATCGGCCTCGTCCAGCTTTCCAGAGCCGTTCTGCTCCACCGCTTGCTTCACGTTGAAGACGTAGCTCTCCAGCGCGTTCCGAGAGGTGATGCGCTGCCGCTGCTTCTCGTCCTCGTCGGCGTACTTCTCGGCCTCGTTCACCATGCGGTCGATCTCTGCCTGCGAGAGCCGGCCCTTGTCGTTCTTGATGGTGATGTTCTTCGCCTTGCCCGTGCTCATCTCCTTGGCGGAGACGTTCAGGATGCCGTTAGCGTCCATGTCGAAGGTGACCTCGATCTGGGGCACTCCTCGGGGGGCCGGCGGAATGCCGGACAGGTCGAAGGTGCCCAGCGCATTGTTGTCCTTGGTCATAGCGCGCTCGCCTTCGTACACCTGGATGGAGACTCCGGGCTGGTTGTCCGCGTACGTGGAGAAGGTCTTCGTCTGCTTGCAGGGAATGCGGCAGTTGCGCTCGATCAGTTTGGTCATCACCCCGCCGGCGGTCTCTATGCCGAGCGAGAGGGGAGCCACATCCACCAACAGCAGGTCCTGGATCTTGCCGGTCTGGTCCCCGCTAAGGATTGCGGCCTGCACGGCGGCTCCATAGGCCACCGCCTCGTCTGGGTTGATGGAGAGGTTCAGGCTCTTGCCGTGGAAGAACTGCTGCAGCAGGCTCTGCACTTTGGGGATACGGGTGGAGCCGCCCACGAGCACTATGTCGTGGATCTGGCCCTTGTCCATCTTGGCGTCTGTTAGTGCCTTCTCCACGGGCTGCAGGGTGTTGCGGAAGAGGTCTGCGCACAGCTCCTCGAAGCGAGCGCGGCTCACCTTGGTGTAGAAGTCGTTTCCCTCGAACAGCGCGTCAATCTCGATGGTGGCCTCCGTGCTGGAGGACAGCGTACGCTTAGCCCGCTCGGCTGCCGTACGTAGGCGACGCAGGGCGCGCGGGTTGGAACGCAGGTCCTTCTTGTACTTGCGCTTGAACTCCTCCGCCAAGTGCGTGACCAGCCGGTTGTCAAAGTCTTCACCGCCCAGATGTGTGTCGCCGGCAGTGGCCCGAACCTCGAACAGGGATCCCTCGTCGATGGTCAGGATGGAGACGTCGAAAGTGCCGCCGCCCAGGTCAAAGATGAGCACGTTGCGTTCCCCTTGGAGATTCTTGTCCAGGCCGTAGGCCAGGGCCGCCGCCGTGGGCTCGTTGATGATTCGGAGCACGTTCAGTCCAGCAATACGGCCGGCGTCCTTGGTGGCCTGGCGCTGGGAGTCGTTGAAGTAGGCTGGCACAGTGATAACCGCGTCCGTGACGCTCTCGCCCAGATAGGCCTCCGCCGTCTCGCGCATCTTGACCAGCACCATTGAGCTGATCTCCTCGGGGGCAAAGCGCTTGGCCTCGCCCTTAAACTCCACGCCGATCTTGGGCTTCCCGCCGTCGCTGACCACCTTGAAGGGCCAGTGCTTCATGTCCTCCGCAATCTTGGGGTCGTCGTATTTGCGTCCGATGAGGCGCTTGGCGTCGAATACCGTGTTCCGGGGGTTCATCGCCACCTGGTTCTTGGCGGCATCGCCGATCAGACGCTCGGAGTCCGTGAATGCCACGTAGGAGGGCGTAGTGCGGTTGCCCTGGTCGTTGGCAATGATCTCCACCTTGCCGTGCTGGTAGACGCCCACGCAGGAGTACGTGGTGCCCAAGTCGATTCCAATGGCAGGCATATTGTGTGTTTTGTGGTTTCTTCTTGGTGACTTTTGAATCGTTTGGACTCGCTAATAGTCGGGAGTTGTTGCTTTTCCAACTTCTTGCTCGGATTTACTTTACTTTTCGCTTGAATAACTTTATTTCTGCAATTTAATGCACTTTAGCTTGTTCAGCTCGGTTTGTTTTGGTTGCTCTTCGCTTTCGCGATGTTTTCAGTTTGCTTGTTTGTTTTGAATTGCTGCGAAGAGAACCGAGCGGCCCTATTTATACCCGGGCGCTCTCTTCGCGAACATTCGAGACCGGCCTCTCTCGAAGCTACGAGACAGGGGCGGCTGTGCCGTGCGTATAAGCGAGACAGCCGTATGAGACACTTAAGAGTACGATTTCTTGCATTTTCTAGACTTTTCCTCAAGCAAAACAATAACCTACCGCAACAAATATGTTTTTCTTTGGGTTCCAGAAAAATCTATCTATCTATCTATACACTATGTCTCTGATTTAGGGGACATCAAAACTGCATTTAAAACTGGAAAAGTGTTATCATCAATCAAAATAATGCTTATTATTAGTCCAGCTGTCAGCGGCATCAATATAAAGTTTATATTATAAACAAATGCAGGATCCAATCCCGATCCCAATTTTCTAGGGAGTTGGTCCATCATATCTGCTGTGGTCACAAAAGGCCCAAGTAAAACCCCAATTAAAAGTTTAAAATTTATAAACATTTGAATTTAATTTATGGCCGAGCAATCGATAATAACAGAAACTTTAATGCATGAACTGATAGAACTATCGACATTTACACATATCAAATTTGCCGGCCGAAAACTAAAAACAATAAAATAAATAAGTTTAGCTAACTATTCGCAAATATATTTATACACAGCGCTTCTTTATCGGAGAAACGATTGCCATCACATCTCAGCGCAGCTGATATCTAATACGGCAACTACATAAGCCTCCTGGAGTTGGCTGGATATTTTTCCAAAATGGAGGTCTCGGAAGGCATGGTCATGACGCCAACGTCAAGGGAGCAGGGAGAAGAGCTCCAAAGGACTAAAAAACATTCCGTCAGGCGTCATTCTCACAACTCTTCGAAGACGTTGCATCGCACGTGGTTGAAGCGACGCCTCCGGCGCCTGGTAGCCGATGGAAGCAGCAGCAAAAAGGCAGTGCGCCACAAACCGGGATTGGAAGTGGGCCGCGGAAAGGCGTATCAACCAGCCTGGTACTGCCTGTTCCTGACGCTTTGTCTCGGCCTGGGACTGATTGTGTGGCGATGGTCCCCAGAAGAAAGCAGCTTTTGGGAGATGTACAATAATCAGTACCACTCCATCGTCCACAATCGGACCAACTACTGCGATCGCTCCCATCGGCTGGGCAGCTTGGTGGCGCACTGCAGGGGCGAAGTCCTGCACCAGGAGGAGGCCCTGGATCGGTTGGAACGGGCTCTGGACAATCCTTCCTTACAGGTAGATTTCATTTTTGAGAATTCTAGGTTATTATATCAATAATTTCGTTTTATTCCCTAACAGAATGTCGCTTTGGTCGGGTCCTCTGGCGTTGGCAAAAGTCTCACAGCCCGACTGCTGCAAGAACACTTTCCTTGGCCTGAAAATGTGAGGACTGTTTCCTTGCGTGACTCCTCGTCCCTATTTCTGGTTAAGAGCATGCTCAATAAAGTCGTCCAGTGCGGACAGAATCTCATATTGATCGACAATATGACCCCTCAGGACGCAGAGTTCGTAGCTGCCGTCAACGAGTTGATCCGCGGGCGAGAAGATATAGCTAACAGCACGGGACAGCCACATCTGAAGCGGTTGACCGTGGTCTTTATATTCAGTGTGAACCGTCTGCAGCCAGATGAGAAATTTGACGCGGAAATGGAGGTTTTAATCCAACTGCCAGGCACCCAAGTAATCGCCTATGCCTCTCTAGAGCCCAGCCATCTGGTAGACTGCATCCGCAGGGAGGCGCTTTCTGAGAACGTGCAGCTGGATAAAGTCCAAGTCGATGAGGTAATCAAGGGCAGTGACGCGAGGGTTTCTGGTTGCAAGTCCGTCCGTGCAAAGGTTCTGATGTATGGACACTCCTTAGGCCCCCAAATTAACGAGGAATCATTTTCCGAAAACAACCCAACTGACTGATATCACCACAAGACTAGGAACGATTCAAATTTTTAGATAAAGAAATTATTTAATGCACAAAGCTTAGAATAGCAAATGGAAATGCTTACAGCAAACGTGATAGACTACAGGCATACACATAAAAGAAATACCAAAGTGGTTAAAGTAAAATAAGTAATAATATAAATGTCAATGCGTTTTATATGTGAATATGAATGTAAATGATGGAATACGTGACTATAAATTAATTATATAAAAGAAACTTGTTATGTTTGTAAGAAATAATCAAATGACTGTTTATGGACTGTTAAAAACCTACTAAAAATAAGTGTGAAGCCATTCCATATAAATCATACTATAAAACTGTAAATTTAAGAATGTTTAAAAAATAAAGCAAAAAATGACACGAGTCTGTCCCATTTGAAAAGTTCTAAAAGGATTTTATTGCAAATCTTGGGGATTATGTATATCAGAAACTGACTAAAAAACGTAGTAACGATTCCATTTAGTCAGATTCCTAAATATATTTGACTAAATATTTAACCTTTATTATTATTTATTATTATTGTTTCAGAAACTTAAATGGCACCCGCCATAGTATACAATCATATGTACCTATTAATATTTGATTCATCTGTGTATGTATGTATATTTATTAATAGAAGGAAACTATAAAATTAACAATATATTGGATTTTTCTGGAACCCAAAGAAAAACATATTTGTTGCGGTAGGTTGTTGTTTTGCCTGAGGAAAAGTCTAGAAAATGCCACACATCGTACTCTTAAGTGTCGCATATGGCTGTCTCGCTCATACGCACGGCACAGCCGCCCCGGTCTCGTTGCTTCGAGAGAGGCCGGTCTCGAATGTTCGCGAAGAGAGCGCCCGGGTATAAATAGGGCCGCTCGGTTCTCTTCGCAGCAATTCAAAACAAGCAAGCAAACTGAAAACATCGCGAAAGCGAAGAGCAACCAAAACAAACCGAGCTGAACAAGCTAAAGTGCATTAAATTGCAGAAATAAAGTTATTCAAGCGAAAAGTAAAGTAAATCCGAGCCAGAAGTTGGAAAAGCAACAACTCCCGACTATTAGCAAGTCCAAACGATTCAAAAGTCACCAAGAAGAAACCACAAAACACACAATATGCCTGCCATTGGAATCGACTTGGGCACCACGTACTCCTGCGTGGGCGTCTACCAGCACGGCAAGGTGGAGATCATTGCCAACGACCAGGGCAACCGCACTACGCCCTCCTACGTGGCATTCACGGACTCCGAGCGTCTGATCGGCGATGCCGCCAAGAACCAGGTGGCGATGAACCCCCGGAACACGGTATTCGACGCCAAGCGCCTCATCGGACGCAAATACGACGACCCCAAGATTGCGGAGGACATGAAGCACTGGCCCTTCAAGGTGGTCAGCGACGGCGGGAAGCCCAAGATCGGCGTGGAGTTTAAGGGCGAGGCCAAGCGCTTTGCCCCCGAGGAGATCAGCTCAATGGTGCTGGTCAAGATGCGCGAGACGGCGGAGGCCTATCTGGGCGAGAGCGTCACGGACGCGGTTATCACTGTGCCAGCCTACTTCAACGACTCCCAGCGCCAGGCCACCAAGGACGCCGGCCGTATTGCTGGACTGAACGTGCTCCGAATCATTAACGAGCCCACGGCGGCGGCACTGGCCTACGGCCTGGACAAGAACCTTCAAGGGGAACGCAACGTGCTCATCTTTGACCTGGGCGGCGGCACTTTCGACGTCTCCATCCTGACCATCGACGAGGGATCCCTGTTCGAGGTTCGGGCCACTGCCGGCGACACGCATCTGGGCGGTGAAGACTTTGACAACCGGCTGGTCACGCACTTGGCGGAGGAGTTCAAGCGCAAGTACAAGAAGGACCTGCGTTCCAACCCGCGCGCCCTGCGTCGCCTACGTACGGCAGCCGAGCGGGCTAAGCGTACGCTGTCCTCCAGCACGGAGGCCACCATCGAGATTGACGCGCTGTTCGAGGGAAACGACTTCTACACCAAGGTGAGCCGCGCTCGCTTCGAGGAGCTGTGCGCAGACCTCTTCCGCAACACCCTGCAGCCCGTGGAGAAGGCACTTACAGACGCCAAGATGGACAAGGGCCAGATCCACGACATAGTGCTCGTGGGCGGCTCCACCCGTATCCCCAAAGTGCAGAGCCTGCTGCAGCAGTTCTTCCACGGCAAGAGCCTGAACCTCTCCATCAACCCAGACGAGGCGGTGGCCTATGGAGCCGCCGTGCAGGCCGCAATCCTTAGCGGGGACCAGACCGGCAAGATCCAGGACCTGCTGTTGGTGGATGTGGCTCCCCTCTCGCTCGGCATAGAGACCGCCGGCGGGGTGATGACCAAACTGATCGAGCGCAACTGCCGCATTCCCTGCAAGCAGACGAAGACCTTCTCCACGTACGCGGACAACCAGCCCGGAGTCTCCATCCAGGTGTACGAAGGCGAGCGCGCTATGACCAAGGACAACAATGCGCTGGGCACCTTCGACCTGTCCGGCATTCCGCCGGCCCCCCGAGGAGTGCCCCAGATCGAGGTCACCTTCGACATGGACGCTAACGGCATCCTGAACGTCTCCGCGAAGGAGATGAGCACGGGCAAGGCGAAGAACATCACCATCAAGAACGACAAGGGCCGGCTCTCGCAGGCAGAGATCGACCGCATGGTGAACGAGGCCGAGAAGTACGCCGACGAGGACGAGAAGCAGCGGCAGCGCATCACCTCTCGGAACGCGCTGGAGAGCTACGTCTTCAACGTGAAGCAAGCGGTGGAGCAGAACGGCTCTGGAAAGCTGGACGAGGCCGATAAGAACTCCGTCCTGGAGAAGTGCAACGCGACCATCCACTGGCTGGACACAAACACCGCCGCTGAGAAGGAGGAGTTCGACCACAAGCTGGAGGAGCTCACCCGTCACTGCTCGCCCATTATGACCAAGATGCATCAACAGGCAGCGGGTGCGGGAGCGGGAGCAGCCGGTGGTCCTGGAGCCAACTGTGGCCAGCAGGCCGGAGGCTTCGGCGGCTACTCTGGACCCACTGTGGAGGAAGTCGACTAAAGGAACTCTGTGTTCACATTCCTAATTTTTATTATTTGAGACTGATGCGGATTTTTGGTTGAGAACTCAAAAGAAATCTTACTTAATCCTTGCCTAAGATAGTAATAGAATGTTATAGGCTTAATTAGTTGAATTTAAAATAAATTATTTATTATAACTTTAAAACAAATTTGTACTGTGTATTTATTTGAAAATTTTAGCTTCATTTGAAATTGTTTGGCCGCCCTGAAAAGAACATTTGGGTTTGGATTTGAAAGTTAATCAATTAAATGAATTAAAAATAAATTATTAATAAAATTTTCCACTTATTGTGGGGGATATTGGCGCTACAAAACTATCGATTTTAAAAAATCGCCTCTAGTTAAAGAACCTTTTTCAAACTAAGCGCCAACAAGTGCCACCCCGCGACGGCGTTAATTGGATTAGACCAAGTCCGCGGCCAGTCAGTTCTCGCGTCCGAACTAGTTGGATTTCGTCATTGCATAGAACAGCATGGGAATGCACTTTCAAAGTGAGTGCGAAGAGTAAAGGTGGAAAGATGTATTTGTATTGAAGGATATTTTATAACAGAGATCCTGGTCCTGGGAGCGATAGTGATTGGATTCCTGTCAGCCCTTGTCCTGCTGGTGGGAACACTGCTAAAGGACTCGATACCTAATGTGTTGGCCCCGCTGGAGCGCCAGTTTGCCTTCGACTACGTGATTGGTGGGTGAGTGGGGAACAGAAAAGGGGAAGAGTAACGTTTTCCACTTCATCTCCAGTTGGAGCTGGCACCGGGGGCAGTACGCTCACCTCGCTGCTGGCCAAGCACAGCAACGGCACTGTGCTGCTCATCGAAGCCGGTGGCCAGTTCGGCCTGCTCAGCCGGATTCCCCTGCTGACCACATTCCAGCAGAAGGGTATCAACGACTGGTCCTTCTTGTCGGTTCCGCAGCAGCACTCCTCCAGAGGTCTTGTCGACCGGCGCCAGTGCCTTCCAAGGGGCAAGGGTCTGGGTGGCTCCGCCAACCTCAACTACATGCTGCACTTCGATGGCCACGAGGCGGACTTCGATTCCTGGCGTGATCTGCACAATCTGAGTGACTGGAGCTGGGCGCAGATGCGATCCTTCATGGCAGCCGCTAAGCCAAAGCCCGTGGATATGTTCGAAGTGCCTCGTGGTTATTCGAAGCTAAGTGAGGCCCTGGACGAGGCGCAGGCAGAGTTTGCGCACAAGGATTGGGTCTTTCGGCGCTCCAACTATAATATTAAGAATGGCCTGCGCCACTCGGTGGTGCAGCAGTTCCTGAATCCAGTGCTGCATCGCTCCAATCTTCGCCTGCTTCCCGAGGCGTTGGTGAAGCGGATTCAGCTGTCGCCTGACCGGATGCCCCGTGCCACCTCCATTCTGGTTGGGACCAAGGATGACGACAACAAAGAGCAGGAGTTCAGCATCGAAGTGAGAAGAGAATTGATCCTCTGCGCAGGAGCCTATCAAACTCCACAGCTCCTCTTGGCCTCGGGAATCGGTGAGAGAAGGACTTTAGAGAAGCTGGGGATTCCCCTGCAGCACGCGTTACCTTCGGTGGGTCAGAACCTGCACGACCACTTCAACCTTCCCCTCTTCGTTTCGATGGGGGCCACTGGACCCACGATTAATCAAAGGACACTCCTCAATCCTATGACCTTGATCAACTTCCTTAGCTCGGGGACCGGACCACTGGGCAATTTCGGAGTGCTCGGAAACGTGGCCAGCCATGTCGGATCCTCACCCTTTGGCATCACATTTTTTGGAGCCGGCGCCATCGACGAGGCAGCCCTCATGTCCATATCCAACTTTAAGGGCGCCGCATTCAGAGCGCTCTTTCCGCGCTACTACAACGCCTCCCAGGAGGGATGCGTGGTAATCTCCAGCTGCCTGCAGCCCAGATCTCGGGGCTCTGTTGGCCTCCTCAACCGGCACATGCGACGGAATCCTCTGATCGATCCCAACTACCTAAGTCGAGATGAGGATGTGGCCTGCACCATTGCGGCCATTAGGAGTGCCGTGAAGGTACAGGCAACCACATATAAAGTCAATGCTTGAAATAAAGAAACTATTTATTATCTTTCAGCTGGTAACCTCCTCAGCCTTCGCCTCACTGCATCCCCGCATACACTGGCCAAAGCTGCAGGAGTGCTCCAACTTCGGTCCTTTCGAGCGGGACTTTGCCGAGCAGCAGCCTTCGGATCACTACTTGGAGTGCCTGCTACGCCACATTGGCCTCGGATCGCATCATCCGGGGGGCACCTGTGCTCTGGGCAGCGTCGTAAACTCCCAACTGAGGTACATGCGCCCTGTAACCACTAAAGATTGATGATGAAACGTTCTCTGTAGATTGCAGGGAGTATCCAATGTGCGGGTAGTGGATGCCAGCGTACTACCCCGACCCGTCTCGGGGAATCCCAACTCGGTGATCGTCGCCATTGCGTTGAGAGCTGCCTCCTGGATACTCAAGAGCGAACTGCAGGCCGGCGGCGCCGCATCTGATTTAGAATGAATTGTTACTCTGGGAGAATGCTATAAAATTGGTTTAGTTAAACACACTGAACGATAAATAATAGCAAGAAAGCAAAAAAGGGTATTTTTTAGTAACTAAAGTAATGAAATGCCGGACCACACATAAAACAAAATCAAAGAAAGAAAGACTTTTACTCTATCCACATTTTTTATTTAACCTTTTATAATACTTCCATTGTTCCATGTCCACAGTTAAATTAACTTTTCATTTATTTTATCCCAGTGCACTGGCAATGTGCTACGTTTTTTCCGCCTCCGATCTTGAACTTGATATTGCTGCCGCTGCAGCTCTCCTTCTGGCCTTCTGCCAGGTGATTCTATGAATGACTATACAATATCGATGCTTCGGCAGCGGCTGCCCCAGTTCCCACTCAGCTCCTTTGCCATCCGCTGGCGGAGAGCAGTTAAAATACAGAAAGGCGTTACATTTCCGTTTCGTCTCCTCTGGAGCGACCTCCGAGATTTGCCAGTGATTGGTGACGAAATTAAGTAGTGGCGCCGCGTTCTTGGCGGATTTATTCAAGATTAAATCCGCGGAGTGGTCGGTGACATAACGGCTTACAAGTGGCATCCGAGTGAGAACAGTGGCGAGTGCTCGGTCAGAGAAACGATGGGCAAATGGACGTTCCCGGAACTGGGACTGGAGGCGGAGGTGTCGTAATTCCCCGCCCGTTCGTAACCCGCCAGCCGCCGGCTTAAATAAAGATAGTCGCTAGTCGCTAGTCCCCGTGCCCCCGAAACTAAATTATCCCACAATTGATAATTGAGCGGAATTGAATTGAATCACAGCCGCACAGTCGCAGAGGCACCCGAATCTCGGCGCCCGGTGCCACACATGGGCTCAGTGAGCCGCCGACGCACCCAAGAGTCGGACACATTTCGCATCCAGCCTCCGTTTCCGACAGTAGTTAGTCGCCATCATGCATAACCAGAACATTGAGCAGATTCTGGCCGAGTTGCAGCGCTTCGCGTGGCCGGACTATGTGGCCTTCGTGGCCATGTTCCTGCTCTGCATCGGCATTGGGATATATTTCGGATTCATGAACAAGTCCGTCTCCGAGGATGATTACATGCTGGGCGGACGCAAGATGCTGGTTATACCCATCGCCTTCTCGCTGGTGGCTAGCTTTGTATCCGGGATCACGCTGCTCGGACTTCCCACGGAAGTTTACTCCTATGGCGTTCAGTATCTGTATGTGGCGTGCGGCGTCATCGGAATGGGCGTGGTCATGGGAGTCTTCTATCTTCCCGTCTTCCACGACCTCAACATCACGTCCACCTACGAGGTAGGCTATCCAGAGATTTGGGAAGGTCTTTTCTATATATTCCTTGCGCACACTTGCAGTATCTGGAAGTTCGTTTCGATCGCAGGCTCCGCCTCTACGGCTCCATTATGTTTGTGGTCATGAATGTGAGTAGATCAGATCCAATTCCGCCAGTACACATCCTCACCCATATCCTGCAGGTTGCCTATTTGCCCATCGTTATCTATGTGCCTGCCTTGGCCTTCAACCAGGTGACTGGGATCGGGGTGCACACCATTACGCCGATCGTGTGCATCATTTGCGTGTTCTACACAAGCTTGGGCGGCCTAAAGGCTGTGGTGTGGACGGACGTGGTTCAGGCGGTGTCTATGGTCGGCGCCCTCGCCCTAGTTGCTATCAAGGGCACTCGAGATATCGGTGGGCCGGCAGTGGTGCTGGAACGGGCCTGGAACACGGATCGCCTGGAGGCGCCAGAGTAAATATGAGAATCGCAGCAAGTTCTTATTATCTAAATTATTCCTTTTGTAGCCTTAGTATCGATCCCACGGTACGTCACACGTTCTGGTGCCTATTTTTGGGCGGCATCGTCTACTGGACGCAAACGAATGCCGTCTCCCAGAACATGATTCAGCGGTACCTGTCGCTTCCTAGCTTAGGTGACGCGCGGAAGGCGCTTTGCATATTCTGCGCCGGTGTGCTCATCCTGATGGGGCTCTGTGGATACAACGGACTGCTCATCTATGCCACCTACCAAAACTGTGATCCCCTCACCACCAAGGTAAGGACAGTCATTACTTCTTTCACGGATTTTAACCATTAAATTTCCAGCTGGCCAAGGCTCGAGACCAGCTCCTGCCGCTCTTTGTAATGGAGACCTTGGGCGAACTGCCTGGCATGACCGGACTCTTTATAGCCGGCGTATTTAGTGCCGCACTGAGTTCCCTGTCCACCTGCCTCAACTCCATGTCCGCCGTGGTCCTTGAGGACTTTGTCAAGCCGTACGTGAAGAAGCCGCTGACCCCTACGGCAACTAACTGGATCATGCGCCTGGTGGTCGTCGGAGTCGGTGCCCTGTGCGTGTGCCTGGTCTACGTGGTCCAGCACATGGGCACTGTCCTCCAGCTAACCATGAGCCTGGAGGCTATCACAAATGGTCCGCTATTTGGAATCTTCACCATCGGCCTCTTCATGCCCTGGATCAATGGAAATGTAAATATCTTTTTACTGATTTCTGGTCAAAAAGTTTTTAATGGCTTTTTTTCAGAGCGCCTTGCTGGGCGGAATCATGGGTGTAATAGGCATGTCCTGGGTGAGCCTCAATGCCCAGTGGGCCATAGCCTCTGGTGCCATCAATTACAACACGAAGGCGCTCAACGTGGAGCAGTGTGATTATAGCTTCAATGTGACCACCAGTCTGGCGAGAAACTCGGATCATTTGCTTACATCCGCAGAGTAAGAGGCTCTATGCTATCCAGCAAGCTTTGAGTTTACTATTATCTTCTCATAAACAGAGATATCTTTCCCCTATACCGCATTTCGTACATGTGGTACACCACCTTTGGAGCATCGATCACCATCGTTGTAGCACTCCTCGGCACCCTGATATTTGGCAAAAATAATCCCAACAAAGTGGATCCTGTTCTGCTCACACCATGCATACGGAAGTTCTTTAGCTTTGGCTCCGAGGAACGCATGGTAACAAATGGCGATTGAAAATATTTCACAATTGTAGCTCAGCTGAGAATTTCCTTACAGGATGCCTATAAGCCCGACATTCCACTACAGCACAAACTCCGACCCGATGAGGTGGCTCTATGATTGCACAAACCGAGCAACTCCTTCACCACAAGCTGAGGAGGCTTCCTATATGCTTAGGCAACTGATTTCGATCCATATTACAATGTTTTATATAATACTATACGTTGTACAAGTTTTAAACTAAAGATTTTTATTTAAAATATATTTTTCGACCAAAAACCTCATATTTATTGAAATAACTACATAACTAGCATGCATATAATTTGTCATGCTTACAGGTCTTTGTTTTGGCTATCTTTAAAATATTTTCGCTTTTTTAAACTTAATAAACTCTGCTTCAGAAAGCATATTTTTTAAGGCATTTCAATAAATCAGGATCGTTGAGAAAATATCGAAAATTTTATTTAATCCAGGGGTTAGCAACAATATTTATAAATACAATTAACACAAATACACACTGTGAGACATGGTAACAAAACTGATCATGCTGCTGCCGATGTAATGGTTCTACTTCTGCTGTACTTTGGTGAGCAGGACGCAGCGCTCGGGCTCGGTCAGGTGCTCGAAAAAGGTGGGGAAGTGCTCATTCTGTGTGAAGGTGGAGAGGAACTTCTGTAAATTCTCGGCAATGTCGCCTTGGTAGTTGGTCTCCTTCAGGAGCTCCTGCAGTAGCTGCTCGTCATCGGCATTATTTTCATCACCTTCAAAGCACAAGTCGGAAACGTAGCGGGGCTTTGACGTATTGCCAGGTCCATCTTCATCCTCGTCCTCTTCGCTATCTGTCAGCGGTTCGTCCAGTTTGCTCTCTTGGAAGTGCTGGTACTCGGAGATCAGCACTTTAAAGATTTTAACGAGCGCCGGAATAGTCACCCATTTCTGAGTGGAAGCCGCCACAGAGCGGGTGCGTCGGCGAGTATCGCTGGAGTCGTCCACGAGCTCCTTGAAGGTGATGGTAGTCAAGCGGTTGTCTTGCGTGGCTATACCGTACTCGAAGAGCTTGCATAGGGCCATGGTGGTAACCTAAAACACATATTTGTAAGACAAAAGTTATATTTATAACACAGATGTTTTTTTTTGCTTTTACCTTTCGCTCGTATATGCCGAAAAAGGAGTTCTGGCGCGAAAGCCAATTGGTGAGCACGAACTGCATCGCGGGCTCGCCATTGGGACCGGGAACAGTGGACAGAAAGTTGAGCACCGCGTCCATTTGGGTGAGGAAGAGGTGAGCGAAGATCACAACTAGATTCATGACCACCTTCAGGCACTCGAGGTTCTGCATTTTGCTAATCACAGCCTTCAGTAACATATCCACGTTCTGGCCAAGCATGCTGCCCAACTTGGTGATGATTGTGATGACCAGACGTCCGATCTGGCCGCCAGCCGTCATCTCGCTGTTCATTGGATTCAACAGAACGGTGGCCACAACCTGCATGATGCAGTTGATGCCCTCCCCATTCTTATAGCTGCAGATCTGCTCGGGCGATACGTTGATGAAGCTGCGCAGGCACTCGCCGCCGGCCACCATCACGGCGTGGTCGTCAGTGTGAAGGATGCAGTTGATCATAGCGGGGAATGCCGTCTCTAACAGGGTGTTACTGAGCGGTGGCTCCGTGTACCGTACTATAGTATTTAACACGTCTAGGGCGATGTCTTGCTTCTCGGTTGTGGCTTCGCCCGTTAGCGCCAGAATGCTCACGATAGTGGGAATGAATTTCTCTTGCAGCGATCCGAGGCACTCTTTGCGCTGGCATAGCGCCCTGATTAGGTCCTGGACGTTCTCCAGCACGTACGGATCCTCGGCGTACTTTAGAAATACGGCGATGGCCAGCGGTGTGATCTTGCCTTGGCCGGCAAAAGCAAACTCGGCATCAAACTAAAGGCGGGGTTTAGGGATGAGAAAAAGGACGTTAGATGGTTTATCTTTACGTACCTTGACCATAATAGTCAGGGCTTCCATGAGCAGCGCCAAAACGGTAGCCTTGCAACCTGGCACTAGGGCCATGATCCCATCCAGAAATCCTGGCAGCTTGGACACCAGCAGAGTGCGCTTCTCGCCCTCGCTTGTCTCATTTGCCTGCAAGAATCCATGGAGGGCGCGCACGGCACTGATCCGCAATATGTGCGACTTTTCCGGAGAGAGACTGCAGAGCGTCACATCGAGGATCTCGACCAGCATCTGGGGATTATACAGGTCGGACTTGGAGTAAGTGCTCAGGGTCCAGAGGGCGCGACCGACCAGGTGCGGCGATTCCTGGTGGACGAGCAGGTTTCGAACAATGGTCAAATAGTTGAGCAGGTCGAACTTGGAGTTGCCCTCGAGGATTATGTCACGGAAACCATGCACGGCGTCCATGCAGGCTTCCTGGATTTTCCACCAGTTCGGGTTGTTCGCTGCCTTCTCCGCCTCGGCCACACTGAAGTGTCTGCCCAAAGCCTCCTGCAGCGGCTGAATGGCTTTGGCCCCAAACTCGTCGTTTATGGCCTAGAAAAAGTGGGAAATTATTAGGAGGAGTCACGATATGGAGTATCCTCTTCACTCACCAGCAAAACATCGCGGCCGCACATGCGAACTGTGAGCTCCACGCCTCCGTCGTCCTCGTCGTCCACGAACTTCTCGGGATCATCCTCCCAGTCCTCCAGCTGCTCCTCACTTAGCTGGATGTACACGATGGTGATGTAGATGAGGTCGGCCAGCACGTTCTTTATGCTGCCTCTCAGCTTGCTGCAGGTCACAATGCAGTTGATGAACTCTAGGATCTGGATGATCAGCGTCTGGAAGTTGGTCTGCTCGTCGTCATCCTCGCTGTCGCCGCTATCCAGGGGATTCGTTTCCGTTTGGTTAACCGACACCTTCACATATGTCTCCGCTATTTGTGTGAGCAGCTGCCAGATGATGGGCAGAACGCGATCCATAAAGGGATGGATGTACTTGGGCATTTCGGTGACCAAATGAGTAAACACTGTAATGGAATACAAGCAAACGTCTCGGGTTACACACTTACTGCGAACCACTGAAATCACAGGAAACCCACCTTTGATGATCTCGGACCGAAGAAGGAAATTCGAGCCGGTGCCGCTGTTCATGCTGAGGTAGTGCATCAGCTTGTCCATGAAATTGTTGAGAATAGAGCTCATCATTGTGCTCTGCTCCTCCTTGTCTGTGATCAGAGCCGCGATCGAGGTGAAGAGGGGCTTGAGGATGCGAATTGCCGACACGCGTGTTTTGATCGAGTAATTCTGTTCCGAGTCAAAGATGCGATACACCTCGGGTATAACCACGGGCCCCAGCTCCTTTATCTGAGCCACATCGTAGGTGAAGTCTTGCAGGACCTGCATGGCCCCGTGTATGGAGTCCTCATTCCCTCCCAGGCACTTGACAATAATGTGGAAAAGCTCCGCCCAGCCGTGCGGGTAATCAGTGGCAGCAATCGTGGAAATAGTGTGCGCCACCGAGGATCGGATCTTCGAATTGGGGTCGTACAATCCATTGGGAAGGATATTGCGGATGGTGCGCTTGGCCTGCTCACTGGCCATGCACCCGTTGGAGGCGTTGGTGCCAGCGTCGCGTTCGTCTGTCCAGTGGCTTTCCACGTAGCGAGTAAGCATGATGATCGCTATCTGGCGCAGCGGCAGCTCGTGCGCCTGGTTCATGATAATCTCCGACAAGTAGACGCCATAGCCTGCAATCATTATGGGGGCTTAAATAAATCTATTCGTTCAGGCGCCGCGCCCAAGCCAAGCCGAGCGCCGGCTGCCCGCCAAATCAGAAAGCATGCAACACGCACCTTCAGTGTACTCCAGCTGTTTTATGCGCTTCTCGGCCTGCTGCAGGACACCCGTGTCCGAGCTGAGGAGGTTCTGCAGCTCCTCGATGATGGCCACCTTGACGGAATCCCCGCAGTCGTTTTGAAATTGCAGCGACATGATCAGTAAATTCGCAATGCTCAAATTCGCGAGACACAAACCGGCGCGGCACCAGCGTACATGTGATTGGAGACGGGATAACCAACTGCGACACTATCGATAACTTTGTTTCGATAGTAATGAGTGATAATTCATGGTTTGATGGCATACCTTGAGGCGACTCCGTTTACATTTTGTTTTATTTAAATGAGACATTTTAAATTGTATTATGATACCCTGTACCGCCTTTAGTCTTTTAACTAATTTTTGAAAATGGTTAAAAATCAAATAACTTGCCTTACATATTTATTTGGATAACAATATTAACCAACAATTCAAACTTAAATCAAAATTCATCACTTTCATTTTTCAGCTTATCACTTTATACTTTAAAATAGGTAACTCAGTTACTAATACTAGCTTTTTAACCCCCCTTAGGTAGTCAATTCCTTGATCTTTTCCAGTAACTTCGCCTTGGAGGCCGTCTTGTTTAATACAACATCAAAATGCTCCTTCAAGATTGATTGGAGTTGGGCAACAGTGCAACTAGACACGCGCTCCTCCTTGATTAGACCCATCACAAAGTCGTAACTCTTAATCTGGTCCATGTCGATCTTGGGCATCTTTGGAGCACTGGCCCCTTCAGTGGCGGACTTTGCCGCTCGCTTCTTGGCCGGCTCTACGTCGGCGGCAAAGATCTCCTCGTAGTCTGGCAAAAACTTTTCGATGCGCTTGTCCTGCTGCGTGGTGTCCAGCAGATTGTCGATTCCCTTGCTATCAGTGGTGAAATCCAGTGACAGGGCTAGCAGATTAGCCTGCAGGGCATCCAGAGTAGGATCGTTGATCAGATTGGGCTGGTAGTCTACTCGAAGTTTCTTGATGATCTTCTGGAAGAACTCTACGCCTTCGTCGCTGGCTGCATTCTCGGGTTTGTTCCAGTCACACATGTCGAGATGCCGAATGTGCTTGGCCTCCGGTAGGTAGACGATCTTGAATCCATCTCCGCACAACAAGGAGCGGTAGTTTTTCTGCTCTGCCTTCTCCGGGGCCTCCACAGGCACCAGGGCCACATAGCGGGGAATAGACTTTCGCTTGCACATAAACAAACATATGGCAATCTTCTCCCTTGCCAAACACCGTTCCCATAACGCGCGAAAAAGGCGCTTCGAACCAATGATGCTCTGGTCATCGGGATACATGAAATTTGAGGGTTTGCTGTAGGTCACTTCTGGCAGAGAAGAGCGATGCTTAAAGCCCAAGAGCTTCATCTGCGGCTTGTGCAGGTTGCGCATCTCGTTCACCTCCTCCATACTGATGCGCAGATTCTTCTCACCCACGTTGCACGAGTACCAGCCACCCGTCGACTTGATTTGGTACTCGTGCTTGATCTCCTCGGACTCCTGGTCGAGCTCGCGAACCATAATTAGCCGCTTGCTCTGCACCACGCTGTTGTCCCGGCGCAGGATCTGCACCTTGTGCGGGAAGGCGCGTTTCTGGAAGTAGTTGTAGTACTGTACCGACATGTTCAGATTAGGCCCCAGGTTGAAGCTGAAGTGGCCCAAGCAGCGACGCAGATAGTCCTGCTTCAACTTGCGATCCGCAAGGATCTCCCGAAGCACCTGGGCATCCGGCACTTGAAAGGCGTCCAAGTCGATGGCTACAAAGGAAGCAAATCGTTGTTAATCAATCTAGATTTCATCTAGTAATTAAATCTAAATTTGAGATAAGTTGCATGTACGCCAATCCAAAACCACAGGCCAATTGAGCTTCACTTGGACGCGGGTGAATGATTGCTGATGATTAATCTGCGAAGTCTTAAAACCTCCCTGGCGAGACTTGAACGCCAACAAGGGGAACAGACTTCGTACAGCAAGTTAATAGTTTATTTCATTTGCCACATCTTACCCCTTGAGAGAGTGATGAACTCCTTGTAGAACGGCTCATAGTCAAAGTCATCCACCATGGGAATGACATGAAACTCGATCTCCTTGCCCTCTAGGTCACTGGCCTTCTGTAAAGCCGCCTGGAATGCATTGCTGGACGGCGGATGCGGCGTATTCACGTCCGTCATATAAACGATCTTGGCGTTGTTCAGCTTCTTGCCGCACTTCTCCAGCAGCTCGATGCACAGTCGGATCATCAAATCGAACCTTCCGCAGCCATCTGGCTCAGCCAGGCCATACTCCTTGGCGAACAGTGTCTCGGCTCCACCCATGAACTCCAGATAGTGCTCCACAATGGGTTTAGTTAGTTGCCGGAGTGGCAGGAAGACTGCGCAGTTATCGGGCACTACAATGTTGTCCACGGCGGAGGATTCCAGCGGCAACGGACTGTTCTTTGTGTTGGCGAATAACAGACCAATCAAATCCTTGTCGTTTACCATCATTCCAGAGATGAAGGCCGTGCGGATAATATTCAGAGCCTCCATCAGGCGCTCCACGCCACCGGCCTGCAGGTTTGCATCGACAACGAATAGAAGGGCCTCCCTGCCATGGTAGTCTCGCTTCATGGCCACAGCCTCCTCGTCCTCGGAGTCGGAGAGCAAGTCCACATCGTTCTCCGGATTCCAAGTGTTCATCTTTTTGTTTTATTCTCGTTTAGCAGATTTGCGAATTTCACAAGCGGGATTAATCGAAGCGTCGCGGAGATCGAAACAACGATAGACAGACTTGTGGTTCATTTGATACATCATCGTTTATCGATACATCATCAATCGATAGACCAATCGTCGCAATTTTGACTCACCCATCGACTTTTACAGCGGCAGCCTGACCGACCTCCTGGAAATTAATTTGGATTTGTAGACAGCACGAATAAAAGGATCAGAATGACTGGCATCATGGACACGGTGGAAATGCCCAAATTGCCAGAAAACCAGAAGACCTTCGCCGGCATCCCGGAGGCCGTCTTCCTGGTGAGTGGTCGAATCCTAACCTAGCAATCGTGCAGCTGCACCTGCACCTGGGAACTGTCCACTTATCCACGACCGTTTGGTCCTTCCAGGAGGAGATTGACTCGTTCATGCAGCAGCCAGAGAACGAGAACTGTGAGAAGGTGCTGCAGCGCTTGGACGAGCAGCACGGCAAGTACCGATTCATGGCCTACAACCTGGAGGCGCGGAGGCGTAAGCTGAAGTCGCAGATCCCCGATTTGGAGCGCTCCCTGGAGATGGTGAATGTTCTGCGTAAGGAAGATGAGGAGCGCGAGACGCAGTTTCTGCTCAGTGATCAGGTGTTCATCAAGACGTTGGTGCCGCCAACAAAGACAGTTTACCTTTGGCTGGGTGCCAGCGTAATGCTAGAGTATCCACTGGACGAGGCGGAGGCGCTCCTCAAGCAGAACATCACATCGGCCGTGGGCAATCTCAAGTCCGTGGAGCATGATCAGGACTTCCTCAGGTCAGTGTGGATTATTGCCTCATGAAAGTCATATGGTGCTAAGGAAACGTTCTATTTCAGGGATCAAATTACCACGACGGAGGTAAACATGGCGCGTGTGTACAACTGGGGTGTGAAAAAGCGACAGGCCGATGCCAAGACCAACGCCAACAGTCCCTCGTCCTAAAACTACGCTTAAGGAATCCATCGCAACATCAAACTCAACGGCAGACAGCAGTGCTACTTTTTTCGCGTATTATTTATTTCGACAGATCACCGAAAGGGCTCGGCAGGACTCCCCGCCTGCCATATTCTCGTTCTCCACTGATAACAATAAAGGCGACGCAAAACGCATTTAAATGGCAAAACCATTAGCTGAAAATCTATGGGATAATATCCCATTTCTGGATGTAATTTCCATGCTGAAAGGGGCATAGTTCCATAAAGCACACTTCATTTACGCAGCCCATGCACTGGCCACAGCTGCAGTCTCCCGATTCGCACTCCTCTCCAACGGAGCAGGGACCCTTTAACGGATCAAGTGTTTTTGAGATGCCGTTGCTGGGCAACGCCCTGTAATCTTTATTTTTCAATTTTGCTCAACTGCAAAAGGTAGAAATACATACGTTCCGAGCCAGAGGCAAGCCCCCAAAACCAGAACTACTTGGCACACGAGAATCCGGGACATCACCTGCATCGCAACTGCACACTACTAAATCACAAAGTGTGATTAAATCGATTTATATAGCTGGTGCCGCCGTTGGTGATAAAGGCAACGCGCAACAAATTAATTAGGTGTTCTGTTTATTTCAAATCTTTGACCTCAGGCACCTGGAATCTTTTCAGGGAATCTGTCGGGGAATCCACACGTGCGCCTCACTTCACCTCCCACTTCATGGACTGGTGCAGGTAGTCGCCATCTGGACTGGCATAGTTCTTGATGGGGGGAGTGGCGACTGGCCCCTTAACGGCGACAGGCAGTAGCTGGGGATCCACTTCAATGGCAGCCTGATAAAGCTCCTCAGACTCACGGCGCAGCTCGGCTAATGCCTTGTTCTGCGCCTGAATCAAGCGGTCAATGATCTGAAAGTCCGCCACCCGCTCGTCGTGCTTGTAGTGTGCCCACTGCTTCTTCAGCAGTGCTCGCTCTTCCAGCTCCGCGCTGCCCAGGGGCGTAAGCTTTCTCTGCCGTTTTCTGGAAGGGACAAATTATTACATATCCATCTACATTGGGATAATCCAACTCACTCTTTCTCATCAATAAGTTCTAGTGGCACCTCCAGCTCTTCGACCGGCTTCAGCTGCCGTGCATTCTTCTCCAGCCTGCGAATCTGCTTCTCGATCTTCTTTTTCTTGCGGTCCTCCCTCTGTTTAACGATCTGTGGATCCAACTTCTTTTTCTTCTTGAGGGGCTCAGCGCAGAGAATCGGTGTCGTGTGAAGGCAGCGTGCAAATGCGGCACCGGCGGCTCCTCCGCTCGTCTGTAATCCTAATCTGTGACAGAAATGCAGGTGGTTATTTCTCATGGGTGTTATCAAGGAATAGGTGCGAACATTTACCTGACAAAAGCGCCCAAGAGCGACATTTTTCATAAACAAAATTTATAAAATAAACTTTTGCGTAATGAGCGAACAGCTGTTATTGTTGTTGTTGTTGTTTAATGATATAGTGGTGGCACATTGTTGATGTACAAAAATATTTCGATAATCGACTGCAAATCAGGACGAATCGAATGTTGTATAAATATTTTATTTTAAAACATTTTGTAAACCTGGCAATTTTACTGGCTCGTACTAATAATGTTTTCCCGAGATGTTGGAAAACAGCCAAAATGTTTCGAAACTTCCAACCATATTTAATACCATCGATGCATCGGTGTTTCTCTACATTTAATTTAAAAGTTTCTTCACACAGCGAAAACCACTCGATTGTTATCGATACTTCATCTCTGCATCTTTGGACACCACTTATTCCCATTTCTCTTCAGCGAGTGCGTGTATAGAGGGAGAGAGATAGAAAGAGAAAAGAACGTAGCGTCGGTATGAGTTTAAATGTCGGAACGGGAGCAGCCCCAAAGCCCCACAACTAGTCGCTTATAGTTCTCAAAAGCGCGCGTCGTCAGTTCCGCAGTTCTCTTCCGCCAGTGCGTACGCGTGCGAATGTGTGAGAGTGCGGCCAGAGCTCGAAATTCTTGCCGATCAAATTAATCGGATCACATCGGTTTGGATTGAGCTGCACTTCTGCTGCCGGTCTCGGTATCCATCTTCGCCTGCCAGCGGTGAGTACTCAGTGCCCAGTAGCCTGGGGCATTTTCCGGGCTCCGAAATGGCCAAGGGATTAGTCATCGTAGTTCGCGGTGGTTTAATTAAAAAAGTGGCGGTTGCCTGTCTCCTGTTCCCGCCGCACCCAGTTGCAGGCGGTGCCAAAGAGAAGCGGGCGCGGAAGCAACAGCCAACTAAGAGAGCGGCAAGAACGGGAGAGCGCACACGTGTCCAGCGGTGCGAGGAAGAGAGTGCTGGCCCACGGACGGCGTCGCACTTCCGACAGGGATCGATGATGTCTCGCCTTCGAAATGAATAGCAGTAACCACATGTTGATGCGGGTGCAGTTTGTCAGCCAACAGCCTGCAGCAAAAGATTTTAATTAAAGTTAATCAAAACTAGGTATGTTTCTGGGTTGGATAACTATTAATATTCCTACGGTTAATATTGAGTACTCTGAAAATGTTTTAGAGGGTGTAACGCTTTTATTTAGTTATTTAGTTAATAATAAAAAAGCCTGAAAATTCGATTAAATCTATCCCTTTATCCCTTTATTCGGTTTGGTAAACAATCAACTGTAGCGAAATACTCGCCAAGCCAACATCACCTGTGGCATTTCACAGCAATTTGTATTTTGTTTTTCGCTTTTGCAGTTCGGATTTATTTGGAGTGCAGCGGTGTCGCCAATGTCACTCAATCAAGAAAGTTTCACCTGTCCGTCCAATGCGGAAGCGTCGAAAAGCGCTGTTGCATTCGCATTTTTGTAGGTTTCTGTAGGGTCAGCAAGCCAATGTGCCAAATACCTGTCCGATGTCCCATCTCTCCGATCTAAAAAATGTGTTGTGTCGTGACATCAATTTACGCTGGGCCAAAGCACCCAACCCAGCACCTGGATGCATGCACTCCGGATCGAGTCAATGGCTTTCACCCAGGCGCATCGCATGCGCAAATGCTGTTGTAACCTGCTAATTGATTACTTGCACCTTGGCCCCTTGGGTGTGTATAAATAATTGTTAGCCTTTGCGATCGTCACTCTGGCTAAAAGCAAAGTCAACAGATGGTTATTAACCAGCCGTAGAACATTTGCAGAGCAAACAATTAACGACCTTTCGGATACAGCCATTACAATCATCTTCTTCATCGAAGTCTCATCTAGAGAGACCTTTCCATAGGTCGAGTGTACGCGACATTGTTTCGCCTTGAAGATAAGAATAAGTCTCCTTGGGTTGCATCCATAATAGCACAATAATGTCACGACCACAAATACTTAGTAGGGAAACCTGGAAAACTCGTCTTAATGCTTATGAATATTCGGTCTTAATCTGATGAAGAACGTGATCCTCCGAGAATACACAATATCTTAAATATTCATAGATGGAAATTAGCTTAATATTTTTTTAAGTTATTCTAAGCAGACATTAAGAACTATAAGTACTGGTTTTATATCCACTTTCGATAGCGGAACTGTCTTTAAAGCAATATCTTTCAGCGTGGGGTTTGTGCTAGCTGAAAATGTACTGATTTCGAAGCCCCAAAATCAATGTGGAAGAGGTTAAAGGCTTAATTTATTCAATTTACCAATCTATCATCAAATTTGTAAATTCGAAACTATTAATCGGGGTTCAGTTTTTTTTTATTTGTCATGGCGATGATGATTAAATAGGAATCACTTTACTCCGGATGGGGTTCAAGTTCGTTGCTCGGCCCGCAGTTCTCTTAAGAGGCCCCGCCACTGAGCGAGAGAAGAGGAGCAATAAGATATGGCAATATCTGGCCATATGTATATATATATATATGTTTGTATGGGAGCACTCACACTCTTTCGCAAGCGAATTTATCGGACCGCATAGAAATTTCATTCCGCGATGCCTGCAAACGGTGTGCTGCGTCCAAAGTCCAAGCGAATTTCGGATGGCTGCGGATCGATCCGATGCGTGTTCTCGGGCAAACGCATATATACCTACATATATCGCTAATATATGTTTTAACAGCGCATGCTTAATAAGCACTTCTCGGCCCTGTCATTATGCTCAGAGCTCCTCAACCGGTTTGCCGTCTGCCCTACCAGCGAAAATAACATTGATTTCGACCAATCTCCGGGCCACTGAGGTTCTCGTTTGGTCGGCCTGCCGGTCATTGTACCATATTTGATGTTCCCATGGACCCAGGTGCCAGTCATTTGTTTGATCACAAACATTTGAATGGAGCCGCAACGGTGACAACAACAGGCAGCATCTCGGAATCAAGAAAACAGCCTCAGTCCGGCCCACCTGTTGCTGAGGCATAAAGAATATATGTAGGGTTCCGTTAGCTGGGCAGTGATGCTTAGCTGCCAATTCTTTGGCCAACTGAGACGATTTCCCAGTCAGAACTTTTAAAGATCACTTTGGAAATAATCTAGAATAATAATTTGGAATCGGGTTATTCATTTTGAATATATTTTATAAAGCTTTTAATTGAAATATCGATTGTTTTTCAATAAACTCAATTTTCAGGGTTGACTTTGATGGAATTCATATATGTATAGTATGTATTTTGGACATTAATCTGGCCATTTTGGGGACTCGTCTCGTATCTTTTCTCTTTCATTTTTTCGTCATTTCTTCTCTTCGTTTCTCTCTGCCCTTGTACATATATATATTTATGTGCTTGGCTTAAGTATTTTACTTTCATTGTCTTTACCATAATCCAGACGGGTTTTATGTATTTTTGGCAAACCCACTTGGTGGGTCGCTCGTCGGGTGTTATGTAAGTTGAACTCTCAATGGTTTCACCGCGCCCTAGAATGCTAAAAAAAAGCAGAAGCGCAGCAGGCCAATATGCCCGGAAAAAGGCAAGCACCTCCGGCAGCGGTAGTGACATCGGTTAGCGATCCGGAATTTTGCATTTTTAATATCATTATCATTAACCCAGAGCGCGGCCGCTGACGAGAGTGAAACTTTCATCAAGCGACCCAGCCGGGCCAGTTGGGCAGGTGTAGTTGTGTTTGGCCTTCCCATCGAAGACCAGCGAACGACAACAAATAGGTTTCGGAGCGGAGGGCTGCTCTGGGAGCAGAGGCGGGCGTGGTCCCCGTCATCCACTTGCGCTTTCGTTTCCACATTACCCATTACCGTGCTCCGGGCGATCGGAGCAAGTGATCGCGGGATGCCTTTATTTGGTTTTTATTTTTGTATTTTTTTTATGGAATGCCAAACATTTAACGGCGACGCAGCACCGAGATTTCGAACTTACTTACTTACTACTGCTGCCCTGGACTGGACTACTTTGAGCTGGGAGAAGCACACGCACTTGAAAATGCTCGTACCCGAATGTTTACATTATTTTTATACCAGGTACTCGATGACTATAAGGGCGTGTTGTACTCACGAATAGCTATATATGCATATCAAAATAGAAATATATTCACGATCCCTATAAACATTAGATCATTTGCACTAATGGTTACATGATTCTTGATAGCTCAAATAGCGTCTACATTTGAATGGGAAATAGAAATGTATAGAAAATTTGGTTAGAAAACAAGATATATGAACGCTTTGCTCTGCGGTTTTATAAATATATATATTTCTCCTTTTAGACTTTCTGGTAAAACACTTTCTTATTTAGCTTATCCTTATTTTTAACGTGCTCACTGAGTGCTCTTTAAATTATATATTAAGTGCCCGCATTATTTTTTTGCCGCCAAAAGAGGTTGGGCAGGTGTTTCCATCGACCTCCATCGACTCTCCCAGGTTGTCAACACACGCACACTCGCACATTGGCAGAGGTTCGTGTGTGCCCCACTCATTCATAAATAAAAAATGTCGAATAAATTTGCTCGGTCCGTTTTCCACATCTACGACAAGTCGGAGTCAGTCATGTGGGAGGCAGAGGTTAGCTGTGGGCATGGATCATCATTATTGTTTGTCCATGCAATCAGCGCTATCTGCCGCTAATCAGATGCGTCCACAAGCCACACATACAGCCGCAACTTCGGCCAGGGTATGGGAATCATCAGAGTAACAAGATTGGATTTGGGAATGGGAAATCTGCGAAGTTCCGGCCAGCAGACGAGGTATCGAAACGTCTTCGGTAGCTGCGCAACTTGACCATGAAATCCATTTCGAACTACGTGCTGTTATTTCCGTTTTGTAAGCCATTTAATTTGTGTTGTTTCGAGCGATGATTTCTGCAATTTCACCGCACTTTGCAGGACGGACAATAACATTGTCTGACTTTGACCCGATTCATTTCTTGTTTTTTTTGTAGTTTTCAATTAATTTTTTATATTTTCAAGTACATATGTATAATATTTATATAGAGGAATACGCTTGGCTTGGCTTCTAGCAAATTGTTGCACTTGATGGTTAAGAAAATACCTAAATATTTTGAATTAATTCCATGGGGTGATGCATTTGAGGAGCGCCACTAAAGGTGTGGATATAAACGTATGAGCCGTATGTAACAATACTACTAAATGGAAATACATATATATTTATAGGCGTTCGATTTCCATAAACCAGCTCATTGTAGTTTTGCTTGTGGATTTAAGCGATGTCTGAAGTTTGATTTGTATAATGTAAATTGAAATCATGCATTCATAGTAGTCCTCTAGGCACCAGTAAACAATAAATGAATAAAATTATTAAGAGCATGTAAACAGCGGGCAAATTTGCCCGCTCAAAAAGTGTTTTCTTTCGAAAGACCTCAACACCTGACTCAAGGCAGCTAATCAGCGTAAAATGTATTTATGCAGGGTCCTAGTGTTAGGCTCAACACCTGACCCAAAAAAACTGACTTAAATATGAGGTACTGTTTTACTAATAGATGTAATTCACAACACACTATAAATACGACCGAACGGTTCGATTATTTGAGAACGACTGTATGCCATATCTTTCGATCGTCATTTGTTTTTACGCTTTGCCTGCAATGTATAAGTATCAAACTTTTTTGGGGAGAACTTTAAACAATTTTAATATTTGATTGACCTTTTAAGACTCGAAGACGGATTATTTCCGAAGATAGCATACCTTCCTAGCCCTTGCTGACCTTATCATTAAATTACTTAATTGTGGCTTAAAGTGATTGGGAATCATGTAATCAGAGTTGTGCCCTGCACCACGGAACTGACGACAACACCTAGAAATACATTGAGCACCTGAGCAAAGGGTCTGTCGCATTTGCATTTTCTGGCCAGAGAACGGAAAGAAAGAAAGAAGGAAAGAAAGTGGCGAGCGGTGAGAATATGAAATGCATTTCCAGTTGGCCAAGTACTGGGCCAGACTGGTCGCTCGACTGGCCAGTCAACCAATTAGGCCCCAAGAATGCATGTAACGGTTCCTCGGCTCCAACTCTCTCTCCCTGGTGCATCTGCTTCGATTCTGGTTCTCGTTTTCACGTTTCCCGTTGTCCACTTTGGCGGGGATTTCCGCAGGCACCTGTTGCACGCTGCTTTTAAATAGTTTTGCAAGCGGCCAATGCTTCCGAACGGTGTGGTGTCTGCTAGGCGTCTGCTGGGGTACCGGAGCCACCCCTTGTTCACTAATTGTAACACCCGCTCACAGGCACAGGCACACTCGCTGGCGCACCGTCGCTTTGCCCGCCCGCCGAGGCCCGGAAAGCGAAAGTGGTTTTGGCACCACCGCAGCGGCGGCGCTCCAATGGCCCACAGCCAAGTGGCCTGCAAGCAGCCAGCAGCAGCAGCAGGCCAAAACCAATGCATGGATAGAAATGGCCAACAAGCTGTCGCGTCAATCGCTGTTACATCAGCCAACTGTTGCTGCAGAAGATGGCGACTTGCCACGGAAAGCAGAAAACAGAAAAACCCCGCTTCGATCTCGCTGCGTGCTTTTTTCTCGTTCTCTTTTTTCCTCCCTGCTTCCAACCACATCCACACATATTTTGGCCTGGACACAGCAACGGGCAACATTATATAGAGCCCGCTATCACAACTTAAAAACCCTGTATTCTAATATTAAGGAACCTACAATCTGGGCTTTATCTTTCTAAACTTTCTTTTCAATTCTTTTGTCTGAAATATTTGCAATTTATTATATCTCTCTACAATAAATATATAAAATTTGGCATTTTAATCCATAATGTTTCTCATCAAATTTTAAAATACCATTAAATTATTATTATTGGAAAATCACTTTCAGATCGATTTTTATTTAGTGAATTCAACATGCAAATGAGTACATTTCAATAATTTTTTGTTTGTTAATTATACTTTTTGCGAAATCAAATTATTTTATTTTTAGCGCTATTAAAATGATTGACTTATAGTCAAGAACTATTAAGTCCAAGCGGGAAATTCCCTTCTAAATCAATTGGTCGGAAACAGTTTTGTAAAAGCTGACTGAGCTATACCCATGCCTAAGAAGAAGGCAAATCTTCCTTCCTTCATTAATATCCATGACAATATATATATTATATAGAATTTGAAGTTAAATATAAATAATTGATTTTTATAATTGAAGAATAAAAAAAACCATTTAGGTAACAATATTTATACTTGTGAGCAGTAGGAAACTTCTGTCCCAGCCCTCTTCCTCCATTAGGTTTAATGTAAGGTTTAAGTCTGGCCAAATGCTACTATCTTCTTCACCGCCGCTGTGCGTAAAATACATAATTTGCAATGTAAGCGCGACTTCGGCCGCAAATATGAGCCGAGACGAAGCCCGGACCGGCGCGGCACAGAGACAGAGGCGGAGGTACGGCGGCCAACAGGCGGCTTGGCCATCTTTGATCGGCGTGGAGCGTGGAGCGCTGCGTCAGTTGTATTTCTGGCACGCTGGCCAACGGTTCACGAAGCGGCTAGTGTCTGCGCCTCGCGGCTCTCGAGCGGACGCCTCCCTGATAGCCTGATAAGCCTGGGCCAAATAAATTGTAAGGCGATACCCGATTTTCGATACTCGATCGACACTCGATACTCTCTCGCACCTGGACTGACCCGCTGCAGGGCAGCTCGCTCCCTCCCGGCTGGTACTTGGAGTGATTCACCGTTAAGCCGTATAATCGCTTTACTCGTGCGCGCACTGATCGATTCAACTTCGTCGTGTCGCTCCGTCGTTCCGATGTTACTGCTCCCGCTACCGCTACCGCTAGCGCAGCCAGTTGTCGCCGCCAGCGCCGCCTGATAAGGTTCAGACGCACATCCAACCAGCCGTCAGTCGGCTTAAAAGCGTCCAAGGCATAGCATCGCGTAATCGTGAACGGAACGAAACGGAACAGCCGCCGCCGCCGCAGCCGCTGCCTGTTGCCAAATCAAACGATTAGCCAAGAAGCCAAGAAGGCCGATTGTCCGAGTGAGTGTCCAAGTGACCGAGTGCGTGGGGAGTGACTGTGATTAGATAACCAAACCACCAGGGCACCACCTCATTAGAAACCCTGGCGGCAAGTGACAAAAAAAAAAACCCAGCATTACATCGCCGCGAACACAAATCTAAAATAAATAAATAAATAACTCGGAGGCGAGCGATAGCCAAGTTAAATATTAAGGGCGAGGGAGGCGACAGGTGTGCGTGGCCCAAAAACTAATGAACTCGGCTGTGTGTGGATGGTTGGATGGCACTGGCTGGCCGATCGCGTTTCGGACTTAGCACATCGCATTGTATAATCGCTCCAAGTGCGGCCCGGAACGTGACGCGACTCAAGCAGCAGCAGGTGGCCAGCCAGGAGGGGCCGTCTGCCACCTTCATAGCCAGACGGAAGTGATTCGCCTTTTGACCGGCTTATCGGCCAAATCCAATTAGCCGATCTCTGGCCTCAATCTAGCCAATATATTTATATGTCCATATGTGGGGTTTCTGGCACACTGATAAGGGACCAAACCGACAACTCATTGCAGATTACCGGGAATCATTATATGGGCATACTTGAAGGAAATTGCCTCCCGCTATCTGCCAGTAGATTAAAGCTCTTTGGCATGTGACTCACTTGGCGGCCGGCACTTGGCATGCGTCCCGGAGCTTATCGTCGGAGGATGCGTCACCCGCATCGTCTCCGGCAAGGAGAATAAGCTCCTGGCCCGGCCCTCTATGTGCTATATGCATCGATTTTCCAGTTAATTAAGTTTTCTAAGTGAACGATTGCCATGGAAAACCCGGTCATCGCCGTGTAATCTAAATACTACCCTCTAGTACGCCCCCGAGGGTGAATGGCGATAAAATCAACAAACTCATCAAACAGTTTACGCTGTTTCTGTTGTTCCGCTCTGTTGTTGTAATTGCACTGGAAAAGATGTTCAAAACTTGGATTTTTATTTAAATTTTAAATTAAATTTAAACCTAAACTCTTGCGTTCGATTCTGTCTTACATATTTCTCTTTTAGCTTTTACAGATTCTAAGATTCAGATACATTACAGATTTACAGATTCAGATTCAGATACAGATTTTGATGCAGTTTAAGATACTCGGTCTCATTTAACCCTTGAAACTTGAAAAACCTTTCCATTTACCTACGATAACATGACGCCGCCATAAAGCATTATCATTCGATTGTCCTAATATTAAGTACCAATATTTTTCTCACCGTGTGTGCTTGGGGGCGTCGCCGCTCTAATTGATTTAAAAAAAATGCAAGCTACTGCAAAATCGAGCCATGTAAACATTGGCGTGCGGGCATCTAGCTCCCGGGTGCCCTCCGCTCTCTCAGAGCCACCCACTGGTAACTATTACGTAGCCAATCTCTGGCGCGGCCTTCAGGACTAATGTATGTATGGCGGTTGGTGGCGGAAGAGCAACAGCAACAGGCGTCTCGGCTCTCGATGGCTCATTGATTGTTTACTTGGGCGCAGACCTGGGCGACACTCGGGCACGGGCGTGTGCTCCTCAAACACATGTCGCCCGCCGTGTTTGTTTGCCGATTTGTGTAGTTCCCCGCCCTGTGTTTCGTATGTCTTGCATCTTCTTGACACCTCCGCCAGCTCCTCCGCCAGCCGCTTACATAACCGAGGGCGCTGCCTCCTATATCTGCTAACGAGGGGTGACGAGGGCGGCATGGCCCATCCCTCAGCGGAAGCGTCATCGCTTGCGTTTCATAATTTATGCAAATCAAACAGCGAAATCGCAAGTTAAGCGCCCGCCATCGTCGCACCTCGCGAATGCGGTGCCTCCATTCTCCGGGTCCCCGGTGCCTCCAGTCTCCAGCCTCCAGCCTCCGCCAGTCTATAGTCGAGGCCGAGTCGGAAAGCGTGCCACTGACCCACACAGCGACGACAACAACGGCTCACCAATTGCGACAACCGCGAATTTCGCGCGGGCTGAGGCAACGCGCTCCGCTGGCTGCGGCAATAAAAGCGGCACATTTTTGTCAACGGTTATTGAGCCAGTTGCTCAACTCTTACGTCTCCATTGGCATCGTCATCGCCATCGCCATCGCCATGGCCAGTTTATTGTTCATGACATTCAAAAAAGCAACCTGAAGTGGCCGCAACTCGTCCGTGCAATCGCCTTTGACCAGCGATGGGAGGTTGTATCTGTTAAGCTAACAAAACAAGAAAAAACCTATAGTTTTTCATTTCCTTACCATTTTCTCTAGGCAGCCAAAGTTCACATTTTAGGTATTTAATGTTAGCTAGGTTGTTAAGGGTTAAAGGTTGGCTGGAGTGTCATTAAAATATATCCAAACCATAAATCAAAAGCAATATAAATTACTTGAGATTTAATGAGAGAGGGTAAAGCAATTAAAAGTATCTATAAATTTGACAGATAATATTTAATCTTTGTTGCTAAACATTTCTCAAAAATTCCTTAAAAGACCTTGCCTTATGCTTATTGGAGTGTGTACTGTATACACACACATAACTGCTGGGAAAAAGCGAAACCGCGAAGCCCAGACTCTGCTTTCGCTCCCGTTCCCGTTCCGTTCCCCTTGTTCGCGGGGCAAATCAATTGATATTCATAAGACAATGTGGCGAGAACCAGTAACTGGTCGCGTCGCGTCCGTGTGATTGCCTGAACTCGCTGAACCCGCGCACAGCTCGAACCACTGTGCTGGAATCTGGTATCAGGAATTCGGAATCCGGAATCCGCTTGGCTCCGACTGCTACAGAGTGCAGTCTTTGTCCAGGTTAGCGGCATCTTAATTGCAGCTACACAGACCGGCAAGTAGCAGGGCCCAAGTGTGCAAGCGGTCAAGTCACGCCCCTCATTACCGCCTCCGCTGATCCGCCGCCGTCCCTCTCCCCGTCGTCGTCGTGGCTGTCTATTATTTCCCGATCTAAAGTGTTGATTAACGGCCAGATTGTTAATTGCATGAATCTCGCTTTTTTATTTTTTTGCATGTGCTTCGCCTCTAATGCATTGGCAATTAAACTGTCGTGTGCCCGGGGCACTGGAGCCTTAGCATCCTCAGGCCACATGTTCCGGCAGCGTCAAGTTCAATGCCATTGCCTAAATTTGGGAGATACCTGTGGTGCCATGGGGGATCCTTAGGTGGCTAAGCTCCTTCGTCTAAGTCAAGTTCATTGTCATTACTTGTTTTTTTTAGACCTTTAGTTGGCCATGAGTTAAAAACAGCCGGCTGCCTGTGGAGCTGCTATCTACACTCCCCGAAAAATTGCTATTAGTGAACATCTCCACTTCTATATCATTGCAGTAAAAATAAACAAAATTCTGGATAGATTCCATTGTAAGCAGCACAAGAACCAGCATTAGCAGCGACGGCAAGATGGCGATCCTACTGCAAGATGCCCAGGAGTGGTACCGGGACCTAATGGACACAAAAAGTGGTAAGTCTCTGGCGATCCCAGATACTCGTGTGCAAAAATTCGCTATTGGTTCATCACTCTATCCACAGATCCTCGCGTGAACGACTTCTTTCTGCTATCCTCGCCGCTGCCGACACTTGGCATGTGCATATTCTACGCCTACTTCAGCAAATCTCTGGGACCCAGGCTGATGGCCAAACGAAAACCAATGGAACTCCGTTCGGTGCTAGTCGTCTACAATGCGATACAAACAATATTTAGTGCATGGATCTTCTATGAGGTAAGTTTTCTATCCAAACTCAAAAATAACTTATATCCTAATATCCTTTTGTTTCGCTTTACTTTCAGTACTTAATGAGTGGCTGGTGGGGCCATTACAGCTTCAAGTGCCAGCCCGTGGACTACAGCAATAGCCCCATGGCCATGCGAGTATGTTTTTATCCGGAAAATCATCTAAAAAATATGTATTAACACTAAGCTTCGCTTTCTAGATGGTCAACATTTGCTGGTGGTACTACATATCCAAATTCACCGAGTTCTTTGACACGCTCTTCTTCATTCTGCGCAAGAAGAACGAGCACGTCTCCACACTTCACGTCATTCACCATGGCTGCATGCCCTTCTCCGTTTGGATGGGTCTCAAGTTTGCCCCAGGTACGTAGTGCCCAAAAACGTTAATATATCTCGACTTATCCTTAAATCTCGAAACTATTCTTCCTGCAGGCGGCCACAGCACCTTCTTTGCCCTTCTCAACTCGTTTGTTCATATCGTGATGTACTTCTACTACATGATCGCTGCCATGGGTCCGAAGTATCAGAAGTTCATCTGGTGGAAGAAGTACCTGACCACCTTCCAGATGGTAGGCCTGCACATAGGAGCACTCCTTGATTGCGGCAGTCAACTAACTCTTATTCTTTTCAGGTTCAATTTGTGGCCATCTTTACGCACCAATTCCAGCTGCTGTTCCGCGACTGCGACTACCCCAAGGGATTCATGGTCTGGATTGGGCTGCATGGCGTCATGTTCCTCTTCCTGTTCTCCGACTTCTACAAAGCCAAATATCTTAATGCTGCTCGGCGACGTCGCCAGGCGGTCAAGGCGAATGGCCATAGCAATGGGCTGCATGCCAACGGAGGCCACTCCAAGCATTCGGGCGAGGGCGATGCACAGCTCTCCAACGGCAGCAATAAGGGTGCCTGCATGGTAAGTTGACCCACAGCAACACAGAGGGCCAAAGGCATGTGACGCAATTGGGGGACTTAAAGGCGGCCCTTGAGAGCTATTAGTGGAGGCTACGCAAACATATTTACCTGACTTACGCGGGGCACTGTCGATCGCACTAAGCCCCGCGCCGAGGTGTGGAACAAGTTGGGGAGAGGAGTCGAAGAGGAGTCGGTGTGGGCAGTTGTATCATCAAAATTTTGTTGATCAACTTAAAAATATTCTAACTAGCTAAGTTAGGCAAATAGCACTTGCAAACTCTCAACGTACGTTGGCGGGGGACGTTTCAATTAGCGCTCACATGTGAAGCCGGATGCGAAGGCCCAAGCCCAGTTCCAATCCCAATCTGTTAGTCTCTGCCGCTGCGGGGCTGCCCATTAGGAAAGCACACACAGATGAGAGCTTTTACTAGCGGCACACACGTGCCAATGTGGCAGAGTGCCAAAGTATCATCGATCAATATACTAATCCAAGCAATCTTTCTGTTCTTCTGCAGCCCGTCATCGAGGACGAGTACGTGAATAGCAATGGCCATGCCAATGGCAGCTACAAGGACGGCTTCTTCAAGGACGGAGTGCTATCCACCAATGATGCGATCTTGAACCCGGACAGCAGTAGCTCTAGTCTGCACCAGCGCAAAGTCAAATAACTACTACTTAGGTGTACTACGATGATATTCATTATGTTTATGTTAAGTGTTTAGTGTGTAACCGAACCAGATTGAAGAACAAGACCAGCAAGAAACTTGGCAGCAGTAGCGGATCCAGTATGACAATTGATTGGCAGTACATCAGGCAAAGAACTCAGTTTATGAATTGTTCTTTTAATACTTTATATTATAAAAACTTATAATACAAAAATGTAGTCGAGCCTAAAGTCAGTTGTACCAAACAAGAAGAAAGTAACTAATTAAACAGGAGTGACTAGGAATGAGTAACAAGAAACATGTGACTTGAAACTAGAAACTAGAAGCCAGTAACTACCAATATGAGCAACTAGGAACCAGAAATGAGTGACTAGCAACAAGTAATATGAAGCAAATTACAAGAAACAAGAGCAACCAATGGCCCACCCACCTGAACCGTCAACTAAAGCTAAGTAGGAAGAGCAGCGGCAGCACAAACTAAGACCAAATCAAACCCCTTTTTATATGAACGTTTTCTATGGCACCCGTTTACAAGCCCTTTTTGAGACACTTGTACGAGCTAGCAAACTTATTTTTCGAATGATATTTGCAGGCCGGCCGCATTGCAGCGTGTTCTAAACTAGCATCAGAGATACCATTTACCATTTATCATTATTATAATAGCGTTTGCGCATATGTAGACGCGAACAGAGTTATGTGTGTATATATACTGATGCATAGGATGCCTGTATCACTCTAGTTGTAGTCGTTTTTTATGGCAATTTTTGATAAAAAGTCGAGACGTAATCCTAACGATAAAAGATAGCTAAGCATGCTCTCTTTAGTCTGCTTTAAACTTAAAGAACACGTTAACCTATTTGTAGCTTGGTTTTGTATATTGAGAGGACAGTTTGTTGCAATACTTTGTAAAGGTCTAAATAGTAAAACTTATTTATATATTGTAGCTAGCTAGCCAATTGCGAAATGTAAACACGACACTACACATGACACCACCACCACCCCCATACCGCCTAGCTAGACATACATACATACATATAGTCAGGCAGAACGGATCAACAAATAACATTTGAACATATATACATATATGATGATAAAGCTTTTAGACTCTAAGTGCAAAACACGGCTTACGAGGAGAAGACAATCAGTTTGGGCGTTGGACGTTGGACGCCACAACAGAGCAGATGGAAGCAGAAGAACAAGTGTTATTGTCAACTATTCGTATATACATATTTTATTGAACCTCATTTTGGTGTGGCTTATATAGGTGTATACTTTATTACCACTTTTTGTATGATATACCCTGGTCCCCCTTTTGGTTTGATGTTGTTAAACGGTTTCATTTCAGAGAGAAGATAGAAGCCGTCGCGAGTAATTATTTTTTGTACGTGTAATTCTGTCTGTTAACCTGTGCGTATTGGTTTCATTGTTAAGTTATGTGGTTTAAGCTGACAAGTTCAAAAACTATGGAAAACCTGAATAAAGCTTATTAATTTATATTAAAAATGATTGATTTGATTTAATTTGGTTGGGGATCTTGAATTATATGCTCTTTTATATATGAAATCGAAAGCGTTATAAATTATAAACAATAATAATGCCATCAAAAGTCATTTGTTATTAGTTTCCATTATCGAATTTGTAATGTAACCATAAACTGCGGCATAGTTTTAGGCTTTAGTTAAAATCTTCGTAGATTTCAATGAAAACTCAGACTTCCATTACCCACGTAATGAATTTAACTTATGTATCTGTGGTAATCCAACCCATACCAAGTAATCCGACTGTATAAATAGGAAGTTATACCACTAAGTTCTCGAAATACGGATCAAAGGCCCATTGTAGAAACCATTCCCCACAATAGGTATTCATTTTACCCAAGTCCAAGTCGCAATACGGCGTTACTTGGCAATCAGACAGTGATCTAAGTCTTTCGAGGTAAAAAACAACCTATGCTTATAAGATATTCCCCGGGTCAGCCAAATGAACAGATACGTAACCAGGAATTTATAGTTATTTGGTTGGCATAACACCCACAAAATTGGATAATTAGTAACCAAAGTAGTAGCCTATCGTACCGAGAACACGGCTCCCAGGCTCCGGGCCAATCCAAATTCCAATCGGCGGCATCTCCCTACACTCTACACTTTGGCCTGGAATCGGAGCGGCTTCAACGCTCAAAGGGGCAAACGGGGAGAGCTGGCATGCGCCAGGCCATCGAAAAGGCTAATAACAATGCATTTTTGCCACTGACTAAATACCGAAATTGGCAATTACTTCATTTACTAATTATTGACAAACAAAGCGGAGTTGCGTATACGCCCAGTAGGTGCCAGCTGCTTTCCGCTGGCAAATATTTGACTCTAACTTGACCTTGTCGGGGGCGCAGCAGCAGCAGCACCAGCAGCCAGTTGCGGCGAGATGTTAGCCCGAGTTGACACAACTAAATGCATCGTAAGGCATGAGGAGATCTACTTTGGAGCCGGCGGCATGGGGACACTCGGGGCACCACTTTATGCCCCATTGTTAGGCAATTCTCAGAGCGCTCAATTTAGCCCACCCGCACCAGTACATCCCAGTACTGGGATCCATCCTAAGCCAGATCCAATCAGCAGGCGAACCATCTCTTTCATCAGAGTTCAGTGCTCGCTAGTGCCAGAGTCGAAGACTAGTTGTTACCCAATATAAAATATATCAAGTTTGATTTTTAAGACCAATCCGTTTATGACGTACATACTTATCTGTGATTCCGGCTTAGAACCACCAACACGTGCTTTGAAATATATTCACAAAATACTAGCGAAATACTTTGCCCTTCGGCATAGACGTAAGTGGCGTTGTTTTTTGAAAATCCAGAACCCTTGGACACTGCGTCGCCATTGCATTGCACATACAAAGTAGCGGTCAATCAAATAAATGAATATTAAAGGTCTTTCAATTTCGTTAAGCAAACATGGTCTTTCTCCTTAAAAACTTCTTGCAACACGGTAGCCTTGCGTTCGACGTCACCTTTGACGTCGGCCCCAACGTTCCACAATTCAAATATTTCATACTTCCTCCTATAAAACCAATAATATACCTAATATCCATTGAAAAGTAACTGGTACAAAGTTGACTCATGACACATAAACTTAGTAATTGATGCTGATTAGTATTAGAATTAATATATTTATATATAGGTATATGGCTGACTGCGAAAATATGGTAAGTTTTAAAAGCATACTAAGTGCTCAAATGGATTTTTACATGATTTTTACATTATTCATAATCTGAGTACATCTTGCATTTAATACTAATTTATTCGGGATTCTAGGGGATGCAATTTATTTAATGAAAATTAAACACATTAAACTTAAATTTGATATTCCATTTTTAAGATTCTTTGCGAGATGTAAACAGACCCATATCGAAAAATTTATAAACGTATTTATTTATTTAAAAATATTAAAAAGCTAACTTCGGCAAACCGAATTTAAAAATGCTTTTACAACTGTTAAGAGATTTGAAACAAAATTCAAAGCAACATTGATCAATGTTGATCAACACGTTTCAGTATCAATTGTTTTCTCTTTGGGTTTAAAAGGACCTTGTAGCGAAGTTCTGTAATTCTCAATAGTATTAAGATGAATAAATATTAATAGTTATTAAATGGAATTAGGTTAAAAAGCCTCAATTAAGGTTATACAATATTTAAGTCTTAAATACCTACTTAACATTGAAGTACTAACAGAGTTTGGCAATTAAAACAAAACAAAGCTTAAAATTGCTAAGATTTAAAATGTAACAAATCTTATTAATGGATAAAACAATAACCAAATAAATACGAAACCGCAAGGCTAATCTCTGACTTTATCTTCTGGGTTTCCACTGTTTTAGCTTGGACCCTCAGTTGTTAGTTAAGGACACGCTGCTAACAATCTCTCTATAATTAATGGGAATGAAATGAAATGAGAAAAAATAGTAAATATACTTACTTAAAACGAGGAACTCGTTTTAACGATTTGACAGTAAGCTCGTAATATTTTGTTACTGCTTAGTCTTTGTCGCTACCAGAAAAAGTGGCACAAAGCTTCAATGTTTTCTCAGAGTAGTAGTTCAGGAAAGTGCGAATTTTGGTACATGTGTAAATACTATATGCCTAGTACTATATAGAATAAATATGTTTATGTTGGGGCTTTTCCGTAAATGTCGACCGCAACTGATCATGTCTGTCCAGGAGCCCAGGAGACAGCGAATTGCGTTGGGGTCGGGGTTACAATCTTCGGGTTGAGGTTGAGGTTGGGTTCGATTCTGGGGTCTTGTCGTGGTCAAAGGCAATTAGATTGTTTGCTTTGTTTCGTGCACTTGACGCCTCGTCGCGGAAAGTTTTCGCACTGCCAACTGCACACTGCACTTGGCTCTCCAGGCGACGGCGGCGGCGGCGCTGACCGTAAAGTTTCCATAGTCCAGTCGGGCAGAAAAAAAACTGGGCATTCTCTGCGCCTGCGCTCCAGCTACGACTGAGCAGCGCTACCGGCCGTTGGAACGGCGTGGGAGCAGCGCAGCCGGCGTCGACATTCGCAGTTGCGTCGCCGCGATTCGCGTTTAATCGGCAACGCAGCGGCGACGGGACTCAGTTTTCATTCAGAAGTCAAGCGCGCGCTAATCACCGCGTCTCGTTCGTGTGGGCCAGAAAGCGATTGCAACAGCAGTAGCACCAGCAGCACTAGCAGCAGCAACAGCAGCAGCAGCAGCAGGCATCGCCATCGGTTTTACAAAGTTCTTTGGCAACACAATTTGTGAAATAGTTCGGGCCCGTGCAACTTCTGTGTGCCGTTGTGGTTTTTGCAGTTTTCAGCTAGGCAGCTTTACAGTTTCCAGTGATTTACCAACCGATCGTCCCCCTTCCCCACCCAAGCCGAGCCAGGCCAGGCCAGCGAGCCGATCGTTGCGGATTTTTCAAGTTGGATTGGTAAGTCTCACTCAGACCACTCCGCCACATGTGATTTCTAGCTCTTTTGCAACTTGGTTGGTTCGTTGGTCCGTTCACAATAACTATTTTGGACTGGACGACGGCGGTCCAATTCCGCTCCCGCACCTCCTTTTTCCTCTCCTCCTCCTCCTCCACATCCCGCTTGAGAGATAATCGATTAAAATCGAAACAACGATGTGGCAACTTTGGCTTGACACTTGCTTAAGTATTTTATAAAGCCTAAAATAAAGCACTCGGCTTTATGTTTATTAGATCGGTGATCAGAGATATCCATAAAAGTTGAAAGAGAGTGCATAATTCCAGCCGGGGCCGAGTCAGTTAGTCCAGAAACAAGCCCAAAACTCGATCAGCTGAGCTTTGTTTACATCTCAGAGAAGCCAGAGAAGTTGTGTTTACCGGAGGGAGTCAAGTTCGCCATAATATTGGGTAATTAGATATATTAAGGGCCTGAAATTAAGCAAAACATCTAGAATTAGCAATCTGTAATTTTTCCAGCGACCCCTTGACATTGGGTTCAAAGTTTGAGCCTCAAAGTGCTACCCCCGCCATGGGCAATTAGCACGCCCTTGCCGAGAATACCTGTATAATAGGCAGTGATTTTTTCCTGAACCATTAATATTAATGCAAAATGCAGTACAAAAAAGATCGCAGCACAAGTGCGGAAAAGATCGCCACGAAACCGGACCAGATTCCGACCTTGGACTTGACTGTCGCGGTGCAGTGCATCCTACTGCCCTTGGCAGGGTTTGGGTTTCCCCCAACGTTGGCCGCTGGATGGGGGAACCAGTTTTTGGGAACAACTTTCGAGGACTTGCCATGCAATATGATAATGGTGATGGTTTTCAATCAGACGCTGATCGCTTCCGTGTTGCCAACTAATTGGAGTGAGTGAGTGGGAACGCCCCGAAAGGGAATCACCCTTGGTCAGTTCCTGCCCCACCTGCTCCGCTACGATTCCTTTGTTCTGACCGAGGATGGGGCAGCGGGGCTTCGGGGTGAGTGCTAACAAATCATTTCAAACTGTAGGCCGGCGAATGGGAATTTCGTTTTCGCAATCGACATTTACATATGCTAACCATCATCCGGGTTTCTTCACTTCTTCGAATGCCACGCACGTAGTGCGCGTTTCAAGCGAATTTACAGGCTACACGCCAATCCCCTCTCAGATCGCCAGATCTCGGAGTCGAGATCTAAGGCCCGACGACGGAGAAGTAGCCTCCCCGGCGGCCGGATTATGGGCATTTACGGGACGTTTACCCAAACAAACACACAAATCCAAACACTAAAACGCTTGGCATTGACTTTGGGCTTAAAGCCCGCGCTCGACTCACTCTCTATAAATAATTCAAACGAGCGTATAGGTTTGTCTAGATTCTAGAACAGGATCCCGGCTTCCTCGCCGAGTGGCTGGCCAAGTTGGATGAGGGGCCTGCTAATTGGCAAACAAGCGGCGCGCACACGCCCAGACAACTGTGATTTTGGCCAGGCCAAGACGAAAACTTCGAGAGATGAATGAGAGTTAGGTTCAGTACTCCCAAGATATGTTTTTGTGCCTGATATGTGATTTGTGTATGCAGAAAATGTGGTAAATATCAAAGGTTATTATGGATTTCAAATTAAGGGGTCTGCCATCTGTACTTTATTGCTCTTTTAGATGAAATGCGCATCTACTGAAACCTGGAATATTCCCGAAATCTTAAACATTGATTCAACTGGCGAAGCCAAATGTTTAATTAACAATATATATTCGAGTACATGGCCCAAACGTGTGCTGTCATCCAGCAACGTCATTGCTTCTAATCGAACTTTGGCCGTAAAGTTGTTTCCAAATTGATGAGACGACGGGGACGCTTCGTGGTCTGTTAGCACGCCACTTGACACGGTGCTTTACTTTCTTGCCAATGACGGCACATATATAGTATATAACCAGCAGACGTAGAACTACCTAATGGAAATTTTAAGTGAATAATTAGAATGGCATACATTGTGTATGTTTTATGTAATCCCTTGTTAATGCACTTTGATTCTGTTAATATGTAGATTTTCGGTCTTTGCACTACATGGGCCGATGTGACTTTGTGGTGACTAATGTTGACAATTAGCAGAATTTTGTCCGCCCCTGTCTGCTACGTGTGGGGCATATCAAAGCGACCAGAAGCTACCAACAGCCAAGATCTCAGTACTCCAGACACCAGGCAACACGCTGACTGACAGCCTGTTCGTGAGGCGTTGAGTGCTCTGATGTTGGAGGAAGTTGTGTCACTTAATCAGTTGAATCTGTTAAATCAGCGGACTTGCATTTCCACCTGCATCACCTGATTGCCGCCGCTGTGAACTTCAGTGTCTGCCTTCAGCTCTCTTCGGTGGCCTACTTTCCTATTGCCTCACATGCCGAAGCCGAAAAAAAGACTCGAAGACACTGAAAGCTGCCGCAGACTAGGCTAATTTCGATCCCGATCCCGATCGCGATCTCGATCTCAATTCAGAAGCAATAACAAATTGTATACGAAAGCGTATGCACGACGAGCTGGCTACAAAATCTTGGCCCGTTAATTGCCGTAATTAGCGCGCCAAACACAAGAGGGGATAAAAACAAGCAGAGTCAACAACAACAATAAAACAACAACAGGGAATACAACAAATTGATCGTTACAAAATATTCCATAAATGATCCGCGCTTGCGCATGTATCCGCAGCTCTTCGGTCTTAAGTCAATGCAGTATATCTACGTATTAAGTTGGATTTTTAATGAAACTATTTATGAATCTAGCAGCTCAGATACTAAAGATCCCAATTTGTTTGCCCAGAAAGACAAATGTTATTGTTCTGAATCTGTCTGAAAGTTAATTTGTTTGCGTCTCCTTTCAACGACTTTCAAGTACTCTGTTTTTCACAAACGCACTTTCAACATTTTTGTACCATATTTATGCTCTCTCAAGTTGTTTTCAGCAATCTATTATTTAATTTAAATTACAATAGATCGATTCTTTTAACTTTTAATTAAAACTACCATTTGTGGTCTGGCAATAATCGGTGATATTTGCAATTTAATAGAGTCGGTTTGATGAAAATCTTTCAACTAAATCGTTTCTCTTCATAAATTTAAGCACCCACTTAATAATACAGGTTTCATTGATTTCAGCCGATGGGAATAAGAATTAAGCCTGACTTAGATTGGGTATTGGAGGTGGCTAATGATATTTTTCCAAGCTGTGTGCTTTTCTCAAGCGAATTATTTCCGTGTGGATTTACATTCGTATTGCATGCAATGCATTAATTAGTTGGAATTCTAAGGCTAACAAGTAAGTAGGCTTTAGTTGAGGGTTTGAACTATGTATATACATAGATATTCCGTAAAGCCTGCTAATACGAAATATAAACCTTAATAGCTTGGCAAACTTAACCATATACCCAATTTACCCTGCTAATACCCCGGCCGTGACAGAATCAGATCTTCAGTACAGGTTTCCGGAAGAAGTAAAGCCACTGACGGAGACAACATTGAGACTGTTGACGGGGGAATCGCCTTGACATGGCGAAAATAAAAATGATCCGACCTGCCCAAATTAGTGACTAATATGGCCAAAACAAAAGGCAATTGTGCTCGTACGACGCACTTTGCTCTTTTTGTTCATACTTTTCGGGTTTTAATGAACATTTTGCTCGTTTGCGCCGCTATAAATCTGTCAACAAAGCACCGACTTCTCACTTGAGGATTTTGACATTGAAATGCGGCAGAAGATGGAGTCGCGATGGCGATGAAGACCCCCGCCATGAAGTGTTGATTGAGTCGTCGAGCCAACACAATCATTGGCAACAATGTAGCCCCTGCGAAATGATACTTTTCCCCTTAAAAACCCGGCTTGGCATTGTCTTGCCTGCTCCAGTCCCCAAATCTCTGGTAAACGCTCATTTGCGGTTTATGCGCCGCGAGATGAGCACACGCACATGGCACATTGAAGCTATATGGAGCTGGTGTGGGTTTGCACAGAGATTAGTGGCTATTAGCGGCGTCACCTTGGGGCTGGACGAGGTGAGAAATGTGCCCAAGAGGGGCGGCCTTGGGCAGCGAGTGCGCTTAGCCACTTTAATTGGCATCGGAATTGGAATCGAAGTCGAAATCGGAACCTTTCGAGGGTCCGTTCTCTGCGGAGAAAGGTGCAGGTGTCACGAGCTCCTCCCAGTCAAGTGGGGGATGCCTGGATGGGATTATGCAATTATCTGTGGAATGCCATCATTGTGAAATAACACTTTTACAGCCACTAATCGATGGCTAGCTCCAACTGTCGATTAACGGTCGTAATAATTGCCGGTTGTTGCTTAATTAACGTAATCCGATAGAACCGCTTCCCGGTAATCACAGCGGGTGCAAAGTGCACCACAACCCCCACCCCTATACGCTGCACTTTCCTCTGCCCTCCAGTTGAGTCGGGACCGAGACTCTCAATATTTGACTTTCGGCTGCCCGTGGACAAAGTCGGATGTTCGACGCTGAATTAATATTTTCTTTGGAAAACTCGAGTGCCGCGTCCAGATGAACTTTGTTTATCCACTGTGAGTTGTTTGAGGTAAATAAGCTACAAATTGCGCCATGTGTGTGTGTGTGGGGCCCCCTCCCCTTTCCGGCAAAAACAACTTTCGATTGCTAGAGATTCTCACACTCCCAATGAATGGGATGCCTGGATGGATGGATGGATGGTGCGATGGCCAAAACGAGAAATACTACTACTACAACGTCGCTATCGAGCGGACCCAGAGCCCTCTTCAGATCGTATTGGCATTGCTGGGTGTGTTTGGAGCAAATAATGGGTCTGGGAAGCGTTGAAAGTACACGTGAAGCGCTGCCAGTTCCCAGCTACCAGCTCCCGATCTGGCAAACTGTGATTCCCATGAATCGGCAGTCCCTGGCCGTGGTTCTGTTAAAGGTTAGGCTGCGATTCTGGTAGATAAAACTAAGTAAATCCCATTAAGAGCTTGGATTTCTACAATGTCTGTGACTTTGATTATAAAAATATTTGATTTAACTAAGCTTAGTTATCATTTTACCCAGTTCAGGTACTGTTTTATCTACGCTTTCCATTCGGCAGCCGCTGTATTTGTTTGCTCGACAATTGCGAAAACGAAACGCTTGACTGAATTTTATTTCCAGCCTCTAGTCCCAGCCTCCAGCCCCAAGTCTCAGCCCCAGCCTCAGCCCCGGCCTCATCAGTCAGTTGTCAGTTGGCCAAACAGCTGTGCCCGCCCCGATCCACATTTTGGGTGGGTCACAACCACCACCACCGCGGGTGTTGGGCGCCGTATATGAGCTACTCATTATCGGGTAGCGTAATTTTTAGCCAAATTTCACGCGTCTCTCAGGGTCTAGAATGGGGCTCGTCAAGATTTAATGGTTTAGTTTCTTTTAATGCAGGGCCACGGGTTTTATGACCCGTAGAAGTGTCAGGCCCGGATCGTAATGCGGCGAGAAAGTCACAGTCAGGGCCAAGATCGAGATTGGGCCTTTATCCGGCCATTGGGCCATCATCGCGGGCTGTCACTTTCGGCGGTGGCGGTGGTGGTGGTGGTGGCGTTGGCCAAGCCAAACCGCCATCCGCGATCCGCGTTGACGATGCATATTTGGTGTTTGGGGGGTATTTGCCAAGCTTAATCATTATCATTACCACACATTAGCTAACTAAGCCTTCAATTTGAAAGGTGGCTTTGTGCTTTGTCTATTACGGTGACGTGACCATTGTGCAATGGCTCAAGTGCCCTTCCCCCGTCCTGAAAGTACACCCAAAAAAGCCAAAGCCAAGCTCGAGTCCAATTTAAATAGATTTCTTTTTGTATTTCGCTGTCACCGCCATCATTGTCTTTGCCGTTCGCGTTGCTCTTTGTTTTGGTCTCGTTGCTGCATATTTAATTATTTTTCATTTCATTCGGTGACGGTATCGTAAGTGATCACTTACCACCAGAGAACCCAAGCACCCAGCAGCAGCACACCTTATCGTAATGAGCTCCTAACGAGTTAATGTTATTTATTTATAGAGAATGCCAAGAATGCTAAAAGCTGGCCAGTTTGTTAGTGATCCCTCCTTGTCAGTGGCCAGTTTCTGCGTGGATTTGAAACCTGTTGAAATTTGAAAATCCTTTCAGACTGCATTACAAAAACAAACAAAAAGGAATTTGAATTTTAAATATATTTATTTATTTAATCCGCTTAGTGTCAAGATCTCTGTCATAATTAGGTCTTTCGAATAGGATTTCCTTGCAATAAAACCAGCTAGAATTATGTAATAGTTCTTCTGTGCCAGTTCTGGGTTCCAGTTTTTCCTATTTTCTCGTCACCAGACACGCCCCACATTTGGTAGCTCGCAAAATTCAAAGCCAAGCGGCCGCAGAAGACCAAATCGCTTCTCTACGTGATTGGGCTATTCAAGTTGCCCGATGGCACGATGGCTCGATGGCCAACAACGCCTGCGCCCTTGACTCACTTGCGTTGGCCCGGCCCGGGCCGGAGGAGCATGCACGGAATACTTATGGCCGATGATTGGTGATGATCACCAGGCGGCAGAGGCCGTACCGTACCATCAGCGCCTGCTGGTGGGCGGCGTCTCATTAGGATTATGATGATTATGAGGCCTATTAGAGAAATGCCCTACGCCTCCACTTCGTTGCAGTTGAGCAATGCGTTAATTTCCATTCAGCAGCATCCGCCGAGTTGAAAGTTAAAAGCTGTGTTTAATTACTGCCCCATCGCAGCGGAAGATGATGAAGCTGTTGATGAAGATGGAGACGAAGATGATGGAGTTAAAGTTGGAGTTGGAGTTCGGAGTTGGAGCTGTGGCATCACAATCTGTCGCCGTTACTGTTAGTTGACTGTGGCAACGCAGTAGCGTTAATAATGGCATTTCATTTACGAAACTTATTAATCGATTTATATGCGCCGACACACAACTGGGTAGGCGAGCGACCCTACCAATGACTTGGTTTCGGGTTCGGGTTTGGAGTCCGACTCGGACTCGGACTCGGAGGTGCGTAAGGTGCATGCGGGCCCAAGGTGAGATGTAAATGTGTTGGTCTCTGGCTTTTGGGCTTGATCAACCGTTAGCGATTCGCGATGTCACAAGTGCAAAGGGCAGAGACACAAGATTATTTCAAAACGGGGATTCACAGTTCCAGTTTCATTGGATAATATTAAGTATACGTTAGGTAGTTATATTGTTACATCAATTCAGAATGGAATTACCTCATATACAAATTATTTGTTTAATTTTTTTGTATTTTGATTTACTTAAAATATATTTAAAATTATAGTTATACATAGGGCCCTTTGCCAAAGACCTTCTTTCACGCGCCAGCAGAGCGAAGGTGACTTGCGCTTGACACGTTTACTTATGACATTGTAATGCCCAAAGCCCCATAGAATCTTGGCCAGCGGTGGCGGAGCCAGAGTCCACTGGGACGTGGCCACCGCCCACCGGGCGTTGGATCGCTTCGCTTCGCTTACGACACCGTCAGCGTCATCGCGCAGCTTTTGCGCATGCGTATTGATTTGCCCATCGGTTTCTGTATTTTTCTGCTTCGATTTTCGAACCAAAGCCGAAGCCGAAGCTCTTCATCGCCGATGATTGTTTGCCTTCGCAAGTGCGTTATGGTCGCTGCCGCTGACTTTTTATTTATTTATTTATGTATTTATTGTTTATTTCTATTGGGCAACGATGCAATATTAATTGGTTGTTTGAAAATGTTTTGTTCGATGGTTCGTTCGTAGGTGTAGATTGGTGTAGGCCTTTTACAAAGCGCACGAGGTAAACAATGAATTGGTTTTTGATTTTATTATGACTTTAGAGATGTAGTTTTTTTTTATTTTATTATGCTAATTTATTATGATTTAGCTTTGTTTTTTTTTTTTTCTAAAAAAATTAATTATTGAAAGTGCCCCAAAGTAAAACTCCTGTTTTCGCGCTGTCCTGTCCTGGATAAAGGCGAAGCGGTGTGCAAAGTTTATGCTTCTAAAGGGGGTAACATCGTTTCCGGTTCATTTCCTAAAAAAAGAGCAAGAGCGAAAATTAAAACGGCTTCGGCTGCGCCGGCAGCGAAAAAGAAAAACAACAGGACACCAAACACACCCAGAGGGACACGCGAAACACACTGACCCGTGTCCTTTCGCCACTCTCTATGTGTGCGTGTTGGTGTGTGTGTGCTGTTGGTCCTGTGGCACCATTAAGGGGTGGCTCAAAACCAGTGGAGAGTAAGCGAAACCGAAAAACTAAAAACAAACAGGGGGCTTCTAGAGTCAATAAAGAAAGTATCTACTAGATGATATCCGGTACTTGAATTTAATATAAACCTAAAACTTAGAAGAAAACAAAAAGATATATTTTGAATAAGGATAAATACAGTTGAAAAACTTTCCAAAAGGAGCAACATAGCAGAAATCGTAGCCTATGTTTTGGAGTCGAGAAACTAAAGTCTTTTCTATACTCTTTTACTATTTATCCATATTATATTCTTTAAATTATTTCGTTATCCTTTACATAAATCAAATATACCCACAGTTAAGCCCGCTACCGTGTTCATATAAAAAACTAAAAACAATATTCGGAATCGCAAGCTGTGAGGCAAAGGAGTGTTTGCTTAAGGGAGGAGAAGAGAAGTCCGCTTTAAGCCTCTCTCTTCGCTCTACGCTCTACGCTCTCGATGACATAATGCAAGTACTTGCCAACCGACATCCACATCCACAAATATATATATTCTCTCGTATTTAACGCTGTTCTTTTTGAGCCTCACTAACTCACATCGGCAGCTAATACATTCCCATTTGGCGGCATGTGCGTTTTGGGAGGCGGTTCGCGAACGATGGCAACCCTCTTGCCGCACCGCAGCAGCAGTGCGTATCCAACGGATACACGCCGCCGCTGAGCCAAAGAGAGAGCGTGAGCGGCCGTTCGTTATCAGCGGCCCAAAGAGAACGTTCGCTTCGGTTGCCGGTCTTTTGGCAGATACAGAGGGTGTAGTTTAGGTGTAGGTGTAGATGTTGGTGCTGGCTTTGTGGTGTTGGTGAGCTCGTTGGAGTGAGCGTGACGCAACATTCGACGTGTAAAGCAGCGACAGCTGGTGCTTCTTCTTGTTGCCCGCCTTTGCCATTTGCCATGCGGTCTGCTTCTTGCCGCTGCCGCCATCCACCAGATACAGATACAGTATCTGCACTCTTAGATACGCTCTTCGGTTAGCGCTCTGCTCCCTTGCGGCAGCATTGCCTTTGCCAGTTGCCAGTTGCGGGTTCGGGCCTCAGTTTGCATTTCGCTTTGGGTTGTGTCTCTCGTCTGGTTCGCTTTTTTGGGTCGCCAGGCCAGCGCCAGTGCGATTTCCACACCAAATTCCTAGCCTGCTGCTGCTGCCCGAGATACAACTGCAGAACCGCCAGCGAATCCAAAGTAAAGTGTTTATTTGCAGTTCGATTTCCAGCCACAGAGTTTTCCAGTTTAACGTTTGCATTTCGCATTTCGCGTTTCGCGTTCCGCGTTCGTCCTTCAAAGTTGCGTCGCTTGCGGGTACGCGAGTGCGTTACGTTACCTCACGTTAGTTGTGTTTTTTTACGTTACATGGGGCTATGGAGAACGTAACGAGCGTCGGCAGTGCTTATCCACCGATAAATCAAGCCGTGTCAGGCGGAATCAGTTAACGCCGACCCCGCGACCGCCGTCGACCCCTGCTCTCAATTAGCCCGTTACATTAATTGACCCAAGTGCCGCCGACCGACGACATCCGTCGCTCTCGCCAAGACGACGTGCTCTCTCGTTCTGTCTCCCACCCCATCCCCACGGTTCTCCACCTGCTGCGGTTATCAGTGTCTCTCCAGACTGACTACTTTTTCGGTCAGCCAATTAATCAGTCGCGATAAGGGGACAAATCTGAGATTAGAGCCCACCGGAAGGGAGCCGCTGAAGTGGGACAGAAGTTGTAAAGGGGAGCAGTTACTGCCTCAGGTTGCTGTAACGCCCGTGTGTAAAGATATGACATAATTCCAAGACATTCCGCTCGCAGCACCCAAAAAGAAAGAATCTCGCTCTCTCCGCCCGTTCTCTCTTGCTCCGCCGCTGCTTTCTCTCTGCCGCAGCTCTCTTAGCCGGAGGCAAAGAGCTCGCCTAAAGAGTGGAGAAAGCAGATGCTGCTGCTACGGCTGCTGCTGCTACGGCTGCTGCTGCTTACTGCTGCTGCTGCTGACCCCTCAACAAGTCATCGCTTGCCCCTTTGCTTTCGCATCAAATCTGTTCAGCGGAAACGCTCGCCCCCTTTCGCGGCCACGCCCCCGCTGGCCCCGCCAATGTCTGGGATCCACCCACCGCCTAATTGAAATGCATGCCGGCGCAGATCGTCCCGAACCGAGCATGTAACCCAAAGATATGTATGATTATTACAGTCGTGCATCGATAAGGAGAACTATTGACCACAGTACGATGGGGAAAGAGGAAATCTCTAAGGTTTTGAAATGATTTCAAATGGCTTCTAAGGATGCAAATATTTTGTAGCATACTTTCCAAGGCAATTTACAATTTATTGATTTCGAATTTATTTTTGAAATAAAGTAATTACTCATTACTCATACTCTTGCCATATCTTTCAAATGAAAAGATTTCCCAGAATTTAAACAAATTCAGAATATTATTATTTATTTAATGTTGTATTTATTTATAAACTCTTTTTAATTGATGTCATATTTCGAAGGAAAGAAATACATATTTGATTCTTTGACTAAATAGATAAGATGTCATCATGGCCTAGCGGTATCTTAAGTTCGAAAGTTATCCCTGAGCTTTGATCTTATATTTTCGTTATTTCAAGAGATAATTATCGGCATATGAAATATTGATTTGGGAAAGTTCAAACTGCGGAAGTGGCACTGTAAATATTCGATTGGACATAACATAATATATGGCATATATATTTAAATATTTTCGCGGGCTGTGCATGTGTGGGTCGTGGCTCTATGCTCTGTGGTCTGAGGTCTGAGGGTCTGTGGGCTGTGGGCCGCCTTAGAAAACAGAAACGCTGGCATTTCGAAATCGTGGAAGAGTGGCATTCTTCTGCGCTGGGCGACCCAATAAATAACAAAGGCCAAATTAGATGATTGCGTCAAAATACAAAGCGCGTTTCAATTTCCACCTCCATTTCATCAGGTCAACCTGTTGTTGGTTGGTTAAGTTGGTCGTTCGTGGCTTCTTTTTGGCGACACACATTCGTAAACAGTTTGACCATGAATTCGATTTTGAATGCAAAAGTCCCAAAAGCGGGGAAACGAGAAGCAAGAAACCAGCAACAGAAAACGAAAAGCGAAAGAGAAACGTGAAATGAAAACCCGAAAGCCGTAAAAAACCCGGACTGTGCTGAATGTGTGTGTGTGAAATAACGTAATAATTAATTGATCGACAAGTGCGGAGCTGTGATTTGGTATGCGGCCCATCACCTGCCACTGAAATCGATCATGATCATGACGCTGCGGGCCCTTACACCATACCATTCAAAGGCGGTATTCGCAGCAGAGACAGAGGCAGCGGCGCACCAGCAGAGGCGGTAGCAGAGGCGTCAGCTTGCGACAGCGCCGCCGCCAGCATATTTCACCTGCTGCTGTCCGCTCTTCGTTGGCCAAAAGACCCATCGAGATTTCCCAACGAAGGGAGTGGTGTGCTGCAGCCAACGCATTGCAATTTCCCCCAAAAGCCGCCGTCCATCAAATGACCAAATCAAGCTGGGACCCAGGGAGCCATCTCCCATTCCGCCGACTCCAATCCAGCCACAAAGCGAATGTATGCAAAGAAATTTATATTAATTCGTAATCTCTGTCAGCGTCGCCGCAAGCTCAACTTGAACGCCAACAGAGACGCCGACGAAGACGTTGACGTGGACGCTGCCGCCGACCGAACTCCGCCTCTGCTCAGCAGCCGCTGGCGGCCTTAGTCCGTCGGTCGCCGTGGCAGCCAGTTAGTCTTGCTCTGCTAGTCACCGCTGACGGTTCGCCCAGTCTCTCCCGCGCAGATCCGCTCCACCACTCCAAGTCGCTCCGATCCAATCCGTTCCCGCCTCGCGGTTTCACGTCGCGAATCTCAAGAAACAGAAACTGAAACTGAAACTGCAGAAAATCGTCTGTTTTGAAAAGGATACAACAGTGTTTAAGTGCCAATGAGCCGCTTGTGTTACCAGGCAGCAGTGAGCTGCAACAGTTACCACTGCCTCACATACTGACCGAGCAGTTAGTTAGTTAGTTGCCAACAATTCTGGCCAAAGCCCAAAGCCATATAGGAAACTAGCCATTGCAGGCACTACTTAAAAGGTAAATTCTCGTCCGAATCGAAACGAGATTGAGGTAACACTGTAAAAGGCCGCCCTAATCACATTACCCCCTTTTTGGCTTAACCTTCAACGTTGTGAGGGATCTATACTGACCATTTGAGGATTAAACTGCTAAACTAAACTATATAAAGTACTTGTTTCCTTTGTAATCCTTAAGGATTTAATATCTTAGATCTCTGTAGATCAGACTTAGACTTAGCATTTGACCCAAAGAAATCGTTTTCACAAACATTTGTGAGCATTTTTGATAATTAATTATGAATTATTATAATTAGATGCAAATCTGGGTTTCGGACAACCCGTTTTCGGTTTCTTTGCGTGAAAGTGATTGAACTTTTTATTGGAATGCAAATTTTTGTTTGTAGGCAACGAACGCGCATACAAATGAGATTTTTTCTTGCTAGATTTGCCTAATTTACCAAATCCGTATGGCTGACAGCCGAGAATCGTCGATGCCCCGTCATTGCATTGATGCATTGCCCATTCGGTCGTCTCTGTGCTTGGGAAAGAGCCAATCATCATCATCCTAAAGCCATCAAAAGTTTGGTAAACAAATGTCAAAGTTGGCAACGGCTGTGGCAACCATCACTTGACCAGCACCTCCGGTCCTCCGCTTGGGCAATCACTTGTGCCAAGTCAAGGGTTCCTGGGCACGCCCATTCCATCACCCCAAAAGCGTTGAGCATGTCAACACTTGGCAAGTGACTTGTTCTCTGCCAAGCCACACATCTACTCGATTCGTTTCGAAAATCAATAGGAAATGGTAATGTCAGGCGACAGAGACGAAGGAGGAGCACGTGACACCTTCTAGCGCCTCCCTTGGTCCTCCTCCTTCAATAACAACAACTATGACAACTGCAAAGACAAACACTACCCCCGAAAGGCAGAGGGAAAAACAAGAAAAACACCAGCGCCACGCGCCTTTTCGGCGTCATTCATGGCGTGTTGGGTGAGCATTAAACGCGATTCATTTTTTTCTTTCTGGGCAACCGTTTTGCTGCCCGGCCGCTTTCTTGGCCCACTCGGGGGTGCGTCGGGTGAGTCACGCGACACCAGACACCATGCCCCACATCCACATCCACACAGCCGAGCCCGAGCCCGAGCCCGAGCTCGAGCTGGAACTCGGCTCTCGTGGCCGCGTTTTTCATTCAAGAAACCCACTGCGCTCCTCTGCGCACGAGCGAAGGGAAATGCGAAAAAAGGCCGAGCGAAGAGAAACCCTAGCAAGACGCTGGTTAAGTGGAGGCTCCTCCAAAGAGTCGGCATCACGTGATGGACGTGGTGTGACTGGGTTTCATTTCATTCTCCCCCTCTAACGTTTTTTGGGTGGTTGGGTGACTGTGTGGCAACGTGGCGCCTCCGCTGACGCCGGTTTAGCGGCGTGTTGCTGTCTGGGCGAGCTTCGGGGGTGGGATTGGGCTTGGGAAGGGGCAAGGGACTGGAACTGGTGCTGGAGCTGGTGGTGTCTTGGGGGTGTCGCCTTGCAAGACCATGTGTGTGCTGTGCATTGTTGCTTCATGCTTATTGTGAGTGTGTGGGCTTACAGCAGAAAAAACAACGGAATCAGGTCAATGAAATGGCAATATTTGGCGCGGCTTTAAGTCGCTACTTGCTTCGCTTTTCAGCGCCCGCTTCTGGGCCAAGCTGGCTGGTGGGTGTGCAGCACCCAGACCCAGCCCTCCCCCCTTAAAGACTGCGCTTTTAAATCGGGCGAAGGCAAAGCCAAAGCCAAGACCTCGCCACCTGCCGCCTGCGCGCGCTCTTAGCTGCTAGCTCGTGCCACTGTTGACAGCATTTTCCGCCCGAAGCCGTGTCTTCTTTGCACTGCCTTGTTTTGACTTTGAATTAGTTGAAATTTAGCTTTTCGGTGGCAGTGGCTTCATTTACTTTCTTGTCGCTATTACCCACCCTGGCGTGTTTATTTGGCAAAGGTGTTTGGACCTCTGTTTGTCTTGCTTGTTGCTTGCCAAGCCCATCAACTGGGCAAACATCGACCGGTTGACATTGCCGGACGACTGCCATTGAAATGTTCCCTTCGATTGTCTGCTCCTAAATTCTGTATATGGTATCCTGGTGTCCTGGTATCCGATTCCCAGGAAAGCGACGATTAAATTTGATTTATGACTCCATGGAAAAGCCCTTTCACTTCCATTATTCGTAGAAGCAACGGGCGCACCCAGTTGAGATTGAAACACAGGACTCGGCTCCTCCTGGCTTCCATTAATTATACTTATATGCGGACCAGCACTGAGTGCCCGGCCATTGTTGGGCCATTAGGCGATGCCCTTTCATAATTATCGCCTACACAAGTTCCCCTTTACGGGAGATGCCAACAGACTGGCTTTATTATTAAACATTTACGATACACTTGCGTGACGTACCAGGCGGCGTATGAGTAATATGCTGCCCCCATGACGAAGAGGAGGAGCGAGCATTCTCTGATTTGTAATCAAAGCCCAGCAAAGGCAGGGCAATTAATTGAATTTTATCGTTGCCCATGGTCCATTCGCATATATTATTACAGTTGACAAGTTAGACTTGACTCTGGCTCACAGCAGCTTTGACTTTGAAATGGAAAGAAAGGTGCTTCCGAAAATAGAGTCACAGTCAGAGTCAGAGACACAGGGAATAATACATGAGAATAGAGAAAGATATGCCCCAGTGAACCGATGCCAAGTGCTAAGTGCTCGCACTCGCTGGACTGTGTTGTCCTTGAACTTTTTCCTGCGAAAATAAAAGGCAGGCAGAATTTCGTAAAAATATTACTCATACGCCGCATACTCCGGCGCTGACGCTGTTCGCTGTTTTGGTGTTTTGGTGTTTTAGCCAATTTATCGATTCGCGATAGCTGCCAGCACGATAAGGGGTGCAAATTCCATGCTTGGCCCCACCGAAAACACAAAACAAGCGAAAGACAGAGCTCTAAACGAGAACGTTTCATTCCGTTTCTAAACAAGATGTAAATGTGCCGATCGAACGCTGACTGAGCAGCTTTTGCTTTTGGTTTATTAACCTCATTTCGGTTCTGTTCTGCCTCCGTCTCCATCGGCGAATGGGTACAACTTATAGGGCCGATAAGGGCAATGCTCAATGCTCAGACGTCGCACAGTCAGTGGAAAATAATTGGTAACAACTGCTGCCCTCTCTGCTTATGCTTATCCCGCTCGCAGTTATGGGTGTTTCTGTGTTAATGAAATTATAATTAAACTGAGAGCAGGACGGCGGCATTGGTTAGGCCTTAATATTTATTTATATCGAAGTACACAGCCCTGCAAGTTTGAGTGTGTTGAGTGTTCGAGTGGCCTACTTTTTCCGAACACGAATCACCTCACGTGCCTGGCATTATTATAAAATGGGTTATTAACATCTGAAAATTGGTGTGTTTTAAAACGAACCTAAAGCCGCTTTGAGCTTCGCTAATATGAGAAACCGACGGGACGGGTTTAGGGCGGAGATTCCATTCAAGAAATGGGTCACAAATTATCATGCTGGCCAGTGTGCATTATGTGTGTGTTGCTAATCATTCCCCTTTGTCTATCTTTATTTTGTTTTTGCAGCTCGATAACCTGAACTAGCGCCGAATTCCCGACAGCGGAGCTGACCAGGTCGGACGCATTCCGCGACTCCTCTCAGGGGCAAGACTTGAACCACCAATACCAATTGTACAATCAGCAACTAGCACTGCATCCTGCAAGGATAGAAGGATTCCACTGTCGCGAACGAACAGCAAACACTACACAGCAACACAATGGCCTTAATTATGAAATACATCGACAGCATAAGCAGATACATTGACTCACATGGTGGTAAGTACGAATACGAGGCGGGAGAGTGGGGTCTGGGAGTGGGTGTGGGTGTGGGCATGAGTGCTCCCTGCTCCGTGCTAATTTGCCTAACCTTGATTTTTTCTTGGGCTTTTGACCAGCGCCTCGCTCTCGCTCACATTTCTCTCGGGCCAAATTGGCAGTGGCTTTGGCCAAAATGGTTAAATAATTTTTAACACCACTTCTCTAATTGGCCAAGAGAGTCGAGAAGCTGGACTGGAGTTCCTCTACATATCTCTCTTTCTGTCCCTCTTTGGGGGAAGCTTTCTCTTAAGAACGACCATCAATTCATTCACGTGCTAAGAACACCTATCTACCGGCATTCGTCTGTGTATGCTCCACGGTGTCTATGGCATATATTTATCCAATTTATTATACGTATTCTCCATATCTGTGTGTTTACCCCTTTGACAAATGTTGAGCAATTTCTAGCTGACTACGAGAAACGTGTTAAAATTATGTTTCAACATTATATATTCGCTCATAGGGCCTTGTGGCTATGTGTATAAGTTTGCTTGCATAAATACATTTCTTTTTTGGGGGACGCCCACATACATATTTCCCTCTTATCGGCCATAAAACACAAGGGTTACTCAAATAGTTTACAACTAACCGAAATGTAATTTAATGATCAGGGGAACTTGTTAAAATATTTAAAAAAAGAAACATTAGACTGCAAAATTAATTAAAAATAAATTTATGTATGTATTTATTGGTTTTTATGTTAATAAATAAATCAAATCTCTTAGAAACAATCGCAATTTTACACAAAGATCAATAAGAGAAACTTTCTTACTTACAGATATAGTCTCTATTTTCTTTTTATACAATTTTTATATATATTTTATTACCCATAAGAAATGATAATGTTGCTTTTTGTTGAGTGTAGGAATTTGAAATTACCCAAATGAACTTTTCGAAACCCATTAAATGTCTGCCGCTAGGCGCTGATTCGAATGCGAAATGACGTTTGGGTCTTGGGTTTTGGGTGGCTAGCGCAAACAATTGGCCCCGGAGCCACGATTATGAGTGTGATATGCCCATGCCCCACTCGTTCGTTATCGCAATGTTTTTCCACATGTCCCCCGTTTGCTGTGCTGCTTCCCAGCGAACGTGAGGAGCTACAGGGTCAATGGCAATGTTGCGAATGTGATAAGAGTGCGGCGTCCGCGCTTATCTCACAGATGCTCTGGCTGTTGCCTAGCTGTGTTCTCCTATTAACCAGTTATTATGCTCTCTCTTCCTCTCCCCCCGACTAGACTCGAGGACAAAGGACTGGCCCATGATGTCGTCTCCGTTCCCCACACTGGCCGTATGCCTCACATACGTCTACCTGGTCAAGGTGAGTTCTGGGGATCCAACAGGTGGTGCTCTCAAGTGGAAAATATGCCACACCTGGCACACTCCCACCGCTGCTGATACGCCGATAAGCAGGAGGTGTTTGTGGGCTGACCAGTCCACTTTCGGGGACTGTAACTTACGACACACCTAATCGTCGGGGCGATAAGCGGGCTAATTCCACGGGCGATTACATAAAACCTGATACCAACTCTCCTCCACAGGTAGTGGGACCCCGATGGATGGAGAACAGGAAGCCGCTGCACCTGCAGAACACACTAGTCATGTACAATGCCATACAGGTTGTATTCAGCGCGTGGCTCTTCTACGAGGTAGGTACTCCCCGTCCCCGTCCCCATTCCCATCCCACATTCCACATCCCAGCAGCAGCAGGATCACCATCACCATTATCGCATGGCATCGTCGCTGACATTTGGATAACTGGAACTCTCAGAGGAACCGTGGACATATCGATGCTCCTCTAAAACCCAATTAATCAAATAACTTTGCATTGTTCGAATTATTTTGCAACTAATGTCTCTGTTCTAGTGCTTGATGGGCGGCTGGTGGGGCTCGTACAGCTTCCGGTGCCAGCCGGTGGACTACTCAGATAGTCCCACATCCCGGAGAGTAAGTGTCCCATTAGCCACTGTAGCGTACTACCCATAAGTGTGACCGATACAGACCCCCTCCAACTTGAGATCCGATTAAATGAAATCAGATCAGAGCAATAATCGTTAGGCCGCGCAGTTATTCGCCAATACCATTCAAAATCTGCAGCCAAAACACTTGAATCCGGCGCTGCTTTTGCTTAATCTAATCCTACCTCTTATATTGTTATTGATTCGGCCACTGACCTAGCCAACGCTTAATGGATTATTAACCAGCCAAAATGCCTCGCCTGTAGTATTGTCCTAACTACGTATTGTCCCTATATACATACATATATTTAAACACACTGTATACATATATATTATATATAATATATAACTCTTGGCGACCCGTGACGTTCCGCCAGATGACTAATCCCAATCGAGTGTCCTAACGTACCGAACCTCACCTGCAGGATCCATCTGTCCTGACCCATCCGCACTGGCTGGCTCTGGTGCCAGACCAAAAAGTGTTTTGTTTTGTATATAAACGCGTGACCAGAAACACACAAGTGCCACTGATACACTGCGGTGATTAATTTCGCTTCGATTAATCATAATTGCGCTTTCTAGCCTAAGTTGATACGATACCATCTAAGTGCTGTACTACCCACACTAACCACAACACCGCACTCCGCCGATACCCTGCACCTGTACATAAATAGCCGACAACTGAGCCACGTTTAGGCCAAGTAATATCCACGATCCGATCCAAAGACGAAGCCGATGCCGACGCGATGCGATGCCAATGCCAATGCCAATCATAATTCGAATCATCCAAAGACATCCCAGAATCGAGCATAGATACATCTATAAACGTGACACACTTTGCTCTACATTTACAGATAGGCATTTCCGGTTGGCTAACTGGACATTATAGCTTCCGATGTCAGCCAGTCGACTATAGTAATAATCCTAGAACGTTAAGGGTATGTGTTAACCGCCGAGCCGTAAGATAACGATATGATAACCAGTACCAATGATAAGCATTCCGGTTACGTTTTATTTCCATTTTTGGTTTGAGTGCACGAAATTGGGTTCGGGTTCGGGTTCCCCTCGTCTAAGCTCTAACACATAATAGATATAACGCACACTTGCCCATGTATATAGTAAAACTATTATGTCACTGCGGTGATATCCGTCTAATTTACAATGTGGTGGGGGTTACGGGCTAACGCGATCATCCCGAACAGAACTAATGCTAACACGACCCGCAACACTCCTCCAGGAGGCTAACCCAGATTGAAGCATGTGTATGCCGTACATAACTGTCAACGTTTCCGTCCTCCTACGTCACTAAACACGAGAGATTCGGGGCGTCTGCGACTTTTGATATATCCCCGGATGTTGCCGACCCGCAACTCCTATCTATCTAGTCCCTTGAACTAAATGTAATCCCCCTTAATTGAATTTTTACCACGCCTCCGGTCCGTTTAACACCAGATTCGTTTGACACCTTTGGAAGACAATCTATAACACTACTGAATCTCGAATGCTCTCTTTATTTTACTTTCTATCTCACTCTTTCTTCCCCCTTTCTTGGAGACTCCTCGAGTCTGCATGTATGTTTGAATGAAGTTTATTTATTATTTAAGAAATTACAAGAGATATGTATGTTGCCGGCTGTTCCGACACGACTGTGGACTCTATTCCGTCTGAAAAGAATTGAGTTTCATCAGCCACGCGAACTCTCATAGAAGAATATGTGGTATTTGTGGTTAATCTCAAGGTTTAAGGTCGGGATAGAGCTCGCAGAAAAGGCTCCTCAGCCAAAACACAGCATTATCAGAAATGAATGCATCTCTAATCCATACACATCTCTCGTCCTGCGAATCCCAGATGGTTCATGCCTGCTGGTGGTACTACTTCTCCAAGTTCACCGAGTTCATGGATACGGTAAGTGACAGCACAGATCGAAGCGAAAGCGAAAATTGCATTCATAAATCAATCCGTTCCGTTGTGCCCTCTTCGCCACAGATTTTCTTCGTGTTGCGCAAGAAGACCAGCCAGGTTACCACGCTGCACGTCATCCATCACGGCTGCATGCCAATGTCTGTCTGGTTCGGCGTCAAGTTCACCCCGGGTAAGTGTTCCCCATATAACACGGAGAGAGATAATCCCCCAACAATTCCCGAATCCTTTGATCTTGTCTAGGTGGCCACAGCACCTTCTTCGGCCTGCTCAACACATTCGTTCACATCGTGATGTACACCTACTACATGTTCTCGGCCATGGGCCCCCAGTACCAGAAGTACCTCTGGTGGAAGAAGTACCTGACCACGCTGCAGATGGTAAGCTGCTCTGCATAGTCCCAAGATTCTTTTACTTATCCCTTGCACTCCCTTCTGCCGCAGGTCCAGTTCATCCTGATCATGGTGCACGCCTTCCAGCTGCTCTTCATCGACTGCAATTACCCCAAGGCGTTCGTCTGGTGGATCGGCATGCACGCCGTCATGTTCTTCTTCCTGTTCAACGAGTTCTACAAGGCAGCCTACAGGAGCCGCATGATGGTAAGTGGGGAAGCGGGAATGCCAGTTGGGTGCGGAAATGGCCCATTCCCACATTAGTGGCCCTAACGGCGCCTTTATGGCTGGGCCACTTAGAGGCGGGGACCCAACTCTGTGATTATCAAATTGAAATCTCTGGGATCTCAGATGCGAGATTGGAGCTCTAAAGCGGAGCACGCTTCCCACGTTGCCCGGGGCAAGCGTTTTGGCCGCAATTAAGGCGACGTGCCGCGTTCCAGATTCCGGTCTGTGTTAATGAAAATGAAAACGACTACGAATACGAATACGAGTGAGGCAAACGCGGTTATATCATCATCATCATCGCCTGCACTGCACCTTGCGAGATGCTGTGCTGTGGTCCAAATTCATTAACAATATTTCGTCAAGTAGGTCTCTGGGAATTCGGGTGTTGGGCTGCAGAGCCGGTTAACGATCGCTTTTCGGCGCCCAGCATCCGCAGCTCGTCTCGCGTCACACAAGTGAAAGTTAAACGGAAAGACAATAACAACGGCGGCGGCTTCAGAGCAAAAAAAAATAAAGGAAAATAAAAGAAAAGAAACAAAGCCAACACATACTCGCCCAAGACCGCGGGTACAGATACAAATACTTAAAGAGACGCAGATAAGTCGCGCAGCATTGCGTAATGATCGCACTAGGTCACCTGGAGTCCAGATAACACACAGTTTGGGTGCTCTAGGTGCAAATGTGTAGGCCAAAGGAGAAGCTATGTAATTACTATAAAGACTATGCCTTAATAAAGTCTTAATTAAGAATATTGGAAGAGAAACATAGTCTTTATAGTAATTTTATCTAGTGAATTGATAAATCGTTTCCTAAATCTTTATGCAACTTTACACAAAAGCCTTCAGAAAATCTTTTACTTTGCAGTTAGAAAAAACTTAACTTGAACTTAACTCGAAACACTGAAAACATTTCTCATCTTCTCTCCTCTTCCAGAAAAAGAACGGAGCGCTAGCAGCGGCCAACGGACATGCCAAGCCCAATGGCTACTGCAAGAGCATCAATGCCCACGATGACCTGGCCATGCCGCAGACCACGGAGGCCGCTGCATCCGCGACGCCCGTCTCGAAGGCCAACGGAAGCACGCTGACCAATGGTCATGCGAATGGAACGGCCAATGGCTACAAGCAGCTGGCCAACGGCAATGCGGCGACGATGGCGACAGCTGCCAATGGCAGTGCGCACAAGGGCTCGAACGGCGGACTCCTGGCGAACGGATACGCCACCAAGCTTCTGGACGACGCCTCGCACGAGCTGAAGCAGCGGAAGACGCCGAAATAATATCGGGGCAAAGCGGGGCGGCGCCAGCACAGAGCTTAGGACCCGACGGCAGCGCCAGGGGCCTCCTGGAAGAGGTCGGAGCTCCAAGAGTCATTTCCACAGGCATACACCACCAAACCACACACCACCACACCAACACACACACTTCACTTGAACCATTCACCACTCTCCACATCGCAGACCATCCATCACACCAATTCCCATGCAAGGACACACGCGTCAGTGGGCTGGGAGTCGCGGAGGAGGGCAGGACTTGGCAGCCAAGTCCGAGATCGAGTTCCGAAAACGCAGGCGAGCCCACTAACCGAATCCATTCACGCGGACATACAGATATATGCTAATAGTATGCTGACCTGCATACCTATTGCTGCATATGCAAATGTATAGGCATTGCGAATGCACATGCGCCCATTCATCGCTTACGTACTATATATTATGTTTTGTTGCTTCTTTTTCTTTAAACTACTTTAGTTGTACAAAGCTTACCTATTCTAAGTGCCCCGAGCGGATTGTATAAACAGAAAAAAAAAGGAAGAGCCCAAACCGGCATGATCAAGAAACAGAATTCAACTAAATGGAAACATAAACGGAAGCCCAGCATAAACAGATTTACCAACTAAAGCTAATGTTGCTTGCACTCGGTTTGTGTGTGAGCATGGAATTCAACTATTTAAGTCTAGACTCTAATTTATACATACATATATTCTTAAAATATATATGCAGAAGCCGGCAGTTTTGTAAATGTATAGAGCAAAAGCAAATGTAATTTAAAATTAGGCACAATAATTGTTAACAAAAAAAAAAAACTAAATAAAAGTCAAGCAAAAATAGTCAAGACCTATTTTACGTTAAACAGAAGAAAAACAAAAACACACAAAAACAAAAAACATAAAATCACAAACCACAAGCGAAAGTATTCGACAAATTTTGTGCAACGTTTCAAACTATACAAAGATAAACAAGAATTCACAGGCTATCAAAATACCCATATAATGTTTCATTAATTTATTATAAATAAATTATGCCGCTAAACTAAAACCGAGAAGATGTCTCGAGATAGACGAGTTCATCTCTAGCTAAATATTTAAAAACGGTGCAAACCCCAACAAAAACAAAACAAAACCAAGCATCCACACAACATGAATATTAAATGAAACAAAATACAAAAATACAAATAGGAGTAAACGTAAGATCGATCCATTTGAAACCGAGCATTAAAATCAGCAAATTGTTGGAATCAAAAAACAAAATAGACTGTAAGTCCCCACACTCTAGGTTCTATAGGTATGCAATTGCAATACGTTTTGTATGCGTAATAGCCATTTTTGTGGATCAGCATGTAAACATTACCTATGTAATTATTATTATACAAATACAAAAAAAAAAATACAAAAAACAACAAAATCATGTGTAGAAAATTAGGTGAAAATGGAGTGGAGAATTTTTTCAATAAAAACACTAAACAAAATTCGTTGAACTTTGATTTATTCTCCAGCCAATATTTCAGGTCTTCTTAAGGGCTTAAGAAAAGCTCTAAAGTCCAGTAATTGCCAAATTTTATACATTTTCAGATTAGCCATTAAAATCCTAATGAATTAAAAAAATATATGAGTTATAAAAAATTATAAAAGGTGTTACATCGTTAAAATTTACAAACATTTAAACATAAAATTTAATTTTACTGAATTTGCAGAATAATTACCCCAAAAAATTAACACAGAAAAATTTTCAAGCTAAATTGATGCCTTTTTTTTACTTATTTATAGGCTTTTAAAACAATAATTCATTTATTTTTAATTTCTCATTAATAGAAGCGCAGTGTTTCAATATTTGTTTCCATCGAGCCAATATAATCAAATAGGAAGACAAATAAATCAAATCAAAAAATGCAATGGTATCAACATTTAATAATTCAATATGTCAAAGTTTACGATCCGTTCTAAACCACATTAAACGCGGTATGTTTCCTCTTTATATATGTACATCCCTCACCCACCATTAGGCATTCATCTAATTTAAAATCATTTCTTGCTTTCAATATTGTTTTATTAACATTAATGTTTATGTTTAATTTGGATGTTAGATTTTACACGTGTGCCGTCCGCCGCATTCGCCGAGGTGACGAACGCCTGGACGGGTATATAGTATACTTAGAACTTAGAGCTAGACTTGTCTGCTACGATCTAGGCGTTAAGCTGTCAATAAAGGGTAGGCAGAAATAAGAGATAAAACATAGATGTAAATCTTAGTGGTATGCGATTGTACGATTCAATGTGACAAGTACAACAAATTCACAAAAATCTTTAAAGCAATATGTAAACTATACAGAGAAGTGTTTAATATGGCTTCGAAACTTGGCAACGAAAGAATCGGTGTTGCCGTTGTAAGTCAGCGGGTTTGAAGTGAAGTGTAGATGAGTGAGTGAGTGCCCAGGCTGCACTGCGGCTGCTGCTGCTGCTGCTGGCGTGATTGCGTGGGAGTGAGTAAAAACCAAGCAGCCGGCGGCGGCGCATGGGGTGGATTATAATTGTATATTAGAGATTTTAAAAACACTTAGTACTAGGCCAAGTGGGAGCTCAGTTGCGTCGTGTTCGCCGACGCGCGTTTCCCGCAAAGGTGTTCGGAGGAGCACCTGGATGCTGGCGGCTATACAAATTGTCCAAGAACTCGTGCAACGTAGCCTCGCTAAAAGAATAGAGTATATTTTAAATTATAAGCCAAGTTGCGGTTTATATTACACTTCAATGCTCACCTAACCCCGCTGACTCCTCCGCCAGAATGAACACCTCCACGATCGTGATGTGGTTGCTGTGGCTGCTGGTGATGTTGTTGCTGCTGCTGCTGCTGTTGTTGTTGTTGCTGCTGCTGTTGCTGGGCACCGCGCACAATGCGATACTGAACCATATGGGAGTTTGGCTCCAAATGCGAGAGAGCTCCCTTTTGGCAGTTGGCCCACTCGGTGATGTCATAAACCTTTCCGTCCATTAGCGCCAAATACTTCCACCGCAATCCCATCATACTGGTCTCGGCCCAAATGTCGCCCTGCCACAAGATAAACGGAAGCTGCACTTACTGCCTCCTTTAACATATTCTGTGTACTTACATCCTTGGCCGAGTGGCGTATCTTGCAAGAGGCGCACTCCCGCGCCGCATAATGAGGACGCTCGGTTAGCTTGCGAGGATGTCGCTGCGAACAGGTGCTACATCTGTTTGTGGATATAAGAATTAGGAAATAGTTCTCCCTCTCGAGTTAAAAGCCACTGGATTATTCGTACCTTATAGTATTGGCTGCCTCAGCCATTTTGGTTTGCAGTTGGGAGAGCAGGTCATGCAGCTCCGTCCAGGCCTTCTCAGCGTGCAGAGTCTCGGCGATGCTTTGGTCATAGATGAGGCGATTTTCCTATTTAAATCATAACGCGTCTTGTTAGGACACAACCAAGCTGGTCTATCAATCACATTCTTACCGGCTCTCCGATCAACTCAAAGGCCCGCTGCAGAACCTTGAAAGCCTCCTCGGCCCCTGCCTGCTTGTTTTTGTCGGGATGTACGAGCACGGCTATCTTCTTGTAATGTTTACGTATCTGCTCTTGCGAGCTATCCGGTGGGACTCCAAGGATGCTATAGCCAAGACAGGAATATCAATTAAATAACCATCGATTTATGATCACCAAGATCGCAAGATCGTTCTTACCTGTATGCATCCTTGCCCTTACAATTCAGCAGCGAATACATTGCCTCTTCGCCAGTTTGTGGCAGGCGACCAGTTTTGAAAGACTCCGACGTGGGTTCGGGCGGTTTTCGATTGTAGAATCGTCGCCAAACAGCCCAGCGCGAGTTCTTGGCAAAACGGGCATCGAAGCGTCGCCAGTAGCTCCGCCACCAGATGCTAGGCTTGCCGGAGTTCTGCTTCAGTTCCCGGTGCAACTGCCGCGCATAGGCCAGCCCCGCCACATAGGCCAGTGTCAGGCGCTCGTACGCCATGCTGAAGCCGAGAACAACGATATCGTAGACCAAATAAAATAGCCATGTCAACAGTTTGAGGGTGTAGATCCACCAGGTGTGCAGAATGCGCTTGGCCAGCTCGTAGTTCCGATTGCTGGCAAAGCTGCTAGAGTGCGTGGGCGAGTTGGACGAAGAGTAGGCGTTGCTGCGATTGCGTTTCGAAGAGTAGGAGTAACCGGAACTATTATTCGAGTTAAGGTTCACATTCGAGGAGGAATACCGCTTGGATGAAGAGGAACTAATGTTGTTGTTGTTGCTGGAGTTATTGTTGGCGCTGGTCGAATTCGAATTCGAGTGATTTGCATTGAAGTTGCCCTTGTTGCCGCCCGGCTTACGAGATGAGTTGCTGGAATTGTTAGCCGCAGTTGTACTCCCATTGCTGTGATTCTGCACGTTGCTATTGGACGATACCGACGCGGTTGTGGCCTTTTGCTCAGAAGCCTTGTTGGTGATGGTACTGCTGTTGCTAATTTTCGGCTGCAAAACTCGCTTCTTTTCCGGATTGCTCGGCTTACTGGTCTTAATCTGCGCCTGTAGAGTCGCCTGCTGCTGTAGTGGCTGGGGCTGGGGCTGTTGATGCTTCGACGGCGCCACCTGGTTGGACTGACCTCGCTTCTTCCCCCGACCGCCATGCGCATGGCCAATGCTGGTGGTCACCGAGGCCGGTTCCTTGGCATCGTGCATCGGAGAGCGTTTCGCCGAACGCATCTCGCGGTTCCCATTGCCATCATCCTTGCCTTGACGCCTCTGCGGCTGGCTGATATAGTCGACTCCGTTGCCAGGGCGCATCTCTCCACCCGCCCCGCCACTCGCTTTCGTGCCTTTGCTAAGCACATCGGAGTACGACATGGGCATGGGCTTAACTTCTGCCACTATGCGCTTCTTGCCCTCCGGTTGGCCGGGCACTGTGACGGACGACTTGTTGATGGCAGTTGGCGAGACGCTGGCAGTGGCCAAGGGCAGTTTTAGTGGCTTCGCCGGTTTCGTTGGCACCGGCAACGGACTAACGGTCTGAGTTAGTGGCTCCGGTGGCTGCTGTTGCACAACCTGCGATCCTGGCTGCTGTGTCGGCAGATGTTGAGGAGCTGCCGGGGGCTCGGCCTGGCTGACGGCGTTCTCCTGGGCCTCGTCCCCAAACTGAATGTAGCTTCCGCCTGTCAAATTAGGCGACCAGTTGTTCACCAGATTGTTAATGAGCAGATTGGCACTGCTCGGCGCTTGAAGGACTTGCGTGGCAGCCTGGGTTTGCGTTTGCTGGGTTTGGACCTGCTGCTGTGTCTGCGGCTGGGACTGGGGCTGCGGCACAGGCTGACTGGCACTGACAACATTCACCTCCGGTTTCGGCAGCAGAGGATTGGCGGCAAACAACTCGTACAGCGGTGTCGGCTGCGGTGGCGTCGGCGGCTGGGCCTGGTGGTGATGCGACTGCGGTGTCTGCTGCTGTTGGTGGTGGTGGTGGTGATTCAGCGAGGCCATGTTGATATGCGTGAACAGCGGAGCGCTGGCCTCGCTGACTTGGTTCTCCGGGCAGTGATAGACCTTCAGGAAGTTCCCATGGCCCACGGGCAGCACTGAGTAGGTCTCGGGCTGGGCAGCCTGTCCCGAGTACGCCAGGTTGTACAAGTACTCGTTGTACATGTGTTGCTGCGCCTGTTGCGGCTGAAGGTGGGGCGGAAACTGGGTGGCAGTGGCCAAGTGGGGCGGCGGTGCTGACCACATCATGGGCGCGGGAGCCTGTCCGTGCTGCTGCTGCTGCTGCTGCTGGTGGAGCAGAAAGTTCTGGTTTTGGTGTTGCTGCTGCTGCTGCTGTTGTTGTTGGTGGGCCAAGAAATTGGCCATCTCTTCGCTGTGGGCCAGGACGCGATAAGGGGTGCGATCGGCGCCTCCACTGCCATTGCTCCCGCCACCGATCTCATCGCCGCGCTCGTCCTGGCGCGTCGCCATGTCCCGCGACGCGTGTTCTCGGGCCTCTGCTTTTTTTCACGCACTCGCTCCGCGCTCTCCTATTGGAATTTCATGCGTCCCTCATGTGTCCCCCGCCTGACGCGACTCCCACGGCCTGTTGCAATACCAGTGAGCAGCGGCGTCCGGTGGGTCATCAAAGGAATCGTGTCCAGTGGTTGCGTGCCACTCCTGCGCCGTCTTTTTCGCGAAACTACGAAATAATCCGCGCTGCGTGCGTGTGTGAATATATTTTTTTGCCTTCTTATTGCAAACGTGAAATGTGGCAAGAAGAAGAGGCCCGTTGCCATTACCACAAAAATTGCGAACACTCGTGACTGTCAGTTGCGAATCGCAATTCGTAAACAAAACATCGAATAGTTGCAAAATAAATATCAGCTTTCTATATATTGTTTTTAATTAGTTTGGCTTTGAAAAACAACCACTAGTTTACTAGTATTTCCGTTGCAACAGAATCTGTAAAATGTTACGATCTATCGATACATTAATAGGAACTGCTGTGGCTTCAGCCCTGGTTAATGTGAAAATAAAATTTAAACCAGCAACTCAATGTTTTTTGATCAATTAAAACATGTCGTATAAGCCGACCGTTGGTCACGGTGGTGCGTGCCGGACGCCATAGCTACGCGGCGGGCCTTAAGCTGCAACGACATCTGGCGAAATCATCACAAAAACTGGATGTTCCTGCCGATTTTCACAATTACCTCGTGCTGCAGGAGCACGATCCTGTCTACACGATCGGAGTGCGAACCAAGGACTACACAGCGGCGGACGAGGAGCGCCTACGCAAGCTGGGAGCCGATTTCCACCGTACAGATCGTGGCGGCCTTATCACATTTCACGGACCCGGCCAGTTGGTGGCCTATCCCATCCTTCACCTGCGGCAGTTCAAGGGCAGCATGCGCTGGTATGTGGCCACGCTGGAGCGCATGGTGATCGAGACCTGTCGACAGCTGGGCATTCCAAACGCTACCACCACCAAGGACACGGGCATTTGGGTGGGAGACCGGAAGATATGTGCCATCGGCGTCCACGGCTCGCGTTACGTCACCAGCCATGGCGTTGGCCTGAACTGCTGCACGGATATGGCCTGGTTCGAGCACATTGTGCCGTGCGGCATTGAAGGGAAGGGTGTGACCTCGCTAAGCGAAGAGCTCGGCAGGCAGGTCTCCATACAGGAAGCTAGTACGGCATTCCTTAGCAGCTTCGCCAAAGTTTTCGAGTGCCGCCTCGAGGAACAAGCAGCGGCCGTAATGCAAGATTCAAACTGACAATATTTGGTAGATCAAATTAACAATTATTAAATTAGTTTTAAATCAATTTACTAGTCACGTTAATTCAGAAAATCTCGCCTTGTTTAACACGCACTTCTGGGTTCGGCCGTCTGACGGTAGCTTTCCACGCAGTTCCATCTCTAGACGACCCTGCTCCCGCTGCTCTGCCTTCCGCATACGACGCTCCTTCCGCGACTCCAAGGCACTGTTGAAGTAGCGTTCCCGAAAGTCTTCAGAGGGCGTGGGCACTTGGCTTGACCCGATTGACGCCGGATCCAGCGCACTGTACTCTGAGCACTTTTCGTAGGTGAGCAGCCGGCGGGAAGTATTGCCTGTCAAAGGCTGCTCTGAGTTGGCCACCAGTTGCAGACTCTGGTGCCGCGGCAGCATGTTTGCGTCGTAGTCTTCGCGGTGAAAGGGAAGCCAGCACACAAGGCGTCCTCCCAATTTTAAATGTCTTGCGGCGAACTCTAGCAGGTCACCGTACAGACTCTGCAGCGAATAGTGCGACGTGGACGGATAATGGACCATGTCATCTGTTCGGGCGATATCCTTTGGACTCCTTTTCGTTTCTACCTTTTCGGTGGCCTCTCGTATTCCGTATGGAGCTAAAATAGGAAAAACCGTTGATAATAATGATTTATATGAGTTTAAATAGCGACTATTGTCGTCTACCTACGATCGGTTATGATGCTGTCGAACGAGATCCGAGGATGCCACAAGGGATTGGAGAAATCCGCCACAACCACGTCCATGTAGCGGTCAGCGCATCCGTACTGCAGCAGGTTTGCCCGAATGCTCTCGTCCTTTTCGCGGACCTTCTGGGTAATGCGGCTCGGACGGCAGCGGGCATGCACCATCATGTAGTCGATATCGGCTCCCAGAACGTATCCACCCCACTTGGCGGCGCTGACTAGCAGAGATCCCGTTCCGACGAAGGGATCAAAGACGAGATCGCCTTCTCGCACCATCGCCTGGTTTGCCATTAGCAGGCTTAGCTGTGCATCCATGCTGGTGTTCCCAATGAACTTTCGCTGCTTCAGGGAGAGTTCCTTTATCAAATGCCGCTGTCCCGTGGCCAGGAGACGACCAAATAAAATGTCCTCGGGCTCCTCCGGCACTGCAGTGGGATCCAAGCCCCAGAACTCGATGTACCACCACTCCACCTGAGGATTTTTTAGGTCTACCGAGCCCTCGACTGGCAGGTAATCCATAGTCTCAATTTTATCGATCTTCTCCCGTTGACTAAAGTGCTTGTTGTAGGTCTCCACGGTAATCTTGAAGCTGGTTTCTGGACGGAAGTACTCCGCCAGTTCGTTCCGGTTCGTATCTACGTGGGCACGGAGGCGCTCATGGAACTCGGGCAGCTTTCTGGAGTGGGCGTATAGCTCGAACATGGCGCGGAGGGCAATGGAGCGGGATGCGTACAGCATTGCGGTCTCCTCGTTGGGGAATTCCACCAGCCAGAAGGGTTTCTGCGAAGTTCAATATGGTTAGCTGCACAGATATATTAACTTATTTTCGTGGGACCTACCAAGGTCTGTTCGGTAAGCCGCCGAAACTGAAGGCCAAACATCTTGACGATCGAATCAAACTCGGAAATTCGAAAATCAACGTGCTCCTGTGCGAACCACAGGATATACTTTCTCCACAAATTTGCCATGCTGCGACTTTAAGCTGACAGGGGCTGGAGTTACGCTTGCAATCAGAAATTGTCCTTATTTCTTAATGTTAAATTAAGCAATTTACTCAGCTCATTGTATGCCTTAAGTTTACGGATTTCGTCGTGGATTTGTTCAAGATTTTTATCGAAGTATCGATAGATACCTATTTATGTTTGATTTGAAAACATACAACAATTCATCGTTTATTTTAACTTTTGGTTATAAACTTTATTTTGGTTGCTTCATTTTGCAAATGAAGTCGAACGAAACAGCTGAAACATAAGAGACATTTTGTAAATTTTGGAATTCACTCTACACTCACTCAAACAATAACAAACATTTCAAAGTAAATAATAATAAAATTAACCCGCAATATTCGCATTTCTTGCTAGCCGATAGCTTGGCCAGAACCCATCCGCTTATCGATAGGGCCACCAATGTTTTGACAACTCTGCCGTCAACTCGGCCATTTTGAATAAATATCGTAGGCACACGTAGGCGAGCCGAAGATTTTTTATAATTTTCCGCTGCTGCAGGCCTCAAAAGCGCCCAAAGCAAGTAACAAAATCTACTTAAAGTGCCGGTGCATAGATATCCAAGCAATTGAACATGGCCCGTTACACGCAACGTCCGGAAAACGCTCTGAAGAGGGCCAATGGTGAGTGTGCTGAAAATTTTCCATGCGGTTGCCAAAGAGAGCGCCAGCGGCGGTCCGGTTGCTCTCTTACTCGGCCGCTGATGCTGCTCTGACTCTGCTGACCGCGACTCTCTTTCTGCCACAGAATTCATCGAGGTGGGAAAGCCCCTGCGGGCGCTGGACACCCTCCAGGAGGTGTTCCGCAACAAGCGCTGGAACTATGCCTACTCGGAGTCGGTTATTGAGCCGCTCATGTTCAAGTACCTGGAGCTGTGCGTGGAGCTCAAGAAGTCGCACATCGCCAAGGAGGGATTGTTCCAGTACCGCAACATGTTCCAGCTGGTGAACGTTAATTCACTGGAGAACGTGATCCGCGGCTACCTTAAGATGGCCGAGGCGCACACAGAGGCCGCCCAGGCGCAGTCCTCGGCGGCTGTGGCCGTGCTGGAGCTGGACGACTTGGACAACATCGCCACGCCCGAGAGCATTCTGATGAGCGCCGTGTGCGGCGAGGACGCCCAAGACCGCTCCGACCGCACCATCTTGCTGCCGTGGGTTAAGTTCCTCTGGGAGTCGTACTGCCAGTGCCTGGAGCTTCTGCGCGTGAACACGCACTGCGAGGCTCTGTATCATGATATTGCTCGCATGGCCTTCCAGTTTTGCCTGAAGTACAACCGCAAGAGCGAGTTCCGGCGGCTGTGCGACAAGCTGCGCAAGCACTTGGAGGACATCTGCAAGAGCAGCAACCAAACCACTGGCGTCTCGATCAACAAGGTGGAGACCCAGCAGCTGTGCCTGGACACCAGGCTGTACCTGCTCGACTCGGCCATTCAGATGGAGCTGTGGCAGGAGGCCTACAAGGCGATCGAGGACATCCACGGTCTGATGGCTCTGTCCAAGAAGACACCCGTGCCCAAGACCATGGCCAACTACTATCAGAAGCTGGCCATGGTCTTCAGCAAGGCGGGCAATCAGCTCTTCCATGCTGCAGCCCTGCTGAAGCTCTTCCAGCTGACGCGCGAGCTAAAGAAGAACCTGACCAAGGAGGATCTGCAGCGCATGGCTGCCCACGTTCTCCTGGCCACCCTTTCAATTCCGCTGCCGTCGGCTCATCCGGAGTTCGATAGGTTCATCGAGGCGGACAAGAGCCCGCTGGAGAAGGCCCAGAAGCTGGCTGTGCTCCTCGGTCTACCCCAGCCGCCCACTCGGGTGTCTCTCATTCGCGAAGTGGTAAGTAGCGAACTCGAATACCACCAACCAGGACTAAATAATCGATTCAAATTTTCCAGGTGCGCTTGAACGTGCCGCAATTGGTTTCGGAGGATTTCCGCAACCTGTACAACTGGCTGGAGGTAGACTTCAACCCCCTGAACCTCTGCAAGCGCATTCAGTCTATTGTGGACATCATCGAGGGCGGAAATCAAGAAAACAATCTGCTGACCGCCTACATTCAGTCGCTGAAGGACGTAACCATCATGCGCCTCATTCGCCAGATCTCGCAGGTGTATGAGAGCATTGAGTTCAAGCGTCTGCTGGAGTTGGCTAGCTTCTGCAACATCTTCGAGCTGGAGAAGCTTCTGGTTGAGTCTGTGCGCCACAACGACATGCAGATCCGCATCGACCACCAGAAGAACAGCATTTACTTCGGCACCGATTTGACCGAGAGCCAGCGTGAGTACCGGCCCGATGGACCAGCACTGCAATCCATGCCCTCCGAGCAAATCCGCTCCCAGCTGGTCAACATGTCCACCGTGCTGACTCGCGCCGTCTCCATCGTTTATCCGAACCGCGAGCGCGACCAGCGCGCTAAGCTGCGTACTCAGATGGTGCACCACTACCACGAGATCAAGGACCGCGAGCACCAGCGCATCCTCCAGCGGCAGAAGATCATCGAGGATCGCAAGGAGTACATCGAGAAGCAGAACAATGCGCGCGAGGAAGAGGAGGCCCGCCGTCAAGAGGAAGAGTCCCGCAAGGCCAAGCTGGCTGAGCAGAAGCGCCTTGAGAAGGAACAGGAGGAGAGGGAACTGAAGCGTCACCAGAACGAGATTCAGGCCATTCGCGAGAAGAGTCTCAAGGAGAAGGTGCAGCAAATCTCGCAGACCGCCCATGGCAAGAAAATGCTCTCCAAGCTGGACGAGGAAGGCATCAAGAAGTTGGATGCCGAGCAGATCGCCAAGCGCGAAAGTGAAGAGCTGCAGCGCGAGGCCAAGGAACTTCAGTCCAAGCTCAAGTCCCAGGAGAAGAAGGTTGACTACTTCGAGCGGGCCAAGCGCCTGGAGGAGATTCCGCTGTTCGAAAAGTACTTGGCCGAAAAGCAGGTCAAGGACAAGGAGTTCTGGGAGGCCACCGAGAAGACGCGCATCGAAAATGCGATCGCCGAACGCAAGGACGCCGTTAGCCAGCAGGAACGTCTCAAGCGCATGTATCCCGATCGGGATGAATACCTGGAGGCCCTCAAGAAGGAGCGTGCTTCCCTCTACGTCGAGAAGCTCAAGAAGTTCGAGATTGCCTTGGAGGCCGAGCGTAAGAAGCGTCTGGCCGAACGCGTTATTCGTCGTCGCGAGGAGCGTCGTCAGGCATTCCTTCGCGAAAAGGAGGAGGAGCGTCTACGCAAGGAGGAGGAAATTCGCTTGGCACAGGCCGCCGAGGAGCGTGCCGCTGCTGAGGCTCGCCGTCTGGAGCGTGAGGCCGAGGACGAGAAGCGTCGTGCTCAGTACGAGAAGCAGCGCGCCAAGGAAGAGGAGGCAGAGCGCAAGATCAAAGAGGACCGCGACCGTCTTGCCCGAGAGGTGGCTGTGGAGCGTGAGCGCAGCGAGAAGGAGCGCGACACCTGGCGTCCGCGAGGTGGCGACCGGCCCAACGCCCCTGCCGGCGGAGCCGGAGAGTGGCGCCGTGCGGCACCTGCACCCAGCGATCGCAACGAACGCGGAGGTGAACGCACAGAGCGCGGAGGCGAGCGTACCGAACGTGGAGGAGAACGCACAGAGCGCGGAGGTGATCGTATTGAGCGCGGAGGTGACCGCATGGAGCGAGGCGGAGATCGCATGGAGCGTGGAGGAGACCGTGACCGCAAGGACAACGAGGCAGCGGACTCCTCGTGGCGTGTGCGTCGGGAGCCCGACTCCCAACGTTCTGCTGCACCCAAGGACACCAGCGGTGCACCTCAGACACGGGATGACAAGTGGCGTCGTGGTGGAGACCGAGACCGTGAACGTGATCGTGACTTCCGCAACGACGGCCCTCGCCGGGACCGAGATGATGATCGTGACCGCGGTGGCTTCCGTCGCAACGACGGACCCCGTCGCACCGATGAGCCACGTGGCGAGACCGGTGGCAACTGGCGCGACGCTCCGCGTCAGAGTGATCGGGACAACCGTCGTCCTGCTGGCGATAGGCGTGATGCCGGACGTGACGCCGGACGTGATGCCGGTCGTGATGCCGGCCGTGATGGTCGAGAAGTACGCGGCGATTTGCGCGGACCTGCTCCCAAGGAAGCCGGCAGTGGTGCCAGCGGCGGTGGCGGAAACTGGCGTACTGCTCCTGGACCCCGTGAAGAAAAGCCTGCACCCAAGCGAGACCAGCCACAAGACAAGGGTGAGTAGTTTTAACTAGGCATCAGAGAGGTGTATTTTTATTAACAAATTCAAATTCTTTCAGAAAACAAAGCCGCCGATGATGGCGAATGGACCAGCGTCAAGCGCCGTTAAAGTGTTCTCCCGTGTCCTGGCGTCCTAATACGTAGTTGTCCCGCATTTTCCGTATATACACAACATATTAATCTTAATACGTTTTTCATTTTATGCGACTTGTACTTTATTGGAATAGAGTCAAGTTTGGCTCCGTATATCACATCTACCCAATGCTTGTGCCAGAGTTGGTCGGCGGTCAGTCCGCTGCTCATTAAAGTACTTTCGAATAAAATAACCATGTTCTAAATAATCAAAAGGGTCACTTGTTCATTTCTCTCAGGTATTATTTGGCAAATATTAAATTTTTAACATAAAAAATGAAGAACATACGGGGTTGAAATATCGAATTAATTAATTTAAAAATATTTACGTTGAAAAATATGAAGGAATGACATTCTATATTACCTTATGCTCTACATATATATACAGTTACAAAAATACAAATGTAAATTGAATTAAAATAGTCTGATATAAATAAATTTTACATAAATATATAGGCTTGGGGTTAATTTTACTTTTTTGGTAGAAAAAATATCGATGTATCTAAAAAGTTTAAAAACTCGATAGATCGATGTATCTCTACCTGTGGATGTATCGCCGCGATACGACAGTGCTCCCAAGTTAGCTCGTTTGGCAGATTTGACTATGAAATCCCAGTTCTCTGGGATTTTGGCTACTTATAAATATTATCAACAGCATAATTCTACAATAAATCCAACGTTATGGAGTTTAAAATATATCGCTTGAAGAGCAAAACATAAACTGATGCCAAACAATTATTTAAAAAACGATTTTTTGACATAGCCATTTATTTAGAAATCCGGCGCCTTTCGATTGGTTGGATTGGCCTGCACTGGCGACCGATAGTTGGCAGCACTGTGCCGCGAAACGAGTCCACGTGAACATATTTTGGGCAGTGTGAATCACAAACTTATGAGATAAACTGACCCAGGAGTTCTCCGGAGTGGCTTTGGCCAATATTAATTCGGGAGTGATTCGATTGTGACAGACGGCAGCCGCCGGGTATTGGCCGTTTTAAGTGAATTTGGGAAACTGTGCTTGTGTTGGTGCTGCGGACGCGGCGCTCAACATGTGAGGTTAAAGCAGACAGACAAACAGACGGCGGCAACGAATCTGAAAACAATTTGAATAGTCGTCTTGTACCGAGATTAACCACCAGCCGGGATCCGGTGCCGTGCACCACCTGCGCTTCCTAAAGGTAATATATGGCAAGGAATTGCCGCTGCCAGCTTCAATCTGATGAGGGACCGATGGGTGCTCCCGTGGGCAATTCGCAAGAAAGCGGGTCTGGCTGAGGGCTTCTAGCATTTCGTCTGCCAGGTGGATTTCTGCGAAAACGGCTTTCCAAACAAACTGTCCACGGTGTCTCGTGCGAATGGCTCTGATATGTGATAGTGAAGATCAACGGAGGTGTTCGTTTCAATTGTTGTTAAGCTCAAAAAAGCACATGGCGTGGCGGCGGCATTTACTCACACACACCCTCCTCGTGCGCGCACACATACACGTGGTCGGAGCCCAACACATGTGCGGCGCGCGTTCTCTTCTTCTTCTTCGGCCAGCAGTCGGTGTGTGTGCGCATGTTTGTTATTGTTGTCGGCAAGTGTTTTTTCTTGTCTCAATATAATTAACAATTCTGGATATAATTTTATACTGGCTACGAACGGCCATGGTTTGTTTCAGATCATTTTGTCAGTAGCTGTGTTGCCTGGTTTTTGTGGCTATAAATGTGTGCATAGGTGAGGGTGGGTGAGGGGAACAGCATGTTGCTTTCTCCTCTCAACGTGCCACGCAGGGTTTCTACTTCGATTAATATCTATTTACTCTATTTAATATTTTTTATTTTGTTTATTAAGGAAAATCGTTGAAAAATCTTTTCTTTTTTTTAACCAGATTTAAGTATTTTTCCATACGAAGCTATATTTGACTTCCTACTAAAAACAAAGTGTAAATTGCTGAGTTGGTAAACTTAAAAATGTTACAGCTGCTTAATTTGCATAATAAAAGGGTTAAAAGCATTTTGATCAACGATTTTAAAGCAAAAGCTATGGTGTTCTGCTTGTTAATTTGAAATAAAATATGAAGTTTGCTAAAGAGCAATGTTAGATTGTTTAATATATATTAAAATGTATTAAATTGATTTATATTTTATATGTAAATATCTTTGATTTCCTATTAAAGATCATGTTTTACTCGATTTAAATTGTGAATATAAAATTTATAATTTTTTTATCAGCTTCTGCGTATACTGTGGCAGCACTGGCGCCGCGCTGGAGTGACCCAATAGGTGCAAACTTTGCCGGGAAATTCAAACTGCGATAAACACATTGACGCATTTTAATTCGCTGGAGTCTTTATTGTGATGATTGTAATGTAATGTAAATTCTTTTAACAATTTTAATCTACTTGTCGGTCTTCTTCCTCTGCTTCTTTTGGCGTGGAACACGACGTGGTTCCATGAGGTCATACTTGTCACGCACCATTCCTGAAATGGGACAGCGCCTCTTCACAAGATCCGTCATTTGCTGCTCCACAATATCAGCCACAGCGTCCGAAAGCTCTACGAATGACTCCACGAAAATGTTCCTGGCCTCCAGATCCTTGAGCTGATGTTGCAATTGGCTGTTGGTGCCAGTCAGCATGAAATAGCCCGAATTGCCGAAGAACTTGGGCGGCACTGGGCCTGAATCCCCACCAGAAGTCGGGGATATGCCAGCATTTGCTACTGCTTCGTCGCTAGGAAGAAATACATTGTCCAAATCCTGACGTTTCCGATCCAATGACGAGTATTGTTCTTCGTCTTTATCCAAGGCATTTCCTAGCTCACAAGTATTGCGAGTTCCTTCTGGGATTCCACTACGTTGATGGGCTGCCTTCTTCTTTATAAACTTTTGACTGTATGTGATAGTTTTATCTTTATCTTTATTCGACGGCGTCACAATCGGATGCCTGTGCTTTGCCAAGTTGTTATCTACAATGTCGCTGGTCTCTAGTTTCCCAGACAGCTTTTCCCTCTCAACCAAACCTTCGCTGGGAGAAAATATCTTGTGCAGATCCGTCCAAATACTATCAAAATCCTCCTCTTCGTCAATGTCAATTAATCCCGATATAGAATTTTGTTCTTCATATTTATCCAAGGCATTTCCCAGCTCCCAGGCATTGCGAGCTGGGGCTCCATCACTTTCCATTACTTTCTTATTTACATACTCGTCGCTAGGTGTGATGGTGTCCTGTTTCTCTGGCGGCACAATCAAAGGCCTGTTGGTGTTCTTTGCCAGGCTCCTGTTTATGATCCTGTTCTTTAGTTTACCGCACTGATTTTGCCACTCAACTTTCGGGGATATGCCACCCTTTGCTACTGCTTCATCGCTAGGAGGAAATATCTCGTCCAGATCCTTCAATATTTGATCCAATTTTGCATGATCGAAGGTGCTTACCAGATTCGAAGAAGAGTGTTGTTTTTTCTCGGTATCCAAAACATCAGTTCCCAGCTCCCCGCCATTGCGCTTTCCTTTTGAGGTTTCATCACGGCGATTGGCTGCTTTTTTCTTTACCAACTTGTTACTGCTCCTTAGATTATCGGACCTCGCTTCCCACTCAACATTCGGGAACTTGCCATCGTCTGCTACAACTTTGTTCCTAGAAGGAAATATCTCGTCCAGATCCTTCCATATTTGGTCCAACAATTCATCATCATCGATGGCGCGCCGTAAATCCGATGAAGAGGTTAGTTCTTCGTATTTATCCAAAGCATTTCCCAGCTTCCAGACTGCTTTCTTCTGTACAAACTCATCATCTTTCTGCGACGCCGTCACAACCGGAGGTCGGTTCATGTCCTTAGCCAGGTTCTCGTCTATGTCGACCCTGCCTTCCTGATTACTGGACTTTTTCTCCTGATGATTTGTCAGCTCTACTTTCGTGGCACTCTTCTTAACGGAGGCCGCTTTGCGCTGGCGCCTAGTTTTCACCTTCTTGGGCATTATTTTCGGTCCTTGTTTTCTTAACCAAACGATGTGGCCTGCCTGATTTTTGTCTTCCGAATAAAATTATTTAGAATACTTGCCATTGACAGATGATAAATATTTGACAGCTTTGGCATAAAAAGGCAGGGATGCCAGATTATCCTTTGGCCTAGTGAAAATCTTTAAATTAATGCTTGCCTATTTTCAGTTAATTCAGAACACCTAATTGAATCGTAATGGACTCTCGAATGCTAAACGTATTCCAGGAAGATCCCTTTGAGGGAAGCTTTGCTAAATATGAGACCGAACCTGACTTTTGGTCACCCAATAATGAGTAAGTTTAGTCTGCCGTTAACCGTGAGTAAGAATAAACTCATGACATACTGCCATCTCCCCCAGTCTTGAGCTGACAAGCACACTGAACGGCATCCTGCCCATCGCGCCCACAGACGAATCTCTGCTCACGCCCAGCCGGGAGGAGGATATGCAGAACAGAGAGAACCTGGTAGGTTTGGCTCAAGCGGCGTTCATGTGGTCGGTCTTAGATTCTATAAGTATCGATTCTTTGAACAGCTGATCTACAGTGACTTTGTGGAGCAGCAGCTGGACGGCGAGGATGCCAACCTGCTCAATGCCAAGGTCTACAGTGAGGTGGAGGCGGTCTACGATCAGCAGCGCCACATTAGCGCCCTCGTGGACTTTGACAGGGAAGATGATACCCACGACGAGGATGATGTGCGGAGCCAGTGCAGTAACTCCACATTCCGCACGCGCACGGACAGTTCCTCAATTGGTGACTACGAGTCGCATTCTAGTGACTACGAAGACGAGTACGATGATATTGTCGATGGGGACCTTAACAATGGCACAGTTCCCAGCTTGCATCAAACCGTCATTAGTGAGCGCAAGATGCGTACCTTGAGCACCAATACCATTACCTCGGAGACTGACGCCTTCGGTCTTAATATTGATGTAAATAACTTCGACTTGGCTGATTTCATCACCAAAGATGACTTTTCCGTGAACGTCAACGCTTGTCGCAAGAAAGAGGCAATAAAAACGCAAGCACCAGCTGTAAAAATTGCTGAGACAGTGAGAGCCACAGCCATAGCTCCGGTTCCTGCTCCTGTTCCCACTCCCGCTCCCACTTCTGCTCCCAATCGTCCCCTAAAAGTGGTGGCACCAAGGCCCTCAGCAACTCCTTCCAAGGGTCTAAATTCGGATGATGACGACTCCGACTCGATCATCGATGTCGAAACTGTGGATGTTGTCGATGTGGACGAGACCTTATGGGCAACTGGCCAAGCCACCGATGATTTGTGCTTTGTGGACAACGTGAAGGCCGATCCTTCCTGGTGTCCCAAGACCAACAAGAAGCCGTCAGTGCCACCTGTCAAGGAGGTTAGTCCTAACACTAACTAACTAAACTAAACATATCATAACTAACTTATTTCTTATATCCACGCAGCATAAATCAGCACCGCAGCAGGCAGAAGCCCCGGTTATAGTTGCGAGCAAGCCAAAGACAGCAGCAAACATATGTCTGGTGCCCAACAAGAAACAATGCGAATTTCTTAAGCGAAAGGTTGGCTCCTCGGTTACGAGCAAGACGAGCAAGTTGGCAGCCAAAAAAGCGCATGATGCCACAAAAAATGTGAGCAACAAACAGCCGGCAGTAAGCCAAGTTCAGGGCAAGGGACTGGGCTCGGGTGGAAAGAACTTGTCGCTGCTGAAGCAGGAGAGGGAAGCCGCTGCAGCAGTTGATGCGTCTGTACCACCTTCTCCAACAATTACGCCATCACCAACGCCCACAGCCACACCCACTCCTTCTACGGCAACGGCTACAAAGCGAAAACTCAACCTAGAGGAGTACAAACAGCGCCGTTGTGGCGGCGCAGTGGTTATCCCCAAGACGAAACCCACTCCAGCCAAGCAGGCAAAGCTTGAAGCCCCCTCACCATCGCCTATCCCTGCTGTAAAACAAACGCCATCGCCCCAAAAAGCTGTTATAGCCAACATAGTTAACAGTCTAAAGTGCCCCAGCAAAGAAGCCAATGCGGTGCCCATGGACCCAATTACCGTGGCCAAGAACAAGGTGTTGCGCATGATAGAGATGAAGCGCGCTCAGCAACTCAAGATCATCGATTCACGCGTGTCAGCGAAGGTGCCGCGCGTAACGAAGCTGCCGCCACTCAAAGATATTGTCAAAGATACGTACTGCATGGAGGTGGATCCAGAACCGACTCCTGCCCAGCAGAGCAATAAACTCCACCCGGACTACGAGGAGATCATCATTGTTTCAGTCAGCTGCAACACGGACATAACGATACCGCCGAATCAGCTGAGCAAGGCCTCGCCGCGCTCGTTGCTAAAGTCATCGGTTCTGCTGTACAATATATCCAACGGGCAGGATGCTAACAAGAACATGAGCAACTCCCTTATAGCTAGTATACAAAGCGAGGTGGTCAGACAGACCAGCTGCACGGCTCTCGCCTCCTTGACACAAAATGCTGCGGCGGCGCAGACTTCGACTGATAAAAATGTTCAGCATGGCGAGGACATGGTCATCATGCACTTGCCCAAGGATCGGATGCGCAAGACCCTTGTGAGCATGGCCACCCAAACAGATCTGCAGCCCGAATTCCCCCTTCTGGCGCTCCCAACCGTAAGGAAGTCTCGTGAGCGAACGCGACGGAATTATCGAAAGCGACGGTGCCATAGATCAGCTTCGGGCTCAAACGGCTCAAGTTCCTCGAGTTCCAACACGGACTGCAGCAGCTTGGCGAGCTCTCGGTCTCGGTCCAATTCCATCGAACAGCTGCGCGACCTGGAGACATCCGCCACTGGTGGCGGAAGCAGTATTGGCCACGGCGGCGGTTATTCATCGCGTAGCACGCACCGCCACCGCAGCTCGGTCAGCTCATCATCATACTCGGAGGCTGGGAAGTACGAACGCCGGCAACGTCGCACTAGTTACAACAAGCGGCGGTCTAAAAACCAAAAAAGAAGCTCATTTTCCACCTCTGGATCTGCCTCCGAGAACAGTGATCGCGAGCGCAGTCGCAGCCCGCATCGCAGAGTACAGCGCTCGCGCTCTCGCTCCAGGTCAGACACACGCTGTCAAAGTAACAACAATCGACGAGGATTCACGGACCGCAACGTATCACAGCCGGCTGTGGAAGAGCGCCGCATCGTTTACGTGGGTCGCATTGAGCAGGAGACTACCAAGGAGCTGCTGCGGCGCAAATTTCTGCCGTACGGCAGCATCAAGCAGATAACAATACACTACAAAGAGAATGGGTAAGCAGCCTCAAAGCCAGACAAATATGTTATCCAAGCATTACAGTTGGCGTTTATTTAATTTCTAGAATGAAGTACGGCTTTGTGACGTACGAGAGAGCGCAGGACGCATTCACAGCCATAGACACGAGTCCCAGGGACCCGCAAATCAACATGTATGATATTAGCTTCGGCGGCAGGCGTGCCTTCTGCCGCGCTTCCTACGCTGACTTGGGTGAGTTGATAGAAAGCATAGCATATATTGTGATTTTCTAATTTTATCTAACGTTGTTTTTCCTTTGTAGATAACGCTGGTATCAACAATTACCACACGTACGTGTTTCCCCAAGAGACCCCAGCTCCGAAGGTGCAAGAGGAGGATTCCTTCGAGGCGTTGTTGCGGAAAGTGAAGGCGAAGTTAAATTCTGGCAAGCCTGCGCCCTCCGAGGCGGCACCTGCTGCTTTGGAAGCACAGCCTGTAGCCCAGAATCAGGACCAGAAATGACATATTGGCAGAAAAAGGCTAACATTCGTATTTTTTCATATATATTTATATATTCAGAGAATGTGAGAATGTGTCCTCTACTACCTGCTTGTATCTTTCTGCATAAATAGTAGACCAATCCCCTAAGTTTCTAGCTGTACAACCGAAAGGCCTGATTATGATTCATAAATAATCATATTAACTAGTTGACAGCGACAGCAATTTACACACTAGGATAAATTTAATGACCGATAATGAAAACAAAAAACGGAAACAACAAGAAATTGAAACGAAAATGGAATTGTGATAACCGCGTAATGCATACAAAGTCATTTATTGCATGTAAGTTAGCAGAAGATCCATAGAAATAGTTAAACCAATCCGATAAGAGCTTCGTAACAATCTATCAATCAATTAAACCACCAAACCAATGGAACTGAATACACAGAAACAGCCACCCAGCCACTATAATAGCAGTAAAAACAACGAAACAGGTAACAAGGACGGACAAAAGCCGTATATATTAAAAACACAAGGAAAAATACAAATAAAATATTTGATAGAGAGCAAGGAACGCGCATGCAGCATGTGTCGGCCACGAATTAAACTGTTGATAACTAAACTTTGATATTAGTTTGTAAAGAGAATATTTTGTACGTACGTTTAATTTAATCATTGAAAAGCAACCAACCAACCATCAACTACTAAAGCTGCACTTAACTCTTACTACTTATGTTTAGAATCCGGCAAACACAGACTGATAGACAGATCAGTTGAGTTTCTTTAGTTTTTTTTATAGAATTTTTTGAAATTGTCCAAGTCATGGAACTGGACTGACTTTGCTTAAAGCCCGTTATTGATTTAGGAACTTTACGCTTTCGTTAGCTACAATTAAACAACAAATGAGTTTAAACAATGCCGAAGAACACTATGAAAGACGCAAATATTTGTAACTTAGGCGCAAAGAAAACGTATTTTTAGTATGAAACACAAATTGTTCTTTAAGTTCTTTTGTACTCTCCTCGTTTTGATAATTAAATAAAACCTTGCTAGTTTCAGAAAAATGAATTAACATTGAGTTTATTTAATATATAGATGGGGGATTGTTTTTATTATTTATATAAAAACCAACTCAGAAAGGCTGCATATGATCGATATTAAATTCATTCCAAGCACAAACTGCAACCTTTCGAAGTTTGCTTTTTTGTTATTCATGGTTTTTCTCCCTTTCAATTATCATTTATGCATATGCAAATTTCGGGAACTGCATGGAATGCATGCATTAATTAGGTCCGAAATATATGTTGCGACTGCGGGTCAAGGTTTGTTCGTTATTTTGTTGCAAATAATTTCACTGCAAAAGCAATCAACTGAAAAGTTTGCGTTCCCGTTCGAATGAAAAAGGATATATGTATGTAAGCTGCATCTATTGCTGCATTTGAGGGCTCCAGCAACAATGACAGAGGGCACCGCTGTTCCAGGAAGACCGCAACAATGGTTGGGGATTGGATCAAGCCAGTCGGCTACCAGGTTGGTCATCTGATTGATTCGGATTGCTCGTCCTTTGGGGCCATGGCATCCTTTGTAAGCGCTTTGTGGTGGTTTTGCGAATGAAAGGGCGATAGCCCCGACGATGAGGTCTTTAGTGGCCACAGCAGACAAATAACGAGAGTTAATGGTGATGGCGGCGTCATTACACAACGCTGCTCAAGTAAAGTCGCTCGTTTCGGGATAATTAAATGGGGTGTGTCTGTTTTCGCCGAGCCCAATGTTAATCGCCGACTTATTGGTCAGTCTAATTGGCATCAGGCAACATCAATACGTTCCTGCGATATCGCAATATCAGCAACACGTGAAGAGGACCCTGTTAAGCGCTTAGTTCCTCCCAATTATTGTGTGTAATTTGCAAACTTTTCCAGACCAACACTATTTCTGTTGGCAAAATGCTAAGCAATTAATTACATTGTGTTTACTGTAAAGCATATGTTGTTATTGTTAAGCTGGTAAACAGGGGAAACAACTAAAACACGTACCCGCCCCGTGGGACGTAGGGTGTGTGTGCGTGGGTAGTGGTGAGGCTCGCAATAAAGGCAGGCGGGGAAGAACTATGTCGACACAATGCGATTGTGGCAGCCTTTGTCTGTGAAAGGGAAAAAGAGTAAAACTGAATTTCAAGGAGCTGTGCTGTGTGAGCTCCTCCCCTGTTCCCCTCCGGTCTGACTGTTTGTTTGTCGATGCCATCTTATGGATGAAAAGTGTCATTTGCAAACGCTTTCAAGCTACGTAAACAACAAGCGGCATATCAAAAACAGTCGACATTTGAGTTTTTATGCTAGGTAGTGAAGGGACTAAGCAAATAATTGGCGGCCTATAGTTAGTTGAGTGCAGTAAAGATGGGAATTAATGTTATTTTTATTATTTTTCTTTAATATTCTGAACTTTCCTAGCTTGTTATTTGATATTGAAAGTTACCAATTTCCGAGACGCCTCAAAATTTTTCAATAATAATAAGTTTTTAGTTGCATACAACTTTCAGTCTCTTGATGGCCTCCCAACCTTGTTATTGGATAAGAAGTTGACTCGAGCTTGCATTTTTGCTTCTAATGAACCCTCCCTCTGAAAGTAATTCTTTTGTATCTTATTTGAAATTCCCGCTGCCAGGTTGTCAGTGGGGAATGGCCAGCACAAGCGGTGCAGTTGACACCTTCTCCTCCTCCTCCTCCTCGTCCTGGGAATTGGATAAAGAATTCGCGTTATATTGAGAGCCTGTCTAGCGACAGTTACACTTCGAAGTGCTTGTTGCCCACGACTTGGACTCCATTCGCAGCACCTGCGCCTGCGCCAGTCCCACCATCTTTTTGGCCCAATCGTTTGGCCAAATTGTGTTGTGGTTTCAGTTCGGCTTTTGGCACTCAACAGTGCGGCGGTTTCTCCTCGCAAGGCGCTTCTGTTCGGGCTGCGAATCAACAGTAGAGTGCGAAGTCCCAGAAGTGAGAATCTGTCGGCGTGCGAATATCACTTATGGACACGAGCAAAGATCCTGGAGCGGGGTAATGCGTGATGCGGATGTGTCGCCTCGCATGCTGAATTGACTTAACTGACCCAGCACGTCATCCACCTTCTTGGACAGCCAGATTCAGCATCCAAGGTAGGCAGAGCATTCGTAGGCAAAGTACTTTAATTGAGAAATTCCCTCGTTCGGCGCCACGCAACAACATATAGTACTAGTGATTTATGGGCCAGTCCAAAACGCAGAGCATTAATCAGGCCGCAACACACTAAAGTCACGTGAATGTCGAAGCAAAAAGGAGCCTTAGTCCCCAAGCCATGCCATCGGGTGTGTGTGTGCTCTGATAAATGCCGGGCATTAGTTAAAACTTGAACAAAATGTGGTCCGTTTTTGGGCCAGAGACGCTTCTCGGTATTCATGGCTTTGGGCCTTGGAGGCGACGCGACGATTTCAGGCCCACGAGGACCAGAAATGAGAATGGAAAACTCATTTCCCGTCGTCGCCAAAGCAACGCAAATTGAATATGGTTCGTTTGGGCTGCGATTTTGCGTTTGCTTAGCCCTAAACAGGATATTGTTTTTAGGACGTTGCCGCCTCCCAGCCAACGAAAAGGGAAATTAGCATTTTAGGCGGATTTATACGGCGGTTAAGAAGCGGTCTTGCCACGTCCGCCCAGTCGTTTGATGTCCATCTCCATGCAGGCGCCCGCTCCATTTGTGTCTGACAGGTTAATTAGGCCCTCGGAGCAGTTGTGGAGCCGATGCAGCCCTTGAAAGCGCCCAAAAACTGCCCCATTCCGCCTGGCCTGCGATTCATGAATCCCATCCAGCGCCCCGCACGTGACCAATGGAGGTGAACGTGCTCCAGGACCTAACTGGGCAATCGGCCATCTGTCCCCAAACGAATGAGAAACGTTTTATGGCAAATATTTATATTGAATTTGATTGGTTTTTGTTTCGGTTCGATTTGTTGATAGCACACGCTCCGAATTTGTCCAGTAACTCACCGTGGCATTAAACGAGGGGGGTACTTTGGATGAAAATCAAACATAAAGGCCACAGTTCCCAAAAAAAAAATGCTGGGAATGCATAAATCAAACGTTGGTGTTGTCCCCCAAAATATGTGACTAGTTTAAACCATATAAGTAGGCTATAAAATCTGTTTTAAAAATCAGCTTTAAGAAAATGAGAAATTTTGAAAATGGAAATGAAACAGTCTTTGAATAAAAATAAAAATAATTAATTAGAGAGGATATAAATAGATATATTGAAAACATCAAACATTGCTGCTACTACTTTTTGCTTTCCCTGATTAAATTATCCCACTGAATAGCTGTGGATTAAAGGATAATTTAATGCTGTTGTAGGAGAGTCGTGTTGCTTTCCAGCAAGGATGCAAAAAGGCTGTGGTCGCAACTGTTGCACAAACTCCTGCACATACCCCCTTTTGGCCAGCCACTAATTAGCATAAAGCGAACAACATGGCCATTGGCCACCCGGCAAAACAGTGATTCAACGGAATGTGTGAGAGCCCTCGGACTTAACAATTATTATGGCCAATTAGCCTCATCCACAACATGCTGAGATAAGCCCGTGGCAACAGCGTATCCCTGCATCAATCAGCTCATTAGGTTATGCAAAGAAGTGCGTATGCCTGTGCTGGCAATCAATTAAACTGATTGCCTCACTGCAGTGCCGGAAATTGATCAATTATTGAACTGATTGCGGGGTTCTCAAGGGGTTCTCCCTCAACACATCCAATTCTATAGAATTGTTGCGAGTACTAATTTATGTATATCCTGTTTAGGGGAATTTACAATTTGCATTTCCAGCGAAATGTATCGTAATGGATCAGATTAAGAGCTTAACCAAAGTAAACAAATCAAATGTGTGGAAATGAACTCATCCAAATGATTTGCAACTAGTTACTTAGTAAGTCTTTTATGCATAAATGAGGTTCAAATTAATGAAATGAATTCGTACTAAAGCTTTTAGGTATAATCTCACTTAGATACTCTTTCTTTATGCTAACTCTTTTAATTAGCTTTAATTTCTAAATTAAATTATTTTCAATGATGTTTCGGTATCGCACTTAAAGCATATTGACATAAAGCCACTCGCTTACAATCTCACAATGTGTACAGAACCACTTAGTTACCTGAAGCTGTGTATTTGGAGCCATGACAACACATTAAAGGTGTCCCTGCTGATTGACTTTCATGTCTAGGAAACCTTTCCGGAATCCTCGAATTCGGCCATACACACATGTGTGAGGGGTCTTAGCAGCATTCCGAATCACTTGAACTTGGGTCCTGGCGGCCCAGCATCCTCTGCTCCGCATTCCCGACGAGCCGTAAATCTCATTTTCAGTCTGTTTGCCTTTTGCCTTCGACTTAAGCCAAGGCTTTGAGCTCTTGACTGCTGGCTTCCAAACACTTGTTTGCCCAAGACGCAGGCCAAGGGGAAGGGCATGTTTACCCTGCCCGAGTGCCATCTCGTGCTGAACTTCATCTTTAAAACGCACCCAAGTCCAGCCGCCAGAAATACAAAATACTTCATAATGTAAATGTGTGTTTTTGAGAAAAGTAATGGTATTTATTGATCAAAAATAGTTTCATTTGTCTTACAAGAATAGCAAGTTTCTGGAGTCACTTTTACCTAAGTTTGAAGTTTCTTGTTATTTTTATTTCTCTAAAAATGCGAAAGCCAAGTTTAGACTTCTCTTTAATGGCTCCTTTTCCTTTTGCAGTTTCGCTTGCTTAACCCCAAAGGTATTCGTGTATGTGGCAGCTTTAAAATTCTCCATTCGGAAATGGACAGTTTCCTGCTCTTGTTTGACAGCATAAATAATGAAAACTTTAAGCCCACAGAGTCCGGCACTTGCTATTGCCAAGAGCTGGGGAAAGTTTTGCTGTTTGCCATCATACCGAACAAGGCAGAATTGCAGTTTTCCTCTTTCTGTGTTGACTCTGTGAAAATTGCTCTCGAGCGATGCCTCGTTTTTGCCCCATTTCTATGGCTTCTGTTTATGTTGCTCTTCAGTTTGCATTTTTCTTATGCGGATTCCTTTATAACGTTCTGTACGCACTGCACGTAGCATCTAATTGGCAACAAAATATAATAAAAAGAGAAGTCATTTGACGCCCTCAAGAATTGCATTTGCCAAGGTCAAAAAGCAAATAATACCAATATGGTTTTTGGTATAAATTAAACTTTGAATGAGATTTGCAATCTAATAATTGTCTTGCCAGGAAATAAAGATATCAAAGATAAACTATTTAAGCGTAGCCTAAAACACTATAACAAAAATATATATATATGTATATATAATTGCTTTTACGATGGCCGGTGGCCCTCAAAGGAGGCAACCCAGGAAGACCGCTCTTGTCTCCTCCCTCCTGCAGACAATAAACAGCGGACTCTGCCCCTCACGAAGCAAACAAACCTTTTTTATGGGCCTGTGTTGTTATTATGTTATCACCCACGACCCGCATGGCATGGTGCCTGGAGCCGGGAGCCATCGGTTAGCTGGAGGTGCTCGGAGCGAGGTGCCAACGCTTATCATAACATATGCAATAATAATCCACTGCCATCTGGCCCAGCCACAAAGGACGACATAAAGTTTGATAATAAAGACGAAATGTGGCCGCAGAATTGGCCGGCGGCTCGCCGCCTTTGCCAGAAAAGTTTACTATGTTTTCCCCAAACCTGACCAAAAATAAACCAAGCTCATCCCCATCACATCGACTGGGAGGCATATGCCAGTCGGAGGTCCCAGTGATTGGCATTTATGAGTCATGGCTGTCCGCTTGACTAGCAGGCCCATTAGGGGCAATTATTGATGGTGGCCCAGTGTATTGGTAGCTGAGAAGGGGGCGGAAACCCCAACCTGGACACGCTGGCGCCTAGAAGGCATCCAGAAAAAAGAGAGAGGCAGCTGCTTCTGTAATTGACTGCTTGCTTAACTAATCAGTGTGTATAGTGCCCTTTAAGAAATGTAAGGTTTAATGCAAAAATCAGGACTTTATTTTAAAATTTTACCTGGAAAATTGAGTCAGCCAGACTTGTAAAATTTAATTCCTTAATTCTCTAACGACTGCACTTGTATTGACTAATTAAGTTTAAATTTAAATTGGCATTTAATTCCCCGCAGGACAGCGCATACACAATATGTCAATAAATGGAAATGGATTTCGTACAATAAACGAGAAATCCGGCATTAAAACACGCAGACACAATGACTGTGCATTCGGTTGTGTATTTAATGCAATTGTGAAGTTTCACATGGGGAACAAAAAGTGTAATTAATGGCTCGTGTTAAACCCCAATCAGGGCGGGAGAGGAAGCCCAAAGAAAGCGGGTCCTTTGAGCTGACAAAATGGCAAAAAACGGTGGCAGCCAAATGGCACACGAACTTTTCGCAAATTACTTCGCGGGAGACAGCTCAACTCAGAAGCCTCAGATGCTCCACTATCTGTGGTCTTTAGTCTTCGTATTTATCCTTCGTGAACCCCACATCCTTTTTGGCCGGTCCTGTGTGTGCGAGAGTAAAAACTTTGTGTAACCAACTTGTGGTCTTGGCTCCGGCGACAAGCTCTTTCCACTGCCGGCCGCCGGATCCGGCTTCTGTCCTTCAGTCCCAGCTCATGCATGCATAACTAATCCCCGGCATGTCCTGCAGCTGTAATGAAATGCTCTACACGCCGCTCTTACATCTCCATGTAAACTCGCTTGGCTTCGTAGCTTATAGAGCGTTAATAGAACTGTACGGCAAACACGGAGAAGTAAGCTTGAGTATTTTATTTAAAAATTAATCTTAAATATTTCGAAAAAATCATATTAAAATATTATTAAACAAATTCTTGAAATGGCTTCTCTGAACCTTAATCTTAAATATTTCGAAAAAATCATATTAAAATATTATTAAACAAATTCTTGAAATGGCTTCTCTGAACCTTAATTGAAATGTGAAATTGTCGATACGCTCGACCCTTCAATTTTTCCCACAGTGTATCCACTGGGTCTAACGCCTCCGTTGACATCTGGCCGGATGATGGTCCTTGATGCCTTGATGCTGCGATGCTTGGCTCGCAGGAGGAAGCAGGATCTTCTGACTTACCGAGTGGCTGGCTGGCTACGGCGATTATTAATGCAAAACAATTAGCGTGATGTGAAGCGCCTTTAACACTGCCACAGCCATTACGCAATTTGTCGTCAAGCTAATGGAACGGAATAAAGCAGTGAACAAATTTCGCAATCAATTTGCAATCCTGACGGGCCAAAACGAGCCTTAAATACCCCCCATTAATATTGCATAACGTTTAAATGGAATCTGTCTGGATTCTCAAGTACATGCAAGGCATTGTAAATGTTAATTATATAATTTCCTTGGAAACGAAATGAAACAATTAAAGCGTATGTGTTGTATTTCGGAATTTGAGAAAATTTAAAAGGTAAAACAGGGGCCTACCTTTCACCATTTTAGCCTGTTTTTTTTATTAATATTTTTATTTGCCGGCAGTATGTTTATTTTTCAAGTGAGTGTATGTACCTGATACTCATAAAACACTCCAGTCTGTGTATGTAACTGGAGTGGGGAGAAGTCTTAATGGGTTATTTTTGCTTTTTGCAACATGTTCTGAAATTAATTTCGGTTATTTTATCCGGACATACCTCTGGTTTCCCACGTTCGGTCGAAGTTTCCCCCAGTCATTCAGAGAGCTAACCAACACCCGTAATCTGGGCAACCATTTTTTAAGGACTCTGTATTTTGTTCAGCTCTGGCATTTAATATTCCTGGTAAAAATAGCTATTCACTTACATCACTCGGATACATTTTGGCACAATTTAAGCCCCAGTTGAAAAGCTCTTCCAAACGGAAGTTGCACTATTATCGGGATGGACCCAGTACTAGAAACTGCATTTCATTTAATTGCTTTTTGTTTCGAATTCATAATTAAACCAAAGCGAATGGAATCAAAGCTCTGTTTTCAGGCTCAGGGGATTTGCAAGCTATGAAATGCATTTCTAACTAATATTTTGAAAAGCACACTTCGTCCTTTTCTCAGAATACTTATTCTCAGGAGACCGTTTGAAATCAAATTGGTTTAATTAGTGGCTAACAACAAACAGCAAATGTTTATTGCTTCCAATGATTTCGAATTGATTTGCATAAGAAATCCAGACGATGGCTGACTTCGGGGCTTGTCGTCGCCATTTAAATTACGTTTGGAACAGCCGTTTAATTCAATTAATTGAAAGCCCGAACGGCTCTTAATTAAATGCGGTGCCTCAAGAGGACGAAAGTGAAGGAGTCCTTGGCCTCGAACTCGATTGCTTGGTCGACGATAATTGTATGAAGGCCAAGCTGGCTAATGCAACGACTTGCTGAAATATGAGATTGAAATTGAAGGCAATATCGAAATTAATCTCGTCCTTAGAATTCCTCACTCAACCCGTCCTAGCTGGAGGCCCCTTTTCCAAGTGAATAATCAAGATGGAGGCAAAATGGAAATATTTAGACTACGCTTTAAGGTCCTCGGAGGCCGCAGAAGCTCGTCTGGGCCCATTGCCTATTCAGTGAGTGCCCTAAACCACATTGGATTATTGGTCTTGCTTCGCATAAGACAAACAATTTTGACTTTCTCGAATTTAAATAGCCTTTTAAGCGCCAGGCAGCAGGCAGGAACGACAACACAAGAATTGAATTTACGTAGTCCCGGAGCGAGGAGGAATGTGCTTGATTGTGTACATGTATTTCGGCAGAGATATTTCGCTTTTCTTTTATTCTCTCACTTATATCTTTCTGAAGCATTATCAGCAGAATAAACAATGAAATTTTGTGTAAACAATGCGCACGGCCCTCAGAAGTATGCCACGCGAAATGGCAGGGCGGCATTGCAGGAGGAGGGCGAATCGCTCCAACTTTCTCACCTCGCAGGATACGAAAAAAAAAACACCTAGGCATGAATGTATGTGCCATACATACGAGTACACATATATAATGTGCGTATATTGCAAATGTTTCCCAGAATCCTGGCTAACGGGAATGGTTGACATATATACGAGTTTTTTATTAAATAATTCTTATTATTGGATTTACATTTTTTTAAGGTTAATCCCCGGGCTATAATGAAAAACGTGTCCTTTAGCCTCATCACACATAGCAAGCTCTAAAGGCTTGGGTTTCAAATTAAAATTTGCATATAGTTTATTTACAATAAATAGAGTCCTTTAATAAACATTTCTGTTTGAATGTTAAATGTACATATTTCTCTTAATGTTTTCCTTTCAAGGATATGAAACTTGTCTTATTCCTTATAATGGATTGTTAGCCACAAAAGGTACATCTCACAGGCATTTATCTAAGCATAAATGCCAAGCTCCAAGGCATACGCATATAATTTTCTGTCGTTTTCGAATTAATTGACTTAAATTGAGGAGGCTTTCTCGGCAAGAGTCCTGCCTCCAGCCGGATGCAGGCAGGCTCATCCGTTAGCTAGAGAGGAGATGATGCGCCTCTTTGGCGCCCCGGTAAGTAGGCCAAGTAAATAGAGCCCCCGCCGAATCATAATCGTGTAGCGAAAGTAATCATGATAATAAAGTGTAGCCAGCCAACTTGGCTAATTGGCGTTCATTCATAAGGGCCGCACAGATTTGGCCAACAGAGACAGCGAGAGAGACAACAAAGAGAAAGTGCTCTCCAGCGCCTGCGCCACTTTCTCTCGTCCTTTCACTCTCTGTATCTCTCGCTGAGCGTATCCTTGGTAAATGGTAAACAATGCCTGCATCCAAAACATTTTCAGTTGCTCGCGGGCCGTGCCGAATAAAGGTTGTTGGTTCAAGGGGGCGACGCCAATTTTTCCGGGCCGGGTCGGGAATCAGACGAAAACGTAAATAATTGTTACAGTGGCCATTGCATATCTGTGTGTGTGTTTGAGTGTTATCTTGACAATCGCGTGACTTTTTGCCGGCGCCAGTGACACAAACAAACATACCTACATTACATACCTTACATACATCCATCAAGAAAGGCTCAAAGCGGCAATAACACCCCACCAACACAAACAGGTATGCATAGCCCCAACGCAAGGATATGATGTCTTGGCGTTGTGCTGTGAGCCCAGAACATTTTGGACCATTTTTTACAAAGGGTTGAACATTCCGAGTGCAATTTGAATGGGCCTGACACAACGCCGCCCCGCCACACATGCATGGCTCCGCTGTGAGCAACGGCAATCGATAAATTCAAAGGACGCGAAGTGGTCCTCCTGCCCTCCTTTGCCACCCATTTCCTCAAGAATGTTATGAGATTTTTGCTAGCAAATATTACCCGAGTGCGCTGCTGACTTAAGCAAATTTTTATGTGCTCTGGCATATATGTATGATACATATGAGCAAGTGGGTGTGCTGGTGGCCATCATCATCTGCTGTGCGGGGCAAAAAGGACAACACTTTCGAACAAAGGACAATCAACTGTGCAGAGACTTTTTCTACGAAATTTTGCGAATATTAAGGGTTAGTTTTTCATAAAGTTTAGGGGAAGCAAAGCACATTGAATTAATAAATATTTCCTTGTTTTCTTAATATTCATTAATCAAGGTTTTGTATTTGTGTAATAGATATCTATTAAATTATTTAAATAGGTAATTAAAGGTGCTTTTATTTACTTTTTGGTGATTGCTTACAGAACAAACAAATGAAACAAAAACAGATATTCCTTTTATAGATTAAAATATCTAATTTTCCTTAAAAATAAAATTAATAAATATCCGAAAAATTGTGATTAGCAATTGATGGTAAATCTGAATTATTAAAGAGAAAAATCTTGTAGAATTAATTAATTTCCAGTTTAAGACTTCAAGGATATATGAATTTCTTCCCTTGTTAATGTTGTCGACCAGCAAGAAGTCTGATTTTCCTTAAACAGAACAAAACCAGATAAATTAATAAAGATATAATTTTTTTAATAATATTTTTCGACAGTGTTCCTTGTCGGCACTGACCGACTAAACTGCTATTTTTGCTGCCCCATCGAGCGGGCGAGTGTTAAGAAACAACCCGGCACGAGATGTCAATGAACTTTGCTTCCTTTCGGCAGCATTGAATTTAGTTGTCAGCTTGATTCCTGAAGTGCTTTGGGGGTGGCTGCCCTGCCCCCCGCTCCGCTCTGCTCCTCTCCGCTCGGTCGTCCTGTCGTCCTGCCACCATCCCTAGCTGTTGCCTGTCGCTCCGGCAATGAGTTATCTATGGTAATATGACACCAACTCACATTTTGATTTGGATTATGCAAAAGAGGAGCAGGGCAGCGGCATTAAGACATTACAGCGACTTGCTTACAAGGCACTGAATGTGCACATAAATTAAATCGGAGCGCCGCCGCCAACAACTCGGTTGAGCGGCCGTAAAAACATGAATCGCGGGGCGGCTCCATCGAGTCGCTTCAAATTATAGATTTTTCCTCTGCGACCCGACACGGAATAATGATGATGGCGATGATGTCATCTGGTTTACTCCGGAACGGAGCAGCTCGGTTCGTATTCGCCCGAGTTGGCAATAAAAGGGCACTCTCTGGCTCGCAATTAATTCAATTTGAAAGCGAATCCAATTGCCTGGATTTTTGTTTTGTTTTGTTTCGTCCTGGCAATTGTCCTGCCGTTTGCGTGAACAAACAATCGCAGAACAAACAAATTGGAAACCAACTTTTCTGTTTTTGCCATAAACTCTGGCAAATATTTGATGAAGTTAACGCGAGTTTCCACCTGGCAAAAGTTATGGTGAAAATCATATATATTTTTAACAGGGTCAGTTGCCGTGCCCCGGCTTGATGGGCCATCAAATTTTGAAATCATAAAACGCACACACAGGAAAAGCATAAACGCACCACAGCACATACGCAGAATGCAATCTAAATAATATTTGTTCTTTGAACTCGGGGACCGTAAACAGAAATCGCTATAAAATTCACTCGTTTACGATGCCCTGGACCATTACACGGAGCTTATGGCACGACTGCTGTTTCCTCCTCCGCTCAAGGATTAGTGTTAATGTCCTGCGAAGAGCCCTGGTCAGGGTCTGGAATGAATTATGATTAAGTAATGTTGGGCGCAAGGGCGGTGCCATTAAGATCTGCCACACACACAACACACACGCCCCAGTCCTTACGGCTGAGGGGGGCGTGGGAAAATCACTGTCTGGCGGCATTCATTGCTTTCACTTTCACTGAAACACTGGGAAACACTTGTAATCCTTTAACAGGATCCCAGCAAGGAGCACAGATTACAGTAACTTTTGTCGTCCCTATTACTTGACAGATTTTCTTGGATTTTCCCCGGTTTATTTTTTTATCGAAATAAAAGGCTTAAGAAAATATCTCCTGATTAGACTTTATTTGCAAATAAGGAAGAATTTATTAAAATATTGTTTGGCTCTTCCTTGCCAATCATTTATTTATGCAGGGATTAATATAGTCAGGTTTGCATTTAATATGGCAAAGTTAAAAAAGAAATATTGATAGAAACAAGGTGAGAAAGCAATTAGTAAAAAATATAATTACAAAAGGATCATATTCAAGAAGATCGTTTTCTTTTAATAAATCATTGTTTAAATTATGCAAAAATCCTTTGCTTATGTATAAACGATATTTTCAATTAGGCGAAAATTAATTTATTCCGTTGGCATCAAGAACAAAAGTTGATTGCTTTTTTTCAAACTTTAGCTACGAGGCCACAGAATTTTCTCATTAGAGCTGAAGGAAGGGCCAAACACGGCAAGGTGGGAAGGGAAAATAAAAAATGCAAATTTTCAAAGCTGATTTCTCGGTGTTTACTCTTGCCTTTGTCCAGCTGCTAATGAAGGGTTCAGGCTCAGGTTCAGGTTCGGAACCGGGATGGATGGCTGGCTGGCAGGATTGATGGGCGCCTGCTGTCGCCGACTTCCGAGGCGTCGTCCTCATTTCGAGCTTCGTCCTTGTTAGTTTTTGCGGCGAGTTGCCGACTCACGCTCGGAGATCCTGTGGAATGGGGAAAAACAAGAAAAGAATACGAAACAGCTTGGAAGCCGGCTGTTAATTAAGCATTGCTCTAATTGGAGCCCGCAGCCACCCAGTCAGAAGGCGGAAGGGAAGGCGACTGAGCGGGATTCTGGCAGCATTTTGATTGATTCAGCTGTCATTTGTTTTGACGTTGTTGTCCAACTGCCGATGTTCGATATTTGACAATTTTGTTTTTACGCCGCTAAGCCTACGTTTCAACTGATTAATGGCGAAGGCACTGATTGTGGGGAAGCATACTACATATATAGTACATATATACAGATCATCTTTCACTGTATATTTGGGATTCCCTTAATGTATTCATAACTCATTTGCTAATTGCCCACACAGCAGGCCTCGCATTCCGGCCAGTCATTTGACCCATTTCGGTCTGCTTGGCTCCCTGCGTGCTTTGTTAATTAAGCAAAATCAATCGATGGGGCAGAGGTTTTAGCCTGAAATTCGGGCGCTTATTTTTGGCGGCCACTGGGGCGTGAAATGTGCAACTCTGGATGAGACGTATGTGCGCACGGGTGGCGGCCTCATCCTAATCTTGTCAGTCAGTCAGGCAGTCAGTCGTCAGTCAGTCTGCTGACTGGAACAGCCGTACATTGGAAACATTGGTACAAAGGAGAGCTGGCGAAACAAAGACGCCTTCATGTGGAACCTAATGCAGCACCAGGCGCCGCTCGAAAGAAACATCTGAAACTTTAAGCGGAATCCCTTTTCCCTGGTCTCAATCTCCCTTGAGATGAAAGATTCTTGGCCTGAGTGCGACAGGCATCTTACGGTGAAATCCGTTTAACGCTGCCCCCATATTCATAAATCCTGCATCCGCTCACGCTCAGCTTCGCGCCTGAAAGTATACACATAGACACGAAGGGATATCCTTCCTTAATCCTTCCCCATCCCTTCGCGCTGTTGTGCTTTTAAGGTCACATCGACATGTAAATTTAAGAGCTCCTTGGATAAGACAAAAATACACATAAAAAGTGCTTCATTTTTCCATTAAGTTAAACGTGTTAAATAAAGGGTTTCTTAAAGTAAACTTTCTCATTTTCTAGTTTGTTAAAATAATATTTACTTTACTTTTGCAAAGCTGAAGCCTTGAATTTATGCAGAGAGTTAAAATATATATAGTCACGGCCCCAGTTGAGATAGAGAAGAGCGGAGATAAGAATAGAAAAATATTTTCCAAGAAGTATTAAGGATTTGCCTTTCTAAAATTCAAATAATTTGCAAATAATATTTAAACAAAAAAATTCCAAATTATTAACCAAAATAAAACCCAGAAAATGTAAAAATAAAAGCAGACTATTTTTAGATTTAACCAGGCAACTGTCAGCTTAAATCCTTTTAAACAAACCACAAAACATGGGAAATTTAGGTCACTGGTGAAATCTAGGTAGAATTTCCCTCGTCGAAGAACGCATCCGTTCCCAATTTAGTATCTAGCAGGCGGCTCCTTTGAAATCTTTCAATCGGATGAGAGAGCTTCGAAAGGAGTGTGGGGTGTGTGCCACCGCAACTGTGGCTGGCCACAACCACAGCAAAGTTGAGGAAATTGTTGCTCACTGCTGGTAACTCAATAAAGGACTTCTAATTTAAATAAAAGCTGTCGCTGCCACTGCCGCTGCTTCTTCTTAGACGCGGCCTCTAGCTCCAGTGGAAGCTATATAAAAGAGAAAGGGAGTTTTGGGGGCTAAAAACTAAAATGAAAACTGAAACACCTTTGCCAGCCCTTCGTATGCTTTGGCCTTTTCAAGGTGACACTTTTTCCGGCACAGCAATCGCATCAAAGGACATTCGCAGGGTTGGCTGCTGGCTGCCTTTTTGCCGATTTCATAAAATATTTAAATGCAAAATGAGTGGGCAAAATGGACGCTTGTTTCGCTACATTAGCGCTGGTGGTGGCAACAGCTCCGTCAGCTACAAGACTCCACCACTTCCCCTTTCCCTGGCAGAGAAACAGGACTCTAATCAAGCAGCCAGGACTCCACAGATGCCGTGGGGATTGGGGATGGAAAAGCGTCGCTTTTGTCACAATTTCGTCGGCTAAGTCCGCCCCCATTTGGGAGGACTTTTTTCTGAATGGCTTAATGACACTGTTCTCTTGTTGCTGCTTTTGCATTCAAATGAGTTTAGTTCCCGGCAGCTTCGGATCCCCAATCCAGGCTCCACAATTACTACTAAAACATACAATTTTATATAAAATTCATAATTCATCATAAACTTTCCTCGAGCATACCAAAATCCAGCAATTTGAATGCGGCAGATATCAATTTAAGGGTGCATAATGTCAGGGAAAAACCGAAGTAAACTCATTTAAAGTTGCTCCCTGTTGGGAATGGAATTATAATTGAGGCTTTAAGTTTGTAAGGTTTTTGTTTTTATAAAGAAAACCTTTGTGAGGATGAAGTTTACAAGGTTATAATTTATTTAAAGTACATCATAACTGCCTTTTGGAATAATTATGACATTAATATGTAGTTTAAGATATCGGAATTCATTAATTAGAATGCTTAAAGCATTCCTTTTCCTGGTTGTGCCGATCAAGAGGGGGGTTAAAATTTCCAAGGACTGAAGCAATCGTCCTTTAATTCATCAAAGGAGAAATAAAATTGGCATATGTATGTACGTGCAGGTGAATTATTCGGTGGCTGGGTGGGTCAGGTGTGTGTGAGCTGATGGCGAATGGCATAAAATTGATACGATTCCGATTGCCTCGGGGCAGGCAACCCCCTTGATAGACGAGAGGCGATGGAATCTGTCAGAGACTTTCAAGAGAGGTCCTTGTGATGGATGGTGGAAAGAATGAAAATATTACCGAGCCAGAGTCGGGAGTGGGACAGGGAAGAGCAATCAAATACATATGCAAGGCTTGGGCAACTAGGTCCCATCAATCATAGCCACAACTGTGGGCAGACTAGATGACAGGATTCAGGACATCGCACAGTGGTCTTCCCTTAGAGACGATTAACTGATAACAAGGGAAATTGCGAAAATATTTGCAAAAATCTCAAATAAAAATGCACTGCGGCCACATACAAATACAACGTAAATTTATAATTCTTCCGATCTTTAATTGTTTGTATTAAGTGGGTTGAGTGGTTGAGTCTGAATGCTCTCGGATGGGCTACAATGATGCAGTCAAACGGCCTGTCTGTTCGCCAAAAACAAAACGAAATAAATGGTAGAAGGAACAGAAGTGATTACTTCCCCGAGCGATCCCAGTGGTCCAGCAACCGGACGGCGCTGTCCACGTTGCCCAGGGAGATCCGGAGGGCGCATAGATTGCGGTGGCGATCTGTGTAGCCCTTCTGGACCAGCTCCTCCAGCTCGTCCTGATAGACATCGCGAACACTTCTCTTTGTCGGAGTTGGCGGTGGCGATGTGGTCCTCTTCTGGTCTACAAATGGCGATGGCGATGGATACGTAGTATTCTCTTGCTCCTCGTCGAGATCCTGTTCCTCGAAAAAGCGTTGCGCCCGAATGGCTCTTATCATGCGGTTACATTTAGACCGCATTTTCGCGTTAACGTTCCAAAGAGTTGGCGATGGCTTCATGAGCCAAGGATTCGGCAGCGGCTGCTTGTTCTCCAGTCCGCGCTGCGGATTCGTGCCATCCCCAGAGTCAGGACGAGCCTTTTGGAAGGTCTTGGCCACATTGTTCTCGTAGGCCTGGCGTATGAGAAAGCTCAGCCGGCCCAGCAGCTTGTACCCGCCAGGCACCATCTCCAGGCGCAGATGGTGCAGATCTCGGCGTCGTTCCATTTCTTGCCTCGCCGGACCAAAGACCTGCGACACCACCTCGCGAAGGTTCTTGTCGCTGTTCAAGAAATGGCGCAGCATCGAGTCCCTCTCGATCAGGCAACGGATGCGCGGATCTGCCTGGAACAGGTTTCGCAGCAGTCTGGGATGGCCGATCATTCGTGCAAGTGTTGCGGCGGCCCGCGAGCGTAACGGATCCGGCTGCGGCTTAAGCTGGATCGAGCTGGACGACACCGGAGTGGCCAGGACCGGCAATTCCGGGCGGCACACCACATGCACCGTGACACCCGAGATGATGCCGCGACTGTCGATGGTGCCCACGTCGCGCAGCACCTCGCCAGCGAAGACCAGCACAATCTGGGAGATGGCCAGTTCGAAACGCACGGCCACCAGGGCGCGCAGGTTCTGGATCAATTCGTTCTGGCGCAGAGAGACAATAGCCTCCTGGCCACGTCCCTTGGCACGGATCTCAATGGACTCTTCCTTGCAGCTCATTATGTGGCGTTGATGTTCAGTACCTTGAACCTTGCTATGCCTCTGAACACCGGGTGTGACATCTATGGTGCGGAGTGAATGGTTTTATAACCAAAATGAAATATATCTCTATGACATGACACAAACACTTGAAACATGGCGGAGCTTTATACGCCTACTATTTAAAAATATATATTTATTTATTTGGGGACTTTGTTTTGAGAATTAGGCTAGAATAACTGGAAATATATAGTTTTGCGGAATCAAATTAAGCAATCTTTAAACCTTCGTAAAGTTATTTTCACTCTGTGGCCAATGTTTGCCTCCTTTTGCTGCCAGAGGCATCACTTGTCGTTGCCCTACCGTGTCGTATCTCTGCTGCCCAATCAATCTACAACTTAGCCCCTCGTTTCAGGTGAATCCAATTTGTAACAACACCAGGAAGTACGTATACGTAGTACGTACTTGTGCAGTCAGCCGGGACAACGAGCAAACATCAACAACACAACAGCACAACAGCACAAGCACCTGAGGCTGCGACGGTAGGGAGGCCAATTGGACGCCATCTGGACAACTGGACGCCCCAGGCGGGAGCCAGTGGAACGAGGTCGGTCCAACCCATTGATGTAGCAGCATGGGCGCCAACACATCGAGCAGATCCGACGCGAGTCTGCTCGCCGACGACGATGGTAGGTGTGGGTGAAGCGGAAACTGGCCCTGGATGTCGATATGGGTTTGGGTAATTGCCACATAGGACGAACGCAAAACAACGCAGTAGCCGGGAGCGGGTGGGGGCAATAGAAACTGGAAAAATTTCCATATCACGTTTCAACACACACGCACACACACACCTGGGGCGAGACGAGCCGAGGACGTGGTGGAAGGATATGGAGCAGTTGGACGACCTAAGCCTGTCATGGATCCTGGAGCTCTTGGAGCTGCCCGACCAGATTGCCATGCTTCAGGGCTATGAGCGCTGCCGTCCACTACTGGGCAGCATCTGGCGCCGCCGGATGATTAGGATATCTCTGAACCTGCTGGAGGTGCCGCTGAACGTAGAGGACTTTCACTTTCTTCTGGCCAGTGCCAGTCAGCGCCTGAAGACGTTACAGGTCAGCAATCTGGCTAAAGAACACTTCGAGGCGCTAGTGGGCCTGTGGTTTCCTAATCTTTGCCTTCTTCAAGTGGACCCACTGCCGCCGTTCTCCATGTGCCCGAGTCAGCGCCATCAGCTGCGGCAGGTTTTGCCGAAGTCGACTTGCCCAGGCAAAGCACCCGCCATGGGTTATATGCTGATCCATCCTAGCCACAATTGCAGTTAAAGGGGGTGTGTGGGTGTTCAATAAAAACTAGGTGAAATCTGAAAACTTCTCGACTCTTCTACCTTTTCAGTCAATTTCGACCACTTCCAAATTCTGCGAGCCATAGGCAAGGGCAGCTTCGGCAAGGTAGGTTCATGCGAAACATCTTGGATAGTTTTCCCTTTTTGTAGACATAACTCTTTCACCCAGGTCTGCATCGTCCAAAAGCGCGACAGCGGCATTCTGTACGCCATGAAATATGTCAGTCGTTCCGCCTGCGAACTGCGTGGAGCCCTTGGAGGGGTCATCAAGGAGGTGGAGCTGCTATCCTCCTTGGAGCATCCGTTTCTCGTCAATTTGTGGTTCTCATTCCAGGGTAAGTGGCCGCAAAACCATGGCACAGAGATAGACTAGCTCAAGTCCTTAGATATTGGGCTGAACCTTAAAAATCAATCATACGCAGCGTTGCCTCGGCTTGGCATAGCGTTCATAAAAAAAGGTTTGAGCTATGCAAAAAATGTTCTACTTGTGTGCAAGCCTAAACATTAAAACATTTTAAAAGATATTTTAACATTTAGCATATATTTAAATAATTAATAAATTCCAGAACTCAAGATATCTGTTACCTAGTCCACTCTAATATTTCGTGTACACATGTCGTCGTTTTGTATATATTTATGGTACATCCTTAAAGGTTTGTACATATGTATGGTATATGCAAATAAGCCAAGAGAGAGAGCTACCTGTGGAAGCTTTGTGCGGCTCCTGTTGCTCGCCATCTCTCACCTTTTCTATCCGTCTGATGCCGTTGCTGATTGGCAATCAAAATGCAAATTAACTCTGTGCATTTCTTTTGAAGCCGCCACTGGTGCCGCTGAGTACTCAAATATATCTGTACCTTTTTATTCCCCTTACAGATGAGGAGGATTTATTCATGGTCTGCGACCTGTTGACTGGCGGCGACTTAAGATATCACTTACAGAACCGAGTAAGTCCACCAGCGACAACTTCTTCGCTCCGATTCCGATTTCCCTATCTCCCAATCGTTTTCAGGTGGAGTTCTCCGAGCAGAGTGTGGCCTTATTAGTGTGCGAGCTGGGCAGTGCCCTGGAGTACCTGCAGACGCAGCGAGTGGTCCACAGGGACATCAAGCCTGATAATATCCTATTGGACGATGCCGGTAAGTATTCGGGGTGTTAACTGCGGCTTCCCAGTTGTCGGGCTGTCGAGTAGCATCGCATGCCACATAATAATAATTCAATGGCCCCATTGCCATTTATTGATTTCGTTGTCGTACACAACTTCGTGGGCCCATTTCCTGTGCCCAGGTGTGTTCTCTAACAGGTCCCAAGCACAATTTATTCATTTGCCTTCCAGCAGCAGCCCCGTCGCTGTGAATCAACCAGACAGGATATGCCTGTCAAGCTGAAAGAGCAGGGGCTAATGGAATTGCCTAAGATGGGGAATTAATGTCCCAAACTCAACAATTGCGTATTTTTTTTATCCCTAATTCGTGTTTAATTTAAAATATAGATTGGATGTTCTACGGAGTCATCGTTTTATGGGACAACTTGCCCTACAATTTATTAATTAAAACTTTTCTGTATCAAAAAAGTCCTTCATTTTTGTTTACTATCTATATAAAAGCCCACTTCAATGGGCTTTCAACTTTTGCTGCCTGGGGTGTTGGATATTTAATTTGATCAGTTGTTTGTAAAAAGCCATTATATCATGCTCTCCGACGAGGTCGCCGCAAACAAAATGCAATTAAACTGCAAAATAACCAAACTCGTGCGTCAGTATCCCCTAACATCAAATTAATTTCAGGACACGCTCACTTGACTGATTTTAATATTGCAACGAGGTTGCAAAAGGATGCCCTGGCCTGCAGCATGTCAGGGACGAAGCCGTATATGGCGCCTGAGGTGTTTCTGTGCGCTCTGGACGAAGTGGGTGAGTTTGGCAGGCAGGAAACGAAATTAAACCAACATGAAAAGCTTTGCCGGCGGAAGGGCGATGGGTCTCGGATGTGGCCAATTGACGGCGTCCTGTGTCCTGATTGTTGTCTCAATTTCGTTATAGCCGGTTACAGCTATCCGGTCGACTGGTGGTCCCTCGGCGTTGTGGCGTATGAGATGCGGGGCAACAACCGGCCCTTTGTGGTGCACTCAAACACGCCGTTGGCAGAAATCAAGAACATACTGAATACGCCGGTGCACTATCCCCGCTACTGGAGCAGCCAATTTATCGATCTGCTGCAGAAGGTAGACTTGACCATGACAATAATCCAGTTACTGAGGATTCATGTGTTCCCTTTGCCCTTTTTAGTTACTCTCGACGTATCCCGGGGCCAGGATCAGCACAAAACAGGAGCTGCATCAAACGCCGCTGCTGCGCAACATCGAATTCCAGCAGGTGCTCGACAAAAAGATAAAGCCGCTGTTCAAGCCACCCGAAGACCATCTCAACTGTGATCCATGTCTGGAGCTGGAGGAGATGATCGTGGAGACGCGACCGTTGCACAAAAAGAAGAAGCGTCTGGCCAAGCAGCGGTCTGCGCAACGCGACAGTGATCCTGAGACTGCGCTGGTCAAGGAATTCATCGTCTACAACCGGTACAAGGAGCTGAAGCGCAAGGCCATGGAGCAGAAAGAAAATGACTGGCAACGCGAGCTCGAGCTGGCCATGGCCAACTCCATAGTCAACAGTCTGGCGCCTATTCAGGAGAAGCCCGCCGCCTCTATCGTTCAGGCGGCCGCGGAAGCGTCCATGGCCTCCCAATCGAAGAGCGACAGCATTGAGTTCATAGACCGCACTCCCTCGCCGCAGTCCGCCGGAGCAACCTCCCTAGCGGTTAGTCCAAGGAAAGCGAACAGCATGCTGGACAAGGCCACAAGCCCCATTCAGAAGTAATGCCCCAATCTCAAACCATAGAGCGAGCGTCGTGGCACGCATCAGGTTTCAGAGTGCACAAAATCCCCCGCCCATGCACCCAACGATGACTTGGCAGGCAGCCATCATCCATCCATCCATCCACACAGAGAACCAGAACCTATTTTTCGAGCTCCGCTGAATTTCATCTTTGTACGTGTATATATCAATATATATATATGAACACTGAACATAAAATTTGATATCCTTTAGGGTACTTCGATTCAGAGAATAGGACCTAAGCTAAGCCTCTTTGTACATATTGTTAGATGTTAGAAATATGAATAATAAAACTTTAAAATGGCACTGCGCACAAGGGTTTCGATTTTTTTGAAGTTTTTATTTCAAGTTATATTTCATTCATGTTTCACATTTTTTTGTTTGTTTGTTTGTTTGTAATGCCTTTCCTTTGTATAAAAAAGAGTAAATAATTATGTTCTGCATTGTATAATTGTTGTTGTTTTCACGATTCTGTTGATCTCTTGTTAAAATATAATTATTGAAGGGTGTATTGGTGTTTGCGGTGAATGTGGGGGGCAACTCGAACCAAACTACGATCCTTCCGTTTTGTATAATTCCCTTAGCGAAAATGCAACGTGTTAATAGTGTGTTAATTCATTTGTTTTTTCATATTCACAATTCTTCGTATTTATTTGGGCTTTTGCGACTAATATTTAATTTACGAATATTACACGAACCCTACCCCCGCGATGCCCGCCCTACGGCTGCAGCTCAACTGCATGATAGGGGCGGAGCACTGGATCTTGGTGTCGAGGTAGGCGTGAAATCAAAATGAGAAGTATTTAGGAAGCGGTCCCTAAAAACTCATCACTCGGGACTGTGAAAAGCCGCGAAAAGTTAAGTGTTAAAGTGTTATTTATGCTGTAGATAGAAATGATGTTCCACTCTGCGTTTGTGGAACGAGTATTTCTGCAATCATTTCAATTAAGATGAAAACGAACTCTCGTTTTGTTTTTCTCAGGCAAAAACAAATGCAATTGTTTTGAAAAAGCTTCAATGGTCTGTGTGTGTTCACGATAGAAATAGTTGCTTTTGCTCTTTTTTAGCTTGTTAGAATAATGAAGGGAGAAGAAGAAACTACAAGCTGCAACGTATGAGCATGTGTTTAGTGTGTATGTTATGAAGTGTTGCATGTTGCATGTTGAGTGTGAGTTGTGTGTATTGGTTGTGTGTCCGGAGTTCGTTTTCTATTCATTTTTTGTTTGATATTTTTCGATTTTCTCTAAACAAAATGTTACTTTTTTTCGATGAACTCCAAACGTTTCGCTGCCGGCGGAGATCCGCCGCAACCGTTCAGTGGCTACGCCAAAAGCAGAGTCATACTATACTGTGGTTGTGTCCACAGATTCGATGCGTGCGCCACCGCCCACGTCTCCGCCAGCAACGGCATCGGCCTCACCTCCATTGTGCGCATCACCGGCAGCGTTGCCCTCCTCAGAATTGGCGTTGGCGTTCTTCTTAGCGCCAAACTTGATCAATTCGACATTGACGTTGATAGTCTTTGTCTGCACTGGCGCCGCCGACTCGGCTGGCTCAGTTTTTACGGTGACCTCGCCCTCAGTGCCGGCGGCGGTGGCGGCAGCTGGAGTCGACTCGCCACCGGTGGTGATCGTCAGCGAGAGATCGTTCAGTGACTTCAACACCTTATCAACGTCGTCCTGGGTGCTGGGCGTACCGTTGCGGTTTCCAAAGTGCAAAAAGCACTTGCCGAAGTGACCTACCAGGAAAATAATAATAGTTGTTAGCAAAAATGTATCAAAATCCGGCTAAGAGTTGCTTACCCTTCCATGTAATCGACAACGGATTGCATTCACGTTTGCGGAGCTCCGATTTCAGGTCCTTGACGCGAATGTCGCGTGTCAAATTTGTCAATTTAATGCAGAAATCACGCGGTCCACGATTCTTGTTCTTCTTTGGACGACGCTCTCCAGCGGCACCCTCATCAAACTTACGATCCTCACTCTTGGCACCTCCCTCCACACCAGACTGTTCGCCCTCAGACTGCAAAGAATCAAAATTTTATAATTAATATCTTGGTTATCGCATCCCTTTGAGAGCTACCAACCTTGGTTGTACGTCTGCGGCGATTGACAACACGACCCTTGCGGCGGGGCGTGCGTTTCTGTGCGGCTTCCTGAAGTTAAATCAATGTTTACTCCCAAGCCCTCGACTAGAGAAAGTTATACTTACGCCCTGATGTTCGTTGTCAGTCTGCGAGGTGGTGCGTCCTGGGTTTCCTCGTTGGAAGCGGCGACGCACAGGCCCACGGCGGCGCCTATTGTTTTGATGCTGCTCCACATCGGTGTCCTCCTCTTTCAAGGCTAATGACTTGCCCGCCTTCTCCTCGCGTTCCTTGAGCTGCTGCAGAACAGGCAAGATTTTCAGACGACGCTCAGACAACAGCTCCCAGAAGACGCCATTGGGACGCGGCAAGCGCTTGGCAACACGAATAACCTCAGTGGGTGTCACAATAATGTCCACGGGCGTATCGTACTTCTGGAAAAGTTCCACGGGCAATGAGTCCACCACCTGCAGGTCGTGCACTATCGTGGCGATGACTGTCTGCGGTGTGATGGCACCCAGCTCAATGAGCAATCCGATGTCCAGATCGGCAAAACCGTTGCCGCGCCCGATGCGGTAGCCATCGCGTGACACCACCACAGAGCCAATCACAACAATGTCCAGCTTCAGTCCGCTATCCAATCCGATTTCCGTACGGAATTTCTGGATGTCCTGAACGCGCAGAGCCTCCTTCTTCTGCTCCTCGGTGGCATCTGCAGCCACATCGACCTTGAGGCAGAGCGCAGAAGAGTCGCGAGTGCTGGGCAAATAGACCGACTTGTCGGCAAGCAGAGCCAGCTCCTTGAAGTCGTGCAAGGCGCGATCGATGTTTACTTTGATGTGCTCTGCGGAACGGAAAGGGGTAAGAACCAAGACTGGACACAAGTATGCCGCCCGTTGAGCCACTTACGTGCTTTCTTGAACTCCTCCTCGTTGACCAGGAGTGCAGCAGCCTTTTCGGCTTCGAGGAACGCCGGAATCCGGTTGAATATGTTGTTAAATCCAATGCCGACCTTGCCCTCTTGGATCTTCTTCCAGGTCTGAACGCGCAGCGAGCGCTTTGTGGGCTCTATGGGCTGAGCTGTGGGGTGAGAAGATGCACAGTATCGTTAGTGTTGGATAGGTGGAAATCGAATTTGCTGACCGGCACAAACGCCGTGCCAGCGGGCGAGTCGCTCTTATCGCCGGAGCCTGCAGTGAACCCGTGTTATCACGCCAGGTTTTTGCGGACTAGAGGTGATACAGCGGCTGATAAACCGGTTTCCACGCCCAGCTATCAGATAGCAACAATTTCGCCCAAACAAACACTTGCAAACGCCGGGTCTCTGTCATCACAAAAAAAATAAATCTGAATGGAAAACAGTCGGCGGGGTTGCCATCTGTGCGAATTCTGCAAATCACCAAAGTGTGTGTTCTGTTTGCGTGCCTATTACCAACAAATGCCCAAAACTAGGGTACTTTGCGGCGAGATTGAAAAGGAAAAAATAAACTCACTTTAAAACCATCTGAATTTCGATATTGACGCATGGCCAATAAGTTGGCAACGCTTCGACACTCACACTCACACGAGCACACACGCACAAAAATTTCTTAGCGATGAGCGCATCAAAACGCGAATTTCTCAATTAAATATGTATGCATGGGAGGTGGAGTGGTGTGATGTGTGTGTGCGCTTGTGTGCAACAGCGGGAGAGGGGCGTAGAGAACGCCGTGCAAGGAATGACACAGCGCCAGCACGAAATCACTCAAATTCGGCCAAGAGCGACCGAAATGGCCGCCGAAAATGATTCATATCGCACTATTTGCGGCCGCAATAGTAATTGCTGCTGTCGGCTTGGTCGTTTTCAGCATAAGAATGCCTCGATGACGTAATTAATGTCAACAACACAATCGTGGATCGGCGACCGACAAGAAAAAAGCGGGCATGTATACACACAGTTGTTGTTGTTCTTGCTGCTGCTCTTTTTTTTCGCCTTGCTGTACTTTTCCCTTTCTTCCTTGACATTTCGCAACTACTTTGCCGCTTTGAAGTTCCGGCACTTTGACAACTCTTACTTACTGCTAGAGTCCACTAGAAAAAAATATGGCGGAATTTTGACAACTATGTGCACTCACACTTCGTAAAATGGCCGTATGCAAAGAGGAACGAAAAAAAACCGAATTCCCGAAGCTCCCCAGCTGCGATTTTGCCCTTGATCCCGATTCGAAATATGCACAAATAGTGCGTTCCACCGCGGAACACGGCGCAGAACAATTATGATAACATTCGCACACTCGCGCAATACTTGCAAGAATTTGCTCTATTACCCCTCGTCGAGGAAAACTTACTTGTCGATGACACCTCCTGCGCGGTGTTTGCGCCATTCTCCGCGGTCTCGGCGGCGGCAGCGGGAGCTGCGTTGCTTTGATTTTCCATCGTTTGTCGCGTTTATAAGCTGTGTACCAAAATGTCTCCTAGTTTTCTTCTCAACAATTTTTTCCTCGCTGGTTTACACAAGTTACAGATTACAGATTTCAGAGCAACGTCAAACTTCTTCGGGTGCTTCCAACAAACCACGTTTCCTAGAGCTGGGAACGGGGCGATATCGCACTCGATTAGTAACCTGGGTATGGGAAATATATCGATCCAAGTAAGGTAAACGCAAAAGGGCCTGTTAAATCTGATGGAATTTTAGCAGATAAAAAGTCATAGAAATATTCATAATGATAATCATGAAATTGATGGCGAAGTTGGTATAAACACAGAGTTATAATTGCTATAACAAGAGACAGAGCTGTCTTGTATTATTTGGTTCTAATGGGTGAAAGTCATTTTAATTTGTGTGCTTCAAGTTTTTTCTTTTCACATGAACAATTGTATGTCCTAATTGCCTTCTTCTTGACAAATACTTTTAAAAAATAAATTAGGTCGCTTACCACAACAAAAAACCGCGGTTTTCCTCTTCGCGAATTCGGTGTGGGAGTACGGCGATTTCAGCGTAGGCGGATATCGATGTTTTTTCTTTTACTTTCGCGCACTTGCTATGGTTCGAACGTTGTTAAATCAAATTAACAAAAAAAACTAGTAAAGGGTGAACAACCAACCTGTCTAACAAACCGAACGCAAATGAAAGACTCCTGTAACTTGACATTGACAGGAAATCTAATGGCACCTTGTACTTTGTGCCGAAAATCTCAAAAAGTGTTTAGTTGGCGGGGAATCGCCAAGTATATGGGCGCAGCCAAATATCGAATTCAAATTCTAATGTACGCTTTCAGAAAATCAATCCTAATACTGTTTATTTTACGGGCTATGTTTAAAAAAAACACGTATGTACACACTTACTAAATTAAGACCGCATTCTTTACAAATAATGTATAATTAAGGTGTGATATGTGATTGCACATGGTATTGTCCCCTCGAATGGGAAGAGCCCCGATCAGCGAATGGCCTGCGACATGTGCAGCGGCGTCACCATGAGCGTTAGCTCGGCGTCCTTCAGGTTCGCTCCGCGCAAATTGGCCTCCTGGAGATCGCTGCCAGACAGGTTGCATCGCTCCAGGTCGGCTCCGGCGAGCACGGCGGCACGCAAATTACAGTTCTTCATGTTGGCGTTCTTTAGATTGGCCACGCGTAGGTTCACCCCCGCCATGTTGCTGCTCTCAAGGCAGGCACCCTTCAGATTAACGCCTTCCAGATTAGTTCGCACGCCAGTGGGATCCTCGAAGTTGCAGCCCCTCAGGTTGGCACCTTCCTGGAATGTTGCGAATACGTGTAATACATGGTTTAGTTGAGCTGGATCCCAGGTCTTACCATGTTGGCGCAGAGCCCTCGCACCGATACCAACTGTGCGCACTCCAGGTTGGCGAACTGCAGGTCCGCCCGCTCCAGGCAGCAGTAGTTAAGGTTTGTGTGAGACAGATTGCAGTGGGACATGTTAGCGTACTGCGGAACGAATTTGGAGATTAGAGAGGCTACAACACACTGGGATCATATTAAAACACACCTTGAAGTTGATGTTGCGGAAGTCTAGCTTCCGTAAATCGGCTCCGGAAAGATTAACGCCCTGGAAGCGCAGCTCTGTTATCACTGAGGTCTGTATGATGGCCTTGATGACGTCCATGCGAGTCAGCGGCCGATCGCTCTGCGGATCCTCCTGCTGCCCAAGGCGTTCCTCCAGGTGTGTGACCAGCGAATAGATGCCGAAGAAGCGCGCCTCCTCCAGCACGCCTAGCATGCTGACGTTGGAATCACAGACGAACTGGCCGTGCCGTAGGTAGTTAATGATGGGCTCGAAATAGCGAGGACTACGGTCAATCAGGTAGGCGCCCTGCTCGTCTCGCTCGCTGGGCACCATGTTGCCGTCCTGCAGGAACATCCTGGCTAGCATCGAATCCGGTTCCCTGCCTACCAGAGTGTCTATGGTGGTGGCATATATCTGGCCGCCTACGTTCAATTTCACCCAACGGTTGGGTGCAAAGTTGGTGGCGACGGCCAGGCTCGCCCCCTCGGCTGTGTCGTCTTTGGCGGAAGCGCTCTCCCTCGGATCATTGTCCATTTGTCCTGGTTCCAACAATAAATCACTCTGTTTATCTCCTCCAGTGTTGCCACTGGCTATACATATCTGGCAGATATTTCTCCACCTCTAGTGCACTCGTCATCGGACGAGTCGATTTCGATAGGCGGTCCATTATCGGGATGTGTGTATATGTAAATATATAGAAATTGTAAAAATTAGGCTTCCAAATTAGAGACAAACTAAAGAGCTATCGGAGAAATGGCCGCCGCCGAGACAGGTGCAGTAGCCAGCGGCAGTACGCCGTCCGCGGGGCAGCGCGGTGTCAGCCGCGTTCTTGCCAAGCTGTCGCAGTCCTTGGCCGGAGGAGAGTTCTACGAGGCGCACATGATGTACAGGACTTTGTACTTTCGGTATACGGCGCAGAAGCGCTACCAGGACTGCCTGGACCTCCTCTTCGATGGAGCTCAGCAGCTGATAGACAAGGAGCAGGAGAGCAGCGCGGCCGACCTGTGCCTGCTGCTGGTGGATACGCTGGAGAAACGGGGTCCTCTGGACGGGGGCGCCGACAACTTTGTGTGGGTGGCCCGCCTGGGAGCCCTAATCCGCAGCCTCAGCGCCGCGACAGTGGAGCGTGAGACTCTGATCGTGAGTTCTGGAACTTTCCAGTAGGCCAACAGTTGCTATAGCAAAGCATTCTCTTTCCAGCAACGGACCATCAAATGGAGTACGGCGCTTCACGGACAGTACGGCCACCCAGTGCTACATAAACTGATTGCGCACGTATTCTGGACTGAGGGCAATATCGAGCTGGCCCGGCACCACTACCTGCTCTGCCAGGACGGCAGCCTCTGCGGACGAGTGCTGATCGAGATAAGCCAGAGCAGAGGCTTCCAGGGCGAAGTGGATCTTTTTCTGGTGCAGGCCGTGCTGCAGCAGCTGTCGCTAAAAGACCGGAAGACCGCCGAGGACACGTTCACCGAGTACACGCGCTACCATGCCAAGCTGCTGCGACACGAGTTCCCCTTCAAGGAACCACTGGTTAACTTCCTGTACTTCCTGTTCCGCCTCATCGATGTCAAGAGCGTGTCCGGGTTCCGGGCACTGCGGAAGCTCTACGATCCTTCGCTAAAGCGCGACCTATCTTTCCTGAAGTACGTGGCAAAGATCGGAGTGCTCTACTTCGACGAGCAGCCTGAGGTGGCCCACACAGCTCCAGGGCTGGGAGGGATGTTCGGGGACATATTCAACCGGCTGATGGCGGGCTTCGACGAGGACGACGGGGAGGATCAGGGCACGACGCCTAGTAGGCAAAGCACCAACAACGAATTGGACTAGCATCGAGCAGGGCTCTGTGCAAGGCAGCTTCCCTTAGATGGTGCGTGGCAGCGGACCACTTGCTTCCTGTCGTGCTGTGTCGTTCAAGGTTGCCGAAGTTCTTGAGCAACAATTCATCGGGCTATTCTTGTTATAATTTTATTGTACTGTACGCAAAAGTCGCGATAAATGCAATGTAGATTCCAATGTTTCAAATGGAAATTAAAAATAACATTTCACAATTTGTGCGTGTCCTGTGATAGGTCAATTCGGGTTATCAAAATTGCAAACCGTAAAAGAGAAAATAATTCTATTTCGCTTTTCAATAGATCAGTAAATTTATCTACAAATCATAGCAGAGTTTTTATTTGTATACTGCTAAACGGAATTCTCAACATAAGTAAAATGATATAGATACAAATAAGCATGTCCTTAACGGCAAAAAATCTCCAATAAAATTAATTTTTAAATTAAGGAGGTTAACAAACATTTTAAAAACTTGTTTTTTGTTAACAAGTGTTCGAACGGAGAAACAAGGAAGCACCCAATAACCGAGTTATCAAAACGATTTTACATCTCTAGATTTGCGGTTCTGTCATCGTTATCGGGCTGGTCAGTGGTATCGATAATTTTGTTGTCACTGTGTTTCGACATTTGGGACACAAAAATAGAAATAAAGTTAATAGTTGCTCGATACGAAAACCCAAGTAGCAAATACCAAGAGCCTGCGACAAAGTACGGGAAGCAGAGCTAAAGCAAAGTGAGTGAAGGTGCCTTGGCGACACAGAGGGCGCGACCCAGCGCAGTCGATTAACAAATAGTTGTTAATGGTGTGACATTTACAGCGACATGGCAGACAAGGCGCCCCCCGCAGAAGCAGGAGCCTCCGGCAATGCCTGCCCGGCAGTTGCAACTGCACCTGCTGCCGGAGATGACCACACGACCCTGACCCTGACTGTGCCACCTGCCATCGTACAGAGCGACGAGCCCACAGTGCCTGTAACCAAAGTAGCAGCAGCTACAGCCACTGCCCACGCAGACAAAACAGCGACAGATGCTTCAACCTCCACAACGGTGCTGATGGGCGCGGACGCCGGCGAGCCGGAGCGTTGCTGCTGGATCTGCTTCGCCACTGACGAGGACAACCGATTGGCGGCGTGGGTGAAGCCGTGTCAGTGTCGTGGCACCACCAAGTGGGTGCATCAGAGCTGCCTTTACCGCTGGATCGACGAGAAGACACAGAAAGGAAACGCGCTGCGTTCCGTGTCCTGCCCGCAGTGCCAGACGGAGTACATAATTGTGTTCCCGCAAATGGGAAAGTTTGGCGGCGCCCTGGAGGCGATGGACAACTTGATCAAGCGCCTGAGTCCTTTCCTTGCGGCTGGTTTCTTCGTCGGCTCGTTGTATTGGACAGCTGTAACATATGGAGCGGTGACGTTTCTACAGGTAAATTAGCTTTATTTACTAATCATTTAGTCGGATTGCCTTGCTAAACGAAATCACAAATTCACAGATTGTGGGCCATGAGAACGGCATGTCCATTATGGAAGCCGGCGATCCTCTTGTGCTCCTGATTGGACTGCCAGCCATTCCAGTCGGACTGGTGCTAGGTCGCCTTATTCGATGGGAGGACGCACTGCTCCGACTTATTCGGAACCGCGGGACTGTGGTCAGGAAGTTCCCATTTGTGAGCCTCATCTATCCGAACCTGTAAGAGCCCAGGCCTTTAAAGTGATGGTCGAACAGACATTTAACCACATATTCTCTCTCCAGAAACCAAGAGGACGAACAGCAGAGCACCAGCAATCCAGCCACTCCCGCGCTGTCCGACCCCGTTTCGGCCACGCGTGTTTTCTGCGGTGCCCTTCTCCTGCCCACCATCTCGTCCATTGTAGGGCGGATTCTGTTTGACTCCGTGGACAACACTTTGCACCGCACTTTGCTCGGCGGCCTTACATTTATCACGGTCAAAGGTATACTTAAAATTTATCTAAAGCAGAAGCAGTACGCTAGTCGCAAGAAACGCCGCATTGTGGATTACACGGAGGAGAATATACGCACTTACATGCACCGCAGCAACACTGGTGCTGGCGCGGCACGACAGGATCAGCCGGCCCAGAATCAACAGCAGCGTCCAGTGCCGCCGACCCTACGCTTGGACGCCGTGGCCATGCGAGAACGCGAACTCAATCGCCAGCCCGGTGACAGTGGCGGAAGTGTTGTTTAGAAGGAGGCGTTGTTGCCGATCAGTTTATGTTGAACGGTTTTTCTACGATTTATTGTTTTTCTAAGTTTATTCTCTTAACTGTTGCCCCTGGATGCGACAGACAAACAGACATCCCCTTTCGGCGATCGAAAATTTTCTGTAAGGCGTCAAGTTAAATTTATTGTTATTCAAGAAAATCTCTATGTTAAATGACCGGGAAGAAGACGCCAACTACTAGCCTTTGGCCAACATCCGCCATGTCCCCGCTTAGATATAATATCGAAATAGTATATAATGGATTTATATATGCGTACGCTTCCACACACTTGAATTTATACGTACATTGTAAATTACGAAGTTGCCTCTGTAAATAAAAGCAAAACCCTCGGCTGTGGGTGAATATAACCATAATATTCCGTTCTCAGTACGGACTCTGGACTCGCCAATGGCCTTAAGCCCTGTGTAATATAGTGCAATTGGCGATCGCTTGTGATTCGGATGTCCGATTAGATAAGGGCCATCCGCTCGTTCGTTCCCGTGTGCCCCCAGAGGTTCGATCGATGGGCGGGGAGCTGGCCAAGAGCTGGGTAAACGATCGCGGCAAGAAAGTGTGAATAATATGTTTACTAAATATACTCACTTGTAAGCCGCCTGAGCTGCTGAGTCACTGCGGACCAAGATAATGAACCCCAACCGACCCGCCATATATATACATATGTATTTTTTTTAGTGGTGCCTAGATGTATCTGTAGCTGCATCTGTGCAGTTGCTATGCCTGCCTGATTCATCTCCGTAACTCTTACGAATCACTTTTGTCGCCAGGTTCTCGGCTCGCCACCTATAGTGGCAAAGACAAAATATACTGTTAAAGAACTGTCCGAAGTGAATGCTCCAAAAAGCGATCTAATCATTTATAATTGTTAGCAAGTTGTGTGTTTGTTTTGTCTATTTGCGCTTATCATCGGCAGCACAGGTACAGGTATATCGCCAGATATCTGTGTGCACTTGGCAGATACAATAAAATACGATGAGCAAACATCAGGTAGCCACAGTGAATTCTTCATACCCTTTAAAGAAGTCAGAAAATAAACTTTAAAATTGTTTGGTAAACAAAACACACTTGCTGAGTTCTTAAATTTAAAATTAATTTTGTTTTTAAAATATTTCAGGTATTGTTTATTATTCTTTTTATTTTCTAGTTGATTTACATTCTGTGTATTATTTATTTAAACTGGTTGGTTTATGTAGTTTATGGGCCATTTTGGTCAGGGTATCGATGACGGTAACGAAGTCGGCTGAAACCCATACACATTGCCTACTGTGTACAGATACAGATAAAATACCGATGAACTGCGATGTTGCTTTAGCTTTTGGCCATAATTACTACTTTTGAAGTTTCCCGTAAACTACATATATAAAAATAAATATATTTCTAATGCTAATGTTAATGTTTTCTCTTATGAAAATAATTAAAAATTATCAACATTTTAGCTATTTTGTTTTTAAATCTTTCGAAAGAAACTAATATTCTAAAACTTTAAACATTAATTAGTATAAAAGCATTATTTTCTTTTAGTTTCGTATATTTTTTAAACGTTAAATAAAATTTCTAAAAATGTACAAAATATCAGTTATAGGAAATTTATATCCTGTCGGAGTAGATCTTATGATTAAGCTATTAAAGCTGCCTTTTCTGCCTTGTTCCGGGTAGGAACTTAGCCAGCACTGAGCCGGTGCGATTGTGTGTGTGGGAGCTGGGCCCACCTGTTTGGGCTTTCAGGAGCAATCACACGGCCTGGAGCTGTGAGCTGTGAGCTGGGTGATGGGATCTGTGAGCTGTTTAGCTGCCGGCAGTGGAAATACTTCTTGCTGCTTTCTTTCGTGCTCCACGGCTGCTCTCTTTGGGCTGTGCTCGTTCTTTGTGACGGCAGAGTGCCGCCTCCGGAGCGAATCCGAAGTATAGTGGAGTCAGCGGCGACGCCGGCGTCGGGTCGGGCTGTGGTTGGGGCTGTCACTTCGTCACTTGAGTGTGTGTGTGTGTGACTTCGGTTAATAGCAGCGGCGCTGGGTTATTCGCCCGCAGTCGCAGACCACACGCGCCACGGGAACCATTGAGCGCCAGCGGTAGTATTGGATCTCGCGGCACCGTCACCTTCTCGACAAACCCAAACCCAAACACACGACCAACACAAAGGCGAAACCGAACTCCAAACACTTAAAACACAAACAAAACAAAAGACATCTGGGCCAGTGCAAGTGCGAGTGCGCGGTATCGCCTCCGCCTGGCGTTATCAACGGCAATATCGGAATCGGAAACACCAACGAACGAACAACACAGCCACAGCAAACCGAGGTCGCATCCAATCGATCCGCTGACGTTGCCGGCAAAGGCCCATCTATCCAGCTCCTACTCCAGCACCATGGCAGCCGCCCACGAGCCAACGATCCACTATCTGGACAGCGTCCTGAACGAGGAGGAGAAGCGGTGCGAGTACAGCCACCAGTGGCGGAACTTCTCCATCTCCCGCTCCGGTCGCTTCAGGTCGAAGAACAAGAAGCGGGACGCGGTGGATGGCAAGCTCTTTGATGCCGTAGGATCCACCAAGGAGAACGAAAAGGTGCGGCCCCCACTTGCTCATTTTCATTTCAATCCTATCCATTCCCCATATCTGACAAAAGTCGAGTGTGCGACCCATATTAATAGTCGGGTGCGTGATTCGCAGGTGATATTTTTCGTGGGTTATCTATCCCCGAAGTCGCACACACACCTGAACCCACGGCGGGGATCTTCCAGGAAAGTGCTCAGTGTAGGGCTAGGGAAAACATCGTTAAAGAAATACTTACGCGGGCGAACGGAAGTGCTCGTTAGTGAGACGGAAGTCGGCATTGTTGTGATAAGTCAGGCAGCGCAGTATCCAGTCCATGCCTTATTCTTTCGAGTACTTGGGGACTTATACTATATATGGATATATACGGACAATTTTGTTTACCATTCAGAGTCACTTGAGGCGCTGACAAACAGCACAAACTGATGCATCTTAAATTAAACTGCCAAAGGACTAGGAAGCTGAAAGGGGGAAGTATAGTTTTTTCCACCTCTGTTTTTAATTGTTAAATTAACCAATAGAATGAAATACATTTCTATTTTTAGACACTTCTTCCTTACCTTTTTACTTAAACTTAATTGCAATACATAAATCTGGTGAATCAGATGACATCACTCTTCCGGCCTTATTTCAACAGTTGTTGTAAATTATACAAGGGGCTTGTATGCGAATATATAGATGATCTTTATTTTAGTCCGGTCGATTTCATCAGAAAGGCAATTAGTGTAAAATTAAAATGAGTTCCTAAAAAGTGCGGTTCAATAGCCTTGAGGGGAGCAATTAGGCAGGGATATTAAAACACTACGTAGTTGCCACAAAGAAAGTTCGCCATTTTTGACCAGGAAAATCTATAGTACCTGTCTGTGTACTTTGCCCTTGGATGAGAGCTCTGCCAAGATTTATATGTAAAGAAAAAAGAAATGATGATAAGATTAGATTGTAAAGGGAATTTTTACTTTTTTTTAGCATTTGAAACGGTTTGGTGGGGGTGTACCTGGCATATATAACTATGTGGTTGAGGGGACTGTCCTTTTGTCGATCTAATTAAGCCACTCAGTAAATTAGGCAATTGTAAAAGTATAAAGCCAGTATACATTATGGGGGGTTTGAAACAACTGCAGACAGAAAGGACCATAAAACCCCATAAAACCCACTCGCTGCGCAGTCTGGCTTTTTGTGTTTGCTTTGCCAAAAGGCCTTTTTATCAACAAAACAAGAAAGGCAACGAAATTGCGAACTGCAAGTACAGAAAGTAAACAAAAGCTGGAACAACAACAAAGCAAGATCAATATACTATATATACACCATATAAGACTACACGTATACGTGTTGTGCTTTGCATGTTCACCTGAGAACTCGACCCGGCCGACCGACAAACACACCTTTCTGGAAACTTTATACCTTTACTGGCGTCACGGCGACGGCGACCCCTGAGAGAATAAAATTCGCCAGAATGTCATACAATACGAGGAGCACATCCCCCCAATTTATATACCTTATGTACATACACATGACTACACTCCATGTAGAGGCAAATGCACCCAGGAGTCGCGTTAAAAACAGCCCCAATTCGATGGCACGCGAATGAAGTAAATTTGGCAACGCATCAAATTCACGAGGTGCGAAATTGGGGTGTCCAGTCTGAGTTCCAGTCCCGGTCCCCATCCCGGGAGGGTGTGTGCTCTCCTCTGAGCAAGCTCATTGCGCAATGCGAATGCATTGGCCGATCGATCGATTGATTGCCGGGTTACTTTGTTGTCCAGTCACCCAACGCGTCGTTGTCTGTCCATTGAACTTGGGAGAAACGGACGTTCGAGTATTTCGGAGCGGACTTGTTATTTATAGTGGCGAAATCAAAAGTTATTCCCGGTGTTGCTTCAAATGATCTTATGGTGATGAAGTTTAATATGGAAAACAGGAAATTTTGTAGGTCGGTTATTGAATTGCGATTTTAAGTGATTAAAAATTCATTTTAAATATAAAATTTACAAATTTAATTCATTAAATAGTAGGATCTTTACATTTTTGAAACACTTTCCTAGTATGACTATTTAAAAAACAGAAAACTGAATCAAATCAGTGTGCTATATTTATTTTTATACTTCCCCTAAACTCTGATACATTAGTTAGAAAGAACCTTTAAATGGATTCGTATCCCCATAAAACGGGGAACCTTTATTTGCTGATATTTCGCGATACAATTATCAGTTGGCTAAATCAAGGCGAGTAGATATTTTATGGCGGTGATTTATACACAAGCTAATATACATAGGTAAATAACAGTGTTCAGATATCAGTATGGGTTATATCGGCCAATCATATTTATTTTGTATAATAATAGAGCACGTATAGTGACGTGCATAGTGCTAAAGCTAAAGAACAGAATGCCGGTGGTAGTTAGCTCTTCGGCAATTATTATCAGACATCGAAATACGAACAGTCTTATCAATATACTATATGTAACGAAGAAACCAAAACTTGAATAAAACAACGATCGACACAGAGAACCTTCTTCAACGTCAAGACAAGTCTGGTATACACGTATATATCATATATATATATGCAAGAATGGATGTACGACTTGGGGGAATTATATATAGACCCATAAGTGGCTGTGCACGATGTCAAAAGAGCTTTCCGAACAAATGCGCCGGATTCTTGATTAAAATCAGGTGCTAAATCATAAAAATGACTTTGGAACATGTCTTCCGATTATTAGTTGTGAGCGTCCGTGATTGCTGATAAGGCTAATCGGGGGGAATTTAGTGGTGCACTCCATTCAGGAACTCCTTTCTCTATCCGACAGCGACTCTAACTTATCTATCTCTTTGTTTTTAGGTCTCTGCCCGCAGTTCGTCCAGCGCCAAGAACTGCGGCCCAGCAGCGAACACAGGATCTCCGGCGACGACAGGCAGCAACCAGGCGCGAAGTCAGCGCGAGAAGACGGAGAGCTATAAAAGTTTTTACGAAACGAATTTATAGGTGGCCAGTGGGGCCTCTGGACAAGCACTACGTATATTCCTTATGCATCTATAACTTAGCATGGCGCTTTATTTAATCAGATTGAGAGGACAAGGATGAGAGAGAGAGAGAGAGAAAGCGAAGGCGTATGGGAGGGGCTGAGACTGAGATGACTTATTGCACTAGTTGCGGGCTTTACAGCGCAGGGAAGACGAGTAGCAGCTGCTGTAATCGCGGTTTTAATTTGTAGTAAGGCATAGTTAGCACACCCTCGCTTTCTCTCTCCGGGCTTAGATCGAGTGTACTTAAGTAAGATTATTAATTATAAATTATTATCTCCAGCATGCTAGCTCGCTTATGTTAGATTGTAAAGTATTAAAACGTGATAACTGCACTAAATTATATGCATACTTTAAGTTTACAACTACGTAATTGTACGTCATACATTAGTCAAAGTGATTACATATTTCAATCTGACCAATAAAGAACGAGGTTCGATTTAAGAGTCGTTTTTTTTAATTGTTACTTTAACACAGTCGTAAATCACGAGGCATTATCCTCGTCGGCTCCGCGCTGTTGAGTTGAGGCCGCCTGGTTGGCGGCTCTGATATAGCTAACGTCTAGTACACAGAATTTGGCGCGGCACATCGGGCAGGTGCACTTCTGCTCCAGCCAAACCTCGCGATCTACGTCGCTCTGGCGGGCAGCAAACCACCGTGCCAGGCACTCTACACACCACATGGGCCGGCAGTAGCAGTTGGAGCAGCACGCCCCTTCTGGGAGCGGAGCCCCAGTGCGGTCCAGGTCGGCGCACTGCTTGTGAATCTTGGTGTTCGGTTCATTTATCATGCAGGCGAAGCATTTCTCAGTGGTCACCTCCGCCTGAAAGATGGGATTCAGAGCGACTTGCGCCTTGAACACGTCCACGAAGCGGTCGATGACGTTGCGGTGAAACTGGATGTTTGAGGGAATGGCGATGGGACGCCGGACACGATCCTCCAGGTTCCTGAACTCTAAGGCGTTAATTCGTATGTGAAAGTCAGCTACGCCCTGTCTCATCGGTCGCACGATAATGCTGATCATCTGCAGCGTGTCGTTCTGGTCGTGATGCGATATGTTGTATGTCTCCGCCTGCGAAAGGAGTTGAATTCAGCAAGGTTTCCCAACTAACGAGAATCGTGATTAACTGACCTTGGCCACGCTTAGCGCCGTGTTGCTCTGGTGGGCAAAGTGCACATTGTACATTGTGGTCTTGATTATCCAGTTCTCCGTCGCAATAACAGTGCTGATGGAGTTCAGTTTCTTCTTGTAAATCTCCGGCCGCCGATACTCGTTGCCAATGTCGCTGGCCACGGCACTGTAGCTGCCGGGCGAGTTGGAGTATTTGGCAAGCGCCTTGCTTATCGGATGCCGGCGCCAGTTCTGTTGGTGCCAGTTGAAGATGAGCGCGGGCACAGCCATCACGGCCAGCACGCTGAAGCGTTGGGCGGTCTTCCAAGTGAGCGTCTTGAAAGCCACCGCCTCCTGAGGCATGGGAAAATCTGGGTCGAGGTCGGAATCCTCGAGCGGCTCTTGCGTTGCAAACACAGAGAACTTGAGCCTGTGGATCAGGAAGTAGGAGAACGGCAGGCAGGAGTGCACGAACAGATTGAGCGATGTGCGTCGTAGGTGGTAGCCCACAAAGTCCAAGTATTCCTCGCCCAGGAAGCGGGCAAATAATTGCTCGATGGTGAAGCCCAGGCGCTGGAACTCCTCTGGAGGGTAAATGATGACCATGCAGAGCAGGAAGTAGAACAGATTGAAGAGCAGTTCCGACTCGTCCATGTTTTGAATAATTTTGAATGTTTTTGGGAGCACAAGCTGGCTGAGGGTTTATTTCTAAATCTGGGTTAACTACGACAACAAATACTCTATCTTCGCTGTTGTTATTCTTATTGTTGTTGTTGATGTGTCGTTTCAGGGCTACAAAAGACTATCGATGGACTTGTACAGTTATCGGCGGCCAGTGTTCTCTAGGATTTACGACACAAAGCAGGCGGGCACATTGATACTTTCAAATTGAGAATGTAATATAAAACAAGAAATTTCAACAATAAATTATAATATATAATATATATATGATATAATAATAAATAAATTATAAATACAATAAGTCAATGAATCCCATTTTCTCTTTTAGTATATTTATACTTGAAAAACAATGCGTACTTTGTAAAAGATACAAAATTTTTTACAATCGGTTATTTGGTTACATACGTATGGCCTTCTCGAAACGGAAATATTTGATATTGCCGCCACTTGTCATGGACTCTGCCGGTCAGTAGCCGTTTGATATGAACAACGAAACAATAGTGGTATGTCGAAAGCTTGCCCCGAATCTTAGATTCTACTTGGACCTTACACAGTATGCATAATATATAACTAGGTCCGCATTTAAAAGCCGATGTCGTCGACGTCGGCTAAACATATAAATAGACGCAGGTAGTACAAACATAACTTAGGCTAATATGGTTAACGGAATGGAATGTCTGGCTTGTGGAAATCTGCTCCATGGACGGCCGCGTCGTCACTTTCCCTAGTGCTGCAGCTCGCTCAAATTTGGAATGTTGCCGGCGTAATCGTCGTTTGAGGCCGAGCTGGAGTCGTTTGTTAACTCAAAGCTGTTATCACCGCTGGTGCCAGTGACCGTTGTCAGGCTGGAGTCATTGTTGGAGTTCGGATGCTCCGAGTTGCTCAGGTTTGGCAGGGATACATCAACCTCGTCTTCGTCGTCATCGTCCTCCTCATCGTTACTTAAGCTGCTCGAGCTACTGCTGCCGTCCGGATGCGAGGTCCCGCCGTTGTCAGTGTTTAGATTTAGAGCGCTTATCATTGGCAAATTGTTCGAGCTCGCCGCTGGGCTGGCTGCCGTTGCGGCTCTTCCCGCAGCTCCCGGGACGTGGCTTATCTCGGCAGAGTTATCAATCAGCAGCGTGATGTGTGGTATGTTTGGCGGCTCCGTGGAGCTGGTTTGGTTGCTTGGGGTTCCCAGCGAGGTCGACGCCGTTGTCCCTGAAGCTGCCGAGTTGGCGATGAGTATGGACAGGTTAGGTATATTCTGCGGACGCGGCTGCTGCTCCTCGACTTGTTCGCTGGGATTGAGAATTGTCAGATTGGGGATGTTTTGGACGGTCGCCGAGGAAGTGGCGGTCCCTGTGCTGGCTGCATTCCTAGAACTCGCACTGTCTCTTAGCAGACGGGAGGCGCGTGGCGGGGCGATGGGCGGAACGTTCTCAGATGGTTGCGGCAAGCTCTTGTCCCGTGGAACTATGTGCTTGTCGAAATTGTCCAGATTCAGCCCCACACTGCCCTGGGCAGCCACATTCGAGGTGGCAGTGTTTGGTTGCTGGTAACCCGGTCCCTCGTTGTCCACGTCCATTTCTTCCTCTAGCAGTTCGGACAGGTCGAGGCTTATGGGAGCTGCGGGGCCGTCTGCAGGGCGATCGGGCGTGGGTTCTAGGGGAATAACACAAAAATATAAAGAAATAAGGCCAATAAACATAAATGACTCACCACTCAGAAAGTCCAGCGCCACAAAGTCAGCCGCACTAAAGAGCTCGGCCTGCACCAGCAACTGGAGCAGCACGCCCACCGTGGGCCGTTCGTGAAGCTTGCCTGAGGTCTTCCACTCGTCAATCATCATCTGGGACTTGCTTTGGTCGGGCGGCAGCCGGTTCGCGGCCTCGTCAATCTGGCATACGTCCTGCGCCGTGTATTTAAATCCGTTCCTGACCGCCGCCGAAAAGTTGAGGCCACCGGCAGCGCTGCAAGCCTGCACGTCCAGGCCCTTGGGTATAATCGACATTAGCTTGCGCCAGCAAGCGTTCTCGTCCAGTATCTTGGCCAGCCGGTATATGTCGTTGTCCTCGACGCGACGCAGCTCCGTGCTGCGCGAATACTTCGAGGCGGAGCGTATGGAGACGCTGCCATTGCCGTGCACGCCCATTCCGCACCCATTCCAGCCGTTCGCCTTGGCCATGGTGCTAACCTCGCTGCCAGTTCTTTTTGCGGTTGGGCGTATGTGCCTTGGACGCGTCGCAAAGCTTAGTTTCCAGACGTATGTGCGTTATAAAACCATGTTAAAAACATATACTTTTGCTCAACTCTTTTGCTTTTGTAAGTTTCGCTCCAGTGTGGCCACGGCTAGAGCGCCAAAAAAGCCACTTGGGGCTTGGCAGAAAATATCGAAAAAAGCCGATAACCTTTCATAAATACCGAAAGCTTGAATACTCTACTAAAAGTACCGTTGCCATATCATAATGTTAAAAATTCCGTTAAACTGATCAACAATATGTATAGTATAAAATCAAAGAGTATATAACCCGTCATCCTACAAATTTGTTGTATGAGATTTGTAGTATTCCCGTCTATATAGTTCTATACTCTTTGATAAAATACTCATTGTACCCATTAAATATATGTTGATTTGATATATGAAAGATACGCATTTCACCTGTGGGATTGTTAAAAGTTATTTTCGATAAAATGTTTAAAATCTATAAACTGTAAAATATTTTCTTACAAAATAGAGCAGAACTCGTTCTGACTGTGGGGTTATATTTTTTAGAATTAATAAGTTATGAATTAAATTTTAAATATTTCCATTATGGAAGTAGAGGATCTCAGAAAGCTATAATATTATAATATATGTATTATTTAATATTATAAGTATTTATTATAATATATGTATTTAATATATTCTTCCATTAAGCCGCAAAATTTACAGAATAAAATAGTTCTAAATTATTCAACTTCTCCCATTAGCCCCAAAAAATTACACTTAAAAGTTAAATACTTGAAAAGATATACATTTATTTGTTTCAGAAAATCTGTAGAATGGACGGAATTGCATTTACAGGACGCAAGAATATTATAAAATGGACGAATACAAATAAAATAATACATACATTAATATGTACATATTTGTGAAACCTGATATTCTCTTACTCTAATACACTTTTTTCGTAGTTAATTTAGAAAATATGTTCAAAAAATATGTGTTAAATGTTTTCGAATTTCTCGCAGGGCTACTTAGGCTAATATAAGGTCACTTTCTTCAACTTTTTGTAAATATTTATGTAATATGATGTAAAAACTATCATTTCTTGGGTGCATTAATAATCCTAAGTCAATTCAATTGATTACTTTCGGCTACAAAGTAATTATGGAATGCTCCTTGATCTGTTTGTATATATTCTTAACGAGACTCTTGGGTTTCTGTATAAGTTTGGAGGCTGTGCGTTTCTTATACTTCTGGACGAATGTTCGGATTTCTTACTGCCTAGGCTTACGCATCTCGATTTGTGCTACGTTCAGTGGTTTGTATAGAAAAATGTGGTAATGAGCAGCAGCGTGCTTAAGATTAGCGCCGTGTTGATGTTGTGGCCGTGGCGCGTATTCGCTGCATTGCGCGTCGTCTTGCCCATTTGGAAGCGTAGCGTGGGACTGGACATCCGACCGTCGCCGCCGTTGCTGTAGGCGAGAACTCGCATATTGTAGCTCTTGCCGGGCGTGAGGGTATTGATATAAGACTCTAGCTTCTGTCCGATTGGCACGATGGTGTTGTTGGCTGTGATCATATTCTGGTCCGTCTCCCAAATACGAACCTTAACAGGATGATAAGACATTGATAGTAACATTTTCAGCAGCAATGCCAACGAGCTTACCTTGTAACCCTCGATGGGTTCCTCGTCCTGCGAGGGGGAAACGTATCGCCATACAACCCGGACCGTAGACGGGTTTATTCCGTACACGTGAACTGAGGAAGGTGGCTTCTGCGGGGCCTTACGGTATGTGCGCTCTGAGAAATGTAAATAAAATAATTATTACATTAATGAATAATGTGATGCCAAACAAACCTTCAAAACGTTCGCTCTCGGGGCCTTCTCCCGCCGCATTATACGCCATGACTTTCACAAAGTAGTAAGTGTCCGGCTGCAGACCAACGATCAGCGCCCAGTTTCTTGTCGTACGCGAAAGGTAATATACGGAGTCTTCTTCTTGGTGCGTGGTCTTCCAGTACTTCAACTAAAGTGGTATATTTACAGGTACAGTGCTACATTTATAGAATAAATTCGTATTATTGCTTACCCTGTGGCCAATGAGTTTGCCACGAATATTCTCGCGAGACATGTCAATCGGTTGCCAGGTGACGTTAAAGCAGGTGGAGTTGAAGGCGAGCGCGAAGGGCTTCTGCGGAGCCACCTGCGGCATGTCCTCGGCGGAGTGGATGACAGCGACTTCGCTCTCCGGTCCCTTGCCGACGTTGTTGATTGCCTGCACCTTGACCTCGTACTGCGTGTAGTAGTTGTTGAGAGGAATATTGACCACGGCCACGCCCATGTGATCTTGCTTCTTGATCTCGTCAGAGGCCCATTCCAGGGCTCCCTTGAGCTTCCAGAACACCTTGTAGTGTATGCCATGACTATGCTGCTCCTGTGGCAGCAACGGGTCCCAGGTGATGGTCAGGTCGCCGATCTTGCCGCCGCCACCACCGACGTTGCGTGGGGCGATATACGGCTTGTCCTCGTAGGTGCTGTAGATGGGCGATGGAGCAGACGGGGTGCCGATGCCCAGGTCGTTAACGGCTGTTACGCTGAACTCGTAGGCCGACCATGGCGTTAGGTTGGTCACCTCGGCTTGCTGGCGCGACGTGTATCGATCCACCTCACGCGCCTGCACATGCGTCGACACATTTACCCAGGTGCGGTTCCAGTTCGTGCGTCCCAGGATATTGTAGTAACGGATGGCGCGGCCGTTGTTCGCTCCGTCCACCCACTCGATGATGGCCTTCGTTTTGCTGATCTGAATGACTTGAACACCGCCTGGGGCACCGGGTGCTCCCTCAATGACCACGCTGGTCTTGCTGGTGATCTCGTTGACAGCCGACTTGACAACGCACTCGTAGTCGCCGGCATCGCGCATTGTGGTGTTGTGCACCGTCAAGCTGTTCCAGTCCACAATCTAGAACGAGGATTTTGCGATCTCTCATCAAGTTTCGTGGGAAAGCGTTTAAAGTGGACTCACAATTCGGCCGGTGCCGTCATGGTTGTTCTTCAGGACTTCGCCGTTCTGCTTCCACACGTAGGCGATGTCCAGCAAAGGGTCGAAGGCAGCCTCGCAATGCAGATAGATAAGGTCGTGTTCCTTGGTAACAATGCGCTGCGGTGGGGTTTGCATAAAGCGGATCTCCTCTGTAATTGTTTAAATATATCATATTAATTAATTAATTAATTAACAATAAAAAATAACAATTCATACGCAGAACAATAACGCGAGCATGCGACTCATCCGTGCCGGCTTGGTTCGAGGCTATGCATGTGTAAACGCCTTCATCGTCCCGCGACGTAGGCGCAATGGTAAGTGTGCCGCTGGGCAGGATGCGTCGGTGACCGCCAGAGCCCAAGACCTGGCCGTCCTTCTTCCATTGGAATTTAGGCCGCGGAGCAGCTTCGGGATTGCAGACGATGGTTGTGTTGCCATTATAGACGGCATAGACCTCCGCTTCCAGGGGATGCTTCTTGAAGGACGGCTTCATGGAGAGCACTCGGAGTTGCGCGGAAGAGAATGAAGTCTTCAGCTGATTTTTGGCTCCACATTGATACATGCCCTCGTCCTTATCCTTCTCCAAAAACTTGATGGTCAGCACATTGTCCTGAATGATGTACCGGTCACGATTGATGTTCAGCGGGTCCAGGAGCTCGGCGTTTTTGTACCACGTATAGTTGGCGTCCGGAATCGCAAATGCCTCGCATATAAAGGTAACGTCGCTGTTGTAGTCCTTGATCATGTCCTTCAGCGGAATGGTGAACTCGGGACGCATCTGGATGTTGATGTAGAGGCTCTTTGTCAGCGTCTTGCGCGGATTGGTGATTGTGCAGGTGTACTCTCCGTTGTCGTTCGTCGTCGCATTTTGGATGATCAGAACGCGGCCGTAGTTTATCGTGTAAGCGTTGCGTTGCAGCGGTTGGTTCTGGCGGGTCCAGTTGTAGGCCGGAATGGGATAGCCGAAGGCCATGCACTCCAGTCGAATCTCGTCGCCGGCCACCGGCGCCTCTGGGAAGACCTTTGGGAAGGTATTGGCGAATATTAACGCCTGGTAGTTGCTGTTCGGCGTCACACGGAGCGGAAAGAATGGTCCATTGCGACCGGTGTCCGACACTAGGGTTTGCACAGTACACGAATAGTTGGCACGATCCACCGTTTCGATAAAGGAGAAGTAGAGGGCGCCGTCTCGGGAGACAAACACACGCTGGTCCTCTTCCACGAAGTTGGGGAAGTAGTCGCGAGCCCAATAGTAGCGAACGGCGGGATAATGCTGTGGCGGGTCGCAGAATATCGATTTTCCCCAGTTCATCTCACTCGATTCCGCCGATCGTTTCAGGTTGAACTCCATGATGAAGCCAAAGTTGAGATGCGCACTTTCGGATCGAACGCGGCCGAACTTGTTCTCCGCCACGCAATGGTAGGCGCCCTGGTCGAGAGCCTGCTTCGGCTCGTAGATAATCAGGTTGCCGCCCGATATGGTGTAACGGTCCTGCGCCAATGGATCGATCTTCTGGTACTCGAGCGTGTCGTTGACATAGACCTCGCGGTACCATTCGTATGACGGCGTGGGGAAGCCGCCGGCTAAGCAGCTCAGGGAGACATCGTTTATCAATCGGTTTTTGTTCACATCGAAGGTCGTGTCGTTAGGCTGTTTGACAAAGTAGGGACCCCGTGGAATGCGCTCCATGTCGCGGATGTCGAGCCCATAATGGTAGGGACGCTTGTCGTCCAGCTTGATGTTGACGTTGTCCGGACTGTAAAGCACCTTTGACTCGCAGATGAACAGGTTCAGTTCGATTTCGTAGGCCGGCATGAACATCCAGCGATCCCGCTTCTTGGAGTAAGCATATACCACGCGATCTCGGATGTAGCCATTGTCGCCGTACGGCTGGTTGGGGCCTAGAGAGGATATTCATATAATAAGTAAGTATTTTATCAGGTGGAGTAATATTTTCATACCTATAAAGCCTCGTAAGTTGTTTTGATTGCGCTGATTTAAGTTGCCGGGAAGCGAGTTGTAAAACGGATTCTGGATGAAGTTGTTCCTGTTGTTCAGATCGTTCTGCACCAGGAACCTGTTGTCGTGCAGGTCCTCGTTTTCTAAAGGCACGTTCTCGTCCATGGAGAACGAGTCCTCGATCTGCACCAGCTGGGTATTGTCATCGTTCACCCAGTTCTGCGGACCTGTTTGCCTAGCTGAGATAAAGAATCGGTTCTGCCGATGGTTTTGCAGAATGAGGTTCTTGAGGATGAAGGCGTGCTTCTCCACGTTATCTACGTTTATCAGGTCGGCGTTGTAGGCCTTGCAGATCTTCTTTGCCTCCGCCCAGTTGCGCTTGGGGGAGCGGATAAAGCGATAGCAGCTCTGTCTGAACGAGACCCAGTGTTCCGGGCAGAAGTTCTCCTCATCGCTGTACATGTCGCGGTAACTGACACCCGACACGCCTCCGATGCTGTTCCGGTGGAAGGGGTCGTACTGGGGTCCCAGGCCGCCCAAACCGCCGCCTAGGCCGTTTCCGGGTCCGCCCACATTGCTGCTAAGGCCCCCGCCGCCGGCGTATCCGCCCACTCCAACGCCGTTGAGGCCGCCCACTCCGCCACCACCGCCCAACGGCCGGTTGCTGTCGTAGGGATTGTAGCCATTGTAGTTGTTGGGGTTTTGACCGTCCAACAGGGGATTGTCGAACTGGGTTGTATCCTGGCTCGGCTGCTGGCCGGTGTACAGTGGATTGTATCGCGGCGAGTAGTCCTTATTGTAGCTGGGCTGGTAGCTCTGCTGCGGCTGCTGGCCTGGCTGCCCCAGCTGTCCGTCCAATTGGCCCGCAGGCAGGTCTCCGGGCAACTGGGCCGTTGCCAGACCAAATAAACAGAGCGCTAGCACTGCAAATCCTCTAGTGGGTGACATGCTGACGCTGGCTCGATTCCGATTCCGATTCCGTGTGGGGTGGGATGGGAACTGCTCCAGATGGCTTCTCGCAGCAGACTAAAAGCACATCTTGCTCGCGGCGCGGCTGGATCTGCAAGCATCGAAGGAATCAGTAAATAATATTGTTTATTTACCCCAAACTAATGGCATAAACAATGGGTTAGTAAACAAATCCGATGATCTCTCGCTAGGTGTTAGTGTCATCCATTACGTGTCTGCGCGCTGGTGTGCGTGCGTGTGCCTAGGCGTGGTCCTAAGCCCCGATGAAGTTGCTCCAATAAGTCGTACTTTTAATATTATTTTAAATAATAATGTTGCTAGTTTAATGCACTTTGAAACTAATTCAAAGCGAGAAGATTCTTTAAATGGCGGCGCCGCCCCTTCTTAATTAAATTCTCGCTTAGTCAAGTGTCCAAAAAAAAACCACACCTTAATTATAAATGCGCTCGCAAAAACTCGGACTTAAATCACACTCGGATATGGTGCTGCTGGCACAACGGTATTTCCACGTTACTGACACAATTACTAACCAATTGAAATAAATTAATTTAACACAGCTGCCTTAAATTAAAGTTTAATTAAATAAAAACAAAATTGAGTCCAAGCCGAGAATGAAGTAGGTAAAACAGGTTTCGGAGCGGGAAGTGTGACCGCAGTATTCACTAGTTCTTCGGCACTTTTGGACTTAGCTAGTTATCGATGCTTAAGAGAATTATCGCTATCGCTCACCCGCGATTCCAATTGGATTTAAAAACTGCTTGAAAATTCAATTTAACAGAAATATATTTATTCTCGTTTCCTTCCGTGTTTCACATTCGTGCGTGGGCGATACGAAGGATTCCCATGAGTATTTGGAACGAAACTCAACTTGCAAAATTCTAATAAATGCAATTGGTGAGTAAATAAATAGGCCAGGCCAAACGATATTGTCTTTGTAAGCTCGAGGATTGCGCTCTGGGCTCAGAGGCCCTTGTTGAACCACACGGTGTCCAGTTCGGGCCGCTTCTCTTTGATGCTGTCGCGAACCTCAGACTCTAAGCTGTCCACCTTGATGCCTGCCCGCTGCTTAAAGAAGGCGCAGCCGAGGGGTGTGGCAAAGATTAGCACAAAGCCACAGAAGAGCGTCTGGATGGGAGCGTTGGAGCGCGGGTACTTCGCCAGGAAACCTCGCTTCTCTAAGTTGTTCATCAGCATCGGGGTTAGGGCTGCAAGGAAAGGGGCTCTTAGTCATATCTAGGCTTTACTTTCTATGGGCGGCTTACTCATTCCAGGAATGGCCATCGCGATTCGACTTAGAATAACGGCCGAGATTCCCACAGCAGCCGCCTTTTTGGACACACCCATCTCCGTGTTATTCTCGTCCAACAGCACCACTCCGTTCTTCAGTTCTCTGAAATAGCAAAAATTAGGATTACCTTCAAAGGAGAGGGAGGGGAGGACTTACTGCATCCGCATGCAGGGGATATTGATGCAATTGGCAGCCGCAACCGCCACGAGCGGGACCAGGCGGCCCAGGAGCGGATTCATGTTCCTCACCGCCCTGTTCAGCGACAGCGCCGTGGCCAGAGCTCCGCCGGTGGCCAGGCAGTAAGAGGTGACCAGTTGCCTGTAGGCGAGGCGAATGGATGGATGATGGATTAGTGGGGCGCACGGCGGCGGGGCGGATCGGTACCTACTGCTGGCTGATCGGCGTCGTTCCCGAACGGTTTGTGTAGTTGACAACGGCATTGTACGTTTGATTAAACCACTGCCAGAAGACAACGGCGCCGGTGCTCTTGTAGAAGGCCATCATGCCTGCGAATGGAAATGGAAATGGAAATCATTAGCATCAGCATTGTTATTGTGCCCAAATTAAGGCGCCATTCGCACTGTGTGCGGAAGCAAACGCTCAGTTAGATGACCCAATTGAGGGGCACACCACACACACACACACACTCACCTCCAGTGATGACCGTGTTCATGGGCATCTGGGCGGACATACGCCCGAACACGATCTGCTTCTCGCCCGTCTCCGGGTGGAAGGCAGAGTCATACAGGTACTTGGCGCGCCACACATCGTCAATGGTCTGGCACTCGGGCACATCCTTGCCGGCACGGTACTTCAGCACAATCTGGCGGGCCTCCTCTAGCTTCGCGCTGGATGCCAGCACGTTGAGGGGATTGGTGACCAGAAAAAAGTGCTTGGCCCGACCAATATATGTGTTCTGGTCATATTTGGGCTCGTCGATGTTGACTCGGGGAAGGGGGCTCATGGTCGGATCGGGTCGGCAAATCTGCTCTGCCTGCAAAGATAATGGAGGTTATACATATATATTTTTGAGACCCATCGAGCGGCGTATCTTATCGGTGTGGAATCGAGGGGGTCTTGTGGGCCCCGAGGGTCTCTGTCATAATTAAATTGAGTGCGGTCCAGGAAATCTATAGCAAAGCTAATTCGGTGCCCTGGCAACGCGGCAAATCGGACAGAGGTGGATCACAGATACTGCTTACGGAGGGGGGAGGCGCTAACATTTTATAGTTTACGATGTATCCGTTTTATATGAAATGGAAATACTAATATTAATAGTACTTATCACGAACGTTAATAAACTCTGAGATACTTTCTTATGTTCTTATGAGTTTGATAAATTTATATTTAAATTTCTCGCAACTACCTTTTTTTTGTCATTTGTATTTCAAATACAAATACTTTTAGCACTTCGATATAGTATTTTTAAAAAAATCTCTGAATCAAAATAAATTACAAATAAATGATTTTTGTAAATCACTTTCCCTGAATCTCGATGAAAGTGAAAATAGGGAACGGATTGGATCAGCTGAGCTGTTCTCGGTGGCAACTTCGACCCTCAGCCCCTTGATTCCGCCACTGGAAGCTGCTGGTCTTATCAACGCCGCCGATGCTTGTGACCCAACTGCTTCCCCTTATCGCGGGTAAACAAGTTTGTGGCGAGAACGCTTCTTTGCGCATATACAACGGCTAAGTGTACATATATATACACCGCTCCCGTATATACGCCTGCAGAGCGACTATGTAGACACTTGGTAATTTTGAAGGTTGATGACTGCCACTGACTGGCAGAAAGTCAGTGCCTCGGATCGATTATGTGCTCGAAATGTTCGAAAGTTATATAATTTCTCAGCGATTATGATGAAAAATATTGGACAAATCCATAGGCTCTTATCGGAGGGCGATGAACAGGTAGGTGCGAACGCAAACACACACATACACTAGCTCTCCCCTCTGGCTAAATGTGTGTGCTGAACTTGACGATTCCAGCCGAGGGAAACTTACACACGCACACGATGCTCGCTGCTCACGGACACGGGACTGGCTGGTACCACTTTGGCAGTGAATCGACGACTGAACCGAGTCGAACGGGAACGGAAGACACCGGAGCCGCCGGTTGCTGCTCCAGAAAGCTTTCCCTCCTCGTTCTTAAGCTCACAGATTACGTAGACGGGATGCGTGACAATAATTTCGGATGGAACTGTGTTGATGTGGTGGTGGTGCTGCTGCTGGGCTGATTGTGGTGGGCGTCTACGGCATTGGAGAGCTGGAAAAGGGCGATACGAAGAGAGAAATTGAGGAGAGAGAGAGAGGCAGAGCTTTAATGCGTGCGCGGCGCTGCTGCTCAACAGCTGGGCTTGCCAGGTGGGCACCAAGCTTTCGCCGTTCCAGATACAGATACATACAAACACAGATATTGACTATTGCTATTGCTACGGCAGGACACCTCGAATTTTGAATTTACATCCTTGTTTTCATAAACTTGTAAAGAAGCATACTTCCAATCATTAATCAGTTGCGAATCCACATTTCCCTTGCCTTTGCGGTGTGGGATGTGTGATTCTCACGAAATTTTGGAAGTTTCGAATCACAACAAATGAACACAACGTTTTTTCAGCGAATATTTTAATAAATAATATCTTTATGTTGAAATTATTGAAGCTTAATACAGGAACTACTTTTTAAATCTGAACAAAGTTAAAGTTAAAAAAGATAAACTAAATTGAAGATTTCTTGTGTATATTTATGCATTTATTCATTTTGAAATTCATTATTTGACTAATAAATATAACATCAACAGTTTTGTGTATTGGCATTAGTTTCATTTGTAGCTTGATGATTTTTTAGTTTCGATCCCACCAATAAGTTGTTGAATTTGAATTTGAAACACATTCCGCCACATTTTGATTTAATTTGATAGGTTTTAATATAGTTTTCGCAAACAATTATAGTCGTAATTAACACAAATGTCAGATGTAAACATATATTGTATCGTTTATTGTATAGCATGTTTTTAGATAGTATGTAAGTAAATGTAACAATTATTGTACATTGCATATGTTGTTTAGGGAAAGTCGTTCCTTCATATAGTATAAGTGTTTCCTTTGTTTTGTTTGGTTTTGTTTTGTGTCCTCCTTGCCTCTAGGTAAACGTTGATCCTCATCAATAAATAAAGTAGTACCTACACATACTCGTATATATTTCTCTTATAGATTGCAATTTTGCATTAGATACAGTTAAAAGTAACACGAAATATATTTTGGATTTAAATCTCTCGAGGGTGTACCTTCAAAATAATTTCAATCAAACACCTGACTTTCATGTACACGTATCGATCGTAACGTTTCAACGGCTTATTAAGCGACTAATCTCTCTTGAGTAATTGAAACGCTAATTGAAGTTATTAATTAAAACAGCTAGAGCGAGCGTCCTCAACTATAGTTTTGTTTATTATTATTGTACAGTAATGGAGTATCGTGCGATCCACGGGATGCGGTTTCGACTGAGTTGCATGTCCTGCGGAAGCATGTGCATTGTACATTGACAGACTGGTGGTTATCCCTTCTGGATCGACTATTTGTATGTTGTAGAGTAGGGAAGAACCTCGTATTATATATGTAGTGTATAGGTTGTAGGGTTCTCTAAAGGGGGATCTTCAAGAGGCGATTGTTCGTACGATTTATTGTGGAACGTTGGTTTAGGTAGGCGATTAACTCGTATCAGGAAGTTGGCTGGTTAAATTATAGAAGTCAGTTACATGGGTTTCTTTTCGTTTCGTTTCGATTCGGCTCCTTCAACATGCTTAAGCACTATCCTTGATCCTGATCATCATGTAATATGTGTATGTTAGTATTTGACTATGATTTGAGCGCGTCCATATAGCAGTGCATGGCTCACTACGTAAGTATGATTTGCATCTGTGGGCTATATGTATTTATGTATATATATTAGGTGTATATATTTGTCTTACGCATTGCTTTCAGCTAACATCTCTGATTCTGATACTGATTCTGTGTTCCATTTGCCTGGAGGAAAGTCAGCTGGAATCGGTTCAAACTGAGTTGCTGGGATGGCCAAAATGCATTAATAAATGGGCCAACGGCTAACGAGATCGTATGCGTGTGTGTGTGTGCATTAACTTGCTCAATCAACAGAAATTTAAAAGCATTAACTAGACGATTCGTTTACAAAATAATGCGAATTGCCATTTAAGCCTTAATCGTTTTCAACTTTAGTTTTGATTAAACGAACATATATGTAGCATACTTTGATTTTCCTTTCTTCAGGGGGTTCAAACACTAACAGATTAAGTAAATACCATAAGGGTACATATTTTATGCTAGATTAAGCAAACAATTATGGTAAACTCAGAAGAGGATTTCTTATTTTCTGCAAACATTCAGATTGAGGAAATTATGGCAAGATTTTCATTAAATTCTCTTTAAATTCACTAGATAAATTTTCGAAACCTGTAAATAAAACAATTGTTCAGGAGAGTTCCGCAAAATTTAACAAGAAACTATAGATCGAAACTGTGCCGATAATTATGCACTATTAAATTGCACCACAAATTGACTTTTAGTGTTTACTATTCGTTTCATAACATAATGTATGGTTATTATTTACAATAAAAAAATTGACGCGATTAATTGCCATTAGGTATAATTTCTTTGCACTCACTGTCGTATTTCTATCGTCTTCCATATCCTTGTGTCATTTCAGAAACCAGGACGTTTCGTTAAATCATCGGCTGCATCGTACGATGAGTATATAACAAAAATAGGCATATGCACTTGGCCTATGCTTCTGTACCTTCTTAAACAGAACTAAAGTAAAATATATCCGATCTTAAATTCAACAAAATTCGTTGTTCTGGTTCCACATCTGGTCTGCCACGTGATATTCGATCTTGGCCCGCCGGGCGGAGTCTTCGCGGGAAGCTGCTAGTGTCCTGCTAGTGTCTTGGTAAACCATAAGGGGGGTTTCTTTATACAGGAATGTACGTACAACTAAGGTCTATAATTAATCGATTCGTTAAGTAAGCGATGTGATACAAAACTATATACATAATTGCGATTAAACAAGGATTTTTATAATCGCAACAAATTGCGATTGTGTGTGGTGTGTGTGTGGGACATCTTGCGTTGTTCTTTTGTTGACTTGTTCCTTAAAACCATTAGCAACAATCGCTAATTTATTGTTGTTGTTGTTCTTATTTATAACATACATTTGACTCCCTATCTACAGTTTGCTATTTATGCTTTATGTATACTCCTCCACTTGTTGTACATACATACATATATAGTTTGTTAATTGCCTAAATATCATTTAAATACATATTAATAAATATATAATATACATGTACATTTATATAATTTATATTTGTTTTTTGGTTTATACGTCTCCTATGTCTCTTGGTGCAATGTAAAAATTCATGTAAAACGCGCTTTGAGTATTCAATTTTGTCCTCTAATTAACTTTAGGTAAATGGTACTCAAACCCCTCTTTCCGGCCGAGTTGTTGCAGTGATTTTGGTTTTTCCTTTTGCTGCGGCTATGAACGACTCTATATGTTATTTATCTATGTATAACAGGGATGCCCCATACCCTATCCTACCCCACTCTCGTCTGTTGCTGTGAAGGAGCCGTAAGGTGCCCTGGGTGACTTGGGGCATCCCCGATCTATGTGTATATGGTACTTGGTGCTGGTAGTGAAAACATAAGTGCGTTTCGGTCATCATCGGAGTGCTTAGTAATCGCCTGAAGGGAAACAAATGGCCAGTTAACACTGCTAGATGGCAAAGATAGTTAAATAGAGGACACTCACTGGCACACTCGGGTGGGTTCATGTAGCCAAAGACGTTCAATTCGTAGAGCGACGCCAGCGTGATGAAGAACAGGTACCAAACCATCAGGATGATGCCCAGTCGCTTGTCCAGCTTCCATCCGTTCAAATGCGTCGACAGGATCAAGAAGACCACGGTGGAGAAGAGCGACAGCGTGGAGTAGGCCAGTCCTGCAAGGGAAATGCAGGAGGAGAGACACAAAAAGAAGAAAGGAAGAGAAAGAGGGCTCAGGGATTAGACTTGGCGTGGACTTTCTGGACTTCAGCTAGGATAACGGCTAGGACACTCATGCCAGGCATACCACACACATTTTGGACACACGACGAGCAGTACTACGAGTTAGGTGGACACACAGGCAGCTACGGGAGCTAGGTTGGGGGAGGGGAGTGGGTGTACATACCCTTGGATATTACGTTGACGTGGGAGCCGGGCTTTATGATGGCCGTTTGTATGAACCAGGGAAGACCTAAGCACACTAGTATATCAAAGACATTCGAGCCAATCGCGTTCGACACGGCCATGTCGCCGAAGCCCTCTTTGATAACGGCTATTGAGCTTAGGGCATCCGGGACGGACACGCCAGCGGCCACAAACGTCAGACCCATCACGGTGTCCGGAATGGCCAGCGTGGACCCAATCACGGTGATCATCCAGACCATGAAGTATGAGTAAAACGAGATCCACACCATTGAGATCAGGAAGGTGAAGGGGTACCAATTGCGGTACTGCTCCTGCCGGCAGTCGGGCATTGTCTTCTTGCAGAGGAAGTGGATCGGATAGACCACGTACCAGGAGACCAGTGCTGGCAGACCGCCCTCCGTGGGTCGGATCAGGGGATCGGGGCGCGGCTCTCGCTGCTTGTCCGTCGATTTGTAGTAGTCGACACCACCGGGCGCCGCTTGTGCCACCACTTGGGCTCCGCCGCTCTTGGCTGCCGCTGCCGCCGCCGCCTCTCCGGTAACCACCGACTCGGGCTGATCGGCATTATAGGCCATGTTCTCCTGCCCCTGATCCTGACCGAATTGGCTGGTGCCCCAGTCGTCGACCGGCGGCGGGTTGAATCTAGCACTGACCACCGGCTTCGGCTGGCTCTCCTCCCCCCAGGCGGAGTTTGGGTCCCAGCTGGCATTGGGATCGCTGTAGTTCTGGTATTCGTTCTGCGGCTCCGTGGTTCGGCCCTCGTTGGGATCCTTGGACAGGCTCGTCTGCTGCTGCCCCTGGCCAGCGCCGCCCTGAGTGTAAGAGCTTTCCGGCATATTCTTGTAGGTGACCAGGGCCGACTGTTCCTCCTTGCTGGGCAGCTTAAAGGGCAGGTTCAGTCCCAGGGCCCAGCGCTCCAGCTCTGTGTTGAAATGAAGAGCCACACAGTATCCCACGTAGCACAGCAGCATCACCACTGACTCAAACTGCAAGGAGATCAGGAAGAATCTGATGAGAATTGAGGGCACGTTGCCTGGAAGCCAGGAACTTACACAGGATATGACGTCGTTGAAGATAATGATCAGCATTACCAGAATGGAGACACAGTAGAAGAAGCAGTCCCGCACCAGGGGCCACCAGTTCAGTTGGCAGACGGTGCCCGAGCATAAAGCGCAGACGGAGATCACAAACATGATGTTAAATACAGCCGAGCCGATGACTCCGCTAATGCCGATGTCGTCTTTGGCGAAGAACACGCCAATCACCACGGTGGCAAGTTCCGGAGCCGAGCTTCCGGCTGCCATGAACGTGGCTCCCGCCACATCCGGCGACAGCTTGAGCTCTGCAAATGGAATATTAATTCACAAAGGTTGTTAAGTTTTGGATCTTTGACTGAGGCTCACCCTCGCATAGCCTGTCCAGGCTGGCCACAAAGTACTCATCGCACACTATGGCGAGGCCGAAGAAGGTGAAGACGGCCACCAGGATGTGCAGGATGAGACCGCCGTGCCGCCGCGCCCATTTATTCATCAGCGGCTGCGGGAACTGCTCGATGGCCGGCGGCGTGCAGTTGTCGCGCTTGGGTCGCCAGGTGGGGACGGCTCCATGAATGGGCGTGGCCTTGGTGGTGGCCTGTGATTGGCAAGGAAAGGGAATTACATGATTATGGATAAGGCTTAAAGCTAACTAATCACCTCTGGCCATGGCGTAGTTTCCAGCACGGTGCTGCCCTCAGTGTTGCCTTCGGCAGGAAGCTCTGCGGGCACTTCTCCGTTGGCCTCCGCATCACCGGCGTCCTCGGCAAGGCTGCCCACATCTAGGGGCAGGGGGGCTTCCTTTGTGTCGCCCTTGGCGGAATAGATGCTGACGCAGTAGTAGATCAGGAACAGCAGCCCCATGTTCCACATGCGGGCGCGGCGGGATCGTCGTCGTACAATCTGGGAAAATACATTTTATGGACTTGAAAATGTTTCCGTATCACAAATTTCTCTCTGTGCACAAGCCTGGGCGAATAGGCCAGAGGGAAATAACCGCCTGGGCTAAGAAATGCAAGCTTATTATATGGGATTGGGTGGGTTGGCTTTGTGGTGGCCGGCTTTGTCTGCTTGGCAGTGGAAATCCGATACCAAGCTTGAGCTATAACCGAAGTGCAGTAAAAGCCAGCCAGAAAAACAAAGTCATCTATTTACTTGGGGTTCAGTGGCAGCTTAAATGGGAAGACCTTTATACAATGTATATTCACTTTAAGTGAATGGGAGCCAGAATTAATCATTTAAATTAAAAAACCTCGTCTTGGATAATTAGGGCCTAATTTTGGTCTATATCTTGTGCTTTGGTTTTAGCTATCGATTTATTATATCGCAATAGTGAATGCTTCGTTTGTCAATCTTTCAATCCCAATATATTCGATTGATATTGAATGATGGATATTCAATCCGGCGGATATTTTGTGCACGGCAGGTGCACTCAAGGAAATCAAGAATGCCAAAAGTCTGCCAAGTCTTAATCACTGAGAGAAACATAAAGATACATCTCACAGAAAGGGTTCTTTATTGATTACATTGATGATAAAATTTGCTCAACAATTTGTATTATTATTAACTAAAGATAAAATAATTAAAATATTCATTAAAACCATAATAGAAATTATTATTATTCCGATTTGAGTATAATTACATGATTTAATATTACTTAAAAATATTTCCCTTAATGTTTTCTGCATCTCAGTAGAATTATCATTGTAAATTCAACTCAGTTAAGCGTGACACAACTCTTCTTTTTGGGTTTTTAGTTCTTAATAACAAGAGAACTTTTGGGAGTGCACTCCAGCCTATAGTGGAGTGTTAGAAGTATTGTAATATTGTATTCATTTTAAAGCAACCTCCAAAGATTGTCAGAAACTTTACGACTTGTTAACAAATATCTCTTTTATTTATATCAAATCGAGTGGCATAGATTTGATATGAATTTTCATGGATTTTAGATCGCTTCCTTATGGTATTAATCTCTTTGGATGTTGAAACAAAACAGACCTGTGACATAAATAATTCGCTAGTCATGGAAGATCTATGGGGTATGCAATTAGAGGGCTACGGGCACCTACATATGTAGGAGCAACAAACCTTCCGAGTGATAAGCGATACGTAAACAACACTGAGCTAGATCCGAAGGTCAAGGAAATCGGTTTGCACTGGCAGGAACGGGAACCAAATCTGTGCCTCTGCGACTTGCAAACATTTACCATATGACATCATGGATAGCGTGGGGCGGCGGCTCTTTCTCCTTCGTGTGCCGCACAAGCAACAGAATGTCTTTAGAATAAATTCGTGCCACATTTCTTTGTTATTGGCAATTTTTGTTGCCATTATTGTTGTTGCTGGTGCTGGGGCTGGTGTGATAACAGCGCAAATTTGAATCAATCGAGAGGCGGAGAGAGTGAGAGCATGCCAAGGGGAATGGCGAGAGCAAGTGGGGGTTTTTCACCACAAAATACAAAACGGCGCTGGGACACGAGGACAGCATCGTTTGGCGGGTGGCGAGGCAAGTGGTGGCCAAGTCGGCGTCTGGCTGACTGAGTGACTAACAAAGCCACCACACAGCGGGTGGCGCTACAGCTCTCTCTCTCTCTCCTTGCCCCAAAGACAAGCGCCTGCCCGCCTTGTGGGCCACTCGGTCATGCCGCACAATATCGATTTACAGTTACGCCTTCCCCCAAGCCGTACCACCAACAATTTTCCCCAAACAGCTTTCACACTCAAAGAAAATGGGTTTCAATGTTGTTACCAACATTTTCGAGGAGTAAGTATTTCCCTTTAACTATGGGTTTTCGAGGTGCAAAGTTTAAATTAAGTTTCTAGCTCTCTTTTCTATATTTGAAGGCTTTAAGTTCCTTTAGGGAAGATTATAAAAATTAGAGTCCTTCTGCAAGGATAAATAGGATAAAATGGGAATGTTTCCTAAATGTAGGCATAAAAACGGATTAATATTTCCAAGGATGAAATATATTTAGCAGAAATGTATTCTTTTACCAAATAAACCTTTATTAACCGAGACTTGTTTGGGGAGGCAAAGTTCCTGCACATTAATTTAGTTACTTTTAAGGCAATAGAAGCGTCTCTTCTTTTCTCTCAGTGCACTCTTACGCGCTGTTGGGTAAGGTTGGTGGTGTAGTGTTTTTCGCTTGACTTTTGCTGTTAGTTACAGTTGTTGTTGCTGATGATGCTGTTGAGTTGTTGGAGCGGCAAGGGCCAGGACGAAGGACGAAAAACGAAAGACGAAGGGCGCAGAGGAAGGCAGGGGACTGGTGGTGGCAAGCCACGATGACGGCGTCAATGAGGCTGCATCTTATAAAAATAAATGGCTGCGCTAACTAAATAGATGAGGAAGGAAGGAGAGGACTTTGGCTGGGTGGTTGGGCTCGGCTTACATCATACGCCGCCGCGCTCGTGTTTTCTTTAACGGCGGCGGAAAACAATGGGGCTTGGAAAAGCGACACAGAACGGGACTAGTGCTGGCAATTGACTTGCGACTTAGCCAGCTTGACAGCCTCAAAGGGATGAGTCCCTCATCTGATTAGGACAGCACCTTCACTAGCACCTGCACCTGCACTCGCATCCATTTCATAATCACTTTTTACCATTTTCACTTGGTGGTGGTGGTGCTGCTGCTGCTGCTTCTGCTGTTGCTGCTGCTGCTGGGTTATCCTTTCACTTGGCAATCCTCACTAATTACGCCTCTGGAAGATGGCCGGACTCGGGGGCCCCCGGGTTGCGTTAATCACTGTCGGTGGCTGGGTTCTTGCGGAAAACAGATACAGAAGAAAACGGTTGCATTGGGCACGCACATGTGAGCAAATCGAAGGAGAGCAGAGAGTTTTCACGTCACTTTCAGGCCACCAGGCGCTGCACTAGTTCTCCAGTTCGCGACGTCACTCAGTTAACTCTTTAGCGGATCATTTATTTTGGGTCTACCACTGTTTTTCCTCCTCTGGAATGGACTCTAATCTCTGGTGTCTCTTGTGTGGGCGAGTGTGTGCGCGGACCGAGACCGGGCTAAACTGTGGTTCTCCACCGACGACGATGGCTGAGCGCGGACTGATGCAGCGTCGTCGCGTCTGCCGCACACAACTTCGCATGGAAAACGGATCGGATGGAGCCCCCGATGGCGCCTCGTACGGAAATTCACCACAGCCGAGCGCTTTGGCCGGAAATGTGAAAGTGCGACGCCTGCCAAGTGCTGCCGCTGCTGCTGCTGCTGCTGCTGCTATGAGTGCGAGCGAGTGCAAATACCAGTGGGTGGCATTGGCGCCTGCTTCCCCTTCAGCGCCATCTGTGGATGGCTTTTCGTAGCTAGGCCAGAAACTGGGTTAAGTTTAGGCCTTTCGTGGGTTAACTTGGCTAACCGAATGAGCTTTGAATGTCACCTGGCTGATGAGTTATTTACGAAGGCGGTCCCCCTCTTTGTTAATATTTTTTATTTGAATTTTAATGTAATTTTTAACAGAAGAAATCTTTCTTTATAGTTTTTAAGTCAATATTTTTTTATTATAAATAAATAAATCCAATAGAAACACCTAAACAGGTAAAATATATGTCTAAATCAATTCACCTGATGAAGCTGATCCAGAAAAGCGGAATTTACTTTAGCTATGGTCTTCGAAATTCAATTGCCTTGAAAAATCGCCAGGGATCGATATTTGTTTGATTATTATTTATTTGCGCCCTCCTCTCCTCGGCCCCGACTAGAGTCAAGTGCATTGATTGGTTTGGTCAAATAGCAAACAAACGTCAAACGGCATTTGAAGTGCCGCCGAGGACGAAGCGATTGTCTGGATTTTGCCACATTATCCTTTTGATTGTGGCGGGGCGACACCATATCGGCCTCTGTGATGTGCAACGTGACATTGCTACATGCCGCATCCTCAGATCTAGCCGCCGGTCCTGCCAGCCCCTTGCAAAAACAAAGACACCTCGTGAAGGACTCTCCGTCCCATTCCTCTTAGATCGTCGCCTCTTGCTCACAATGACGAATTTACCTGTTGACACCTTACAAATGGACAATTCGGCTAATTAATGGGAGCGCTCTCGTGAGAGACTCTCGAGCTGAGCTGAGCTGAGCCAAGAAATATGACAGCCTGTCGTCTTGATTCTACTGCCAATTGTAACAGGTTAAATGGCTCAATTATTAGTCGGCATATCAGAGAGGACATTTTCGGCATCAAAGACGACAGCATGTCTGCGAAACTCGGGGAACTGTTGCCTTTTCCTGGAAGAGCAGCGGCTGCTGTTGACAGGATAACGCAGAAGTATGACTTTGATTCACGGATTCCAGGAGCAAAGCATCAGCCAACACTCCTCGATTGTTTTGTTCAACTTATATCTAAGGTATTATAGAAAATATCGTTCTATTTATCCCCGCCGCTTTTGACAATGACATTTCATTTTGCGGATTTTGGTGGCTAAAAGGATCATATCAAATATCTTTACCCAAAGTGTTTCTTTGAATTAGAACTTTTCAGATTAAATGGGATATCGTTTCTTTAAGAGCTTTTAACTCTAAAATATTTATTTTTCATTCAATTAGAGCTGAAGCCAACTATTTGGCTTAAATATAAATTTAATTCAGCTTCAAAGTAAAATATTTTCCTAAGATTCCTTAAAGGGATGCATTAGTTTTTCTTTAAGTACATATAACCATAAACGCAAGCTAACCACTTCTGACTTTCATACCTAATCAATTAGCTAATGCTGGGCGTTTATAAGGAATGAATACCATAACGCACGGCCAACTCCACTTCATCCTTTATGGTCCTCGCCATGAATGAAGTGACTCTCAATGACTTCTCGGGCTGAGCCTGGCTTCGAATTAGTTTATAAACTAAATGCGAATGCGGTGACGAAGATGCGTCTGCTAATCGATTGCGCACGCTCAATTTGAGCGGCGGCCCAGTGTCTGCCGCAGGAGCTAATAGGGCCAGGAGCCGCTAGCCACATTGGCGACCGCAGGACGCAGGAGGGGGATGCCACATTGCCGTAGATGCCGTACGAACTCGCACACAAAGGACCCGAAAAGGTCACAATGGAGGAGCGGCAGCCGAATTGACGCTCCTTTTGACGCAACTGCCCGAAATTGGCTCGCTTGTCATTATTCATATTTCACTTTCTATTCAGGGAATGGGACAAGGACGAGGACTCGGTTGAGGACGAGGACGAGGGAGGGAAGGTGTCAGCCAAAGGTGTCGGGACAGCCCCTCAAGGCGAGATGTGCAGTCCAAGGCGAAGACGTGCCACAGTTTTACCGTCCCGAGTTCTATTGTCCCATTGTTTTGTTGGTTTTTGGTTCATCGAGTGGCTGGGCCGTGGTTTATAGCGGAGATGAGAACAGGATCGGGTAAGGGTAAGGGTAAGGGAATGGGAAGGGGGATGAGGCAATCCATTGTGTATGGCGACTCAATAAAGAACTTATTGTGGACAAATTTCGACATTTTTCAAGCGCTGTTTGCGTTTTGTCTATTTCTATTTCGTGGCATCAAAGGACATGCTTGACTCTTAGCTGGAATCAATTTATTTTATGCGAAATAATCGTGTTGATGGCTGCGTCCTCGCCCCTTTTGCTCTTTCGCTTATCCTTCGCTCCCCGCCTCTATAGCGTTTCCACCGCGGGTTCTCGACCATCATCCCGGCATTTGGATTTACCAACCAACCCCGCGTCCAACCCCCTAACAGCCAGAGCCCAGCAAACCCACAGGGCTGGATTTGGGTTTGGGATTGGGCCATGGTCTATGGGCTTGGGCTTGGAGCGCCTAGGTGAAGAAGGGTGGAAGTAATTTAAATTTATGATGTCAATTTATACTAGTTTTTGCGGTTATCCGCACAGACACATAGTTTGGCAAGGATCTGGTGGTTACAAAAGGGCGCAGGAGCGATCTGATTGGAAATCGATTTGGGTTACATCAGGAAAACATGTTTAAAATTAACATAACTTATTTTGTTTTGTTCTCGAACAGATCATACAGATCTTACAAAGGCAAACACATTTTTTAGAGTAATCTTTTATAAGTGTATTTTATTTAAACCTAAAGTTAAGGATATTAAGTGATACCTCCCTCCAAAAATCACTTGTAATACATTAATTTTTTGACTAAATCATATATTTTAAACCTAGGAATAACTCTTCAGCAATTGTACTTTAAATAAAATGAAAAGGTTTAGAGAATTTTAGTAATTATTTTAAAATTATTTGAAAAACTTACAGAAGTCCGTTAAAAATCAGAGATTTTGATTTTCTGAATTTAAGTTATAAATATAAGAATTATATTTAAATAATAATTTTAAATATATAATTAACAACCTTCTTTACATAAAATAAATCATAACTATGCATATTAAACCAATTTTTCGGTTTTGTTTTAATTTATTTATAGTTTTATAAGTAAGCTAAAGCGTATCAAACAATATAATTGAATAAAAACCATATCATCTGTTTATGGCCTATGTGTTTTATTGTTATCATTCAGTGAAGTTATCAATCAATCCGCCGAAGCACTCACAGTTATGAAGTATTATCTTTTTTGTGACAAAATGACATTTTTTGGCACATTTTTTGATGATTATTATTTTTTTGTTACAGCCGTTGGCCGATCGATCAAATCGAGTGCAATATTTTGCAATCCCAACAATTGCATGGCCCTCAGACGACGTGGGCCGGGACTCGGCGTTTGCCAGGTTGATCGAAGGTTGATCATCATCATCGGCAGTGGTACACCTACGTAGGAAGTTCGTAGATAAAGGACACTTCACTCCAATTCAGACTCAGACTGACTCAGTTGCGTTCATCAGTCATCCAAGGCCATTCAAGGATTTGCCATTCATTCATCACTGGCAATGGGCAGAGCGGAGAGAGAGATGGACGCAATCCCAGCACTTGACAGCTGACCAAAAACCGGGTGCGTTAGGTAAACATGAATTTATCGGTTATTATTGAGACCTTTCAATCATAATTGCACCTCGGGCGACAGATTTGCGTCGCCCAGGCCCATTTCAATGGCCAGCATCCTACTGTTTCTTTTACAGATCCTTTGCATCCATCCATTGAGGGGTCACCAAGGATAACCAAGTGTGAAAAGGCTTTGCAGACAACATCGGGCTGTGCCGCATGGATGTCCTGGCTGAATGGGCAACGGTAGCATTGTCTGGCCATTCTGTAGAACTCTCCTGCCCTTCGCACATTTCAATTTGCATTTGACTTTGCCGCTGTTGTGGGCGAGCCAAACCACTTATGACGCTCGCCGGGAGTCGTCCTTAGGCAGCAGTGTGCAATGTTCTGTGTCCCGTGTCCCAGTTTCTTAGGCGGATCAAGGCTCGAGCCGCTCATGGAAGTCCTTTTGGTATTTTGCAATACAATTGTTTCCGATTCGCACTCATTCCCCGAGACTCGCTTGCACAAATCTCTGAATGCGAATCCTAAGACGATTTCCTCTTCGAAATCTGCCATAAGCTGCAAAGCGTGTCATACGGTCAATTGAATAAGGTTGAATACTCTACGATTTCTATGAACTTCCTTTGCCATAAGACTTCTCTTAAGTTCTGTTTTTGATTCTGAGTAAAAAACTATTTTGAAATATATAACAGGGAATAATTTATACATAAATTCTCGGAGTTACCTTAATGGCGAGAAGTTTCCTTGATAATTAATAGGATTACTGTCGCATTTACAATTGACATTATTCTTGACATTAATGCTCTTGCTTTTGTAATAATTTTATGATTGGAAAAGGGTTCCTTACTTGAAGGACACATTAAAGCGATAGAGAGAGAGTGAAACACGGTAGAGCATTCTATGTTTGTAAATTATTATAGAAAATATCGGAAAGAGCTTTGAATAAATAATTAAATAAAATATAAATTAAATAAAATATATATAAAATATTATAAAATATAATATATAAAATAGTTGGTATCAAGAAAGAGTTGATAAATATATATATATAGTTCAGACGAAGCATATATTCCCTTTATATATATTTTGCATTTCTGCAATTTTAAATGTTTTCTGTTTAATGCCTTAACTAGCCCGCTCCAATTCCAGCGCCCTCAAAGGTGTTGTAAGCCGATAATCCGATTTATGCCGGACAGGACAGGTAAATATAGAAATATCAGGGCAGTCGGTACGTTACGGTGGCCAATGGATATGTCCAGGCACCACTGTGACATTGTTCGAGGGCGAATATCTTTTAATAATAGAACGATTACCCGGGAGGTCAACACTTTGGACACAAATGCAAACACACATGAGAATGCAAAGCCCGCATGGACATTTGAATGGAACAACGCACACAGGACCTTCGGCACAAAGCCCGCTTCAGGATGTCGTCCCGATGAATGGTCAGTAGTTGTCAACGCTGGAACGATCTGCATTACAAGCGGATTATTGGCTTTGAGGTTAAGTGCTTTTTCAGTGACTGCCCCCGGGCAGTGAAATTGAAAATATTCAAAGATATTCTCAAATGTTTTGACTCTGCCAAACGGTGGTGGTGTTCCTCAGCGCGCGGAAGGCGGGGCGATCTGAGGACGACGCCATTGCTTGACGACGCCCCTGCAGCTGCCGCTCTCAAGCAGCATATGGCACACGGATGACATGGATATGGATGTGGATGCGTGCGAGAGGGAAAGAGGCAGCCTCAGCTGCCTTGGCATGCTCCTCCGAGAAGGAGGAGCGAAGCTAGACTGGCCGCGTGCGCCAAAGAAACCCAAAATAGCGTTTTTGGTGGGGGGAAAATCGTGGAATAAAGAGCATTGATCATGTCTCGAGTGCTAAGGCCAAGGGGAAAGGGAAAGGAATCCGGGAAAAGGGGACCAGGACAATGGATACAGCGTCCCAAGCGGGGTTGCTTTTGTGGCCAGCCTTTTAATGGACGTCGCGCGGTCACCGCTCGCGCTCTGTACTCTGCGGTATTGTGTCACGGGATAAACGTTCATCGATATTCCCATTAAGGTGCACTGAAAGAAAGTGTCAAAAACATATTTATATATACATATATTTTTTATATTAAAAAAATTACAAATAAACAATAATTTCTGATAAAAAAACATAGAATTTAAAAATAATATCTTAATAAAATAAAATTAAACAAAATAATTATAAATATTTACTCATTATTTTTATTTATTACTCAAAAAGCTTCTCTTTTGCTGGAGCAGCGGCCAACGACCTTGGAAGAGCGAACAGCTGATCGACTGCTGTTGTTTTGCTTTGACGTAAACATAAACAACTTCCCGTCAAAACAAAAACAGTCGATCAGCTGTTCGCTATCTCTCTTTTGCTGAAGCAGCGGCCTTGAATGAGCGAACAGCTCTGTTACAGCTCCGACCTACCTTAACATTATAATAAATAAATAATATAATATAATATAAATATATAATATTAAAATAATATAAATATTTAAATTAGTTAAAAGAAAATAATAATAATAAATATTTTTTAAAATTATTTATATAATATTAAACAGATTTTTTGTTCAGTGAACCGGCAGCGACTGTTGCCATCGGTTCCTGACAAAAAAGAGCAACCACGTCCACAACCGAATTCGCGTCCCAATCTTGGCGCGTTCGCCGCAGGAATTAGTCGAGTGCATTCGCTTGAAAAACTAATTTGATTTATGCTTCGCATTCGAGTGTCGTCTCCGCCCCTCGATGGCGTGGCGATGTGGCCGATGATGTGACTGTGGCTTCGCTCCCAGCCGCCATTCACACCCATAACAAGGACAGTTTATCCAGATGCGAGAGCTGCCCTTGGAACGCCCAAGCGAGCGCCTTTTCATGCTTTTTTTCTGCCCGATTTCAACTTGGGGGCTTTCATAAGTAATTGCGATTTTAGAGCAGACATTCTAGGAAATAATTATATATATACTTGATATTAAATGTATAATAAAAATACATGGATTTAAAATGTTCCTCTTAGTTTTAATTGGAAAATTTATAATAAACAAAGTTTTATTTAGGAAAATCTATTCTTCAATATAAACACTTTCATTTTCTTAGTGGTTTCTATATAAATATGAATCTTATGGTCTTGATTTCTGATACATTCTAGTTCGAAGGTCCTTAGCTAATGGACACCAGCGTAGGCTAGTAATCTAGGATGTCTGAGTAATGGCCTGATCACGGAAGATCTATGTATAAAGATCGCACCTAGTCCATCGCGTGGAGTGATCCACTATCATAAGCGGGGATCGAGACGAGAGAGTGCTTATCCCCGAAGAGCCGGATGTGCTAGCCCTGATCTGATCGCGGATCGGCATAATCTTGGCGCTTGTCCGTGGAACTCCTGGCTTATCTGTGGACGCGACCAGGAGTACGATAAACATGGCTATGCGATGCAGTTTGGTTAGGATCGATGGTTGGATGGATGGATGGATGAATGTGTTTTTCCTGATCACGTCGCCGCCTCGCATCCTGTATCCTATCCCAACAGGCCACGTACTTTCCCCATGTGTGATGTGAGATGTTGTGGTTCCACTCGAGAGTAAAATTCCCTAATTAATCTAAATATGAATATGACGCCCTTCCTTATCTGATGATGTGCGTTTCCTCTAATTACACATGGCCAGGTATTGCCCAGGTATTGGGCAATGCAGCTTGGGCGTCTCGGCCGGCGCCGCTGACGGCATTCCATGAATGAAATCGCCGCTTTGCTATATCTAATTATTTTATAACTTCCTTTCTTGCCATTTATGAGTGCGGCATTGTCTAGGTAGGTGGTTGTAGGTTGCCGTTTACGACCCGCGACCATTGCACGGAAATCCCGGCCAGCGCTCATTACTTAAAGAATCGCATCGGGGGAAAGTCCCAGGCGGCTGCAAGCCTAAGTCCCAGCCTACGCAAATAAGCTCGTGGATTTTTATGGCCCGTCCTCACCTCGGCCCAACCCGCCGGCGGCGTCGGCAGTGCCGATGGCCATCTAGCCAGCTACCTAGCCAAGCCCGGCATCCGTTCAGTCCACCCATCGATCCTCCCAGATCGCTGGCACTTCTCGGCAATCCCTATATTTATGAATGAATCCCTCGGACTGGGCCGAGTAGTGAATGAATCTGCGCCGCGGGCCGCGCTTTATGGCAGGTACTAAAACCACCTACTCCAGAGCACCTACCTAATGCAGCGACCTGCCAGGGGCAACGTAACCATGACCCAAGCGCTGCATTCATTAGCGTTGCCAGGACAATGCCGGTGGACTTGATCCAACTGATTTCCCTTTTGTTTCAAATGACAGGACAGAAGGCTTAGCGGTTGCCGGCCATCTCAAAGGAAGTGTGATGAAGTGAAAGTAAAACGGGAATAAAGGCGAACATTTTAATGTTTTCACTTGAATTTAATCGATGTCTAAGTTATATTATATAGGATATGAAGGCCTTTGTAGCTATGGCTTAACTCATTGCAACAAAACAATTTATTTGTAATTACAATTAAAAAAATAATAATAAGTATTTAACTGGATTTAAATGCACCTTAAATTAATTTAATATTATATATTTATTGTTATATACGATTTCATTTTACTTTACTGTGTTGCTTTAATAAATTTGTAATGCATTTCAAACGAATAGTCAAACTGTACTAAATAAATCCAAAATAATTATATTTTTATTTGAACTGAAACAATGATAAGCTGTACAAATTTAATTGTTTAAAATTTATTTAGCTTCAGGTAGATTTTTTAACAATAATTATTTAACAATATTCATTCATAGTATGTCCTCATTTAAAGTAATTTTGATTTTTAGACTTCAAATGGATTATTATTAAGGATTCTCAAGTTTTAATTGGATTTTTATAAACAATTTTTGAAGATTTTTCCTCTCAGCCAACTGGATTTCGACATTTTATAAACCAAAGATAAAGAAAAAAGTATAATATGATAGTACATAATATAGTATTTCAAATTATATAATTAGTTGACTCTGCAAATTGTATAATTATTAAATATAAACATGCTCAGCTAGGATAATAAATTAATAAACATTTTATTTAAATTAAATTGTTAAACTAAAGCAAAGACTTTAGAACTACTGCCTTAGTTACATAATGAAAGATATAGCTAAAGCAGGAGACTGATGATGTTGCTGGATAGGATAAAGTAAAGATTCAAGTGAAGAATCACATCTTTGAGGGCCAATAACTATATTAAATACACTAAAATTCAAAAAATATCATTAAGTTTTCATAAAAACCCCAAAAACCCTTCTAAATAAAACTTCCTGCTTTAAAAAAATATAAATAGAACACAACCACGCACAATTGTGTGGCCATTCGCTTTATTCCACCATTGTGCGTTGTATCTTGCGCCATTAATCTGGAGCCCGAATCGCGTCAGGGCAAACGCCCACCAAAGGCAGTAAACTTGGCCGGGAGCAGCATCGCAGGCCCCCCAAAAAAAGAAGATAAAACTAAGGCCAACTGTACCGCGACCGCTCTACACGCTCAAACCTTTTGCGCCAGCCCTCGAGTGTCAAGCCCCCAGGCAATTGCTACAACTTCTGCTGCTTTCTTGTGTATCCTTGTGTATCCGTGTATCTCTGGCCCACACTTTGCATACTCGAATGAGGATGGGGGGCAGGAGGGCAGGAGGTAACCACCCTCGACAGAAGCACTTAATTCAATAATAAATTGCCACCGCAGCAGGACCAGGATAACCAACCCACCGATAACCGAGTTACGAATTTAGCCCCGGGTATCTGTATCTGCCGGAGGACGAACTGAAGCTGGGTGGGGGAAATGGAAGCCCAAGCCAAGCCCACTGCCTTCACTGCCCGGGAGGCGCTGAGGGTTTCTCGGTGGGTAAGCGTAAAATTCATAATCGTGAATGCTTCACTTAAAGTTGCGCCCAATTCGGCAGTCAGAGCCACCCCGCAGGGATCGCCATCTCGAATAGATATAGTAAGGAATTGTACATAATGGTGGTGAAAATCGTAAACACTCGCAAAAAGAAATCTTAATGAAATCAGGAAAAATTTAATGAAATAAAATATAATATTTTTAAGAACAATATAACAATTGAATATTATTTCTTCGTCCAAAGATTACGCTTAAATTTCTGCGAAAAGATAAAAATGTTTATAATGTATGGCAGGATAAATTAGGATTTGAAATTTATATAAATGTCTGTAAGAAATCGCTAAAATCTTTGGCAGGGGAAAAAGTATTCCTTACATATTATTATTTTATAGGAATAGCATTGAAACCTTTATTTCTTTGGAGAAATTGCTTATATATTTGCTTATTATACTTAACCTCAACTTTTAATTTAAACTAAACCTTTTAGAACCTTCAGGATGTATGCCATAATGCCTTTATTTATAAGTTAAACCAGCTTTTTTCTCGGTGTCCGAAAGCGAAAGTTACAAGGAAGCCAGGACTTCGATTTCGCTGGCAGTGAAAACTACGCAGGACTCCGCATATACACTGGAACACCCTTATGTACTTCCGTGTGCGTGTGTGCGTGAGTGAGGCCGCCATTGTTGGACGAAGGAAAACCAACCCCGTGGCAGCTCCGTCTTGCTCGCACAGCGGCAGAGACAGACAACAAATCGATGAATGAAGCGACCCTCGTGTGCCTGCGAGTGTGTATGTGTGCGTGTGGTGTGCGTGAGCGCAGGACGACCGAGTGCTAGTGTGCGTGTGTAGGTAGGCCGTTAGGTAGGCCCGCTCTGAAAATCCTCCAGAGAATCCCCTTAAATTGAGTGCCGCCGGGGCAGGAGAGCTCAGTTCGAGTCGAGATCTCGTATCGCACGCACAGCTCCGCTAACGAAAATCCCAAAAAGTACGCAATTCGCAAGTGATTCCAAGTGTTCCAAGTGAAAGAGAGAGTCCTCATCATCACCATGTCCACGATTAACCTGCATCCCCCACAAACCTACTCGCGCCTGTTCCGTCCCTGGGATACGCAACGCCAGACGCCCGCTCCGGCGCCCAGGATGGTGAAGCAGGAGCCCGAGATCACCATCAAGACGGAGCGGCCCAGCAGCAGCTTCGGCCACGACAGCGACACCTCCTCCTCGTCCTCGTCGAGCAGCAGCAGCATCAGCTGCGACAGTCGGAGCCGGAGCAGCAGCTACGAAGATGGGCTGAACCACAGCAGCTACACTCGCACCTCCACTCCGTTGCTGGACGCTGCGCCGCAGCCCATCTTTCCCCAATCTGCCTCATCATCCTCCTCCGCCGTCGCCGCCGCCTGTCCCGTGTCCCAGCCTCCTCAGCAGCTACAGCATCAGGCTCCGTCCACCTCGCCATTCATGCCGGCTGCCAGCGATCTGTATTATGCCGCCGCCGCCGCAGCAGCCGCTGCTGCTGTTAACACTCCCACCGCCGCCGCCGGCTTCGGCATGGATCCGTTTACCTTGGGCCTGATGGAGCAGGAGTATGCCCGCGTCATGGCCGAAGATGCGCAGCTGAAGGCACTAAATGCCCGAAAGCAGCGCCCCAAGAAGTTCAAGTGCCCGCACTGCGACGTGGCCTTCTCCAACAATGGCCAGCTCAAGGGACACATCCGCATCCATACCGGTAAGTTACAGAAATCCTTCGAAACCAGTTGACCAGTTGTACTTACACATATCCTTTCTTTCTCCAGGCGAACGCCCCTTCAAGTGTGACGTGGACACCTGCGGCAAGACCTTCACCCGCAACGAGGAGCTGACGCGCCACAAGCGCATCCACACCGGCCTGAGGCCGTATCCTTGCAGCGCCTGCGGCAAGAAGTTCGGCCGTCGCGATCACCTCAAGAAGCACATGAAGACGCATATGCCGCAGGAACGCCAGCTGGGGCCGGCCATCTTTGTGCCCATGTATCCCTATCTGTATGGCTACTAAATGGCCATCGAGGGGAATCGAATCTGGACTTGGAATCCCCGCCAGCTCCCCCAGCGATCTGTGAAGCGCTTGCACGCTTTAAACGCGCACGAACCTCGACGAAGACAAAACCCAACGAATGCCGGCCAATAATAATACTCGATAGCCAATCCTGGACAGATCTACCTCAGCCGTACCTGGCGCACTCCGGCGCACGCACCCGACCAGCACTGGGAGGGAGGGACTGAGATACCGCGAAACCCTCGACGATATATGCAAATATTGAGATATTTATTTTTTAACGCATATTTACACTGCCAGCTACGTGACTCAGGAATCCCGATCCCGCACATGTGTAAATACCTCCTCCTCAAGTGATCCTTTCTCATATGCTAAGCGATTAAGAGATTAAGCGATACCGCATCTGTGCATGTATACATACACTCTATATATTAGGTATAAGCCGATAAATTTTAATATTTTTATATATATGCAGAGCGCGGTTACTAGCAATATACGATTTATACTTAGCTTATAAACGGTCGTAGTTAAATATTGAGAGTTGCATTATACGATTTATGTTTACACCACCAAAAAATACAAGAAAAATCTAAAAAAAAAAAAGCCAATTTCTTTCTTTGATTTTGGTTTCTACACCTGGGATTATGAATGGAACATCTGAAAGGGAATAATAGATATATACCTGGGAATATATAATGACCCAAAACCATTTTGTTTGCATATTAATGACTTTCGACGGTCCTGTCACTTCCCGCTAACGAAATCATTTGCCAAATCGCTCGTCATGCCGGCAAATATCAAAGCAAAATCGCTGTTAAAGTCATAGCCTGCAAATTGCATTTCAAAGGGTTAAGAATGCACAAGTCATTTTGGGTGAAAACTAGCCAAAAATTCCATTCATAAAAGTGCCGGGATAAGACAATAACCCTTGCAAAATCCGAATCATTTAAACGAATACATTTTCCCCTAAATGCGTTAATCAAAACCAACTGGAGCAGCCAGCAGCGGATTGATATCCTTTGCCAATAGTTTCCCACAGTCTGAATCCGGTGATACCCGGGCAATTGTCCACGTCGACTTGCCATTACTCACCTGACAGCCTTGCGTCATTCACAAGGACAATGGAGGTGGGCCCACCTCTGCAATGCCAGACACATAGTCTGCCAGGAGTCGAGTATTTTTGGAATTTGTTATGCGAACAAGCGATCGATCCCCGATCCATCGATCTCTGGTCACTATCAATGTGACTCCAGATATAGATGGACAATAGATGCAATTTCTGAGGACGATTTCGGGAAAGGGAACCGTAGCAAAGCGGTGGGCAGTTGCCGGGTATCCGAGAGTCTCGAGAGTACCCGAGTTGCAACCAATTTCCAGGACAATGGCAAATACGGCCTCTTGATAGGGGCGTGCAGTTCTCACATTTACCTGTCGCCTACCTGCCTCGCCGTACCCTACGGGCCTGGGAATATCTTTCCTATCTGCCAGACAGTGCGTCGTCGTCGACTTCGTCACAGGTGACACAATGATCTATAATGTGTCCCTGCCATGCAACCAATTCAGGCCACTTGGTCGGGCACTCGAGACCCACGGACTGCAGCCCAGTTCAAATACACATTTCTCAAAGGGATTGCACCTAGACATATCCGTGCGTAATTGCTGGCAATTAATTCAAAACTCTTCTCTTTTTCCGGTTTGATTGACAAGGGGCCGTGGATAATACAGAGGGTATAAAGTCCATTCCCGATGATATATGCTTGTGTGCCATCTATATATTTCATCAACTCCGAATGGATGAAGTATCGGTTGTGCAATAAGCTAAAGAATAAACACTTTTCTTTACAATACTCCAATTTATTACTGTTGAGAAAAGTCATCTATACACTGCTTTAAGTAAATAATATCCATTATTTCACCTTAGAGATTATTAATTTGTTTAAACAAATATTTCCAAAGTAGAAACGATTTCAAATTCGAGAGGTCTAAAAGCTGACTTTAGCTATTTTCTCTGTCCTGTATCCTATTTGTTATGAAATATAGTCTTAGGATAGATTTTCATAAACTTCAAAGGGGATTTGGAAACGCCTTTTCAACTACTACATTTTTAAGTTAAGTTAACGAAATAGGTAAAATCATTCCATTAAATATCTGTAAGCGAATCCATATAAAAGAATTGGCCTGAAAATATATACAGCATTAAATTTTCATTTCTAGTGTTAAAAATATTAAGCATTTGGACAATATAACAATGATAACATTATTTTCGTCAGTATTGGTTCTTAAATATGTTTCATAAATATAAGTGTAGTACTAGGATATTAAATAGACGAATTAAATTAAAATATAAAATTAAAAAAACATGTGTTATGTTTTCTGCAAATAAATAGCATCTATAAGAAAAAAGATGGTTATCATACGAATACAATAGATTAAGCTTAGGACTTCCATCGTAATTAAAGCTATCGTCTGGCCTTAAACAAAATTTCATGTGCTTTTTATGGCTTGAAGTCGAGGAAAATGAAAAACTTTGGTAATATACGAATATTTACAAAAATCTTAATGGTATTTATTTTCTAGATTTTGAAAACCAACGTCCTTTAACAAACCTTACTACAATTTATAATATAATCTATTCCATTTTCATTTTTACAGATATTCTTTATTATTTTAGTTTTACCATATTTAAATAAAAATATCTAGAAATGTCATACAACAAAAATGATGTGAATCCTCTTTTAAGACCCCTTCGATCCAGTAATTCGTTCGTTCTCAACCTCTGGCATCGATCAGTTCCCAGAAGTAATAATTGAAACCGAAGCAAGTATCAAAATTGCATTAAACTTGGCCATCCATATAAACGGGCATTGTTCCGCAGACAATATCGGGCAATGGAAAGAAGTTACTTCCTAACAAGAAAGTAGTTTCGCAATCAATAACCCACTGACACCGTGGAACAATTGCCACGTAGGAGGCACTGGCCCATCAGCCATTCATGACCACAAAGAGGCCAAACAAGAGTCGTCGGGTGGTCCCCAGGAATTTCGCAACAAGATAATTGCCAGGACTCGACCAGGACCACTTTCTTGGCAGCAGCAGCACCTCCAGGGGCCCACCCAGGGTGTGTGGACTCCAGATTGAGAAATTGAAATGTCTTTTGTGCCACTAATAGAGAAATATACGGGCCATAATTTTGCAGTGTTACAATCTAGCCAAGAGCAGTGCAAAAACCCAAAAAAAAAAACAAAACCGAAACCCAAACCCACGAACCCAGGGAACGAAATGAGCAACGAGTGAGAGGCGAAATAAAAAAATGGAGTCACCGTGGCAAAACGGGTCCAGCTACCTTTCACAGCGCCAGTTCTGGGCCAAGACAGTGCCAGTGCCTCTGCCTTGCCTCTGTCTTTGCCTATGTGCCTGTTGTGATGACTTTTTCAACCCCTCACCGAACAACCCTCATCCCTTATTCGCGCACAGCGCGCAGGGGATGAATGGGAGCGAGCTGGCGGGGGGTAGTAGCTGTCCTTCCACACAAAGTGTCAGAGGATCCATTTAATTGGGAAATTTATTGGCCGGCAGGAGCAACAGCCACGCAAGAATAGGAGACAGCCTGTCTGGCCCTCTTGTTGGCTTTCTTTCGGACTATATGTTCTGCGGTTGCTGGAAATGCTTTCACAATGAATCCCGATAGATTCTGACCCAGAACGGGAACGGGATAGCTCCATAAAAACCCAAAAAAGACAAATTCGTGTAAACAAGCGGATTCAAACCGAGTCAGGTGGCCCAATTCCATGTACTTCGAGGCAGCCAGAATAACACTCTACTTGGGTGGCTTCGTAACAAATTTCTATTGATAAGTATTTGGGTTCGATTAGGATACATTCCACATAATTACACTCCGAAAAGAAATCAATAAAATGTTTCAAAAAAAAGAATTCTAATGAGGTTTGTGCAGAATATTGTAGGGAATGGATTATTTGTATTTTAAATAAAATATTAATTGCTTAAAGCTAACAGTTAATAAGTATGTATATAACCAAATCTTAGGAAAGATCCAATAATATTATAAAATATTTCATCCTTTTTTGACACTAGTTTTATTAAGTTATTTAGAAACAGCAAATTTTAAGCATAATCTTAACTTAAAACATAATTATAACATAATTATATTTTTGGAATTTACAAAACAAAACTTTTAATTAAATTTAAAGACCAACTTTCAAATATAATTTTCAAGGAAAGATATACTTTCCATTTTGTGACCCAAGTTAAATAACACAATTGGAGTTTCCTAAAATACAAACCAAACTTTTAGATAATTCCTATTTTATCTTTCGATAAAAACTTAAGAAAATGCATAACAATTCCTCATCGTAATCCGCAATGGTTTGTGTCAAGAAATCAATCTGCATATACTCGCATTTTATTAAATCTACAAAATCATAACCCTACAGAATGTCTCATGTCTTTATCATAAAATGAACTATAAAATAAATAAATTTCCCAAATATAAGACAATAATTCCGTGAAAGCATTAATAGTTCCCCTAAGATCGGAAATTTTCCTTTGTCTTTTTTGGCAATTGTTTTTTCTAGATGTAAGTACGTCCAGACATCGGAATGTTGCACAAGATTTCCAGTTTCAGCGCTCATCCTTGCGATCCTTCGGCTTTAGCGGTTTGCGCTCGTGTTTTCCAGGGGTCTGCCGGCAAATCCTAGGCGGAAAAATGGGTATGTCCCGACACCCGCTAAACGATGAGTTTATCTGCATAAACACTCTTAATAAGTCGATTGTCCGCAGCCTAATCTCGCCCGGACTCGGGACCTAATGAGCCTTACCCCAGCGTTATCGCTGCCTAAATATATACGCAATTTGTGGTCTAATCCTGACGCCGCATCTTGCATAATGCTTTCCAGCGAGGACAGGATAAGGTAAGTGGGTGTGTGTGTGTGGGGAAGTGGAAGTAGAGGAAACGTTGTTTGGTTTGCCCAAGTCCACACACACATGGCCCTAAGCCGTTTGCCAAGATAACCCATGCGACGAGGACGATCGGCGACTGCAACCCAATCTGATTTCTTCATTAACCCGCAATGGGAGATCAATCAAAAACACGTTCATCATTATTGCGCAATTTGCAGTGAAATCAAACCGAACACACCAACATAAACAGCACCCGAGGATCGCCATAGCCATCGCTCAGCGGGGCAGCAAGCCCAAAGGACGAACAGTAGGTGGTGCCGGAAGTGCCCGACCGTTTTCCCATCAACGTGAGCCCTAGGCAAACTAATCAAAACTAATGATGACATAATTGGCTCGATCGGCAGCGGACAGCGGAAGGTGCCGAGTCCTGTGTGGGTCCAGCCAGGGGCTGCCTTCCAGAGGAAGTGCTCTACAAAGCCACACAAACTGTCCTTTGTCCCGAAAAGGAAACATCCATCCGTCAGAGGCGCTCACAACAACGACTACGTATGCCTTGAGGTAAAAAAGATAATTGATTTCTTTGCGAAATTCAATGCGATGACACTTGGATTTTGCGCACGCCGTGTGGTCCTGTTCCTGATCCGGTCCTTCGATCCCGATTCTTCGAGACATTTAGCTGGAACACTGTAATTGCATTTGAAGAAATGTTGTGACATTTTGGGCCAGGAGAAAGGGCCAGAGATTCTTGGGTAATTCATCAAGACGCTGCCACACAGGCTGCTTTCTTTTTTAATTGACTCGTTCCTAGAGTCGACGGATCACCATGCGGAAGTTGCCCCGCGGCGAGCGAACGTAGCGTGTGCTACTGCAGTCCCTTCCCCTGGGAGGCTGTCGTAAAAAGCCCCATCAGATGGATCAATTAGTAAACAAAGCGCCCACGTTTTTTGTGTTTCTTAACAATGACTGTTTCTGTATTCGAAAATATGCACATAAAAATACTTGGCTGCTGTTGGCAGTACATACAAGGTAGAGACATCAGAGTATCCATATATATATATATGAGTGTATATATAAAGGTCATTCGAGTATAATATAAAGATTGTATATAAATATTGATAGGTGCGGACAGTATCGTGCGCTTTGTTCCACAGGTTGATCCTGCAGCTGAAATGCTCTTCAGTCGTGAGACAGACTTTCAAATACTTAGGTTTTTATGCTAATCTAGATACATGTTCCCTCAGATCTTGGAGTGGAGTATATTATAAAAATGGGCCTTGTTGTTGGCAAGCAAAAGGCATCCTTAAGTAAGGCACAATCGTATGAGCCGCTGAGATTACTTGTTCTTCTTTTTGAGGTTCATTCAGGGTGCTTCCGTCCTAGTACAGCATTATGGCGGTCTGGTTCTTGTCCTCACTCGGCGGCTCCAGGCGCCGGCGGTCGTGGAGCTCACGCCGCTTGGCATACAGTAGGACAATAATGTTGAGCAGAACCACAATCGTTGAGATCACAACCAAGTAGAAGCTGTAGCCCAGGTAGGCGAGTCCGGTGCTGTACCACTGCTGCTGCTGGTGCTCGGTCAGCAGTACGTTGTGAATGAAGTACTGATAGAACTGCACCAGCCAGGAGACAAAAGCCACAACCTGGGCCCCAGCTGCCGATACGTTGGCCACCAGGAGCAGCGCCATAGTACCGCCTCTCTTAGCCGCAGAGGCTGACTTCAAGACCGCTGCAATTGCGGCCACAGCGCAGGCCAAGAGGCCAAAGCCTGTGCCCAAGGTGGTGAGGAGCCATAGCCAGAAGCTAGTGTCGCCGTTCTCCGTGCGCACAAAGGTGTAAACTGTAGATTTAAAAATCCTTAGCAAGTCTTTTCTGCATCATTATAATGTGAGCTCACCATTGAACGGATTGCTCCTCACACCGACTCCAAAGTTCAAGTCATGGTTGCCATTGAAGAGGCCGAAGTTAACCTCGCCGTTGGCATCCGTCGAGTTGTTTCGCAGCGTAGTGGCCCTCACCCAGTGGTTGGTAGTCATGCTCACCAGCAGCAGGCCGATGGCCAGGCAGCTGCCGAAGAAAGTGGAGAAGACCAAGGCACGTGTGCGCATGCTCATCTTGATAACGCTCGTGTGGACCGGTGGAAGGGACAGGAGCGGGGCCGATTTCACCATTTAAAGAGCTCCAACTGACGCAGACTTTCCAGCTGCAACAAAGAAAGTTCGGTTAAGTGGGGAGCCTTAACGGCCTCGCATTGTCTCGCGTTGTAGATGATGCCTCACCCTTTCCTATTCGCTGGTCCAGATGAAGTACATACAGGCTCTTTGTTTTGCGAATATTTTATTGTTTTTTATTTATTATTTTGTAATATTGCTTGGAAACTGTAGTGTGCCCGCCTGTTTTTTCGAGAAAGTGGCCAGAGAAAGCCAGGTCTTGTGGAAAATCGAGCTCAGCAACAAGAGTTGCCAGACTCCTGTATAAAGATCGCATTCAAATAATACTGCTTTAAAAAGTAGGAAGAATAATTCAAGTGTTCAATTACAATTTAAATAATAAGGAATATTTTAGCTGGTTGGAACTGCTTTACCAGAAAGCAAATAAGGATCCTCCTTACCGACCGGAAAAATGGTGAAAAAATCATGGTGAAAAATGCAAATAATTTATAATAGAATTTTTTTTTAATGACTATGGTTTCTATTTTAATGTATTGGGGAAAATAAAAAGCAACAGCAATAACTTATTTTATTTTTTTTTATTATTAAAAATTAGTTTGCCATGTATATGTTTTGGGAAAATTAAAAATAATAATCAAAGCTCGTACAGCTCCACAGCGCGGTGACAAAAAGATCTCAAAAATCCGTAGACATTAATTTGACTGCAATTAAAAAGAGGCCCAGAAGACAAAGAGAAATAAAGAAATATTATTTTTTGCCAGCTTCGCATCTTAGCCTTTCTTATAAATAATTTTATGGTTTCCCCCTTGATTTTCGTTTGCATTTTCTGTGTTTTTCCCCTCCTCCATATTTTGGCATTCTGAATTTTTTTACTTTTAAAATACTGTAAAATATATTTATGAATGTATATTCAATTATGTAAACACATCGCAGTGAACTAAATACACAATTTTAAATAGTACTTCGTTAAATACTAAATACAACTTGCCGTTTCCTTTTACATCATAAGATTCACTTAATCAGAAATATATATATATTTTGTATAGCTACATGTATAAGGCCCCCACAAAAGTCCGGGCGCTGAATGAGCGAGTAAGCCAACATTGAATGGAACCGAAGGAAAAAGATTGAAAGCTCGACATTTATAATGAAAGATATATTTACTAAATGATTTTTATGGACGTGGTCGCTTTCAGTAAAATTTGTCTTCCGATAAAACTTATTTTGGAATTTTGATAGCCACATAAATTTGACCGGTTGCCAACCGAAATCCTTATTGCTGCTTTTGCATGCCGGCTGCCTGCCCATTCGGCTTAGCACCAAGATTCTTGTAGGCCTTGCCTCCGTTGCGCTCCCATTCGCGGTTGAACTCATGCTCCAGAATCTCAGCGCCGCGCTTGCGCGTCAGTCCCGTCTCCTCCAGGCTCAGCTCGCACATCTGCATGTCGTCCGTGCCGGCCACCAGCAAAATGGGCGGCTTGTCCGCGTGCAGCTCCATCTGCCGAGCAATCCACTGGCCATCAAAGTGAGCATACCACAGACCACGCTTGGCTATGTGAAATAAATTATATTATTAGTACTGGGCCTCTACAAGGATATTAGAACACTTACTGTTGTCCGGTGCATTGGCCCGCATGAAGGGAATGCGGAAGTACCGGTGCTGAGCCGTCACAATCTCTTGGATGGGCTGGACAATTGGCGGCTGCTTGAAGGCTGCAAATGGAAATTTTCGGTTCATTTTAAATAATTATTTTTACTTAGCTTTCTAAAAACTCACCAGCTTCCATGACACTGCGTGGAGCGCGCTCGTTCTCGTCCATGGTGGTGCGCTTTCGGTTCTTTGCCTTCCAGGCGTGATACACCTTCAAGCGGCGATGGAACTCCTGGCGGCAGGCCTAAAAAATGAAATATATTTTGTTAGATTTTTTTAGGATCCCTTAATTAAATGCAACGACTATTTATATAACGCCTTGAAACTCACCTCCAGCAGCTCAATATCACAGGACGTGTTGATAGCATCACGCAGCTCCGAGTACTTCCATTTGGACAAGTCGTACTTCTGCTTGCCCAAAGCCTGCTGCTGGGCCCGAACATTCTCCGACCTGGCACAGGGAAATAAACATTTATTAGAACCTTGGGAAAATCTATATTTCATACAGTATTTCTTAGCGCAAGCAAACAAAGTGAGTCATTGATGGCATCAAATGTTCATAGTGACAGGATACACAAAAGATTCGAAAGAGTCGACTACTAAAGGCCAATGGGAGTTCTAGGTAGTAAGTATTTTACAGATGCTTTGGATTAGTGGGAATGAGCAAATTACTTTAGGTGTTAGTAATTCTGTTAGTACGAAATGATTTCAAAACCAGCACCAACTCACTTATTCAAGTACCGCGAAGCAATGTTTGACACAACTTGTGAAAAACTTTTTCAAAAATATACAGAAAGTAAAGAGGTTATAGAAGGCAAAGAATTTTGATTTGTTGTTTTTTTGTTTTGTTTGGTAAGTCATTTTCCAATTAGTGTTTGAAGAAAGCAAGAAAAGGTAGACAAAATTTACAAGATCTGTAGACATAGGTAAATCATAAAGCGTGCTATACCTGATCAATTTGTTGGAACCCATGGGAGACGCGTCATTGACACCACTGTGTTGTGTTCATTGGGTTGGAGTGTGTGGTGTTGTGGTGGGATGTGGATTGTTGTGGGTAGTGTCGAGTAGTTGCGTGTAAGGGGGAAAGGGAAAAATTTTGTGAGTATATAAACGAAATAGTTCAAATCTTAAAATATATTCGAGGGCATATTCATAATATTTACATTAAAATATTAAAATAATTTAAGATAAACATGTACACAAAATGATGCATACAATATCCCTTTAATTTATATATTATTATTATTTAATCAATTACTTTAAGTATCAAATAATAACTTATTTATGGACTTATATTTACAAAGAATAAAGAAAACATTTTATCAACAAAATATAATTATTCTCGCTTTCTTAAAATATTATTCTCAATATTACTCAAAAATCGGACTGCTATAATTATAATATCCCTATATAATGCCTGCACCGAACTTTTTAGAAATAGTTAAAACCCCGACACGATTTATTGGAGATCTTATAACATACTTGCGTATAACTGGCGGACTATCCTCCACCTGACCGTTGGACTCGTTGGCCAATCGCATGGCCAACTCGTGATCGCGTCGTTCCTGTTCGAGCTGCTGCCTGTACTTGGCATCGTCCTTGGCCTCTTTTTCCAGCTGCTCCTGCAAAGCCAAGGCGGCACGTCGATCCTCTTCTTCCTGGCGCAGGCGCTGAGCCTCCGCTGCCTTGCGGCGAGTTTCCATTTCCGCTTTGCTAAGAATATTAGAAAAACAATATAATTGGGTTTTAAAAGCAACTATGGCTACTACTTACAGTCGTTTGTTCTCGGCTTCTTCGCGTAGTCGCTGCTCTTCGGCCTCCTTGGCAGCCCGCTCTGCCTCGAGGGCCTCTTGGATCTTACGCAGACGTTCCTGCTCCTCGGCCTGCTGCTGCTCCTTTAGCTTGGTGTTCAGATCCACGGTGAGCTTGTTCATATTGGCCATTACCACCGTGTACATGGAGTCAATTTCACGTTGGGTGATGCGAGGACTCATCTAGATGGAATATAAGATTAGCAAGAAATAGGAAATTGGGTTTAAGCCTCACTCACCTTGATCTTATTGATGGCGTCGTCGATCTGCCTGTAGATGTCGTTCACCCCACCGACGATCTCATCGCGTCCCATTTTAAGGCCGCTGGCTATTTCGATGGTCTTCAGCGTATTCGTCCGGATTTTGTTGATCTTACCAATACCCTGGTAGCGTGGGCGGTGCTGCTTGCGGGCCAAAAAGCCACGGGCAATGCGCTGCGCAACCAGGACACACTTGTTGCGGTACAGGATTCGATTGCGTACTGCAACGCAAAGAGGTGAAACTGTAATTATCTTCTATTATTCAGGCGTTGCCTATACTTACACTTGATCACGCAGAGGGCTCCCAGGGCCGACTTGACCCAACGGGAGCGAATCAGCCACTTTTTGACCTTCGCCACAATGGCCAACATGTTCTCAGGATCCGAGCGCATGATACGATCGAATTCCACAAACTTGCCCGGCCGGAAGAAGACCTTGGTGATGCCGAACTTGAAATCCTTGGCGCTCAGGTTGAGCGATTGGAACATGGCTTCGCAGAAGGTGCGAGCCGGCAGAGAAACCAGCTCTGGCGGCAGCACCGACTTGTACATGCTGTACAGATCGGCGAAGAGCACTCGCGAGGGATAGCCGTGCTCCATAAGCTCCAAGACCGAAATGGTGCCGGAGCATTTGAGCTGAGCCAGCGCCAGGCTGCCCTCGAACTGACGGTCGATCATCTTGCTGTTCGGCTTGATGCATCTTATAAAGTTGGTGCCCTGAAAGGAAAATAATGCACTTGAAAACCCATTCATTAGCCTAGTTTGAATACTCGTACTCACATTTTGTTCCAGTTTCTCCATCAGCTCGCCCAGCTGCGTCTTGAACTTGGAGCCCACGGAGATGAAGTTAAGCTTGCCACGCACCGAGGTGCTGCTGCCCGAGGGGAAGAGGGTCTGCAGCAGGGGATTCTCGCTTTCCTGCACCAATCCCTCCAGCGAGGCGTGCAATGCGTCGTTATTTTTCTCGATAAATTGCTCCGTGTTGTAGCAAACAGCTCCGGCGAAGTGGCGTACCAGGAAACCTTCCTCGTCCCGCAGAGTACGATGGGCCTTCAGGCGCGAGGATCGGGGCAGGCCCAGACGATAGTGGTTCGCCCACGACTTGTGCACCTCAGCGGTGAAGTGGCAGGGCGAGGGCTTCGGCAGTTTAGACTCCTCGTCGAGCAGCGTGAAGATGCCATTCGACTTGGCCTCGATCAGCTCAATGATGTCCTGGTTGTCGGTGAATGTAATCTCCGGAACATTGAGTCCCTCACGCTTGTACAGCTCCTGCTCGTTCTTCAGAATGTTGTCATTGAAGAACTTCTGCAGCTTCTCGTTGCAGTAGTTAATGCAGAACTGCTCGAACGAGTTAACCGTGAAGTACTCAAAACCAGCAATGTCGAGCACGCCAATGTAGAAGTTCGAGACCTGGAAGGGAATGCTCTGATTGATCAGGCCCACAATGCGGTCGAAGAGGCGACTGTAGATGGCCTTTGCCAAAGCATCCCGGGCATTGCTCGCCTCATAGATCTTCAGAGGAACCCTGAATGATCGAAAAGTGATTAAGTTCTGACAGTTTGCACAGCTTAGGGGAATCCTTACATAATAACCGTGCCCTTGAAGCCGCCTCCTTTGCTCTGCATCACACGCGACACAAGAGCTGTGCGCAGCTCAGTTTGATCAACGCCCAGCAGCCCGCTGGTGATGGTCAGCGAATTCTCCGAAGCCTCCGACACCTGGCAGCCGCCGCGCACATCATCAGGTATTTCCTCAAAGGCAATGTTGCCCAGATGGAGCACAGCCGCCACCAGGGAGTAGATGCCTAGCTTCTCGGAATCTGAGAGGCCAAGACGGCCCAAGGCCTTGTCCAGGTTCTGGAAGTGCTGGTAATCATCGATAATTGGATCCTTGAGCGGGCCCTTCTGCTGGTGATTCTTTGATTTTTGGGAGCCCGGTATCAACTGTTCGGTCTTCGCATTAGTAAAGTACTGAGTGCAGCCAGAGAGATACTGCCGAGGAGATTTATCCATGAGAAACGTTAGGCTTTCAAAGAAAATATATACGAACCCGATAGTCATCTGGCTTGCCCAAGCTGAGTTTATCACGCAGCTGCTGCGGAGCTCCGGCCAGGAGCATGTAGAACACATGGTAGTTTCGCTCCTCGGTGCTCTGGGTGCAGATGCGACTCTTCTCCAACAGATAGTGGGATATATAACCACCAACCACCTGGCACTTGGCGTCGTAGTGCACCTCAATGAACTTTCCGAAGCGAGAGGAGTTATTGTTGCGGGTGGTTTTCGCATTTCCAAAGGCCTCAAGCACAGGGTTAGCTGTAAAATAGCATTGATCAAATTTATATATATAAAGATGGCCCTTAAACAATTGGAATGTGAAGATAAACATAAATGAATCCCCTTAGTTTATAAGCAGTGGTATTATATTAAAGCCCTCCCTGAATATGAATCATACCATCCAATATCTTGGTCTCTATGGGGCCGGCGCTATCGTGCGAGTAGCACAGATATTTTAGCAGGTATTTCGTGGACTCGGTCTTGCCGGCACCCGACTCTCCGGAAACGATGATTGATTGCGACAACTTGTAGACTCGCATATCCCGTATGGCTTTATCCGCTGTTGGTAGAAATTAAGACTGTTTATTAGATATCCTCAAGGATAATACAAATGTGTATGAAACCTACCAATTGCAAAGACATGAGGAGGCAGTTCACCCAGAGAACGCCCATTGTACTTCTTGATGGTATCGGGTGCGTAGAGCTCCTTGATCTCACGATACGGATTCACGGCGATTAATATGTTGGCCACATACGTCTGCAATGCAAGAAGCCTTGCTTAATTCAGGTTTTTGTTTTTTAATTATTAGCCAGAAAACTCACGTAAATCTTGTCTTTGTAGTAACGTGTTTTCAGATTGTCCAGAAATGTGGCCTCGTTGAGCAGCATGAGTTCACCTGGAACATAAAATCATCTGGGTTAGTAATACGTCTGAAATGGTTTCGGGGTTTTATGGCCCATACCCCCCGACCACTTTCACCCGTCTGGCGGGTTCGGGGGTCAGGTAAGCAAGCGTAGCTAACGATTGCTTCACTCCCGGGCCCTTCGAAATGGATCATTTTAAGAGCGACTAGATCTGGGATCTTCTCTCGCTCAATTTGAAGCTAATGCACTGAGAAGTGTTGCTCCAAATATGCGACAGCCTTTACGTCAAAGCGATCTTATCTGGTTTATAGATAAGAAATCTACCTACTGGAGTCATATAAACGTTCTGATCATGGATATATATTCAAGATCACGAGCATTCAATGGTATTATCTTTAACCTACTGAACTACTTCAACTTTTCTTGCTTTCTAGGCATTTTTTACGGAAAACTCAGACCAACTTTAATGAGCATTTCATGGTCTTGAGAATTTTTCTACTTTTAAGAATGCTTTTAAGTTAAATATATATAAAATTCTACCCCTACAGCAAATTTAATTTCAAAGGAAAATTAGTTTTCGGAAATTTCTAAATGCCAAGATCTGATGCTTTCACTTTCTTCAATTACTTTTATATAACAAGTTCTATCGACCAGATAAGGCAACCAAAGTCAAGGCTTTATCGGGTCTGCTATTATTCCTACAGTTTTCTGTGGAACCTGGGACGCCCCCGAGGCGAATACTTACAATTATCATCGTGATCCTGGGGTCCGTCGCACGAGGAGTGGATGTCGTCGTAGTGACACGTGCGCTTGGGATACTTCCGGTCGGTTGGAGTAACCTCGAACTCCTTGGCGCCGATCTCCGTGATCCGACCCTGTATATAGCCTTCACCGGCATCTCGTACCCACACCAGTTGGGTATCCTCCAACATCTTGCGTACTGCAAGGACAAAGAAAACGGGGAAAAGCGCGAATTAGTATGTGAAGTATTTGTGAAAAACAAAGCTGCAAAACGGTTAGCTTTACATTTATTATGTCAGGTAACACACACCGTATGGCGGCGGCGGGAGGGACAGTATCACTGCGAAAAATCTTATCTACCTCGTCGTACTACCAACACTGACAGAACCGAGAATCCGGAGGCCACGAACGCTCCGCTTGGCTCGAGTGTGGAAAGGCGAATGAGTGGAGCGATCGTTGTACATTCTCTCGCACAACGTCGGAGTCATTAGGGCCACTCTGCCTGCCGGTGCGATGCCGGTGTTTAATAGCCAGTCTACCTGCGACTCCCTCTCTATATGCTCTCTGGCTCTCGGCCTGCTAAAAACTGGTACTACATAGTCACTCTCCCTCGCACCCATTGTTCTCTAGGCTGGTGTCGCTGTGGCAGTTTCTGTTTTTCGTCTGCGTCTGCTTCTTTCGCCTTTCGTTTATGTCTATTCACTGGTTACCTTTCCTGGTCATGCACTGCCTTCTGTCTTCTGACTCATGGACCCAGTGTGTGTGTGTGTAGAGCAGTTGATAAGCTCCAAAACTACGGTGGCGGTCAGGGTGATAGATATATCAAATATAATACAAGCATTCAAAAGATTGCCTTATTTATGGAGGTTTAAATTGGTAGTGTTTCGAATTTAACCCCGAAAAACATATAATTTTGTAAAATTTCAACCAAGTTTCAAAATACCAAAACAATATTTAAGTAGAAAATTATATTATTAGGAACATTATCCCTGCCCAATTGCCAATAAGTAGGCAAGGTTTTGGTAAGAGGCAAGAGCTCCTTGTTTATGATTCGCATTTCATTTATGATAAACTGAATGTATTTAGCATTTAGTAAAAGTACTACTGTTTTCACCGCAGCTGTGCGATTATCCAAATCCACGTAGGTGTGCGGCCTTGTTATGCATTTCACTAAACACCCACCACCCTCCCAGCCCGGAATGCGAATGTAAAAACCGCAAACTCTCGTTCCCAGCCAGATCTGGAGCTGCGACCTTCCCTCCTCGGTTCTACATATATCCAATTTCGGTAGCCGAGACTGTGACGTTGGAAATATTGTTTTAGCGAGAGCGTCAAGGTGAAATCCATTTATTCAGCTCTCGCTGGGTTAATGCTGCATGCCCTTTTCCCCCTGCTCTCTATCTGTCTGAGATGAGCACTGCATTTGAGTCTTGATTGTGTGTTTAGTGTGTGTGCGCCTGTGTTATTGCGACAAAATGCTCTTAAATTTTAGGGGAACTGTGACGGAGAACAATGACATTTCTGTTGGATCCCAGTTGGTATATTTGCCTCCTCTCCCTCTCGCATTCATCAAGATAAATTTGCCACAAAGTGCTAAATTATTAAATGATTGTTAAGCCTTATTTTGTTTCGCCAAATGAGTCAGTTTCAGTTCGTGTGACTTTTGTTTTGGCGGGTGAGAAGCCCGCAGATGGAGAGGCAGCAGAAACAATGACTTTTATTCTGATGGAGCACAGATGCTGCCATTAGTGTTGTGTGAGTGTGTGGGGGTGTCTGTTAATAGATCTGCAATTATGGATGTCATTTCTAAACCGTTTAGCAACGACAGATTTACACAAAACAGTCGGACATTATAGGATTTTGTTTTGACAGCAGTATTTTCTTGTACATCTTTCGGTTTCTCTATCTTAACACTTTTGACATTTAATTTTCTAGTTTATTTACTGGTAGTAAACTTGTTTCTACAGATATTTTAGAGACAATGCATTTGTTTTCTTGAATATCTGCTTTAAACATTAAAGATACCTAAAAATTGAAATATCAGCAATATAATAGAAGCTCTTATTTATTTTTTTGGCTAGCTTTTAAAACCAAAAATTATCCAATTTAATATAATTTCTACGATTTAAGTGTTAATGTGTGTTTTTATATTAATTTTGTTAAATATTAAATTGTTTGCGTTACAATTATATATGTAATGTGAAAGTTTCACAACTTAATTAATATTTAAGTGTGAAATTAAGATTATTCAGTTGACGTTCTTAAAGTAAATGAGCGATGCGATATCGCCTGCAGTTTCTTAGAATTCTCCGAACGAAGTAAGCTAGCTTATCACTGTTAAAATAAAGTACATTTAGACTTATTAAAAACTAAGCAAAAAGATTTAAAAATAAATATTTCCCTCAAGGTATTTCATATGTTGACTCATAGGAAAACTATATTAATTCGAATTCTAATCTAAATCAACCAATTTGGGGCACGACAGATAATTTGCATTAGGAAAATAGACCAAACCAGAAATGACTCACGATGCAGGGACTTTTCTTTGCTTATGCAGCTTAGGGGGGCCTCTCTTAGACCAATTTAATGAAATTTCAATCTCATGCTGATATGGAGCCATTTGGCTTGCCACTTATCGAAGCGTTGTAAACAATTTATGGGCTGCAATGTATCCATCATAATTAGCCCAGTTTTGTCGATAGAAAGCGGAGCTTAACCCCAGCCATATGGCTGAAATGGCTTTATAATGTGCCCGGGGCGAATTAACAACAATTACCCAGACAATTTAACATAATCTTGATTATGCGCCGAGCAAAAAATGAAGATTTTCTGGGCGAAGGAGTGCGAAGGGGTGCGAACCGAACCACATGCAGTTCGTCGTCTACTCATGTGTATCTGCAGCAAGACAGCCGCAATCACGGCCACGTTGTCGCCTTCTCCGGTCTTCTGTCTTCAGACTTCTGCCTTTGCATTCGTCTGGGCCACTTGAATCCGTTGCGAGCATGAGATGGCGGCATAAATTACAAATTGTGCAAAAAAAAAACACACACTCATGGAGCATGCAAAGCGAAAAAAAAGGGAACTCGCCTAGGACCCGAGGGATGGAGGTCTGAAGAAGAAGCCAGCGTTTGATTGCCGTTTATGGGAGGCAGAAGAACTGGCCGGGCAGCATTCTTGAAGATTACAGGCATGGAACCTGCATTTCCCCTGTCTCCCAGTTTCCCACTGAAGACACCACTCGGCCGTGAAGACACCACTCTCAAGAAAATTGTTTCAAAGTCAAGAATAAATGCCAATTAATTACATTGCAATTTCCTAGACATTAAGATATCTTGATTCTTAATCTTTTCTCGTTCGAAAATGATTAAAATTAAAAACTTTTTGAAATCAATTTAATTCTCGCTTTTAAGACCAATTTTCTTAAAGTGCAGACGGAGCACAGCAAGTGTGGAAGCGGCAAATGACTTGATGACGAAGGAAATGCTTCAAGGCGACACTGACAATGGCCAAGAGCAGAAGCAAAAGTAGAAGCGGCAGCAGTAGAAGGTGTGGAAAATCAAGAACACCCAGAGACGGTGGCTTCCCAAAGCAGAGGGTGGAGCGGTCGTGGTAGAGGGGTTTTTCTGAAACAAACAAGTCATGTTCAAGAAGCTTATGAAATGTGAAGCCGCCGTTGCCAACGAAGCGAGCCTTTTGTGCTTCCTAAATGATGAAGTGCAGCCCAGGAGACGGTGGGGGGACACCTGCTGCAGCTAACAGGCTTACAAGGCCCTGGCCAGGGCCCACCGTGCGTATACGTAATCCGAGCACATGCAATGACCCCGCAAACCTTTCGACCCAAACCCAAACCCAAGCCCAAACTCAAAGCCAGGTCCGAATAGCAATTAGCCAAAAGCTAAGCCTGCAAAGCAGACGCCTTTGCGTGATTTTCTTGAAAGGAATGGAATAGACAGTGTTTACCGGTTCCCCCTATTTGGGGAGAGAGAAAAGCGGCAGGGAAGTGGGTACTGGTGGGTGTGATATCATCGCTTACTATGTTTACCGTCTCGCTCTCTTCCGTAAAAACAAAATAAACATGAACAACAAAATGTTGCGTGCCAGCGATTTATGTTTGTAATTTTCTTTGCTTTTGGAAAACTTGCGCACAGTTTTCCTGCCTGTTTGTTTTCATTAATTGAATCGTGCGCATACGTCAGATTTTATTCTAGAATTAATAAAAAGCAACAAACAACGACAAAAGGCAGTCAACTGATCAAGATTAAAATTTATATGGAGATAAAAAAAGGTAATAGAACAATGACCGATATGCAGATATTTTTTGTATCAAAGATTGCACTCTACCTATGTTAGTCATTATAAACTTTGCTAAAAGGTAATCAGATTTCTAGCCCTCCTTTGCAAATTCCCCTAACACCTTCTCCTAGCAATCGTTTTAATTTTTAAGATACTCGTTTGCACTTCAATAAATGAAATCTTTAAATAGAATAATTATGTCTGGCGATAAGATTGTCGGCCAATTAAACCAAGTTAATTGAACTCACCGGTGCTGGCCGAGTGCAGCTCTTTGTTGTTGACATAGAAATCCATTTTGTGGCCACCAACTCCGAACTCAATAGGTTAATTGCAGTGCAATGCACTGGAGCGAACACTCTGCGGCACTCTCGCGAGGCAGAGGAGTTGAAGTTCGCGTTCGAGTACAAGTTAAGGGTGCTGGGTGATGAGTCACCAGGGGATGCGACTCTGGGCTCGAAGACTAGCGCAAATGCTGCAATGGGCAGTGACAGTTGATTTTCACTTTGGCGCTTTTCACTATCGATTAAACACTTTCCAATGGCTGCTCGGCAGGCACCTTTTGGCCCATACGTTCGGTGGCCGTAATTTCTCGGCGATTACCCAAGAGATGCGAATGCAGTCGGCAGCTTTTCACTTTTAATTGAATTTTCTTCTCCAGTCGCGAAAATGATTTGATGTCCATTTGTTTTTGCTGACCTACATTACCGTGTAAATACTGAGGCGGATCGAAAGCAGATCTGTTTTTGTATATAAAATCATACTGAACTTTTGACACGAAATGCAACGCCCGATGTATCTGTTATTGTTGCCGTTTGCAATGATGATGTTGCCGCTGCCGTTGCCACAGCTGCTGTTGCCGTGCACCGTTTTCACCCAGTAACCGAGTTCTAAGACTCGGGTAACCCGCCCCGAAAAAAAACCGATTGGGAATCACAGGAAGGGCGCGACACGTGGCAACTGCATCAAACTCGCGACATGCACTGCGGATTTGCCGGATTCTGGGCAGGATGCCCCTCTTCAGAGTTCGTGTCGAGTGAGAGCTCGGCTATATAGTCGTTGGATTCGTCGTTGGCTTCGTTAACTGCGCCGAATCCGCAATTACCCGCTTGCTGCTTGGGGTGTGTTTGTGTGTGCGGAGTGGGTGGGTGGGTGTATGGGCGGAGGGGGTGGCACAGTAATGATTCCAGCTGCGTGCCAAGCACATTTCTCGGATACTTTATTTGTTTGCGCCCCAATTCGGGAGCGGTCCAAACAATGGCACTTGCCTCAAGTGCGGCGGAGTCATCGGATTGGAGATCGGAGGCGATGTGTCCCCATGTTGCACCAGAGAAGCCTCTAGGCGCTGCAGCAGCGTGAATAACAACTTCCGGTTTTGTTTACTTTACTACAGTTGAGGTGGAAAATATAGCTACCTTGTGATACATTTAATTTATAAAATTTATAAGAACTATATATAAAGGATATAATAATTATATGAAGAGGAAGTTGATCAGAAGTTTTTGTAGATTTTAAATATATTAAAAATAATTCTGAAATATATTTAAAAAATAAATATAAGAGTGTCAGCTGCTTTGCTATTATGTTGACCTCAACTGTCTGGATAACTTTCCTATTTAGGTACATATGGATGTGCTATGTGTATACCCTACTCTTGAGCTATCCCGCGGTGCTTAGGTTTCAGTCCAATTGGCAAATTTAGTTATTCATTCGCCGCAAACGCAACAGCTGCTTGACGGGCGTTTCAACGAGTGGTGTTACATGGGCCAAGGGGGAGGAGGTTGGGTTGAGCTTTCAAACTTTGTGTGTGTTTTGGTAAACAACAAAGCGATTAGAATCAGCAGCGGATTAGCGATTCGCATCCACAAGATGCATCTCTGATAGCGGCATCACCAAAAGCTTTTGCAGGAGCTTTCTAAAACTGTGGCAGCAAAGAGGAAGGAGGAACGAGGGACGAGGAACGAAGACAGAGCTCGCTGGGCTGTGACTGACAGGCATTCGCTGCTGCGCGTACTCTTCACAATCAGGGGTTGCGGGAGGTCAGGGGGAGGAGTTGGCGGCCATTGTCTGCCTATCTGCCCTGGCACAGTAATCGCTTGATCAATACCACGAAATGAGAGGAAACAAAGCGAAATACGAGGGAAATTCGCAAAAAAACAAATCTATCTTTCTCTCTGTCTTTGCAGCGTTCTATAAATATATCTACAAATGCCTGCCATCCATCCGCATTGGGTTCGGCACAAAACCAAAGCACACGGGTTCAAGCCCCAGTCAAGGACAATTAAAATGTTTTTTTTTTGTATTTCCTTTATAAATCCAGCATCCTTTCTTTATGGGTTTTGCGTTAAACAGCAGCTAAAGGCTTTTAACTGGCTCTAAATGAGCACCATTTGGCTTGTTACCTTCGGTGGGCAATGAAAACGCTTTTTCATTATCCAAACAAAAAGATATACACACTGACACACATCAAGACATGCAGGGGAGAAAACACCCCCCTTTAGCATGCCCGAGAATCGAGGCAGGCGCTGCCGACCTGGCAGTCGTTCGCTTCTATAGCGCGTTTTGTCGACGTCGCCCAACAAGTCAGGTTGGCCGAGCGGTCTAAGGCGCCAGATTTAAGCTCTGGTTCTCGAGAGAGAGCGTGGGTTCGAACCCCACACCTGACAAAGTTGGGGAAAATTTCTTTTTTTCTTTTTATTTACTATTATTCTTTATTTGGGCAATATTTATAAAGATTTGATGTGCGGTTTACTAGTTAATTTGCATAAAGACTGTTCAAATCTGCAGGGAATCGATCAATTGTACTCAAAATATAGTCCTTTATGGACTGCAGAGTGTGGGCTCTTATAAGGCCTCCATGTAATGTTATTACATTGATAAGGTTGTGATAAGAAGGTAGTGAAAAATTGTTGTATATTTTCCAATGAAAGACGAGTTTTTGGGACTATTTCTATTTTATTAAACTAAACAAATTAATTCCAATTTTATACACACATATGGTTTTAATTAGAAATCTTATCAGCAGCTAATCCAAATTTTTAATATGAAATAACAAGCAGCTAAATTCAAAAATGTATTTAGTATTTTATTTACATATTTAAGCAATTATATTAATTATTTTTTTGTTCGACTCTTTATTTAAGAATTCTTTTGTAATAATATTTTAATTTAAGCGATACTTAATTATGAAAATGAAAATTTCTTTTAATTATTAAAATGTTGAAAATTTTTTAGCGAAATGCGTTTTACTCTTTAATACATTTTCACATTTTGTGAGCGTTGTAAAATAATTTACTTACTAAAATAAAGTTATAAAAAATTATTCTTATAGTCAATTACTTGTTCTGTTACTCAAATTTTTTGTTCATTAAATTTTACACTCCCAACTGATCATAAATTCTCATTGCTGGCATATTACTGACTGTTTCAAAAGGCCTGGAAAAAGCGTTTAAGTGCTGTGTGTCATGGAAAATTGTTCTACCGTTGCGAGCTACGAGGTTCAGCTTCCGGTTTGGCCAAAAGAGCCGCCGGGCGATGGACAAAGCCGAAACCAAATACAATAAATGACCAGCAAGTGACCGTTTGGGCCGTTGTTGTTTCTGTTTCTCTGGTTTTTTGTTGTAGCCTTTGCTGAATAATTAATAATCATGTTGTTCGTTATGGGACCCTATTGTTTTGGCGTGTGCTTTGTTATGCATTCTGTTGCATTGCGCAATGTTCGTAGCAAATGGGAAAAATGAAAAACAGTTAAAGAAATGCACACAGCGGTTAAGAGCAAGCTGTTGTGGGCCATAAGACGGGCCTTGCTTTGGGGCTTAAAATTGGAAATGACTAAAATTAATGGAGGCACCAGATTTTGGGTTCCAGAAAATCGATGAGTGATGGGAGACGATGATCGCTCTCGAGACAGATACGGGGGCCATTCGAATCAATTGAATTTTTATTGGGAAATTTTAAAGCTTTCTTCTAACTTCAAAGCAATTAAATATATGTGAGAAGATTTGAATTTGAAACCCTATATGCTTTTGATTGTTAATATTGCCCCATCAATTTAACACGTATCCGTTTTTTAATAAATAAAAAATTGATTTCCTATAAGTTGGGAAATATTGTGGTTGGTTATCCAACCCATTGCCATCTTGTCTTTCAAATTCGCTGACCCATTTCTTAGGGGGACCCCTTTGGATAGTATATCTGTGCCACTTCCCTGTGTAAACCTAACCCGAAACAAAGAGAGGGGAAAACGTGAAGCCGAAACAATATTGCAAGCGAAACAATTGCCACAATTTCATAACCAAACGAGCTCGTGTGCCATTCTTCCACTGTGGAAGACCGAAAAAATTTCAAATTGCTTGTGGTACACAAAGGAAAATTAAAACAGAGCTGAGGAACGAGCAACAACAAGACAGGCGAACCACGAAAATTGTGTAATAATTGCGACACTTTCCTGGGCCACAATCCATGGAGAACCGGGGGCCATTTGGAGTCACATCGCTGAGAAAGAAGCTCGAACCGTTAGCGAATAGTTCGAATAAGCATTGTTGGCCATTGTTGGCATTGTTTGGGCCGTGCTAGCCACCGAGAACTGCTCTCCTATGATCCCACAAACCAGTTGGTCAGTTCCTTGACCATGCACCAATATCAATATCAAGTTCAACCAGTCAAGACGGGAGCTCACGTGAGGCAGGAGCTTGGAGCTTCGCCAGCTGGGAAACGAGTCCGCGGGATTGGAGGGACGCACTAACGGTGCGACAGGTTCCCATTGCGATTGTGCAGCGCGGGGGCCTTAAATTCATACAATACACGCAGAGAAATCAATATCCTCAATTCTTATAGAGCAAGACACCCCCTCAGCTGGCTGCCCAAAAGATTTAACAGACCAGAATTGTCAGTCAAAGATAAATTTTATTTAATTTTAAATAAAAACCCAATATAAATGTATTGATTTAAAATTTTTCAGTGTAACGGTTGCATGGATTTTCAAAAGGCATTACTGGGCAACCAGTTGAACTCGTTTTGGCCGCAGATTTTGCAGCTGCCAGTGGCCACCAAATGGGAGCATTGATGAGTCACTCCGGCTAACTACTGGCCCATCCGAGATCGGAGCCCAGAATAGGGGAAACAGTCCAAAAAATAAAAAAGTTGGAAAGCAATTACACTTGCAACAATAGAAGCTGCAGCAGCTGTAAAATTTATGGCCCAAACGTCACAGGAACATGATTTTGGTTCGGCTACGGAGACAAAGCGGGGGAACGGGAACGATGACGGGGGGGCCAGAGTTCACTGTACCGTAAAGCGTTGGCAAGCAAAACGCTGAGCATGCGCAAAAGTCACAACCGAAACAAGTTTTCGTAGCGTTTTGTTGTTCAATCTTTTTTTCTGTTATTTGCCGTTTGTTTTTGTTTTCCTTTTTTTTATTTACTCTTTTTTGTTTTTAATATTTTAGTTTGGTTTTTTAAGTTTTATTTATGTAGTGTGGGGGCTGCCCCACAAATGCAGAGTCGAGTGCTTTTTGCTGCAGCGGGTTCAACGACTTGCACTAGCAGAGGGGCGAGGGCGGAGAGGGGATTACCGCGAAGAAATGCCGAACCGAACCAAAGATGTCGATAGTTAAACGTCGCGCAAGTGGAACCAATTAATGCGGACTCGTGAAAAGAAATCCGAAAAGGCCGGAAAACTGCCGACAATTGAAGAGAGTTTTTTTTTATTTTAGTTTTTGCCTTTGTAAGCCAAGCGGCAATTAACGCTGGCCGCTTCCTACTGTTGCGAGATGCAATTAAAATGCAAATCCCACCGGGACCCAGACCCAGTCCCAGTCCCAGTCGATCCGATTCCCATTGCCATTACCACCATCTCGCCGACGTTGATGGATTTGTGTGACGGCCCCGTAACTCATTTCCCTCAACACATGTTCACAGATTTTCCATATGGTGCTCCGTCGCCGCCTGCAAGTCGTTACTCTGCACTTGGCGGATATTTAAACTCCCAGAAAAAAATATAAAAAAAGGGGAGACATGAATTTAGTGGCTGCTCTTCAAGTTGTGTTTATTTTGGGTCAACATTTGGGCCCATGTTAACCAGCCTTTGTTTTCATTTGGCGGCGTTGTTTGGCTGTTCCTGTGTGTGTGCTCCTAATGTGTGTTATCGTTTCACATTTAATCTTATCTCCATTCTCAGCGCAATTACTTGTTTGACGGCCGCCAGCAAAAACAAAAAAAATATACAGGTGAAATGTAATTATTTTTGTCACTTCTTTTGTTTGTGAGAAAATATATGGATATTTATTAGCCCCGAAAAAAAAGGGAAATGAATGCCGAAAGTCGTGCCTTTTTCCCACCAATTGGTTAAACTATGCAAATCTATTTTCAGACTGTGTGTTGAAACGTAAATAAAATGATTAGCAATTTATAAATAGACTATAGGTCATTAATCAATCGAAAGTAACAGTTGATTGAGTAAAGCAACTGAGAGCGTAGGTTGGAAGATGGAAGATGTTCAATGGAGATCTGCATAATCTTTGGGTTTATGTCAGCAATTTGTTTTTGAGATACACTTTTAACTTGGGTATTTATTTACTTTGTTTAAATCGCTCTGAGTTTTTAAATAGATCAAAAATAATGAAATAAATTGAAACAAATATTAGTTAACTTCTTATCACAATCCCAACTGCATTTCAAACTTTTTAACCCCTTTTTCGATGATGCAACTATTTAGTTTGAGTCACCGTTGCCATTCGTGACATAGTCTTATCACGATATATACAACAGGAAATCAGAAACGGTAAGTTCCCCACTTCCTTTTCGAATAATATTAATCCAAAATGCTTGGACGCACGCGCTGCAGCGCCGTTGCGTTAGCTTTAACTGCCAAAGAAAAAGTCATACATAAAACAGGAGAAACATAAAAAGAAAACAATCAGCGAAACCGCGATTGGAGAGAAATACATCTCGAATTATGCTAATCGACTATCAAAACAAAAGCTGCAATTAAACCACACACACTCGGCTGACTTTCACTCCGAGCTGTGCGGCGGAATAGGCGAATCTCTGAACAATCTGAACAATCGTCGTCGGCCGTTTCGGTGTTTCTCTTTTTTTCTATATATATATTTATATTTATTTTTGTGTGCGCAAGTATTATATGCAAATTGTTCCAACCCAAACCCATCCTCCTTCCAGTGGCCACTCCAAGAGGGCTTACTCACTACTCAGCAAGCCTTCTTTTCGGGGCTCGAATATAAGCAGCTGTCGGCGGTGACAATGGGCCGATCAGGATGAGGATCAGGATCGCCTTCCATAACCGAGTTCCTGTCAGCTGTGTGGCGCGTGTTGAGCCTCGGTAAGGATGGATGGGGTTGATCGGGGCAGGGCATGAGTGACAGCAAAGGAATAGCGACATGAACTGGACTTTGCCAGTTAGCAAAAGGTTTGGACTCAGTCCAGACTTTCTGTACACCCTTTGAAGCCAGGATAGCGGACAGAGAATTTACTGAATGATTTCCACATACCTCTTAAATTATAAATAATATTTCTAATGCCTCTTTTTGTCATTGGATAATAGAGACCTAAAGGCTAAAGGAAAATCGAATCCTCCCTTTCATCACAGGATAGCAAATACCCTGCGCTATAAGGACAGGGCATTGTCGAACCCGTTTAATTGGCTCTAAAGTGCTCACCGATAAGGATGGGCAATGGACACGTCCGCTGACACGGACACGCATGCGCAGCAAAGAAGGAGCGACGACGACGCCGTCTCCGGGAGTGTCTTCCACATAAATAAACGAAATGTGCCTCGAATGGAGAAACACAAACACAGACAGTCGACAGTCGAACGACACTTGTGTCCCTGGACGGGGGCTCCAAGAAATGTTTGCTCATTTCCGCACTCAATTAAAATGGTCGGGACACAAATCTATCTTTGAGTTTGCTTTAAAACCCAACAGCAACAAAGGCGACGCTGACATGGGGCCTTGCATTTTGCCTGACTCTATCTATAAATAGAACCATATTTCTCTCTGTGTCTTTCGGGCCGTTCCAGGTCTCCCTGTGTGTGTGTGCATGGTTCTGCGGGGGTGCGGGATGTGGTAGGAGGAGGACAGCTGTGGGAAATGTGAGAATTGGTGGTGACACTGGCACCCGGAGAGGGTGCGACTCATACAAAGAGATGTTTGATTCACGGTCACGTTCTCCCTCCATGCCCATTTCCAATACCCATTCCCTTCCCCTAGTAAACAGACAAAACTAAAAAGCAAACGATGATTGTACAAGAAATATAGGGGATCTCTGACAATTTGGTATACGCTAACAAGCATTTATAAAATACATTTTAGGTAATTGATCACTTAACTGAGATTTCAAAGTCAGTTTTATAAAAACACTGATTTTGTCAGAGTTTAAAGTCTGCACTGATAAGTTCCCCCCTATACAAATGTGTATATAAAACGGAAACTATAACAATATGGCCAATTATGGCCAATTAATTGGCAATCAAACCTTTAAAACTGATTCACAGACTCATTTGTAAGCTCCTGCCCACAACGAATGCACCCCTAGTTAGGGCATAAAAACTTCCGCCTCTACAAAATCGATTGCTTGGTTGCACCACCGCAAATCCAAAAACCGATTCCGTGGGCAAGAATTCGCCAATGTCAGGCTCAAAGCAAAGAAAAATTGCAAAATCAACAAAAAGCGAGTGGCGCAAATCCGCCTTTACAGGTGAGTGAGTGCCCGCTGGCTACTTACATGTCAACGGCGGTTGATCTCGCCCAGCGAGCGGTTACTGGCGGTCAGTGAAGAACTCCTTTTTGGACACGAGCACACATTGGGGCAGGAACCCGCTTGGAATCGATCTCCTTCGAGGGGCTGCTTCGTGTTAATAACTTCTGTTTGTTCACTGTAATTTATAAATTTCCCGGCGTCGTAGCGCGACTTTCCCGAAAATGTTTCAGACTTGACGGTAATCCAAAGGTATATTGTGTTGCTCTGTTTCGATTTCAGGCGAGGATCACCCGACGACGCGACTGCAGAGTTCCAATTTTGTTGTTGTTTTGCGCGCGAACCAGCTGATGCTGAAAAATCGATGCATCGATCATCGATGTTTTTATCGATGTTTTTATCGATGTTTTTATCGATGTTTTTGTTGATATCGATGTTTTCAGCATCACGCAAATGCTCTCTCAATAACCGTTTGGGAATTCATGCCCACCTTTCTCCCCATATAAAAGTTACCGGTTGGGAATTCATGCCCACCTTTCTCCCCATATAAAAGTTACCGATTGGGAATTCATGCCCACCTTTCTTTTTCACCGATTAACCTCACCAACGATAAGTTTTCAGTTTTGTTTTCGTGAAATACCATAAAAAATACCACCAAAATATCTGCCTAGCATGGGGTCTGGCAGCACTCATTAACAGTCTGTTAGGCGCCATTCCCGGTCGAATTTAAATATTAATATTATGAAAAAAGAAATAAAAATTCATCAAAAGAAAATTGTTCAAGTTTTTCTTGTTAAAGAAGAAAAATATTTATTGTGGGGACTATGGTTATTAGTGTTTTACTTATTTTTATTCGTTTAATAATTTTGCTATTATTGAAATACAATAAGATTTTCTTAAAAAATGTTTTATGTTATGCGGATAATGGTTTGATGGCTTATATACAAGAGCTTAAAATATATATTTTATTCTGGTATTTATATAAATGTAGAATCCTGCGGTAGACCCGTTTTCCTTTATTCATTTTAGGATATCAGTGCTTCCCTCGTAATGGAATCGTTTTTTTCATTATTTTAAGTGGAAGAGCTTAACCGATAAATCAATAAACTCACTGATAAGTTTGGCCTTCTAAATATTACTAAGAATTACACACAAATATTTTGCCAGAAAGGGCAATCACATCGGAAGATGTTGATAAATAATGCAGGCGAAAGAAGAAGTCGTTCCAATGTATCGTACGATTTTCCGCCGTTGATTTTGAGTTCCCCATAATAGGAATTGCTTAACGCTTACCAATTGAGCCCCAATTGAGAGAGTTTTGTTACCCAGGACTTATGTAGAAAACCAGGGTATATTGTGTTTATCAAAAATACTCATATAAAAGATAGAAATATATGTGTTACTTTGGTAAATAATATTGTTATTTAACAATAACAGCTACGATTCGATTTTAATACATGCTAATTATTTCCATCCATGAAAAATATGAAACTAGTTTACTTATGAATAGATTAAGAGATAGACATGGTAATAGAAAACTCATCTAATAAGGCTGACCACAAATAGAGTTATAAGTTGAATATGTTTTTTATTACATTTAAATATTAAAAAAACATACAAGCTCAGTGAATTTACGCCTTGTAGTAGGCAATATATTTTATGATAGAGAACAATCTAGATTTTAGATACATCCAACGGGTATCTGTCAGTCGTGGCCCGCAGCTTCATCTTTCATTCTAGCTCTTTCGAAGATTCGCTTAATTGCCCGACGGAGCGCAGCTCAATTGAAAGACGAGAAGGAGAGAAGAGAGAAGCAAGATCTTGGAGTGATGGATCGCCTGATTGACGAAAGTCCAAACAAAGTAGCGTTCGAATTTCCATTTACCTGACTCCGCTGCGCCGGCTGTGCACACAGAAATTGGTAGCATTTGTAATGCACCAGGGATCGCTGTAATTTGCTACCAACATGGGCTAGGGGTGGCTTTGTCTTGTTCACTCCGCCGCAAGAACCCAATCCGGGGGAGAGTGTGTGCCGGTCGGTACTGGAGGGAACGCCAGAGAGGGCGCGAGAACGTTAGAGAGAATCTTGCTCCACTGAGAGTGCGCCTGCAGCCGGCATTTGTGTGTTGCTGTTGTTGTTGGTATCGGCCGGCGAAGTGCCGCTGTGGCTCTATAGCTCTGGTTGTTGTCGGTTCTTTTTGCCAACATAAACATATCCGAGTATCTGAGCGGGTCGGGTATACAGCTGGCAGCGGCCCTGTCTACCTCAGCCACTGCATTCCCACTCGATGTTGGCGGTTTTCAGTTGGTCTCAGTTCGGTTTCGCCGGTTCTAGGTGACGCATCGTCCCGCGGGTCTTGAGTTATTAGAACGTCGACGGTGTCGTCCAGTGCCCCTTTGCTCCGGCTTCGCCGCCCCCTCTCTGCCCCCCTCGGCCAGTTTTTTGGCAACACGTGTTGGCCGATAATTGCTGTGAAAGAGAATTAGAGAGGCCACGCTCTCTCGCCCGCTTTGGTTCGGGAGCAAAGTACACGTCAACGGAGGAGCTTGTAGAGAGCTTGTGGACAACGGAGGAACTTGGGTTCTGACGAACTGAGTGCGCAGACATCACGAGATAGTGCCAAAAAGCATAGCGTTTCCGATTTAGTGATTCACTGTCTCCGCGCAACTCGAAGAAAGCGGTCAGCAGCTGTTCGCCGCGCGGCAAGTCTCACGAGTTTCGTACACGAATTTCCACGAAATCCACGAAATCCCAACGAAATGGGCTACGACGAGGCCATCATCAAGCTGGGCGACTTTGGGTGCTACCAGAAGATCATCTACTTCCTCATCTGCCTAACCTCCATACCGGTGGCCTTCCACAAGCTGGCCGGGGTGTTTCTGCTGGCCAAGCCCGACTTTCGCTGCGTTCTGCCCTTCGAGAAGGCGGGCGATGGGTACAATTTGTCGTCCCACCTGTGGAACCTCTCGTATCCCCAGGGGGAGACCTGCTCCTACTATGACGTGGACTACACGGAGGAGTACCTCAACGGCAGCATTCCACGGAGCAGCAACCAGACCAGGGACTGTTCGCATTACGTATACGACCAGGGTACGTACCTAAACAGTGCCGTCACCGAATGGAACCTAGTGTGCGGGCGGGGCTTTATGGCCGCCACCAGCGACTCGCTCTTCATGCTGGGCGTGCTCCTGGGCAGCATTGTGTTTGGCCAGCTGAGCGACAAGTATGGCCGCAAGCCCATCCTCTTCGCCTCGCTGGTCATCCAGGTCCTGTTTGGCGTCCTGGCTGGGGTGGCGCCAGAGTACTTCACCTACACGCTGGCCCGAGTTATGGTGGGCGCCACCACGTCGGGCGTCTTTCTGGTGGCCTACGTCATCGCCCTGGAAATGGTGGGCCCCGCCAAGCGTCTCTACGCTGGCATTTTCGTGATGATGTTCTTCTCCGTGGGATTCATGCTGACGGCGGTCTTTGCCTACTTTGTCCACGACTGGCGCTGGCTGCAGATAGCTCTGACGCTGCCGGGGATCATCTTCTTGTGTTACTACTGGATCATTCCGGAATCCGCCCGCTGGCTGCTCTCGAAGGGGCGCAAGGAGTGCGCCATTGCCAATATGCAGAGGGCGGCGCGCTTCAACAAGGTGAAAATCTCGAACGAGGTCTTAAGCGACCTACTCGACGAGGGTGAAGCAGCCGAGGAGAAGGCCAAGCAGAAGCTGGAGGGTCAGGAGCAGGATCTAAGGGACGAGGGACCGCCGCCATCCGTGTGGGATCTCTTCTGCTACCCGAATCTACGCAAGAAGACGCTGCTCATCTTTCTGGACTGGCTGGTGACCAGTGGCGTCTACTACGGCCTCTCCTGGAACACCAACAATCTCGGCGGCAATGTGCTGCTCAATTTCGTGATCTCGGGCGCTGTGGAAATACCGGCCTACATATTCCTGCTCCTGACCTTGAACCGTTGGGGCCGACGATCGATCCTCTGCGGCTGCCTGGTGGTCGCCGGACTCAGTTTGCTGGCCACCGGAATCATTCCATCGCAGATGCACACCCTCATAGTGGCCTGCGCCATGGTGGGCAAGCTGGCCATTACCGCCTCGTATGGAACCGTTTACATCTTCTCCGCCGAACAGTTTCCCACGGTGGTGCGGAATGTGGCCCTCGGCGCTGCCTCAATGGTGGCCCGTATTAGCGGAATGATGGCGCCGTTCCTCAACTTCTTGGGCACCATTTGGAAGCCACTACCGCTGCTCATCTGTGGAGCCCTCTCCCTGACAGCGGGTCTGCTCTCGCTCCTGCTGCCCGAGACGCACAACAAGCCCATGCTGGAGACCATAGCGGATGGTGAGCGATTTGGGAAGAAGACCAAGGGCGATGTCTACCTCGAGGCGGGCCAAGAGATGCGCCAAACGTCGGAGGCGCAGCCCCTCAAGGGAGCAGACAGCAACGGACACGCGACCAACGGCCAAAAGTTCTAGGAAATCTCAGGGAATGAACGCGCTTGAACCTTTTTCAGCGAAATGATGAAATAAGCGAGACGAGGGCACACAGGGCATCTAGAATTCGGCCAGGCCAAAGGCTGGGCATTTACCATAAAAGATAGACCAAGTATTATATCATTTCTGAAATCTCACGTAACCAAAAAAACAAAAAGAGAAGACAACAAAACTAAGAAAAAAGCGTAAAAGAATAGGTAGCACCGAATATATCATGTTAGCATTTTGCCAGGGAGCAGCGGCCGGCCACGTAGCGAGAAAGAAGGGTTTCCAAATATTCGTTAAGGGTGACTCTCCCCTTGGAAAACTCTATGGAAATTGTGGATGATGTGATGCCAACGAATCCCTCGCCCCAGTAGTGCCGCTGCATAATTTATTCCTAACTATTTAATTCTAGTTTACCAACTACATTTATGCATGTATTCCAAGAAACACAATTTTTAAATAAAATCTAGTATTTTCCAGAGATGAAACCTCATTTTCCATATAAACCCGGACATAATGTGTACATTTGACCTGTCCGGGAATCTGAATTTCCGCTGTTTTTATTTTCGTAGCAGGTTCTTATCAGCCGCCGAGACACGAGACTAGCATTTGAGAATTGGACCCGCCGAGACTTCCGAATCACGAGATTATTTTGTGTTTTGCTAAGCAAGCAACATGGTTACAGTGCCAAAAATAGTTTCGTCTCGCGAATTATGTGATTTGCATAATCCGCAGCAGCCCTCAAAGCAATTTGCACTTGATCTTAAAGTGGGTCGTTCTCGTTTATTTACGTTGCACTATTTCAGAGGGCACTTGCAACAGCCCAGCCTCTTAGTATTCCATTTAGAAATTAGAAAAGCTTGTAAATGTTTTCGAGATAACAGACGGGACATAGTATAGCGAAGAGAATTCAGCTGAAGAGCGGTCGGAACTGATTAGAAGAGCAGCGTTTAGGAGAGCGTCCGCCGGATAGATGTACAAGGTCTACATATACCTACAAATACGGGCGGGCAAAAATGTATATAATCTTACAGCTGAGGTCAAAATAATATGAATCGGAATCGGATTTATATTTAAAAAATTTTTCAAAGGAAAGTTCAACAATTAACTGCATTAAAACAACAGAAAAATACTTTAGATAATGTAGCTAAATATATATTTAATAAATTGATGAAGTTAGCTAAATCTTAACTAAACTTTAACCTTTTAAACCTTTTCTGTTTTTTGTTGTATTTCAAATATTTTGTTGAAACTTTTTTTTGTAAATAAGACAGCATCTTATTAACCTCAGCTGTATGATCTTCTGCAAAAGAAAGGAATTTATGCTTGGCCATCATCAGTTGGTTTGGCATTCGGAATCAGGCCACTTTCGTTGGACTCTTTCTCTGGCCAAGAGCTAGTCCCACTGCAGCTATTTTGCTTGAGTTTCTACGATGCCCAAATAAGCAAAGCAGCTGCATAACAGCCTCCTTTTTCCAACCCTGTTTTCCATGGAAAATCTGCTTTAATGTTGGATGATCAATAGATTGGACACAGGGTGGAACGCTTACATACACAGACACACACAGGAATGACTCGAACGCTCGCACTGACACAGATACGGGCACGCACCACGCCGGTCGTGGAGCGTTTTGGGTTCTTCAGAACCCTCAAGCGCTCTTTGTGTTTAGTCTGAGACTGACGCAGCTGGCGAGCGGTTGATCGCGCACCTCCACCACTCCGATCAGATACCGGGACCGATCGATTGATACGCAAATCTACGGGCCACCTACCCACGCTGGAGGCTGCTGCAGTTGAAGACCCTGGCTCCAATTCCAACCAGATTGTTGCACAATCTAACACAAACGGGTTAGGCTGCACTGGATGCACCGGGCGTATACGCAACGCCACGCGCTTCGCTAAAACGTTGCGCATACGTCACGGTGTCGCGAGAGCTGCCAGCTGCGACCATTGAACCGCTCGCCAGTTATCGTACGACACTCGACGGCCCCTTAAATCAGTGTGACACCTGCTTAACGTGGCCTAGACTCGAAAATGGGCTACGACGACGTCATCACCCACCTGGGGGAGTTCGGTCGCTACCAGAAACGCATCTACTACCTGCTCTGCCTGCCGGCCATTGTCTGCGCCTTCCACAAGCTCGCCGGTGTGTTCCTGCTGGCGAAGCCTGACTTCCGTTGTGCCCTTCCCTTCGAGAACGATGAAAGCCAATACGAGCTGCCGCCTCACCTGTGGAACCTCTCGTATCCGCAGGGCGATTCCTGCTCCTACTACGATGTGGAGTACTCCGAAGAGTTTCTAAATGGCAGCATTCCGCGGAGCAGCAACCGGACCAGGAGCTGTTCCCTCTACATCTACGATCGGAGCAAGTATCTCAATAGTGCGGTCACCGAGTGGAATATGGTGTGCAATAAGAGCCTGCTAAGCGCCTCCAGTGACTCCCTCTTCATGCTGGGCGTGCTCCTGGGGAGCTTCATCTTTGGCCAAATGTCCGATAAGCTGGGCCGCAAGCCCACCTTCTTTGCCTCGCTGGTGATTCAGTTGGTCTTCGGCGTGCTGGCTGCCGTGTCGCCGGAGTACTTCAGCTACACCATATCCCGGATGATTGTGGGCGCCACCACCTCGGGCGTCTTTCTGGTGGCCTATGTGATCGCCCTGGAAATGGTGGGCTCCTCGTATCGTCTCTTTGCCGGCGTTGCCATGCAAATGTTCTTCTCCGTGGGCTTCATGCTGACTGCTGGCTTTGCCTACTTTATCCATGACTGGCGCTGGCTGCAGATCGCTCTGACGTTGCCGGGACTACTCTTCATCTGCTACTATTGGATCATTCCGGAGTCTGCTCGCTGGCTGCTACTAAAGGGTCGCAAGGATGAGGCATTCGTAATCATCAAGAAGGCAGCCAAGGAGAACAGAGTTGAGATACCTAACGAAATCTATGAGCAGCTTGTGGATGAGGTGGCCGAGAAGAAGAAGCAGGACGAGCTGACTGCCTCCCAGCCGGCGGCAACGGTCTTTGATCTCCTCCGATACCCCAATCTTCGCCGGAAGACCCTGCTGATTTTCTTCGATTGGTTTGTAAATAGCGGCGTCTACTATGGCCTCTCCTGGAACACCAACAATTTGGGGGGAAACCAATTGGTTAACTTCATGATCTCCGGTGCCGTGGAGATTCCCGGCTACGTGCTGCTCCTCTTCACCCTCAATCGCTGGGGCCGCCGCTCGATCTTGTGCGGCACCATGTTGATAGCCGGGGTCAGCCTGCTGGCCACCATCTTTGTGCCCAGCGATATGAATTGGCTGATTATAGCCTGCGCCATGATCGGCAAGCTGGCCATCACCTCATCCTATGGAACCATATACATTTTCTCGGCTGAACAGTTCCCGACTGTAGTGCGGAACGTGGGTCTGGGCGCCTCCTCCATGGTGGCCCGAGTGGGCGGCATCCTGGCGCCCTATCTCAAGCTTCTGGGTGAGATTTGGCGCCCTCTTCCCCTGATCATCTGCGGTGCCCTGTCCCTAACCGCCGGACTGCTGTCCCTGCTGCTGCCGGAGACCCTAAACAAGCCCATGCCCGAGACCATTGAGGATGGGGAGAACTTCGGCAAGAAGCTGGCGTCAGAGGAGTCTGCCGAGGAGGGAGGAGTTGCCACCCAAGAACTGAGGGGTATGCTGGATGCCAAGTCAGCCTAATTGAAGACGGGATTGCCAGACAACCTCAGGCACTTGCTGCAATCGAGGCAGACGGCCTCAATTGGCTTGCGCCATAGACGATTTCAACGAATTTAAACATACTGCGCATCTACTCTTCCCCGTGGGGTATAACAATTCATTCCATTCCCCCATATTTGTTTACCTTTACAAGCATTTTAATAAACGACAAGAAATTGCGACTTGTTCCCCGGTCCCAGGGTGCATTTGTGTATCAACGAACTTAATGCCCACTTTATTCATTGAGGCGTCTCTTACGAGGCGATAATATTTCGCTCATTAAATAAAGAAAATAAAAATTAGGTCTAAACGGTCGCTGCTGATAAGGAAACGCTCCCATCTCATCGAGTGCAAGCTCCGGCTGCACTTGCTCGTAGCAGACAGTCGCTGCCATATGTTTCCATTTTTTGTACAACTTGTAATTACTAAATGTCGTAGATAAAACTGATTGATAACCCAAAACGCATATGGCAACAGCCTCGGAGTAAATCGGAGTATATATATTTAATAAAACTCAGAATGACTTGCTATAGCCAAGTGGAGGAAAGTTCAGCGAACTGAAGGTGAGTATCAGACATCTGGAATCGGAATTGGATATCTCACAATACGTCACTGAGGAAATACGATTATGAAATGGTTTTATATTGCACAAAAAAACAAATAATAGAAAACAAGAAGAAAATCTAAAAATAAATATGGAAAAAGTTAATGAAACAATAGATTGATAGTTCATCTTTAAGAGAAAGTTTTTATAAATGTTATTTAAATTAGAAAAGTTTTCTTTGTGTTTCTATCTTTTCAGTAGAGAAAGAATACCTTGAATAAACCCAAGGTAATAATTTTTTTACTCATTTTCCAATCACACCCTTTTTAATATTATCTTTGCCATAAAGTTTGTTTTGACTTGATATCTTATCTTTAATGATTTCATATCCGATTTGCCTTATAATTAGGTTATAATCAAATTTTCTTCTACTTTTTTATTGCCTAAAAGTATGTCAGTTGTTTTATTCAAGCCTCTCAAACCTCTCAACCCGTTGCGAGCCTGTCAAACCATCTTTTTGAAAGTTTTCATATATTTATTGTTTGGTAAATAAAATGAAAAATATATTAGCTGCTACACGCCGTAGATTCCAGGACTAAATGGCATTGCCCTTTGGCACAGCAACCTCGGAACTAGACGTGCTCATTGTGGGAGCGGGTCTCTCGGGTCTGACTTCCGCCCTGAAAATCCTTAGCAAGGAGAGCTCCCTGAAGCTGAGGATCATCGAGGCGAGTGGCGTGTTGGGTGGCCAGCTGGGGGAGCATGGCACCCGTTTCGTGGATAGGGAGCAGCTTGATTTACTCTCCACTATGGCCATCGTGGAGATGTCAACGCGGCAAAGGAGTACCGACAGCGGAAAACTGAATAGGTGCTGGGATCTGGACCGAGGACTAACCGCTCTGCCGGCCAAATTCGAGCTGGAGAGATACATTAATATGTTGGAGCTGCGGATGAGCAAGTTTAGCTCGAAGCGTTTCAAGTGAGTTGCGGGTAGTTCAATTTCAATTTATATTTTTATTAATTTATTTAAAATTAATTCAGCCTCCGCAAACGAGTGGCGAATATGGAGCAGCATATCTGCCAACACTTGTTCTTCAGCAAGTCACGGAATTTCATGCTCAACCTGGTGGAAGTTGTCTGTGGGGTTCCAGCCAACGAAGTGGTTTACGATGTCTTCATGTCGGTTTGCAGCTCCTGCGGCGGTCTCAGGATAATGATCGATTTGTAAGGAGTTGTATTTATTAAAAATCTTTCTTTGATTTATCGCAGGATTAGGGATAGCAGAAAATATTAACATTGCTGTAGCTAGAAATTCGAATATCTTTAGGTATCATTATTTTATATTTATCATAGCGAGTTAAATATATTTTATATTAGTCAGATTTAGGGTATTACTTTGCCGAATATTGGATAGTGCTAACCTAAATTATTCGGATATATTATTTGTGTAATAATAGACTTTTTAATTCAAATTCCTGTTTAAAATTTACATTAATTACCGAATTTAATGTTTGAGTTGCATGAGATGAATTATTAATATTTTCTAATATTTGCTTGTTTAATTCAATTTTTTTGGGTCATAAGACAATGCCTTTCACTCCAATTCAGTCACGTGTTTTTAATAATTTAATAATTAACTTTATATAGGGTATTATTTTCCGATTTTCAGGGCAAGCCTGAACAAATCTGTTTCGGCGAAAAAACAAACTGACTTTAAATGAGTCTGTGATTGAGCCAATGATTTATTACTCATCCACAAATATGTTAGCTATATTTAATGGATCTGGCGCGTGTTCCTTGAGCAAAGATTGATAGGGTCGTAAAAAATAACGAATGTTTAAATAGAGTTACATCTCTCGCGTTTGTGTTCCTATTTAAAGTGAATTATTAGGTGTGATTGATTGGATGGCAGTGTAAATAAATAAACAGTTTAAACAACCACCCTTCAAAAGCTATTAAATATTACTTTCACCCCTAGCTACTTCACCTATCCGAGCAGCTTCTACGAGGTCTCCACTCAGACGCTGGTCGAGAATATACTGAATCAGATCCCCTACACCGCCATCTCCCTCAACACCAGAGCCGTGAAATTGGAGCACTTCAAGAACTATGTACAGGTCACGGATGCGAAAGGCACTAAGCATACAGCCCAGGCCGTGATCCTGGCCATACCCTGGAATAAGGTTCAAAAGCTGCAGTTCAGTCCCCCCATTCCGGATGCATTTCTGCCATCGGAGGCCTCGAAAGCCGGAGCGAGGCCGCGTTCCCTGATCACCCAGTTTCAGCTGCAATATGACAAGTCCCATTGGACCGAGCTGGGCTACTCCGGAAACTTTCTTAACTCCCAGCCGCTAATTAGTGCCCGCAAAAGTGGCACATCCTCCATCGATGGGTACATTCTACACTTGCCGGAGGACAAGGATGATGTTATGGGTGTGGTGATGGACCATTTGGCCGATCAATTCGGCGAGGAGATGCGACACCCCCTGGAGTGCTATTCCTTCACCGATGAGCTCAGTGTGGCGCTGGACAAGCCGCAAATTAGGCCCTGGCTTCGGATTCTCTGGTCCAGCTCCTCGGCCGTGGGCACTACCTACCGCAATCTAATTGGCGGAGCATTAGAGAGTGGCGTCCGGTCAGCGGTGAATGCTCTATTTGTGGTGAGGCCCCAGGTGGTCAGCTGGAAGGACATGCCCGAGGAGCGGAAGAAGGGCCACCAGGAAGGAAGTGGCTGCGGACGTCTCAGGGGTTTAATCAGCCGGCTTAACCTGTACAATGTCATCTTCTACAGCAGCTTCGTGGTGGGCATCATCAGCCTGCTCAACTATGGCTATGAACGGCTATCCTAAGCGATTACAAACTGTGCGTCTTTAGAAATTAAAGTGTCCTTTTAACCTTTTCACCAATGCCTTAGCCTAGGCCTTTGACTCGGGCTTAGTTTCGGGCTAAGACTGCGGCTTAGACTGCGGCTTAGTCTAGGGCTTAGTCTGTGGCTTAGTCTCGTTCTCGGTCAAGTGATTCGTCTTAAATGCGCTCTCATTGAATTTAGTGAGTTTAGCAGCGCATGGATTTGTACGAATTCGAGCACAATTCCCAGCTCGTTTCGTCGGCAATCATTCACTTAAGTTTCGCCAACGCCTGGCCAGCAGCTAAATTGAGCTGTCTTTATAAATTTGAATTATTATTTAAGAGGTTTTTCCACTGCTGTGTGGGGTAAGGTATCGAGAGGAATTTCTTTGCAAAAATTAAGTGGCATTATAATAAAGATAATTAGGGCTGGGATAAGCTTTAAAAATGCAGGAAGAGAATGTACGCAATTCTGAAAATAAATCAATTTAAAACAGTATTTATTCTTGAATTCAATCTGCTCTGTTGATAATGGCACCAACTTTATATATTTATAAAAAATTGCGAGTATATTTTTCCCTGTGCACTCTTTTTTCTGAACTATTTCTGAATGGGGCTTGACATCTGCTTAAATTGCCAGGCATAAATATATATCTTTCGCTGACAAAGCGTTATCACATTATAAAGAACTCTAAGTGATTATGTAAATGAGGTGCTTATTATTAGATTAGCACTTATTGGATTGTCCAGTTTGGGTGCATCAATGGCAACTTGAGGGCACAGAAATAATACCTTCCATAAGAACATTATATACTACAGATACTGCACGTGCGTTTCCAAAACAATGGCTGTAGATGAAACAAAATAATTCGAGAGACCAACCCAGAAAACGGGCCAGAATCGAATTGTTAATAGAAGGCACGCCCATGTGCATCACAACATGCGAACTGAGCTCTAATTACGGCTTAAATCGAGTGGCTAAAACCGTTAGTACGGCCACAATGCGAATTTCACAGATGAATAGAATGGGCAGGATGGGAACTGAATTTAATACATATATACCATATAGAGTTGAACAATCAGAAATTAGAATGCGGTAACAGAGAAAATCATAATTGAAATATGCGGTATATATAGCCCACAACAATCCCAGCCCATAACTGCCCAAGGTCAGACTATATCTATCTTTACCCGCAGGGTTACTGCTTACGTCGATTAATCAATCAAGCATCATTGAGTTCAATTGGTCTTAGCCAGGCCCGAGGAGGACCCTCGATGCTCGCCGATAACAAAGGTTAAACCTAATCAAATCGGAGACGATAAGGTCACTGCGTAGAAATCTGGTTCGATTTCCATCGTTCGGCTGCAGAGTTCTGGTTCGAGTTGGATCAAATATGGTGTTAACTCTATATATATTCCCTGATTTTCAGATTCATTCACAAATCAGCTGCTACTAGCAAGAACATTACAATATGAGACGGCAGATTTTCAACATTGTTGTATATAGAAACAACTTTTGCCCATTCAGAATTACGCGCTCTCTTCTTGATCGTTCATTGGGAATTTCGAGCGGCGCAACTCGAAAATAAAAATGTAAACAATACCCATCGGTCTCTCGGATATCACCAAAGCGACTGGGAAATGGGGATTCGTAATGAAATACAGAGACAACGGAATTAAGCGGCCTGTTAATGTAAATAGTATATTCATGGGTTTCGGGTAGTAGTCTCATACCCAAGCAGCGTGAGTGTAATGAAATGTAAGGGATTGGGATTGGGTAGAGAGTGAGTTGGCCTGCACCATATGTTCAAGTGTTCCTCCGATCGGGAGTGTATTTAAATATATTTCTTGTTGTTTGACGCATTTGTAATGAGCAGAAGAGGCCACAATATTGGGACTTTACTGTAATAAATACAGCACATATGGGAATTTCAATTAAATTTGTTTTAAAGGGTTTACAAAATGGGGTTAAAACTCTATGAGGTGTTAAACGCAATTTACGAATGTCCTTTAAATTATAATACTTTCAATTAATTTATATAAAAGAGTATAGGATCATATTTAAGACCTTTAAGACCTCTTGTGTAGGTAACTACTTCCATCAATATTTATAAACATCACTCGCTTTTCCATGTTTTATTTATAATTTCAGTTAAATGTCATATTCCCAGTACCCTAAAAATAAGGGAATTTATTTTTAAAATATGCGTTCCAGTCTTTGTTCTAATAAAAAAACAAATGATTGAATATTTGGATGCGTTCTTTGTTTTAAAAATACATTTTTGTTTACCAGTCCTGCTTGAATTTTGACTGAAAGGTAATTTGTCTAAATTTCATTTTTAGGATGCATTTTTTGTCTTAATTGTAAATAATAATATAATTATTATTTATTATTATTAATAAAGCTATTAATAAAGCTATGTTTAATAAAGCTAAACTAATCTGCTTATTTAAAAAAAGAAAAGCCATTAAATATATATTTTATTATTTGCGCACTAATTTTGGAATTTAAACGACAGCTGTTTTAACAACAATCCAAAAATATTTCGTAATTGTTCTGCTTTCAAATGATTCAATTACGTGGAGCATACTCATAAAATCAGAGCTTTCCCCCTGATCATCGGCAGAGTGCGTACTTTTTGGCTTGACATTCGCCATAGGATAGGAATCACTTTTCAGACGCTCTATGACTGAATTGAATTTTTTATATTATTGCTAATGCTTGCACTCGAATCCAAAAAGAACACAACATAATGTGCTCGAGCATTTGGATCGGGAGGAGAGCCGAGCGATCCCGAGTGAATCACGGATAGCGGCGGCAGCACTGCCCCTGCCTCACTGGGACGGGACTGAGGCACTGACCGAGTGCGATGTTAGTACCACCCCCGACCGAGTCCCCCCAAATCCCCCATCCGCTCCCAATGGAAGCGCGTACAAAACGGCGCGATCGGCCTCCCGTGGGCTTAGTTTGTGAGACGCTTCCGAAGCGACAAGTAGTTGATAGCAACATCGGCGGATAGCCCCGGCGGACAGATACCAAACGCAGCTGCAACTGCAACACGCGTTGCACACCGAAAAAGCCAACGAAAAAATAGAAATAAATAAAAATAATAATAAGAAAATAGCGAGGGAGAGGCGAACCTCAAACAGCCCCGAAAATATTTCATTTATTTTCATGTTTATTTTGACATGAGGGATACTTTTTTGAAAACAACAACCACATTCGAATGCTGAAAACAAGAGGAACCTCCGAAGAAAAAACGTGTCGCGTATGTCAAACCGAAGCGCTCCCATGTGCTGTGCTGCATTAACAATTGAAGAAAAACATCAAGAAATGGGAGAATAGAACCCGTCGATAGGTAAACACATCCCAGCACAGCCGAAAATATTACAGCGACCTGCCTGCCGTCGTGTCGAGCAGCGGCATTGGGCTAAGTGAAAGTGAATATAGTCGAGGAACGACGACATATATCGAGGGATCGTAGCGCTAGCGCCGCCGTGCCTTATCTGCTCCGCACGGAGTGAATGCACTCCTCGTCGTCTCAAAAGTCTCGTTTTTGGGTGCCTAAGCCCGATTTGATTCCATAAACGCAAAGCACTTGGCTGCACAGAGAACGAAAATAGATTGGCGGGCGAAGGAATCCAAGTTCAGTGTCGGAACCAAACCGAATCTGCTTGCAATCCGTCAGATACGATCGCAGCAAGGCCAGCATTATCGGAAGCTTGCTTTCAAAATCCGCATATAGCTGTGATATTGCACTCGCAAACATGACCCAGTCGAAGGACAACCCGGAGAAGAGCCGCGAGCTCATCAGCGAGGACAGCATGAAGGATCTGCTGACCAAGCAGCTGGAGATCGTGGGCAGTGGCGGAGCGTATGTTTGGTAAGAATAAATATAAAAAATAAATAAAAGGAGAAGGAATTTGTTAAATTTTATGTAACAATTAAATATTTGAGGGATTTTTCTTTAAATTGGTTAATAAATTCTATTCAAACAAGTGATTTATATTCTTTAAAAAATAATTTGATTGCTTTTCTTGATAATTTTTACTGTCTCTAACTTTTATTCTTAGAATCTGTGTTATTTCTAATCATTCGAATCTTATTATTGTTAACTATAAAATTTGTTTCAAAGAAAAGAAAGCTGAAAATTTTAAAGATTAATAAAATCAATTACTCTCCTGTAATTACAACTGATTCCATATAATCAAATGAAAGCTATGATTAGGGGGGGAGTCATGATAATTGGAGAAAAATATGGTTATTAAAGGTCAAATTGTTATGGTGGTTGGCTGTGATTTCATAAACAATTTCTGACAATAATTTATAGATATTAAGTGTTTACCAGTTCCGACTAGAATTAATTCATTTAAATGCTCTAACTAATTATGTTATTTAAATCGTTTGGGAAAGAGATGAGGTTTTTATTATTTTTTTGTTTACAAATAATGATCCCTGATCTACATTAATTCTGTTTGCGAACAATATTTTATGGAGCACATAGAAGGAATCATATTTCTGCCATAATGTCGAGGAAGCACCTTTTTAGCTCGGCTCAAATCACGTTCCACTTGACCCACATCGCAGTGAATGCACTGGCACGGGCCTCTAAAGGTTGAGTCTTTGGAAATTGTAGTTGACATTAGTCAGGCGGCAGTAGAGTCGGCAGCGATTGCGTTGAAACAGTTTTAATTGGTTTTTCGCGCTTGAATGAGTTTCGTGATTTATTAAAGAACTAACTTAGTAAGCCACCAACTATTCACACAATTTCCAGCTAAAACCAATTAGCTTTTTTATCCGCTTCCGATAAGGCGAGGCTGAACAGCACGTGGGGGCTTCCTGGTGGTAATTTTAGGCCCGGATCGGGGGGGACTCAGCCCTCCCAGCCGGGTTCCGATCACAGGGCAATGGTCATGCTCGAAACGCGATTTAAATATAGAATGGAAATCTGGGCATATCAGCAATACATTTCCATCACGCTCAATTGTAGCTGATAAGACGCTTGTGAATTGAAATCGGGCGATGTGGGATCGCGAGTACCGGTTCCATTACCCAGATCGTGATGGGGATTGAGATCGGCCGTGTAATGGATCCTTTAGGGGCATTATCTTCGATCTGCCATTGGAGGACAAGTGCCCTGGAAGTCGTTCAACTGAGTCACAGTGGAGGAAGTCCCAAAAAAAAGGCGACTATAAGCAGTGTGTGTGTTTGGTGTGGGAGTGACTTGAATTTCGAGTAATTTTTTCGCGGAACTCTACGTGTTTGGGGTTGGGGAAGTCACGTGAAAATGTCGGATATGTAAATATTGCGCACTGCGTTCCGGTTGCCCAATTTGTTTAATGATTAACGCTGCTGCCGTTTTCAAAATATGCTGCTCTCTGCGAATCTTTAACTGCCATTAAGTGATTATGTGATCGGCGTACATAATCCGGACGAATCTGTCGCCGTCGCCCCGCACGGCAACAACCTTCGCAGCTTTGTTTTTACACCGATGTTTTGATCGGTGTTATTATTTGCATTCCCAAAGGCAGAAAGCAGTTAGCCAAGCGGTGTCAATGTGCGAACGATTGGGAGTTGCGTGCTGTAAACAATTTGTCCGGATGCGAGATACAGTATCTGCGAAAACAAAAACCCAATTAGCAGCTAAACGGGCTAATAAGTTATTACAACTATTTCCCCTTAAATTTTCCCAGGGCCATCTTCTTCCTGTGCGTCACCCCCAACATTTTGAACGGTTTCCATGTGTCCTCCTACACGCTGCTGGGCCACCTGCCCGACGATCAGTGGTGCGGCATCCCCGACCTGCAGGACACCAACTGGACGCTGGCCCAGAAGCGAGAGATTGCAGCTCATGGCCTGGAATCCGGTGGATGCACAGTTTGGGACTGGGACTACCAACATTTGGCCAAAATGTCCTACGAGGCGGCCCTCAACTACACGGGCCATCACTTGCAGAACGCACAGCCGGCAGAGGTATCCTGCAAGGTGAAGGGCCACTACGAATACTTAAATCCAGAGAGCACCTTCGTCTCCGACTGGGATCTCACCTGCGAGCAGAGCATCCAGCGCACTTCCGCCCAGGTGTCCATATCGTTGGGCAAGTTTTGCGGTTCCTTTACGTTTGGCATTTTGGCGGATAAGTGAGTTGATTAATAAGATATAATCCTTGGGAATTGTAAAGCTAACTTGTGATTTGTATCCTTGCAGATTCGGGCGGAAAACATCGTTTAGTTTGGGAGCTCTCTTCTTCATAGTGGGCAGTTTCTTCTGCACTTTCTCCCCCTGGTACAGTCTCTTTTTGGCTGGACGATTCCTCTTGGGAGCAGCTTCCTCGGGTCTCTTTTATCCTGCTTTTACAATGAGTAAGTGCACCACAGCTATAAGCTTCGAACATTTTTTAATTAAACAATTATTTTATTTACTTTTGAATTTATTTTATTTAATTAGTTGTGGAAAACATTTGCCTAAAGCATCGCTCCTGGATGTCGATAGCTTTCTCTGCTTCTTATCCCGTGGGCATGATCCTCCTGGCGATTATTGGCTACTTCATCCAGCCCTGGCGGCATTTGCAATTGGCCCTAACCATACCCTCCCTGCTGCTCCTTTTGAACTGCTAGTAAGTGGAAATTTTGTAGGCCAACTAATCCAGGCCCTAAAATACCTATTAATCCTTTCTAGCCTTATGAATGAGTCACCCCGCTGGCTGATCACGAACCGACACTACGATCGCGTCTACAAGATTCTCTTCAGACAGCCGAGTCACTACCAGGTCCAGCCCACTGCTGCAGCCGTCGCTCCCGTCGTCACCGATAAGAAGTCGGTGAGTGCAAAGTTCTAGGAACATTTGTGCCTCATTGTCAGGCTGAGAGCTCATAGAATATATTTTACCATTTGCAGCTGGAGCCGCAGGGAAGTTTTTCGCTGGGTGAGCGACTCAAGAATGGTCCTCTGAAGTCCATAATTGAGCTGTTTGCCAATTCCAATGTGCGCAAGCTGATTTTCACCTCGTACTTCATGTTCTGCGTCACCTCGCTGAGTTACTATGTGACGGGTGAGTAGTCTAACTAATGAATTTTTACAAAACGGAAAACTTATTTAAATTCCTATACAAATATTTCCATTCCAGCTCTGAATGCCGCCAACATGTCGGTGTCTCGGTATCTCTACATCATTGGCACTGGCCTGGTGGACATACCCTCGTACCTGGTCCCGGTGATAATGCTTCGGTATACTGGTCGTCGCATCACCACCATGTTCCTGTTCCTATGGACCGGTGTGTCCCTGCTGCTGGTTCTAGCCGTTCCCGCCGGCAGCACCATTTGGATTGTGGCTTTTGCCATGCTGGGACGCTTTGGCATCAGCGCCACCTACTCAGTGGTTACCCTGTACACGGCGGAGCTCTATCCCACCGAGATTCGCAACTCAGCACTGGGAACCTGCTCGACCTTCGCCCATGTGGGCTCCATTTCGGCACCGTTTGTGGTCGATATACTGGGAGCCCTTGGGTGGTACATTCCAACCACGATCTGCGGCTGTTGCGTTCTAGTAGCTGGCCTGCTGACCCTCACGCTGCCAGAGACTGGAACGGGCAAGCTGTCCGACAAAGTGGAGGACACCCCAGCCGCTGTTCCGACAGAGGAGGCCGAAAAGAAGTGATGGGGACGGAAATCCCAAGCATCCTAGGTTAAGTACCATTTTCATGACTTGATTTATAGGTATTTCCAAGAGCCTCAAGATTGGGTCCAGAGATTATTTCTGTATACGTTTAACAAATTTAAAAATTAATAAGTTTATAAGACTCTGAGAAACTCTGGCTAAAATCAAGTCATGAAAATGGTTTTATAGTTAGTTAATCTAGTGTTAACTTTAGATATATTGTTACCTGCAGTACTCTAGCCTCTAAGTTCGCTGTTAGTTCGTGCTATTCCTGCATTATTTAAGTATATATTGATAACTGTTTTTCTGTTTGATATCGCATAAAAATTCGACTATTTATACGTGATCGCCAGAGATCTAGGACTGCATGAGCAGCTGCACCCAATCGTAGTAGGGTCGGGTCACCGTATAGATGCTGGGCATGCCCTGGATGCCGCAAGTGAGGCCGTGGGATACAAGGCCATAGATATAGTCCCTGCCACCATATGGACAGATCAGCGGTCCTCTATGGAAGCGATATATTTAATTAAAATTAAAAAAAAAATTATTCGCATTCGAAGCTCACCCAGAATCGCCCTGACAAGAGTCCTGATTGTTGCCCAGGGCACACACCGTATTCGCTCCGTTCTGCGGGGCCCAAATATGTCCTATGATATCCCGGCACTTCTGGTTGCCAATCACCTGGACTTCCGCCTCAAAAAGTTGCTTCTGCGAGGGTCCTGCATGACGTGTGGCCCCATAGCCAATAATTCGACAGGATTCTGAGGGGATTAGGGAATAATGATTAAGTCTTTTTAGGTTGTTTGTTATGCACTATACCATTCCGATCTGGTTGCATTCCATGTGGCGGCAGTTGGGCGAATTGCAGGTCTCTGCTAAGATAACTCCAGTAGCGCCTTTTCATATACAACAGAGCTATATCGTTCCTAAAGTTGGATCTGTAACGAAGGCGGGGTAAAAAGGGAAAGAGAATTAATTGTAATATTAAATAAAGAAATGAAATGAAAACTTTAACCTCTTTTAATCATTCGACATTGATCGCTTATTTTCTCACTTTTTTTTGGGAGTATTAAACTTGACTTGGTTACTCACGGCTGGAAGTAAATATACTCGGCGCTTTCCAGACCATATGGCTCCAGCTGGCTGATGTTTTCGATATTCTCGTAGCCAATAAACGCTGCGATATTGTGAATGTTCCTAAACACAGAGAGTAACCAGACATTAGAATGTTCTCATGGATTCCTCAGACCTACTTTCTCCAGGCACAGTGAGCTGCGGACAGGATCCAGCGATCACTGATCAGGCTGCCGCCGCAGAAGTGCCGATACGAATATCCTCTCGTTCCATTTCCCCTTATCACATCCTGCAGTGAGACCATGAACGGATATTTACTTGGACTACCTTTAAAATAGAACGATTTTCAGTTAGTATTCACAGCCTTCTAGTTCAAGATGTACTGCCCACGGTTGATACGATCCTGCCTCCGACAATGGGAACCGCCTTACAGGAGGACATGATGAAGGCCAAGCCCAGCGGAAATATCCATCCCCAGGGGCTGAGATCTAAGGCTGCCTTCATGGTTGAGCTTTGAAAAGACACTGAGATATGACCGTCAGCAGACTGTTAATAGAGAAAAGCCATTGAGCAAATACACGTATAAAGAAGCATTCTCGAGCGGACTGAAACAAGAGGCCAAGCTGTGCAAATATTTCTAATTCCAATGCGTTCGAGTTGGTAAATTGTTTTCAAATCTCAACGCGCCGGCGTCAGCAAGAGCAATGTACGTATCCAATTTGCATGGCTTACATATTCGGGGATAATGTTCGCCCAAGATTTCAGTACATAATTCTTTGGTTAGTAGTTCTTTAAAGTAGAATAATTTTATGAAAAGTAACGTGATTTTTTCTGAATATGTGGCAACGCTAAAAATTTGAAAGTCCGATATCAAAACTATTTTATTGGTATTATTCTCCAATCGGGTTTTATTTTGTAACTGGCTTCTTATTGGAAGATTTGTTTAATCAGTTAAAAATGAAAAATTCTAATAAAATATATTTTAGAAAGACGTACTTTAAGAAAATTTAAATGTTAAATAATCACTTTTGAAACCAATTTTTTAAAATCTATTTTTTTTTTAATTTAACGGTATTTTGTTCAATTGGAATAGTGGTATATTTTTAGTACAACGAAATGTGGTATCTTTCCGTGTCTGTCGCGCAGTCACACTATTGAAAACCTGCAATATTAGCAACAAAAACATTTGTCTTTTTAAATAAAATATAAAAGAGCAATAAAAGCGTGACTCCAGGCACTTCCAGGCCCCCCAAGGTTTCTCTACTCCAAGCTAATCAGGTAAATGCAGGAGCAGGCTTTGCCAAATTCCCATAGGCCAGTCACTTTCCGTATTCGGGGCTGTGCTGGAAAAGGCAAGGCCAGCTGCCCAGTAGTTGCGAGGCGCCAGCAGGCACCTCCACCCTGCCATCATCGCGATGATCGCCCTCAACCAAATGCATCGGCCGCTGCAGAGGCAGGTTATTCACGCGACGATTGGCTTTTTCAGAGACATCATGTCCCAGGGCGGCGGCGGCGGCAGTGGCACTCCGGCGGGCGGCAATTCCACGGCGCTCCAGGGCGTTGGCGGAGGCGTGGTCTTCAGCAAGGTCTTCATACAGCGCGATTACAGCGAGGGCACTTCCGTGAAGTTCCACACGCGGTTACCAGCGGAGTTGGACGGCATGGTAAGTCTACACAGTCCTCACAAGGTTGCGTCTTAATCACGGCTTGCGATTCCACAGATTGAGCGACACGTCTTCGAAGCCACCATCAACAGGCTAAATGAATTCTATGCCGAGGCGGAGGAGGGATCCTGCGGCACCTATTGCGAGGGCTGCATTGGCTGCATCACAGCCTACTTGATCTACATGTGCTCCGAAACGCACTACGAAAAGGTGCGTCATCCTTGTGAATACCTAAAAGTGCGGTCGAAATAATAGCAGGGTTTTTAACTTGTCACATATTCTATTTGTTAAATGTATGGGTTTATATCAGTAACCAAAAGTCGACGACCTTTAATCGAACCTAAGCGTTAAAGATATCTTTGTACTTTTGTACTTTGCTGAAGGTTATTACTTTGCGAACATGAAAGACGTTCTTTCTACGTGGAATCAGTCCTCTAAAAGTCTTTCTCTATTATTTCGACCTTTACTGATGTATCATTCCCCAATTAATTTTGATTTTGTATCCACCACAGACCCTTCGCAAGATATCCAAATTTGTGGCTTCCCAAAACGAACGCATTTACAACCCCAAGGGCCTGCAGCTGATCGATCCGACGTACCGGGGTCTTCGCGTCATAGAAATTACAATATTCGACCGTCCGGGGCGAACGTGACTTCCGCTCTCCCATTCGGCCAACGAGTTTTTCATGTGAGATCAACCAGCCACAGTCGCATCAACAGGAGGAGCATAAGGATGAGGATGAGGGAGGAGTGCGTTTCAGCAAATATCAAGCAAAAGTCAGCGCCATTGTGTGTGTTTCCAAAAAGTTAAGAAGATGATAAATAACAAGAAAGCTGTGGAATCAGCTAAAGCTTTATAACCTATAACCATATATGTGAGTAGTGAGTAGAGGTACTGTTTGGAGATAATAGCCTTATGTATCCGTATCCTTTGCAGCTTGGCTTCGCAGCGGCCAGAGCGTGTTCCGGGGCATGCGACTTAGTCACCGGTGTGCTGGGAGCACACCGCCTCCGCTGCAGCCACGTATGATATGCTAGATTAGCCGTTAATAATTAGCCAAGGCAGGGTGCGGCCAGTTAGTTAGTATTTATGCATTATCAGGCAGCGCCGGCGCGTTGGCGCTTAGTACGTAGTCATGTAAGTGAAAAGCTACCGAAACTGCATTTTGAGCCAAGGCGAGCATCAACATATACACACATTCGCATATGTTACCATTGTTCCAGCGAGAATTAATTGATTTTTAATTGAAAATTGTATACATCTTGATTGTACGTAATCGTTACTAACAATTCGCTTGTCCATCGTTTTCATTTACATACACAAACGCATAGTTTTGGGCTTAATCAGACAAGGCATACGCATAACGTTTTCTATACAAACTCTTACTGATTTCAACCAGCGCCAAATGAACTTACCCATTAAACAAGTGAAGAATTGTTCGATTTTTAATATAAATAAGCAACCTTGATTAACATAGTTGTCTATCTTATAAGGAAAAATATATATTGCCGTCATATAAACGAAGCCTACAACAGTTGTTTTTGTCCGTGGGGTAAACACAAAGCGAAAACAAAGTCTTGTATTTGTGCAAAATTAGAGTTGCGGATTTCTTATTGTTTTTTGTGTTATTTACTTATCATCTCGGTCTGGGTTCTTTCCATTCAAGTTTAGGGCCCATTCGGGTATATAAAGGTGCTGTGAAAGCCTGAGTAAAACAGTCACTTTTGGTTTAACCCGAGAACAATGAAGCTAGCAACCTATCTATTGGCAGTTGTCCTGTTCGTTGGATTCTTCCTGCTCCAGGCAACCTCTGCCCAGACCAACACCACGACCACAGAGGCCAGTGAGACTACGACAACAACAACAACTGCCACGCCCAGCACTGTTCACAGGAAGCATTTTACGGCCCGCAATATTCATTATAAAATCGTCCGAAAGATCCATGTGAACAAGAAGTCTGGCTAAAAGTTATTGGATAAAGGATTTATGATACTTGTCAGGCACATGAAAAATAAAAATAACTATTGAAGACCACATTTTGACTTTAAACTTTTAGTGCGGGGGAAAATTTATAAAACTTCTGGACCAAAATTCAATATTTAACTAGCTTATTTTTAGGTTGTTTGTCAAGTTCAAGGAAACAGTTTCACACATGTGCTCTTGTGAATGGAAATAAAACAATTCATTAGATTTGCTATTTGTATGTTTATTTTATAGAACTTTTAAAGCAACAAATTGATACTGTCTTTGCTCTCAATTACATGGCTATACCAACTGCTCATTCCTGTGGATGTTCATTCTCAATCTCAATCCTCAACGCACCAAAAAAAAAAAGTGTAACAATAAATAATAATAATAATAATCCGGTTTCCAGGAGTCCAAAGCTACCTCCATACCACCATCAGTCGTCGTTTCGATTATCCATTATCCCACCAGCCTACTTTCCAGCATCGTTCATGTTCTTGGGCAAACTTAGCAGTGAATTGATGAGCTCCGAATTACGCTTTCTGATGGGTATCGGTTCGCCCAAGGAGTTCTCCAGGATCAACGGATACCGACAGAGGGTAGCCACCTGTCCAGGCGTAAACTGTCCCATATTGTTGAACCAGTCCAACAGGTCGCGGCTGTACTCCTTGCGCACGTATCGCTCCTCATCGGGCATGGGCATGGCTCCAGAGGATCCGAGCCGGGAAGAGATGGCCAAAAGGACCAGAACCAGGGCGATGGTGAGGCGAGCCATTTGTTTGAGAAGCAGCGGGAACAGAGCACGAGACACCTGCAGCAGGAACTTTGTGAATGAACGATTGTCGGTCTAGTCGTGGATTTATATAGGAACTCCGGACGGGGCGACTTAGGTAAATCTCAGCGGGAGGCAGCGTTAACCACGCAACCCAACGGCGTCAGTATCTGTGTCAGAGGCAGGACCAATATCGCATGTCACCGCCAGTCCTCCTCGATGCCGATGGCAAATAAGCAGCGGAATCGAGTTGGAGAGTCGAGAGTTGGATCCACGCAAATATTTGATTATGCAGTGTTTTATGTGCCAACATGCAGTCAAGCGGGAACCAAATCCTGTTCGGTTTCAGGGTTATTTGTCCAGGATGAGGGTGTACTCCTACACGCTGGGAAATATAATTTCAAGAGCATCTTTATTTCCGGTTCTTTCTGGTCTGAAAATCTAATGATAAAGGGCAATTTGCAGTATACTTTTTTGGGGCATCTTCAAAGTCCCTATTAATTTGTAGTACATAAAGCAAGTAACCCATTGTTTTCTTCAAGTGTAGCGTTTGATTAATTTTAGAACGAGGGTCGTAAAAATAAAACCCAGTATTTAATATCTAATTTAATGGCTTGTGCAAAATTCCAGCTTGTTCTTTTGTTTCCCTACCAGACTGTGCAAATATGGCCAAAAAATTTTGCGCAGACGTAATTGGTGGGGGCGCAAGGAAAATATTTGCGGAACCGATTGTCTTGGCCACATATAAAAACTCTCAGATGCCGGTGGGCCAGGCAACAGATCAGCAGCAACCAACACAAGATGAAGGCAGGACAACTGGCACTGGGTTTCCTCACACTCAGCATATGCATGTGGTTAGCTGATGCGGCCACTGGCACCACGACGACGACCACGGAAGCCACCACCACAACAACAACGACGACAACAGCGGCCACTACAACGACAACAACAACCACGGCGGCCTCAAAGGTTCACAGGAAGCGGTTCCGGGTCAGCAATCTTAAGTACTCGGTGACGCGCAGATATAAGATCTACAGGAACACCACAGCCAGTACCAGGAGTCGATCGAGGCGGCTACGTAACCGCCGCCTCGTCAGGGTCTTGAGGCGTAGGAATAATCGGGGTTGAGTTCTCATATCCAGACAGACATGTCACTTAAAGCAATAAATGTAACATTTCACAGATATATAGTTTGCATTCTGTATTTATGATGTAGGGATTAAAAAGGTAATCTACTATTTTATTAAGGTTTAAGGACTAAAATGGGAACCAGGCTCCTGTCAAATTAGAAATTTGATAAAGTGGAAATTCAGTGGGTAGTATGCCTTTAAAGTTTAAATTCTTATTTATTTCGCTATGTCTAACAAGTAATTAATATGATAATTCTAAAAGTAATGATGATAATTAGTTAATTCATGAACTATATTCACCTTTAGGTCAGATGACTCAGTTACTTGAAAACTTTCTTTGTTCCAATCAACAGGTAGCCTGTCTAGCATGGCAGTGCGCAGTCAGACCAAGACCCAGACCCAGACCGTAACCATCATCCTTATCCCTATTCAATGACTTCACGTGCGCCAAAAACATTGACCCAACTCTGCCCACATAGGCGTAAACATCGGCTATATGTTTTTGTAGGCGGGAGGAGTGGGTTTTACGATGACTATAACTTGCCATGCCATGCCATGCAACTACATTACCGCGATTTTGATGGCCAAGGCTCGGCGTCTTTCTTCACTCCTGCGATTTGTTTGCACTGCATTTGTGACCATTTGTGGTTGGACCCCAACCCAAGACCTAATCCCGGGTTCGTCCATCGTACGCTAGCATTTAACGGTCGTGTGATTTCTAGGTACACATAAGTATAACACGCATGGGTTCGATTTCGTTTGGGATGTCATTACCAGGAGCGTGTCGCGTTTAAAGAGGAAAATGTATAAGAAATTAAGAAGCTAACATAAATTATATACTCCTAGGACCTTTTTTTGTCAGCGGAAATCTCTGATAAAGGATCCAGAAAGGAATGTTTTTCTGTTTAAAAATTTAAACCAAAAAATGCTTTAAAATCCCTTTTACTTTTAAGTAGTTATTAAATGTTCGTGGCATTCATTAAATTTATTTTATATTATTTTTTAATTATAGATACTGAACTTATATTTTGATTTTTTTAATTCGCTCCTGGTATTCGCCGTAGATGATTCGGCGAAGGCGCCACAAACACTCATCCTGCACGCGCACAGGGATACCTGGATGGACGACTGCGCCATTCACCAATTACGCGCCATTCGCTGCGGTGTCCTTAATTTCTTAAAAAGCGTTTAAACATCTAATGAAAGCATTTGGGGCCCAGCGAATCCTGCTCAGTCGTCAATTCAGTTGCGTTTGGCTTTCCACCGTGTGCGGTTCGGTTTGATTCGATTCGGTGTCCCTTGGTCCTGGGTGGCTGGCTCGCTCGCAGGATTATGTCATTGCAGCCATGGCCAAGATAATCTCAACGATCAAGGCTATCCTCACGAGGATTATCTTTAGTGCTCACAGTCTCCTGGCCATTTGGCATTTGGTGATTATCAAGGAGGATCATAAATACTGGACACTATGTGGACCCCTGCTGCTGCTGCTCCTCGAGGGCATCTTCACCATTATGATTAAGAAGACGCAAGAGTGGCGCTGGTAAGGAAGGATCTGATAGGTCCAGATCGGATTTATAACGTTTCCCGGAATGTAAACAACTATCGCTGACGCTGACGTCATTCCGCGGGCTTTGATTTTCAATTAAAAGTGAAATCATGTGTTTAATGTGTGGCTAAAACCCAAACCACCCACTCTCCCACAAACTCTGATGCCACTCCCCCACACTTGGAAAAAAGGCACTTCTTTTAAAGATTTTTAAAGATTTAAGAAAGATTTTTATTTAAAACAATTGTTGATTTGAAGGGTTTAAATCCCAAAACAAGATACAATATAAAATTGTTATAAATGTTGTGAAGTTATATGTAAAAACTTTTTCAGAATTGGTATATTGAAAATATTTACAATTAATGTTCAATTAATAATGATTATTGCAATCATTAATGAATTATAAATTATATATCATTATTATTTAACATTTGATTTATCTTGTTTATAAAATTTAGGGTATTATCGTTTTATCCAAAAGTTTTCAAGTCACTCTTTCTTTTTAAATGATATGTTTTGTTTATTAATTTATTATTTATAACCTATTATTAACTCTAGTCTGTAAATCTGGAAAAAATTATTTCCTAATGTACTTATTTTTATTTTATATATATTTTTATATAATTCATAAAGCTTTTCATTAAATTTCATTAAATTTTAAATGCTTAGTTTTATTTCGAGTGCAGACTGTCCACCCCCCAAGTCTTGTGATAGTAAAAACTTTAATGGAATTTCGTGTGGAGCGGGTGTGTTTGGTTTGGTTTGAGGAGACGAAGGAGGAGTGTCTTTCGATTCTTGTTTACCTTTTGGCGCATCACCCAGACTTGTTGTTTGTTTTGGCCATTTTGCCTGTGCAACCTCATTTGTGATATCCTTCGTCCGCAGGTTCTGCCCCTCGGTGTTCCTTTACCTGAGCAGCATTGTGCCGGCGATTTGGCTCCTCGAACTGGACAAGGTGGACCGGCGCCTGGCCGCCAGGAACACCTCGCTGATCATTGCTAATGTCTCCGGCATGAGCAACTTCAGCAGTCCGCTGGTCAACAACTCCAGTCTGCCGGACAGCAACATCAGCGGCATTGTGCCCATGGCCAATTTGCTGGGCCAAGCAGGGGTCAAGCTGCCCCACATTAGTAGGGCCACCCTGACCACCCTCATCGAACAGTTCCTCATGCTGATCCTCATCGTGGGCCGGTGGCTACTCCCAAAGGGGGATCTTACGCGAGACCAGCTCAGTCAGCTGCTCCTGGTCTACATTGGCACGGCGGCGGATATTATAGAGTTCTTCGACTCGTACAAGGACGACTCCATAGCGGAGATTGGATTCTTGGTCTTTCTGACACTGGGCATCTGGTCCTGGAGCCTCATGCAGTTCACAATAGTGCTATCAGCGACGCGAGGACGACGTCCTCGTGGCAGTGGATCGCATAGCAAGGAGGAGTGAGAACAAATAATTATATTTGCATTCCAGAGCTTTGTCTTATTTGTTTTTTATTTTTAAAGACACACGGACTGTTGCCAGAACTGCTGCTGTGGCATCGATGTTTGGGGCATTGTGCTCAACGTAATCCTGCAGGATGCGCCCTTCCTAACTTTCCGTTTGCTGATCATCTTTCAGTATAATATTATTAACTATATGAATGTCTTCTTCACCTGTAAGTTCTTTTGGGGACTTTATGTTAATTTTTGATTATCATTATGATCCTGAACATTTTTTAGGTAAAAACTCTTTGGTGATTATCCTGCAGTTGTACCGCCTTTATGTGGTCAATGCAGAATTCTGGAAGAATCGCCGCGAGAGTCGCATGGCCAAGGCGCGTCAGTTTCAGTCTCGGCGAAAGGTTCAGGATGCGGATCAGAACAGCATCTATATGATATCCAATGAGCGGGGTGGCGATATTAAAAAGAAGATCAAAAAGTAAGAAAAGTTCAGTTCACTTCATTAAATTTTTGAATAAGTTATCATCTTCAAACAGGGCTAAGGATAGGGACTATGCCGAACAGGAGACTGGCTACAGCAAAAAGAAAAAGGACAAAAAGGATAAGTGAGTGCTAGACTGTTCTACATGCAGTATCCCCTAGTTAACCCTTCGATTCCAGGAAGAAACGTAAGCGCAAGGACACAGGCTACTCCACGGCCAGCTCTCAGAACTTGTACTCCACCAAGGCGAGTGGCACAGATAAGGAGTCGCGGCGCAAGGACAAAAAAGGAAAGAAATCGAAGCGCCACTGCAGCAGCTCGCCCAGCGACTGTGACCTGGCTAAGAGCAAGAAGCGTGGCAAGGGCGCGGATAAAACCGATAAGAAGTAGGTAATGCCTCTGGTCTTCGATGGTGTCCCTTTAACTATATCCTTTTTCCTATTTCCCAGGAAAGCCCGCAAGATTGAGGCGGTGGTCGAGGAGTCGAGCAGCTCGAGCAGCAGCAGCAGCAGCTCCGACTCCAGCAACTCCACGCTGCCCAGTTACGAGGTGATCGATGAGAAGAAGGCCCGGCGCCGCAAGCGTCGCGGGAGCAGCAGCGACACTAGCTCAGGGGACAGTAGCTCGGACAGTTCCTCCTCCTCTAGCTCGGACTCGTCCTGAAGTGTACCGGCCACTGCATTGCGTCGTTGGGAATCTCTTTTTGTGGCAGCCACCTGCCTGAAGCTGGTGGTGATAGCCAAGGCTCTCTGAACCAGAGGAGCAGCTCTTTTGGAAGACCCCAAAAATTGAAGGTCGAACACTTTGTCATTAAAACATTGCGCTCTAATCATGAAAGTGGCAAAGGGTTTAAGTGTAGCGCAGAATTAGGTATTATAAACCTATGCTTAAGCTTAAGATCTGCCTCATTATACTATATTTTCATGGTTAGAGCTCGTTACCTTTTGATATATATTTGTATAAACCAAATTGTATTTGAATTAGCTAGTAAAGATGCGGGCTCCTCTTGCAATAAATTGGCAGCTTCGACCTGAAACCTATGCATTTTCTCTTAAGTTTCCCTGCTCTTAGCTCCACATTCACTCAGTGTAATGTCACAGCTGTGGGGGCTCTCTCTGGTTGGCGTTCTCTTTTTTGGCTCCACGAAAAGCTTAGCAACGCGAACAGCTGCCCGACAAAAACAACAGCAAAGCTAAACTCTTGTTGACACACAGATACTTTCGGATGTGTATCTGTGTGTGCCTGCTGGCTGGCTGGGGAATGGGTTGGGGTGCTGTGGCATGTATGCTGTCAGTTGGAGATTTTTCGTGAGTGTGTTTTTATTTGTAATAGCACAATAGTTGCTGCCGAGCGTTGAAGCTCTGCGGACGCGTTCTTCGCTTCGCTTTTCGTTGCGGGTTTTGCTTTTTGTTTCGAAAAACTCGCTTCGCGTAAAAGCTTCTTGTTGTTGTCGCCGAGTGTGTAAGTTTCACAGAGCGAGTGTGGGTGTGTGTGAGTGTGCTTTGTCGGATCCACCGAATATATATATATATATATATATATATATAGAGCTATATGTACATTTATGCGTGATATATGGTTCTGCCTATTGAGAAGAAGAACTCTTTTGAAATTATCTAGAAAAGAACTTTTGTAGAACAGAGGAGGAGCCGCCCTCCCGCTGAGTGGCAACCATCCCCTAAGTGAAGCAAAGCAACAACAAGTTTCTCATTCTTAGCATAAACAAATGGAATTAACCATTTAACCAAAGAAGCAGTTGCCAAGCCGATTAAATATATGAAAAGATAATAAGGCGGCAGGTGTGAGTTTTTCGGCATAGAGACAACCTTTGAATAATTCAATTAATTGTGACAAATGTTTGGCGATTGCGAATTCCCTCGACAAATTGCCTCAATTGTACACCCCACAAAGCGGACTGTAGAGTATATTTAAGTATATAGTATATCTAGAGAGTATGTATATATATCTATATCTGTATTCGAATGGTGGGTGGAGTGAACTGGACAGAATCACGAACTCAAAACACGTTCACGGCCTTAAAGTTCACAAATTATAGCTCCTGGGTTCCTCCTCGGCCATCCGCAGTTGATTTCGTTTTCATTTCTTCAGGTGAGTTGCCTGAGTTACCTCAGCTCGGCGGCACACGCGTGCTGAAGGTTAAGGTGGCTTCGTCTTACAAGCTCCCACGCCCTCTGGCCCCACCCCTAAGCCGCCTTAGGACCGCTTCGCTTCCTCTCTCTCTCTCTCCCCCACCGCCAAGCTGCACGTGTTGTTTTGGTTTGGCGCTTTGTGTTTTCATTATTAACTTGAACCCACCTCAACACAACAGGGGCTGCAGCTTTTGGCCAAAACTTATCCCGCTCTTAGACAAATGCTGCGGCTCTCCGCTCTCAGTTAGCCGGTTTTCAAGCGCTAAGTGGGGAGCTGATGAGGAAAAGCCAGGGGAAACAGGGAAAGACAGACAGAGAGAAAAACATTTCAAATGGTTTTTTTAATGAAAGAAAACGCCTGTAAAATTATAAACAAATCAAAGAAGATTAATTATCCGTTGAATAAAAACCCAAACAATCAATGACACTTTTCAGGGAAAATGGCAAACCAAAGTCATCAAAACCACAAGCCATAATTTCAGCTAATAAACAATGGGGGATATTATTACCCTGATTCTGGTTTCAAATCCAATTGAATAAAAATCATCATCTAAACATCAACAAAGGCATGAACCATAAATAATACTTCAATTGTTGACACAAGCGATTGTTAACCATATTTCCTTCACGCAGTCAATAATCACTATTTGTGCTCAACATGTGTTTCATTTCACAAAAGCCTTAAGCTTAGTAAATTATCTACTTATGTATATACATATGTAAGCAACATGTTGTTTCTATGCCGCTCAGAGAAAAGAAAATTTTTCCAGTGATTATTATGTGCCGGTTTTCCATCAAAGTCCAAAGGTTGCCTGCCGGTGACAGTAGCCAAGGCGTAATAATCAAAGCAGCCCCCATTTGCCGGCCAGTAATTAATCTCGGGCGCATCGTTTAGGACCGCTGGGAGATGGGAACATTCTCATTAGCAAAGAGAGTGCCTTGTCAAGGAAGGCCTGAGTGGGTTAATTTGATAGTTGCCATCGCATCAAGGTCGATGGCGGTCAGGGTCGCCTCATTGGCGGGACAGTTCCTCATTGGCCACAACCGAACATCCGACAGAACTTTTTTGTATGGCCTGATCCACGGTCTGCAGATAGATACACAGATACAGATACAGCATCAGATACAGATACAGATACAGCTACATCTACACATAATACAAAATTAATTGCCGCTCGCTTAGCATAACTTGTTCTGCGAGCTCTTGCTGTCAAACAACTCGCTATGGAAATTATACAAATATATTTTCAAAAGTGAAATTAATGTGTGACTGGCGCACATTTTCATGGGGCGGGGTGGGAAATGTGAATCTCATTATTGCTTTCATTGTTTACGAAATAAAGTTTACACTCTGATTAGTTATTGCAAACAAGGGGGGTGATAATAAAACCTGGTTATCATGAGACTCTGAATTCGTCTCTTTGTGTGTGTCTGAATAATTAATGTATTCTCTCAGTACGGAAGACAAAAGGATTTAGTGGACACGATTTCCCGTTGCTTTTGACCCAGTTAAGGCATCTGGCCTTACGCAGTTCAACTGCTTATCTGCCAGTGACCCATTAATGGGTGGAAATTTATTATCTTTTAATGCCGCAGTTTCCTTGCCGTTGACCTCTTATTATTCGGATGACAGCTGTTTTTAATGCCAGTTTTTTTTTTCTTTTTATTGAGCTTTCTGTTTCGACGCTGTTTACGGCCCAAGTACCTCGAATCAATTGTTTAATGCCTATCTTATCGTCACGAATAGTTCTTGAACCTGAAAAATGCTTTCCTGATTAACGGCTCGCAATCATTCGAAACGGTTGATTTGACGGGTGAAATGCGGATAGTTATCCATTCATATTTAAATGCGGGCCTTATGGCTCTAAGGTCTTATGTCATCTCCCCGCTACAAAGAGTATTGTTTCGCTTTGTTGCACAATAACAGGTGAATTACTGGACCATTCGGGCATGCAAGCTGCGCCGCTGATTGGAGCCGGAGCCCAGTTCACGTGGCTGCAGCATGCGACAAATTAATTAGCATGCCGAACGCCTTGCGTGCAATGTATGTATGCTGGGCAACAGGCCAGCAGTGCTGCTATCCCCCTACCAAGGCCCAAACCGATTATTATGCATAATAAACGGCCATTTCCAACTGACAAACGTGCACACGCTTGGCCAGCAATTATGCACCATAGATTGCACTTGGGCACAGCAGGCGATAATCGCAAATTTTGGGTCTACTATATAATTACAAAACCCTTTAGTTGACAGGCTTCCACACACTGCTCTTTGTGCAACTGGTGTTTCGATAAACGGCAGCAGGGCAAACAAAAGACACAGCGCAGCGACTGCATTCGGAAGCGATGATAAAAGCGGCTGGCCGAAGTCCACGCGGCGTATGAGTAATCTCGGCGAACAGAGTTCGAATTAAGCATACGCCCCATTGCCACCACAACGACTTAAGAGACCGAGTGAGCGAGAGTGCGAGGCTTGTTGGTCGGCAAACAAGCATGACCACAACATGGTCAACAACTGCAGCGGTCGCTCTCCCCTGAGTTCAATTTGTATTGCACAATCCAATTTGCAAATCTTTCAATGGGCATTAGATAAGAAAGGTGTTTTGTTTTTCTGCACTGCTTAAGCTTTTTCCCTTGAATAATGAAAATTACGTTTTTTTCTGCGCATCAACAATTTTAAATGTAAAGAAAAAGGAATTTGCAAAGGGTTTGATATTATAGTGAGTAATTTTTTTTTTAAATGATATGAATAGATCAAAATTTTTAATTAATTTCATTTTTAAATAAATGCAACATATTTTTCTTATAAACAATTATGAAATATATTGCTTCTACTCCTTAAAACCAAAAAAGACTCCAAAGCAATACGAAATCTTTAAGAAAATATATTCTTTCTACCTGTGCTCTATCCATAATAATGGCTCACCACCTCATTGACCGGGAATAACAATAGTCGAAGACTGTTGATTTAGTTTATCGATGTATTAGCATTTTGTAGACACAATAAAGCAAAGTACTTCTAGATTGTCAAAAGAGTTCGCAACCTCCCATCAATTGGCATAAATAAATACTTGATTGGACTGGGAATCGCAGGGGGGTATATAGCAAGTGCCCTTTGCACTATCAGGCCGTGAAATTAATTAATAAAATTTCCATAAAACCAATTTGCCTGGCTAATCTCTATCGAGCTTTGTCTGGCATTTAGATAAGAACACACTTTCTTGCTCTTCAATTAGTGCAAACAGCAAACACTTGCCGCGAATACCCATCCGCCAAGTTGGTCGCACTTAATGAAACAATGAACGATAAGGGAGAAACGAATTGAATTGAACTTTTCGTTGTCTCCAATTGCCGGGAATCAGAGCCATTCAATTGTCCGTTCCTCGTCCACTTTGAGTGTCTTAGAGTGCCTGTTGCCTCAATTCGACCAGATCCCGAGCCAACTAGTAGAGCTCTAGGGGCTGCAAATAACCGCAGTCGCGCGCCGCAGCCGCAGCCACAGCCGCAGGCCTCGCCAAGGTGCCGTTCCAGTCCGTCCCAGTTTTCCAAGGCGAGCGGTGTGCATTTCTCCGGTCCCCAGAAAATCAAGTGTAAGTCGAGCTGCGCGAAAATGGGTGTGCGGGTGGTGTGTGTGCGGTTGTTGTTGCCATAACTTTGAGTCTAACTTGTGGAATTTCATAATGTGTCGCTGTGCTAATTACACAGGCCGGCATACAAAATGAAACTACTGTTTCTGAAAGCGAAATGAGTTTTAACAAAAACAATAAATTAATTATTTCAACTGTTAATACATATTTTAAATAGAAATATTTAAATAGAAAACGCTTTCAGGGCAGTGGCATTGTTTTGCATTTCCCCCGACGGACAGCCAACCACCTAACTGCCGGATTTGCATACATTTATTGAGAGTGTAAAGGCGCCTGCAGCATATTGCGGCATTTTTCAGCTATAAATAGCTTCTGTGGCGAACACACAAAAGCGATGGGAACGAATATTATCCACTGTTTTTCCTCGCTTTTCCCTACCGAGTCGAGGCGGCGACCCTCAACTTGAACCTGTACGGGACTGCCATAACCTAAGGGCATTACAAGCGGCACGTCACTGTCATTATGCGGCAGCAGCAGCACCACTCGACATTATATCTGACATTTGTTGCTTTTGCATCTAATTGGATTGTGGGGGAGGGCGGGCAGGTTGATGAGGCGAGCGAGCATTCGTTATAAATATCGTTGGTTTGCGGCTACCAAAAGGTTTTTTATAACCCACATTAAGCTGCACACAGATGTTAAAAGCGTAAAGATCGAATGTGAAGAGAATCTTTATTTCTTGGAAGGGAAAATTATTCTTCTGAACTTGAACATTTCGCTTTAAGATTATCAGTAAAGTGAATTGTTTTGATTTGAATTGAATGGTTTTCTTTAGAATCTTATTTGACATTTGACCAAATAAAGAAACGGCCCATAGATATTAAAAGCGTAAAAATCGAATGTGCCAAGAATCTATATTTCTTAAAAGGGAAAATTACTTTTCTGCTTTCGCTTTAAGATTATCAGTAAAGTTTTGAATAGTTTTTTTTAGAATTTTATTTAACATTTGACCAAATGAAAAAACGCCGTAGAACTATAAAAATCACACTCTTATCACGTAAATTCCAACAGATTGAAAATCAGCTTAGTGCTAGATAGTTTTCAAGTGTGTACATAAACAAGTGGAATAACTATTGCTGTATCTTATCTTAAGAGGGCTTTCCAAACACTTTTCTAATTTATACTCTTACATCAACTATGGCCATAAAAGAATTGTTTTCTATTCAGATTTTATAAAAAGTTTAAACAAGAAAACCGAAGTAATATTTTCTTTAACTTTCACCTTGTTTACCAATTGAGTAAAAGTTCAAAGTTTGCAAGCACTGGCCCACGTGTCGTTTCAGTAATTTACTGCAGGCGCCAAGTGAATATTTATTTTTAGTCCGCCAGTTGAATTTCCCTTCAGCAAGTAAAATTCAAAGAGAGAGAGCCAGGAACCTAGCCCGACCAGAGAGACAGCTCTTGACCGCATTGTTTTTAGCCCAGTGGCCAACAGTGACATTGACAAATTGCATCCGCCAGTGGCCCGCATATGATTAACTGCCAAATTCTTTGCTTAACTTGCAGATAGAGTCAACTGCAGCATGGTGGTTCCGAATTAATTAACTCCAGCAGGGCAGTAGGAAGTTGGGAAATGTTTGCCAGAGGATCTGAGCCAAGCCAAGAAAGTATTGCCTGCGAGGGCAACCCCTTCGCTGGAGATGACGCCACAACAGCCAAGAACCTGAAAAACAATAACGGAAACGATAACGAAAACAGAAGCCCCAGCTGCGACTCGCCGCTGAAGGAAATCGATGAACATTACGTCTGCGACATTGCCATGATGCGAATCGGCGGAGAGGAGGTGACACACAATGTGTCAGTGGATGACTCACAGCCCTCAGAGCTTCTGGACGACAATGCAAGTACAAACAATGGCAACGAGGTGGAGATTGATCGCCAGGAGGAGGAGCAGGCGGTCAGCGATCTGGTGAGGTCGAGCAGTGCAGGTGCTCTCATGGAGGCGTAAGTTGGATTGTGCTCACCTGGCTTAGCCGTGGCTAACCCCATTGAATCCCCATTAGAGACAGCAAGAACGGCGGCAGCATGCGTGTGGTCTTCGGCATTCTGGTGCGACTGGTCCTTCCGCTGGCGAACGGCGTGGCCAGGGGCATTAAGGGCATTCGCGATGTACGCGTGCTGAGAGTGCTCCAGAACCTGGCCTCCAGCAGACAGGCTCTTACCAATCTGGTGGCCTTCGCGGCCAACACTATCTCACTGAATCTGTCCTCGGTTCAGGGTAAGTCCTACTCTGCGCTCTATAAATACACAACAAAGTGTGTCAAAGTGCGGAGGTCTAAAAATATAGTTTCCTTTTATAGTTTCCAACCGCATGGGACCGCTACTGAAACTTCTTAAGATGCGCAAGTCCCAGGATGGCCTTGAGAGTCTTCCGGATACCCTTAGTGCGCCCTCCACCCCCTCCACACCCTGCACGCCCAACAGTCCGATGCAGGGTCCGCCCCTTTACAGCGTTCGCTCGGATGCCCCCAGCTGTTGCACCCTCAACATCCTGGCCGAGCCCCCGCCGGGTCAGCCCATCCGGGCGGACATTGTGCTTATTCACGGACTGCACGGCTCCCTGGTGAACACATGGAAGCAGGGGCTCTGGCAGAATGATCGCAAGCCGGTGGAGTTCGAGAGACCGCCACGCCCACCGGTGAGACCACCCAAGCGACCGCGTCATTCGCGCAGCGCCGCCATTCATCCGGCTCCCAGGGAGAAGCGGGCCAAGTTTGCCTCCCTCAACCGCTGCCTGGACACCACTGACGAGGCTCCAGTGCGGCAACGGACGCGGCTGCAGCGTTCCGTGGCAATGCAGCCGGAAGAGAACTTCCAACTTAATGCTTCCGACAGTGATGATGGCGAGGAGTAAGTTTACGATATATATTTTTGGCATTCCACTAATTACTGTCCTCCTTTCCTCAGCTACGCATATGTGTGTGGTGAACCGGAGAATATTCAGATCTGCGAGGGCATCGAGTATAGCTTCCCCACGTTCCGGTTGCGTATGCACGACAACAGCCGGCTCCTTCCGGCTGAGCTAGAGTCTATGCTGCAGGCAGATGGCAGCGAAGCGGCTGCCAATGATACCCAGGTCCCTCGCCCACGTCCCGCCTCACCCGGCACGCCCCGAAAATCCGCCCGCAGGAGCAAGCCCTCGCCCAACGATCCCAACTACTCCAAATGCTGGCCGGGTGATTGGCTGCCGCTGGACTGTCCGGGAGTGCGAGTGATTGCCGTCAACTACACCACCGACCAGTACTTGTGGCGGCCGCTGTGGAAGAGCAAGGAGCCGCGCTCCAGCCTCATTCAGCGCTCCCGGGAGATGGCCGAGCTGCTCATCCAGCAGCGCGTGGGCCATGGCCACCCGATCATCTATGTGGGCCACTCGAAGGGCGGATTGTTCATCAAGCAGTTGATCGTGGACGCCTGGGAATGCGGTCGTCCGGCAATGACTCCACTCTGGCGGTCCGCCCGCGGCTGCTTCTTCTACTCGGTGCCGCATCGGGGCTCTCACCTGGCCAGCATCAAGGCGCCGCTGCTCTCGCGATCCGTAGAGCTGCTGGAAATTGAGAAAAGTAACGTAGAGAAAGGGATTTAGGAAGTCTAAAGCTTTAATTTTCTTAAAATTTTCACAGATAACAAGTACCTATTGGACCTCCATAGGCGTTTCGCGGGTCTGTATCACCTGGGTCACCTAAAGATCGAGGTGTTTAGCTTTGTGGAGACTGCGTTGACGCTCATGTCCGTGCTGTATCTGCGCATTGTCGGTGTGGACTCGGCAGGTGGGTGTATATATATATTTTCCTCCTTCATATATTATATATATTTCCTCCTACAGATCCTGGTATTGGCGATGTCTGCGGCATTCGCCTTGATCATCGCGAGATCTGCAAGCCCCGCGGCAGGGATTGTATACTGTACAAAGAACTGGTGAAAATGATCGAGAAGGTGTGCTGAGCGGTAGAGTTCAGTGAGAAGCTAAAATGCATTATACCAAGTCAAGAGTATATTGTATTAGGACCTGATCTATTTGGAACCGAATTGTGAATAGAACTGGCAACTCAGAGGTGTCATGATAATTACGCGTACCTAAATGCTTAATATTAGAGCGTCGCTTGTTGTTTAAATAGTGCATAGCATACTTGTTTCATTACCTTTTAATTCGCTTATCCATAGCTAATAGCTCAAGTTAGTTAGTCATTACACACAGACACACACTTTGTTGCCTCTAGTTTAAGCCTCAGACAGGAGGGCAGGCCGAAATGCTTGACCATCTTGCCATCGATGGGCGTCCAATGATATTTTTTGCAATTTTTGTGATCGATTGTGATCATGTTGAAGCACTTTGTTGTGATGTTAAGCCCCTATCCCCCCAAACCACCCGTGAATACGTTATTGATATTGTACCATACATAAATACTTGTATATTTAGCGTTTGATAGTTCTATGAATGTCTTTATCTATGTATAAACCGAAACCTACACCGCTGTAAAACGTTACCAACGACTACAAATTTGATGCATACATATGAGAGTTTCCAGAAATTTAACCGGTCGATGTTTTATACCTAATTAATAAGTTCTAAGTTACTAAAACCAATAAAATATTGTATTTTATAAAATTTCTAATGAGTTTGCATGGGTGGGAGTATTGAGCAGTAAATAAAACACACGGTTTCTTGTAAGTCTTTCATCATAACTTATTTGTAGTATATTTTCCCAATAGTTAAGGTTGCATTCATTTCTTCTTTACCATTTCATCATCTGTATTCTATAAACAAACACCGAGTGCTCTTACAGTTTTCCTTAGACTCTTTTAGCCGGGCCAAGGACTCCTTCTTTGGCCTACTTCTGATGGTTTTGCCAATTTATATTTGCGTCGAAATCTTTAACACGAACCGTTGGCAGCTTAGTTGCTTCAAATAATTAATTTCGCCCGCATATACAATGCTTATAAATTGCATAAAAAATACATTAGTTTTTTTTGTTTGTTGTTTCGTTTGTTCAAATATGCCATTGTGTGAATGTAAAATGAGGAAACCAAGCCTAAATATGGTTACAAAATTTAGTTATTTGCCACTCTACTAATGAGTTATACAAAATGTGGACTTAAATGCGAACTAAAATTAACAAATAATAAAGATAAACATACATATGTATATGTAGACTTAGTAGAGAGTGCTAGGAGCAGCAGTAACGCCAAAGATAAGAACATAATAATTGTTTGCTTACAATTTTAGTGGACTCTTAGTTATTGAGTGGTTTCCGTTGGCCAAAAACCGTTGCAAAAGTCGCAATACGCGTTTCTATGTCTTCCTAATTCTTAATTTCATTATCTCTTTATTGTTTTTGCGCTTAAATAATTTAAACATTTATCACATCCACTTACACGGCGATCACAATCGCAGCTATTTTACTTAATTTCTCCATGCCTTCATTTCTCCTTACACTTTCTTTCTTCTCAGTTGTTTTTACTTTTCCAAACACGTACATTTATATGGATTTCTTATGCCCTAATTATATAACTTTAGTACATAAATTTTCTTGTTGCCTTTTGCTGCATATAATAGTGTTTTTTTAGTTAATTTTTTTTTTGTTTTATTTGTATTCATAATTTTTCGTAACGTTTAAAATGTTCTTTCATTCTCTTTACTAGGAATTTTGAGTTGTTCGTTCGGAATATATTTTTTGCGTTTGCTTAAATGCTTTTCGTAGGTTAAAGTTCATTTTGTGGCTTTGCTGTGACACAATTGCTTTTGTAAATTGTAAAATTATTCGTCTATACATCGATGAGTTGCAGATTTGCCTTATTTCAGCTTGAACACAAAATGGAGATTGTTTATTTACTGATTTTACTGATGGTCTTGGTTGGGCTGGAGAGTTCGCAACACTTGCTACTAACTTGGCTCGAGACGTGAGACTACTTTGAACGTTGCTTCTGCTTGAGTGGGAAGGTACTATTGTTTATATAGTTTTGTCGGTTTGTCGGTTCTGTTCTGTTCTGCCTCCGGGAGTCGGGGGGCGGTCTTAAAGGTTACCTTTTGCTATTTTATTATTTGTTGGTATTGCACTTAGACTCTAAATACGTATACAGTTACAGTTACATTTCTTTCAAACACATTTCTCGTTCACATCGAATTATTATGATTCATACATATATGTATAATTTCGTACTGGTTTTAAACATGTAAAACTTGTCTCCAATTCGAGATAGACCTCCTCCTGTGTGTCCTTGTGAGTGAGTGTGCAAGTGTGTTTTGTATCTGAGCTATGCATACTGTGTCTGTGGAATGTTTCGACTATATTTGGGTTTGGGTTTGGGTTTGGGTTTTGGGTCTGTGTGTGGCTGTGTTTTGTGTCTCTCGTAACAAATATCGCATCTCGTTTCACACTGAACAACAATTTCACACAAATTCCTAGCGGAGAGCCAGCAGCTACTTGCTGATGCTCTTTGCTGTTGGTTTTGTTTTAGCTTCCCAGCTGTCCTGTCCTGTCAAAAATTAAACCAGGATCAGGAGCAGCCCCAGGAGCAGGGATCTGGGATCTGGGTGTGTGTATGTTTTGGCGTAGCTGCAGGTTTTTCTTTGTAGGAGGTACTGTTGCTGAATTTAATATACAATAAACTATGTTTGCTATGCGATTTTACGAATTTTGTGGCTTATTATAGTTTTATGCAATATATATGTATATATGGGTGTTTTTGCCTGGGGTGTGCGAGGATGTGTCGGGTGTGAGAGCGTGAGAGCACATAAACAAGAATGCAAAATGAATATAATCAGGTACATTTGATATATCGGTTGTATAAACAAAACAAAATGCAGCAGTAAATATGCGGAAATTAAACATTTAGTTTAAAAAAATTCTGCAAAATACAAATACAATTACAAATACGGGAATATAAATAGAATAAAATTAAATTTACAAATATTATTGAATATATATTACGTTTTAAATCGGAATCGATATGTGAACACTTGTGACTATTGCGGTCGAGTGGTATTTGAGTGGGTGTGTGGTGGCTGTGGCTGTGGCTGGGCTATTGCAGTGGGTGTATCTGTGGTTTTTTTTGGCTCTTCTGTTCCTACTATGTATGTAGAGTGTAATTGAATTCGATGCTGTTGTTAAACGCAGTAATTATCGGGCGACAAATGTATGTAAATTCATACTTGCTGGCTTATATGTTTAGGTCTATGTCTATGTGTTTATGTTTATGCTGTTCGGCATCGACAAGCAACAATAAATTATGCGTACACGTAAGTGTGTGTAAAAATTAGCCTCAATTAACGAAAAACAAACAAAAACTAAACAATTACAATAATACGGTGTAAGAAATGTAGAAAGGCAAAAAACTATTAAAAAAAACTATAGCATAGAACTTAGCGTTTACTTCTGTGTTCCAGGCAGATACTCTCGTGTGTGTTTGTTTTTTGTGTTCGTGTCTGCGTGTATAAATATCAGCTTAATAATCATTTCTCCCATAGTTCCATAGTTTCAGTTACTAAATATTTACATTTATAAAATGTACTCTTTATAAATGCTAATCATCATCATCATCTACCTATACGCGTAGTGACCCTCCTCTTCGTATATTTATATTCTTTTGGAATGTTTCGAGCTGTGAATGTGTTTTACTTATGTAATTTCCCTTCTTGGCTTTCCTTCGATTTTCCATTTCCCCTCTTTGCTTCTATTATGTGGTAGTAGCAAGGTAAAAATACTGGTTGCTTCACCCATTGGGATCCACCTGGGCCCGGCGATGGACCACTGCCGCCGCCGGCCACGGCTGCTTGACTGCTGACGTATGGTTAACGGATGCTGGTCCGTTGGCAGGAACTATGGATGCATTGTGGCTGAACGAGATCGGATTGCCATTGCCGCGCGGCTGGCGATCCTTGGCGGTGGCGGGTGCTTTGGCACCGGCAGTGGCTGTGGCTGTGGCAATTATTGTGCCAGCGACAGAGGCAGCTCCTGGCTTCTGGCTGAGATGGCTGCCGTTGCTGGTGTTGCTGCTGCTGTTGTTGTTGTTGGTACTATAGTTGCCCGACTTGGCCACGTCGGCGGGCAGCTTGAAACCATTGGTGAGGCATACGGCCGCATATTCACGCTCCGAGGTGGGTGTCAGAGTGGCGGCCGCCTCCTCCTCGGCCAGCAGGCAAATCCCGTCATTGGAATTTGAGTGGCGTACAAAGTTCGTGTGGAACTGCTTTTTGCTGCTGCCATTGCTGCTACTGCTGGCACTGCTGCTGCTCAGGCTTCCACTGCGTCGCGTTGAGCCTGATCCTCCTGCTCCTCCAGCTCCTCCTCCACCGCCGCCGCCGCCACCCAAACCTGCCATTGTGCTGACCAGCGGCAAGGAGTTGGGGGGCACAATCACCTCCAAATCGCTACTGGCCGGGCACTGCTTGGAGCTGCTGCTCAGGGCCACCGCATTGGGTGGCGTGTGGCGGTAGGGTATATAGAATGCCTTGGCCTCTTGCAGCATGGCATCCTGTACGGTTTTGCGCTCTGGAGACGTCCCACTTCCGCACAGTGGCAACTGCGAGAGGTTGTGCACGCCGGCTATGCTCAGATCTGCCTGAACTCCCTCCAGATCCACGCGCCTCGCCATCTGGACACTGCCATTGCCATTGGCCAGATGGACAACCGCAGCAGCAGCAGCAGCGGCCGAACTGGTCTGGTATTCGAGACCCGTGTGCTCGGGCAGCAACTCGATGTGGTAGCGTGACCGCGGAATGAGTGTCTGCATCTCGTGGCAGTCCTGCTGCAAGGTGCCGCCACTCAGGCCGCCGGCACTGTCGCCGGGCATTCCCGAGGCACTGCTCAGATTACCGAAAGTGATGTCCGTGGGCGTGGTCAGGTGGGTGGGCCCAGGGGCTCGGGCCTTGAAGCGCCGCTGCTGGCATATGATGAAAAGCCCAAAGAGCAGGACACAGGCAATGGAGAGCAGTGAGCCGATGGCAATGCCGCTGTACACCTCCGAGCGCGATGACTCGGTGTCCATTTCGAGCAGGCTGTGGTTGTTATTTGCCATGTCAAAGTACATAGGAGCACCGGCTCCCGTATCACCCATAACGCGAACAGCCACATGGATTTTGGCCGTCTCCGAAACGTTGGGAAACTGCAAGGGAAGGGAAGAGAAAATAAGGAATAAGGATGAGAAAAATATAAGAATTTATGTAAAAAGGAAATTTTAAAATATATTTAGCTATTTCCCAGTTTAATGTCTTACCTTGTATGAGCAGGATCTGCACTCCTTAACTATAGCCTCGTGTGTGACATTGTCCAGGGTCCATCTGATGTCATAGTGATGGACTCGTCCATTAGGATTTATTGGAGGCTCCCACATCAGCTTCAGGCCATTCTGCTTAATTAGTTTCGAGTTGCTGATGGTTCCAGGAGCTGAAAAATGAGTTCATGGGTGACAGGGAACCATTTAGTAACCAGTAATCATATCTTACGATCCTGCTCCGTCTTGACATCTATCTCCCCGTAAAAGATGCGGGTCCTGCAGTTGTAAAAATGCAGATTGTAACGATTATCCGCCAAGAGTCCGGTGACCAGCAGCATCGAGTTGGAAATATTGCGCTCTTGGCACTTTGGCTCCTGACTGGGAAAGGGCATGGGGATCACCATGTGGCACTCCACCACGCAGGTCTCATTAAGGCTGTCCAGGAACTTGAAGGCCAGCGCCCGGGACTCAATGGTGACCAGGCGAAAGGGCATATTGGCCTGTTCCGAGGTACCATTTTCGATCTGCAAAGAAATTGAATTCCATCAGGGCTTTAGTAATGCTCGTAAACTTTGGTCACTCCCCCCTAAAGGCGAACAACAAAAAATAATAATGCTCCTACAGTACAGTCTACTCACAATCTTCCACTGAACGTAACGAAAGTCCTGGCCAAGGAATTCGTTTTCACTGGTGATAATCAGCACTCGCATCTTGATACGCGTGAAGCGCTGCAACAGCATTCCCGTCACACTGGCATCCACCACCATGCTAAAAATATCGTCCTCTAGCTCCAGAGTCATCTCATCATTCTCAGTATCCTGCTCATGTTCAGCATTCCGCAGCACGTTGGCAGCAGCCGTTTGATTCAGGGGCTGAATTATGGTCAGGTGGCGACGCACCTCGTCGGCCTTCTCCTCTACGGGTGATAAGGTGCCATACAGCGACCCATTGAGCAGCTGCTCGGGATGCGGATTCGTGTGGTTAATGGAAAACTGCAGGATAAAGTACTTCTTGTTCTCCAACTGGCCCTGCGACCACTTCACAAAGGTATCGTTGCCCACGGCAATGGGTCGAAGCATCACTGCGAAGCACAAATATTTTATGGGTTAGTTTAGTCTTTATGGATGTTGCAGTTAAAGTATACTCACATCCCTGCGTGCAACAAGTAACCGGCGGACTGCGATTCGAGCTGAGGATCATCTGCTGTGGCACCACGGTGCCGCTTCTCACCTCCGTGATGGGGTAAAGGAATCGAGTGATCAGAGCAAAGGGCTGATACACCGGCAGGTTGGTGGATATCACCACATACGAGGTCTGGTTAAGTTTCATGGGCGCAAAGGAGGTCCAGCTGTGGGGATTGCTCCGCACAATATAAACCACAAACATGGACTCTAACATTCGGCTGTCGAATGTGATGTTGATGGTGTGGAAGCTATGCGGATAGCAGCGGATGTTCTGCAGCATGTTGACATGCTCCATTTGATGCTTGAAGCGCAGCTCACCGGTGGCCGAATCCTCACCAGCCACATTCCTGGCCACGCACTGATAGATGCCCTCCTCCTCGGGATCGAACGAGTGAATCTGTAGCTCATTCCCGTTGATATAGCGGGTGTAAGAGCTATTCAATGGGGCACCATTGTGGTACCAGCTGATAGAGGGCTCTGGATTACCCTCCGCACGGCAGCTCAGTGTCTTCGAGAGACTGATGTACACCAGCTCCACGGGCAGGCCATTCACGATTCGCGGCGGACTGGTCACAATCACATGAAACGTCTGCGTCTCCAGAGGCGTTCTGCACTTGTAGTGGCCTTCGTGCAGCAACCTACTGGCATTGTTGATGGACAACGCAACGCTGTTGTTGTTCAGCAGAACCACGGTGTTGTTCGGAAACAGTAGGTACCATTCGATGGGCACAAAGTCCGCAACTGCGTGGCACTGCAGCATCACGGATCCGCCGGACGGCACGTATACGGTGGCATTTTGAAAGGCCGGCAGCAGCTGGGTCTCCGAAACGGCCGTCTCCGGAACACCAACCTGGTTGTCCGTGTAGAAGGTACCGCCACTGGGCTCCACGCGTAGCACCCAAACGAACTGGCGGTGTATCTTGCTGGTGAACACGTTCTGGGCCAAGCATCTGCAACGGGGAATAATGGTTAATGGGCAACGGATAATGGTCAGTGGTTTGCAGCACTAATTGACATGGACAATGGCCACAATTACAGCAGCCGCTCGGCCGCCGCCAAGTGTTAATTAATGCATTGTTTAAGGGCATAAGCCGGTGCGAGCAATGCGTGAGTGCACTGCATATAGGCACCATGGGGGATGGGAGTGGGTTTGATGAAGTGCCGCTAAAGGTGTTGATTTTGCCACAACGGGGAACGGGGGCAGCACTACATTTGCTCTGGGAACTGGGAGAAAGGCACAGCGGCATCAGCCAAATGGAAAATTGCCGCCAGTCTTGATTTAGTGCAAAATGGACAGCTGGTAGTCAGGAGTAATTGCATCAGGGAAATGTGGAAGCTTGGTTAATTTATTATTTATTTATAATGTTAGATATTAACTATACAAGCCACCAAGCACATAATTTTTTTTATTATTAAATGAATATAAAAAGCTTTTATGCAGTCTTTTTAAACATTCCCAGCTCTATTTCAAACTTACTTGTATTTTCCAGCCTGATCCAGGCGCAGCTGCCGCAATACCAAGGTTCCATTTGACAGGATGAGAGCACTGTAAATAAAACAAAAGATTTATTATTTTTTTCGCCCGTTTATAGAACAGAAAACTCAAAGTGCATTGGTCAACCCATCCAGCTGGCAAGCTAGCTTTGCATATACACAAATCTAAGCCCGCTCGATGCTTCAACACCGATCTTTACTCGCCTGTTGTCATTGGCCAGGGAATCGTTGCCGTAGTACCAGCTTATCTTGGCTGAGGGTACACTGAGGAAGGGACAGTTGAGGACAAGGGGCTTGTTCTCCACGGCACTGATGTTGGCCGTTTGCTGCTGGCCTGGAAAAAGGCGCTTAAGGACTGCAAAGGAATTAAATTATTAACTTGGCTTATTTTGGAATTCAGCAAAAATATAAAAGAGTTTGAAGAAATTTCAGTGGGAATATATTTTTCCAAAAACAAAGGCTGTCAACTCACCTGGATACTCAACAGTTATCCGGTCAGATATTACCGCCGACTCATCCCACTCGATCTTGCAGTGATAGACCCCACTGGCCTTCTCATTGGTAGGCAGCCGCAGTGTTCCATTCTCGTAGATGAAGAAGTCATTCTTGCGGAGGGACAGTTGCTCGACGGCCACGTCATTCCGATACCAACTGCAGTAGATGGGCTGGTTGTCTGCGGGCGAGAGGGATAGGCATTAGTATCCCCCCTCAATGGATATCCCAGATATAGCTGCTACTCACCCTGCTCGTAGTTGTAGGGATTGAGGATGGGGATGCATGGCAGATAGTAGGAGGAGTGCGGCTTGCTGATGGTCAGTTTGGTGACGGCGTGCTTTTGGATCTGCAGATACGGCTTGAGTGCGGTTGAGTTCTTCGGTTGGTTGACGGCGGCAACTGCAAGGGGGGCGAAGACAAAAAACACAATTGATTAAGAATCTGCTCTTGGCGCGACGCGGCTAAATTATTGGTTCCAATAATCCTCCGCCCATTTACCCAGAGATAGAGAGACAATAGACAAAAGGCGGACTCAGAACAGAAAAAAACTGGGGGAAAAAAAGACTGGCGCATGGAAAATGTTATTTATATTCTAGCTTAATCTATTGGCTGTTATAAATTTCACGCTTTTCACTTAACACCGCCCTCGGTACCCCCTGACCGCCCACAATTGCATCGAGGTTTTTACTGCAATGCCCATAAATACCCAGAGCACACAGAAAAAATCTGAGAAATAGAAAATGCCAAACAACGGAGCCGTGCTGGGCTTAGGGTTTGCCTGTGCACTGAGAGAAACTCATTATAAATTCTGCAACATGATGCTGAACCTAAATTTAATAAATTAAACTATTGTCCATTATTTAACATAATTTTTGTCTTTAAATATCACAAATATTTCCTTTAATTGAGGATATTATTAATTATGGCATATTATTATTCGTTCAAGTGTAGTTTTGGGCACTGCCTCTGGCTGTGATTCTCTGGCCAATTCCCTGGCTCCAGTCTGGGTCCGAGTTCGAGCTCAACTCCACGCCGGTGCCCCCGAGTCCGACTTCAAACCCGAGTCTCCGGTACGTGCTGCAGGCGTGTCCAAGCAGACTTGGCGTGTTAATTAATTTTTCTGCTGCCGTTCTGCTGTTGACGCGGCCATGTCCCCCAACTGCAACAGCAACGACAACGGCAGCAGCAGCAGCGGCAACTGCAGCTCCCGTCCGACTTTTGTCTCTGGCCGACGGTGCGTATACGTGATATTAAGCAGTTGAAACAATTACATGGCCAGCGGGCAGCAACGCTTGAATTTGCATACGACTTTGTCGAGAATCGTCCATCAGCCATCAACATTATCTATTAGCCTTGCCGTACGAGGAGTAGCCAGCAGTGGAAATGATAATAGCTAGAGCCAGGTTGGTTACTTCGGAGGGGGGCACTTGACTCCGGTGAGAAATGGCCAAGTGGGGAGAGCAGAAGAGCGTCGTCGCTACTTGGCCCCTAACAAATGTCGGGACATTAGTCAAATGCGTTGAAATTTATGCTAAAAATGCAATCAACTTGCGTTCCGCTCGACGAACGTCCTCCAGCCCTACATAGAACCAAACCCATTCCGCCCACGCAGCCAGTGGGCAAGTGGAACTGCTGCTGCTGCTGCTCCAATCAGTTGGCCACCCAAGTGGCCAAGTGCACTCACTCGGCTGTTGCCAATGCCGAATGCCAAATGCTGGATGGCTGCCTCGCTGACTGAATGTGCTGAGTGCTCGTTAGTCAGTCACAAATTGCGGCAAGTCAGTTCTTTTTGCAGAGCTTGGAAACTGAATATTTGTTTCGCTTTTGATAAATGGTCTCTATAAATTAGATAATTGCTGGACATGCTGCTACCCCGATGGATGTATCTTAAAGCTCTGCCCCCGGTTGTGTTCTTTCTGGAATTCAACCGCTCGCTCATGTTGCATGTTCGTACGCAATGTGTTGCGATTTTTATTGCAGTAATTACACGCAATGCCCCGGCGGCAATTTGACGCATGGAAATGCCTTCGACGGACTATGCCACGTCAGCTGTGGAGCCACTGTGCTGCTCCTCGCTAAGTGCAGCAAATTTACAAACACACCGCGAGTCCGAGGGAGGCAGCTGTGGCAGCACAGGAAAAAATATAGGTTTTAATTTGTCTTAAACTGATTCTGATAGCGATTATGAGGTCAGACATAATATAGATAAAGAGCTTTCAACAGCATTATTTCCTCTTTTAGAGTAAAACAAAAATTCTACAAAATTCTTAATTGATTTCAGTGACAACTCCGCAATGTTATGCCCTATATTTTTTGACCAGTGCAGTTGCATTTGCAATAGCAGTTGCATGTGCAACCAGGGCGTAATTGTTATAGCGTAATTGTTTCACTGGCGGGGCGTTTAATTGCACTTTGCCAACTACTCCGCCGCTAACGATGACGGCGATCAAGGGGGATGAAGCGGCGGGTCTTAGAGAGTCAAAGTTCAGCGATTTTTTTGTCATCCGCTGCACACCTTGCACCGGTGCCATTTGTCATCGCCTGTTGGGCTTTTGGCGGGAGTGGGAAATGTCAGCGACAGTGGCATTACCCACGTCCTCGGAAGTCGTTAGCAGCCGAAAGTCGCCGGGAATCGTTAAACTTGCAGATTAATTGCTGTGCCGCTCCATGCGAGTCCAATGCTCGCTTAGTGCCATCTATTTAATGCAGTTGACATTCACTTCCAATTGAAACTATTCCGCGGCTTTCTAAACCACTTGGCTCTTGGCTTGGCTATCAATTGTGTTAGATCGGCGCCCCCTCCAAGTGCAAATTGCAAAATTGCAGAAGCAGCAGCACAGCAGTATCGAGATTTGCCATCATCGCTGGCCATAACTCAGTGTAGATGCATCTAGATCGGCAATGTCGGTGATTGAACTGTCATGACATCCAGCTTTCGTCCAGGCAACACTTTATACGCTCCCCTCTTACACAGAGGAAACTTGTCTTGAATAAAATATTATTAAAGAAAGTAAATACCCCCTTGTGTTGGATATTCTCTCTGTGTATGCATAGAACCCTATGTAATTTCAGCTCATTTGTATTAAAATCTGTCTCGCATCGCATCGTCGTCGTCGAAAGCCAATGCCAAAGCAATGCATAAGTCTTCCCGGTCTACTCAGCGAAGAGGAATGTTTCCCAGAATCGTGCTTGAATGCTGTTTGACAAGTATCCGCTGTATATGTATATGCGCTTCCATCTGCAGTTACTAAGTTGCAGCAAGTTGCAAGTCAATAGATGGGTTCTTGGCGGGAGGAACTCCAAGTCCAAGTCCAAGTCAATGTAGATGTAGAAGGGGAACTGGGCGCTGCTGCACAAATTTGCATAGTTGAACGCACGTCGCCGCAATGCATTCCAAGCAGAAACTGTTGCTGCTGCAGCTGATGTTGCTCTTGCAGTTGCAGTTGCATTCATCATCGACTGCAGAAGCGGCAGCAGCGGCACATAAATTGCCGGCTGCTGCGCTGAGCTTATCAAAACGGCAACATCTTGTGCATAGATAAGCCGGCCTCCATTGGCCTCCACGGCCACCTCGGCCTCCACCAACTAACGGCAACTGTTTGGATTGTGATTGGGCCTGGTCTGGGTCTGGGTCTGGGTCTGGATGTGGGCCCCCATGGAATTTCACAAATTCAAATTGCCTAGCATCCTTTAATGCCGCTACCGCTGCACAGCTGCAACGTGGCACACTTTTACCGCTCCAAATCCAAAGGCAGCGGCTACATTTTATGCAAAATGCAGCGCGCACGAGATAATTTATCGCCTAATGACGTGCTTCTCTAAGGTTGCCTCGCGTTGTTGTAAAATGCAATAATAAAATGTGCCTGCAGCAGGAAGATGCAGAGTATGGAGAAAAAAATATGGGAGAAAAAAAAAGAAAATTAAAAATGAAATTTAAATGCCGCACGAGCGAGCAGCATCAGCTGAGAGGCGGAGAACAGGCTGCCAACTATCTAGGCACCAGCAGATCCCTACCCCTCAACTATATAATAGTGCACGCAGAAAAAAGGCTCTCAAAAATTTTAATATTTTAATGCTTCTCGAACTTAGAAAGAAGTTGAATAATACTTAACATAAAAATACCACTTAAAAGTTGCTTAAATGACGGAAAATTTATCCCGAATTGAAGTACCATATATAAATTAGCATCTCCTGAACTGTTTACTATCAAATTCAAGCTTAACTTTCTCTTAGTGTTTTAGAGAACATTCTTTTGGGCCCCGCTCGGCTGTCGCTTTGGGGGCGCTCAACGAGAATTTATGAATGTGCAAATGCATACGACAATTTCGCGCATAAATGTAAGCTCCTGCCATGCACCCGCCCGGGACAGGAACGAGAAGGGGGATGAGCGGATGCTGCAGCGGGAACGGGAACGGGAACGGGAACGGGACTCCCACCACAAGTTTGCGGAGGAGATGAAGAAGAAATGGTTAGAGACAGAGGAGATCGGATGGCAGTCGAAGATGCGTGTGCACATTCCATGGCATTCCGCTGGGGCATGTGGGAAGTTCTATGGTTGCACAGAAAGTATCTTGTAGCTCGTGTTGCTGCTGCAACGGCAACAACTGCAGCAGCAGCAACGACTGCAGCATCTACAGCAGCTCTTGAATCGCATCTATTGATTCCGCACAGTTCATTGGCGCGAGAGCTGGAAAGGATTGTAGAAAGCGGGGGAATAGAAGGAGTTTTTACATGGCCGGGTGCCCGGATTATTTGGGTTAGCAGTTCAAATAGTTTTACGTGCTGTTTTGATCAAATTTCCAAATGCCAATGGAGAATTTATTGAAAAGTCCCGCAGGCATTTCAATGGAACTGCTGCAGTTTCCCCAATGCGGAGAGCGCATTGTTTGCCTTTTGCTTAAGCTGCATATGGTTGCTCAATTGAATGTCTGTGGTTCGATGTAATTGAGTGGTTGGAATCGGAATCGGAATGGCAACATAACTAACCGCCCACAAGAGTTCTAGGCCCCCAACCGACACAAATACGCACTAGCCAAAGCTATGAAGCAAGACAGGAGGAGCTAGAAGGACCGGGCATTGAACCACTTTAGACAATGGCGGGAATTTCCTTGGCCAGAGTCAAAGATAAATTGCCTTTTAACCTACAAGAGCTCCATTCTTGGTTAGTTGGTCCTGCGTTCTTTTGTTTGTTTTTGCCACACGCCGCTCCACTCCTCCAAGCCCCCCTCCGCTGTTGTTGCCACACACAAAGCATTCAATTGACATATTTGGTTAACTTTTGGCGCTCTAGAAAATTCGCATTCAGTAGTTGGAATAAATTTTCTTTGGCAATTTGCATTGCACGCACAGGCCAAGATGTGGAGCCATGCACTGCAGGAAAATCACACTCAGTGTGTCAGGATTCTAGCTTAGTTTCTTTCAGGTCATTAAGGGAGTTTCGCAAAGCCAAGTTTATTATAGAAAATGTAAAGAGAAAAGTACAAACAAAAAGCATTTCCTTTTTTGTTAAGCCTTATATTTGTTCTGTCGGAATGAAGCTTAACTTTTGGGAGTAATCAATGAGATATAAATGTGTGTTTTTCTGTTTTTTTTTGGGTGCATGAAAGGATGCCGCAGCATGAAATGAAAGTGGAATGGAATGTTATCTAAATGTTGTTCGGGGCGTGTTCCGACCCACCATTGTGAAAGTTGAGCTTGTGCGAGAGCTCGGGAGGTGCGGCGGAGCATTGCCCCCAATATAAACGAGTCAAGAACAATAGGAAACGGCTTTGTGCGCATTTACTCCAAGTCAGGGCAAATATGTTAGCCAAAAGTTTTCCAGGGATTATTAAAGGATTATGGGGGATTCCGAATTGGATGGAAATTTTAGCAAGCACATGGCGAATGGAAATTTCATGGAACTGCCAAACGAAATTCGATTAAAACCCAAAGTTAGCCTGCCTGCCTTTCTGCCATCCGGAACCCCAGCTGCTTGCTGCTCCGTAAACAGAACCTAATTGGCCACTTCGCAACTAGCTGAACACACATAAATCGGCGCTCCAATCGCTGGTAAATAGTAAATAATAAATAGTACTGAGCAAATACCTTCCTGTTCCCAGCTTCAGCTCTGGTTTTGGCTCCAGCTCCAGCTCCGGCCAACTCTGGGCAACTGGCCGAGTCAATGGCTGTCACAATAGCGGATAACCAAAATACAATATGCCGCTGCCCATAAGCGAACTCATTTCCGCTGAAATTTGGCACCAGCTTTTGCCATTTCAGTTGCAGTTCAGTCCCAGTGGCAGTGGCTGTGCCGCAGTGGAAACGAAACGATTCTCTCCCTCAATAAATCATATTGTAAAATTTCCGTTCAATATTTTTCGCCGGCTACGTAAACAAACAACGTAGCAGCGGCAGCAACAAATTGAAACAGAAAGGGAGATAAAGGGAGTGGGCGCGGGAAAGGAAATAATGGGGGGTACACTATGAAAAAGACAACTATAAAGGATAAACCCAAAATCGATTTGACCCATAAGACAAGGGACAAGTCTGTAACACACAAGAAATAATTTTGTAATTAACAAAACTATGAAATTATGCACAATAAATACCAATAACTATTAATTTAGTAGTTTTATAAATTTACAATTTATTTTTAACAAGTTTTTTGTGCCTTTTTAAACATATTTTGTATGTCCAGGAATTTCAAGTTAAATTTGTTATTTAAAGCTGGTTTTTGGCTGTATAATTTTATTTTTAAACCATCTTATTTTCCAGTGCATCAAAGTTCTTCATACAAGTTTGGTTTGGACACATTGTATGCTAAATGGCGAAATGTGAAATGTGGAATGTGCGTTTACCCGCCGGATGAAGGGAGGAAACTGATGATGATGGCCATGACTCTGCACTCTTTTTCGTTCAGAACCCAGATACTCCTCCTCAACTCAACTGCTCGCCTGCATTTTTAAATGGGTTAAACGTAAACCATTTACCAATGACTCAATACAGCAGCTTCCTGGAAAACCGACGGACCCGTACCCACATGCATTAAAACCAAATAAATAAATAAGCCGGGCTGCTGCTGCTGTTGTTGAAAAAGCTGCCGAAAGAGAAGGAAAACTAAAAATAAAAATAAAGGCAATGCAAGGAGGAGCAGCGGCCATGAACGGAGGATGAGGATGAGGAATGGCTGGTCAATAGTCAATGGCCAAATAGCAGAAAATAACAATGTTGCCAATGGCCAACGAACCGAGCAACAGCAACAAAAACATCAATAAAATAATAAAAACGAGCGAGCGAAGACCACAAACCAATGGTCAAGCCAAGCCAAGGCAAGCCACAAAGCAAAAAAGCAAAAAAGAAATTATAAAAATGCTTCATTTCAATCGGGTCAATAATACAGAGCACAATCAATGCACTGAAAAAGAATATCACATCAATTTCAGGCTAATTACAAAATGTAAAATAAATGGGAATTTAATTCTTTGAAAAAGCGTGCCGAAAAATAAATAGATAATGGTAAATGTTTGCTTGCTTTAATCTACACTCCAGACATAGCTTAAAACAAAAAATTTCTTGGAAATAATAGGACTGATAAGCTTATCAGTTTGCCTTTCCCTGGGCTATTATATAAAGCCCGACTCAAAAATCTTTCAGTTGATTCCCAATAGTTATTCTGGAAATAATGTTTGCCGCCGCATGGATTCTTTTATTCCCCATGGTGCTGCTCCCTCTCGGATCGGCCCAACTTCTGGACCCAAAATGTGCTAATAATATACCCATAGATGCACACAAACCCTGGATGGCCTCAATTACAACTGATACACAACAATGTTCTGGATCGCTCATTAACAATCGTAAGTATTTCCATGGAAACACTAGCAAGTATACATTTCCTTCTATCGAAAACTATCTTCTAGGACATGTCTTAACGGCTGCACATTGTTTAGAAAACACAACAAGAGCGTAAGCTATAGAACAGTCTGCTAATAGAAATGTAATAACTTTTATATTTTCTAACAACAGCCACGTTCGCTTGGGTGACATTGACAACCCTGAGGTGGGAAAGTTTGAGGATTACTTCGTCCAGACTGCCATTATTCACGATATGTTTGATGCAAAATCCGGTAATAAAGCTTTATATGATATAGCTTTGCTCAGATTGTCATCGAAGGTGTTCTATAAGCCGCACATTCAACCGATTTGCCTAATGCTAAATCAAGAAACGAAACTAAGGGCAGGAAAAGTCAAGAAATACTTCTCATTTCCTTCTGGCAACAAACATGAAGACCGCAAAAAAATCGTTTTTAAACGCCTCAAGCCGGCCCAATGCTACAACTCATTCCGGTTCGTTCCCCAGGAATCGCAGATCTGCGTTGGACCCAAAAGAGGAATCAGTTGCGGTGAGAGTGGTAGGCCTTTGATTAAAGTGATAAAAGTGAATGGCACTGACTATTTTGCTTTGTTCGGTTTTCATAACTACGGCATCTCGGCACCATGTATTTATACCAATGTCATGAGCAACGTTGACTGGATAGTTGAAAATGTACTCGATGTTAAGATTTATATTCCAGAGATTAAAATTAAATTATAAATGAATAAAGAAATGTATTAAAAGATAAAAGTGTTGCATGAAAATGTAAATAAATAAATTAATGAAACGTGCTTGAATATCTAAAACTCAAAAAAACCTTTGATCAATAAAATCTAAAATCTGCTCTAATGATTTTTGTTTTTATTATCATGTGAATTATATTTTTGCCCTGTGCTGTTATTTGTATTGATTAAAATATGAAATACATAAATATATTAAGAATATACTAAGAAAAAATAACAAATCAAATATTCAATTTCTTCGCTTAAAGCAATGATTATGACTCAGCTTTAGATTTATACATATTACCCTGGATTCCCATTAATTTGACTCTTTAAAATATTTTTATTTCTGTGTATATAAAGTTGGGATTTCGGAACCGAAAAAATCGCGTGGCAGAGCAAGAAGTACTGAGTACTGAAGAAGGAGCTCTGCTTTTTTATTTTTTGTTTTTCTTCTCGGTGGCCAACGGAACCGAGGGAATTTTCGTAAGCTACGCAGCAAAGTGCAACCGCAAGCCGCAGTCAGCAATTTCTGTCAAGGATGGCCGCTGTTCCGAGGTTGTTCCGGTGCACCGAGCGGACGGACCAGAAGTCCGGGCATGGGCGTGAACATGGACGTAGTGGGCGGTAGCTACAATGTGTCTGGTGCCTGAGCCTGTGTGCCATTGCGGTATGTGTCCGGCGAGCGGCAGCCATCAAGCAACTACCATCAACCAACTACTCCCATCAACAGTCTACCGGCAACACATTCACATTCCCATCCACAGCCACATCCACAATCACAAGCCCATCAATGTCGTCGTTTTCTCGTCATTCTGCTGATTGCGAGTGACAGGGAACACCAGCGGTCGAGATAATAGTTCCAACAGCAGGAAGATTAATTTGAAAAAAAAACCACAAAAACATTGGTAATTTCTTATTTATGGCTATAAATAAATTTTGAAGAAATATTTAAAAATATGTAAACATAAAAGTGAATGATCTATACTCTTCACCAGACATTTAACAAACATTTCCGAAAGTGCCATTATCATTTCTAGGTTTAGTATCTCAACCGCAGGTGTCAGCAAGTATGTGCTTTTAGTATGATTTCTTTAGTGCTGGCAGCAGGGCATGATGCCCCACATTCCGGGATCGGAGCACCCCCTCGTTTTACCGCCTTTCACCTCACTGAAGCTACCAAAGCTCACCCGCAACGCTCACTCACTCACTCGCTCGTTCCCGATTATTATGCATCATTTAACAGGAAACATTGTTGCAGTCAATGCCTAGGGCTTTTGGGGGCAACTCCCAGGGAGGTGGCAGCAGGTTGAGGGGTTTTAGCCGCGACTTGTTACCACTACTACTGCTGCTGATGGCCAAAGAGGAGGAGGCCAGAGTCACGAACCCGGCTGGCGACGAACGTGCCGCAAAATGTTTTACCAAATGCAAGTTGGAGGAAAAATGATTGTTATTATGAGTTGCTAATTGAATAGAGTTGATGCGAGTTGGTGGTCACACAAAGGGGCTGGGGAGTGAAACTGGGCGGGGGCCACATGAGAAGAAGGGAGCAAGTGGAGCCTACACTGCACAAGGAAATATAATCTTTTGATATTTGGATTATATTTGTTTTATTTTTATACTTTTACTTGGATTAAAAACCGCAGTGATAGGTTCTTGTATAATATTTTAAAAAGTATCTCAAAGTAACAACAATGTCATAATATTTTTGTAGTCGGAAGAAAATTTTTGCTTTAATTCCCATGAAACCTTATACTTGAGAGCAAAAATAAAAATTTGACACTCCAGTTATGTTTAATTCATAAGAAATTCCCCAGAAAAAAGCTTATTAAGGCATAAACAAACAAAACAAATTAAAAAACCAAAGTTTTTGAGTACCATTCATATATTTCCAAAACAAATTTTCGTATATAGAATGAAATCTTTAACTCCTAAACCATTTCCATTTGTTTTATTACCGATTTAAAACAAACTGACATCAAAATTCGTGTTCTAACTGCCATCTAAGTTGACAATTCCCATCAAAAAAAAGTGCATATTCTGTTCACATCACTTATCCGCCCCGTCATCCCTGGCGTTCCAATAATTTTGAAATATTCATTGGCTGTCGAAATCAAAGGTAAACTGTCAAATATTGATGTAACCGCGCTCCTCTCTGTCTCCCAACGGAATCAATGCTGTAAACACAAACAAACCCATGTCAGGAGTGTTGACAAGCCCAGTCAAATTTCGTTCAGTGCACGCCAAACTAACTGTACAAAGTAAATAAACATAAAATGTAAAAATTTGCATTTCTTTAGTGCTTGCAGAACAACAAGGTAGTTGCTGGGCGAGTGTGAGTGCCCATAACCATCATGTGTGTGTATAATCACCGACCGACCAACCGAACGATGGGTTGTGCTGGAGAGGGCGCCTCCTTCAGAGGTCTGCTCCCCCTCCCCCCATCTCCGCCAGGTTCTCCATATCGCCTCCTTATCCTCGGTGCTGTCAATGTCAAAGTCATACATGATTCCCAACATGCCAACAGCCAAAAGCGAACAGCAGTTGGAGCAGCAGAAGCAACAGCAGCAGCAAAAGCAACAGCAACAGCAGCAGCAACATCGACAGCAATGTTGCATGCTCAGCGTTCGGAAAAGCAGGAGCTGGAAGGTAAAGCCAAAGCCAGTCGCTGAAATTCCATGCGCATAATTTATTTAAAGATTCCCTCAATATTGGACAAACATCGCCGTAGCCGTCGTCGTCCTCGTCGTCTGCAGGTGAAATCTATTTGCATTTATCGTTGAGCCGGAAAATTGCAAAACTAAACTGCAAACTGTAAACTGCCAACAGCCAACACAGCCAAATGGATGCAGTCAGTACTATGGCAGGACAGGGGAAATGGGGTGAATCCCCAAAAGGAAGCTGGGAAAATTTGTGATTTCTCTCGAAAATGCGTTTAATGTGACGCTGTTGCGTGTAGAGGACAGGCTCTCCGTTCACTCTGGTCCTCTGGTTCGAAAGATTCTATTTCGATTCAAAATAAAATCGTATAAAACGAGTGAATGAGTGTGCCGAGAGCTGGGTATCCCCGGGTAACCAGGATCGATTCGCCAAATTAGCGGCAACATGACTTTTTGTGCTGTAAATAAATTTTCTACCACAAGGAGCCAGCACACGCGCAGCGGAAATTAAAAAGGAGCAGACAGGCGCTCGCTCGCGGGGCAACTGGTAGGTAATTTCGCCAGAGTCGCTCTGGTTAAAGGCTGGCAGTTCTCGCCCTCGGAGAGATAATGAAACATTCGATTCTTAATTACATGTGGCTGGTGATTAATTCACTTAATGCATTGCTCTTCTTCGCCCTTTTGTCAAATACACAGAGATGCTTTTAAATGTTTAATTTCTAAATTCGATTTATAAGGAATTGGAAAACGTGAGTGTGGGAAACATTACTGTTGTTCTGTAAAATCAAACAGATTAAATAATGTATGCATGTTAGGTATGTTAGTCCTATATCAGTGAGTTTCCAAGATATTCAACACAAGTAAGTTAGTTGGCTTGAAATGCTATGGTTCGCTTATTTTGCCTCTTTATTTACCTGAAATTCATCTCTTTAGTTAATTTTAAAGCCTTCTAGTGTATCCTTAAAATGCTTCCTAACATTAAATCAAAATCTGTTGCTTTAAACAATTTAATTTAAACTTAAATAAACTTTCCTGCTTAAAATTAAATTCCAGCTTTCATCCTGCAAAATATTCATAGGGCAAGTGTGCCTTTAAAAACTATTTTTAAATAACAATTAAAATTATTGAACTTCATTAAGAGCCACGTCAATTATTTTATTTTTTTTTGCAAGTGCATATTACTCTCCCCTTTGTACTATTGATGGTGCCACCAAGTGTTGCAGTCAACACGTTTAATGGTTTTGCATTAACTTAAGGGGCATTAGTGCGTAAGTATGTGGCAATCTAGAACGCCGAAGGGGAAAATTGGTCTTCTGGGCTGCTGGGCTGCTGGACTTCTGGCCTCATGACTCTTGTGGCCAGCTGGACTCTGGGCCTGTGATGGCCAGCAGGCCAACCAACCAGTCAGTCACTCAGTCAGTCAACCCAGAGGCCCGACCAGACCATGGGTTGGACACTGGACGCGTTGTACTTGTTAATTGCAGCGGAAGCACTCAATTAAAAGCGCGTGAAACGAGTGTGCCACCTGCGTGTGTGCGAGAGAGACAGCCCAGAGATGGGCACCGGGAACAGGGAGCAGGGACCACTGACTGACAGGATTGCAACAAATTAAGGCCACAGGAAACAAACAAATGCGGCGTAATGAAAAAGCGGTAAATGGCTGACACTGTAAATAGTTTATGGGCAAATGCATAAACTTGCAAATTGCCAGCCAACAAATCCAGGACCCAGACCAAAAACCAGACTAAGGCTAAACACTAAACCCGTCCGTAAACCCAGAGCCAAAACCGTAACGAATCGAATGGCACAACAAAAAAAAGAGCTACAACGCTGCGGGAATGCAATAATGCAACTGTTTGTCAATGTTTGCCGAGACTAATTAGATGGCAGCTGAGCGATGACTGATGAAAGATGCATGGGGGAACCTTAATTGGATACGTGATGGATGGCTACATGTGCAGTTCAATAGCTGGATGGTAGCCAGTCGAATGTGGCCCGGACTGGTGGTTAGTCAAATTTCAGTTGTCAATTCAGTGCGTCCGGCCTAAATGGTGGTTTTTGCCAGGCATTAAATTCTGGCTTATCGATTAATCTTAATCTGATTCGGTATCAGTTATCTAGTTGCACGAATCGAGGGATATAGGACATCCCCATTGATCTCGCTCTGAGTGACAGTGTCGGGGCTGTGAGCGTATCATCGATCATCCACGGGAACCAATCTATCAATGGACATGACTGGCCTGTGTTCCGGCCCGCAGTGTGTCAAATTAATACATCAGGTTGAACTTCAGAGTCACCAATAAACATTTCATAGAAGCAGTCGAGCTCATCAATTTAGTGTTTTAAAATGGGTAATAAATTAGTGTTTCTAGGACTTATCTTATAGGTTTTGGATACTATTTAATTCAGTTTTTACCATACCAGAAACTACATTCTTTTTATTGCAAATTTTAGTTACAATTTCCAACTTAAATCTTATAAGTTATCCCAAATTTAACCTATATTTATAATCTATTCTATCTCCTTTCCAATAATATACAAAAATCCCTGTAAATATCTGCATGTATTTAAACAGCATTTCCCATGGCCAGTGATGATTTTTCTATTATTCTGACCGCAGCTGTTGGACCCGCACTCGTCCACAAAGTCACTGGCAGCAGGCAGAAGGCAGCCGCGAATTGTGGAATGTGCGGAAAGTGGGGAAAGTGAGGAAAGTGCCGGCTGGACAGCAACAGAGGGACAGAGCGTGACGTAGATACGGAGACCCCGTAGCCAGTTGCAAGCGGCAAGTGGCAACTGTTTGTTGTTGCGACTGTCGTGACATCATAAGCAAAATGTCAGCAGTTTTATTATCACAGGCACAGCACTGGCACAGGCACAGGCCGGGATCACACGCATAACTTGTCGCTGCCTCAGCGGAGGCAACACGAGCGAGCGCCTTCAGCTGTTGTTGCAGTTGCCGTTGCCTTTGCTGCTGCTGCCTTTGTTGAGGGCATTCGCACAGTGTGTCGCATAAATAATGCAGTTCATTATGTCATTTAGCGGCATGTTGCGTGAGCTGTGAAACGCACGGCCAAGACACAGCTCAGACATCATCACACAGCAGAAAAATAGCAAGACAATTGGTCTTCTTTAACTTGAAATCATTATAGTCATAAACATTTCAAAAGATTTTACTGCGTGTTAATGTACAAAAAAGATAAACAATTCAATTTTCTCCATTTTTAGCTTAATACATATTTTTTTATATATTTTTCTAGGCATTATAGAATTTATTTCAGTTAAAAATATATAGTTACCATAACGCTAATAGTCGGTGCTGCAAATTATAGCATGATGATGATTAGTACCCCCATATTTTGCTGAGTGCAGCAACGGATCCCAGGGCTGTGCGCTGCCCGCTCTCATTGTTGCTGCACACGCCAAGTGCGGAAATGAAGTTGTCAATGAGCCACTTCCACAATTTATGGCCACCGCGATGCTGCGGCAGGCACCGCCTGCCAAGATCTTAATTATGACTTGAGTAATGTGGAATAAACGATAAAGCGTGCTCACGCAAATACACTGCACGAAAGCGGCGGTGGCGGCGACAGATGGCCGGTCATTCTCGGCCAAGTCGGCCAATCAACTTCATAAATCAAGCAGCCTCCCGACTGCGAATCGGGATCGAAATTGAAATTGGAATCGTTATGGTGGTATGGGTTATGGAAACTACGACCGGGGTGGGTAAGCAATGCGAATAAACGTCGGCGACATGATCGTAAAAACGTCAAATAAAATGTGGCAGCCATTTTTGTGCATTTGCCAAATTTGCAAAATTTAATTGTGGCATAAAAAAAAGAATTTGCAAATTTATGATGATTTTATTGCACTCTTTCGGCCAACTTTGGCAACTGACCAGAGCTCGTAAGCGCGGCCTAAAGCGGTTTTTAGGTTTTCTAGAGCAACGAGCCACGAGCAACTTTGCAAGAAATAACAAATAACATTTATTTATATACTCGCACTTATGTGCCGACTATTTTGTTTGTTTTTTTGTTTGTTTCCTAGTCCAATGATTGAGCCGCGACCCCGGGAAATGGAGTGCGCCGTCTGGCGGGCGAACAAAGCCCTGGCATTAAGGAAAATGTTCATCAGACTTATTTTATTGAGTGTGGAAATTTCATTGTAGCAAATCAATTAATAGCTGGCGGTGCTGTCGCTCCGGGAATAAAATGGAGCCAACAGGGACCAGAATGGGGATGAGGACGAAGGCGAGGACCAGCGCCAGGATGATTGTTGCTATTTGGCGCTCTGTTTTGGCTGTCGGCAATCAGCAGTAATCAACCGTAAGGGACGGCAGGCAACGGGGCGGATGAACTGGGTGAGGCGACGGCGACGGCGACTCCGGCCGTGGCACTGGACCCAGTACGGTGTCAGATGACGCTGCCAGCCGTGCCAGACATTACGTCGCACGTCTGAGTGGGCAGGCAGCGGCAATACCAACGAGAATATTATATATAATTAAAGATCGAAGATCGAAATACTCTTACCTATATCAATACCTGATTACTTTATAGAAATTTAAATTCCAGCCTTTTACTAATAGTAAAAATAAATAAATATATATAACTTTAATTGCTTGATTCCAATAATAGTTATACCCTTTGCTAGTTAGTGTATAGTAACGATGACGATGCCAACGATTGCCACAAGGAGAAGGTGATTCAGAGCAAGGACCTCGGGGCAGGGGCTGCTCAAGGGCGGGGCTCATGGACGGCAGAGGGACTTAATCGATTATGCGATTTAATTGAACTAAAAACGCTTAATAAGCAATAAAAGCTCACACAAGCACAAACTCCGAGCCGGGCAAAACAAATTAAAAGTAACACTTAAAATTACACCACGTAGACGATGTCGACGTTGGCTAATGAAAGAAACTGGCAGCTGGGAGAACCTCTTCCTCCTCCATCTCCTTTCTCTATTTCTTCAATGCCTTTAAAGAAACGTATAATAAAATTTTATTTCCTTTGAAATGAAATTTTGTGAGGCGTTGAAAAGCATTTTCAGCTGGCAGTGTTCAAATTTGAACACAACTACCACGCCGAATGGCGGAGGGCCTGTGCTGAGGTCAGAGTTTAAATGCTGTTAAACACATTCATTTATCAAATTTCATTTTATTAATTCGCCTCTTAAGTGGGCGGTGTCCCTGGACAGATCCGGATTCTGTTTTTGGCGAAGAAAGAAAGCCCCACCATCAGCAGCAGCAGCATTCAGCATTCAGCGTCAGTGGTCTTAAAAGATTATAAACGATTCCTGGAAAAATGGCAGAGTGATTATACCCATGTTGCCATGGCAGCTAAGCCCGGGTCTAAAGCTATGCCATGGAGCTGAATTGAAATGCCAGAGATGCCGATATCAAAGTGCAGGGGAATGCGAAATGATTCATTAGCAGCAAATACATATATTTGTCTTCCTAATTTCAATGGGATTACTCCGGCTAGGAGGATGAAATTACACATATAATATTCTACAAGTCCATTTTAAACACACATTGTTCCTCTGGCATTTCCTTTGAAATATCTCCAAGTGAAAATATTTCAATTATTATACTAAATATTTGCTTGGCTAATCTTTGCCTTTGGCTGCCAGCGCACACACAATTTTGTAAGAATTCTAACTTAATTATAACCGAAATTGTTTGTTCATCATTTGGCTGGCCAAAGGCAGTAAACAAATCGCTTCTGCGTAAGTACATACGTATGAGCCTCCTTCAAGTTCAACGAACGCAGTGCGTGTGCGGGGGATTTATAGACAAAATACGTATACGTACGCATTTGTGCACTTGTACATCATGAATGGATGTATACAATGCACTTGAAAAAATATATACCAGGTTGTTTTATATATTTTATATTGCTGGTTTGTATAATTGTTATAAAATTTAAAGCAGAAGTTGAGGTAAAAAGGCTTTTTGTATATTTATTAATGAAATAATAAACTTTAGAGATTGTAACTGCTTTATAAGTTAATAATTCTCACTTAATTCTAAAATATTTACATAATATTTAAAATATTTTATGCATTCAAACCATTTATAAACCAAAAATAAATCAAAACCCTAGTAACTATACTATTACCAACTATCTAAGTGCTGATCACAAACTGATTTTCCGTTTTTTATTCAATTTGGGCAATGCTTTTAGAGTTAAATTTTCTTTTCGGTTAAAAAAAATATCCTAAATTTTTGACTAGTGTGAGAGCGTGCTGGAGAGTGCTTTAAATTTAGACAAATAGCAAACAGAGACACACATTCAGCCGCGCTGGCAACAAGCCTTTACAGTTGTTAGCTGGTGTTTGCCTTTGTGTTTGTGTTTGCCTAAGTGGCATAGGCAGTCGTCAAACACACACAAACACAGGCACACTCACACACAATGACTGGCAGTTGGGAGTTGGCAGCGGCATATGCGGCGTATGCGTAATGTGCAATTTGTTCTACAGCTGTTGGCAAATTGCAGTCGCACACATTCGGCGCTACCCCACTCGTGGTAGCGGCGGCTAAAAACCAATTTTATGACAGAAAACATATTGCCGGGTGCTCGCTTTTGTTGTTGCTTGGAAATTCGATAGTCAACAAAACAAACAAACTGCAGCGAGAAGCGAAAAAGTGGGAAATCAAACAAACTTTTTCGCGTTTAATAGCGTTCATTAACCGCCTGGCCAAATAGACCTGGTAATTGGAGTGCCAGCCAGACAGCACAAAAGAACGAGGCGGCAGCAGCAGCACGACGAACACAAAAAACCCCCCTGTGCATAAACAAATTAAAATTAAATATTATCGGACAGCCGGTTGGTCGCCGACAAAATTGGATTCAGGCGCATCCAGCGCCATGCATGTTGCATATTACTGCTGCCTGCCCACCAACAAATAATGCAATAATACAAATAATTCAATAATAATTTTAATGAAAGGACCCCGGCAGCACAGGAAGGACCTGGTCCACGGGTTCGAGCAGCTTAATGTACACACATAATTGCACAAACGCCGCCGCCGTCAGAAGCTGACCAACTCAATTCCAGCGCACTCCCAGCAGGACCCTACAGCTCACCCGCCCCCCACAAACCCTCACACACACACACTCATGTATAGATTATTAAATTCCCATGTAAAAAAGCAAAAATCAATAAAATTGACTCTACATCTAGTGATGAGTACTGAAATGAAACCCCACAGACTCTGAGTGGATAAGGAGCAATTAAAAATTCCACAATTCGATTTGTTATCAGGTTACATGTGGGAAAAAGTTTAAAATTTTTTGCTTTGGCAACTAAAAACCAGGAGTAAGTCCTGGTAAAAAAAATATGAAATTTAATTTGATATCGATTAACAAGGTTTACATAGCAATAATTTAATTTGTTTAAAAGTGAATAATCCTTCTATTATCCACTTGAATCACTCTTAAAAACTTCTTTCTTTTCTTAGGATTAAATTAAATTAAATATTTTAACAATTAGAATTAATACAAATTCATAAGCTATTTAGGAATTTAATATTTTCTGTACCCTAAAAACAAAAAAACTATTTTTAATTTCAACTTGAAAACAAAAGCAATATTGCACGCCTCCCATCAGATATGATTGCGGATCCTTTGGGGCAATACAAAAACGCCAGGAAATATTTGGGAAATTCCCAATCTCATGGAGGCAGGCATCACTATCTGAGATAAGCGAAAACCAGGACCCGTCAGCAAAGATTCCCAGTCGCCTGTGGACATGCTTGTAGCGGAAATGGCGTGCAAAGTGAATCGGATGCGGAACGTTTAGGGAAATGTTTAGGTTCAAATGCAAGCATTCCATTCGTATTGCATTCCCATCTTCCCGCCAGCCATCTAAACCCTACGTATATCGTGTCTATCCACCTATCTCCGGGAGGAGTGGCATGGCATATGGGAGAAGCCTTCGCACATGCCGGAGTCCAGTCCGGAGACCCATTTCCCGGCTGGGGTGTGCGTGGCAGTTGAATAACCTCTGATGTCGGTGGTGCCAGCGTCACTTGTGCCTGTATCTCTCTGTCGCCCCAGCTACCTCCTGTAGGAGCCAGATACAGTGACACGAATGAGGATTAATTCAAGGAAAGAATTCTAATTCTAAAGTTATAATTCTTAGTTAAATTGAATTATAGGTTAATAATCATATTAAAATAAATACAAAATGCAGCTAACAAATAAAACATTCTTTCCACTTCTTACATCATTTTACATCCTTTGATTTTCTTCCAGTGAATGTCCCCTCTGCACTCTCACACCAACATACTGGAGGCACGCACCCCGCACTCGCACTCCGAGATTATTATGACGCTCAGTCAGCCATTACGGTTTGCTCGGGCTACTTCATTACGCTGCGTGTTTGCACTCACATATACACATGCCGCCCGGCTGCGAATTCGTTACGTATACGTAACGCAAATCGGGGGCGGGCCGAGTAAGTCAGTTAATATAGCTGCTAGTTGGCTGCCAGTTTGGCCAAGGGAAAAGGAGTAAAAAAGAAAAAACAACGCAGAGCGGCAACATATCCACAGCACCGACAAATAGAACCCGACCAACATAAGCGCCATTCAAGCTTTTTAGTTCACTTCAGTGGAGCAGCGACGGCAATGAGGACGACAAGAACATCAACAGCAGAAATTGGGTAGCTATTTGGCTGGATGGGGTTGAATGGGATGGAGGATGGGGTTGGTGTTTTTAGGGGGGTCAAGGGGTCTAAGGCATTGGAGGAAAAGGAGTAAAATTAACACGTGGTTAGAGGTTTACGCTCTCTGCCCCGATTTGCCGCTGAGCTGGCTCAGCTTTTGTATATATCTCATTATGGCCTTAAATGTGCGACTCGATGTTTCCATGTGCAGGCGAAAAAAAATAAGGATATAGAGTCAAAATTGGTAATATGAAATTAATATAGTTTTTAGGTATTTTCTAAAGTTTAAATTCGGCATAAAAATGGAGTTAGTCTCACTGAAAATATAATTTACCAAGAAGCATTAAAAGAAGTGATACATTTTTCATAAAAAATGTGTCTCTGAAAAGTTAAATGCATATATCCTTTGAAATCAAAAAGAATTTCTCTGAATATTCACCTGTTTCCTACATTTTATTTGGTTTTTTTTTTTTGGGAATATCAAAAAAACAAAGTACTTCCTCCTTAGCCATTTAATCCTTTTATTTTTGGCCAGTGCATATGTAGGTGTGTGCCTGTGAGTGAAGATACATGTTAACGTGTGTCCCTGTGTGTGCGATATTTACGCATTTTCCCACCAACCCCTCCGGACTTCCCCCCACACACCCCTCACTTGGCTGACTTGTGTCACACCGTTGAGGCTAATGAAAAGCGGAAATGAAACTTTTGTATTAAACAAGCGGGCTCCTTCTCACTCCCAATCTCTCAACAGGGTTTGTGCGTGTACGTGTGTGTGTTTGTGTGTGTGGGTGGGTGTGTTTGTCTGAGTAGGCGTGTTTGTTGTTTGTTTACTCCGTCTGCTCCCTTTTCTCGCCAAGCCTTTCAACTGCCACCACGCACAGTTTATAATATAAAAAACATCGCAAATTGCGTATACGCAGCGTGCGCCACGAAATGAATGCGAAACCAAATTGCCTCAGCCCGGAGACTCCCCGCCAGCTTGGCCTGTTTTTTCCGCTTTTCTTCTGTTTTCTGGTATTTTTCAAGCCGCCTGTCTTTCATAATGCTCTCGGATTAAATGAAGTCCTATTAAAATAAAGTAATTTCTTTCGCGGCTCCACCTACACGGATTTTTCCCGGCCTTTTCCCTTTTGTCTCGCCTTTCATTTTTCGCGGTGGCCCCAAAAAACTAAAATTGTACAAGGAGCCGGAAACAATGCGATAGCATTGCTTGTTAAATGTGTAAAATACGCTTAGTCTTCATGGCGAGGGTATAACAAAAAAATAAAATGGGAAAAAATTGCTGGGGGTTTCTCATCGGCAAGAGTAAACTGCGTGTTAATGGCCATGAGGAGATAGAATGGACGGGGTTGGTTGGCAGCCAGCCTGCTAACAAAAGGAAAAGCACGAAATATGGAAAACAGAAAGAAAAGCGAAATGGAAAATTTTATGCAAATAACATTTCATTTAGTTGGCGGCGGGGTATTTGCTTAAAAATGTGCAGAGCGAGCAAATATTATACGAAAAACTAAATAAAAATTAATTGAATTAAGCGATGGGCGAGAGCCAGAGCGAGGAAGTGCAGCAAAAGCGCAGAAAAAAACAAAAAAGAAAAACTTTTGTTCAGACAGAGGGACATAGAGTGCGAAAGGAGTCCGTTCTGCTGAGAGTTTTCATATTTTGTTTGCTTCCCCTTTTGTTTAATGAAATCCCAGCATAAACTGCACGGATTGTAAAGTTTTATAAGATTTAAAAGTTGTAAATGTAAATTTGAATCGGATCATGGCAGTTGAATATGCACTTCAAGTCTGTTGTTCCCGGGCATAATGGGTTAATGTTGAGCCGCTTCTTTTTTACTTTTTTGTTTTGTTTATATTTTTTTTGGTAGCAAAAAGATTTAAATGCAAACGAGTTAAGTTCAAGTTATCCTCGAAAGGATTAAGCTCGAGCAAACTTTACGTGTTGCTCAACTCCTGTGTAAAGTTTTTTTTTTATGTGCCTTTGCACAATTTTAATAATTATATTGTGCTTCCCGCCCCCTTAACTCAATTTCTGATTAATTTAAGAAACTTTAACTCAATGCAAAAACCAAAGCCAACAACAAGAAAACCAAAACAAAATATTAAAACAGAAGCCGCAGCCAAAGTTGGCTTGATGTAAAACTTTTTGCACCGCAAACTTCATAAAATAAAACAAATTATGGCAACGTCATTGCTATCTCAACAGCTTGTTAGCACCCCCAACTGGGCTCAGACTAGATCGGCTGCTGCTGCTGCCGGGTCTGGGTCTTGCTTCTATTTTTGTTCCTGTTGCAAAATGACGCCATCTTGCACAACCACATGAAAACATAACAACAAACAGCCGAGACGATGTGGCACACCACACAGGCAAAGTCATCTGCATCTGCATCTGCACTCTGCAATCTACATACATATATGGTTAGACGCATTGCCAGACAAATGCGCGTCAAGTTGACTGCAAGTCTCGAGGCAAGTCATTCACATTCGTCATCGCCGCGCCAGACTCCGTCAGCGCCAGTTGCCAGTTGCCTACCAGTCACCAGTTTCCAGTTCCCAGCTTGCCAGTTGCCAAGGTGCTAACCAAAGGCAGCCCCACCAGCAACAGCAACGGCGACACCCACACAGGACATCCCAGGCACACATACGTGCGACTCTCACGGCTGGGAGTCGTTCACCGGCACAGTTTGGGGGCCCAGCCAACGCGTTTAGTAGCAGCAGCAGCACTGAGAAAAATTCTAGACTATTTAAAACAAAATAGAGAAAGCTAGTTGAGTTGTAAAAACAAAAGATGGAACCTATATTTAAGAGAAAATGCACATAGCATACTTTTTTGGGTTTCAAAAATGGTTCAATTAACCTTAGAAAATTGATTTAAAATATCTTTCAATAGTAAAAAAAAACTATTAATTAAGAGCATATTTTTCTCAGTTCAGCTTGTTCATCTGTTGCAGTCACAAGTTGCTGTTATTAATCTAACACACACGAACTACAGAGAGACAGAGCCACCGCCCACATTATTCGCAGTTGAAAGAGCAACTGGCACTATGGTAATGAGCATGACTGTGGCCTTACACACGCTCCATTGGTGGCGCGCGTATTTTGGTAGCTGCGGCTCATGTTCGGCAAATGAGTATTTGGCCAAAATGGGTCTGTGGCCAATAAATCCAGTCACACCGAAGAAAAACTAACTATGGGCGTGCTTAAATTGCCGTTTAGGCATTTTTTATGAGCATAATTTATCAAAGTTACGTTAATAATTTTTAAAAGAGAGAGAGAGAGTGAGAGGAAGAGAGACAAGACAGCGTGGGTCGTTTGGTGACATAAAAAAACATAAAGTATTGCAATTTAATTTGCATAAATTGAGCAAGCAAGCAAGCTAACCACCCTTACACCACAGCCACAAAAATACAAAAAAAAAAAAGAATGTCAGAAAAATACCGGTGGAGCTTAAATAATTTCCAAGCTTACTTCTAACACTGCAAGCCACTGGCAAGAACAACAACAACAACTAAAAGGAGGCAAGGACAACGGGACGGTACAACAAAAAGGGTTTCGGGCAATTTTGTGCCTTTGCTCATTTTGCTGGCATTAAATTTTTGCATAGCGTAGAAAGCACATAATTTGAAGCATTATGCTAAAATATGCGTTCACTCCGCTCCGTTCCATAAAAGGAAGATTTTGATGTCAAGGGAGGACTGAGGAATGAGGAATGAGGAGCAGGACTTGGGTTGGTGCCTGGGCCTGGCAAACATTCTGCAAGAATTTTCCCATCCCAATGTTTCCTTCCGTTTTTTTTTTTTTCATCTTTTTCTGTGAACAATTTCATTATTAAAAATTTTGTTGGTTATGTCGAGTGCAGAGCACTGATAAGCTAAAAAAGGATGCTAGCTGAAACTGAAACTCCAACTCCGAGTTGGATTTACGCTCCTCAGATGGCGAAGTAAATTAGATATTTTTAGCCTGCAAACGACTAGCAACGACGAGCCAAAGAAAACCCATTTAAATCAGACACATTGTGGATGGAATATTATCATATTTATGATTATTACATCGCCTGGGCTCAGACCTACTTTGGCCCCCAAACAATTCCAACTCATCTGCATAATTTCTAAGCTGCTTAGTACGAGGTCTAAAAAGGAGAGATTTGTGCGGCCATAAGGTTAAGGACCAATGTTGGGCAAAAGTTGATTTTCACTGCCTTTAAATGTGGATAATAGACCCCTGCACCTCGAAGCATTCACTTCATATCGGATTAATTTATCGAAACTACAGAGCCAAACTGGCATTATGCACAAAATCCCCCCCTGAGAGTCCGAGACTGGAGTGCCCAAATCAGTAGGGTAAGTACTCGTCCGTATAAATGCGTTTGCATGCATATTAGGTGCTGGCCCATATCTCTCCATCCATGGCCATCATCAACAGCATCTCGACAGCATCTTAATTAGGAGTCCAGATGGGGTAAGTCCGCAATCTGCATAACAAGCACTTGCCTGGCTGGCTTGCCCTGTCTTAGTTTTAGTTTAGCTTCTCTTGGTCCTGGCAAATACGTATGCTCTAATTGGCCCTCGGCTCGGGGGCATGATCCTTTTGGCTTTGGCAGGTGGCATAACATGGTCCAAAAATGGGTGGAGGTGTGGTATAAACACTGGCACAAAAGGTAGTTGAATATATTGGTTTGTATTAAGAAGTTCTTTTATTATTATTATAATAATACCATGTCTGGCAATATTATTTATTCTAAGATTTAACAATTAAAAAAGTATATTATGAATGAATATACTATTGCATGAAATTAATGTAAATACTATATACTAAATGTGTATTAAAAACTCTAGAACATGAAACGGATTTTATATCATTCTTTTAAAGATTTCTGGTTCGTTTATTAAATTTTATTTCAGTGCTGCAAATACGATAGTTTGGAATTTTTACTTCTACTATTTGAAACTCTCGCCCCCCCTTTTTGTGGGATAAATTCATCGTTTGATGATGATTCCTGGCAACTGTGTGTGTGGTGCAGGTGCACTATAACCCCGCCTCAATAACCCCTTCTTGATGAGAACTTTGCCGAAGGCAAATAATGCCGCTGCATGTGTGCCAAGCCAAGCCATTTCAGCTGTTTGTTGTGTGCACTAAAAATTGAATTGAACTGCAGTCCGGTGGCCGGGGTTCAGGGGTTCAGGGGTTACTTTTTCAACAGAATCGTAACCCTTTTCGAATTTGTTATGCGGCAGTGTGCTTGCCGCGACCCAGCTATTCCCCCCGTCGTATCCTTAATTTTGGCGCACACACATGGCAACAAAAGTTCAATAGCCTCGCACACACACACACACACTGAGACAGGCAGGACATCAAAATGCAAGCGTTAACCGAAACCTATCCTAATATGTTTGAGCTTGATGCGTTTTCATGATGTTACCTGACTCCCGGGTCTCTGGCCTGCCCTCTCGTATGCACATTCACATTCATAGCCACATCCTGACAGGCATAATAATGACATATACACAGGCGCAACACACACCCCGCAAGCCCACACGCACACACACAGATTCAGATGTCAGCCAAAGTTTATTGCATTGCGACATTTGAGCTTCAACACTCAATGTCTGAGGTCTGCTGCCACTGCCACTGTCGCTGCCGCTGCCGCTGCTGCTGCCTCAACCTCAGCCTGCGTCCTGGCTTCTTGGTCCTGCAAAATCGGAGGGTTGCAAAATTCCCACTGCATTCGCCTGAGATCCGGCGGCGGGCGCTGCGTCAGCGGGCAAATAACAATGGTCCTTATGTAATATATAACAAGCGGCGGTGTACATAAGCCTTGCACCGCAACAAAAAATGAGGTCCTTGAGAGCTGAATTATTTAAAGGGAAATAAAGGAAATAAAGCCTAAGACTCGCACTAAACTAGAAACTCGTTAACTTTTCTATTATTTATAATATTTTCGATATTATTTACATCAACAAGGGTTTAATTTATCTTTATTATTCACATTTTTATATCCTTATAAATATTTTTAATATTTTTCATATTTTATAAAGTTTCATATATTATTTTGTTCATTACTTTATTTCTTTCCCTCAGTGTTTTGTGTGCACGCACGTGTGTTTGTAACGGGGGTATTGGTGCGTACCTCTGGAATCCTTATGAATCCTTTTGCATACACACAAACACCACGCACACACACACACTTTTCGTGCCCGCTGCGTTGTTTAACTTAATAAACAGACGCAGCGCAGAGCCGCATGGCTCACATACATACTATATAGTATATATGGCAAACGATCTAAAGCCGAACCATCTGTCATAGATACTGTCAGTTGATATTGATTTTTTCCCCGTTTCATTTTTCCTGCCTACACATATCAGTGGAGTTGCTCCTGCCGAGGACGATAATGTTGCCAATTGTTGTTCGTCGTCCGTTGTTTCTCGCACAACCTCTGGCATTTGTTTTCCTACCTGACTATTTGCATTCAACTTGTAAATAATACAAAATGCAAATACAAATGCATTGACTGCCGCCAGACGACAAGTCAAACCGAGTCAAAACCAAAACCAAGTCGAGGCAAACCGAACCACTTTTGACGCATTAACGTCACTTTAGAGAGCTACCCCCAGGGCCGTCCGCGGGGCGTATACGTAACGCGCGCCAAGGGGCAGAGGCGCATTTCCACTTCCATCCCAATCCACTTCCATCTCCATTTCAGGGCAAACAATAGCTAATAGTGCTACAAACTTACACCCACAATGCCCCGCACAGCACTCACATCGCCATTGTCAATATTTGCCACGACTGCTACTCCACTTCTGCGTCTACTTCTGTGGCCGCAACTGCGGCAACTTCAGCTAACTGCACCAAGAGCAACAACATCCATATCAACAATAGCAACAACAATAACAACAACGACGACATTAGCTATATATACCAGAGTCAGGGCGCAACATGTCGAACAACATATTGAACAAATGCATTTCAATAAGCCAACATCAGCGGCCAGAGACGGTGCCGTCATCGGTAAAAACCGCCAACCGCAAACAACACAGCGGCAGCAGCAACAGCATCAGCGGCCACGAAACAGAATGTACGGGTGTGGCAGGTACTTACACTGGAAAATATCCAAGCAGCATTTTATAAACTGATTAACTTGATATATAAACAACTTTATAAATAAATGAGCAAAATTCATTTGAAAAGGTGAAATTATCTTTTTATTTACCTCTAATAACCAAAGATGTAAGCCCAATAAACTATAACAATTCTTTGCTTATTATCTAAGTTATAACTTAGATATATGATAATATCCCTTGATATTTGTTCCCTAAGTGTAGGCAAGCATTTTGAGAAGGGCCCTGGCAAGAGGTAGAGGTTTCTGAGACGACAACGGAGCCGTGGCCTGAGACGTAGTCGGAGACGGAGGCTGGGCTTCCACTTCCACTTGCGTGCGCTCTGCACGCTTCAGCTTCAATTGTTTGCATTAAAATTGCACTTCAACTTCGACAACTGCAACAACATTGCTGGCAAACGGCAAACAGCAAGAGTAATAGTAAAAGCAACAGCAACAGGAAAGCAACAAGAGCAGGGCAAAGGCAAAAGCAACAGCATCAGCATCAGCAGCAGCAGCAGCAGCAGCAGCAGAAAAAAAACCACAACAGAAACAAAGCTGTCGCTGGTGGCAGCTGATGGAACCACAAAAACCCGACCGTAGCTAAAATAGCATGGCGAAAATCGTTTTTGATAAAATGAAAATGAAAATGAAAAGAAGCGAGCGAAATGAGCAGAACGGGCAAAGGCAAAGATTGTGGTTGCTACTGCTACTGCTGCAGCTTTTAAGTAAATATGCAAATAAAAATAGCAACAAAGATGAGAAGTTGGCAGTGACATGATGGGTAAACGATACCGGGAGTAAGGGAACAAGCGTAGAAAAAATAAATACACAAAAGCAGGAGAAGCAGGAGCAGGAGCAACAGGAGCAAACTAAGAGCAAGCTATCAAAAAGTTGCCGGCGGAGGAAGTTTCACTTAGATGAATCTGAATATAGGGGGTTGAGCCGGAGGCACTTCGCTTCGGGTGACAGCAGGGAGGCGCTATCAATGACAAATGTCAATCATATTTTGAAAAGCAATTCACAGAAGCTTGGCATTTTATTTAGCCGTCAAGCGAGGCAGAGTGGAAGGATCTCAAGGATGTCAGACAAAAGCTCGCGTCAAAACGAATTTAAACATTGAATGAATATGAGCCTTCCATTGTTGCCTTCCATTCTATTGACCATCCGAGTGGCCAATATGTGTTTACTCTGTAAATATTTTCATAACAGGACGACAAGCTTGTGCTGCATCCCTCAAGTGTCATTTATATTCCACAACTTTCAACTCTCTTGCAAAGTATTGACATTTGATGTCCTTTCCCTTCAACTAACTTGAACTTCAGCTTCAGCTTCACTTCAGCTTCGGCTACGGCTTCCATAGAAACTGCAACAACTGCAACTGAAGGCGGAAGCATCTCGCACAAAAGCCAAGGAAGTCAATGTATATAAAATTTTTAAGCGCCTCATAGAGCTTGATACAGGCAAAAAGTTTTTGGCCATGGCAACTTCCCTTTTCCGGCGTCAAACTCCAATGATGCCCGACGTCTGGACCGCATTTTCCGCTCTCTCGCCACGCTTTTCCTGGGCCTGTCTTGGTGTCATACAAAACCAACACAAAAAGCGAAGAGAGAAAGAAACTTTACTAACTGCTTGGAATTTATGAAAAGTTTTGCTTCCAATTTCTTTTGAGGATGCAATGGAACTGTGTTAATGTTTTTGCATTCATGTCCGCTGCAATGTAATCCAATCAAACTTCATTATTATAATGCTGTCAACTGAAGCGCACGCAAAATCTAGCAGACAGTGGTAAATTGCAGTCAAGGGAGGAAATTCATGAAAGGCGAGAGACCCATAGACAGCCAGCCAAAGGGACAGACAGACAATGAAAGCAAATACGCTGGGAGGAATGTTAAGGGAAAACTTTAAGAAAATATTACGTTACAATGCAGAGAGAGAAAATTGAAAGACAGAAATTGATACTTGTTTCGAAGTTAAGAAATTTGTTAATTAATTTGTATATTCCAACACAGGTACATTCATCATATTTCCCAAGCTTCTTTTAGAGAACTTCATTCCAGATCTAAAGCATGGATAAAACTTTCCCATTTTCATAAAAACAACTACTAAATTTGTAAACAAATTATCTTACATCATTTTTCCCCAGTATGCAAATAAAATTTCAGTTGCATTTCATGGTGTCTGCCCTGTCGGGAGCAGGACGCCGAGAGGGAAACTTTTATCTGGCATAAGTGGCCAAGGCTGAAGACTGGGCTGAAGCTGGGGCACAGCAGATATCACCGAGAGCAACAACAATGGGAGCAGGAGCCAGGGGAAAGGCTGGCGGCGGGGAAACTGAAGAGCCGTCCAGGCAGGCCGGCAAGTGCCATAAAAGACTTTAAACAAAAGCCAAATGAATGACACGCTGAGGATGTTGTTGTGACGATGACGATATGACGATGTCTCGACCATGGCCTACGACAACGTGATTTTTAGTAAGTTTTCGCCTCTCTGCCTACGTATGCGGATGCACACACACATATCCACTGCCGCAGCTACATTCATCCATCCATCCAGAAGTGTGTAAGCCGGTGGTCGTGTGTCAGTTTAATGTCTGCTGCCCGTCGTCATCATCATCGCCATCATCATCATGGTCTTGAGCACTTTAATGATCATCAGTGGAGTCGACAATGCCACCGTCTCCGTTGCAACTCCATTATATCTCTCCCTGCTCGTCGCGTTGCTTCTCTTTTCAGCGTTAGCCTTTTCTCTTGGTGATTTACGTCGCTTTCAAGCATGACGTCAAATTGTATATAGTAGCAACAACCAAAGCGCAGCAGTTTCGTTGAAAAAATATATTTAACAAATAACCCAAGAAACGCAGCAAAAAAAAGAAAAAAGAATAAAGCAAAATGTTGAGCTAGAAGTAGGTAGACTTTTTGATATCCTTTAAAAAGTATTTTTTTTTGTTAAGTTTTAGAATTTGTTTTTTTTTTGTAATTCTAGAAAATCTGTAGACATTATTATGATATGCTAGAGTTATTTTACAAAAATTTTAATTGAATATATTTGATTTTTCCTTGTATTGCATTTAAAATGATTAATTTAAGAATTATTTCAGTCAGCAAAATTATATAATACTTATGAGGTTTCTTGGTAGCAGAATGAAAGACATTTAAACAAAAAGGTTTTCCACTAATCTATGTATATATTGCTTAATTAATATTATTTTTTGTTGATAAATAAATTTAAATATTTTTCGTTTTCCCCTGTTGCATTCACCCAAAAACTAGGCAATAAAATTCATATAAATTCTAATTAACATTTATTTTCAGTTTCTTATAATATTTCAATCAATCTACAGCACAAGTTAAGGTTTTCCTATCTAAAAGATCGCTATAATACCTACTATCTGTTATAGTTAATTTACGTTTCCAAGTTTATTGGGTTATCCCAAAACATAATCAACTCTTAGGAGTGCCGGGTATAAAAGAGTTGAGAGCTATAGTCTTATATATTTACGCTGCACAGGGTTTTTGAGTGCCTTCAGTGCGTCAGTATGGGTGCGTTTTTCTCCTCTACTTGTGTGTGTTTGGGTGTGTGTGGGAGTTCTTGTATTGACAGTCTGAGCAACGTTTTACAATAGCCGCCATTATGGAGTGACAGGAGAGGGACATCGAGAGAGGACCAAGGCAAAGGGAGCGCTGACAAAGCGTCTTCCACAGAGCGTTTGCTTTTTGGCAGTTCTTTATTATGGCTTCCGAGTCCCTCGAAGAAAAAGAAGAAGAAAAACGTAGAAGTAGTAGAAGGAGCTGCCGCTGCAACCTCCTTTCAAGGGGGGGAAACTGTTATTTGATTGCCTTATCGAGTTTTATGGCTTTATTGAGTTGCGCCCGGGGGCGTGGCGGTGGCAGTGCCGCTGGGGAGGGTGGTCGCTAGTGTAAGCGAAACTAATGTACTTGCTGCTCCTCAGCTCGACAAAAGCAATCAAAAGGGAAATCGAACTTGAAGTATCATCGACTGTGCTGATGATGTCTTTCCCGAAAGAAGGCAAACTGAAAAGCACAATCGGTTCTATAGGAAAAGTCCACAAAAAGGCTTAACTTTGGTAGGCTTATTTGAGGTCTAAAGCAAATGGTGTGAGAAGTGGGGAAATAGTCTAGGAACATGAAAAGTTGCTGCTTTTATTTGTCATTTCTTAATTAATTTGAACAAATTTTAACATAATTTTTTTTTTTTTTGTATTTATTATTCTATAAATATTCCTTTATTTTTATGGGGATTACTATCTTGTAAAACTTTGTGGGTTTTGTTTTCCCTTGTAAGCTGTGCTCTGCATTTTGGGTCAAATTTGGGAATCTACGTTTGGGTTCTGGAAAGGACTCGAGCTTCATGCGTAATGAAGCAACCCTTAAAGTTTGGCACGTCTCAACAACAAAATGGGCAAAGCAAAATGCAAATGAAAGCAAACGAGTGCATTGAACTTCACAGCATTAATTCAGTTTGTTTGGCATCAATTTCTGTTTGAGCTTATTATTATAATTCTTACGTCGCATTATAGCTCTCATTCAAAAATTATATCTAAACAGTGAACACTTCAAGGAAAGGAATATAATCTTGCAACTAATAAATTGTATTCTTTTTGAAATAAGAGCTTTTGTTTAAATATATTTTTACTTTCCCATTTCTTAGTTTAGAATATATATTTAACATGAAAAATATATATTTAATAGCTTCTATAATTTAAAATATAAAAAAAATGGTTTAATTCAATTGAAAAGCAATTAGAAATTTAAAAAATTAAACCCGAAAATCCTTAATCCCTTGCTTTTCTTTGCTGTTCTCATTATTAAGCGTTCCCTGTATTAATGAGCACAGAACCCTCAATGACTCAGGCAGCAGGCGCCAAGCTCCTAATTTGCATAAGCACAGCTTCGAAATTACCAAAAACACGAGAACAAAAACAAAAAAAAATAAAGGAGAACATATTTTTTGCGTAATCAGCATCAATGCGACTCCTTCCGGTTGCTGGCCAAACCAAAGCAAGCCAAAAACGCACCGAACCTGTTTCTAATGGTGGGAACTTTCATTAACAAAACTGCACGTCGGCGACAAGCACCCAACACAAGCTGAAGAAAAAAACAAAACTATATATGTATATATATACAAAGAAAAACGAAATAAAAATATTAAGAATGAGAAGTAAAAATAAAAAAAAAATACAAGGCAAACTGAAACCGGCCGGCAAATGGCGCTGCAAATTTGTTTATGCAAACGACTCGCGGGGAACTGGAACTGGGAGCTGGGAACTCAGAAGTCTGCGGACCGGACGCCGGCAATTTGACCGAGTTAAAATATGCGCCGCTGACGTTTATGTTAATTTTTGTTCCTTTCCACCATACGAACGTGAAAGACAGAGAGAGTCAGCCGAAAAAAAGGCGATGTAAGGAAAAGCGGCAAATAAAAATGTAACCATTAAATGGCGTATAAAAAAAAAAGAAAAACATAATATAACTACCAAATGCATGTCACGTTGCCCCGGCTGATGGCGGTGGCAGCTGGCTGGCCCGCCAAAAAGCTAAACAAATTTGAGCCTCGTTGCTGCCCTTTTAATTGCCGTCGTCGCCGCCGTTGCAGTTTGCTTGCCACTTTTTTTTTGCCATAATGGAAATAGCTTAATATTGTCGAAAATTCATTGAGACAGCCCCCCAGCAATATACCCTCCTCCCTCCTCGCCTTTAACTCATTAACATTATCTACCCTCCGGGATCTATGGAGTTTCCAGTTTGTCTGCCTCGAGTCTGTCCTTCTGGACTTCTGTCCCTCTGAATGTGCTGAATTTATTTCATTAAAATCAAATTAACTTGTGATAAATGTTGCGAAATATATCATAAGAGATACGAACGAGCCGGCGAGCGAGAGTGTGCAGCAGCGGCGAACAATGCCAACCCCCGCCAAACAATGAACCTTCTATTTGATATTTATCTGCATTTAATTTTACTTTTTTTTTCTGTCTTCCACACACACGAAAAAAAGGCACGGGGTAGAGGGAGCACAGGAGGCAGCAGGAGCAGACTGCCTGGTTATCGTTTCCAGGAGAAATAAAATGCCATATCTGATTATGTAGAGCGCACATAAAAATGGGGGAAATGGAAGTTGAGCTCTCGGGGCAGCTGGGCGGAAAAAAAGGTGGCCGGCCATAGGAGATGCCTGGCATATTAGCGGAGACATAATGGACTGGAGATAAAGTAATGGCCGGTGCACTGGCCAATGTCCGAGTCCAAACCAGAACCAGGAGCATTCGCCAGTTAGCCAGCTTGCTAGCTCCGCAGTTTGCCCAGGCAACTTTGTCACAGATAGCCGCCGCCGCCAGTCCCCGCCAGGCTCAGTGAAATGTGAACTCTGCTTTATGCCAGCCAGAATCTGAATCGGAGGATGTCGGAGTGTCCGTCCGCCATATCAATGGCTTTGACAAGGCGAGCCAAAGTACAGCCAAAGATTCACTGATGAAACGATGTGGCAATTTCTTGCACTCGCAAAAAAAAAAATAGGAAACATAAAACACTTGGTAAAATATTGCAAAATTTTTTAAAAGATTTTAAAGAAATGTTTACTAAAACCTGGAATCTATCTGACTTACAGGCTTTGCCAATATTTAGGTTCCTTAAATATTTAATATTTATTTTAACATGTTGCCACTTCTTTCCAGTTTTTTATAGAATTTTTAACATAGTTTACCTGTAAAGATATAAAAGATATATAAAAATTAAGTAAGGTTTAAATATAATACGATTTAATATTATTAGTTCATATATTAAAAATACAAGTTTATCTTTTTTTTAGTTCTAATAAATAATATTCAGACATCAACCTAAAATCTAGTTTCTCAAGCAGCAATTTCATCTTATTTACTTTTTATTTTCTTTTTAAATTTATGAATTTATAATAAAGTATTTTCTTTTTCAAGTTTAATCTTCAGTTTCTTTGTTTCTAGTGCACCCAACTCTTGATAAACCTTTTCAACTTAATTGCCACATTATGTGGCAGTGTTCCAAGTTGATGCGTTCAACTTGGCATATTTCAATTGTTAATCCAGCAATTGTGTGTGTATATGTGTGTGTGTGTGTGCCAGGACCATCAACACCCCAACACTCCAAACATGTCAAGTGGCGAAAACTGGCAAAAGTTTCCCGGCCAAGATATCCACCAAGTTTTTGCCCCCATCAAATGGCTAAAGTTTTCTTGCCCAAAGCCAGTTCAGTTCATCTTCCTGTCACAGCTCGGGCAGCAAAATGTAATTGAAATGATTTATACAGTTCTCATTTGTTTTTTCTGTTTTTTTTTTTTGTACTCTCAGTCCGTCTATCTGTCTCCGTTTCAGTTTCAGATTCCGCCTGAGCTTTTGTTTCAAGTGAGATAGACTTGAAACATTACGCATACGTCACGTGTGCGCAAAATCCAGATCCTGCAGCGGTTGCTGTTGCAATTTCAGCCCCCTCATCGGATGAATATTTCACAATCGTCTGTGACACCATGCAGGGAGCAAGCGAGGTGCCTGAGTGGTCTGCTTAAAATGCAATTGGCAAATTACGGGCATGCCCGAGACTTGGCATTCAGCACGCGCTCGCACTTTATCATATCAATTTCAATTTGACTCGAATTAAGGCGGAAGCGACACAGAAACACTGACACCGCAACGAAACAGGACTGGGACAAGGACATGTACTGTATAAATAACCCAAAAATTGCTTAAAACGCAAAAGTATAATTACAATTTAGGCAATACTTAGCACAGTACACGAAAATGTGAGCCAGGGGTCTGTACTATAAAAGGCCTCCTGTCGAGGCAAGGGTAAACTGGGAAACAACACGAAAAAAAAGCAAGCAAAATAAATAGGGGAAGAGCTGCATGAGCCGGAGTAAGAGCAGGAGCAGGATAGGTAGCTGGCAGACCCTTTAAGGCTTGCAACGACAGACGCAGGAGACAACCACCGCCCGAGCAGTGATGGCGTGAAGTGAAACTGCCAGCCGCGACAGCTGAGCCCCAGATCCAGATCCCAGACCCAGATCCCGATCCAGGCACAGGCTCAGTCCCAGTTCCGTGTGCCACGAGCTCAACTTGAATTATGTGCGGCCCTGTCTGCCCCTATATAGCTATCAGTGTGTGCGTGTGCACTGGAGAAAAATAAAGGAATTACTCCTTAAACTTTTACAATGATTATATATTTAAGTAGAAAACATTTTCCCTTTGATTAGAAAAATATAACCTAACTAAACATTAAATTTTGCTTTAATATAAAAATTATTCAACATTCTTCAAGTCGCAACTATCCTAAATAAAACTAGGATCTAGTTTTCAGCAAATATTTTGTAAAAATTTCAGAGACTATTAACATTCTTTTTGCATTTTAAAATAACTCTCTTTGAACCAATTAAAATCTGCTTCTAAATGGAGTATATAATTCTTTTCCCGAGTGTGTTCGTGCTGCGAGATGAATGAGCTAAAGGAAGTGGCGTTGAGTACTGGCATAAGGAAGCATAAGCTGAGCCAACCGAGCGGACCCGAGCCACACAACCAGAGACAGAGACACCCAAAGCTAGAGACAACGCCAGAGCAACGCCAGAGACAGCCAGTTTATGCAAAAGACAACCGGGGTAACCAGTCCAGGAGGGGGGGAAGCTGTGTTGTTTCCCTTGTATCCCAGACCCATTCCTATATCTATTGCTGCGTACCTCTCTACTAAGTCCACCCCTGTCATTATCTCCCCACCCTTTTTGCCGACTCCTCTGACATCGTTGTGGAAGGAAGCACCGCTGCTGCTGCTGCTGCTCGCGCTAATGATGACGATGATGTACTGCAGGACGTGTTGGTTTTTGCTCTTTACTCAGCTTAGCTCAGCTCCGTTCGTTTCGGTTCAAAACAAATTAAAATCAACCAGGAAGACAAGCCTGGAATGCAGCCCAGGGATGCCTGGATGCCTTCGCCTTTACATGATAATTTTATGTTTTTACGTAATTATGTTAATGGATGGATTTGCCCGGCGCCCCGAACTTTGCGACTTTGTTAAACTGTAAAACTATATCAAAGTGTTAATTATGTTTGAGGGAACTAGGACCAGCCCAGAGAGCCGCCGGCCATTTGTGCAAGTAACTTTTTCTTCAACGGCTGCCAGAAACAGACGCTCCTCTATCATCTCAATCTATAGAGTGCCGTTGGTGGGATATATGTATGTAGCTAGCAGACTGCTAGAGCTACCTGGCACACATGTGAGCGCATAAATTTTGCGCCGTATGTCGGTGGAAAAAAAAATAGGAACAAAAAACAAATGCCTTTATGATTTGTCGCAAATTACTTTAGAAAAGTTCAGCACACCGGCGCTCACGTTCGACAAACAACAATAAATCACGGACCGGGATGGAGCCGCCGCCAAATGTTTGCTCCACATAACATATATCCCACACCACGCCACACCACATATGTATGAAAAAGTTTTGCAGTTGCCGCCACCTGTAACCGAATTTAATTAACAAATTGAATCTCCAGCGGCAAATGCAAATCGAATGCTTCATTAGGCAATGAAATGTCTTGATTCCATATGCCTCGCATTTGTTATGGACGATTTGGCAGGCAGCAAAAAAGTGGTTACAAATCATGCCATTGATTAATTGGCCAACATCATCACGGCGACAGTTAAGCTCCACACGCGTCTAATCTTTGCGCTCCCCCCAAAGTGATTTCTTTAGGGTAAATCGCTTTTAAAAATTTTTTTTCTACCATTTTTACCATGTTTGCTTTGATCGCCTATTTTGTTTGTCTTGCCAAATTTCACAGTAAGCCCCGAACCCCGGGGCCACGCTTTTTGGAGTGTCCAAAAAAGATCAATATAATGGTCTATAATTATGTATAATGAAAAAGGGGGAAAAATGGGAATTCCAAGAGGTTTTATATAGCAGTTAATAAACATTAAAATATGCACAGCTGGTGAATTTCCAAAGCCAGTTTGGCTCAAGAACAAAACCAATTATTTCCACACTTAAACGTCGTTTGTGTGATTTATGGCATGCCAACGACCGACTTGAGCCATTCGACTTTAAAAGCCCCAAAAAATGTAATTCCCCTTTAAATGCATTCGAGACAAATATGTATATATATCTCAAGCATTTCGGGGGAAAATAGAAATGAAAACAAGTGATGGTAATCTTCTTATATTTTTTACGTCTGCCGGTTATGCAAACACAAAATCAAATCTGTCTTTTAGTTGTTTCCACACTCAACAAGATGAAATTCTGGTTGGAGGGACACGCTGGCACTCAACCTGTTTGCCCCATAACTCATCTGGAGTGTGCTCTTCACGGAAAATATAAATTTTCCGCTACGAAATCCTGCCCCGGAGAGCCTCGAGCCTCGAGAGCCTCACCTGTGTCTTCTGAACAAATAGCCTTGTCATTTATTCGCCGGCCATGTTGCTAGGACACATATTGAATGAAAGAACTGGTGTCCTCTATCAAGTGTTGTCTAGTTTCTATAACAGCCAAATTGAGTGGGCTGCGATCTAATCTGGCCAGCGATGACACGTGCAACGTTGCGTATACGCAATGTGTCGCAAAATGAAACGTTGCTAAGTGGGTTTCGTTATTAGATGACCGCAAATTCTATTAGTTGGCCCGAGGCGAAATTAATTAGGCTCGCAAATCAACAAGTGGTGTGTGCGTGTGTGTGTTCTGGGTGTATGTAGTGTGTGTTGGTTTTTTGGTTGAGCTGTGATTTTGACTCTCGCCGTCTTGAATGAAATGAAATATTCATTTGTTGCTGTTGTTCTTGTTGTAGCGCTGCCAATGTCCGGCTCTGGTTAATGCCGGCGCAAAATAAAAACCAATTAATTAAGGCCAAATACAATGTAAACACAATGAATTGAAGGGAGGCACAGGCCACAACGGCAGAGCCCAAAAGAATCATTGCATAATGGCTGTCTGGGTAATTTACGTTACGTATACGCACTATGTGACGATGTCCAGATGAAGAAATATATGTTAAGTGTTCTCTTTTGGTAGGATAAAATAATATAAGTAATATTAATAAATTAATTAGTTAATTATTAATAATATAACAAAAAATTTAGTATACCATTTTATTATATATATTTATTATACATTTTATTTATTTAAATTAGACCATAAAATTCACATTTAAATATTTTTTAATTATGTAAATCTCTTTCTTTCTTCCTGTGCATCCCATTGGCTTCGGCTTCAGTTCCAGCTCCACTTATTATGTAAGCGAGCATTAAACTACTTGCATAAATCACTTGCCTGGCAACGGACACAGCCTTGGGACCCTGGCGGTGATTAATTATTGGAAAAACTGCTACAAAGGACTCGAGTCTGCATCCGAAAGCATTTCTCTCATCCCTTTTGATATCGCTGCTGCCCATATCGCCGCTGCCTGCCATCGATATATGAAACAAATATGGAATGTTTTTCATTTCTCGCATAATTCAATTGATGTTGGCATTTCCATTTAAAAGCAGCAAGAGAAAAAAAATCGCAAAGGTTCAAAAATAAAATTGAATCATATATAGTACGCACTTGCCGGCTCAACACAATAAAATCCCCAACCACATCATTGCCATCATTACACTGGAGAAATTAAATCCTATTTTAAATTAAAAGCTTCTACATTTAATATTAGTATAAATACATTTTCGAATCATTTATATAAATTGGTTTGAATAATAAACTTTAAGATTAACTAAGAATCTAAATTTTAATTTATTTTAATTTTATTTAACTAAGATTAACTAAGAAGCAATAATTCTAAATTAATCTTAATGTTTATTATTAAAATAAATTTATAAAAAGTTTGAAAAATATTCCCAAAGTTTACAACAAACTGGAAAAATCCCTTAATTTTCCTAGTATGCTAATTGTTACATGCAAAAACCACTATGTCACTGATGTAATCTTTATTTATTTTTTTTTTTGGGGAATGAAAAATTACCAAATTAATGACCAATTTCGGTGATTTTTCCCTCTGTGCAACCAGCAGCGGCAACGCTCCCCCTCTGCATCTGAGCGCTTTACAGGCCCCAAGGCTCGGTTGTGTTGTTGCTGGTCCTTCCCGAGGGCAATATGACAATTAGTTACCAAAGCAACAACAGAAATACCTACAAATGACAGCCAAATACACAGAGGAGCAGCAGCAGTGGAGTCTGCACCTACACAATTCGGGGAGTTGGGCTCAGCGCACAGAGCACGGAGCACGGATCACGGAGGACATGGGGCGGCGGCACACACACCGCACAACATGGCCGCATGGCAGCCATTTTGATGGCACCAAAGGACACTCAATGGCAACAGCGACACGGCGAGGTTTTTTTTTTGGGTATGGGAGAGCGATACATTTAGTTGATTTTTCAGAGGGAGCACAACCATTTAATTAGAAAATACGTATACGCCCCGCCTGGTACGTGCTGGCAACCACGTGCCGGCGCCGCCTGCGCATGTTGCCACAACGACAGCACGAATCCTGTCAACTAATTCATCAATTTTTCGTCCCCCATTTCTTTACAAATTTATTTTTAATGATTCCCAGCCAGGCTAGATTGCCTCTTCTTGAAGCTCATTTTATTAGCTCTCCAATCCACTGTATAGAGTTAATTTTGACTTAAAGAGCATTGCCAAGGAGGAAGCTTAATTAAGACAAGTTGCACAGTGCTCGAAAGTAATTAGTTCAGATATTTATTACAATTACCTGTCAGCGAGTGCACTTGGAAATGCGCGTAAATGAACTTTGCTGCGTCAAGTCGTGCACTTGGCTTAAACTATGTTAATTCGTGCGATAGTTTGTCGTGGCTCAAAATGTCAAATGGCCGGCATCTATACAGTGGGGCCAAAAGTATTCGGCCTGGCCTGCTGATAAATGGCCCCGTCGAAATGAAGGAGGGAGAACACCTAGTAAGCATGACCACCAAAAACTTAAACTAACTTGTTATACCCAAAAGCTGGAGGAACCCTATTACCGCAAAGATAAACGAGCTCATTAAATATATCGTTTCGAAGAGTTGGAGGAACCCCCAGAAAGAAATACATTTCGTGGCCGAAAACTTCTCAATTTTTTTTTGTCGGCCATTAAACGTGCCGGCCAAAGGGCATAACCACAGAAACATGAAAAAAAAAGCACACGCAGACTAAAAACATTAAAAAATATTTCCATAGTCTCGTAGTTATCGTGGACTTTGTACTAGGCCAAGTTCTGGTATCGCAACACACAATTTTTGGGCCATTAAACTCACTGTGCCAGATTATTAGCCAAGATCCAAGCTTAGCTGTAATGTTAATTAAAACTTTATCTCTGCGCCATCCCCCTCTGTAGACTCTTTGCGAAACTAATTTGCAAACAAAGTTAATCACGTTTCTCGCATTGATATCCAATATAAGCCGCAATGAATTCTAAATACTCGTGCATATCGCATATTTATGCAAATGAGCTGCGAGCGAGCTAATTGAGTATTAATTAAATAGCTGCCGAGAGTGCCTAAGCTACATGTGTAGTGAGTGGGATTAGGCTTTGTCAAGAATCAATATCAACTACGGCAAATGGGAATTAAATCAATTATGCCAACAACAATCATTGTCGAGAAACTATTCGCTTACACGAAGGAATACACACACAGATGGATTGTTTTTGGATGCTTGTTGTTGAGTGTGTATGAGTGTGTATCTGCTGGATGGTTGGATGGATGCCTTATAAGCCAAGCAGCAAAGCAATTTGCATAAACAATTAATCATGCAAAGCGCGAAACGTGCACAAAATTCGAAAAGAACATCAAACTAAATTTAGTTGTGCCACGATGAGGAAAACTGTAGCATATACTGGCTTCCTTCAACTGAAGCTTGTCTGAAATTCATAGAAATTGCACCGCATATGATTCAATTTCGCCTTTCAGCCAGCAACTTGAGCCGAGGAGCCGAGGAGCCGAGTTGAGCCTGCCAGTAAGCCCAGGCAACAGCGCCAATAAACGTGGCCCAAAAGAATGCAGTCCGAAAACCAGTTTAGCGTACAGCCTGTGGACTTCTCGATCTCCAAGCCCGCCGAGCAGAGCCACTATACACCGAAAAAACACAAGAGGAAAACAAACAAAAAGGCCACCAATAAAAGCAACCACAGCAGCAGCGGTAGCAGGCACAGCCACACAGAGAGAGCAAAACATAAATTTACAAACTTCATATTCTCGGGGCATCAAGAAATCTATCTGAATAATTAACTTTATGGGTTTTTTGTTTTGTGGTTTGTAACTAATAAAAGTTAAATTTTCTTTAAATATTTAATGCATTATATAAATCAAAATATAATCTAGAAAACATTTAATTAACATTCATCATCTGTAAAAAAGAGTTCACTTAAATCCTTGCTTGAAGGATTCAAGCTCAACTCATCTAAAGCCTCTTTTACCTCTTTTTCGCAGGGTAATTTATCAATTTATCTACAAAAAACTAACCTAATTGATTACACATTTTTTTAGGTGTTCTTACAGTGTGTCCTACTAGCAACCGGCAACAACAACAAGTGAACCAAATTCTTTTTAACGAGCTTGCACGAACATTTGATCCCCAGACCCAGAGCAGCAGGTAAGTGGGGTTTTGCCAAAAAGCACACCGAAAAGGAGCACAAAAATAAAAATTGAAAACCAAAAAAGCGCAGGAAAAAACGAAAAAAAAAATACAGCAGAAAAAAAATATACGAAAAATATAAGAATGAAAAAAAAAGAGGGGAGAAAAAAAAATCGGCAGTTTTAGCCATGGCCAAAGCCAAGAAGTGTTAAACCCGAGCCAAGTTTTTGCTTGGCCTGTCCGTGTCCGTGTTCATATCTCGTGTCAATTTGCAAGCTGACTTCTTTTTTATTTATTTCTTTTCCGTGCTCTCCATTTATTTAATGCTTTTTTAGTTGACTTTTGGCTCTCGCCTTTTTCCAGTTGATCTTTTCTTTTTTGTTATTCGGCGCAATTTAATTGCAAGCGGGGCACACCCTTAGCACACACACCTACCAGCTCGTCTCAAGCCGGGCTTCTTGTCTCCTTTTCGGTGAATATTTGCTTTTTTTTTGGTTGAATTCTTATATCTCTTTTTTTCTGCACAATTTTCGTTGCTCTTGCCACGCTTGGCTAGGTTCCTAAAAAATGCCTGAGACACATGCAACGCCCGCAGATAGTAGACGGTGGACGATTGGGCACGGTAATGGCCATGGCTAAATATAATTATATATTTATGAAATTAAGCAAATTATGCTAAATGCATTTTATTATTTAGTTAGCCGCACCACCGCCGAAACATTTGCTGTCGGCCACTTCAATCCGCAAAAGCCGCTTCATTCATGGGATTCATGGGTTGGAGTGGGAGCTCAGGTTTGGGAGTTGGGTTCCGGGAATGGGAGTGGAAGTGGGACTAAGAATGGCACTGCGATTGGGACGATGAATCCGCCAAGGTGGCGGCAAACGAACCAACTTTGGGGGACACAGACTGGGATCGGCCTGGCTCTGGCTTTGGCCTGGTCTGTGGTGTTGATTGGTAAGCGTGGAATACAAATTAATAAATTATACATCAGTCTCTTTATTTTTGCTTTATGTACTTGGCCTTTTCTCCGCAATTTTTGTATTTAATTTATGCCTCGAAAGTCCCAAGATATTTGGCATAAGCGTTCTCAGGAATTCCAAATTATTTGCCTTTTTGAAGGAAACTTCCAATTAAATCAAATCAAACGCTTCAAAAACCACCTACATTAATTAGGTGTTTGTCTCTAATTAACACATTATTAATAGGCCCAACTGAAAGTTCTAAATCACATTTTAGCAATTAAAAAAACAGATTTATGAGCCTGCTGTGAAGTTTCAAATCAAATTTAGCTGCGTAGCTGCAAAACATTCAATTATGATAAATGCTTTAAACGACTAATGTGAAAAATTCCATTTTCCAGTTCATTGAAGCTCAGTTTATTATGCATATAATTAAATTTATTAAATGGTAACATTGATTTCTCCCAGCGAAACATGTTTTGCATATTTATTTTGGCTTTTTTGTATCACAAATATGTTCAAATTCAATTTCATGTGAAGCACTCGAATGAATAACATCTTTTGACATACCGACCGACCAAAAACAAGACTTATGACTACACACAAAAAATTGCCATTTAATGCGAATAATCAAGTTTGTATAGCCAAACATTTATTTTTGCCATTTCTCGCTATTATCACAATTTATGGTATAAATTTAGCAAGCTGCCCACACTAAAAACTTTACAGATTTGGTAAAGAAATCACAAAAAATAAAAAAAGGGAGAAGAAAAAATTTGTTATGAAGGCAAAGCATTTCGCAGACATGAAATTGAATGCCAAAATATTTTTACTTTTCATTCTTTTCGGTGGGTAGTATTATTTTTATATTTTTTTCCCTCCACACACACAGCTATCACCCAAAATGGGCCACTCCATTTTTGTCAATTGATTCGCCTGTCTGGCTCTTTCAAATACGCATTAATTTCATTTATTGCAATCATCATGGGTTGTTCCTGTTGTTGTCATGGTGAGAAAAAAAAAAAAAGCCAACGCAAACCTGAAACTTAGACGGAGAAAATTTCTCTAAGGGGGGAAGGTACACAAGCTGCTGACCAGGCGGAAATCTGTGAGGTGGTGGCATTCCTGGGCACTGATTGTGTTGATTACGCTGACCCACTTCGACTGCCAAGGCTCCTCCTCCTCTTCTGGTTCCCGGCGGAACTCGTGTGTACTTTTCGCCACCACCACCACATCCCCTCCTCTGCCCATTCGGTCTCTAGTCAAATTCAATGAACTCGAAACTGGCTGATAATACTCGCAATACTAATAATAATAGTAGTAATAATGTTGTTTTCAAATGACAGCACAGACACGGGCGGAAAAAGAAAGTAGAAAAAAATATGGAAAAAGGAAAAGAACTAGAGGAGCAGCGTTGTCACTCAAAGTTGAACAAGAGAGTAGATAAATGACATCGGCTAGCCGCCAGCCAGTACCCTGTCCAGTTCGTCTTTAGTATTCCTGACCACTCCTCTAGACACTTAAAATAGTTTTAAGTATAAATCGAATTTCTTTCTTATTTATTTTTTGGATTTTCTTTATTTTATCGATTTATTATCACTTCTTCTGATTGAGTTCTAAAGTCAGAATATAGTTTTTGCAGTTTCACTGTTTTGTATATTTTAATCTAGAATTAAGACATGCTTAAGACTAAGAAATTTCCCTTTAATCGAATTTTTAAATATAAATAAAAATTGGTTTATGAGTAAATGTTTAATTTGTTTGTCTAATTTTCCGATTGAACATATTTTTGTTGTTTTTTTAGAGTATCAAATCTATCTAAGAGAAAATATGATAATTGCCACATGAATTATATAGGAAATGTATATTGAACTTCGTGAGAATTATTATTTACATTCTCAATACATCAATATTTTCTGTCATGTCTAATTTCAATTGTTGTTTTTTGTAAAAGAATTCAAGAAATCTATAATTTAAATGGATTTCAAGCTTATAGATAGTTTGCATGATTTTATAAAGGTAAAAAAATATAGATATAATATGGTATATATAGTATATAGCTATAAGTATTCTTTTCTATTTATTTCAAATATATCGATCACAAATTCTTACTAAATTTTATATTCCATATACAGCTTTATTTTTATTTTATTTCCTGTGCATTTCTGATATATTTTCGCATCACAAGCGTTGAGTTCACCTAACAACAATAACAAACTACTTGAAAGTCGCGTTTATTTTTAATAGGACCCCAAAAACACACACACACAGAACAGGCTCCCACAAATTGTTTTGTTTTCTTGGCCACACAGTGACTAGGCAAAAAACAAAAAAAAAGTTTACTAAAAAGAAAAAAAAAGAACTTACAGGCCACCACCCCTCACAGCCTCTCTCTCACCCACGTCAACTATGAAATCTGCTTTTATGCTCGAACTGACTGAACATATTTCGTTGGCTCGAAATAGCGACACAGGTAAGTGTATTGGAGGGATTCCGGGGGGGTTTTCGGGGAAGCACTCGCCGCCTATCGAAATGATCGGACACAAAGTTCTTTGCCATTGGCGATTTTTTGTTTACTTCTTTTTCAGCTTTTTTCAGTTATTGTTGTTTTGCTTTGTTTGTTGTTGGAGTTGGCTGCAACACAACCAAAGCGTCAATTACCGCCAGTGTCTGTCTGTCCACCTATCCCATGCCCCACCATCACCGCCACCCGCCATCCGCCACTTGTCTCTATTTTTTCGCCAGTTGTTTGTCAATAATATGCGTCATTCTAATACAAAAAAATACAACAAAAAATAAATAAATAAATAACACACAAAGAGAGAGGGGGGAGAAAAAACTCGGCTTACACGTGGTACTACTTTTAATGGATTTTATTTGTACTTGCCACCGTCGACCGGACCCCAAAAGAGGGCGAAGAAGGGGCAGGTTGAGGCAGAGGGGAGTTGCAGGGCCAGGTTCAAGTTGTAAGTGCTATTTTCATTGTTGTTCGCAAAGTGTTGCTGGACTGTTGTGCGTAAAGCAGTCAAACGAACAATGACAAACAATATTTGTTGGCCAGGCCAGGAGGCGGTGGGTTGAAGTAGATAAATGAATTCCGACATAGGAAAGAACCACTCAAATTGGTTGGATTTGTATTGGAAGAATGGCCAAACAATTGGGCATGTGTGAAGCATGTGCAAGAGGGCTTATAAATCGAGTCACTGGAATCACGAATGGAATGAGTGATTGCGACCAGTCAAAATACAGGTAGAAACATTTGAACTCTTCTGCAATCGGAATTAAAATAATAATTGTTAATGGTTATTTGGTAAATTATAAGTTAAGTTGAGAGAGCAAGGGTACTTAATTACAAGCGTGGTTTAAATATATATTTTGTATAAATAAAGTGGTTCCTTCTTTAAATTTTAAGACCTCTTTGTATCAAGGGTACCTCTTTTCAAAGCTGTAAAAAATATATTTTTTTTAATTTTAAAGATATTTTAACAATATTACCAGGCTTATTTAAATATATATTTTGTTTTATAACTAAAGTTTTTCCTTCTTTAAATTTTAATTCTCTTTTAATTTACAGTATAAAATCTATCTTAATATCCTTTAGCCTTTTCATTTCTCAGTTACCATTATTTATATATTTTTACAACTATCCCAAACTCTGGGCAAAGTGACTACAATTTAAACTTCTCGTTTATAAACTCTAAACATATCTAATCGCCAAAGAAATAATACAAAATTAAGGCTCTTAGCACTCGGGGTGGCACATGCCTCCCGAAACAGAGGAAATCAAAAGCGCGGCGTCATCTAGGCCACGTTTGACAAAGTTTAAACTTCAGACCCAGTTTAATTTAAAGGCGCGTTTGGCTATTAAAGCATCTCATTTATGGCCAGGCCCACACACACACACTCCCGCTCCACTTTGGCATAAACTTCAAGGCACGGCCGCCCGAATGGGAAAAAGTTTTCTAATGCGGCGCCACGGCTACGCAAATTCATGCCAACTAACTTCTAATAATAATTTTAATTGCCAAACGGCAGCACTTTGGCCATTACGGCGGAGTGGGCCAAGCCAGGCAGGAGTCGCCTTGAGTAGGCCTCCATTTTTTTTTCTTTCCATTTTTATTTTTTAATATATTTTCCCCCTCACTCACTTCCTCTCTCTGTCTCTCCCCCTATTTTATTTAAATATTTCGAAAGAAATTGACGCAAGGCACATGTTGCAGGGGCAGAAATAAAATTTGAAATTTCATGCTGACTAAGGGCGATATTTTCTTTTTTACAATTTTTCCATTTCTTCCATTTTACTCCTATTTTATGTATATTTGTTGCCCCGTTCAACTTTCTATAAAATTCGCAGAGAGAGGCCTTAATATGCTTATGTGGCTTTGCAGGCGGAAAGCCAAAAATCATACATCACATGCGTGCCCATTCACATGGCCTATTTAATGCCAATTTTTTGGAGTCAAGTTTACGCCGTGACATCTCTCACCTGTAAATGAATGACATTTCATGTTTTTTTTTGTTGTTTTTATTATATAGTAGCTATCAGACGCCTTTTATTAGTCTGCTTTTTGTCTGGTGCGGCGAGAAAACGTTTTCTAAACAACTTAATTTTCATGATGAAGTAGTAAACAAAAACTTTTGTCATCGCTGTCTAGACTCTAGACGATTTTATAAAGAAACACTTTTGACTTGGCCATATTTCGTAGCTTGTCATTTTGGGAGTTAAAAGGGCGAAAGCGTAATCTATGATGATGTGAAAATAAAATATAAATGTAAACAAGCTAAATGGAGAAGGAATTTGGTAGCGGAATTTGTAAAAAATGTAAGTAAAGTAGCACAGAGAAGTTTAGATAATAGTTTAAGACGATCATAAATTTGTATGTGTAAGACTTTAAATTAATAATCTTATTTAATAAATTAGTTAACTAATTCAACTCGTTATGAAATGATTATTGTGAGGGATGCGACTTTTAATGCCAAAAGATACATTATCTTCTTCAAAGACATGAAGAAGACCTAAATTAGTACTTTCCATCCATTTTACTTAGATTTCTGTAAATTGTTTAAAGGTTCTAGATCCTTTTTTGACATTTCTAAGCACTTCACTGCGCATTTTCACACCTCTTCAAGTTCCTGCTTTCCCTCATTAGTATTCCTGGAAAATGGATGCTCTTCCGTCCACACCAACTGTCTAATTGAACTAATAGAATTCGTTATATACATATATATATATTTATTTTTTTTTCATTCCCGGCCACACGCGTCAGATAAGAGTCACAGCGGTGGCGGGGGATGATTTCCGTATAATTGTCAGGGCAAAAAGGAAATATGTTTTCCCGGCCCTCGCGACGACCCTTGGCGTTGCCATTAGAAGATTATGAAATTTATAAAATATTTTCCCAAAGATTTTTCTCGCCACGAGAAAGTAGAAAAATCTTTGCTTTCCTGCCAAGTGCGAAGTGCCGTCGGGGGAAAGGTCTGCCCAGAATTTTCACACAAACACAGCTGCATGAAAATGGGTGTGGGTGTGGGTGTGTGGATGTGAATGTTGGTGTTGGTGTTGGTGCACAGGTGTAGGTGTCGGTGTGGCTTTGAGGGGCTGTGGCTGTATGTGCGAGCAATCAGTTTAAAGCTGTCAGGGCAGCAGCAGCAGCGGCGGCGAGGATTTTCAATGAGGCTATAAACCGGAAACGGCTGCACAGGATCCTCTGGGCAGAAACAACGTCATCGTCATGGTTATAGTCATAGTCATGGCCATTGCTGGTGTCTCCTGTGCATGTGGGGTTACTTTAATCAGGAAAGGGAATGTGCTCAAAAAAAAAATATATGCATACATTAAATACATTGAAAATATAAAGTTTGGCAAGTCATTATAAGAAATGTGCATATAACATGGTAACATATGATATGTATAAGATTGTAACATATTCAAAAGAAGCAGCATTGTTTCCGGAATAAATAAATAAGTTTAAGGAAAGACACTACTCTTATGTTTTAGTAATTTTATTTCCTTTATTTGCAAATATAATATAAAACCCCCGTAATTTCATACAAGTATTCCAAGCTTAGTAGCTTGTTTTTGGTAACATTTTTTTTGGCATTAAACGCGGAGCTGAAGGACCCACAGAAATCCAGCTAGTTACAATCCTGGAATCCACGACAAAGTCTTCAGTAGCCACCACGCTATAACGCTTCTGCCACTCTGATTCAGACTCTGTCTCTGAGCGCTGCGGTTCGTTCTCTTTCGCACCGAATGTAAGCCGGCGCCTGAAGCATTTTAGGCTCATCGTGTCATCCTCTCATGCTCCCATCCTCCTCGTAACCGTCGTGGCCATCGTCATCATCATGGGGCACTCATCCAGTCAAGAGCGGGGAAACGGCTTGCATTTGTGGTCTGGATGAGCCGATTTTCTGTTTTCTATTGCGGCTAGCAAAAACGTTGACTCCTCAAGTTGTTATTTCAACTGTTTTTGCAGAAGCTGGCGGAAGGTGGCGAGGGGAGGGTAGTTTAATGGTAGGGGGTGTGCTGTTATTGCCATTCGTTGGTGTTGTTGTTTTTGTTGTTGCTGTTGTAACGCTGCTTGAGATGTCAAATAGCAGAGCGTAGAGCAACAGCAACAAACCGCAGCAGGAAGCACTTGAAAATTGAAATCCAAGCATTAGAGGCGCCAGCTATGCAGTCGACGTTAACGTCGACGCCAACGCAAAACGCGACAGAACCATAATAACAATAGTGCCAGCAGCCTTCAACAACAACAACAACACCCGCCATTACAACAACAACAACATCTAGTTAGAATAACAATAACAACAACAACAACCCCAGTAGAGGCAGCAGCTGAAGAACAAAGGTCCTCGGTCCTCGCCTTTTCCTATTTGCATATGAATATGGAGCACTTTTGGAGGCAGCTTTTTGGGTTGTTGCTTCCACCTCCACCACCAGCAGCATTTTACAACAACAACAATATTGGCGAGATATGAATAAACCAGCAAAACCCACAACAACAACAACAACAAAAGCACTAGCAAAGATCCGCAAAAGAAAACTTATTGCTGATGCTGTTGTTATACCCTCACCAAAATTTGGGATTTTCTCCTCCAAGGAATAAAAAGGTTTTCCCCAATAAATATGCCAGCCAAAAAAGGATGTTTTTGTCATCTTTAGAAAATGAATATTTTACGGAACAACAACAAGCTGACCTAACTAAAATAAACCTTAAGAAACTGGAAATATGCATATGGTATATGATTTTTAGATATATTATTTCAGTAGATAGTTTCAATAAAGTATTTAGTATTTTTTCTAGAATTTCAGATAAAGAAAGTAAAGGTAAATTAAAAATAAAACTAAAATAGAAAATATAAATGTATATAAAAATTAAATAACAATTTTAATATCTGAAAAGTTTATATGTATACTTAAATAAAAATGTTAATAATGAAGATATTTTGCCTATACCTTTTTTAATGCTGAGGTGAGTTAAGCTTCGATATATTAATATAAAATATATTTTATATTCGATTTAAATATATATAAACCCCCTTTTTAAAATCCTAATTTCACAAAATAATTTAAAGATTTACCCAATTTTCATGTTTTCATCTAAAATTTAATCTCTCAAAAAATCCACCATCACTATATTTCGTCTGGGTTACAGGTATGTAATTCAATAAACGAAAACTTTATGTGGCAGAAACGTTGGGAGCATTCAGCGTAATCCAAAGAGTATATAATTCTTCGATTTTCCACGGTTAAGACTCCATCTCTCCCCCCCATCTCAATCTTTTGTTGTTGTTGATGTCTCGTGGATGTGGATGTGTTGTGGGTTGCCCCATAGCTTATGGTGAGCCTGCAGTGTATTGCTGGCGGCAACAATATCGTTCAATGCTGCTGCTTGCTGCCATTTGTTGCTATTTCCATTGTTGTTGTTGTTGTTGGAGTTATTGTTGTTGTTGCTGTTGGGGTTTTTTGCTGGAAGTGGGCGCTAGATGGCGCCACACGCCAGCGAAAATTGAATAAGAGGCTCGAGTTGAAGGCAATTGCCGAAGTAGGCAGGCAAGCGGAAAGCAGGAAGCTATACCAATAACAAACATACACACACACACACACTCCAGGTCTGGAAAAGATATACACCCACACCCGCACTGAGTTGATGGGGGAAACGGTTTTGTGAACTCATAAAATATCGTTTAAAATACACCAACGTTTTTTTTTTCAAATGTTCTATCAATATGTTAACTTTAGCTAGGTAGGTTTCTGTGCTGATCTTATAGAAAATACATTTTCTGAAACCCTTTTAATGCCTTTGGCATGCATCTTTGACTAGCTTTTGAACAAATTAATGCAAACTATCTATCAGAAATATTATATTGGTCTAAAAGTTTTCAATTTAATAACATTTTAGAGAGTTAAAAGTTAAATATCATCAGCTAACTTGTTCTAGGTTTTTGCCAAACCAAAACTTCGTGAAATTTGCAACACATAAGCGAAACACACACACTAACACATAACAGGGAAAAGTTATGTAGTGTTCTGCCCCATGTTCCTTCGGATACCTTCCTCCGTCTGGGTTTTCCTTCCCGGGTTTTTCTTTTTTTTTTTTATTTTGCTCCGTTTTTGCTTGTTTTGGGTTACTTTGAATTTAATGGAAAATTTATTGACGACATGCCGCTTAGTCGTTTGACTTGGACTTTTGCCTTTGCCTCTGGCGGCACCCCTTATACCCTCCGACCCCGCCCACAATTTCACCATTTCCTGGCACCGCCCCCGCACCCTCTGCTCCGTCATGTGTGCAAAGTTTTCGCATTCGGTTTGCTTCGATGCCGGGCCTCATGAACTTGCCCATGCCCTGCATTCGAAGCGATTCTTCCAAGCAATTGGGGATAAATAGTTGATGATTGTATGTGGTCGTGTGGGGGGCGGGGAGGGGATTGGGAATGCCGGAGGAGGATCTGGCGAGGTGGTCCTGATGAATGAGGGATGACCGCGCTGCTGAATGTGTCTCGGATTGATTGATTGTCCCTTGCAATCCAATATGTTGCAGGGAATCGCTTTCTGCGGGTGGCTCTTTCCGACTCACAGTAATCGCTGGCCATTTGCAAGTATTTGATTTCAGGATATTGGCGAAAGTACAGCGCATTCCGCTAACCACTTGACAATTTTTTCGCAATATTTAATATTGTATTAGATGGGGGTTAATCTTTGGGAAAATGCTATGGGAAATTTGAAGGTAGAAATCTGACTTTTTAAATAATATTTTTGTGTTTATTTAAATGGTGTATGAATGCAGCTTGATGTCTTTGATAATATAGTATTTTTGATAATATAATATTGAAGATATAACTTAAATAAATAATAAATCTCTTTAATAGGAAGGTTTAAGACAGCTGAAACTGCTTTAATTAATTCAATTGAAATAGTTTGTTGTAGTTTATAATTCATTTAAGAGCTTACGACTATATTTTCCATATTTACAACAGACAATTAAATCAGTAAAACTATTTTATAGTGTTTATTATGAATTATTTATCAATGTTTTGCATACAAATTACTTATTTGTTTTTTATATAAACCCAAGTAAAACAGTCAAAGTATTAATTTTTTCCCTAATTTTACATACTAGATGTAATGTTTATGACAATCTTTATAGAAATTATGGCATCAATAGCATGAAAAATCAATATTCAAATGCCTGAAAATGGAAATAAATACCAGCTTTCCTTGACGAGCTGCAACTGTTAAAAAATTTGTGATGGCCAGCACATATGGTTTTTTTTTCTTTTTTTGGGCCAACATCAAACGAAAAACTTTACATTTTTTATTTGAATTTCAGGGAGCTACTGAAAATGGCTATATTAAAAACGTGGGAACGCGGCAGGTGGCCATGGAATGATGATGATGATGATGAGGGTGGTATAATTCAAGGAACAAAACAAATATCGCCAGGTGAGTCCTGAATTTGTCGTCTAATTTTCTGGGGCTCAAAGCCAAATCTTTCATCATGTTCTCAGTTCTCGAAATGAGATAGGCACCCGCCGTCATGCCTTTGACTTGTTCACTTATAATAAATTAGAATTATAACCTCGCTTAGCCAAATCAACGACGCAATAACCTCGCAATAGCCAAAGTACATGCAAGAGGACAATTCAGGGATTCCAGGGGGGGGATTTTGGGGGGTCGACAGCAACCCCCAAAAGGCGTAGAGCATTTGCCGAAAATAAAACATTCACAAAGCCATGGCAAGGGGTAGTTATCCTCGCTGGCAGCAGCAGCAGCAGCTCCTGCCTGACGCCACAATCCTCACAGGAATCGTGCCGCGGAAGACCGAAAAACTTTTCTCGCGTGTTTTACCAACTTTAATATTTCATGTTGCTGATTTTCTTTATGGGATTTGGCCGTGGAAATCCCGGGGACAAACACCCGAACACCCGGGACCCACACCCACACCCACACCCACACCCACAACCAATCTCAACCCCTTGAAACTCAACAAGTTTTTTTTTTCGTGTGCCGTGTACTTCCCGTTGAGAGTCTTGAAAGACCTTTTGGAGTGGAATGCGGACACGCCTGCCATGTTACGCCATTAGTTTATGATTATTGCCTAAAGTTTTGCGGGTCCCCAGTGGAGTTTTAGCTCGCACTTGGAATCAGTGTTGCCAAAAAAGTAGCCCAGTCAATAGAAAGAGGCCTAAAAAACAGAAGAGAAACTTTTGAAAAACTTTTTCAAATTAAAATTTAAATATCCATTTACCTAAAATAGAACACTTTTTTTCTGGGAACTTTTTAATAAATTATTTATATAAATATAAAACCAATTTATCTTAAATTTTTAATCAGGTTTTAACTGCTGGCACAACTAACAGCCTTTTAAGCCTCTGAACAAACCAAAACCCTATAAAATATGGCCAAAATAGCAACACTACCAAAAAACTGTGGACACAACTCACCTGTTGTCGGCTCCTTGGTCAGTGTCAGTCCATTTTGGTCGGTTAGCAGCAGCAGCAGGATCTCAATCAGTTGAATCACAAAGAGGCGTCGATTGTAAAACAAAAACATTGCAATCCCAACGTTGGTGGTTGTCACCGATTACGGGGCCGGGTGCGGGCTCCTTTCTTTTGGCCCAACCGCGATTGTAATTAATTATATATGTATTTATATATATATATTTATCGTATATATCTCTTATTTTCCGGTTGCGATTATTGGAACGTTAACAAACTCTTCACACTGGCAGTCAATTCGATTACCAAAAGCATTTTCCCATTTGCTGCTCTCTGACGGCGATGTTTGGCTTTTCGGAAATGGACGGAAATGGAGGAGAAATCAAATCACCGAATTTTATTTACTAATCTAATGCACACATCCTCATCCACCCACACACACACAATCATCGTCGCTCTCGCACACCCACAAAAGTATGCTAATATATTTTGGGCACACGCATAAATATTTTACGCGAGCAACAGTGCGTATACGTAATTTGTTTAATAGTCCGCACAAACATGACGCTAAACACGATGTCCCGGCGCCAATGTCATTTGTTGTCAGCGCTCAAATCGGAAAATTGATGGAAGTATGAAGCGTTTTCACGGTGGAGCATGGCCTAGGGGTGTGTTTTTTGGGGGGTTAGGAGCTACAGTCAAGCCTGCCATTTGGGGGATGAAATTATAAGAAAAAAAACAAATTTTACAAAAGAAAAGAGCATACAAAAATATTCGATAAGAATTATCCCATAAAATTACACACAAATAAGACCATAAAATTGCAAAATCATTTAAAAAAATACAATAAAATATTATTTGTTGTTGACGTTACTAGTATGTGCGAACTTCCAATCAAATAAAATAAAGTTCTACAAGGGAAAGTTAAGGTCTAAAGTTGTTTTTAATATTCCATGATTTACTTGATTACACTTTAGAAGCTATAAAGTTGTGGAAAGTTTTTACAAAAGCCAACCAAAGTTGGTTCGTTGTCGTTTTTAATTTAAAGTTATGTTGTTTCTAAACTTCAATTGGAGATAGTTTTACATGATGCTTAAATTTAGGTTTCTAGAAATATAATGTACTTTATATTTAATACCTTATTTTAAATTGATTTTAGATAACATTTAATTTCTAATAGCAACTAAAAAAAAACCTAAAATATTTTTCTTTCCATCAAAAGTGTCATTTCTAGCAGTAACTTCCTTTGATTAGCCTTTTAGCCTGTCCTTATCTCAAACCCATTCACCGCTAATTTAACATCCTCTCTCATCCTTTAATCGGCATTAAATTTGTACAGGCTTTTTGAGTGTGTGTGTTCGGGATTTAAGCTGCCATAAATTTGCAGATTCTTCTGCTCAGATTCTTTGAGGCAGCGCTTGCTGTTTCCATTACGCACGCATCACCATAATAATAATAGTAGTAATAATAATAATGATGATGCTGAGATGCTCAGATGCTGATGACGGTGATGATGCCACATAAAAGGCGACGGGGCACATTTCAATTCCACAAAAGGCGCGTGTATCTCGAAGATACATTTCTATCTCGAGTGCGCGAATTCGCGCGGCAAACCAAAGCTCGCTGGAATAAAAAAAAATCTCGCATAAATGAATGCTAAAATATATTTCGGCGGCGTCGCCATTACTATTATATATGTCGTTGTTGGTGTTGTTCTTGTTGTTTTTCCTATTGCTTTTTCAACTATCAAAGGCTTTGGCAAAAAAAGAGTGCAAAACAAAAAGTAATGCAAAGTAAAGTAAAGTAAAGCTCGGAATGTCGTTGTAGCACAGACGAAGTTTTTATACACTGGAAAAATCTAGAATCTGGATTTAAGAATAACTTTAAACTTGAGTTGAAAAAATTTTAGTAAAAATCAATCTCAGATTTTGTGAAAATGATGCTTATAAATAATTATATTTCAGAAGGAAATCACCTCTACCACTATGCCTTTGTACTTTTATTTTTATATTTTAATATTTTCCGTGGAAAGCAACTAATTTTTAAATTCAGAATTAGTCAAAATCAATCACTTATATTTTTATTTGAGGGATAAAATTATATAAAAGTTTTATTTTGTTTTTATAGAGTTCATTTTTCATAATTATAATTATAAATATAGGTAAAATTTGTTTATTTTTATAATTCCCATAATTTACAAATAAAGTTTAAACAATAATCATATTTTATATTAATATTGTTAAGCTTATACATCAAGATATTATAAAAATTCTACAATAATATCTATAAAAGTACATGAAAGATACTGTATCTCAACTTCAATTTATGCCACAATATATATTTATTTATTTCTCTCTGTGTGCACGTATGACAATTGGTTTTTTTGTTGGCTTTGCAAGAGCAGAAACAAAACAGAAAAAAAAAAACAAAATAATTCAATAAATCAAAAGAAAAATGCAAAAAGTGCTTGGCGAATTTTAAGCTTCGCTTTTTTTGCTGCCGGCGAATGTTTTGTATACAGTTGCGTTTATTTGTTTACAGCCCAGCGAGTTGGCCGCTTTGTTTACAACTTTTTTCATTATACTTTTTGTTTTTTCTTTTTTTTTGGGAAAATAAAAAAAATACCGACATAAAAAAAGTTTTTGGTAAAATAAAACCGAAAATTGGGAGATAAGCAAAAAGCGGCAAGGAGCTGCTGAGCGGAAATCATATTGGGGTAGTTGTTGTTATATAAAACAAATTGTATGCGAATTTTTGCACAAGCCACACACACAAATACGCACGCACACACACTGGCGCACCGGCAAGGAATCAGGCGCTCAGAAACGAAGGGGGAGGAGTTGGAGGAGGAGGAGGAGGGCGAAGCCGGAGAACAAACGAATTTCAACGACGCAAATTTCGATTTCCTCGAAATTTCTACCTTCTATTATGCTCGCTCTGCTCCTTCGCCTGCCTCAGATACTTTTTGCTTCGTTTCTGCTTCTTCATCCCAGCATCATATACATTTTGTTTGCGAAAAATAAACGAAAAAAAAAACGAGGAAAAAACACAGAAGAAGAAGCAACAGCAGCGCAGCTTACTAAGCTTTTGCTGCCGGCGTCGCTGCCGCTTGCTCCTTGTTTTTGCTACGCTCTTGCTGTGGTTTTTGGTTTTTGCCTTTTCTTTTGGGCCTTATGCATTAACTACTGTACTTGTACTTGTTGTCTTTTCTTTTCTTTTGTTTTGTTTTGTTTTCTATTCTTTCATCCTTTTTTGGCTGGCTTTGTTTGTTTGGTTTTTAAGTTTTTAAAGAATTTTTACCACCCCCACACAAAGGCTCTCACACACACACACGCACGCACGCTACGCACTTTTAGTCGCTTTCTCGGCTGCTGCTTCTTCTTCGCTGCCGTCTTGATATTCTCTCTTTGTTGTATTATGTCATAATTTATTTTCACACAGGACTAAACAATGCCGGAATTTGCACAATTGATAAAGCCAATGAATCACATTTCGTTTTCATTAGCCTCTCTCTCATTCTGTCCTCTCTTTCCGGCTGCACCGGCTCCTGTTGCCCCCACCGCCTTCACCGCCACTGCCTTTGTTGTCTTTTTTGCATTTCCGTTTTACGTTTGTGTTTCTCTCGCACTCACGCACACAGTCACTCGCAAGCACACACGCACTCGTACATAAATTAGGCGCACAATTCAATATTGGAGCTGCAATTATTGTAGTTGTTGTTGTTGTTCAGCTTGTTTAATTTTTTGTTTGTTGCACACAAGCACACCAGAATATCGCAAATTCGCGAGGGGCAAAAATTACTCGAGAAACGCGCCCGCAAACACGCAAAGCGGAGCAAACACGTCCAAACAGTTTGCCCGACGCGTCCGAGAATGCGAATGCGAATGCGAACCGTCGACAAATAAAAAATAAAAACCATTTCAAAAAACGAGATTTACCCGCCGAACGAACTTCGGGAAAGTTAACATTCGGCTACACTTGGGAAAATCTGCACCACAAACAGGGTTTATCCCTTCAGTAAACTACACATAACAACCCAGCAAAACTAAAAACAAATTATTTCACTTGTTAATTACATTCTCCGAATTTAGGTTTGTTTTTTAATAATTAAAATTTCCCATTAACTTTGTAATTTTAAGCAAACATTTCAAGTGTATCCACAAGATAGTAAGCAATCGGTTAAGCTTTACACAACCGGGTAAAAAGAGCGGGCGAGAGAACACTCGCTCTCATCAAAGCTTTGCAGTTGCAACACCGGCAGAGGCAGAGGCGCTGCTGCGAAGTCAGCGTTGGGAGCTTCCATTTTGCCGGCGACAGCAACTTTTGTTTTTGTTTGCGACGCACGCAGCCGAAATTTCAATGGCGACGTCGACGCAAGCAGCGGCCGCAAAAGCTCACAACGGGCTTCATGAATGAGATGAAAGCGAAGGCGCAAAAACAAATACCAAAAAGAATGAAGGAAAGTAAAAGAGCGGAACAGATGGAAAATGAAACGATACAAATTAAACGGAATTAAATACATTTTTAAAAGGCCATAAATTTAAATTTTATAAAATACTCTCAAGAATGTAGCAGAAGCGTCTTGTGTGTGGGTGGCGTAGCAGGGAGTCTTCCATTAAGCTTCTTTAAGTTTAAAGTTTAAACTTAAAACTTTAAACTTCCTTTGTTATCCTTCTCGAATCCTTTTTACTTTTGGAAATCTCTGTTATCCATTTCCTGTTGTTAATTAGTAAATACACAAAAAATACATTGAAGTCTGTCTTTATTTAACGCTCTCCATTACATTAGGTGGCGTGATTTTTTTTTACAATTTGCATTTCGTGTAAAAGTGACTGGAACCCCAAACGGATTCGCCACGGTCCGTGGCTCTACTACTGGCTAGGATCGATCCGACTAATCCGTGTCGGAGCGTGCTGTTGTCTTCTTGGATTTCTTATGTTTGCGCTTCTTGTCGCGATGTCGATCCTCCGGACTTGACTCGCGCTTGCTCCGAGTGCTGGGCTCTTCCTCAGCCTCGGCGGTTTCCGCCGCTCCGCCAACTGCACTCGAATTTTCCTCGTCCTGCAGCTTCTTGAGGGTCTCGGCCTTCAGGCGCTCCAGCTCGTTGAGCTCCCGCGTGGTGCGCTCCTTCTCCAGCTCATCGTCGCGCAGCTTCTCAGCCCGACGCTCCTCCTCTTGGGCCATCTCCTTGCGGCGTTCCTCCTCCCGCTCAATCTCCTTGCGCATGTGTTCTTTCAGCAGCAGCGCGGCCTCGGCTCGCTTCTGCATCTTCTCGCGGGCCGCCTTGTCGCGATCCTCGTCCAGGGGCAGGGCAGAGGTGAGCTTCGGCTCCGGACTGCGGGAGCGGCGGCGGCGGGAGCGACTCGTTGAGGGACTGCGGCTACGCGATGAGCTGTGGCGGCGTCCGCGGCTACGGCTGCGTCTGTTGTCCGGCGACTCGTGTCGCCTTCTGCCCGGAGAATTCTGTCGCCGCCGGCCGGATGATTCCTGGCGCCTCCTAGCAGGCGAGTCCTTGCGCCTTCTGTCTGGCGAGTCCTGTCGCTTTTTGCCCAGCGAATCCTGACGCTTTCCGCCCGGCGAATCTTGTCGTTTGCCCGGTGAATCCGGTCGCTTTCCCCTGGGTGAATTCCGTCGCTTTTTGTTTGGAGAGTCATCTCGGTTTTTGCTCAGAGAACGCTGCCTTTTCTTGTCTTGAGAGTCAGCTCGCTTTCCCCTTGGTGAATCCTCACGTTTTTTAACTGGTGAATTCCTGCGCTTTCTTATGGGAGACTCATCCCGGTGATTTCCCTGTGAATCGCCGGGCTTTTTGCTTGAAGACTCCTCCCTCTTCCTGTCACTGGAGTCCGCCCGTTTTCTACCCGGCGACTGCTGACGGTTTCTGCCTGCCGACTCCTGGCGCTTAGAGTTCGGCGAATCCTGCCGGCGACCACGACTGCGAGAACGCTGCGTACGCCGGCGGTCGCCGCTGGGGGGAGAGCCCCTTCCTCGGACCGGAGACAGGGGGAAACGATTGCGATAATCATTATCCTGTGATCGCGAGCGGCGGCGACGATCCCGATCCGCAAATGGGTTGCGTCGATTGCGATTTAACTGGTTCTGATTTTGATTCTGATTGGCCTGGCCAGGACGCCGGGACGCGGGCGATCGTTGCTGGCGACGTACGGGAGAATGGCGACGTGCTGGGGAAACGGAACGACTGTGCTTCGCCCTGGATTTATCGTCGGGCTTCCGATCCTCACGCTTGGCATTTCGATCCCGGCTGGTCGAGGCCTCCACCTTGCTCAGCGGCTTGCTGGGTGACTTCACCTTCTGCTCCTGCTCCCGCTCGGATTCCGATTCGCTCTCCGTCTGCTGCTCATAGTCCAAGGCATTCATATCCATTGATTTGCGTCGCTTGACAGGACTCTCATCCTTTGGCTTTTCCTTTTCGCTGGCCGTATCCCGCTCTTTATCCTGCTTGGCCCTGCTGCGCTCTGATGTGTCCTTGGACTTGGATTTATGGCCTGGTGAGAACTTATCTGGGGTCACTTTGCCGCCATAAGAGCTGGCATGGGAGGTCTCGAAAAATGCCACATTTTTTTGAGTTTTCGTGGCCTCCTCGTGGCGACGCTTTCGCTCATTCTCGCGTCGCTTCACCTCCTCCTCGCGCATCTTGCTCTCCTCCTCGAGACGCTCCAGATCGGACAGCTTAATGGTGCGTTTCTGGGCATGCTTCCAATGGGGTGGCGTTGTGCTTTTAGAGCGACTGCGCGAGGGTGTGCGGAATCGCTGAAAAATTAAAGGTAAAGTTAGAGGAATAGAGGAAGAAATTGGAAGCAGTTCAAACTTACAAATACGCCGCGACCTTTAACAATGCGACCGCTGCGCGAGGTGGGCTGAGCTTGTCTCTTCGACCAGCCAAAATTGTTGCGATTGCGATCACGATCACGATCACGATCCCTTTCCCTGTCTCTGCCTCGATCGCGGTCTAGTACCCGTCCGCCACGTTCCTCGCGATCCCGAGACCTGGACCTCTCGTCGCGCATTAGAAATCTGTTTGATACCTGGTAAAATGGCAGAAAATCAATTAAATTAAAGCTTATTCTTAATAAATTTTAGAGGAAAGCTTACCTCTGGTATCTCGTCAGGATTTATCTTTGTAATTGTGACCAGTGGATGTAGCTCGCCCTCTTCCCTTTCCTCATCATCATCATCATTGTCTGGGGGCAGCTGTTCATTACGGCCATTGCCACGTCCTTTTGCTTCATTCCTAAACGAAATGTTAAAAATAAATATTAAAATCTATTTAATCTCCTTTTTTTGTTGTAATAAGACATACTCTTCGCTATCGCTGGACTTGGTTGCCTTGCGGTTGCGCTTCTTCTTTTTGTCCTTGCGCTCAGACTTGACCTCAGCCTCACTCTCCTCGCTGTTGGACTCATCCGTGGCTGCAGAGCGCCGCTTGCGCTTTTTCTCTTTTTTCGCTAATTTAAGAAGATGTGAAATGAGTGTAAATCAAGTTTAGTTTGATTTTCTACCTACCCTTGGCCTGCTTAACTAGCTCCCCACAGTTGGCTATGGCTGCATCCTGCAACGGTCGCGAATTCCGATCAATAGGCAGCTCCTCCAATTGTCGCACCAACTCCTGACCGGATATAACTTGGCCGAATACAACATGGATACTGGAAGGGAAAGATAAGAAATAATTATTATAATATTTACATTGAAAAAGAGTTCAAAGAATGGGGAATGTTGATAGCAGATTTATTTCCTGTTTTGTTTTGCTTTTTTTATACCCTTGCAAGGTATTATAATTTTAGTCAGAAGTTTGCAACATCTCCGACCCTATAAAGCATAAATTCTTGATCAGGATCAACAGCCGAGTCGATCTAGCCATGGAAAATATAAAAAACACCATAACTTAGACCGATTTTCAAACCATTTTCATCAAATTTGAGATTTGGCAACTAATTATTATTCCAGTTTTTCGATTTTAATTTTTTGTTTAGATTTCTGCAAGGGTTTTTTGATCAGGATCAACAGCCGAGTCGATTTAGCCATGAAAAATAAAAAAACCATAACTTAGCCGATTTTTAAACCATTTTCATCAAATTTGAGATTTGGCAACTAATTATTATTCCAGATTTTCGGTTTTATTTTTTATACCCTTGCAGGGTATTTTAATTTCAGTCAGAAGTTTGCAACGCAGTGACATCTCTATAAAATATATATATTCTTGATCAGGATCAACAGCCGAGTCGATCTAGCCATGGAAAATAAAAAAAAACACATAACTTAACAATTTGAGATTTGGCAACTAATTATTATTCCAGATTTTCGGTTTTAATTTTTTGTTTAGATTCTGCAAGGGTATACAAACTTCGGTGAGCCGAAGTTAGCTTCCTTTCTTGTTTAAGATTATTCTACATCCACATTCCCCTAATGATCTTTAAGGGTATACTTAGTACTTACTTGTCCAAATGTGGCGCAGGCTGTGTTGTACTACAATGAGAAACAGAAGAAGAGAAAAATATTCTTTACACTTTGCTACACTTTTTGTGGGTTTGCAATTAGGCAGGTGGTTGTTGTTGTTGTTGTTTTTGTTGTTGTAATCGATGTTGTTGGTTTCGTTCAGCTGATGTTTGCTGTGGTGGTGGTTGGCGGTTGGCGGTGGGGTGGTAGTAGAGGCAGTTGGTGCAACAAAGTTTTAAAGGACCAAAAGGTGGTGACAGGATTTTGGCAAGCCACACCAACACCACAGAGAGCGATCACCGATCACCGATCACCATCACATTCTGGCAGATGCGCTGCTAGAGAGAGATCCCGATCCGATCCACAGACTCAGATCCGTTGCGGTGAGCAGCCGACAGAGAAACCAGAGAGACCAAGGACCGAAGACCAGGCAGGAGGCAGAAACACACACACACAGAGAGAGAGAGAGAGAAAAATGCCACCAAAAATGCCCTGGGATGGTTGTTTTGATGGTTCGACTGGTTGGTTGGTGGATCTGCCGGTCAGTCGATCAGTCGGTTCTCGGGAATCTGTCCCGCGGGCTACGGCTAAATGGCAATAGATTAATGAACAACAACAGACGTTTAAATAGATAAAATATAAAAGGCGTAGAGTTAATATTTGTTTGATTTTGGTGCCTGCAACAAAACTGGAACTAAATTTATGAAGGGTTTAAGGTCCGGACTTGGCCAGTTGGGGCCCAGGATGGGGCGCACTTACATAAAGAACTGCGAGCCATTGGTGTTCTTGCCCCTGTTGGCCATCGACAGCAGGAAGGGGCGATCGTGCTTCTTCTCAAAGCTTTCATCTGAAATTTATATTTATATTGCACATTAAGTTGAGAGTCACACTAGTTTTATTAATAGTTTTAGGCTCCTAAATACATGTTTCTTGTTTAAATAATAATATTCATTACTTTTACTTCTTATAAAACAATCAAAGAAGAGTTAAATTTAATGTTTTTGCCGTGTTTATGCGTTGATCTTAGCCATGGCCCACTGTATTGATTTTATTTGCAACCAAAAGACCCCCAGCATACACACACACACAGGCACAGGCACTCACTCACCCTCGAAAGTGCCGCCATAGATGGACTCGCCGCCCGTCCCGTTGCCAGCACTAAAATCACCCGCCTGCACCATGAAATCCTTGACCACCCGGTGGAAGATGACGCCCTTGTAGTGGAGCTTCTTGCCGGTAACTTTTCCGAGGCCCTTTTCGCCCGTACACAGGGCCCGGAAGTTCTCCGCCGTCTTCGGCGCCACATCGCCGTACAGCTCGAAAACGATGCGGCCCACGGGCAGGCCGCCCAGCGATATGTCGAAGAAGCATCGCGATCGCGTTGCGCTCGCGTCGCGCTTGTTCACAGTCATTATTTAATTGCCGCTATTCGCGCCTAAATGCAAATTAAATTCTTGATATTTTTTCACAGTTTTCGCGTTGCACAATGTCAGCGATGCCAACTCGATTTAAAACAAGAGATGGGGATAACAAATAATCGTATATCGATTTGTTATTAATTTTTTAACTTAGCTTCTCTTGAAATAAATTTTCGTTTGGTAAAATTCTGGAATTTTTATATGGAAAATCTATAATATAGCTTAGTATAAACTTATTTTCTCCATTTTTCCATCTTTTAACATTAAATTTGGACACCACCACAAAAAGTCAAATTCGAAACTGGGAAAAAACAAGGTTCGCCGTAAAGGAAGGTTTTTGGAAAATTTTAAGAATTTTAAATTAAAAAGATTTTGGAATAGCAAATTTCTGATATAAAATAAGCTTACGTGCTTAAAATATTTAAAGTTCTTTGATTATTGCTTGCATATTTGTATATTTTTTACGCAGCAATCGAAAAAAACAAGTTTTGCTGCTAAATAAGGTTTTTGGAGAATTTCAAGAATTTTAAATTAAACACCTTTTGAAATAGCAAATTTCTGATATAAATTAAGCTTAAATGCTTAAAATAATTAAATTTTTTGATTATTGCTTGAATATTTGTATTATTTGTATATTCTTTACGCAGCTACCGAAAAAAACAAGTTTTGCTGTTAAATAAGAATTTTACCAATTTTAAATTAAACAGCTTTTGAAATAGCAATTTTCTGATATAAATTAAGCTTAAATGTGTAATGGAATGTTTCTGTAAAATGTTGATAATTTTAAATTAAACTTCCTGGGAATACTAAATGCAAATCTTTGATATAAAATGAGCTTAAATGCTTAAAATATTGGAAGTTCTTTAATAATTGTGTTTATAAATATATTTTAGTCAGAAAATTCGAAGAATTCATTAAAGAACTCAACATTGAAAAATTTGTTAACCCCAAATAAAGAGGTAAAAGGTTGGATTTTTTTGTTAAATATTTTAAGCATATAAAAATATGCAATGTAATGCCAATTTATTTTCAAAATTATAAACTAAAACTTAAAGCTAATTCGCACTTTTAGAATTTCTTACTTCACCGATTCTATTGGAAGCATCGTTAGCTATAAAATCGCCAAAACCAACAACACTGGCAAGACGTGTTCTTTTTTGGAAAGAACAATAGTAAAAGCAAATAGTTTATCAAAGAAAAACAAACTAAACGACGAAATTCCAGCGTAGCGACGACTGTCGCGATAAAAGCCCGACAATCGCAGTGCAGCAGCAGCGACAGCAGCGCAATCTCGGCCTCAGCTGACCGGAAAGCTACTTCGGCGACGTGGAAAATCACCAGAAAAGAAAACGCACCAAAAAATGTGTGGAATCTTCGCTTACCTCAACTACCTGACGCCCAAGTCGCGGCAGGAGGTGCTCGATCTCCTGCTGCAGGGACTCAAGCGGCTGGAATACCGCGGCTACGACTCCACAGGCATAGCCATTGACGACCCCAACCCCACGGAAGGCAATGCCATCGTCCTGGTCAAGCGAACGGGAAAGGTGAAGGTTCTCGAGGATGCCATAGCGGAGGTGTGTCGCGGCGAGGACTACGCACGGCCCATCGATACCCACATTGGCATCGCCCACACCCGCTGGGCCACCCACGGAGTGCCCTCCGAGGTTAACTCGCATCCTCAGAGATCCGATCTGGAGAACAGCTTTGTGGTCGTGCACAATGGCATCATAACGAACTACAAGGATGTCAAGACCCTGCTTGAGAAGCGCGGCCATGTCTTTGAGTCTGACACGGACACGGAGGTGATTGCCAAGCTGGTGCATCACCTGTGGCAGAAGCACCCTGGCTACACTTTCGGGGAGCTGGTGGAGCAGGCCATTCAGCAGCTGGAGGGCGCCTTTGCCATTGCCTTCAAGTCGCGCCACTTTCCCGGCGAGTGCGTGGCCTCGCGGCGCGGTTCTCCGCTACTGGTGGGCATCAAGGCCAAGACCAAGCTGGCCACGGACCACATACCCATCCTGTATGCCAAGGCCCATCGGCCCCATGGCCAGCCGCAGCAGCAGACCTACCAGGTCCTGCCGCACGGCGATTGTAGCGCTGAATTTCAGCCGCTGGAGCACAAGGAGGTCGAGTACTTCTTCGCCTCGGACGCCTCGGCGGTCATTGAGCACACCAATAGAGTCATCTACCTGGAGGACGATGACGTGGCTGCTGTCAAGCAGGATGGCACCCTCAGTATCCATCGGTTGAACAAGTCCTCGGATGATCCGCACGCCAGGGAGATCATCACCCTTAAAATGGAGATCCAGCAAATAATGAAGGGCAACTACGATTACTTTATGCTGAAGGAGATCTTCGAACAGCCCGAATCGGTGGTGAACACTATGCGTGGCCGCATGAGGTTCGATGCACAAAACGTTGTCCTGGGCGGCATCAAGGAGTATATACCGGAGATCAAGCGCTGCCGGCGTTTAATGCTCATTGCCTGCGGCACATCCTATCACAGTGCGGTGGCCACCCGGCAACTGTTGGAGGAACTCACCGAACTGCCGGTTATGGTTGAGCTTGCTTCGGACTTTCTCGATCGCAACACACCCATCTTCAGGGATGACGTGTGCTTCTTCATCTCACAATCGGGCGAAACGGCGGACACCCTGATGGCCCTCAGGTATTGCAAGCAAAGGGGCGCCCTCATTGTGGGCATTACCAACACGGTGGGCAGCAGCATTTGCCGGGAGTCGCACTGTGGGGTGCATATCAACGCTGGACCCGAGATTGGAGTGGCCTCCACCAAGGCATACACTTCGCAGTTTATATCGCTGGTAATGTTTGCCCTGGTCATGTCGGAGGATCGTCTGTCCCTGCAGCAGCGGCGACTGGAGATCATCAATGGATTATCGCAATTGGACGAGCACATCAGGACGGTTTTGAAGCTAAACTCGCAGGTTCAGGAACTGGCCAAGGAGCTGTATCAGCACAAATCACTGCTGATCATGGGCAGGGGCTTCAACTTTGCCACTTGCTTGGAGGGAGCGCTGGTAAGGGCTAGATTTTGTTTTATCATAAAGTACACATCGCCTAGAGCTGGAAATGAGTCATGCTTCTCATTTACTTATCTTGCTTATCTGCGCAGTTGTTTACACAAAAGTCATCTTATAGAAAGTACACGTAAACAAAGGTGTTTTGTTAATAGAATTTTGAAATTAGGTTTGCAAGACGTGGCTTAAGATTGATGCTTTAAATTTTATTTAAATTTAACTCTAAGCTTAAAAAGTATTTGAATTCTAAGAACTTAATTCATGTAAACAAATCAATTAAGTTTATTTTTTGCTTTCTACTTAAATTCAGCAATAATTTTATTACAAAAAAATTCCCTTTCCCTAGAAATTCATAGGAATCCCCAGATACTAGACTTGCAAAAGCAAAGATTGATTAGCAATTTTTCCCAGAAACCCAAAGGTGATAAGCAGCTTATACTTTATATGATAACAAAAAATATATATACAGCATATATATACAATTATCAGAACTAATCACCAACGAATTCGGCCCACAGAAAGTCAAGGAACTGACCTATATGCACAGCGAGGGAATACTCGCCGGTGAACTTAAACACGGACCCCTGGCCCTCGTGGACGATGAGATGCCGGTGCTGATGATTGTGCTGCGCGATCCTGTCTACACCAAATGCATGAATGCCCTGCAGCAGGTCACCTCGCGCAAGGGTAGACCCATCCTCATCTGCGAGGAGGGCGACACCGAGACCATGTCCTTCTCCACCCGCTCGCTGCAGATACCCAGGACCGTGGATTGCCTGCAGGGCGTGCTCACTGTCATACCGCTGCAGCTGCTGTCATATCACATCGCCGTGCTGCGAGGCTGTGATGTGGATTGCCCCAGGAATCTGGCCAAGTCTGTGACGGTGGAGTAGGCTGCCATTCCCGCATCAAGAATTCCATTTTTAGTATCTGCCTGAGAATTCCCAAAAACTTTAGGATTTAAGTCAAAATCTTTTTGGTATTTGCACGGATTTAAAAAAGAAAAAAGCGAACTTACTCCCTTTTTTTTATGCTCTGTGCCCAAATCCGGCCAAAGTCGGATCTGTTAACCCCTGCATTTTGTAGCCTTACTGACCCCATTTGTGTTGTCGAAAAATTATTATTTGTGAATGTGCAATTGAAATATAAATATTTCCCAAACATTTCTTTAAAAAAATGTGTTTTTAAATATAGGAAAATTTATTAAAAGTTTCTGAGAAATTTTTACACAAGCCTGGGGATGTTACAGCCTTATTAAATTGGTTAAATAATAAATTTAATAAATATAAAAATAATTAAAATTATTAACTTCAGTCAGTAAAATTTCTTTAAAAAATTTTGGCCGTTATCAAAAATTTAAATCAAAGGAAAACTCATTTCCTGAAGTTTTTTTTTCTGCAGCCCTGTTTCCGATGCTGCCAGCTGCTCATTTCTCGGCTTTGCGCCAAACACTACGATTCCGTCGTGTGGATATCAGCTGTTGGCTGTTTGCGATGCCCTGGTAGCGCACTACCACCCTGTTCTTTTTCTTTTCGACCGTAGAACCACATGTCTGGTAACCGAGATTTTAATTTTCTTTTCGGCGGTATAATGCACCAGTTAATTGACTAATTGCGATTAATTGACAAGATCCAAGTGCACGGCGACGACGGCAATTGACAGATTATCGCGACCAGCAACGAATTGTGTGTGAATCGCATTTCGGGCGAAAATAATATCGTAACGTTCTCCCCCGACCAGCGCGTGAGTGAGTGCGAGCGAGACGCAGCGGCAAAAGGCAGCGAGAGCGAGCGAGAGCCAGTGTGCGAAGTGTGTGTGTGCGCGAGGAAACCCGCAAAAGTAAAGCAACAATAACAACACACGCACGCACGCACACAGACGCGAGCGTGGAGCACAACCCCAAAGTGCGTAGTGTGTAAAAAGTGAGCGTACGAAAACACAGAGCGGAAATTGTGTATCAAAAATTTGATTGCCGATATTTGATTTCAATTCTCTGATTTTCTGGTACGTATTTTTAGGAGTTAAGCAGTGGTATATTGTGTGCCTGTGTGTGTGTGTTATGTGTGACCGCGTGCATCTTTTTGAAATCCGAGTTGCAGACCAAAAATCAGCTGTTTATAAGTCAAAACCAGGGCGACAATAGCCACAATGCAGGTCGTGCACAAATTGCATAATACTTGCCGAGGACCAAAGACAACGAATTTATTGTTTACATCACTGGCAGCCAACAATAACGTTGGCCAAGAGAGACATTTGTTGTTTGTTTTCCCTTTGCTGTTGGCCCATGCGGCTTAAATAAGCTCTCACGTAAGCTCAACGTAAGGACACGTAAGACTTGGCATAGCAAGTGGGCAGGCCCAATGTGTGCCTCTAGCCCTGGTCAACACTAGCGTTGTGTTGCTTTTGTGGAACTGCTTCTTCTTCTTCTTCTTCGTGTTCGCTCTCCGCCTCTTCCTCTTCCTCCTGTGTGGGGCAAAAATACGAGTGGCCAGGCCCTAACCTCACTTCTTCTTCTTGTGTGTGGCTGCTGCATAATAATATAATACCTCGCTTCCATCTCGATTCGATTGGTCGTGCCCCGTAACGGACTCCTCCGTTCCGTTCGCCCTACAAATATCTAATATATAACCTGTGATTTCGCCATTAAATCCAATTCGCCGAGCCAGCAGCGTGTCAGTGGCTGTGGAAAATCGAGGAAAAGGCCGCTGCCGAGGGAGAGGCCCAAAGCCATGGCCAGTTCTTAAAAAATCATCGCACTCCTCGGCAGGCTTTCATTGAGTAAAAAAAAGAAAAGTTTACCAGTTCAAAGTGCAGTGTACGTGTGTGTATGCAAGTGCGTTGCATTAAGCTGAAATGATTAAATAAATATTGCAAGCTTGAGACAAACTCTAGATTACACGCAATAAAATATACATAAGCTTACCAACAACATTGCCAGTTCGCACAGTCATAGACATCCCATTACAGGCAAGCTTGCTTAGGCTGAAACTTGTGCGTGTTCTTGGGGAAAATTCAATAAAAAATTAAATACAGTCAAGCTTGCCTAAGTAAGGGTTTTATAGGCGTTTCCTTGCTAGATAAAAGTAAAGTTTTCAGTTAGTTTCATAAATTACGTATGCATACGTAATACACAGTCAGAAAAATATATTTTTACATTGAAAATGTTAGATAACATAAATAATTAAGATATAAATTATTAATATAAAAACACAGAGACATAGAGGATAATTTTTCAGAAGCCTTTAAATATATTTTAATGAAAGAAAACACTGTTAAAATTAATTAAAACTTAAATAAACCCAAAAATTGTACTTTTTTATATTAATGCTTCAAGGAAAACATATTTTTAATACTTTAGAATCCCTAATATAAATTCTTGTCCTAAATCAACTAACTTTCATTTCTTTTTCCAGTTTGAAAGCCGTTCGTTTGCCCATACATCCCGTTGACAAGGCCCGGAAGCAGCCAAGAGTTTTCCCGACCCCAAACAACGAGGATCAGCCGCTGAAGAAAGCCGGAGCAGGAGCAGCACATCTGCTGCCCACTCTGGAGAAGAAGAAGAACCCGACACCAAGACAGACGGAGTAGCAGCAGCAGCAGCAGCCACTGAGCTACTGAGGAGCATGTCCAGCAAGGAGGAGACGACGCCCACTACGGGTGGAGCCGCACCAGCTCCTGGTAGTTCGGCCACCACCTCGTATGCCAATGTGGTGCAGAATCTGGATACCAAGAAGGGCGCCAATACGACCAGCAACAACACCACCGTCATCGCTTCGACCTCTGCTTCTGCCTCCGTGGATAACAAAGAAAACCAGCCAAATCTAAAGAGCTTCAAGTCGTGGAGCGAGGAAACTGCAGCCGCCGAAGCAGCAGCAGCAGGGGAATCCATCGCCAGCAGCGTCAGCTTGGCCAGTGCTGGTGAAAAGCGTGCCGCCGCATCGGGTGGTGATAATACCGCTGAGAACTCTTCGGAACTGGACGATAACAATGACTTTGTGCCGGTGCTATCCCACCATCGACGCGATCGTAAAAAGGCGCGCAAGGAAAAGCCACGCGATCAGCCGCAGACCGGAGGCCGTGGCGATGGTCAGAAATCGCATCAGGCTGGCAGACGTGCCCCTGGATCTTCATCGGACGCACCTGAACGCAAGCAGACAGTAAGGCCCCGTGCTTCTCGTGGCGGAAGTCCACGCAAATTGGGAGCTGGAGCTGGATCGGCGGCCGGTGGAGCTGCTAACGCTGGAGCTGGAGCCGGAGCTGCTGCGCTGCTGCAGGCGGCGGGCCTAAAGCACACAAGGATCGCAAGGACACTTCGCCGAGTGCCAGCATCGAGGGAGCAGGAAGCAGCGGCACTGAAACCAAGTCGGGTGATGGCGATCAGCCGGCGGGTGGTGAGAAGGGAGCTGCTGGAGCAGCACCGCCACCCAAACGATTCATTGCCGCACCACCGCCCAAGGTCAACGCCTGGAAGGTGAGTGATTGTGTCATATTTTTATTGATTATCCACAAAAAAAAAGCGATTGAGGGGCTTCAGGGAAGAAGGGAATTTTCTGTGTTTTGGCAGTTTTAATTATATTTTTTGGGTATATAATTATTTGTTTGTTTAGTAATAAAATATAGAAATATTTGAGATTTAAGATTTATTATTTTTTATATTTAATATTTATAAAATGTAGATTCAATGTATGAAGACTTTAAAATGTTGAGTTTTCTGGTAGGAACTCCTTTTAATTCTGCTAAAAGCAAGCAAGTTGTTATCATTTTAGCTTTAAAAAAATATATAAAGAAAAAAGATTCTAGAAAGCAAAGGAAATATGCAAATATGAAAATTATATATACTATTCTTGGAAAAACAATAAAAATAGACTAAATATTCAACAGATTTATGAGCATTTACCAGAAACCAGAGCTCAAAAGTCTTTAAAGATGTTAAAATCTCGGAACTAAAGCGGAATAACATCAGATTTCAGGAATATATTGAAAGAGATGAGATAATTTCACGATTTTTTAGTATTTTATATATTATTTATATAATTTATATTTAAAATTGGTATTTTTTGAGTTATCCTAGGCCAGTCTAGGTTCAGATTCAAAAGAAGAATATATAAAATATGAACACCAAAATGATGTCATATAAAATTTATTGAGCTTTTGCCTAATTTAGGCAGTGTTCACTGTGAGTGAAGTACCTTTTTTTTTTTAGTTTCTACTTTATTTTTTTTGTTTCTCTTTTCCTTTTACATTCTGTTTTGTTGATTGTCAAATTGCGTCTTAAAAATGATGGAAAAACATGTCCATATACAACCACCGTCTTTTTGGTGTGCGTGTGTGGCGTCGTGTGTGTGTGTGTTTGGTGTGCGTTTGCTGCTGCTTGTTGTGTTTTTCTGTTGATAAACAAATGTGCGTATAATGACGGAGGAGACGTTGACGAAGAGTGGGAGCAAAGCGGGGCGGCTGATAAACACGAATGCAAGGCAAACAAAAACAAAACACGAGGAGTAGTGTATGGAAACACGTTTTTCGCTTTTTGTTGTGGTTTTCCTCGCTGTTATCGTTATGCTAATATTACCGCTGACGATTACAAAATTTTGTCTTGTATCTTGTATCTCACAGATACACAGTTGCAGGCATAATTGCATAATATTTGCCAGAAGCTAAAACAAAAGCCCAAAAGAAAAGCGAAAGAAGAAAGAAGAAGAAGAAGAAGAGAATCGAGCAAAATAAACAGCAATTTCATTTATTTTTATTTACAGTCGTAAATCGATAAAGGAAACGATGGAAATTGTGTGGGATTTAATTTTTTTAGTGTTTTTTTATTTTTTATTTATTTTGTGGGGGAAATTTAAGAAGTTATTGAAAGTCTTTAGGAAAATACATCATTTTTGATTTTTTATTGTGGTTCCACTGTAGTTGTGTGTATACATTTTGCTTTGTTTTTTATTATGCAATGCAAGCGATAATTTACCGGTGTTTATTTGGCTTTATTAACCTTGTATTTTTTTTGTTTTTTCTTTTTGAAAAAGTTTGCACTTTGAATTTTTTTTATAAACAAAACTCTGGGTTATTCATCCCCCTTCCCCGTGTCAGTTTTGGTTTGTTCAATTATTTATTCTATATCCCATATAATGGCACATCTGTTTTTTGTTTTTCGATGTCGCAACAAACGAGAGAAAAAGTTAAATATTTCTCAACTAAAAATAAATGTCAAGGTCAGCAGCCGCCGCTTGTCGCCACCTATCTATCCAACGAGCTTTCCCCCTCCCGGCATAACACGGCGAAAGCGTGTTCAAAAGAGAGAGCGAAATCAACAGAGAATGCCAGGCAAAGAGAACGGTAAAAGAACCACACACATACTATAGAAGAAGGTGTGGCTAATTTTCTTTTTGCGGAAAAAGTTAAAAGTTTACACATTATACAAAGGTTTTGTCGTCAAGCGGCGCGAGTTTAAAATTCGACTTGCTTTTGTGCTACTTTAAATGGTGGAAAGATGCAAAGATCTCGCTTACTTTTGACATTATTTGCATAAATGCAAATCGAACTAATTAGGAAGCAAAAAAACGAACCTGAATTCTAGCAGATTTCTGTTTTTTTTCTAACTTTTAGACAATCTCTTTTTTGTTTTGTTTTATAAACAAAAAAATATTAGGGAGAATGTCTTTTTTAACAGAAAATGTTTATATTTTCAATTATTTTGGTTATTTGTTTAATAAATTTTATATTTAGATTTTAGATTCAAAGCAAATTCTAGTCATAAAAAGGGTTACCACCTTTACCATAATTTACCTTTTATCCTCCTCAAATTCTGTAAACTTTTAGGATGCACACAATTATGAATGTGAACTTATACTATTTTTTGTTTGTTTTTAATTCTAATAATTTCTAACTGGTTAATTAAGGGGCTTAAAAAAAAGCTTCCAGTCTTGTTTAAGCCCTCTTGTGGCCACCAAGCCTACGTTGCAGTCGACGTTAGCGTCGTCAGCTGAGCAGCAGCAGCAGTGGTGGGTGCAGGGCGATTCAAATTTGAAATTCATTTTTCCACGCCAGTAGCCGTCGACGTGTGCCGTTGAAGAGTTCGCGGATGGGGAAAACCCAACACCTGGCTCTAAGCTCATTTTCCAGCAATACCTCCGTAGATTAGCAAGTGTTTCCGGCTCGATCGTAAAAGATTAAGATCAAAAAAATATATCAGAAAAAACAGCTGGAAGGCAGGCGGCACGTGTTGTCCGACTCGAACTCAAAATCAAACTCACCACATGGTGAATTCCATATACGGGCCCCTGTTGCGAGGCGATTATTAGTTCAAGATAAATATCGAAATTAGAATAATACATAAAAAAAAAACGGCTGAAAGGCGTGCGCGCAGCCGACGTGGAACTTAAAACTCGTCATACTTGTTGATATTATAGCAGCGGGTGCACCTCTCTCTCTCTCTTCCGTTTCATGTGTGTGTGTTAATACGCGTTCGGTCGGTTCATAACGTTACGTTTTCTTACGTAGCGTAAGGCTGATTTGCAGAGTGATAAGAAATTTCTACCCCTCTTTTACGAGCTCTCTCTCTCACTCTCTTTCTCTCTGTGTGCGTTTTATTCCTCATTCGTCTGTTGAGCGGCACAAACGGAAAACAATAACAAACATGAAAACGAAAGTAAATATGCAACTATCTTAATAACTTAATTAAAGGTTTTGTTTACCTAGAAAAATGTAGCTTAATTCAATAGTGGTGAATGTGTGTCACATTGGGGAGTACAGTAGACATTGGCTAAGGGGAAATAATTTATAGAATTTATTTAATTTTGATTTAAACAATTGTAATTTTGGATATAACTGATATTACTGTTTTTTTTATAACTATTCTAAGCTCATTAAAACTGTCTGATCTCCGATATTTGCTTGCTTTATTATTGTGTTATTGTTGAACCAAAAGCCAAACACATTATTCACTGTGAGTGTTCATTCTATTTTTAGGCATTCAACTGCAACCTAAGATTAATAATAATAACATCAATTTGTCTTAATTACATTGACGTTCGCTATCAGTCTTTGTGGTAGGCTATCACGTTGCAGCCATATTCATATTTCAAGCTAATGCGACGTCTCTTTGTAAGCTTATTTCAACTTTGTTGGGTATCAGTTTTCGGGTTAAGTTTGTATTTTTCCCATTCACATTGTTTTGTGGAAAATCCCAGGGTATATATATATATTTATTTTTCCAATATTTCCCTTGTTGCTCTGTGCTTTTGTTGTTAATAATATCTCTTCTGTTCGGCGTATATAATTTGCATTTAGTATCAGATTTTTCAACGTTTTCTTTCTTTTGCCAGCGAAGCACTTGTTACTTCCTATTCCTTTGTGCTTGGGCACTTGGCAGATTTTATATTTAAAGCATTTTTCTTTTGTCGCCAAGAGGAAGATTTCCGATACTGATTTAATGGAAAAGATCATGGCTCTTTATTGATATTAAGGTGTTTACATTTTAAAATAAATTGTATAAATCTTACGGATCTCTGATAAATTAATACTTAAGCTTAGGTTGAAGATAGATCCAGATTTGGTTTTTAAAATGGTAAAATACTAGAGATAACTTTTTTCTGTTCCTCGTACTTTTTTTTTGGGTTATGCTACTTTTTATTACTCAATTTCTAATAATTATTGAATTAAAATTTACTTAAAACATGATTATTGTCGTAAATCAATGCGGTTGTAGCATTTTTAGATTGGGTTTTCATAACTGATTGATGAAAAAAATACCTTCCAAGTCTTAAGATCAATTGAGGCACTTCAAAATCTATTGGACAACTTTAATTATAAATTATAACACTTAAAACTACCTCTAATTTTTTGTAATAGATAACTTATTACGTTTTTTTTAAGGGTTTCACTTGTGATTCACTATATGCGCATTTACTGAACTCTAAAATTGCACTTTATATCTTTTTCAGTTGAGAAACTCTACCTCAGTTTTCCCTATCTATTGTTTACTTGATGTTATATTTAAAGTAATTATTTGCTTAAAAAAAAGTGACCCAACTAATTATTTGCGTCACAAATGTAAAGGCAAAAAAAAAGTATCTGAAGGACACAAAACAAACTGTTTTCAATTCACTTTTATATAAGCACAAATCATTCAGTGATTTCAACTGCTGATAGGAATAATCTACTAGACTTACACAACGTATATAATATAGCTTTACTGATAGGTGACAAAAAGGGTCTGATTATAAAACCACGCGGTTATAGAGACTACCTCAAATATTAGTGAGCTACAATTATTTACTATATATACATATACTTTCTGTGAAAAACCCGGAGAACTGCAGCTGTTTTTTTTCGCTTTCACAAATAAATGTTAAGTTTGGAATGTATTTTTTGATATATCTTGAACATATTTGCTTCGGGCTTACTTATTTACACCTCTCCCTGGGGGCCCCTCGATAAGAGTTATGTTCCTAAGTGACTGCTACGCATTAAATATAAAGTTGCTCGACGCTGGCTGCTCCAAAGTAAACAACATTTCGCATACACACACCTCCACATCGGTTGAGGTTCGCTGGAGTTCGTCGTCACGGATCCGAGTAACCTGACTTGGAACTCTACTCTCCTGCACCACGCTGAGCAATTGCTCTAATCGTTCAATTTAATCACGAATAAAACTATAAATAGAAAAAAAGTAAAATGAAAAATAGTCATAAACTTGTTTGCGTTCAAAGCTGGACGACCTTTTTTGTGGTACTCATTAATTGCTTTTAAAAGAGGGTAGATTAATTTTCTATTTCATTTTGTGGAAAGTAAGGTTAAAATATATTTTTTTAAATAAATTTCTTTTAAGTTATTTACCCATCTATATAATTTTTCATATATTTTCAATTGTTCAGGCTTTAAATTGATCAAATTACTAAGTATCTCTTAGTTGATCATCTCAATTGCAGCATTCTCGTATCATTTATTGGATTATTGGATTATTTCCCCATTTATATCCTTTTTTTTTTTTTGATATTTTCAATTGTTCAGGCTTTAAGTTGATCAAATTACTGAGTATCTCTTAGTTGATCATCTCAATTGCAGCATTCTCGTATCATTTTTTGGATTATTATACTTATTATTATTCATGTAAGCTGCGCCGCTGATTGTGGGCACTTGTTCTCCATATACAAACATATATATATTTTTCCTCGGGTCTCTCTATCTTTAACTCAATTGGCTGAGCACGTTTTCTGGTTTTATTTTGGATTTATTTTTTTTACAATATCTTTACATAACGTCTTTTTTTTGCGGCCGGCATTTGTAGACGGGTTTTTTTTTGCATTCTGCTCGTATTTTTCAATTTGCTAAAACGCAGAAAGACCCGACTGAGACTGAGACTGTCGCGCAACCTCAAAAAAGGGGGTAATGCAGCCCCCAGGCCCCCTCCTGCACTTATAGCCTCAAAACTGATTACGAGCAGCGAACTGTTGACTTGGAGAATGCCCACAGAATGTGGGTCTTTTTGCACGTTTGCGTTTCAGCTCTCGGTCATTGTTTGCCTTTATTTTTACTTCTCTTTGTCGTATTTTTGTACGATTTCACTTGCGCTGCTATCGTGCTAGTGTCCCCGTCCGATTCTAATGCCATTTAAAATAGTAATTTTGCATTGCCAGCGCCTCAGTTGTCTATCAGCGATCGCTCGATGTGGTGCACTTTTTCGGCGAGATCTCAGAGATACTTTAAATATTTGTGAAATTGTGTTGTGAATAACTTTATTTGGATATCATTAAACTGAAACAACTAACTGGCAAGTTCAAGTTTTTGAATCCTAGTAGATCCTTATGAATCATGAATTTGCTATCAATGACCTTGAACTATCCATCAATTTGAATGTTTCTAATCTTTTGTGCAGAGAACCTCACCTTTTGTAGGTATTATATAGCACTTAAAATTGAATGACAAACACTCAAAGTACGTCAGCGATTTATGTGTTGGGGGGGTTCAAAATGTCCAAAGTGATAAGAAACATGCCCGTATAAATATAGAATTTGAAACATGTGCTTAGGTGGTTTAGCGAACGTTTAAGGGAGAGTTATTTCCAGTGGAAAATTACAAAAACTCATAAAACTATTGAGTGTGACTCAATGATCAATGTAGTTTAGTGTCCTTGCAGTGAAGTTCAGGGTCGTTTTGTAGATAACTCTATTCATTCATCATTCTATTCTCTATTAATTTTCTATTCATTTTGATTGCAAATTATTTGATCATGATCACGAATTCATCCCTAAAAAAACCGATGAATGTTTAAGGGAGAGTTATTTCCAGTGGAAAATTACAAAAACTCATGAAACTATTGAGTGACTCAATTATCAATGTAGTTTAGTGTCCTTGCAGGGAAGTCAGGGTCGTTTTATAGATAACTCTATTCATTCATCATTCTCTATTTATTTTGTATTCATTTTGATTGCAAATTATTTGATCATGATCACGAATTCATCCCTGAGCAAACCGATGAATACGTGATCATCTGCATGGAAAGTGTCTTTCAATTTTTTCAGAGCAAATGTGATATAATAAAAATTACACCTTTGTGCAAAGAAATACCTTTTTTTTATTGTTTTTAAATATTTACCTTAAAGAAGGTAATAAAGATAAGACTTTAATTTTAACTTTATATACAGGAAAACTTTTTTATCATTTTCCTTTTGTTGTTTATAATGTGTCATATAGGATAAATGATATGATTTATAGACTTTTGATAAGACTTGACCTTAAAGTTTCTATAGAAAAATATAATAAACAATAGGATAATAAATTACTTATTTATTGACATTTAAATTAACCTGGGATTTCCCTTCAAACCCTAAATGATTAAAAACAAATAAAGATTAACAACATTTATTTAAATATAAATAAATATGTATATTAAAAAGATACATTTTGTTTATGTGTATCTTTTTCCTTGTACAACAATATTTTATTGAATAAATTAAGCCGCACTTCTCTCTTCTTTTCTCTTCTCTCTCTCTCTCTCTCTTTCTTTATCCTCTCTCATTGTTTTGGAGTTTTCCACCACCCGTCTTTGCGTTTCTCCACTTTTCCGCTCTCCTTTGCATCATGGCCTACGTGCCGAAAATCACATGTTTATTTTGTTTTGGGCTCTCTTTATTTTTTATGCTGGCATCTTACATATACACCGCATGGTGCGAGTGGGATGGCCTATGTTTGTTGTGTTTATTGTTTTGTATTTGAATTAACAACGCACCTGTTTTCGATATTTGATTCGTATTGATATGCTAAGGCTGTGTCGGTGGTGGGTGAACTTTCGCAGCCGATCAAAACATCAATTAGAAAATGCGTACAAAAACAAAACAATAAATAAAACGCACGTACACACACTAAAGCGAAAACCTGTATCCAAAAGATACAGGGTGCTGCTGCTGCTATGCGCTGGCTCTCGCGCATTCAGCCGGCATAAGTCTCTCTCCCTCTCTCTCATTCGCTCTCACGCATCCGTGAACCGGCGCACATCGGCTGTTTTCTGTTTTTGTTTTTGTTTTGGATCTGGGGGACACAGTGGAGCTTTTTAAGTACAACAAAAAAAATTATTAAATTATCAAAAATAAATAGCTAAAACGGCAAAGCTTATTTAATAAGAAGTTTATTTATATTATTTCTAACAAAGTTTATTAAAATATATTATTATATCAAGTATTTACATTCAGGCTTTACTGTAGGCTTTTTTTTTATGTTGCGCTGTAAAACCAGTTGTTGTTGGTGCGCTTTATGAGCCTCTGCCTCCGCCTTTGCCTCTTTGTTTTCGTCTTCTTCGTTTTTGCTCACGTAGCCAACGCGTGGACAGCAATTGAGCCCTGAGCGTGAACGAGATGGGCGACGAGTTCGAGTGGGACAGGGAGCAGATAAAGAGGCGGAGGTATATTCGGTTCCCAGTGGCGTAGCTATCGCACAGAATTCACTGAACACTTCGCGAGAACGGACGCACCAAGTTCCCAGGCAATTGTTTAAATAAGTTTTTGCCTTAGCATCAATAAAGTTTAATAAAGCCAGCAGCAACTGTGCTAGTTATAGCAAAATAGACAACAAAAGTGTTAAATGAAAAGCAAAACAAACAAACGATAAGAAAAAGCCTGCAGTGCGGCGATTAAAAGTAAAAAAAGCAAAGAAACTAAAAGTTCTTGTGAGAAAACGAGGTAATTTTCCAGTGCCCAATTATAGGGAAAATGTTTCAAAGGTGGAAATTTACTTGAATAACTCTTTCTTTTACAATTTGAATTGCTTACCAAGCTTCGAATTGATTTTTAGTGAGTGATTAAGCCGAGAAGAGTACACTCTGACTCATGTGCTGCGCGTTGAACTAAATCTGGGTTAGGGACACTCCCCTATATCATATATACTATATGCTATACTTTTTCGGGTTATACTTTTGCGCATAGGAAGTTACAAGGAGTCATGACCAAAGTTGCATTGATTTTTCTGTGAAAATGTTGTGCTGCTCTCCATTAGTCATGTTTTAAGTTCCAAAATTTCTAAAAAGGCCCGTTTGTTATGTTTTCTGTGCGCTTACAGATATCGGCTAAACAATCCGGCAGCCCCAAGGCAGGAACCTCTCCATTGGACAAACGTGTTTTGCAGCCCAAGGCACAGCAACAACAGCAATCCAAGCAGACTGCCAGCAGCAGCAGCAACAACAACGCACAGAACACAAGCAGCAACAAAAAGACACAACAACAACCTCAACAGGGTGTAGCAGCCGCAGCAGCAACAACAAACACACAGACAACGACAGGAGCAGCAAGCACAGCGCCACCATCAACATCAGCAGCAGCAGCAGCAGCAACACCGAGCACATCGGCAGCAGCAGCAGCAGCAACAACTGAAACAGCAACAACCACTGGTAAGTGCCAAAGATGGAAAATTTCCCCTTTAAACCAAAGATTTATTTAATTTAAAACAGAACACGCCATCATTTTAAATGAAAACCATTAAGTTTTTGTATTTTTCCTGTTAAAAATAGTTGATGTTCTTTTTACATATATTTTTCAAGGCTTTTCCTCACCCTTTAGTTCTTATAGAACAAGAACAATTCTTTCGTTTTCCAATATATATATTATATACCTCAGATGGTATAGATTCGAATTTTATTTTGCTAAACCCCCCACGGAGTTGTTTTCATGCCGGAGAGATGGGTTGCTGCAAACCTGACCACCATGTGACTGGGGTTTTCCGCACTTGCTCCGTTTCTCTCACGTGTCTTCTAGTTTTTCATTGGGGTTTTCCCTGCTGCTGCTGCTCCTCTCTTTCTCTGTTGATGGTGACCCCATGCTCCGAGAGAGAGACAAAGAGAGAGGATACATATTTGGCGACGCATATGGCGTGTCATGGCCTGATTTCTTATTTTTAAAACACTTCTTTGTTTTTCAATTCTCACCCTGAAACCTCTTTACATTTTGCAGTTGATGCGACTCAGGCAGATGCGCTAGCAAAAGTCGTGGTAAAGGACAAAAAGAAGGTCAATCAAAAGGTAAGAAAATTAATAAAATTCAAGAGATTTCACTGTCCTTATAGATTATTAATCATTGAAATCTAACTCAATCTCTACTTGCTTCGACAGGCCAGCGACTTCAGCAACGTTGGTGACTGGCCCACGCTAATCGGTGGAATTTCTGGCAGTGGCAAAGCCCCCAGCAACGAACCCAAACGCAACCCAACGAAAAAACAGCAGCCAGCCAAAGCAGCCGTAGCCAGCAGCAACACAACCACTCCAAGTGAAGTTGCCACAGAGTCTAACGCCGCAGCAACCAGCAGCAACACCACCACCAGCAGCAGCACCACCAGCAATAGCAATAGCCAAGCAACAGCCACAGCCGCTCCAGTTGCCAGCACGAGTCATGATGCCAAAGCCCAGCGAGACACTGAACCAGCAACCGATGCTGCTCCAGCAGCTGCTGGCTCCACTGCCGGGCCTTCCCTCACCAAGAAGCTACCCAAGCACAAGTGGCGTCCGCTGCCCATCGATCTGGCCAAGTCCAGTCGCCCTAAACCGATTGGCGGCCGGTCAAATCGGCGGTTCAGCGATGATGGCACCGACCAGCGCCGCCCGCCGCGCTCCTACCATGAACGCCAGTCAGCTGCCGGAGCAGCGGGAGCAGAGTCGCGGCAGCCAAACGGTAGCCGGCATCCGTACGTCCCACGCTCAGCGACTGCTACGTCCGAGCGCGTGGATTCCTGGCGTAGCAGCGGCAGCACCGCAGCCATCGATGAGCAGCGCTCTGGATCAGCGGGTGGTGCCGGGTCAGCAGCGGGAACAGCGGCAGCCGCTGGATCAGCAGCGCGCGGGCCGCGTCGCTTCCGGACGCCGTATAGGGGCGGGCGGCAAGGCCGGGGCGGATTCGCCCGACAGGGACCAGGTCGTCCGACTCATCGCATACCACGCCATTTGCTAGCTTCGGGCGAGTATCCCAACTATCTGCCGGCGGACGCCGCCGGTGCCGACTCCTCGCAGTCGTCGTATGTGCTCATGGGCACCCACTACTTTGGCAATGTGCCCGGCACCTACATCGAAATGGACGCCAACAGCATCAAGGAGGCCATCAAGAAGCAAGTGTAAGTAGTCCAGATTTGATTTATTCTTTCCTAATGCCTTTCGCTGTGGATTGCTATTTAATAATGGTTTGGGAAATACTTTTTGAATAAATTCAAAACAAATAAATATAAATTTTCCATTTAATAATAATTCTCTTGTTAAAAATTATAACACCGGCAGCTAAAGGCATTTTATAAATTTAATTTAAAACATTTATGTTGACCCCGTACCTTATTTTTCCTTTCCCTCCTTAGTGAATACTATTTCAGCTCCGATAATCTTACCGGCGACTTCTTTTTGCGCCGCAAAATGGACCCCGAGGGCTATATCCCAGTGACCCTGATTGCCTCGTTCCATCGCGTTCTCGCCATGACCACCGACGTGGCCTTAATTGTGAACGCCATTAAGGAATCGGATAAATTGGAGCTCTTCGAGGGCTACAAGGTGCGCACCACGACGACACCGACCGTTTGGCCCATTAGCGATGTGCCGGACGCTCAGGAAGGGGACCCAAATGCTCCACAGCTTGAGATACAGCAGTCGGAGGAGAAGCAGGAGCAGGAGCAGGATCAAGAGAAACTGGAGGAGCAGACTGAGGTTGGATCGTCACCGCCGCCCATTCTCACATCGGCGATGGCAACGAAGCCGCTGAGCAGCATTCCGCCGCCGCCGGTGCCGCGCAACTCGCAGAATCTGATGCCCAAGATGCTGCAGGAGAAGCAGCAGCAGCAGCCAAGATCCACGTCGACCATTGCCGCTTTGAATTCGGTCAATGCGATCAGTGCTTTGACCCAGCATGTGGAGGGTGGTGCCGCCGAGCTGGCTGGACACTTGAGTGGCCTGGCGGAGAGTGTGAAGCCCAAGTCCTCGTCGACGCCGGATAAGAGGTCGGCTGCTGGCGGCGGAAAGGGTGCTGGTGCAGCAGTTGCTTTGGTGGCGGAGCCGGAGGGCATGTGGAAAGAGGTAAAGAGACGCTCCAAAACAAATGCTATCAAAGAAAACGCTACTAAATCAGCCAACAACAACAACACGTCAACACCACAACAACCACAACAGCCACCGCTTTCACAAACGCTCAACAACAATAACAATGATAATGTCAAAACGAACAACACCTCGTCCACGTCCAAGTCCTCGTCCACGTCCACGTCCAACGCCACATCCAACGCCTCATCATCCGCCACTGTGTGTGTAACCACGAACAATGCTTCCTCAGCCACCAAAGCAACCACCAATGCCACAAAAACCACCAAAACCACCACTTCCACCGCCACAGCCACCACCACAAACAACAACATCAAATCTGGCAATGCTGCTTACTCCAATACCCACTCCAAATCCTCATCCAAAACAGCTGCTCCGCCATCCGCTCAGTGCCATGCCGAAAAGGAAGAACTAGACTTCCAGTTTGACGAGGAGCTAATGGACCCCCTACCCCCTGGAACCGGACGTATCAACAACTTTACTGAGAACTTTTCTGACGACGACGAATCCGACTATGAGTTTGCCGACCGTGACATTAACAAGCTGCTGATTGTTGCCCAAGTGGGCAGGGCACCCAAACACGAGGGCTACGATCGCACCGCTGACTTTACATCTCGCACCAAAATTACCCAGGATCTGGAGAATATCATCAACGATGGCCTGGTTAACTACGAGGAGGATCTGTGGACCACCACCAATGTGGAGCCCGATTACAAGACTGTCAAAGTGATTTCCCAGGCTGACTTTGAGAAACTGGCCGGTGGGCGCGTCAAATCGGCGGTGCCACAGCAAGTGGCACCACCACCGCCGCCATTCGATGAGCATGACCTTGATGCCGATGAAACCCTCGTGGGTGACACTACCCTCAATTCTACGCTGAACTCGACCCTCAAGTCTCGACGTGCCCGCTTTTATGCTGCTCCAAATTCCCATTCGATCGATCCTCGCACTCCCAGGAAGCGAAAACTCCGTCACACCGCCAATCCACCTGTGGAGGCTCACGTTGGTTGGCTGCTCGACACCGTGGAGCACCGGCCGCGGACAACCTCTATGGGATCGTCGGCGGGTACATCGCCCACTACCTCGTCATACGGTTCCTTTGGCTCATCGGTGCCGCAGTCGCTGCCCATATTCCAGCATCCGTCGCATGCGCTGCTCAAGGAGAACAACTTCACCCAGCAGGTCTACCACAAATACCACTCCCGCTGCCTGAAGGAGCGCAGGCGCTTGGGCTTCGGACAGTCGCAGGAGATGAATACCTTGTATCGCTTCTGGTCATTCTTCCTGCGCGAGAACTTCAACAAGAGCATGTACAACGAGTTCCGTACACTAGCGCTGGAGGATGCCGGCAACGGGTTCCGCTATGGCCTGGAGTGCCTCTTCCGGTTCTTCTCGTACGGTCTGGAGAAGAAGTTCAGGCCGAATGTGTATCAGGATTTCCAGGACGAGACTGTCGCCGACTATGAGACAGGTAAGGAGTCTATAAGATCTCAAAATTTATAGCTTTTAATTAATAATTATATACCTTAGGTCAACTGTACGGCCTCGAGAAATTCTGGGCCTTCCTGAAGTACTACAAAAACGGCGAGAAGTTGGAGGTGCAACCCAAGCTGGCGGAATATTTGAAGAGCTTCAAGAATATCGAAGACTTCCGTGTGGTGGAGCCGGAGATCAATGAGATGTTGCAGGGAGTGGGCAGCCTAAATCCTGGCCGCCAACTCAACAGGCATCGCAGCGTGTCCGAGAGCGATGGCACGGCTGTAATTACGGCTGGCGGTCGTCGCCTTAATACCACCATCACCAACCGCAGCGATTATGTGGGTAGGTTGCTCCAGCAACAGCAGCACCAGCAACAACAGCAACAGCAGCATCACCAGCAACACCAACATCAGCAGGGATATGGCGGTTACAATCAGCAGAACCAGAACCGACGACGCACTGGCTCATTTGGCAGCAGCACCGTGCGCATTCGTAGCGGTTCCCTGGGCAATAAGCCGCAGGTGGCAAATCGCAATCAGGGATCACAGCACGAGTTGCGACGCGGCGGCAGCAATACTGGCCTGGCGCCACACAAACGACAGCAGCAGCAGCAGCAAAAACCCAAGCCAAACGCAGGATCACAGACAAACGCTGGCCGTGCCAGCACATCAGCAGCTGCGACAGCGGCAACCACATCCTCAGCGGCAGCAGCAACATCTATAACAGCAGCAGCGCCGGCTGTCACGGTATCGTCGGGCTCATCGTCGTCACAGAAGTAATTACACGACAATGCAGAGAGGCAGTTTTTTGATGATTAGGCTTAGGTTAAAATCTACGACTTAGTTTTCAGGGGGCACTCTTATTCGCATTGCCCTCCAACACACTCTTTTGTTTATTCATTCTTATTATTCTTTTTATTCTTTTGTAGTATTCGAGTCAAGCGTAATGTGGGAACAGTCGTGTTAGCTTTTAGCATAATTAAGTGAAAATTTTTGAAATTTGTTTATTGCAATTTGCTTAGCTCGTTGGTTTAGTAGTTACGATTCTTTCTAATTGTTTGTTTCTCGCATACCCTCGACAAAAACAAAAAAAAAAACAACAGAAAACTAAAAAAAAAATATGGTTGCTTACAAAATGCTCAATGTTTGTTGTTAGCACACACCCAAAACACACACAACACACAGCGGGGTCTGTCTGCTTTGTACCAGTGCCAACCAGCCATGATCTTGAAAAGTTAACAAAACGAAAACGATTACCCTTATTTTTTGTTTTGTTTATTGATTATTCCTTCCCATTAACTATTATTATTCTTTTATTTTTGGTTTGCGAAACACAAAATCAAGGCAAAAGATTTTCCTACTTAGAGCAGCGTTGATAGTTGACGTAATGCCATGAACTGTTGTACTATATACGATTAAAGATAATAACCATAACGAATAACCCTATGCAAATATTACCTAACGAGAAATCTGAATAGAAATCAAAACGAAATTGATACGCAACACAAAACCAAATGATCTTAATGCAAATACATTTTGTAAATTACAAAGAAGATGCATATATATATATATATATACGGAAAATATATAGCGCAATGTCACAGTGAGACCACACACACACATATGCATATATAAATATAGACATATACAAAAGGAATATGAACACTAACTCTATATTATTATTGTTTATTTTCGTGTCATCTGACCTAAGCGCAAATGTAAAATGTTGTAAGCGAGAGGCAACGAGAACTTGTAGTCCTTAACCCAATGGAGGCAAGCGGGGCTCAAGTGCCAGCGAATTTTAGTTATTTAAGCATTTACAACAAGCAAGCAAGCAAGTCCAGCGGATTAGGAATAGGAATAGCTTACCCTTGCCCTTGCACTGCCCCTGACCCCTCCCAGTCGAACCACACACAGAACTTCGTACCCCGCCAAGCATTTAGAAGTATGTCGAAAACCATTTAGTTTTTACCCTTAGTTTTTGCACTTGTTACTTTTTAATTCGAGAAAAACTACGATTACAACAAACGAAAAAAACAAAAATCATGAAAAATATAACAAAAAAAAATTTAAAATCAAACAAAAAATTGTCAAGTCCAAAAAAAGTTTAAAACTTTATAAAAAAAAACGAGGCAAATCATGCAAGCGAAAAAAAAACACCATAACTGATAATGAAATTTGTTTCGCATAGTGAATAAATCTAAATTTAAAACATGTGTGAGAAATCAAATGTAAGCTTAATATGGATAATAACTATATATATCTGAATATATATATATATATCTACGCATATATATAGAGAGACACAGCATCTGACTTTGAATAACTAAATAAGAGAGGCAAACGGTGAAGTTGTTTCGATGCAGTTAGCGAAACTCTCTCGCAGGAAGGTCCTTCAGCTCCTCAGCTCATCTAGCCAAACACACACACACACCAACACGAAAAGTGCAAAGAACGTTTCATTAAATATTATTTCCTAATCATTAGATATTTGTAAATGTATATATATTTCCCCGCTACCTATCTTATTATACGGTCGCCTTATCAATTTTAACCACACTCACACACACACATTGGCCAGACGCTTCTGTATGAGCTTAAATATCCTATCAATATTATACATTTTAAATATAATAAAAATCATATATAGAGAGAGAGAGAGAGGTCAGGTCCAAGGACAATTCATTCGGCTGTTGCGTAATTATACATAGTTCTGCCACAACTATTTTGTTTTTCACATGAAGTGTTGACCTTAGTTTATGACACCCACTTGATCACAGACTTTGTATGTGTGACTTTAAGTTTGCAACCTTTTATATAAATAATTTACGTTTAAATATACGAATACGATACGTTACACACACCTACACAATCACACACACACACAGAGAAAGAATACCTACGAAATGAACATAATGGAAACTCTATTTAAAGTAATTTTGTAAGCCACTTAAATATGGAAAATGCGAGAGGAAAATTAAGTAAAAACAAAAAAAAAAAAAGAACGAAAGAAATGATTATTGTGAAAAACGTGATAGTTTAAACCATAAAGAGTAATATTTACTACTATTATTATATTAATAATTAATTATACGATGCATATATGGATATGTACATGTATGTAAAACGGAAAACCACAAGAAAATTTCTAAACTAACGTAAACAAAAAAAAGTAAAAAATTTTTTTAAAATTACCAACACAAAAAAATGTTAAAAACAATGAGTAGAAAAACTAAAACAAAAAAATGAATAAAAAAAAAACTTGAAAAAACCAAAATCAACTTATTTTTGTCTTTTTTTTGCGGATAGAGGGAAATCTGAGGGAAATTTTCCCTTGGGATATTTTTTGTTTCCATCGTTTTCCAGAAGGTGGCGCCAGCAGCAAGAGGAATATCCTGTAAGCCGAAAACTACATTTATTACAAAGGTTTAGTTTATCCAAGGAGCTTAATTATTGTCTGTTAAATAGTTGAAAATAAAAAATAATTAAAACCAGAAAATGCTTGAAGAGAAGAGCAGCTCTCCGTAAGAAAAAAAGGTGTTTGGGAAAGCAACAAAGGTCGAATAACAAAAGTGTAACCGGTGCCCCATCGATTGACCCTTTGAGTAATTAACCCATTCAGGGGTGTGCGTGAGTGTGCCATTTGTCATCCGGCAACAAAGTGCAAGGGGCTGCAGCAGCTTGGAGGCTGAGCCCCATCCCGGACACATGTTGTTGGCTTTGGCGAGCATTGGGTGTCACAGATTAACGCCTCACTTGAATTATGGCCAAGTCTCCCTCCTAGAACACAACCGGCGGAAAACTACTCCACAAAGTTCGGGGCGAGCGTGTGGAAAAATCATGTATAAAACATAAGAGTAGCAATACAAACACAGGTACACTATGAAAAAAGAGGTAATTTTAGATAAATTTAAAGCAAAATAGAGAATGCAATCAAGATACTTCTGCACTTTTTTCGATTGATTAAATAAAAAATAAAGAAAATATTCGACTTTCACTAAAAATAATATACAAAAATGATTAGCGATAAATTTTCTTACTGACTTGCATTTAAAAAATATTAAAAATAATTATTGTATTATTAAATAAAGTGTTTAAATTTATTTTTTTTAAACTAATTAATATAAAGAAAACAATTTTGTAATTAAAATAAAATATTTTTTCATTTAAATTGAAACCCAAGCCAGGTTCCAAGTGTACCCGAAGGTATGTCTGGATGGCTTTAAGCCGACAAAGGACCAGACGCAAAGGCACGCAAGGACGCAGAAGCAAAGGCCGAGGACCTGGCACCTCGCCGGCGATAGCCTGCAGAGGCGTTTAAAAATTGAAAACCAATTTTGTAGCGATTTAAAGCGGGGCGGCGAGGCAGTTGGAGAGGGCCAAAGTTAAGCCAGATGTGAGTGTGTGTGCCACCGGCTGGTGGTGCTACTTTTCGCACCTCAAGCGCAAGTCCTGACCCCGACAGAGCTTAGATTGTGTTACCAATATTTATGGCTCAATGGGGACAGAGGGAAGACCAAGGGCTTTCGGCTGGCGTGACCGCGACCAGGTCTAATCACATGTGACCCCTTCAAGGAGCAGGGAGCAGGAACAGCGACATGGGGCAGGGATCGGGGCATTCATTTTGAAGCTTAATTTAATGGGCGTTTAACGTGTGACTCGCCTTTGAACTTTGCCCGCACTTAGCTCACGCACATGCTTCCGGCGGGTGGAGAGTGGATCGGAGAACCTGGAACGGGACACACACGTCAAAGCTGCAATTTATTGGCATTTCCTCTAATAATCAGCGACTGACTGCTAGGGCTCTATTGGGCAGGAGCAAAATTGCTTCCACGGTTTGACAAGACATTAATTGGGGTGCTTGAGTTGGGGATTCCCAGCCCAGTTTATTTTCCAGGGTGCAATGGAAAGCCACTGGTAATTGTGGTGCCTTTCCTTAGATTATATGCCTTTATGAAGGTGTAAGTAACCCCGCAGGCAGGTGTCCTGGTTAGGAGAAGACTTTTATTTATTTCCTTATTTTCATTGATTTTTCTACCCAAAAGAACCATTAAACAGCTACTTATTTAATTGATAAAACCTTTTAAAATACATCCTATCCTCCTATCTACATATATTTCAAGCTTCAGATTAAACAACGCAGATTTGCCATTTTATCACCAATGTTAAATCAGCATTCACCATGTGATGGTCCAGCAACCACAGGCAAAACAATTTGCACATTGGCTTAGCGTTATTATTGCACCCGAACCATAAATATAATTTGGAGCTTTCAACAAATTTTAATACCTAAATTTTCGCTTTGGTGCGCCGCCTAATTAGTTCAACCTGGGACATAAAAATTCCGGATTCCGAATTCCGGATTCCGTGAAACCTCTGTCAAAATTGTATCACCGCAAAGCAACGGCCCACAGCAATGGCCACCGGAACCCAAAGGCAAACTATTCAGGTAACCCCTTGGGAGATGCAAAAAGAGTGATTCCAATATTCGAAATAATTAAATAAAATATTTCATAAAATGGTTTCCGGTTGCACCGCTTTGGCGTGTCTCCCCCCAGTTGATATCGAAAAACTAATTATATTTTTGGGGTCTTCCGTGTGCCCAGGTAAATAACGGGGCTGTATAGAAATTGGCAATAAATTTCCACACTTTTCCTATGCCAGCGCATCCTTTGAGCTCAATGAAATTCGAGCATGCACGAATCGTTCATAAATGAATGTTTCCGGGGACAAAGTTCGTCAGCCGTGCGGAATCTGTATTTATGCAATATATATGTACATACATGCAGCATATCAATATCTTGGGCTCTAAATTGCATTTTATCCAATATCTGACTGCAGGATATATCAGTTCGTATGCAAATAAAGGATATATGTATGTATGTATATACCATATATCCTTAAACTTTATGAGTGTGTATTAAGAATATTAGCCTATCAAGATGATGAGTTCCATAGCACAAAATAAAATGTTCTCTAAAATATATTATTTTATTTATTTATTTATGAATATTATTTTTTTCGCCCTTATTTCTTTTTATTTATATTTACGCCCTTTGATAGATTTCCTTTTGCCTCATGCCTCCCAATTTGACCGTTGTCCGCTTAGTAATAGCCCACAAAAGCCAAGTTATGCTACTGGAATGCAATTCCATTAATTCCGACTCGGCTCCGCTCTGTTTTGGTCTACTCAAACTATTTGCATGGCCATTATGTGTAGCCCACGCACTTGCTGGAGCCCTAATGGGCAGGGCTTACACAGCAATTACATTTCATTTGAAATGCACTGCCCAAGTGCCCTTATTCCGCCGCCAGATGGCCAGATGGACTTGACAAATTATCACGAGCAGAGAGGAAGTCGGGGAGGGAGATGAAATCAAATTAATGATATGAATTTCTTATTTAAGGACATTAACGCAAAGGTCTGCCGCTTCGGTTGATAATTTTGTGGTGCGGCAATAGGTTCGATTCTTGATCAAAAGTTGATACAATACGAATCATAAATCCTTTATCTGTATAATATTTAGTTACTTTGGTTTTTGTTGGAGAAATTATAATTAAAAAGGTTTTAGAAGCACTAACCAAATATATATACTTTAAAAATAATGTTCTTTAATATTTTTTAATTTAATTTAGAAATTTCATAATAACTTTAACCAGAATATTTTTCCAAAATTTTCCTTAGGCTTAAAATATATATTTGATTCCTGATTTGTTTTTATTTATTTCTTTCTATTCACAAATATCAAACAATCCAAATTGACAACACAGCATCACATAATTTGGGTATAGAAAATGTTGTAGTATGTTGACTTTTTGAGCAATAAACAGGAAACGGAAGTGCGTCAGCGCTACTCGCTGCTACATAGTCGGATATTTATTAAACCGTCAGGATCAATTGCCCACCCACGCACACACACACGCAGATATACTACTTCGTGCAATTACACTTACACAAATGCCGCATTAGATTCACATTTTTATGAACGCACAAACATTTATCTAGGCTAGGAATTGCGCAAGCTAAAATTGTCCTTAAAGACTTGGTCAATACGCAGACATCCTCCAGGCCGAGACAATTAGATAAATACCAAAGACACGCACAGTCACTGGCTATCCTGTAGTCTGCTCCTGATGCTGGGGTTTTTTTTCCGTATTCCTTTTGTTTTTTTCCTGCCCCGTTGGCATTTTTGTACACTCTGACCTATGACCCCTTGGACCCCTGGCTTTGGGCAGTCAGTTAAGCTGCCATTGTGGCCATCCTTTGTGTGTGCGTCCTGTCCTGTCAGTGGCGCTCTGTGCTGTGTGTGTTGTCCGATAGTTGTAATTGGCCAACTAAAATCATGTGACAAATTAACAGCGCAAAATTTATTGCCTGCCCGCCGCCTTAAGCTGTTGATGAAGAAATATTGTGTGCGTTTGGGTCTTATCCTTCGGTCTTTGCTTCGCAGGCATGAGACAGCGTTTTGTGATTGCAATCAAGGGGGTGTGTGGGGGTAAGGAGGACCACAAGGACCTGACTGAGTGTCGAAGACATTGGCTCCAATTGGTTGCCTTGCTTACCTGCGGCAATTAAATTGAAAGTCCGATATGTGTGTGTAGGGGGTTTATAATGTATCTAATGGAAATCGCCCCGGTGAGTTGTGGCCACTTCCTTGTCTTCTAGCTAAGCTGGCAATTAGGATGAGGATGCGGATGAGGATGTGTGATCGCTTGACCTGAGCCTGAACTTCAAATAGAGCTCTAGGCAATGGAATTCTCTTTTATACGGAACATGCACAATGCATAAAATAAAGCACATAAATTCCTGTTTGAGCACTCGCCCAGAGCTGCAGGTGAATTAAGAATGCTTCGTCGAGTGTTCGCTATATGCATTTTCCAATTTAAATCTGTTTTTGAACTTCAACAGTCCAGATCTAAATGTTATTTTAAATTTTCCAAAATTTTTTATATTTGCTTTTGGCATGATTGTTTAAATTGGTTTTGAATTTGGCTAACAGGACCCCGAAAATTCTCAAACAACAAAAAAAAAAAAACAATTGATTTAATCTATTATCCCGCTTTAATTAACATTTAATTTGGGCTTTGCCTGAATTTGTTGATATACTACCTGTGTGGCTATGAATTGTTGTCCGGACTGCTGCTGTTGTTGTTTGCTGATGCTGATGCTGATGTTGTTGCGGCTCAAAACATTAATTAATGCGCCTGCAGCCAAATGACGCCATTTTGTACGAGTCGCTAGGCAGACACACACCACATGCACACCTTTTCGTAAACACTAGGGATGTTGCTGCCGGAATACGGCAAAAGTACAACAGACTCTGGCCGGAGAGGAATACACGGCGAATAATAAAAGATTATATATTATTTTAAAGTAGATATTTATTTCTAATAATAATTTTATTTAAATTAAATGAGTACACACAAACGATTAAGGACGAGCGAGTAAGCATGAGCGTGTGAAGGCGACGAGTAAAAAGGACACGGAAAGACGAGTAAAACTTACGAGTTAGCCTTTGAATTAGGATACTAAAAGAGCAAGAGCTCTTATTTCAAGCTCACTTATTTTATGAAAACCCTTATTTACATTAAAGTTTACTTAATTTCAAAAAATGTAAATTGTTCTTAAAAGGATCATGTTTTAGCTCTTTTACATACTTAATACCTTAAGTTAAATTCACATCCTAAAAAAGAACAAATCCTTCTTTTTTCAAATAAATAAAATTTATTTTTCTGCTCTCTGAATAAAACATTGGCTAGAAAACTATTTAGGAAGGATATATTTATTTTCTTAGTGTTTAGAGACACACCTGCAGGCGACACTGGAATGCGTTGGGCCATGCAAAATGCGTTCATGTCTTATGAACAATGAATTTTAGATGTGGCGCTTCTCTATATATATGCCCCTCCCCCTTCGGTCTCTGTTTATGTGTGTGTTTGGCCAAAAAACATGCCGCCATCACGACACACACACAGCCCCACACCCACACCCATATTTGCACCTGTGCAAGCAAACATGTTTTCCTCAGATGCCAACTGCCGGCGGCCAAGGGAACTTCCGGCCTGGATGAGAGAAGGAGACGGTGGATCGGACTGACCAGCGGCCAAAACGAGAGCAAACAACAAGGACACGGCAGGACCGAAACTAAAAGCGACATGTTTTTCTACGCTCGAATGCGAATTTTCGGCAAAGCCAACAGCCAAAGCAGAAGCAACAGCAGCTGAAGGAAAATAGAAGAAGGATGAGGTCCTGGAATCGCATTAAAGATGGTTGCGTGTCGGAAGCAAAGGAATCTTGACATTAATGGTTAAACAAGGATATAAACTGCAAAAGAATTAATTTATTCGGAATATTAATACGGTTAAGAATCACAATTATACACAATGGCATCTAAAAATCTATTTAAATATTTTAATTTACTGAAATTATATAAGTGAATTACAGTTTTAAGTTAAATATTTCCCTCTTTCAAAGTCACTTCTTTAACTTTATTAAAAGCAATGCTCATCTCTAGTTGAAGGGGGTTAAGTATGAGCAACAGCCGTCGCAATTAAGTACACAAAGGCTGCACCGCTGCGAGCATTTCCGGTTGTCCTTTCCTTTTTCGCCGTCGCAGTGCAATTAAATTTAAATGGCTGCCACCAAAGCTCTCCTCCTTGAAAAATGACATAACGTAGCTAGCTGCCACAGGATCTGGACCCACAAATTGAAGGCGCTAATGGCGCTGATTTGGCGCATTTTAATTAACCCTTGGCCTTGGACTGAAGGATACTGTCACGCCCACCACTCGCTGCGTGGCCGGTGGGTCGGCTGATTTGCAAACAGCCAGCTCCTTGAATATCCTTCAGCGGAATAGCAATAGCAATAGCAACAACGACAACGTTGCATTTGTAATGAGAGTGGTGCTTGAGCAAAATGGAAAATTTATTGCGCTGACAGTTATGGGCCCATAACAATAATAAAAACAGCAGCTGCATCGGGGGAGCGGCACAGGCGCAGGCACAAGCAGCAGCAGCAGCAGCAACAACAAGGATAGGATCCAACCAGTTGCCCTTTGCCACGGCGACAGCGGCTTCGTCCTGGCGTTGATGATGATGGCAATGATGGCGTTGATAGCCCAACGAGATGCTACTTCAAACTCGACTTCAATTGCTATGCCAGCAAGCCATCCGGCCAGCCAGGCAGTCAGCCAGCCAGCGAGCCATCTAGCCAGCAAAGGACACTCATTGGTTTGCCTGCCATGCAGCCGTGTCCTTTCAGCTGCACAGCTAGAAAATGTCACTAAGAAAAGTCATTAATAAGTGTAATTATTTATGATTAATTATGTAAATCTAGAATAAACTAGAAATATAAGCAGATCCTTATAGATAAAGTTGAAATATGCACTAGAAATGTGATTTTTCTGTACGATTTTCTATATTGTTTTTCCCAAGTGTACACCCGCTAAGTGCGCTGCCTCCAAGTGCAGTGTTTCTGCCATTTTTCACTGTGTCCCCGCTGCTCATCAGCTTCGCATTTGGTTAATGGGCAAAAAAGGAGCCGCCTGTCATAAATGTGCGCTGTTGCGATGGCAGCCGCGTCTCTATATTGACGGTCATGCAAAATAGATGTCCTGATTTGGGCCTCTAGGGGCGCGTGTTGAGTATACGCAGTGTGGTCCGCCTTAAAGCCGCCTGTCGCTTGACCCGGCTCCTGGCACTTGAGGAGGGCTTTAAGCCATCGAGGCAGGCCACAAGACACGTACCGGACGTCTAAAAGTGCAAACAGTCTGGCTATTTATGCACAACAAAATGTTAGGTGTTGTTGCCAAGGAACAATGGGAGGAAAAGGATACTCTAAAATACTTTAATACAAGTTGTTTGGGATTAAAGGAGATTCTGATGATGCAGGAATTGGGAAGGAAAACTATATTTTGGAAAGACTTTAAAACAGGTTGACTGAAACAGTATTTTGGTTTATTATTTTATATTTTAATATTTTGCTTTAGTTAAGTAAAGAATAGCTTCATGCTTAAAATATTATTTAAATATTAATATTGCAGTTTATAAAATTTTAAACTTGTTTTAAATCTTTTTTTAACTCATTAATAATTGCAGAACATTTCATATTCGTTTCAACTTTATTTAACTTTGAGTTGAACATTGGCTCGTTTTATCCATACCATACCAAATTCTCTACACATATAGTATTTTAAACATTTTTATTGTGCAACCTAATGGCCGTTTTGTTGTTTGCGTCGGGGTGCTTTGATACACCCACCCACACACACACACACCTACACCTGGAAACTGCCACCAACACCCCCCCACAATCAACAACAAAGACCTCAGCAGAAGGAAGTGGTAGGAGCTTTCTTTATGCCACTGCCACAAACTGTTTCGCTAATGCACGATTCTCGTCCTGATGCCATTGAAGAGGTAAACTAGCCCCACTAACACACACACACACACACACGCACATCCTGGCTGAGCTCCCCAATTGAATCCTTAAGTGTTGCATTTCTGGGGGCCAGCTTCCCCTTGGAAACGTGGGGATATATCACCATCTAAAGTCGGATACTTTAAGATTTTCAAACATGCCCGGGCTTACAATAAGCATATTTACACATTTTGCCTTTTGATAGCGTTCCACCGATGGTGTGAGTGTATTTATTTATTTGGAGAAGTTTATTGCTGGTGCGGATCTTAAGAATCCTTTCGTGAATCTTTGCCACGTTCCGGCAATTGCTCATAAGGACCAAGCATGCAACCAAAACAACAACAAATTATGAATTATAGTTTCCTTTAAATAAATTCCCTGCTCTTCGCTTTTCTTTAATTTTATTTATTTTCCTGTGCGTTGCGACAGTCGCCGGGCAATTTACGAGTTTGCCTAATTGCAAGCGACAATAAATTGTGCAACTCGGCTAAAAATTATGTGCACAATTTTTCCCACTGTATTTCGAGTCACTCTCTCTCTTTCTGGGTATTTTTTTTCCTGTCCTGTTTCTCTGAGGTCGGTCTGGCTATGTGGACATCCGACAGTTTTTGGCCTCTTGCTGTGATTTTATTTATGCGCCATAATGCTGAATAAAGTGCAGCCTCGAAATTGAAACGGATATTAAGCAATATGAATCAGGGGAGAGAGTTTGCCCGGGGGGGAACATACATACGAATCGATTCACGGCTAAAAAGTATTAAATTTTGCATTCGAACACATTCAATCATTGCCAGCCAGCTCATATCCTCTTGCACTTAAGCGTTAAATATTATTATATTTTTTCGCAATTAAAAAATTATACAACCAGCCGGGCCACGGAACTTATTAATTTTGAATATATAGTTTACAGAATTCAGGAAACCGTATTAACTTGCCAAATGGTGTGGAAAGTCAATAAATGTCTATCTGAAATGTAAATTCAACAAACGAAAAGGCGGGCCCCCATGGATTTATGTTGAGTTTTATTAAGCCTTTTCGTGTGGAAATTGCAAATCAAACTGAGTTAACCAATTACAAGGACTACAAAGTTATTAATGGTACTTATTCAAGGATCTGCTATGGAATGTGTTTATTACAATATCATAAACTTAAGTAAAAATATTTTCTTAACATTTAATTTTATTTCTTGCTTAGCTAACTCTATTCAAATCCCAACATTGTTTGATCAACTTCATTCCGAACACGTTCTTCATTTCCCGTGGATGTCTCCGCTAAATATTCCGGGACCCAACACGCTTCGCGTCCTTCCACCACATGCTCCAGTGCATCTCAAACTGTCGCTGCATATTTGCATTTACAAATACAAAAGTTTGCAACCTCTGAACTTGTCAGGGTGGGACGGGGGGAAATGTTTGCCACACGTTTTTAAGTGTCAAGAACGCCAAAAGACTTAGAACAATTTCTAAGCAAATCGCGCCAAAATGCAATGCAAACCACATAAAAATGTCAAAGTTCTTGGCAAATCTCCACCTTTTACCCATTCATTGTCAGCGAGAAATGTAAATTTTATCTTTCGCTAGAACAAACTTTAACAATTTCATTATGTTTCATTTGCATCTATGCCCGCGGTGTTGCATACAAATGTGACACGCCTCTATCTGAATTGGAGTGAGATTTAACTTGGAGTTATAATTGAGCTTAACTGAAGAAGAAGTGAGTTTAAAACTTTTAATCAATTAAATATCTGCCATAAGATTATATATTTAAAAAAAAAATCATATGGTTTAAGTTCACCTTTCTTCTGGTGACCTCTCCTATCTTAATTTCACTTGCATATCCCTCTCAATGAGGCTGCGGGTCAGGTGGTGCTGCTCCGCCTCGACCCTTTGTTTGTTTGAGAATACAAAACTGGAACCTTCAGCTGAGTAAGATCCATTAAAGGGGCTCCAAACTTTCAAGGCTGCTTATGTGGGAGGAATAAATGTAATATAATTAACATTAACAGTTGTTGCGATTTGTTGGAGCGGCAATGCACATTTACCTAATGACAAACTTTGTCCCAGTGCCCGTGCCAGTGCCAGGCCCGTTTTCTACGTAGATTACTCGCACGCTCGGATTAAAAATTCCCTTTCAAGTGCCGACGTGGCAAGGGCATCCTAATGAGCCCCAGGACCTTATATTCCACCACTCTCCCACCCTTTAGATTCGCCCTCGAGGAGCGGCTGTAGCAGTGGCAGCAGCAAATTAACATATGCTTTTTGCGTGGCACTGGCAGAAAGAAGATTTCTTATTCTATTAGCCGACAGCACTGGCAATAATTTAATTGGACCATGCGCACTGCGTGTATCCACAAGATACGAAATGAAAAAGAGGGCCAAAAGGGAGAGTCTAAAGCAATTTTTCTTCGTTTCACCTAGCGCCTAATGAGAATGTAGTGCGCCAGGACGACACCCGGCCAAGGGACACTAAAAACGCATAAGCTATGAACTTTTTGAGTTCCGACTTTGGTACGGAATATTGCTCTTATTTTTTGTTGTTGTTTTTGTTGTTGTATGGCAGTGTTAATTAAAAGGCAAAACTCATGACACAAACGGAATTTGCGGCCCTCGAGGCGCTGCAAAATGAATTGTAGATATGTAGATGAACGAATCCTGGGCGAGTTCAGATAGCGTTCGTCGCGTAATATGCATGAATAATAATTTCCATTAGGATTGCCCTCGAAATATAAAACCAGTGTCTCTTCATGGCACAGATACACAGTGAAAATAATTGCCAAAATATTCATTAGATTCTTTGGTAATTAATTCTGGAGCAAAGATTACAAAGAAATAATTAATTATAAATGTCTTTATTAGCAACAGAAATAGCTCTATCCTTTTCAAATAAAAAACGTTGCCAGCAATATTACAATAATACGAAATAAATAATATAAAATAAATTCTGAATTTGTTTCTTTCATTTGCAGTTGCATTTATTAATTCTTTTGTAACAATTAATTTTTTTTTAGGTTCTGAGTTCATTTTTCCTACTGCATAAACTCCCAAAGAAATGCGACAACTTGAAGTTAATTTGTGTAGCTGCTGGTGGAAAACCTCTCAAGCTTCCTCAAGAGCACTATCTCCATTGTAAATTCCGTCTTTCACACCTGTTACACGCAATTATCTTAACCACGGTCCACGAAGAAACTTCGAGCGAACTGCACTTTGGCCCTGGCCCTTTCCCGATGGGGGTTTTCATTTCCCCACCAAAGGAGGGAAATGAGTTTCGGATTAGAGCACGACCAGACCATCACCCTTACCCAAGCAAGCGGGCAGTCAAAGCGCAGTGTAAGTAGCTTGGGCTAAGTGCCACCAGCAGCAGCAGCATCACCATAGCCACCCGGGGGCAATACCACCAACATCAGTTTTACACTGAAGAAAAATGAGATAACAATTATTTTTATGCTTTGTATGCCAAAAAGTTGAAAGAAAAATTATATAATAAAAATGTATTATTTTAATTTTATTTATGGTTTGTAATTCTTATAAAATGATGTTGAAATATATATAAAATTATATTGCATGCAATATTCCTTAATATATTGCTTTAAATCTAGAATCTTTATAGGGTATACTATAATATATACCTCAGAGCTAACCTTAATATTTATTTTATAATCTTTCAATTTAAATTATATCTATTATTTTGAAATATTTCCTAACGTGTTGCATTACCCTTTGCCGTTGAGTGGAGCACGCACTGATTGCCAGTGAAATGCATGTGAAATTAACCTCGTGCGCTGCTCGGTTTAATTTGCACTCGATGGCTGGCAGTGGAAAGCGGAAAAAAACTTGTGCATTGGCGCTGCATGCCAATGGAGGCGACACGCCGGCGTCCCAAATGTAATTTTCCCTTTTGCTCATTTGCTGCCTGACTGGCTGATGGCTGATGGCGGGCGTCGAAGACTTGGCCAAGGCCCGAGATCCCACCCTATCCTTTCACCTCTCAGTCACTCACTCACTCGTTCGACCCCGCACACACTTGCCCACACGTCAAGTTGCGTAGTTTGGAGGACGGAAAGTGTTGAGTAAGTTGTCAAATGGTCTGTGATGGGTGATGGAACAGCGGAAGGGGTCTGACTAATAATTACAGAAGGGAGTGCATTCTATCTGAGATGGGTGCTGGGAATACGCAGGTGCAGGAGATAAGTTGGAGTGCCTTACACAAAGGGATATGCAAGGAGATTAATATTTTCTTAAATTATTAAACAGTTCATAATTTTTAGTAAGTTGTTATGGTTTAGAAATGACTTTTTTAAGCTATAAATCTTTTAAAAAATAACAAAACAAAACCACAATTACAATTTTCTCTTTGAATGTGGCCCTCATAAGTAGGCTACAAATTTTGTGAAGGCTTTTTGAATAATGCCCTGATAAGTAGGCTAAAAATGTTGTGAAGACACCACGGCGAATGAATTTCCCTACATAATAAATACTAGTTTAAAAATTCCAAAAAAAACTTGATAAAATGTGCTTTAAATTCATTAAAAGTTGACACGGATTTGAAATGGATTTACCAGCACTCAATTACCATTGAGAACACATCTGCAAACAGCGATAAGCCGCTTAACTGGCAATACTTTTCTCACAATTTATGGCTCGACTGCGTCGCACACACATAAAAGTGCGGTTCGGTTATAATGAATGCTTAATAAGCATTTGTCGAATACATAAGCAATGTCCATTAAAATTAATTTCATTTGCTATGCAATTTACAATTCATCTTCGTTATAAAACGCAGCCAGGCAGGGAATTTCGCGGCACTTAACCAGGCCCAAACCCCAGTCCAAGCCCAACAGCAGCAAAACCAAACCCAAAACCCAAACCCAGGCCCAGCCACAGACACATAAGTACCGACTCTACATAAACTATTCATTTCAGTTCAATAACAAAGCTGATGCCGAGGCCCCGAAGCTGCCCATATGTGTTCATTCCATTGCGTTATTCGCCGCATTAACGAAATCAACATTTAAATTGCAAATTGTGTGTATTTTGATTGAAAAACGCCGCCGTCGACGATGCGTTGACGACGACCGAGTCCCAGTCCACAGATAGAGAAAGCGATATAACAATGACCGGATTCTGGCCGGGTTGGGTCTGTTTTATAGTCCTGGTTGTCCTGGTACAACAGTACTTGAACTCGTTGGCAGCTGCTGTCTTCACACATTCCCGCCCGCATGCAATTTGCTGCTCTTTTGTGCAATAAAAAATAGCGCACAACAACGAAAATTTCATGCGCATTAATGTGCGACATTTGAGATATGCGTTGGGGCCTGGAATGAGTTGGAGTTGGGATTGATTTCCATTCGTATTTTTATAACCGGTCAAAATATAGGTACAAGGGTATAAAGAGTCAATCGAAAATAGGCAGAAAGGACAATATTGATGGGGAAAATTAAATATATTTTTCTATATGCATGATCATAGAAGTCAATTTAGCATATTTAAGTTAAATTGGATGATAATTTTGGAAGTTATTAAACTACAAAGGTAAAGTTTGCTTTTATCCTTTGCAACATAAATCTTGGCAATCAATGTTTGTTGCTCAACATGTTCCTAGCAACATTTGTTTAGCTACATTTTCTAGGGTTTTTGTTGGATTTTATTTATTTTGTTTTGAAATTGTAATAATGTAATAATTATTATTATAATTGTAAATTGTAATTCGAATTTTCATATTCTTCCTTAAGTAATAATTTCGCTTGAATTACTACATTAAAACAAATTTGTAAGAGGTATTATCCCATTCGAATAATGAAAGATTCTTCCCTCCTTTAATTTTTCACTCCTCTACCAAAAGTGCAATAAAAATGCAAAAGCGAATTCGAATTGATTGAACAGAACCAGGACTGGACACAGGCGTTCTCTTACATACTTACAGCCAGTCACGCACAATGGCCAAGAGGGTGAAAGAGGCAAAGGGGTAACAAAAAAAAAAATAAAAGGAAAACCAAGCAAAGGGGGAAAATCGAGAAAATTATTCATTAACACATGCGTAAAATGCAAAGGGGGAACATTGCCATAAATAAATAATTGATAAATTGCAGATGAATTTTCATATTTAATGATGTTTAAGTGAGTGGAGCAGGAAGCGAGGAGCCTGGCAGGGGGCGTAGGCCTTGCAAATGCCAGTTTTGTCCACATCTGGGTGTGCAATAATATTATGTTAAAATATACGATTACAATTCGGTTGCCTTTGCCGTATTTTTTACGACTCGAGAGTGGCGTGTGTCCCCGGCAAGGCAGCGATGTCGCACAAGAGTGCGTATGAAAATTGATTGTTGCTTTATTTATGGCCTCGCACTCGCAAAGTAGACATAAAAAATTAAGACAAACATAAAATGCAATCATGCAGCTCGGTCTGGATAAAAATCTACTGGCTATAGGCAGTCCTCCATCGCCCCATCCCCCCTCTTTGCGTTTTGTCCATTCGCCTGATTTGGTTTTACGTGCGTTGAGGAAACGTCCAAGGACCTGCTCAGTGATGCCAAATGGATTCAAAGAAATAAAATTAAAGTGGCAAGGAATCCTTCAAGCGAATAAAAGAACTAGCAATAAAGTTGATTTATTTTTTCAAGCTGAAGTCGGTAAAATTTAATTTATAATTAATTTATAACATTTTAAAGATTCATTACTTTATATAGAATTTTGTAATAAATATATATACAAATTTTGGCTAAAATAAAAATATATATAAAGCCGAAAACTCCATTTAATTGCCAACACTGAGTCCTGTGTTCCCAAAAAGCGACATTGAGGTCGCTACATGCCTCTGTGGGTCGTGTAATAAAACGCATAAAACTTTGCCTCTAACGAGCATCGTTTTTACGATCCTACTGGCCCGACATTGAACAGGAAAAAGTCTGGAGATAGAGTGGAATCCGGTTCCCTTTGGTGACTCCCCAGTTTCCCATATGCAAACAAAATGGACGCTTAATGATTTGTTATATGTTGTGGTTTTTATATGCCGCCAGCCTTAAGTCTAAAGAGTTGAACATTACAGGAAGTGCTTATACTTAAAGGCCATGAAATTGATGAGAATTACTTGAACAATCGATCATTTTCAAGATAATTAAAGCCGGCATACATAATTACCGAAATGATAACCATAATTTATGGTTAGCCAGAATGTTCAATGTAAGAAGGGTAAATATTTAAGTCACTATTTTACAATTATTATTTCCCCAGAAAAACAGCCACTCGACTGATTTGAAATAAAACAACGTCCTCCAACGTTCTTTATTATTTTTTAACAATGTGTTCATGATGCCGTCCTGCCAGAGTACAGAGGATTAATTAAGTTTTGAATTTGACCAGAAACAAAGGAGCTCTATTGTTGCACTCAACTGAGATAATCTGCAAGCATCTGCAGTCAGTTTAGCTCCTGGCAAATGCCTCGAATGACCCAACCCGGCCCTGCAAAATATGTAATTAAACTTAATGAGTGTAAAATGCTTGTGTCCTGGCCTCGTCTCAGCCTCAGCTGCAAGTCTCGGTTCGAATCAAATGCTGTCAAGCACATCAACTCATTCATTTGTCAATTAGTTGACAATGGGCCAACTTGAGCTTAACTGGTGCTGCAGACCAAAGCCAAAGACAAAATGCTGAACGTAATTGCATTTGAGATTTTCCAAAGTCCGGTCAAGAATTAACTTGGCCTCAGTGGTGCCTTGAGGCGAGTCACATTTTCCAATTTCATATCGCTGATGAAATGCATTTCATTAATATTTATTTACCAGAGGTCCCTAATCCAGGACATGCAGGTTGGGGCTTAGCAGGCACATTTCAGATTTGTTTGCCAGAGGCCACTTTATGTGCAAAAAGCAAAATGTCAGAAAAACCAAATGCAGAGTGGAAAATCACTGGATAATCGGGGATTTGTTTGGGAGAACTAGAATTCTTAAGCTGTTAAAAAATTAATGATTTAAATGGATTGAAGTGCAAGTAATTAGAACTTGAAATTTAAATATAATAATTTACCTGTAAAAAAACGAATGTATTTAATTTTTAATAGAAGTACACAAAAATACACTCTAGTATTCATCAAGTTTTATTTCAATAACAAATGAATTAATCTTTTAAAAATAATTTTAAATTCAATTGTAAAACAATGGCCTTAAAATCAATTATAAGTCGAGAAATGGTGCACATCCTGCCGTGTGAGAGGGACGAACGCATAACATTGCCCGACGTAATAGATGATTCCTTGCCATTCCTAGAAAATTCAGAGAAGACAACACAGTCTGAGGCTGAAGGGGGTGAGGAGGTGAGCCTAAGGACAAAATCTGAACCTGAAACCGATGTGGAAAAGGACTCAGAGGACTCAGCTAAGGGCGAAGTAAAGTACGCCTGGAATGCACCTTGCATGATGGTTATTTTCGAGGAAAGCGACCTCAATTCTGCGCTCCACTATCTCATCGAATCGCTGCAGGATCCTTTTGCCCTGGATGCAGTGGCAGTTCTTTTGGTACAGGAGAGTCTCTTAGATGAACTTGTGGGTCGAGTGGTGAGTCTAATGAAGCCTTTGGACTCCAGGGTGGCCGGTCATCCCTGCTACAAACGCACTCTGAAGAAGGTGGCCGAACTGAAGCCCGAGGTGGTAGTGGGACCACCCGAGAGAGTCCTGCCCGATGCCACGCCCATGCTTGTGCGAGATATACCCCATAGATACCTGGGCATGGGACCCAGTGGTATAATCACCATGCATGTCTTCCGCACGCCCTACGAGGCTACGCGATTGTATCGAAAGGAGTATCCGCTGCCCATCGCATCGGTGAGCATCTGGAGCGAGAGGATTTCAAGTCTCTACGAGGTGATGGGTCTGATGGATGTTGTCACCTTTAAGGTAAACTGCTTTAATGTAACCATGGAGCCCATTAAAAAGGCCTTTGAGTACCAAAGAAATAATGTTGTGATGCACAAGGGCTATCACTACGAAACGCTGATGGTTAATTGCAGTCGAAAGATTGTGGTATATCCGGTGGGAACAATCTATGGCAATTGAAAGCTGGTTTTGTAGTGTATGTTAAATATATTAAATAATTATTCATATTTTTGGAGTTTTTATATGAAAATCGTATAGAGAAAATGTGTTTTTAAAACATAATTTATTAAATATTTTCAATCCATTGTAAAAGTTTTAATACCCCTTTTACAATTTTTACCATTTTTACAGGTTACTTATTCCCTCAATGATTACCTTAACTATTAAGTGTTTTTCGCTATATCTAAAACATTCAATCTGATTTAATCGGTGGCGGCTTTCAACAACTATTTATACACTCGTACAAACCATTTGAAAACATTCACCTCGCACTTTTCGTGCGCTAATTTAAATTAATGCCTCTCACTGCGAATCGGAACACAGGCCGTATCCTATCATTCAATTAAAAAAAAAAATAGGAAAAACGAGGAAAGCAATGGAAACGCGTGCATGGAAAATGCGCGAAATAACCAGGGAATTTTCACGAATTTCTTCCCCTTTTGTAAATTGTGGAGTGGAACGCATGGACGAAGCAATTTGCACCACCCTCCGGACGGAGTAATGAAGTGTTTAGTTGATTATCTAAACGCACACGGCTTCGTATCCGGATCCGGACTTGGGACTGGGACCCGGGACCCATCATGTGGACCCACCACTAGCATTGCAAACATAGGCCTGGAATTGCTAAGGGTTTTTCGGTAGCGGTTCGAGTCTATAATGCGCCAAATAAACGGCTAACAAGTTGGTAATAAAAGAACTCTAAAATTGCCTGAGGTCTGGCTGATACCACGGATTTGTAAGCTACACTGGCGGAAATGGGAAGAGCAGTTTTAGAAACATAAATTATATTTAAAATTTACATTATAAAGTCATTGTTTTTAGAGGGTTTTACATACTAAAAATGAATGCAAAATGTTTGTGAAGGAAAAGGATTGTTGTACAACAGAGCCACTTCTGTCATATCATTGGAAATTCTATAGCATTGCATAGGCTTCTTATAGGCTTTGAACTTGGTTTAAATTCCTTTTAATTTTAGTTAAAAAAATATGTTTTGTAAGTGCACATTTTGCACTCATTCACCCACACGCAACTGCAGACAATGGCAGGTAACACAGGTCCCTGAAAGTTGCGAACAAAAGCACAGCTACTACCTCGGTGTATATGTCTATATATATGTCTATATAGGCCCGATGAATGCCGGTGGGGCGTGGCACGCATTGTCTGCAGGTAAGCCTTTTTGCGGTGGTGCCCACTTTTTGGCGCTTAACAACAACGCAACGGATTTGCATTGATAACCGAAAATGTTTGGACTTGAAACGAGTTACGTTTGGCCTGCTTTCGTGTACAAAGACCATATTTCACCAGTAAATCAAACAGACAACGGGCTTGAACACCTGCGGTCAATATAGTATATGCAACAGAGACTTTATGGTATTTAGCCAACTTCCCTTTGGGGAGAGGGGTGGATATTTTGTATATGAAACAATACAATTATTGGAGAAGCAGTTTTACTTCCCATTTCGGAGGGTTTCCTATATTAAAGGGTATAGAATTTAAATTTTTTGGGATGGTTTTTATTATACAACTATTTGAATTATTCAGATTGCTTTAGGTAAACATATGTTCTATATTTTTTATCTGTACTGGCATAAATCTCAGCTATTTGAATTTGTTCCATTTCTATTCTATTGTTTTTTAAGAGCTTGTCTTAGAAAAGTCCTAATTTTCTTAACAAAATTGTATCCTGGCAAAAGGAGGCGTATGCGTACAGCCTTTGGAGCTCGGCTTGCCACGATGTTTACTGGATGTCTTAATTAAATTTGATTAGCTGTGTGCGCAAATTAGTTAGTTTTGCATGGGGAACTGATGAGCGTGATGAGTTTGCCGACTAATTGGCTAATTGATTGATTGTTGGAGCTGTTGCAGTGCCTCCTCTCCTTTCCTCTCCTCTTACAAAATAGGCCGCAGCAGAATGTTTGCTTAATTGCGCTTCAAATGCACTCGCAATCGACCTGCCCGAAGTTGGTATTCTTTGTGTGCATATTCACTAATGAAAATCGAATGATAAGCCAAGGCAGAAGCCTGGCCTGCAGTCCATCAAAAATGTATTAGCCCAGTCCATGCACTCCCGCTGCTGCTGTTGGTTTGTTTGTTTTGTTAGTTTGCCTTTTTTTTATTACTTGTTTTTTTTTTTCCTTAAATATTTTCCTTAACGCAGATTCCTTTGCTCGGGCAGCGTCTGCATAATACATATCGAAATAACCTTGGTCCGAAATTCGCCAAAAGAATAACTGCGCATTGTTTGCAAAGAACAACTTTGCTTTCTGCCTTGGCTCCTTGGCATGGTTAGTAGTTGGTTGTCAGAAAATTTCCACTTTAGTTGCTGTTGTGTAGTAAATTTTTGTTTTCGCTTTTTGTTTCTGCATTTCTTTTTTTCGCCTGCAATTTCAAACCCGAACAAAACCACCCACCCAGATTTCCCTGGCTTCCCTCCCCCCTCGACGCGTGCTTATTTCAAGTAGTTGAAATTATTTTATAGTATAAAAACTTTAGTTTTTTAACTTTGCCCGGTCGGTGCACAAGTTGTGTGTGTGTTGTTCTGTTTCTGTTTTGTTGTGTTTTGCCGGGCGAAAGCCCTTCGTCCATTTGGCGTCCGCACGCGCTTTTTGTTTTAGCATATTTATATTTTAATAAGCGTTCTGGCAGCTGCGCTCCAGCGCCTGCCGCCGCACTGCGATACTCTCTCTCTCTCTCCTACTCGATGGCCTGCGTAATTTTCCTGCAATTTCTGACAGTTTTAGAAATCTTCGCGAGCAGGACTTATGAACCCAAATGCGCCTGTCAGTGCCAAGTGGCAAGCGGGCTGGCAGGCGGGCAACGTGGCGTATGATTGTTATTAATTTCATATTATGTGTAAGCACCACGGTCTGATGCTGCCGCTGCCGCTGCCTTTGCTGCTATCCTTTGTTGCAATAAGCAATAAGCGTCAGCCGGAATGATATTTAATGTCAGGAGGCTGAAATGAGGATGAGGCAGCGGAAGGATGGAAGGATCGGAACGTTGATGACTTCGAGGTGCAGTTCAAGTGGCTCCTTGAAGCACGAAAGTGTTGAGATTGCGAGAAGTGTTTGAGCATCGCATTTGCATAAAGTGCGGTTAATCTCGGGAATATCGAACGAGGGGAGAGTGCTAAAATTAATAATGCACGGGAAAAATAAATGAAAAGAAATTACTTTTGAAAGGGAAAAGACTAGGAAATCATTTAAAAAAAGCTAAAATAGAAAAAAGTATGAGAAGAACTTATGTTCGAAGTGGAAAAGAGCAGAAAAACATTAAACAAAAGCTTAAATGGAACTTATTTTGGCTGTGTTGGTATTTTTTTTTAAGGATAAATATGTATTTATAAGTTTGGGAGCAATAATAAATGCGAAGGACTATCATGAATGGGAATTTAACCGCATGAATCAGGCTCAATCATCGGGACTGCTGCACTGCAATGTCAAGAAGGATATTAAAATGACTTCATTAGAACCAACATTAGCGAAAATAGAGGAGAAAAGATCCTACAAGGATCTTTAAAAAGGCTAAAGCTGACCTGTATTTCTGTTGTAAAACATAACTACCAATGAATAATTAATTACAATCAAAAATCAACTAAAAGCGCTCAAGATTAGAATCCTTTCCATTTCTTTCAGTGCAAAACTCCTCTTGATTAAATTAAAATTCAATTAAGGCTGTTGTTTAGTTGGGCATTGTGAGCGTTTAATAGGAAAATCCATCACAAACATGCATCAATGGAGCATTGTTGTCGGTTCCAGCCGCAATTGTTAACCATTTTCACTTCAATACAATGTGACATGGTCCCCTCCCTCCACCCCACCTTGTCTGTCGCTTGTTTATGACGTGGCGAGTGTGTGATGTCATTGTATTTGTAACAAAATATAATCATAAACGTAATTTAATCGCGGCAAAACGCGTCTGTCACGTACTTGCCAGCAACAGATACCGATACGCATTATTGACACCCGCAGCACACACCAGCAGCAGCGGCAGCAACAACAATGTTGACAACAGAAACTGTTATAATAATTCAATTCAATTCGGCCAGAACCAACCAGAACCAGCCATTCCGTAATAATGTCGATTCAATGTAGTAAATACGTTGCGAAACGTTTGCGACTTGCCAAATCTAATGATCACCTGTTTGGCAGGATGTGTGTAACACCCATCCCCAACGTTTGTGTGTGTGTGTGTGTCCTGGCGGGAAAGAATTGATTTTGCTATCGAAGCACGTCATGCCGGTATACATATATGAATGTAGTTGTAAGCACACAAAACTATTTTCTATTGAATTAAATTGTTATCATTACAAATGGCAGGCCAAATGAGATTTGTATTTCGAATGTTGCAATATTTTGTAAGCGTTGGGTAAAATAATTGTTCAAACAATATAATAAGCTAATGTGGGGTACATTATGAAAGCTTAACTAGTTAAGGGCTAAAGAATGTTTTTTTTTGATTTTAGAGATATTTAAAGAACAAAAGGATAAGTTGGAAAGGATAATGGGTAACAGATTTCAAAAACCTGAAAATATTTAGACAAAGAACTTAACTTTCCCCATCACTCAATAAGCTTAAGATTCAGCAGAAATAAAATTTTTGTAAATGTCCTTTAATTCATTTTTATTTCATTTTGTCATTAACAGTTACTATTTCCTCTTGTTTCGCTTTTATGTTCCTCAATAACTCTAATCAATTCTGAATTATTTTCATTAAACGCTTTCGAACCTGGTTGTTTGGCTTTATTTATTTTATTCATGCAACCTCAGCACATCTTAGACTCTCTTAAGATTTTGTCATATGTGCGATATCCCGACCTTTGTCAAGAGATTCCTCTAGGGAATCAGTCACGGTGTGTGCAAAATCAAAACGATTTGCGGTGGCTGTCATCTCGCTGTGCAGTGCTTGGGTCTCAGGTCTTTTGTTTGTCATTTGCTGGATGGCGAAGCCAGCATGAGAGCGCGTAAATTACGGCTGACAGGAGACGGCTTTCTCGAAAGGGGAAGTGTTGGGTTTAAGGCTGCCTTAGCCTGATTGATGCAACACACACTAAGAAAATATGGTTATTATATTTATTATAAAAGATCAATTAAAGTTTAAATCTGGAAGAAGTTATATGAATAATATTCTTGTTATAAAGTTAAAATTTCCAAATTATCATGGGTAATATTTATTAAACATCATAATTTGTTTTCTGTGCAACTAAGAGCCCTGCAACCTATTGCCACTTAGCTGTAAGCCGGGCATCCACGGCTTCAGAAATCGGAGCCATACCATGGCACGCATGACAGCTGCCATGTGCCCTGGCATCCCAGCATCCTACTATTCCAGTGTTCTAGTATCCTAGTATCCTGTGAGGATGCCAGGATACCTCATATCCTCGCTGTTAACCGCAGCAGTGCAGTGCTACGCGCTTTGTCCTTGTCACCTTTTTAGTTTTCGGCGTGTTGACAGTCGAGCACTCTGTTGACATCGCATCTAGTAAGAGTTGGACACTGAGAGAAATCTAAAGATCCTTCAGCCTGCATAATTAGCATAACAATTACCACATTGTTGTTTCTAATCGTTAAACTGAATATTCGATTAGAAATTTGATTTTTATTTCAAGAATATCCTGATAATCAAATACTTTCTTATTCGCTGTGCCCCATCACCTCTCAGCATCGGCTTTAGTCCCGGCAAGTTCATTTATCTCGATCTGGAATGCCTTTTGAATAACTTGCCATATTAGAGCGTGTTTCCGTTTCCTTTCAGCTCAGCGCCCCAGCTTAGTTGTGTCTGGGCGTCCTTGTGTGCGTATTTGTCAAAAGGATTTGGCAGTGATTTAGCTGCTGGCCCAAATTTCATACCAAATTCCGTCTCTCTCTCTGCCTGACTGACAACGTGTCCCGGACTCGCCACCTCTGCCTAAAGAGAGGGAGACAGGATTAGGTCGCGCCCAGCCCTTTTAGCCGCTGCAAATTAGCTGCCTAATTGTTTGCCAAAGCCGCAACTTTGGCCATTTCTTCTTCTATTCTCTTGGCCAGGATTTACTAGATGGGGGGCAGAGAGAGAGAGAGAGAGAGAGAGAGTTAGAGGGGGACGCGTTGTAGAGACAGAGAATTGCGTTTACCATTTGCCGAATGACAGCTGAATAATGTGCGCCCCATAAGCAATTAACGCGCCTACGGGGCTTACACACGTACTTCACTCGAATGTGATTACAGTTGAGGACAAAATTTTAAGAACCCTCAGTCTAGAGATTATAATTTGGATTGTAGATGATAAATTTATAGGGGAATAAAGCTTTGATTTAGGGAAATATGATAAGGAAGTATGATATTTCAAGGACATTAAGCGTTGCATTTAATTTCTGAGCTACCCCAAGAAAATAAAAACTTCGTATATCCTTTCCCAGTATTTATTCTCTATTTAAATTTATGTTTTTATACTTTAAAGTGTTTTTTAAGCTATAATTCGAACTCCTGCTGTTTATAGTATGTGTAAGTGCCTAGGTATTTGTTTGTGTGTTCCTCAGCGAGCTTACAAATTGAGTCAATAATTTTGCTGGGCCTTTGGATGGGCGGGAAGTTATCCTGCTCCTGTTCCCTCTGCTGCGACTGCTCCTGCTCCTGCTCTGCTGCTGGTGGCACTTTGTGCATAATAAATAAACGCCATGAAATACGCGACTTAACACGCAATGTACGGCAAAGTCGCATTTCTCCATCTCCCACCAGAGAAAGTGTGTGTGTGGGTAAGCGCCATATGACACCACCTTGACTCATTAATTACGCACTGGCATTTTTATTTTCATTGCATACTTTTATGCAATTTATTATTACGGCATTGCGGGACAGCGCTGAAATACAAATTGCCTCTTTTTTTTACACGCACGCAACTTTTTAAGTATATGTGCATACACTTGTGACTTATTTACGGTAAAAAAAACACACACACACACGGACACAAGCAGGACATGCCGCAAATGAAATGTGTCCTGGTTTTTTGGGGCTGCCTTCCATCTTGGCTCCTTGGCGGTTGCCTGATTGCCAATGTCCTTTTGGGCATTTCTGTAAATATATTCATATGCAGTGCGTTCCGAGAAGATATTGTATTTTTCCCCTGAGATTTGTTTGTAATAAATAATTTAAATTGAAAATATTTAAAATTTCTGTTTAATTTGTTTGTTTCTTTGTTGTATTTAGCTAAAGAAAATGTTTAAAACTGTTAGAAGTGTTTTTATATAAATTTCCTGTTTAAGAATATAACCTGAATTAATTAATAAAATGTTGTCAATATTCCAAATAAATAAATTTGCCACTTTTTCTACTTTTGAAGATAGAAAGTACATCTAAAATTTGTATAAAATTTACTTTTATAGAACGCACTGTCTATCTGTAACCGCAGCATATTTCTTTGCCACATTTCAAAGGTAATTGTGCAACAATAAACTCGAACCTGCCCCCAGAGATATGTATATTCCTTAATCAAAGTGCTGCTAAACTTAATTTTGGGTAAAGGATAAATAGAGAGAGGGAGAGGGCTTTAATCTTAATGCCAGATCGCAGCGCATTTCAGTTTCGTTTATATACATATAGTTGCTGGGTGGCAAACCCTCGAATTCCAAATAAATATTCACTTTTTACTTCACTTGTTGTTGTGGTTGCATTATTATTGTCGTAGTTGTTGTTTCGGCGATGCTGCGATGCTTCTGTGGTTCCTGCTGGTCGAAAATTCCCCAAAGAATCTGACGCACTTATCGCAAATTACTTTGGCAGTTGCAGCGCAGCGTTGCTTTTGTGTATAAATTTAACAATTTACCCATACACGTGCAGGCATGTGTACATGACCATGGCCAGCATTGGGGATTGTAAATTACCATACACACACACATACACATTAAATGTGTCCAAGGAACGTGCTGTGTCCATGGACAGGATTTTGTAAAACTTTTGGCCAACATGGCGTATGCATAATATTTCTCCCTGCCGCATGTCGGCCAAACAAACTTCATTAACAAGCCAAGCTGAAGCCCACCAAAACTTGCCGCAATAACAATGCAAATGTAACAGCTCGAGATGTTGCAGTTGCAGTTGCAGCAGCATCCTTCCAATTAGCTGGACAACTCATTAAGCTTTCCCGGCGACTTACCGCTCCTTTTTAAAGCACACTTTCTCGGTGGCACTCGTCAATTAGCATTTGTTTCGGGGCGTTTAATGGCCATCCAGATGTTGCTGCTGCTGCTGCAATAATTTATTGTTGCCGTTGTTGCCGTTTTCCAGCTTCATAAGATGTTAACGCGCACTTAATGCCACTTAAAAATACGCATAAATCGCAGAAAGAGTTCGGGGGACAGACTGCCCGGCCACTTGTCCGCTTACATGGCTACTTACATCGCTGCTCAAGCATATGTATGCAGATGACCATGTTACCACCACCACCACCCAGGCACCCATATCCCACCCATATCCCAGCCAACATCAGTAGCAGCTGCATAAAAACAAGGTCGAACAGGGGACAGCAGAAAATATACACAACAAAAAAATAAACCAGTAAAAATAAATACAAAAATGAAACAGCAACAAAGAAAAATATGAACAGAGCAGCAGCGGCAGAGCTACAGCAACTGCGACTGCGGCACGCAATTAAGTGCATTTAATTAATTATTGTTGATAAAATAATATTTTTGCAATTTATTGTACAAGCGGCAGTTGGGCATTTGCGGGTGGAGCCAACCCACCCACCCAACCACCACCACCACCCGTTATTTATGCATATGTGAGCACAAATAAATAAAGCCAACGATGGCCGCATTAATACAAATTAAAATTGGAGAGGGACTCGATAGGGAAATATCCTTTTCTTATGATATATAAAAAAAAAAATTCAATCTAAAATGAACAATAGAAATAAAATACCAATTTAAGAGGTATTTCGTATTAAAACATAATTTTAAAATGTTGAAATGCACAAGATAAATGTAGGTAGGAAAATAATCAGAAACACCCATAGGCCACTATATTATTTAATAAAGCATTGTTAGGCAAATGCCCTTAAATATAAATAAAACATCGGCCTAAAACCTTAGTATTTTTAGTAAATTTTAATCTATATTTATTCATAATAAAAAAGAGGTAAAAATAGGCACTCTTTTAAATTACAATTAAAGGGTATTGGAAATGTTTTGCTGCATTCTTTCCTGCGTTGACGTTATCACAACTCTGGCAGTAACCGGCCGCAGACGCAACGATATCACCCCGGTGGCAGCAACATTGCCTATCGCATCGGCAACATCGAAACTATGGCAGATCAATTCGAATAACAATAATTTCTTCCGGTCGAGTGGCAGCGGCAGAACAATCAGACAGCGCCAGAGATGCAGATAGGCGACGGCAGCCGGTGAATATGTATCTGCATCTGCAGCTGCGGTTGTTTGCTGCATTTTAAACAGGATGCGCATAAGTATTCGAGGATTGACAGGATGTGCGGGCCATGCATGGCCCTGCACACACACACACGCCTCCTCCATTTTAAATCTGGGGACGAACACAACACGTGTTCAGGCGCAGGGTCACGCCCCCACACACTAATTTGTATTGTTTTCGCTGTTAATGAAATTCATATATTGCATTTCATACATATACATTGTATATATTGTATTTATTCGAACGCTCTTAATGCGAAAATTATTTGCGTTGACATCTACGGGATTTTAAAATGAATTCCAATTCCAGGAAACGGGATTTAAGTGAGAAGGATACGTTGTTATTGGTTAGTTAACCAATTATTATGTTTAATATTTATTCCGGGAAATGTAGAGCTTCTTCTAGTTGGAATTTTAAAAGATTTTCTATAAAATATTTATTATTATTAAGTGTAGCTTAAAGCTTAAATCTGCAAGGTTGTAGTATTTATTTACCAGGAGGTTACTTGCTCCAATGCTTACGCTCGAGGCGTTCTTTGATCACCTCGTTGAGATAGGGCTCCAAATACTTGACATCTTCCTCATACTTGGTCCATTCATCCTTTGGGAGGATAGTCTTAGTCATCGACAGATGTAGAGCCCTCATAATGCGATAATTGCGCTCATCGTACAGGTCTTGTGGCAGGCGACGCACAGCCTCCTGCACATCCTCGTTCTCGTAAAGACAGTCATCGCGGTACAGTCCGTATTTGTTGAAGCCGGACAAATTGTAGGCCCATCTGCCCAGCCTGGATAATACCACGGGTCCCTTTCGGGCACAGTACTGCGACATGATTATTGAAACAATTACAGGAAACTGAAAACGATTTCGTTTGAATTGTTAGAAAGAGAATGACAAGATATACAAAAAATGACACTATAGTCCCTGGTAAAGAGATGAAAATTTAAACTTTACTGAGCTACAATTAAAATTAATTTAAAAATCAAGGTAGCTTTTGGCTAAAAAAACTTTATTAAGAAGTGTCATCTTTACACTTATATGAATTATATGAATGCTCATACAAAACTGATTGAAAATTTTAATTTTCGAGTTGTTTAGCTCAATCAATTACCAATCGATAAATGCTCCTTTTATAAGCCCCACAGTTTGCCATTTACAAATCCAAAAAATAAACCAAGCAAGAGTCAAAATACAGTATAAAATGATTTTGATATTTATACGTAACTTGCATCAAATACGGTCATAATTTTAGGAGGAAGACTTCTCAAACGTAGATGCGGAACATGTGACATCTGACGAGTACTTCCAGCTTAGCAAGGACCGCAAGGACCAAAGCCGCATCCGGGTGGACCGCAAGGTCCATAGCCTGGTCCGCACGGGAAGGGTCCACAGGGTCCACAGGGTCCACAGGGTCCACAGGGTCCGCAGGGTCCACAAGGTCCGCAGGGTCCGCAAGGTCCACACGGTCCGCATCCGCCCGGTCCACATGGTCCGCATCGTCCTTCTGCGACAGGATACTGGTTGGTGGAAAAGCAGGGCAACGGGCAGCAGGGTCCTCCGGGAGCACATGGTCCAATTGGGCAGGGTGGACAGGCGGCACTGGGTTTGTAGTTGATGGGACCGTTGGGATAACAGCAGTACTCCCTAGGTGGCGGGATGTCGATGGTCTGTGGCTTGGGTTGGCACAGAATGGATTGACACACTTCCCGCGGCTCGCAAACGCGCTTGGGATAGCACACCACATATGGATCAGGAATCATCGATGGATAGTAGATAACCCTTGGCTCCCGCACCATTTGCGAGACCCAGATGAGCTTTGGAACCTTGATAACTCTCGTTGCGTCAACCACTTTGGGAATGGTGATCTGCCGGCAGCGGTTCACTACCATCGGTTCCGGAACAATCTTCTCGGTGAACACGACCCGCTTTTTGCAGATCATCCGCGGTGGCTGCTGGACTGTGATGCATTTTGGAAAGGGCGGCGGTATACGCGGAGCACATTGCGGCAGTGCCTCCAGCTGGGCCGCATTGTAGCACTTCGGCGAGCACTCGAATGGGCCGCAGCAGGGATCGCAAGGGCTGCAGGGACCGCACGGAGAACACATGATTCTGTTTGATAAAAGTTTGCCGAAACTATTTTAAAGAACGAACAATTTTTTTTCGTTTTTTTTCTGGAGGTTACAATTTTCTCTGACTAATTTAGATGTGAATCGAAGCGAAAGCTGGTTGGAAATGGCATGTAGAAAATACTAGAGCTTATGACAAGCCCCAAATGAAAAGGCAAGGCCTACTAGATATTATTTTTTGGAAGTTTGATTCTTCATTTTGTGTTGAAACCTTTTCCTTGGCTGAAATGTAAAACTTAATCTTAGGAAATTCGCTTAAATCATATTCTTTTTAAATTCTTTTTTATTACAGCCAATGAGTCGTCAATGCGTGTTTACAAAGTAAGGTGAACTGTAGGACTTGGGAGATTGGTGTGTAATGATCATTTGAGCGGAAGTTGGTATATACAAGTTTTGGTCCACACGGCACTCGGTTCTGACAACGTGCAATTGCAATCCAGGCTATTCCGGCATCCACAACCGATATCCAGATCCACATCTCAACAGGGGCCGCAAGGACCGCAGGGCACTTGTGGCCCGCATGGTCCAACAGGGCCGCAGTGCGTGTTCCAGGGAGTGGGAGCACATGGATAACAAGGCCCGCACTCTGGCGACTCGTAGGGACACGGGGGAGAGCAGGGTCCGCAGGGCCCGCACACACCGGCTGGCGAGTTGCTGAGCGGTCCGCAAGGTCCGCCAGGAGAACAGGGTCCGCACGGTGACGGAACAAAGGGTCCCGATGGCATTGTGAGGCCGCAGGGCCCGCAGTTGGGCACAGCGCATGGACCGCAGCCAGGACCGCAGCCAGGACCACAGCGAGGAGCACAGGGTCCACATGGACCGCATGGGCCGCATGGCCCGCAAGGTCCGCATGGTCCGCATCGTCCTTCTGCAACAGGATACTGGTTGGTGGAAAAGCAGGGCAATGGGCAGCAGGGTCCTCCGGGAGCACACGGTCCAATTGGGCAGGGTGGACAGGCGGCACTGGGTTTGTAGTTGATGGGACCATTGGGATAACAGCAGTACTCCCTGGGTGGCGGGATGTCGATCGTCTGTGGCTTGGGTTGGCACAGAATGGATTGACACACCTCCCGCGGCTCGCAAACGCGCTTGGGATAGCACACCACATATGGATCAGGAATCATCGATGGATAGTAGATAACCCTTGGCTCCCGCACCATTTGCGAGACCCAGATGAGCTTTGGAACCTTGATAACTCTCGTTGCGTCAACCACTTTGGGAATAGTGATCTGTCGGCAGCGGTTCACGACCATTGGCTCCGGAACAATCTTCTCGGTGAACACGACCCGCTTCTTGCAGATCATCCGCGGTGGCTGCTGCACGGTAATACATTTGGGGAAGGGCGGCGGTATGCGTGGAGCACATTGCGGCAGTGCCTCCAGCTGGGCCGCATTGTAGCACTTCGGCGAGCACTCGAATGGGCCGCAGCAGGGATCGCAAGGGCTGCAGGGACCGCACGGAGAACACATTTTCTGTTTGACTCGAGTTCACCAAAATTATAATTTTAAGAAAAATTAAATTTTTTTTTTTTTTTTCAAATTTTTTTACGGAACAATAATTTGGAAGTTACCCGGAGCGAAAATAGAAACTGAATGATTCCGAACGGCACGACGACAGCACTCTAAAAACACTTGGCCCCCCTGGATCTACTTAAGTCCAATGAAGTTTACCGATTTTGTGTCTGAAATGATTCTCATTTGAAAAAAGGTGAAACTTATACGATTTTTTTTGATAGCTTAAGTGCTAAAAACATTCGATATATTATTTTAAAATACATTTACCATAAGTGTGGCAGCTCAAAGTTTAATCCAATTGAAATGCCCAGCGTTTCTTGAATGGAATGCATTTTGCGTATTGAATTCCATCTCCACATGACGTATGCGCCATGGAGTATCTGCATATATTTCAACAATATGGCATCTGCCGTTGAGTGGGTTTAAGCCTTTAATATGCTAGCGCCTTTATGTAGGCACAGCGTTTTTTTTCGCCCGGCCGAAAGCCAACTTGGAAAAACTACAGCGAATTACAGAAAAACGTCGGAAAACACTCTGGCAAGAGCGGCCTATTGAATATACATATATGGGAAGTGTTGTTTTTTTTTCCCCCACAACACAGTGCCAATGCCTGGACATGTCAGCGCCGAAAAAAGTCCTTGCTGTTGGGCGGAGAATTTTGAAAGCCTTAGTGCGTGGGATGGGCTGTGCAATCAGCGCTTTGTGCATGCCACAACCATGGCGACATTGAACAATTGCACAAAATGCACACAAAAAACAAAAAATACAAAAACGACAACAAAGAGCCTGGTCACAGCGGAGCATCCATGTTGACAAAAGGCTTTGGCAGGCGATTCAGGTAAATTCTAAAATATTTGCTGCATTTTGAAGCATTGAAAAGAAACAGGCTGATGAAATATAGCATAGTTTTATGGGTATTTTATTATTGATGTTTTTAATATGTAAATTTATTTAATGAAAAGAAAAATTACTTATACATTTAATGGAAATTTTTTTGGTATTGAGAACCGCCTTTATTTGATTTGTATATAAATCAAAAATCATTTAAATTTCTAGATACTTTAAATAAAATCGAGATAAATCCTTTTTATGCCTACAAAATATCCCCATAATAAATGTCTTAATTTAGTCACTTTGGGAATAAACGTTGACTTAATCGATTTGGTTTCGGGCTGCTTTCTAGGAATCAGCCCCAGTACCTTGGCCTGTAATAACAACTCGCCGGCTTATGCCCGCAATTATGCAAGAAAAACATAAACTTCTCGTCTATGCCCTAGGCCGCTTGGGCGCTTATCGAGCGACGAAGGACAAGGACTCTGACCAAGTTCTAGCCGCAGACAAAGCGACTGCTAATCCCATGATTTTCGGGTGCCTCCAAAGAGCCTGTCTAATCACAGTCGCTCCAGTGCCACCGAAATTGTCAGCTAATAATGCAAACAATAACAGGCAACAGTCCGAAGAAATGGCGCAAATTTCGCATAATTATGGAAGCGGGAAAAGCGACCGACTACTCCACACTCCCCTTAGAAAATATCCCGGCTAAGGCGGCACAATTAGCGGGCTTAGTTTTGGGCCTACTGGAAGCTGGGTGCGGGTTTCAGTTTGAGAGCAGGAGAGCGACCGGAATAAACATAGCCTGGCCATAAATTGGCCGGGACAATGCCTGCCGGAGTGCAGATAGAGCGGCAAGTGTCAGTTGTCCGATGTTTCTACTTTAGGCAGCACTTAAAAAAAATGATTACCAAAAAGGGAAGTTTATTAAATTTATTGTTTTCTATGAGTTGAAAAGGAAATGTAACTACTTTATACAAATATACTTTCAAATTAAAGCTTTAATAAATAATAAATAAGAAGGAATATTCTTTTGGTTGAAGTTTAGCGTTAACCGATATATTTTCCTTAGTGTCCTTGCCATGTCAGAGCGTTTTGTGATGTAGACCCCCAAATTTTCGGCAGATTTCCAAGGGACTTGCCATGTTTTCCTTCCGCCCGATGTAGCCTGGCAGGCGTACGTACTTCTTTAATGAATTTAATCGCGCGTAATAAACCGTTGCAGACGCAGGACTCTTTGGGTTCTTGAGCTGATGGTGGTGGTGATGGTCGCTTATGCTGTTTGCTTTCATTCTTTGCGGTCGTGTGACGTTGATAAGTATTCTGATTTATTGACAAACAAACTGTGAGCGGGCGGCGTCGGTATTGTGGCTGCATTTATTTAAATTTATATATTTATTTATGGGCTTTGTGCACAGACAAATGCACACACACATAGAGTAGGACAGATGGATCGGTGTACAATCAGAGTCATGCTTTAAGCGCACTTTTCGGTGGCTGGGTTTTTTTTTTGTATGCATTTGCTTGGCTGCATTTCCGTTTGATTTCAATAATTTCAACTTCCGGCACAAACCGGAAATGACAAATAAAATGCACCGCCATTCAAGTGCAGTGAAAAAAATGAGAGTCGAATATCAACGAGAGTTCAACGGTATGTACGTTGCATGGGATTTTTTTCACATTCCATAGTTTGCAGTGTTTTTCTTTGTGCTCGGCGAGTGAATGAAATATTTTATTCTCTTGAACTGTTGAATAAATACTCGGAATACTGATTTAAATTTTTTTAATGAGTGATTGAAATACAATATAGTATAGGAAAAGAGTATTATGCTTTTGTTAGGGAGATTCGCTCACAAAATATGTGCATTATTATTACTATAAAATTATTATATTATTATTTAATATATAGAACAAATTCAAAAATGAGTATTTTAGTCAGGTCTACGATTTTTTCGTTAGCAAGTCCACATTTTTATTAATATCTGCCTTTGTTGGCAGCTCAAAAAGGATTGTATTTGATATCCTTTTTGACGTTTGTTTGCTTTAATTGCATGATCTCGCCGGGAACTGTATGGAAAAACGCATAAATAACGTGATTTTCGGAAAGGCTTCTTTTACCCAAATCCGTGCATAAACGTTCTTCTCTTCCTTTTTTGCAAAGGCAGTAAATTTGCAGGCACATGCATATGTGGAATGACCATGAATTACATAAAAAGCCGCAAATACCGAAGTCAAAATGCGTGGCCTCAACGTTTGTGTTGTTGTATGCGAAAAAGGGGAAAACCATTTCCACTGAGGGTCCCTGGCAACATGCAAACGATACAAAACAACAAAAAAAAAGGAGAAAAAATCCAAATATATATTGCAATCCTTTAGGCACGCGGAACATAATGAAACGAAAATGCTACTGTGGCAACAGCCAACAGCAGCTGCAAGGACATGCAGGACCCAGGACCAAGAACCGGCCGAAGCCGTCCGCTTGCCATTTTGCCGAATAAAAGAAAATAAATAAAAATGTGAAAATATTTCTTTGGCCAACATTTTTACAGCCGCCCAATGCCCGCCATTCGCCGCTTGCCGCCCTTCTGCTTTCCATTCTTTCGCTGACCCCGCTTGCCAACCAATTCGCAGCAATTTTTGTACAAAAAATGTTTTTATTTATTCCTCTGGGGCGGCCTCTTGCCTCTGCCTTGATTCTTGGGTAGGAAAGTTTATCACGAATATAATGCATAATATACATACATATATCGAAGAAAAAATATATAGTGATAAATTTTGCATTGAAATAAAAATATATTATGATATTTGGGAACTTTTCTTTTATAGTTATCACTATAAGTTTAAGTATAGAGATTTTTTCAGGACTTTTAATTGAGCTTGAATCGGAGTATTATATTTTCTGGAGATATTAAAACAATACTTTATTGCCTTAATATTTTTAAATCTTCGCTTAAAGGAATAACAATATATTATAAAATGTTTCCTTGCTATTTTTTAGGATTTCCCTTTGATATATCCATAACAGTAGGAACCAGGACCTTTTGCCGATTTTAATCGAAACAGTGTAGATTATCTGGTTGCAGCATTTCGTCCATCCCTAGAATGTGGTGATATGCCCCATGCTCCCAAATCCCTGCAACTGGGCCTGGCCTGTGGCCGCCGGTTGATTTATATTGATGAATGTCCGTTTGTTCGTTAGTTCCGTCTTCGCAGGCTGCCAAAGAGATTTACTTGCAAGGGGCGGAGAGGCGTGGCAGTTATTTAACTCTTTGCCTTTTGTTGTGCTGCACGAGCACAAGCACAAATATATATATATATATATATATTCTCGTTCACTCACTTGTGCTGGGTGCACTTGCTTATGCTCAGTGCCAGAAATTATTGCATACTTTACGGAAATTAACCGCATTTCCATTTCTTGCACGCACACAGGATGGCCGCGTCATCTCCTCTCCTGCGTCCGTCTTTCCTCCATGAACTCCACCCGGAGGTTCCTCGGCTCCTGTTTGCTCTTGTACACATATTTACAATTTTAATGACTTTATTTTTGTGCTGGCATAAAATATTTTCATACACTTGCACAAGAGATGGATCTAGTGGATTTTGAAAGGGGTTTTGTGTTAGGGAAAACCTTTAATCTTTGGCTTTAGCTTATTATTAAGCATATTATTTAAGGTTAAACAAATGGAAATTTATGTTAATATTGGAAAATAATTTCTTATTTATATAAACTTAAAAATATATATTCATACAATTATTTTGAAACTGTAAACGAAAAGAAAGTATTTTAACAAGTTATTTGTGTTCTTTTGACTCTCAAAAAATATATATTAATTGTGTTGATTTCCGCTACAGCTAAATTTTATTTACGTTAAATTCAATAAATCTTTGAGAATTTATTAAAAAACATGATTATTTGAAGACAGTTTAGAGGGTATTTAAACTCTGGCTTCTTCAACAGACCAATTTCCTTTGTTACATTTTGTGAAAGTCGTTGCTGGTGATTCGTTCAGGTTACTTTTGAGTGAGTTACTCAAGGAGTGGAGGGAATTAAGTGAGGGAATCAACCGTCGCACAATCATATTTCTTTGTGACATTTTCCTTGTGCATTATTAATCAACCGGGAGTATTTTAATTTATGTTGACATGCACTTATTTATAAAACGCAACCATGGCATAAAACGAAAGCAGAGAAAAACACATTTTCACCGGAAACCACATACGAAACCAGACGGACGCTGATTTCTGAGATATTTTTCGGCACCAATTATTCTGACGTCAATAGGGTGGGTATTTATATTTTTATATTCTCAATGCTATTTAAGGCGTTGAAGGAACTGATTTTATAAGCTGTCCCCGACCTATAACACAACTTCCAAAGGCCTCTGAAGAGAAAATATATTCCCAGTTCTTGTTCCATTTTATTACTTTCTTTTACGTATACATTTTTACTATTGAAATGAATTCTTACTCACAAAAATGCTGTGAAAAAATGGTATAAACACTTTGAAAAATCATTATGATTGCACAAAGAAAGCGGCAAAGGATGCCTGCAGGTGAAATAATTAATAAAATTCTCTGATCTTTCTTCTAAACTGAATTTCATTAATTCTCGTCGCCGGAGCAACTGCATTCGCCTTCCTGAAATTATTAATATTTCTTCATTTGCAATGTAAAGAACGGAAAAAGTTTATTGCATTCAATCATTGAAAGGCAGAGCCATTGCTTTGATTGACGGCAGTGACCTGCCTCCCGCTGGGACCAATGTTCAAGGACTGATCAAAGGGCAATTGGCACGCCGGATGCGTAATCTATTTCAAACAGCGACCATGCAAATCGAAGGAGCTCTGTGGATGCAGCTCCATGGCCCTCTCAACTGTCGGCTGTCGGATGCAAGTGAGCACAATACAACACAATTTGCTGGTGTTGCTCTGGCCCCCAACTTTTCCTCTTTTTTTTTTACCGCCTTCCTTTCGTCCTTTTGTCCTGTCAGGCCGTCTGTCGAACAGCGAGATGCATAGAGAAATTGCATATAAAATGCAGACAAATAACTCGCTCCCCATGTTTAGCGTATGCCCTAACGCCTGACATTAACAATGCAGCAGCAGCACCAACAGCATCAGCAGCAGCAGCAGCAGCAGCAACAGCAACAGCAACAGCGTCAGCAGCAGCAGCAGCAGCAGTGGCGGCAACCAGCTGGCAATAAAATGTAACAAACACATTGACTGCTGACAAATAGCATTGCCTGTCAATTCATCAAAAAGAAAAAGGCAACGGAGAGCCGCAGCGAACGCGCAAAACTATTGACATGCTCACGCATTGAACACTTGAAGAAAATGCTTATAAAAAAAATAATTATTAATAATATTGTTCATAAATGTGTTAAAAAAGGGGTTACAAAAGATATAAAGACAACAATGAAGCAAAGGAAATATGCCTGAAAACTATATTTAAAGTATTTACATTTTTAATACATTTTTTAATAACCATTCATCTTTTTATTGCAGTCACGAATCTAATTTTATGTGAGAATCTTCAAAATATTTTCTTTTTTAATTATTTTTAAGATTTGCCAATAAGCTTGCTTTTAAGTAATATAATTCAGATTATAAAATGAATTTTAAAAACTCGCTGCTAAGAAATCTAATTAAAATTGTGAAGTGTAGTTGCCCTGATATCTTTTTAACTTGCTGGTTAAATTGAAATGATTAATTTATTTTCAAATTTGTTAAACATAAATTTTAGAAAAATATTCCTTCGAGTGTCTAGAAACTGGATCCGATCGAACGTATAGATGGTGGCAGGGGCACATCCTTGCACTGCTGACTCGGCAGACTTGCAGCAAATTTGCTTAGCTGCCAAACCAAACGTCGATTGCTGCGAGCCTGCGTGAGCGTGTGTCTATATGGCAGAGAGACGGTTACAAATTGTTTTGAAATGAAATTCAAACTGCATTCGGAAACGAGAAACAGGGCATGTTGCTCGACGACCTCGAAACTTAAAGTTGCGACTGTCTTGACAGCTAAAGAATTGCGAAGCAGCATGAACCTGGATCAAAGCGATTTGGTCAAGCATTCCGGCCCCTTCTCTAGCCTCTGACCCTCAACATCAGCCATACCTTTATTTCATTCATAACAAATTGCCTCAATTATTTCCATTTTGCCCCCATCTCAGCTCACTGCAAGGGTATAAAAACTTTATTAAAAACTTTTGTGCCCAAGCCTTTTTATTATACCTTTGCCTTAGCCCTTAGCCGTCGGGCTTCCTGGTTTATATACCTATATTTACGTAGGGATATATATTTATAAAATACACGCACATTTAGGCAGAGCCGCCACACTGCACTCCAGGGGCGTTGAAGAAATCAAATTAAGAGCATTTTCTTTGGCCAAACTTTTTGCGCCTGTTTAGAGTTTTATAATACTTCAGAGCCGACCGACAACGCTACACCTTCATCCTTCCTCCTTTGGCTATTACGGTTCGGGCCATATCGGCTGTTGGTCCTGGCCCCATGTGGTTACTTGAAAAATGCTAAATGGTCCCAAAGCAATTGCAGCCACAACAACATAAATAGCAGAAAGGGAGAGGCAACAGCAACAACGGGAGCGGCTTTTGGCTTTAAACTTGGGCCAATGAATATATTTTCTCACTTGCTTAAAAAAATGAGCTGAAAGAACGGTCCTTATTATGCTCATTTTTTCTTTAGCATATATGCGAATTTAGTAGATTTTTCATTGTAACTTGAAATTTGGTGAACAATGCTGGATATTTTATTTTATAAAATAAGAAAGTTTAGCATCTAAAGGCAGCCAAATTAAAGTCTTTAATTTATGGTTGTCCATTTTTATAAATTTCTTTTGATAAAGGAATTAAATTAAAATATAAATTTGATGAATATTTAATGATTCCATAATTATTTGGGTACCTTTTTTTTATATTTAAGTAGAACTTACGCCACAGTTTATTTCCATTATATTTATATACAAATTTGTATGTATTTTAAAGTTATGGTGGAAATATCAATTTTCGCCTGATAGATTTAAAACTTGTGAGTAAAATTAGCACAAAATAGAATACAAACTTGCTTATTTTTCACATATTTTTAACATATTTAGTCCGAAATCGTTTCATTCTTTAGGTTTATTACATGAACTTCAAGCACGTTTTCAACTATCCAGTCAACGTAGCTTATGATATCGGTATATACACACGTTTTGAAAGTACCATAGCTCTGAATGCCATACAGATTGTAGAGTTCCTTATCATTATGTATAAGCATTTTGCTCAAAGGACTGCCCTGCTCTAGACAACTGGCACCACTTTCAAAGGCCGCACAGATCTGAGAACTCTCTTGAGGTGAATTAAAAACATCAATGCAGTCATTCGCATTTAGACGGCTAATGATATTTATTTTAGGTTTTGGAAAGGGTCGCATCTCGTTCAGACCCCAAAGAGTGGCGTCAAACTCCATTAATGTGTCCACCGTAGCTTTGTTTGCACTATTCAGCAGAACACAAATCGGTCGAATATGCCGCTTATAAGTAACCTTCATTGGCAGCTTAAGGAGAGCTAAGTTCTCCAAGTTTTCTATTTCGTCAAACATGTAATGGATGTTTGCAGTCTTGATGTAGTACTCCTCGTAGGGGAAATATTTAACATTTTCATTCTCAGGGAATCCATCGAAATCTCCCAAGCGAACGAGGCTAGGGAAATGGGAAATTTCATAAATTTGATTTTTAGATTAAACAAAATTTGCAATGACTTACGTTTCGGTGTTGTTTATTAAACAACTGGCAGCTGTTATCACATATTCTGGAAGAGAAGATTCGAGTTTTCAAGGCGTCACTTAATAAATGGTGATGTAGATAAATACTACTTACGTTTATGAATAAGAACACCTGAACATTTTTGTGTGTCCGATCTAATTAGGGCCAGCCAGGGAGTTGGATTTGGCCTCACACCATTTATGGGATCACTAACAACGCCGCAGTCGGGTTCCAGAAATTGTGCTGATCCCTGATGGAACAGCAGCAATGCTAATGTTATAATCCAAGCCGTGGCCGTCATTGTTTCGGTTTAAAGTCTGCCAATTGACTGAACAATCAGCTATATGAGATTAACATAATATGAGACACCAGAGAAAGCGAGCCGATATCTTATCAGTGAGCTAAGCTATTATTTTAGTTAAGCAGAATTTAAATATTTGTTGTACTACAGTTTAATTTAAATTTATAAATTTCTTAGGAACCTATTCGGGTTTCTCAGTTTTGATAACGAAATTCATTTTCTCTTTAACTACAAAGTTCTACGAAATTAAAGCAATTACAAAAAAAATATATTTATTCTAATATATTCTAATATATTATTTCTAGTTAAAATTTATTTACGATTAAGATATTTTACCAACCTCACACATATTGAATTTATTTACTTTTTTATTTCAGTTAACTGGAGTTTACAAGGTCAATTCAGTGGCTTTTGTGTGCCTTTGGCATCCGTATAGTGCCTGGGCCTTATTGTTTTGTTGCTTGGCCATTTCCCTTGTCCGTATCCCTTTCAAGTTCAATAATGTCATAGAGCGTGTCGCAGGGCAGGCGTCCAAATTTATGGCCCAAACGGTTGACCTGAAGGCCGCGTGTGCCCGAAGCAGCACGTGCTCCCGGCCAGGGAAATAATTTAGCCAAAAACATGTGAAGCTCGCCATATAAATTATGCACACTCGCTCGACAGACGACAACACATGGGTTGCTTTAAGGTATTGTCTATGCGACCTGCTGCACCAGAGGCAGCAGCAACAACAACTACCTACACTACCGGACATAACTCACCGCCTTGGCCTTTTATTTTATTGTATTTTATCTTTTGGATTACTTTCTGCCATGACCACAACAAATAAACTTGAGCATCTTTGGGAAAACCCACAGCGGAGCAGAGGTGGCGGTGGGGGGAAAAAACTTGGACAGGAAAAGAAAAGATTTCCGTGGCATTGTTGCCGTTGCTTCTTGGCTTGAGTTTGGCCCGAAGGTCTAGAGCTGGAGCTGGAGCTGGACAACGGCAACAATTGCGCATGTTAACATACTTGTAAGTAGTTTTTCCACTTTGCCATAGTATGGCAACAGTATTTTCCTTTTTCTATACCCAGTACTTGTAGGAGAAAGTGGGGAATATATATTTTATTTCAGTTTTTGATAATTAATTAAATGAATAATATGTCAAGATAAATATAGTGAAATGTTAACGAGATTCAATCTACTTTTTTGAAGCCTGAAAATAGAAAAAAACCAAGAAATTATAGTAAAGATTAAATATACCCTTAGGCATGCAATACTGTTATTTATGTTATGTCGAAAATATAAACTTTATTTTATTTTTATAATGAGCTTATAACAATCACTTAATTCAAATTTTCTTTAGTTTATTTTCTCATTTTAAGTAGGCTTTACATTTTCCTAAAAGGATATTCCCGAGTCCTAACTCATACCTCTCTTATTTCCCTGTTTTTTTTTGCTGTTCCTTTTTTTTCCATCCCCCCACAACGGACACATTTGTTTTCCTGGGGGCAGTTGCCTTTGTTTTTGTAATTATCTGCACGTTATTTGTGGGTCAATAAAGTTTCGTTTCATAGTTTGAGCGGTTGTCTGGCTCTCACCCCCGGGACAGGATTTATGGCATATGCGTTTTGGGCTAATTTTCAGTGCCGCTGACCATGCCATTGGCCAGTAAAACATTAATGGCAAAGCACCAGGCTAAGGATAAAGACAAGGACTGCTGGCTCGTTTCTTAAAATAGCATCTGGCGATTTAATGGAACCGCCATGCTTCCTGCAAAGCATTTGCCCCAAAAGAATGTTGATTAATTTATCGATACGCCGTCGATTGTCGGGTGTATGTTGTAATTGTAGCTGCCTGTCAGGGGATCGTATTGCCGAAGATTTATAAGCCCGATTCGATGGCGTGAAGCGCTCTTCTCGTCCTGCACACTTGTGTACAAATCATTTGTGATAAATTGCCGGCAATCGGTGCTCAATTATTTAATAAGCCCGATTCCATCGGGCTGCCAACTAAAATGAGTTATCAAATTTCATTGCCACTAATTGCTCATTGCGCTCTCGTTACCATTCGCGGAACAATATAACGAATATCGTTAATGTTGGCATAGCGCTAATTTCGTATCAATCATCGATGCATTGTTAATTCTAATAATTGCAAATAAACAAATTGGCAAATGCCATGTTTTCGTTGAATTCGTCGCTTTTGCAATGCCCGGGGCTTAATTGATTATTACAGATGATCGGATGTGCTTATAACACGAAACAAACACAATTCACTCGAAACTCGATTTGAAGCGAATTGAGGCTGCAAATCATGTTGTTTTTAATGCAAACACCATTTTGCCCGATAATTAAAATGACATTTTTCGCTTTCGATTTGTCCGAATTGCCGCAAAAGTGAATTTTTTGTCGGTTCTCGCCTGTATTTTTTGTTGTATTTTCGATTATTTCCAAAACAGAACCCCCCTTTTTGGCCTACAAGCCAGCTTTAGCCAAATAGTTGGTAAATTTATTTGCCAAATAAACTGAATACAAAAGCCAATGGCAACGATGAGAGGCACTTGCCAGAACAGAATTAAGCTGACCAAAGCAAAAAAAAAAAAATGGAGAAAATAAAGAAAAACAAGGGGTAAACAACAAATTGAAAGGCATGAAATGGAAAAGGAGAAATAAACGAATAGAAAAAGTTGATCACAGTACGAAAAATAAAAAAAAATATATAGAAAATAGTACCATCCAGAGCACACATGCAGGTGTGTAGTCTGTGTGTGTGGTAACGTCAATTGTTTAAAAGTGAAAATTCGATTTTGTGGTAAGGCAAAAGGCAACGGGACACAAACAAATGGCGTGCCAAACCAAAAAGCAAAACTTTTCTTTTTCAAATTTTGCCCTGCTTTTTTTTCCATGTTGTGCAGCAAACAAATTTTTTGTTGTTGTTTTTTTTTTGTTACCTCCCTTGTCGGTTTGTTTGAATTGTCCCTGGTTATTGTTGGCTGTTCCTCCTGACGCTTTGTGTCAGCCCAGCTGGATGCTGATGTGGCCAACAAAACGGGGCGGAAAGGAAGGAAACAAAAAAAAAAACAGAGAATAAGAACTACAAGAAAAAAAGCATCTCGAAGCGTATAAAACAAACGTGGACGGCGAAGCATATAAAAAATGGGCAGTTGGAGAAGTAGTCCGAAGAGTGTCCAAGTCGTCCTGTGTCGTGAGCTGCATGAGAAAGCGACAAAAGCAAAAGGAAAAGCCAAAAGGAAAGCGGCAACGGAGACACAACTCGGGAAGCTTTTCCACCACTAACAAGAGCCGTAACGATAACGAAAAACAAACTTTAAAAATTGGATTCTTCATTTGCATCGGCAAATCCAATCAAGCCAACGTAAAGACCCCGGCCAGACACATACACAACATAAAGCCGATGCACCACATCCAGGACCACTCCACCACTGGCTTCACCACATTGGCCACCTGCAATTTGGTGCTGTACACAGGGAATTTTATTTATTGTATTTCGAATTTTTATTTACCATTAGTTTTAATATTTATTTAAAATGTATTAAATATTTTGCAGACCTTAGTTAAGAAATATATTTTTTACTGAAGCAAATTTGAGTTAAGGAACTGAATAATAAAATTATATACAATTTATTTGTCATATAAGTATTTTTAATATTTTCTTTTATTTATATTATAAATATTATTATTATTAGATTATTTATTATTATATAAGTAATTATAAGTTACGAAATGGAATAGCAGAAAATATTTGGATTTTTGTACTAAATAACTCATTTCAACCTTTAGATTGGTATTGCCTAAGTAAAACTTCAAAAATAAGGTTTAAAAAAGTTATAACAAGTTCATAATTATGTTAGAATTGGAATCCTTTGGTAAAAGATTTTAAAATGTTTAAAGATTCCTACATTTTCCAGGTATTTTCCTCAGTGCCTGCGTTGCCGCATGAGCATGCCCCACGTTACGTATACGCCATGTGGACCAGGGTAGGAGAACAGACACGAACAATAAATGAAAGGTGTGCGCCGCCTGTTTGTCCATATAGTTGACCATTGCTTATGGCCTGCAACCGACCACGCCCCCTCCTCCTCCCCCTCTCCCCCTCCCTCTCCCTGCTCAATAGCCGCCTTTCGTCCGGCTGAAAATTGGTAACGATTTGTATTGGACTATGGCCGAGCATAAAAGAGGCTGAGTCCGAGTCTGTTGTGTGTGTGTGTATGTGTGTGTTAGTGCCGAATCTTGTTTAAAAGTTTTGTCCGTTTGCCGCGCAGAAAAGGAGGGAAAATTTTCTTATTTGTATGCCCAGCTCACCTGCCGTTATCCATCTGTCTTGTATCTTCATCAAGTTGGCCTGTATTAAGTCGCTTGTTGGTTGCTCCTCCTTTCGGCTTCTGTGTTGCCGCAACGCCCTACCCCTGCCCCTTGCTGCCTTGCCCCTTTTGGCAGCATGTCCTTGCAACGTTGTGGTTTTTTCGGTGAGCTCTTATAAAAAAAGCCCGGTGGCATGCTTTTCGGAGCGGGGGTTATTGATTGCCAGGCATACGTTTGCCATTTTATTACAAGCCGGAAAATAGTGCTGCAAAAATACAACAAAAAGAAAACCGAGGCAAAAAAGGAAAATATCGAAGAGCCTCACTTTTGGTCTCTACTGGGTTTTTCTTCTTTTGTATCCACCGCTTGCCTGTTTTCAGGCCTTGTTAATTGCCTCAAAGCGAGACATTTGCGTCAGTCGCAACCGCATTCGATGTCGTGACAATGACAACGGCAACCGCCGCTTAAATTGCCCAAAACCGCGACAAGTGGCCGTGTCCAGTTTTCCTTTCCAAGGGCCCAAAACCTATTCGGCCCCCTTAACGTTTTTCCCCACCCTTGCCGGATTTTCTTCACCACGGCCACGGCGATGTGGCCCAATGGAGCGTATAAGAAAACCATTCATTAGCGCTTATCAAACGGCACAGACAGATCTGTCCCACCACTCAATGGCTGTTTGATTTTCGTCCTAAACTAGGTCGACTTTTTATACCCTAAGGAGGCAGGTTGTTATCATTTTTTTACAGCAGTTTGCTAAACTATAAAGCGGGTCATATAATTAAATAGTCGATTAATTGGGTTGCTTTAGCCAAAACATGATATATTGTAGTTTTTAAGGTACTTTGTGCTTTATGAGACGTTTGGTTTTGTTATAAAACAACAGTTTTTTTATATAGTAAAGGAAACCAAGATTTTCCATTAATGTAATTCATTCTTAAAGCTAAAAGTTAATAAAGTAATATTATAATTATGTTTTAAATGGAAATCCTTTGAGAATCTGTACAAATCCTGTACAGAAAATAGCAAAAAAATACCATTTACAAATTCATTACTTAATTTATATTCATGTTTGGCACAAGCCACACTTTTAGGGTATTTAATGCTTCGTTATCACAAGCTTTCCTCCTCTTCCCTACATTTTTTTGTTACCCAAGCTAGGCGTTTGCTGACGTTTATTGTAAATGGCTGTCCAATGAAAATTGTTGTGGCCTATCAACGTCAACGCGGTCACGGCCGGGCCGTGTGTCATTAGTTCGGTGGGAAAAAAAGTGAGGAAAAAGCGGCGAAAAAAAGAAAACTTGTGTTCGCCCGCAAGTCGTGAAAAAATATGTGGTATTTTTATCGGGGCCCCATACGCTGGGTGTCCTGCGTCCTGTTGCCATGGCTTGTTGCCTTGCTTTAGTTTAATTGGCACTTGACAGAATGGTCGACATCATCGGCGGCGCGGCGGCAAAGCCGCTAGCTGCTGGTCCTGGTTTTTGGTGTTATCAATCAAATTGGCTTTTTCTATATCCATCAACACGTGTAGGGAGATGACTAGTGTGTTGATTTCTTATAGCCGCGTTATTATTCAGTAATGCCGGTTAATTGGTCTTTAATTTTATCATTTAATTGGGTTGTGTTAAGGTTGCGGCGGAGTTGTATCCTTTAAATTTTGCATTGGCAACTGCATTCGTGTTCGCCAATTATATTTTGTCTTGCCATAATCCATTTTCCCAAAATTTGCATTTACATTAACAGAGCCCATAATGTTGTTCAGCCATCAATAATTTGCTGGGACTGGTATTATGTTTCATTCTCGTTACCATAATTGGATAGAGAACATTTTGAACTATAGCCCTGTTACTGTGGCCCTTTCATACATTACTGTATTGAATTTGAGTTAAAATTATTATTGAATATGTTTGAAATGGCTTTAAACACAAAGAGTTTTATGTTTCACTAGATAACTAACCTTTGTAGTCATCTAATGAACTCAAAATAATTATGATCCAGCTACCAATGTTCTGTGTAGCTCTATGTATAATTAAGGCTCGTTTTGGAAGACAAAATACACGAATCCTTTTGGCTCAATAAATTTAAGTTTCATTAATTTGGCAATATAAACATGTTTTTTAATGGTATGATATCCTTAATATATTATACGTTTCTTAACTTAAATTTCTAGTCCCTGGAAACTTTTCATATTGGTTCAAAAACGAATATGTACAGCTGCAGCCCTTCGGCAGCTTGCAATTTCGCCATGGCCAGGATGTTGTTTTATTTGAATAATTAAAAGCCGCCTATAACATACAGCCACACACCGAGAGGAAACCATGGACTGCCGCTCGTCTGACTGTCGACAGTCGGCAGCCGGCAATGTTATCAGAGCCAAGGCTTTCGGTAAAGGGAATTATGCATATGTATTTGTAAATCTAATGTCCTGCAGCATACCGCAGCTGAATCAGAAACAGGACGAACAGGACAGAAACCAGGGGCCGACAGCCCAGAACCCAGAGCAGAATCAGAACCCAACGGCCAACGAATTTATAACTGATTTCTGGTGATTTAGTTGGCTCGCCAAATGGAATGAGCCAAGTAGCGGACGTCCACGGTTGCTGCTTTTGTACACTGCAACAAGAGATTAAATGTTCTTTAATTTAATTATGAAAATAGGTTTATAAATCTAATAAAAGCTGTCTTTATAGGCAATTAAAAGGTGGTAAAGCTAGACTAAGAACTTTAAAGAAACTTAAGAATACAGAATAATTCTCTCATTAATTTTAGGATATAATTATCCATACAGTATACAAATTTTGATATTTTCCAGTTATTTTTTCGAGCAGTGTTTCCACTTATTATGCAAAATGCCGCACATGGACCGTCGGTTGATGACCAGGAGGGTCCGAAGGAGGTCCAAATGGTTTGGACATGTCATGACGGAGCGCGGCTCATTTATATTGCATTGCTGCAATGCCAGAAATGCCTCTGAGGCAGGTCCAAAGATAGATATGTATATAGAGTAGTACAGCCAGGCTGACTGGGGCTGGCTTGCATTGAAATTCATGGAAATCCATGGAAAAACTACGAAGAAAAAAATGCAAAAATGTGGCACAAGGCCGTGTGACGGCACAAAAGTTAATTGAAATACTATCAAAGCATATTCAATTAATTTAAATTAGCTCAGCGCGGCACAACACAAAACGCAATGCCCGCGGCGCTGGGGCCGGGCCACCGCCAAGTTTTCCCAGCTTTCCCCGCCTTTCCACTCTCGGTTTCCACTCGGCAGCGATGTTAATTATATGCGCCAAGGCTGCTGCCGCTCTGCCAAACTAAACTAAATGGCAAAAGTTTTCCCCTCCCCCCTGTCAAGCCAAGCAACGACTGCCAATGATAAGAGAGTGGAAAACCGGGAAAGTCTGGGAAATCGAGGGTAGTGGAAACCAGCCTCCATTAATCAATTATTGCAAACCATTTACTGCCTTGTTTTCAGCCAAACAGCAACAATCAGCCATCGGCCCTGGGCGTAAATATTTATTAAAAATGGCTTGCGAAATGTTAATGTAAAGCAAATCGCCCGAAGCAACTGTCGCAAGTGCGTCCATCAGTGTCGTCAGTTTCGGTTGCTGGCATCTCAAGTGCGACGGCGAATGTAATTTTGTTTATTTCACATGTCGGACGGAGCTGTCAGCTCATTGACAATGTCAGAATTCCAATCAAAATGCAAATTAATAATAAACAAAAATGGTTTGGCATTTACGCACTCCCTTCGATGCTTTTTCTCCTTGATGAGATCAAATTAAATTTCAATTAGCTGTCACTGGGAGTGCTAAGATGGAGTGAAAATGACGGTATCTGCAAATTAGACAATCGCAAAGACGCATTTGACGCATTTCCCAGAGAGCTTGCGGTTGTTATTAAAAGGGCAATTGGAAAATCTTCTCCTAAATACTTGCACATAAAGACCACATAATATTTATTGAATGCAAATTACTATTTGAGCAGTTTCATTAGGAATAGAATATATATTGGAATATGTTCATGATAACAAAGGATATATTACTAAATAAACCTCACAAGGTATTAGAGAAAAATAAACATTGGCAAAAAAGGTTTCCAAGATCTATTTAATTAGCTCGAATATTAATTTAGATCCTTGGCCAGGTCCTGGTGCGCTTATTAACATTTTGAAATGAACATTTACCGGGAAATGCAGCAGTGGGCGAAATCATCGGTCGAATGGTCAGCCACAAATGGTCAGGAGCATCTGGTTTTTTGGCCCCGATCTGCCCTTTATGCAACTAAATTATTTAGTTCTGTGGCCGGAAAACAGAGGCAGCCCCCGAGGCAAGTGGCAAGTGGAACTGCGACCACGATGGAACTGCCAGTCGGCAACTGGCCAAAAACTCACTGACATGGCCAGGCATCAAATGATTGCCCCAGACACTTTATAATGCATGAGAGTCTGTACCAGAATCAGAAACAGCAGGAGCTACAATAATGATGGCAGCAGCAGAACCAGCACCAGCAGCAGCAGGAGCAACAGGAAGAGGCCGCACAATGAGCATGAACACGAGTAACCGAATTATTTATATTTAAATTGTTTTGGTTGCTGCTGCACTCGTTGTTGCCTTTGAGTTTCGCATGTCTATTTGCCGTGCACCCCGGATTCCCGAATCCTCCGCATTACGGAGGCCTCCGGTTTCCCCGTATTCCCCCAATTATCCACCCCCCCCAAAATGAAACCAACTCCCCCAGTGAATCCTCCGCTTTCCTGGCTATGATTATGTGGCAACGGCAGCCTTTGACTATGTCGAAAAAGTGGTGTGAGGATGGCGATGCACGGCTAAAAAAAAATTTTGAATTTATAAGCAAGTCCTTGAAATATGATTTAAAAATTAATTAAAATATATTTTGTATTATCACGTCATCTGAAGATACTTTACTTTCTTTTTATACTTTTTACTTAACTTTTATCATAAATTTATATAACTATTTATTTTTTTTTGAAGTGCTTCCAGTAGACTGGATCCGTGTCCTGGACCAGACCCCGCGTGAGCTTTATTTATGCATTTCATTTGGGTCTCTTTGCTGGGAGGCAACTTTGGGCAGGAGATGGGGATTGTCTGTCGGGTTGCGTTGCCGTTGCCGTTGCCGTTGCGACTCGCCTTTGAGTTGATGTATTAAAAATTTTCACACATGGCAGTTGGCTGGCTGGTTGGTCGCCTGCGAAGCATCCTCATAGCTTGCACTGAAATTTGATTTTCCAGCACCCACCCGCTGAAGCCGCAGAAAACCGCCCAGGCTCCTTTCATCTGGAACTTTGGCCGTGCACTTTTCGGCGCTTGATTTGCGTTGAAAATGCGCTGCTTGCCGCTGGTTTTCCCCTTTGTCCCCTGCCCGGGGTTCACCCTGGAAAAGCTTTTGACGGTGCGTTCATTATGATTAGCAATTTTCCACGGATGAGCTCAGAACGAGTGTGTGGTGTGGGTGGGGTTGTGTTTTGCGTCGGGGGAATGCCTGGGGTTTTTAATAAGAATTTTTGTTGGCTTAACGCTGCATTCGGTAGCAGATGAAGCGAAGGTGAGCCAGGTAGGGAGAGAGTGAGTGTTAGTGAGTGGCTTTTGTGGATTTTGTCAGGTGCACCACGGTTACTTATTAATTTTGGCTGGATAAGCGGAAGACCAGGAAGCTCGTGTTACATTATAAAAAGTTTTTACACAAAAGAAAAACACTGTTTGTTTAAGTAAGCAGATGGAGCTAACAGAATTAGGTATTCAAATTTGATTTGAACATTTTCATTAGCCCTTTTAAGACTTGCATATACCCAAGGAAAAGCTGCATTTTCGAAATGAACTTCTTGCTACAAAGCTATATATAATATTTTGTTGTATGTTTAACATTATTATGAAAGTTGATCTTTTAGTGTGTCTGCCATGAAAGATGGCTCTTGACATTTTTGATGAACGCAACATCTTATAGTCTTTCCTTTGTTATTTTTCTTTATTTTTTGAGTAATGTGAAGATGGCGTTTGTATTTTTTACTATTAACCGTAATGCTACTTCGTTTTCTCTACCATCTCCCGACATCTTGTGGCATATTCGCACATGGAATTGCATTTTCGCGTCATTGTTTGATGGCTTCCGCTGCATATCCTTGCTACTTAAGCTTCCTTTTTGGCTGGAGCGCTTCCTGTTGCCATTGTGGCAGCTCCTGTTGTTGTCACATTGCACATACATGGGATAGGCACCCCGTGAGCATACCCAGAAATGCATTTAGCATTCGTTCGGTCGTTTTTCTTTTAGTTTATATTATTCTTTCCTATTTTTTGTGTGATTTTTATTGCTCATGTTGGAACTCCTTCTAGCTTCAGCTGTAACTGTAACGCATTGTTGTCAGCGGCAGCGCGTGCCACATCCTTTTGGACCGAGTATCTAGTTTTTTCGTCGGCAAAAATGCCAACATGAAAATTGCATAATCCACGCATCGCGATTTATGACTTTTGTGCCAGCTTGAGTGATGGCAGGACAAACAAATGTAAGGGGAAATGCTGCAAACGAGTAGGGAAATGCAAACCGCCTGTCACTTCTTGTGCGAGGCGAACATTTTTTTTTTACAAAAACGCCATTTTCTCCTTTAGACTGTGCAGGAAGCTGTACTCCCTCTTGAGATATCTAGGATGCCATCGCTCTTAACCGCAAGCCATTACCATCGAAATTCTGAGGTTAATCAGCAATTTAGTACACAAATTGATAGGCATCTTAGCTGCGGCACCGCAGCGGCGATTGTTCAATTAGCCGCCAATGCAGTTGGCCTAAAACAATGCCCCGGCCACAAGCAGCTTTCCTTCGAGAGCCAATCGAAATGCTGCATAATTAATTTGCCAAATTTTGGGGCAGCTGCATTTGACTTGAGCCCAAGCGTGGTTGAAAATGCACAGGAAACTGAAAATTGTTGCTCAGTCTTTTAATATCTGAGAGGATAATGATTCTTTCACAATATATATTAACTGTTTTTTTTATAAGCTGCACAATATTTAGTCCTTTTAACGAATGAACAACGATCCGTGCCAATTTCTGATATCGAATTAAGCATAAATTACTTTTAAAACTTGAATTTTTAGTGGCAATCTATTCCCTTATTTTGTACAGTGTCCCAACTGCACCTTAAATACATCTTTAACTATCTCTATCTTCCACTGCGGCCCCTTCCCTTTCGTTCGCTTAAAGTCTTATTGCGTGAGGCACTTTTGTTGAACATTTTGCGGCCAAATATGAATGGGCGCGCATAAATTTGTGACACTTTTTGTGGCATTTTACGAGGCAGGTCCATTAAAATGGGGCCACATGTGCCGCCACACACACACAGGACACACTCAAACACTCTTTTTGGGTGGCTCACCCGCAGACAGGGGCAGGCCTCAAGGATGTCCGATGTGGGGAAATAAAATGAAATACATAAATTTTGCAACGATTTGAGAGACCGCATTTTATAATTGAATCACGTACGACATTTTCAGAGGCGAGAGCGCGCGCGCGGAAATAGGAAATAAGTTTTTCCGCTGATATAAATTAGAATCTTAAGGGATTGCCAACGCTGCCGACTTAATCAATACTGGGTGTGCATTCTTAGAGTTTCTCTTTCAGAATATTCACTGAAAAAATAGCTTAATTTTGATGAACGATTAAACATTGAATACACAAATATTATAGTTTAAATTTAGAGGATTCTTTTTGCAATCAAAAAATTTACAAACTTATTTAATTCTACTTAGAAAATAATGTTTTCAAAATATAAAACATATCTAATACAAAATATCATTAATTAAAAACTCCTTTGGATGAGTATTTACTATTTGTAATTATTTAATGTAAAAAACATAATAACATAATGTAATAAACATTATTATTTTTAATTAACAAATAAACAATTGTAAGGTTTGCACATTTGTTTTTATTGCAAATTAAACTTAAAGGATGATTACAAGAATTTTAAATATTTGTTAAGAATTTCCAACAACGATAATGCCATATTTATAAGTATTTATTTTGATTCTAGTCGTTAATATCAGGGACCGTAATCATCTTAAGTTATATTTGATAAACTTAAATGTTAATGATTATTTTTAGATTTTTCCTCTAGTTCCTGGTTAATATAATTTGTTCCCCGTATTTTTCTCCAAGAGGCTTCCTTTTCAGAAGCTCCCGCCTGCCATGGCTGGCAATTTATGTGACTTGTTTGGCGGCGCAGAAAAGTTGCAGCTAGTTTTTCTTCGGCACTTTTGGCAGCCAGCAAAAGTTGCATGTGTGCACTTCCCTTTCCGTTTATTAGACCGTGAGTGTGTGCGTGCGAATTTGTGTGAAAGGAAAGGCAACCTTTTGATTTACTTAGAGGCCGCGGCACGTTTCCTCCAAAGAAACGAACAATTGCCAATTCGCAAACAAAATACAAATCGAAGACGATACGAATGGAGCTCATGCAAACTTTTTGTTTTATGGCCAACACACATACACACACACACACAACTAGGAGAGACACACACGAGCATTTTGAGAACGACACGCCGACATTTTGTATCAGTGTGTGCACACTCCATTGAGCCCCAATGATGCGTACAAAATGCAACAGCAACAATTTTTCGGCATTTTTTTTAAATGGTAATTTTTTCGCCATCTCTTTTCGATTTCATCCCCACCTCCACCCACTCCTCCTTATTTTACTTTTTCCCGCTTTTCTCTATCCGATTTTCCCCGCCACATAGAGAGCACATTACATGGAAAGCGCTTTTCCATTATTCGTTATTGTTGTCGCTTGTGTGTTTGTTGTTTTGCCATTGTCCGCATAAAAATGCATTGATTTTATCAAGTGAAAAAATCAAAAATGTTGACATGGCCACCGCAAGGGGCAATAAAATATGGTAAGTGCATCGGTGGGTGGACATATCCCGAGGCATTGGGGCAGGGGATTCGATATCTCCGCCGATTTACATTAGTTTTGTGGGCAATTTATGCACAGGAATATATGTATATAGTTAAATCGGTTTGCTGCAACTTTTTGAACAAACTCGGTTATGCGGATATTTTTTCGCCTACTTTTTGGGGCTTTTTAAATAATGGTAAAGCTGCTCCTAGTTAAATATGAACATTAAAATGTAGGTATTTCATTAAATTTGTAATTGAATTTAATGGATTTTTAAGGATTTATAAGAATGAAGCCATAAAATACAAGGAACTTTTACATACAGGCGGTTTTTGATAGTCAAAAAATATATATTCAGTCAAGAGATGTTTTTTCTTATTAGAAAAAATATAAAGATAAATATAAAATTAGGAGTAGTAAAATAAATATTTAATTTAATAATATTTTTTAAATCTAAATTTAATATATTTTAATTACTAATAAAATTTTGTTTGTTAAACATGAATTTCCATTTTATAATATTAACCAAGTCCAACTTTTCGAATGCTATTTATTCTAAAAGCCAAGGCCACCGACCACATTCATCTAATTGGCTAAAACTAATATGTGGCCCATGTTTGTGGAGTCTTTCGAGTGTTTTGGACAACAACACGGGAAACTTGCTGGCCAAAAACAGCTAAGCATGCGGCGCAGCCAAGTGTCTAAACCAGGCTGGGCCCAGTCCCAAAGCCCAGACTGAGGTTTGGGGCTGCTTTGCGGCATTTTGTCGAGATTTGTTGAGAATTTATGCGCTACCTTGGAGAATTTATGAGTTGCAGTCGAGTGAATTATTTTATCATACGCATGCAGCAGCAACACACTCAGGCAATCCCCCCTCCTCGATCCTGTGTGTGTGTGTGCCGGCATGTAAAGTGCTTGCCACAACAAGCTACAGCAGCAGAAGCAGAAGAGCAGCAGCAGAGTTTAAGCTACTAATTTCACATGCAAAAGTCTTCACTAAGCTGGCATTTTAATCTTGGCCAAGTGGTGGTGTGCGTCGGGCGTGGCTATGGGCTTGTAAGTAATTAAGCGTTCGCACTGCCAAAATGCCTACACACTAAATAATAGCATTGGCCGGCGCTAGAATTTTTCGACTTGCACGAAAAAAATGGATATATTAGTTAACATTTAAAAAATGGGAAAAATTAAATTTTTCAGTTGTAATTAATAAAGTTTATGAGGTTTACTTGGGTCAAAGGGCTTTGATTATTTTGTTGTGCGGTCTAAAAAATAAAGAAAATACATATTTAAAGGAATGTCCAGTATTTACATACATATATTCATTTATTCTAACTTTTAAACCCTGCTAAATACTGTATGAAATCTATGAAATCTTAAAATTTTTCTTGGTGTAATTTCCAAAAGAGGATTTAAATTGTTGAAGTCGAGCAGGCAGAACGATTGATATGCTTTTCCATTGAGGAAATGCACTCAAAGTTCTGTGGAACAGTACAGTAGAAATGTTTTTTACCAGCTATTATATTTAAAAAAAAACTACAAAATTAAAAAAAGAATGTTGAAGTATATTCATATAATTCTACATTAAATATACCTTATTGATGATTTAAATTCATTAAATTATGCTTAAATTATAAAAATTGAATAAATTCCAAAGTTTTAAATAGATTAAATGTTAAAAGAAAAATTCATACAAAAGAAATCATTTATAAATGAAATGTTAGATCAAAATCTTTGCTAAAAAAATATAATTTTTGCCATCACTGCTGCCGAATATCCTCGCCTGGCTGATGCTTCTGTTCCTGATGCTGCTCCTACTGCTGCTGATGCACCTGCCTTTACCATTGTACTTAGGCCTAATGCCTTAGACTTGTTTGCAAATTGCATTGGGATAACAACAAGCTGGCGACGGTCAGTCGCTCCTGATTTGGGCTACCCGTTGTACGGATTCTTCTCGCAGGATTCGGCATTGTTCCTTGTGTGCCGTTGCCAGGTGTCTAGATTGCAGTTCGTGCTCGAGCCCGGGCTAATCAATTTGCATGCTGCGCAAACTGATTTTCCTGCCTGCTGCTGCTGCTACTGCTGCCACCTGTCGTCTCACCTTGGCCTCCTGCTGCTCCTGCCGCTGGCTTTTCATTTAATTTCCAGTTGGCATCGAGGCTCTTCTTTGCATGCTGCACATTTGCATTCCTGGCGCCGAGTCACGTCACACTCGAAATGAAAAAAGTTTTTTAATTTTACACATGCTACGATTAAGATGTCAAAATGTCAATTGTTGCTCGTAAAATAGCGATGCAAAGCGAGGGAAACTATTTCAAGTATTGCAATTTTCATGGAAAAAAATTGTCCACAATTTTAATATATGTACTTTGGAAAATTTTATATTGTTTTTTTTTATTTTTATGCTAGTTGAAAACAAATTGAAAAAGGAGTAATACCATTTTCCAAAGTTATCCCGACGTACTTGATAGACATCGTGGTATCCAGTTTAACTGAAAAATAAGTCCAAAAATTAAATAAAATAGCCAACAAATAGCCTCTGCTCTAATATTAAGGACTCGTGCTATCAATTAGTCTGTCCACCGCTTTGATCTGCCAAAAGGGTTTTTGGTGGGAGACCAGCCCCGTCCATTATTTCTATTACGAACCTGCCATGTGCCAACAATCTCGGTATGAATTAATTAAAAGCCAGAGCACATAAAATACAACATTTTCATCTCCTGTATATGTGGGTTATGGCTACTTTGACGTATTTGCCGGGCATAATTAGCTTCATTACTCATTCATCTTTGCATTCATTCATTAGAAACCAATTGACAGTTTAATTAAGTTTTCGCTTTTCGTCCCTCGTTTGTCTTCGCCTTTGCCCGACGCCAAACTTTTCCGCAAAATAAAAAGTTTAAACAACAAAAAAAAGTACTGGAAGCAGGAAGAGGGTCGATGTGGAGTTTCGTCGGTGGTGGTCGGTCGCAAAGGGGATCTGCTTAAAGTGGTGGCCGGCACTGCCTAATTGGCACCCAATTAGGCATAAATATTTGCCTGTGTGGGCAATAAAACAATTATTCGTGCCATACTTCTTTGCCGAGCTGCGCTTTTGACTCTTCACATTGGTCCCTCGCAGAACTGGACGAAAAGTTGCCTTTGACCTTCTCGACGGGGCTCTGGGGTCCTGATTAGGTGCCCTAATTGAGCATAGTTAAATGCATAAGCTGATTGTGGCTAAAAAAAAATGTAAAAAGTTTCCTCAAAAGGGTTCCGAGGGCTAGGGGAGTTTCGTAGGATTCCAAACTTTTGGTTGGTTCTCTTTAATAGCTAGAAATAGTATTTGTTCTCTTTTTAATTTGTTATTTCAAAGGCAAAAGCTTATCTACATTAAATATAACATAATTTCCTTTCATCGTATAGTATCGATATATATATTATCCAGTATAGTATAGAAAACTAAAACTAAATTAAATTTTTCTATTAATTAGTTGATTTTACGTGGCTTGAAACAAACCTTCACCTCGTTTACTTATTATTTTTACCAGTAGTGTAATTTTAAATTAAATTACCCGTTATAATTAATATTAAAGTTAAGGCACTTGATCAAAAAGGTATCCTTTCTTAGAATCTTGTCTAATATCCAGTTTTTTTCTAGTTGCTTATTAATAACATTTCGGTTTTCTTCTTCCGGAACATAATCCTTTTAAGAGTTTTAACCTTTGCTTAACTTGGCGGCATTTCGCTCCTCAAAACTTTGTGATTTTCATTCAAAACTTATGGTAAATGTTCTTCATTCCACTTTAAACCCAAATCCTGGGCACTTAGTGCTCGTTTCATGCTCTTCAGCCTGCTCCGCCGACGACTAACATTCAAAGTTGGCAGCATCAAGCCACATTGTTAGCGCTAACTACCAGAAAGGGCCCCTGGCGTTTTCTGTTCCAGGCTGTGTCCTGTTAATGAAATGTCGAATCATGAGCGAGGGCCTCGTGTCCTGGGCTCCCGTTTCATGTGTGTGTTTGTGTGTGGGTATGTGTGCGGCTTGTTCGCGAAAGTTGCAAAAAGCGCCGCGAGACAAAATCTGACGTGGGTTGGGCCATGGGTTACCTGTGCTTCCTTACCATCGAGAGGCCTGCGGTGGCATGAGGCAGAGGCTGGGAATGCGGCCAGGCCCGGATGCTGTACATCAAACTGCCACGGCTGCCGTTTCTGTTGCATGTTTATCGTGTTTGCGGCTCATTAAATGCGGCTCATTAGGCCAGGTCAGAGCTCAACTGCTCCTCGCACCCGCTGCTGCAGAGCCGAGGGAATTTGCAACGATTTTACGATGCTTCTGCATACAATATATAGGCAGAGGCTGAGAATTAATACGAGTTTCGTGTATGATTGTGTTTGTACAGGACATATCGAAATCCGAAAGTAGCAATCATATCAAATATTATACTCGAAGTTAAACAAAAACGGAAACGTAATCAAAATCCTTGCCACCCATGGAAGCATGTTGAGGGTTTTGTAGAGTGAACTTTACTTGTGTTATAAACCAAGGGAAAGTGTGGCATAAATACTAAAATTAAAGATGAAAAAATAAATTAAAATTAAATTTTTTTATTAATTATTTAATTATTATTTTCATCATGCAATTATTGATACTTTAATACTATATACAATTATATCTAGGTCCACCCTGGTGTTTATTGCAGACAAAACTCACTGCATATCAGGCAGGATATCCAAATGCAGGGACTAATTGAAATCGACTATGTTGATCATGGCCCAACCCCAGTCCCTTCGAAATGTTGCCTTCTGCCGTTGACAGATGTCGGTGTGGAGTCTCCTACTTCCTATTCTTCCCATTTGATGAATTGATGCAATGCTTAGGCCTTTTTATGAGCCAAATCCCCGTGTCCGTGTGTTTGTCTGGCCGCCTGTGTGTTTGTGGCTGACAAACAGCTTAAAACCTTGATGGACATTAGGCATAGGGATCGGGTATGTGGGCAGTTTTACATTTCAACGTCTGTTGAGGCAAAACCAAAACCAAACCAGAGCCAGAATCAGAACCAGAGCCAAACGGGCGATGGGGAGCGTAAACAAAAGCGCTTTGAGGCCTTTCACTCACTTTGGCTAGGTAGCAATTACTGTTTGTTTATGCATTTGTTATTGTTGCCGCTGCAGCTGAAGAAGTAGAATTGAAATTTCAAATTCATAATTGAATTGGAGCTGTGTTTGATTGGCTGGCAGCATCTAGACTCCAAATTCACCAAAACAAAAAAATTTCTGAATAATTATTAATATTTTAAATTGGTATTTTGATCCGGGACAGATTTTTTAAAAATAATAATCATTTTTTTTTTGTAAATATGGTATTTATTATAAATTATATAGATTATTACTTAGTTCAACTTTATTTCGATATAATATCAATTAATTTTATTAAACTTTCCCCTTTAATATACATCCCTAGTATGTCTTAATAAGCACTTTAAACTAAGAAATTGTCAAGCAAGTTAAGTAATGGAGTAACAATTAAAAAAACCCCCATTTCTCCCAGTGCCTCTTTGCCACAATTGAGGGCGTGGGGGTCGCCAAAGGCTGTGCATGTGTGTGGTTTAATTGAATGCAGTTGCAGGCCAGCCAAAAGTATCCAAAATCATTGGCATCTGGAATGGCTTTGATCATTTGGCCGGAGTCGAAACGAAAAGTGTACGAATGCTAAAAATGCTGGCTCTCCTTTACGAGCACGTCCATTTGCTGATATTTTGCTTAAAATGCATAAATCATCCCCTGCTGCAGTGTCATAAACGAAGCAGTTGCACATGCATATACCACTCGGAGACAATAAATAGATATGCGCTTGCATACGAAAATCAAACACGGGATATTATTATTTTGTGAGCTCGGCAAAAAGCAGCAGTACAAGCAAAAAAAGCAAAAAAAAGAAAATTCTATAAAAAATAAAAGAGAGGGGAAAAAACATAGAGCAATGAATTCAACTAGAACGAGCCAACGTGCAAATCAAAGGCAAAAATTCGACCCTCTCCAGCCAGCTGCAATAAATCTGCTAGGGCAGTCATAAATATTGATTTCGAAATTGTCCCTTGTGTGTGTCCTGTGTATTGCTGTGTGTGTCCCCGCCACGCCCACTTCACCCCACTTCACTTAGATTTGTCGCTCATATTAGCTGCAGAAATGAAAATCGTTTTCCAATCGTATTCTTGTCGTTTACCTTTTGCTCTCCACCGGGTTGCCATTGCTTTTCCGATTTTCCCACTCCAGTGTGTTCCATTCAAGTGTAATTTGCAGTTGCTTTGCCTGTCGTTGTTATTTCCTTTGCTGACAAACGTCCTTATTCGAGCATACCCTTTTCCAATTCTAAGTTTACCTTTAAAGAAACTTTAACCAATAATGCCGCTGGTCAAGAGGGTGGGATTTAGATAAGGTTTTCGGATATTACCAAAGTAAATAAGGTGAAAAACAATAAAGCAATAAAATATTTATTGGGAAGGTATGTTTAATTGTTAAAAAATATTTTTTACATTTAATTTTTTCTCAAAAATTTATAGAACATTTTCTGGTAAATTCTAAACTATTTTGTCATGCTTTAAATACCTTTCTTGACTGCATATTTAAAATAATAAATAATTTATTTATTATATTTTCACTTGATGTTTCTGTTAACAATTGGTAGGAAAACGCTTTCTCTTGAATATTTCCAAAATTCTTAATATAGGAAAACCTATGTAGAGGATATGCCCTTCGAAGTCTCCATTAATTTCTTACCTTTTGGAGTGTTGAACTCAATATTTTCAATATGATGGCAATCGGTTTTTCCTCTTTGATGCTTTCGTCATTGACCGTCATTGGTTTCCATGGATTCATCTCATGTCGCTCATCTTGTGCCATTGGCGTTGTTCCTGCTGCTGCTGGTGCTGTTTGGCTGAAAAGTTTCGAATTTATGATCCGTCACTGACTTTAGAATTATGGCCAATGCTCTGACTGTCAGGTGGTCCACCAGAGCGATAGAGACAGAATCCGAGAGAGAGGACGGCACACATGCTGGCCCCAGACTGAAATTGAAATTAAAGTCATAATTCATTGCGGGTCAGAGTCGTGGGAGAAGACGTCGGCTTAAAGCTGCCAGTTGTCCAGTCTCTGATTCTGCGATAGGAATAGGAACAGAGAAAAAATGAATTAATAATTAATATTTACTAATACTATTTATGATTGTATTTAGTATTTATCTTAAGCTTTATGGAAGAAAATAATTATAATGATATTTCTTTAAATATAAATCTTAAACTTTGCCTTGAAGAAAGCTAAATAAAATATATTTTCTTTTTGTGTAAGATCCGAGTTTTTCCTGTTGCTGTTTGCCGGTATCTTTCTGTCCCTCTTGCAGCTGTTTAATGGGCTTTTATGGCCCCTGACCAGCGGCCAGAGGGAGGTTGGCTAATCTGGCCCCCAGACAGGACACACGGCACATCCTTGTGTGAGCCTAAGCCGGCACATCTGGACAGAGTCCCTGCCTTTATTGGCTGCCTTGGAATTGAACTTGTGCGTGAACTTCAAATGTGCCGTCATGTGCCTCTAGTGTGCGTGTGTAGTTGACAATTTTGGGTTATAAAAACACCATCATACTCATCACTGGCCGCTGACAGTTTTGCATTCCCCAAGGAATAAGGTTGCTGGGATTGCGACTGTTACTAAAGCTTATGTCTTATCAGTTCAGCTTTGATTAGTTGTCGTTTATTTAATGTTATGTCATAGCAACATCAAGGGTTTCCTTACGGTTACGATTTTCCCATTGTCCTTCCTGTAATACTGAACCTGAAAAGCCATTGGCTATTTTATAGAATTAATTAATTAAAACCAAACTTTTATGTAATACAATTCACCAACGCTTTATTTTTTAACAGCAATACTATTATTTAATTTGATTACAAATCGATAGATTTTAATCATCGTTGATTAAATTTCCATTTCATCGTTGACCACAGAGGCGTTTGTGGAAGGTGTGAAAATTGTGCCGCTGAAAACTCAATTTGTAATTTTATCACACTCGCCGAACAGTTCGTAATCCATTCGCTGGCATGTTCAGTGCCAAAAATGATTTCTCTATTACCCGAACACACTCGTATCCCCGCATTTCGCTGACATTTTATCCAATTACAGCATAACCTTTGACGTTGCGAAATATGTAAAAAAATATCCCTAAATATCGTTATGAAACAGGACCGAAAAACCAGAGCGTGGGGCAAATAAATTTGCGAGAGGCCCCTAAGCCTGGACCCCAATCAGGGACCCTCGTGTGTCTGTGTCGTCGCATTGTTTTTAAATATTGGCACAAAATCAAATTATCTGCTATTTGTCAATAAATAACTCTGGACAAAGGCGAAACTTTATTAAAATTCACCACAAAACGTTGCAGTTTCCGGTTTCAATTACGCCATAAATTTTCGGCTCTACACACCCGCACATGGTGATTGCGGGGCGGGGGCGTGGCACTCGGAAATGGCGGGTAGGCGGTTGTTTCTGTCGGTCATTCGATGACATAAAGCCCTGGCTGCACAGCCATATTGAAATTTAAAGCCCTATTGGCAACTTGTCGCAATTTACAACCTGTCCTTCCCGAGCCGGATCAGCCATCCACACACAGTCCGTGCTGTGTTCCCCCCAAAGCTTACCTTGTTCGGCGAAACACGAAATATGAGCCAATATAAAAGCAATAAAGGACCACCGGACATGCAAATAGAGTAAAATCGAATCTCCCTAAGAGCGGAAGTGAGCCAAAAGGGATGCGCAGAGTAAATAAATAGGAAATAGGGAATCCTCAGGGGAATCCTCAGGGATCCTCCTCTCCTTATGAATTATTATAATGGTCACTAAATTAAATTATAAATTGCATTCACCTAGGAAACTGGCACAGATCAGATCAAATGACGACAGCGCTCGGCCATAAACATTAATAACCAATATGCCAGGCGGCAAGGCACAAGTTAAAAGGTAAAAGGTAAAGAAAGACAGGCGTGTGAAGCGCATAAACAAGCCGCAAAGGATTGCAGCGAAGAAAGGCCAGAGATCCTAGTTCCCGGCGAAGCCACTTTCACAATTTATGGCAGTAGAGGATAGGAGGAGCGATGAAAAAAATAAGAAAAAAACTGGCTGCCAGGCACGCGGCAAAGCAAAGCAAAGTTTGTTACTTTGGCCCGGCTTTCACCAATGATGCATTGATGCGGATTTAAAGTTTAAAAGGTTTCGCGGCCGCGGAAAAAGATCCACAGACCGAAGCTCTGACAGCCATTTGGCGTTTTGGCGCATAATAAATTCGAGCGGCAGACACACGGTTTAATTTATCATCAAACGCCTAGCGAAAGGCGAATGGAATTTATTGGGCTAACTTATGGACGGGCAAACCAGTGCCGAGTTGATGGCTTCGTGGCTTTTTCCTGGCAGCAAGGTGTCTGCGCATAGTTTATTTCAAATTGGTTCCCTCTGTTCGGCCCTCCTCCGCCAGCAGCAGATTGATTGGGCTGATGAATGAATGCTCATGAGCCGGTTGGCTGCGTTGCCTGGGCAGAAGCTGACTCCCCATTGTGCTGTTCTGTGCTGGGAGTTTTAAAAATTCCATTATATGGCTTTCTGTTTTTGCAGCACTATTTGCTTTCGATTGGTTATTTATTGGCAGCCAAATTGGTAGGGCAAAAGAAAAAAACAAGTATTGTGTATCTAATGGATGAATTACATATACGGAAAACATATGATGATGGTTTAGTAGATTTACAAGTGAACTTGAGCTTGATAAAATTTGTTTAGTAAATATTATTTACTCTGTAATATATTTATTTGTTAACCTAATACAAAAAATATATTTATAAATACATCAAATCGTGGCTTTCTAGACAAAATACAAAGTCAAATATAAGGAAGATGCTTAAAATTTAAAATAATATTCATTTACAGACATTGTAAAACATTTAATGAACATAAAAAATACAATTTAAATGCAGCTTTATATTTATCTAATAAAGAAAATTGGTTGTTAAAAATTCACAAAATTTACTGTAACTGAAACCTGGAATAACAACCCCAATGATGCTAAAAGGCATACAAATTTCTTGACAATAAAAATCCAAGAACAGGGAAAGATTCATAATTTCCAGCTTGAGATAAACACATGAGGACAAAAGGAGCTGGCATGACTCGCCAATATTCTAGGATATGGAATAGTAATAAAAGGGCACGCTTCGATGGCCAGAGACAGCATCTTCAAATCAGGCAGAAAAATGCTGCCGTGTCTGACTAGCTAAAGGATACTCAAGTGCCAGGGTATGAGTGTGCACTGAGAGAATATTATTATATCCACAAAAACAAACATAACATAACTTTCCGAATAAAAACATTACTTATTTTAAAGAAGCCTTTCTGTACATATTTTGTTTATATAATTTCTTCGAAGAATCTTGAACCACTTATCCTTGATTTTTCTCTCTGTTTATCCTGTATCTGTGCTCCACATTTCATTACGCTGAACATGACGATGCTGGAAGCACGTAACAAGTTTAAATTGCGCTCGTTGACTGTTGACTGCCGTGCGGAAGATGCCGATATCGATGTCGATGCTTTGGCCGATTCCAAATGCCGGCCAAGTCATGGCCAACAGCCGCAATTGAACCAGAAAAGTGTATTTATATGTAACGGAAATGATGCTGCACTTATGACCCTCCCCCAGCCACATGGCCCAGAATGGAGGGAACCCAGTTGGCCATCCACTGATATTTGCCTTGCTAATAGATGATTATGATATCGTGTATGCATATATAGGATAGCCCTCTCCTCCTCCACTTCATGACCGCATTTTCTCCGGGCAATTGGAGGGGCGATAAGCGTTGGTATTATGCATAATTGTGATGTGGAAAATCTGAAAATGGCTGAACGGCAGTGCTTACAGGTGAATATAGATAGAAAAGTGAATGCAGAGAAAGGAATTCTTAAAAGGTATCGATTTTTGTTTTAATTTTTGAGATAAAATAAGAAAAAATCTGTTACCATCTTCCTAGAGTTATGTTTTCATGGAATTTAAGTGCTCTTCAATAAAGATGACACTTAAAATCATACTCCTTTATGAAGATTAATTATATCTTTATTTTCTTTCCGTGCAGACATTACTTTTTATGTAGTTAAAGTTGAATTAATGTGATGTGTGTGGGTGTGTGCTGTGATTTTCCTTCTACTTGCCTTGCCTAATTTTATGGAACCTTCTCTCCCAGATTTGTTCACCTGTTTGTTCACCTGGCGTTGCCTACTTATCGGAGCAATGCTATAATAGCAGACTTATCGGTCCTGCGAACTCTGTTGATTTTTATGACGTCTCGGTTTTGGTTTTGGTGGGTTCGTGGGGATGCGTAAATGAAATTATTATCTGTGGGATTTTTGGCAAGCTGAATAAATAAATTTTATGTCTGCTCTTTTACATGAGCTATGTGTGTGTTGTGAGAGTGTATTTTTATGGCCTTCTGGGCAACTCTTGCAGTAAGTGTTGCCTGTTTGCTTAACATTTGCATTTATTGTAATGGGCCAAAAGTTTGCCTATATCAAAGTCATGCACGCTGTCAAGCATTAAGCGTTTAGCACAAATATATACACACAGACATGGGGTGTCCTTACGAATACTGGTACACTTACACCTGCAGCCGCCACACCTACCCTACCTAGACAAATACACGGGAGCAGAGATAGACAGGTATGCATGCTAATGCTGCGTATACGTTATATTTTCAGCTGCTGCAGAACGCTGCCGTAATGTAAGCGCGACTCCCTGCTACCAAATATTTGTGCAGAGCCAAAAACGGGCACACAAATGTGTAACCAACACGCTATTTACTTGAGGCAAACTTACAGACACACACTGGCACACCAGCACACACACATTTATATGTACATATATATGTATATATGAATGCCAGATGCGACACAGTGCAAATAAAAATCTTGGGCAAAAAGGTGAAACGTGTATTAAATAATTCCTTTGTCGAGCACATTTTAATCGTGCAGCGGTAACGGCAAACAAAGGAGCTCCCGTACACAACAAGCCCAAATGTCCAGCGGGCAGAGCAAATATGGCCAACACCCCCCTCCACACCCCACCACTTAACCCGCTTCTCCTTGGCCCTTAGCCCTTAACCCTTTTGGGCGCCCCGAAAAAAGTGCAAACTTTGTAAAAATTCAGAACCAGAAATTTGTTGTGTCCACGTACAGGAGCTTTTTGGTCTGTGGTCGCGCATGCCAACTAAGTGGACCTGGGATCGCTGCACTGAGACAAAAAGAGAGAATAGTAAAATGAATACTTTGGAATATGCAACGTTTACATATTTATATAAACGTAAAGATTGATAGAAGTAAATATACATACATACAATGCTTAAGTTCAAAGCGATCTCCTAATATAAAAACATATTTTAACAATTCAGAGAAGGATCAATGCATTTAAAAATTAAGGGAATAAGATAATGTATAATTTAAGATGAGAATAATGAGTAAAGATCGCTTTAAAGTATGTCTTTTTCGTTCAGAACTTAAATATTTAAAAGGCATGCAGGAAAATGATTTAATTAATTGTATATAAATATATTAAAACAAATAAAATTAATAAATTTCTGCAACTAATTCCAAAGGATTTTTCCCGCTGTGTTTAGGTTTTGGACCACGGTTAAGCCTAGCAAATAGATGACAGCGGTGCAACGGTTTGACAGGCGTGTGAAGACAAATTTCTGGGAATTTTCACTGGGGCGACGAATTCAAAGCAACGAAAAATGAAAATATAACACTCGTCCTTCCCCACACACACAGGGATACTCAGCGAAACCAACACGTACAAATATTGTGAAAACAAATAAAAGCGAAAAATGTACTCCTTTGTGTTTGTGTATGTTTTATAACTTCAATGTGTGCTGCGGCATATCTGTGTTTTGTGACTGTAGTGGTGGGCTTTTGTGAGTATTTGTGTGAGGCAGCAACCGTTGCGGTTTTGCGAGCATCAGCATCAGGAATATGTTGAAATAGAAAGGGGAAAGGCAATGACAAAGCCATGCCATCTTTTTATTTATTTATTGTTTTTGTCTGTGCTGCTGCATTGGTGTTATTAGTGGCATTTGTTGTTTCTGCCGCTTGCCGTTGGCCCAGCTCCTGCTCCTGCTCCTGTCCCTGCACCTGGCAGTGTAATAAAGTGCAGGACTCACACTCGGGCTCGCTAAAAACTGTAACGTCAGCTGGCATCATTCAGCATTATATTTCTATATTTTACGAGTGCGAGTGCATGCCCGTAAGCCAAAAATGCGATTCAATTTTTGATTGTTGTAACCAATTTCCTTATTCGGAAAATAAGCTTATTTTTGCTCTTAAATAATAATTTGACAATTGAATTCAAGAAGTCTAATTACTTTTTAATAAAATTATAGTGAAAACTAAATCCTCCTTTGTCTATGGCCAATTAATTTTTGGCCAGAGAAATCAATTTAAATACTCATTTTGAAATTAAACCATTTCAAAAGCAAATAACGAAAATTAAATAAACTATATTCGTGTATTTAACTGCATTTAGTTTATGCAAATGAAAAATTTGTAAATGCCAAATGAGAATTGAAAATGAACAAAAGGCCCTGCCTTGGCTTGCCTTGCATTATATTTGATCAAATTTATTGATATAATTATCCGAGCAATTTGTTGCCAGCACTCTTTGATATATACAACTAATATTTTCTTGTTATTTGTGCTCCATGATAATGGGCTGGGCATGTAACCAGAGTTAACCTTTGCTGTTTGCATATAGAAAATGGGAAAAAGTATGTAAATTGCTGCAATAAATTCGATTCGGCATAAACCGTAATCAGATAATGGCAATTATCCATCTGGCAGTTAGTTGTTTCCTTCACAGAGGCCACTGGACTGAAATTTAAATTTCCCAAACTCGTAATCAGTTTTATGCAAATGAAAAGATAATAATTACAATACAGCCCACACAAAAAGAGTGTGTGTGTCGGCTTTGGTTTCCAAGCAATTAATTTACAATTTTCGGTTAACTGGCTGCCAAGAATAACAAAACAATTAATACAATCAAACGAAACTTTTACCAAGAAAATTAAAGGCAATGCCCGCAAAACCAAATAAAGTGTCTTTTCCAAAGGATCCCTTTCCACCTGAGCAGAAAGTCTGAGTACTTTTTGGGTTCATGTGCCAGCTTCTAAGGAGGAAACAACAAAGATGCAGCCACAAAAATGACAACATTTTACACAGGGAAATAAATTATATTAAATCTAAAAGATATCGTCTAAAATTGTCTCTAAATTTTTATTCTAAAATCAAGCTTTGGGGAAGGCAAGGAAAATGTTTGAAATAAATTAATAAATTAAAATTTTAAGTTGTAATCCAATCATTCATTTAATCAATAAACGTAAATAATATATATTCCCATTCTAAAATTTTTTGAATGCCTTGAGTATTTGTAGTCTTAATATCATTTTTCCTCTATTTTACCTCACTATCTTTTTCTCTAAGTGACGTAAGGATGTGACCACTGAGTATTGACCAGTTTAGTTGGCTTCTCATTAAAGATTCAGCCTGGTTTCTGGGGAGACGTAAATCAAGGCGTCGCCCCATCGCTCCCCTCGACCGCAACAACATAATTTTATTGGAACTTAAATGCTTTTAGTTCGAGGGAAGAGACCAGACCTAGGGTGAGGGTGAGTAAGTGAAGAATCGAACTCGTAGAATTTGGCCGGCTTTGAAGCTTTTCTGGAGAGGCTGTTGCATATTTTATGCAACACAACCGGTGAGTTGTCGGTCTTGTTTGACTTGAATAATTTGGCAAAGCGAATGAATTTTCGTTTCTGGTTTTTCGGTTTGCCTCTTTTTGTTTATGTTTGACCGAGGTCAATTGCTGGCAAAGTTTAGCATGCATGCCGGAGCGAGGAGCCGTAAATATTTTAAAGCCAGTTGCCAAACTGTTGCATACTTGGGAGCGTCCGAGGAACGGGGGCCAGCTGAAAGGCATTTCCATTATTAATGTCATTGAGGCTCAGGCTCTCCTCGCTGCCCCCGAAAGATTCTCATCTCATCTGCTGCGTTGTGGAATTTTAATAAATCATTTCTCGTGAAATGCGTATCCAAAAACGGAACGGAACGAAATCAAATGAAACGAATGAATGCCTCTCCTCACAGAGCTGCCGAGCGAGGGAATGTCTGTAAGGGGGGCCGGGGTTGGAGATGCCTTCAGTTGGAATACAAAGCAAATTAGGATCGCTTAGCTGGGCCCCCAGAGAGAGAGGGGATTTATTTCAGTGGAAATATTTAAAAATTTCCAGGCACATCAACTCGGCGCGGCTGTAAATCAAAAATGCCAAGGCATTGGGAAAATATTAAAGTACGCCAAGCTCGATGGCATCAAATATGCAAATTACTGTTTGGCCTAACTGGTGAATTTTTGTTATCGGTTTATGGGCAGGACTTTATGTGGAAAAACAAAATGTTTAATAATAAAATGTTTAATACAATACAGAATTTAATATTTCATTTAAGACAGAACTTTAATTGAATAAATCATAACGAGTTGTAGAAACTTTTTTGCAAAGCAGTTTATCCTTTACATCAGCTGAAATTCCTGAAATTTGCTGCATAATCAAAGTATCTGTGTTAGCCATAAATTTAACTTGAAGATAAAACGGCCGTTTCATACATATTATTAGGCCAATGAAGCTGCTCCACTCTCGATTATCGGGCGGCCCTTTGCCGGAGGAGCTCGTGGAGTATATATCAAAGAGTATAAATCAGCCAAATCACCGCGCAACAAATGTTTCACAGACTCATGGTGTCTGCCGTTCACTTTACTTTTTTCCGTTTATAAAACTTGATAAATACGCGTCATGTGTGTGTCAGAGGACACTCTTGTCAGGCCCCCAATTGTAGCATTCATTTGTCAGATGAGCGACAATTTATTGAAAGAATATATTTATATATATAGCTTTTTTTTTGCTTAGTCAGCGGAATTTCCTTTTATGAAATCTGATATACGTTCTTGTTAGTGGATAGTTAGATGGCTTAATGCTTAAAAAGCACAACCCTCAAAGACAAACAACTTTTTCGCGCATTGTTTAATTTACAATTTGCGCATTAACTTTGTCACATAATTCTAATTAACGCTTTTAATTACTTTATGAGGCACTTTGCGACGCTCCCTAAAAATATGGCTGGCTCAAATTGTCCGGGCAACAACGGCTTAAATGTCATCTCTTTTGCTGCCCCAGCTCTGTCGCCATCTCCATCTGCTTGTCCACCACCTGGCCAGGAGCCCAGGAGGGTATCCACCTAGTGCCTCGTTAGGGGCCAGCATTCGGGAACCCCACTATTTTCGCGCTGATGTTGGCAACGACGAAGGCCGAAGCAGGGGCCTGGACAAAGTCATTAAATGCGACGCAAATTAGATTTATTGTACGCCGCTGCACTTGCCAGGTGAGTGTCGAGGTGCACGTGGAGAAAATTTCAGGTAAATAGTAAAAGGAAAGCTTATAAAATATATTTAAAGATTGAAATAAATTCTGAAATAATATTTATTGAGAAAACCAAGTGTTTACTATGTAAATTAAATTAATTAATAATATTAAACATGTTATTGTATTTAGAAAATAAATGAAAATTAAGAAATTACTAAAATTTTATTTCTGAAATATTATCAATGATAAGGAAATCTCTATAAGTTTCCAGTGTAACCCTGGGCGATGGTGGCATCGCTCGTGGTGGTGTCGTGGGCCCGCTGTGGTTGCCTCGTTGACCTGCGCGGCGTACGTGGTTCCTACCCTCCCCCTCCCCACTTTGGCCACCCACTTTTTGCTTAACAATAAATTTACATTAGCGAAACGTTACATATTTGCAGTGCTGGAAGCGGGTTTTAAAACCGGCCTCGGACAGCCTGCCAACTTACAACTTGCAACTGCCAGGACCGCAGAAACATGCACGCACCGCTAACGGAATTGAGTCCTTTATATGTGTTTGTGTGTGTATTTGAGTGTGTGTGTTTGCGGTAGGCGCACTTGCCATTAACTTGCAAAATGATATGCAAATAGGGATAAATTCGTCACCCAAGAGCCCAAGCCAGCGAGAAATCAACCATTGTCAACCCTTTAAGAGTGTCCTGGTTATGGCCAACATTTTATATTTTCTGGCTTAGACCTTACCTCAATACAAAAAAACCTCAAAATAAAGCGTAAAATCAGAGTCATCTAGTTTTCATTGGAAAACAAATCAAACTACAGAAAAACCTGTCCAACCAGATTTTACGCGTAAAAAAATTCGATTTTATAAGAAGTAAAAGATGACATTTCTGGATGACCCTCTATATCCCATTGCAGTGCTTACCGCAGAGTTGAAAAACGAGGATGTCCAAGTGCGTTTAAACTCCATCAAGAAGCTATCCACCATTGCTCTGGCTTTGGGCGAGGAACGCACTAGATCCGAGTTGATACCCTTCCTCACCGGGGCCATATACGATGTTGAGGTGGTCCTAGCTCTGGCTGATCAGCTGGGAAAGTTTACAGGTCTCGTGGGCGGTCCGAATTTCGCCATGTACTTGGTACCACCACTCGAGAGTCTGGCCAGCGTCGAGGAGAGCGTGGTGCGAGACAAGGCCGTTGAATCTCTGCGCACCGTGGCCGCTCAGCACAGTGCCCAGGATCTGGAGCGTCATGTGATTCCGACGCTGCAGCGTCTTGCCTCGCATGATTGGTTCCCTGGGCGTATCTCGGCCTGCGGCCTTTTCTCGGTCTGTTATCCGCGTGTCTCTCAGGCCGTGAAGTCAGAGCTGCGTGCCAGCTTCCGTAAGTTGTGCCAGGATGAGACGGCCATGGTGCGACGTGCGGCGACCATTAGGCTGGGTGAGTTCAGCAAGGTCGTGGAGATCGAATACCTCAAGTCGGATATGGTGCCCAGCTTTGTAAAGCTGGCCACAGATGAGCAGGTGAGCCTTCATCTTTTACTCTGTGGGCATACATATTTGATTCCTTTCTCCATTCAGGACTCTGTTCGTCTGCTGGCCGTTGAGCCATGCGCCAGCATTGCCCAGTTGTTGCCGCGGATAGAAGTGGAGCACGTAAGCCATTATAATTAATTATAATATCATTTAAATGTTAATAATATTCCTTTGTATTTTTAGTTAATTTTGCCCATACTGCATCAATTTGCTCGCGACTCGTCGTGGCGGGTGCGCTGCATGGTTGCCGAGAAGTTTGTGGATTTGCAGATGGCTTTGGGGCCGGAAATTACGCGAATCGCTCTCTTGCCAGTCTTCCAGCGTTTTCTCAAGGACTCCGAGGCCGAGGTACGCGCAGCGGTGGCTAGCAAAGTAAAGGATTTCTGTGACAACCTGACCAAGGCCAATCAGATGCAGACAGTACTCACCGACATTTTGCCTAATGTTTTCGATCTGGTCTTGGATCCGAATGCACATGTCAGGTCGGCCCTGGCCTCTGTCTTTGTGGGACTGAGTCCCACACTAGGCGTCTACACAACCGTGGAGCACTTGCTGCCCCTTTTGTCCATACAACTCAGGGACGATTGCCCGGAAGTGCGCCTAAACATTATCTCCAATTTTGATTGCATCAACGAAATAATAGGCATACAGCGGGTATCGGAGACGCTGCTGCCCGCCATCTTTAAGCTGGCCGAGGATTCCAAGTGGCGAGTGCGACTGGCCATTGTTGAGTATATGCCCACACTGGCCGGTCAGTTGGGACCCGAGTTCTTGGAAAAGAAGCTACGCGATCTCTGCCAGCGCTGGCTCAACGATCATGTGTTTGCCATACGCGAGGCTGCCGCCCTCAACATTAAGAAGTTGGTGGAGCAGTTTGGAGTTCCCTGGGCAGAGCAGGCCATCATTCCCATTATTCTGGGTTTATCGCGCAACAAGAACTATTTGTATAGAATAACCTGTTTGTTCTGCCTGAACGTTATGGCCGAGGTCTGCGGCACCGATATAACCACCAGGCTGCTGCTGCCCATAGTTCTCCTACTCGCCTTCGATTCTATAGCCAATGTTCGCTTCAATGTGGCCAAGACTCTGCTGAAGATCTCTTCCCACCTGCCGGCTAGAGTCATTCAGGAAAAAGTGAAGCCCATTCTTGACAAATTGAAGGCGGACACGGATGCGGATGTCAAGTATTTTGCTGCTCAGGCTATAGCCGGTATAGCAGCCGCACAATCAAAGCTAATTTACTGATTGTACAGAATATAAATAATAAAAAACAAATATTGTTTAATAAAAAATATATTGTTATAACTTAAGGAAACATTACAAAACATTAAAATGGGTTCTGTAATTCAAAATAATGTAAGTTAAATCTAATCTAAATAAATCCAACCATTACTTAATTTATATATTTTGTTATTCGTAATTTCTACAACCTGCCTGTGTCTTTAATCAGTAACACAGATATTAAGTTCACTTTGCAGTTGAGTTGAGCCATTACCAAATGAAACTCTCATATTTCTTTGTGTGCCATCATAACCTGAAACATGTCTTGTGTACACTGAGGCTGAGAACCCGGTCAAACAATCGTATCTCATAACTCACGTCATTTAATTTAGCAAATATCACGACCCCAACAAAAGCCATTGAATGCAACTGCTGCTTCGCTGCCTGGCTGCTGCTGCTGCTGCCTTGGCTTTCGGGAATTTCTGTTGGCGTAATGAAACAAGAAACAGAGCAGCCTCTGAGCCGGCAAAACGGAGAATTGTGAGCAGAGATAAAGGAGAGAGAAAGGGGAAGACGTGCAGAGTGAGACAAATGGTTGGCTTTCTTCTATATCTCTGTGTATATGTGCCTTTCGCCTTTCACCTTTTTTTTTATTTTGGTTTTTGTTTCGGTGGGCAGGTGGCAGGTGTCAGGCGCATGAGTCTAGGCAATGCTGAAGTTTTCGCATAAACAAAGGCAAATATTGCGCACTTGTGCAATTTATATTGCAAAACAATTGTCATTAGAAAATGCCGCACGAACAAAAACGCCGCAGACAAAAGCGCCAAGGATCCGCTATGAGGCCAGGACCAAGAGCCGAGGCAGAGCACCGAGGACCGAGGACCAAAGGCCCAGAACTTGGGCGGCGGCAACTGCAACTGTCACATGTGAAAGCTGGTAGCTGCAAAGCAAACGGCATCACTAGCAGGAGCAGGAGCAAGAGCTGGAGAAGCAACGGCAGCATTTTATGGAGCAGCTTAAGTGCTTCAAAAATTCCACGTAATGCACTCAAAGCAACGTCTGCCGACCCTCAGAGAGTCCGGCCCCCCAGACCTGTCCTACCCCCGCCGTCTCAGCTCCACATCACAGTCCTAGTCCCAGTCTTGGTCCCCTGGCTCCTGGCCTCAATACAGATGGCAAATAAGAAAACGTGCGAGAAGCAGCGCAAATTAAAGCCAATGCAGACTGCACTCCTCGAAATTGGGATTTATTTGAATAAATTATTCGTTAACAAACTATTTTTTAAAGGCTTTAATTGAATCTGTCAATAATATCTGGTTTACAATTTAATAATGGGAATTATAGGAGAAGAGTGCAGAGTTCTACAAAGTCTTTTTGGAACCAGAAGTGCAATATAGCAGCTCTGCTTGCCTTCACTCCACTTGTGGTGTATATATTTAATGAATTATTTAATAATTAAGTTTCCAATAAATATAGGTAGTTTTCCCCCAGTGCACTGACTCTTTGCTTGCTGACAGAGCAACGTGTTCCAGGCCTTCCTTTTCGCTTAACCCCCATCTGCCCCTTGTGTGTCACTCGCCGCTGTTCCTTTTTCATCTCTCTCAGCGAGCTGTGCGGCATTTTCTTCATTTAGGTTTTTGTCTGTGCGATTTTCACACACTTTTTGTTCATTAGTGGATAATGAACAATTGCAGCATTATGACAGCACCAGCAGCAGCACCACCAGCAGCAGCAGCTTCCGTGGCAGTGCACTGCAGCTCGGCTCAGTTGAGTTCGGTTCGGTGGCTGGAGGAGCATTAGCAGTCTGCATCTGGCCAGTTTTTCACCTCTCACTATCTAGACGCAAGCATTTTTATTAAAATTCCATGTCAGAACCATTAATTTTCCCGCACTGTGCAATGTGCACTCTCTTCCTGTTTTTATGCTCCCAGAAATTTCGTTTTTTTTTTGCTTTCTTTTCTTTTTTTTTTTTGGGGCTTAGATGTTTTGCGGGCTGGGTTAAGTTTTGGCCGGTTTTATTGCAGTTTCAAACAGGCTGTATGTGTGAGTGTGTGTGTGTTTAATAAAGTCTCCGGTAGGAATTAATAGCTTTTCATGTCGAATACTTCATGTTTTTTGGGGTGGCCTTTCCCTGAGGACTCCGTTCAATATGCAAATGATGCAGCTCGGATGGCTAGCATCTCGTATCTGGGGGCACAATCAAAGTTTTGTTTGGCACATTAAACCACAGCTGGCAATTAATTTGGCTTAGTTTAGTTTAGTGCACTTCCGTTGCGCACAGCGGCCATTTTGTCGCACCGCCGGATGGACATCAGCCGCCATCCGCCTTCCGTTTGAGCGCCAGCGCCAGCAGCTGCAGCGGTTCAACGAATTCATGACCGCTCAAAAGCAGCTTTAGATTTTATTACCATTAAAAGTGGGCGTAGCTGTGCCACCCAACCAAAAAAGTAGAAGGTAGATCATAACTCAAAGGCATAAACTCACACAGAGGGAAATATTAAAAGATTTCTGCGTATTTTATAGGAATTAAGTTTGGAATTCTTGTAATGAAAATTATAAATTTCCAACTAGGAAAATATTTCGAAATATCCTAATTAAAAAGAAAAGAAAACTTATTTTCTCAGTGTTCTCAATGTGTGACCCCATGCTGTGTGTATTTGGAGAGCATGTATTTAACAATTTTGGCAATGCTCTTTGCGGGCATCACCTGAAATTCACCAGCTTTCCAGCACTGGTTCTCACTTCCCGCTCCCCGCTCCTTGTGACCCTATTGTCCACTCCCTGGGTTAACGGCGGCTCTGAAAGCCAAAACTGAAATCAACTAACAACATTAACATGGCAAAGCAATTTCCATGCAGCCAGCATAGACGGGAGGAGGAGCCAGGAGGTTTTCGGCCCGCACACAAAAGCAGACAATAAGCGAGCTCGTCCATTTGTGATGGCTCCAACGGCGTTCCAGCGCTGATGGTGCCGTTGATTTTAAACTAGGAAGAGGAGGCGGATGAGCCGGTGGTGGCACTGGCGGTTATTGCATATGCACACCCCGCGCATCCACCGCACCACACCGCGTCGCACATGCGACAGAGCTAAATAGGCGGGCCCAGCATGAAGAGTGTGCCAAAAAGAGCGCGGCATGGAGATTGGGGAGAGTGAAACGGTATACTGGAGCTGCATTTAGGTACTCAAGCGCCGTTGTCATAGTCATTTGCCATGGCCGCCAGCAGCGGGGGAGGTGCGTCGGGATCATGGGTGTGTTAGGTGTGTGTTAGCCGTGCTCCGGATCGGGCCTTTGGCTTTCTGTCTAACGGCGTCACATATGCTCCTAACGATAATAGTTTTCTGCGTAATTTGTTCGCAATTTTAGAGGAAGCTCCGTCGGATATCGCGCTAAAAACTTGGCCCACGCATCGGACCCAGGATCAAGGACCAGGACTATGGGAACAGGATTTCGAATAAAGTGGAGAGCAGTGAGTAGTGTAGGTAGGAGCAGCATTCTCTATTCCACGCTGCGTATAATTTAGTGGCCCCGCAGCGAACCGACAGGGAGTGAGATTGCAAAGATAAATAGAAAGTGCACTGAGAACAAAGGACATGGTAACATTGACCCTAAGATTGAAGGTAATAAATAATTAGAAGAAGGTGTCAATATTCTTTGAAATAATATGACTTTCTTAGTTACCATTCGAGTTAAAAAAATTTATAGTTATCTATTCTATATAGAATATTAAACGAATAAGAAGCTATTAAAGACTTTCACCTAAATAGAATTCTATTTTCTTTCAGTGCTTTTGGGATAAGAAGCTTCAGTTAGATATTGTCACTGAGAACGCCCCTTACTTGCTGACACTTTTCGCTTTGACTCGTTAAAATTCATTTCAATTTGGGTACACTGCGCTTCGCTTTTTGTCCTTGGCCACGAACGGGTTAAGGTAGCAGCAGGACCGCTCTCTATCTCCGCACGTGTCACCGAAGCCGCCATTGCCGCCGACGCCGCCGCCGCTGCTGCCGCATCCTGCGTAGCTTTATAAACAATTTTGAATTTTGCGGTTGTGCGAAAATTAATGGATGCCTCGCTCTTGTGCGGTTTTTGGCCGCACTCCCAGACAACGCCCCCTCTAGCGTTAGCTACACTCCCCGTCCCCGTCCCCTTATACTTTACCGCCGGCAAGTGCTGGGCAAATTTTAGCATTTTGTCATTAGCGTTTGCTTTCTGAAAACGAGATTGTTGTTTGTCGTTGCGGTGCTGGCGATGGCGATGGTGATGGTGGTGCAGCAATGGCGGAGCGATATTGCAGCTTAATGGCGGGTGAAAATAACACGGATCAAAAAAAGAGTTGAGGATTAAGGATAAGGGATTCCTTAGCCTTCTAATTAAATTAAGGAACTATAGATAAATATATCAGGCTTCTGGTTTTATATATATTATATACTCTTTATTAATTAATTTAATTTAATAAAATAATTTTTAAATAAAAGAATGATAGAGAATTTTGTAAAGATACTAGTTTTGTATTCATATATTTTTTAAATTTATTCATCTATTATTTAATATATATACAATTAATTACTTATAATTTTACCTACATTAACGTACATATATCTAATCTAAAAATAATCTCTCTGCCCACATCAATCTCTAATCATGATGACTGGTAGCTTATTTCCAACATCTCAAGGAGTACGAAATGCCATCAATTAATGCAGCAGCTTCCGCCAAGGCGGCTCATACACATAAAATGCTAGCTGAGAGTCCTGCCCTGGCGGTGGTGCAGCATGAGTGCAGTCTCCACATATATGTATATGGGTGTGTGTGTGTGGTGTGTGTGTGTGTTATGAATAAGACAGGACGAAAACTTGGGCTTTTGACTTTGGCGGCACCACAGAGTCGGATGAGGCAGCCAGGCACGGTTAATAAAACAGACAAACACTCAAAGTTTTGCTATAAAAATTTTTAGCATGGAGCAGCCAAGGAGTTTTTTAAGTTGCCAGCGTTGTTTGCTTGCTAAACAAGTGCTATTAAAAGAGCATAAAAAGGTGGAAGGTGAATTGCGATTTGGGAAGTTTGGGGAACACAAGAGACAAAGGCATTCAGCCTTCGGGCATCGTTAAGGTCCTGGCTGGCTGGAGAATACCCCTCGTAATAAGCCCCAGAAAATTTTCATACAAAACTCTACGCGGCAGCGGAGTTTTTATATTTGGCAGCTTAGGTGCACTTCTGCAGTTGTCCTTTTTCGGTACATAATGCACTGCACAAAATATATATATGTATATGTTTATATATGTATATATGTATATAAAGGAAAACAAAATGCAAACTGGGAGAGAAACAAAAGCACCAGCAACTACATGATGCAGTGAAATTTTATGTGTTTAGTTTTTATTGCCGAATATTTTGCATGGCGGGGCGGTATAAAGAATTATCCACTAAAACTGCTGTAAAGTGAGTCAAGTGTTTGTTAAGAAGCCCTACCCCAGTCCCAGATCCTCGCTCAAGAGTGCCGAATAAAAAGCTTCAACCCTCCCCGCCCTCCACCATCATTTCGTGTGATTCATGAATCCAAGGGGCGCCCAATTTCCAGCTCGATGCGAGTTGCGTTTGTTGCGCGGCCAACGGGGCGTATGAGTAACATGTGCACTTTATGCATTGTGTGCCCGAGGAGAGGGGGGAGGGTGGTGGTGGTTGGGGCTGGGAGAGTGAAACGGGGGCCTATTTGTTTTATTTATATTTCGCCACCGTGCCGTTTTGTGCGCGCATATTAAACAGGCAGCGGCAGTGGCAGTGGCACTGCCACTGAAACGACGACTGGTTGTCCTCTGGCAGGAAGGCAGGCCAGCGGACAGGATAACAGCGGCACACGGCCCAGAGACACGGCCAAAGTGGAAAATGCAGTAAAATATTGAAATTGTACAGTTCCGTTGTGCAATGAGCCGCAATGCCAGCGACGTTTCTTTTTTTTTTATATGCATGTACGTACCCCGCAGTTGAAAGGTGCACTCACATGTGGGGGGTAAAATTTTGATTTTACGTGACTGGCGTGCAACGATTGCCCAGGGTGGAGGGAAAATAAAGTGAACAATGGCACCAGCAGCAGCAGCACCAAAATGCGGGGCAGGAATGCATCGGGATCGATTGTGGGCGGGTGACTTCGGAGCAGCTTTTTCTCTTATTTCCAATTAGCATTGCAAATTCATTTGCAGTTTATCGGTCTGAAATAATTCCATGCGATCCAGCGGAGACTGGGTTCGAAATTAACAATAATTTAAGGTACTGAAAATATCTGGCAATGCTTGGGAAAATCTGTTGAAAAGATATTGTAGAGAGTTTTGAATAGAACATTTTTTTAAAAAACCTGTACTAGTTGTTTGAATAATTTCTTGTGAAATGAATACTTTATTAATGATTTATAATATTTTGAAATCATTTTAGGAATTTAGAAAACACAAAGCAAACTAACAATAATTAAAATGTAATAAATTTTAGGGGAAGAACTACTTAAATATTCGTAATTTAATAATAGTAGAATTGAAATAAACATTTCTGAGCGGTTTTAAATTATTATGTATTAGGATATATCTCGAATTTTTAATAATATTATTTCGTCTAAAGAAATCCTTAAGAAATTTATGAAATAAACATAAATTCCAGTATTAAATTAATGTCATTTTCTGGCCCTGCAGTCCCTAATTTAGTTACCTTTATTAACCGGTAAATAGTTCTTTAACTCACTTTAAACTTACTTCACTTTAATAACCCCCTTTTGGAAAAATAAAAAGACATTATTGTATTTGTTTTTTTAATTTTGTTTTTCTGTTTTTTGATTAACATTTTTCCATTTTATTTGATTATTTCTCTCTTGCACGGCTGCAATCGCTGGCAGCGCCTTTTTCTATGCATATATTAACGTGTTGTGTGTGTGTGTGTGTGTTTGTCCATAGCTGAGTGTGTGTGTATGTGTGTATCTGTGAGTTTGTTCTGGGGGCTTCGTTCGGCTTTGATTGAATTGGATAGGCTTTTGATAGGCGCTTAACATAATTATGGCATTTTGCTTGCACACCTTTCATAATTCTCTTTTTATATATGCTGCTCGTATATATATATGTATATATATATGTTTGCTGCTGTCACAAATGCAATTATATAGCCGCAGTGTGCTTGACTCTGGGTTGTTGGGTTGGTTGGTTGGTTGGTTGGATCTGATGGGGCTATTTTATGATCTATCATATGTCTGCCAATGCCGGGCCTATGCAAAACAGATGCTCTCCGGCAGCTTTGTTTGCATTGGGCTTTTTTTTACATTTATATGCAAATATTAATACAATTTTCTTTTAGTTAGTCTGCCTTTGTTATGCGCACATATTGCTGTTGTTTTGTAATTATATGGATTTTTTTTTATATAGATCTTGTTTCCTTTTTTAAATGTATTTTATATGTACATACACAACATTGAATCATTTATTTATATTCCTTTTGCTTACACCGTAACTAAGTTTACATAATTAAATATAATTATGCTATTATGTATATGTCGTAGAGTATTTCTGATTTTCTCCATCGCTTCATTATATTTATTTCGTAATTTACCATAATTTTCCAACATTTCCAACATATGTTCAGCTACAATTTTATTTAATTTCCATTGGTTTTCGCCATATACTTTTAATTATTTATATATATATATTTATATTTATATGCATAGCTTGCTTGCTTTCGCACACAGTTTTCTTGTCTGCTCAAATAACATTTAGTATATAGGTGTATATATATATGTATATATATAGATTTGTATATATATATATGTAAAGTGATGCATTTGCCGATGCACAGTTTTGTCGATGGCTCTCAAAAAACACGGTATGCCAAGTTGAAAAAATAAATCAGTTTCCTTTGTCCGTAACATCGATTTGCTCTCATCACAACTTATAGAAATTAGACTCGCTTTTCCTTGGCTTCACTTTCCCACTGCCTCCATTTTCATCCAATTGAAAGTTCTCTAATTTTGATTCATACATTTTTGCATTATACTGCCTCTTTTGGTTTTTTGGTTTTTGTTCGGTATGTATAAAATAGTTTACAATTTGTATTCGTTTTTCGTTTTCGGTTTCTGTTCCGTTTTCTCATTTCTAAATTTCTCACTTGCAGTTTCGCCTCTGTAAATACCATAAATAATTGTGTTTAGGTTTACATTTAGTGTATAGTTTTACAGTTACACTTAAGATTCTTAGCTAAACATTGACTACATTTTGTATTTTGCTTTTGCTACACGTTTTCTCATCATATCCTTGTCTAAATATTTCGCTAGATTAATGCTGCTGTTGCCTGCCGCCCATTTGTTATCCTTTTTTCTTATATGTTAAGTATTCCCCTTAGTACATTTACACGTTACACAAACACCGATACATGAATACGTTGTGTGTGTGTGTGTGTGTGTGGGGGGGTGTAGGTGTGTGTTGTTGTCGTGCTCTGTGTGGGTGTATAGCCTCTGAATATCGTTTAGGATATATAGTTTTATCTAGTCACGGATCCATCTACTGCTATTATCTCTGGCTCGATCGTCGGGCTCGTTCGGTATTCAGTGCAATTTTCTACTCGATTTCTGGTGTGTGTGGTTGTCGGTGCTTAACTCAGTTACGCTTACGTTGATATTTCTCTAGATAATGCTGGATAAACACTCATAATCATTTGTGAATCAACTGATCGAAGCTAATGGTGGAACATTTGACTTGCCCTGGACTACTTGCTAACGCTTATGCCTATGCACATCGATATATAAATACATATATACCGGGGATGAAATGATCGTCGGAATCGAATCTATTGCAAAGTTAAGTCATGGCAACAATCGGACTTATGAATGGGCAAAAACTTGTCAAAACGAATTTGTCAGTCAACGAAATACATTTCCCACTTAATATTTTCTATTTTGCTTTTTGGGCTTAGACTACTTTTATTTCCGCTTAGACTAGGCTTAATAATTAGCATTTGTTTTACTTCTGCTCTCATCCTTTGGTATCCTTTCTCTTTTGCAATGTGAAACGGCAAGCCTTGGTAAATCATAACTACCTTTTTTATATAGCACCCACTCTATTCTTACTCTGGTATATACATACCTACATACTGGTGTATATGTTTATACCTACTAAAATACATTTAGAGCTTTTGTTTTTCTTTAACTTTTTGTTTTGGTTTTTTTTAACTGCTTTGATTGGGGTTTTGGTTTGTTCCCCACCCAAAAATAGACACAAATAACACACATTCATAACTTTGGGTTTGGTTTTGGGGCATGCTTCCCCTTCGGCTTCGTGTTTGATTAGATCAACTGGAATTATGTCTATTGCACTGTCTGGCCAGTGTGGTTGTTGCTGTTGCACTTGCATCCTGTCCGGCTTGAGTACTTAGGCTATGCTTTAGATCTGGGTTCCGAGGCATACGTGGAAATATGTGCGTCCATGGCCACATAATCCTGAATCCTTTTACACTTCGGGCAGGCTGTAAACCTGCGCCTGCTGCTGCTGCTGCGGCTGTTGCTCGTTGTTTGCTACCTGCGGAAGTTGCTGCTGCTGCTGTTGCTGCTGCTGCACCCAATGCGATGGATAGTACAGCTGGGGGATGTAGTGCTGCTGCTGCTGCTGCTGATGATGATGGGGGTGGTGATGGGAGTGGCTGTGGGGCTGCTGCAGTGGGTGGTGCTGCTGCTGGTAGGGCTGCTCCTTCACATACTCTCCGGACGTCTGCTGCTCATGTTGCTGCGGCTGCTGCTGTTGCTGCTGCTGCTGCTGGTGCTGATGCTGTTGTGTGGGATACATGGCCATCCCTCATGGCAGCTACACGAGCAAACTGGGCGCCAGCCACTCATCCTCCGCCAGCTAAGCGATTCACAAGCGTTAGGCACCAGCGAAATCCTCATAGCCAAGGCAACTCACCTGCGGACTGACCTGGAACTGCTGCATCGGATAGGCCACCACTCCGGCCGTGGGTGGCAGGGCACTGCCCACGCTCTGTGTTATCTGCGGTGCGGTGGCGGCCGCTGCACTGGCCAGCTGCGGTTGCGGCGGCACACTCTGCCAGGTTCCAGGCAGCTGAACGCCCATTCTGTAATAATTTAATCAAAATAATCAAGTTGCATTAAGCTGTAAATCAAGCATATTAAAATTTAAGCAAATCAATTGAAATTAAAATCAAATTTATGTAAAGTTTTAAATAAAAGATATAACATATTCCTGAACTCTTAAATAACTTTTATTCCTCTATAATATAGATAAAAATAAAATCAAAATATTAGTTATTGATGACTGAACTCACCCCATGTAGCCGGCCTGCTGGTAACCGGCGAATTGACCGTAGGTGAAGCCCTGCATCCCCTGCAGGAACTGGCCCGGTTGCAGGGCACTGGCTGGAGCCGCCGCCGGATATGTCGGTGCCGGTGGGTACCAGTATCCGGCCACCTGCTGTCCATAGGCAGCCGCTGCGGCTGCCGCAGCCGCCGCCGAGCCAAAGGGGAATCCCTGGGCCAGAGCCTGACCGGCAATGGCCGACATGTGGTTGGGATCGCCGCTCTCCTTGCCCCACGCACACTTTACCGGCTGCTGGTTGATCTCCGTGTTGTTCACGGCTACAATGGCGTGGGTGGCCGCCTCCTTGGTAGAGAATCTATAGTATATAGAAATAATATGTTCATTATTTGGGGCACAAGCTATGCTTGCTTACGTAACTAATAATATTATAAACTACTACTAATTATGCAACCATTCTAGAAAAAAACTAATATTATTTTTGCTGGAGTATTATCTCTTTTACTTAAGTTTCCCTGGCTTTCTTTTTTTTATACATTTAGCAGATTGGCCTGGTTTAATTTCCGCTTAACCCGCTGCGGCAACAAAGCGCAAAAGTGGTACAAGCGTCTGTGGAATTGTTTCGTTGTTGCCGGATTGGCTATAATGATGCAGCAACTCTGCCACAGCTGCTGCTGCACTTGTAGTCCCCGAGCTCATTATGTTACAAAATGCCAAACAATGCCTCCGCTCAGCTCCTGCCCTGCTGCCCCGTTCACTTTCTCGCCCGCGTTCGTCTCTCCTCGCTTTTTTGCATCACGTTTGCAACACACAAATGAGTTTTGGAGCAGTGCACAAAAGGCGCCCATGGACATGGCCGGCAACTGCAATGCGTTTGTTACCCGCGCGCCCCCTGGCCCTCATCACACCCCCTTCTACACTTGCCTTAAATTTGTAGGAATAATAATAGTAAATACGAACCCAAGGACAATCTTGGATCAGCTTAAAGAAGTGTCAATTAAGGACAATAATAGTAATATTTATTAGTTAAAAGGTACAAATAAAATGTGTGTAAATATCTGAAAATAAATACCCTTAAAACATACTCTTTTAGAAAAATTTAGGTTTGTTGATTTTTAAATTAATTAATTGGTGTATTCCTTGACCATAAAAGTTTAACTAAAGAAATCCTTTTTAAAAGGATATTAAGTTCACTTGCTTAGAAATCCTGCATAGATTTGGAGGTTGTTGTTTCTGGCATATAATTTTCTTCTTTAATTGTATATAATTAAAATTTTTAATATTTTCTTTAAGTGCATAATTCGTATCCATATCCCGCCATTTGGTTGCGGTGGGGTGAGCTCGGCTCGTCGTGGGCCAACGGCTGCCATTAAAACCCTATCAGCATTCGTGACGGCAGCTGCGATCTCCACCACCGACACCATAGCACCACCGGCGCCGCAACCAATGCTCCTGCGGCACCACCGACTCCTTGGTCCTTGCTCTTCTCTCTCTCTTTTTTCTTTTTTTGTTGCTCACTCGATGCAATGTGGGACTATTTTTTTGTACTCCCTTTTTTTGCCCTGCCATCGTTGTTGTCGCTGTTATTGCGGTTCATTGTTCTGTTTGTAACTTCAAATTTGCCTCTCGTTTTTGCAGCCGTTGTTGTTGTTGAGTGTAAAAGTGTTGTTGATTTATTAACGGCGGGTGGCTTGGATAGGGGGGCTAACGAACACAATGACACTCTGTTGTGGCGATGGGCGTGTGTGCACTCAGCGGCGACGACAACGACAATGGGAATGAAGCGACACCACAGACCGCAGTTCACGCACACAGAGAGACGTCAAATCAAAATGGCGGGCAACAAAGGGTTAATGTAGTATACCTTTGAGGGCATGGAACAAAAATTTTAACGGAGATGAGACTGTTCATTGATTGCTCTATTATTTGATCGATTGGCAGCTGGCTTTTATTTTATTTACCAAACTGCAGTTGTTTAAAAACTCGCTTAAAAAGTAACGAGTTTACAGCAAGAATTAACAATTAATTAAGAATATGTTTAACAATATTATATTCCACTTAGTTGGGCCCTTCATTTCTTTAAAATTTTTCTAATCGCTCTCCACTTACCGCACAAATGCATATCCTTTGTCCTTGAAGACCCGTATCTCCTGTATTGTGCCGTAGGGTGAGAAGGTCTTCTGCAATATTTCCTCGTTGAGGAAGCCGGACAGGGCCCCGTTGATGCCGCCACAGTAGACAGTGCAATTGGTGGGGCTGCTCTGGTTGTAGACCTCGTCAAAGGTCAGCGGCTTGGCATTCACTGCAACGAGCAGAGATTAACATGGCGGTGACAATGGAATGCGGGATGGAAAAGGGCTCTAAGACGGAGAAGGGGGGGATAAGGATACTCACTGTCTGCCTTGGTTGCCGGCGGCTTTCGGGTGGCCCAATTTGTGCGTATCGAGCGCGAGCCCAGCCATTGGCCATTCATGGCGGTAATGGCGGTTTCAGCCTCCTGCAACGAGCCAAATTAAATGGAGAGAGCAATTAGCTAAAAGCCCAGCGTCATTTACGCGGGTTTGTCTAGCCGCTTAAGCCGCTTACAGCGGCTGCTAAGTCTCTGGCCCAAAGACAGCTTCTGTTGTTGCTGCCAAGCAACCCAAAATTTATAAACAAACAGCTCGGAAAGTGTTAAGGAAAAGGCATTAATACAACAGAAGGGCACTAGGCAAAAATTTTGAATTTATTTAAAATAAATTTAAATATAAATCAAAACAGTAAAACAGTTAAAAGAAGCTAGTTTGCTACCCAAATATCTTTAACATAAAATAAAATAAAATAATACAATTTGATAGTTTTTTAAAGTGCAGCTAAAGCAACAGAAAAAGAATGAAATAAAGAAAGAGAAAACAATCGCGTTGGCTTAAAAGTTGCTCCTTGTGGTTAGCCGGCGATGTTGTAGTCGCTCTTTGATATCCTTCCCTGTATTTGTGCATAAGGCTGATGTAGGGAGAGAGAAGGGTGGTTGGAAGGTGATGGAAGGAAGGTCCTCGACGTAGCATTTACAAGGCCGTGCACAAATTATAATTTCAATTTCGCATAAAAGGTAATTCGTGCGTATCAAACGTGATTCATGCCGAAATGATTGCAACTGCCAGAAGGTCCTTGCATGCAGTCTGCCTTCAATGTGTTTGTGTGTGTCGGGCAGCGTATGTGTGTTGGGTGTGTATGTGTGTGTGTGTGGGCGTTTCAGAGCAATTTACTTGCGGCAAACCGAAAGACCGAAGACCGAAAGCAATGCAACGCAATAATGGCATTTGCGGCGCTTCAGACGTTGCAGCTGCTCATTGCACGTTCTTTAAATGGCGGCCTAGGCGAACCAGGAAGCTCGTATCCGAATCCGAAGCCGAAGCTGAAACCTAAATCCGTATCCAACTGCGGTTGGCAGCCACTGTAACAGTAACTGTAACTAGGCAGCAGCACCCAAAGAAATCCACCCAACCGTCTTTTCTTTTTTTCCCCCACTAATTTTCCCAGTCTTTGTGGCGAGACTGCGACGTGCAATGCTCGAAATCGGCATTGACGTTCTCTGGCTGAAAAACGACGTTTTCAAACTCAAACTGGACTTGAACTTTGAAGGGGAGAACTTGACTGAGTTTTCAAGAGTAGATCTTAATTGAAAATGTCTCTAATTGCTAAGAATTTAAAGAGGTTTCCATCTTTTTCTTAAATGTATTATCATTAGGTGAAGAACAGAGTTAATCTTGTGGATTGAAATGACAATAGTTTATAGCAACTATTTAAAGTTTATTTTACAAATTATTGAAATAGTAAAGCTTCATTCGACACCTTATCCTTAGATATGAAATTAAGGGAATTAAATTCCACTTCCCTTAAATTTATACAGACTCAATGAGTGTCATATTTGCATATTTCGCTGCATTTTTTGCTGGTATTAAATGAAGGAAAATGTCATTTATATAAATGTGGCGAATTCCTCGAACATAAATTGCCGTGTATTGGTTTTCTTGGGCCTTTAATTTAACCACTTGAGTAAGAGTCAACAATTGAGTGCCTGCCCCGTCAGCGATAAACCACGCAACTGTCGCCCAACTTTGGCCGTAATTTAATGGCTGCATGTGTGTGTGCGGTGTGTGTGCGGGGTGTGTGTTTTCCTGGAGAGTGTATGAGTGTGTGTAAGTATGCGTTTATTTCCCGGGCAACGTCGCTCAGTTTGCGTGCGTGCGCATTTTTATGCATTGCCAGTTGCATTTTTCATATTTGCATAAACTATAAATTTTACATTTTTTAAGCGATACGCATCGTTGATTGCGGCACACACACACACACACACACGTATATATATATTGTGTTATATATATAAACTCACGTTCAACCGCAACAAGAACAAGTCCAGCAAACAATGCCACCACCCCTTAGCCATCTCTCATCCTCTGATTTCCCGGCGGGCATGAAAAGTTATTTAAATATTTCACCATTTACTCTACTTGGGCTTTAAGCCATCTGCAGGCACTCTGGTTGTGTTGTTAGCTTTTCGCTGCGGGAAACATCAGTCAGGACTTATCAGCAGGAGAGACAGGACAGTCACTTCAAGTGCACTTCCTTTTCTTTTTTTTTACTTATATTTTCCTTCTTTGGCAATTCCAATTGCAATCTTATGTGTCAATGGAAATTGTCTTAACAAAATGCTCGCTTTTGCCTTGATTGTCTAAGGACAGCGGGTGAGGATACTGTTGGAGCAACTTTGACCATGGCTAATGCAATGCCCAACTCTAGACACACGCTTGGAAAACTTTTTCCGAGTGCAACAGACATTTTTGGTCGAGCGCTGTTTCCCAGCTTTGACATGTCTTTGAAGCCAACAAACTTTATCAATCATTTTGGCGGTAAATTGCTTAGAAAACAGGAGGTGAAAGCTTATGAAACGGAAGGGAAAGCTATCAAAATAATGGCATACAAAGAGGAAATATAAAACTATAAAGGATGTTGGACTATTCAAGTTTACTTTAATGGAAATTGCTGAAAATCTATATAATTTAATTATCAATAAAGTTCATTTTATCACAGAAAATCATTAGGCAAATACTCAGCACACATAAACCCAAATATCAATTCCTTTGGTCTTAATTAGATTCATGACAATGCCATCATTTGAAAGGTGAAAATGCCCCAAAATTTCTGCCCCAAGTTAATCCATTCAATTTCCGAAATGTCGGGGCACCCCTAATGAGTTGATTATAACACAATTTTGGGGGCTCAAGAGTCTCTCTTCAGCAATTTGCCAATTCATCTTGCTCAAGTGGAGGCCCGGCAACGACCACAATATAGCACCCACTACGACTTGCCAAACTATTTATGAATCCTGAAGTCGAAGGCAAAACCCAAAATCTCACCGAATCGAAACCATAACTGTTGTTGTCGTCCTGGCTAATTGCATCTCTACGGCATTGGGTCAAGCCGGAGACAGAGGACAATGGGAACTGAGAGCTGGGCTTTGGATCGCATCATTGGCAGCTGGAGCGACACACTTTCTTTGTGCGCTTTGTCGTTGTTGTCGTTCGGTTGGGCGAAATTAATTAATGGTGAATGGCAAATTTGCAGCTAATAGGAGGAAAACTTGAATCGTTTTCCGGTCTGTCGCTGCGACAACCACCGTCGCCGAACTAGTCCAGTTTCAGTTGGCAAATGAATTCGCCTTTGATTAAAAGTTCAGACACAACACAGACCAGCGCCTGGACTGCGACACGCGTCGAACATTTTGCGCTGAAAATTTCCTAAATGACAACTTCCGCTTTCGGGATAAGTTAATTAATTTTCATGGACATGCCGCTTGGAAAAGTTTTCCGCAGAAATTTAAGAACATTTTGCTCGGCGTACGGATTCAATTTGCAGCGAAAGTTACGCAAAGTCAGGCCAGCAGGCCTTTGTAAATATTGATTACTTGATAAGGCTCAGAATCCTTTAATGCTGCTGTGGACCATGGCCAAAAAACGGAAATGAGTGGAGAGGGGAGTTTGGAGACTTTTGGTGTGGGTGTGGCGCAAAGTTTTTGGCCAGGGAAAACGGGTTAACAGGGTAACAACAGGGAAACAAAACCAAAAAGGCGAAATACCTTCATTAAGCGAATGAAGAAAGGCAAAAGTAAGTTGAAGAATTTTTAAGTGGTTTAAAAGGGTTTTGTCATACTTTTCATGTGGATCTCGCCGGGATCGACCCCTTTATCTTATCCCCATTTCCACAGCCCGCAAAATGGTTGCTGCTGGTTGCGGCTGACGTTTCGTGTGCCACATACATATCCAGCCCAGCCCCCGTAAGCCGAGAGCAAGACATTTTAAATGTTTATTAAAACAATAAGGAAATGGCTTGTGCCAAGGCGGAAAAGGGCAAGACGGAAAAAGGAAAACGAAAAACTGTAGCGAAAGAAAGGTGCAAAAAAAGGCAACCTCGAACTCAAATACAAAAAGGGGATAATCCTGGCATACACATAGACACCCTCGCATACTATATACTACACATCGCATTCAAGGGAAAATAAGAAGGTTCTGGCTTTCGCTTTTCTTTTGGCGACCGTTTTGTCTTAAAAAAGGTAGCAGACGCCGAGTATTTAGTGCTGGCCAGGCCCCCTTTCTTTTTGGGCTAAAAGGTTTTTCCCTGGGCAGCTCGTAAGCCGGTTTAGCTTTGTTCTTCGGTCAGATTCATTAACGTGGCTATTTAGATAAGCGTGAAGGAAACCAACCGACCCCAAGTTGAATATTAAAGCTTTCCAGATAAAACCCAACCCCAAGTCGTAGTTGGAGATGGAGATGGAGACGGAGACGGAACCGGAGTCCTGCTGATGATGATTTTTTGATATTTATAAAATAACTCAAGTGGCAAATCGTTTGCTCAATGGAAATGCTCTTCCATTTGTCGACTCCTTCGACGATGATGATGATTATGATGCCAGGCTGGGCTATGGCGATGATGACGATGTGGCCATCGAACGGAGCAGAGATAAGGCGACCAGAATACTCCAGTCATCTTTGAATCTGTCTGGCCCAGTCAACGGTAAAAACTGTTTTCATTCCGCTTAGGCCGTCGGCCCAAAACGCTTTTCGATTTTTGACCACACACATCAACGTTTCGGGGGAAGTTGTTGACCAAAAAATCAGTATTTCACGCTAGAACGCATTTTTGTCAAGGCATAATTCCATGGGATTTATTTATGTATGCCAGTTTCGCCCGTTGTTTCCCATTCTGGGCATCACTCCCCTCATCCCGAATACATACATTTTTTTATAGTCACTGCCTCCGGGGCCCCGAAGCTTACGCGTGTGTAGGCAGTTTGTAGTCCATGGTGTCCCTACATCGCCCTCAAATCACTAGTTCCTGAATTATTATGGAAAGCATAAAATGAATGTCCAGGCCATTTATATTTATAACCAAGTTTTGTACGCTTCAGCAAATTTATTGCCAGGCTTGAAATTAAATAAATTGAAAACCAGTCAGGACCTGAGGAGGGCGGGCAAAGCTTTAAAGGCAAACATTTAACTTAAAGGGAATAAATTAGGCATATTGGAATTTTGCAAGAAATCTTTTTGTGTGAGCTGCTGCTGGGTTTATTTAAAATCAATTGATTACAATAAATATTCGTAGCATTGATAATCAAAATAAATGAAGAGCGAACAGATGATACTATTTAATTCAAGAAATTATTAAAAGTTTAACCTAAATGCTTCTATGATCCCAATAAGTTTGCCATGTCTGAGCTCTCTAATTAGTTTTCTTCGCCATAAAGCCTCGAATGAGTTAATCAATCTTGCAGCCATATTTTTGGGACTCGCAAAATGCAACGCATCGCGAATTAAGGCCAATGTATGCGGAATGCTTTTTAATTTAAGTGCACATGCACATGACAAGGCAGGCGGCGGGCAGAGCTGTGCAACACGCAGCGAAATCATAAAAGAAACATCACCAACTGGTGAAGGGGTGGGTGGTGCTAGTGGGTTAACCACAGGCATTCGGCAGCAGTCGCAACAGCAGCGACAACAATAAGAACAAATGATAATAATGCAACAATGAACTGCACAAGAAGATGATGAAAAGAATGCTGGGGGCGTGGCCGGGAAGTCGACATTATATCTTGTTCGCTGCACACATTGTCAATTCGTTTGCGTTCTCGACCCGCTTTCACCGCCCCCCTGCCCCGCTGCGGCAACTTTTAAATAAATTTAAGTGCATTATGCTACGAAAAATCTGTCGTGAGCGAAAGGAGTAATGCGATTAAATGCAGCCCGGGCCCTGAGCCTGCCTTTGTGTCCCCATAACGCCGGCAAATCAGTTTTGTGTCAAAAAGAAAAGCCACTCAAGATGCAGTATGCGGGATTTTTGCCTTGCCATTTTCTGATCTTGTTTTTCTTTTTAGTCGTTTCATTTTTTTTTTTGCCCTGTGAGTGTGCAATAATATGTTAATATGCCTCGGTTGTGTGTGACAATAACAGAAGCTGTCGACAGTGGCAGACATTAGCATTTCGGATGGAGCTCAAGGAGCTCAGGAAGTGATTGTACACAAAGAGAAAATTTAATTTGTAATTAAAACATAATAGAAAAAATTTATTTTGTATTTAAAAGATAATAGAACAAATTATAATATGAGAAGTTTTATATCCAAAATCTTTAAATCTTTTTTTAGATTTGGAATGGGTAGAATTCTATTCTGTAAATGCTGTAAATTAAACACTTTTATTCTAATTTATTATTATAAATAAATATATATTTTTTAATATTATTAAAAAATATGTCCCTGTTATTGCTAAGTACATATTTTCCCAGCTCTCCTTAGCCTGGCTTCGACATGTTTATTGCGTTTAATGTTTGCGTAAATTTTTTCGTACTTGTTCCCGTTGTTGTTGTTGTGATTTATGATGCTAATGACACGCAGACAGGCATCGTCTTCCCGCCTCCCCATGCAAGTGCTCAGCTTGCCTTGATGGTTATTAAATTATGGCAATTTGTATGCGTCGCACAGGCAGACAACAAAAAAAAAAAAACCCAGAGAGATATAGAAGCGGAGGCAGCCATGCTCTTATGGTGTTTATTTAAAACATGTTGCCAAACAATTTGCGTTAAATATTTTTGGAGCTGCTTGAGCTGCTTTGGCATTTCCTCTATGCTAACGGGGAACCCCAGCGATTGGGAAAATTTTCGGGCGCCGGCAAACGGAAGTGCTGAATGAAAGAAAACTGTTTCTTCCTTTTCCGGCTGGCAGTTGCAAATGCACATGCACTGCCATACACACACACTCGAAACGAAAAATAACTTTTCAATTTCCGCAAAACCACAGAAAATATCAACTTTGCACAAAAATTTAATAAAACTTTTCGCATAAATAAAATTTGCATTAAATCAGCTGCAAGCGACGCCGGCGTCCAAGGACAAGAGGCGTGGCGGCTTAGGGCGGTGTGTGTGTGTGGCTGTGCGAGTGTGACTGTGTACAAAACGCATGTCGAGAAACTTAATTTGAAATATTTGAGTTTGCTATTTGCACTTCTTTCTTCCCATCCAGCTTGTGCCTTTGCGTTTGCATCGAAACTAATCGAGAAAGTTCGAAAATTGGCAACCCATTCCATGTCATTCCCCACTTGCAGCGCAAAAAGTTAACTAGTTAGCTGGGTAGAGGCATTAAGTATACGCCACGTTGGCCATAATTCCAACTAAAACAAGTCAGTTGCCAAAAGGCTGCCAGCCGAAAGTTCTACTTTGGCTTAAATATACATACAGATATATGTATATACTATTTATTGATAGATATATAGCTGTAGATGTGAGTGACAGTCTGCGGGTGCTGTGGGAAGGAATGGCAGGAGCCAAGTGTCAGAGATTATGTTGTATTTGCACACGACACATTCCCACGCAAATCCGCGCTCATCTCCTCAATGTCAAGCAAATCATCCGGCATCGGGCATATGCGGCACACACATTTCATGGCATTAGCATTAAAATTTAATTAATAATTTTGAACATTTGCCGCCTAATTGACTAGCAGCACCTTTGGCTTTTACGCCTTCTCCGGAGCATCTGACTGCTGGCCCTGATTTGGCTTGGCTCTTGGCTTTTCCCAGGGTGTATATATGTATCTATATCTGGAAGTCTGTGTGTGATTTGTGGCTCTAAGCCTTAAGCTTGCGCATTTTTTCTGCTCGACTGACTGACACGCCATTCGCTTGGCTCGATTCTGCCATCTTTGAAGCTATATGCCTGGTTTATGCATTGGGTTTCATGGGTTAAAGAAGGTTTTTCTAGTAGGAAAGACTTTATTGAAAGGGGAAAATAATTTGTATATTGTTTAAGGAAGCAATTATTTAATTGAAATTAATTTAATTATTATTATCTACCATGAAGATAAAGCAGGATTATAGGAAAACTATTTTTGTAATGTCTCCAGAAGTCCAAACCTTATTTATTTATTTTTTGTATATATATTATATATTTATATATTTTTCTAGGCTCTTTTAATGTTTCTTATTTTCGTTTAGATATTGCAACTTTAAAGGTAAAACCACATTTCATGAAATAATTTCCCAAGGACCTAGCTCGCATAAACTTAGTTATAGTCTCAGCCTGTCGGTTTCTGTGGCTCTTTGTCGAATTTTCTACCTATTAGGCACATGAAATTCAATCACAACACACACTGCCCTGCCAGCAGTTATTTGGACCCTTATCAGTTGCGGTTTAAACATATTGAATATGATGTGTAAATGTTTACAGTGCCCCGGGTGGATCCAAGGGTGGTTTCTTGGGATTTTTCTTGTTGCCCTGGGGAGCCCGTGAGACTGGCTGCATCTGCGGCCATAAAAAAACATTACAGATTCGTGAGCAGCCTGCTTTTGATATACGAGTGTGTCCATGAGGAAAGAAAATAAAATCAAATACTCGCCCCTTGGCAGTTAACCGAAATAAGGCAAGTAGGAGGAATGCATTAAATCTTAAAAATGTGTGCGCTTCGCTTGGCTTGTCTCTGGCTTATGTGTGGCTCAGAGAAAGTAAGGGAAAATGTTTGTGTGTCTGTGTGTAGGTCGAGGGTGGAATGCTTTAGAGGTGGATGGGAAAGGTAGCGTAAGCCACAGGTGTCTTTTGATATGTTAAGTTGCTCGGATGTCAAGCGGGAATCCAGCTAAAGTTTCTACTTGTTTTAATTAAGATTTCATACGGCAAAGTCCTGAAACCGAAACCCAAAAGATATGAGCAGCAGCTGCCTTGTGTGTTGTGTGTTTACTTAGAAAATTAAACTTGTGTAGCGACTAATGCGAGCTTGATTGAAACATTTCTAATTGATGCCGAAAGGCGCTACCTTTGATGTTGGCATAGCTTACCGATTTCTTGACAAAGCTGACAAAGCCATAGCCCTTTGATTTCAACGTCTGCGGATCACGCACAACTCTGCAGTCTCTGTAAGAAAATAATAACAATTTAGTCTTTTTGTTTTTCAAGGGGGAAATTACAATTAAAATACAGCTTAAAATAATTTATTTACCCCATTTAACGCTATCTTCTGCTGTCCCAACAAAGGGCTTCAGCCAGGACCCTTTGGCGAATTAAAAAGCCAGCGTTGGGGCAAAGTAAAAGTCAAGAGGCAAAGTCGTTGTCGACATTGGAAATCCAATGGAATTACGTGTGAGGAAATATGAAGCGTTGCGCAGGAAAAGCCAAACCAAAGAAAGGGATTTCGTAATGGAAGTGCAGATATAGTGTGCAGGCCACCGCCGCCTTCAAGGATGTGCCAGTGGGCGGCATCGAAGGCGTGGCTAAGGGGATTTGCCACGGCCTCCATTCCCATTCCAAATCCCAATCTCAAACCCAAGCCCGTTGCCACCAAACCACGTGTCGTGCCATGTCGTGGACGCTGCACGAGAATCGGGCGTCAGCATTCGGCTTAAATATGTTGGCCCGTCTAAGCTAAGCCACGAAGAAATATTTAGCCCCCCTCCTTTCTTCTTTCTACGCCCATGTGTGTGAGTGTGGGGCAACCGCAGCAGCAACAACAAGCTGCCGGAGCTGGTGTGGCGGCAACCTAAACTAAACCCAAGCACTGGAAAAAAATTAAAACTACACTCTATATTTAAAAAAAAAAACATAACTTTATCTACTTATATGAATGAATGAATGAATAAACTGAAGCCAAGAACTCATTGTTATTGAACTTTCTAGCAAATGAAGTCGGAATAATTATACTTAACATTTTTTTTAGATATTTAAATTTCTATAAAATCACATGTTAAGGCCTTTGATTTTGTTGCAAATGTTATTTGCCCTGATTTCCCATTTTTTTGTGACTTTTTTCCCAAAGTGCAATAAGAGCCAGAAAGGCAAAACCCGCATGTCGACCACGGCATTTAAAAAAGGCCAACTTGATTGTAAATCACGATAAAAGTCAATTTTTAATATGAGTTTTAGTTTAGCCCATGGTTCCCACTCCCCTACACCGCCTCTGCCCCATCCTCCCCATCACCACCATCATGTTAAGTGGCCGACGAAAAAAAAGAAACGTATTTTAATGGCATTTGGCTCGTTGGCTTTGGTGGCGCTTCAAGGTTGCAAATTTATGGCTGGGCTGGCCAGAAGCGAAATTGCACTGCAATTGCCATTGAGTTGCAGTCGATGCCCACATAAATATCGGGCAAAAACATATTTAATTAAAGTTTAATATTTATTAGCTACCGGAGAATTTCGGCAGCCAATGTCCATGGGGTGCCATGGGGCAGTGACTGACTGACTCCGTGGGGTCGGACTCCCGTTAGGATTGGCCGGGCAAAAGGTCTGATCCGGCTCTCGTTTTTGGCCAGGCACGCAAACAAACACAAAATCACGGAATGCAACACAAACAGCAGAACAAACTCTTATCACACAAGGAGAAAAATTATTTAATATATTTATTATATTTGTTATATTAGGACATTTTCTTCCACACTTAAATAAGAACTCCAAAAGTCCTTTTTAAACATTCTTTTATTTACTTAATTTTATTTTATCTCTAAATTTATTTGGATACAAAGATACAAAGAAGAAAACTCTCTTGTTTGTAGAGCTTACTTACAAAAAAGGATCACGTTTCTATATGTAAAAAATCCGAAATTTATGAGTATGCATTATTCCCAATTGGCTGCCACATCTGCTATATTTTTCCCTGTGCAGGCACACACATTTCAGTAGATGCCTGTCAGCGGCGCTGCCTGCCAAAGGGAATGTGCTAACAAATTAAAGGCCAAACCAGTGTGCGAGTGTGTGCACTTCCGACGCCAGTCGCCCCGTCCCCGGAGTATATCATATTTCACAATCGATAAACATCACAGTTCATATTTTCATAACGTTTTTGTTTGAATATTTTAACATGCAGACACAACAACAAGCCAAAGTGTATGTTTGGGTGTGTAATGTGGGTGTGTGCGAGGGGGTGTACAATTTCCTGCTAGCATGTAAATACGAATTCGAAAATGTCTGCAAGTGCGCTCTCTCGCACATCTTCTTCTCCGGCTGCAATAATATATTTGAACATTTAACAGAAAACAAACACAACCTTTGCCTCCAGCCTGAAGATATCCGTGGAGGAGCATCGATGGCCCTTGAACTGCGTTGCCACACAGTTGTTATCATGCACGAAAAGCTCGGAAAATTTCAGTAGAAGACTGCAGTCGAAGGTGGGGGCTGGAGGCGTGGCAGATGTGCCCAATGTTTGTCCAAAGAATTGAGCGACGTCGTGTGGCTGAGGAAAGTGTGTGCTTCACCCAGGAGATGCAAAACACAAGCAGAGAAAGTTATACGTACAACTTGCAACATCATTTGGAATACTCTTTGAAATTGATTTGTGAAATATTATCCGACATATAATTAATTTAAATTAAATCTTCAAAATTTCGAACAATCATTTAACTAATTAAATAAATATTATATTATTTATTACAAAGAGGCATTTATATCTTTGCTTTGAAGTTGTATATCTCTCAAGACTTCTGTCAAACTAACTTTAAAATAATCACAATGTAATTACTACTTATTCCTCTTTCAAATTACTCCTTCTTTTCCAATTCAACACCTCTCTTTCTAAATAAAATAAAAACCCCACAAAGCTCAGCCATAAGTCAGAAGGAATAAATTCGAAAACATCTTTGGGGAAGGAATAAGTGCATGTGCATAAGCAGGATCTGTGTGTACATGTGTGCTCATAAGTCAAGAGACAGCAATAGACTGGGTGTCCTCAGCCCCCTCTAGCTATAGACAGCCATCCCGCCCCGCCCACTCCCTTGGCCATGGCCAATCAATATATTTTTTTTTACAAATATTGCCAAAAAGTTTTGCTTTTGGCTTAAGCTCTGTGCCTGATACTCGAATATAAATTTAACGAGCAGAGGAGAAGGAAAATATTTTGCTATCTTAAGTGCATAAAACTATAAACGTTAAACAAAATATTTCGCATACACGCTCACACTCACACGCACGCATACAAATGCGGTTATTTATACTACAGACATGCATATAGTTTGGCTTTATTCCCAAAGCCTTTGGCCCGGGACACGAGTAGCTTTTGGCCCGATCTGTTCTTTTTTTTGTTTGATTTTCCGGCAGCGAGAGTGAGAGAGAGGAATGTTTGCGGTGCGCGCTGAGCGCATTAGTTGTGGAGTCCTCGCTATTTTGGCCTCTGCAATTGGTTTATGCCAACAATGCAGCAGCTATGCTGCCGTTCCAGAGCCCAGGCCAAGTGTTGGAAATTCTTTTGTATTTGAATTAAAATTGCATAGATGATTTATAGACGCTTCGAAGTTGGCTTGCCTGAGCTAAACTTATGCATGGGTTTTCTTTTACGGGCCCCGAAAGTGAAATGGGAAAATATGCAAGCCAAGTGCATTGATAGCAACGAGAGAGATATATAGCACTTGACTTGAAGCAGGCTCTTCACAGTATGAATCAGAATTTAAAGCTTTAAGTATGTAAAATAATATTTCTGGTAATCAGCTAATATAATTCGATCAATTTCTTATAGGGTACAGCTTAAATTATGGCTATCGGCCACTCAAATATAGACATAACAAGACATAGGCTATCATTAGGACCTGCCAAGAAATCGACTGGTAACATATTTATCAGGGCGTAACTCTCGTACGCAACTTAACCAGCAATTTGCAATTTCCTGGCCACTTTAAGAGCGTTATCTGCCCTCCATCGCCGCACTTGGCAGACATATAATTTACAAATCCAAGCTGAGGATCGGGGGCTGAGTAGGACATGCTAAACACATCAACGGCAATGGCAAACACAAATTACTCAGCAGTGCAAACAAATGAAAAGCGATAACATCGCGTATACGCCACGAGGGAGAATACAGAATGGAGAACATATATATAGATATATACTGATGTATGTATATATACAAGCTGGAGTCAAGTCAAAATCCCTGGCACTAAATCAATGAATTGCGGTTGTCCTTCAATTTCCTTTCGGCCAAGTCGGTTGCCGCTCTCATCCAGCATTCCCATCATCGTCATTGAGTTGCGTGTTTGAAATATTGAAATATTTTTGTTGGCCATGTTTACACATCGGACTATTGACTGCGCACAGTTATTCCGTTTCTTCCTCGGTTTCCAGTTTGAATTTCCGCTTGCGAATTTTCTCCCAAACATTTTTTATTCGATTTGTGTTTGTCTCGTGCTTGCATTTTATTGGCTTGCTCCATGCCGATAACCCTGATGGCTGATGCCTCTGATGGTTGATGATGATGATTTCCATTTCCCTTTCCAGGGGAGGCGGTGGGGGGCGTGGCATGGTTACTTCGATCGCACAAGCCGCCCCCGCGGCCCGTTCAAATACCAAATACAGTTGTAAATTCAAATGAAATGCAAGCGAGCGCATTGTTTGAGTTTCGGGGATCGAAGAGAGGGGGCGGTAGCCAGCTCTCGAATTCTGGCTTTCTGGTTAGCCAAATATTTAAAGTGGATTTCTTGGAGCATTTTATGAGCTTTTCACTGCGGCTGCTGTCTTCCCCAACCCTACCCCCGGCCACTTCTTTTATTTGATTTGATTTTCCGGCCAGTGGCATCTGCCATCCCATCCCAAACGTCCAACGGAATTAAGTAATAAATTTGGTTCGAGGAAATATGTTTGCGGTTTGCCGAATCGAAACGACAGACCGTGCTGAATTGCTGTGAATTACAAATTCGTAAATGCCGCATCTTTGATGCTGCATGCACTCTGCAAAATGGGCCAAAATGGTTGAGGAAAAAATCTAAAGCCGGACTCATCACGTCCTTGTCCGTGTCCGTGTCCGTGTCCCGTGTCCCCGCCATCGTCGTTACATTTATTTACACCAACATGCAAAGCTCGCATTGAGACAATTTCATGCTCATCTGCATAAAATCAATTCCATTTTGGAGACAATTTGAAGATTGGAATACAAATTTCGAATTATCAACATGGGACCCAACCGTGGCGGAGTTGTGGCAAAATGGCCAAACCGGCAGCGATCGCAATCAGCATTGAGACCTGACCCCCACTCCATGGTGTTCTGTGCTCTATTTTCCTATTCGGCACTTGAAGAAAAAGTGGGAATTGTATATTTGTGAAATCTTTTAAAAAATCGCTTTAGACCTTTCACAACTTTTTGCCGTTAGTTTTCGATATAATTTATTTTTTGTATTTGCTTTGGATGTATATGTATGCATTTTTGTACAGTGCAGAGAGGAACATCTATCGCTGGGTTTGCGGCTGCTTGACTTGTGTTGCTAGTTTTTCCTTCTCTCTATTTTCGGGGGGCAGTGACAGTGGCAGTCGTCTCCTGCTTCTGTCCAGGCATTTACGCCATTCACCAGTCGGCGCCGCTTTTCCAGCTGTAGCTGCGTCTCCTGCCCCAGCTTCTCGTCCTGTGCCCGCTTCTGCCAACGTCATGCATACGTAATGCGCCTGGGGATCCTGACAGCGGCACAACGGCGACGCAGCAGCGGCAGTCTCACTAATTCCAGGACAGCCATTACGCGTCTGTCTGCTGTGCGAGTGTGTGTCTCCGGTGCAGCGGGAAAATTATGTGGTGTGTGATTTGCCATGGACACTGAACGTTTCCCCCCCCCCAATCGCTTTTCCCGCCCGCCCAACTCCACCGCTTTGCTATTGAAATTTCCCTTTGAGAGAGGCGGCGGCGGAGGTGATATTTCAGAGCAGAGAACGAGAAACAAAAAGGAGAAATTTGCATGCAACTCGTTACGCTTGGCACTTGTGTGTTAAGCCCGCTCACCCCTTGGCCCCTAACCTCAGCCATCCCTTCGGCATTCTTTTTTCCTTCTCTGTGCCACCCCTTTCGAGCACGTAGAAACACGGCTTGCGAGGGGGTTCGGGGCGGTGCAGGACGTGTGAGGGAAAAGCCATATCGATTTTGCAGTAAATAAAACATTCAAAGATTGAAGTTGCCGCTTTTGAGCTTAGCCGAATGGTGTGTGGCCTCCTTTTTTATGGAGTGCGCTTCCTTTTATGGCTTCCGTTTCTATAGCAGCTGCCGCTGTGGTGGCTCCACTGAGCTCTGGTGAAGGGACACTGCCGCTGCCCCTGCTCATGCTCCTGCTGCTCCTGCTCCTCCTCTGCCACAGCCACTGCCAAATTGTAAATATTTTTGTCGGCCACGTAGCGGCGCAGGAGAAAATATTGCATTTCTCGCTTGGCATAATAAACGATGTGCCGGCGAAAAAAAAAGAAATGAAAACACCGAAACCGAAAGAGTACCGTCAAAAACCACGCAGAAATACCAACAGCTGCACCGCACAATGGCAGGATCTTTGTAAAGGGATGGATAAACAATATGGTGGTTGGGTCAGTTACAAAAACAAGGAAACTGTTTCATATAGCCGACGTTCTGATCACATACACAATTTTTACAGGAGATAAACTTGGGCTTATTTCAATAAAAACAATGCAGAAAATAATTTAGGATCTTATATTAATAAAAATCATTAAGCTCATCAAATTAATCCCCTAAAGGAAAACTGATTATCCATTTGAAGGAAAAACACTACATTGCGGGGTCCGGACATTTGGCCATTCTTTTTATTACAATTTGTGTCCGCTTTGCTGGTTTCTCATCAGCTAAAATCCTTAAATGGTCAGTCCTGTCACATATTGCCAAAACGACGCCAGAAGCAGGATAGCAGAAAAAAAAAACAACAGAAACTGGCAAATTCAAATTAAATTGGCGCCGTTCTCCACATACACACAATTCCGCCAACTTTTCCATACTTATGTATGTACGTATGTTTGCGTTCCAATAAATTATATAAGATATAGCTTTAGCCTCTTCCTTACGGCATTGATTTGACATGAATTATTGCCGGTCCGAGAGTGGACAAAAGCATTTGCTGAAAATCCTTCTCGTAAACTTTAAGTCTCTGAAAATGGATAAATTCCATTAACCGATGCCAGCCGCAGGCTAAACGTTCAAGTGCATTTTCCACCGACCGACCAATGAAGCAGGCGTTATTTATAACGCAACAGCGATGGCCCCACCTCTGGAAACCCCCCACCCCCCTGGTGGATAAATCCCCTTCGCACCACCACCACCCCTTCCTTTGGCACGTTGGATATATCTCCTTGAATCTATGGATCGTACCCCTCTCGTGACCACGCCCGGACACACGTCAATAAAACTGCTTCAAACTGTCCACATTGAAGTTGTTGGTGGGGCACTTGAAGAAATAAGAATTTTGATTTTTAAATATATATTTCAAATATTCAATAAAGTTAAAATTTAAAGCTATGAAAAAAAGTGATTATTCCGGAATAAGGTGTTATTTTTCGTCTCTATCAATCAAATTATTTTAGTTGGCAAATATTATTCTCAGTGTTTTTCTGCAGCTGCTGGTGTTGCTTTTGCCGCTGCAACTGAAGCTGATGCCGGGGCGATAAGGCTACTTTAACGCTGTCCCCGATTTCTGCATGATGCCACACACGGTCGGCCCCTTTCGTGTTTGGCCCCAATAGTGGTTGATGGCCAGTGGATGGGAGTGGGGTGGTGGTGGTGGCTGGGTGGCTGGGTGGAATGGCGGTTTCAAACATGCAAATTGCTTGCGGTTCGCTTCGGTTTTCCCTGCCATCGCTTTCCCGTACCCGCTTTCGCTCAACCCCCTGCCGCCTCCTTTCTCATTGGCGTTTTTCGCTTTCATTGAGTGCTCCGCTTACAGTTAACTCGACTTTATCATGTGTGTGCGAGTGTGTGTGTATGCGTTGCTTTATATGCACGACTACAAAATGCAACAACAAAAATCCATTTAGATTAATTAGTTTTTAAGCGCAACAAGGCAAGGCAAGGCTTAAACTTTAGCAGCAAAATATTTCTAAAAGGGAGTAGGTCAAATTTAAACTAGATTCATATCTGTGATTCAAATTAAATTTAGTTCATATCTGTAAAGATAAAATATTAATTTTAAAAGCTTTAACTGCTTTAAATTCCTCCTTTCACTTAGCTTGGAGTGTACTAAAGAGGGCGTCTGAAAGTCATAAAAGCTAAAATTTCCACCTTTACATCTGTGTGCCCCATTGAGACTCACTTTCTGCCCGACTACACTTGGCCAACTCCAATGGGGCGATGGGTCTGCTACTTGCCCCATCCAAAAGCGGTAACTCCCGTCCGCAAAATGGCGCTTAATGATGCCAAAGATGAGCGACCCCGGCGTGTCAATGGACTGGATGCGACCCCCGGACACCGGCCATCGGCCACATCATCTCCGCCATCTACATGGCTAACTAAGCGTGCCGTGTTTGGCATCTCTTTTGGTGTTAAACTTGTCGTACATGCACCACTCAGCATCCGAACGGGGCGAAAAAAATATGATGCGAAAGTAGTGAACTAAACTTTGCTCAAAAGTTTGTTTATTACACAGGCACACAGCGTTAAAAAAGACCAGAAATTCGAGTGGCTTTCACCACCGAAAAAAGGGAAAAAGACGGCCGGCCTTTCGCCGTGGCCAACTTCTGGGAGTCGGTTGGAAATTCATCATCTTTTCAGCAGCTTATGCGCCACTTTGTTGCCTACTTCAGGAGTCTATAGGATGGAGTCTGGAGTCTGGAGTCTGGAGTCTACTGTCTACTGAATGCAGTCTGCAGTCTACTGTTTGAAGTCTGCCGGTCCCAAAAGTTCTTTGTTTCGCTCTATTAAAAACTTGTAACAAGTTGGCTCGTTATCCATTTTTTGGTAAGCATAATTTCATCCGAAATTCGTTTGCATGTCACATCGCTGGCCATAGTTATATTGATAGCCGAGCGCTGCCAGCAATTAAAAGTGAGTTCGAAGCCAAGACAAATGCCCCAGACATTTGCTTGAGCCAAGCGAAACTTTGATTGCTTCGGGGGCTGAGAACGCTAAAAAGCGGCCGAGGGAAACTTTTGCCAAGTAAACTGTGGCCCAGTAGTGGGCCAGATAAAGCTACAACTGGGATAAGGAGGAAGCCAAAAAAGAGTCCTTGTGAGATCGAAGAGAAATTACCCTATTTTAAATACTATACAGCAACATAATCAAGAAAATAATAGACTTACATTGCCCCTTTGCCAAGGTTATACATTTATAAGTTAAGAATATTAAGTATACGTAGATTTCAATATACCCTTGAGTTGAAAAAGTACGAGGTACAAAAAGCAAAAGAACATTTTACAGCATCATTAAGGATAAGCATCGGCCTGGCTTTGAATTTGTTGGTTGCCATCCTGCGCTTTTGTGCGATTCACTTCCTTGAGATAAGTTTTTGGGAATCGGGAGTCGGAGATAGGGCATCGGGCATCGGGGGAACATAAAAGCAGTCACCTTAGACACCGATAAATATATATACTTTAATCTTGAATTCAACACCAGTCGCGGTGGGTTCATTACGAATACTCCCAGCCACCGTCCAGCCAATTAAGAAATAATTTAGAGCGCCAACAAGTTAACAAGTGTGACCTTTCAGTGCCACCTGCGAACCCTCTCCCCTTGGCATCTCGCATGTGGCTGGCCAAAAGTCCGTAAATAAAACTCGAGATCTCCGAGCTGCGACCTGGGCCGTGAAATCCTAGCGAAATCCTTGGAAATGTTTTATTAGCCGTACGTACGCTTGAATAAGCCAGCTTAGCGGAAGCTATCGGATTTTATGCTTTTGACTTCTGCAACGGCCAGCGTAGAAGTCGAGTGCAGCGTTCTTAACCCTCTCAACTGACCCGGGCTGGGAGTTGCATTTTCCCCGGCTGTCCGACTGTCTGTCTTGGCCAGTCCATCGTGCGGCTATAAGCTGTGTGCCTTGCAGCAGATTTTCCTTGCTGCCGCCAGTTGGTTTTTGTAGCTCTTTGTTTTTCGTTTCGTTTTACGGGCTGGATGGTGAGTGGCCCTTTGGTGCTGATTATCTTCACGTGGCTAATATGTGGAATTTCTTTTGGCACACTGGGAAAAGGTTTTTTGTACTTTAGAGGAAAGTTTTCTATATAAATTTATTTGTAATAGAGGTTTATTCTTATCTAATTATGGTATTTTATAAATATTTACTTTATGGCTAGTTAATATACAAATGTCACAAGTCTAATTCAAAAATATTTCAAGAAGGTTTAACTAACTTTCGCTGGTCAGTTTCCCTCTCTCTCCCCATGTCGGCGGCATTTCTAAGAGCATTCCTGAGCTGCGACTGGGATTTCTGGTGATTGGAATTGGAAGTTCAGTGCTCTGCGATGGGGCAATAATATAATTGAACAAATATTTATTTTATGCCCCGACGACTAAAGAACTGGCTGCAATGCAGCGTAAGCTCAGCGTTGGGGCATCAATTTTTGGTATTTCGTATTGAAAGGAATTTCAGTGCAGTTGCCAGCATATGTCGGAAAATACACGCATCCTGGCTGGCAACCTTCTCATCCTTTTGGATTTTAGATCCTGAGTCCCGAACACTGAACTCTGCCAAGCACACACACACACCACAGCTGCAGCAGCAGCAGCAGCAGCAATAACAACAAATAGAGCCTGGTTAATCCGGCAACAACAATGGCCATGATGGAGCTCTGCTGTCCCCCACCATTTTCCTTGTGGCCAGGCTTAGTCTGTGCGAATGTGTGGCTGAGTTAGAAATATTGAAAAATTTTTTTATTGAAGCACGATATATGAATCGCAGACGCAGACTGCTGCTGCAGACCATCCCGCAGTCCCAGGGGAAAAAGCAAAACAAAACCTAAAATCAAATTCCAGTGCAAAGGAGTACGAGACGGCGGCGGACTTTGTTGAGAAATATTTTAGATTTCCAACAGATGTTCTCGTTCGTAAACAGATTTTTAGGATCTGTCTCCTGCCATGATTTGCATAATGCTCGTGCCCGTGCTCGTGGAGAAAGCTGAGCTTTTCACGCGTTATTGAGAACGCAATCGATTCCGAGTTCTTGCCGCCTTCCAGAGTTCTGTGTGTGTTTATGAGTTCCCTCGAGTGTGTTTTGCATATCCCGTCGCAGCGGAAGTTGCCATTGTCCTTGTCATTAATTATTCACTGCCTGCCAGAGTTTTCGAGGGTAGGAAGGGATCCTGCCAAATCATGAGGTGGGCGACTCATGTTGCTCTCGTTGTAATGGGAAACAAAATAAGGATACGACGTAGACAAAAATGTAACTTCCGGTGGCCATAATTGATGATGTGCTGCCTCAGATACAGCACAGTGGGCCAGATGCCAGGCATGGCCCTCTGTGTGTGCTCACAAGAAATGTAATACGGTGCCCACTGTTTCGGCAACAAACAGGAAGCAGCAGCCACTCCACAGACATAAATATTCCACAGCTAATAACACACACAAAGGAGAACACTTCCGCTTACGAGATGTAAACTTGGGGATAAACTTTTCCCCCTGATTTCGGGACTGATTGAAGACCTCTTGTGCGGTGGACAGGGAAGTTATATCTGTTTTTTTTTGTACATTTCTCTCCCTCAAAGCGTGCTAGACAAACATCAGCTTCATCATATTTATAAATTAAACGTCATCGATACATCGAGCAGGAGAGTGTGTAGAGCCCGTTAGACCGAGACACGAAAATGAAATATTTATCATCTAAGGCAGTATCGCCCGACATTCCAATAACAATGTTCGAATGCGAATGCGAACGTGCGTTGGCATCCGTCGATTGCCGGCAATCAGCGCCAAAGAACGATATCTGACAAATGCGAGTGTGTGGCCTGACTGTGAGTATATATCATAGATACAAGGATATCAGTCCACGTGCTGCCTTTCAAATTTGTCATCATTTTTGTCGCTAACTGGTCCTGTTTAATTTCCTTTTTTGAGGGACTGCTATAACCTAGAAGTGAAGGCCTTAAAATGGTCAGCTATTGATGGTAATTTCATTTATTTATGCAGCATAAAATATAACTTATTGAGCTTTGAATATATAAATTTATAGACAAGTAATAATAATATGCAAAATTTATATAAAATTAAAAAAAGGAAATCAATTACCACTACCAACTCAATCTGCTTTAAAAATGAAAGCAAATTTTAATATTTTAATTTATAAACCCTTCTCTCCAGTGTACAATATAAAACTGGCAGTCAAACATATTTAAAAAATTGAAAAGTTTAATGCACAACAAACAAATTTTGTTGAAATGGCATCAACTTTTTTATGGCAATCAATACTAAAAGGCAGGCAAAAAACAACTTGTACCAATTTGGAGTTTTGTCATAAAAAATTGAAAATGTCAAAAACAACGTGGACGCTTCGCCAGTTTGCTACCACATGCCACATGCCACACGTGTGTGTTGTGTGTGCATGTGTGTTCTAGCTGCAAGCTTGTGTGTATTTTGCCGGCATGTAGTTGACATCATTGATTGATTTAGCTGTCAATTGCATAATCACTCAAGCGTTATTGTTCGTCCGCCGGTCCAAAGTCGGGCCCTTGCTCTTGGCCTGCTCTCCTGCCACGCCCCCTGAGCGCCTACCAATGTCCTTCCTGCCCACTTTCCCCCATTCTGACTGCTGTTTGTCTGACTTGACCAGACCAAATCAATGGGGCAGCCATGGGGGGTGTGGGTTTGTCCACGTGTGCCGGCCAAATAAAGCAGCTGCCCAGTGTCAGGCAATTGTCAGCAGAGCGCTGCCATGGCTTAATAGTTGCCCCACACCGCGCCTCCCATTTCCGGCCCTCAAAGTTGCCTTGCAGCCGCCGTCCTGCTGTTGTTGCTGCTGCTGTTGCTGTTGCTGCTGCTGCTGCTGCTGCTGCTGCTGCTGTTGTGATAGTTGTAGCTGCAAACCGCAACAGCGTCAGCTGTCGGTGAGAATGTTACACAAGCATCCCGAGTCCTGTAGGGGATGTCTATGTGTGAGTTTAAGAACACCTAGCAAAACTAATAATTCGAAAGTAAGGATATAAATCCTGAAATAAAATCGACTTTTAATTTATAAATTCCAAGAAGTCTAGGAAGTTAGCAAGGAATTTCAAGTAATACTATTTTTGTAAGATTTAATTTAACTTTATATATTTCTTGCAGTGTACAGCTGAGCCTTTGACTGTGTGCCCCTCGTATGTTTGTGCATGTGCCTCGCATATTGGCAGCAGCAATTGATGTGGCAACAAATTAACATGCCGCAAATGGAAGTAATGGCCAAGTGTTAATTGTTGTGTGAGTGCCGCACACACACACATACACACACACTTGGCCGCCCACAACAGATGCCTCCATTTATAGCCATTTAATAATGACGTGATTTAAAATTGATTTATTTCTATTTTCGTTTAAGGACAGGGAATTGACCCGCAAAACAGAAAAATCAAGTCTCAAGAAAAATAATAAATTACCTTCATGGAACCCCGATTGTCGTCGTTCTTGTTGTTGTTATTTGCGTTGCCTTTGGCCAATGCCATTGTTATTCCTATAATACACACACATAGAGAGAGTGAGAGCCAGCATAAGTCCTGGCAAATAGAAACAGAAAATAGAAAAAGAACGGCCGGGCAGCCGGAGGGGCCAGTGGGTTTGTCTAGGCTTGTAAAAAATGGATATGTCAACGTCCGGCATGTCAACAAGATAACATGACCATGCCCACATCGGCTGCCCCTTGTCAAAGAATAATACAAAAAAAAAAGAAAAAAAAATGAACAAAAGTTCAAATCAACAAAAGCCAAGACTCAACTCGGAGCAACAATTGTGGGTAGAGTAGGGAATTTATACTTGTTTGGTATTTCTTCCTGTTGTATTGGTCACCAAAAATCCAGCTCAAAGTCAGCCGAATGCCTGCTGAAAACATCCTGAGTGGGTGTCCTGAATGGAGTCAAGATTAAGCGGCCAGTGAGATCGTTGAATGCAACAAGGATATGCACTGGGGGAAATAATAGGGAAAATCCTGCCTTTTATTAACTTATTTTAAATATTTTACCAGCCAATTTCCCATTTATTTCTTTACTTTAGTTTAAAATATTTTTCATCATTCGTTCAGTGCATGAATTGTGGTCACATAAGCCCAAGGCGACGGCCTCGAAGTGAACGTAATGTCATGGCTCTGGTCCCGGGCAATCGTCCACTGCCAAGTATCCGTTTACGGCCAATGCATTTCGGCTGCTTGTCGTGTCATGCCGGATATCCGGCGGAGTTGCAAGTGCACGGCGAGGACCATAAATCTTTAAGGAGCAGCGGCAAAAGAACAGCGCTCTCGAGCTCCCAGTTCCGACTCCAAGTCCGAGTCCTTTAATCGTGTCACAACACACAACAGACGGGGGCCAAAACAGCTTTCACCAAATTGCAGTGTCATAAAAGTGGCAGCATTTCTTGGGCTCCGTTTTGGCCGCTTTCCTTTTCCTTTCCTCTGGCCGAAAACATTTTATCGCTCGCTTTGACGGCTGATGGGCTCTTGTTAAGTCGCCCGGCGGAAGCGCCTAAGCAGCTCGCATTTCTGGCATGTTTTTTAACTGCCAGCCGCATGCGAAATGCAAAATAAATTCGCAATGCGAGCTGCTGATGTGTGGGTGGCCCAATGGAGGCTTGTTGCATACGCGTTGCAATTGCACGTCAGTGGCATGTTTGCACTTGACAATTCATTTCATTGTTTGTAGATTGCATTTGTCGTTTCCCCTTCCCCGCCACCGCCACCAGCGAGTGAGCCTTTCTCGACGCCCCGATCCTGTGGAAATTGTTAACGCAGGCGGTGGGGAGGCGTGGTCGTGCAGCAGCTCCCAAAATTGCAATCGCAGCACGCGATGCGCGCATTTCGCCTGGCCAGCCCCTTCCCTGAATCCTTTGCTTACCGTCACCTTCGTTCTTTACACGACAAATAATTTTAAGAAGAAGATATAATACAGAAGATATATATATATACTTTAAATATTTGAAAACCTTTATCTGAGAGATCTTACTAATAGTCCTGAATGAAGAACAAGTTATTATTCAATAAATAAAATTCAAGCAATCGATAAAAATTCAATAAAAAGCATTTTATGCCACAAAATAAATATATCAGAATTAATTTAAATGAATACAAAAATATACTTTCATAGATTTACGATCTTTTTTCTCTAATTTACTAAACTAAACTATTTATTAAGGCGAGTGTATTGGTGCCCCTGCCTATTCCCGACAAACACAAAATGCTGGAGTTTATTTCTCAGCTGCCTTTTACTTATTTTGCACTGTCGCCAGTCGTGGTTGCTACCTTTTTCATGTTACTCCTGCTCCTGCTACAGCTCCTACTCCTGCTCCTGCACCTACTCCTGCTGCTGCTCCGACGAAAATGCAATTTTCTTGGCATTTTTCGGCAAAACTTGAGAGTTGGTTTGTGTGTGCTGCGTGGGTTGTTTGGATTGCAGTATGCACGTGGTCAACAGGTTATCCTGTCCGGGGACTGCTCCTTGGTCCTCGGTCCTTGGTCCTGGGACCGACCGGAGTCCTTGGCTGCCTGCCTGCAACGTTTATTTCCGCTTTTGTACCTTTTTGGCATTTTCGTTTCTTTTATTTTCGTGTTTTGTCGGTTGCTGTTGCATTGTGGTTTTCTCATTTATTTTGTGCCCTGCACAGCACTGTGCAGCAAAACGGCCGCAACATATTGTTGTTGCAACAGGAAATGACTTCAATTTGCTGTTAACAAGTTTAAAATTTCGCAATTGCAACGGAAATACCCAACATGATTTCCCCTTCGAGCTTGAGCATTGGCGCACATAATTACTCAGTCCGGGTCTCAGTTCAGTTAAGGTGTGGTGGCGCATTAATATCACTGCCAGGAGTTGCAGGAGGAGGCCTGTGGGTCTGATGAAGCTGAAACTAACTAATCTGATGACTTCATCTGCTCGCCTGCTTCGGCTTTCACAGATGGTTCAAAGGACGAAGCAATCAGTTGGTCGCAAAGCTTAGCATCTTGGCCGGCATCCGGCTTATCCAAAGTCCGAGGACCTCCCACATTATCCTGTAACACTGTAGCAGTAGCAGCAGCAGCTGTTACACGATGCCAATGAACTCCTCTGGCCGGCTACATCTGCTTACATCTTGAAAATAAATTCACGCCATTTGGCAGAGACTTCACAAGATGCACCCGACCAGGGAGGACCCATATATATATATATATAGATATTCATATGCCGTGTCTGAGATTCCTTGGGCTGCGTAGGTGTAGGTGTGTGCGAGATGTCTGTGATAAATCAACAAATTCATCAGCCCAGGACTGGCAGCATCTGGCGACACTTTGGTAAAGGAGGAAGACATTTAAATTCTAGGCAATTTCTTGGTTACTTTTTAGCGAAGATAAAGCGTGCAGAAACTTATGGATTCGAATTTATTTATTGAATATTTTTTTACTCAATTTGTATTTATTGATCTCTTATTTAATTTCTGTGCTTCTTTTTGTCTTATATTTTAACGTAATTAAATATAATTTATTACTTTTTAAATGAACATGATTGACATTTAAATAACATTTATTTCCTTCCCTATATGAATCAGTCTTAATCAGATTTCCATTTGCAATTAAATTGAATATTCCAGCGTATCCTTTCGTTAGTTTAAATTATTCCGCAACCCATTCGGTTTGTAAAAGTTGATGAGCTTAATGAGAGCCAGTTTTCGAAGCCAAATAAGTTTTTCTTGGAAGCCAGCAGCCTTTTCAAATGTGAATTGAATTACCATATTTAATTTGTCAGGTCCTAGTACCGGTATCATTGTATCTTCTTTTGTAGGAAGTGAGGTTTCCCCTTGACACTGGGTACTTCATATAAATTGTCAACGTTTTTATTTAATTTGTTGTGGCTTTGCGCTTCAGTTTTTCTATTTGGTTTAATTAATTTAAGCGCGCACAGTGCCGAAAGGCCCACACATGCACAATTTTATTACCTATTTTAATCATAAAAAGCGCGTGGCCATGTGGCACAGACAAATTGACATTATCATGGGGCAGGGATGGGAGTTACACTCGCACGCATTATCCTGCCAGTGTATGTGAGTATATATTTATGTGTGTTTCAGTGCAGATGCGTAAGTTGATTATTAACTGGTGTGAGTGGGTGACGAAGAGGGAAATGGGTTGGGTTGGGTTGGATTGTGGGTACGAGTGGGTTGTTCCTATAATTACTAGCTTGCCCAGGCCCAGACTTTGCTCATGGTTCATGCCCAGTTAAATACAGACATTAGGCATGCATAGCTATTTAGCTATACAAACATATCTCACTCCGTTCTCCCACTCCAGCAGGAGTCATTTTTACACCTAGAAAAATTTCTATATAGAAAAAATGAAGAAATATTAATGTTCAAGAGTCTGTAGAAGAAAATACTCTTCTTTAAACTCTTTACAGAAATTAGAGCAGCTTGACTTTTAAACCTTTGGGCATCTAACAAGTAAATTTATTAAGTTTTTCCTGTAAATTCGCCTTAAACTTTATACTCCAAATAGTTAAGGATTTAATCAACCCATTTATTCTTCAATATACACCCTAGTAGACTAGATTTTTCTTTCAGTCTCCTTGGTAATTCCATTAAAGCGCGTGCGTTCGAGGATTTCACTGCGGTCGGGTCTCAATTATAATTTCGTTTGATGGCAGCCCAGAATCGTAATGCCCTTCGTGCGTTTTGCAATAACAACAAAGAAATGAAATTAGCTCGAGGCACAAATTAAGCGTCCCTCTGCTTATGGGTATGTGGAATGTGAATATGTGCGTGCCCCGGCGGATAATCTAACGCAATTAATCGACTCGTCACTACGCACACATGTCACTATCCTTCACGGTAGCTGGAAATGTCAGCGGTCTAATATGCAAATTAATTTCAAATTACAGAGCACTGCGACCTGTGACTATGAAAGGGGTGGAGACTTTCCAGAAGAGGCCAGGCCCATTCATCTGTTTTAATTAATTTTAATTGCAGACGGAGTGGCTTTAAGGCCCCGAATGAGAAAGAGATTATATTCAATTGCATTGGTTGGGGGATAACCTTCCCCATCGAGTTTCGAACAAATTGATAGGACCCGAAACTAAATGCAAATCAAAAAGACATTATGCAAATTGTTTCTGGCCCCAAAAACACATTAAATGGATATCAATCTACAAGAAAATAATCTAAATATTAAATATGTATGGACTGGGGCTTCGTCGCTGCCATTTAACTAGATGCCGCATGCCCCACTCCGTTCGTCCCCTCTACCCGCCGACCAGACAAATTCAATCAATCAAACAAGGGCCAGGACGGGCCAAGCAATGCCAATGCCGTTACGTGCCCGTAATGAAGTCCTGTCCAAATTTGCCTTTTTCTAAATTAGCACAAATGTTCTTTTTACGACGACGAAAGCGGAGGGACAGCGCAATAGAAATGGCAATGGTCCCTCCACCGGCTCCTCTCTGCGGCGCTGCGGCTCTGACTCTGGCATTGTCTCTAATTTCTCATTAATTTGCAAGCGAAATCAGTGAACACGGCGCTGTGCTACCGAAATGACAACAAGCTGAGAGCCATGCACTCAGCGAAAAATATAGGCAATATATTTTGGGAAATGATTTAACATTGTTAGTGAAAATGATTATTTAACTATAAATTAAGTTAACTATTAAATTTAATTTAATTCTAATTTAATTAAGAAATCATTTTAAAATATAAATGTTTATTATTAACTATTAAATTAATTTATTTTCTGAAATAAAATATTCAATATTTATTTATTTATTTTTAGCACTTTTAAATCAAGACAACTATAAAATAATTGTATTCACTTATTTCTTACTCTTTAAATATTTGTTATTTAACACAATTTCAAGCTTTTAAGATACTTAACTTTTAAATAAATCTTTTTCTTTAAATCTTCCTGTGAATTTTCTTTGAGACTTACAATTATTTTCAGTGAGGCAAAAAAGGTAGCGACAAAAGCGAAACGAGGCAACAGGGCGTATGAGCGCTCTATGCAAACGGCGGTTGTGGGCGGTCGAAACGAGACTGGGGGAAAGAGGAAGGAAATGGCTAGCTTGGGGCAGGTGGCATCGAATGAATGCTCGTCAGGTGTTTGCGGTGGTTTTTCGAGTATTTTGCCAGAGACCAATGCCAACGAACGACGGCACTGTCAGCGGCACAGCCACTGCCAAAGTCAATAAGAGACGACTGCGGCAACGACAACGAGGAGGCGGAGTAGCAGCAGAAGGAGGACAAGCACCACGATGGGGATGGCCAGCTGCTGCTGCTGCTGCTCCTGCTTTCGACTTAATTGAAAGGCGTTTATTTGGCTTTAAAAACGTAAATCAAATTCATTTAATTCCAACCCAACCCCCTCCTACGCCTGCCTTTATCTTTTATATAGTACTTTGAGCTCGCCCCTCGGGCGTTTACCTTTGTCCGGCAATTACAGGGCACTCGACACTAGGCACTCGGCGGAGTCTGCGGCAGATCTGCATGGCCATCCGTATCCGCCGCATCCGCATCCGGCAGCAGCTCATTTTATAGCTTGTATTTTAAGTAAATGTCTACCATTGCCGGGGCCCTTGAGTCTGGCCAAGCAAATTTCCGCGCTTACGCCACTTTGGGCAAACAAAAGGAGCTTGACATTGCCCGCCATTCGCTTTTGTTGGATTAGCTTTGATTAGATTTCTCTTGTTTGCAGCTCCTTTGCCCATCCTGCCGCAGAGTGTCGTGTCACTCGGGAGACAGGCACCTGTACAGGCGCCTTAACACTCAGGGAAATGCAATGGGTTTTTTAGGGGAATTCCTTTGTAGTTTTCCTTGTTTGCGATTAAGAAGAATATCCAAGATTTGCATGTTCTTTGTATTGTTTATTATTTTAAAAATTTCAATTAAATTTCAAACAATTTATTTTCCAGTGTAGTTGGAACGCTTTATTGGTCCATGATTATATTATATTGTGCCTCTGTTCGCTAATTTTTTCTGGCTGAAACTTGCGGCAGGCTGGCCCAGAGGTCGTTGAGTGTTTTAAAATTACATTTCCGTGTCGAAATTGCACCTGTGACTTGAGGAGGGCCTCGGGCTCCGTTCCCGTGCCCAGCCTGGGGGCCATAAAATGGGCCACTCAATCTGTGTGACTCATTTTGTCAAATTATTTGGGGGATTTATGCGTTGGCAGCCATTTTTTATTCGCTTACTTTAATGGCAGTCAATTTATTGCCAATAAATTTGTAGCCAAAAAGTTTAGAGCAAGGCCGGCCGAGCAGCAAGTAGCGAGTAGCAAATTTTTATTTGGCCAAGTGATAAACTTCCAACATATGTGCGGGCCCCGGAGGGTCGCGTTTTGGGACTATTTTTTTTTTTTTTTTTTTTTTTGGCAGCGACTCAACATGGGCGAAAGCGAGAGGAGGCCCAGAAACTGCAGTTAAATTCAATTTGTGCCGCGCTGCCTGCAAATGACAGGCAGCCAAAGTGCCATTTTAAGCGCCAGCCAAAAATTGTCGCCCCTCGCCTGAGGACCAAGGACTCAGCCAGACCAGGACTCGTTGTCGTCTTCATTGCAGCATAATTTCTGGCGCGGCTTTGTTGGCGCGATAAAAAAGTTCGCCGCTTCCCTTATCCCCTGTTGTCCCTTTTTATTTCCGTTGATTTAATTTTAAAAAGGCGCCGCTCTTCTCTCTCGGCTGAAGCACTTTTATTTATACACATTTAGCCACTGCGGGGCGCCGTTTTGCAAACTGTTTTGGCTCCGTTTAGTTGGCCCCAAAAACGCAGGACATTGTCAGTCAGCCAGTCATTCACTCAGCCATCCAGCCAGCTAGCCAGCCATTCATTCATTCATTCACTCATTCAGACATTCACTCGCCGAGCATTTGGCACTGACACTGTCCAAAAAGGCAGCCGCCCGTGCTTGGCACTCGTGTTTCGCCTTTGTCAAGTTTAATGAATTAATGCGCATTTTATGTGAAAAGTTGCCGCAGCCGGTTGGTAAATGAAATAAATTTATGCTCCAAAGCCTCCGTTGCCGCCGCCGCCTTGCTCTGTCTATTATCTAAGCATTAAACCTGTGCGTATTGATACAAAATCTGGACAAATTGAAAACGAAAATTGTTTTGCCATTTAATGATTGTGCAAAAGTTAGCCCAGCCCCCACCCAATTCGCCATTAAAATTATATTAAAAAGTTTACACAGCTGAGTGTGTACTCCGGACCGATTTCAATTTACTTTAATTTGCATTGAGTGGATTCCGCTTTAAAGTCGAAGGAAAACTCCAGCCGATTTGGCTGGGATAACTTTTGACACTTGCCACAAATATAAATCGTCGCAGGCGGGCATGAAAAAGTGTCAGGCTTTTGCGGCTGCAACACAAACTGCCAAGACTCATTTTTCACACTACGCACAAACAGGAGCAAAGGATTGGCAAATGCGGAAAATCGGGCGGGATTCGTGGAGATATTCGGGAGAAAATCGGTTGAAAATTGGGGAAAAGGGTGGTGCGGTGGATAGTGAGTGGCAGGGAGATGCTTGACTGATTGTGCGCGTTTTCGGGGCAAAAGTTTTTCGCATTAACTTCCGCTGCATGCCGCGTCGCATTTGAATGCGATTTTGATTTGTCACTCGCCGCCTCGCAACAAAAGCCGCCGCCTACTTAAAACCCGGAGTTAGATGGCGCGGCCGCTCAACTTTTTCCGCCATTTCCGCCGCCCACTTGTCGCCGATCATTGGTTTCCGTTTCCGCTTACCCTGTCCCCTCCCATTCGCCACTTCAAAGAAACTGCAAAAGCTGCAGAAGGGAGCGAACGCAACTCGACGACGTGCACAAGCGCATTTTGAAGTTTATGAAAAGGGGCCGGGCCGGGCCGGGCCGAGGCTGAGCCAACTTTCTGAATAGATTAAGTTGAAAGTTTTGCTCATTTTCAGCATCGCCCCAATCGAGGGCTGTCGCTAAGACCGGCGACAAAATTATATACCCTCCTCAAAATGAAAAAAAAAAATGGAGAAAAATCAACGTAATGATGTCGTTTGGGGGCAAGGTGCCGTAGTCTGGAGATGGTAGACAGCAAACCAAAATCAAAACTTTTCCAAGTGTCATTAAAAGTAACCGAAAAAAGCAAACGAGATAGCGAGCGAGTTTATTTCCATTCCCATTCCGAGTCGCAACTATCAACTATTATCTTGTTGATTTGCTTTCTTTTTTTTTTCAAGTTACCTTTTCAGAACCCTTACACGTGAGACCGGCAGAAGTTTTCCTTTAGTTACACAGAGGAAAAATATCTTTTCTGAGATTTTCTTTAAGGAATAGCCTTAACCTTAGGATAAATAAGTTTACTAGTAATTTTATAGAAATTATTAATTTCTTGCTGTGCACACTTTCTTGGGAAATTTGAAATTTGAACCGGTCAAACTTGGGCACAAAGGCCAAGAGTTAAGCCTTTTGTGGCCAACAATGAAAGGCCGCAGAGGCAGCACGAAGGACTGCCAATTACAGGCCGAGGGCTCGTTAGCCATGCAGCACAAAAATGTAATTGAATTATGAGAGGCAGCCACAATATCGGGCAAACTAATCAGGCAAACTACAATCCTGGCAATGGGCACCGGGCAATGGGCAATAGGCAGGACGTGTCCATGTCCTTCTCGCTAATCAATTTGCCCATTGTGCCGGCCGCCTTTGTTTGTCTCTGGCCCTCCTTCTCCTCCTCCTCCTTGGTCGGCTCTGGGTTTTATTTATGAAAACGCCTCGTGAAACGAGTCCAGAGTTGGGGCCAGAACATATTGCATGTAATTAATCAGGAGCAATGCTATCTGGTTATGGTTATGGTTTTCGGTTTTCCGATGCAAGCAGACGCAATTCGTACCGCCTACCACAGGCGCAGGATAATTGAATTTCAGTATTATATCCCATATTCCTTGAACGGCTTGAAGTGCCCATCATTATCTTAACACTGCTGCTTCTACTGCTGCAGTCGATTGGTTTCTGCGAATTGCCCTAATTGGCCAGCAAGAAGTGCACAGGGAAAAATATTGAGTGGATTATAACTAGTAACATACTTCGAAATCAAACACTGGTTTTTTAATGTAACCAAAGGATTCTTTTATATGCTTTCACTAAAATAAAAAGCCTTGAAATTACTTATAAAATATCATCGATTTCTCTGGGTGTATGGCATGGATTTTATGTTGATCCTTTTGACCAGCCGAATAATTAATTAGCTGCATTAAAATAAGCACACTAGCCACGGGGCGTTGTGTTTTATGGCCGCTCTAAGAATGCCAGCCGCAGAGGCCTCATGATAACGTCTAATCGGATTTTTGGTGTATGCCAGTCCATTAAACTGCTGCGATAAGGTTATATAGTATATATATAGAATCAATCCGGAGGGTATAGGCTACTGGGAAAGTGGACAAGTGTGCTCGGTGTTTTTGATTAAGCACAAGGTGTTGATTGATTTGGAAACTCAAAGGGACTTAATTATTTTGAAGGGATTATGAGTATGATTATGGTTCTGATTGTGTTAGTGATTTCCGTGGGCAAAAGGTTGCCAAAGGCGAGCAATTAATTGCAGGATTAAATTTCTTTTGTTGCCAGTCGTTGCCGTTGCCGACCTTTCAATAATTTCCATCCATCGACTTTCATAATGAGTTCTGTCTGTCTGTCTGTCGGTCGGTCGGTCGGTCGGTTTGCCTGCCTGCCGGTCCCTAAAAGGAAAACCACAAAAACTTTGAGTTATAGGGAATTTTCCACACATATTACACTTGGCAAACTTTCTGCTGTTCGCCGCAGTGGCAAAGTTGAGTCAGTTAATTAAAACCGAGTGGGCGGGCTTTGGCTGGGGGGAAATTGTTGTATAAATTTAGCTTCCTAAATGAAAAATCCACCCATGAGGGCTGTTAACCTGATGATGAAAAGTAGGTAAAGCCGGGGACGACAACATATTTGCGATTATTTCCCACGCGGGCACTCAAGGCATAAAGAGCAATAAATTAAGAGCCAGCGACGAAGGATGTCCTGGCAAAGGGAGCTGCCAGCGAGGATGTCTTTGATGCTGCGCTAGCTCTAGGTTTCTCGGGAGCCCTAAAGGCAGAAAAGAAACACTTCAGGTGTAGATGAAAAATGTAATTATTTCCTAGATTTGCGCTCGCCATAAAATAAACATGCGGAATAACAGTATTTGCAGATGTAGGGCCGCGGGCCAAGCCGCGCCCAAAAAATCCGTCGAGCACTTCAAAAGACCAAACCGTCTAAATGTTAAATGTACATTTGGTTCTTCACACAGAACAAAAATATTTAAAAATCTGAATGCAATTTAAATACATTTATAACAGCAAAAGACAAATATGGCTTGTTTTATTTGTTTTAAGTATATCATAGGAGCACTTGTCTTTATTTTATAAATATAAATATTCATTATTTATTTCGTGCTATTTATCTTAGGCTAAACGAACTATATTTTTTTGAATTGAAGTTTTTGATTTAATATACGATTAAAAGTCCAATTTTTAAACTTAATCCGCATTAATGAATTATTTTTCTCTGTGTGCACTCGAATAAATAGTTTCTGGCAAAATGAGTTCAACGTTTCTCAAAAGAAAAGAGAGCAAATAGCGAGGGGCCGCCTGGAAGATGGAGACGATGGCTGATGCTCATTAATTAAGGAAGTGGCAAATGAAAAGCCTGCGAAACACGCTCCCAGGATGTCTTTTTTCTTTCCTACCTTTTTTGGTTACTGACCTGATGAGCAAGCAGGCGCAGCATAAATACATATATATGTATATATCTAGGTATATAGCCGCACCTGAACAGGGGTGTATGTATGTATGTATATAAATCAGTTTTATTTGCTTTCACTTGTTCTGCTCTAATATTTTTTTGGGCCACTCGCCCGGCATTTGTTTGCCCGGCGTCGACAGCTGCTTGTGGCTTTCAACTGGTCCCCATTGCAGTTTGTTGTTGCCCCTCTACCTCTCTCCCCTCTTGCTGTTCAAACAAAAAAGTCGAAAATTAAATTATTAATTTATTGCCCGTTGCCTGGAAGCCTCCGTGTTCCCCCACCGTTTCTATGGTCCATTCACTCGTGCTTTTGAAAAAAAAGCCAGCAGGAGAAACAAAAGCAAAGCCAGAAAAAGAGAGATTTCTGTTGCTGTGGCACAACATTTCGCGGTTTCCTTCGACATGCACCCTCGGCTCGCTAATTATTCATAAATTAAGCTCAGATAGGCCGCTGGAGGCCTGTGGCGAGAGGTTAGAGGGAGGGAGGGACTTCATTTGCTGTTTGCTTGTTTATTTAACAATTTTCTCGGACGGCACAAGTGCGGCAAAATGTTCTTTGATTGGAGTTAATGTGCTGGCCGAAGTGGGGAGTTGGAGGTCGTAAAACTCTCTAGGTTTCTCTAGGTTCCTGGAGAGTAAAAAAAACCCTAAGAGAAATAGTTTAGTTGGTTTCTAACGATCTTATTGTAACCTAGATGAAGTCATATTATTTAAAACAAGTTTCCTTTCCTTATAATAATTATATATTTATAAATACCATTAATAATAATAACCATTATATTTTATAAAAAGTACATAAACCATGCTTTGTACTTACGATATTTCTCCAAATGGGGTGAATGCATCCTTCAACTGTTGCGTCTCGATTTCAGCACTCAGGTCGCCCACAAAAATGTGAAACTGTTCTGTAAAGACAAGAAGCGGTTGACAAATTTAGCGCCAATTACAAGACGAGCAGGAGTTAAATCATAGTTGCTTAGTTTCACCATCGCCATCGCCATCGCCTGTGCGAATGAACCACACTCGACGATGGCCCAGACAGATACTTGAGATGCCCATGTGTGCCCGACCAAGTGGCAACTGGCTGAAATCGCAACGTGCAATTGTCCAACCCACCCCACCAGTTGGTCGGTGTCTGTTGCTGATTTGGGGCTTGACATTATCAAATGCCGCCTGTCAGCTTGCCTGCCTGGGATTCCCCCCTGAAACTCCTTTCCGTGCTTCCCCTCTCAGACCCAGAGCCTGTCACTCTCGTTGCCACTTTGCTTGCCGGTTGTTGCCGGCTATTTTCGGCACTCTAGCTCCAGCTCAGCGCCAGAGCTTCTGGTTCCGGATCCGGTTGCAGCTGCAATCGCCCGTTGCCAGCTGCCAGGAGCTCAGAACTGAAAGCCGGGAGCCAGGAGCCGGTTGCCAGGTGGACACGAGTGCCACATCACAAGTGCGCCAGCCAACGTGTCATGTTTGCATGCAGAGGCTGCGACCAAATACAGTCAGTTATCTACAACCTAAAGCTTGAATAACACTGAATGATTTGAATAAAAGTTAAAAATTAATCTTGTATTTAGTTTTATTTAAATTATTGGTATATCAAAGTTTACAAATAATTTTTTAAAAGAGTAAACTTTAAATCAGTGAGCTTCTTTTGAACTTAAATCGTTTTAAGATATTTGTAATTGAATTTTTTCTTACAATATCACATTAATAGGTATTTATTTTTTACTTTTAATGGTTAATTGCAACAATAGTTTGATTTATGGCAGCTTGACTGTATCCTGGTTGACTTGGGGCTTGCTTTTCGGCTCGCGTTCCTGCCAAAATGACATAGTTTCGCATTACACAGAAATTGCACTTGAATATGGCAGTCAGTCAGATGTGAGTGTGTGTGTGTGTGTTTGGGCTGGAGGGCGTGGCTGGCCCTAAATTCCCACTGCCACTGCCTCTGCCCCTCCTCGCCTCATCATGTGTGCAGTGGAAACAGAGTTGACAAATATGCCAAAAAAGAAAACTCCCCCAGCGACATGAATTACAACTACGGGTAGGAGGAGGTGTGCCTGCGCGTCGTCCCGGAGCTGTGGATACTTTCATTTGTCTGTCCGCCGGAGCGACAGGAAGTTGTGCTAAGCGTCATTTCCGTTGTTTTGAGTGATTGCAATTGAGATACGGTTTTTGCGGTTTCTTTTTTCGGGCACCACTGGGGATTGAGGACGACCGCCTCGGCCCCAGTCTGGTCATGGAGTACGTGTTAACGCTTCTCTGTTTTCACTTAAGCGGTTTAAATTGCACAGGAATTGGGTGTCTGCCTAATGTGCTGTAAAATATGACCTTAAAGATTCACTTAGCGAAAAAATTATAATTGGCCAATTGGCCAATAAAAATTGGACAAAATTATGTATATTTTAAAAGATCTTAAGCAGTAAATCATTACTTTCAAATCCATTTAAATGATTTTCTTTATTTGTTTATGTTTAAAAATATATTTATTGAAGTGTAGGTCACTCAAAAAGGATTAAAGGGAAAATATTTGGCTGGCTGGGGCATTCGACTGGAATGGAATGTTGCCATTTTGATGTTGACACTCAAATGCCTTTATCTCGGCGGTAATAAATTGTTCGGCAAATCCCCCAAATCAATCGCTGACCAATTTATTTTATGCAATCTCTGCATCTGACACATCTCTTTGGCCCCTGGTTCAGGCCCCTGCCCCATGTTCCCTGCCACCCCAAATGGAGCCAACAATTTATTGCCCTAACTAACAAAACTGCAGCTGCAATCGCTGCGTTTCCAAACCCCCCATTTTCCGGCCTCCCCATGGAAACTCCAAGCCGAACCGCGGGAAAAACAAATGCCCATTAAATCTGCACCAGTTACAACATTTTTGTTGGTTTTAGTCAATTGGTCAGTCGCAAAACAATTTGGACAGAGCATTTTATTTGCCCGGGGCAGATTTTTCAGCTCTTCCTGTGCTCTTCCGTGGGTGTGGGTCCGGGCCAATTAAGTTCCAGTCCATAAAATTTGCATCAAAAGGCGACCATTGACCTTTGGGCGTGCCCATAATTAAGAGCCCAAAAATATACCCATCCGGCATGGATATTTATATATATGTATATAGAGGCCTGCATTACGCACTGTTCCCACAATTAAAGAGTCGGCTCCATTAAAATCCTGGCCAACTTCCCGGGACCAAAGGAATTCACAGCCAAACACCAGAGGACGAAAATGAGCGAACATCAATGGCAGCGGCCGGGGGGGTGCTTGCTGTGCTGCGTAATTCGACATAAAAATATCGTAAATCTTAAATTAGAAATTTCGCACATTAAAAACTTGGAAATTGCATTTGGCTTTCTGGCTTCAACTTGGTCGACCGTTAGTATTCAGGCAAAAGACGGGAAATTCAGGCGAAAAACATCCTAAAATCTACATGGAGAAAAATAATTTCCAAAAAATATTTAAATATTTATAGAGGAATGTAAATTAAACTAAGAGGAAGAAGTATATATTGATGCACATATATTTCCTATAGAAATTTAATTAATTAAAATATATTTTAAAAAGCGTTTTCCTTATTTTTCCAAGTGTGTGTGTCGGATTCCGGATATATTTCAGCCTGTGTTTGTGTGGTAACAGAAGGGAGCTTGAGCCAAAGTCGGAGAGGAATCAAGGATCCCTGGGCTGGCCTGCATAAAGTCCATTGGCGCACATTTTTAATGAGTTGGACATAAAAAAGTTTTAGCTTTTGAAAAGCTGCTGTTGAAATGAAGCCAATGAAATCCTCACAACACCCAACACCCAGCGAAAGAGCCGGCAAATTGAGGAGGAATGAAAGAGACGGGTGCCATTGTCTCTGTGGGGATTTGAGTGTTGTCCTGCCTGTCGTCTGCTGTTTTATTGCATAATCGTGAGTCAATCAGCGGCCGAAGGGTATCCTTGCCAGTTCCAGTTGGAGCTGCTGCTCCTTCTCCAGCTTTTGTTCCGTTTCCTGCTTCTTTTCCTGCTTCTGCTCCTGTTCCTGCATCACATCCCTCACAGTACCACCCCCAATCACCGCATGGTTCGGTGGATCACGCACTCGTTGCTTCGACCTTCATCAATGCACGTCAGCTAATAAATACGTGCTGCATTTTGCCCTGACCTCCCCAGGGGAAAGGCGATAGAGAAAGGTGGGAGCTGGTCCCCCATGCAATTAAATTTCACTTCAGCGTTGCCAGTTCGCTTTAATTTGCCGAATTTAATTGAATTGCGAGCACATCAAATTGCGCATACGCCCCGTTGTACGAGCACAGAAACACCCGCGCGCACACAGAAAGTTGTTCGAAAACATCGCATTGAATTTCGATAAAATTGCGCTCTAATTTGGTTAAAATTATAGATTTCGATGGTAATGCATTTCAATTTTCTGGCTTTTCTAATGCATATTCTGCGCTCTCTCGATTATCCAACCAAATACGAATGATGAGGCATTAAAAGAGAAGTTGCTATCGAAACTATTCGACTTTTACACGGATCAGATGGTGAGCAATCATTGAACAATAAATACATTTTGTTATAGATGAATATGATTATCTAAATAATGCAAGAAAAATAAAATTAAACAATGAATTTGAACAGAAAGGCTACTAACCTCCGAAACATGTTCACACATAACAATCTATCTCGAATTATAACACAGAGTCAGAGTTTCGTTGTCCTTCTCCTTGCGACCACTTAAACTTTTTTCCGGCTCTCATTTTCTGGCGTTTTTCCAAAAAGCGGAGTGACTACAAATGTGGTTGAAATGTACGCGAAAAGCGGCAAACCGCAAAAGTAGCTGAACAAACACAAATGTGCCAGGCCAAATCGACAGAGAGAAAAAAAGGATAAAGGCCGAGTAGAACGGAGGTAAACACCAATGCAAGTGCACCGACAAATGTGACGGACATGGACATGTGTACGCTGTCCCATCCCTCCCCCGCTCTTACCGGCAGAAAATGCAAAATGCAAACACAAATATAAACACAGATGCTAACTAACCACATCAACATATCTGCCCGAATGTGTTCCCGTAGATATGGGTGTATGGGTGGGCCACTCATAGTTTAGACTGCTGGGCAAACATATATGAAAATGGAGATTTCCACGATGGTCCATTTTGATGTATTTTGCACGGAAATTATGTTACAGTGCCACTCGTATTTGCATCGCCCAAAAAAGCCGAGCAATTACGAGGAAAAAAGAGGATAACAGCCCTGAAATCGCTGTATATTTTTCATGCGAGTCCTCGACATTGGAAATGCATGGCCTCTTGAATTAAATCAACAGCAGCTCAAGCTGAAAGAGCCGTGTACGGCGATCCCTGCATTCCCCCAATCCTGCTTCGAGTGTCCCGAATCCACATTATAGCCCTGGGCAACGTGGCTCTTGGCCCAAAGAGCCCTTGCCGCCCATTGTTATCTGAGTTTAATGCAAGGCTCAGTCAGTCAGACAACTCTATAAATGAGGCCTAAAGAGTCACAGATAAAACATTTAAGTTACAACTTTCAAATTCTTTAAACTTTATATTTGAATTTAAATACCAGGAAATTTGAATCTCGGGTAAATAACATGAAAATTATCTAGAAAAGGTTTAACATTTCGGAAGTGACCTAAGAAGATAATAAATACCGGAGTTAACAAGTTCCTAAGAGCTCTTTGTTGGCTATAAGTTTGAGCTTTTACTTCTAGGAATTTTTAAGAAATGAAAGCATTTTTTAATCCGCCCTTCCTGGTATTAATACAATTATATAATATTGATCGATAATATTTAATACTTTCAGTAACCTAAAGCAGGGTCCATAAACTAGTCTATCTTTAAATGCTTCTAACTCGTAAAAGTTTTGCGGCGGAACCGCAACTTCTGTTTATCAAAGTAAACTGCATTTTCGGATATGAGTTTCCTTTTGTTGTTAACATTGTCAAATGGATTCGGAGCCGCCGTTACCGCCGTTAAAAGCGAAGCGTAAAAATGCCACACTGTTAAAAGTGCTGCAGGTCCTGGATCCGGAGGAGCGCTGGTGGAGCGGTGCTAAAAGCGAATGGATTAAAACACGCGAAGCACGCGACCTCAAAGCGCATTATTTGTTGTAAAGAAGTATTATACACTCGCGTACACAGGCGAGCAGAAACCAAATGGCAATCACACCCACCCACACCCACACCCACACACCGGAGAAAACCTAATAAGCTTTTGTGCAATTGCAAGCCATTGTGCTGCAGCTTTGCCCAGCCAACCCATGGAAAGCTAATTCAAACACCTGCCACAAAGGGTCGGAAAAGCCCAGGGTGCGAGTGAGGCAAGAATATGCAAACGTCGAACACAATGCAACAAAATAGAGGGAAAAAAAACGAAGCGAAGGGAAAAACCGTAGGATTTTGCAAGCCGCAAATGCATGCAACGCGTAACATTTAGCCTGTCAGAGGAGTGACGAGAAGGGCGGCTGCGGTGGTGCATTAACACATGCGCCAATAAGTATGCAATGCGCTGTGACATTTTTAACGCGCCCAACAAAGACAGGAGCAGGAGCAGGAGCAGCAACAACAATGACAGGCACCGACGCAGCTCTATCTCAGTGCCTCCTGCCTTGCTCCACCTAGCCCTCCCTTTGGACGTCTGCTGCACAGGAAATCACGATTACAGCGAGTCGCAAGCAGCTGCAACACAGCCACTACACTGGGGGAAAATACTTCCTAAAGTGCTACTTCATATCTAATTTTATTACTTTTAAAATGGTGCACAGAAGTCTTAATAATAGATTTCCTTTTTTTAAGTAACTATACAATCTTTCCAATAAAATTGTTTATAGAATTTATTTCCAGTAATCTCTAAAGACTCCGATTAATATAATTTTTTCTGCAGTGTAACAGCAGCATCAGTTGCATGCGGGAATGTGTGAGTGTGTCGCTGTTTGTTGAGTGACAAAATTAGATTTAAATATGCCCCGCCCGCAAACGCCTTTTGGCGAAATGTCACCGCATGTCCTGCTCGCTGGCTCCGTCCTTTCCTGAAAATTCTCATCCCGATGAAAATGAGCTGTCGGCAGGGTGAAGTGTTTTTGTCGCGCATATGGGACGCCAGCATTTTGCTGATTGTTTTTTATTTTTATTTTATCCATCCGAAGCGGCTGAAAGTTGCCACTGGCTTGTATAAAAATCAATTCCCTATCCGTATATCCGCTTATGTGAAAAGTTTTCTCATGAAACTTGAGTCACTTTTCGCCCTACAATGGAGCACAATGGAGACGACAATCGAAGGGAATTGCATATTTCTTACGATCCCTTTGAATGTGATTATATTCATTTGATAAGTATGGATTAGCATTAAAGATACTACGCTAATGAAAGGAAAACTATCGATCCGATTTACTTGGAGGCAAAGCCACACCGCTCATTAAAAAACACTTCGTGCGGGCTCAGCAGAGCTTCCTTTGTTTCATTTTCATTTTTTTTGGGAGCTGCTTCTTTCATTTCCGCCCATTGTCTGTCAATCGACTTGGCTCGCCTTCCTTTGGACTCGCTGCCGCTGTCTTTGTCATTATGAAACGTAAAACGAAAACGATTTACAGTAATGCCAACACTTTGCCACCCTGCCAGTGTCCTTGTCTCACCTACCACCCTGCGCTGGCACCCCCGCCGCCGCCTTACATTGTTGTTAAATGAAGAAAGTATTTTTCAAATGCGAATTTCCGTTATGCTCCTCGCCCTCGACATGAAGACATTTTTGACTATTGTCTGGCGGAGAAGCGAGCTAAAAGTAGAAGCTGCGACAGCCGAAAACAGCAACAAAGTTGGTACACTGAGGGAGGAGGTCAGCTAGTTTCATTGGGTTCAAGTTAAGAACAAAGAATATGTACACTTTGTGTATAAAATTCCTAAAAAACTAACTAATATTCTTATTGAACAATATTTTACAAAAAGAGGAAAAAGAAAATAGAGCTTTGATTTTGTTTAAAGTTGTAAAAGAGCAACAGTTTTCAAAAATTAAGAATTTTGGATTAGTTTCACACATTACTTTATATTATTAAATGTTCTTTCCATATTTTTATTTCCTCTTTTCTAATTTTTCTGTGTGTAGAGGAAACTATTGCCAATGACAACGAGAACGACAGCAAAGGAAGATGAGCACGACGCTGATGATGGCAAGCGTTTCCGCTTTGGTTGTTGTCACTGTTGTCGTTGCCTTGGTTGTTGTCACTTCTGCTGCTGCTGCGCTGCTGCTGCTGCTACTCCTCCCTCCTCCTGTTGTTGTTGGCATTGTTGTTTTCGCTATTTTTCGGGACACACAAAACATTGAATGACATTATCCTTTATTGCTTATCCCACGCTTTGCTCCGTGCTACCAGCTCCCAGCTTCGCCCTGTGCGTCCTGTGGACCTCGTCAGCAGCTGCGCTCCCTACACATTGGCACACGCAAAATAGTCGAAGGAACTCGGGTCTAGGCGAAAAGTCAAAAGGGCATACGCGGCGTATGCGTAATATTAACTAGAACTTGTAGGACAAGTGGCTGCGACGGGGTGAAAAGATCGGGGCCAGGCAGCCGCATTGTGTCCACCAGGACAAACTTTTTCATTTCCCCGCGGAAAAATTTTCAAAAATTTCATTTCACAGCGACTGAAGGCAAAACTTTGCGCCAAAGACATAGAAACTAGTTAGAAGTGCGGATATGACGGGGGGAGGGTTTTAGGAGGGGAAAAATGGGGCCAACAAAGCTGAAAAAGTCATGTCGTTTCACTACACTCTCTCTCCCTCTCTCTCTCTACTTTCTTTATCTCGCTCTATCTTACACACACACACTAACGCATTTCACGAAATAAAGTATTCAAATAAAATATGCTAAAATCTTTGAAGTACTTCAAATAGCAAAAAGTAGAAAAAGAACCCAAACGAAACGAACAAAAAGATTTCGCCGCACACAGAAACAGTCGAAAACTTTGGCCGAAAGAGAGGGGAAAAGCAGAACCCCGGATAAAAGGCATCGACATCGACATCGGCATTGGGAGAAATAAAGAAATGGCAGGCGAAATGGCAATAGCCAGGCAGAAAAAAGTAAATATCGTTTATGTTGTCATAACGCGCAATGCCCTGCAGCCGAAAAGAGCCCCAGAAACACCCACTTCGGCCCAAAGCCACCCACTTTTAAGGACCAGAGTCACAGCATCCCCCAAGCCAGCACCCGGCAGCACCACCACCCACAGATTGAGCCACAGAGCCTTATCATTTGAATTTCCCGGCGACGTGTTTGTCGAGCTGAAGCCGATAAAGATGCGATAAAGTGAGAACAAGTTGTGGGGCAGCCGGAGAAAAGTTTTGACCGAATTTTGACTTCTGCATGGCCCGACTTGACGGACATTATTCGGCCAGCAGAATAGCCAATTTGTGTAAATTATTGCCTCAACTTTTTGCCGTCAAACTTTCGTCCGAGCCGAGCCGAGACGAGTCCTGGCCAAGTTAATATGACGTAATACGAATTCATTTGATTATTTCAATCGTTTGACGACATCTCGGAGCAAGCAAGCGGCCACGCCCACTTCAGGCATACTTAATTAAGTGGAAGCGTTGCAGAGAACTTTTCCGCAATTGTATTAAAAATTCATATTTGCCTAAAATTTGTTCGTCCGCACACATGTAAAATTCACAGCTGTTAGGTTTAATTTGACTGCAAATAATAAATGAATAAGGCGGCGGCTCCTGTGTGAATTCTGTGGGTTGGTATTTGTCTTGCCAGCACAGAGAGAAAAAGTTACGAATAGAAAATTGCAAAGAAAATATCAGAAACTTCTTCACAAGTTTTATATAATTATATAATGAATCGTTTAAGATTATGGATTTTATACCCATATTAATCTTCTTTTTGTTTAACTGTTCCCTTATTATTTTTAGAAATCAAATTTCAGTAATTACTTTCAGTATTAGAAACTTACTTCCCTCCGTGTGGCATTGTGCTGGCTTATCTGGGAAAGCTGGTGGGGAAAACTCGGTTCAAACTCAAACACTCGACACTTGCGCAACGAAAACTGTTAACGAAAATTGTGTAATGCCCGGCAGGCGGCAAAATTTATGCATTTTAAATGATATGTGAGAGAGTCTGGGTGCAGCTACTACAACAATATTTGGATTTGCCAATGTGCCGGCGCTGTAGCGGAATAACCAGGCATGTTTGCAATTCAACAAATGCATCCAACTTTTAGGCGCAAATTGTCGCCAGATTATATTGTCGCACATGTCAGTGGGTTTTTGCTAATGCAGCGGCAAGTCTGCTGGAAATTATCCACATGCCAGATGATTTTCCGATTGGCCCGCAGCTGAATTTTCCATGGCGGGCCTTTTCTCTCGACACATTCTGATATTTGTTTTTCATTTTTCCCGTCTGCTTCTTTTTGCCCTGCGCATGCTTTCAATTATCGTTGTTTTGATTATTATTTTAATGTTTTGCACAAACATTAAGCTCATCCCCCACTTGGGTGTCACATCTGCAACGGCTGCCTTTTTGCTTGTCGTTCGTTAGCCCTCCATTGTTTGCTTATTATTTGTTGTTTTTACTTGTTTTTGGGGAAAGAGTCCAATATTCCAATTTTTCTTTATGCTTTTTTTCGAGTTTTATATATAATAAAGTTAAAGTTTTCAATAAATAAAATTGCATTAATTTTCAGCATATTAAAGATCAAACTTTAAAGAAATTCAGACAAGACTTCTCTTTTATAGACCTTCGACAATTCCACCTGCAGCATATGTCACTGAAAAAAGCCCTTCAGGCGTGAGAGGTAACGCAATCATCTGTGTATGGCCAACAGTTGTGGCTCTGATTCTATGATTCTTCAAAGCAAAAAAAAACGCACATATAATGCCCGATTTTTTGCTCTATTCGTAGTGTCCATATAGGGATGGTTTGAACACATCAAACTAGTTTTTTCCTTGGTATCCCTCTGGCACAGAGACGGCGATTTTTGCTGCCATTTCCTGCGGCTGCCTCGTCAAATTGTCATATCGAATTTAGCCGGTCAACAAAGCTGCCTTGATTTGGCTGCCGGAGCGATGTCCTGGTCACGTTTATTGAGCCAATCGTGGCAATAAAGTTCAATTTACCAGAACCAGAGCAAGGAAAGGGGCCAAAGACAGAGAAAAGTTTACCACAAAAGCATTTTTGGGCAATTAGAATTGGAACAAAGAAAATAGGAATTTTTTTGTTACTTCTGTCTTGGAAAAACAGAGCAGGGCTTCCTCTAATAATTATAAAACATTGAACATTGAGTTGGACAAAATATTGTTCAAAATATATATAAATATTTTATTAATAAATATTTCTCTTGATAAATTGGGAAATACTTTAAATACAAAGTGCATGTCTTGCGGTATAACTGCAACACTGGCAACATGTCGTATGCGCAATGTAAACGCAACGCACAGAGGTGGAAATATTTTTTGATCCTTCGCGTTCCTTCTCAATCTCCGGCCATGTTTCTTCGGCACTTTAAAGCGAGCCACATTTATTGATGTCTCAATTTCCTTTGCCAAATCACCTATTACAAATCGACAGCATCGGTAGCAGCATTGTTGGTTTTCACAACTACCAGGCGATGGTTTTGGCTGCAGCAATTCGTACAAATTTGGCTGGCAAATAAAGCGCCTGGAAAAGCTGGAAAAGTAAAAATTACCCTTCTGGCTGGTAATGGCTGGCAATTTGTTTGGCTCTTGCTGTTGCCATTCTGCCATTGCACAAACTGCAGATACGTGTGTGCCAGAGGGCGGGGCATAAGGATGATGGGACTAGAGGTTGTTGCTACACTCATTTGGGGTGGAATTGATAAGAGTGTGGCGCCTTTTATGCCTCATTTCCAATAGTTGCGCCCCGCTCACTGATAGCAGTTTGATCATTCCATTACAGCTCGCTGCAGCTGGAAGCAATTTGCCACAAATTTCAATCAAACGTGCTCGCTAAAAAGTTGCCATAAGTTGCACCACCCACTCAGGTAGGGTAACGCCCACGCCCACATTCACACCCACACCCACGGCCATCACCACCAGCACCACTTACAGCTAACAAACTTTTACATTAAGACATTAGCGGAAAACTTTTTTTTCCCCTCAGCGCTGTTTGCGATTTTTCTCTCATTCGAAGCTGCAGCTGCAACAACTTTCGCCCCAACTAATTTCTTATTTGTTTGGCTCTTGCGGTGCAGTGCGAAAGACTGCGATTCGAAATGGGAATGAAGCTGGGCCTGGGACTGGGACTCGGACTCGAACTGGGATTGCACATTGCCATGTGGCCGGCAAATGGAGTGCTCCATTTTCATTTCTCCCACACTTTCCGCTCTTCCCTGCTCGATTTTCGCTTCTCGCTCATCTGGCCAGCGGGATATTGCACATGAAAAAGTTTTCGCATTTTCATTGGCTTTGATTTGGTTTTGCAAATGGCTTTGCATTGTTGAGGAGTCGAGAGTTAAGAGCTGATTGGATGATCTTCAGATGGCCATGCAATCGTAATGGCGAATAATGCTAATGAAGGTAGCTGCGAAACGAATTCAATTAAAGTTTCGCTTAATTATGTGAATTTCTTTCAAGTACTTGAGATACAAAATATAGTCATCAGCAGTTGCATCTTATAATGTCAGGCGGGGAAAACTAAGGCTTTTTTCATGGACCTTGTGAATGGATTAATGTTTTAACATTAGCCAAAAGATCTTTAGATACAGAAATAAATTAAAGTTAAATTAATTCAGAAATAATCTCTATTAAGACCCTTTCTTTTTAGCTTAGTTCATTAATTTTTTATCTTTTGTAAATGACGCTATTTTTTTTAAAAGCTTTAACAGATCAAATCAGATCCTTTAAACCATCTAAGCCGCACCGGTTGATCCATTTCATCCGCAGATATAATTTCCTCTCCATTTCCCAGCAACCGCAGCCTTGACATTTTCCCCCCGTGCCCGCTGAACCGCTTTAAAAATGCAAAACGCGTTAATGGTTGCCCGGCAGCACCTGTGCAACATGACCAGCATTGCAGGGGAAGAGGGTTAAAAGAGGTTGAAATCGGATGGAGAGGATGGGTGGTGGGGTGGCGGCGTCATGGTGTCCACGTTATGGCTCGCTGCTTTTTGCACCACTGCAACGCACTTGGCTGCGCTACGCAATTTCCGTTTCCGGTGGCGCAGGACCAGGGCCAAAGGCAGACAACTGCAGGATAACATCCCAGCCCCACCACCATTCCCATCCTCATCCTCATCCCCATCCTCATCCTCATTCTTGCCAGCCATTTGGCGCACAAACAATCCGTTAACACTTTTCTGCGCTCCTTTCTCCGCTCCCTGGGCAACTTTGTGGCGGTTGTTTTGGGCTTCCGTACTGGGAAAACTCCTGTTGCTGTCGCTGACGCGACTTCAGGTTGTAAATTTCCATTAAATGTGCATTTTTGTACAAGTTTTTGAATTAAACTTTTTTCGCTGCGGCCATAGCTCAGCTGAGCTGGCAAGGCAACTGCCAGGCTTTTAGCCAGTTCGCCATCGCCTGGCAATCTTGTCCAACCGCTCGAGCGAAAAGTTTGCAACCAACTGAAACAAGTTCATTTCCGTGGCTCTCATTATTTTGCCAAGTGCAGCAGATAGCAAGTTGTGGTGTGAGATCTAAATATATTCTTTGGTTTTAAAATATTTTTAACTTACGAAAAAAGAATTCTACAAATTTTATAAATATTTATTAAGCATTTCATCTCTCATCCCTCGCTTTAGTGGATTATATTATATGTTATCTAACCCATATCCCTGCTGCCCCATAAATCCGAATGGGTTTCCTTGGCTTTGTCTAATCTCTGGTCTGAAATTTGTTAAGCTTTCGCTTTCAGTTGCAGGCAAATGTTATAATTTCCCACACACACCGCCCCCTATTTTTCTCGCCACTTGGCCGGCAAGCCAGCAGCCCGCAATGCACCCGCATCCACCAGCCTTCATCCTCCATATCCACACGCTGCATCTGCGGCTGGCTGGGCGGGTCATAAAAATCACACGAAGGGTCAGGCTAAGTGGGACACTTGACCGGGGTTCAGGGGACTCCCAGGGCGGCGGTGGCGTGCTATTATTTTTAGAATATGACCGAAACATGCAAAAGATTTCTCGCCAGCAGTTTGCCAAAGGGCTGGCTGGGCGAGTGAGAGCGGCCGAGAGACAATGCAGCCATGGCTTGACACTGAAAAATGTGAAAATTATGCAGCAAACATTAAAGAAACTATGTAAATTGGCTGCTGCTGCTTCTGCTTCTGCTACTGCTGCAGCTTCTGCTGGGGGCGTAGCCTATGAAGGAGCCAGAATCAGCCCTGCGCGTGACGCCATCAAATCTTATTCCCCAGCCAAGTTTGACTCACGCCTAATAGTTTTAATTAAGCGACTGCAACTCTGACTCGTGAGCTGCATGTCATGCATGAAATTCATTAGGTTCTGCCGACGTCTGCTTAGTGTCTTACTCCGGGGCCTCGAGTCCCGCCGAGTCGCGCTTTTCCAGCTTCCTTTGATATACTTATACTTGGCATTTTCTTAAGCAAAAACTTTTTGCTGGCAACTAAAACCAAACTTGACATAGTTTCGGCAAAAATTGCAGCTAAAAACTTACTTAATTTCTACCAACTGCACTTACTCTGCGCCAACTGTCGCCGGAGGGGCAACAACTCCTCGACTGCTTACACTGCGGCGAAAACTTGAGACTTTACACAGGTTAACAATAAGGAACTGTGGAAATTCTACTATTTCTTGTAGTATGTAGAATAATATTCGTTTTATTTCCTAGAGTTTTATTAAAAATGAATTATCTAGATATTTTCTTCCCTGTGTACACCCCTCACATTCACATGGCCCTCTTATTTGCATAGTTAGTCAAGTTTTCTTTGGCCCAATGGGGATGACGGAAATGGGGTCGGGTGGGTGGCTAAGACAGTAGCAACCGCTTCCCGCATGTGAAGAGTCCACTCACTTTGACACTATTTCAACAGGCAAATAAATAGTTTACTCGGCGCATGGGCGGGGGAAGTCGTACATCGTCTTTTATTTATCTTTGACACTTGCTAATTTTTGCTGAGTTGTTGATGAAAATATTTTGCCTGGCAAGTGTCAAGTTCTTAAGTTGTTTAGCAACCAAATACAGAAAATTTGACTTGCCTGTCAGGGGGTTGTGATCACTGCTGACTGCTGCCTGCTGTCACTCGCATTTGGCATCAGAAATTAGCCAGTCTAATAATTTGAATTCCACTGCCAAGGAATGTTTGGTATTTCACTGGAAGCCATGACAACTGGCTCTCTAGCTGGCTGGCTGGCTAAACTTTTAACGGGTGAAATGATGCTGAAATCTGTGCAACGGTCTAATGATTGTTCATGTCAACAATTTGCAAAACTAAATGAACACATTTCGAAAGCATAAATTATGCAGCACGGCTCTAGCAAACATTCTCTCCATATGTGTGCCACTTTGCTGGTTGGCAGTTGCCAGTTGCCCGTTACCAGTTACCAGTTACCAGTTGGCAGCAACTTGTTAGCCAACTATGAGTCTCGGCCGGCCATAAAACACAAAACGGCAGAACCAGCAGTACGGCAGGCAAGACACGGAGCCTGTGGAGGCCAACATGGCATACTGACAACATGTGTTTTGAGGTGAAGCTTATAAATAAATTATTGATAAGCATCTGGCATAGAGGAAACGTCAAAAGTTGTATGCTAAAATAAGCACAAAACGGCAAACAAATGAACGAGTGACGTGGGAAACTTGTTGTTCTTCTGGCTTTTGAATATTTAAATGCACTGAAATTACTGCGGGAGAAGCCTAGAATAAGTGGGATGAAAATTTAACTTGCATTCGGGCCAAGAAAGAACAAGGAGCCAGGAGCCAGGAGCAAGGAGCCAGGAGCAAGGAGACGAAGCCAGGAGCGTGAACAAGCCGAACATAAACGAGGGCAAACTTTTCGCAGCAAGTTTGTTGCGCATTTTTAATTAATTTTCTTTCCGGCCACCCCCCCACACCTTCGAACGCCCAAAGGTATGCTATAGAATTTTTCGCGCTGGCTTTTAGCCATATTTAAACTGCACACTGTGTCCATGTACGTGTGCGGTGCATTGACATGTCAATAAGAAATGAAAATGAGAATGAAGGAATTGTGTGTGAGTGTGTGTCCTGCCCGTTTGCCTGCCAGCGTTCAGAACATCGACGTAGTTGCAATTAAAATTTTAAGACAAATTAAAAACGGCAAACTGTCAATTCACACCTAAAGAAATGTTGCAAAAAATTAAGATTAAAATAGAAAGAAATTGTTTAAAAATTTGTATACAAAAAACTATGACAATGTCCTATAATATTTATAATAAAACAGAAGCGAATTTGTTAAAGGACCTTCTAATATATATTCCCATACATCTTTATAAACACCCATTTATTATCCCTTCCTTTTATTAAATTTCTCTCACTGCACACAAGTAACACTTGCAAATGCAGAAGGAATCAGCGAAGGAGTGAAAAGATTTGCACTTGGCTGCTGATTGCAGTTCCCGGCTCGTGTCCTCAATTTGACATTTATGCGAGCGCAGGCAAGCGTTTCTTAATCGAAGCAACTGCGATTCCTTTCTTGGCAATTGTGTGTGTCCTGGAAGTGTGTATGTGTGTGGGGGAGTGCGTACGAGTATGTGTGTTAGGCAGGATCTTGCCCCAGGACAAGGCAAAGTTTGGCATTGGTCGCCAGTGTTGAGCAGAAAGTTTTAATTAATTTATTTTGCCCACCATTCGCTTTGTCTCGCTGACGCTGTCTGTTTGCCTGGCATCGCCTCAATAAATGTTTTTTGTCCTGACCATAAATGATTTATTTGTTATTTATGCTTGCCATGTTGGACAAGTGATGGCTCCTTCCTTCGTCGGCACAATCAGTCGAGTCAAACAACTTTATTTAATGTCAAAGTAAACAGGCTGGCAGAGTCTCGCTGTGCTATGCTGGGTACACTCATAAAAAAAGAGAATTGAAGAGCTTTTCTCTCATATTAAATACAAATAAATAAACAACCTAATAAATTCACGACATAATAATATATTTCCTCGTTTTTCTCAAGTCGAAATCCTTAAGTTTTCTACCATTTAAATGTGATTTTAAAAGCAATTGTTACCGTGTACATCTGGTTCATTCTGTCACCTGGAAATTCTGCTTAATTTTCCGCATTTTCCCTTACCCATTTCCCACGAACTGCCGCTGCTGCGTTTTTAATTTGCAGATTGTGGTCGACGGGGCGGATTGCGCGCGCATTTAAACGATTTTTGGTTAATTATACGCCGTTACATAATGACATTTGCGCAAGGGCCACACCCACCCGCCCACTCGCCCACTCGTGAGGCCATCAGCCGTTAACCAAGCTTCCTGACGTCCAACCGACTGGCTTCCATTTCATTTCAAGTGTCTTTGCGTTGTTTGTTCGAGCGCAGGGACTGCGATCCCCGGTTTGCATTCCTCGCGGTTTCATTACCCTGCCGCAGTTGCCGTTGACAGTTAGCCAGCGCCCAGGACCTCCCCCATCAACCCACATCCCAGCCCACACAGAAGCGAGTTCATAAATAGCAGCGTGTCCTTTTGCCCATCGGTATGCCTGTGTGTGGTCAGAAGCCTAGGAAGACAATCGCTGAAGTTGATATGCGTGTGTCAGATTGCAGAAAATACCAGAGCCTAGTGGCTAGCAGTGCATTAATGCAGTTAAATTCCAAACTATATAAGCATTCGTATATAAAATTCTTCAAATTCCTTGCATTTAAACTAAATTTTTCATTAAATATTAAACTTTATACTGGCAAATATGGAATTTATATTTTAAAAAGCTTATTTTGTATACAATGAAAACTATATCGAAACGTTTAAGGCTTAAGTGAGTTATTAAGTGTAAAACTCCCATAAATTAAACGATAATTTTACCTTATTTGATGGTTTACTTATTTGGAATTTGGACTGCCTGATACCCCATATATGTAAATACTTTGAAAGATATTACCCACATTTATTATTGATATATGTCAGTCAGATATTTCATAAAATTTAAGTGAATTTGCGCATAGATTCCACTTTTTTTAATCCATTACAAACAATAATAATTTTATGCAAAGGCCTTAATGCAATTACATTTCAGAGCCTGCGGCGCCTTGCTCTTTTTTTTTTAAAGTTTGCATTGTGATTTTTTTCAAATTACGCAATAATATATCCCGGTCAGACCACGTTTTCTTTGCACAAAAATAAAAAAGATGATCCACAACGTGTTGTTAAACACACATGACCGCAGCAACCATAAAACTAACAAGAATTCAAGTTAAATACGAATTAAACTCGCCGGGGAATAAATGTGCAAAAAAATGCATTGAAATTGCGCCAGGAGCTAACAAAACTTTGTGTTGGTCAATTACATTGTGATTATTTTTTATCTTGTAATGGCGGAAAAAATATTAAATTACAAAAGGATGCAAACAGCGGGAAAGACAATTACAACAACAATATTTACAATACTTTCCCTTCGATGAAAACGCTGGAATAAATTGTGTTTTTTTTTTGTTTTAAATATGCCTTTACATAAATGGGAGGCTGTGGCTGGGCGCTTATTTATGTATTTAAATTCAATTAATAATTAAGGTGTAAATGCATTTGCAGGCCGGTTAATTAAATTTGTGCGGCTTTATTAAAGGAAATTACGTATTTTAATGCGGCCAACACCACAGGACCACCATCACCGCCACCGCCCGCCATTAAGTCCGATCAAAGGCTTGGTCCTGCTATTGGGGATAAATGTGAATTCCGTTCAGATTCCCGGCAGCTGTTTGCCAGCGAACTTAAAGCCGCTCGAAGCAAACACTTAAAGCGCCCAGTGGATGATGCCTGGGCGCATCTATAAATATTTCATGCGTTGCACTGCAGTCATTATGGCATTCATTAAATATGGAGTGCATGACATCCATGCAGCCACCCGCACACAGTCAACTAGGAACGCCTCGCATCTCGCAGCCATAAATCTCGCCCAGCCCCTTTTCGTGGGCGTGGGCGTGGGCATGGACGTCCTCATGGCCATGCCACCGCCTTTGTCAGTAGTTATTCATATAAATACAATGGCGCAGACGTCCTGGTGTTAGTGTATTTCTGATTTGTGGTCTGACAGTTTAACCAAAACTGCATGCATGGAAATGTATTTGTGCTCATTTTTGTTGGGGCCCGAGTCCTTGCTGGCACGCTTACATATGTCAAAATATTCAATTTATGCAGCGGCAGAAACAAAATGAGCCCCGATGAGAACGTCAGGGCCCACAGAAATGGCGAGATACTCGAACAACAGAGCAATGAGCCCAAAATGTCAGCCATAATTTGATGTCTTTCCTTTCGGGGAATGTGAATAAATTGTATTTTTAAAAATTTTAAGATATCCTTGAGCTTGGATTAAACTCTGTAAATAGTTATCGAAATAGGTTTTCTATCTCTAATAGTTTTAGAAATAAATGAAAGCTCTTTCTTAACTGTGAAGAATCTTTAGGATATATAGTAATTTCCTTTAACACTTACACTCATTTCTCAGCAAGAGTATCTGCTGTGCCCCAAACGATGGATGCATTTCCATTTGTCATTCAACCGACCACTTGGCCGTGCCTCCCAATCCCCTCTGCAGGACTTACCCCTCGGTGCCTTCCTGTTCCCCATTTTCAGTTCTATTTATTTTGCATGTGTGACATTTATTTTTGCATGCTGCTGGCCACTGACAATGGGTCTGTTCAGTTTCCAGTTGCCGGCGCCATTGTTCCGACCAGGCCCAAAAGCGAAGCCAACCGCTGCCGTTGGTGGCTTGACATTTCTGACATTTGCAACATTTATGGCTCTCTGCTGATACCCATGGGGCGGGGCCAGGTTCCCTTTTCGCTTACCCTTTCCCTATTTCCATATCCCATATCCCATTTCCCAGAGACCGCACGCATAAATGGATTGCAATTTTCACAGCCATTTGTGGGCATTTTGTAAGCCAATGTATTCAGTTCGATCATCTTATTAGATCTTTTGGGGGCTTAAAGGTCTGATCCTCTGAGAGCGACAATGTTGCTGTTGCTTTAAGCTGCCGGGTGGAATCGACCCTCACCTTCGGCTTATTTGTATTTTTGTTGTTGTTGACGCTCTTTTACGGCCGACACATTTTTTTATGTCTGCCATAGCGTTTTATGGATTTATTTTTTTTTTACATTATTAAAAAGGGCCAGCAGGACAGGAAAACAACAGAAGCAGCAGCAGCAGCAGTTTCGGCGGAAAAGCGAAAAACCCAACAAGTTTAAAAACCTAACGTGCCACTTTATTTGCAACTTATTCACATCACCCCCATCGCTTCTCTAGTAAATGTAGTTATTATTTGAAATTTCATAATACTTTTACAACTTTATGCAACTGTTTCGCTGGTGCTGGTGCGCCGCTTCCTTAACGCGGATTTCATGCTTTATTTTTTGCGGTTTCCCTCCCAAAAAGCCACCCGACACCACCCAACCACTTGGGTTGTTTACTTTTGCAATTTTCAACGCTCCAACTGCATGCCATTTATTTCAGCTTTCAGAGCGAAAGTCTCGCTCCCTTCCCCGCCCCCATCGCGGCGCTGTTTATTTAGCCGTGCTTCTTGCTTTTGTTTCGCCCGGTAGCTCCCTTTTTTTATGTAAAACATATTTTTCTTAAATAATTTATTTTTGGTTTTTGTTTTCCTCCTTCGCTCCTTCGCTCCTTCCTCTCTGCTACTTTTCTGCTGCTTGAGCAAACTAAAATGAAGCTTTTATTGAGTTCAGGTGCGCCTTGTAGCCCAACTCCCTTTTTGGCTCTCTCTTTATAGCCATATCTACATTCTGCAGAGAAAGAAAATGCACGAAATCTGGAAAAATCCAGGGATTAAAAGATGGAGAGTCTATCATATATGTAGGACAAAACATTAAGTTTTTAAAGAAGTCTTACAATTAAGAGAGCTACTTGAGCAGTTCCTTTAGTTTCTCCATTTAAAAAAGGAAGCTACAATTCCTGTAGAATTAATAAGAAATTATTTGTAATACTTTTTTAAATTTATTTATTAAAATACATATTTTTAACTGATTTTCTCTGTGTAGTACTTGGCTAGATTTCTTTGGGGCAACTTTTGATTTCGCCTCTTTGCTTCTTTTTCAATTTGTGGCCACATTAACGTTAGAAAGGAAGAAAAAATATGAATGCACACGAAAAGTGTAAAGAAATGGCCTGGCCTGCAGTGAATGCAAAGTCGGAGGAACGGGGCTGGGTGGCTTTTGGGGATGGCTTACAGTGGGTTAGACCCCGTTAAGCCGGGGTCTTCGCGTGCACGGAAACGTTTAGCCGCCGCATATTGCCGGGCTCTGGTGGCCGAAGAGCGTCTGCTTTTATTTTTAGAAAATATTGGCACTATTTGGCCTGGCCCACTCCCTAACCGGAGATTCCGTTTACATTTACCTCGTACGCCACTCGAAACGGAGGCCTTCGATTGTGTTTTCTTCCCGACTCCCAGATTGGGGTGAAGTGGAAATGTCTGGCTCTGCATCTGGATGGGGCTAAAGAGTTATCCTGAGCTCGCTTACCTGAAATGCAAGAAGAAGGAAATTAATTAGAATGCAAGTCCTGCAGGTCCTTTTATCAACCGCCTTTGGTATTTGCGTGCTTATTATTTGTGGCCCAACTTATCTGACACACTCAGCCCGGTTAAACAACTGCCTGGGCGAAAACTTAATTTATTATTTCGTGCTTAGGCAAACACATCAATTTGTCGCAAGTAAACACTTCAAGCGCTTTTCGTTATCTTCGGCCAGCAGTTGAGGGAGAGCCAAATTCATTAGAAATCCCACAGCAAATAGGGAAAAAATGCAGAAAAATATAGATATTGATATGTATGTTTCGGTTGGTCAAATGTTTACTTAGGACCCAGACCGAACGAAATAACTTTCTGACCCGAAAGGCAAAGAGGCGAATGTCGAGGGTACCTGGCCTGGACGGGTTCTCATAATTTTTCAATAAATTCGTAGACCATTATATCGATCCAAATGGGGCTTCGTTTTCAATAAAGTCGGCATTAGGTTTTTGGCAACCCGAAATGGGGCTTCATGATGGCTGCTGTCCCGCAGCCACTTTGCCACTTTTCTACTTGGCTGCTGTTTAACCGCAATTGAAATTACGCGCTCGCTTCCGTGACGACGAAGGCCGCCTGGAAAAATTTATGCAAATTGCGTCACGTGCCCCGATGATTTCTTTGGCTTTTCCGATGCGAAGGCTGCTGCTGTGGCGGGGGATCCCAGCTACCTTTTGGCACTCCTTTCGTGTCGCCGCCGAAGCCAAGTGAATCATTATTTAATTTAATGTAAAATAATTAGCATGAGCCGAGGACGTTCTGCGGTGTCCTTGCGCAGTGACAGTGATGAATACTTGAAGCCCTCGGCACACACTTGCCGATATTACTGGCATTCTTTCTCCCATCACCATTTTTTTTTTTTTGAGCCACCCATCCAAGTCCCATTTGCGGTCAGTCGATGATATATTACACACAGATACATACTCTCGGGGCGATTACAATTGAAGCCCCCTCGAGTGCCACACACTTGTCTTATTCTTTCGGAAAGAAACTTTTTCCGCTGTTAACATAATTTCCGCAGTTGATTGATTCACTCGGATCGGCAGGACTACGGACTACGGACTCCGGATACGGGCTAGCATCCATCCGGCAGGAGCACTTAAGCTGCCGCCCGCCAGATCCCGATTCCACATCCGACTGGCGCTTAGACAAATTGTACTTTAATGTAATTTTATTGCAAAACTTTTCGATTTGCATATTAAAAGACGAGAAGCGAACACAATAAAAATTTCATAAGCGGTCGGCAAGGACTTTGACACGTGCCTAGCAAAAAAATTGTGAACGGAAGAAGCCCAGGATATATGTATTTACGTGTGTACAACAACGCTTAAGAAAGGAAAAGCCATACTGGCTAGTTTCGTGAAACTTATGAGTACTTTTTCCTTTTCGTTTAATAAAGATAAGATGTAAAAAACATTCCAACTACACCATTTCTCACTATAAAATTGTTTTGAATAAAAAGAAAGCATAACATTTACGTCATTTACTTGTTTTTTTTTTTTTTGTAATCTCCAAGAAACTTGTATCTAATAAGGAAACAATTTTATAAAGTGATTCGGGCCTTCCTTAACTGTCTTGTTACTAGCTTGGTTCCATGAATAGGATAACAAAAATAGAAATCAATTTATATAAGTGTCGACACATAAATAACCTAATTGAATGCTCGTTTTCTCTTACGAAATCGGACAACAAATGCGTTTGGCTAAACAGGTAATTACGGACTAAGAATACAACTTAAGGTGCTGCCAATACATATATAATATAACTGGGAATCGGGCCTTCCACTATCGATGGAAAAAGGTCAGACTCACACTTAGACACTCACAAAATTGATGCAAGGAAGTCAACCTCGGGGTCATCGATGCGATTGCATAACAAAGCCAAAGTCTGGCGGGCTCAACTTTCGGGCATTAGCTCAAATTGGCAAAGGGAGAGGCGACAGACCCTTGGGTAGAGTGGGGCCGAAAGGGTCCTCATTTTTTATTCATAAACATTCATATTTTCCCATTCGAGCAGCAGCTGCTGCTTCCTTTTCCCTTTGTCCCGCCAATATATTTTCCCTTTTCTATTCCATTTTTGCTGATTTCATATCCACAATTTGTGTTGATTGATAAGCAATAAGCGGAAGCTTTGAAGTGCGGCCAAGTGGGGGACACTTTTATTATATATTCATCTCGAGGCCCTTGAATTTTACTAATTAAATGCATATTAGAGTGCAGATTCGTGTGAAATGCTGTAATGCTTCCGCACCTTGCCTTTTGGCTATGAATGAAAATTAAAATCATAACATAATTCTAGGGAAATGTGGTTAAAGGTAATTTTAGTTAGCTTTCCTTTCAAAAGTCTTAAGCAGAATTTGATTGTCTTGTATTCTCACAGATAAATTACCAATTAATAGTCATCTCAAAGATCAATTTAAATTTAATATTATTAAATGATGAAATACCTTTTTGGATAAATCCTTCAGATTTCACCCTTTAAGCATTCACTGAAATTAACAATTTGGGCTTAACAGAGCTGAGTCTCTAATTTCAGCCTTTAGAGGAGCACTGTGGCGTGCATATGTAATCGCATCTCACTGCCCCCATCTTAATCGGTGTTAATTGTACATATATGTATATCCGCATATAGTATAAATATATATATATATTTGAGACTTGGCTCTGCCTTGCCTCTGAGCCTTGTGGCGTTCATTGGCATTGTTGCAACGACAACTTCAATTTACACGCCTCGTCGGACGCTCGTTCGCTTTGTTTTCCCGGCGAGGCTGCCTTCTTGTTGTGCTCCAGTAGCTCTATATAATTAGGGCGGGGTGCAAGTGTGCGTACATGTATATATATTCGTGCGTTGTTGGAACAACAATTATCCACCCACACAATCGCATACACAACGGAGGAACGGAACGCTGCCAATAGACATTTTCATAAATTGTTAACAATTATTACCGTGCGCCAACAAAGCGAAAGTCCGCTTGTGTCTAGCCGGCTCTAGACTCATCCTCTTAGCACAGTTTTCCTCCTGCTGCTGCTGCACTGCCTGTCTGCTTGATACCATTTCAATATTTGCCGGGGCAACGTGGCGTATACGTTATGCTTACATACACACAAATATGCCGCAGTTGCCGTTGCACTCATGTCTGATTAAATTAAATTTACAATTCATACGTCTGCTCGGCATTATTATTACAGTGTGTGTGTGTTGGTGAGGGAAAGGAACTTTCACAGAGCCAGACTGCAGACGACAATGTATTGTTGTTGATATTTAATTGTTAGCTTCGCTATGGCCATCTGCCCGAGCCACGCCCTCTTCAATGACCAGACGCATTTCTGCCTCTAATTAAGGCTGACATGAGATATAAAAAATATTTAAATTATCCCCAAAAGGATAACAATTATAATTAGACCCCTTTAAAAAAAATCAAATAATTCCCAAATGACGTATGGTAAATTTAATGGCAAAATAATTATTTAAACATTGAAATTAATATCTAAAATTCAGATTATTTCCCAGTTGCATATCAGTATTGTATATATTTTATAAGTAAGTACAATTAATATATTGAAAAGTCATTTCCGAGCTAGAACTAAATTTCTCGGTTCACATACCACTTTAATTACCGCAATTACTGCTACTTGCAGGAGCTGAGAAATTACCAGAGAAACGATTACAACAAAAAGTAATGGTCAGACATTAGCAGGAACACGCTCTTCATTTTGCATTTGGCCGCAACAGAGACGTTGAGGAATCCGGGCGGAGCATAATTGCATTTGCGTTAAAACGCAAGCAAACAATTCACTTAAAGTGCAAATAAGTAAAGGACTCCCCTCATTCTGCCCTCCTATTCTGTGCTCCGTGTCCTTAAATCTATGTGTGCATATATACACAGAGGAAAAAAATGTACCCAAAAGTAATCTATCCTTAATATATTCTTATTCAAAGAAAAAATGTCAAAAGAATTTCATTCCTATTAAATTTAAGAAAATAATACCTATTTTAATACGTATTTTTGCACAATATTTTTCTCTGTGCATGAATATCAGTGTGTGAGGCAAAACCAAAATGGCCAAACTGACAGCGTGGACAACGGAAGTCAATCAGACGGAGCCGACAGACTTTGATACGCAAGCGCAGCGGAAGTTCAATTGCAATGAGCCGGCGACTAAGGACGAGAGATGGATGGGGGTCAAGTCAAACCAAGGACTCGGTAGGTGGCAATGTCCTGGCGACAGGCCAACAACAGCTGGCGATTAGAGAAGGAGCAGAAGCAGGATGACCGACCACGACAAACGCTGTTTAACTTAATTCAATAATCATTGGCAATTGCAATTTGAGGTCTGGCGACATCCGGGCGACATTTGTGCAAATACAGAAATTATAATAATGACGGACTGCCAGCCAGGACTTGAGGGCGAACTCCGGACCTGGCCGACCGACTTGTGCAACGTCCTGTGACTGTGCAACGGCATTAAGTGGCCGAAAGTCAGGCACATCGATCCAAGCTCTGGTCACCCAGATGCTCCAGTTTTTGTGGTCCGCTTGGGCAATTACCATGCGCATTCTACGAACTCTGCCATGTCGGATGGAGGCGACATTGTCGACGGGTACGTGACATTTGGACCAAAACAAATTTCACTTATTGCCCGATAACGTTCCCAGCTTCTATTAAATAATCATTTGGGTAATTTCAAATTATTGCTAGGTGGCCCGAGCGAACACCGAGACCGAACTCTCTCTCTGTGTTCGATGCACTAATTGCTGAATGGGCTTGGCCAGCGGTAGCGACAGGGTCCGAGGGGGTGTTCGGGCATTAGGAGTGCACAACCGCAATATTGAATAGAAATTTCATTAACGTATTAGTGCACACGGGTGTGCACACGCTGGCACATAGGTCGGCGAGTGTGTGTTTGACAGACAAATGGGGCAAGAGATTAAATGGAAACAGTTGCACATGACTGGTGCGGAGTGGGCTATTTTCGTAGCCATGGGTACTTTATTATATAACAGGTATTTTAAATAGAAAGTAACGAATAAATATACATTTTCTATAATCTGAACTTTGCTATCTCAACTTAAATTTAACTAAAAAGTTATTCCTTTAAATGACAAAAGGATAAGGAGGATAATTTATAGTAGTTATATTAGATACACTTACACAATGCTTACTCAAGGATTACAACCGCTTAACATTTTTGCCAAATATCATTACCACCCCGGGGTAGATTCTCCCATGCCTCGGTTTATTTTCCTTTGATTTCCCCGTCACTGGCTCCTCTTGCCACTCACCTCATGTGAGTATAATTAAAATAATAGCAGCAAAGCCTAGTTTTATTATTAATTATGCAAGAACACACAAACACACACACTTACACACAGACGTCACGCCCATTCATTAATAAAACATGGGATGTAAGTGGAGGAGGGCGAGGTAACCACGGCGCATGGCATATTCAATATTGAAGTTGGGCTGGAATATATTTTTTGTTGTTCCACCGCCGCTACATTGATATTTGTGTTTGGCTTTTAATGCCAATTAATTACGCAATATTTAATACACATGTTTCTTTCGCCATTGTCTGGCCGATGTTTTGGTTGTTTCTGCAATAAGTTGTGGCTAATTTATGCATGAGATGTTTATTAGTTAAGTTCCTTATGGAGGCGTCCAGAAGTACCTATTTCGTGGGTGAATATTATTAATAATAGCCAAATCAAATTAGAAAAAGTTGCTTAAATTATAGAAAAATAATTCAACTTGACATTACATTCTTTTCTTTAATAATTTTACATTTCCATTGAAAGTCATTTCAATTCACATAATCACGGAAAATTCCAGTGTCGCTCATTTACAATTAAGATGGCTGGCTATAAAACGCCTTCGGGATGAAAATGCCGAGAAAAATAAGCGTCGAGAAAAATATGTTTTTCGGTTTGCAGAACTAATGCCAGCAGCTTTCGCTGACCCATCAAAGCCTGTCATTGCCATGGCAGCATATTCTGGCGGCGCGTTTGGCAACTTTAACAATAAATTTATGAGCGATTTTTAATGCTTTAAAAATGAAAATGAAAATCTCGGCAGGGCGAAAAACGGCAATGAAAAAAAAAAACGCTGTGGACGTCTCAAGAGGGAGGAGGGAAAGAAATCCGGGTCCATCGGCCGGAGCGCAATAAAACTGCGTCATTTTGGGCGGCATAAAAAATCGTTTTTGTGCCCTGACAGTGAAGCATCAGTTGCTGGGACAGAGACGGGCGCAAAAAATCATGTCATGTCATTGTCGGCATCGTAAAAATGTTATCAGCCATAATAACGAGCCACGATTTCGGGCCCTGCTCCCAGCCTAGCACAATGTTGTCGAGCTGCTGGATTTTTTAGGGGTGGCGCCCGGTGGGAGGATTGGCAAGGACAGTCGCCAGCGCTAATGGTGCGCAGCTAATGACTGAGGAGAGCCGCTGCCGGGAGATGGTCGCTGCCAGGCCGGGTGATGTAGTACTGCCGCTTTGAGAGAGCTTTAAATTCCAATACCCAATATGGCAAGGACCGTATTAAATTGCCGCATTCGCAGTTCCCGGCAAGCCAGCACTCGGGCAACTTACGCTTAATGGTAATAAAAAGTAAATCAAATCAGTGTCCTTAATCCCTGAATTGATGTGGGGCTTCCTCGATTGCGACACAGACTCCGCTCCAGCGCCCGCTCGCCGTTACCGCATTCATTGCTGGCCCCCTATTTTGTGCCGTATTTATGCGAAGGCATTTCCTTTGCTGGCTGTCCTTACTTACAATTCAATTTCTGAACCGACTTTGTTGAGGCCACATCGTTGGCTGCCTTTTGTGCCCGCAGGATTGCAATAAGAGCACTTTGACCGGCCTTAAAGCCGGGATATTATTGCAGATGCATTGAGATTGCCTGCGGCTTCCTGTGGCGTATACTTAATATTATTTTTTTTTTGCTGGTTATACTAGTTCTTAAATTATGTAATTAAAAACTCTACTTTTAAAGCTACAAGCTCTCCCCTTTTCAGTGCTTGGTAGTCAATCTCGGCCATACTCATCGTCTGCTTGAATGAATGGCGGGCAACGCTGCGTATGCGCAATATTCGGGGCAATTGCCTGAAGCCGCCAAAAATGAACTGCCAGCTCGAGTTGCACTCATTAATCAAATGTTAAGGAAGAGAGGTCTTTCTCCTGAACCCGAAAAAAAGCAGGGGACTATGGCAAGATTTTTTCCTCGCCCCAAAAAAAATTCAAGGATTTCAGTAGGGGTTCGCCTGTATATGTTTGAGGGTGTTTGTGCAAGCTGAAAATGCATTTAAAATACACAAAAATCCGCAGCGAGAAGCTAAGTGAAAACCCAAGCTGGGGGAAATGGGGTGAGTGAGAGAGGACGATGAGCTTGAAGGAGGCGCCTCGGCATTGTGTTTCATTCTATTTGCATTTTCTCTCCGTTTGTCCTCTTCTGTTTCTTTCCATTTTTTTTTTTATTTTATTTATTTTTGGCAAGGCAAATAGCAGCGAGTACATAAAAAAGCTAAGAGGGTCCAAGCAAACACACACACTCATTTATGGCTGAAGTACTGAGAGAAATAAGGAATGAAATCTGGAAAAGGACTTAAATAATAATAACAAACATTGAAATATCATGATTATTTATATACAAAATTATAATAATATAAATTTCTGTATTGCAAAATCAAAAACTACAAATTTTAATTTTGTAATTCTTTATTTTTTAACAAATATTTTCCATAAAATAAATATTATTATATTTGTAGAACCTTATTTAAACGGCTTTAACTCACATAAATTATTAATAATTTATCCTTTGGCAAGTTTTTCTTAATGTATACGAGAGATAGATATAAATAATAAGTCTGTGAGCCAGAATGTGTGCAAAAAGTGGGCGTGCCGCCCCTTCGAAACAAGGCAAAACGAACAAAACCAAAAAAAAAGAAAACAAAAATGAAAGAGAAATGCTGCAAAAAATGCATTTTATATGCAGATGCATGGCGTAAATTGTAGTTACGTACTAAATAAGTAAAATAGCGCTGAGTATTTTTCACTTAAAATGCAGCAAGGCAAAAAAGCAAAGCAAAGGGGCCAGAGACCCGGGTCCGGCCGAAATGCTGCTGCAGCAACGGGGTTGCCAGGGGCGGCTGAGGGCGGCACGAGCCTCTTAATTGGATGCATGCAGGCAAAATAACATGCGAGGCGTGCGCAAATTGTGGGAGCCCCCCGTTTTGGCCCGTTTTGGGGTTGAATCAAAGCGGAGGCTAAGTTAACTAGCCGACGGCTAATTAAAACCTGAAAAGTTGGCCACACTTGAATATCCAACTTGGGTGTGCTTCTCTGAATGGAATTTGCATTGGGAATTGGACTAAGACAAGAGCCGGCTTTTGTGAAAGTTGCTAAAGTCGAATTGGCTCAGAGACTTGGCTCTGTCTTCCTTCGCCCCGCTTGCCACTCGGCATGTACCCTCTGCTCGCATTAACAGATGCTCGATGGGAATGGAGATGGAAATGGAAATGTCGCCTGTGCTCTCATTTTCCGGAAACACGCACACACAAGGAGAAAACAGATACTAGAACTGATATTCTGAAAATAAAATGAATCCTTTTATTCATTCAGAAGAGCTGTTTGTTCGAGTCTCTAGATTTCTTTGGATTCTTTTGTAAAATCAAAGCTTCATAAGTTTTTAATATTAAAAATAAAGCCTTCTGGCCCTCGAAGATTCTGCTCAGTGCACACATACACAAAGCCACTCAGAGGACTTTATTTGCATAAGCATTTTGTGTCTTTGTACACATGTTGGTAATAAAGCCAGCAGCAACCACAAGAGCGTCAAAATTAAACACAATCAGAGCAGAAACTCATTTAAGGCGCTAAGCATTCGCAACAATTTCGCAAACAACCAGACTTTGACAACATAAATTACAATTTCCTCCCAAGCAATTCTGGCCCAAAGACAATGAGAGAAAAAAAACAGAATACGCAGAGAATTGTAATGGGTGGAAACGCCTCTAATGAAAGGATTAGCCGGGAGATCTAATTTTGCTGCGAAGATTTCCACTGATTGCTATCAAAATATGAAAATTTATGCCAGCTGGAAAGCCTTCTGGATTTTATGAGGTCCTACCGAAAATCCCTTTTGGCCGAGAAATACTTTGAGTTGCCGCCTTAAATGAAACATAGCCGTCGTCCCTTACTTTTTTTTCCTCCTTGCTCCTTGCCTCTGTTTTTTAATTTCATGCTGAAGGACACGCCTCGGAGCGGCGTCCCGCTTGTCGCCCTGGCCCCGGGCCCTGTTCATTTTGTCAAGTTAATGGAGAATAATAAAGCGCAAAAGTAAATAAGTAAACAGAGCGGAGACGCAAAACTACAACAATAAAAGGCGGCAGGCACAAAAAGCTGAGACGGCAAACGGCCGGAAAATAAAAGCGGACAACGACCAAAGCCCCGCCAAACGACCCCCTGCCCGCGTTCGGGGAGGGAGGAGAGGAGCTCCAACCCCAGCACAGCGAGGCATCTTTTTGTTTTATGCGAAATGCACTAAAAATATATTTAAATTTATTTCATTTTCCCTCAAATGAACTGCGCAGGACATGGCCAAAGTGCAGCCTTGCCGTTTTGGGTGTGCAGTGGTGGGGGATTGTCGGACGTGGGGCTGCCATGTCGCCAGCCAGGCGACAAGGACGATTACTCCGCTATCCCCCCCTCGGCGCTTACTACACTGCACAGGGAGAAAAATATCTGTCTTTCTTGAGGCCCTGGAAGAATGCACCACAGAATATATATATATATTTTTTAGATATTTATTTGTATTTAATAACTCATATATTAATACTTATTTTCAGTCATAGTTACCAAAAATTATAACTTTTATGTAATCCCAAAATATTGTTGGAAAATTCAAGGCAAGGACTAGAATATTTCTCTCTGGAAAACCCCAATCCCTCCTCTGCCCCTTTGTTTGCTGTAATAAACTTGATTGCGCATCTCTTATGTATTTGTATTTTTTTTTGTTTGTCCTCTGCTGTCTTGTTGTTGTAGTTGCTGGTTTTTAAATAAAATTTTTATGAAATTTTTGGCAATTGAACTCAAGTTTTAATGGAACGCCATAAATTAGTGGCGCTGTCCTTCTTCTTGGCCACTTGAGTCCCGCTGCGAAATTGGATACAAGCGCTTAATAAAGCACTCGAGAGGCTGAGCGGCGTCGTCTGACCATTCTCCTAGCCCAGGCCCCGGCCCCTCGGGTATCCCCCGATTTCACATCCATTTCATTTGCGCTTGGCAACGACATCAATTCATTTTGTGCGCAATTAGAGTGTTGTTGTTGCGGCACACACACACACGCACGCAAACAGGACTAAAGTTTCCAATATGATCCGTTTTATTTTTATTTCCCTTTTTAGCGCCGCGCCGTCCAACTTTTGGCCATTGAGCGAACGCTTCGGCGCTGGCCATGGCAACGATTGACTGGGCCCCGAATGGATTCGAGTGTGCCGAGTATTTTGCACTCAAAACTTTTCAAATTCATGGCAGCAATAGATAGATGGACAAATCAAAGCGCCAACTAACACAAAATTTGAATAATCCTCAAAAAGTTCAACTCTCGAGAGGAGACTTGAAATGAAAAATTCTCGCTATTCATATTTCTTTACCCTTTGTAAGGTCTATTTATTTTTCTTTTCTAGGCTTGGTTAATTAATATTTTCTATAAATCACTTAAATAAATTTTAGAAGGGAAGGCTGATTCATTTTAAAGCTATAAAAATATAGTTTTTTTCTACATTTGTTTTTAAATTTTTGTTGTTGTTTTGACATTTGCAATGAGCATTTTCTGCATGCACTCTGATGTTTCATTAGTTGGACTGCAAAACGAAAGTTTGCGGTTTGTTGTCCTTACTTCCCAGAAACCTCCCAGGTCCCCCTGTGCCTTTCCCTTTTTTCCGGCACCCTTTTTTGCCCTGCAATACATTCCAGCTGCTGGATCCTTTGGGGCCGTTGTAAAGTTTGTCCTGCAGTTTGCTGGAAAATGGATTGCGAAGCGGGTCAGCGGGGTCACACGGGGAAGCGATTCATTGGTGCCAGTGGTTGGTCATTGCCCGAACGCGTTGATGTGTAATTGAGGGCCGGCAATTCGATGGCAGATTTATGAGAGAGTTCCCCACGAATGCTCGGATATCTCAATTTTCCCTGATCAAAGGTAGCCGCAGAAAGGGGGTTAGTCAGGTCAAATAAAATTGCATGGCACAGAGGGAAAACCTTAACCAGAATGCCAGAGTAAGAATATCTGAATTTAAGCTTTAATTTAAATTTTTCGTAATCCCTTTTTGTTGCTAGCGAGAAATTAAATACATAATTTTTTCCGTGTAAGGATATTTGTACTTCCAAAGGGCGACACTCCCTCTCAAAGGCACGCAGAAAGGGTGGCAGTTGCATGTTCCATGTGCCAGACGTGACTGAAAAGTTGCTGCTATCATTTTTAGTCGCAACAGTTTCCACTGCCGGCAATTAATTTATGTGACAAACTGTTTAAAAGTTAAAGCCGCCGGAAATAGATTCAGCTAAATCTGCTGCATCTGATTTCAACTGGAACTGCGGCCACTTAACTTCAAGGGGATATTATTCTGCTGCTGCTGTAGTGGCAGCCAGTGAAAAGTTGACTAAAAACGGCGATGAAATAATCATGTTATGGCCATGGCTCAAACGCAGGAGGGTCAAAACTTTTTGGCCCCGACCCTGGCCCCGGCCCCGGGAATGTGAGGCAATCAACAGTGATGAAATTTATTATAACTCGAGTTGGCCACTGCAAACTTTGCACAACAATCAACGGCACTCGGGCAATGGCAATGGCAGTGGCACCGGGAGCGAACAAGGCAAACGGCCAGATATAGCCGCCCGATAAATGAAAGACAAAGAAATGCGGCCCAAGGAGCTGAAAACACTGAGGCTAAATTACGGAATCCTTCTTGCATTATCCGGCTGCTAGATTAAAATGAACTATTGCATGGCAACAACGAACAATGGCAGTGGCAATAATAATACAAGCAACGAGGCGATAAGCAACACGAAACAGGGGGAACCGAATCGAGCCAAGTGCTAAAGAATGAATGAATAAAGGAAGCTTCTTTGGCTAAGAAATCTGTGAAAGACGACGGCAACGCCGAGAAAACACCAAGAACACTGAGAAAGCCAACAACAACGGCCATAATAATGGCTGGGATAATAATAAGAATTAAGCAAGAAAACACATCAGACAGACAGGCAAGCTATTGCCAGGGATTCGGCTTCAGTTGGGGACTCTCCTCTATACATATTTTTCTCTTTTTTTTGGGACTCGGATTGGGTCTGTGAACAGGGAGTTGAACACAACACACGGCTTCCGTTTCCGCAGCCATTTTCGTGGGGATTTATTAGTTTTTGCTCGTTAGAACTGCGCACAGCTGCCAGGCTATGCTGAGAAGTGTTTAAGCAGGGTTACACGGCAAGAAAATGTGGGTAAAGTCAAACTGCAAATTTGTATATTACAAATAAAATTATTAAGATATTTATAGAAATCTCTTTCTGACCTATAAACATATTCCTTTAATTTTGAAATTATATAATTATTTTAGGTAACTGCAATATAGTTTTCCATTAATCTCGACAAATTTCCGCCGTGCAGGAATAGGGAAAAAGGAGCTCGAGGAGCTAGAAAGCTCTAGGAGCTGCAGACGACTTCATGAACCAACAAAAATTAACACCCAGTGCAAAAAGCAGAAAACGAACGACTGAAACACACATAAGCTGCTTGTTTATAGTTACAGCTTATGCTGCCACGCAACCCCACTCCCCGAGCCCTGCCATTTTCCCCGATTTTCCCGCATTTCCAGTGACCAAGCCATTTCGCCTATGAACCATTTTCTTTGGCTAAAACTGCAGTCGAGGCAACGACGGCAGCTTCTGTTGCTGATGTGCATCAAAGTGAGAATGATTGATTCAATTTTAAAGTTGTTGCTATATGTGTATTGGTGGGGTAAGCTTTAACGTGTGTGTGTGGGGGTGTATGGACTAGGGGTGTGTTTGGGTTCGGGTGTGTGTGTGTATGTTTTAAGCACAGTCTGCTGCTCAGTTGCTAGCTTTAACAAATAATCTCGCTGCCGTCCATTCGTTTCGAGTCGTTCCAGCTTATTCTACACTGAAGAGAAAAGTTCCACCTAAAACTATCTACACACAGAGAAAAACATATACTTAAATAAATGTAATCATTTAAAGCTTTGCTCTTGAATTATTTCAATATTTAGTTTTGCTTTAAAGACCAAAAACTAAACCCTACAGATACCTTTTTAATACCATTCACCTCTTAGTGTTGTCAGTGTAAGGATAAGGGTGCTGGGATATGAGGGAATCGAAGGGGTTAGAGGAACTGCTGCCATGATGGAGTTCGGTTAGCGCCAGCAGTCGTTGGCTGACTTTTCTCCGCTTGTTACCTCAGCTACTAATACCAGAAATAATTACAAAAGTGAATTTATGTTGCTGCGGCGATAACAAATGCCTTTTAGCACTACACCCCCCGACCCCGCCTCACCGTTGCTGCACCGCTGCAGCAAACACACTAAAGTCGAAGATTTATTTTTTTACCCGAGGGGCGGGGGTTTCCGGGGGGCTTTGAAATGCGCGTAACTTTTGCCAATGACGCAGAGGAATTTTCAGCCAGAGCAGAGACCAGATGTATGAATGGCCATAGATGGAGGATTGGGATGTCAGAGTGAGCTATGGCCTGCAAAGTGCAGGGATCTGGGTGTCCCCCTGCACTCCGAAGTGATGCCTTGGGTGTGGGCAGGACATCCATCTAAGGACTGAACTTTCTTGATCAAGTTTTGGCAACATCACAGATTAAAATTTGGCTTTCTGACACTGCCGAGGAGACAGACTCTGGAATTAGTTCCAATTCGGCTATGAGTGTGTGTGTGTGTGGAACGGAGGGCGTGGCAGTGTTGTGAATTAAGCTGAGTGACTTTCAAATGAGTGGATGCGCCCAGAAGTTCATTAGCAAGAGCCAAAAGTTGCTTGATTGACGCCCGGCATTGACTGCAATTCCAGCTTGCTGAAGTTGCATGATTTCAGCTTGCACTTGACAGTTACTTTTTGCTTTGCCACACTCGAAAAAAACAGCATTTAAATAAGTCCTAAATTTTGATTTAAACTGGCTTTAAAAAAACTTCAGTATAAATCATTCAAAATTGTGCTTTAAAGAATTTTATAAAAATTTACAAGTTTCCTTTAAAATGAAATACTTTTACCTCTGGAAATATTTAAAGTTAGGCTTACAAATTCTTAGATGATTTTAAATTTTTTAAAGGCTTTTCATTTCCCTGTGCACCTTATGAAGTTAGAGGAAAATTCGCCTTGAAATCTACTTCCATCATCCGCAGAACCCACAATTAAATCCTTGTCTGCTAACTCTTTCCGCCGAAACCTCTTCCAATAATTATTTTTCGTGTCCGCAATTACGTTTCCCATTTTCCATTTTCCATTTACATAACCTTGCCTCAGCCAGCGAGAAAGCAATCACTTAAGTGGCGCTAAAAAATTATCTAACAAAATTATTTCAAGCGAAAACCGAAAAGAGCGCCGCAACGAGTAACAATCGATGCGAAATACTTGGATAATTGGCGCTTATTGATACTTGAGCGCCACATAATCGTCTTAATTACTTTGCAAACTAACTTTAATTGGCCCGAACGGTGAACGAGATAAAAGGGCCCAATTACAAACGCCCGCCCGGGTGAAGATTCCGGGCTGATTGCATGTCTGCCTGCCATTTGAGGCCAGCGAAAAAAGTCCAGGGAGAAAAACTGGAGCAGCAGAATAGAAGAAAGAACAAAAAAAAAAGGGATAAGATGCCACCGTTCATTATCTGGCTCCCGAGCTCCAACACTTGAACCCGGCCCGGTCCCAGACCCATTCAATATATATAATAATAATCCAATCATATTGTTACATCCGCGACTGCCAGTCATCAGCTGGAGCTCCTTCAGAGTTTCCAGCCCCGGCTCCAGCTGCATCTGCCGCTTTCCCCGGCTGCCCAGAGCTGTCCGGATCAAGCTACTTTGTTCCTGCGCTTCCGCCGTGATGCTTCCGTCGCCTGTCCACCGAGAATCCAGTGGCAGCCCCGGCTAATATGCGTCCCGCCGGCGCAGCGGAAATTGCAAGCGAAGCCCAGTGGCGGCGGGTGAGAGGGGTGGACAGAGTCAGGATGCGGACAGAGACTAAGCAGCTTAAAGGCGCATCACCGATGCCAACGCTTCCATCTGAAGATTTATTGTTCTGCCCGGGTTCAGTTTGGTTTTGCCACGTGAGATGTTTGGTCCGTTGGATTCCGTTGCCAGGAGACGCATTGCTTTTAATTTGCGTGAGTGGCAGCCACAAGGAAGAGACAAAGGATTGAGGAATGCGGGGTGGATGTGTTGACTTTAAACTACTGACATATAACAAGAGATAAAGGTTAAATAACTAAAGCTGAATGTTTATATTCGTTATTTAGTTAATTCTTTTATTATTGATAATTAAGCTCATCCCTGCCACAAGTTGTACCTTAAATTCTGCATTAAATATCTTTACTGATTCAAGGCTAGCCACAATCAGCCACATTGTGCAACATTAATTTGGCACTGTTTGCAGGCTGCAATTTTAGATTGTGATCGGTTTTGGGCCGCCCTCTCCATGTCCTTATTTTATTTATGCCAAGGGGAAATATCAGATTTACTGCAAACGCCTGCCAAATGGCTGAGCCAAAAGCGAGAGCGGCGGCATCCATTATCATCAGCGGCAGCCAGGCAGCCAAGCATTACGGCCTCGACTGGGCCCGGCTCAGCTGAGCTGCCTTTAATGTCATTTGGAAGGCGCCGCTGATTTGTCAACTCTCGGCGACCCCATGCCACCCTCGTTCCTGATAATGGTCTAGCTCTCAACGATTTCCTTCCCGCGACTTTTCCCTCGGCGGCAAGGTGAAAATTGCAAATTACAGGCGAGCAAATAAAGCAGCCGCACATAGACCTACGAGGAACTCGGGGAAATTGCCAAAGGAATGAGCTGGGCTTCTTCCTAAACCAAATTGAATTCAGTGCTTTGATGGCAGACGACATTGCCCCCGCCCAGGAATCACAGGACTCGCAGCTTGCTTTGCCTGCTCTGCTCCTTTTTACTTTCTGGTGGGCGGCAGCGGCGGCGGCGGCGGAGAAGGACATTTTTTAGCTGAGGCATTTCAAAGAAATTGTCATGACAAATTGAAACAATTTCTTTGGCTTTTGTGGCTTGCCAGCATAGGAAAACCCGAAACATTTTATGCAATAAATTAAAAAATTTGCGTACAAACCTCGGGCGGTTCCTTTCACTCGGCATTTGTTTGCCGCTTAATGGAGCGTGTGCGACCCAAAAAACCCGAAATAACATTTCAAATTGAGTGATTTTTGAAGGGAAGATTGGTAAAGTGATGTGTTTAATTGCATTTGCCATTCGGGTTTGACTAATGTATGGTCATAGCATTCCCCAAATTGCCAATAAATAAGCTGAAGCTACATAGCCTGCTTTCCCGAATTCCCAAGCTCACATTAAAAGTGGCCTCTCTAGCAAATATCTTATTTCCAATTCCGTGCAATTGTCAACGCAAATGTCTCAACTCGGGCGCTTAGCGTCCGGCTCCTCCGGCCATCCCTGTCACTTTTGCCTCCGTCCGGACAATGTGCAGAATTCCCGGAATGTCGACCCGTAGACGGGGCCAAGACATTGGCAAGAGGGCGGAATAATACAAACGTGAATGCGAAACAAAAAGCAAAGAAATCGGCCATGGTCACACGGCCAAACATTTAATGTAAACGTTTTGTCGACAAATGTCAAATGGCCACTCCAGCAGGACTTTGACTTGGACTGGTGAGTGGTGAGTGGAGAGCGGTTAGCTGGGCAGCACCCGAAATTAATTCGATTTAATGCTCACCTTAGTGCGGCGTTCGGCCGGATTAAGCAACAAAATCAATGATAATTTGCCAGGGCAATGAATAAAAGAACAAAGGGGCTTCCCATCTGGCTAACAAGTTCATTTCATTACGGAAATGAAAATGGCATAATTAAATGTTAACGATGCTGTCGCTGCCGAAGCAGTAGCTGCCCCCGTTGGCCTTTTGCTTAACGTATCTTTTTTTTTATGTTTTGTTTTTGGTTCTCGGCGCCCCTGGGTGCATCCACGTGCCTGAATAAATCAAATTTGCCACGACTTCCAGCCGGCATGCGGCTTTTGCAACTCACCGTTGCCCCAAAATTACCGTCTTCCAATTGAGTTCTACTATTTTTCCTTCTGTGCTGTCAGAGTCAAGACTGTTGGCTTACCTGCAAATAAGAAGACGAAGACGAAGAACGAAAGATGAGCATTAAATGTTGTTTAAGAAGTAATAATAAAAAGTGTGCACAGTTTCATTAGCCGCATTCATAGGGCATTAAAACTGACGGCGGGATATCAATTTTTGTGTTCACTTTGGCCAGACGCGAGACCCATTAACACCCACACCCACACACACATGTATACATCTCCTGCTAAATAGAAAATATGAAGCACGAAAATTAAAAAGGGCAGCCACGAGCCCCACCCCACCGCCTGGCCATTAAAGTGTAAATCCTGCCAAGGCATCGAAAATGAAGAGATTCCCCAGCGGTTGCCCCAGACGCCTTGCAACATTATGATCACCACTCACACACACATGTATATGTGCATTATGGTCCTGTATGTGTGTGAGTGCGTCCTGAAATAATTTTTATGATTATTTCTTCCTTCCGTTGCTGGCTGGCTCATTCCCAGCCAACTTGGCTCAGCTCGGTTCAGCTGCTAAAAGTATTTCTGCAGCGCTCTCCTCTATTTTCCTCGTGCGCCATTTCTGTGCGCCACAGCCAGGACCTCATCTGCCTCTGACTCAGTCCAGATAAGCACAGTGGAAATAAACATTACGAGGAGTTCCCAGCTCAGATTACGCAATGATCGTCCTGGTATTAGCCATAAGACGGATAGAGTAACTAGAGCTGAGGGTCAAAGGTGGACTGTGATCTGGGTAATTGCAATTTAAGTAAGATCATGATTAAATTAATTAACATTACGTATTCTAAATAGAAAATATTATTTCCCAATTCGGATCTCAAAGGTATTTTTCCTTTACTGCTTATTTTTCGTCTACTATTTGCTGAGATTAACAGCTGAGGCAAAGACTTGACTAATTAAATGGCGATTGCCTGTTATTTTCAGTGAATACCCAAAACTGATAGTTCTGAAAGCCCTTCTTGGGTTACCCCTGGTTGTTTGTGGAACCACATTTCCCACCCATCAAAGGCCAACTTTGCTTCACGGTGCCAAATGTTCGTTGCCTTCGCCTGGCTTCCCCACTGGCTGCGATATGGAATTCCTTGGATTAAATGTTATGTTGGCATTATATTTCTTTCTCTTTACGCCCATGTCGGTGGCTATGTGTGTGCTGGTGTGTTGGTGGCGCATGCTGGGCCTTAATGTCTTCATCCTTGTGTCCTGGCTAAGGCATTGTTGTTGCCATTTGCCGCTGCCTCTGTCGGCGTCGCTGCTGCACTAATAGCTGCGCCACAAAAGTAGACTTGACTTTTTGGAGCGGCTAAAATAGAGCAGAGCCGAGTTAAGTAAATAATGCCAACACATGTAATACATCAAGACGGGGTTGTATGTGCGTGGGCGTCGGTGTTTATTTATGATTTTTGTGGCTGGAGAGGAGGCTTTAAGAACCTTTGGCAAACCGTTGGAGTTGTCTTTATAGTGATTCCTATGAGTAATTTATTTAATTTAGTTGAGAATACCAAATAAATTTACATTAAGAAATAAGAAAGAGTTAAGAACTGTACATCTTATATTTAATTTATACTTCACTCCCTTTTTTAGATTGTGACTGAAGCATTAAGACTTTAAGAATCTGGGCTTTCAACTTGTTTTCGTCCTTCGTTCGCTTAACCGGGCTATTTAATTTAATTTAAAAGCAAATGAAAAAATAGCAAGAATTGCTAGTGCACATAAGAGAAGAAAGTATAATAATATTAAAGCGTTTTTTTGCGACATAGAACTAAGCACTTGTAAATCCCCATGGAGGATGTGCCATCAAGTTAGTCTCAAACACAAACACCCACTCGCTCCACCCCCCTCCACACGCACACTCGCTGCACTTTTATCCACATGCAAACAAGGGTGAGCTTCCATCCTGGCCATGGATATGCATATATGTATGTGTGTGTCTGTGTGTGTGTGGCCAAACTCATAGGAACTTATGCATAAGTGACATTAAGAAAAAGCTCTTCAAATGCAAGAGAAACACTTTGGCCACCGCCACCGCAGCAGCCGACAAGGAAAATAGGAAAAACCAAGTAAAAGTTTTCTCAGCTGAAAGCATCACGGAAAAAACGAGAACGGGACGAAATATATGGCAGGAAGAAAGGAACGAGAAGAACGAGAAGAAAAGGACGAATCCGGCTGGCATCCAGCGTCCAACGTGCAGCGTGCAGCGTGCAGCAGGCAAATGAACGCAAACTTTCGGCGGCATTAGGGATATGGCAGCGTCTCTGGCGAAGGATATGCAATCATCATGCGGATTTCCATAAGCAGCCAGCGAGCAGCGAGTCGAAGGCAAATAGAAAACCCAACAGAGGACACTAACACAAGCACATGGGCAAATATACACTGTGCAATGAGGGAAAACCTTGAAAATTATATATTTTATCAATAAGTTTTAAATATTTTTAAAAAAGTGCTGATTATAGAGATTGCAAAGATTAAATGTTTATCATTAAGGAAAATAATAAATAATGTTTGCCACATCCGTGCCTCAAGCCTTTTTACATAAAAACTCTAAACGAATATATTTTTCCATTATAATTTTGCTTCACCAAAAAGTTTTCAGTGCAAAGAGGACACCCTACATCCCGACCCCTAGTTCTCGTTGTAAGCTGCAACTGGCTTAGCTCAATATCCTTTTTGGTGCAACTTTAAACTATTTTCAATGGCATTTCCGGCTGCATCTCCGCTTCGTTTTGACTTTGCCATCGCCTCTCCGGCGGAGTCAAATGTTTGTACAGTCCGCCCGTATCCCGATCCCCGGAAAAATGCCCCTGACTTCTCCTCAGGGATCTACTCTAAGTGGGTTTGAGCATGGAAAAATTGATAAGTTGCCGGGGTTGTTCGGTGTGCGTGCTTATTGACATATCTAACTCCGGCTCGCCCCGTCTTGAACGCTGAAAAGTACGATGAAAATGTTTAAAGTTTGCATTTTGTGAAAAGAAAAGGACACAAGGAAAAGCCACCGCAGATCTGGCAAAGTTTGCAAATTGTTTTCTGCGGCTACCATTTAACTCTCTGCCGTGCAACGAATGTGAAATGGTCATGGCAACTGATATTTATAATTAGAGCAACTTTTGTGCAGCACAAAAAGTGGTTTTATCTGAATCATACTCATGTTTCAGAATAAGTTGGTTAGGGACGTTGAATTGGCTTCTTTTGAAGACCCATGGGGCGGATACTTAATCGTTTCCCCTTTGCAATCGGTAGTGAAGTTTCGAACCATGGCGAAGTGTGTGCAGAAAAAAAGAACGGGCCAGAGGTGCAGGTTAAATGCTTAACCTTTAAGAACGAAAAAAAACAAAATGTGTACCTGGTGCCTAGCAGTGTCAGCTGGCAGCAAAGGTGAGTATGCAAAAATTGCAGGGAGACACGCATCCTGCCGAAAAGTGCAGCAGTTGTTCTTTTCCGTATTGCCAATTGGCAGTAGTTAGCGGCAGTCACACACACTCCAAAGAATTCTATTTGCTTAGAATGAAGATTAAATAAATCCAGTTGTATATAAAAACTGAATTCCAGAGTAAAGTGAATATTTTTCTAAAGAAACAAATCTTTCTTGAGGTTTTTATTAACAGATTGGATAATGGGATTCCCTGTTTTCACATAGTTTACATTGCTTTTGTTTGAAATTCTATAGATCACTGAACAGATTTCTCTCAGTGTCGATGCACACACAAAAATAAATCTCACACCGAACAATACTGTGGCACTTGTCGCCATTTATTGATCCAATCATTGGAAATGTGTTAAGGTTTTTAAAGCAGTGCCTCTATTTGCTTCAAGTTTTTTGCAGGACACCCCAGCTGGTCCCTGTCCCTTAACCCTTGAGCACCCATCTCCGCCCCCCGCCCCCCACTCGACCCCTTGCCACCCCCTTCCGCTTTCCGGCGAGTTGCCTTTTTGCTGGGTGCTTTTTGTTTGTTTTCTGTTTGCATTTTTTTTTGTGTTTGTTTCGAGCTCTGCAGCAACTCAACTGTCGACTGTTTGCTTTGCGTTGCTTTAACGCTATTTTCGCTCTGTTCAGCTTTGTTTTGTTTTGTTTTGTTAAGCACTTTTGTACGGCTTGTTGTTGCTGGCTGACCCTCCAACACCATTTTCCCCCCGAGCGCCAGTCGTTGATTTTCCCCCAATTTTATTTCATTTTTTTTTTGGGCTGTAAATTTATGCTAACAGCTCTCCATTGAAAATGCATAAATTTATGTGTTTACACTATGTGCAGGCATTTGCTTTGCGGGTGCGGAAACTGAGGGCTTCCCGGCGGGGGGCGACTGGGGGATGGGCCGCTGGTTGGGCACATGTGTTTACTTAGCACTTTTTATGGCCAGGCCAAGCCGTAAACCCGGGGCAGTCGGCAGTCGGTAGTCGGAATTCGGCAGTCCATGTTTTATTTACCTACAGTTTGTTTTATTTAGCCCGAACTGTTTTTACTTTTCGCTAAGCCCCCTGCCCCGGAAAACTATGCGAAATTTTATAAATTATTATTTGCATAAATTGCCAGTATTTGCCAGCGCAAATGAGACCAAAGTCAAATAGAAGTCCGCACGCACAGCTCATAAAATTTAGCTCAAGACTAAACGCTTTTCCCAGAGAACTGAAAGAGATCGGGGCTGCGAGCGCCGCTCAAAAATTCCATCAACGCCCCAAATGACTTTATGCAAAAGTTCGGCCAGGACATAAAAACGAAGCCAAAGAAAGCTGTGGAGCCGGAATGCCAAACGAGCAAAACAATGCGACACGGTGGCAAAGGGTTAAGAAAAGGACTCACACGTACGCCGGGCACACAGAGACAAAAGGAATAATTGCAATTATATAATAATTCAATAAGTAATCCGTTCTATTTGGGAAGGACATTGCATGATTTTCCTTCAAAGACCTACATTTACCCAAACCCAAAGAAATATCCCTGCAATTATATACTTTAAATACAAAAAAATATATCTAATTATCTGATTTTCTTTGTTTTAATTTATTAAATATCTTTCATTTTTCTCTGTGCATCTTCAGCCCCAGCTTGCCGGCAGTCGGAGGCACTGTGGCCAATGCATTAAAACGTGCCAAAGTCAGCCAGCGGCTGAGGAAAACATGAGGATGAGTTGGAGTGGGCACAAAGTCTGGGGCGGGCGAAATAAAAACCATTTGAATGGCAGGCGACACTCAAAATCGATACGAACCGAACTATGGCAGGGGAAGAGGCAGGATCAGGGGTCAGCGGGCTGGACGCTGGGCATGGCGAAAGGACGAAAATGTAAATGCGCCTCGGCTCACGAGCCCAAGTGTCCTTTCTGTATATTTGGTATATATGGAGCTGCAGCAGTAAAATAGATGGGCATTTAAGATGAGTCTACTCGCTTTTGGCCCTCTTTCTTTGCAGCCTCTTAATCTACAGCTGCGGTCATCTGTAAAGTTCTTGCAAAGATCTTGCGATATTTCCAGGATATCAAACTATCAGAGATAATGATGAGTATGCCGAAAATCAATACAAATAAGTTTATTCTTTTGTCATTATTAACAGCAGAAAATAAAGTATAAACCTCTTACTTCAAATAATTCTATTTCTTAAAGTGGAAAAACAATGGCTGACCAAACGACTTTAGATGCTATTAAAGTTATTAACAATTTATATTTAACTCTAGGTTTTTCGAAACTACCATTAGCGCTTTTCCCGCGGCTGTTGCACTCTGTCTTGCCCCGGAGTCCCTAAAAGAGTTCATGTCCTTGTCGCTGGGTAATGGAGGGCCCCAGTCGAGTGGTCGCCTCCATTTTGGTGTTAATGAAAAATGCATGAAATTTAAATTGCGCCAAAGTGTTGACCAGTGCCTGGACACAGCGTAGTAGCACCTGGCTCCCACTGGGCACTGGTAAATCCTACATTCGAATCCGCGTCCAAATCCCACCCATTCGGATGCGGATGCGAGCATCAGCAATTTGTTACACCGTGCAACAAGCAAACGGATCGCAGACACTTTTATTATGAGGCGCCAGCAAAACGAACGCGGAAAGGCGGCAGCCAAAGGACGACAAATGCGATGACAAACAATAAGAACAACAACAATGACGCCGCTGTCAATTGTCTGAATTTTGAGAAAAAAAAAGAAAAAAAGAGGAGAACGAGGAATTCACAGACAAAAATTCGGAGGAGACTCTGCAAAAACTGGCACTGCGAGCACTGTGAACCTCATTTTCTATGCCAGTGCCGCTGCCAAATGTCAAATGTCGAATTGAGCAATGAAATGTAAACTTTTCATTTGCCGCCGCCAACAGGAAGCAAAAAAGAAACACAAAAGGAATTGCAGTGTAAGGAATGGGGCCAGGAGCAGGGAGTAGATGGTCAAAAATGTTACAAATCAAATGAAATGTAATCAAACGGAATGAACAGGCCAGGGCAGAGACATAAAATCGAGCAACGATTTTTGTGTTTCACTCGGTGACGAGTTCTTTTCCTGAAAAGCATCCTATTTTTAGGCGGACATAAAGCGTGTGGGTCCTTAAAGTACTTTAGTGTGCTCTCAAAAGTTCTCAAAAATGAGTAATAAACTAAAAAGATTATATTTTAAAATTTAATACATTAAAAATTTAGTGCAATTTGGTTCAGTTGACTGAATATATCTCAGTCTAACCTTTTAAGATACTTAATCTTTACCCAGAGCGAGATTTAAACATTGCATAACAAATCAATAATCAATTAAATTGGTACATACATTCTCCAAAAATCGAATCGATATTATTCTGTCCTCTTTATCCTTAAAGTTGCTTATTTCAAGCCGAACCGCATTAATTCATTGACACGATTTCCTTAAACATTTTATCGCATCCCCCACTTTGTACCCAATTCAATGGGAATTTATTGAGCGTCTTTAAGCACGAGCTCTCCACACCAACACCAATACCATCAGCAGTGGCATTGCTACTACCAATACCAGTGCTGGTGGGAATTCAAATGGCTAACACAGACACTCGTGCATGGCGATGGCTGTAGCTACTCAATTGTAATGGCCGCTGGCATAAAATAAAGCTCACAACGAGCTCTACCCAAAACCCAGAGCAGCAACAAGGCACGCCCACCGTTGTCCACGCCCACAAGGCCAACCAACACCTTTTTTTATGCGTTTTCATTTGCAAGAGCGAAGGAAATATCTTGCCCACGGGGCGTATTAAAATCAATTCATTTAATTTTGATCAAAGCGAAATAAATCTTTGCGCTTTTTGCTTAATTTCCTTCGTTTTTCTGGTGGGAAGAGTGTCGTGGTGGGGGTGAAAATGAGGAAAATCCACAACAACGTCAGTGAGTAATTTGGTCTGTGTACGTTTATATGTAAGTATATTTATTTATACAAGTATATATATATATAGCTGTGTGGCTGTAAAACGCAAAGTAAGACAAAAAGCGCAAATAGCAGGGAAATACCGTAAGCGAAATGAGAAATCATTAGTAAGTGAAAAGCTTGTCAATGTGTGTATGTGTGTAAGTACAAACACACACCCTGGCAAGATAAAGATACATGAAAGGAGAGCGGCGGGCAAAAGTTTTTCCTGCTACGCTTTTCCTTATCAATGCCAGCGACGGCAACTGAATTAATTTTTCAATTCGCCAAACGAATTCATTGACTTTTTGTGTTCGCCCGCATCCTGCTGGAATCCTGCAGCTCCCGCTCGTGTACACCCACACAACCAGCTCCTTACACACACACACACACTCAGACGAACCGACACACACACACACAAACAAGGATTCTGATGCAGACTCCACGTTCCTACTGGGGTATTAAAATCCTTTAAACAGATTTCATTTCGAACGCTTTGCGGTCGATAAATGCATTTCACTTTGGTGGTTTTTACCCACATACACGGAACACACACATTATCTGTGTGTGTGTGGGTGTTTCATTTGGCATTGCATACTTTTCGGGTGCTCAGTCTGCTTCGGGTTTTTCCGCCTTCAAAGTTGACTCCTTCCAATGATTTGCTGGCAAATTACTTTGAGGTGTTGCCCGCTGTCTCTCGCCTCACTTTGCCACTTTTCCACCCATTTTCCCCCGGCTACGCTGTGCCGTTCAAAAATTTCCAAATTCATTTCCAAAACAAACATTTAGTATGTGTGTACGAGTGTGTTGTGCTGCTGAGGGTGTGGGAGTGTGTGTGTTAGCTGCAAGTGTTGCCAACCAATTTAAAAGTTTTGCTGTCGCCGTCGCCTGAGCGAAAGTAAAGCGCGCTCGTTGCCGCTGCCGTTGTTGTTCTTGTTGCATCATTTGGGGCCAAAAGAAAAACAGCCAAGTGCTGGCGGATCACAGGCAGATAGAGATAATAGTGCGAAATACAGTGGAAATTAGTGGGACAAACTAAGGTAACGATTGCAGGACGAAATAAAATTTACTAAAGGAAAGAATGCACCTCAGGTGATGCTGAAAACTATCTTTCAAATTAATGAGTTCTGGGTTTAATTTGAGTCTTAAAGAAAACAAATATTTAATCATAAAATAGTCAATTTTAAACTTCACTTTTCCTTTAACCCGCTAAATATTTAAACGATAATTTAAATGAAAAAAGAAAGAAAGAAGTTTTCTTTAACTTCCCTAAAGTTATTAGTAAAAACATTAAAATGATGAAAAATATGCCTAGAAAAATAACCCTTTTGGTATATGGCAGGTCTTTCAGGGTGTAACTGCCACTGTGGCTGGCCCTTATGGATGTCGTTGTTTTTGTTGTTTTTCTGATGCTGGGGTGGTTTCCTTTCCACCAACAGCAACTACTGTGGCACTTGTTGGCTCGACTGCTGCTGTTGCTGCCGCTGCTGTTGCAGTTGCGACACTTGAGAAACTCGCAGTCGCTGTTTGTTTTTGCAACAGCGGTGTGTAGGTGCAGCCCCCTCTATCCATTTGCTCAGTGTATGTGTAAGTGCTCCTCGAAAGTTCATGCACCGTGTGCCACTGCAGCTGTGTGTGTGGGTGTAAAGGGAGTGTGGCCTGCATATATAAATTTATATGCATGTGTCTGTTACGCTCTGCTCCGTTCGGTTTGGCAGCAGTTTGGGTCCTAGGTCCTGGCTCCTCCTGGCTGCCTCGCATTTGAATTGGAAATTCAGCGGCGTGCTTAATTTTCAATTTGCAATCATTTGGCCTGGTAATCAATGTTTGCTTTGTCGGTGGTGCGGTTGTCGACTTTTTCTAGTCCTCTGCTAATTAGTAACTAAGTGGGGCTCATCGCCAAGTCAATTGTCCCTCTTCTCTGGCTCTCTAGCCACCCACAAGTAAGAAAGATATTTCATTTAGTTGATTTGAGTTATATATATAGAAGATGTCATGCTTTTAATTGTAATTAAAGCTCTGATAAAATATTACAAGTACAAATTGATATTTTAAATAATTGTTAGTTAAAAATAATAACTATTTCATGTGTTTTCTTATCTCAAACCATTTTAAAGTTTTGTGTTTAAAATTATTTTAATGATAATGTTTCTACTTATTTACAAATAATCAAAAATCATTGTTAAACTTACATTTACGTTTCGATTAGTAAAAGTAAAATCAATGTTGGCTCTATTCCTACTAATTAGTAAATAAGTTTCGCTCATCTTCAAGTCCATTGTCCTCGATTCACAGTCATTTCCGAGGGTTTTTTTTCTCGTTTCTGGCCAAGGACTAGAGACTCCTAGACACTTACTCCAGTTTCGCACTCATTTCCCTGGGTTTTCCGCAACGGCTGCCTGCTGTTCTCATAAGCCATTCCCGCATTAAGCCAACTTACACAATGCTCGGAACCGGCAGACTCTTCACTTTCACCCCGGATCCGGGATCCTGCTATTTATGCCCTGCCAGTTGGTGTTGTCTTGTCTAGTAATTTTCTCACACTTTGCGGCGCTCATCAACGCTCCGCTGGCCAAAGGGAAAGGCAAACTTCGCAGACTCAAGTGTGGAAATTTTCACTTTTTTGCCATAATTAAATTCATTTTCAAGTTGCTCTTGCCTGGCTTTCTACTCGGCGGCTCGACGAGAGATGCCGCCCCACAGCCGCACTGAACTTTTCACTATTTTTAGTAGACATTTTCCATTTTTCATTACAGTCCAAAGTCAGCCGGAGCCCCCCTGCCCCTGGCGTACCCCGCTTTCCGAGAGCCCGTTTCATTTTCATGCAGCTTCCTGTGCCGTTGTTTCCGGTTTTATGCCTGCCTGTGTCTATTTGTGTATAGTTTTTGCCATTAGCAACCGTCGAGAGGAAAGGGGAAAGGAGACATCCAAGGGAGGCCTACAAATTGGAGAAAATTCCCAATCCCATTCCCAGGCCCGGAATCAGTCTCTGCCTGTCCTGCCTTTGTTTCCAAGTTTCGGCTTAAGTTGTTTTTAAGTTGTAAATCTCTCCGGCTATGCAATTTCCTTGCCCTGCTGCCTGCCGGGCTATATCAAATTTTTCATTTGTGGTTAAAAATATGAAAATTGTAACTGATATTTATGCTTGTAATGCCACGCTTGACATTTGGGCCTGCCAACCAGTATGCCAGCCTTTGAGCATTTTTCGGGGGTGGTGTCCACAATAATTCATCTCAGAAATGCGTGTTCGAGTTTTGTTATTTTCAGATTACGTGTGCGAATTTAGCCATTCGCATTTCCTCCAGCCTCTCAGAATGTTACTCATTCAAAAATAGTAGAAAGTGATACTTGTGCGGCACATTGTGGTTTATTGGAATTTTTGAAATCTACCTGCCGCACCGAAGTGCTCGTCTGAGATACGTTTAATTGAATGTGTTGCCAGGATGATTTTGCCGTGCGACGCATATAAATGTTGTATAAATATGGAATACTTTATCGATCGCCTCGGGTATTTCTGGCCCAAGTTATAATTGCTGGGATACCGGCTTGAATACATAAGCTCAAGTCTATACTGAATTGCTACAGGTTTTGGTGAGTAATCTTGCTTAAAGCTTGGAGAGTAATTTGGATGACAAAAAAATAATTGCTTGAATGGCTTTACTTTAATTTTGAAAATGTGCCTTTAAATTGTAAGATTTTATTTTATTTTTCTTCTAACTTTTTCCCAATTTCTTGTTTCGCTAATTTAATTTAACATTAAAATTTGTTCACAAAAGCAACACTTAATTAAACTTTAATAATAATAAATGCTCATGTTCTAAATACTAACTTTTTAAGCTTTCACAAATCCTTGGCTGAAAATGAAATGCAATTATTTCGGGAAATAAAATTCATTCAATTAAATCCTAGTTGAAAGCCAATGCGAGTTCGTTTAGAATTGCAAATGAGTACGTTAACATTTTTCAAATAAATTAAATAGTTGATTGCAAATGGATATTTTTATACAGTTTTAAATTGGAGCTATCTAATGTGTTTCATTAAAGATTAATCGATTTAAATTATGTTTGATTTGTCATTGGCTGAATAATGGGTTGTTTTAAAAGGCACTTGTGTGGCATATTGGGAATAGTTTAGCTACAATTTCCTAATATCCTAATGTATAAATTTTAGCAACAAAAGTTGAGTTATATTATGCTGAATTTCCATAAGTCCTCTTTTGGAATCAAATAGTCATAAGCAGCATTTCCCCCAAGAATTATGGTTGTTGTAAAAAATTACCCCTTGCAATTCTGCCAAGCTCAATAAACTTTAACTCGTTGACTGCTGCATTCGAGACACGTCTCAGGGGCAAAATGGCAGCGACATTTCTCAATTTATGCAACACCTTTTGCCGGTGAAAATTCCGCCAAAAATCGGAGGACATTCACCCGCAGTGGCGAAAATTCGGTTTTCCACTCACCTGGCTTGGAGTTGTTGCCAACTAGCTGCTGCTGCTGCTGTTGCTGCTGCTGCTGCGAGTGCTGCTGCTGGCCATTGTGCTGCAAATGGGCAGCTGTCACCGATTGCTGCTGCTGTTGCTGCTGCTGCGAGTGCTGCTGCTGCTGCTGGGCGGCTGCCGCAGCAGCTGCTGCGGGATGGATGGCCAGCAGCTTCGTTTCCGGCGGCTTGTGCGGACCCATTGTGATCTGCGGGGCGCCCATGGCTATGGTCGGTGCAGGCATCATCAGGGTCGACATGGTCAGCATTATTCGCGAGTGAATTTTGGTCGCTTTCTAACGTTGCACGTTGCCCGTTGCCCGTTGCACGCTGCCCGTGGCCCGCTGTACTTTCTACTGCCGCTTTGTCTCTGCCGTTCTATTGATTTGCTGACCCCTCCGCTGGAGCTGGGGCTGAACTCGGTGCCAAAGGTCGTGCGTTCGCCTTTGTCGCCAGCTTTCTCTGGTTCTGGCTTTGGTTCTCGTCCTGATTCTGGTTCTGGCTCGGGGCTCTGTTTTCTATGTGTGTTATGTGCGGAGTGCAAACTTATGAAATATGCTCTCGCCTCTATGTATTTTCACTTTTCGTCCTCGTCCTGACTGGGGGTTTTCTTATTTTTTTTTTTTGTATTTTTTGTTTTTTGTTTTTGTTGTGAGTATATATAGTGGATATATGTATATACTTGTTCGCCTTTCTTTTATGTTTCGCTTATGTGTTTGTTCAACCGGAAATACACGAACTCAAGCGCACTTGGCTTGTAATTTCTGCGCTGCTACATTCGGCTGTGTGGATATCGTTTCAGGGATTTCCTTTCGCCTTCTGCCTGCCAGTAATCGCAAATTATTCTTTCAGTTCTTTTCTGTTGTGTCTGCCGGCAGCGGAAATTATAAATATTCCTGTCATGCGAGTTTGTGCCCAACGAGTACGAGGACGAGTATGAGGACGAGTTTGAGGCAGTGCCTCAGACGTCTTCTGTTTTAATATCAATGTCTGGTATGTAAAGTGTCAGCAACAAAAAAAAATATATAAAGCGAGAGGAGAGTGTGGAAAAGAGTAGAAACAAAAAGTGAAGCCCTGTTCAGCCGGCTCAAAGTCGCTGGTAAAGTTTGAAGAAGCAGCTGGGCTGCAGCAACAACCACATCGGCGGAATCGCTGGCAATTATTTTGCCGGCAGCTTCCACAGGAGATGGCTTTGGGTTTCGTCGCGCGCGGATTCGATGGCAACTTTAGAAGTCAGTGACTGCAGGGCGAGAATCGTTCGCAAACACCGGCCAAAGTTTAATGACAGTCGCCAAAGTTTGGCGACGAAGATGCAAACAAACTCTAGACAAATCTGTGATCATGTTGATTTATATAAAAAAAAAACAATTAAATAAATAAAAATAATAGAACAGCATTAGTGCTTCCCAAGACCAGAATAATTTGCCATTATTGCAATCAGAGTTAGGAGTCTGTGTTTCGAACAACGCACGAGCCAGGCAGACGAGATCAATCGCACACACAGGATATATTGTTACAGGATATACAAAGCGTTCGGTATACGTTCGTACTAGACCGCTGGGCGACGCTTTTCTTACTGAACGCCAGCAGCACACGCATTGGCCAAAATTCAGAGGCGCTGCTGCCACTGCAACGACGGCAGAAAGGCTGCCGATTTTCCTGCTGCCGATTTTCCCGCTGCCACGGCTGCCACATCGCTGCCGCCGTCGCTGCTGTCTCTGCTGATGCGTTTCCCTACATTTCTCCGAGCTCCGATGTCCGAACGAAGGCTGCCATCGCTGCCGTCGGTCATGAAATATTCACGAATGGCTCGCTCTCACTCGCGCCGCCGTCTCCAGCCGTAGCTCCATGCTCTCCGTCCGGGTCTCTCTCCGTCCCGCCCTCTCCTTCGCCGCTGCCTCGGATTCCCAAACCCAATCCCAGCTGCCTCGTTTCCGCGCTCCGGGCGCCATTCAGAGCCTCGTCCTCGGCATCGTCCTTTTTGGCCCGTTCGGTTCGGTTCGGGATATCGCGCAGAATCCTGGCCACTGAGAGGGCAGGATTTTTCGAAGAAGCGCCAGACATATTTGAAATTTAGTGGAATATCTTAGGTTTTCATTTAGTTTAGAAAATATTTAAATATAAATAATCAGACTTTATATTTTAAGTAAATAATTTTAAGTTTATTTAACTTTGATGTATTTATAGATTCTGCTTTGAATATTTGATTTAACTAAGTTCAACTTATTTGTTGGCGGCTACAGCCCGTCAAAAGGACTTCGAAAAATATCCTTATTTCCGCCTGCCAAGTATAAATCCCAGTATTTTTATGGCGACTAAGAAAAACTGTTATACAAACGATTGGCAAGGCAAAAGTAACTGCAAGACATTCATTGCTTTTTTTAATTAAGACAATAGCCTTAAAAAATGAGGATTTCTAATAAATATTTAAGTAAAACCGAATTTTTTATTAAAGTCTTTTAAGATATTTCATATTTTAAATACTATTAATTTAGCTTGTACGAACTTATTGTATAATACTTCATATACCTATTCAAATTGAAATCGGTTGGCAAAATTTAAACAAAAAACCTCAGGTTACAGTGTCAGAAACATAGTGACAGGCACTAAGCAAAATGAAAAAGGATATTCTATTAGTTCTAGGATAACTTTTCCCGATTATCCTCTCCTCTTCAAAACTATATTGTTGCATAGCTTCATCCAAGTATATTGAACGCTATACTCGCCTTCTATGTTAACAATTTTGTTGCCTTAATTACAGCCGAAGAAAGTAACCAAAACATGACAGCAAAAAGGATGCAATCTCAGGTGTAGCTCCCCATTATTGCACTCCTTCTTCCTTCTTTTTTTCTGCTTTTATTCTGTTATTAACATACTTTTTCGTGTGACAGCGGACAGCGACCGAAGCGTTGACGGTGTTTGAGGTAATGTTGCAAAAGGAGTCCTGCTAGGAAAGGGGGCCGCAGAGGGGGAAGTAAGTGGGGAAAGCCAACAGGCAAATGGGAGAAGAGAAAAATACATAATTGCATGTAATTTAGCATGCGACATTATCATTGTTCTGCTCGTATTTAGCATAGAATCAACATGGCACGGCACAGACGTGGGGTGCCCATGGAATATCTCGTGTGGCGGACAACAACTCCTGAGTGTCCTTTGTCTCGGCTCCCTAACTCATATGTGCACTGAGAAAATACCAAATTAAAGCGAATCCAAACGAATTACTTTTTATCTATGAAAAACGCATTTGTCTTGGATTGCTAAAAATATGTTATTTTCAATACATCGCATTTTCTAAAAGTCTCAATTTTAGTTCAAAAAAAAAACGGTCTAAACATTTATTTTACCTTTATTTTTTCTCTGTTTTGTTATTGCATGAGTTTAAATGCAACACCAACAGCAACAAAAACGGCAGCAACTCAGCGTAATAACAAAAGTGAACTAAACAATAAGGAGCGGCCCTTAGAGCGATGCAAAAGACGAGTTCCTTTCTTGGGGTCTCTCTATGTCCTTCAGACCTGCTCCCCGATTCCGTGCATCTGTCTATGTGTGTGTGTGTGTCATGACAATTGCCCTTTGAATTTTTTAAATCACTTTAAATGAAAACAACAACAGGAGCCCCTCCTCTGAGTCCTGCCCTCCCCCCATCACTCTGCCTTTTGCCTTTTGTTCTTCGAGTTGCGCTTGTTAGGTAAATCAGCGCCAGTTTGTGTGTGATGGAGTGAGTGAGGGCTTTGCAGCAAAAACAACGAGAATACAACAATATCATCGTGCGGAAAGTTATAACGTGCTTAAGCGTCTTTAGCTGAAATGAGGCTAAAAATATTTGCTTATAATGAAGTGCACGACTGTGTGAGTATGACCTGTGACCATGCACAAGTATACGTACATACAATTGTTTGTTTCGGTGTGGCGACACAACAATAGCGCATCGGGTAACTATTGTTGTTGTTCTTGCCCCTTGCCACGCCAGTCACATGAGCAGAAAATTAAGGCATTGTTAAAGCCAATTAGGGTATTTAGTCGAGAGTCCCGTTTGCCCTCGGAGGGGTAGAGGGAGCAGAGTGTGGACACAACACGGCGTATGCGTGATATTTCATGGCAGATGACAGCTGCCAAGGATAAGAGCGCGAAACTGACAGGAAAACTTTAGCGAAGCTTGGCAGAAACTAAGGCAATTTCTTTATAAAAAAATAACTTCTGAGCTGCAGATACTACATTTCATGCAATTAAAGCAACTGCAATGTGCAGTTTTAGTCAGCTAAAAAGAAGAATGAATTTCTATTTAGATATGGTGTTCGATTAGCCCTTTTTTATTATTCCTTACAAAATTGAAAGTGCATTCATATAATATATAAAATGTAGAGAAAATATATAAATAGGTTTAATTTCTTAAAAAATATTCTTAATACTTCCTTACATTTCCGAAGGCCATTTAAATTCTTCGTCCAATTAGAGCCTAATTTTCGGACGTGTGCCATTGTTAAGAGGATTCCAATTTATTAAACAGCACACAAACCTCTTAAATCCCCACAGCGTTAGATAAGCATTTAAAGGCAAAGTTGTAAGTGCAAATTAATCGGGTTCGAGCCAAATCAAGCCCTGGGAAAACTAAGCCACAACAAACACGCCACTTCTTGACATAACCAATTGCCTGGGCTGGAGCCAAATGGGTCGACAGCAGCAGATCCTTTAAAAGGACAAAAGGATAGACATGTCGTGGAATGGGGAAGTACTCGGGAGGGGGGGGCAACCGTTGGTGATGCTTGGGGCAAACACAGCTAAGCACCTTTTGGCCGACACACGCACTGGAAAACGCCGGCCGAGACAGTTTGGAACGCCTCCTGGGAGGCCTTGGGACATTGATGGCTCAGCAAGGAATTTGCAAATTTCGGGCACCCCAAAACTGCCACTAAATAAATTCATGTTCGCATGCTCAAGACAACGTCGACGACCCGGGTCTCTAAAAAGCCAAATAAGTAAATTATTTATGCGGACCCTCCCCTTGGTTTTAGGTGCTACCTAATGGGGGTCACACTTGGAGATTTAAATTTTTAAATAGGTGTGTCAGATAATGAAAATAAGTACCCGGCCGGGGACTTCACCCCGGTAAAAGTACGAGCTCAGGGATGGAACGCTTTTGGGGTGTCACAGTTTTCGCTTTTCCTGCAGTGAGGCGTCATCTTCTTATTTTTTTGTACCACGGCCTCCTGATGTGGACACGGCAGCGTGTAGGCCGTGGCCATTTGCCTTTTAACTTGGCTAACGATAATTTGTTTGGCAACTGCCGTCGCTGTTGTGTTTTCATCGCCGCAGCGCTGCTGCTGCCGCTTCCGCTGCGTAATGAATTTTTATGCTCCTTTAATGTACTTTACGCAGATATGAAATTATGTGACCAAAGCGACCGAATCCACCAGAATTCCCACCCTTCACTTCGAACGCTTTCCGAACGGGCAACTGGGGCTGGGGCCAACTCGACCGCCTGCCATGTTAATTATTAATATTTTTTAATTAAAATGTACTCTAGCCGAGCCAACACAAACTCACCCGCCTGTTAGGCAAACACTAGCGGGTGCTAAAAGTGTACGCAAAAAGCGAGTGAAACACAAATAAAATCTCACACACTGAAATAAAGGGAAATAAAGAATAAGCAAGCACTAAATCAACACGAAACTTTGGTGCAGCACAAAAAAATGTTGAATTTAAAACGAGTGGAGCGACTGCCAGCTCGTCAGTCTGCGGTCTGCCAGATAAATCTCCACAGGGTCTGGTCCCGGCTCCGGCTCCGGCTTGGGTCTGGCTCTGGGCTCCGGGCTGGGAAATGCCCGCATGAATTATCGCATTCAAATATAAGGCCTGCGAGGCCTCCGGCCAAGTGAGGCCCGTAGTTGTATCCCAGCCTTCGCTTCCGCTTTGTGCGAGTGTGCACGATTTAATGTAGCGCGAAATAACTCGAATAATTCAAATGTGAAACTGTAGCAAATCGTGGTGTTCATATATTCCGCCTGTCCCATTATGCACGGCCAAATTATGACTGCCAATAATCAAGAGAGAAGGCGCGAACATTTACAGTCGAAAAGAGTTACGCTACGCACAGGCTCAGGCTCCACTTTATTTTGACTTGAGTAAGTGAGGCCATTAAAATGGAATGTGATCTATAAGTCACGGTCCAAGCAGTAAGTCAAGATCTCAGATTTAAAATCAAGGAAATTTTGTCTAGTTTATTTTGAAATAATTTAATAATTACTCTTCAGTCGAACACCTTCCGTTTTGTATTAAATAATGAGTAATTTTTTGAAAGTCCTTTCTATTCTCCACAATAAAAACAAGTTTTTACCAACTAAGATTGCCATAAATAATAGGATTTGATTTCCCTGTGTTACCTTAACATATACTTCTTTGCCAGCCCATCAATTGGTGCTACTTTTGGTTTCAATGGCTTTCACAGTAATTGCCTCAGGACTATTACCAATGGCCTTGGCCATTTGATGGCATTTTGAGCGCATTCTCAACCGGAAGCGCGTTCCATCGATTTGTCTCTGTCGCTGTCTCTCATTCGGTCGGCGGTCGCAGCAGCTTCAGTTCCAGAGCTGGCACAATTTACTGTTTAAGTAATATTTCGTTACTTCGAATGGCCGGCCAAAAGGGGGCGGCGGGGACATTAGCAACTGCAGGAGAGAGTTACACTGGCTGCACATAACTGTGTAATTTATATTGCCCATTTCGCTTTGAGGCGCACACACTGCCAAAGTGCTGCTACTGCTGCCGCTGCTGCGACAAAGTAAATTGTAAAATGTCACCCATAAAGCGTAAATTGTAACAAAAAGCACTCGAGGCCACGCAGTGATTTAAATTTTGTCGTCTGTAGGCTCCGGCTGTAAAGTTATGTGTATCTGCGGGCACCCCAAAGCCACCTCTCCGCTCCTCTTCATTATCCTGCAGCCGCTCCAGGACCTATACCATTGGCAAGTCCAGCTGGCAAGTGATAGCTGCACAGGAACAAATCTGGAAGTATTTAATATAAGGATATTCTATTGATAGATAAGTCAATGGACATTTTAAAACTTTATTGGAGTTGTTTATTAAAATTTATTGTAAGTTGCTCATAAAAAAGTAAAGGTTTTTATTATATTTTATTTTTATAAATCATTTTATTCAAAGTTAGTTTAATTATATTAACATTTATATATACTAACAATAAAAAAACCTACTCAAAAGGAAGACAGTTTCTTCAAATCTCTGTTTTTTAGTGTATTTATTTCAGACTCAGTCTTTTTGGTCGGGGCACTTGGCAGCATTGGCGACAAGTTTTTTGGCCCGATGCGTGCACACACGCAGACAGTGTCCACAATTTACACAATTCATAATTCATGCGAAAATATTGTTCGCACAATATATAGAGCGATGGGGCGATTTCTGCAACTGCAGCCGCTGTAAACTTTAATTATATCTCTGCAAGTGTAACTACCGGCCGTGCGTTGTAGCCGTAATTGAGTTTTGGAATGCAAAGCATTGGGCCAAAGTGACAAATTGATTATCAGCTCTCATGCATTATGCACGCAGGCAGCCCTTTAAATTATCAAGTGCCCATTTTGGCAGGACTTTAAGGAACTGCTGGCTGTTGGCAAATTAAAAGCGGAAACAATTTATTTCACGCACTATTGAACCCGGGAATGAACGATGATTTTTCTTTGCCGCAATTTGGGCAAATATTAATTTTTTGCCCGCCCCGCAGACTCGTATTCATGGACCTGTCCACAAAGTCTGGGAATTTCCTTTTCCCCTACAAACTCCGTCTGTGACTGTGGCGGCAGAGTTTTCCCGTTGGTCGTTGCTCGCTTTTCGCTTTTCGCCTTTCGCCATTCGTTTTCCATTTCTCTCTGTTCGCTCTGGCAACGAGGACGAAAGGACGACGACAATCAATTTTTCTTCATCACAAAATTGCATTCTTCAAACAGAGTGAGAGGGAGCGGATGGCGAACGAGAACACAAAAATTCGCACTTTATTCATTTCCGTCCGACATCAAATGCTTTCCTTCTGTCGGGGCCAGCGATCTTTAGCCAGCTTCCCATCCCATCGGATTTCGGATTCCGTATTCCTTAGTCCGTATTCCGCATTTTGTATTCATTAATCAACTTTCAAATCTTACCACAACAAACGGAAGGCTGGGTCCTGGGAAAAAGCTCGCCGTATCCTCACAACGCGGGTGGCACTTTGCACTAATTTGCGGCCACATCTCCTGACAGTCGCAACAAGCAGCGACAAGCTGTCCACTCAGCAGCAGGCCATTCTGCCAACGAGACACCCCGATATCCACAATCCACTATCCACCCGGAAGGCCACAGAGATGTCCACCCAGACGAGTGCCCCGCAGGACACCCACCTGGTTTGTATCATTTACGCGCCGCGAATTGAGTCGCGGCCCACACGGCGTATGCTTGCTGGCCCATCACTCAATGGCAGCGGCCGAGTCACAGTTAGCGGGCGTCAGTTTTCATTTGCGTCAATTGTTTGCTACTGGTTAAAGGCTGAGGGCGTCAACAGAACAAGGTTGAGGATGCAGAGTGGCAAAAATTAAGGTTTTTTTGGTTGTAAACACGAATACCGAGTTTTAAAAACACATCAAAAACAAAAGTCGACGCAAATGGCTTAAATATAAGTTTCAAAAAATATTTTAGGTAGTAATCTATGAAAATATATTTCATATAAATAAATCTATTAAATCTGCCTTATATTATGGTTGTAAATTTCTTAAATAATTTTGGAATTTTTATAGTCTTTATAATAATTAAAATGCATAAAGCTTCGATCCTTGGCTGATATGATTGACTATACAAAAAAAGTTCATAGTTAATACGAAGATATTAAAATATTATTTCCTGTTATTTTAAGAGCAATCATATTTTAATTTATATTTTATGCATACTTAATTACATTTTGAAAGCAGTTTTGAAACCTGCCAAAAATATGCCAGATCCTTTGCGGTTCTATGCTTAAGCGTGCTCGAGTAAAGATCCACCTCCCAAGGGTAATGTTCTTTCTACTTTTTCTCACTGTTATTGGGCTTTAAAGTCTCCGTGCCACTTTTGGATGCTTGAGCATATTACGCTGCTTGTCTTGTCTTCCAGCGGCAGGCAGCAGTCATTAACAACCGGAGATGAGTTTGGTTTAATGCGGTTGCCGTTTACAAATGGAATTTTTTAGTGGCCCAGCAGGATTCAGCCAGAGAGCAGTCAAAATGCCAGGCGGCAAAGATGCTCGGAGGCGCCCAGTTGTTCTGCGCTGTGCAGCGGAGTAACCGGGCAGGCTGAAGGATGCAGGATTTGGCAGCGGAAGTCACTCAATGCCAGCAGCTTGTGGGAGTGCGTGAGCGGTCCTTGGCAGCTGAATTTGTGCATTTCTCAAATTTAATGCTCTGCCCGGCCCGGCCCTACTCCTCCGAGCCAATGAAATTTCAGCCAGTCATCAACGGCATCATCATTACCAACATCGCAAAAACTTGGCATACTTACTTTCAGATTATTCCATCCAGGGCAGGGTGGGTGCGGCAAGGTGCAACTGCAATTGCACTGAGTGGTGGGGAATGGGGAAAAAGGGGGAAACTTGGAAATCCCTAATACTGACCGGCCATTTCTCTATGCGCACTCGTACGAGCTTTTAATCCATCTCCATCAAAACGAATGAATCTCCGAATCATTTTATTTGCCTGGCAAAAACAAGTGCTATTGCAGTTGATAAAGCTGCTTATAATTGTGAAGGGGGTATCGTGTGCGTGTGTGTGTGGTTTTTGGAAAAGGGCTTAACTACTTTTCTTTTTTCCTGTTAGCTGATGTTAGAGCCATGCAAATGAAGGGAAATCAATGTAAAGAGGAGGCTGCAAATGCAATAATCTTTAATTAATGAGCTGGCAGAGAAAGTCTAAGCTTAGCCCTTTAAAATACTGCAAAGTCATATAGACTTAAATCCTTACAATATCCAAAAAGATTTTATACATTTTTTTGTTCACTTTGTTTTTATTTTCGAAAACAATAATTTATATCTTTGGATTGATTAAAATGTTTCCGGAAATCCTTGCCAAGTCAAAAACTCGCATTTATATATATGTATGGCTGGTGTCCAAGTCGAAAAACTAATTAAAAATCTTCTGGATTTTTGTCCTTTATGCATTTCTGAAGTGGATGGCAATCTACGCTTCTGGACTTGACTGGCCCGCTGGGCAAACTTTTCATTAGCCACATTTGGGTGGAAAAGTTTTGGGCCGAATCTTTTACACTTGCATGCCAAGCATCGTCGCCTACTTATGCGCAATTTTTCGACAACTATTTATGCAGTGAAAACTTTATGTTTGCCACCCGCAGAAGCTCCTCCAGCTCCTGGCCACGCCTACTCATTCACTTGGCTTCGAGTCCGAGGCAGAGTGCTCAACTATTTATGTTAGAACTGGAGAGCGTAGAGCCGAAACCAATGAAATTTCCTGAAATACTTGGGACAACGCGCCGAGTGCATCCTGCAGCCTATACACTGAGAAAAATTAATTAAGAAAATTAGTAGTACAAAACTAATTTAGGGGATAATAAAACCAAATGCTTTAGATTCTAAGCAGATGATAAATAAAATGATTCTAGTCAAAAATATTTATTAATATTCTGAAGAGTAAGTCACCTTTCCGATAATAGTAAAAACTATAAACTATATATTTTTTTAATACTTTTTAAATCAATTATTTATACTGTGGATTACTTAAAAGAAACATTTTTATATTTATTTTCTTTAGTAATTATAAATAAAAACATAATATTCCAAAGAAATACTGGCTCCTTTTAATTTTATTACATTTTCTTCCTGTGTATGCACTGATTGTGGGCGGTGGGCGTGGCCAGGTTATACACTTTGACTTTACTTAGTTGGCTCTTACCTTGCCGGTGATTTTAGCCAGCTGCCTGGGAAGTGGCGAGCAGTCAGGCAGCATATTTTTCTTAGCCACTCGGTTCGTTCTTATGATTTGGCGTGGGCGTGTGTGTCTGTGTGTGTTTGTGCGAGGCCGAAGGATCAGGTGATGCAGGAGGCTCTCCTGGCTCCGGTGGCTTAGGCACTGGGTGGGTGGGCTAGGTGGAAGCCCCGTGTATGCGCATACATTAGAAGCGTTAAGCTTCGGCTTCGCCGTGTTTGCAGAAGTGCCGGTAACTAAACGCCCTCGAAGAGGGGCGAAAGTTTGCTACTTGCCGAGTTTATGGGCAAAGTCAATGGTCAATTTGTTTGAGATTTGAGAATTTGTGCTACCCCGGGTCTTGGCCTAATTAAAATTGCATTAAAGCCGAGCCGAGCGAGCCCTGCCTCTTAAAGGGACGCGCGTGTGGCCTTCGCCTGCGATCTGCTCCCGAATGTGCCAGCGAGCAGTCTAACCAAGCGAAACGCGGCCCGTGCTCCATACAAATTGCAGTCAACATGGCGCGTAAGTCAACCGGAACTGGCAACGCCAGCAATGAAATACACATGGGCCGCTCCGCTCCGGAATCCTCATGAGCTACAGAGCCTATATGCCATATATATGCTATATGTATGTGCTATACAGTATGGTTCTTGGTATGTGGCACAGGGTCGGGGGTGGCGGAGGCATTAGGCCAGGCAGTGACAAATAAACAGTGACGGCAGGCAAACAAACAAACCGAGCCGGGGAGCGGAATAAGGCAGCGGCAAAAGACGAGGACAATTCGTCGTCATCAGGAGCCTCATTTTGGACTTAATATAATACGCAGCGACGCGTCAAGGGACTGTGGCTGGATGTGGACTTCGTGGAGATGCTGGAAAGGCGTAGAAAATCATTGCAGACATATGAAATATTAAATATGTATGGCCCCAAAACACACGGCCAAACGTACATAAAGTATGGGTTACACAAGGATAAAAAGGATACAGATTTCATAACATAAAACTTATGTACCACAAGGCATTAAATTTTCACCCAAAAACAAGAAATAAGTATATTTAAATAGCCTTTCATGTCTTCGTTTAGCAAAAATTAATAAAGTAAATTTTAACAACTTCTATAGCTGAATTTTAACTATAAACAATATCTATATGCTATAAACTTATCCCAATTAAAGACTTTACTATTTTTCTCGAGGTGTATACAGTACACATAAACAATCATTTGGCCCCAAATGTCTGGGGCTGTTGTCTAGTGAAGCAGAGCACCGAGGAAATGGCAGGCTGATGATCCCATTTCCGAGAGGTAAGTGATGCCAGTCAGCTCCGCCTCGGAAAATGTTGAAGGGAGAGGTCGGAGTCAGAGTCCGAGGAGTCCAGAGGAAAATGGGCGGAACGGAAAACTCGCACAGCGCCAGAGAACAACCTTCAATGGGACAAAATCGACTTGTGCATTCGCCGTTGCACGAGGGAGAACGATGAAAGCAGCAAGGAGAAAAGAGAAAGGACCAAGGAGAAAGGCGAAATAAGGTTACATTGGCGCTGCGAGACTGTGTGTGTGTGTGTGTGTATGCGTGAGCAGCCAGGAGCTGCCCGAGTCCTTTTCATTATAATTTAAGCATGGCAACATGACAACGTGGTTAACTTTTGCTTTTTTTTCCTCCACATTTCGTTACTTTGTTGCTGTGATCAGTGACTGTGGGGATTCTGTTGATGCTTCGGGGGAAATGAAATTGCCTCAAAATGTTTGCCACTTTTATTCCGCTCCTCCGCTTTTTGTGGCCTTTGACGGGTACGGGTACATGTAAGCGTACGTGTGTGGGTGTTTTTCTGTGTGTGCAGCAAAGGTTGAAGTATTTAATGAGCTAAAATTCGGAACGTGTGTCCTTGGCTTGGCTGGGAGAGCGCCCAGAAATCTGTTACAGCAACGACTGTCGACTGTGGCAAGCCCTAATGAGGAGGAGTGCTCAAAGGATGCGATTTCAATGCGATTCAATGACGGATTTTCCAAGGCGGCGGTGGCAGTCTCCGCGAAATGAAGCCAATTAAATGGCTCAATCACGCAATGTCGCAATGTCCGAGCTGCGAGCATGTTAATTAAATGCCAGCAGCGGAGCGAGAGCCAATTTGCATACAATCAAATTTAAGAAGCCTCCAAGAAAATCCATTTCGGCCACATCCACCGACATTTTGCAATGGGTGACATGTGCCCGCAATTTGTATGCGGAAAACAAACACAAGGCGCACTGAGAAAAACTGGAAAATAATTAGCAGAAGTAAAGGAGAAGCTGTGAACTTGTTTAAAAGTAAAATATTATTCGATCTTACTCTTGTTGTTTTGTAATTGAATTTTAGATTTTATATTTAAATATAAAACGTATTCGAAAGGAAAAATAACTTGTAATGTCCTAAGATATCCCCTTTTTCTCTTGGTGTGCAAACAAACATTTCCTTATATATGCGTGCGGCATTATTATTTATTTTTATGCTTTACAATATTTATGCTTTTTGTCGGCGGCCGGCATACGAAACAACCTCGATGGACAACGCATTTAATTAATGAAGAAACCGCCATTCAGCCTCGATCATGGGTGTCCCGGAAGGGGTTGGGTGGCAATGGGGCGGCCTTTAATAAGGCTGAGCAAATAGGAAGACAGAAAAAACCGGACTGGAGCGCTGTGAGGCCACGCATTAAGCCTTTGACATGCGCCAATCGTAAATCTTGGCCAACATATCTGAGCAATGTTTGCCCAATGTCCAGTGCCCAGTGCCCATTGTCCAATGTCCAAGGGTGGTTAAGGCTGGATCCAGGATCCCAGGCACGCATGGGCCAAAAACAGAAACAAAAAATGAAACGAAAAAACGCCCAGCGGCGTCACTTTGTCCGGTCAAACGCTCGAGAGCCAAAGAACGAACCAGCAGCATTGACAAGGCCGCCTATGCAAATATTTAGTAAATGAATCAGCGCTTTGCGACTGTTATCATTTATGTGCCCACACCCCCATTGCCAGAATATCCAGCTTGGCCAGGATTGCCCATCTCATTTCCCTTTCCTAGAGGAAGGAGAAAGAAAGGATGTCCTTGGATCTAACCGATTCCTAGATACTCTGCTTCCCACGAAGGTGGAAGTAATGTGTGTAAGATTTTAAATAATTCCTTGAAAAAAATGTAATTTTTATACTTCATTAATATTCAAGATTTGAATATGAATTTATTATTTTTTTATTATTTAATGTAAAGTTATATTAAACCATTTCAAGATGACTTTTCCTGCCGCATCACAAGACCATCCACAAATGTGGAATACCCTGGCTCGTAGGGGGTGTAAAAACCGGGTGACAGGCGACAGCGAATTTGTCAATTTGTAGCAATGACTGTAAACAGACTGGCCCGGAGCGAAGGGAAGGCTAGGAGGGATCCGGGGCGGGCACACAGTGACCCCTGCACATGCGGGCCTGAATTTATGGCCCAGCTTGTGACGCACTTGTCCGGCCAAAAGGCCGGGAAAGGGGGTGCGAGACCCTGGCAGGGGCATTGGCAGAAACTGGAGCTGGTAACTGCCAACGGCTATGCATACAAAACGCTGCGGCAATTATCTGAAATGCAAATGCTTTGCTTGGCTCGAATCCGAGGGGAGATGGCCATGGCTAAGCATGTAATGAATTGTCTTTTTGGCCATTCGATAAATTTGCAACTCTATGAAGTTGCCCAGCTGCAGTGGAGCTCAGCTCGGTTTCAGTTTCAGCTTCTGTTGCTGTTTCTGTTTCGGGCACGGATGCCGTTCCACAGATTCGGCTACGGAGTCCTCGGCCCCTGCAGCGTCGTAAAGTATGCAACGTTTTATGGGACAAAGGCTGGGGTTGCAGGGCTCGGATCGGGGGGCGTAATTAAAAATCATAAGAAATGGAATACAAACAGAAATAAACATGCCATAGCCGAGAGCATAAAAGCAGCTGCAGCCCTCCATCTCCAAATGTATCTGTAGCTGTATCACTATCTGTATCTGCGTCTCTGTATCTGTATCTGTCTCTGTGCGAGTGCCATAAAAATATGCCAAAAGGAAAGCGAGCCAAAGCGAAAGAGGAAATAAAAATAAAAGCGCTGAAATAAAATAAATTGCACTCAAAAATCCTTTTTCCGTGCCTGCAACTCATTACAAATTTTATTACAGATACTTGCCCGGCACTCACCCAGCGGCAGGTCCTCGGGCCTCAGATTTTGTATTGCTGATGAGGGGGTAGAGGGGGATTAACACACATCTACGAGATAGAGATACTGCACATAAGCACAGAACTGACATTTAATACAACACTTGATGTCGCTCATTAAGAAGAATTCAGCGCACGAGCGCCGCTGCTTCTGGCTAGCTGAGGCGTCCAAAAAAAGCGAAAAAAGGGAAGGAATTGGAGGAAAACTTGTTGCCGAATAAGCAGCTGCCATTACACACACGCACACATTGGCAGCTACACAGAGAAAAACTATTTTATGATCATATGCATTTTCTAAATGTATAGCTCACTCATAAAGACAAAATATTTTCTTAACAATTCAATTTGTTATAACTTGAAGTTATTATTTATTTTCAGTGTAGCCACATACACTGCGGCAGACATAATGAGCAGACACAGCCAAAGACAAGACAAGACAACGAACGCAATGCCTGCCGGGCGACAAGTGAAAGCATATGTGATTGCTCCTTCTGCTCCTCGGCGTCCTCATCCCCATCCCCATCCTCCGGCAGACGGCAGCTGCATCTTGCATCCCGGATTGCGGATTCTGCTGGTCCTGCTGGTGGGTTCTGCGATTCTGGGATTCTTGGCGGCACAGATTCCCCCCACTTTGGACGAAATGATGAGCTAGTGCCTATGGCAAGGCGTTGGCTGTCACCTGCCGCCGGCGTCGCCATTCGCCGGGGATGCCAACATGACGACAACTTGTCTACATTTCGTCTTCTTGTCTGCAGTTGCCGGGGATGTACTCAGAGACATGTGTAGCTGACATGTGTGCAGACCCCTTTGGTCACACACAGCTGCACAGCGGGACAACGGTGCGTATGCGTCTCATTTATACATTTCACACGCTTTTTCCACTTACTTAGCATATTACGTGGAGATTGCAGCCAGCTGGAGCACGAGCTGGGGCCAAAACGAGTCTGAAAGGAGTGAAAAATATTCTTTGAGAACGAAAATCACGGGAAATCAATGCAGTTTCAAGATAAATAAGAGTTGGTAATAAAGTTATTACATGTTTTCTTCACGGGATTCCCTTCACTCTTATAGTTTCAGTTTTTTTAAAACGCTTATATTTGGCAAGGAAACACTTTACAGATTTTATTAGCCCTTCGTTTCATAACTACATCTACAGCGGCTAGTATCTAGTATTTAGCATATTTACTGGCAGTGTTTTATCTCATTAATCTCGGGCATTTGTGATGGGGAATGGCGATCGGCGTCAAGAAACTATTTTCATTTTATTGGGGCTTTGCTGTGGCGGCAGCGGGAAACCGGCCACAGTGATTATGCATTCCGATATCCCCCCGTCCGCATGTGATATTCGGTCGTGTGCGGAATGCTTTTGGTGCCGTCATGCGTCCAACTTATCGCTCTCATTGTGCTGCGCACTACAAAAGTTTTTATTCATATTTTATATGGGCCTTTTATGTGGCAATCAAAGCCTATACAAACAGGCCGGAGTCAAGTGATACAGCGGCCAGAAGCGAGAGCGAAAGCGGGAAAGAAACCCAAGTATGTCAAATTAACAATGTCATCAAAGCGATTTAGCATGTTGGCGCGCCATGTCCTGCCGCCTGCCTCCTGCGTCCTGTGTCCCTCTGCCGTATGCGATTACATGGCAAATCTTTTCAAAGCTTTTAACAAACACGCTCAACCGCACACAAAATGGCGAACGCAAACACACGAGCATGGGTTAAAGCGGGGCGGGCTGCGGTGGGGTTAGATGGGTTCAGATGGGGGCTCCCCGCACAAAAGACAAGCCAAAAACTTTGAATTAAAATGCGTTTATTTGAGCTCTTTACACACACACATTTACACACCAGAATCCGGCAATTGGACCCCGCCATATATGTATGTATTTTAGCCAGCTTTTTCGGTTTATGCTGGGGGTGTGGCAAAAAAATCTTAACCCAAATAACTTGGCGGAGAACTATTCAAAACATTTACTTAATATTCGCAACTCGGGGCCCCGGCGCCTGAAAACGCAATGAAAGCGTCCTGTAAGCCTTTGTTATCTTGATCTCACTTCCCTTCCCCTCCCCCATGATGTTTAATATTAAATCATATTAAAATATTCAAAGGACTCTCCGCCACGCAGCATTTATAAACATTAGCACGCCGACATGGACGCGACACCGAAAAACACGTTTGCAAACATGAAGCAAGCACAGAGAAAAATATGTCTAAATAAAGTCACAAATATTTCGATGTATAAATAAATTTGATAATACAATTTAAATACTACAAGTAAATTAAAAAAAAAAAAATAATAAAAATATATAAGTAATTCTTCTAATCAATATAAACATAACCACATTCACTTCCTTAGAGCACTGTATTCGATCAATGAAAATAAACCCATATTTCCAGCAAAATTTCCATTTTACTTTTATTTTTATACGATTATATATTTTATTAAAATTATAAACTTATCTAATGAACAGCATAAAATAGTAATTTGAATAAAAAGAACATTTTCTCCCTGTATGCCAGCCCAAAATGTATGCAATGCCCGAAAAGCGTCACCCAGCGAGTCAGCAAGTTGCCAAACAAACACCCAAACACGGAGAAAGGATGTTCCGAGTGTTGGAAAGGATCTAGCCCAGTTCTACGAAATTGTTTGCAAGAATTTTAGAATAATTTTTTGCTGCCTTCGAAGTGAGTTCGCAATTGTGTGTGGGTTTGTGTACCTTCGCCACGACTTCGTTGGGGGCATAAACTACATGAGTTGTGTTAGAGAGTGTTTAGAGCGGGCTTAAAAATTTATCAATGGCATGACTAGTGCGGTCGTAAGGCAATCCTCCGTTTTTCCCCACGCCCCCAATTTTTTGGCTGCGTAGGCGCTTTGGGCCAAAAATGCCTCTGTATGCCGCATCGTTTTTCAGGCATTTTTACGTCCATTGATTCCTAATGGTTCGGTGGCAACTTTAGCCGAAAGTCATGCCAAGACAAATAGTTTTGTTTGTCAAAGCATATTTGCGGCAGCAGGTGGCTGCGTCAGGAAGCCTAAAGAGAATCCTTTCAAAGGGTTTGGGACATGCCAGTTATTTGCGTCCATTGACATGAAAAGATCACAGAAATGGGTAAAGGAAATTATTGGAAAAATCTTAGAAATGATTCGTATTTAAACAAAGAATTTTTGTAATTTATTAGAAACTCTTTAATATATATTTGTAGTACATTTCTCATAGAATATTAATATCCAATGGAACTACCCTCGATATCCTGCTTACTCAATGCATTTATTTCGTACTCGATTGAAGGGACGGCAATTAGCTGCCTTGCAGTAGCAATTTTATCGCAGGTCGCAGGAAGGGAAGGGCCATCCGGGACATGGAACGCAGCAATCCTGAGTACGTTTAACACGCTCCGAATGGCGAAAAGGCAGCATAAATTTACTGCCAGCCACTGCAGCAAAAGTTGTTCCTTTTGTTGCTTCTGGGACACTCGCAGGCAGCATCAGGTGCAGCAACAACAATTGCAATAACAAGGACATCGGGGAGACAGAAAGAAAGCAGCGCAAGATGCATTTAATTAAACTTAAACATTTTCATTGTCAAGCGAAAAATAATTAGTTGTGTGGCAAAGAGAAGGAAACAGGCAGCGGAACATTTGGCGTATACGTAACGTGCACCGGAAGTAATATGGATCGCACACACACACAGTGGCAGACAGGGCCTCCAAGTCCGCATGTGTGTGTGTCTGTGCAAGGAAAGCCGGGAAGTACAAGTTTCAAAATTAAAATGAATGCAAGGAGCTGAAAGAAGGATACAAGACTTTTGCACCAGCAGACATTTACAAGCGCCATCGCACACACACACACAGTCGCGCTGCGAAGGATGCCAATACATGTGCACGGCGGATGGCAGTTATAAACGACAAAGTCCCATGCATGAGCCTGTCAAAAAACCTAGTTAGTCCTCCTGGCAGCGACAGGAGCCGAAGGAGACTGCCAAGCGAAAAACAGGCGAAAAAAGTATCCGAGATTGTTGTTCTTGTCGAAATAATGTGCAGCATTAACTAACTGCGCCTGCAAGCGACACTGCGACTTCGAAACAACGACAACGACAACAACTACGATGGCAAGGATACCAAGGACATCGCGGCAGGACGGCTGGCAAGCTCAGCTCTCAAGTTTACCCAGGATCGTGGCCAGGGGCTGCTGCAACATTATATATTTAGTTAAGGTATTAGCAGCAGCTACATCAATGACATCCGAGCACACTGGTTAACGAAACTGGGATCTTAAGACCGCAAGGTCCTTGCGGCTAACTTGATTGGCTTGCATCTTTAAGACATAAGGATTTATCTATTTTCTTTTCTTAAAGTTGTAATACGAAAACATTGTTTTAGTTATTTTTTTAATAGCTTTATTATTTATTATTAACTTTACCTACAGCATTCTTTTACTCAGGAAACTAAATATATTATTAAATTAAAAATTTAATTCCTGATGCTCATTGCAATTTTCCACACAGTGTTCCATGCAGCCTAGTGTAGCTGTAGAGCCGCTCAAGTTTTTGCTGTGCTACGCTTGCATGGATTAATTAAATTAGAGCCGTGTCGAGCAGCCATTTCCCCGTCGAACCCTTTTGCCCGGCCATCGATGCGTCGCTCAGATTTTCTTGACGCGCTTTTCCAGCGGCGACGGTAATCGATAGACCTGGCCCAATACCCCTTGCTTCCCTGCGGACGCACTGCGTGGCCAGCTAATAAATTAAGGCTAATTATGTTTTCAATTAGGCAACAATAGCCAATTTAATATTTTACCCAGCCGCCGGTCGTCGTCGTAGTCGTCGTGGCTGTTCCGCTCGCCCCTGATTGATGTGCGTCGCAATTTTTCGCGCGATTTGCAATTGCAAAAACCCAGCTCGTGGCAGGCAGCCGTTGGAGAGGGGAAAATGCTGCGCTTCTAATGGCAAATGCCTGTACAGCTTTCCCATTTTCAGCCTATCTTTTTGCTGCTCTATCGGTCTTCGCACGCCGACCTTTTGGGAGGCAAATTTAATGGAAATTCCCGACATAGCCGGGGCATCAAATCAATATGTCATGAGAAGGGCTGCCTCCCAGGGATGGCCCGTGATGCTGCGGCAACGGAAACAGTATCATGCTGATGTGTTGACGGTGTTTTTCCGGCCGCTTTGGGTGTATGTGTGCGTGTAACAGAATAACGCGTTATTGCGTATACGCAGCGTTGGCCCCGCAAGTGCAAATGAGCAATGGTATATGGTAGGGTTGCAATGACGCCTTAATGAGCTCCTCTAAAGCAGAAGTCAAAGGGTTCTGAAGTCTATAAAGCCTTAAAATAATAATAATTTAAATTATAAAATCAATACGTAGACAACTTTGATAATAATTATAAAAAATGTCTAGGAATTTGAATAAGAAGCATTCACTCAATGCTTAAATTGAGATAAATAATTATCGTACAAAATAATATTTATTTAAATACTTCTCGTAAGTAAAAAGTAATAAAGATCAATCTCTTATACAGATTAAGCTATTGCAGGGCATTGCCAACTGCAATAGCCTCTATTGAAGATGCTCCAAAAATGTCAAATGGCGAGAAGAGAAGAGAGATGGCAATGGAGGACGAAACAACAAAAAAAATGGTTAAAAAATTTGCCTCAGTCGCTGCATGTGAGCCTAAATCGTTGATTTACGATTCACGCCACACTGAGGAGCCGCTGAATCAGTACACCAACATTGCATGTGTCTGTGTGTGCCTGCCTATAGGGTCCTGTAGTGTGCGAAGCAAGGATCTGGGTATGTGTGTGAGTGCGCGCGAATGTGTCTGTGGTGAGGACACGCATGACAGACACGCAGGCACCCGTGCAAACCACTTTGGCGGCAATGCGTTGGCTTGTCCTGCCAGCTTGCCCGCATTTTTGCTGCAGCGCATAATAAAAAATTTTAAAATTTATTACATGTCTCCAGCCAATATTTCACTTTGACATGCAGTGTCGCGAAATGAAGCTGTCCGGCTGGAGCCGCAGCCAGCTTGTCCCCGGATCTCGCACTCATCTGGAGTAAATTTGCCAGCAATGAAGTGTGGAGCTGCCCTGCTCCGGTCCGCTCCGGCTGCCAATTAAAATTACCAGCTTCGGAGTGCAAGTACAAGGCCCAGTATCGGAACCGTGAGCAATCAATATTTCCGGTCGCTTCTTTTAATTAATTCCATGCGTTCGAAATGGAAAATGCTGCACTCCTTTCGCTTCCCTGCCAATACCAGCAGCTCGTATTAGCCCGTCTGGGCCGAAAGGCGTCAGTCTTGGTAGATGGGTTCACTGAAATTTTATGCGTGCGCAAATGAAAAGGAAATGTTATCGTTTAATTTTATTTTCGCCGACGGCGTCGCTGCATAATAACTGCGAGCGAGTACAGGGCAAAGGAACTGCCGTTGCACTCCAAGAAATTATTTCAATTATGCTTGTTATTGAAAGGTGAAAAGAGACACAAAGTGAATGAATGTAACTTGAAAATAAAGTTCTAATGAATGGTTTTGTATCGAGATATTCTCAGATTTGAAATATTGCCAAAAATTGCATCATTCTAAAAAGGCTTTAACATTTATAATTCTTTTGTTTTATTAATTTTATGGTTTTTTCTTATTATTATTAAGATATAATTCTCTCTATATATATTTCCTAGTGTGAAAACACAAGTGGAAAAACTGGAGCCGAGTGAGGGCAACGCCACAATCCGCTTCGTTGCCAACTGCTGGCTGCTTGGCAGGCTCGGAACGCACATAAGTAGGTCCTGGCCAGCACAAAAATGGCATCGCGTCCAAACATAATTAAAGACAAACAACAGCTCCTCATGCCGCCTCTCAGCTCGTCGTCTCCTCTGTCCTGTTGTTGCTGCTGCTGCCGGTGGAGCCACGATAAACGCATGAAGGCAAATAAAGGCATTGGGTGGATCGGATCGGAACCCATATAGAGCTCACGCATGTATCGCGTATACGCACTGGTGTACTCCATGCTGCACCGCACTCTTGACACTGCAACGCCAACACCCTTGGGGGCACCACCTCCACATTTACCTCCAAAATATATGGTGAAATAAGAGTTGAAAAACGAAAAATGGCAGCCCAACAAGTATTGTGGCATATTTTTGAGTAATTAATTGGCAGACAGACGAAGTGGTAGTGGTAAGGGCTTGAATATGATTTTCACATTTGTCCAGCATTGGCAGCTACCAGTAACTGGATATAATTTATTTCTTTATTAAGATTTATTGTAAAATATTTTATAAAATATCATTCAATAAAAAAAATTTTGCAGGTTTTTTACAAATATTAAATTACTTTTAAATATAATAGTAATTTGATGATTATCTAAAAATGTATTAATTAAAAAGCTTATAAAGTTTATTAATTGTATTCTCTTAATCTAAAGCCATATATGTTTTATATTTAATTTTCCCTTACGTAGCAAAAAATGGTTCAAAAGTTAAGGGGAAACCTCCGCGGAAGCCCGGGGCGTTTTTCCCGTGGTGGCAGTGACCTCGGCACCCACTTCACCCCTACACCCCTTCTTTTGACTGCATTCTGAACGTGTGACGATGTTGCTCCCTCGTCCCTGAATCTACAATCTTTTTTTTCACATTGGACCAGCAGGGGCAGCAATTTTGTACATCATTTTACTTTCATTATGGCTTAACCTTGCAGTTTGATAGTCCCTGCAACCTCCTCCCTCACGCCCACCTTTCCCCCCCACCCACTCCCATTAACGGCACTTGAGTGTGTGTGAGTGCGGCAAAGGAAAACATTGCGTGGAAAACTGGGCTGAGGAAAACAGGCAGAAGGAGAAGCACAGGCACTGGGACCGGCAGCGCCACTGTGGACTTCCGCTCGCTCGGGCAGCAAAACGAGCAGAAGTTGTTGTTCAATTTTCCATTTTTAGTTGCCAGCCGTTGCCGACAAGGGGGCAGGGAAAAGCGGAACGCCGGGGGAAAAAAAAGAAGTGCTGAGAGCCCAGCGCCATGTAAGATAATGGCAAACATGAGGAGAATGAGCTGCCGTGTGCGTGTGGGGTGTGCTTCTGGGGTGTGTAGCGTCTATGTATGTGTGTGTGGATGAAAGCCATGCAAAAACTGTAAACAAACAGAATGCGGCTAAACACAAACACCTTTGAGAGATGCACATACACACACAACACACCCAGCAAAGGGGTGCTCCGGCAAGTGTGTGAGTGAGTGTATTTATAAAAGTCAGGCGCAGGTATAGGTGCACTGAAAAAAACACAGGGTAGCAAATAGATTGCTTAATTTTGAACGCAGTATTCTGTGAAAACGTTGCTGCTAAAAGGCAACCTGAAGTTTTCTTATCAGACTTCAGATTTCCTTCAAGCCAAGTACATTGTAAATTTATTTCAACAAATATTTCAAAAATAAAAACTATTCTTTACTCGTATTACGATGACCGAAGACAACAGTACCGATGATGTCGAACAGCTTATTAGCTGGCAAAACCGATCCCCCGAACTGGCCGTTCCTCATGTAATACCCATCAGGGACGTGCACGAGTTTATGTCCAACTCTGAGAACTACAATGGCGACATCGAGGACCTCAAGGATCGACTAGATGCTAAAACCCAACAGTGCAAGGGCGTACTCAAACTGCTGAATGAAAAGCTGCAACTCAAGTTGTCTACACTCGATCAGGTCAAGAAGGATATGTTGGCCCTTGCCGATGACATGAAGAAACCAACAGCATCCGCTCGATTTGTAATTAACCATGAGAAGATCAAACTTAATTATTTGGACGAGTCCGAGGACAAGGAATGCGAATTGGCTGAAGCCCTGGAAATGTTTAATCTGAAGATGGGATCGCTGTACTGCGAGATCGTTGGCCTGGAGAGCGATGTGGACTATATAACCTATCTGGAACGGATGTCCCAACTGAATATGAGGTCTGTGATTGAGTTTTACGAAGGCGAAAACAAGGCTGAGTCAGAAAAATTAACTGTTTAGTTTTATGTTGAAATAAGTGTCGATATTTGTTTTTAATTCAAGGGAAATATATTGCCGGTTAGCGACTAAAGCAAACCCTTTATAGTACTATTTTTTTCTCAGATATTTCTGGGTACAGATTTAATTATTTAATTTAATATTAAAAGACCAAACTCAAGGCATACAAATTAATGTTTTGGGTGTATTTTTTCTGTGTACAGGACCTTACACACTTACTCTCTGGCAAAACACTTGGCGCGCCCCCAATACACCATCCGAACTAGTTTCTGTTGTTCACCATCTGCCACGGCCCCCCGAACGTTCAAAGTAAAAAATATCCCTCCCTTCGTCACCCTGCGGATCTCTCCGAACTCTTTACCGCCTAGCCTAGTGGAATTGTGCCAGAAAAAACATAATTAATATGCAATTTTTTGTGTTTTTTTTCCCCAGCTTTTACATTTCTTTTGCAAACATTTTACTCATGCTCTGTTTTATAGTTGGAATTTCCAAAGGATCGCCCCACTGCCTTTTCTTTGATGTGGCTCTGTGTTGGTGCTGCTGCTGCTGGTGTGTGTGTTCTGTTTGTGTTTATATTTATGGTACAATGCATTCAGCATAACTCAAACATGCTTAAAAAAGTTCGAGGGTTTTGGTTTGATTTTCAATCAATTCCTGGCATAACTTGAGACAGAAATGAACAGAAAGGGAAATGCGCAAGGATAAAGAGATTGAGTCCAGCGGCGAATAATAATCCGTAATCCAATAACCATGTAAAGCACTATTTGTTTTTTAATTTCATTTGCGTCTGAGTCAAGTTATAAATGATATTCACTACTCCACTAGATGTTTCTGCTCTTTAAATACTTGTTAGTAACAAAGTTTCTAATTGCTGTAATTTTCTACTGAGTTTGTAAGCCCCTTAAAGGGCTTAAATCAATCAATTTCTCAGACCATTGCGAACGAATGTTATGAAAGCGCATTCTTTGTGCCCAGCGGCATTGTTCGCGGCAAACAGAAAAATCGCTGCATACGCCAAGGCGGCGAACGCAAATTAAAGGCAAACATAAAGCGCTTTGTATGGACGGAAGACCCGAATGTTGGTGCTACGAAGGCTGGCTGCATAAGCGCTGCAAACATACAGGAAACCGAGTCAACAAGAGGCTGATGCTGCCATTGCAACAGCAATGTTGCAGCAGCAGCAGCAGAAGCGGCAGCAACATGAACAAACATTGGCGGTTGCACGTGTGGTCACGGAAGGATCCCAGTACCAATACCAATACCAATACCAACACCACAACCAATGCCAATGGCAGGACATCGCTGGGAAGAAGAAGATGCGCAAATAAAGCTGCGAACGCCAACGTCAGCAACAACAATTGCTGACTGACCTTTGCGCGATGGCTGATTTTCCACGCAACGCATACACATACAGCTGGAACAGCCATGGCAGTTGGGAAACAACAATAACCATAATTTATATTCTTTATTGATAGAGCCATAAATAAATGGCGGCAGATAGAAGTTCGAAATTTCAAATGCCATATGCACAAACCTCCCGACTGCGCCCGTCGTACATAATCAAAAGATTAGAAACTGCTTTTGCAGCTGACTGCGAAGTGACCAGGCCATAAAATGTGACCCACCAGCGGCGAAAGTGGAGCACTTGGACGGGAATCAAGAAAAATGCACCCCGAAACCCACATCCCTTTAAGCTTAAGGCAGCCCGTACTCCGGCACCGGCTCCGACTGCATCTGTGTCTGCCACAAACTGATGCAGCAATAAAATTTGAAACAATAAAAGACGTAGCCAAGGGGAAGGCGATACCCCAAAGTTGCCAGAGCAGCAAGTGGAAATTGCCGAATGAAGACGCAAATGGCAGTGGAGCTGAAGATGAGCCAAGCTGCCAGGATGCGACAGCATCTAAGTATTCAGCAAAAGGAGCAGCAGCAGCAGCAGGACGTCTTAAAACAGCAGCAGATCCTGCATGCTGTCGCGGCGGGGGACACTCACTGCAAAAGAAAAGGAAAGGATTTTTATAAAATAGTTTTAGTTTTAGGGAATTAATTACAAAGTCCTTTTTAATAAAATAACATTAATCGGTTATTGAAATAATTATCATGGATAATAATTAGTAATTCCTAACAATCTCTAAATAAATTTCCCAAGTCCTTCATTACAGCTTAGATTGTTTCAGCGTTTAAATATTTTTATTAGTTGTTTATTAAGCCAACTATAAAATATGTTAATGGCCTCTTATAATAAATTTTTTGCGTGCTTAGGAAGAATTACCAGCAGCACATAAGCACCGGAGCCACTTTTCCGTTTGCAATGAAAATGCACTGCCAAATGTAGCCTTTACTTTTGTGGGCTTCCTGGCAAGAGTTTCTCCTTCCGCAACTAACAGCTAGAGACATGGTCTTCGGATTCACTCATGAGGGGACAATCCAACCTCAAAGAGGTAGCTGAATTTGATAAGCAGAACTCTGAAAATGTTTCTAAAATCAAACAAATGAATAGTTATGCCTCAGAGATGGAGGAGAGATGTGCTATGAGTGCCAAAAACGTAGCGTCTTGCAATGGAAATTCCTGCGTTGACAACAATGCTCTGACAGAATCAACAAATTGAAAGCAAACTGCGGAAAATTTATTGCGCCTCGCAGAAGTTAAGGGAGAACGAGTTGAAAATTCAACTAGTTTACTGGCTTCGGAGTGTCCTCCGTTTGTGACAATTGCCAGAGACAATTGCTGGCCACGTGTCCGACCAGATAAGTAAATGTCTCGGAGAAATTCAGACGAAGTTCGGCGGCGAAACTTGGGCAGCATATTGTGCCAAAGTTATGGTGATAGAGCCACCATCCTCGAGCTGAACCACCCGTCCTGTCAAGGACTCTTCCCACAAGTTCATCAAACAGTGCGCCTTGACCCTGACGATTCGACTGCGACACTTGGGCACTGCTTCAGCTCACTCTCTCAATATTCCACTAAGAGAAATAAGTTCTATTGAAATTGGTTTGATTTTACAATAAATTAAACTGTTTGTTAAACTAATTATAAAATATATAACAAAAGGAATTTCAGAGTCAAATAATTAACCAATTTTGTAATGCTTTCAACTTCGATTAATAATATTTTTTGTTGTGTGTGACCGCTTTGTCCAGTAATCGCTTTCTGCACTTAATTTGCGCCGCCTTAGTTTCCCGCTGGGGCAGAGACAATTACAGTAAGTGACCGGAGGGCGTGCGTGTGTGTGTGTGTGGGTGGGGGTGGATCCATCTGCCCGCCCTTAAGTAGCACACTTTGGCCGAAATTCCAGGCCGCTTGCTTAACCCTTCGCAGTCCACTTGGCAAGCCTTAACCACATGTGTTTTGCCAAGCCGGTTTGGGCGACTCCTTGCCCCGGGAAATCGGCTGATGTTTGTCGGGGAAAACAAAGGGGGGGAGGGACGGATAGGAAAATGGTCTAGAGCTCTCACTAACTTAACTGGCAGCATCTGGACCAAATGACTTTGTTAAGAGTTTTCGTTGCGCAATTTTCTTCATTTTCCCCTCAGCAAAGGCAAAAGCAACAACGGCACAGGACAATGCCAGCAGGATGACGAATAAAAGTGTCACTTTCTATGGCAATTTCATAATTGCATAAGTGTGGAAGTGGTCAAGTGTCTGGGCAATAGTCCTGCCCACCTTGCTCCCCTGCTCCGTCCCGTTACCATAAATTTTTATTTAGTAGCGCACTTGCCAGACTTTGCCCAAAAGTTACTTACAAAGTGAACTTTCAGCTGCAGCAGCAGCAGCAGCAGTGCCACTCACATGTTGGGACTCACTAACACATTCTGTGGTCAATGCCATAAATTTGCTGTCCTGCCTCTGCCCAGGGGTCGCCTCTCCACATCCAGCAGGATCTATCCGCAAGTTTGGCCTCATCTTTCAAGCCGGCAAAGTGCTCGAAAGTTTGCATGCGAGGTGAGTCCGAGTTCCCTTTTCTTTTCCGCAAAACTTGTCCGCACTTTCACCGAGCTGCCTGGCTGGTGGCTTTCCATTAACCCCAAGTGCCAAGTACTACCTGCACCTTCCTCCCTGGCCCTGGGCCTGGCAATTAGGCAAATGGCATCCGCAATCCGGGATCGCGGAATATCCACCGAATTCGATGTCAAACAGTTTGTCGCTTTCGTGTGGCGGTTGACATTAATTGATCCTTTTGGCCAGCGCTTATGAAATATTTCTCTGCTGCAGACGCAGGACCAAAATCCATTTCGGAATGCAAACACTCTTCAAAGTGTCCGCCATACACGACGGCAAACGCAAATTGCAATTAACACTGCTTCTTCTCTGTATCTGTATGCAGGTTCTTTTTTTTTCCTATGGCCGGACCCCAAAAGTGTCCACTCATCGTCAAAGGACTTTGAGTCCTCGCGCTCGAGCGCCCGTCAACGCTGAAAGCGATAAGGCAATTAGAAAATACATCGCATCGTCCGCTGACGCAGCGCCGGTGCACCGGGAAAAAAAAACTAGGTACAACGACCCGATCTAACACAGATAATCCCTCAAGCTAACCCGCCCCTCTCCTACGATATCGCTGTTGGTGTCAATTATTTCGAATTTTTTGCCAACATGCCGGAGTTTTCCGTGGCGATGTGACGGCCGTGAGGCAGTCCCTAATGGCCTGGCGATGGCTTCAAGGCACGCCTCCCCACCGATCTCCCACAACCCACAGCTCACAACTGGCGTATCCACTTATAAAAAAAGGTCTCTTATTAAACTTTAACTTTAAATTTTTGATCTATTTTATACAAATTATATAACTGAAGAATATGCCTCTCCTTTTTTTTGATTTAAATAAAAGTTATATTTGGAAACTAAGCAAGAATCAGTATTGTCTTTTTTATGGCTTCTTCGTGATTCTTAAATATTTTAAATTATTTCCAAGTTTTTATTTGGAATACAAGACCACGAGCTAATTACCTAAAATTTCCAGTGCACTGCACTGGTCATGGCCATGTTGGCCATTAAACTTTGCTCCTTCCTGCTCCTTCCTGCTGCTGCGGCGCTGCGGCTGGCGCTTTCTTCTTTCAAATGTTTATTTTATTTTTTTGTATGCCGTTTGCCGTTTGTCTTTCCCCGGCTGGAAGTTGGTGTTTTGTTTTTGAGATGAATATGCAAATATTTTTCGGTGAAAGAAAAACAAACGAGGGGAGAGGGGGTGGCCATTTTGTGGCCAGGATGTGATGCCGCAGGACGCGCATCATTTCCGCTTAAAATGCAGCACAATTTGCCGTAAAAAGGTTTTCCACAACGCTCGCAGAGCGAAAAGAAAAAAAAAAAACATAGTCCAAGTCCCAACATAATGACAGGCGGTATGGTTGGGAAATAGAGTTGCAACTAAGAGGGGAAATGGCCGTCCTCCGAACTTGTGCTGCATTGACCATTTAAAATGCAGTGGATCATTAAGGGGAAAATCAATAGGATTGCAAAATATTTCAATTTAAATCGACATCTTCGAGCACTCGGCTCCACTCACGACCTGCGACCGGAGCTCTTTTACGACCCCTCCGGAATTGAAGTGCTGACCAAGCGGCACCGGAGAAGGCACCTTCTGCCCAAGTTTTTGGCCCGGCCAAGAGCAGTGCTGCTGTTGTTATGGCTGTTGGCGGGCGAATTAAATGGACGCTTTGAATTTTTTACGATGCGCACTAAAAATCCAATTTAATGAACATTTAAGAGACACACTCGCTCGGTGGTGGAGGCCAGGACCCAATTCGCGGGGGCGAGACATCGTCCTGCAGCGGCGGCACGTAAGCGGGCATTGCGATTACGTATATGGAATGTGAGCAGCCAGGCAGTCAGGAAAGGAGCAAAAAGGGCTGCCTCAAGCATATCCTTTTTAATGTAATTGCTTTTTTAAGAAGTGCGGCGGTTGCTACTGCCACTGCCGCTGCTCCTCATGATGATGCTGCCATCTAAGACACTCGCAGCTCCCTCACTCACACACACACCACACCCACATCACACCCACCCATTCGAACACGCCCTCATCACAAGGTCGCGTAAATCACACCGAAATGTCAGGGGAAGAAGAAAAACAAATGAGGGAATTCGAAGCGGAGAATCGACTCGAAAAGTACCTGTCCATCTTTACATTTGGGAATTGAATTTTAGTAAAAGAGGTATTCAAAAATGATAAATAATTTAAAGTAGAGGTAAAGCAATAAATAATGTATTAAATAACACAATATTTCTATTTAATTTCCATAGCTTACACTTTATTTACCAAATTTTAAATTGTTCAAAATTTTCTGTTATCTTTAAATACAGCTTTATGGAAATCGTTTTCTAAACCTGATCTTTTTATATATAAATCTTTAAATTTTATATACTTAATTAAAGATCTTCAATTGTGTTCTGCATAAGTTTCATATTTATTTTTTATCTGTTTTTAGATCTTGGACAGCCTTTCTGCTTTCTTTTAAATAACACTCAGTGAGAATGCTCTCTCCATTTCCCTGGTAGAAGGTACAAAATCCCATCTTGGGCAGCAGAGAAAAGCAGAAAAGTTTTGATAATGATAATGGAAATGAATTGCCGAAAGGGGGCGGTGGGGTTGCTGCTTTCTCGATGCAATTGCAATTGCCAGACGTTAGCAGCTGTTGCCAGTGGAAATTTCTTGGGGGTTCGAAGCTGGAATTGCCATCAAATGCCAACGTAGGGAATGTTCGTGCTCCCAATAATTTTGAGCTGCCATCGGGCTTAATTATTAGCGTTTGCCAGGCGTAATTAGTTGACACTGCAGGCAGCTTGAGGAGCTTCAGCTGGTGGTTTCTACTGACATTTGGCATTTAAAAAGTCAGTTAAGGAAGATCGGTTTTACCCTGGTCCTAGCCTACATAATTTGACCGCAAATTGTATTTACCGAAACAGGTGACAAAGGGGTGGACCGTTCGGGGGGTTTGATTGGCAAACCTTCGAAAGTCAAAGGTCTCGACATAGGCCAGTCAATTAGCAGTTGCCTGGCTGCTATTTGCTGTCACAGCCGTATCTACAACTCAGCTTCCCAATTAAGATAAAATAAAACCGAAAATGCAATTTTCCCTGAGCAGTGCCATGCCGAATATGTGTGTGCATGTGCATCACCAAATGTTAGGGCTTCACATATTTACATGCAAATATGCAAAGCCTGCACTGAGGGAAAACTAAGGAAAACGCTTTTGAATGTACTTAACAAATTTAATTTGTACATTTTTAAGAAATTTAAATACGTGAGGCATTTTAACCGAAAGAGCTTTGAATTCCTAAATGTTCAATAGTTTATTATTTGTAATGTTGAAACCACTTTTTATTAAAAAAAAAAAATTAACAGTGTAAGGGCAAATTGCATCAGTGTGTACCATTTTGGGTTGTCAATGTGCTTGCTTAGCTGAAATTAAAGCTTAAGCCGAAGCCCGGCTGACCCAGAGCGGAGCGAAGGGGTCGATCCTGTGGTGATGTTGCCTCCGTACTCCCCAAACAGATAACATCCCGTAATGACAGAGGAACAACGAATATCGAGATGGAATTTCCGAACACACACTTTTGCCTAATAGTGACTGACACCCCCCGGACTAGACCTGGAAGCGTCGTCTGTTTAATGGAAAACCTCTTGGCACATCGGCTGCCAGATAAGGAACTTTCCGTTCCGTTTTAATAGAAATTACAATTCCACTCCACTTAACCATTATCCATTACACCGGGCTCACACCGCTTTATAATTTGCACAAAAGCCGCGCACTCACACTAGCTCCCACGAACGCAAATCGATGGCGATGTATTTTCTTCCTCTCCCCGTTTTCCCCTTCACCCAGCCCAAGCCCCAATGCCTTTCCATTTCCACCCCTCATCACTCGCCAACAATGGCGAAATTAGCATGAGTTACTTTGTATATCCTTTGCGCAAATTTTGACACGTGCAGCCGCCAATCCCGGAGTTGCCATTGATACAACACCCGCAGGACTCACTTGGCCCCATTTTTCGCCCACTGCCACCCATTTCATTCCATTACCAGCTCAGTTCGTAAGTACACACTTACACTGAGAACAAAATATGCAAATGATAAAGGAAAATCAATTATTTTCAACTTGAAAACTAAGAAATAAAACATATTTTGATTTATTACTTTGAAAAAGTATAAATTTACTAATAATTTTAATATTTCTTTAAAGTTTTCGGTATATATTTTGTGTGATTTTCCAAGGCAATAAGTAAAAGGAGCGTCGGGTAGCGAAGAATGACGCGCACAGGCCACCGCATATCCTTGCGGTTCCCATCTGCCTCACTCGTCCTTTGTAGATTGTGTGCTTGTGTGTACATTTTTGTGTAATTTAAAACTTCGTAATGTACACTTTAGCCTCAGGCATTTTACTTACAATACACATGTAAACATCGCACTCGCACGCACACACGGACAGAGACCTATTTCGTGGCAGGTGGATAGGCCCAGTTGCCACCCCCTTTCAGCCCAATCCAGCCCCCTCTGCAGCCCCTTTTATACCGCTCTCAGCCAACCCTCTGTGTGCAAAGTGTCAGCTAACCGTTAAGCTTTGCTTACCGAAAAACGAGAGACATCCACGGACGAAAGTAAACTGTACAGATTTAACCTCTTTATCAGTCAGGACTTGCCGGTGAGTGCACAGGGAAAAATAAAGGATCACTAGAAATGAAATAATTTGAATTATGGCGTATAGGGATCTTTTAATATTAAAACAAAGAAATGGAGTCATTTCCCATAAATCATTATTATTTTTAATCGTTATCAAAAGCCAAGAAGTCGTTTCTGATCTTCATTGAACTGCTAATGCAGAGAAGGAAGGAATTCTCGGCTGTTTTAATAAGTCAAGCCTATAAAGCCTACCAATTAGGCTTTGTATTACCTCATATTTTCTACCTGTGTAGCCATCACTGAAAAAGCTTCTTCGGCACTTGCATGCTGGAAAAGTGTCGATTTCATTGACTGCGCCTCCATGGCGCTTAGTCAAACACTGGCAGCGACATCGACACCAAGCAACACGACCCAAGGCAGACTCACACAAGCGCGGATTCGAACACAGATACTCAGCACCGACACCCACACCCTTGCCTGGCCTGGCCCCACGGAAAGCTAAGTGACGGCAAATATTCAAATATGTTTTTGATGTGATTTGTTGCCTTTCCCACTCAATTTGCAGCGACACTTTTAGGCTGTTTTGTCCTCTCGAGTTCCAGTCCTACGTCCTTCATCCTTCGTCCTCCCTTCTCCGTCGGCCGTTGCTGCGGCGTTGCGTCTGCGAATTGTTGTTGTCAGCGGCAACACTCCAACAGCCGCCGCTTCATGCCGCACCACCATTAGCGGCTGCAGAAACCACAGAGCGAGCAGCACTTTGAAATCGAAGACATTTTCCTGGGCCGGCGGCTAAGCACAGTTAGAATAAATTTGACAAACTAAAATCCTGAAATCTAAATTGGAAATTGGAAATTATATCCTTGGAAATTCAAATATATATATATACATATTCAACATTTTTAATTTCCTATAAAATGTCAAAATAAATAATCCTTAAAACGTAATAATCACACGATTTTGAAGGCAACCAACTTGTTTTCCATATTTCAAAATATTTTCAGAGCTTTTAACTAGTTAATCCCGTTTCGCTCAGTGCTCGATCTGGTTGTTGTATTTCGCTTGTGCCAACCGTAAATTGCCGACAGGATATTCCGCGGTTCGCCCGAGTTTTATTATTATACGAACTCCTATTTTTATTCGTCTTCCATCGATGGCTCTGGATCTGGTTACAGCTGCCGTCGCCACCGCTTTTCCCCATTTTCCATTTACCGTTTCTCCTGTTGCTGTTTATTTTCCCGGCCTGCCGCCCTCCCCGCACAACCTTTTACCCGCTGTTATTGGCTGGCGCTTTTTTTTGTGGTTTTCCCAGGGTTTTGTTTTCCCTCTGGTTGCAAAGTGTTTGTTTTCCTCAACTTTTTCGCAGAACAAGAAGAACGAGCCTTTGCCTGCTGGCTTTTAATTTGCACGCCACAATTGCCATGGCCACCCTGAAATGCAGCGGCCGCAATTAATTACGGCGCTGATATCATGGCCCTGCCTTCGCCACTGCCACTGCCGCAGCTGCGATAAAACTTTAGCAAATGTAATTTTAACAAAACCGCATCGCCGCCTGCTCAAGACAAGACAAGTAAGGCGAAGTCAGGCGAAGACCGGCGAGCGGACTTGAAATCAAAGTCGGAGTTGGTGTCGGCTTTGGATCCGGAATCCGGCGAAACCGCCAACCTCAGTGGAACATCTTGGCTAAATCAGCGCTACTTAGTTTTAATTATAGCAATCGGGCTCATGCAATTTCCGGCCAAATGCAATTCGATGTGAGTCGAATCAAATGCGGGAGCGGGAATGGAAATCTGAATGTGAATGGGAATGCGGCAGCAGCAGCGATTCGAGCGATAAATGACTGGACTGAAGGGGATGCAAGGACTGATGGATGCTAGGATAGATGGATGCAAGGCCACATGAATCCGGTTATCTATGGAATTTCAGGGCTGAAAAATACCTCTCCCAAAATTGAATTCGCAATAAATCGGAATCGAAATGCCAAGATAAGCGTATAACCGGATCTGGGAAAGTTTGAAGAATAAAAAAATATAGTTAAAATTTTATAAATAGAATCCAAAATCAAATAAACTCGAAATAGCTTGAAGGATATGTCTTCAGTCATCCATTTCAACCTACAAAATACTTTGCCAGGCGTGAGTTTGCTACGTTTGTGTGTGGTCAACTCATTCAGGTGAGATGGCTTAAAGCACGACCGGCTAATATACCTTTACAATCCTTTACGACCCGGTCTCTTTTGGGACGGGTTTCCCCCGGCCATCTAATGGAGTGCGGAATGGCTTAATGTGCCTGCAGCTGGCTGCCGCTTGTTGTCCTGTTCGGCATTTGCAGTTTATGTATTTATTACTGTCATCGCACAGCTCGGCCGGCAAATCCTCGGACGGGGGAAAGGTCGTATTCCCAGTCAGAGAGCAGGGCAATCCGTAATAATCGTAATACAGAAAGCACTTTCAGCTTTTAACTTATTATTAGCTTTATTTTACAGTTGTCAGCCGGAGCAACGCCCCAGGTATTTGCAAGGACTTGTTGTGTGTCCTATTTAACCCCCCCATCTAATGCTGAAGTGCCGATGGCGAAGGTGTGTTTCCAGGACGAGACGAGGGCGAGGACTGGGACGAGGGAGCGGGACCGGGTCACGCCCACTTTTTACTGCATTTAATTCTCCAGTGAAGTATTTAATTTTATGACACGAGATCCTTAGACCAGGAGCGAGCGGGAGAGAGTGCGCGGCCCTTGGAGGACAACAAATATGAAATGACTGTCATTTCTTGCATTTAGGGGCACTTTGGGGAGTACTTGGCAGCATGTAACACCCAATACTTACACCCACTCGTGCACACCGGCACGCACACCTGCCACACACACACACAGACACACACACTTTCGTCGGTGCTGTCGGCATCATTAGCGTTAACGTTGTTGTGGCGTTATGTTATGTTTTGCCATATTCCGAGCGAGAGGCAGACGGAGACAAAATGGAGATGGAGCGAATCCCGCTTTCCCCCTTCGACTGGGTTATCGCATAATTATGCAGCATATTAATGTATTCTTCCCCGAAGTCACCCCTTTTTATTATCATTCATATGCAAAGTTTCATAACAATGTGGCAACCGCTTCATGCCCCAACTCCGTGCGGCACAGCTCCTTCATTTCACTTTGCCGGCTCTCATTAGCCGCCTTCTCTGAGGTCGGGGGCTTGTTCCATTTCCTTGCCATAATTTGTTTCAGGCTCGTAAATTTATTTCAATAATTGCCGGCTGCTTGTGAGTTTCATGGAGGTGCAAATAATGTTACTTACAACCAGACACTCGCTTTCCCTTTTTCCATTTTCACCATTTTCACAATTTTCTTCACTCTCCACTCTCCGCGCTGGGCAGGCCAACAAAAGTGTGTGAAAATATTAAAATAATAGTTGTAATTTATAACCAAATTGCCACGAACATTAAAATTTCTGCTACTGCTACTGCTGGTGCTGGTGCCATTAAAAATGTTTGCTAATTAAGTTTTCGCGCTCCCGGCAAAGGGCAAAGAGGGGAGCCAGTGCCTAATGTGAACAGGGTATTACGTTTTCAAACAGATATATCTCTCGAGATCGTGGATATTCAACACTGGTAATTTGCCATCACTCCAGGATCTCTCTCAATAAAAAGCGCTACGCCCTCGAAATTGCACTTAATTAAAACTTGAGCCCGGAAAGAGCGGGCAGAAAAAAAAATCCACTTTGCAAGGGTCGCAAATAGAATTTCATTGCTCTTGGCCGGCATCCAAAAACGAGGCTAGGACACCACGCCCCCCCTGGCTCGTCATAAATATTTATGCGGCAGTCCTGCCAAATGCAACGGCGGCAGGACACTCGCAGCGCATCCTGAAGAAGGCAGGAAACGTAAATGAAACTAAAATCAATTTGGTGGCTGATGATAGCAATCACTTGGATTGAGATTAAAGCAACGTTCTCGGACCTTGCCAAAAACAATGAAATTTCATAAGCCAAAAATTTGCCAAGGAGGGGAGCGAGAAAAAAAATTCCTGCTAGCCAAATCCACAACTAAAACTCCACCTAAATCCCAAATCCGCTGGCATTTGTCTTTATTTGGCGGCGTGAAAATGAAGGCCTGGAAAAACAAGGCAACTACAGTTGCCTTATTTCCACCCCCACGGCCGAGATAATGCATAAAATTATGTAAATATTTCGAAATTATCATTTAATTTCTAAAATTGTTTATGTTTATGCACGGTAATAAGCAACCTACGACAGCAGCGTCCGCCCCGACCCGAAATAGCAGCCTCCACGCACTTTTGGCGCACTTCAACTTAATTAAAAATTACTTTACAGACGCCAAATACTTTTAATTATTTTGGGTTCAGCGGTCAAATGGAAGCGACCCCAGCACCAGCATCAGACGCCCACCCCACCCAGCCTTCCTTCCTTCCTTCCACTCCGGGGAAATGTTTTTCCGCCCCGCGCCACGATTGTGGCAACGCCATTGTTGATTTTGCATAAAATACCCGAAGCTGATGCGATGATGCCCCGTGCAGCCCAATTAAAAGCGTTCGGAAAACGTTTCGAAATAAAAATAATAATTCCGGGGGCTGCTGCATTACGGGGCCATACATGCCCTGCTGCGTATCCTGTATCCCTTTGGCCCCGCGGCGGTAGGGAATCGAATGGAATGGAATGGTATGGAATTTATGCAAACCGCGGGTGACGCGGCCCCAAAAAACCCCCCCAACGCAATTGATGGCTGGCTTCATTGATTTTCCATTTGATTTTACTCATTCGTTTTTATGATTTGCCTGCGAATCGAAATGCTCTCGTGCCCAACTCGAATCGCGTTCGGTAATGGTTGATTGTGCGATAGGATCCCTGCTCTTTGCACTCTTTGTACTTGAAGCTACCCAGCCCAACAGCTCACCAGCCTAGCCAACCCCTAAGCCCCACAAAAAATACAAAAAAACACATTCCCCACTGTTTTTTGTGCGTTGGGTCACAGAGAGCCACGTGATTCGCATTATTTGCAATTTTGGGTTTTTACGCGGCCCTCATAAAGTGTGTGTTTGCGCGGGGCCAGCAATTCGATATTGTTTTTATTTAAACCACAGAATCAGAGGGCGCAGATCTGAAAGGGAATGGAATGAAAGGATTCCATTCGCCTCTAAATGTGCTCTTGTTCTTCAGCACTCCCCAGGCCCGTGTCTTATTGCACTTTTCCGTTTCTGATTTTTGCTTCACCAAGTAACTTTCAAATATATGAAATGGCTCTAAACCTTTGACAAAGTCCTCAGTTGCCATTTAATTACAGTCAAAGAAATGGGAAATATTTTTGGGTTGAAAACTTCCTGGGAGGGACTGCTTAAGATTCAAAATAATAAAAAGAAACCCAGAATATATGAGTAAAAATATAATAATAATGCTAGAAATCTTCTTTGTTTGTAAAAGTTTAATTATTTAACTGCTTCATAAATAATATTTCATTGAAATTTACATTGTTGCCAGAGTGGAAAGTATTTGTTAAATATAGAAACAATTTTTTCCAGTGCGAATTTGTTCAATTTATAAATGAGATAGGGCACACACTGGCCGCATCCTTGAGCTGTTTTATCCGCTAAACTCCTGATTTATCTGCCATCCGCTCGCTCCACGCTCCAGGCTTCGTGCTCCACTTGTAATTGTGTTCGAGAATGGTTGCCCCATTCTATTCCATTGGCAGGAGTTGACCATTTTCTTTGATTGCAATTGAATTGCATGCAATTTCCGTTGCTGCTCTCTCAGATTTAATGCGATTGATAAATACATCGGTTGCCTCCAGTGTGCCGAGTGTCGAGCGTCTTTATGACTTGGCAGCTGTCTAACAATGAGTTCTAGGCCGGCTTAACCCTTTGCGTCCTGGCGTCCAAGTGCCCGCTGTCCACCGTCCACTGTCCGCTGTCCATTGTCCCAAATGGAAAACACTTCACACCTAGCTGCCAAAAGAGAGTGAGAGAGGAAAGCCTTTTCACCGGGAGCGACAGGGACTGAAAGACTGGCACTCAACTGGCTGGCCAAAAATGTTGTGCGCTTTTAATTAAAAGTAATGTCATACAATTCCATTACACTCGGCCCGAAATGTGTGCGCTACACATTTACATATCCAGCCGAGACCAAGGAGCCTCAGTCCGTCTCTTTCACTGCCTGTGTTTCCGTCTCTGTCTCTGTCTCCGCTTTGTCATTTGTATTTGTATTTGTATTTGTTTTATTTCCATGCCGGCAGCGCACTTCGAATGCGGCCCACTGGCAAAGTGACAACAAAAGTAAATTAATGTGCGTACATCTGGCCCCCGATCCCATATCCTTTAGCCCATATCCTGTGGCCCATATCCCCACGTATGCGAGTGTGTGTGCGGTTTTTGCCGTTGCCTTTACAGGTAATTTATTGCATTCAAACATAATGGAAAATATTTTTGCTACCCTTCCTTCCATTAGACGAGTAGAACTGAGTCCCTGACGATGACGATGACGAGGACAAGGCATTAGCATTAAGTTTATATCCACACATCAACTGTCCTGATGATGGAGCCTGATCACCTGGCTGTGGGCCCAGCTGGCCGCCTTATGCCCTTATTGGGTATATTAGTGGGGGAACCCCAAATATAGACAAATTGCCCGGCCCATACGTTTTCATTTCGCCTGATGCGTTCCCATCTCCGTGTCTCAGAGTGCGGGAGATCCTGCTTGGGCTCGACCTGCTATCGATATCTTACTTAAAAACGAATTGACATTAATTGAAGGCATGCCAACGGCTAACAAAACTAAATAAATAACAACGAATGACCAAGGAATGTGCGACAAGGCATGTGGAATGCTGAATGTCCTGGCCACTGCTCCTGCCTGGGCTTTCAGAATGTGCACGGCGAAAAATTGGTAGAAATAGTAATTAAAATTAAATAAAATACCCCAGTGAAATCCCTGTAATAAAAAATATTCTGCATTTCCAATTAAGAGATTAATTTCTATAGTTTATTCTTGATTTTTTTCGAGTGTACCTGCACTGGGAAATCGAGGGATTCTGTGAGCCTCGAGTCGATATTGTGGCGTTGGCCGACCAAGTTTTCAACATGGCAAATTCAATTGTCGTTTGATGCGGCGACAGCCAGGCCGCAGCAAGCCGAAGTCAGCCACATCAAGGACCTCCTCCTCCAGCAGGAAGGCGGGCAACGACAGAACGAGGAGCAGCATATTTGCGCCGTGCCTCGGCATTCACCTGATGAATTTATCACAGCTGGGAATGAGGACTCGAGTCGGAGGCAACACAACCACAACAGTTGTCGTTGTCTGCTAAATTGGTTTTCTTTTTGTCAATTGGGGATTTCGATTGTTGCAAAAGGCCACAGCAACGACATTGGCAGCCTCGAAGGAGAAAGGAAGAAAGAACACCAGCACAAGTATTAAGTAAAATAAAATAGAAGGAGAAACGGCGATGGCGCTCGAAGATTCTTAGCCACGACAGAGGCCCGCTGAGACAAACTGCCGGCAAGAAGTTAAGCGCACAAACATCAATGGGGTCAGCTAATGCTCCGGTCCGATCCCACCCAGAAATCGCACCATCCACCACTCACCAGTCGGCGGCCCCCCCGCCCCCATCTCAATTGAGTATTGATAAAGTCGAAGGAAGAAGGCCAGGGCTCGTTTTCTCGCCATAGCATCCCCGGATTTTCCTTACCCTCCCTGGGCTTCCCTTGGTTTCCCTTCATTTTCCCTCGCGGCCCCCCGGCAATGAGTAAACAATGACATAATGACAAGTGGCGGAGAGTTTAAGTGATAAATAATTAATTGATTTTTGTTGCAACAAAAGCAAAGATAGCCGCCAGCAGGAACGAACAGAGCTCTGCGGGACGGCCGGATTCGACCAAGAAAAAGAAGTTCAAGCCCAGGCAACGAGATAAGTTAAAAGGTAGATTAAGATAAATGGCGACTCCTTCTACGACTGTCGCAGCTGCCACGCCTGCAACGCCCACATCCGCCCACGCTGATGCTGTGTAGTTGTTATTTTTTAAACACGAATTTGCTGGCATTCCTCTTGTTTGTTCCTTCGCTTGTTTCGCATAATAAAACAACAGTGGGAATGGGATGGTCGAGCGGGACGAGCGGCGGCGGCAGCAGCCTCTGGGGGGCGTTTGTCCAGTTGTGTCCTTTTTATTGGCCCATCAGCGGCACTCGGGCCCGGAAGTTGTGCTGTCTATTTCCGCCAGCGTTTGATTTTGGAATTGTTATTTTTATGAGACAGCCTCTCCCAGCGAGAGCTCGAAAGGATTTAGCAGTTCCAGCATATGATCCGATGCTGGCCAATAAAACTACAACCAAAATCGATTAAAGCCGAGATGTTGAAGTGGCAGTTAACTTCAAAAAGTATTCTTTTATAGTCCCTATTTTCAAACCTACTAAGTCTTGTCTTTTAGTTAAACATTAATCCAAGAAACAAACTCCCTCTGATTTTAATTAATTGAATTTAAACCTATTAATATTTCTTTTACCTTTATAATGCACTGGCAAGTTCAAAATAAAGTTTTATATAAAATACATATAATATATTAACTCTTTCATTGCACACATTCCCAGACAGTGCTGGGGTTACACTTTCATGTCGATATATTGATTGTGGCGGAATCAGGAAGGAGATCTACGAAGGTATTCGCCCACTGACGCACTCGACAAGACCGAGGTCCTTTCATATTCCCAACGGCCACGCTGCGTATGCATAATGCCGGGCCTAATGCCTCTAAAAAGTCGCTGATTGTTATCACAATGTCACCGGGCCCAAAACAAAAAGCAAAATCGAATATACAAAAAGCAAACACAAATAGGCAGCGTCAGCGGCGGCGGCGGCACTGGTGGCTTTTCATTAATTTTCGGCACGCAGGTCATGCAGCAGGGGGAAGGGAAGGGAAGGCTGTGGGGATTGTGGGTAGGGTACGAGGGCGTGTGTACATATTACAACTGCCAGGACCTCCCAAGCCAATGGTCTCATGTAATCCAGGCAAAACCCACACGTCTCCTGTGCGATTGTGCGGGTGTTTGAGTGCGAGTGTGTGTTTGCCAAAGTCGGCTGAAGTGTGCTCCCAAGTGAATAATTTGTTATCAGCGCATAATCAACGAGACAGCCGCAATACACACTTACCCACACAGTCACACACAACCCAAGCACACGCACACAGGACAGCTCAGGGTCAGAGGGGGCCAGTGGGTCACCAAAGGAAAGGTGAGGTCCTGACCATTTTACTTAACGCCATCGAGTCACTATATATTCCACATTCCAGGACAAGTGTATAAGTATTTGGCATGAAATATATATACAATTAATTTATATAAATAATTTTTCATTTAATAAACATTTGGTATTTGGGATAGTTTCTTAAACTGTATTTATTAAGTTGTTTTTACTATCTATTCTAATGATTAATTAAATATTATTTGCTTTAACTAAAACTTTATTGAGTTTTTGAATTTTTCTTAATGTAGTAAATCATCTTAAATAGAAAATTAAAATCCAATAGCTTTGAGAAACGTGCATTATATATTCAAAGTATTTTAATTAATTATTTGAACTTATAAATTTTATTATACAGTTTTTAAACACAGCAAACAGAAACTCTTTTATTAATTTGCGTTAATAAAACCATTTCTTTTTATTCTTAGCTATGAAATCTATTTTTTCTCCTAATGTTTTCTTTTTATGTTTTAAATGTTTTATTAAAGTTTTAACCTTAACTTCAGTTTATGTTTTCCATGAGTCCTTTTTAGAGTTTTTATATAATTTCGGGCATGGCTGTTCAAGGATATCTCGGTGTGTTTGTGTGCATAAAAAGGTTGCCGCCATCAAAATAATTACGATACAACGCCCAACATGCATGTTGTTGCCGCACTGAGTGCGTTTGTGTGTAGCAATGCGTGTGCACAACAACAAAAAGTCATTTAGTTAAAAACCTGACTTTTTATTTGCGCCGCGGGTTGTCCTTCCCTCTCCCCCTGAAAGCCCCCGAAACCCGATGAAACCCTTAACCCCATGTCGTAGCGCTGCCCCCTTAACCCACTGTCGGCCGCCCATTCGGTGTCCCGCGGAGCCAGCCAGGCGTTGAACACTTCATCAACTCATCAGAGCGCGCCCTTTTTGCATGTCCTTAACCGTTTAACGGCGCCCGGCCCGCTCACACCGCTGCATCATTTGTTGCTGTGGTGGCTCCACGTCCGTATATGTATTCGTACCTCTGTTTGTTTGTCTTGGCTCGACTCCACACACACATGAAACATAAAATACACAAAATTACTCTTATGAAAATTAATAAGTTAACTTTTTTCTACGCTCGACTTTTCCCCAGAACACTTTTTTATTACGCTCATGTGTAAAGGCACACACGCTCACACACTCGTCGGTGAGTGCGGGTGTTGTAGCTATAATATTCCCTGGAAATATTTATATTTTTGCTGCTTTTTTTCTTTCTTTTTTGTTGCCTCGCTGCCTGTTTTGCTTCATTTGAACGCATTTGCCTCGCGTAATGAAAGTAATTGAAATTAAAAGTAAAGAAACGTGTTGCACGTAATACATGTAAATATCTGCGATGGTGTGAGAATGAGTGAGCCTGTGTGTATGTGTGTGCACTTTGCTGGCGCTCCAAATTAATCCCTAAAGTAATTAGAAAAAAAAAAATTCCAAATGAGTTCGAGTTCGAGTAGCACGAATGCCTGGGCCCGGGGTCGCTGAAAGGTTCGTGCCGAGTGCATATTTTGCAGGCGGTTGCCAAACTTAAGCACCACGGCAACCGCGAGATAATGTGGCAACGGTAGCGACGGGTGTCGGGGTGTCGGGTCGCAGGAGTGGCTGCTGACAGAAAAATGTAATTCCAAAATATGTGTCAGCCCAAAAACGACTGAGATATCAAAGCAAGAACGTAATACTCCTTCAAGCAGCCAAAGAAAAATGTCAATTAAATATAATTAAATACTTTTTCCTTTGATTGAGGGCAAGGATTTGAAAAGGGATAGCACAGGTGCTTAGGGAGGGCTTTAGAAAATTATACATAAAGATGAGCTGGCCTCTATCAAAAGTGACACTTTACTTTTATTTTATGCAAATTAAATTAATTAAATTAAATTCAAGGTTTAACACATTAAAAAGAACCAAATTTATTATATGAAACGAGTTCCTGTAGTGTTCTTTATTCTACATAAGTGACATTTTGGGTAAATATTTAATGTTTTTTATAGAACATGAACTAGAGTGCCATTCGCCACTGCAGTTCAAAGGACTGTCCACGTTTCCGGCTTGTTTGCTGCAACTGCAGGATGTTGGCTTCTGGCTCAGCTGCCAGCGAAAGTTGCATTACGCCACTCGCGAAATTTCTGTTTTGGCCAGTCCCTTCAAATGTCAACGCTTTTGGCGGGTGCGAAACTTTTCATTCCCCAAAAAAAAAGAAAAGTGCACAGTAAAAATAAAGAAAAAGTTGCTGTTGAGACTGCCAGCGGAAGCGGAAACGTTTTGGCAGCGTGTGAAAAGCGGCCCTAAACAAAGTTAGGGCTGTCTTCTGGGCCACCGCAAGCCAGGCTCATTATGATTCAATTTCCGCACCCATTGACCAGCTCAGGCTGCAGGCGCGTCTTTAATTTTCCACCCTCTGAGCCCAACTGTAAACTGAATGCAGACTGCAGCCTGCAGCCTGCAGATGGGCCTCATGCTGTGACAAATAAGCGAAGATTTTCATGGCATTTGGCAGTGTTTATCTGCTGCATTAGCACACGCACAATGCCGGTGGCCGAGATGCCAAAGCCCGGGCCATAGATTCTGTTGCAACGACTGCGGATTCCGTTGCCATTCAGCGATGGCTCGCATATTCGCGCATCGATGTTGGCCCCTTGGCCATCCGTTGGCTCTGGCGGACGGGCGGACGGGCGGCTTTGCAGCAGGGAGTTACGTGTGGCTGCCAGTGGAGGGGGCGCTTGTCCGTTGGCTTCCGCACAACATTTATCATATTTTGGGGTGCTGCTTTGCAACGCTACGCGCCAGTTCAAAGTCCAGCATTAAGTTCCAGGTATTTGCAACTTTTCGACAAAGGATTTTTGGCTGCAATCGCGGCCATAAATTACAAGAGCCTTGCCCCTTTGCTGTGTGTGTGTTGGCTGTGGCTACGGTGGCTACTGTGTCTACTTAGCGCATAATTAGCTGCATGAAGTTTGACAGAGGGGCGAGGTGGCCAAATTAGTGTTTTGAGAGAAAAATGTTTCGATGATAAATGTGGAAATAATGTTCCTGCTGAGGGGAACCTTAATCTTAAACAAGCCCCACCAATACCCATTAAGTAATCCGACCCTCCCCTCTCCATGCCACAGAAACAGAATAAATAAATCAAAAATCGTTAAGTAAATAAATAAAAGATCATTTAAGCAAATATAAATCAGAGAGGGAGAAATCGGGGAAAAGGAAAATGGAGTGGTAAAAAAAAGGAAATGTTGGCAACATCAGAGCGACCTTTTGTGATTGTCATCGGTGTTGTGCTGGTGTATTTGTGTGGTGTATCTGTGTATGTTGTTGGTTGTTTGGTTGTGTGCGTTTGTATCTGTGAGCTTTCATCGCTCGGTTGTTTGCACTCGAAGGCATTAAAAAGTTTTTCTTGTGAATAAACGTGAATGAAGTCGTGTGAAATCAATTGTAAACAGGGTATCAATACCAATCCAAACACTCGCACCCCGGCACATGTGTGTATTGGTGGTAAACAGTGCCGGGATAAAGAGGCGATAATCATAATCAGCTTGCCATACAAGTACACAGATTTGTGTGTGTATAGGTACATGTATGCACACCTGCCTTGGGGGTATTTGCTGAATATTCAGGGCACTCTGGCAGTTGGAATGCAATTGCAGCTCTGATGGCCAGCCTGAAACGAATAAATAAAATGCAGAAGGCCATAATTTAAAAGACAAAGGCCAGGGCCAGGCAGCAGCAGCAGCAGAAAAGATTCACTGCGACATACTAATATTGTAATCATAAATTTTCATAAACAATTTCGCTCGCCTGCAGTCCGATTCCTCGCTCTGCCTTGCCTCTGCCTACGGTCTACGGATCCGGATGCTGTTACCCGGAGACCACGACATTTATAATAATTAATTGTGCGCAAATATATGCCCCGCAAATGGTCAGCGGAGGCAGGCCAAAGTCGGTTTCAGTTCCAGTTCTAGTCCAGTTTAATGAAAGGTCCCCCTGCTTGGGCACCGCTAGCGCGCGGCAACTGCAAACTGTGAGTTATTTGTGTCGCCTCACACACACACACTGACTTGGGGCAGTGCAATAGAATTTACAGCCCTCGTTTTGGGGTCGCCACCCCGACGACCCGCGGTCACCAAAGGTGCGACACATAAACTCAAACGGATGGGCACGCCGAATAAAAAAACGTACCATACTTTTGTGCGTACAAAAGGGATGGTGTTCGGTGTCTGTGTTTGTGCTGTGAGTGTGCCTGTGTGTGAGTGGGGACTATCTAGCGGTAGCCATCTTCTTTCGGGTCCGCCGCGCCAAGCAAAAGCCAACAAATTGCAACATTTATTCTGCAAGATGAATGGTCGCTTGACAATTTATATGTGTGGCCATAATTTTGGCCTGCCTGGGACTGGGACTGGTACTGCTCCTAGTCCCATACCTCCCCTGTATCCCAGTATCCCGGAAACGGGGGCACAAGCCCTCGATCTCCGTACGGCCGTCCGCTCATAATGGCCAAAAATTAAAAACAGTAACCGCCAGAAGACGAAGCGACCGCTAGGGAAATGGCAATGTGTGAAATAAATTGCTAAATAAAATAAACGAGCAAACACACGGCGACAAATGAGGAAACCGCGAAACGACAAGAAGTTAAAAAAAAACAAAAAGGACAACGGAAAGCGGAGAATAGACAATGAATGGCCCAAGGAGCGACACCCCAAAAATAAACGCAATTAAAAGCGATAAAAATAAACGGAAGTGACTTTAATGGCAGAGGGCATTTAGTGGACGTGCTTGCTAGATATCAGGTGCCTTCAAGATAAACCATAAAATATGTTTACGATTTTAAAGTCACGATAGAGAAATAATTAAGCTTCACCTTTGCTAGACTAATAAAGATAAAATAACTAAAATTAATTTTGAAATGTAAAGCAAGGATTCTTATTGATCTAACTTTAATAAAGAAAGTGTGATGCCAACAATTAAAACTCTAGCAATCGATCTTGGTTAATGGACTCAGTGCATCGCTCTCCCCCCCCGAGGACTTTTCTTCACTTGCCGCCAAGAGCTGCGTGGCAAAGTCGCACTTCCGCTGCCTCGGTTTGGCTGGCGGCTTTTCGTCCTTATTTATGTTTTCCCTGCTCCATTTCATTATGCGCTGCTTTTCCAGCGCCGCCACTTGGACAGTTAATTTTGAATTGTCACCGAGCACGTTAGCCGCAACTCGAATCGCCGCAGCTGGAGGTAGGAAATCAGCTCGAGGAGCTCAAGGAGCAAGGGAGCCCAGGAGTTGGCAGTTCATTGTTATCGCCGTGTTATGCACATTCCCCGACAATTAACACGCGAGGCACTTGAGCAAACAGCGACGAGGACGACGGCGACGGCGATGGCGATGGCGACGACCAAGTGGCTGCATAAGCGATAAAACGTTCGATACACAATGTCCTGCTGCCGCCGGTCAAGTCCTGCTACTTACTGGCACAAAATTCAGGGAATTATCCGGGCGGGATGGGGAGTGCGTGTGCGCCTGTCTGCCTCCGGTTTGATTTATTTGGTTTTGCTTTCCTTTCCTTTCTTTTCCTTTCCATCGCTTATTTTTTTTCTCGTCGCTTTTCGTTTGTTAGGTATTTTTGTTTTGCTGCTTTTGTTAGCTAAGCCAACCCTGTAAACCTGCACACCTGTTGTTGTCCTTAGTCCTCCTTTGCGACATCGTCCTGCGTGGCCCGGAATTTAATTGCCCTTTGTTGTCGCTTTCGTCGTTGTCGTTTGTACGGCTCATTTATTTACATTTTGTTAACATAAACAATGCGTAAAAGTTCGATGGCTTTGGCCGACCAAGTGGGCGTGGTCAGATGATGGGGATGGGGGAGAGAGGTAGTGGGTTTCGGCCAGGATAATTTTGATTGCCTGCGCTTTTTGCCCGCTCCGAATGTGCGTGCGTGTTGGCCTGTTAATAAGCTGGGCCAACTATATATACGGAGCACTGGCCGCGGGTCAGTCGGCAGCTCGCCTCGGAAATTGGCCATTGTGGCGCCTAATGCGTGTGCCTAAATGTGTAGATAATTTATGCGTGGCATGTAAATATTGACATGGCCCAGAGCCAGCACCACCACCTCCGCACTCAGTGAAAGTCAATTAAAATGAATTTTCATTGAATGCCAAACGAGGCGAAGGTGAGAGCCGCTGAGGCGTGAATCCTGCAGCCAGCGGACTGCAAGACAAAGGCGAATAGCCGAGATGCAAAAGGAGAATTCCGAAAAATTTTCTGGGTGAAAACATCTAGAAAATTGCGCAATTTCCGGCGCCTGCAGATAGGCAACCCGAATTTATGCACAATACCCAAACTCGCACTCGCACTGGTCCGTTCTCTCTCTTTTTCTGGCTAGCACATTCATTAAAAGTCGAGTCCTGGCCAGCACATTGGGGAATCGCAACTAAATTAGTTGCAGAGCCAGTTATTACTGCAGTGCCGGGCCGCTCAGACCGACTAAGCCAAAAACGGAAACGAAACGATTCCGCACCAAAACAGAACATGGCCAGAGTTCGCTTTTCGGCCCTGGCCAATTTAAAGTTATTTGTAAATGCAACTAATTTGGCGTAGACAAAGGGGACTTCTTCGGGCCTTAATTATCAGCTCGGTTCTGCTCTGCTTCATCTGGTTGTTGTGTCAACCCTTTGTTGATTTCCTCCCGCCCCACCAGCCCTACCCCCCTTCTTGCCTTTCTCTTCCTCTTGGAAAAATGTACTTAATTAACATGCAACTGGATCATGGAGACTCAGTTTTGAGTTTCGTTTGAAAGGCGAGCGCCCGGCTGCCTCGTTGCCACTTTTGTTCCCGGCTCAGTTGGATCTGACAAGTATCGATGGAATTTTCATCTCGAGGCTCCAGTGTCCTTTGGTGCAAACGATAGCATTATGTTAACTAATAAGCTTTTTCCGTTTGCTCGCCAGTGTGATTGTAAAAAAGGATGAGAGAGAGAGAGAGTGTGTGTCCTTGTAACTACCTTATTTTATTATTAATGTTTTAAATACGAAAATGTAATCTTTTTATAAAGGTTTACCATACTTAAATAGTTATCCTGTCAATATAGTTAACAAACATGAGAATGGCAATCAATTGATGTCCAATTCCGGTGAATGCCTCTACTCAACTCTGAGGTGAGGTGGGCTGTGAATTGGGCCTGCGACTTGACATGATTGGAGAAAATGTTACCATGGTTTCCGGGGATAGGACATGGCGCAAGCGTCGCTGTGACGCCGTACCGGCAGCGGTAACCACAACAAGCAGAACAGGCGGCCGCTCGTCCTCGTTCCGCTTTCGTCCTCGCTGTCGTCGTCAATAAGTCAAAAGTTGGAATTTCATTATGCCAACCCGAAAGTAGGCAACGCATTTTGGCACACAAGCAGCGACGGAGGGTAACTGAAACTAAAACCAACTGCCGCGCCATTGGCTGATGTCCTGATGTCCTTACCCTCCACGGCCTACGCCCTTCCAGGCCGAGGACCACCCTTCACCCCCTCCTGCGAGAGACAACATGCGCTGCAAATTTGTCATTTTGCCAAACGTCTAGCGATGTGAGTTAGTAACCGACGACATCGACGAGGACGCGGAGGATAGGAGCCGCCGCCCGATTCGGTCCGGAAAAAAAAAACAGAGAGCCGAAACCAACTACTAGAACGGGAAGCAAATAAAAATTGAATAGCGAGCGGAACAGCCTGACATTGGCGGGGAGCGCAGGCTTTGGTTTCGAGGGGAGATCTCCAGGCCAGCGGTTGGGGTTTGGGCTTGGGTTTGGGTTTGGGGGTCTTCATGTTGCCAGCGCAAGTAGAAAATTAAATTCTTGTTTCGCACGTCATTTAAATTCGGCATAGCCAGGATATCGCGCTGTACAGTAGACATTGATATGAAGTACAAAGGTTTATAAGATGTCTTTCTTTATGCAATATTTCAATAAGAACTTAATGTTGTAAGCTCTTTTATTTCACGAATTCCTTTTTGATTTTAAGTAGTATTAGTTTGAATTGGAAACTTCTAAACTTTAAACTTTTTAAATTGTAAAGAATTTATTCATCTAAGAGTACCCACTGTACTTGTGTATCTATCTTCGCATCTATCCTGCGGACGCGAATGTCTTATCGACAGAAGCGTCGGTGGCAATGCGTTTAATTTCATTTGCGGCACTCGCAGCTTGGCAACCGCAGAATCAGCTGAAGGGAAAAAAAGCTAAAGCCAAAGCTGAATCTTCTGGTGGCTGGAGCCACCAATCGAGTCCGCTTGATTCGAGTCGACGGGGGCAAAGTTGGCCCGTTCCATTTGCAGTTGTTATTGAGACGGTGACAAGGCCGAGCTCCGAGCCGTCAGAATAAATGCAATCAGGCGTAAGCTCGCAAACAACTTCTAGCGATGGAGACAGAGATGGAGTGTGTGTGTGAATGTATTTAGGATGTATAATGATCTACAGTTGCCACCTAATGCCAACTGAAAGGCGTTAAGGGTTTAAGTGGGGACGACACGCCAACCATGAGGACACCGCCCGTGGAGCGACACTTTCAGCGGGAATCGAATGAATCCACGATTGTCGCAGTTGGCAGTTGTCGCCAAAGACAACAATTATCTGGTGGGAGGGGAAAAGAGGGCGTGGAGGGTTGGAAAATGGATCCGCTTGGTCACTGGCAATGAAGTCGCAAAGTCGTAAAAATTATTTTGTGACAAATCGTCCGCGTACGTGAGCCTCATTTAAATGCGTGAGTCCCAAAATGTTATTAACAATTCAACGGGCCATCTCACCCCAGCCGCTTGGATGGGAAATGGCTCCGGGCTGGGGTTCAAAGGCCAAGCCCAATTCGAAACCGCTGAAAAGTGCGCATCAACTATTTCAACTATTTTGCCACGCACATGTCCTCGAAGCTAACCCCACAATAGAATCCTGCACGCAGGAAATAGGACTTACTTTTGGTTCTTGGATATAAAAGACAAAATGAATTTTCTTTGTTTATAAAAAATAGATTTGAAATGTTTTCTAGTAGTATTTAATTCGAAAGATCCTAGAAGTAACTGATTAAAGTGATAATAATTGAATCCCGATTTACTTTCCGCTTTCTCCCAGTGCACTCTCGCCCCATCCCGCTGCCCCCTGTACATCGGGAATGCTAACAACAACGTGACATGGCTGAAGAAAAGGGCAAGTGGGATGAACTGGATTGGGTTCAGTCACTCGGCGAGTGATGTAATATGTAATATGCGACTATGACGAGGACTTGCTTAGCGCTCGCTAAGCTGTCGCCTGCATGTGCCGCCGTGCATGTGATATGAGGAGTCACTGTGCCGCCAACCGCCCATCCCCCCTGTAGGTCGGGGGGACATGGGGAACGTTTTAAAATAGCAAACGCCACTCTGGCAGCCGCCCGTCTCGCTGGTGCCATAAGCGGCAAATTGCGTGCCATGGAAAATTGTGCGTGAAATGTAAAATACACCCAGAGACCGGACCCGGACATGGACACATTGCATTGCGTGTTCTAGCCGTTGGCCCTGTTATGCCTAAGGCAAGCCCCTCCACACAGTTTTGGGGCGCGTCCCATCCGCTGCCATGTATCAGTGCACTTTGTGCCCCCCTTGCCGCGTTGCAGGCCGTCCTTTTAAGTAAATTAAGCATAAAAACGCAAAGTGGACGCCATTATGTCGCAGTGCGTCGGCATTGCCGTTGCTGTTGCCGTTCCTATAACCGTGTCAGTGTGAAAACGAGCTAGAGAATAAAAACCCTCTCGACTCTGCTGACACTTCAACGTTTTTCGCTATTGCCACTTTCTAATTTATTTATGGAATACGCACATGCCGGAGTCCTTGCAGGAGGAACCCCTTGCAAGTGCAGTTAAAGTGCGTGCAACAGTCCTTGTCTCGGAATGCCTTAACAAGGCTACTATTGGGCTATAGGAACTTCGAGTTGTAGGAACAATCAAGTTGTGCGAATTATGCAATAAAAGCCATAGGGAAATTACCCAAATCTTGGTCATGAAACAGTTCTTTTATGATTCCAAATTAGTTTCCAGCACTAAAGATAAGCGAGGAAATATTTTTAAATATTTTTCTTGAGTTTACTTTTCATAAAACCAACACTGAAGTTGATTTCTCACTTATTAATTTTATTGAAACTTTTAGATTTTTCTATTCATTTATTTCGTTTAGGAAAAGCTGGATAAATAAGAAGGATATATATGCTAATACCTGATAATAGGATTCTCTGCAGCAAAAATACCCATAAACTATTTTGACAAGTAATTCGCATGACAATGGGAAGGCTATAAAACGCACAAGTTTCACCGAGTTTGATGGACTTTGAATAAAATTAAAGTAAAGTACATTTTTCTGGCATATTTTCGCCTGGCAAACCATCCATGCCGCGACATAAATAGATATGATTTCATAAACTATTTGGGTTTAATGGATGCCCGGGCCAGCACCGGTTCCAGCGCCTCAGCACACAGTCTCCGCAAATTGATTACTTCTTTCACTCAATAAAAAGTTGACTGATCCCTCGGTCGAGGGCTGTGCCGGTCGTAAAATTGTCCATAAACTTTTTTCCACTTGTTTGGCAATTGTCTCCCAATGCTCGTTTAATTTTTTCAACACGGCGCGACTCCGCTGGCTTTTCATATCGTGGCAAATGACTATTAGGCGATGTAACGAGTGGCCCATTGTCTTGGGCAAACAATGCGTAACGGAAGTTTGTCATTTACCAGAGCGGCGGCGGCAAGGAGCAGGAAGTCGACGACGCATTGATTAGCGCGTGCCATTTGCCTATCATAAATGTCATAAATTGATTGTCGTAAAGAAATGTCAACGAGGAAGTTTATTTGTTTTATGCGCGTAGCGGTGGGGGCAAAGTCGGAGCAGCGTTTTACAGTCACTAAAATCGACATACAATACGCTATGAATTTCTCCAGGGCCATTTGCGTAATGAGCAAGTGACGTTGGGCCATAAAAGGGTTACCAACTCCCTAGTACCCTTGTATTCCCTTTTAAACCCCACCACCCCACCACCCCACCCAAAATCAATGGCGCGCCCACATGGCGTATACGCAATTTAATAGCCGCAAATATTGGAGACAAAAATGGAATGATTGACGCTCAACGAAGGTGGCTTTTTTGGGCTTTTCAAATTGTCACGCTAATTGTGGAACATGTGGGCGTGGCCGGGGGCCCTTTTTATTGTCAAATTGATTGTTTTTTTGTTTTTGGAAGAGGGGATGTCGTTTGACGTTAGGTTTATGCAAAAGCAACAGAACGAGGAGCGTGTTTCGTGCTGGCTGTCATGTTAAATTCATGACACTTTGTGACTGAGCCCGTAATTGATTAACTTTGATTTGGAATTGTTTTCGACTGGCCAAAGTTCACTTGCATGCCGAAACCACCGCCGCATCCGCATTCGCATAGTTATCCGCATGTAAATACATGGTAAACAAGTCAACAATCCGTTTACGAAAAAAGGCCAAATTAAATCCGGGCCCCACTCTGGGGTCAGAATGGAAATTTACGCTTGCATTTCAAAATACGTAATTTCGCACATGGCCAGGCAATCCTAGTTGTGTATATTTTTGTGGCTCGGCTTCCTTCGCCGCTAGTGTGGGGTGGAGGGGAGTAAATAAAACATTAATCCATAAATATTTCATTTTGGCTTTTTTCACATGACGAAATGCCCCCCGGCTGAGCAATGGGAATAATGCCTTTCGACAGAGCACAAAACTTCTTAGCCAAATGCGTTTTATTAATCAATGTGTGGGTGTGCGCCGTACACTCGTGTGTCGTGTTTGCGGATCTGTGAGCTCACTTGCCACTTGACTGCATTCACACACAGGACACACAGACACAGAGCAGTCCTTCGAATGTGCTTACATATTCATAAATGCATAAATTGAAGGTAAATTCGAAAGGAAAACATTTCGCATCAGTTTATATTAAAAGTTTGCCTCCACTCGTCCTCTGCCTGTGCTTCGCCTCTTTCCTGTGTATTTTTCTTATGGCCATCACCATCTCCATCTCCGTCTCTCTCTTTCTCTTTGTTGTTTGCTTTTAATTTTCGAATTTTGAAATAATGCCTGCAGTTATTTGCTTAAGTGTGCGTATAAAAATCAAGTATACGCACTGATAACATGCCTCTGTAGTCCATTTCGAGTTTCCAGCTGCTTTCGCCTTGAGTTTCGAGCAGAACAAAGGTCGGAGCCTGGAAGTATCTCGGTTTCTGCATAGGCAGACACAGATGCAGATGCCGATGCCTGCAACGATAGCGCCTCCGAGCCGAGCACAAACATCGGACTCTGTTGCCATTTAATTAATTAACAATGAACGGAGAATGTATCGATGGAAATAATGCCCAAAATGCAGCTCGAAAAATGCACCAATTAAACGAAGAAAGCTGGGCAAATAAGGCCAGCAAAATCGACCAATTAGTTCGAACTAAAGTCAATCTGCGATGGCGAAGGAATAACTGAAACATTTCATGGATAAGCCAAATCTTTTCTCCGGCGAAAGAATGCGCAACTAACTAATCTAATTAGGCAAGCAGGGCAAACATTGAGGGGTGTCTGCGTGAGTCTCATAAAATGAATTTTATGACAATGCATAAAAATGTTGAATAGAATTAATGAGCAAAAATTAGACATTAGATGGGCAGGGCAGACAAACAACCCAGTGGACCGCAATCCTGCGACCACCACTCAAGCATTCAATGACCGCAATTGACATTTATGTGTGGCGGAGCGACGGAGAGCCAAGGATAATCGAAATAAAATGCAATTAATTGAATTTATTGTTGCATTTACTGCCCCTAAACTCAGGCCCTATAGTGTTATCGATATGAACACAGTCCAAGGACTGAAGTAAGAGTAATTGGAAATTTCTCTTCCTAAAAACTTGCTTGGAAAAATTCTAAGAACTATATAAAGAGTTTTTAATTTCTTTTGCTAGCTTAGTTATTTGTTTTCAGTGAAAATAAACACACATTTTAATATGAAGAAATTAAAAAAAAAACACATATCCCCAAACAAGAGTAAAAATAAAAAAACAAAGCTAGACAGCGGCTGTCAGTTCTTTTCACAGTGCAGCGACAAATTTATGAGCTTTAAATTACACTTGTCCCTTCCCCATAAATCATAATGCTGCGACAGACAGCCGGGAATGATATGAGTTTGGTCTTGTGAAGAATCCAGGGAATATTCACATGTATTTCTGATATTGGCCGCATGGCAAGTGTTTTGGATGCGCCGGCAAACACAAATGCCAACTCAAACTGCCGGAGTCCGGGTCCTGCCTTGAGTCCCTAGCCCATTCCTGTTCCTATTCCTGCTCATATCCCTATTCGCATTCGTATTCCAATTCCTGTTGCAATCCCAAATCGAGTCGCCGGCCTTTGTGCATTGCCACTGACCATTCATCCGGCTCGTTCACTTGCACGTCGTCGTATTCATTCCTTTTGCCACGGTTGCACATTGTCACCGGAAGTGGCACACAACCGCACAGCACAAACACATATATACAGTGTGGACAGTGGACAGAGGACAGTATCCCGGGACCATTCCCATTCCAGTGCCAGTGTCATTTAGCCGTTGACATGGCAGCCAACCAACTTCCTTCGACTTTGGCCAGCTGCCGCTTGGCTTTTCAACACCGCAAGAAAAACTGTCATTGAAAGGGAAAACTATATATTTCTTAGATACCTATTTTGATACTCGTTCAAAGAGATTAAAATGCTTAGCACGTTATTAAAGAAAGAGAATTTAAGTATCCATAATACAGCTTCTTTTTCACAGTGCACCCACTCCCCTGCTGTGCTGCTCCACTTCTCACATTGCCATTGCAAATTCTATGCAGTTTCTTATTCTGTTTATATGGCAGACAGCATTGGCATGCAACGCATGCGTGTGGCACATGCCACACATGTCGTGTCCAGCTTGGAAGGCTCCTTCTGCAGCTCCTGCTGGTGCTCCATCAGCTCTGGGCCCCGCTCCTGGTGCTGTTCCAAGCTGCATGCTGTTGAGTTTCATGAAGTGTTTGCGGCTTTGTCGGACAACAGCGACATCTTCTACCCCACCACGACATTAACGTCAACGGATGGGCAACGGGAGATGCTAAAAGCGATTAAAGTTTTTCGTGGAACCGAACAAGCCCGATGATCATCATCATTAGGGATATACGATGCGCCCGGGTCGGGGCTGGTTTTTATGCCACGCATTACGGTCATAATCCAGGGACCACAGGACACGGCCACCGAGGGCCATCAAAATGCTGCAAGGTCCCTCATAAAGTGCATAACTAAAGCGCAGTCTTAGACCTCACATTCATAGGTGCACAATGGCTTGGGCTTACCTCATTGCACTGAGCCCCAACTATACCCCAGATACCACCCCCCTTTTCCATATCTTGGCCTTTATTAGATGTCACGTTTTTGTTGTTGTATATGTAGTTTTGTGGCTTTGCGGTTGGGTGATAAATTTCATTGTCTTCGCCGCTCCTACTGCTGCTGCTTCTTGATCTCCGCCTTTTTTTCTCATTCATCTACGTCCTTCGAGCCATATCAGCAGGAGTTATCCGAGTGAGCGACTTGAGGGCCTTCGCATTGGTAACATAACCAGAACTAAATATGGTCCATACACAGCGGAAAACGAATATTAAAGATTCAATTGACATCAATTAGGAGCTCGCCTCATCTGGTAAATGCGTGGTATTTCTGTAACACCAAAGCATTAAAAATATATGCTTTAATCTAATAAAATAATTTGAATCCCTTAATATTTGGCCTGAAAAAATTTTACATTTTAATCAGCAGTTAAAACACTTCTACTTTCTTCATTTATTATTCAATCTCTAAGCAATAAAGCCTCAAAATCTTTATTGAAAAATATTTCTTTATTATTTTACTTTGCTACGATAATATGTTCTTTAGTTTAATTAAACCATTTGACTAATTTATAAATAGTTCCTCCTGTGTAGCTTCTGTCATGTGTGCCATCGGTCGGATTCAACAAATGACACAAAACTGCCAAACCAAATCACTATGAATGTCGCTTGAGTTTCGTCATTCGGACCAAAGTTGTTTCCTCTCAATCTTCCTGCCTCCTCTGGCCAGCCCTGGTCCTGGCCACCAGTTCACCCCTTCCCTAACGAATTTTGACAGGTGCCATTATTAGTTCAGCACTCTGGTATTTTTTGCGGTTGCTCCGCTCTTGTGGTTTTTTTCGCCTGGTTTTTGGAACTCGGTTGGATTTGGGTTTGGCTTTGTTTTTGCGCGCTCTGTCCCCGTGCGTTCTAGAGTTTTATGACCATAAGAGTTTTACTCCTCAGATAGATGACAGCAATAAAAGTGCGCACAGACACGGGGACCTTGATGCGGCACGGTCGTTTTATCACACGAACACACATTGCTCATACGCAACGGTGGCCACAGGCTTCCGCCTTCCTTTGGCCTCGCTGGCTGCACTAATTAAACTTGTGCCCGCCTCTTATTATGGCTGCATTGCATGGCATCGGTTAATGTGAGTTACACGACATGCCACACACACAAACACACCGCATACGGCCGCCGCGCACGGCCGCACACCCACAGCCGAGGGCTGTCCACCTGTTTTTATGTTGCGGCCGCATTGTCTCTCAGGTGGAAGGCTCTGCAGCAGGGGCGTTAAGCATTTATGTGTGCGCGTCTAATTAAAATAAGTTCGCATGGCAATGGCACTTCAAAGTCTAAATTGTCCTTATGGCTTACTTCGCCCCAGCTGCGCCGAGCCCAAGGCGCTGCGGACCAATCGCCATGCGGTCCAGCCACCGTGGACCTGGTAGCCGTCCTGCCGCCAGATATATGTAATTATAATATTTTTTATTAGCTCATCTGATACGGCGGCAAACAGGAAAATAACATAAATTCCGCTACCCGTGCCTCTGAGCTGTGGCGATGTCCTTTAGGTTCAGCAGCTTTGATTTTAAGAGAAGTCCTTGAACGTTAAGAGGATGTGATGTTCGTTCGATGCTCTTTTTTGTAAAATATTTAGCATTAGTACTTATATAATATTTAAAAACAAAAAATTAATCTTAATTATAAAACCTAAAATAAAAACATATTTATTTTAATATAAATATCGAGCCGCTTCGTATTGTTAATCAAATCGTTTTGGTGATAGAGTATTAAAAAGTTTCGACACAATGCTTCCGTGCTCACCTGGCGTTGTTTGTATCTTTTTGTGCTGGTCGCATTGTTTGTTATAAATTTTAATATACTAAGTATATATATGTTGCAGGCAGCACCAACAGCAGCGGCCACAATGCTGCCACGCCCCTTTGCCCTAAAAGAGGAGAAACAGAGGCGGCTTCAGCTGCTGTTTTTTATCCACGTGGCTGTCCGAAAGTCCCCGCCGTTCCGGTGTCCCCCCTGAGTTGATAATATAAATGGAAAAACGAAAGGTCGACATTTATTATGAGGCTTTATCAGCAGAGGACATTTGTTCTGTTTTGTGTTATGAGCCGAGGATATTCGGCTGCTTGTAACGATGCAGGACACTCTGGGCAGGTCCTGTTTCCTCCCCGATTGCCGCCGATGCTGCTGATGTTTGTCTGCGAAAATTGTTTGCTTCATTATGTCCCGAGTTGCGGTTGTCCAAGGACGAGCAAGAGCAAGGACGAGGGTACGTGTTTTCCTTGGGGTGGCATCTGTATCAGTTAGCAGTCATAAGCGTCCGGTAATATGCCACAAAAAAAGATCAGGTCCGATTCTACATAGGCCATAAATTACAGGTGCTTTAAATGTTAATGAGTCCGTGTATTGGAGACTTTCGCTCACCGCTCAACCCAATTAGACCTTATGTAGCGTACAAATCACAAATGCATGTCTCCTGCCAGCCGCATTGTTGCTCCTGTTCGTCCTACTCGTCCTGTTGAGTGCCTAATCTGCTGGCATGAGGATATCGCAGGGATATGTGCCAGGATATATGCTGTACAGACGGAGCCACTAGACTGGCAGCCAGCTCTGCATGCGGTCGTGCTGAGCGTAAAAATCTTCAGTGCCCTGCTATTTGCGCATTTCCGGTTTCCGTCGCACAGCTGCACGTCCTGTCGCCCCCCGCCGCCTCCAGCCAGCTTGTGGCTCTAGCTGACATCCTGCTGCAGCTGCTGCTGATACATTCTTTATATTCTGCAAATATCCTGTTATGCAGAAAATGCTCCTTACTCCCGTGTCGTCTTAGTGGAGGCGACAGGCTTTCAGCCATGGGAATTATTAACTAAACATGCCGTCAGAAGAGGCAATAGAGTAAGCTCAGGCATCCTTAGCTTCAATAAGCAGGAGTATCTTTATCTTTCTCTTCAGGAACAATTAAAAAACCTTATATAACATAATTCAAGGTATTTAAAACAATGTACATTGTACAATATTTAATTCTTTATATCAGTAAAGCCAACAAAGCATATTACCAATAATATAAGTAACCAAATAACCAAATCAGTGCAAAATACAGCTGCGATTTCTCGTACAATTCCAAATACATATATGTGGAAAAACTCTGCTAGGGAAATGTACTTAGCCGTGTGTACACAGCATTTCCAAGTCAAACAATCTATTTTTTTCCCCCATCTATTGCCCGGGCAAAGTTGAAGAAAGCAATAGCTTGGATTTCACTTTTTATGCTTTCTTATTTTTTTTTAGGCGATGGAAACTCAAGCCAACATGTGCACGCCTCCGAGAGGCAAACGGAAGCAAGACGAGGGTAGCGGATGACACAGTGAAATCAAAGTCAAATGTAAGTAAATAAAACATATTGTTTCTCTTATAGGAAGACATTTTGCAAAATTACTCCGATTTGCAATGCAAATCAAACATAGCGCCATTATTTTGCTCACACGCACCATCCCCGGTCCCAGGGAAAGTGGGAGTGAAAGTGAAACCCCGACGCATATGTTGCTTAAAAATGCAGCCATCATGGAGTCACATTTACACGGTCCTGTGTTCCTGTGATCCTGTGTGTGTGTCTCTTTCGGCTCGAAATCCTTGTGATAATAGACACACTCGCACACCCAAACTGGCGCACGCATACAATAAATATAAATGGGTGGCCGTATCTGTGTGGGAGTCTGCTGCTTTTAACCTGCGGCAGAATGCGGAAAAGGACGCGAAAAAATACAACTCAGTAACCCAAAGTACTATGTAGTGTCACGACCATTCCATACTCAGCTATTTGATTTTCTAGTTAAGGAAAAAGTAAAAGAAAAAATATCCCTTAAAAAAATAAAAAATAACTATTTAAGGGCTGACTTTCCAATGTGCTTCTAAAATCTATTACATTAAAAAAACTTAATTTATTCCTAACCTTGTTCCTTAATTTCACCTGCAGAATATATCCTTGCCCACTGCTAGGTAGTAAAAAGGGACGCCATCAGTCGCGACAACAAAAAATAACATACAAAAAAAATGAAATAGAATTGGCAAAAAATATGTTTAAAACATTTTTCTCCGCTTTGCATTTTTTTCCATTCCATTTTCCGTTGCCGTTGCCGGTCGCTGGTGCCGCCGCTTTCCCTTCAGCATTTTGTCGTTGTTCTGTTTTTGTAAATTTTTGATTTGTTATTGTTGCACGTGTTGTCTTTTGCCTTTGTTATGACAATCCATCCTTGGCGGCCCAACTGCGAGGCAGGTGGCCCGTGACTCGCTCCTTGTGCAGATACTTTTTTGTGTGTGCCCCATCCGGGGCATAAATGTTTTTAACGAACTCACCTGTGGGGCATACGCATAAGTAGCAGAACGTCTTCCTCATGTCACCTGAGTAAATGGAAAGCGAGTCTAAAAACAACAGCAGATAGGGATATGGCCAAGAGCCCCCAGGGAAATAAGGAACCAGCCATATGGAGAAGATCATAAAGCAAAAATTAAACATATCGGGGAATCATCTAGGTGGAATTTATGGAAATATATATATTTTTACTAAACTGTAAACTAAAACTGTATAGAAATTTTTAATAAAATGTTTTGAGTACCTTTTAAAATTTGTTTGTATTTTAAGGTTAAAAAAAACTGAATATTTTTGATGAAATCAACAAACTGCTTCCAAAATTCTGACTAAAATATCCTTCAAGGGTACAAAAAAGAATGTTTTATAAACAGAAGCACCATAATATCCTTTATAATATCCACTGACAGCTACCAGTTCCTTCAAGCTACCTTTAAAGATTCCACAAATAAAAAACGAAAACACATTTTGGTCAGATTATTTTTACAAAATTTTTTTTGTTCGTTTTTATTTGTTTTCTTTCAATATATTTATGTATACATAATATAATTTTTGTTGTTTATTCGGTATATTTACTTATTTTCATCATCATTTCTGTGTTGCAGTTGTTCTTTGTTTTTCCATCTTGTTATTACACTCTTGTCTCTGTATTATTTTTATATTTTTTGTTTGGTTTTTTTTCTTTTTTATTTGGGTTTCTCTGCCGTCACCTAAGTATAATTTCTCTATGCACTTCGCCTCCCCCCCGACAGTGGGATGGGAAGGGGGTCACCCAGCGTCTAGCTCTAAAACCTTTCCTACTTATTGTGGCATCCGCTCCCCCTGCTCCTCCTCTCATCATCATCATCATCATCGAGATCATCCCGATGAGGAGGTCCTGGCCACTCTGCTCCGCTGACATTGTTGTATAATATTTCGCTTGCATTTTGCAGCTAGCTGGATTTTGTTATTATTAGTTTGTTTGTTTTTTTTTTTTTTGCTTTTCGTTTGGAGTTCTCTGGTGCGTTGGTATACAAATACGCAACCAAATTCCCCAGGATTTTATTTCATTGTTTCTCAACTATAAATATTTTCCTTTTGAATTTTTTGTTATGCTTAATTTGATTAACTCTTTTAATATTCGTTACGTTGTTTCACTTGTGTGTTTTCTTATGCAAATGCTGTTTGTTTGGGTGTATGTTTTGTGTGATTTCAGATGCCGTATTTATATATATATATGTATATATACGTATATATATAGTGTATATTTAATACTTAGCTTATGCATTAGGTTTTCAATTTCGGCTTTGTTCTTGCTGTGGTTGTTGTTTGGTTTTGTTTTGTTTGTTTGGTTGTTTGTTTATGTTGTTCGGCCCTCACATTCCGCTACAATGTTTTTCGATTTTTTCATTCTGTTTGCCCTTCGTCCTTGTGTCTTCTAGTCCTTGTCCTAAAACACACTCAAACATGCTTAAATTTCTACAAAATATTTGCAATACTGCAGTCGATATCTATACTTTGTTTACTTTAGTTATTTGCTATTTACTTATCATATTTTACGTCTGTATATATATATCGATATCTGTTTTATGCAATGTGTATGTGTGAGTGTGTTTGTGTGTTTGTTTACTCTGTGTCCTGTGTCTGCATGTGTGATTGTGTGAGTGTTGTCCTGTCCTCGTATCGAATGCCTTTCAAAACTTTTCTGGTTTTAGCTTTCGTTTTTCCTTTGATGTTTGTTTTGTTAGCAGCTTTTGGTTGTTTGCTCATCGTTTGATTTTTTCTACATTTGCATTTGATTTGTTTACAATCTTAGTGTAATTTTAATTGCATAACATGCCCCCGCCTCGTACTGCAATCCGTCTGGTTTATTGCACAAATATATATCCTGGCCTGTCTGTCTGGATTAAATGGATTTATCATAGCTTGGTTCCAACGGTGCTCGTGGCTAGTTTATTCGGATTTTACTTTAATGGCTAATATTTTGTTCTGCTCGATTTACAAATAATATTGGGTTTATCCCACTGGAAATTATACTCCCCTCGCTCCGATCTGTGGCTCCAAACCCGCTCTCAGAACTCAGATGGATAGTATGCATTGCCATTTACCTAGGGGGTCGGCCTGCCTGCATGTATGTAAATATATACGGTATAGAATATATATATATATATATATATATATGTATATATATATATAATCTGTGTACTTGTTTGTAGCTTAGATAATACTTTATTTGATTGATTTTCGGTTTCGCCTTGCTGCAACTTGATCTCGTTAAAATTTGTTTTCCGTTCGGTTTAATTAATGCTACTATTTGCCACCGTTGTCGCGTTGCGTGTGGTAAAATTTAGCTAACTGCTCCTGTATCAGCATTCCAGTTAATTACACTTCGAATTGACTAATTGGTAATTGTAGTTTATGGTTAATAACTGCAATCGTTTCAGTGTGTGGTGGCGGCCGGCTTTGAACTCTAACCAAATTAGAAACTCAAAGCGAATGATGCGGAATTGAATTATGTTTGACTAATGCCTGAAATGGACTCCTAACTGGTTTGATCGGAACAGAACCTGAGTTGATGACTGGCAATTATAATAATAATAATAATAATAATAATTATCGGGCCATATATAGTGCAGCTACAGATCGCTTTCTATACTTTCTTAAGACCGAATGCTTCTACCAGGATAGCTAGATCCTCGGCTGCTTCTGTGACGTGGGTTTCCTTGTGTATAAATACTTTGTATATATATATATATAGACGTATATAAATGACTTAGCACATCTTGTTTAGTTATTACACAACATAAATACATACAGTTACAGCTGTTAATTATATATATTCTTTATATTTGTTAATATTATTTACTTCGTCGTCTTTGTCAGCTTGTTAGATCCTTTACGTTCCGCCATTTATTCTTATTTAGTTTCCAACTCTTCACTATTTCTACGTGCCAACTACCCATTTTAACTCTTTACTGATATGTAGCGCAAACATTAACAAACAAACCGATAATATTTTTTTGTTTTATTTTCATTTTCCTCCTTTTGCCTTAACTATAAACTGTTTCTCTTACAAATGTTTGGTTTTCTCCTAGCCAAAAGTTTGTTTCCTGCAAAACTGTTTTTTTTTTTTGGTTGATTATTTTGGTTTTATTATTTTCTTTCCTTTATTTCTTTTTTCGTTTGGTCAACAACATTTCAATTTATTTTTTTTGTTCTCGCTTAACAAAATTTCTAAAAAATAAAATAACAACACAAAATGCATTTGTCAGCTTCAATTGCATCATGACGACCCAATCCCGCCCTCTTTAAAATCACATCTACATCTAAGTCGCTTGCCTCGCGCCTCGTAGTTCCTCTAATTTCTAGTGCTAAAAACATTTAAATATACAGTACGACAGCCGCTACTGGCTACGGTTACGGGTACATGTTCCGTTTGTGTTCGTGTCCAGTGATCCTGCGATCCTGTGATCCTCTGATCCTGGCTAAAATTCGGTGATCATACTGAGTGAGCGCATTCTACCAACTAACACGGTGTGTGTGTGTGGGGGGGGAGAGGGGGTATTATCGATAGACATTTACTGGTGTTCGGGCCACACCCACGTAGCTAAATGCTTGGCTCCGCTTCTGCGAAAAATTCCACTAAAAAATGACATAACAAACTCAACGCTGCCACGCTGCCTGCCACAGTCGCCGGGGAATGGGGCGTGTCAAATGCAAATCAAGCGTTCGTCCTTTGTGACTTAATTGTCCGATTCGTACGAGGACGAACTGCAAGTTGCGAATGGCGATTGCGAATCCGATTACGTATGAGTATTGTATTGCTATTTCTATTACTTGGGATTTTTGCTTTTGTTTGTGGCTGCCACCGTCTAAATTGGCTTCCATTTTGAACATCTAGTTGTTGTGATTTATCATCGAACGCAGTGACAACACAATATACAATTAATATAATTTACCATACGATGATGCTCCCATTAGTTTTCCTCCTGCGCTGCGTGTCAGAGCGTAAGGGTGTCCTTGGGGGAATGTGTGAGTGTGGGTATTTGCTATCAATACGGTTCGACGAGTGTGTGTGTTTGGGTGTGTGTTATACATATAAGCATGTTCGTTTAATGCATACGCTGTATACTCTATGTTCTTATCAACCATCGCTATGTCTATGCATTACCACTTTACATTTATATATATATATACTCTACACGTTAGTTTTATTCCTCTTACGACTATTTTTATGTTTCACATTAATGTACTGCCTCTGAAAAACTCTGTCTCTGCCGTGTGTCCTCGAGTGTCCCAGAGTTCCTGCTCGATCTTTGTGTGCGTGTGTCGTCTATAAGTTGATTAATGCTTGCTGTTAGGTATTGTGTCTGAGTCTGTGTCAGTTTCTCTCTGTCTGCGTATGCGTACCATACATATGTTGTGTGTCTGCGAGGGTCCTTTCTCTCACTGCCTCCTGGATACTCGTAATTCGTTAAACTCTGTCTTTCTGGCTGGGCTGCAAGTGTGTTTATTGGCTTATATGATTAGGCGATAATATCTACTTTATTACGGCTATGCTCGATTAGCTAATATCAATTAATATCATTCGATGGCATACTTTGATTGTTTTCAATATATTTTACTTGTGTTGGGGAGGGAGTTGACCTCTCTCTATATGTTACTTTTTGTTTTTATATATATACTTTTAGCTACTTGGATATTCTGTTTGGTTATCGGTTCGGTTTCAGTTTGGTTTGGGATGCATTTCCTTTTTTCTTTTTTGTTTGGATCGATTTCGCTTTCGTTTGGCCTAAACTAACACAACAAATTTGCAGCTAACCATTCCTCTTCTGGCAACTGAAATAAAACCATAAACGCATCATGTACATTGGTTATAACGAGAGTGAGTGTTGGTTTCAGGGGGTAATTCTGGGCATTATTCGTTGGAGGGAAACATTTTTGAAACATTTTGCGGGTCTGCTTTGTACATGGCTCTCGTCTGGATTGTTGAAAGTGATGCGAAAATTTGGATCGTTTATGTGTAAAACGGGAGGCGAGTTTCAAGCAAATTAAACACCTGCCTGAGGGAGGTCCTGCTTATTCCCGCCAAGTTAGCTAAGGATGCGAGAGAGAGATAGAGGGGTGAGGGGTGGCTGGACTCTGATCTTCCTGGACTTGTATTTTAATAAGTAGTTGTACTCAGATACTTTGAAGTTCGAACTGCGAGTGCTGTGAGACTGAGACTGTGTTTGTGTGTTCGAGTGTTCGAGTGTTGTTGCTGTGCGTGTGTAGGAACCTGTTTCAATTTTCGACTTCTGATCGATCACAAATCAAAGAACGATTGTTGCATCGGTGTGAGTGCGTGAACTTTCAGTTGCATTCGATAGGAAATGATAGCAGGACATGGCGAGTGGCCCGATTTTGGCAGTTGTTTCTAAGCGATATATTCACTAAAATATCCATCCGTTTTCTATCATAGTTATAGGCACTAGTGCTATGTGAGTGTCAGCGTGTGTGAGTGGGTGGAGTGTGTGGATTGTGTGTGCTAAGCTAGAACCAAACTGCGCAGAAAAGTAGGCAATATAAAATGATGCGGGTTCTGCTGTGAGAAGGATGTTGGGGATGTGGTTAATGGGGATGGGGCTAAAGGGTTGTTTGTTTGCCTGTCTACCAACACATACACACACACAAACTCAAATATTGTTTTCCATGTGTGTGTGCGTGTGCGTGTAATTAATTTTAACGCATTTTTAATTATGTTTATTTTAATTTAATGTCGCGACTGTTGGAATGTGTAAATGTGAATGTTTGATTTAGGCTGCAGCTACAACCCTCTCGATTCGCGTCCTCCCTGGACCAAATTATATTCCCCCTTTTTTTCGTATTTGTTGGCCTACTTCCTTCAATTAATTATTGTTATTATTTTTTCCCCCACACATTTACATAAAGCATTAAAATATGTTTTTGCGTAATGTCGGTGTGATGATGTTCGGCTGATGGTGTTTCTGTCTGTGTGCTGGTGTTGTGGTGTAAGCAACTAGGGTTTAAAATATTTCGTTCGCCTTCTTAGCTTTTTGCATATACATATAATTGTTTGCCTGGCCTGGCCCCGGTCTTAGACGACGGCGGGGCGCTGACAGATATCTATGCTCTAGTTATATATTTAGATATATAATTAGTGTGTATATATATATATATTAATATGGGTGTGTGTCGTGGCTGTGTAATTTTTATTTAGCTTTTGGTTAGGGTATCGCATTCGCTGTTGCTTTTGCCTGGCTTTGCTTTTGTTTTTTTTTTTGCTTGTTTCTGGGGTGCAGCTCTCTAAAATCGCCAAACTTCGAGTTGCCATCAATTGTTTTGCAATTTGTGTTCTGCGCTTCGCATTGTATTTACAGCTCGGTTTGGTTTTGTTTCTGTTTCAGAAAATTGCAGCTGTACTTAAAAATTTTGGTTTGGTTTTCGGTATTTTTGGCTTTTTGCGTTTACTGTGCCTGCAAGAGTAAAGGATAAACCTTAAAAAATAATATGGGTGTTAGTAAGTAATTGGAAAAAAGTAGTAATCGGAATAAAAGTAATTGTAATGCAGAAAAAGTGTGTGCAGCGATGGCAAATTTTCCCCCTCTACAACAATAACAACAACTATTTTTGATAGGCAATAATAAATTCAGTTTTCCCCTGGTCACCATCCACAGAATTTTGAATTATGCTAGCACACAGAAGATTAACAAATAAAGCGCACAAACAAATTGGCAAACACTAGGCACGCATATTGGCTGGCTGGCTGGCAGAAAGGATAATGCTAATGCTGAAATATATAAGTTTAGCCACAACGAATTTACGATAGCAAAGAGTATTAAGCAATTCATGCAATGCAAACAGAAGCTCTGGGCAAAACCCTTAATATTTTAATACAGGAAAAAAAGGATAGGATAAACAAAAAACAGGCAATTCTAAATAAACGAATATTTATTTATTTTAATATTCGAAATTGAATTCATTCAGTCCACCCCTTCCCACCCCCTTCTTATTTAATCAAAAAAACATGCATGCATATTGACAGATTACAATTGTCTCTGCCCACATTCGATATTCAAATGCAAAAGAATAACATTAGCAGGCAAAGGCATACGGATGGCGATGGAATATTTTGATAGCAGCCGGAAATATGTACGCATTTGGAGTGCACACAGCTGCAGAACAAACAACCCATCGCACACTAACGAACCGAACGAACGAATCGAATCGACTCGCATCGCATCGAATAAAAGAATCCAAAATACATTCAAAACTTTCAACAAACGCAGGAGAGATGCACGAAAAATGTTTCAATGTGTCAGTCCCGGCAGCGTTCACTAGTATCTGTGTATCTGAACCCGTGCCGGTATCTGTATCTGTTTCTGTTTCTGTATCTGAGTATATATCTTCGGGGGGACACGTACCTGTGGGCTCACTTGGAACTGCTGTATCGGATAGGCCACCACGCCGGCGGCCTGCGGAATGGCGGTGCCAGCCACGCCCGTTGCCATCTGCTGGGCAGGTGAGATCTGTGCCTGGGTGACGCCTTGCCAGGTGGCAGGAATCTGCACTCCCATGCTGCAACGATAGTAGGAATAAACCAAATATGAGCACACGCTGAGAAACCAGTAAAAATATAGAATTTAAATATTTTATTTTATAATTATCCACACTTATAAATATCTTATTTTTTTCCTATTAGTATTTATATATTTCGTAATATTAAATATATATTAAATATCCCATTTGTAGTCTAGTTTTTCCAAGTGCTGCAGTGCTGCTGCCGCATTAACTACACTCGCTGATCCGTCCGTGGCAAGTCTCTGGAGCATGATGTGCGCCACAATTACCACGGACGTAGGGAGGGTGGTGGGAATATGGTGGCACCGACAGCCAGGACCGCCAGGACATGCAAGTAAGGGGGCGGAAAACGAAATTTACGCGACTGCGATGCAAATAGCACGTTATGTTGACAGCCCGACGGACGCGGAAATGTATTTCATACGGCCGCAGATGAACGACGGTGCAAATGAAAAACTTTCGCAATTAGCAAATGAATTCAGCCATCCGTCATGCTGTCGTTGTCGTTGTTGGTGTTGGGTGTTGGATGTTGGATGTTGGTATTGGTGTCGCTTCTGGTGTTCAGCTGCTCCTCTTGTTGTTTCTGCCGATCCCCGGTGGCGGTTCAATCATTGCATAAAGTACACAACAGAAGAGGGTCGAAGTGAATTCCTCTTCATGCACAGAGGGAAAAGTAGCAACGACTATTTATATACTCTTAATTATTAACTACATATTTTTCTATTTCTTAAAGGTAAATTAAGTTATTATAAAAGCGAAAATCTATTATAAATAATAACAAATATATTTCAGTAATATAATTAAAATTAAATACTGAATTTAATTATTTGTTAACCAAATTTAAATTATAAATCAGCTAACCAATCACTTTTCCCCTCAATGCTCTATCGAAACACTTGCTCCAATCCAGCAAATACAATTGAACGCTAATTCAGTGGTAATCGAGACCTAAGCCCCATCCTTAATCCTACTCCATCCCTACTCACCCCATGTAGCCCTGCTGGTAGCCACCGTATTGTCCAAAGTGGTAGCCTTGGATGCCCTGCAGGAACTGGTTCTGCACAGCGGCTGCACTGGCCGCCGCCGGAGTCACAGCAGCCGCCGTGGCCGAGGAGGCCTGGTAGGTGGGCGTGGGCGAGTACCAGCAGCCCGTGGCGGCCAGCTGTTGACCGTAAGCGGCAGCGGCGGCTGTGGCCCCCAATCCGTACGGGAAGCCGGCGGCAGCGGCGGCGGCACTGTTCAGCGCTTGGGTGGCAATGGTCTGAGCATTGTTGGGGTCACCGCTCTCCTTGCCCCACGAGCACTTGACGGGCTGGGCATTGATCTCGGTGTTGTGAACGCCGACAATGGCATGAGTGGCCGCTTCCTTAGTGGAGAAGCTGTGACGAAAATTTAGGTATAATGTCATCAAATATCTCCCGTCATGTTCCCTGAAAATATTGTAATTATTTTTTTGACATAACTTACCGCACAAAGGCATATCCCTTGTCCTTGAAGACGCGGATCTCCTGTATCGCGCCATAGGGGGCGAATGTCTTCTGGAGCACCTCCTCGCTGAGGGCGGTGAGGGCGCTATTGACTCCGCCCACGTACACGGTGCAATTGGAGGGACTGCTCTGATTGTAGACCTCGTCGAAGGTCAACGGCTTGATGTTCTCTGCGAGGACGAGAGGGAGAGAAAAGCGGGGAAATCCCGGGGTTACACAGTGCATTTGATGGATCTCATTTTAATGTTGCCGCCTCGAACGACAATTTATGGCCAGCAGTTTTTTTCAGCCAGGTCTGCCCTCGTTTTTATTCCCCAACTGCATGATTAATATGCAAATTAATTAACGGATTTACCCGCAACAACAACGCAACGAGAGCTGCCTCGGCAACGTTTTGGTAATTAAAATAACCGCATGCACTTAGTCAATATGCTTGTGTGCGTGCGGTTCCCACATACGAAGGGCTCTGGTGTGCGTGTGGTGTGGTGTGCCCAAGTGAGGGGGTGTGTTGTGTTGAGAAGGGGTGGCAAGAGCATTTACCGCTGCCTTCTTGTTGCTGCCGCTGCCGTTGCATATTTAAAATTGTTGCGGTTGTTATTGCATTTTTTATTATACGTATTTTGTGGATATACATTTTTCGTATGCCGTTTTATTGTCGCCATGCCATACTTTTTGCACTCACTGTATGCTCAGGCCACCGCATAAACATATACACTTACATCTGCATATGCATATATGTACATATATATATACACCGTAATGGCCCGATCCAACCCCCATTGTCGTTGTCCTGATTGTCGACGTTCCGCATACGCCATGTATGCACGTATTTGTATGCAAAAGCTACACTAATTACTTCCTTTGAGGTTAAAACTAAATTTGCACTTTTAAAAATAATGTCAGCTTCGCGTGTTTATGTCTTTGTTTAGTTTCTGGCAGCAACATTTCCCTGCATTGTTCGGTTATGCCGAGGGCAGGGTAAGGATTAGGGACCCTAATGACAGCGCCTGAAGATGCACAGATCGATGTGCGGCATCTAGAGTGGGTTTTTCCTACGCTCTTTGTGGATCACAAAACCGAGTCAGTCGCAATTGTTTCAGCCCACTTAACATAGGCTGTTAATGGCAGCTAAACCGCCTCCCCGTTCTCCTTTCTGGGCAGGCCATCAAAATGCCATTGCAGGATGTCTGGATTTGTGTGGCTGCTTTTTGTTTTGCTTTCGACTGTGCAGCGAACATGCCAAGAAACACACAAAAATATGGCTCAATGACATGCAACAGGATTGGATTGCTATACATATAAACAGGACACACTTGCACAAAAAATACTTTAAATAGGATAGAAATCCTAGCACTTTAAAGGATTTTAAAAATTAAAAATAAATTTAAATGTAATATACCCCTTAAATTATGAAGGATACAACATTTTTAAAATTTAACAGCTTATTTATCTTACTTAAATATTTTCCAAATTGATTTATTTTCAGGATTATTTTATTTAAAATAATAAAAGTAAATTTTTACATTACTCTATCTGTTCTCAAAGGTTTCTTTTATTTTCCAGCAATGCATTGCAATGCCATTTACAAGTTAAGCTCTTTAAGATCCTGACCTTTTAATCAAATTTTCTCTAAGTGCATAATCTCAATCACAAATACACACACCAACGCATTTGGGGCTGGAACAACAATCAAAGCTCGGTGGCGAGGGTGCACCGAAAAAGGACGAAAAACTAACAAGCTCGCAAATACTTTTGAAAGCTTTTGCCACAAATGTATGCGCTTTGGCCACGCACACACACACATACACACACAGTCGCCTGAAACAGGCAACACACTCGCCTCTCGCATGCAAAGAATCATTGCATACTTTGCAGCGCCATGTTTCACTAATTTGCACTCTACCTTGTGTTTGTGTGCCTCCATTTTTCCCCGTATTATTTCCACTTTTTGTTTTCTCTAATTTCTTTTTTACGCTATTAAATGGGTGTAATTAAATTTTGAAAATGCAGCCAACAAGCCCAGCCGCACGCCCTACGTGCTTAGCCTTGAGGCAACTCGGCCAAAACGCGGCCAACTTGGTTAACTTGGCCAACTTGGCCGGCTCTCGTTTCATGTCCGCAGCAAATTAAAGCACTTTCGGCCCCATGTAAGTGCGCCAGCGTGGCCATAATTATCGCACATTTTTGTCTACGACAAACCATGTGCATTCCCATTCCCAGGAACCCGGGACACAGGACCCACGATCCAGGACCCATTTCCATTTCACATTTCATTCCTGAGGGCGGGCAGACACAAATAATTGAAGTCTGGTCAGCCCGAGGGCCATTATGGGGGGCAAATAGCGAATGCCATGGCAGCGTTGGTGTTGGCTGTGGCACTGCCTGGCAGGTGCTCCCATTTTTCCCGACGATTTGAAATTTTAATGAGCAATTACAGGCATGTAAAACTAAATCATGAAATAATCACCAAATCATTAACATAAATAATTCACATTTTTACACGCAGCAACGGTGGCGGTGGCAAAAAAACAACATAAGCCTTGAGGACGTGGCCGGCACTTGAGGAAATTCAAAAGTAATTAATATGCATGGAAATGCTCGTTCGGTTGGGGGCGTGGCTTTCACCAAGAGTCGAGTGCCAAAGTGGGCGGAGGATGTCTCGCATGGGCGTGGCAAAGCGCTAATTTGAATGCTCACAAAATGCGAAATTAACATTTAAGTACTTTAAATAAATATTTGTCTTTTAATCAATTTAATTGTTTGCATTATAGTTTGTTCCTTTATTTATTGAGCTCATTTTTAAATGATAAGAGAGGTAGGGGTATCGATGTGTATTATCTATCGCCGAACATTAATTTCCATTAAATTTCAAGCAATATTTTTAATTTCATACAAACTTTTATTGATTTATCCCATCACCACCCATCAACCCATCCCCAAAATCTCTACACTACATTTTCCCAGCTTTTCATATTTAGTGGCATTTTCCCATCCACAAAATGCATCCACAGGCATTTAAACTTTTACTTAATTGTGCGCAACTTTGCATAAAATCTTGATTTATTGCGTCAACTGGCAACATTCGGGGGCATGTAACTCCGACTTCCGCAGGTATTTACCTCCCCTCCCCTCACCCAGTAAAGCGGCTTCCAAATGCCACACAGACTACCCCGCATTCCGAGTCAAAAGTCAAATAGTTTTCGCAAAGAAATTTGTCATACAACATCGTCGACGTCTTTGTGCGGCTCTGTCGTCGGCATATTGTTTCTGGTTAATTAAGTTATTACCATAATGAGCTTGCAGGTATTCCGGGCCTTATTTATGGCCATGCACTGGAATAGAGTGAAGTTCGGCCGCTGACAAAAGGTGGAACTTTGCGGAAAACTTTCACTTTTCTAGTAGGGGTGAGGAGGAGGGAACCATAAAAAAAGGGCCGCGGCAAATGCGTTTGTTATAAACCCCGGGGAAAATCGACAAAGGACGCTGCGAGGAGGAGAAAACTTTTAGCCCGGCACGAAATTGCAGAGCGTCGCCAAAATTGTCACAACTGTAAAATGCGCAATTGCGCCGGATCGTAAATCTCTAGCAACAATGGGGCTGGCAGGCAGGCACACACAGAGGCAGAGACACACTGGCCCGGCACATGAGTGGCTCACTAAACGCGGACGGACATAAAATGTGCAGCCTGCTTAAAACATAAAAATGCCGGGCCAACTCTGTTGGATTGCCAAAAGAATCGAGCAAAGTGGCTGCGTAAAACATGAAGTAATGCGAATGCCAAATGCGAAATGAGTTGAGTGCTACAAATCGTAAAGTTTGCCAGCAGCAGCAGCAGCAGCAGCAGAAAACTAGGCGGAGCCGTAAAACCCATAGCCCCAGATCCCCCTCTCCTTTTGCCATTTGCAATACACATCCTGCATATGTGAGCGGAACATAAAACCCTTTGGCTGTCCCATTGCCCCTTTTGATTTTTTTGTTGTGTTTGTGCCGACTCAGCCCTTAGCCCCCACCCAGTCAGTCCTCGAGGCGATCAAAAAATCAAAATTATTTCTCTGTCAAATTGCTAATAATAACTTGTATTACAGGCTCCCCAACTACCGCCCGGTAATTCGGCTCCAGAGCGACAGAGAACAGAGGAGAACAGACAAAACCGTGACACAGTCAAATAAACAATGAGACCAATAAAAATACGCTTAAGCTTTCATAGGCGTTTTTTATGACAACAATATAAATGCAAAAAGGGAAAATATTATATATTCGGTGAGGCCCCTGGATGCCGCCGAACCCTTGCCCAACTTTTGGGCCTCGGCACGATAAATTCCACCTTGGCTCAAACTATGTAGTTTCCGTCCCCTGTCTGGGTGTGTGGGAGTTTGACTTGAAGAATGCCAAATGTTTGTTGTATAACCAGGAAAATAACCCCCATCTGTGTGTGTGTGCGCCTTTTATGATAATAGTTTCGTGTTGGCCAAATTTATTTATCTGATTTTGGTCGGGCCTCTGTTCGCCGGTGTGTGTGTGTGGGTCTAACAAATAAAAATTATGTTAAAACATGCAAATATGCGTTAAGTTTTGATTTATGAAAGACAAACGAGGGAAGCCCCGCGCATGTTTGTACGCTGTTAATAATGATTACGCCCCCGGCTAAGTATATAGTTACGGTTACGGCTACAATCGGATGTCTGTGCGGTTGACAACGCGAAACCAAAGGCAAAAAGGAACCCAAGCCGTGGCCATAAATTGAGGGGGGCGTGCCACAAGGCCTAAATGAAAATTGATTTGCTGGGGCCTAATTGAATGCTTTTAGATGGTTTTTATATATTTTTGGGTCGTCTACTGGTGGCGCCTGGCGACTAATTGAAAAAGTTTAAACCAAATTGGGTACAGCCCATTACGGAAATTAAGCGCGTGCGGTTAAGAAAGGACAAATATTAAGAAAACATAATCTGCCAGAAAATTTGTACGACGTTTATAAATAGCGCTCGGTTTTCCTGAATTTCCCACCAACCGCCCCATCCCATCGCATCCTATTCCCCTTCCCGGATTTTGCAGCCTCTGCCTGGCACAATGCCTGTGTCAGGCCACCTTTGGCATTCATTGCCATAATTTCCTGTAATAAGACCGACGCGTCGTCTGGCTCTGGCCTTGGCTCAGGTCTGGACTCCGGGGTGTACGCACACCGGAAACTCTGCTGGCCTGCCGGCTGGGGTGACACTCATGATTTCCTTACCTTTACTCGCCGGCGGTTTCCGTGTGGCCCAATTCGTGCGAATTGAGCGGGAGCCAAGCCACTGGCCATTCATGGCCGTAATGGCGCTCTCGGCTTCCTGCGGGGCGATAATGAAGACAGAGACACGGTCAGAATCAGAGTCGGAATAAAGAAGAGCACGGAGAGAAAACTATAGCATCGGAAGTGTCATCTGGTGGTTTATTTGAATATATTTTTTAAAGAGGAAACTTTAAGAAATAATAAAGTTTAACTTTTCTATTAAACTCATTTTAAAATATTGCTGAAAGTTTATATTAACAATTTGACTAGATGCCAAGCAAAGGATAATGTTTCTGTTTCTTTAATTTAACATTTAAAGAAACGGGAAAATTATCCTTTTGATGATGCTTTTTAAATCTCAAAACTGGGAATATTAAATAATGTCTTTAGAAAGTCTGATAAAAGCAGCATTTATTTTAATCATAAATAAGTTATAATTTATTTAAAACCATATTTAAACTTCCATTTTTTATTTAAAACAAAACCAAAACATTTAAAGGCTTAATTTTTCTCTCTGTGCTTTGCCAATGTCAGAATAAAGAGCCTGCGCACGACTGCATAAATATGCACTTAAATATGCTAATGCCGCTGGCAGTTCTTACCGATTTCTTGATGAAGGACACAAAGCCATAGCCCTTCGACTTCAGGGTTTGTGGATCGCGCACTACGCGGCAGTCGCTGGAAAAAATAAGAGAAGAACACGAAATGTAAACATTAAAGGCCTGCAACTGAGTTCCTCAGTTCTTAAATGTATTTTTGCGGTCGCCAAGCCACCCTGTTCCGAACGGAAATGCTGGCAAAACTTTAAAATTTATGCAAATTCCTCATAAGGACATCTCTCTCTCTCGGGGGGACCACGAGTCTCCCTCTCCGTCCCGGTCTTTGTCTCCGTCTGCCCGACGTGTTCAAATATTTCCCTTCGAGTACAAAATACAAATATATTCCGTCTGAGTTTGCCGGCGTGGGCGTGGGCGTGGCCCCTTGTAATTCGGAAATTAGAAATCTGACCTCATGCTGGAAAGTTTTTATTTATCTTGCAGTTTGGGGAAGCTCTTGGAGCTGCCAAGAAGCCATGCGGCTTAAACGACTCATCTCATCGCATGTCCGGACTTTAAGATAACGACAAAGTTTTGATGAATTTTTATTTTATCCCAACCACTGTTGATCTTCCGTGACTGGCTCCTGGAAATCGAACTGCGGTCATTACAGTGTGAGTCCGGCTCGTTTTGGTCACTTGTGGCAATTGGACGACTTCCGACTCGACTCGACTCGACTCCAAGTCAGGAGACGCCAATTGATTTCCCCCCAGCGGCTCTACGACTTCTCATTTGGACAATTGGGGCCTCGACACCGCACTAAACCGGGCTGCCAGGAAACTTTGGCAATTACCCCCGGTCCGGCAGTTTACTTTTCATTTATGAAGCATAAACCACAGCGGCGGCGAAGTTGGCGACTCTGCCCAGCCACTTTTTTTTTATGATTATTATAAGTAAAATGCCGGGAGACCCGCCGGGGTTCGGCTTTGGCTTCGGGGGTTTGTTGCCAGGACTTATTAAATATTCACACGCGCCGCGCATTTAACAAAACGAAACAAAAGTGCGTCGGGGCCCAAAACATAATGCCAAAACCAGGCAACACCAAAAGCCGGGCAACAATGCAAAAAAAAAAGAACGGAAACCAAGAGCCAAAAAAAAAAGAAAACAAAAAAAAATAAACCAAGAAAAAGGGCAAACAAGGCCAGGCACGCATAAAAGTTTTGACAAGCGGAGGGGGACATCTTGATCCCTGGGAGCCGCACGACCGAATCCTGCCGACTTTGTGCGTTAAGCGTTTTGACATGTCGGCTAGCAGATCGACTCCGGGCCCCAAAGAAAAACCAAAGAAATAAAGTTCTTTAAGCCAGCAGCAACCGGCGGCATTTCCCACCTACCCAGCCCCAGCACAGCCCAGCCCACCTTCCCATCCCGAAGCATTCCGTTCCCTTCAGATAATCAGCCGGAGACATGGGCTAAGGAGTATCGGTGATAATGATGTCAGCGATAGCTATCACAAAGGTGCCAATCGATGGCTCAATAGGCCTAAAATGCGTAGCCATCGATACCGGCTGTCAACAGTCAGAAGAGAAGGTATCATATTCCTGGTTAAAATATAGTCATTTCATTTGTTTATGTCGTAACTTGGGAAGTTTAAAGAGCACTTTAGAAATTAAACCAAATTATTTTACTTTTCCTTTAATTTTAAAATCGAATCCTGATCCTATGCTTTGTCCTCACTTTCTTGACTTGCCTACAGATTTAATCCAAACATGACCAGCTCATTAACGATTCAGACGAACCCTTTAGCCCAATCAGGGCCAGAGTCATTAGAATGATTTTCAAATTATTAAAATTTAAATTGGCCATCGGCGGGAAGATGAGCTGAGCAGATTGGTTGATGGACTGGCTGACTGGATTCAGAGGAGCGGCAAATCCGAAAATCAAATACTTTGACGTAATTTTTGATAAGCTGCCGCAGGGCCTCCCTTTTTCTGGTAGCGGTGGAGGCAGAGGAGCTGCTCCCAAGAGACGGACTAACATTTTGACTCGAAACTTTGCGATTAAACAGAAGTTAATTAAGCCAAGTTTTTGATGCTGTCGTTGCCACGGGAGAGGCGGGACGTGGCGAGGCGGTAAGTGGTTGTGGGTGGGCTAGTGACTTTGCCTTTTCAAGCCGAAAAATAGCAACTTAAATATTTGAATGGATCCACTTCGCTTCCGCCTTTCGGGAACGACACTTACAGACAGAGAAAAGAGTTCGCCGAAAGTGGCATTTGCATAAATTCATTTTTTTTTTGTCGCTCGGTTATGAATTTTTTATGGGAAAGCCGGAGCCTCCACACGCGCCTGCCAATAATCAGGGAATGTGTGACAGGAAAAGTGGGAAATGCTACGGCGGAGTGGGGAGAAATAAAAGCTGCAGAATGGAGAACGGGTGAAAGGCAATTCCCAGTTAACTGGGAAATGGAAAATTTGCATTTTAATACTTACGAGATTTCGCCGAATGGTGTGAATGCTTCGCGCAATTGCTGAGTTTCAATTTCTGAGCTCAAGTCGCCGACAAAGATGTGGAATTGTTCTGCAAAAAAAGAAGGAAAGAGAGAGTGCCAAGTTGAGTATCGAGGTTTTTCGCAGATTTTCACAGATTTTCGGCGAAGGGTTTGCCGTTTGCCACTTGCCGCTGGCGCATCGTGAATCGCACAAAATATGTGCCAGATAAAAACGCAAATCAAAAGAGAAACCCAAGTCATGCGCTTTTATTTCGCAATTTATTGCCAGCGCTGACGCAGTGCTTTAATGCATATTCACAAAAAAAAAAAAGAAGGGGAGGGAAAAAAGTTAAGTCCCTGGAAAAGAGAAGTTTTTCATACATAATTTTATGCTGCATAAGCAGAGATAAGTTAATTGAAATCACAAAGGAGCCGCGCAGATTGATGGGTTCAAAGAATGGCTGCCTGGCGGGAAGCGATGACAAAACTTGCCGAGTCTTCAGCGGACTCTGTATTAGTTTTCGAAAGCGTCAAGCAAAACTTTGACAACTGTGTGTACTTTTGGGCTCAGCGCCCCCTAACCCCCTAACCAAGTACTCCTCCCCCCAAGAACGTTCCCATTAATACTAATTAACCCATTCATCTAAGTAAACTTTGAGCGCTCGGATCTTCTGGCCCCATCATCAAGCCGAACATCATGTACACATGCACAAACTCAAAGCCGCCTTGCCGTCATGTAGACTGCACAAACACAAGTGCACCGGGTGATGGGCAGGATGGATATCCAACCACACACATAAGCACCAACTATACACTCGAGAAATTATATAGAAAATAATAAAGCAGAAAATCAACAGCAACTCAGGAGGTATTTATAAAGGATTCCTAAATTTAGTGCCTAAAAAAAGTTTAAAGTAGTTTTTAAAGAGCAAAATCTTCCCGGGGAATACATGACTTTTTCATAATTTCAATTCAGACCGAGAGCTAATCCAATCCTCAACCTGAGAATTAAGTATTCTTATCCACAGTGCACTTACACACAGTCGCAAACTCGCATGCAAAGCAAACACACTCAGACCTACACACCCGCACGAATTGCAATCATTTATTATTATTTTTGTGTGCTTTGTCTCTTTGGCACAGAAAAAAAGTCGCGACAGAGAACCAACTGCAGGGGGGCCAGAAGGGTTGATGGGGGAGAGAAATGCTGGGGGTGGTACCTTGGGTGGCATGGCGCTGCTCCTCGTCGTTGTCGTTGTCCTTCGTGCGCTCTTGTGGCAGCTCAGCGCTGAGCTCCGAAAACTCACAGCCAAGACTTGGCAAAGGCACTGGCAAAGCCAAAGCTAAAGCCCGGCGACGCACGTGGGGTGGTAATGGGTTAAGGGCCAATGCAATGGGGCCTTTTTCGGGGGGTTTCCCAGCCCCCCTCCCCCAGCAACCCCGCATACAAGCACACAGAGAATTCTTACCCTAAATAATTAGCACTATTCAGCTGGGGCCCACTGACGACGACGACGACGACGACATTCGAGGCTGACATCGCCGATGGGCGCGGCTGATGGGCGGGCCAACCCCCCGAAACAACCCCTCATCATCCTTTCCCCACTCCCCCCGGCCGATGGCCTTGCCTGCTGCACGTGCAGAAATTAACATTTCCGGTAATTTTGCGAAAATGAAAAGCAAAGCGAAAAATTAACGGCTACGTCGTCGTCGTCGTCCTGGCCGCAGCGAAGGCAAAATGCGAAATGCGGAAAGCTTTTGTGTTAAATAAATATTAAAAGGAATTTCCCAGAGCCAGCGGAACTGATGGAGACGTGGCAGGACCTGGGTGGCGGAGGAGCGTCGACTGAGTAAGTTGAATCGTTGTGATGTGCGGCCTGTTGGCCTTTTAAAAACACAAACCGAACGAGTAAATCTCTGCGTGTTCGCATTTACAAATGTACGCATTGGTGCAGTGAGAAAAATTGGGACAAATTTAAGGACTATTAATAAATCGTGGGGATATGTACTGATCATGAAATAATATAAATTCATTGAAAAATCTATTAAATATTTGTATTTTTTTAAGCAGAATAAAAGACAACATAGAACTCTGATTGATTGTTTTTTTGGTTATTTATTGAATAAATAATATTTTATATGAATGAATATTATTTTATACCCATAACTAATTATGACCCTTGGTCAAACAATTGCACTTTCCCTCAGTGCTCATGTAAGTGTGTGTGCGTGGCCACTTTTTATTTAATTGGAAATTGCGTATACGCCACCGTTAATGAGCCCATTGTAATCGCAGCGGCAGAGCAGAAGAGCGCGGCTTAGTCGACAGAGGTAGCTCGACTCTTCGACTCGACTCGAGTGGTTGCCGTTATTGTAAATCAATCGCCGAGGTTCGCTCAGGTTATTGCTTTCGCCCCTTTGCACACAGCCTGGCTCAAAGGAAAGAGCCAGGCACGCAACTTGCTACGAGCAACGAGAATTGCTAGCATATATCCTTGGGATACAGTTAAGCCCCTGCTGCGTGTGCGGGACAGACAAACGAGGCGGCCACTAATTGCAGTCAAAGACTGCTTTAAATTTGCACAACGCCAGAGGTCGATTGGGAGCTAAAGGGGGAGAGGAAACGGAGGTGGGAGGTAGGCCGCCCCAACATTCTTTGACTCCTGCCCCAGCCTGGTGGCAGCAGTGTCAGCATGTCAAGCGCTGGCAGCTTTTCATTTCTTTTGCTCGCTTCCGTTGTTCCTTGTTCCATTGGCCGTGTCGGCTCGTTGGCTGATTAAAACGTTGCGTATGTAATGAGTTAATTAAGTTTTTGCCATCGTTACAGTCACCCATTGTCGTTGTCGTTGTCTCGCACACACATATGTGAGCACACACACACAACAATGTGTACATAAATTAATCATAAATCCTTGCTAGCTGCACGGCAGTTACAAGTGTTTTGTATATTTGCCGAGGACGCACCTGTCCCCTTTCTGCTTGCCTGGCTTCCATTCCAGCGAGAGCGTTAACAACCAACTGAGCCAGGTGAGTGAGCTGGCTGGGATCGTGGAGTGGCAGTGTTGGGAAAGGAGCAGCTTGAAGGAGGAGCCAGGGGGGTGGCAAGGAATTGCCTTTGGGCTAAGTGTGTCAGCAGGGCTGGCTGCCGCCTTTAGTATGCCTCCTGCCACGCCCACTTGTACCATTTGATTAAAGACGGAAGCTACTCAGGATGTAGACACGTGTATGTGTGAACACTGAGAGAATAAGGAACACTAAATAATAATAAATAAATAACCTTAAGAGAGCTAATAACTATTTTCTTCGTTAATTTATTTTTATTTCATTTCTTTCAGAGATCCCTGAAAAGATTCCTTAAATCAGATTTGATTCCAATTTAATTTGCATTATTGATTTATTATTATTATTTTCCCAGTGCACAACTATCCTATTTTATGCCTTGACTTGCCTGGGTGCTGCTGCCACTGCTTTGTTGGCTTTAGTTGTTGTAAATTTTATGTTATCCGCTTTCATTGTTTGTTTGCCTTTATTTATGTTCCTCACTGTCTTTGGTGGGCCTGTGTGTATGTGAGAGTTTACTGATTTGCCGCTGTTATTTATGCGTTTGTGCTAAACCTTATTTCCTGTTTGTCTTACATAAGCTGCAGCGCTTAATTACACGCAACCCCATCGAGGACACGATTCCGGGCCTGGGCAGGATGTGGCTGCCGCCTGATTTTACCCCTGGGATCCAAATTTCGACCCACGGCCAAGATATATGTGCCATCGATGTGGACCCTAATGTTTTATTGACCGGCCGCCTGCAATCTCATTTGGCAATTCACTTTGTCGCTGCCTCCGACACACAGCATAACCGACCACACGGCGTATACGTAATGGCAATTATGAACTCGCCGAGTAAGTGGTGAAGGGAGGAGTGGTGCATTAAAGCTAAAAGCGCTTAGCCAACGGTCGAAAAACCACCAGCTGACCGACTGATACTGCCCGCTGTGACAGAGAAAGCCCCAAACAAGCAAAACAATTTGACGCCAACAACCGCAAAACGTGCTGGCCGCCCAGCTTCCACATCCACATTCACATCCACATCCTTCCTGGGCTGGATCCGGGGATCCCAGAGACCCGGGGCCCGCCCACAACTTAACCCAAAAATTGATGAATATGTAAGCAAATACGGAAGACTAACACGCAGCGGGTTGCCAGGCAAATATACATATACGGATGCGTATATGTATATATAAAAAAAAGGATCAAAGTCCTGAGGCGCGTTAATTTTCCCAGACGTCAGCAGGAAAAGTTGGGCAACCCATCAAGCCCCGCCGCCCGCCACAGGCTCTCCCCTTGAATATGAAGCGGACCCACAAATTATATTGAAATGTTAATAATCCAGTTGCTTAGACGTGCTGTGCCATCCCGGGATGTCCGAAAAGGACAACTCAACTGTAAAAGGATATTTACATGGAGATTTGTATGCCGCTGACTTATGACTTTGATCAATGCCGGCCCTGCTGGCAGGATGAATGGTTAGATGGTGGGATGGATGGCTGGCCAATCTCAATCAATTGGGTTCCTGCCGCATTTATGTCCCTCTGAGAGTCACTTATGCCCACAATTTGGCACTGCGGTTATCTGGGGATACATAAGCCAGCCAGATAAGATATATCGCCGTTATGGCGATAGTGGAGTGGAGGGACGGGGCTCCTGGCTCAGCAAATCTTTAAATTAAATTTTCTCTGCTCAAATCAGGGCGCATTATAAAGTATAATGTGCTTTTAATTTCATTCATTTGCATGGAACTCGCAGAATGGAAGCAGAGCGCGGACACTGGACCCTGGTAAATGAAACTAAAAAATCTAATTAGCGCTGGCCGCTGCAGAAGTCGACTTAAAGCAAACTTTGCGCTTTAATTTCATCTTGATTACGCCCTCGCCCTGCAACTGCAGCTGTGTGTGTGCCACCAGTTTGTGCAGCAAAACTTGATGCTAGAAACTGAAAAGCCAATCAACTTGACTTGCTAATGAAACACAGCAGTCACTTTAAGGCAGCTTCAACTCTCGACTCCGGTGTCTCGTTGTCGCCATTAGAAGGAATGTGCCGTGCCGCCTTGACGCTGATAATGCTGATTTTTAATGCTGATTACCGCAAGCTTCCAGGCCGCAATCCTTTGCCACCTTTTTCCCATTCTCCCCTGGGTCTTAGATAACCGAGCTCGGAGTCAGCATCATTTCCGCAAGTGTGCGTGGCATTTAAGTTGCCACTTAAATGAGACCCCAGTCCTTTTTGTATTGTGTTGATACAGAGAGAAAATTGGATGTAAAATTTAAGGCTTTAAGGAATTTATTACTTCTAACTTTCTAACTTTCTAGAGAGAATATTTGAAATAGATTTTGATTTAGATTTTCATGAATTAAAGCTTGCTTGTTGTACTTTTCTTTACAAAAAATATCTCAACAGCTTACACCTTTAAGGATTTCTCCTCAGTGTGCTTCTGATGGCAATAACCTTGTGGAAAAGGTGGAATGGAAGGTGGGTTGGTGGTGCAGCCTCATCAAGTTGTCGCGTCGCGCAGATCAAATGAAAATTTCATTGTGTTGTGACTCGCTCTCCCAGTTTTCCTTCACGGAGTGGTTCCGCGGGGGCTGGGCTGGGCTGGGAAGTTGTGCGCGGAATTTCGCTACCTTTTCATGTTTTCGTGACTGGCTGCGGAAACTTTTGGGAGCAGTGCACTATTCCTGCGCCCTCTCTCTGCCTTTTGTCTGTGTGTGGGTGTGTGTATTATTGTTGCTGTTTTGTGTTGCCACCGGCGTCGTCTTCTCCGTTCGTCTAACGTGTAAAACAATGACTCATTAAGACTCATCTAAATTCTAATGAGATTCAGTAACTATTAAAAACAAAACATGACAGAGGCAAAGGCGGCGACGGAGACGGAGGCGGCAGCAAAGGCAAACGTAAACGCAAATGCGGCAAAAGGGTTGCTGCCCCGGAGGCAATGCCACCCTGCCCAAGCCCAACCCCCAAATCATCATCCCCGGCAATCCTCGACTCTTATCAGGGTCTCGAGTCAAGTCCCGGGTCCCTTTTAGTGCTGACTCCGCTCGAGGACTTTAAGTGTTGGCCAAAACTTAAATCATTTGTATGCTACCCACCAGCCGGGCCTTTAAACAAATGTCAATAATTTGATTTAAATGTGGCAGGGTCCTGGTCCCACATTCTGCTTGCAGATCGCGTGCGAATTTCGCATTTAAATGCCAGTAGCCTACTGCCAGCTATTTTCCTATTTCCCCCAGCACCAGCTCCTGCTCCTAGTCCTTTTTCTGTTTCTTGAAGTTGACAATCGTGTGAAGAGACAATGCAACAGCAGCAGGCAAACAGGAGACGACAGTGAATTTGCGTAGCCGGAATTGAAAAAAGGCAGGACAGACCAAGAAATGCAGCCAAGAGTCCTTTTGAGTTGCCTTATAAATTACAAATCCAACACATAGACACTGGAACTGCGATAGCAAAATGGTAATTGCGTATGTTTTGGCCTACAAACAACAAGGGCAGCATTGGCCAAAAGCAAAACCAACATGTCTTAAAAGATCTCTATAGATCACGGGACAAAAATAAATAGACTTTATTATAATTAAAGAATTAATATATATATCTGTTGATTTTCTATTTAAGAAATTTATGATTTACTCCAAAGACTTAAATATAATTTTTAAGTTTTGAACTAGTTTTTGAAACATACTTTTAAAGCGAAATCGATTTTTTTCTCCGTGTTGTTTGGGTTCTCATGTGTTTGCTCTCGGCTCGGGTTAGTTATTACCCAAACGCACTGCAGAGTTATAGACAACATCCAACCCGCCAGCAACCCCCGGCGAACATTTGGATCACAGGGAAAATGTATCTGTCGCCGTTGGTGGGTAGCACATGTTAAAGGTAAACGCGACACAGGTGAAGCATGGATGTGGGGGATCCGGGTGCGCCCTGTGTGCCAATCTGCATATTTGTCGAGCGCCACGAAATGTAAAGCAAGTAAAAACCTGGGTCAAATTGCGGTTACCGTTTTTATTTTCCGCAGCCAACGGCTTTCCCTCTCCGACCGACCCGGCGCATCCATTACACTTATTGTCTCGTGTCGCTCGTCCAGTTTTGGTTGTTGTAGTTGAACGTAGGTAGGTGTGTGTGTGTAGGTGTTGATATATCCACACTGCTAGAACGCTTCCCTTTGTGTCACTCGTTAGGCACCCAAAAACGACGGTGTGGTAATAGTAATAGTGATGGTAATGGTGGCACACGGGCTAACTCCTTTTCCTAACTCCCAACCTGACCTCTTGTATGTTACACATATGCGTCTGGGTGGGACTAGGGACTAGGGACTGGACTCGAGTTTCGGGCTCAACACAATGGGCGTTGGAGTGTTAATTGTAAAGGGTTTGGGCTTATTCATGGAAAAGCTGGCAAGTGACTTCATTTAGTTTCGCACGTTTGCAGTTAATTAATTTGGTTGTCGGAGGCAAAAAGGAAAAGGCATTAAAGTGGGCCCAAAATGAGATCATTCAACTGCTGGATTACAATGAAAAAAAATTAAAAAACCAAGGAAAATATAAGCCAGCTGAGAGTTAGTTTACTAAATGACTTTAGACATTTCAAGGACTAATAAATTAATTAAGAATGATTAATGAAAGGTAAAAGCTCTCCTGCAAAATCTATTTAAAAGGAAATCTAAAGGTAATAAATTTAAAGAAATTCAAAGCCAAGGTCTTGTAAAGCGGTTTTTGCTATTTTTTTACCCATTCAACTAACAATGAAAAATACAAAAAAAAATTAAAAGAGAAAATGCCAAAATCAAATTCAAAACTTGCCGCTGAATGAAATGTTGAAATTGCACAACCCGCGTCTGGCATTTGCCGCACACCCACACATACACATGTACATGTATGTATTTGGAAAAGCGGCCGGCATGCTGACCAACACCACCACCACCGCCCCCTCACTCCACGCCCCTCTTGCACCTACAAACCTTGTTACCTTTTTTTTCCCGGGACAAGCTGCGCAGCTGCTGCACTTTATTTCAGTCACTTGCTTTCCATTTTTTTTTTTGCCCCAAACTCTCGCTCTTTTTTTTTGTTTGTGTTGGCCACGAGTGGCTTGTTTTTGCCATGTTCCCAGCCTTTTCCTTTACTCTCCTCTCCCTCTTTTTTTCCAGTGTATGTGTGTGCGCCTTGTGTGGATCTCGCTTTTGTGTGCAAGTGCGGTCATTTAATTTCGATTTGTGTTTTAGATTGTTTTGTGTTGCATTTGTTGATTTTTGCCATTTAAATAGAAATTTTTATTTTCTACACGTTTCCATGGCCGTGGCCCCCAGTTGTGGATGTGGATGCCCGGCTGCAGCCGTCGCCAGTTTTTTGTGCCATTGTTTTTACTGGTCTCTTTTTTTATTAACGCATGTCCATGGGGCATTGCCAGCGCGAGCCCGGCAAATTGGATTTCTTTTTTCGGACATTTGAAACTGACGAGCGTCGGCCGGGGACCAAGGACCAGGGACCAGAGACCAGGGGCCGGGCACCACCGATGTGCGGCATCAGCAGGGACCTAGCTCAAAATATATGCAGCTCCCGTGCTGTGACAGCCGCCTGCCCGGCACCAACCCTCCTTGGAAAGCCGCCCATCAGCCACCCGACACCCCCCCGAGAAAAGCCACCCAGCAGCACCGTTTCTATTAGCTACGCGCATTCATAAGAGCGGAAATTTAATCTATGCCACAGTCGCGTTCATTTGCCCATTTTTTTTGTTTGTGGTGTTTCCTCGCTTTTGTCAATTTAAAGCTGCCGGCAAATGCCATCAACTGGCAACTGGCAATGTTCGTTAAATATTTAAATTGGCGCACAACTAATGAAATAAAACCAATGCGGGAGCGATGTCAGAGCGATTCCCAAGTGGCTTCAGTTGGTTAAATTTGTGCCGGGTGCTTGGTTCGTTGCCTGGTACGCTTCGCTCTGGTTGTGGATCTGGTTTTGGATTTGGATTTGGAATGGTTTGCTTTTGGTGGTGGTCTTTAATGTCTCCGGGGTATTAGTGGGCCATGGGCTTACTACCGGGGGAACATGGCTAATATCAGTTACGTTTTATAAATTAGCCAATTTTCTATGACGTACAACGTCCATTAGTTTATCAGATTACCTGAAAATATGATGGTTTTTCCAACTGAAAATGAATAAAGAAATTCTAATGGAAACATTAACTTTTAGCCATGAATAAGTTATTTGATATCCTTCCAAATAATTTAAATTCAAAATAAAAGGCTAAAATTGCCAAAATGTACTAGATATCTTTAAAGCCACAGCTATTAGCAGGAAAATCCTCTTATTAATTCATTATCTCCTTAACTGCTTCGTGCTGAATTTCGGGGCTTTAATTCACCCAGACTTCTGGCAGTGTAGGTGGTAGCATAAAGCTCACAATTCCGTCATTCAGCTCACGTAGCATCTTGCTTTAAATGCTTAAATAGAAGCAAAGCCAGCCGAAAATCAACAATAACAAACGAGCCACAGTCCGCCAGGCACTCACACACACAAGCGGCCCAAAAATTGGCATAAATAAGTAAAGCGGCAACAGCGCCAAAGTCAACGTCAACGCTCCCAGTTCGCCATATTGCGCATATGGTGTGTATACATACAGGGGGTGTGTGTGCCAGTCTGCCAGCCAGCCAGTCAGCCAGTGTGTGTGTGTCTGAGGGCAGTCCTCTGACTGCCCGTGTTTGTGTATTTACTCAACTGCTGTACCCAAAGCGCACTTGAGTGTGTATCATCATCAACATCAGCTGCTCTTCAGCCCACACCCAGGGCCAAAAGCGGCAGAAGGAAAAACCCAGGACCCAGACCAAGTTGAAGTTGCCGAGACTCCGAGGTTCTGCAACCGCCGGCAGCACTAAAGATACAAAGCTGCAGATACAGCCAGAAGAGTCCCGGCATCCGTCCACCCACCTCCCACCCATTCCTGGCCAAGTCCCATTCTGTGGCCACTACAGTGACAGTATCTTTGGATGCCTAACAACATTACAAGCTGACTTATGAAAGGGAATGGGAAGGGGGATGGGAATGGGAATGGGTATGGGTATGGCTATGGGGCAGGGTGAGAGGTGGTCCCCTGCAATTTGACTTGACTTTTACGTATCGTCAAGTACTTTTCTGGTTTTGCCCACTCGGGGGACATTTGTCAGTCGAGAGACAAATTTAATTTCTGCTATTTTCCGAGCTGCTGCGATGTCTGCGCTCAGATATGAATTGCAATGAAAGTCATACTCGACATGTATGACGAGACGGTCCGGTTTTTGGGTTGGAAAATACGGGCTGGCTGTGGCTGTGGCAAACTCGTTTTTAATATGCAACCAGCCAGGCCAGGCAGGGCAGCCAGGCCAGGCAGGCCAGTAGTGGGCGCACGCAGCGTATGCGTAATTTTATTACAACTGCAGTAGCAGGGCAATGAAATGAATGCGAACTGGGCAAAACTATTCTCCCCTCCCCTTTTGTGGGCGTGTGGCCTCACAGAATTCATTTCGCATTTAAATTGCTGTTCAGAGAGCAATTAGCCGAAATTATTGTTGCTACGTGTGCATCGTCACTTGGCATCCCCAAATTAGTGGAGCAAGAGCCACCATGGCGAATGCTTAATGCGAGCAAGAGCGCCCATTATTCAGGCGTTCCTTTCCCTTAGACAAAAAAAATGCTGATTTGCGGTTCTCCAAAACCCTAACGATGCCTGATCCAAACACTAACCTCCGCCTCACCGAAATTCCCAATAATTTACCGAAGCAAGAAAAAATAGACGCAAAAGTCGGGGCTAAGTCGAAACGATGGCAGAATTATGCCAAAACAAATCAAGCAAATGAAAATATCACAGCCACAAAATCAAGGCAAAGCACACGCAGCGCGCTGCACAGTGGGGTGCTTGGGTGGGTGGGTGGCGGTGGCGGTGCCGCAAATGCTGTGCTTAATAGGCATCAGCTGGGTATTAAGTTGTTGTTTTTTGTCATCGTCTTCGCCACTCCTTGGCAGCATGACAACCTTTTTTTTACGGCCAAAGGGAGGCCGAAGGATGGCAGGAAGCGAGAGTCCCGAATCTCAGACGTTTTGACAAGCGCTTGCCTTTGCCGTGAATTCAACAAACAATTTGCGGAATGCCATTAGGTGACGCCTATTGCTGAAATTATCTCTGGCTTCAGGTTTTCCTCTCTGGCTTTCTTTTTTTGTGTGTGTGGGTTTGTGTGTAAGTTTGTGCCTGGGAAGGGGGCGAATTTCAATCACATCATCTTTTGTTAAGCTCCAGGCCAGGGTCGAATAGGTAATAACAAGTTAGGGGGGCGGCGCACAAAGGAAGCCAAATAAAGACGCCAAAAAGCATTGCCTACTTTTGTGGGCACGAAACGTTAATGGGTTTTCTCCCATTTCTTTCTTTTCCTATGTTTTTTTTTGGGCGATGAAAAAGAGGTGAGAAGGAAAAATCCCTTTTTAAATTCATCAATTTCGCATAAGCCCGTCGATTGTTTACAAATCATTCAGGCTTTGCTTTATTCAACACACCGACTCACCCCGGCTGAAATTGCATTAAAAGTTTGACCTCACGACGGCGAGTTGGCCGCTTATGTCTGCCACAAAGTGTTACACGCTGACGAGGCAGGACGAGGCAGAGGGGCGGTGTGGAGAAACCGAAAGAAAAAATTAAAAATTAATAGCAACTGGCGAGTGCCAATAGAAACCACAATGCAGCGGGCAGCACAAAACAACGAAACGAAACTTAAATAAAAAGAAAAACAACTACAAAAACTAACCGACTAACAAAGTATAAAAAACTATTGAGTGCTGGCCTCCCAACACTTCACTTTCTGACCCCCGTTGTCTCCCTGTACACCGCCCCTCGCTTTACCATTTCTGCAACTAACAAAAATTTCTAATTTAAAAGTTTTACGCCCACCCGCCGACGAGGAACGAGCGAGGCAAAAACAAAAAGGCATTTGGGGCGTTGGGCGGAAAATGCAGGGCAGCCGAAGCTGGAAAAATAGAAAATAGCAACAACAGACAGACGGCAAATAAAAACACACGAGCAGATAATGCAATTCCCGCCCAGGAAGAAAGTGGCTAGCTGCAATTTTGTTGCTACAGCCTTCGTCCTGGGCGAGAGTCCTCGTTCTCGGGGCTCGTTCTCGTTCACGTTCTCGTCATCGTTTCATCGTCATCGCTTCGTCCTCGTAGGCGTTGTGTTGTTCTTGCCCACATCGTTAGCAATGCTCATCGGCAACATTTCGTCAGCTTCCGCTGGCGGAAAATGCCGGGAAGTCGGGAAGCCGGGGGTATAGCGGCACAGGCACGGGACAACCCGCCCGTTAGCCAGCCAGTGAGTCGACGGCGGCGGCGGTTGGAGGAGCGCTCGTTGCGCGTCATGCGCGTTGGGCATCCTGCGTGGGCTGCAATCGCAATCGCAACGGCAACGGCAAAGGCACTTGCTCCTCCTCCATCCACAGCCACTATTTTTATATGCTGGCCCAGTCTTTGTGGCACTCGCCCCCGGGGGTTTTAGCCGGATTTGGGTGGTGCCTAGCCAGTGGTTTGGGTGGTGGTGGTGGCCAAGTTTGGTAGGGGTTGTAGCTGATGGTGGTTCAGCGCCGGCGTTTGTCATTGTGCATTACTTTTAGCATGCATCGCGGCGCGTTCTGTGATGCAACAATGTTGCCCCGGCCATTGTTGTAATTTGCTTGTTGTTGTCCGGTTCGTTGGCTTCTTACACGGCGAGAAAAAATACTATTTCTAAAAGGATTTTTATATGCCAGCCTTATGAACTTAATTATCCTGAAATGCCTAGCTCAATCAGTAACTATAAATGTTTATCAGAAGCCACATTTTATCATTATTTATATTTTACTTTATTTAAAACCAACAAGTTTTATTTTCCTGTGTACCCATTTCTTTTTTCTTTGTAGAAATTTTACGATGCTTTCCATTTTCATATTCGAATCGTGTGCTTGCAAATCGAATTATATCTGCTGCCACAATGTAGACAACGGACAAGGCCGCATTACAATGCCTGCAGCCAGCCCTGCATATCGTCCAGCTTTTTATCCCTTTGGCCCTTGGCCCTTGGCCTTTGGCCCCATCTGCACTTTGACCAACACTCTGTTGTCTGGCTTGCGGTGCTTTTGAGCTGGCCCTGGAATTACCTTACTCTCGAAATTGGCTGCCAAAAAAGCAGCCAAGGCAAAGCAAGCAGTCAGGCAGGCAGGCTGGCAGGCAGGCAGGGTTCTTTTATGGCCCTCTTTGGCCCGTATACGTGAGTGTGTGTCTGTCTTCATATTTCATCTTTTATATGTACTTTTTAATATGTATTTTGTCGTGCATAATGTTGACATTTTGACGCACTAATAAACATAATTTGCTCATAAAATACGTTTTATTGCCAGCGCCCCGTATCAGCCATATCAGTTTGGATTCAAGGATTTAGGGGGTACTCACGGTGTTTGTGCAGCTTAGCTGGGTTAATGCCGATGAGCGACATTAAATGACATTAAACGACGGCAGCCGGAAAGATTGCCGGGGTTCATTTGGCGATAGATGGCTGGGCCAGGTATAAATCTTAAATTAGGTGTTCGAAATGAGAGATATGCAGAGCTAACGAGAGAGATTTTAAAGGACCTCTCAGTCCCTGTGGCTTGGCTTGGCTTGGGTTCACTGACCACCCTTTTGACCATGTAATTTGCTCCTGTCTCGTGTTGCATAATTAATTGCCAGTTCACACTGGCTGAACTCGGCTCCGTCTCGTACTGCAAAAATCACATTTTCTCATTTTCCACACATAGACACACACACGCGGTGTGCTGCTAGTAGGAAAACATTTTTAAATATTTATTAGCAACAGCTTACAAGCTTCATCTTATTTTGGCCGGGCTTTCATCGTTGCCAGCGATAAGTAATTTCGTTATTTGCCAAACATGCGACCGGTTCGGGCCACAAATCCCGGCGAGCCTGCCTTTGCCATTTGTCTGCCGCACGTTGATGCCATTATCTTATTCAGCAGCCTTGTCATCTCATAAAGGATGCCTATTATAAATTAATTTTTGCCAGCCGTGGCTTTTCCGCTGCTCCTTGCCTTTATCACTTGGAGCGTTCCCATCTCACAGCTCCCAACTCTTAGCTTCCAGGACCCGCACCTAAACGAGCATGTTGCTCCTGTACGGGGGCCATGTGTCGGTTATGTGTGCGCCCGACTATATGACTATATAATTTTTTGATTTAACGCAGAAGCTGCCACTGCTGCTGTCGCAATTTTTCAGGAAAACACCCACATGCTTTTATTTTTGTTGCCCTGCTGTAAAAGTTGAAAGTTGTGCTGGTGCTTTCCATGATTTTCACCGTGTCTTCCCCGCCCCCCGTCCCTCATGTGTGACATTGATGCCTGCTCGCGAGCTGTGTGAGCAGTTTTATTGTTATCATTAAAGCGTGCCCCCTCTCGCCAGACCTTGTTCGACATGCTGTCTTTGTCTTGGCTTTTCCCAATGATGCGGGCTTCCTCAACAAGTTTGACATGGCCCTCGGGATTGGGACGACGAGTGGATGTGGGCCTGGGATTGGCCCCGGATCTGAGATCCCATTATGATTAAAAATTGCTCTGCCAGGCTTATCTTTTGCGGCTGGCTGCGATCATTAATGAAGCAGAAAGTGATTGGGAAAGCAGCAGCCTCGGGGCCATGATTAATTGGTGGCTCAAACACAGGGAACACACACAGGGCGGTTAAGGACTGGCGGAGAGGCGAGAAAAATCAAGGAAGGCGACACGCTTTTCGGGCGTTAACTGCATTCCATTCATCAACGCTTGCTAACCGCAACGAGCTGCAGTGGCAACAAACACAGCAAACCAGCTACCAGCTGCCGGGGTTAGCACTAAAGCAGCAGCAGATGCATTGGAAATTCAAATAAAATTTACCACAGTTTCTCGTAACTTTGTCAACGATGCGCAGCATGACGCTGATGTCAGCCAGACATCTTTTGGGGTTCGGGGGGGCGGAAAAGCTGGAGTTGAAAGGGAAAAGTGCGGAAAAGCGGGAACGAAATGGGAAAAGACCAAGACCTGCCAGTGAATTGCAATTTGCAATTTTATGGCAGCGCAGCTAGGAAACAGAAGCAGAGGTGCACGCAGAAAAAAGGAAAATCTCGAATATAGGTCAAAGTTTGATAAATTATTTGAAAACACGAAGAAGGCGATTACAGCTGATTATTATTTCATTAATAAAATACAAAAATAAATTCTTAAAATATTCACAATGACCAATATTTCTTCTCAGTGCATCCGAAGCCGCCGCAGTACAAAACAAACCAATTTAAATTTCCAGCGGTGTCGGTGGGTCGGCGGTTGGTGTTAGTCTGAATGCAAAAACACTGTTAACGGCGAGGAAAAGCAAGGAAAATCGGGGCAAAGGCGGGAAAATCGTGGCAGACAGAGCTGGCGAAAAGCGCAACAAAGCGTAGCTGACAAAATCAAACCGGCAGGGCCAGCAAAACAAAACGCTGCAAAAAGAACAAGCTGAAATATTCGCAATGACAATTGAAAGTCGGAATCGGAACCATGTTTGCTGTTGGTGCGCGAAAGGGGTGAAGTTTGGGGGGGAGGAAATCGGTCAAGGGGGTCGTAGTTGTGTAGTAGTGGTCCTTGGGCATGGTCCACACCCTTGGCGGTTGCTGTGGACTGGCCAAACACTCAATCAATAAATTATGCTGCCACGAAATATACAAATCAGCGAACGGACGAAAGGGCGAACAGGCGAACTGTCGCGGATGCCACAAAGTCTGTACAGGGCTGGGATGGAGGTGGTTTCAGCAGGCAAAAGGGGTAGCAGGGGTAGATGGGTGGCAAGGTGGTGCCGCTTGTTTGGCCGGTCACGCGGCAGCTGCAGAACAAAAGGCCAGGCCACGACCCAAGAGCAGCCAGAGAGCGACCCAAGCGGCGCACAGACGGATGTGGCTTTGTGGCTTTTTGTGCGGTCGCTGCTTCTGTCTCTGCCTCTGTCTCTGCCTCAGTCGACCGCAGCTGCTGTTAGTCATTCGAAAAGGATGCCAGGACTGTTGACGATGGTCATGGCCGGAGGATGACCAAGATAGCGCCATCGCATAACCAACACAAGCTGTAAACAGCGGAGGCGTTAAAATCAGTTTAAAAGGGGGTTCCACAAAGGACTTAAGAAACTATTAGCTTTAACTAATGAATTATTTAAAATATAAATTTTGAAATTTATATATTATATGTAGTTTAAATAATTGTAATATCTTGAGTTCAGACATTAGAAAACAATATCTTGTGCTGGTATACATTCGAAAGTTATTCAAAATTATCATTAAAGCCTTTTGTATCTTTGTTACCTTTTAATTCTTTAAGATTTGACTGCAAATAGGCCCCCTTGGAATCCTTGCATGACCACACCCCTGCCAGTTGCTCCGCTGACAATGTCAGATGCGTTGACTGCTGCATTGTGCCCGGTGCCACAGCTATGACCGGTCTCCGTGCCCAGGTCCTGTGGCTGCGACAGCCTCCAAACAGGCGCCGAAGACAAAGACAAAGGCGCAAGGCTCTCTCCGGCCGGTTGCGACCCGAAATGCCAAAATGGCTGCCTGGCCTGGCAGGAACCGCTCGCTGACCCTCCCTCCCTCTCGGCTGACCTCGACTCTCGACGACCCGTGGACCCCGTGGAAGCGAACCTTAAAGCCCCCTTTGGCCATTATTGATTTTTCCACAGGAAGAGCAGCAGACATTTGCATGTGAGTCCGACTCTGGATGGCATTTAAAAATGCCGTGTATAAAACATTGATCATGATTGACGATTGCAGAATTACGAGTCCTGGGCCATCGCCGATGTGTGTATGTGTGTGCGGTTGGGTCCGTGTGGATACTGTGCCCGCAGGATAACAAACACAATGGTGCCACCATATGCTCACTTGTGTGCGTTTGTATTATGATGCGCCGCCAAACGTTTTTATCTGTGGCCGCAGCGCATAAAAGTATGCAATGCTTTTGGGGGAAAAGGACGAATGTTCCCCTTTTATTTGCGTATTCAGCAGGCTCGAAAATCCTGAATTGAACGAAAAACCATTTAAGCTGCAAACAAATTTAAAGGTTTCTTTTAACTTTGAAAAGGAAAATGAATGAAAAGTGTGGAAATGTAACTATAGAAGCCGAACTAAGGGTTTGCTGCTGGTAAGACAAAGTTTCTACACGATATTTGACTTTCTGCCTTCAATCTGCCTTTTTCATTATCTCTCTGAAAGGCAACTTGATCGATTTTGTAATCGGCCCTTTCATTTGCACCCATCACGCACATCGACGCACCTGTGTGGCGAACATCCCACATCCTGCCATTCAATGCCCACCTCCATATAGTACCTGGCCTTGTCCAGTCAAGCGGTCCTTTGTCCCCACAGTGACTGTCGTGAAGTCCAACAAAGCGGAAGCTGTAGGAATTTACCAACGTTTAAACTTTAATGCCAGCTACAACAGTTTTTATTCCTTCCACTTTTTCTCCGTCTGCTTTGCTAGTGTGCGCTGCATGAGTGTGTGCGGTACTGGTTGTGCTTGAGATTTTTTTACGGCCAGCCTGTGTCCCTCTTTTTGCGCCCCCTCTTATCCTTCTGTATACCCGCCCGCCCGGCCCCGCTCCAATTGAACCTAATCCGGCTGCTAAAGTATTAGCTACGTAGTTGTATGCTCATCCCGGCTGTCCAAACTGCCTTATGCTGCTTTTGTTGTTTGCTGGCATTTAGCAAAAAAGAAAAGGAAAAACAAAAGCAAAAACAAAGGAGCCTAGCAAGGAGTGGAACAGAACGAACCGGGAGGAGAATGCCAGGAGCTGGACAGGAGTGACGTTTGTAAAAAGTTTTGCCTCTGTCCGAGAGCAGCAAGTGGAAGTGGAACTGCAGCGTCCACTTAATAACAAGGCATCAGCCGCTGGACGTCACTTGGCATACTAATCCCTGGCCAACTTGCGCCTCCCACTGAATTAAGTGACCAGGTTGGAGGGGAATTCTGCATGGCACTATATGAAGGTTCCATATATGGCACACACAGAGAAAAATATCACTTAAAGAGATAACTCTTTAGAAGTGCAACTTATAGCAAGATTAATTTATTTAAATAATTTCTACTCCAATTTAAATACTTTTCTATTGGTTTCCTTATAAGAAAATTGTCTCCAAAAACCAGTTATTTTTGTAAGTGCATCCTTTGGGGATTCTTTGCCTCCAAGCTGCATTCCATCACCTGCCAGGCTGACAGGCTGCCAGCGCGCCAGACAAAGTCGCTGCCAAAGTGGACAGCGAATGGACAGCGGGGCAAAGACTTTAATGACAGCCAACATCAATGAGTGTCAGGCGGGTCTGTTGAAAAATTAATACGAAACGACAATGACCGGAATCTCGGGATCGGATCCCAAGGAAGGCAAGATGTGACCCATCCTGCCGTCAGGTGATGCTTGGCGTCAAACATGGCGTATGATTGATTTTCCAGTCGTAAACTATGGCTGAGCTGGGCGCTGAAGTCGGGGCCAGATAAAGCGGCAAATAAGCTTCAATAATAATAAAAGTTATAAATCTTTTGCATGGTCTCGCCGAGGACAAGTCGAAGTCCTTCGGAAGGACGACGACATGCTGCAACGCGGCGATAATAACAATTTATTGCACACGTACAGGGACACTCGCAGACACACACACATACACACATGTGCAAGTGCCGGAAAATGCCGCGAGACACGATTGCAACAACAACAACGAAAACAGCAGAAAGGCAGACAAAGCGAAAAAAGCGAGCATAAAAACCGCACAATAATAAAAATGAACAATGACAGGTTAATAGCAAATAAATGAAAGCCCATAAGAAAGGAGCAACAGCAACAGCAAGGAGCAAGGACCAGCAGCTGGAAGGCCCCCAGAACCAGACAAAGGAGAAGCCTCCGCCCCAGACTGGACGACAAACTATCGCCGTGGCCTAGCCAATTGATATATAGTTTTCAATTTTAGAAACCATTGAGCAGCTGCAATGGGCACCCTGTCTCCTGTATGGCCCCAAGGCGTTCTTGCAGAAAAAAAAAGAGCTCGAGAGCACGTTGCTGGCATATTTAAGGCATTATTATTATAGCGAAGGGCCTGATGCCGGAGCACGATAATGGCAGCAAACGTACTTAACGGCCACAATAATGACGATAATGGGCGATGAGTTAGCGGCCGAGCAGGTTGACAAAATGCACTCGGCATGCAATGCACTGCCTGCCAATAATAATCGTCATCATCATCAGCATTATCATTAGCGCAGGACGTGGCAGAGAGAGAGAGAGAGAGGGAAGAGGAAACTGCAGAAGGACACGACTTGCACAGGATTCGGTCTTTGTGTCTGACTATGGAAGCGGAAAATGCATTAACTCAACGGCAGACGCCGAACTGAATTTATTCTGCACTTAAAGGGTGCTTTTTGCCCGGCAAAAGTTCCCAGTTGCTGCCGTCCTGAATGCATCAGCCTAATTACACGACTCTTAATTGCTTCCCAAGCGGAATTTACAGTGTTTTCCCCAATATACATATATACATAGCACATATTGAGGGTCCCCAATTTAAGGACCAGGTATTTTCCACTATTTGCTTTGGCCTTTTCAGTTTTTCAGCTGTTGGTAAACATTTAATATGCTTATTTATTCAATTGAAACGCCGTGCTGAGCAAAAAACATCGTTATGTCCAAAACATGAATATGCAAATGCGATGGAGCGCGGCAAAAAAGCGAAATAAAATAATTTCCATTGGGGGAGCAGCTCTAAATAGGCTTCAAAATCAGCCATAATCTGCACTCTATAGGCTCCACTTTATTCCGTTTTATTTTATAATTTAAATATGCCATATTTAATATATGATAGGTGTCGCAAGCCGCCTGCAAGCGGATTAAATTTGTGCCCCCCTACCACCATCGCATCGCATTGAATAAAATGTTATTAAATTCTCGCCCGGTAAACTTTTGCGTCCAAGTGAGTGGGAGAAAAATCGATCACCTGTTTAAAGTTGGCGCTGGGCAAGAGCAACAATGGCGGGGCTACTTGGCAGCTGTGCCAACGCCTGGGCGAACGCATCAGTCAACGTCCTTACAGTTTAACAAAGGACGACATTTGCCGGTTGCGACACTGGCACAAAAAACCAGCGGCAGGAGCGGTAGGAGGGAGGAGCGCATCAGGCCACTTTATAAGCCAAATTCAGCTACTTCGCTGTACACTGCGTCCTTTGTCTGTTTGCTTACAACTTTTTTTTCGCCCTTGTGTCAGTCGCTTTTGGCAATTTGTTTCTACATCCAACGACGAATTCAATTGAAAATTTTCCAGCAGACACTCGACGGGCGAACTGCTCGGCAAATTTAAAAACAAATTTGCCGCAAAGCAACGGCAGCTAACTTGCGAAACAAACTTTTTGCCTCCAAAACTCCAGAGCTCCAGAGCTCCGGAACTCCGGTTCTCGGGTTCGATTCTGAATTCCCTATCTCTCACAAACTGGTCAAGTGTAGACGTGCGTTTAAATGTTACGTATACGTCGCGTTGTCCGCTGCACTTGACTGAATCGTCTCGTCTTTGGCCACCGTCTCGTGTTTGCCCAGTGCACTTTTCAACAGAGGAAACAACAACGGCAGACAGACAAGGGCCACGCCCCCTCCTTCCCTATATTTGCTTTCCCGCCCACGCCTTCTGTTTGTTTTTCTTTTTCCACGAGGCGAATGTGTGGCTCTGTGTGTTTGCCTTTCGTTTAGTCAGAATGCCAACTATGACAAAACCAGGGAATCCGAATCCGGAGTCGAAATCAAAATCGAATCGAGTCGATTGACTGAGCCAATGCCAATGTGGAAATTGTCAATAATTTCAAATTGATTTCTATTTGATTTAGCACGGTAACAAAGGCAGACACCTAGCTCCATAATTGTACGGTGGCGACGTCTTTAGTTTGGATTTCTTTAGCTTGAAGGGGGCTCCCAGAGCGTAAGTGAAAACGTAAACTTTGACAAACACGCGGGCCTCGTTTTGAGGGCAAATAACATTAGACAGCTATTAGAGGCTTGGCCGAGTTTTACGAGGAAACCATAAAAAGCATTACTTGAACTGCTGCTCGAGCTGCTCGTAAAACTCGTGAAATTTGTAAGGACCTGGAGTTGGACGTCGAATGGGGACCAGGATACGGCCATAGGCGTAGGCAGGCAATAAAAGCCAATCGATAAGTGGCCAAAGTGTTGCGAGGACCTCGTAAACAAATGGGGCAGACCCATACCTCTTCATCGAGCCCTTCATCCATCAGGAAATCGTCAAAGGAGTTGCCCCGTCTGGCCGCAAATTTATTAGCTGCCCCATCATCGTATCGATTATGACAATTACGCGCAGGAAAGAGTAACATTAAGGCCCATCAAGAAATCGAAGTATCATTATTTTAAACACGAGTATGCCAAATGAGGGTGGCTTTTAATATATAGCTTTGTCTCTGCAATTCATATCTGTGACCTGCAGTTCTTAAAGGCTATAAACATTTTTTGAATACATTCAAAATTAAATGTAATTTTATTTAATTTTTAAGGCAAGATTTCTTAGCTTACCCTGCTTGGGCGAGATGCTGAGCACCTGCTGCTGTGGCGATTGCTGCTGCGAGTGGATCTGGTACTGCTGCTGCTGCTGCACCACCACCGCCTGCTGCTGGGCGGCACAGACGGCGGCAGCCACCGCCTGCTGCTGCTGATGGTGGGCAGCTGCAGCGGCTGCTGCGGCGGCGGCAGCGGCGGCCTGCTGCTGCGACTGCTGCTGGTGCGGCGACTGCGACTGGGGATGCTGCTGCTGCTGATGCTGCTGGGTGGTGACGATGGTCATCTGCTGCGGCTGTTGCTGAGCCTGCTGCTTGCCGTTGAGTGACTGCTGCTGCTGCTGCTGTTGCTGCTGCTGCTGGGGGGCGGGTGCCTGTTGCTGCTGCTGCTGCAGGTGCGTCTGGTGGATGGCCAGCAGCTTTGTCTCGTAGGGCTTTCCGTGGGCGGCGCTCAGCGTCATCTGTGCAGTGGCTGGCATCATCAGCGTGGGCATAGCCAACATTTTCCGGCCTACAGTTGCGCTGGGAGCCTGCTGGGTTGCGTGTTGCTAGTGGCTGCTGTTGCTAGTTGCTCCTGCGGTGTGGAATTTGCACGTTTTGCGGTTGCACGCAGCTCGCTTTGATGCTTAATGAAGTGCCTGCTGCCTGCTGTCTGCTCTGCCGCCTTGCAGTTGATGATATAAATAAATTGTGTTATAATTTGGCTAGGTTTTCGGTTTTGGTTCTTTTTTGTTTTTTTTTTGTTTTGTTTTAATGACCGCCTTTTTGTGTGAAACCGCACTGTTGTTGTTGCTGCTGCTGCTGTCGAGTTTTATGCGCAAACGATTTAATGCATTAAATAATTTCTACAATTTTGCTAATTTGGAAAATGCTGGTGTTGCCTTTTCTGTGGTTTGTTCCGCTTCGTGTCGTTTGTGGTTGCTTTTTAGTTTTCATAAAAAATTTCCTCTTTGCTTGTTGCTTTTTTGCTTTTTGCTTGACCTTCACTTATCACAGACCAATGAAATTTGTTTTCGAAAAGTTCATTTGGTTTTTGAATTATGTATGTGTTCCCAGGCAGAATCGCCCAGCACGCAAGGAGATTTTCTTTGCTACGAGAAAGTAAGAAAGAAAATTGCTGTCAGAATATTTTCCATCATTCGGCCTGGCCCTTATGAGTGGAAAATATTCTGCGAGCGGAAAATGATAAGCAAACAAACTCATAATGCTGGGAAAACAAAAAGGATAATTGACTCTGCCGAATGACTGGCAGCTCGCCTCAGTTGCTAGTGTGATTACAGTTCTCCCAGGCGCGCAAAAAGTAAATAAAACTGACGACTCGCCTTATTTTTATGGGGCGAGCATAGCCCACGCACAGCCATTATCATATATCAGGACTAAGCCATTCACACATCATTTGAAAAATTAAATTTAATATTTTACGATTTGTGTGCTCGCATCCGCATACAAAGCGAGCATGAGCCAACAAAAAATAAAAAGTTATGCGCGAAACGCGGACGACAGGCGGTAGACATCGAAAGTGCGCGTAACGCAATGTCTAAGTGCCAAAAGCAGAAACAGACAGCTCAGCCTGCGATGGCAGCAATGCCAGCAAAAAAAAAATTATAACAATAATAATAAAAGCAGCGGAATACAAGTGCCGAAAAAACACGCACAAGAAACCGAGCCTGGCTTTTACGACAGACCCCCAAAGACAGCATCCCTGTGTGGCAGCAAACAAAGCGAGTCCTGACACCCTGTACGCCCCAAGTGTTGGCAAGTGTCAGGATCAGACGCTTCCGGTTTTTATAGCTGGATGGAAGCTGCGGAGGGACGGACGGACGTACAGACGGACACTCTGGCAGACAAATGCTATGTATAAATATAAATATAAACTTATATTTTTATTTTTATTTGGAAAAGCCAGGACACGCCGCCGAATGCATGGCAAACACCGAAAAATACAAAATACATACGGCATCCTTTTCCAACGGAACGACTGTGGTGTGAGTGTGTGTGCCTGCCAGAAAGTATGAATCACACACACTCGGAGCACACACTCACACAACTGCAGTGTCCTTTTTTATATAGAAGCCCAGTCGGCAGGCAGCATTTATTGGCTGCTCGTTGTCGGTTTATGTGGCACACAAGCCGAAGTGGCAGACTCTTGTAGTTGCCATTGCCGCTGTGCCACGTATAGTATAGAAAAGTACATAATGTGACCAAAAAAACACAACAAGCACAACAAAATGTATATGCACGCAAAAAGCGTTGAGGCCGTCTATGTAAATATGGCCAAAATCGATGCTCGCCGCGGTGACAACGAGACCAAGGAACCCGAAAAGGGGTTAGGCATTTCGCTAAAAAATCTTTAAATCGTTGCGATTTTATCTAAAGTCGGAAAAGCCCCAAAAAAACATGCTAAAAGAAAGTATTTTTCACCAAAAATCACACATGGCACATCCTTCACCCAAAAACTGTAAGCACACTCAACACATTTATGCAACAAAAGTCTTTTTTGAAACCAGGCACAAAAAACTGAATCACTTTTTCGTAAAATCTTGACCAAAAAAATGTATCTAAATTTAAGCACTAAAGTATTTAAAACATAAAATAAAATATAAAGCAAAAAAACCGATTTAAAAAATTTATAAATTGATAAGAATGTTTATTTCAAGTTTTTATTTTAGTTCAAATTTTCTTTTTATAATCGTTTATTTTTTAGGCTTCAGTTCTTGGTTCGGCTTTCGTTTATTTCACTTCGTTGATTTCTTGATTTCCTTTTTTTTTCGCCTTTTCTTACTTTTCGGTTTATATTTTGAATTCTCTTTAGCGAGCTCTTGGCTTTCGGTTTGCTTTTGGGTTGCTTTGGTTGGTTGGTTGGTTTGTTTGAGAAATTATAATAACAACTTAACAACAATGTAACGAATATCCTTTCTTAACGAGGACACAATTCAAACTGAAGGCGAAGCGCCTTCGTCCGGCTCACAAATAGTCAACACATCGTACCGCTCCTGTCGTTAACCGTTATTCTGCCAGCGTCGCTGCCGCTCCGAAATCCTTGTTGGCCAACCGAGCGCCCGTCACTCGTTCTCGTCGGAAGCATGTGGCCCGAACGTCAGCCGAAGTCTTTGCGGGAAAATTTTCCTCTCAGGCATGCGCGCCGGGAAGTTCGAAATGGTGGCTGTCTTTGCTAGGTGTTTATCAGGAACTGCCCAGGACATTGTAGTTATAGAAATTTCCCTGCTTTATCAGGAATTATAGCAACTGTGAGTGTTATATGCTCTACTTCAAAGGGATTTAGACGGCTCTGTTAATCCGTCGTATCAGCTTTCTTTGCCTCAATTCGTGCTAACAGAGGCTTCGAGTATGGATAACATGCTAAGTATTATAACTCATTATGCAAAGATCCCGCCAGCAAATGGAGAGAGTACTTTGAGCCGCTTTACACTACACAAACAAACAAAGGCCCTCGCACAAACACACACACATGCCTTTTGTTTGTGCGCTCGAGAGCCAATAATCCACTTTTGTTTTGTTATCACTTGTGCGCCCTTTCGCCACCCACCCGCAAGTGCTTGCCCACCCCAGCAACCACCAGCCGTAGTCGGCTCCTTGCGGCATCCTTCGTCTTCGCCTCCGCCACCACTTAATTTCTACTTGATTTGTCGTTTAAGAAAACTAATTGTCTGCCTTTTGTTGAGCGTGAAAACAATGGAAAACATTTTAGCAACTGTTACTCTCCGCCGAAAGCGTATTAGACGCAGACCTCCAGCGTCTGGGGCAACATTTTGTGGCCATGTGGAAAGGCAAAGTGGCCAGGACGAAAGTGGCTGGGACGAGTCTGAGTCGCAAATGGTTCTGGTTTTCGGTCGCTTTCAGGGAAATAGCAGCAAGCGACCGCAGCGGGCCTTCCTTTGCAGCTCCTCAAGGTCACTTTGGTTGATGAAAACGGTTGCTGTGGCATAACTAGAACTTTTTCAAGCAGTAAGAAACCCCAAAATACTTAGAAGAAACTACATACTTATTCAGGACTCATCCAAACTAATTCCAGAACCTTCAGCTAGTTTTTATGATTTCTTAGAGCTGAATATTTTGATTTAAGGAGGCCAAACTGTAGGTTCCTTTCTCAACGGCATCTCAAAGGGACCTCCTGATCGATTTCCTGCAAAGCGGAAACCGATACCCACTCCCATCTCACAGGGCCGAATAACGAGGCAAACTCTGCGTTGCATATTCATGGGACAGAGCTCAAACACAACCCAAACACAGCACAAACACAAACACTCGCCGCTGCCAGAGTTGACGTCGTTGATGGCGTAACAGATATCGGTTACGTTACGTTGCATGCAACGGGGTTCGGTCGATGCCTTCGCCGCAGAAGGGGTTAAGCCAAGCGAAAGCCGCAAAAAACTTGTGTCGCACGCATAACTTAAAATGTATAAATAACCTTTTAAAGTCGTGTTTAATCAAGGGAATCGATTTCAGGCCTCGATTAAGCGTCAAGGTGCTTTAAAACTTGTGTTTGTAAATGCTGGCTTAACCCCTGTGATTCATAAAGCATATTTAATTGGGTAAATTCATAAATAATTCAATTTTCAATTTATCTAAATATTCTCTTATGTATTTAAAGCCTATATGTTACAGGGAATATATATTAGATACGGAACTGGTATTCCTTGATAACAAATTCAAGTTTTATAAAGATTTCAAAAAAGTTCTGATTATCTTTCAATTCAAATATTTGTCTAGGAAAGCTTGAAGGGATCTTCTCATGAAACATTATTTAACATTAAGCAACTCCTGGAAATCTGATCTGCCAGTATCCTGATTTAACGCTAATGCATTATGCAAATGACCAAGTTTCTGTAGCTGTTTGGCCCTGACGTCAATGACGATGGTTAAAGTAACAGGAGCAACAGAAAGTTAAACAGCAACAACGAGCAGCAGCTCGGCGACACATTATCCTGCAACTAAATATGTAAAAAAAACACAAACATCAACTCTCACACACTCACTCACATCGCAGGACTCACGTGAGCGATTAAAATCCGAAAGAAAGTATTTCAGTTTTCCACGCTTTTCCGAGGGTTGCTGCCGGGATGCAAATGAGTTCAGCCGGGGAAACAGCGGCATGTAATTGGAGGCGAGTGTCGTGTAAAATGTAAAACTTGCGCCGTAAATAAATCAAAACTTTCCGACTGAACAAACATTCAGGTGAGCGAAAATAAAAATAAAAAAAAAATGCAACGGCAGCGGCCCAGCAGCAGCAACATTTTCATATTGACAAGTGTGCCGAAGAGGGAAAGCGTGGGAAAAATGGGAGCAGCGGCGGGTGGGGGGGGAAAACTCAAGCAGGGGACAAAAACAAGCCTGCTGCCGCGCTGCCGGGGTTATTTACACTAAAAATTGGAACAGCTGCAAAGCACTTACAGCTGCTGCCGCTGGGCTTTTAAACAGGGCGAAAGGGGATTTCCCCTTGAATTTTATTTCGTTCTTGAGCAATTTCTCAGTTAAAAACAAATTAAGAATTCACTCAGTTCAAATTGTATTTAAGAAAATCAGAGAATTTAAATACTGATACTTAAAGGATATTTTAAGCTTAAGCACATCTTAATCTGTATCTTTATAAAATTCAAAATAAAGCCAGGATGCACACATCATGAATTTAAGACTTGCACATTTCGCACATTTGTTTAATGAGGCTTAACTATTCGTACATATGTGGCTAATCAAATGTCAAAGTTAAAAGCCAGAGAAGAGTTAACTCTCGAACTCGCATTAAAGCTGGAAAATCTGCAGCACATAAATCCTTGATATTGATTTATTACATAATATGCTAAACACCAGCCACACGAGGCGGGGCACAAAAAAGTTTCGCTTCGCCTCGTTTTGATTTATATATTCATTATTCTATCATATTTATGGGCGGGGGGCGCACAAATGAAATGTAAATGGCGCTCTGGCAGAGGATTAATACGGTTACACAACAACTAAATAAAGTGAATTTAAGTTGTGGCCGAAAAGTTCTGGCCGCAATCCGGGCTCAAGGTGGTCAGGAGGCGAGCGTTTCCTTCTTTCACATTTGTATAGTCCTCGTAAAATGATAAAAATATTAATATAAATAAACAGGGGAGTAACGGAGATCCCGAGACCATTTGCCAGCGCTGTGGCTTTGTTCGCCGGCAGCATCTCGGAGCGGAGCAAAAGGAAAGTTTTTGATATCATCTTTAGCGAGCAGCAGCATCCGGGGCAACCTTGGGCGGGAAAATGCGGGGACTTTGGCATAAGTTGACAATTTTTTGTCGCTTTGCCATGGCTTCGACTGGGCTTTTCCTCTGCTTTTTCCTTCCTTGTCTATTTACCGCCCTTGCTATTTCCCTGCCATGGATAAATTTTCGGGCTACAAACTTTGCCCATTGCCGGACAGGCGGCACTGGCACCGGCACCGGCACCGGCACCCAGCTGCCTTAGAGCCCCGTCCCATAATTGATGGTCAGCGTTTAACTTAATTGTATGTGGGAATCTGAGCTGCCGGTGGCATGGGCATGCTGATTGTGTCAAGATTTCATTTCAATTTGCGCCGCGATAAGGCTGCGAGACATAAAAGTAAATTGAAACGCCTGACAGTGGCTCTGACAACGGAGTACTGCGAGCAGGATGCAGGACGCAGGACGATGGTCGCAGTATACGGTACACAGGACCCAGGACCAGCGGAACGATAGCCAGGTGCTCCTGACCATCATTGCTGGACGTCAGAAGCTCGTCACGCACGTGCAGGTGGAGCAGTTTCAAAAATTTTTAATTGAATTTGCCACTGGACAGGGAAAAAGGAGACTCCAGCACGCAGAAAAAAAGCATTTGACAAGATGGGTTTAAGTGCTCAATGCAAGGAAATCTCTGTGGAATTAATATATTTATAATAAACAATAAAAGTTTATCCAATTTGGGAGCTACATTAAAAAGATGTATTTGATTGCTATGACCAAAAGAATCACTATCTAATATTTAAATATCTGAATAGTTATGATAGTTATTTAATGAACTCTCTTTTATATAGTTTTAAAAATCCCTGACTAAATTTATTCCCATTAATTATATGGATATTTTTTGCCAGTGCACTCGTACTCACTGTGCAGCGGCGGCATGTACTCCATTTCCTCGTCACTGTCCTCCATGTCCTGGCCGGCATCGTTACCATTTTCACCGCCTTCGGTCCGCTCTACTGCCACTCTCGAGGGCATGGCAAAGGAGTTGGTACGCAGAGCCACTTCCATGGCACGCAGCGCGGGCAGGCTCCTGGGCAATTTGCCATTCTGCAAGGAAGAGTCGAGCGATGTCCCATTAAAATTAGACAATAAATAGATAGAGATGAAAATAAAAACACGTGCCAGGTCATTCCAATTTCGAGAGAGCCAAAGCCCAAGTCCAAGCCCGATCCCGAGTCCGAGTCCGAGCCAGTGTCCTAATTGAAGCATTCAACCTGATTACGACTCTGAGCGACTGGCGACAAATGTCCTCTCTTGAAGTGGCGTGCAAATCATGAAAAAGGATTACACGTACTAAAGTCCGGAATGGAAACAAATGCCCACCTTGGCATCATCGTTGCTGTTAAAGTTGGTCAAGTTTTGTTTTTCCAACCCCTCCTCGCCCCCGTTTTTCCCTCCTTTTTTTGGTGACTAAAAAGCAACGATGTGACGACAACAATAACAACCGAGGGGAGCAGCGGCCAGAAATCCAATTTCAGCAAGTAGCACGACATAAATTTGTTTTCTCCACACCAACCACACACGCACACTGACACACACATGTCCAGTGCTGGATGGGGTTGTCCTGGCTGCTGGCCATGTCCTGCAAATGAATTCTGTTAATGCAGACATTACTCGAGCATATTAAAAGTCCGAATGTCCATTCCGCACAGAATTTTATAGCAGGCGACCGCACCGCACCAAAGGAGGGAGGCATTCCGCTGCCCGGGCTACAAATAGGCACATTTGTTCCACCCAAAAAAACACCCGAATCCGATTCCGAATCCAGGCAAAGGAGTCGCATCCCCCCCAATCCACCCCCTGGGCAGCAGGGGAACCCCGGGATCAGTGCTGCAGCCAATGGCCAATGTAGTTAGCAGGCCGGCCATATACGCATATTTGTTTACCTTGCCACGACAATTGCGGTAGACAGCTTCTCGGTTTCCCGGCACACACATAGAGGGGCGGGCCAAAAGGCCGTTTCCGGCCGAGCCCCTGCCGGACATTTAGTTTATTTGATGTTGCGAAATGAAAATTGTGACATAAAAGGGACTAAGAACATAATTAACTAGTGTCCAAATGTGCAAATCCAAACGCATAAAAAGTAAGCAAACAACTCGGCTTGCCAGCGACCGAGGGAAAATCTGAACAGGAAAAAAGAGGAAAAACTGAGGCAAAACTAGAGCAAACGATGCAACCGAATGTCGGGGCCACCGAATGACACTTAAAGGATTTGCCTGGGCGAGCCTTGAATATGCTCGGTGTTATGGGAATGCCGAATCCTGGCAGCTAAGCGTCCCAGTATCCTGTGGCCCAGAATCCTGAGCCCATTCCGGCCATCAGAGCGCACATTATTCGCTGTCCCCGGGACCGTTTTTACCAGCCACGTGTCGGCCACAAAGGGTCATGATTAGTTTGCTTAATAAAGAAAAAGGAATAGCGCCGATAAATATGAAAAAAAGGACCGTGACACTTAAAGAGAAAATGTACGGAAATTAAAAATTGTTTCATTTAAATATTGTGTTCCTAAATAAATAAATAAAATAAATAAAAGATGGCAGATTTAGTCACTTGAAGGCTTTTAAAATATTTTAAGACTTAAAAATTATTTATTGATATTTATCATATACTATAAAGTATTAAATACATCATTCTATAATCATTAAAGCTTCAGATTAACAAATATAAAATTCTTATTCAAATATTTTCATAGTTTATTGTTTAAATCGTTTTTTAAGGGCTCTCGAAAATGTCTTAAACCAGTTTTTTTCAGTGCAGCTACAAATACTCCTACTTAAAACTGGGCGTGGCCTTTGCAAATTATATGAAGCTAAACGGCACAGAAGTTATTTTATATTTATGAATATGCCGGTCGTGTTACTATTTACAATTGAAAGGCCGCCCTGCCAGTCGGGGATAATATTTGAAATTAATGATTTCGAGTGGCGCTTGAGGCTCCGGTGGGTGGACAATTGCCAAAGATGAATGAAGACAAATGATGGGCGAGCATTTATAGCATTAGCATCAACTTTCAATTCCCATCCACCAGGCTCACCATGTCCCGCTGCCTACGATTTTTGCATGGGGCACGGCCAAGGATTACGAGGATTTCGTGGCTCCGATTTGGGTGGGGCGAGAGCAAATTAAATAACCGTCAAACCGTCAAAGGAAATCTGCGAAACAAAGCGTTTCGCGATTTACCCCAAGAAATTACAAAATTGCCGTTGTGTCCTGTACATATTTCGTACATTTTTCTGTTTTCGCATTCGGCTCCGTCTCCGTTTTGGCCTTATTTGCTCATTTTTGAGTATTTGATTTCATTTCGTTCATTCCCATTCGCATTTTCATTTTCCACGCTCGTGTGTTTGCCCGAATATAGTGTACAGTTTTTAATAAAACAAATTCAGCGGGCGGTGGCCTGCGGCGAACATGGCAGGCGAAATTAAATTATTTCGCTTATCCCCCCCTCGTCGGCGGCGCCATAAGATGAAAGCAGGAGAAAGTCTCTGGCTGGACGCAGACATTTTATCATTTGTTGTTGCCGCTGACAGGAGTACTATAAGGGAATATATAATACACATATATATATATATTATATTGCAGAATTTGAGGGGATGCCTTGCTAAAATTCAGAATTGGAATCAGATTAAAGAACAACAATTAAATTTGATTCATCTTCTTGACAATTTAAATGTAGTTTCTAGTCACTAATTGAATTTTCAATTTTCAAGATAACCACAAGTTAATTTTAACAAAAAACCCAGAGCTATTTAGCTTTAAATATTTTTTAAAAACATTTTACTTATTTATTTCAGCATTTTGCCCCAAACCATATATCAAAAAAACCATAGATAATTGCTTAAATAATTTACAAGTATATATTTACACTCTAACCTAATCGCCAGTGGCTTACAATATTTAAATGTAAATGTTTGTCAAATATCCGAATTATTAGGCAATCGAAAAAGTCAACAAAACTAAATTTATTATAAATTCATAAGCTTTCTGCAAATAAATATGAATAGTTAAAAGTATGCTTATAAAAACTACTTAGCTTAATCTTTTATTTACAGATTTCTGGCTTTTAAAATGCTTGTTAAATTTTAGTGCATTCTCTTCATTTCATGTTTAATGTTTGCAACCGCTTTAAGGGTGCAGAAACGCAGCTCCTCGCTTCCTGGCGTGATTTGTTCGATGCGTGTTGTCCTGCAAGTGGCACCTGCAAAACACAGGCGCCGCTTCGTGGCGCATTTCTTTGGCCTAATGGACGTTGATTGATGACACGGCCGGCGACAGGTGAAAGTATATGCTGTAATACATATTTATGAGGCAGGACCAGCAGGCGGGATCGCTCCTAGTCCTCGCAGGGGCTTGGAGCGGATCGCTGAGTTGCATAATTAGCAGTGAGCGGGGATAGGCAAAGCAATTTATACGGCCACAATGCGTCGCTCGAGGCTGGCTGTTCCGGAGGCAATCGGCGATCTAATGCCATGCAATTTTCTGCATTGTCGTTGCCGTTGCCGTTGCCATTGCCATTGCAGTTTGTGTTCCATTGCCGTCGCCATTGCAGTTGCCGTTGCCGTTTCAGGACAACCTGCTTTGACAGATCCCGTTTGCCATTTCGGTATGCAGAACGGGCCAACGGGCTAGCCGGACCATAAATTAGGCCCCACATCACTCAGAGTGTGGCCATGGATATGGGAATAGAGATGGGGCTAGGGATGGCGGTGAGGATGGAAGCTGCAGCCTGAGCCAAGCGCAAAAGCATGCCAAAGGCATCAATCGGCAAGAGTGCTGTGCTGGAGATACGCGGAGCAGGCAACATTGTTTCACACACACAAAACAAAGAGTGTTAAAAAATGTTTCAGTTGAATATCTTAATATTTAAATTCAGGACTTGCTATGGACATTCAATTAAAGGTTTTACTGACTTTATTCTTTACTTTAACGTTATTCTCTAGAATTTATTTTTATATTATCCTGTAATATTCAAATATATTTAATTATTTGTTGTCTCTATTATTTCCTTTAATTATTATGAGCTCTTGATTATTTTTTATTTTCTGTGTATTTGCACTGCCTGCGGAAGCGGAATGGCAGCCTGTTCCAGAAAGGCATGCAACATTGCATATCGAGACCACACGTCGTATGAGCAATGCCAAATGCTGCCGCCGCCCCGTAGACGGGCCGCATCCCAGATCCAGGCTGAATCGGAGGCTATAGCCCAAGACGACGTTCAAACACATGAGGCGTAGTACTATCGCTCATAATTTTCAGTTCTCATATGCCAGCCTACGGCAGTCCAAGCAAACAAACAAGGACACAAACACACATAGACAGGGGGGAGCAGCATCTCAGCTGCACTTTGCATATCCTGCCATGGGCGGCTCTGGAATATCCTTTGCCTCCCCAGTGACTCCAGCAGCAGCCAATGCCGTTGCCTTTGCTATTTTATTCGCTCATAAAACTTTCAAATGCCATTTCTACAAATTTATTAGCTAAAAACTCACAACAAAAAAGCATAGCTATAAATAAAATAACATGAATTTAATAATTCAATTTAATTTTTTATTAAATAGAAAAAAATTGGAAAATATTAACCAAACATAAATCTAAATTAAATAAATAAAACTCAAAAATCGTGACAATTAATAACATTGGGATTAAAAAGCTGGAATAAGTATTATCAGATTTTATTTTTTTACAGCTGTAATAAATTATTTGATTTTTTATAAAAAGAAAAGTAAGAGTTCAATATTAATTTAAGCTATAAAGTTTTCTTTACAATATACAAAATATTATTATATAAAATACAATTTGTAGAAAATAGAACTTTATTTCCTCAAGCCTTCATCTTTGATTAAATAAATTTGCCATTCTGCAAAGAATTTCTTTAATTGCTCATTCAAAGTGCTTATTGCTTGCGGATCCATATGCAATTCGATAACTCATGGCATATCCTTTTCTGTGGAGTGGAGGACTTAACTCCTGGCGGGCGAGTGGGCTCATTTATCTTCTTATCAGTTGCCAGGCCCGAAAGTGCATTGTTGGAGCCTTGAACGGCTCGGCCAGTTGTAAATGTTGTGTATTTGCCATTTGAGTGGCCACCGGGGATGCATCCGATCCTATCCATGGACCTGCACCTGGCCATCGAGTCCTGGCCCCGGTGTCTCCGCCAGGGAACGGCACGAGAATAAATCAAACTGCTGCTGCTGCTACTGCTGCTGGCTTGCCACTTACGAGTAAGCGGGCCCATTGCAGCGGGGCCAATTATCACAGAAAGTTGTCCATGCCGCTGGCTTGTCGGACATTAATTTTCCGCCACAAATATTTGCACACTGTCAGATCCGAGATCCCAGGAGTTCGAAGTTGGCAGCAGGCAGTGAGGGGGGGCAATGAGTGCAGGCGACGTGCTGCCAAAGAGCCATTGTAAACGGGGCCGAAACGGCTTAAGCGACGACAGCAACTACAGCGGCAGCAAAAGCTGCCATTTAATCGAAGCCAACTAATTGCCCCGTAATTGACAGTTTGACTGTTTGGTAATTTGTTTTTGCATGTTGCGCTGTCAAAAAGTTTTCCTTTTTTTCCACCCGCACCGCTTGATGCCGCTAGATCGCGTTTTCCAGCTGAGCGGGCGCCGAAAAGCGTGGCCTTTGCTCTGCTCAAAAACAGGAGCTAAGCCCAGCTAACTGGCAATAAGCCAAAAGTTTTCAAAAACAATTGTTTAGCGATATTAAGCATTGTAATATGTTTGCTATTATCAGTGTTTAGACATGAACACGGATTGTAATCGATGAGGTCAGTAATTAAGGGATTTGAAAAGAAGTCATTGAATAAAAAGGGACACACTACCGAATCTGGTTCGAATATTTTCTGTATTCATTATAATTTATTTATATCATAAAATAATAATATATATCCTTCTTCATGTAAGTTTTACTAAAAGTACCATCAATTTCATAAGGTATTGCCTTAATCTTTGAACCTCTTTAATAGTTAAACCAAATGAAACAGGACCCTCTCAGGCTCAGCCTTCCACCCGAAACTGAAAGCGAATATTGGGCACCTAATTTATGTAAAAGGCAAATAAATCAATTAATGTCAAACAACCTGTGAGAGCCGAGCCGAGAAAAGATATGGAGACCTGGCCGAAACTGGAGGCACTGGCCATTCTCCCCCTATTGGAATAATAATAATTAGAGACCGACTGACATTTTGAGTCGGAGGCAAATATAATTAATTACGTACCGCAGAGTACCAGCCAGCAGCACAATACAAATTTATAGAGGCAGGCTATATTCGCCGATATAAAGCCTAGTCAGCAGCCAAGGAGCAGGGGCGAGGGCCGAGAGCCACGAGCCACGAGCCCATTGAATAGTTGGCCAGGGAAAACTTTGCCACTCGGGCGAGTATTTTGAAATGTTTTGCTGCAAATACACACAAACACATACCACATAATGAGTTAGACGGGGGTTCCAATACCAAGAAGTGGCCACAACAACAAACAGAAACCAACAGAGGCCAGCAGCAGCAGCAACAACAACTCCAATCAATTATACGGCCAATTAAATGCCGAAAAAGCAAAGGAAATGCGGAGGAATATAATGGACTGGAATCTTGGACAGTCGAGTCGACTCAAGTCGAGTCTATTCGAGCCCACGACCAGTGACTGCAATTTATTTAACGTTGTACTTGGGGCATTTTTATTTGTTATTGAAAATAAAGATGCCCGAACACGTTGCAAAAGATAAACAAAACAAAAACGAGACCAGGTCTGGTCCTTAAGGAATGCCAGCGTAACGAGCCAGCTTCTGGGGGGGATGTGAGGTTGTGCGGAGGCTGGTCGACCAGGTGAGTGACAGACAGCCGCTTTGTCAAAGTCACCACATACACTAATTTAATGAAGAAGGACCTGGTAACTGGCAGTCCCTAACGTGTTCACTGGAACATCTCGGAGCCAAGCTGCCGTTAGTTACGGCCACCAACGACATGCAAATTAATTGACCAACAAAATGCAACGAAATGAAACAAACAACTCACATGCGTCAGTCATTAGGGGCAGCTTACAGATGAAAATTGAAGTCCTTGCCTACTGGCTTAACTTGCATTCTCGCATTCATTTGAACTTCCCAATGGTCAGGTAATGTTCTCTCACATATTTGGCATTAAATACATTTTAGAAGAAAATTCTAACAAATACTTGGAAAATACATAACTAACTCGCAGACATCTGTGAATGTTGCACTGCAAGAAATTGTAAATTAAAGATTTTAAAATTAAAGCTTGTAGCCGAAAGTATATGCTGATAAGAGATTATTTTGTTATTAAAAAGGATATAAAAATTATATAAAATTCATTATTTCAAATCTCTATTATACCCAATCTTTAAGGTTTCACTTGACTTGAGGCCACTCAAATTATTTTTTCAGATTAAAACCATTATATGAATTTTTCAAATTATCCTCTTAATGAATATATATTTATTTACTGTGCCTCTTTATACTATGTGTAAGCACATTACTGCCGACAAATTTGCAAGAATTGCAACTAAGCTTAGGACACACATTATTGTTTTAGCCAAGCCATGAAGCTAAATTACGGTTCAGGTTGAGTGGTTGCCGAATGCCAAGCTTTAATTTCCACAATGTCGGGGTATTTCAATTACGAAATTACAATGGTCATGGCCTATAATGGATATGAATCAACGCCCTTGGTGCAAATTGCTTATTTAACCAGAATGATTGATTCAATAGGCTGCGAATGCATTTCAGTGATTTTCTCACTTGCAATGCGGATTATGCATTCCGAATATGTCAACTTAATTGTCCGTTGGATATGTGTGCCTGCAAATGCATTATATATATGTATTTGTATATATATATATACTTTAGTTACACAACTAATGACGGCAAAGTTTCGTCCGTTTGATAAGAAATTCGCACAAAGTTGCCAAGGTGCCCGAACGAACGCCTCTAATTTGACAGCCGCGGCGGTTTGGCTTGGCTTCGCTTTTGGCATTGTTGTTTCGCTTACGTGTTGTCTGTCCCTTTTTTTGTACAGCGACACGCCACGCCCCTCTCGTCCTTGCTGGCCCCTTGCCGCACGAGCGAGTCGAGGCTCCTCCTGGCTCCTCCCTGCTCACATTTGGTAAAACATTTTCTTTGTGTCAGTTGAGGTTGCATTTTATTGTGTTACAACAGAGTTTGGATTTGGCCCGGCTCCTCCTCCTGCCTTGTTTCCAATGCAGTTGCTTTGGGATTTGGCCTGACAGCCAGTTGGAAATTGCAACTGTCAATTGCATTTAATTCGCCCTGTTCCTGGCGGTTTGACCTTAGCGAGAGCCACCCAGCAACAAAAAAAAAAAAGAGGAAACGAGGAAAATGGAAAGGAGAAACCGAATTTACGCTAAATTAAATTAGGACTGGCAAGGGTTTAAGAGAGAAAGAGCTCGCGTTTAAGCGCGCATACAGTATCAAGTATACGCCACATGGGCCGCCATTGAAAGTGAAGCTGTTGACGGCGTTTACACTTTCAAAGGACGCAAAGGATGCGTCCTACGCTGCCCTCATCGAGTGTCGTTCGTGCAAAATAAACCGTTGGCAGCAAAAAAGCTTTTGCGCGGCTGCTTTTGAAATTTGGCGCCCTCGCACACAAACACAGCGAGAAACAAAGAAGCACTTGAAGAGAGCATCCTTGCACACACGCACTGGTTCACTCACACCATCAGGACGAGCGACACCGATACAGAGGCATTGTGGTAAAAGCTTTCAAGTGCCAGCGATGCTGCTCCTGCTGCCAATGTCCCTTTTTATCTGCCAGGCCATGATTAACCCGCTTTGTGATGCGACAGCTCGATGCCGAACAGGAATCATTGGATATGAGTTCTTCAGCTCTATGAAAAGGATTTTGTTTGTGCAGGGATTTTATGTAGATAAAAAAACGAACAATATTTATTTGAAAAATTAGGGACCTCTTTTTGTAAAGCTTCATAATTGTATTCTGTTTAAATAAATTACATTTCTTCTAGATAGAACTCCAGCATTAAATATCCTTTCAAATTAACAAAATATCCTTCATAAAATATCCTTATAATAAATAAATGAAGCATAACATGCCAATGCTAACTACTAGCTCTCCTGGCAACAGGATAATGGGTTAAGAGACTTGAAGTAAGCCAGTGCGCGAAGCACTCGCACACACACATACACTACCACTTGCAGGACGAAGGACGTGGAATCAGATGCGGTGAAATTCGTGCCACTCAACAGCAATGGCTGGCTCTTTGGGGCGCCACCTCGCGGCCAGTCCGCAGAGTGAATTAACAGCGCTGTGTGGCTATGGACCCAAGATGCTCATGGTGAGATCGGCGTACTATATAGCATTGTGGCGGGGCCCGAGGACGGTGTAAGTGTGTGTCCACCCCCTCCCTGGGGAGCAATGAAGCGTTTACAGGACGAGAAAGTCACCACAGTTGGGCGACTGTTAATGCCAGGACTTGGCTTACTTGGCTGCGGCGAGTGAAACTACTGGCCCTGAGGCCAAGTTCTGATTTGGCTTGGCGCTTTTGGGTGCGTTTCAGCGGGCCCTTCCTGCCTTTTCCCGTCCCGTTCTGTCCTGCGCTTGTCCAATTTGCCAGCTTGGCTGTTGTTCACTTGGCTGTCAACGATTTTCTTGGCTTGTCAACGGCTGGCCACAAGGCAGTCCTTTGATATCGAATCCTTTAGCGCAGCTATCAAATTTTTTTTCAGCTTATGCTATAGCAGCAAGGACACGCCCGGCCTTCCTCTTGCCGCCTTGCCGCCTTGCCGCCACTCACATTATTTCGTTTTGTTTCAGTTTCCCACTGCCGAGAGCGAAATAATGACAGCCTCGCACGGAGATACTGGAGATACTTTTTGCTTGGATTCCTTCCAATGAAGTCAACGCATTCTGGCAGTCCTCGAAATATGCTGTTCGCTTTGTGTGTCTGCTTTTTGTTGGCCGTTAACGCGACATATGAAATATGGATTCACTTACGCATCACTCCCGACCCTTCGGGGCCATTAAGGCCACCACTACTGCCAACCAAAGGACCTTCAGTCCCGTGTTTTCCTTTTTTAACATTTTTACTTTTCTGTGCCCTTTTAACAGAGCATCCGAAAGGGCGATGAAATAAAGGAGTGCACCCTTTGACATCGCCCTCCATCTTGTATACAAAAAGAGTGTCGAATGGCTGTGCTGCATATCCTTTTAAAATATAATAAACTAGTTATAATGAATGGATGTGAAATAGTACATGCAAGATTCTATTTAAATCTAAGGAGCAAATGCCTTATAATTATTATCAATAGGCACCTTAACTCTCTCCAATTATCTCCATGATAAACCCAGCAAAAAGAAATGCCAACTTAAATGTTGCCAAACTTCAATATCCGGAATATAATTGTGGGATTACGCAAAGCCTCTTTGAAGAAATTATGAATGCCCACCATTCTGGGAACTTCTGGCTTCATTATCATTCATTTGGCATTAATTGCCTTGTGGGCAGCGTTCCTATTTATGATGCAGTAGCACCTCACCACACCCTAGTTTCCAGGCAGCTGGCTAAGTTTAGTAAAAGGTTTCAACAGCACAAATAAACAACTCGAAATATTTCACAGCTTATGTGCGGATATATTTCCAACCAACCCAGGGAAAAAAATAAACAAACACACACAGACGAACCGTAAAAACAAGAAAGCTTTAACACCGAAATCCGCTTTCAGATACTCCGCAAGTACATATGGAATATGAGCAGAACAATTATTAGATGGAAACCAACTGTTTTTCCAGCATAATGCCGAAGGCGGGGTCAAGTGAGCGGCCAGGGACAGCCAGACAATTCCTGGTTTCAAGTGATTCGAAATGCAGCAAGAGCAACAGCTCATAGAAAACTTTCTAATGCAGCAGGAACCCAAACACCGAGATCATTGTGGGAGGGGGGGGAAACAAACACACAGGAAAAACATTTCATAGTAGCCACAATTTAATAGGAAATAAATAATTCAATGCTTATACAATTTACTATTAAACTCAAGAGATATTTTTTGAAAAGCTTAGCCACAGGTCTGATAGTTAGAATACCGAATTCCCAAAACTCCTTACCTTAAAAACAAACCTATATTAAGACAACTTATTAGATTTTATTGTACAAGAAATTATAATTTATCACCAAACTAAAATCATTAAATATTTAATTCTATCAAAAAATAAACTATAAATTGTTTCACACATTTAGTAATATTTCTTCACAGTGCACACATTCCGACCCTCATGCAGTCGGACATCTATATTTCCACCGGGCCATGTGTGGGCGAGAGTACATTATGGCAGTGGGGTTAGTACAAACATTAAAGGCAGCACATAAAATGCTTTCTTTGTGCATGATAGCGCGCTTAGTTTTTCAGAAACTGGGGAAGGAAATGCAAAAAACAAATGAAAGCGAATGCCGGCGGAAGGGGGAGGAGGTAGGAAGAGGTATTGTTAAGTTGCAGGAAGACCGCAACACTCACACAAAAGCACTCTGGCACGAGCCAAACAACCGAGTATTTTCTGGATATATTAGATATGGGCAAACGGACAGACAGGCAGACAGACCCAGACGGACTGTCGAAAAAAGGCATTTCATGAAAGATTTAACATTCAAATGTGCCGAGTCCCGAGTCCTCTGTGTCCGTGTGGGAGCTGCTTCTAAATAAAACTACTTAAGCACATGTGAATGAACAGCATTAAGGATGCAGGACTATGATGTGCATTTTGCTTATGTTTATTTCGCATGTAAAATGTATTTCACTCAAGGAAACGAGCCGGGAAACGAGGATGCCGCACAGTTGTCATCAAAATTGTGAAACGGTAGCAAACTTATGAATTTTTATTATACATATTTGTAATCCGGAGCGACTCTCCGGACTGCTCCTCGCTGCATTAAGACATTGCCGGCGAGTGACCAGTCCACTTCGCGTTCTTCCTCATCCTGTTTTTCTTGTTTTTCTTTATCCTGTCAGCTGCCGAGCTTTTTTGTGTTGCAGATTCTTAATCAGGACAAACTTATCCGGTATGCACAAGCATCAACAGCAAGGCTATCAAATAAACGAATCGTTGGACAGGAGCAGGAACAGGAGCAGGAGCCGAAGTAACGGACCGACGGCAGACACTATCTCAGCATGTCCTTGCAGTCGGTTCCCCCTGAAATCCGAAATCCGAAATCTGCCGGCAGGAACGTAATTTAAACAGCACGTTTTGCATGTCGCTGGCCAGGGCTCAGGGCCCGCCGTAAAGGGCCGAAGCTCAATCCTCAAGTCCAGCTCAGCTTTTTGCCCACCGCCATTTCCTTGCTCACGGAATACACAAGGAAAAATGGGGGTTAACTTAAGTTTTTTCTAAATCAAGACCTGTGAAGATCATGAATAAGAGAATAGAGAATAGTATTTATTAAGACAGATATCCTTTCTAAACAAAAACCTTCTACGAAACCCATTTTACTCTTCTCAGTGTTCTGGTCGTTCTCTTGTTGTCCTGCGCTTCTTTACTCATATTAAATGCAAAAGTCATTGAGCGCAGGACAACAGTGGAGGAGGGTTGGGCAATAGGGACGAGGAGGGGCGGGAAAGTGGCAGAGGTAGCGGCCGGGGTAACAAAAACAACTAGTTTATTTCCACATCCTTGGACATGAGTTTGCTGTAAAATTTCGTGTTGATGATCTTACTAGGTTATGCATTAGTTTTCCGTGCTCATCCCCACTCCACCGCCGCCCCCCTTATCTTTGCTTTCACTTCCGCTCCGTACCGATTTGCATTTTCCCCCCGTCCTTGTAGCTTTGATTTTTTGTGTCCTGTCGCTGCGCTAAATCTCACCAGCAACATGCATGCAGATTCTCCGTGAAGAGTTCCTCCGATGTTGCCTGTCTTTTATGTTTATGTAAATTGAAGTTTGGCAGCAGCACACCCATAAATATTAAGTATACGTGGCATTGTCCCTGCTGCTGTTGTGCTTCGCAAATTGCAACACTTTACTAGCCCAGCAGGATTTGCAGCCATTGACTGAGTGCCACTGATGTACTACAAATAATCCCAATTCACACGCAGCCACCTTGGATCGATGTAGAAAATCTAAAAGTTTATGGCTAACGATATTAATACTATAGCTTAGGGCTTTTAGAGGTGTGGCTTTTAGAGAGATATGTGTTATAAATGTTAATAAGATTTTCCTTTATTTATTTTGGAGCAGAATTCTCGCAAATAGAGAACTTTAGAATAAAGTTTGAATTAAGTACTGAAATTTGAATAGAAAATTTGAGGCTTAATTATGAATGAAGTAGTGGAAAATGTTACCTTATTTTTTAAAGAATATACCTCTGGCTCCCCACTTCACAATAAATTAAAATTTGTACATATTTTTTTAACTACAAATAATTTTGTTTTCGGTGTACTCACCCGCTGATAAACGTTGACGGCTGCCGCAGCTGCGGATTTGAGGCTTCTAACACTGCGGCTTGTGGGCTGCGGCACGAGTGACGGCATGCGCATCGCAGGTGTTCGGACAGGCAGTGGACTGACCACAGGTGGCTGGGGTAGTGGCGGTTGCATCAGGGGCGGCAAGTGGCTTAGCGGAGGCGGTGGCTGCGGCGGGGGCGGAACGCTTTTGGGCCGCAACAATGGCTTGCCATCCTCCGTCAGCGGTAAAGGAGGTTGCAACTGCAAATGTTGCTGCTGCTGCTGCATGGGCAACATGAACGGAACGAAGATCATTGACGGAGCAGGTGAAGTTTGGTACACCGCAGGTGAACTCTGGTACACCGCAGGTGTTATGTTGCTGCTGCCAAAAGATTGCATGTTGCCGTTGTGTCCATCGCAGTGCGAGTGGCAATGTTGCGATAGTTGATCCGGCTTCACGTTGCTCACATACGTATTAGATGTTGTGGTTGTCGGCATAAGACAAAAGTTAGAGGATGTTCCAGCCGGAATCTGTTGCAGCTGCTGCATTGTCGTTGTCTGCTGCAGAGTTGTGATGCAGCTAACCTGTTGCTGCTGCTGCTGCTGGGGAGGTGGCTGCTGCTGATGTTGCGGGGAGTGGTGCAATGGCGGAGGCGGCTGTTGATGTCGCAGGCGTGGCACTGGCAAATGCTCGTAGTCCTGCCTGCAGCATGCACAGTCCGGGCAGCAGCCATGGCCATTGCAGCTGTCATTGCTGTTGCTATTTAAAGGCTCGGAGGCGGGCATTGGATATGGCTGGGAGCTGGAACGTGCGCCGGCGGAGCAGCTCAGCAGCTTGGGCGCCTTACCCGGCGGTTGCCACTGGACCGAGCAGGGCAGGATGCCAACGAAGCCCAGTCCCGCGGCGGGACCGGCTGAGAGTCCTTTCGACAGATTCGCTATCTTGGCCGCAACTCAGCAGGGCTTAGCACAGTCTGGCTGGAAAATAACCAATATTTTTTTAAGACTAAATAATCGAAAAGCATACATTAATACATTTTTATTGCATTTATTAAAGGCATTGTCTTAAGTAGAATGAATTTTAATGGAGTCACAAATAAGCTTAAACCCATAACAATAACAAAATATATATTCAAGCGATGTTGGCTTTAAATACAAAATAAATTATTTATAATTAGTCAGGTGTTTTTGGGCTTCTTGTTATCATTTTCCTGGGCCCCGGTATCTGCTTCCTTTGGCTTCTCATAATTCATGAGATATTTTCGGCACGCTTGATTAAAACGAGCGTCTTATTAAAACAATTTTTGCGTAAACAAAGTCAAGAGGAGGCGCATTTGAAAAGGTATCTGGTTCTGGGTGGAATTTCCGGTGCTTGTTGCCGTTACAGGGGCCTGTTGCTTGCCACAGACCACGATTTGCCCCTCGATGGGCTGACTGGCATTCGTTACAGGCTTTCGGAAATCACTCAAAGTTTGTCAAGAACGAGAAAACCAATTTTTCAGCTGAGTGCATTTTAATTTCGTGTGCTCCCGTCGAGTTCTGCAGCCTAACCCTAACCTATGACCCCTGAAACCTGGGTGCTGCTGCTGCTGCTGCTGCTGCCTCTGCGTGTGCGGTGGAAAAGTTTGCTTTTCATTGCAGCACGCTTGAAATGGCAACTTGGACAAACAACACGAGCACCAGCAGTAGCAGCAGCCGAGGCAGCAGTAATAACACCAACAGACCCGGAAAAACTCGAATCATCAGCCTCTCTCCGAAGGCAAATGCAAGAAAAATTGGCCCCGGCCTGTTCCCGTTTTCCTATACCCTCATCCTATTCTTTTCCTTTCTCTTTTCTAGCCAATTTGCATGCCTCTGTCCACACAGTCCATTGTTGACTCCGCCTGCGCCCAGTCGTCCTTGGAATGCATTTTGGGCAGAAACGAAACGAATCTTTGCCGGAACAGCAGGCCAGGCCAAACAATAGAATTTTAGATGTGACAAAACAGGTGCACGTGTCCTAGCCGTTGTAGCAAATGCTCCTGGCCAAAATTCAGGGGCTTGAAGAGAGATGTGTATTGGCCCTGCCTAATTGTCAGACTGCCCTCTGGCCAGAAAGCCTCATTTTTACAAAATACCTACAGAATCAATCAAGATCCTGGAGTCAATCTGTTACTTGACTTGGGGGTTCAAGTATGATGTTTCGCTCAAAGGTAGGATCCTTTCAATATCCGGTTTTAAAGGACAGTTGTTCGGCTAGATGCCTTTTATATATGAAATAAGTGGACAATTTTTTTTTAATCTTATGTAGATACCCATTTTTGTTTTGCTCTAAATGTAAATGGTGGATTTGTTAACTTAAGTTTTGGCACTTCTTAAGCACATTACTGCTTAGTTTTTGTGTCTTTAAATGTTTTTATATGTTTAGTAACGTCAAATTAATTAAGAAACATAGAAATACCTTTGAACTTTACCTTTTTACTCTATAACCGAAACAATTATCGGATTCTATGGCAACAATGTAAGGCTATGGCCTCGAACTAGGATTATGGCCATAAAAGAGTTTGTGAATAAACCTCCTCTGAGTCTCTGGCAAAGAAACGGAAGCAAATATCTTCAAAACAAATTTCCATAATTCCATAAATACTTGGGACGCATAATGAAAAATATTTGCACAACTCAAGATCAAAAGTTTGGTGGCAGAGCCACGAGCAGACAGCTCTCGGATAGTTTAGTTTTTCGGCTTAGACAACCAAGACAGCAACTTTCTGGCTTTTGCCAACGATTAAGATGCCCTGGCAGCCAGGGCAAAGTTGTTGCCAGTTTTTTTGGCCAGCAGTTCAGTTCAGTTTAGCAGTTTGCAGCTGCAATCGTGTTCAATTTGAATTTTTGGTGTGTATGTTCGAGTATCTAATAAGTTCGAGATACGCGTGCATGCAACTTTCGTATGGCTCTGCGAGAGCTTAATTACAAAACCGACAAGGGGTTTAGTCCGAAAAATAATCACTGGCAAGGACACACACAGACCGCCGAGGTCCTTTGAAAGTATGTATGTATGCTGTTGCCGTTCTGGGCGCTGGGCCCCCCAAAGTACAAAGAAACTTACAAAAAGAATTTGCTAGCATCAAAGCAAAAATTTTTAATGAATTTCTTGCCGGGCAGCCGTAAGCCTCCAAAACGCACCTCACCGCACCGTAACGCTCAGCTCAGCACAGCACAGAACAGCACAGCACGCAAATGCAAAAGACTCAAAAAGGACCCACCCCTTGTAGCCTGGGAACGGGAATGCAGGGTCAAAGGTCCACTGGCCAGTGCTGCTCGCATTGCTTTTGTTGTTGTTGGTGTTGCTGTTGCTGCCGGGTCCACTTCATCTTCCCTTTGGCACTGGCTGGGAAATCGTGTTGCTCGTTGGTGGCCTTAATTAAATTTAAATATTTTATCACCGAAAAATTGCCAGGCGGCAGCAACTGCGCAACAACAGCGGCTAGGACGAGCGAGGAAATGAAAAGGGTGCAAAAGTGTTGGTACTCCCGTCCGGCCGGGTTGTGTGTGTGTGTGTATGTGAGCCTCTGGTTATATGTGTGTGTTCGAGTGCAGACAGCCGAAAAATACTGATGTGGGTGTATTTTTCATTATTTGCCCAGCGCTGCAACTTTTTTTGCCCAAGCAGGCTCCCCGCTCTCACTCTCGTCCTCGTCCTCGTCCTTTGCCGCTGCCACACTTCATATTCAATTGTGTTGAATAATTGCCATACGGTTTTTTGACCAACGGTTTTTGACACTTTCCTAAAAGGACACACGCGCTCTCAAGTGCCCCGCCCACATGCACACAGACACCACACACACGCAGCCGGGGACCGCCCTCATGCCGCATTCGAAGTTCGTTTTCCCTTTTTTCCCTGCTGCAAAAAATGAGCAAAACACTCAACCAACTGGGGGAAAACTCTGCGGACCTTTGGACATGCCAACAAGAACAACAAAAACAACAGCGATAACAACAACAATTACAAGGGAAATGGGTGGAGGGAGGGCGGGTGCATAGAGCCAAACAAAAACAAAACATGCCAAAAGCGTTTTTTGAAATATCTTTGTAAATATTTAAAATGCTCTGTACATGCGGGTGCTTCAATCAAACTGAATCGCCAATGGCAGGGGTACTGGTCGAGGCGAAGAAAGGACCTCTGATAGTGGGGTCAGAATGGCAGAAGGAAAAAAAGGTCCTGGGACATGGGGACACGGGACCGTGGCTATTGTAAACCAAGCTCACCCCGGAGACAACGAAGCGAAACAAGTTTTAAATAGTTTTTGCCGGCAAATGTCAAAATGCAATTTGATATTCATAAATTAATGAAGCGCCATTGCAACAAAAAATCTCTCCAGGATTATAAAGTTTTTACATAAATTATATGGGCGGGTCTCTGCCTGTTTTGGGAGGTATGCCCTCCATAGGGTTGTGATTTAAATCTGGCATTTAAATGTGTAATCCATGGCTGATTATAAATGCATTAGAAATGAGTTTTAAATTAGAAATTCCTTTCGAATTCCATTGAACCATCATCATCATATGGGTTTGGTTCTGACAAGGTTAAAACTAAATTAATTAATTCGAGTGTTGGATTGTTTTTTACAAGGAATTTCTTCTTAATCACTTTGGGGTTTCACGAATGGTTGAGTTTTCTCAGGGATAGTGAAATTCAATTTTCGGAGAGCTTAAATATATTTAGTATATCACACTTGTTTTAACCCTAAAAACATTAATATATTAAGTTTTATTGAAACTAGAGGCTGTGGAAAAATCGTAAAAACAATATCACCTTAGGAAAGATTAATTAGTAAAACTCAAAAACTCTTTATACTTTTTATAAGACTTAATAACATCTGTTATATAGTTGGAACTTGATTCAATATTCAATTAAGTTGGGGCTTAAAATAACTTTCGTAGGGCTTATTCCTTAAGTGTTAGAGGCTAAGTTTGGCTTAGGATCAGAAAGGGTATCCCAGTTTTAATAGTTATTTTTTTAAATATACAAAAAATGATAATTAGTTTAATAACTACAGAGTCCATTATTATCTTTAAAAACTATTCTCCAAATCTATACCCTTTTGTTGATCAACACTTAAGGATCTTCTTCCCGGCACACATGCGCTCTCTCTCTCGAGCCTTCGTTATCCTTTGCGGCACCACAACAAAAAATGTAAACAAGGTCAGAAGCCAAAACATGAAGCACAATAAAGAGAGCGGGCTGCAGAGCCCAGCTGCAACTGGAAGGACTTCTTCTACTCACACACACACTCTCTCTCTCTTCGACTCTCCGTAATGCAGCGCTCACACAGACACTGGCAGGCAGGCAGGCAGGATAATGCCCGAATGGCCCACTTTGGGTTGTATCGAATTTTTATTTCTTCCGCACAACAAAACTCGCGACCCGAAGAAGCAGGAAAACAAAGTGAAAACAGCGGCACGGCCAAGACAGAGAGCACGAGCAAGTAAAGGCCGAAGGATAACGCACGGGAGTCCCCGAAATCCAGGAATTCGGCCAAGATCTCAACGTTTTAAACTTCTCAGCTGAAAGCAGCGCCACGTGTCGACGAATTAACACTGAAGAGCCAAGTCAGCGTCCAGCAGTTTCACTTGCGATTGTAACGGCAGCGCTGCACCGCCACCACCGAAAAAGGACTCAGGCACACAAACACACGCACACACACAAACACACTGCACATACACGTGCCACCAATGCAGGACACGCAAGGCGAGCCAACCCAAGCAGCGAAATAAAAGTCTCCGTCGCTTGAAAGGCTCGCTCTGTGGTTGACATTATCGCATGCAACTAAATCACACTCACACAGCTGCAGGCTGCTGGGCACGTCAAGAGCCCGCTACCCGGGACCCTTCTCACCCTCCCCTTTCTAGCCCCACACCCCCCTGCCAATCTTGCACCGCCCTTCGTGCGCTCATTCGCTCGGGCAACGCGGCGTATGAGTAACAATAGTATAGAATATGCACGCACACAGAGAGCATCGCGCACACACACACGCATGTCTTAGCCTTAGCGCCATTTATGGCATTTGATATGCTAATTTGCACATATTCGCCGAGAGTATAAGTGAGAGAGGGAGAGAGCGCGATTAAGGATAACCACCACCGTCAGGAGGCGAAGGTGCGAGCCTGGCCATCTGCTCAACGAGGTCGTCCTCCTCTTCGTCCTGATGGCCAAGTGGCTCACGAGTATCCCTGAGTTATGTGCGCTCTGTTTTGATGACTCTTCAGCAGGACCTGTGTTTTGAGTCCTTCATGACAGCCGGTTTTAAGGTACACTTTGGCATATGGAAGGCAGTAAGAAATTGCTTAGCATTTTGCACAGTTCTTAAAAAAGTTAAAGGAACTTAATTAACTTTTTAGAAAATATGGTTTTATTTATTGAATTAATTAATTGGGGACTTTACAATTTAATAACATCATTTAATTTATAATAACAATAATAATAGTTTTTTAATAAGTTTTTAAGCCTTTAATATTTTAGAATCTATAAAACACCTTGCAGAATTTTGTATTGTTTAGTATTTATAATAAAGTTCATTAAGAATTATAATTATAACATATCTTATTTAGCTGCTCCAACTTATCACTCATCACTGTAGCGCACTTGCCGCATTCGGTGAGGTCCTTTTGGCCAGAATCCACCACCAAAGCGCAGCAGTCAGCAGGACAACGCTGTCGCTCTCTCGGCGGCTCTCTGCAAGCTGCATGGATACTCACCAATACCAGAGTGCCGGGGGAAAGTGCATATATATATGGCACAGAGGCGGAGTCTGAATGCTGGCCATGTAAAAGCAACAAAAGGCTTTATGTACCGAAATGAACCCAAAAATGGGAGGTGCCATCGAATGCTAGTATATGCTCGCTTCGCAGCTGAAGTTATTCTTTGACAAGACAAAATGGCGGCTAGTTTAACAAGGAAGATCATTTCAAGTGCTGACCCCCGGGAAATGTGACGCCTCTGCGCTTTGTTTACAAGTTGTTTGGGTGCCAGGCCGATACAACAACAGGCGGGCGGCATAAATACGATACAAGGCCCGAAGAGTCGCGCTCACCGAGAGCGAAAGTCGCAGCGATGCTTCTTGTATCGCAATTTTCCGAGGCCCGCTGCGCTCTCGGCTGCAAAACCACGATACAAGGCAACAACAAAAACAGCAGCGGCAGTGAGTGAGTGGCATCCTGTTGAATCCCGGCCCGAGTCAGCTGGCAGGACTCGGCATCTGACACCTGCTCGCCCAGCCGATGACCAACCGGCGTCCAGTTTGACACTTCCCGGACACTATGCATCCGCTGGACAGGACCACGTGTGACACTATCAGAGCTGCCCTGCCTTGGGAAACTTGTGACGGGCAATCCAGGCAAAAAGTCATGAATAATACTCCGTCTTTATCGGTGGGGGACAGACAGAGACGGAGTCTTCTTGGCAAATTATGCAAATTTCAGATTTCCAAAGTAAACATTTGCTTTACTTTTCAGCGCAGACAGCGTCGCCCGGCGGCGCTTCATCCGCCTTCGCCTTCGCCTCAGCCAGCCTCTTCCCGGTAGCATCGCTGCCTTTAGTCGGTTGACATTTGTTAAGTTTTCTTATCGCGCTCTTTCATTAGCGGACGTCTGGGACCTTCTAATTGTCTTGCAAATTAGTCCGCCTGTGACGATAAAAAATGCGACCCCAAAGAGCCGGGGATTCCCAAAGTCCGATGCTCTGTTTATTTATCCATCGGAGGCGGGAATGGGGGGCTTCAGCGGAAAGAGCATGTGGCATCTGCTTGAAGGAAATGAAAAGTAAACAAAGCTGCCGCCATGTGAGTGGGCCACTTTTGCACACCCCTCGTAATTTTTGAATGGCGATTTCCGCTGAGGACGAGGACGTGCCTGTCGAGGATTAGCCCCAGACACGGCAGCTGTCGAGCGTCACCGGGTCCGGCGGAAACGCACAACAGACACGGCCGCCCTCTACCCGTATTTTTATAGACTTTTTCACTTAATCCCCGGTGGGGAACAGTCAATCGATTAACTGCCAAGTGGAAGTCTTTAAAGTGGCTTTAACCAAAGTCTAGCAGAATGATGTACGACCACGAGTAAGCCATGAATATGCCATGAAGTCTTGCTTAGAGCAGGGCAAAAAAATCCTAGGCATTAGAAGTGAAAGTTTGTAGAAATATTATTAATAAAACACAATAGCTTTTCCATCATATATTTTTCTAAAATAAAAAAAAATATTATTAATAATATATACATTTAAATAATTTAATATCTATGTGAAGTACTTTTTTATTTAGGCTATAAGATTAAGTTTTTGATTTTAAGCCATCTTTTCCTTAAGGTTCTTATTAATTTCTTAATTATTTTAAATTAGTTAGAATACCTTAGCTGTCAAGTGCTCCAATTAATTGCCTAAGTTGAGTTTAATATTTCTAAAACAAATGCCTTCAAGTCCAGAAAATATTAATTGAATTCCCAAAATGAAATAAAAACTCTTTAATTTTCCAAATTTTAGTGTGTTTTCTCAGTGAAGAGTTCATGTCTTTTGATCCACCCACGTGGCTCAAAAGTTGAGAACATGGAAATTCCGTACAAACTCTCCAGCGACCATAATAAAGTCAATGTGCCATCATTAACATAATTTACAAATACTTAAAAGCATCCCAGCCCGCTCACTGTTAACTCAAAGGAGCTTCATCGAAGCTGCTCCTCGGCAAACATTTCATTTATTGCTGCCGGCAGAAGACAAAACGGTTGTGGCTCTAATTGAAAAATTATTGTCTCATAAAATATGTAAGCTGCGTCGAGAATATGTTGCCCAAACCGATGGCATCCTTGTGCAGCTCAAGAGCGAAGCACCATCGTGAATTTAATTGGCTGCAAAAGTTTTAAGTACTTTCCACTCTCGGCGAGTTTAATACAATTTTAAATAGTTGTGCCAAAGACGAGTTGTTTATGCTCGCCGTTTGATGGCTTCGCTTTGCGAAAAGTTTCCCGGAGACATCTGCAAATCGCTGGCATGCAAGGAGACGGAAGGAGCGCAGAATAAACAAAACACAACAAAACTTCTTTATATATTTTCGTATAATGAAATCCCCCAGAGATGGTGCCGGCGAGGAAACATTCTGCAAAATTACCCTTAAAACAAAAATGCATTATTGTCATCTAAAATGCAAGCATGCATTATCCTGTCACAGGTCCTTTGAGAGTTGGCTTTCTGCGTTGCTCCGGCTGTATCTGTAGATGTTGCTATAGCTGGAGCTCCTGACTCTCCTGCAACGTTTATTATCCCCCTCCCATACTAATGCCATCCTGCCATCCTGCTGGAGAAAACGCAGCAGAAAGCCAGACAATAGTTGTGTCCGTGTCCTTCATAAGCCAGTGAGCTGGGATCAATTTGCCAGCAGCCAGAAACCTTTTTAGTGGCGCATGCAAATATGACAAACACACTGGCCACCACTATATTCCCACCGAATCCCCATCCCAATCCCGGAACAATCCCTTCCCAGAGCACTCCAACCTAATCCACTCCTCGGCCCTTCGGCCATCTGTGTCTCGTGTTAATGCTGCATTCTTGGGGGAAATTATCGTTGTCGGAGAGCCGAGACTCTGGCTGCAGTTGGCCAAATTTGAATTCGCCAAATTACATATTGAAATATTATTGCAGTGTGCCCCCAAAATGCTATGGTATCTAGCTATACCCTCTGCCCTGCTCTCCGTTCCCCGCCAAAGTGCGAATTTGACAATTTTTTTTTTGACTTGGTATTTTTCCCCACTTTTTTTTGTTGGCATTTCGAGGCAAGGGACATTCGGCGCTCGAAATTGCTTTCAAATTATTTTGTCAGCTGCGGAAACGTAACGACTGGGCTTTGGTGCTGCTTCTGACTCCAGTTCTACTTGGCTTCCGGTCCGAAGGCGTCACTGGCGTGCAATTTGCGGTTAAGGCGAGTGGAAATTGAACAGAGATTATTATTGCCTATTTCTGCATGCGTTGCAGGTTCGCCACCCGTTGGATTACAGTCATAAAAGCCGGGGAACCGGGGAAATCATAAGGTTACGGCACAGGATCGACAAAGGCTCGAGGCCTGCTCTAATGAAAGCCCAGGCACATGGGTGCGCCAAATCATAGTGAAGTAGTGGTTAGGTAAACTGACTGCTACCTTATAGGAGAAGTCTAGCCATATGATACCCTGTGTATTTATTAATAAAACTAATTTAAAATAAATTTATAATTTACAAATATTTAAGCAGCTTATTTAGTATAAAATAATATTAAGGAAATGTTAAAATAGCTTAGCAAAATCAATTAGAAAATCTTATTTCCTTCATACTAGTTTTTCCCCTCAAAAAAGATGTTTTTAAAACCTCCAATTAAACAATTAATTTATGTATCATAACGAATACAGTTTTTCAATGATGACGGCACCTCAAATACGGGGTATTCAAACACCAAAGCTTAGAGTGGAACTGAAACCACAGCCGCAAATTGAAAGACAATAAATGTGCGCAGTCATATGGAAAATTGTGATATTCACACAATTTAATTAACATGAATAAATATTGTTACAGGCAGAGGCGGTCGGCCTGGGCCTGGTGGGGGGTGCTCCACCCCCCGATCCCGCCCAGACTTGTTCGACAACAATGGCAATCCGGCAGCAGGCGGCAGGCAATCCGGCTAACAATCTAACCAGCTAACGAGCGGCCAGCATGGCGTATGAGTGACGGCGGGCGTTTTGATTGTCTGTATGCAAAAAAAAGGAACAACAAAAACAGGAGGCAAACAAATTCAAAGACATGCAAACTCCAGGGGGAAAATCGGGGCAAAACAAAAGGCCTGGCAGACGGAAAATACCCCTCCCCACGTCAACGGGGCAACGTCATAAATCCCCAAAATCTCTAGCTCTGTTATTGTTTGAAACCCGAGCTCATCAGCGGATGGCAGCTGGCGGTTGGTGAGGATTGTCTGCCGTCGCACGCCTGCACACATTGTCAGCCACTCGAATTGGCTGCCGGAATGGCGGCTAATCAGAGCATTTTCCAGGAGCTAAGCGCCAAATGTCGCGACATTGTCAGCCCACGCACTTTGAAGGCAATTTACACTGGAATTTTGAGGGTTAAGATAGAAAATATTAACACTTCGGCTCTCAATTTAAATTGTTTATTTATGATACCTATAAAATTTTAAACAAAGTTTCATATAAATATTTAATTTAATTTATAAATTTTCATCATAGCTTAACTTTGCTCTTTTATTAATATTTCAAGCCATGTTCAGGGACAAGTTCACCCTATTAATCCAGGTGCACTGCCTTTTTTGTTTTGGTGCTTTTGGTGTCAAAGATTTGGTTTGAAATCACAGCTTGGCTGTCTGTGACATGGCTTTATTAGGGTTTTTGTCTTTTCCCTGCCACCTCTGACCGCATGACCGACCTGATTTTGATAGATTAAGTGGAAATGTCCAAATTTGATTTGCTTATTTTCATGTTCGCTTTCATTATGCTAATCAAAAACGAGAAACCCGACATGAATACACACCAAAAATTAATACTCATTTTGCCAAAAACAATTTCATTAGCGAAAATTTCAATTAGTTGCACGATTGAATCGACAGGATTTCAACAACATTTTCTCTGTTCTCCACCTCCACTACGAACGATTTGGGGGTGTATTAAAATCAATTGTAAAATCAGTAAAAAGTAAACTCGAACTGGCAGAGCAAAGTTTCGTGCGATTCACGATTGAAATCTTTTACGGCCAGAAATTATGAGAACATTTTCAATTTGAGTTTTTGTTGGGCGTAGGGCGCGGGAAGCAGCCGAGCGTGACACAAAAGTAAAGCAAACTTTTCGCTTACAGTTTCATGAGCACGGGGCAACAATCGCTTCACTTCAGTGGCGAAGACGTCGATTTGCCAGCAGCACCACTTAACCCCACTCCTTAACCCCTGACACCACCACCCCCCGTCAGCAGCAGAAGCAGCAGCAGTGGCAACAATTCGCATAACAATAACAATAACTTGGCTGCAAACATTTCAATACCAAAGATTCAGCCACGTTCCAATTGTCGGGGCCAGCGAATGGTTAGATAGATGGATGAGATCAGTGCATTGAGAAAAACTATGAAGATGAAAGGATAATTTTATAAGAATTATAATTTATGTGTTGGTTAAGACATTTTAATTTTAGCAACAACTTTATGTATTAATCTTGATTAAAAGAGAACTTTTGTAAATTTAAAATTCAATAATCGTCTTATATTTCTGTCTTCAAAATAAGTAAAAGTATTAAAAAAATTTCATTAAAATTAATAAATAATAAACAAATTTTGAAACCCATAATTCCTTGAATTCATATTGATATAGAAATGTATATTAAAATGTTGTATTTAATAAAAAAAAAAATAATATTCTATACTTAAAATTTCAAAGTGAATTTCATACATTAATAAAATTCTAAATATATCTTTAAGCTTTTTAGCTAGAATTTACCCTGATAACTATTTTCTTTTTGTGCATAATAAGGATACTAAGCAGAAAGTAGAAGCAACCGGTTGGCTTTGGCCGCAAGTCAAGTGTCTTGGGCGTGGGTCCAGGCACAACACTCACCCGCACACCCACTCTTAGGAAAAAAAAGTCAATTGTTCAAGTTAAAGTGAAACTTTCTCAAGAAGTTTTCCCAGACGCAGCCGCCTTTCTTTTCGTGCCTTTATCAGTGCTGTTGTAGAGCTCTGGTATGGCGACGGGGGAAGGACAGCAAGGAGCGAGCTTCATTGGTTGCCATTGACACGTTAACTTTGCAATTGCAGGATGGTGGATTCCCCTCGATTTGGCCCCCGTAATCGCGTGTCTGCCGCTAAACGCAGTTTTTCCGCTTATTTTGCCAGCTGTGCGTCCTGTGCAGACAGATCCTTTCGCTGCGTGCCTTATCTCGGCCAGTCGCCGTGTTCCACAGCCTTAAACATGGCTGGACAAATTGTCCTTTAAAATTTAAGCGACTGTCGCCACCCTCGAAAACCCCCCTCAAAAAATGCTCGACACTCTCATATTTCAAATGTAAAGTTCATGTTTATATTTTGGCTAATGTTTTTTCTACTCGAGTGTGGACAAAATAAAAGAAAAAATATATATATAGAGAATATCCGGCCAAAAAAAAAGAGAACAAACCACTTTTGAGTTTGACACCAGCTGGTGCCTGCCTGCGGTTATCCTGGGGGCGTGGCGCCCCTCAGCCCTTTCCTGGCGATCCGTGGCTGCCGCTTGCTGCCTGAAGTGGCCGTAAAAGCTTTCAGCATTAATAGCTTGAGTGAGTTTCAATACATATTGTCAATATGGCCATTGGCCAATACACTGGGAAAATTAGCTAACGGAAAATTTGCAAAGGAAGTTTATTTCCTTCAAAATTGTTAAAAGAAACTCAAAAAGCAGAAGGAAAATATTTTTAAGGACTTTCTTATTATTTTGAATCAACTTGACTTAACTTAAAGATTACTATTAGCTATTTAAAATAACTTTTATGCTTTAAAATATTACAAAATATTTGTATAATATTTTTACCAGTGCACACACACATACTGCTGCAGCGCCGGCGAGTCGCCAAATTGATGACAGTTTGCCAGAGTCAGTTGCAAAAGCCGCAGCAGCAGCAGCAGCTTCCATGGGTCCACGGGTCCATGGGCCATGGGTTCGTGGTTCCACTGGCTCGTCCGTGGGTCTGTGGGGTCGATGGCTATGCATATGTGGTCCGAACCCGGCTAAATACATTGAAATGGCTTTGGCTATTTGTTTTTGGGGTTTCGGGGGATGGGCTTAGATGGCCGGGACTGTTATGGCTTGTGCCATTTTGGCACTTTGTAATTGCCTTGTTTGCCCTGTTGTTTTTTTCTGGCCTACTGTTCTTGCTGTTATTGCCATGTTGGCAACGCATTTGGCTTCGTTTTTTTGCGGCATGACCGGGGTTTTAGCTAAATCTATGCCATGAGCCATGTTTTTATATATCAATATTTGGCCCTGCAATAAGGGAATTGCAAATACATATACACAGGCGGGCATGCAAGGCGGAAATTTGACTCGACTTTCGGTCTGCCATGCCGATAAGCCTTGCTTATGGCCGGCATAAAAATCTATTGCCAGCCGCAATCGGGCAATTAAGGAAATATGAATATAAATTGGATAAAGATGTGCAATTTCCGGCCAGGGGATATCTTCATGCGCCGGCTCCAGAGTAATTTTCCCGCTCGACAGGCATTTTACAATTGAAATTCCACAATATTCCGCCTCGTCCTTGTTGTTGCCGCAGAAAATTCTCCGCAATTCCTTCGGCCGGCGGATGCATTTAGAATTTATGTGCGGCACTTGCCGGCCGAAAAGTCGCGCGAATTTATTTCCCGCATACGCTGACCACTAACCGGCGGTCGAGCGACGACGGGGCTTAAGAATACTTTGCTCGCCGGCCATCGTTTGTTTTATTGTTATTGTGCAGTCATGACTTAAAAATTTGTCGCGCGAGCTTTTCGGAAAGCACGGACAGGACAGGACACAGGACCTCAACACAAGACCCTCGAACCTCGGGCCATGCCACACCGACAGCCCTGACAATGCAAAGCAATTTCCGCCGCTGGAGCGTTGCTTTTATTTGGCCATTTGTTTGTGGGCCCCTCGGTGGTACCCTTTATTTGGCAGGACCCGGACCCAGACCCGGAACCTGATCCCCTTCCGCATCCGCATCCGTATCCGAATCCTACTCAAGCTGGCGGTTGATGCACGCGGATCCGTCTATGGCAGCCGGAAGTCGCAGCTCGGGGAAATGCATACGCCTCGCACACTCGTATGCGCAGTGCAAATTTATCGTTTTTAATTTGCCGCAAGCGAAAAAGGACAAAAAGAAGACAAAAAAAAAATCATAGAGGAGGCTAGTAAATAAAAACAGCAACCAGAGTATTGAGAGAGGACTGAGCAGCGAGGCTGAGAAAAATGGCGGCCGGGTAATGCCTTTAATGGGTTTTGCATGCAGCTGCACACCCTCCCCAACCCAACCCACTGGGTATTGGAAGCGATAAATTGGGATTTCCGGTGACGGGCAGATGCGGCGTATGAGCAATGTGCCGACGCACTTTACTAAAAAGACGCAATGATTATGTGGTTAACGCAAATTTGTTTTGCTGTTCCGCTCAACTTTCGCTTGGTGGTCAAGTGCTAATAAGAGCGACGCCTCATAAATTCGCACAAGCAGCGCCATAACTCCGCGGCCCCAAAAACTTTTTAGGGCCCATCAAGTGCCCCTAAATGACTGCAGTTGCAGTTCAAGTTGAGTACGGAAATTGCAATTTTATAAACAACACGAGCTGGGCAAATAAATTGCATGGATGTCAGGCCGGCGAATGCAGTCGAGGGCGCAAATACCCTGCCAAGATACAAGGGAGCCGCCTTATCACAGGACCAGGAATACCCGGCAAACCGAAATCAGAGCTACTACTGCTGCTGTTGTACAATTTAAATTTATGTTATAGCTGAAAGTTTGCAAAACTCAATTAATTAACTTTTGCTGCACAACTACGGCAACTACAATGCAAACATGAAACTCGCGCTGAGCAACAAATAAAAAAAAATAAACAAAACAACGGCCGCCGGAACAATAACAATAACTAATATAAATATTTTCTGTGGCAAATGAAAATAGAAGAAAATTAACAAAAAGACCAAAAAACAATGCAAACATGAGAAGCATGCAGAGAAACAAATACAACTAAGTTGCGACGGGGTGGAGAAGGGGGAGCTTGGGGGTTGGTCAAATACTGAAAACAATTTCGCAAAGCTAAAACATTTCCGTCAGCGAAGACCGCAGCAAATCAGCGCAAAATTTGTTCCATTCCGTGGTTATTTTGCTTCTCAGAAGCGAAGGACCAAGGACGCATACGCCCCGTGGACGCGCTTTAATGCCCGGCCATTGCTCATACGCCCCGTGAACCGGCCGCCGTTCATCATCGTCGCTTTGGCGTTGCATGTTGTTAAAAATTATTGCAGTTTCTGTTACAATTTGTTCACTGCCGCGGCGGCTCTCGGACTCCCTAATTGCAGTGTATTAAAACATCAAAAGTTAACAACCAACAACGGCAGCCGACGGAGGGAAACAACCGCAAATCAAACTCAAAAAACCTAAAAAAAACTGCAAGAAAACTCTGACATATTTGTGTGTGGCAAAAATAATTTTAAAGTTTTGATTGCCAGCATATGTAACTGAGGGAATTTGCAATTAATTGCGTTGTAATGACATTTCGGTCTTGGCCATTCCCGCTGGTTTTCCGCTTGGCCTTGGTCCATGGTAATTGAATTCAATTCGTAGCCTTCACTTGCCATGGGTTAATAGTTTTGATTTCCAATCACTTGACTCGACCAATGAACCATGAACTGCAGTGAACAAAACTCAATTTATTCTTTTGTTTTTCTTAGGCAAAAACCGGCCAAAATAACAAAACTCACTTCCAACTTTACGAACAGCTCTTACAAACATAAAGGCACTGAGCGGAAAAATTCTACACAATTAAGAAGATTTCAATATTAACTTAAACTTTGAAATGTGAAACCCTACAGAATTTCCTCTTTTCTTGCAGGCTTTACATAGATCCTTTGCGGTGCAAATCAAGGCTTACAATTCATGATGCAGCCTCTATTTGCAAAATATATATTTATAAGCAAAATAAATTAATATAAGTTCATCTGTAAAATGTAGATAAAAATTCAATTAATTAATTTACTAAATAAAAGTAATATATTTTTCTTTTTTCTGTGTGCTATGACTTTTGGCCTTTTGTGGGCGCCTGGGCGTGTCAAGCCAAGTAACCAACACACAAGCAGCATGCATGTGTTTGTGTTTGCGGACAAGCGTATGTGTGAACGTTAATTTTCACAATATGTTGTATCCTGCAGCCAAAAGTTAATTAAAAACCAACAAAACTCGATGCTGCACACACACACACACCCCGCTTCACTGGGCGCTACCCCTATTCTTTGGACGGAATACTAGTTATACAGCCAACGGAGCAACGTTAGTCATTTTTGTGCTTTCAGGATCTGGGCGCGTGCTCCTCGAAGGCAAAGCTCCGGCGGAAGCCCCTCGCAGGATTTGTTTATGGACGCGAAAATGCCATGCAGTTACCCTTTTGATTAGACCGCGCACGTAACTAGCTGCAAGCTGGGAAGCGAGCTCCAGGCTCCAGGATACAAGGATTCAATGGCTATTGGCGCTAACACTCGCACCCATATGGCACTGCTGCTGTGAAAAGCGGGAAAATGGAATTTTTAATCCAATTTAATTGGGAGCAGGGAGCAAGAAGCAGGCTGTCGGGGTGCAGGGGCAAATGTAAATCGAGATGCACGAATGCGGCGCCAAGGCAACCAGAAGTGTCAGGGTGGAATCGCGGGGAATTTAATAAATAAATTGGCTGAAAGCTGGGCGGGATATGCACAATATGCTTATACTTGTACTTGCACAAAAAACGCGAACCGTATTAGAACAAAGCATGCCGGCGACACATATATTTAAGGCTGCTTGCCACAGCAGCAGCAGCAGCAGAGCCGTGCAGCAACAGCATCAACGGCGGCAACAAACACAATTTCACAGCGAGCAGCTAAAACAAAAGCTTAACAAAAAATCCACACTCACACACACAAAAAGAATAAAAACTTGCTGCACTTTGTTGATTAAATTTCATGCTTGGCTCCACCTTTTGGCGCATCGAGTGCAGCACCAAACACCGCTCCAAAATGCGAGCAAAACTGCGCACTTACCCTCGCCGCCGCCTGGTTGCAGGCTATTAAATCTAAATTTAATTTTTGCGCTAACGCTGACAGCGAAAGCAACAATAACAACATCAACAGCCACCGCGAGGACAATGCCAAGAAAGCCGGGGGACAGGAGACTGCGGGCTTAGTCCCAGCTTTCAGCACTTCAGGGGAAATAGCCAAAAGTCAAGCGAAAAATAGAAAGATAATAGAGGATCTGTAACATTGTTGGAGCATCAAGGCTTCCTATCCATTTAGATGCGGAGAATATGAAAACATATTGGAGCACTCATGTGGCGGGTTTTGATATCAACACACATTTTGTGGTTACAATTTGAGTTAATTTTACTTGTAGCGTTACCAGAAAATATATTCAATTGTGGCAAAGAATTTCAGCCATTTCGATATGCTGATATCCCATGTCAAAAGATCCTTTTTCCTGTATAAATACAACCCAAAATTTTGCTTCATTTTCCATTTCAAAGGTTCATTGAACGACACCCTCGGCAATCCTCCTGTTCGCTCAGCTCCATGACTGCTCTGGGTCTCCTGTGATTACCATATGCAAAAGCGAGTCTCGTAAATCAGGGCAAATATATCCCGGCTCGGGCTTATTGCGGCAGCTTATCTGCTTATGACAGCTTTCCGCAGCACAAGCCAGGAGCGCCTCCGTCTCCGCCATCTGCCATTCCCCTCCCCCCAACCAAAATGAGGCAACGCACATAGACAGACAACATAAAACAAACGTCCAGAGACGCGACAAAGCCAAAGGACAAAACCGAAAGAACCGCAGCACACAAAGAGGTGAGGAGCCATAAAAAAGAATATATATAGAAAAAAATTGTTGGGGCCTGGCCGGGTTAAAAGTTTTCGGGCTGCTGCTGCTGCGGCTGCCTTCATCACTTTCTGGCAGAAGCCAGGACAACGGCAGGACAGCGGCGAGGACACGACCACGACAACGCGTAAAAATTTCATTGTCAGCTTGGGCCGGTGCCGGGTTAACTGTCAACGACATCTTATTATGAATTAGTGTTAAATGCCGCGCTGATAGCGCTGATGGCACTTTACAGCAATTTCACATTAAATTCCAGGCGGCGGCGTGTTCATAAATATTTCACTCCGATTTGCGCGCCCGGCTAGTGGATTTATTTTTATGACTCCGCCTCAGAAATCAGAGTCGAGACACAAAACTTGTTAATAATGTGTGTGTTTGCAGCTGGCCAGGAGTCGGAGGGGGGGGAAAGTGCGGCGAAAGTCCCGCGTGCCGCATTTTCGGCACTTTCCAAAACAGTCACGTAACCACGTCAGTAATAATCACTAAAGTTCCCGAGCCACTCAGCCCTTGCAACTGTTGTGTCTGTTGCTGTTACTGTTGCTGCCTCATAAATATTTGAAAGGCGGCAAGGCGGTCTCCCAAAACAGGCCCAAGCACCCGGCAAGGTGTGCCGTTGATGGTGCTGATTCTGGTCCTGATTCTGATGCCCCTGAAGCTTGAGGATGGCCCATGGTGGCTTTGTAGTTTCTCTAAATTATTGAGCGAGGCCCATCATCAACATTGCCGGCAGCAGCATCAGCAGAGATACACTAGAAAAAAGAAGGGCCTTAGTTTAGTCAGGACTCAAAGGTAAAGGAATTAAATTAAATAAAAGGAATTAAAGAAGGTAAAATTAAATCTAAGCTTTCGGTGAAGAATCCTTTTCAATTCATTAAAAATTTGAAATCACTAAGATCTAGCTCTAGCAAACGAAATTCACACTTGATTCCTTAAGCTAAAGAACCCGAAATCAGAGAGACTTTCCCCGATCCTCTTTTCCCCAGTGCATTTCATTCCCACTCTTAGAACGATTCTCCTGCCATGGCTTATTTACATTTCGTGCGCATCGCGCGTCGTGATTTACTTTTGCGGCTTAATTTCATCTCCAGACATTATTTGTGCCCCGTGCGCAGTTTATCTTTACCGTTAAGCACTCGACGCCCTCTGCACCGCCACCGCCGCCTTGCCACCCCTGCCGACTGTTTTTTTGGCCGCGTTTGATAAACTTATGCAACTGCACGTGCCAGCTGAGCGGGGCGTGAGGTGGCTCTTTATGGCCATATCCGGTTCCGGATCCGCATCCAAATCTCTCCGCTCCCGCGCTAAATTAACGTGGATTTATAGTTAATGTGTCTGCGCCGGTGACTCGGTGACTCACAGGTCACGGGAATTCATATTCCTCGTCATATCCTGACCGTGGGATCTGCGGCTCCGAACCCGTGGCACTTGCTAATTGATTATGGACTCGCTTGCTGCTCCATTGAAGCGTCATCAGCTGGTGCATAAATCAAGCAAATGTCTACGGGGCTCCACTTGCCGGCTGGGCTATGTATAAATTTGCATTTTTTAACCAACAAAAGCAAATGTAATAATAGCAAAGAAACAAAAAAAAATGGATACCTCGAGCGGTATGAGGCTTTTTTTCTTGGCCATAAAATTGATTAAATGCCACAGAGCAGGGGTGCTTTTATGGATGACTTTAAGGAGTTCCCTTTAAGATGAGTTTTTTTTGGGTTTCAGGCAGATTATAATTTGTTTTTTTAGGAAGGAGTTCAAAATATATAGTGATTTAGCTTAAAAATACTTTAGAATGAATAATATATGAATAATATATAAAATTGTTATAATTTGATTATAATATATAAAGACAGCTGTCTAAACTATAAAGTCTCTTAAAAGAACAAATGAAATCCTGACATTTTCGAACTGCATTCAAGGGGCAAAGTTCAGGCAAAGACTGTCAACAAAAAGATGCGACTCTTGAGCACCATCGGGCTGTCCCGCTAGCAAATGAAAAGGAATCCCCATACCCATACCCATACCCATACTCTGACATTGGTCAACTAGGAAACCATGGTGCTGGCACTCGAAATACGTACAGCGAATGCTGCCACTTGGGAAACGGAAAATTGGAAAACAAAAGGCTGCTCCCAGAGCCCAATGAGCTGCGGGCGCCGCCAAAAAGCTGCGGAATGCTCTTAGTTCCAAGTGCAACCCGGCTGTCCATTATGTGGAAAGTCAGTTCTGTTTTCCGAACAATGCGATGATACAAGAAAAACTGCGACGCCAATGTGGATAAGTTTTGGAAATTCTGAAAGGCCGTCAGCGGCACGAAAGCCCACAACCACAGAGACGGGAGTCAGAAGTATAGCCCAGAATCGGAATCACGACCAGAAATGGAAGCAAAAATCGCGGCAGGAGCAAAAAAGAAACATGGAACAGAAGCTAAAGCGGATGTGCGCTCAGTTGTTGTTGCAGAAAACAAAGATTCGCGGCGCTGAGCAGCCGTGCGTAAATGCGTGCGTGTGTGTGTGTGTGTGTGCACCGGAAGCCATTAGACAAAAACGTACAGATGGAGCAGCAGGGGCGGAGCGGAGGAACGCAGCAGGAATTTCGCATTGTTGGCAATGACCGAAAGTGGACACACTGCGTAAGCCGCGATTGTTTTGTATTATGATGGGCATACCCTTTTATTATCCTGATCCTGTGAATAGAGAATTTGCAATATCCTTTTGTTAATTAAAAGTTATATTCAAAGAATTCTGTTAGAATTAGACATTATTTTCTATACAGCAAAATATATGCAAAGATTTCTGTGGAGAATAAATATTTTATTATATTTTCTAAATGTACAAACTTCTTTTTACAGAAACTATTTTATTTAATTATATTTATTATAAAGGAACCAAAGTTATATCAATCAGAAATCCTAATTAATCTTTAAACAATATATTTATATTCTAAAACTAAAAAATAGTACTCCTTGCTGTCCTCTCTAGCACTTTTCGCTTGCTGACGGCGCCACAAAGTAGGCACCACTTTGACTCGAACTCCTGCCGTATCCTTGCGACGGCTGCCCCGCACCCGTTTCCGCCGCGGGCTGTTCATGCAGCTGGCACTCCTGGCCCGCCTCGGTTTGTCTGTTTAATTAAGCGAATCTTATGTTACTGCTGCTGCTGCACTGCACTGCACTGCACTGGCAGGTGCAGCTCACCTGTGCGCCGGAATGTGCGGTGAACAACTCGCTGAATATTTGCAGGATTTTCTTTTTTTTCCCAGCAGCCGCTAATGAGTAGGCCGACTTTTGATAATGGCCAACTGACGCCCTTACCATGTTTCCCTTTGGCCATAGCGGATTAATGGCACTGTTAAAAGTTTCTTTTGGGTTTTATGGCCTTTTTTGTAGGAGTCGGAGATATTTAATTAACGCGTATGAGTGCTGGGCATTTTTATGGGGCTTTTCAATTTTTAATATCACTTATCGCTGGGTAATTAAAAACATTTTGGCTGTTTTATTGGCAGCGATTTTAATCAGCAGCTAATGAGCTAATCAATGCACCAAAAACGTAATTTCCGGGGGAGGAAAAAAACGTGAAGCATTTTAATTAAAATTCTCGCGTGCCTGCTGATAATTGTCGAACAAATGTTTCCATTAATAATCTAATTGCGCATAATGCGTGCAAAATTAGCACTAAATTAGTCACGGCCAATGCACTATTGTTGGTCGTCTCTCTATACTAGTTGGCCCGAAATTAAATTTTCAAACAGCCAAAACACACTGCAACCAGGACCTGGCCATAGCTGAGGAGAGAACAATGCTCGGCAAGGATGCATAATTTACGAAAGTTAAATTAACCAACATTTACGGCGAACAAGCAGCCGAAAACAACAAGGACGAGGCTTCACGGAAAGCGGGAAAACGGGAAAAAACAACAGCAGAAGCCAAGAAAATGCAATTACATCGCAGTGCATACTTTTTAGGCAAGTCGAGTGGCTGCCGCAAGAGCTCAAAGGTTTATTAGATTTGCCCCTTTATTAAGCGTTAAATTATTTCGTAAATTGTTTGCAGTCGAAAACGCAAAGTAAATAAATCCGACCGCCCGCCCCCCTACAACCGCCCCTCTCCCTTTGCTATCTGTGTCTGCTGCAGTCACTTCATTTTGGCTGCCATTTGCATGCTGGAAGGACTGAAGGACGAGCGGACGAAACAGGCAGCGCCCTGCGGTGCTTTAATTAATCATTTGAGTGGTTGCTCTCACTCTGTAAAACTACTTACACTGAGCTGAAAAGAGAGTGAGTTTGATTTGATATTTACAAGAGACTAAAAAAGTTTCTGGGAGTCTTTCCGTTCTATAAGACCAGAAAATCTTGTCCAGAATCTCATCCAAAACCCTTCAAAACACGTATTAAAAAAGTTTTAAAAATATATTTATTTTCAACAATTAATAAGATGATAAAGTGATTAATATATTTCACTATAATTGCTTGTTAGGACTTAAACAATTCGTTTCCTTTTTCTTCCTGTGTACCAGTTACACTTGCATGAATTCAGGCTTACATAAAACCCAAATTTGATCTCTTTCCAGGCTCAATTATATTTTAAAAAGGTAATAAACAGATAATATAATTTGTAAATATTTAAAATAATATATTTCATTAAAATTAGCAGTACTATAACATGAAAAATAGTCTCCATCTTCAATACAATTCTTTCCGCCGTGTACCATGAACATTAGAAAGGAATCGTGGAATCGTGGAAGCTATGCAAAAGGTTCCTGCACAAAGGCGATTAGCTGGCAGGTCCTGTGACCACGCCCATCTAACTGGCCGCCTTTTGTTTGCGAGTGCGGAACAACTTTGTCCCAGGCTGCACAGATAAATAACTAACTGAATAAAATGCATAAATGTGTAAACACACGCGCATACGCACACATGCACCCAGGCACACTCGCACAACAAAACAATGGATGCCTTTGATGCGTTACCCAGTTGTTGTTGTTGCCACCATTTTGCAGGGCCAACAAAGCCACAAAGTTGGTAAAGGGAACACAGCACGGCATCGTACTCACACAGTTGGCAAAGCCCTCAAGCCAACTTGTCCTCCAAACTTTAAAACAGTCATAAATTTAAATTCCTGGCGACGTGGCCTTCGGGCATTAGTGGCCAATTCGAGGGAATTGCCCTTTTGGAAACGGGAATTGAGGGAAATGGGAAAACGGGAAGCAAAAAATTATTTCCTGTCCAAAAAGGCAACTACAACCGGAAGCTCATCCATCGCCGTGTGCACTGCGTCTATTTTATAAGCTTCGCCAAATCTTTTCGAGTTGATTAAAAACAATAAAAACAGCGTGTTTCTTATGGCCAAAAGCTAAGCCATAAATAAGCAATTTATTGTGCGCTTCCGCCATGTTCTCCCATTGTGTTGGCCCCAGAGTCAGTGGCTCAGCGTGCGGCCACTCCTGTTGTGTCCTTTTTATCCTGGCTCAGGGACTGGACAGAGCAGGGAACTGTTATCTGGTGGCTGGTAGCTGGGAGTCAAGAGCTGACAGCTGAGAGGAGATGAAAATTGGCACTGTTAGGGAATCAGTGATGTTCATGTTTTCGTTACCCAAAAAAAACATTGTTATATCTTTAGGTATTTAGGTATTTAATATAAAAAAACATATACGTTTGCTTAAGCTTGAAAAATTAATAGTTTAATTATTTACAACTTTAATGTTACTTATTATATTACATAATTATGATACTTTTTCATAGTTAACATTTTTTAGACTAATTTTTGGGCTTGCTCGTTTGATCTTTCTACCTTTAAAATATCATCTTAACAGCACTGATATCCTTGGCCCTCTCCAAGTCCAACCGCTGGCTCGTTTGGCATTCGGACGGCTTTCGATGTTTATTGCAGCATTTGGAGTAAAGGACACAAAGCAATTTCCGCTGCCGTGAGAGCTTAGCAATATTAACAAACGGTGGAACAGTTGGCTAAGAGCTGATCACTCCGAAGGCCGCCTCCATGGACATGACTTATATTAGCAGGATTTTAGAGCCATGTCTCTGGTGGCGCTTAGCTTTGATTCAGATTGATGCCAAAATCAGTGTTCGTTGAATAGTGAGCAGTTTAAGGCAACTCAGAGGAAGTTCTTACACATTTATTAGTAAAATCGATTGTTTGTTGCTTAAAATCACATGATACCTTCTACAAATAAATAGTTAAGCCCTATAGAATATCTAAAATTAAGATCAGGCGCACATTTCCCCACGAGGGAAACACCCACAAATGTGCACAACCCGTCCGTTCGTGCGAATTGTTAGTTTGGTAACGTATTTCGCACAGCGCTCCTTGTGATTACTTTTCGCTAATCGCTCTGCATTATTTCCTTTCAATTTGTGGTTTTTCTTTACGTGCAATTGACCGCTGACCACACACATACACTCAATCTAGAGATATTTCTCCTTACGGTCACGTAGGAAAATTGTTTGGGTTGAAAATCTTTCCGAGCTGGCCGCGTGTACGTGACAACACAAATAGTTTTCGGTTCAGTTTTTGCTTTGCGAATATTTTCGATATTCGAAATAGTTTCATTGCATTTCCCACATTTTTCTTTGGCCACTAAATCCATTAAAAATTATATATTTTTCGGCATATGCCTTTGATGCGTCGCTCTAATTTCATTTTACTGCAATATTTGTGTTTTATTTTCCCCCGTCGTCGTTGTCAAAATAAATTGAAGATATTTTATTTTCCATTTTTGTTATATATATATTTTTTTTCCTCCCCATTTGATTCGATATGCGAAGAGAGAGGTAGGTAGGTGGGGGGTCCTGCAGGGTGGACGGCGGCGGTAAATTGGAATTGTGTACGGACGGCCAATACCGCAACACATCCTGTGATACGTGCATATCCTGCTCGCCTTCAACTGCAGTCCTCGCCCGGCTTGGCCACAACAATTTTCTAATTAAATTCGATTTTCGCCATGCATGTGGCATAAATTGTTTTGTCATTTTACGGCAACTGTCTGTGCATGTTCGAATACCAAAATGCCAAAGTGCCAGAGTGCCGGAGTGCCGGAATGCCGAAGAGTACGGAGCGTGGCATTGTACAAGTGTCTTGTACGACTCGAAACCGGAGCCCCCAACCTTGGTTTCCAGCTTCATCCTCCCAACAACTGCTTGGCTCCTGCCACTCGCTGCCGCAGGCCACGGTCTTGTATATTCATTTGAGATTAGCAAAAATTGAAAATCTTTAGCCCCCGGGCCAAAAACTGTTCCTCATCCCAATACCCCCGTCCAATTGCCTCAGAGTTCTGAGAAAATAATAACCCGTATAATTGGTGTACATGTGCCCAACATGTGCCCAACATGTGCCCGGCGCAGACCCAATGCCTCAGCCCTCCCCCTGCCGACTGGTGACCTCAGATCCTGTACTTGTCCCCTGGCATTCCGTTTTTTGCTTCTCTGCTCCGTGTTGTTTTTGAGTTCGGATGGCCATTCAACATCCAGCTCTGGCTCCTGCCCACATATCCGCAGCCATGTTTTATTTATAAGCGAAGGATGCCAGGTACTCAGAGGCTCATACATGAGCTGCTTCAATTACCCATTTGATTTGTCCAAGCTCGCCTTGTTTATGCGCTTGTTTATTATTAAATATTTATTATTCTGCCTAGCTTTCATTATATAGTACACGATGTTGTTATTATTTCAGCTGTTGTGTCTGTCTGTATGTCTGGCAGTCTGCACAAGCAGAAAATATAATAAGATAAAGAATTCGATCAATAACCGCTTAATACAGAACCAATGAAGCTTTCTCATTACTTTTCTCTCAGTGAAAATTCCGCAGAAGCTCAAGATGATTCCCGGAATTTAAATAAATGTGCGGAGAGTGAAAACCAAAGAGATTTTCACCAGTTCTTCGACGGAATCCATCCAATCATTGACCCCGACACCCGGCTGTTTCTATCCTCCGGGTAATCCCAACTGAGATGCATCCAATTCCCTATCGCTGATCCGCATACAAAGTAAACAAAATCCCAGCTGGGGGGCTAGAGCTCTCTCTCCTGATCCACCTGCTGCTCCTGCTCCTGCTCTAGCTCTCGATTTCACATTGACAAAATTAAATTGAATATAGTAAAAATATGCTGGCCGTAATGTTGCATCCTGCCCGGGCAACCTTTACGAGCAGCTATTAAATATTTGTCCTTGCCAGCGACGATGTTGCGTTGTCCACGCCGTCCAATCCTCCTGCCTGCTGCCGCATGGCTGTCCTCTCCAATCTTGTCCTGTTCTATCGCCTTCTAAATATCCGTCTCATCGACGGCAACAAAAACAAAAAAGTGCAACAACGGGAGCGACAACATTTCACTCAATTCAATTACCTTAAGAGTGCCGCCATCAAGTGTCTGCTTCAAAGCAGGATGAACAAGACGAGGACCACCAGGACGAACGTTGATGCACTCGGGAAAAAGAATATTGATGTTTCAACTCTGATTGGGCGAATGGATTTTTCTTTTTAAATTGTTAACAAAATGACAAGTTAAATTAATAAAAAATTAATTAAAGATTAAATTGTATTTTCGCTAAACACTTATATTTGTTTCAATGCTTGTTTTTCCCCCAGTGAAGGATACACAATGCGGGTACAGGACCCTTTACCTTGGTTGTTGTTTCTGCTGTGTTTGGCATTTTAAATCCCACATTTGATGTGCTTAGAGCAGCTCCTTGCTGTCGCATTTCGTTCACTGTCTGCAGGAGCAGAAGCGAAACCGAGAGCAGGAGCTGGAGCTGGAGCTGGAGCTATTTGGGTTTGAAACCACCGTAGCACCACCTCCTTGTCAGCTGACAATTTTCTTTGGCTTTACCTGTAAACTCGGCTTGATTTATTGCCCTGGCATGTCGGAGCCCCCGTTTGCAACATGGCGTGTAATAAAATTTTAATCGATGTCGTACATTTGCATGCCAATTGCAGCCAGTTGGAGCCACTTTGAGGCGAATCCTGGCCTGGTCCTTTGCCTCTTTGGTCCCTGGCCCTCTTTGCAACAAGTCAAGGCGAGCAACTGCGTCACGTGCCATAAAAACGCATAAAGGGACGACTAGGGGGCCTTAGGAGCTTTCCAAACTTGGCTCCCATGTAATTTGATGCGCATTTGCATAAAGAATGCAGCAAAATGCGAGTAAATGCGACTGTAACGCAGCGGAAAAGCGCAGCAGAACACAATTATCAGAGCGAAAGCTGGGAAAATCGCAGCAGAAAACTTTGTTGCATTCTCTCCTGCCTCGTTTGCGGCTGGCGGAGTAAAAAATGCGAATATAAATTTGTATTATTGTTAAATTAAGAACGGAAATGAAAACAAGAATTGAAATGGTCCTGTCATCTCTGCCCCATCTCCTTCTCCTTTCACGGGATTCCAGGACAGTAATTGGAAAACAGAGCGAATCCTTAGGCGGCAGACTCCATTCGCGACTGTAATGAAAAAACTTAAATGGAATTTGAATATGCGGTAACAGCAAGGTGAGTCCAGAGCCTCAGACGAAAGGATATATTCTTAGCATGAAAATAAATCATCAAGTGGATAGAGAAGTAAGATGATTCTTTAAGAGATATATGTAGCTTAAAAGGAGAATTTTGGGGTTAATCTTTTCTTTTAAGTAGCACTCAATCTTCGTAAGATTTTCCAAGAATTTATAAATAATAAAAAACACTGTTTGTTTTCTTAATCTTAGTTTATAAATGAAGAAATCTTTATTAATATGATGCCATTTCTTGCTTTTCTTTAACATTTTCCACCATTTTCCTTTCCAAAAGTGGAGCTACCTCTCAATTAATCCCTCAGCACACAGAAAAAGTTCAACTCTTCTTAAATAAAGTAAATACAAGACGTTTAATTTTCAAAGTATCCGGGTCCTGTGTAATCCTTAAAGCTTTAAGCGATAATTGCGATGTTGGAAGTAAGCCGTTAACTTCATATTTGCTGACCATTAAATACATTTATGCCGCACATGGATGAATGCCCCCTGCCGAAAACATGACCCAGGTCCACTCCATTCCACACCCACTGTCATAGCAATCGGGCCTAAGCTCCGTCAAGTGTCAAAGCGTAATGCAAAGGACAAACAAGGACAACGGCAGACAGTTGTCACAATTGCGGCCATTAAGACGCTGCCAAATTGCTGACCATGTCCGCAGAGTCAAAGGGACAAATCTTTTTAATAACCCAGAGCATAGGTGGCATGTGTGCGGAATAGTTGACACGAACGGGAGTTTGGACGCCGACTGTGGATGTGCCAGTTAATAAAGACATAATGGCATAGATTTATTTTTTATGTGCCCCCATTTGCGGTTGATATTATTATCGGTATATTTTGTTGCCTTGTTTTCGTGGCCATTTAGGCCGTCATTTGCCAGGGAGATTGGCTTGCTGCGGTTGGGGGAGCGATGGTTATTTGGCAAATCACCTGCGCTTCCTTACAAGCTTCCTGCTCAGCAAACTTAATACTTCCTTGGGCCAAAATGTAAAACAAGAAGGCATCCACCTACACGCAGACCGACAAATAACAAGGCAACATTTTCGTCCTTCAAGGCTCTCAATGAACTACGCACACACACACTCAGGGAGACAGAACATATTACATATAATTTTTGAGAGAGACCCCATCCTGGCAGGTCTGCACACCTGAATGGTTAGCTACCTGCTAACAAGCCGTCTTGTCCTGTGCTGTCCTGTCTGTCTGTCTGTTTGGTTCTGCTCGGCTCTGTTCTGTTTGGTCCTGCCTGGCTCCGTGTACTCCGTGCTCCATATTGTACTTAATTTTTTCACCGACGCCGGCTCTGAAGTGCCTTTTTCAATTTCCCCAGAGGCGCTTCCGATCAAACAGGAAGTGCTTAAGTTCAAACTGAAGTAAAAGTGCGCTCAGATCCGCCCCCTTGAAGCCGCGCCCGCTCTGTGAATCGGGGGAGCAACAGTCAGTTGGAACTCCAGTAAGGAGATAGTATCATCAAGGGTTGTATGGAAATTATAACAAGGAAGTATAGGTTCTTAGGGAAATGATATATTTTTTGTATATTCTATAAAATAAATCCCAGTAACGAGCTACTGGCTTAAATAACTCTACTTAAATATATCAAAAATATATTTTCCGTGAAACTAATATGCCCCATCGTTACCTTTTAAGTCTTCAACTCGACGCGCCGCCACTTTTCAACCTGTAACTTCGTTACGGGGGCGTGTGCGATGCGCCACAAGGTATGCTACACGGGCACAAAGGACACAGACACAGGCGGCACTGAGGGTTGAAGTACATCATATTTCATGTGGCTAATAAACATAGCTGCGGAGTCCGCAATGCGGAGTCGCCGAGTGAACTGCATAAATTTATTAATGAGTGGAAAATGAGGTATTCTGTCTGAGGGGGAGAACCAACCACCAGCACCACCACCATCAGCTCCTTGAAAGCGGCAAGGGCTTAGCTCAAGGCCACAGCGCAGCGACAGAGGCTGACGACTAAGCCGCCAAAAGTTGCGGAAAACAATAAGCCAAGAATTTTGGGCATGGCCTGGATATGGGGCTGATTTACGTACCGGCAAGAAGTCGGACGGGACCTCTGGCTGGAACGCAAATTGAAAGCACACGAAGGCTGCAATTTTTGCGTTGGGGTGAACGACGCCAAAACAAACTCCTGTGATTGATAAATATTTAAAGCGCAGCAGCAAAGCGAAATAATTGAAATAAGTGAGGGAGGGTTGCGACTTCTGGCCCGGGATCTGCGAGGGGTGGCATGTCCTGCCGCCCCCCTGCCCCCACCCTGCCCCCACCCTGCCCTGCCCTGCCAATTGTGACAACAACAACAAGCCAGGATGCTTGTTAACCCCGGACCGACCTCATCCTGCTTTCATCCTGGAGCCGCTGCACCTTCATTCAATCTAATTTCGCTGCTTATCACTGGAGCTTAGCTGCTCTAAAATGCGAATGACATGCCAAAGTACTCGAGATTCAGCAGATTGTCGCGACGCCACGAACACGGGACCTCAGCAGGGATGCCAGAAAGTAGCAGCGGAAGCGGCAGTCAGGGAATCGGAATGGAGATGGGATCCTGGGAGTTGAAGACCAGGGAATGAAGAAAGCAGCCAGGAAAGCACAGGACACAGGACGTCAAATAGCGAAGCACTCAATGAGCACGCTTCACTGCAGGCTTTGTTTGCCGGATGAGCAGCTGCTGGCTTGATTGTTGGCATCACCTTTGGAATAGCTTAAATGGCTCTCAGGTTTTCCTATTGAGATATATATTTCGAGACTGATTTCTTAGGTTATTTATTCTATTTAATATATAAATTAATCAAAACAAAACAGACAATTGAAATAAGCAATTTTATAAATACAAATAGAGGCTTCCTTTCTTAGCCATTCTGGTCAGGTTTGTACCAATATTTTAAGGGGCAAGATCCTATTTGTTATGATGTTGAGATCTTCAAATATATATTTCCTAAGAAGTTATTCTGTTCTATAGTTAATATTAATGTATAAATGCTTTTGCTATTGCCTCCACAAAGGGTATTTCGTTGCCAGCCATCGTTGGTGTTGTCCTTTCTGGATTTCCTTGGCTCCTGACTTGGCAGGCTGCATGGATCTGTTCTCTGTTTGACTGTCGCCTGTCTGTGCCCACATAATGACGCCGCTTCTACCAGACAGTGTTTGATTTGAATATATTTTGTCGGGTGTTTTTTCGCAGCTCGCTCCCTTTGGAAACTCTGTGTGTGTGTTTCCAACCCCAGTCTGTCTTTTTAACGCTCCTTTGCTCCTGAGCGTTTCGTGTTGCTAATTACACTGTAATTAAAATTTCTGTATTTACAGGCAAACACACACACACATACGCCATACGGTCAGTGTTGAGTGCGTGCAAATATTTTAAAAAATTACATATCACATGTACACGGGCGCATTGCGCATACGCCGCGTGCACCGCGCGCTCTTGCATGAGCTTTGTAAATTAAGCGTGAATAGCCGTAGCCTTTGGATTGCGCCTCAATTTTTATTTTTATTTTCGTTTTTTTTTTTTGGCGGGGCGTGGCCGGCATTTAACACATTTCGCCCTCACCGATAACAAGCTGCAACTCTGTGCAACGGCACCTGCAACTGTTTGGCCGGCCATTAGCCACCTCGATTTTGCTTCATTTTTTTGTTGCAAGCACTCGGAATGCGAGCGCGCAGTTTTAATTGCTTTTCGCCGGCCATCATGCATGCGGGGCCAAAAATAGTCGCCTAAGAGTGCTTTTGCGTGTAGCTATTTCCAACTTAATTAATAGCAAACACACCGGCCAGCAAATGCAACGAAAACAAGGCGTCTCTTTCGGGGCCATAACAAATGCAGGTGAATTGGGTTTGGGATTGGGATTGGGATATGGAACTTTCTGCTTGGACCCGCACTTGATTTATGCGACCAGTCGTAGTTTATGCATAATGCAGCTGGTAATTAGTGAGGCAAATGTACAAAAACATATCGTGCCAGGGCCCTGGCCCGTGGGCTTAGTCCTCGGTATCGGATTTGGAATCGGAATCGGAGCAGGACATCTAATATTTATTATCAGTAAATTACAATTGTCTTTTACATGCATGCGATTAATTCCATTGCTGCCGGTCATAAATATTTATTTACAACTCTTCCGAAAAAGCTGTCATGGCCACAGGCATTCTCGCTCGTTTGCTCAGCATTTATGGCTTTTGTCCTTCCATTTCGTCTTTGTCTTTGGCTTGTGGCCTCCAGCTATGTCCTGGATTTTTCCCAATGACATTTGCAGTTTTAATTAAACAACAAATAATAATTTTTAGTCGCCCTGACAGAGCAGGGCCAGTTGGATATTGGAAAATGCCGCTGGCTCTCAATGGCAAATGAAATATGAGCCCACAGATATGAGCGACCCGGAATCGAGGTTCATTTTTCGGCATAACTGCATTAAAGATCAAGATTTAATTACTTTTAAGGCGGAGTTGGAATCCGACAAACAAAGCCAGGTCCAACTATGTAGGACTGCCTGCCGTTTGGTGCCAGGAGCAGGAACAAATTAACTTTATTGCTTCTGGTTTGGCTAAGGGGAAGTGTGGTCCCTTTTTTTTGGGGTGTCGCTCCCTCTAATGAAGCGAAATTATCTGGTTATGCCAACGTGCATTTCCACCTTCAGCAGCAGGTGTGTACGCGGTGATAATGATTGTAATTAATTTAATTCCGTTATATTTTCATCTAGACAGCGCGAGTGGAGATTCTCCGCAATGCGCTAAATGCTTTCTGTTTTCAGTTTTCTGTGACTTTTGCCGGGTCCTCGGGGTTTACTGGATTTACCACTTTTTTTGTGTGCATTTTTTTTGTCCTTTGCCTCATTACATTCTGTGTCTTGGCTTCATTTTTCTTGTCCTTTTTTAAAAAGGTGGGTCTGCTTCATTTGCAGTTACTGTGCCAGTGGCCTTCCACAAAATCAGTTAGCTCCCCTTTGCTAATTACTAAAGTTTTATTTTGGGCGGCGGAGTCGCTGCAATCTTGATGTTCGTGCTGGGAACGTATGCTACATGCATAACCGTAAGCTGAGGGTTAATTAAAAGCCGTAAAACTTTCGGCCGTGGTGATTACATGGCACACAGGGCCAGGAGACGAGATGAGGACAGTCTCGTTTTCCAGCACTTTGACAGTTGCAGTTCAAATGTCAAGTGCACTCCGATGGCAGGATACAAAGGACCCGGGTGGTTGGGTGTTCGCAGTTGGCCGGTTGCTGATATGAATGGGCTTTGTGATTGACAACAGCCATCGCCAGGCAGCATGTAAACGAAGCTCCTTCTTAAGTGCGCCGCAAGGACAACACTCTCCTGGCTGTGGAGTACTCTATGGTCCGGGCTCCATGCTCCGGTTGCCAAAAGGTAAATATTTTTGCCTCGGTTATTACATTTTCGAGCACTACACAGTGGCTCGTTTGCCCCGGCCAGATTCAGAATCAATCAAGTGTTCAAATTTTAATCAGTTGCCCGTTCAAGTACTTCCATCAACTCTTAAAGTTTGATGCCTGGCCACAAGGCGGACGAGGGGTTAGAGACGAGCAGCCTTTGTCCGCCAGTTACACCCGGATGCCCTCGGGCCACTATCACTGTCCGTCGGAAAACCGCAAATTGCACGTTACCCTGGCCAAGGATACGCCATCTACTCCTGGTTTCACCTTCCACACGGCGCCCACCCCACTTCGCCTACGAGTGCTGGCGAATTTTGATGTTTTTGCCAGATTGATGAACATGCCCAAAAACAAGGCCGGAGGAAGGAGAGGGAAAGCCACAAGGCGTCACAAGGAGCAAAACAGAGCCAGAGACCCTGCTCCGTTCCGTCCTGGTTGTTGGTTCATTTTGTGCCCCCTGTTGAAAAACAAATAACAATAATTATCTTGACAACAATTTCCGGTATTTGTGCTCAAGTCGAGCGCAACAAAAGGCAAAATGAAACTCAACTCAACTTCAGAGACGTGCCAAAGGATCCGCAGGAGCCAAAGGAGCCAGGTTTGAATATTCCGCCACTCCCACTGCTCCCCCTGTTTGTGGTGGAGTGGAAACGGAGATGGGAAAGGGATTCGGAATAAGTGTGGGCCTGTGACTGGGGACGGCAGTATTCCTGGGGTAGTGTGTGGCTGAGCGACTTGCAATCATTTGATGAGGCGGTACACTAGGAAAATGTATAATATTTTATGTGAAACTCTAAACTTAAACTTCAGCTAAACTTCAGCTAATTTTACATAAATTATGTAAAGAAATTAAATACATTTATCAAACATCTCTTTCATTTATAATTTATAAATTCTTAAAACTGAATCATTAATTAGTTAATAGCATATTCTTCCAGTGCATTAAGGATGCCCTGGCCTGCCCTTTTCTCATTACCCAACTGTTTGCTCCTCTGGCCACTTTCCTGTGGTTTCCCATCGGCAACTCCTCACCGATATCGTGTCAGAAGTTGCAGTTCATAACCCTCGTGTTCCTGTGATTTGCTGGTTCGATAAGACCAATGCTGTCACTCATTTCCATCCGGCCAATCTGCCACACGAAGAGAGAAGTAAACAAAACCGGCTCCAACCCGTCCCATATCAAAATATTAAATGTTAACTCGGGCGTGAAATTAAAACATTAATTTCTATATGTATTTAACATTGGTTTTGCGGCATATTTGATGTAGATCCAAGGGCACAGCCCGGCCTTATCGCATAAATGATTAATGATGTTTCCAGGATTTAAAGTTGATTTCTTGAACTGTGTGAGAGCCGAAAGGATTAAAGTTGTCCTTAGCCATTATAGAGGATAAAATATGGTATTATTCACTCACTAATGAAAGTATTCACCTGAATGCCTACCAAATTCCAGTCAAGTTTTAATTCTTGGCGTCAACTACTACTGGCAGCCACAAAGAAGCATTTCCAAGCCATTTCATTCGAACAATTTGTGCTCTACACACACACGAGGCAGGCATCGGGGAAAATATTTTAATTTGTATTTATTTTAATGCTCCAACGCCCTTGTTTTACAACCCACTTCAAACGGTGTGGATGGAGACCAACCACCCAATGCCTGGCAGCTGCTTCTGTGCTGGGAATTCCTTTGAGCTCATGGTCAAATGATTCTCAGATATTCTTTTAATGCTGCCCTGCCCGGCGCCTTGAGCTATGCACCAACTTTCGGCGGTTAACCTGGGACAAAACACCACGGTCCCAAGCAAATAGCCAAAGGACGAAGCACACACACTCTCGCACATGTACGTACCTCCTTCGGCAACATAATAAACTTTAATGGGCCTGTTCATAATAATAAAATTTCATTAAACTGCCGAAAAGCAGGCAAGGAGCTAGCTGCTGCTAGCCAGGAGGAAACCAAAAAAAAAAAATCAAGTATAGGCAAATTTTCGCTGGCAGGCAAATGAAGACGAGTGGGTACAAAAAATGGGCATTTTCGGGGTGGGCGTGGCATGTGTGAAATTTTCCCTTACCTTGTCCTCGCCCATACACTTACCCTTACTCTTACCCCTTTGCCCGAGTTCATCTTTGACCCCTTGCGTGTGTGAGTATGTGGCCGGAAGGAAGCCTGAAACAATTCAATTACGTTGCAAAATGGCTGCCCCCAATCTACATCTGTATGTGTGTGTGTGTGGTGTGGTGTGTGTGGAGAGAGCCTGAGTGTGATGTGTAATAAAGTTTCATTTTATAGACCTGCCAGCACGTCTGGGCAGCTTTTGGTGACGCCACAGCCGCAGTCGCAGCCGCAGCCTCAAAAGCATAACTCGTGCCCATCAGCCTGCCCCACTTCTCCTCTTGATATCCTCACTTTTCTCGCTTTTCCAGCTGCACCAGCACCAGCAGCAGCAGCAGCAGCAGCTTGCTGGAAAATGCAGCCTCCAAAATTGAAAGCATTACAGTGGCCGCCCAGTTGTCCTTTTTTGGCCAACAGAATTCTTGGGCAAAAGTTCTGCAATTGTTGTTGCCTTGCAGCTGTCAGAGGAGGCGCACTAAACACTAAATAAAATTTCAGTTCTCAACTGCGTAAGCACACACACACACACGCACGCACAATGTCCTTGGACGCACAGACACATGTGAAAAGCCCCTTTTGCCCGCTGTGCAACTCTGGCATATTGAACGAAGATTTATTGCAGTGCCAGTGTGTCCAAGTGGAAATAAATCAAATAATTTTCCATGTGGAAAAATTTCAAGCACAAAAAATCGAGCTGCAAATTAAAAGAAGAAAAAAAAAGCCACAAAAGGACTAGCAAAAAATTGTGGAAAACCAAAACAGAGAGAGTGGAAAACTGCAAAAGTTCCACGAAAGTCAAGTGAGGCCAGAATGGACAGGGCTGATTGTGTAATTTACTCATTATACGAGCCCAGCAACACCGACCTTATGTGCATTACGTAAACGAGGGAGGGAGCTGCTCACTTTACATACTGCATATGCATGAAAAGGTCCTTCCACTGCTGTATTTTTATATTAGCAGGCAGGCAGGCAGACAGAGACACCTAAAGGACCCCACAGTTCCACCTAACTGTCATTGTCCAGAAATTAACGAAAATATATACACAAACACACTGGGAGTGCCAAGAGTGAAATTAAAAATAAAAAAACAGAAAGTAAAACAAAAAGAGAAAAGCAAGAGGAACACAGGACGGAGAAGAACGAAAAAGGGAATGGCAAGAAAAGTTTTGCATTTCCTCGTGCTAATGTATGTTAATTACAGGGGGATTTTCCATGCGGAGGATTTGCATTTTAATTTATGCACCGAAAAATTTGCGTTTTGCGAGCCCAGCCAGGCACTAGCCCCGGCCCAGCCACCCCGGCCAAAGTCGTTAAAAGAGGAAAAGCCGCCCAGAAAAAATAGCGAACAATGAACGACGAACGAAGCGAATGGCCCACAAAATAATGGCCAAAATGAGAAGTTACAGTGACGCAATTTGTACACGTCATAGGTGAGAGTGAGTAGTGAGTGCATGCATGTCCCGGTACGGGCTCAGGGCATTGGGGCACTCCATTACCCACGGTGCCAAGTGGGCACGCCCCAGCACTGCAGCGGAAATTGCTGGAAATATATTTATTTATAGGCCAAGTATGGGCACTTCACCTGCCAGCCAGCAGCAGGAGTCTGAAGGCCCAAGCAATTAAGACGGGAACCCTTGCGGTGGATTAATTAGGTCGAGGATTACAACGAAATATAAGACAAGCAGGATAAAGTTCATCCAGTCTATACAAGATCAAAAGTCGTTTTAATATGGGGGAAATAAAAGCATTATAGGGAAATAAATATTGTTAATTTTTACTTTCCACAAAGGAAAAATTATATTGATTTAATAAAAACCTTCCAAAATTTTTAAAGATTTATTGTCGGTTTTTAATTCTGCAAACTTTTATAAGCACTTGATTACTTCTCTATATTATATTCACAATTATTACATAGCTTCTAAAACTTTACTCTTGGCAAGCAAGAATTAATTTAACAGATTCTCCCTTTAATTAGTGTATAAAGAAAGAGTAACCCAGAAGCGTTGCATTATTTCTGTAACAAAATCTCAGGACATGATTATATCCTCTTCCAGCCACTATGACATCGGGAAGTCATTATGGGATTGCAATCACTCAAATCACCCTTCTGCAATCTCAAATCGCGGCCACAAATTGGCATCGAAACTTGAAATTTAATTATTACGTGCGTCACTCGACAACGACCCCCAAATGGGCTCAGGGTTTCACTTGCCCACTTAACGCTCCCGGGAGGGGATCCTCAACTAACCGGAAAATCAGGCTTCCAGCTTCTCCTGCATCCCTTCGCGTGGAAGTCCTATCATTGGCACTCCACCTCGGCCCGTGTCTGTTCGGTTAAATTAATACAAAGCCCAAGTACATGCACTAATGCTAAGTAGATTCGTACACAAACGAGGAGAGTACGGCGAAGGGATTTCGGAGGCAGGGAGTAGGACAAAGCCTACGCTAAGCTAGGCACCGGAATGTGTGCGAGAGTGTGTGTGCCGGTTAAGCGTCTTACTCAAGTATTTATGTATTTACATTGCGAATATTTAATGGAGATATGCGCTGGATTACAACTACTTGGGAGTGGCGGCGGGGTCCAGGGGATGTGTGAAAAAATGGCACGCTCGGAGGTAACCAAAAGAGAATATTTAAGCAATCAACAACGGCAGGCAGCTAGAGCAGAGCTTGCTCGCTCAGTGTTTTATTTCACTTTAATAAATATTGCATAACGACCGGGCGGGCGGGCGGCCAGTGGGTGTGGCAGCCCAATGAGAGATGGCACCCGAGCAGGCACAGTACATCTAATAAGCTAAAAGCGAGCGTCAAAGCAAATGGCAAGCATAATATTCCAATGGCTGCTCCCCATTGGCCTAAGGCAGAAATTATTCAAGCGTTTCTTTAATAGAGACTCGCCCCACCGGAAACCCCCAGCCATCGTCCTTCGTCCTGCACGGCCCTAGTGGCTCTGCTGCTGTCTGCTAGCTGCTGGCTGACTTTCAGCTGGAAACTATTTAAAAAAGCAATTTTTTAGTTAATTAAACGACAAAGACAAGCAAAAGGCAAACAATTTCCCCTCGCACATTGCACCATTCGGCCATGCCAAGGCCCAGGGCACTTTTCTCTTACCATCAGAGACGGACTGAGGGACTCTGAACTGTGCACCATCAAGCCAGAGACTTGTCTCTTTTGTCTGCAAAACTTCAATATGAAAGCTGTGCAGATCAGGCTTTATTTGTAGTCGAAGGCCGACAGAGCCGTCACCCGCCGCGATCTTTACGGCTGCCACAAAGTTGCAGCGGCGTAAAGAAAGCCTGCCCATTGCAATCAATTTTAATGATGTTTAATGACTTCACCGAAGTAAGCAGTCTGCAATTGCAATCAGCGGCTGAAATTTATGCCAGTAAACAGGGGAAAAAACTGAACTAAAAAACAAATAAGAAATAGTTTTAAAATCAGTATGAATTCACATATCATTGAGCTTTATTAACCCTTGAGAGACAATTAAATCTTTTATATTTTAAAGTTTAAATTATGTTTCATCATTTTCCTCTTTTTTCGGGGACTCTAAAGACTTAAATTATTTCTCTCAGTACACTTTATCCGGCGGAACCACACACTACCCGTGCACTAATGATGCCCAACAACAATTGCCGGGAAATGCAAAGTAAGTCGAGGTCCTGTCGCAGCCAAATTACTGGTCAAAGGACTGTGTGGATAGCCAGTGGCCAGTGGGGAATGGTTAGTGGTCACTGGCGGTGGCGAGTGGCCACTAAAATGCGCAACTTTGTAAGCCATTTCCCAGCTATTTGTCGCATTTCGCTTAGCCATTTATTTATTTGCACTCATTTAAAGTGTAAACTGCATTGTTTTTTCCCTGGCTACCATCTTTGTTATTAAGAACGGCGTAATCATAGCCGTTGCTTTGCTTCTCTTAAGTATTTTTTTTTTCGGTGAAAACCCCAATGGCCGGCATGCTCTAATTAAGTGCATTTACTCTAATGAGCAAAAATGGCAGCTGCAGGAGCAGCAGCATCAGGAATAGGGCCAGAAGTAGCTCCTGCTTTGGATGCAGCTGCAAAAAGCTGTCACAGCTCCGTGGACGGGGCAAACCGTGCGTGAAAACTGCCCTCCAGCTGGCGATGAGGGGAAACTTTTGTGGTCTCAACTTGGCTCCTCGAGGTCGACCTCATTTAAGGGCTGCCTGGTTGGTTGGTCCATTTAAGCATCTAGCTGAAGATCCAGTCTCCCTAACCCCCACCCCTCTCGACATTTTCAGGCATTTGTCTATGCAAAATTTTGCGACGCTCATTAGTGCAATTTGCATGCATAACAGCAAATATGGCCAAGAGCAGCAAGAGCCAAATGAAGCCTCCGGCTTGTCCAGTTATCCATCTATATATCTGGCATGCCCATCTATTATATTTGAAATAAATACCCAACAGCATTTACACTGGGGAAACTTTAGTTTCGTCTTATTTGTAATCAATATATTTGAGGGTTTTCCAGCTTACAAAAATATTGAAGACCCCTTCAATTAAATATATAAAAAATATAGTAAATATTTTGGTGGCTAATTGAACTAAAGCTTTTATTAATTTTGTTTATTTTTAGCAATAAAATATAACATTTTGTTTATATAGAAGATTATCATTTTATATCGAAGAAAACCTTTTTTAAAATACTTTCTATTATGCCAATAAATATCCTTTTTAACTCTGCACCATTTTAGATTTAATGTTTTATTGCTTTAATTTACCAAACCATAATTCTTCAGATATTAAAATCTTATTCGTCCTGTGTAAATATCCAAAAGCATTTGAGGATGAGAGTGCCTCGATGCTCTGGCTATTTCCACATTCATCAAATTCAGAGACCCAGCAGAGGCATTCGCTTCGTTCATTGTCGAATATGTAGACTAGAATTTTTGTATTTGCCCAGCCTCGTGTGTTGTTGTTACTGGATGAAACAGAAGAGGATTCTCGGTGCCCGATTCAGATTCGGATTCAGATACAGATTCAGCGACACTAAGTAAACATCAGCGCAGCTGTGCCAAAGGATAACAGCACTCGACTGCAGGCTATGCAAAATATGCAAATGTCAGCCAATGGCCCTCTATACTCCATACTTTATATAGCCAAACCCCTGGCCATTCGAATTGCCATCACAGCCCAGATAAAACACAAAACAATCCGAATTAGTAGCAAGCAAAACAAGGCACTGGCTAGGACGCAGCAGCACTTTGCCGAAACCAAATTCATTTTCAATTAAGAATTTTTCAGCATATCGACGGAAAATGTCCTGGGCCTAATGCTCGCAATGGAAAAACATTTGAAATGCTAACTAAATTACGCAAAACTTCACACACACATTTGCGTATGTCTGTGCATATTTAGTTTTTCGAAATTTACAGTGCCTGCCATTGCCATTGCCATTCGCTGCCGGTCAGACCATATGGGTGTCAGAATGTGGTCAAAATGCCAATTGCAAAACAATTGCATTTTGGTTACTTTGCTGTTGAATCCGGAATTTCGATGGCAGCCAACTAACAAACACTGCGACGGTTTCCGTTGACACCAGTTAAAAGATGGAGGGAGGGGGCGGAGAGTGGTGAATCACTGGCAGAAATTTAAGTGAATTTAATTTGAATTTAATGAAAATTTAATTTACATTTTTAAGCTAATGTTAAGATTGTTAGTGATTACTTTTATTAATGTAGTTTTGTACAAATTTAATTTTTATATTCAAGAAACTTCCCTCAAAAAACTATAAGTATATAAAGGTTGATGATTAGAATTTGTTTTCCTCTGCCTTCATATTTTCATCAAAATGGCAATTAAACTCTAGATTTTAAGTTAAAGGCAAAATTTTGTAGTCCTCCCTCGATTGCCCTTGCTCCCACTCTCTCTCTCTCTATCTCTGCCCTTGTGGCGTGAAATTTCAACTGGATTTTCTTTTGCTTTTCAATGCAATTCTAAAAATTGTTAGACGACAACCAGCTCCGTCATATTCACACACATTCGAGCTGTGTGTGTGTGGCTCAAACAAAAACCCAAAAAGCAATTAAATTGTACACTCGGCAATGGTAGCAGGCAAAAGCCAAGCAAATCAACAACAACTATTACCAAAACCGTCGACAAAAGACACCAAAGGCATCATGCAACAATATTATAACATTTGCAATAGCAAAAAATACATCAACTAGACACACACACACACACACACACACAACATGCAAAATGCAAAAAGTTTTTTTATTTGGAATTTGAGTGTGTGTGACAGCCCGACATGCAAATACGTTTAATTTCGAAAACTAAACTAATAAAAGCTTCGCTGCTAAAATGGCTTTGCTGCAGTTGAATTTTCTCTTTTTTTCTATATGGTACAAAACATAAACAAATAGGGCAATCGAAATGAATCTAGTAAAAAACTAATGCCACTATGGGATTGTGGCCCATGGATGACATGATTACTTTTTCATTGCCTAAATTAACTCTATATAGTATATATACTAATATATACAATATAGAATACAAAATATATATCTTTGAAGACTTAAAAAATACCTAAGCAATAATTATACATCAATATATTACATCCTCTTAAATTTTGGATTAAACAATGATTTTTATATACAACTAAGGCAAACCTAAGTAAAATATTTGCATATTTTTTACTGAAAAGTTCTTTTAATTTTTCAACTAAAAAATTCTCAAACATATCCATATTTATTCAATTAAAATTTGGAAAGGGAAAATCTGTCATATCAAGAGTTCTTTTCAAGTTTTTCATGCAAATACCATCCATGGACTCCACGAGCTAAACGGAAAGGCAATTTATAGAGCCTCCTTTAGCAAGTGACAGCGATGAGTTTGCAGTCGAAAATTTCCGAAAATTGCCACCCAGTGATGCGCCGAATATTTCAATAGAGAATGATGAATATCTCACTGGGCGGAGTTGCTCCGTAAACTACATGCGAAACGTTTCCGTAAGCGCCAAAACGGACGTGATCCGGACAGTTCTGAGCGGAACTCCTCGACAACAATACACACGGGTCAAATGAACATAGTACACACAGATACACTGCACGTACTCTATATATGCAAAAATACAGGAAGACAAATAAAGGACATCATATTAATTTTAATATATTTTTAAAAAATATTTCATTTTTATATAACTTATACATTTGCTAAATCTGATGATTAATCATTAAATAGCATAAAAATACAAATACTTATCAAGCTTTAAGCAATTCCAAAATGTATCTTACATATATTTTGACTAAAATTTTTTGAAAAATGGAATTATCTTTAAATAACCAGTTTTACTTCGTATATATATTCAGGATTTCAAAGAAAACTTTCCAAATTAAAGATAAATATTATTTAATATTTATTAAAAACTTCTTAATTTGTAATTTTATTAAATACATATTTTCAAGGCCTTTTTTATTTTAGTGCAGCCATAGAATCTCTCTCTCTATCTGGCAGTTAAAATCGGCAACAAAAGAAATCGCACATTTCAACGTTTTGAATTTGTAAAAGGATATTTTTCACATTATAATAAGAAATGAGGTTGAAGACGCGCCTCGCATGTTACGCTGGGAAAACCCCCCGCCTTTTGCCTTTCCCCCTGTTTCTATATTTCTATCTATTTTCCGGCTTCCTTTAAAATGCAGAACAGCTGAAAAATCATATAAACACAAATAATAAAATCGACAATTTGGCAAGAGCCGCACGCACACACACACACACCACACACACATAAATATGTCTGGTTGTGCGTGTGTGCTTGCAATGAGCACATAACCGCAAATGTACTGGCAACAAAACGTGCCGCGATTCCACAAAAAGACCAATGGGAATCCTCAAAGGAAAATGGGTTAAATTTTCCACTCACACAGAGAACACAGAGAACTTCCTCGCGTAATCGACTCGACGACGCCGCTGTCACGGCCCCTTTCCCATTGGCCAGTGGAAATGCTTCTTGAAGAGCCAAAGTCCCTTAAGGCATTGGAGCCAAACTTTATGAGAAGTAAAATTATTTCTTCTTTTGTTGAAAAGCAGTACTATTATCAGGGATTTAATATGCAAATAAACCAAAGTCGTGGAACATGAAATTTATGAAATTTATACAAATAAATATACAGGAAATAAATCCTTGAAATATTACCTGATAAAAACATATAATTATTATTTATTTTACATTAAGCTTGTTAATTTCTTTATGCATTTCCTTCTGTAAGTCACTGTTGGCAATCACAATGAAACGAATCAATTTTTTGGTTGATTTGAAAAACATTCAATCGTTATTATTCCAAGCTGATCCCTCAGTCTTTCTTAACAATGCCATCTAACTGGTTGCTTTTCGTCTCTTTATTCCTGCTGACCACCTCGACTGGCTTCAGCCTAGCATCGATTCAGCCCAGGATCTTTGGGGGTCGGCAGACAATGAACTCCGCCATCGGTGGAGTTGGTGTCCAGATCTTCTTCAGAGACCATCTCGCTTGCACTGGAACCCTGATCACCTCGCGACACCTTATCACGGCGGCTCACTGTTTCGAGAATATGGACCAGGCCGATTTTCACGTAGTGGCCGGAATGACCCCCGAGTTTCGGAGTCATAACCGATCGGAATATAAGAAGAACGGAATGGTGGAGGTGCGACTGCATCCGAACTTTAATAAGACAGAGTTTATCGGCGACATCGCTGTGATCAAGACTCAGTATCCGCTAAGAGGACCGACCATTGGCTACGCCAAGCTCTGCGGTTTTCCCCTATATGACGGCGACAAAATAAAAGTGGCAGGCTGGGGAACCACCGGAATGAGCAGGAGCCCCGGCGAACGAAACTACTTGCAAACCATGGAGATTTTCATTGTGGGACATAAACAGTGCGAGAAGAAGCTAGGACGCAAGATGCCACCAAATGTCCTGTGCGCCGGCAGATCTAACCACCGGACATTATGCAACGGCGACTCCGGCGGACCTCTCCTTTGGCAGGATGAGGTGTGCGGCATAGGCACATGGACATGGAAGTGTGGCGACAACGAACAGAAGCCCAACGTCTTCATGAGTATCCGCTACTATGCGAAGTTCATCAAAGACACCATCAAGTTAATGGGTTATTAAGGGGCAGTCAAAGCAATACAAGGATCCTTGATGATGATGCAACAATCCTTTACAAAATTAAAATAAAATAAAAATATATTCTTGTATTTAAATATTATTATTTTGTTTTTTTTAGCTGGAGGTTCAAATAATATGAAAATTACATGCCCCAATTCTAAAACTTGTTCTTCTGATGTAGAATGTAGAATTCTCAGAATTCTTTCTTCTCTTTCGTTCTCTTTGGTTGGGGCAGCTCTCTTTCAAATTCCCCCCCATTGGTTAACCAAGCGTAAGAGGAGAGCGAAAACTGCAGCGTTGGCGCCTCCGACGCCACCGGCAAGCGTCAGAAGAAAGGGAACTAAAGAACGAAGAATGAAGACAACAGAAGATACAAAAAAAACACACGGGAAGGGAAAAGCGTACTGTGGGGCATATATCTCACCTTGCTCTCAACGGTCGCCGGCAGCATTTTTATTTTACAAATACTGCATGCCCCACCACCTCTATTCTTCCTCTCTGCACTCAAAGAATCAGAATTATTTATTTATTTATTTTTAAATAAGTTTAAATATATTTAATTACACCAATTAAAATTAAAGAAAATGATCTTTGAATATTTCTAAGTTGTTCTTAATTATGCTAAATGATATATTTTCCCTACTTCATCTATGTACCTTAAAAAATCAAACAATAAATCTAATGACTTTTATTCCTAAACATTTATTTTCTATTTACTACCATTTTTGGATTATGTTTCTAACCAAAATATGGTGAAATTATTGTCTTTATAAATTTACAAATTTTCTGAGCTCTATCTCTGAGTGGGAAAACCAATGCTGCCCCCCTTTTGTCATAAGAGGCACTAATGCCACAACGGGTCGCTGTCGCTCGCCGGGCAGTAGTTCAGTTCACGTTGGATTCCCGAAGCGAGCGTGCGTCGATCGTTCCGTTCAGTTTCAGTTTCGCTCCGCTCCCGAGGCTTTCTTCTAACTCTTCCCCGGATCCGTTCCGAACTGACAGTCTGACAGTGTGTGTTGATATAGTGGCCGAAAATTTGCTGATAGTGCGTGAGTGCGTCATTGCAGTCAATTGATTTCAATTCCAATTCCCATTCCGGTGTCTCAAAATGAGGGAAATCGTACATCTGCAGGCGGGCCAGTGCGGCAACCAGATCGGTTCAAAGGTGCGTATGATTAATATTCAGTTGGTGCCCGCATCGTGCACCTTTGCTCCATTTTCTCGTTATTTTTTTCGCTATCCTAACCTCACATGTTTAATTATAAAACATAGTGAGAACGAGCAGCAACTATAAATCGCACTCTCTGCCTCGGTTTCCCTCTGTCACTTATCGCTTTGCGCCTCTCCGCTCTTTATGTGTTTTCCCTCTTCGGTCAATTAAGAAATGGGGGGCGGTGGGCGGTGGGCGGTGGGGTTGGGTAGAGATTATACCGTTAGTTTCGGAAACTATAGAACTGCAAAATATAAAAGAAACCTGACGAGCTTCGCCGGTTACCTGTATCTTATCGCTATTAAGATACGAATATCAGTTCGTTCGGAATATCTCATTCAAATTACCTTGGACTCGGAGCATATCACAGCCAATTAAGGCCTCAAATTCGCTTGAAAACCCAGTGAAGCCACCTTGGTCAGGTGTAAACAATTAGCTTAGCGCTTAGTTAAGAGCTTGTGATCAGGCCGCTAGAGTAAATAATATATAAGAAATATTAAATTATTTAAAAGGGTTATCGATTTTGCATTTTAAGCGAGTAGAATTAATTGTATAATTAAAGAAAACGAAAAACACAATTATTTAGCAAACATTAACATATTAAATGTGGCTTTAAATTATATTTTTATAATCAATATGGTTCTAAAAAATGTTTTAAACTGTTAAATAGATTAGCAAAGATTTCCTTATATTTTAACTTTAATACGTGATTTTTTCAATATAAAAATTTGTAAAAAAGCAATACAAATTAAGTTATTAAAGTTTTCAAGAATTTCGAGCCATACAATTATTTTGTGAAAAATTTCTTTATTTTTTAACATTAATAACTTAATTTTTTCCCGGTGCACCCATGTAGATCTTGAACCATTTGAAGAAATTCAATCCGTAAGCCAAGTATTTTTGGCGGGAAGTTGTGGAAGACTGTACAGGAATGTATTTCGAAACTGGCTCGAAGGTCTCTTTGAAGCTTCCGTCTTCCGAATGTTTTTATTGTTGCCCCGCAACTGGTTTCGGATACTTAATGTTTTATGTTTGCCCTCGCACAGTTGACTGATCTTACAGCGATCTAGAAACCTGTCCGACCGACTTATAGAGGGCTCCGTTGATACTATTTGTAATTACTACAGGCAGGGCGTGTAAATAATATCTGTACTTCACATATTTAGAGGGAAGAGCAACTGACTCACGGCTGACTAAGACAAACTGCCGGTCTTATGTGAGTTTCCCGCTATCGGGTTCTAATCAGTGAACTTGTTTACAAAACTTTGAACATAAGTACCTGCCAGCGAGAGAACTGATATGGCCAGGGCCGAAAATAGGAATTACATACTGAGCTCAACTATTTCAGGCAGCATTTTGAATATATGTACTTTAGGAAGGCGGTAAGCATGTTTGCTGGCAATTAGAAAAGCCGGAATGCAAACATTGTTGTAAATCCGCGCTGGCTGCCCCATTCTAAGCTAATTCAGCGCATTAACATTAACTCGCACAATTTGCCGCGTCATGAAAAGCCAGAAACATCAACAACATAATCATCAGCGGCAGCAACAAAAAGTCGTTGACGTTTGACACAGATTTTCCTTGGATTTTTCTGTTTTTGTGTCTTCTTCCCTGCGTTTCCCAGAGCAGTTTTCTCCGTTCCGTTTCTCTTTTTTCGCCATTTTACACGCTTTTCCACTCGGCTTTTATGTAAACAGATCCGCACATATTTTAAAGCACTTTTTCGCGTGTTTTTCCCCAGCGCCTTTTGAGTTAATTAGAACGCACATTTTTGGTGTATAAAGTCCCGGACAATCCCATCCGATTTTATACGCCCATTACGCCCCCGAACCGGGGCATTATAACATTCATATTTTGTCGCCATTGTTGCGGCCCTTTGTGAATCTAAAAACAAACAAAAAAAACATACTATTATTTATGCAATTTGCCTCTTATCGAATCTTTATCGATTGCATAAAACTTGTTTGTTGGTGCATTAAATTTGAAATAATAATAGCGAACATATTTTGTTGCCTGTCCTATTCATGCGCTTTTTTTTGTTGCAGAACACGATTTTGTGCCTTAATTGAATGTCCTTTTCTGATTAATTGGCTGTCAGTATGAATTATTGCCGTAGCCCAGAATAAACAAATAATAAATATGCAAAACTGCCTACGTTGTAGTAAAATGTGAGCACAATAGCGTAAATGGCGTGTGCGATTTTTAAATAAATTTTCAAAACTAATTGCTCTGCTGATAAAGGCACATAAAAAAAGGAACAGAACAGATTGATTACACATTAAAAACAAAGCTTATTCACACATGAATGGCCCTCGGAATGAAAAGGATTGTAATTATAAAAACAGAGCTTTGAATTTAGCCGTAGAAAATCCATTGAAAACATAATGTTGTCATTAAATTATGCATAATTCGATTTACCATGCAGTTAACCAGTTTCTTTGGCTTTAATTTTTGCAAGACATCCGTTAAAAGCGTCTTCCGGCTTTTCCCAATACCCGAAATTGATCACATATGTATGGCACTGACAGGCAAAGGCATCTATCCAAGGATATTTTGGCCTGCAGCCTGAGTTCGTTTTCTTTTTTTCATTATTTACATAAACCTAATTTTCCCTAAATCATTTTGTGAACAATAACAAGGAAAATCTATTTACGGCATGGCATAAAGACGAAGGAAAAGCGTTGAGCCAGCGTGGCGGGGAAAGTGCGGATGAAATTTATAGACGAGTGTAGCTCGTGGAAAAGAAAAGCGAGACGTGAAGAGCAGAGAGTGCTGGGAAAGCCAAGCTACAGACAATAAAATTAAAGAGTGGAATAAGCCAGGCCAACGTGGCTGCAGCGACTCCTTTGAGCCCGTGCTTCGGTGTTTCGCCTCAGGATGCATTTGCTTAGCATATAATGGCAGCAGGGCATCATCGAGCAGCGCCAAAATAATGCACAAAATTGAATTATCGATGGCAGCTATTGCAGCCCTAATATCTTTACGGTTACCCGATATTGAGCGGACAACTGGGAAATCCATGGATTACCTTACGGCACATCATGGCTGATATGCAAATGCAATTTCCAGGTGGCACCGCACACACGGATGTTGATGGTGAAGCTGGAAAAACAAGAAAATGATAACTTAGTTGGCATCTTCATATCAACGATGCGAGAAATTCAATTGTGGCATACAGTTGAAAGGAGATTTTTTCGATTATTTGCAAAATATATAGTATTGAATTTGAATTTTGTTTACTTAAGTTTTCTTTATTTTGGAAATATTTTGTAATATATTGAAATAATATGCCACAAAATAAGGAATGAAATTTAATGAAATGTATATCTCTTTAAGAAGGCTTGCAACATTTTTTACCATCTTGGAAAATGATATAAAATTGTCTTAGATTGTTTAATGATATAAAAACAACTTTATTTCATGGCATTGTTTCTAGAATGTTTATAAAAATCTACAAAAAATAATAAAATTACCCTCCCGTTCTTTTTTATTTTACCTATCAAATTTGAACTTAATTCATTTAATTTTTTTGAGTGCAGATGCAGATGTCGCAGCTCCCCTGGTATTGTTTACACCTTACTACCAGCTCCCATATCGCACACAATTAAATTCAATTCCTTCACCTGCTCCACATGCAAAGTGGCGGAGCTAGCGATCGCGTGCCCACTTCGCCGTCTCCGGTAATCAGATTTAATGTGCTCAGTTCATGGCTCTGTTAGAAGCCGTTGATTAGCAATTGGCAAGGGCATATAGTATATGTGGTATGTGCCGATAGGAATCCGATATTCAACAGCCTCTATCCGCGAGCGTGTATGGTCAGCAATTACCTCAACATGCAATAAGCCATGTGCGAAAAAGAATCGAAAAATGGGGGGTATATTCCGAGGGCAAAACCGAAGCAAGAGAGGGCCAAGGGAGAAATATCCCATTTTTTCGCTGGCGAAATATTTTTCAATTTACATAAAAATGCGTTTATGCATACCAAATGAGCCGCACAAACTCACACAAGCTCTTTGCAGCTGCTAGCTCCCAGCAACCTTGCGCCTAGCTGTATGCAATAGGATATAGGATAACCCGCGGTCCCGAGGAGAGCCTGGCAGGTGGAAGGGCACAGCCAGCGCTCTGCTGCACAAACTGATTATAAATAAACAAAAGGGAATTTTTATAAATATTTTCCACACTCGCACACACAGCGATTCCCATTCCAGGGCCTTCTCCCTGCTCCTGGCTTGATGGAATATAAAAATTACTTATTTATGTATATATTTTTGCTCCGTTACACTTTGCTTTGAACATGTGTGCACGCAAATTGATGAACAAAAGGGGAAATCACAATAAAAAAAAAAAGAAGGAAAAGAAAACTGCGCATAAATATTAGGGAAACGTGCAGAGAAAATATCACACAGCGATAAAGACATAACAACATCGGTGCCATATTGTCATCTCATCAACAGCTTTCAAAAGAAACGTAATGATATAGAGTTCAAAGCATATACCAAATATCTATTTAATCGATAGAAATATATATATTTTTTGTATGATTTATATAATAATTATAATAATAATAATAATAATAATAATATAATATAATATTATATAATAATTAAATTTACTATTTTGAAGATGATCGAAATAGCTTTGACTTGAGAAGTTCATATCACTTACAATTTATGATGAAGATTTTTCAAAGTCCTCTTTGAATTTCTTAAATTTTAAAGGTATAATTTTTTAAAGATAGGAAATTCAATCAGTTTTCGTTTTCTCTAAAGTCTGTTCTCCTTTAAGATTCGTTGAACCAAACCCAAACCGAGCCAAAGCAAACCAAACCTGACCGATGGTTGAGCAAGTGCGGCTCCTGGGCAGCTGTGGGCACATGTAAGCCGCTTGCTCCCACCTTGACCAGGCCAACAACAACAACACTGGCCATGCGGGGAGTCCGGCAAATGGCCATTTGTTATTTATTTAACACTTTTAAAAAGCATTCCGCTCGTTTGCTCATTAATTTCTCATGCTGCTCTTAACGCCGCCATGCAGCCTGCCAGTCTCCGGCAAAAGTGCAAATTGCATATGGTAAGTGGAGTTGGATTGCCAGGACAAGGTGGGTCCAGGCAGAGGCAGAAACAGAGGTGGACGAGGAGGACGGCATGCATATGTTTCATTACCATTGTTATTCGAGCAATTGTTTTGCTCTTACACATTTTTCGTTCATTTTTTTTCACTGCAGTTTTTCAATTACTTTGGTAATTTTATATTATTGAAATTGCAAGCCGCAAATTGTAATTATTGCGCATTACACTGCCAACGAGCTGTGCACTCCGGCAGATAGCGGCCGCCATGAAATATGTTGCACTGTTGTAATCTGGTATTTACGAAAAAAAAAACGAAAAAAAAAACAAAAAAAAAATTAATAATACAATAAAGCGTTTTATGGAAAACCGCCCCAAGTCCTCGGCAGCCAGGGAAATTATTTATGCAATTGGATTTGCCGGCTACAGAGCTACAAATTGCTGTCTTGCCGATAAGCAGGCAACGGAATTTTACACATGCCGTGGGCTTTCGGGAGAGCCGGCAGATAAAGCATTTGGCCGGCAGATATTAACCGCAAAATGCCAGCAAATTTATGGCAAAACGAAACATAATTAAGCCAAAAAAAAACTCGCGAAAATAACAATAATCAAGATTGGTTTTACCCAGCTTCGCACGTATTCTGTTTCGATTCATTTTGGCTCGTTTTATTTTATTTACGCAAATTGCGTTGACTAATTGTGCGACCGAAAAACACGAAATGGTTTGCCTAAATAAACAAAAGCAAAAAAGGATGCTGAACACAACGAATATTTGATGCTCTTGAAGGATTCGTAAGCGAACATTCTGGGTTTCTAAATCGAAAAATGTTTAATTAACTTGTTATTCCCAAAGTTTTTTATTCCTTTTAAGGATAACGAATTTTCCTAACAATACTTTTATATTCAAGGATGTCAACTTATATATTATCTAATAGTTGTGATACCCTCAAACAACTGCACTGAATAATTCCCAAAAATAACGAAAGCAAGTGCACCAAACCTCATTAAAACCCAATGTGGTCAAAATATTTATCATTTATGTGTGTTCCTGTGAAATCCACGCTCAAATAGCATTTGGTTTTCATTTATTTGGACAAACATTTGTCCGTCGTCCGGTCCTTGAAAGATTAACATCGGTTTTATAATTTATGACAGGTAGCGGGAAAAATGGTTGGCCAAAAGAAAAGCAATATTTCAGGCGAAACAAAACCGCAAATGAACGAATAACTTGGCCTAAATGCGGGGAAAAACTACCTCAAATCAGAATCAACAATTCGGGTTTTGATTCTTTTTTTATTTTGGGCATAATGACGGCATACACAAGCGCATTTTATGGCATAATTTCGATTTGTGGTCCATCAAGAAATTAATACAAATATTTTCGAGAGCTTCAGAGTAGTTCAATTATTATTTGATTCCATTTCGATTCAATTATGTGAAAATACTATGGAGTGTATTAGGTTTTGAGTGAATCCTGGTTTTAAACTGGCTCGGACAGCCGTCAAATTTTTTTTAGCATTTTACATGCAACCATTTCAATTTGACCGTATTTGCATTTGCCTTATATTGTATTTCATTTCGGGCTTATTTGACAAACAGTATTAATTGGATTTTTTATGCCCGCACATATATTACCAGCCATTTCGTTTCCAAATGGCAATTAAAATGAAAAATAAAACAGTGAGAGTTGTAAAAAGTTTGCATTGGCATCCAGGCCGATCAAATGGTCAAAGCGAAATTCACGCTTGGTCGTAATAAAAATTAATTCCATTGTTGAATCATAAAAATCGTTATAGGATATTGCCGCAAAATGACCAAGTGTTATCAGCAAATGCACACCCGGCCAGCGGGTCAGTCAGGGATGCCCTGCTAGGATGCGGTTAGAGCGAGAGATCGAAATTGATTAATGGCGCGAAAGTTTGTTCAGTTCTTTATCCGTTGTCCTTTTATCGGTTTCATAGCATTTTCCAATCATTAAATGCTGTAAAAAAGCATGTGAATTATTTTGATAGTGAAGCGCCGCCACTTGAGAAAACAACAAAAAGTAATGCTATTATAGTCATTAATAACCGACAGCGATTCATTTGACCAGCACTTAATAAAGTCCGACCTCAAATACAGCATATCATAAAAAATAATGTTGGTTGAGTTTGGAAAAACGATACTACATATGGCTGCAAACTATTAAACAAAAAAATGGAGTAAAGGTAAAAAATCGTATTGGTTTTTACAATATACCTATATAAATTGCCATTTCCGAGCTTTTCTTAATTACTGCATTTTTGTTTAGAGTTGCTATTCCGGGTTCCCTTGAAAATGTTATCCTGCTTGGGGGCTCAGTTGCTCCCTCACCTCGCCAGGTGGTTGGGGAAACCACTTGCCGTTTAACACCACATGGGCACACACACCCAAAAGGTAACAAAAATGTTTGTGCGCCTATATATTTGCCTGACACTGTTTATTTATTTAGCTGTTGCCAAAGTGTTCTTCAAGCCATGAACTTCATATCGCTTACCATATAAATATTATTATTATTACCCTCTTTGCTCCAGGCCGAAATTGTTGGTGTTTGTGTGTGTATAGTGTGTGTGTGTGCATGTGGAATGATGGAGTGCAAGTGCTGGTCGTTTATATGCATGGCACAGCCGTAAAACATACGGTGGAGGAGGAGGTTGCTCCCACCAAACATTGGCCATTAGCAAATATTATTGCAACCCTTCGGCCAAAGAATTGACTTGGCTGTAGCTTTTCATCTAAGGAATATTTTTTCTAAACATTCGAATTCTAGGAAAATTTTAATTACAAATAACCATTTTCATCGCGATTAAACTATTCATTTGATAATAAATTAAGGACTTCATGTTGGTGGGAATTATAAGCACTAATTTATCAGGAATAAATCAGAGATAACTTTCTGATCTTTTTATCAGTGAGTCTTAACTAATCAGTGATTAATTTAGGGCTTTATTCTTTTATATAAATCTTGAATAGTGAAGATTACTCTAATATTAAAAATATTTCTTATGAAAACTGCTCTTAAACTTTAGAGATTCATAAACAAAAGTTTGATTTTTACAAATAAATGTCAGATCTGTTATATTATATAACTTATATATCAACCATATATTAAGCTAAAAATTAGCTTAAATAGATGCTAACCCCAAGATATTGAATGCACAACCTGATAATCTGACCTGATGAATGGACATTGGATTTCCCATCACCACCGACAGCATTGGCATTAGAGCGCGACACCTGGGCCCAAATCAAATCTGATTCAGGCCATGTTTGTCTCGTTTTAACCACGGAGCAGCAAACAATTGAAACCATGGTGGCCAGTGGCCACACACGCACACACACCCAGACGTGCGTGCAACAACAACAGGAGCAGGAGCAAATACACACAGCCACAGACATAGACGCCACATAGGCGCACATTAGTTAAGTCAATAGCAGCTCGACCAACGAAATATACAATAAATATTTACATATCTAAATCGACAATTATTGAAATCTCAATTGAAATTGTTTGTTAGCCGCCGCCGCCACCGCCGCCGTCGCATGCCATGCCCCCTGTGCCTCTGTGCGTTTAAATGAAGCCATACGCACCGTTGACAAACCTACAATTAAACGAAAATATATATATATAAATATATATGGATGTATATATATTTACTGGGATTTACAACGAACATTGATATCTCTGCAGGAAGGAAAAACAAGGCGACAGATGCCATCAGATTTTTAACCCCTAAAAGCAATTGTTGGGCAAACCCGAGGGAAGCTTAAGAAGTTGGCCCGAAAGGGCAATTAACAATTAACTGATTATAAAAGGATACTTTTGTATTTTTCATATATTATATATATTTTTCCTATATCCTTGCTTCTTACCTTTAAACCCCATCTTGGCTCATTACCATCTTGGCTCTTGGTTAATTATTTAATTTCTACCCGTGCTTGGCGCCGCCAACAGTGCGTATGAGTTATGGAAATTTTAATTATAAGCTATTTGATGTTGCACTTAGACTACGTCATCGTTGTCCTTGCCAACCCCCTGTGCATGTGGTGGTGGTGTGTGTGCATACACACACACAGGCGGGACCACACAATAAGCCGAAAGCCGAATGACCAATACTAATGAACAAACATTTGCATATCCTTGCTAGACAACGGTCTTTGGCCAAGCCCAGGACCTACTGCCAGGCTCTCCGCTTTCAATAATTAAATTATTATTGCAGGGCATCTTGAATTTTGCACCAGACCGAGAGGTCATTACGAACTTTAATGCTGCAGGCAATTAAAAAAATTTTTAAATGAAAACACAACATAAACAACAGCTACAAAAAAAAATACATATAATGAAACCGAGAAAAAAAATACAACAAAATTGATGGGAAAATACTACAAGGCAAACGGAATGGAACGCAACGCAACGCACTGATAATGACAATTAGTGGCCACATTTAAATTGATGCACTTGACGATAAATGCAATTGCAAATTCAGCTGCCATGCATGTGTGTGTGTACAAAGGGTAATTTACAGAGGGAAAAATTGCATTTTTCTGGCGAACCGAACTCGCCTCGAAATTCACACGTGCCACGTGTCCGTATGGAGGCACGGCGCATGCCGGGCCATAAATTGCAGCTGCATCGCGCCAATTGCTTCATTCGCAATGGCTACGTGAGTCTAATTATGCCGCCGAATGGAGCCTTCTCTTTTGCAGGACTCCCTCAGAAAAGCCGGCTATAGTCCGTAGTCCGTTGCGAAGCGTTTTATGGCCCTAAACGATGATGCTGGCCAATAAAGACAGTATGCGAGTGCTGCTGCTGCGGCTGTCAACTGTCGATAAGATCCTTTTAGTGTTATTACAAAATATACTCCCTCGCCCCCGGCCCCCGGCCTTTCGTGGAAAGGAGCATTAAGCGTAGTTTGGGGGACAATTCGTTATTTGCGTTGCGCACACATAAATTGCATTTTTGAGCAGTCGGAGACGGATGGAGCTCAGCTGCCAATTCGCCAGTTCCAGCTGCCCAGCAGTCAAGGATATAGCGCTTGGGATATACCAATGTATACATGTTGGATTTATCCTTTTTTTTTTTGTTCTTTTTGTCACTCCGAATCGAAGCGAAACGAATGGTTTATGGCCGCAGGCTGCAAAGTGTCATCCATCGATGGGCGGCCGTTAAGTTTCCAGAGTGTTTTTGGCATTCGCATTTTCAGTTTTATTGCCCTTATTTTCGCAAGGGTTATTTACACACCGCCCGCCCCCAGGCCACCGCCGACCAAAGCTCATTACTCTAATGGATGCCAAATGCAATCCCCCTACATGCCAAAAATTCAAATAGATTTTGTCGGTTCGGTCGGTGAAATTAAAATAAATTAACTTAGCTGCATGCTTTGCATTTTAAGCGTTCGCCCGCAAATCGCACGGATTTGTCGCACATTTGTAAATTGGCAAATGATCGAAATGCGCTGAAATCCTGTTTATTATTTTATAATTAGTTTAATGCCATTGGCCCAAAGCTCGAATTGCATTTCTAGTCTCGCCTCGGGTGGGTTAAGAAATCGCCGCGGGCGAAGCGGGTTAATGCGTATGCGGTTGCACTTTTAATGATTTTCATGCACGGCGCCCAGCCACGCGCTGAATGTTAATTAGAAACACATTGCAATCATTTTTTTTATGCCAAATATGCAGGCATATTGAAATATATGGATATTTAATTATTTATTTTAATTGAATTTTAATATAAGCGGCAGCATACCATCACCAGACAACTTTACATTTGCTCTAATGAATTATTTAAAATTTTTTATTGGAACTGCCAACAACTTGATTAAATCTTCTTTCGGTTTGTTTGCTACAAAAGAAAAAATAAAATCCAACAGCTTAGATTGTCTGTCAAAAACAAATGGTTAAATTAATTAGATAAAAGGTTTTCGGAAATATACATTATTAGCCGGGGGAGATCTCTAGGACCTCCAACGAAATCATTTCGCATATCAAGCTCAGCGCCTTGAGGCAAACTTGGCCATCATTTAATATTTATTACTGCAATTGTTTATTATTTATGCGAGCCGCGAGCTACAGCATCAAAATTTAGTATGCAAACGCAGCTGCCGAGCAATCTGCCATCCCCCCTTTCCGTGCTATACCCAAGCCACCGACGGTTTTTCACTTCCTGTGCGACATGCACTTCCGTTGCTTTGCGCTGTGCGCATCCCTGTCTTACGCAAACTAAAATGTCCTTTAAGAGCCAACGGCAAAGGAGAAGGGCACAAAGCAGAGGTACATGGGGAAAAAATAAAATAAAGTTTAGAGGAAGGTTTAAATTTTTAAAAATGTGAGGAAAGTAATTAAAAGAAATATTTCTTAGATTATCTTTTAAGTGACAAAACCCTTAGAAAGCACCTTTCAAAAATTTTAAAATCATCCTACATATTAAGTATATTATTTCCCATAAAAGTTAATATATTTTGGATAGGATGCTGCATTTTTCCTCCCTGTAAAAGCTGGCCACAATTAATTTATGCGCGTTTTTTTCAACTTCCTGCGGATCGCGTCTTAGCCACTTGACTTTTGTTTCGGTTCTTTTTTTGTTATGTTTTTTTCAAACGTTTTGGGAATTTTAATGTTGGATTTCTTTCAAGTAACTCCAGGGTCCTGGGGCATAAGACTTTGGTGGCCAAAAACACAAAAAGCGGGCGCCGTAAAATGGCGCCGCTTTGGTCAACGCACGCAGCTCTTTGTTTACTTTTAATTTGATCATGGCATTTTTCCTTTTTGGCCAAGGTTTCCCTTTCCAGGTTGCCGCCAGACCCCCGCATCAACGTAATTTTGTAATTAAGCAATTTGACCGCGGCCAGTGAAAAGTTTTTTAGCAAATGAAAGGCAGCGTAATTGTTTTTTACGTTTTTTTTTCCATGTTGGCTTTACTTTTTAGCTTCAAATAGGAAGCTGATGGCCTGTCTCCGGCCACTTTACCCACTTCAAGCTGCCAAAGCATGGGCGCTGCCGATGTCTTGTTGTCAGGATGACGGGCAGGCAGGGATGATGGGCAGGCAGATTGACCGGCAAAGTTTGCGTAAATAAATTATGCTGCTCACTCAATGCCAACGGCCGGCAAACGGAGCGAGAGTAGTCAAAGGAAAAGCGCTTATCTGCAATTGGCTTCGAAGAAGGCACGAGAATACATTTGAATTTCCCCCACGGGCAACAAGTGCCAGGCACCGGGGACTTTCGGGCCCCGGATCTCATGCGGGCTTTTCCGGGGAAAACCGTTTGGAGATGGAGGTGGCGCATGCAAATCAAAGTTATTGTCAAGCCAAAAGTGCCCACCGATGCGTACAATTGAGTGTCATATTTCCAGTTTGTTATGTATGCAAAAAGCCAGCATGTGAGGGCCAAACTTTTACTGTGCTCGCAAGTTTTCCTGTCCACCGATTCTTTCCTTCTTGTCTCTGTGTGTGTGTGTTTTGGCCATGCAACTTGTTATCATTGTTGCGTGTCTAAAAGCCAATGGAGGAGCAAACTTTTGCCAAACAATCGCACTGGCAGCGCAAACATTTATGCGGCTCTCCGATTAGCATGGCCTGGCGTCTTCGAAGACTCTGAATGCGAAATGCGAAAAGGAGTAGCATACGCTTCGGGGGGGCTGGAGCACAAAGGACATGCATTTGCCGAAGCTCGCTTTGTGTGTGTGCAATCAGCCGTTATCAAATTTTTCGAACTTTTACAACTTTCTTCAGCATAGCCAAGTCCCTGGGCTTACCCTTGGCCCCCTTTGTTTGCCGCACATCGAGAAAAGACTTCAACGCTTCACGCAAGCCACTTAACTATTTATGGCTCTATATGCGAGTGTGTGTGAGGACATCCTGCTTAGCAAGTCCTCGATGGAATGTCTGACAAGCGGACTTGACATAAACACCGGGTGTCATGCATTATTCAGGACCTCATCCTTACAGGGGAAACAACTTGGAATAACCTTTTTGTTGTAAAAATATCTGCCAGGAAATCTTTAGCAAAAAAAAATAACGTATATCATTTTTAATAAATGAAGAATTTCTTGTTTACAAAGGCCTATAAATAAGTTACTTTTGTTTAATATGAATACATAATTAATACAATAATTAAAAAGGCTTAAGCAATTTTTAAAAATTTATAGTAATATGGATTTAACAAAGTATTTAGGTTTCGTATTGAAATCAACTTTAAATAAATTGAAATAACACTAAATTATAAGCAATTTATATCAAGAAGTTTCAGTTAAGATAGAGAAATTAATAAGTCTCTGAGGGATGTAAGTTTTCTGTATATTTTTACCCCTCCAACAGGCACTTACTTACTTAAAAAAATTACTGGTAACCACTGGAAAAGTCGCTGTCATGTGTAAATAATTAAAATTCATATTCCGTAATCAATCTGCCGCCGACCTTCAGTAGTGCCAGCGGAGCAGGAATAAAAGCGTAAAAAATATATATTTACAAAAAAAAAAACGAATTCATGGCCCTTGGCTAGCAGTGCTGCCTTTAAGTCCATTAAAAATCATTTCGATCAATGGGAGCCGTGGCAGGCCAAGCGCACATTGCGATTTTCTCACAATTAGCATTTTACCCGCTTGCTCGCTCCTCTCACCTGCCCACGCACACACACCTGTCGAGTGGGGAAAAACAGGGCATGGGGCGAGGGGGGGAGGCGATTGAAACATTTTTAAAAATTTGAAATTCATATGCGCAGCAAACGTGAAATGTTTTGCGAAGCGTATTGTGCAATAAAAAATAAAGAGCCAAGCCAAAAACAAAACAAATGCGAGGCAAGCTGAAGGAATTCTTGTATAAATAAAAGTGAGGAGCGGCAACGGGATGGGGGTCAGGAAATATATAGTATCCTTGCTTGTATGTGTATGAAAACACCTAAAAGGATTCAATTATTCCCGCTCGTTACACAACAACAAAAAAAGAATAACGCGGCGGGGAAAAAATTGCGCGCCCATGAAAGTATGCAACAGAAATTGCTCACGGCATGTAAAGTGCTCGGGAGCTGCGGGTGTGATTGCTTGTGTGCAACTGTGTGTGTGAGTGTATGAGTGTATGAGTGATACAGGAGGGGCAGGGGTCATGCAGCATATGCACGCGCATAAATCGACGACAGATACGGGAGAGCTCCGATGGCGTCGCGGCAATAAAAGCAAGAGCCATGTAAAAAGGACACTCATATTTATATGCATTGATTGCCAAAGCAATGCAATACAAATACACACACACACATCCAGGACACCCGCACTCACACAAACGAGCCGGAACATTGATTGTAAAATAATATTTCTGTGCCGTGCCGAAAAGAGGGGAAAAAATGTATCCGGGAAACGGGAGGTAAGAATTTCGCGAAATTTCATAGCATACAAACGGGCGCTGTCATAAAATATCACGTATACGTCATGTGAGGCGGACAGTGCACACATATGCAAATGCGCTCATTGCGACCACCGCATATTTGCATACATCAACTGGCATCCATTATGCACTTAAATCATTATTGAAACTGTATTAAAGTGGGGGTTCCCCTTTCGAAAATCGCAGGAAATCATTTTCAACGAACTTCGAAATCGTTGGAAATAATAATATATACTTATTTACAAATCAGTATTGGAATTTATTACTATAGAGACATTAAGATATAACCTTATATATATTAAATATTATCATATATATTTTCTGCACCCATTAAACTTTAGTTTTCTGTTTTTCGCAGTTCTGGGAAATCATTTCCGATGAGCATGGCATTGATCCCAATGGCTACTATCATGGAGAGTCGGATCTGCAGCATGAAAGGATCGATGTTTACTACAATGAGGCCAGCAGTGGCAAATATGTGCCCCGAGCGGTGCTCATCGATCTGGAGCCAGGAACCATGGACTCCGTCCGGCAGTCGCCTATGGGACAGCTCTTCCGGCCGGATAACTTTGTGTATGGCCAATCCGGAGCTGGTAAGTAGAATTTTATTTAATTTAGAAGCTAATAATTTCAAAATAGAAAAGAATATTTATAAATGCATTAAAATTATTTAACAATTAAAATCTGTGTCTAGTTTAATCGAGTTTCTCAAACAAAATAAATTCACAAAGACATAAAACATAAAATAAATTAAATAAAAGTGAAAGAGAAAGAGAAAGCTTACCCAATGATGTCCACTATCCCCACTATCAATGTGACAACAAAGAAGATTTTTCCAAATTGGTTTTTGGATGCACGAAGAATGCATGAGTCTATTCAGCTTCCATTTTTTTGTTGTTTCGTTTTGCTAATGCATTTCCGTTGCACTCCGTAATGGGTGCATGTCGTGTTCGTCCTCTGGTACGTGGCTTTTGTTACTCAGCTGCCTTTCGGGATAATATGCTTTTGTTTTGGGACCCACATCGAGGATGTTGGTGGCTGCGTTTGTCCTTTGCCCCGGCCGTTATTGCAGCTGCCTCTTTGGCTTGCACCGGAAATTGGCGGCACAGAGGCGGTCTTTGTCCATGCTTTGATAAGTGCCAAGAGCATGGCGAACTCTGTTATCACTGGCGAGCTTATCAACCAAATGCCGCTGCTCTGCATCGGCCGTGTTGTTGTTATAGCTGCTGCAAGTGCCGGAGGCAAAAGTGGGCTGCCCCCATTCACCCAGTACTGACCTGGCCAACCTCCCAGCCACCCAGCGGAGCTAATGATGCTGATGGTGAGGATGATTGTAATTATAGAATGGCCTGCGGATGACGATGAAAATTAATTTTGTACATGTCAAGCCCTGTGGATGATGTTGCTTGTCCGTCCGTTGTTGCTGCAATGACCCATTAATGCGGCGAACTTTGATTTGCATTGCTCAAGACCAGAAGTCAAGCCTTAGGGCAGCGAATAATTTAAGCTAAATTAAATAAATAACAACTGAACCAAATAAATCAAAATTTAATGGTATTTCTCTTCATTTCCGCAGGCAACAACTGGGCCAAGGGCCACTACACAGAGGGCGCCGAGCTGATCGACTCCGTGCTGGAGGTCATTCGCAAGGAATCCGAAGGCTGCGACTGCCTGCAGGGCTTCCAGCTGGCCCACTCGCTGGGTGGTGGCACTGGTTCCGGCCTGGGCACTTTGCTCATCTCCAAGATCCGTGAGGAGTATCCCGACCGCATCATGAACTCATTCTCCGTGGTGCCCTCGCCCAAGGTAAGTAAGCAAGGCTCTACGCTCTCGCTTCCTGCTATCATCCCATGTCATCAAGCTCCTCCTCGCTCCTTTTCACCTCTCACCTGTCGCCGATCCTCGTCATTGTGCGGTTGTGACCAATGCAATCCGCTTAGCGAAATCAGCTTACTAACCCCTCCCCCCTAAGCACAGTGGGCCCCAAATCAGAGCTCACACATCTCGGCCATTCCACGGTGCCAGTAAGCCGTCCCGCAGAACCAAAGCGCTTTACACCTGCACGCGTTTTTGCCAAATTAGCAGGCGAAAGCCGCAGAGTGCAGCGAGAATGCCACAAATGTTGTTTTATTTATGCAATTCATACGCTAAATTCAATTGCCGGCTTTGTGCGTCGCCTGGCCGGGCTTTGTCCGAATAATTCTAATTAATTTGCAGGCGAAATTAGTAGCACCGCCATCGAGTGGCCGTGGGCCCAAAGCCTAATTGCCAGTGCAATTTTAATGCAATTTAGTGGCACTCGCACTCGCAAGAAGGTGGCACTTCGACCTCATCTGCCGCGACCGAATGCGCCAGTAGTTTTCTCTGTGATGCCAATGCCTTGCAGCATTTTTGACACGCTTCAATTGTCGCTAAATTAACCCAGTTGCATATATTACAGGAATATAGGACGTAGAACTATATATCGGCACATGTTACGCCTTTATTTGCATCATTCGTATTTAATTATATTTTGACGTTTAATTTAATTAATTCAGCTTGGCATTAATTGTCATTGGCAGGCGATGTCCTATGAAAAAAAAAGGATATAGCCACTGAAGAGTCATATTTACACAAGGGAATGTTGGTACAAATGGAAAGATAAACAATTTGATCTTTAAATAATATAAGTAGAAGTTTATTAAACTTTATTATAAAAACAAATTCAATAAAACAACACAAAAACATTTAGGTTTAAAGAGAGTTCTGATTATTAACAAAATAAATAATGATTTGTTCGATTTTATATTTGTAAAGCTACAATTTACATGAAACTATATAAAAATCTATATCATACTTACAAGAAAAATATATATTAAATATATAGAACATTAAAAAATTAACCTAAATACCAAATATCCAAGAATTTATTGACAAGATATCTTACTTGCATAATTTGACTTGTGCCTTAATGCCCTCAGGAAGGAGGAAAAGTCCTTGAGGCGTGAAATTAACATTTGACAATGTTCTTATTGGCATATCGGAGTACACAATAAATTTTATGGAATTTTTAGTTGAGCACACACTCGTACACACACACGAAGCTTACACACTTTGCACTTGTACGGCGTTAAATTTATTACAGTCACGGCTGAACGCCAATGGTCAACTATTGAACCAGTCCAAAGCCCGACCCCTGGCCGGGATTTAACTTTAAATGCCCCAATATATTCTCCCCCACTCACATACTCCTTTTTTGTGGGGGGCCATTATTTATGGGCCATGCTGGGTTTGCTTGGCTCACCGCAATGTTTTGGCTTCGGCGGTCATTTTATTGCGGCCTGGCCTGACACATGCCTGTCACGTTATAGCGGTTTTAATATTTGCGCGTATACATATATAATTTAATAGTTTTTCATGCCCACCAGATCGGTGCCGTGTAAAGCCTTTGTCGCAGCCGCGCTTTGATAAGCGCCATTTATGCAAATGCAGCGCCCATTCACCGGGAATAATTAGGGATGCTGGGGATGCATAAAAAACAGAATATATCCGAGCGATATATTTGAGCGATTGATTAAAGTTTTTAATTACGTTCATTAATTAACGAGCGTCAGTCACAGTCCTCCTGCTCCTTCTCATCCTCCCTTTCCGTTCCTCCTCGTTTTAAAGCAACATGAATCACTGGTCCAGTTCCAGTTCGTTTGCCAGGATGCCTCCGAGATTTGCACCTGCCTATTGGACACGGCAATGATATCAAAATGCATGCTCGTAAATCCTCCAGATTCTGGATTCAGAAACACACATACTACGCACAAGCACAGAGCTGGCAAATATTGCGTCCGGGCGGTGTTCAAATAGGAAGCCGGCAACAAATACCAAATACAAAATGCAAAATGCATATGCCCGAGCATAACTCATTAGTATTAACTGCATGTACCGCCTAGGCAGACATTCAAGGTGTGCCTGTGTGCACAGAGTGTGAGTGTGCGAGACTGTACACTGGGAGAAATAAATGCAAGCGACAAATTTAGCATTTATTTAAAACAAAGAAAAGTTGGTTTTGATATAAAGATTAATTGGCTTAAAAATATATATTATAGGCACCAGCCACCTTTTTAACGAATGGGAAAGTATTTTAAAGAAAGCCTAAGATGCTAGGACATTTCAGTCTAATTTACAAAAATTAATAGATAAACATTCAATTTAAAAAAATTATACTTTATAAATATTTTCCCAAGTGCAAGAGTTGCATTAAAAGTGTCTGCGTGGGACTGGACGTTATCGCTCTAGGGCTGTGGCCATTAAATAATTGCCACAATTTATGTGCACACACTTGGCATACGGCAAACCGAAGCTCGAGTGAAGTTTGTCGCATGCTTAACCAGCCACGCCCCCCTTTTGTTTACCCCCCAACCCAGCCTCCATTCCTCATCCCCCCCCCCAATCCTCACCTGCCTCTCGACAACCGACGAGCAATGCATCTTGGTTGCGCAAATATAGAGGGCAAGCCAAAGATTATACATAATTTTCAATTTGCAGCATTCGAAACACACACCGCACCCCGCATACCCACCCATAGGCCTGGGCATAGGTCTACGGATACTGGGGTATAGAATGCACCCAGATGTTTGTGCAACATGCAACTGCATTTATGCAACAACTCTCGGCCTGAGTGCCGCTCCGGGCTCAAAATAGCATTAGCAACTGCAGCAACAACCACTGCAAACATCGTATTAATAGGGTCCTGCTATTCAGTTAGCACTGCATTCGAATTGCATCCTGTTGGCAGAATGCATTTTTCATGTACATTGTACTTTCATATGGCCCCCAAAAGAAATGGCCAGTGAGTGGGGGGAGCTCTTTGGTTGTAGGCCTGAAGAAATACGCCAAAATACGTTTAGAAAGTTAACAGAATCTGACTATGAGGAATGAACATAGAATAATGTTAGTTTTTTACATTTAATACTTAATAAAGTACATATTTTTATTAAATATTTTTTGCTAAATATCTGCTAAACAACTTAAATATATATAGTACCTAAACCCTCTACATATCCCTTTCGCTTTCATATTGATTCTTGCATTCCTTTGACTCTCTGCTGATAGCATTGCTAATTAACGTACTTTTTTTCTGCTCCTCCTACACATGCATGTCGCGCTTTCATCCGTATCGTATTGTGACATAAATGCGTATCCAGGTGTCCGACACCGTGGTGGAGCCATACAATGCCACGCTCTCCATCCACCAGCTGGTGGAGAATACCGACGAGACCTTCTGCATTGACAACGAGGCTCTTTATGACATCTGCTTCCGCACGCTGAAGCTATCGTCGCCCACCTATGGCGATCTTAACCATCTGGTTTCCGTAAGTACCACCTAGTCAATCCATCTAATGCATCCTTTGTTCTGTCCCTCCCTCCCCATTCCATCCACTTTCCTGGCATTCAAATCCCGGATGCGAGCAGGTGTCTGAAGTGATTGTGGAGCCATACAACGCCACGTTGTCGGTGCATCAACTCATTGTGGACACCGATGAGACATTCTGCATCGACAACGAGGCATTATATGACATTTGCTACCAGAGCCTGCGCCTCTGCTCGCCCACCTACGAGGATCTCAATCACCTGGTGTCCGTAAGTAGACAAGTATATGTGTGTGGATACCGAGAATACCAAAGGATGTGAACTGTCTCCGAGTTTGATGTTTATCCCAAAATGAAACAGGACTTTCTCTGAAATTTATTAATATTTTCTTAGTTTTGGTTTGGTATTAACAATGGTTATTTTTGTACCCTCTCCGGATTAGGTCACAATGTCCGGCGTGACCACCTGCCTGCGCTTCCCCGGCCAGCTGAACGCTGATCTGCGTAAGCTGGCCGTGAACATGGTGCCCTTCCCGCGCCTCCACTTCTTCATGCCCGGATTCGCGCCGCTGACGGCCAAGGGATCCCAGCAGTACCGCGCTCTGACCGTGGCCGAGCTGACCCAACAGATGTTTGATGCCAAGAACATGATGACCGCCTGCGATCCCCGGCACGGACGCTACCTCACGGTGGCCTGCATCTTCCGGGGTGAGTGACGAGGCGAAATTTTCGCCACGAGGGTGGGAAAAGAAAAATAGTTTTTTAACAACAAGCCCTAAACACATCCTCACGCGTAGCCAGAACAGAAACGGAATCCATTCATCTATCCGCTCATTTATTCAGGAGCCCCGCACCGGCTTATCCGCGCCAACTTTGTCACTTTGTCACGGGCACCCGGCGGCGCACCTGTCCGCCGTTTTTCCGGACCCGCAGGCACGTAGCCATGTCATCAGGAGCGTAGGCAAGGGGTTGGTCAGGTGAAAAAGTGGGAATATTATCTGTGGAGTCTACAAAAACATAAAAAATATATATAAAATACTATAAAATTGGAGAACATTCACAAAAATTAACTCAGTTTTCCTAAGGGCACCCTTTATAAGGATTTGAGAACACAGATACTTTTCTAGACTTACTTTTAAACACCTAAAGCTTAAAAGCCCCCACAAAAAGATGATTTTCCTAGCTCCGCCCCTGTCCAAACACCTTCGACTCTCCGGGGGCTTGGCTTTGGCGACGATTTTATTAGCCAAAGCCGAGCCACTGGGCCTACTACTTATGGGCGACACTAAAAATGATTAATGCCGGCTGGCTGGCGGCTAAAAAGGCTGCAATCCGTCAACGCGCACGTAGCGCAAATTTGTTAGTCCGCGCCTCTCCCCCGCATCCACTGCAGAGGAGTTCGAGTCCTTCGCTCCACTTTTCCAAAAGGTTGCTCGCATAATTTCGCGCTAATTTTTAAATTAATAAACTGCGATGCGGCGCCCAAAAGTACGCCGCATAATATTTCATTTGCTATTCCTTATGTGCCGCCTCCTGCCATTCGCCGTTCGCCGTGCCCTTGCTTTTGACTGATGACTCGCAAAACGCGCGTAATTAGAAATTTACTTTCAAGATCCATTGGGGAATTGCGACCGCCGCCTGACACGGCCCCTGGCTTAACTAATCATGCCGAACGTGACTTGGGCTGCACTGCTTCTCCGCCCCCTACCCAGCTCCCCACCCTCCCTCGCTCAGGATCTCCATAGCCTCTATAGAGCCGCCTTCGTCTCCGACTGACTGCCAGAAATACTTGCAAAATAATTAATCACAAAAATGTGCTGGAAACGAAGGGAAAAAATACCAGCGGTGGAATTTAAACAACTTTTTTAGTTACCTCCTGGGACTGTTTGTGTCCGCATCCCATTTCCCTCTCCTCTGGAACGGGAACCCAGCCCAGGTGGCAAGGTGCGCAGCCAGGACTTAGAAGCCGTTTAGTATTTCATATTCAGGGATTTGGGGATTCGCTTGGCGCATCAAAGCAAACTTGGCTTTTGATGTAGATGCGCAGGAAGTTTTTGCCGCGCCCAAAGGCATTTCTTTTTTTCACGCTCACTCAATAATTAACAGGTCCCATGTCCATGAAGGAGGTGGACACCCAGATGCTCAATGTGCAGAGCAAGAACAGCAGCTACTTCGTCGAGTGGATACCCAACAACGTGAAGGTGGCCGTCTGCGACATCCCGCCCAGAGGCCTTAAGATGTCCGCCACATTTATCGGCAATTCGACTGCAGTCCAGGAGATCTTCAAGCGCATCTCCGAGCAGTTTACCGCCATGTTCCGGCGAAAGGCCTTCCTCCATTGGTACACCGGCGAGGGTATGGATGAGATGGAGTTCACCGAGGCGGAGAGCAACATGAACGATCTGATATCCGAGTACCAGCAGTACCAGGTGCGTCTACAGCTTCACTTGACACCAAACATTTCGATATAAAACCTTTTTTTCTTCCTTTGTTTAGGAGGCAACGGCCGACGACGATGTGGAGTTCGATGAAGAGCAGGGCGAGCAGGACGGCTACGAGTCGGAGGTCCTGCAGAACGGCAACGTTGAGTAAGGACCTGGAGCCCAACACAACTGTAGCTGTCTTCTGTATACTATTTTGTAAATTATTTTTGGCCCGAGGCAGGCTTTAAATAAATATTTAGTAAATATAGAAAGTATATTACGACTTCCCTTTAAGTTTGCACGTAATTTTCCGAAATACGTCTAAAAGTTGTTTGGTTTTTATTGAATAATTGACGTCTACAGTGGGTAGTTGACCAGCACATCCTGGCGGGCCAATTCCAACAACATGGGATCGTCGAAGAACTTGTTGATGGACACATCCTCAGAGAGACCCTTCCTGCGTCGCGTCTTGATCATAAATTCGCGCGCCAAGTGGGAGGCCTGCTGTGGCTCCAACGGCCGGATGATGATGCTCTTGTCCAGCGGATCACCGGGCACAATTTGCCAGTGATGGAACACCGAGAGACAGAAGGCCTGACCCTGGGTATGTGTACGCAGGTCAGTTTCGAAGCCGAACGAATCGATGGCGGGTATAAATGCTTTGATCGTATATATGGGTGAACCAGAAACGGGGGCATCCTGCGTGACATGACCTCTGCAAAGGGAATTGCAATTAAAATTAGCTAAATGGCACAGGGTCTTAACCGAAAGTACAATTTACCTGCGTCGGGCCAGAACGGTATAAACGGCAGATACGCAGTCTGCGGGCGCCTGCACCTCCACAAACAGATATGGTTCCATTAGACGCGGCGTCGCCATCAGGAATGCGGAGTAGGCTACACGGCGGGCAGTGGGAATAATCTGACCGCCACCGCGATGCAGGGCCTCATTGGCAATGACGCCATCGAGAATCTTGAACTTGACATTCCGAATTGGCTCCTCGCACAGTGGACCTTCCCTCGTTCCCCACTGGAAGCCCTGCACAATCGAATCCTTCACCGCCGTCAGCAGGTTTTTGTCCACCTCCGATGGCAGTGTGTCGTCAACGAGAATGTTCGGACCCGTTGAGTCGGGCCCAAAGGCCCAGATGGAACGCGCCGCCAGTAAATCCCAATCGTAGTTAACCTGGAAGAACTCGCCGATGCGTTTCTTGTTCCAATTTATGCAGACAGTTCCGTTTTCTATGTCCTCGGCCAGACCCTTTTCCAGCGGCTCCGAAATCATGGTTATTTTGTTCTTCTTGTTCGGCGTTTCGGCAAAACATTTCAGGGAACTCGTCTCCACGACGGTTTCGCAGAAAGCAACCACAGGATCCGCCACTTTGATGTCGATTTCCGAATACATCTTTCGCAGGTCGTGCATTACACAGTCCAAGTACAGCTCGCCGGTTCCCAGGATCACATGCTCACCGGACTCCTCGACACGCGTGGAGAGAAGTGGATAGGATTTGTTCACTTTCCGCAAACCGTCGAGCATCTTGGGCAACTCCGAGGGATTAACCGGCTCCACGGCAATCTTGATAATGCTCTGCGTGTTGAACTTGAGTGGCCGGAAGATATAAAGATCCTCCGGGACATTAATATCCACAATCGTTGACGTTTTCACAATGCACTGATCGATGCCTTCGATGAGGACCCAATTGCCGGCCGGAACTCGGTTCAGTTCCACTTTATAGCGAGACTCAAAGACCCACAAGCGACCCACTTGGAGTATGCGCGAGTCCTCTTCGTCCTGCAACGTGTAGTTCTCACCCAAAACACGCACCTCCTGACCGGCATGCAGAGTACCAGAGACAACCCGGGCCAGTACCTGGAAGAAGGTGCAGTCATCGTTGGGATACATCTTGGAGCTGTGCACCATCAGGGTGCCGTACTGATTGCACGAGATCATGTCGCGGTAGATGTCACCCTCCTTGGGACCGGTGTATATATGATCCACCTTGCGCTTGGCATTCTCCAAGGGCGACTTGATGTGCTCGACACACATGTCCACGAAGCCACTGCAATCGCCCATAAACCGACTGCAGACAACGCGCAGTAGAGGCCGTATATTGGACTTCATCTCATCCTTTGAGACGCGAACATTCAGCTCAGCCAATGTGTCCGATAAAGTGGTGTCCACATCACCCACCACCTGGGCAATCAGCTTGTACATGGGCTCCAGGATGAACTCGACAAAGCTCCGTTGTGCCGAATTATGCGGCTGCTTCTTTGTGAACTTGCGACTATCAGTAGAAAAATTGTTAGCACTATTATAGAGAAAACTACAGATTACACTTACGTTTTGCTGTTAAAGTACATGTCGCCCCATAAACGTTTGGCAAAATCCAGATAGCTCACACCCTCGTAGGTGTCCGCATAGAGCTTGGCAAAGGATTTGAGAGTAAAACAGAAACCATACAAGGAACTGGCAAAGCAAACGTTTCCCAGAATTGGAGAAACCAGAAGATTGTCATCTGCAGCGCCATAAATGCTGTAAGCAACAAATAGGAATTAGTTGTAAGTAAAGTTGAACTAAATTGCATAAAGAAAGTTACCTAAGCAGCCCATTGACCTCCTCCACAATGTGTTTCAACTTGAAATAAGCGTCTTGAGGTGGCAGTTTCAACTCCAAGATCAGGCGATCAATCTGAAAGAGTCAATAAGAACATGAAAAATAAATTCATTAACCACCAAATCTCACACAAACCCACCTTGTTGATGCAAATGGTGATGGCCTGGCGTTCCTGCACCGCATGCTTGAGCAGTCGCTCCGTGTTCAGCATGACGCCCTCGGCGGCATCGATGAAGAGAACCACACCATCGCACATACGCATGGCGGCGGTGGCCTCGTCCGAGAAGTTCACATGCCCCGGAGTGTCAAAGATGTTGAGCAAGTAGCTTTTTTGCTTGACATCCTGCAGCACAAGCGTCACGGGTGTGGCCTTAATGCTGCAGCCACGCTCCTGCTCGGTAAATAGGGTGTCCGTGTAGCGCAGCTGCCGCTCTTCCATGTTCTCGAACTGCGGATGTGTCTGTCGCATGAGACAATCAACAAACGTGGTCTTGCCGTGGTGCAGGTGGCCAACTAAAGCCACGTTGCGGATGAGCGGCGGCGTGTCCATCAAGTCGGCCATGAATTCCATGTCATAGGTGGTCTCCTGCATGTCCTGCTCCTTAATTTGGAACTTAAGTTTCTTCACCGGCTCGATGAGTGGCTTGTCCAGCGGCTGAGCGTCCTCCTCCTGCACAATGGTCTCCACATCCGGCCCGTATACCTCTACGGCGGACGGATAATAGCGTTTATCCTCGTGAAGCACCACAGCAGTCACTTCCTTGTCCTCATCCTCCTGTGGCTCAGCCTCATCCTCGTCCATGGCGTCCTTTAAAAAAAAAATTTGTAATTGAGTACTGACACTTTTTTAAGTGGATTTATATTGACTCCACCTCTGGATCATCCTGCACATCCGGTTGTCCGTAAAGGCTCTGGTCGTCGTCCTCATCACTGTCCAAGTCTGGGCCAATGTAGTTGCCAAATTCATCATATAAATCGGAATCCATGGTACTTCCTGAAAAATAGCAGAAAACAAGGTTTGCACAACCGGCGTCTCAGAAATGTGTCAACTGAGGTAATTTCGCCAAACTAAGCCTCGCGAACACATTATTTTAACTGGCAATTACTCACCAAAGACTAATAACTCGTATAGAAACTGTTTATCTGTCTATATATTATGGAAAATCAACAATTAAATTGTTTTTACAAAATTTACACAAAAACGCGGATCTGCAAAACAATCGACAATCGAATATTGTCCGATTTAGTTGGTCACACTCAAATCGATGACAATCTGCTTTAGCGCTGCCATCCTTTCCGAAAGGGAGAGGTAGAAAATTTATCGTTATTTCATCCTTGGCGGCCAAATTAAACCAGAATTTCCCAGTTACCTAATTAAGTGTAATTACCGTCACCGAGCAGGAGCAGGTAGCGCTTGCGAAAATCCTAGGTAGACGACGGATTAGGTTTATATGACATCGCTACAGACGCAAGTCATTAGTCGCGAATATCCACTGACGGCGTCAGCAGCACAATGGGAAAAATATTTGTACTCCTTTTGATGGCGCATTTTGTGGTCTCGAGTCGAAATTTAAATCAAATTCTTGATCGTGACGAATGGATTAGCATCGCGAAGGAGTATATAAGGAACCACAAGCCGTATAAAGTAAAAATCTACGAGCCGTATAAGCCGCAAATCGTTAACTTAACCAACTTTTTCGGCGGAGAATTTTGGGAAACAACAGTCAGTCCGGATGAGTCAACTAATCCTTCTACGAAGGAATTCTCCACCACAGAGCCCACGACTCAACCAGACTCAACAACAATCTCTGGAGATGCTGAAACCACAACTAGTGCCTATGAATCTTCAATAGCAACCTGGTCCACCACCGAAATTTCAGATATAACTACAGAGTCTCCAGAAACAAGCACTTTTATTCAGACCACAACAACACAGAGCGCTTATGAAACGGAAATTTCAGATATAACAACAGAATCTCCAGAAACAAGCACTTTTATTCAGACGTCAACAACACAGAGCGCCTATGAAACAGAAACTACAACTACAGAATCTTTGGAGGATCAGATTAACACGGAACCGCTGGAAACCACCACGGAAATTTTCCTAAGTACCACAGAAACTGCGGTATATTTCAACATCAACGCCTGATTACTTCACCAGCACGGAACCCACTCCTTCAACTGTCTGGCCGTGGTTTTCCTCCACACAACCGTCAGATATCACAACAGATTCAATAATTAGCACAAAAGCGCAAGAAACAACCACTTTTATTGAGACCACAACTCCTGAATCAACCACGTTAGAATCTCTGGAGGAACAGAGCACAGAAGCCTCCACATCCTTGCTGGATATTATTTCCACAACTCCTGGGCTCGAAACTACCACAACATACTTGGATACAGCAATTGAAAGCACCGAAGCGACTTATTTTACAACTGAAACCACACCGCCAGGATTTAACTTTACAAATCAAACCGAAGAAGCCACAGCTGAAGCCCCCAAGCCCACAACGACGACGAAACGGGCAAGTATCGTGGAAGATGCCATCAGGCCGAAGAAGAGGAAACTTAAGTACACTTCAGATACAGAACCCGAAATCTCGTGGGACTAGAACTTGATAAAATTAAATAGAATATAATAAAGATGATTAAAAACTAAAATAAATAAATGAAATAAATAAAAGTTTTTGAATAAAAACGTTTTTCCACCTCTGAACTTGGAATGACCGCATTCTCTGCTACTTTTCGTTGGTATTCTCCGCAGCTGCGGTCACACTTAAGGGAAAAAGAACCAAACAAAAGATTTGAAAAATAATTAGCAGCTGCAATAGTTGCTTACTTGTTTTCTTTGTTGCAAGTTCAACGCGCACTTTCTTCTGCTATCAGATCAATTATCTCGAATCGTGCGCTTCTATTACAAGCGGAGTTTTGGAAAACCAGTTTTTTTTAGCGTCTTTTTGTGACTCATCAGTTTCCGCAGGCTCGCAAAAAGGAATTTCGCCATGGCCGCCAGCAACAACAGCGAGTCCGCCGATCAGGTTGGCATTCGCGTGGATAATGACGAGAATCGGGACGATCACACCGATGCCCTGGGCTCCTCGGGAGGCAGTGCTGGAGTGGCCACCGTATCCTCGCACAATCCGTACGGAAGCGGCGCCATCGGGCAGCTAGCCAATGGATACAACTCACCCTCCATGACCTACAAGAAGAATGTGGCCAAGATGGTCACGGATCGGCACGCCGCCGAGTACAATATGCGACACAAGAACCGCGGCATGGCTTTGATCTTCAATCACGAGCACTTCGAGGTGCCCACCTTGAAGTCCCGCGCGGGAACCAACGTGGACTGCGAGAACCTGTCGCGCGTGCTAAAGCAGCTGGACTTCGAGGTCACCGTGTACAAGGACTGTCGGTACAAGGACATACTGCGCACCATCGAGTACGCAGCTTCGCAGAATCACAGCGACAACGATTGCATTCTGGTGGCTATTCTATCGCACGGAGAGATGGGCTACATCTACGCCAAGGACACACAGTACAAGCTGGAAAATATCTGGAGCTTCTTCACCGCCAATCACTGCCCCACGCTGGCCGGCAAGCCCAAGCTGTTCTTCATCCAGGCCTGTCAGGGCGATCGCCTGGACGGAGGCGTGACCATGCAGCGCAACCACACCGAAACCGATGGTGACTCCTCAATGAGCTACAAGATACCCGTGCATGCGGACTTCCTCATTGCCTACTCCACGGTTCCTGGATTCTATTCGTGGCGGAACACCACCCGCGGCAGCTGGTTCATGCAGAGCCTGTGCGCCGAATTGGCAGCCAATGGCAAGCGCCTTGACATCCTCACCTTGCTGACCTTCGTCTGCCAGCGTGTGGCCGTCGACTTTGAGTCCTGCACCCCGGACACGCCGGAGATGCACCAGCAGAAGCAGATCCCTTGCATAACCACCATGCTGACGCGCATTCTGCACTTCACCGACAAGCAGTTGGTGCCGGCGGGACGGGTTTGATAGCTAATGGACTGGGTGGTGAGCTTGCTGCGGAGAGGTGTGTGATAAGCGGAGGGGAAGGCGAAGGAACGCCGAGTCGCAATTAAGATACAACTGCCAAACGTAACTACGCTGAATATCGGCATTTATGGCGCATATTTTTTAGAAAACCCCCTTTCCCATGTCCATGATTGAGAGCCACTAATTATTACTTTTATTTAAGCAAAGTGTATTCTAAATTGGCGTTTATTGCTTGCCGTCCGCCTGGGTGTAGAATTCCAGAAATCTCAGGGGCGATAACTATAATTTCCATGAATTTCCCGCTAATTTTGGTTTAAAAACTCTGCCATTTACATATACTTATCTGAAATGATTTTATATTTATACTCAAGCATTTATATTTAATGTTTAACTCATTATGCATGCGATCTCGAGTTTCAAAATTAATTTAAGGCCAAAATTGCCCTGCATTTCATGTATACCTTTCGCCCCTGCCTTTTCTTGATCAGGAATATGGGAACCACCCCTTATATAGCCGGACATCCCCTCTTTTTCTACTTTTTATACTTATTAATAATATAGGTGTATATTATTAAGCATCTGTGTCATGATCGCGTCCAAAACAAACACTTGTAGTAGCCTGTACTCGAAAGTTTTATGAACAACATATACTATCTCTTGATACGATTTGTACTCTTATATAATACACACATTAGCAAATGTTTTCATTTCAAGTTTTTGCCGCTAATAAAAACGATCGAAAACAATGGGAAAATCAATGACCAATGGACTTATTTAGGTGCTTTGACCTCGGAACAGTCGCTTTTTGGGTCCCTCAAGTTGAGCGACATCTCTGGAAAAGGCATCATCATCATCAGCATCAACGTCGTCGGAGGAGAGAAAAAAAAAAACGAGGGTCATACGACTTGAAAGCTTAAAATCACTTTATTCTTAGGAGCTGCGACACAAAACAACGATACTAAATTCCAATTCAGAGTTCACTTAAAGCACGCGGGGATGTGGGTAGAATTCTAAGAGCCTGTCAGTGGATCCGACGCGGAGGCTGGATATAAATGCACGTTTCTGATATATAAGTTTCAACTAATTAAAAAACGTAGAATCTTCGCTCACAATATTTGGATTGTTGCCTAGATGTGGCCGCCCTCCTTCAGCTTGGCCACCAGGGCATCCACATCGGCGACGGTGGCGCCAGCCTGGCGCACTGGTGGATCCTCCACGGACACGACCTCGATGCGGGGCGAGGTATCCACTCCCAGATCCTTGGCGGTGACCTTCTTCAGTGGCTTCTTTTTAGCCTTCATGATATTGGGGAGCGTGGCATAGCGCGGCGTATTCAGGCGCAGATCAGCGCTCAACACAGCCGGTGTCTTGGTCTTGATGGTCTCCAGGCCGCCGTCAATCTCACGAGTGATGGTCAGACCGGCATCCGTCTTCTCGATCTTGTTGCAGAAGGTGCCCTGCGGCCAGTCAAGCACGGCGGCGGTCATCTGGGCCGTCTGGTTGGCATCGTCATCGATGGCCTGCTTGCCCAGGATCACCAAATCAGCCTTCTCGTCCAGCGCCAGCTTGGCCAGGATCTTGGACACGTGGATGGGCTGCAAGAGCTCGTATTCGGCAGCTGGGATTTCCACGTGGACGCCACGATCGGCGCCCATGGCCAGGGCGGTACGGATCACCTCCTGGGACTGCGTGGGACCCACAGACACGGCGATGACCTCCTCGGCCAGCTTTTTCTCCTTCAGCTTGACGGCCTCCTCGACGGCGATCTCGTCGAAGGGGTTCATCGAGTGCTTCACGCCCTGGGTGACCACACCGGTCTTGTCTGGCTTGACGCGGACCTGGACATGGGATGGAGTAGGTAAAATACTTTAATTATCAATTAATTAAAGCGATTACGCAAAGCAGTGGGCGCAACAAGTGATAAAAAAGATAGATGAGGAGTACGCAACAGGCGACTTCTGGGCTCACCTTGACGGCATAGTCGATCACACGCTTAACTCCAACCAGAACACGCGCCATTTTCTGCAAGAGATGAGACTTTTAATGTATTTTTTAAAGGGAATTTATGCATTTTGTTAATTTTGCGGACTTACCTCTTCAAGATGGAAACGAACTGAATTATCTAGGCGGAGGGGAGGCGCGGGTGGTCCAAAGGTCTTGTGTGCTTCGCGGCGTTGCCAGAGCGTCGTGCCGATTTATTTATTTCACAGTTTTATAAAATCTAAAAAGTTACTAAATTGGTTTAAATAATTTAAATAAAATATGTGGACACATGTAGAAACAAGGAAGAAATATACCCCTATATAACCTTGAAGTTTACAATTCGATCATTAGGAATTAATAAAATTTTATCAAATTAAAGGAAAAACTAAGAGGAATGATATATGTACATTTATGCATTTCCTAAACAGTTGCAGTTTTACATTTAGATTATTTACTTTTAAAGATCGTTTCAATGGCAGCTATATAAAATTGTATTCAGATTTGTATAAAATTAAAACCGAAATTTTTAAATGTTGCAAATAGGCCACATCTTAGAGTAGATGAACATAAATATAATCAAATTATTGCGAGGGTTCCTATGGCAGCTATATGATATAGTAGTCCGATTTTAATAAAATTAAGAATTCGGATGATCATTTCCTCAATTAAATAAAATAAAATAAAATTAAATAATTAAATTAAATAAATTAAATAAAAAATAAATAAAATTAAATAAAAATATGTTGAAAACTAGCCAAGTTATAATTTGTTTCAAAACATTTTCTAATTGTTTCTATGGCAGTTAGAGGGGGTCCCTTAAAAAGAAAAATAATCGATTCCCTGTTGCTGCTGATCAACTATTTTTGTTTTGAATGGAAGTTAGGTCATAGCAAAACAAAAACCGACAATCAGCTGTTCGCCCAAGGTCGTTGACCGCTGATGCAACAAAAGAGCAAGAGCGAACAGCTGATCGGTTATTTTTGTTTTGAAAATAACATATTTAAATACCCTGTAAGGGTATAACAAGTTTCTAAAAGTTTTATAAGTTTTACTATAACATTTACAAAATATTTTCATATATTTTATAAGCTGTAAATTAAGCGATTAATATTGGCTAGCTGTACCATCACCAAAAACACGAACGATTTCCCGGTTTTTTGCTCTACTGTAACCCTATCAGCTGCTTGTATTTTCACCATTTTCATTGCGGCGCCATTCCATTCCATTTTCTTGTAAAGATCCGCTTCCTTAAAAAATGGCAACAACAGCTCCTGTGATCATGCGCCTTATGGCCTCATCCATAAGCACCGCCAAGCGGGCTGGAGGAATCATACGCGATGTGCTCAAGAAAGGCGACCTGGGAATCGTGGACAAGGGAAAGAACGATCCCCAAACGGAGGCTGACCGCTCTGCCCAGCGCTGCATCATCGCCTCACTGACACGCAAGTTTCCCATTGTGAAGATCATCGGCGAGGAAGGCGGCTCGGATCTGAATGTCTGTGATGATTGGCTGGTCACGGAAGTGGATGAAACGTTCCTGCAGCAAAGCTGCCCGCCGGAGTGGCAGGACGCCACCCCCGATGACTTTGTGATATGGGTGGATCCGCTGGACGGCACAGCGGAGTACACACAAGGTGAGAAATTCGAGTAGAATCCCTTTGAAATGAATATCAATGATATTTTTATGTATATTCCTGCAGGATTTGTTGAGCACGTCACCGTACTGATTGGCATAGCTGTTAAGAACGCAGCTGTGGGTGGCATCATCCACCAGCCCTTCTACAAGCAGCCCAACGGCGAGCTGGGTCGCACTATTTGGGGCCTCAAGGGCCTCGGAACGGGAGGATTCAATGCGGTACCAGCTCCAGATGGTCAGTTCATCATCACCACCACTCGATCGCATTCCAATGCCCTGCACCAGCAGGCTCTCAATGCCTATGCAGCCACTGAGGTGCTGAAGGTCGGCGGAGCTGGCTTCAAGGTGCTGCAGCTGCTGGAGGGCAAGGCACATGCCTATGTGTTTGCCACACCGGGCTGTAAGAAGTGGGATACGTGTGCGCCCGAGGCAGTGCTAGAGGCGCAAGGCGGCTGCCTGACCAATATCAATGGCGAGCACTACGCGTACAATGCGGATGTGGAGCACGTGAATCGTAAGGGAGTGCTGGCCAGCCTTGGGCAAAATCATTCCGAACTGGTGGAGAAGATACCCGCAGAGGTGCGGGCGGCAGTGGGAGCCAATTGAAAGGAACAGCTGTGAGGGTTTTAAGCACTTTATTATTTTATTTTTATTGTTGCACTAAAGGTAAAAAAACACACATACATACATAAATTAAGCGATAACAGAAGGGGTGAAAGATCAAAATCGGGAAAATATACGTTGAAACTTTAAACGAAACTTAATGTAGTATTATTATTGTTGTTTATCGAAACTTCCGCTCTGGCTATTGATGCTGCTGTTGCTGGCGTTGGCCGCCACCGAGTTGTTCAGGTAGCGATTGCGCTTCGCCTTGGCCATCTTGCAGGAGTTGACCGAGGCGGCGAACCGCAAAGACTTGACAGACTCTTGGAAGCAGTCCTGGAACGGCGAGACATTGATGAACATAAGGGTCTTCGAGTTGCCGCCCAGCGAGGGCATCAGCAGATGGGTCAGCTTGGAGTTCCGGTAGGGAATGTGATCCTGCTTCTGCAGCAGCGCCAGGATCACGTTGGTCAGCTCGGAGAGCGAGCGGTTGATATTCTTGGTCTCGGTCATTCGTGTGCTGGTCTTTGGTGATTCCGAGCCGGCCAAATCCACCAGATTGATAGATCCCACCGACATCTCCTGCTTATCGGCGTGTCTGCCGATTAGGGCCAGCTTCGTGACGGCATGGGAGCGAGAGGAGCGCTCGTTGCCAGCCGTGGAGGCGGTGGCTCGGTTCATCTTGGCCGTATGCATCAGTTGCCGCAAATGATTGGGATCCGTGACAGTTTCCTCCGTGATATTCGACACATAGATATCGTTCTTATTGTTCTTGGCCATGCGAATCTCCATGTCCTTCTGCTCGTTGCTCAACAGATCGTACAGCACCTCGTTGTATATCTCCAAAAAGGTGGCCTTAATCTCGTACTCCCATCCCAAGTTGCGATAGCCCCGGATGGAGTCGAAGAGCAGATCGACGGTGCGCGGAATGACGCCAACGCTATCTTCCACGCCGTCCATCGTGTACGTCTTGCCGCTGCCCGTCTGGCCGTAGGCGAAGATGCATATGTTGTAGCCATCGAGGGCCGATTGGATCAGCGGCGAGACCATTTCAAAAATGTCTGTTTGCGAGGATTTCGGATGAAAGACCTGATCGAAGGAGAAGATTTGCTGGCCCATCTTGTTCTTCGCCTGGGCATCGATGCTCTGCAGCTCAACGGTGGCCTCATCATGATATGTCCAGGTGCAGCACATCCTGTTCTCCTCGCAGTCCAACGGCGGTCGAATTCTGCAAAAGACGCGAATATTGCCACGCAGATCCATCACCGTGTTGTGCAGCTCCTTGCGCTCCATGTTCGATGAGAAGAGCTGCTCCTTGCAGGTCTCAAGGTCTGCCGCCTGCTGGTCATTGCTACGCTGAAGTTCGTCGGTGAGTTGCCGCAGATGCACCACCTCCTTACTAAGCGCAGCGTGCTCAACTTTAATTTTCTGTAAGCGAAAGGCGCCTTTTTATGGTATTTGTTATCTGAATATAAAAGATCCCTGGGCTCACCTCGTGTATCGCCTGCAGTTCGGTGAGCTCCTCCTTGGTCCTTCCCAGCGTTGTGGTAATTGTCTCAATATTCTTTGTATGCTGCTTCACCTGCCTCTGGAGGCACTCGTTATCTGTCTGCGCGTTCTTCAGATTGGACTCTGTCTCAATAAGTTTGGTCTGCGTCTCCTCTAGTTGCGTGGGCAATGATTCCAGCTCGCCCATGTCCTCTATTTGCTTTTCGTATTTCGTTTTGAGGACCTTGTGCTTGTCGAGGAGATCGTGAAAGCGAGCCTTGAAGTCGTAGGGTGCTATGCGCTTGGGCGCAGCTCCTGTCCCTCCTCCCCCTGCTCCGCTAGTTTTTGCCGCTCCAGCGCCTGCTCCTACGGCTTTCGGTTTGGGTTTGGCAGCGGCAGCTGCAGTAGTTGGCGCAGTACCAGCAGCTCGAGGAGCAGGCCGTGCCGGAACTGGTCGCTTGGCAGCTGTCGCAGTGGCGCCGGTTGTTGTTGTGGAGGCAGCCCCGGGGCGTCCCAATCGCTGGCTGGGGGCGGCAACGGCACTGCTGGCCAGACGTGAGACTTTGCTGGGTATCGTGGGTAATGTGGGCGGCGCGGCTGCGCGCTTCATGTTCTGTCGCATCTCGTTGATGTCACAAGCGGAGCGACTGCGTCGCAGCTTGGCCCGATTCATCGTTTTGGCGGGTTCCGGTGAGGCAGCTCGTGCTAAGTCAGGCATCAGGATTAGAGGGGAAAAACACTATGTTAAAAACGCCTCGGACTCACCTCCTCGTTGCTGCAGCACTTGGGGCAGATTGTTCAGGTCGCGGGTCAGCGGCGGCAGCAAGTTCCCGCAGTAGGTCTGGTTGCCACTGGCGCCACTGGCTCCTCCGCCTGCAGCTCGGATGCGATCAGTGGGCAGGACAGTTTTTACAGGCGGCAGTAATGGCCGCTTTGCTGTCAGCATTGGTTTTGGCAAACGGGATTCCATGACGTTAAGTGGGTGTGGTCCTTAGATTTCAGATATATGTATTTTCCGTAATTAATCCTGCGTCCTCAATTGGTTTTTTTTTCTTTTTTATTTTGACAAGCGACGCCGAAGCCAATTCGCGCCGTTATTTTCGATTGCAGGGCTGCTTTGGAAAAATGGGACCAGATTTGTAGAAGATTTCAGTTTAATCGCTTTCAGGTCGTGCGATATATTCCCTGATTGCTCACGGCCAATCAGATGTTTTGAGAGCTGCAGCAGCCCTGGACATCGGGCACGATTTTTTACGTTGATTCGTATTTTCCGCATGTTTTTCGCGAGTGAAAAACGCAGAAATGGTGCAAACAATTAGTGGCCCTATCTTACGAATCGTGATTTTTTAAGATAATTGCTGGGAAACAGCTCAACAGCTTGTAAAGTGTAGAACTGTGCGCAGCACGAGTGACGTTGCCGGACAGTTGCAGAAACTTGGATTGGTGTTATTTTTGCCATCTTAGCCATTTTCTTCTTTTTTATGTGAAGTGAAAAGAGCCTAAACTTTCTCTTAACATTGGGTTTCCTCTGAAAACTCCGGAAAACTCGATTGAGCTGGAAATCATCGGGTGACAAGGCTGCCAGACCAACCGCTGGTCGCACGAGTCCACCTCTAGTTTGTTTTCATTCGGAAATTGGGAAAAAAGCTCTTGCAACTGAGATTGATTTCGTAAATTAAATCTGGACAGCGTGTGCTCCCAAGGCCGCAAATCTTGACGAGATGGCGGGGCACGCAGAGCTCAAGGAGCTGGGCATGTTCGAGCTGCGGCCCCTGATCACCAATCTGAGCTGTAAGCTTTCAGCGGTGACGGCGGGCCTGGACGAGAAGCAGTTTCTGTGCCTGGTGAGCGAGGAAAACGAGATCCTGCTGCGGTACATCAGCGCCTCCGGCCAGGAGGTGGTCAAGATGATATCCTGGTTCCGCAACCGTGTCATTCACGACGTCTGCTTCGACCCAGCGGGCATCTGGCTGCTGGTGCTATGTAAGTGGGTGGATGGGCGATTATTTGAGGGTGGCGGTGGCTGTGGCTGTGGGGCGGTAGTGCGGTTGCGGGTGGCGAAGCCTAAAATTACTCTGCGCCCGTGTGTGTGTGCGTGTGTGGCTATTGATTTTCTGTTGCGTACTTTGTTTTGATTCAACGGCGTACACCGCCCCGATTTTTTGAGTGTTGCTGAACCCCGAACTACATGCATGCATCCGTTCCATCAACAGGTTTTGACAACACCCTGCATATCGTGCCCGCCTTGGCGCTGGTGGACAAGACCCACGTCCTGGCCGCCTGCTCGCTGTACAGCACCAGCCAGGTGACCTCCTACATCATCCCCTTCGTGGGTCCTCACGAGTGCCCCAACTCGAAGAAGTGTCCCAATCACTCTTCCGGCCTCGCCGATGCCATGGAACCGGAGCCGGTGGAGCAACTTGCCGGCAATTTGCAAACTCTCAAGTTGGAGGCGGAGGAGCCGCTGGGCCACGATCTGCCCGAGCACATGCTGGTGAGGAACAATGATCAGGCCGACGGTTCAACGGTTCAGCAGCAGCAGCAGCAACAGGAGCAGCAACCGGTCGTGCAGCCGCAGTTCGATGCCACCGGGAACAGCCAGGTGATGGCCACCTCCTTCATGGCATCCAAGACCTGCCCATATCCGCTGTCCGTGGTTTGGTGGAAGACCAATACCGGCCTGAATCGGGCCATTATCGGCTACTCGGACGGCTCCATTTGTTTTGTGGGCTTGAGTCCCAACTGCCCGATGATTGCGAGCACTGCCATCGACAACGGATCTGTGATGCGTCTGATTATCTGCAAGGATAAGGCCTACGACGGCGTCATGCTTCTGGTGAGAGGGAAAAACGGTGGCTTAGCGAATGTTTTGTTTAGAATCTTTATCCATTTCCAGATCACTTCCTCGCTGAAGCAGCAGTACAAGCTCCTGTTGGAGCAAAAGGCCATCATGTACGTGTACCCTGGAGATAGTTCTCCCACGACACGCGAGGGCGCCTGGCAGATCGTGATGTCGGTGCAGAATAAACAGCAAAGCACCGCCACGGGTCCCAGGCAAAGCAATAGTTCCGATCCGGCTTCTGACAGCAGCCAGTTGGAAGAGGATGTCTTTGTACCGCCGTCCAGTGAGGATGCAGCGACCTGCAATCAAGAGTCGAAGTCTTCGGACGCTACCACAGAAACTGGAGCTGCTGCGGAGGGCACACCACCGCCACCACCTCCACCGGCCCCACCATCGTACAGCGAAGCAGTAGCCCGGCAATCCGCCGATCAGCAGGGAGGCGTGCGCTTTCAGCAGCAACAACTGCCAGCGGGCAGCACCAACGATGGCATTCTGCCGGCCACGAGAGCCCGCCTAGCCTCGCTCAAGAGTCTCGGATCCAAGAAGCTGCAGGCCATCAAGATGCGGCTCTCGGATCAGCGGCAAAAGTTCGATGAATGTGCGTGAGCTAAGAGAGTACAATTAATTGTTGAACCTTGACGGAATTCCTTTGAATTCGTTTTGAAATTTATTTAATTCTGGTGCCTTAACGCCTCCTTTTTCCATTGCCTCTCTAAGCCGACTTTCTTTCCTCAATTTCGTTTACCTTTGTTAATTTTAGTCCGCTATTTTATTGTGTATTTTATATTTGTTTATTGGTGTGCAGTTTTGAGAGAACTGTTGCATCTATTGAAGCGTCACTGGCGTGGTGAGTTTGCACAACTCTCGCACTCGACAGACTCAGACTCATAACTGGAAGACAGACACAAGAATAAGCTTTTCCCCATTCACATTTTCTTCTAGTTATGCCAGACTCCGCGGGCTCTTTTGCAATCATGGACTCGCCATCGGTGACGCCAGAGACGCTGGGCACTACCACCGGATCCTTTTACACCATCCAAAATTTGCGCAGCACTTTCCTGCTGAGCGCCCTGCACAGCAACAGCCACAGCCTGACTGTGCACAGCATCGACATCAGCCTGAAGCCGTTGTTCGTCTACAAGATACCGAAGCACACCCAGGAAATACTCATTAGCTCCAACATACTCTACGGCATACACTATGTGGATCTTCACTGTCGCAGCGACTCGGCCATTTCAACAGCGGCCTCGTCGCTAGCAGAGCCGCTGGTGGCCAACACGGACAAGGAGAATCGGGACGCGGACACCGAGAAGCTGGATCAGGCGGACACGGCAGAAGTCGGTGGCCAGAAGAGCGACACAACCAGTGCAACGACCACGGCCACCTCTAGTTTGGACCAGAGTGAGATGCCCAGTAATGCGATCAATGCGGTCAGCGTCATCAGCAGCGCCATGGCCTCGTTGCACACCTCCGACGAAGATGTGAGTATCCTGGCTCTTGCTAGATATTTACACATAACTTAAACTCTTTATCTTGACAGCGCTTCAACAATCTGGCCCAAATAGGACTCTTTCGTTTCGAAAACGAAACCGTGTTGCATCTGTATCAGATGGCGCAATATCGCAGTCCCGCCAGCCAGCCCGAGGCTCTTACCAAAGAGGAGAAGGCCAAGGCTTTCGAAATCAAGGATATCCATACGCCCATGGACTACATACAGTTTTACGAGACGGCGGACGTAAGCAGTGAGTTCTCCCTGCGACAAATGGAGATAATGCAGTCCGAGTTCCCCAAGATCAACTACGATCCCAGCTATGTGATCACCAATAAGAATGTATATACCATACAGCTCAGGTGAGTTTGAGAACCATTAAAGCCTGCCTTGAGCTTTTTAGTTCAAACGAAAATGTCCTACAGGAAGGAGCCCTTCGAACTGTTTCTGGATGCCGCCCTGCAGAACGAGTTTAACCAATGCCGCGACTTCTGCAACACCTTCGACCTCTCCTTTGAGCAGTGCATAGAGTTCGCAGGCGATTATCTGCTGCGCCGCAAGAAGATAACCCAAGCTTTGCTCACGTACAATGTGGCGCGTGTCAAGCCGATACGCACAGCCCTCAAGCTGGCCATGTATGGACACACCTATGCACTAATGCAGCTCAGTGCCATGGCCCTAAAGTCCACATATCTGCTGCGATCGCGGCACTTGGGCCATCCGCTGCTCAAGGGGATACTCGAGGACATCACCTACCGGCATTCGGAGGATGTGCGAGTGATCTTGCCGGAGAAGGTGCTGCAGGAGGATGTGATCAGTGGTGCCGTGTGCAGCGATTATCACTATGGTGTGGACGAGTCAATTAGCGCCCTGCAAATGTCGCCCTCCTCGCAGTTCCATTTGGCCAATCTGCTGCTCATCACAATGGCCGAGAAGGCGGTCAACGACAAGAACTACATACCGCTGTGGTAAGTAGAGATTAGTCAGGGATTAAGGATGGATTTCAATTCGTATTTCGATAGGAACTTCCTGGTCACCAATAGCAAATATCACACCAACATGACGAGCATTGTGCTGTGTCAAAGTGGACTCTTCTCGTCGGCGATTATACTGGCCAAAGTTCGGGGCGTTTGTCTGGATACCTTCAATGCACTGATCAGTGTGGTGGCCCAGGAGTTTGGTTGGTACAACGAGCTCAACGTGTGCCTGTATAATCTGAGCGAGAATATATTTATGGAGTCGATAACCTACCTGCCGCACGTGTCCATGGATTACTTTGCTTTCATCCAGGAGAAGCTGGATCATATAAGACCGTGTGTGCTGCAGGTGAGGATATTAATTTGTATATTTTTCTGTTGTTTGCTTAATAATACAATTTATTTGCAGCGCCTGTCCAAGCAACTGAATCCCTTTGCTCCTGCTCTGAGGCCCATTGTTTCTCACAATAGCGACTGCGCCATGGCCAATGATAATAACCAGCAATTGTTTGAGTTTGGCAAGAGTCTCATTGAAACCTTTTTGGCCGTACTGATCCACATGGAATCCCAACGCGTGAAGCATGATTTAATTGTGAATGCTCTATCGCATTTCCGCATTAACTACGAAGACAATCAGGCAAGGCTTTCTTTGTAATAGTTTCTGAAGAGATTATATTTCTAATGGTAATTTCTTCCCTTAGTTTGCCATTGAATCATCGCGCTTCAAACCGATCTCAGCTGGTTGTGCTTACTGTGCCTGTGTGGTGGATGGCACCGCCTACTTCTGGGGCTCCAGTGGCATTCCCACCTATTACAGCGCCCAAAAGTCAACAGGTAAGTGCTATATATTACTTGGTTATTATATTTACTATATTTTGTTGGTTTGAAATCTATATTTTGCAGAGCCGCCAGAGCCGGCGCATGCTGTGAAAAGCCTGGAGCTTCTCTCTCAGCTCAATTTGCAAGTGCATGCCATTAAGTGTGGGCGACAGCATACACTTATTCTAACCAATAATGGCGTAGGTTATCTCCGCTAGCTTTGCTTAGTTTTCTATATTAATGCCAATACTTTTTTCCAGCTCTACTCGGTGGGAAATAACAATCTCTGCCAGCTGGGTATAGGCCGGCATATGCAAATGGCGTTGCAGCCCATGCTTGTGACGGCCTTGGATGGCATGAATGTAACCATGCTGGAGGCGGGTCAATATCATAATGCAGCCGTAGCCGATGGCAAGCTCTATATGTGGGGGTGAGTTTTTGAGCCATATTATTCCGAAGATCATAGCATAATTTCCTTTAATAATAAATCAATCTTCGTTTAGATGGGGCGTCTATGGTCAGCTGGGACAGGGCAGTTGCGAAAACATAGCCACACCACAACTAGTCAGTTTTTTCAAGTTTAAGGTAAGCAACCTATACTCCAGTTACACTATTTGGAGATCGATTTTTACTATATTTTGCTTATGTTTGTGCAGAAAATTTTACAAATATCGCTGGGCCATGCGCACACCTTGGTGCTGTGCGGGGCATCCAGCAGCTATATGGAGGCCAGCGGATGCCGGACAGAGCTCTTCGTATTCGGTTCCAATCACTTTGGTCAGCTGGGCACCGGCAATAGCGACCAGGCCGTCGACACCAAGACGAATCTGCCAGTGCGCCTGGAGATGGGCGACAGCAGCTTAAGACTGATACACACCAAATTTTTTACCAATGTAAGTTTCTATTGATTATATTCTCATATAAATTGTATTATTTTAAATGTCGGACTGAACCCCCAGTTAGCTGTAGACGACCAGGAACGTCTCTACACCTGGGGCAGCTCGCCGCAGGCCCTGCGCCTCGCCAATCAAATCAAGCGACGCGCCAATGCCAAGCAGAAGATGGAAGAGAATCATCAGCGCGAGATGCTAAGCAAGCAATTGGAGGCTACTCTGCTGCCGGCGGCTAATTTACCCAGCACCACCGCTAGCAATGCAGTGGAGCCCAATACATCCTATGCGGCGGTGGTGGCCGGCGCCACACCGAAGGCTCCCAGTGAAAGCAAAGAGGAGCCGGCGCAGAATGAGGCTGTGCCATCAGATGCTACGGAAACCATTGGGACGGCGTGTAAACGAGGAGCGGAAATACTTAATCCGGGCCCGCCGTCTGCACCGGCTCCGGGACTTGCGCCTCCGGTCACCGAACCCGACCCCACAGAGCACCTGAGTCCGCATTTGGTGGACACCAGTGAGGTGGCAGGCCAAATTCTGCAGGTTAGTAAAGAGAAAAGGTGAAATGTTGAGCAAACATTAACATTATTCGTCTCTTTGCAGATTGCAAGTGGGCTGTTCCATTTCTGTTTGATCTCGTCCAGCTGCACGCTCTACACGTGGGGCAAGAACCTGGAGCACCAGCTGGGCACCGAGGACAAGGAGCGGCGGGCCGTGCTAAAGCCCTCGCCAATCGACAGCATCGAACGGCCAATGTACGTGGACTGTGGAGCGGACTTCACGCTGGTCATGACCACCGATCATATGGTGCGCGCCTTTGGCGGCAACTCGAACGGCCAGTGCGGCCGGGATCTGGGCGCCAGTTTGGAGAGGATGCGACAGCGGGTAGTGTGCCTGCCGACAACGAAGCGGCTGATGCGTTTCGAGAGCCAGTGTGTGGAGGCGCCGGTGGAGATCAATTTGCCGAGGCCACGCATAAGGCTGGACCATGATCCAGTCCGGTATCTGAAGGTTATGCCGCCGTATCAGCCGCATTTTCTGCAGCCGGCGAACATTAGCTTCGATCAGCAGTACTCCGTGGGTACAGGTAATTACAAGAGCAGCACGGAGCCGGCGGCCACCGGGCAGGACTCGGATGATATGCTGAGCAGCCTGGAGAACCTCAGCCAGAACGATGCCAGCTTCTCGTACAATGTCCCGGCGCTGGGCGGCGATGCCAACAGCTCGCTGGACCTGGACTACACGCCCGAGGAGCAGAGCTACGTGCCGCTGCCCGAGCAGGGCGGAGGCGTTCCCGTCGCAGTGCAGCAGCAGCTGCTGGGTCAAAATGATGACGAAGATGCCAGCACCTTTACGCCCAGTAGCGATGGTCTGGAGGAGGCTTCGGTGCAGCAGCTGCGCCACTACATCCACTACTGTCTGTACGTCTTTCACGGCCTGTACAATCCCGACAAGATTGGCGAGTGCGCCCGTCCAAATCGCAACGAGTATCGCATTCGGATCTGTATGCTCAACTTTCGGTTCGTTGAGGCCTTCCGGCTTTGCCTGCAGAACTGTGACTCCGCCCAACGCACACTCAAGCTTTTCGAGTACTTTAGCAAGGACACCGGGTATGTGCCGCTGCGGCGGTCTGACCTCAAGCACCTCATCTACCACCTGTGTCTGCATTTCCTGGAGCGCAAGTTCGATATGCTCGAGTGCGAGCGCTTTTTTATGGGCGATCTGGACTACTATCTGCTGGAGCTGGCCTATGTCTTCTACTTCAACAACAATAACTCGACGTTGGAGCAGAATCTCAACCAGAAGTTCAAGCACCTAATGGCAGCGGCGGCGGACGAACAGCAGCAGCAGCAGCAGCTGCAGGACACCGATGTCATCTTTGATAGCTTTACGGTCAAGTTCAAGACGATCCTGTGCCAGCGGCTGCTGAGCTACTCGGACTGCGAGACTGCCAATTAGCAGTGGCTCTGCCCAGGAGTTCCGTTCCCAGTTCCGGTCTTGAATCCTGGTCTCTTCCGTTCGGCCCGCATCAGTTGAGGGGCCTCCTCGTCGTCATCTTGTCTTGTGTTATGTGTTTTGTTTGTAAGTTGAGTCCGGGAACTGGGGACTGCCCCCTTATGTGTCCCTACTATATATACACACACCATAATTGTTGTTTGCGGTTATTTATATGTACATCAAAGGCTTTTTATAGCGCTGTTATTTAAAGAAAATATTTAAGACAAGCAAATTGTTTAAAGAATCCAATTTTTGTAACGCTTTGTTTGCTGCTTTTTAATTGTTTACTCAATAAACTAAACTAAAAAAACGAGAATGTAATCCAAAACTGCTCATCATCGAACAGATCAAAAAGGAGGCTCTGCAAGATATACACCATACATATTTTTTTTTGTTTCTTATTCGATATTCAGCTTGTGATTTGCAATTATTTAATAAAACCAGAGTAGAATTAATATAATTATATACACATATATATGATTAACAATAAAGTACGTTTATATAAAGAATCCGTCGCTACAGTTTGAGTTTAATGTTGTCCGTGGTCCAGCGCTTGCTCTGCAGCGATTTCAGGGCATTCTCGCAGTAGAACTGCTCCTCGGACCTCTCCGGCAGCGAGTCCTTCAGCTGCAGCAGCTCCTGCTGCTGCTTCAGCCCGGCCATGGCATCGATCACAGCCTTGATGCACTTCACCCGCTGCGCCAGGGCCAGCTTCTCCACCGTGTTGCCCATTTTGGAGAGGAACAGTTGGAGCACGGTTGAGGGCGCTTGCAGCTCGTACAGCCGGAGCACGGCAACGTTAGGTCGAAGCTAATGTGGAATTGCTTGGATTTCAAGGGATGCCAGCTGGGCACGCGCTCAAATATGCACTCCAGGTCCGCATAGGCCTGGGCTTGCGCCCGCTCGTTGAGCGCCGTCCACTCGTACTGCGCCGGCGAGATCTGCTGGTCGGCGGCAAATCGTTGCGGCGATACTGGCTTCAGCATATCCTGCTCCTTCCAATTGCTGTTCGCCTGGCAGCAGGCATAGAGCACCTCGACGGGTGTGGCTCGATCCCGGAGCAGCTTGCCCACACCATTATCCTTCTCCAAAAGCTGTTGCATCTTCAAGGCGGCATGGAACACCTGTTCGTAGAGCGGAATAATCCCAACTCCTGCCGTAGAATATGCGTCGACCAAGCGCTGGAGCTGCTGTTTTCGGGCGGTCACATCCGGGGAAGATATGGCGGCCTGAAACTGCTTCAAAGCCGCCTCCTGGTGACGGCCGAATCTCTGCAGCAGATCTATATGGCTGCCCAAGTCGCCGGCTTCTCTTAAGTAACTCAAATACTGCTCCAAAGCCTTGGGTCGCTCCCTGAGAATGCCGTGGAACTGGACTGTATTCAGTGTTTTCTTGAGGAAGAGCAGCACAGCGATGACAGCATGGCCGCCGCCTTGGGCCAACAGGGTGTCCAGCAACTGACGCTTCTCCTGCAGGGACTTGAACATCTCCAACGGCGCCGTCTTGCCCTGCAAAAGTTTTTGAGCCGTGGCCTCCAGATTTGGACTGTACAGCGTGCTCTGGAGTTGGCGGCGCAGCAGCTTCAGCTCTTCCTCCGGCGACACGCCCTTGGGCAGGACACGGTCGTCCAGTGCCTGTTCTTGGAGCACCAGTTTCAGAGCTTCCTCGCTCAGAATGGACTTGATGGAGAGATTCAAAGTGGCGCTGTTATCGAAGCTAGCCTCCGAGATGGCATCGTCGGCGAGGATTCCATTGCTGGCCAACTCGGGGCCAAGGTCCACCTCATCCTCATCATCGAAGCTGAAGGCGGCTCGAGAGGAGCGGTTCCAATAGGTTTCGCTGTCAAGTTGCAGGTCCATTTGTTGTTTGTTTCTATTTTATTATTTATTATTGTTTTGGCCAATGTGACCTTGCAAGAGGAAAATACTAAAAGAGGTCATCTTTTTCAAAGCTTTCTGTTACAAAAGGCGGTCGCACTAAACCGGAAATTAAAAAAAATTACAAATTTTTGACGATTTTTCTTTATTTTTCCCATTTGCCAGGGATTTCTTTTTAATACTTTCTAACGTTACTTTTAAAATATACTATAATTCCCTTCATAAATTCAAATTTATTTGCCTTTTCCGCTACATTTATTTTAGCTTCTTCAAAGCCATATTTATCCAAGAATGCAATGCCTCTAATCTAGTATAGACACCAGGTTTATCCTTTAGAGCGCATCCTACGCCCCAGGACACAATGCCAACCAGTTCCTCCCGCCAAACCAACGGTCCGCCGGAGTCCATTTGGCAGGCATCCGTACCGCCCTTGAGATAGCCCGCGCACATCATCCGATCCGTCAAGGTCTTGCCCAATAGCTTTTTGCAAACAGCTTGATTGACGACGGGAACCCTGGCATATCTTAATTCATCCGATGGTGCACCATTAACAGACTCAAAGCCCCAGCCGGCAATCGTTGTAAATTGGCCATCGGCTACTTTCTTGGGATTTATCTTAATAGCCTTTACCTGCAAGCAGTAACCATAAGAAATTGAGAGATCAAAATGGGTAACTTGAAACCTTTTTCGAGAATGTCAGAGGTGTCTTCAATCGAATGACTCCAATATCATAGTCCATGGTCTTGGTTGTCCACTTCTCATGATAGTACAGATCGGAAATTTGATATATTTGACCATCTTGGGAGTCGCGCCTTGTTCCGCCAACTTTAACTCTGAGGAGAATTCGCGGAACTTTGGCCAGGCAGTGGGCTGCCGTTAAAATTGTGCGATTATCTATAATGGAACCGCCGCAATGGTGGATGCCATACAACTGAATGGACACTATGTACGGCACTTTGGCTATATCAGCTGGAAATCCACCGACTATGCGTGGATCGGGACGATTGTTTTCTTCAGTTAGACCGAAAGAGAAATGGACAAAAATTAAGATCCACAATAACAGGTTCATCTTTCGCACTTCGCACTAGAGAATCACATTAAATAAGGAATGTGCGGCTTTTAAAACAGACTTTAAGTACAAAAGAACGTGAAATAATGAGAGGAAAAAGCATTCCGATAAGTGGCCATTACTTTGTAATTAGGCGAGAAGTTTCGTTTATCTCACAGCTGTCTTGTGGCAGAAGATTTCCAGTTTGTTGCAAGACTAAAACTAAGCGTTGTTCGTGCCTGCAAGTGATTATAAATGTTATAACGATTTAAACTAATTAGGGTTTCGTAATAGGTGAAACAAATGTTTGGGAAAGAGTTTAGTATCAAGTTAGTTTTCCCGTAAATATGTTTGATTAATTATAACGGCCAAGGCGATATGGTAATTAACTAGAAGTTCTGGGTTCTGCTAGTTGGAACCCTTAAGATCTCATATTATAATTAGTGATGACAAACAAATTAATAACTCAGAAGGTATACAAAATGCTAATAACTAACTAATGTATTCATAGGTAGAAATCATTGTTGACATATGTGGTGAATTTGTTAATTAATAACGAATGTTGATAAACAGGTAAAAGTGGGAGATCAAGGTTTATTAACTTAATAAATGCTGCAAAATATAGGTCTATCTTGGGTCAAGTTATTTTATTATTTTTTATTCTAAGACTATTGGATATTTTGCAAAGTTATGACTAATTTAATAAATAAACAAAAAATAGTTTTGATATTGATTTAAATCTTTATATTGTCTTTAAAGCCAAACAAAAATATAAACTTTTTTAGCTATAGTTCTGCTATTTTTTATGTTTTGAATCTTTAACTGATTTAATGTCAATAAAAAGGAAAGTTAACATTTATTTATAACTTTATTTTTTGTTCATTAACAAACTTGGCATTCCAGGTAGAAATCTGAAACTCCCAATGATTCATTCCAAAAAGGCTCCCAAAATACATGTAGGTTCTCTCTCTTTAATTTATATCTTTTATTATTTCGAAACTTTAAAATAAAAGGAAATATCAAATATATAGTAATAGCAGCAGTCAAATACAGTAATACCCTAAATAAATAAGAATCCCTTTAGAATTTATTTATAACCCTTTTGTATTAACTAATTAATAACCAACCTTGGTAGCCAGGTAAAAGCCTGGCATAACCCATGATTCACACAATAAAACCGCTCGAAAAATATAGGTCTTTCTTCGGTCTAGATCTCTGTATCATTTTGACACTTTTGCGGCTATATCATCTGTCTTTATAATAATGGCCAAACTCGGTCTCTATTCATTGTTTGCCCAATTTGTTATCAAAGCACGACCCGTTTTCTCGAAAGAACGGACTCGGACTCGGACTCTCGCCGCTGATTTGCATTGGCTTGACCCATAAATTTGGAAATCAAACACCGTTTGATGGGCTATTCTAGTTTTACATACCAAAAACTTAACTTTGAAAGCAGCGCCAGCATGCTGCTGGTGTGTCTTTGCCAATAAAGTGGGCTATTCAGGTTTCCAGCTAGATCGGCAGATAGCATTGATCTTGCCGTGGGATGGGGGACGGCAGCAGCAGCAGCTGAAATCGAGTAAAAGTAAACATTGGAAATAAACCCACACGAAATGTCTCGGTAGATTTAATTTAAGCCGATTAAGCGGCTAGAATGGGAGAAAATTGGACAACAAACGATTTCACGTGGTGTACCTTATTAGTGAAAGTGAAAAATAAAAAACGACAGCGGACAGCGACAGTTATAAGCCAAAAAAAACCCATTACTACGCCCGGGCTTTCCTCGGACCAAGAGGCGTTAACAGGCCCATAAGAAAATTAATAGGAATCTTGGCCAGCAGCTATTATACCCGATGTTACCTGGCTAACAGAATAGCCAAAGAGAGCTGGGAAAGAGCGGAGACAGGTGCACATTGTTCTCGATCGTTGACCGCAATTACAATACTCTAACTACAGCCCAAGAGCCAAAGTCGGTGCCCCAAGACAAGGTTGCATCCCGAACACGTTCGAGTTGGGACCGACGATCTCCGGGGAGAGACTTGACTTTGTACAGGTGATATTTACCATGCTAACAATTTCTTTTTGTTTGCTTGAGATTCTCTTTGGGGGCTCCAAGCCTCCGTCTGCATCCCCAGCCACAGCCAGAGCCACACATCCATCGCCCCGAGACTTTCTTTTGTAAGAATTCCAAGTTCTCTCCACACAACCTGTGCAGGTTGCGCTCGGCTGTGCCCCGAAAGACAACAAAACCAGCCAGTCGCAGCAGCAGCTCCTCCAGAACTTCTTTATCTAATTTTTATAACAAGTCACTCGGCGGCATTGAAGACTTCAGTTCTGCGGCGACCATCGAATGGTCAAGTTCGGCGTTTTCTGGTGTCTTAAAATTCTGGTGGTGCTGCGAAAGTGTTTTGTTTCAGTGTGACTAAGCTAAAATTCGTCCGAGTCGGTGAAAGAATTCGGGAAAGACTGTATAAATAACTCCACTTGTTAATTAGGTAATTGTCCAGAAATCGATAGTCACATTAAGAGCTCTTTGGGCTTACTTTGGCTTTCAAACATCAGAATCTGCCGCATCACGGGAATGGATAGCATAACGCTTGTTATTCGCAATAACCACTAACTATATAACTATATGTATGAGGCATAGGCTTTGTAGGCCGTGTTTTTGTGTGTGTAGATACATATTATTTCTCGGGTTTTTCTCGGTAGTGAGTTCAAATCGAACCGCTATATACAGATATGATGAGCCTTTTGCACTAACTGCCGAGGAATAACTAAGAAAAATCCGGTTTATTTAAACGGCAGTGATCAAGCTGACGGATGACTATGCCCAGCATTGAAAAAAACGGAGACAATCATTCTGAATAAGTGAACCGAAGACCGAAGACCAAAGAGCGAAGACTGCAGTCTGCAGACTAAAAAGACCGAAGACTAAAGTCTGAGAAGGAGGAGGTGGAACAGAGGCTCCACAAAGCTGGGTGTGTGTGCGCAAAATGCAAAGGCCTCCGCGTTATACACATGTTCTCCAGACTTTGGGACCGTCCACGGATGGCTACAGCTTCCGTCAAAACATTAGCGAACATTAGGACGTCCGTTTTGGAATGGGTTGATGGATGATGTGACTTTGTCATAATGAAGTAACACATATTTCAGCATTAAAATGCAAGAAAAAATAAAAACAGAATGCAAACCTTTTAGTCAGGCATTACAAAACCATAAGATCCCAAGTGTTGCTAATCGATGGATATTACGAAAGCAATTTGTCGGTTGCCATAAAGGCGAAAATTGATGGAAAGAGTGAAAGATTCTGGAATAAAATTAATAAAAAAGTTACTAATTGCAGGACTATATATAAAAGCATTCTCTAAATTTCTTGGGCTCTATTTTTTGATTTGAATAATCTTTTAAAACCTAAATCGTTAATTAAGTCTTACGAAAGCCATTTCTTTTCATCAAGTTCTTAATGTTTTAACATTGCAATTATGTATTAAACCGCAAATCACCAAAACTGCTGCTAATCGTTGGATTTTATAAAAGCCAAATCAAATCGCTGATTTTCCCATGAGCCGATAATTGCCAATATTTATTGAAAATTTGGCAAAACCTTAGATTAATGTAACAGTGTGATATCTACCGTTAAATTTGCTGCCTGAATTTTCGGTGACTAAAGAAATGAAGTCATTAACACATTCAGTATTCAGTCAGAATGGTGAAAGTTTTTCTTACATTTTGGCGGAACCGCTTGTTGATCTCCGAGTCTCGGATTTCTATTGACTCTTTTGGCTTTTTGGGGTGTAGATCTTTTAATTACATCATGCATTTGGAAATAGGCTGAATGTGAATGGAATTGAAGTCGGTCAGAAGTCTGTATAGTTTGTAGTCGTCGTCGTCGTCGCATTTGAAAATAGAAAATAGCAATTAAGAGAAAAAGAAATAAAATCGCGTTAACTGTGCTGATCAGTAAAATAAAAGAAAGAGTTTTTTGGAAAGTGCTAAACAGCAATAAAAAAGGGCAGACTGAGTGATGTGTTTATTAATTGTTTGAATACACAAAGACCCGAAGGATCTGGCACAAAACGAGAAGTATTATCTTGTTTAAATATTGGTTATTGTTGTACAAATAATTATCTATTATGTTTGCAATATTACAAACCTTTAAAGTTTCCTTTAAGCACCATACATAGTATATACTAACTCCTACTGTTAAATTAATTCCCCTTTGGGCATCTTGTATTCCACTTACGAGTATCCCAAATATTTCTGCTCCCATCCCCTTATTTGGTAATTGTCGAAATTCCTGGCCCGAAAGAACGACCATCATTTAACAGTAATTTAGGCAATATAAACGACTGACTCGCCGCACTAATCGATTGTGATCAGCAGCGACACAGTTAGGCGCGGTGCTGGTGCTGGTGCTTTGTGCTGGTGCTTTGGTGCTTTGGTGCTATTTCCTCCTGGCATCCATCGCATCCGAAACCACACCAAAAGCCGGTTGGGATTGGGTTTCGGTTTCGGCATTTGGGTTCGACTGGGACCTGATCGCTGCGGGCGCAGCGAACGACCCATACATATGGTATGTCTATGCTCGGCAAAACAGCTTTTTGACGATAATCATTGACCCAATTCTTCTGCCGCTTTCTACAAGATTTTGTACAATAACATGGTCATGGACTCGTTATAATGCAGCTTCCTGAGCGTCCATTCTTTACATGGCAATGATATATGTGTGTATGGTATGGTATATTCTTATGCTACGCTCATGTGCATCGGACCCAGACATTTTCCGTTTTGGGCGAGAATCAAATGTGGAGGGGAAAACAAACACTGAAAACACCAGAAAACCTACAAAAGTCTTTCAAGCATTTTATATCTAATTAAGTTCGCTTTGACCGGCGTATGAATCATATTAACGGTATGGCTATCTAGTCCTATAGTCTTCGAAAAGAAAGATCAGTTTTTGGACAGCGTCGGATTACCGCCGCCAGAGTGTGTGTCTGCTGGGTGCGTAGTCAGTCGGGCGTTTCTTCTACTCCGACATTGGGGGGATCCATTACAGCCAGACTTTACTTTTTTCTGCACACAACCGACTACTGGCTATTCATAGAACATAACGGTAAAGCTAAAGCATCCCGGCCTTAGAATGTATATGAATTTATGAATGTAATTTATTAAAACAGTTACGGTGTGTTAATTGATGGCCAGCAATAAGTCGAGCTTCAAGTGGGTTCCCAAGCGGAAATATTTAAACGGAAAATTTATTTACTTAAAACGGAAAGGGTGGAGAGTGTTTCTTTGTTTCTAATTGAAACGACTTGAAGAATATTTCTAGATTAAATAAGGGTTACTATGTTTGTTTTCTTTCTGAATCATATCTTACAATTTCTTTAGCAAAACTTATTATCGATAGGATTTTCAAGTTTAATAAATATAAACTATAAACCAAAATATGGAAATAGTAAAACCAAGAACATAATTGCTTTTTATGCTAAAAAGAAGATCTTTACTTTTATTAAAAAATCATTCTCTGCCATTTAATTCTTTTTGTAAATTGTTAAAAGACAACCTTAAATACCTAAAAAAAAACCTAAAGATAGTCTTTAAAATTAGAAACTCAACATAACATATACTTCCTATGAAAAAGGCACAGAAGCCAAGCCCCATCATCAGTTTCCAATGGCTACACTTGACCAGCCGGATCGTAATGTTATTCCCTATAATCGAATTATTGCTCTGCATCATGTGTTTGTGTTAATAATTTTTTTCGAAATTGTTAAGGTTCGGTTAGGGTACGGTACTTGCACCACTCTAAAAAACAAAAAATGAAATGAAACTCCAGACTTGGCCAAACAAGTTCTACATGGTACTTGGCGAAAAATTAGAGCTCATGACCCCTTGATAGTCTTGATAGTCTCTCTCTCCGCCAGGCACAACCGTCAATCATAAGCGATGACCATTAACTCGGCTGTTGCGCAAGAGTTTAACTCCAGCGGACCAGAAAACTCCAGCGGGGACTGGTGGAATAGTGCACGGGGTCATCGACGTGAGCGCGAGCTCTCGGTCTCCGCAACGGCGCTTTACGGGTCCATGGCCATGGCCATGGCCGTGATATTGTCTTTCCCGCGGGATCTTCTATAATTCGCGTTACGCCTTATGGCAAACAAATTAATTTGAGGTGATTTAGTCAGTGCCTGCGTACGTATAGTAGTCGATCGGCTAATAAAAAGATGCTATATAAACCAACAGTGGGGGACTAACTAACTTTAAGATAGTTTGTTTAATACAAAAAAAAAGAGAGTAGATTGGCTTGGAAAGTCTAAAATTAGTATTAGAAGTAATTTTCTTGGCTAATAAAAGAAGAAGAAGATCAGGGAAGGATCATTACGTATATGTGGTAAAGAAATTGCAAATGAAATAAATTATAACTACTTTAATTATAGATTTATTGCTTAAACCAACATACAAGAACAAGCTCAAATTAAGCCATTTAGCTTAATTAATGTTTTGTTTTAGACAAAATCCTGACATTTAATTGGAACAGGAAGACGTTAACATTAAGAAACTCCCTTGACTCTTGCAGGTGCCCCACAGTGATACTCGTAAAATGGCCAAGATTAACTTAATGAGGCAACTCATTCTGGCCCTAATGATTTACAGTGCCGCCACCGCCAAGGAGCACCTGCGGATTCGCAGATTAGCTGCGGCGGAATCGGCCACAGAAGCCCTACCCAATGCCAGCCAAGTAATCCAAGCGTCCGAGGAGGCCAGCGAGGCCCAAACCGAACTGCCAAGTCAAGAGGCTTTGTCTCCTGCCACCGAAAAAAATAATAATAAAACCGAGACTGTGGCCAAAAGTCCAGTGCCGGCGGAAAATGTGGAGACTCGTAACTCCGCATACGATTTGCCGGCCAATTCAGATCAATCCAGCAGCGCTCAGGGCTCCGATGAGGATAGCATCTACTACGACAATGCTCCCGTGGAGTGCCAGCCCGAACTGGTGGGCTTTGAGATCGTAACCGGGTAAGATTTGTGCTCCATATCCCTTCTGGGATGGTAATTAAACGGGCTTAATGGCTTACCTTACCCCACCTCGTTAGCTATGTATTCTCTGCTCCCGAAAAACTGATGGATTCGCAGCCGGGCACGCTGATGCTCACCGATTGCCTGGACACCTGTCGGAAGAACAAAACCTGCCAGTCAGTGAACTACGAGACCGGGCTCTGCGTGCTCTTCTCCGCCCATGCCGATCAATTACCGGGTAAGCTACTTACACAGGCCTTAAGTAAACTGGAAGAGCCTCGTTAATTACGGATATATGTCGTACTCATCGGTACTCTTCGTATTCTTCGTAGGCGCCCTAACAAAGTCGCAGTTCCCCGTGTTCACAATCTATGCCCAAAAATCATGCCTCTCGGTAAAGCCCTGCTCCCGGGCCTGGTACGTCGATCGTGTGCAAAATTACAAGCTCAAGACGGAAGTTAAGCGTACCGTGTCGCTGGCGTCCAGACGAGAGTGCTTTGAACTTTGCCTGAGCGAAACAGAATTCACATGCAGGTAAGACTGAACTGAACAGAACCATTTTACTGGAGTGGCTTTACTAGCTGCTATCTTTTTTGTTTTTTGTCGACGGTCGTTGTCTCCCCTTCTTGACATTTAATTCGGGCAGGCGAAAGATAGCCCCACCAAGCCCGCTTTAATTGTTCCATAATAAAAAAAAAGAGGCAAGTGTAAATAAGCTGCTCTTTCATTTCAATTTTCCCCCCTCATCTTAGATCGGCCAATTATGATCGCTCCTCTGGCGCCTGCGAGCTAAGCGAGTTGGATCGCCTTACCTTGGCCGGGTCACAGGCCTTCCAGATCAGCGAGGGAACCGATTACCTAGAGAATCACTGTGTTGACGAACCGAACAAGTTGTGCGAATTCAAACGTCTGCCGGGTCGCATTCTGAAGACAGTGGACTCGGTTTATCAGGAGGTCAGCAGCATTGACGAGTGCCGGGAGTTGTGCCTGAACTCACCTTATAGGTAAGTCGATCCACAGATGTATCTTATGAGTATCCTTATGTTAGACAAACTGAAACTCAAAATAAGACCCTTTTAGGCTTTACATTTCTACTAACAATCTTTTAGCCTTTATAAAAATAGCTTACAAATTCGAATATTCTCTTAGTTTTAATCATATTAACATCATATCCCCTTTTTTTTATTTTCCCAAAATTTACTCCTTGCTAGGTGCCACTCCTATGACTACAATGACACCGGAGACATGGTTTGCCGTCTCTCCCATCACAGTAGAGCCACCCTGGCCGATGTACAGGAGCCTTTCCTCGAGGTGCCCGAGGCCTCGACCTATGAGCTGACCTCCTGCTACAATGTTACCATTGAGTGCGGCGGTGGCGACATGTTGGCCCGCATTCGCACCTCCAAGCTCTTCAACGGCAAAGTGTACGCCAAGGGTTCGCCCAAGTCCTGCTCGGTGGATGTGAAGAGCGCCCTGGACTTTGAGCTGCGGATGAACTATCACGATCTGGAGTGCAATGTGCGACAGAGCACGGCCGGTCGCTATGTTAACGACATCATTATCCAGCACCACGACATGATTGTGACGTCCTCTGATTTGGGCTTGGCCCTGGCCTGCCAGTACGATTTGACCAACAAGTCGGTCAGCAATGGCGTTGACCTGGATGTGCGCGGTGATATCATGCCGGCTCTTTCGGAGGAGGTCATTGTGGAGTCACCGAATGTTATCATGCGAATCACATCGCGCGATGGCTCCGATATGATGCGATCCGCCGAGGTGGGCGATCCGCTGGCCCTGAAGTTCGAGATTGTTGACGAACAGAGCCCGTACGAGATCTTCATTCGGGAGCTGGTGGCCATGGACGGTGTGGATAACTCGGAGATTACGTTGATCGACTCAAATGGCTGCCCCACTGACCACTTCATTATGGGGCCCATCTACAAGGGATCGGTTTCCGGCAAAATGCTGCTCTCCAACTTTGATGCCTTCAAGTTCCCCTCAAGCGAGGTGGTCCAATTCCGAGCCTTGGTAACGCCGTGCATGCCTAGCTGTGAGCCAGTCCAGTGTGAACAGGAGGATACCAGTGGAGAGTTCAGGTCCTTGTTGTCTTACGGCCGCAAGCGCAGATCGCTGAATACAACAGGTGAGTGAAGCTAAAGACCTATTTAAATAATTAAATATAAATATAAAAATACCAAATATTAAACAATTCTCTCCAATACGAACCTTTCTCCATTCCAAATACAGATGATCAGCCCAGACCACGACGGGACATTGAGGCAACCAAGTCCAAGAACACACCCAGCGATATGCTGCTGGTGCAGTCCATTCAGATAACGGATAAGTTTGGATTCAAGCAGGATAAACAGGAGAGCGGGGACTTTTACGATGGAAATGAAACCACCTTTACGGCCAACGAAGAGGGTCATGGATTCTGCGTTAACGCCATTGGTAAGTGCACTCTTTTAATAGCCATCCAGCCAGCTAGCTGAAACCACTTAAAATTCCTGCCACAAAAAGAAAAGAAGGATTTTGATTCGATTTTTCGATTCTCGAATGAAAGTATATGCTACAGCATGCGTTTAACTTTTCTCCCCAATTAGGTCTTATTACCGCTGCCACCATTTTCTTGCTAACCCAGTTGGCCGTGATCGCCATTTGGACGTACTGCTATCAGCGCCGCCAGAAACTGCAGCCGTATCAGCATTCATACTAAGAGCACAGAGCACAGAACAGATTCGAATCGAATGCATATTCATATACTTACAGCATTAACGTCTAAGCTTCAAAAGGTGCAATCAATATTTACGCAAAAGTTATGCTAATTAATAACGAATACCCGTCGCCCTGATACCACATCCGATCCGTACCGCTATTAGCCTTATCTAGTCAGTGCACGATTTTAGAGAAATGAAATTAATGTGTGTCTTGTTCGGTGGAATTCAGATTGTTTGCATTGCAGCCATGGCGTTTTTTTTATTTAGTAACACTCGTAACACTCTCTCTCTGGTGTGTGTTAGGTTTGAGATTTCCGCGATTCCCCAACTTGCAAAGGCAGTTCGACCGACGACACTGGCATTGAACTCCCTTTGCGACTTCGGAACTACGCCGGTTGACATTTGTAAAAACTAATGCATATTACACTTAAATCCCTCATCTGTATCTGCCTTAGTCTAAGCTTAAGCAACCTAATTTATTACATATCAATAGCTGTTTAATGTTTGCATTGAACCCCCCTCCCTTAATTTTATGGAACGAAACTCATTTTATTATTATTAAACCTTAAGATTTTTAATGAGCTCTCTGTGTGATTTTCTGGGCTTAAGGGGGCGAAGAGAATGCATACTAAATAAAATGAATTACAAATTTACGTGCCTTCGTTTTCTGATTTGGGACTGGCTCTACTTTTTCTTGCAGCTATAAATATGAAATAACAAAAGTAATTGCTTGGATTTGCGATTATAAATATGGGAAAGGTAAGGAAGTTAGTACCCACGCATAACGAATTGTGCGAATCAAGACTTGGAATGCAGACACCTGCGAATTATTATTTATACTTCAATAAAACTTAAAATGCAGCCACAACTGTAAAATACAACTCAAGGGCCTTGAATTTCCAGGAACATGCTCACTTAGAGTCGCCCAAAATGCACGACACACACTCTTGGCAGATGAATCCTCCTCCTTGGTGGAGGCAGTCGAGGCAGCGATTCACTTTTCCATGTGGGCAGCAGAAAGGAAGGTCCAAATGTCGTGCTTCTTTCCCCCCAGGTTTCCCAGGTTTGAGGCGACGGCAGAGGCGACGCGACTCAACGTCCCATCTTCATTATGGCCATGTGGATGGTACACCTGTATGAAGATTCAGCAGCAGCAGCTGTGTGAATCATGCAAATAAATGCACCCTCGGCACAACAGGAAACAGGCTTCGTGCAGATTTGTATCTTTATCTGCTGGAGGAACGCTCGCTGCTTGCTTGCTAGCTCACTCGCCTGTATTGCTTGCATACGGGAAAGTGACTCCTGTCCGCCAGTCCGCCAGTCCGCCTGTCACCTTCATCCTCTCATCCTCATCTCATCTTTGCCTCCTGGCAGTTGACGGAATTCCTCTCAATTAATTTACTTAGCATTGCATCTTCAACGACACTATATACCTGAAGTAGGTACCACTCGTACTTGAGAGCGCCACGGAGATTTTATATCGCTGCGGTACTTAGCGCTAAGTTGTGGTTCTTCTATAGAACATAATCTGGAAAGATTCTTAATTAAGGCATGCATGCAAGGCGATAAAAATGAATGTACGTTAGATTTGTAATGATGGTGGTGCCGTGGCTATTTTCCTCGCTCAATTAGAGATTCCCCAGTGTCGATTGTGCTCCGTCAGCACACGAAATAATTGGTCCTCCAGTGCTCTGCTCGGCGCTGTTCTCCTTCTGCCCCGAGCACCACTGTTCCAGCAGCATTCGTGCCAAGAATTGATCACATATGCAGAAATTAAAATACATCACGTTCGAAGGATGCATAAGAGCTCTGCTCGAATGAGCATTATTGCTGCCCAAGGTGGCACAGCACAGGTGGCAGCCAGTAAATGGAAGATCATATATCACAATCACAGTCGTAAAATCGCAACTTGGCTTAATACTCTGCTCTTAACCTATTATTTTGGGAGAGTAAATCTAGAGGAAGAGTTCAAGTTAGATTTAATTGGCAAATAAAAATAGTCTTTTTGTGGTCAATAATTACAAAAATCGATAATATAATGCTGGAAAAAATAAATCTCTTTGTAAGTTAAAGTATTTAACACAGAGTTTCAAGTGAACTTTCTTTTTCTTTATTTTTTTTTCTTTCAAAAGAATGTTTTAGAAAATTGTAAAGCCGATTTTAAGCTACACAGACATTAGTTAAATATTTAAAAGAAAGGCGCGTCATGTCGTAATCATTTAACGTCATTATATCTTATAAAAAAGTACACAAAAAACGGCTAAAAACACACACACTTTTAACTGGGGTTTTTTTTTAGCCTAATTCGTTTATACACATACATACTATATTATTATTTTGGTCGTACCTATATATGCAACCCAATATATATATATAAATTTATTATTTTTACAGTAGGAAAACATGTACTTAAACTATATATATATATATATATGAATTGATACAATTTGTATACTATATCCTCTTCACGTATAAATAAAATAATGAAATAAAATAATTAAAAACAGTCGGCACTGGAGTTACCTTTGCCATTCGCCAACCGCGTTTACTATATATATTTACAGCAGACTCTCCTCCCCATGGCGTTCTGACTCGGACTATATAAGCGTTTCAGTAATTTGGAACCGACACTGACTGACGACGATTATTATGGCAACATCAATTAGGGCTACGAATCCGAATAGATAATGCATCGCTTGTTCTTGCCAACAGAAGCCAGCATATTGCTGTTGGGGCTCCAGCTGACGGCATTTACAGCAGTGCTGTTGGAAATAGAAGAAAATATTATATTATTAATATATTATATATGCCCCATTGTTATTTCTTAGTTTAAGATACAATTTAATGGCTTTTTTTTATAGGCAAAACCAAGTACTTATTAGTTCCTATCCCTCACCTGTGCCCCTTTAGAGTAGTTTCCAGGAAACCATTCACATTCCAAATATATATGGCGCCATCCGCTGATCCACACGCGATCTTTAGGCCGCTCGAGTTGAAGGAAGCCCGAGCGAAATCACAGCTGATTTTAAAGTGTTCGTTTCTGTTGGAAGATGAAACTCGAATATATGATATCTTAAAGATATAGAAGATATGAAAACACTTACGTAAACGTGGATATAACTTGATTTTTGCGTAAATCTAATAATTTAATAGTATCATCTCTTACAGAGCATATGAGGTAATTGCAATCTGTTGAACAAAACATAATCTTATATAATTTTCTAATAGGAAATCGAAGCACTTACCCTTTGACAAATCCAAGGAAGTGATTTTGGCCGGCATTAGGACATCATCTGCCTGCTTTTCGGTGCGTATGTCCCAAAAACGTATCTTCTTGTCGTAGTGCCCGCTGATGATCGTTGATCCCAGGCTATCGGTGGTCACCAAATCATTGCAGCTCGATCCCGCAAATTTGGTCTCTATACAGGCGATGCTGCGCAAATCCCAGATCTTTAGAGTGCGATCATGGCTTCCGGTCACCACTTTAATGGGCTCTTGGACATATTTGGCGGCCATAACTTTACCACTGTGACCCGTCAGCGTGTGCTGCAAAATAGTCCCGAAATTTCGGTATAAAACAGTTAGCGCTAAAAAATACGTTACAGGGCACAGCAGTAGCCAGCATCTTAAACGAAAAAAAGCTAATCTTAACCCAGTCAGAGAGACATAGAGATATGGGGACATGGACCGCCAACACCTTTTCTGGCATTTGTCGTCTGTGTATGTCTGTAAGTACCTTCCACCAGAAACCGGCTAATTACGCCAGCTAAGTATCTTTCACTAGAACGGCGTGCAATTAAAAAAAAGTGTCCGCTGGCAGACATTTAATTGCGGCGTTAAAAACTCGGATCTTAACTCCGCTGGAAATTTATTGACATAGGTCGCTTGGATGGATTTCTGTAGCCGGGGCAATGGTAATGTCATCTTACAGTTCTTCCTAACCCAGAGAGTTACACATACTTTACTATATGCACATATATATACTATATATATATGAATGAGAGTCATTGACACCTGGTGGCAAGGGGACTCTTCGCTGGTTCTCTCGTTCAAAGAACTGTTAATTCTTGAATATTTATCTTACAACTTAGAGGCATGACATCAAGAAACCAGATTAGATAAAAATACAACTTCCCGGGGATCAGGAGAAATGTCTGATTTATTATCAGGAAGCTGTAGGCACTTAAATGAAATAATTGGGGGAAAATATTTATATAGAGGAGGAGGTAAGATAAGAAATCTCAGGGGCATGGGTCTGCTTCTTCAAGGTCTTCTAATAAACCATTTAATACATAAACATCTTAGGGTGGCCCCTAAAATATACAATTTTTCTCTCTTAATTAAAGAGCCTCGTCGTCTCCAGCTCCAAGTCCGAGTCCGATTTCCAACCGGCAACCGGTCAAGTCGAACGGTCAATGTACGCGCAGTGTGGCTTGAAGCGCAGTCAAACATGTTTGACTGGAGCACCAGCTCTCCTGTGGGCTTTGGAGAACTCTGGAGAGAAGAGCAAAGAGCTGGAGCAAAGAGTATATCGAGTTGGTGAAAAGATACATCGGTTCCTACCAACAAACTAATAACATAGATTGAGGGAGCTACCTCTCTCTTAAGGGGTTTGTTTGCCACCAAAACATGTTGTCAACGAAACCGGTGGCTTCAAAATTCTGCAAGCCACTCCGCTCCGCTTGGGATCGGTGGTATGCTGCGTGTGAAATGTCCTCCTTTAAGTAAGCTACAAAGTAAGGAAAATATATGTCCAGCGTAATGAGGCTCCACGAGTGAAGCTATTGATTTAATGCTAATTATTATTATTATGGTGTTAGGAGGAACAAATCACAGGAGCTGCTAAATTTATAAGTACCTATCCTAGCAAGAGCTTATAAACCTGTCTTGACTCAAAAACCTGATCAATAATAATAGTTTATAAGCCCTTTCCTCTTGGAACATGTATAACTAAGAGCCGTATTATGATATAGAGATGATTAAGAAATTATAGACTTTGAATATATGGAAAGGTTGTTACTCCTAAGGTAATCCTAAGTGTTCTGATCTATAAGCTAATAAAGTTATTATTAGTAGCCCTTTCAAAGAAGGAAATAAATATTATTATTTAATGAAATATTCCCTATATTTAAAAATATATTCAGAAAAATAGGCAAATAATTGGGAAACTATAAATATCATTGATATAAATTGAAAATATATCAAAGTTTGTATACTTTCTATATTTTAGATGTTACTTTTGCCAATAATTAATATAGGAATTAATCTGTAGATACTATATTATCAATTATTTGTCAAGATATTGGAACTAGTGGGTTCTGTGTTTTTTTTTATAGTTTTTTTTTGTAGATATGATAATATCGCCAACAATCAATGGAAACTAATGCATTATTCTAATAATCAATGGGAAAATCCCAAATAACTTAAAGCTTGTTATATGGAAAATGATAAGAATTTGGCCATTATATATATCTATCTATTATTCAAGTCACGCACAATATCATTTAATTTAGTTTTTAGGTATATATACAAAGTTCAGACAATAAACCACTATTAAAATTGATAGAAAGCCTCTCCTCAGCTACCACCAATTACTTTCGGTTGAGCTATGAATCTGCTAATTAATGTTAAATGGTCCGAATAACATTCTGGGCGATGCCAAGTGCGGATGCGGGATGCGACGAATTGGCCACAAAAAAAAAAGTGAGGCCCAAGCATAAATGATAATAACCCGGCAATCAGATGACTGTTTTGATCGCATTGTGGCCAGAGGCCGTACAAGTCAGTGTGCTCATTTTAATGCTGCAGTGCAGCACTGTGCAGATCGGGCGCTATTCTTCAGTTACAGTTTCCAGTTGTGCGCAAAAGAACCGTTTAAATGTCAATCCAGAAATACCAGTTAGAAGCGTCGTCGTCGTCGTCGCGCAGGCGGAGAAGCAGGAAGAACTGCACTTGTATGTTTGTTGGTTCGCATGCGGACGATGTGCAGCATAAATGGATGGAGTGGCTGCGGACCGGCGGATCTCGCCTGACCAGGCCGGGTGGAGATGAACCTTGGGGTAAGGAAGATAATGCGCCGCTGCCTCAATTCAGGCCAACTTTGTGCATCTGTATGTTTGGCCAGTTTGGTTTTCCTTCAAGCTTTCATCGGCGGCGACTTTTATTTATGACCATCAATCGAAATTGATTTCCCGATAAACATTCTCAAAAATATCCATTTAATGCGCCTTATAGGATAAATATGTCAATTTCTGGGTTATTTTTCCAGTTGATTTTGTTTACTCAATATCGTCTAGTCTAGAGGGAAATGTTATTTTTTCTTTTTTAAATTCCTGAATAGCCAATATTTGCACACTTTTCCCAGAAAGCTTTTAAGAAATCATGGAATCTCGTATGAAATTGATAAATTTATTTAATATTGCCTAGCAATTTGTGTATTAAATGAAAGGTAAAAATACTTCTAAAGGTTTCACTTCTTAAGAAAATTCCCAGGAACTCTGTGTAGCCAGGGCATAAAATCATTTTCTCCTCCATTCATCTGAAGCCAGAACGATGAGAGGGAGAGGGACCTACAGCAGCATACGGACATATAATAGTTAAAGTGCTTTATTTACTATATCAGTAAACACATTCAGCGTCTCTGTAATGTTTACCCGCTGGCCTGTGTTTACTTTTCGCCTTTTTTCCGAGTTAGAAAGCGGCAAACATGCAAAATTTATTTATAAACATTGACATTGGTATGCCTGTGTCTGCCTTAAGTTAATACATATACAGAGACAGAGGGGTAAATGGATAAACAAAGGCGCAGAAAAAGAATATCACGAGGGCTGAAAATTCTTTATAAATCAGGGGCATCAAAGAAGTCCGTTTTTTGATCGGTATAAACAAGGGAATAACAATAGAAAAGGAAAGTGTGGTTAGTCTTCCATATTTGAGATACATAATAATTGCAATTAGTAGATTCCTTTAGCGAGCACGCATTACTTTCTTGTTCTCGTGTGAACACAACAGACCATTGAATTCTAATTTCAAAATTTACATTTTTCCTAGGGAAAAAGGGTCACCGACGAAGAAGAAGGTACTGAAAAGTAGATTATCCAGCTGTCAAAGCATTGCGGAATATCTCCATCATTTTGATAATTAATGCTCATTGTCTTATTTTTTAACCGTCATACTTCCCACACAACCGCACGAATATGTTTAGTTTTGTTCATAAATATTACTAATTATTACACTAGGCTATCATTTTACTTACCCTAAGTCGATTATCCATCACCGTCCATACCCGAGCACCGTAATCATTGGAGGTGCCCAATATATAGGCGCCGGTGGAATCGAAATCCACCGAATTGATGCCGGCACTGCTGCCGCTTAGAACGGCGCGTGGTTCGGTGGAATCTATAATTAAAAAAAATATATTTATACATTATTAATTTATTAAATATTATCCACACTAAGCAAATACTTAAATAGCCGTAAAATGATATTAAATATAGATTTCAATTATGACATTTTAATGTTATTTGTTCTATTTTTATGACAATTTATAGTAAGCATGGCCATTCGATTCTTCTTTCGATAGAGACACCTTAACAAAACCAACTATTAATCAATATTCTTTAGATCCATTAATTTACCATAAATCAAATCCGAAATTTCATGCATCTGTCTTTAAGATGTATAAAGTACAATTTATATTGGACCTACCATAACATACTTATCATAGTTAGCTAGGTATTCCCCCAATATCACCCGGTAATAACCGGATATTAAGATCCCCTACAGTTCCGCTTTTATTTAATTAAATTCTTTAGAAATATTGAAGACAAATTAAAATGTTAACTCACTTTTGCCAATATCCCAAAGTTTCACTTTGCGATCCGCACCACCGGTGGCCACCATACGCTCCACGGGACTCCAGCGCACCGCATGCGATTCGTTTTCATGCGCCTCAAATTTCATTAGGATCTTGGTCGGATTGGCCTGACCCATATAGCCCGTGGCCTTCAGGGCATCGATGGAAGATCGGGATGTTGGGTCACCAACCTCGCCGCCTGCTGTAAAACGAGCGCTAATATATTCATTATCATCGAGACCTATGGCTTCCATGGCGCCATTTATTGTGGCCTCGTCGAAGTCCTCGTCGCCAATGATTCCGCCAACGAACTGGGCAGGACTGGTGGAGTTGCGTTGCAGCGAGGCTGCACCGGGCGACGATGATGCTGGAACGTTGCCGGACGACGAACTGGGCTCACGGACGGCGTCCTCAAGGTCACGTTTCAGTTTGGCCGAACGTTTCCTGAAAATTGACGGCAGTCTTTTTCTAGATATTTTTAAAAACGGTTATACATTTATATTGAACCAAAAAATCAAAAGGATCAAATCAGAATGAATGACACAGTCGAGTAAATATATATATTTTCGTCTAAATGGTCCGCTCTAATCCTTGGCGAGTGTGTTAGGGGTGTTAGGGGAGAATTACAGGATATTGATTACATGCAGTTTTGTGTGTGGTAGGTTAATCCGTCAACCTTTATGGTAGAATTGGTAGTTCCCGTCTTCCGCATTTTTCAGTTAACTTGCTTGCTTGCTTTGATGTTTTGGGTGGGCAATAAAAATGATTATTTATTCTCTGTAACTCTAGGTGAGCAGTCGGAGTGCTGAAATGTGCTCTAAAATAACTATATATATCTTTATAAATTTAAATTTAAAATACCGAAATCAATAAGAACTTTATAAGAAAGGAGCCCCTTAATTAAAATATTCTATCCTCAAGGCATCAATCGATGCATTGGTAATGTATCGCCATCTAACGAAGAAATCGATATGTAAATCTATAATTTGATTTATCGACAAAGTTTTGATATTGAAAATAACCTAAAGTTAGTTCAAGTGGTTGATATATATTTCTAAGTGCAACATATATTATCATAAATTATGAAAAATGATAAATTCTTTGATTTTCTATTTTTCTTCTATTAAAATTCCTTTCATAAAACTGCCATTGATTCTATAATATTTTCATAGAAAATATTAAGCAAAAAACATCCTGGAAAGTGTAGGAAAATTTTATGCAACAACAATATTGTATGTATATATTTGTTAACAGTTTACATGTGATTTTTATCACCATTCCTTTATAAGCGTTAGATAAGCAACGCGATTAACCATTCTTTATCTCAGCACTTATCGTAATATAAAAATGCATTTATGTATGTACAGGTGCGTGTACATGAATATTAATAAATAACAGAGGATATGCAAATATATTAAATTGTATGTTTTCTTCATGATATTAATGCTTTCTATATGAATTTGATATGATCAACGTACCTTATTATGCTCTCGTTTTCCTCGTTCAACTTGTCTGCATCCTTGGACTTGTAACGCATCAGACGCTCCAGCAGACACCGATTTTCATCCTGTGAATCGACAGAGAACGAAAAGCTCTTCAACAAATGCCTTTTCATATTTAGAATTTATATATATATCTGTTATTAGTGCCGTTTTGCTGCGAGAGCTGTTTTTCCGCGATGAACGCTAATGTGCTACTGGATCGAAATCGGAAAAGATAGCAAGCTTTTCCCCCAATATATGTATAGGCATAATAAATCCATAGCGTTTGTAGCCATCTGCAAAATATATTTATCGGCTTGCACAAATAAAATACTGTGCCGAACATCTATTATTTTAGTTGTTATGGATCAGTGTGCTCCGCGAGAAACATTATTTTATTTGGAGAGCCTAGGCTTGAAGACAATCTTCCATATTTAATAAATAAATTTAAAGTAAACAAATGTAAACTATTAAAGTGTGAAATGTATTCCATTTTCAATGGGTAAGCCATATTTCATACCATCAATATGATAGAAAAAGGTTTATTGACAATAAAAATTGATCGCTCTCATGAAGTTCTTTCTAAGTTAAAGTGAGTCAAGAATTCAGCATTTGATTATACAATTCCCTGAAGAATGAAGAATGCCTTCCTTTGTTGACACAATTTATTTGCCTTTATTTTGGGAACATCGACCTTTGGAAAAGCGTTCATCAAAAGTGTCATGGGGACACCTACATAAATGTAGCGAAGTGCCACTTACTAATGCCTTGTTTCTTTTTCAAAAAAAAAAACACTTTCTTAATTTAGAAAAACTTGGAATTTTATCGCAACCTTTTTGAGTCTTGTTCAGATATATAAATCAATGCCTAGATGATCGTTTAACTTACTTGTACGCCTCTCATTTTATCCTCCAGAGAGCTGAATGCCAACTGCAGGGCTGTATGCTCATCAAGCATGGTGTTGTTCAGTTTCTTGAGCTCCTCCAAGCTCGAGTGAAGTAGCTGGACTTCGGCCCTCAATCGATTGTTGTTCGTTTGCTGCTCGGCGAGGCTAAAAGCAAGGAAATAGAAAACAATTAGTGAATGGATTTGTCAAAATGGGTAGTATATGTCGCATTTCAGTGCAATAAATAGAATAATTAGGCCTTAACTGAGAATATAAGGGGATCCTAGTGATTATAGGCTTTTACTGGTGTCACATGATATGAAAATCAATTAATCTTATGAAGGGAATAGTAAACGCTTTCAAACAAAATATCGCTGATATAATATGCATGCTACTTCTAACCTATCACATATCTCCTCATAATCGAACTTTATAATCTCTAGATTGTATTTAATTAGCCAGATTATTACACAAATAAACCCAAATTTTGCTTTCGTAATTCCTCAGCACTCCGCTGTTACCTGTGCTCCTTTTCGGATATCATGATCCTTTGCTGCTCCACCTTCTGGTTGAGGTCTACGATCATCTGCGAATTCTCGCCCTTCCGCTTGTGCAGCTCCGTTAGCTCCTCCTGCTGGCTGAGCAGCTTCTTCTCCAGCGTGGCAATGGCCACATTGGAGCCGGTGCCACCTGTTGACACCGCACTGCGTAGCTGCTCGTTCTCCACGGACAGCTTCAGGTTGTCCGACTTGAGCTGCGCGACATGGTCGATCAGGCGGTTGTCTGGAATTAACGAGAGACAATTAGAGTAATTGGGCGTGAGAAGTAGAGCGGAGCGGAGCGAGAGCAGCAGGGTGACAATGACGGCCAGTGGTGTGTGTCATTTTGGGGGGCGACTCGCTGGCGCTCCCCCACCGCCCTGCCATGTGGGCGAAGATGCTTACTTTGTTCTATGATTTCCTTGAAATTCTCGCACTCCTTGCGGTTGCGTTCGCGTAATCGCCTTACAACATGCGCTCGCCACACATGTTCCTCCGTCGACATCTTTGTAATGTGCTTTTCCACGGAATTACTTATTATTTGGGGCTGCTTTGTCCGGGCGCTCGAGCGCTTTGCTTCGCTGGGAGATAAGTGGCGACACCTCGGCAGGTTCCCCTCTTGGCATGGCAATCACGGGGTGATGGGGGCGCTATAAGCTAGCTGCGGGAAATCGCATAATTGTATTTTAACCAAATATGCCTTTTATTCAGCTGTTGTTAAATTCACAACAAATAGAACAGCGTGACCGTACAGCGACCGTTAAAATATACAAAACGAAGAGTGGGAAATATACTAACTTGATACTGAATCCAGTATCCAGATCCCTGTCCTTTTATAAATTTCCTGCATTCAAATAGATTTTATTAGCCGTCAGCAGATCCGATTCGATGTTATTTCATGAAAAACCTGCAGAAAGCCGGAAAAACTTGAACAGCGACTAACTTTTTGTGATCTGGCAGCGCCAAATAGGGCGCGGGTTGGGCAGGTTGACTCCATAATGATAAACGATAATTTATCGATTTCTGCACCAACTCATATTTTCGTCGATAAAAAAAGACTGTTATTTTGAAATTTTAATTTAATTTCTGAAATTTATTCTTAATTTAAAAGCTTCCTTTTGTAGCATATTGTCACTTATAAATTTACTTAATGTCTATTTCTAATGCTGTTATTTTTTCGAGTTGCAGTCATCATCTCCATGTAGACCTCCCTGTTCAAACGTATATTTCTTCGCTGGTTTCGAAGGAGGGCCTTGCTTATAAATTGGGTTGCCTGATTGAAAATGAATACAACACTGATTGCTAGCGCTGTAGTTGGAATTAGTAAAATCCAGTACTCGTATTCCAAATAGACCTTGGCGTCCATTCCCAAGAACAACAGCCCCAACCGCATGACATTGTGAATAATCCGCTCCAACCTGCACCAAACCACCAGATCACAAAACTCCAGAATAATCAGCGTGCCAAAAATTTCCACCAGAAACTGAATGCAGAACGGCAGATGAGTGTATCGCTTCGGAAAGAGCGTTAAGTTGGCTAATGCCAGAAGAACTGTTCCGGCAAAGATATAACTGGCCAGCAGGGGAGCAGGTGAACAGGCATCAACGCTTGGCAGAAGGAATAGGGACAGTCCAAGGAGGATGTGCACGAAACCTACGAGATAAACCGCCCACTTAGACACCATTTTTAGAAAAATATTAGATATGCAGAATATTAGAAATTATAAATTTAAGTGGATTTATGTGACTAATAAAAAAAAGTTTACTTTGATGTAGATGCTTTTCTAACTTTGTAAGACATTTCCTTCGCATTGCGTTACAGTTCGTACTCTTTACTATCTTTGGTCCCTATAACGATCTACCTTTAGCCACATTTGCGTGTCTAAAGAAATCCCCTACCCTCTTCATTTGCAGAATTATTGTTAATAAGACACAAGACACACCAGAGTCCCTTTCAATTTTAATCCCCATCGATGATAAGCGTTAACGATCGGTGCAAGTGTGAAAATAGACTTCAATAATACACCACACACGCCCCCCGGCCATAACCACCAACACCCGAATGTCCCCTGGAGCGACGACGACGATGACTAGAAAGCACGCCGTGGAAATGCATTTGGTCAGCGTCAGCTGCTAAACTACGCAGAACATACGTACGTGTAAGTTTTCTAAACACGCAAAGGCAATTAAAATTTTTAAGCGACATACGAACCCGAACCCCCACGAATTGCACGCAGTTAACAGGAGCTGGACATCCCGCAAAAAGATTGACTGCAGCGGCCGCAGCCCAATGAGGGAAAAAACAGGAAAGGCGGAGCAGGTGGGAGTATTGCCGAAGTGCAGGTACCCTGGTTCTCAATTAATATGTTATAGGCTTGAGTTTGTTGTTATTATAAATGTTCTAATTAATCTTATTACATGTAAAGAACTTAATAAAGGTTACAGAAAGGCATCTCTTCTTAATCGCCAATTAAAGAAAATATAAAATATAAAAGAACACAAAGTCTACGGGTTTAATATGGAAGTTTATAAAAACGTATTTTCTTTGAAATTGTTTTCTAAAAGCTAAGTGAAATGGTTTATCTAAAAATTTAAATTTAAAATGTTAAAATGGTTTATCAATCTTTATATATTTGTTTAATACAAATATTATAGAGTTTATATACAATTGTACACTTCACAATAGAAATGCAGAGTATTCATAACAATTTCCTTAACAAGAAAAGCCAGAACCTACAAGTGACAGTTTCGTTTTACATTAATTAATTGAATGGCTGAGTAATAGCTATTTAAGCACCTACATTTCTGATGATTTCAAGGGGGTGCCCTTTTAATATTACGTGTCACCATTATAGACTGAAATGACCAAAAAATATGACAGGCACGTATCGTCTTGGAGACGCACCTTTGATGGCTCTACCTGGAGCCGTGCGAATCGCCGCTGAAAGGCCATGTACCCGATGGCCATTGTGCCGGGTTGTACAACATATCGTATGCTTAATGCATAACTAATGAAGCAGCAGCTCCTACGTTAGTGGCACGACTGGCCGGCTGTGTGTGCAGCGTGTACTGTGTGTACTGTGTGTTATTGCACGGGCATTTTGTTTGGTCGGAGGCTGTCACTAGGACATGCCACAATTGCTGGCCTTTAATACCGGCCCCGTCTCGTGTCCCCGTGTCCAGATCCCAGAGCAGTGCAATCGAATCGCCAATTCAACATACACAGGTCTTTCCAAGTCTCCGCTCGTTTTTGGCTGCAGAAATGTTTCGTGGTTCGTTCGCCAAGTGCCGCTGACGCCATCGAATTAGATTACAGAAACCGCTTTTTTTTCTGTGTTTTGTTTGCGAAAAACTCAGCTAATTAGATTTCAGGTTCAGTGAACCGTTGTTCGTTTTGGGCAATGATAGGAGCCTCCAACTATTATTAAATAAGTACTTTATGATATGGCCCCCAATGGCAGAGAAGGAGATCGGAGCGGAGTCCTCCTCATTTGCATGGGCTCGCCAGTGGGAGCCTGGGAAGTGGAAATGGAAATGGAAATCCAATTGCTTCTAGCCAGCGTAAATACTCTATACTCCGCCGCCATAGTCCGTTTGTCCCGAAGTGAGCATGCGATGCTACTCATAATCTGCATTCGGAATCTAATTCAATTAAGCAATGTTAATGGCCTGCCTGCGAGACGTGTACAGCTGCGGTCAAGAGCGTAGTAGTAAACTATATATATAGATAGATATATATATATATAGATAGATAGGCATATGGGGCTTAAGGCAGTGATGGTCAGTTAGGTTTTTTTTTAAAGCGTAAGAAAGCTATCCTTTTTATAGAGGGTCCTTGCACTTTATTTCATAAAGAACTAACCTAACAACCATTTCGGGTAGAAATTTTCTGTTTTCTACTCAACAAAATGATTCTTAAAAAACAATTTCTTTACCATAAATGTTCGTGTAAGCTTTACTTTATTCCTCCTCCCTTTTCCAGCCATAAATCCTGTTATTGAAAATGCTTCTTGAGCACTCGGCGCAGCACTGTCGTCAAGAAGCCACATAACGCGAGCAGCCAGCCTTCGAGGAGATGTATTCCCCGTTCTCGCCGGCAGTGGATTGAATTTCCACCTTATAAATTTAGCATCCGCTCCGTACTTTCCTCCTGACCGCAACTGTCGGTACCGCGAGTGTGTGTGTGTGTGTGTGTGTATATATGGAGAAACTGATCTTGGCCAAGCGATTGTTCGGTCCGCCGGGGCGAAGGCATCTTTTGGTTATGTGGTGCGCATTGGTTTCAAATCGAATCGAATGGCTGCTGCAGCCGTGGCTGGAATGCAGTTGTACTTTGTAGAGCAATTAAATTGTGGACGAAGAATGATTTAACAGCCAAAAGGAACGAGCATGTGAGAGGCCAGAACAATGCCAGCTTTCAGCCATCAAGATCTGAGTTTAAGCCATAAGCCAGAATTAGAAATTATAATTTAGATTATACTTCGTGCTGGGATTGCTGAAAGTCCAGTCAGACTGGAGTAATTTGAAGCCGAGCGAGCTTATTATGCTCTTTATGAGGTTTTGTTTTAATGCTTGCAACGTAATATTTTAGGAAACTAACAGGTTGCAAATTTATTTTATATATTGCACAATGGCTTTAATGTCAGTTATACACTCTCAAAGCGGGTGTTGTCATTTGTCACTTAAATAAAGCGTGAAATAATAAAAATTATTTCTGAATTTCATACTTTTTAATATTGCCTCATATAATACAATTTATTTAAGCCTTTTTTAGAATTTACCTTTTTTGTTATGGATTCTTTCTGTCTTTTTACTTGCAATATACTTTGTTTACTGAGAAGGTAAACTGATTACTAAATGCCTTAAACAGCAATTCAAGCTTATGGATTCAGCGAAACCATACAATTTCGGCTGACACGTTAAACTGCTTCATATCCGGTACAAGGGTATACTTCATTTAAGCAGATTTATATATAAATAAAATAATAAACAATGAAAAGAGATCTTGAATCAAAACCTTTTAAAAAGTATAGACTTTAAATGTTATCTAGCCAAATATTTTCACCTAATTTTTGTCACCATAAAAAAGTAAAGTAGCCCCCAAGTATTAGGTTACAAAACCGACCCAAATCAGCAGTCAATGGACTGAACTTGAAATGAACAAAAATGATCGACACACAGCCAACGACGTCTCAGATTTTATATCGTGAAAATGGGACATTCAAATTGTAAAACTGTCGACGAAGCCGGAAGACAAAGTCAAACGTTAACACACATTATGGTAATCCCAAACCCGCCAATAAATTTTGCAAGAATAAACTACGCGTTTATAGTAAAGAAGGGAAAAAAATAAGCCTTCTCTTCGCTGCATGTAAAAAAGACACCGTGGGCCTGGGCTTTAGCCTCAATTAATCTTCCGGGCCCGGGAATTCTGCACAAGAGATGGCCAAGAGCTGTATATTAAATGAACTTGGGTTGTTAAGAAACAGTAAAGTGACTAATGGTGTACAACATCTTGCTGAAAGCCCAGCTCTAGCTCTAGCACTTTCTCTTTGCGTGAATTAAAAAATATGGGAATGAAGACACAGCATCGCATTATATTTTTGGCACCACGAACTTCCTGTCATAATGGGTTAGTCAGTATATATCTTTCAGTCGTTTAAGATCGTTTAGATGATTATGTGCAATTATGCAGAATAGGAAGCTAATTAAAATATATAAAATAATTAGTAAAAGCTGTGTGAAATTTATGTAAGAGAATTCTTTTTCAATTGTATCTTGTTTGTTATTATTAATATCTATAAAAATGTATTATAATTTATATCAATTTTAGAGGGGTTTGATGGAGAACTTTTTGAGAGTTTTTAAGGCATATGTTTATTCTTAAGATACTGAAATGGGTAAAGTAAAGAATTCTAAATATGTAGAAAAATAATATAATAATAATAAAATAATATTACTACATTTTTAAGGAATCTTTTTGGGGTACAAGAAAAATATTTACAAAAATTGTTAAGCCTTTTTTATTCAAGAAAAACAATACAATGATATGATTTTAAATATATTATTTAATTAATGTTATTTAATTCCTTAAGATCTCTTTTTGGGAGAAATGAGGAATATTTCAAAAATTCCTTAAGCCATTTTTAAATCGTTTGTTCTTATTGTAAAATAAAACTCAAATTTAATGATTGAAATGGAAAACACCGTCTATTAAATATAATTATATTATCCTCCCAATTTATAATATTATTTTTTTGTCCAATTGTCGACGCCTCACGATAATGATAATGGCGGATTCTGTGGCAAGCAAAGCAAACTGTCTCATTGTCCCCGCCACAATGGAGTGGAAATGGATGTGGAATATGCATACGACTGTGGGGCTGGGGGCCTATGGCTTCGGCTGAAGCCGAGACTGGGGCTCTGGCTGACAGGTACAAAAATGCTGTCTGCCCCTTTAGTGAACTTCATTCATGCACATGCACTGGCGCAGTGAGCGGGCTGCTTCGACGTCGATTGCTGCACAAAATCGCGGCTACATCGCCTAAAACATTTTAATAAAAAACTTTAACACAGCCCCGAACACAGCACACACGGCAAATGCAGCTAAAACAAAAAGGAAAGAAAAAATATAATGCAAGGAAAGCGGGGGATGGGGAAGGGTGAGGAGGGGAAAAGCACTAAACTGGTTCCACAGCCTACTCCTATGGAAATGAAACATGGTGGTCTTTTTATTTACCTTTGGCTTAACAGAGGCTGTTAGCAGGCCTTTACCGAAAAAAACATACCTACATGCACCTGCAGATTGCGGCGTACCTGTGCGCCGCCGATACCTTTCGCATCCAGCATCTTGCATCTCGGCAGTACTTCGGATTTCGGTGTATTTGTATCTATGCAGCTATGTGTGTTGTATCAGCTGTTAAACTAGTCCGAAAACCAGTTTTACCGCAACAGCGATATGCCAACGAGTCTAGTTCCAATCCCATGCCATTCTGTTCCCCCAGGTAGCGCCCACTTGTTGCACGAACAGGTAACAGCGAAACGAAACAGTTTCATTCCAACCGCTTACCTATACGCAAGCGCACGCGCAAAAGACGGATACGCTTTCGCGCAGTGTAGTACCTACCAATTCGGATTTTTAGGTGGCTCCCGCGATACCGGTTTTGAGGCTGCTGCTGCTGGTATGAATATGCCCAAGAGCTAATTTTTCAAGAGTTATCGCCCAAGAAATGTGTGTAAAGTTCAGAAATACAATACCTTCGCCCGACCGTTTATCGAGACGTGTGTTGTGAAGAATACACAATCGCCAGATAAATTATTATATATTTCTAAACACCTCTGTATAATTATTACCCCAACAATATATGAGTTAACAGCAAAAAATGAAATAATCCTCGTTTAAATAACAAAGAAAACCCGAATCTGTGGAGCATCCATAGTTGAGAGGAAAAAAAATAAAAATAAATCGTTTATATGTACGTTGGTGTGTGCGAAACCCGAAACCCGAAAGCAAGACTTTCTCTTGCCAATTTGTTGTTTACTCAACTCACAATAGTGTAAAAAACAAACAGCGAAAAAATTCACACAACTTAACCCATCATCATCAGCAGCACTTTCCTTGGGGAAAGGAGGATATAGTATAGAACCATAATGAAACCACAATGTGGAATGTGAACGTGATCGTGGTAGTAAATACCGCTCGGGGTTTAAATATATATTTTGCGGCATTAGCAAAGAAACAGTCGAAATATAGCCTGTCTCGGATCGGCCAATGAGGTCACGTATTGCCGAGATTTGTGTAAGAAAAACATATATACACTCGTGTAAAGGCCATATAGACACGGATAAATCAAGTTGCCATGCTACTTTTACTACACGCCACAAGGCTCCCACGCAGCGCTTTGTTTATTACCTTTTCGCGAAATATTATATTTTATAATTAAGCCCATAAGGCGAGCATAGATCGGGAGTTTTAAATTGAACAAAAAATATAATCGAAAACTTATGCCAAACATGTTTCGGGCGATCCTCTTGAGATCATAAAAACTTCTTAGTTAAACTTGAAAAGAGGTTCCGCAGCAAAACCCATAAATAACACATATTATTAACCAGTTTTAATACAAAATTCTAACGCGTGTGTATTTTATAATTATTATTTCCTATGCAGCACATGGATTGCCAGCAAATACACCTTTAAGAAAACACCTGTCCGAAATGTAATAAAGGATAACGAATTATTTTTGTTAACGACGTGTGTTATTTTTCACACACACTTGGCATACATTTTTTGCTCAATTGCAATAATTAGAATCTTTAAACGGTAAGACATTTAAGCCGTTTAATTATTAACTCATTAGATTTATAATTATTTAAAGTTATACGTTAATGATGATGACTGTATTTCGTAAGATTTATAAAGGTGAATGGGGTTAAAAAAATAAACATGAAAAGCCGCAGCGTTGAGCTGTTTTGTTTCCAAGTTTAAATGTCACCAGAAAAGATTAATCTTAATCTGATTAAATGCCTTCAAGGTGTTTATTAAGCAGAAATTTTAATCTTTTTACAGTTTTCGCCAGCGGCAAATCAAAGCTAACTTAATAATTTGTTGCTAAGCCAAGATTGCTATGTGGCTGGGATCATAGTATATATTTACAAACATTTACATTAATTTTCTCTTACCGATTTTCTTCGATTTAAATGAAATTCAAATATAAGCCGGATACAAAGAACATTGAACTTATTATTATTATGCCAATTTTCTCTAAAGTTTTTATAATAAATGAATTCTTGTAAAAAACACAAAACGTGCGAATCATAATTGATGAACATTTTAAGAAACATACTTAAAGATTATACCTGTTACTCAGCATTTAAGGTTTTAAGCTATGAGAAAAGGCAATATCATGAAAGTTAACAACCAACAGAAACATTAAGATACTTGCTGAGTTCATTAGAACGATTAGAATTTAACCATTTAACCCTAAGGGTATCATAGTCTTCAAAACAGATAAAATATTTTCTTAACTTTATGATTCTTTAGTACTATTTATTTCGTATTACATCACATTCCTGAAACACTCAATAAAATTTAATACTTTAGTATCCAATTCGTTTTGGCCATTGTGTTTTTTCTAGCACATGCTAACTCTCAACTTTATTGAAAAGGTTGCCATAAAAGATTAGATGCCAGGGTATCCCCGGATTCGGTCACCCCCTCAGAAATCCAATGGCGCGTTCCTTTCTTGTTTGTTTAAGATTTGTGTGTGGCAACCATCGTTCGCATTCCAACAGATTTTGAGATTTAAGTTCGGTACGTATTGTACCACATTCAAAACTAGAAAATGTTGGCAAAAACAGCATCAATAAGCAACAGGTTTCTTGTGCGAGTATCTGCACCCAGCCAAACAGCACAACACACTAAACACTATACACCACACACCACACTACACTACACTACACTACACACTACATAGAGCAGCAGGCGGCAGGCACTGGCAGCAGGCACCAGGCAAGGCATTCAAAGCGATACCTCGGCTTTCGTTTATTTTGCAAACCAGTTTGGCACATTCGGCTCTTTTTCTATAAGTTTCCGGTTGGAGCTCTCTGAACATAATCAGCAAAGTGACTTTCTGCGGTGGCTTCACTGTGACTTTTGTTTATATTTTTCGACTTTATATACCCCCACTCGTAGTGTCCAGTGAAAGCGGAGGATTTTCACGAATCTCGAAACAGGAACAACGAGGCATTTATGCCATATCAATACAATGTGATATCTCCGGCAGTTGTGCAATAGACGAAAGCCTGGCTTTTACGATTTCCAAGATATATTTTCACCAATGGCTGTCAATTACGACAAATGTGATTAGGATCTGAGATTATAAATAAATAAAAAATCATTGAGCATAATAACACAATTTTATTGGTTGTTTAATAGTTTTTTCTAGCTGCGTACATGTACATAGTATTAGGCAATCGAAGCCGACATGAAATCTGGTTACGAAAAATTGGTTCAATCGTGAAAATTCTTATGCAGACATAGTTGCAAAACTAAAGGCTTACTATTTATGATTTATTAATTTAATAGTTGATTAAATCTAGGCCTAACACCTGGACTATAATGAATTAATCAAAAGTGTATCGCTTCGGGAAGGTATTTATAAAATTTGTGGTAAGAAACTCTTAAAAGTAGGCAAGATAAAATTGATTTTAAATAATATTTGCAGATCTTTATTAATTTGTTGTATTATTTATTATTTAACTCACTCGTATTTTTGGAAATATAAATACTTAATTTAATTATTTATACCTTATTTTTAACTTGCAGTACTTCCAATTATTTCCCATTTATCAAATAGCTTAACAAAAAGCCTGGGAATTCCCCTAATTACTTAGTTGATTGAACTTTATCTTGCGAACGAGAAACTCAACTATGGAGACCTTGCTTCTTTAATTTATGCATTGTTCAACAATTTGTTTGTCTTCAGCTCGGAAGTAAACATTTGTTGTGCGAAAAGAGAAGACTTTCCAAAAAAAAGGCGGGCTTTTAAAATATTTTTCCTTTGTTTGCATTGAATTAACTCTTTAGGTTAGTTCACACAAGTTAAATATAGGTATATGTGCGAAACTTTCTAAGTTGGATTGAAATTTGGGAAAATATATTTAAAGAAAATGTACTTCCTTTCCCTTGAAACAGTTTATAAAGATTTTATTTTAAGCAAACAATATTTTTTTAGGGAGTTTTTGTGTAATAAAATATTTATTATTATCAGCAGATATCTATAGAATTTTGTATATTACAAGACACCTCTCTTCAATGATCCTTAAGTTTCCCTTAGAGTATTAGTCTTTAATTAAGATTTTTAAACCCATAACTTTACTTGCTAATAGAAGCAATACTGTTTTCGACTTCTTGTCCTATTAAATTTTTATTTATGTCAAACCTTATTTAAACAATTGGTATATTACAAGTAGAAGTAACACTATTCTCCATTGATTTGCCTTTTTATATACATACATATAAACCAAGGCTTTCACAATGGCAGCCAGGTAAATTCCTTTCGAAGTGAAATACCTCTCGCCGAATGGCCAAGAACTTGAAGATTAATTTCATTGCGTTTCATTAAACAAACGATCCGAGTAACGGATACGCGAGACTCACTCACTACTCCTGGTTGGTGGTTGGTGGTGCCAACGAGTCTTGGCTGCAGAGGCGGCGCGGCGCGGCGAGGAGTCCGCGGCTTCAGCGGATGTGGCCGAGGGGAATCTAGGGATAGAAGCTGCCCGGTCGCCAGAAGAGTGTGGCCTCTGCAATACAATTCTAACTGTAACCCAGCCGCAACTTGATCGGGCAGCCAGGCTGTTTGGCCATTTAGCCATTTGGCCATTCAGCCATTTGGCCATTTAGGCTCTCGACGAGGAGGTGCGCGAGGAGTGCAGTGAGGAGTCTGCACCTGATCTCGGGGCCTAAAACTGCCGTTGTTTAGTTGGTAGCGCGCGGTTTGCCACTTTATTAAAAAATTTATGCTCCCTCTGCGCAGTTGGGAACTTTTTCCCGTCCACATTTTCCAGACCCAGCAACAAGTTCGATGAGCTGTTGTAAGTTCTTTCCGTCCAATAAATGCTGAACTGCAGCTGAGTGTGAACAATTTTCAATTCAGTCAGCGATTTTCGAGGAAATTATATGTCTTTATGCCAGCACTTTAAATTTATAATAAATTCTCAGACTTTATATAATAAAGATTAATAATTAAGTCGTTGAACTCAAAGAAAACTTACGTGACGGTATGCAGAAGTACTTAAATTTATTGGGAATAATATTTTGGTATTTCAATGGGAAAATGTATATATATTTTGCTATTAAATATAGACTTCAAATCTCAAATAAAACCCTTAGTTTAGCTGGCTAACAGATCTGCAGATTTTCGGATGCTTTGCATCTTCTTGGATTTCCACATTTCCATATAAGTGCATATATATTCGGATAAGAAAAGAACGCAAAACGCAACCTCAACCGCAACCGCGCTAAGACAACGCCAAGTTTGTTAAATTGTTTATTGCATATTGATATCACGCCATTTAAGGCATGAGAAGCCGTCTTTGCATGCAAAGCGACTTGCGGAGAAGACATTTGGAGCTGGGTCTTGGTTCTCCTCCATCTCCATCTCCATTGCCAGATGCGATGTGTGGGCTTATCCGCGTAGGTTAAGCTGTTAGCGGCTCAAAGATATATACTATATATTCAAATCAGATACATTGGCTAATATATATATTTAACAAGATGTATTTGTTTTATTTCAGAAATATGGATGCGAGAAGAAACCTCACGCCCCAGCAAGGTCTCGGGTTTTTTGGGCTTCTGATCCTGCTTTGTTCAGCGGTTTTGGGAAAGTCGCAGATGTGCGAAGTGGAAACGGGTCAGACAAATATTATATTGGATATAGAAGAGAGCCGAGAGAGCTGTAAGTATAATTGGATATTTAAATTTAATATTTAAAAGTCAGCCTTATCTTTAAAGACGTGAAGAATTTGTGAAGAGTCTTTGCCAAAAAATATGATGACTAAAGCACTTAAAGGTTAAGGTTTAAAATAAGAAATTCTACTTCTATATAGTACACATGTATTTCTTAGCTCCACTAAATTTCCATATAAGTTTTTTTTAGCAAAATTCTCTGAGACAAAACCTCGACTTCAAGATCATAGACTAAAAGCACGAAAGGTGCCACAACTCCGTAATTATAATGGCCAAACGTGTTCGGTACTACATGGGCAACCGACATCATCAAAGCTTGGCGGAGCACGTCAGACTAGAAAAATTAATATCATGTATGGTCTATAGCATAGTGCACTGTGCAACATTGTAATGTTTACATGCTTATTAGCGTTCACTAGCCAATTGCATTCTGAATAGCTTTCAGGCCTGATTTTGGTCAGAATTAGGAGGGGGGCACTTAAAAAGCAATCTAATTTTAAGTAGGGCCCTTCCACGATATTGAAATATTCATTATAATAATCAAGAAAACCTGAAATCTTAAAAGTATTTTAAATTTAAATATTGGATGGAGTTAAGATAATATTTCTGTTATTAAAAGTAAAGATATTATTAATTTATTAAACGATTTCAATATGTTTTTGTAAATTTATAAAAGAAATAAAGTAAGAAGACTAGTTTCAAAGGCTTTAATATATGATATGCATATTCTTAATATGCATTTCAATCAAACAAATCTCGTTTATTATAAAACATCTGTAATATCCCCCAAAGCTCCTTCTAAAAACTAACGACAACGCATAAAATATGAATACTTTCGTACATGCATGATACATCTATGTACGTATAATGTATGTACATGTACATACATCCCCGTGTGATGATGGCTGCAAATTGACCCCAAAAATGCAAAGAGAAAGGCTGCTGCTGCTGCCACTGCTGCTGCTGCTGTCTGCAGTTTTCTCGTTTGCCGGCTCAAAGATACTACATACCTACCTCAGTTGTGTGGCCATAACCCAGCTTTATTTATTAAACTTTTACTAGCAAAAATCAATAATGCAACGCTTTTCTCTTTGCAGTCATCGGACAGCCGACCAATCCGGCAGAGCTGCCGATTTTCGGGGATCCGGAGACGGAAATCGCTTTGAATTTAGTCTTCCCCAAAGGCCAGCCAACGTTTCGATTGAATGGCAAGAAACTGCAGCTCCTGGAGCCCCTCGATCGTGATGAGGAGAACCTAAGTCACATAGTGTTTCAGGTAAATTGTTATCCCCATTTTCATATCAATATAATTTTCCATGCTGGAAAAATGCCAAAGATACTTATGAAAATATGGGGTACTTGCATCCCAAATCGTTTCCCCCAGGTCTCCTGCACCATCCGATCGACGAACAAGAAGCGAAACATTCCCATTATTGTTCGGGTGTCGGACATAAACGACAACGCGCCGCGTTTCATGAACACGCCCTACGAGGTTACCGTTCCCGAGGTGAGTAAATAGTGCTCGTAAATGGACATTTTTCAGCGTCCCCGACACGAACATCTCTTTGTCGCCTCCCCAGCCAAAGTTTTGCCCGCATTTCTCGCCATAGTTTCCTCTGTCGTCGAGTTTCCTCTTGGCCGGGTAGTACCGGGTGCCAAACGGACTATCACGTTATAGTCACCGATGCACCGAAAGAAAATTGTCATTAATCTGATCCGATTCGGTATCTGAAGCTTGGTGATGTTTTCCCACAAGAATTTGAGTCTTTTGAATGACATTTAGTGCATCATCCAATATGTTATTAATGATCAAATAATTGGTATTACAAAACATGTCTATGATATGGAAGCTGAAAAGGGTTACGAGGTCAAGTCAGACTTGAAAATATCTTGAAAACATAATTGATCTTGAAAAATGATTAAATGATGAGCTAAAACTATGAAAAGTTGAGGAATTTATTGCTATTTATGTGGATTTTATGGCAACATAAACTATTACATGACATTGGTTTTTGATTAAAAATAAAAGTAATTAGTTTAGAAACTTTGAATATATTTATAAAGGTTTATTTAAAATAGTTCGCTACCATACACTATTATTTTAAGGAATATTCATCTTCGTTCATTTATAAGATATATGTTTAAATCTTTAATATTAATTGGTTTCATGAAGTCAAAGAAATGTAGAAAGTTAACTCAAATTCTCCTCAGTGCTGGGAGAGTCAGTCAGGTGAATGTGGATAGTCTTCCCGGCGCGACAGCAGCAACTACAACTACATACATACTGAACACTAATGAAGTGGTAGCGAACATGTTTTCAGCGCTCCAACTCCAGCTTCCAGCTCCCAGCTTCAGCGGCAACAATAGCTACATATAGCTGCAGGAATAGGAATAGCAATACGAGTATTTGTAGCATGTTAAGAGCGGATCCCCAGATCCCAGTACCCAGATCTTCATGATGATCATGATCGCAGCGGCAAGTGCAAGAGTATTGCATGGCCAGCCGGCTTTTAATCACGTATTTAGACTAATAACGTTCAATTACAGAACTGTTGACATATTAGAAAGCACTATCAGCAGAGGCAAAAAGCATAAAACAAAGCGGAAACGTGCTACATACAGATACGTCCAAGAACCCCTGTAAAGTGAATTATTTAGCAAAAGAAAAACCCCTGAAACCCCTGGCAAACAAACGTGCTAAATCGCTCAGCAGGAAAAATAGCACATAATATAGCTGGACGGGCATATAGAACCATTAACCAAGACATTTATAAATAATTTCCCAATGATTGTTGTTTAATAAGCACGAAGAGAAGGAATTCCATTTCAATAATTGAAATTAATTGGAATTATTGGTAGAACGTTTCCACAGTTTATGAATTAAGTCAACTTATGACACATAACTTTCTTATTTGTTAGAGAAATTCTAAAGTCCAGTGTAGGTAGATTTTAATGATTAAATTCCAGATTAATTTTTAGTTTTTTATTTGATATATTCCCTAGAGAAAAGCAAGAACTCCTGTTTCCTACGATGACAAAGCTATTTAACATTTTGAAGACGAATCGATTCGTTTCTCAGATAGTAAATTCAATTTTAAAGCCATACAAAAACGTATTGAAAGAGAGAAGAATGCAATATCGGAATCTACAATCAGCGTAAATTTATTTGCAATCTTCTGCATCGAAGTTTAAGAGCCGCAGAGTGGCATAAACAAAAGCACAGGGCGGCTACCTGCCTGCGTCATCTTTTCGTTTCTTTTCTTTTTTATATTTATTTGTGTTGTGTTGTGTGTAGTGCATTGTAAATTCGTGATCCAGCTCCCTTTATATGGCGTTCTGCCAGTCAAACTGGAATATAATTGGTATGCACTTGCCGGCTTAGGCGAACACTCCCAAGGGACCGCGTGTCCAACATGGTCCAGTCCAGTCCAGTCCGCAAGACACAAGACAACAGAATCGCATTTCATTCCCGACGAGCCTCTATCAAATAATTACAAGAATCGACGGAAAAATCATACCCCAAGAGGGCCACCGAAATAGCATACGGAATCTGGCCACAGGTAACATACAAATAGGCAAAATTACAGAGATCAAAGGATCATATTCTATATTATTACATAGGTGATGAATCAATAATATGAATTATAAATTATAGTAATACCTAATATCACACATTCCTAGCTAGCATTATTGCCAAAGACAATCATTATGTTTACGTTGAAGCTAAAAATTATTAAGATCGCAATCGAATACTGCACGCAGGTGACACTATATGAGTTTTTTGGCTATTTTCAAACACCTGAAGTTATGAAAAGCGAAAAGAGATGACCTCAGCGCGGCTGCCATTTAGCTCTGAAAACAAAACAAAACAAAAAACCGAAAACAAATCTCAAAGTTCAGCAGATGAAGAATGGCTTATGTACGAGTGAAGCTTAGCTGCAATTCTGGGAACTGGGAGCTGAGTTGTGGCTGGTAGAGAGTCGTCCCCTCTTGTGGTTAAATTACCGACTTGAGTGTACATAAACTGCAGGCTGTATGCAAGTAGCAAACTTGCTCCTTAACATGAGTTTAAGAGGCTGCCACCGTTATATAACAGGCGAGCTCTTGGGTCTTGGCTCAAAGCCAACTACTTCACTTGGTAAAACAATACGAATGGGAATAATGAGCTCATATGCAGCTTCCGTTCTCTCTCTTTTTCTCTGGCAGTTGTGTTGCTTGGGAAACTATTTCTATTTCTTAATATTTGTTCACAAAACTGATCATAAAACTGATCTAGACCTTTCCATGTAGCAATTAACCATAAAATTCAACTACTCTTTACAGAGCACACCAGTGGGAACAACGATATTCCGAAATATTCAAGCTCTGGATAAGGATGCCGGTGTCAATGGATTAGTTGAGTACTTTATCTCCCCGGGCAATTTAAATTCCACCGATGATTCGAAATACACTGAAGATGGTTATGGCACCTTTGCCATCTCATTTCCACACCAGGGACAGGTGGGTTTAGCTATTCTTTATGCTAAGATATATTAATATAATTTATTTTCCCCTTCTTTTATATAGGTTACCGTGGCCAAGACCCTAGACTTTGAGAGGATACACACATACTACCTAACTATTGTGGCTTCGGTAAGTGAAGTGTCTAAACTTTAAGTTAAGTTAATTACTTAATTGGCCCCAGAAGGGGTTTATTAAACTATCTGCGCAGGCCAGGTTATAAATTAAAGTTTTGTGCCGAACTCAGTGCCTTAATTATGTGCCTGAATTGGCTTTTACCGGCTTATTAGGGCCCTAAACCTTTCACTTAAGTGGAGTATTTGAAACTAAAGAGAGTGCATAAAGCCATATAGTTTATAATATAGTTTAAACAGCATCTAATAAAGAAGAAAATAACGAAAAATTTGCTCATGAAATCTTGTTAATTCTAGGATCGCGCCAGGAATACCGCAGATCGTCTCTCTTCGACCACAACGCTGACGGTTAATATAGCCGACTCCAACGATCTGGATCCCTCGTTCATCTATAGCGGCTGTACCTTTGTGGACGGGGCCTGCATCAATCCAGAGTACTCGGCATCCGTGCCTGCAGGTTCCTTGCTTGGCGTGCTCACAGTTCTTCCCGAACGCATTCAGGCCGTGGATTTGGATACAATTAATGCGCCCATTCGGTATAGCTTTGCCAGTGGAATGCCAGGAAACTACGATGATTACTTCCAGATCGATGAGAGCACGGGAGTTCTGAAGCAAACCAAGGCCATAGATACTTCCACGGCCAAGAAATATGACATCATAGTGAAAGCAGAAGAGGTTACGCCGGGAATCCAACGATTCACCACCGCCAAGCTGGTGATCTACGTGAAGCCCGTCGATGCCAATCCTCCGGTTATCTCATCCTCCCAAACCGAGGGCTATGTGGATGAGAATTCACCCATAGGAACCAAGGTGCTGGACTCTCAAGGAAACCCAATATCGTTCCGGACCACAGACGCTGACTTAAGCGATTCCGATCCAAAGCCAGATTATATTTACGAGCTGACAACTCCGTCGTTTAATGTGACCAGCAATGGCATTTTAATTGTGAACGAGGATAACCTCGATCGCGACCCACCGGCGCCGGGACGTTTCAAGTTTCAGGTGGTTGCCAGGGAACCGCGTACCAATGCGGCCAGTGCTCCGCTGAGTCTCACGGTCCATCTGCGAGATGTCAACGATAATGCCCCTAAGCTGGCGATGGTGCCACCCATCTCCATTACGGCCGGGGATCAGAGCGAGAGTCGCCTGGTCACCCAGGTCAATGCCACCGACAACGACGAGGGACCCAATGCCGTGGTGACCTACTCCATTTACCACGTCTCCAACAATGGCATCCAAAAGTTCACCATCAATGAGACCACGGGCGAGATTAGAACACAGGGACGCCTGCTGGCTGGCGAGCAATATAGCATCACCGTCCAGGCCACCGATATCGGTGGACTCTCCTCGCAGGCCATTGTGGAGGTGAGTGTGACTCCGGGACCGAACACAAAGCCGCCACGCTTCCAGAAGCCCATCTACGAGATCCAGGTGAGCGAAGGTGCCGAAATCAACTCCACGGTCACGGTGGTCCATGCCGATGATCCCGAAAACGATGCCGTCGTCTACTCCATTATATCGGGCAATGATCTGCGCCAGTTTGCTGTGGGACAGGAGAGCGGCGTCATTATAGTGATTAGGAAATTGGATCGAGAGAGCCTTACGCGTTATCAACTGATCTTGAAGGCCGAGGACAGCGGAGGACTCTCCAGCAGCGCCACAGTGAACATCAAGGTGACGGATATCAACGATAAGAATCCCGAGTTTGATGTCTCCACTTTGCCGTATGTCTTCCAAGTGGACGAGGGAATGGCGCAGGCATCCGTGGGAGTGGTGCACGCCACCGATGCGGATGAGGGCATTAATGCGGAGATTACCTACTCCATACCCACGGATATACCATTCACTATTAATGCCACTTCCGGGGAGATTCTGACCGCCAAGGCGCTGGACTATGAGAAGACAAATGAATACAAGTTTGTGGTTACAGCCAAGGATGGAGCACCCGACGCCAGATTGGGTACGGCCAGTGTGACTGTGATGGTTCTCGATCTTCCGGACGAGGTGCCCAAGTTCAGCGATGCTCGGATTGATGTACATATTCCGGAAAACGAAGAAAACTTCCTGGTGGCCACTGTTCAAGCCTTCGATCCGGACACCATGCCGGAAATCACCTATGTCCTACGCAAGGGCAATGCCGAACTCTTTAAGGTCACACCCAAGACCGGCGAAGTGAGGACAGTCAAGGGACTGGATTACGAAGCCCAAAAGCAGCATGAACTCACCATCGGCACCATTGAGAATGATGGCAATTCACCCGGAGATACTGTCCAGTTGGTGGTGGAAGTTGAGGATCGCAATGATATTCCCCCCAGGTTTATAACCGTGCCCGATCCGGTGACCGTGAACGATGACCAGAGCATAGGAACCATTATTGCCACTTTGCCAGCCATCGATGGCGATGGAACCTCGCCCGGCAATGTGGTTCGCTACGAGATTGTGGGCCGTGGCAAGGCGCCCAAGTACTTTCAAGTGGATCCCGATACGGGTGCCGTTCGCATACGCGATGAGCTGCGCAAGGAGGAGGACACGGAGTACCAGGTGGACATCAGAGCCTATGATTTGGGTGAGCCACAGCTGAGTTCAGTGGCTCCGCTGCGCGTGGATGTCCATCACCTTTTGGCCAATGGCAACGGCAATGATGTAAAGTCGGACAATAAGCTGGAAAGCGGAACCATGATGAGTAGTGAAAGCATTGGCCTGGCATTCAGTGACGACAGCTACACCACCAGTGTTCCCGAGTCAACGGAGGCGAACAGCACTCTGAAGCTTATCCAAATAGTCAACGCGAAGCAATCGTCGGACGGGCCGCCGGCCTTCAAGTGCGAGTTTGTGCGCGGCAATGAGGAGGGAAACTTTAACCTGAGTGTTGCCGATCACGGTTGCCAATTGCAGCTCATCCAACCGCTGGACTTTGAGGCCAAGACCTCCTACACCCTTCAGATCCGCCTGACATCGCATCGGTACTTTGTGAATCCCCTAAAGGACACGGCCACCGTTGAGATAATCGTTCAGGATGAGAACGATAATGCGCCTGAGTTTGAGTTTAATCGACTGCGCGGCCAGCAAGATACTTTCTACACCATAATCACCGAAGACATGGATGTGGACACAACCATTTTGCAGGTGCGAGCCACTGACCGAGATTCCGGCAAGTTTGGCACCGTTCGATATGCCCTCTACGACGACGATGAGAATCGTGTTAATGTGGTGAGTAAATATTTTGTTTACTTGAATAATTAGAGCAAAGATTACGCGTAAGATAAACTTTTACTTAAACCTTAAATATTTTATTATTTCAGCCCACCAGCTACTTTATGATGTCCGAGGATACCGGAGTCCTGCGGACGGCCAGGCATTTCAAGAACGAAAACGATTTCCCCATGACATTTTTGGTGGAGGCCCGCGATAGCGATGCCCAACAGGAGCAGGGCTCCCATCGCACTCGGGCCCGCATAGTGGTCAATAAACTGGCCGATATCAATCGCATGGCCCTATCCTTCCCGAACGCTGCTCCCAGCGATCTGCGCAACTACTATACCGAGCTGGAGGAGCTGCTGGACAAAAAGACCGGCCTAGTCAGTGGCATCGAGCGGATGAGCAGTCAGAAGTATCTGGCCAAGAATGGATCTGTGATTGAGAATCCCTCTGCCACGGATATATGGTTTTATCTGATCGATCCCAAAACCGAGCAGCTGCTGAGCCGTAAGGATAGCATTGTGGAGACCACTTTGCTGGAACCAGCTGCCCGTTCCGAGCTAAATATTGCCCTGCCAAGGGCCACAGCTGAAAGTATTTCGTTTCCGCTTGAGAGAAAAGATCAGGGTCACACGGTGAGTAAATAATCTTTCAAGAGGAAAATCCCCGAATCAATTATTTAATTTTATATATATATTTTTGTGTTACAGGTCAAAGCCACTGCTGTAGATATTGATAACGAAGTCTTCCCCTTCACCCTCATTGCCATATCACTTGTTATACTTATTTTGGGCACCATAGGCATCATTTATATATGCATCTCTTGGTCAAAGTGAGTATTCAGTAGTCTTAATTCTTATTTAAAAAAATATCGAACACCTTTCATATTCAAAAAATATTTAAATAGATACAAGAACTTCAAGCAACGCATGCGCCAGTACTCCTCAACGGACCCCACTCGCTACGATCCCGTCATCGTCAATCAGCAGGCCTCGAATGCCAGTGAAACCATATCCAATATGAAGGAGTACGAAACCCAAATGCTGGCCATGGCCGTGCCCCCCGATGTAGATGACGATCTGCAGCTGGACTTTAGTGCCAAGAACCATGCCTTCTCCCTGGACAATGTCAGCTATATAACACACAAGGAGAACTCTAATGGTGGCGGCGGCGGCGGTCAGTCCAGTCCATCGCATTCAGACGCCACGACGGCCACAATTGCCACTCTGCGTCGGCACAAGAATCTCAACAATGCCAACAATATGAACAACAATTTGGCCATAAACAACCGGCAGAACACCTTCAATCGCACTCTTGAGATCAACACTCGCAACAATGCCAATCCATTGGGATCTCCGGCAAACGGTGCTCTTTCAGGGACTCTGACTTTGGGCCGGATCAAGCATCAGAATAGCAACCATTACCAGAATGGTGTTTACAACATAGATCCGACGGGGCCCAACAATCTGGCCAATGCCAAAAATAACACATATAGCACAATGGGAAGGCGTGGAAATACATTCGGCGATGTGGGTTTGCTGAATGGCAACGGGGAACTGATGAATGCCACCTTGGGTCGAAATGGCCAGCTCAACAATAGGCTCTATGGCGGAGAAGTGCCCATAACCAACCCACTGTTTCAAAGGTAAATATATATTTTTCATATATATTCTACAATAACCAATCACCTCTTAAATCCTATCTCTTCTTTCAGATCCAGTTCCGATCACAATCACCTGAGCAGCACAAACGAGAATGTGTCCTTTGGCAAGAGGGACTATGGCCAAATAGGCTTCTCGTATCTGAACGATTTGGATCGCTCGGAGGTGGAAACTACAACGGAACTATAAGAACCTATAACGTTTAACAAATAACTGACTTTGTTAATATATTTAGCTGCCAATTTCTTATTTTTAATAGTGCATTTCAACAACGAGAGCAGTTGCCATCAATTAACGATTAAGGCAAATGCTATCTGTAAATATTTGAGTAGAGAAACTGAGCGGAGGAACTGATAACTGATATATATATAACTGTGCTTTAAGATCAGATAATTACAGTCATTACTTTTAAGCGAACGGAGTGCATATTTTCTATTATTTAAGCAAACTGCAAGAGCTATGCATTTTTCTGTAAAAAAACAAAACGTGAGTTGTTAAAATACAAACACAGATAATGCAATTATTAAGTTGTATAAAATATTAGAAGCCATTAAATGTAAATATATAAATAAATATGTAAACCAACAAGTTAAAGCCAAATGTCTTTGATTAATTTCTACATTTATTTATGATTGCGAACAGAAAACATTTAAACTACAAAGTCTTACGAAGTAGAACTAGATTGGTCTTATACGGGCTCTATGAGTTTGATATCTGCTTTGATATCCTCGCCATGGGCTGTGGTGACGTTAAGGACTTTACTGGCGGACTCTGATTTTATAGGGACACTCATAGTGGCAGACGAGGTGGTGGTGTCGTCCTCTTCGGTCTCAGATTCGCATTTCTGTGAAGAAATATATATATATATAGGTGAAAAAAGTGTCGAAGGAAACCTACAGATTTAAGATATAATGATAATGATAATGAGTTAGTTACGATGTTAGCTTGCTACTGGTTCATTAGGGCATCAAACCAAGGCATGTGCTGAATGCCCTCGAGCATTCGCAGCACTTCGTTAACATTGGTGTCCGTTTCGTCAATGACTTGATAGTTTAGTTCGGAATTGTCTTGAAAAGCTATTTGGTCTAGGTCTAAGGGGCTTGCATTAAAGTGTTCTTGATCGAGAGTTTCGATGGGACTGACTGCCTCGGGACTTGCTTCGTCGTCGCCCTCCTGGTCGGAGCCCAAGTCGACTAAACTTTGATCGTCGAAAGCCAAGCTGAGATCAGCATCCAAATCGAGAAAAATGTCGTCATCGAGGGAATTCGCCAGATCTCCGGCAGTATCGAGATCAAAGTCAAAGATGTCATTGGCAAAATCCAAGTCCAGGTCATCACCACCACCACCCTCTGTTGGCTGCTCAATGCTGGTTGGTGGCTCTTCTTCAACTAAATTCTCACCACCGCAGGCAGCAGCAAAGATACTTTCTTGCGGCGGTGTGCTTGGTAGTTCATAAAACTGGGGGATGGGGGTGAAGAGGTCGGTAATTTATTCGGGGTGGAGTGATCACAAAAGCGACTTAATAAGACAATACTAAGAAGTACTTATGTTCAAGTGTTTCTCGTGTGTATCTATCTTTATACTTTATACTTTATACTTAGCATTAGCGTTACAACAAAATGTAAGCCTAAATCTAGTTTATGCGCAGTTTCGGATTGTACAAACTGTTTGACAGTTTCAGTAGCTACTGTGTCTCCTGCACAACTTATGGCAATGGGTGAAGAGGCAGTTGGAATAATCAAGTTTGAGTAATAACATGTGGTGGTTATGCGTTGGGTTAGGTTAGGTTTTGGGTCTGTGATTAACGCACCTTTTGGATATATTGGCGCTTGGCCGGCGCCACGGTCAGGTGTAGCACGCAATTTGAATCTTCGAGAATACTGGTCACCGGCTCTTGGCAGACAACACCGCTTCGCTCCACGCCGCAAGCCCGGAAGAGGACCTGACGCTTGTCCTCCAGTATATGCTTGCGGCAGTGCTTGCAGCACGGCAGCGTACGTTCGCCGCATTTGACGCCGCCCTCGGTGAACACGCATTTGGGATTGCTAGACGACTTGGAAGCGTACAGAGTGTCCCTGGCTCGCTTTTCCTTTAGTTTCTTGTAGAGCACCGCCTCCATGCCCTGGCGACGATGGTATGTGTTCAGAGCCTTTAGCTGGTCGTACAGCTTACGCTCGTGTGGCGTGTCCTTCAGCTGGTCGTGGATGCTGCCTGTGAAATGAACGTAAGTAAGCTCAGTAAAATTTCCAAATAACAAAAACTACAAACTCACAATAAATCTCACGCTCGCGGCGAATGTCGTGCAAATACTTGCGGCGTCGCTGCTTCAGAACATGCTCCAGATGGGAGACCTGCTCGCGGTAGAGACCCTGCAGCTTAATCAACTTGGCCTCGGCCACACGGACAGCCTCGGCACGCGTATAGACGCCAGCATGTCTGCAAAAGTTATTGAAATGTTTTAGTTTTTAGATAATCACTCTAAAATATCAGTCGAAGCCTTACTTTAGTGGATCATCATCTTCTGAATCGATGCTCTCGTAGTCGGATTCATTGAACTCAATATCCTGAGCAGTGTTCCTTGGGCAGGGCGGATCGTCCTCATTGCTAGAGCTATCTGAAGCATAGTCTAGGATGCGACGCCGCTTACGCGCTGCGTCCACAATGTCGCCAATGCTGTTGCGATGATCTTGGGAATCTGCAAGGAAATAATTTTTAGTTGGGCTAGAATACACTCCAAAAGTATAGAACATACCAAAGGGGGTAACGTGTGGTGACACCACATCTATTTCATCATCATCCGGCTCTTGTTTCAGCGGCTCGGGCTTTATGCCCTCCACATTTATGTGCGACGCCAAGCTGTTGAGCAGCGTCTCGTTCGTTTCCACCAGCTTGCGTACGCGTCCAACGGCCAGGTGCGTCTTCTGCAGCTGCGTCTGGCGGTTGTGCTCGAAGCACAGCGTCGTCAGTATCAGCTCCTTCTTGTTGTCGAACTTGGGCACAGCGTTGATGCACTTCCGGCCATTCGCATAGACATGCGTGCACTGGCGGTAATTGGAGCGCGGATCGCGCAGAATGTGCCGGATGCAGTACTCATGGCCCTCGACCCTCATCTGGCTGCACTCGTAGGTTGGATTGGCGCAGTACTTGATCTTGGCCAGCTCGCTGTGGATTTGGTCGCGCAGCTGCTGCTCCTTCTCCGGCGTGCAGGCAGTGCCGGTAAAGCGGGCGCACTGCCGCAGTTGGTTTGGCGAAAAACTTGCCATTTTACTTGCTTTCTGTGAAAGTGCCAGCTTAAATATCAAGTTTTTACTTTGATTTACGTGAAAAACACAAAAAAAACGATGCCTCCTGGGGATGATGTGTGACCAGGTCTGTCAAACGTAATAAACGCAAAGCGCACAATATGGCGCCGCCACCAGGAAAAGGTGGCAGCACCGCCATTTACAAAAACAAAAAATAAATAAATACTGGAAAGCTAAAAACAAACCCGGCAGCTAAAAAGAGCACCGATACTCTTCACAAACAAATTCTGTATATTTTCAAAGATATTTGTAATTAATTACATGCTTAGGATTATTGTTAAATTTAATTTATAGCACTGGAAACCCCCGCAGAAAGTCCGGACATGGCAATTGTTTGTTACAAGTATAATTGTACTTAAAATTAAACATAATCGTATTGCTCGCCTTACTACAAAATACGTGTTGTAAATTTCCGTCAAATTGGTGTTAGTTGTCCACCACATTCATGTCAAGCAGCAGCTTTTTGGTCTGCAGATCGATCAGCCGGCGCTTGGCTCTTGCCAGCTCGGCCATCTCGTTGTAATATATCGTTTCCGCCTTTAGCTTCTCGTCCAGCTGCGTGGTGGACTCCGCCAGCGAGGCGGTGTCGGGGGGTATTAGGTTGTGCAGGTCTACTGGCTCCGGCTCTGTCTCCGGATCGGGATCATCTGGCCGCGTGTCCACAACGACGTTATCCGAGCTGTCCACCACGTACTCGTAGAAGGGTTCCTGTAGCGAAATCGAGGTCACCTTTAAAGAACGCAAATATATAGCAGTTCGAACTGAGCAGTAGGAAGTGCGCGCCCACATACCTCGTCATCCAGATGGTCGGCTACCTTCTCGATGATGCTGTCCACATCGTCAAAGTTGACCTTTTCCAGAGGATCCGACAGCTGTCTTCTCTCCAGGCCGGCGAAAACCTCGTTCTTGGTTTCTCCTCTCATCAGGTGATGGTGCGAATGGTTGAGGGTCTTGGCCAGGTTGTTGTGGCGCCGCACAATATGGCGCATAAGGTTTGAGGAGGAGTGCTTCGAGGAGAGCGTCTTGCCGCAGTGCTTACACTTGGCCATGAACTCCGAGATGCGGATGAAGTGCGCCCAGAGCTTATTGTTCTTTCCAATCACCTTGTTTCGCAGCTCGGACTCGTGGCCGTGCCGCTCTAGATGATCATGCTTAGTGCCAATGATTGTGCGCACCGCACTCTTTGTCTCGCCCTCGCCCTCTTGAAACTCCATGTCCTCAGAAATAGATGCATCCAGCTCTTCCTTGAGCTCAGCGAGCATTTTACCCTCCTCGCCGGCGAAAATCGTGCGGGCTAGCAGCTTGTGGTTGCGGATGAGATGGCGGGTCAGGTTGGACGAGGTATGTTTGGAGGAGAGCGTCTTGTCGCAATGCTTGCACTGTACTATGTATTCGGTGAGGCGGTGAAAGTGCGACAGGGCCTTGAAGTTCTTCCCGACCATAGTGTCATGGGGGTATCCGGGATGTGGGTACCGACGCCTCCGGCAGATCCTATTGGTTGGGCTCGCAATGTTTGCTTATTTATCAATCAAATCGTTTATTTGCCAATTTTCAGAAGTACAGTGTACTTAGAGCTGCCAAAATCCCGATGGCACATCCGATTACACTATCGATTGCAATTATTTGGCCGCGCTGTCGTTTGTTTGGACTATCGCAAGATCTGCTGCTTTGTGGGCGTTTCTACTCTAGTAGTCTGGCAGCCCCAATGTTCTGAATATCGATGTAACGATGTACATCTATCGATATTGGCATCGCTCTTGCAACCCTGCCGAAAAGTAACCCTACTTTTTTTGACACGAGGTTCCTTTCTTTCTCGCTTTTTACTCGAACATGGGTAAGTCAACTCCAGCAAAATGCGTTGAAATATCAAGAAAATCGGCCGGAAAACGCCTGCAAACAACATGAAATTGTGCACCAAGTACGTTTACAGCTGCATCTGCCCGGCAGTAGCTGGAATTGTGTGAATATAACGAAATATCTGTGTACTTAACTCGCGCGCTGGGCAATGCGGCGATGAGCCCCCCTCCCGCACACAATGTGATGTTGTACTCTTCTTGATATTTACTTGGCTATAGTTTGGTGTTCTGAATTAATATATTAATATTTGTTGTATGCAGGTATCAGCCGTGATAGTGCACACAAGCGTCGCGCCACTGGAGGCAAGCGCAAGTCGCTCCGCAAGAAGCGCAAGTTCGAGTTGGGCCGCCCCGCCGCCAACACCAAGGTGAGATAGTGCCCGATATCTGGCTATATGTATATAATAGCTATGCGTTGGTTCCTTGGGCCCGGTTTCTCAGGATCAAATTGAGGGATTTCTTGTTGTGTCATCTAAATTAACGATGACAGGTGCTAGGTTGTTGTACCTACATCTAGGTACATGTGATTTTTGAGCTTTAAATGTATTAATAGTCTTTTTTGTACCTGTTCACGTATGAATGCTTTAAAAAACTTAAATACTGACTGATTTTGTGGCAAAATAATAATTGAATCAGAATGTAAGCACAATAAACGCATGGCCTTGTACGATTTCCTTGTAAGCAAGTTTATTTATAGTAAACCTACATGAACTTGCCATTTTAGGAAGTTTATTTCTTTAAATTGTCAATTAAATTTATAAACTTTACAACTTAAATCTTGTGCTTGATATCTCACAGTCATCAAATGCCAATTTATCAATATCAGCTGCGCAACTTAACCTAATTCTACTTTCTCAAAGCTATCAATATATAAATTAACTAATTGCATTCCTCGTAGGAATTTTAATACCCTCTTACTTTGTATATCTAAAGAATAGGCTTGTGATCTAAGCTCAAAAATCACTTAAAACAACAATTGATCATTAAGACTGATAAATAAAGATATTAAATCATATTTGACTGATCCATAAAAAGCCTCTGAAAACTGCCCCAAAGATATCCAACCACTCGTTTAAATGATGTTAACGCGTGTCAACTGCAATTGTGCTTTCGAGCACTCTTCTTGATGATTGAAAAGCTTTATGTTCGGACTACTGACCACCTGCAACACAAAAAGCAATTTCCCAAAGCATAAACACCAACTAACTGCTTTATTTCTTGTATTCCAGCTCGGCTCCAGCCGCGTGCACAGTGTGCGCACTCGTGGTGGCAACTCCAAGCTGCGCGCTCTGCGCCTGGAGACCGGCAACTTCGCCTGGGCTTCTGAGGGTGTCGCCCGCAAGACCCGTATCGCCGATGTGGTGTACAACGCCTCCAACAACGAGCTGGTGCGCACCAAGACTCTGGTTAAGAACAGCATCGTGGTGATCGATGCCACGCCATTCCGTCAGTGGTACGAGGCCCACTACGTGCTGCCCCTGGGACGCAAGCGTAACCCCAAGCATGCCCAGAAGGAGGACGAGAACGACGTGCTGACCAAGAAGCGCAGCGAAAAGGTGATGAAGAAGTACATTGAGCGCCAAAAGTACGGCAAGGTCGAGCAGGCCCTGGAGGATCAGTTCACTTCCGGTCGCATCTTGGGTATGTATCTCTTTTAATTATAATTCAAAGTTCGTTTTTAAAGTGATGTTAAACCCTTAGCGATCCAACAACTTTTATTGCATCGATCTTGTTTTAAGAGAGATGCAAGCCTGTTGGGTGTGATTCGGCTTGTCATAGTTACTCTGATTTTCATTCTCTCCCAGTGCTTGTGCCTTTAATTGAGTGATGAAGCCCTTGACTAATCTATATTTTCACTCGTTCTCCTTACAGCTTGCATTTCTTCCCGCCCTGGACAGTGCGGCCGATCTGACGGCTACATTCTGGAAGGCAAGGAGTTGGAATTCTACCTTAAGAAGATCAAGTCTAAGAAGTAAAGGCACTAGATAAGCTTGCAAGCCTGATTTGCAAACAAGAAAACAGAATAAATGACTTGTTTTTTAAAGGAAGTAACTCGCTTGATTTTTCTTTCATTTTTTTAGAACATAACTCTTCCCTTTAAATTTAAATTTAAATTGAACAACAAATATTCACGGATGGTGGAGAGTCCAACGCGTCTCCCTTAAGTGTCTATTTTTCAATTTTCGTTCCATAAGTATGATACAATAATACGTATTCATTAACAATAGTTTAAATATCATTCATATCGGCTATAATTACATAACGCAGGCACGGGATTGGCGATAATCCCATAAAGTACAACAAATTCTTGTAAATTTGGAAACTGCCAAAGGACAGTCGTAGAACTACAACTGTTGCTGGATTAATTTTTCATCTTGTGTGTTGCTGTCACGACATAGAACTTCCTAGTGTTCAAAAAGCATAGTCATCACGGCCATTAACGCAATGCCGAATACCAGGGCCACCAGCTGCTTGACGGACTCTTTCCGTTCCTCTTCCTTCAGGAGATCAGGTAATACTGTGACCAGAGCGATGTGCAGAAAGCCGCCGGCGGTGAACGGCATGATCCACGAAGTACGTGCCTCTGTAAATGTAAAGATAAGTTGAGAGACTTGTCAGTGGCAAAGCCCTTTTAAGCTTACCCATGGCCGATGTTACACCGGAGCCACCGATGGCTACCAGAGCGCCGAGAAGGCCCGCGCCCGCTGTTAGAAGCTGTGCACGGGCGGCGTCCCAGCGGCTGAAGCCAGAGCGTAGCAGGATGGCGAAGTCTCCCACCTCGTGGGGGATTTCGTGGACTGTAAAGAGAGAATAAGTAATTATAAATAAGGCACTTTCAAATGGAAATGTTTATTATGTTTTTACTTACGCAATATAGCGAATGTGGCCAGAACTCCATGTCGGAAGGAGACCAGAAAGCTACCAGCCACCGCCAGGCCGTGTGTGAAATTATCAATCGAGTTGGCCAGCAGGTTCAGGTAGCCGGCCACCTTCTTGGGCTGCTCTTTCTTCTCCTTGGACTTTTGCTCGCGTTCACGGAGGAAGCAGACCTTATCCACATCCTCTATGTCGCAGGCACCGCCACAGCTCTCTGCGGTCTCGCCCTCTGGCAGTTGTCCGCCATGTCGGCGCAGCAAACAGTTGGCAATCTCCACGCACTTGGGCTGCGGATTCTCCTCGTCCGCACTGGCATATCCAGAAAAGATTTTCTCCACTATTGTGAATATGAGTATGCCGGAGAGAACCCAAAGGCCCGATCGCAGCGAGGGATGACTAGATGGATCTTGATTATCGCCTTCCCAGGCCTCTGGCAGTAGGTGAAGGAACACATCGCCCAGTAGACCGCCGACAGCGAAGCTGAGAAGGACTCTCAGGAGTTTTGAGTCCGCAGCTACAGAGAGGATTATAAATGAATTATTTTCTTTATATATTTTATTCCTCTTCATTTACTACTTACGATCTTTGTATCCCTCTTTGGCCATCTTCTCTTCTGTTGGAATGATGATCAGCGGGAATATCCCGCTCAGTCCAATGACCACTGATCCCAGGAGCGAGAAGACCCATGGCGTGTACTGAAAGCTCTTGAAGTATTCGGGCATATATTGATCCATCAGGTTGGAGTACAACATGGCGAAATGTTCGTCAAAGAAGCCGCTGGTGTTGGTGCTCATTGTTGGCTGGGGCTTTGTGCTTATTGGCGTTAATTGGTGCTGGAGGGACTAATGATTCTTCTTCAATCACTGCTGCGGCCTGTTCATATCCTGATTATAACGTCTTGTTGCCCTAAGAAAGAAAAATCCGGAGAATTTACTTATAAATTTAGATACTTTTAACACCAAGTCGATTGAGTAAATGCTTCGAAAATCCTACACCTAGCAACAAGCTCATCGAATGCCCAGATGCCTATAGTAACCAGTCAGTGTCAGACGGAATGTGATGGGCAAATCTCTTAGATACGGGACAATGGACTCCTGGCTGGGACTGTTGTCAGGTTCGATAAGCAGGTCTCTGTAAAACTTAAGTCCCGCCGGCTCAAGTGTGACTAGAGATAGCTTTATGAGAAACAGCAGTCAATCAAATTAAGACCATTACGCGCGGTGCTGGGTATAAGTCAGGATGAGTGGGCAAATGCCTTCGTGTCCTGCCTCAATTGTTTCTTATTAATATAATAATTTTTAAGGATTTTTATTTGAATTTAATTGGTATTTGCTTTGAATTAAATTGACATTTCTTTGACATTATAAATCGGAGAGTAATTATGTATTTAAATCAGAGATTTCGTATGCACTTTTATACAGATATTTATATTTATTTTATGATATTTAATTATCATTTTGATGTCCTTCCAATGAGCAATTTTACAGAGTTTTCTGTCACGTTTACGCATAACTTTACTAACGTAAAACCATTTCTTTGCTAATTTATTAGAGAAACCTTGAATTAAATTCGAATTCGATAAATTGCCATTGTAAATCACTTGGCTAAAGACTCCTTCTACTAGATTACAACTTATTTAAACACTCTCAGCAACTCGAAAGAGATCGTAAATTAAGCAGAAATAACTACATAAGAAGGCAGAGCGAATTTACCAAACTCGATAACCGTCGCCCTTACTGTGCACAAACAGACTAAAATGAACATTTTAGAAGACGCCGAGCGCTTGGAACGCCCACGTCAAGATAAACTTTGTTTCCATTTGATTTCCGATTTGATGTGCACGAACGATGCAGCTTAAACTGTTCACTTTTTGCGGCGATAAGATTACAGACGCCGTCGCTGGAGTCGAGTCCACCTAAGTGGTATGATTTCGGCAGCTTTGTTAAACGGCCAATACTACACCTGTGTATTGGGGCATCCGGAGGGGGGGCCATGGGCTTCTGCTCTTGTGTCTAAGAACCTGTGACAACTAAACCTGAACTTGAAACAGGTAGCAGCAGATGCGAGAGACGAACCCATGAGCAAAATAGCTATGGCCGCCGACCTCTTATCTTTCGCTGTCATTGTCATTGAACTATCACAAAAGCAAGTTGTTTAGATTAGATTTAGTCTAGTAATTACAGAAAAGGGAAATGGAGGGAGGCAGATCTGTCTGAATATATATATATATAGAGGCTATACTATAAAGACACACTGATAAAGAGGCTGTGGAAACTAATGATTCATTCAAAGAGAAGTTTAAAGAAAACATTTAATGAAAATGTGGTTTTCTCCTAAAAACTATTTGTCCCTTAAATATATCTTAAAAACCTTTATAAATTGTTAGTAAAAGATTACTAAAATACAAATAAAATTGTATATTATTTTATTCTTCTGCTAAAAAGAAACAAAAACCTCAGAAAATGTAAATTAATATATATCATAAAAGAACTTTTAAGAGGTACTTCTTGATCTGCTTAAATATGTAGAATATATATACTATATAGACCATGACAGCTGGAAATTTAACTGTGTAATTGAAATATTTGCTTTTTATCTCAGAGTTTCAATAAACTCTGAAATCATATTCTCTTTCTTTTGAGTTGTAAGCCGGTTTTGAGTGCTTTTTATGTTGTCGAAATTCGTTTCTAGGAAGCCAGTCAAGTTTCGTAGCTTTTAATCAGTTTGATCACTTGTACAAATAATCCAATTTCAACACAATAAAATTAATGCTATGTGTGTTTAGCTGTTGTTTTTTAACAAAAGATATGTCTGGTTTTGCATGGATTTTGAAAATAACTTAAAAATTCTTTATTTTATTTGTAAAAAATCCTGATTCTTTCCGGAAATCCTTTATATATTTTATATAGAACCCAACAAAAAATCACATGTCACATTATAACAATTAAATTAATGTACACAAGTAGAGAGCATACAAGTCGTGGACAATAGATTCTTCTTCTGCGGCTGAGAACGAAGCTTTAAAGTTGATTTGTGGCGTCTTTTCAGCCGTTAACACAATACAATAATAACTATAAGCACACTTGACTGTTACTAATGCGGAAATTTATGCTCCGAGATCCGCAACTTGTGCGAGTTGTTATCGCGCCGGTAACTGAGCTCGTTATGGGGGCGAGCTCGTCTTCTACTGCCGTTCTTATAGACGAAATATCGAAAGGAAATTGTATTCGGGGGGTTTCAGTAAAACAAAGTGTTGCCAAGTTGCGAATTACATGAATCATTATTGTCGCCAATATTCCGTAATTTTTCATTGGATCATCAAAATGGCACACAGATTATTTTGCACGCTGCACTAAAAATGAGACATGGCGACCGCTGCGACCAAGTGAGCGAGCAATTATCAATCAGAGAACGTGCCGCACAGTTCGGTTTAAGTGAGAAAAAACTGAGTCCCTTGGGGCGCGATAAGGTTTAGCGTCTGTCTAACCAAGATACAATCGAAATATACCATATATAAACCCTGCACATATTTATATCAGGCCTATGTAAATAGCATGAAACAAAGAAATGATAGCTGATATCAGGGAAGTACATAAGTTATATATCTATATATGTTGTTGTGTACTTTCCCTATTATCAAGCTTTAACTATGTAATATTCATTAATTTATCAGCTTTGTAAACTACATTTTTCGATTTGTTTGGAAACCCTTAAAAAATTTCAATAATTATTTTCAACACAAGATCGAAGCCGAAAAACCAGTTTGCAAAACAAGTTGTCATTGCTGTTGTTGTGCGTCTACGAAATCTATTCAATTTGTTATTGGATTTGTATATGCTTGGGGCTCTGATAATGTTTAATACACACATATGATTATAATGGTTCTCCGCGCACAGATTTCAGATTAGATTCGAGTGCGCGCCGTTCGCATAGTTTATCAAATATGGCCGCTATTAGTGACGTGTGGCTGATGGTAATCTTACGCTAGGTTAGTTATATCGCATTATTAAAAGGGGGAAAATCGGAAGTATTTCAGGTAGTTAAAGTCTCGCTTGAGTAACGAACAAATTACAAACCATATTTCTTATCAAACTGGTTTCTGTTTCATTGAAAACCGCATATGTATGTTTATATTTTGGGTGCATGCCTTTGTTATTGTCGAGGGCAACAATAAAAAGGAAACTGATAAGAAAGATGATTCAAAACGCATTCTATGCGGAAATTTGATAGCTATATTTAGGTACGAAATATTGTCTAAAATGTAGAATTTCCTATCAATTATTGCATTTTTAAAAACATTTTTATTTTTATTTTCAAGGAAACCGCAAAGGGGAACAATGACATTTAAAAAACGCATTAACATAAATAAGTATAGAGTACACAACCGATAAGCTTGACAGAGCTTAAAAACTGCCTGATGTCTATATTTATTTCTGGTGAAATATGTTTATAAAACAAGTATTTGTTTTTTCAATAATTCCTTCATTTGTAATATCCGTAAACGTAAAATTATGCAGTTATTTTTACCGTAATTCAGCTTGCGGCAGGTACGAGGTTAACGTGCTTTTATCAAAGTCAATTTTATTATGACGGCACAAAACAATAACTTCAGCCTTTGTTGCTATTGACGTGCGCTTTGCGTTTAGCCGAATTATTGCGATAATTTATTTTTCTATTGCGTAGTTAGCGATCATTGGCACCCGTTTTTTATTTTACTTCGCAGTAATTGCAGTCACTTGTATTTTGTGCACGGCGAAAGTTTGTCGTTGGTATTATGTCGCATGCACTTGACCCCAGGAAAGGCTTGGGCTCAGTACGCGTTGCCCCGTAAGTCGTTCAACTGAAAGTTACAAGTCGCCAAAATCACATGCATTTATACATTTTCGGTAAACAAATTCGTGCCGTGTGGAAAATGTTTACAAATACCGAGACCAATGCAGCCAACTCTTTGGATTGAAAATATGTTAAAAAAGTTTTGGGCTTTCTCCACTACGGCAAGTGTGCCACACTTAAAAAAGCTAGATATTAGCGCTGCCATACTGTTAAAGTAAGTTTTCATTTCAATTTTTTCCCGATTAAACGCTCGAAGTGCCGAAGTGGGTATACATGAGAATTAGTTTTAAAAAAGGAATTGTAAATTTTTAAATACAATTCTGACCTCTGCCTTTCCACGCTAAAAAAAGTATTAGGCGCGAATTGGTTCGATCAATTTCTTGCACAACTGATCAGATATCGATTTTCCATGAATCATCTCGGCTATCGGAAACGCTATCGCACGCCTGACACCTCTAGTATTTACGCTCATTATTTTACGCGCATCTCTAGTATTTACTCAATTAAAAATTAAATTTCAACTTAAATTACTAGTGAAACTCCGATTTCCCACCCCCAGTTGATGGCAAAATGCTAAGTACAATGCCTTTCAAGCCAGCGCTGCAGCAAGTGACGTCACTCAACTGAAATTCAACCAGACAAGAGCCACCAAGCAACAAAGCGCCGCAGCAACAAAAGGGAATCAATAACAAAAAAAGACCGAGGAAAACGCGTAATTTCGTGGTCAATTTGCATACATCGGACGGGGGGAAGTCGGTCGGTTGGGCGGTTAGGTAATAGAGATAGCCACTCGACGACCCGCGACGCACACAACGCACTGAAAGATGAGTAAGCTGGAAACGGATTCGGATAGCTCAGAGGAATTTTTCGATGCCGAAGATACAACGCCCAATCGCCACTCCACGCTGAGGTAAGTACTTGATTCTGGCATGTGCGGAGGGAATTCATTCGAGTAAATATTCTTACAGCCGTAAGCTGCCGCCCGAAGTGGCCCAGGAGTTCATCTTTCCCGATCCCGCTGTACGGGTCAATGCGGCCGCCTCGTCGGACAGCGATGCGACACCGATTGGCGCTGGAACGCCCGCCACCAGGAGTCCCACCAACAGCCTAGGTGCTCGGCTGAAGCAGCAGGAAGCGGCAGGCGGAGGTGTTGCCGGAGTGTTTGCTGAGCCAAAGCCAGTGCCCGGATCCGTAAGTGGACTGCATATGCTAGAGGATCTCCGATCTTGGTCAAGGAATATAGTTTACACATTTTAGTATACTTTTTTGATGAGTTTTATTGTTCAATGGTTTTTATAAAGGTTTATAGAAAGGTTTAACAAAATTACTTAAATATGAAAGCGTTATGAGTTGTTGATTGGTCTTAGGTTTATTAGATTTTAATTGGAATTGAGCCGAGTTATAATTTCTTACAATAGCATAAAATTTTACACATTTCTTATGAATTTTAAATTGCTGAGAGAAGATTTAGGATCTTTGAAGATTATACAGATATTTTCTATTGAAAATATATTTAATTTTGCTGTCCGTATAAATCAATATATATTTTTTTGTTTTCCCTATATTGTCATATGTAGGTATAACACACTTTCTATTTTTAGACAACACCACCTAGTTACTATCGGCGTTAGCCAGCTATAAAAATTTTAATTGCTCAATAAACAACGCCAGTGTTATATCATTTTTTGAAAGGAATTGGTTAAAAGCCGATATAATTGATAGAGTTTACTTGGTGATTATATACAGATAAAGCTTAGATAAATGTTTACATATAGAGTACAACTTTTCTGTTTCAACATTTATTAAATACAGTCTTCTTTTTCTGAAATTGGATTTAGTAGACTATTTAAAATATTTAATAATTAAATTAATAATACCCCAAATGTCGTCGCCCCCTTTAATTTTGTGTCCATATTTGTGTTCTTTACTTTCATATTTTCTCCGCCTCATTTCCAAAAAAAACTCAACGAACGAATATATAAACTTGAATCTCAACCAAATGTATAATATGTGCATACATATAAATCAATAATAACTAAAAATCGCGCATATAGTATGGTGGTAGACAGCGCTTTCAAGAACTGCGTCAGTTCATGCAGAACGATGAAGACGATAATCCAGGAAACACACTCACACCTGATTCTCAGGTATACATATCTTTCGTTATCCATGTTTAGTTTGTTTCTCCAACTTTTGTCTCTTTGCCTCACACACATCGTTGGCCCAGCTGTATTTACTGACTTAAAACTCGAATTACAGAACAGCTCGACGGATGGCATTTTCACCAGCCGGTCAACGCATCCGTTTAAGGTCATCGAGACCGATACGATGAGCATACAGAGCATGACGTCACTGGGTCGCGTGGGCCGAATCTTGGCCGGCAGCATCGATCCCTCTGGTAAGTATACACTCAAATGTTGCTTCCAAATATCAAAGCTCGATTGACACTCTCGTTTTTATTGGTTCGACAGCCATTAGCATAGATCGCGAGTCGCTGGCCTCGTTGAATGCGCAGCAGCAAAAGCAGCAGGCACAGCAGCAGCAGCAACAGCAGCAAGCGCAGCAACAGGCGCAGGCAGTGTCCAACAGCAATCCACCGACCATTGGAAACACATCCTCTTCCGGCCTGAGTACGCCCAGGGTTTCGCCGAAGCATCAGCAAGGCAGCAAGGAAACAACAGTGGCTGCCACAACTGCGACAGGAGCTGCCAACGCCATCATGCTGCAGGAGCCGGATGTGATAGCAAGCACCAAGCTTGCCCAGTCAAAGACCACGGACTCCATCACCTCCAGCGGACCCGTGGCGCCGCCGAGAAGAAAGAAAAAGTCTCGAAATTTCTCCAACAGTTCCTCTTCCGAGCCGCAGGCCGACAATGAAGATACGGACAGTGACACGCGTTCGGTTAAGAGCGTTCAAGGTTTTCAGCAGAAGTTTGTCATGGAGTTCGAGAGTTCACTTAATGATGCATCTACCGCCTCGGCCTCCAATACCACCTTGACATGCTCCTCCACGAATACGATCGTCTCTGCTTCGGCTTCAACAACGGCGGCGTCGTCGTCTCTGCCATCGACAAGTGCGATTCATATGCGTAACCTGGCCTCTTCGGTGACAATTGCCGGGCCTAAAGTTTCGCAATCGTTGGGCAGCAGCTCAACGTCGGTTCACTCGAAACCAAGTCCCTCGAACTCGGCTAAAAGCAACTCGGCCCCTGGAAGGGTTAGGTAAGCACAATCTTCTACTATTTTTATATTTCGAGAAGGGATTTTAACACATATTCCATGCCTTGCAGTTCCATTGATCCCAACCAGGGTCTTAACCTGTTCAAGGCCATTCAGGGCGGCTATGTGGTGAAGCCACGCGATGAAGCCAGTAACAAGGCGCAGGGTCCGTCCCAAGATGAAATCGAGCGCATTGAGAAGATGCTAATGGAGAACGCTAATCGGCCCAAGCTGGCGGGCACAGGATCGAACAGCTTGGGCAGCGCCACACGGTGAGTTTTCGAAACGATAATGATTAAATCCGCTCCTTATTAACTCAATTCCTTTCTAGGTATCCTGGTTTCTATCGCATTACCAACGACAAGGAGCGGCGTAAGTCTGCTGGCGACGAGGATGTGCTGAAACAGATGAATATCTATGTACGCACTCGCACCAGTTCGGGCAAGCAGTTGACCGACTTTGAGATACTCGAACAAGTTCCTGTGAAAAATTTGGACACCGGCGAGAACATGCCGCTCTCCGAAATGCGTTCACCACCTGTGCCTGAGGGCTGGAATCCGCTCTCGCTACACATCCTGAAACTGACCTCGCATCTGGAGGTGATCCAGAAGGAGTCTGATGAGGAGAGTGTAATTGGCATACCGCCCAGCATTGAGGGACAAGTGCCCGACGAGGAGGAGCTCGAGACGGAGGACGGAAGTCGCCTCAAAAAGAAAACGGCGCGAATTAAACGTTTCTTTGGCACCACAATGAGAAAAACGGTGGACAAGGCCAAGTCGATTGCCTCGGAAGTGTCTCATGCGCGGCACAAAGAGGATGTGGCGGACATCGAGGATGCCATGAATCCCGACCAGAATATCAAAATCAAGGCTTCGTCGTCCAACAAGGGACCGTATGAGTTTACCAAGCTTCAGCACGTGCAGGATTTGAGTGGCGAAGACACCAGCGCTGTGTGGTGCATGAAGTTCAGTTCCTGCGGACGCCTGTTGGCCACTGCCGGGCAGGATAAGGTGCTGAGGATCTGGGTTCTTAAAGATGCCTATCCATTCTTCCAGGTTTGTAATTGCCCAGTCAGATGACTTCTACAAGTAACTAACAAATCTCGTCTCTTCCAGGACATGCGCAACAAATACAATGCCGATCAAAAATCCTCCCCCACGCCCTCGCAGGAGTCTCTAGTTTCGCAGCATTCGGCGGAGGAGGCCATTGCCATGGCCACTGCCGCCGAGAAATGCCCCGGTCCGTTCATGCCGAAGCCGTTCTGCACCTACAATGGCCACACCTCGGATCTGCTGGACGTTAGCTGGTCGAAGAACTACTTCATTCTTTCGAGCAGCATGGACAAGACTGTGCGGCTCTGGCACATATCCAGAAAGGAGTGCCTCTGCTGCTTCCAGCATATCGATTTTGTCACGGCCATTGCCTTTCATCCCCGCGATGACAGGTACTTTTTGAGTGGAAGCCTTGATGGCAAGCTGAGACTGTGGAACATACCCGACAAGAAGGTGGCCCTGTGGAATGAGGTCGATGGCCAGACGAAGCTCATAACGGCCGCCAACTTTTGCCAGAACGGACAGTTTGCCGTGGTGGGGAGCTATGACGGTCGCTGCATATTCTACAACACGGATCAGCTCAAGTACCATACGCAAATCCATGTGCGATCCACTCGGGGTAAGAATCGCATTGGACGCAAAATCAGCGGCATTGAACCGATGCCCGGCGAGGACAAGATTCTGGTTACCTCCAACGACAGTCGCGTGCGCCTCTACGATCTAAGGGACTTGAATTTGTCGTGCAAGTACAAGGGATATCTGAATGTCTCCTCGCAAATCAAGGGCTCCTTTAGTCACGATGGAAAGTACATTATCGCCGGGTCCGAGAATCAGTGCATATACATATGGAAAACCAATCACGATTACTCCAAGCTCAGTTCGGTGGGTTTTACAAATATTTATGTATATAAATACCTTCTAATAATGTCTTAAACACAGGTTCGTCGCGATCGCAGTGATTTCTGGGAGGGCATCAAAGCCCACAATGCCACGGTGACTTGTGCCATATTTGCGCCACATCCGGAGGCCATCATTAAACCCGAACCGGATGAAATATCGATGGAAAAGGTAAAAGGTTCAGAAGTTCTTGACAGAATAAGGTTAGTAAAAGTCTTTATATCCCTGCAGTTGGCCCACAATCAGCCCGACCCACTCGTTGAGCAGCACAAAAAGGGATGTGGCTATGTGCTGGTCAGTGCCGATTTCAACGGCGCCATCAAGGTGTTCATCAATAAGACGAAGCCGAAGCACAGCAGCTTACCATACACAGCCATCGCGGATTAGTCCATAGGTAGAACATGAACGAAAATAGAAGAGTAAAGCTAGTATTTTATTATTTTATTTTTGTATTTGTGACATTTTGTATCATTAGTAACTAGTGCCGCCATCGCTTGACCCGTAATTTCTACTAATTTCTGACCCGCTTTTCCCCCCCTTTTGTTGATAATTGCTTCTGGCGCGAACTGTTTAATCTTACGCAAAATATGTTATGTATTTTTAATGCCCATTCGTGTGAATATGTGTATAAATATTTGTTTAACCAAGTTGATTACTTCGAAAGTCAATTGTATATTGTTATGACTGTACAGAATCTATCATTTAGATCCGCTCGATTAATTAATTACTTTTTCTTCACATTGATGTGTAAACTAGTTACTACAGAACTGGCCAACCCGCGGGGGTTCGGATGAGGGATTCGGTGTGCCGAATCGTAACTAAGTTATTTTAAACATCTATATCTTATTATAATTAACTTTTTAACCTCATATAAATATATATTTTGTGTAAATTAAAAATGTGCAACCAGGACACAAACTGTAGCTTTAATTCTGCTTTAATTTTCAGTGCGATTTTGAAGTGCTTCAGGATTAGAGAGTGCTTACGGCAACATTCCTTCTAACACACACACACACTGGGGGCGGTCTCTGCTATTTAGCAAAAGCTTAACCTTCATATTTGGGGCTTCCCGTTGGAGTGAAGAAGTAGACAAAGTTCCAGGTAATTCGATATTTCCCCCTAGGGGAACTCGACAGACATTTGTTAATCTCAGCACTCATAATTGCAGGGAAGTGGGTGGCTGCAGTAAGACAAAGCAAAGGTCTAAGTGGTTCGGTCTGTCTGGCTTCTATTCCTAAAGGTTTTGGGGTTGTGCCTTAAAAGCACCCCCGAAATCAGGCAGTTTAAGCTGTCATTTTCTTAGAAATGACAGCAGTAAAAGTCGATTAAAAGCGGAGTTACGATTTAGTATTACTTCTTTAGTCCGCAGTGTCCACATTGGTATGTGAACCTGCATACATAACTTAGTACCTCTGCATTATATACGTATGTGGATAAGGGTGGACCATGGCAAGCCGTAATTAGTACTATTTTCAGTGTTTACTATTCTGTATTACTCATACGCACTGTGGCACCCAGAACCCATGACTAGTATGTACTATTTTCTTGATGTGTACTCAGAGAAACACTTCAATCTCACACATTCTCTGGTAAAGATGACTAAAGTCAAGCCATATTCTCACTTTCCATTGCTGAAAACATTTTTGTCTCCCACTAAATAAACCTCTTTGTATTGGTATCTTTTGACTTTCACCATCAAAATTAAGTCTAAACATGTCTACAAAAGGTGTAGGTTACATGTTCTGGCCAAAAGTAAGAGTTTATAATCAAATCGTATGGGAATAAGTATCTCTGAAGTACAAAATACAATCTATTTCGATTTTTAAAGATAGGTTTCCCCTACAATAGCAAGTCCACCCTATGCTACGTACTCGAGGACTTGCACATGCAATCAATAAAGATTTTATTTTTGAGGGGGGGTAGGCTTGGGGTGGCGACTGCCTTTTGTCGCGATGCGGCAACCAACAGCTGTTGCAACGCCAGACGACCCCCCGAAAAAACCAAACAGCAGCCAGACGCCGGCAATGGAGGCGGTGGTCTCCCTTCCATAGACCCGTTCCGAATGGCAATCGATGCACTTCTGGCCATGTGCCAAGTTTCTCTCTCTTTCAAAGAGAGGGAGCCCAAAAGAGATTTTTGGGAGTTTCTTTTTTGTTTTTGGTAACTAAAGTTAAAGTCAAATTAAAGTGTTCGGTTATTTGGAAACTTTTTCGAATTAAAATATTTATTCTAACTTTGTTTTTTTTATAAAGAATTGCCTTTTGAAAATTATAATTTGAAAAGTATTCATCAGAATGATCTGAAATTTGGGATACTTATTATTTAATAGGTGAGATTTTAGTAACTGCTAAAAAATCAACAAGATTTTATATAAAACAAAGGATTTTTAAGACTTCTTGAAATGTGATCATAATTTTTAAAATAAAAATATTAAGCTTGGGACACAAGATGTTCAGATTAGCTAAGAGTCAGCTTTACTGTAGAACTAAATGTTTTTTAAAAAAATTAAATTTAAAGTTGAAAATTTTCTCTAATTTAAGAATTAAAAAAACACGTTTATAAAATTTTTAGAGTAGCTTAAAGTCAGCATGTAAAGATGAATTTGTAAAGTGCAGAGTTTTCGAGTTGTGCCGCGTCACTCATTTATCCAAGGCACCCACACTGCCGCACTCTCACACACACTCACACACACCCTCTTACACACACACATACACACACACACACACGGCGTGAGGCAGCAACAACAATGTTGAGCAAGGTGCGCTTAGCCGATGCCACACCGCTCTCTCGGTTCGTGTTTTTCTCCGTTTCAGTTTATATCTGACTCTCGTGCAAAGCGCAACGTCTAGCGGACAACATATATCGTACCGTATCGTATCTGAATCGGCCGGACTTTGTCATTGTCTGCGTGCGTCTGAGTGTGTGTGAGTGCTGGCGATGCGATGCCTTTAAGCTATTTCAAGCGCAAAGATGCATAAAGTATCTTTGAAATATGCATTTGACAACCGCCAATGGATGAATCATTAGAATCGAATGATAACTTCTGGCCACAGGGAGGTGGGAATTTCCCCACGAACTGATCATACGCACACTCCCAATCCTACTCCCACTCCCATCCCTGTGTGTGGGTGCGGATGCAGTGAATAATTGAATCGAATAAATTGTATATACATTGTATATGTAAAGTTTAAAACAAATTAAGGCCATACGAAAAGATAGTAAACTGGAAGCCCAGCAAGTGTCTTAAATCAGTGCTAAAGTGAAACTTCTTTTTAAAAATGACAACCGTTCTTCCAAAGGCCATAAGAAATAAAAAACAAAGCCCCTCTAACCTTTTGTCTGCCGTCTTTTGTGGCTATTGTAACATAATAAAACTCTCATAGAGATGATCGTTTATTGGAATGTTGAAATTCTTACCTATTTAAATGACGGACTGAGCAACATACACAGCTCAATTAACGCGGCTTAAAGTGCCTCAGGCGGTATAATTCCCTGGTTTTTTGAAGTGGAGAGACCGCCATAAAAGCCATAAAACCATGGATAATAAAAAGTCCATAGTAAACCCTTTCACTTGAATGTAAACAGAACTTAAAGTTTTTCAAGTCGTAGAACCTTGATTTGTGTTTGTTTGTGAAATATTAATAGTTTGCAACTTCTTATTAATTTTTCTTTAATAACTTAATTAGGCAGTATGATATGGGCAACCTTTCACTTTAAAAAACCACAAAATTCAAAGATTTGACCTATTGTTTGGGTGTTCAATGATAAAACTATTAAATGGTTAGTGAAACCTTTAAATTAATGGCTTTAAAATTCTTTAAAACATAATGAGCTGCCAATTTGAAGCTTTTATAAGTTATATAGGGGTTTCATTCTGGGTAATAGGAGCTCCCTTCACTTCAAAGATCAGAGAATTCGAGGATTTGATTAATGGTTTCGTTGCGTAACTCATAATTATAAAAGATACCAAGTTCTTACTTTGTTCCAATAATGAGCTAAGCTACAACAACTCAATTAAAGGCAGTTCTCATTGCTGGATGCGGTGTGTGTCGCTGCACAGAAACCAAAATAAACGGAACCCTTTCACTTTAAACTCCACAGAACCCCCCAAAAGATCCAGCGAAAACGAGTTTTGTGCCAAAGAGCAGAGCAAAGCAGAGCAGAGCGGAGCGGAGCAACCATATTCCATATCGAATAACCGACCAATAAGTGTTACTTGTTACTTGGCACATCCAACTAGCACCGTTGCAGTGGCCTATATTCAAAATAGATCAGAGATCGGCGGCGCAGCTGCAGCAGGAGAGGATCCGATCGAGGCGGAGCGGCAAGAGGAGATGCTGTGCCTGTGCCTGTGCCATGTGAGAACTTAGTCCGCGGCGAAGAGCAAAACTAGTTTCCCATTTGCGCGCCTATGCTAAGTAATAATAATAAATAAGCCAAGTCGTTGTTCGTTGTTCGCCGTTTGAGAAGTGACCTAAAAATACTGGTTTCGCGTGAGAACGTGCAGCTTCAGTTTCATCTCTACCAATGGCCACAGCCGGAGCCACAGCGGCCGTGGTGGTTAAGCGGCCCGGACCGCCAGTGCCGCCCAGGCCCAAGGCAGCTAGCAATCCCTCGGCCACGCCGCCAATCATCCAGAAGAAGCCCACCTTTGTCAGCCAACTGAGTGCGGTGGGTCGTACCCTGGTCTATAAGTCGCCGACGGTTAATCTGCCCAAGAAACAGGCCCAGACCCAGACGCCAACCACAGCGGTGCCGGCACCAGCCCCCCCAGTGAAGCCACTGAAGCTTCGCAAGGCGCCCGATGTCCCAACGGCCAAGCCCCGCGAGACCGTCACAGCATCGGTGGTGACGGTGAATCGCCACAATTCGATCAGCGTCATCGGGAGCTCCCCGCAGACCACTCCCCGCAAGGAGACCCGCCTGAGTCTCGGCAAGGTGGACTTTGAACGGGCAGGCCTACAGCCAGCAACACAACCCCTTCCCAGGCCCCGGAAAATTGTCCAGTTACCCGTGGCCACCATGGATGTGGAGGATATACCAAAGGTAACCACTACTCCATCCACTGGTCTATTTAGAAGATCCAAAACCACCCTGGATAGCTACCAAAAGGAATCATCATCATCAGCAGCCTCGCCAAACGCAGGGGGAGGAGGCTTCCTGGGCGGCCGGACTGTGGAGATCAAGAATAATCTAAAGAACGCCGCCGAGCGTCTCTTCTCCGAAATAATCATAAATCAGGGGCAGAAGCAGGCTGCTGCTGACACCACGATCATCACCAAACATGAGGCCCTGAAACAGGAGTCCGATGTCCTGACTATCCAGTCTACAGGAAACTGCATGCGGATCAACATAAACTCAGGATCCGAATTCGGTGACCACCCAAAGCCGAGCTACACCAGCACCATGAAGAGCTCGATCAGTGTGGGAAATACACCGGAAAAGAAGCAGGCTTTCCACGAAATGCTCATCTCAGAGCTGGCCGCCATGCGGAATAAGTCCTGCTCGCTGGAGCAGCTGCCCACCAAGTCCATGTCGCCGGCAACGGCGTCAACTCCCAAGAAGATCGCAACGCGAATTCGCTACAACTCCATTGACGATGCCGACACCGAGGATGTGGATGCGGATAATGTGGAGGATGCCGATGGAGATGTGGATGAGGAGGATACTTTAACCTACTCGGTCAACAAATCCCTGAAAGAGAACATTGGAAAGGAAGGCTCCTCGAGGAAGAGGTGTCCCTCGGGCTGTTCCACAGACTCTTCGCCCTACGGCACCGAGAGATCCCAACGCATTCGAACCTCGGATTGGATCGAGGTGGGCGACAATGGCACAGCGGTGACTTTGACCAGCTGTCACATTTCTCTGGAGGACTCGGGCATGGAGGATGAGGAGCGACTGGATGATATGTCATCGGGCGTTGGCGATAGCTGGGACAGCGTCAAGGAGGCGGAGACTGAGAAGCGTTCTCGCAGTGCTAAACGGTGAGTTTTTTAAATAATTTAATAAATACATAAACTCTTAAAATATTTAATATTTTATATTCTTAAAGATATATTAAAATATTATAATTATGATGTATTATATTATATCACAAATATTTATGCAAAAACTAAACTCTCCTAAAAATTTCACTGAAGGCAATTTTTTATTTTACCATTCGAAAGTGATTTGACATTTAACTTGTTTTTAAATGAGCTTTAGTCCAATTTTTTTGAATAGGAAATTATGGAAAATAAAGATATTTATTGGGAGTTTAGTGTTAATGACAGATATCCTATAAATTTGCTAGATTTATCGTTTGATTTTTAAAGCTATTCCCGTTAATAGGTAGGGGCTTTATGACCCTGCCGCGCCGCATCTCTAAGCGAATTTATAATGATTTTTTATGAAAAGCAGTTAATATTCATTAAAAAAATCATAATTTATTAAGTGCTAATGAATATTGAATACAAGTTTTGCAAAAAGAAAATCAATAGGTGGAAGTTTAACAATAACAAAAGATTCGGTTGAGGAGAGATCGTCTTGCAAAGCTTGAAGATAAATGAACAAGAACTGGTGGTCTGCTTAAAGCTATTGAACATTAAAATCATGTTGACGTAATTAATATATATTTTTTTTAATAAGAGAGATTAGTATTATACTTTGAAGAATATTATTTGATCAATGTAGTATTGGCTCGAATTATAAAAAAAATGTTCAATGATTTAGAATTCCTAATTTTTGATAAAATCTAAGGAAATAATTATTACTTCAAATTGATATAAAGGAGTTTGAAAATATTTAACAATAAATATATTTTATTTATATTTTATCCTCGAATTGTATTTGTTTTTTGATGATCTTTGACTGAAATGTAAATTCATGATTATTAAGCTGCCGCCACAATTATTTCACCGAGTTTCGCTGGGCTCCATTGACATGGTTTTGATTTGATCGGCCGTGCGCATCCCACGGAATCTCCGAGCTCGGAGTTTTCAAACTCGGAGCACCTCTCGAGCCCAATCTCCAACCCGGACTACCATTGTGATGGTACTTTCCGAGTGAGATCTCACCGAGGCGGGCGGGTTAACATTAATTCAATGTGCTGACATCATTTCGAATGTGGTTTGTTGCACGTTGCACACACACCGCACTCCATACATTGCATGTGCGGGCACGGGTTCGATTGCAGTGGCCACAAAAACTAAAAAAACTAAAAAAAAAGGTTGCGATATTAACAATTTGGGTTTCTCGGATCCGTTCGTGTGTAGTTTGTATTTTAACAGCAGAATCGAAGTAACCAACAACTGAAAACCCGTTTCGGGCCGCTCTTTTACGTCTCTAAAGATTCGTATTTTAGCGGCAATACACACATTGTGTTTGTATTTTGATTAACATATAAATACTTATATGTATTCCGTTGCGGTACGTGTTTGTCGCCTCGAAAAGTGATTATCGTGACTCACTTGGCTTGGCATTTGCGCCATCGCACACACGACCAAGATACTTCATATATCGTGCACATATATATATATACAATATGTACTATATATTCAAATATTTGCTTATTCACACGAAGCAATAGCTTTCATTGGCAAACCATAAGAATCGATAAGATCAGAAGTTGAGAAGTCGAAAGAAGTTTACTTTGCACTGGCAACAAATTCTGAAAATAAAGTTTAAGATTGAGCTCAAGAATTGGTATTATTTACCTTTTATTATATATCTGGATCTGAACTCATTCCTTATTTACCTTTCAGTTTAAAGCCTAACTTTGTTATGCATTTTACAATTTACTTTTTAAAATCTCAAAACCCTTGTGTTAATAAATTATTAAAATCTTAAACTAACTTTCTTAAAATGTACTCAAAATATTTATCTCAATTAACTCAGACTTTCTAGAGGTCACAGACATTAACCTTTCCATTTCTTAGATTAAAATGGTTGAAGTAGTTAATATTTTACGATGAATAAGAAGCCATGAAGGTCTGCTTTTATCATATAAACAAATTCGCACATTCCACGCTGCAATAAAAAATAATAATAATTGCGATGAAAACAACCCGGTCGGTCCGACTCTCATTTCCCATGGCTGGCATTATAGTCCGATAATAATGTGTTTTACTTAGCCAATTACTCACACAATCCCCATTTCCTACAACTGCGAAATTCAAATGGCAAATTGCATCTTTCAAATGCCTGAACGTGTGGATTGGCTCTTATGCATATGAAGTGATTCACAGATAAGTCACATAAAATATATATAGAGGTGTGTGTTGTGTGTGTATCTGTATCTATGGCTAACTGTTGCAACTCGGAGGCAAGCGTTATAAAATAAATTCAATCAGTGCGGCGGCGAAAGCAGCAGTTGCAGCAATCCCATATTGCACTTGGATCGGGGCCCCAGTTATGGCTCCTTCGATTTCAATTTGCATAATGGATGCCGTTATCAAGAATGGTTTACCGTTTCCTCATTCTTTCCTATACAAGCTACTATATATGGTCTTCCAGAACGTGGCAGAGTCTTTGGAACTGTACAAAGCTATTGAAGTTCCTGGTCTTTGTTTTAAGGTTCTATGAAATACATCCATTCCCACTGTTAATGACACAGTTTCTGTTTCAAAGAACTCGCTAAATTATTATTAAATCATTGTGTGTAATACCATAATTTGATTGAAAACTAATTATTATTTGCAATACATTAATGAAAGCGAAAAGGAATGTGTTTGTATGTGGTAATATCTTAAATAACAACGACAACGACACCGGCGACGACTGCAACTTGATTATTGCCTTGCATTGCTCGCCGTCAGCAATCATTTTCCAACATCATTTTCTGGGAAATGTCGACTGGCCGGGCCAATCACAAAATGCATGTTGGGATTTACATATCATAAAAATTTGGACTAATAAATGTAAGCCGCTTTTGAGTCCCAAATAATAGAAACTGTAAGTTTCACCGAGATATACATATAGTATGGCTTCAACCGGCTTTTCATTGGAACTTGTACTGTGTGTATCTACATTGATTAGCTCTCTTCATCTTATTAAAAACCACAAATGAAAGGCTTTCTCTGCATTTTCTCTAAATTATATAGTTCAAACGTGTTAAATTTAAATTAGTTTTTAACTAATCTCGGCTTGCCATTTTACGTATTTCCTTTTTTAGCCAAGTTGTTTAATTAATTGAGTTGTGTCATTATTGATTGTCGGCGTTTAGTAAATGTTTATACACAATTGTCTACATTTTTAGTCAATTAGCAGCCAGGTGTGACAGGCTTAGTGGATTTTTGTTATCATTGCTTTAGTTTTAGTTAGCTAGAGATATAGGTTTCGAGGTCACAGGTCGTGTTGGAGGTTATTTTCCTAGCAGCAATTACAAGCTTCAGTTTTCTCTTCGCTGAGAAGGTAATGCCACATATTTGGAACTGCACAAAACCACAGAGACTGACAGCCTTTGGTCTCCACACATATGACTTCCAACTAGTAGTAGGCACACAGAAGAAACACCTTCAAGTGCGATTAAAATCATGGCCGGTCCGGAGGCCTGATGGCTGTCAGCCAGCCAGCCAGCCAGAGCCTGAAGTCAGGTGAGATGCCAGCCTGAAGCGACTTCAGGTGCTGGAGAGCTGTAAGTCTGGTGTTTGCCAAAGATATACTCGCATTCAAGTCGGGTTTGTCGAGGCTGTTACGAGTGTGAGAACCGTTAAAGTACGACAAAGTGACGCCGCAAAAGCTCTTCTGACTGCCAGACTTTCAGGTGGATTTCTGCTTAATATGCCTCTGTTTCAGTTGCCCCTGTCGAGCGGCTAAATATCTCGAGATGATGCGACAGATATTTCGGGTTCAACTACCTCGTGCTGTTCTTTGAGCGGTAAAAGCCACTAAGATACCAAAATATCAGGTCAATGAGATCACCAACCATAAAGAAACAAAACTGAGAATAAAAAACCACTTCTTCTTCCCAACAAGATGGTGTTAATTAATCGAATGATTAGTGATTGTACCAGAAATAAATGTTGGGAAGAGTGTTACTAGTTTACAAGGTGAGGAGTACGGACCACACAACTCCCCAGTTGATTTAGAGACACCACAACTTGGCCAAAAAAAAGTTACCAAAAAAAGACACTATAAACTTGATTTTAGCGGAAAACCAACATGCGGAAAAGCAGCCTGAACCTGGAAGCCAAATGTGGATGAAGTTTTTGGACTCTACTCCACTTTACACACGAGTGTGGGCCGAGTTGGCTGCTGACTTGGCTTACATAAACCAAAAGAAACAAAAAAAAAAAACTTTGAGCAAACACACATATATTTGTGCAACCTCTTGAAGTATTTTTAAAAGCGATTTTACACTAAAAGCTTAGGAGTATATCTTAGGAGATAATATCTCACAAATTACTTACTTTGACTTGTTGCCAAACTCAAAAATTGGAGGAGTAATTGCACTTGAGATCAGTTAAAAGAGCAAATGTGGGATAATATATGTGTTTAATAAATCTAACTAAACACAGTTTATATATTTTTTTAATAGGAATTCAACTGGAGTTACTGATTCTTGAATTACCATATTTCTTTATATCATTCTCATTTAATTCTGATAAATAGAACCCAACAGTTTTCATAGCTCAATTCTCACTCAAAGTGTCCCCCGGCTTGCACTTGTTTTACCTCGTTTTTTTGTAATGCCAACATCTGTCTGGCCAAAAATAGTAGTTTCAGCCAGATTTGTATCTCAGGTGCGCAGGTATTGCCCAAGTTTCCTGTTCCGTTCGTTGGCCAAATGGATGGATTTATGCGTTCGCTGTTGCCAAGCCAAACACTCGACATTTTACTTTCACATATGGCAAACTTTATTATATTATTAATATTATTTATATTTTATATTTACAACTTAGGGTGATAGCTTTTAGCCAATAAATCTTCGCTTATAATAATATAATTATTTGTGCCCCAGAGCGCTTTTATCATTTGTTTTATTTTCAAAACGAGATCGATGGCGTGTCGTGCATATATCTTTTTATTGGGTATTCTCGAATATGTCCCGCTCAGATTGCGGTGCTTTCGCTTTTGAGAGCTGCAAACAAAGTCTCAGCAGTGGCTCACTTTACTATATATACAATATATATACCATATACACCTTGTTCAGATACGATACCGTGCTGGCGATGAACAACAATCTGCATAAATTAAGCCATTCGAAGAGCTATTTGTTAGGTGGCTTCGTTCTACTAATCAGGAAACCAAAATCAAAATTTCGCTTTTTGTTGGATTCGAAAGAGAAACCCGCGACTAATCGAAATTTATTTGGGTAACTAAACCAAAACCAAAACCAAAACCCAAACTCAGAGCTAAAGAAACGATTCGAGTCGTCGCTTAGTTGCTGTCTCATTTGCATACCTTTGGTTATTTGTTTAGAAACTCTTTAAGCAGCAGCAAAATAAAAGCTAGAAAATAGAAATTTATGGGCTCTGCGTTGGGTAGTTGTTGGGGGCATTCGGAATGAAAGCGAAAACGGCGTCGATATGAGCAATTTTTTGGTGGATTTCTTTGGGAGTGGCCCAAGAAAAGGGCGTTTGCACGTAGAAGGCGACACTATATATGTATGTACGTGAGCAGCCGATGATAATAACTCTTGAAAAGTCGGTAACTCCACCATCGTCACTTTGCTACTCCGTCACTCGGCAACTTCTCACTTAATTTGAGTCCGCTGAAGACAATGGAAAAGCGATGCCTTATTAGAATGCGTGAGAAAGCCACTGTGAGAAACTGGAACCTGATTGTGTGCGTGGCGTTATTAGTCTTTACGCCGTGCCCTCATTAAATGGCTGTGAAGAAAGACTCTGCGTAGTGCCGGCAGAACTGACCCAGAGATTTCTATCCCCTTTTATCACCTTCAACTCTTGCGAGAGCTCTCGGCGCCGCCGACTTGGTGAAATTTTTGGGTCATCCATTGGGTATTATGATCACGTAGGTGAGCACCGGCGTCGTCGAGAAATCGCATTGTTCTGCAAAAGACACATCCTGCAATGTGCGTGATCCGATTGGCCTGCAGGTGCATAATTCCCCCATTTCGCTGCAGTTGCAGTTCGCTGTTCCGTTTGCTTCTGGTTTTATTTATTACTATTTTTCCTTTACCATATGCATTTATATATAGCGCCACGCCGCATTCCGCCTGCTCCCAATACGCTTTGGACCCGCGCGATGCCGCTGGCAAGGCTAAAACTATAACAAATACGCACAGTTGGGGTCCGAAATAAGACAAATTTGACGGCTGCATCACTCGAAGTCACTCGACATCGTGTTCGGATATTTCTGAATGGGAATGGGAGCAGCGCTAGAATCTCCGCTGGTATTTCGTCCTAAGGTCTCGTTGAAGAGCCCACTGATTATTCCGTACATGATGTACTACAACCGAACCGATCTCGCAGCGGCTGAGCAAATGAGTTTTGTTATATTTTTGTATCTATAAATAGTTGGGATACGCTGGTGACACGGGGCACTCGACAGGGTGTTGAATATGGATCATAACATGGGTAAAGATGGAAAAGGAAAACGAACTGGGAGATGCTCTTGTTTTTATGCCCTCCAGGTATTATCATTGCAGTCATTTTATAGTAAATATTGTTGACCATCATCTGCATTAGCAATAATCAGCTTCCTGAAGTTACCTTTCTCTTTCAAAATTAATTACTAGAGATCTACAATATTTATTTTAATTATTTAAAGATATTGTAGTTCAAGAAATTTAATAATTTTAGATAAATTATTAATTAAAATAATGTCACAGAAGCATTATTTTATTCCAACAGCTGCCGAAGCAATCTCGCCATATCTCCCCCTTCATCTAGCTTCCCTTTGTTTATTATTTCGAATGTCCAACCAACTGTCTAGTGTTTCCTTCACTCTTCAACCCTATTACCCCTTTTTCTATAAATCTGATGTATTCCATGAATTTAACTTTAAAATGCATCTGTATCTTCATCTGTTCCTCTATGTAAAAGTCGATGAACTCTTTGGAAAGGTGACAAAAACTCTATTTTCAAATTAAATTAGTCTATTTTTGACTTCCGGCTACACCCTGTTTGTCATCTTATTTTCTTTTTTTTTATTAAATCAATTTGCTCATTTCTTATATATTTATTTTTATTTTTGTCTCGATTCCGCTTGATTTTCTCACTCTCCTGAACATTATTTGCTCTCACCTCGCGTGGCTTTCGTATCTTGGGGATTTCTCTGTTTTGTTGTTTCTGGCAGTGGCGGCGGATTTCGGATTCGGATGCGAACGTGGCCGAAAGTGGCAGCGTTTAGTCTTTAGTTGCACGCGAATTTCTGGGCGCTACGAGCAGAGAGTTCGCAGCGAATTAAAAACACAATCTCGAGGCGGAGCGGAACTAGGAAATCCAGATTATATGTTCATTTCTCCCATACTGTTTGTACAAATCGTGATTTGTGAGTACGCGCTGAAGGCCCTGGGCCCTTTTTAAATGACACTGTTTACGCAGCTGTGTGAATTCTTCAGATAAAAAATACAAAAAATGACAGATTGGCAGTCAAAATTAGTCATACTGCAAATAGCAAATAGCAAATAGCTAAAATAATAATATCTTTGCCGCTGCCATGCTTCGCAAGAGCAAAATATATTCGTGTTGATTTGTGTATTGTCTAAAAAAATGTTGCCGCAGTGTTTTTCCAATGTGTTACTACTTCACAACATCAGCTATTTGAAAAGTAAAAGCCTGCGAATACGTACAATATAATACTACTATTTGTGTGTTTTCCTTAACTGACATGTGAGACATTTCGAATAAACCCATCACTTGCGTTTGTATAAAATCATTCTATCGTTGACCTCTAGTCTTGCCCCGCAGAACCCCACAGAATATTATTTATGGCTTAAATGTGTGTTCGGGAGAATTTCATGACGTAATATCAGTTCATGCCAAAACCAAATCAATTTTGTGATAATGATCAGTTCCTGGTAAGCATGCTTTCTCTACTAATACATACTACGGCTTCCAAATATTTTAATTATTCTCGGTTCAGGTAGGAATATATATGTATGTACATAGATAGTATGTGGGCTATGTGATCACTTGTTGACTGATTGAGTTAATTGGAATATTCAAAATAGTTTGGCATGTGGGCTGAAAGCAGCTGAAAGGTGTTGACTGCAGATGTTGATACAGATTGGCGGTCTGCCCTTTTGATTTCAATATAATTATAGAATCGGAGCGGAGACTTTTGAAATGCAAAAATACTTTTTATAGATAGAAGCAAGAGCAACAGGTGGATTGCATCATTGTGTTGAATAAAAGTAAGGGAATTAAGTCGACTTTTGAATTAATTTATTGATTATAAAAGGAGTTAGTTTTGTTTATAATTTTATAGTTGAATAAAGAAGCCTAGATATTTTTTGTAAGGGTTTTTTAATAGTCCCCTAATAGTCGACAATCAGCCAACTCACATCGCCATTATGAGCTTAATGCCAGCTGCATACTATGTTACATCCATTAGGAATAAATGTTGGTTACAAAGTAAATTACCTCCTGCATTTGACCATGTTTCGTGTGACTGACTGACTGACTGTTTGACTGGCTACTGGCCTTTGATGCAACTGACTGTTAAGCGAATTTTTGAACTCGTTTGTTAGCATTCTAAAAGCCATAAGTTGATGGCCTTCGTGTCTAGTTTTCTTTTGCGAACGGAGCTGCTGCCTTGCATTGTGTACATAACTTTATCTTTTCGCATTCTGTCTGTATTCTCATAAATCTTTGTATACTTTACACATAGCTCTGCCACAGATTGAGATTAAAGTGTCAGTTAGAAGAGCGAGGCTCAGTCAGAATTATTATTCGAATCTGGATCATAAGAGAAAATAATTAGTAAGATCTGCTAATAGACTTAATCTATGATCAAAGAAGATTCAGTTAGACTTAATATTTATATTCTGAGCTTTTATTTTACCTCCCTTAATAAATTTCACGTATCTCATTTGTTACTGATTGGCTTTTTGTTCTAGTTTTTGGTTTTTAAACTTCACAAAGCAGCTTTAAATATTATTATCATTAATCATCATCCTGTTTCATTTTATCTTTACACGTGCTTTGCTTTCTTTTTAATTTATATATAATAAAACAAAGTGTAAACAGCAACGCCATTTATACCTACAAAATTAAATTAAAAAAGATTCACTTATCTTATCCTCTGTGAAGCTTTATAACTGAACAAGATTATTACAAAGACGGATAAGATTTATCTCTGAAGCAATAAATTCTCTAATATCAATTGTAAGCAATACACTCTTCTGTGCTTAAGAAAATATAATCTATCTTGTTTTATATTCCTCTGACTCTTTCATGTATCTGGGGTTTTGAATTTAAATTTAAACAAACGAAGAATAATGCAAAGACTTTGCAGCTTATGTCATTAGTTTAGCAAAACGCCACCCAAAAATCACCCAAAATCATAAATATATGTAGCCATACCTTGTTCTATGCCTAACCTACATCTGATACTAGTTGAACCCATGCTGAATATAGCTTTCCACCTTCATCCAGTGTTCCGTGTTCTTTGTTCTGTCGTTGCTGTTGCCATTGTTCTGTTCTTCTTTTTTGAGGCTATGGAAAAGTCAAGAATTCTGTTCAAAATCCATCTATGATTGGTGGAAATTCTAAAGATTTCCATATCTCTTCTCCCAAAACAAACACTTTGCAGCTAATGTCATAAGTCGTTTGAAGGGCCAGCTGAGAAAGTCCCCGAAAATGTCCGAGGACCTGGACGAGCTCTTCCTGTCACCCATACCGGCTCCCACGGCCGTTGAGCTGCAGCAGTGCATCCTATTCGGGTTCCGTCGCCGCCTCCATCCCGCCCAGATATTGGAGGAGTGTCGCAGTGCCTTTGGGCCGTTCTCGCCCAGTGCCCAGTATGTGGCCAAGTGGTACCAGCGCTTCCAGGACGGCCTCTTCAACATTGATGAGCGGGACGAGGACGAGGATGTGATTCCAATGAGGGGTGAAACGCCGACCACGTGCAGTGACTACGAGGATGAGATGGATTTCGGGGAGGAGGCGACGACTGTGTTACCCTTGGTTCTCAACGACCTTGATCCTAAGGATGAGGAAGATTCCGATGATAATAATAATAATAGTGATGAGGATTTTGATAAGGAGAGTGACGATGGCCTTGACGGTCATGTGATTGGTTATTGGCAAGGTTATGGCTATTTGGGTGGCAAGCAAAGGTATAGTTGGGGTGCACATAAAATGTATGTATTGTAATCTAGTGTATATATTCCGCCGACTAATTCATTGTTTGGTTTCTGGTCTTCTCCTTGCAGTGGGACCTCGGCCTGCGAGCTGCCACCCCTGCCCAAGTCGCTGATTGGCTTCAATAAACTACTGTGCTCCGATTCCGGCCTGCTCAGCGATGTCGAGGGAAGCAATAACAATAACAGCGAGATCAACCAAAAAGAAAGCGATTATCAGGCGGATAACGTTCAGGACAGCAACGAGAATACCATCGGTAGTGGTGGCACTGGATCGATGCCCGGTGCCTCTCCGACCGGAAATAGAGCAATTCCATCGAGAGAAATGGATCCCAAATCCCCCAGCTTATCCACCAAAGGAAGCCCCCAGGCAGCCATCGAGGCGGGCAGCACTCTGGACGCACAAATCGCGACGCTGCGGAAGGAAATGGTGAGATCTCAATACTACTTTTAATTCAAAAGTCGGGACTAGTTTCGGTTGGGTTTTACAAGGGGAGAAAAAGTATTACCAAGATTAATTCCGGCTTAAATGCAAAGGTGTTCAAATAGTAAATTATTATTATTAAATAACAGGTTGATAAATAAGAGAAAGGTTTTTTACTATTTAAATAATGAAATATTATGAGCTACATTTTTAGTTATGCTCTTCACAAATTATCATTTATTATTTAATCGGGGAAAATTAATTTATGTTGGTCAAAGATAATCAAAGAGCTTACAAGCCATCATAAATTAAATGCAGAAGAGTTAGCCGGTCATAAATAATTAAGTAATATAACAAGAGAAAGGTTTACTATTCGGATATAGGTTAGACATGTTTTAATGATTTTTTTACATATTACCAATTGGATTTTTATGAACTAAAGTGATGTAATCAGAAGTTTAAAGAATTTATTATTTGACTTTGGGAGTATAAATAAATTGTTATATTAATTTTTTAGTATATTTTAATTCGATTTTATAAAGATTTATAATTCTCTCTTGACTATCTCTTGTTAGTCAACCAGAATTGGCTGTGCTTAAGATAAAATCTTAAGGAATTATCCCTGAATCATTTGCAAAATAAAATATTTAAAAATTAGCATTCGAAACAAAAGCATTGAAACCAGTTCGCTGACGTAAAAAGTTATTTTTATTTGTCATAAAATGCTGTCATTCTGTTTTGTTTTTGGGCCAAAAGCCGCTGCATTTGGAGGCGAGGTGAACTTTATTGACCTGGTTTAGTACATAGTTTGTTGTAGTTCAACAGCCTACGGTAAATCCGGCAAAACTGAGTGTGCAAAGTCTGAGTTGGCCAAACCTTTCACATTTAATTCTGTTGGCTGGCAACCTATAGTATTATGTGGCCATAAGAACCTGTTTAATACTCGATCGGGCGTAGGTGTAAATGCGCCAGTAAGCCTTGGTTTAGGAGCGGCCGCTTGCCGTATTGTCTCGATCTCGAAAATAAAATCAAAAGCCAGTCTTCTGAATATATATATATATATACAAACATAAATGCCGCCTTTTTCGTGCTGTTCCGATTTAGATGTCGATTTGATGGCGGCGCTGAACAATTGGAAATAAACACTAAATTGTGCACCATTTAGGCCATTTTGTGCAATTTGCATGTCTGCTGTTGTGCAACATATACATGAGTCTCGAGACTGGGTCGAGTTTTTTGGCTGAAATCGAGACACATTTTCGTGCCATTATTATTTTCTGTGTTTTAACAAATATTTTACATTAGCTGGCCGCACTTCTGGTCTGGCTTACATACTACACCAGTCTTACCTATGTGTTAAATGCGATTTTACAACCTTTCGAGAGCACCAACGCAGGCCCAATGACACTTTAATTGGTCATTGTATTTACCCAACCATTTATTACTGTGTGTTATTTCTGCGAGGCATTTAAATTTATTCGTTGCCACAATGGCGCGGGCCTGGCTTTGTTTATCTAACTCCAACCGGGCTTCATTCATTTGCTGGCCAAGTTGGGTGCAAACTTGTTGAAATCGCCAGAAACGATCAAAATATCAAATTGCTTGCTCTTCTGGATCCATAAAAAACTTTGTTTCTTTAATGACTTATAATTAAATCAATAGGAAGTGTTTTTTTTATTTGCTTTACTACCATATTGTTTGGTCTATCTTTATGCGTTTTAAAAACGTTAGTATCTTGATCAAATACAATTAGATGAATAGCAAAGAGGTGTTTATTGACTTTACAAATAAGTATTTTGGTCTTCGCCCACACAAGTTCCCTAATAAAATACATATAAATCCATGGCAAGAGATTTTTATTTATTTCCTTAAATTATCGGTCTATATTTAGATTGTCTGGCTATTGACCTTTCTATATACATTTCTTGATCAGATATGAATTATATTAATAGCAATAGATTTTAATTTACTTGTTTATTTTTATACTTTACTGAGAGTGTTTATTTATTGACACAAGTATGTTTTTAAGCAGATTTAGATATATAAATAGGAAAGGATAAGATTGTATGGAAGTGGTTTTCTTTTATTTATTTACGAGATTTCCTAATTTGTTTGGAATATTTTTGTGTATATTTTATTATTGTTTCTGCCTAAAGTCTGCCAATAAAATTCATTTCAATAATAATAAAATCTTATATAATAAATAATATAGTTTCAATTAATTAGATACCATTTATTTTAGTACCTTAAATAAATCCTTTTTGGTAGAGAATATATTCTTGTTCGCCTAGATGTCGTTATTTAAATCATTTTTTTTAATTACTTTGTTAGGTGTCCTAAACAAATGTTTAATGAATAGGATGTTACTTTTTTGTTATTTTTTATGATTTATTTTTATTTATTCACTGAAAAACACATAGAGAGTGTATCTGCTTGGTGACCCAAATGAACCCGTAGCTCTTTTCTCGGTTTTCGCAAATGTTTCGGTCGGTTGATTAACGATTCGGGCTCTGATCGCTCGCTCGGTGGGTGTGTAAGCCGGTAAGTATGGGTCCGGTGCGGTGTGTGAATGTGTTTTGCAATTATGTTAGTTGGCCGCTTTTGATTTTGATTTTTAGCTGGCCAATGCTTTTGCTTTTGCTCTTGCTTTTGCTTTCGAATGCCGAACCTGGGCTAAGATCGACTGGTTAGCCTTCTTGGTGAACCCGCGATATTGATATGCATTGTTCACTCACGTCTCCATTTGATATAAAGCCACTTTTACTTGGATAATTTTGAACAGAAATCGAAAGTAAATATTTGCCGAAGGTCAGTTAGGTAGTTTGTTATGTCGTTATTAGATCAGCATTCAATGCACAGTGCCAACTATAATGCGATTATATATTATTTTCGGATCCTTTGTGCATAGGTATTTCTTTCGTTTGCTAACAATTAAATAAAGTGCAGAACTCATTAAACAATATATGTACTTTTGAAAGGCCAGTACATAGCCTAGAGTTTGTATTCATTTTTTGGAGTGAGTGTGGCAACCAAAAGACACATTTGTCGGCATAAAGTGTGTAAAGCTCATAAAGCGGTACCACCCCAAAAATATGATGATTATTATTATTGTGGCTATTATCATTATTGGCCAAAGCAATTTCTGTTTTGTTCATCCCTCGAAGTGCAGAACTCATTTAGCCGGATGGATACGATACCATACCTTTTGCCTGATTCCCTCCGAATTAATAGATGATTGTCAAGTCAAATTACGCTCAATTGTTAAAGCCGTTCCCATCGCCATCACCGGCACTGGCACCATCTCTAATGTGCACAACGATGAAAATGAAGTAATAAACTTGGTTAATGCAACACAACGCATCGGGGAGAAATAAAAAGCTAAAAAGCCCACGGAGCCACAATGGGAGAAAACAGGAGTAAGACTAATCAGCGCATGCGCAGCCATTAAGCCAAAGCAAGCTGGCAGGAATGCACTAGGAAAAATATCAGAAAAAATCTTTAAAAATCTTTAAGGGGATTTATATTTTCAGGATGTCATTTTTTAATAGTGAAATATTTTTTCCTTTAGAAATAAGAGGGGTTTTTCTAATATCTTTCAATGCAATTCTTCAAAAATAATGGTTAAAAAATAAAATGAAATAAATTCTTGATAATTTTTTTGTATAATTTCTACAAGAAAGGTGGAAACTAACAATTTTTTTAATGGTTAAACTTTAATTTCTTTAAAAACAATGTTACAAGAACAAAATTAATTGTGAACATAAATTCCTATAAATTTCATAGTTTAATTAAAAATTTGTAAAAATTTCTATAAAAATCCTTAGAAATAATTTTCTTTTATATAAAGCTAGAATTTTCCTGCAGTGTAACAAGCTGGCAAGTAAGCGAGCAACAAAGCAACAAAGCGAGTCCGCTTCAGCTAATTTATGTTGGCCGCTTTGTTGTTGCTGCTGCTATGTTGTTGTTTCTGCCGGGTTTGCCAGATACCTCGGTTATGGCAGCAAATTAAATTTATGAACAACAGAAAAGGAGGCAGCCCAAGTAACTTAACTAAAGAGCCCGAGTTCGAGCTTGAAAGCCAGCGGACAGCCGCTGTTGTTGGTGAGAAGAAATGCATCAATGCATGAAATGGAGTTTTACGGCTTACATAAAATGGCCTTGAACGCCCGCATTCTTTCTCCACTGGGCTCTCAGATCCCAAGATCTCTATCTTGGCCGGACGAGAGATGAAATGCGAAAGACGAAAGACGACCCCGTTCGTGGCTAATCGCTTCTCACCTGTTCCACTTTATTTGGCACATGCGAACTTAGTCTGGGCTTAGTTAATCTTAATCAGACCGCGAACACGACACGCCAACCTCTGCCTTTTGGGCTATAAAAAAAAGATAAAATAAAAACAACAAGACCGACGTTCTGCAATCAATCCATTGCCTCATTTGCCCAACTTGGGGGTTAATTAAATTTAATTGGTAAACAACAGGGTCTGCTGAGAATCGTTAAGGGTTTCTATTTAATTTGCACAAACAATATTACATTTTTATTTAAATAATTTAAATTAAATTAGCTAGATTTTTACTTAATTTGCACAGAATATAAACTTATTCAGCAACATAAGCAATTGGTATTAAATAATGGATTTAGATTGATTTAAACACACTAGGTTTTCTTGCCAAAAGATCTTCCCTTTTTTTCTCTTTGCTCCATGTTGTAATTGCTTAAATTCCTCACTTTTCCCGTTCCCATTTCCCATTTCCTGATCTTCCGCATGGTTTTCTGCAAAAGGTGCCGCCGTTTAGCCGCAGAGTTCACGCATCAGCGCAGAATTCTTTGATGCAAGCTGAAAGGCTTCCCGAATGGCTAAAGATAGAACGCGCCACTATTTACCACAGATCTTGGGCAGATTCAAATATACATACAAATAAATATATATGTAAATGTTTATAAATATATATATTTATACAGTTGTTGCATCGCCAGAGGGCAGAGCCGAGCAGAGAGGCAGCCTTGTCTGGCATTTGCAGCGTTCATTGCCATTTGGCGCTGTTGCATTTAAGAAATACTTTTAGGGCTTCTGCTTGCACCAAAGTCTTCCAACACAATAATATAACCACTGGGATGGAACAGCCCTAAGCAATTTTAGCGCAATGAGCTTAGGGCTAATTGAGTTTTGAAACTAATTGTATTGATTTGACATAATGAAAGAGGGAGAGAATGATATAAATATAAAAATTTAAGAAGCTGTGAAGAAAAATAGAAATATATTCAGCTAATTTGGTATTCATTTACCATACATTTTACTATGCTAATTACTTGAGTCATTTTATTTATGGCTAAGACCACTATTTATCTTAGAGGTTGACCCACATTTTCTCACCGCCTGATCTGTAATTTCTGGTCAAGACAACTAATGTCATTAGTGCAATTTACAATTTCTATTTAGATCAATTGTACTGCCCACAGATAACCCTGCAAGTATGTTAATTCGCGACTAATTCACATTCGATCCAAGCCCAAGGTGACGCCCCCGCGAAAAGCGGCGAAAAAGGTTTTAATCACCAACAAACTGGCACACTTTACATGGCTCAAACAAAAACAACAACTAATACAAAAGAAAAACAGGAAAAATAGTAAAAAAAAAGTAGGAAGATAAAAAGAGAAAAGTGCAGATAGGCAGTTTTTATTGGAGAACACGCAAATATATTTCCTCATTGGTTGGAAAGCCTATGAAAGGTGGAAAAATCTGGGATGCATTGAAGGAAAAACCACTAATGGAAAAATGCTTATTCTGTCCGGTAGTAGAAGGGAAATTGAGTTCTGTGGTTTTTTGCCAACACAAAAGTTCACAAATATGAAGAGAAATTATGAGGATGCTATGCAGTTATTTTTATATATTTATATATATTATATATATTAATTGATACAGTTAATATTTTAATATCTATTAATAAATCAGGAATGCATCGAAAGACCTAATATTAAAATATTTGAAATACGAAAACCACTTCTCTATTGCTACCGAAATATTATTATTAATTATCGCGTGTCGCTTCCCATTTAAATATAAACTGTAATGCCATTAATTTAAATATTATTCGACTGCTTTTGTTGAATTTAAAGCATAGCGATTTCTATAATTTATTTTCTAATCTCCAGTCTCCCCCATTGAGTGCTGAATACTGAATGCTGAATATACATTAGCAGCCAGGTGGGAGTTGGCTGGAGCGAGACGCCGACTTGAGCGGATTTGGATTTTAGTGCCACAAACGATGCAACTGCAACGCGGCTGCTAGCAGAAAGTTTTCTTCGGTGATTTTCTTTTTTTATAGTTTTTTTTTCGCGCGATATTATGCTGAGATATTAATTGACAAATGAGATTTTTCCTTCCTACTCGACAGCGACAGGCGAACTTTCATTTTGACCACAAGCGTTGTGCCGGCATAAATACAGGCCAAGGCTATAAGAGGACATTAGTATATCGGGATTATTCATGGCTAGGCAGACGATATTTTTACTGATAAGAATATATATTAATCTCTAGAGTGGAATATAAATATTTCATTTAGATAATTGGCAGGGATAGCTTATCATCGAATACAGGAATGTTAATGAAAGATGTCAGCTCGAATAATAATAATTCAATGGAAATTGTAGTTAGTTTTATTAAATAATTATTTTATACTTTATTTATTTTCTTTTATATACACACTGAGATAATCCTATTTATACTAATTGAATAATTTTTTATTCCAGAACGGATTGCGTCAACTAGATCTCTCGTTGTTGTCTCAACTCTGGGTGCTTAACGAATCGATTCAGGAATTCCGTGCCCTAATCGAGGACCAGGAGAACGAGGACGAGGACGACGAGTTGGATAACAACCCCAATGATATTGACGAAGAGGGAAACATCAGAATCTGTTCGTCGGTGGAATCGGTGCAATATGAGGGCGGTGGTGCCGATGCCAGGGCCAAACACCTGGGAACTAAGCCAAAGGTCATCACCATACAGCCCAAGGTGGCGCGGCAGGATCAGAAGCCAGTGCCCAGGATGCGTAGTGCTCCACCGCCTCCGCCACCCGTCGTCCTGACGACCGTCGAGCGGAAGCCACCGGCTCCTTCGCGACCCACATGATGCTACCTCACCGACTTCCTTGCCGGAGTCAGGATGGTCATGTGTAAGGCGATCGTGGGCGATGTGCCGCCCTCGGTTACCACGGCGACGTCATCGTCGTCCCTTCGCGGAGACGGATCCCCTTTCGGCCTGGCCATGGACCCGGGCAGCTGTTTGGGCAATCATAGTGGTGGCTTGCTCCAGGCTTAGTTTTAGTTTGATTAAGCGATAAATAATACAGGTTTACGAAAATCGTTTGTTTTGCCACAAGACTAAAGGCCAAAATTGTAAGAAAAGAATTTAATAGATTGTTTATAGAATATGAAAAGTGGTTAAAGTATTCCGACATCGACTTTATGGTGCTTTTTTCAGACTGATACGAAAACCTTCAACTTGAAATGAAATACTTTAAATTATGATTAATTTAATAATGCTTATTTTTAAAGTTCAAAGAATTGATCTTATTGGTCTCAGAAAAGCGCCATTAAAGTCGCATTTCCTATACTTTAACCACTTGTTTCAGTTAATTTGAAGTGGCAATTCGTTAAAAAAAACCCTTGTTAAAAGCCTTTAGTCTTGCGAGCCTCTATCGACATTGTAGTTAGATGTAGTATATGAGCGATTTACGAGCGAACTGATCTTTATTCGGGTTCCTTAGTGACCCTAGGGAACTAGAGCTACTCGAATGGTGTTTAGATCCTGACAAGCCTTACTTTATATACATATATATGACGAAGCCTAAATTATCTGCTGCTTACCTCAATATAGAAAGAGAGACCGAACCCAACATAATGTAATTGGTAGAATTTGTAAGACCAAACCTCTAGGCTCTAGGATGATGGTTAGGAGTCCTTTGTGATCTTCAGTTGTAAGTTTATTGTACATTTATGACCTGGGCTTGATGGGTTCCCGTTCCCGTTCCCTTCCCCAAATATATGTTTGTTTTTTTTATTAATTAAAAAATAGTCTACTCTATAAGATAAGATGTCTTATAATGTATGTCCTCGATCGTATTTGATCCGTGCATTTGACCAGTAACATTTGTATATACCAATTTTCCTGGCTATCTGCTGAAAACATTTTGTAATTCTAACGATGAAAAGCATTAAGAATAAAAAATTTGAAAGATTCAGCACTCTGTATTTTTTAAGCCGGATTAACTGGAGGTATTATTAAAATTAATTAAGGTTTGATTGATTGAAAATTTGTTCTGTTAATATTATACAGCATTTTTTTTGCACTTCGACTATATAATTTTACATAAACCAATACCAAATTAATCCCTATTGCCTGCACATAATATTTTCTGTTTAGTCCTTACACCAGGTTCACGCCATTAAGGCCTACCTGGGCACACGGAAAATTGTAGGTCATGATGTCGTTGCTATTAAAGGATGCATAGACATTTGGACAGATTTTAGCTCCAGAACTGGTCAACGAGAGGATGAGTTTAAGGCACATATTCAGGCCCGTCATGGAAATCAAGGGCAGACAGGCTGTCGGCGGCTTTTTCACATCAAGATTAAATTTTCCCACTGAAGTTCCATCAATGGTAGCCGTCAGGTCCACTGTTCCGGCCAGAACACTCGCATTAATGGTCAGGCAAACTGTTAATGAAAATTTCAACGAATTTTGTTATATATAATAATAAAGGAAACACCTCTTACGTTTCTTGGTATCATTCAGCATATTCACTGTAACACTTTGGCAACAACTGTAGGATAAAGGCAATGAGAACTGGCACATATCGGATGGGTCCGAGAGGGAAATGAGTCCCAGATCCATGCCAGTTGACTTGGAAGCTACTTCTATGGTTGAAATACTTTCAAAAGTGAGAACAAAGGCCACAAATCCTATCAGGATTGTCTTGGTATTCCGTTTCAGCATTGTGATGTCTCTCTTAGCTACTTGTATATGGATCAGCGACTGCCATCGGCTATGGAAGCTCACACTTTTTGTCAACGGAACGCGCCAAATCATTACTTAAATATTAATAGCAGCCAATATAATTTTAAGTAATTTAATTAGACTTTTGTAAGGGTCATTTAATACTGAATAATTGCTTGTATTAGGGCAATAATGCTAGGTGACAAAGTCGAAAAAATATGTATTTATCATAATATATAGAATTTGCAAAGGGGGTATATTTTTCACACGAATATAATATAAAATTTAAAGGTAAGAAAGGAAAGTTGATATAATATTATAAATATATTTGGAACAAGAACATAACAATATGCCGGTAAAATATTGCATATTTAAATATTTTTTAATACTTTTTTTATCAGTTCTTTTTTGAATTATTAAATCTTAAACAATTTTACAAAGTGGTCTTGGTGGCGCCATTTTTTTACACCGTATCGCTCAGCTTTTTGTCAGTGTGTATTTTGTAGAAAAAATCATTTTCATTTGGTTTAATTTAAAAATAAAACTGTCAAAAAATATAAATGCTTTTAAAATAACAAATATTCTGAAAAATTCTATTAGAATTAAAATTTAGTAATCAGTAAAATTATCTATATATTTAAGCATTAATAATACTTAAATTAACAGATTTTTTTAGCCTTTTGTAATATAAATAAACAGATGTACAATTTGGTTTTCTGTAAACAACTTAATAGTAATTCTATAAAGATCGTTTAAACTTATTTTGAAATTAAGATTAATTGCTATAAAATATTTATTCGAATTTCAGTAATAGGAATATTTACATAACTTGATTCTTTAAGAATAAATTATTCTTCTTGTATGCTAAATTTGGAGCATTCTATAGAAAGTGAAATCAAAATAAACAAGTTCTTAAGTATTCACTTTTTTATTAGCAAATATAATTTTATGTATCACAGGTTTTGTTATAAAGCCAAGGATAACCAGCTTAATAATTAATAAGAGTATGAGAAGCAGCGAAAGATTGAAGCTGGTTCCTGTTCTTCCCCCTTTCGGCTTTTTAGTTGGGGAATCTAATGTTCCGGTTTTCGTTAATTGTGTCTACAAATAAGTAATTCGGGTATTATGTATATAGGTGACTGCAGCTCCTAAGTTTATAAATTAAGGTGTTTTCCTTAGCAGCTTTAGTATAGCTTGCTAAATTCAGCGGAAATAAACATGGCATCATCGAAATTGGTAAGAAATAATAAGTGTTTTCACTGAGAAACAAATCCATATTATGTGCTAATATTATAAGTGCCTTTAATTTAATTATTTTCTATATATTCATATTTATTTTTAGCTATTATTTAGTGCCATGTTGGCCATTATGGCCTCCAGCTGCTCAGCTGGTTTCCTGGATTTTATCTTTCCCACCATTATGACGGAATACTACCAGCAGGCTCCCACCAAAGAGGGTTACCGTTTCAAGTAAGCAAAACATAATCCTTACAAAGATTTAAAATAATTTGTTTTAATTATTATTTAGTTTAGAGGAGCCCAATGGCAGCAAACGGGAGGAAATCGGTGTTATTATGAATCCCGGCACCGATAAGGAGGAACTGGTGGTGATGGGTTCTTACTCCTCGTACGATGATAAGACTGATACCGAGACTATAACTATGTACACAGCCGATAAAAATGGTTACAAGCCACGCTATAAAATTAGGAACCGCAAACTTAATGCCCAAACTCTAAAGACGCTTACTCTTTAAAAACGAAAGTGATATAAAAATGTTTATAAGAAATAATTAAACATGGAAATAATGGAAATTTACTTGTCTTGTAAATAATGTCTTAATTTTTGTAAAAAAAAGGATGGGAAGAGGGTCAATGTAAGCATTATACTTTGTTGTTTTGTAAGCCTAGAGTTAAACTTAGAAATAAGTATGTTAACGTTTAGAAAAGATTATTTTTTAATTTTTTATACTTTCGGTTTTGGAAAAAATAAGTTGCACATGTGAGCTTTTGTTTATTAGCTAGGTTAAGATGGCATCACAATTTGTTATTTGTTATTAAATAATATTTTTAAAAATTAAAAAAATATTTTCTTATGGGAAGTTTCGGTTGAGTGTGTGGTATAGATGATTAAAGATAATAATTAATAAATATTTAAAAAGCATTAGTTTCTGAATAAATGATTCTGTTTTATCCATTAATATGGTCTATTATTATTTATTATCTATGTATCTATTAAGATAATCTAAATGTGCCAATAAAAACACCATAAACAAAATTAATAATTATTGGCAATACACTTGTGTATTTCTTTTTCTTAAACTTAGGGATAGTTTTAAATGGCAAACTTCAACTTGGTGCAAGGTTAGCGACTTATAATAAACTCTAATTTAATTTGTCATGTGTTAAGATCATTCAACCAAATGATGATGTGAAGATTAATGGTTGTTTGCTTTTAATTTTACTATAGCGGCTACTACTCAAATCTAAAAATTATCCTTAATTGAGGTTCTCTAAGGGATTTTCCCTTTCTTAAAAAAGGATTTGCTTTCAAGCAATGACTAAGTAAGATCAATATGTCGCTTGCTGAATTACAACTAATTAGTCATCGTTTAATAATGTAAGAACCAAAGATAAACCTGATTCATGGGGTGAAAAACCATTGTTGGGAATGAACAGCAGCTGGTGGGTATACTATTGTAGGGGCATCACATTCGAGAGCATCCTATAGAAAGTGAAATCACAGTATGGCCGGCTTAAACTAGTTTTAGCATATTACTTCAAGTCATTTTTTTCTAATTTGGCAGCAGACAAAAATATGCAAATATAATTTTTATAAATCAATGCTTGTTTTAAACTTTAAAACCAAGGATAACCGGATAATGATTAGAAATGGAATGCAACTGGGCGAGAAACTGTTTTTCGGACACCTGTGAAACTATCCATTGTTTTGATGATCATCTGCCGATTCCTGGGCCATACACAATCTGCCGATAATAACCAAAATCAAATCATAATGGCTGGAAGGCGTTGGTGGCGTCTTATTCGGCATTTCAAGAGGGACTCGGACTGAGACTCGACGGCCGGCGACCGGTTTTACTCAATAGTGGCAGCAACTAAGTAAGAAATATGACTTATCCGCCGTGTGTGTCTGTGTGCCGGACGAGCGCGGATCTATGCAGATCTTAACTTTTATAAATTAAGGGGCGCGCTTCGGATGCTTTAGTATAGCTTGGTAACTCCAGCGCGCATCAACATGGCCTCCTCAACGAAATTGGTAAGTAGAAGCAGTCACTTCAGGGTGTTACCCGTGTCCGAGAACCTACGACCCTGCCGATATCGGCGGCAAATATAATTACATTGGCATGTGAGAAGTGTGTTTGTGCTATCTAAATAGAAGCAATCATTGCATGCAAAATGTTTATTGATGCAGCTGCTGTTAATGGCCAATCAAGCTTGGCCTTTAATTCAATTGAGTCAAAGTATTTATATTGCCCCAGCACTTATGGTTCTCCACACTTGTTCTTAAAGTCTCTCACTGATTGAAAAAATGGTTAAACTGTTTAAATTTATGGGAAATAATTTAAAGCTTGACTATGTTAATTTCCTTATTTATTTTGAATTAGTTTAGACTAGTTTACTCTCGGCAGCATAGAAATTGTCTTCCTTAATTAGCTTAATACTGATTTCAATGGTTTGACATCATTACATTTAATCGATTGCATTTAAAATTTAAAAGGGAATGAATTCATTTATAAAATATTATTAATTGTAATGAAAACAGAACGATAAACTGACAGGCAATACAAATATGATCTTGATTATTCTCTAACTAGTAGTTACATTTAAATAGATGCATAAGTTCACCCCTATAATTTTATCAACAATAAACAATAACAGTAGGAATAAATAGTTATTAATATTTATTTATTCGTTTAGCTTCTCTGCACCGCCTTGCTGGCCATCATGGCCGCAAACTGCTCGGCGGGTCTTCTGGATTCTCTTGTTCCTAAGGCTATTACGGATTTCTACCAAGGAGCTTCTAGCAAGGAGGGATATCGTTTCGCGTAGGTGATAACTATTTCTATCAAGGATAAGGTGTAATTGTGTATTTTATCATTGCAGCGTCAATGAGCCCAATGGTAGCTCCCGGGAGGAAGTCGGTATGATCCTGAACCCCGGCACCGATAAGGAGGAGCTGGTGGTGATGGGTATGTACACCGTCTATGACGAGAAGACTGAAATCGAGACCACGACCATGTACACCGCCGATAAGGATGGTTACAAGGCCCGTTACCAGACCAAGAACCGCAAGTTGAGCCCCGGAGCCCTGAAGTCCGCTGCCGGATAAGGGGAATCACGTTGCCTTGAAGTTGTAAATAGAAGAAAAATAAAAATGAAAATCAAAAATAAACATCTACTGATCTACCGAAACTGGTTGGCATCTGCCAAGGAATTCCAAATTGGTTCTGGCCAAGATCAAGTTTAGTTGATTCAATATCATTGAACCTCACCCTGGATAGACGAGTTTTCAGCATTTTCTATTGCGTAATTCTTTTGACCTTTAAGAAGTCTTTACGACAGACAAATTAGCGAGTTCTGGTGATGGACGCGACACCCAAAACAAGTTTCAGTTCAAGAATCTTCGAAGCATTGACAAAAACATTCGCTTTTTCTTTGTGAGTTGAAATGACACAACACAAGTCATTCTGAAGCTCAGAAGTTAATAAGCGCCTACAACTGAAAATTATGTCCAGCAGGCAGGTTTAATTCATGGCCCCATGCACGATACTAAAATCTATGTTTAATGATTCCAGAAAACGGCAATCAAAGACTCTCGTCGGTATTTAGACTGGTTCCTGGAAACAATTAGACCAAAAAACTAGTTTCGCCCCATGTTATACACGTTGAATGATAAATGATAATCCAATGAACGACGTAATATTTATGTATTTCTTTTCGGGGGTTTTTCTAAAGCCTACATCGAAAACCTTGCCTTATTGTCTGACGTCTTTGGTTCGCTTCTGCGGCTGCGTCCCAACCACAAAAATCGAGTTAGCCAAAAAATGTAGGTGGGAAGTTGTTAAGCTCGTCTTCATAATTAAGGTCAATTAATCAATTCCATAATGCTCGAATACAACCATAGTGGTCAATCAAAATTAAAGTCATAACTTTTCATGTAATAAAATGAAGGTCGTCTTGCCATTTGTTACAGCTTTAAATAAAAGATAATTATTAATAACTTATAGTTTTATTTTCAATTTTGACAGATGATTTTTGTAAACAAGGAAGCAACATTTTGTGGTAATTAATTTTTCACATGATAACATGACATTATAATTATTCGTAGAAACGTGTTTTTCTTGTATCTTTTATTAATTATTAGTAATTATCACATTTTAAAAATAGCCTTAAGGTTTTTATTTATTTATTTTATATATTTATAAAAATATATAAAATAATGAGTATAATTATATTAGTATTATAATAAATTTCTTAAATAAAAGAATAATTATAATAAAATGTCTTAAATGAAAGAATAATTATAATAAAATGTCAGGAAAGTTAGTTACTATTTCGTAGCAAGCAGTTTTTGTATTTAAATAAAAGAGCTTTTACAAACCAAACTTAACTGACTATTTAATAAGTTTGAATTGTTTCATTATAAAAATAAATTTATTATCGGTCCCCAGATCCAATTGCAAACTGTAAGGGTGTTTGAAATGAATATCATTAGTTTGAGATTTCATTGTAATTAAAATATAAGTAAAATAGTACATCAAAAATAGATATTGTTTTGTTTAAAACATTATTAAAAATAGCATTAAATGTCTAATAAAATGTATTTCAATTTATTATTTAAAATCCCCAATTGTCTTTTAATAAATATATTTATTTACTTCTATAAAATATTTAGTTAGACAAATTAAAGTCTAAAAATATTCACTCAATAAAAACTGAAAGTAAAACTAATTATTTAATTAAAAGCGTTTGGGTTACATTTACTCAACGCTTTCCCAGAAGTAAAGCAATTTGAGAATCCTTACAATATCAAAACGTTCACAATGTGGCGCGTACCAATTAAACCCTGATATTGTTTTGAAAGTTGCGAATGTCCAGGAAGTTTGGCCAATTACCCACACTCTTAACTTTATTCGACCAACAAAAGTTGCATTTTCTCATCGCCTTTTCAGTTGTTTTATACTTTCGAGTACTCCAATTCCTCTTGCATTTTCCTGAAAGTGGCACAAACTTTTGTAACAGTTTGATAACAGTTTTAAGCAAAGTTTTATTATACATATTAGATAGCAAATATATAAAAAACATTTTATATAAATAATGTAATAGACTAAGAATAAATAAATATAATAATCTATTTGGTGTTTGATGTAACTTCGATGTTATTTGACTGACTAAATGTCAATTGCCAAACGAACTCACAAAAGAGCTGTGATTCCAGCGAGCTTTTTCGTTTATGGTCAACATTGTGTATAGGCAACATTAGTGGGGAAAGCCAATTTTATGGCAACTCTTAGAACTCGCAGTCGTTTGTCAGAATAAATTATTTGAATTTACAGAGCAGTTTAGTTGCTTTTATGCACTCTTTCCCATAAACCACCCAGCAGAATGCGAGTTTTCGCTAAGTAATTTAATAGCTTAATCTCTCTAGCTGTCAGGCAAATTAAGATGCTGCCAGCTCGCTGTTATCATATCCATCCAAAGTTTTTCCTAGCCTGTCGTGGCCCTCCGAATAGGCTAAAATTTATGAGCATCTTGAGGCAAATTTATGTGGGAACCTCGCAACAATCAACAAAAGAACGACAGACGCACCAAACAGGATAACAAAAAAAATATATTAATCGCCTTTGGCCTAAAGTCTAAGTCAGTCAAGAGAAAGTTGGCGGTACAGTGAAGCTTGCACAGGATGTAAATATATAAATGAATGAAATCAGTTAAGCGAGGCTCTAAATATTATTAAATTGTTAAGTATTTTATTTAAATTGCCTTCAAATTCAACAATTAAATCTGTTTAGAAACGTGGCTTTCGTGTTATCAGTTGTTTTTCAATAAATAAAAAAAAGTAAATTAAAAATGTATAAATAAATATAATAAATATATTATAAATATAATAATAAATATATTATAAAAACAGAAAACGCGATATAAAACTATTTTAATTAGGCAAACTTAAGTACGTAAATATTTATGCACATATATTATAATTTTCTGAAAAACTCCAGGAGGTTTGTTTTGCCATGAAAATTGGTTTTCGTTTATGCTTCCCATGAATTCATTTCTTGTAATAGAATATCTTACCCTTTCGAAATATTTAGTATTTATTGTATTGTATTTATTGTTATTTCGTAGAATAACCATGAATTTCTCGTTACACTAGAAAATATGAAACCGCAAAGTGTTTCTCGTGAATTACAAATAATATTGCAGTTCGACGAAAATCTTTCGAAGCGATGAAAAATATAATAATGCACAATGCTATGCGATCTATTTTTCAGCATTGTTCTGGAAAATCCAAACCAATAATTCCCCTAAGTGTCTTCCCTTTAACCTAACTCTGCAAAGATATTAGAATGCTTCCTTGTGTCGCTAATCAAGTATACGCCCATTTGTCACGCAACCGTTTCATAAAATCAAGTATACGCTCCTTTGCCTCGTTATTCCAGACGACTTGAGGGCTTGAGTGTCAAAGCCAAGTGCATAACGATTCCCCTTTTGTACATAAAGAAAAGATTGTTGTAGTTTCAATTAAATGAATTTAAATCGCTGAAAAGGCTGCTCAGGTTGATGGAAGGAGGAGAGAGTACTGTGCATCGAGGAAAAGCGAATGCGAAAAATGAAGTTGAGCTCTTGGCATGGCATTGTTTACTTTGACATGTTGTCAACAAGCGGGAAGCAGTTGTACAGTTTTTGTTAAGGCTCCGCTGGGCACATTATGCTTGAAATGTTTGCACAGCACAGAACACATTTCTCCTCTGCATTATAATCTATGGTTTTAATTTATTTTTTCTAGCTCGCTGTACGCAGTTATTATTATCAATACTTTGTCCCCATTGTTTTTGGTTTCCTTCTGTTTGCAGACCTGGCGGGAAAAAATCCTAGGAATATTCAGAGAAAAAATCCTTTACTGGTCGCTGTTCTCGTAGGGAAAAGGCTTTGCGAGGACAATATTAAAAATGTGTAGAGCATAATTAAGGAAAGAAAGGCAAGAAGAGGCGGAATGAAAAATCCCAACTTAATGCGGTCTCTTTAAGGACTGCTGTAATTATGAAAGAAAATGAATGAGAATAAAAGGTTCTTAGTAAGTTCACCTTTCAGCTCTTATTATTATTCAAATTAAGGGTTTCGAAATGTATATATATGAATTAATGGACAAAATTATATATTCCAAGGTAAGAGGACTTACGTTAAAATACGCTTCACCTTTAATAAAAACCAAAGTTTGATGGAATATGAATATAAACTTAATTTTATATTAACTTGTTTCAGAAGTAAATATTTATTTAATAAAAAGTTACCTTCCTTTTAATTATTTGTGCCCAGCAGCTTGCAGTTTAAATAACTTTTGACATTGAACGCTTTAATTGCGAAATAATTTGTTAAATTAACAGCTTTAATTACAGGTGGCTGCCTTGCCAAATGAATTCGAAAGTTAACGACTTTAATGTACTCTATACCTGTGTTTACCTTATTATTTTTTTGTTCTAATTAAAAACAAAGCTGAAACATTTTTAAAATCTTAAAAATATAAAATAAAAAATAAAAACCCAAACTTACCGTTAAATAAAATGTAAACCCCCTGCGAATGACAATGTTTTTTATTGCGGCATTTTGCTTGAATGTACACACGCACGGTTACATGTAAATAAGCATTAAAATAGCTTATGCTCTCATGCATAAATAATTCAATTACATGCGAGTGAGTCTTGAGTGTTGGCATAAAAAATAAATTGCAATTAATGCTCGTCGATACAAAATCAACGGCCCGAACAGGTGCTGAAAATGGCCTTTAATCATAACGTTGAATGTTCGTGGTAGACGTCATTACTATAGGAGGAGGAGGATGTTGCATGCAGGATATACATCCACATTCACATTCACACTTCGATGGAAACAACACGTATACGCCGTGTGAGGCAAAGCGGGCCACAGAATTGAATTGAAAATCTGGGAAATGCAGAGGAAAAGCGGTGAAGGCAGCTAAAGCGGTATGAGAATAAAAAGCAACAGCAGCAGCAGCTCAGCCAAATGAAACTCTCCCTTTCCCGTTTGCGCGTACCCGAAATCTGGCTTTGTCCTTTGCCTTGTTCACTTGGCTTCCTTAATGGCTCAGTTGGCTTGGCTGTGTGTCTCTGTGTGTGTGTGTGCTGAGCATTTATGGCAGCCTTGTCGAAGCTAGCTTTCCCTGGCTCAGCTTTAGGCAGCTTCCACTGGCGTTGCTAAAAATTTATTAGCCCGCTGATTTATTTGTTCAATTGCATGTCGCACGGTTGGCGAGTCACGGCTTGATATGGGTACGTGTGCCATTCGAAGGCAATTCTAATGGCCTGCCGGCATTTGGTAAGAGTGAGAGTATTGAAAAGATTTTTCAATTGAATTTCTTTTTATTTCATAAATAACCAAAAATATTACAAATACAAATATAGGCTTGCCTTTAATCTTGATACATTAAATACTTATACTTTAAAAATACATGCAAATAACTCTTCCCGTATTTAAAAGCATCTATTTTATAGATTTATACAAAACAAAACGAAATGCTACGCAAAGTAAGTTGTTCCTGAAATAGCATAGAACTTATTTATAATACTATATTATTTATTAAATGGCTTGAAAACGTACCACAAATTCACAATAGTAGTTAAAAACCACATACAATGTATAAATACTGAATGCTGTGAAAGAAATAAATAAAGTTATTTATTAAATTAACAAATCCTAGCTAGTTAATATATTATATACCCTGCACAAAACCAAAAGTAATGGCTTCTGTAGCCTCAAAGCCACCGCTGCCATCCTGCGAGAAGCCTATGGTCCAAAGAAAGAAAAATATATTTATACAAAATGTCTGACAGGCCCATGGTATAATTATACATTTAAGCTGGAAAATAGTTCGTTTTATTATGTAATTTAATATGATATTAAAGTAAATAATACCTCAGATTTAGCACAAACCAGTATAAGACCGTAGATAGAGTTTACTAATTGAAGGACTATCAGAAAGACCCATACTTCTGCAAAGTCTGTATAAAAAATAATATAAAAATAATTATTTATAATATTATTAAACGTAACGCCTAGATCGAATACCTATGGCCAACAGATTGGGACTAAAAATGTTGTCAAGCAAAACTACAGGTAAGACCTTTAAATATTTTATTTAGGTTAATTGTATTAATAAATAAAAACAACTTTAGAAATTACGCACAATACCATTGAAAATTACAAAAATAGGAAAATATAGGATCACAAAAACTTTACACATTCTTTTAAATGTTCAGCTGGGAATGAAATAAAAACTGAATGTTAACCTAGCTGTGTTCATGAACTGAATGAATAACCTATTTATTAACTAAAGTATACATTAAGCTATAATATGGGCAATAAATATTATTACACCAATTATTGGTATAGTATTAGGAAATTAACTTCACGTGCTGCTATGTTTTTTCTACAGAACTTCAACAATTTGTTTCTGCTTTTAATGTTGCATAAAATCAAAATACAAATTCAATGTTTCAAGAATCCATTATTCTTTATTTTAAATCAAAGTACTTTTTTAGCTCTAAATATAAGAAATTCTAATGGCCTTTTGTTTTCTATAATTATCTGTGACAAAAAATACTTTCTAAGCTCTAAAAATAATACATAATCAATCCCTTTGCTTTCTTTATTTATCCCCCAATTATTTTTAAGAATACACCCACTCTTTGTCTTCGTTTCCCTGTATTTATTAACAACTTGGCCGTAACCAGTGCTACCTTTTAGCCATTTAGCCTATAAATAAATAATTAGCCCCGGAATGTAGGCTATAATTTAAGCACACCTGCACGGCTCTCGCATGCCCTTAAAAATGTGCCTTTTTTCTTTACATAATTAAAGGGGACTCCTACTATTAACCTTGCTGCCTGGTCGTTCAAATGGATTGACATGAACCGACACCCCTATTTATTAGGTGGGCGGAAAAAGTCAGTTGGCCAACCTCAAGTGACGCATGGCAAAGTTTCACCTGCTTCTCGGGAAAAGCCTCTCCTTCGGTTATATTAATAGCAGCAGTCGGTGAATTCATGGTATTAATTGAATAAAAAGCTTAGAATTATTTTTCCTCAAAGCAAATACTTAAATGTGTCAAGTATTGCGAAAATACTCTGTGAATTGCCATTGTGGACAGACAGTGGCTTAGTGATTTCGAGTCCTTTGTCATGGCAACGCCAACAAGAGACGTTTTAATTGGTCACATAATTATCGACCAGCCACCGAAATGATCTAATGAAGGACATGAAAATTTAATTACATTTTGACAAAATTCGGTAAAGACTATTCACTTTTGGCCAAGTTTTCAGTGGCCAGAACAGAAAGACTTGAGTGCTGCTTACAAGGATGACTTCTACATTATTAACACACTTGACTTGATGCATTTAAAGTCAACATTCAAGTCAACAATTCTAACTTGAAAATGTAATTAGGATAATATTGCTCTTTTATTCATATTAATCTTTCTGTGCTCATTTATTTTCACTTCTATCTACATCTACAAATTAATACATTTCCTGTACAACTTCGGTGCACATGACAAAACTCATCAAAAGTGTCAAGGTTATCCCATTGTCAATATTATTGTATTTCCTATGACATCCTTTTGGTTCACTTCCCAACCACATTTGCCATTCTGTTCGTGCTGTGGTTTCTGCCGCCACATTGCATCTGTCCGTTCTTAAATCTCTTAAAACTTCTTATTGTTTGCGAATGGCAGGTCCTTAGATTGATAGGCATTTCTAGGGCTTTCGATGCTAAAGCTTATTACGACAGTAATCTGAGGGAAAATATTATGTGACACGCCGGATTGTGTCGTAATCGATGACTGAGGATTAGATTAAACTCGCACAAAAGCAGAGTAATCTCTCTGCCACAGTGGCAAATTCTAAAGAAAATGTAGGTAAACACATTGTTCTCCTGCCTTCCAGCCTTGGGGGCTAAGGACCTTATGACTTTTGCCAACTCATGTTTATTTAATGCCCGACGACTTTGTTCTTGGCTTTTAGCGCTGTTTGCCCAGGTTTCAGCACGTGTTGGCTTTTCAGCGCCAAAGTCTAATTAAAATTCAGTAAAAGCCTGCGCCACAAAGTGGCCCAAAAAGTTGGCCAGCATTTCCCACTAAATACATATGTAAACACAGATATAGCCAGGCAAACCGCCAAGTTGGCCAGGGGCCCAGGATACCAGGTGGGTGTCCATCTTAATGAGTGCGGTGTCAACTCAGCACGTGTCATTGATTAGCGCTTGAGTGCCGGCCAGCGTAATTCCATTTAATATGCATGAGTCGGACACAGAAGCGGTGACACTGGTAAAAATGTAGAGTAGTTTTCCCAAACGGAGTTGGTTTTGTAGGAAACTATTTATATAAATTAAAGTACCCTAAATTATGGAGGAGAAAAGGTATCAAAAGGATGTCTTATGCCACTGATAAGTTCAAGAAAACAATATGTACAATTTCCTATAGTTTTATTTGAATTTTTCTCACACTGCAGACGCTGCCCTGTTAATAAAACTAATATTTAATATAATTACATGCGGGCTCATGGAATTGCCGGATTCATTAAATTTCTGATTAGAATGGTTAAGTTTTGGGAGTGTTTTGCTTGCATGTTATTTTTGACATAACAGAAAATATTTATAAGTTGCTAAGTAATATTTATCCTTGTTCTTTTTTAGATTTTGCAACAATTCTCATTTAAACAAATATTTCTTTGGAATAAAGTCTAACCAAAGTCTGACTTTAATTGGCAGGATTTTATCATAGTTTTCATATATATTATTACTTTTGTTATATTTGCTGACGTGTGCAGATTTATTTGGCTAACAAGGGTAAATTCTAAGACCCTTAGGGTTGGGCTTAAAATCCGGAGTGCGAGTCCGGTTATCGAACTCAAATCCAGGAAGGTTTCTTTGCATATCCTGAGCTTGGTGTGTATGTGGCTGTGTGCTCCTGGCTCCTGGTTCCCTTTTTTGTGGCCATTTCGTGTTTTATCTAAGCCCTTCTAGCCGATTACACAGACAGTCGAGAGTCGACAAAGGCAAACGGAAGGAAGGAGCAGACCCGCGGCTAAAATAAAAGTAAAATAAATAACTCCCTACTACTAACTCCCGATATATACATATATTTTCCGGCATCTGTCCACTTCCTTATCCCTTTGGCTGTTGCGCAAAAGTATTTTTGGATTCCAGTCCGTTTGTTCACTTCAGTGAACCCGAACCTGAAAACGAACACTCGTCATGCCCCTCTTTGCGGGCCACTCAAAGTTGTAAATTTCGTTTTGGGTTCAACTTATGCTAATTTCATAAATTCCGTTTTGAGTTTTTCACTGAATCGCTTTTAATTCTTAAAAATAGTTGCCAGGATAATGTCAGAGAGTTCATGCTAGAGAGGGACCAGTAGCAACAGCATTTTTGCCTTGACGAATGAGCTGGTTATTTGCACACAACCGCAAGTGGAACACCGACCCACAATGTTGGCCAAGGGCATTGTTATCCTGCCAACTGCGGCTGTATAATTGGATGGGTGGCAGTCCTCACCGAGTCCTAAAATATTCATAGAATTCTTTTATTAAATCTGTAATTTACTTGGTAGAGTAAATTGCACATTTACCTTGCTCTCATGCTACTTTGGCTTCTACGTTTAATTTGTTTATTTTTTTGTATATATTTTTTATAAAACAAATAAAATACAAAAAAAAAAAGCTTTGAATTTTTTGTAGATGGGATTTTTTTTTAACAATTTAATGAATTTAATGAAGCAGCTAAATCAATATTCATAGAGTTAATACTGTCACCACTGGCAAAATTCAGGATTTTAAATCCGAATGTTCATCGTTATTCAATTAAGTTTTTGCTGAATTCTGGAAAAACTTCAAAGAATTAAATGAGTTAAATAAAGCTAAGACTACGTGGTACCAAATACTTATGTAGTTGTAAAATTAGTTGCATTCCCGAAGGATGCCGTATATTAGGCGTTAAAGTTGTTAAAACGGTGGCCATGTCTTGTAACAGCTTATAGCTCTAATAAATCACTTTAATACTAATTTATTTCTACAACTAAAATATTTACCTTGGCCATATAATTCAAAGTAATGAAGTTAAATCGCCCAATTTGTACCGAATAATTTCGACATCATGCAGTGGCTATCATCGTTGCCATCAGAGCGTCATGCTCCTTTGGATACAAATGGCGTTTGAGTTGAAATTAATCATTCGACTCTGTGTCGTAGCCTTTTGTCTGCAGCCTTTGTCCTGCACATGTGACATCTGTGGAATTTCCTTCGTACATTTCTTTCTTGCCCTGTGAACAAGGACAAGGCCATTTACTGTGTTGTGCTCCATTATGCAAAGTTTTTTCTTGCGGTGGGGCCGCAGACAGGCAGACAGATGTATCTTTGAGTAACGAGAAGCGAATCAGCCGAGACATCAAATTAATTCACAAAATTGTTCATTTGTTCAGTCAGTTTCTAGACGGCGGCTGGGCAAAGGGCAAAGATGCAAAGATGGATTTGGAAGGAATCCCGAGCAATTTGTTTCACAAATGCCGGACTCAATCACTTGGCCTGCCAGCCAGTCTGCCTGCCTGCCGGTGTCCTGCCTCGTTTTTCCCAACCCATCCTCCTGTCTCCTGTGAACGCCCTGTCAACGCTGTGGATTCGCCACAAGGATGCCATGAAATCAACTTTGCAATGTAATAAGCCAAAGGGAGAGTTATGAAGCGGAGGGAAGACGACAGGAGGCGACCCGTGTCCCAGGAGACGCCTGCCATAAAAAACTGAAACACGTCAATAGTTTCTAGATGCCTGACGAGGTCCGGGAAAGCTGGGGAAGCTTGCCAACTATTTGACAAATGCCAGTCGAGAATTCCGGGAGACAGGCGCAGTGCCTAGATGAAAGCTGAAAGTCACTTTCCCTCTGGGCTTTCCAGCTGGGAGGAAAACTGGTTCACTGAGCTTACGTGTGCTGCATTTTGCATAAACCTTTGACGCCATTGCGTTGCGTAAAAATTTTATAAAACATTTTTAGGGACATTTATTGAACGAGGAATATAATAAATATATTAAAAACATTAATAGGAAAACTTTTTTAATTAAGTTCACAATTTAATTGCAATTGTGAAAGCTATGAAGATATGTGTTTTAGTAACAATTTAAACCACAAATACACATTTCTCAACTTGATTTATGGCTTTGCTAGTAAAAAGCCTTTTTATTAATTGTTTAATTGTATCGCTTGAATTTATTTTCTTTATGGTGTTGAAACAATTTATTGGTTTGTTAGGCAACAAATAATAATTGCATTAGGAGCCTCGTTTAGGCTTGAATTATAAATATTTTTGTCCTTTTAAAAATCTGATGAGGAAGCAAAAATATATAATTTAATTTGAAAACTTTCATCTTAATGAGTATCATGTTGAGCTTTATTTTCCTAATAAAAATCTTTAATAAAATTCAATAAAATCTCCCAATACGTACTGCCATTAGTCAACAGTTTAATTAGATTTTGAAAGAATTAGATTTGGGCCTCTCGGCCAAACGGAAAGTTTGTTAATATATATCCAAAGTTCTGTGCAATCTAAATTTAGATGGCAACAGAAACATCATTTACACAGTACAATTAAAACTTTAACGATTATATGTTTGTCTTGCCAAATTGATGCGCCGCCAAACTTTTCAAATACCAAAATTCCTTGGCCTTGAAGGGGGACTACTTCGTCGTCCTTTTCCCTCTTCCTCCTCCTGAGGCAATGCGAACGGCGAATTTCGGATTCCCAACATCAATATCAATATTGACTTGAAGTTTGCCGCTCTGCCGCTGGCGATTTGGTGGCCTCCAGTTTAGGCCATTTAATTGCGAGAGAGCCATAAGCCGAGTGAAGAGCCATCTGTGCAGGCTTTTCCTTTTTGATAAATGAGCTTAATCAGCTGTAGTCAAGAGTTCAGCTGAGCCTGTCACCTGGCAGGTGAGACTTAGCGCGGCTTGGCGACAGAGGTTGACAAATTAAAACACTCTGATTCGTTCCAGCTTGGGCTCCAGCTCCTGTTCCTACATCTGTTGTTATCCTGGCAAACAGCTTAACAGTGCCAGCTTCAGACATTTAGCCATTTCCATTGTTTATTGTGGGCTGCAAAGTTAAATGAAAATCTCGCATATTGCCAGGGGCAAATAATCTCATCATTGACGAAGGGCTTGATGTTAGGGAATCAGGTTAAATCCTTTTGGAATGTCTGCCTACCTTCAGCCACCTACAGCATTTTGGTTTTATCTTAAAAAGTGCCTTGGAAATAACGCCAATTATGTGTGCTTTTAATATGACAACATATGTTTATAATATTAAAAAATAATACTAGCGTTTATTTACTTAACAGTTAAATGTAACTTAAGATTATATTTGTTAAGATATATTCCTTTCGTTATTATCCTTAGAAGCTGTCCAATTTATATGCCACTAATATTTCCTCATAACCACTTTGAAAGTCCTTTATGAGAGTGACTTAAAAAGAGTTATGAGCCATAAAATCTAGTTTGACTTTAATAAGTTTTTACTGGCACACTCCTGCTTGGCACTTTACCCAAATGGGAGTGATATTTTACATTAATTTAGACCAACCCCGTAGACCAATTAGCAAACTTTATTTTCAAGAATCCTTGTAATTTTCTATGTACTTTCAGAACGTTTACGAGCCAACCCGCCCGCAGCGCCGACGCCCCAAAAAAAATAAGCAACAAGTCCCACGGAAGGGCCCAGAGCGCAGTGAACTCTGACCGCTCTGCTGCTGCCTCTGCTTCAGCACAGCACTATCAAGCACTTCTCCCAGCTGACCAGAAATACAACTTAATGACTTGACATCATCTAGCTGAAATTAGTTTCAGCCCGGCCAGGAAGTTAACCGCAAACTTGTGCAACAGACGCCGCCTTTTTTTTGGGGAGGGGTTTTGGGAGTTAACCTTAATTTGACAGACGGCCAGGAAGGCGAAAGTGAAATAAACTTGTCCGAGGAGATTTAATTAAGCACTGACGGACAGAGATTGTGTGTCCCTTTGGCTTCTGTGGCGATATGTGCGGTGGTGAAATCCCGATACCAGATCTCTGACTCCTGATCCCTTTCTCGCTTATTTTCGGGACCAACGTCGACGACCCTGTTGACATTTCGAGAGATTCCCGTTTGGCCATATTTAGTTTTATGCTTTTCATACGCCATGTTGTCGAGGCTTAATGAATGGCCAGACAAGTGCCACCAGCCCTTGGCATTCAGTGCTGAACATCTACAGCTAAGTAGGGATAAATATTAAGGGTAAAAAATAATTAAATACATTTTAAAGTTATACTAAGAAATTTATTTCGTTGCCAAATTAATAATATTAATAATTAATATTTTCTTTTGAAATGTTTCAGCTAAGAACCGAGTCAAAATAATTAAATTAAAATTACAAGGCAAAGATATAGAACTTTATATATCATGTTACATGTTTAATAAAATTTGTCACTAAGAACTTTTAGTTTCTATATTTGACCTTAAACTGTACGTAATAATAAACAATCAGGAATAATTTATTTAAAATGTATATTAATGAATTCATCTTAGCAACCAAACATTTTACTTTTCAATATCAATTTCTTCTCTAACTCTTCGAACTTTTTCGTTTGCTATTTTTAATGTTTGATTTGAATTGCATGGAAGTTTTAATATATTTTCGGCAACACAGCTGACATTGTTTTCGGGGTGGCTCGTTCCGCTGGCTGGCTGCTATCAGAAAATCGTCCTTACGGCCGAAAGCCGACCTGCAAAGTCAATTGAAGGACGCCGCAGGATGATAGCAGGATCCCGTGCTGGCTCTGTTGGCTCTCTGTTTTACAAACACATGCATATCAATTAAGTGAGTTCGCAGTGCTGGTGTCCATGTACCGATTGCAAAATAATAAGCGGGAAATATACAGCCACTATACACACACCCTACACTCCCACACACACACACATGAATATCCCTTTGAATGGACGATGGCGACCTGTTGGTGGGTGGAAGTCCCCGGCGGGCGGTCCATTGTATTTAGACGTGCCACAAGTCGCCCGGCGGGTGGCAACATATTAATTTTGTTTATTCTACTTCAATTTCGGCACGAGCTGGTCCGCCTAAATACCGTTAAGAGTGTTGGTAATTGCCCCCATTTATGGCCATAACGGACGACTGCCATAAGGGGTTTTTTCTTGTTCGCTTTTTTTGTGGGTTTTCGCCAGGCTTCGTTCTTTCTTCAGCTAGCACGTAGTCGTTCTTGAAAATGATTTCGCCGCAAATAAATTAATTCAATTTGATCTTTAGCAGGTCAGAAAAAAGGTTTTTAATTTTATTTACATTGTTGTTATTGAGCTGATTTGGAGCAAGCCAAGTTTCTTAAAGTTGAAATATAAAGGACTTTAATGTAAACCTATTTTATATAGAATTTAAATATTTATAAAAGAGAAGTTAAATGAATTAATGGAATATATAAAAAGCCACTTTAAAAATTAACTGCCTTTTATTAAATTTTAATTATTGCTTCGTTCTTAAACAAATTTGTAAAATAAAATAAAATCAATTTTCTGAAACCCCAACCTTAATTAAATCAAAGCTATCAATTTCCTTGAATTAAATTGACCTTCACCGAAAATCAATTAGGTTTTCATCGCAACTTCGTAATAGAAAACTTCCGAAAAATGCTTGAAAAGGCTGAGGAGTGTCAAAGGGCCGTCCGTCGGCAACAGAAGGCAATATATTGAAAGTCTTCAAAATCGAAAAACTACTTCAGCATTCAGTTTCGTATGAATGATGTCAAGGTGCCGTCTGGAACATGAGCGAAAACGCTTGAAGCCTGAGAATTTGCGATAAAATATTTATTTCGACAGAATTCAACAATGACTGCTAAGTCTCAAGATGTTTTATTTTGTCCTGTTTTTCCAAAAAGCAAAGGCCAGGGGAACGGCAAAGGTCTGTTGACTGCAGTTGAGAGGAGCGAAATGAATTTCGACGAAGCGAGGACCCGTCGCTCCTTTGGCAATCACACGGCCTGTCAGTCGGGGATAAGCTGATTAATTGTTGAGCATTTGAATGCCTCTAAGATGACAGTTGATTCGCCGATGACAAATCTCATAAGAACCTGCATTACCAACATGTACGGCATGTATTAAAAGTTGTTATATATGTATGTATGTATTTCCCCCGCGTGTGCCACGTGACGTATGCGCAATGTGCAGCCGTCTGTTTAATGATGCGCTGGCTTAATCCCAACAAACACCCACACAAACGCACACAGAGGACATTGGAGCGAGGACATCGCAATGTCAGCAGCTGTCAGACTCGTTTTGAAGTTTTATATTTCATCAAATGCTGCCACATGTCGCATCTGGATGAGGGCTTCCAAAAACTCTCCTTTTTATCCTTATCTCCGCCTGGCTTTCTCTTCTTCCTTTTTTCGGGGAGATTATCAAGTTGTCAGGCCCAGAGGAATATGCATTCTCATTGTCTGGCTGCGAGTTAATCAAGAGATTAACCGAGACGTCGGCTGTTGTAAACAACTAGGAGCAAAAATTTAATTAAATATCCTCCACCGTCTGCAGCCTAAATGCAAATAAAAAAAATGGGACAGAGGTAGACCCTAAAGAATGCGATGATTTAAATACCCATTACGATGAAATTCGTTAAGAAATAGTTGGTTAATTAATATATTTTGGACGGTGGTTATTTCAATAAAAATTTCTGTGGTTGTGTAATTAATATAGAAGAAATAGCAAATAAATAAATTACCCTACAATATAAAAAGTGAACTAAAGCTTCAAATATAATTTATAATATTATTATTAATATTTTTTAACACCTTAAAATATTCATAAAAATATTCTTAGTGAATTATCTTTCATAATTTACCACTTTTCAAAGCTTATAAGAACCAAATCGATCTTTTTGTTAAGTTGAAAACATATAACTTCGCGTGGTATTAAAAGAAACCACACATTGACATTTAACTTTGTTTTTCTAACCTTTTAATTAAATATTTTTTTAGTCAAACACCTACGCTTGACATAATATTTGCAATTAATTTTGGCTTAAAACAGCCCACTCGATGCTGGGTATCAAAATAAAAATACCGCCTAAAATAAATCACCAAGGAAAAACAAGAAAAAGGAGCAGAAACTGAGGATAAAAACAAAAACAAGAGGGGGGGAGTAAGCAACGCTCTGAAAATTTTATCTTTCGGTCTTTTGTCGTCTTCAGATTGCTCTCCGCTTTTCCTTTGCTTTGCTTTTACTTTGCGCGAATTTTGCGCTTGTTAAACATTTTACTCGCTTGGCTGCAACTGTCGGCAACAATGCAATGTCCGCTTGTATCGCCTGTATCGCGCCCATGCCCATGCTCACGCCCTCCGCCCTCCAACCGCCCACAATCAGCTGTTGCGGAGCCCAAAAACTAAGGCCCAGAACAGCGAGGACTGCCATGTGATAAGGGCGGGCAAGGACGCATAAATTTCGACCAGCAGTCACTGAGGAAAAACTTGGTCGGAAAATGTAAGGAAATGAAATTGTTTTTTAGCCATTCATAAATTGCAATTACCATTTTTTTCTTTTGTGGAATTTTATTTTCATTACACAAAGAGAATATACCATTTAAGCAGCTGTTTGAATATCAAATTAATATTATTTTATAGTAATTGAATCTTGTTAAAAGTCTATTATTTGCATAATTTTATTAACGGCTTCTAGATCATATTTTATGGTAAATTGTAGAAGATTACTTAATGTAGTTTTTTCTTTATTTTATTAAACACATTTTTTGCAAGTGTCTGTGTCCCAGTAAAAGTTTTCTTTAAATTTCTTTAATTTTCTTTTGTCTCTCGTTTTTTGCTACGGGGGTTTTCTTATTGAAAACTCCTACTCGGAGTGCCGTCGCATTATGATTAATTGCGAACCCACGTTTCTGGTGGAAAATCAACTGTCAGAAAGGCAAAAACCACTAGAGTTTAGGGCCAATCCATCTGTTGACTTGGGTGAGCTAACCTTAGTCCGCGGCAAGTCAACCCTTGGCCGCCACCACCCCATATGGCATAATCAAATGCAAACAAAACGTGCAAAATTTGCCAATTGCGAATTTGGAAATTTTGTTGCTGCCTCTGCAGGTTTTCTCTGGGGACTCGTCGTAACTCGGAGCTGAAAGCACAAATATCACACGCAATCTCGGAGTGAGATAGATGCAGGTTGCATCTGCATCCTTCGCTGTGTGAGATTCGTGTGTCCGTGCTGATGACGTGCCAAGTTGTGTCAGGAAAAACTGAAAAACTGCTAACTGCAGCACGTGTTTGCTTTTCTTTTGGACCTGCCCTGGGCAGAGGGCAGCAGCACAGGATGTGGGACTTGCACCGGAGTGGAAAATCGTTGGTAAATATTAATGAAATAAATCCAAATTCTGTGAAGTTTCCACCCATTCGTTTGCGATGCACCAACGGAATGATTAGGTAAACCAGAAGCCAACTTAACTTATTCTCTGTGTGTGTTTTTTTAGAGCAAATATTGTTTTTACTCTCGTTTTTTTCTTGGCAAGTGAAAATTTAATCTCTTAGAGGAGTCACAGGGAAGGGTTGTCCCAAAACTAACAAAAAAGATTGGGAGTAGAACGTAGGTACTTTTTTTAAATTATTTAACAAAGTGTTAAACAGAATATATTATATAGATATTTATATACTATATATAATACTAATATATATATTTTTTACTGCCTTCTTAAATTTAAAGTTTTTAGCTTGAAAAATCACCCACTTTTCCCTTAAGCTTACCAGACTTGCACGTGTCGCTGATTAGCCGCAAAGGGCAAGGAAATTGGCTGTCGGGCTGCGGACATGAAAAATATTACACAAATCAAGAAGAACAAACACAAGCAGACCGAGGACGACGGTGGTCAATATAAGTGAAAGTCCCAGTGTAAGTCCAAAGCGAAGAAGGCCACCTGACCGATGTCCAAACATTTGCACACTCACTTGACTTGGGACATCGGTCCTGGCCACCTTTTTCCAGTCAATTGCCTCGTGAAAGGCGGCTTCCCGACTCATTATTTATTTATAAGAGTTTGTGGGCGGCGACTCGACAACGGCAACGGCATCGGCATCGAGCATTGAGCCCAAATGTCAAGTGGGAATTGCAGGCGAGACGAAGCCTGAAAAATGACAGCGCTCTTGCAATGATTGCCAACTCGGTGAGGAGTATTTCGCTGGCAAAATACCAGTTTTGCCATACTTTCCGCCATATAAATGTCAGTGAGGGAATTTTCAACCTGCGTTCATTGGCCTACATGCAAAATTGTTTCTGAGATAACCCAATGGAAAAATATTTAAGATATAGCAAATGAATAAAGAATTATCGAGCTTCTTTTGATTTTCATCAGCAAGAAATTAAATCGAATTTACGTTTCTCTATTAGGAATATATTTACAATTGCTAGTTTTTGTAAAATTTTTATAAATAAATAAATATCAATAGAAATACATTTGTCTCTAGATTATTCCTAACAAACTTTCTGGCATATTTATTTAATTTATTTATAATATAATATTTATTTCGATTTTTTGTTTTTACCTTTTTCCTTTTAATAAATTAACAATAGTGTCATCAAAAGCTCGGTTTTTTTTTTAAAATATCTGCTGTTCTCCTTTCTTTTTTACGTATTATTAATTTTAGGTGCACCATGACTTTATCCTTGCCCCATCTTCCCTTGAATTAATGTTTGTCTGCCCCTATGCTCAAAAGTATAATTGATAAGACCTTGGAACTGAGGATCGATTTTTCTGCCACTCACACCCTATAAAAAAGAGAAAAGAAACACTACCGCCAGCCACAGAATATCCATGCATCATGCCAAGCGCTTGATTTACGGCCTGTAGATGAAGTATACGCACCGTTGGTCGAGGCTCAGGAAGCAGCGAAAATAAAGCACAATTAAAAGCATGAACTTCCGAAGATCTGAATGAAGGGTTCAACGTAAGAGTACATCTGGCCGCCCGAGGTCTGCTGCCATTTTGCCTAGTCGCTAAGCCATCGAACTGTGCATGGAATCGAATCCAGGTTAGGCTACAGTTTTCTATTGGTTTTCTTTAATTATTTGTAAGATTTTGGATTTATTTTACTAAGAAAATAAATTAAAAAAAAAAAATTTATTCATAATAATATAAAAAAACCCACGATCCCTCGATCGAGCTGAAATATGGACTCTATATTCTATACCCTTTGCTTCAAGGCATAATTTACTTAAATCAGGTTTATTCTTTTAGATTTTCTAATTAGCCTCAAATTATTTATAAGAGGTCAAAGGTTGAGCCAACACCTGCTGCGGCTGTGGCTTTTCAAGCTTTGATTCAGGCCAAAAGCATTTAAATTGTAAATCGCTGCGCAATTACAAACATGCGCCAATCCACCCCTGAAAAGCGGAAAAAATGGCACTAAAAAAAGGAGAAAGGAAAAACCAGCAACACCAAGATAGGAAGGCAGGCGTGGAATTTCCTGTTCTATTTGCTATTCCGACGTGACTGGGAAAATGTACAGGGGAAACGGGATGGACATACCCTAGGGCTCCTATAGCTCCAATTTTCACAAGGATTTAGCATGGGGCTTCGAGGGGGTATGTAAGAGCCAGCCCCGAGCTGCTGTCAAATCGACGCAGGGCATTAAACAAATAAGAAATTTTACCTTACCTCCCCTTGTTTAACTAACTGTGCAAATGATGGCAACTGTTATGGAATCTCAATTAGAAAGTGTCGCTGCAGCAACACCACACTTTCCCTTAACCTGAAAGCATTTTGTTTTCAATTAAAGTCCCAGTTTTAAAGGAAAAATGTTTTTATTATGGAAATCCGAGCTTATCCCTGCATTTTTATTTGCCGCTTTGTTTTTACTGCTCGTCAACTTATGTAAATCTCGGAGAATCCTCTATTTAGATCTATTTATGCAAATATTAAACACAACAGCTCTCGAATGATACAGCATTTAACTAGCAAAGGGTGAAGCGGAATTTTCGAATTGAACGCCAATCTTAAGCAGAAAATTCCACAGATTTACAAAGAATATTAAAGACATTTTTTGCCTCCGGGTAACTCAAGCAGAAGTAATTGAGTTTATTTTGATCTTTAAGCACAGACATCAAACTTGTTTTGGCAATTATTCAAATTATTTGATGGATTATTTACCATTTGACTTGAAGTTTTTGTTTATGTGAATTCTAAGTCTTGCTTGGCATTAAGAAAGCAGAAAAGTAGACAACAATTTAATGCTGCACAAAACAAATGTTAATTTAAGCAGAGAAAACTTCTAGCTGCAATATATACTTAAAATATTATATATATTTTTTAAAATCTTATATTTGATTTCAGACAAGTTATTTATTTTACTTGCAGTAATATCCAGAAAAAGTTACCTGACATTATCCATCCTTCTTGGTCCTTTTTTAGCCCAGAGTAATTTTAAACCTGCGGTTGCTTTCCCACATCCCTTCTACTCGGTTTTGTTCGGCTTAACCTGCGTATCAAGTTCATTTTTCGACCTAAATAGACACATTTGAAGGCTCCTTTCACTCCCACTGCCGTCCTGTTTGTTGCTTTGGCATTTCTCAATTTCATAAACAAATATATACAATTTAGTCTTCATTAACAAGCTCCAAAAATATGTACAGCACATCAAAGAAATCAAAGAATCCCGTATTTTTGTTGTATTTTATTTTTGAGCTTCTTGTGTTTTGCATTTAAATGTTGACATCCCTGACGTCAATAGAAGTTTTCTTTTTCTGCTTGTTATATTATTCTAGTAGAATTTTCCTTTTGTTTGGCAATGAGAAGACACTTGCCAGTGTGGAAGCCCGAAATATTTGCTGTTATTCTAGTAAGCCAAAAATATATCCAGCTGAAATCTGAAATCTGAAACAATCTGTGAAGCAATCTGGGTGGGTATTTTCAGTCCCAGCCACAATCTGATTGTGGCTCGGTTCTGTCTTGGCCCAACGGATAGTAGTTCTCAGTGTCAGTGTCAACTGGTCTGCTAATTAAAATGCAAACTTTCAGCTGAAGTCTTCCCATTTGGGGGAGTAGTGGTACTGCTGCTGGCTTTCTGGACAACTGAAGCCTTAATTAACTGTCGATTTGGGGCCTTATGGCCTGTAACTTGGGTCAGTACCACTAGATTTGGGTCAAGTTTGCTGCTTCTCGCCACCAAAAGTTGGTCAAAGTGCTCCCTGTTCTACCCCTGTTTTTTTCGGATGCTGTTCAGTGGTCATTTATCTTCGGTTTGTTTTGGCTTTTCCGACAGATAGACGGCAAAGAAAAAGGGCTCATTTGGGCTCATTCAGCTAGACATTGACCAGTCCATTTGGCCACGCCAATTTATCTGAGTTTGGGCCATCGATCTGGCAGTTACATTTGAAGTGTTATGGCCAAGACATCAGCACGTAACATGGGTCCATGCACAAAGAAAAAAATATTGCATTAAATGGAATTAATGCTATGGAAATTGTCAAGTAAATAATTGATTTATAATACATATATAAAAAACTTACATAATTGTATATTTATATTGCTTTAAATGTATATATAAATCTTTTTTTTTAGCTTAAGTTTCCAAGACAGTGTAAAGCATTTTTCCTTTAAATAATTTTTGCACAGTCTGGGTCCCTATTTTGGCTCATAACTTGGGGCTATCTGGCTCTAATGGAGTAGAAGCAAACTGGATAAAAACAGCTTAGTAAATTCAATTAAAGCGGCAGCTCTGAGAGGAATATTTACAGAACTCGGCAAATGCCAATTATCATTTTTAAGAAGAGACCTCGCATTTTAAAATGTACCCTTTTTTCGTATATATATTTTACCCCCATAGTTTGAGCTTGCTTCTGACCTCTCGTATTTTGTCTAATTAAATTTGCAAAAGCTTGTGCTTGGACAACAGTATCCTTTTAGTTTTTAGAGCCCTCTTAGCCTCCGAATGACCTCTTGGACGCTCCACTAATTAGTCTAGCAAATGTTTGTTATTTTAAGCCGGCTAACCTGACCTCAGCTCATGTATATTTAGCCAGGCCAACATCAGTCAGGATCTACGTCTACGGGGAATTTACTTAATGCAACAAGTGCCTTCTGCCGTCCTGTGAACTTTAGCCAAAGGCGGTAAGAAAACCCCACTACTACCTGAGAAGGGAGGCGAGAATACGGAATGCCACGAGGAGGCTGTGGCTGTGGCTGCGGCGGAAAGACCTTAAGGCAATTTAATACTTTCACACTTTTCCTTTTCAACTATTTTTCTTGGGAGCAATTTTGCCTCTCCCTGAATAAAAAGGAAAATGGAAAAGTGCAGCTGAGTGAAAAATGGCAAAAGTACTAATTATGCAGGGCCAATGCCCAGTTGAGTCCTTAAAAGTTCACTTTCACCCCACTATTCACAGCATAAATTTTGCATTTTAGGTCATAATCAATTTAGGTAAGCACCCATGGGATTCATTTGCGAAACGTGACTACACTTTCATTTCAGATATTTTAAAGACTTTGGGTATCTTTAGAGATACGCGGAATAAAATAAATTAGAACAGAGTGCCGAATATGCAGCTGGTTGGGGTTGACTTTAAATTCTTAAATAATAAACAACAATTCCCACGTTTTCTTACAAAACTTCGTATACTTACTTAAGTTCTTATATAGAATGTATTATTATACCTTGGGAGGTATAATTTTTAATGCTCATATTTTTAATGCACATATATTTAGCATACACAATTCTAAAGTGTCCCTCCCTTATCCCTTAAAACGACTTTGTCCTTGAGTCCTTTATTGACAGCTTTGTTTACCACTGGCACGAATTGCGTGGTTAGCAATTTCAGTTGTCATCTGCGGGAATTATTTCATTTAATTAATGCCTTTTATGAAATTTCACAGCCTGGCATTACACTTCACCGGAAGAGTGGAAAACTGCACCCACATGTGCGACAGGATAACAACAACGACTCCGTTGCGGATCGTTTGGCCTTTTTATGATCCCATCAAAAGGCGCGCAATTAAGCCGCTTATGTGGCAGGCCCAAAAACGGGGCAAAAACAAAAAAAAAACATACGAAATAAAGGCATCATCAGGACTTGGCAAAAGGCCTACATACATATGAATTCTGGTCCCCGCTAAGCTTGCAATTTGTCAAATTAAGTTTACGACTCTGTCCCGGCACAAAAGCATTTCATTTCAATCACACAAAAACGCAAATTGCGTGTCGAACCAAACGGGGCCACACTTAAACTCTTTCCCGGAATTTTCCATCGCCTTTCCCCCGGAACCGTGAGAGCATTTAAAACGCTTAATTTATGCTCGTGGCGGGTTAAAATTCTTCTTGTCTTGAGGGCCTCGTAAAATATCAGCAAGCTTTCAGGGCAAATTGAATTATGTCGACTTTGCCAGCGATTTGACGGTGTGTCGTCTGGCACAGAAGGTTGAAAAATGAACAACATCAAAAAATTAGGTGTGGGATAAAAATATTGAAGGGAAATGTGAAGTGAACAAAATTTCCATAACAAAAAATTGTTTAAAGTTTGAAGCTTTAATTTCAGAATGCTGATTATAATCGAATTACATGATTAAATTAATTCAAGTTAAGTTTTTTATTAAAATTCACTTAATGAGAGCTATGTATAAAGAATAGGGAATTTTTAATTAAGCAGCTTTTAAATGTAAAATAATTTATGCATTTAATGTAATATATTTAATTTAATCCTCATTTTATATGCTCCAGTGACATATTAATGAATCAAATAAATAAAATATAATTGAAAGCTCAAGAGTCAGTAATAAACTATATACGTATGTTAATAAAATATTCCTTCTATGAAAAATAAAAAAATCAAATCATAGGGAGATATTGTATATATTTATGAAATTTACTTAAATAAGTTAAAGTCAATCTTTGTGGGAAGAAAGATACATACAACAATTTTATTATATTAATTATTATAATAATTTGTTTTATTCTAAAAGCAAAACAATTTAACTAAAGTTTATGTATATTAAAATATTTTAAATAATTTGTAGATTTGCAATATTTTTCCGTGTAAACGAATAGAGCCAGACTGATGACTTTGCTTGGTTCGGTCTCACGGCTCAATGGCTTCCTTTCCATATTTTTACAGCTTTCAAGGCCGTTCCAGCCGCCAGGACCTGGGATCCTTTTGTTGGTTACGCTGAGGTTTGCTTTTGTTGAGGTCATAGCCGAGTGGGGGGGTAAAAAAAATATATTCAGTCGCAAAAGTTGGCAGAGTTTTGAACGTTTATTAAAATTGGGAGGACTCTTTTTTACTTTATTATAATCATATATTTTTTTTAACAGGCCCGAACGGACAAATTGATTGGAAGCCAGGAAGGCCGGCAGTGCGACCTTGGGACATAGGGACATCCTTGGCACTTGTTGAAAACCCTCTCGAACAGTCTATTAAATTTTGGCAAACATTCCTCGCACGTGACGCAATCTCAGGTGCTTTGTCAATTATTTTGCTGCTGGCCCAGTTTAGTTTGTTTTTCGGTTTGTCACGTTTGTAGCGTAAATTTGCATACTAACCACACACACACACAAAGGACGAGTCGGAGTCGGAGTCCCATCTGGCCGGAATCTCTGCTAATCCCGCCCCAATGCCACACACTCAGGTTCACCTAATTGCCTTTTTGGCCAAATGGCTTAGGCCAAAGTTGACGATGACGCAGGTGAAGAAGGTACTGCGAGTGGAGGTCCTGGAAAGAGCATCGTTAATGGGAAAGACGCCGTATAAATACTCCCCTCCGTCGGCAACTTAAATGGCAACCGAGCATTAACGGCAAAGTTACGCAAAAGTTGCGAAGCTCCCAGTGCTCCGCCAGAAAATGCTGTAAAACACGTTGTCGCCGAGGCCCCCAGAGAAAAAGCGGTTCTTATTTAAATAAATTGTAAAATGTAAAACACGATGTCCTGACTACGGCAATTTGTCCTTAGCTGGTTTCGCAAATACTCCAGCCCCGCAATCCCACCTCAACGCAGTCATAGAGGAAAAATATGCAAAGTTCTCTGTGGGTTAGAAAAATCATCAATCAACTAGAATATTTGCTTGCAGGAATGCTGAATATTGCATTTCAGATTCCGATTTTGTTGAAATTATTTTTCACGTCATGGATTTCGGCAGCAGTCAGCCAGCCAGTCAGGCAAAGTATCAATGCCCCAGAAAAGTTATCCAGTGGCGAGGGATTTTGGTTGAAAATCAGATCAAATATTTAGTGCGCAGGGGGACTTTAGATCGGGGTTGTTGCCTCAAAAATGTAATGCAATAAAGTTATGACGAATTTGAAATGAGGCTTGCCAAAGGATTTATTTTAAATGAAAATGAAATCAAACTGACACGAGGGAGAAATAGCAACTAGGTGGAAGTTACAGTAAATTATAGTTACTTCTTTAATTTTTTGCTTTCATTTTTAAAAGCTTCACTTTCTCTCATTAATTTATTTGTATTTTAAATCAAATGCTAAATTTTGAATTCAATTATTACCCTCTTTGAAAATAGAATTAAGAATTATTTAACAATGGTATTTATTAACCCGAATGAAAGCATATTGTTCATATTTTCTGTAAATTGTTGGACATCGACAACAAAGTTTCCAGCAACCAATCTCCACTTATCGCAACTGGCACATTCCCCTATGCTCGCAATGTAAGTAAGGACAAGAGCTCGGCGAGATTTAAAAAGTTTGCCAAAGTTGGTCAGAAGCGCGTTGTGATGGCTATTAGCCGAGATCATAAACAACCACAAATTTGTCCTGCACACAATGACAGAGAAATAACAAACGAACGAAACTTCCGCACTCACTTAAGCCGTGTCATTTCAATTATTTTAGCAACTTTATGATCAACATGGGCCATAAAAGCGCGTAAGCCGGGAATAAAAATTTCAGTTTCAGCCGCAGGAAATCCGAAAGAAAGGCATTAAGCTGGCAGATGGAGGAATTCACTAAATAAGTAAACTTAATTTGCCAAATATGTGTATATATTTGGATCAAGAAGCATTAAAAACTTGACGGCTCGCTCTCCGCCAAATCGCAATTGTTGTTATAAATATTAAATCAACATTATACGCGGCTCATAAATTTGCCAGAATAATAAAAAAGTAAAAGCGAAATAAAATCAACCGCAAGTCCGTCTCGTCGGGCATTTTGTGGGCGCAGATTTATTTGGCAGCCAACATGACGTATACGCCACGTGAACCGTCAGGTTCTCCTGCTTCCATCCTTCCCCCACTCCCATTTGGTTGCCACTTTAAGAATTCAACTCACATTGGCCGTATTTTAATTTGCAAAACGTCCGCACTTTGACTTTATTTTCTCGTTCTTCGGCCACATGGCATGTGCAATATTAAAACAATATTCGCACTGTTTTCTGAGGGGAGCCGAGCCGTGTATGTAAATAATAAATACGAATGCCATCTGCAGGGGCTGTATGCAAAAAGTGGTGCAATGTCTGTGGGAATGCGCTTAATTAAAACGATTTAAAGTCCTGCCAGGATATGATATGGTTATGCGCACAAGAGGCTTTCATTGTCTTCGGTTTTATGGCTCACGTTGACCCTCCTGCGGAATGGACATTGAACGTGACCGAGTGACCCAAGTGTGTTGGTCACTTGCCCAGAACCAGCTTATATAAAACCTTAAGCCGATTTCCCAAGGGAGTGAGAGAATGCTTCACAACATGCTTGTAGTTCGTAGATAAATAGCTTAGCACATTTGTGGTTTACTCATAAATGCTGTATAACAATATCACCACAGCACTGAAAAGTAATGATTCATATTAAATGGACTGTCTAAAATAAATATGCTTCAAAGATATTGCTACAAGTTGACTAGGAACTGTAATTAATTAAATGAAATCAAAAGTGCAACTCACAAATTAGATAAACATGATATAATTAGATACTTACAAATAACGTTACTTATAAATAAATTCCACCTGCAACAGACGTAATGCTAATGAATGTATCGTTTCACCCTTGCACACAGCCTCGTTTAATATTTGCTAAAATTAGCTAAGCCTTGTCAAAGTACATCGGATTAATTACAAAATGTGTGGCATATGCAAATGAACAGGGTCGCAAAATAAAGACCTCTCAGAGCTTTCCGTTTGAATGTTTTAAAATGCTTACCTGGCCTAATCCTATTGACTGTAAAATGTGGTGTAAAAAGCTTGGAAAATATGGCTATTTGATGGCCCCTCGGCCAATATAAAACATATTTGGTAGAGTCGTAAAACAAAATGATATATTTTAATACGTTTTAATGGGGCTACGACTTGCTGGCGCCTCGGAAAATCAAAGTTTTCCACACACACAGACTCATAAATATTTATGGATCGCAATTCGAATTAAGGGACAGTCGGGAGATAACATTTGACTGGGCTTATCATGTGGCATTATTGTTATTGTTATCTTGTTTATTATGAATAAATTTGCGGAATCATTTCCAGCTGCTTATTCATTTGCATTTAAAATTTTCCAGCCTCCCAAGCCCAACTCCTGCTCCCGCTCCTTTGGGGAAATCTAATATGCCGCGCCGCTGCCTTCATTTCCTATGAAATTCGTTCCATTCAAATGAACTGTAACAGTGGGCGACTTATATTGTTTAGACATACGCCGAGGTAGGTAGGTGTCTATGTCGTCTGTGTCCTGCGTCTTGAGTCCTGCCTTCTTGGTTTTGAATTTCCAGATTGGGAAGGCGGTGCTCCGAGGACAAGATAATGGACTTAGACATAACAGAATCGAGCCCTGGTACCATCCTGCGTCCTTGGAACTTTTGCATGGCAAATTAGAAAACAAACTGGGTTTATTATTTTGATTAAACTTCTCACACAGCGCCAGACTTTGTGTGGCCGTGAATGATGATAAGGCAGGATTCGGGCTGTGATTTCATTTTAAAGTCAACATTTATATTGACTCTTAGCTGGGCGAAGAGTGAGTAAAGCAATGAAAATTTCATAAGAAAAAATATGCTTAAATATGCTTTAAATTTAACATTCAAATTAATATAGATTTTGTCAGTTTTAACATTGTTTAAGTTGTAAGTTATTAAAAAATAAAAGACGGATAGGAGTAACAAGCCGCCAAAACATATTAAACTTGCACCTTGCTGCAGATAAAGCCGACTTAAAATAAAATATCTGAATAACTTAAAGTGATATCCCTTCAGTAGGAATAATAAGTAGAAATGATAGAGAGAAAAGTTTTCTTTAAATGTGATTACCTCTCTAGTGTTGCCCTAAAAGTTCAAGTAAAAGTTGGACGAATGCCACCCGCTGGCTTAGTTTGAACAAGTCCTGCAAGTTGAATGTCCTTTTTGTCAGTCCCTATGGGGCTGCCTGACTCCCTAAGGTCGCTGTTAGCCACCGCAAACATGCGGCGACATTTTTCAGCACCGCATTCCCCCCACCAAGCCCGTGCCCCATGGCAAAGGCCTTCTGCCACATTGTCAGAGGCAGGCGTTGGAATAATGCCCTTAAGCGGCGAGAATACACATAAACAAATTCGTTATTTTCATTGACCCACTAATTATTTCTCGGGAAATATAAATGACTACAGATATTTATAAACAAATAATGATTAACTTACAAAATTACCACTACGAAAACGTACAATTTAGTTCACAACAACTCAAGTTTATTTATTAATATATTTTTCTCCCAGTGCAATAAGGGATGACCGCCATTAATCTTCGTGGCACTCCCAGTGTTGTTATGTGTGACGCTCGGCCTCAGGTGCACCGCTAGTTGCCAGCATTTCCGGCGCATCGAAAACAAACTAGAGAAGTGGAAGTGAAACAGGAACAGGAACTGGAAGTGGCAGCGGATCCTGGACAGGATACGCCTGTCCGAGGACGAATTTAAATTGGCCAGTCGCAATTAGGCCGTTATACGTTCCGTAGATTCTGCCTTTCGGCAGTCGAATTACTTTTCGACGAGCCAGAATCGAAGTGCGGTGGGCAAACTAGTACAAATTGGTTTTCCAACTGCCGACGCCAAAGAGTGCGAGTTTGTAAGGATGGCATGCAGGCTACATAGAGTCAGCTCTCGAAATTCTGTGACGCAAATCCTTTGACGACATTCCCAGCATGGCTCTCGACTCGACTCGATCCTGGACTTGGGGCTTAGGAGGGGGAGCTGTGAGGAAGGAAGGACTTTCATGGAAAGTGGTTTCTCGTCGGCTGTGCAAACAGAATGCAGTGGCAGCAGGACGATAGTGCAGCTAGGACCAGCGGATCCCCATCTGGCCATAAGGGGGGTGTGGCAGCAATACACAACACGCACACCCCATAAACATACTTATAAAACTTACGAAATGAAGAAGGAAAAGCCACCCAGCGCATTTCCTTTTTCGGAAACTTGCTAGACTTTACACCAAACAATATATATGTGTAAAGATATCTGCCACAGCAGGATTATACATATATATAAGCAAAAAAGTACTCCTTATGTCGGCTTTTGCTTTGGGCAAATTGCTGCAATAAAATAGAGACCTCCCTCTAATTCCACTTAACAATCGAGTGGAGTTTCGCCTCCACAAGCCCCAAGTGGAATGCCACGAAGCCATCCATATGCAGTTTGTTGGCCAGGTTAGGTTAGGTGAAGGCCATAAAGCAATATGTTCTTTCAATTGTGCAAGTTTTGAAAGCCTATAAATTGTTCAAGTCTTTAAAGTTTCAGAAGTGTTTGCCCCAGATGGAAACATAAATAAAGGAGGAACCTTTAGGTAATCCGTAATGCTTCGATAGTAAGGCATAAATTTACCTGCATTTTACTTAACATTTTATAGCTTGAAAAACTATTATATACTCGAAAGGATAAGCTGTACGAATGCACACAATTTTCTTTGTGTAGTCTCTCCTGAATCCTTTCAATCGTATTTTGATTTATGAAATTCCAGTCAACAGAATGCAATTGCACATATCTTAGGGCGCGCTGCTTTATGGAAAATGTCTTGCATCCAGTTGGGAAGCTTACAATAATCTCTTTCGTAAAGTGAAAGCTATGAAACTATCAATATGCACACACATACCTTTAGAGAAGCGTGTGCTAAAACGTGTTGGAAAATCCCCACTTGATTGCCGAGAATCTCATGTTTCGATTGTTTGCCCAAAAGCCCTGTGGCAAACAACAGCGTCGGCTAGCAGCTAGAGTTGGGCGCTTCTTTATACCGATCTCACGGCATCTTCAGCACACATGTCGTATACGTAATGCATGCGGGGAACTAAACCTGAACATCATCCAGTGGTAACGTACGTACATCCCATACCATATATTGTTGTCTCTCGAAAAGCAAACATAACAAACATGAAGGAATGAATGGCGAAGGCTTAAGACTATGAAATACCCCATGTTTTTGAAATATTAATCGAAATTGATAAGTATAGACAACTTTAGTATAATATTTATATAAATTTAAATATGTTTCTACTATTACTGCCTTTGAACGTAATTGAAAGTGTGTACAAAGATGGTTTAATGGTTTAATGGTTTAATGGTTTTTAATCTGAAACATAATAATAGGTAAAACGAAAGTAAACAAACAAGAAACCGATTCCCGCGAATACAATATACCCTATAATCCCCTCTCATCGGGCATAAAAATGAAATTCAAAATAGCTGAGGGTAAAAATTGTGGAACGTGCTAAAAAACTGCAGAGAGATGATATAAAACTTGGAGCACACACACACGCCCGCTCGCACACTCGTGCACACAAACCACTTCCGGTGAAAGGAAATGAGAGTCTCCGTGCGTGTGAGCGAGTGTTTGTTTGCTTATGGGCATTTCTACGAGTGTGTGCCAATGTTGGTCTGTGTAACTTACGTGCGTTGTCAAATGGTTTATGCAGAGAGGTTGAAGCTGGCACGAAAAAAACCGTAGTTATGGTAAGTTTCGCCCCTGCCATTTTCTGTCTGGCCTGATGCTGTTTATTAAAAAAAATTCACCCTAGTCCACGAGAAGGTGTGAAAAATCCGGAAAGGGGCAACAACAAAACTCACAATCTAAACTTGCTCCGCAAACATAAACTACGTTAAAGCCAGCTTTTTCATTGGATTGCTGAGATTGCTGGTTTCACGGGGCGTATGCGTAATATTTTCCAACTGTGTTTCGTTCCGAGTGGCTGTGTAAACCATAACAATGTCTGGAATATATCACATTTTAGGGAGTGAGATTTCCCCCAAGTCGTATGGTTAATGAAATTTGCCAGCCACGAACTCATTAGGCATCAGCGATAATGACACTTCCTCGGCATTAATCTCCCGTGCCCACAACCCCTGGCTGCTGTGGCTGCGCCGACCAATTAGTCCTGTTTGATGTGGCACCCATATCCCAGACACTACTCAGTTTCATGAATGATGTCCTCTTCACATTCTCGATTTCTAGTTGAGCCTTAACTACTTTCCCCCAGTAACCCAGTGGGTCTGAGCTTAAATAAAGAAACAATTCTTGGTTGAATTCGGAAGTTAAAATTGTAATTGTAAACAGTGGATTTTATTTGATTTCTATATAAGATTTTGTATTCTTTTGTTTTATCCTTGAAAATAATATTTTATGTATATTTGTCTAAAAACCATTGTTTTTAATTTAATATTTAATTACAGGCTTACTGAATTAAAGAGTTAAGTTTACTATACAGTATAAAGTATAGTCAGTCTTTTCCAATTAACAAGGCATCAACAATTATTATTATTAGAAACTGTTTAAGGTTATTTTTGTTTTCAGTGTCTGCTTGTTTTGCCTTGTCCTGAGCCTAATTAATATCTTTATGTTAATGGCCAGCACACATCGAATTCTGGAACCAAAACAGCTGTCAATAAAAGGGCGCATAAACATGTATATGTAAAGAGGACCTTTATATCCACAATGTTCACCATGTAGCACGTTAACTAAATTTATTTGTGTTGTTTATATGGTGCTTAAGTCTTTCCATCTAAAGCCTTAATAAAAGTATTTACTAAAGTTAAATTTAGTATTGATTTGCTTAAGGGGAATTTTTCGAGTGCCGCTTGGCTTTTGGAAGGTCAATTACCTCCTATTAATTTCCCAATATTCCAAATGAGACGGAATAATTGAGCACCGCGTGGCTATTAGTCCAGCCACTCATGCTCAGGATTCTTCCAGGATATTTCATTAAATTAGCTGCCACTCTTAGGACCATGTCTTTGATGCCAGACTGCTGCTAAGCTTAGAAATTAGTGTGCATCGGTGGGATGCTCTATATCCAATCGCCTGTCCCTTCGTCTTTCCGTTTGTCTGTCTACTTTAGCCGGTAATTACTAGGACTGAACAATGAGCGGAGAAAGCAAAGCAGAATGCCACAAAAGGTCATTATGTAATTACATTCGCTGAATCAGAGGGGGGAATCAGAAGAATCAGTTGAACTTTCCACTCATTAATTGCCAGCAAAAAGGCGTTAAAAGATTGTTTTTCTCGTCCAGTTAGGAATTAAGTCCGCAATAAAACGTTTATAAAAAAGGTTTCAAAAGCTTAAATTTCAATGCATTGCCTTCCTTTGAAAATCTTTGATTTTTATGTCATTTTAAAATGTAATTAAGGCTTAAGGAAACAAATTAAATTGGACATATTACAAATAGCTTTGAAGTGACGAGAAATTCTTAAATAAAAAGGTATTTTTATAAAGATTGTAAACCAATTAGGTGCGATTTATGCGAAATTAATTATTTAACCTCTCTGCTCACTAATTAAGAGCCTTAAACAACTTTGCTTTGCTTCTCACTAACAACAAGTGCCCTGTTAACACTTTGGCACACAATAAACCACTTAGACCAGGGCTCCTCTTCAAATTTAAATTTATATGCAGACGATTGACCGTGTTAATCTTTCTTTGTCCAACTTTCAACCCAAAACGAGGCTCAAGGGGTTAATGCTCCAACCAAGATGTCCCTAATGGCCAACACGACCGCTTTAAGCGGTGTGAGAGAGAGCAAGTTTCGGGCGATTTGGATTTCATGGCCAGTTGGCCAATTGGCGGGACCAAGGCCATCAATCAAACGCATCCGGATGATAAATGCCCATGGAGAGAGTTCAGTTTTGGGCCTATGTTGTGAGTGTGTGTGTTCCCAGAAATTTATGCAAGCAAACCGCACAGCAACAAGGGAGACTTCCTCCCGTTAGACAGGCATTCGCATAATGCCGGAAATAGGCCGTCAGACATTTTGTTTGCGAACAATCAACGGGACAGTTGCAGATCCTTACTGCCGCAACTCGATTGTCATGATAATTTGAAGCTGAATCGCCATTTAATTGCCAACTCAACTGATTGATTGAAGCTAGAATGGGAAGCTGAAGCTGTTAAGGCTCTTAAAATTCAAATTTAACAAAAAGTTTCCCTTTTTTCCCGGTGCTGTGATTTCCAAAGACTTTGACAGCAGCTAAGCTGAGCTAATCTATTGCCAATTCCACGAACTCAACGCTGAAATAGCTGCTACTAACATCGCAGTGGAAAATTTTACGCTCGACATTATAATCGAAGTCGTTAATTTGCCAACTTAGCCAGATGCTCGCAAAGTTCCCAGAAAATTTGTTGGCACTCCAGTTGGTCATGGCAACCAGTAAACACAAAAATAAGCAAAAGCAAAATCATGTTAGAATGTCTGTGCAAGAATAACAACAGTCCCGTAGATAAAGGCATGTTGCAGACCCTTTTAACTGGTAAAAAATTTTTTTTAGAACAAACTCCAACTATAACGTTTTTTGCGCCTAAAAAATATCTATTGTATTTGCGATTGAAACAAACAATCAAAACTCTCTTCTCCGTTTGAGAAAACTAAAAGGACCTATAATTTTGGAATGAATCGAATGGAGCTGGATCGGTGCTCTACTCATTCGACGGCACTGATGCTCTCCTCATCGCCGAGATGGGATTGAAAAGCTGGACGCTTCTGGCCGCTCTCATAGGCATGCATCTTGATCAGAATCATGGTGAAGATCTCCGTGGGCAAGGTGCTCTGCAGCACATGAATCAGCTTGCCGGGCTGGTTGCATACAAAGATCGCGCTGATGAGATGATCCACTCCGCCCTCGATATCGCCGTTCACGATCAAGTCCTGGCCGCGCTGCATCTGTTCCAGAAAGAACTTCTCCATTTCCTTATCACTGAGATCCCGAGGTCCGGAATTGACAGCCGGACGACGACTGCGACGTTCGTGCAGCTTCCGCCTGAAGTCCGGATCGTTGCGACGCTTCTTGTCAAAGTACACGCAGTATCCCAGGAACATCATACCGCTGACGGCGGCCATTAGCTTCAGTAACTTAATCATTGCCAAATTTGTTGTCTTTTACTATTTAAGGCCCTGTTTTCCGATTAGATTTCTGAAGCTGATACACTGAACAAAAGCTAGACCTGCCTCTCTGACAATGTGGGTGTTCACTATCAGAGCTACAAATGTACAGTGAGTGAGATTTCAATGTGATGTGATGGGGAATATGTTCTGGATATGTTTAAATATAAAATAATACTAAATCATTAATTGAATAAAATATTATCATAGATTCTTTTAAGACGTTAAGATTTATCTTATCTGTTGTATTCATATATATTTTCATACACAAAGATATAATATTATCTCTATCTGTATTTTTCCATTGCAATTTTTTCACAAATTTACCTTGTTATCCAAACACGAATATGTTAAATTTATAACAACATTCCATTAAAATATTACAAAGCCAATTAACTTAACCCCACTCTCTATCCATCCTCCCCCTTGAAACTTTGCAAATTGCGCTGTCATTCCACTGAAATTCCATATTATTTTTGCCACTCTCTATATAAAAAAAAAATAAATAAATAACACGCCCTGAAAATAAATACATAAAATGGCAATCCTTCACGCGTAGGAGAGAGAAACAAAAAAGCAAAAGCGATGCTCTGACAGAAACATGACCGTGACAGTTGGAATGGCGGGATGTGGCGTTAATTTTGGTAATGCAATTGAACCTTAACCTTTGGCTACAATCTCCTCCATCTTGCCATCAAACCCCATCCATTAAGGCAATAGTTGGGGCCACATTTTTATGGCCACATATGAAAATTGATTAGCCATTTCATTTTGATATGAGATACTTACGCATCGAGGGACCTAATTCGAGGCCAGACCACTCATACTTGTTCAGACAATTTGCGGTGCGACCTCAGGACTTGCTCAGTCTGTTGCCGGGGAAACGGAGCACCGACACATACTCATCACATATAAAAGTATATCCCCCAACATATGCCTGTATTTGTGGTAATAGAATCTTTTCAACTGATTTTTGGTTTGCCTTTTTTTCCATTCCTTAAAGGCTTTCGCTTTCGGTTTCGTTCTCTGCGGCTGCCATGACAATGGGGGCCCGACAAGTGGTTCAAAGTCGATGCAAACATCAACTTATTATGCAAATTGTTATTCGGTGAACGGAGCTCTCGGAACCCATTAAATCCTATTACCTCGAATAAAACCCCGGCCAGGTCCATCGGTCCATTGTAGAGCCATTACAACGAGCAATTTGTCGCATTAGCGCCACTCTTTCTCCAAACTGCGCGCAATAAAAATGTAACGCTATGTGTTTGGGTTCAGGTTTTGGTTTTGGTTTTTGGCTCTGGCACTGACACTGATGCTGTTTCTGGTTTGGATTCGCATTCGAAACTTGTCTGTGATTCAATTAGATAGTCGAACGCAGCCCCCAGAGGACCACCATTATGGGGGTTTTGGTTTGGGCTTTAAGTCCCAGTCTTGGTTTGCATTTCAATTACATTTTGTAATCGGTTCGCCATTATGCGTATATCTCGGAGATCTGTTTGCTGTTGGATTGAAAGGAATGACGAAATCCTTTAAAATTGAACTATTGAAAGGCGGGTCGCAGACTGAAAGGATTCCCTTTTTTGGGAATTTGCATTAAGAGACCTTTTGAGCCATGGCCCTGATTGTGGCTGTGGCTGTGGCTGTCAGTAATAACTAAAAGACACATAAGTATTAACTCGTGCATGGCTAACTCGTCTGAATGGGATTGGACTTTGAGCTTTGCATAAATAATACGAGTGCGAATATAATGGCATGCAAATTCCCTTTGGGTAAGGACTTAATAATTTTAGCAGCACGCTTTTCTCAGCCGAATTAGTATTTATTCAAGCAGAATATATATCTCTGATGATCGGGCGGGCCATTTCAATTACCAAAGAAAATATTTTCCTTAGCCCGTGGCTGAAGCCGAAAGTCTCGAGGTTATCAATTGTGGCTTACATCACCTTAATTTCCTGTTTTTCAAAATGCGCAACTAATTGTCTATGCAAATAGGTCAGAAATAATACATTTTCATGTCAGATGCAAGTGTTGCGTGGTAAACATTTTATTTCTTTTTAAATAAACTAGACACATTGTTTTGCAATTTTACATATATATATATATATTTTTTTTTACATATATTTACAGATGGGAAAGGAAAAATGGAAAAAGAATAAATCCTACCACAAAATCAAGAAGTCGTAGACATTTTTATTCCATTAATAAAGTGAGCTTTAAACAGCTTTAAAGTAAAAAATGTCTAGACTCCTGTAATTGATGTATTCCAACGAATAGCACAATGTATATGCGGATACATTTATCCTTTAATCTTAACATGTATTTACACTTTTGGCTTAGCCTAGATGTTTACAACAGTTAAAACTTACAGCTCTTCGATGGTTAAAGTGTCGATAGATTGATATCTTTATACAAAGACATATAAATTCAATTTATTGGAAATTTATTTCTCATTTCTCGTTTAAGTAGAACTTGTTTTTCTTTTCTTTTGACAACCGGAAATTCAACTTTGACTATGCATTAGGGTGAATCGATTTCGAAATTTATAAAAGAGAATATAAAGTTAATTAATTTTTTATGAAATGTTATGGTTTAAGGAACTAATTTTAAAATAATAAACTGAAAGTTTTAATATAGATTTTGCTAGAAAAATTGTAGATAGAAAAAAACAAAACTAAAAAAGCTTTCTTTAATATTTAAGGGAAATACCTGTTCTTTCTGTTCTTAAAATTAAACCCGAATATTATTTTAAAAAACATACTTTCAAATATTTAAATATTTATCACAACCCGAAAAAGGTTTTGTTTAAACAGCATTCTATATTTGTAATTTCGAAATAAAATCCTATAAGCTATAAGAACGACTTCTTATTCGAAAAAAAAAATTACTTTCTTCTTCCCTTCTATTTCCTTTTTAATTCAAAATCGATCCACCCTGCTCGGCCTGTTCTATATTCAATATATATTCTCCTTTCGTGTGAGTGGGCATATGTGTATGTACAGAAGAGTAAGCAATAGCAAATTGCATTTGCTTCGCCATCGAAACGGGCAACGGGGAAACCTAGGAAAATTCACCGACCGTTCCTCTCGCAGTCGCTGACGCGGCACTGCTGCTGGGGACAACATCACAGCTGCTTGGGACCACTACTATGCTCCAGCTCGACAGGATTATTGTCCTCGTCACAGGAGATGTATTTGATTTTCACGCGCTGCCGCTCGCCCACGCTGTTGTTTACTGATAGGCAGAGCGGCGAACTATTTCCGTCGACCGGCCGCTCCATGATGCACTCCACCGCAGGTCGCGGCGTTGCGACGCCTCCCAACGACTGCGACTGGGTCATCTGCCGCTGATCCCGGCTAGAGTTGGTTGTGGGCACCTGCTGGATCTGCGTTTCCATCGTGCTGCGCTTCCACTGACTCTTGTTCTCGGCTGCGGAATGTGGCGTGGGGATCGGGTGAGACAAGTGCGACTGGGTGGTGGCTTGGATGGCTTGGATGGTCAGGAGTGATGGGTTGGTCTTGGGGTTGCTTGTCTGGGTAGTGGGGGGTGAGGAGGTAGGAAGCGAGTGGGCGACGGTGTACCCACCTCGAGTATGCCGGTGCGAGCTGTTCTTGTTCGTCAGGCGGCTCTTGGGCGAGTCGAAACGATGGCGGGTGAGGCCCACGCAGCAGCAGCAGATGATGCGCTGAAAGTACATCCGAAACCTGTAAAAATAATTAAGTTTTATTATGTTAATCTTGTTAAATAACATCTTAAATGTGTAATCAGGTGAGTTAGGTTTTAATTATAATTAAATAGTTTCAGGAAACCTGAGGAGCATATCCCTGTCCCTTATATTATTAACTATTCAATTTCTCTTTCAACATTCCTTCCTCTTTTAAATTATTTACAATGGAATTTTGTTCTTACCTCTTATTCATCCAGTAGTAAATAATGGGATTAACCATGGCATTGGACATGGCCAGCCAATAGAAACCAAGATACATGTGCTGCACGTACTTCGTGGAGGCCACCTGATTGTTGTGATAGGCGTAGATGAAGAACAGGTGATACGGCAGCCAGCAGATGGCAAAGATGGACACAATGGCAATAAACATGCGCACCACCTTCCGCTTGGACTTCATCGATTCCATCTGGCGGTCTGTGTTCTCGCCAATCGACCGACTGCCCCACAGGACTCGTCCCATGAGGGAGTAGCAAATTAGCATTACGATCATGGGAATGCCATAGGTCAGCACCAGGATAATTAAGTTGTAACTGTTTTAAAGACATAAAAAAAAGGCAAAGTTAATGGTATGAATAATAAATACAGGAAAAACTAGAACATTTGATGGAATATTACTTAATTTAAAACAAAGAGAAAGCTTTTCGTATTTTACTCACGCATAATCCGCCATCGAGGTGGGATATCTTCCATCCGGCCACATCATAAAGCAAACTGTTCGAGATTTTCCATTGTAATAGCTGTGAATGGCCCATTGAATTTGGTAAATCAATACTTGGTACTTGTGCCTTCAAATATTTATATTCCGGAAGCACCGAAATCAAAATTTCATCATTTAATTACACCCGCCGCAGTTTCCTCGAACGTAAAAAAGCTGTTAAGTTTCACGCTTCAGCGACTTCCTCAAAGAGAGTTTTTGCCTTTACAGGCATGACAAATTTCACTTTCGGCCTTCGTCGTCCTCAAATTGAAAACTTAATTTGCCAAATTATGAAATATTTTATGCCTCAACGATGCCGAGCACTTAAAAGGGTGTCCGTCTCCTTCCGTCATAACAGTCGGTCCCCTTTTTACACTGTTTACCGGCACTTTTCGGGCCATTAATAACACGGCTATGACTATGGCGACTGGCAGACAGACAGGTCATAATTTGACCATCGAGTCCCGCCCCGAAAATGTTGATTTTCCCCATTTGTCGGTCGTTGGGGAGTTGCGCCACTTCAGGCAAACTCAATTGATTTTGAATGCCTCGGTTTTTGGTCACTCAATAATTGATTTTATACGGAAGCCCGCTCTGTTTTTTGACGATATTAAATATTTATTTTATCGTAAGCGAATTTATTCATAAATTTATTAGTTGTTAGCTTTTTGTGCTGCTCAAATTGTAATTAGCATTATTACAGAAAATAGGGGACTACTTAAATTATAACCTCCTCTCATAACCAGTTCCCATGGAATTTGTATTAAATTTAATTTAATTGATAGCTAGGTATCTTGCTGTGCAGAGTGTAAATTCAATTTTAATTCAAATAAATGTACCTAATCACACCTATAAATATCACATTTTATACACCCAACTTGGCAAGAGCCATTTGTTTGCCAGGCTAATCTTGTCTTCGGTGGTTTATTTGCCATTGTAAATATCCTTTTTAGCCTTCTAACTGTCTATCACCTTTGAGGTTTCTGCGAAAATGTTCATCCAATTTTTCATAGACTTCTTCTTACACTCATCTCTCAAGAAATCCAGGACCTTCTGCGTATATTTGTGTGCGCCCTTAGCCTCGGCTATTCTTTATCACATTTTGATATATGAACTTGCCATCTTTATTATGCCTCAAGTCTGTTGCCCAGGGAGACCTTTTATCCCGAATAGGGCTCCTCCGCCTGTGGAGAGTCTAAATAAAAAATGTTTCAATTCTATTAAACAGGACACCCGACCGACACCGACCGCTCTCCCCGAATGTTGCAAATTTGCGTAAAATTCAAATGAAGGCAGGCGTCGGAGCCGAGGCGACGAGGTGATTTAGATGGATGTGAATGCTTATATCAACACCGAAAAAATAAAGAAACATGCTGAAAAAAAGAAGGAAAATATGGAAGCATTCCAGGAAGGTAGAAGGAATTTCATTTTATATCTGTTTGCCCTCTCAAATCGATACAGGAGCTGCGGGAGCTCCTCCACTGCTTCACCGCTCCACAGGGATTCTTTCTCTTGCTGCCTCCTAAGCTCTGGCTTACAAGCTTGTTTATGCTTCGCGTTTGGCAAACTGGTAAAGGAAAAGTAGAAACAATAATGGAAAGGCTTGATTTGTGAAGGAAAAGTTTTAATACCCTTTAAGAGTTTAATAAGTAACTTGAAACACTAATGAAAAACGGCCTATTATCATTTAAATTATGGTTGGGAATAGTATATTAATTATATAATATTTATGCTAAAATACTATACACTTCCTTTGTTAACCATAAACCCAGAAAGCCCTCTCTTAGTTCACTACAAGGAAATTAAATTCAAATTGGAAAACGGATTCTGATTCAGTTGCGGTGGCAATTGCCCACTTACTGCTTGGTCATGATGCTGGAGTAGAGCAGGCAGGGCGCCGACAGCACGCAGCTGAGTGCCCAGATCAGAACCAGGATGAAGCGCACCTTCCGACGCGACGTTCGACGCTTAAGCGGATGCACAATGGCGATGTATCTGCAGGATAGAGGGAGTAACATGAGTGGCTTGTAGACCAGGAAACGGATGTGCTGACGCACGGATTAGATGACGCCAAGAGGAAAAATGGTCTTCGACCCTCGACTTACCTATCGAAGCTGATGGCCACTAGGGTGAAGACCGATGTGGAAACCGTGACGTTGGCCACGAAATTATTGATGGTGCAATAAATCGAGCCAAATGGCCAATCGGAATTTAGCATGAATATAAAGTTGAAGACGCAGTTCAGCGACGACATCAGCAGGTCGGCGATGCTCAGGTTCAGCAGGAAGTAATTTGTGACCGTTCTCATGCTGCGATGTCCTGTGGAGTTTGAATCGGGCAAAATCGGTGAATTAGAGAAAGAACAACCAAGGTACAAGAGATGGAGAGAAGGCAGAACCAAAAACGTGATGGCCGAGGAAAAATTTGCCGGATATTAGAGCGTGGCTGCGGCCCATGCGGCGTATACGTGATTTCGTTTTTTTTATTTTTTTCCCCCTCTCTCTTTTACTCTTAACTGCTTTAAAGCCGCTTTGCCGAATGGACCAGACCAGGCCATAGCCATCAGACGCTTACCTGTTACAATCCAAAGAACAATTCCATTCCCGGCAATGGCCACAAACATCATCAGGCCGAAAATGATGGCCCAAATGGTTTTCTGCTCCCATGGCAACTCGTACGGTCGTGTCGGTGATGGGAACAGGCACTCGGTGAGAAAGTCTCTGCGGGCGAATTGAAGGCAGACAGGAAATTTCATTGCAAAATTGAGAACAAGCACTGAAAGGTTAAACAAATCCCTGGGAAACACTTTCATGTAACTTAAATCGATGAATATAGGAGATAAATCATTTGAAGAGTGTGAAATAGCTCTGTGTTCTTCGGTTTAGCAACTAAATTAGAGCACAAATAAGCCTTAGACTTTTAAAATTTCTATGCAGATTAAACACTTTCAATTATTTTTCCTATAAATATTTTAAGCGTTTCCTAAATATTAAAAACTTGAAATCAATACAAATCTGTGTGGAAACTAAACCCCTCTTAAAAATAAACTCAAAAGCATATCTTTGGCAGCTTTTTCACTATGAAAATATTTCCAAGAACCGGGCTTTAATCCAACGTTTTCTTTTTATTTTGTCCGGCCACCCTTCTGGGCAAACAATTTTTGGCAAATTCAATCACAGACTGCCTCAAACTTTCCGATTTGGCAAACCTTTTCAGATGTTTTTGTGCGTCGTCCGCCGGAGCAATAACAATGGGAAATCAATGAAGCACAAACTGGGCGAAAAATCCTTAAAGGAAACTTGCCACAAAAGAAGTGTCCTTATCAAAATTGATGCAGAACTCTAATAGCACTGATAAAAAAGACATACATATTATATATACTGAAAATTAATGTTTAATTTCAATTTTAAAGAAAGCTTTACTTTTAAATAAAGATATAATATTTCTTTGTTGTAACTTCTTCAACAAAATATTTATTTTTGCTTAAATAAAGCGACACATATATTCGAATTTCTCCATAATAATTATTAAATTCAAAATTTTACTTATTACTCCACAACCATTATTCCCAGTGCACATAAATTTCTGCAGAAGCACTAGCAGAAATTGTGCTGTAATTTCATTGGACCGACATCCGTTGGCCACCGGAAATGAGCAGCAATCGCCGTGGGAGGATGACTTCCATCAAAGGGCGACGCTAAGCTAAGAAAGTAGTTCTAGGGAAGCGGAAAACTGATTAGCATATTAGAGATTATGCTAATCGGGGCATCCCTACATATTGCTGATGTGAAAGAACATGTCGCTAATTAATTTGTGGTGCCTGGCTGCCTTTGTCTGAGGAAGCTCCTCCTCTCTGATTAGCCGGTGGCCACATGAATGACAAAACCCCATTAATTAGGGGATGCTTGTTCGATGACTGGCCCCTGGATTTAGGTGCTGATTACACCCACTTTGGGGACCAGCTGCCATGGCTGTCTCTTTTGTCTATTGCGGGCCACATGGCGTATGAGCAATACCAATGAGCCGTGCTATGTCGGCCCTTTTCTGTTCAAAATGCAACAGACACAATTCCAGCGAAATTCAATAAACGAATCGCTCACATTCATTCATTTTCATTGCCATTTTCAGCTGTTGTTCAGTTGGCATCAAATTTCCCTCATTTTTTTTTTGTCGTATCCTAACCATGATTGATGCCCTGATTGTTGGGTATTGTGTAGACCCACAAAATATTTCAACTAGTCGACAGCCATAATTAATTTTAAATTAATTAGGTTCTGTGGTGCCAACACCGAGCAACCAACAAAATTTCTAAAAATATTCTCCACTTCCATTGACTGTTGACATAAGATGCGCTCGTTTGGCTTGTTTACAAAATACTATAAATATTTTCCATAGAACCAAAACACACATACAGACGGCACTGATTACAGATCAATGAACTTGAAATAAAACTCTGGTTGGCAAACAGTGCAATTGACGAGGCAACAATGCCAATCGTTGATGAAATTGTGCATATATGCATGATATTTGAATTGCTGGATTGCAATATAAATACTTTCGAGCACCTCAATGGGTGGAAAATGTACATGGCTGGGTAATGGTTTCGAATTTGTTATGCACTTGGTGTCGAGCAGAGATTATTTTATTGCATTTTTATGCTCATTCAGTGCTTTATTTTATGGTTTCAATAAATGAGAACTTGTTTATTATTCGATGTAGAAATTTTAATAGAAAATTGAATTGAAATTGAATCGAAAAGGCTTAGCTTATATTTTGAAGCCAATCCTTGGCTCAAAGTTAGTTAAGAAGAAGATAAGAAAAAATCTTTATGAATATTATGAGAATATATATAGAAAAATAATTATTAGCTGAACATAAGCTGAGACTTCTTTTGCTTTATGTTTTGATAGGTAACTAGACCCGATCAGAATATTTTATTTACAGCAAGAAATCTATATTAAATTACCTGTCTAGCTACGTGTCTATACATTCTCTTAATTTTGGCCACAATTCCATGGTGTTTTTGCTCTTCGTTAGCTGACGGCTCGTGATATATCGTCTTACATTCCCCTTCGACTATCGATTTCACGTTTAATTAGATATTTAGTGTTCAGCAGATGCAAACAAGAACTTAATTAGGGTATAGATAGTCGAAATTCGGTAACAATATCATATAATCAGCATTACGTATACGCCGTGTAATACGCACGTTTTAATTTCGCTTTTGAAAATGTATGACTGATAATGTATTACATAAAATGTAAGCTAATTACCTGTCAATTGCCAATTCCTAATGCACATTAGATACTGTATTTTCTATTATGCCAATTCAAATGGGGTTTTAGGATACGAGCTAATAATTACCATATTTATTGCAAATTATGTACGATTTTAATTGGATAATGCAAATAGCGTTTTATAATATTTTCAATATGCATTTGCATATTTGTTTAAAACTCTTTAAACGGAAAAACAACTCAAACTCCCACACACAGACACCTACGATTCTGAATTGAAAAGTTTTCGCTGCCTACTTTTTGGAGCTTCCTCCACCCAACGACCAACTTGGGCCGCCTTTTCTATTATGATAATTGCTGTTGTCTAAGGAACTTTTCACTCATAACAAACACTGGGAAAAACTTGGCTGCAGATTTATGGCTGCCCTCGGCTGCAGGCGACAACAAGGAGTGGGTTTTTTTCCGGGGGCTACGTGGGCTCTAGGAGCAGACAAAAGACCAAAGTCAAGACCTCAGTGCCCTGAACATTTTCAGCCTAATTTAAGCAAATTTAACTTGATTAACGTAATTTGTATTTTTCCTTTTTCGCCGCTTTTCGCTTCTTTTCTTTTCTTCTCTGGCAGCCTAATTAAGTTTGATGCCATTATAAATCCGTGCTAAACTCCCGTTTGTTCCTGTAATACTCGCCATAATAACAATAATAATAATAATCATTCGGCAGGACGGAAGGCCAAAGAGAACTAATTACTTCCGAGTGGACCTTGCCGGAATGCCCTCCACATACCACATACATAGTATACTTATAATTTGTGTGGTGTTTGCTGCTGGAAAATTCGAACGTTTTTCCCCACCGAATTTGGCAGTTATAACTGACTTTCATACTTCCTTTTTTTGGCCCGCAATCAACTTGGCTGAGTATGCAAATTCCGCAAATTCCCATAAAATTGTGCAGCAAATTTGGCTGCCAGCGGAATTGCTCTTTTTTTACATTTTCTGCGACGAAAGTCCCAGAAGTGTCAGCTGCTTTGATTCGCTGAAAGTGAAAGAATGTCGTGTGGCCTTTCGACGGATGCGCAAATTGAATACTTTTACACATTTTATTTCATTTTGTATTTTCAACTTTGCGATTTCCTTCCGATTCAATCGATTTTGTGGTTGTTTACTATATATAGTAAGAGCAGGCATTATTTTTCGTCAGCCCACAAACTTCCGACCGAGCGACTAGCTTTGACATTTAAATGCTGGATTATAGAAGATATAGAAGGGCGGAGAAGGATAGATTCATAAATTATGGCAATTATCATAAATCAATGAGCAATTATTTTAATTTATGATGGAGTTCATATATAGCCCTTTAATTAGATACGATTTACTGAATGATTAATTTTGGATTTATGTGTTGATTTTATTTAGGAAGTTCAGATTAATTTGATTTAAAGTATTTAATTTGATAAAGTAAAAATGTAACTTGTTAAATTGAATTTTATTTACTACATAGAAGGTATATTTGAGTAAAATTAAATTAATTTCAAATTTAATAAACATTCTCAGATAATTAGGAAGTAGGGATAAGATTTAAGTGTTTCCCCGACTATTTTCTTTGAATTATTGTTTCAAATATAATTTTAAAGATTTATTTAATAGAAGGACTTTCAAGGACTTATATTTGAATATATAAATAATAGAATCTGAATTTGTATACATTAGAATTGCCCATTTCAAGCTAATAATCATTTCCCCAAAGTATGACATCAAAATGTTTTTCCATCGACTCATATCGAATAAATTATTAAGCTAGTTCGGTTCAGCTAATTAGGAACATTAAAGAAATTATCATCAATTATAGTTCACCCATCGGTAATTTCCTGTTCTGCGGGGTTTCAAACAAATTGCCAGTCATTAACTGGCAGTCAGCCGCGTTTATCGCCGCACTCACAAAGGTAACTCACTCACATTAACCCGGCTAATAGTTGACGTAGCACCCATGTCGCTTCACAGGGGGCCCCTTAGCCCACGTCACCCATGCTTAACCCTGAGTGCTGCGTACTTGTAAATGGCGCATACACTCTTCCTGCAGCTTGTAGGAGCATTGCAGTTCACATTTACAGGCACATCTCGCTTATTATTTCTCACTGAATACTGAATATTTTATGCATGACGAGCAGGCGATGCAAACCGAATTGGCGGTCTTGCGGCTACTTTATTTCCCTCGGCTTGGCTTCTCCGGTTGCCTGAGTCCTTGCCTTGGATTCTCGGCTTCTTTTTGGCTCCCATTTCCAGCCAGTGCACACAAAGTAAGAGGTCGAAACCAGGGTAAAACCAGGTCTGCTTCCAGCGGAAAGGACCGCATTGAGCATGCGGCACGCAGTTGAAAGTTGGGCTTACGCTACCGTGTTTATAGTTCTGGTGGCAACTTCGACTGCCACCGGCAGTTGGCAAAGTTTAAGGACAACTTACAGCTCTGCAAGTGTCACGTAACTTAAAGGTACTCCGCCGCCATGGCACAAAGTCACTAAAATACTAATTTACCGGAGCGTCGAAGCAGCAGCTTTGAGCGGAACTTAATGGACTCGGTAATTGGTTTTTGTTTTAATAATTTCTGCATTTCCATTTCATATTCCTATATCCACTTATCCCACAAATCCCTTAGTCATTGAAACATAACATCCATACGTTTAAACCATTCAATGAACCAATAATTGGAAGTGCTCTTTCGAGCCAATGAAGCTATTAATGGAGGTAAGGATAATTATCGGAAATGTATAGAATTATTTCAGTCAGTACAAATCGGAGCTTGAATATAATATCTAGTCGAAGTGGCAGTAAAATGTACATCAAAAGGTTAATGGTACCTTTGCTTAATTTTACTTTGTTGGCCATCTCAGTAAGCTATGCTAGGACAAAGGTAAGATAAATTTAAAAGACTTATAATTTGCTTTTAATTTCCTATTAATATTTTCAATCATCCAACCAGATGATTGCTTCTATGACAAAAATTGAATGCCCAATTTATGCACCAAAACTTGTACAAAATGTGAGCTGTCATGTACATCGAACAGCCTGGGGAGCGGGGACCTTTTCCGTACAATTTTCCCTGACCGAAAGTATTGAAGACGTAACAGGCAAATTTACATTGTCACAAAAGCAAGGTTCATATATCAACAAGTATTTATCAACTAAAATTGATTATTGCAAGGTTTTAGCAAAACTCCATGCGAATTATTTGCTGAAGACATTTACCGCAGAAATGCGGAGAGTTTCTAATCTGCCACTGAAATGTCCTTTTGAAATGGTAAGTAAACTAACACAAAATTTAATATGTAATTTAAAGTATAAATATTAATTTTTATTTAAGAATAAACTCTACTATATAAAGAACTTTAGCCTTAACACAACTGTTCTGCCTGACTATTTACCAGAATTGGACTTTATATCGAATGTCCAAGTTAATTGCAACAAAAGGAAAGTGGCTCAAGTAATTATTCAAGGCAGCCTTGCTCGTGCTAAAAATTAAAAATTTTAAAACATAAATGAATATAGAAAAGAGGAGTATATTATAAACTAGAGAAATTTATTTTATTTACTTATGTAAACGTATTTAAGTAGTTCTTTATTTTTGGAAGTTATTACGCAGTTTGTAAGACACTTTACATTTTATTATTATATATTATTTTGTTTGATATACATATAATAATTAATATTTTAGGGAATTATCAAAGTAATTGTGATTAATATGACCAATATCAAAATTCAAACTCTTAATGTATTCGGGGGAAATTGGTCTATCGAATCGATGAAGCTATTAATGTAAACTTTGATAGATATCGGCGTAATTACTTAATGTGCAAAAAGGTTGGAAAGCAATAATAAAGCTAAACCTAATATATATTAACTTTTGCCTTTATTCAAAAGTCGACTCTTTGCTGAAATGCACATTCAACGCGGTTTAACTTTGTTTCAGTTAATTTATTTATCCATTATTCTGGGCAGCTCTCAAGCGAAGGTAAATAAAATTGAAAACAGCTTATAAATCTTTAATTTGTATTTCATTTTCATATTCAACTCAATAAGTTTGGTGCCTTAATGACAAGGATTGAATGTCTAAATTATTTGCCAGAGAAAATTAAAAATTTTAACTGCTGGGTAAATCGCACATCCAAAATCACAGGAACATTCTCTTTAGAGATATCCTTTACTGAAGATGTTTACGACGCCACAGGCAATTACACGATATCCATTAAGCATGGATCATCGATATTACAGTATTTTTCAATATATGTAGATTATTGTAAGATACTACGGAGCTTACAATCAAATTATGCAGCCAAAATGATTTTAACTGAAATTCGGCGATCTTCGAACTTGCCCCTGCGATGCCCTTTCAAAATGGTAAGTTTGAGTATCAGAAATTCTACAAATAATTTATTGTACATTTAACATTTTGTTATTCAAGAACAAACTTTATTACATCAAGAACTTTGCTGTCGACACAAAAGTTATTCCCAGCTATGTACCCGAATTGGACTTCATAACAAGCGCCCAATTGACTAATTACAAAAAGCATGTTGGTCAAGTAAATGTCCATGGTCGACTAGCTAAAGCATAAAATAAATACGTCATCAGCGAAACAAAAATCTACAAAAAAAAATAAGTCAATAAATAAATTTAAAATTAGTCAATCGGAACGGTGGAGCTATTATTTGCAAATATTGATAGATATCGACGTAATGAGGCATTTTAAAGTTCTTTATTAAGCTGAGCTTAATAAATGTTTAATTTTTGCATTTAGTCCTAAATTGCTTCTTTACTAAAATGTACATTCAACGCGGTTCAACTTTTTTTCATTTAATTTGCTTGGCCATATTTTTAGGCTGTGCTCAGGCAAAGGTAAGCTAAATAAATAAACAAGCAACTTACAAATATTGTATTTCCCTAAATTCATACTCGACGCAATTAAGTTTGGTGCCTTTATGACAACATTTGAGTGCCTGAATTATGTACCAGAGTTAATTAAACATTTAAACTGCTGGGTAAACCGAACCTCACCAAGCACAGGAACATTCTCCATGGAGATTTCTATCACTAAAGATATAAACGATGTCACAGGCAACTATACGATATCCCAGAAGCAGGGATCATCGATAAGACAGTATTTATCAATGCAAGTCGACTATTGTAAGGTACTAGGTAGCATCCAATCGAATTATGCAATCAAAATGCTTCGTACTGAATTGCGGCGATCGTCCAATTTTCCACTAGAATGTCCTCTTAAAAAGGTAGATAATTTATCTGAGTATTTATATTAATTTACTACACATTATTTATGTTTTAGGACAAGCTTTATTATATGCGAGACTTTGCTCTTGACACCAGCGCTCTACCTAGCTATCTGCCGGAAATGGACTTAATTTCGAACGCCCATATGAACCACAATAAAAAGAAAGCTCTGCAAGTAGTTGTCAATGCCAGACTGGTGCATGAATAAATGAAATAAAACTTAAATATATCTTTGAATATATCTTAAATGGAGATACTAAATAAAGAGTTCACATTTTTATGTGATAAATCATACATTTAATGCGATACAATTTTTGGATGGAAAAAACTACATGTTCTTTGTTTTAGAAATTAGCAAAAATTGTTTTATTTATTAAAAAAAAACTTTTTTATTCCAATCAGTAAATCTATTTCTATCAAAACTATCAAACTATTTCTTCAAAATTCTTGTGGCTGAAATCAGGAGAGTTTTCACTGGCATGCCCTTGAAAATGGTAAAAACATATCCATTAAACACTTATAATCCTTTTTTTTTTAAGAATAGGCAGTATTAAGGAATTAAATCTCACTTCGAAAATATTTCCTAGCTATATCCCGAAATTGAAATAATTTCAGACACCCAAATAGATCATATTAATAATAAATTTCTTAAATTAATTTTATATGGAAGTCAAACTAAAAAATATAAAGATTTAAAGGATATAAAAATAAATGAAGATTGAATATTAAACCCAATAAAAATAATATATATTCTTTATGAACAGATCGGTATTTGTAGATCTACTTTGCTAATTACAAAACTACTTAAGTTTCCAAATAAACACTGGTATTAGTGGGAGTATTAGTAGTAATTTGTATTACTGTGTGTAATTAGTAGTTGTTTGGCTTTTAGGCCTACATATTAAAATCAGTCGTGCGATCCAATGGAGCTATTAAAGCCAGTATTGATGGGTAATAGAGTAATTATAAATATCCACGTATGGCATCCATTAACCCCCTTTATTTAGCGGAAGTCTGTTTAGATTTTGTATTCAGTTTACACTTCGATTTTCACAACAATGAACGTAAATAGGGTTTCTACCGTGCAGCACCTTTGTAGCTTGGCTATCATTCTCAGCTGTGCTCAGGCAAAGGTAAGTGCAGTGCTTTAAACCTATAGTTAGTAAGTCCAACATATTTTCATATTCAAGATGGATATCAAAATGACAAAAATTGAATGCCTGAATTATGGACCCGAACTACTGAAAAATGTAAGCTGCCATGTAAATGAAACGACCCCTGGCACTGGGTCATTCTCTGTGGCGTTTAGTCTTACCGAGGACTTGCACGATGTTAGGGGTCATTATCTACTGTCCGTGAAGCGAGGATTAACCTTTACAGATTATTTTTCAATGGAGTTGGATTACTGTCAATTGCTAAAGACCCGGCACTCAAATTATTTGATTAAATCGATTGCCATTGAGGTCCGGCGTCATTCAAATTTTCCATTTGAATGTCCTTTTAAAATGGTAAGTAGACTTACCTATTCAAGCTCTAAAATAGTTATTATATATATTTTAAAAACCTTTTTTATTTTAAGAACAAGCGTTATTATGTTGAGGACTACTGCCCCGATACAAAGATTATTCCCAGCTATCTACCAGAATTCAGCTTTATATCGGACACCAAAATAAATTATAAAAATAAAAAAATTCTTCAGATTATTGTTTATGGCAGACTTGTTCGCAGTTAAAATAGTGATTTTGTTAAAAACAATAATAAATATTGATGCCAAGCAATATATTTTTTTACTTAATGATAATAATATTATCCTGTAGCAATTTTTCGTGCAGTGTTAACCCAACTCAAGTGAATGGTGTCGCGGCCAATAGATAAGTCCGATCTAATGTTCATCGAGGCTTGAAAAATGGTCCCTGTCACGAGCAACCCAGCATCTGGCCCACAGATCCCATCCAGAATCGTCATCATCATCAGTGACATGAACAAAAACAATGGGGACGGGCCACTCGCATTTTCGACACGCTCCGCAAATGAGGCCATTTTCAATTTCAGAATTTATGGAACGGAGATGGTCACGGTCCAGTGGTGGTGCTGCTGCTCCTCCTCTTCAGCCAGGAATCCCTTACCTCGCCCCCATCACACATGCACTTGGCAGAGCAATCGAGGGTGTTGATGATGACGATGTTGCTGATGGTGGCGGCGTCAGGACAATGCGTAAATGAAACTTTCCATGTTGTTTGCCATTGGAGTGGCCATTAAATTTTCATGCCTCTGTCCGAATATCTGTTTCGGCTGCAGCCTAGGAAGGACATTCCTTGTCCTCTCCCGCACCGCACTGGGGACTTGTTTTATGTTTGGTGGGGAAAAGTTAATTGAAAAATTTGTCATATGCAAATTACTCGAACTCGGTGTGCGGTGGCAAGTGTGAGAGGAAGTCCCTTAAAAATGGCCAGCATTATTTTCGCAAAATCCATACTAGGCTCCGACAGCAATTTCCACTGAGCCAGGGGCTCAGCAGCAGCTATCGATGAATGGACATAAACAAGCTGCTCCTGTCTGCGGCACAAAGGAGTCGCCTTCTGTCCGAACCTAATCCAAACAATTTCTTTCGATTTTCATCCGGAATGTTACAGTCGAAGGCGCCTGAAAAGGGGTTTCTTGGCTTACTCAGCTACTGTGCAGGGAAAAACTTAAGAACAGCATGGAAGTCCTTTGGTTTTAGCTAGATAAATTGCCCTTTTTCTTTAGGGAGAAATGGAGTTGGAGGTTGCCATGAATATGACGAGAAATCGACTAGAAAAACGATATTAAGAATATCAATAAATATTTGGTAATTGAGAAGATTCAAAATAAAAAGCTAAAACATAATATTCCAAATTATTTATGAGCTAAATTTAAAATATTTACAATATTTACAATAAATGTAAAGCAAATACAATATAATGTTTTTGATTTGTAAAATATTTTTTATTGATTTTTTCTTAGTTAAAATATTAAAATTCAGTTTATGTTTCTATAAAAATATATAGAAAACATTTCAAAAATTCTAAAAGTTAAGTTTTTCCAATTCCTACATATTTATTTTTCCTTAAGAAAGAGTATTTCCAATTCGATGCTCTTGTACAATCTTCAATGTGCTTCTTGTTTTTATGTGGGCCATCCATTCTGATTGGATTTGAGACTTGCCATAAAAATGCCAAAGCCCGATGGACACCAACCGGGGCTACAACAACAACAACAACAACGATAACAATTTCAGCAGGATGCGCAGGATGAGGACTAATGTCGTGCGTCCTTTGTTATGCTGCGCTGTTATCATTGGCCAAGCATCAAAATCAATAAGCGTATGAAATGCCATAAACATCAAATTCGAAAGGATGCTCTCTTTAAATCGACTCTGGCCCAAAACCCAAGTCCAAGCAATGCCCACTTCCAACCCGAATACTCGCCGCGCTCCATCGCTTTGTAATAAACATTGGCATTGCGTATACGCCGCGTGGGCGCATCACCCACTCAGTGAAGTGTGTGCAAAGCCCAGACGCGTGGACGAGGTGAAACCATCCAGTTCTTGCCATCAATAATCCATGGGAAATGTCCGAGACATTTGCCCCGATTGAAGGTAAGTCACAAGCAAACATAATGAGCTTAACTCGAGACAAGCGCCAGGCAATTCACGAGCTCAACTGCTTCATGCATAAGGAAATTCGGCAACAGAGAAAGAAATGTTCGAGTTTTTGTATAATTTAATGTTATCTTAAAAACAAATTTGCTGAATTTATTCATTAAAAAAAAAGGATTTCATATTCTGTATTTGAAATATTTTCTATATTTTAATATTTGCTATAATTTACAATCCCCAAGATACACATTCGTTAAAAAGAATATTTATCTCACTCTGAGCTAATATCAACTTTCCTTATATTTAATTTACAATTTATATGTTTTCCTTCTCATTTTTTGCCATGTACTTTCCCTTTTACGCACTTTCTCCCCTATTTTTTTGTTTTGTCACTCACAAAGAGCATTAAACCTCGGGGCTTAGGGCCCAAATATAGAACATCGAACAACAATGTGCATCGCCGTTTTGTTTCTGACAAAGTTTTTCAAGGATTTCGTTTCGGGTTGGGCGACTGAGAGCGAAGAGCTTTTCATTTGTCGGAATTTAATTATTTGTGGCGCCTCTTTTTTGCGCACTCGTCACCTACAACACTAAATGTGAGGCTTTGTGTGGAGTTTGCGATAAAACAATTAGTGAACTTGTGTGTGAGTTTGCCAAAAGCCCTTTGAGCTCACTGTGGCATTTGTCTATTCCTGATTGAAAGGGAATAATTACATAAGGTCAGCTGAACTGCGCTGAGAACGTGATGAATATTCTTTAAAAGGTGGGAAAGCTGTCCTTTGAAACCGCCAACACTCTCTGGGAACCTGCTGATGGGGTTATTATATAATTTCAAAGCAAAAAATGATTTTTTACTGGAATTGCTTGTTGACTGCAATATTCTGGGAAAATGCAGTTGTTTACAGCCGTTTGAAAATTTAAAAAGAAACCACTGCAGTATTGTAAAAAATATACAGGTTTATTAATAAAGTTTAATTTACCATCTAAACGGTCGTAGAATTTTAATTTTGCATTATTATATTTAATAAATAATACTGTTTTTTCTTCTTAGAAAACCTATTCATTTCTTAAATTTACAAATTATGTACGCAAATAAACTGCTGATTGGTAAACAAGCATCTCCCCTTGTAATTTGCCATTGAAAAACAATTGAATTTCGCGGAAACCTCAAGGACACCACCGCCTCGTTGAGCAACAGAAACAGAAGCCCATTGATTGCGAATGAAAAACAAATTAAGAGCTTAATTAACCCGGCAGAACGGCGACCGAAATAGATCCATCATTGATCAAATTAAAGGCATGCCAAGTGAATATTTATCTGTGGGCTGACTTTCCAAAAGATTGGCCCCGGCCTTCCGTTTTCATTATATCCGTTTCTGTTTCTGTTTATGTTGCAAACTTTTGAGTTATTATGCCATAGCCGTACTTGCGGCCAGCTCATTAATTTCACTTTGCGGCTACGAAATACGAGCATTAATGGCCCAAGCGGTTTAAGTTCTTGGTCAGCTGAAAATAATTACAGAGATTAAAACATATTAAAGCATATTTAACCCAGACTCAATCGCTAAGGACCCATTCATCTTCGTAATTATCCGTGGTCGCTTTTCCCTGGCGAAGCCGGAGCAAAAGCAATCGAATGCCCAATTTGTTGGTTAAATATTTACAATGGATGTGCTTCCGACTTAATTAAGATCACTCAATAAGTCAACCCCCTAACGAATGCTGAAGGAAATAATGATTTTAAATTTAAGTGGAAAGTTATAATTAATTAATATTTTTATTGTGTCTGCGGTGCTTTTAAAATATTGATTTTTTAAAGCACTAAACTTTAAATTCATGTTAAATCCACAATAATACTGTAGAATATTTAAAATCGCATTTAATTGTATAATATTATGCTCGGCTTAATTACACAATATTTTTTATATCTTTTGGCTTGTCAGAGAAGTTTAATCCTGCCACAATGTTGGAAAGTTAATAACAAAAAAAATGTAAATAGCAAATTAAATTATATTTCAGCAATGCTTGATACAAGGACACAGTTAATAGACTCCTGAATAAATATATTTAAAAACTCATTTAAGCACTTACAAACTCTACGTGATTATTTAAAACTCATCAGATTACGCCTAAACTAATTTACTAAACTAAGTAGGATCCCTTAAACCTTAAGAAATAACCCTCTTCATCTTAACAATACACTCAGAAATATTATACAAAAATTAAAACTTAATTAGAAGAATTTAGTAATCACATAAAGTTCGGAGTTTTTCGTCACTGCCATCGTCCAAATAACATACTCTCTTTCTAGGGAAAAAATACTTTTAATATTAATTATTCCCCTTGCGAATCGGAATTTAGAATTTAGAATTTTATGCAAATTATTCTCATACAAGGACTTAATTTTATTTCAAGTGCCGCGACCTAATGAAATCCGACCTCGCTCTAACGAATGGCAAACACGTTTATCAGCTGTCAGACCGGCAAACTTTATTCAATTTAAGCGCTCGCCACGAATAATCAGTTGGCCCTCATCAGCACCAACTGGCCGAGTACCGAGAATCGGTTCTAGCTCCATTCTTTAATTTGCATAACTTTCACGGAGGTTTATAAAGGTTTCCCGCGAAAGGGGCAACTGAGCTAAGCGGCTACTAAGAATCGTTTACGAATTCCCCGATGTGCTAAAGATAGAGATAAGAGATGGCTTTAAGTGTAAACACTAAAAAGTATTTTAATATAATAAAACTTGAGCTGCTTTATATTGAAAGAGAAGTTAAATATATAAAATACAAAGCTATAGTAATTTTTTATTTTTTTATTTAAGGTTTCCTTCGCATATTATTTAAGGCTTTTATCAAAAATATTCCAGTTCAATTTTCACTGTTTAAACTATATTTTGTTGTTGTTTAATTTCAAAGACATACTACTTACTTGGCCTCGTTGATGCTACCAAGATTATCGCGGTTGTCGATGATGCTGGAGAGAAGACTGACCACCTCGGTTCTATTGAGGCTGTTCAGCAGCGTGGTATTTACGATGCTGTTCAGCTCGAATCGCCGGACGGCGAGTATTGTGCAGTTGACCAGCAGTTCGGTGTCCACGATTTCCGACATTTTCCGTGAAATTCAGGGATGGCGGCTGCGATGCGTTGCGTAATAATACTGCACTTGTGGCACATTTAATTCTGCAGCGCCATAGAAACCTTTATGGTCGATGTATGTCTCTCTGGCTTTTTTGAGGCTGCGAGACCCCGAAGGCGTTGCACATACACGCCTTAATTACTTCGTAAAATTTGACCTTTCACTTGCTTGGCATCCGCTTTCCCGTATGGCTCTTTTGAGGTTCCTTCAATGGTTTATTATTAAATTTCTTTTTTGTGTTTCGCCTTAACCGCTTTTAATTTGGGGGCGTGGTCCAAAGAGAAGTTGCATTACCCGCTGCATGTGGCAAGTTGGCGCCATTTAGTCGGGGAAATTGCCAACGTTTCAGTCCTTTCGTTGATAATCACTAACAATATAACGTATACGACGCAGTGGTTGGTGGTTATTAAATTTTCACATTTTGTGGCGTAAGTTGCTTTAAAATGGAGTTTTATCGAATAATAAATGGTACCGAAGTGGAATATTAATATTATTTTATAATATGTGATCAATTTTAAAATAATTTAGGATATTTTGTTTAAATTAAATCGTTTTGTAATCAATTTTGTTTAAATAAATTGAACTTCTATCATTAATTTGAACAAATAAATAAACCTGCAGTTATTTAAGTTATTTTTGATATAACACCTATTCAAATAATATCAAAATACACTCAATTTAACTATATGTAATTATATTAAGAGTAATTATCTTTTAACAAACACTGTGCCATCCTTAAACAAACATTGACAACATTAACAAAGTTTCACTTTACCACATAATTAAGTAACATTATTTGTTATCAATCACAACGCACAATTAAGTTTTGTTTAAACTGTCACACTGTTAATTGAAGCTGTTTTTTAGGTAGTTTACTACCATATTAAATTCAATTAAAATAGCATAAGCCAGCATAATCAATTTATATTTAAAATGCCGCACTGTTTAATCACTTAACGAGCGTTTAAATTCGCTTATTTTAATCACATTTCCACACTCGTTTATTTTCATTCAGCATTTGTTTATTTTACAACTTTTTTTTCCGCAGCCAAACTGTGGTTATTTTTTTAGACCGACTATTTATTTTGTTACACAAACACACCGAATCCAAATCGTTAGACGGCAATGCTATATGTGTTTAAAATAGCGCTCGAAATTAAGAATTTATTTTTCTGCGCGCGTTCTTTAGCGCTGGAAGTGCCGCCGCCGACTGAGCGGGCTTTACATGAAAGGACCTACAAAGTCTGCAGCATGCTGTGTGTGTGGGTATCAAGGATAGCAAGGATTGTCTCATCGGCTGACGAAGCGTTCGTGTTTTAGTTCCTTAATGTTCAGCGTCAGTTTGAAAGATTACGAGGGAAAGAAATTCAAATACGTTACTGGTGCTCTTTATGCAAAAATTTAAACTTTTTTTATTTTAAAATAAAGATCAGAAAAATAAAATATCTACACAAAAAAACCATATAAATACCTATGGCTGCACCACCCCCCTCTGTAGCTTTAGTTTTTAACTTTAAGCATACAGAATGTAAATAAATTAATATATCAATCTTTAAGTTATATATATCTTTAAACTATTTGAACCTTCTATGAGTTAATCAGCACACTTTAAGCTTATTCCTTATACTAGCCCTACCACTTGCTTTGATTGTAAGTCCTGTTAACGGACTCATGTTGCCAACCGGAGTACCTTATACTTATAACATCATGGTATGTCGCTGCCTCAGTCTCTGCCCATGCTAACAGGATAACATCGCGACGCCAAGAGCCATTCAACACTCACACACGCACACAAAAAGGAGCTTCGTCCACCCCATTCCCTTACAGGCACCGCACAACCTGTTGAGATTGAGAGAATCCTGGCAACATTATGCTGCTGGGGACAACATGTTGCTTAGATGCCGTGTTTATGGCAACATTGTTTATCAAGTCTTTAAGTTTTTTCTATCGTTTAAAATTTTTATTTATATTTATAGTTTCAACAAATATTAAGAGTAAATATATTAGTGATTGTATTTTTTTAAGATCCCTTGTAGACACAAGTCCTTTCAGGCAAAAAGTATTACATACTTTTTGACAGCTGCTTAAAGGGAATATTTAAGAGAGAACGAAAACCTAAGTAAATAATATCCTTTATTCCATTAAATTCTTGGTTGTTTTCCATAATATGGTCTATAATGATTTCCTTTTCCAGTATTATAAATTATGAAATATTCTTATCATCTTTAAATAACAGAACAAAATTTAAAGAGAATACAAAAAAATTAACTTTTCCATATTGACCCCGACGTGATTTGAACACGCAACCTTCTGATCTGGAGTCAGACGCGCTACCGTTGCGCCACGGAGTCAAGTTGAAAACTTCGAATTGACTTCGCTTTATCAACAATAGAACTCAATTAATAATATTTCAACTAATCAAGAACAAAGCTGTCTATGTATATAAATTAAATAATACTACGTATTTCAGCTAATCAGCAGCGGAGGTCTTCAAATAAATCAATTCAATAGATGTTGAAAAAATGATAAGATAAGTGCATTCAGCTATACAAATCTCATTCTCAATATGTCTGTTGAGTGATTAAATGAAATAAAAAATAATTCATTTATACAAAAGATTATACGTTTTATATTTATCAATATAATTTATATATCAACTGTATTTTGTTGGAATATAATTACATAGATATTTGTAAGCATACATTTTTAGCAGATTAAATCCTCCACTTTGACTTTGAATTAAGTTAAGCTTTTAATAAATCAAAGAATTCTTATCACAAGTCCCTGCAATGCCATCCTTAGTCCATATATTATGTCTGGTAAACCCAGTATTGTGTCCCTTGGGATTTTGTAATGGTTTTTTATTCAGTTCACCTGTTATGCCTTCGGTATTTTGGTTTATGTTTCATTTTCACCTTCACTTTCGGATTCGGTTTTTGCTTTCGCTGTGGCTTCAAATAGACTTCAAGCGAAGGATATGATGAATGACCTGTAAATGATGGCTAAGGACACGACCCACACACAATGGCCACTTCAAGGATTGTTCAAATGAACGATTGTGATTCTGTGTTCGTGTGCGGTGCGTTGGTTTGTATGTTGTATTTTGTGTTTGCTAATGTCTGGAAATGTTTATGTCTGCCTCTCTATCCAAAGCCCCTCTCCCTCACTTCCTCAAGCTCCCTCAAACCCACTAACCTTTGCCCCCATGTGATTATGACTGTCCATTCAGGCGGGTCCTGACACCCTCGAACTCCTACCACTCCTGGCACTTAAACACTCAAAACTAAGTTGGCTTCAAATATAAAATTTGGAAAATATTTTAATTACGAATTTATTTAAGTAAATGTTTTTATTTCTTAGAAATAATTTAACATTTTATATAAACAAATATATGTTGAAAAAACGTAAATTTCCTTAGTTTAGTTTCTCTAAAGAATTTCCTTCCAGTGCCTTGTGTAACTATGGACCTCATTTTGGTCCAAAGCACGCACACTCTTACGCCCATATGCATTGCCATGTTTAGCTTTTTTTACGATCTTGTTTCGTTTAGTTTATAGCCCAAATTTGGCCACGCCCAACGCCTCCCTCATCCCACCCATTACGCCCTAAGCATATTTCTGCACATTTTCCGGGGGGCAGTTTCCCTGCTTATATTCACGGCGATTTATGCATGTTTATTATGATAAATTTATGCGCATTTGTTGTTCGTGGGTTTTTATAGAGTGCGCAGGGGCTATCGCCCAAGGATTCGCCAAAATAGAAAGCTCTAAAAACACAGACGGCAATCTGCTAGGATTTTTAGCACACACATTTATGCATTAAGCAGGCTTTTAGTCAAATTTTGGACCTATACTGAACGATGCTGAAGAAAATAACTAGACTGTTCGAAGGACAAAGTTGTAACGAATTTAAGATACCCGCTAATCAATTTTTTGCTAAAGGAAAACAAACCTTAAGTGGTGAAAGAAACACAATCTTTGCATATTTATCTAGAGAATTATATTTAAAACCTTTCAGGACTAACTATATAAAATGGTATATATAGAGAGTAGACTCTTATTGGAATCTGAAAAATAAAGCTTATCTAACATGGTTTTAACTTTATCATTTACCTAGCTTAAAGTATCATATACCCTTCTGCGCTCCACAAGTGCTGAGTGCAAAAAAAAACAAGATGACTCACAGTTCTCCAATAAAGTTCAATGTCTGCCAGCGAGTGCTTCGCCAATAAATTGAACCGGAATAAGTGCAGACCAACCTAAGGACATGACTCAATATGCATACACCACAAACATACCATTTTCGTATATATATATATATATATTCTCACGTATGAAAACTCGCTGGAAAACCACCAACAAGCTGGCGAGGGAGTCGCCCCAAGTCAACATGTGTCAATTACCGCTTGACTTTGTTTTGACAGCCTGAGATATAGGTTGACTAGAGGTCAGGGGCGAAAGTGGCCCAGAAATTGGATACCTCTAGTGCGGCATCAAGCATACGCCATGTGTGCATCACAAAGAGACTGTTATTGATTTCGGTTGGAGAGAGCAACAAGCTCTAGTGCTGATTTATAGTTGGTTGCAGGACGAATGTATGCGAGTATGGGGAACTTTTAGCGGGAAAAAAAGACAGCTTCTGTTGTGAAAAATTACTTTGGCAGCCGACGAAGCGCAAGTTGCGATTCATTTTTGCATGTGCAAATTAATTGCCGACCGCAAAGCATAATTACTTGAATATACAAAAAAAAACATACAAAAGTACATACAATACTCCCCCCTATAGAAATTAATCAAAGTCGGTTGATTGCTTGGGCCTGTGATTAAAATGTAATTAGGTTGAATTAACCGCATAGCACACAGTTGATTGCCTAGATTAATTATTCATTTATTTTTGCGGCCAGCTTTAACTTCGTTTCTGGAACTGTCTCCCTCTCTCTAGATCTCTCCTAGATCTAATTCAGTGCCTGCTGATCGTCGAAATTTAGGAACAACGAGCACAGAAAGGCAACTGTTGGGGTATAAAAGAATTTATAGTAAAAAAGATATAGCGAAAAAAAAAGGGAGGCCACTTACTGCTCATCAATGCAATTAACCAGAGAAACGGAGCCAGACAGCTCAGTTGCATAAATACAGGCAGAAGGATGTTGCCACTCACAGAGCCCAGCCTGCCGAATGTCATTATCAGCAGCAGAACCATGGTTCTGGGGCGGAATAAATGCAAAACGAATTATAAATACAAATAATATTAGTTATTTACCTCATCAGAGTGGGAAATATCACCACAGACATTCCGATTACCGTCGTGGCACAAATGCCCATCATTGTCAGGTAAGTGGCGGACACCAGCATCGTTACCAGCGATGTCTTTACAAAGTAAAGTCCACCCACCAGGAAAATGCAGATGAATAGGAAAACCTCTGAAATTATTTAGAATTATATCAGGCATTCCTTAATCAAATTTATACGCTACAGTACTCACTCACTATGTGGTTCGCAACTAGACTGATGCGCAGCAGTGGAAAAATTAGGAGGTAGCCGACTAGGCCAATGGCCGAGACGATTATATTACCGAGATAGCTTTCCGGATTGTGGTGCTGTTGGATCGATTCATTATTTTAGCGCCAGTGAAGGCAGGGCCAAGCGATATCCTACCTACTAGATTGCACTCCGCCTGCCTCTGGTCCGAGTTCCGGGGCAAGGCCTCAGCATTGTGATCCAGCACAGCGCACACGCTCGTATCGTTGGCACCCTGCTTCTCCATTGCGTTCATCGTGGCAAAGATTTGCGGCATCCACAGGCGCACCGAGTTCACACTGATCACGAGAAAATACAAGAAGGGAATAGGTCAAGGGATTTTTTTTTATTTTATAACTCCTCCATTACTCACCACATTATCTGGCAGAAGTGCAGAAAGTAAACCTTCAGGGATATGGCCAAATAGGGCTGGGAGCACATGGGTTTCAGCTGCCTGAAACCTTCGCTAAACTGCTTTTTCGCCCGATCAAACTTCTCCCTCCGCGTGAGTTGCCTCCCAGTGCCGTCAAGTTCAGCAGAGCGATCAGGTGTGGGGTCGATAAGGCGCTTCACCTGAAGGATGATATAAGTATTAAAAATGAAGATACGAGTAATATTACATAATTGCTGACCGGATAGCTTTCCTTGCTCTTCCGTTTGTTCATCTTATAGATGCGCTGAAGAGACTCCATGGCCTTTTTGTAGTTCCCCTGGGACATGAGGAATTTGGGACTTTCAGGCAGGAACATATGCATCAGCCCGCTCATCAGGGTCGGAATTGCACTGGCTGCCAGAAAAACCTGCCATGTTCGGACTGTGGACGAGGAACAAGCTTAAGATTTGAGATCACATCAACTGGGACTCACCTACACTCCAAAGTGCCCACCTTAAAGAAGATGTCCACCGGCAACACAACGTACGCCAACAGGGGCATAATCATCGATCCGGTGGAAACGCAGAGGCCCACGAACAGCATGATATATGGCCGGTGCTTCTTCCCATGGAACTCGGCCAAATAGCTGACCACCACCGCAAAGGGGCCGCAGATGCTGAGGGAGAAACTCATTAGTCTGAATATCGATTGAACACTCAACGAAAATTATTTGTAAATGTCTTGGAATACATCTTAAACATTACTTTTTGAACTTTAAATTAAACAAATAAGTAATTGGTAATCAAAATCTAAGATTAATTGCAAATTATATGAATAAATTAATAAAACATTCGAAGCATTAAATACTAGATATATATGTTAACAGAGAGTGTTGATTATACGCACACGAAGCCATCTAAGAACTTAAAGGCCATCAGCTGGGTCGTGTCCTGACATAAGGAAGCGCACAGAACAAAAAAGCCGTCCAGCCAGCCCCCGGAAATGAGAACCGGACGGCGCCCGAAGGTATCGGCAATGAAACCCCAGGGCACCGCCGAGATGATCATTCCGGCATAGGTGGCCGCATTGAGCAATCCCTTGTCCAGGAGACTGAGCTTCAAATCGCACTCCGCCGAGGGCATCACATAGGACAAAGCGGATGCGGAGAAGACCATGGCCGTGAGGCAGGGCATGGCGCTGCACAGGATGTACACGTTGAATAGCCCGAAGCCGCACTCGGCAATAGCCGTCTCAAAGTCGGCCGCCTCCTCTACATTGGCAGCCATTCGACAAAGTCAGTATTAGAAAAATATATTTCTTGTTTGTATTTGAGGAACTATGAAAATTTTGACAAGTACTTGAAAGACTCCTGGATGTTGATCACTGATCTGTGAATAATTGTAATTAGTATTAGTAATGGTAAAATAAGTAACGAGACATATTAAAGAGGAGAATTTGCTTCATTCTTTAATTTATTAATAATAAATCAATCGTCTGTGGTAAATTTCTCTTAGTTTAAGTTAGAATTCTGTAAATTATTTATAATAAAAAACACATTTTCTTGCAATAATATATTTTTTATATATTTTTAATTAAAAATAAACAATTTAAACGTAATTAAAACGTTTTATATTTGCTAAGCAGCTCTAGTTAGACTAGTTTCCTCTTGGCGCTTATTAGCATTGATGTCTAAGGATATATATATATTTTTTAGGTTGCTCAGTTTGGACAGTATATACACCAAAAAAGTTCCAGTCACTAGGAGTATGAGGAGTATGAGTATGATATCACGAATAAGCAATTGCTAAGCTGATTTTATGTAATCGTAACATATATGTCAAAAATATAATAAAATATTCTTTCCTGCTCAAAATTCATAGAACTCCATTACGTAATTTTGGGAATTTCAAGACGCTGTCAAGCGATTAAAATTGATTGTAACTTCGGGTGAAGCATCTCAAGTCAGTGAAGCGCTCAATCTAGTAAATCGCTGCCATTTAACAGCTGCCAGATTAGAGAATTGGGGCAGCACTAATTTACCCTTCAACCCATCGATGGGAATCTGGTTGATGTTATCTATATCCGATCACTCACCTGCCAGCCAGCTCAAACACCACCAACCACACTCCCACCTGGCTTACAGGTTACCTGCTAATTGGTACTAATGAGATTTCCATGTCGCCTGCTGCCTTCCGACGACTTTTGTCCTTGCTTATCGGACGGAGTTATTCCTGTTCACCGAGTTTAAAGGCAATTTGTAGTTGAAATTGTAGTTTGTACAACAATAAAGATATATTTGGTTTGATTACTTAATGTAAATATAAATAATTGTTTGCTGTCCATCTTTTATCCCTAATTTGTACAAGTAAACAAAAGCTAAGATCTGGTTTCAACTAGAAAAGCACTGAAAAATGCACTTATAAATATATTCAGAAGCATCCAAAATTTCCTTAAGAAAATGTAGCCTTGGCCGGGTTGGGCAGAAATATGGAAAGGACCCCGGATACTAGAAATATTATAAATAAGTTAATAACATTTCCATTTAATTCTTTCTGTAAAATAAACTTACACAAGAGCACAGAGGAGACCATTATAAACGGCGGCAAGCAGCCAATCTGAACGAATACGGGGAAGAGTAAGTTTCCAGACAGGGCTCCAAAGCGTCCACACATCATGGCAATGGCCACCACAACGGTTCTGCAAGGCGGTATCTATATAAATATTCCTATTCACACTAGATATAGATACACTCTCACCTCAGTTGTGTGGGAAACAGGGCCACCACAGCACCCAGGAGCGAAGAGACGGCTATACCCGTAATGGTCAAGAAGGTGGCAGACACAATTAGGGTCATCAGGCTGCTGACGGAGAAGTACAAAATGAGGCCAAAGGTGCCAGAGAGAAATAGTCCATAAGCTAAGGAAGGAGGAAGTCACTTAATTAATTAATACCCAGAGATCAAACCTTACGAGCAACTCACTCAGCATCCGCTTGGGGCCCAGGGCACGAATAATGCCACCAGCAAAGAAGTAACCCACAAAGCCAGTGGCCGAAACAATAATATTGTTAATATACATGTCCATGGAGATCACCTTGGGCTGTAAAAGAATATGTATATTATTTAATCAGAGAGTAACAGCATGAGAAGCCACCAAAACAATGAGATAATGAAATGACCACGTCACATTCACGATAATTGGGCATTAAAAGATCTGACAGATTAAACCTAATCTTTAGGTCTAGCTCTGCTATCTCCGTATCATACATGATGCTCTCCTAAATACCCCTTACCCACCTCTGCACAGGCATCGGCATAATTCAAGGCAGTCTCTGCCGTCCGATTGACACTGAACTCAAGGATGGTGCACATGCTGGCATCCACATCCTCACCCGCATGCAGTGCCTCGTACTCCGCCATTGAAGCAAAGAGCTGTGGCAGCCACAGTCGGATAGTGTTCATGCCCAGGAAGATGCCAAACTGCATTATGTAACAGCAGAGCGCCAGTCCCAGCAGGGGCTTCCTTGCCAGCGGTTTCATCTGCTCCAGTCCGGCTCGAAGGCTTTCGGAGAGAGAGCGTGGGGGTTTCTTATCTGGCAAATCCCCAGATTTTTTCTCTTCGATAGTGTATATGGCCTCGTCCTTGCCAGCCTTCCGATTGGGTGCCTCCTGCACCAAGGCTTTAATCTAAAAGAAAAAGTTTTTTAATTAATAAAATATGATTTTTAATTTAACTGAAATCAAGAATGTTTTCTGTAACAATTACAAGTTCTTTAAAATTTAATAAATTTATATTTAAAGGATCTAAAATAGGTTATTTTTAATGTGAATTTGTAGCCGGTTTTAATTCTAAGAATTTCATTCAATCTAAAGCTAAATTTCCAAATTAAAACCTTTAAATTTCAGTATCAAAGCTGTGAGTAATTTATTAAATTTTCCACTTACTGGATACGATTCCTTGGGCTTGCGACTGTTGACGTGATAGATCTGCTTGAAGGCTTCCATTGCCTCCTCGTTTCGTCCTTGAGCCATCAGAAAGCGAGGACTCTCCGGCATGCCACAGAATATCAGGCCACTAATCAAACTGGGTATGCCCAAAACAAACAGATAAATTTGCCAGCTGTGAACTAAATTAAAAGGAATTATTAAATTTTATTTCACCCAATAAATCACAATAAATAATTCGCAGAGAAAATTCCAAACTTATTTCTTTTTAATAAAAATTAATTACCAATTGTATTAACTTACTGTTCAAGCCCCAAAACTGAAAGTCCCAGTCCCTGGGAAAGATGCCCCAGGCCAAAAGTGGCAACGAAACCGTAGCTGTTGATGTAACCATGCCAACGATCATCAGAACGGAAGACCGGTGCTTAGGTCCATGCATTTCGGTCAGATAGGTAAAGAGCACAGCTGCGGGGCCATTTACCCTGAGAAATAAAATTAAATCAAATAATAGTTCCCTTTAAATCATAAAAATAGAGCATTAACTTACACCAAGCCTCCGAGGAACTTAAAAACCACCAGCATGGTGAAGTTCTGGCTGAGAGCACTGCCGAACACGCACACCGCATCGATCAGATAGCCCCAGTAGAGGATCTTCTTACGGCCCTTCGTATCTGCTAGATAGCCCCAGGCTATGGCCGATATGGTCATGCCGGCATAGGCCACGGCATTAAGCACTCCCTTATCCTCGAGCGTCAGCCGAAGATCACACTCGGCCACCGGCAGGATGTAGGACATGGAGCTAGACTCGAAAATGGCAGCACTCTGGGCGGGAATTGAGACGAAGAGCAGGATCAGATTGAAGATGCCGAAGCCGGCGCCCTCAATGGCCTTGTCAAATGTGGCTGGACCTTCCCCGCTGGGCGTGGGCGTGGTAGTTTCCGCCTCCGCCGTGCTATCCGAGTTGCCATCCTCCCCCTCATTGTCCTTTTCCAGCTCTGTAACAAGGAAGGGAAATCAGAGATGTTTGAACTGGTTTTTATGGTCCATGTCGTTCCTAATCTCTGGGAGAGATTGTTCAAAACTTGAGATAGCTATTACACTGTTATACAAGGGATATTCTTATTGTTCTTGATAAAAAGTTCTTATAGGTTCATTACAAAGTTACAGATTATTTAAAGGATTTAATCTTTACTGTAATAATAGGTATATAAATGCAATAATTCAATAATAAATGCATATATACAATTATAATTTGTATGTTCTTTGTAACATCTACATAGTTATTAAAGGTTTTTATTTTCTATTATTGCTTATTTTTATTAATTTATTGCTTCAGTTTTAATCAACTCTCAATGTTAAAATTTTCCATATATCAGATTAAATCAGCTTATTCTTGTTATAAATAAGAATATATAAGGGCAAACACAGATTAGGATTTTGGGTAATTTATATGGTACAACACAATTTAGATTAGTTTTACAGCCCATAAAATAATAAGTTTTTGTTGCTTTTAAATTAATTATTCACTTTTTTCCTTCATGGCAATATATTTTCTTTTTTCGTTCTATTTTATATATTTTTCCTTGTTAATTTAAGAATTATATCACTAAGCACGTAACAACTTTTTTATTCTCAACACTGTTTTACCTTTTCTCTTCTCAGGATCCACACTTTCAATATTCTTTTCCGACATCTCTGCGTATGTTTTTTATTTCTATTTTATTGGATTGCTCTTGAAATTGATTGTTCAATTAATGTGCTCCAGCTTTTCGATGTGATCAAAGATTTCAATTCACTGTCACCGCACTATATTCATATATCTATTCTGATTCAACCGACAATTGCTTGCACTTGCAATGCTGCGCGAGAAATGATCTCCTAGAGCGAGTGCCACCTGCTTTTATCGGAGTCCATCTCAATCAAACCTAAAGATTCACTCAACTACAACTCTCTTATCGCTGGCTTTACAATCTCAAGAAGCTAATAAACTTATAAAAGCGTGTTTATCCAGTAGAAACACGTTGCTCAGCAAGAAGATACTACAGTAAGTTCTAGGACAAATAAGACAAAGTGGGGGATGGCATCTCGAACGAGGAATATCAAGATGAATACACAAAATTTTACTCAAATTACGTTTAAATGTGTTAATTACTCTCTCTGATAAATAAAATATCATATACATATCTTGTAAGGCAGGGGTTTCAAAAGAAAAATGCCAATCATGTAACCCAACTACGAAAAATACATATATATCGTATTGTATCTACAATTCTCCAATAGAAGTTATTCCTGTACAACTCTTTGCGGAGTTACCACAATAAAGCCATGAGGTAGCAACCATCTAAATCCATAAAACCTGTGTCTTCTTCACGTTTCTGTTTAACGTTAACATAAGTTTATTTATTTTAAAACCTATATAATTACGATTCAGGAAGAAACCATAGCATTATCCATGGATAGCACCAGTTTAGTAAGAAATGATCACGTTTCCAGTTTGCCTACGTCATTTTAATGGTGAAATTTGTGGATGCTTCAACGACGTCTGTCTTCCTTTTATCTAGAGCCACACGACAGAGGGGTGATCTTATCAGCGTTAAACCTATCTCCATCATGACTAAACATATTTGGGGGCAAAGCAAGTGAATGAATTACTCATAAGACGTGAACAATTCTTCTCATCACACACACATTTTGGGGTTTTATTTCTTACACTAAAAGCAGTTATAAATATATAAGAGGTTCCTCTTTTTCAAGCCATTCACAATGATCGACACAAACTCTTGTCCCGTGCCGGTGTCCAGTCTTCTGTCCGACCACCTCATTCGATGGCATCCACCAGCTTGCACAGCATACGATCATGCTGATAGCTGGGATCATTCTTGGCAGCTGCATTCGTCTCCAAAGGGTCCACCTCCGTCTTGATCTTTGCCCCGCCGTTCTCATCGTCATCGCCCAGAACGGGCAGCGCTGAGAATGCGGTGTTCACGATCTCCCGTACCCGCTCCAAGTGCTTTTGAAAACGGGTGGCTGTCTCCACGCGCTGTCGCTTCTGCATTTCCATCATGACGCGAAGCGTTTCCCTTGCCTGATGGGGCCGAAATTCGTTGAGCAGGTGATGCATATTAACGAACAGCAGACTCAGATCATCTATCTAAAAGCAAAAGAGATATATTTATATGATTATCTTGTCAAACTCTTCAGAAATATCAAAAATATAATTAAATCTCACTTTCGCATGATAAATCTATTTGAGATCTTTAAATTAACCTTAGTTGCTAACAAATATTAGAATCTATTGCTTCACATGCTTGAATACCTTCTCTGTGCGTCTAATACTGTCAGGATTCAGGATGAGGAAGTCGATCAGGTCCAGGAAATTGACCAGCAGCGAGTGGTTCAGCTTCTTCAGCTCCTTGCGCCGGTCGAAGTGAATGGGGATCAGACGCTTGATGTTCTGCGACTCCAGGGACCGGATCATCTCGTCGTTGTTGTACTGGATCCCAAACATACTATAAACTTCATGCTGTGAGGGCGGGGGCGGCGGACGGGGAGCGCGATTGCGCCGAATGTTCTCCTCAGTGTAGTTGCTGATGTAGCGCTCCGGCGGCATCGGCAGGCTAGAAACCTGGGTCTCCTGGTTGGACATGGCTGTTGCCTTGTTGCTTCTGGTTATTTAGGGCCAATATAAACGCTTATTTCCAATTTGTTATTCCCATAAAATTTTCACAATAATATTTGGCCACGCAGTGTTACCCTTCTTAGTATATAAAATTTGGACCTGTAGCGCGATTGAAATGATGATGTTGCCACCTTGATGCTCCGGCAACACCACGGACTTGAGAAATAGCCAGTTCTCGAACAGTAATCGATAATTTCGTAGTAGTTCACAGAATGCCACAGAAAAGAAAATACTGGTATTATTTCCAACGAACTTAGGGCGGGCACACTGTGAAACACAACAAAAACAACACCGCGATTAGTTACTAATAGAAATACATTTTAAATGGTCAAGCCTTAAATAACAGCTGCCGTGGAAAAGAACGCGTGAAAATGTGCAGCAAAAGCGGCTCCCCGACTGCAGGACAGTGAAAAGCGCGTGAAAAATGTATCGGAGCTGACAGTTTTCTCGCGACGGAAAAAAAAAGGAAATCGGTGCAAGAAAAAAACAAAAAAAAAAAGCAGAAGCAGAGGAAAATACAGCCAAATGCGAATGTGAATGTGAAGGCAAAGTAAGCGAGAAGTCCCCCAAATACTTTAGGGAGTATCGGGTATAAACGCTGATATGCAAACTGTGTTCATTCATACGTTTATTTTGTTAGTGTAACTCAAGTCAAGTCTTTTTCCCCATTCCCTTCGCTGCCCCCTTCGTTGTTTTTGTTGTTTGATGGGCTGCAAGTGTATATATATGTATATATGTATACATAAGTACATATTTTTTGTGTCTTGTAATTTTGTTACGCAGTGGAGCGAAGTTGGAGTTTTGTGAAATGAAGTGGAGTGTAACCAAACACGAAGAAACGGAATAGAAAAAAAAAACCTTAAAGCGCAGCCTAAGCTCCGTGTTCGTATAAAAATTTCTCAAGCGCTGCAAAGCCTGTCTTTGCCCCATTCCTCTTATGCTTTTCCGCCAACCACTCTGCACCACCCCCTCTCCCGTTTGCATAATGACAAACAACTAAACTTTTTCGCTTAGTTTACGCACTGGATTTTAGTCGTTCCGCGTCCAGTACACAGCGAGACAACGTTGTAAAGTTGATAGGTTTAAAGATACAAAACATAAGGATAGGGATTGGGTAAAGGTAGTTCCTAATTTTCAATTGTTGATGTGTTCTTCAATAAAATTATATAGTTTCGTTTATATACAACTTTAATGCAGTATCTTGGGTATCCCCCTTGCGGCGCCCCTGCTGCTTCTCTGTATCTTGGCAAATTTCACTTTCACATTCGTCGTGGGCAGTTACAGCAAATCCAATTGCCTGGTACTTCTTTTATTTTTGTTCCCCCTTTTTGGGGCGTTTCGAATTAGAAAGTGTTTGTGTATGCGTGCGAGTGTGTGTGTGTGTGTTGCCATGCGAATGTGTTGGTGTGATGTGAGCGGCTTTTCCTCAATGAGTTTGGCCAATTATGTAGTTCACGTTCGGTAACCATTTTAAGCTGTGAAAAGTCTTCACAAATTGTGTCAACTCTGCAGAGTGTAACTTTACACCCCGCACATAATTTAATTCTAATTAGCGCTCGTTAACAATTCACCTCCCTCTTCGTCTGCTATTTGCTGTGTGTGTGGGAAACTTAAATTGTTGCATCCAGTGAGTTAGAGGGAGAGAGAGAAGCGGACAGGAAAAAGGGGGACAAATACCGATACAGCCGCAGAATTGCGACATTTGTGTGCATAACAATAGGGGCAATTAAAAGTAAAATATAAAAGACAACAACAATATTTTCAATATAAACTTTTTAGAGATCAATTAATGAAAGCATTGCCTTAATTCTGCATTTCTATAATTCTGGCGACATGTGAATATAATTGTTTTACTGCTGCTGTTCATATATTTTAATCATTTGCATTCCACACACACACACACACATTTACGGATACCAGTGCAGCTTTTGCAACATAAATTAGTGCGAGCAACGGCACTTGGCAACATGAAACAACAACAACATGGACCATAACAGCAAAAGCTGCAGAGACCAAGGAAGTTGGCAACTGTCTCGCTTTTGTATCTCTATTATCATTAGCGACTTAACAGAGCGCCTCGCTAATAACAGCGCCTAAACATTCCCCAAGTGCAACAACCCGGCGGCGTGGGTGTGCGAGTGGGGCAGTGGTGTGTGTGTGTGTGAAAACACAATAACAATGGAATTGGCAGCGTAGGAAACTGGGTAACGCTTTTATAATTTATTCTAATTTCCCAGTCTTTTATGGCCCTTTTCTTGTCGTTTAATTGTTATTGTTGTCGCAAGGTAAATCCCATGTGGACAAACTGTTATTATTTCACACAGGTTCCACACTTGTTATTTTTACCATAGGGCAAAAGGCATAATCCAGAGACCTGATGTTAGAAAGGGATGGGTGTAATACACAGTGAGAAATGGATTCTTGTTGTGGTACTTTTTAAGTTTTATTTTATAGAAGTTGATCATCATTTTTAGGCATAAATACATTTAAAAATAAATTTAATAAAAGATAAATAATTATATTTATTATTTAATTCAATTCCTATATATATTTCCTCAGTGTACCCCTGTAAATATGAAATGGGGAGAAAATAAAATAAATTTTCTATATATAGGAACGCTATATCTTTGTTTATTTGATATGAGCAGCATGTGCATGGCTGCATTTCCATCGCTCCCGCTTATTTTATAACCGAGTAAAGTAAACATTCTCCGAAATAGATTTGTTTTACGGCTTGGTTTCTGCATAAGAATCGAACATACGATATTAGCCGAGCCAAGTCTATAGTTTACGCTGCGAAACTAATGTTGAATTTGTTTGGTTTTCACTTTTTCCCTTGAAATCTGAGGGCCACTTGTGCAGGGTCTTGAATTATACATAAATATTGATTGTTAAACAACTGAACAAATCAAATTTCTCAAGTATTCCATGATTCAGTTTGTTGCTCCTATAAATAATTAAATATAGATATAATATTATATCAACTTGATCAAATTTTATGATAAATTAGTAAAGAATTTATTACAATTTCTCGACTCACCTTATTTTTTCCAAGTGCTTAGAACGCTATTATTTATTTTGATTGCCTAATTCCTGTGTGGTGTGTGAAAGTTGACCCCAAGGTTTCCGAGCTCGACTTTAGACAAAGTCGTGGAAAAGAAACCTTGGGAGTGGAGTGTGTGTTCCAAAAAAAAGGAAAACCCCGAACCGCAGCTGTCTAAAGAACCTCTGGGAGGCAAACACAAGCGGCTCATCAGCTGGGGGTTACCTGCGATAAGGTCAATAAACAGAGCTGTTATCGCTAAATCAATAAACCAAAACAAATTTCACTTTTCATCCGTGTTTAGATTGAAGCGGCGCAGCGACATAAAACGCGATAAACCCCGCGCAGGTCGACTGATAACTGGAGTAGCTATCTGAACTTCAACGATATTACCAGAGCAGGCGGGCGAAGAAGCGACTAGCCCGAGCCTATCAGCGGACCGCATCCGGAGGGAGCATGTCGCACGGCGGCGCCGGCGGCAGCGGCGGTCTGGGAGCACAAACTGTGGGTGCCGGCAATCTCGGTGGCGGTGCAGCAGCGGCAGCGGCGGCAGCAGCAGCAGCGGCAGCGGGCGGCGGCGGGGCTGGCGGAGAGTACCGTGAACTCCATTGGACAGTATCCAGTGTAATGGACTCGTCGCGCGTCTCCACCTGCCTCATTTCGATGCTGCTGATCGTATACGGCAGCTTTCGATCCCTCAACATCGAGCAGGAAGCCCGCGAGCGGGAGCAGAAGAAGCGGAACGAGTCGATGACCAACCTGCTCACCGGCGAGCATGTCGAGAAGGAGCCAAGTATGTGTGAAGCTCAACCGAAAATACTTGGGAAAATTTTATGCATTCTAAGTTTCCTTTTTCACAGCGGATAAATTCGCCACCTTGGACACGATGCATGCTCTGTGTTTGCCCCTCGGAGCTTCCATATCCCTGCTCATCATGTTCTTCTTCTTTGACTCGATGCAGCTGCTCTTCGCCGTGTGCACAGCCAGTGAGTATAACCATCTTCTAAGCTAAAATGCAATTTATTTACTATATTCCTTATCCTCCGACAGTCATTGCCACCGTGGCGCTGGCATTCCTGCTCCTGCCCATGTGCCAGTACATCATCCGGCCATGTACGGACGGCAAGCGGTTCTCCTTTGGCGTCTGTGGCCGCTTCACGGCGGCGGAGCTATTTAGCTTTACACTCTCCGTGTCCATTGTGTGCATCTGGGTGCTCACCGGCCACTGGCTGCTGATGGATGGTGAGATTTTGAATTCAAAACTAGGCAATTGGAAGTTATCATAATAATAATTGCTTCCTATTTGTAGCTATGGGAATGGGCCTTTGTGTGGCCTTCATTGCATTTGTGCGTCTGCCCAGCTTGAAGGTGTCCACGCTGCTGTTGACCGGCCTGCTTATCTACGACGTCTTCTGGGTATTCCTTTCCTCGTATATCTTCAGCACCAACGTGATGGTCAAGGTGGCCACGCGACCCGCCGAAAATCCAGTTGGCATTGTGGCTCGCAAGTTGAACTTGGGTGGCATTGTGCGGGACACACCGAAGCTGAATCTGCCTGGAAAGCTGGTCTTCCCCAGCATCCACAATACGGGTCATTTCTCTATGCTGGGACTCGGCGATGTGGTGATGCCCGGACTGCTGCTCTGCTTCGTCCTGCGGTACGATGCGTACAAGAAGTCACAGGGCGTTACCTCGGATCCCACACTGTCGCCACCCAGGGGAGTTGGCTCCCGGCTGACATACTTTCATTGTTCCTTATTGGGGTGAGTATCATTCTATTTATTTTTTAGCACATCATTTATTTATCTTTAATTTTCTTGTAGTTATTTTTTGGGTCTGCTAACGGCAACGGTCAGCTCCGAGGTCTTTAAGGCGGCTCAGCCGGCACTGCTGTATCTCGTGCCGTTTACGTTATTGCCCCTTCTGCTGATGGCCTATCTAAAGGTACTTTCTACAGGTTTTCAATGTCCCAACCGATATCTAAAATGTTCTTTTGTTGCAGGGCGACCTGCGTCGCATGTGGAGCGAACCCTTTATCGCGCAACAACCATCAAAACAACTGGAAGTCTGAGTGTACTCTATCTAAAAGCAAAGAAAAACAAACAAATTGAAGAAAAACACACATACATAAGATCTAATACTAAAGTTTTTCTCTTAAATAACGTATTGAGTATGTATTTTTTAACTCAACTTAACTAAGTTTCGTTTTAAGTTAGGTGATCCTCGTTTTCATAGTGAAATAAAAACAAAAACCGAGTAATTATAGTTTTTAGCGTAAGCGGAAAGTTTTCTATTTGCATAGTTCATTCAAATTGGCTTTAAAGTCTCAAATCATGCAGATAATTAGCGAGTAGAGCAAAAATCAATCGAAATATTAGTTACAGTTCATAGTTCATATCTGCGAAAGACTAGAAAACAGTTTGAGATTCGAATTTTAGCCGCATCCACCAATTATCCAATCATCAACACTCACAAAATCTGTTCCGGGCAAAACGTTCTGTAAATATACTTAAGTTGATAATGCAAAACGATGAGAACATATACGTATATGTATTGATAACAAACCACCATGCAACAAATAATAGTTAGTAAGCTCGCCTTCATACACATTAATTCGCGTTTTCGTTTCACACGTCCATTTCCGTCCTCCGCTCGCCTTTATCCCTCATCCTTTGCCCCTCACAACTCAACTCCCCCACCACGCCATCCACTCGAATCAAATGTTTTGCCAAAATGCATGTGTTCGTTGCAAACAATAAATCAACAAAATAAAGATTAAAGATAGACAACAACTGTTGCACTGCGTGTGTTTCACAAAAATTAAGTTTCAAGAATTTTAATTAATTTACATTTAATGCAGCCTAACAATAAATAATTACTGTACGCATATGGAGACGATAGTTACATATTAATTATAAGTAAATGCAATTTCGAAACGTATAGAAACAATAAAAATGTGAGATTTAAACAAAAATTTAATGTTTTTCACTCGTAAATTGTTTATAGACAAAAAACAGGTGAATTTGATTAAATACACTATAAAACTTACAAACATTAATTTCGAATTATTGAATTGAATGCAATTTCAAACGGCAGTTACAATTCAAACTGAATGAAATATCGCACGCTATATTCTATGTGCATCTGGCATCTCTGGTAGTCCGGTGTGACCAGTGGCCGCTTTTCGTTATTATGGACGGATAGTTTAACGGTCACACCGCACTCGCCGAGTAATTTTCCGTTTTACATCGCAAAAAAATAAAAACAAACCAGAATTAAATAATATTGAAGGCAGACTGCAACTAAAGATTCGCGCGCGGCGTACAATTATGACCTGAAACCGGAGAGCAACAACGCAAAAGAATACATATATTTTGAGCAGTCTGCAGTGCGTACTAGTGTGTGAGTGTGCGAGCGAGATACCATGCAATTTGTGTAAAAAAAATAAATGTTGAAGAAGATGCCGTGCAATTAGATCAATTTCAATCCCTGATGTGAGTTTTAGCGACATTGATTACTGTGTAATCGAACAATATGGGCAGGACGAGATTCAATTGCCAGGTCAAGGTGCATGCGGATGTGGCGTAGGCGTGGAAATTCCTGTGGGAAATTTTTTCACCGCCGCACGGGTGTGGGTGTGTGTGTGCGAGTGCGCGTACGGGGGAGTGCGCGCCTGTGTTTGTGTGGGCTACGCCGCAAGTTTGTTTTCGTTTTGCTTTTCATTGTCGTCGCGCAAAAAAAAAGGATTAAATGGATTAAGTTGATTTTTGTTTGGAATTTCCATTTAACAACAGTTAAAATGTAAACAAGAATTTATATAGAATACTGAGAAGCAGTCAGAAATGAGATTAACTTATTAAATATTTAAAATCATTAAAAAAAATCAATAATTACGCCTTAAAAATATATATTTTTGTCTATTTACTTTTGTTTCAATTAATTTTATTGTTAATAAATTTGTTAATGTATTATTAATTGCCTTCTTATCAAATATTTTACAATCAGAAGAATGGCGCTAAAATTCCCCTCTTTCCCGGAACTCTAAAGTTATTTTTAATTTTTTAACTTAATCCTCTGAGTCAGAGACTTGAAATTGATTGCTACACTAAGAACTTTTATTAAACATTATATTTATTGGCTGCCCAATTCTAGCTTAAATTTATTTTTGTTAAAATTTAGACTCTTTCCTTATCAACTTAAATATTTTGAAATAACCATTTATGGTCTCTCAAATTTAATTAACCATTCAAGAGTATTCCAAAATGTGCTTGCTTCGAGCCTGCTGTAAGAAGATACTTGCACCTACCTACACATGAGGCTGCTGCTAGCTGCGCTTTCCCTTGAAATCCGAATGACTAAGCCGCAACAGCACCTTTGTCTCCATTGCAGCTCTTTTGAAACGGACTCCAGCTGGGTAACTCGTGCAGCAAACGGAACCTGAGCCGCCGACGACAGAGGCAGCAGGACCAACAACAACAGCTGGAGGGCCATTATCCTGGTCAGATGGGTGGCAATAGCACCGGAGCCAACTCGAGCGCTTTTAGCGCTGGCGGATACATTGGACCCACATCGGCTAGCAGCCACCACAGCCTGGGCACATCTTCGGCAGCAGCAGCGGCGGCGGCAGCGGCAGTGGCTGGTGGCAGCGACCTCATCCCGGCGCCAATTGGAACCGGAAACGCCATGGGCGTGTCTTCCTACGCGTACGGCGGCACCAGCTGGGAGGAGTTCTGCGAACGGCATGCCAGGGTGGCAGCCTCCGATTTCGCCAAGGCCTGCATCACATACATCAATGGCAATCTGCCGCCGGAGGAGGCGCGTAACATTCAGCACCGAAGCTTTGCCCAGAAGTTTGTGGAATCTTTCTCGGCGCACTACGACACAGAGTTCTTCAGGCGGCGTAGCACCCTGAAGACGGGCGCCGGGTCACTGGACTTTGATGAGGAGCACGAGGTGCCGCGACTGCTCTCGAAATCGCTATTGAGACGACTCTCCTTTAAGGGACTGCGCAAGGGCAAGGTGAGTCGTGAATAAATGGAAATTTTTACAGTCTTTCTTTCACAGTTTTGATCTAAATGAGTAGCATAAAGATATACCTCAATTATAATAACAGAATTCCTTTTCTTTACACAATTTTATGGTTTATTTCTATTTACTTTTAGATATAGCAATTTTCAAAGTATAAAACATTTATTTGAATCACTCAAGACATCCGCATATTCCTTGATAATGCCAAATAATCCAACTGTCGAGTTCCGGGCTGATAGTAGATATCAAAAGCCGCGCGTAATATAAATATACAGATAAAGCACATTCACTTTGACATTCTTGGCAGTTAATGCAGAATTCCGATGGCTGATAACTCAAGTTTATATCAAGATTTATGATTATAGAGCAAACAGCTTCATAGCTATTTAAATACCATTCTCTTGATAGTCGGAAAGCCCGTCTATATTGTCCATACTCGTTTTAACTGTCCAAGTTCTCTTTGATGCAGGCCTTCTTCCACAAGAACTCCGACGATGTGGACGGCGGCGGTGGAGGCAGCAAGCAGAGCAAAACCAAGCTGGCCAAAATCGTGGTCGAGTGCCGCAAGGAGGGCATCGTTAACAACTTGACGCCGGAGAGTCTCGATCAGCCGACGGGCTCTCAGAAGTGGGAGAAATGTCGATTGGCTCTGGTGAAGGCCGTGGGCGGATACATGCTGGAGTTCTACACGCCTCCCAAGTCGACGAAGCCCCGTAGTGGCGTCTTTTGTTTCCTCATCTCGGAGGCGCGAGAAACCACGGAAATGGAGATGCCTGACAGGCTGAATACGTTTGTCCTCAAGGCGGACAACAATATGGAGTACGTGATCGAGGCGGAGAATGCCGAGGAGATGCGCAGCTGGTTGGCCACCATTCGCTACTGCATGCGAACGCCGCCCACGCAACAGCCCCTGATCGAATCGGATGGCGTGATGGCGGCAGCCATGCAAACGTCGCCCACAAATCCGAATCCCAATCCCATTGGGGCCATACAGAATCCGCAGTACCACCAGCAGGGCGGTTCCAACGGGAATCTTGTGGGTGCTCCTCTGGCCTCGTCCCTGTCCGCGGACAGTGCCCTGGGCCAGGGTGGCGCAACGTCCGCCAGCGACTTGAATGCCATCAACGAACTGGGCACCACTCCGCCCTCGGGTCCGCCGGATATACCCGTCAGACCGCACCGAGGGGAGCAGCGCTTGTCGGCCTCAAGCAACTTTGATGGCATTGAGCTCGCTGAGAATGACGCGGACGTGAATGTGGCGGACCTGACCGCCGAGATGAGCTTGTTCCCCTGGTTCCATGGCACTCTGACGCGCTCTGAAGCGGCTCGCATGGTTCTGCAATCCGAGGCAGCTGGACATGGTTACTTTTTGGTCCGACAAAGCGAAACGCGACGCGGCGAGTTCGTTCTGACCTTCAACTTCCAAGGACGGGCCAAGCACCTGCGGCTCACAATCTCGGAGAAGGGGCAGTGCCGGGTGCAGCACCTTTGGTTCCCCTCGATCCAGGAGATGCTCGAGCATTTCCGCCACAACCCGATACCCCTAGAATCGGGCGGCACCTCGGATGTCACGCTCACCGACTGGGTGCACAACAACAGCAGACTGAACGATCCAGCGTCGGCCTCTTCGGGCGGATTGGCCCATGATTCCGGACAGCTCAACGATTTGGGTGGAGGATCAAATGGAAATGGCAACGTGAATGGCCAAGGAACGCGATCGAATGAAACGGGATCGGGAGCCGGAGCTGGGGCAGGAGCTGCTGGCGGTGGCCATCCGTCGCCGAGACATGTGAGATAGCCAAAATTTTGGAGTCAATTCAGTGTCAGTGATGGTTTTTTATTTTACTTTCATTTATGTTAAGTTCTTATCATTTCATTGCAATTGTGAGGGGAACTGATGAATGACTAGGATCGCTATGGAAATGATTCTCTAGAGAAGTCTCTCAAGCCTTGAGAAAGTAGTAAATGAAGTCTAGTAAATGCTGAGGCGTTGAATGACTGACAAAAAATAGTTTAGATATAAAATTAATATTTTAACATTGCTAAAAAATGATATTCGGTTTAATATATTGAATCAATATAACTAAAAAAGGTTTAATATATATAATTGTTCTATATTTTCATTGTAAACTTAAAACTTTACTTGAAGATTTTATTCAAATTCTTTTCATACATTTAATTTATATTTTTTTACTTTTGTGATAATTTAAAGAGGCTACATTCGATTACTTTTTTTTTATTAGTTGCTGTGTTGTTTAGTTTGAATGCTGGAGTTGATTGTTGCATGCCACATTTTTCACCACACCCCTCCTTACGCTTTAAATTATATTTTTAATTAACTAAAATATTTTTATTCTCATTGGACCAGCAGTGCAACGAAGTGATTACCATGAATCTTAGTGTTCGCCTAAAGACAAATGAAATTGAACTGCCACAGGAGCCAACACACGTCTTTTTTCCGGAGCAAGTCTATTTCCATTTGGATCCCACAACGCTAACAGTGCACGGATCGCCGCCAGCCGCCGGCCAGAGCTTCCTGGATCAGCCGCATCTGCGGGCCTCGAACGCCTCTCTGCAGGCGGCCGCCCATCTTCACCAGCAGCAACATCCGGCGGGACAATCGCGTCATCCCAGCGACAGTGGCAACAACAGCGGCGGAGCTGTCGGCGGAGGATCGGGATCCGGGGGAGGCGCCGAATGCACCGGACGGGCCGTTGATAATCAGTACAGCTTCACCTAAGTTCGGATTGTTGTTGTTGTGGTTCACCCATGCGGAATCAATTTTTGTGCCATTTTTATTGTCCTAAAGGAGAGAAATTTGATTGTTTTCCTTAATTTTTCCTTTGTTCTGTCTTCATCTGCTTTATAACCTTCTTTCCTACTCGTTTATATTTAATTTAGTACCTCTATTTGGAAGACATGAAGTAACTGAATAATATTATGTATACATTATATAGCTAAATGTGTGTGTTCATTTTAAGTACATCAATGTTGTATGTATAGTAACGGAAAACGGAAAACAGAAAACGTAAAAAAACAAAATGCAAATCGACAAAATATAAGATTTTTGTGGCACCAAAGGTGCAACTCAAGCGAATCCTAAAACTTCCTGCTTTACAAAAAAAAAGATACATACATATATATACTATACTTATAAATATAAAGTATATATACATAAATATATATATTGAAATTGGTAAACTATAATAAATGAAGTTATGTAAAAGTAAAAATATGTCTTGGTTTTTATTTAAGGGATTTTGTACATCAAATCAAAAGGGATTTGAATGGGAAGTAATCACGAATTTGACTATAAAGTGTGATTATTCCAGTTATTTATATTTATGTTTAAAATATTTTTAGAAAATAAAACAATTTCCAATAAGAATGTGAAGTTTTGGAAAATGTATTTTCTGAAGAATAGATTTTTGCGTTTTCAAGTTGTGAATTTAATTATTTTTCTTGCAATTTAAGGTGATCTAGCTTTACTTTTATTTCAAATACCTTTACATAATTCAATATCTTTAAAAATTATTGCAATAAAAATATTTTTAAAAAATTGAAGCGATTAAATTTGACTTAATTCAACTGATAAACAATATACATTCATTGATTTCTATGCAATACTTATTTTGTACATAAAATCATAAGGGATTTGAATGGGAATTGATCACGAATTTGACTTTAAAGTGTGATTATTCTACTTATGCCGATTTGGACGCTTATATTTAAAATATTTTTAGAAAATCCAAAAAAAAACCAATCCGAATGTGAAATTTTGGAAAATGTATTTTCTGAAGAATATATTCTTTCGTTTGTGATTTTATTGCATTTTTCGTGAGATTTAAAAGGTAATTTAACTTTACTTTCATTTCTAATACCTTTACATAATTCAATATCTTTAAAAATTATTGCATTAAAAATATTTTGAAAATTTTGGAATGATGAAATTTGACATTAAAAATAAATAATTGAACTTATAAACAATATACATTCATATATTTCTATGCAATAATTATACAATTTGATAAATTTATAATTGATATAATAATTATATAAATTGATATTTCTTGAGGAATTAAATTAAATTAATAAACTCAGATATTATTTTAAATAACATTTTTGCAATTGGACTCCAGTTGGAACGGTAATGTAGCCAAAAACTTGGTCACAGTGCTGACACTCTAGGCATTTTATAGTGTATATAACTGGACTTGGTCACACTATTGATGCTTCCATCTCTATACCATAGTTTGCCGGTCACCGAATATTTTTCCGAACTAAAAAATCGGAAATGGAGCTCGAACTGGACGTGGTGGACTCGCTGCAGGCCCTGGCCTATGAAGGCCCCTGCCTGCAACAGGAGAACCTTAGCCGAGCGCTGGACGCTGGAATCGGGAGCCCTGAACTGCGGTCCGTCATCCATTGGCTGTCCCACGAACTGCATGTGCTTCGCAAGACGGATGAGCGTGTCAGCTCCGGCAGCGGGGATCACGACGAGTTCACCTTTGAGCTGTCCCTGCTGCTGACCGAATTGGGTTGTCCTTATCGCGGCCTCGTTTCCGGTGCCATGGAGGAGAGATTCCAAAGCAGGGAGTCCCTGGTACACCTGCTGGAGTACCTTACCTCCGAGCTAATGACCACCAAAATGGTGCTGAAGGCCCAGCCCGTCGGTCCACCCTGCAAACGGAGCAAGGCCAGTGACTCCAACGTGCAGAACGTTGTGGAGCAGCTGGCCAAGGATCTACAGTTGGGTGCACTGCCCCCGAATATCAGCACCAAGTGGCTCTTCGAGAAAATAACGCCCCGTCTGGACCAGAAGCTGAAGCAGACCAATCGCTTGGTAGTTAGCGAGCCGCTGCTGAAGGTCAAGAAGCCCCTGACCGATGCACATTGGCGCCTACTAGAGTCCATGCATCGCGATCTGGAGGCAGAGTACAATCTGCGCCGGCAGATGATGACCACGCGACTGGAGGCCACCGTGCAGAGCTTCCAGTGGTCGGAATCGATGCGCCAGCGTGCAAACGAGATTACAGAGCGGTTTCAGCGCAAGATGCGGGAGCTAGACCAGTTCAGAGTGGGCGGAGATCAAACCGATTTGGTGGCCCTGCTGGCTGCTCGCTCCGATTTGGCCATCATCGAGAAGACTAGCTCGGCGAATGTGCGCAAGAATACGGCTTCGAAGATCCAGAAGCATGTGATGGGACACGTTCCGGATCGCGGTGGCCGGGCCAACGAGCATGCTCCGCCACCGCCTGAGATGCCCTCCTGGCAGCAGCAGAGGGCTGGTGGCCCTCCAGGGGGCGGGCGTGGTGGCGGTGGCAACTTTAGGGGAGGTCGTGGAGAAGGAGGCGGCGGAGGAGGAGGCGGCGGCAACTGGCAGCAACCTCAGCAGCAGCAACAGCAATATCAGCAGCAGCAGCAGCAGCTCAGCATCACCATCAGTCCCAGCAACATTACTCTCAGCACCAAGATCAACGCGATCGGAGTCGCGATAGGAACGACCAGCAATGGGTTGACGGCAGCGGACGTGTCCAGGGAACAGGATGGAACGGAGGAGGACGTGGAGGTGGACATGGAGGTGGACATGGAGGTGGACGTGGAGGTGGACGTGGCGGACGCCGGGGCCATCGAGGCGACTATCGATAAGTTTCGATACCTGATTTTATGCCATCAACTGGGATACCCATAACGACTGAAACTAATATTATACCCTTTTCTCCGCACACACATAACCCAGTTTAATTTATTGCCAAACCGAATAAATGTGTTTATAAATGGACAGCTATTAAAAATGAATAATCTATATATGTCATCTCTATGCCAGCAAATCTCGCGTGTCAATTGCCGTTTTTCGGGGGATATCTGGGTTAGTTATTTTCACTTTCAATGGGTATGCGATTAGCTGATGTCTGCATATGATCATGTTAGTGGGTGTAATATTATTATATCGACTATAACTGGTAATAAATATAATTGCAATATTGGAAAAACGTTGTTTTTTGTTTGATAAGTGGTAGTTCAGAGCGACTAGTAAGCATTTTTATGAACTTATAAGTTTTGATTAGTGTGATGATAATTCAAAAGATTTTATTTCTCAGTTTTAGAAGCAAACAGTTATTAGTTACGAGTTATTCTTAAGTTTATTTAAATATAATATTTATGCTAGCTGCAGGTAGCTGGGATACATTGTGGGATTTTATATTATATCTTGGAAAAGTAAAGCTATTCCCATCTGGCAAACAAGGATCCTCCAGGAAATACTCTCTCCCTAACCAGTATGCAGTCTTCAATCTAAATCACAGCCTTGTGTTCCTCACGTTACTTTCTCCTTAAACATAATATGTTTAATTCAAAAACAGTTTTGATTTTTGCATTAATGGCATTATATCTAAAGGAATCCTTGGCTAGATCTCAAGACAGTCCCAGATCCTTATGTCTGTTGGAAAATGCCCTTGCCAGTTTGTCGCCGCTCTTGCAAAACATCACGGATCTGCAGCACTTTAATAGCTTTTATGGGATCCAGGAGAAACTTGCCCGGTTGGAAGTCCAGCAGTCGCCTCTGAAGCAAATCTTTAAGGCAACTTTACTGGAAACGATGAGGACCAGACTTGAAAGGATCGAATGCCTACTGAAGAAACTGGCTGGAAAATAGGAAACTACAATATATTTACATATGTTTAAATATTTTTGAAAATTCCAATAATCCGTTCATATTTTTGACTAAAAAAAAAATACAAAATACTAATAAAAATGTCCAAAATTTTGCATTATTATAATTTATATGGATTATCGTTAGTATGCATTTGTTTTCTAACTTCAAATACTTGTATCTTCTTTAAATATGTAGGTTACGGTTTATTTAATTATTGGGCTGCATAAACTAGTTTAATTTATTTAATAAATAAACAACGCTTTAAAATTTATTCAATTAATATTTTTTCCTTTGTCATGTAATAAATAAGCCATCATTATCAGCAAATCTCGCGTGACTATCCGGAAATTAGGTTAGATTTTACACTTTCAATGGTCTAATAATGATCTAGTTTTAGTTTTGTAGGTGGTCTCATATCGGAGATGGTCTTGTTATGGTACCAATAACCTTTAACGCTAGGGGGTTACAGATTTCTTATGAAAATTTTAAGCTAATCCCTTTTATAGTTGAAATTTTGTCAAGTGTATATAGTATTTTAACATCTCAATAGTGAACTGCGATCTTGCCCCCAATCCCCGCCAGAACTACGCCCCTGGGCCGGGTAACCAAGCATCAAGCCCACACGCGACACTCAATCGCCATTAGCGTTCAATCTAGCCATCAACTGTGCCGGCGTATGGCCGTATCGGCCACTACTATATCGCCACCCCACTACTGACCAGATCCACGCCGCTCTCCGAGCCGCAGCGACGGCGACAATTAACGTGGTCAATCGGCATGAAAACCGTGTCGAAGTCATCATGTATAGGCCAGGCCCGGGGCTTGGATCAGTTCATCCGCAGCCCCAGATCCGATAGGTAGCAAGGGTTCCCCGTATTCTTTATATTTCCTACCAATTTGCGAGTTTGTGAAAAATGCTCATTAAACTGATTCTGGCGTTATTAATTGGGAATGGATTCGTTTTTGTGCCTGGCAGTGCACAAAATCTGCTCGATCGGCTGCGTCCGGTGAATGTGACTCGGTTTGATGATGGCATCAAAGTGGTGTCCGGCACCAAGGTGAAGCGGTATGAGAGGCTGACGGTGCCGCTGGGAGGTCCTGCGGGTATACCGGGATCTGCTGGATTGCTGGGACCGCTCCTGCCACCACAACCGGCTTATTTGGGATACACCTATGTGAGTTTATTATTTATTTATATATTTTGAATGAAATATTATTATTTCATGTATTGTTTTTATTGCTTATTTATTGTTTATTTATTTATATGTTGATTTTTCATCCCAGAGTTTATATTGTAAATTACTCAATCAATCAATAAACTATCTTCTTTGTCTGACGGTTTTCCCACAACTATGTTCTCATTTCAATTGAAAGGAATCCCCTTTGAGCACTTTTTTTATAGTTAACTATTTATTTATTTAATGATTTAATACACTTGTTAAATACTTAAAATCCATTTAAATTGTATTTGTTTTTTGTTGTGGGTTTAATTTGTAATGTATAGTGTGTGATTCGTTTAATTTGTTTGCCCTTAAAACTTATTATATTCCATTTTGTGCCATCGACATTTTTTTGTGCACTTGAAGTCGGTGTTTTTCTTTAAATTAAATTAAAGTATTTTTAGCTTCTGTAATTCCAATAATATTAGAATATTTTCTTTCTTTGTAAATACAAAAAACATGTCTCAAAAAGATATCTGCAATTTAAAAACATTTTCCCTGTTTTTTAACCAGCAGTTGGTGCCCCAATGGCAGGCTGGTGCCAAACTAATGGGCGATGGAGAGGGTGCTGGCGTCGCCGGCATGATCTCCTTTCTGCAGCTGCCCTATAATTCGGACATCAAGGTGACCATCAATGTGACGGGTTTGCCACCTGGAAAACATGCTCTGCACATACACACCTTTGGAGATCTGAGTGATGGCTGTAAGTCCACCGGTGGACAGTTTCCCAATAATTTTGTAAGTTGTTAAAAATTTTAAAGATAAAATTACTGAAAATATCTTTAACAAATGTTTACTTGCAGCTTGGCAACGTGGACACCAAGGACGATGGCAGCATCTCTGCGGTCTTCCAGAGCCTTTACCTGCAGTTGTTTGGCTTCAATGGTATCATCGGACGATCCATTGTTATCCACAGCAAAGCTATTGATCTAAATACAGCCCTAAATGCGGAGGTTTTTTCCTCCTCGCTTCAGGCAATGCCCAATGCATTGGCCTACCAGAATGAGGAGAACTCGGTGGGTCCAGCCATTGCCTGTGGCGTAATCAGTCTGATGAGCACGGCCACCATGGCTCCAGGTATGGCCACAGGAGCACCACCTGCGGCATCTGCAGCACCTGCCGAGATATAAATTGTATTTTACATAATTTTATTTGTATTGTAATAAAATATTCTATATAATTCCATAGGGGAAGCCTTAATTATTGGCTCGGATCTATCAAAATATAATTAATTAGGAAATATATTTAATATTCAGAGTTACCTTTGTTTTTGAGGTGACAAGTTTTCTTTAATTTGCTATTATTATTATTAAAAGGGTGCCGAAATTATGTCTACCTTACTTAATATTCCCATTAAAAGTAGCTCGTTTTTTTACGACTGCTTAAGCGTTTCATTTACCATTACGTTCCTGATCGTTCCGATATTATTGGGCTTATCAAATTCAGCTCAGCTTTAATGGCCGCTACGTGCGGCGCATGCGCAAAGGTCTGGGTCGCCCTTTTGGCCAAAAACTTTCTTCGCCGGCTGCCCGCCAACCAAGTGGCCAGTTGTCCGTTGCGGTTCGCGATGTCCAAACGCGAAAGTAAAAGTCTTTCCAGCCCCTGGCTGTTGGTGCTACTGATTGGGCTTAGCCATGTCCAGGCTCAGGTTCAGGCTGAGTCCTTAAATGGGGCTTCCCCAGAGGTTAAATTCGAGTGGCCTTCGTTTCCCTGGTCACGCAATAAGACCACTAAAGGTAAACCCTCCTCCGGCTCCTTGGATTTGGATCTAAAGAACGACTACAGCCAGATGGAGTTGGCCAACTTTGGGGACTTTGATCGCCATCCCTGCCGGAGAGTCTGCCAGCAAGGCCAGTCCCAGAGCTGCTACTACCAACTGGTAATTCACAATTACCAGAGACTTGGACCCGAGTGCCAGAGGTGTCAGTACGATGAGAGAGCCTGCGCCGCGGAGCATTGCATCTTCGGGGATGGTGTGCCAAGTCCTGTGATGGCCGTGAATCGCATGGTGCCAGGACCTCCCATAGAGCTCTGCGAAAACGACACAGTTGTTGTCGATGTCCTGAATTATTTGGGTGAACCCACTTCGATGCATTGGCATGGCGTCCATATGAAGCGCTCGCCCGAAATGGACGGAGCCCCGTTTGTCACTCAATATCCCCTGCAACCGGGGGAGGTGCAGCGCTACGAGTTCCAGGTGGATCGCAGTGGCTCGTTGTGGTACCACAGCCATGCCGGCTGGCAGCGCGGCTTTGGTGTGGCTGGAGCTCTTATTGTTCGGCAGACACGCCAAGAGAATCAGCATGCCCAGCTCTACGATTACGATCTAGTGGAGCACACCCTAATGATTCAGGATATTTTCTACGAGACCAATCTGCAGGACGTGCGGAATATCCTAGTGAACGGCAAGGGACGGAATCATCTCAGCCAGTTGCCGGATAACGACAATCGTCATCGCTACGAAAGGCTTCGGGTTACTCCCGGCTACCGCTACAGGATGAGGGTGATCCTCAATGGCATCTTCAACTGTCCCGTGGAATTCTCCATCGAGCAGCACAAACTCTTGATCCTCAGCACCGATGGTAATGACATAGAGCCCGTACTGGCCGATGGTTTCTTTCTCACCTCCGCCGAGCGATTCGATTTCGTCCTGGAGGCCAATCAGTATGCCAAGAACTATTGGATCCGAGTCCGGGGCTATGAGCAGTGCGAGGATCGTAATCTCTATCAGGGCGCAGTGCTCAGCTATAGGGGATCCGCTCGCACTGAGCTGCCACAGGGTAGCATACTGGATAAACCAAAGGGCAAGATCTCCAATGAAGATCGCGTTTTGGTCAACGACTTTCGCTATAGTCCCGCCAATGCCTCGGACTCGGCATCCGCGCGGCAATCGCTGGACAAGGACAACAACGTGGGCACAGTGGCCTTGAAATCTCTGGAGCCTGCTCCATGGTCTCGTTACACCAATTTCCTCACCTATTACTCCAGCTTCGGCTCTCGAATGGCACCAAATGGAGAGATGCTCTTCCAGATCGACGATATTTCGTTCAACTCGCCGTCTATATCCTTGCTGCAGGGCAGGCATCTCTATCAGGACGATGGTTATTTCTGCAACAAAAGCTCCCTGGCTGCCGAGGGGCGGAGGTGCGAAAGAGAGGTCTGTGAGTGTGTGAATGTGATCCGAATGCCAGCGTATCGTCCTGTGGAAATGGTGGTGGCCAATCACATGGACAACACGCATCCGTTCCACATACATGGCTACACCTTCCGACTGGTTGGCCAAGCAGTTCTGGGAAATCTCAATGATCTGCGTAATGTAAGTGATTTAAAAATTTTTATATGAAAATTTATAATAAACTCAAATTTTTATAGATACGAGAACTGGATCGTAGGGGTCGCCTGGCTCGCTTAGCGGATGACAGTGCTGCCGTGGCCAAGGACACGGTCCAAATTCCCGGTCTAGGCTACATTATTGTTCGGTTCCTCTCAAACAATCCCGGCTTCTGGCTATATCACTGTCATATAGAAGCTCATTCTGTGCAGGGAATGGTGGCGGTTCTAAAGATTGGCGAGGATCATCAGATGAAAACTATTCCTGCCCGCGTGCGTTGTTAATTTAAAAGTGTTTTGCTTATAAAAAAAACATAGAAAAACTCGTGTTATTTTCAATATTTTGGTTAGAAATATTTATTAAGACCATTTAGCCAAATATTCAAATGGTTTTTGATAAGTTTCTCCTTTAAATTATTTATTTATTGTATTTATACATTTATTTAATAAAAATATATCGTATTTATTTTTAAAAACCTATGGAAATATTTTATTTTCTACTGAGTTGATTCCATACTAATTATATATTTTTTTTTAGCAGAATTGATAGGATTTTTATTATTCTTATCTTAGAACTCATCAAGCTGAAAGTACTTCTGTATATAGCTTAAGGTATTTCCAGTCTATAACATTGTTAAAACCAACAGTTTAGCTTTTCCTCATATCTTTACTGATATGCTGATAACCAAAGTATAAGCTGACCACCTATAAATGATTATAAACTCATTAATTCAATTGGGTCAAATAAAAAGTTAATTGGGAAATTCAAAACTACGTGTTTGCCTTAAAATATACATTTATTTATTTATTTATAGAATTATCTAGCTATTCAAATTAGAAATAGGCATTTAAAAGATAGGTTTAAATAGTTAGGGAGCCTTAATTGTAATATTATCCCACTTTCCTATATGTGTAAAAGTTTATAATAAGTATTACCCCCACTTGAGTTTATTGGCTGGCAGGCTTCGTATCAATATGACCACTAAATTTTAGGGGCAAACGGTAGTCTTTATAAAGCCCAGGTGCTCCACATTTTCGCCATAGTTCGATTTAGAAATGTCGGCATATCACATCGTTGCATTTGCCGCATTATTGGCCCTGGCCCAAAGTGCTCCTTTGGCCAATGAAGGGGACCATGCTAACGTTACCGATTTCTATCAACTGTTCAACAATCCCGAGGCTCATTTGTCACTTGCCAAAGCGCCCACCACGGTAAATATTAAAATATTAACAAAAAAACATATTAGTTTTGTATTTAATTATGTAATTTATATATTTTTTATTTTACTCTAGATTGACTTTATCGAGGAACATGGCTATCCCGCAGAGCGTCATTATGTAACCACTGAAGATGGCTATATCATCAGTCTGTTCCGCATTCCCTATTCCCACAACCTTCAAAATCAGGATATAAAGCGACCAATTGCCTTCCTTCAGCATGGCCTTTTTGGCAGCTCTGATGTCTGGCCAAGCTTGGGACCCGATGATGGTCTGCCCTTCCTCCTTTCCGATGCGGGTTACGATGTCTGGATGGGCAATGCTCGTGGAAATAGATACTCGAAGAACCACACCTCGCTGTCCACGAAGCATCCGAACTTTTGGCGATTCAGCTGGCATGAGATTGGCTACTTTGACATCGCCGCTGCCATCGACTACACACTCTCCACGGAGAACGGGTTGGGTCAGGAGGGCATCCACTATGTGGGTCATTCCCAGGGCACCACAGTGATGCTCGTTTTAACCTCCTCGCGGCCTGAGTACAACGACAAGATCAAGACGTCACACTTGCTGGCTCCAGTGGCTTTTATGGATCACATGGACGACTTTATGGTCAACAGTTTGTCTCCATATTTGGGATTCAACAATGCCTACTCGACTCTCTTTTGCTCTCAGGAGTTTTTGCCGCACAATGATTTTGTTTTGGCTTTGTTATATAATATCTGCCGACCGAACTCGATTGTTTCCGGTTTTTGCAGCGGCAGTGAGGAGACTACAGAGGACCAAGGACGAACTAATAAGGTGGGTTGAGGTTTCATCTTTCTTAACCTTCTCGTTTTGCTTATAAACTAGCAATATTTGTTTTAATTATTTAATTTCTTTAACTTCTAAAGACCGCCAATGCTGTTATATCTGGAGCCCTGCCCGCTGGGGTCTCCACTGATCAAATTCTGCACTATATGCAGGAGCATCAATCTGGAAATTTCCGTCAATTTGATTTTGGAACCAAAAAGAATATTAAACTTTATGGAGAAGAAACACCAATTCCGGATTATCCCACTGAGCTGATCACAAGTAAAATGCATCTGTGGTATTCGGACAACGATGATATGGCTGCTGTCGAGGATGTCCTCCGTTTGGCGGCCACACTGCCCAACAAGGTGATGCACCACATGGAGGATGAGCTGTGGGACCATGGAGATTTCGCCAATAACTGGGAAGTTAAGCAGTATATCAATGAGCCCATTATTGCCATAATGAACGATTATGAGGCTAATATAAATTAAGCCAAATACTGGCAAAGGTTTAAGTTATATTATTATATTTATTTTATTATTTATATTATATTATATTATATTCCAATATTTAACCAAACCTTTTTTTAATTAAGAAACTCAAGTGCAAAAGTTATCTCCCCAAACGTGTACATGAGAGAGTTTATGATATTACCATTCGAGTTTATAACCATTTAATTGGTTCATGGGCTGATCGGTCTCATATCAATATAACCACTTGAGTGAAGTGGCCTGCGTAAGTCTTTATAAAGGCGGAGTGCTCTTGGTTATAGCCGTAGTTCAGTCACAAAATGTCTACCTTTCACATCGCAGTTTTAGCCGCTTTAATAGGCTTTTTCCTAGGGACAACGGTCCAATGTGCTCCACTGATTGAGGAACTGGATCCTGTGCCGCTTACAGATTTCTTTAAATTATTCAACAATCCAGAAGCGCATGTGTCGTTGGCCAAGGCCCCCAACACGGTAAATATTTAATAGTTTAATAACTAAAGGTAAACTCCAATTACTAATCCTAATCTTTTGTTCAATCATAATTCGTTTTAGATTGATTTTATTGAGGAACATGGTTATCCTGCTGAGCGCCACTATGTGACCACTGAAGATGGCTACATTATCAGCCTCTTCCGCATTCCCTATTCCCACAACCTTCAAAATCAGGATGAAAAGCGACCGATCGTCTTTCTCCAGCACGGTCTCTTCGCGAGTTCAGATATATGGCCAAGTTTGGGACCGAATGATGGCCTGCCTTTCCTGCTATCTGATGCAGGCTACGATGTCTGGTTGGGAAATGCGCGCGGCAATCGGTTCTCCAGGAACCACACCTCTCTGTCCACAAAGCATCCGAATTTTTGGCGCTTCAGCTGGCACGAGATTGGATACTTTGACATCGCCGCAGCCATTGACTACACATTGTCCACGGAGAATGGAAAGGATCAGGAGGGCATTCATTATGTGGGACATTCCCAGGGCACCACGGTGATGCTCGTCCTGATGTCTATGCGGCCGGAGTATAACAAGAAAATCAAAACTAGCCACTTGCTGGCTCCTGTGGCTTTCATGAACAACATGGATGACTTTATGGTCAATACTCTGTCTCCTTACCTGGGATATAACAACGTCTACTCGACCCTTTTTTGCTCTCAAGAGTTTTTGCCACACAACGACTTCGTTCTGGCTTTATTCTTTAATGTCTGTCGGCCAGAATCGGTGGTTTCTAGGTTTTGCAGTGGCAGTGAGAATACTCAAGTGGAGGAAGGACGAACCAATACGGTATGAATCTTAAAATATTGTTTATAAATAACAAATTCAACGTTATTATTTCGATTTCCCCTACAGACTGCCGAATCTTTGTTTTCTGGAGTGTCGCCTGCTGGTGTTTCCACAGATCAGATCGTCCACTACATGCAGGAGCATCAATCGACGCATTTCCGGCAGTTTGACTTTGGCACCAAGAAGAATCTGAAGATGTATGGCAGTGAAGTGCCACCGGATTACCCCATCGAGATGGTCACAAGTAAAATGCATTTGTGGTATTCAGACAACGATGAGATGTCTGCTGTGGAGGATGTCCTCCGATTGGCGGCCACACTGCCCAACAAGGTGATGCATCACATGGAGGATGAGCTGTGGGATCACATGGACTTTATCAACAACTGGAAGGTCCGCCAGTACATCAATGATCCGATTATAGGCTACATAAACGAGTTCGAAGCCAAGTGATAGGGATATAGTCCATCTCCAAAACATTTATATGTATTTTAGTTATTATAATTAATATTTATGTAAATCAGAGCTACATACATTCATGGATTCCACAATCTTATCACTAGCGGATACAGCTGAGACGTCCATAAGTAGGAGCACTTCATTGCTGAAAGGAGTCCAACTGATTTGCACTTGACACTGGAAACCCACTTCCTTTATGTGATCATTAGATCTTAGCCGACTCTTGTAATCAAAAAACCATTTAGCTTGCATAAGTAGAGGTTATAAAAGTTTAAAGCTACTCCTCCTCAAATCTATAAATGGCTTGATAATCTTAAACAACTTGAACGATCGATGGGGGTAAATTCTTTAGCTAGATTATCGGCAGGGTTACTCAAGTGCTTGAAGTTGGCGATAAGTTAAGAACTTTTAAGTGCGCCAAGTGACGCGTTTAGTCAAAGGAATTATCATATTCGGAAACATCAATCACTTTATGGCACACTCTCGTCCACTGGGCCTAATCTGTATAATAATTTTGGGGTTAACCCAGATTTAAAGGGCTTAAAGATTAAAAGAAACTAAGTAAAACAATTGTTTAGAAAAAGTTCTATTATAAATGCAGACAAATACATCAATTTTTGGTTTATAAAATGTTGAAATATAAAAAAATGTTGCTGGTGGAAATTGAAAATATATAAATATTGATATCGATATTTTTAGCCATTCCTGGTCGCACCTCAATTTATAATGTAAACACTTTTAATCCGACTTTTATAGCTTTTAGATTAAGGCTTTCCTTAATTAAAAATTATCTCGACAGTCTAAATATATAATCGAACCACCGATAGTAAAAGCTACTTGAAACTAAACCTCCCGCGGACTGCTACAAAAGCTGAAAGTCATGTGTTTGGCCATAGTCAGTTGGCATCGAACCATCGCGGGAATATGAAGACCCTTCTTTTAGTTATCCTGGCCGGCTTGGCGGCAGGCAGTTATGCCGCAGCTATAGAAGCGCCAATTGATTTCTATAAACTCTACGATAATCCAGAGGCGCATATCAGCATGAAGGGGAAATTGACAACGGTGAGTATGCCTTACGAAAAGAAGAAATTATATTTAAATATCTTTCTATATCCTTAGTCCGATCGCACAGCCCTGCATGGTTATCCTTCGGAGCATCATCACATAACCACCAAGGATGGCTATATCCTGGGTGTCTTCCGGATTCCCTATTCCCACAAATTGCAGAATCAAAACGAAAAGCGACCCATTGTTCTCCTTCAACACGGTTTGACGAGCTGCTCTGATGCCTGGATCCTGCAAGGACCCAACGATAGTCTGCCCTACCTGCTAGCCGATGCTGGATACGATGTGTGGATGGGCAATGGACGTGGAACCTCCTACTCCAGGAACCACACCAATATCTCAACGGAACATCCAAATTTCTGGAAATTCAGCTGGCATGAGATTGCCATTTACGATATTACCGCCATCATTGACTATGCCCTGGACACAGAGAATGGCAAGGGACAGGAGGCCATCCACTATGTGGGTCATTCACAGGGCACCACAGTTTTCTTTGCCGGAATGTCTACCCTGCCGGAATATAACAAGAAGATCAAGACCGCTCACATGTTCGCCCCGGTGGCCATCATGAAGAACTTGGGCAGCTCCTTTGTGCGTTCCGTGGGTCGTTATTTGGGCCATGGAGGTATTGCGGATACGCTTTTTGGCACCCAGGAGTTCCTGCCGCACAATGAGTTTGTGATGGCCCTGTTTTTCAATCTCTGCCAGCCAGACTTTATGCTGCGTCCGGTGTGCAATGGCGCCATGGCAGCTCTCTACGCCGGCGGTCGTGTCAATATGGTAAGTGAAAAATCTACTTTATATTGATAATAAATATGTATATAAATTTCATTAATAAATCTCCCTCAGACGGCAATGCCGGAGGCTATGGCCACCCATCCGGCGGGTTGTTCCACCGATCAGATGCTGCACTATCTGCAGGAGCATCACTCAGGCTACTTTCGGCAGTTTGATCATGGAACCAAGAAAAATCTAGAGCTGTATGGCACAGAAGAACCGCCAGAGTATCCCGTGGAGCTGATCACTTCCGAGGTGCATATGTGGTATTCGGACAGCGATGATTTGGCCGCCGTGGAGGATGTGGAGCAGCTGGCCAAGCGGCTGCCCAATAAGGTGATGCACCATATGGACGATAAGGAGTGGAACCATGGAGACTATGCCCTTAACCATGAGGTCCGAGTGTATGTGAACGAACCTGTGATCGCCATCATGCAGGCGTACGAGTTAAAGAACAGCGGAATGTGATTGATAAATAGCCTTTCTCTAATCTCGACGGGGACTTTATACCGGTGGCAATCGGATTTATTTTAAGTTTAGTGATAAGCCAGTACCACTTAGGAAAACAGAGGAAAAAAACTGAGAATGGAGTTATAAAAGCCACTTAAACAATTTATATTTAAACATTGTAGTTGAACTATAAATTTGGCTCGGGTTTATGGGCGGCGCAATGTATCAAAAAGGGATTTAAAAGAAAACAGATTCTTATTGTCATCTTTCGATCTCTTATATAATTTTTCTATATTTTATTCAAAGCAAATAAATTAACCCTTTATTTTTTATTAGATGCCAATCTTCAGCGCGGCAGTTTTTAAACTCTTTCCCTTTTTATATAGATTTGAAACTTCTGTTTACCTTTATAAAACTTTAAGCTATGAGCTGCCAACTTTACAGACACCATTCCTGGAACCACAACTTGGCTCCAAGCTACTTTCAATCCAAATCCAAAACCCACTTCACATATTTGAACAGAGAAATACATTTAATTTTTCCACTCGAGCAACCTCTGATTGCCAGCGGATGGCTGGCCAGCTGAAAGAATAATGCATATTCAAGCTTTTCGCAGCGCAACTCTCCAAAGGGCCAAGTCGATTTCTGGCCATGTGTCTGGGCATAAATGCCCCCGGGTGGATGTGTATGTATGTATATATGTAGGCCGGGAGGCTGAGTAAGAAATTAGATCGAAGGGAGTCTGGCTTCTGGCTAATGGCTCTGGGCTGTGTGGCAAGTTCAAGGCCACGCGATTTGCGTGGGATTCGTGGGCTTCGCTGGGATCCAGCCCGCCCAATCTGGATTTGATTTAATTGGTCTTAATTTGTGGGCCGTGTAATCAATGGCCCCGAATAGTTCTCGCGGCAAAGAAATATGCCAGCGATTACTTAACTGGATTAATTGGAGTGTACATGGCAGAGCGCTAATTTACGGATTGTGTTTTCGGTTTTTAGCTAGAAATTAAATCATTTTCCCTCTTTTCCCTCCACAAAGTTTTCGAGCGCACAGTCAACGAGGCGTTGCAAGTAAAAAGCACACGGAAGCGTTAAATTGGCTCAAGTGTGTGTGCACAACATGGAGTATACACGACGAAATAGGAAATACCTTTGAGATCCAGGCTAAGGGCTAACTGATACCCCTTTTAGAGAGTGGAAGAATCGCTTAATTCGAATTTTCCTGTTGCTACAGTTGCCCTTTGAGAGAGCTCACTTTTTTTTACTACAGTATATAAGAGAAGAGAAATATAAGAAATAAAAATAAATTAAAAAGCAAGGGGCCTCTTTTGTTTGTAGAATCCTTTTTGACCAGGAAATATATATTTAAAATTTTTAAAATATTTTTACATACTTTAATATTACCCATATTTTAAGCTCCAATTAAAACTACGTTTACTAAACTACTACTAAGCTACTACTATTAAACTACTACTACTACTAAACTACTATTTAAAACTACATATTAAACATACCCTTCTGTTTTTCATTTAAGTGGCATCAAATAAGGGAAAACACACAAGAGCAGCGAAATGGATCCAAACTCAAGGCAACTATAGGGGGTGGGTGGACTTTGAGCAAATCGAGGAGCTGCAGCTTGTTGCAACCGGAAATGGAACACTTCCAAACACTAACTGCACACACACATTCGGTTGGCTTCGAATTTTCCTCACAAAAAGGGTGCAAGGTGAGGTGAGGACTTGGACGGCTTCCCGTGGAGTTAAGCTGGCATTTTCTGGGCCAAGTCATAAGGCCAGAAACACTTGCGGTTCCCAGACAAATTAAGCCCGGCCGAAAGGGTCAAGTGGTGCGCGGCTGCCAGTGCCGGTTTTTTGGCCATCATTTTGCATATGCTAAACTCGGGTTTTCCTTTTTGCTCGTCGCATAAAAATAATTAAATTTTGCAGCGCTTTGTGGCATTTTTTCATCAACCTTTTATTATTTTTGTTTTGGCGCCATATTTACGCTGGCCGGGTTTTATATTGCCGCTGCCACTGGCCTTTATCTGTGGGTTAGTTGTGCTCTTTAAGGCCGCACATAAGTACGAAGCACAGATTTACGAATTTAATTATGATTTTATCTTTTGTTTACTATTATTGTTACACGTTTGTCATGCCGTTTCAAAATGGTGTAATTTCCATTGTTTACATTTGGATTTTTGCCGGTATCTATGGGATTACTAGGACTGGGATGCTAAGACTATTTTTAGGAATGGGATTCAAATAAAGCAAATGGAAATTTTTCCATATATCTGCTTAAACTTGTATAAAAAAATTATTTTAATTTTTTATTAAATAAATTATTATTTATCTATAGTTATTCCTACAACAGAGTCAACTACTTTATTTATGTAAATTACTACAAATAAATATGTTTTCTTCTGAAATCTTTATTATTTATTTGATTTATTTTTCTACAATAAATATTAGATAATAAATTAATACAAAAAGTAGAACTATTTCCGAGTAAATTGAATTTAGAAAATACTCCCTATATCCCCCATTCTTAGCTGGAAACACATTAATACAAAGCTTCTTTCCTGGTAGCTCCATCAACTATTTTCAGGCTGTCCTTGCTCTCAAGGATTACCTCAGGAAAGATTACCCAAAAAGCCGGAGTCACGTTGTGTGTGCGTTTTGTAGGTTTCCACAAATTGAATTTACCTCATCCATTCGACCCAGCTCCGAGGCGTAAGTAATTGCCGTAATTGATTGTCAAAAATCAATTAGTTGCTGGTGGTGTGCTGCAGCTATTTATGCGCAACCAAGAAGGAGAAGAGTCTCTAGTGCAGCAGACTATTTTGAGCTGCTGTATAAATTGCTGCAGCAACAATAACATGGATGATATCACAGGCATTGTTCGCCGATTAATGTGCATTAAACCCAATAAAACAGAGATGAAGGAGCTGCCACAGCACGACTGTGTACATAGTACAACTGACATGGTTTTTTCCAACACTTTTTCTGTCTCTTCTGACATGCCACATTGAGTTACTTTTTTCATTGGGTTGTGGAGTTGAACTTGATTGCCATTGCCTGTCGGATGTGGCCAATTGGGGCATTCGGACGGTTAGCTAACTCTGTTGGCCATTTTCAAAATTGAATTTCTGTCGCATCCTGTTTCCCAACAGAGAAATGCCATGAAATGGTTGGCTTTCATGGCGAAATTCAAGCCTGACCTGGGGTGGAAACAAATAAACCGTTTAGGATTTAATTAGATCCAAGTTGGTATCGTATTCAACACGCATACGTCACGTCTTGGCCTTGACTGAGCGCATTCAGCAAATATTAAGTATTACTGCCTAATCATCAGTTTAACTAATGTATAAAAGCGACACTGAGCTGCAAAAGTAAATATTATAAGAAGAAGGGAAGTTTTAAAATTTATATAAATATAATATTATATTTGATATGGATATGGATATTAAAAGTATTTATTTCCTTACTTGACTAACCAAAAGTTGCAACATTATTTTCTGAAACATCTTATGATTAAAATCCGATTATACTGCAATTTTTTACGATTACTTCCAAAGAAGTCATTATATTTTTTTACCTTTATCTTGTGTTATATTTAAAATATTTTCAAAAAATATATATATCAAGTATATGCTTTTCCTTTAATTTTTAAATTCTATGCTTTATAGTGTTCATTAATACCATTTTGTGCCTTCTTTCTTTATTAAATTTTGTCTGGCAGTGTTGTTAAAACCAGTAGTCACTCGTTCGAACCACAGCAAGGTGATTTGCTTAGCGAACAGTCAGAGTTTTACGTATTCTCGTGGAAATTTACCCCCTTTTTTTGAGGAGTTGTAAAATTCTGGGGATATGCATTTTTATATATAACCGACAAACTGGCAATAAAGTCTCGCTTGGGCCACGTCCGCGTACAAAGAAAGTAATTTACAATCTGACAGATCTGCGGCTAGACGACGATATTATCCGCTATCGCATCACACGCCGAATGGGGGGTGTGCACTTATCTATTCATCTCGCCAGGTCTCCATGCCTGACATGCCCCTGGCCAATTAGGCGATAAAGCCTTACACAAAGCCTCAGCCCACACTTACAAGATTTGCGTGAATTATGATCGGCGTGCTCTGGCGATGCTGACGGTGATGCTGATGCCGAATGCCCAGAAGCCTAGAAGCTAGATAAGATCAACGGCGATCTCTAATGGTGCTTTAGTCGGAAGTTGAGTTCAGTGCTCGGTGGAGATTCAGATCGTACACTTGTGCGGGCTCTCGTCTGGAGTTAATTGATATATCCTGTGTCCGAAAGTCAAGGATCTTGAGTGCGTGTGTGACATAAGATTGCATTAGAGTTTCATTGAAAGTTTTCTAAAGCTTAACTATCTTTTCTATTGTATTTGTTTTGTTGTTGAGTAATAATTTAAACGATTTAAATCTGAGGTCTATTTATATAATATACAGCTGAGTTAGCATATATTAATTCATATTAAATATAGTACAAGTTTATTAAACAGTATTTATATCTTTCGGAAGCATTAATTATCTGAACTTTCATTTTTAACTAGTTAAAACAATGCGAATATTATTATTTTAAAGTAATCCTATTCAATTTCAATTGATTTTCCTCTTTTATTCAATTTATTTTATTAAATTCCCAATTTTCTGATACAATCCTTCGCTACAAAAAGCTAGTTCTAGTTTCCTCCTATAAAAATTTAATAAGAATTCTCCAAAAACTTTTCTGGTTAAGCGATTAAAGTCTGAGTGCTACCCAAAAAGAAGTAAAATTCCTAATGAAAAATCGAATTCAATTCACAGTGCGTGTGCGAGTGGCAAAACTAATGCAAAAGTAATCAAAGCTAAAACGCATTAAAGCGAGCGGCTGGAAGTCGATAAAAATAAACTACATAAAAGCAACTTGCGGTTCCGGAAATAATGTCAGCCACTGCCGATCCCATGGAGCTGGGGGAGTCCACATCCACCCTGGCAAGCAGCACGACCACCACCACCACTACAACCGCTGCCACGACGGTGGTCAATGCGATTGCCAAGACAGTGGCCATAATTAGCAGCACGGTCTCTGCAGGCTCAACAACTGGCGCCAGTCCCTCCAGGACATCCTCAGGGACTACACCCACTCCCTCGCCCACGCCCACGCCAACGCCCACTTCATCCCACTCATTTTCATCCAATCTGGGCGATGCGGAAGAGAAGCTCAGCGTGAAGGATTTGAGCCAGGCACTGCAGCACTTTGGCATTGTTGATTACTTGGTCTTCATCGCCATGCTGGCCGTGTGCGCTGTTATCGGCTTCTATTTTGGCTTTATAGAGAAGAAGCAGAAACAGAAGAAGCTGGCCGGCAAGGATGGGGCCGGGGCGGCGGGCCTGGAGGAGAGGCGTGGCTCTGAGGCGCTGGAATACCTGGTGGGCGGGCGCAAAATGAAAGTATTTCCGGTCGCGCTGTCACTTGTGGCCAGGTGAGTTACAGTTAAAGTTGGGGAGGAGCACAGTTCCGGCTGTGGGAACGGGCTTGTATGCAAATGCTTAATTGGCCTTGCGTGCTTTACGGCGGCCAACTAATAGGATTTACACTGGGAATATGTTCTGAAATTAAGAAATTTCTGGGTCTGCTATATTCTAAAATTATGTGTCTTCATTTAATTGTATAGTAATTTACAAATCGTATTTTAATTTAATAACATCTTTTAAATTACTTCAGAATATTCAATAAAATATTTTTTCTAAAATGTCTAACACCTTAAAAAGGTTATTCTTAAAATAAACAAAAAAATATATATATTTAAACTATTTTTCTTAAAAAACTTACTTAATATTTCCAAATAAAATAATTTAGGAAGCTCCTTTATAAGCCAGTCTGACTCTATCCATATACTATAAATATTAACACAGAATTTAAATGTTTACAAATTTTATTGAAATTATAAATCCAACAACTAAATAACTAAATTTAATAAATGCCTTTTAAATGCAAAATATAAAATATTTAATATGTTTCTTTCCGAAAATAGCTTATTTCTTTTCTAAAAATTTCCAAAATATATTTTCCTTAGTGTCTTGGTGTTTAATTGCTTTTGACAAGACCAAACAGACAGGTTCGAGCTCTTAAATGGAAATAGTGGCCAGCAGGAAACTCGTAAATTCATTGTTTCAGTCCCTTTAAGCCGCGCCTAATCCCCTTAAATTGAATGCGATGCATTCACTTGGATTTGGCTAATATTTGCACAAATTATCGTAATGGGCTTAACTTATCCCTGGCCAAATCAATCAAAAAATATATATACATATATATTTTCGGTCATTTCGCTTTATTTTCTGCCATCAGCCAAACGTGCGTATACGTAATCTGGCCGAGAGGATAATCTGGCCCAGTCCAGCATTGTCTGGCGCCCGGCGAGTTGTTTGGCCAGAACAAACAGTGTAGCATTTTATTTAAAAGTTTCCGACACAAGACTGGAGGAGAGATTGCGTAAACAATATTCATTGTCAGGGTCAAGCCTATTAGGGGGTGGCCTCCGTGTTGATTGTGCTGATATTGAAATGGCTTGCGGAACTTTGCGAGAAATATGTATATAGTATGTGTGTGTATCTGGCGTATAAATACAACTTAGCTGCTTTTGGTGTCTAAGCCAGATTGAAGTTATTTAAACTTGTGCCAAGCCGCAAACTCAAATAATTTGCCCAAATTACTTTTTCTTCGCCGTTGGCCCGCTCGGCCGACTGACCTTGGTCCTGGCCTAGCGAACGGGTGGGTGTTGGGCATTGTATTTGACACGTTTTGGTCAAGCACCTTTCGACGGGTGCGGTCCCTTTGTCTTAGGCTTCGTCGTCGTCGCATTAATGACCGGCCAGGCCGACCTGGACCCCGCAATCCTGGCAATCCTGCCTATCCTAGGGCCGGGGTTTTGGTCATTTGCCTCGCCCGCTGACAATTGTTTCGTGAGCCTTTTATTGTTATGGCATTCTATTTGTTGTCGTTTGCTTTTTGCAACAAATTCAGGCAACGTGCTTTGAATTACAATTACATGCCATCATTTTTTCCCCTTCAAAATGTCCTTTGTGCCTTGCAGATTTTTCAATTTTTTGTTTATTTTTTTTATTTTTTTCGTATTTTTAAAACGTGTCGTTGTGTGTCTGCGTACTTTAACGCCGCTTGTTATCAACTTTTAATGGCATTTCTCTCTCTCTTGGCCGCCGTCAACTTTCTGTGTGTCTGTGGCGGCAATTCATTTGTTTTGTGGCCAAAATTGAAATGATGATTGTTATGGACATTAATCATTAAAATCAGATTACGAAATGCTTGGGCCACAGCAAAGTTACTTACACGAATTGCTAGACCAGACATTAGGTTAAGCCGCGTTCTGGTTGATGGAATTTTATCTTAAAGTTACCTTGATAATCGGATGAGTTTTTATTTAAAGGTGCTTTCGAGCAAGCTTAATTTAATTAGGAATTTTTAGATTGTGCAGGATTTACGCCACAGTAACGTCATTAATTATAAAAAGTTTTTTTTACCTCAAATTTAGTTTAATATTTGTGGGGCACCTTTGGAAAAGTTAGGACAAACAGTTCCGTGATTGATTGGCATAAACTTAATTTAATTAAAAACTTATGGGGAGAAAATCAACAGGATATACAGTGTGCAAAATATTAAAATATATTTTACATGATTTATAATATTGGGAAGATTTTATATATTTATAGCTAAATAAAATATATATAATTTTTACTGAGAAAAAGTACCAAAACATTTAAATTATTTAATAATACCCAATTTTTAGATATTTAAATATTTTTATAAAATATCTCTGTATTTTTTAATGACTCTGATAAAATTTAACCTTAAAGTTGTTTCGCAATAGTATATTTGAGGCCTCTCCTTCATCATAATTTGGGCCAACAGCTTGAGTGGTTGCTTGGCCCGAACCTAATTCAATTAAAAATTGGCTTGAAGTTTATTTTTGGTCCTGGCCGAAAATAAAAAAAAATAAAACTTGGCCGATGTACCGATCAATGGGCGCACAATTAGCGTTGACTGGAACTTTTGAGCTTAAGGGGGGAGACACATATAGACAGTCAAAATATGGACATGTTTTGAAAAATTTTTTTTTTAGGAAATAAGTAATCAATCCATGTGAAACTTTAGAGATATATTAAAATAATATCAACGATGATAAAAAAAATTGTTAATTAGCCACATTTTACAAAATGGCGGACTTGTGGCAGCGCAATGTCAGCTCCGAGTTTTTAAAGGTGCCCCCATTCCGGACACGATTCAGCCCGTAATCCAAGTCGGAAATTCAAAAACGAAATTTATTTGTATTAACAATAAGTATATCTTCTATTTGAACCAAAAAAACCCAAATGAAATGAAGCCGAAAAAATTCAGCACAGTTTTGAACTTAAAATTTCGTTTTTCAGAGGGTATTTTTGACTTTCCACCCTCTTAAAAAATACTAAAACTATTTTTCTTAAAACCAATTTGGTTCAAATAGAAGATACATTCATGCAGAATATAATACTTTTTGATTCATTCCGATATGTCGCATACTTTTTCGTGAATCGTGTCCGAAGCATAGGTAAAATCCTGAAAATTGAAAGTGGAGAAAAGGCCGTTTAAAGTTTTTGACGTGCGTACTTTTACACTTGTGTACCTTGCGTACGCGCTTCATTTGAAGCACTTAGAGTTTAAATACTGTAATAAAACTTTTACTGTGTATTCTATGAATAATAAACTATTTATTAAAGCAAAAAAAAATTTCAAGAAAAAATTTTCCATCTATATGTGTCTCCCCCCTTAAGCCGTAATTAGCCTGAACTAATAATAATAATCTCTCATATTCCGCTTTCAGTTTTGTGTCTGGCATCTCGCTGCTGGGAACCTCGACGGAAATCTATGTGTATGGAACCCAGTACGCCTTCATCCTGGTGACCCTGGCCATATCGGGCACCATCTCCTGGTACATCTTTCTGCCGGTGTTCTGCAACCTCCAGCTGACATCCACCTATGAGGTAAGCTGAACGTTGTCCAAGCGCATGAATATGTGTGTGTTTACTTAGTAGACTGCATGTTACGCATTAATTCAATGTTTTCGAGTGTACAAAATCTTTGGAATCTGGTAATATTCGCTGGCATGTTAATGTGTAAGTAAGGTTAAAGGGAGATCAGGGCGAACAAGGAGAAGCCCTTGTTCCTGACAAAAAAAAAGCAGCGTGCAATCGCCTGAAAGGGTTCACTTTATTTGCATGCCAATGGGGGATTGGGATTGGTATGGGGAATGGGATATGCATGTGTATCCACGAAGGATTTGGCACACAATGCCATGCCGGGCTGCAATAAGCCCGAACAATACCAATTGTGCGCCGGTTTGGCATACGGACAGTCGTAGTTTATAAGTCTGGTGCTGGCTACATGTCGTATGAGTAATAGTCGATTATGTATACGCCGCGTTGCCGCACACTCGCTCTGCACTGCACTGCTGCTGCCCTGCTGGTCAGTGTCCCAGCGAGTGTTTGTGTGCATCTTTATTGTGTTAACCCGATGCCGACAATCCAACAATGGAAAAAAAAAATATTTTCAGTACTTCGAGTTGCGCTTTAATAAGTCTGTTCGTCTGCTGGCATCCGCTTTCTTCACGGGTGCAAATGTAAGTAGAATTCAATTTTGTGACCAACAAAGTGTAAGCTTCTTGCAGGAAGTTCCCAGAGTTTAAAGCTTTGAATTTGTGAACCCACAGGTCATCTGGCTGCCAATTGTCATCTATGTACCAGCCCTGGCCTTTAATCAAGGTAAGAACTTAATGATATAGATACAAAAAATAGCTAAATTAAATCATTGAAATTGTCAAGAGCCTGGAAGGTCACAAACGAATTTAAAATATTGCCTAATTGACTATTAAAATCATTCATTTTCTTTTATTGTCCATGAAAACATAACTATAATGAATATTTATATTTTAAAACATTTTTATTTGGTTTAAATTATGTTATAATTTTTGCATAAATTGCATATATTTCATGTGCATTTTTCCAGTTACTGGTATTAATATCCATGTGCATTTTTCCAGTTACTGGTATTAATATCCATGTCATCACGCCAATTGTTTGCCTCGTCTGTATTTTCTACACAACGGCTGGTGGCCTAAAGGCAGTCGTTTGGACGGATGTCATCCAAACCGTCATTATGATTGGAGCCATATTCTTTGTTGTCATCAAGGGCACCTACGATGTGGGCGGGCTTGGTGTGGTCATTCAGCGGAACTATGACAGCGGACGCCTTGAGTGGCCCGAGTAGGTGGAATTCTTCCGCCATTCTATTCCATATTCATTCACGATTGAATGTACTTCGAAAACAGGTTCACACTCGATCCCAAGGTGCGCATGTCCTTCCTGGCCTTAATGGTGGGCATGGTTGGGCACAACACCTACCAATTTGGCTGCAATCAGATGATGACCCAGCGCTACATGTCCCTTCCCGGGGTCAAGGAGATGGCCCATACATCCTTTCTCTTCATTTTAGGATTGATTCTCATGTTTGCATTGTGTATGTACAACGGCCTCCTGCTCTACGCAACCTACTACGACTGCGATCCATTGACCACCAAGGTTCGGGTTTATTTGATCAGTTTTTTATGGACTTCTTTGACTGCGAAATGTGTTACAGTTGGCCGTGGCCAAGGATCAGTTAGTTCCCCTGCTGGTAGTGCAATCCCTGAGCTCGTTCCCTGGCGTGCCCGGCATGTTTGTGGCCGGAGTCTTTAGTGCCGCCCTCAGTTCCCTGTCCACGGGCATGAATTCCCTGGCCGCTGTTTTCCTGGAGGATTACATAAGGCCACTGGCAAAGAAGCCACTTACTGAGCGCCAGACCGCCATCATTATGCGACTCGTCACGGTGATCATTGGAGTCTTGAGCGTGGCCCTGGTTTTTGTGGTCGAACGAATGGGCTCCCATGTGATGCAGCTGGCTGTCACCCTGGGCTCAGTGGTCCAGGGTCCCCTGCTGGGTCTGTTTTCGATGGGTCTGCTGTGCCCCAGTATCAACTCCAAAGTTAGTGCCTTCCCGTCCTTAGCGTGTATCCTCTCCTTACTACAAAAGTCTATTTTATTGTTTATTTAAGAGTGCCATTGTGGGATCTCTGGTTTCGTTCTTCTTCATGGGCTGGCTGAGTCTTTCGGCCCAGATGGCCATTAACTCTGGGGAGATTCAGGCCGACGTAAAGCCGGTTAGCGTGGAGGGCTGTGACTACGAGTTCGATCGTTCCCTGTTGACGCCTGCCAATGCCACACTTTCGAGTGCTGAGCCTGCGTAAGTTAGCCAGAACCCGCCATTGTCCGTTTGTTGGTCATTTCTCATGTGCCGAACCCCTCCCACAGGTCTCTCAGTTTCGCTGAGCAGCTCTACCACATTTCATTCATGTTCTACACCGTCATGGGAAGCTGGGTGGCCGTGGGAGCCGCACATCTGGCCGGTTGTATCTTTGGCCGAAATAAGGACGGTTCTGTGGGTCCCGAGCTGCTCTCGCCCTGCATACGCAAACGCCAGAAGTCGAACTATTCCAGCGTTAGTCTGGACGAGAATACTTCCAAGGAAGCCACCGAGAAGTCATAGGATAAAGCTATGCCTTGAAGATGTAAAAATCATCAATTAACTGATGCCTTTGTGTTTAAATTGAGATGTACTTATGTGTTTCTTAGTTCCTCTATGGGGAATTAATTCGCAATCGAGCTTAAGCTCAAAATATCCATCAATAAAGTCCATTTTAGGCCATATATTTTTATGTCATCATTTACATATTCCTATATGTTAATCTTAACAATATGCAGCTCATACCTAAAGTTGTATAATGAAGCACCATTTATGGCAATATCTTGCAATCAGTAAAGCGTAAGTAAATGTCTATAAACATTACAAATAATTTCCATAAACACGGTTTTTGACAATTCATATTATTCATTAAATTATTTTTATAATTATTAATGTTTCGATTTTATTTATCCCCAAAACTTGGAGTTCTTGTTGACCTTCATTGTTACCTTTTCAGTTACTGGCATTAATGTCCATGTCATCACACCCATCGTGTGCCTCGTCTGCATTTTCTACACAACGGTTGGCGGCCTGAAGGCAGTCGTTTGGACGGATGTCATCCAGACAGTCATTATGGTGGGAGCCATATTCTTTGTCATTATCAAGGGCACCATGGATGTGGGCGGTCTGGGTGTGGTTATTCAACGCAACTTTGATAGCGGACGCCTCGAGTGGCCCGAGTAGGTGCAAGTAGGGCTAACTAGGGTGGGACCTATGCCTTATCTATCACATTTTCGATGCAGATTCACACTCGATCCCAAGGTGAGAATGTCCATGATGGCCATGCTGGTGGGGAACCTGGCGCACAATGCCTACAATCTCGGCTGCAACCAGATCATCACACAGCGTTACCTTTCTCTGCCAGGCATCAAGGAAATGGCTCAGACCTCGTTCATCTTTATCTTTGGATTGGTGGTCCTGATGGCCATATGCCTGTACAATGGCCTGCTGCTGTACGCAACCTACTACGACTGTGATCCATTGACCACCAAGGTTTGGGAATATTTAATCAGTTTCCTTAAAGTATATTGACTCTAAAATAAATTTCAGTTGGCAGTGGCCAAGGATCAATTGGTGCCCCTGCTGGTGGTGCAATCCCTGAGCTCGTTTCCCGGCGTGCCCGGTATGTTTGTGGCTGGAGTTTTTAGTGCCGCTCTCAGTTCCTTATCCACGGGCATGAATTCCCTGGCTGCTGTCTTCTTGGAGGACTACATAAGGCCACTGGCGAGGAAGCCGCTTACCGAACATCAAACGGCCATCATTATGCGGCTCGTCACTGTGATCATTGGTGTTTTGAGTGTGGCTCTCGTCTTCGTGGTCGAGCGAATGGGTTCCCATGTGATGCAACTTTCCATGACCATTGGTTCGGTGGTCCAGGGTCCACTTTTCGGGCTTTTTGTCATGGGCCTGCTGTGCCCAAGCATCAAGTCAAGGGTTAGTTATCGCATCTATATAAAAAGACGTAAGAACTAATCAAGTTTTTTAAAGAGCGCCATTGTGGGATCACTTTGCTCCTTCTTCTTTATGGGCTGGTTGTGCCTGTCGGCCCAATTGGCCATTAATTCCGGAGAAATTCAGTTTGAGAGCAAGCCGGTCAGTGTGGAAGGCTGTGACTATGAGTTCGAGCATCCCTTGGTGACCCCTGCCAATGCCACTCTTGCCATGTCATCGCAGTCTGCGTAAGTCCTGTCGTGAGCTAGATCTGAGAACTAACCGCTTAGGGTTATTTCCCACAGATCCCTGACGTTCGTACAGCAACTCTACAATGTGTCCTTCATGTTCTACAGCTCGATGGGGGCCACAGTGGGCGTAATTACCGCCCATCTGGCAGGGTTTATCTTTGGGCGGAATAAAGCCGAGGATGTGGACATTGATTTGCTCTCTCCTTGCATTCGCAGGTTCCAGAAGACGAACTACAAAAGCGTGAAGCTGGACGAGACCATCTTAAAGGCTCCGGATGAGAAATCGTAGTACCTAAGCCCATTGCCATGTAGTTGCCAATAAAATGTATCCCCTAAGACGCACATTTTCAGTTTTTTTTTGTAGAGTTAGCTTTAATTTTCGGGCATGTAAATTGCACAGCACGAAATCATATTTTGTCTGTTTTACTGGTGCTGATATATACATATGTTAAATCTAACCCTAATCCTTTAAACCTTCAGTATTTCCAATTGCGCTATGGGGCTGGCATACGCAATTTGGGCTCCTTTCTCTTCATCGTGGGAACAGTGAGTATTGCAATCCCTAATTTATGGCTAACCCCTTTGAATGTACTCTGTTTTCACTTCCCCCCGCAGATGGTCTGGCTGCCAGTATGCTTGTATGTGCCGGCTATGACCTATAATCAGGGTGAGTTTGATTTTGGTTTAAACACAATGACAATTCCCATTAATTAGCTATGTGTGCAGTGAAAGAAATGAACAGGTTTTTGTTTCTTAAATGTAAACATTGGTATTTTTGTATTCTTCTTTATTCGCATTTATTTTGCATTTCGTGCTTTCAGTGACCGGCACTGACGTCCATCTGATTACTCCCATTGTCAGCATCATCTGCATCTTCTACACATGTGTGGTGAGGCTTAATACAATTTTACAACAACCTGGAATTTCGACAACTCAAATTTGTTGTCATTTCAGGGCGGACTTAAGGCCGTGGTCTGGACAGATGTCATCCAGAGCTTCGTTATGTTCGGTTCCATTTTGGCGGTATGCATTAAGGGCACCTTAGACGTGGGCGGTCTGGGCGTGGTCTTGCAGCGAAATGAAGAGGGCGGTCGACTTAATGCACCGGAGTAAGTCTATTGGCCTTGGCCATGATTAATTAAGGCTTATAATTGCTCTTTCAGATGGACCTGGGATCCCACGGTCCGTCTATCCATGTTGTCTGTGATTGTGGGCGGCACCCTGCACAAAATCCAGTCCTCGGATGTCAACCAGGTCTCCATACAGCGATTCCTTTCCTTGCCCAGCTATGGCCATGCTAAGAGGTGCATGTTTGTCTTCACTCTGCTCCTGATGTTCCTCCTAAGCTGCTGCAACTATATGGGTCTGGTGTCCTATGCTGTTTACCATGACTGTGATCCTCTAAGTACTAAAGTAAATAGTAGATTAAATATATTATATTTTTTAGATTTTTTTTTATTTATTTTATATTTATTATATATATTTTTCCCCTTCACAGTTGGCGGCTGCCAGTGACCAGCTGTCATCTTTGCTTATGATGCGCACTTTGGGTTCCTTGCCCGGTGTGCCAGGACTTTTTGTGGCTGGCGTTTTTGGTGCTGCTTTGAGTTCCCTTTCCACGGGCCTAAATTCCTTGGCATGTGTGATTACCCAGGATATCGTGAGACCCTTGCTCAGGAAGCCCTTGACGGAACGGCAGACTGCCTTCTGGCTCCGAGCCGTAGTCATTGTGTGTGGATTCATATGTATTGGCTTGGTCAACATTGTGGAGAAACTGGGAATGGTGGTTCCCTTGGCCACCACCACAGCGGCCGTATCTATGGGTCCACTTTTGGGCATTTATGGCATGGGCGTGGGCTTGCCTTGGGTAAAGGGAAAGGTGGGTTTATTTTGCGTATTAAATTTAATTTTTAATCTAGAAAAGATTATATTTATACCATAATAGAGTGTGATGGTGGGCAGCTTGGTGTCATTTCTGGCCTTGGCGTGGATATGCATCAATGCGCAGTTGGCTCAAATGAATGGAGAAATTCGGCATCCCAAGTTACCCGTTTCCGTAGATGGCTGTGACTATGCCTTTGACAATGCCACCGTCCAGGAGACAATCCACAGTTACAGGTAAGTATGGGAACAGGGTTTGGTCATAGAAACTTACCTCAAGTATTAATTTTCCAGGCCCTCGGAGCGGAACATCTACCATTTATCCTTCTTTTGGTATACCGCCCTCGGCGGAGTTATCTGTACCGTGGTCTCCCTGGTGGCAAGCTTGTTTTTCGGCTGGGAAGATCTCAATAAGATGGATCCTGCCCTGATCACGCCCTGTATGCGACGCTTCCTGCCCCAAAAGAACTACAAAGCTGTCAATATGGAGGATCTCTTTAAGCGCAAAAACGAAATTGAAGCTCAGAGGGCTGCATAAAATGTTGTTTAAATAAAATATATTATTATTTGTTGTTCTGTGTAAACGGGTTTTATTGATTGTGGTGTCTACTTGTATGTCCTAGCATGTCTCATATATATATAATGCATCCTGTACATAAACATGCATCCTATAAACTCTTTGTTCTTGTTTCTGTTTAATCTCGTCGCAGTATTTCGAGAAACGCTTTGATCGACGAGTTCGTATTTTTGGATCTTGCCTCTTTGTGGTGATGAATGTGAGTTCGAGTAAAGTTTATATATGGGTGTTATATTCATTTTTATATTTATTAGATTCTATGGCAACCTATATGTATTTATGTGCCGGCTTTGACTCTAAACCAAGGTGAATAGAAAACCTTCTTTTTTAGAAATTAAGAATATATATTTTATTTATCTTGAATAGTTTCTGGCATAAGTGTCAGCACCATTGTTCCTATGACCAGTTTCGTTTGCATTCTCTACACCAGTGTGGTGAGTTTTTGTTAACATATTTTGAATTATTTATATTTTTAATTAATGACAAATTCTCTCTTTCTAGGGTGGCATTAAGGGCGTCGTTTGGACGGATGTCATTCAGGGCATTGTAATGGTTGGCTCCATGGCCATAGTCATTGTCAAAGGCACCTCGGATTTGGGAGGATTGAGTGTGGTCCTAGATCATAATCGTCAGTATGGTCGTCTAGTGGGTCCGGAGTAAGTTTTTATTTCAGGGAATTAAAATCTTTTGTTCTAAATAAATATATGTATTTATATTCCAGCATGACCTTCGATCCCACAGTAAGAATGGGTGTTTTTGCTTTGTTTATTGGCGGCGCCTTCTTCAAACTGCAGGCCAATGGCATTAATCAGGCCATCGTCCAGCGGTATCTCACTTTGCCCAACAACAAGGCCGTAAAACAGGCACTGGTTTCATCTTTAATTGGTTTTATGATAGTCCTGCTGATGTGCGTCTACATTGGCATGCTGGCCTTTGCTGAGTTCTATCATTGCGATCCAATCACAACGGGTGTAAGTACCTTTATTCATTGTAAACTCTTAAAGATAAATTTATTATTAAATGTTGGCAATATTTTTCTCCTCTACAGCTAGCTCGTGCCAAGGATCAGGTTATACCCCTGTATGTGGTCAAGAGTGTGGGTCATATACCAGGCCTGGTTGGCCTCTTTGTAGCTGGTGTCTTCAGCGCGGCCTTGAGCTCCCTTTCGACGGCCCTGAACGCTCTGTCCGGCGTGATCCTTACGGATTTTGTAGAGCCTTTCCGTAAGAAGCCCCTGACTGAGCGACAAACAGCATATGTGCTGCGTGGAGTAGTCATAGCCTTTGGTCTGGTCTCGATGGCCAGCGTGCCAATTGTCCAGAGACTTGGCCTGGTCATGCAGCTGTCCTCTACGGTGGCGGCCATTACATGTGGCCCTCTGCTGGGTGCCTTCAGTGTGGGCATGCTGCTGCCCTTTGTAAAGACTGAGGTTTGACTTAATTGAAAATATTTTTCTTAAATTGTAATATTAAATGAAAATATAAAATTTTTTTTAATAGAGTCTCCTCACCGGCATCTCGGTTGCCTCGAGCTTCACTGCCTATATTGTGGTGCGGGCTCAGATAGCCATTTTCACAGGATCTCTGACTTTTCCCTCAAAGCCTGTATCTGTGGAAGAATGCGACTACTCCTTTGACTTGCCTGCCAACTGGAATGCCACCACGACGGCGTATGTAATTGTTCCAAGCGAACACCAGCAGTTATATATATCTAATTTGCATTCCCATATTTATATTAATAGAACGCCAACGGAGTCAACTAGCCATGGCATCCACGAGATCTCATTTTTATGGTACACCGCAGTCGGTTCCGTCGGCACTGTCCTTGGATCCCTGCTGGCTACCCTATACTTTGGTCGACAGGATCCCCGGGTGGTGGACAAGGAACTGATAAGTCCGGTCATAAGGAAATATTGGTATGGCCAATACGAGAGCGTGGCCAGTGATGAGAAGGCGGAATTAGCCCTGCACGAGTCGAAAACGCTGCCAAAACTGGATCAGGACGAGAAGTCCACGGGATAATCAAAATAATCTTTATCCCTATAAATATATATATATATATCCTGTATATACAACCCCAATACCTGTAGTTTCTTTTTAGGTTTAAGTATTGTCTTGTACCTAATCTTAACAGAATGCTTAAGCTTGACTTTTTTAGCTTACCTGTAAATGAAACCTTCGACTGGGTCTGTCCTATATGATGAGAGAGTTACTTGAAGAATCCCTACTTATACACACTCATTCTTTCAGTACTTTGAGAGACGTTTCAGCCGGCGAATGCGTTTATTTGGAGCCAGTTTGTTTGTACTGAAAGCGGTGAGTTTAATTCAGAGTTTAATATTATCTCTTTTTAATAATTGAAATATTTTCTTAGATCATTTGGCTTCCTATAGCGGTCTATGTGCCGGCCCTGACATTCAACCAAGTATCTGGAATTGACATCCACACCATCACGCCCATAGTGATTATCATTTGCACCTTTTACACCTGTGTGGGCGGCATCAAGGGAGTTGTGTATACGGATGTGGTTCAGAGCGTTGTCATGTATGGCTCCCTCATAGTGATTATGATCAAGGGCACTGTGGATTTGGGTGGCTTAGGGGTCGTGTGGCAGCGTAATATGGATGGCGGACGTCTCAACGTACCCGAGTAGGTTCAAGATATATTATTTCTAAGATATATTTCTGAATTATTTATTTATTTATATCCAGATGGACTATGGATCCTACAGTGAGGCTGAGTGTATTCTCTGTCTTTGTGGGTGGAACATTCTTTAAGCTGCAGAGTACGTCCATCAACCAAGCAACAGTTCAGCGGTTTATGTCCCTGCCATCTCTGAAGGCCATCAAACAAACGCTGTTTACCTTCTCTATTGGCCTAACCCTTCTCTACTGCGGTTGTGTATATGTAGGATTGGTTTGCTATGCCACCTACTACGGTTGCGATCCCATGTCAACGGGGGTAAGTTCCCTTAAATATTCCATAAGATATAATATATAATATGTAATCTCTTAGCTGGCTGGCCGCCGGGATCAGTTGGTTCCTCTGCTGGTGATGCGAGTCCTGGGCGTGGTCCCTGGACTGCCAGGCTTGTTCGTTTCGGCTGTTTTTAGTGCCGCACTGAGTTCCTTATCCACGCTCCTTAACTCACTTGCCGCCGTAATCCTAGAGGATTTTGTACGGCCGCGAATGGGAAAAGCGATGAAGGAGAACCATATTGCGCTTACCATGCGCCTGGTGGTGGTGACCTTTGGCATCAGCTCGATTTTTATGGTTTATGTGGTGGAGAAACTGGGCATGGTTCTGCAGCTGTCGGCCACGCTCCAGTCGAGCTTGTACGGCCCGATGTTGGGCATATTTACGGTGGGCATGCTGATGCCTTGGGTGGGAGATAAGGTGGGTAAAGGATTACTGGAGAATTCCTAACAACAATAATAATGAAATCATGTTTTTAATTACACAATTTCAGTGCGTTTTCTTTGGCAGCGTTGTCTCGTTTATTACCATGGCTTGGATAGCGGTGAATGCTCAGATAGCCAATATAACCGGATCCTTCCGCCACACCAAGCTGCCCGTTTCCGTTGAGCAGTGTGACTATGATTTTGATATGAGTCGCTACCTGAACTCCACCTCTGAATAGTAAGCATTTTATGATTTTTAATAGCTTAATAATTTAATATTTATTAAAAATGTTTCTCTTAAGTGAACCCCACAGCGGCTCTTCGGTGTATCACATGTCCTTCTTATTATACGCCATGTTGGGTGCTTCCCTAACCATTATTATTGCCAATTTGGCCACCTTTATATATGGACGACAGGATGTTCGGAAAGTGGATGAGAACCTATTGGCCCCCTTTGTCCAGCGTTATTTGCGAAGGAATCAGTATTACGAGACTGTGGAGCTAAAGAAACCAGAGGCAGCGAAGCTTAGCGAGAGTTCTGATTAGGATTAAATCGAACCTTCAGCCTAAATCCTTCGTTTTTGCTATATCTATTATATATCAATAGTTTTGTTGTGTTTGTTAGTGTTTTTCCTTTATTTGTTTTATTGTTTAAATTGAGACTTCTTAATATGTTTATAATATTCAAGTTGTTAAAGAAGATAAAGTATAATCACAAAAGATTGCTTCCCAAATATCCCAAAATATTATAAATCTTATTCCGTTTTATTAAAATGATATTGTTTTGAAACTTAACAAATTTTTATAATTTATACATGTTTTCCAGAACTGCCAGTTCTATGACATGGCGAGGACATCGAGTGTTCCCATGTTATAGAACTTCCAGCTGTGGGAAACCTTTGTGTCAAGGGGATGGCCATTAAAATTCTATTACTTTTCTTTGACATTCATTGACATTCGCCGAGGTATGGCACTGGGTGGATAAGTCATGGCCGGGCGACACACTTCCCGATCGGGCTTGTTGGCGTGAGGACGAGACCCAGAGCGCTTGGGAACCCCCGCCGTTGTTTTTGTTGAAGATCTAGGAAGATCCGGCAGGCTGTTCGAGGTGGATTGCTTTTGGATTTGGGGAGTATTTGATCGCTTGTAAACATCACTGATCTGGTAGACTAACGGCTGCTGCTGCTGGGCCAGCTTGTGCTGGGGACCGCGAGACTGTGATCGCTTGTTATCGCCGCCCACGGCTCTCTTGGAGGGATCCATGCTGCAGCTTCTGCCCTTAATGGTGCTACAGGAACGCTTCCGTTCCCGCTCCATCTTTTGTTCCTTCTCCAGTTCGCGATCCTCCAAACGGCGCTGCCTGTTCTGCTTCGCCTGATTGAGGGCCCTGTAGTGGACGGTCTGGTTGTCGATGAGCATTTGGGTAACGAACTTGAATTGGTTCATATTCGTCTCGCTTTGAGCTGCCATTTCTATGGAGAAAAGAAATTACAGGTTACTTAACCAGAAAAACTTAAAAAGAGGTTAACTTAGGGTTTAAATATATAATAAAGAATACAGAACATAAACTCTGCAGTTTAATACTTACTGCTCGTTAAATCGCGATGGATTTTGTTGACCAGCGCCTCCTGGTTACGTATCTCCTGGGACAGCTGCTCAATTTTGGCCGCTGATTGCTCGAAACATTTACCCACCATTTTCTGCACGGCCTCCTTTACTGACTGCATGACATTGTCATGAATAATACTGAAGAAGTCGGTGAAGGACTCCTGCAGGTCGCTATGAGCATTGTGACTGGCATCGGAATCGGTGCGCATGCTTAATGTTTGGCCATCAGACTCTGTCCTACGATCTCTTGGGGTCGTCGAACGACTTGTTCCAGCTTCGAGACGAAAGCTCACGCTTCGCGAGGAGGAATCCTTGGGGCCCATCTCCGTGGAGGTGTCAGCGTCACTGGTATCCTTTTTGTGATGTTTTTGTCGCTTTAGGCCAGCATCAACGCTCTTAACTTTGAGCTTATTTCGGCCAGTATTCTGTGACCGACAACTGCTGCGTGAAGGGATAGCGTCCTGAACTCTATAGTTCCTTTTTACAACATTGTATTCGAATTTATTGTCCGATTTTGTAAAGACGTAATTTGGAATCATGATTTTTTTGACGGTATTTCAAATTGTAGATTGATTAAAAACTGTGCAAGAGGAATCATTAGATATTGCTTGGCTTAAATTTTAAAGATTCTTGAATTACTTCTTAATACATATTTTTTATAAATTATTTTAAGGCTTTCTGTGTACCTTAAATTATGAAAATAAGCCGGAACGTTGCGAATTTCTAAAGACAAAAACAATTGTTAAAGAATTCTTCGTTGTTTACCAATTTGCTAATAGCTTTTCAATTAAAAGTTGACAAATAATTTACCAAATCATAATTGCAAACAATTTGAACGCCGCCTGGCGTAAGCTTCTTAATGGATTTTTCTTCGTCCTTGCTTGTGCCGTGCCAAATGAAGCGAATGTCCTGTGGGGGAAAGTATTTTTCCGCTTCTGTCTCACCGGGAAATTTATTCGAGTGCTGGCTGGTCCTACGTACAACCAGTTGCCATAGTTTCCATCGGCCGTCGGGATGTTTACTCATGCGATTAAATATCAGGAAGTGGAGAATGCAAATTTGCCAAGGGGGTGAAGCTGTGGGAGTCAGTCAGTCATAAGGCAAACATAAACAGATTCGCCGAGGTTTGCATGGTAAATTTACCATTTCACAGACAATAATAATAACAATAACAATAGCAATAAATGGAATACCCGTTGGTTGTTTGCAGGACCCACAGAAACCAATATGTTTTCATTGTCTGCTGGGTTTTCGTCGCTCAATTTATCTGCCCATGTTGACTTTCCACTTTTCATTTTCCGTCAGTGACGTCAGCGGAGGCCACAGACAAATACCACATCATCGCAACAATTATAAGGAAAGTGAGAGCGTTTGTCCTTGTGTCCTTGCGGCCCCATTGTTCATTGGGGCGAAAATAAAGGAGGTTTTTCCAGCGCGTGCCGAGAAAATGAATGAAAATGCGAAAGACGCCCGAGAATTCGCCGCTGCCTTTATTCTGCTCTCTACACATAATTATGAAATAAATATTAGCTTAAACCAAATTGACTAAAACGTTATGCTCTATTAACTCTTATGGTCTACTTATGCCTAATAGGTTTTGGTTTAAGATGCTTGGACAAGTTTATCCACCATTACGAGTGGCTATATAATATACTAAATATATATATACACACGGATGATTTGGAATTTTAATGGCCTTAGCAGCTACTTAGGACCCTGTAGAGAAATATGTTTTAAATTTCCTCTAAATGGTAACACACACACACAAATTAGATCAGTCTGATGAGTAGATTACGAATAGGAGAGGTTGAAAATAAGCTTTTAAGGAGACTGAAACCCGACAACACTCTTAGAGGAGTCACAAAAAACTTGAATTGTTATGATTTTAATTGGAGGGTACAAAATCTATAATTGTTATGATGAAAAGAATATATATATTGGAAAATATTAACAAATTAGTAAATATTTTATTTAAAATTTAATTTAAAAATGTTCTCAACTAATTTCTTTTATCACATTTTCATATACAAATTTAAAACAAAATTGAAGTGCTTTTTATGGGGAGTTGTTATTCTGTGACACCCTAGAGATATATTTGCCAACTCCATCAATAGATTCTTCTTGATTTTTCTTCATATTTTCCTTAGTCTTAATTAAAAGTCATACAAATGCCTGTACTAGATAATGATGCATAAATATTTACTTAATCATAGATTGCAAATAGGTTTGGAAATTCGTAGCGTAGACTTGGCACACTTACAACTAGCGACTAGCTATGCCCCTACTTACTATCGAACTTATTGTCTAAGCCTCTGGTGTGCATTAGCTGGAAGGAGCTCCACTCTCACTTAGAGGAACTCCGCATCGCTGAAGGACGTGGGTCCGTGAACCGCAAACCGCGAGGGCATGCGGCTGCTGTGGGCCAGCTATCATACTTCGGACATGGCCGGCACGCTGACCACCTTGCTGGGCCTCTCACAGATGACCACACGGGCATTGGTCTTGTTGGTGGACCTTCGGCTGACTGTCAGCGAGGTGGTGAGTGTCCTCATCGAGTCGCAGCTGTTGTGTAGCCTTCGACCTACCGTGTGGCAGCGATTTTGCTGAGAGTTGTTGCGATATGATTTGCAACAGCAGGTGAACCACTTGAAGGGCGGAAAGCGACTAAAAATAAATAAATACAAAAATTTTTATTAAATATATAAATAATGAATAGTATACTTATTGAATGAAATTATTAATTAACAAATTTTTAATAATATTTTGAGCTCACCTTAGTGTCCTGAAGACCTGCGATGAGAAGAGACAGTATATCAGAGGATTGGCCGCTGAATTCAGCGGGGCCAGACTCTGGATGAATGTGGCTATGGCAATGTTGGTCTGCGAGTGCGGAATCTGACCAAAAACCTGCAGCAGATCGAAGATAATGTAGGGCGACCAGCAGATGATGAACACAAACACAATGGTCAGGGTCATCTTCACCGTTTTGACCTTGGCCCGAGGTATAATGCCCCGGGAACTGGCACGTCTTGCAGGTGCTGCTCCGAAGCCAGCACGTTCTGTAAGGAAATAAAAAAAAAATAATAAAAAAATAATTAATTAATTATAATCATATTTATTTCTCGAAATGTCCAACTCACCTGTGGGCACAAATATGGAGCCCTTGGCCCAAATGGTCTTCACTATAATCGCATAGCAGGCGGAGATGATCAGGGCGGGCACCGCAAACAAAGTGGCCGAAACCAGGCTCATGTACACCTGCCAGGCCATGGGTGATCCCAGCTCAATCCAGCACTGCGGATGCCCCTGGATGAGCTTCTCCTCGTACAAAACCAGGATGGGTAGCGAGAACAAGGCCGAGATGAGCCAAGCACCGGCCACTAAATGACGAGCTCGTTTCCCTAAAGGGAATAAATTTCAAGAATTATACAAAATATTGCAACTTTTTTAGAAAACTCTACTTAAGTTTTACTCCACATTTTTTAATACAAAAATAATTATAAGGACTAATTGGAAAATTCTAAAATTCTTGGACACATAATCGCATCGAACACGAAACAGCGCTTTGGCTAACAACATTTGCCAATTAGAAAACTTTGCCACCCGACTTTCTGACTTTGCGACTTACACGACTTTGAGAAGTTCATGGGATGTGTGATGGCATCGTATCTGTCGATGCTCATGGCCACCAGGACGTAAGTGGAGGAGTATGTGACGCACACCTGCGAGAAGCGTATGACCTTGCAGGCCAGGTTGCCCGCCCGCCAAGAAATCGTGATGCGCCAAATGATGTCCGTCAGCACGTTGAGTAGGCCCACAAAAAGATCTTTAAGAATTTGTTGAGAATTAAGCTAGAAACTGAACCGGAAACCTCGAAACTCAACTTACCTGCCAGGGCCAACTGCTTGATGAAATAGTTCATCCGCGACTTGCGGTTCTTGTTGATGAACATCACAAATAGGACCGCCGAGTTGCCCAGGACGATGACGGTGAACAGGATCCACAGCACAGCAAACTGTTCCGTCTGCAAGAGGAGAGAGAGAGATGAGAGGAGTCGGGAATGTGGTCACATTTCATTAAGCGCCTATAAAATTCATTGTCAACAAAGTGTTAAGAACGGAAATCACGCATAAAACTCAATTTAATGCTCCCCAAACACACACACTCTCAGTGGGTGAGACACACACTCACACGATGTTTATGGCTCTTTAAATAGCCATAAAAATGATAGAGCTATGAAGTCAAGGCGGGGTGAGCGGAGAGGGGCGGCCGACAGGATGTGCCAGCGGAAGTTTGCTCTTTTCCAGCTCAGTACTAACAAGACTAGGACAACACGAAGCCACCTACACATGCCACCAGCCATGTTGGAAGGGCAGACAGCAAACGTTATTCCTGCAGGAAATTGCTGCCAAGATTGAGGACCTGCACTCGCAGAAAGGTGGTTACCTTAATTCTTGATTTAATTATTTTTTTAATTCAAAAGAAAAGGTATTTTAAAAAAGTTATAATAAAAATGTTTATACCTGGTAGAATGATATTAATAAATACAAATATAATATCAATCATATTATAATCTCCATATAAATCCCCTTTTGTATTTCTTCCAGAACCTTTTATATATTTTATTTCTTTACAAAAATTTATGATATTTTTTTCAGTATAAAAATGACAGTAGAAATTCAAAAAAGTGTCATTCTATTAATAAAAAACGAAAGTAATATTAATTTCAAGGGTGGTATTGAGCATTCCCCGCTAATGTTACCGATAATGATACTCCAGGCTGAACCCCAAACCGACTTCCTTAAGGCACACATCCCCTGCGAAGATGTATGTTTTTGGAGCAAATTAAATTCATCTTTCAACGCGTCTCGCAGGACTCTTCAGGACTCGCATCTAGTGAAGGTGAGTTTGAATTATGGCCTCGGGTCTGTGTGCAGTCTGACGCCAACGCTCCGCATCGACGCCTTAAGGACGAGCAGCGTAAACTTGTCCCGAAAAAGAAGCAGCTGAAAAAAAATCTTGACAGTCTTCGTCCTTCGTCCTTGAAAGTGCTGCTCAGACCAAAGGCGCCTCAGCTTATGCTACAACTTTTTTGCGGCCCATATTTGCACTTGTTCTTTTTTCTTTGGTCGGCCTAAGTGCGACTCCTAAATATATACACACTATATAGTATATGAAAAGAGTAAGATATATCTCGTTCCGGAGACTGGATGGAGCCTGGACTGGGACTTGGACCGCTTTGCTGTCTGCCAGTTCATCATGTTGCGCAAATTGGCGCATAAATCAACAAATGAGCAAAGCGGCGGCTATTTTTACTCATTCTTGCCACATTCTGCCTGCCCCGTTTTTCATTATTCGCCGGTGTCGCATTTATTATTAAATGTGGCTACGGCTGAGGTTGTTTTGGTTTGTCTTCATTTGTTAATAGCAAATACTTTCTCTAAGCTTTGATTTGATTATTCACGCCAGAAACTGACTCGGCAAGTTTTTCTTAAAGCCTTTAACGACACCGTGTCGCAAGGTGTTTGGTGTTCCTTCCGTTTCCCAGCGTTCAAGTGCAATTTTCCAGCATGACTTTTCACAAAGTACCGAGTATATCTATTCCCCGTTTTGAGCCAGTCAGAACTTTTCCCGCTATAGAAAACTTTTTCCCATTTGATGTTGGCTCAGCTCCTATTTTTATTAGATGCCATTTTTTCGCACGTTTTTTATGTGTTTTTGTTTTTTCTTTTGTCGGGAAGTGTTGGCAAAATATTTGACTTAACAGATTCATATATATATATATATTTTACACTCAACGAGAACGAGAATTGTATCCATTGCTATTTTAAGAGTCTGCCTGTGGTTTTTATGAGTGGCTTTTAAAGCCATTCAAAGTCGAGAAGAGAAGAGTAAATCGATTTATTTATAATAATATATTTCGAAATGGTTCAATTTTCAACATAAAGAGATTTTTTTTAAATTTGCTTCCAATTAACAATAAGAAATACATTTTGTAAAAAATCTTGCAACCATGAATTAAATTTTACTTTATAATAAAATAAATACTTACACATTTTAAAGATTTATTTTAGTCACTCTTAGTTTTTATAGATTTTTATTATGTCCCCTGCTGCGGGCGCTATAAAAATGTAATAAATGGCGTATTGTAAGCCTTTTTTAATGATCGACCATTTCTGGTTGCTTTTTTTGCCCTTATTTACTCACGTATGTGTGTGGGTTTTTGCCCTTTTTTTTGGAAAGTCATTATGCCCTTTTCAATTTGGCTTTGCACCTCGAGGAAATTGCTTTTTTGCCAGGGAGAACATTAAAAGTGCGAAATTTAATTTCAGGGCAAAAAAAAAGAGAGAAAGAGCTTGAAGAATAGCACAGATAGGACCTCAAAGGGGCGGGCTTGGGCTGTGCCGAACCGTAAATCCTCATTAAAAGGCAATTCCCGCACCTGTTGAGCCCCGGAGCAACTTTATCTGCCGCAAACTATTATGTCTGATTATTAAGTGGGACAGCCATAACAATAGCAGCCACTTGGCCCTCGAGTGCCACGCGCTGCGTCAGCAAGGAGTCCTCTTCCGCTTCCGCTTTCCCACATACCCTTGGCCCATTGTGGAATGCGACTTTAAGTGCACTTTGTGCGGCTTTGGGGCTTGTCGTGGCTTTAAGCCGTCCTCTGCTAAGTCCCTCTCCTGCTGACAAATTTCCACTGCTGGCCGCGAATCGTAAAATGCAGCAACAAAGACAAATGGTTGGCCACCAACAAAAGGCAATGGGAAATTAATTTCATTTTGCAAGAAAAGAGCGCTTTCCCCGAGCATTTCCCCTGCAGCTGCGGCTGAGCTGTAAATCAGTCCAGTCCTTGTGGCCGAGAAAGGCACAGAAAGGCGTGTTGGTCGAAGTCAATGTTTCTTTTGAGATTGTGGCTGTAAAAATACGCTTCATAATATATTCTACAGAGGATTGAAAAGAAGAATTATTATATTTACAGAAATAAAAGGAAAAATATTTGTAGGTCACAGCTTAAATGAAACTTTAAAACGGGTTTTAATTATTAGATTTAGATTTAAAATTTAGAATCTTAGTTTGGTTATATCCCACTTAAACTCTATAAAAGAATTTGGTGGAATCTATAGCTTCTCTTGTCATATAAATACATATATTTTTCCAGCCCAATTTCTTCCTTATTTAATCAGTTTCTTGCCCAAATTTTATGCTTTCATTGACCTCGAAAAAAATGCCAAATTAGCTGATTTTATAGGACACTTAAAAGTTCGTCATACAACCACGTTTGGCCATAAGCTTAATAAACTTTTATTTTCGTTGCTCATATTTAAAAAGCATCCCCGGCTAAGGACACAGAGCACATGGCACTCGGCCACCATTGTTGTTTTTCTTCCTTTTCTTTTTTGTCCTTGTTGTTGGCAGCTTAACTTTTTATGTGTGTAGTTCCAGTTGTGTGTGTGGAATGTGTTTTGTTTGCCTGTTTATTCGTTTGTTTGTTTGTTTTCGTTACTCTTCGCACTTTTCAGGGCATTCATTAATAGCGATTACATTGTGCTTGAGTGCTTTGGCTCCGTAGAAGTTGCATAAAGTAAAATTAAATTCCATATTACGTATACGCAGCGTGCTCAGCCAGCAAATGGTCAGATAATAAGCATTAAAAGAAACTTTCAGTAAGCCAGGTCAACGAACTTGGGCAACTTGAGAGGCAGAAACGGATATATATGTATATATATAGACAACACAGCCCAGCAAGATTTAGGCTTGAAAAGATGACACTTTTACTCTATAAATCTCATAAAAATGTACAACAAATATTAGTGTTTCAAAATTTCCACTCTTACTTCTGTAAAACCGCAAAACTACAGCATATTGTTGACGAAACCGCACTTATGTACAAAACAACTCTTTAAGCCCAGACGTGTAGTGTAATCATCGCCATGGCGATAAACATTCATATGCCATACAGACCCAAGAAGGATACTTGAGCTGGCAGGATACGAGAGCGTATTATTTTGGCATAAAAACATGCATTTGGGTCAAGCCGAGCACATCAATCATGGTTTTTATAGTGTTTTCCTGCGTATGTTGCTTCCATTTCATGAACTGATCTCCTACAGCAAAGCCACTGGAAGTTAGCCCCCCAAAAATGGGACTGGTGACATGTAGGGAGGCGACCTCGACTGCGCTTTAATACGCCTAATGGCCAAACATTTTGTCATCAGCTGGCTTAAATCATCCCCCCGTTGGCCGTGCATATTTGGCGTTGATGTTGACACAAATTGAAATTAATAAAAGCTCGACATTATGGCCAAGGGGACACAGGATTGGGTTGGTTGCTGTTGTGTTGACAAACTGTTGAGTGGAATTTCGGCGCTGTGGAAATATGAAAAATGACCAAAGATTTGCCAGCGTAATTGTGGTCAGTTATGGCCACGTGCAGCTCAGAGGGTAGCTAATAAAGAACGACTGCCCTGACATAATGGCTATTTAACTGGCCCTTTTAGAATCTATCTTTAACTGGAGTTAAAGTCCATCTTGATATACACACACACCCCGAAGTATTTATATCTGCGGCTAATGAGAGATTAGTGAAACGACTCCCTTTCCCCCATTCTTCACTCTCCAGTGTGACCTACTAAGCGAGTCAATAAATTTTGCAGCTAAAATGGGAGAAAAAACGAAAATAGCCAAGGGCCAAACCTCAAATTGTTACGCCAGTGACTCGTAAATTCTGGGGTCAACAAAACACATTAATCAAATGAGTCGAACATAAATTTAGCTAGTTGGCCCAAAGATGGCCATAAAAGAAAAGTATAGATAGTCCGTCCGTCCAGTGGCTTGTTGTCGCAATGCAAATGTTGTCTAATATATAAATAAATTAGAAGACCAAACATAAATATGACTTCAAATGGCCTGATGTCTAGATAACCTCAGCACAGTGCAGGCTGAATTAAAAGTTGGCCCAAAATAACAAGGAGACCAGGAAAAGCTGGTGAACCAGACAATGGGAAAACATAGCAAAAGGTTCAGATACACGAAGAGAAAATGTATCTCTTAAAGGATGGATTATTTAAAACAAAATATTTTTACGGAAACTTGACTCTTGGTTCTTCAAGAAATAATACAAGATAAAAATAATAACAGAATAAATATTTAAAGTCGAAGGCAGAATGTATTTTCAACCTTCTTGAGCTACTTTTTTCATGTTAAAGTTCGATATAAACCACAGATATTTTTGCTTTTGTGTACTATTATTAACATGAGGCCAACGCAGGCAAACAATAAATACAAGCACGCGCCTAGAACTATGCAAAACAAATTACACCCTAGCCTTCGGGGCGAGCAAGAGGAAGCGGAGAATCTGCTGCGGTTGGCGGAAGTTATGGGGCCAACATGCATGTGTGTATCTGTGTGCGTGTGTGCCGAGCAATTTGCATAAACAACATAGGCATTTGTGTGATACGCACACCAAAAGTCAAGTCAGGCATAAATTTGAATATTTTTCCCAGCCATTTACCGCTTGAGTTGGGTTCCCCTTGGGCTGCCCCGGCGATAATTAACACATAAGCAACAGACACATGTCCTGTCGCCCTCCTCCGCACCCTCCTCCTGCTATTGCTGTGTGTCCCTCCGTCTGGCAATCATCCTCGTCTGCCAAGTGAGCTGAGGGACAGGGCATTAAGTAGCCATGCCAAATCGTTTTATTTGTGCGGTCAGCAGATAAGTTGACAGGCAATGCTGGGCGTCGAAATGGAAGTCAGATTTTAACTGGACGCAGCCTGTCAGTCAGTAAGTCGCTGAAAGTAAGCAGTTTGATATTCGCTAGCAGACAACTTGATTCGAGCAATGTCGTGAATATTGATCTTTGTCTGGCAGACCTCTAAGAATATCCTATTATTTAGAGACTAGTCAAGGACTCAGTTTCGGATTTTAAGAGATTTTTCTAGCCACATAAACATTATTTATTATTATAATTTCTAGGAATCCCCTGACTACTTAGTTATCTACTACAATTTAAACATTAGTTCTCCCTAACTAATTATTTTTTTGTAAGAACTAAACTTTACTTAATTAAATAAACTCTCGAAAATTGCACAAGACTTCAACTTTTCTAGTGCTAGAACTTCCTGTCCAAAAGAGCAATTCCCTTAATGTCCATAGACATCATTAGAAGCCTGTTGTCCAACTTTAGATGAACTTAGTACTCTCTATTCAAACTGGCAGCCGAAAAAAAACAGAGGACCAAACTAGATGGAAACTAGAAAAGTTCCAACTACAAACTTGGGACCAACATTCGTTTAAAGCGAGAGGCGGGCAACCCGGGTGTTGTGCTGTCTAGTGTTGATGTATCGGCTTTAACTATCCCACCAACTCGAAGTGCCATCCTTCAGCCCCCATTCCATCCGCAGGAATCCAACGAATTTAATTAACGTCCAGTTCCAGTTCCCCAGCGATTAACAAGAAGACAAGCACCGAACTCCGAGTTCCCAGCTCCGCCAAAGGGCCCAGAAAGAACAGCAGAACCTATCGAAAGCTAAATAAACTTTTTCTTAATTTAAAATTCCACAACTGGCACTTGTCAAAGGCGAGAAGCAGGAGCCGGAGATGGAGATGGAGGCAAAGACGGTGGGCACCCGGAAATGCAGCAGCTCTATGAGGAAGCGGATCGGACAACTTGGCAAAAGTCGGTCGACTGGAGGAAGGCTGCTGCCTCCTGCCTGGCAGGCAGTCAAGTGGTCTGGTGTCCCTGGTCTGGCGTCCGGACTACCGACTAAAAACTAGTCGCCAGAGTTGTTATTTCTGATTTTGTTGCTTCTGCAGTTTACAGATTCTTTCGTTTTTGTTATTTTTACGCTTTTACCGCACCGCTGTGGATGTGAGTTTTACACCTCGAAAAAAAATCCTTAAATAATGTTGTGAGCGAAAAAAGGTTGCTAAAGTAAGGGAGGAATATTTTGAAATAATTTGTTTTCTGTGTAGCTGCTGTAGCAGCACTTGGCGGCGGCTGACTTTGATTTCGTTTAAAGTAAGACCCGATTCCTCTGGCACTCTTTCTCTCTCTCCAGTTCCGGAGGTGCCAAGTCAAGTAATTTTGTGTGTAAATGAAAAGTGTTGCCATGTTCTGTTATGCAAATTGCTGCGGTTGTTGTCGTTGAGGGATTGCTGGGCCATGACTTTCGCATATAAAGTTTTAACGGGTCCGAAAGGGTATGGGCACGGTGTCAGTCCAAGCCCTAATGCCGCCATATGTACTTTATTTGCAGGGTTAACCACACACATGGTTAAGTCATTTGTAATGCTATTAAATCTAATTTAAATTACATTTTCAAAGAATTCAAAGATTTGAAGGTGTTGAAATTGATATTAGAGTTTAAAGACGATTTCTTTGAATCTTTTTTATTGAAAATATATATTTCAGATACCTTTTATTTATTAAAATTAATTTGTTTCATATATTTTAAATTAGTTTATGATAAATTAAATAAATATATTATTTTATTTATGTAAAATTAACGCTCCAGTTTATAAATTAGATGATAATTAAAAAAAGGCATGTAATTCTGCCTTTTAAATTGTTTTTTATTGATAATCAGGACCCTTTTAAGTTGATATTTACCCTATTAATAGTTCCTTTGATAATTATGTACTAAATAACAAATAAGAATTAGAAACTATATGAATTTATATATGAATTAACAATTGAATATCTGACTCTTAAATTGAGGCATAAACACTAGTCTTTTCAGTAAAATATATTTTACTCTCAATTGATATTTATTTCATTAAGTGTTCTTTGGGAAATATAAACTGGATTGGATACTCAGACGATTGTAATGTGTAATTACGATGCAAACGCTTGATTGAAAAAAGTTGTTGGCCATAAAAAGTGAAATTGTGAATCAAATGCAACACAGTAAATGTCCAACTATGCGAGCGTATCTGCGCACTGTGTGTGTGCTGTGCGGCGAGCTGGCATTATAAAGTGCTTTGTGTCAAAGGCAAAAATGCATGCCGTATACGTGATGTGCAAGCCAAATGCAAGCACGCACTTAATCATTTATGCACACACACACAACACACACCAATTGTGTGTCACATTTGACACTGTGCACGTAGATGGACGAGACTGTTACACGCCTTGGTGGAATCCTGCTTTTAAGTTTATTCGGGATCTACTTTAGTGGCAACTGCAAGGGCCATAAAAGCGAATTATGTGACAAATGAGGGTACGGGAAAATATATATTCCATATAAGGTTTAATAAAGGGATACACTATTAAGTAAATAATAATTTGTAAAGGAAGAAAAATAAATAATACAGCTATATACCATATGTATTTCCCCATTTAAACTATCACCAAATTTAATTATATAACTTATTAAGACTGATTTTAATACCAGATACTTTGCACATTAAAGAGGAACGAGGCCATGTAAATATAAAAAGTGAAAACATCATTAAATTGTTCATTTAATTCCCTTTTACCCATTAATAAAGAGCGAATATTAAATAATGTAAACACACGGAAGCTGTTTGGCATCTCTCGCGCCATTGGTGTCATGCAACTTGTGAATGACAGAGCCAATCGGAAAGGGGCGACCGAGAGGCGGGGCGGTATGATGTTTGTGCCAATTTCATCGAAATTGCGTAAATGACGTCGCCCATCGACCGCCACCACCACGCTTTCAATGCACCACCGCCTCCTCATTGCGCAGCACCGTTCCCTCAAAAACATCGCGTCTTTCTGCCACTTTGAAGCTTTTTTGGCGTGTACTTCCCTTACTTTGATGTGGCGTTTTCGGTCTGGTCTCCCCAGTTCGCGTTGCTGAAAGAAATTGTGCTCTGTGGTAGGTGTGTCTGCGTCGCGTCTGACATATGCAGCCCCTTCTCTCCATACAGATACAGATATATTTTAAGCAAAGCCAAAGAAATTCGGGGAATTTTCTAAGTGAATTTCAACGGAAACTGGATTTTACTAGGGGGAGAATTTACCTGTTTTGTTTAGCTCCGCTCAGGTAAATTCAGTGTGCTCGAAATAAAGCCCTGAAGGTCAGTTCTTAAAGCTCTTTATTCAGTCTATATATTATATTGAGATGCAAGTGGCATTCCCTTGGATTTGCCATTCAACGGGGTTTCACTTAATAAACACCAAATGCATCAGTCAGGAATTTGTTTTACTTAATTTTCCCAAAATGCAGACTACACACGGCAAGGGGTTTTAGATATTACTTTACTTTAACTTGAATTAAGCTACAAAATAATTATAAAATAATTATATATTTCGGTTTAAGCTGAATGTTACATTTCGTCATCATATGACTATATGTTTTATGTTGAATTTATTGCATCTTCTTTGTTGTTTTAATATGTTTTACCCTGAAATAAATATGTAATCATCCTTTAAATAAAATGACTTTAAATAAATAAATGTATCTAATTTTAAGAATTCTATTTTCTTTGCGTGTAGCCACCCATTTCAGCCATTTAATATAATTTCATTTAAAGCGCCGCACAATTCATAGCATACTTTGGTGCGTCCTGAAGGGCTGACCTACTTGCCAGGCTATGTAAATAGCTCAGTCTCAGACGATGGAGGGATCTCTGCCCCCCTTTATTCGCTCTCTCTTTCTATCCCTCTACAACTCTCTCTTTCTACTGACACTCTTTTTTTTCGCTACTTCCGCACTTAAACTATTTACTGAGCATAATTTCGCTGTTGGTTTGTCGCCTTTTGCATTTTCTCATTAAGCGCATTTCGCGCACTTGCACAAAAGCAGCTGGAGATGAAGCCGAAGATGAATGTTCTCTGCTTCAGCGAGGATTTCCCCTCATCCTTCCTGCTGCTGCCGCTTTGCATGCAGCTTAGTGTCGTAAAACTCCATACATTCTGCCTGCAATTATCCTGGCCCGGGGGTCATCTTGGTCCCTTAGGCGCGGATTTCAGCGCTTTTACGATTTGCATAATTTTTTCTCTTCTCTTTTTTTACGATTTTTTAAGTGCTACTCTAAGTGTCGTTCTTTTCGGTGGCCCAAATGCAGTCGTGTGTTTCCTATTACTTTCCCCTGCATTGCTCATACGCAGGGGTGGCCAGGAGCAAGCAAGCAAGAAGCGGGAGCTGTAAAGCTGTAATTGACTTGGGCTATGTAAAATTTATTGTGTGCACTAGAGCACTGGCTGCTTATGCATGCAAATTGTAATGATGCGCAAATGTAGTTGCTGCGGGGTTTTCCCATTTTCCCTACTATTTCCCCGCCATTTCCCTTTGCTGTGGCAGCCACACTCTGAGATAGATGCTGAATGCTGCCGGTTTTTCGAGTGCCATGTTGTGTTGCGGGCTGTCAACCGAAGTGAGTGGCATTTTGTGCTTATGAAAATGAAATTAAATTTTTTTGTTCAACTGCAGGGAAAGGGGGAAAAAGGCGAAAGGGAAGAGCGATAGCAACCCAGCCACGCCCCATTGTTCTGGCTCTTATCGCCGCCGCAGCTTATTGTTGCACAAAATGTCGCTTGATGTGTGTCATTAGGACAACTTCCGGAGAATGATTATAATGGTTGGGTATGGCAAGGCGAGTGGGCAAGTGGCCAAGTACAACACACAAAAGATATGTGTGTGCACTTATCTGTTATGATATATGCGGGTGTGCCTTCTCGACCTGAGTCTGTCCTCCGTCTGCTTTATTATACTTTTTGAACATATTTTTGTTTTCGTAACGAGAAAACCATTCCCTGAGCTAAAGGAAATATTTAGTTATTTAAATTTTAAAGCAGTTTTATTTGAGAAAATTTTTAAAGTGTTTATTAAATTTATAGAAAACTGCTAAAATATCAAATTGAATTGATAAATTCTCAAAACTGCATATAAAATAGTCAACAGAAAGGGGGATATTCCTGGAAAATAATAACAAAATCCATAGCAAAAAGCTTTATTAATTTCTATAAAAACTACAAATATGGTTGAAGCAATATTGCTGATATTGTCCTGGTTCTAGGATTTATTTATATTGCTTAATGGCCCAGCTAGGTTTTCCCATTAACCTGCTGGGTATGCTCTGTCAGCTGCAGCCTTAGCTATCGATGTTTGACTGTATCCAAAATAAAAATAAAACATACATTTGTCAGCAGTTGGCAATTCCAAGGAGGATTGGCCCGGGGCCTTTGTTTGCGCCTCGCTGATTGCAACAATAACTGAGAGTTTGGGTATGGATGCGCGGGAGTCAGGGAATCTGGAGCAGTCTGGAACAATCTGGGGGAGTCGAGGAAAACAAATAGCAGCTTGAAATCGATGCCGGAGGGTGGGGCTTGGTGTATTTTTTCATGAATTGGAGGAAGCTACCAAAATACCGACTTCGCACAGCAGGGAAAACAAATCAATTAGACGTTAAAAAGGAATCACAAGGAGCTAGCACCATCGCAACCACCTAACCGAAACCCACATGTGGATAGGTTTCCCTCCAAGCTTTTATTTATTTCGGGACCGGCGATCTCCCAGGACGACGCCCACTTAATGGTTATCAGTTTGGAGGAACGCTATTAACGCCATGTTGATTTATTGCAATTTAATTTGGTTTCAATTTGGGGTTTTCGCATCGGCGGCAAGTATTTTATTTCACAAATTATGTGCGGACACGACTGGGGCGTGGCAGTTGGATTTTGGCCGGACTCAGACTTGGGCGTTCTGCGTCCTGCGGTTATTTATGGCGGTTAACTCTCCCAGGAGGGGTGCTAGGTCCAGAGCCACAACCTCGGATCTCCAGGCCTAAGATTGATTGCTTATGGACAGTAAAAAGGTTCTTGGGGCCTTTAAAAGGAAGTTTACATTTTTATTTGATTTTTATGGTTCATGAAAAGCAGGGCATGTAATAAAAAGTTCTCTCTTTGCCGAAAAAAGAAGTCTTGGCAAACAGTTTTCAGCTTTTCCATTATTTTCCATCCATCTATGCTGCTGGCCTTCCCCTTTGGCAAATTTTTCCCGGAAAATGTAGACCAGACCGCGCTCACATGTTAAATGCGCCTTTGTGTATGCTTCACGTTTGTTGCAAGCCCTGCCAAAGGCCAACTTTGGCAAAGGTTTATTGATTTGCTGTTTAATATTCGACTTGAAAATCAACCCTTATCGCGGAGCAGGGGAAGGCGTAAAAAGTTTTCCCAGAAGTCTACCCCTTTTAATTGTTGCGCCGAGTTCAAAGTTCGAGCGTGACAAATAAACCAACAATTAACTTGAACACTCATTAAGTCAACCCCATCCATCGTTGGCTGCTTGAAAATATTTTGTGAAATTAACACTTCCATTGTTGTTCTCGTTTTCCCATAAGTTTATACAGAGCTCAGCCACTGACAAGCTGGCAGACGAGCTGGCAAATTATAACAATTAGTTGGTAAAAGGGAGAGATGTTTATTGATTTGGCCGGTCAAGTGACACTTTGGGGAATTTGAACAGTCTTTTTGTAGGGTCCATTGAACCCGTAGCTGAACCTTCGAATCTTTAGTTATCTGCTAGCAGAGAATTTGCTTGATGAGGTGCCAGGAGTCAGCCAAGCTGAAAAGTCAACAAACCTGTCCTGCGGCCTCATTATGGTTTGGCTTAAAGTGGCGGAAGTGCATTGACATTCAATGCCAAATGATATATATTTCTCATATTTAATCGAAAAACAAATAGAAGCGAAAGTGTTTCACTGAGAGAAAATGGATTATATGCTCACTTTATCAATGCTATCTTTTAAGACAAAAAGTTATATATTTTATAGAAACTTTTGAAAATTAAATAGAATATTTTGATATATTGAACTAGATTTTGAGAGTGCTTAATAGCTACAAGACAATAGCCTTCTACTTAAAAAAGAACTGAAAGTCCTATAAAAATATTAAACATTTTCTTTTAAATAGAATATTTTTTTTTAGGAATTTTTACGTTAAATATATAAATATATCTTTTAATATTGGGAATATACATTTCCCTATATTTTTTCTCTAACTGCAACCCCGTCACTAGATATTCCTGGTGGCAACAAATCCTTATAAATCGCTATGACATATCCAACTAACAGGCGACGTGCCAGATAAAACTCTTGTCAAAACGTATTTTATGGTCCTTGCCTGGCCCAAGGATTCGCAAACGGCGCAGAGGAGCCGGCAGAAGTCATCAAGAACCTGCGGCCATCCTGACCACGTTGCTGCCTCCGCTCGCCTTGCCTAGCCTTGCCTTGCCTCAACTTGCCTTAATAAAATTGATGTTGGCCGGGAACACAGTGGTCAGTAGTATTTGTACCAGTGACTGAGCCAATGGGCAAATAATGTTGTTAACTCATTTTTAGCCAAGTGTGCGCGCCGCTTCGGTCCCCATGGTCACATTTGAGGCCAAGCTCGTTGGCCACTCAAGCACTTGATGTCCTTGTGGGCATTTTGTTTTGTCAACATCTTGGCCGATGGGCAAATGTAATTAAGCCCTAAGACCACGCGTGCCAGCCGACTGGAATTATGCTTTAATTTGCGTTAAAGCTCGACAAGTGTGATTACACCTAAAGCATAAGAAGTAAAAATGTTTATCAAGTCTAGAAAATTAGCATAAAGAGGGTTTTTGTATAAGGTACAAAATGGTTTCCCGTTAGGGCAAATTTCTGGCTAAAAACCTTATTCTTTAATGAAAATTTTTGACTTGTTTTTTAGAATAGTTACTCTCTATTCCTTGGGAAATTCTTCTTAATCTTTTGTAGATTATATCTTACTTACATTTACAACTTACAACTTTGATTTCGTTTTAATTTAGATGTAGTGACATTTTTCCTCTAAGTGAAGAATCTTAGCATCGAAGCCGTTCCCACATATGTTTATTTACCGCCTCGAGTGCTGGGCAAATACTCGAGGCCTGGCACAATAAACAAGCAGCTCAGCTGAGCTCAGTCGCCCCACTGTCTCCTCCAGTCCTTGGGCGAATTTACTCGTGCAAGCCGCTTAGTGCTGTAATTTTCCCTACTGCCCATTGCACCCCATCTCAAGGCAAATTAAATTGCTAAAAAAACGCAAAGAAAGTGTGGAAAAATGTGGAAAACGGAGAAGTGTGATTTTCCCTACCAGCCGAGCCAGGCTCAACGGCTCGGTTAATGATGCCGCTTTGTGGCCACTAAGTGTTTAACCTTCCAGAATCAGTACCAGGTCTGAGCCGAGACCCAGACAAGGACACATGTCCCATATATATTTTACATGCGTCAAGTCTCGCCGTTCTGCTGCCTGCACATGCTTAATTTTCCTTGGCAAATAAGCTTAAGACAAATTTTTGCGCTAGATTAATGAGTTCTTGGAATTGACGCGCCTTCGGAGAATAATATTTGCAAAGGCAAAGGAAACTGCGGTGGGTGTGAAAAATGTTGCCTGCAAACAAGGGCTTATAAGTGAGGATTTTCAAAGCTTACAAAATATGCACTGAGGAAATAATATTATTTATGATTTATATATAGAAAATTCAATTGGAAATTCAAACCATTTATCATTTTCGATAAAGCTTTATGAACTTAATGATAGTAATATGCATATTGTTTTAATATTGCTTTAAACCACATTAATTATTTACAATTTATCTTAAATTAAACGCTATCAAAAATACACAAAATATTAACACGTAAATTTGATTTATTTTTTTGTATAGAAATTTTTAAAATTAAATTCTATTGAATTCTATCGACTAATCACTTTAAGCTGGCCCACTTTTCCTTTGAAGGCCAATTTAGCTGTTAACTGTTGTTATATTGGCAGCTGTTTGACTTTTATCAACATGCAAACATCCCTTGTTATTATTATTATAATTTTTTGTTGTTTCAAATATTTGCACTGGCCCCTAGAAAATGCCAATTAATTTTGGCCTTTGATGGTTACATTAGCCAGTTCACCAGGGTCATCATTGTGCTGTAGCTAAAATGTGTAATATTAATATATGCGACCACATGAGGTCCTGGCTAAAATTAGATGAATCACTAGCAGAAGTGAGGGCCGTGGCCGTGGGAGAAAGAGTCTCATTAGAGCATATGTAATTATGGAGTAATAAGCAGGACGCAATGTGTGCGTTTGAGTCAAGGATTTGCTGACACACCATCACACACCACCCACGGCTTTAATATTTTCTTCCCACGCATTTCCATCAATGGCCAAACAATGTGCGGCTGCATAATATGCTTTCATTTCCTCCGGCTAACAAACAAACAAACATCAAATGGCGTAATGCCTTCCACTGAGACCTATTCGGCACTGTAAATAAAACTAGTTAAGACCACAAATAAATGATATCAATATCAACATTAAAATATAATTTTATATTACTTTATAAATAATATATAAAAGTTATATATTATATAAAATATTATCAAGGATATTCGTCCTGTGTATTCGTCTATACGTGCCTCAGTATTCGTTTTGTTTGGTTTCCGTTTTTATGCGTCGTCTAATGCCATCAGATCCCCCTTTCTCGGTGCGTTTATTGAACAGCAATGCAGAGTTGGCCATGGTCAGCACTTTGACACTGACCAGCCCAGCTCCCCGTGCAGTTGTAATTGGCATACATATCTGTGTCGGGAGCGAGCTTAATGTCTGAACCCTACCAACCTCATTGACCTACCACCCACAACTTTAAGGTGTGTCATGTAAGTACTTTCAGCTAACATCTTAAACACGATGATTTACTTGTGTAAAATGGGTGTTAACTGGGGATTTTCGGGTATGGAAAAAGCAATCATAAGGCGAGGAAAAAGATGACCGCTGGTCAGGCGAAATCCTCAACTAAGCCATTTAAATTGCAAATCATGTGAGACCCCTTTTCCAGGGATTCGGAGGGCACCCATAACCCTATATATACACACACACACGGGACACACACGGCATTAAAGAAAATATTGCCGGTTCAGTGACCTTTTCATGGCAACATTTTGCCACGGCTTTCATCTTGTTATTTTATTTCGCTCTCTGTGTGACAGATTATCTAAAGCAACTTTCGTTTTGAAGTCCATCAGACCTATGTACAATATTTTTTATTTATTTTTCATTTGTCGCCAGTTGTCAAAGGATTTTTAACGGGGGTTAAACTAGAATTATTCAGAGTCGACGGTGTCTAAAAATAAATATTATTTTGAATCCTTTTTATAAATTCTAGGTGTGTGAGATTTGGATTGAATTGGGAACAAACCCTTTTTGATATTATTTATATATAGAGATTGCTCTGGAAAATGTATTTATGATAATTTGTTAATTTAAAAATAACTTTTGGTGTTTAAAAATAAATTAAGTTAAGTATCATATTAACACTTTTAGTCCTTAAACTCACACCAATAATTAATTTATTTATTATTAAAAATTGTTTGAAAATAATATTGCCAATGTTTCCTCTCTAAAATAAGTTAAGTTAAGTTCATAAACTCTATCGCAATAAAGCTAAGAATCAAGGAATATATTATTTATTTATTCCAGAACTGAACTATAAAAACATCAAATCAATATGGCTTAGTCGAGTCCCTGGTAGGCCATGAGATTACTGTCACTTTAGTTTCTTATACACAGCGAGAGATGGGGAGAGACGAAACCCTTGACATTGCTCTTTGTCAACCAAAGTGGCATATGGTGCTGGCGCTGGCAAAGCCCAGCCAGCGTTATTTGCGACGCTTTCTGTGGTCCTGGAAGGGACTGACTCATTTAAATAAACCCGAATTTATGGCGCACACATACGCACGCACGCACTTTGAGTGATTGGGGCCGCTTAAACTTGGCTCACATGGATTCGGGATGCCGGCTGTTGCCGCTGCTCCTGATGCTCCTGCTGCTCCTGCTGCTGCCTGGAAATTGGCTCGGTCGAGGGCTACTTCCGTTCCAACAATGGTGTGATTTATACGATGAGGGCGTATGGAAATTTCATTACATTCATGACAATCTTTTTTTTATGGCAACCGAAGAAGGAGCAACGAACGGAAGTTTAGTTTAATCGAAGTTGTTGTCACGATCTGGCGGAACCTCTGATTGATTGCCCCTCATTGATAAGGTCTGTGTGTGGTCTCCCTCGATATGCAAATCGGAGAGAGAAACTTTCTCGTCTCTGTCCGTCTTGAATTTTCTTAATTTTCAGCTGCCAAATGACATTTGGCGTTTTATTGTTTGTCGCTGCTGCTTGGCTGGTTTGCCAGCTTGAAATTAAGTTTACCCAGTTTGCCCGGTTGGATCGGATTGCTGTTTTTCCATTCAGAAAAGGCGAAATTGCACCAAATTGAAATTTGTAACATCAAGCAACAAGCCAGGCAGCTGCGTCTCTTTGACCCCTGTTCCCCGGGATTGCCATTGTTTGATTTCGGCAAAGGAGAAGCTACCAAAAAAATAAAATCCTTCCTCCTTGCAGTTTGTGGCGAAAACGAAAGTCGTTGTTGACTTCTTGGCAAAAAAAAGTGCACTTATACAAATGTGTTGCTTACATATGGTATTATTTTAAGAGTCAATGAAGAAGTAAAAATAAATTTTATGTATGAATCAGTAAGCTATTTAATTTGGTATTGTTCTCAAGAGATTAATTTTATTTTGTTAAGTCATTTTTGAAGCATTTTGAAATACTACATTTTGTAGTTTTTGTTTAATTTTTAGATAAGGGTTCATTCTGTTTTTAAAATTTTTTTGTAGCTTCTTTCATAATGGCTCAAGATTTATTTCAAAATATTATAAAACTCTAATCTAAATAGGTTTTATATTTATACATTCAATCTTCTTCGCAGTGTAAATAAATATTTGTTGAAAATCCAATTTATCTGGAAAGTTCTATTGCTGCAAACATCATTTTATAACGCAGCTAAAATTCTATGCATAATATAGGAATCAATATGGACAGCTGCTTCTCAAATTTAAATAAATAAATTAAGTTTGGCTCAAATATTGCCATTGCATTTGTTTTTGGTCATGATAAATATAAATATACTTTGTTGCATTCAAATTTGATACAATTTTGCAAGCTTAAAAGCAGCTTTAAAAATGGGAGTTAATTAGAAGGATACCAATATCGAATATCATTGAGATACCTAACCTAACCTATTGCTGATTTTATGACTAGGTTTAAGTTATAATATATTTTTATTTTATGTTTTATTTAATGTATTAAAGCAATCATTTTCACCTAAATGCTTTGGCAATTAAATTCGATTTTTAAATATCTATTTCTCTTGTCCCATTCCACTCCCGTTACCCATTCGATCGAGTTACTCAAATATTAAACTCTTTATCTGGATCCCATCTGCTACATCGATTTCCAATAAAAAACTAAGTTTGAAAGAATATTATGGGAAAATCATAGCTCTTTCTCGCACCCACCTCGTAAAAGTAGAACGAATTTAAATTGTCCAATTCGCCTGGGTGGCTGGATGAGGAGTTGCCGACGCCGCCGCTGGCTGCTTCTAAGTCGTGACTTGGCGCCGCTGTCGTCTGGACCATTGTGGCCGCTGCTGACGGGGTCGTGGTTGTTGTTGCTGTTGTTGCCGTTGCTGGCGCCAGCATCACGTGTGATATCGCAGGTGTGAAATATGTCAGATTAACTGCTCCCAATGTGGGCGCTACTGCCACGCCCATGTCCAATCCGCTGCCGCTGGCATTGAACGCTCGCTCCGTGGCCGCCGCCGCCGACGCTCCCGAGGATGAGGCGGTGGACTCCGAGGCGGAGGCCAGGGCGTAGTAAAGGGAGCTATCGAATAGCCTTAAGTGCAACATTCTGATTATAGCGCGACGGTTCAGTCTGCCATTATGCCTGTAATGAGCAAATAAACAGTGAAAATTAACGTGGAAAATGGAGAAAGAAAATTACAAAGTGTATTTAAAATATATCTCGAGATATATGTATGTTCTGACCCGAGCCGGGGAAGGGAGCCTTACAAATGCTTAAAAACACATAAATCCCAAATGAAAAGCTGCGTAATAAATGCTTTAAGTACTTTACCAGCCAGCCGCCAGCAAATGCAGAAATATTTGCTTCAGTTAACATGGCTTTTGTGTGTAAATTTCAGGACCCAGCAGGTGCAGGATTGTTGGCCTGTTATTAATATCGCGTATACGCCGCGTGCGCCGGTTGTTTTTCGGAGGGTTGATGTGCTGCGCGTTGAGTTGCTTAATGGAAGCTTGGAACTTGATTCCTTTCGGAATTTGTTATCGCTCGTAAGCGAACACCAACACATCGGAATGATACTGACAGCAATTATCCTAACTTCTATTGTCACAAAGAGCTACACTAGGAAAATAATTTGTATTAAAAAAAAATCGGGTAAAAATAAGAATCACTTTTCAAATTCATCTTTAGTTCTTTCAATCTGAATTCTTATCAGAAAAAATATAAATTGATATTGTAACGTTTTTAAATTCAATTTAAAAAGAGAAACAAATTTTAAGAAATTGCATTTAATATTTTTAGCGTTAAAACTGATTATAATATATAATATTGCAAATAATTATTAGTTAATATTTTATTCTGAATTTTTAACAATGATTTTACACATTTAAATATTAATTTTAACTGCTTTAATACTTTAAATATATTTTATAATACAACAAATAGACCTGAACAATTAATTTTAATTTTATTGTTGACTTAAACACTTCTTATTTGAGTTTTATTTTCTGAGTGCAATCGTAGAGCTGCTCAGTGATTTGGAATAATTTATGACACTAAACGCGTGTCAAGTAATACCCCAAAAACGTGTCTTTAATTGAATTAAACAGCCACGCACATGACTTGACCCCTCCGGACAGGAATTCCAACAATTAGCAGCCAACAATAGACATTTAGACCCCCAGATAGCACCGTCACGTCGTGGGTTGGCAAACAAAGGAGCTCCAAGCTGGTGAACTTTGCCATGGCACCTCGGAAATTTATGCATGCATATGTGCCCCATGTCTGGGTTACATATATCCCCTCTACATCTATACTGCCCCTGTTCGTTGCTCTGTGGCTGCAACTTTAAATTGATTAGCCGCAACTTTTTGCGAGAGGCCCTCTCGAACGACGTGCCCGAAATGCGCAAATAAATTTTCCTTTAAAGTGCCAAACACAAAAAAAAGGAAACTTTTGTTCGGTGCAGCCAGGTATTTTGGCCACTAATGCGAGCACGCAACTATTTTGCCAATGATTTATATTAAAAACACAGACGCACGCATCCGTCTGGGTCGCCTCCGCCTGCCTGCCAGCCAGCCTGCCAGCCTTCATTTCTGACACATTCAATTTGGTCGAGGGCACAGCTGCTCCTCAGCGGGATAGTTTCCCTTTTCATTTTGCATTAATTTTGTGGGAGGAGGAGACAGGAAGATGAGCACCACATGTCGCCGCTTTGGCTTTTGTAAATTTATCATTAGCCCCGCCCTCCCCGAAGTGGAGTTTGTAAAATTTCATAAAATGTTTCGCTTCTATGTTCTATCTTCTATTCAATTAACTTTCCAAATTTGTTAGAAATACCTAAGTATTTATAAATTTTACTATTTTATTTTTATTTGTTATTGTAATTAATTAATTATTGTAATTAATATCATCTATACTCCCTCAATGAATCAACAGAAAAAGTAATTGAAAAACTAAAAAATTATAACACCCAGACAACTTGTCGATTGCCCATGGAAAAGCCCGTAAGCCCGGTTCCTTATTCATAATATTTACATATGTAAATGGCTTAAATAGACCTTTGAAGTATTTTTGGCCGGCGAATCAACCCATTTGAGCTTTGCATAAGTTCGTCTTGGTATTAAAGTTTTAGGCCGCTGTTAATGCGCATTTAATTTGCATGCAAAATAGCCGAAAAAGGAGTCTAGCCTGTGGATACACCTCCTCACACCTCACTTTGGTCTCAAATCCCGACTTCTTGGCCTTGAGAGAAGAGAGAGAGAGTTGGGAGGTGACAGGGAGAAGTGAAAAAGAAGCTGAATTTGATTGACATATTTTGAGTAAGCTGTCAGTTGAGCCAACACTTTTCTTGGCAGCGAATTGACTTAAGATACTGCCATTGGCATCTTTTCTACAGAATTGGCGCTAAACCCGTCGAGCAGCATTGAATTTGATTGTGAAAATCACAGAAGCGTTCAAGAGGATTGCAATATAACAGCAACAACGAGTTGATCAACAATGAAAGGTGTGTCCTTAAGGCATCGAAGTCGAATCTGAAAAGTGAGCATTTCCTAGGGTTTATTTTAAACAACTTACTTTTGTATGCAACAAAATTTTAAAATGGTTACAAATTTAACTAAAAATATAATTTTTAAATGTAGAAAGTTTGTTTTTAAATATTTAAATTATATTTTCAAATTTTGAAATCTAGATCTAAAATATTTAAAATATATAAAAAACGAGAAAAAAGGTATTACATTTTTAAAGAATTCTCAATAATTTTTGTCAATTTTATTTCTAAACATTTAGAAAATTTTCCTTTGTCTTTTCTTAATCCCTTCAAAGTCCCAGTCAAAATATTCAGATGCAGATTTTGATCCTTCTGCTGAAGTGTTATCTGTGTCTTGCAAATCTCAGCTCTAAAACTTGGCACTGGACGCTGGCCTTTGTTTGCTGCATTTATTTCTCTGCGAACTTTGTGCAACGTTGCGTATGAGTCATAAAAGTCAAAAGCATCTGGCTTTTGTTCTTCCCGAGCCACTTGCTGCATATTTATGTTACGTTGTTGTTCAGTTTCGGGAAAGGACGAGGACATTATATAAACCATTACGCTGTCTGCCCCGGAGTCACTTTTAATGTTCTCCTCTGTGACAATTGTGGAGCACATATTGCTCTGGGACGGGGCAAATGGCGTCGTCATGCTGCCTCAAAATGAAAAATTGATTTCACAGCGGAAAATATGGCAAGGCATGGCACTAACTTTATTGGGTCACTCAGTCCAGTGGCCAGTTGGAGCAAGGTTCACCCCAAGAGCTCCTTGCGTGCCTTTCCCAGTCCTTCTCGTTATGTTTATGGCCTGGACAATGCACGCGGCACGATTCCCTGCCGTATGCAATTGCAGTTCATGGCAATCAGCGGCATAAAGACCAAAGTTTAGTATTTCATTTCAATTTTATGGAGCGTAACGCCTGCACAAAGGATATAACTTGAGATTGAGCGTGGAAACTTGGTAATAATATACTAGACAGATTCATTTTCATTACGCCTGCATTTGGCTCACATTCGATACCTTGATTACGATCTAGGAGCAGACTAATTGACAATTCGACAAACCATTTTCGGGGGCGTCTCTAAAAATCCACTTAAGACGCGCCCCCATCCGACTCTTAAGTGGCCACTAAATTTAAATCTAAATGACAGACATAGTCGCCCCCGAAATACTGAAAATATACACGCAAATTCGAAATGGTAGCCGAAACTGGATATCCAGGCTCGTTTGGTTGTCTCGCAGTGCTTCCCAGCCGTCGTGTTTCGTTTTGTTTTCTTAAATTGTAAATAGACGGGGCGAGCAAATTGAAAAGTTGCAGGCCCCGCCATGGAGGAGGTGTGGCCAAAGTGGCAGGTGGCACCAGGGTACCAGGAGTGTGTGTCTACAACTTTTGTGGCCCCATCGGAATGGTCTCCGTTGGCCAAAAATGCCGACTCGTCTTGGCAAACGTGGCTGCGATGCTACAGTGGAGCATGCCATGTTCAAAAATTAAACTATTGTTGGAATTTCTGAAGATTACTTGGCTAATATGGGAATAACTATGGGAATAATAATATGGGAATAAAGTAGTGGTAGTTTTTTGAGTTGTATGTTAATCTTCTTTTAAAAAGTTTAAAACAAAAATAACAAAAGAAATCTAAAATAATTAAAAGGAATTTTTCCATTTCAAAATAAATATAAACAAAATAGAAACTAAGGGGAATCTTTCTAGTTAACTATATTTTAGTGGTCATTAAAACTTCAGAAACGGTTTATTTAATTATATCTAAAATATGTAATAGTCTTAATTTAACTTATTTTCAGATATTTTTAAAGCATTTCCATTTACATTCTATTTAAATACAATTTTATCAACAATTAACCTTTAATATTATTTATTAATTTTTCTTTGCTAAGGCAACCTTGCTTTCAGTTATTTCTTTTTATTTTCTCAAATTTATAGTTTCAAAAAGAAAGGAAAGCCACCGTGCAACTCTTGGCAGCGGCGCCATTGAATAGCATTTTATTTTATTATTGCACACAGCATGCTCGCTGGCTGCTTGTGTATTTATATTCAAATTTGTAGCACCTGTAAAACAGTTTGCGAAACAATGAAGACGCCGCCGCCACCGCCGCCGCCGCCAGACGTCAGTGAGGGAATGTCAGCTGCTGCCCCTTCTTAGCCATCAACCTTTTCCCGGGGAAAGTTACACAAATGTAAATGCGGGGGGCGAAATGGCGTCAAGACATTTGCCACACGAGATTAAGTCTTCCTCGGCCCGGTCCATGATATGTTTAAAGTTTGACTTCTTATCGGCCAGCCAGACATTATGAATGGAACTCAGCGGCAGGGACGACTGGCTGACTCTCTTGAAGGCCACGTGCTGGAGGTGAGCCCGAGTTAAATCCAGAGCCTTAGACATGATTTTCCTTTTGCCTAGCAATCAGACAAAAGGAAAAGTTAAGAGAATTGCGTATACGACGCGTTGCCTTGACACCTTGCGTGGGCAGCTGAGAGCTCAGACGTGTGGAGGAGCAGCCGTGCCATTTTCTGTTTTCTCTCCAATATTTAAGCAAGAACAATACCATTTATTATGAGTTTATACAATAATTTATAAACACTTTTAACCCCGTCGTCTATCTGTGTCGTCTGTCTGTCAACTTTTCCAAATATGTGAACACACTCTTAGGCGTTTGATTGATTTTTGGCAGCAAGACCAGAGTGACAGGGCCATGAAAAGTGATATCTGCATAGTGTTTTGGTGTGTCTGGCTAAGTAGACTCTTCTTCCCCCATGTCTTTGTTAATTGAATGTCTTTTAAAAAGGCAAATTTTACACATATTTAAATTTATTTAAAGCCCAATCATTATCTTATTCATACATTTCGCTCAGTGTGGGTGTCCAGCTAAAGGTGCGAATAAAAACACCGTAATAAATTGGCCAAAATAATTAATTCGAATGAAATAAATGCTGGACTCCGAAGCTGAGGGTTGGGGTTAAGTCTATTAAGTCAATTATAAATAAATTATGCTGCCTTCAGCTCCTACCCCCAAAAAATCCAGCTGATGCTGGCGGAAAAGTAATCGCCAAAGTGGATGGAGAGCCTGTTAATTAGCCGTTGGGTTGTGGGGGGGAAAATGGTGAAGGAACCCCGGAATTCTGGCGGGAAATTATTATTATTTATGCGTATTCCACAAGGCGTAGCTGCGCATTGCAAGTAATTGTCTCTCCTGGCGAATGAGTTGTGAGTGTAATAATAAATTTCCATTTCGGTCAGGCCCCAACCGCTCAGAGGTGGAAATCCTTCAGTTGGCAAAACAAAGGACTAACCTCAACGCATTCAATATTCTAAAATATTCAACAGCCAAATCACTTAGTTGGCTATCTGCTGATGGCTCTTCTCCTAGTTGGCTAATGAAAGTGAAAGCCAAATGCCACGAACGTTTAACCGCAGCCCAGTGGTGTCTGTCAGTCTCTCTCTCTTCAATGTCTCTTTCTATTAGATAAATGCAATTATGGGAATAATAATAGTACTCAATTTACTTAGTTCTCAATTTGATATTATATTTTTTGCTTGTAGAAAATATTTTTAGGATTTCAATAAATATTTCAATAAATCCTAAAAATATTTTCTACAAGTTTTCGTTAAAAAAAGGATTATTAGCACCTTCACTGACACTTCACTTATATTACCTAAATTAATTTGACCATTGTAAGATATATAAATAAATATAAATTAATATGCATAGCCCTTATGAGGATTTCCTGGACCCATTATTTTGTTGGCAACTGTTTTCGCTAGTAATACGTCAAGAGAGGATAAATTATGCAGCACGCATACACTGCTAACTGATGTGAAAGCAAGAATTTTGAACTTGGCTTAATTGGACGCAAATGCAGAAAATAGAAAATGCCGCAACCACAGTCTCCCAAATCCCTGTGGCAGTGATGCTCAATTTGTGTTTGAAAACAATATATTTTTAGCTTTCACATGTAAAATAATTTAAAAATTATAATAAAAAAGTTTTTAATAATAAACATGCCTTAAAAAACCTCTCGAGTCAAAAATATGCATGTAATGATTCCTTATCAATTAGGAATTCTAAAGGTTTCAATGGTTTCCTCATCAAGTGCTTCCCCATTAAAAAAGGACCTTACTTTTAAGAGTTTTTATTCATACATATAAAAATAAGCAAGTAAGCAGCTTCTCTCGTCAGCGAGTGTCCTGTGGCTTCGAGGACTTCTTAAAAAGCGCGTGTCACGTCGCCTGGAGGTTGGCTGCTTCGATGCCTATGGCCCCCAGGGGCCGGCGCTGCTCGTTAATTAATCAAAATACTGCTGAAGAGCAAGCTGCTGTCAGCGGGCTGGGGCTTTCCCTGGTCATCGAACCGGCTGCCGCCGGGAAATCTGTCGCTTGTATGGGCAAACAATTAGAGTCACGCGCCCGGGTATTTAATTAAAAGCTGAATTATGCAGCGAGTGCTGCGGCCAGGAAGTGTCCAAAAAGCCACTGAAGTCACAGCAGCCAATGAAAAGCAATTATACTTCCAGTGCAAATAAAACTGGCAGCGGCGAATTGAAAATTTGCGAAGGGAAATCAAAGTGGGCACGGGGCCAGATGAGCAAACAAGTCAGCGGCAGACAAGTCAATAGGCGGCCCAAAATCTCTCTTTTACAGACGTAAAGGAGAAGAGGGAAAGAACGTAAAAGAGATTGACACCTACAACGTCGATTTCAATCAGCCGCCACACGTGGGCCACCGGGCAGCGTCGCCGCCACCTGTAATTATAGGAGTGCCCCTCGAGGGGCGCGGGACAAAACACGCATTTTAATTTCACAGAACGAACCAAGTTGGAAGTCAGAAGGCGCCAACTTAAAGACTTACTCAGCGCGTCTTTTACGGATGCAGAGAAAGAAAGAAAATATAAATAAAAAAGCAAAGAAAATTTATCTTAAAGGAAGATCTATATATATTTTAACCATAAAATATATACATTAATTTATATTTTAAAAAAATATATTAAACACATATGAAATATACCCTATGATTGGTAGAAAATATTTACCTTTATTAACTTTATTTATTAATTATTTTTCTTGTCCGGAAAAAGATTCTGATACATCTTCAAGTACGACATTTGCTTTGGTCCTTTGAAAGGTAAATTTTAATTTTTAACCAAATTTATTCATTTTAAATTCATTCAAAATTATTAACAGTCTCTGATTTGTTTTCGTTGTGGATTTCTGGCAAATGTTGTCAATCACGGGTAGGCGTTAAGACGGTTAGGCTTCTGGCGGGCAGGTCGCAGACATATCACAAATCGCTCGAGTGTAAAATAATTTGTCTCGATTCCCTTCTGCCTGAATAAAATCAATAAACGCCGCCACCGCCAACAATCGCAGCAACACACAAAATGTCAGAATGGCAGAATGGCAAGATGCTGCAAATGCCATTTTCGGCAATCAGCGCAAAGCAGAAGTCCGCCCCGCTCTCTCATTAGACCAGGCACCTGGCGGTGTCAGGTGAGCGCAGCAGGAGCTGTAGCTCCTCAGCCGCATAATTGCGACGACTTCTCGCTCTCGAAAATGCTTAGAGGAGTCTGGGAATCGCACTTCTAATGCCTGGCACGTTCGCCGATGCTGTGCTTACTCCTTTCATGTGGGCTCGGGCCCAAAAACACACCTGAGGGGTTTGCATAAAGGACCAGGTGGAGACACCTTTGATTGCAGCACTTTGTCCTCACACACGCACACAATCAGCAGATGTAAATACAATTGGGCGACAAGTGTACATGACTTTTGCAATGTTTGCCCTAAGTACTACTCGAAAATGTCTTCCTTGGAAGTTTAAAACAAGCTGCTACTTTCATATTTAATGTACATGCTTCCTGTAATTAGTTTGAAATGTTTTCTTAAAAAGTTAAGTGTTTAAACAAGTTTTTATTATTTTCAATATTTTTCTTTAACATTTAAGAATATTATTTCCAAAAGAGAACAAACTAAACAACTTTAACTGAACTATAAAATTAAGTTCCTCTATCATCACATCAAATGTATATTTCTTTGATCCAAATCATAAACGAAATATATCACGTAATATGTTATATTTATGGACTATTCATGACTCAATATCTAGATTGCATAAAAGCCAGACAATAAAGTGAATAATAAAACCATAAAAGGCAATGGCTATTCTATATCTGAAACTCAAATTAAAACCAACGCAAAATATATCCCAGACTTTTGTTGTTAACAAACAAGGACAAAAGGTTGTTTGGGAAAGTTTCGAGTGACGCACTCCCTGTAGCGTGTTATTCACTGACTCATTATTCATAAGTCACTCTCCTGTCAATCTTTCCCATCGATTAGCGTCAGAGATTGAAGCTTATGCATTCAAGCAGCTGCACAAGCTCCTGGCTGCTTGCTGGCATCCTTCGAGCAGCCAAAGTGCAGCCCCCAAAAATTCGCAGCAAAAGTTTCTGCATTTAAATAAGTTGCTGAAAAGTTTATTTGCTGTCGATTTCACGAATATATTTGGTGTCAGAAATGGAAACAGTGTGCAAACCACGAATTATACGCATATTCAAAACTTTAAATAGAAATTGCAAACAAATTGGATTTTGCTGGATTTCCAGGAATTTATATCGGAATATGATATCCAATCAGCTAATTTAATTATGTATGCCACTGAATGGCACTAGAAATTTGTGGGGCCAAAAATAACACTGCTTTTGGTTACTTTATCTATTGTTTATTATTATATTTGGCACATTGCGTGGGATGCATTCCATTTTTGGTGTGTGAAAGCACACCCACGCTGTGAGAGGCAGAACAAAAAGTAACATCATCTTTATGGCCCGGCCAGCTGTTGTTATTCTTTGGGCCAGTTATTCAACCTGTTTACATGGTGTCGCCATTATCGCTTATCAGCCTGCCTACCCCCTTTTAGGCCTGTCCAAAAGCGAGAGAGGCTAATTAGACAGTTGGCGATAAAAGGACTCGATAAATTTAGCCCTGGGCCCATCTCAGATTTATGGGACATTTGAACTTGACTTTGCGGTGAGTTTCTGCAAAATGCGGGTCAGCGAATAAGTATAATTGAGAAATTTCCAAGGATTAAGTTAATGAAGTATGGTTAAGCAATGCCAAATTTATTATTAAAATAAAATATACGGGTTTAGCTTATAGAAATATTTAATTATTTGTTACTAGCTTTTTCATTACTCCTTATTTTTGTAAAATGTATTCTATAAGACTTGTGTGAACTACGTGCTAAATGTTCCACTGAGAAGCTTAAAAAATTATTAAAAAACAGAAACAAAGAGCAGAAGAGCCATGTCACGTCCATATGCATTTTAGCTCATATATAAATGATATCTGATTAACAAGACTAATGGAGCTGATAGCAGCACTTTAACCCACCCAGGCACTTGTGGCTCTCAAGTGTGGTTAAATATGTGAAATAAAATAAATTACACCTACTTGCACATGTTCAGATCACGCTGGTATTATAAATGGCAATGTAATAACAGTTAAAAATTATTGAAATGTCAGAAGCAGCGATTTATGCATAATTGCATGGCCAATAAATCGGATGAGGAGCCCGTTAAAATGTCAGCGACGATTATATTGGCCTCCAGTGTACCGCCTCTGGGATAATTAAGCCGCCTGACTGACTACTTGAATTAAAAGTAAATTGTTACGTTAAAGCCTTTCGGGGTGGAGTGAGTTGAGTGTGTGCCGACACATCATTAAAAATGTGGTGAGCTCGGCAAAAAAAGAAAACAATCTGAGATGGAGAAATCCTGCGGCAGACAGGCCACCAGACATAGCCGTATGCGTATATACAGAATTATTTAGACAGGCAGTCAGCACATTAAAGGTAATCACAATATTTATGTGCGTTTAACGAGACATTCGGCAGGCGAAATTGTTGAAACAAATCATTGACAGCTGGCACAGCAGCCACACACTCACCCATTTGCGGTGGTCTTCATTGTGTTTTTGAAACTTTTTTACTTTGTTTTTTTAGGCATTTGCTGGCTGCTTGTCTTTTGCCTTTTATTGCTGCGAAGGACTTTGCCAGAATAAATCTACTTTCGCTTTTTGAGAAGCAATCTCCCATGAGCCAAGGCGTAGTCACATTAAGTTGACAAATAATGGCAGAAATAACAAATTGGTTGTGAATTGCGCAAATTATTTTTTGAATATATTATTAAATTCGGATTTTAGCTTAAATATGCCTAAAATGTATTCCCTTGATTGCTAGAGTCGTGTCCTAATTTTGTGTACACTTTTTATGAACCAATTTGTATTTAAATGTAGGCTTTTGTTACAAAAGCAATTAGCAATTAACAGGAACAAGCTTTTTGTTCGGTTTTTTTTTTTTGCTGAAAAAGTTGCAAGCATTTTGTTGTTATTTCGTGCAAATAAAATTAAGTAAAAATATCGCTGTTTTTGGTGTTTAAAGGGCATGTAAATCATTCTGCCTATCGAGTCGCGAGCCTGCCAAACTCCGACGCTGAGCATTGTGACCCAATTTCTCAAACGATTTAACTTGAATAAATAAATTAGCTACATTTATTTAGATCCATGCGAGGGGGAGGGAGACAAGCTTGTTCGAGAACAACGCGTAAGAAAGTAAAAGATTCAATTAGGCGCATTTAGAGCGGCAACAAATCAGCGGCAAATTCAGCTCGAGATGTTAAACTTTCGGCCGGAAGTTTCCCGCCAGCAGTGCAGCAGCATAGAAAAACGAATTCAGCGGGGGAAATGGTAAATGGAAAATGGGAGGAAAAAGAAAGTGATAGACAGCCGAAGAAGACAGTCTGTCGGCGTATCTTTATTGCAATCTGTATCTGTTTTTGGCGATACGTGGGCCGTATAATAGACAACTTCCTGTTATGGCCCTTCCCATTTCTCGGGCCCATCCCAATTGCCGACCCAATGGCATGTAAAATTTGTGAAGTGTAAAGTAACCCTGAAAAGTCGCCAAATCAATTCTGAAGTTTCGATTTTTTTCTCTCCAGCCTGGGGCTCTCTTTTATGGCTGTGACACACGTAAAGTTGCGATTAGCCATGGGGTTCAATTGTATATCACGGGGAGTTTGCCTTCGATAAGAACGTGACGGATGGAATGTTTTTCTCTTCTTTGGATCTTAACACAACCTACTTCACAACCTATTTCAAAAACAGGTCAGATCAACCCAAAAAATGTGGGGGAAAAGGAATGCATTTAGAAGTATAATGGTGACAAATTAAATCCTCTTTGTTTTATGGGTAAATAAATGTTGTAAAGGTCTACAATTTGTATAATACAAATTTGGTTCTTTTGTTTTCTTAATTTTACAAAGAGTTCGATATATTTCTATTTATATTTGGGCTAAATATATATTTTAAAGGTTGTATTTTATTCATAAATCATTTCCATTCTAAATTTGTTCTAGACTTTTCAAAGATTTTGATCTGATGTTTATTAATTATGTTTAAAAAATCAAGAACTACAATGTTTATTATATCTCGCTTAGAAAAATTCGAAAAAAAAAACAGTTCGAAAACTGGGCCCTAAATCGAAAATGCCTCCAGACTCAAATGGCATAAGCAGCTGCTAAAGCAAATATAAAATCGAGAATAACATAATCAATGCATCAAAATGACAGCCTTTGGAAATTGAAATAAAGCAAAGCTACAAATGCGATTTGCAATTTTACACGCACGTATCTCTGTGCAAATATGTACCAAATCTGTGGCTTGCTGGGCTGAGATGCTATGGAGTCTCGATTGGGCAAATAGCACTCATACGTGATATGGCTGCCGCTGCCACTTCCACTCCCATTTCCATTGCATACATCTAGGCTAGCTGTCTCAAGCCCAGATCGCCCGTACTCCTCACAATCCTAATGTTTTTGACGTGAAGCGAATGGGTTGGGAGATGCAAGTGAATATGGGTAGCGAGAAGCCGAAAGGGATTTCTAGTTCAATTCACACATCAGGCTGAGAGGAGTTACTGTAAGACTGGGAGAGCTTCAAAACTTTATCTATCAAAATTGCAGAGAGAGAAATGGTAATAAATATATTCTGGTATGAACTCTTTTAAATTTATTAACCATTTCAGCAGGCTTGAAAAGTAAGTAATTATTATATACATTTTGATTGGTATTCTAGTAATTATATTTAATTTTGGAATACTTTAATTAGTTGAATATAGTACACTGATAAATGTATTATTAATTGATATTGAAAGAAAATTATCAGAGTTTAATAAAAATTTTTTATTCATTTAACATTTTTTATAAAAATTAAAGCTAAACTATGTCTTGCATTATTATTATCAACTCACTAGACTATGATTTTTATAAGATTAAAATATGAAAACAAATAAAAAATAAACCAAAGACAGCTTTACTTCTTATTTTGTGGTTCTAGTATAATTTTTCCTACATTTTCTTTCCTTTTTTTAAAATACAAAAATTCATTCCCCACATTTTCCTCTCTGCACTGATATTTATGCGCATTTTTCAGACCCCAGACCTCCGGCACAAGCACATGATTAGCCTGGCTTCAAACTTATAAGTCCGGGAAATGTGAAAACGGAGACTCTGGCATATGTTCACCGGATAGCATGTCAGCGTTGGCCACGGCCAAGTCAACAACTTCATAAATATGTCGAGCATGTGTATCTCGGGTGACTGACTGCCCCCCACGCAACCCCAGAGTGAAATCCTTCCCCACTTCGATGGCAGGACCCTCTGGCAGAGATTTGTGCCACATCATCGCTCCGAGCTGACCATTTTTACGCTTCCGTCTAACAACAAAATGGCATTAAACGCAGATCAATCACAATCAACACTGCTGACCCACATACCCACACAAAGATACACGAGCTGCGGTCGTATTCGCATTCGTCGTCGTCCTGGGAGGAGATTGACTTTCGACAGGAATAGAGTTGTCCTTGTATAACTACAAGTTGGTGCACAGTCAAAAAAAAATATTGTACTTGAAATAAAAGATCTTTCTTTCTTTCTTGAAAAGTCTTGGGAACCTTCCACTGATTCCTTAAATAAATATACTCTATTATTTAATTTATTATGTTCAAAAAAGTGTTTTTCCTTTCAAATTTCTCAGTGCACTTGATGACTGCTCATAACCGACTTTCTACTGGCATTCATCTGCACGCATTTCCCCAAATTTTTTTTCTGCTTTTTTGGGTTGAAAAGTTTTTCTATTTACCCGACTTCTGTATGCTTTGAGCCTTCGCTATTTTGGCAACTTCCGTACTCGCTGAGAACAACAAATGAAGCTCCCAAAACTTAAGTTTTCCTTTTGCTTGTTCAACTTTATTCTGCCTCAATTTCGCTATTAATTGGTAAACACCATTGAAGCTGCTTGTTCCTGTTCCCATTCCCGGTTTCCAACTCTCCTTTGAGCGACAAACTACACTGGTTTGTCATGTTTTGCCCATGGGAATTGGTCAGAGTAACCGCCACTTTGTAACAAATTGTCAACTATATATATAGATATGTATACTATATAAATTTCGAAACAAAATTTAATTTTCTGGCTAGTTGGAAAAGCAGCACCCTTTGGCTTGGTTTATTCATGCACAACGATCTGGCTTTCACTTGATAAACTCCCAACTAAAGTTGAGGTCTATTCAACTTGAAGTACATTTATTTGTACAGCTTGCGGACATTTCTGGTAATTTTAAATGGGTCAAAAACGAAACTGAAAGAATATTTTCTACGAAATTCTTTTACGGAATATTTTGAGCTTTAAGAAACTATAAATTTATAGTATTTCTTTCTGGGCATTTTCTATAATAAGTAAAATGGCTGCTAGTCTCTTTATAAATTTATTTGAGTAAATAAAATAAATATCTGATACACTTTCTGTCTAATTTGCATATTCATAAATGGTTTATTAATATTATATTTGATTTTTAATAAATATGATGTGTTAAAAATTCAAATTAGATTTTCTTAATGTCTATTTTGTTTTTCAATTTAATGAAATTAACTTGTTGAATTATTTTTCACAGATAAATGCCACAATGTTAAGCAGCTTAGGCCAATCAATTTTATTTTAGCTTTTCCTGAGAAACATTTAATTAAATTTACAAACTAACTTCAAATTCTAGGTACCAATTTTCAGCTTGTTGTCTGGGAAAATATAATTAAATGTCTGCAAATTAGTAATGCCCAACTGAACCACTATTGTTGCCTTGACATTTGTTGCATTCATTTAAGCCACAGACTAGGTGACATGCATCAAGCAGGCCCAGTTAATGAAATACCTATTTGAAACTTTAATTAAATTCACTAAGCCTGACAAAGACTGACTGAAAATCTCGGAGCTAACAGAATCATTTATTAAGTGCAATTATGTGTAGCAACGACAACCACACGAAACTTGCTAATAATTCCTAATGAAATTCCGTACAAAGTCGTAATGAAATAATTTTCAACAAATCCTAGATACAAATGTGTAACATGCACATAATTGAGTCGCTGCAAATTAATTGCCTAGCTAAAGCTGCACATGATTTTGCATTCAAATGTTAAGATTAATCACTGTCAACTAAATGCGAACAAATATATAAAATTGAATAGATACTTAAGTGTCCAAGGCATGGCCTGGCGCTTGGTAATTGCGCAATCGCAACGCGATACTCACCCAAACTACTTTGCCATGACGGTGTGAATTGCAATTGCAATTCCAATTGAATATGTTGCACTCGAAATGGAAAATGGAAATTGAAATTACACTGCGTATTCAAATTGAGTTCGGTGTCGTGGGGGAAAAGTGTTAAACCACCGCCGTCGAGCACTTTGACTTGGCTAAATTTTTGTTTTGGCCCCGAAACAAATTTCACTTGGGGCCAAGACTTTGATTAACAATCTTGGTAATGGTATTGGTATCTTGTCTTGATCAGTATCCCAGAAATGCACACCGAAATGTCTTTATTTTCTTTATATTTAATTTCACTGAAGTATGTTTTGTTTTCAATAATTCTTAATCTTGTTTAGTTTGTTTATAGAATAATTATTCTCATCACTTTCTTATCTGTTAAAGAGTTTGGTGACAATTTTTACGCACTTGCCAATACGATTTTATGATTTTTGGCCACGCAGCGTTAAAAGTTTTCGCGTCTGGTTCATTCAAAATTTCGCATTGAACTGAATTTCTGTGCGGATTTTCCTGTTTGGGCTGCTGCCTGCCGCTGCTGCTGCTGATGTTGCTGCTGATGTTGCTACTGCTGTTGCTGTTGTTGCTGGTGTACCGACACGACGGCATACGACACGAGCCACACAGCATGCTGCCATTGCCTGATTTCACTCCACAAAGCTCAGCCGGCTAAAAGAAGCCGCCAACTGAACAAGCCAAAAAAACAGCAACAGCTGTTCTTTGTTTATGTTGCTGGACTAGTTTCGTGCCGCTGTTGCAGCTTATCAACATGCTGCTGCTGCTTAAGAGGGTGTTGCTACTACTGCACTTGACCAGCTCCGATGCGGATACTGATTTCAAGTGCTTCGAGTGTTAAGTATATATTTTTATAAGCCAGTTAGACAATTAATTACGAAAGGCTAACAAGCCTTCGAGGTGGCCACTAAGTAAAGTGTGGCAGCAACATGTTGCTCGTGCTTGTGGAAAGCTTATTGTTGCGCTACACCAAGCCAGCCGGAAGCTTTCTTATCAAGTTGTTAGAGCCAGGAACTAAAGGTTAATTGTTAGATAAAATTATTTATGTTTTATAATATGTTTTAAAAATTTCAATCTTTTTCAATATCATGTATACACGTTTAAGTTATATTAATCTGTATTTAAAATTGTGATTTATCAAAGTTTAGAATATTTTCGATATTAAATTGAGCGAAATATATTTTTGTATATTTTATATTTTATATATTCCTGTAAATATACATTTTTAGTCAATATTTTATTGTGCTTTATTGAAGTCTGAAGAGCAAACTTTATTTTTCGAATAGTTTTGCGGTGGAAAAACAAACAACGGAGACTATTTCCCAAATTCCCAAATTCCTAGTCATGCTCTAAATTTCGTTAAATTATAATCCTTTAAAGACAAATTTTTTGATTAGAATTGCAGTATATATTAAATAGAAAATAAAATAACATAAATTAAAAACACATTAAAAATTTTTATTAAAATAAAAACAAAGAATAAAGAATCCTCCAGAGCCAATACATATTCCCTTTTTAAATAGCATGACTGTGTTTATGACTTTAATTGATTTAACTGAAGTGAGGCAAAAACGTAATTCTGGTGACCCAAATACCAAGAAATTGTATTTTCATTTCATTCAGTTTTCTGCGCGATGAGCAAAAACAAAAGAAACAACACGAAATCTACAAAAAATGAAAAACATAAAATGAACTAAAAAAGATAAAGAAATGCTCCGTTCAGAATTCATGACAAAAAGCCATCAAAATTCTGAAAATAATCATTAACAATCAAAAGTCAAGTCAGGGTGATTTTTTATTGAAAAGTAAAAAAATCCCAAAACAAAACAAAGTGACAGCAGCTGCATTTACGCGAACGAAACTCGATTCGAAACGCGAAATTTTTGTTGCAAACTATAGGCAGCATCGCATAAATAAACAAATTTATTTGTACGATATCTGTAGAGGCAATTTATTTCGTTGTAGCATTTATTTATTATGAACATTTTGTCATAAAGCAAAGCGACGACGAGAGAGAGTGCGATGCGCTGAAAATTTTCTCGCTCATCGTCATGTTTGTCTGTCAACGGGGAGTGCTTTAAAATATAAATATAAACAACAATAAATAGCTCTTAAATTAAGCAAATAAATAGGCATAAAATTATTTACTCGTTAGGTCTGAAAAATATGTATTAATATAAACGAGAGCGAACGGAAGCCCACCAAGTGAACGATTCTTAGATGCTCTTCTCGAGAAACCAAAAGAAATTTTAACAATTTGAACAAACTTTTTAGCTCTCAGACATTTTACACAGAATCAAAAATAGAAATAGAATTCATCAAATGGCATTTTTTGGGTGGGTTGAACATCTTGCTGACAGGCGACAAATTTATGCGTTTGCAATGCTCACTTGCCTTTTAATTGGCCTTGCAGTGTGCAATTAAAGTAAATAGAAGAGCATTTTTCCCATTTCATGTGGCTTATAAATACTAAAACGACAATTTGTTGCTGACCAACACGTGGTCAGAGTTCGTTTGATTTATCTGCACCGCAGGCTAAACTTTCTTGGGTGATAAATTTCTTGGAAGTGTCGCCTTAAGCTTGTCTAATGCCGCGGCACAACCAAATTTATGATTCCGAAAATGCTAATGACTAATATTCGTTTCGAATGGCTCACGTTTCATGGGAATCTGCTGCTTTTATAATTTTTCTTTAAGCATGTTGCAGAGTAATCTTGGGATCCACAAAGGCGGCCAAGCAAGGTGCTCCCCTAGAACTAGTCATTAAAATTATGGATAGCCCGAAGTGTTGGGTATTTTGCATTGCCAATACCAATGCCATCATCATTTATCAAGGATTCTGATGGAAGAAGCACTTTACTGCTTAGTGACAGCTTTTCAGGGAAATTTCTGCCAACGAAAACAATTACAAGCTTATTTTTTAATGCGAATTTTGTACTTAAACAAATTCTCTTAAGCCAAATTCGGCAGATATTATTTATATGTATTATCTATTTATATTTCTCAGTAATTACAATGGTTTTATTTTTATTTACAGACTAGAATTATGATTTTTTATGACCAAATTTTCTAAAAGAAATTTAATTAGAAGGGTCTTGAGTATTTTCGAAATGTATCTTTATAGAAATTTAACTTTAACTTTACTTGTAGAATAAATATTCTTTAATTCCCTTACGAGTCACAATTAAAAATAATCAATAGACTTCTAATTATACTGAAAACCTATTCCACATATTTTATAAATTAAAATTAAAACTCAAAGAAAATGCAAAGATTCTTAGATATTTCCTAGTGTATCTGCAATATACATTGACACAAATTCCATTCAAGGTGGCAGACAATCAAGGGGAAAGGACTTTGTGGTCAACAGCAGGCGTACAAGGCTGGCCGGAACAATAAGTTATCGAAGCGTTGACTGTTGTCGGCACTTTATGGCTCATGCCCAAAACATTTACCCTCCACACAAGCACACGAATGTTTAATGAGCTGTACTTAAGGTCACTTAAGGGGGCCTAAATTAAAATTATCCCAACAGATCTCAACCCGCTCGTAATAGGTTTGTTTGTGGCTTTATCGCATGCAACAGATTGTCAACAGATGAATTATCTGCAATGCAGAAAGAGGATAATAGCTCCTGCAGTGGCTGGTGGCCCCCAGTCACACGCGTCGTATACGCAATTTGCATAATGAGCACATGAGGAAAGGAGTTGTCGTCGTCGTCGAAGGAAGGCTAGGAATATTCATGCCTTGGGTTTCCCGTTTCAAGGCAGACAGATGACCCAATTTTTAAAGGGTCCTTCAGCGCCTTATTGAGCCCTAGTCCGAGCCCCTTTTCCTTGCCTATCCTTTTCCCTTTATGCCTACTTTATGTCTTAAGTGTCTGTAACCCGAGGCTGAGCGGTCTATTTTGAGCAGTCCAGACATGGACTTTTGGCTTCGGGCCTTAAAGCTAGTTGGATACTTAAGGATTCAGACTGCGTGGCCACGCAGAGGATACTCTGCTCTTAACACCCGTCCACGGCCGGTTCAAAGGTAAATAATCGGATAAATATTTGTAATAATTTTGAGCAACGTGCAAAGGGGGCGATACCACTTCCAAGCGAAAAGCCACTGACAGCCCGCAATCAAATGCAGCTCATTAGCATTTGATTTGGCGTCGAATCAAACAAATATTTCCGGCAAAGCGAGCAAACATTGAACCGCCCAAAGTCTGCGGCCTTTGGTCTGTGTCATTGCCATTTGCCACCACAGGCGCTCTGCTCCTCTCCTCCGCATTTGCCATTTGCGGTTAGTTGAGCGGCAAAGTGTAAACAAATCGACGGGGAAATCTCTCACCAGCAGCGATGCCATGAATAATGAATAATGTGCCATGCCGAATGTGAGGTGTGAAAATCAATCGCGCGAATGTGTAATCAATTGAAATAAGTTTTGAGTCCATTAAGCTATCAATGCTTTAACAGTGTATACATTATCTTTTAATACTATTAGTTATTTAAATCAAGTGGAAGTAGTTCTTATTCAAACGTAGAGATATTTGCTTTCATGTTTCTTAATAGGATTTACTTTAAAAAATTAACTAACTAATTAGTTTAATTACATAAAAACTACAAAAATAAAGCATTCTGAGCTCTAACAAAATAAATACCTAATGAAATTCCCTTTCCTTCTTTAATTATGGTATTTTCTCTAAATCTACATACCTTAGCCAGCTATGTAAACGCTTTCCAATCAAGTTGGCTTTGCATAATACCTCTTAACGTTTTCTGAACTCTTTCAGCTCATTTAACCTAAGTTTCCCAAAAAGCAAACATACATCAATGAAAAATATTCCGTAAAATATACAATTTATATAGTTTTCTGTGCATTTGCACATCAATTTTATTGGCAAAAGACGCGCGCGTCAAAGATTGTTTATCTTGAGAGTTCGTGTTTCGAGGATTCCCAACGCAGCCGCAACATTTCGATGAGAATGGTGCGCCCCATTCGCCGGAAGGGAATCGAAGAGGTATACGGCTCCAAGATGGATGCCATTCATCCGGTCAAGTCCGTGGTGGTGACCCATGGAGTTGGTATGACCAAGACGGCCACCATGCGGGCAGAGCGGACTGCAACTGTAGGTGGTGCTGCTGTTGGTGGTGGTGGAGCACCTGGTGGGGGAATCCTAAGTAACCGGCAAGCGGAGCAGCGACCCCAGCGAACATTTGTGACCGAAAACGACTATTACATCACCACCAATCTGCCGATGACGGCCGCCAATTTGCGAAACGCCAACACAACTGCCTCCCAGGTGATGCCCGGCCACGTTCAGCAGTCGCCGTATAATTCCATGTCCTCGCGACGCAACAATTTGGCCGTGAAGAACAGCGCCCGTCAGCCGCAGATGACCAAGGTGCCGCACTTTGCTGTGCCCGAGAACAAGGTGACCAATAGTGTCTACACTATGACCAAGCCAAGGGAAAGTCACCGCCACGCCAAGTGCAACACTCAGCGGAGCAACTATGCCTTGAATGTTAACGGCGATTTCTCCGACAAGGAGCTAATGGGAAACCATTCCCAAAGCAACACCAATCACCGCCAACATACCCATGGCCAGCAGATGCAGTTGACCCAGAACATGGCGGTACCGCATCCGCTGCAGCATCAACTGCACCAGCAGCAGATGTCGCAGAACAACCACAGCAAGCAGCCGCATCACCAGCAGTATCAGCAGCAGCAGCAGCATCCACATCCGCATCCCCATCAGAAGCACTCGCGTGGACGTGGTCAGCCAAACCCGACCAGCAAGGCGCACGTGAGTATTGCCGATGACGATGACGAGAAGGAGGACGATCCCGAGGAGTTCTTCGAGCTAATACGTCAAACCGTACAAAAGGCCGTTGGGGTGAGAAAAGCATCCGGGAAACTTCTGATCTCTGAATTTATATATCCTATTCCTCCTCTGCAGAACACCATTACAGATGCTCTGGGGAAGAACTTCCGGGATCTGGGCCACAAGATCGACAGGTTCTCGGGCGAACTGAAGCAGACAAACGAGCAGTTGGATAAGCTGCAGGAACAGGTCACCAGCAGTAGGTCTCCTCTAGACTTTCCCAAACCATTTTTAACCATTCCTATATCCCCCTCCAGAGGTGATCTACTACGGCGAGGAGAACTCGCGTCACTTTCGGTATCTATGCATGAAATCCGAGTACGATAAGATGTTCTATCAGCATCAATCCATTATGGCCACCAATCCGACACCGGAAATGGTCAATGCCTCGAAGGCAAATCTCACAGCAGCCGCTTCGCCGAGCAACAATCTGGGTTGCAAGCCATCGCAAAACCTGAAGCACTCCGGCGTAAAGTTATCCAAGAACCAATCCAAGACGGCCACCAGAAGGGACTTGAACGACATCCTGAAGCCCCAGGCTTCGTACCATAAGCCTAAGCAGCAGCAGAAACAGCCGGGAGAGCCCCGTAAGTCGTCCTCGGACCAGAGTCTTACAGTCAAGTCCTCGGAGATCGGCATGCATGAGGTGCTGGGACAAATCCAACGCTTTTGCAACCAAATCCAAATGAATGGCATGGCCAAGGCAGCGAACAAGTCGCTGCATAATATCGGAGACATTATGATTCCAAAGAAACACTCCAGCGACAGACTGGGTGACCCAGAAGACCTAATCACAGTTCGCAATATTGCCGGCTATCAGGGTGAGAAAAAGGACGAAGATACCGAACTGGATACTCCCCTGGACAGCATGGATGAGTATGCGGGAATGGATGAGTTGCAATTCTCATCAGAAGTTTCGTCCTGCAGCGACGACGAAATGTGTGGTGCAAAGTATGCCACCGGAGATGTCACCACCCGCGGTGGTCCATCCCTCGGAATGCGCAATGCGGCCAACAAGGGAGCCGGAGATGGACAGTAAATCAGACAAAATGATTCTACGGATATTATCTGGAAACAATGAATATTTCCCTTTGAAGGGCACAAAATTATAGAATATTTGGTTTTAAAATTTAGACTAGAGCTGCTCAATGTAAATGTATATTTTAATTAGGGAAACTTCATCGAAAAAAGATTCAAACGAAACTTAATATTATTTTCTTCGAAAATACAATAAATTCTCAAGGGAAATGTGATTTAGAATAAAAAAAACCTTTTTAATATTTATATATTTAATATTTAAATATTTATTAAACCACAAAGAACACTCATAATAATAAACTAACCTATTTGCTCCCCAGCAGTTCCAATCCCGGCTGAGTAATGCCCATCGGTGTCACTAATAACTGCATATTATATTGACTGCAAGAAAAATAATAACAACCTGAGCTGGCACCGAAACAAGGCAACCCCTTTGAGCCCGAATCTAGTGGAAGCCAAGACCTAGCCACCCCCTTTGGCCACTACTTACGAACCCTAACCAAACAGCTAACTAACCCGGCCGAAAGGGGCAGGCCTGCAGCTGCATTTTTATGGGCTTACGGCAGTCGCGGTTCCGTCAGTTCCGCCACTCGTTCAGTTGGTCGAAACAGTTAAAAGAGTGAACGTGGCCCGGAGGCAATCTACTGGTGCGTGTATGCAAAAAATTACAAATTTAAAAATAACCAAAAATAAACCGAATGCAATCAAGGTTTTCATTTAAATATTCAACTTATGCAACACAAGCCTGGGGAATGACCCCCCTGAATGACTTCTGCTGGCTTTTCTCTGAACTGCAGTTGCTTTGGACATTAATTAAAAGTGTTATGCAAAAAGTCCAAAAAACCCGGAAACAAGCTCTGCGAATGTCAAAGCCCAAGGCCCGAGAATGTCTCTGTTTGGCTTTCAAGGATGCCCTTCTGTGGGAAATTTAACTGGGAAAATTCTACAGAGTTTAAATGAGATAAACACAGCAGTGTTCAAAGCTAAACTGATGTCTAATATTGAGTATAAAAACACATAATAAAAGTTTGCCAAAATTACAATTAGTGCTCGTCACCTTTGACATGAAAAACAGAAAAGGGTGAAACCCAAAACTTTTTTCCAACCAACTGGCTAATTGCAATGACCAATATTTAAACTGGCTGCCACGAGGGTGGCGTTCACATATGTACATTATATATTTCTATAATTATGGGAAAGCGAACACTCTATCCGAAAAGAACCACTCAATGTTGAGTGACAATTGAAGCCAATAACCATAACAACCAGCGAGTGCCCGGCCTAAGCCAAGTTAGTCAAAACAAAACGGCCAAAACAGGTGCAATTCGGTACGGTGCTAGCCAGAGGGTGGGTTTGGAACCAGCTGAAAAAATACAAAACTAACTAAAAAAAAGAGTCTAAAAATAACCAATAGAACATAATTGCATGGGCATTGCAAACCTGCTGCACCCGTTAATCAAATTGATTGTCCACAGCGAGGGAACACAAATAAAGCCTGTTATGCGCTGGACAAATATAAAACGAGAATCGCTTTAATTGACCCTAAACTCACTGAGGCGTTTACAGTTTTACCAACCGAAAACTATTGTGGCCCAGACTGTCAGAGGGCTCGGAGTGCTGCGTGAATCTGTTTAATATATAAGTGCGCAGCATTAAATCAAAGAACTTGCCTTAAATAAATTCTATTGATTTTCCCGAAGTGCGAGAATATATGAGAAAGCAGAAAGACTGTATTTTGCACTGATAGTGAGTGTGTGCGGGAAAAATTCACAAGGAAAATGGACAAAGTGGAAACTGTGCCAACCAACCAAAGTCGCCGTCTGTGTTAGTGTGACATTTTTTAATGCGATTAAAGTGCAACACTCTCCACGCAGTCGGCAAATGCTTGAAATGGCAGGGAAAACTGGCAAAAAGCTTAAAATAAAATTGTACCCATAACGATTCAAAGCCCTGTACAATTGCTAATTTTCCAACTCACAATTTTCTTTCTGTGTTACAGAGTGCTCGATTTTAAAATGTCACTATCCATTCGTATATGTTGAAGGAAGAACTGCAATATAATTGTAATTGTAATTTTTTCTTTAATTAAAAACCATTAAACACAAGCCAAGGAAGGTCATGGCTTCGAGGCAGTCTGGCCACAGGCAGCCATTACCATTGGGTGAGTACTCAGTAAATGATGTAAGGCCAAGGGAAAATGCACTGGCATAAGTGGAAACTGGACAATGGAAACCACTCAGAGGGGATTTCTTATACTTATTCAGAGAATTGTACAAGTGAAGACGTTTTCTTGATTGACTTCTTTTTCAGTGAAAATGAATTCAAACAAGGAAGCCTATTATTGCAATTCCTTGTAAAATTCTCTACTTCAGTTTGTTGAAAAAGAGTTTGTTTAAATAGATTTATAAGAGAGTCATTCTTTAATATTTTGTATATTAAATAATCATTTTTAGCTTATAAAATTCACTTCATAAATTATTTTCACTACTCTCAGCCCTGCTATGTATCCTCATCGCTCTCCCCTGCATCTTGGAGTGCCAGGGCATAGAGGTGACATCACCGACCAAGAAATCGGCTCCCCTACGCATAACCAAACCACAGCCCACAAGTCAGCAGGTCAAGCCCAGCAGTATTACCGCAAAGCCACCAACCACAACAGTGGCCATGGCCCCCACCACCACCACCACCAACGATGATGGAGCCTCCAGCTCCAGCTCCAGTGCCAGTTCGAGCTGGCACGATGGACAGCTGGCCCCGCTCATATCGTCCACAACGGAAAGCAGCAGCAGCAGCAGCGATGGAACGAGCGACACTTCAGTGCTGGAGATATGTCTCAATGGCCTCCAGATAACCGTCGACAGTCCGGATGAGGGAACCGTGATACGGAAACAGGATGAGTTTGTGAAGATAATAGAGGGTGACGTGATGCTCAGTGTCCTGACCAAGGATCCCATCTCCGCGATGTTTGTTATCAATCGCCTGAATCAGGCCAACTTCTTAATGGCCGACTTTGAAATTGGTTAGTAAAAAGCCTTAAAATAAATTAAATTAAATTAAATTAAATAAAAGTATATATTTTATAAAATTTAAATACTTATTAAATAATTCCAGGAATACGCGCCATCAACATTGACAACAACAGCTTGGCCGAGAATATTCTCCTCCAGGAGGTTCAGTTTATGCAACAGTGCACCGACTTTTCCATGGGCATCTTCATCGATTTGGAGCTTTATAAGCAAATGGAGTCGGTGATAAAGGATCTCGAGTACAATATCTGGCCAATACCAGGCACCCGAGATCATCTCTTTCCAAAAGTTGCCCATTTGCTGCACCAAATGCCTTGGGGCGAGAAAATTGCCTCTGTGGAGATAGCCACCGAGACGCTGGACATGTATAATGACTTCATGGATGCCGCACGCCAAGAGCATATGTGCCTGATGCACTTCAAGAGCGACGAGAATGTTTACATCCTTTTTGGCAACAAGGTGGCCAGTCACTTTAAGGAAAATGGAACTCTGTTTGCAGTGCCCACCGATCGAACGGATGATGAGTTTCTGGCTGGTGAGTAAAAGATTCTTCTTTGAGATACAGTATCTTTAGGTAGCGTCTTACAGATTTGCCAAATCGAGCTTTTATCCTTATGGAAAACGAGATCGATTTGAGTACCAGCACCGAACTGGATAGCTCTCATACTACTCTGGATGAGGTGCTAATTGGAAGAAGCATTGTGCCTTCGCGAGTTCTCAGCTTTGCTGGCTCTATTGTGGACCTAATGAACTGGCTGCGCGGCTCCCTGGCCAAGCACTGTCAGCGGGAGAGGGAGCTCTACTCGCTGAAAACTTGCTTTAACTTCCTCAACTTTATCGAGGACTGGCGGACATCGGAGTATAGACAGGCTCATGAGACTGCCGAAATTCTGTCGCTGCTGGCAATGCGCAAGCTGGCCACAGCCATGAATTTCCAGATGTATCAGAAGAAGGTCCTGACTCTGGACAAGATTACAGGCGAGTCACGAACAGAGCTGCGCGAAATAGCATCTCAGAACTTTGTGACCAATGTGACCACATACTACCACTACAATCGAGATAACCACACCAGCCTGGAGCTGAAGACCAAGTTTGGGCAGGTTTTCAACTGTCAGTACAGCGCCGGAGATAATCGGCGATATCCCTTCCTGTTCGATGGTGAATCCGTGATGTTCTGGCGCATCAAGATGGACACCTGGGTGGCCGCGGGACTGACGGCAGCTATACTCGGACTAATTGCTACTCTGGCCATTCTGGTCTTTATCGTTGTTCGTATCTCGTTGGGTGATGTTTTCGAGGGGAATCCTGCTACATCGATCCTGTTGCTGCTCTCGCTAATCCTCGTCTTCTGCTCCTTCGTGCCTTTCTCCATTGAGTATGTGGGTGAGCAACGGAACTCGCATGTGACCCTGGAGGATGCCCAGACCCTTAACACGCTGTGCGCCGTGCGGGTTTTTGTGATGACATTGGTCTACTGCTTTGTGTTCTCCCTGCTCCTCTGCCGGGCCGTAATGCTGGCTTCAATTGGCTCAGAGGGTGGCTTCCTGTCCCATGTAAATGGCTATATACAGGCGGTCATCTGCGCCTTTAGCGTCGTCGTCCAGGTGGGCATGTCGGTGCAGCTGCTCGTGGTGATGCATGTGGCCTCGGAGGCGGTTTCCTGTGAAAATATCTACTATGGAAGGTGGCTGTGGGGTCTCCTGGCCTACGACTTCATCTTGCTGTGCTGTTTGGGCGCTTTGATACCGTCTTTCTACCGCTCGCAGCGTAACTATCGCGAGGGCATTCTTATTGTCATAGGAACAGTGCTCATCATGGTCATCTGGGTGGCCTGGATAGCCCTATCCCTTTTCGGAGACGAGTGGCGCGATGCGGCCATACCTTTGGGACTTCAGGCCTCCGGCTGGGCAGTGCTGGTGGGCATCCTGATACCACGCACTTTCCTTATTGTAAGAGGCATCGAACGTTCGGATATTGCCCAGGCCCTGCCGTCGCTCACCTCGCTGGCCTTTGCCCAGAACAATCAGTACTCCTCGGAACAAGTGAGTTTTCGCAGCTAATCATATTTCGTTTTGAACTCACTAAAGGAAGAAGTTTTTTCTTGCAGAGTGTCTACGAATGCGTTAATCCTGCCATGCGCCACTGCGCGCAGGATGAGGTCAATCACCAGTCGCCCAGTGAGATTCCTACGTTACCTCTGCGTGGAGGTGGCCCCCGGCGTCAGCAGTTCTTTGCCAATCTTCGCCAGGCTAATGCCAATATCAATCCCCAGCGTCCTCCACCTCGGCCCAAGCAGAGTCCTTCCCGTTCCTCGGTGTCCTCGCTGCCGCCCTCGCCTGAAAGCAACAAGATCACCAGGTTTTAGCCAGGTTGTTATCCGGTTTTCTATATGATTTCACGATCCTCCGATCCATCCTTGACCTGCGTGTGATGATGCGCATCTAGTCAAAGCTCTAAGAACTCAATTTAAGCTTATTATTCACTGACGAACCAAGATCTTAAGGAAGTTCAGATAAAAAATAATAAAACTATACCACAAATATATTGAAAAAATCCAACTAACATTCGTGTTAATCTATGGTGAGCCTTGGAAAATCTAGGAATATCTTATATTAAATTCATAAATTGAACCTTTGTTCCACTAAAACCGCTACTGTATTTTCTGGCCCCGGAAAAGCGAATTTCCCGGTTCGGTTTGTGCCTCAGCTAGGACAAGAAAAGCTCCTCAAGCTTTACAACTCTCTCTCTCTCTCTCTTTTAGCCATGGCTGGTCTATTCCCATAACTCTAATTGGCTGGGCAAACACGTGACAGAGCAAACAACGAACAACAACGCAGGGCCACAAGGAATTCATCTAAGGCTGTGAACAACAGCAACGACTACGACGACGACAATCCTAGGACTCAATATCCTTGTGCGTCACGCGACATCGGACGCCGCCCGTCGTTTGTTTGGCCTTGGCCAGGGGCGTAGCAAGGATATGGGGCCTTATAGTCGAGGACGCTGACGTCAGGGTGACACTGGCCGGGGCTCCCTCGCTCGACCATTGACCGTGGTACATGGACAAATGCGCAACAAGATATGGCATCTTGGCCGGCTTGAAAAAGCGAGGTTGCCGCAAAACTACCGACTACACGCGACCATTTCAAATGGCGCCGATTTCGCTGACAATGCCACGCGCCAAGCATTAGGGCTATATACTATATAAACACACATACAAATATATATATTCTGTATATATACAGGGAACCTCAATAAAGTTATGCTTTGCCATGTAATCTTGCCCGAAAAGCCCCAAACGAAAATCCCCCTCTCGACAAAATGTATTGCATACTTTTTTGGGTAGGCGCCGCGGCGTGGAAAGCGCTTTGTTTTCCGCGCTCTTTTCCCTGCAATGGCCTGGCCGTTGGCATAATTTGCACTTCATTTGCCGACGACAAGCACACGCAAAAGGGAAATGTCTTAGCCTGCCAAGGACACGGATAAGGATGAGCGGCAATGGGTGTTGCGATTGCCGGCTGGCGATAGCCCAGCGAAATGGGTTTTTCCTCTCGCTTTTCGCCGCTTTTCCCTCTTCTTATTTGTGAGTGTGTCCTTGCGTATGTTTTGGCATAATTTCCAGCACGGTTCTCGTAATTAAATTCAACGCTTCTGCGCGAGATTAGGGAATATTCAAATCATCAAACCAGCCGCCGCATAGAACTCCCTGCAACTCCCTGGTCGTAATTGGCCATGTTAAGCAGCATATAATCATGGCCATCCCCGAGGATTTGCAGCTGGAGTGTGCGTGTGACACTTGACTGTCAAAAGCTGTGCTACGTGACATTATTAGCAATGCAGTCCTGCCGCTGCCGCTGCCGCATGTCCTTAGCCGGCACGGCGTGCTGCCGGCCAGCGTTCAACGGGGCGTATGATTTATGACTATGACAGAACTAATGATGCCACATTCGTTAGAGACGCTGCCGCCGGGCAAGGACACATCTATTCACTCCTATATAGCTATGTATGTATATATCTTCGTCTGTTACTCAGGATATTTGTCCCTCCACTGAGATTTTCCTCGGACAAGTCAAATATCGAAGCGTCAGCGGCTGTGACGTTCTAGGCCCACGCCTAGATATAACATTTGGGGAAACAAATCATAAAAGTCGCATCCACTTGTAAACTTATACTTGTAGTTCAATCTGCCACATGAAAAGTTCGTTCTTTTGTTGGAAACATGCCATAAAAAAAGCAACCATTCTCCTGCATTGGCTCCTGAATGATTCAACAGAGTATCCATCGCTTCACAGTGACGACATCAACTCATCTGCCGGTAAAAATTAGACATTAAGGTTGGAGGAGGGTTTGCGCTGAGAGAAAAAATGTAGTAAAATATAATATCTGTTTTATTGTGAAAATATTATTTTGATATCTATATATTTTACAATATATTTATTACTTTTTCAACCTATTTGTTCTATATTTTATATTAAAAATAAAATACACATTATTTCCATAGTTATTAACTTAAAATATCGAATTTAATTATTTAGGAGATAATATTTATTTATTATTAATATTTTCATGTAATATTTCTCGGTGTTAATACATTTTGTTTGAGAATGCGTATCTCCTCTGGCATGTCGCCAAATGTGCGCCACATCCTGCGACGGCGACGGACGACGACGACGACGACGACGACGTTTGCCATTTGCCTGTATTAGTCATGCGGCCCGAAAAAGACATGTGACGCTCGGGATCCCGAGATCCCACCACTCCGATATGGCATGCAGATATAGCGGAGGGCTTTTACTATGCGGGGAAGTTGTTGCTATTTTGGATGGATGGGGTTGAGTGACGCTGAGTTTCCCTCCCTTCGGTGGCTTTTCCACGCGGGCCGCAGATAGCGGCAAAGCCGAAACAAAAAGCTTTTCATTCATCAAAAATAATCGGCTGGCGGGGCGTGCGACAGAGATGGGTGATGGACGATGGGTGTGGGAGCGGGATGGATGGCGGGTGGAGTTTGCGCCATTTTGCGAAATGAAATAAAATCGGGCAGCTATTTTTCGCCTATTTCATGGCTGCGCTGGGGCTCTTGGCTATTTTCGACACAATTCACTGGCCAACTTGACGAAGCTTCTATTTCTGTGCTCGCGCTTTCCACATGCGGTTGTTGCTTTCCCTTTTGACTTTCCCCCATTTCCCTTGCCCAATTTCCCTTTACCCATTTGCCATTTTTCACTTTTCGACTTCTTCAATTGCGCTTTAGGGTTCATTCATGAAATTTGACAACCGAACAAAGGCGAATTTCGGAGCTTTTCTTTTTATTTTCCTTGTTGTTTTTCTTCTTACTTTTTTTTTTTGTGTCATTTTAATTGCCTCGAGGTAGCTATTTTTAGGCGCCCCTTGAGCCCTCGAAAGGAGTATTATGGCAATTAAAATTGAAACAAAGACAACGAACTACGAACTTTGGAAAATAAATTGAAGCGATATTTGCTTATTTATTGATTAATTATTATAGATTACTTGATTAATATAATATATAATAATAATAAATTGATATTTTTTTAAATTAAATTATATTTAAATTGTACATATTATATTAATTTAAATGTTACAATGTTTTCTATATCAAGTTATATAAAGAATAACTTAAAAATTATTTAAAGGACAGCAAAGACACTCTTTAAAAAGGTTTTCAATAATTTTATAATAATAATGATAAAATTATATAAAACTCTACAAATAAATATTAGTAAAGGAACAATTTTAAATACATTTTAATATAATTTTATTCTTTTTAATTTAAACTAAGCTAATAAATATTATTTAAGTGATAATTTCCTAAAACTTCAAACACTTCAATGAAAATATAGAATCCCTAGAAAACTTTACATAATTTAATAATTATTTAAATATTTTAAAACCCTAAAATTTATACAATTGATGACAATCTTAACCTAAGGACCTGCGGATATTCCCTGCTCCTTGGCACTTTCCCTCTCTGCGGCGAACAGCTGAGCGCTGGTGGTCCCCACGTCCTTAAAGCTTTCGTTAAGTTGGCCAGAGCTTTTCCAACATGTTCCACACAAACACACACACACACATGCCACTGGAGCAGGAGGAAAATCCTTGGGCACGCGGTTTGGAGTCCAACGAGGGGCTTTTCCTTCAATCTGCCAGTCAGTTCGCGACGTTAACTCCGAGACTACGGACACAAGGGCGGCCGAAAGCAAATGGGAAATCGCTGAGATACCAACCACACACACCTATATATATACACAGCTGTGCGTGTGTGTGTTGTGTGTATAATTGAAGCGCCAAGTGCCAGTGTCCTAGAAATTAAACGTATAACAAAATAAGAACCGAATCGAATCGAGGGCGATAATGGAAAAGTAATTGGGGGAGAGCCGCAGTTGATAAGGCAGAGCCGAGTCCGTGTGTGAGGCTAGTCGAGTCTTGGGAGAAAAGTGCAAGTGAAAAGTGGCTGTAAGAAGCAGAAAATCAAACACACACACACACACACACACATATACATATACAGAAGCACAAAGGAAACGTCATATGCCAGAGGCAGAGCATTGACAGGAGCGGGAGCACAAGCAGGAGCCCAGTGGAAAAGCATTTTGTGTATCCTATATTGTGTGTGGCACACAGCCAGGACAGCGGAGCGTGTCCTTAGCCATAGGTTCCAGCAAACAACAACAACAACAAAAACGGGCAACAACAATAGCAATTACATCGTGTAGTTGCCATAATGATAGATTTCAAAAAAATAAATTGAGCAAATTATCGTATAAAACGTGCCTGGCTTGGCAAAAGTCTAAAAATAACCAAAAGTATATACAAGTATCCTGAAAGTGCCACCGCAAACTGACTTTAAATTATGCATGCACATTGATTTTCCGACCACGGCCCGGTTGTCGTCCCTAAATATCGCCATCATCACCATCACCACCAACCACTATCATCGTCCTCATCAGCAGCCGCCTATCCGGGCAATCGGCTTTGTCGTCGCATGTTATCAGCGGAACTGGCGTCCTCGACGGCTTTGTTGAATGCGAGTTATCAGCGCAGCAACGGCCCCGCAAAAGGTAAGCATCCTGCAAGGCAATCCTGCCTTTCCTGGCATCTTGTAAAAAGAATGTAACCCGGTCCACGCTGCGTATGAGTGTTCTTGGCTTGCGGCAGGAAAACACTTTATTGATTAGGCCAAACGCCAAACAATGTTAATGAAGGCCCATTAGGTTCTGGGAAAAAATCTAAGGAACAAAATGGAAAGCTCCATCCTACAGGATATAGGATAGGGCACATAGAAAGAGGAGTAGGTATTGTAAGATCAGGATATGTGTGGCTGTATGTAAAGCTCTCAAATAGGTAATTACATTAGTTACGAATCGAATCAACTTGTTGTTGATTTTATTTTTGAATTAGGCTTTTAGAATGTTTTTCAAATCAATATATATGTATATCTCATCAAATGTTATTAAATTTAAGGGAATTACACAAAGATAATTATATTAACTCTATAAACTTTTTACTTTTAAATGTTCTAAAAAATTAAAAGTATGCATTTACCTAAATTTCATAGACTTTTTATTTTGAAATGTTCCAAAACTCATTAACATTAATTAGTTTACCTTTAATTAAGAACTCATTATTTTCTATTTAATTTTATTTAATTACCATTAAAATTTTACTACAATAAAATATATTTCCATATCATAAAACGCATTTTCCTTGGGTTCTTCATATATTTTCTGCAATTTCCCTCTTAGTAAATCCTCCTTTTCCCCTCTTTCTCAACCATAATTTCAATATTATATAAAAAGGACATTTATAACTCATTTAGAGCGCTTATTAACACATACAGCCAGGACGGGGTGCAAACCTCATTAACACCCCTTGGACATGACCCATCCGTAGTGCCTGGGCCCAGGCCAGTGTCCTGAATGCTGCGTCATTGTTGGCGCTATAACTGCTTTTAATCAGATTTCAATTATAATTCCATTTAACTGCACTAATGTCATTTGGCGCCCACTGCTGGCTGCTGGAACTGCAGTAGAATCCGCCCACTCCCACCTAACTATCCACCTCATCCACCTCCTGCCACTGCTAAATATTTGTGGGAGCAACCCACGAAGGAAGGACCTACTGCAAGGCCCACGCCGGGTACTTTCCTTTTGTGCAACAGCATTTTAATGCAATTTATTAGGTCTGACACAATGGCCAATGGCTGCGCGCCGATGGCGTTGAAATTTCCATTTGAACTGCCACCGGAAATACGGTTATAAAATGTCAACAACAATGCCAACCAAAAACAGTGTCCACACATCCGGTAGGCAACTTGGCCGAGTCGAGTGGGTTTTGCTGATGGGTTTTTTTTTAATGCGAAATATATCGTTTTATGTGTTGCTTGGGGGCTTTAAGACCCAGCAATATATAAGGGAATAAAAATGTAAACTATTTTAAATTTCTTGTTTATTATTTGTATGACTTTTAATCAAATAAAAAGTAATTAAATACTGCAAATTCTTAGAGCTTGTGGAAATATAATTATTTAATCTTTAGAATTCACTAAAAAATCTTCTTAGCTGTGGGATATATTGCCCGAATCCGCTCCTGGCTGTAAACACTTTTACGACTTGATGTCATGCAGCTAAGACCAAACGCCTGGCGACCTACTGCAAGTCGGTTTTATTCCTTCTTGGCTTTTCACTGAATTTCCAACGGCATGCAACAAGAAGTTTGGTCTCAAATTGACTTTATGGCCTGCATTCAGCAAGGCAATTGGCTTAATTATACAAATTGTTTGGCGGATTATAAATTAGACTGCAGTTTGCATATCGAAGAAGGTTAGAGTTAACAAATTCTTTTCGAGTGGAGGGGATTACCAGAAAGCAAAAGAAATGATTTGCTTTCAAAGAAAAAGTATTTGTAATTCAAGTTATTTATTTCAAAGTTAAGTGAAAACTTGTGTTTTTGACCAGCTTTTAAATGCATTTATAGTTGTCTTCACATGTGCTTTGTTTATTTGAATAACACAGGAAATTGAGTGTCCTGTTTTAGACAAGAGATTCCTTTGAAGAGCATTTCCTGGCCTTTTCTCCACTTGTTTATCTTGCCGTTGGGGCTTTTCTATTTAATCAAAGCTTGTACTAAATAGATTTCATACTAAAGAGAAAGGAAACTCCCATTTCTATAATAAAACCATACAAATCTTTAGCATAAAGTAATCTAAATCGCTTTTTTACCTACTCAGCTCTGTGTATGTTTTTAATACAAAGTTCTTGTAACGTTTCTGATTTCCTTGTTTTTTTCCCCCTTTTCATATCCTGCAGATGAAGTTTGCCTCTCGACAACATATGACAAGTGCCACACAGCAGCAGCAACACCGACACCAGCAACACCTAACGAGGCAGCCGCTACAATGACCAAGCAATTGACAACGGTTACGGCAACCAATGCGGCATCTAGCATAACCCAAGCGGGCGATTTGGCGCCCACAGTTATATCCCCGACCTCGGCCACAACACTCGAGACAGGCGGAGCAGCAGCAAGCTCAGATGGAGGAGGTGGTGGGGGAGCAACTGCCATCGAGGCAACAAAGACTTTGAAGCAACCTGCAACAACGACAGCGACAGCGAAACCCTCGAGTAGCGATGCCAGCGGCCGATCGGCAGCTTTGGAGCGTGCCTACGTGCACGATGTGTACGAGCATTGCGAGGAGCCCACGGGTCCTGTGCGTCCCAGGATGGCCCATTTCCTGGCCGGCCTAGAGCCCGGCTCCGTGGTCTGTGACGTGGGCTGCGGGAGTGGGCGATATTTAACGCAATGCAATCCGGCCATATGCACCATTGGCGTGGAGCGCTGTTATCGGCTGAGCAAGGTGGCCCACGAGAAGGGCGGAGAGGTGAGTTTGCCAGGGTCACGAGTCCTGAGTTTTCTGAGCTCCAGTCTCAAGAGAAATATTACTATAAATTGTAGCGAGTTTAAAAGAAGTGGGCTTAAGAGATCAACTTGGTTTAGTTGTTTTAAGCTAACAAAGAAGGAAATATAGGATAAAATGATTTTGCTTCCTCTAGTAATCCTTGCTTAGTTAATATCTGTAATACGTTTATAGTTATCCTTTGATGATCAATTTTAAATGAAAATTCAATTATTTTTTATTGTAAAATGACCTAAAACATATAAATGAAATATAAATATTAGTACCTTTAAATTTAAAGCATTTTTAACCAAGCTGACATTTAAAATTGAATTGCATTTTCCTATTCAAAATATCTGCTTTCTTTTCCCCCTAATTTAATGACCTAATTTAACTAGAAACTTTTTCTTTTCTTGGCCAAATTAATTTCAAAAGTTTGTTATTAATGGAATTTGCCAAATGAACTTCGCATGAGCACATCCTTGGAGTGTGTGGTTGTGTGTTTGTGCAATCTAATTGCAGCCTGCTAATTGCATATGTTTGCGGCGGTTGTGTTCCTTGGAATTCTCTTGGCCATGCAATTGACCCATTTAACAGCTAACAAGCTGTGGCCATAAAACATCTGCTGCCAGGATTCGATTCAAATGCAAGCCTGCCCCACTTGAGTTGGCCATTAGCGGGAGGGCGAGCATAAATTATGCTTATCATTGGTTGTACGCCATAAGGGTATTATTTGCACATGTTCCGTCCGACAGTTTTTAATGCTTCATAATTGCAAAAATGGTCCAGTCCACAATGGAGCCGTAAAACTAGAACGAGTCTGGAGAGAGGACCAACGAGCCGGATCTAATAACCTGCAGATGCGTGACCAACCAGCAGCGTTGCATAATGGCCAAATGGCATTAAATGCAGTTCAAGCTTTTGCTGCTGAAATTAAGCCATTGGGGAAATGGAGAGAGGATTTGAAAGCAGTTCTTAAATGGGAAATTTAAGTGGGCTTAAACAGGATAATCATTGGATAATAGGAGGAAATATCTAGAAATTTATTTAACGTTTTTTAATCTAAAATTAAAAGAATATTCGTAATATATATTGATATCCGAAAGATTAAGTAAATCAAGCTGAACTTTACGAATTGCTAATTCAATATTCTGCCTTAAAAATATGATCATCAATAAAGGCAAATAAATTAAAAAAACATTTTCAAGATTCATTTTAAATTTTATGTTCAATTTTTCATTAATAAAACATTTGACAAATCACAAAATAATACTTTTACAATATTTTAGTTTAATATTTATCTTCTCCATTTAATATATCTACATATTAGGTAAGACAGATCATAAGCCATTACAACAAAGGTCAGACTTCGTCCCCCTAATCCTTTTCCCCAAAAACTAGCTCCCCTTTTATAACAAGTGCTATGAAAATGGGGTAACTTTTTTCCCACTTCAGTGTGAAGTATTTGAAAATTGAAAAGTTTATGGGGCAAAAGTGCACGCTTGAAGCTCTTCTCGCCACAATTAAGTGATACGCTCGGCTATGTCATAATGAACATGAACTACGGCGCACTTGCTTTCCTCGAACAATATTCCCCTTAACAATGACACAACACTGCTGCTGCTGCCTGGGGTTCCCCTTTTGCTATTGTCCTGGTGCTGCTGCTGCTGTTGGCAACCGAGAACATTTCCTTTTACAAGAAACTACAATAAATTGCAAACTACCCCCGCTATATAAAGACCGTTATTCAGTGGTGGCCGCCTGAGGTATGCAATGTGCTTCTCGGCAATAATCTATTGCTAACGCCGGGCGCTTATTTATGGTGCCATTTCCAGGCGGACGTCAGAGTACCATTTCCCAGGGGCTTGGAGAATGCATTTCCATTTTACCATTTCCCTCCTCCATAATCGACAACACGCATTCTTCGCATTTAAATTGCTTTTGCGTGGGTCTGACGGCGGCAACAATAACAAGGAGTTGCAACTGCGATTTACGATGAAAACGATTTAATTTATTTAATAACATGCCACATTACCGTGACCGGACAGGAGTCTAGAGCCACCGATTTCCTTGAATCCTTGAATCCTTGACATTTAACCAACGATTATTCGCATGTGCCTCTAATCACTCTGCCACGGCACATTCACATAACAAAGCTTAGTGAACGTAATCCCATTCGATCCCATCCGATCCGGATTTCAACGTTATTTCTATTTGCCTAATGTGTTTAAAATAAACCCAACTGCAAAATGCACACAATGCGAACGTGACATGCAAGCGAATGCTAGGTTTTAGTTGCGGAATCCCAGAAAACTTTATGCAAAACCAATTTAACTTCGGCCCCGGGGCCAAAGTTGCAACTTTGATTTCTGCAGCACAGCTCGTGCATGGCCTGATTTTCAATAATTTTGTAAAGCAATAAAACGGGAAATGGAACATCTACATACAGGGGGAAAAATATACATACCAAGAAGTAGGTTTATTTTTTGGCAATATATATAAAAAAAAATAAAATAAATACAAATATTTTAAGCTTGAAAAAAGAATCTAAATATGACTGAAAATATTTATATCATTGAACAAATATGTACAAAACAATATTCAAAGAGTTCGATATTTTACACTGTTTATACAGTAACCAAAAATTTAGTTTAAATATTGATTAAGAAATCCAAACATTTTTAATATTTTAAAATTAATGCACCATATTTTTTATATCAAACTTCAGGACATTTTTTTATATGCTTTTAAGGAATACTATAGTAAAAGAAAAAATGTCTTTAAAATACAAATCATAAGCAAGCATGATTTTTTATATACAATAGGAGTAAGGGTAAACAATTCTTTTCGGTGTACCCAAAGCCTCGATATCACCCTGGCACACAGCGAGTGAGGACATCCTGTGGAGCTCTGCTGGGAGCTCGTAAATCTTAACCCGCCCAAAATGGCGCATAAAAATGGCAACAGTACCGCAAACATAAAAAAGTGAAACTCAATAATAGCTGCGGAAAGCGGGAAAGCAGGTGCAGAGTTCTGTTTTTTTGTGGGGTTTTTCTGGGCCAGGTGAAACCTGCAATTTTCATCGGCCAAAAGGAAAGATGGAGAGCAAACACGGGCCAAAAAATGTAAAAGAAGCACGGCCTGAGGGTCTATGTGCTTGGCTAAAGCGCCATTTAAATAAGCCGCAAAGTGAAACTGCATACAGTAAAAGGATGTCCCCTTTCGTTGTGTGTCTTTTGGAGACTTTGCATTGCGCTCTGGCCTCATTAGCGTGCAACGTGGCGTATGCGTAACATGCCGCACTTTCACCTGACACTCACCCTCGCTTGGCAGAAGCCTGTCAGAATAAATTTCAAAATTCAAAAGCGTCATGTGCCCGACCCGTGTGACATTACACACATCACACACGCACACACAGCTCCCCCAAGCCCCCATTGAAAAATGGCAACGGCTATAAATACGATTTGTAAAGAGAATAAAGAACCCAAGAACCCAGCCATTCCCATGCATGTGAGCTGGATGCGCACGAATAAAGGATATAGAAGACAGAGACTGGCCAGGGCAGATCCGATGAATGGGTCTGCAATGAGAGTTATGCTCATGAGCAGCCAACAAAAAGCTTGCTTACCTAAAATGCATGAGATTCTGTTTGTTTGCCTGAGCATCTTTCACTTGGAGAAATTCTTTAGAAATTGTGTTTCCTGGATATATATATTTTTTACATTAAATATCCTTGAAATTATGTATCCTTTGCGTGTTTAAATTAAAAAGGAAGCTGGCATAGCTTTAAATTTGAGCTTTGAGATTGAATTCTTGTCTGTCTGATTTTTGCCACCAAAAAACCTTGTCAATGTCTCTATCATCTAATGCATCCAAAAAGTGTCTTTGCTTCGATTCCCATTACTAGTCCAGGGTCCTTGAAATAACACTTATGTTAATTGATATTTGCTAAAGACTTCATCCCGCTGCAATGCCTGCCAGTTTGTCTGAATTTTTCACTTTTAACCAGGTGGCCAGGCAGCACACCAAGCGGAAAACTCTCAGCAGGAGTAGCAGAAGGCTTGGGCGGGTCAAGGATTTTTCGTTTTCCCTTTCTGCAGCAGGCACATAGTACAACCGACCACCCACAGGGCAAATACACACGGACATTTGCGATATTAGGTGGCAGGAAACGGAAATACGGGAAAATAGAAAATTGCACCAAATAAATTGCACAATTTTCAACTGAGAGATGCAGCATTTATTTGAAAACTCTTACCTACTATATTTAATTTAACAGTTGATCGGGCAATGTAAATTAAATCCAGGTGGCTATTAAATTTCCAAGAAAATTGCAAGGAATTGCCCAGAATCGATACTGTTTTTCCCCATTGACTCCATTCACACGTTTAGAGCATTTTGTCATTTTTGTGTGTGAATGGAAAACACGTTCCTTTGTTTGGATATATCATTTATTTTTTCTTCTTTTGGTTTTGTGCCATGTCCCCTGTTACCGTAATTGACACCATCAGTTCTGGCCATGACATGAAAATGAATATAAATGGCGTGTGCATCGCCAGTTGGGATAGGTCAGTGTTCAAGGCATCTTCTCCGCTTTTTGTTCCCCCAAAACCGAATCCGATAACTTTATTTGGTCAGCTCGGGAAAAGTTGCTAATTGCAAAAAGATGTCAGCCAGGCAGAAAGGACACTGGCGTATTCAATCAGACTGCATTGCCTTTGATATGGAAATAAAGTTTGTGACATCCTTTTTAGAGCAGCGAACTGAACCCTTTTCCTTCTCTCCGTTGCGAAGCCTGAAATTGCATCATGTGGGATGTTGGCTTGCATATTTTTGCGGTCATGTCCTGGGGGAGGTTTCTGTCAGGGACTTGTCGCCAAGTTCTTGTTGGCTTCTAGAGCCATGGAGCCATCTTTGACACAGCTTAATTGACGCGGGTCTCCGGGGAATTTTGCGGTGATATGACACATTGTTGTCTTGGGAAATCAGAAACTGTAGAAAACACTGAAATAATTGCATTTATTTAAGTAAGAACATAAATTAATTAAATTTATTGACTAACTAATTTTGATTCTTCCTTTATCCCCTTTACAGGTGGCCCTCTGCGATAATCTTGAGTTACCCTTCCGGGACGACAGCTTTGATGCTGTATTGTCACTGGCCGTGGTTCACCATTTTGCCACCACCGAGCGACGGGTGCAGGCTCTCAGAGAGTTGGCCAGAATCCTGAGGATTGGCGGCCGAGTGGTGATCACCGTTTGGGCCCTGGAGCAGCGGCATCGGCGCTTCGAATCGCAGGATGTGCTCATACCCTGGCAGCCGCCCAAAAATCGCAACTACTCGTACTCGGACGAGGAGGATGACGATAACTTTCAGCCGCCTTACCATGCCTACACCGAGGACTCAACGAACTCCAGTCGATCGGCCGGGGATGGGGACAGCTCAAGTCTCAGTTCCTCCTCGCCAGGAGAGTCCTGCTACAGCTTCGTGCGACGAGCCATTCAGGTATTACAAAAAATTTCCAAATCAATTCGTTCAGGAAACTAATTTACCATAAAATATTGGATTTTTCTCAGAAACTGGCCCGTGGGCGACGCCATGCCTGGTTCATGGACTCCTGGTCGTCGAAGGACACCAAAAATGACAGCAGCCTGGACTATGAGGACGCCAAAGACCTGCCCATCGAGCTGCGGCGTCTGGAGGACTTTGAGGATTTTCCCGACCCGCCGCTATCCGCTGGCCTCAAGTCCCGCAGCCTGGGCAGCATCCTCCAACCCCCACCCCGCCAGATTGTGCGCTCGCGCTCCAGTGTCCCCAGCCTGGGTGGTCCACTAATTCCCGGCGAATCGAAGGCCACAGCTGCAGCTATGCTTCTGAATGCTCCCGAGGGTCAGCAGCTCCAGATGAACGGCGGGCGACACTCGCCGCCAACGACTGCCAGTGCTGGGAACACCCTCAGCCGCCGGCCCAAGCTCATCAAGCAGAAGCAGTCCCTGTGCGAGGACGACGCTGCCACACCCTCTGCCCACGAGACCTTCCAGATGCTGAGCAGCTACAATGGCTCCAACGGCGGGGTGAGCAGCAGCCTGTATACGAGAAGTGGCTGCTATGCCGGCAACTTCCATCAGCACCCATCCTCCTCGAATCCCTCCGCCACGGCGGTGGCCACACCGCCCTCGGGGCCAGCAGCAGCAGCAGCAGCTGAGGGAGGGGCAGCACCGGGAAGCAGTGCGTTTCTGCGCAAACAGAGCTCTCTAAACGAGGAGCTGATGGCTTGCAATCGACTGCGAGAAAAGGAACGAGTGCGGAAGCGCATCCAGAAGCAGACCTCCCTGAACGAGGCCTTCCTCTGCCGGTCGGCCCTGTTCTCCAAGAGGCTTCAGGTGATACGAGAGGGCTTCACCACGAAGATTAAGAGCTCCACGGGCAGTCTGGAGCGGGTCACCAAGACGGGCATTAGCAAGCTGATTCAGAACATCAAAAGTGGCCCGCAGATGCCAGCAAATCCTCTCCAAAATCCTGCTCCCACGGACAAGAGTCCCACGCTGAACAACAACAATAAGCAGGGAGTGACTTTAGTACCCCACCAGCATCACCATCATCATCATCACCATGCCGGTCATCATCTGTCCCACTTGATCCCGCTGCCCGCTGGCGCTGCCTCCGCAACGGGTCCCGTGACATACTGCAGCAGCGTGGAGTGCACCATGGGCAATCTCTGTCACTGCAGCCAGTATCAGCAAGAGTGTCCTGCCTGCGTGGAGAGCGGCCAGGGGGACAAGGCCAGGCGGCACTCTCGGGAATCTGGGTCGGACTCCTCCAAGGACAGCAGCCTGCAGTCGGACACCAGCATCGAGTCCGAGGACAGCTTTGCCTCGGTTATATTCATCCCAAAGCCGGAGCAGCATCAGCAGCAATTGAACTATCAGCAGCAGCACCACAACTCCAACTCCAGTTCGAGCAACTCATCGTCCAGCAACGGGCAGCGGGCTCAAGGAGCCGCCGGCCGGGATCAGGGTGTGAATCCTGGTTCTCGGCTACCACCCACTCACTCAGTGCCAACCTCCCCCCTGATCATGCCCTGTCCGCCAACGCCGGCCCACTCGCCGGCAGCCATTCAGGGCAATGTCACCTCTCCGCCGCAGTCCACGGCAGCGGTCTCTGCGGCCATGGCCATCCTCACCCCGCCCTCGAAGCCGGCTAGATTCAGCTTCGACGAGGCTCACATCAAGCAGCAGAAGGAGCAGCAGAGGGAGCAGCACAGGGAGCAGCAGAAGGAGCTTCACAAAGACCAGCCAAAGGATGTTAAAGAGCCACAGAAACATCTCCCAAGCGAGTCGCTAAGGGAGAGCACGAAGGACCCACTCAAGGAATCTCCACCTGTTCGCCGAATAACTCGCCAGGCCATTAGGGATCTGCCCCCCATTCCCAAGTTCCGAAAACAGCAATCCCTGCAGCTGCAACGCCAGAGTTTCCCCATCGTTCGAAGAGCCTCGGGCTCTGGGGTATCCACTTCTGCATCCACCACTTCGCTGGCCAGCAAGCTGCTCTCTCTGGAGCTCTTTAATCCGGCCACCGATGATCTGGACAGCGACTCCAGTGAACCCTCGTCTCCAGACTCCATAGACAGTGTGATTAGCGCCCCGAGATCGGCAAAGTTGCCATCAGGGAGCGATGAGGGTGGAGCGGTATCGACCAACTCCAATTCGGCTTCCCAGGATGAGGGCGAGCCCAGCTTGGCGCAGATGATTAGCCGTCAGCAGGAGCAGTACCACAAGGGTGAACTGCAGATCAATAGCTCCCGATCCCAGGCGGAGGACGATATAATCCTGAATGCGGATAGCGCCACCCTGCTGCCCGAGAAAAGGGAGTCGATTCAGAAGCAGGATTGTGCCGAGTTTGCCGAGCAGCTCACCGCCCAACTGCAGCGGGAATTGGAGGACAAGAGCAGCCGCACCGAGTGTCGCTATCTGGATGGCATTGGAATGGGTGATCTGTCCGATATTCTGGGAGGCAGCAAGAAGCGTTCCAATGGCGATTTGAGTTCTTTTCGGGACGAACTCCGGGAACGTCGCCTGATGCTGGCGAATCTTTCGACCCAACCCAGCCTACAGCAGTCGCCCGTTAGCTCTTCCACCTCGTCGCTATCCTCGCAAACCCGCAGTTTCACCATCCAGGAGGAGGATGGCGAAGAGGAGGAGGAGGAGGAGAATGAGTCCAGCTATTCGTTGGGCGTCTACGAGCACTGCAAGATCTCCAAGTTCAGCTACAAGAGGAACAGGCACTATCAGCTGAATCCCGAGACTGCCTACCTACTGCAGGACGATGGCGACAGTGATGTCAGAGAGGACGAAGACGATGCCATACCCGAGGAGGAGGAACAGGAGGAGCAGGATGCAGATGCCGAGGCTGAAGCCCTGGAGGCCAGCGGTGGTGATCAACTGGGCGAGGGCATGGCGGACTATGGCCAGCGCAGGCGCAACATGGCCGCCCTCAAAGTACAACCGCCGGCCACTCAGCAGCAGCAGCAGCAGCAGCAACACCAACAGCAGCAGCCACAGCACCCGCAGCAGGATCAGCACCAGCCACCCAACCTACAGCAGCGAGCCTCCAGCGATTCCCTGGAGCACTCGAACAGCTCCACCAACTCCCTGGACAGTCCGTCTCAGGGTGGCGCTAGTACCCATCATCGCTACTACCATGTGTTCCGCGAGGGCGAGCTGGACGCACTGATCAACCACCATGTGGCCAGCCTGCATATCGTCAGCTCCTACTACGAGCGGGCCAGCTGGTGTGTGGTGGCCGAAAAGGTTCAGGTGTGGACCATATAAGCACCATAATCTAACACAGGAACTGGAAACGAAACAAATGTGGTTTAGGATAAGAGAGAGGTTAATTCACCGATATTCACAATATTAAAATACTATTTATTCCACAAAAATAGTTGATATGATTTAAGTAAAGCTCCATTAGGCTCTGTTTGTTTCGTCTTGAGTTCCTGCTCCAAAAAAAAAAAGAAAAGAAAAAGTAAACCCATTCCTAGCTATAGTCTCTGATGCCCCCAAAGGAATTGTTAAATTTAGTCTCTTACTCTAGTCAAAGGCTGGCTTATCGGAGGCGGGGAAGGCCCGTTTTCCGATCCAGCACTAATTTACTGTTTAGAGCGCAGGCCTGCTCTAGGATGCGAATGCAGGTTTGCACTGTATTGAAATCCAATTTCGAAAGGGAATACCACCTAGCTATAAGTCCGAACGAATACGATAACGATAACGAAAATGAAACAACGCAAAGCTAAATGCAAATCTAACAAATTTTACGAGTATAAAATCTATTTACAACGAGCATCAGTTTGTATCTTTCGCTACCTTCGGTTTAAGTTTCTAGCACCTTTTAACCTATAATTTCAATCAAACATTTATCAGACGTCCATAAATATACAACTAAAGCATAAATAAATAAGCAACTCATAAATATATTCAACCAAGAACGCTGCAAAGTTAAAATAGAATTCCCACTAACACTAACCAATATCAATAACTGCATTTAAATCTATGAGAAAACCGTACATATATCTAGTGCAAATTAAATCAAAACTATATATACACGAAACCAGTTTAAGAACAACTTTCTGCAAGCTTATATTATTTCATTATTTATTTTTAGCACAATTTAATTTCCCTCGTAAGAAACTTCCCAAACAAAAAAAAAATGGCCAATAAAAATGATTGTAACATATAGCCTATGCCTAAACTTGTATTTTTTGTCAACAAAAATGTTATTTGAAAAATAACGCCAAACAAAAGCATAATTTTCAAGAAAATTACAAATATATATACAAACATATTACCTATATGCGACTGTATATGCGTTTTTTAGCTAGCTAAACCAACTTTATACCGTAAAATAGAACAAGAATAGAACAATTGAAGGAATATATTAACTAACGTTGGGCGCAACATTAAATCACTAAAGATAGAATTCGATTAAAACCTACTACTGCTCGAAATGCTGAAACATTATAAATATTAAGTATTACTGGATAATATCTATAATTTGCACGCAATTCACCACAAAAAACACACACACGAAATCCAAAGGCGACACAAAAACACCGGCTACAACAGAGGAAAAACTATCTGAAATATCCAATATTGATAATTTGTAATGCATTAAAGACAAACATTAAATAAACAAATAATAACTTACAAAATTGAATTGATTTACTTATATGTTGGGTTTTAAATGATTATTGTTATGACTCTTGGTTGGAAAGAAAGAAAAATAACGAAGCGTTATTTATTTATAACACTATTGTGTTATAATTTACATAAGTTTTCTTCCTTCTAATTAAGATTTTAACGGTTTATTTGAATAATATTTTTAAAAGCGCGCTCAAGCTCAGCCAATAGAACCAGTTTCAAACTTGACCATGTGGCGTTGCCAGATATTTGATTCTCAAGCCAGTGTTGCAAGTATTGTCGGTGCTTAATGTGGCCAGCTACCGCGAAGGTGGAAATACGCCGTGTTGTCTCTCTCGGAACTGCGAAGAAAAATTATAAAATTGTAATCTTAAACGCAGTTTTTATGCCAAGAAACACCAAAAAGTGCTGCAATCCACATTCTCCCACAGCCAGGAGGTCGTCTTGAAACCGAAACCAAAAGAATTAGGGGTGAAAATTGCATTTGAAAGTGGACTTGTGGTGCGAAGAAAAAATTTTTGCTGCAGAAAATTCCCAGGTCTGTGCTGGTGTAATTGTGTGTGTGAGAGGCGGGCCAGGGTTGCCGAAGCTCCAATTAATATTGCGTTTTAATAGTATAATTCAATGAAATTTGCTGAAATTATGATCAATAATAATCGAAATTGTGTAATCAATTATTTGGCATGGCCGAGCATGAGTTATGTTTTAATTTTGGTGCTTTATTTAGCCTTTGGTTTTTGGCTGTTCGCCTTCGTGTGAGGCGGCAACCCTGTCCGTGGGAAGGGTACTCAGTGAGTGTGTCCCCGCCTTGGCAAGTGCCAGTCTGTGTGTATGAGTGAGCTGACGCATTCTTGTTTTGCTGCGATGCAAAAGTCCGAAAATCAAAAAAATTAAAACGAAAAAACACAGCAAGCAAGAAAGCTGTAAAAGTGGCAAACAAAAGCAGGCGGCGAATAATAATTTAACCGGAGTAACAAATTCGACCCTGTATGTGCAAGTGTCTATTGGCCTGTGTGCCTGTCAGTGTGTGTGTGTGTGTGTGTATGTTGGGAGGGGGCCATGGGGGAAGGAAGCGAAGAGGCCGCCAAAAGAGAGGGAGAAAAAAAGGGCGAGGGCGAAAAAAGAAAGAAACGGAACGGAAAGAAGAGAAATCATAAAAACGCCGGCAACAGCGATTCTCGAGTGCCCTCCGCTCTCCATTCGCAACAGCACAGACACAGTCAAGCATACATTCCCGTCCAAAGCGGATGACAAACAAAACGCGAAAAGAAATTCAAAACGCGCTCCCCACCAAAGTTCATTTACACGGAATTCGTAATTTGTTTTGTTTAGTTTTGTGGATTTGTTTATTGCCCCATGACTGTGTGTGTGTGTGTATATATGTGTTTGCTGGCGACAGATGTGAGTGGGAGTGCCTCTCTCCCGCTCTTCATGCCCCCACATCACCGTTATTCTTAATCACCGTAAAGATCTCCGGGTGTGTGTGTGTGTGAGTGTTTGTTTACATGTATTGCCAAAAATCTTGCATTAAAAATTCCGTGAGAAACCAAGACAATCGTTAACTGGAGTTAACTTGGCTTTAACTGAACAGATGTGTGTGTTTTCCCCCACCAGCAACAGCTGCCGCTCACTAAAATCAACAACAAATACAACTGGCAACCAAAATTTCATACACTTTAATTAAAAAAACCCGAAAAACTGACTAAAATAGTGATTGTAAACCTTGGCTATTTTTTATTTTGTGAACAAACGCGCTCTGGTTTTACTTAATGCGCTTGGAAACGCCGAATAATTATACTTTGTGGTTGGTTTAACAAAACTAAAAAAAAAATACAACAGAAGCGGAAGTTTTGTTTAATTCAAAACCAACTTATCGGTTTCACCAAATACTACGGATTTTGTATTTAAATTACACAAATTACAAATTACAAGTAACGGAGATGAACATTTATATTTTTATAATAATCGAATTGTATTTAACTTGAATTAAGTGTTTAATGTAAAATTATGCTGTAGTTAGCAGTGCTGCGGTGTTAATATTAATGTATTTTAAATTGGATCCATTTAGAAATGTGAACAACTTTAGGTGCCAGTTAAAAGTGTGATTTTTAAATAAACAGTTTCTGATTTTGTGATTTTGATTTACCTCAAAAATTTAAGGGAATAATCAAAGGTTTTTGAAAAACTCTGAAATAAAGTTGTCAATATTTTGTATTTAATTAAAATATAATATATTTATGCTTGTTAAGTGACCGTTAATTAATTTACTAACTTTTTGTTGACATTAGATTTTATTTCGAGATTCTTTTTTCATGTTCTTTATAATTTTATTCTTATAATCTGCAAGAATTCCAACGAAATAAACAGCGTCTGCCCCTGATCTCAATGACTCATTTGTACTTGGCTTAAATAACCTGCATAAATGTTAATTAGTTTTTGGTAACATAAGCAAGTTCAAGAAAAATGAGACACAAAATCTGCGAATAGTGAAACCCCAAGCGGAGTTGGATGACTCATGCTTCTTGCCGGGTTTGTTTGTGGCATAAAAAAAGAGTCTCCAGAGACTGAAGTCACCCTTTTTTGGCAGCATTCCAGCGGTTAGGGTTATCCCCAATAGGCAGGGCCCACTGTAGCTGGAGCTGTGGGAAGTGGACGGGCCTACGTGCGATGCGGTGCAAAAGTGCCCAAGTGGAGCCGAGCTCTGTGGTGCAGATGGAACGGAGTTCGTTTGGCTTCGCTGCCTGGCTGAACAAACTGAACCGCATGTCTGGCTCATGGCTCCTCGACTCTTGGCTCCTGCCCGCCCCTTTGGCTTTTAGCTCTCCATCTACATCGCCATCGCCATCTCCGCATCCCGAATCTCCAGCTGCCTTTGCTGCCGCCTCACCTTCCCCTATGTCGTCATTATGTGATATTGTTTTTCTCCTCTCTCTCTCTCTCTGTCTTTTTTTCTGCGCTTATTTTGCTTTTGCACAATTTAGCCTTCAGTTTCCGGTTATGAAGGAAGCAGCAGCCAGCAGCCACAAACGGGTTTGCCTCTGCCACAGCTTTCCTGTAATGTGCATTTAAATGCAATTTCAGTTCAGTGCGTCAATGTCGACGAAAATACAGCTTACCGTTTTTTTTTTATTTATACCCAAATATCTTGGTCTTATCTCAAAGCCAAAATAAAGTACAGCATAAGTCACAGACAGTCATCTTTATATTTAGACATTAGTTTTGCTTACTTTACGAATTATCGTTATCTTATCAATTTGATACCTTGATGCTGAATCACTTTTGTATGAAATTAAATTATAAAATCAAAACATTTTCATCGGAGAGAAGTGTTAACCGATTGCTAGTGACGAAAATATCATTTCACATTATCTACAGATGCAAGACCTTATTCGTTTTATTATTTAAAATATTTATTTGGTTAAGAAATAAACTATATAATTTGACATAAAGTTTATTAATCAGTTGATTTGTAGGGGAATAATTTGACTTTATCTATTTCATATCTTTGAAGTACTGATAACACATTTGATGATGGACTGAAAAAGTCAATAATAAATGAAAAGAAACCCTTAAAAAAGTTGTGTTTCGGATTACAAAAGTTTTCTGTTGCAATTCTATATTATTTCTTTAGAGAAAATTTCTTAGAAATCTGACAATTCGTATGCAAAAGAAAACCTTTTTGAGAAAGGGCGTTCTGCTGTGAAAATGAGGTGTTATGAACAAATGTGTGCTGCAAATTAATACCTGGTTTATTTTCCTCACCAGCCAGCGTGTTGCAAACTGTTCGTTCAACTGGTAGTTGTATGTTTTCCAGTTCTTGTGTGTTTCATGTTGTGCCGTAGCCCAGCGAGCGTAACGCTGCAAACGCTTTGCTCTCGTAATTAACCTCTAGACCGGCTTTCTGCCTGCCTGCCTGCTTGCTTGGCTGCTACCTGGTCGCTTACCTTACCTTACCTTACCTGACGTAGCCATCCATCTGTCCGCAGCTCGTTTAGCCACCGAAGCTGAATCAGACTCAGACCTTTGAGCACGGCGGCGGTTTCTCGAGCCATTCAACCTTCGTGTTCCACGACATGCGTTTTCCTCGAGGCTTTTCTTTGCAGCTCGCAGCGTTCTGCTCAAAAATTTTCCATTAATGTTAGAGCAGTGGCAGAGGAGTAATCGCCTTGGAAATCCATAAACATGATCTATTATTATTCTATCGGTTGTGTCTTTCGGCATTTAATTTAAAGTCTTTATAATGAAAGAATCTAAACTTATTCATTTATTCATTGTTTGTTTTAAACGGGTTGTTTAGAATTTAGAATTTCATTAGAATTTCGCCAATTTAACATCATTGTACATGGTACACTCAAGGACTCAACTTTAAAGGCACTGCAGGTAGTCACGTATACAATAATGCTCACCAATATTTATTTTTAATTAGTTTATCGATTAAATTTCGATTTGAAACTTGGTCTATTTATGTAATAGGACGTAGCTACGTCATTGTCATTTGTCTTTGTCTTTTTGTTTAGCGATGATTTGAAATAATTTAAGCCCCCTTCGTGGTTTCAATTGTTCCATTAATATTAAAGTACTTGTAACAAAGCGCTTCCCAATATAGAAAATCAATAGTCATTAGCCCCCCGATGCCATTAGTCTATCATATAGAATTTCTCCTCTTCGTGGTACTCCTCGTTACTTCTGCCAAATCAGTCTTCTTTTTTTTTGGGTTTTGTTTAAACTTGGGGCAATTGATTAGGCAATTAGGTAACTGGAGATGAAATAAAATTAAACTTTATATATTTTTCTAAAGAGTTTTATTAATAGTTTAATATATAATATATTATTTTCTTATGACTACCAAAGAATTATTTTCTCAAGACTGACAATTAAGTATCTGAAAGATTGGTTAATTGAATGCCTTCCAAGTACTCTAAAAGTTTGAAAACAAGTAATATTTACACTTCAAACCTAATCTTATTTGTCTTTAAACTCAAGACATTTGATTGGCAATATAAATTGTTGCCTAAACCAAGTTGTAGACTGTAATTTGGTAATGGCATTTACCAAATTCTGTAAAATGTTCCATTAATGCTGCAATAAAAAGCAATTACAAAAAACTAATTTGCCATGGTCCCCCCGCATTTGTAGTAAATCTCTAGCTAGACTTATTTTGATTTCAGCTTTTATATTTCGCTTCCTAGTCACCGCTCTTCGTTTGGTTTAAAGTTTATACATTCAAAATTTAAGCATCTAAAGATCACTGATCTCGGCTGCTTCTCAGCATCCATCGGATTTGTATGGTTTCTACCAGCTTGTGTATCTTTTTCTTTTCGTTCAGGTTCGATGGCTTGTCTTCTTGCAGCTTTGACTTCTTTTGTCTCGGTTTTTTTTATGTCGGTTCTTTGGCTTTTCTTGTTTTCTCGTTTGTCTTCTTGTCCTCCGCTTCTTATCATTCGAGCGTGTTTCCAAGTTGGACCAAAAAAACGAGTTAACATTTAAGACCTAAAATGGCCAAAAAGTAAAGACGACTTTGTGCTGCGCGGAGAACAAATACCACTACAGACGACGACGTAGCAACAGCAAACAATAACAAATTCCCAGCATCGTCATTATTTGCAATTATCGACAGTTTGCTTTTGTGCGGTTTCCTCCATGTCTCTCTCTGTCTTTTTCTTTGTATTTTTATTTTTAATTTTCTTTTTATTTTATTTGTACGCTAAAATCTTGGACTTCGTATTCGTCTGTGAGCTTAGGATCAAAAACCTTTACTTGAAGTTGTTTGATTTATTTTCCATGCGTATTCCCCGGTACACTTAGCTAAAAGAAAGGTTACCAAGAGGCTCTAGGTATGATTTATGTAATATTATTAGTAAAAATTCTTAAATTTATATCTTAAGAAATTTAATTAAAATTTTATTTGAAACTTCAGCTTCTATTAGAAGGTTTTCTACTTAAATTCCCAACCAGTTCCAGCATTCTGCATAAGTATTATTTTAGCAACTTTTTTCTCAGGGTGTAGGCTTTAACCTTAAAGATATTCAATGTCTCCCCTTCGTTCGACGGATGAATGAGTAAAAATAAAAATCATAAACAAAAGTGTCACGTACACTGCTGCACTCACACGTATACGCCAGGAGTCGTCTTGAATGCCTTAGTGGATGCGGAAAAGTGCGGGAAAATGGGGTGCGGCGGTGTGGGGAAGTCAAGGAAAATGAGGAAACTGTAGAAACAAGTGCCGGTAAGCAGAGGGCGCGGGCTCTGTTTGTGCGGTGAAGGGAACTTGCAAATGCTTTCAAAGTCATTTCCTTCTTTTCTTAGAAAACGTAAAGAAATCATAAACAAACAAAGAAGCATTTTCCATTCCACTCTAAGCGATAAGTTGGATAACTTGTTCCCCCTACTCCCGGATTTACGTATACACATAATCATGGCTGAGAATGGAAATCAATATGTGCGAAACTAATCAAAAGAAAACAATGAGCACACACGGAGCGGAAATGTGTTTTTCCCCCCCTTTCTCTCTGATTTTCCCCACATAGCGCTGCTGTGTGCAAATTGTACCGAATCATTCCCCTAGAATTTCTCCATTTCTTCGGAGATTTGCTCGGAAAGTCCAGCAATTCGGCCCCGTTTTGTGCTTATCTTGGCCGTTTCTCCGCTGCCTCGTTTTTTTTTTTTTTTTGCATTGTCTGCCCCAATAATTGCCGTTTCGCTAAGTTCAATAAGATTATAGTATTCCTACGCAGTTGATTTTGTTTTTGTTTGTGTGCACACAAACGTGATTCTTTGATTTACTTAGCATGCAAATTTGTGCGAACTTTTTTCGTGCCGCTTGGCCAGCGGAACAGCTGCGGGCAAAATAATAGCGCCTGCAAGCCAATAACCATGAAATACTTGGAATTAATAATGAAATTAATTTAATTTTCAAGGAATCATGTTGTAAATAATTTCCGGAATTAATTGGTAATTATTTCAAACAAACAAAAATAAAATATCGCATTTGAAATTTAAGGTGATGAGAAAATAAATAAATCTTTTACAGCAAAAATCAATAAAAAGTAGTACCAATTTAACATTAAACTGATGGATAATTAAATTGTAATAAATTTATTAAAATTGTTAAATGAATTAAATAGTTTGTAAATATTATTTGTGTATAATATAGATTTTAATGCTAAATGTTGACAGAAATAAATGAATTTTAAGAAAATATATATGACATAATTATTTCCCAAAAGAAATATATAACTTATGAATATCTAAAAATTCACTCGCAAGTGTGTGTTTCTTTTTTCAGGCGATTGTGTGTCTGGGTTTATTATTTTTAATAATTGCCATTTTGCTGCGCTATCAGCATTTGTTATTAACGGCGGCGGTGCCAAGCGCAAAACAGAAAAGAAATGAAATCAGCTGGGTGAGAGGGGGCTAGGGGTGGTGACAGAAGAAAGAGGAAAGATACGAAGCAGAAAGAAAGCAACGAACGATTCACTTGAACTGGTTTCGGCGAGCAGATTTATTTATTTTGATTGTAGTTTGTTTTTATTATCGCATTCGTTGTGCGCCAGAGCGAGAGGGTAAAATGTGGAGAGCAAGACTGCGAGAATGCGAAGTGTGTGCGAGTGTGCGAGTGTGTGAATGCATTTTGGCAGAGAGCACGTGACAACGCCCATTTATGACGTCTGTCTCCCTTGTAAACTTTAAATTTATTGATTTTCCCCATTTTCAATTACAGATTAAAGAGAAGAGCAAGAGCAACAAGAGAAAAGACCACAGCTGCAACAGGAAGAACAGCAAAACAGCAGGGAATAAGCAAAAGCGTCAACGGCAACGGCTTCACATTGGACATGTCATGTCAGCAAGTCTCCAGATTCCAAGCAGCCACATTAGCTAAAAGCACAACAGCAGCCAGCAGGAGAATTGCCACCGCAGCAGCAGCAGCAGCAGCAGCAACAGCCGCCACTGCGATAACCGCAGCAGCAGTAGCAACAGCAACATCCGCAGCAGCAGCTACTGCGGCAATAACACTGACGCCGGTGGAGAGCATTGCCGCCGCCAAGACGACGTCCGAGGACACGGATCCCTATGCCTTCACAGAGACCGTGGCAGTCGCACCGCCAATTTTATTCAATGCACAGGTAAGGAGATGTTTCTTATAAATGTTTATACGATACCAGACCTACAAATAATTCTTTTTAATCAATAATTTATTCCTTTACTTTATTTTTTGCTTAGAAATCGCGAGCCCGCTTAAGCGACACCAGCAACAGAAGCAGCAGCAATAAGAGGCAGTCGGCGACAGCAGCTGCGGCCAGCAGGAAGGCGAATCTGGTGCTCCAACTGAATGCCACAGCAGCAGCAGCAGCAGCCACCACCGCAAAGGCGCAGGCGTCTTTAGCGACTAACACAACAACAACAACGAATTTCCATCATGTCACGCAATCTCAGAGACAGTCCGCTTTGTCACCAGTGCTGCAGTTGCAACTGCCGCTGCAGTCACAACAGTCGCAGGCATCGCCGAAACGGGCCACTAACGTGTGCATAGTCCGCCCGCAGCAGCAGCAGCAAGAGAAGGAGAAGGAGTCCTGCCAGCCAACGGCTGCCCCACCACCACCGCCGCTCTATTCCCATACGCCGTCGCTGTGGCAGACGCCGTTGCTGCTGGACAATGGCCAAAAGCAAACACAGCATCAGCAGCCTAAGCAGCAGCAGAAGCAGTCGCAACAGCAGCCACAGAAAAAGCCGCAGCAATTGCTACATAACAAGCAGCAGCAGCAGAAGCAAATTGTCCAGCAGCAGCAGCAACACCAAAAGCAGCATCTTCTACACCAACAGCACTTCCAGCAACAACAACAGCAACATTTGATTGTTCAGCAGCAGCAGCTAACTCTTCAACAGCAGCAGTCGATCGCCATTTCGCTGGTTAGTCCGCCCACATCGCCCGCCTCGTTAACCTCGCCCACATTGCCACCAGCCACCGCCGCTGTGACCGCCATGGTGGCGCCGATCTCTGTCTCGCCCAAGGGTGGATTGCCATTGCCGCCATCGAAATTCCATCATACCACGTTGGCGCAACACTTGCAGAAGGTAGAGTGTTTGAAGAAAAAGAAGTCCTTGCCGCTTGCTAACCAAAATAACAACAACAACAACAACAACATCAAGATGCTAAATAACAACAACAATATGGTTGAATCACTGAACAAGCCGGTGATGGCGCAGGGCACGAGTTATAATCAGACGCAGCCGCCACCATTGACGGTGTTCAATAGTTCAACACCTACACCGATTGCCGCTGCACCACAGAAACATTCCTCCGGCAACAATGGCGATAACACTGGCGATCTGAACGAGATTCCCGTTAACGTTATCTTCCGTATGCCTCAAGTAGCGGCAGGAGGAGGTCATGCAGCGCAGGCAACCGATGAAGCAAAGGGTGTTAAGTTGGTGACGCCTCTAACGCCGCCCACACCGCCGGAGATGTCGGCTCCCCCTTTGCTAGCTCAAATGCATCCGCCAACGCCCACAGCTTGTGTTCCGGCTCTGACTGTTCCCAGCAACAAAGGGCTCAATGTGGTTTCCCCGCCAGCTGCTCTCAGCTCTGAAATTGTTTTGTCATCGCCTCCCAGCGCGCCGCAAGCCCCATCACTCTCAACAGCAGCACCCCCCGCCTCAATAGCAGCCAAGAAAAATGAACAAATGTCTTCCAAAGCGGCCGCCAAACGTCAAGGTTCAACCACACCAAGGAGAGGCAACAACAACAACAATATTGCAGCTAAGAAATTGCCAACCACTGAGGTGATGCCACCGCCGCCGTCACAGGAACCGATTGCTAAGACGCCACCTCCATTGCCCATTAAATCGGAGCCCGCTGCACATCGCCAGCGTCGCCGTAAGACCGCCTCAAAACGCTGCTGCTCGGTGACTCTGAGCGAAAACGAGACCTTACCGTCGGACTCGCCTTACTGCTTGCAGCAGCACTGGTTGCACTGCAGTTCTAGCCGGGACCTGTCTCTGGACCTGCCGCTCTCTCCAAGCAATCGGCGCGAAGAACGGATCGCTATACGAAAGGGACTCTTGCGGCGGCAGGCCCTGCAGTTGCTGTCCACACGCTCGCTGCAGGATATGCCCATGCGGGCGGCCAGACAGCGGTTGCAGTGCGTTCAAAATTTGCTGCTAAAATACCAGGATCATGCCGGTCAGCAGCAGGGAATGTAAGTTGAGCTTTATTACTTTTTATTATTAAATTTTAATTATTATCTTTTTCTTCAGTGGCATTGGCAATCGCTGTCTGGTGGCCAACTGCAAATTGCCAACGGTGAGCATGGCGGCGCACTGCGATCGCCACATTGTGAACAACAGCACCCAACAATTGTTCCAGCCCTGCGTGGCCTGGCGAATGGATGGTACCGCCTGCCAGGCTCCCGTCTTCGATGTCCTGCACACTCTGGCCCTGTGCACGGTGCACAGTCACCTACGTGCCGGCCTAGATGCCGCTCGTCCGCCGCCGAAGCATGCGGCACCAGGTGCCGGACCTGTGACGATGTGTGTGCCCGCGAAGCAGCGCAAGCGCAAGGCCAATCCAAATACAGTAACGCGTCCGCAGAAACGGGGCAGGAAACCGGCAGCCGGTGAGCAAACGATTAGCAGCAGCTCCAACAGTGTGATGATGAGCAACCTGCCGCTTATACCGACGGCAGGAATGGGAATGCAGCGCAAGAGCAGCACCACCTCGCTGGAGTCCATAGCCAGCAACTCGCACTCCTCGGCCGCCTCGCACTCCCAGGTGTTGCCCTACACGCCCGTACCGCAAATCATGCCACAATTGTCTGTACCGCCGGCCCTGGCTCCGCTTAGTGGGGATTATCCGCCCAAGCAGCCGCAGCCGCATCTGCAACCGCTCTTGGTGCCTAAATTGGAGGCTGAGGAGCTGCCACTGTTCACTGACCACCAGCAGCAGCAACATCTGGATATTAAGGCCGAAGAGATTAGCCAAATTGTTGCCCAATTGGCGGCTGCTGGTGGGGACTTACAGCCCAACAATAATAATAATAATAATAATAATAATAGCAACCACAATCATAATACAAACAACAATAGCGTGCACTTCACCAACAACAACAACAATATAAACTATAGCAACAATAATAACCAGCACAGTTTCCCCTCGTTCAACACGGCCTTTGGCAATGCTATGGCTCAGCCCATAACAACATCAACAGCAACAATCACGCACAACGGTCCAGCTGTTACTCAAGCTCCTGCTATCCTCGCCAACACCGCAGATCTGCTCGGCCAGGATATGTTTGGAATCTGTGAGAACAGCTCGGCGTATGCAAGTTCCGAGGATACGGGTTTGGGTGGAATTAGCGAGTCTGAGCTAATGGCGGGCGCTCACGATGCTGGTGAGTTTCAAATATACATATATATATATATATATCGGCATTCTAATGATCAATCTTTCCTTTTCAGATGATATAGCATTGAACGGTGCCCACTTGCTGGAGGAGCACGATCTGGTCAATGTGTTTGACACGCTGCCGGACGATGCCTTCAACGAGCTGTTCCAATCCGGTGTGTATGCCTTAACAAAAATTTTACTTGTTCAGCTTTTCATTGTACTAATCCATGTGTGCCTCCGCTGTGGCTGTCGCTGTCATCCCTCCCCCTGCCATTGCCCTCGCCTTGGATCTGTGCCGATGCAGTGCAACAAGCCGAGTGCGAGGCCATGGACCGGGCGCTGGAGATTGCCGATAAGAACCTCAAGTGTCTGCAGCAGACGATCGGCGGTTCGGCGGACAGTGCAGATTTCCTTAACGATTTCCTCGACGTGAGCGATGATCTGCTGGCGGATGCCGTGATGCACTCGCCGAATACGTCCGGTATTGATGCCGCCACGTTGTTCGTGGACAGCAGCAGTGGCGGCGGCAACAGCAGCAGTAACGGCGCCTCCTCCGACATCCGGGGCCTAGTGCTGCAGACCTAATTTGCGCCGCATGCCAGGCTAAAGAGAGACATAGATTTTCGAAGATAAAATTTCCACTTTTACTTCTGAGCAGCAGCAGCCTCCGCCAAGAAATTTTTAAAGATTTTTTATTACAAATTTGGGACAATTTTTTAGATTCATTTCTCAATTTCTACAATTCTGTTTAGGTCAAATTTGTTGCTTATTATAGCATTCAGAAATTCATATAAATATGCGTTACTGTAAAAAATCGAAATAAACAAAGAAAAAAATACATAAAACTTATAAAAATTCAGAAAAAAATGTCCAAAAATATAAATAAATATAAATTCAATTTAAACAAAGAGAAAGTACGGAGTGTAGAAGAAACATAATTATGTAAATTCGCATGAAACTGTAGCATTACATAATTCTCTTGAAGTAATTTAATTTGTTAGTGAGCCAACAACAGAGGATTGTGTAGAGAGCAGCTTTATTAAACCTATAAATAAACGAGAAAGAGTATATATATTAAAAATAACAGCAAACAGAAAGCAGAAATCTTCGGATTAGTAGAAAATCTAGCAACAAATTTAAACTTCTGAAGTGAAATGTAAAGGCACCGAACACCCAACATTGATAGCCTAAAAAAAGTAAGCCTAGAACTTTGTTTAAACATTTTGTGAGCGCGCATTTACAACAAAAAGAACGACAACAGCAAAACACACTGTACACAGCCCAAACAAAAACATCGCAATCAATTTAGAAAACCAGAAAGATCTATACTAGCTAAGCAGCAGAAGAGTTAGTTTTGTTTAATTTATTGATTTGCACAATACACCAACATACACAAACACACACCATACAATACACATTCACACAACACACCAACATACAACGTACAAGGGACTAGTTTGAAACCGCGAATCGTATTACTAAATATATATACAACTTATATATATATATAATATACCTATATATATACATGATACTACCTATATATATATATATCTGTACACATACTTTAAAGAGTAAGCTTTAATTTAAACCAACCCACAAACACAAGCAAAAAAAAAAATAAATCAACAAAAAAAAAATCAAAAACAAGCTAAATGTAAATGTAAACTTTGATTTTATATATTTAAGTTCATTAATTTAAAGAAAGAACGGAAACTTTGTTCGATTTTAATTTAGCCTAACGAAATTTTAAAAGCAAAACTAGGCTGATCTTGAGTTTTAACATTTTGCGTTCGATTCTGTAAATTAACAAATATATATATATTAAATATAGAACTTACAATGAAATGTAACAACCATACATAAATATATATATATATATTTAAAATGAGATACTATATATATACATCAAAAACAACATGCAAGAAAACTGTTACGCTTTAAAATACGATATATATACATATATACCAACACAACCACTCTCACTGGATCCCAACTAAACCCAACACCCAAGCCCAACCAATACCATTCCATCCCTCCATTTGACCCACATAAAACCATTGTAAGTTTTCATTTCTCATCCGTCGTCACCATTTGGCATCTAAGCAAGTATTAAATGAATGAAAAACGTTTAATATCTGAGATAACTATATAAACTATGTGTATTTGTATAATGTATCACGACACGCATCGACTTTTGGCATTAAGTTGAGGCACGCACCACCCATTGCACCAGCATCGGTCACGGGCGATGAGCAGCAGCAGCAGGAAGAGCTATTTTAACCAATAATGGAACTCTGTAATATATGATATACGATTACCAACTCCCTCACACTCTCACTCTCACTCTCTAACTCTAAAATCTAGATTTAACTATGTATGTATTTGTTCTTGAGTTAGTTACTCTAATTACTCTGATCTGAACGCGAACAAAATTTGTGTTGTTCTTTATTATGGAACCATGTATTTGATTATATGCTTTAAACCCTTTTTATACAAAAACCCCTTACCTTGTAAGTGAACTGTAGAGATGATCCCTCCAGAAGTAGCCTCCTCCGCCTCATTTTGACCATGATGACGATGAAGAGTGTTCTGTCTATGTTTTTTTTTCGGTATGAGGTACAATTTCATTTTTGTAATTTACGTGCATTTTTGTGATCTAATTTGTGTAACTATTATTATTATAAATGAAAAAACAAAAAAATCAACAAAATACATTTAAGAAAACGAAACAAAAAAATAAAAACAACAACAAACGAAGCAAAACAAAACTGAATTGATTGATTTTATGGCAAACAAATGAATATTTTACTCGGCAAAAATATATATATAATACAATATTTTTAGTAAAAGAAAAAAAAACAAAACAAAACAAAAACAAACCAAGCACTCGGTCTTGTCATTGCTCCACGGGAATTTGGGGCAACTCTCTGTGCAGCACATCTGCTGGGACGTGTAGATCTCGGCAGGCGCCGTCAAAAAACTCAGAGCCTCACCGAAGCTTCAGTTACCTACATAATTTTTGTCCTAGGAAACAGTTTGTTTGCACTGACACTAACTCCGAACAACTCCCGAAAACATAATAAACCAAAAAGAGCCGCGGCCCAAGATCGCCAGTTAAGAAACCAAAGACAGGATCACCAGCTGTCCCCGGTTTCCTTTAGTGCGTCCGTCTTGCGGTCGCCCTTTAAATTCTCCGAAATTGCAAATTATTGTTTTTAGTTTCTATTGCTGGCTGGAGCCGACCTTCAAGTTTATCTATCCATTTATCCATCCATCCAAGAGTACTATACACTCCACTAAATCGGGCAAGCAATCGGGTCCACCAATAGCCGGAGGTGAGCGAGTGGGTGAGTAGGAGTTGCCCCCCATTCCCGTTCTCGGAGCAGGCAGTCGTGTGACCTGGGTGTTGATGCACACAAATGTCTTAAAAAAGCTTAATTCTCCCCGATTAGTAACATTTTTTGTACGTTTTTAATCGGTGGACGCTGAAGCGTGGTAAGTGTAACATTTTCCACCGTCTTGACATTAACTGGGACCCCATCACCGCTTTTCCCCGCAGTTGTGCTCTATACGTGTATTTTTTATATCGAAAACGAAAGCCTGTGCATCCACTATCCACTATTTTCTAATCAAGAGTCTCTGACTAGCAGGTGAGTAATAGCCTTAATTAGAGGAGCAATCTTTTTACATTTGCAAAATAATTTTCCTTAAAACAAGTGGCTTTAAGAGATCTGTGATAGATATCGAAATTATAGATTCCATTAATTGTTTTTATTTAAACTAGAAGTATTTAGTTTTAGCTTTATAAACTTCGATTTATTTACACGTGGGTCTTACAAACTCTGATCCTAAACTAACCCTAGCCTAGTTGTAATAAATAAAGTGGACTGTTTGTGCTATAATTCCGTGGTCTCCAGTTTTCGGGCCAGGATCTGAGCATTATTTGTGAGCTTGTCGATTTGATTGTACAGATTGAAGTGGCGATTTAGGTCGTTGCTGTTGTTGAACAATTTGGCAGTGCCCTTGAGAGTTTCATGCATATCCTGGGTGGCCACCACTGCCAGGAAGTTGTCATCCAAAGAGTCAGGGCCGCCAGTGCTAGAAATTAAATATTTTAATTAATTTTTGATAAGATTTAGATTGCGATTTTTCTATAACTTACCTGCCCTCTTCCGCTTTAAACCACTCATTTTCGTAACCCTTTAGCCAGATGGGATTTGATCCTTGGACACTGTGTTTGTTTGTATTTGGCACACGAGTAGCGGGTTCCTGGGTGTGTTGCAACGACATTGAGGAATGACCACCTGGTTAGGAATAGAAATTAAATTAGAATATCTAACGTATACAAAAACTTTAGATACTCACGGAATATGTTGACTTTGGCGGCCCTCAGCTGCCTACGGTAACCATTCCTCTGGGAGGCGCACAGTGCCAGCGTCACTACCAGTAGAGTGGCCAAGAAAATATTGGTAAACACCAACCACACGAATAGAGGACCCCTGGCGGGGCCGGCAGTCAGGAGCTGGGCCTCGGCCGGCTGAGTGTCCAGCACATTGAGGTCCTTGAACAGTCCGTCCAGGCTTTCGATGTGCGAGTCAATCAACTTTAGCACCTCGGAGACCTCGTAAATGGAGTTGTCCTCGCGCTCGACTAGATGCATATATAGATCCGTCTTGGTTTTGTCCACCGAACCATCCTTATTCTCGTGCACCTTAATCTCATCGATGTTGACTATTGATTCGGTAATGTTGCCCAGGGTGCTAGAAGAGGGAATTCAAGAGGATTATAAATTATAATTAAAGATTTTGCCTTCTAAACTTACTCTCTGAACGTATCCACCCGGGAACGCAGTTCATCTGGCTGCAGGCGGAAGACAAAGCGTACCTTCTGGTCCTCTCTCAGTAGGTAAATAAACACATGGGCCACATCCCTCATGCCCAAGGTGTCGTTCGCCAGAACCATGAAATCAAAATATCCCTTCATTCCCTTTTGCGGGTCAAAGTTCAGCTGGACCTCTCCTGTTTCTGAATCGAGCAGGAATGGGGCCTTTCGCACATTTTCCAGTCCCTCGGAGAGAGTTTGCCGGATATCACCCACCTGGTAGTATCCTATCTTGCCATTCTGGCCCTCATCCGCATCCGTGGCCTCAACACGCATGAATTTCAAACCGAAATCAGCATTGGTCGTGATGCCACCAGTAAAGATTTTGGAGCGAAAACGCGGAGGGTTATCGTTGATGTCCAGCACTCGCACCTTGACCTTCACTATGGTGCTGTCTGCTTCCGGCTCGTGTTGGAATGATGGGGATGGTTCTAATTCCTGACTGCCCTCGTAGTTTTCATAGGACACCAACTCGCCATCTGCATCCCCATCCTCCTGTTCGTACTCCTCCTTACTGGTTACCTCTCTTAGTTGCCGGGAGTGTTTGAAGCGATCGTAGCCGTTATGCTGCTGATTGTGCAGGAAGCCTCCCAGCCTATTATTAATCTCAATGCCCATCCGGCGGCGTTTTCCTCCCCCAGAAATGGACTCATTCCCACAGCCCTCGGTAGCCCTCACGTAGAGCGTAAAGTTGGCCACCACCTCACGATCCAGTTCCCGATCAACGGTCAGTATATGCGTCTCGGGATCGAGGCGGAAGTAGCCGGCTTCGTTGCCACTTACTATAAAGTAACACACCTGGCTGGGTGACTCGTTTGGATCGTCCAAATCCAACTGATCCTTGTCCACGGTGTCGGGCAGCTTGATCCGCTCAGCGCCGGGATCTGAGTGCTCGGTGAAGTTTACGGCTATCTCATTGACTATAAACTGCGGCTCATAATCGTTGACATTGCGCACATAGATGGTTAGGTCCAAGTCGGAACTGAGTGAGGTGGGCAAGCCCTGATCGTAGGCCTCGATGCGGATCTGGAAGAGAATATAATTATATTTATGAAGTTATATTTATTTTTAATTCATAAGGTTTCTTACCTCGTGTATCTTTTGCCTCTCACGATTCAGAGACTCTTTAAGGTAGAGTTCCCCTGTATTGGCATTCACCTCGAACATCTTGTAGCTGCCCAAAGGATCAGGTTTGAGGCGATATCTCACCAAGGCATTCTGGCCCATGTCCGCATCACTGGCATAGGCCTGTAATATTAGGGTTCCCACGGTGGCATTCTCTGGAATCCGTACAGTGGTATTATGCAAAGGTCTCACAAAAACCGGAGCATGATCATTAAAGTCCGAGACACAAATGTCCAGAGTACTGTGCACAATGTTTGCCGGTAGCCCCAAGTCTCTGGTGGTTATGGTTAAGCTGTAGTTGCCAAATTTATTGCGCAGGCTTTTGCTGGCGAAGATTTGGGCATTCCAATTGTCCACCTGCCGTAGTTCAAACATGCCTGCAGAATATATGTAAAAAACCAGATTAGAGCTAATATTTTTAGAGGAGTACCTCAGGCCATTACCATCTTTATTTCCCTGCGTAATGGCAAAGTCCAGCCTTCCATTTGGTGTGGCCGGATCATCGGCATCCTTTCCAGTTATGCTGGCCACCCGCTCGTGCAACTCATGGTACTCCGTGATAAGCACACAACTTCCGGGCAGACTTACCTCTGGGGTATTATCGTTCTCATCCAAGATGGAAATACTAGAGAAATTTCCATTACATAATACCCGAGAATAAAACATGGACATTTAATCTACTTACAACACCTGCTTGAAGGCATTTCGACTTTCGCCGGCCAGGAACCCGAACTGGTAGTTGTCCCATGCCTCGATCACCAGGTTATACGAGTCCTTGGACTCCCTGTCCAGGCGATCGGCCACCGTGAGGACTCCAGTGTCCGCATCTATGGTGAACTTTCCCTGCGAACTGATGCGATCCATCAAGAAGGTAATCTTGCCAAAGTCCCCCGAGTCCGCGTCTGCTGCCTGCAAGGTGGCGACCCTAGTTCCTGGAGCGGCATTCTCGCTGATCGTGTAGTTCTTGCTGCCACTCACAAAGTACGGATTGTTGTCGTTCTCATCTAGGACGGTTACGTACACATCCACCAGTGAGGATCGCGGTGGTATTCCAGAGTCCGTGGCCCTTACACTAAAATTCAGCCACTGGTGCTGCTCGTGATCGATTTTGCTGGCCACCACAATCTCCCCAGTCTGGGAGTCCAGATGCATCAGCGACCTATAGGTGGGATTGCCCTCCAGAGCATAGGTTATGGTACGGTTCTTGTCCACATCCGAGGCCAGTACATTCACGATCATTGCTCCGTTAATGCTGTTCTCTGTAATGGATTGCCTATAGAAGGGTTGCCGGAACTTGGGGTTGTTGTCGTTCTCATCCAGCACTTGGATGCTAAGGAAACCTGGCGGGGGGATAATGGGGATTTCTAAATAGTTATTAGCTTCTTAAAAAAAGCAACCCACCTTCAGCAAGCTGTCTACCCTTAGCCGCAGCCAGATCCTCCACCGTAATGGCCAGTTTTATGTGTTCGACACGTTCGCGATCTAGTAGCTTTACAACTTTGAGAGAGCCTTCAATGGGATCCACCTCAAAAGCTCCCAGAAAATCATATTCGCCGGTCTTGACGAGTCCTCCCTCCTCGGTGCGCCCCTCGCTGTGCTCTGGATTAAGTTTGTACCTTAGGATGGCCTTCTGGTCCAAGTCTGACGCTTGGATACGGTAAACGAGAGTGCCAACGGGTGTGTTCTCCACAATCTTTAAAGCAGGCATTTCACCCAGCACTGGGGCCTTGTTATTTACATCCTGAATGCTAATGTTTACCGTACAAGTGGTCATCAGCTGGGAGTTGCCCAAACCGCCATCTAAAGCGAGCTAAGAGACAAGAGCTTTTAGTTTTCTGCAATTCTCCATAAAATCTCATTAAAGACTCACCACTGTCATGGTGTACAGCGATCGCTTGCTGTCCGTTAGATCCGGATCCAGATTTGCGCCCTGGGCCACCGAAATGACGCCCGTTTCCGAGTTAATTATGAACTTATCACTTGCACCTGTCTGAATCCGATAGACTACCGCATTGTTGGGTGAAGAGCCATCGCGATCTATGGCCGTGACCTGGAGCACAGAGCTGCCGCCTGGCAGATCCTCGGGCACTGTTTTGGCGTAGAAACTGCGCTGGAATATCGGTGCATTGTCGTTGACATCCTGAATGTAAATTAGAACAGGGACCACAGTAGAGAGCATGGGAATCCCTGAATCCCGAGCTCGCACCAGCAGATCGATTTCTCGAATGTTGGGAGATCCTCCCGCCTGAGAATCACTCCTTCGACTGCTTCGCTCCACCAACTCCTCGAAATCGAAGCGATGTACGGGACGCAGGAGACCGCTTTGTGGATCTATGGTGAAGTTGGAGCGGTACATGCCCTCCACTATCTCGTAGGTAACCTGGCTGTTCTCAGTGCCATTTAGATCCGCATCCCTTGCCTCCAGCTGCAGCGGAGTTTCGAACTCTGATTGGTTTTCCAAGAGCTTCGTTTCGTATTGTCGCTGGGGAAAGGTGGGTGCATTATCGTTGACATCCAGAATATCTATGATTATCTGGGCAGTATTTCGGTTGCCCTGCCCAGCGCTATCGATGGCCTCTACGGTGAGATAGTGACGGGAAATAATCTCGCGATCAAAGGCAGCTCCTCCTGCCTGCCTGATGGTTATTACTCCGGTAATTGGGTTTAAATGGAGTCTGAAGAAGAGTGGAAAAAGCGGATTATAGGTTTCTCTGTGGAAATATTTAAACAATTTTACGTACAAGTGTGCAATGCCCCCTCTGAGGTTGGTATAACGTATACCCATTGTGCCATAATCCCCAGAATCCACATCCACTGCCTGCACCTGGGTAATAATCGTGCCCTGATCGCTGTTCTCCAACACGCTGGCATTGTAGATGGCCTGGCTGAACTCTGGAAAGTTATCGTTCTGATCGCGAATAAATATTTGCACATGAGCGGAACTAAAAAAAAAGAGATACAAGTTTAGAGTCTCTCAAGGAAAAGCCATAGGAAAACCCACCTCCAACGACTGGGCTCATCGATTTCCCTGGCAAATATCGTAAAGTTGACTTCTGTAAACTGTTCAAAGTCCAAGGACTTGGAATTCTTAACCCTTAACATAAAGTTGGCCTCGTTGACCGCCAGTTCAGGCACAATCTCAAACAGATCATTGGGTGGATCCAAAAACAATCGAAAGGTGCCATTGTTGCCTTCGTCATGATCAAAAACCACGTTCTGCACCTCCTCATCTATGAAATTCAGTGGAGTATTGGTCTGGGCATTCTCATTGACCTCACAGCGATATACAGTCTCCCCAAAGGTAGGGATTTCATCGTTCACATCGCTCACAATGATCGTCACTTCTGTGCGAACTGTCATGGGAGCCATCTGGGTATTGGATTTGGACAACTCGGTGGCAGTAATCCGGAGGATGTGGGCACCATTAACCTGATCGCTCTGCTCCTCGCGATCTAGTTTGGTCAGCGTGTGGACTATGCCGGTGTGCGGATTTATATCGAAGAGATCATTGGCCTCCAGAGCATACGCTATGGGATTGTTGATGCCGCGATCTCCATCGATAGCCCGCACCCGCAGCACTTTGGTGCCGACCGGAGCATCCTCGGCGATCCTTGCCACCGCCTGAACTTCCACAAACTCCGGAGGCTGATCCTCCAGATCCTTGACCTTCACCAGAATGGCAGCTGTTCCCGTATTTACTGGACCCTGATTCGCCCGATCGATGGCCAGAACCCTAAGCTGATAAAGACTCTTCCGTTCGTAGTCCAGCTCCCTTTCCAGCTTGAGGATGCCCTTGCCCTGGTGCGTGGATATGGAGAAGACATCGTTGTCGCCATCCAGCTCCTGTAGATAGTACACCACCTGGCCGTAGGCTCCTTCGTCCGCGTCCGTAGCCTCTAGAGTACTGACCACGCCTGGAGCACTGCCCTCAGGGATTTCTATGGCATTCTGATAGGGCAGAAAAGTGGGCACATTGTCGTTGATGTCCTCCACCAGGAGCAAGAAGCTCTGCGTCACATAGTTGGGATCACTGTATTGGCTGTCTGTCAGGGTCAACACAATGGCATACTCGTCCTGCAGCTCTCGGTCCAGCTCCTTAGCAAGGAAAACCTTGGCCTCGTTGCCGCCGGTGTTTTCTATGCGAATAATCTCGCTATCGTGCGAGTTACGCTTGCCAAAGGTCAGGGGATCGTTGTCGGGATCGAAGCCCTTTAGGGTGTATATAAGGGTTCCTGCAGCAAAAATATAAAAGAGATTTTTTTAATAATTTTTATCTAATCAGGGGTGATATAATCTTCAGTTTAAAGATAATTCCACATAACAAAACAATGACACATAGTTTTTGAGTTTCTTTTATCGGTTTCAAATGTTTAAATATATATCAAATCTGTCAGAGAATGATATAATACGGAATTCAAAGCGTATCATTAAATCGATAACAAATATAATAAAAATAACTAAGCACTCCACCTAAAATTTGTCATCCACGCTTTGAAGTGTTCTTATTTAACACATAATATAGATAAAACCAGGTCTGTTCTTATTTAAATATTTAAAAATTTATGAAATGTTAAAATATATAAATAATGTTTAATATATCCGAAACTCACCCACTTTCGTTTCAGGACTCTCCTTCAAACGCAGCACAATCTCTGACTGCCCGTCGATTGCGAACCTCGGCGGGCGATTTGAGGCAACCAAACTGATTAGTGCGGTGAGTATTAGGATGATTTGCAGGTATATAGGAATGGAGTTGGGATTGTGGATGCTGCTTATATCTCTAGGGGATTTATAATGCGCTGGGCGTCCTTTTAAGCGCACCTTCTTATAGTCCAGCGACGACGTCGTCTGTGCTTCGTTGTACATTGTGTTGTGAGGAGGAGGTTGGGTTGGGTTGACTTGGCTTGTTCTGAGCACCTTTGGGTTAATGTCTGCTCGAAATCCACATGACAGGTAGAGTCGTCGCGTCGTCTGGCTAAGGCAGGGCCACCTAGAAAATAGGCAGAGTGTTACGACAGAAAGAAGTGTTAACCCATTTTCTACATGTGTGTTGTCGCACGTTTTACGGGCCGTGATCTTTGTACCCCCCAAACAGTTTCGCTCGAGAAGGTAGTACAGACAACGAAAATATATTTTCTTTTTGGTTTTGGGTTATAATTAATTAAGGAAATGTGCTTAATGTTTAATTTTTAATATATTATTTTATAATAATAAATTTATATTTTAAAAGCTATTAACTAGAATTTATCAAATGTTCAAAATATCTAAAAAAAGCTATTAATATACATAACATTCTTCCAGGTTGAAGTTCTCTTTTCATAATTTCTCTCTGTGTACCTGTTTAAAAATGGAAACTCCACAGGCGGAGTTCTGGTTTCGGTCTGCGTCTGCTCTTGCCACATTCTGGCAGACGAGAGAACTCAATTAGGTCGCCCATTAGGAAACCTCAATGGAACTGGACTTGCTATCCGCCTGCTGCACTTGTCCGCTGTCCGCGAGTTCTCTGTCCGCTGTCCGAGAGTTCTGCGTGAGAAGCGGACAGCAGCAGCAGCAGGCAGTCAGATCTTTGCGAAAGTTTTATGCGCAAATTAATTAAGCGTCCGCTGTTTATATTGGCTTTGCCGCAGTTTTCAGTTTTCAGTTTTGCAGTTTACTTTAATGCTGGCTCAGCGCCAGCCTGGAATTCCGCTAAAGAAATTTTATGGGTTTCGCGGTTGCCGGCTGCTTTAGTTTTAGGTTTTCTTATATATATTTTTTTTCGGTTGTTTTTCTTTCGTGGCTTAACGACCGTAACGTTTTCTAAACTGCCCGGCAATTATTACTACTTCGGGTTGTTCATGTGCCAGATTTGTCTCATGGCGAATTGCAAACAAATTGCGGATAAGTTCTCGCTCAGATGGAGTGAAAATTGAAAGTTACGATACATTTTTGAAGCTAAAAAAAAGGGCAGTTAAAGTTTATATTTAAAAGTTCTTTAGAGGTATTTTCTCTAAGATAATATCTGTGAGTTCTTATGACAAGTTTTAGGATCTGAGAAGTAGCCTGTGTACAAAAAAGATACTTTGAGAAGATAGTTTGTAATAGTTTGTTATAATTAAAGTTTAAATAGATTTTAATTAGCTTCCAAAATGTATTTAAAAATTTGCATTGTAAGTCTTCAGCTTTCAATTTATAATTTACATTTATTTTGTTGCTTTTTCTATTCTTTCCAATAACAATAACTTTAAACCATATATATTTTCCAATAAATATTATTATTTTAAGGCAAAAACCTCCTCCAAATTGCAACCTGAACCCAAAGTCTATAGGAAAACAACCGCAAAAAAAAGTAGACAAAAATTTAATGATGTTGCTTCACTTTCGGAAAAACCTTATCTTTTCTCAGAGGGTGCGTGTGAAAAATGCATTTGTAGCGCGATGAGTGCATCTGTCAGATGCAGATACTTGCATACAAGTGCGGACTATATATGCATTATTAATGCCAGAGCCATTCATTGCCATTGTTTGGGGGTTCAACTCTCGGTTTGGCTCATTTGCAATCGGAGCAATCTCCAAACGAGATACTATATAGCTTCATTCCGAGTGTGGTTCATTGATTTCGCAATTACCTGGCAATTTCTTGATTGCCACCGCAATCGTTGTAATCGTAATCGTAATTGTCTTTCGATTTCGAGTATCTGTGGGATGATGATGGGCTCATTACCGGGGCTCTGCCCTGGCAGCAGGTTGCAACAACCCCGCTGGGGACAATCATCTTTATCAACTTTATCTCGCCGGGAAATCTGGCATTAAGCAGACAGCCAGGCAGGCAGGCACAAGACAAGGTCGTTAGAGAGTAGCCTCCGAGCTGATCACGGTTAAGTGATTCAAAACTAATCACAATCCGCGCCTGATTTCGCTTTCAACACGCGCCTCATGCAACTATGTATGGCTTGAGCACTTAAAGAAAATGAGGCTGAGACTACGTTTAATAATAAATTAATAATTGGGAAACTATATAACTTGGTAACTGATTTAAGTCGGGTTAATAGGGGTAAAGGTTATTTTCTACAAATGCTTGAGATTTGGCTGAAGATAAGTCCTAATTTCATTTAAATATTACAAAGATAGTTAACTCTCTCTCTAAAATTGTAATTATTTATTTAAAGCTAAACAAAGAGTTCTTTCAACTAACTGCCATAGAAGCATTTGTGTTCTGCTTCATCTTAAATTTTGAATATTTTGATGTTTACCTCAGTAAATCAAATCTAGATAATTATCTTATATAATGTCCAGTTTTTTGCCAAGTGTATTAAAGGCATCTTCTAGTCTTGGGCGGTGGCTTCTCACCGAATCCATGGATAATTATCCATGCATCCGTGGACAGCGGAGCAATTGGGTTGTTTGGTCAGTTGGGCGATGTTGCTATATGGAGGATGGGGGTTGTGGATGCTCCGTTGGCCAGGCAATTTCATGCTGCACTGCCTCCCGAATCGGGGTTATCAAAGCTGTCGATTATTTTCGGTTTTTTAATGTAGGGGAAAATCCATCGAAATGGAATGCAATGCAATTCTGTAGTAGATTTTGCTTGTAAAACCAAAAACCAGAAATGAAAACTAGAAAAACAAGCATCTTTAAAAAGAAGTAAATATTTATTATATTAATAAATATTCGAAAATGTTTGTACTCCTCTAAAATAATAAGTAAATCGTTTAACACTCCTTCTGTATGAAATAAACTTTAAATCGTAACTTTATTTTGCATTTCTTTCCCTTAAGAAAATCCCATTTACCTCACCGGAAATCCGAGCAGAAGTAATTCAAGCATTTTCTTTAAATTTACCTAATATCCAAGGCGGAGCTATCACTTCCCCACAAATTGGCCCATTCAAAATCGCATTTAGTTTTAATTAACTCCATTAGTGGGAGATACGCGCAGTTCCACCCACACTGCGCCTCCCTGCCTGCCTGCTAGTCAATTTTCCACACAGCGAAAACCCACTGAATTAAGGCAAATTAATAAGTTACGCCTTCTCTCGGCGAGATCGACAAAGTCAAAGTCTGCGATCTGCAATCTGCCATTTCCCCCGGGTTTTTTACGTAAGTGGAAAGTGGCAGAAGCGGCTTAAGAGTCGCCGAAAAGTCAAATAAAACATTTGGCCCAGTCACCATGACGGCGGTGGCGCCTTTCCGCAGCTCAGATACAGATACATTTACCACGCATATGTATCTATGACCTGGAGATACACATGTTTCTGAATCCGCCTCGGATACCAAGCGAATGCGGTGCTAATGACTCCCGACCACGTCTCCGGTTGCAGGTTCAGGTTCACGCTTGGCAGGTTCTGACCTGGCCAAAAGTGAAATCCTGACCGTAAAGTGTCGTCCACAGTGCCTCGTCTGGGGTGAATCTCATAGCCACCGCCTTGTGGTTAACCGCAGAAATAAACAGGCGGGCTCCAAGGTAATCGCCGCTTGGAAATGAAAATCCCAATAAACAATTTGGATTTTGATTTGTTTGCCACTGTGACAACGTTTCCCGGGCTCTCTTTTTTCCCCCGACTCCCACCACGTCTACACGTCACCAGCCACCATAATCGGCGGTTCATGACTTTCCAAGCCAGGCTTGGGGTTCACTTAATTATATTAAATATGTTAAGCCCGGCTGAGAGTGGCAGACACATATGTACACTTGGGAAAAAATTATAGGAAGAAATATAAAGATTGTAAAATACGCTTAGACCTTGCTTTGCTAGAAAATGTTTTACATTATCTTTCTTTTTCTTTTTTAATTGCAATTTTAGTTTTAATTAAAGGTCACCAAAATATTTATAAATATCTCTGGTTGTTTATTAAATTAAAAATAATTGTATGAGAATTTCCCAACATTTAAAGGGATATTTTTTTTTGAGTGGAATGAGAAACGATTGCGATGCAGATTGAGATTGCGGCGGATCGTGTTGTGACCAATGTTGCCTCCAGTTTCCGGCCCCGCGAGCAAACAATCGACTTTTTGGCCTGAACCCCGAGCTGAGCCGCGGGGCCCCTGGCTTTTGGAGTATATACTCCAATTTGAACACTTCCTCCCCCGTATTAGGGCCCTTTTGTCATGCCCATCGATTCCGATATATGTAGTCGACAGTCAACAGTCAAGTTCAACGCCAGCAGCCAACAATTGTTTGCTGGCTGCCAGGCAGACAAAAGAGTTTACACATGAAAAAATAATGAGTAAAGCTCATGACTATATGAAGCATAAAATAACATATAGTTCTTAATATATTAAGGAAAGAGCTACATGCCAAATTTAGAACTTTAAAATATTTAAAATATATTCTTTAATTTGTTTTGAATTATCACATTTGTTGATAGAATTTATATGGCTATAGGGATAATAATAGGGGTTAACTGGTAGAGAAACATCTAATTTAATAAAAAATATATATTATTTCTAGAAATTTTCATATATTTTTAATCCCAGAAAGAATCATAAAGAGGATTTACATTTTAAATACTTAATTTGGTGTCAGAATATCTTATTTTTTTGCCAATCAAAAGCAACATAATTAATTTATATTTTTTTATTGAAATTGTTGAATCATTTCAACATAAAATAATATGAAATGCTTCTTAAATTTGTTTTCTGTGTATTAGTGAAGCGGGGACCTGGCTCCGTTGCGGTAGCTGGGTTTTTGACTCACAACCCGTGGACGTGGACCCGGGTTCAAGCGACGCCCGCATCCGTCGTCTCACTTTGCCAGCCGAGCAGCTCTGGATCTTGGCTCAAATGGAGCTGCTGCTGGTCTGGGCTGGCTTGGTGTCGTTGGCAATTTGTCCGTTACACTCCGGCTCCTTTTCTGTCTCGATTTTTGTGCCAGTATTTTCGCATTTTTCTATTTCGAATCTGCCCTGCAAGTATTTCTACATTTCGAGCAATTAAACAATTTATTTTTTGTTTTTGTTTTGGAAAAGCTGGCAGCAGCAAGTCCTTGAGCTAAAACTCTGACCTTAGTCGCGGTGTTGCGAAGAAATTCATTCGAGGCTGAACTTCAGGCTTCCATGCACAGAACTAAGTACCTAGTGTATAACTAGGTGCGAATAACCTCGTTGAGTTATTGCAAAAAAATTAAAATAAAATTAATATCAAAATCATGAAACCATTACAAGATGAGTACCAAAGAGTTGGTGTAACCAATTAGGGTCAGTAGAAATTGCAGAGATTTTTTTTTAGCAATTTTTATAAACTTGCTTTAGATAATGAAATTATCAATTTGTTATGAATTGAATTTCTTCTATTAATTTTTAAAGAAAAATTTAAATAAATTAAAACAATTTCAAATTTTTCATTGAGCCTTAAGTTATTTAGCTTTTACAAAGTATTTATTATAGTGCTAAATGAGAAGAGTATCTTCAAAGAAAGTATTTATTATTATTTTCTTTATAAATCCGAACTATTAAATATTGTATTTATTCGCAGACATTATTATTACTTCTAAAATTCAACTTTATCGAATTCAGAAGAATAATTAATTATAAATAATTAATAATTTGAAATAAATATAAGCGATTATATATTTTGTGGGGAGTTCTAAATTAATTTCAATATGAAAGGTACTCCCAATTTGCGCACTTAAAAATTTGTATATGCAAATGGATTGGAAATAATGTTTGCTAATATCTCTAAGATATATTAAATATTGTACTCAGCGCTATAGTTATTTTAGGAAGTCTTTTATACTTGCACAATCATTAAGTCCTTTAAGTCACCCCTAAAGATCCCCGCGCCAAAGAAACCTCCCAAGTATCTCCCCCGCTAAAAGCCTGCCACAAACCGAAATACGAATGCCAAACTGGTTCCCGACTTACCCCTTATTACATAGGTATATTCCTGGCGAATGAGTATCCTTTCTTGATGGGATATCTTCTTGTCCGTTTTTTTTTTTATCCTTCGTCACTCACTTTGGGCTGTGCCAAGCAATAATTAGGGGAAGCCAACTAGTTCTGGTGTCACACTCGAGTGTTTCTCAACTAAGTACTTGCCAGAGAGAAACTGGGGACTACCGGGAAATTTCGTGGCTGACACATTTTCGAAAGGCTTCGGCTTCGACGTCACTGGTTATTAGGCATGAGGCAAGAACCCCGCGCGAGCACACACATATGGAGTACGCAATATAGAATACCGAATGAAAATGGTAATGGAACCGCATTAAATAAACGTGTCGCACGCTTCCAAATTGGGCAATGCACGAACCGGAACTTGACTTCTAAAAAAAATGCTTAAAAAAGCATGGTAACAAACATAGAATGATACTAAGTACGTAGAGATCACTTTAATGATGGAACGTGCCGCAAGACACGCAGTGTTTTTTTAAGTTCTACCTAAATTCGTGAATGAATTTCATGAAAAAGAAACGTTTTTATAATTTTTTTTGCACTTTCGAAACCAAAACTCAAAAAGTCAACAAGTGACAAGCACGAAACCCGAAGTGTTTTCCTCAACAGCCGCTAAAAGACTGAAGTTGCAGGCCAAAAAGCCAGCTAACGAGACTTCGGAGCGCGCGCTCTGCATGGAAATCGTTAAGAGCCATGGCTACCCTGCACACACCGGGCGCGACAGGGATAGACTGAGTGCAGGCACGCGAGTAATTGGCCAAGCGTAAATTCCGCCGGCAAATAAACAATAAATATATGAGTGACTCGTATGCGCCGAGAGCTTTTCTTTGTTTGTTTACACATTTGCAAGCTCGCTGTGGATCGAGCCCCCGGAACAGGGGAAAAGCCACCACCACCGCTGGTCACTGGAACACCGGAAGTGCTTATGCAATTTTTTGAAGGCTAAACACAGGATTAGTAATACAAAAGAATTACCTTTCTGCTTGGGTTAAGAGATTCATTAAATATTAACTTATGGGTCCTTCTTTTGGCTCTCACTATTGTTTGGTGAAATTCTGATTTCCTAAATCCTTTGATGTTTGATTGTCCCATTTTAGCTCCTAGTTTCATTTTTGAAAACTGAAAAAGAAAGCAATTTATTAATACCTTGATTTTTAAGTCAATTATAAAAAACTTAGACTACTAACCTATTTTATGGTAAGGATATTTCAATCATTATTTTTGATAATATCAATTCTACTTATAACAGATCCACAAGATCAATAGATCTGCACGAAAATGTCAGTAGCTCGAATGGCGCAGCCGAAAGGCGGCACCAACGAACTGGCAAGGAAGTCCGTGGTGTTGACTTTGCCGCCGGTGGTGAAGAAATCGAGCAAGAGCCGGTCGTTTCACTTTCGTTACATGGAGCTGTGCAGGGCCAAGAACTTGGCCCCAGTGCCGGAAATTCGCAGCAAATCAAATGCGACCACCAACTACCTGGAACTGTGCTGCGACAAGCTGGCGGTAAGCGATTGGCTGCTCCTCACCGAGGCTTTGCACCACGACCTAGTGCTCCAGCAATTGGTGGTACGTCTGCGTCGCAGCTATCCGCAAAGTGAGTTCTCTGTGTAAGAGATATCTTTTTCTGCATTTTCTATATACATTTCTTATATTCTTTCACCAGCCAACATCGATCCCATTGACACAGAGAAGCGGGCCAGACTTTTTCGCCAGCGACCCGTGATCTTTACGCGTTTCATCTTTGGAAGCTTGATCCAAGCGATTGCTAACTGTGTTTCGAGCAACAAAAATTTGAGTGTACTGAAGCTGGAGGGATTGCCGTTACAGGATGGCTATATAGAAACCATTGCCAAGGTAAAATAAGGGAATCAACCGATTGTTCACATATTTGTAAAATTCTTCTTCGTCCGTTCATAGTCACTGGCCGAGAATGAGTGCCTGGAGACGGTAAGCTTTTCCAAGTCCAATATCGGTGACCGTGGCTGCGAGGTGGTCTGCAACACGGCCAAGTACCTGAATCGCATTGAGACATTTGACCTTTCAGACTGTGGTCTAACCTCCAAGGGAGCTGAGCATGTTGCTGATATGATGAGGGTAGGAATTAATTTTTTTTAGATTTTTTTTAAATATTCTTCATCCGTCTCTGCAGATGCAAAAGATCACCCGCTTCAGCGAGGGCTGGGAGAAGTCGCTGCGGTATCGCAGTGTGGATGTAAACACTATTGGCGGACTGCGCAACATCTTGTTGGCCAATAATCCAGAGATGGGCGATGATGGCGTCCAGATGATAGCCGAGGTCCTTAAGGAGGATGCCTGGATAAAGAGTTAATACGAGTTAATTAGCGCTAGTCCCAGATTCCTGCCTCTAACTCTTACCCAATCCTACAGAAATCGACATGGAGGGCTGCGGCCTCACGGATGTGGGTGCCAATATGATCCTGGACTGCCTGGCACTCAACACAGCTATCACCGAGTTCAATGTTCGCAACAACGAGGGCATCAGCAAGTTCCTGCTGCGCAGCATTCGCGACCAACTCGGTGAGCCCGCGGAGGAGAAACTGGAGCCGGAGTATGATCTTAGCTGTATTACTGGGCTACAGAGTTTGCCCAAGAACAAGAAGGTTACCGTATCCCAGCTGCTGGGCCACATTAAAACTTTGGAGGAGCAGCTTTCCTATGAGCGGACGCTGCGCAAGAAGGCCGAGAAGCTGAACCAGAAGCTCAGCTACCAACTGATGAACACCAATTCACACAATGTGGCTCACGAAAAGGGTATAGAGTCGGGCGGTCATATGGCCAACGAATATGTACGCATTGAGACCCCGCCAGAGGTTATCAAGGAGTAAGTTCAATTTTTGTCATGATTTCCTCTAATCTAATCTCGTTGTTTTCTCTTTACCAGTTCCCAGAGCTACCGCCAGATGCACTTCAATAGGCTGGTGAACAGTGCAGCCACCAGTCCGGAAGTGTCGCCCCGCAGCGACATGGGCACGCTGCGCAAGGATCAGCAGCTAAAACAGCAGATGCTTCATCAATCCGCATCGCACATGCAGATGCAGCTTCCGTCCCCGAATCAGCAGCTCAAGCAGCAGTCTCCAACTCACATTTCGATGCAGCATTTGTCCTTGGATCAGCCGTTGAGAACCCTGCATGAGGTAGAGGATCTGGAACCTGCAGAGGAGAGTCCATCGGAGACAGAGGAGTCAGCGTTCGAGGATCAGGAGGCCATGCATCGCAAGCAGCTCAAGGTGCGCAAGGTGCGCAGCGAGACGAAATATGTAGAGACGAACACGAAGGATGGTAAGCCCAAGAACCACGAGTCCAAGTCGGATCACGAGTTTGCCAACGAGCGCGACGTGAGTGTGATTAAGCAATTCATGATTGAATAATATCGAACCTACAGATCCTTTAATATCCTTGTCTTTCTCCAGTTTAAGTTAAATCCTGCCGTGCAGTTTGAAACGGACATTGGTGACCGCGCTACGGTGAGTCCTGGCAAGCATTTCGACGGCGCCGGAGATGTGGGCTTTGACTATGCCTACGAGAGGGAGCAGCATATGGTGAAGCGGGGCTACGAGAACGGTTACATGGGGGATAACTGCGGCCGGATCAAGCCCAAACCCTCTGGACTTGCGGAAGCCCTGACCCAGAAACGTGGCGGCGGCTATGGCGGTGGTGATGGCCATGTGGCCCAGTACGTCAATAATTTGGAGCGCAGGGCCAACGCAAACGTCAAGATTGGCAAAAAACGACACAAAGTCAAGACAGAGGAATCGTTGCTGCAAGTACAGGTCAGCGATATGCTTATGGAGAGTTACATGTCCAACTACGAGGAGGTCTGCTCCACCGATGCTACGGGGAACAATTCAGATAACTCAGATGCGGAGACTACGGACGCAACTTTACGCGCCGGGTCTGAGTCAGGTTCCGGGAAGTTCACCCCTATGCAGGTCTTTACGCGACGCAAGCATACCGAAGCCAGTGCGTCCATGCCCCCGGCGGATGGGGGCGGCGACGGCGATGCAGGTGGCGGGGACCAAAAACTATCACCGCGATCCGCCTTCCTGTCGATGCAGCAACCGAAAAGGGAGCAGTGCTCCTAAAACAACTCACAGCATCACATCACAGCAGCAGCGGACAGCGGCCAATACCAACACGACTCGATTCAACGGGGATAAGGGCAGGGCAGGGAGGGCTAAATTTGCAGTTGTTTTATGGACTCCATGGACTCCCACTTTGCACATCTCCGTTCCGCCTTCTGCCAAGCTGTGCCAAATAAAAATGTACAAAAACATAAATTTTGGGAATTCCCGATTTCCTGATATTAAAGATTTACTATATTTTTGTGCTCTACATCCGGATATTTTTTTACTTTTTTGTTCTGCATTTATTTTGGGGGAGAAGAGTGACTGCATTGAAGCAAGTAGTCCGCTTTCCGTGTTTTGTTTAAAGGGAAAATTAGTGCCTAAATAGATAAAAAACGACAATGTGAATGTTTATAAAAAAATTCAAAATAAATAAATAATACAATGAATAAATTAAATAAATAATTTTATGATTTTCCCATTTCCTATCATTAAACAAAACTACCACATTTTTTGAGCTCTAAGCGAGCCTATTTTTTGTATTTATTTTTTTGTGGGATTATTTTTGTGGAATACATAATATGCTCTGTCTGATTAAGATTTACTGATACTGGTTAAATTTGAATTCGTTCAATTAGCTTTATGGGTTAAATATTTATGTCGAAGTAAAAAGGGCCAACACCTTAACCGCCGAAGCCGTAAAGGGTGCGTCCCTGGCGCTTGAGGGCGTAGACCACATCCATGGCGGTAACGGTCTTGCGCTTGGCGTGCTCCGTGTAGGTGACAGCATCGCGGATAACGTTCTCAAGGAAGACCTGAGGAGCATTGGCTTTGTAATCTATCGACTTTGGCTGCATTTACATCCGTTATTACTCACCTTGAGCACACCACGAGTCTCCTCATAAATCAAACCGGAGATACGCTTTACACCGCCGCGACGGGCCAAGCGGCGAATAGCGGGCTTGGTGATGCCCTGGATGTTATCACGAAGCACCTTGCGATGACGCTTGGCGCCTCCCTTTCCCAATCCTTTGCCTCCCTTGCCGCGTCCAGTCATTTTTAATAGTCAAGAAAATTTGCAGTTGACGAAGATACCTGTCGGAAAAGAAGAGACGCAATTAAAGGTAAAGCGGCGCCATGTTTGATGGACGAAAAAGGGAGTTTGGCAACTGGAAACTCCCTTTTAAGCATCCACTATAAAGTTAAAGTTATAAATAAGGATGTTTAGATATATCCCAATATTGTATCTTGATCTCTTAACTTTATTTTCTATTATTTAGTTGTTTCTTTTTTTGCAGCAACCAAAACTCACCTCCAGAAAATTACAATTTATGTTTGCTAGTGAGACCGTACATTGAAAAAACTAAAAGCTCAGTCTGAAGAACTAAGCTATACAAACGATAGTATCGTGAAAAGGGTTTCGGCCATAATAATAATTATTTAATTTTTTGGTTATACAGATTAAGTTTATACTCTGTAACTTATCTTAAATTATTCCTTAAATAAACATTTAATTAAAATTACAATAGGAGCAGTATATAAACTATTCCGGAAAAAAACGGGACTGGCTTATTAAAAAGTATGACTTTCTAAAGAAATAACAAAACCCTTGCAATGTTTTTTCCATTCTTGGGAATTATAAGATATGTCAGAAGTTTGTAGCGAAGTAATAGTGTCATTCCCGACCCTCTTAAATAATATATAATTTTCATCAGCATTAAAGCCGAGTCGATTATATCATGGACTAAAATAAAACAAAATGTAAACATTTTTCAAAATTTTATAGATTCATAAAAATTTTATAAAAATCAAAGAAAATTAATTGATTTCATATTTATTGAATTGTATTAGGATACTTGATAAATTGACTTCCCGAAGTTAACAAAATATACAGATATGGAGCTCTAGATTTGGATAGCATCGATGGGGCCGGTAGTGATCGAAAGCAAAAAAATACCAACTATTTCAACACCCAGCCCTGGTTTGTTATTGAACTACTCCCATCGCTATCGCTGCCCGTTGCGACAAAAACCGAAAGACGTGCTCGCTTAAAAAAATCGCCTAAACAGGCCTGCGAACCTGTAAAAGCAAGCAAAGTGCAGTGCAAGGTGCTTTCCAGTTGTGCGCAGTTAAAAAGTGATTAAATCGCGCGGAAAACCCTTCGAAATTTCGTGGAAAATGTGCATGCAAACAGCGTGTGGCCAGCAAATTCGCTGCGTACCCACACACTCGCACCCACACACATAGTATACACGAAAAGAGAGTGCAGTGCATCGTTGTGCAAGAGGGAGACGGGAAGTGCGAACACAACAAATCCCAACCAGAACTGTGTGCCAAAAAGAAGAAAATACATAAAAGATAGTGATATACTTCACTACTCCGCAATTATATCTGAGCAATCAACGCGTATACGTAATACGCAGAGCTGTAAACAAGTTTAGCGGGTGGCGATAACGCATAAAAATGTCCAACAAATACGATCCGCTGCTTTATCTAACGGCGCAGCTATTGCTGGGTATGTATAATGCCTGTGTGTGTGTGTGACCCTTATTGGCGCCTTACTGCCGGGGCGTCACTGTTGTCAGTAAAATAATATATTATATATCCCCAACGGATTTCTGTAATACTACATATAAAAATATTTCTGACCTGTGCGTGATTTCATAAGCATGCCCCCTATAACTTTATTAATATCACATGGCTCTAGAAATAGATAAAAGCAGTTCTCATTCTGAGACTCAAAGTAAACCTAAAAAGTTTTTAGTAAAAACGTAAATGAAATCAAATAAAAGTTCCCGCCTTTTTATCCTCAAAATAACTTGTTTAGAGGATATCTATTTGATCGGATATCCTGTTAGCCCCATCCGTATCCATGCATGTGTGTTAGTGTTTGTACGCTGAGCATTTCTTTGAATGGATGGCGCTGCATTAGAAACTTGTTGTTGGATGGCGGATTCTGGTTTCTCTCTCGCTCTCTCTCTCTCTCTCTCTCTCTCTGCCTTATAGTCCCCCACTCCCCCTCTCCTTATCTTTTACTATGGCGCAATGCGCTCTCTTCCCTGTTGCTGTTTCGGTTCCTGCTGCTGGTTCCTTTTTTCCCCACAAGCGCCACTTTAAACCCATCCCTTTCTGTGTGCATAATGTGCCTGCTTATGTATCTACTTTACTATAAAGCATGCACGCTTACGAACCCCCAACACACACACACACTCACAGGCTCACAACGAGAATCAGCGATCCGATTACCCCCAAAGGACAGTGGAGCAAAACAGTAAATGTTGAAGTAAAAATATTAAATGGAGTTGGTTATATATTAAAAACAAAAAAATGTATTTAATTAAATATAACATTAATGATTAATATTGTACAACATTTTTTATTATGTATAATCAGGTTCTCTAGATTTCGTTAGTGCTAATTAAAGTTTTGAGCCTTCAAATTAGTAAACTCTGTATTTTGACTGTCACTGAATTAGAGCCTCTCATTATATTTATACATGGCATATGTGGCTTGACCCAGATGAACTCGTTGGCATGAGATTGGGCCCATTGTGCAGGCAGTGCATATCCGTGCATTGGGGCCATGCCCACTCAAAGGCTGGTGTGTGGCCAGTGGGGCTAATTCCGTGCCCGAATGGGGTGGCTTTCAATGGCAGAGGAGGGTCCCCGGCTTAGGATCCCAATCTCCCCTCCTTGTGGGCATGCGATATGTGTACAAAGGATAGCGCCCACAAAGACTCCTCCTCGTACTGCCCTCTGAAAGCGAGGAGAGACCCCATTCCCCAAATATGCTCGTCTTTATTTTTGCCCCTTTCTTTGAGCGTTCGTAACCGATAATTCCATTAACTGTGATCCTTTAATCGGCCCTATGACAAGGCGGTACCAAATCACATTTGATTGTTATATAAACCAATTTTAAATAAAGAACTTAATACTAATCAATTTTTTTTGATATATTTTCAGCCTGCTGTCTGATTGGGATCCAAGGATCGATTCTGCCCGAAGGGCACCACAACATCGCCTGCGAGCATTTTGACGAAAAGATGTGTAACACATCCCAGGACTGTGAGACGCGGATCGAACACTGTCAGGTGGACCAGGAGAAGTTTCCCAGCTGCTATGTGCTCTGGAGCACCAACGAGACGACGGGTGAGCCTTGTGCCTTGTGGCAAGTGGGTATTTTTGCCAGAATACTGATTGCATTCTCGTTGCCCCCTTTAGGCGCCATACGAATCAAGATGAAGGGCTGCTTCACATACATGCACGAGTGCAATCAGACGGAGTGCGTGAGCGGGGAGCCGCGACAGGAGAACATCTTCTTCTGCTGCTGCAAGGGATCGCGCTGCAACTCCGAACACAAATATATTAAAACCACAACAGAGGCAACCACGCAAGGTGAGTTTTGGTTGGGAGTTCGTGTTCGGTTTCAGTTTCTCTCTAGCGTTGCTGTGCGGATTTGTCTTGGCTGTGTTTACCCCAATTTTGTTATTTTTTCCGTTTCCATATTTATTTATTTATTTTGTTTTTGTTTTGTTTGTTTATGTTACTCATTTTTTATTGCATCTTCAAGTTGCACGAGGGGGAGGCCTTACTTTTCCCATGAAGTTCCTCTCCTGCCCATCCGAGGCAGCGTTTTTCGTGTTAACGAACTCTCGACGCGAAGTGGTGCCCATTCCCCCTTTTTTTTTGTATATTCCTTTTTTTTTTTTGCATCTACAGGCCCAGCAACCCCTTTTGGAGCAGCATGTGTTGCAATTTCTGCCCTCCTGTGCACGTTCACTGGTTCGTTTTTATTTTTATAGTTAGGTACGAGTGTTGAGTTCAGGGGTATATATTGGATATATTCGAATGGGTGTACATTTTCGTTTATTTTGTTTATTTTAATTTTTATAAAAATCTTTATCTTTTATATAGAATATATTTAGTTTTCCATTACAAAACTGTGTAGATTTGGATTTTATTATTATATTTCTATCATATTATAATAGTTGTAAATATTCATTGAAAATTCTTATTAAGAAACTGTTATTAAAGATATAAAATACAAGTTTTTTATTATTTATACTTAGATTTAACTGGTTCTCTCGTAAAAATTAATTAATAGAAAGTAGCTTATGATATTTTTGGGTCAGAATACCAGGTATTCACTGGTCGATTAACTCTTCTACCTTTGTTTTTATTTTTGGGGTGTTGCTGCCTTTGCCTTTGACTTCGGGAGCTTCCGAACCCTTTGCTGCCTGCCTGCCAGAGCGTCTTTTGTGCCCTGCGCTTTGTTGTTTTGTTCTTGGGTCCTAGCTTGCTTTTATCTCGAAACAAAATGAGGGGAAAAAGAGATGCGAAATTGGGGGCGAACTTTCGTTTTTTGGTTTTCGTTTTGCCTTTTATATGGCCACCCCAGCATCGCAGTGCCTGCTGCCACTCGAGATGTTGTTCACCTGTGGCAAGTCAGCGTTTAAAGCCCTCTTTAATGTACCCATATTTTCGCTCCTGTTTGTGTCCTTGCAGTGCCCAAAGAGAAGACGCAGGATGACAGCAATTTGATGTACATTTACATGGGCACCTCCATCTTCAGCGTGCTCATGGTCGTTTTGGGCATGGGCCTCTTTCTCTATCGACGCCGCAAGCAGGCGCACTTTAACGAGATACCCACGGTTAGTAAATGCCGAGTCTTATTACTGCCATCATTACTTTACCCATCTTGATATTTCCAACTTATAGCACGAGGCGGAGATCACCAATGCATCGCCACTGCTGTGCAATCGACCCATTCAGTTGCTGGAACAGAAAGCCAGCGGCCGGTTCGGTGATGTGTGGCAGGCCAAGCTGCATGGCCAGGATGTGGCCGTCAAAATCTTTCGCATGCAGGAGAAGGAGTCGTGGACGGCGGAGAATGACATCTATAAGTTGCCGCGTATGCGGCACCCCAACATCCTCGAGTTTCTGGGCGTGGAGAAGCACATGGACAAGCCGGAATACTGGCTGATATCTACGTATCAGCACAATGGATCGCTGTGCGACTACCTCAAGTCGCACACCATCACCTGGCCGGAGCTCTGCCGCATTGCCGAGTCCATGGCCAATGGTTTGGCCCATTTACACGAGGAGATTCCGGGCTCAAAAACAGAAGGTCTCAAACCGTCAATAGCTCATCGAGACTTCAAGTCGAAGAATGTGCTGCTTAAGGGCGATCTTACGGCTTGCATAGCGGACTTTGGACTGGCCATGATCTTTCAACCGGGCAAGTCGTGTGGCGACACCCACGGCCAGGTTGGCACCCGTCGCTACATGGCGCCAGAGGTGCTCGAGGGTGCCATTAACTTCAATAGAGATGCGTTCCTACGCATAGATGTCTATGCCTGCGGATTGGTTCTTTGGGAGATGGTCTCGCGGTGTGACATCGCTGGACCTGTAGGCGAGTTTCAGCTGCCCTTCGAGGCGGAGCTGGGCCAGCGACCCACGCTGGACGAAGTTCAAGAGAGCGTGGTGATGAAGAAGCTGCGCCCGCGCCTGCTTACCGCCTGGCGAGCCCATCAGGTAAGTCAAATAATAATTTTCTTAATAATTTGTTACTAATATTTATTTATTTATGACAGGGTCTCAATGTGTTTTGCGACACCATGGAGGAGTGCTGGGACCACGACGCTGAGGCCCGTCTTAGCTCGTCGTGTGTAATGGAACGCTTCGCACAGCTCAACAAGTATCCGTCGGCCCAGCTGCTGATCAAGAACATAACCAACATTGATGATGCCAAGGAGACAACGAACTGCTTATAGAAGCGGTACTAAGCCACAGGCCATCTCTAGCGGTGTCTGTGGCTCGCCAGCCCATCAATGGGAAGCCCTTCTCGTTCAGCAGTCTATTGGTAGTTTGATAATTAAGCGCAGATTGTCATCAGCCAAGCCAATACCAGATAAAGTCTTTAGGATAAAGTTTTTGTTCTTCGAAATAGGTCGACAAACAGCCATGATCTTGCATCTGTTGGGCGCGAGTTTACACTGAGCAAAACAGAACAAGAAGTGTTGGAGCGTGGCGCTTTGTGCATAGAGATGTGTTTATACTCATCCCATATTGACTTCATTGACTGATAACCATACATACATAGTTCTATATAAAAACCGATGCATATAACGAACAACTTGTTTGAAGATTATTGTCTAGCCCTTTTAACTATAGCTATTATTTCCCTTACGTCGTCACCAGGTAGCCATAGGTTTACATTTAATTTCTATATAATTTGCCTATAAATTCCTTATAATTTCTTAACCTTTTAAATTGTAACTTTTACTTTTACTTTGTAGTGTACGTTACGTATTATTTTCTGTGTTTTTTAATGTTGTATTTTTAATAAAATACATTTAACTCGATTTTATCTTTTGTATTTATTTCCCTAAATTCCCAACGTAGTGCCAACGACCCCCAGACATCACTTAGGTCTAATAAATGTGTAATTATTGTAATTGTATTCTAATTCTACTGGACAGTACAAGCAAACACCTGAAGTTTTCAAAGGAAAGTTTCTTTTTAACGAGAATCGAACTTAAGCGCATATTACATATAGATATGAATAATATATACTCTTTATAACACACACAACACCCTCACATAGGCACATGAAACACACACGCAGGAGTCTTAGCAGGTTTATACAAAAGACCGTATTATATCGAGATGCAGACGCAGCACACATCTTAAATCTTAAAATATTATTGAATATTCAGCTCTTAAGAAGTACCACGAGTAAGTATGTTAAATATTGTTATGCTGAGGATAAGGAATATATAAAAACTGTAAGAGATTCTTTCGAGTTGATTTAAAACTTGTTTTGCGCCGCATCTGAAAACATATTTCTCGATTCACACTTAAGATATCAACTAAAACGGAATATATATACACAACACAAAACGTAAACAAACAAAGCTTCATTACCTGATTTTTTTGAGCAACTTACAAGAGGAAATAGTTTACAAACGAAACATATTAATCTTACTAATAGAACAAATTTTGTTATGATGTAATTTAATTTGTATTATTTCAACTTGATGCTGGAACTGGATCATTACAACTCCAACAACAAAGATATAACGATAATAGGAAGAGAATTCAAATGAAAAACGAAACAGTATTCGGAGAGCGAGGAAAATATGAATATATATATATATATATTTAATCAAAGTAGTTTGTTACACATATCAAAATGATACATTGGATAGAAGGGAAGAGAAAAAAGGCAAAGAACTTTTTATAATATTATACAAGACAATTGCAATTTTTGTATATTTTTTATGCATTTCACAAAACATAAAAAACAATGAAACGGAATGGAGTTTGATCATGCAAATGTTTTTAAAACATCCCATTTTTGAATATCAACCAGAAAAGTTTTATAAAAACCCCGTAATTGACAAAATCATCATACATATATACGAAATGATTGCAAGTCATGTTAATAACAAAATTTACGAATAATAAGGAGGATCTTTGATAATAATGGATTTAAAATAAATAAGCAAATGTTTGATTAACAATTCGAAAGTGCGTTTTCTTTATAATCGAATTATTTGTTATATTATATTATATCTTTGCGTGGATTTTGCTAAAGAGAGCAAACTTTTAGTTAAAAAAAACCCTTTTTTTAGCTTCAATAAAAAATGCAAATTCTTTTCCAGCTTTCTTGCCACATTTTATTATTACAATTTTTTGTCTTTCGTAAACATACAGACCATTCGGATTATAATGTAATTCAACAATATAGTTGGAAAAACTTATGGGATACAAATATATATTTGCTGAATAATAAGTATTAAGGGGAGTTTTTAGAGTTACATCCTCGTTAACTTATAGAACCTAAACCGAACCGAGAGTACAGGGCTTAATCGGATAGAAAATATATATATTTACACTCATCTACGTTGTTTTGTGACTTTGGACCATTTCAGTTTTAGTTCTACACTCATTCGTTCGTTCCACCTGTTGTCAGACTTATCCTTATCGTAACTCTCTCTTTCTCTGGGGAAAAAATCGATCTCTATCAAATGCAAATTGTATGTAAAGCAGCATTCCGAGTCCTGTGCGTTCTGAATGGGTGTCTCTTACTAAAAAATATATTTATATATATGTACGTGTAAATCTATGTAAATCTATATATTGATTCTGTTTCGCGATTTCCGCTATACGCGCCTTACGGTATCGAGTATATCTTTATTGGGCTCTGCGGCTATATATCTAGGATAAACATGTACAGTATATAGTTATGTAAGTGGTATAAATAGGTATTGATGTATATTTATATAAGTACTTATTGAGTTTGTACGATATGTTTGTCCTAGGGAGACTCGCGTTCGATCAAAAAACTTAGCTACCGGAGATACATACAGATACAAGATACAAGATACAGAGTACGAATTACAAGTTACAAGTTACGAGATACGAGAGTATGCTGTCAGGGACGGTTTCTAGGTTCGTAAAGCGATCGCACTAGTGGAGTGACTAGTCGGGCAAGGGCTGGTGGAGTTTACGGTCTTTATAGAGTTATACAAGAATATAGTATATGTAGGTGTAGATGTAGAGACGACACTGTGCGGCCAGGTAGAAAATCAAACTATTTTTCTTTTCCGGAAAATGTCATTGATCCTCTTCATTCAGCAAGCGTTTCGCAATCCAAAGATAATACCCGCACAGTGTTAAATTAAATATTTGTGTATATATATATTTGTTTTAATAGGGCTCATCGGTCCCGCCACCGCCGGATACACCGCACTTGGAGCGCAGAATGGCCGCCAGGCGCTGGGTTAGCGGCTCTGTCGGGGACTCCGAGTCGCTGCACGAGGCGGAGGGCACTTTGTTGCCTGGAATTTAAGGATTTGCTTAAAAACAAGATTCCTTTCGAAGATGAACTCTTTTGGTCTTACCATTGCTCACATCCAGGTCTGTAGCTGTGTTATCCTTGAGACCGAAATGGAGGCTAACCGGCACAATGTCGTCCTCCTCCTCCAGCAGCAAACTGGAATAGGAGTGTGTGGTGTTGTCGCTGCGTCCGCCGCCGCCACTGGACGAATTCCTCGAGGATCCAGAATCGTTGTGGGAGTGGGAATGAGTGTGTGAGTGGGGAGTGTGGACAGCCAGGGCCACCGGATCCTGCCCAGCATCGTCTATGGGCAGCTCGAAGTCGTCGCCGCTGCTGCTGCTCTCCTCCTCGCCATCCATCACATCCACGTTGTCTATTTCGTCGTCACCCCATCCATTATCCTCCTCGGAGCAGTTGTTGCTGCTTTCGCTGTCGCCATCTGCATCGGCATCCACATCCGCATCGCCACCATCGTCGCCATCAGCATCTGCTTCCACATCGGAGGCGTGCAGGTCCAGAGCCAGCTCGGGCGATGAAGATTTATTATAGTTTTCGTCGCTATCGCTGGATGCGGCCACTGGGGGTAATAAGATTAATTAACTGCCGTCACCTGTAACCAGAGTTAACTACATACCGGCCCTCAGCTTGTCCAGGATGAGCGGATAGAACTCCTTGGCTGTGGCATTGTTGGGTTCGTATTGGAGAACTGTATGGGATTAGAGAAAAAGCATATATTTATTGAGTATAATATAATATAATTATTGAATTTTCCTTGTAGTAGGCAGGACATTTATTATTCTCCCAAAACAATATAGATAAGATAAATGAAGCCCTCATCAATATTGCGACATACATTGACAGGAAGATTCATATAATACTCACTCAATTTGCAGTATTTCAATGCCTTTTTGTAGTCCTTCAGCATCACGGCGGACAGGAACTGCAGGAGAAAATATAAAGAACGCACAATACAGTATAGTACCTAGCACGAAGCACTCGAGCCTCGCACAATACACATTTAAGGGAAATGCCATCAAATCCTTTAGAATTTTCTCATAACATCTGAACAACAAAAGGCTTATATGTATGTGCTTGCCATACCCGCCCGCTTCTGGTGGTCCACTGGCCCACATTGGCGGCAGGAGGACAGAAAAGTTGACTCTGCTGAAAGTTGAATGCGCTCGAAAGCAATTTATTAGCAATCAATAAGCCCGGCCAAGTGCGCTCGGTGGCGTAATCCCGCTGCCGAAAGGACTTAAACTTAAATCCGCAATCTGCCCTGGCAGCACAGCAATTTGCATTTGCATAAGTTCTGTTTTGCCTTTGTGCTCTCCTGCCAAGGACCCTTCTCCTTGCTGTGGGGGTTCGGCGAAAAATAAAGAAAGCGAGAAGTGTGCCACGCTTAGATAATGAGTGCCACATAATGGAGGTTATTTATGGAGGATACCAGCGGGTTCAGGAATTTCATAATGGAGATCATAAAAGGCTTTCTTAATTTGAAGTAATTTTGAATGAAAAGCTAATTGTTGTTTACTTTAAAGATATTTATAAATCAATCTAATACATATTTATTTTATCAGCTAAACCCCCAACACCTGGTCGTATTTTTCGCTTCCCTTAACCGTTGATCCCATAAAAAAAACTGTAACTTCCACTATTTTTATGAACCATTTAGTGGCTTTCTAGTTAAGCTCCTACCTCGGCCAGAAACTCTGTGGGCGCGGATATGCTCTCGTCGGCGTCCGTGTACTCGGACAGGCTCTGGCTCAGGTCCTCGCTGGAGGCGGAAGTGGGCAGGCCGGAAGCGGAAGCTGCGGCAGCGGCAGCAGCTCCGTTCATTATGTTTATGTTGCTTGCAGTGGCTCCACCAGCTGCTGTCATGGTTGTTGTGGTGGCACCCGATGCTCCCATTAGGGCATTATCGTTGTCCATGGTCGGCTTGACCGCATAGACACCATTGCCATTCGACTTGTCCATGTAGAGGAGCTGCAAAATAAAAGCTGATTTAAGTCCGAGGCCCCCAGGAAATGAGTTTTCTTGCCGTACTCACATTTGACATGATTTCTGCCGGCGATTAAAATGTTCAATTTCGCAATTTCATTGGCTTGTCTCTGCAATGGCAATTAGAAAGGGAAATAAATTTAAATTTCAATCGAGTGAATACTGCTGCAACATCGAGTGCCGCATCGATTTCACTGCTTTCGATTCTTATCCCTAATTGGATTGCCCCACCTTCGACCTTGTGTGTGTGGGCCAAGTCGTAACCAGAAAATAGACCAAGCTCAGCCACAAAGAGCGCTGGATATATGTATTCGTTCGTTAAATGTTAAATGCCAAATGCTAATTCCACTTCCAATTTTTTTCGCGCTCTGGATGAGCGCAGACAGTCGCTTTTCAAAGCTAACTGTGTGAATATATTTAGAATTCGACACTGCAAGGATTTAGGCTATACTACGGCAAGTATTACAGGTACTAAAATAAATATAAAATATCAAATATCAATACAGAATTTATATTTTAATCAATAAATTTAATACTCTTTGCTGATTTAAAAACTTTGATATATATTTCATTTCACAGCGTTTTTTATGGGCTGTGGAACACAAATCCCTTCGAATATGCTGAAAAAATATACTAGAATAAAAAGTAATAAATATTTTAGAACATTAAACACCCATTCAATTTATTAAATGGCGTCGAAATAGTTTACGCTTTTTATAAAGATTTATTTCAGTTCAATTTCTGAGCTAACATTTTGCTAAAAGTGCCCCAAACGAAATTCCACTTTGCGGCTAAAGGGCGCGTGGATTGGCGGAATGGATATGGAAATGCGAGGGGTTGAGGGATGAGTAAAGCTTTTCTTTGGCCAACTAGTTGAATGGGCCAACACGACATACGAATTTGCCGGTTGCAAATGAGCAGAATTGTTGGCGTTCCTCCGTTTAATTGGCAAGCGACATGCACCACGCCTCGGGGTATGCAATGAATATTTCGGCTCGGTGCCGGTTTATTTATGCAGCATTTGCAGACAGCCAAGCGAACGATTGTGTGTGTGCCATCTGTCTGCTCCTTTCAATAACCGAAAGCACTTCGAAGTCAAGGACTCGGGGGGGACGTCATTAAAAACAATAAATTTGCTTTACTGCCTCGACAGGCGAATGATTTACTTAATGGGCTTCCCAGACCCTGCTTTCTGGCTTGCAAAATCAATATCAATAATTGCACATCTCGCCGCGGGCTCAAACCATAACTGACTTGACAGGAGATACACGGAAAAATATGGTTATGACAAGCGATAATTGGGTTTATTTTTGGGAAATAATTATATATATTGAGGTATATAATACAAAATATTAAATATGTCTGAGAGATTGGTTAAGAGAATTAATGGTGGGTGTGTTTTTATTCTATTCGTTATGAAGATTATGATTTACAGCTTTAAAATTTACAAATAAAATTAAGTATTCGATTAAATATGATATATAACCCTTATAAAGGTTACTTTTTAAGTAGTATAAGTAATATTTTCCCTCATATCCTTATGGGGTTTCTCCAGTGCACATCTTGTTTACTTGTGCAAAATGGCCCTTAATTGTATTTTATACTGACTGCATTGAATTCTAATTGCCGGCTGCCCGTCTCTGTCACTCAGTCCCCATCTTTCTTCCATTCTGTGAGTCCTTTGTCACTGCAAACAACACGTCAGTCAGTCAATTGTCTGCGATTTGTTTACTCGTCGGTTGATCCCTGCCATCCTTTCGTTTCATTTCGTTTTGTTTCTGGCATTTCCAAATGTCAGACATGTCTGGCCCATCCTGACACGCAACTCTATCGCAGAACCTGTAGTTCGAGCTGTTTATACCCATTCGAATAACTGTATTTTGTTTTTATTTGCTAATTTTTGGCCATAGGACGACGGACGACACTTGCAAGGTTCACACATTTTCCAGAGAAAGCTTTTAAAAGTACTCGCAGTCACCATGTGCCACCATTCTCATGACAGCTTTAGTTGCCTTTTTATGGGCTTTGGAACTAACTTGTTCAGCGGAGCTCAATTAACACGAGTGGGAAAACTAATTTTAAAATGGGATTAAATACGTTTTCTTCCCACCCGATACAAAAGTTTTTTTCTCCCCCACAAAGTTGCTAAAGCAGTTACAAACAAAACTTAAGTAAAGTTACTCGTTTGCCAAACGAAAAGCTGTTAAAATCGAAAAACAAACGCAAGAACAATGATGCTTAAAATTGTATTAAAAAAAACATCTGCGGGCCTTTTTTGTTTAAGAGTTATTTGTGTTTTAAGTTTGCAACTTTAAGCTTAAGCTCAGCCTTAAACATATTAGTTTAAGGCATTTATTTCATAATAAAAATAGTAATTATTCTAGAAACTGAACTCCTTTGAAATTACCCTTTTCTATGGTTTATTTTTCCAATAACAGCTGCACACTTTCCCTTTGTTCCAGGAAAGTAATAGAAAAACTTTGCCTACGATGAGACCAAAAACACTTGCTGTGGCAAATCATTTTCGGTTTGCATAATTAAAGTGTCTCCTGGCAAATTGAATTTCCCCTTTTGCAGCTCAGCGCAGCACGAGTTGGCTCACCTTTTCGTACCTGCACAACCAACTCCTCGTTTAGGGTGAACCTAATTTAGAGCCAGCGAACCGGAAAGTTATGTACATATGTACAAGTACATGTGTGTACGAGTACATATGCGTCACGGGGTCACAGGGCAGTAAAGTTGCATAAAAAGCCATTGGCTGCGCCGCAACTGCAATTCCAGTTGTCCAGTTTTGCAAAATGCGACGAATAATTTATAACAAAACACTTAAATGCGACTGTGACTGGCGGGGATACCAATCCACGACCTAGGCCCATTCGAATGTTTGCCAAATTGCCGGCCAGTTGGGGCTTATTTGAGCCAAAACAACATGCAATATGTAGTCCGTGGTCCTGTCGCCTGCCAACTTACTATATACAAAACTAGGCGGAAAGGGAATGGCAGGAGCAGGAGCAGAAGCTACCGATCCGAAGGTCCTTGCCATTGGCCAGTCACAACACGAGCCGTTAATGAGTTTCCCATTTAATACATTTTTTAGTCCACAAACAGTGGCCGAAGGAACCCATCTATCTGGCCAGGCCCACACTTGCAGAGGGAAAAAAGTGTTATGATTAAAGAGTCTTCTTTAAATGATTTATTTTAATTTAAATTTAACTTTAATTAATTTAGAAAAGCCTTAACTACTGCATTTTTATACAAGTTTGGGGAAAAAATTAGGGTTATTGTTTGATTTAAATTAGCATTTTATTTATTTATTTAAAATGGCTTTAAAAACAATAAATCCTTTCCAAAACTTTCTTTAATAGCGTTTTCCTCTAAGAATAATAATAATTTACAACAAATTAAAAATACTTTCCTTTTTTACAATAATAATTTAGATAAAGATATATAGTTTTATATTTATTTATTTATTTCTTTTTTTACCCAGCTTTTATACCCTTGCAGGGTATTATAATTTCAGTCTTGTTTTGTATTATTTTCCCGATTTTTCCTATGACAGCCTTAGGATAAAAACATAGTTTAAAATATAGTTTGAAAGGGTCTTCTGAACGAAAACGCCACCAAGCGGCCGACGTTTGAACTGCAGCTTGATGGCGAGAGGAAAGAGAGGGAAATTGAGCAATGAATTTCCTCGTTCTACGCTATTTTCATCTCTTTCTTTAAAATAATTATAAAAAAAAAAACAAAATTTTAATTATTTTAAAATGTTCCAAATGTAGCCAATTTAAAGGATATTTTTTCGCTCCGTGGTGTCACAGGGCGAAATGTTGTCAATAAAAGCCGAATTTATGATAGAGTATGTGAGTATATATGCTTGTATATAATATAGTATATGCGAGTAGCCAGCAGGCAAACGACTTTGCTAACTGTAATAACAATTCGTAGTACATACATGTTAGTGCCCTGCCTTTGGCTACGAGGAGAGTCCAGTCCTTGGAAAGGACATAGACACAGACATAGCCATCGTCGTGGGCCAAATTGCCCGATTATAATGATCGCCCCAGAAATGTTGTTATCGTTTTCTTTGCCGCTGCAATTACGGTTGATGCTGCTGCTGCTGCACTTTGAGAGGCTGCCAATTGTTGGCCATTTAACTGCTCCCACTCGCTGCACAAATATTACGGCAAAAATGTTCATAAAAAGTGCCTATAACACAATTCCCTTCGGGCCCAGGATTCGATTTCTTTGACTGCCGGCATTTGCAGTGAAAAATTCAATTCAAAGTGAAACGGAAAATCCAACGAAATTCCTGGAAATTGACATAAAAAAACCAATTCCTCTTTATCCGCTTTATGTTTTCAATAAGCCTAGATTGTTATCGGAATTATTATTATACATTTTTTATTCTCATGAAATTCCTGTCAAATTGAATTGATAACTAAAAGCACAAAAATATGCTATAAACTTTGAAAAGGCTTTCAATTTCTGCCAAACTTTAAGACTTCTTAAAGTTATTTCGCCATTGGAAAATGTTATAACCAAACTTGGCTTAAAGTTTTTTTTTTTTTGGTAAAATAACGAGCCCACTCGGGAAAAACCTTTAAAAGCAGCCGATGCTAGGCTCATATTTTATAGCTCTCTTGGTATTAGAATATTCAAAAGAAAAACTTTTCGTCAGACCGAAAAAACTTTACTGTGGAAAGTTTAATTTGCTGGCACCTCCTTACCACCCATTCTTCCCATAAAAAAAACACCCCTTTCCCGGGGTTACAAGGACGGGTTCGTTGTGGTCAATGGCTTTGTATGAATTACAATCGATATTTAGAGGATGGGGTTATGGGATATCTATTCGGTTGCGGTTTAGATGGCCAGCCAAGCGGCAAATAAGCAATTATGCTCTATGTGTGTGTTACATATGCATACCTCATACTCAGACTTACACACACACATACACGCATTTGGCATTCCTTTGAAAGGATGCACAACACGGCGTATGCGCAATATTGCTTTTAATACCACAAAGCACCGCCTTGACTGTGGATTCGGGCCCCCAGACAATGCGGTTCTGCCTAGTAATTGTTCGCATTGTATTGCCTGGCTTTGTTTGTCGTCGTCGACCACATATAATACCTAAACAGGAATATATAGTATATATGTGCATATATAAAGTGCTTCATCAGGGGCTTTAGTGGCGAAAGGATGCTTTTTCTGACTGACTCAAGACTCCCAGTGCTAATTAAAATTATAGCAACAATGGGCCAAGAAAAAGCTGGGCTGAGAATGAGGATAAAAAAGGGGGAGACGTACCCCATGTCCCAGGAGCGGAAGCCGCCGACTGACACAGAAAGCGAAGCGGAAACACCTGAGTGTCTGCTTGGATGGAATGGTATTTGTGAGCAGCACACACGCTAACAAGTTGCGGCAAAAAAAGGATATATATATATATATATAGGCCATAAGGTGTCATAAAATACCCTGCTTTTATTTGATGAAAATACTATCTCATTCTTAGAGTATAGTTATTAACAAAGATCTTAAAAATGAACTGATAAATTTATAAACTTAATGCTTATTCTTGGCCTAAATAAATTTATATTGTTAGCTGATTTTTATTATAAAGGTGTGCCTAAATTTTTTTTGGCCCTAATATATCTCAATAACAGTTTTATAAATTGGTATCAGCCGTAAAATATGTATATGTATTTATATTTTTAAAAGCGTTATTCCTAATTTTTTAATACAATTTCACACAACACAAATACCCCGTAAATTTTCTATTACAGAGTATAGAGTACACACACTCATACGAGTGCAAGCCAGCTTTGACAACTTGAAATATTTATGAGTGCCCGCCAACTCGACCCAAAGACGCTGGTGACAGGCCAAGAAGAGCTGCAACAGAAACCAGTGCAATACAAAAAGTACTATGCATGGAACATATGCACATATACATTACATTAAATTCTATATATACAACTGAACCAAACCCGAAAGGGCTTAAACTATAAAATAGAAATGCTTTAAGATCTTACAGGTTCTCATTTCTTCGCCATCCACTTATATTAAATTAAAACACGAAACACAAAATCATATTCTATATTATTAATTTTTACTCCAAGTATTTAAGTTATAAACCCCATATTTATTCATTTTAATTTAAGCACATATCCATATTGTTTATTCAAGGATTTTATTTAAACAATAATTGTGTTAAAATGAATTATTTAAATAAAAGAAAAACTAACTACTTTTGTTCCCAATTTACAATTTTAAACCCAGCCTTTAAGTTTCTGTACTACATAAAAAATTCTTTAATAAATACCTTTTTATTTAAATTTTTTATCCACGTATTGGTTTTATTTATTTTTCGGAATTTGACTGAACCTTTAAATGAGTATACGAATTAAAAATAATGCAGTTGAATGCTAGTTCTCTGCTGTGTACCGTATATATTCATTTTAATTTTAATAAAAATAATGTGGCTCCAATGCTGGCTTAACATTTCACTTAAATCGCTTGGGAATTGAGAGGGTTAAGCTCGCGTGGCCGAGGTGCGAATGTGAGGGGGCCTCGAGTTGATCGCTTAGAACATCATTAAAAATGTGCCGCCCGGCTGAAAGTTTCAAGTACTCGGCGGCACTCGCACCGAGTGTGGCAACCGTTGCCACTTTCGAGTGGTGCAAATAAATAATTAAAATTTGAAAAAATCTTGAGAGGAGCACACACAAGTCGCGCCAAGGACGAAGGTTAAATGCGTGGCAGAGCAGGTGGAAAATCTGCCATAAATTTCATGAGCCTGCTGACAGGCAGAAGGACCTGGCTTACCTTCAATTATTTACGAGCGGCGTCTCCTCCTGGTTAATGCATCTCCGGCTGCTGCTGGATTTTTGCTTTTCCCGTTTCCGTTTCCACTGCTGAGCTGCGTTGGCTAGAAAGTCCCAGGATTAATTAGCGTCTGGTCCCCGGACTTTCACCGAATCAAAGACTCAGTGGGTGGGGAGAGACTAATTAAATGTGGGCGCGTGTGTTTTCGCCCGGGCTTCTTCTACGCAGTGGAAGCTGGAAAAATGCCTGCAAGAGTGTCCCTTTTCACACAACAACACGGCTGCACAGGTCCTTCGATTTCAATTGCACGGTTATCGTTTGTCGTGCACACTTTCTGTTTGTATTTATTTGCAAATATTTAACTTGTACAAATTTGAATACTTTGTTTTTGCAGTGCGTAAAGTGAAAACGTTTTTATTTTCCCTTCTATGAAGTGAACTCGTTCCGCCTTTTTGCGTCGCAGTTTCGCTTAATTAACAGAGTCGACGACTGAACGAAATGTCCTTTTTATACACACTTGTTCGCTTTTACCTTGTCGAGAAGGAGAGCTTTCCTTTCTCTTTTGACAACTTGCTCTCCTTGTTTGCTAGCTTGGTGCTCTCTAGCTTACTGGTTTTGCTGACAGAATGGCTTGCTTATACCCTGTTTTTTTTTTTTGAGGAATATATACTAATTTATTTATTTTAGAGGTATGGCTAAAAAATAGAAGAAATATATAAGCAAATTAAAATTTAATATTTGCATTTTTGTAGAAAATATAGCACATTCTCTAGGACTTTGTTTTTAAAGAAAGGAGTCTAAAGTTGTCCCAAAATCTTAAAAAATTCTAAAAAATCTTTTATTTATTACCTGTAGAATAAGGAGAAAGGCTGTTCTTAAACTGATTTTAAACTAAAAGTTTATTAAAATATAAATAAAATGAAATATTCAAATGGTTACATATTTATTAAATACTTAAAACGTAAAATGTACATTTTGTTAATGGAATTTTTTTGTTACAAAATTAATTAACATAAAGTTAAAATGTATTTTTAACTACCCAAACTTTCTTCCTTGCTGCTGCGTAAAAGCTTGACTTTCTCCAAAAGCTTCGCTCTCTGGCAAGGACTCTATTTTGCTCTCTCATTTGGTTACAGCACTTACAGCGCTGGGAAAACAAAACAAACAACACAACAGAGAGGAGCAAAGAAGGAAGATATAGTAGCAGAGAGAAAAAAGACAAGAAGGAAAAGAGTAACAACAAAATAGGAAGAAAACTTCGAGAAGCCGAAGGTTGTATACCCTTGCTTGTAGTATATCCCTTTGCAGGGTCGAAAAGGACTCCTTCAAGCTTCTCACTAAAATGATAATTTCCTGCAAAGGGTACAAAAAGGGGAGCTGCGAGGAAACGGAAATTGTGCAGGCCAGCGACTGATGGTCGACTGCTTGTGGCCATGTTGTCTGTCACTCGCCTGTATGGGTGTGCATGTAACGAAGCAGATGGCAAATGGCTGCCGAAAGGATGCAAAGGACGAAAGCTGCGAGTCAGCTGGGAAAAATACTACGCATCGGACATCGGGAGCCGAGAGAAAGAGAGAGGGAGATATATATTTTTGCGGCCCATTGAGTGTGAATTAAGAGATGCCGGCTTAGTGCGAATCCTTGCTGCATGTCGTATATGTGGGTGTGAATCTGATGCATCCTGCATGTTCACCCTCGAGCGCCGGATGTCGGTGGCAGCCCAGGCTGGGATAGCTCGAACGTTGCGAGGCTTCTCCATTTCGCATTTCACATTTTGCATTTCAGCATTTTTATGGCTCACAAACAGAATTGCCCTCGTATTGGTGGGGAAGTCAACAAGGATATGCTCTTTTAATCCGAATATTAAATATGGCGACGAGCCACTCAAGGGCTTGGCTGGTTGGCTCCAAGGATATAAGTTCAGTCGAGTTCAGCTAGGATTCGCGATAAAAACAAATCGTTAACCGAGATTATTGGCCAATGATTTAATATTTATTATTGGTTTTTATAAAAGGAAATATTAATCAGAACAGGTTTGTTTAAAAATAAGTACTTTACTTAAAATAATTGGAGTGAAATTCTGGTTAAGGTACATACTTTAAATTCGTGTTTATTATTAAATTATTTAATTGAAAAGTACTTTCCTCTTACAAGGAAGATCTTTACAAAGCTCATTTCCTCTTTTCTGCTTTCATAAACGTTTTTAATTTAAGCATAAAATATATTTCGCTTTGAGCTATTAATCCTTGTGGGGGCCATTTCATTGCCAGCAAAAAAGTATGCTACAAACAGGACACTTTTTTCCATATTTTCACTTTTGCCATTTCCCTTTGCTATCATTTAAAAAACGACGAGCAGCTCAGCGCGGAAAATTCGCTCCAGTCAGCGGCTGGCTCTTCATGAATGCAAACTTGCATTTGTTTCCCAGAGAGAAATAAAAGGGAAATTTACGTTGGCAGTTGCAATCCCATTTTGCGTGTTGCCGGGGATTCCGCACGATTTCCTGTTTGCCACGAACGCTCGCTACCCAACAACGACCTCCCACAATTTCCCGCACATTTTCCGACGCCTTTGCACGTGCCAAATGAAAACAAGTTTCCACTCTGCTTATATGTAAAAAAATTTATTGCGTTTAACTTTTTCTGAGGGGTGTGAGAAGAATGAATGAACGAGTTTTACATGCTTAACGGCATGCCAAAAGGTGTGTGTGGGGTTCTTAGCGATAAATGGTCATGTATCCTAGATGATATCCTTAGATGAATCGCGTTTAATATTCGTTGGTATCGACTTAAGACCTAGACTTATCAGCTAGCGATATGTTTGATTTGGTTGCTTGCAATCGTTTCATAAATGTACAATTAGATGCTGAAACCGCAGACTATATCTACAGATAATACAAATAATTTCGAGTTGAGCTCGAAGAGATTTAAAAACTTTAATTATTATAATTGACTTTTTCAAATCTCTAAAAAACCTTCGAAAGACTTAAAACTAAACATTATAATAGCGTTAACTAGTTCATACTCATTTCATCCTTCCAAAAGGACAATGTTCAGGGGTTTTCGTCGTTAATAATGGTTAGGAATTAAAATTCTCAACTGATTCTCTTAGTATTTGAACAAAATCGAACTCGAAAAAGGACCTTATACCTATAATATATCTCCTTGATATTTTTGATATCGATTTCTGTGTCGTTCAGCAGTTCATATAGTTGGGCGTCGTCTCTGTGTCCGCCTCAGCCTTGGTGTTGTCCTTCTCCGGTGGAATATCGCCCACATTTTGGTAGACCTCCGCCTGGACCTCGATGCTGCCGACCTGGGGACACGGCACTGGGATCTGCTTGGGCTTGAAGGAGCTGCAGCCGCTGGCGGAATGGCTTTTGGTCAGCTTTCCGTAGATAATGTTGGAGCGCTCATTAAGCTTGATGGGCTGCAGGGTGACCCCATTTTGGTTTTGGTAGTGTTGCTGCTGCTGCTGCGTCTCCGCCTGCTCCTTGGCCTCCATGATGGTGTTCAGGTAGTTGCTGCTCTGGGAGCTGGCCAGCGGTTGGCTACCATAAACGGGGATATTCGAGGGGAACATCTGATAGTGCTCCGATCCTGTGGGGCTGGTCGGTGTGTTCAAGCGCTGGCAACTGGACATGGGCGAAGGGAACACAATCTGATGCCGCTCATCTCCGGGCGTCGAGCTCGGCGTGAACACAGGCCTGGGTGGCGGCGGCACCAGATAGTTGTCCATCATGCGGCAGTGCGGTGGGAATCCTCGTCGTTCCTCATGATCCGAATGAGTGCCAGAATCTCCGAGAGAGGCGCCGCTGCAGTTGCTGCCGGTGCTAAGCCTTCCCGAGGACGAACTCGAACTGGACACGCTTTGCAGGCTCAACGAGCTGATGGGCCTGCCCGCTCCCACGCCCGCAGATACTCCGCCGCCGGACTTAAAGCTGCAGCTGGTGGCTATCGAGGACTTGGTCTCATCTAATAGGCTGTCGTTGCCCTGCTGCGTCTGCTGGGGCTTGCCGCGCGAGAAGAACTTCTTGAACTTCTCGAAGGGTGTCTCTCGCTTGAGATGCGTTTTGACCTGCTCTTGGATCCTCTCGTATTCCCTGCGCAGTTGATCGATCTGATCCTGCTTTTCGCGGAAGCTCTGCTGTACGTCGTTGCGGTGCTTCCAGCGCTCCACCAGCAGCTCCACATCCCTGATGGACAGGACATTGTTCTTAAAGTCGTGCATAATCTCGGCCAGCTCATCGTCGGCGTTGGAGCGACTGTTGCTGGCTGCGGAGGCATCGCTGGCACTCCTCTTCAGGGTGCCATAGCCGGGCTGTTTGGTGGCGCAACGGCTCAGCCGGAGAGCCTCCTCTACGGGTCGATTTGAGGGCTGGAACAGATAGTTACCATCATCATGGGCCACCGGGACATTCGAGGGCTGCAGCACGTAGTCATTGCCCAGCTGATTCTCCAGAAGCTGTGAGCACTCCTGGCTGAATTTGTCCGTCTGATACAGAGGTGCTGCATCCACCTCGTCCAGGGATCTGACCTGCTCCTTGCTCAGCTGATTCTGCTCCTTGGACTGGTAGTAGGGTGGCTCGTTGATCCTCAGCTCGTTGGTCGTCTGCTCAGGTCCCGGTTGGGAGCCGGCCTCCGGCAGTTTCTTTTCCGACTCCACCTTCTTTTCGGCAACGGAAGCCTGCAGGTTCTCGTCCTCCGTCTCCACGCTGATGTAGTTGAGATTCGAGATGGCCATGGTCTCTGTTTTCGGCCTCACTTCCGGTGTGTTCTCCCTCTCCGATCCGCTGGACATCTCCATGTACTCTGCCGTGGGGAGTTGCTTGGGAGGCTTCTGTGATTTACCCTTTCCCGGCTGGGCCTCGATGACCACATTGGAACTGGAACTACTGGGCTTGGGGCTGATCTCCCCTTGGCCAGGATTCACGCCCTTGAAGTAGTGGTACATGGTGGTCAGTTCGTGGAACTCGGCGAAGCTTACAATATTCTGGGCGAGTTTGTGGTGCCCCTCCTGCTCGGCCAGCTCCGCTGGAGTGCGTCCCGCGCAGTTTCTTACGCCGCAGGCGGTGTCCCCGCCAGGACATTCCATCAGTTGGATGCAGAGCCTATTGAGGCCCCACCTGGCCGCAAAGTGGAGCAGCGTGGGATACTCCTCGGGACTGGACTCCAGGCGGCTGAAGAAGTGATGCTGGCGATCGCTATTGCCGCCGCTCAGCAGGTGGAAGTTGGGCGGCATGTTTCGTTGGAAGCACTGCAGCAGATGCTGATCCAAGGCATCCCTTTCCACGGGTCCAATGCCCAAAGCATGGCACATGAACTCTATCGGAGAATCCTCGATGCGGAGCAGCTGCTCCAGCTCCCTCAGGCGGCTCTCGCATTTGATGGGTCTCGCTCCCAGGCTCTTGCCGTTCTTCTCGATTCGGATCTCAATCATTGTGGAGATCTCCATGCAGGACTCCGGAATGGAGAATTGCAGTGTGTACGGATTCCGGCATTTGAAGTTGCGCAGCTCGATCAGCTCACCGGACTTCTCCACCAGCAGCTTCAGGGTGTCATTCTTCTCCAGGGCCTCTGCCAGCAGGGCCACCACTTTGTTCTGGCCCAACTTCACCTTCTTGGGCAGCACAGTGAATCCCTCTGTGCAGCTGGAGAAGCTGCGCGATAGTCCACCACCGCCAGAGGAGGCTCCAGAGGAGCTATCCTGGCATGGCGGTCGCTGGCACAATGCTCTCCCTAGGATGTCGGTGGCAATGCCCAGGATATTACTGATCTGCACCTGGTCGTTGTCCCTGACCACGCAGCGCCGCCACTTGTAGTAGCTGGGCAGCGCCGATTTGTGCATCTCCTTGACCTTATCCTCACTCACGTCCAGCAGGATGGCCAGGACCTTCTCCACGCGTATAATCGACGAGAGCTGGGTCATCAGGAAGCTGTGTGGCAGGGCCAGCAGAGCAGGACACAGGATCACGATTTGCAGGGCGGTGCTCTGGTACTTTTGGGCGATCTCCTCGCTGAAGGGACCATCGTCAATTTTGATGTGCAGAAAACTAGAGGGGAAAGAGGGGAGTTTTTTAATGAAATAAATATTTGGGATAATATTTTATTACAATTAAATATTTTTTTATTTAATTTGTAGATTGAGATATGTTTAATCGGTTAATTAAAGAATTAGGTGCTTAAAATGATTAATTTAATTAATAAGCTATGAAGGTAGATGCCTGTATATTTGGATCTAAAGAAAGCTTATTTAATTTTATTTTTTTATATTTCCAAATGCAGTTTAATGATAATTTTAATAGCAATTTATTTTTTAAACAAACCATTGTTTTCTTTAAGAAAAACTTAATGAAATGTAACATTTTCAGCGGAAATGAAGAGTGCAAACCGCTTGCAATGAAATTACTCATTTGTATTCAATAAAGAATAATAAATGAATATGTTAATATGTTAAATAAATATTTGGAATTCTGCTTAAGTCACACCGATATCTTTTAATTATTGTTTTTTTTTTACATATTTGCATGTGTAATAGACTTTAAATAATTTATTTTAATGGATTGCACGCTCTTTAAACTTAACGTCTGATTTCTAAATTAAGCCAGACTTCCGGTAATTAATTTATACACAATTAAAACTAATTTTCACACTATTAGTATTAAGTTTTTATTACAACTACACTTTCTAAAATCATATTAACTTTTTAGCATTTTTATTTCACTTAAAATTGTTTTATTCATATTTAATTGTAGACTCACTTGAATGGCTTCCGTCCGCGCTGCTTGGTGATCTTGTCGAAGTGGTTCTTCAGGAAGGTGGCCCGCAAATAGGCCCGCTCACTGTGCTTGGCTGTGATGATCAGGATGTCGTCCATGTTGTAACCCAATCCCATACACCCGATTGCACTCGGTCCACTGGCGTTGTTCACGTTGCCACAGTTGTCTGGAAAATGAAACAAGAAACAAATTGAGCGACGATCAGCAAAAATGCCACAAAAACTCCGGAGGAGTTGCTGATAAGCTGCCAGGCACTGGCCCAGAGCGACCTCCGTGTGTAATCTCTTCTCCCAAGTCCTACATGTATATATAGTAATACATCGAATTTCAGTATTCAGTATTCAGTGTGTGCCTGCGATAAATAATGTGTTTACTTAGGATTTGACCTGCTTGATTTGTGGCCTCTTCAAATAGTTCCTACTTTTGTTTGACTTTCCTGCGGGGGAATTTGACTTTTTGAGGGATCTTTAAGCGCCGCAAATGTGCGATAATTGCAATCAAGGACTTGTGTCACCTGAATCAGAAAGGAATGCATTCTTATCTTTCTTTAAAGTCAGGTATGAGAAGAAAGATTTAATTGATAAATTGAGGTAAAGGTGTGGGAGAAAAAAAGATTTTGATTGGTGGAATTTTTCCTGTATGTTTGTCAACCATTTGCTAAAAAATCCCTTAAAGATTGTAGTTATTATTAATAGGTACTAATGTTCTTTAATATCTTCTTCTTCTTCTTTATAATAAAGATATTTTATGAAAAGTTTTTGACACGTAAGGTTTCTCTGTAACATTTCCACACATTTCACTCTCACTCACTATGTATGATATTTAGATAATGATGTTGTAAGACTTTTAAAAACTTTTTCAAGGGCTTTGCTCAATGCTGTAGGAATTTAGAGATAATGCCAGGAATCCCTTGCACTTTCCAAACACCCACATTCCGCAGTGACACTCACTTGGCGACTGTCCGGAAGATTCATAGTTTGGATTTCGATTTTAGTGAAACGAAAACAAAAGATTTCAAGATTGAAACTAAATAAAACAACATAAATTTCCGGACTTATTGTTAAAAGAGCGGACATTCTCCTTATTTTAGCCAAATAAATTAGGCCGGACTAATCAGTTCCCATTTTTCCCGGCAGCCGCCTCAGGTTGCCTCATAAATTCAGTCACGTTTTGAGCATTTAAATAAATCTCACTTTGGAGCAAAAACACACAGATACACGGATACACGCACTAACAGATGCAGATGCAGATACAAACGGCAGATGAAGATGCTTTGGGAAGTGGAGACGTAGCGATGCTATCTCCTGGCCAAACCGAAATCCACTGTTGCATTTGCCAGAATCTGAACTTCTTGACACCCACAAATGGCGGCGATGTCAGCAGCCATTACACTGGGAGAAGCTCTCAAGGCAAATGTTTTAATATAGTTTACTTCTTAAATAAATTTAGACAATAAACCATAAAAAAATTTCAAGAATTTTCTGCTTTGATTGATTCTAGAAGATTTCACTCTTAATTTAGGTTGATTTTAGATCTTTAAGTTCTTCGATTAAAAATGATTCAAATTTAATTTAATAAGAATGGTCTTTTAAGAAATATATATTGAAAAAGAATATATTTATGGAAGTATTTAAAGCATTTTTTAGGGGGGAAAAATTATATCAAATTTAAATAAATTACTTTTATAAAAATTTCTTTCTTTTATGAATATTTTCCCCTAGTGTCTTTCTATCTTTGGGCCTGCCTTCTTTTCGCTCTCCTTCCTGTCGCCTGTTACGCTTTGCGTCTTCCTCTCATTATAAGGCAGCAACTATAAGGAACTTAACTTCTGCCCGATGCCTACAGTATAATATATAAACATACATACATATATGTTATGAGGGGAAGCCCTCGCTTTGTTCCACTTCTGCCTTTTATTTTGTATGCAAAAAAATATTGTCAAATTTAATTTGATGCATTCGAAAACAGAAGCCTTGACGACATAATTAAGTGGAATTCTGGTTAGTTTCCGAAAGCTTTAGTTTGGCCCTCCTTTTTTGTGATTAATTACTGTGACCGAATAAATGTTTATCCTGTCCATTAACACGGAGAGAAAGGAAATGTTCTTTGAAGGTTGGCTCGAAAATAAATTGTTTAGTCAGAAAAAATACTGTTTTGAACTTAAATAATCAAATTAAAAAGTTAACTGAACAAGAAAATTTCTTTTTAAAATATTTCAGATAACATCAATTATTAAGATTTAGTCTAGAATATATTATTTATTTTCTTTAAATTCGAAACTATTTTAAAGCACTCTTAAAATGAACATTAAAAAAATTCTTTACTTTTCCTACTTTTTCTCAGTTTTAAGCTTGAAACTTCCAAGGAACCCTTTTTCATTTTTTCTGTTTCTTTATTATTTATTAATTTTTTTTCGATGTGCACTCTCCATATTTTGGGGGGTAACTTTTCTGATCCTGCCTCTCTCCTCGACCGACTTTTGCCTTAATGGCTTTTGTTTCGCTTCAGTTTTGCAAACTTTGATTTTGTGACGGAGGCTGGGAGTAGGCTGTCGTGGCGGTTGCATTGAAATTTATTTCTCAATTACATGGCAGACGACAGTTTTGCGACAGCGGCATCGCGGCTGTTGAAAATTTGCCCAGAAAAATCAAGTAATGCACCAAGAAAGGGGAAATGCAGCGCAGTTTGACATTGAGTTGCATATATGTTTTAAATCTATATATGTATATATTTTAGCTGGCTGAGTGCGGGAACATCTGGTAATTGTTAAATACTCCTTCGGCGAAAGACAAAATGCCTTCCTTTGTTCGGTGGAATATCTTTGCGCTTTTTTTCTGCTTTTCGGCTGTGATCGATCACAATTTAATGGACCTCGTATCTCTGCATCTCCGAGTGAACTCACTCATTTCCATGTCCACATATTCATCGTCCTGCCCGCCATCCCTTGTGCCTGAAACGCAGCTGAAAAGTCGCATTTTAACTTCCACCACGACTTCGATTACAATTTGGGTTGGTTTTTTATTCTCTTGTATGAAATTCCGCAAAGAAATTTCTGTAGAGAAAAACAAAAAAACACACACAATGTTTTTAATTGTTACGCGCCGCGAACAGACTCAAACATTGCGCTAATTGTCGTCGCAGCATCCACATTTCGAATGGAACTGAGCGGAGACCACAATTCGACCCGCCGCAAATCCGCGGCTGCCTAGGATTACGACTTAATTAATTGATTAAAACTAACGATTTTAAGAGAGAAACTGGGCAGCTCTCGCTGGCATCTAATCTGGTTTGATTCAGTTCAAAAATAGTTAAAGGGGTTTCAGGGAAGATTAAGTTGTCAGAAAATGGCAGAGGATTATGTGGGATATCTTAGAGATTTTCTTTGGGGTTAATTTACTGAGATTATTGAGGGATTATGGTAGGATTTATAAAGAAAATTTAGTTTTAGATTAATTCTTAAATGTTTGTAGTTGGAATTAATGAAAATAGTATAATTTAGGAAATTTTAAAGCCATTTTCAAAATTCAATTCACTTATACTTAGGAAAATTATAATTTTTACAATAAAATCTAATGATATATTAAACTATAAACAATTTTTGGGGTTTGCAGAAATCTTTAAATATCCTCAAGCCTTTTTTAGAGCAACAACATTAAAAAACAAACATTTCTACCCTTCCAAGAAGTCAGATCTTTCAATTTCCCAGTAGCTGGGCATTAAATAAGAGCCCCCATATATAAATATTCCCAAATAATTCATCAAAAATGTTCTTATAACTGAATTTAGCTTATGGTCGCTTGATTTTTATGACAATGTGTGGAGTGGAAGAGTGGGTAAAATGCAGAGGGGATATTGAAATGGCTACACATTTTCTTTTATTTTTGTTTTTTTGGGGGAAAAAAGAGACAATTTGAATAAATGCCAACCGCGGATGGTGACACTTTTTTGTATTTTGTGTTGTATTTTTTGTATATTTTTTGTTTGTATTTTAGCCAGAGACATAAATCAACGAAAGGCAAACAGAAAAATATAAATGCGGGATTAAATGGTCTGCGGCGGCCACGAGGAGCCCGGGTCGGGACAGACCGGACGACACACAAATTAACCCTCTTTTCCCCCCAAAATAAAATCAACAAGCAAGTCAGCATATATGAATATATACCCACGATCTGCAGAATGTGCGTGTGTGCCCAACAATTATCATTTAATTATGTCAACTGTAACTTAATTATGCGCATATATGTATATCTTTTAATTTGAGATTTGGTTAATTGTCGACTTCCTTATGAGATTGCAGCAAGAATTCCATTCCAAATTGAGTTGAACAAAAATCTCTGATAAATCCTTTTCTCACACTAAACTGTGGAGTAACCCAAATTCCCCAGTTTCACGGAGAGAACTCTCGCAGAGATTTGTATTAATTTAGATTTAGTTTGCACTAGGCATAAATCATAAATGATTTAAATTGTTTTAGTTCTAGTTTCCACGCCCCTCGCCGGGGGCCCCCAGGTTCGTTAAATGGAAATTGCTGTTCTCATTGTCTTGTTCTCTGTGAATCTCTGTATGTGAGAATGTGTGAGAATCCCTGACAGCTGGACACCAGGGGAAAAACTATGCTAGATGGGAATGGAAATGGTAATGGTAATGGGGATGGTCAGTCACAACGATTATAAATGACATTGCATTTGATTTGGTTTTCTGGCTGTGAATACGCCTGCATTCTGGGTTTTTGCGTTTTGAGTTCGTAAGAGGTCATGTTCGGAATAATGACAGCCCTGGGCAGTTTGTTGGCTAATTGAAAGATGTGCTCAAACAATGGCACTTAAGTTGCAGAGCCTTGCACTCAGAATATAGTGAAAATGTGGCAGGTATTAAAAGGTTTTTCGTTATTCTCTTATAATACTTACTCTTATAATTTAACACAATAAAATCAAGTGAATTTTTGTCCATATTAAGCTTAAAACTTTAAGAAACGTTAAGATATAAAGATACATTATTTAGATACCCCTTGAACTTAGCTCCCCAAATATCTATCCACACCACGCCATCAAGTACAGCCCGATGACCCAGTAAATGAAGAAATTTATATTCTCATTGAAACGTTCTAATAATGAAAACATTTAAAAACACATCATAAAGTGTTGCATCGAAAACTCCAATGTTTTCTTTCTCCCTTGGTGGAATTTCCCGCTAAAAGCAAACATAAACAACATTTTGAAATTTCACTTTCAGCTCTAAATAGCGAAAAACTATACAACTCCGCCGACTACAAGAAAGAAAAATGAAGCATCGAACCGTTTTCCAAGCCATAAACATAAGGAAAACAAATACTAAAGAAGGCTGATGGAGGGAGTGGAAGTCGAGGTAGTGGGAGTGGGAGTGTTTTCAGCATTTTCACGCTGCGTGCCGCGTCAAATGAAGCCAAGGCATTCAGTATCCCTCCATCTCTTCAGAATATATAGATTTTCAAAAAGGGAGGGTAGGGTAGGGTAGGAATAAATGCAATCAAATGCAGCGAACAAGTGAAATAAACCGAAGGAAGTTCATAAAATGCAAACAAGTATGCATAAAATGCATTTAGTTGGATTCTTAGATGGCGGGCCTTCTTGCCTTGACATAAGCCAAGTTCAGAATAATGCATAATGCATTTTAATGCAGTTTTTACTGAATTGTAAACAACTAAGGAGGTCCCAGCAGCAGCAGAGGGAGTTGCTGCCTTCTCCTCCCACCGACCGCTCCTCTCTGATGTTATTTTTGACGGTTTTGACATTAATGTTTTGTTATTTCTCCGCACACATGTTCCCCTATAAAGACACAACTCTTTTTAGTTTAGTTCTCTTTTTTACCCATCTATAAATATAATATATGAAGCATATATAGCATATATAGCTTCTGCTGAGAATTCGTGGTATTGGGGCATTGAGTAATTGTGCAGCAGGTGTCAAATGTCTCTGCTCATCCGTCAAGATCAACCCGAAACTGTAATTTCTCAACGAAAATATTAAAATTCGTGTTAAACTCGGCATTTGTGGTCTTAATAAAGGGGGGAAATTCCAATAGCCAAGATCCCACACCCGCCCCAACTCTGGGAAAGTTGATTAATGCCCGCCCCAGTTGGAAAAGCGACAACTTTGTCAAACACTCCATCAAACGCACATCTCCAATGGCTCTCCGAGGTGTGTGCGTGTTTTATTTTTTACTTTTCTAATTTATTCGTTGCATTTTCGGGGGGCAGGGGGAGGGGGAGGGGGAGGGAGAGTGTTTTTCCCACTCTCTCTAGTGGTATTTATGTCACTCTGGGCAGTGATTCCACTGATCTATGCATTCTGTGTGCCAATAAATGTCGCCATAAATTTCAGCCGCAACATTTCACGCATCACAAAAGGCGGCTCCTAATATAGTCATAAATATTTTGTTGGCCAATTTAAAACAATGCACACATCGTTGCTTCTGGTTTAAACTCTTTTCAGCGAGGAGGAGAGTCCAGGAAATGTGTCTATGGGGAAAGTCTTTCAAGGAAAGTGCTTGGGGAAATGAGTTGGTTTTAAAGGGGTTTTTAGGAATTTCTTAAAAACATTTTTAAAGATAAAGATTAAGAGATTATGGGGTTTATTTATCGGTATGGGGAGCTTAAAAGAGAAAAAGTCTTAGATATTAGATATTATATATAAAGTGGAAATTATTTATTAAAATTGTTTTTATTGGATTTGTAAATTGTATCAGTTAAAATATGAGTTATTTTATAAGAAAAGATCTTTTAAAGTATTTAAACTAATTGTAATTCTGTTTAATATAAATAACAAATTTTATATAGTTTTTTTTATTACTTCTTTGAAACTTTAAAGGCAAAAAACTATAAAAATCTACTCAAAATATAACAACTTTTCCAATTAAGTTACAAAACCCATCAAGGTTAATAGGCGTGAGTAAAAACACTCGAGTAAATCAATCCCAATGAATATCAAAATCTACAGGGCCCGCATTTTGTTCGCTAGTGTAACGTAAAACACTTCTCCTTCGTTACTTTTTTTATGGCAAACATACAAAAATTAAGCGAAAAAAAGCGAGGAAAATACAACAACGATGATAACTTGACAATAATCAAGTCAAATTTTTCGTTTCCGTTTAATAAACAAGAGCGCGGGAGTGGGAGCGCGGAAGGGCGGCGGCGGAGGAGTGGGGCCGATGGGTCAGTGGACAGCGAGTGGAAGTGAGAGGGCAAGCGCCTCCATATGTGATGTTGTTGTTGTTGTTTCCTGCTGCATGCAATTTATGCTGCAAGCGTCGACTGCGCAGCACACACGGGCAGCCTTCTATGAGGGATTTCCGGTGCGTGTGTCGCAGGCGCGCAGTCGGCGGCGCTCTGGCAGTCGCTGCACCGAGAGAAAGTATTACCAGATATCTATATTTTTTAATAAATATTGTATTGATATTTGATAAAACAATAATGCAAAAAAAAAACCATAAAAGATTGAAATAAATTCGTTTAAAAAATGTAAACATTACCAGGCATTTTTTATATGTTTTTCCAAGTGTTTGTTATTTTTGCAAGTGCGCCTGCGCGTTGTTTTTTCAGCGCCAACTGCAAATTGTACGTTACTTTCTGCGAAAGTCTGTTGTTATTGTTATTATTGTCTGGGGCGGACATATGTGTGTGCTTGTACTTATGTATTTATGCTGCTGCTGCTGCCACTGCGGAGCGGCACCTGCTGCCCTTTACCGCTCTCCCCCTCCAGAACTTCTCCTTTCCCCCACAACATACTACGCCGCCCCCTTTGGTAGCGATCCGCGACTGTTGCTCAGCATTAACATCACGCACAGCCCTTTTCAATTCGGTTTATAATTGCTGTTTGCTTATTTGCTATTTTTAAATGCACAGCACAGCCAAGGAAGAGAGGTACCAGTACCAGTACCAAGTACGAGCACGAGTACATCCAGTAATATGAGTATTTTTTGAAGCCTAGAAGGGCACGCGCTATCCCCTCTTGATGCTTTCAAACTCTTCATGCATCTGTGTTTTTCTTTTTGGGGGAGCTGCCCCTTGGTTTTTTTTGCCCCCCTTAATTTCCCGGTTTTTGTGTCTGGCTTGGAAATTTTCCTTCCCTGGTTTTTTGTGTGTGTTTTAATTAGAAGGAAAAAATAAAATAGGGGAGCAGGGAACAGAGTCTAGACGGTTTTAAGCGGAAACTCAATCTGTGCTCTATTTTCGAAGCCGTGTCCCTCATATTTTTCCAACACGTGCTGATTTCTGAGTTGGGCTTGTCAAAAAATATAAAGGAAATTGAAATATAAAACAAAATAAATATATGGAAATTGCTTATAAAACCTCCTTTAATAAGGAAAGGAAATTGCATATGGAAAAAGCTAATTCTTTTATCCTTTTGAAAAGCATTTGAAGAGCAAGTCACGTACAGGGAAATGGCACAAAATATCCTTCAATTACCATGTAGAGGGTTTGTTTTTTTATGGTACACCCCCACTTGAGGAACCCTTTCTCCTTTTAAAATCTCTTCTTTTTTATTCAGTTCATTGTGTGCATTTTAAGTGCTGTCACTTTGAAGATTCCGCTCTTGAAGAGTTTTCTTTTTTCAATTTTCCTGCCTGGGTTTTGTAATTGATTTTCACTGTTTTTTTTTTCAAGAAGTATCCAAGAGATAAACTGCTACTCACCGCAGCAGAACGTCTCCATTTCAATGTCTTCCACTTTCAGCAACATGTTGATATTAATTTCGAAACACAGCACAAGAAATTCAGATCATTATCGTTGGAGTTTTTCTTTGTTCTCAAATAGTTTCTATATTTTAATGACGTTCTAAGTTTTTGTTTCTTTTGCCACTGCGCATGCGCAACGCTTGGAGCGTCAAGTTTCCACAGTCCTTCAACTTCGACTGGCAAAAGCTTGGCTCTTAACTTGGCTTCTACCGATTTTTCATCGAGTGCCAAGAATATCAATTAGTTGGCTCTCTCTCTGTCACTATTCCTCTCTTTCCCTCTGGCTCTGTGGGTGCACTGGGAGATTATAAAATAATAAAAGTCAACGTTTTGTTTTTGTACGTGCCCGTGACGTTTAATCAACGCATTGTCCATTTTAAATGAGCTCTGTCCCCGGGCTTGCCTCCCGCGGAAGACTATAAACGGAGTTATGGCATTTTAAGCGATCAACAGATCTCCAATTGTCTTTAACAACTCTCCCATCCACCCTCGATAAGGGGTTCCCTGACAGTTAGGAGCCAGCCTGAAGCTTGTAAACAAATAAAAATTATATTTTTATTTACTGCCATTTAAATGGCAGCAGCAGCAGCAGCAGAAACTTCAGACAAGAGACAGCCGCAATAACAGCAATAAAATATGAAATAATCATGTAAAATTTAATGCGGCGAGAAATATTTTTGTAAATTGCAAAGCTAAGCAGAAAGATGGCGAGCTGAGATTAAAGTCTGGCAGGTTAATGGTAGATAAATCTTAAAGGAGAATAAAGGAGTACTAAATATAAATATACGAAATAAATAGAATGAAGAGATTTTTCGTATTACCCAATTTTTTTTATATAAAATAATTAATAAATAATTTAGTTCTGAGCTTGACCTTTTTGATTTCAACAATTTTACTTTAATCTCATGCAAGAAGTAATGTTTTAACTAGTATTAATGTTTTTATAAAAAAAAAGTATTATATCTTTAAGATTTCAATTTGTTATCTACCCAGGATCCAGCATAATTATCTCTTTACTTTATGCACATTATCCCTGTTGTTTTTTTTTCCAAATAGTCACGGACAAAAATCAACCAAACAAGAAAAGAGACATAAGGAAACTTCCACCAAATCAAAAACGTGATCAAAATTTAAGTAATGTTATTTTTTTCGGGTAGAGAAGACATTGTTATTATCCTACCAAAAATTATGTTAATTAAGCCGGCTCTGTTCAAATCTCAGTGTTTAGTATTTATGAATGCAACAGGTGTTGGGGCAAGGAAGCCACTTGTGTGGAGTATCTCGATAGGATATTTTTTCGGGTCTCCCTCTGAGTTTTTTCCCCCTTCTTCAGTTTCCTTCTGCTTGATATGCGCAGAAGTGTGTTGAACCCCCGAGTGGAGATGTAAGTTGGAAAAGATGGCAGATGTGGCGGCATCGGCACACTCTCCAGATGTTCCGGAAAATTGAAAACAGAAGCCAGCTCGCAATTGGGGGGAAAAACTCTTTCCTCGGTCATAGTACTTTTCGTATTCCTTTTTTTCTGGGTAAACAAGTGCAAGTTCTGTATTCGGTTTGACCCCAAATCACCTGCCACATTCCGCTGAAAGCAACCGAGCAGCAATTAAAACTGTGTAAAATTGATAAATGGCATATTGCTGCTACATTGAGTCTTCATTTTTTACGGGCCAAATCAAAAAGAGGAAGCCCCGGCCAAAGTAAACACAGGTTCGATTGGCTTTGATGTATTCACAGTTTGCTGCTAGCCAATTTCTGAATACCAATTTGTGGGAGGGCCAAATTTGGCCAATCACTTGCCTGGCACGCGCCATATGCAGTTGGCCAGCAAGCTCCCCTTCTTGTTTTTTTTTTGCCTTCTTCCCCGCTTCCGTGCCATTAACACGTTTCGTTGGCCACGAAGCTGAAAGAGGGCTGAAAAAGTGAGAAAACCAAAAGGCCGGAGTCCGCCCATCAATTATGCACAAGTTCCGTTCCCCCGGGCCAAAAACGATGTGCAGTTCTTCAATTTATGCCTGTCATTCGTTTATTGACTCCACCCGATGGACTTCACTCCATATTACCCATCCGCCATGTGGCCAGCAAACATAATAACAAACTGCAATGGCCGTCGTCTATTGTTGTTTTTTGAAAAGCGGAAATGTACATAACTCCTCGCGCCCTTCTTTCTATTTGAAATATTGAGAAAATGCACTGGGACAACACCACTCGGCAGCCAATATGGCAAACTTTGCGGTTTCTCCATAAATTTTGAGGTGTTAAAACCGAGTGGAGGAGAGTCGCCTGTGGGCGTTGTGGGTTAATTGCTGATTGTGTGTGGAATTGCCTAGTTTCCTGCATAAGGCGAGAAATTAGAATGGATTGCAAACTGCCTCGCAAAGTGGGACGAATATAGAAGGGGTGAATATCAAGGAAGAGACACTATATAAGGAAGTATCTAACAGTTATCATAATACTTAATAATAATGGCAATAACAATAAAATGAACTATCTTGGGGGTTTTATGCTTTAATGGCTAGCAATAATGTGTGGGAATGAAAGCTATAAAGGAGAACACCCACAGCTATTATAGTCTATTGAATAGGAATAGGAAAAATAAAGATTTTAAAACAATGTAGTTTTGTTAGGACTTCCTAATTAAAATATTCCCTTAAACTTAAATAATCTATAGAAATAAAGAGAAGAAGTCAAGTGGTTTTTCCTCAAGTGTTCATATACCTCCCACATTGAAAGCCCATCTCTTGAGTACTTCCTTCTGAGCTCTTAAGCCTCTAAAATCGTCTTGGGTTTATCCCTCAACTGAAAGTGTTTTAAATCAACTCCAGATTGTCCATCATATCTCAATGTCAGGAAAGCGAAACCTTGAAAACATTTTGATGAATACCCAATGATCGTGCAAAGAAGTCCTGAGCGAATCATAAACCATAAACCTGTGACTTTTGCTGGAAGATATATATGTATATATATACACAGGAAAAAAGTACAATAAATAAAAGACTCTTGAAATGCTACCTGAACTTTTGATAAGCAAAAACAAATCTATACTTCAGCATAATAATTCTTAATATTATGATTTGTAAATTATTTAAAATTATTTATATCTTCCTTAATTCATTATGGATTCGTAGTTAATATTTTCCTTGGTGTAGGCTTTATATAGTTTCTAAAGAGGTATTTGTGGAGGCATCTGGCATGCAGCTACCCGCTTTGGGGGCATCCATCACGCGTGATGGAGGACTGTCAATGTCAGGCCAGCCGCAAATGTCAGTCAGCCAGGAAGGCGCGTTGCCAGCGATCAGGTATACCTGCTACTATATAGCATATGTACATATGTATAGATACACGATCGCCTCATTACGCCACAAAACAAAGATTGGCGACGTTGTGGCGACAAAACGCGATTACAATTATCACTTGCGTAAACATTGCAATGCTGTTAACTTGGCTCAAACGAGGGACAAAGGGAGTGGGCACGGCTACGGATTCGTGGCGCCTGTCAGAAGAGCATTGCAGTGGCGCTTAATATGCAAACGTGATGCTTAAAAAGCTTCGAGGTAAAGGTTGTTACAGCAGGACAGATAGGGAAACCCCCCTGAGACAGCCGCCAAAGTGCAAAAATGCGAACGCGAAAACGAGGGCAGGGAATGCAATTTGCCAAACACTTTGTCTCTGTCATGGCTGTGGCACAACTTGAAGGGTGAATTAAATAAGTTTCTGGGGTATATTCGACAAGAGGAAATTAAATTAAATAAGGCATTAGGATTAAGAGAGTTGGGGATTTAAATTTGAATCAAAATGATGTGTTAAACTTAAAATAAATCGATCTCAGAGAGACCTAAGAACATTTTATGAGCATTATTTATGTTACTTCTTTAATGAAAACCAAAAAGCATTTAGAAAATATGACTTATAAAAATTAAATAAAATAAAGAAGAACAACTAAATTCAATAAACTGCCGATTATACCAAGAAATTAAACATACCTTGCCACAAATACATTTTCTATTATAATTGGTTAAATTTTCCAACAACTTTTTAAGCTTCCTTTTACTCATAAAACTCTCTAACAAATAAATGAACTACACATTTTTTATTGTACTGGCAAATTTTTTCCATTGTTTTCCTTTTATTTTCTATTTACTGACCCCTCGATTAGCATAGGAATTCGCAGCACACTGAGATTGCATACAAAACTAGAAAATGTCAAGTGAACTCACCTCTTCGCCGGTGCGAGTTGCCACGGAATTTGTTAGGGGATACTAGGGGCGGTCGGGGGGCCATCATGCTGGGCACCTCATCCGGAGATCCCAATCCCATCGCTCCCGCTGACGAGCCCGATGAGTTGTTGTGCTGGTGCTGGGCCCAGTTTCCAAAGGAATGGCGACGGGCTCCGCCACTAGGTAGAGTGTGATGCCTGTGGGATTTGCTACTGCAATAAGGGAGAAGGAAAGGAAAATGGAAAGTCCAACGATTAGCAAGGGGCGGAAAAGGAGGCGGTACGAACTGTCAACAGCTGCAATTGCATCCTGTTGACGCCCAAATCCCAGAATCCCTCACACTTGTAAGTTCGATGATCAGAGATGACAGCAAAATAATTATATAATTAAATTAAGTTAGAAAAAATAGAAAATATAATTTAGAAATACATAAAACTAAGATTTATAAGTTTAAAAATGTAATAAATTTATATTTTTCATCGCAAAATATTTGTTCTTTAAGAGTTTTCAAGAGTTTCTCAATTAAAAATTACATTTTTACTAGAGAGCTGATAATTAGCGGCATTATTTTTATTATTAACAAATTTAAACAGAACCTAAATAATATTTATCATTAATTTGTATATATTTAATTTAAAGTAAATATAAAGAAATAAATAAAACTTGTCTCAACATAAATCCAAGACCCCAACACTGTCACCCCAAGTCCCCTGCCTTAATTTCAATTCTTCGGATGTCTCACCTTGTTGGCGATGTCATTGGATTGAAGACCTCGTCGTGATCTCCCCCAGCTCCTCCACCTCCACCTCCGGGACACTGGGAGCTGTGTGTCTCATTGCAGGAGCCAAGTCGTTCCCGGAACTCCGAGTGCGAATTGGCAGATCTCTGGCGGTACATGTGCTGCATCGGCTGCATTTCGAACGAGTGCTGCAAAGAGTTAGCCAAAAAGCGGAAGAGGGCGGTGCATTAGAAGTGCACAGGAAGTACCAGATTCACCAGATAAATCAGAATCACATATCGGACCGAGGAATCATAATGTGAAATCCAAAGTCCGGAATCGGAGGAGTGTATGCTCCATTAATAATGGGATAATAATGATACTCACTTGCGAGAAGCCGCCAAGGGAGTTGAAGCTGCCGCGCGGACTGCCAAAAGCCATGGTGGCTGTGGTGTCCAGATTGGCGGATGTGATCAGACGCATCTGTTCCGGATTGGTCACCACCATTGGACGCGGGCTGCTGGCGCCCTTTGAGTTCCGGCGTTTGAAGAGGGAGAAGCCCCGGCTGGAGGACTGAGAGTCCGGGGTGCGGGGTGACTTGGTGTCATTGCAAAAATAATAGGGGTTATCTGTGCGGAGATATATGGTAAATAAAAGTTGGAGTTAGTTCTGAGATATATGCTTATTTTAAAAATAATTACAATCATATTGACAATATTTAAAAGTAATAATAAATGTAGTAAGAACTTTTACAGGAATCAATAAAGCAAATTCTTTGAATTAAAACATTTTAATCTGAAAAGTAAAATACATTTTTTTGAATAGAGGAACAATCTTTGGAAATCTATACACAATTTATTTTTTAATGTGTTTTAAAAATAAGGATAAATCCAAACAGCTAAATAATATTTAAAGAGTTCAATAAATAAACATATTTTCTTTTCAGAAACCCGAAAAAATATTTATCTGAAGACTGTTTTTTGAGGAGAGCAAGATTCAATACTTAAGCTCTTGGTCTATTTTTAAATATTACCTGAATATTTTTTAAATTTGCTTAACAAATATTGAATCCTAGTGCAATACAATATTTTTAGAATTTTTTTGAAAATAGAATAATTTAGAAATGGCCACAAATGATGAGATGACCCACTTTGCTTTAAAGTTATACCTGAGAAAAAAGTGTTTGTATTATCCACAGTGACAAACATCTTGAGATCCTGCGGCTTATCTTTAGCTTGGCAAACAAAGTCTTCGTCGATCGAGTCTCTCACAGAACAGAGCTCTTCGATTTGCGATGCATTTGCACTTTCACTTGCAAAATTACACTTGCAATTCCACGTTCAGTTCGAATTCAAATTTAACTTCCACTGCGCATGCGCACGCGCCAAAAAGTTGCCCGCAGGCGCGAAAGCAGGAAAAACACAAAGTTGCGCGAGTGCCAAAAATGGCTGGGGGAAAACAAAACAAATGTCAACTGTTGGTGTATGTGAGCGCGACAAAATACCATAAATTCAAATCTAAATTCAAATTCAGGCGGCTAACAGCGAGTTTCACTTGGGTTCTTTTTAGATCGCGCAGTGCGTGCGTCTGCATTGACATCCCGAAACGGAATAAATTCTAAAACTTCAACGAGAACAAAACACTCCGCTCCTCTGCGTTCTCCGATGTTGCCGCCGCTGCTGCTGCCGCCTCCGCCTCTGCCACGGCAGCGGCTCTGCCGGCGCAGAGAATCCCTCCTCGGTTTTGGTTTTTATTTACATTTACCAAGCGCTCGCTTCTTCATTCCATCAACCATTCCATCAACGTTCAGGGCACACTGAGAACTATTCTGATCAATTTTAGGCTGAATTTTTAAGTCAATTTTTAAGTCATTAAAAAGTCAGTAAAATATATAGAGTTTTAGAAAGTATTTTTAATGTTTGAAAAGTTTATATATTTATAAAAATGTTTTATTCTATCTACTAAACATTCTCTTCTAAAATAATTTTTGCGGTAATAATTGAGAGAAACTAAAAATTTCAATATTGAAAACATTGTAAAATTGTAAACATCGAATTCCCAAATATCGAATTAAATCGAATTAATTTAACATTAAAATAAATATGATAATATTATCGAAAAATATTCAAAAAGGAGTATTAAATATAACCACCGAAAATTCATAAATTTCGAAACAAATTCAGCAGATTTCTCTCAGTGTTTGCAACATGAAAACATTGTTCTTTCTCCCTTGCACTTGCCTCATATTCCCATATCCCTCTCCCTTGCTCCCTCCCTCGCACACGCACACACGCATATGGTTGCCATATTGCAGGCACCCACGCACACACTCTTCAGGCTCACCCCTCGCAATTCAGAGCTCTAAACTCACCGCTCACCGCTCGTTCGCTCGATCTTCCTCCTCCAAGGGAAAACTCACTTTTCCTGAATAGAGCAACAACTTTGTTGTTGTTATTGTTGAGGTTGTACCTGCGCATGTTTTTCTTTTGCGTGCGCTTTTCGCATGATCAAATATATAATCACTGCATCGCAGTATCGTCCACGATTCCGAATCGAATCCCTTTCCTAGCTAACAATTTTCCACTTAGCATTTTCCATCCGTGAGCCAGGCCTTATGTCTTATGCCCGTCGCGCATATTTGATGAGTTCCGATAGCATACGTTACTATACTATATATATATCTGAGGTGAACTCTCGGTTTAGTATTCCCCGTGTCCTATCAGTGTCAAAGTTTGAGTTGAGTACGCCGCCTGTTGTTGTCTGTGGTTTGGGTTCCTCAAACAACCGATGATGTTCTCTGTCATTTGTTGAAGGAATCATTTATGGTATGAGATGGTTTTGGTTTTTTTAGGGACCCTGAGAACTTGGGCGGTGGGAGAAATATTCCTTTGAAAAAGTCATGGGAAAAAATCAAAACAAATTGGTTATTCCAAAGAAGATTATTTGAGAAGTTTGAAATTAAAGGAAAACTAGGGATCTCTCTGAAATATTTATGCCTATTTTTTAAAGAAAGAACTATTTATATTATAGTCTTAAATGTGTCTTGCAAGCTTCATTTATTTAATTTTAATTCATTGATATTTGTTATTCAGTTATTGTTCTATTTTGTACATACATATATCCCTTCTCTAATCGTCCCATTTGCCTGCTTTTGTCTCAAACATATTTTTGCATCATTTCCCTTTCAGCCTCAGTGCCAACATGAAAATTGTCATCAATGATGGGCCAAAAATAGAAGGCCATAATAAGGCTACAAGGCGACATATTCGCGGCACATTAAGGGGAAACACAGGAACTGCAACTCGAGAGCATCAAAGGCCAACACACAACTACACACACTCGTCCATACACACACCCGAGGGTATAGAAATGCACATTAAAAATTGCAGCTAGATCTCGCCAACAATTGTGCTAAGGGAACACATTTTCACTATTTTTTGTGTTGTTTTTCCTCCAGGGGCAGCTAGGAAAACTGAAGATGGGAAAGTGAAGTGGCTAAAGGCGAGCAGGCGAGCGACTCCATGTGGTCTGTCCATGGAATTCCTAAGTGGACTGGGTACATTGGGCCAAGTAACTCTCCGGCCAGACAGACAGATGCCCGGCACATTGGAACCTATGGAAAACTCGTAAAAACTCGGTGTGGACCCGAGCAGAAATTTTTACATTTCGGAGTCCATAAAGGCGAGAGGCTGCGGAACGTTCCAGCGAGGGTCGATCTTCGAGTGGAAGATCTCTTTGGCTCTCTGCTGAGGGCAAGTGACACTGTACACTGGGGAATATACTATACTTTTTAGTCCATTAATAAATGATGATTTTCATTAAACGCTTTTTACATTACTTTTTAAAATAAAAATTTAAGGTTTTTAATCTCTTTCCCTATAATATATTTTATTATGGATTTCCTTGATTTCTTTTATATCCCTATTTTTCCAAGTGCCTATCTGTTTTTCTTTTGGCTGCTGGTGAATGCAAATGATCTTGAACTGCAGCACTCCGGCCAGTACTTGCCTCCGATTGCCTTGTTTCGAGTACTCCGGGAAATGCATTTTCCTGCACATAAATGTCAAATGCTTGTCTTCGCCAGCACGCTCCACGTGCTCTATTTGCTTCGATGTCGGAGGATTCCGAGGGTAAGTTAGTACCCTTGGTGAGAGTCGTAAATCTGTAGACACATTTCTGCCACGTAGCCTGGTCTAGTTAGTCACAGAGACAGTCACTGAGTCCCAAAGACAAGTAAACCAGCCCGGCTTTGTCTTCCAATTCCGGCACTCTCGCTGATTGTTCTCCGGCGCTGACAGGTTAATTACTCCCCCGCATTGGATATATATCTTATATATATTTCCCTGTCTAGGGTCAGTTTTGGCACAATCCAGGAAAATGTAAAACAAAATTAAGAAAAATAAAACAAAAGTTGAACTTCATAGAGAACAGTTCTAAGATTATTTACAAGTTGATAAATATTTTTCCAATACCTTCCGGGAAGTTCCTGTAAAAACATCTCCTTAAAATGGAATGTCTTTCCCCAAGTTGGCTGTAAATTTAAACTTAATTCCCTGTAAGTTCCTTTCCGATCAAAGAAAATATTGAACAAGTCATTATAAAGCGATAAAACCAATTGGTAAGACAACCCTAAATGGCCTGAACAAATACACAATCGTATAATAGCGGCAATCAAAATGGAAATCTGACCAGGAAAACGTCTTTGGCTCAAAACAGGAAGGCAGAAAGCGTCGGAAAAGCGTGGGCCAGGGAAATGCGTAATAGTGAATTTTTGATTTGTTATATTGTTGTCGTAAATTGTCTGTCCATCGATCGGCCAGACAAGACCTTCCTCACTGCCACTCCTGGTTTTATGCAGATATCTCTCTTTCTCTCTCTATATATATTGTTGTATATATCCTATAGCCTGCAGCAGTTGTTTGCCACTTGCTTCGGGCATACTGCGTGCAGTGCTTTTATTTATTTTGTTGAATTTATTTTGCTGGCACAGGCAGCAGGCTGTGCTCCTATTTACTCAGATATTTTCATACGAATTCCGGAACCGTCATAGGCAGCTCCCTCCTTACCCTTCTCTTGCATGAAACACAAATTTTGAATCATTTATGTGCACTACGAGTTTTCCTTCACGTTCAATTGAAATGTTTTGTTTATTATTTTCCAGTTTTTATGATTTAACCCCAGAAGGGGCAGAGGCAGTGGCAGTGGCGACTGAAGGCACAAAGAAAACCTGAGGGGAAGTCAGGGAAATGCTGCTGAGCCTCCGAGGGAACGTCTGCCCGGAAGTTTGGCAACATGGAACATGGCGACGTTGTGGAGCCTTCAGGGGGGGACACCCAATAATTATTATTGTTAATATTTTGTTTCGAAAAAAATTATTCATGCTCGCGTCTGTGGCAGGTGCTCGCCAGCCATTTCTGGGAAAAGCATTTCCCCAGCTCTTTTTGTTTGGTTATTGTTGGGGAAATATTTTTTGTAACAATTGAGGCGTTGATTATGGCTGCAGGCATATAGCAATGTCTTTTATAAATTATTTAATAATTTTATTTAAGCTGGGAATCACAGGAAATTAAAATAAATTTAAATACTAAATTGTAATAATTTTTTAATGCTTATTTTTTTATTTTATATAAATAATAATATTAATAAATTACTTTCCAAGTTCATTTTGTTGTCTAAAAATATTTTAATAATTTTTAAGAACTTAAGAAAAAATAAATGTTTATAAAGGTAAATGTACATTTTAAATCTTTAATAGTTTCCCTATTTTCATTTTACCAACTTTTTGAAGTTTAAATTAGTTATAAAAACATTTTCATTTTGTTTGACCAAGTTTAAAGTATATTTTCCTTTAATTATGTTATTTTTCTGTATGATTTTTCCGGTGGCTGATTTATTTTTGTAGAGATCATAAAAGGGGCTCATGGCCCAAGTCGCCTGCTTTAAAAATCAATAAAACTCATAGCCCAAAGTGTTATTTTAGTTTTTTCCCCCCACCCCTTCCAGCAGAAGAAAAACAAAAGTCCATAAAATAGTTGTGAAGAGTTCCGCCCACGAGCACTGATCGTAGTCCCGCCGGAAGTAAAGTGGCCTGTAATTCAAGAAGACGCCCTCGAGAGGGACAAACAACTTTGCCAAAAAAAAGAAGAAAAAGGATGCGTCCAAGGATTAGTAATTAAAAATTCCAAAACATAATTCGAAGGTTCAGAGATTCGGACTCCGACGCGGGGATTCGGGGCACGTGCACTCCATGCTAATGGGCACTCGAGAAAAATCCACAACGGAAATGCCAAAGACAAAGGGAGACATTACCAAAACACACGCAGTGGCGGCAAAGGATGTGATCAGGAAGTGAAAGCAGGGAGGAGGACTCTTTCTCTACCTGCGGAAAAAAAGAAAATATATGGAAAAGAGGAGGGAGGACACCTTCAGAGGTGTCGGAGATGCAATCAGAAATCAAATAAACACTTTTATGATCTTGGTTTTATGGCCTGTTGTGTGTTGTGTGTTGTCTTGTATTTGTCGTTATTGCGGTTGACATGATCGCTGCCGAAGAGGGCGTTGGACGTCTTAACCCATTGTTGCCAAATACCAAAAATGCTATTTATAAGTCCTGTCCCAAAAGGTGTTTGGAAATGCATAAAATGCGCTCCGCGTTCATAAATCCCCGAAGCTGTTGCCATAGCCGTGTAGTAGAAGCTATATAGCCGACATCTGTTCAACAGATTTCAATTCGATGCCAAACTCGGCGGGACCCGTCAGTCTTCCACAAACTTCTTTGGCTCTGGACAACGGCAAATGTTTAATTATTTTCTTAATGGAAACTCGCACCGAGCACATGACAACGTTGTCTTCCGTGAAAAACAAAAAACCGCCGAGAACTCCCGGGACCCAAAAAAACAGAAGACGAAAAGTCGGAGTCTACACTTTGGGAAAAATGTTTACTAGTAAAATAGGAACTGTAAAAAATTTGGGAAAAGTAAGAAAAACCCAAATGAAAAAAGCAACAAATATGTTTTCTTAAACCTGAAATTAAGATAGTTATTTGAATATATTGTTTTTATTACCAAACTATTCCTTATCCCTGCTTTAAGTTTGTATATTTTATATAAAACCCCTCATTTTCTCTGAGTGCACCATCCCCGTGCCAAGACCCCGATGCATTTGCATCCCCTGCTCCCCCATGGAGCGCGTGTCTTCTTGGTTTTTTACCTACTTCCAAGCAAAAGGAAGGAATAAATTTAGCCAAGGGCATCTCTCTGCGCAGTTGCTCCAAGCCATCCAAGTCATCTCAAGTCAGGGTGAATGATTCTCTCGGAGATTACACAACCTTATGGGGTCCATTGTGGTGCTAGCCACAGGTTGATGTTAAATGTCAATTGGCATTCTCTAGAGGATCAGTGGAGCATTAATTACGCCATCGCATTCCACTCTAGAGATAGATGCGGAGATCCCTTAAATGTGGTTTCTCTGATTGCCAGAAAGTATCTCCGATGACGTTTATAATGATGTTGTTGATCTTGTAACGCTTTGCACTTAGGATCTCTTCTTTTTTTGAGGCAGCAAGCAGCCCCCAAGAAAATCAAATTTTGATTTATTTCGCTGAGACCGCACTTGTAATAGGAGATCTTCGAGGGGACTAAGACACTCACTTGAGGAGAGGTAGTATCATAGGAAATTTCTTTAAAGAGTGCATAGTTTTCAAAAAAAGGAAAATAGTAACATTTTTAAGAACCTCTTTTAATAATTAAATTTTTTTTAATATTTAAAAATTCTCTTGCTAAAATCCTTTAATCATAAACACTTCCTCAAACCTGTCGACATAAATTTTCATTGTTAACTTTAAGAATTAGGAAAATGTTTCTATGCTGCGACACAATCCTACTCTCGACCCACACACATAGTCTCGTCATGCATCTTTGACTTTCCCCTTACGGAATTTTTGATCAAGATTCCTTCTACCCAGCCAAGCAAAGACTACTTATTAATGTTCCCTAAGATATGTATATTCCCTATTCTCCTGGCTAGACCAACTCCCACTCACCTTGGCTGCAGGGCAGCACTCGGCACTCCTGTTTCTGGTATGATTATGAGGTGTGTAATTAAAATTTTTACGCTCTTGTCTCGGGGCATGTAATTCAATTATGAAGAATCATTTGCAGCAGATGAATGTCTGGGGACATCTAATGTCTTGTGGCTTATTTTTAGCACTGAAAATATAAGCGGAGTCTGGGTTTTGTTTTTTCTTCATATTTTCGTAGCTGGCAAACTTGTACCAATAAGTGATTCGCAGAAGAAATTGAGCCGTAAAATAATCAACAACTGCCGCAGCCGCTGCTGGTTTCCACAATTAAGCACATGACATGGGAATTTGCGTAAACAATTCACTATATCTATATAGATGAATGTGACGTCGTCTCTGGCAATGAGAGACACTTTGGAGCTTCCAATTGTATCCCTGGTCCACTTTTCCCGATCTTTAAAAGCGATCTCTTTATCTCAATATCTCGCCAGACAAGACCAAAGAGAAAGAAGGAATGTTGGCGAAACAAAAGGCTATTCCCCAGACAAGTGAAAATTAATTTGCGTAAATATTTACAAAGAGTATAATTGGTATTTTAGGTGCGCCTGCTTTACAGCAGAACAAGGTATGGATGGATCATCGATTGAACGAACTGACTCATTATTATTGTAAAATACGCGAAACATTAATGCCATATGAATTTTCAATTGCTTGCGTCAAGGACTATGACGTAGGAGGACTGTTGATCAGTTTTTAAGATATATATTATAGCTGTAGGGTGAATAAGAAAAGTGGTAAATGCCATTTATTACTTTTAATATTTTAAGGCTTAAGAAAAATGAATATATAATAACTAAAGCTTGTTTGTAGATACAAAATCCATCCTGAAATTCCTCAACAGTCACAGAACTGATTACAAGTTGAACCTACTCTCAGTCTCATTCCTCTTCGGCCTGTCAGTACTGAATGAATGAATGAATAGAAAATTCTGAAGAGTTGTGATCATAAAAATCACCCTAAACAGTATATAAACAGCCAGCACTCCACTCGCAATGATTGCAATTAAAAAGCGCAAATAAGCTAGCGAATGGATGAATGAATGTATGAATGGACCAAATTCAATGCAGATTTAATGAATGATTTACATAGACAGCGGCGACAAAAACTATTTATAAGAAGAGTGCTCCTCTCCATATATATAGATGCGGGCAGCAGACCGCGAAGGAAGGGCAGGGCAACTGACTTTGTTTATTCTCCATCTCTCTCTGTCCCTTTTTTGGATGCTGGGAAATTGTGTTTTGTATTTTAATTGCGCCATTTCCCATATCAGCTGCCTGATTATTTGTTCTAGTCAACAGACATGGACATAAATAAAACTAACAAAAAGGAAAAGAGAGAAAGGAAAGCCCGGAAAATATAGGGGGATGAGAGATGCAGACCACAAAATCTGACTAATTAGAAGGCCTGACTGGTAGTCCGATGTTTTGATTTGTTATTTATAGAGATCTTTATGGAAAATAAACATTATTAGAAAAGCTAAAGAAATCACTTTGAGATGTGCTATATCTTTATTCCAAATACAACATTCCCATCAACTCCATCATTATTATAATGTCTCGACTCACAAATTGACTGATGACCTGACCGCCACCCTCGCTGAATATCTAATGGATACACAGATACACTTACTATATTCCCAGACCCAGAATCCCTGGGAACAGATCGCACTTTGCCGATTTTAGGTGGGCCCTGGAGTCAAAGTCGGAGTCTAGCTAGCCCCCGGACTTACACGATCTTGGCCCCGCCTCCGACCGATTGCTGTTTGTTTGGATTCGGTGTCTTTGGAGACAACCTTAAGTGGATTGCTCCAGTTCAGTGCTGGCCCCCGTAGTACTAATCGTTCAATCCGTAAGATAAATGCGTTGGCGTTCTGGGAAATTGCCAATGCGTGATGATGGTGTGTGCGACCACTGAAACTGAAAATGTATCTCCCGTACTCGGTCCACTTTCACAGTAGTTTCATGGGCCGATCATGATCATTAGGAGAATGCCAGTGTAGAACTCCTCCTCCTGCTCCTCCTTCTGCTCCGGGTCTAACCCATCCCCATGCGACTTGATTCGGTGTCAAGTGAGCTCGGGGCGTGAACGAGTTTGTCATGTTTATGTCGTGTTCTGGACATGCAACCCGGTAAAAGGGGATGCAACGCAATCGATCTACCGAAAAACCCTTGTCTTTTGGAGCGTGGACAACCAGATTTTGGTGTTAATTACTTTGGGAATTTCAAAGAAAATACAAAAAATATTTTAGATGTTAAAAGAAAGATACTTGGAACAATAGAAAATTTCGTGAAAGGGTTCAAAGTTTTATTTTCAAATTTTCTATTAAATATTCAAGTTCATTTCCATACATATAGTTAATCCAACAATTCCCAGAGCATAAATCTTCGATGACATTTTTTATGAGCTTCCAATTATTGTTTGTGTACTCACCCACAGACATATTGATTTTCCTTCCTTATGATAATTGCTGAGGGAAACTCTTGACTTTCTGGGGGTTCACTTCTCCAATTTTTCGGGAAGTTACTTCACCTGCCAATGGGCAATGGCTTTGCACTTGTTATGGCCCGTTAAGGTGCTTCCGGCGGATACGTCAAAGTTTTTGGACACATATGTATATGTATATAGAAACGAGACCTGCGAACCATAGAAGATAGATAGGGAGGCACAACGATTAATATTAAACAAATTTATTTAATTAAATATGCGCATGGCAAAGCACGCCAAGCAGCAAAAACCATAAATGTGGAGGGGACAAAAGGGGAATTGGGAAAATTAAAACTAAAGTACAGAAAGAAAAGCCAAAGAACGGTTTCCCAGCGGAAGTTTTCCGATTTTCCCTTTACGCATCCGAAAATCACGCCCGGAAATGCAGGGGGAGGACAAAAACAATTTTATTAATATTTTTCCAGAGATGCACTGACAGAGCTTCGGCCTTTGTTTAGGATTTTAGTGCTTGGTTGCTGCCATTTAACAACTTCCTTTCGGCCCAGTTTAAAGTGTGTGTGTGTGCTGTGCTGACCACAAACCGCAATTAGTCCATTAAATTATTAAGTACAAGGGCCATAAAACACAGCCACAAACTCAGGCATGCAGGCAATTTGTACTTGGCTCCCTAGTTGGGAGTCGTCGCTCCGAAATGCCAGAAAGATATTTTTATTGGCATATTTCATTTTATTATTTATAAGTCAATTCACATTCGCGCTGCATATTGATTTCGATTCTGGTTTCTGATTTGGTGCGAGAAACTCAGCCCCCCTGCCTCCGAGTCCCCTTTAAATCAATACATCAACACTCGAGCATTTTATATATATAAAAAGTGTGTATTCGAATCGAATTTGTGTCGAAACCTTGATGAAAAAGTTTTGATTTTATGGCCAGGCAATTGTATTAACGAATTCTTTCGTTTGTTTCTCTTGATTTCTGCATTGATTGCGCAAACAAGAAATATCCATTGATATGATGTCCGTTTTCACATAGTCCATAAATTATGGGTTTTTCTTTATTCACAGACTTTTATTTTTCTAACAGTTTATAATGTTTTTAAAGCCTACAGCAGAGTTTCTCAATTCTGACAGGAGATTTGAAATATTTAAAGAATTTTTCCATTTATTACAACATTTTATGGGTTGAATAAAATAAATTGCTTAGGTAAATAATTTATTTATATTTCTCATCTGTCTCTGGGAATTTAGCTAAATATATTTTCAATTTGTGTGAGGAAAACCACAGAACTGGAAGTGTGCTTTTGGTATATATATCCCAAAACTGTATTGTTTACAACAATGTAACCCAATTGAAATTCTTGGAAGTGTTCATCGTCGAACCAGAAAATAGTTTCTAAAGTTTTCGTTTTTGTTTACTCACGAACATCTAAATATAGTGAATAATATTTGGGGGAGTACAATCTGACATATAAATTGACATTGAAAATATTCCAAGCATTAGATACATTTTACAAGCGATTCAAGACGAAATTATTAAGTACATAAGTCGTTAAAAAAAGCTCGTAAAAGGTTGGACAGCAGAATCCCAGAGAATTGAGAATCGAGAAAAGTAATTAAAGCTACGAGGGAATGGGGTTGGGATCGGGATTGGGGCAGCTGCCGCTACTGCTGCTGCTCTTCTGCCTTCGTTTAAGACGATTATTTCATTTAAGATGGTGACATTCATTTGCATATCAATGTGCGAGTGCCATTCCCCTCGGGGCATCCCCCACATTTATTCCGCCTGTGCCTGTATGTGTTTTCGGCTTGATTGCTACGATTTTCATTACGTTTTACCGGATATTCCAATTTAGGTAAATGCGACGTTGCCAGCAGAAGCAGCAGAAGCCTCAGCAGCAGCAACATCGACATCAGTCCGAGCATAAAGCGGGATTAATGTGCCCCTGGCGACATCCATCAGCCCAAAACAAAAACAAAAATAATAATAAAATACCCAAGATCAAGTGGAGCAGAGTCATCCAGGCATTTAGAGGATAACTATGCCCCAGACTCCCCATTAAAATTCAACCCCAATTCGCTGTCTGTATCACCTGTCTGCGAATTCACGTGAAATTTCAATTGTTCGCCTTCGCATTTAGTAATTAATTAATAGCACTTTCTCAGCAATAAACAAAGATTTAAGTTAATTTCGGCTGGCAAACTCATGTTGCAAGTTTCTATAAATAGTGAATTTCTATAAATAAAAGGCTATGCTTTCCGTCCAAAGAATGTTTGGAATACCCTATTGGAGACTATCAAGGGGATTTTAATATTAAGAATATTAAGAAAGGGTGCATTAAAATAATATTATAAAATATTATTTCATTTTAGGGTTCTCAAATAGAAGAATAGTGTTTAAGAAATATAAAAATATTATACATTTACCAACTGGGATACAAAAATAATTTTAAATTCTAGTTAAAACCTTTGCAGAGGAATATAAATAATTTAAAATTATATTTTATAACTTATCTTTGCAATTTTGAATTTGGTGGCTTAAACTGGGGCTTAAAACCTTGGACAAATATATTGTAATATCTTTTATAATATATAAAGTTATTAATTTAATTATTTTTACAGAGGTTTTCCGAAATGAATCACTGATTCAACAATCTTTTAATGTTTTGTACCCTTATTTCACATTTTCTTAAACAAATAAATATTAAAGACTTTCAGCTTTGTATGGTTTGCTCCTGATCAGATTTTATGGTTTATTGGAAATATATTTTATATATTTAATTCAGCACGTATGATACGCATCGAAAGGCTCACTTACAGCTCGAAAAACACGGAGGAAAACGGCGACAATCGACGAACGACGCGATTCGAAAGATTGACGATATGCCAGCGGGCAATTTACAAGATCGTTTGAAAAGAGTTTTGCAATTGGGCGCCGGGCACGCTGCCGAATTCAATCGCAATCGAATAAATCAATTGAAGCGTCGCCGCTCGCTTTGGGCTCTTCGAATTTGTCAAACGGCCAATAAAGGAATACAAAAAAATTAAGTTATTCAAAAAATTGAAATCGCCGCTGGCCGTCGCATTGCCTCGCTGCCAATAAAATTTATAATAAATATGCCCCCCAACTACTACGTCAGCGAGGCAAAGAGAGAAGGCAATTTATTTGTGCAACAACAACGAGATCGTTTGTAAACAATTAAAATAATTTGCTGGACGACCGAAACAACAACAGAAAATTTCAATTAGAAAAGAGAGAATGCCACCAAAGAGCGGCAGAAAAACTAGTCAAAGAGCTGGCAAAGAGAGGCGGGAAAAGCTCACTCAATTCTATTTAATTTATTTATAAAAAAGAGCAAATTCTTCAAGTGAATTCTTCGCATCGCCTGAGTTTAAATAGATAAATACATATATTTTCAAGAAACTAGAGCAAATTTCAAGACAAGGAGAGCGCAGCTGGGGAAAATGTAGCACAGCAAACAGCTGATGCGAAAATGGGAGACACAGCGAGAGAGATGCAGGGATGTGGTGGGGCGAGAGGAAAGACCAAAACACGCATACGCAATGTTGTACAGCCAAAACATTTTCATTTTCCACCCACACATCCAATGCATTTTTAACAGGAAAATTGACTTGTTTTATGTTTTGTTTTCGTTTTCGGAACAACTCATTTTCGCTAAAATTAAAATTAATCGTGTTTGTTGTGGTAAAAGATTTGTTTTTTTTTTTGGACTATGAGTCGTGATTTTCAGAAAAATTTTCAAATTGTTATTAAATTGCTGTGTTTATTTTTAAGGTAATGAAATATTGTATATTTCACATTTTTCTTGAGTGGCAAATGAATAAAAAATAAGATCATCTTAAAAAAATAAAATTAAGTTTTGATATTGTAAAACTTATAATAAAAAAGTTGAATGGGAAATTACTTTATCATTTTTAGGCCAAAACATATATATAAATATATTTAAAATATATATTGTTTATAATATTGAGTTTTTATTTTATAAAAATTAAATTATGTGTGCTTAATAAATAATACTATACAATGCAATAATCTATAAATTATCTGCTAAAAAATTAATACTTTAATTTTTCCCTGTGCACCGCCAAAAACCTGTTAAAAACATATAAACTTTCCCTGTCTTAAGATTCTGAAACGTGCTGTATATTTTCGTAAAATTCCCAGGAATCTTGTGCGCTGTCAGCCATTTTGATGGATTTCATTTTGACATTTCTTCTGATCGCAATGTTCGATGCGCTTTTTTCTGTTGCGCCCTCCTCCTCTTCATTTTTAACATTTCGCGACGGGTCTTTTATTTAATGCGGTTTTCCGCTTATCGCGATCAGCCAAGCGAGCGAATTTGTGCCAAAAAATATATGCGATATGTGGGTGCACCACAGCGCTAAACAGAAGCCGCCAGGAGCCACTAAAGCCAACACCGAAACCACCAGAAAATGCGACTCGACGGCGCTGGCACGCACGTTTTACGAGCTTCGCCTTTTTGGCCACTTTACATGAATAAAATAAAACAAATACAAAGTTGTCGACAGGCGCATAAAGACCTCGATGTCGAGATCATTAAATTGATTAGTTTTTATGACAATGAATATGGCCAACAATTAAAATTTAGTTCAATTGCTTTTCATTTGTCTAGTGGTTTGTCGACGGCACATCACTCGCAACCTGTTGTTGATACTAATTGTTGTTTCATTTGCATTTGGATAGTGCAAGCTTTGAAAATATTTTTCCCCCATATACATATTTCCCCCTTCCCTCGACCGATTTTGTTGGCCTTCCCACAATCGAAACATCTGGGCCTGGTTTGTGGCTTTGGCATGTGTGTTGTTCTGCTGCTCAGGTGCTGGCGAATAGTCAAATTAATGGCATTTGCCTGGGAGGAATGCAAACAGATGGCACAAATGGGCAATGCAAATGAGTAAATGATAAGCGTAAGCAGGGTGAAAATTTGGCACAGAGAAAGTCGGGTGTAGAAGTTAGGTGAATAGTAGTTTATAATATTGAATATAATTGAAAATATGTTTCGTAAAAAAGTAGAATTGGATATATAATAAAAACTATTCGGAAAATGGTAAGGATTGGGCACAGAATTGTATTTATTGAAGTCAATAAAATAAATTTAAGTCAGAACAAGATAAAATATAATTCTAGCAGAGGTATAGTTACGATTTTGTACTTTTCAGAGCACAAGTATTACCTTTTTATATGTTCTTTTTTATGTTCTGTTTAGAATTCCTACATTTTGCTCTTCAAAAATCAAGTTAATTTCAAAAACTTAACTCTCCAGTCACATATGTAAAATCGTAAGAAACTCCAATTGATTTTGCATAAATTCCTTCCAAAAATAACTCAACATTTATGCACGTTCAGGGTTCACACCGAGATGACGGATTATCTCACGGATAGCTCCAACCAATAAAAATCCGACTTTATATTATATATACCAGCGAGTCGTGTGCCAAGCAGATACAATAATCCGATCCAATAACTTATGGGATCGAAACCGAAATACAAAGTGAGCTACGAAATAAAAGCAGTGAAATGCAATAAAATTAAATCTATGCAACAACACACTGAGCGAGGTATGTCCAGTTTGTGTGTGTGTGTGCGAGTATCTGTGGGGGAGTGTGTGCGGAATATTAATTAAAGTTTTGAGCTTTGATTTCTTCAAAACGACTGGGAGGCAGGCGGACAAGTGTTTTGCGTTGTAAAAACAAGCGAAAGCAAAACACCAGACCCTCGACGAGAAGAATAATCTATACACTGAAGCAAAATGTTGTTAGAAATCACAGGAAATATGTGATATTTTTATAAGCAAAATGTTGTTAAAAATCAGCGAAAATATGTGATATTTTTATAAGAAATATTGTATATCTTAGCAGATTTAGTTAAATGCTACATTTTTCCAAATACGTGTGACATTATGATCTGTAATTAAGCATTGATTTATAGTTTCCTACAAAGTATACGCAATTTTTTTATAGTGCAGATAAAATAAGTAATTCAAGTGAGAAATTTGACTCACAGAAACAATGGTGTTATTTGTATTAAACTAATCAATGCGACTATTTATAAAATAAACACAATTTATTGTATTATTTATCATTTCCGAAATAACCCATGAATATTTTCCCTCTGTGCATGGAACATAAGTGATGAAAACAGAAATTCAAATTCGAATTAAACGCATTCCATTCCAGGGAAGAGCGGGAATGCAAAGAGATCAGCAGCCAGATTAATATGGGCGCTGAAAGTGGGTAAAGAGGGGAAGTCCCCCGGCAGATTGCATAAATGGCAACCATTTGCAACAGCATTTAGCACTGCGCCAGTGTGTGAGTGTGTGCTTGGTGTGAGGAGTCCTCTTTTGCATTTAAGACACGCATCTTGAATATTTCGCCTTGATGTTGATCGACAGTTTGACATTTTATGTCGTCGCCGCCTGTCAAAAGAACGGCGGTTACTTTTTTGTTTTTCCCTGCCTTTTTTGGATTCTTTGCCTGCATTTTTTTGCACTGTTTTTTTCCCCCAGTTTTTCCGCATCCAAAACTCACCCACTGTGACCGCTAGATGGCGCACTGATCGTGTGGATTGTTTTCACGCACACAAGCACACACGCGCGGTCATAGATACGAAATGGTAAACAAATACAGAATTCCAGTCCGGGGCGAATTTTTCCGATTTTTCCGCCGTATTTTCGAGCAGGCTATAGCTAACCGATCCGTGCCACGATCCGAATCCGATCCACGCCAAAACGAAAATTAAGTAGCCGCCGTTGCCGCTCGTTGCTCGTTTGCTGCTTCGCTGCTTTCCGCTGCCCAGCGGCGAACATCGAACGGCTGAACAAAGAGAGGAGGATTGGATCCAAAAGGCAGAGTAATAAAAATAAAAGCAGAGCAACGCCGCGGCCAAAACAACAACAAATGTTTGGCGCGCTTTGGCGTTCGTTTGCATATGGCTGCGTGTGTGCGTGCTCTTAGACAAAAGAGAAAATACTCAAATAAAAAGAGAGTAATGTGCGTGAGTGAAAGCATGTGGGAGGAGGAAAAAGAAGAAGATCATTGTTATAGATGGGAACACTGGTAACCGGTGGCGTATACTTAATGCGGTTAGAGTTGGCATTACGTATACGTAAATAAAACTTAAAAAAAAGCAGTAAGAATTAGGAGTAAGAAAAAGAAAATTATGTATGGTGTTTTCTTCCTATTTTAAAAAGCAGTAATAATAATAAAAAACGATATTTAAATATTCATAATTCCTTTTAATAGAAAAAATGTTGCTCCCAGTATCCACAGTATTACTTTCCCACTTCTTAGCTCAAAAGATTTAAAAAGCCAATACTCTCCCCCAAAAAAAAACACCTGAGCAAACATTGATCTTAAGTTTGGTTTCTTTTAACCATTTTTTGTGAAGTTATAAGACTATGATTTAGTCACATTTGCCCAGTCTTCTGAAGAGTGAATATCCACAATGATGTCTCCGAAATATATTCTGCTATTCCTGGCCCTATATTATTTCCTGGATGGTGTTTCGGCTGTGACCTGCGATGTGGAACCCACAAATACATCCTGCATCAACTGCCGTATATATCCTACGCATATTGAGTGCCTGCACAAGCTTTTCGTCCCGGTAACCACAGCTGCTCCGCTGACAGTGGCCACAACCAGGAGATCACGCATCGGACGAATACGCAACTTCTTCGGCAACTTTATAACGCGAATCAGGAATAAAAGTTGGTTTTAAGAAAGGAAATAAATAAATCGGTTTCAGAATGGAGAATATAAATAATGGAGGTTTTTACTATGGGAATAAAGTTTAGCGAATGAATAAATATTTGTTTTAAAAAACGTGAGATTTACCACGTTTTTTCCATATTTTTTTTGTATATAAAACATCTGAACAAACATTATGAAAAATATATCTATTGTATAAAAGATAGTACAGACTGCTGTATTGTGACCATTCAAATAGGCCTAGAAGTATGCAATGACTTTTGCAATCATACATATTTCGCCAACCAATTATTGATATAAATATTTAAAAAACACAGAGAATTTAGATTTTTACTTGTATTTATTTTTCTTCATTATCGATTCCAAATTAAGGGTTAGCCCGATCTTATAACCCTAATCGTCCGTGTTGACTTTATTTTCATGTTCCTAATTGTAAACTTCTTCTTGTTGCCCGCTTTCTTTGTGGTGGCGGCAACAACGGGAGCCACTGTGGAGGTGCTGGTAGGAGCCACCGTCGTAGTGGTCGTTGAGGTTGTGGTGGTGCACTCGTCAGAATCGGTGGTGTCAGTAGAGCATTCGATGCACTCGGGGTCCGAGGGGTCGTCCTCGCAGGTGACGGCAAGGATGCCATTCAGGCAGCAGGAAAGAGCCACAATTAGGATGAGATACTTGGATGCCAGCATGATTATATCTTCGATCTCAAATTACAATATGTTCCAACCTTTAATCGCGTGCCATATTTATACTAATTCGTAGGCCCAACGGAAATTTAACTTGTTTTATCAGTTGTTACGTTTCAGCGAGTGCGAAAATTGGCAATAGACGCTGATTAAATTATTGACTTTGCTGCTTGTTTAATTAATAACGAATCATAATTGTTGCCAAAACACTCGCAGATGTTCGCAAAAAATAATATTGAAAAATAAAAACGAAACAAAATATGAAGTCAAATAAAGAAAAAAATAATCAAATATTTAATTAATTCGACAAGCTTGATTAAGTTGTTTATCAAAAAAGGAAAAAGTTATATAAATATACGTAGCTTAATCACTCAACGATGCTTAAATCTTTTATATAAACAAAATACAAACAAAAGATATGATTTAGGCGAAAGTTAAAAATTGTGCTGCAGCTAAATAATTGGGTTCATAAAGAGTACCGATACTGCTTACAACTGTTTCTAGCAAAGTTATTTCTAAATTTCCTTTATATTATTATATTATATTATATTCCTTATAAAAACGATGTATAAATCGTTAAGGTTTTTAAATTAAAATAAAAAAAAAACTTGCACACACTTTTTCCAACACTATTTGCCGTTTGCTATTTCCTGAGATGTGGCATGCCCCATTTGATGAGAGGTGGCAGCACTGACATTCCTGCGAATAGCAGTGTGAAGAAGAGCAAGAAGACCGAGCAACGCAATGGCAATTCCTCTTTCTCCGGTCGTTCGTGGGCATTTTGCGAGAAAACTTTTCGCCGCATTTAAAAACGGGCGCATCAAAATATGCAATCAGCGTAAAGTTTGGATATAAGGTAAACAAACGCACCGCCGGCCGCTTGTTATATTTCAACATGTTTAACCTCAAAATGACACCGACAACCTTGTCGGATATTTAAAATAAAATAATTCCACTTGGGAAGTGCGAGACTTTTCGGGCGTGTGGTGTGTGTGATGTAATCGTTTGGTCAGAATGGCGGCGGCTGTCTGTTACTTTTTCGGACGCAAACGGTATTGCCAGGGCTTTGTTTACATCAACGCCGAGCTTGCGGTCTGGAATATAAATAAAAACACCGACTTAACCTCATTTATGGACCCAAATTGGTGTTTATAAGTTGGAATATTTTGCGTGTAAAAAAAGATTGGACACCACCAAGGCAGTGCAGTATGGGCGAATACCGTGGGTGCGAGCAAGACAACAAGTGTGTGGCCGACGGTTGGAAGGCGGTGATGCTAAAAGTTGTGGCTAAAATTTCAAGATTTGAAACAAATAATTATTTATTATAAAATAGATTCTTAAAAATGTAAATTTTCTATTATATTTTTTTATGTTTGTGGAATATTATCAATTAGATTGAAAACTACTTCAATATGTTTAATGATTTTCATTATTTAAGATATTGTAAAAAAAAGTGCTTCGAAATCTAGCTAAGGAATGTATTTTTGTCATCAATGTTGGAATCACGCAAAGTACTGCCACCCCTTAAAAAACCAACAAAAACAAATGGATTTTGTATGAAAACAGTGATTAATACGTTTTAATTCACAACTGAAACTAATTTCTTAAAGAGGTTGAGTATGTAAATCTCGGGCGATAGCTTTTTCTGTTTAAATTTATTCATTTAAGGTGAATCTAAGCGAAATGTGGCAACTCCGCTAGTCGCACTCTCCCTCTCCCACGGTCTTCGGCCTCTGAGCACATGTTAAGCGGCAGAGACAATTGTTGCTCGTTTTTTGTGCAATTCTCGGCTTTTGTTTATGTGTTTACGTACGATCTCTCCTCTCGCCAGGGTCAGTGAGTGATGAACAACCAGGACTATGGCGGCATCCAGTGGATACAGCACCACCCCGCTGCAGGCGACTCATCCGAGACGGACATACTGGAGCACGAAGACGCCGACGGCGATGGTTTGGTGAGAGAAGCGGACGGTGACCCAGATGGGGACGGGGATGCGGATGCTGACCTGGACCATATGGCTGCCGAGAACCTGATCTTTATGGCGCGCGACGGCCAGCTGGGCGAGATTATTGCCGCCAACGAGGGCACTGTCCTGGTTACCGCCGATGGCACAACGGTGGCGTATGCGGAATCCTTTGATGACGACGCCCAAGTGGTCACCGAAGAGGTCATCACCGATGATTGGGTGCAGCACCAAGGAGCCGAGCGGTGAGTGATACAGCTGGTGACAAAACGCAGTTTAATTTAACCAATTTCTGTTTATTACAGCGTGGAAATTGCCGCTGAGCAGATAGCTGGCATCAGTAGCTCTCAGGAGCTCTTAGACATGGAGCAGGATGAGTACACGGCTTTGCGACCATATCCCTGCGACTTTTGCAGCCGACGCTTTCGAAAGAAGGCCAGCTTGAACAACCATATGCTGGCCCACCAGAACGATCGGCCGCATCTCTGCAAGTTGTGCGGTGCACGCTTCTCACGCCGGGCGGAGCTTATTAGCCATTTTAAGGCCCACGCCGAAGCCCAGGATGCCGCGGATGCCGAGGCAGCCGCCGCCGCTGCCGTTTCGTCTTCTTCCATAAAATTTGAGAATCACGGCCACCGGCAGATTGATGATCACTACTACGAGCAGGAGTGGCCCCTGTATCAGCAGCAACAACAGCAGCAGGATCAGCAGGAGCAGGAACAAGCGCAACATGAACAGATGCTGCAACAGGAACAACAGCAACTAGTCTGCAACAGCGAGGTCCAGTTTGTGGCCAACTACACATCAACCGTGGCTCCTCTTCCGGCTCCGTCGCGCGGTAGAATAAGCAGGCTGAAGCCCAAGGAGGAGAGCAGCCAGTTTATCGTAATTACCGATAAGCCAACGTCCAGTGAGTTGCGGGATTACGTGGAAAGTGAGCCTGTGCCTCAGCCAGTGGTGGCCATACCGCCACCCGTGGCCATTGATCCGCCGCCAGCGCCGCAGCCAAACTTCCCGGTTCTGGATGACAGCAAGCCTTTCGTGTGTCAGCAATGCGGATTGGCTTTTGCTCGGGAAAAGGCGCTAGTCTCGCACACTAAGGTATTAAGGGATGGCAAGGCTTCAAAACCTTAGCTTGATGTGGCTTTTATACCTGGAAACAGGTTTACCCAAAAATCCACCACTAATTATTCCAATTTGGCTTGCAGAACCATCGCGTGGACTCTCCCTTCGAGTGCAACCAGTGCCAGGAGATGTTCTGGGACAACAGCAGCCTGCAGGATCATCAAAAGACGCATCAGTTTGAGGAGAGCAACTCTGAGTATGATCCCGCCTCAGGCGATGATAGTGCCAGTGAAACTTCGGAGCCGGAGGAGCAGCTCTACGGAGAGTTTTACTGCAACGAGTGCGGCATCTCCTTCCATCGCCAGGATCTACTGAGACGACATGCCAAACAGCATTTCAAGCAGCAGGATCAGCCTTCGACGGTGGCGGCAGGAGACGGAAGCTCTTCGGACATCATAGCTAGCGGGGATCTGGCCAAAGATGGTAGCGGCGGTCACTGTTGTCAGACATGCGGTAAATCATTTCCTAGTGCTTTGGAGATGCTTTCCCACGCCGAAATTCATGCGAGGTTTCCGCCCTTCAAGTGAGTCCCAAAATTTTCGCTTCTTAATCGAAACCTTTTTAATCCGAAGTTTCCTTTCAGGTGCGTCCTTTGCGGCATAAGTTTCTACGAGGAGCAGGCCATTAAGCGGCATCTGCACGCCCGCCATCCTAACGAACTGAAGGCCAACTCCTGCGTGCTGTGCGGCAAGGAGTGTCGCGACCGCAAGGCCCTGATCAAGCATGCCTGGGATCACTCCCGCGAAAAGTGCCACTCGTGCTCCAAATGCGGCAAGAACTTTCACAATAAGGCGCGCCTGAAGCGGCACATGGCCTCGCATCGGGACAAATCCGTGATCTGCGAGGTCTGCCAAGAGGAGTTTCCCGACGGGCGTACGCTTTCCAATCACCGTCACTCGCACAGCACCACATCACCGGGTAAATTGTTTCCCTGCCACGAATGCGGCAAGACATTCGGATCACGCAGTTCCCAGCAGATCCACGTCCGCATCCACACGGGTGAGCGACCCTACGGCTGTCGCTACTGCTGGAAGGCCTTTGCCGATGGCGGAACCTTGCGCAAGCACGAACGGATCCATACGGGCGAGAAGCCCTACGCCTGCTCCGTCTGTCCGCGCGCCTTTAATCAGCGGGTTGTACTGCGGGAGCACATCCGTTCCCACCACTCGGGATTGGACGTGACGACAAATACGTACCACTGCACGGTCTGTTCCGAAGATCTGGCCTCGTCTAATGACCTCATACAGCACCTCATCCAGCACAGTGATTCGAACACTGCCAAGCAGCGTCAACCAGTGGTAAGTTCACCGATAGCCCCTGCTTTTCCCTTCCTTTTCTTTCATTTCGTCAACTTTCTTGCAGACGGGCCCGCGAAAGTATAAGCGTCGACGAAAGCTGCAGCCGCACGAGATTGCGCACATGCGAGCGGAACACAAGGATTCCAACGGCGGAGGCGACGATGAGGAGATTCTGGGAGGCGAAGGCGATGGCGATGGTGAGGAGTATGCCAGCGATATTGACCTTTGCGACTTTGACGTGGAGAATGTGGACGATCTATTTAATATGGCCGAGTCGTCGCCCAAAAAGGAAAAGCGCAAGAGGTCATCGGCATCAGCATCCGTGAAGACGGAACCTAAACCAGTTTCCAATGGTGGCGCATCGTCGGCAAAGCCTGTCCGAGAGAAGAACAAGGCCAAGCTGCGATATGACTCCACCAGCAGTCAGCAATCGGATCGCATTTGGGAGGAAAAGTTTCTGCAGGACAGTCAGGTGGCGCTTTTCCAAATCGATTCGCTGGTGGTGGTCAACGATACGCATCTCCAGCCTGCGAGCTCAGCGACCATGCCCAAGACGAGAGGGGGCGCCAAGCAGACGCAGCATCAGGCGAAGCAGCCTGGCAACTCCAATCCCTCGGCTGCAAGCTCAGTTGCTACATCATCAACCTCCGCCTCCGCCTCCGCCTCTACATCAACTTCCAGCAGTCGCAGCAGAAAGAAATCGGCAGCCGTAAAGACAGCTGCTGCCTCGCGACCTCGAATGATTCACACGGAAAAGGCCAAGGTGCCGTCCAAGGGAGCGGCCGGCGGAGAATTGGCCAAGAAGACACGCTCCAAGACCTACATCACCCGCACGGAGACGAGCAATCTGAGTAGTCTGGACAAGTCGCGCAGCAGAGCCTCCAACATCGTGGATGATTACGAAATCATTTCACCGGCTACCCATCCTCCCAACCAGATCAGTTCCAGTCCCCTGCACATCAAGCAGGAGCAGGAGCAGCAGCATCGTGTCCAAATGATGTATGACGACAACCTTCTTATAGACGCTGCCTTGCTCCGGGAGAAGACCTTTGAAAAATTTAACCCCAGCAATGTGAACGATCTGGAGGATATTCTTCGATCGCCGCTCAAGCACGAACGCAACTCCCGCCTGCGATTCACCAGCGAATCCTCGACCACGCCGCAGTTTCTGCCGGAAGAAGAGCAGAATTTGATTAAGATCGAGCCTACGTCTCCGGATTTGCGAGAGATGCTGGAGAGTCAGAGTCAAAGGGTCAGAGTGCCAAGTGGCAACACACCGTCGCCCTCTTCATTCTCCGCCGCCAGAACTTCTCGTCATCGTATGATCACTGCCAGTGGACCAAGGACAGGGAACAAGAGATCCGCTGGGGGAGGAGGAGGGAGTGGTGACAGCGCTAGCCAATCCAACCCTGCTCCAGGAGTGGCGGCCAAGAAAGTGAGCACTGCTGCCAGCAAGGTCGGCAGTTCGTCCTCGTACCTCAATTACGGGGTGGATGCCTACAATGTGAACGGTCCTGCCAGTGCCAGCACTGCCGATGTGGGCAGCGGATTCTTCTCCATCTCGGAGGTCGTGTCGGCCGCCGATGCCGCTGATGCGGCGGCCAAGGCGGCAGCGGCTGGGAAACCGGAGCGGAAAACGCGCAGTTTCGAGTGTGAAATGTGCTCGGCCATTTTTTATGATCGAGCCCAATTACTGGAACATGTGCACATTCACATCTAGATGGATGGCAGACGCTACCTAAACCACTCGCCCCCGAAGGAACCAACGGTTTTCGGGTTTCATTTACATTTCCCCAAGGGAAGCAGAGCAGCCTTGTATTTTTGAAACCCCTTATCCTAAAGAAAATAATCTTACAAATAACAATTTCGATAGGAAATTGCCCGGATGTTACCTCAGCCTCATGGTATCGTCGTGCATCGAACAGCAGATAGATCGTTGATTAATGCGTTATTTAAAACTGAACATACATATGTAACAACTATTGTAAAGAGACTAGTTTGTAAGACTTTTAAGTTTGTACCTCAGAGCTTTTGTTTTGAAGAATCGATTGGTATGCTGGAAATAAATACATCATTAAATGGTTTTCATTGCCTTACAAATTGTCTTGTCTATGTAATGAATCTCAGCGGAGATAGCAGATAGATCATTGATTCGACAAACTGCCTTGATAGAGGGTGCAAAATGATGTAATGTTTGTTGAAAATTCTTTTGAAATCAATCTCTCAAAATCTTTAATTTGAAGAAACAGTGGAAAATTACCATATCATATCATCAATCATACAAAATCTGTCTGGCTCCAAGCCAGACATAAAAAGTGAACATTTAAAATTGTGATTTTAAAGCTCAATTTATAAACAAGTATAATTTTTACATTAGTATCATTTAATATTATCATAACAAAAAAAAAAACGTTTAGAAAATTCTGAACTTTAGGAACCTTATCATTAATTTAAACTGATTATTTAAAAGCTGTCATAAGTGGCATATAGAAAATCAAATAATTGCATTTGAGCTGCTTTATAATGCATTCTACTAATCAAATATAAATGACCTATATGATCTGGCACATAGGACGTTATAGTCATAGATCATATCAACGAAGTGCTATCGAACGCGAGGCACTGATAAGAGGTGATTTCCCCTGCAAGCCAGATGTGTTTGTTTGTGTTTGTTTTAAAGCCATGACTATAAATATTGTATATTTATATATAAGTGAGATCGGAGAGTGTGGTTTGCTTAACTGTTTGAACAGCTTTTCTATGGAAAACCGCAAATGCTTTGTCAATCTGAAAAGATCAAGAGGTCCTATACAGATTATAATCACCTTGAGTACGCTTTCTATCTTTCACAACTCAATTAATTAGCAAGTCCGGGGTTTTGTGACCCTAAATATAGTAGAATATTTCTCCAAATAGCCTTGTTTATTCGGAATATTGAATATATATACGATGTAAATAGATGCTAATTTAAACGGGCGGACTTTATAATAATTAGAATACATATTTAGATAGGAACTTGTCTATCAAAAGTATTAGACTTGTTATTGCCCTACAGGGAATTAAGTAGATGTAAGTAAAATTACTGACACGTTACAAATGTGTCATCAGAACCATTATTGATATTTATTTTCAGAGTGCAAGAGAATAAAGTAGTTTAAGCTCTTACCCGTATTGAACTAGCCCTATATACCCTCTCTGATGACATTTCCTATCGTATTTTTCCATAGACGCGTCGCTCTCCCACAGCGATGGCAGGTATATATAATGGGTCGCATTACCGACTGTTCAAATCAGTTCTCTCACAATCGTCGAGACAGCAACATGAACAGAGCTAAGTCGTTGTTTATTCTGGGCCTGGTCCTCCTCAGCTTGGCTGCCTTTGCTTCAGCTCAAGTTGTTGGAGGTGTAAAACAGTTGGAGGGAGACCAGAGGAAGCTGGCTATTGACCTCTTGGATGCCACCCTCGCCACTCTGGCCACTGGAGACGGTCCCAGCTACAAGTAAGTAAATGCCTTAATCCTACTGAATATTTAAACTAATACATGATTCTTCCCTATCTTTCAGGGCCATCAACGTGAAATCTGTTACTGGTCAGGTGGTTGCTGGAACTCTCAATACCTACGAGGTGGAACTGAAGAATGGCGACGACACGAAGGACTGCACTGTGAAGATCTGGACTCAGCCTTGGCTGGAGAAGGACGGTACCAACATCAAGATCAAGTGTGGTGACGAAGGTGAACTGGACCGAACCTGGTAAATAACCGGCAATCGAAATATGAAAATGTTTCTTCAATCAATGTGAAAATATGTTCCTAAATGGACAATTTGAATAAAAAAGAAAGCTTTTAAAAATCAATTCCAAATTGTTAAGGATTCTTTTTGGGAAAGGCTAAAAAGAATTCAGAAACTATACGCATTCATAAACAATTTAGAAGATTCACACATAGTTTCATTAATCTTTCTCTGAATATTTATTTGTAAATTACTGAACTCATTAATATTATTATTAACTCACCAGGTGAACACCATTTCTGGAAGAGGGGGCGTGTAAATTTATAAAATGGAATAGAAAATATATATGTATAATTCCCCGATAATTCGTTATTTTGTAACCAGTTTGGTTGGCAAACCAGTTTGCTTCCATATAGCAGATGGCAAATGAGTTGTTCTCTCACTCTAAACTATTGTGTGAATTTAATTAGTCAATATTCACGTCGACATCATCAGTTAACGTAGCGGATGTTACAAAAAAAATATTATTCTTTTGTGCAAATTTTACTTTCTCAAATTGGGAAGCCTTAGAGATTTTTTTTGTAATTGTTTATATATTGCAATATTCAGTAATTACTTCAATTAATTATTTAAATGACTGGCGATATCTGAAATCATTAATAATCATTTAAATCTAGTGAAATTTTAAGATAAGGCAAGAGTTTTTTGTTAAAAAAAAAATCCTAAGTCTAATTGAATTTTTCGAAATATTTATTCGCGCGAAATAAAAAAACCAGCAATTTATTTAAAGGTTTTAATAGGTTATTCAACGTTTAATCAAGAAACCTGGACATACATAACAGCTCCTGTCACAATATGTAATTTCAAATGTTAAATTTGATAAGAGCTTGTAAATGACTTTTATTTAATAACAAAGAAAATACACTTAACATTAATTCTAATAAAAGTATGTATAATATGAAGCCAAAAATCTTCTATAAAAGCGGAATCTAGGTCTGTGCCAATTTAGTTTAAAATATGTGCTGGGGAAAAATGCACTCCCTGAAAGTCGTCCTGGTTTGCAGCCTAATTCTAGCCGTAGCCGTTGCCGAGGTTAGATGAGATGAATTATTAATAATTAACGTATATTATTATACCTTAACCTTAAGGTTCCTGCTATTACAACAAAATTACAAGGCGATGATTTAGTGGCTGCAAAGGAACTTTTGATCAAAGCCCTCGACAAGCTGCCTGGTACCAAGTATAAGTATGTATAAAGTCGATTTTATTTAATCTGTAGTTTTTATAAAAAACTCATTATTAAATTTTAATAATTTAAACTTAATTTTGGTTTATTTCAGTGTCGTTTACTGGCTTCGAGCAGAGTCTGTCATTTCTCATGAATATGTTGTGGACGTTTCTGATGGTTCCAAGCAAAATGAGTGCATCTTTAAAATTTCGCAAAGTTTGCCCATCAGTGAAAATGGTACTGATATCATTATGAGATGCCAGGGAGGCTATGAGCTAAACCATTATTGGTAATTGGTCAGCGAACGAGTTAACTGAATATTACTCCGATCTTTGTTTAAATATGAAAAATATTCTTTTTTGAACATTTTTATACCCTTGCAGGGTATTATAATTTCAGTCAGAAGTTTGCAACGCAGTGAAGTAGATCGACTCGGCTGTTGATCCTGATCAAGAATATGTATAGTTTATAGGGTCGGAGATGTCTCCTTCACTGCGTTGCAAACTTCTAACTGAAATTATAATACCCTGCAAGGGTATAAGTGCTGGGGAAAAATGCACTCTCTTTAAAAGTAATGCTTGTTTGCAGCATAATTCTAGCCGAAGCCATTGCCAAGGTGAGATGAGATTATTTATCAATAATTAACGTATATTATATTGACGGTGTCACCTTAAGGTTACTGCTATTAGAACACATTTAAAGGGCGATGATTTAGTGGCTGCTAAGGAACTTTCGACCACAGCCCCCGACAAGCTCCCTGGTACCAAGAATAAGTATGTATTAAATGGATTTTAATTAATCGGTAGTTTTTATAAAAAACTCTAAATTTTTATAATTTAAATTTAATTTTACTTTATTTTAGTGTCGTTAACTGGCTTCTCGCAGAGTCTGTCATTTTTCATAAATATGTTGTGGACGTTTCCGATGGTTCCAACCAAAATGAGTGCACCTTTAAGATCTCGCAAAGTTTGCCCATCAGTGAAAATGGTACCCGTATCAATATGAGCTGCCAGGGAGGCTATGAGCTAAACCATTATTGGTAATTGGTCAGCCAACGCGTTATTTGAAAATATCTCCATTCCTTGTTAAAATATGAAATCTATTCTTTATTAAACATTTTTTAAAATAAACTAAATCAATTTGTTATTTTTTCTAAAAGGGATGAGTTGCTTTTCTGTTTTCAAAATATTGTTAAATCCTCATTGAGTTTCGTTCTTAACCAAATCGTTTTTATATATGTTATTTATTTATTTTCTTCATGAGTTTCTTGAGTTCGCACCCTCTGTTTACATTTACAAAACTTGTGTATATATATCTTATAAAGTATAAAGTGGTTACCCCAGCTCACAAACGTTGAGCGAGTCCCATTATTGACCTGAACGTGTTGAATTCGTTCTACATATTTGTTTTATTTTATTTTTTGACTTCAGATATTGGACATGAGTAACGAAGACAATTTACTTGGCGGGATCAACACCCTGGAGAGCGAAAGGAGGCTCTGAATCTTCTGAATACTTGTCTCGCCCACTTGACTGAGGGAGATGGTCCCAGCTATAAGTGAGTTGAAGATACAAGAAAAAGTTCTAACAAAATGGGCTTTCCGCTGAACAGGGTCATTAAGGTGATATCTGTGACAATATTCAGTAATTACTTAAATTAATTATTTACGTGTCTGGTGATATCTGAAATGATTAATAATTATTTAAATCCGTTGAAATTTTTTAAGATAGTTTGGGGTGGAGTGTTTTTTGTAAGACAAATTCCTAATCTAATTTAATTCCTAGAAATATTTATTCGCGCGAAATAAAAAACCCAGCAATTTATTTAAAGGTTCTAATAGTTAATCAACGTTTAATCAAGAAACCTGACTTAACAGCTCCTGTCACAATATGTACTATCAAATGTTCAATTTGATAAGAGCTTGTAAGTGTTTTTTATTTAATAACAAAGAAAATATACTTTACATTAATTTTAATATGTAAAATATGAAGCCACAAATCTTCTATAAAAGCGGAATCTAGGTCTGTGCCAATTTAGTTTAAAATAAGTGCTGGGGAAAAATGCACTATTTAAAAGTACTCCTTGTTTGCAGCATTATTCTAGCCGTAGCCTTTGCCAAGGTGAGATGAGATTATTTATTAATAATTGACGTATATTATATTGGCGGTGCCGCCTTAAGGTTCCTGCTATTACAACACATTTAAAGGGCGATGATTTAGTGGCTGCTAAGGAACTTTTGACCACAGCCCTCGACAAGCTGCCTGGTACCAAGTATAAGTATGTATTAAATGGATTTTAATTAAAATTTTTATAAATTTAATTTAATTTGCTTTATGTCAGTGTCGTTAACTGGCTTGATGTAGAGTCTGCCACTCTTCATAAATACGTTGTGGACGTTTCCGATGGTTCCAACCAAAATGAGTGCACTTTTGAGATTTTGCATGGTTCGCCCATCATTGAAGAAGGTACCCGTATCGATATGAGCTGCCAGGGAGGCTATGAGCGAATCCATAATTTTTAATTGGTCAGCCAACGAGTTACCTGAAAATATCTCTAATATTTGCTTAAATATGAAAAATATTCTTTATTGAGTTCTGTTCTGTTTTCAAAATATTATTAAATCCACACTGAGTTTCGTTCTTAACGAAATCGTTTCTATATATGTTACTTATTTATTTTCTTCATGAGTTTCTGGAGTTCGCACCCTCTGTTTACAAAACTTGTATATAAAGTATAAAGTGGTTACCCCAGCGGAACTTTAATCAGTTTGCTTACGAACGTTGAGTGAGTGACATTATTGACCTGAACGTGTTGAATTCGTTCTACATATTTGTTTTATCTTATACTCTGAGTTCAGATATCGGACATGAGTAACGAGGACAATTTACTTGGCGGGATCAGCACCCTGGAGGGCGTAAAGAGGCAGGAGGCTCTAGATCTCCTGAATACATGTCTCGCCCACTTGGCCGAGGGAGATGGTCCCAGCTACAAGTGAGTTGAAGGTACAAAAAATAATTCTAACTAAATGTAAAATTCAATATGGGCTTTCCGCTGAACAGGGTCATTAGGGTGATATCTGTGACAGGTCAAGTGGTGGCTGGTGATCTCTACAGGTATACGCTGGACCTGGACAATGGAACTGACATAAAACAGTGTGCCGTAGAGATCTGGTATCGATGCTGGCTTAAGGAGAATGGCACCAATATAAAGATTCGCTTTGTTGGAGAAGATGGCGAGCTAGATCGCACTTGGTGATCATCCTTTCATTTCCTTTAATTTTGTTAACTTGAAAGGCTTTTATTTTTGTATTCAGATGTTTTTTATGTGAAATAATATATGCTTCTAAAGAAGCAACTCATTGTAATCTATTTCAAATATGAAGGAAGACGGTTAAACAAAGCCAACATATATCTAAACTCCTACCTGAGCTCTTGCAAATGTTTATACCTTAAAAGAAAGACTCCGAGTTAGGTAAGAAATATATATATATTTCTTTGAAGAATGTCAAGTTATCTCAGGTTATTTACTTGTAAACAGTAAGCCCCTCCCAGGTAAAATAATATAGATAAAATATCAGGTACCACGGTCTCCTCCTGGTACCTCATACAAGTTTTCAAACTACCCCTAAAAACTCTCTTACTCTCCGGTTTGTATTTAAATATATTAACGCTAAAAACATTCCACTCATTATTATATTATTTTCATATTTTCTGATGGTGAATAGGCTTTGTTCTCTTCACATCAACAAGCGAATTTTACACAATAATATGGGTAATTTTATATATTCACTCACATCGATTTTTTTGTTGCTTATCGTATATACACAAAACAATGCTATTGTGGCTGCCATTTATGAACTGATAAGGCCAAGCTGAGTAATACATTTTGCTTAAGTTAAATGTTTGGGAATATCTGAAACGCATTCGTATTCCAATCATCAGTCGGGGAAGTTCGCGGAGTATTTTTACTACAAATTACCAGATAAATAATATTTCGGATTCATCATTTTCATTTTCCGAACTCATATTCAGTCGTTGTTGTGCTCTTGAAAAGTGAAAATGTCTCAGGTGCGTTGAATATTTTAAGTAATAAGAACTTTAAATTATGTGAAATTGTAGTACGGAGTTAAAAACTTAGTTGTTGTGAAATTTTTTGTTTTTATTTTTGTTTATCGCATACTACTATATATGATATACTTATGTGTCAACCCGAAAATGAGTAATAAAACTATAACATGCCTTATCAGTTAGTGCCTGCAGAATTCCACAAGCATTTAGTTGATTGTGAAAATTAAAATAAATATTATTATGTTTAATTACTTCTTAATTAGCTTCCGTCAAAATAATTTTAAAAACAAAAACTGATAACCTATTTGTATACTAACAGTTCAAGGAAAGCCTTTCATTATTTTACTCTTAATTAAGAAATATAAATTTTAATGCTATTTTCAGTTTCAGTTAGGCCCATATATACAGTTCATTATTTTATTTATCCATAATCAAAGATATTTCCTAAGTAAATAAAGCTTAAACCATTTAGCAGACAATCCTTTACAAAATATATAAAACTAATTAGAATAACATATTTGTTAGCACGTTCTTTTTGGCAAAATGTAAAATACAATAATATATTAAAACCTGTTTGACCTCGAGTCTACAAGAAGAATATTCTTAACAAAAACAATTTTTGTAATTAAAAAAATATATATGAGGGGTCCACAAAATTAATTGTCTCTTTATTCCTATGTGATTCCTAAATGTAATCTGAAATTCGTCTATTTTAAAGTACATAAGATGAAATGTATGTATTTAGACATCAAATCAGAGTTCACGTTTAAGGGCAGGTGGTTCTCCGGCGATCTTAGGTCGGCCGGATGACGGTAATCTTGGGTTAATAAATATATATACATATACTTATGTATAGCCTCCCCTGAAATCGAGACCCTATCAGTCGCCTATAAAAGTGGGATCTCTGTACTCGGTGTACTCAGTTTGAAACGAGCATTCGGGGAAAAAACACAACATGAAAGTGATCATCGTGCTTAGCCTTATTCTGTCCGTCGCCTTTGCTGGCGTGAGTTGCGATTACTTATAGTGGCAAATATTAAAATTCGTTTGTAAAAATTAATTTGTTATTTTTAATGCAGGTACCCGGTGCCCCAAGGACCCTGGAGGGAGAGGAACTGAAGGCTGCCAAGGAGCTTTTGACCACCACCTTCGCTGGTCTGCCTGCAGGCGATGGTCCCACCTATCAGTAAGTTTTTATTTGACATTCTTAATTTATTTATAATATTTTAAATATTATTACTCACTTAATCCAGAGTTGGTAACGTTGTCTCGGCGTCTCGTCAAGTGGTGGCTGGCACTCTCTACAAATTTGTTGTCGACGTTTCCGATGGATCCACCACTGAGGAGTGCACTGTCAGCATCTGGCAACAGCCTTGGCTAGAGAAGAACGGCAACAACGTCAAGATCCAATGCAAAGATGTCCTTAAGCTAGATCACACCTGGTAGATAATCGACTGATTTTTGTCTTTACCTCGAATAAAATGTGATTTAAAAAAAGAGAGTTTGAATATCTTTTATTCATGTAAATATTGAGGAAAATCTAAATTGGAAAAATATTTAATTACCATGAATTGGAGATTAATGACCTGCTAAATGATGATTGTTTCTCTTTATTGCAAAAAGCCTTTTTTACGGAATTTATTTATAAATATTCTGGTTTATCTTTCGCTTGCATAACGGGGGTTTTATGAAATATATACAAATATTCTTTGTTCCTTTGTCTTTAGTCCCTGTGTGTGGACACAACTGCCGATGAATCAATCTTTTCGCAACTCCTGACCTGCACAATCCAGTAAAATTAAGTAATTCATAAAAACGCAAACAAGTCTGAATATAAATTAACTTAAAATAAAATAAAGATGCTAGATGAACGAGGTGTTTCATTGTCGTCGGGTTCAGGTTTGAGTGCACGAGCTTCTCTCTTTCTCCAGCGATCGGGTTGCTTTAAACTCAGATACTTATATGTATATATGTATGTTCTAGCTGAACACTCGGATATCGTCAGAGTTAGCTATAAATGAGGGGTCGTATCTTTCGGTTTATTTAGTTTGAAATAGGTGTTTGTGAAAAATGCAGTCTATGAAAGTGATCTTTGTTTTGGCCCTGACTTTGACAGTGGCTTCCGCTCTTGTAAGCTTTGATGAATATATCTAATATTAAATATTATTATTTTTGAATTTTTTATGAAAATATAATAAACAACTTTAGCGCAGTCGTCTACTTGGTGCCCCCAAGCCGCTTGAGGGAGAAGAGCTGGAGACAGCCAAGGGTCTATTGACTAGCACCCTCGAGGAACTGGCCGCCGGAGAGGGACCCAAATACGAGTGAGTCCTTAATGGATTTGGAAATAAAGTTTACAATATTATAAAAATTTTTTCTGTTATTTTCAGAGTCGTACAGGTAACCTCAGCAACTAGGAAAGTGGTGTCTGGATCCCTTGACACCTACGTTGTGGAACTGTCCAATGGTTCAGAAAATAAGGATTGCAAAGTACAAATCTGGAGCCAGCCTTGGCTAAAGCCTCTTGGTACAGGCACCAATGTCAAGATCTATTGCCAGGATGAGGAAGTTGTGGATCGTACTTGGTAGATTTTTGCAATAGAATACTACCGACCATTAATAAATTGTAATTAACCAAAAAAAGTAATCTTTAAAACTTGTTTTTGCTTTGGTTAATCGCACATATAGTATACTTTGGTGAATCCCTGACAAAGTCGTGCTAATACAATTCAAAGTGACTTTGCTCTGTGATAACTAAATCTTGGATTGATTGTGGAGTAACCTGTTTCAGAGTTAAACGAGTATATTCGCGACTTATAATTTTGAATAGGTCAACAGATCAAAGATCAAAAACAAATTAAGTTCTGTCATCAGCAGACTTTGTAGTAACTATGTAAATAGAAAATTGTAATCGTAAAATGTATACTTTTTATTAGTGATCAGAGTCTATTAAAATTCAGCTTTAAAATTGTTGTGGAAAAATATAAACTCAACTGCTTATTTTGTATATATAACTTTTATTTTTTATTAAATGCTCCTCACTTCAAAACTTCATAGATTTTCTATTACATTGCCTATGAAAAAGAGTCCTTCTCAACCGCTCCTGTTGTTGTTCCTGATGGTGTTCCTGTTGTTGTTCCTGCGGTTCCTCTGGCGCTGAGCCCTCTGACGCTGGCGCTGGCGGCGACGACGCTGAATCTGCTGGCGGCGCCTCCTCCTACGGTTGTTGTTCTTGCCGCTGCTATTACCGCTGCTGCTGCTGTCGCTGTCGTCGTCGCTTCCAGTGGCAGGTGAGTTCGAGTCGGAGGATCCGGACGAAGGCGATGAAGGCGAGGTACTGTCTCCGGTTGAGGGGGAGGTGCTGCCATCAGTGGGAGTGGTGCTTCCGTCAGTGGGAGTGGTGCTTCCGTCCGTCGGTGTAGTGCTGCCATCGGTTGGAGTCGTGCTGCCATCAGTGGGTGTAGTACTTCCATCTGTAGGAGTAGTACTTCCATCCGTGGGAGTGGTGCTGCCATCCGTAGGCGTCGTGCTGCCATCGGTGGGCTCATCCTCGGCCCGGCTGTAGCTGCTGAGGCACAAAGTGAAGAGGGCAAGGCCCAGGAGAAGAGTGGTGGCTCTCATGTTTGTTGTCGGCTCAAACGGATTGGTTTGCTTGATGATCTCCGGTAGGAGGCCATCGCTTATATACCGCTTTCTCCTTATCTAGGCGCCAGCTGAGCTAAGAAATTGATTGAAAAGAACTTCATGTATTGCCGAATTACACCAGCTGTCAAAAGGTTAATATTTATATTGTTTTGGTCTTGTTGTGACTTATTTCTTGGCTAAATATTTGCAGCATCTTTGGGGTACGACGCGTGGTAAAAGACGCAAAATATTTATTAGCTTAATATCTGGAAGATTAGTTGATATTTTAAATAAAGCTGATTGCTGGGAGACCCACAACTGTGATAATATTATTTATTGCGTGGTTTTAGGTGCTTTTAATAATAAGTCTTCTGATTTTTATTTTAGGTAACTTATGTACATATGTCGGCCTAAACACGTTTTAAATATATTACAATATATTTATTACAATATATACAATATTACAATATATTTACTGTATTTATATTTAATTTATAATATTACAAACAGATCAATAATTATTGGTTATTATTATTATAGTTATCAATTCCAATTTGTAGAATTATAATCCTTATAAATGCATAAGGGTACATTTTTCTTAAGGAAATCACTTTGTATTTTGTTGTAGAATATTGTTTAGATAAAATCGTACTTAAAAAATACAACATATAAACAACAAAAATTCATCGATAAATAATACGGAAATAAATATAACAATAAATCGTACTAAAGGCGTAATTTTTCTATCCAAGTTATTCAATGTCCCTAACCCGTATAAATCCCACCTCTTGTACTTAATAAATAAAGACAGATGTTATTTGATAACCGATCTTTTTTTTGCGAATTCTCCACAAACAAATTTCAAACCAATCTTTGTGCAAAATTCTTCGCAAATAATTAAAGAAAATAAAGCAAAATTCATACAAAAAACAGCTGCGTAAATTTGCCAATAATTTGTGGATGCCTGAGGCGCGTGGAATCGAAGCCGGTATAAAAAGCTCTCCCGAATCGGGAAGCCCACTCAATTCCGAACTCCCGAACAGCCAAAAGAAATCACCATGAGAGCTGCCACCATCTTCTCCGTTATCTTTGTCCTGGCATCATGCCTCCTGAGGAGCAGCGAGGCGGTAACCTGTACCGCTGATGACACCGTCGCCGGATGCACCGATTGTACCCTAGCGACCAACTCTGCGGATCCTGAATGTGTGGCTGAGGCGGCAGCCGCAGCCACTACAACAACGGTGGCTCCCACAACTACGGTGGCCGCGACGGAGGCTTCTACCTCGGCTACGGCTACCACAGCGAGCAGCACCTCCACTGGGGGTAGACGGAAGGTCTTCCGAGTGACCAACATGCGATGGTCCGCCACCCGTCGCGTTCGCATCTACCGCAACAGGAACTCCTCTAGCAGCACGCTGCGCACCACCATCAGAAATCGCAGGAACAACGTGAGAAGGGTTAACGTGAGGAACCGCAGGGGCAATGGCAATGTCCGTGTCATAGTCGGCTAAGGAAAAAAGAGGATACCAATAAACTACTGAATTTTATAGAGAAAAATATAAATATGTAGTTTTCATTTGGGGCGTACTTTGGAGGCACTTAAAAAAATATTAGAATTAAATATAATATTAATATAATATGATATTAGGAATGCATATTTTGTACATTTAATAATTAACTCATATTATATTAAAAATAAAATCATAATTCTTTCATATTATTTAAAAAGATTAAACAGAAAGTTTTATTTTTCAAATCAAATTCGAGTTTAAGAAAATAATTCTTAAGAATAAATTCTTAAATAAAAAGAGAAAAAACTGCATTTTTAAAAGAAAAAAATGTAATACGACTTTCTTTAGAGATTTTTGAAAACACTTTATAAACTTATAATTTAAGGATTCATGAAATAGAATAGGATCTGGAGTAATATAACAAAATTTGTGAAGCTGAAGCTTGAAATTAATGCCAAACTCTCCATTAAATATTAACTCCAGTGTTTTCCGCAAATAATATTATATTCTGTACATATTCTTATCTATTTTATAAGACATATTTATTAAAAAAAAAACTTCGTTAAATTATGGCGCAGTTTTTTCTGTATTCACCTAACGTTTGCGCCATATTTGTAGCGATCTTCTGTGCCCAACTCGCTTGACATGTTTATTAAATATGCTTATGTTATTATATAGCTCTCTTCTAATTATCAGTTCTCTATACCAATTATTTTTCATGCTGATTGTTGGCGAATTCTCTGCAAATAATTCTAAAATATATTCCCGAAATTTGACAAGAAGCAGCTGTGTCCACAATTCGCAAGAATCGAACCACTATAAATACCATAACACACGCCGGATATTTTATATCAAATACAAGCATCTGTGACACGATGAGGACAGGAGCAATCGTATCTGTATCAGTCTTCGTCCTGGCAGCCTTTTTACTGAGGACTACCGAGGCTGTGACTTGCACAGTCGATGCTACCGCCGAAGGCTGCACGGACTGTACACATACCAGCAATATCATGGATCCCGAGTGCCTAGCCGAAGCAGCAACCACCACTCCCTCTCCCAACTATTACTTCACCACCGCACAGCCACCCAGTGCACAGTGGGGACAATCTCGGTTTCCCTGGCATAAAGTTAAGAATGTGTTGCTAATGTTTTAATGATTTCTAAATAAATATTTCCGCTGCATACTGATTACAATATTCATAGCAGGAGTTAATATCTAAGGATAAGTAAAACTACTTTTTGATTATCTTCGAAACTTGACTAGCATTTTTGTAGTGTTTATATAAAACTTTAAGTCAAATTAAATAATTATATAAATGCCTCTTAAGACAACACACACATGGGTACATTTATTAATTAATTTAATAATAGAACAAAAATTAAAAAAATATAGTACTACTCAAACAGCAGAGACAAAAATTCAGGCAAATCGTGCCCCGAAATAAACCCTACGGACATCCAGTATCAACTTCAATCTAGTTGGGGACGGTAGCCAACATAATCAATCTTTCTTCTTCCAGCCTGCATCCTGAGAAGCTAACCTGCTCCGGCGATCCTACATTTGTCGGCTGTATTGACTGAACACAGGCGACCAACGGTGCGGATGCGTAATGTGTGGCAGAGGCCAATGGGGCAAGTCTTACTTTCCTTGGAGCAGACTAAAAAGTCTTATGCTAATGTTTTAATAAGTTTATGGTACAAAATTAAAGGAAAAGGGCTAACAAAACTGCGGGGAAAAAAGTTTTATTTTACTTTATGCAATCAATACATTCTTACAGTTTTAACCCTTCATAATTATAGCTAGGTAAAAAATAATATTTATTATTTATGCTTAATGTCTAAAACAACACAAAAACTAATGATTTTTAATTAATTTATAACTCCATCCTACGCAAATTCTAAGCAAACAATCGCAGAAAGCACTCCATAAAATAATAATAAATAATAAGCAGCTGTGCCAATAATTTAAGCGTGTCGAATCGCTATAAAAACCTTTGAGACATCCCATATTAACCTCAAACAGGAACGATGAGGCCACAAGTAATTATCATTTACGGAATCCTCGTGCTAGCAGCCTGCTTCCTAAGGACCAGTGAGGCAGTGACCTGTTCCGTCGATCCCACTGCCATCGGGTGCATTGACTGCAACACTGATCCCTCCAATTCCCAATGCGTTAAAGAGCTTACAGGTGGCTCAATAAATAATCCCTCCACGCCATGGGGCCATTCCCCGTTCCCGTGGGATAAAGTCAAGAGAATTTTGTTAATGTTCTAAAATGTTTAAATAAATGTCCCAGCAGCGTTAAAATATGTTAGTCTATCGAAGGATATCCGTTGGATAATGATGTGTACAATAAATAAACAATAAATAATTAATTTTATATAATAGTATATGAAATTTAGGTGTTATTATTAATTGGAGTCTGTTTTTTTTTAGCTTATATTAAAATAATAGAAATTTCAGGTTGGAATATGTATTGATTCAAAATGTGAGAAATTGTATTTAATTTATTTGTATCTTTGTCTGTTTGATTTATCAGATCAGATGTACAATATTTGAAATCTTTAAGAGTCATAAGCATGTCGGTCTGTAAGCCTAGGGACCGATAAAAGTAGGCAATAAAATATTACGTTACAAAATCTAAAAAAATTGGTTTTTGGTATATTAACTTTCTTTAACGACTTTAGATTTCAGCTTTTTTGCTTTCAAATATAATCCTAAATTACGTCAAAAATTAAATAATAAATTATTGATAAACCACATCGATCTATTAACAATTTTACAATCAAGTTTATGTAGTGTGCGTCTCTCTGGGTTGCTAAATAAACATTGCTTTTTTTATATTAAACATTTATTTATTTGCCATAACAAGTGGATCATACATTAGAGGATAGTTTTATGTGAATGATTCTAGCCAACAACGACGCGAACCCTGCCGTTGCCATTGCGTCCTCTGACATTGCCACGTCTGGCGTTGTTACCATTCCTACGGTTGACGTTCCTTCGGTTGCGATTAGTGTTGGTGGAGCGCCTGCTGGCGGTTCCGCGGCGAGATGTCGAGCTGGTGGTGGTGCTGCCGACGCGGATGCGCCTCCTGGCTGTGTATTGAAGGTTGCTGACACGGACGATCTTCCGATTGCCTCCCGTGGATGTGGATGGTGATGCAGTCGTTGTTGAGGTTGTGGCTTCCGTTGTGGAAGTGGTTGTGGTAGCCACTGTTGTTGAAGTGGTTGCTGCTGCCGCCTCAGCCACACATTCCGCATTCGCAGAGTTGGCGCTCTGGGTACAATCGATGCATCCGGTGACGGAGGGATCAGCGGTACAGGTCACCGCCTCGGTGCTCTTCAGAAGACAGGCAGCCAGGACGAGGACTGCGGAGATGATGCTGGTTGCTCTCATGGTTGGTTTTGGTTTTAGTTTTGGTTTGCTGATTGTAGCTGGTTGATTGATGCTGATTTTGGATGCCCGAGGAGTTTTTATAGTGTTTCGATCTGTGCCAAATGTACGCAGCTGTTTCTATCGAGTTTTGGTTTATGCTTTTCAGTTGTTTGCCAAGAATTCGCAAACTATTGGAAGATAGTAGCTGTGCACTCGAAAAAAACTTAATAAATGAAGATATCTTTGGAGTTCAAATTAATGACCGTTTAGTAGTCCGTTAATGCTATCACAATTTAATAAAAGGGTATACTTTGATTTTCTTTTCTAAAAGGAAATAAAGTTTTTATTTTCAAGTTAATAAAATAAACATTATTTAAATTGAATTTAAATTTAGTAAAATCATCAGCTTTGTTAAAAACTAGCAAAGTTATTTTGTATTTATTAAGAACATATTTTGAATTCATTTCCTAATATATTTAATTAAATATATAAGTAATAATAATTCTAATAATTGTTGTTGATTGATTTTTTGAGTGTTTTTGAATAACCAAATGAATTTAGTCATCGAATTGAAAAGTTTTCATTCGCCTTGTACTTTGTTTACTATTGACTGTGAATCCACAAAGATGCTCAATGCCATCTCCGTTTAGTATTTGAACTCCTGGGTTGAAGGTTTAAATAATAGATAAGCCAATGCCACTAGGCTTATGATAAACTGGATCAATAATAAAAGAGATTTTATTTCCAATTAAACTGGGAAGTTATAAGAAATGGCATATTAGCATATTTTATTTAATTGTTGATAACATTTTGGCATTATTATTACTTTATTAAATGGAATATATACAGTAATATGTTTATTATTATTAAAACGAGAATTAGTATGAACATTATACACTCATCTTCATCTCCTTCACATCCATAAATTTACTCCTTTTCCTAAAAAATATTTCCTGAACATGTTTGTGGTGGCTGAGTTACTGTGTTAAATTACTGCGCCTAGCATGAACTGCTCAGGATAACTGGCCAAAGGATATATGAGCGGCTAACAATTCCTGCTTAACTACCTCCTTTTGATTCTTTTGCCAGCACATTTCAGTCTGTAATCGGTTTCGGTAGGAGGTAGGTTTCAGATTTCTATGACAATGCTGCGAGGTAAGGTTTCAGATTGAGGTTTTCAATTGTACTTGTATGGTAACTAGCTTTTTAATAAAGAATAGGATCAGAGTGAGGCTTTCCTTCTTTTCATTTCCGACCAAGCTAGAGAAAGTTTAAAAAACTGGCTTTTCCCTTGATAACTTTTACCAAAGAAAGATGAGCCATTAAGTACTATATAAGGCATGAGCACGGTATTGGAGGAGATCAGGGTTCCGCTGATAAGCGGTCCTTTGTTTTTTAGCACCACAGCCTGCAGTGCACAGGTCCTGGCATCTTTCAGGAACCTGGAGCTGAATAGAGAACAGGTTCAAAAAGGAGATCGAAAGTAGACCTCCATACTAGGACGTTCATTTATTTCAAGATAACTCTGGTATTTATGGTCAAGATTTGTAGAAAACTTTACTTAAAGGAAAATATCGAAATATTGTTTTTGTTTTCAGCAAATGAATGTTTGACAACTGTTTTATTTTGGAATGCATAGTTTACAGGATTTATTTTGTTTTTAATAACAAATAAGCGTATTTTTCGACCAATCGGTTTATCATCAGAATGGATGGCCCCTAACCGGAACGCCTCTGCCTCTGCCTTTGGGCCCTCCTTCTGGCGGCCCTCCTTCTCCTGGCGGCGGCTGCACGCCTCCTCCGAGCTGCAGCCCTCCTCCTTGCCCGCCTTCTGGCCGCAGCGCTGGTACTGCTGCTGCTGCTGCTTCCACTGCTTCCCGTTGATCCCGAGGATGAACTGGAATCGGTTGGGGTGGCCGGAGTTGCGCCAGAGGCGGTGCTAGCGGGCGTGGTGGATCCACCGGTTGGAGTTGCTGATGTGGGTGCGTCAGTGGGTGCAGTGGTAGGAGCCGTGGTTGCTGCTGCCGCCTCTGCCACGCATTCGGGATCTGCAGCGTTGGCCGAATCGGTGCAGTCAGTGCATCCTGAGACGGTGGGATCAGCGGTACAGGTTGTCGCCTCGCTGCTCCTCAGGAGACAGGTTGCGACGAGGAGGATTCCACTCAAGATGCTTATGGCTTTCATGGCTTGATTGATGATGCTTTCGGCAGCGGGCTCGGGCTTTTATAGTGCTCCCTCCGGGCTGGAAAGATGGTTAGCTTAAGTTTACCCAACTGCTGGCATCGGAACACTTATTTGTTTATGACCATTGTTTGCCAAGAATTTGGCTTAGATAGTCGCTCCCGAAGATGTCTGCAATTGTTCGTCTTTCAAGTCGGAGTTGTTGATCGGCGGTATTGACAGGTGTTACGATATTATTATAAGCATATTAAATGTGGTACTTAAGCCAGGTATACTAGTTCAAGCCATGCACAAATTATGGGCAAATATACGCAGCTGTTTCTGTCGAATTTTGGTTTATTTGTCGCACTTGTTTGCAGAGAATTTACTGCGATCGGCTTGGGGTGAGGTGAGCCACACGTGCGGGGCTTTTTGAACTTTGAACATATGTTCAAAACTAGTTCAGATTGTGTTTATTTAAGGAACTTTGGCTTTGACAATAGCTATTGTAGTTTGAAAACTTTTTAAAGTCAGCCTAAAAGTATGGTGAATAATTCAAATTTTGCTTAGCTAAAAAAACGTGTTCTGTTGCACAATTCTAGGCCGGTTTTCGTATTAACTTTGGTATAATTTTCATAGCAAATTTCTTTAACTAAATTAAACCAATCTTATATATTGTTGTTCCCTATAAATACTTTCCAAACTTTTACATTTTTAATTTAAATTTTACCCATAAAAACTCAACATATTTTGGAATGCAATTTATCAAAGTTTACTGAATAAAGTTTACAAACGGTAATTTTTTGTATTATTTTTCAGTGAAAACCTAAATGTCCTGAGTTTCTTAGCCGGATCTTCTCTGGCGCTTCCTGTTAGCTCGAATCCTGGCCCTTTTTTGTTTTGACTTCCTAATTTTTTGCAAGAACTCTCGCCTTCTTTTTTGTCTGGCCGCTTGTGCAGCACTTGTTCCCGTCGACACCGAGGATGCCGAGTCGCTGGACAGGCTGCTCTCAGATAAGGTGGACGGTGTTACCGAAGCAACGGTGGAGCTTGAGCTTGAACTGCCGCTCGCGGAGGTGGATGAGGAGGAATCTGCGACTGCGGTAGAGGACGTAGCACTTGAATCGGTGGTGGACGGCGACGAGCTATCCACCCAGGACACCAGGGCGAAGAGGCCCAATAGTAACCAGCACCAAAAGAACACAGCCCTCATCGTCAGAAGAATGCGATTCAATACAATAATTTCCAATTTCAAATGCAGCGCTTTTTATAGCTCCAAGAGCTCTGTTTGCACTCAAAACCACCTCTAATTAGTCCCGAATTTATGCAGCTTGGCTCTTTGTTAGACACATAATGCACTTTATTTGTTATTTGCAGATAACCCCTTGGGCCAGACTCTAACGCAAATAAATGTGTGTTTTAAATAGAATATAATTTGTTTAACTCGCATTTGAATTAAAAATAAAAACATTTTGAGTGCTTTTTGCGTGTATTAATAATGGCTATGTAGCTTTGCGTGAGAGTTTAAACAATTTTTATGACTGCTAATGAGTGCTGTTTTTTTCGTTGTTTTTGTTTTTATAATTATTATGACGTCACATTTTACACCGAAGCGAAGCGAGAACAATGAGCCAGGTGAGGGAGTATATTTGATATTCATATTTTCACAGCTTTTATATACCATATATTTTGAATCCACTGACCAGCCCCGACTTTGCCTGGGCTTAGTTTGCGCCGATCAGTGATCAGACTAAGCCATGGCTTTCTCCAGCTCTCTGCTGCTTTTTCTCGGATTTATTTCAATAGCTGACATTGCAGTGAGTTTTAATGAAATTAATCTACGGATTTAAGTTAATTTCATGGTTTCTTTGTCAGCTTTCCATATGTGTTGCTCCAAATCAGTGCATTGTTGATGTGAGTATACTAAACCGTAAATGTTGTATTAAAAATAAATGCATTTATTGGTTTTGCATAAAAAATTAATTACCGACGCAATTTATGCAAAGTTAAATTTAAATTTAAATTTAATAAATATATTTAAAATATGAATTTTTAAAGTATTTGGTTGTTTTTCCAACAATCTTAAATTAAACAAAACAATCTCTTGTATCCCAATCCCAAAGATTGCGGATACAATCGCCCAGGAAAAATATAATGATGTTATAGACAAATACGAGAAGGTGAATATTAAAATACGCGGCAGGCCGCTTGGGTGAGTTATAATTATTGACCAATTGGCTTTTCATTGACATTTTCTTCCCGTCGACAGTTTGCACGGCAAAGAAATTAGTGGTGGCATGAAATTGGAGGAACACTTGGTGTTCCATTACGTGGACCACACGCTGAATGACGTTATCCAGTCCTGTGCGTTTGTGGTGTCCCACCGTTCCGACGACTGTGAGGGCATTCGCCTCTACTGTTCCAGCTTCCTGGCCAACCCACCACGCCCATTGCTAGACCTGGAGCCCCTTACTGTCTGCGGGGATGAAGTCCGGGTGGGAAATGAAGAGCCAGAGACGGGAACGGAACCGGAAGTGGAGGCGGTAACTGAAGGAACCCCCAAAACTGGTCGGCCGACGGAGGCTGATTCGACGAAGCCACCCGACACGGCAACCTCGTCTAAATTTAGAATGTTTAACTGATTTCGCTGAGTATAAGCTGATTTATAAAGTTTTTTTTTATTTACAAATAAATTAATAAATAAAACTTAGAAACTTTAAAGCCTTTAAAACTATTTAATAGATAACTTAACCCAAATTATTAAAATTTTTATGATATTATAATCGATTTATAACCAAAGTTATTGTCATTTATCACCATTTTGTACCTCTACTTTATGCACTTTGAACAGCATTAATTTCCATATTTTAATAATTTCCTTAACACCAAGCTTAACCAAATGATAATAATAATATTTCACATTTAAATATACATATAAATGTACCCATTTTTCATATTAAATTGTTGACTATTATCAAAGCCATTGAGATTACGTATACGACTAGTGGGCATATTATTCTTATTATTTTTGCTTATTTTTAATATTTGTTGTACTTGTTTTATTAAATATTTTTAATAATAAAAACAACAGGAAATATTCAGAAGAGCTTATTAGGAAATTGCGTTTACGACTAGTGGGCATAATGTAGGAGGAAATTATGCCCACATTATGCGCAATCTCATAATAAGCTTTTCAAATATTTTTCTTATTTTTATAATAAAAAATATTAAAAACAAGTCGTATACGAGAGATTGCTTATACTGGTGGGTATAAGGCATATGAAAATTTTGGCAACTAGTCGTATACGTAATTTCCATAGCTTTCCCAAATATTCCAAAGGGAAAACAAATTTAAAAATTAAATCAAGGAAAGACAATAAGGAAATTATAATAGATTATAATAGATAAAAAATAAGTGAACTAACTTATTTTTTCGTATTCCATGATTTAAATTACCATATATTTAACGATTGCGTTAATTTCTGGTTATAAATTAATTATTAAAAAAACTCGATTTGTTTTTAATTACGCCCAAGAGTATACCCGCTCTAATTAACTTCATACTAACATTTTTCCTTGGCCGTTCAATGTCACGGCTTCCCAGCGATTCAGTTGGGAAGCTATGGCAGCAACAACTATGCGGCTTTTAGCCCAACAACTGATGGCCAACAGACTAGACCTGGCCAAGTCCGGCGCCTGCGCTGAGCCGCGATTGTACAGTGGTCTATAAAAATATTTAAAAATACGAATTTTCAAGATGATAATAAAAAAAAAAAACAAAAATAGTTCAATAAAACATTTGTGTAACAAAATATCCGGGAATAATTTAAAATGTTTGTGTAAGATTCCGAGAAAAATATGAGTATATTTATGAACTTATTGTATTTATAATTTGTAATAAAAATTTGTAATATTAGTTTTCAATCATAATTTCAGTTTAATAAAAATAAAAAATGAATCACTGTTCTCCTCCGAAATGCGTCTGAGAATTCTCTCTTGGAGAGTCAGACATTAGAGAAAACGGGAGCGAGCATAGCTTGCGCCAAATAATAGTAAACAAAGCCCAGCTGCTGCTGCCGGCGTCGCTGCCCCGAGCCGCTGCGACGGTAACTCGCGGCCTGAACCAGAACCAAAAACTCAGTTGTTAACTGGGCGCCAAGGCGAACTGGAGCAGCAAAACCGAAGCGCAGAGCCAAAAAAAGCCTCTTGCAGCCCCCAACAGCAACGGCAAAGCGTGCTGCCACAAATAGAGAGAGAAAGAGAGCGCCGAGAGAAAGCGCGGAGAAAGCACTGAAAGAGAGCGTAAAGCGTGGCGTTCTTCAATAGATTTTCCATTTCCCGCACAGAATTATCTCCCTGTGTGTGCGCTCAGTGCTAAAGTTGTCGTCGTGCTGCGAAGCTCGTGTGGGCAAGGCAAGGCCGCCGTTCATCGAGATACGCCCACCCACCGCCGCCGTCGCCACCCAGAGTCGCCCCCTTTGGCCACGCCTCCCGCCCAGCAGCTGTGAGAGAGTGAAGTGCGTGCCGCCGTCGCCGCCGGTTGTAAAAATCTCGCAGGACATCGCAGGCCCCGCAATATATACAAGTTTTGTATATACTTTTTTGCATAATATTCGAACAAAATCGAATGGTAAAACGAAACAGTTGAGTGGCGCGTAAATATCGCGATATATTTCGAGTATTTCCAGTGTCGAGCCAAGCAATTTGCCTATGTTGTAACTGTTGTTTCAATTCACAATCCAAATCCAAAACCAACGCAAAAACCTCCCCCCGAAAGTGCCCCAATCTCCGTAGTCCGCACCCCGCGCGTATCAGCAAAGCGCCAGCGCGTGTTATCAGCAAACGAAACGCGACAAAAACACAGAAACCGCAAAAACACAAAAAGCCAAAAAAACAAAATTGAAATAAAAGTAAAATAAAGAAAAAGGTACAAATTCAAATACAAATGAAACAGAATGAAAAGAATGAATGTAAATGTGAATGCATTTGTATTTAGGTGAGTAGTTTTTACTATTGTGTCCGCGTTTGTGCATTGAAAAAAATTAAGGGGAAAACATGAAAATGTATTAAAGTAGTTAGAGAAAAATGTATGCAAAATAATATATATTAAGCATTATTATAAAAATAAAATTGTCATATAAACCACATAAAATTCAAAGTAAAACTCTTAAACTATTATTAAAATAAATGCTTCTTCGTTTCCCTATATATAAATGTAATTCCAAGATAAAATTAAAATTCAATAGAATTAATTATTAATTACATCAAAATAATATTTCCATCCATTTCCATTTAGATAATATAATTTAAATTTTTAATTTGTTCAGATCCCAATCAAATAAATATTTATTAATTCTTTATACAAAAATATATAATTGTTTCTCTTTAAATTTAAGTCTTTCTTATAATGATATGATGTTGTATGAATATATATTCCTTTTTAAAACATCCTGTACATGTTCCATTTTATTATTAATTTTTACTCAAAAGATTAACCTAAACCACCTCAATTCATTAGCTATTCCCTCAGTGCAGGGCCTTAAGTGTATCTGTGTGCCTCCAGCTCAGCTGAGTGCTGAGTAAACAAACCAACCAAAGCCAAACAGAGACCCAAACACAAATACTACCGCACCGCAAAAACACACAAACGCACACTGGCGCACTCACACAATTATTAGCGTTACCCCAAAATCCCCCAGAAATGTGCGAATTATAAAATATTTTACCCTTGAATGTCATATGTATTAGTTGTTGGAGGTGGGGTGCATGCGACTATAGAGCTCTACTTTTTAGCAACTTTTGAGTACTCGACGGATGCTGGGATCAGCGGGTATACTCGATATTTGACAAAGCTTCTTCTGAGGGTAAAGAATTCACTGAATTTCACATTTGTAATCGGATTATGAGGATAAAAACAGAAGGATTTAAGCAAAATGTTATAAAAATAGCAATAAAGAGATTAACAGATTGATGAAATACAGATTGGATAAGTACAATAATTGGATGATACTAAATGAAAATAAATTTTAAAGATATGTTTAAACTTCAAGTAAAATGTTACAGATACTTCTTAGAGATATCATTGTCAAATACTTTTATAAATTCTTTATATTTCGAAAACATTATAAAATAATTTATAAATCCTAAAATATATTTGAATAATTTGGTTTCATACCTAATCATGGTTTCTGGCTAATATTTTCTCAGTATCTTGGAGTCGTTACAATATATTACAACCCCTTGGTACTCAATTCCTAGCCGAATCGCCCCATGGGGAACCGTAAGCAAGAACTCAGCATTGCCCCAAAAAAACTTTCCTGTGACGTGCGATGCCTAACGCAAATTATTTGAGAGCTGCTTCAGCGCATTTTAGCCGCTTTCCCCGATTTTCTCGATTTTCTTGCTTTTCTCGCGCGCAATTTTCTTCTCGGCCGCCCTTTTGGAGACCCGCCAAAGTGTCTGTGAAATCCATTAAGTTTTGTTTTCGTCGTTTTTTTTTGGTGCTGTATTTTTTATGAACAACATTGACTTTGTCAACGGTTCGTTCGCCGACACCCGCTTTTTCCCCACCACCGGGTCCGCCACGCACTTTTCCCAAACAGCAACTGTCTGAGCAAGTCTTTTATTTTATTTTAATGCCCTCACTTTGGCCACTCCACGGACAGCTCAGCTCAGCTTCCCCTTTTGGGGAGAATTTTGAAAAAAAGAAGACAAAAATGTTGTCAAATTTATTGACTTACTTTTGTTGGTGCTGTTGCCATTGTATTATCCGGCTTTATCCGTCCGCTGACGTCTCTTTGTTGGCCAAATTCGTCACACCAAACGAACGTGACCGCCGTCGAGACAAGTTATTTCAAATTGAACAGGAGGCTTTAAGGGTCATAAACTCGGCTCTTGACAACTTTCGAGAACTCCAATTAGGTTAATTATCGACCTGGCATTGTGACATGTGGGTGTGTTTTCAGGAGTCCAGTCTAGAGAGCACTTCTTGATAATGTGTGGGCTATTAAGGTTTTATTATTCTGGAGATAATGTTCAGGGGCTTTTATATTACCTGAGAACTGTTTAGAGGATTTATTTTGAGGAAAAAGAGCTGGTGTTATTTAGGGGTTTTATTAATGTTTATTTAAGAATTAATAGCTTTAAATATTACCAAAAACTTTTACATTTTTATAGTTTAATACCTACAAAGTAAGCTACCTGCCGAATCAGTTAAAATTTGTATTAAAAACAAAACATTAACGATTTGCATGATTAAAGTATAATAAAAAAAATAAATATGTGGGTTTTCTAAATTATAAATACTTTTTTAAACCTATTATCATAGCTTTAAACGAATTTTAATTAAATATATTTAAATATACACTTTAAAAAAGCTTCAAGTGTATACCAAATCAACTAACAATTACTCTAGTAGCTCCTCCGTATATCGCAAAATAATAAGATTTCCTTGTTTATCCTCTAGAATCACCGAGATTTATTTTACATTTGCTTTTCGGCAACCCTCGCATCCAGATTATTAGGGATCCCGTCGTCGCTAAACTGTATTAGCTAAATGTTCGTGAAGGACCCAAAGTAAATGTGAACGAAGGACCTCACTAAAAGCTTTCAAAGTGCCGCCACCACACCTGTCTTTAGTTTTCCGGCTGGCAATCTCGTGGGATTCCCCCTGCGTTGTGTTGTGTTTTCTGTGTGTTTGTGTTTTTAGGATCCCTTTCTGAAGGAGAAGGTTAAGGTCGCGCGGATTTATAGTATAGTATATATGATGAGGTCCCGATTTTTCGGAGGCCGCGCTTATAAATAGCCCTCGTTCTCACCGATTATCCTTTGCATGCAATTTTCCTCGGTGTTTCTTTGCTCTTCCCTGTTTCGCTCTGTTTTCTTCCTCTCCGGTTTCTTCTTCTTTGTGGGCCTGGCACGTGCCTGGGCATCGAGGAAATGCGGGAAGGAGTGCGGCGGCGAATGGAGAGTTTTTCGTATATTTCGGCCATCCGAATAGACCACACTTTGCTTTTGGCCATGTTTATGGCGTCTGCCGCTGACTGACGTTCATTGGCTTTTGTGCGGATATTTGTTTCTGTTATTGTTCCTCGTGTCCTTCGTCCTTCGTATCCTGCGTGCTCCTTGCTCCGTTCGCCATCATTGGCCATAAAACGGTGTCTCCGAGAACATTTCGCTGGTCGCGTCGGCTTCCGTGGCTGCGGCTATAACCTTGTCCCAATCCTGCATACTCCTTCGTCCATATCCTTCGAAGCCCGGCAACCTTTGGCCCATTTTCCCAAGTTTATTTTGTTCCACAAATTCTTTGGCATTCTTTGCATTTCATCCTGCTTTTCTCCGTCGCTATCTCCTCCCTTGCCTAACTTTATTTCATCAGCAATTCATTTATTTAAGCGCCGCGCGCCTTGGAGAAATTCATTTTTGTTTATTGATTCATTTGAGGGCAAAGCACAGACAGAGACAGAGACGGAGGCAGAGGGAAGTCCTAGGAAAAGGCGAAAAAGGACACATTCCCGCAGCTAGAACTGACACTAATTCGATTTGTTGCTTTCAAAATTAGGTCCAGTTATAAATCCAAGTCTACTTAATTACATTTGGCCGCTCACTTGGGACAATTTATGCCTCACAAGTCCAATTATGATGCCTCTTGTTAAATTGAGCAGAAGAAGTGGCTGCCATAAAAGTCCTTTAACAAATTGGAAATATATACATATGTATGCCATGAGATGTATCGAAGACGATCCCAGACTTTTTGTTTTTTCTATAAATATGTAATATAAATAGATCTATTTAATAAATCTTGATAATATTTATAATTAAAAGAATAAATGAATAGTAAACAATTAAAAGTTTAGTAAATATAATTTATAATTTTCCAACTTTAAATTAAAGCCCCCAACTAATAAAAATCTTCCTCAATTTTCTTTACAGATAAAATCCTCCCACTACTTGTAAACAAGAAGATATTGGTAAGTCACATTACGTATACGCAGGGTAGACCTTTCAAATCGTTCACAAACTAAGTAAACAAACTCGAAAGAAACAGAAAAAAGTATAGAGAAAGATCTATTTATACCTGCCACGGCAAATGATAGTTGAAAACTTTCGACACAGCTGCGAATTGTTGCAAAATACTATTCGTTATCGAAGACGGATGACACGAGCACGTCTCCGATTCGTTTTTATTTTTATAAATTTTATTTTAAAGTTTTTTTTTTTGTTGGAAATCAACCTGCACGTTTGCTAGAAATCTGGCTCCGCTGCAGCTGTCATCAGACTTTTAGCTGCCGTTTCCAGAAGGAAGCGCCACCGATGATGATGGGATGAAAAAACAACCTTCATAGAACGAAATTGGGGGAAAAACTTCATCGTTAGCCGTTTTGTGCGGCGCTTATCCGTCTTAGCCACTTTGAATCGCGCTTCTGCCGCCACTCGGCGTTATTTTTTCGCAAAGTTTTTGGCCACGTTTACTTGGCCCGTGCCTCTGGTTCCTTAGCGGCTGCGGCTTTTTGCCGGAAATAACACACGAAGCCAGTGGAGATAAAGGGTATGTGTATGCAGAGCAAAAAAAAAGTCAAGAGGAAGTTTTTTATATTCAAGAATTTAATTTATTTTTGACATATTATAAATTGGGAAAGCCAACAAAATGTAGGTCGCCAAAAAGTATTTGGCGGTAGTAAAGATACTTGTTTCTTTCCTTAAACTAGGATTAGATCAATTTTTATTTAATTATAATTTTATACTAATTTTATTATTATAATTTATATTTATATTACATTATTTTGTATATTTTTTATAATCCTTTATTGTACCCAAACAAATTCTTCTTAGTTCAGCATGAAAGGAGTTTCATAGAATTCTAGGAAGATTTAATAAAAGTATTTTGGATTAAATTCTACCTCAAGGTAAACTAGAGTTGCAAAATTCTGCGGCACACTTCCTGCGGATTATAATCTTTGCAGATTTTTTTGTGACTCGCCTGAATGTTTCTTAACTTAATTCTCACTGTGGATCTTGTCTGTGGCTCCTAGCTCGGGTTTTTGCCCGCTCCCATGGCGAAAATTATTGTCTGAGGTTCTGTCGTTGTCCCTACCAACGCATAAATTTGACTGTCCCACATGTCCTGCCTTTGCCGTTCGCCTTTTGCCTTTCGTTCCATTTTTTTCTCTTCAGTTTTTCTCCTCCTTTATCCTTTTTTTTCCTTCTTTAGCCTATGTGCTCGCATATCGCGTTACCGCTCTTTGTATTTCTTTCCTTTTGTTTTTCCAGCTATTGTTGGGTCGCTGCCTTTTAGTTTTTGCAACGCTTTCTTGTTCTATTTTTAGCACAACACTTTTATTTTGGTTGATAATTCTTTTTCTGGTATTTGCGGGGCTCGACCCGTTGCGGTTGTGGGCCAAACCCGAATTGTTTACAAAATACGAATTTCCAATTAAAAGCTTACGGTTTTGCTTTGCTCTCGACTCACCAATGGTATCGATTATATAATAATAAACTGGCCGGGCCACGTGGCGCCTGAACTTGCCACGTAATTACACTTTCATGTGGACACAAGTGCCACAGTCGCCCCCTGAAGGTAATTACAAATAATTTTAATAACATAGATTACGCATACGCCGCGTGTGACACTCGACAGTCAGTGAAAATATAGGTCATGGCACGATAAACCAAGTGATTAGATTTTGTTGAAGTTTCAATTAATTTAGATTAATTGGGTTTATATGTATTTGGTGGTATTACAATTCGGCGAATGAGTATTAAGCTTGATTTTTAGCTTGAAATGATATGCTTTAAAATGGTTTTCATTGACCAAAATATAATTCTGCTTGTTTTCTTAATTTAAAACTTGTTTAAAGCTACCCGAACCAGGTAATTGAACTTAATTTAGTATTCTAAACAAATTTTATTGTGAATTTCAATTTATGAACGCACTTTATGGGAATCAAACGTCGGCTTTATGAATATTCAATATATAAAAAGTAAATCTCACTCGCTTGGCCATACAATTATTTTAATAATATGCTAAAATAGCAAATCACCGCAGAATATAACATATATTTTTGGTCTATGGTAAATATAGATCAAACAATTTTGACTTTCTTAAATAAATTCATTTATTTAGATATAAATGTTAATGATTTTTGTTTAATTACTTGAAAATAATCATTTCTACATTTTCCATTGCCGCCAAAAATCCTCTATTGCTAGAATATCCTTCCACAAATATCATTTATCATAGAGATAAAACCTTTGACTCTTCCTTAATGCCAAAATATTATATTTTCATGCTCAAAAATTGTGCAAAGCAGCGTATTTAAGCCGCTGGAAAAACAGGTTTTAATTAAACTGAGAGTTGAGTTAATCTTGAAAGTGAAAATGTTCACTTTGATGCCCACACACACACGCGTTCGAGCAGAGACTCAATTACTTAGCCTGACTTTTGAGGGCCTCCTAGAGCTGCCAAATGGTTAGCCCCCATTTGTGGGGCACGCCCACGCAGGGCTCGGGAGGAGGGGAGCACTGTGGAGCTGGAGCTCCTTTTGGGCACCCAGTTCGCCAGTGACCGAGCAGCGACGGCATAATTAAATTATTCCACAACAATTGCCGCTGGAACAAGAGTCGCTCGTTGAGTTAATTTGCGACAAGTCGAGGTGGCGATGCCGACGATTTTACCAAGTTTTTCACTGCCCGTTGGTCTGACTGTTGGTCATTTGCCAGGACGAGTGGGCGTTTGGTCGGCGCGGTCTGAACTTTGCGCAGAAAAGGATTAATTAGGATTAAAAGTGTGTCGAGTGGCCGACAAAAGCCCAGAACGGTTAGCCCCCTCAACTACAAAGAGACCAGTTCTTATGGTGGCCTCAAAAAAGCGGAAAACTCTTAAGACAGTGCTGTCAGTATATCCTTTTTTGGTGTGAGAGTTTTTCATGAAAATTGTCGGGGATATATTAATATTTATTTATCTTGAAAGGAAAATTCTTTGAAATTCCTTTTAAAACTATTTAAATTAGGAACACAGATGAGAGTCTGACACTTTTATATTTATTTTAAAGGGAAATTAAATTCTATAACAATAACAATTTAAATTGCTATGAATATTAAATTTAAATCTCATAATTTTGATATCCCAAGTTGGTCCTTTTTCTAGCTTTTTTCTTTAACGATTGTTTTGCCTTGTTTTTCTCAAATTGGTTTATTGGCATCACTGCTCAGGGGAAAAATAAGGAAAAGCGCAAAAATAAAAGTGGCTCAAAGATGCTTTCCGACGGATGGCGGTTGGTAATCGTGCGGCATAAATAAGTCAACCAGAGTTGGCCAACAACTTCAACTTGGCTGCCCAATGATGGCGATGATGATGATGATAATGATGACGATGATGATGATTGCTCATTTCATGCATTCCGCATTTAATTAACATAATTCAATTTAATTCTTGATTTCGTGTTCGGCGGCTGCCGGTTTGTGTTTCGCTCTTGCATTTAAATGAATTTAACATAAATTACAATTTAATACACAGGCTTGATTACTTTTTGCATTGGCTTGTTCATATTAGTGGCCTGTACGATAATAAATTTAATGCCAATTTAAAAATTGGCTTAACTCGTTCTGAATCCCTCAGTACTAACCAAATTCAATTAGAACTAACAGCATTTATTATGGGCCAGGCGAGCGTGCTAAAGTTCTTGACCTGGCTTTCAGTGTAATGATTTCGAGTGCATGTCAAAGCTGAAACTGAAATTGGAATCAATTGTATTTTGCTGAACAGCACCGGAATTATTCAATAGCAATAAATAAATAGGTTAAGCTGTCAAATCCACATTGCCATCTGTCCTTTCCCACGACCAAGTATTGATCCTTTTAAGCGTATCCAAAACTACAGGGAGATAGCATTTGTCACGGCCTATCGATGTCCCAAAACTGTGTCTCTACTAATCTAATGAAATCATTTTCATTTCCATTTTGCTGACATTAAAGTTTTTAAAGCCACTCCGAACCCTTTTTGCGCCCTCGACCTTTTTGGCCAGAACTGCCTGCGGACACTAAAAACTGCCAGTGATATTAGTTAATGCCCTGCTGCGGTCGTCCATGCGGAATTGTTATTATTTAAATGGCCTATTCATTCCGGTCCCCCCTTTTTTTTGAATGCAGGGTACAGTGGCTGTACTCTCTTTTTCTGAGATAAATATTAAAATACTCTATTATTAAATGAAATATTATAATTTGGATAAAATTACTTTACTTGTATTATTTTCAAGGAAAACGGGACAAGTTTTCTTTCTTATTTGCAGTTTTATGCTACCCCATAAAAACTCTTTAAATATGTTATATATACTTTTGTTTCACTGAAGTAAAAATTGAAATAGAAAAATGATATTTGAAGAGATTATTTTTCATAAATTTTCTCAGGCCAAAAGTTCCCCAAAACTATAGAGTATCAAATCTATTCAACCGGCTCTTTTTGGCCAAACTGCAGAACGCATTTGTTTGGCCAACAAACTGAGTGGAAAAAACTTTTAACTAAAACGAGAGGCGGTCCAAAGTATACGCAAACATGTTAGCCAGCACACACACCTACACCAAACACACACCACACACACCGCACACACACGATTTCAGCAGGATATGATGCTGAAGCTGGGCTGCAAAACGGTGGATTGTACGTACGCGTACTAGAAAAGTTGAAAATTGTGAAATGTAAGCAAATTGTATGAGCCAAGAGAGATGTGAGCAGATAATAATGTCCTTAGAAATGGCAGGGAGGGAAGGAGAGTAAGGAAGCAGACTTCATGTTAGTGGGAAAATTTCCGGCTTTTTAGCCACGGTTTTGGGGCGAAAGTACCCGACTTCCAAGCAAATGCACACGAATGTATGAATATTTCATTTGGCAAATGTTACTAAATACATAAGCCAGGCCGCAGGACATGTCTCTCTCATCTTCGTTCCGCCAACAAATCGGCAAAAGGACATGTGTAAAGTGTCGATGTGGGTGAGCCAAAGCGAGTGCTTTGCGTGTGTGTGTGTTTTTGTGCTCTGCGGTTTTGCAATTGAAGAAGAGTCCTTGCCTCTGTTGCCACTAGAGATGGCAGAAAAATCGTCATTTTAATAGGATTTTAGATTCAATTTAAATTATATACATCCGCAGCCTAATAGATTCTGATTATCGGTTTATAGACCTAATTTAAAATTATTGCTTCATGTATTGAATTTTCGATATTTCAGCTTTAATTTAGATATGATACTAACCACGATAGGTTTGCCAATATGAGTATTTATGCTCATTATATTAAAAATGCTTCTCCGATAAACATGCATCCCTAGTTTCGACATGCTTTGAGCCGAGTCTTTTGCCGTCTCCTTGGGCTGCCATAAACGATTCCCGCTGTTTATGCTGAAAATCTATGCCACATTAGTTCGTTGCCATCCCCGTTCACGTTCATGTTTGTTGTCGTTCTTCGTCGTTGTCGTTGTCGTTGCCGTTGTCGTTTTGTTTCGAGGGTCATGTTTTTGCCTTTGCCCCCGTTGTTGCGCTTTTGTTTGGCCCATGTGCTTGGCTTTTTGTGCCTTTTGCCGCTGAAGAGCGCTTGAGGTTGCCAGCCAGAGTGAACAGGAAGCCAAGACAGACAGCCAGACAGTCGGTGGGACAGGCAGTTAGACATTTAGTCAGAATGAGGGTGAAATAAAGGGATACGCACACTCACAGAAAAAGGAGTATGAAATGCGACCTAAATCAGACCATTTCGTACTTAATTACTGTGTTTATGCAAAGCCCATTTGGCCAAATCGTTTCAAGAAAAGCTGTCAAAAAGAGCTTACCAAATTGTCCTTAAACCCAAGGGCATTTCCAGGCCGTTCTCTGAATGTGTGGGCGGAATTTTGTTGTTCAAGAATATATTATTACTTAAGTGTAGTTGAATTTTAAATAAAGAATATTATTGTTTGCTTTATTTATATTATCTTTGCTTGTTTATAAATAAAAATGTTTTTTTTAAGAACAGCTTGAACGGTTTTATTAAAATTCTTACTCAGCTTTGAAACTACATATATATATTTATTAAATACAATTTTTAGTTGAGCTCTCGAATATTTTAATTACTCTTAATTTTTTCCAAGTGCCGTCACAGTTATAAGCAGATACCTTTTTGTGGACACAAATGGGACAAAAGAGCATCGGCGTAAGCGTAAGCGGCCATAAACATGTTTCCAACAACATGCAACAATGTTCATGTAATTATGCGGCCCGAGCCTGAGCCTGAGCCCGGAGTCCTTGTCGTCAGGCAGCTCATGTTGATGCTTAACTCCGCTCCGGTTTATATCCTTGTTCCGTGTTCCGGCCATATCCTGCAGGCTGCAAGTGGCTCCAAGTTGAGTTGAGTTATTATCTCGACCAGGCGGCAGGTGTGTTTGTGTTGCGTTGTGAACACCTGAACAACCCAAGCTCGTATGGCAGCCATAGTATGTAGTAACAGCTTGGAAACTTTGAGCTAATTAATAACCGTAATTAAGTTGACTTAATCTAAATTGCCAGTTTTTATATTGTTGTTTTGAAAGAGAGAGATGAGCCACAATGTGCGATTAATGTCGGCCATCAGCATTAACTTTCTCACCAGCCTCACTTAACAGGTCCTAAAAGGCAACTTAAAGACAATACGAAATGCAAATGTTGAAGACGCCACAGGCATAGGCATAGGCATGGCACACACTGAATATAGAGAGTGCTCTGCGCACAGCCATAAATTGCCGATAAGTATTCAAAGCCATCGTTATTTCATTGCCGACTGCAAATCATGGGATTCCCGTTCTCTCTCGAGGACTTGTTCTCGGCACAGCACCGCTGCTGCTGCTGCACACGTTGCGTATGAGCAATTAAACGAAAAACCGTCCCACATCACGTATACGCCATGTGACACTAGTTTTTCGTGTTTAATTACCGCTTTTATGGCACCGAATGGGCACGAGAACCGATTCGCGACCACATTAAACCAACAAAAGATGACTAACGGGCAGTTCTTCGAGGACGCGTGCCATAAAAACGAAATTAATTACTCCCGAGGAAAACGGGAACTTTTCGGGGGTGGGGGAAAATGGCCAAATGCGATGGCCCACAAAAGTATGCAAGAAGTATTGGATAAACTTTAAGGCTCCATCGGACGGACAAGTTCAAGGTGCGTGAAGGAGGTAAAACGATCGAGGTGATGGCATGGAGGGATATCATAAAAGCGAAAGAAATATTGCCTTTACTTGAGAACACACACACATACAGAAAATACACCCACGGACCACACAGGAGCAGCGCCAGCAGCAACAGAAACAAACATAAGCAACAATAAACGTGTGCATAAATTTCGTGTCGAGCTGCGATGTGCACGCAATGCGGGGCGGGGGCTGAAAGGGGGTCTAAAAATGGGTGGAAAACCGGAAGGGGGGCTAAAAAAAGGAATGGCGTCAGCCAACATTTGAATAGCACGCACACACGCACATGTCTCGTCGTCTGTCTGTACAGTGGACACTCGCCTAGGAAGTCGTTAAAAGGATATAGCTTTAATTTGATTTGGATATAGGAATGGGGGGTCAAGAAGAGCGAGTTTCTGGGCAAATTCTTTAACTAAAAATACTGCTAAATCAAAGTTAATAATGGATTTCAGATTATAAATCGAAATACAAAGACAAATGTCTATAATTTAAATTTTTTCTGATTGAATCTATTCATTTTGTTCAAAAGAAAGCCATGTTCAGGTAATAATATATTGTATTTGATAATAAAATAACATTTTTAAAGGCCAAGGTCGGCTAGGAGAATCAAAAAATAAATTGTATTTATTTCCAAGTTTAGAATTTATATTTCTCCATTTTCATAATTCAAGATCCTTGTAATAAGCCTGGATCCTTATAATAAAACACATGGTTGATTTTAGGCTTCATCTTCACAATTAAATTCAAGATACTCCCTTCGTAATGCCATCAAAGAGTGCCAACTGTATCGGCACAATAGTGTTATATTTTGTTTACGTGTTGTTTGCTTTTCCATTTTACTTTGCGCTTGTTATCGTCACTTCTGGATTCAATCAATCTTCCTTCTGCGGCAGCAACTCCAACACGCACCAGCCGCCAGCTGAGTGCCACTCTCAGTCTGAGTCTGAGTTTCGTTCGCATAAGGGGAAACAAATTCCGTCAAGCAACCAAGCAAGCAAGCCTGCCACGCGGCGTATGCGTAATGTGTTGATATTTGATACACATCTTGTCACTTTAAAGGGGAAATGCCGCGGCAGCGGTAATTTCGACCTTTGCTTGCCCCCAAGCAGGGCAAACAAGAGATACTAATCTATTAGCTGCTAATCGTTTATCCATATGTAAATTGACTGCCCAAAGGCCAATCATCATCGGCATAGCACAGCACAAGCGCAAATATTGAACTTGTGTAGGTGGAAGGAAGCCATTGCTGGGACAAGGATAAGCTTCCTTTTCTTCCATTGCCGCAAATATGTGTGTGTTTGGGTTGTGTAAGAGACATTGCCAAGAAATGTGCACAGAGAAAATATTGGAATATTTCTATGGTTTTTTTGTTTAAATAATTTATCAGAGTTTTAGGAAAATATGTTTTTAAAAGAAAATAAAACATGTAAGTCTTCTAACTCTTTTGCCTTGAAGGGAGACTTAAATAAGAATGATTTAGTTCTTAGTTAAGAATGTTTTAATTCTTATTTTAAAGGTTAAAATAAAACTTTTAGTTTTAAAAATCCACAGAAAATATTTACAAATAATTTTATATCTTCTATTGACTGTCAAATATTTTAACTCTTATTTTTATCTTCAAAACTCTAGTCTTTTAATTATATTTACAATTTCGAAACATATTTTTCGCTCTGTGGTAGTGTAAGACATTCTTTGTAGCGCTCAACTGCCGCCTATTCATGTTGCTAGCCAATAAAATCCGATACTCCCTCAAACCGCCTATAATGCCCGGCAATCAATCTGTGACCCGCCACAACATTATGGAACGTAAATCATAAAAATTGCACACACTCAAGGCAAATGTGCGAGCTGATTTTCTTAGAGCGTACAATTTACTTGTAGTTTTTTTCCACTACCCTATCCCCAATGTTCAGAGCTCCAGACACGGAAAAAATAATGACCGCGACATGAAAAAAACTAAGCTACTCCTCAACTCAACAAAATGGTGATATTTTAATATTCACTATTATGCTTTTCTTTAGCCATGGCATAGAGCGCTTTTGGAGCGTACAAATTGAAATTCTTGTTTAGTATAAAAGCCATTTTCATTTCATTCATAGTTGATAATGTCATTGAAGCACAGAGTAGCCGGCAGTCAGCAGCCAGCGAGCCTCGCATAAATAGTTGTCGTTGCGGTTGGCCAACGGGGCGTATGAATAATATTTCTGCGGCCATATGTAACCAAAATAAGAAACCAAGGAAGCGAAAAGTCTATTTCTGGACTCTGGCTGACCGCATTTATAAGTTTAGAAGGAAGAAAGCGTAACGCTTGGCAAGTTTTCTATAGAAAATATATATCATTTTACTCCAAGGAAGCGAGTCTATACTTTTTACTTACCAAAAAGCCCCTTAAAGTCGGCACTCTGCATGTGCTCTGCATCGATGGGAAAACCGGATACGGATTCGCCAGAGTGTGGCCTGGGGGAAATGCAAACAACCGAGAGCAGCAGATTGTAACATTGTCGGCTGCCAGCAATAACATTTGCGAAATGCATTGCGAAAAACAAACGTTTTGATATTACATTGAACATCGGAGGGAAGGCAGAGGAGTGCCTCTGGCGACTGGCTGGAAATGAAATCAATTTATGCCACAATCAATTCAAAAGTTGTGTGTATTTTGCGTACTGATTTGCGACACGTCGGGCATTTTAATTGAGTTTTCCTATCGCCACGAGAATAGAATAATTTTCAATACAAGCAAAGTCAGTTGGGCGAGGGGGAAGGAGAGTTGGTAAAACGTACGATAAATATGCAAAACGCGAACGTTTCATATTTTTCAAGAGCAGGAACGCTGAACAACTCCTGTCAGGATTCTCGCACGCCGGCCAATGTGACAGAAGAGTGACAGCCCGGTGGCGTCTGATTGATATGCAGATGGTGCGTATACGTGTTCGCATAAACATATGTACATATGTATGTATGTAACTTTTCTGGTTCGGAAAAAGAAGGAAAAGGAAGCCACAGTGACAGCGACAGCGAAGGGACAAAACTAACATAAACGCTTGACATGACAGCGGTTGAAGATAGTGAGACGGATGTGGCAAAAGCAGAAAGTCCCCTTTCCAACCACAATCACATACCGTTGATGGGGAAATTCGTGTGATTTATGCAAAATTATGTAATCGCCGACAGACAACAGACAGCGACTTCATTAGCAGCACATTCCGCTTTAAATACTTTGATTGGGACCGAGTCATGCGCATCTCAAAGGTAAATAGTTTGGCGCTACAAATTAGCGACCATTTAGCACCGATTCTGGCATCGATTCTGGCACCGATTCTCGCACCTCATATGATCACCATAAAAAATAAATAATAATAAAATCATGTTCAATATTTATCACCAAGCTTATGCGCTTACATAATCGAGCGAGAATTGTGTGAAGCCATGTGGGAAATTAATATTGAACACATTTTGCGTCATTTTCACAACGCTGCGTATGCATAATTTGCTCAGGGACTCAGCGACAGGTGTGAAAATAGTTTTCCAATTGAAACAACATAAGAGAATTGCAGTTAGTAAATAGTTTAAATAGCAGGGGATTTAGTTACTATTGATAAACATTTGTTAACTTATTTTTCCGTATCAATGCTTCGTTTTAAATTTCCCTTGGCTTTTCACAAGCTTAAAAACCTACAAATGCTTGGAAAATCTTTGAAGACTTTCAAAGCTATAAAAAGAATTCAATTCCGTTAGTTTAAATGCACAATCATTGAGTACCTTAAGTGGCAATTCATCATCTATAAACGCACAAGTTCATTTGATGCTCTAAATTGTGAAAACACCTTCAGTAAAAGCACTCTCTGACTGTCAGTTGCCTTCAAATGTCGTTAATCTTTCGACTTTTTTACCTTGCTCTCAGCCAACACACACCTTCCTTCGAAGCTAAACCAACTTATGGCTGACTGCCACAGCTATTGTTGCACCTCAGCCAAGGATGTCTGAAGAAGAAGAAACCAAGCCAGATTGCAGCCCCTCCCCGAGTGAAATATTCGTACTTTTTATTCCGCTGACATTTGACAATTTATTTGCCAAACTTTGTTGGCACAAATTGCTCTGATGTTTTGGCAATTCGTCAAGCGAATTTGGCCCATGTTTGCATGTTCCTTGGCTCAAGATGCACTCAGTTTACCCGGCCATGGTATTCGAGGGGGCATTAACACATCAGTGTTAAAATTTAACGATCTATCCCATCGGCACACTCCCCCCAGGGAAAGGCGTTGAGAAGAAGTGCGCGGGTGGGCGGTGCGATCATAAAAAACGAGGAATGGCGGCCGGAAGTTGTAAAATATCCGCCACCATGTGTGCGAGAAAACGGAAGTACGACATTTGTATTGGACGCGACTTGCCTGGCAACTGTTTGTCTGTTCGCCCGGCCTTATAAAAAATTATATGTCCGAGCATCAAAATTTTTATCGTCCTTCGGTTTCAGGCTCAAATATAATGGAAACATTGCAAGTCACCCACAACGCCCAGTGCTTGGCTTAGGTGCATTTTATATCGGTTTCCATGGATTCACGTACATCCTCATTCTCATCCACATCCACAGCATCATCATCATCTCTGGTTATCCGCAACGATGATGGAGAGTGGGGATACTCGGGTATTACTCTCCCCTGCCTGTCTGCTGCTTATCGATTCAGTTGGTCTGCCTGCATGTTTGTCTGTTTGAGCATTCTGCAATATTTACACAAGTTGCAAGACCGAAATGTAAGTCACTTTCGGCAGACACCTGCAGGCTACGTGCCGGACTTTTGAATGCGACAAATATTGGCATTTATTGAGTGCTCAAGAAATAGCAACATTTTTGGGGTGGAATGATTTTTATTTGACAGATTAATCAAATAAATAAATAATAAATAAATAAATAAAATATCTTAAATATAATCTTACTACAAATGTTATTTTTCATACTGATAATTTGTAGATATTTCAACTGATTGGCAATAAAACTAGAGTAATAAAAGCTTAAATTTAATATTTAAAAATAATACAGGCTTCTTTTAATTATTTTATATAACAAATACTTTGTATTTTGTCCCTTCCAGACTGAATGTTAAATTTATTATGCTCATTTTCCTTGCACTTTCTTGCTTCACTCGGTGTCAGCTTGTAAATTCGAAATTGCTCTTCACGAACTTGACACTCTCACCAAAATAAATGCATAAACATAAATGCACAACTATATATAGTCTTCTTGCTGCGCATATTTACAAAGTTTCCCCTCACCCATAAAAAACTTACTCGGAATGCAATGATAATTTATACCGTGAAAGGAACTTTGTGCTAGGGAAAAATGCCTTCGTCAGGGCTGTCAAGTCAGGGCACTTTGGAACACAAGCAAAAAAAAAAGGTAACTCTGTTGCATAAATGTACATTAATGGAACGTGAGTCTGGGAATCCTTGGCATTCCTCAAATATTCATAAGGCAAACGTCGAGTAATAAGATGGAAACTTGCATTCCTAAAGCTCTGCAGCTCTGGAGCCCTGCAACTCTGCAGCTCTGAAACTCTGAAGCCTGATGAGCTTGTCAGACAAGAGGAGTCCCTCAAGCAGACAGAGTGGAGGAAGCAACTCACCTGGGAATCTGGCAGACTTGCGAAGTGGCAGGAGTCAGGGAAACCGCAAAATATCCATCAACATCAACAAGTGCTGTGGAAAGTGTAGTAGTTTCTACTTATTAAATTTCCCAGCCGTGGGAACATGCAAAGCCGGAGCAATCTGAGAACTTCTGCGCTTCCACCGGGCAAAACAAACGAAACCGGAGAACTCATACGCCCCGTGGCCGGTGCTTTATGGCACTGCCCCCTGTCTCTGACTTTTTATTTCTGTATTTTTCGATGGAACTGCGCGTGGCTTACACGGCTCCGGCTTGTTCGTGTTTCAGCCGTAACCAGCAGCTGTTGTTACTGCTTCTGGTACTGGTTCTGGCTCTGAGTCCTGGTCCTCATCCTTATCCTCTCTCTCTCCCTCTCGCTCTCGTGTCCTGTTACTCGTTTTGTTTCCGGATTGCCATTGTAAAACTTTTGCGCCAGTTGTGCAATACATAAGTTGTGCCATTTTAAAGCGAAGGTTGTTACAACTTGTACACCGAGTTGGTAATGGATAGGATGCGGCTCACACTCCTCAAAAACCTGAAAAAGAATTCATGTAATCAGGGAAAAGCTGCCTTCGACTAGTGTCTGTGGCAATTTCAAGCCAATTTTGTTGACAAAAATTTCTAATAAATTCTTTATTAAAAAAAGGAAAATACATTTCTATGTAAATTGAGGTTATTTTATAATATTGAATTAGCAGCTTCTGTACCTAATACTTACATATTTCTTTTCTGGGCTTTATTTTCTGTTTTCTTTATATTTATTATATAAATCTAGCTAACATGTTCGTGGTAAACCGATTCCTCGCAATTGTGTGTCTGTGTGTAGACTTAAGTCTTAATAATCCAAAGCGTTGCTTTCCTCCCTCCCTTTTCTTGAGGGTCCTTCCACTTCTTGGTTATTTTTATTGGGCTTATTCAATACCGTCATAATATTGGCTGTCGATATCGCTCACATATCGAAGTATATGACGTGAAATAAATATATCTTTAATGGCTGTCAATACAGAACCCTCCATTGCTGTCGGCGCTTCCAGGCAATTGAGTCGCAGGGAGCCGCAGTCAACATTGGCTTTGGTTAATCTGAACTTAAAGAACTATATGTAAGCACTGGAAAAAAAGAAGAGAGAAGAAAAGAAAAGCATTAACAATTCCAAGTGTAATTTATGTAATTAAAATAAAATTAAAATTAGTCTGCTTTAAACACTTTCAAAGACCCATTTAACATGCTATTTCAGATTCAAATTATTTCTCCTTTTCGAACCATTTAATTTCTAAAGAATTTGCGTTCCAATTTTAATTTCTAAAAGTTTTAATTGACATTTTTCCAGTGCATGTATGTGGTAAAAGTGCATGACCCGAAGGGCGTCCAAGTTGATTGCAATTAAATGATCTGGACCGGGGCGAAGTCAGCCTCAATTAGCTCGCATCAAGTGCAAATGAAAGTCAACTTGCGGTGAGCCCGGCCAAATGGATTTTCGGCTTTAAACGAAATTAATTCGCTTAGGAACTTTCGCCTCAGCGAAGGAGAAGAGAACTTCGACGTGTCTGTTGTTAATATAAATTTATTTGGATTTTACGCTTTTCGAAACTTTCGTTTCCCCTTGATAAATGACCACCCGGGGCGATCTCTTGCCGCCGTCATAAACTATTCCTTTGATGAATGGCAGCGAGTGGATGGAAAAGCAGTGTCGAAGGACGAACGTTGAGGAAGAGGAAGGCGAGGGAGGGGCCTCTGCATGCCATCAACATGCAACAGGAAATTCGCAAAAACTTTTCACTCAGCCGAAGTTTTGCTTTCAGGATTGTTTATGCTGCAGATTTGCTGTTCTCACTTTTTAATTTATTTATTAAAAAATATGTTTTGGCTTATTTGGCGTAAGGCTAAAAACTCGAAAGATAAAGCCAAGTGTTGGCTAATTTCATTTGCACGACTTTGGGAAACATGTGGAAAGTTTTGAGTTTTCCCAATTGAGGTAAGGATAAAGGAGTTTATAAATATGCCGTCAATGGGTCATAGATAATAAAATTATCGTTTTGGGAAGTATAAGAAAATTGTTGGGAAAATTCAAAACCTGCTACGTTTAAATAGTTTCTGATTAAACTATTTTCCTATAAACTTTCTTATATATAAATATTTATTGATTTATGTTAGCTTTTTCTGTAGTTGATTTAATTACCTCAAGTCCAACAGCAGCCCCTGTTCAGCAACTCGGGTTTAATTAAAGCGAATTGTGGCCATTACAATTATGCCATTGTCACGCCCCTCTGACATCCAATTCGAGTTCACAATTAATGCTAATAAGCAGCCACCACCCCTGGCCGACCTACAGACCGACTAACGGACTGACTGACGCATTAAAACGTGGTCAAGAGCGCTTGGTAAATTATCCGGGGGACAGAGGAGCCTCCCCCGGGCATGGGGACCACAACAATGCTGCTTGTTGACCCAGTTAGATGGTAACGTTACGATAAAATCCCCAAGAAACCTGAAAAACCGGGAAACCCGCGCAGATAGTCGGCGCACGAGGAGGAGCCTCATAAAAAGGCGATAATAACAGTGGCACAAGCGTGCGGGTCATGAAAACTTAAACAGAAGAATGCAAATCCACTTGACTTGATTGAAATCATAAAATGTGGAAGCCGGCAACAAAATAACACACAGAATTGCCAATGCCGATGCCAGAAAGTCAAAAAGAAAGGCCCCCAAGCTGGCGACATAAAACTAAACGCAAGAGGCGGCAATCCAGGCGGTTCTTGAATACATCAATCATAAGCATAGCACAAGGATACAGTGCAGAGAGCAATCAGCTAAGGTGCACTGGGAAAAAGAATATATACAAATTTTAATTTATAAATATGTATATATGGAATTTTGTAAGTACTTAAATATAGTTTATTTTAATATTTACCAGGAAAATTGAATTTAATTTCTTTCATAAAGTATCAGTTACACAAAAGAAACATAAACAAATTTAATTAAATATAATTAGACTTATTTCCATAATTTATTAAATTCTTAACAAATATTTGTTTTCCTTTTTGAAACCTTTTTCCTGCCTGCACAACTAGTTGACACAATGCTCATACGCACTGTTGCCGCCACACATTTTTGTAGCATACTTTTCGGGTGGTAAAGTTTGTGTGCAAATGATTTTCATAAATGAAATTTATGTACGCAAAAATTGTTTCGCCGCTTGGTGCAAAGAGCATAAAGCAGCTCACTTAATGCGCTGCCAGGGAATTCGGAGGGGGGGGGTACGGGATACTTATGAAGTGCTGCGAAGGGCGGGGCCACGCCCCCGGGGAATGTGGGGTATGGTGTTGTGAGTTGGGGCGTGCCAGAAAGGGGTTGGGATGACAAACGTGCCATGGCTGCATGATAAATAGCTGGACTGAGCAAACAAACTAACTGACGGCGGCCCAGGACACACGTAGTGTGGAGCGGTTAGTCCTGTGGGATCCTGCGGGCAGCCACTGAGCCACTGGCAACCGAGTGACGTACTGACTTTGGACTTTGGACTCCTGCACATTTGGGGCCGGACATAAATTCCGAATGCCAATTGGTCTGGTCCAATATGAAATTACACAATTGTTTATTCAACACGCCACCGGCTACCCGCCCAGAGTCTTCGGTGGTTTACACCATTTTGTGATATTCTTGTATGTATAAGGCCAGACTTCATCCCGGCTGATTTATGCTAATTAGGACCACAATTAACTGGCCACTGGCAGCGCGACAGGTCCGTAAATTATTTTACTTTAGCCAAACTGCATTATCCCGCCAAAGAAAGGAATAAAATGAACACACAAATTTGGCTTTCGTCTTTGCTTGCTTTTCTCCCCTGCTAATGGCAGCAGCCATAATAATCTTTAGCATTTATTTCGCTATTAATCTCAATCAAATTTAATGTCGGCCAAAACTCCCGGGATGTGCTCTGCAGCTGGCTCATTCATTCGCATCGACTGGCCTTCTTTTGGGCCCGTTTTTGTTTTCTTGCTTGGTTAATCTGCGGCTCCTTACTTTTATTGGCGGCGCTTCAGTTTTACTTTGTCAGTGCCGAGGGCCAACAATATGGCCAATTAATATATTTAGCCAGGCAAACAGGTTTGATTGCCTAAGTGTGGATAATTACCTCAAGTGATTAGCTTGATTTTTTCACAGGAATCACTGTTCTTAAGTATCTTTATTGATTAGACGAGGTTGAGTGGGGTATTAATAAATTTTGCATTAATATTTAAAATACAAACCCGCAAGGGAATTTTACCTCAGGTGGAATTTAGGAAAAAATAACTCTGTTCTGCTTAGACCAAGCAAAGGAATATTTCTATACAACAAAGTGTTGTTCCTTTAAATTCCTTGATTTTTCTAGATTTTTTAAAGGTATCCCCGGACCACGAAGTTCACATCAAATGGCCGGAGAATCATTTGGCATTCATGCAAATTTCACTTTGTGCTTTTTCCCAGCTCACACATACACACACTCACCCGAGACTGGGACACGTGCACTGACTGCGGAAAATTCTTTTTCCTTGAAGATTGGCCAGAGGGGGATTGCTTTTTCCTTTCGGTTTGGTTCCGTTCCCCAGAAATGACTGCTCCGGGGCCTGGCGGACCATTAAATTAACCTTGACTGACTATCGTCCTTGCTCCGTGGCCATGGACACCTTCCTCGCTTGATTCGCTGCTGGCCATCAGCTGTTCATGGTCCATGCTGTTGAATGTCCAATTACTGTTAACATGCATAAATCACATCTGTCAATTATATTTGGGGCTCTGGCTCTATCTATTACACAACTCTCACCATCCACACACACATATCCTGCGTGTGTGCCACTAATGTGTTTCGCAGGCGGCAGCTGCGACACTTGAGCCTGGGAGGCCAACTAACGTTTAATTAATTAATTCGCTTGTTATTCCCGCTACGTGCGGCACGAACAAGTTTTTGTAAAACATTTATGCCTCTTACCTATTAGAGGGAAACTCATTCTGCCAGATGCCTTCAGAGCAGAAACAAAAAAGAGTACAAATACAGATGAGGTGCGTGGAATAAATTCTCAATATCTTCCAGTGTTTGGGTTTATTTAGAAAAATCGTAGAACATTTTTATTTTATTTTAAATATTTTTTAAATTATCTTATATACTTAAGCCCCTTGAATGGAGTTAGTTCGTTTATGATCATTATTATTTTAACCACAACTGTATCTTCATATTTATTCGAAAGCCAGCACGTATTGTATCTGCTCCTGTTTGGATTCCTTGGCAAAGGCCAACACATGGGACACTTTTTGCAGCTCTCATAAATTCTGCACTCGCACTGAATGGCTGACAAAAAAATCATAAAAAATGTTTGCCATTGCAATTCTCGTATTTTCAACCATATTTTTCCTCTCGCAGAAAGCAATCTTCCATCTGAATTTTTCCCAGGAAAATTGTGCTCTTTTTTTCGGACTCTCGATTCGTTTTTAGTTTCGATATTTGCTCTTTCTTTTGATAATACAAGTTACTTCGTGCAGGGGAATTTAATTGCATTTTTAAACATGGTCCTCAGTGTGAATTGGATTCAGCTGCCATGGAAAATGATAGTTTTTCCTCATCTATAGAGGAAACATTGAATGTTATTTGGTAAAAGAGAAATTCCTGGTCAGACCAACAAGAAGAAAACTTTGTAAATGTAACAAGTTAACGTTAAGTAACTAGTTAATTAAAGAAAAAGGTATAATACCCTTTTATGAACTATTTCAACAGAAAATGAAACTTTGTTTAACAAAGGGCTTAATAGTAATCTTTTCACATATAAATCTGCAATATCTTTTATGTTACAATGGAAAAATGAAGCAAAAGCAGAAACCCATTCAGTAAATGAAAGGTTTCCGCAACAACAGCCAAATCCCCAAAAGACCAAATGCATATGGGATGAGCAAGCGAGCTTGACTGCGATTCCATAAATACGAAATTATTGAGCTCGCTGCAGTTGCCAATCGAAATCGCATTAAAAATCTCCTCGATTCCAATCGAATGGCAACTGGCGGCAATTTAAATGGTCAGAAGAGCGCCGGAGCCAGCGCCAGGAAGTAATAAAAAAGTTTCATTAAATGAGTGCTCGCAGTTAATGCCAAGCAGCTTATCTGCCGCGTAATACAACTTCGTATATCTGTATGTCTGTATGTATCTTTCTCCACAACACAACCCAATTTTTCAATGTTTTATAAGCCCTGGATTGAGTGTGTGTGCTGGTAAAAAGCAATTTACATTTACAAGCAGAACATTATAAACATTTTAGCGACAATTCCCAGTCATTATTGGCATAAAAATAGCAATTTTAAGTCCCTGTTAAATGACAAATCGATAAGTGGAGCACTTCCACCACAACTCAGGCAATCTTTAAGCGGGTAGCTTCCCGAAACCAAGCACTTGGATATAAAAGTGCAGGGTTTTTCCTTTCCTTTCTTTTTTAGTAGCAAACAGAGTGCAGCTGACTAAGCCGATGAAGCCATCTGCAAACAGCCAGAGAAAGGAGCAGCTGGGAAAAATGGGAGACTAAATGTCAGTTGCCAGACACTGCAAGAAATTTACTATTGAAATCTTGAGAGAAACAAATTTCTAGCCTTGTTCTTAATAGTATCTTAATAGTTATGGAACAATGATTAGAAATAGCATCGATTTATTTTCACTTAAAAGTGGCAAAGGAAAGTATAAAGCTATTTGACAACTTTTCAATTCAAATTAAAAATAATTTTATTAATAAATATTTTATTTAGAGTTTACACATTCTATTAAAATATAATTTTTTCTCTACGATATTAATTATCAAATAAAGTAAACAATGAGCCAAATTGTACACTATTGCCATGTGGCTATAATGGATGACTTTAATCCCTGTTTGCCAGAGACTAACTAACTAAGAGGCAAAGGCCCCCAAACCAAGTGTTTAATTAATGAAACACTACAGACGGCTGCCACTTAAAAGCTGCGAAAATCCCCACGAGAGAGCGTAAAGCTGAAAGTTTTCGACAGCATTTAGTGGCCGTAGCTCAGGTGGAAAAGGCTTTTAAAACTTTCCACCTCTGACCTGACCTTTTGCAGAGCAAGAGAATACAATGTGGCGAGCATTTCATTATGTTGCCACCAAGGTGGCAGCCAGTTGCATAAAATTAAACATTTATGGGGGCCGCAAGTGTGCGACGCAGTTGGAATTTGCCGACGGCGACGACTATTGCCAACAAGGCACCCCACGGCGTATGAGCAATGCCGCAAATCACAAAAATGTATTATTCAAATAGGGGAGGGTAAGGGAAAGAGAGGTGATGGTGAGGCAAAGACTTTAATTAGTTTTCAGCACTGCGGTCGAACAACAATTCCTGCGGTCCCGCTTTGTCCTGCTTTGTGTCCTTTTCACGTCCTGAAACGAAACCGCAGTTGTTGCGGTTCCCAAGCACGGACACGCTAATGGCATTTCAATGTCCACCGCCCTGGAGTTGAGTCATTGCGGCATTGATTGAATGATTGCAATATGACTACCTTGCCCCCATTTACTGACCAAGAAATGCGATATATCTGCATATTGTAAGTACATTATCTTTAAGATAAAGATAATATACTTAACAGTTTAAAAAATAGTACAAATATGGACGAAATTTAACAGTATAATACACCCTGTACGCGTTCAGAACTTCTAAATTTACCTTTATAAACTTGTGTGATTAAGTCTCAGATATAAATACGATTTTAGGCAAATTAGCTTCGAATCACAGCCCAATTTGATTCCGTTTGAATACCTCCGAAAATCGACTTAATTGCCGTCTTTGGCGACGCCAGCTGACCACAGACAGTCACCAGGAATAGGGCTCAAGTCAGCCGTGAAAATGCAGGATAATCAGATTCCCAGGATGCACTCACGCACACATTGAGACACTTGCCTTTGGTTGCACTCGACTCGGTTTAGATTTAGTTTCACCTTTGGGTGCGCCCTGTGATTCACATGATTCACTTTCTTGTTTTTTGTACTTCTGTAAAGGATTCGTGTGTAGTTACCGAAAGGGAAAAAGGATTTTCTCGTAAGCCTTGGCTGATGTCATTTGCAGCTTAGAGCAACATGACAGTAGCGTTTTGTCATTTTGTCATCCATGGAAATCAGGGGAAGCCCTTATTCGGCCCGATTGTTTCTGCTGAGTCAGTGAGTGCCTTTGGCTTAGGGTCCTTGAATTATTTGCACAAAATTCGACATATAAAAGAGCAAAGCTCGGCCGACAAAAATAAATGAACATGAGCGCGTACTATATATTTAGTATATCGGATAAGGGGGGAAAAAATCACCCGACTAGTAATTCGTTCCATGTGAAAAATGACAACCGTCGGCCGGCTGGGCTGTGATTTGCTTTAACAAGCGAAGGATTCAGCCGCAGCTGCCATGTCCTTGCCCTCGCTGAGTGTCGATATCAGGACTGCGGGTGTGGGCTGAATAGTAATGAGTCAGAGAGTCACTGTGAATTGACATCGAGCGTTTCTGGCAAGCAATTAATGTGCTTTATGTCCTGTCATATTTTCTTTTCGGGGCCAGGCCAACGAATCCTGCCAGACAGACGGTTCTTTATTCGATTCCAGTTGAGCTGGCTATTCATCCCGTTTTTTGATTTGGACATTGACATTGCCAGTATATTTTTTGGGGCAAAAACCGAAGCGAAACTTTTTGGCTGAGCGAAAGTTTGCTCTAATATCCTTCTCTCTTAACTCACTAATCGAATTAAAGTCGCATTTCCATCTCCCTTCGGCTTGTGTGGGTGGAACAAACTTTTAACTGCACCATAAAACAATTTATTATTCAATATTTGTTGGCCAAAAAGTTTTAATTACAAAGTTTTGCCGCCAAACCGCAGAAATTCGGTGAGGCGAAGCCGCAAAAAATTAAAATTCATCTCGGTTCCCTTCACCGAAAATTAGCTAATTAAAGTGGCTAGAGTATTCCAATGACAGGCGATTCTCGTTGGCGAACAACAAGTGCGCTTAATCAATCAGTGCAATCAAGCATAAATTGTCTTAAAACAAAGCCGGGGCTAAATATTGTGACGCCATTAAGGGCCACCGTCAATAGAGAGCGAGATCGAGGTGCTGGGCCACAGGAAATGGATGCCGGAGCGGTGGCGGCGGAAACGGAAGCAGCTGCAGGAAGGGAGGCTGGGGGAGAGGCAGACAGCAAGCGAGTGACAGAGGAGTCTTCAGGCATAACACAAAAGCCAAAGCCAATGCCACTTAAGCCTGTGCAAACACAAATGCCTGACAGCCCGAGTGTTGGTCCTCCACCTATGCGCCGCGTCCTCTGGTGTGCCATCGCTCAGTTCATCTTCCTCTTCATGTGACACAGTAAGCAGTGGACACTCGGTAAAGGGAAACCTTGATATGATAAATAATTTGATATTATGTCAAATTTCTAAGATGTGAACTAGAGTTCAGCAAGATTGCATTTATAATTCAAACTCTTACCATTCATATACAATAATTACTATGATTTCTTCAATAGTTCATTGTTCAATCGTGCCTCCTTAGATCCTTGTAGCCGGTGGCCACTGTAGAGCTCATCGTGGCAAAAGGAACGACCCATCTTCATCGGCCTCTCATGGTGTGTTATCAAATTATGCAGGAACGTTATTATTGCGGCTTGTTTCGTAGAATATTTCGTGTGTTTTCGATGGCGAAATTGAATAACAAACACGCCGCACGAATCGCCCGCCAGGGGGCGACAGACAAAGTGGTATTAAATTGCCACTTGAAGCTCAAAACCTCAGCATGTGAGTGCGTATATCTGTGTGTGTCGCTCTGTGTGTGGGTGTCTCTGGGTGTGTATGTGTAAGCGGTTGACACATGAGAGAAATGAAATCAATTTCACTTCAATTCCTCACATGAAACGTCGGAAATCATATTTGAATTGCTTAAATTGGTAACGGGATGCGGTGTGGCAGTTGAACTTTGATCTATGACTTGGACTCCACCTGAACTTGGCTGTGGATTAGCGTTTCCTGGAATTGGTTAGCTATTTGACCTCTTAGCTATTTGATTTGGTTGAAACACTTGAGAGAACCTAGAAAATAGAAATAATAATTTAAGTATTTCGAGATTTATATAGAAATCATGTATTTTTGGAAAGTGCATACCCGGTTTTCGCGAATCACAAAGCCCCAGCAATTTCCCAAATTAACAAATCACTGCTCTCCTAGGACATTTCCGTGGGACTTTAGCCTGTTGCGGCTTTGTTATTCCCGGCAAGCCACTGAAAACCTCGGCGCCAAAGTGAGGTCGCCGCCAGGACACAATGCAGTCCGGGCCCGAATGTCGCATTCACTTTGCCAGGGCTGCTGAGGGGTTGAATCGCCGCTGCATTATCCTGTCAGCGGGGCAACTATTTTCAGTCAACATAGTTGACATTTATGCGCCTTGTTGGCTGCTTGTTGAGAGCCGGTGGAAGTAGCAGGACCAAGAGCAGGAGCCGTTGTTAGTAGTCAAGAGGTCCTGTCGGGGCGGCTTACTCGGCGTGGAGCAAGAATTCCAGCGCAAAGGAGCTGAATGCTGGAAGTTAAGTGGTAAATTGGTTATTGTGTTGCATTAATGGAAGGACATTGGACAAGAGCCCAAAGCCACAAGCCCCTGGGCGTTCACTTAGTGTTGGTTCTGGTTTTTTTGTTGGGCACGGAAAGAAAAGGGATTTTATTTTGATGGATTTTTAATTATTAATTTTCTGTGAAATTGGTAAATGTGAAAGGTATTGTGTAAACCAGAATTGCCTAAGGTGTTTTGTAACACAAAACCTTTTGTTAGGCATCCCAGAAATATTATTTAAGCTATTAAATATTTATTAAATTGTTTAGATTGTAATAACAATATATTTGTATTTTCTACAATTAATATTGGTTAATTTTACTCAACGAAAATATTGGTTTATATTGGAAATATTGGATTAGAATGCATTATATATATTTATTTTAAATAATCCATTCAAAGGGCAATATTCCATTAAAATTCATATTTTTCCTTTGTGTAATTTAGTTCTGGCTGCGGTCCTGCTTCTGCTCCTGACTCCTTGACTCGGCCAGCATCCTCTGTTGAATCTTTTAATTAAGGCAGATGCCTGGGAGCAGCATCGCTTACTTTGTCTTCCCTCAGACATTGTTTCGGGGCCAACGAAAGTTTTTCAATTATTTTCCTATGACTAGATTTCAGCAGCAGAACACAAGAAAAGCTGAAAAGAATGCCGGATTTCTTTATATTTTTGGTGTGGTTTTTTTTTTTGAATGCGACAAGTATTAATGATGTTGTCGCGATTGGGGGGTTATTTTTGGGGGGTGTGTCGAAAAGCTTTTCGGTGATTTGAATTTTCTCGCTCTCTGCTGATGATGACACATTATTTTCAAGATGCATTTCTGCGGCTTACCAGAGCTATGCAGTTGCCATCTTGGTTTGACCAAGGAATCTGTCTGCATTTAACTACGTCCATTCATCATTTTGTGCGAATTTGCAGAAATTGCATTTTAATTGAATTTCTTGGTTTTTGGGCTGGTGAAATGGCTAACAGACATCATGGAATTCTTGTGTCGGGCTTAAAAGGATTTAAAGTGAACTCTTGGGGGCTGAATAAATATTGGTTTTAATTGCAAAACAAATAAGAAATAAATATGTTAAAAGATATTCGAGGAATTTTAACTTTTGAATAGCTTATTCCTTCTCTGCTTGTGGCTGCAAATATTTGGCTATAGCAACTGACACATGCTCCCCAATCAGTCCAAAGGCAAATAGATTTCTCAATTCTCGATTGCAGTTTATACCCCCCTCCAATAAATAACAAAATTCGGACGTTGGCTAACATGGAGGCAACATGGGGCCACTGGACAGTATATTCCAATTTGCATGCCCGGGGGAAACATTTCCATTTCGGTAGAGAGGAATTCCACAGGAGCACAACAAATGGCAGCCAGGTCAGAGGTTCAGGTTGAGGATGGTCACAAGGCACTCCCCTTCCGTCTCCATGTCATGTCATTTCATTTGTGGCAGGCAGGTAAACATTACGACTAATGCCAGGAACCACTTGAAAGCCCAACTTTGGCTGTGGTTGGTTTACAAGTCGTAGTCTCCTCTGGCATTCTGCATGTCTACTATCCATTTCCAGCTCCTGTGAATTTCGCATGAAAATCAAGCTAAGAAGACCCTGAAATTATAATGGAAATTTGTGCAATTCTAAGGCAACAAGTATTGTTTGGAAATGTTTTGAGGAAAATTGAATAGAGCAAAATAAATAGAGAAAAGATCAAGGGATATATATAAATTATTGATTAGATTTTTAAAGATTTTTTTTGGGATTTTAGGCTAATATTAAACACATATAAAGAAATCCTTAGAAATGCTTTGATAGATTCTAAGCAAAAATTAAGTTCAATTAGAAATTTTATTTCGGAAAGCCAGAGTTTTATATCCTGGCAGTTATCTGATTTCTCAGAATTTTAAGTCAATTATAACAAAGCCAAATGTCTTAATTTCAATTTTAATAGCTTTTCTGTAATAGATTTAAATAAGCTAACTAGTTGACTCCCATTAGTTTTTGGAAATTCAAGGCCTTAAGTAAAATTCCATGAGCTACTCTTCCTGCTGCAATTCTCTTGAGAAATTTTCCTTGAAAACGTACCCAACCCCGCTTTAATTTCCCTTGAAATATGCAGAATTATTATGCAACAAGTATTGTCTTACGAAATGTTTTTGGGCGTCGGGCCTCCTCTCTGCTTATTCATGTGGGAAATGTAAAATTTGAATTACCCCAAGCAGGGGTTTGAGGAATGTCAACACCAGGCTTTTCCAGCATTTTAGAGCATTACCCTAGCAACCTCACCCCCTCTGCCTTCAAATGCAGTTTCGCCTTGGGCGCATTTTCCGCATTTAAGCCAAAAAGGCAAAATGTCCTTTGGGAAGCCGTCGACGGCAGCCGTTGAAAGCTTATAAAGTGCAACAGCAATGCGGCAGTCAGCGTGTGTGTTTGCGAGTGTGTTTAGGCTGCTACGTGACTGTCCTGCCAATAAACCGAATGCAACGGCAGAATGGCGGGGCCAAGAGGGATTAAGGCTGGTTCCGACGGGTTAAGGCTGAACGCGGCTGCCGCTAAGCGCCGCTGATGAAGTCGCGTCGAAAATGCAACGTTGCAATTTGCCAAATTGAAAACATGAAAGCGAAGGTGCTGACACAGCCAGCACTCGGCGGCAGGAAAGCTGCAAAGCTACAAACTAGCCGCAAAGTTAATTTAGCTCGCTCCTTGGACATCCTGCCGCCTGCCGCCTGCATCAGCATCATCATCATCATTATCCCCTTTGGCAAAACCACCATTTCCATTGCACGCACGTCATGTAATAGGCACTTCCGCTGGCAAAATGGCAACAATGCGGGGGATGAGGTGAGGATTGGGTGGTGCTGATGCCACTACTCCTGCTCCTGGGGGATGGAGGTCCTTCGTGTTTGTGTGATAGTGTTTGTGTGTGTGCCAGTAATTCCGTAATTTCGAAACGTGCTGGCCAAGTGCACAGCCACAATGCCAACAATGCACTGAGAAACTAGATTGTAAGCTTGATGCAACAAATTAAATTGCTACAAAGTAAAGAAATGCTTCTATGGCAGATATATTCAGTGGGTTTTAGATGTTAGAACCTTTAGAAAAAGCTTTTAGACTTCAAACCATAAATTCTAAGGGCTAAAATAAGATTGTTTGCTATTTATATTAAAAATAAAAAATATACTAAGAATAAATAAAGTATTTTAATATCTTATTTTATAGAAATTAGCTTAATTACTCTTTTCTTTCCGTGCACTTTCCCCTTTCACCGTCTATTTATGGTTGCACACGTTGAGCGCTGCAGGTGCACAGACCAGGTGTTTCAGTTAAGTTCAGGACGAAGGGCAGTCCTTCGCCTTTCTGTCCACTGTCCGATTGTCCAACCGCAAGTCCCGTCCAGTCATTTGCATACCCCGACTTCGGCTAATGACTTGCGCCCCCCTGCGCCACAGACTGCATCCTGCCTCGTCCTGCGGCCTGTGAACTGCAACCTGCAAGCCCCTTGTCCGTTGGCGCTCACACGTTCGCTGCGCACTTTAATTAAAAATAACTACCGCCGATGGGTGGCGAGTACCAGCGGCAGCGTGAAAAACTTGCACATATTTTTTAATTAAGAGAAATATGAGTGGAGCTCCACTCCACATGGCGCTGCTGTCTCTGTGTGCAGTTTGCCGATTTGCTCGCTGCAATTTGGAATAAATACTGGCGGGTTTAATTTGCACAGCGCGGCCACAACTATTTTGCATGTCGACGGGACATTACAAACGGGGCTATAATCAAGGGTTTAGACTATGGCGAAGTTCGCTAATTATGTAGTTCTGGGTTCGTCTGGTCCTGGGAACACTCAGGTTCCAAAAACTATGCTACAGTTTTGCGACAAACGAAAGGGTAAGCTAGAGAGGGATTATTCGAGCAAGAGAGCTTAGTGAAGGAGGGGTTCGTATTTGGAATTATAATTTTAAAAATTCAAATTCAAAATTACTGGTTTTTCCCCCTAAAATACTATATATATTTTAGCAAATCTCTTTGTGTTCTCTTTGTTTTTTGTGGAAAAATCTCACAAAGAAAATCCTTACACAAAATCCCTACATTATTTCATCAGTAAATATATGCAGGCCACATGAGGCCAGGACTCTGGCATTTTGTATATCCTGATGCCGGTGATTTCCGTTGCTCATTTCCGGGACTAGAGTGCGTGACCCGCAGGATAATGCATCCGCTCTGCTCCGAAACATAATAATCCCGCCCCTGTCCGCAGCTCTAATTGCTGCTGTCGAAATTAGGGACCAGAGTATCTGGCGGTGGCTTCCGGGGACGGAGGAGTGTTGTAGCGACAATGCTCAATTTGAAATTATGCAAATGTTGACTTGGCTGACGGACAGAGCCAGAGACTGGGCTTCGTTAAACCGCTTTGCGGCAACCTAAACGCTTTGCCAAATGCAGAATTTGCATGGGTTTAATTACGACTAATTGTTTGCATTTTGCAGCGAACTATTTGCATGCAGTTCGGAGGGAAATTTCATTTGGCACGTTAAGGGGAATCAGTAAATTTTCTGAATATATATACATTAATTTAACGTGATTGTCCAAACCGAAATATGCAGATTTGTTTAAGTATTTAAAGGATTTAATGCTTCAAGACTACAAATTTACATATTTCTCGAAAACAAACTATTCATAAAAAGTTCCATTTACTCTTCTTATTAAAAACAAAGTAAAGTTAATTAAAAATCAACTGTATAATCAACTCGATACCCATTCTCCCCTCTATGTACTTTATCAACTTAATTGTTGTTCAGTTCAAAACACAAATAAGCTTATAATTTCAGCTGCTCGCCGAGTTGGTAACTTCATTTTCGATTTATGGCCACGAACGAAGGTCGACGGTCCTCGGCTGGCTATATAAAGGCGCAAAGAAAAATTTGTTAACCGAAGTGCGCATTAAACTCTTAATCTTTAGTGTTGACATTAAATTTACAGTAGCAACTAAGCTGGGGAGAGCCCCGGCGAGAACAAAGCAATTTCACAGGCCACCCCAGGACAAGCCAAAGGACACGCCAACGCAAACACACCACACCATCTCATCGGCAGAGTGGAGTTCAGGAATTTATTACCCAATTTGAAATTGCAAACGAGTGCGTGATAAAGTCCTGCTGGATACTGTTGGTGTTGCCCCCTGGCCAAGTCTTGGCTCTTGCTCCTGTGTTTTATTCAAAAACACCATTGTTTATGCTGCCGAGAAGCGGACAAACAAGTGCAGGCTACATGCAAAGTCATCGCTGGTCAAGGTGCCTGACACTGGACACTGCCACAAAAAATTAGATTTAATTTTGATTTTCAGCTAATAATTGCCTGAAGTCAGCTCATATTGAAATTAAAGTAACAGCTCCACACAGCCTTTTCTTAAAAATTTAAGAAAATATTTGTATTAATTAGAAATTCTCTTTAATTGTTACCCATTTCTTTCCGTACAAAAAGCCATCTAAGGACATGACCCGAAAATAAACAGAACTCGTCCATGTTAAGGGCAAAACTGTTGGCACACTTTGATGCTGCTTTATGATGCCCAGATGAGATTGGCTTGGGGTTTATACAGTATACCATATCCGATGCAAGTTGCAAGTTGCATTTTCCGGCTGCACGTTGCACGTGGCAAGCGCCGAAAGTGTTTTCCATGCAAATGTCGAGAGCCATTTCAATGCAAATGCGCACAAATGGTTACGTTGTTTCCATCCCTTCACCCCCTCTTAACCTTTCTACAGTTTTCATTTTAAATATTTTTCCAGTTTCCATTTTTTTTTTTTTTACTTTTGAAAATGAGAATGCAAGCCCCCGCAGCCGCCCTTTGAGTTTCGAGTCCTGTTTTTTGCATTTGACGTCAGCTGGAATTACCTTTGGCCCTCCTAAACGGGGGTCATAAATTTGTGTCCCATTGAAGCATTTAAATATATTTCCATTTCGCTTTTGGGGCCAGATTTTCGAGAGATTTCCCACACCCGCGGCGGGGGGATCAGCGAATTTATTACCCGCAAATAAATTCCATGTGATACATTCACATTTAGGAATTGAAAAGGCAGCCGAAAAAAGGACGCTTAAGAATTGAATGGAAATCTAGATTTTTGGGATTGCCAGCCAAGTGTGAAATTTATGTCTGGGGAATTGTTAGGAAGTTAAAAATTTCTAAAATTAGAATACCTAAAATCATTTTAAAAATAAAAATAATCTCTTGAAATTACCACCTAAAACCCATGAAAAATCCCTTATAAAGGCCAAAGGAAACTTGTCGGCAACTCATTAATTTTTAAGCAACTGATAAGATAATATTGTGGATGGACCAGGAGAAGCAGGAACCCCCACACTTCGGGTTAATAGGTCGGGGCTGGGGCCACGCCCTGCTCATCTAGAATTTCGAAAGCGATTCGCTTAATGGCAGCCAGCCATTAGCCCCCAGTGCCTGGCGTTGTGGCCAAAGTCGCGTCTAAACTTTCCATTTGTTCCCATTTAAGCCGCCATCAAATAGTAACTTTTACAACGTCTTTTCTTTTCTTTCCAGGATTTCCCGACTTTCCCTCTTACTCTCATAGTCATAGGGAAAAATCAACGGTTAACCGGCGGAGTGGACGCATTTAAAGACAAACAAAAGTGGAGCAGACGTGCATGAAGCCAAGGCGATGAGTCTGGCCCATCAATTACCTGGCCATTAAAGTTGAGGACTGGAGAGCAACAGGTACGTCCGGACAGTGGTGGCAATTTATCCTTTTTTACGCATGGTTGTATGGGTGGACTGTGTCCTGATTCAATTATTTAACGTAATTATATACAATGTACCCTTATTATTTTATATAATTTCTTATGCTTAGTCCTTATTTAAATATGAACATCTTTTATAGTCTCCATAATTTTTTAGAATTCATATAGTTTCTCATTCGGATTTGTCTTAATTTCTACAATATTTTCTCTTTTCCGCCCTCCAAAAACAGATTACTGGCAGCACTGTGGTCGGGTAAGGCCCCAGAATCCTGGTGACCTGGACCCATAAGTGGTCGCGTACGTGACTTAATCAGCGGACGCAGCAGGCGGTCTGAGCCCGGGCTAACGAGGCCAACGAGCCACGAGGTGGTGGAGAAGGAGCCTGCAGAGCTGAATCCTGCCCGCAATGATTTCATGCACGGCACAGTGAGCAGCAGCAACATGACAGATTGTGGCGGCGCCGCAGCTCCGGTGGAAATAAGCACCACAGCCGCCACAACGTCGGCGACGTCCTCGTCGTCGTCGTCGTCGTCGTCCGCATCCAAACCGCTGACCAATGGCGCCAACAAGTCGGCCACGTCAACGGCAGCCGGCGGTGTAGGAATGGCCGGACCCACAGCCATTCCCACCGGCAGTAACAGCAACAGTAGTAGCTCCAGGACTACGTTGGACCATCACCGGCAGAGCAATAACAATCGACCTGCGGTCAGTCCGAAGCCAGATGTCAGGCTAAGATCTCCGGATCTGGGGACACCTATAGCCTCCACATCCGCCTCGGCGCAGGCTAGCAGTCAGACCCAGACTTTGGGTCAGCACGAGCGGCTGGGTGCCAAGACGACAACGGCTGGTTGCTCTTCGGCATCGCAGCAGGATGTCGATGAGGTGGCCAAGCTGTTCGAGGAGAAACCGGAAGCCTTTGAGAAATGGCTAACGGAAAGGGCACCGCCGGAAGCACTCAGCCGACTGCAGGAGTTTATAGAGAGCCGGAAGCCGATCAAGCGACCCTCGGTCACTTCCGATCTGTTCCAGCAATGGATGGCCGCCTCGCCCACCGTGCAGCAGGTAGGTGGCTAATAATAAATCAAAGGAAAAATGGGTTTAAATTAAGCTACCTTATTTGAATTTTCACTTAAGGCTTAAGTTAATTGAAGAAGAACTACTTTATTGCTTAAACTTTTAGTATAATCACACTTAAAACGTGACAAACCTCTGGCAATATCTGAATCGAGTTCGTTTTGCTTGCCACCAATTTTACCTTGCCCCAAAGCCAAAGAACTTTAATCAAAGTTGTTCTAGCACTTGTGTCCCGGCCGAAATTAGTTTTTGTGGCCCAACCAGGGGGCCCCTTATATTATTCTCCTCTGTATCCTGTCCACCTCCTGCCCAACCCAGCCGTCCCATCTATTACATCCTTACACCCGCAGGACAGCCGCCAAACAAAGGCGACGGGTAAGTGCAAGTGCAAGTGCAAATGCAGCGCCAAGTGGCAGTGGCAATTGCAGTTGGTAGCGGCTTTTAGCCATCCTTTTTGCCACTCTCGCACTCGCACACAGACACAGAGACATCGGGCACTAGTCAGGGCTTTATTTGCCCAGCTCCTGCCACTGTTTGAGCTAGTATTTGTATTTGCGCTGCTTTGTTTCGTCCTGTTTTGTTGTACTTTTGGCACTGCTGCCGCCACTGCTGCTGCTGCTGCCGTTGGATTTCCGCTTTTATTTAACTTTGTGCGCTTTCTCGCCGGGCGAATTAACTAAATTGATATTTTCACAAATTTCTGCTTGTCTTGTTTTTGGGGCCTGCGTGTGAAGTTTGCTAATTGGAAAAACTCACACGGCCACAAAGGATCGGGATGTGGCATTCAAGTGGCGGCACACATTTCCACTTTGCTGACTTTTACGGCTCGCCTCTGCTTATATTTAATTCAGGGCAGTAAAAATTAAATTACCCTCGCACACATTTTTATTTTATATTTATCGACAGCCACGAGTATTTTTCAATTAACTTTTATTTCGATATATATGTATGTATATATAACCGGAGAAACATAAAACAAAATGTGGCATAGAAGAGATCTACCTACACAGACTGACCTTTGCCGTTTAATAAATTTCACAAGGCGAAGGCTCATGTGGGGGATTTAATAAATGTGAATTGAAAAACGATAGCCTTTGATTTGTGGATATTTATAGAGGGAGAGAGAGGTACATCTCAAGGATACTTGAGCTTTAACAACGTTTAAAGTTCTTCTGGTAATACATAATTAAACCCACCAATGAAATCCGATATTCTATATATTTTCTACTCAAAACAAAACCGTCTGTCTGTGTCCTCAATTACTGGCAATTCATTTATTTACTTGTGTATTCGATTGCTCGTGTTAATGGCCATCAGATAGGTGCTTGAACTCGAGGACTAAATTGAACTCCTTTGACCCACCCGTTGCCCTGGCCAACAACTGTCATCGAGACTGCGTTTTTTTTCACCCTGTTTACGAGTATTTGGCTAAAAAATCAAACCAAATTATGGTAGATCGCCTCCGTCGTCGTACCCCTCGTTTGGAGTGCTCCTCGACTGCAATTGGTTGAGCAAAAACACTGGGAAAATACCAAACAAGAAGGGCTCTTTAGAAATCGGCACTCACCTGGCGCTCACTACACTTGTGAATCACAACTAAAAGCCATTGGCAGGGCACGTGTGTTTGCTTTCTGTTTGTTTGTGGAAAGGAAATGCGGCGCGGAGGGGGGAATAACTAGGCCAGGCCAAAGTTAACCGGCAAGTGTCCTGGGCAAAACAACAACAAAGAACAACTGCCTGGCCTTTGAGACCCTTCAGCGATTGTCTGGCTTAGTGAGTGCAATTTTTCCCCTTCGCAGCAGGTGAGCAGCAGGCAGAAGGCACAATGTGTCCCGTCTCTCCGTCTCTCATCCCATTTCCGTTTCCGCTTCCATTTTTCGTTGTCGATATTGTCAATTTATTTAAGTGCATGTTACGCAATGCAAACTGCAGTCCCCATTCGGGGCATTGTGCAGTTCTTAGTCTCAGCTGTGTATTGCCTGTAAATGTATCTGCATTTATATCAGATGCACAGAGAAAAACAAAAGAGATTTAAGGGTGGAATTAATTAATGAAGAATATATTTTTTTGAATATAAAGGAAGTTTTCGAAAATTATGACAAAATATAAGCTATAAATTAACAAGAATTAAATGGTATTCTTTAATAAAAGAGTTAAGTTGTTGGTGGTGTCTTTAGCTCCCTAATATAGTCCTGAAATTTACATGGCATGCAGAACGCTTTTCCCATTAAGAGTCATTTCATTTTCATGTTTTCACTTTCTTTCTGCATAAAAAAAAGGAAAGCACAAAATAAAACAATAATAAAAACAGCACGAGTGCTCAACATCGTTTGTGGATTTTATTGTTGTTTTAAGGGGAACGAACACCCATTGCCACTGGCTGAAGTTCAAATTTACTTAACGCTCTGACTGACTTAGCTTTGTTTTCCATTTCCATTTTCATGTTCATTTCCATTTCCAGTTTCCCTTATTTGTCTGCATTTTATTTAATGAATTTGCATTGCGCCCGCACACAAGCAAAAATGTTTTTCTAACTTTCAGTTCAATCCAAACATTGGCTTTTTTCGGGGTTCTCTTTTTAGGGGAGTTTTAATCACTTAATTATCATTATATGAAAAGCTTAAGAAGAGAAATGAGGAGAAATTTATACAATTAACAGCCAATACATTAATGGTATTTATATATATTCAGCTAATTAAAGTGGAAACCATTAAATAGCTTTTAATTTTAAGGATTAATCATGTCAGAAAAAATAATGAATTGTTGAAATGAACGCGGAGTTTTGGTTAATTATAAATTAATAAGCTTTGTACATTACTTACATCAAAAGGAAGCCTATTTAAAACAAATTATGGTATTATAGTATAAAAGGGTCTCAAACAAGGCAATTTAATAAATATATAAGAGATATGTTAAGTAATAAAATAATTAGTACACAATCAGTATATTTCTCTTTGCCAAATAATGGGGTTTCACTATAAATTATTTATGCTAGAATATTTAACACAAAACCCATAAACACAGAAACAAAACTTACAAGATAGTAGTGGCCTTACAAGTGAACTACTTATTTTTAAACACATAGCAATTATCGATATTCTGGGGCATGTGGCACATGGAAATGTTGATGGAGCCAAGGGCAGCACCGCCAGTAAATTGCTTTAATTTGTCAGTGAAAATGGTGGGGGGATGGGGGGCGCTCCAGGATGAGGACATGGCACGCAATATTTTCAGCTCCCGGCTCGGTTAATTGGCCTCTCGCACGCACACGATTCAGGATCGGGGATCTGGGATACGGGAGACCCCTTTTTCGGTATTCAATTACCACATGGTCGCTTAAAGGCACAACTGCCAACTGCTGCTAATAGTCACCCTTTGAGCCGGGCCACGTTAGCTTCCGAACTGCCGGCAGGGTTAAATGGCCAGTCCAGAAATCGAAAACAGAGAAATAATGGAACGTGAGCGGAGACAATGGCCGCCATTTATTTAACTGCACTGTTAAATATTTAAAGAGCTCTTAGACTCGTCTTGTCCAATAATAATGGTGGCTAATAAAGCTATTTTTATATGGGAACTAATTAAATAGCGAAATTATTCCGCGTCTTGGTGCCAAAACAAGCAAATTCAATTACTGAAAGGACACGTTCTTGCACTAAAAGAAAATAGTAAAAGAAAATATAAATTTATATTTAGAAACTCGTATAATTTTATTTCTAAGAATTAAAGATTTTTTTACAATTATTAACTTAAAATACTTCATGTTTTTGTAGAACTTTCTTGGCAAATTTGTTATAGATTTGAAAATAAATTACTCCCTATATTTCCAAGTGTCTGCTCTTTCCCAGCACGGCCACAATCTAAGCCTTCTATTAACCTTTATGGTTGTTCTCTCCCCAAACTTTCGCCTGCAGAAATCACCGAGAAGCCTCTCGAACTCATCAGCCTCCTCGCTGCCCGAATGCCGACGGCATCTGATGGACCTGGACGAGGGCGAGCTGTTCATGGAACTGATTCGCGACGTGGCCAACGAGCTGGACATCGATGTGCTCTGCCACAAAATTCTGGTGAACGTGGGCCTGCTCACCCACGCGGATCGTGGCTCCCTGTTTCTGGCCAAAGGCACGCCTACCAACAAGTACCTGGTGGCCAAGCTGTTCGATGTCACCCAAAAGACAGGTGAGTTGCCAATCGAAAATTTCCTCCCTCCCACCTGGCGGTGTGCCGCCTGTGGGCGAGATCCCAATGGCACAGGTAATCCCGCTTTAATTAAGGCCAACAATGCACAAAGCGAACTACAACACACAAATGGCCAAGGGAAACAGCACTGAATGAAGAATGGAAAATGTGCAAATGGAAAACGGAAAAAGGGAAAGAAATGTAAGCCAAGTCAAGTGCTATGTGGTTTCGACAAGTGCAGGAGGGGAAGAGAGTTGAAGTAAAGGACACTGATAGCAGCTAGAAAACATGTTTAAATGGCAGGAACAAGCTGTTAAACGATAAGATACAGAAGTAAACAGAAATTCTAACTAGTTTGTGAATTTTAATTACATTTTATTTCATTTACAATGCATAAAGTAACTTGATTCAATCGCTGATATTTAGCAGTTCATTAATTACTCGACTTTTTGGTAAGAAGAATTAATAAAAGGCCGTTAAACTTTCCCTTTCAAATAAAATTCGATTAAAATTATTACATTTGACCCTCTTTAAGGTGATTTTTGAAGAGTTTATGACCCTGCAAAAAGGGGCTCGACGATTATAAATTGGTACTCATTAGCGGCCGGGTAAATAATTCCGAGGAAAAGGAAAGGGGACGACTGCCAACGCATTAGCGAAATTAAGCTCAAACGGAAACGGAAGCGGGCATTAAAAGTTTTCGGCAGTCCCGGCAGGCCATAAAACTGCAAAAGGTCGCCATCAAATGGTAAATAGATATAGGATGTTGGCCAGAAACGTGCGCCCTTAGGTTCCGCCCAGACATATATATTCATATGAAAGTGCGCTACATTCGTAATGAATCTTCGGTGCAGATCCGTGAGTAAAAGCCACCGCTTCCGCTACATAATTCAGTGGGGAAAATGCGAGAAAGATTAGAGCTGGGAAATGTTTGTTGCGGGAGAGGGAGCACCAGTGGGTGGCAGCAGATACAAAATTCAAGATACGGATGCGGATGCGGATACGGATACATGTGAGGCGACGCTGTGTGGGACACTGAGATTATGATTGAGGCGGGACCGGGGCGAGAGCTCATGCAAATTCACATTTGACTTCTTGCCCTCGGATTTTGGATTTCACGGGACCCTCGCCATTATTTATTTATATATTATTCTCTCTCTGTGTGTTTTTTTTTTCTTTCGATGTTTCTGCCAAGGCCCAGCGCTCTGGTGTATATATCTTTTGCATGGCAGAGTGAATATTTTGCCTATAAATTTAATATTTATTCAGATGCATGACGATGGGGCCCTTATCTCGGGCCTATCCTAACACGCTTTGCAACGCTTGAGCTAATTTTTGGGCAGTATCTCGGAAAAAAGGAGAGGGTTCTGGGTGCTTAAATTTCAATTGTAGTGAAGTTAACATTTAATGTTAGGAAAAACTGAGAAATATGCATAGCTTCATACTATATTTCTCTCGAAATCTCAAGTAATGTCATCATCAAAATGTAAATGCTAAAAACGAAACCATCCTTAAATCAATGATTTTTTTATTCATGCTTTTTGATGATGGCGATTTCTTTCCTCCTGATTGACTCTTGTTTGAATCTCCTTTGATTGCAGCACTCAAGGACGCGGTGACTCGGGCCAGTGCCGAGGAGATTATCATTCCCTTTGGCATCGGCATTGCCGGCATGGTGGCGCAGACAAAGCAGATGATTAACATCAAGGAGGCGTACAAGGATGCGCGCTTTAACTGTGAAATCGATCTGAAGACCGGCTACAAGACCAATGCCATCCTCTGCATGCCCATTTGCAATTACGAGGGCGACATTATAGGCGTGGCGCAAATCATTAACAAAACGAATGGTAAGGATATCTTACAGGGTCCCTAAAGAATTTATCCTTGTAGCAGAACAGGAAGACTTGTCTTTAATTAATTATTAATATTTGTTTTATTTATTTATTTTTCTTATTCTCAGGCTGCATGGAGTTCGATGAACATGACGTGGAAATCTTTCGTCGGTATCTTACTTTCTGCGGCATTGGCATTCAGAATGCCCAGCTGTTCGAGATGTCCGTCCAGGAGTATCGACGCAACCAAATCCTCCTCAATCTGGCCCGCAGCATCTTCGAGGAGCAGAACAACCTTGAGTGCCTTGTCACCAAAATAATGACGGAGGCCAGGGAGCTGCTCAAATGCGAACGCTGCTCGGTGTTTCTTGTGGACCTCGACTGTTGCGAAGCGGTGAGTTTTTACACTGGAAAGAAAAACAAGAAGGTTTAATATGCAATATATATAAAAGTTGAATGTATGATAGATATAGATTGAGATTTAAAACAAACCCAAAGGATCTAAACCTAAATATCGCACAAAATCAATAGCAATGCTTTCATCCTTAGGTATCCAAACTACCAATTGACTTTCTCGCCGTATTTTCTCCTCTCCATTTACGATTGCCATCGATTGTGGAATTAAAATTAATTTACTGGCATTTTTTCAGGCGGTTAAAGGTCCTCCATGCAAATGATTTGCTTGCCTTCGTGGAGGCGATCGCAAATTGTCGCCGCCATATGGCGCATAAATAAAAAAGTGACGCCCTGCGGTGCCTGTGGTCAACCCTCCTTTCTCTCCGTCCGCCAATATTTCCATTTCCGTATCCGTGTTTGTGCCGCTGTCAGTTTCATTAAAATTGTTTAAACGCCACCGCGCGTCGGCCATTTTGTTTGTGCGTTTGTCAACTTTTCGCCCGGCGACCCCAAGGAAATTAAAATGTGCAATTTACATTATGTTACTTCGGGTGGGCGTCGCCACGTTTCCACGGGAGTGTTTTTGGCTTTTATTTTTTTTTGAACAAGTGTCAGGCATTCTGCGCGGAATTCTGACAGCAGCCAAGGGGAAATGTTTATGGCAATGGGTATGGTAAATACGAGTGGGACGGCCGGGGAAAGATTATGCCCAGGTCTGGGCAATTTTCATTACGGCTCAAGTTCCCGCTGATTGCCTGTCATTATTCGGAGGCGGCTGATTCAACTCGCTGGCGCTCTCCATTATGAAATTCCCGGTATTTCCGCTAAATTGTAAATAAATCAACTAAATTGGAACAGGTTAGACATAAAAACTGACAGTTGGCAGAAGAACAGAGGGAATAATTCATGAGGCCAACACGTCAAAACTTAATAACTTGTTTGAATGTTTAATGCTGTTAAAACGAGGATAAATTTTATGTTTAATATCTGTGAGTGGGTTTTATTTTTGATAAGAAGGAAGGGATTATATGTTAGATCTTATCTGACAGATTTTACAGAAAATATTCTAACAATCCTTGTTAAATGAGGTTCAATAAAAAATATTTCTTAAAATAATAATAGAGTTCTATTCAGAGCTTTTTACAGGACTTATTTCTTTGTTAATCTGTTTAATTATTAAATCACTAAAACAATGCATTCCTTATTTAAAATATTTACATTTCAACTCAATGTCATTTTAGTAAAAAAAATGATTACTATTTTACCTATTACCATATCCATAACTCTTTTCGTTGTATTTCACACACATCAACCTATCAAAAACCCCCCCCTTTTCTCTGGTAAATATCTCAATTGCATTCACAACAATTAATATTTACAATGAAGAAAACCATCATTGAAATAATTGAATAATATTTGTTCAACTAAATTCGAGAACACTACACATAAGCCATTGAATGCCGTATTGCAGAATGCTTGTGTACATTGTATTCAGACAATTATTTATTCGCACGAATCAGGCTTCCTGGGAAAATCCATTAGGCTCCACTTACATGTGTAAAATGCGTACAATAAATACATGAATACGTGTGCAGGTCGCAGGACGAGCGGCAGGACAATGGTGTTTTGCATATTCCACCTTGGCCACCGGGGCGTATGAATAATGTCAAAGGATTCTCCTCGGGGAGATTTGCGCATTAAACTTTTAAATGAAATGGCCCGCAAGGGGATGGAAAACAGATGTCCTGGCCGCTGGCATTTGGGAAAGACATTCTGCTCGGCCAATTTGATGGATGAATGCATTGCATTAAATTACCGCACGCCGCATTAACTCATCTGAGCAATCGATCGAATGGAGGGGGAGGAGAGGCCTTTTCCATGAACTATCCTCAATGATGGCCTTTTGTTTCACTTTCCGAAATTATTATGATTAATAATTGGCATATGTGGCATAAGTGCTCTTGGTTGTTTAATTCGCTTAAATGTCATTTACTAATTAGCCAGCTGATAATATGCAAGTGCCTGTCCGGGTAATGGACAATTTATTAGCCCATAAAGCTAGCTGGCCCAGGGGGTTTTCAGCCGGACTCTGAACTCTGAAAACTTGGCTGACATGCCCGTCATGTGCAACATGTCAGCTTAATTATGCTCGCAGGGGAGGTGCTGCTGCTGCTGCAGTGCAATTTATCAACAAGTTGGCTGCTGCTGCTGCTGCTGGGGCTGGGAAAACTGTTAGGAGTTCCATTAGTGGCAGCCACTTAATGTCGTTTCCTCCACCCTCTCGTTCACAGAGCCATTTGGAGAAGATAATTGAGAAGCCCAATCAGCCAGCCACCCGCGCCATCAAGTCCGCCGACAGCTTCGAGGAGAAGGTAAGTTTGCCTCGAGTTCTGGTACTAGATTTGGCTCCTGATAAGGAATCCTTGTGTTTTTGGCAGAAAATGCGCAATCGTTTCACGGTGCTTTTTGAACTCGGCGGCGAGTATCAGGCGGCCAATGTCTCCCGGCCTTCGATCAGCGAGCTTAGCACCTCAACGCTGGCCCAGATTGCCCAGTTTGTGGCCACCACCGGGCAGACGGTGAATATATGCGATGTCCACGAATGGGTCAGGGAGCACAATCAAATCAGGGCCGAGAGCGAGATCGATAGCACCCAGGCCATCCTCTGCATGCCCATTGTCAATGCCCAGAAGACGGTGATTGGTGTGGCTCAGTTGATCAATAAGGTAGGGAAGAAGGGTGTCTAAAATCATAACTATAATTTCATATTATAAAGATAAAATATCTATTAATTATCTTTAGGCCAAGGGCGTTCCCTTTACCGATTCGGATGCCTCGATTTTCGAGGCCTTTGCCATATTCTGCGGTCTGGGCATACACAACACCCAAATGTATGAGAATGCCTGCAAGCTGATGGCCAAGCAGAAGGTGGCCCTCGAGTGCCTAAGCTACCATGCCACCGCCAGTCAGGATCAGACGGAGAAGCTTACCCAGGATGCGATTGCAGAGGCAGAGTCCTACAATCTGTATAGCTTTACATTTACGGGTAAGGCTTTACCATATTCTCCTCAACACACTAATTAATTAATGAATTATATAATCGGATTACAGACTTTGAATTGGTGGACGATGACACTTGTAGGGCAGTGCTAAGGATGTTTATGCAGTGCAATTTGGTTTCGCAGTTTCAAATACCCTACGATGTAAGTTTCTATAGCTTTCTAAGGAATAATAATCCTTTAGAAACTTTTATTAAAGATCGAAATATATTATATTTTCTTATTTTTCAGGTTCTCTGCCGTTGGGTTCTGAGTGTCCGGAAGAACTATCGTCCTGTGAAGTACCACAATTGGCGGCATGCCCTAAATGTGGCCCAAACCATGTTTGCCATGCTAAAAACCGGCAAAATGGAACGCTTCATGACTGATCTGGAGATCCTGGGCCTTTTGGTGGCCTGTTTGTGCCACGACTTGGATCATCGCGGCACTAACAATGCCTTCCAGACCAAAACCGAATCCCCGCTGGCCATTTTGTACACCACCAGCACAATGGAGCATCATCACTTCGATCAGTGCGTGATGATCCTCAACTCGGAGGGAAATAATATATTTCAGGTGAGATTAATAGGGAATAAAAATAGATTTTATTTAGAAAAATGTGTTAACAAAGCTCAGCTTAACCGCGGTAAACACGAACATTCCCATTGTTGTTGGCCCTCTTGCTCAAGTTTCGCTTGATGGCCTTCCTGGCTGCTGCCTTGGCGGCTTTGGCCTTCTTGGCCTTGGCCAGGCGAGCCTTGCGGGCCCTGGCACTGCGGGAACGGGTGCTGGTGGAGGCTGTGGTGGAACCGACCTTGATCCTTCGCTTGGCTGTGTATGTCAGGTTGCTGATCCGCACAATCTTGCCGGTGCCTGAGGACGACGAAGAGGATGAGGCAGTTGTAGACTCCGTGGTGGTGGATGCAGTGGTGGAGGTTGTATCGCTCGATTCCGTTGAGGTTGTAGTATCGGCCGCCCAGACATAGGCCACAAATATGGCGGCGGAAAGGACGAAGAGAACGGTGGATGCCTTCATGTTGCTTGCTTCAATTGTAAACTGATATGCCTTTTGCTGGGCAACTCGCACTTTTATACTATATCCACAATTGGCTAGCGACCTTCAATTAGCCAAAAAAAAAAGCCATATATTCTTATTTACTGAAAGATCTCGGAAAGTGAGTCCACCTTGACTCCGATATGATGTGAACTTTTGTTTAAGCACATGTCTATTGCTGATATGTCGTCATGGGTACAGGTGTTTTTTGGGATACTTAACTTAATAATAGAATAGCTATTTTTGCCATTGTCTACAGGTCTTGTTTGCTTTTGCTTTTAGGCCCTGTCACCCGAGGATTATCGCTCCGTCATGAAGACCGTGGAGAGCGCCATTCTGTCCACCGATCTGGCCATGTACTTCAAGAAGCGGAACGCCTTCCTGGAGTTGGTGGAAAATGGGGAATTCGACTGGCAGGGCGAGGAAAAGAAAGATTGTAAGTGGAACTTATTACCATGCTTTCTATATAATTTATTATATATTTATTTAATATTTTTCAGTACTCTGCGGCATGATGATGACAGCCTGCGATGTGAGTGCCATTGCCAAACCCTGGGAAGTCCAGCATAAAGTCGCCAAACTGGTGGCTGATGAATTCTTCGACCAGGGAGATCTTGAAAAGCTGCAGCTCAACACACAGCCTGTGGCCATGATGGATAGGTGAGTGGAAATATGATTCCATAACGCCCCTCAGATCTTCTAGCTTAGCACGCTTCTAAATCTTGAGCGCTCTGCGAAGCAAAAATAAAATAAATCTTAATAAATTAATAATCATTTTTTAGGGAACGCAAGGACGAGCTACCCAAGATGCAGGTGGGCTTTATTGATGTGATCTGCCTGCCCCTGTACAGAGTCCTGTGCGACACCTTTCCCTGGATCACACCCTTGTACGAAGGCACCCTGGAGAATCGACGCAACTGGCAGGATTTGGCCGAGAAGGTAGAGATGGGCCTCACCTGGATCGATCACGACACCATTGACAAGCCGGTGGAGGAGTTTGCTGCCTGCGAGGATGAGGAGATCAAGGACATCGAGTTCACGGTGACCACGCTCAACTGCAATCAACAGTCGCAGTCGCAGCATGGCAGCGAGGATAGCCACACGCCGGAGCACCAGCGCAGCGGCTCCCGGCTGAGCATGAAGAAGACGGGGGCCCTGGGCAAGGCCGTTCGTTCGAAGCTCTCCAAGACGCTCTACAACAGCATGGACGGCTCCAAGCCGAAGACCTCGTTAAAGCTCCTCGAATCTCATGTCAGCGAGGATATGGACGATAAGAGCCCGACGAGTCCGTCGCAACCGCAGGCCTCCGGCAGCATGGGCCGCATGTCCGCCTCCTCATCCACCTCGTCTGCCGGCGGTGGCGTTGTTGGCGCCTCTGGACAAGTCCAGGTGGTGGACAAGTCCAAGAAGCGCTCCAAGCTGTGCGCGCTCTTATGACGAAAGCCGTCCAATTAGAATATGGCGACCCCCTCCAGCACTCCGGGCAGTGAGACTGACCACAAGTGCGGAGGGGGGATGACCGAGTTCTAATTGGCGTCGATTTTGCTAAAAGTTCACACTAACTTGTTGCTCCTACCTGTATCTATTGGCCAAGTTCACGCATTCAAATCCGATTAGTTTGTGATAGTTTTTTGCTGGTAAAATTGCCTTTCTTTTGTTGAGGGACAAGAGAAGATTTTCTTCGGAAATTTATCTATTTAATTTATCAAAAGTTTGCAAAGTTTGAAACTCTATTTAGATGTGAAACATAAAGAATTAATTTTGTTTTATGTTTTTAAATACAGAAAATAGTACAAGTTAATTGTCAAAGCTGTTTTGATATTCTATCAATGTTCAAAATTAAAGAATAGATGCAATTTTACCAATAAAAAAATTATCAAAAATTATAATCGCAACAGAAAATCGTGAACCGAGGGTGTATGTATATGTTTGATATATGTTTTAAGTACTATAGCTATCCATATACAAGAGGACGAGCATTAGGCAGAAGCAAATGCAGTTGCAATATTAAGCATAAGTGAATGTCAAAATATGTGATCTATTTAAGGTCCCGAAGGTGCGAAGCCCACGGGTTGAACCTTTTGTCGGATACTATCCCCTCTCTCTCTATCTATCTCTGTACGAATATATATGTATGCTATATACTCTATATTTATAGATGTGTCTGTCGCTTTTAGGTGATTGTAAACCGCGAAACTAAACTAACTAAGTAGTTGGAACAAAACTAAACTAGCTAAGAGTGTATGTAGTCGTCACCCTAACCAAATCGTGCTAGTCAAAACGTATGAAATACTATAGAAGAAAGGAAACCTATTTAAGGAGATTTTGTGAGAGGCTATAATTATATATGTAATTCCAGCAGGCATCGGGAATCGAAAAATAGAGACGACAGTGATCACCACTAGTCCTTGCCTGTGATCGGGGCTTGAGATCTACTTTATAGCTCTACTAATAACTAACAACTACTAATTAATAACTAATATTTGTATGCACAGAACGAGTGCTAAGCGTATTGTATTTACGTAGCAAACTATAGCAATATTATATGATATTTCCCACAAAGAAGCAACTCGATTGTGAGCACAGCACAAATATGGATTAATTGAACTCTGCGGAAGCAGAAAGCGAATGAGAATACATTTCGTACTCTGTTTGGATTGTATAAATATAAATATTAGCTTAAAGATAGACGACAGCAGTCAATTTTTGAACTCGAACTCGAACTCAAGCAAAATACAAATAAATATTTGGCAAATAATAATCGCACTCGGTTAAATACGATTAATCCGATCCCACACTCTCCTAGTTGTTGCAATGAAGTTTACTTTATCTGTGTGTACGTGTACAAAGCAAACTATATACTATATACTGTAGAGCATTAAATTAAACGAAGGCATAAGCATAAACTAAATATAATATGTAACGGAACCTATATATGAAATATTTACATGTGACTTATGTAACTATAACTGAATTGCTTAGATTTAACGTGTTTAAGAGCATCTCATTATTTTTATTACAGGTCTGCGTGTGCTAATCAAATTTTGGCTACTAAATGTCCAACAAAAGATCAAGAAAGTTTTGCAACTATTTTTCTAGTTACTCTGCCGCTCGCTTGAAAATCAAAATCAAAAAATCGAAATCAATATCGTTACAAAGTCCCCCCAACTTTGTTTAGTTGTTACAATTAATTGTGTACATTCCTTTGAAGTTCCGTTTCGTGTTTCTGTTACCACAAAAAAGAACGATCCAAGAGTTATTCACGATTTGTTTACCTAATTATGTAAGACTTGCAATTGAATCAAAAATAAATCACACCATTGAGAATTACTCTAAGCTGGATGGGTTTTCTCAGTTGTTGTTTTAGTTTGCTGTTATACATAGGAAAAAACTTGGCTTTCGATAGCTGCATTTTCAGTGCAAATTCGTTAATTTCTGGATTTCAGATACCAGGCGAACAGAAGCCAGCAGATGGATGACAATCAAAATAATTCAAACCAGAAGGTTAAAACATGGCATTCGGTCTCTGCATTTCAGTGCAAATTCCCAGTGCCCACAAGATGTAGTTCAAGCTTCGGTCGCTTGGTGGCGTTTTCGTTCTCAATTAATTAGTTAAATTGCTATCTACAAGGACATAAAAACTTCGGCGAACTAAAGTTAGATTCCTTTCTCGATATCGCTTTAATTTCTGTGGGGAATTCAAAGTTAAAAAACCCATAACTTCAATTTCAATTCGGACAAATTTTGTATGTGAGTTTTTATTAGCTTATTAAATCTGCATATTCAATTTAAATTTTTAGAAGATAAAAATTTTTGCAAATTTTTGAAAATTTTAATGATGTAACCCCTTTCATTTTTTTGAGAAAATTGAGTAAATTTTTTTTTGGATCAGAAGTTGGCTTGATCGATGCGGCTTTTAATGCTGATCAAGAATATATATGATATATGGGGTCGGAAACGACTCCTTCACTATGTTTTATGCTTCGGACTGAAATTATAATACCCTGCAGAGGTATAAAAATAACAATGCATAAATACAGCTGTGTTAAGTTCCAAGTTCTAGATTTAAATTTTTGCTGACCAATTTCTAGTGTTGGTTAAGTAAGGACAGGTTTCTGGTCACACTTGGCCCAAACAGCTGATTTAACCAAAACAAAACAACACGTGAATTACTGCAAACGTAAATAATTTAATATTTTCAAGGCTTCCGAGTGAATTTAAACCAAGATGTCATCAGAAGATGAAATGTCATCTGCCTCAGAGCAGGAGGAAAGCAGCAGTGAAGACGAAACTCAGGTAGGAGAGGTCTAACTACAAATTTCTCTCAGGGGAATTCAAAATGTTGAGTCCTTTACTAATTCTGAGTATTTCCTTTCCAGAATTCCATTCGCCAGGACCTCAAGGGCATGACCTTCGAGGAGATCATGAAACTGAAAGAAGAACTGGGTGCCAAGGTCTACAAGGAAGCGGTACTTGGCGGTAAAGCCCCACGAACCAACAAGAAACCCAAAACCAAAACTGATTTGAAGAGACTCAACAAAAACCGACCCCGAGAGATGTCCTCGCGCCGACAGGTTCCATTCCTGGGCGCCGAACACCGTGCTGCGCGCAAAAAGACAGCAGAGCTAAGGGACCCGAGGTTTGATGATAAATCGGGCACCTATAATGCCGAAACCTTCAAGAAGAACTATGAATTTGTCACGCAAATCCGAGACAAGGAGGTGGGCCAGCTGAAGCAGCAACTGGACGAGGTTCAGAATGACGAGGAGAAGCACAAGATAAAGCACACCATGCAGCGACTGATTAACAAGAATGTGGAGGACAAAAAGTGGCAACAGAAGCAGAAACAACTCAAAAAGGAGCGCGACAACATCCAAAAGAAACACAACAAAGGAGAGCTGCCGCACTATCTGACAAAGAGTGAGTTTCAATATTCGTATATATATATAAATTCCAATAATTAAACAATGATTTTATAACTCCACAGAGGAACGTCGCGCCCAGGAGCTGGTGGCCCAGTTCGAGCAGCTGAAAAATACGGGAAAGCTGAACAAGCATCTGGAAAAGCGCCGCAAAAAGAACGCCGCCAAGGACCGCAAGCGCATTGGCATAGAATAATTCTTGTCTTCTCTTTAAGTATAAATGTATTTTTAACAAATAAACACAGCGCTTTCGTTGAACTTAGCCTGTGCGCAGCATCTTGGCCTCTCGTTTCTCCTGCAGCTCGCGTCTCTGCTGCTCCACAATGAGCTTACGCTCCTCCAGGAACTCACCATAGGCCGCCGGATCGATTTCTCTGACCACCTGGATGCCACAGGTCCGGGCAATGCTAATGAGCATTTCGCACATTTGCTAAATATAAAGAGATGTTAGTAAATAGCCGAGATTCCCCTTCAAAACGACTCACCTGCATGGTGAGCAGGGCATTTGGCGGATCCTGAATCTTGATGGCGGCTATTTCGTACAAATGCTTTAGCGTGATCATGCCGGCCACTTCCTTGCCAGGCGTCATGGTACCCCTCTGCAGGCCAGCCGCTTGTTTCAGGAAAAAGGTGGCCGGTGGATGGTGTATGACCAGGTCGTAGCTGCGATCGCTGTTCACGGAAATCCTGCAGGGCAGCGGCACGCCCTCCTTCATTTCAGCTGTCTTGGCATTGAAGTCCTTGCAAAAGGCAGCTATATTAATGGCGCGCTGGGGGGATTTAACAATGCAGAAACGATATTAGAGTAAGAATTACCAAGCCGGCGGCTCTCTCACCTGTCCCAACATGGGGCCTAAGGGGGGACCCGCTGCGGCCATTCCAGCGGGTATATTCGTTCTCAGTTTGCTTGTGTGCGTCACTCGCTCCACTGTCTTCTTCAGGGACTTCAGTTTGCCCGCCGCCTTGGACATTTTAATTGATTTATTTTGACTAAACAAATGCCTTTCAAGTGTTATGCAAAGCAAAATGTGTTGGTGCGCGGAAGAAGAAGAAGCAGCTGCAGCAACAGCTGATGACTGGTAATGCCACCTTTTTCAAATCTATCGGAAAAATATAGATTTTCAATTTCTTATAAATGAAATATTAGTATTTGTTGTCAATCGCTTTAACATTTTAATAGAAATACAATGAAATCAAGAGAGAAATAACTGAGAGCCTTATTAAATGTTTAATAAACAATTAACATCAAAATTGCCGAGGTGCTATTACTGCCGCGGCCAGAAGCTGTTTCCCCCGCGCCTATCGATAGCGGGTGTCACAGCAGCCGGCTTGGGCCAGTGTACAAAATTGAAATCAGCTGCTGCCAACTGGGAAGTCAGAAATTAAATAACAATAACAAGGAACGACTCTTGTTCCTGCTCCGGTTTACACAGAGATATAGAGAGGATGACGCTGCGTAGCTCGCACCGTCTGCTGGCTATTCTGAGGCGCTGCTCTACATCCACCCACTTGATCCAGCGAAGCAGCCACACATCATCGCACAGAAGCCAGGACAATGCCCACAGCAGTGGGCGAAATGGTCAGGATGGCGAGGAAAAGGGCAGCGGTCAGTGGACGTTTGGGTGGCGCAGTTTGGTCCGCTTCTTTGTGCCCTTCTCCCTGGGAGCGGCGGCCAGCGCGCTGGTGATTGAGCGCGATGAGCTAACGCCCACGATAGCCGCCAGAACCATGTCCAACCGGAGGCGCGACTACAACTTTATCGCCGACGTCGTCGCCGGCTGTGCGGACTCTGTGGTCTACATCGAGATAAAGGACACGCGACACTTTGACTACTTCAGCGGCCAGCCCATCACGGCCTCGAATGGCTCTGGGTTCATCATCGAACAGAACGGGCTAATCCTGACCAATGCCCATGTTGTGATTAATAAACCTCACACGATGGTCCAGGTGCGGCTCTCCGATGGTCGAACTTTCCCCGCCACCATTGAGGACGTGGATCAGACCTCTGATTTGGCCACGCTGCGCATTCAAGTAAACAATCTGTCAGTGATGCGGCTGGGAAAGAGCAGCACTCTTCGATCCGGCGAGTGGGTGGTGGCTTTGGGCAGTCCCCTGGCCCTCAGCAACACGGTCACGGCGGGCGTCATCAGCTCCACGCAACGGGCCTCCCAAGAACTTGGCCTACGAAACAGGGACATTAACTACCTGCAAACGGATGCTGCCATCACGTTTGGCAACTCGGGCGGGCCCTTGGTCAACCTGGACGGCGAGGCTATTGGCGTTAACTCGATGAAGGTGACGGCCGGCATAAGCTTTGCCATTCCCATCGACTATGTGAAGGTCTTTCTGGAGCGAGCGGCCGAGCGGCGTAAGAAGGGCACTGCCTACAAGACAGGGTATCCGGTGAAGCGCTACATGGGCATCACCATGCTGACACTCACGCCTGATATACTGTTCGAGCTGAAGTCCCGAAGCCAGAACATGCCCAGCAATCTCACGCACGGGGTGCTGGTGTGGAAGGTCATTGTGGGATCTCCGGCGCACACGTGAGTGAAGATCCTACGAATTTCTTTGACAAAATCTCTAATCTATAATCCTCTTTGGCCCGTTTTCAGTGGCGGCTTGCAGCCCGGCGACATAGTGACCCACATCAACAAAAAGGAAATCAAGAACTCGTCAGATGTGTACGATGCCCTGGCCGACAACAGTAAAACGCTAGATGTAGTCATCCTTCGCGGCGTGAAGCAGATGCATGTGACCATCACACCAGAGGATCCCTAATGAACGTCGTATCCACGCTACACACTCACCTGTTAGCATAGATCAATGACCAGATTGTGTTCGCATGATTTGCAATATATATGTATATGTAACAGAAACGATCGATCCTGGGAAAAATCTGTGACAATCCCACTCCTGCCTATATTTGTCTCTCACTAACGAGTAGGGAAATTTGCATAGATCCAGAGCTCGTTATCAGTGGCCATTATTATGGCGACACGACCATAAGTTAATCTACGCATCGCAAGGCCCCAAAATGTAAGTATCTCTCCGACTGGGTCGAATGGGTCGTCCGTCGCCTGTCCATTTCCGAACATCATCGATTTCTCTTTCATGGAAGGCGCTGCGTGCGTGTCTCTCGACTCTTGTGTCCGTCCGTTCGATTGTCGTCCCATCCAACAACGACAAAAATGTATTTACGCTAATTGAAATATCTTGCGTTGCGATCAATCGATGCCATATTTTTTATAGGCCAAACCGCGGCGCACAAGCGGCTGCAGCGGCAAAAGCGCCGAAGACCGAAATGCAAATTTCAATAAATTTATGCAACTGTATTCCCAAGAGCGCTTCACATGGACGCCAGCTGTTTAAACACTCTTTTGTGGAAATGGGTTGTATTGAATATATATTTTAAAAGATATTTAAGCCAAGGGATAATTGAATATCTACATTAATTTCATGTTTAAGAATATTGATAAATACTTATTTAAAGATGCTAAAATATAAATGGGGGAATTGTTAGATTGATAAAGTTGCAAAAGTTGAATCGATGGGTTGCCAATAGAGATGTTTATATATCAAGAAGAAAAGCCTGATTGAAAATTTCCTATGTTAGATATAGGTATTCATTATTATTACCTAGTATCTTATGGTTCTTGAGAAGTATTTTTAATGATTGCCAAATATTTAATAAGACATACTTTAACAATACAAAATATATCGCAGGAATTGATATTTTTAAGCTTTGCTATATATTTTTAAATCAAGAAAAGCCCCTCCTACAAGCCCCTTAACTATTAAAAAGAGTAACTACACTTCGACTATATTTAACAAGATTTATTTTGGTTTATTTGTGGGTGACAAGGCAGACGATGCTGATGATGTTGCTGCTGTGCTGACGCTGTTGGTGCTGTTTTTGCCGTGTTGCTGTTGCTGCTGCCGCTGTCGTTGCGTGAAAAGTGAAATTCTTGTGATTATTAATTTTGTTTTCGCTTTTGGCGATGCTACGCTTTTTTAGTTTCTGCATATAAATTCGCATATTGATTCCGGCCAACTGGCCAATTGTGGACGACGGCGTTGTTTATGTGACAGCGGCCTTTATGACATTGTTGGCACTAAGTTACCTTTATTGCTTATAAGCCGCACGCATAAATGCAGCTTAAAGTTCATAAATTTGCCAATATTCACTCTCGGCCACGGGGTTAAGCAAACGTACCTCAGCTTTTCGATCGTGTAAACACTTTTTACTTTATTCGCTGGCGCCCCATGCTTTTTGTGCCTTTTTGCACTTTCTTTCTGCCATTTCCATTTCCATTTCATTTTTGGTTTTCGGGTTTCTCGGTTTTCAATCCCTGACTGCCTGCACTCGGAGCCGCCGACTAATTGAAATATTTAAAATGCATAAAAGTATCGCATTTAAACTTTGCAATTAGTTTGTGGTGATCGCCGCAGTTGCTGTCGTGGGTACGGATATGTCGTTGCAGTGGCCTGCCCGCCGGTTAGTTGTTGTTTGTTTGTTTGTTTTTGTGGCGGCACTCTTAAATTACAAACCTGTGAGAAATTTAGTCGATGTTTTGGTTTTATTGTGACTTGAGGCATACACTAGCCGAAAAGGGGAAGCCTAAACGACTATCAACGAGGGTGTTTGAATAAAGAGAACTTGGGAAACTTTATAAAGTTCACTTAAGAGAAATAAAGAATGTTCTATTAGTCTTTATTTCAATCTAAATATTTTATTTGCAAGTTCTGTTAATAAATAAAATGAAATTTTTTAAAACGTATTGTTTATCCCAACGAATAAAAAGAAAATAGATCCAGAAAGGTGAGTAAGAAAATAACAATAAATCAAATGGTTGTAACATCAATAAAAAAAACTTGTTTTAAAACAGGGATATTTCCTTTTTGAACTAAAACAACATATCCTTTTGGTTTCTTCTGTTTTTGGTAGAAAATTTTGGCTTATTTAAGAATTATTACGAAGAGAAAATTGCAAATTTAAAAGGTTTTCTCATTTCTTCGTTACTTTTTAAAGTATTTCTTAAATAAAATAATCATTACAACAAAGTTTTGTTACTAGTTTTTCTATCATTTCAAGCAGGGCATTTGGGCCACTATATAAATCTTATTTTTTTTGCCATTTGTAGATATTATTTTGAATTAAGATCACAAAGTTGTAGTTGCGGTGAGCAGGCAGCGCCATCAGTTTTGCGGCTGTGATCATGTTCACACGCTGCGGCAGTTAGGCAAAAAAGGCGGCCTAAAGCTAAACAGCCAAAGGCGGTAGGTAAGTGTTTGCGATTTGGTTTGGCTTACACTTTCATAAAAGGCGGCAATTAATAATGGTTCGGGGCAAAAGGGCTGATGCCCCATCAATCCAACACCTTTAACGAGGGTCACTTTGGGCCGATTTTGATTGAGTTATTAAACGTGGCTTTAATTGCAGCAACTGACATTTCGGTGCAAAAATCGTCGCATTAACCCAGAAATGTCAGTTCGAATGGACGTTGGTTTTCTGGCTCGCTTTTTTGTCGAGGTGACCCCATCAGACACCTAAATCAAGCGACTTTCTCGCCGACGCTGTTCCCATGAACTGCTCACATTTAAAAAAAAAAAACTCCATGGAGCTGCACAACAAAACACCTACACCTACACCAATAACTGCAGCAACTGCAGCATCGGCACAAGGCAACTTTTGTAATAGCAACAACAGCAACAAACACATGCTAAACATTAAAGTTCATGACACACAACTGTAAAATGTTTCAGCCCCGAAAACTTTTACCGCCGATAATAAATGGCTGCGACTTTGCGCCCCCAAAAGTTCAAGACATCATCTCGCCGCCAAGTCCCGCATGTGAGAAGTTCTCCTCAAAAAGAAAAAAAAATAAAGATGGACAAATGGACAACGGAGTTGGAGCTGAAGCTGGAGCTGGGCAGGAAGTCTGGCATAGATGAAAACGAAGCCAAGAGCAAGAGATCGAGCTGGGGCTCGGGCTTGGGGCCGATGGCCAATGCCACGGGCCATAAATCACTTTAATATGCCAAAAAGTTACATAATAATTCTGCCAGTCGCAAAGCAAAGCCTTGATCATTGACAACTAACTCTGTGTACTGACTGATTCTATCCAATAAAGAAAATACAAACATCACAAAATGTGGGTCAATCTGTTCTTATGTGGTATCAGTAATCCATTAATTGAGGTATTTCGTGGGCATATGATGTGTAATTAAATGGAAACAACATTTAGAAAATGCCAAACGAAGAAGATAAATCGAAGTTTTATGATCAAAGTCGGGGTTTATTTGTATTACGTAATCTATAAGCTGATGGATAGAGAATTCTCAATGCTAGTTATTGTTTTGCATTAAATTTATAGTTTAATTTTGTTCCTACAAGTAATGAGATATTTCCAAATATTTGAAAACAATTTATAAATGGTAAATAATTTATGAATATAAATATTTATAATAATTACCCGCTAGGGTATAATACTTTTATTAAATAAATATTAATTCTTGAACGATACAAATAATATAAAAATATTATTAAATATTTTTCAGTGCCAGATATCAAGATAAAATAATATAGCCATTCGCCGTCATCAATTCGTTGTCTAAATTGAAATGTGTTTTAATATGCCATTTTATGCGGCGTGCCAAATTGTAAATATATATTTTTTTCTTGCAGTCTGGGGCCCAGGCTCGATGGCATTAAATCAACAGATTCATAAAAATGAAAAACACGAAAAATTATGATGATTACGCGGAAATGTGTGGCAACTGTGTGCTTTTTGTGGCCACTGGGCTAAAATGCTTTATGAAATTGCACAAGTGTTTGATATTGCTAAATTATGGCGCTGGGGCGCTCAGGTTTTCCTGCCGTTTCGTTGTACATTTTTCCTCTCTTTTTATATATATATATTTTTCTTTTTGTAGGTCGCCGCAGGGCGCTGTGCAGTTTTCATTATAAACGTTTGGGAAACTGCAGGCGGCGGAGTGCGCTTTTTTGTTTTGTGGGTCAGTTTGCGCTTACACATCTGGCTTTTGCCACTGCCACGGTTTTGTAGTGTTGGTCAAATATTTGCGGCAGCGCCAAGAGTCATCATCATTAATAACGGATGGAAAAGGAAATTTCACCTGCTTGGAAAAGCGTTTTGCGTTTGCGCTTGGCGTTTACCGCTCACTCAGCTAGTATGTATTTTCTTTATTTAGGCAAATCCATCAATTACGCAGCGCAGCGTCATTTGTTTGCTCGGAAAACCCTGTCGAGTGTGACGAAAACAAGCTTCTAATCTGAATCTGAATCTGAATTCGAGTCTGATCGGGCCACATTTCAATTCAATTCGATACGATTCGATCTGTCCCCCGGAATTGATTGATTTGTCAGCGGCTGGTCAGTGACAATCCCACAAATCCCAAGATTTATGTCCAGCTTCAATGGTTAAATGTCTTCTGACCATTTTCAGACAAATTATGCATAGGCTTTTGTGAGGCTCAATATCATTGGAACTGGAGTGATGTCATCGACGCGATCAGTCGATAAAATACTGCGCGGAAAATAATTAAATTCATGTTCGACTCGATTTTACAAAACTGAGTAATTCTTTTTTATAGATTCTAGGCTTCATGGCTAAAAAAACGATATTTCGTAAGAATATTGATTGACTTGAGTTAAGATCTTATGATCAGTTTATTAATATCAAGAAATACATTATTAAAACAGATATATATGTTTATGTCCATATAATTTACATTATTTTAATTATTAAAATGTACATTTTAAATTATTAAAGCACACATTTAACCTTCATTTTCTTTTTAATAAGTTTCAATTGGATCCTTTCACCAAAATTTCCTACAGATCTTAAAACCCCAACAACATTTCCTTGAAAATCATTGGTAACTCGGCCACTAAGATTACAGAGTAGAAATCGGGGCACCTGAATCATTTAATTGTTGCGATTTTTCACAAAATTGAAACATCTTCCGGCATGGAGAGCCAAGACAAACGATGTGTGCACCGAAATTAGTTTTTCGCATGCTGCTTGGCCCGAGGCGTGAAAAGATTTTCGCATGCAAGGTGCGGCCACTGTTTGCCAGCAACAAAAACTACAGCCAACTATAAACAACAATAAAAGCAACAACTTTAGCAGCTTATAGCAACAACAACAGCAGCAACCAGAGCCAGTGGCAGCGCAGCAAGTGTTGCTCTAATTTATAAAATGTTTTTTGCTACCGCAAAAGTTGACTGCTGAAAAAAGATAAAAAATAGGATGATGGAAGTGGAATTTACCTTAGAAAATATTGGAAAGAATAATACATATTTAATAAGGATTTATAGACAATAATAAACAATATATACAATATACAAATTCGAATTAAAAATATTGTTTTTGTAAGGATAAAAAAAGGGTTGATAATGGAGAGTTTATAACTTGGGGAAAACTCTTTGTATTAAAACTTCTAAACATAAATTTAAATGTGAATGCCATAGAATTTGTAACATATGTTTTGGCATTAAACTAAAGTTATAATAATTATTTACAAATATCACAAAATATCAATAGATCTAAAATTTAGCACCCTCATATATACATCCAACTCCAGGGTATTCCCCACAAATTAATTGCCTTGCGGTTCTCACACACTCACACATCCAAATGCTCGTCTAGGCATGGCAGAAATTTCACTTCTATAGAAATTCCGCAGCTCAGAGCCTCGGGGGCTTTTCTTTAACACTTTTTCCCAGTGCCGCCGCTGCTGCTGCCGGCTGTCACTTGCTTTAGTTGCTGCTGTGCCAACGCCACTGATGTTACTGATGTCTTTTGCCTTTGTTTATTACGCATGACATGGCACATACTCACACTCACACACCCACCCATCATAAAGGCCGTCACATGTTTTAATTAAATGCCAGGCCTTAAAAAGTTTATATTTCTTGTCCATTTAATTGAAATTACAAAACAAACGCGATAATCTACGCCGGCTAACTGTCTGCCTGTTTTGTTTTGGCAATAATTTTGGTTTTTACTATTTAACCAAAGATGTTAGCACGTTGACAATGACAGACGCAGAGAAAGACTTTCACTGCCCCAAAAAACAGAAAAAAAAATGCAAAGAGTAAGTTTATGATGCGGATTTTATGTTCTATTGACGCCATAAAGAAAGGCCAGTAAAACATATTCCATGCGATCCGTTGGATCGCGTTCGTTTCCTAAGTCTTTTGTTTGGGTGTGAAATGTTTGCCGGCCTTTTCGTCGGTTTCTTTCCTTTTGTTTTTATTTTGCTGCGTGGGTTGTTGGACTTTTTTTATTCGTAGGTCCCATCGAACCACTTTCGTTGCGGCCATCAATCAATTGCCAATTGTTAATGCAAATTGAATGCTGTTTTTATAAACAACATCCAAATACATGCGAAACGTCATTAATTTTAGCGCCGCAACGGCAGGCAGAAAGCTGAAGCTCTACCAAATCAAGTCGAGCATTTGTCTCATCGCTTAAACATTTCAATTTCACTCGCAGCTAGCAGCTCGCACAGTTCGTAGTTTCTTTTATTTATGGCTACTAAATTACGTATCCGTGCTGTGCTCCCGATGCCAATGCCGCTGCTGCTGCTGCCGGCCAGGCCAGGCCAGGCCTTTGATTAATGATCTGGCCGGACACACTGACTCAGAAAAGTCGTCGGAAATCGGGGGAGGGGCATATCGGGGGAACTGGGCCCACTAACGATACAAAATGTACCGCTATCGCCGCACAGTAGTAGTCGCTGTGACACGAAAGTTACCGGGCACACGCTAATCAGGTTAATTGTCTCTCAATTTCCTGCAACTTGCCGCAAATGCATTTCAATGTGCCGCCAATTTGCGAGGGAGGAGCTGGAGTACAGCTGGAGTAAAGGGTAACACTGAGGAGAAAAAGGGTTCGTTTTAAAAAAACACCTTCTTTTATCTTATCTTAGTAGAAATTATATTGACGAACAACAGCTTAAGCATATTAATTTTATCAAAAGGGTGAAACAGAGGAGAATCCCTAAAAGGGCCATTAAAAATCATTTCTAATAAAATCAAAATAATTTAATTAATTTCAAGTTATAAACCTTTCAAGAACCCTTTCTTTTTCTGCGTGCAAAAATTCTGTTATTAAGGCCTTTGTAAAAAAGGAAAGTTAACATGTGCCACCACCTATGAATTACGGCAATTTGAAAGCAACTACAACTACTTCGATGCCGGCAAAAAAAGTGCATCAGCATTAACGAGCTGTTCATATTTCAGCCGTTTATCTCTCTCGCTCACCGCACCGTTGAAAATCCTTAAAGAAAAATGCACATATTTAACTAATGATGGCCACTTAACACAAACCCCGCGACAAATCAACAAAAGCCAACAGCAACTTTCCCAGACAGACGGTCGACAGTCGAAAAGTCGAAAAGTCGGCGTGGGTGCCCGCCAAACAATATATATAAATATATAAACATAAAAATTATTAAATGCCTGGCTGATTATGCGCAGGCGCAGATGGAGATGCCTCGTTTGGGGTCTGTTTACCCCTTGGTTTGTCCGCTTGGTTCGTATGTTTGTTTGTTTGTTTGCTTGTTTGTTGTTTTGTTGTGCTTGCTGATGATGTTACCTCCCAGCATCAAAATGTTGCTGTTGCCGCTGCAGATGTTGCTGCTGCTGATGACAACAACAATAATATTGTTAATGATAATGCTTATGAGTTTTCCTTGTAACTGCTGTCAAGTGATAAACATTGAGCATTTGCAATTAGTAAATGTGTTTCACAAAAAAATATGTTATGACATTTGAAAAAGACTTTAAAGGTTTATGTTGTCAGTTTGGCATTTTATTCACTTTTTTCTTATTTAAAAAAAATATGTGAAAATAATCCTACAGATTTTTCGTATATGTATACTCGTTTTTCTTCTACTATTTTTCATTTTTGTTGGAGCCGACAAACTTTCCATCAGTTGACAGAGCTAAGCTAATGCATTGACAGTTGCAAATCAAATCGTACATTCGAGTGCATAATCTACATATAAATTATGGATATATCCATTCCCACTCTTCCCCTTTCTCTGGCATTCGCCGATCCATTTCCATTTCCCGCTCCAGTTTGCTGAACATGTCTTTCTGAGCTTGTTCAGTGAATCATGGCAAACATTTCGCGGAAATCGCAACCAGCTATAGTACAACAATACCAACATGAGTAACAAGCACCTAAGAAAACAAGAAAGAAAGGTTTTTGTGTGAAGAATATGATTTTTACAAATACCCTAAGCTTACAATAATAGAGTTAGAAGCAAAGAAATTTTAAATTAAACTTTAATAAATATTTTACTGGAAATTATGGAAATGCAATGTAACCAATTTATATTTCCTCTAAAGTTCAACTTAAAAGATGAGAATAATTTATTAAAGAAAAGCTAATGACTTACTTTGTTTGAAATTAGAATATAAATATTTCCAAATAATTCTCAATAATTTTGTAATAAAAAGGGCTTATACCCTCTGAAAGGGTACAGTTAAAACCCAAAGAGTCGTCGTGTACTTTCCAAATGCCTGGATACATTTCATTTCATTGCGACTCATTACATTTAGCTGGATTTCATTCGCCGTCCCAGTTGGCTGGTTTAGTCAGCACTTCGCCAGTGATTTGATTTGCTGTTCGGTGAGCAGTGAATGTGAACCCACAAGTAGAACAAGGCTGGTGGGAATCATAATCATCATCTTTTCATTTCGATTTCTGGCCAGGCAGCAGCGGCGGCGGTGGCGGCACGTGTGTCTAATAAAGACACACATGGCAAATTGAAATGCCAAGAGCTCCAATCCCAGTCCCAATCCCAATCCCAGCTCCAGTCTCTGTCCCGGCACAACTTGTGTGGCTCTGGCCGATTGCAATCACAGTTGGCACAGTTTGTCTTCATCAGCTGCAAAAATAAGTTAATTGCTTGGCCGAGACAAAGTTGTAACTGCCGCGGAGTTGGGTTAGTCGCACTCCAGTTGGCCACTTGGCCACATCACGATTGCTTGGCTCCATGACAAGGTCAACAACCTTCTTTCGCCTTTATTAAGACATTTTATGTTTGTCGGTCCCATGGATATGGGTACTGGAAGTGGTAGCGATGGCAAAAGTGTATGCGAAATATTCAATTCAATAGTGATATTGAAAGGATTAATCAATATTTGCAAATACATGAAATTTTAATATTAAGATAGATGTTTTTCAGCTCTGTTTTATTTATACTGTCCTTGATTTTGTTAAAATTCTAATATAGAATATAATATATCTTATATTTTAAGGATATTTTTCGTATACAGCCGATATTGTATTGATGTGGCTAAGATATAAATTAAAAGAACGACGTTTCTACATCCCTAAAAGGTTCGATTGGGAATGGAAATGTTGGCGGGAATGCGAAGGCCAATGAATGCCTTTCTTTTGTGGGCCGTTTGTCGGAGCTTTGAAATGTCGAACAAATGTTTTAAACTGCGTGAATTGGCATTATTTGTTATTTCTCCCTCATTGTGTGCGGCTTCTCTCTTTCTCACTGCGATTATTTTGTGTACCCCTCCCCTCTGATTTTATATATATATTGCTTTTTTTTTGTGCCAGACTTTTAACTGGTGAGAATTTGCCTGGCTAACGGACAACTGGCGGTGGTTCAGACGGCTTGGTTTTGGCTTGGCAACAAATTGAAATTACCTCACATAAAAATTGTTTGGCCGAAATTGTGTTTTTTTGGGCACTTTGCCTGCAAATGAAGGCGAATTATGTTGTTCGAGACAATTAAGCTGCAACACGCGGAAACAATTTGCTTATTTTTGTTGGGCCCAAAGCTAGCCAGGCACAATAACAACAACAGAGACAACAACCAAGGGGCAACAAAAGCCAATGACGGTTTTTTGGCGAAAACAACAAACAGGGACAGCAACAAGTACGCGCAATTTCAACGCATTGCGCAACATAATTGAAATTGAAATGGAATGGAATTGAACAACAACGGGCCAACAATTTGCAAAATCGACATTTAAATGTGCATTAACCACATTGACCATGTTGCTCTTTCTGCGAGCCTTGGAAAGTGCTTACCCCCATTACACTTGAATAAAGGAAATGTCAATTATTAAATTGTTTAATTAAGTTGTTTATAATTTATGTAGAATTCTTCATTAAAAATGATTTATAAAGTATAGGTTTAAAAGGTAAGTTAATAAAAAGAATCAATTAAATGGCATACCTCTTGAACAGTTTGCAATTTATTTTAGACAAAGGGTACAAAGGTGAAAGGGTATCAAAAGCTTGTTTTCGTTTGCCACAGAAAATAAATAGATTTTTGTATATAATAAATGTATTTGGTATTACATTTTATTTACTACTTGGCAGAAACGAGTTTGTTGCCTAAGTCTTTTGTTTAGAGTTTCACTTTACGTTCCTGTTTGTGTTTAATAAGAACAAGAGCCTTAGAAATACAAACAATTGAAATAGTTTGATTTAAAAGAATAACTAATATTTTTAATAATTCACATATTCAAAAAACAATTAAATAATAGTCAACTACTGCATTGTATAAACTTTTACCTTGATTTCATGTAAACTATAATAAAATAATAAAATAATAAAGCCTTCAATCTATGTTAAATTAAACAGCTTCTTACTAAAGTCATGGATAGTTTTTTTTGAAGTGTTTACTTGCGGCTCTAAAAGTGAGAGTCATGTAGACACACTCGAGACCTGGCCTAAGTACTTTCGCAGACAGCGCATTTGGACCCTGTGCTAACAACCCGGCCAAGAAGCGGCTAGCCAGCCAGCGGAGAACCAGGATCCGGCCCAGCCCAGCCCTTTTCATGACTTAATCTTATCAGACAAGCACTGGCATTAAAAATGCACTTCAAGGTTCTGCCATGATTATGGCTCTGTGCCTGCGCGCTGCTCATTTCGTTAAATGGTTTCTGTTGGCCCAAGCGCATAATTCATGGTTGCGGGATTACAGGATGAAAGGGGCGACGAACCATTGTGGAAAATCAGCAACGCTTGTTTGCTTGGGCTGAAAGAAAAATACAACTTAAAAAAAAATTAAGTTGTTCTCTGCGGACATCAAGGTCGAGGAGTGAGTGAGCGAGTGTTCAACCTCTCGCCTTGACCTCCGGCTCCATGTTCCCTCGGTTTGACATTAGCTTTAACATTTTCGTTTCGTTTTCCATACTGCCCACACAAAAGGGGAACGAGGGGGGTTAGAGGGCGGTACCATTAATGCCCAAGTTTATGGCAGCTGCCACTGCGTTTCTCCCCGAATAGAAAAGCCAACATATGCCGGCTACTGTGCCGGATTTAAGCCGCTTTGGTTCTCCGTCCAACAAATGCGATTTGGCCCATAAACTTTTGTATTACCGGGGCCAACAACAAGTCAATTGGCTTGGCTAGCTCTCTAGCTGGCTAGCAGGCGGGCGGCATTTGCCAAAATCCCGCACAAATCACATAAATCGCCGCTCAAATCCCGCACCATATTTGGCTAAAATGCCAAACTCACGGCTAATGCTCATAAGTTTTGCCGCGAGCGCTTCAAAGCCGCCTCGCGATCGGCGCGCCGATTGACAGGCATGAGAATACTTGCGGTCGACAGCAAATCCATCGACTGATCGAACAGCCATTAGCGACATGTGGTTTCTATAATTTTTCGTAATTACATAAATTGGTAAAACGGTGATGGTGAAGTTCTGGAAAAACGAAACTGCAATCGAGCGTCTCCAATGCGTTTTGCAATGTTAATTGCTGCACTGCAGTGAAAAGTGATGGGAAATTACAGGAATCTTTAGTAAAATACTTAACAAGTTGGAATAAGACTTTTGAGAACAAATAAAATGATTAAATGGTAAGAAGCCCCTTTTCGTTTCTTTGAAATTAAGATACATTTAAGAGCAATAATCAATATTATAAATATTAATTGATAAGTATTATAAAAATGAAAATTTTTTCGTAAATACTATTCAAGATTTCCCTGTTTTCTGCACTGCACAGTTCTGCTGGAAAACCTTTAAATCTTTATGGTAGTGAATGTCTATTGCTTTTTTAAATTACTCATTCAAGTGGCTGCTGAAATAAACAAACTGGTAACTGCAATATAATTAAAATACCTGTTGAACAATTAACTAAGCTTACCAGAAATAGTAAATATTGAAAGGTATTTTCAACATTTTATGGTGTTTTATTAAAAAATAAATCTGTTAAGATCAAACAATAGATTTTTTAAGATTTTAAACTTTCCTATTAATTTCCCTAAATATAAGATGATTCATTTCTCTAACTGCATTGATTGCTTAGGGGAAAACTGCTAAATATTTATGCCAGTGAATGTCTATTGCCTTTCAGAATTAGTCAGCAAAGTTGAGGCTGATGAAATAAGCAAACGGCTATCGCCCCGGCGATGACAATCCCATCCCATCCAATTCAATTCAATCTCATCCCAGGGATTTCTGGCCAAGTCTGGTAATAAATTCGATTTAAACGAAGCTCATTCGGAACTACACACGGCGCACACAACTTAATGAAAGTGAGGCTGCTCTCGGCTGCTGCTGGGCCAACAATTTATTAACATATTACCAACAATTGTTGCAATTTGATTTGCTTTATGGCCGCGACGTGCTCGCGATGCGCCGCCAGCGATAAGCAGCATCTACATCTGCGGAGGAGCCCCGCCTTTGGTTGCAGATGCAGATGTAGATGGGGAGAGCTTCAGGAGCTGCAGGAGATGAGGGGCAACTGCCGGGCTTCTGCCCACGATCAAAAAAACAAGAAATTTCGCGTTAACTCGCCCTGTGTCTTGTACTGTTGGTGCACAGAACCAAAAATAATGTATATTTTTTAATTTTAATTCATAATTGAAGATTTTAGTACATTTTGTAAATAATTTATAGGTTAGTTAGACCTAAAAAGTGGGTCTGGTCCTCGTATAAATTTAGTTTAAATTTTTTTCTTTTTAACCTTAATTGGCACAGCCCAAGATCAAATCAAACTAAACAGGAATGCTTTGCATGGTTAACTTTGTTAATTTAATTTCTTTCCGTGTTTCATGAGAAGCCATCGAGTCAGCGGAAAAGGTTACACAATTCATTTCATTTGGTGCAAGGCATAAATCAAGGCAACAACAAGCGGATAACCGGCTGGAGGCATCTTCCATCTTCCACATATATTCCATCTTCCTGCTTGCTGGTGCTGCTGCTGCTTGCTGGGAGGTCGCCTGAGCTGACCAACCGCCTTGTGATATATGATTTTGTTAATTTCGTCCATTGAAATGGACTGACTGCAGCAGACGGAACGAGTTCGTTGCCTAAGTCTTTTGTTTTGCAAGCGCACAGAACTTTTTTCGGCGTCGCGCTTGCGTAATCGAACTTGAAATGAAATCACTCACCGACAGTCGAAAATAAATGCGGTTAATTGAACGACTGATCGTCGTCCCCGACAGATCCCGGAGATGTGTGAGATGTGCCGAAGGCAGTATATCTCAAGGTTGCAGTGAAAGTGTTTTTACTTTTGTTTGCATTGCATTTCTGCCCACCGTCCATCAGGCTGTTTTATGACCTTTTTTTTTGTTTTTAATTCCAGGTGGGACACAGCATTTCGCAGGCTTCCAGATGGCTTCGCTTGGCTGACGAATTGCATGCTATAAAAGTGGTCAGCGCCAGTTGGGGCAACAGCAAATAAAACATGGCACAGCAGAGGGTAAATTAATAGAGATGGAATATAGGGGTTTTTAAACCTATTATTTGCATTAAATTATTATATTTTCTGATATTGCTACTGAAATCCTTTCTAACAAAAGGCGAAATTCTACCATATACATTAGCTTGCCCTATTGTCCTGACCTTTATTGCGACTGTGCCTGTGCATATGCGAAGCCAATTAATGGGCGTGAAAGTTTATTATCATTTTGCTCAAGTTTGCCACAGCTGAGCCAGGCTTTTTAGCTGGCTGCTACCCGGCTTTCAGCGCCGCCATCGCCTTCGCCTTTGCCTTTCGGCTTAGCCTTGCATTGACTGGGTGTTATCGCATCGCGGGGAGAGAGATATACACACATCGATATGCCAGTATTTATCACTTTCTGTTTGCTCTGTGTGGCAGCTGCGATAATCGTTGAAATGTGCTGAAAAATTGCAGCATTTTAATTGTTTAAGGCAACACTTGGACGGTTGCAACTTTGTTGCCTCGCCTTCGAGTGCGGGGACCACCGCCAGGGCTTGTATTTGTATTTAAACTTTCAACATCGAGGCGCGCGCGTTGCACAATGGCGCTGCAGAAACGCATCATCCAACACATTTGAGGCATACTACGCTCTATGGCCAATTATAAGTTCATTTACCTGACAGGCAGCAGCAGTGGCAGCAGCGGCATGCAAAACAAAAAGCGGGAAGAAATGTGTGCAGGCATGTGAAAAACATCGCCACCGCATGATTATCAGATTTTTAACACTTTCCATTTGGTCTCAGGCACTGTTGTTGCACGGCAAAAAATGTGTATAATTATTGGAAACGATTATCGACGAAAAAGTGTCAAGAGGAAGGGTCGTTTTGGAAACGAAAAAGAGTGGAAAAGGTGTGGGTAATAAATTTTTACGAAGTATTATTATTAACAAGAAGTGGGAAAACATAAAGTTTTAGTACAAACTTAAAAACATACAGGGAAATTGGACGTTTTATACTTCAAAGATATAAATATGAGCTTTTAAAACTATGTGAAAGTCGGCACTTATCATTAAAACATCGGTATAAGGATAATGATTGTCAAACAAATCCAAACAATCAATGATAGCCTGGTTGCTATGATTGAAATTTCTGTTTTCTAAATAGACAAAATAATGTTTTCGTAATACTTTCAATTAAACTTTCATTAAAACTTAAATATAAACTTAAATAAATGCCATATTTTCCCTCACTGTACGCCTGTTGTCTACTGTCTCTGTTTGCTATTACATTACTGTGGCACTGCTGTGCCGTTGCATTTGATTTGATTAAAAACCGCAGTTATCTGCCTCACTTTGTCGCAGGCCTGATGTTAACATCGACACTTTGTTGCTGCTCCGGTCAGCTGCGATCTCTTGGCTTTCCGACTGACTTTGATGGCTTTTACGGGGGGCACTGTTGGTTAACTGCAATGTAAATTGTAAGCCGCTTGTCCAGCCAACATGTAATCCCCCTGCATTATGCGACACTGGCATGTGTTTTATTATGGCAAGGTCAACTCATGGCCAGGCCAGCGCTGACAAAAAATATTATTAATGGCTTGGCCGGTGAGCGTGCGCTTTAATTAGCATTTCAATATTGGAAAAATCAATTTGCTTATTCAGCGCATCGTAGCATCGAATCGAACAGACAATACGGCTTTATACGATTTTTGCGACACATATCAGATCAGAAAAGTATAATGTATAATCTCGGCCTTGCTTACAGTTTAAACGCCAAATTGCAGGCGCTTTTGCCCCAGAGCCAAGTCGTGAGTCAGGCGGCAATTTATTTTCGCCGAATTAAATGCAAATTGACAGTTCCAATTGCATTCTAAAGCAAAAAACACAAAAATACAACAAACATACTGCTACAAAAATCGAAAATCCAAAATCGAAATCCAAATGCAAATCGTGTTTCGTTGTTGTTTTGCAATTAATCAATTAGGCGCAGCCTCGACTTCAGATTCAGTCAGTCAGTCACAGCTCAAGCTTCAGGTCTATGCACTGAGAGAATTTTATAGAGTCAAATTAAATAGCATTTCAAGGAGTAAAGTCAAATAAAATTGAATGGAAATTTATCTAAAAAAAAAGGAAGGCAGGCTTCGATATAAAAGCATACGCATTTAATAAGTTAACAAAATATATTTCGAAGATTTATGCAGAATTGTTTATAGAATTAATATGCAGTGTTTTCTTAACATTTCTCAGCGAAAACTCAATATTCAGATAACTAAACTTTGTAAAATATTTATCCCTTTATTTAAGCTTAACAAAAACCAACAAATTATTATTTAGAATTTTCCAAGTGCACTGACAGCTTACGGCTTCAAGATCCAGCTAAAGCCCAGTCAGTGTCAGTGTGTCAGGCATCAATACTCGTGGCATTCCCTGCAAATCCAGCTCGGATGCGATGGCGTCCGATTGAGCGCTGGATTCGTTGTCACCTCGAGGGAGCCGCAAGAACCCCAGACTTGGCACTCCCAGGCTTTTAGCGGAGCCGGAGCCTTGTATGCAAATTTAGCTCTGTTTTTCTGGCGATCTTTTTGTGTGTCTTTGAGGCAATTTCTGCTGTTTTTTCTTCTTTTTTTTGAGCAATTGCCCGCTGTTCTGGCGATATGACGCCGCATGCATAATGAGCCTGTGTATTCAAATGAGAGTTTAACGCTTTGTTTTATTGGCCTTAAATTGCATTTAGCGTCAAATGTCTTGAGCGGCGAACGTAAATAATGCCAAAGAAATATACTCTGCGCGTATTTTGCATTGCATTTGCGGCATGAATAAATCTTCAAACGACCAATCACTCAACGGCGACGGGACCGGTGCCAAAAGGTGTGTGACTCACCTCGGGAGATCTCTGCTTGCGACTGCTCCCCATCATCATCATCTTTATGATTGTCTGTCTAGAGATCTTAAAATATCATAGCTGCGGGGATGAATTTAAATGCTCGCCAATTTGAATTGAGTTGATTTTTGGGGCAAGTTTGCTTTGAATTCGTTTGGTTGGATAGTACACTGAGGAAAGGTGTGTGTTCAGTTTAAAAAAAATCTTTAGAAAATGGAATTAAAACAATATACTTTCCCTTAACACAACAATTAGAAAGGATATTTCAAGAAGAACTGAAACTGTAAACTATTCCCTTCCCAGAATCCGTCAACAATAAAGCATTAATAAGTCACTTAACTTAGTTCTTGATTTTCTTTCACTGTTTATAATTTCCTTAGATCGCCGTGTGCAATTCTAACTATAAATCGACCTTGGCCAGAGGGAACTCAGTGCAACTATCTGGGATTGCACAATTTTTGCATATACTCAATACATCGGCGGTGGCAGCACTTCACACTCGATTGCCAGAAGTAAAAGTTTCGCACAGTTTGCCTTTCCCATAGCATAGCATAATCGATGGATAATCAACCGGCATGATTATTATTTATGCAAACAGTCAATAAAATGGAAAATATATATCTAGCGTTACAAAGGAGATGAAATTATGGTTCATTTGAGCAGCGGGCGCGTTAATTGGATTACAAAAAAGTAACGCCCCCCCGTAAGGCCGAAAGCAGAAAGCTGAAAGCTACGTGCACGAGATGCAGATACCACCAAAGATATAAAGAAACAGATGCAAAGATACAGATAGGGGCCAATGTAAACAGATACAGATACGCAGTGCGGCACATTAGCTGCAGTTGCCGCTGCCTTTGCTGAAGCCGAAGCCAATGCTGAGTGTTGAATCATGCAATTCAAATAGACACGAACGAAAAACGAGAAATCATCATTAATATATCAACAGCGTGTGCTTGTATCTTGTAGATACATTCGGCACACAGGCCTATGGACAGTGGTTTATGTAGCTAAGATTTTGGGATTACTTTTTATTTGATTTAAAATTGAATAAGTGCCTGTTAGAAGTGAAAGGTTTTAGTAAAGCGATGCTTCCTCAAAGTGCAACTAGAAAGCCGTTGACTATTGCTTAAAAATATATTGCATACATCGCAGCGCGGTAGAGCTTCTTGGAATTATAATATTTATGATAAAAATATATTCAGATTCTTATTTTTTGGCCTTTAAATTAACCCTTTTTTAACCACTGTGCATTGCCTCTGCACGCGCGTGCAGTTGAAAGGCATATGAATGACTTTGATGATTGGGAAAGTGTTTGGCGAATGCGTTTTGCAGCCAGAGTGCCACATGCTAATTGCTGCCGCTTTTTCGCACATTGCCAGGCATTATTTGTATTTGTTTGCTCGATTTTGTAATGAGTCATGCGTGTTGAGCAATCCCTCTCCTTGGCTCTTAATTCATAATTTATTAAGTTAATGATTTAATTAATAATTTTACCAGCCAGCCCATCTGCGAGTAACCTCGCTGACGTTAACTGTTGTTAAGCGTGTCTGCATTTTGTATCTTTCAATCTTTTGATTGCTCGCTCGCAACCCTTTTCGGTCACTTAACTTCATTAATTTGCGCCGCAGCGGGTTAATGGTTTTTAAAGGGCTTTAAAAGGCATATGTGGTATACAATGTTTATATATGGTATGCATATAGGGGAGCCCGGTGAAATTTGATATCTGAAAAGTGCACGCAGTTGTTGAAAAAGTGCACAGCATGTATCGATACGTGCGCAGAAAGAATATATTAAAATTGGATAATAAAATGCCATTATTCATAATGTATTTTAAATGATAAATACATATTGAGTTGTGCAACTTTATATTAATAAATAATACAAACTAATTAATGTAGAACAAATTATAATCCTCAGTCGCAGTATTGTTTTGTTTTTTTATTTTGAACTCCTCTAAAACTTTAATATATGTTACCATTTCCCTTACTTTCCTAAACTCTGCCTTAAAAACCTATAAAATCTCACTTTATTTCTTATTGTGTAACCTTAACCCCGTCCCCTTCAATTGCATAAGCCACAGTGATCGCAAAAAATTGCCGAAAAATCCACAAAAATTACCGAAGAATGTTGATTAAACGACGCCATATTAAGTTACACTGATAAGTCGGCACGCTGGAAAAATGTCAACGAAATGCCAGTTTTCGGCAAGAAACCATCGATAAAGCAGATCAGCTTTCCTTGGGGTCGTGGTGCTCCGTAAAGTAAACAACAATTTTTTGTTTTTGTGGTCTGCTCTTAGAACTTGCTATATGCATATATCGCGATTTGATTTATGGATGGAAACCAGCCACATGGGCATTGGTCTTCCTGCTTTGCTCCCTGGATTGGCAATCATCGGCGAGTAAAAACCAATTTATTTTATGCTGGCCCACAGTTCAGGACCCCGCCGCCAGACTTTCAACTTAATATATACGTATTTTAATGCACTTTTTTTTGGTGGCAACGGCTGTGCATGCTGCAACATAATTAAAAACGCTGCCCCAGCGACACCCGAAAAAAATTATCAGGCAAAGCACACCATTGCACCCATAAATGACGTGCGGCTGTTGCATTATTTGCCTTTCTTTTGGCCAACAGCAGCAGCCCAGCAGCCGGGCCATGTCGTTAATATTATTCGGCTTGATAAACTTCTGCCACAAGACAATCGAAATTACTCAATCACGTCGAGCAGGCTGGAGACTATGCACTAAAAGAAATTTATTATGAATCATTAAGAGAAGTCGTAGAAAGGTTACAGCAGTAATTTAAGTTCAAAAAATATTTACAGCTTACATAAAACCTTTTATAGGATATTAAAATACGTAAAACTTGTGAAATATCTATTAACATTTTGTATACTTGCTCATCTTCATATAACAACTATCCTAATATCATAAATATCATATCATATTATTGGAATGTTTTTAAATAATTTATTAACTATTTGTGTTTAAGTAAACCAAAACATACAGAATGTGTCTTCTTTGCATCGGCACACTACATAGCATAAAGTATTAGCTTGAAGAAGCTGTCCTTTGTTTTTATAAAGTTACTTTTTGAATCTTAAAAATAATTAATTTTTCTTTAATTCAATAAAACACATTACCAATTAAGTTTATTTAAATTATATTTTAGTTTCACAACAAATAAAAAATGACAAACAAAAACTTAGGCAACGAACTTGACTGTAGAACCAGTAACAGTCAAGCTGTTTGTTATTGGTTTAGCAGTCAAGTTCGTTTCCTAAGTCTTTTGATTCTCTTATTTTATTTGTTGTGAACCATCTATTAAGAAGTTTTGTTTTAAATTAAAGAAAAAAATTGGTAATTTATTTTACTGAGTTTAGGAAGATAATAAATTATTTTAAAGATAAAAAAAAATAATTTTACAAATACAAAAAACAATTCATTTTTATATATTTTTTATATTTAGTTACTCGACTCTTATTTAAAAAAACCTATTAAAAAAGCCAGAATTGATTCTATATTTTTTTGGTATTTTTCAAACAGCTCAACCGTTCCACAAGCCCTTGCTTTTAGTGTATCTCCAGCTGAAATTGGGAGAGTTTGCCTTAGTTGTTGGCCAATGTTTCTTGTTGCATTTGTTATTAGTACCACGGGCGTGCGTCAAAATGCAGCCCAGAAAGCTGTCAATGCCGCGCCTTTATTCCCTGGCTGAGAGGTATTATGTCCCAGGGGCCAGGTAACTCCTCCTGCGAAGCCCTGAGGGAACGGCTCCGGGAGTCAGCTCTCTTGTAATTGATGTCAATTGTGGCTGGCGGTGCGGTGCACCCACCTCTCTCGCTTCGTTAAATGCCAAATATAATTTAATAGGAAGTGAAAACAAGCAAAAGGGTACAAATTACACTGCCTGCAAAGTATAATGATTGATTTGTATCGGCTCTGAACGAGCTATGAAAAATGGTAACCAACGGAGAAAAAAAATCACCAAATTTTGCCATTAAACATATGGATGGCGAGATTGTCGGCTGCCAATTTTCTGCGCCCAATTTCGTAAGCGCTTGAAGTTTGATACTCATTTCTTTCCCCCTCAATTTGTAGCTATCTCTGGGGCTGTTTTTTTTTTGGCATTTCCGCATAATAACAATAATTTGGCGGACTGTTTGCCCAAATCGAGTTAGCATAATAGAGAGAGGGAGAGAGTGGGAGCTCCATGGCAAATCTAAGGCGTCTTTATTGTGTGGCAGTGGCAGGACCCTGGCCAGGCTTTGGGCCAGACTTTGGGTCGCACAATTGCGGTTATTTTTCCGAATTGCAATTGCATCATCATAGCAATCATCATGGCCAAAATTTGCATCATTATGCCCGCGAAATGGAGAGAGAGTGGCTGCAGCGAAAAATCCACATAGGTGGCATTCGCCGTGGCTTATTAGCCGAGGATTGCATTTCAGTTTGTTTTTCTTTCCCAAAAATAAACTCCCTTCGCGGCTTTTGGGAAAGTCGGTGGCCAGTGGCCGATATGCCTGACTAACCTGCAGCCATGTGGCCAAGAGCGAAAGGCGGGAAAGGTGTCGACGATTCGGGGGATTTTAGATTTCGGATCTTTCGAATCGCGCGGATCTTGGATATTTGCAACTGCAACGGTCCGTGGATTGGCCACGGTTCGGTGGGTTTTAGGAAAGTTGTTTGAAGGTTGTGTGTGTTGGGTCATAACTTCCTTCCCCATAACTAGCTGCGTTGAGTCACCGATGAGTTCGATGACCCCTGGAAACACTTTTTGATTAGCCCAAGTGCCCTTTAATGACGAAAGCCAACTTCTGCACAGGGAATTGCACGCCTGCAGCTCATTTATATTAAATTGAAGTCGATTGCTGAGTTCGTTCAGCACTTGGAGAAATTTTAGTAACACTTTTCAATCGTAAACTCCAAATGTAACCCTTTTTTATAATTTTTCTTTTGCGTGTATTCCGTGCACGCGCCCACAACAAAGCCCTGTTAGACCCAACAAAATGTAACAAAGCTGCGAGCGTCGAACCCTCATGAGTTTCTAATTGAAATAAATTGCTGCAAACTCCGGCAGCAGCAGCGCCAGCATGCCCTTGAATTAGCTGCTGGCAACTAACTTAAATTCGTTTCAATTGCCTCGTTTATGCAACATGAAACTGTAGGGGAAGCTGCGCGTCATGACAGCCCGGCCTGGAATTAATGAGCCATCACTGTTGACCTTGAGCCGCACAGAGTGTACCAATCCCGCCTGCATTCGAATGTGTGTCAAATGCAACATGCAGCATGCAACGGCTGCGACGGCAACACAAGAGACGTGACTAACCGACTTTCATGTCATAACTTTTGTGAAGTTCAAGTTGGTAAGACGCCACCCCCTTCAGCCGAGCCGCCTCCTTTGTCTAGGGGCCGCTCAATTAAGGCGCATAAATTATGTGGCCGCCAAATTGAAATCGTAAATTAACATTTGCCAGACTTTGCCTCGCCGTCTCTCAGTCTCTCAGTCTATCTCTCCCTCTCAGCGGTTGCAATAACTTTTACATTTTGACCAAATATTTTTGCCAATTTTCACTAAGCTCCCAGCCCACGCAGCCGACGCCCGATGGGTGAATGTTGAATGCCGTCTCAGGGATGGGTGTCGTCCAGGGAATACGATATATTTCTATGGATACTCGACAAATATTGATTTAAAAAAAATTAAGAATGGAAATTTGAGAATGGGATATTGGAGAGAACTAGGCTTGGGGTATCGCCCAGAAAATTTCCATATATTCCGAAAAAATATACCTATATCGAAATAAAATGTAGCGAAATAATATTGAATGAAACTTTTCTGAAATATTGTACGATCCTTAAATATAATTGCTAATTCTTTAATTATCGTACATCTGAATCAGGAACCCCACAACATTATACAAATGATATGGAAACGATATATATAAATTGATAGTTTTTCCTACCATCTCAATGATGAAAATGCTGGAAATGAAATAGGCACACCGACAGACAGTCGGAGAGAAGGAAAAATTGTCAACGCCGAGGCCGAGGAAAAACGAAATGAAAATGGTAGCAATTGCCGTGGACATGCAACTTGGCCAAAAGTGACAGTTGCCAGTCAGTCAGCAAAAGCACACCAACTATGTGAGTGTGTTACTGTGAGTGTGCATTCCAGCTCTCATTCCCTCCGAAAGCTAGTTTGATATTTTTATGTGTGACAGTTGCTTTATGTTACAGTTTCCAGCATTAGTTTTTATTTCAAGTGCAAAATTTATTGCCGTTTGCCAAGGTGCAACAGCAACATTGCAACTGGCAACTGTGGCAACGTGCAACAGTCATCGGGCAACAGGCAACAGGATTCCTGGCTACCGGCTAATCAGTGGCAATGTTTGTCGTTGTTATTGCAATTTTCACTGCCGCTGCCACAGTCAGAGCCACAGCGGCTGCCTTCTTGGCTTTCACTAGCAAAAATTAGAAACACTTTTTTTGTGTCTGCTCGCTGGCATAACTCTGAATTAGTTCACCTTAGTCTGGGTGGGCATTGTGTCGCTCCGAAGAAGACCGCCGCCGGGGGGGACTTTCAAATGTTGTTAGCTGAACTTATGGAATGCTCCAAAGACGTTGTCCCGAGTTCGTTGGGAAATATATTTTGTTCATTATAAATGGTCTCGAGGTGAATTGTCATTTATTGTGTTGGCATTGCGTAAGTGAAAGCTTATAATTTTGGTATGAACTTTGTTTATAATTTTAAAAAGGAAATAACATGAAATAAAATTATATATTTTCTAATGATGAAGCAGCAGAGTAAGGATAATAATGATAACAGTAACATATTTAGAATTAGAAATACTATTACCCCTTCTTGGATAATAAAGCTGTATTAAAATGTCTAGAAACCTGGTTACTTGAATTGCCAATTAGGAATGTTTTTCCTAGCGGTTAATCCTACGAGTATTCCCGCTACCCTTACATCTTTCTCAAATCCCAATTAGCCATATCCTCTTTAGAGCTTCCCCCCGATCTGTTAATTGCTTGATGAGGCTCTCAGATTTCGCACACCTTCCCCCCTCAACCTGAGTTGTCGCCCACGGAGAAAGAGGAAAACAGAAATTAGCCTGAAAAAGCGACGACATTGCATAATGCATAAATTTCTTAGGCCAAATACTCCTTTTAGCCTGGGCTTTTTCCCTGAGCCAGCCTCCAACTTGAGCTCGGGCTTTGGCTTTTTCTCGTAACGAGCCGCCGCCAAACTGCACACAGTTTGTAATATGAGACCGACTTGGTATGGTCGCATTGGGTTTTTGGTGTTTTGTCGTTTTGCCGTTGGCCGCTAGAGGTTGTTGCTTGGTAATAATGACAGTATGTGTCACATTGCAACCCACACGCATTCAATTTTACTGCCATGGGTAAGCACTGAGAGAAATATGGGGGGTCCACAAAACATATTTTCATTTAAAATAATACCTTAGAGTGGCGTAATTTATACGCGAGGTAAATGTTCTCTGGAATATTTAGCAGCTCCTCATTATTTAGCATAGTACATTTTCTCTTATATTATATTAAAGGGTTGATTTTACCAAAGAAATATCAAATTAAAAACCCCTTCTTGTTATTTCTCACTGTGCATTGTCAGCAACTGCGACAAAGAGGAGCCTGCACCTTTATGAGCCGTTTGAACAGAGCCTGGGAGCTGGGTTTTTAGCTGAAACTTCTGCAACAGCCTCTCGGTCTCGGCCTCAGCTTAAGTTCGTTTGGGGGCCCCTTTGGAGCGCGACTGTTGGCGCAAATTTGATCCAATTGTGCACTCATTTAATCGTGATCTTTATGCGACTGTACAGTTGGATGTGTTTAGCCTTTTATGTCCATCGCTCGCTTGATCTCCTTGCATTTGGCCTGCGGTGGGTGACCCACATAATTTGCAGTCCCAGTTTCTGCTCTCCGCTGCCATTGTTTCATTTAATTTGCCGCGCGGAGGCGCAGCGCGCAATAATTATGTAAAAAAACATGTTAAACATTTAAGGAAGTTAATTAAATGGAAAATATATGTTTATTAAACGAGCCGGGACAGCCTTAATTGCTTAGTGCTTGGGGAGGCACAAAAAAAAGTATATAAAAACAGGACTGTGGCCAGTTTTGACTGGAGTTAAAGCCTTTGTCTGACGAACTGGCAGCCGTGCGAAGGCCTTGTATTTACGATCAAGTGCTTTCCGGGTTCAAGATTTGATTGCTTGAAGAATGACTGGTAAAATCCAGTCCTGTATCAGCAAGAAGATATGCAAATTGGTTGTCCTTAAGTGCTGTTTTTTTTTTACAAAAAAAAGGCATTAAACTTGTAAAAATTCTCATTTGCTGTTCCTATTTAATCCTGAAATATTATTTATTCTGTAGACATTAACTTGAGGTCAAAAGTATATACTTTTAGCTAATGATAATGCTTATTATACAATTAGTAATTTATATAATAGTCAGCCATTAATAAATATAATTATATAAATTTATATTCATGAGCTAAAGACTTTTTTTCATGGTTAACAAATATTTGCTTATTTTCGTGGTAATTTGACCTCCGTTTTCATTGATATTCCCACAGCTTGTCCAAGTTTTATTGGCCAAAATTAGCATTGGTAAATCGCAAATCAGCTTAATTGCGTACCCCAAAAAATTCGTTGGGTCTTGGCTAAATTTTAGGCGTTTTTAAAAATATTTTTTCTACATTTTTTTTTAGCGACAAGCCCCTTGAAAATCGGTTTTGACATTAAGGCGTACTTCAACTTAATTTCATGCCGCATTGCCAGGGAGAAAAAACAGACAAAAAATCACGAACTCGAGACACTCGGGTTATATAATTAAGCCAGTTACTGTAATTACCATAAAGATAGGCAATAATTTGGTTGCGCAGCCAACTGTAATTAACCTGCGGCCGGAAATGGAAGTGGAATCTCTTTGAGAGACTCTATTTTCATAACCAGGTGCGGCCTCTTAACAATGTCAAGGACATGGGTTTTCAAATTAATCGAACTATGAGTTTTCATTGGGGCTGCATTTTCTCGTTGCATTTTGGTAACCTTTTTTTGGCGAAAGCTTCACACAGTCTGGAGTTTCGCAATGAATAAAACATTACGAAGGCGTTGCTCTGAACCAGCAGAAACAATAACTGAAGGCGTTGCTGCTACCTCAGCTCCGGCTCTACCCTGTCTGGCCGTTTGCTCCGCTGGATGTTCATGTGGCGGCCAACTGGCCAACTCGCTAGCTGTAATACGTCAATAACCGTTTAGCGTACAAATTGAAATTTTTATTAGTTACGGACAAAAACTCAGAGGGGGAAAAAAGCAAACTAAACCATAGGCCCGCCGGCGATGCAACGGCAAGCGAAGGAAAAATAATAAAAACAAACCAGGCAGCGGCTGAAGCTACTTAGACGTTTCACAATGGGAAAGAAACTGCAACTAGCTGGCAAAATAAGGAATTTAGCAAATTTTTTATTCAGCTAATGTATAAATAAAGTTAAAAGAACATGAATTAACTTAAGATACAAAGACTGATTTCTTCAAAATAAATAAACTGATCTTATATTACTTAGATGTTTGATTGATTGATTTCACGAAACAATTGTTGAAATACAGTCTCAAACTTTCTTTAAACCTTTTTTAAATAAAATATTCTACAGATTCAAAGACAAGTCTGTTAAATCTTACACAATTTAAAGAAACAGACAAATTCTTACAATTATTTCAAAAGGTTTTTTTCATAACAGTCTTTATTTATTAGAATTATTACTATTATTGCATTTACTGAAAAGTAAAACAGTGGCAGTATCTATGATTTATGGGCAATATTATTTTATATTTAACCATAGTCCAGTGAATATTTAGAGGGAGGGGATGAGCGAGAGGGTGGCTGACTTGGGAGGTGGCGGCCAAGGAAGCCACACGAATGCCGCTGCTGAGATATCGCCAGAGATTATGTTTTGTGGCGGTAGCAGCTGCCACCATTGTTTTTGTTTTTGCTGCTGCTGTTGCATCTGATGTTGCTGATGCTGCTGCTGTTGCTGCCTGTTGTTGCTGTTGTTGCTGGTGGCCTTTTGGCTTTGTATCGCGGCGCTGGCATCTGTGCGATGTGCAACACTTGCAGACAACTTGGCGCGCGCGTTTTCATTTTCCCCTTATTTTTTGCTTCCCCCTTATTTTTTCTCTAACTGTACATTTGGGGCGGATGGGTAAATTTGTGTTTAGAAATTAGCCAGGCGGCACTCGGGCCACGCCCCAAACTTGTCTGCCTGCCCGCAGGTGATGAAGCCATTGTCGTTGTCGTTGTCTCAACTGCATTTGCATTTCCATTTCCATTCCCATTACCATTTTGCATATGTTCATGCTTCCTGTGGGGCTACTGTGGTGCACTGTCTGTCTGTGTGTCTGTCTGGGGAATGCCAATGCATCCTGCTGTCATGCCAGCTACCGCACTTGGGCCACCCTCGCGGCGGCATAGGGGCCAGCTCCGCCGATAAGGCAACTGATAACCGGCGACTATTCCAGGTGGCAAGGCCTCTGTCTTATCGGGCAGACATGCACTGGAAACAAGCATTTAGTTGGTTTGAATTTCTCTTTAATAAGCAGTCTTTAGGAGCTGGAAATAAAGATTCCTCCAAATGTTATTTCCCAATTAAAACATGTACGCTCCCCTGGTTGCCTAAGTGTTTCCGGTCTGGGCCAACTCTCAGGCTTTCCTACTAAACTTGCCTGTAAGCCTCGGGTATATATATTTAAATTTTAAAGGCTATTCCGTGCTCTTTTCGTGCGTGCTGGCAGCCATAAACGCGCCCTGCACTTGCCGTTGTCACCTGGTGGCGGCACACCTGAGGCCCCGGTGCTATATATATATACATATATAGTTATATATATTTAGTAGATTTACCTATGCTATGTGCCGGCAGGCAGTGGGTTTGTTTGTCTAGTCAGCGGATCTCGAACGGAGCACAATCAATGGACCCGCAACATGCGACGCGGCAGTTGTTAAATGCTGCAAATGCTAAATGGCAGGCCGGCCAGCGAACTGGGTTAAGTGCAGCCTCCGCCGATGCCTCTCGCGAGTTGCAATTTATGCATTTCGTGTTTACAGTTTTATGATTATGTTGTGCCCAACACCAGCTACAAATGAACAAAACAATCAGCAAAACAAACGTTGCAACATTTTCGTTTTGCCGTTGCTGTCCGGCGATCTGCGATCAAGGCCGCTTCAAGCGATAAATTACAAGTTTTTCTAAGATTTTTTTGCTGATTTTTTCCCCTCCGAAACGGAAACGGTTATATGCTAAAAAAAAATCCACCAATAGTTCCAGCGTTGGCGTCTAATGAGCTGTGACTGCGCCCAGATCTCGGCCAGCTTCGGGGCTGCCTTTCACAATGCCACCAAGTCTGCCGGCCGAAAATCTAATTAAATGCTATCGTGCTAATAATCAGCGAGTTTACGAATAGAAAAAATAATAATAAAGTAAGAAAAATGGAGAAATAAAAAAAATAGGAAAAGAAACTTTCTAAAGCCCGTGAGAGTGACGCCTTTGCCAATGTTATAAAAAATCGCTCAAGTCGGCTAATTATGAACGCCTAATTACAAAGACGGATGCCACAAGTCGCTGCCACTGCCACGGCCACTCGCGGACTTAGTGGCGTGCGAAAAGTTCAGCACAAAAGCCGAAAACTGGCTGCCGAGCGAGTTTGGAGCGGTCTTGAGTTATGATTCCACCAGGCCTGAGTCGCGCGTGGCAAGTGCACTTGCAGAAAAGTAGCCCAAGAAGAGTAATACGAAATTGAGGAGAATTTAGTTCTTAGAATATGTTGAAACCACATTAGTTTGGATACCTAAAGATATTGTAACGAAAAAAAAACCAAAATAAAGAAACATTGCATTATATGGCTTGCGGTTTCAGAAATGATTTGAACTGAAGATTACATCATTTCATACTTTAATACAGTTTAATATAGTTTTCTTCACCGCTTTTGTATGCTGCACTGAACCACCTTCCGTGCCAGCTCACATTTGTTGGCATCTTTGACACCCGCACATTTTTTAACTTTACCAACGTAAAGCCCTTTGGCAATAATTCCTTGCTTTTCATATACGCAATGGTAGTAGCACTTGACATTCGTTTCGTCCATGTCTAGGAGATCCATCTCGGCAACGCCTTCTTTTTCTTCGCACGCCGCGCTGATTTCAGGTGTCGTGTTCACCCACTTTAAAAATGTAAAGTCAGTAAACGCTTCGGTAGATTGAGCTTATTTACTCACACTTTCACTAGTGTCGCAGTTAAGAGATCCCAGGCAAAGGATGAAAGCCAAAGTAGTTAACAAATTCATTTTGAAGACTAATGCAAATTTGACATTATCAAGCTCTTTTTATACTGACTAATTACTAATTACCTAATGTGATTTGCTCTGGTTTGCTTGATTAGAAATGTTTACTTAACCACTTGCTTAATGGTATATTAAAGCGATAAAGAAATATATTTATAATGTTAAAGTCAAATCGTTTTGGAGGTCATGTACCTCATATAGACGAGTTTGAAAGTGTTGGAAATGGGTTTCAAACAAAAAAACATTGCATTGGGTGCTTCATCAGAAATCTAAATTGGGAAATCTCTAGACACGCCAAACAACAACAAAATCAATGCAACTATTAAATTTGCAGTTTTAAATGTGTATATTTATCAATATATTTAATAAATTTAACTATTGACTATTGAATTATTTATGCTATGCCCTGGGCATACTGCAATTAACCACCTTTCGTGCCAGATCATTTTGGTTATCATCAGTGACACCCTCACAAACCGGGAGTTTTACTTTTCACCAATAACTCCTTTATTTTCGAATATGCAAAGGTAGTATTTCTTGACATTCACGTCTTTTATGTCATTGAGATCCTTATTGCCTACGTTCGCTTGCATTTTACAGAGCTTCTTTATTTCAGATGTCGTTTCCAAAAGCTTAGAAAATGTACAATAAGTAAATGCTTCAGGATAGAACTTCAATACTTACATCACTAGCGACGTAGTTAAAAGATCCTAGGCAAAGGATGGAAACCAAAGTTAACAAATTCATTTTGCAGACTAACGCAAATCTGACATTATCAATCTGGTTTTATACTAACTAATTACTAATTACCTAATGTGATTTTCTCTGGTTTGCTAGATTATAAATGCTTACTTAACCAGTTCGGAAAATTAAAGCGATAAATAAATGCATTTATAAAGTTAAAGTCAAAACGGTTTGGAGGTCATGTACCTCCTATATACGAGTTTGATAGTGTCGGGAAAAGGTTCGAAAGAAAGACAACATTGCATGATATGTTTGGCTGTTTCTGAAACAATCTAAATTGGGAAATTGTTAGGCGCGCCAAACATAAAAACAGAAATCAATGCATCTAGTTCCATCCAGTTTCAAATGCATATATTTATCATTCTACATTAATACAGTAAATGCTATCTCCTGGGCATACTGCAAACAACAACCTTCCATGCCAGTTTATATTTGTTCTCATCTGCGACACCCTCACATATCGGTAAATCACCGGCGTAAGTCCCATTTACAATAATTCCTCTCTTTTCGAGTACGCAAAGGTAGTATCTCTCGAGGATACTCATGTCACCAGAGTTTCTGACATTAAATGTTATGGGTACCTTCTCTTGTTCTTTACAGGGTTCGCTTATCTCAGGTCCCGTATCCACAAGCTTTGAAAATGTACAATAAGAAAACGCTTCAGGATAAAACTTCTGTACTTACATCATACTCTAAGCAGCTAAGAGATCCCAGGCAAAGGATGAAAGCCAAAGTAGTTAACAAATTCATTTTGAAGACTAATGCAAATTTGACATTATCAAGCTCTTTTTATACTGACTAATTACTAATTACCTAATGTGATTTGCTCTGGTTTGCTTGATTAGAAATGTTTACTTAACCACTTGCTTAATGGTATATTAAAGCGATAAAGAAATATATTTATAATGTTAAAGTCAAATCGTTTTGGAGGTCATGTACCTCATATAGACGAGTTTGAAAGTGTTGGAAATGGGTTTCAAACAAAAAAACATTGCATTGGGTGCTTCATCAGAAATCTAAATTGGGAAATCTCTAGACACGCCAAACAACAACAAAATCAATGCAACTATTAAATTTGCAGTTTTAAATGTGTATATTTATCAATATATTTAATAAATTGAACTATTGACTATTGAATTATTTATGCTATGCCCTGGGCATACTGCAATTAACCACCTTTCGTGCCAGATCATTTTGGTTATCATCAGTGACACCCTCACAAACCGGGAGTTTTACTTTTCACCAATAACTCCTTTATTTTCGAATATGCAAAGGTAGTATTTCTTGACATTCACGTCTTTTATGTCATTGAGATCCTTATTGCCTACGTTCGCTTGCATTTTACAGAGCTTCTTTATTTCAGATGTCGTTTCCAAAAGCTTAGAAAATGTACAATAAGTAAATGCTTCAGGATAGAACTTCAATACTTACATCACTAGCGACGTAGTTAAGAGATCCCAGGCAAAGGATGAAAGCCAAAGTAGTTAACAAATTCATTTTGAAGACTAATGCAAATCTGACATTATCAAGCTCTTTTTATGCTGACTAATTACCTAATGTGATTTGCTCTGGCTTGCTAGATTATAAATGCTTACTTAACCAGTTCGGAAAATTAAAGCGATAAATAAATGAATTTATAAAGTTAAAGTCAAAACGGTTTGGAGGTCATGTACCTCCTATATACGAGTTTGATAGTGTCGGGAAAAGGTTCGAAAGAAAGACAACATTGCATGATATGTTCGGCTGTTTCTGAAACAATCTAAATTGGGAAATTGTTAGACTCAAATCAATGCGTCTAGTTCCATCCAGTTTCAAATGCATATATTTATCATTCTACATTAATACAGTAAATGCTATGTCCTGGGCATACTGCATTCAACAACCTTCCATGCCAGTTTATATTTGTTCTCATCTGCGACACCCTCACATATCGGTAAATCACCGGCGTAAGTCCCATTTACAATAATTCCTCTCTTTTCGAGTACGCAAAGGTAGTATCTCTCGAGGATACTCATGTCATGAGAGTTTCTGACATCAAATGTTATGGGTACCTTCTCTTGTTCTTTACAGGGTTCGCTTATCTCAGGTCCCGTATCCACAAGCTTTGAAAATGTACAATAAGTAAACGCTTCAGGATAAAACTTCTGTACTTACATCATACTCTAAGCAGCTAAGAGATCCCAGGCAAAGGATGAAAGCCAAAGTAGTTAACAAATTCATTTTGCAGACTAATGCAAATCTGACATTATCAGCTGGTTTTATACTGACTAATTACTAATTAATGTAATGTGATTTGCTCTGGTTCGCTAGATTATAAATGCTTACCTAACCAGATGCTTAATGGTAAATTAAAGCGATAAATAAATGCATTTATAAAGTCAAATCGGTTTGGTGGTCATGTACCCCCCTATATTCGAGTTTGAAAGTGTCGGGAAAAGGTTTGATAGAAAGAAAACATTGGATGATATGTTTGACTGTTTCAGAAACAATCTAAATTGGGAAATTGTTAAACATAAAAAAAAAAACAAATAAGAAATCAATGCATTAAATATCCAATTTTAAATGCATATATTTATAAATCTACATTGATACAGTAAATGCTATGACTTGGGCATACTGCAATGGACCACCTTCCATGCCAGCTTATATTTGTTGTCATCTGCGACACCCTTACACCTCAATAAATTACCGACGTAAATCCCATTTACAATAATTCCTCTCTTTTCGAATACGCAAAGGTAGAATCCCTGGATACTCATGTCATTCAAGACTTTGACATTATTTTTGCCTACGTTCTCTTGTTCTTTACAGGACTCGATTATTTCAGGTCTCGTATCCACAAGCTTTGAAAATGTACAATAGGTAAACGCTTCAGGATATAACTTCTGTACTTACTTATACTGTAAGCAGCTAAGAGATCCTAGGCAAAGGATGAAAACATAAGTAGTCAACAAATTCATTTTGCAGACTAATGCTAGTCAGACATTTTCAAAAGTTGGTTTTATACTGACATTGCTCTCAATTGCCTTATGCTATGACTGCGACACTAATTGTTGCTTAATGGTTAATTAAAGCGATAAGAGAATAAAATAAATCTCATTTAAATTAAATTTTCTTAGTATTTTAACCAAGATTTTTTTAGGTGTAGCTCGTATATCGAAACAGCAGCCACTGCGGCCGGCTGACTGACTTTTCCGCCAGTGGTTTGATTTATGTGGCAACTGTGACACGGCGGCGGCGGCGGCGGCAAGCGTTCTCTATAATTACGAAGCCAGTTGATCCGGCGGCGCAGACACGGCGGCGGCTTCAGCTCCACCGAAAGACCACGAAAATATAATCTCGTGTGGATACACATGCGCACATGTGTGTGTAGGCTATAGCGGAGACTTGGGTTTCGGCATCCGCATCCAAATCTCCCCCCTTGGTCCGCCTTGTTTCTTCTCGGGTTAAATGTTTTCACCACATGCTGTCAGCGCGTTTTCCGGCCGCCTCTTTCAGGGTCTAATGTTGTCAGCACAACCTTGGGATGCACAAAATCACAAATGCATGGATGCTGTGAACTTAGCACCCGCGAACCACAGACTCGCACATTGTAAAATTCTAGAAAGATGAGCTTCCTGGAATGCGCATTTCAATCTGCAACCAGCAGCAGTCTGGTGTTGACAGCCATTTGTAGTCATCTGGCTAACAAGATACAGATAATATGAATCGAAGGGTAAATAATGGGGCGGACTTGTGCTTCTTCACTAAGACATTCATTGAAAGAAACCAGAAGACATAAAGAGTATGAATATATAATAAATAATAAAAAAAAATACCACAAATTGTGTCTTTCAGTAGGTTGAATGAAGAAACATTAGCTTACGACTAACCTAACAAAAAAAATAATAAGCTTAGGACTGAAAGGTTCCTTTTTTTCCTGTAACGCTTAAAATACCTTTTTCATAGTTCATGTGTCTGATAAAAAAGGGGAAGAGCCATGTTTTCATTCAAGTTCGAAGACTGAAGAGCTCCGTAACAAGTACACAAAGGTAGCAAGTCTACCGACACTCTGGCTGACTGCCGCTGACCCATTTATGCAGATTTCGTAGCCGCAACAATGGCCTGTCCAACAATACCCATAAGCCCAGCCACCGCGCACTGGAAGTACATACAAGTACAAGTACCACGCAACACTCTGGTCGCCCTTGTTGTGTTTCTTTTAAGGCTGCGGCGATCTTGTCGCCGAGAATTTATTGTCATTTGTCATGTTGATTTATATTTGCTCATTGGCATTAAATGCTTAACAAGATTTTCACGCCGACCGCTTGACCCAAAGCTGGCGGTAACCTTGAGCGAGCTTCCCTCTCGGCTACCTTTGGCCAAAAAGCAGCTGACTCCGACATGCTCCAGCTTTGGTCTTGTATGCACAGACGGATTTTTCTTTGTTTTAAAAAAATATCACCGAGATAAAATTTTGGGAGATTTTATAAGTAAAAATTATTGTGATATATAATTAATATATTTAATTTTTAGAAATTATTGTTATAATAATATAAGCATTTCTAATTTAATTTCTGGATTTATTTTATATTTTTTTAATATTTGTGTAAAAAAAATATTCTGCATGTAACAGGCATTTTTTGGGAGATATACATATATATGTATATATATAATATTTACACGTCTTTGAGTCACTCGTTATCCCAGGGCGAGGTGTCACTTTATAGCCTGGCCTGGGCCTGTTTGTTTGCCGTTGGGCATTTGTTATATTTGAAGGATCTGAAAGAGACTTATCTGCCTGAGTCAGCCTGACTTTGTCTGCTTCCCGGTCAAAAACAAACAGCACTTAAAATGTGTGTTCCTTGTTTGCCCGCCATGTAGCAAGTGGCTGGCAGGCGGAAGTGAAATAGTAATAGCCAAGGACCCCAAAGGCGAAAGGCAAACACGCGCTGCGTCGAGACGTGACTACCTGTGGTACGAATAGAGCCATAAATACGCTCGTTTGTCATAGAACAGAGGTGCCCAGAGGCAGCCATAGGGATCCAGGGATCTTGGCTATTGAACACTCTCCAGGTATCCGCCCATTAATCATGCAATTGTGGCTTGCAACCCAAAACCGGCAGCAAAATTCGCAGCGAGGCTCATCAATAAATACTCGTAATTTGCGGCCAATAGAAATGCAGTCTCAGTGTGCGTGGGGTGGCGCTTAGATTAATGAAGGCGTCGCGATTAGAATCAATTTGAATTAATGAACATTTAAGGCGACTTGGGATCTGTGTGTTTGGCCACAAACAAGCACAGCGGGTGACGGATTTTTTTCGCAGCAGCGGCCGCAGTAGAAAAAAGACAACCAAAACAAAAGACTTAGGCAACGAACTTGACGGCGCAAACTGTTGAGATTTTTTCGGCCAAAATGTCGGCCCGCCCAGCTGGATTAGCTGACTAGCCGCCGACCAGGCTTATTAATTTCACATGCCTCGGCCATAATGAAAAGCGATTTTATATAGCCCGGTACCGGACCGGGGCCGGGGCCGCCTGCCGTCGTTTATAATCAAGTTAAATGCGCGCGCGTCCATAAAAACTTGACTTATCAGCCAAGTGGCGAGGCAAGGCCAAACAAATGGCGCAAATGCATTTAGGGGGGTGATGGGGCGGAGGGGCATTCACATTCGGATTCCCATCCCCCGAATATCTGCATATCGCACCGTTTGGAGACAGTGCGACCATTAACAGAACGATGTCGCTGACTGAGTGCAGGCGAAGCGAGCATTGCCTTTTTTATGGCACTTTTCACTCGTCTCGGTACGGTTTCTGCTCGTTTTTGGTTTGGATTTTGCTTTTGGAAAATCCCCATACAACTTTATTGCCCAGCTTCCCGCTGTGTGCAAATATATAACTCTGTTTATCGCATTTCATACCGCATTATTTATGCCATAAAGAAAAAGTGAACTCGGGGAGAAAACATAAGATCAAAGGTGGCGTTCGGTTTGGATGATTTTTTAAATGCGAAAGATGTTAAAAGAATATTTTAGACAAATTTCTAGGTTATATAAAGATATTTTATCTGAAATTTTAACTTTACAAAATAGGTAAAAGCATTAGAAAGTTGTTTAATTAAATATAAAGTGGAAATAAAACTCTAATTTATTGTTTACATAAGTTTTCCTGCTCCTATTACATTTGTATACTAGGTTTTCTTTAATAATTAATTATTTAATGACCATTTCCGACATCTGCTTAACGCTTTAAGCTAAAATTTATCTCATTTCGTATATAAAATCATAAATTACAGCTGAAAGTTGAGAGGACCCCAAAAGATCTAACAGATAATCTCGATTTCTTTCGGTGCACACTCTAAACCAAGTCTCTTTTGCTGCCATTGGCATTGAAAACTATTTAAAATATGCCCGAAAATATCTGCGTGGCATCGCTTTTTGTTTTCGATTTTGTTTTTTGCCTTTGTTGTGTTTACCTTTTCGCTGGAAATCAAGGCGACCAGACGCTATCGATCAAGCATGCAGCCCATACGGGATACGGGACGGGATAGGGATTGGGACTGGGATCGGGATTGGGGAGCTCCTCGCACGCTTGCTTAGATTTCAACACAATGGAGTGTCTTCTGTCGGAGGTTTCGATTTCAAAGGCCGGCAAGGGAACCCGGGCACGTACATAGATCTGCTGGGGATTCGACGAGGGAAATGGTACAGGGGATATGGGAATCCCTCTGTGACGTTGATGCGCACCTACGATAAGGATGAGACCGGTGAACACACCTCAAAATGTTATGAAATTTTCAAAAGGGGAAGAGACGAGGAAAACGAAAGAGGAAAGCTAATAGAGGGACTTGGCGAAAGAGGGAGAGAACCAAAACAGGAAAGAGTTGACACTGTTAATCCTGACGAATTGTTGTTAGCTGTTTCAGGTTCATTCAACAAAATGCTGAGAAAACTCCATTAGTTGCCGTTTATATATGTATCTCTATGATTTATGATTATAAATAGAACACTTTAATAGGTATACTTAAATAATTCAAGAACTCTTTAAATATGGACTGCTAAATTAATTAAAAGGGTACTATAATTAAATAAGCATAGGAACAAAGACTTCTTTATCTTTGGCGGCCGAAACTAATTAACTAAGAAACCGAATGGTGTGTAATTTGCAGTCTTTTTGGCTTTAATTAATAGTTTCCATTCCTTGGCAGTAGAAACTAATAAAGTGGAAAATATAAAACAAAGGCGTGTGTATAATATATATTCTGGAACCTTGTAATTGGCAAAGTTATTCTTAGTGTTAGAGCAAAGGAGAAAATAATATTTATTGTTAAAATCCCCACTCTTAAGTTATATAAATATTTTCTTCCGTTTAACTTGAAACCTTTGTTTAAAAGTTACTAAACCAGAGTTTGGGAAAGTGTTAAGTCCATGCAGGCGCTAATCAAATTGAGACAACGAAAGTGTTAAGATGCCTTCCTGGAATCGGGAACTAGTCGGCTATTAAATGCCTGTCGAGCCATAAATCCGAAGATAAGACAATGCCCCACTGATAAGACCTGAAAGATTTAAGACAAACGATAAACGACACGACGGCGAGACTGCACAAAGATGAGAGCAGCGGCGGGTCCATAAAATCCAGAAACCGAAAACACACACACTAAATAAGCCATAGGAGAGACTCTAACATGGGGTTTTATCACCGCTTGTTAGCAGCGGAAAATGTGTGTAAATTTACACACAAAAACCCTCATGAACACTGGGAAAACATTTATTGAAGACCAAAGTTTCGGAGTTAAGAACTTTATCTTCTGAAGTAATATTGAATGATTACCTAATTGTTCATAGCATTACATAATAATCTTGAAAGCCAACAAACATTTCTCTTGGTTTGCAATTTACTAATGTAACATTGATTGAATGCTTTTTCTCCAAGTACTATATATTTTTACTACAAAACCTACAGAGAATATCCCACATTTTAAAATTAATTAATTCCGATCTTGAATTTTCTTCTGGTGCACTCAGCTGGTGTTCTTTCTCATTTCAGTATCTTCTCAGTTGGTTTTACTTTCAATGATGTGAAAAAGTCTCAAATAATTTCCATGCTTGCAGCTGCAACATGTTTGAAGTGGTTTCGATCGGCGCTGTTAGCTGCTCAAAAAGAGCTGTTAGGGCGCAGAATGAGTTGAATTATATGTTTTTAACAGTGAAGAGTATCTATGAGATACGCCTGCCGCCTGAGAGCATTAAGAGAAAGTATCTTTGAGATTCAGAAACATAGTTCAAGCGAGTATTTTATAACTTTGAATTATTTTTTAAACAAGAATAAAATAATAATAAAATAAGTTCTACTAACTAATAACGTTAAGACTCTTCAGCATTTTATTTAAAGCACATATTAATAAGATATAATATGTATTTTTACGGTTTAAGTTACAATTTTAAATTTAATATTTTAATATTGAAAACAGGATCTAATAATATTATGCCAATAAATACAACTTATAGTATTTAAAACACTTTAATATTCGAGTTTTTAATCATTGTTTTGATTCTACAAAACCTGCGCATTAAGAGTATCTCTCAGATACACTAAAGAGCACTTCATGCGAGCATTTCTCGGTTTCTCGCAACGAACCGAAGGCACACGAGCACCGTGGCGCACTTTTTGAAAAAATTCAAACAGTCGCTCGCAGAGCGTCGTCGTGAACAGTCTAAAAAACAGGCAGTTGCGAGAATAACGATTCTGGATCCATAAGTTCCAAATACCCGAGAGTTCGATACCGCGATACGAAACTGTGAGTGTGAGCGCGAGTGTATCTGTGGGATTCGCTTTATGAATGGGTTACGGGCGTGAACGAATTTTTCGGAGAAAACCAAAAGCAAAACCAAAACCGAACCCAAACCCAAACCGCGATAAACAGAGGCACACACACATATGGATTACCTTACGCTTTTGCTCCCTCGATTTAATAAGAAAGAAAACGTTTGTTTTTCGCTTCCAAACAAGTAAATAAATAAAATAAAAAACCAAGCGCGGAAATTGCAGTTGAAAACAAAACAAACGCATCGTTTGTCATGCTGCTCTTGCATATTTTGGCTTGAATTTCGCACGGTTACTACAGTTTTACCTTTGGCAAAATAACTATCCAGTTTTTTGATGGGATTTAAAAAGGGATTCAAAAGAATAAAGAAAGGGAACTTATTAATCTTGAAGTTTAAAAAAGAAATAAAGCAAAATTATTGTTGAAAACTAATGAAAACATGAGTTTTCTTTTACTTTTCTTTGTTTTTGTATACCTTATTTTATTTTTGTATACATATTTATGAAACGATATTTAAAATTTTTCAAATATTTAAAATTTTTACCTACTTAATCCTCTTAAAATCCAACTCTTTTTGTGGTTTGCCATATTGAGAGTTTACTTTGAATAAAAACTACAAGCAGGAAAAAGTATAAAACTAAGTAGTGCATAAAAATCAGTTTTCTTTGCGGTTCGGTTCCGTTTTGTGTGTGTTCGGTGTGTGTGTGCTTCAGTTTCCCCTATCTTCCGCTTCCTCCCCACAAATCCCCTCTTTGCCCACCTCAATCGGTCTAAATTCGTGAGAGACCGAGAACGCGTATGTTGTGCTTTTGTTTTCGATTACGTTTACTAAACAAATTTTCTTATACGCCCCATAGAAAAAATAAATAAAAAATGAAAAACAAAAACATGACGAAATGTTGTTGTTGAAAACGAGCGCAAAACAAAATATAAAAGGTTTAAATAAAAGTGATTAAAAGTAAAAAAACGAAACGATTCGAAATTAAAAGCAAGGAAATTATTAAAAATATAAATAATAGAAAAATATAAATTTATACAAAAAAAGTTTTTGTGAAATCTATACGAAAAGCGAAAAGTCTATTTCGTTGGTGTTGTGAAACAAAAAAGTTACAGATACTCTCCCCGCAAACGCATCTAAAAAAGGTAAATAGAGCTTATCTGCGGAGGTGTGTAAACAAAAGAGGAATAAGGAACACTCGGGGATATCTCAAAACCCATAAAGATCTGCAGATCTGCCGGGTTTATGAGTGTGTGTATCTCTCTCTTCCTCTTTGGGGGAGTTCCTAGAACAAAACGTCAGCGCTTAGATACATTTCGGAGATAGTCCCTACCCCCTCCTGCAAGTTACTTTCACTGGACAGATACACCTGGGTCTCTCTGGGTTCTCAGCTCTGAGTTTTTAGTTCGTTTATCTTGTCAGTCGCTGACTTGACTTGAAAACGATAGTGATAACCTATATAATATATGTTTACAGTTAGTTAGTCGCTGGCATTATCTGCCCCGACGCGCTCTTTCATCACTCAAGCCGCAAGTTCTCAAGTTCTCTGCAGTTATCTTCGATCACTTTTTTGGGCCTAGGCTTTCTGGGTTCTTTAAGCATTTCCGCTGCTGCTGCTGCTGCTGCCACTGCTTTTGCTGAAGTTTTTTCGATTCATAAATCATTTAATCGCCGTGCAGTTTGTTTACACTCTTGTTGGGTGGTAGTTTTTACCCCTTGTTTGTATTATTTACCTTGCTTTTGAATTCGTTGTCGTTGTTCTTGATTTCATGGGAATGGCGACCGTGTGCACAACAACGGTTGCCCATTGATTTGCATAGTTATTGAGAACTCGGAGCAAACCCAGAGTTAAAATAACGAAATTTCCGGTTCTATATGGTGCGTCATCGGCGGCGGCGTCGATCGCTTAACCCCCTGAGCGGCACAGGGGACCCGTTTTGTCTGCCATAACAGCCACGCTCTCGATATGGTTCGCCCTTTTTTTTTGTTTTGTTTTTAATTTTACAGCATAGCCATAGCCAAAAGCCACCTTATATGTTTATATATCTACCTTTGTTGTATATAAACTTGTTTCGCTGTCTACCTTTGTTGTGTCTTACCCCACATATGTACCGATATGTATGTAAATAAGTTCACAACGAAACACTTGTGCTTGGTGGTTGATAAACCAGCCAATTTCAGGTAAATAAAACTGAAACAATATTTCGGCTAGCTCCGTTTCTTCCTCTGGCTGGGAAAGGCCCCATAAACAGAGTTTAATTTATAAAAATAATTAAAATTTACATGAAATTGATAACGTTAATGTTTCATTAAGATTATTTCTTCAATAATTCCATTGAAATTCAAATTGAAATTAAAATTAAGGCTGCATTTATCTGGTTTTGTTTTCCAAAATAAAAAAGGTCAGCAAATGTAATTATATTTTATAATTTTATTGCATGTAATAATCACTTATTTGGTAAGGATTCTTAGAAATACATTTGTTTCAACAAAAATCTAAAGGTAAACCCCTTTTCTTGGGAGCCTTTAAAGAGTCTCAAAGCACTCACAATATTTACATACAAAAGACTATCATGAAATAGAGCCTTCAATCCCAGAGTTTAAGTTAAAATCTTTTCCTGAAATCTCCCCAAAATTCCTGTTTAATTAAAAATAAAAATAGAGAACAACAAGCTTTGTATCCTCTCACTCACTTAGAAGTTAATCTCTACCAGATTTCTGCCGACTTGATCGCTTTCCCCTGTCTGCCGTTCAGAAAAACATTTATCAGGCGGGGCAGGTTCATCAATTTCGTGTGTGTGATAAATGTCGTACAAGAATTTACACAAATATGCATATGTCTCCGCTGCCAGCTGCCGTGTACACCGGCCGAGTTGACAAAATGATTTGTTTGGGCGCCCCATGTTGGCTTTATTGTCGGCAGCAGCTCCCATGATCCTCGATCACCATTGAGCGCCACCCTGAACTTACGGCCAGAAAGAATCTCGGGGAGAGATCTACACAATCTGGAGCCCGAATAAAAACAAAAAAAAAGCAGCCACTAATTCCAAACAATGTAAGGCATTATTTATTTTTAACTGAGGTCATCAGCGTAGACATCGTCTATTACAGAAACACCCGTCGCCGGTGCCTCTCTCTCTCTGTGTGTCTGCTTTTGAAATTATTCCTATCAGCCAGCGGTGTGAGCTCCCCTCTGATTCTCAAATTCTCCGGTTCTCTATTCTCTATTCTCCATTCTCTGGACTGTACACAGCAAAAATTGAAAGTAGAGAATTTTAAGAGGGAGTATTGTTAGTAGATTTGATTTGATACAATAATTAAGTGGATATTTTGGGCACATCTTCTCAATTAGATTTAAAATCGTAGATTTTCTTACTTCCTTTTTATAGAAGATTTAATGGAAACTGTTAGATACTTTTTGAAATTTCTTCCCCTGTATCGTTTCGAGTTCTATGGTGTTGTTCTTATTTCAAAGTTAATGTGCTCGGTGCTGTTTTTGTTCAGCTGTTGAACTCGAACTCTCACCAAATTATGCCACACACACACTGGCATACACACAGCACGCCCAGCTGGTGGGAGAAAAAGAGTGAGGGGAGCAGAGACCCGGGTCCCGAGATCCCAAGATCCAAGACCCAATGCCAGCGGGGCCAGCAAACATTATTTGAAATATTTATGCTTGACTTTTGCGCCTCAATGACTTTTGAATTGCCTTGCCTTTGGCTGCCAGTTTTTCCACAAACCCAAACACACACTCACACACGCACATTCTGCACCGTATCCGTAAACCGTATCTGCTGTGTATCTGTGCGTTTTATGTTGTTGGTTCTTAAAGATACGCGCCGATCTTTGTGTATTTTTACTTGCCGGCCCGCACATATGTTGCATCAATGGAATGGATTTTCTAGGATCTTGAAATCTCTCTATCCAGTAACTAGGCCCAGAGAGAGAGAGATAGAGAAAGGCGGAGAAGCAAACGAAAACATTAAAGACACATTAACCTGCATTTAATTTGTCAATATTAGCCCGAAGAAATGCCTTTCTCGGGTTCTCAGGCCACACTTTTCATTTCTTTCGCTTCGAAAGTGAGGCAACACACACAACGAGCGAGGCAATATCTCTGCACGACACAGAGTCCCAGCAGCATGTCCATAAGTCTATAGTCTATAGTCTATAGTCTACTGTCTACAGTCCAGACTGAATGTTGACCTTTTCACAGCTGGAACCATCTTTCACATCGACTCCGAGAGTTCTTTTTGGTCCCAAAGCATTTGGCCTGGCCCATTGCTCGGCCGCTTGTCAATTTCTGTCAGTTGCTTGTCAAAAAATTTGTTTGGCTGTAAAAATGCAGTGAAAACGTTTAACAGAGTAAAAAAAAAAACCCGAAAAAAAACAATCTGAAAATCAAAAGAAAGAAAAAATAGAGAGAAAAAAAACCAAACACGATTTTCATGTAAGCCATCCAGAAAATGATTGACGAACCGCGCTGACGAGCTGACTAACTTCTCTCGCCAGAAGAAAAATATGTTGTGTACGTGCACGTGAAGAAATAATTAATTTAAAATGTTTCTTAAGGTTGCAGAATAGATTTTATAAAAATGAGAAAAATACCCGACTTGTGTGTGTTTATATTACATAAATATATATAATTTAAGTTACTGGAGAAGACCATTTAAAAGAGATATTCTTAAATTCTGAGTTACTTTTAAAATATATTTATTTTAATGAATTTTTAATTAAATAACTGCCTAGATAAATTTTATATTTAAAGTTATGTCAATGCTCGCTAATCTTAAATAATTGTTTACTCTAAATCCACCCAGATATCTTCTTTTTTAAAGACAAAATGTATGTGATGCCAAGCAGCTGCAAATAATTCAAGAACTTATATTAGCAGTATATTTTTTTCTCTCTGCACTTATAGTATTGTAAAATTCCCAGTCGTTGCTGCATAATTAACCTTTTGGCCGGCTTTTGAGGTATGTGCCATAGTACAAATACGAGCTAGCACTGGGCACTCACATCCATGTCCGTTCGCTCGCTTGTTCGGTCGGTCTGTTTGCTTTTGTTTACAGCGTAATTTGTTGATAAATAAATGTGAAAATGCAAACAAATCGGGGCGGACACAACAACCGTGCTACGCAATCGACGCCCGCTGACTAATGGCCCCAAAACTAATCCCCCCAGCACAGCCCTTTCCCCCCTATTTTTCCACCTCAATAAAATGCGTATGTAACACCCCAAGGGCCCCTTCTGTTGGACACGTAGAATTATTGACCGGTATTCCCTTTATGGCATACTTGAAATTTTGCCAATTTGTCTTTAGTTGACACGTCTCAGTTGGTGCGTAGGTGTCAATTTTTTTTGTCACCTTAGAAATTATGGTGGCATTATCTCACCTGCCCGCGAAGGGCGACGCAGTGTCGCAGCGGCGCGGCGTCATTAAAAATGAGCAAAATTAGCATTTCTTAACGAACTTGGTTATTAATTTCGTTTTTATTATTAGCCTGTCGCCATTCGGACAGCTCTCTGTTTTTGGCAAAAAAAAAATCACTAATTCAGTCACGGCAAGTGATCTCTCTCCTGCTCTGATGATCTGATGATCTAATCCATGGCACCCAATTGGCCGTAATTAGGCTCAATTAATTTGGCATTAAGGCGGAAATGGAAAAGTGCTGGTTCAAGCGGATGCAAAACACAGCAAAAAAAAAAAAAAAAATAGACATAACAAGACACCGGGAGAAAGAAAAAAATTGCGAGAAGAAAAACCACGAAAAAGCGTTGGATAAAATTGTCTTAATGATAGACATTCACTTTTTATGGACGCGCGAGGTGTGTGTCTTAATGGAGTGAAATTTCTGGTAATTGAGCGCGACGAGCTTTTGACTCTTGGGTGCGCATTTGATGAATTTTGAACGACTCGCTACATATACAATTTTATACTTTATTTTTTTGCAACAATTTAGTTGGCTTTTGTTTTTGGCACGGCTCGCTGGAGCTGCTGCCGCTTCTACTTCTTCTTTGGATGTGGCTTTTGCCTTTTGCTGCTGCTGCTGCTGTTGGTGCTGCATTTGTTATGCAAATCAAGTGCTGCCGCCATATGTATGTGGATATAGGTGTATACGTATGAACTAAGAAACTGAAACTCTGCTATAGTCAGTCGATAGTATAGTAAATACACAGGGAAAAAAGAAAGCCTCCTAATAGGGATTGGAAAATTTGAAAGTGTCGAAAATGTTGAAGATGCTAAATTTTAAACTCTCTAGAGCTCTAAATTATAATTCTTTAATATATTAACTTTGTTTATGAAAATAATTTGCTTCTAGAGACTTAAAAAACCATCGCTTATTCTGTTTATCCATATTTTAAATATTTTCTTAGGTTTCAGTTCAAAATTTATCCCAAAGACTATCTCAATCTATTAATTTCCTTTGCCTTTAAATTTCAGTATATTACTTCCTTAATGAAAGCATCGAATTTCTAAATTGTTGTAAGAATATTTCAATATTTTTGCCTGTGCACAGATGAAGCTATAGCTGGTAGTATACGGAGATGGAGTTGGCCGGCCCAGACCGGGCCAACTTGGTTTGGGCCACAAGTCAGACTGGCGGCGCACACACACGGCACACACAAAATTGAAATAAACTGAAAACCGCGAACTGGTTGTGTAGGCAGCCCACGTACAAGGTCTTCAAATATGGCTCTTTATTTAGCCGTTGTTGCTGGTCTTTTTCTAAGCATTTTTCTTCTATTTCTTGTGTGTTGGATTTTAGACGCTATAATAGCATTAATTTACCATACAATTTCATATTTATGGCCATTGTACGCTGAAGTGCAATTCGCTTTTAAAATTTACTTTGTTTTTGTTTTGCTTTTGTGATTTTCTTTTTCCATTTTTCCGATTTTTTTATTCAATTTGTGCAGTCTGCAGTTCCTGAGTGAGTGTCGTGCTCTCTGTGTGGGCGGTTTGTTTACTTTTGCGCCCCATTTTTGGTTTTTAATTAAGTTTGTTGTTTATTTCAGTTACACGCCTGCCTCGCGCACGATAATTGATTAATTTTCCCCTGGTAATTTTTATTGCAAACCCTTCTCTGTTTTTTTTTTACCCGCGATTAGAATTTGTGTGAATCATGGCTACGTGATAAACGCGCGATTGGCAATGTAAATAATGGCTATATGTACATTGTAGGTTCCTATAAAAAATGTGGAAATATTCTTGAGATACTGAATAGAATCTGATGAGCTGAGAGATGGATGAGGCGCCATCGTAAAAAATAATGGCAAATGACCTTAGCGTTTAAGTGGAATGATCTCATTGCTGATAGTCTAATCGGCTTGGGCATGTGCCGGGGTTATCGGTTATATATTTATTTTTTACAGTTGCCAATAAATATCACCTTTTCATTGGCAAATTTCGAAATAATTTTATTCCCTCACCCATAATGATCTCATCTCTGAAAGTGAAATCTCCGACCCCATTCAATCACGAGTCTCCTCTGAAACTCTTTAGAATTGCTAATACCAAAAATAACTTTGTTTGTTAATATTTATTCACAGCTACTGCTTTTCTTATTTAAATTATCAACTAATTATTCATATTCCTTTCTTTGCAGGTTGGTTTGACTTGAGTTGTCTCTTCAATGTCAGAATCGTAAGTTTTCAAGCTGAGTTTAACATTTTTCGTAGACGTGCATTTTCGCTGAGAGTGCTATCAAGTGTTGTTGCCAATATAGTAAATAGCGCCATATGCGATCGACTGACTGACTCAGAGACATATATACGTACATCAGCCGTCGTCTGCCGAATGCAATAAGAAAGTGGGTCCAACTCGACAAAAAAAAGTGTATAATTTTTGCTGTTTTCATTTTTTTTGACAAGCTGACAGACAGCACTAAAGACGCTTGCCACTCGTAGGTGACGTAATTGCCCAGTAAAAGCTGCAATTGCTTTTTAAAAAGTACATACGAGGGATCCAGAGCAGAGCAGCCCGTACTTAGCATGTGCAAATGTATCTTGTGAACTTTAACACCGAACTGTGTGCGAATTAGTCATACGATCGAACCCCATTGCAAACTCAAAATTTCCTGTTGTTTTACACGTTTTATTGCCGCAGCAGCAGTGCCTTTTCCTTTGCCCAGAGACAGCTGAGGAGTCCATTAGGCGGGTTCAGAACATTTTAGCGGGCAGTCAATAAAGCGACTGTTGTCTGCTTTAAACACCTGGGAAATATGGAGTCTGGAGGGGTATAAACCATTATTGACTTTGTTGTCTCCTAAGCACCTAAAAATTTTTTTAAATCCTAATAAATCCTTAATGAAAGAGAATAGTTCTTCAAGCAGAACTAAAATCTCAAAAAACATCTCTAAATACCAAGTATTTCCCGGTCGATTCATAAAACTACACTCATTCTCACTTATTCGTCTTACTGTGCCGCTGCATGAATGAAGAATTCAATGAGTTCATCGCTTTCGGCGTCAGCATTTGCCATTCTTAAGCTGTCTGCTCTGTGGCGTTGTGGTTTAACCAAATAAATAATAAAAAAATCAAACTAAAAAACACAGAAAACTCCCTGTGCGTGGGCTCTGGTCTCTGCAAAACCAGAGAGCTCAGAACTTAGTCATCGCCCATCAACGGGGTGGGGAAATGCAGCTCGAAGAGATCCGAGTTGACTGCACTTTGTCAGCAGCAACTGCACTGAACTCGACTGATAAGAAGCGTGTTTAGTTTGCAACAGCGGCAGCAGCGTGCTGTCCCTTGCCAAGAAGACAGACAGACAGCCATTTGGAGATAAGGAAAAAGAGCTACGATCATCATCGGAGGAAAACACATTTTCAATTTGATTTATGGCATGTAAATTTATGGAAATTTACTGCGGCCCAAGCATGATTCTCGGTAAGCCAGCCATAGTAGTATCTACGAGCCACACTTGATAATGTGTGGGGATGTGGAAAAGCAGCAGATAGTTTTCCAAACGAATATAAGTAGTACCCCATGTCTATGAGTGTGTGTGTCTGTGTGTTTGCAGCGCATTCCAATTATATTATATCATGTGCTCGCAGCAGCAGCATTATCGCATATGGTAGTAGTATATGGTGCTGAGTCGCGATTCTAGTCGATATGTAAAGACCAAAACAAGTTGTCGAACAAGTTTTGGAACGCCTTTAGCCAACAATGCACAGAGGGAAACTTCATATTTAAACTTTTAATTAAAGATATTAGAGATATGGAAAGGAGTGTAATTGAAATATGAATACAAACATATTGAGTTGAAGGAGTATTTAGATTTTACAGAAATCTTAAAGACATATTCTGTTGCTTACGATATCAGACCTCTTTTAGTACCAATTTTAAGTATTTGTATTAACTTAAAATCTATAATTTATTGAATTTAATTAGCAGCTATAGAGAAACCCTACTTAACTACAATTAAGTTCTAAAAATAACTACAAGAATCTTATCTTTCAGATATGAAAATATCAAAAATTTGTATGAGCCAATCAATTGATATTTCTTTCTCTGCACACGTACATTACGTTCATTTAGTGATTTTATTTTAGACACCCAGAACCCGCCACAAGAGCTCCATACATTGTATGAAAGACAAGTCTTAATTACCCAACATTTATTTGTGTTTTTCATTAAAAATCAACACACATACAAAGAACTGTAGCAGTTTGCCCGCGGCGCTAATGAACTCGCCGTCGTCTTGTTAATAATTATTGAAATTTTTGGTTGTTTTTTGTATCTTCTCTCTCCCCGTACCTCACCTCACTTTGTTTATTTGCTGCCTCTGTAGTTGCTTTTAACGCGTTCAACTGGCTTTTGAATTGATTTCGGCAATTAAAGGGGGCCCCCGAAAAATGAAATTGAAAACGTTGAAAGGCATTTGCCCCAGCGCGCCTCAGTCTCAGCGAAATAAAATCGTTTTAAAGTTATTATAAATATTATTGCGGGACACTTGAGAGCGGTGATTGATGGCCGTTCGATGGCCGATCGGAAATATTTGAATTTTTTATTTGTTTTTTTTTAATTTTTGCTACACACGTGCGAAGGAGTTAAGCTCTCTTTTCTTTTTATTTTTTTTACTTTATTTGCCGCTTATCACTGGCGGTCATTAGCCACTGATAAAAAAGAGGTGCTTGTTGTTGGGTCTTTTGCTCGATAATCTTTATATATTTTTTTAGAGAGAGCCACTCTCCGATAGCTAGTTCCATTTGGTTTTTCTTTCTCGTTTCGGTTTGTTTTTTTGCTTTTCCCACTTTTTTGTAATTTTTATCTCTGGTCTGATAAAACCTGGCGTTATGTATTTGTGACTTAATTAGTTTGCCGGCTATATACACGAGCATGTGGGCAGCTACGGACCGGATCTGTGTTGGCCATCGAAAATACACACATATATATGTATATATATATGGATATATAAAAGGCAACAACAAGAACTACCACCGATTTTTAGAGAAGAAAAAATTAATTAGAGACGCCGCCTGCCTTGCCGCTGATAAGCAAATACAAATAAATAAACATACAGAAACCCAAACAAATAGAGAAACATATGTGCCGAGGAGCTTCAGAGACTCGGCTGCTTTAATTTTGGTAGTAGCTTCAGCGGCTTTAGTAGCTCCAACTTGGCCAGAACTTTCATCTTGATTTGGTTTGGGAGTTTTTCCTAGATTTAATTATTTGATTATAATTTGTGTCTAGAATATAGAGGAGAAATTATTAATGAAGCCATTAGAACCTCTCTTCCTCAAAAGTATTAATTTATTGACATCCCTTTTTGATTTGTGGGTCAGTCTTAGTCCTAATTATACACAAATGTGACAAGAAATGGTATTAGTCATTTTTTCAAAAAATTAGTTCGTAATTTATCCCCCATACGATGACCACCGGTTGACTTGTGCGTCAGCCTTGAACAATTGCCAAAATTTTGCCAGCGAATTAGTTGAATGTTTTTCCTTTTCTCTTCTTAAGAGATTTATAATTCGGTCTGCGAAGGAAAAAGATATATCTAAATCGAGGGAAAAACAAAAAATTAGCGTTGATCTTGGGGCCATAAAATAACAAATCCGCAGCAATCAGCATTTGGCTCCATCTGGCCTGTCCGAATTGATTTAATTTTCACGTTTTTCATGCCGGCCGCCTGTTATTTTCATCGGATCGTAAAAAGTTTATATAGCGATTGAGTTGCAAAGGCTACAAATGTCGCCATTTATAAATACCCCAATAAATTGGTTAAGGTCGAAATGGGCATAAATCTGGGCTGCATATAAGCTGGCATAAATAATATCCGCGGACACTTGGGCTTGCGGCGATTTTAACGACTTTCCAAAGTTTTATGAATGAATAGTGTTGAATGTATGGAATATAGAGCGGGATTAACGACAATCCAGAGTCCAGAAAAGGTATGCCAGGAATGTAAATGAATAAGCCTTATTTTGACGTCACCTCGCCTGATGTTGTTTACATTAAGGCCGCGACAGGGCCGTAAATTATCCAGCTGAGAGTTATGATTTACAGCCGCCAAGTAAATGCAAATATGCAAGCATATTTGCATGCCGACAAGTCAATCACCAGCACTTGACGCTGATAAATTTAATCGCCAGTGGGGCTGAATGAGTTCGAAAATAATAATAAAAAGAAAACAAAATACCCCGCCGCTTCCACTCATTATAGAATTTATAATTAAATGCAATTATTTACAACTATGTGGATGGGTGGATGGCTGCTGAAGGAGGAGGCACTGACCACCGATCGCGACCACTGGATCGCGGCATGATAATGAAGAGCGTCCGCCGAGGAGCAGCACCAACCGCATTCTGTAATTATTTTTATTTTTTACAAAATGCCCGCGACACGCTCTGTTTGAAATGAACAACGAAAACAAGTGATTAGATGCCAGCCAATTTCTGTAGGCTTTAGTTTTTTGTTCTCTTGTCTGTACTCCTAGAGAAACATATATAGATGTGCACTTAAAAAAAACCGATAATTAATTTTGTTGTATAAATAAACATATTATAATAGTAATTAGATTAATAAACTCATGAAGGTGTTTCTTTTTATGCCCAGATACTCAACAGTTCTCTTTATTTCTTTTTGCTTTCTTTGGTATATTTAATGTTTATAATGATACGATTTCAATATGCAATTAATTTTGCCGATTATTTTCCTATATTACTTTAAAATCTTTATTTCGTTCTGTGTATTGTATCTGTATCCGCCAGTCCGCTGTGTGGACAGCCAAACAAACGCGTTTGCTGATAGACGAGCCACTGGCCGCCTGACTGACCATTACAAATGTTCACTTAGCCGGGCCACAGATATGGATATATGGATATGGCCACCGCTAAAACCGCAGTGAAAGAAGAGTTAGAAAGAGAGGATGGGAGGGTGTGCAGATGCATCGTCTGCCGGCGACGTTTTGCAGTCTTGCTGTTTTTATTTTCACATTTATTTATTTTTTTTGTCGTTGTTGATTATTTCTACAAAAGCCACTAATGGATTTTGATATGCACAACACAGCAGCACCGTCACAAAAACACACATACTCGAATACACGCATATTTCTATTAAGATGATGCGACTGACCACTTCAAGCCGTTCTCCCAACCTACACTGAGATCGAGAGAAATAATTCTATAATAAAAATAAAATATTTTGCAAAAGCAACTGAAAGTTGTATGATTTTTTAAGAGCTTTTCTTCATATTAAAGGACCTGTTATATTTTCTTTTATTTCCCAAGAATTCCATCAGACGCACCAAAGACATTCCTTTTCTCCATTTCCTTTCCCTGACTTTCCTTTTTTTTTAAGAAAAAGTGTCAAAGAAAATCCTTATTATTCCTAATGAAAAATTTTTCCCAGTGAATCGACTTCACTCTCCTCTGTATGCTTCGAGGCTACTTTATTTGCCTGACTGGCGGCAACGTCCAGCGGCATGCCAGATAAAGTTCTTGCGCTTTTCGGTAAAAGTGCAATCGTTAGAATGTGAGTGGTATGGAGTGGAGTGCCATGAGCTCGGGAGTGCTCTGCCGGAGCTCTAAAAGATCGGGGCAGGAGAACGCGGATGGGAAACGATCGGCAAACGGCGACGACCCGCTTAATTATCAAAGACATTTTTCTCAATGGGCTTGGCCGGACCGCCGATAATACCCGAGATCGGGTATATCCCCTTCCGAGGAGTGGCTGCCGCCGTCAGTTGGTTCGATGTTTTCATTTTTAAAGGCGAGGTCAAGCGGCCAACTGTCCATGCAATTGGCCCCGCCTGTCAGAGAGTGATCTAATGTGCCATCCAGGAAGAGCGGACATTCTCGGAGCAGTTGCAGATGTTTGCCAAAAACACAACAGCAGCAGCAGCACTAGTCGCCGTCTGTCTCCTTTCCTGGCAAACAAACAAGGCTAGGGCTTAGCGGCATTAAAATGCCAGGCATAAACACAAAGGGCGGCGGCTCTAAGGGGTGGTGCAGAGTGGGTGAAGTGCATCGGAGCAGGAGCAGCAGCAGCAGCGGCGAGTGCAGCCAACACTAAACTAATGGCAATGGCAGGCCACGCCGGCGTAGCACGGTTCAATGAATTACTTCATTAGTGCAGGCGTGTTCCGTGTGGCATGCGTTGTATCTCAAAGATACTCACCACTCCGCTCAGCACCGCTCCCAACCGATCCGCCGTGGCAGACAGTCAGCTAGCTAGCTGCCGGTGAGCGTTGCAAATGTCTGACAGTCAGCCAACCGGACACTGGCAGAAAATAAAGGGTTCTAAAGCAAGTGATAATACTGGAATTTGGAATTGATTAAAATTAAATATTGTTCTTGAAGAGAATTTTTAATATTTCCTTGACTTAGTTGTGATATTTCAAGACTGCAAGTTTTAGGCACTTAATTCTTAGCTTAATTGTTATGCTCTTCTCTCAGTGTTCTTGTTCTGGGCCCTGGCACTGTGAAGTGCAACTCACAACTCACATGTTGGCCAGTGGCCTCGGATCGCGTCAACTGTGCGTGGAAATTAGCTGCTGTTGCCGCTGATGTGGCGGCTTCTCGATGTGGGCACCTCGTGGACTCCTGGAGTAGGACTGCGCCCTGCTCCTTGGGCCTCTTGTCTGCCAGCCTTAATTGCGGAAGTTATGAGCAAGGAATTTTAATTATTTCACTTGGGAAGAGTTGGTTCCTCCTACAGCTGCCACTGCTGCAACTGCTGCCGCTGCTGTTGCCTCTTTTTGTTGGCATTAGTTTGATGGTTTACAGTTAGTCTTGCTTGTTTTCGGGTCTGGACAAACATCCGCCAAACCTTTCCACTGTTTGCATTCTTCGAGAAAGTGTCAAGACGAGCCACGCATTGGGGAATGTCTCCGCGTGTTCGTGTGTTTGTTGTGTTCCCAATTTTCCCCATATTTAGTTCTAGACGTGACACTTTCGAATGCTTTCCATTGCTGCAGAAGCTTTTCCCCTCCATTCAGTTGGAATTTAGCCTGGTTCTGGTTCCTTTGTGAGTTACTTAAGAGGCTCAGCGGGGCTCAGTGCTCAGTGCTCTGTGCGCTCGTCAATTCGTCATTCGCTCAGTCAACTTCCTTGCTTGTTTTCAAATGCAGGCAAACAAAAAGACCAAGGAAAATAACACAGAGGACTGGCTAAGAGCAGCTGATGTTGATGCTGCCTTTTGAGATGGATGGAGACGTCGTTTAAGATTAAGACGACTTCTTTTTACAGCTGTGTGTGAGTTGTAGTTGCTGCGGTGAGTGCGTGTTGCTGCGGCTGCCGCTGCTGCTGCTGGCGAGGTGAGTGATGATGATGAATGTGTTACAACGAAGGTTAACGACTTTCAGCTTTATAAACACAGCCTCACACACACACATTCACTTACACACACTGGAAGTAAGTCCAATAAAGCTGGCTCTCTTAGCCATCTATTGTGGCCATCCATCCAGTTCTTAGGCTGCGTGTGTGTGAGCCAGCTAATTAAGCCGCCAACAAGCTAATTATAAGTCGCGTCTGGCACTCTAATTGCAATTTAAATAAATGTGGCAGGCGGTCGAGCCACTATGGTTGGCCAAACTAGCCAACCAGTTTGGCATTTGGCCAAAAAGGAGCGTTTTAAATTTCAATTTGTACAAGTCAGCGCGTTGTCAATGCAATGAGAACTCTCTCTCTTTCATTGCCGATCTCTCTTTCTCTCTCTTAACAACTAAATTACACTTGTCCGCATGTTTACAATTTATACACACTCACACACGGATTTGGCCAGAGAATGTGACCAACAAATGTTGGGGCGATATCTGACCAAACCAGCAACTGCAGCAGCAACATCCAGCACAGAGAGAGAAATATGGGGAAGTGATATATGGGAAAGTTTAACTTCTAGAGAGCTTTAATAATATTACAATTATTTTTAAAATATTTTAGGTGAGCAGGACACTCATTACTAGTTTAAATGTTAATAATTCCCTGATATATGGATAGAATATCATTTTTTACAGTATGAGATACAAAGTTCTTCTGAAAAAAGTAAGAGTATACTTTTTTTACAACTAAATGACCTAACAAATTCATCTTTGCAGCTAGTTTAACTCCCACAAATCCCAGTTAAGATTTTAAGTAATTTTCCTCCGATTTACCCCTTTGATTACAGTGCACCAGCCAGTGCAACACTCAACTGAAGTCAGTTAGTCACTTGGGCCAGTCAGTTTGTCTGAGAGAGCTCGCCGGCTCTCGATTGCAATGAGGTTAGCAGCGCAATCTGCTCAAATATAGATAGCTAGTTAGATGCATGGCAAGCTAACAAACAAACAAACCAACAAACAAACGGACAAACAACCGGGCAGCAGTTGGCCAACTATTCCGCCAGCAACATGTGTAGCCATGTAGCAACATCGCAGCGGCAGCAGCAATGGCAACAGCAACTACCAATAGCAACAACAACCGGCTTTTGGGTATTCTAATTGCGCACAAGCTTAGCAGCTTTTAGTTACTTTGTAGACTTTTAGTTGCCATCGAAACCTGCGCGGCATCGAGATTTTAGCATAGATACATTCCCTCTCTGTGTATCTGAAAGATACAAACAGCTGCAAGCTGGCCCACAGACTGTTAATTTATGCAACGATCTAGGCCTGAACTGAACAATAAATTGCTTGCCAAGTGTGGCCAAATAAGTGTTCTATTGATTTTTGCAACACCTTGTCTTCAAAAGGCCAAGCTGACTAACTGTTCTGTCAAAATGTTTCGGCCAGCCCACGTTGGTCCCGTCGTCCCTGGATCGTTGGCAAAACCAAGAGACAGCGATCTTTGCACAGGGAGAAGTTTAAACGAATTAATTTTGTACTAAATTGAATTTATGGAGATAAATATTTAATATTTAATATTAATATTAATATTATTTGGACAATTTTTTACAAATTAAATATAATTAGAGAGGCTGATGTGTGTTTTGTTTTTTATCGTAGTATTTGGAAGTGTAGGTTTGGCTTTTGTACCTCTAAGCTAGTGATATTTCGGGAAAAAAGATTCTTTATGTTTACTAAACAGAATCAGGTTAAAGATGCAATTTTGTATTAAACAAAAATATAAAGGATACAATTTTAACATAGATCATCCCTTATCGCCTTGATTTTTCCCTAATTTTTTTTCTCTGTGCATTATGCATTGCATGTGGCATGGATTCAGTTGAAATAATGACACACCCGTTCCGATTCCGCTGCGATTTCGTGTGTGCCAGCATGTGTGTATGGGTATAGATACAGATATACAGTCGCAGACCCACAGATACACATCTCTCCAGCTCATAGATTTTTTCACTCGAAAATGAAATGAAAATTACTGAACTGTAACCATATGTGGTGGCTTCATGCTGCTTTATGTTAAGTACTCTATATCTGTGCTGGGTTCAGTTGGCTATGTCGAGAACTTGGCTGCTCTCTGGCTCCCATTAAAATTCATTTAATTATGGCTCATAAAAAAACCAAAACCGAGCAATTAATTTGGCAAATAAGTGAGCCCAATTGTTTGCACATCAAATTGAGTTCTTGGCTCATCGTTTATTTTATTTTTTAGGGTTATACGTTTTTTTTCCGCAATCTTTATGCTTATTTAATGGCAGTTTTTCGGTGTAGATTTTTTTTTGTTGGTGGAATCTCAACTATGGGCTTGGGACCGCCCACAAAAAAAAAAGAAAAAAGGTTAATTACAATTTATTGCCAGCGCTTTTGTCGTTACGCTCACTTGATCTCTCTGAAAGACCCTGGTCCTACGATCGCACAATTTTGATTGGAAGCCAAACGGAGCGGGCACCGTCAACAATTTAATTGCACATTTGCATTAGAGTGGAAAGTCGGACTCGTGGCCTGTCATCCAGGGATTGCTACTGTTGCAAATGCCACAGTGGCTGCTATTAGTTGTTTGCTACTGCTGTGCTGGCTGCTCCTGGTGAGCGGTTTTCATTACAATTGCCTAGCACAGGCCACGTTTGATTTCTTAATTGTCGCTAAATGCGGGACATTGTCTTGGGTCTGGAGACTCGAGCGGTACAATGTTGCTGCTGCTGCTGCGGCTGCTGTGCTGTTGCCATTGTTTTTCCAGCATTTATCGTCGATCATTTTGTTAGCAATGAGTTTTTGTGGTTGCTGAGAGCACACGAAATGAATGTTTGGCGATAAACACACACACAGCTGAAAGGGAATTGTCGAGCGATCATGGTGGTATTTCCCCCCTGGAAACCTTATGCTGGTCTCACATTTTAATTGCTTCCATTTCAATTTATTTTTATTTTTATTTCTCTATATATATTTCTTTGTCTCTCAAAGGGAAACTAACAATACTACTTACCCCCAAAGAAGTGCTGACAACTCACCCTTGAATTTATAGGGATACCTGCATAAATTTTCCACACACAAACACGCTGGAAATTGTGCGTGTGCCATGGGACCCGCCCACATCCGACCCTTTTTCCAGACCCTAATTATAAATTAGAAGAAGCCCCGGGGTCTTACGTAACCCTCCTCAACAAAAACTCCACAAGTTTTAAGCCCCAGTTCGCACCCACTCCCATGCGCCACTACTTTCACTACTTAAAACACTAAAATAACTTATATTTAGTAATTTCGGACGCGCTTAATTTACATTTAAATATAATTTTCGATTTGCTGCTGCCCCCTTTTAATATTTTTTTTTCTTTCCACGGGTTCAGTTTCTAATCTCTTTCGTTGACATCGAAACGCAGTTTTCAATGGATTTTTTGTTCGCTCCCTTCACGTTTTTAATCGCTAAACTGTCTCATAAACCAGACATTTTATTTGACAACCACTTTTGGCATACCAAAGCAGCTGAGAGTGAGTGGCTGAGAGGGAAAATTTGAAAAGAAACAGAAACCAATTTCTTTTCGATAGAAACGCAGAAAGAGTCACTCGCGTGGCACATTAGTGGAAATTATGACGATTTTTCCCAATACAATAACTCAAAGTTATGCTGACAGCTATGGACCCGCGTATTATTAATTCAATTTGCTTTCGATTATCGGTTTGAAAACGCATCAAATCGTATTAAATCCCCAGATCCCAGACCCAATTCGGTTAGCTGATCGCCGGTCTTTGAGATGTTAATGTGCGCCCCCCATCATATCGGTGAGCTAATCTTTGTGAGCAACGAGACTTTTGTCTCTCATTATTTATGGGTGTTATTATAATAATTTTTATGCAAAACAACGAAATTTGTGGTTTACGTAAGCGTCCAGTTTGTTCAAGGATACACTGGAGTATATATAATATAGCTACTTGAATTTATTTGATTATTTTAGCTCAAAACAATAAAAAATAAAAATTATGTACAACATTTGTTGCCAGCGATAAGAATATAACCTGGAAGCGACTAGAGCAAAAGCCACACATAAATTTGAAAAATTCAAAGATATCCTTATATTATATTTTGCATTATTTTGTGTCTTAATTAAATAAGTTTTAATAAGATTTTTATATACATAGATATATATTTCTTCCAGTGCCCACCTTTAATTAAAGTTTGAAACAGGAAGCAATAGACCCAGATGAATGTAGGAAAAACAACAAAATTATATATATATATCGCATATAAACTGGACTTGGATTAGAGTCCCCTTTTTTTTGTTTTTGAGGCAATTTGGCTGGCGGATGCTAAGCGTCATAACTCATGTGGCGGCAAAAATAATTTGATATCAAAGAGCGTCTGTCCTGGAGATGGCATAAATTATGAATGCAGTAAGAGGAGGTGTTAGAACCTTTTAGTTTGTGCCTCTTTTTTGCTTTTTTCCTGTAGTGTAGAATTTATGGCTGTTTAAACAGACAGATAAAGTTGATGTCATTAGTGATTTATGGTGGGATATAGCATTTGATTGGGGTTCCCACTGTCCCCCTGTCTGGCTGTGTCTGTCTGTCTCTTGCCCCAAAAGTTCACCTTTCGGTTTGACATTGAATGGAAAAAAAGCGAAGCGCCGCCGCCCCTCTCTCTCTCTTCATCTACGGCGTGTGAATTCTGTTTTCGTTGCAACTTTCAAAGGTAAAAAGAGAAGCGGCAAATGAAGTCAAGGTGGGATGCATCGCATTGCATTACTCATGAACTCGGGCTCCGGAGTATTAAATTACATTTCAGCGACTGCATTAAATATATCATCCACCGAATGTGGGTGAATGTGGAATGCCAGATAGGATTTCATATTTCGTAGCTCGTAGTCGTATTCGGATTTCAAGGCAGCTGCAATAGCAAATCGCTGACGTACTACTTGCTATCAGGAATAATAATAAAAATAATACTCTTCTGATAAGCAAACTTTCCATGGAAGCCATATGGAATTCCGTGAATGAATGAAAGTATTGGAAAACTTGGTGGCCTTTACTTAGAGATAAGATATGATACACACAGAGAACTATATAAATTTTATATCAAATTGATTTTTTTCAATCTTTTCCTAAAATTAAATCAAACATTTTAATCCTTTATTCAGCAAAACTTTTTTTAGTTGGCTTCAGTACAAAGTTCTTATAAAACTTTCCCGTAGTGTACGAATCCAATGAATTCCATCTCTCCATGATCTCTGCGACCTGATCATATGTTTTCATCTCAAAGAGTAATCCTTCGGATGTGCTAGCTGCCTGCATTAATTGCAAATGAAGATGTTGTAGGTTCATTTTATTCAGTAAATTTCGAGCATAATCAACAGGATTTTCGAACTCCATATGTGCACCTGACTTCTTTTTATAAATTAATCGACGACTCAGCGTCAATTTGGGGTTAGCAGCTAAAATGTTATAAATATTGAACTGTACCTTTTTTGAAACAAATAAGAGATTGCTTACGTGGTGCGAAATTGCCATCAACAGTGCCGTTAAGGAAAAGGCACATTAAAACAATTCCAAAGAACTGAACAATTTTCATTCTGCTGAACAAAGTAAGGCTTCTTGGCAATCGAGCGCTTCAAAGACAACTAATGGCAGCAAGACACTCTCGGCCCTGATAAGCTGGACTTACTGAAGAATGCTATCAGTCCGAGGTTGACCCAAATGAACTGGCTTTCAGCAGCTGATAGGAAAAACTCCAGGGGTGTACCGCTTACTATTAAAATATATATATACATTTTTTTTGGGTGGTTGTGTTTGAAGAAACGACAAAGCCAAATACTGCATACAAAAATATATTTCTTCAAGCTAGTAATAGATTTTAAGCCCCTTTTTATGTTAAATACCCAATTATCTTAAAATAGAAATTCCCAGCAAGCCTTCAGGCCTTGCGAAAAACACTTTTCCATTTTTCCACATTCCCAAATGTGAAATATCACATAATTTAATATTTTAATAGGCCCCTTGTTTCACTTTCAAAGTGGGATTACTTGATAGAGTCTCCTTGCCGCCGCCTTTCATGCGTACGAATATTATGGCTATGGAAGTTTTTATTATGTTTTATTTGGCTTTTTGTGGTGTGTTCACTGCCTGGCAACTCGTTAATGTTAACAACTACGAAAACAACACCAGCAGCAGCAGAAATATTCGCTGGACTTGCCCAAAAAAAGCAGTCGAAATAAATGGAAAATCATTTATTTTTTAAGCTCTTTTTTTACTTCTACTTTTTTTCTCTCGATTTTTGCCCATTTCAAGATGCCGCTGTTGTTGTGTAAACAAACTTAGAAGTTTCCAGCTGTGAGCGTTGATTGCCATACGACACGATGCGTTTTCAAATACAGCAACAACAGCAACATAACAAAAGTTGTAAAAAAAGCTGCTCGGATTGCGCATACGCCGTGTATGCACCGCTGTTGTTTACCAACAAAAATAGCAAAATGCTGTAAACATTTTCGAGGTACGCAATGCCCCAGCATAGACTCTCTTCCTATACATAAAAAAACATTGAAATTACAATTCATTTTTGTAGCGTTTTTTTTTTGCCTTTTCATTACGAATTCCGTGCGTTTTTCCACGCTCTAAGGTGAATTTCATATTACGGCAAGTTGCTCTCTAGGTTTTTTTTCATTAATTTCTCCTTGGGTGCGCTCACCCGTCAATCATACGCAATGTTGTACGCACTCTGATTCGATTTTCGATTCAGAAAAGGTGAGTTGAGTGAGTTGGCATGAATGAATCGAAAAACAAAAACTTCAAATAAGTGAAAATGATTCCTTTTCTCCTACAAAAATCCCACTGATCATTGGCTATGAACCTTGAACCGTCGAGTGGCAATCATTCACACCAGGCGACAAATGAGTTGAGATTGATAAGTCGAAGTGCTGCTGCCATTTGTTTACAGAAATACGAATATATGTATATATGTATTTTCATACCCGGAGGCTATAGTCCCGTCCGCGTATCTTGGTCCGTGTGCCGCTTATCTTCTCTCTCCTCTCGCACTTTAATTAGCCATTTTTATCGGCCCGCTCTCGGTGGCTGTCAATTTGGCTAAAAATAAATGATTATCGCTTCTAGTATACAATATGATATCATGACGCCGCTTCGTTTTGCCAATTAAAAACACAAAAACGCGACTGGGACAGCTTTTTTTTGTCGTAAGTTATGACTAGCGATAATCACACAACGTGCCGGGGGTTTTACTTAATTTTTTTTTAGTTATTTCCTTTTTATTTTTTGTATATTTTTTTTAAACTCATTTCCAGAACTTGGTTTGGTCTAGTAATTAGCTGCTGAGGCTGGGCTGGGTTGTGGTCGTCGCATGCGTAGCTCAAATTTCAAAACTACATGCACTTTGCGCAGATACAAAGCCGGTTGGCTGCACTTGGAGAAAATTGGGTATTGTTTTTACTATTTTTATTGAAATAAATTGGTAATTAAATATTAAAAAACATAACCCAAACATTGTACAAGAAAGAGTTAGAAGTTTTACGAAAGCCAAAAATCATATCAATTTTCAATTATAATTTCAGACTTTAATTTTAGACTCTTATTTTAAAATAGGTTCCCAAACTTGCGGTAAATTCTTTTAAAAATATGAATTAAATCGATTTCTAACATAAGCCGCAGCTTAAAACTTGAATCATGCTCCATATTTTCGCTTGTCTTGACAGCTCAAAATCATAGATATTTTCTTCAAGTGTACTCAGTTTTGTTGGCCGGTTGTTTTGTGGCGATCTTCTCTCTGGGTGTGAAAAGATTTATGTGCTAGGCGAGAGCACACATCTCCGGTGGTGGTTATCAATGCAGCACCAGCAGCAGCAGCAGCAGCCATTCACCCGGCAATTCCAGTTTGCGGCTCTCCTCCAGAGTTGGGACATTTCATTGTGAACGGGCTCTTATTTATTTATGGTCTGCCCAGCTTTTTATAACTCTTCGATTTATATTGATTTGTAATGGACATAAAAAACTGGAGATTTTATTGTATTCATGCAGTTGACCTTGTGCATCATCTGTGGCCAAGGAATCGCTGAATCTCTGAAATCATCAGTAGAAGTTACCAAATGCTGAAGGTCGGTTTGAAGGTGGACCCAGCTGTTGCAGGTTGCATGTGCAACATACCTGTCGGGCTTTAAAATTCCCGGCAACCAGGTGACATAACCTATCTACCGATACACCTACAAGCTTGAGAGCCAGGTGGATGGATATATACATATATATACATTCATATCTCCAGCTCCTTCTCGACTGACAGTGTCCGAAATAAAAACACTTGTGCACGCAAATATTTCACGAATTCGCCGACAGAATTTGTTAGAAAAGGCTGCAACAGCAACCGACACTTGGACTGATAAAGGCGAAAACATGCTGAGAAAAAATAATATCCCACAAAAGACCCGCGCACATGACAATGTGTAAATTTATGGCCGTCTCTGTTGTTGTCGTCGTTGCACTCGAATTGCATAAGTTTGACTGGGCTTTAATGCACACAGCAGGCAAATAGCAAAATATTTGTATTTGCTTTATTAATTAAGCCGCGACTCAGGCCTTAGCTTTGGCTTTCAGTTCAAGCTCTAGCTTTATTGATATTTGTGTATGCGATGAATATTTCCAATAATATTTGGCAATGCATTTGATGCTCTACGGAAAATCAACAGAAATCGAATGTATATAGACGAAAGTTGATCGAAATTGTTAGCTAGAAATGTGTGAGATTTTAATTTGTGGTCTTTGATGGCTTTAGAAGAAATTTAAACTCATTTAAATTGCAAATAAACTGAACTTATTCTTTGAGAAATATGTATCGTATATGCAATCAATGTTTAAAATTCCTAAAATATCTAAAAACAAACAAAGAACCCAGACCTACGTTATCGCTTTCGACAATGTCTATTATTTACTATCGAAATGCTACAAATTCTGCATTTATCTGTTATCTCCGCAAGAAGACAGAAGTAGTAACCAGATGATCGGATTCGGTCTTTATGGTTTGCCATCAAATGAAATTCCAATTAAAATTCCATTCGTCGGCTGTGGGGGCGTCGAGGTTTGGCTGTAGATCAGCATGGGTGTTTGTCTTAGAAAATGGGCCACTGTTAGTTAATGGCATACAAAAAAGTTTTGGGGCCGGCCTTTAGGCCATGACTAGACACTTTGTTGCATTTTCCATGGAAAATCAAGGCAAAATCCCGCGTCGCTGATTAAAGAGGCTTTCACCGCATATGGGTCAGCGTAGTCGTCGTCACCTTTCGCCAGCCGGAATTGGGTATTGAGAATCGAGAACTGGGATATATAGGGCAGACAAATATACATGCATATATATGCATATTCCTAATGAACCTCGTGGTGGGGCAAAGTTAACTTGTTTGTTCGGTGTAGGTGTTTGACCCTCAACCGAAACCGATTTTGTTGTTTATTTATGTAAATTTCTGTGTGGCTTTTCGGCTTTTTTTTGGAATATATATATTCTTCTACAATTAGTTGGCTTTTGGTGGGCTTTTTTTCTTCCATCCGATTCTTCTCCTTCGTTTCGCTCCGCTCAATCAATTTAAATACATTAATCAATTTCCATGGCAAGAGTCTTTATTTTTTTTTTTTTGAACATTTCTTTTTTGTATTGGGTGCGCTGAGAGAGCAAAAAAAAAACAACAATTTAATTATAACAACAAACAGTAAGAGCGACAAACACATCGGGTATATCTGAAATTGATATCGTGACTTTGTGTAATTTGTAATTTACGATGAGATCACTTCCTCCAACAATGTATCAAGTCAGTCAGGCCAGACCAGGCCATGCCCGGGACCAGCCATCGTTGGTCGCAATGCGCTATTTTCCATCTTGTCTTATTTATTTATTTATTTATTTTCGTTGTCCCCAGAGCTGCAGCATAATTGCACTGGGAATAAAGTCTCTAAGAAGCTGGTACTGCACTTAATAAGCATTAAGTGAAAAATAATTGCCTACTTTTGTACGTAAGCATGTGGAGAAAGTTTTAAAAAGATCCTTAGAGAACTTAATTCTCCTCCGAATGTTCTGTACTTTGGGATAGGCCTTAATAATTAATTCTTCCCAAGCCATTATTCTTCTTCCATGAATCTAAGGCTGGAATCATATAAGTAATCCCAACATTTTTTTCCACTGTAAACATACATCAATTCGTCGCTAGCTCAGCCTCTTTCTGTAAGGCACAAAGACAACAAAAAAGCCACAAAAAAGAGGGGAGCAAATCCAAGTTTTCTGTGACAAGATAAGCGTCTGAGATCCCCCTAGTTTTCCCCCCATCGTTTTTGGCTTGTGCTCCACACTTTTGGCCACGTCCTGCGCATCAAGAAAAGACAAAGGGGAAAATTTGCATTCGCAGGTCATTCGAAGAGGAAGCCTTGTCGCCACAAAGCGCATAATTTAGATACGGAATTCTCAATGCTCAATTGGGGATTCAAAAAGGGGAAATGCAAATCAATTTTAGTATTTCCTCTGCACACAAACACACAACAAATCGAATAGAAACAAATTATGTCAGCTGGAACAAAGCTTTTAATGGAGGGCTTGAAATCTCCAGTCGGATCTGAGCTCATTCCGAGGTTTATAATCGTTACAAACTACCAAAAAATGAGTAAAAAAAAACAAAAAGAAACCTTGCTCTAATGACCGAACCATTTCCGTTTCTCGGTTCACGATTCTTATTTTGAAGTCTATTTCCCCAAGTCCTTGACCTTAGCCGCCTTTTGTTAGCTTTTTTTCTTCTTGCTATTTTTTTTTGTAACCGCCGCCAGTTGTAAAATGTATATTTTCTTACGATTTCCAGTGAGCTCGCGCCGTTTGAGGTCTTTGTATTTTTACGTTCGGTCTTTGAACTCATCAAACTTGGTACATTACAAAACGCTTGTCGTTGTCTCATATTTTTCTGGTTTTCAGTTGGCTTTTACCCACACCCCTCTCCCCTTCTCTCTCTTGGTTTTTTTCAATTTTTTTAGTTTTTTGTAAAACCATGACAGCCAAGCCGTTTAATTAGCTGCAAAGCTGAAAAGCCCACGCCCGAACGGAGATTCTCGATCATGTCGCAATATCAACTGGCAGCTAGTTGGGCACTGAGCGAGATATGTCTTATAGCTGATTATTCGAATCTCTTATTTTCCACCGATTTCAGAGTGTCAGCAGCATATTTAATGCCTACACTTGGTGGACTTTGAGGCAGTCATTGAGCCCAAGACTGGACAGTGCTGACAATGAATCCTTTTTGGGGGATATATAAACGACTTTCTTTCGGAAATTGATTGATTTTAAAGGATTTCTGATAGAGAATTATTGTTTTCGTTTAAATAAAGTTAGAATCTTAATAAATTTAAAAAAAAAACTATTATTTCCTTGAAGTACACTAGTCCTTTCCATGATTGAAGCCCTTTTATAGCTTTGGTAAAGCAAATATATCACAATTTTCCAAACATTTCATTGGTAAATCTAGAGTATTTTCCAGGCTATAATTTAGCTATAGTTTTCTTGGTTTCTGCAAAGAGATCTCCCTGCCATCACTGAAGTAGTTGGGAATCTCTCAGTCTTTCAGGAGCAGGAGCAGCAGCAGCAGCATACCTGGCACTCGGCCTACGTTCTTGCTATTGATTTGTCACCCGATGGCCGTCTGGTCAACTGGTCATCTGACAGCTGGGCGGCAGTCTCAGCCTCCTTAAACCGTTCTGACAGCCGCCGGCGGAGCGTGTGGGCAACGCCTGACAGCTCCACCAGCTCCGCCAGCTCCGAGGACTGACAGTCCAGAAAATGCTGAAAATGCCGCCGCCATAAGTCTGCAAATGTCGCGCGTAGGTCGCTAATCAGATTTTGCTGGCGATACTGCAGCAGCAGCCTCCTCAGATCAGATCTGATCTGGAATGGGAAATAAGATGCTCGGCGATTGTGCGAGGCTAGCTGTGGATGCTGATTTTAATTACCACTCAAGATTGGCAATTAAACGCTGGGTGGCCGAGTTGATGGCACTCACAAAAAAAACAAAAAAAATATTATTCAATTAAAATTTAAATTGGGTTACAAATAATATAAAGATCCAGAGGCTAATCATTAAATTTAATCAGCAAAAAAATAATTGTAAACATTCCCAGTTTATAAGAGATTTTTCCCAATTTTAATTCTTTGGAATTTTCCCAAATATTTACTTTAATAATATGGGTCAACATATGCATTACTCTTGTGAAAACTGCCGACTCAATGACCGATTTGAGGTGATATTTTCTCTGCCTGTAGAGAAAGAGAAAGAGAGAGAGAGAGAGAGACAGGGGAAGAAAGAGCAGCCGCTGTCGATTTTGGGGGCATTAAAATTCGTCATAAAAATTCAATTGAACCGAGAACGGGGCGGGCGAGTCTTCAGACTCGCTTTTCATATATGCCGCAACAACGCTGCAGCGGTTGCATAATGTGCTCCATGTCCCACACACAGACACACACACGACAGGGTTAATTTCAGCAACACAAAAAAAAAGCAGAAAAAATACGAACAAAAAAAGGAAAAGCAAACAAAACCAAAGCGGCAATCTCACAGACTGTGGATGTGTGGTCCCCGAGCAGACCCAGAGCCAAACCAAGCCCATGACTCGCACGGATAGTACGTGTACGTAGCAACAACTTCAAATTACCGCCGCCAATTTAATAGTCACACTTGTGGCATCAGCAGCAGCAGCACCCATGCAAAGCTACAAAGATCCAAAGCTGAAATTACTCCCAGCAGCAAAGGCCCAAGAATCCGCATCTGAATCAGCCAACAAACATCTGCTGGGTGCATCTATGTATCTGCAGCTCAGACGGCGGCACGCAATGCCCGCTTGGGCATTAAATGCTTCTTAGAAATGTAAAGATACAAAATGTTGTTTCTCTATTTCGTGTGTCGGAGGATGCAAAGGGTAACCCTACTGCGAGGGTGGAGGATCAACAGTAACCACTTCCACACACCCAGGCTCCATCTTCATCTCACAGCTAAGGTTAACACAATAAGACAGACTTTAATTAAGTTGTTAAATTTACAAATTAAATGCAGGTCTTACAGCAGGGGTTAAAGAGCAAACCTATTGTTTGAAATGATTGGATATTAATTTATCTGATTTAATAATAATTTAAGCTGTATTGTTTTATTGATTTATGATTTGCCTATAAATAAATAATTAACCATAATTTGCATGATTATCTTAGGGTAAATAATCTTGAATAAAACAAAAGCCTTTAATAATTTGATATAATGATAATGTTTATAGTTAAATACATCTTTTTGTACTAACCAAACGACTTTATATGAGCTTGTGTAGTAAGTTTGCATGTTAATTAAACAAATACAAACTCCCAGCCTTAACCTGAGGTTATGATCACCTGATCTTTTCATTTAAAAAATCTAAATAAGTATGAAAATTATTGAAATTTTCCCTCCTATTCTATCAACTGCAGTTGTACATATGTGTGGCACTGTGGAGATTGTTTAATTTTGTCTAGTTGCTGTAATAGTTCTTGAGAAAATGTGCAGCCTCATCGTAATGATGTTGGTAAATACTCGTATAACAACATCGGGGCCGGCGAAGGTCCCTCTAAAAGGTTTTGGAGCAGGCGTTAATGGGTTTTTGATTGTTTATAGTGTGGTTTCAAGGTTGTTGCAGCGAGCTGTTGCCACTGCTGCTGCTGCTGCTGCGGCTGCTGGCTAAAGGCTGCTGCTAAAGGTTAGGGGTTAGGGTTAGGCTTTGTAGTTGGGGTTAGGGATGAAGGCTATTAGCTGGGCCATTAAGCATTGTGCAGTAATAGGTACCTCGGGTTTCCCCCTTTCCTTTTCATTTGTAATTGAGACTTTTTTTTTTTTGGTTTTGTTTTGGAGGCACCACCACCAGCATTTCCTTAAAAGACCCGAAGACCAAATTATGTTTTCAGCAGCGATCGATCAAAATGGAATCGTAAAGCAAACACAGATGCAGGCCACCGTTATTAAAGTATCTGAGTATCGTATGTCAACCGAGGCATTCGCACAGCACAGAAAGACAGACAAATCGAAATACACATGGAGAAAATAAGGCGAGGGGAAAAATGGAGAGGAACAAGAAGAGAAGGGGCGGCGTACAGGCCAAATGAAATGCCATATGTGCGTGATACATAACTCATACCGAGGGGGGCGGGTGCAGGGTACAAAACTCAAACAAAACTACCGTTTGATCGATCGTTTTGATTAGAAATGCAACACATTTCTATATGATCTGTCACCCAGGCCGCAAAAGTCTGCTTTTTTTCCTTGCTTCGGCATTTGCGGTCTGGCTTGGCCGCAGTAGACAAGCGAAATGTTTGTTAAAGTGAAATTAACGTCGCCGGCGGACTGCAGCCACCAATCAACAATGCGGCTCAACTGCACCACACAGCACAACGCAAGACCAGAGACAGGCCACGCACCACAATACAGCAGAGCACCACCATACCACGCCATGCACCACCAAAGCGGTGGGTTTCACACTGGGAATAATGTTTAGAATTCCTTAAATATATAATTTTTATTATATACAATTTCTGTCGCAAGACAAGTGCTTTCGGTATATAACCTAAGAGCATCATCATTGATAATTTTCCTTAAATATGAACCTGAAATTGTACTAATGAATTTATGTAAAAGCATGACTCTTTCTATCCATTTTTGGAAAGCATTATAGATTAATTTCCGATTAAAAAATAATGATTAGACCATTCACCAAGAAGGTGCTTTAATTTTTCTCTCTGAAGTACAAAAGAAGACAAGGGACTATTCTAAAGTGTTATCAAATTCCCAAATTCCATACAGGAAATTCATTTTAATTCCCAATATTAATTCATATTTTTTCTCTCTGTAAAAACGCAATCGCAGAGCGGCGTTTTCCTTGGCATGCAGTTGTCGCCATTGCCATCACAGTCGTCGTCGTCGTCGCCTTGTCGCACATTTTCCGCGTGGTTGTCGTGGCTCGTCCCCGAGAAGAAACACCAAACCCAGACAAACCGAAACCAAAACCAAACCAAGCCAAAGAAAACTCCAAGGAAAAAGCTAAAGCTAAAGGGGAAAACTCAACCCATAAGCAGAGGTGCCTCCCACTCTTTCGCCCGCCCGCTTGCTAGCTCTTTCTTGTGTGCGTTTTTGGTTACGGGCTTAATTTACAATTAATGAAATTCGATCGTTTTATTAACTGTACATTTTGCATGATTTATGCCCCCACACACTCCGTGATATATAAATGTATTTTTTTTTGACAATTTTCCACTGGTTCATTTCACGTTTCCATGTCCATTAACCTTCATTAGGCCTGCAGAGCTATTAACACTCCCCTCACTCCAAAGCGATTTCCCATCGAAACGGCCATTGCGTCTCTCTCCATTTATGGTTCGATGGCAAGGCGGCTGCGTTGACAATTTCTATCAGCGATTGCACAATTAAACTCTATTTATTTATTTGTTTCGCTTAATGAACTGTGTGAAACAGTTGAGACGCTGTCTCAAATATTATGCCCAGGCCAAAACAATTGCCACTACTGGAGGCAGCAGCAGTAACAGCAGCAAGCAGCAAGCAGCAGCAGCTCCACAAAAACCACACCACACCCCCAACCACACACTCACCCCCGCCCATCTAATGCATTTACACTGGAAAATATTTAATAAATGCTGCTGAACTTTCTTATAAGGCAATATATATTGAAAAATCTGTTATCTGTTTTCTTTTAGAAATTAAAAAATTTTAAATACAAATATTATTATTGTTCGAAAAACCCATATATATCTTGCAGTTCTTTTAGGAAACAGCCACTCAATCCATCCTCAGTATCCTTTGTTGAACAAATTATACTTTCAGAACGATTGCAACCACTTTGCTTCTAGAATCGATCCAAAATATAAGCAGTCCTTCGTGAATTCCCATTCGTGTCTAAGGACTGTGTTGCAATTCAAATAAATCCAAAATAAACCTCCTAATTATTTATCTAAGTGTACGCACCCAACAAAAGCCGCCACGCAACTTGTCTCCGTTTTCGATTTTGCTGTTGTTTTTGGTTATTTCTTTTTTTTTAGCTGACCAAGCTGCTCGCGCATTTTTGTGCAGCGCAAATTGTTATTGCACAATTTTCGGTTTCTGTTGTTTTTTTTTGTTTTTGGGGGAATTCAATGCAATAGCAATAGCCACAAAACTGGCAGACAGACAAGGCAGAAAAGCTGCAGGAGAAAAAAAACAAAATTCGAAACACACACAAAATGCGCCTAATTGTCGCTCTTTCAGCTGTCGCACATAACACTTTGTTTTTGCTAATTTTCTGTCACCTGTATCGTTTTTTAAATGCATTTTTTTGTTGCAGAGCAGACAATAGGAGCTCTGGCGATAAAAAAGAGAAATATGGCTAAGAGAGCACGTGACTGCTTTGGCGTTGTTTTTTTTTTTTTTTGGGAAGGGAATACCAAATCGGGAGCATCTTTGTCATCGTGTGACTCACATGACACAGTTGCAGTTTTTCCCAGTTCGCAGTTCTCAAGTTTGTTGCCCTTTGTTTTGTTTTATTTCTCTCAGATTTTTTGTTGTTTTATTTTTGGGAATTATCATCTCCGAAAGCGGGAACATCTCCTCTTTCATTCCGACACCACCGAGGAGCAACCGTTAAAATTGCATGCCTCCGACATTGGCCATTATCAAACTAAGGCATCAATCTGCCAGAACCAGAGCCGCACAATTGCAAATTGCCAAGGCAATTACCGCTCTGGAGAGGGTCTAAAATGGAGCAGCCGGCTGGGAACACGTTTTAGGCCCGGCTAGATGAGAATATCCAAGCAGATCCATCCAGCTGGGGTGATTATGCAATTTACAAGAGATCCCTCCTCCTCCTCCGCCGCCGCCGCCGTTGCAGATGCATCTAAAGATCTTCTCGATCCAGATCCAGTCGAGCGGCGGAGCTGGGCGCACCAATTGTTATGGCAGCTAAATCATTTTTAATACCCAAATTTAAAGCGAAATAATCATAAATAACTGGGTTAATTTGTAACGCTTCTATGCATGCGTAATGAACCATTCAGCCCGATTAGAGTTCTTTGAAGAGCGAGCTCTGCCCCGGAAAGCCAAAGAAGCTCCGAAAATGTAAATGAAAATGAAAATCAATTAACGCTGTCATATCAACCGAAAGTCAGATAGAGAAGCCTCTAAGCAGGAAGATACAGTGGGTCTTGTAAAATGTATGACAAATATATACATAATTAGAAATGGTTTTTGATTTCTATTTAATACTTCCTCACCAATTAAATGATTTTTATGAGTAGTTTATCAATAAATCCACCTGAAACAAACAAAAAGCTTGCATTTGTAAAACCCAGCATGTACCTGAATTTTTTGGAAATTTGTTACATACTTCTATGACTTTCCAATTAAATATTAACCCTACAACCTAAGCTCTGATTTTATATAGCATCCAATATCACTTGAAAATGCCTCAAAGTTTCCCCTATCAGGGAGGTCTGACTGTATATATAGTGACATCTAGTCAGACGCTGTCAAGTTCAAAGTTATAAATGTCCCAAAGATCGTGCAGAGTTTATTTAATTTCCATGATTTCGTTGTGATCGCTGACAGCATACGAAATCAGTTCACAAATATATATTTTTTGGGTCTCTTTCTCAGTTGTTGTGTTGTTTTTGTCAGAGATTTGTATTTCCTGCGACAGCATTTGAAAGTCAGAGAATTATTCTGTCATTGACTGGAGGTAGCTTGGCCCGGTGGGGATCAATTACCTTTCAAAACCAATTTGCATTTGAAATGCATAACGAAATCGTGTGCACACAATGCAATATTTTGGCAGTCACATGCTGCGATCGAATGGCAATGTTGGCAGCTGAGTTGAGTTTTTGGATTGGCGGGCTTTCAAATTGGCATCAAAATGGGAAAAATGAAAATGGAAAATGCAGGTGGCTGTGGCACCCACACAGGCTTATCTCCCATTTGGCAGTTGCTCATTATTGCAACTTGGCTTGGCTTTTATTTCTATCTCTATTTCTCCTATTTTTCTTGCCATTTTTCTTCGATTTTTGCTTTGTCTCGAAGGTGTGTCGCAGTAGTTGCAACTGCCATTTGCTGTTCGATCACTTGGATCAATGGGCTCTAGGCACGCAAGCTCTTGAGCCGAAGGGGTTAAGCCTGTGTTCATCTCCTCGCTGAAATATGGGTTAATTCGGGCCCCCAGAGAGTCTCGATTGGTTTTTTTTTTTGTAATATTTTCATTGCTGATGAACAATTTGGGTAACTCTTACTTTTGATTAGGCCATGAGTCTGCAGTAATTTCCAAAAGTTTGTGGCGGATTAATTCTTGAAAAGTAAATCTGGCGGCAATGATTTGTCAACTCTTCGAGTGGGCTGCCCCCTGTGTGCCTGCCTGCCTGCTTGCTTTCTTTCTGTTTCTGGGTTAGAAAAACATCAGATATTGGAGGCTCCCTTTCCATTTCAAGATGCCATGGCCTATAGATTGTGTAACATTTCCAGTTTTTTATTGGATTCTCGCATGCAACACTTGCAGTAAATTAACAGTCGTAAATTATGACGGACTGTCTATAATTAATCAAAGCACTAGGGCCGCCGTCTGTCTTCTGCAGTATTCCAGCCATTTAGTTTCAATTAACACACGCAAATTGAGTTGGGTTTTCAGGAGTATAGTAAATGGGGGGAAAAAAGAAATAATGCCATTTGAAAGTAAAAACAGCACTCCGCACCTACCGGAATTTGTTATACATTTTTGGTACACAATGCGGGATGCATTGTTAGTCGCTCACTCGGCCTTTTGTGTCGCTCAAGTCGAGTCAACTCGACCAGTTTAGAAATTCTACTGGTTTTGAGTGACGGCCATGGCGAAACCTGATGTGCCACATCCACAATCCACGTCCACATCGGGCGATTTGTATTCCAAATGACGTCTGGTTCCGCTCCGTTCCGTTGGCCTGGCTATATAGTATGTACTATATGTCCAGCTGATTGAATTGCAAAAGGAAAAAATGCTAAACCGAAGCTAAGGATGGGGGGAAAATTCAAAGCGAAGTCAAGAAAATTGTGCAAGATGCTCTGCTCAGCTCTGGGAGTTATATGTACATGAGACAATTTCGCAATCAACGTCACCAGGGTCTTGGCCTTGATTTGTTTGGATACTGTAAATAAACATATGTTTAGGGGATTATCTATTCAATAAATTCAATTGTTTAAAAAAGTTGCCTTTAAGGGTTTTTCTGGCTTTAAAGAATATAAATTTCATAGGAACTGTTCTGGGAATAATTTGTTTACTTTTGGAATATAAAATTAGCCTTTAAATACCTGCAAAATAAATCTTTTAATAACAATTTCCTAAAATATAAACAGAGGCAATAAAAACCCCATCGAAACCCATTTCACAAATGCATTAACCATGTTCTTCATCAACTTTGAGGCTCATCACCCGCTAATTTATGCCTTATTGCATTATCGATTTGCTTTTTGGTTTATGGCCCAGACTTGAACCATGTTTTTTCGTTCATTTTTTAGTGTCCAGCTGGGCAAACGAAACTGGCCTAGCAACCTTTAAACAACTACCTGCTTTCAGCTGTGTGTTTGCTCAACTCGGCTTAAAATTTATGCATTTAGTCAAGACATTTATCATGCGAAAGATACAACAACGCGAAATTAGCATATTTACGCAGTGCGTGCCAATATTTTTTGTTACTAAACAAAAGCCCCGCCGAAATATCGAAACCTCTAAACATTTGCATTGATTATAGTTGACAAATGAAAACTAAATGACCTTTTTTTCTCTTTGGCTTTCTCTTTACAGCACTGGGACAGCATCGTCGGGATATTTTGCATGAAAATTGCAACCAAAAAGGTATGCTACAAATTTCTTAATTAACTCCAAAAAGTGACTTTCGCGCAGAGCAAATATGCCAATTAAGTCAATAAATATTTGCCAGACTCTACAGTTTTTTTTGTTTGCTTATTTTTTTTTTTGCGTTTTGACGCTTACAACTAAACTACAGCAATAAAGATTTTCAAAAATGCTTTTACATTTTACAGATGGCAGACGAACAGGCTTTTTTGAGAGCCTAGGCTTTGCCTCGCACAGAAATCATTTATGTTAATCAACACATGTTTTTTTCGGAGTCATTGGCTCGCTGGGAATTCTTTGCTTTGCTTGTTTTTCTTTTTCTATATATTACAAAAAAAAGGCCTAAAGCAGATAGAAAAAAATAAAATAAATATATACAACAAACGTGTTTGAGTGTCGCACAAACAAAAAGGCAACGGTATGGCCAAAACCAAAGCCAAAATTCAAATTCAAATTCAAATTGTGCTTCGTTGAAATTTGCGCTAATGTTGCCATTTTTGTTGCTATTGCCGCGAGTTTGAGGCTGCTCGTGTGCTGCCTGATGTTGCTGCTGCTGCTGTTGATGTTGCTGCCGATGTCTGCGGAGTTATTTTCGGTATGCCCCGCCGACTTTATATGGCCGAAACAAGATTTTGTTTCTTTCTGCGCGCCAAAGTCAGATTTTTTCGAGCCGACACGCCGCAGATTTCTAATTCTTATGCAAATATGCACTGCCATGTCATGTAGCTTCTGTGCTCTCCAACTGTTTGCATTTCAATAAGCGCACACACGATTTATTCACACAGTAATAAAATAATATAAGAAATGAAATAATAAAGTTGGGAAACTAAAGGGCTATTGTACATTTTAAAAGAATTTTTCATAGTTTGTATTAAGCCAATAATGAAATCCATTCCATTCCCTGTCTTAAAAAGTGTTTAAATGAATTATTTTCAGTCAAAAGTATTTAACAATTTCTTAAAATAAAATGTAATAAAATAATTGACGTCAAGAAAATCTAGAATAAATATAAGTAAAATGACAAGACCCTTACAAATTGATTATTATACATTATAAAAGTGAATATATTAAAAACAAAATTCCATAGAATTATATAAATTAATTTCAATTCCATTAAATATTCCCCCCAGTGCACACATTTGTGTTTACTGCAATAAAAAATTCCCGTGAAGTTTTAGGGGCTGACTCAAATCAAAGTCAAACATTTCCAAATCGAATTCGCATTAATTTCCAAACGGGTTGCGCCAAAAAAGCAACAAGAAGGCAAATCAACAACATTTTCGATAACTAATACTATTGAAATGCCGTAAAGGGAGAGGCGATAGAGATAAAGAAAAAGGTAGAACGGAAATCGTCATTTTCGAAACTGAGTAAAGGAGAGAAGTGAAGAGAGTAAGTAAGTGCAGAAAAGGCAGCTGAAGTTGTTTACAAATATTACGCATACGCAGTGAGTCACAAGAGCCAGTCATTGTGTGTGCGATCGCCCATCGAAAAACCGCATCGAAAACCACTTTTGATTCAAATTGGTTTGTCATGGATTTTTTTCACAGAAATCAGTCAGAGAAAATCACGAATTAACAGCAAATTAATGGAAGATGCAATCTACCAAAAAGTTGGAGAATGTGGATTTAAGTGGTCTTTGTTCTTAATTGAAAATATATATTTTATAAGGTCGTTATATTTTTTTTCCTGGTCAAGTTAGGTACAAAATAGTTTTCAGTCTTTTTTAAATTATTAAAACAATTTAAAATACCATTATTTTATAATAACATGCCTGTAAATGTTTCTATAAAGAAGCTTAACAATAAATCTTGCTTAATTACATATTTAATACCGAAAAGAACCCCTTTTTTAATGGAATACAAATCATAAATCCATTATTTCCCCCTCCAGAGCATAAAAGAACCCATCAAACTGGCATTAACTGGCCTGAATATTGCAACTCAAAAGGGCTTCTTAAGTATCTGCTGTGCTGTTGTTCTGCTGCTCACAAGTCACCAGTTGACTATAAAGTCAATCCAAACACGGTCTTCACGGTGCGATTTGCTTTAATCTTGTGATTTGTTTGGGTTATACTCCCCCTAGAATCCCCTCGGTTCCCCTTTTCATTAGCAATCGCAGCATGGAACCCAATCCTAGACGCGTTAATTCGTCTGCGCTGCTTATGAAGTTGACATGCCGAACGAATTGCGTTTTATGGCCTCCCTATTTTTTTATCCCCACAAACACACACAGAGCGCTGGGCCTAGCATAAACTCACACTTAAAATCAATAAACGTAAACTGGGCCCGCCCAACGGCAGAATTGCATTCGACATGTGTTAGCGATATAAAACTATAAAATAGCACAAACTTATGCATCCAATAAACATAAACAATGCAGAGGCGCGAAAGTCTGAGATGAGTCCGAAAAGCGATCTGCCAAAACCGCAGACTTGGTTGGATAAGCCTAGACTCTATATAGAGTTGTTGTTACATGCGTAAACAAGTATTTTTATGGCCCGAACTACGGGGCATAAAAGGATGCCCCATGGCTGTGGACCAGGACCAGGACCAGGATGATGGGATACGGCCGTAAAGGCACTTAATTGCCATTTTATTGCCAAAGCTATTAGTCGGCCAAGTTAGTTCAGTCAGTCAGTCAGTCAGTCTGCAGAGACTTTCATTAGACCCGAAGCTTCACTTTCGCATCAGCAACAGATTTTGCATTAAGAGAAACATGAGTTTCTGGAGTCAATGATTTTAGGCACTGAAATAAATTGAAGAAATAAATTTAAAATAATTCAAAAGGTTGCTGCAATATTTACATATTTAAAACCTTTAATTTAGCAAATTTACTCTGAATTCGTTGCCTCATAGCTGTCTTTAAACGGTTTTAAATTGATTGATTGATATATGATCCAGAAATTACAATTAATAAATAATTATTACAGCTTTACATAGTTCTTCCCATTTTCCCAGTGTTCTTTTGAGTTTTGCTCTCTGGCTGCCACATGCAAAGTGGCTCCCTTCAGCGATTGCAGTGCCATCCGGCGATATCTTTAATGAAATCAGCATGTTGTGGGCTTTAACAAGCATTCTGGTTGTCTACTCATGTCGCTCCCTACCCCAAACCTCCTAACCAACTCCGATCCTTTGTATCTAAGTATCTCCATCTCTGCAGCCGTGTGCCATTGCGATCCTTTTGTGTGTGGCGTAGACAGAGAGAGAGAGGGGGGAAATCCGAGATCCCGAAAAGAGTTGGAGTAGATCGAGTAGAGCCCGTGGCTAGATCAGCAACTTTGTTGTTGTGGGGCCGAGAAAATCTTGTTAGCGTAAATATTAACTTGTAAATATGATGATGCCCTCATGGAAATTGTATGAATCGCTGATAAATATCATTAGGTTGCAACTCTCTTCCCGGCTTTTGTATCTGTATCTGTATTCTGTATTCTAGGTTCTGTATTCAGTATTCTGTGTTTGCATTGCATTTCGCCTTGCAATTCTATTAAGATTCTTATCTAAAGTGCTTGTACGGCCTGGAAGTGAGCGTACGTACTCGTAATTGTTTAGCAAATCAGTGTGGAGTGTGGAGAGTTGAGAGCTGAAAGCTGAAAGCCTTTGCCTGAGCTCGATTGTTGTTATTGTTTGGCTGATTACACAGTAGTAACTGACAATTTGCCATCGATTTTGGTTGGCTTATTTTTTGTTAAGCAGTTAAGCGGCAAGCTACGCCCTCGTCTAGTACTTATTAAATAATGTTGAAAGCGCTTTTGTAACGAAAATTACGAAATTGCACTCAAAGAAAAAGGAATTAAAGAACTAGGAGTTTATTAAATGGTGTTGAACTTTAAATATTAAACTATTAAACTACATTAAACTATATTAAACTAACTATAAATTTCTCATCTTTTTTGTATCTCTAACTTTAAATTAGCATCCTCTAAGCCCTAAATAAAGACCCTTATAACCATTTATTTACTCTTTTATATACTTTGCCCTTTGCCACTCCCCTGGCCATCAGAATTCCAGTCAGACGCCACACGCTTTGTACTCGTAAATAAACCTCCAAGAGAACTCGACTAGAATAGGGCTGAATAAAGCCAATGAAATTGAAGCGACTTTCCTCCTAGGAAAGCGGCCATTCAAGCCGCCACAAAGACGTGACAAATACCCCAAACGAGCTACTTTAAAGCGTGGGAGTTGCATTCAACTTCATGGGAATGCAATGGGAATCAATGGCGCCAGTCTCCAGTGTTCTTGGCTCTTCTTTACCTCTTTAACTCTTTGCCTCTTCGAGCTCCTCTTGTTTGTTTTTGGGGGCCACCGTGATAAAGTCACTCAGCTACTCATATTTCAACGAAACGTGCACATCGACTTCCTACTCCCCACCCTCGCCATAATCCATATGCATATACGATTTACACAGCAAAAAAATGTAGTCATTAAAATTACATACAGTAATTATTATAACTTCTTATTACAAGTTACAACTCAAAGATTTAACATAAAAATACTTTCGAATAATTATCTAAAAATTATTTAAAAGAAGCCCCCAAAACCCTAGTAAAATTTGTTAGCCAGTTGCTAGAAAATTCCAGGTTACAGGACTCCATTTCCCTTCCGCATATATTCCTATAGGAACCATTGCCCATTTGACGTAAGTGAGAACTGGGACAACTGGGTGAAGTGGGACAATAGCTACAACTGTGCCGAGGTAACGCCTGGATACGCACAGGATAGCCGGCAATGCATAGTTTATCCAGCTCAACGGCCCGGGCACTCTCACAGGGATTGGAGAACTGCAGATAGAGTCCATCCTTAGACCAGTATTTGCCCACAATTTGTCCAACTGAACGAAAGGTCATCAGTATGCGATCGGTAGCCGGTTGAGGAAATCCTGTGACCAACACCCAGCTGCCATTGGGATCGGAAATACGCAGGAATTGGCGTTCAACCTTTTGTTTCTTTACGTCATCCTTCTGTTTTTCCTTTTGATTGTTTAATATATCAAAAATCAGCATCCTTGGAGGACCTGAGTGCTGACAGTGGAACATTTTGATTCTGGACTGGTCAAACTTTGAGGGTGAAGTTTGATAGACTTCACAAGTATTTCAATCGAAGCAGAAAGCTCATGGCAACTGGGATTGTTTTAGATTTAGATTTAAAATCTGTGAAATTTATGTACAAAAATAACTAATACGTATGCTAATCTAGAATTCTGCTAATATATTTTCCCCGAATTTTCCTTAAGTGTACTCCGATTGCCGCCTAATCAAAGCCACAAAGCTCTGCGGGGAGTGTGTGCTTGATGAGTTCGGAGGTGGTGGCGGTGGCAGTGGGATGGGCGGTATTGGGATTCGGATCGTAATTTCCAGCTCTCAACGCCGCCAGCGGGCCAGCAGAGCGACACAGTTGGACACTGTCTGCTCTACTTTACCGCAACAAAAAAAAAAAAAAAACAACCACAACAACAACAACAAACCTAAACCAAAATCATAGGCTTCAATCGCTGGCGCACGCTGCGTATGCGTATTATGTTTGTTGCTTTCCGAGTTCGCTTTTCGAGTTCAATAAACGATTAGACGACGCTCGTGGCGTTCTTAGGTTGTCGTTGTGGTTTTTCTTCATGTGCTTTTTGTATTTCTTATTACTTTTATATATGCCTCCCTTGTTGTTGCTGTTGTTTTTCTGACAATTTCTTGGAGGAGGCACATTGCGTGTGCGTTTGCGTTTGAGTCTGCCAAAGTTATCGCGGCTTTTTACACTAAGACGAAGGCTAATATGTCATTTGGTCATTGATACGCCGATCGAGGAGTGTGTGAGAGAATGTGTAGATAGAGGAGAGACACAGAGAGGGAGAGTTGGGATCTCTACGGTGCCACCAAAGCAAAACGCTTACTGTCAGTGTGAGGCGCGTATAATTAATTGCGCCTATCAATATCGCTGCCTGCGCCGCTTTGCCTCCTGTTGTTGCTTTTCGTTGTGTTCTTTTTTTAATTTTTGTTTGTTATTTTTTGTCGTTTTTGCCTGGCAGGCACGCATGTGGCCAAAAGTCTGTGCCTCTTGGTGGTGGCTCCTCCAATGTCTGCAGCAGCCAGCAGCTCATTGAGATAAGCCTGTCCGTTTATGCGATTTTTTGTACGGATTTAGCATAAATCATTCGCCTGCAAAATGTTATGTCAGCATCTTTTATATGGTTAACACGAGTATGCCAAGACTTGGCGGTTTAGAATAAAGAAAATTACCTTTTATAATACCTTAAAAATCGTAATAATTCCCTATACATTTTAAAGAAATTTTCGCAAAGAATAAATCCACAATATCTTAGCCATCATTTTGCAATAAATTCTATATTCCTAAGCTGAGTCAGTACCGGATGTGGACAGTCTGTGGGGTGTCCGTAGAGCCGCCATAAAAAGCCTGCAACTTGTGTGGGAGCTTGGGAAACACCTTTGGGGCGAACCATAAAAATAAGCAAAACAAATACCAATTATGACGAGCTCGTTGAGATGACAACGCATCGTGGATCGAGTCTTGGAGTCGTGAGTCATGAGTCATGATGCCTCTTGCCTGGGTTGGTAATAAAATACGCCAAGCGAATTGTTATTTGCAACTGTGCAGCGAAAGTGTATCTTTAGAATAATGTCAGTTCAGTTCGCCCCACAAAAGAGTTCAGGGAAACACTTTTACTCCCATGAAACTAAACAGACCACGAAGCAGGCTAAAAGGCCTGGAATATAAAAGGGGTCTGTGAAGGCAAGTGCAATGCTTAAACCTAACACAAAGCCTCCAGCTAATTTATGCCGTTCACACAGCACTGTGGATCCAAAATAGTATGTAGTACAAAAATTATGCTGGGAAGATAAATAAAGTTGGGAGAGTGAAATGAAAATCTTAAAACAAAATAGTTGTTTGTATGAAAATTGTGTATAACTTTCACGAAAAAATACCAACTTTCTTGATTAGATTAAAAAGAAAGTAGCTTTATGGCTCTCCCTACCAGCATTGCATACTTTTTGCGGTTGTTTTAAGGGTATATTTATATTTTATATATATATTATTATATTTTATATATATATTATTATATTTCATTCATTAATTTATAACTCAAGGATTAGGATCTTAACGAATATCCTAATTTAATAAAAAAGTAAACACTTTTCATGTTCGCTTTAAATAAAATGTACAAAATATTTTAAAAAATGTATCATATTTTCCCCATAAGTTAACATTTTGACCCACTGTCCACTATAGATTATTGTTATTGTTGTTGCGCTGGGCTACTGTCTGTTGCATGCAAATGCAAAATGATTGATGTTGCCACGTTTCGCTATTGTTGTTGCTGCTGCGGCTGATCTCCTAGGAAAAACAGCAAACAGCGAAATATTCTCTTTGTGCAAAATGTTGGCATTTTGAAGTGCGAGTAATTGCAGCTGCAATAGTTTTTCATGTTGCTGCCGCTGCAAACGGCCCGTTGTTTCTGCCAATGTTGCTGCTGCTGTTTCTGTTGCAGTTGCCGCTGTTGAGATGCTGGTCAAGTTGCTCGGCATTTTGGCAATGCAATGTACAAAAACAAAAACAGTTTCCTTTCACAACACAGCCTCCAAGAAAAATGGGTCTGCCAAGTCTTGGTGATGGGCACTTGAATGTTTGAAAATTATAGACTACTCTCTGCCGTTTACATTTCACAAATGTCCAAAAAATAAAAGAGCAAACGGCCTTAAATGCCAAGCTAAGAGAATTACATCAAGAGATATGAAGTCAAAAGTTGGTTTTTAGAGGCAGTTTTCTGATTTATTTTAGTGTTTTATCCATTAACATCAAACTACAATTAAATAAACAGATCTTTAAGCCATTCCATTAAGCCAAAATCTTGTATTTAAATATTTTAAGCATTAATGGTGCTTCCTCAAAGCTAAAATTGAGTAGTTTTTTCTCAAAGAAAAATGTAAAAATGTATACTTTCAATTAATTACAAAATTCTAAGCTTTTAAGCCAATTTTGATTGACACCGCAACCTTGATAGTCAAAAAATAAATCTAGTTTCCTCGCCTTACATCGCTCGCTTTTATGCAAAACAAAAAATGCCTTGGCCCAAGGGCCTTCATGGGGAGCAAACAAAACAAAATAAAAATGTGGCTAATTACGAGAGTCAGAGCCAGTTTCTCGAGACACAACAACAAAAACCATACACAATCTGGCTGCGGCTCTGGAGAGGAGAGGCAGAGTCCGGGTAATTACAGGCCGAAGCACATGCCACATTATTCTTTTGTGCAATGAGCACGACGCCACGCTCACCCGCCCGCCTCGTTGCAACGGTTCAAGCCAACATCTCAGCGGTCTTGGCCAGCTTGGCTCCTCCACTGAGCTCTCAAGCTCTCAGGCTCAGGCTCAGACGCCAACGCCGACGACACTTGTGCGCATGTGCAGCAGCACGCATACACTGCAAAAAATAAAGCTGCAAGCCACATAAACGTGTCAGTCAGTTCGGGGAGCGCCGAAAAACCGGTTGAGTTATGAAAAATTATGATTGTCACCGCTGTTGGTCCGGTGTTGCCTGTCTTTGGAGGCAGAGCTTCGGGGCCACAACAACACTAATGAAAATGTGTAACAATTTTCCAGTTAACCCTCAGTAGGCAATTGTTACCTAACTGTAACAAGTCAGAAAATAGCCAAATTACAAAGCTAGTAAAAGGAATAAATAATAAAATATATGAATACGCAACTCTCTTGGGCATAATAATAATATATGCCTCCTTACTGGTTTTAACTTCCCCTAAATAATCGAGAAATATTTTGAATTTCAACACTTTTGGCCAAGCCTTTGGTCGCAAGGCATTGTTTGGGTTAAGCCTGAACTCAGCTGCTTTGCATTTACGCTTTAAGCCAACACCAAATAGGCAACAATTACAATGGCAGTCAGCAAAAAAGAAAAAACCACATCTAGCTGATCGCCTATCCGTGTATAATTATTTGCCCACGTTTCGCATGTCTTGCCAGACTGACTGTCGTCGTTGTCAGCAGCCTCAGCTCACACACACAGCCCAGAAAATCACACACTACTGTCATAGGTGTGTTAGGTGTGTGTGCACACAAATTGCTAACATTTTTGCATTTGCCATGTTAGAGTCATAACTTTGCTGCTGCTAGTGCTAGTGTACATAAATGTTTTGATTTTTATTACACGTAAACAAAATATTTAAAGATGTATATTTTATTTATAACACATTTTTAATTACACAAAGCTTTAGGCTTGGTAAAATATAGTTTTATTTTGATTTTAGTTTAATTTCTTTGATGTTTATTATTAAAATATGTCTATATATTTCAACCAGCTTCTTATTTTCCAAAAAATCTTTGTCAAAAAGAGATTCTTCCGTGCTTTAAATCTTTAATTCCCAACAAGGACTAACTGCAGCAAGGTTTATCAAAGGATACTGTTTAAGAAAGTTGTGTTTCTTTCCTAATAATCCTTATAGCCATTCCTGCTTCTTATCTAGGGCATTTAATCGACTTTTAATTAAATATATTTTTGAATGAAATTACATAAAAAGATATAATATAATTTGCTAGATCTTTCTTTTTAATTTATGATTCCAAATGTATCACTCTTAATTATTCTATATTTAATTCTTCCCCCAGTGTAGCATTGGCTTTCTTTTGGATTTTGATTTTGAAAATATGGCCAACATATGTGTGTTGCCGTTAAACAGCTGTTGGCCGCATGTTGCCACTGCCTCATTTGCCAATTTGTAAGCGGCTAATTTAAATGATCATAGCTGGAATTGCATCTTGCCATTTCCCCATCCATTTTCATCTCGAACTCCATTTGAATGTCGCATCTTTGAAGCTGCTGGAGCCTCGGCAATTGTGCGTGCAACATTTCAATTGAGCCAAACTGCAACAAAAAACAAAAAAAAAAGGGAGGATCCATACATACTCCAGCTTAGTGCTCCCTTTTGCCCCAGACAGCTGCGTAAATTGTCATCCGCCGCAGCGGCTGTCAGTGTCAGTTTTAATTAGTTTGTTTACAACAAAAGAGAAGCCCCCAGAAATCCCCCTTAAGGAGAAGACAAAGACAAGACATCTCTGCCCAACTCATTGCTTCCAATCATATCAATTTGGTTTGTCAGTCCTTTAAATTGCTTTGTGAGCCATAAAAAAGAGAAGAGCATTTTTATGCAGCCAGGCAGCGGTCAAAAATGCACTGGGTTAATTACCAGTCGCCAGACTTCATTTGAGTTTAGCTGATTAGCAGCGAGCAAAGTCGGTTGAGCACTTATCAGGCAAAAGAAAATAAATAGAGTTTTTTTTTTAATAGATTAGAACTCCTTTGTTTTCTATACACTGCATACATTATATTTAATACTTGCTGTTAGCATTGCTTTTAGCAAATCGCATGCTCAAGTTCCAATTTCAAATAGCAAACAAAGCTATGGAAATATATATATATATAGTACATATATACAAAACCTTCATAAAGTTTTATGGCCAGCAAATTGAATGCCTTTTTATGGCCAGAAAGACCCCCTTTTTTCTTTTTCCTAGCTATTTCTTTCCCTGCTGCTCAATATTTTTTTTGCTTATATTGTTTGACTTTTTCTTTGTAGTATCAGCAAACAATAAATGTTAATTAACAGCGTTTATGTGCTACGGTCTATTGACATTCTTGTCATAAATTTTCGTACATTTTTTAGCCTGTGGCTATGAGTAAACGAAATATCTTTAAAAGAATTTTGAATTGTTCAAATAAAAACTCAAACAAAGGCATAAAATATGATCCGAAAATTTCTGTAACCTGTTTTTTGTTGCAGGATGATGTCAACGTTAAGGAATCGAAATGAATTTGCATATTTTTTTCGGGCATTTTTCATTAAGAACAAAGAACTCTCTCGTTTTGCAAATTATGTAATTTATTTAAATTTAAGTGGAAGCAAATGGACTTCTCTGAATGGTCCTTTGATTATTAAACCAACACAGCAGACGGCGGTTGCTTCAATTTAAGTGGAATTATGGACAAATTCTGCAAGTGGAGCTGATCAGTGATCTTTCCAGCGAGCAGCAGCAGCAGCAGCAACACATTTCTCATTACAAATTGAGTCATTAAATTTATTTATACCCGCTGAAAGGCAGCATCAGCATCGAAGCACCATCCGAGGAGCAGCAGTAAGGAGTTGTAAAAAAAAGCACTTCCGCGTTACTGCAACTGCAACTTCCATTTCTGGGTCAAATTCTTGGGCAAAAAAAAAAAAAGAATGCAATAGGGAGCCTGGATGCCGCTCCAGCTCCTCTTATAAGTATCATTTTTTATGGCTTTTCATTACGCCTGCATATATAATTCTTAATAAGAAAGTTTTTGTGGTCCCGCTTCCAGAGTCCCGAAGCACGAAACACAAAGTGGAACAAGTTATAAAGTTGTATATTTTAATAGGCCATGGCAAAAATAAATATGAATTTCAGATATCGCTCCATACATTTTGTGGGTCAACCTCCACAGTCCCCTGAACTCTTGATTTCACTTCTTCACCAAGCGAAGGAGTAAGAAGTTTGTTTTATGTTTTTTTTTTTTTGAGGTTCCATAAGCCATAACCATTTGATTGGCGTGAAAAACAGCTCCAGCTACAGCTCCACTATCCGTGCCCCCATCAGGAGCCTGGCATCTCTCTATGATTTAGTGTGCCGGGGCCACTTGACAATAATTTACGCAAATGGCATAATTCGCTTTATGGGCGCAACATGATGATGACCATAATGATGATCGTGCGGATCCTGCAATGACTGTAACTATGTAGTTAAAGAGGAGTGCTCGCAACGCGACGCGACGAGCTTTCAACGCCAACGCTGAAACTGAAATTGAAACGAGTCCGGGACTATATAAAGTCTCCAGGTCCCTAGTTCCCACTTCCCAGTTCCCAGTCCCCCGGTTGCCAACAACCAAGAGATCCAGAAAGAGAGATCCCAAAGACCCCGCCTAATGAGGCCTTTGTCTGTGGGCTGTTTTGTGGCTGAGTCCCATGACTCACAGTAATTTTCACTTGCTGGGCGTTGGTTTTCTATATAGACTATACTTTACGAAAGGAGTTTTTGTAATTTTTTCAGGAGGATTGGTAAAATATTATACTATAAAGACTGATATGATTTTCCGATCTTGCTTTAGAATATTCTTTGATTTATTTTTCGACTCTATTTCAAATTTAAAAACTTTCCTTTTATTTAATTCACAACAATTAGGGTATTTCCTGATTCGTTCACTAATTTATTTCTCTGTGATTTAATTTTTTTGCGTGTTGCCTTTTGCAATCGAATGTTGCATCTGCAATGACAACAGCAACAACCACTTGCAGTTGCAACAACGCTTGATAAGCGATTCTTATAAAAAGCGCCGCCGCTTACATGCACAAAAGCCATGCTCACAGATTGCATTTACAGCTGGCAGGGGGAACACTCCTCGTCGAAGTCCTACTCATCCTCATCCCCATCCCCATCCCCATCTTCATCTTCAGCCTCGTCTCATGCTTTCTTTTAATTGCAATTGCAATCGCAGATATTTACAATTCCACGCACATTCACAATCAACCAGCCGATGGATGATGGGCCCACAGAAGATTGCCAATATAGCCTCACGCCATATCAAATGTCGAAATCGGAAATGGAGAGAGGTGCCTGCTGGAAGAGGAGTCCCACTTGGTAGACGGAGTATCATCTCATCGCAGCGCACGCCTTAGAATTATTGGCGCTAGACATGCAAATCCACAGAGGATCCAGATCCCAGCCATTGGCCCGTGGCTGCAGCATTCTAACGAGTTTCGTAATCGCAAAACGTCTGGCCGGCATAAATCATAATAGCTTTATTTATGCCGCGACAGTTGTTACAATTCTATCAGCAGTCTAGGCTTTGCCCAAAAATAGAAATAGAAGACAAAATTCGATCAGAAAAGCATTTATAAACAAATTGAGGCGTCCCCAATTTGCAGCCATGCCAAATGGTATTCCTTTCCCACTATTATTATTATTATTTGTAAATTGTTTCAGTTTCGGTTTTCAGTTCTTTTTTGGGGGCACCAGCAATGTCTAAACAATTGTCTGCTTCATTGGTTCAAGCAGCAGCAGCAGCTGTGTTTGCTTTTTTTTCTAGCAGCCAGAAGAGACAAGAATGAGTTATGGTTTCAGGGGGTTAACCACATTGCATTACCTAGGCGTCTCATTAGGGGCACTCGGGTTTAGATGGCCAGGAAATTAACAGAGAAAATAAAGATTCAGACTTGCAACACACCCGAAGAAAAGTAATTAATTATTAACAGAATTACACTTTGATTTATCTCAGATTTTGGAACAAGGAGTGCTAGATTGGATGTTTAAATACATTTTCTGTTCCATTAAAAATAATAGAGGACAATACCTAGTCTCTCTTTAAGTAAAAGTAATATTAATAATATTATTTTCTCCCCATATTCCCTACCTTTATTTTCTTTTGAGTGCATTGGAAACACCTTGGGAGATTGAGATTTCCAAAATCTCATTAAAGAACCCAACATTTGTCGTTGTCAGACTTAGGTAGATGGGGGCATTAAGAAAATGTCTCGCCCATGTGGTAGAAGAATCCCCTGTTCATATTTATGTTTGGCACCTCATTATGACGACCCGAAAGCCGCAGACAGACATAAAAAGCCGCAAACATATAGACAGACAGACAGACATCGGTGGCGACAAGCCCTCCACGACCAAAGAGTCGTTCGCCCAAATAATTTAGAGAACAATTACGGCTCTTCAAACAGATCTCGGATGCCCCGGAAAATGCAGCTTGCGGTACTTCATTGTGGCGATCATTAGTAAACAAAATACTTAACTCGGGTGCATTCACCTGTGCCTTGTGGTGCACCTGGAGAAAATATATAGAGCTTAATAAATATTTTTTAAAGAATTTATAATTGAATTTTACGAAAAATAGCCCTTAGCAGAGTGGTAAGAGCAAGAATTATACATTAATTCTCTTCAAAAATAATAATTTCTTTCAGGAAGTTTTAATTGCATTCAAACTGTTTGACCTATAATTTTAAAATATGGAAAATTAGGTAAAAATGTTCTACAAATTCTTAAGTTTATTAAATATTTAACTTTTTTGGATACCATACAGAGTCAACCTCTTTTGCCAGTGCACTCCCCCACGCGTTGCATCTCTGTACTTCTTTCTTTTTTTTGAAACGCAATGGATATGGGTCAACAGGCAGATTAGCGCTTCATCGATTTCAATCGATCCGATCACCAATCACTGGCTGATTGATTGCGGCCAATTATGGCCGGGCCTGCCAATGATTATATAATAAATTCACCAGGGGACTTTGATCAGTGTTCAAAGCGCAGCCAGCCAGAGCAGCGGATAAACAAATCTGTAACAAGTTATATATCCATATGCAGGCTTTGGCTTGGGGAATCTCTCTGGAGTCAAATTCAAATTGGAATTACAATTTTTTTGATTTTGATTTTGATATTGATGGGAATTGAATGCTGCGCCGCGATATGTTGTTTATTTTGTTGTAAACATCCGGACGTGCAACAAATTGTTGCATATTGTGCAGGAAGCATCGTGCAGCCAAGCTGCCCCGCCATAGGGCGTACATATTTTTCAGAGATTTTTTTTTTAAGTTTTCGGGTGGGTTTTTAGTTGGTTTTTTCGGGGAAAACATTTTTCCCCGTTTATTTATCAATGAAGTTGCCGGCAGTGCAGACGTCTTTCGATTTCGGTTTCGATTCCGCATCCCGTGGCAGTTCATCGCAGCGCGCTTAATTCATTTTTTAGTGCATTTAATTATTATGTGTGCGACGGCAAAATGTACACAATTTATTGCAAAAGGTGTGGCTCTGCGCTTTTAAATATTATTACCATACGATTTGTTTTTAAGAAAACGTTTACTTTTTCGCCAGCGAACAGAAAGAAATGAGTAAAACAAAATATTTATAATTTATGTGTCTGTTGTTTTCTTTGCAGGTAAATTATGCAAATACTTTTGAACAGTTTTCGCCTTTTGCGGTGCAGATCGCGTGCTTAGATACGTGCCCCGTTGTGAGTATATATATATTCAAATACTCTATAGTAAGGCAAGTGGAGTGTACGAAATAGGAATCCAGCTGAACGTGCCAAAGCGTTGACATTTATTGTGAGGCGTGGCTTGGTTCATTACGGTTATGCTAACCAGATCATTGCGGAGACAAGGCTTGAAAAAATAATTATGTCAACTGGATAATAGAATATGTTGTCGAAAATTAATGACACTTTGGTAATGAGTAAAACAATTAAATTCAAGGTTGGTTTCGAAATTTTAAGCGGGTTAAATATATGATTTTTAATTATAAAGATGGGAAATAAAAAAAGAGTAAAAATTAAGTATTTTGTAAAAAATTATGCCAAGAAATAAAAAAAAATAATTTAAGAACACAAATTATCATTTTTAAAAATATATTTCATTAAATCTCATACTAAAGACCTCATTAAAAATGCAGAAGACGAATATAAATCAAGATAATAAGGCAGAACAATAAAAAGATATTCAAATCATTTTGAATATAAAACATAATTCTAAAAAAATTTCATTTAACTTCCTTCACTAAATTATATTCTGTCTTGGGTAAAACCTTAGCCTTCCAGCTCCAATAAATAAACCTTAAAATCCAACCTGTAATCTCTTAACACCCAACCCCAGTATATCTACAATCAGCACCTTATTTTTGAAGCATTTAAATCTCTTTTTACCATCCACATTGCGCATACGCACCATGGCAGCCCGACACATTGCGCATACGCACCGTGAAGCCCGCATGCCTAAACTCAAAATTATTTAAGGAAACAAATTATTATTTTTAGCAATTTATTTAATTAAATCCCATACTAAAGACCCTATTAAAAATGCATTAAAACAAATATCAGTCAAGATACTATACCAAACAATCAATCAATATGGTTTTCACATAAAAAAATATTCAAATCTTTTAAAATTATAAAACTAAACTTATTTCTAATAAAATTTAGTTTAAAAGAAAGTATTCCTTAAAAGTCAACCCCAGCATATCTGCAATCAGCACCTTATTTTCGAAGCATTTAAATCACCTTCTTACCAGCCACATTGCGCATACGCACCGTGGCAGCCCGCATGCCCAAACTCAAAAAACGTGCCACCACATGCTGTTCGAGTAAAGCGCAAAGCTCAAATCGTTTTTAAAATTCACTTGACGTCGAAAGTCCTTGACACCTTTTGCTGTGCATTATTTTAATTACCAAATGCAGAAAAATAAACGTGATAGCGATAGCGACACATACCAACGGCTCAAACGGCCCAAAAACATTCGGGCAATTTGTCATCCTGGCTGGCAGCTCTGAGGATTACAGTCGGTGGGCAGTGCCTTTGGCTTTGTATTTGCTTAATATATTTATGCTATTTATGCATGTGCGCGAATGCTTAATTACGAATTCACTAAAACTGTCACAATCGTGCAGCCAGCAGCATTTGTCAAATTGACAGCAGTTGGCTGCCTCAGTGTTCCAGCTGTGCACGGAGAGAAATTTTGTGTATATCGAGAAGAAAAGTCATAGAAAACTATTTCTACATTTTAAATATGGAAAAATTAAATATTAATATATTTTTTTCAATATCGAAACATTAAACATTTAATTTAGATGATTTATTTTTTTAATAGGAAAAACTTTTAAATTTGTCATTTAATTTTTAATTAATTTGAGAAAATAAATAGAAGATTTAAGGAAGAAAATATCAACGAGATTAGACATTAATGTATAGAATTAAATTAAAAGTTAGTTATTGCTGCATAACAAATAGTGTTTTGTGGCTTAATTTTTGCTTTGATTATATTCTTATATATTTTTTTACTCTGCCCAAAGATTGCGCACTTTTGCGCTTAATCTTGACACCAGTTGAGGAGCGGAGAGAAGGGTATCCAGCTCCGGGGACTTGGACACTTTTGACGCGCACGCGCAAAGCTTTCTTGACTCGCTGAGCGCTGCTTGAATAATGCCCGCTTGGCACGCACCTCAGAGTCAGAAAAAATGAAACAAAAAATACAGTAAAATAAAGAAAAAATCTCAGAGATACTACACACACTCCCTAACAAGAAGCGATCATATTTCATGTGTCAATAAACCAAGCGAAACGAACAGAAACGAACCGCACTGAGCCAAGCCCCGTCTTTTTGCTCGCCAGTCTGTTTATTGTTACGCTCTGGGCTAAACTGTAATGATATTTTCATTAACTTGGCCTTTGCCAAAAAAAGACCCCGACCACGCATCATGGGGGCCAACAATTGAATTTTTTGTGAATTTTTTCCCATTTGAAGTTCAATCGAAAACAGGTGAGGCGAGGCAAGGCGATCCATAAACTACGCCGGTAATCGCCGGGCATTGAGTGGCTATCGGAAAGCGTCAATAATGCCGCCAATTATTGCTAGAGCAAACATTTTGCCAAGTCGAGTGTATTTGCACATGGCGTCCTTGTCCTTGTCCCTGAAATACAAAACTGGAACTGAATTTGAGAAATCAAAATGCTGCCGGGCAAATTGCAAAACGTGTAACAGCTGTTTGATATTTCGATTTTTAAATTACAACACATAAAAAATAATGGAGGGGTTAATTGTTTGATTTATAAGTCAATGTTAAAGTTTATGTAAATTTGTTTTTAGTATAAAAAAGTGATTTTTTATTTTTTTAAAGCCCAGAAGAAAAGAACTATAAAAAAAGCAAAATTTAAGAAAAATAGTAAACTATTTTCTCTAATTTTTTTTTCCTTAACATTTTCCCATCTTATTTGTTTAATTTTTGACAAACTTATTATGCGCTCAGCGGGATATACAAATGGGCAACAAAGTTAATTTCAATAAAAAGCCTTCACTCCGGCCTGTCCTGTCCCCGTCCTGTTTGGTTTCTGGCCTTTGGCATTGCCTGTCAGCGAAGTCTGTCAGTCAGGCGAGTCGACTTGGCCAAGTGGGGTGTTGTTGTGGTTGTTGCGGGATCATCCAGAGGATCCGATCCGGTGAGGGAGAAGCCGCCCAAAAACGGCCAAGATGCGAACGCATTGGCCACGTTAACGTTACGTTACCGTTGCCCATCGGCTGACTCATGACGCGACCACGGCCCGCTGTCATTTAAGCCATTTGCGTTGTCAGTCGTTAGCCATATACGACCGAATGCGAGTGCATACAAAAGGATTTGTATTTGTCCGTCGTGGCCAAAGGCGCTTTGATTAATTGCCGACTTAGAGAGCCACGAAAAAAAGGAAACCATATACAAAAAAATACAGTCAGGCCGAAGCCAAAAAAAAGGACCATCGTTAGGATGCTGCGAAACTGAGACCAAAAATCTGTGACGTGTGTGGCGTTGGCGTGAATCACTTGAGCCAAAAGGTCAGGCCAACAAGGTTGAAGAAATGCAAACGGCAAAATTAATTGCCAAGTTTGTCTCTGGGAAATGCGGAAATTAATTGGAAGACTGCTACCCGAAAAACGACGGCGAACGACAAACTTTTGCGGCGCAACAAATTGGCAACAAATTCGACTCCACTACCAATAATAAATGGCCAACTGGGAAATTGGCAAAAAATGTCGAAAAAAAAAACGTTTGGCTTCTGCGCATTTTTGCGTGAAGAGAGCGAGCTCAAGAGACAAAGCGGAGAAAGAGAGTCATTACCACGCATTGCAGCCGAAAAACCCCCCAAAAAATAAAGACTGGCAATCGAGGGTTAAAAGGTTAATGGGCAACATTAATAGACAACGTACGAGGCAATCGGGCTGACCGGTTGGCAAAAGCCTTAGTTACAGCTTCCAATGCACAGTGAACATTTTAGCTGTGGGTTTACTTAATGAAGGAATTAAATTAATAAGAAAAAAATTATAAACTTAAAAAATAATAGTAATGAAATCTGAAAGTTAACTCAAGCTAAATAAGAATTAATACAAATTACAATGAAAATCTTGAGTTTGCCAAGAATAGTCCAATGGTGCCACGTTTGGGCATACCTTCTTTAAAAAGACTTTCTATCGATTTAAAAAATTAATATTAAATAAATACTTTAATTTATTGAATTTTTTCAAGCAGAATCATAAAGAAAATGCCTTTAAAATTAGACTGATTTTTTGACAATTTTTCCTCACTGCACCTCTCTATCTGCAACTGGAAAAGCCATCGGCAGAGCGCTAATGTCGCCTTGATTGCGTGGCCCTGGGCCCCCAAAAAACTTTCCTCCTAAGATCGGTGCATCAAAACGAATGCGTATTTAAATCCATCGAATATGTTATTTCCCGGCAATCCCGGCGACGAAAAGCGAAACTTTCCCACTCCAAACCAGGCAAGTCAACGATGGTAATGCACTTATGAAAAGCCATTGCATAGACAATTGCAGCAATTTGTATGCAGTCTGCCGATTGGCCGTGCATATGATTGACTTATTGATTGGTCGAGTGATCGGTCGGCTGATTGATCGATTGCCCGATTGCTAAAGTGACGGACTGGCTGACATTAAGCCGCGGTCAGCCTCAATTAGCTAAGACGACAGTTGCCGGCGGGTAGCTATATATACTGATAGTTCATAGAACTCTGGCTACACCGTTACTTAGCTACTATATATAGCTCGATATGAGACTGTATGTATGCTAATTATAAGTACGCCAAATCAGGAGTCTAGACTTCATAAATAAAATGCCCCATCGAACCGGCTTGGGTCTACGTGCCACGCATGCGCATATGGATTTATTTATATATGTTTCTATATATACACATATATAAATATTGGAGGCAAGTTATTTACGATGTCAAATGCATCGAAATGCATTGCAAATGTGCAAAAAAGTTGTGTTTATTCACTGGCTCACTCGATGCCATAAATCACGGGTTAAACATGCGAGAAAATCGCCCCCAGAAGCTGAGAAGCTGTGTTCGCTGTTCACTGTTTTGTTTTCGATTTTCGTTGGCTTGTTTTCCTTTGTTGCACAAAAATAGTCCGGGGTTGGGGCTACGGCCGGGACCCAGCCTTCCTACTTAACATTTAATTTATGCGTAAGTCTGGATTTAGTAGCTTTTCAATATTAATTTCGTTCGCCAAAGAGCACGGCATGAGCATGCCCATAAATCACAATAACACAAATAAAGCATATATCCCATACCGCATTCGGATTTATTACGCAGATGGGAAAATACAAGCAAAGGGGGCTGCTGCTGTTGCATATTTTTTAATTTATGTTTTCCGATGTCTTTCGTCGTTTTACGATCGTTTTTTTTTATAGGCTGAGATTATGGCAGAAGAAGGGGTTTATTAGCGTGTAGATAAGAAGGGGCACACCCAAAAACAGGCAAAGATCATGAGGCTATCTCAACTAATCCATTTGTCATAAAGGTATTTCCCTAGTTTTATATCTTCTAGACAAGATAACGAGTACAGGGTAGACTCTAGAATATAACACAATATAAGCATTTAAGCATAACTTCTTGGTTATTGCAGTTAAGATATAATTCACGAAATATATATATTTATTTAATCTAAAAATACCCTATATTTACACCTGATCTTCATACCCCTTAATCCGCTCTCAATGGAATACGTCCCACACGGTTTTTATGGCCCAAAAAACCCATTTGACAAATCGTTTGGTAGCCCAGCTGCTGGCATCTTCTCATGTAATTTTCACAGATGAAATGTGATAGGGCTAGCTAGATCCAGTGAGAGAAAATTTAACTAGAGGCCTGGAACGCTTTTGGGGGCTTAATTGTGTGACGTCCGACGTCAGCGACTCGGACAGCTCCTATCCTCCGAACAAATCCTATTAGAGCTGCCCGAAAAGTGCCTGCGGCGGGTCGGGCAGCTTTGGCAAACACACAAATTTAATAAATAAAATAAAATGGAAAATAATCATAAATACGGAGAGCGCGCAGCTGTGCCACAAGCTGCTGCCACAGCCGTCCGTAAGTGGCAAAGATCGCCGAACGCGACCCGGCGGGCTCAGGCTCTTTGTGTCGAGTGGGTGGGGGCAAGGGGAACACAAAAAATAATAGATAAATCCCCACAGAGTTTGGTCTGAGCCTGGCCTGGCCTTTTGCGTGGGCGTGTGTAATTTGACATCTTCATGAAATAATTAAAATTATTTATTGTTAATTTATTTTCACTCTGCCGCAACACCAATAGATAAAGTGGCAGATAAGCCCCGTGTATGTATGTTTGCGCATTAAACAATTGAAATTAATTTGTCAAACGTTTGACAGCAGCCACGCCCACCCCACTCAAAGTGTCCGGTGAGGCGGCAGCTCGAGATGCTTTTCCGTGGCAAGGAGAAAAAATAAGTGTGGTGAAAGGAATTTCCAAGGCAGAAACTTTCACGGCGAAAAGCTTTTAGTGGGGGCCATGGCAAAAGGTCAACACCGCTGGCCAATAAGGTAGCAGTTAGTCGAGTTCGCAACCAGCCCATATGCAAATTCATTTTCCGCTCTCGACACAGCAAGAAAATGTTGGTACTCTTTAAATTATTTCTTGATGTTTTTGATCACTTTAGCTGGCGGTATTAATTTCATACATAATGTAAATTTTGAATTGGCTTTCGTATCTTTTAATTATGATATAAAATATGATTTTAATTCTAAAATAAACTTTTTATGACCTTCAAAATTTCAAAATTTTATATTTAGAACCTTTAAAAAGTTAAGTATATAAATAAAACCCCATTCTAAACTTTTCGCTGTGCACTTTTCCGGCACAACAAATTAATCAGCCAGTGACTATAGCTTGAGAGCTATGGTGGGCGGGCGGCTAACAACGGCATTTGAGTGCTACTCGGGGATCTGGAATTTGGAATCCCGAATCTGTGAGAGATCTTTGAGATTTCGGCTACCTGCTGTCAAGTGCCCTGCGGCCAAAATATCGCGAATGCAGCGAATGCAATTAAATGCAGTTTGCAGCTCCGCACGGGCAGTTAATCATGCATCGACAGCCGGCTTTCTGCCGGCAAACAGCAAACAGAAAACCAGGGGAAAAAGGCTGCACAAGAGAAAAAAAAATAAAGAAAATAAAAAACAGAAAAGCTGCAAACAGCAGCTCAACATTTTGGCGGTCACTTAGAAGTGGTGTGGCGGTGCCCGGTGCCCGTGGAAAGTGTTGCGCAAAAAGCGGCTGGCAATTAAAACACGTTGTGGCTCCGGCTTTGGCCGGACTTGGATGTGTGGCTATGACGCACAGATGGCGTCGCTGGCCAAGTCGGCTGTGATTGTGATGTGCGCAGCGAATTGGCTTTCAACGGAGGAGCTCCAGTCCAGTCCAGTCTTGGCCATTCATTCCATTCCATACCGCAGAGGCACAGGAATGAGGAAACGTTTTCGGTGAAAAGCTGAGACGCGTTGAGAAATGTGGTTAATTGATTTCGGTTTCGCGAGTGCAATTAATTTATGGTTTCCTTTTCGATATTCACCTGCAGAATCCCCACAAAGCTTATTGTTTAAATCGGAATAAAAAGGCAGGTGGATCTTTTTGTAAATATTACTGTGCAACATTGTGGAAATTTACTTTGTGCTTGAGCTTTAAAAAAGTGCCAAGCATTAAGTGCAGTTTTGTGTTTAAATAAATATTTAAATTTAACTACAGTAGAAATATAAAAGACTATAATACAAAATAATAATTTAGTGAATTTTTAAGGTATTTCATATGATATATATACATTTTAATAATAAAATCTGATGGTTTTTTATCTTTTCTAAGCTTCTTTCTAAACTTATAAATTATTAACAATTTTCTAGACCAATTTCAAGTTTGTAAAATAGTAAATATTACTTATTTCTCCATTTAACTCATATATTTCTGCATTCTATATATTTCCAGAATCACCCTGCATGGCTATACGACAATGTCCAATGCTCGCGAGCTGGCATTGATCGAGAAATGGGCTGACATTGCCACGCCGGCGACGCCATATAGGCCGACATTGTCGCCAACATCGCCGCCAGCGCTGCACAAATCGCTGGTAAAGTTCTGCTGCTGCCCGCAGCGAAGGCGTTACAACCTCAAGCAGCCAAAGAAGGTTAATACGCTGCATGCCAGAAATATATTCGTCGATGATAGCGAATTCACTTATATTGATGATGTGCCACGGCGGCGTCGAGATTGCAACAGTGATTTTAGCCACGATCTTAGCCAAGATAAAGCGACAGCGTCAGATACCGATACAACTAGAGATGTGGATGATGAGGCCAATGATATCGCCGAAGACGACGGAAATGTGGCGCTGATATTAATGAATCAACGAAATCTGAACGAACAATGGCGGCAGGACAACAAAGGCAGCAGCAATAGCAACATTCAACAACCAGCAGCAGTAACTAAAAATTGCGCTGTCACAAAGAGCCCGCCAAGTGGCAATGAACAGCAGCAGCCGGAGCAGCAGCAGCAGCAGCAGCAACGACAACCAACCCAAAGACTTAGCTTGCAACAGCAGCAACACCAACAGCAAAAGCAAGAGCAACATAGCAATAAGGAAAATACACTAGACAACCAGCAACAGTGCTGTAATTATTGTAAATTACCCGACACCGTCGCCGCCGAGCACCAAACGAATAGCAATAGCTCCAACTCGAAAATTGATTCACCCAAGTCGTCGCAGAATAAAATGACAATTACGACAGCAACCGAGACCGAAACAGCAACGGCAACTGGCGAGTGTGGGCTGCCAGCAACATCGGCAGCAGCAGCAGCAGCAGCAACAACAGAAGAGTTTGTGGGTGCTGCCACAGAAGTGTTGTGCAGCGATAAAGCAACATTGACAGCAGCACCAACAGCCACAGCAACTTTTGAAGTTGCAACTAAGCCCCGCATTGCAGCGCGTCCCACCACGCCCAGCCGCCTTAAGACTGTGATCAAAACGACAATGGTGAAGCGAAGTCCTAGCCATGACTCAACGGCAACACATGTGTTGCTGCCAAACAGCTGCAACAGCAACAGCGACACCAGCAGCAACATTGCAGCTCATGACGAGCCCAGACGCTCGGTTAGGGAGCGCATCGCCGCCTTTGCGGCAGGAAATGGTAAGTTTACTTAATCAGCTTTGGCTTTGGCATCGGCTTTGGCAGTGTCGCCACATATTGTGGGAACTATTGGACCTGGGCTAGGCACAAGAGTGTCACACACTCATCGAGGCTAGTTAATAGCAGCAGTTATTGTTATTAATTGATCAGAGCAAGGGTTCTGTTGGGGGAAATAATGAAAGGAAGTGCGACGCTGTGAGATTATACCATAAATAATTTCTGTGGCCATTTCCGATTGCTATCGGACTTAAGCTCAAAGTATCAAGAAGTATATTATACATAGTACAAAAACCATACTTTATTATGAATTAATTATATTTAAGTCATTAAAACTCAGAAATATAATGTATAAAAATATAAATAAACCCAGTAAGAAAATGAATTAATTTAAAACCACGTTCATTCTGAGAGTAATCCGAGTTCCTCATCCTCCATTCCTAAACGAAGGTCGTCGTAAATTAAAAAGCCAGCTCAGATCCTCGTCATTTCCTGTTATTATATCGTGGAATATCGTGAAAAATACCAAGTATTTAGCCGATGCCACCGATAAGACATAAATGCCACACAAAATTGAATTACATTTTTGTTTTCAGAGAATAAATCCCAAGCATGTGAATCATTTTTGCTCTGACCGACAATTACTTACAAATTCAACGAAATCAATTAAAGGCAATTTGAGGCATAATTAAAATACAATGCAAAATAATAAATAAATTATTGACATAAACAGGAAATTTATAGAAAATTCAGCCAGCTGCTAAGGGCGTGTCTTTGTGACTTTTTCTATATATATTTTTCTTAATTTTTTACCGACTGCAGTTTGTGTTTTTTGTTTTCTGTAATGAATTATGCATGACATGGAGCCTTCGATTTCCGTTAACATGGCACACTCACAAATATAGGCACACCTTTGGCATGAGAGTCGAATCTATTACAAATCAATTAAATGCCGCAATGCTTAATAAAAAGCCACTTAAGCGGCATATAAAAAACTTCCCGACTCTACTTCTTTTTCTGCCTAATAATAAAGTAAAAATTTTATTATTAAAACGTCTAGTCTGGCAATTGGGAAAGTCGTTAAGTTGGGTGCAGCTTACACAAAAAAAAACGCACTTGCGGCCCAAACTCTGAAAAGAAAAACACTCCTCGGTCAGCTTTTTGTCACCAGTTGTAAAGTGCACTCCATTTGACTCGAACCACGCCCAATATCCCCTGCAGTTTTGCACAAAAAATGAAGTAAAGTTAAAAATAAAGCAAAAAACAGCAACAAAATCGACAAAGGTGCAACAGGAAACACGTACAACACACGCGGCAATCGACGTCATGAGTGCGTATTATATCATTTTGATAGGCAAATGAGGCTTGAAAGCCGCCAGAGTCGGATTCATTCCCAGAGACACAAGCCCCAGAGGCTGCCAGCTCCAAAGCCCTGCCCTTAGCTGGCTAACTTGGGAAGTAAAAAGGCCAAGGAGGTAGCCTATTTGGGTACCCTCTCTTAGGAGATTCTTTAAAGAGCTTACAGATCTTGTTTAGATTTTACAAAAGTTATTATAATTTATATTTTATGGAAAGAAACAATTTTTATAAACTTACCCATCATAATTCCTGTTAAGAAACCTGCAAAGAAAAGGAAAAATCTTTTTTACAGAGTTTTTATATTAAATTAGATGTCAAACTTAAAGTCTAGAGGATAAACCCCTTTGGATAGGGTCTAGAGAGCAGACTTAAGTTGGGCGGCGTCTGAGGGCGCCTGTGATCTGTGCTGATCGGCATGACGAAGACGAAGACGTTGTCCCGAACCGACACACGTCAGCTCAGCAAGGGATTCTCCGGGACTGCATGGGTTAGTTCCATGGTTTCCCTGGCTTCCCTGGCTTCCTTTGGGTCTCTTGCTCATCGCCCGCTAATCGCGTGTCCAAGTGTCCATTTTTGCCCCGGCTGACAGCTTCTGGCGAGCGGTGAGGTGAGCTCACTTGTGCTTATTTCATTTTATTTATTTATTTACTCATTCCGCGCCAGTCGCCAGCCTGCACAGTCTCCAGTTGAGATGAAATGCATTGAGGTAGGTCTCCAGGCACAGGGGGAGGTAGAGCAGATTGCTGCAAGCTGTAGGCAAATATTGACCAGACGAAACGGAGAACACGCTTCTCAGCATGTACTTTTGTGCATTGTCTTCAATTAGGCACAGTGACACCTCCCCTGCGCCAACCGGCAATTGGCAATTAATCACGTTGCAGTGACCTCAGCCAGCGAATCAATCAGCAAGGCACACACCGCACACACCATACACACGCCCATCACAATGAATGAACGGACGGACAGTGGCCATTTAGCGGACACACCCAGCAAACAATTTTATTTCGAGTTCAAGTAAATAAGCAAATAAGCTAAATGCGTACAAATGTTTTGTTTTCGCAGTTTTTGTTCATCTTTGCTGAGGCCATAGAGAACGAGTACGGGTATCCGAAAAAATACAAAAAAAAAACAAAAAAAAAAACAAAAGAGGAATTTATGACCAATCATCAAATAGAACAATAACCACGAATTTTATTTCTGACCAGTCTATGTACATATCCTCTTTTTAACCCGCTAATTAGACATTCAAATAAAAGCTAAAATAAGAATTACTATATAGCAAAGTGGATAGTAAATTGCGACATTCCGTTGGCATTTAAACCGAGAGCATATGTCACGAAATGTGGTCATCAAGGGGGTAGATTGCATTAAAAATGTTTATAAATGAAGGAAGAGTTTAAACGTTTGAAAATGCATAATATTATTACAAAATTGAATTAGAAAACAATTTTTTGGGAATTTAATTAACAGTTTTTTTTATTTAATATCAAATTTGTTATTTGATTTTTGTATGACACCAGAAATAAATATAAACATGATTATATATTTGGTGATTAATTTTATAATAATTAAATGGTGTCCAGAATGAGTTATTTCTCAACAAAAAAGGCAAATAAAGGTATCAGAAATAAAGACAACATTATGGCTTTTCTAAACAAAACATAATGGATTTCATTATGAAAATATATGCATATATTTTAAGTTTTCCTTAGCTTATTCTTTCCTTGTGGAAAATGCAAACCACACACTCATACACATGTGTCGCCAAAAACTGGTGACTGGAAAATTGCAATCGAAATTGGGGGAAGACCTCCCATGAACTTTCGACGCGTCTCCCACACGGCGGTAAATAAAGTATCGCGTCCCTATGGCCAAAAGTACCGTTGGCATTGCACAATTGAAATGCAGTTAAGGAAAAATAAAAATAAGAAGAAAAGTGCAGCCGAGTGTGGGCCTGGCTTTTTCTTATATTTTTTTATATTATTTTTTAGGCCTGACTGTGGCTGGCCTGGCCGCCTGCCAATCGGCCCAAAACGATCAATTGGCAGAGAGACCCCCATAAAATGTTGCCAACTGTCTCTGTGTCTGTCTGTCTGTCCAATATTCGGTCGCTGTCTGACTGACTCTCGTTTGGAGAGCTGATTTACGAGCTCGCCACGGGCCGTTGTGTAACGCATGCGATTCAGAATTTTTAAATGCCAAACTCTGACCAGCAGAAGCGAAGTGCATAGGAAGAAATTAAGTTAAAGTTGAAATTTAAATAGAAATAAATCAACAAAAAAGATTCTAGCTCACACATATATTTTTAAGCTAACTTGAAGGCTTAGAATAACATATTTTGTGATCAATAGTTTGTAGATTCAAAGTCCGCAGAGTTGTTTTTATGTCCTTTTAAATTTTTGGAATAAAAATTTAAATATCGTAATTCATAGAAGAAATAACCCAATAAGTCACCCATAAATGGGATTTTTTCTCTGTGTATAGTAAAGAGTCAGTCGAGAGACCCCTTGCTGTTGTTTTTTCGGTATTGGCTGTCGCCAAGTCTCGACGGTGGCGGCGACATTTTAATCAAAAAACTCAATCGAACGCACGCATGCGCAATAAAAACAAAAATAAAATCAAACCTATAAAATCAACAGGCAACCACCACCACAAGAGTCACTCTTAAACCGTTTCACTTATCCGCCAGCCAACTGGGTGGAAGGAAAAAATCAAACAAAATAAAATAAAAGAAATACGAATGTACATAAATAGAGATATAGAGACATATGCCGGCCGGTTCGGAGGCGTCCGGGGTTCTTCCGTTTGACAAAGTTCAAATAACCTTAGCCCCTATGCGAATATCAATTCGATTTGCTGGGAATTTATTGACATTCATGTGGGTTCAAGCTTGAGAATTGATTTTTTGGCTTATGATAATGTGGCGGAAAAGAGGAAATGGGGAAATTAAATATACTTCGGGGGAGATAATTGCTTTAAAACGCACAAGGTCTTACATTCTATTAAGAAATAATTTAATTGGGCTATAAATGCCATTTTATTCTATTGTATTTAATTTAAAATATTTTAAATAGTTGATTTTATGACTTGACATTTATTAAATACTATAAGACCCTGTCATATTTTTCCCAAAATATTTTCTGATTAAATTAATTCCCACCTCATATTTTCCCATACCCAAATATCAAGGCGATTTCCATGTATTTAACCAAGTGACACATTTTCAACTTTAAAAGTGAAATAAATGTTTATAGGCTCGGCTCCCCAACTCCCATAATAGAACCCAAACTGATGATAAATAATGTGGAAACATTCGGGGAATGGCCAAGTGTGGTGTGAGCAATAAATTCGAATATGTAAATAATTGCTGGCAATTTTTGGCGCGCCACTGCGAAATTAATTAAAACATTCGCTTGTGCAGGCCATATGTGTTGGCAAATAAAAAAAGGAGTTAAGTCCACAAGCACACACACACACACACTATGATTCCAAGGCATATTGCAAAATTTATGACAATTTAAATGGCACACATTTGGTGGACAATTTAAAGCGATTAGCACAGAAATTTTCGCGCATTTGGACTCAAGCAGTCAGCTGGCGTTGGCTTTTATTTGATTTTCTTACAAAAAATTTATTGGGAAATTGTTTTGGGGTGCGCCGCAAGTCGCAAAAAATACTAAGATTACTCAGACAAGTTTTTCTGAGGGGAAAAGCCTAGACTTTATACAAATAAATACCATTTTATTTGGATAAATGTATTTTATTGATTTATTTTGAAATAAGGAAGGCTTTCACTGGGAACTTGCAGAAATAAAGTCATGGGAATTAAAGATTTCATGTTAATGTTTAGTAAATATTAATAAATATATACTTTTTCATAAAAAGTCTGATGCTGCAAGGCTTCCGAATGATTTCTTATTATTTCTGATAGAAAACATGCTTCTATTAAACTTCTAATGTTTACTTTCATTCTCCATCTTTATTATTTATATTTAAAACTTATTTATCTTTTATTTTCTTAACTCTTTACAGAGCCCCAGCAGTCGGTGCGGCCTCATGACAAAGTCAAGAAGTTAACTAAAATGCAGTGCAATGGCAATACAAATCAAAACAACATGACAGGCGATGTGAAGAGTGCAATTAGCAGTGGCAGCAACAGCAGCAATACACAGCAGCAACATCAAACGCTTATCAACGGCAAGGCGACTGTGCCGCCAGCAACAGGCGGAGTTGATGTTGCAGCAGCCGCATCCGCGGCACCAGCAACATGCGGCACGTCAGCAATCGCCACTGACGCGACGCGCTACAAATCGGGATTAAGTGATGCGGCGGCCAGTGGAGACGTTGATGGCCGGCCGACTACTCCTGCCGCTGCCGCTCCAAGCGTTTTTAGCACCGGTTGTGCAACGATGCCGCGAACTCGACAATACGGAAGCATTGCAACTGCAGCCGCAGCAGCAGCAGCAACAGGAGCAACATCCACGGGAGCAAATGCAGCCAACACCATGACAGCTGATAAGAAATTCTTGGGACAGACGGCGCCCGTTCAGGGGCATCCTCATCCTCATCATCATCTTCATCATCATCATCATCATAAGCTGCAATTTGTCGATAAGGCCGACTCTGAGCTGGCCGCCTTGGACAATCTGGATTTGGCACACAGCCTAGACCTGTTGGATGTCGATGGTGAGGATCCATATGGAGCCCTGCAGGATTATTTGGAGCGTGTCAAGGTAAGTGTTTTGGCTATGCAAAGAGCAGTGCTTATGGGAAGCATAACACTTTTCCGTTCCCATTAAATGGGGACGAATTGGGCTATGCTCTACTTGTTGTCTCCGTTTGTTAAATGACATTATTCAATTTCTGGCATTTTCACATGATAATAACTGGCAATTTTTGTGCGTCCCCTAGGAGGAAAATTCAAACACCCAATGCACAGCGAAAAATAGATATTTAAAACTAGTCGTGAAGTAAAATTTGCCATAAATAGGATCTTTTCAAGAGTAGGAAATTATTTGTACCCAAATTACAAGTAATTTAAAGATTTTAGTACAAGGAAAATTATTTTTAAAGTATTATTTTTATATTCTTTTACGATTTTGTGAAGTTTTGCTACCCTTACTTGACCCACTGCACATTTTCTCTCCCTGGAAACTTACTCAACAGTGCCTGGGACCCGGCCTAGTGGCAGTCTTTCAATGAACCCCTGCTTCCCTCCTGTCAACACGGTGTGATTTTGCAAATGATTATTTTGCGTGACAGAAAAATGTGTTGAGGCAAACAAACACACTCACAAATACACTCACAAGCACACTGACACTCCCATGCTCATACCCCTCCGCTCAGTCGTCAGCTGTAATATGTAACGCATACGCAGTGTTGCACGCCCGACTTTCCGTTTTGCCGCTTTAGCTGTCGTTAGAGTTGTCGTTGCCGCTGTCAGCGTCGTCGTAGTCGTAGTCATCGTCAGCGGTCGTCGTGTACATAAAATTTTATGTTTCTGTACCGGAAAGCGCAATATTACACATACACATCAACGATGACGGCAACGTCAATGGCCGCAGCTTTAGTTTTCTGTTTTTCATCGCCTTTTGCCTCCGCTCTTTGTCTATTTTTTTTATAACTGTTTCGCATGAATTTTCTTCGTAGCCGGATAATATTTGTGTTTTTTATTATTATTATTATTATTTTGTTTATTTGTTGCTTAAGGCGGAAGCCATGCACGCACGCGCTTTTAGCCGGCATATGCGTTTATGGTTCTTGCGGAGCGGTCAGTGGTCGGCTTAGCCCCATTAAACATTAAACTCTGCAGCCTGCAAAAGCTGAGGAAAAATATGTTTTACACTTTCATAAGGAATTTCGTATCTATTTCTGAGTTAATTAGGGCACTAAAAACTGCAAAATGTAAGTCTTTTATTTACTGGAAAATGTATAGAAGTTGTACCGATTGAGTTTGTTAGAAAATCGCCTGCGATTTTATGGTTTTGTTGATTGTGTCAAAGGAGGAGAAAGGAGTTTCTCAATATTTTTCATGACATTTCTTTTTCCCCATTAGGGTTACAAAGATAACTGCTACTAAATGCGTTTAAAATTCTAGCTTTCTCTACACTTGGAAAAAGCTATCAGAGAGCATTAATAGCATTAACCATTAATTAATATTGTATATAAAAAGTTAGGCTATAAAAAATATGAAAACCTCCCTTATTTAAATAAAAACTTAATCTAACTTGAAAAACATATTTATTTCTGTACTAAAAATTGTATTATAATATTTTCCAGTGTATCAAGATTTTCCTGCTGCATTTGCCAAGCTCTAGATAAAAATAAACTTCATAACTAAAGTGTTTTTCCATCGCTTTTCTGCCAAAGTTAAGCACCCACAAACCGCGGCCAAATCGCTAGCGATTTAACTGCGTTTCTTAACGCTCCAAAATCAGAGCAAGGCGTTTTTATCGCCGCTGATCAACTGGGATGGCTTTATGGCCATATAAACGAAGCACGCCATGTGGCATATATGCCTTGTGCTGCATATGCTGCATTTTATAATCAGTGTCATCACCTCAACACCCATAGACGCCCCTTTTTTTTGAGAGAGAGTCCCAACTAAACCTAGTTTGGCTTAGTTTTTTTTCTGTGGCAATGGCGTGGGCTGTCAGCTTATGGCCTTACACCGCCGGTTATTAACGCCTTTTTACATATTTTTCCCTCTTCTCCCTCCCTTCTACCCTGGGTAAAAATATATATATACAACTAATTTTTTGGCTAAATTGAAATTATTAGCCGGCAACTGTGCCTAATGATGACAAAACGTGTCACAGCGCTCTGCCCACGCAGCTTTCTTTGGGCGAGGGTTGAGGAGGGGTGATAGGTCGGTTGGTCGCCTGCCTTTGTGCACATTTATTATGACAAATAGTGCAGCGTTTTTTGCTTTTTGCCGGCTGGAAATTGCCGTTACTCGCTAAGACGGCTAAGACGCTTGTCGCTTAGCCTTAGGCTTAATTTGCCTACACAGGCCCAAAAAAATAGGGTCATTAAAGAGAGTACAAGTTGGGTTATTGTCAATGAAATTACATGAAAAGTGGGGTAAAGGAATGGAATGGAATGATTAATAAATAATATATAAAAGTAAGATATGGTAGCTGAAATAAACTATAAAAATTAAACAAAATATCGATTTATCTCACAAAAACTCGACAATAAAATATCAATAAAGTTTTGATATATCTATTTTTCCCATCATCCCCTACGAAACCATAGATTTTTGACCAGTTATTAGTTTAAAGAAACTCTTCTTATAAATATTCATAATTATAACAACAATATGAAATGAAACTCATAAAAATTAAATTTTCGCATGAACAATATCTAATGGATTAGATTTAAAACAATTATAAGGTAATCAGGCATGGCTTTCTCTATTTATTTGTATATTTCTTTTCAAGTGTAGTTATGAAATGCGTTAGGTGGAGGCGGTAATCACCGCCTGACCCATTTAAGACGACGCACCAAAACGAAACGAAGCGAATTCATGACAGGCGTGCTCGGTGGGGCACTAAGCAACTCGTTTTCTGCGTCGCGCTTCCTGCATCAATTAGCGCTGGCTTTTGCACAGATTTTCCATAATTTTACATGGACAAGCGTTAGGCTATGCCCGGCTGGGGCAGAGTTTTCCCGTTTAAGCAGCCATTAATTGGCGCTCGTCAACATCGGTACCAACGACAACGATTGTGTGGTGGCTAAGCAATAAGCTTAATGCATCAATCAAGCTTTCAGCGTCATAACTTGTATAAATATTGCTTTTTTTTCTCCTTATTTTGCTTGAAATCTGATAAATCAGAGACGACGCGACTGGGTTTGCGTGTGTTCTCAAATGATTTTAATTATAGATATGAGAAAAAAAGCTGGGAAATTGAGACGTAAGGCTGCGCCCAGGGATTGTTTCTTTTTTTGGGGGGGCTTTAGTTTTTCGTCGATGTTGGTGGTTCGATGAACCCAGAAAAAAGTATCTGCTTCAGCCAATTATGCGAATGCTGTTAATGAATGTGGGCGACGACTCGCCTTTGGGTTTATCTATATGGCTTTATGCAATGGCTCTGTCACTCGGCGAATGCGACTGCGACTGTAAAATGCGCCGGCGCAGCAGCAGCAGGAGCAGCAGCAGCTGCCTAGAGAAAGTTGTCTTTGCCCAATTTGCAAATGACGTTTTTTTGTCAACGTCAAGCGGGCAAACGGGCCAAAAAACAAATGGCAATAAAAGGCAGCGCCTGCCTGCACGTTACTATTTTCGTCAACCGGGGAGTTGATCCTCAGCTATACAAAGAAATCCTCAAAAACACAGAAAGAAAACAGTCAAGCAATCTTGGTTTATATAAACCCATTAAATATTTCTTTGAGATATTGAATAATAATAATTTAAAGAAGATATTGCCAGGAAAATATTGCAATCTCGTAAATACAATATTGTAACTCTATTCCTATATTGTTTTCTTAACCTAGGAAGAACTCTTTTGTCTTATTTGACTTATAATATTTATATTTAATTAATTTATGAAGAAAAATGAAACCTGATTCCGAAACATTATAAACAAAAGTCAGGTGTTCTACCCACAAGCTGATGACTATCTCAGATTAGTTAAAAAATTATCAAAACAATATTTTTCCAAAAGAAATTGATATTTTTTCCTTGTGTAAAAACAAACTCAGAAATCGAACGGTCACAGTGGGAGAAGTTTTGATAGAAAAGTGAAGCATTTCAGATGCGAGGAAAGGGGACGTAGACTTCTACAATTTCACCGGCAGCAATCATAATTGCAGACAGCAATTAAGCCGCTGTCACAGGCTGCCAGCTACTCATGCTGATCGCGTTACAAATGCAATTGCAGAGTTACAGTTGCCGCGTTTGCAAGTTGCAACTGCTGCTGCCGCATTGCATGTTGCAAGTTGTCAACGGATCGCTGACAATGCGTTGATATTTTCCGACAAGCAAATCAGCAGCTACAAAAAGGCCTTGCCACAGAAATTGAGCCAATTTGCTGACGCCAAAGCTCACAAGCTGGGGGAATCGCGCAACCCGAAGACTTTCTTTTTCTTCATTTTATTTTGGTTTTTATTTTATTTTCCATGTTGCCACTTGGGACATTTGGTTTGTGGCGTTTTGAAAGCGCACAAGGCCAATGGAATTTAATTTGTACAATCCTCACTCCTGTGACACATTTGGTTCAATAGACTTGCGTGGGTGCAATGCTCTTTCTTCATTTTTTTTGCAAGAAAAATATTGAAAGTCCTAAGAAATATGAAAATATAAACAAAAATAAATTTGATTTAAATTTGGTATGCACAAAATCATAAGTGAAAGATAAACAATAAGACCTAAAACTAGTAAAGTAACGCCCAAAATGTCCTGTAAACATATTATTTTAGTACAAAAAATACGTAAAGAAATTGTCTAATAAATCTTTCTTAAAGAATTTTATGCATCACTTAGTTTAATATAAAAAGCACACAGTTCTTAAATCGCAGCAATTTAACAACAGAAAATATTTATATGCCCATAAAAAGCTTGACCACTTAAAAAGTTTTTAAATATTTAAAGTTACAACAGAACGCAGTATTCAAAATGTGCTTCTGTGGGATTTCCTCTGAAGCTGTCACATCTGTTTAGCACTAAGCTCACCTAACTCAAAAATAAAAAAACTCAGTCCTCCGGAAAACGCGAACAAACTACCTTTCAGAGTTTTTTCTCTCCCCTGGCCGCCGCCGCCGCTTGTAAAGCTGCTGCACGTGAGCTGTGAGCTGCGATTGACCACTTCAAGTGTCATTGCCCAGTCGAGGAGAGTTGAACAAATGGAAAACATATTTATGGACTGCTGCATGCATTCTTCTAACCAAACATAGATACAAATAAATATATACATATATATATATGCATACTGGCTTCTCCATGTGAAGTGCCATTGAAATTTATAATGATCTTCAGGGGATTTTGGACCGAACGTTTGCTCGGACGTCAGGCTACCTACCAAAAATTATTAAAGAAGAAAAAAAGCCAAAAGTCGATGGTATTATTTAACCAATTTGTTGTTGTTGCCGGCGAATGACCTTCAATGGTCATTTGTTGAAAAACAAAAAGGCAAGCTGGTCTCTACGCTGTGTGCTGGCTTACCAAATATTTTGACGTTGATATGTCGATGCTGTGCTGTGGTCAATGTCAATGTCAGAAATGGGCTGAAGTGGAAAAATTTGTTGCTCCCTTATAATTTTTCTTCGATTTTTTTTTTATTTTTTAATAAGCTAAAACTCTAGCGTGATTGATGTGAGTTTTGGGGGATTACAGAGCCCTTGGTTAGAGTCTGAGTCTGACCTTTGCAGTCACACAGCCTAGCATCTGTTTGATGTTTGCTGGTTGTTCTACAATATCTGGCCAGCATATCGCATCTGTGGCATCGAAACTGCGTGCCACGCCCGCCTGTCTGCAGCTGTGGCTCCAGTCCCCGTCTAGACCGGCACAATGCTGATTGCATTTAGCGATAAATTAACCAATGAATACAATTAAAATAGGCAATACTCGAGGACTGCAAGGCAGTATAGCCAAGGGCAAGCCAGGCAAGGAGACCTTTGCGGTGAACACAGGAAGAAATATATGTTGGTCAATGGGTTAGGGGGTTTGCGAGAAGGAAACTCGTTATAAAGAGTAAGAAAAAACCCTGGCTAGACTACTATTTTATAGAAACTAATATTCTGAAGCTTAAAATTTTCACAACCAAAGCCTTTTTTTCGCAGTGCCATTCTAGAAAGGCCTCTACCAAGGGCAACCGACTGGTGTAACCTTCAATTCGCCACAATACAATTCGATTCGATTCGATTTCTCTCTCAAAATCAATTGCATGCTTTACTTTATTGTGTGCTATAGTTCTCTCTACATGAGTTTTTTTTTTTTTGTTTTTTGCTTTTGGAAAAACAGTGCCCCCAGGAAGCCGACCAAACTGGAAACTGAGAAGCGAAAACCTAAACCGAATATCGCCCGCCGCATTTAAATGTTTAAATTGGCCGAATCAGTGTCCATGTCCGAGTTTACCAGTGGATTAGCCAAGGTGCGATTGCGTTAATTGTGTCTCGTGGGCAAAGATCTCCTTAGGCGCTCTCCACCAACGCCAACGTTCGTTGTCCAGGGGAAGGCGGAGTAGGAGGCGGGTGAGGAGGATGTTTTCACCTGCTGGCGCAAGTGATTGGGATTGCCAATGAAGTGGACATGTTGTTGGGGCAACATCAGCAATTGTTGCTGCTGCTGCTGATGATCGGCACTTGACATTGATCTTGTCGGGTGCAATCTATTAGCGGGCAGTCGCCAAGAAGGAGCCTGTGCATCCTCCATTGACAGTGATGGCCTGACTGATTGATCGTAACCATTAATTTTATGCGTTGACATTCTTTGCGGCCTGTCGTCATCTGTTGTTGCTCCCCGCCAGAAGCGCTTGCCGCGATTCGGTACAAACGGATCGTCGACATTATAGAGATCCCGGAGCTGCAGCTTCTTGCCCCGGGTAGCAAAGAAGGGATCGTCGTCCACGGACATCAGGTTGCGATGCTTTTTGCCGCGATGCGGATAGAAGAGGTCATCATACTTAAACAGATCCTTGACCTTGTCGCGCTTGCCACGATTTGGGACAAAGGGCTCAAAGCGATTCATTAAAGCGTCCAGATCAGGAGAGTTGTGCTTGCGACCACGGGGCGGTATAAAGGGATCACTCTCCTTGCTCACCTCATCTGGAAATTTAAGCAATGAATTTTATAAGTGCAATTGAATAAAATAGAAAATAATCATAGACTCACCTCCCCACTGGTAGCCATCGAAAAGTTTCTCCCTGCGAACTAACACATACTGCGGCTCATCCACAATTAGTGGAGGCTCCAAGTGCCCAGATAGGTTCAGTTTCTTCCACAGAAACATTCCTGGATAATAGTTTTCGGCGGCACCATCACTCAAATTGCCTGGAGCCCGTTGAATAGGATATAGAAGCTGCATGGCCCAGTGCAGGAACTTGATGAGATCCTGTTCGCCTGTCAGCAGCATAAAGACTTCATTGCTATTCTCATCCTCGTCATCATCGTTGTCATTCTCCAAGAGCTCCTCAGAATCGGAGGAATTAACCTCAGAATCCGAATCCTGCATGGAACTCAGCTGCAAGTGTAGGCGGGCAAGGGCCTCTTTGTTCCTAATAAGAAATATTTATAAGGTTTTCTGGGTTTCTATAGTGTGATTAATGTCTCATCATTTGTACACTTTTAAGGAGCAGCACATTTTCACATTTTTCTCTTCCGCCAGACAAGAGCGTGGGCAGCGACCATGAGTTTCAATTACATGTCTTAAGCTGGAGTTTCTCTTTTATTTTTAAATTTTTCTTTTTGAGGGAAAAACAAGAGACGACACCAGCAAATTGATGAACTTCTTTCTGTGGCTCCCACTCGAAACATCTTTAAGACATGTGACCCAGAAATCGCCTTTACTTTTTGGAGCTGTCAGGGCTGATCCAATTCAATCAAACGACACACAAATTGAGCCAATTCCTCAATGAAAATTATTGTGTAAAATTACAAATTAAGCAAAGAGAAAAACATCATCGAATGTTATGCGGGTCTCCTCGGTGGCCAATTAATCAAACATTTAACAAATCAACAAAGGCAAACATAAGAAAAAATAATTATTACTATAAAGTCCCTCAGCCAGAGACATGATTAATTCGATTTTAATAGCAGCGCCCAATAATTTTTCAACACAAGATAATATTCCACACACTAATTACAAGTCGCAGCGGAAGAAAGAAACAGTTTTTTTGTTAAATAAAACAAAAGAAGAGTGAAAAAGTTTATATGTATATACAAGTATATATCCCAGGAGTCTGGCATGAAAAGTGAAACTCGTAATGCAGTTTTCGTTTCGATTTCGTTGCGGGCCAATGAATTTGCTGACAGTTGTTATTTTATAAAATAAATCAACATACGTTGGCGAGCGGCCTCCTGGCTGACTTGAAACAAAACTGCAATCGTTCGTACTGATTTTTTCACGCCCATTAATTGGTTTTGCGTGTTCCCAGCCGACAGCCAAATTGTCGACGATTTGTTGCCGCTCTTGCGGGCTTAACCTTTATTTTTCGCTGTCGTTTTCTTACATTTTTTTTTTGGCAATGCCCTGGCGCCCTGAGAAGGGTTAGCATTAACCCTTTGAGTACTCGGGTTTAGCTTGGAATTAAATCAGAGTTAAAGATCTATACTATAGGTTGGATTATTTGCAGATCTGACAAGCAAGGATTTGGTTGTTTTCAATTTTCTGCCCATTTCATGCTTTTCCTACAATGCACAACCAAATCAACAAAACAACAGCTTAAAGGATCGATAACGAAAAGGAGTTTTGCACTCTTCTCTTCAGTTTCAATTAAGAAAATTCTCTTGAAAAATGGTTCTTATCCAAGAGAGTCTGATTTTCCTTACAATGAAAACTATTTTATGCATTTTACATGCATTAAACTAATTTTAACTAATTCGTTAAAAAAAACTTTTGAGGCCCTATAAATATTCCTTCAAATTTCAGCACTATTATATAGGGTTAATGTCGAACTTTGTCTGATAAATCGGTTTACATGTAAAGCGGAAACGAGGCGCGAAACTTTCTCAACTTTCCTCCTGTGCAGCCTTGAACCCGCTGCCATTATTCCCCTTCTCCTGCATCTTCTCCTCTACCTTCGAGGGCCACCCACATCCTGGCTTTCAACCTGAACTTCTCACCTGGCGGCCAGCATGGTGCGATAGTACTCCTGCGGACACTTGGCGGATGCACCGGCTCGACCCTGGCAGCGATTGCTCCAATAGCGGTGAGGAGGCGTGGCACCAAAGCCACCACCACCACCAACACCATCACTGGGTCCCAATCCAAAGCCCAATCCTGGTACAATTTCCTGCGGCGCTGATTGCCGGTCCCCTAAATCATCTGCATTTCGATTAAAATCCTCAGACAGTGTCCGCGATTCCGAATTCTCCGCTGGAGAGTTGGGCAGCATGTCGAACAGGACGCGTGCATCCTTTTTCTGCTGCAACGGCTGCTGCTGCTGTTGGCTCAAGGCCGCCTTCGTGGCCGTGGCGATAAGCGATGGTGGCAGAGATAGGACCACATTGCCATGGCCATGGCCACCGCCGCAATAAATCGCCAGGCAGACGCTGAGCCAGGCCAACGTGAGTCTCATGCTGTCTGCCGATGTTACTGCTGCAGCGTCTGCGATTCAAAGCCAGACTTCAACCGACGACGAGGCTGTTCCAATTTTTATTTCTCCAGCTCTTTGCTCCTGTTGCTGCTGCCTCGTCGGCCACTTTGATGCAGCGATACAGGCAAGAAACCAAACCAGCTAACAGCCAAGCCAGCCAGCGGCGACCGCTGCGTTTTTGGCTCTTAGAAAAACGGAGAGACTGAAACTGAAAGTTGCTGGCGAGCGGACCAGCTTTTTATAGCCACTAGTTGATGGTGATGACGATGAGGATGGGGATGCTGAAGATGCCGCGAAGGAGCTGCCCGCGGAGTTTTGGGAATACGCCGGCTGGTCGTGATCCAAGAGACCCTTGGTCACACATATGAGAGCACAGAGAAAAATAATTGTTTCGAGGATTCTTGGAACGGGAAAAAAAATTTAGAAAACATTCACAATCCGAAAACTTAGGCAATTTGAAGCTAACAAAAAATCCTATAATTTATAACACATTTTCATATAAAAGTATCTCTCATTTTCCTCCAGTGTTTCATGTTTGATTCCACAGCAATGCCAATTGTTTGTCCAGAGCGTCGTAGCATGAAATTAATAAAAAGCAATTGCATTGTATGACGACGAACTGGGAAATAAGCAGCAGCCCACTTGAGATCACCGCAGGCACGAAACTACCCCTCATACGTCATAGTTTCTATGCTACGAACCATCGAAATCAGTGGGCCAGCTCTTTTGTTTGCCTAACCTGTGACCTGGCCTCCGCCTTCACAAATTAGCCGCACAACCTGAGAACTGCCGAGAACTCTCAGCGGCGATAAAATCGTAGAGTAGCAGCGGCTTTCTTTCAAAGCCCCCAAGAAGCCATAGACCGGCGACTGGGCTACCTTTTCAGAATTTATTGCCTGCTAATGTTCGATCGCATTTGTCTGAGGGCAGCAGCAGCCGCAGCAGCCCTTCTGGGTAAAAAAGAAAAAAATAAAGCAAAGAAACGGGCTCCAGCACCAACAACAAACACAATTGTTGAGTAATGAGCACTGCACGTTATTAATGTCACTGGAGGAATCGGGCGGCCAGACCTGGTTCTCTGTCTTGGGCCACGATTTTTAATTAAGTAATTCGCTGACTTTGTAAGCCCTGTGGGCTCCATCTGTCTGATCTTCTCCGGGTTCTCTTCCCTTTGGGTTTTAGTTTTTTTCTTATTTTTTGGGCCTCTTCTCTCCCGCTTGTTGTGTTTAATCTGGCTAACAAATTGCTTCATTTCAATTTATTTGCATTCCCTCCTGCGAGTCGTGTTGCCAAGAGTTCGTGGCTGCAGTTTTCTGTTTCCCTCAGCTTCGACGAGTGTGGAAAAAGGCAACCTCAGCCGCTCGGTCGGTCGGTCGGTCGTGTTCTAATTTATTTGTCTTTGATTGTGCCCATGTCTCTGTGGGTCTCCTGGTCGTGTCCTGGGCTTTCTTTTTGTTCCTATTTCTGTTGCTGTTGCTGCTGCTCCTTTCCCTGTATTTGCGGGCCAAATTAAGCAAACATACATCATAGTCGGGGGCCATTAGAAGAGGCTGTGGCGCTCTGGGCGCGATTAATAGACCATTGCCTTGATATATGTATGCAATTAGAGTGCTAATCAAAACCTAATCTTAGCGGCAATCCGGAATTTATGTGTCCTCTATGCTGAGAAGAAAAATAATTACAGGAAAGGGAATGGAAGTGTAAACTGGTTGGAAATAGAGACGAGTTTATCTCTTTAAGTATATACAAAGCTGGATTACCCCAGCTGAATAATATAAAAAATATATATTTTATAGAAAAGTATCCCCCATTATTTCTTCGAGTGCTGTCAACTAACACAACTGCCATTCTAATTGCAGCGGGAAATCAACGAGGTCTTCGAGCTCCGCAAGGTCCAGCGCTTGGAGCAGCAGCTTCGCGACCAACTGGAGGAGCGGCTATCGCAGGCTGGAGTCCAGCAGCTTGATGAATTGTCTCGTTCCACGGAATCAGATAGTGGCTTTGACAGCAGCAGCACCACAGCAACCGCGGCTACAGCAACTGCAGCAGCAACTGAAGCAACAACATCGACGGGCAGGCCAGTGACAACTAAACTAAGGGCATTGTCACCGCCGCCTCTTACTCCAATGAAATCCCTGCCTGCTCCTGCTGCAGGCCAGGCGGACGATGTCAACATTTGGGCCTGCAAGTTTCTACGTGATCTGGACAGCCTGATGGCTGCTGATAAGCTGCCACCGCACCTGGCACACCTGGCCGGAGTCGGTGGATCTGCTTCCGGCTCTAATTCCGGCAGCAGTTCGCCCATCTCCAGGACAGCTCCCATGCTCCTGTCCGCAGCAGCCACAGCGGCCATACAGAGTCGTTATGGCAAGGGCTCATCCATCATGGAGCAACAACAGCAGCAGCAGCAAAACGGACTTGTCTTGAAGCCAGAGAAACACGTAAGTGTACAAAATATATTTATATTTAAATTCTAAGAAAAATACTTCCAAAAGAATAATTATTATAAGAACAACGACTTAAGCCCGCCCTTTAAGAATCAGTTACTTCAATTTACATTACAAATGCGGGATTATCCCTGGGAGTATTCATAAATTCCGCAGCTCAGACTGGGATTTCCTAATCTCGAGTCACTGGAATTCCCCATGTATTCTCTCTCCCCCACGCTGCCTCAATTTCGACATGCGAGCGAACGAACAAACAACAGCAAAGCATACTTTATGAATTTGGGTTAGATAAAATGCGCTCAGAAAGACAAAAGGCATTTAATCTGAATCACAACAATCTTGTCAACATGCACACGCATCAGCGGAACTTTTCGGTGGCCCACACACACACTCAGACAGAGAGGGAACAAGGTTGGAGGGGGGGAGGAAAGAATGTTCTTTCAAGAACTCCCATATGTTCCAGCCAGTATGCCAGCCAGCCAGGCAGCCATCCATCCATTCGCCGGATGCGCAACTGAAGCGCGTGAAATTTATGGGCAGCAGCAAGGCCGGGAAGTTGGGGGTATCAAGATGGAGATGAAAATGGAGACGAGGATGAGGAATAAAGGGCAGGAGGGCCAAGAACGTTGATAGACAGTCGTCACTCGGTGGCTGGCACTTGAACGAGTTAAACTTTGAACTTCTGCCCGAAGGAAGGGAGCCCGATGGCTGCAGATGGAGATGGGGATTTTTTGTTGCATTTTTCGGAGGGCTTCATCGCCAGCGCCATAAAATGTGTAATAAAATAGTCTAATTAGTGCAGTTCTTGAGCGATAGATTGGTAGACAATTGGAGATTGATTGCCGGGCATTTGGGTCGTAAAAGATTTTCTAATTGCAATCAGGGGAAAGAGCCAAAGTTCATTGGGAACTGGCTGGCAACTTTTACTCGATGATAACCCCGAAAAAGGAAGTCTTACGTTTGCACTCAAAAAATAGGAGAGAATTCTGAAATCTTAATGTTCTTAATTATGTTTTAAGTATAGATTTATATTACGATTAAAATCGTTAATAGGGACAAGAAAAAATTATCTTAACAATTATTAAATAATTATCTATATCTATCTATATTATTAAATATAATATATATAAACTTTCGTAACTTTTAAAAAGTTAAATTGCTTTGTAACAGCTTAATTTCTTATAATTACCAGCATCGCATTTTCTTGCAGTGCCTTTGTGTTTACTCTCTAGCCAAGAGGCTGCAGTGTTTGGCCAACTCAATGACCCACTTTGTGCAGTCGCTAGAGTGTGTGTAAGAGTGCCTATTCAGAGGCCCATAAACCATAAGCCCCGAAACAGACTAACCAACTTGTTAGCTGTCTCCGGCTTATCAAACCAAATATATCTAATTAAAACATTTATAAGCCAAAACTGCTCAAAAACGGCACCAAGCTTGCGGTCTCTCATATTGTTGCATATGCTTAGCATACATTTCGCTTACGTTGGATCTCCTCCTCCTCCTCCGATTATCGGGTGGAAAAACCTCAAAAAGGCAGCACAGACTTGCTGCAAGACAAGGCAAATATTAATTTTCAAAACGCGTGCCGGGCCGCCGTCGGTGGAAAAACACGACATCAACACCGAAAAACGAAAACCGAAAACCAAAAAACCCACAAAAAGTGTTGCAGAGAGGGAATCTGAGGTGGAGAAGGGCTAAAGGTGGGCCAAGACTGAGACTGAGAATGAGATTTCCATTGTTGTTTTCGTTGACAACTGGCAATGTTTGCTACCAATCGATATGATGAGTTTTTAGCTGCAGTATATCCCCAGAGTAAAAAGGGCTCCTGGCCAATTTCCCTTTTTGCCATTTCATCTTCGTTCTAAAAATGTCCAACAGGAAAGCAAGTCTGCTTTTTCAAATACAGCTGAGGTCAAGTCAAGAAAGGTTTAGAGAGGCAAACAATTAAATATAGATCATTAAGTTATTTAATTTGTTGCCCTAAGTTAAATGGAAATGCCTTAACCTTAAAGTTAAAGAAAATTCCAACTGGTCATAAAAATGTGAAAACATTCAAGGGAAATAGCCGGCACATTTTTGCCAGTTGTTTTTTTAACGAAAAAAAAAGAGTGCCAGGCACTGAAGCTGTCATATTTTGCCTTAATCGTCCAAGTAAAAGTGCCAATTAAAAGGGCTTAAGCTGCTCCAGCTGCCGGTGCCCAGTGCACTAATTAAGGCAAAGAATGTGGCCGACTCCAACTGACTAACCTGACTGAGTGATTGTCCCCGTGCAAAACTCAAAACTCTCATTCTCATTCGGTCAATCAGTCAGTTCAGCGAGACAGTGGAGACGAGGACCAAGATTTATGAGCTACCAACGGCAGCATAAATCAAAGGCCAGCATCGAGGGCACAAGTGCGTGCTCGGTTTTAAAAATCTGACAAAGAAAAAGCAAAATACAAAAACTGTCAATGAAAGTATATGATAAAAGTAAAGGTAGCGGGTAAAGCACGGGACAGTTTTTTGAGCTTTTCGTTTCGTTTCATATCGTTACGTTCGAAAGGAGTGCAGGAGTGCAACTGGGTCAATATGCCGCCCTGGAGCAAATCCACAAAAGAGGAGAACACTCCACTTTACTGCACTCCGGCTGTCAACACAGCTTCAGTGTACATCTCACACACCCAGCGGAACCCAAAACGCCCCAATTTATGGGGATCGGATCTTGGGGATCGCCAGTTTCTTGGCTGTTTCTCCCCTGCGAAAGTGAATCTTGTATGTTGTGTGTGGCAGGAAGGCAGGAGGGCATCATCATCGTCCAACGCAATGCGCTTAATGATGATGAACCATGCAGATGCTGAAGATGTACGAGATGCTGCACAAAACGCACACTGGGGGAAATTGTAAAAGGGATTTAGATAAAGAAAATTAAAACTATATGAAAAATATAACGTATTTAACAGTTTCACTTGAAAAGCTAAAAATCCTTGCCCTTAAATATTTGTTTATTTAATTAAGGATTTTTCAAAGACAGAACATTTTGGGAATTATAGGTAAAAGGCAGTAAAAATCCTTAAAAAGTCTAGAAAACTTGATTTAAATTCATCTTTAATATTCATTACATTTATTTTCAAGTTACTGTTATATATATATTATATATTTAGTTACTTAATGAGGGGGTTTCCTAGCTGCAAGTAATTAATCTATAATTAAATAAAACAAATATAACATGTCCCTAATGACTTTTCATATCAGAAAAATCTATCAATTCAGGTTTAGAAATCTCCAACTCTTTCGTTAATTAATTAATAAATTTATAAGACATTTTTCGAAGTGATCTTTGGGGGGGCAAGGCTGTCCAGACAAAAGGCCGCGACACACAAAAAGCTTTTCACGCACCTCAACGAGCTCCAGACACTTTGACTTAAGTAGAACTTGCAAATCACTGCAAGGCAAACAAACACGATGGACAACAAAGATCGGAGCAGGAGCAGGAGCCGGAGGAGGACTCCAGAGAGAGGGAAACAGGGAACCATGAACAATGTCCAGAGGAGGACGCGATGGGCTGGGCAGGCGTTTAAGTGTTTTGATTTGATAATTATTATCAGTGCGCATGCGTGACCGCGGGCAGCTTGCTCATTTACCCGAGCCCCAGACCAGGGGCATGTCCAATCGATTTGCGATAGTCTGGCCGGACATGATCGGGGGTATACACTTATGTATATATATATATATATATATATATATATATACATATATAGTACCCAAAGACCCGGGACTTTCTGGGTCACATATCAATAAAAGTGGAACGCTGCCGAGGCGTTGTCCAGTGCATTTGTCATTCGGCTTATTCAGCCGTTTCGATATCGAAGCTATTGACTCAGTAGTAGTAGTAAACAAATGCTATATATATATATTTTTTTTTTTATGATCAATTAGGAGCATTTACAGTTCCCCCCACTGATAACCTAGACAGAGAGACAAGCGAGAACCCATTTTTATGTGTCATTTTGTGTTCATTTTATTGCATTTTTCATTAACTAACCGAAGAAAACATTTCATTTATTTTCCATTTCCCAATTTCCAGCTCTATCGTTGTTGTTGTTTTGTGAGAAATGTTCACATTTTTATGACATTTAAATAAGTCTTTGTCAGCGTTTCGGATATCGGATTCTACTGCTTCGGTCATAAAATTGATTTGAATTTTCATTTTCCCTAGCCATAAAATGCTTCAGTTTCAATCACAACACACAAACACACGCACACAGAGAAGAATCATAGGAAAAGGAAATTGCTTACATATGTAAAACAGATTGGGCATTGAGAATTTTTCTTTGGTTGCATTGATAAAATCGCTAAATTAATCGGGCTGATAGATGATCTCCGTAGCCGGCCCGTAAAATGGTAAAAGTTTTTATTCCCAAAAAACCGATCTGATCGGGGGATACTATATAGTATATGGCGCCCATATGCTGCATCGATACTACTACCATGCCCATAAACGACATTGATCTGGACGCCCAATTAATGCGTCGCCGGCGAGAGTTGGCGGCTCATTAACACGCAGTTTTTCAGATGGCATCGCTGGCCGGGGCTTTATTAATAATTCATAGACGCCGCCGTAACAGGCACTCGAGACTGCTCCATAATGCATTACAAATTTGATTTCAAACAACGGCAACAGATGTGTGCTGTAGCTGCTGCTGTTGGATGCTCCCAAAGGACCCCCCGGATCACTCATGCTCACACTCATCCGCATCCTGTGACCATTTTTAGACGGGCGTCGTCTGGTCCCGGAGCTGGCATTTACTCTCGATTTGGGGGGATGTTGTTTCCTTGGGTTTTTATTTAATTTTCAGTATAAATGTTGAAATATAAAGTACTAGAACTCATGAAGAGACTCTATAAGTTGAATAATATTTATTAAATATATTTAAACTTAGAATCCCATGGAATTTTTTTGTGCTTTGTTTGTTATAATATTTCTTGCACTTATTTATTTGCTTAATAAATAAGAAAGGAAATGATATATATATTTATTTCTTTAAAAAATCCTACTAGTAATTATTTTAATCCTTTAATATTTAATTCTTGCAGCTTAAAATTAATTTAAAATATTCCCCCACCCGGAAATTGTTCTCTCAGCTAAACTATAACAGATTAAAATCCCTTAATTGCAATGCATTAAAGAAACATGTGTTTGCAATTTAAATATTAACTGGAAATGCCTAAATGCTGGGTATTAAATTCATGCGTTTATAATTTAGTACAAAGCCAGGCTATTTCATATTGATTGCTTTTGGGGAACTCGACTGGCAACTCCAATCAGCCCCGTGATACACATTTTTTTTTGCGAGCCTGCAATTTCACTGGCCGACAATTCGCCCAAGGCCCCCAAGGAATTGCGGCAACACAGAACCAGCAGCAGCAGCAGGAGCAGCAACAGCAGCGGCAGCACCAATATCTGCGACAGCAGCAATATTGCTGCTGCGACAGCAACCTGCTGCACCACCTCGAGGCACATATATACACATTTTTATTTTTATTTTTTTTTGCCAATAAATCATTTAAATCAATTTCCGCCTGTTGCTGCTGCTGCTGCTTTTGCTACTGCCCCTCCATTTTTTCCTGCAATGCATTTTAGCAGAAAACCAAATTGTCAAACGCTTGCCAAAGGCTTGTAAATCGAATTGACATAACGCACTTATCCCCCCCTGATGGAGCCATGACCATGAATATAGAAGTGGACAGTACAAGGCATGATAGAGTTCCCAGAATGCAACAGCCGCTACAGTGGCTATTATCACAAGCGGCTTATAAATCATAAACCAAAACAATAGGGGAAATGTCGCGGCATTGGTTTTTGTTCCTCAAGTTAGCCAGGTTCTCCAGAATTAAGAAAAAAAAAAAAAACACAAAAAGCCGCCCGACGAGTTAGCTTTGACCAAAAAGATTTGCATAAAATACGAAAATTCCTGCACTGCCTAAGCGTTCCACTTGACAATGTCTGAAAATTCCACTGATGTTTCCTTTTTTCGCATTGTCTCCGCCTTTTGGCTTCCCAACAAGGTGGTAGACTCTCTGGTATGGTATGGTAAGGAATCGGAGGCTGGGACAGGCCCGCGCGCTCATTATGCATTCAAGGTCCTTCCCCATGGAGGTTGAGGTTGCGGCCCTCGAAACTGTCAGCGGCACTCAGTGTCGACTTTTCTTTATTAAACCTGACTGACTATATTTTAATAAGTTTGCTCGTTCTTCTTCCCGGTGCACTTGGAAAAAATTTAAACTTCAAGAAAACTAAAGTTCAAAGCATATAGAAATCTTCAAAACAAGGGAAAGCCTTGGCCAAGTTCGATTAGAATAAAATCTTCGGTACTTTTAGCATAGAGAAATATTTGTATTTATTTTAATTATAATATAATATTCCTCTCCCCCTTAAAATCAATTCTCTAAGTGCATTTCTTGTCTCTTTCAGGCCACCATTCCATTGCAATCGTTTAACCTTGATTGCGGACGCAACGAGGCATCTCCAGCGACCAAATCGAATGTTGCCTACATGCGCACCCTGTCGGCGCCGAATGGCCAGGGAGGAGGCAGCGGACTGGGAGGAGCAGGAGCTGGTGCTGCTTCTGCGGTTGGCCAGAGGAAGAGTCTGGCCTGCCCCCCGTTTAATGGGCTGGCGGAGACGATAACTCCTTCGTCACCGACACCAACAACTCATAAGCTGACAAATTTCCAAAGCGCACTGAAAATCGAGGAGGCAAAGGCAACGGCAACGGCAAAGGCAAAGGCAACCTCAACAGGTGGATCGCCGGCGACCACCTTGGAGGATTTGAAATCTAGGCGACAGCGACAATTGAGCAGCGGCGACATGGAAACAATGCTGCCGGCTCCCACCACCAGCTCCCAGCCGATGTTGATGCCAAAACGGGTGGGCATTAATCATGCGGCGCTGACGAGCAGAAATGCCATAACCCCGCCGCCGGCATCCATCGCCTCTTCCTCGTCCTCATCGTCACCGGCCTCCTCATCGCATCCGGTGGCAAAAGGCTCCGCTACTCCCGGCTATCTGGTGGATGTGACCAAAAAAGGATCCACCTCGACCATTTGGACCTCGGAGGAGTCTATTCTGCGCAGCGTTGGCGCCGTCGATGAAGACAATAAGTGAGTGGCATAGACATAGAGACAATTACACTCGAGGAAAATTTAATTGGAAATTATATTTTGATTTAAATTTATAATTTCTTTAACTGCTTGATAAATACCACTAGAAAAACATTTTCAAAATATTTCTTTGCTTTTTTATTTATCACAAAGACCTTCAAATATAAACCCCTTAAATTTCTTTGAGTGTTATGTTTCTCGGTATATATAAATTGATTTGTCAATGTCTTTTAACCCTCGTCCTACTCTACTTTTCCAGCTCCACTTCGTCTTCCTCGGCCTGCGAAGAGGCAACGGGTGTGCTGAGCTCCGGAAAATCGGGCATCTCCCTGGACTCTTCGGGACTGGACAACGATAATAATGAGAGCGGCATTGGCACGGCAACACCACCCAAGGATATGTCCTATTGGAAGAGCCACCAAATGCAACACCACCTGCATCACCACCACCACCATCATCATCATCATCATCACAGAAACGGAGGAGGCAGTGCCCAGGATAATGAATCTGTGAGCAGCTTGGAGGCGCTGCGCAAGATCAAGTTCCAGAAAAGTGGCTCTGTGGCCTCCTCCGATGATCCCGATCTCCTAGAGGTCCTCAGCCAATGCGGTAGCGGTGGCGAGGCAGCCAACGAATCGCAGGATGACATGTTGGACGAGGAAAAGGATAAGACAGGCAGCAAGTCGGAGCACTACGACGAATGCCAGGATGAATTTGGGGTCTGCGATTGTGACTGCACCGATGGCGATGCCAGTAGTGCCAGTGGTGGTGGTGTGACCGCCACTCCCGTGATTCTACGCAGGAAATACACAGCTCCGCCACCAATTCTGGTGCCCAGGACTCAACGTAGCCACTCCCTGGATCATTACCATTCCCCGCAACCACTGCAACGACCTTGTATGAAAATTCTACCCAACTATCATCCGGCTACGGCTATGAAGCACAAGGAGCGAGGTCAACTATCGCTTGTCCTACGCCAGGAGCCCTTTCAATCTCTGCTCTCACCCACGGCCACGGCTGCCCATCAGCTGCATCATTTCGTGGAGCTGCCATCGCCCAGTAGTGCCTCTCTGCACAGCGGCCTGGGTGACTCCGGTGGCATCCAGGAGCTGACCACAAAGTCCAACTCGGCGCCGCTGCTGCTCAAGGAGCGTGAGATGAGCCGGCGATTCGATGACTTTGCCGCCCAGCATTTGGTGAGTGTTTACCCTGAACCAAATCCCAAGCAAAGCGAGGGCAGATCAAAGGAAATTTATTTAAGGATGGAACAGCAAAAAAAAAAAATATTTAAAGTAGACTTCTTAACCTTGAAGAGATTATTAAGTGCCAAGCTCTGTTTGTAAATTTCAACCAGGAAGCCTCTTAGCTCGCATGCCCATTATCTTGTTTTACTTTTCACCTTGCTAAATTCCGAGAAGAATTACCATACACCAATCCGCTTAGGGATCCCCCCTTCCCTGGCACTTATCAAGCCGCCCTCGCATTGCCTTGATCATCAGACATTAATGGACATTCTCTATCCTCTTTTCTTGTTCTCCTCCACAGACACTGCGCTATTCTCGTTCACAGAGTGATCGCTATTTAGCAGGTGAGTCCAGCCACAAGCAACAAGTTATCTTTAAGCCACACAACAACAGCATTGGCCGATGTCCGAGAGAGCCGCAACTAAATGAGTTATTTAAATGGCCCGGTCCAGGGATGTGCATCAAGGCTGAATGCCTGATTTGATGCGCCGGTGGTCCTGCCAGCCAATTAGCGGTCTGTTATTAAGCCTGAGTGGTTTATAATAACAGTCTGTCCGCCGGCATGATTCATAATTTCTATAATTATGAGCGCTCCTGCTCCTGTTCCTGCTGATCTATAAATGTGATGGCAAGGGCAAGGATGGGTGGTGGTGGGTTTTTCGGCTTTGTTTGGCCAGCAAATCAATTCCAATTTCCAACTTTTGCTTTCATTTTGGCGCACAATTCAATGCCTGTCTGTCCTACTCTCGTCATTTAAATTACTTTCATGTTCTTTGGGTATATCAAGAGCACCAGCAAACCGCTCTTTTTGCGAATTTCCAACACTTCCGTCAACACTTCAATACAAATGGCACAATCCCGAAGCCCAAACCACAGCCGAAAACGGCTGTCAATCTGTCAATTCCGCAGACCAAACAATAGTGGTGTGAAGGCACTGAGAGAAAGTTTTGAAAGTAGTTGGCATTATGATTATCCATTCTTGGAATTAAGCAAATGAATTCTGGATTATGATGTGTTATTCAAATGATAAGAGTTTGAAAATAATACTTATAAAAATTAGCAATGTTATTAATTAAAAAAATTTAATTTATTTGATTCTTTAATTTATATTTATTTATCCTACAAAATTTTCAATTAAAAATATATAAATCTTTTAATTAGGAATTAGAACCAAGAAGTTTTGCATTTAATAATAAAATAATATATTCTTGAGATCTCTATTTTTTCAAAGCATTTATTAACCCAGATTTTTTTACAAGGACTCTAAATTGAAAATGAATAAACCATTTAAAAATGAATTGAAAACTTTTTAAATACAAATACAAAGCCTTGAAGCTAGTTTTATGTTAGTAGATTATTTTTTGCCCCCTATTCCTCAAATCCTACTTATTGAAATAGTTTTCCCACCGTGCACATAGGCATATCTATCCACATATGCCCAGCCTCTTGTCCAGAGTTCGCTGGATGATGATGATGATGGCACACTCTTTGTGCTAAAAATGGCGTATAAATGAACGGCGGACGGAGAAAAGAATTGAATCACAAACTGGAGGCCCAAGTGCCCTCCAACTGGCTGCTGCTGCTGCTGTTGCCTGGGACTCATTCAATTTCGATTTTGCAGCCTGACTGCTCTCGCAACGAATTATGCACATACAAAGCCAGTTGTTGGCATTTGGAGCAGTCTCGAACACACAAAAAAAAAAGAAGAAATAAACACCGAATGACCAATGACGTCAGAGGGAAAAGTGAGAAGAGAGGAAGAGAGTAGGAGAGATGGTCATTTCATGACCATTAAGCGAGTGTGTTTGCCAGCCATTTCCTCTCGCTGCTACTGACGTCATTACAGTGACGTCTCGCGCGGCTGACCTCTGGCAAAGGTTGATGGTCATGCCAGGGTCTCTGTTATCATATTGTATATATCTCAGTTATCATATAATATATATCTCGCTTTACGCGTCTTTATATTGCCAATTTTTTGTGTGCCATTGCATTGCTCATACGCCCTGTGTGCTGGCTATAATAATAATGACAGGCTTTAAGGAGCGGCGAGATGATGCTACTACTGCCACTGCTGCTGTTGCTTCCCATTTATTATTGTTTCATAACGGAAGCGGGCCTCCCAAGTGCTGTTTATTTTATTGAAAAGATTAACAGCACATATGTACATATATAGACAGTGATTTATATCTGATATATTGCACAAAATACAAATTGGCCCGCATTCATATTTAATACCAGACACAATGTTGTATTTAACTTTTTGCGTATAATATTCTGTGTGTTCCGCATCAAGTATATATGTATATAAAATGGCAGGAGATTAATGAGATATAATGTAGCCGTGACTTGCAATGATTTTGCTTACTAATTATTCCTATTTACTCAATTGAAAGGGAAATATAAATGAAAAGTAAACTAGTTTCTTAAACAAACCAATTGCAGCTGTTGGGGGATCCACAAAGGAACTGCACTTGTTCGATTAGAGAACTATTATTCAAACCAATATTCCAACTATTATTCTCTTGTTTTATATAAATGCTGGACATCTGAATCATCAAAGCTTCTGCCAACAGAAGACAATAATGCCATTTATTCAGCTCTTCATAAATCATAAAACAAAATGTAAAAGCTTAACCTTGGGCAAACACACACATAATTGTAACTGTGCCACAACTGCCGCCGCCCACAATCAGCAACAGGTGCGGTCTGGCTGTGTCTTGAAACTTTCACATAGCTACGTATAAATTTTAATGAATGTTTTACTTACTTCCCCCCCGCTATAAAAACAGAGAACACACACAAAACTAAAAACATAAGCTGACATTCCCTAAGCCTGTGTTTGTTCGAGTCGAGTCCTTTTGCCACAGAACATGGAAATGAAATAAGAAGCATCATCATCATCATCAAACAACATGACAGCTATTCATTTACTTATTTATTTATTTGTGTGCGGCGGCTGCCTCCGGGCATTTGGCCCTGGCCAACTAACCACAGCAAAATAATAATAAGCGATTGTGGCGCCGATAACTCTACAACATGGCCAGGAAGTTGCTCCCATGCCATGCCGTCCTGCCTCCCTTTCCTCCTTTTTTTTTTGTTCCTCATCACAGAACAAAACAATACAAATACCTTTAGCCCTTCAAGAAGCATACAGAAGAAGCATGTTGCTCATACGCCCTGTTGGCGTTGTTCATACGCCCCGTGTGCCACTTCGGAGGCAGCCAAACGACCCGAAACGCCACGAACCTCGCCATTTTCCCCCGAACGAACGAAACGAACGAGACGTTGGCAAATTCATTAGTGCTCTTACAGGCGCCGTGCACGGTTGTCGATTTTCGTGGCCGCAGCGAGTGGATAACACACTCGGGGTGGAGCGCGTCGACGCCGCCGACTCAGTTGTAACGGAAATTTAAACACATCAAAAAAAGAAAATATATATACAAGAAAAGGGAAAGAAAAAAATAAGAAATCAGATATCAGTGCTTTGAGTGCTTCGTGTAAATTACCTGCCACTTAAGGCAGCAATTAGTTTAATTATTTTTCGCTGCTCCTAACATTTGTGAGTGCACTTCAAGACGGCGCTACCAAAGTTGGCCAATATGCAGCGTCGCATGTCCATCACCATACGCGAGTACAAGTTCTTTAGGAGCTTCTCGCAGAAGTTTGAGAATTGGCCCAAGCGCAAGGCCGAGGCGTTATGGCGGAAAATGCGCGAACGCAAGATTGCAGGTGAGGCCTGTTAGCGGTATTTAACCACCTTAGGAAGAAGTCAAGGAGAAATTGCAGTAAGCAAAAAAGAAAGAGAGTTAAAGATGGGAATTTAGCCAGAATTTTTAACTGAATTAAAGTTGGGAATTTGATCAAAGTTTCATTATTTAAAAAGCTTTTTATCAAGTAGCTACGGCTACTTAAGATATCAACTTGATAGACAAAAAAACTAAATAAGAAAATAATCACAGAAAATATCAATATATTTATACTGTGTTAATGATAGACACGAAAGTCAATATGCGAAAATTTTCGCCATTTAAAATTTTATTATATCAAAATGTAGAATATTTTCGATATGATATTGAATACAATATTTTTGTCGATATATGATTAAGGACTTTTCCTGCCTAATACATGCGTAAATAAATATCTTTAACTCTTCCCTTGATCTGTGTAATTTAAATATTAATAATATTTCCAATAATATTATTTAAAACATTTTAAGTAGAAGAAAAATATTCTTAATTTTTATCTAAATATGTAGCTACACCACAAATTAAGATATATTTTGAAAAACCTATTATATAATAAAATACGCTTTTAGATATTCAATTCAAATTTCTTTCTTCCAAACTTTATTTTCCTTTTACTTTCGAACCATTTTAACCCAATGTGGCCCTGCTTCAAGGGCAATTTTGTTTTGCCCACTGACCATTGGCAATTATTATTTAAGAAAAACTTTATTTGTATACAATTATGGAAAAATGCGTGTCTGGATCATTGTGTTTCTTTGGTGGCAAGGAATGCGCGCGCGCCACTCGTTTGTTGGCCAGAAAATTGGCTGTTTATTATTTTTCCGCACCCCACAATAGCCAGAAAACAGCCGCCGATCCCCCCTTCCCCTCAACCACCATTTATTTTTGGTAATGGGAATGCGGGGCATGGCTATTTCCAGAGCACAGAGCACTGTGCACAGCTTGTACTTATCAGTCGACGCCTCGCATTTAAATCGAATTATTCATGGGGAGATATGTTTATCAATATGGCAATAGGATTTGCAACAAGTGTGCTGTTCCTGTCACCGCTAACCAGTAGCCCGTCGCCAGTTCAGTCAATCATCCAGTCAGTCAGTCAGTCACTGTCCCACAGTGTTATGCATATATATATATATCCAGGCACTGATCATAGCCGTCATAATCATAACAATCATCATCATAACCATCAGCCGCACCGTCCGGGCCAGGCCAGGCTGGTGAAATTGCGCGCCAGTCAAGCAAAGCCATTCATTTAAATAAAGAAAATTGTTTGCGTGTAGTAATAAATGGAAAAAAATTATTATACAATTAATATGTATATTCATAAACGAGTAAAAAACGAGCAAAGAGTTCAGGGAAATTATTTTTACTTATAACTCGTCGCTTGGTACCTGCCTCCACGGTTCGTGCCTCCAAAAAAACAAAAAAACAACCAGAAAAACATAACATATATAAATGACTCTTAAATTGTATACACAAAATTGAATGGGCAATTGGAAAGGCATTTTTATGGCCTTTACAAGCTGTCTATATTCGATTGAGGAAGTGCACGGCAAGTCTCTTTTGTCCCTAAGGAAAATTCTCAGAGTTCTCAGCCGGAAAACAAAACCCACCTGTAAGTCAAGTTGGTTTTTACTTAGTTTCATTGTAAGAGCCAACTTGAATGAATTTTTCACTAGAAGAGATGTATTTCTTTCCCAAGATACACATTTTAAATTGATATAAAAGCATTTTCTGGAATTTGTTAGTTAACTTTCAAGTAAGAGCCTTAAAATTGATATATAATTTCCCTCCTTTATTTCAATTATTAAAAACCCATATTCATTTCTAAACACTCATTTAATTTTCTGCTTTTTTTCTGCCATTTTTGGGGTTGAAACAATATATAAACTTTCCATTCGCGTTTCGCCTCTTTGCTTTGTTTTGTTTTGCTTTGCTTTATTTTATCTTTTGTTATTGTTTAATTATTTTTGCTGCGAATGCGAATTTTGTTTGATATTTATTGTGTGCGAAAGGCGAATCGAATCCCGCTGCTCGGCAGGAAATATGCCGCATATAATACGCTGACATTAAAAACACATTAAAAGCTCAATGATCTGTTATATTTGGCCAAGGAATTCCCATGGGGTGGCTCTATGCTGGCTCTGTACTCCTCTGTAATTGCGGGGCATTTATGGTTGAGAGCCCCCGGAGCCAAGTAAGTGGCTGCTCCGCCCATCGTTGAGTTTACAGCAAATTAAACTGACGTCTCCTGCCACTTGTTGCAACCATGCTTCTACTGCTTCTAGCCGAAACGAAAGGGAGTTGGTTAGGAGGAAGCACGCACACTTCGGAGCCTCGGTAAATTTTATAAATAGCTTGATCCTGCTGAAAAGCTGGCAGGCTTTTGTGTGCCCAGTGAAGAGGAAAGGAGTGTGTTGTGTGTGTGTGTGTGCCTATTTATATACACTTTATACTTGGCCATAGGAACCAAACGCACGACCGACTCTATTTTGAAAACAAACTGAAAATTACAAGTTCATGTGTTATTTCTGGCTGCAATTTATAATTAATAAAATACTACTTTGGCCAGTGCTCAGCGTCTCGAAGTCTGAAGGTGACCAAAATTAATGTTTCTCTTGACATTTAAGCAAACGCTTTTCCTCTATTTTTTTTTTGTTTTGTTTGCAACAATTAATTAATGGCACGACACCTACGACAATCATTGAATTATTTATCTATTTGCCAACATGCACGGTTCATTTGCATTTACTATAAACACACACACACACCCAAGGTGGCTGTAAAATTGCATTGTTTTTAGTTTTCCTCGGTTCTGCCACCCCCTCGGGGGGTTTTGAATGTAATTTAGTGTTTTATATGGCAGCATAATTGGCATATGAAACCGTTTAGCGGGAAATTAATGAAAATTGCTGAATAATGTTTCGGCCAGCCGGAGGCAATTGAATTAGCTATCAATTAATGTCAGCTGGAATTCGATTTACGATGCGGAAAAAGGTCAATATTGTTATTAAGTTGGTAGACATTTTAAATTATAAAACTTCTGGAATATTATTTTTTAAGGCAAAAACAGTTTAAAACATTATTTAAAATAAGTAAGAATAAAGTGTGGCTTGTTGAGGAAGTTAAGGAGATTTAAAATAAATTTAAAACTTGCTTTAAAGTGTTCCGCAAAATATTAAAAATAGATTTTCAACGAAATTAAATACTAAAGCATAATTCGTGGAACCTTAAAACCTTTTAGACTTTAATAAGCACTTCTCTGGAATACCTATTTCCCCAGTAAATATCTTACCAAAAGAGAATAATGTTTTATCCGCTTAATTACATAAAGCCAGCTTAAAGTTTTAGCTGCACGTGACAAAGGATATATATCTGGACTGGACAGGACTGCTATAAAATGCAGTTGTTGGAACGGATTCCCGGGAATCGGGCTATAAATGCAAACGAATAGAAAACCCTTTACATAACTTGGCCATAATCGAGTCTCTGGTGGTGTATGAGTATGTGTGTGTCAGTGATAGTGGTTGTCTGTCTGTCTGTCAGTCACATACATTGTCAGTTCGCTCTGCTTGGCTGCATTTTTCTGGAGCACACCCATACACAAAGGCAAAAGCGTGTCACTAACACGCACCCACACACACACACAGGCTCAAGGATAAAGTCCACGGCAATTGTGTTAGGAACTTTGCTTTCATTGACACTCTCTCCCTTCCCCCCTCTGTTAACCAGAAATAGTGAAATGCCATTCCCTGACTTTCTGTTTATTGCGGTGCCTGTATGTGTGGGTTGCTGTGCTCTTAAAATCAATGCAAATTTTAATTGAAAATTTAAACAAATTTAGTGAACAACAAGTTATAGTTCAGGCATCACAAAGGGGTGGAAATTGAATTCCAGTCAACATTATCTATGCAAAGTGCTTGGGCAGGGAAAACTAATATCAAAAGTGAGATTTAAAATGCAATTATGCAAAGAGAATAAATGTGAATAAAGGTGTTTGTAAATATCAAAATAGTTATTTATTTGGTCATTGATTTTATTTTATTTATTTTGATGTAAATACAGATTTAAATAAATTGCTCATTTTATTTAATCAAAAATCATAATTAAAATATTTTCAATTTATTTTAAAGCAGCCTATAAAATATTTACCTAATTAAAGATATTATTGCATACTTTTAGTAGTATTTTAATTGAATTTAAAAACGAAAAATAAGTGATTGACAATTAAGCCTAGTTGATGGTAAATTTGATTAAAATTTTGAAGACTTACAATAGTTTTTGTTCTCGTCTTTTACAAGCCCCCCCAAAACTTTAAACTAGTTTCCATTTTTATGTTCCTTTCAAAAAGGTCAAGTACTCTTTATCTTTTGTCATGGAATCATCTCATTTTTTTATGCAAATTCTATATTCCTAAAATTGAAAACTCAAGACTATAAAATTTAATAGCAGCCAGATAATCATCGGAAATTTAAAGAGCAGAGTTCACATTGAACGCAAGGAATGTTCTTGTTCTGGCTGCCTGGAATTTTATATGTACATTTTTTTTTTGTTTTATGTAATTAGCCTTAAGGTCAGCCCGGCATCCCCGGCTTTCCGGCATTCCGACATTCCGTGTAAGCCCCGATCAGCATCGTCTCATGTTCCAAAACGCCCATCCAGCACACACAGCCACATACACATTGTCCTGGGTCCATCAGAATAATTATTATCCTGGGCGCAGGTGAAGTTCATGAATTTACGCGTCGCTTGTTTGAAAATGTTTTAACAGCACCGAAAGGTGGAGAGTGGGCGGAATGGGACACCAAAGGACAACAACTGGGCGGTCCTGTGCCTGTACCAGAGCCTCCGTCTGGGTGTATGTGTGTGTGTGTGGATAAACAAGAACAAATATTGAACCTGACGCAATAAGCTGCGAGTGAGCCTTTTACACACACACCCACTTACACCTACACTCGCCTTAAATGGCTTTTAGATGAGTTTGAGCCTGCAACGTCAACGCGGCGTATGCGCAATTTATACAACGCTCGAGTGGCATTTACAGAAAAATAACATTTGCCAACGCAAAAGTTGCCAAGTTCTGGATAATTAATGTGCAACAGTATAAATTATGACTTGACTCTCCACTTGCAACTTAATGTCAAGTGAATGTGATAAGGAAACCTTAAATAAATAATTTGTTGTCTTATTTTGAAAGAATTTTATGAATTTCCTCATTTTTGTAATTTGTTGTTTGTACCTCTACTTAAAAATAAAAGGTGTTTAATAACTCTCTTCAAAGAAAACCCATTATTATAAAAAACGTTGTATAAAAACATTAGATAAGGAACTCTTTATAATGTTTAAGCATCTTGGCTTTATTATAAAGTTAGTCCCTAATGTTCTTGGCAGTTAGGACTAATTTTCAAAGTAATCATCACATAATGATTACTTTGAATATGAGCAATGATTACTCTATATACTATGTTTATAATACTACCAACCACACGATAATGAGCCAATATTAAGCTATTTACCCCTGCAATTTGCATGCATAATTGTGTAATACAGTTAGCCATAATTCCTTGACCAGGTCGAGTGGGTCAAAACACACACTTTGAATCACTGGCCCACTGCCAAGATCCGTTACAAGCGGGTCATGCGTCCGTCCGGACTTCACAGTTGCGGCCCCGGCAGCTGTCAGAATGCCAGCGGCATAAATCGATGGCCAAAGGGTTGCTCTCGGTTATAAATAAATGCAGAGACAGAGAGTCAGAGTACGTGGAGCGGTAGGAAGGAAGCCAGGCTCAACCAACCTGGACGAGCCGGTGGACAGGTGATGGTGGTGGACAGGTGGTGGTGGGTGCCCGCTTCGCTTGAGTTGCTGGCATCGCTGGCAATGTATCCTCGTGCAAGTTAATCGCTTGCAAAACTCAATAATAATTCACTCAGCTCGAGGTCCCCCCAGTTTTGACATGGTCTCTCACCCATCCCGATCCCCACCCATTCCCCTTGCCATTGGCAGTTCCATCCCCGTTGGCAGTAAGCAGCCGGAAACTGTTTCATGTTGTCGCTCAGGCTGATTAAAAATCAATAGCTCCGTCGCCAGATCCTGCAACTCACAAACAGATTAGCATTTAAAATAGCTGCTGAGGCCAACTGCCTAGGTTTCCTTCATATTTTCTCATCCACAAATTGGTTGCCGTCTCGTTGCCATTCGATTGAAATTCATTTTGGGGGATTTTGGACTTGTAAAAAGATATGACTTACATTTATTATTTGCGGTTCAGTGCCTTCTTTGTCATCAGGCTTTGTGTCTAACTGGAATTAGCCAAATATAAATAAGCAATTTAATGCGGTTGATGCTCTTGTTTTGTTTTTCTGTCAAAGAAGACAAATTATTTATTCTAACTTCTTGTGAATAACTTGTTTCTCTCCCACTTTAATTGCTTTTGAAAACAAAAAACTCTTCAAAAATGACAGGAAGAAGATTTAAGGTCCCATTGTTTTCAGCCCGACACTTCACATTCCACACACACATCTCCTCAATCACTTCACTTTCAAGAGTTGCGCAAAGGATTCTGCGAAAACTTTTACTTTCATGTCACTGCCACTCCTCAAGGGTAAAGGAGAAAAACAATTTAAGACCATGTCGTCGACTGACCGCAGCTACATAATTTTAAACCGCTTCAGCTTCATTTGGACGGTTTACAACATAATCCATCAAGTGACCGTGAAAACCCCAAAACCCGAACAATGGCCAGACTCTGGCGCGACTCTTGCTTGCATCTTGAACCGCAACCGATTCGTGGCACACGGATTGAATTTGATCCGGCTGAAAGGACTCGCGGACGATGGCAATTTAATTACAATTAATTTAATTCCCTTCCCCTGGCTGCGTATACGCAATATTGAAACGTATTTTCACCACCCCCTCAATTTTCTCTTCCCTCTCTCTTTGCAGAAATCGAAGCCGTGGAGGCTTGCAAATGGCTGAGAGCTGCCGGCTTTCCACAATATGCGCAGATGTATGAAGGTAAGTGAGAACCACATCCTCTAGAATACACACATATACATATACTATATACATATATTCGTCATGGCAAAGTAGCAAAGACCAATGCCAGGACACGCACTTCCGTTTAATGGCAGTTTTTCTGCACTGCAGGAATTATTGAGAATCATAAGGAATTTCCAAATTAAATAGATGAAATATAGTTTTTATTTAATGAAAGGGTTTAATTTTATCTTTAATTTATATTTCGTTTTTTAAGACATTTTACTTTCATCAAAAAAAAAGTTGGAAATATGATGAAGAAAAGTGTTTCATTTTCTAAGCAGAAATAAATCAGGATGTAAACAATTAAAGGTTACTGTAGTGCTTTCTAAAGTAAAAATGTCAAAAATTAATTGGTTTATTTTTCAAAAATGATATTTTAAGTGCGAATATGAAGCAAAAATATATATTATAATTGTGGGTAAAAAAATAAAAAACTTGACAAATTCTAAGTTAAAGATTTTTAGAGTATAGAACTTGAGAACTTTATATAGCATAAATCGTCGCAAAGTACAATTTTACTATAGTTTTTCAAGTATTAAGTTGTGTGTAAAAAAATTACTTGAGTTTTAGGATTTCCCTAGAGAAAAGAACCCCCTATAACTCTCAGTGTGTGTGTGTCGTGTCAGCACAAGCTTTTGTCCTGGGGGCGTGGTGGAAGGTGGCCACTAGCCAGTGGCTGGTGGTCGGTAATTGATGGTCTCGTCATCGTCAGTGACGCAGCAGCAGCAGCGTCAGCTTCAGCGGCGACCCAGGCACTTGACCAACATGCCCGCCATTTAGTCTTGTATGCTTAACGCTCTCCAAGTGGCGGTTTATTAATTGTATTACACGAACTTTCACTTTTGCCGAGCGTACAAAACAAGAAGAAAAAAAAAAACAAAACAAAACATTTATGACGTGGCAACAATTCGAGAACAAACACTTTAAGTGCCGCCTCACGATGTCTAAAGATTTCAACACCAGGCCAGAGACAAAGCGCTAAGTGAATTTGATATCCCAAACATGCCGCAAAAAAGCCGCGACAACAATTAGGCGGAATGGATCTGATCCAATCTGATTCAAGTCCTTTCAACCGAAAAATCAGAAAAAACAAGCAAAGAAAAACGAAAGCGAACGCCTCCCAACCGACCGACGGAGATCATGGCAATCTCAAGAATTTAACCCAAAGCAAGGCACGCAAAAAATACAGATGAGAAGCAGCCAAAATCTGGGATAAAATATAATAAAAGGCTAAAGGACACGCAGGCCAAAAGAATTTATGAGGACCACCTTCGTATAAAAGAAAAAGAACTTGGCACAGAACCGAAAATTAAAATGGTTTCGCTGCTTATTTTTTGTGTGTTGTTCCTTAAGAAAGGGCTTTGGCCTTTGAAGACGGATCCCCGAAATGTTAGCACAAGTTCAATGAACTCCACACAAGCTGCATATTTATTTGATTTCCTTAATCGCAAGCGAAGGCGACCCTTCTCCGGAGCATTTGTCGCAACGCATTTAACGCCCGAAGGCCGCGCAGATTGATGAGCTCCAAGCGGATATTTCGAAACAAACAATCCCGAAAAGAACATTCTTAAGCTTGCAGATCCGAAAAAAAATAAGAATGTTTTTTTGTGAATTATGACCAAAAAGTTGGCAAAGGCATAAATGTGAGAAGCTAACAACAATAAATACAACAACAAAAAGTGAATCTGAAATGGAGAGCCCGCAATTTGGACATGTCCGCAGGCGCCCCCTTCGCCGACCTTGAAATATGCGAATTGTATTGCATAAATTCAAGACCAGAATCAACTGCACTGAAAAAATTTTTCATATCTATAAAGAAGCAAAATAAAATTATTTGAAATTTCGAAGCGATTCCTTTTTCAATAGAAATTAGAAATAGAAATTTAAGTCTTCCAATGAGTTTACTGAAGACTAATCGTGGTTGAAGTCGAAATAATAATTTTTATAAACAAATATTTAAAATTTTAAAATAATAAATAATTTAATGACAAATCAAATTATATGAAAATGCCCACATATTTATATATTAATATAAAAGTTAATTATTTAACTAATAGATTAAATGGAAATAAAACCTCTAATGAGGCTACCGAAGAAGACGAACAAAAGTAAATTATTTTGCAAAAAAAATAAATGAAAATAAATAAAAGTATATAAATTGTACAAACAAACAAACAAATAAATAATAACCAAGTAAAGTGCGTGGATTAATCCAAATAAAAAAAAATCAAAATAAAACTCAAGTTATTAGATGTTAACTTGTTCACTTGCAGAAACCGAATGAATTTTTAACACGATGAGCTTAAGGAGGTTGACTTTTGAAATGTATGGCCATGTTCTTTAAGGACTTAAATACCATGAGATTATTTTGACAAAACAAAAAAGTATGAACCTTTTTTCTGGAAATTAGGACATTTTCATATTTGTTTTACCTTATTCTTCTAGGCCTTGCCACTTTATTTTTATAACTTAAAGTAAAGAACCAATTTCCTTAAAAATTATGACTGTTTATAATTTGAAATGCCTCCATTTTTCCTGAGTGATAGAAATTCAAAATTCTCAACTTGGAAAATAATTTGTGCGGCCATTTAAACTGGAGCCCAACCCAAGAGCCAACTTCAATTCCATCGCAATCCCAATCCCAAATCCCCATCTGCATGGACCATCTTCCCCATGACCGGGGACAACATGATAAATGCGTATTTTAATGAGTTTCGTGTAAACAAGGCAGCGGCGCATGCGCAGATTTTTCTGCTCAAATTTCCTGAGCATTTGCTGGGCATTCTTTTCGAGGATTGCTCTGCAAAAATTCTGTAAATTAAAATGCCGTAGGTGTGTGTTCCCCGTAGCTCTGTCATTTTCAGTCAGACTTCGCCGCTGCCGCTGAAAGGAGGTGTTCCGGCTGTAAGCGACTGTTAATTTGCCCAGAGCCCAGGACAAAAAGACGGAAGAAAAGAAAAAAAAGGCAGGAGAAGGAGTTGCCCCTTTCTTTGTTTGCCTTTTGTGTGCATTTCTTGCGCACATTATTCACCGAAAGTGGCAGACTTAATTCGAGGGTGTGACCTGCGCCAAGACAGGATCATATGGGAGTGCTTAAGAGGGCAATAAGAGCTCATGAGGCTTGTTTAATGCAGTCAAGCCAATCGATTTTTTGCCTGTCCAAAAGAACTGGTTTCCATGGGAGCCCAAGAAGTAAATTTATAAAATATTAAATGATTTTTTTCAATCATAAAAATCATGAATTAATAAATAAATAAATAAATATATATTCTTAAATAATATTTTGATCCCATTAAGTTTCCTCATTTGAAAACACTCTATCAAAATTTTACCATGAATCTAAACAAAATATATTTCGTGATCTTTAATGGTGTAGTAATTGCTGGATGATCCCAATAAAAATCTATATTCGGTTGAAATCCGCTTCCTAAATTAGATTCCAGGCTAATTGCTTCTATATTTTCCACAAAACAGCCATAAATTGTGCCTAATTACATTCGAATTTCTCTACAATCTGCGTCATTGGCTGAGAAAAAAGATTAATCATATAATTGGCCCAATAAAGACCTGCTCTCTTGCACTCTTGTAAACTGTGAAAAGCCGCAAGAAAAATATATAAAGAAAGACATGAAAATTTACACCGAGTTCCCAGTAATATTATTTTCTTTCTGACGTCAATGGAGTTTTTCTTTTGGGGTAAAAGGTAAACTCCCTGGTGGCACACTTCCCAAACTTTGTTTACACCTCACCCAGTGGCATCAAAGTGCATTCAATTAGAAGCTAAACACACGCACACACCACTTCTCACAACACTTATTGAATGTTTAAAGAGGAGCATCCGAAATGGTCTTATAAATACCCAGCGGCAGGGCCAAGAGCGCCAGAAAGGAAAGCCTTCCCCCGAGGAGCGTAAACAAAACTATAAAAAGCTTCGCCTCCGAAGGAAAGAAAGAACGAGTTGGGGCGTTACTTTCAGCTGAAAAGTTCAACAAACCATGAATGGCTTTGCAAGAAGAACAAAATATTGTTGTAATGCTAACAATATTTGTGCAAACAATAGCGGCAACAGCTTTTCCAGGCAGGTCCAGGTCCCAGGTCCAGCCAGTGCATCCTACGGATGCCGAGGTGTATCTGTATCTGCAGCTGCAGCTGTCCATGTATCTGTATCTGCGGTGGCCTGGCCATATCAGGGATTTTTTTCCTATAATCTGTGTGACGCGTCGCGACATATGTAAACGTCTGGATGCACTTAAAGAAATGTCTTTTAATTAGGCATTAATTAATTTAAGGGAAAACTTGGTTTCAGAAGATGTTTATGAAGAGTTTTAAGAATTTTTTTAAAGGGCTTAATAGGTTATTTTAGAATTTATTTATAATTTGATTTATTTTGTTTTGTTGTGTTTGCAATATTTTATATTTTTTTTCTGTGCTTGATGTGGTCGTGGCGGCGGTCGCCTTGGAACTTGATTTCCTACGTGCGAATTGGCCACGCAAATATGTGGAAAAACGCTGTGAAAATCTAGCTGAGACTCCTATATCGTCCATATACATATATATACGAAGCAACCCGACTCGCCGCCGTACACTCGTACTCGTACCCGTACCCGTTTAATGATCGCTGGCGCCATGGGCGTTCGACTTTTCTGGTTTTCTCAATTAGAATTTCACGCGTCGTCGAGGCGTGCGGTCGCAAAAACCAAATATATATTAAAAGCTTAACAACCAAGCCTAATAGTTGTCCTTTCTTCGCTGTCCTATTTGCCTATTGCAGATCATCAGTTTCCAATTGATTTGAATAATGTAGCCAAAGATCACACAAATCTGGAGAACGATCAGCTGCAGTCCCTGTATCGTCGACTCTGTGTCCTTAATCGGTGTGCCACCATGCGGCTGGATCAGTCGCACAAGCCGCAGACACCACAGGTAAGGTTTTTAATTTAATTTAATGATATTTTTAAAAGAATATCAAAGAGTATATTGGTTAAAATTTAAATTTGTAACGTAACTTAATGAGAGATGATTTTCGGTTTAATTAAAATTTCATAAAAATGTAAAATCTAAATAGATTTCTGATATTATAAATAATTTTCTAAAGATTTTATTCTAATTTCCTATTTATTTTCTCATTTAAAATATGTTTCCCCTTATAGCAAAAGGAGGAATCGGATGATGAGAACTTTGCTTTGAGCGAAAACTGGACATTCCAACCGCACATTCGCCGCTGGTCAAGGATCGGAGAGATGGGCCTGGAATTGCCGCCGCCAGGACATCTTAGCCTGAATGTAGAGAAAACTGAAAGCTCCTCGAAGGAGTCAAGTCCGGATCGCTTTGAGGATGAAGGCTCTGGCATAACCCTAATGATTCCAGGCTGCAGTAAAATTAGCAGCGGTGGCAGTGGCGGAGGTGCTGCCACCGATGGCTCCTCTTTGGGCGATGGCTCCGATGGCGGTCGCTTGAGGCGAACGGGTAGCGAACGGTTCAAGGATGGGGCCAAGGCCTTCCTACGTCGCGTCGAGTCCATCAAGTCGCGTCGTCGCAAGCGACAGAATCGTGAGAATGTGGTGATTAGCGGACCGCAGGTTCTCGATCTTTCCCAGCTGGGTCAGCGGAGTAGCCTCCGCAAGATGCCCGATGGCGTGTACTCCACCCCGCCCTCACCCTCGGCCCTGAGCCCGATGCACACATTCCCCAAGGCGCCGTTCTTCGGCAATGAGCTGAAGGTGCCCAGTCACAGCGATAACTTCCTGAGTCCCAATCGCGCCAGTCCCAAGCGAACGCCCACCACGCCGCGATCGATGCGAACGAGTCCCCTGCACTTCTTCTCCAGTCCCATGTCCCAGCTGAAGGAGGGGAAATCGGATGATTCCTCATCCTACTACAGCGACAGCCAGGAGTCCTCTACGGGGGGCAAGCTCTCGCTTCGAAAACCCTCCAAGGCCCGACGATTCCTGCAACGTTCGGGCAAGGTCGATGACATTGGCGCTCATTCCGACTCGGAATGCCACCAGGGACGCAAGCTGCTCATTAAGGATGCAAATTCCAATACCACCGAAGTCAAGATCAAGAAGTTGACACGCGGCGGATCCCTGAATCTCGGCAAGGATCCCAAGAAACGTGATGGTTTCCGCTCTTCATCCTTCCGCTCGCGCAGCACCTCACGTAAGGAGACCAAAAACGAGGAGGAAACTGCCGCCGGAAATAGTGGCAGCTCATCCAAGCGTCAGCCCGTGGTGCGTTGGCACAGTTTTCAGATGGAGGAGCGTCCGAATATGATATTCCGCAAGTGTTTCTCCAAGAAAATCGAGCCACTGCAGGAGGATCCCAGTGGCATTCCCTTCGCCGCCATGTCAGCGGGTCAGCTGCAAATCATACGCAAGTTGGCCTTGGTCACCTTGACGGGGCACATGGAACGATATTGTCCCAGCCATCGATCGGGTTGGAACTGGGAGCTGCCCAAGTTCATCAAGAAGATCAAGATGCCGGATTACAAGGACAAAAAGGTGTTTGGAGTGCCGCTTTTGCTGATCCTACAGCGTAGTGGTCAGACCCTTCCACTGGCCATGCGAGCTGCCCTTCGCTGGCTGCAGCTGAATGCCTTGGATCAGGTGGGCATTTTCCGTAAGAGTGGCGGCAAGTCGAGGATTATAAAGCTGCGGGAACAGATCGAGGTGAGCGACACCACCGCCGAATGCATGGATGTCTTTGATCTGCAGCAGGCCTACGATGTGGCCGATATGCTGAAGCAGTATTTCCGCGAGCTACCCGAATCCCTGCTGACCACCAAGATGTCCGAGACATTTGTGGCCATCTTTCAACGTGAGTAGAAACTGTTTTTGATTTGATTTTTTTAAAGTTTCATAAATATTTTCATCATAGATCTCCCTGCTGAAGTCCGCTTGGATGCTGTCCAGTGTGCGGTGCTCCTTCTGCCCGATGAGAATCGTGAAATCCTTTATGTCCTTCTCGAATTCCTCACCATTGTGGCGGCCAATTCGCAACAGAATCAAATGACTAGCAATAATCTGGGCGTTTGCCTGGCCCAATCCATTTTCCACTCATCCATTTCGACGGGTTCAGCTTCCGTTTCCGCCTCGCCGCGACGAAAGGGCAAAGGTTCCGGAATGCCGGACATGAAGGAGCTGGCGGAGGCAAAGGCCTCTCATGAATGCCTCTCCTTTATGATCGAACACTATAAGCCTATATATACGGCCGCCAAGGAGAAGCTGAGCAAATGCAACTTCAGCTACATGGAGGAGTCGAAGCCAGTGCCTCTGGAGGCCCTGGGCGAGGGAATGCAGTTCCACAACTGGCGGGGTTACCTGTACGAGTGCACCAGTGCCACCATTAAGGAGGGTCGAGAGAAGTAAGTTCAAATCATAGTATTAAATCATCATTCTACGAAGGCCATACCATAATTAAAATCGTTTTAGTTATTAAATGTAAGCTTTATTTACATTAAATGTATATTTTTAATCTCTCCCCTAGAACTCGCGGCTGGTTTAGCGTTAATTCGCTGAACGACAGCAATGTGGACATTGCCTACAAAAAGGTGGGCGATGGCCATCCCCTGCGGCTCTGGCGCTGTTCCACGGAAATCGAGGGACCACCCAGGGAGGTCCTGGAGTATATAATCAAACAGCGAGCCTCCTGGGATGCCAATCTGCTGCAGTGTCAGACGGTGAAGAAGCTGGACGATCGCACTGAGATCTATCAGTATGCATTGGATGGTCAGCTGACCACGGACTTTTGCGTTTTGCGGTAAGTAATCCTTGATTTTTGTCTTTAATAAATATATTTTGAATATATTTTAAATATATTTCTTCTTCTACTTCTCAGTTCCTGGCAAACGGACTTGCCGCGCGGCGCCTGCGTGATAGTGGAAACCTCGATTGATCATGCCAAGGCCAAGCCGCTTTTTGGGGCTGTGAGGGGCGTGGTACTTGCCTCTCGTTACCTAATCGAGCCCTGTGGCAGCGGCAGATCAAGGGTCATGCATCTGGCCAGGGTGGATGTCAAGTGAGTTTTAGCCAATGAAACTATTTAAATCCCTTAGAAATTTATAAAAAAAAAACATAGGATCAACCTATAAACTATTTAAAGGATCCTTTTAAGCATCCTTTTCGAATCTCTAAGGGCCTTTTTTAATGTTTTCAAATCTCCAGAGATAATAACAAAAATGTCCACCCATTTTCAGGGGCAAAACACCCGAGTGGTACAACAAGAACTATGGACACATCTGCTCTCATTACCTGTCCCGCATCCGCTTGGCCTTCAAACATGTTGCCGATGGACCCGAAAGCAAGGTCTAAAAGCTAAACCCAATATATTCTAGAGAAGATCGCTGTTTGTCGCAAAACTGACGCATTTATACGTACAAGGAGCAGGAGCTTAACCCAACGATTATAAAAAAGAAAAACATAAACAAACCCAAGGACCACAAACCAAGAGCTTGAGTTTCACATCCTGCCTTCAAAACAAACAAAAAAACAGAGGTTTAAGCCGGACCACAAAGAGAGAAAATATAATCTTGTAAATAGAAAATTAGTTTAGGTTTCCTAGTTTTTAGTTATTTCGATTTAGCTTTTACCTATAGTTTACTGTATTATATTTATATGTGGAAATAATTTATATTGTACGGACAAGTGAAATCTAATATCCAAAATACTCAACCAACACACACACACAGAGAGACGTAAATATCACAAAAGTATCTATGTATCTATGTATCTTTAATGAAGATTTCCCCCGCGAAAGTCTACGGCACTCCAAATGTCTTTAACGTTAATTAGTTTGTAGTCTCTCGGCAATATGTTAACAAATATCAATATATACAAATATGTATGTATATCTATCGGGAAAACAGAAAAAAAAACAGCAAAGGCAAACCTTAAAAATGTGTAAAGCAAATTCAACTAGTCAAATTTTATAAATCTAAGTTAAAAGTACTAACCCCAAATACACTCAACAACAAGAACAGCAAACCAGAAGGCAATCAAGTTCTTTGCCACTCAATAAATTACGTTTTCTTCGAGGAGTAAGTTGATCGATTTGGATGGAAATATTGATTGTATCTATATGTATCGGAGTTATTATTACCAACTATCATTAGTTTATGGATGTGCCCTAAGATCCCCGATCAATACATTATATATATATATATTCTAATATATACTATAGTTTTATATGTGTCTATATACATACGCTACCACATAAATCTATAATCGAGTGTACGAGTTACCTATTAAAGGATCGGAAAGAATACACAGAAACTAACCAATGTCAAGGGGTATATATAGAGCAGAGCTGTAACTCGGAAATATTCGAAGCATCAAGTAAAACGCAATAAAAGTACATATTATGCGAAAAGCGATAAAATATAAAACAAAAATATGATTGTTTTTTTTGATTATTTATTCTATGGAAAATGGATTATAAATTTTATTGTCTGGATTTGTTCTTTTTAAAAACAACTTTCTTTGAAAATAAGGGGAAATTTTTTCTTTCTTTTGTTTTTTTCTAGGAAATTCAAGCTGTTATTTATATTGCTTACATATTTTAAATTTCATTAAAAATTTCCTTAAAAATTTTATTTTATTATTAAATAACTTAAACTTTTAGAGCAAAAACTTCACGTTAAAATATTTGCATGATATTTTACATGTCAAATGGGTTCGATGTCAACTGGGTGCTCATTAATTTCATATTAAAAAAAGAAATTGTTAATATATTTATACAAAAATATATATTATTTTATTTGACAGAAGTTTAATTTCTTTCGATTAATTTTTAACAGGGTAATGTTAACGTAAATTTTACAGAATTTGGATATAGTTTCAGTTGCCACATATAGATGGCGCATGAGTCAATGAGTTTCAAGTGTGGTTGCGCCGAAATGACAAAACTGCCTGCATAGGTGGCGCATACGTGTTATTTTCAGATTTAAAAACCAAATTTTGTATTTAGTTATTAAAATAAAATTTAAATTAAAAAAGGATAAACAAATAAATACAACATTGACTCGTAAATAAAGCAAACTTTTAGGAAAAAAAAAGGATTGTATAAATTTATTTACGAAAAAACAATAAACAATTGAAAAAATAAACAAACAAAAAAAAGTTTATGATTATAATTTCTTGCATGTAAAAAGGGTACTCCTATAAATGTTGAAGTATGACACTTTTTAGTCAGGTAATTTCTGAATAATGATTATATTTGCATACTTCCTAAAATAAAAACCCAATAAAAATTAACTAAAACTTCTAGTGCAAGTTTTTGTATTTAAATTAAAATTCCTTAGCTCTCAAACCCCAACCAATCACAATAAAATAATTAATAATTTTATTATGTTGCACCTGACCAGGCTCCAAGCTCGTTTTCTATTAGCATTTGGAGCAACCAGTTCCGTTCGAGCCCATTAGCCACGGCTATCACATTTGTAGCCGTCGTTGGTAATACTACCAACTTATTGGAGCCTTGTTTGCTCTCTAATTGACTGCCGCCCAAGCGAACGAGCGAGCGAGGCGTCGACTAATAAATTGACGGCACACAGGGGAGGGAGACGCCACATCAGGAAAGCCCACCTCCAAGCCTCTCCCCCTTCTCTGGTTGCTTTTTACACATGTCGTGGGACAAACGGTCGCTAATTGTGCCCAGGCAGCCGGCCCGAAAAACTCAGGGAAAAAATAAATATAAAAACTGAATCTGAAAAACTGACCCCGAAAAAAGCGCCGTTCGAGGAGGCGCACTTGCAATCACACTCCCTTTTTTCCACCGCGCGCTCATGCGACAGACATTAAAAGTCCATTAAAAAATTATGTTCACCCATGGCGTGTTGGGCTCCTGTTGGGGCGTTTGCTCGATTGTGTGCCTGGAGAGGAGAAAGAGAGAGAGGCTCCAGCCCCAGTCTCAGCCCCAGCTCCAGCTCCAGACCATGGGCGAAGGCAATTTTGGGCACTTGGAAAAATAGCATACAAAAAATAGCGAGCTTTAAATAATATTTAATGGATTTCCCGAGAGTAGATTATTTCCATAATAATATATTCATAAAAAAATAAAACTATAAAACTATTATATATCAGTCATATTTCCAGAATTAAGAATTAGTTTAACCAAACCAAATCAAAAAAAATTACATTTTACCCTAAAGTATAAAGAAATGAAATAAAATTCATTTAGGATTTTAAATCAACTGAAAATGTGTCCAAAAACATGCAAAGAATTGCTGCCAATATTTTCATTAGTTAATAATCAGATAATAAAATAAATTATTATTAATTGAAAAACAAGATCAAGTTAAACTCATTGAAATTAATTGTTAGCACCATTCCTAATTAATTTTTTGTGGCTACCCAGATAAGAAAGCCTTTTCTAAAACCATTATTGTCTTACAGGAAAAATATGAAACCAATCAAATTCCTAAACTATTTAAAACCCCAAAAATCTTGGAAAATATTACTTGTTATTTAAGTTATTTTCTTTTTCCCACTGTGTACCTGCTGGCGACCTTAATGGCCCAGTTGCGACTATATTTAGAGTGCAAGAAACTACTGCTGGCAGCAACAGTCAGGCAAAGGCATAATTGTAATTGCAAATTGCATATTGCAATGTTGTGCCCACATGCAGTGACATCGATTGCCGTGCCATGCCTGGCAGCCTGGCCAGCCTTTGCCTGGCAATGCAAATGTCCAACGTATTGATTGCATTAATTAATTAATTTGTGACTTAATTTCATGGGCTTGCGGCAATCAGCGCGCCGTGCACGCACCACTGCCAAAATGTATTAATATTGCACAGAGAGAGAGACGCGGCGTGAGGCGACACTTGTGTGTGTTTATGTTTGCCTTGTTATTAATTGAAATTTAATGGCACAAAATATTTTTATTTATTTATTCGCCAATGCAATTGCATTTATGCGCACTTCCGTCGCGTCGCCCCCACAAACACACCGGCAATTGCAACTGCAACTGCCACTGCCACTGCATCTGCAACTGCAACAGCAATTTGCAGCACAGAACGCACCGCCATCGATGGCACCACCGCCGACGGCGACGCACGGCGGCTGGCATTTAACATCAAAAGCCCTGCCCAGACCAGACCAGGCCAGACACGCCTCCCTTCCTTCCTCCCTCCTGCCGGGCTATATTCAACGAGCTTGTAATTGATTTCACTTAAAAATTAAATAATGCATGCGGTTTTTACTGTAAAATGGATTTTCCAAATGCTTCTCGGCCGCCGCGACACGTTTCCTTCTATCTTTCGCACCCACTCTTCTGCGTTTCTGTGTTAAATTAAATATGAAAATAAATATCAACATAATTGAAATGGCAAGAGCAACGAGAAGGGGAAATAATATACAAAAAAAACACCATGAGAGAAATAAAAAAGTGAAACAGAAAAGACAGCAAAGGCAGGCGACACTGTGCAGCTGGGCGACGTAATTGATGAAATTATTTAAGAATTATTTCACAAATGCGGCGTGACAATTATGCGGGACCTATAGCCCAGATCATGAACTGGGTGCACGGAGAGAAAAAGTTTACCAAAGAGAAAACACTCATTTTCAAGGGGAATTTCAGCTACAGAGAGCGATTTAAGAACAGGTTTATATTATAAAAAGTTAACAAAAGGTAAATTTTAAAAAGACCAACAGTTTTTCTTAAAACAAATTTTAATAATTTGTTATTATAAATATTATAAATGTTTGTTACCTTGTTTATTGCAAAAAAATGTATAATTTTGGTGTATATTCATCTAAAGGATGTAGGTCCTTTAAAAAACGTCACTACGGTATTCAAAAGTTCTTATTAAATTATATTATAAATATTATAGAATCTTCCCCATAAAAATATAATTTTTCTTCTTAAAGAAATATAACTTTCGGTTATACATTTATCTAGAAAGTTAATGATACTTCAAAGAAAACAGTAAGGTAAAAACCTTACCCCATAAAATGTGTTTAAACGAATGCAAAATACTTTTTAAGGTAGCTAATACAGAATGTATTAATTTGTTAAAAATTTATAATTTTGTTGGATTATTTTTGACACCTTTTAAAGGTTTTTAAAAATGTATATTATTGATTTGATTATTTGTTGAGTTTATCTGGTATATAAAATCATTAAAAAAACTTACCGATTTTTCTATGCAAACTGCACTGTATGCACTGTAAAAGGATATTCTGTTTTAAATGAACTTTTAGGCAAAACGATTAAACCTGAAATTATGAGAAAAACACAAAACAAAATCAAAAATAAATCATTGTACTTATATAAAAAAAGTTTTTATCCCTAAAAAATAATGTCACACAATTTCCCACCGTGTACGCACACATTAAAATGAGCACATAATAAAGCTGAAATTGTTTTTAAACGCAGCCTGTAATTAATTATCTGCATTGGCATCCACCACCCATCCTCCACCTCTCTCCACAGCGAAGTTCTGTGTTGATCGCATGCCAAACAGTGCCCACAATAAATTAATGAACCGAAAAACAATTATCATAAATAGCAGCGGCAACTTTTGCCATGAACTGATTTACAATTCTATGTATGTAAGTTGCCGTTGCACGAATACTTTGTGAAATATTTAACATATTGCAATTACAGCTGGCGAATAAATAAATATAACTGACATATCAGCTCAAAGGGCCTGCAGTTCTTCCCTTTAATTTGGATTAATACATAATTGCTGACACTTCCAAACCAGGCTAAAATTCAGGAGAATTAATAAAGTCAACGGTAACTGAAGCCATATTTTTGAGTTAATTAATAAAAAAATATACATATATATAAGCAGTTATTGTGTCTTTATAATTGACTTGAAATCATTACACAGAGCTTAAAGATTCACAAAAAATTTGAAATTATTATTGAATGTAATTATGTTAAAATTGACAAAGTTTACATTTTATAAATCGGTAAAAAATATATGTATATTATAATTTTTTGTTGTAATCGCTTTATTTTTTATATCTTTTTAGAAAGAAATCAATTTATTTGTATATTTATTATCCACCAACACTTCTTAATTTGTCTGTAAATCCTCAATTATTTTCCACGAATTTCCCTGGCGACACCAGAGCCCTGAGAAAAGCTGAGAAAAGGCAACAGAAACGACGGCAATTAAAATGCGAAAAAGCGAATTGCGCTGGTACTTGGCTCTTAATTCCCAGATACAGATACCCAAAGACCGGCTCAGCAAATGTTTGTTTCGTTTGCTAATTTCGCCCTAAAAGTGCCCGGTCTCAAGTGTCTGCATATGGCGAAAAGAGATTCCAAATGCTAAATGCTTAATGAGATCTGCCGGCTAATCATCAGCGGCACGTCAAACGCCTACGCAAGAATGTGCTCTTGGAAAAGTCGCGGAAAAATCGAGACTGGATAACAGGAGAGCCGAGAAATGATGATGAGACATGAGGGAGGCAAATATATATATAAAACCTAAATGGGAAAGCTAATCGCTTTGACTTGATATTATTTCAAAACGTAATCAAATTTTCATTGGTAAATTTATGTTACTATGGATGAAAGTCCATGAAATAAATATTTAAATGCTGTGGAATGAAAAATAAACAAACTAAGCTGTAAATTCTAAACTAAATTATAATAAAAGCATTTTAGCAGTAGAAACATAAATAAAACACTTTGTTGTTCTGTTGGCTTAGCTGCATTTTCTAGTATGAAAACAGATATATTCTAAATTTATACAGAGACTGAAACCAATAAACTTATAGTAAACAAATAAACAAAATCGATTTCAAATAAATAAAATAAATCACAATTTGCGCTTGCGCTTTGTTTGTGGCTTAGCTTGTGGCGTAGATGATGCCTGGGCCTCAGATAATTCCCCAATATCCTCATCATCTGGCATGGTTATAGCTTTGCCAGCCACCAGTTTCTTGACCGCCTTTACATTCGGCATTGAGGTCTTGATTTGAGCCAGGGTGCCAATGGATTTACGCGGCTTCTTGGGCTTTCCTGCCTCGGAAGAGTTGGTCTTAGCCTTAGCCTTTGCCTTGGCTTTGCCCGTCTCTTCAGCTGGCTCTTTATCATTAGTGGGCGTATCCAGGAGAGCTCTGGCGGCAACAGAGGCAGCGGTCTTAGCCTTTGGTGGAACATCTTTGGTACCGTCTTCGGTCTTCTTCTTTTTTGTGACCTGTAGAGGGAGAGAACTTGAATTAGTTATATAATCGATAGATATGTGGTTAAAATCTAGTCTTACTGGCTTGGTTTTCCTCTCGGATGGCTTGCCTGGCTTCTCCTTTTTGGTTTCCGCCTTTATCGCCTCCTTTTCAGCCTTTTTAGCTGCCTTTTTTTTCTGCTTTTCCTTTTCCGCGGCTTTGGCCTTCTTTAGCTTTTCCTTTTCCTTTTCCTTCTCCTTCGCTAACTTCTTTTTTGCCTTCATTTTCTCCACGGCCATGCTGGCCTTCTTTGAGGCTTCGGTCAGCTTGAAGGATCGTTTCACCATCACCAGCTGACCATTTTCCACGCCCATCTTAAGAGCCTTGGTCATGTTTCGGGCTTGGCGCTTCTCATCCTTCCACGGATGGCCATTTTCCTTGAGATAATTCATTATGGCTTTCACCGATGATCCGGAACGTTCCTTAAGGTTTTCGATGGCCATTAGGGCTAAATTTATTAAGGTTGCCTTCCTTTTTGTAGAAGAAATTGTTGTTTTGGACTTGACAAGGAGATCGAGTGGCGCCATTTTTGATTTATCATCGGGCGGCGGAGTGGGATAGGGATGCCGATCGGGTGACTTGTTTTCATCGACGGAATCTTCGGATGCTGAATTTTCCTCAACCTGCATATCTTTGTACTCCTGCTGCTCCTCGCCCACCTCGTCCTCCTCCTCCTCTTCCTCCTCCTCTCCCTCCTCGTCTTCCAACTCCTCATCTTCTTCGGAAGCCGCTGGCGATGCAGCTTCCTCGTCCTCGGACATTGCATTGTCAAAACTGGCATTTTTGTTTGGCTTCATTTTATTTATTTTTATTAATTTATAACTTGCACGAAAATAAATATAATACTTAAAAACATTAATAAAACTTGAGCAAAATGATAAAACACAACTTTACTGCAGACACTGAAGACTTTGAATAAATTTTGAGAGTTCAAAAAAGCAGCACACACAAAGCTGCACTCAGAAACGGTAAAGCCAACATCGTATAAAGATTATAGATAAAGATAAGGCAATATAAAAAGGAGTGTATAAATTGAGTAGAGATTATTAATACAGATAAATACAGTTTTTAAATCAATTGAGAGTACAAAATTTAAAGTACAGTGAAAGCTATTTGGAAATAACTTACAAATTTAACTCAAATAAGCTGAAATGCAATAATAATTTAAAATGAAAAAGCTTTAGAAATATATGCAATTTCGGATTTTAAAAAACGATTCGTTGAATGGAAAGTTAAATATATTGAAGACTAAATTTTATCTATTATTAAATAATTATTTTTAAGATATTAAATTGAAAGCTGTTAAATCAAATAGAGTTCTCAGACAAGATAATTGTAATTTGAACTCTCTACTATCACACTTAAATATAAATAAACCAATATTTTTATTATGCTTCCTATACTATATTTTTTTGTTTTGAAAAAATCGTAGTTTTTAGTATTTCAAATGCTAAATGAGAGCTAAGAACTACCAACTGCCGGCTAATCAGCGGCACGTCAAACGCCTACGCAAGAATGCGCTCGTGGAAAAGGCGCAGAAAAAGCGAAACTGGATACAGGAGAGTCGAGAACGGAGGATGAGGCTTGGGGGAACGGGAGGACAGAAGACAGAGGAGCATTGAAAGATGCGGAGATGGCGAAAGACGATGACAGGGCAGGGCCAGCCAGGGAGGCCACCAATGGAGGCAATCGACAACTGAGGCACAGTCCTCCAAAGGGGGCTAAAAGTTGGCGTTGCGACAAATTTCTATACCATATAATAGCAGATTTTATGGGGTATATTAGCGGTATTAAATATTTAGAACGAAAAAGTTATTAAACAAAAAATATTTTATAAAAAATCGATACAAAAAAAACTGAATAATAATAAGAAAATCTGAAACAATATTTTTAGAAATCAATCAAAATCAAAGCCTATACAAAATCTTGTAATAAACAAGAGATATATAATCTCTTCGAAATGAAGGATAAACCTTTAGTCGATTTCTTTGATAGAAGAGGCGATACTCGATCTTACTTTTATATGTACTTCGCCAAGCGCCCCATTCCCTGGGCAGCTCTTCTGCTGCATCTCCCTCGCGGCCTTCACTTTGTTTGTCGTTGCCCCGTTTTGCGTGCGCACTTTTAATTGCAATTGAATTTTAATTACTGCGTTGTCAGCAAAGAATGTTGCAGCCAGCCGTTTAAGTGCCGACAGGCAGTGCAAGAAACAGCGGGCCAGAGAGAGACACTGGGACCAGGAGACCGAGAGACCATCATCAGATCAGGAGCAACAGGAGGAGCAGCTTGGCCCGTCGGTAACAGTTGCCGTCTGGTTAGTAGCGGTAATTGCAAGCACTTTAAAAAACAAACTTAACATAAGGCCAAGTAAATGCTTATAAATTAAGTAATATAAAGTAAGGGCATACAAAATTTTGCAATACAAATATTTAAATTGTGTAAAGTCTTAAAAAAAGCCTTTTACATATTTATAAAAATGTTCCCAAAAATAAATATATATTTTTTCCAGTACACTTTAAGGATGGAATCAACTGCTAACTGCTCCTGGACCCCGCTCTTTTGACTTATTTACAGCTTTGTGTCTTCGACAGGGAGAGAGGAGACCAAGGCAGCAGCAATTAAATGAACGACACAGCCGCCGGCAGTTGACGTTCCAAGAGTTGCGTCCGCTTTCGCGTTCGCGTTCGCCTTCGCCCTTCATTAATCAGCAGCAATATAAATGTGATGATCCGATAACGTTTATCGACTGCTGATGACTCTATTTACTGTCCCCCAACCCCCGCGTCAGATAACCTAATGAAGCAGCCCCGCCCACTGCCCGTACCCATCTACTCATCTGCAATTAGGAATGTCTGGCCCTTTTGATTGAGTCACAAGACGCCGAACTCTGATGGGCTCTTGTCTGGCGGCGCTCAGATAATTTATAATTTAGCCAAGATTCAAGATTCTTTCAAACGCTTTTATAATTGATTTAAGATTTATCAGACGGGTTAATGGGCAGTTAAACAGGCTGAGAGTAATCGATACCTTTGATAAAGAGGCCAGTATTGGCCATAAAATCTAATGGGGAAGCTAATCGCTTTGTCTTGAGTTTTGTTTTAAAATTTAAACAAGTTTTCATTTAATTCTTAAAAATTTACTTTTTGAAATACATATTTAAAGTGCTGTTTTATTGAAAATAAACAACAAAAAGTTTAATTTAGCTTTACGGAAGTTTAATTGTTAAATAAATTCAAACTAAGTAATGATAAAGTTAAAATCTATCACATTCTGTAAATCATTTCTCAACTTTCCATTAGGAAAATTCTTTTTTGTAATTAAATATTATTTTATCAATTTAATAGAAAGAAAAACAAAGTAAATATTTTATATAGGCACCAAAAATATGATGAATTTGTACCTTTTTCCCAGCAGGTGTCCACATAATACGCACACAACCCAGAAAACATAATAATACAACAAAAACTATATAATCGGCTGACTGTGGGTGACATTTCCCTGTTTTTTTTTCGTTTTTTTTTTCCCTCGAGGGCCAGCGAGCAACTCCACCAATCAACGGCGAAAATAACAAAATGTCAAACAGAACGCATGCAACAATTTATTTAAATACCTCAACCTCATCAAATTTAAGTTAACACACCCCAAGCATCGCCATCGCCAACGCCATCAAGCATTACGACAGACGACGGCGACGACGACAGAGAGCCAGAGCGAAATGAAAATGAAAATGAAAATTCAATTTTCCACCTAAACGCAGACACCGCATCAATTTTGAAAATGCTTTTGCCCGGCAATGAAAACGATTTGTTGTGTTTGACGAAGAGCCAGCAACCAGCAGGCAGAACAAGTGGGGTGGCGAAAAGGGGGAAATCGGAGGGGAAAAATCGTATGCCAACGGGGGAAAAGCGGAAAAGCCACGCAAGTGGAGCCCAGACAGAGAGCGGCACTCAAATCGGCAGCCAAGAAGTCAACACGGAACGTCGTTTTCGATGTCGATGCTAAAGAGATGCAGGCGGTTCCGAGCAGCAGAAGAATGACGAGGACCAAGGGAAACTGACAGGACACTGAAAAGAAAATTGTTGAGGGGAAAATCACAGGATAACAAGTGTAATAAATGTGTTGAGGTAATTCTTTAAACTATTTTTTTTGTCTATAGAAAACTTTAAATAAAATTAAAAATAGTTTGAACTGATCTGTACATTTTGGAATTTTATTAAATTTTAGAGCTTAAAAAATAAAAATATAGATATTAAAATATATTATAATATGTTGTAAAATAATTGATATTTTAAACTCTTATAGAAATTTTAAAATTAAAAAAAGAACAAAGTTTAAAATGTTAATAACCCTTTAACAGGGCAACGTAGAAAAAAAAATCTAAAATCCATATTTCCTGGACATTTAAAATTGTAATAATTTAGATTTTAATTACCAAAATTTTTACAGAAATTTCTAAAAGGAAAATGTAATAGCAACACATAAATTATATAATAATATCAACATATTAAGTAAAATAAAAATAAAGATGAACAACATATATTTCCTCTCTAGTAAACAAAACTAACATTGAAATAAAATATATATACAAAAAAAAGGAGACCTTTTAAAATTTTCCTTTAATTTCAATTAAATTTTAAGTCTTAACCCATTAGAAAACCCCTCTTTTCCTCGATGTGTAGCAATTTCAACTCGTCTTTTGGGCTGCTGTCATCGTTTCGGAAAGAAGGAGCACTGTGGGTGCGGGGTACTGGCAATGGGGATATATGGGGAGTGGATATAACCCGCCGATCCAAGCTGCAGACAATTAAAATAGTTCTGTGGTGTGTGTATGTGTGTGCGTGCGTCAAGGCGCCCACACAAATCTATATCTTGGTGTATATCTCCTCGATAATCTTGGAGTGTTGATTTATGCAACAGTTTCCAGTGTTTTGATCGATCATTCTGCCAGTCTCAATCCCAATCTCAACCCGCTAGCTTCGGCTGTATTAAAAACATTTAATTAGCTTTTATTGACCATTAAGATTCCAATCGTGGCTGGAACAGTAGCAGACCACAGCATGAAATACACCCACCGCCGCTTTCTACAGCACTTATTTATACACTTTTAGCTTTATTACTTTACTTTATATTTTATGGCTGGGGCAGCAGCGAAATATTTATGATATTTATGTTACAACAAAAGAGCAAAAGTGAGCCAGCGAACGTGAAATGGAATTCTTTATTTTTTCCCCTTTTTCTTTTCTTTTGACTAAAATCGAAATAAAAACATACAAATTAATTAAAGTCAATAAAGTAAATTAAAAGTGTGGCCCAGGGTCTCGGACCCCTTTTAATGGGGCGGCGCCCTACGCAATGCCCACAGAGTCTCTTCTCTTCTCTTCTCTGCTCGGTTGGTTTATGGCCGAAAGAAACTCTGGCTAGGAGGAGCTCCTCTTGCTGCCCTGTGAGTGATCATCATCATTGTGGCAGACTGGCATGCACTTCGCTGCCAATTTAATGGCGTTTTTACAACTTGAAAGATTCGTGCCTGCCACGCCGTTTTGAGCGATGATGTTTTTCGGGCATGGGGGAATATATAGAGGAATATATAGGAACGCCTGCTGGTGCTGCTGCTGCTGGCTCCCTCGCTAAACGCACGAGAAATGCAGCGCAGCGAATGTCATTAGAACATAAAAATGATATTAATTGCATGCGAGAGTGCAGGCAGGCAGCAGGCCGGGGCCAAGGCATGGAGGAGATGGCACCGAAAATGTGGATGAGCATGGAATGGCTCGCCTCGGGTTAGTGGCACACATGGCAATAGAAACGTCAGCGTTATGATGATGGAATATTATGGTGCTCTAGCGAGGTGCCACAAGGAGAGCCCATGGGTTTTTTTTTCGGTTATTTGGAAGAGCAAAAACGATCCCCATAAGCAAAGTGAAGAAAACCAATACAAATGAGAAGGGAAACTATAACCTGACGGATGTTGCACCCTAAAAGTTGCTGTTGTAAGCAGAATATTATTTATAATTAAATTATATATTAAAAGGGACTTTAGTAATGAAAGTTGATTATCTTAAAACGATTTGTAGAAAAGTTTTAAATATTATATTATATATTTATATTTAATATTATATTTGAAGCTTACAGCGATTGCTGCTACCACTTGTAACTTTGTATTATAAACATTACAAAAACCTATTTATTTTGTGAAATGTGTGCTGTAAAAACCTAAACAACTTCCATTTTTAGCCCAAAATAATTTGATTAATTTTCTTAACAAAATATATAAATTTTTTAAATGCCTCCCGATTTTCTAACATCTTTCTTGAGTGATCCATGAAAATCCATAAAATGCCCAGCGAGTCAAAGTGATCCACTTACGTCTGAGTATTTTGTGTGGCGCTCTTTGATGGCAACGCCTGCCTGCCAGAGCGATCCCATAGCGCTGATAAATAATAAAAATTAAAAATAAATTAACACCTAGTAAAGATGCATTGGACTGGGGAGAGACTGGTTCTCCAACTGCTGTCCCTGCTCTGTCATTACTTGGTGACGGGAAAGGGGACCTGGTTTCGAATGTTGTGCCGGCCCGCAGACAGCTTAAAAATAGCGCAAAAGTAATTAAAAACGAAAATATAAAAGCAAGAGACAAACGCACACACACACAAACACAACCAACCCGTATCCCCACAAAACAACAGACAAGAAAAAAAAATAAATAAAAATTATGCTCGCCTATATTGAATTTAACAAGCGCAACGCCGCTACAGGCAGAGATCAAAGGAGGCAGGAGCTCTGGGATGCGCTGGGGATTCCGGATGGGATGCCGATGCCAATGCCCGAAAGTGTTGCCCTGCCCCGATAATGATGATGCTAATGCAGTTGACATTTTATGTGGCCATAGAATGCCGGGCATGGCCGATAATTAAATGCAATAATAATTCAATTTAATTAGCTGGCAGCTGGCTGGCTGCCTCCTGTTCTCGTCGTCGTCGTCGTCCTCATCGTCGAGACTGGTTGGTTGGTGGAATAGCCCGAGGGGAGTATTTAAATATTGATGGATTGATAAGCATAATATTTGGTTTATGATTTCACATTGTTTGGGGATTTGGTTTAACGGCACACCAGGCAGCAACTAATTGAAACACCTTAAAAGAGGTCATTAGTTATACAACATCTGTCACGGCTGATGATTATTTATACAATGGTGTTTATTTGAGAATCAAAACTAAGCGAGTTATTTGCTTGCCTACTCATTATTTGATTAACTTATTGGAGGTATTGATAGATAAAACAGAGTGCCGAATCAATAATAAACAGAATTAGCAGAGTAGGGTACATTTCACTTGAAATCTGCAAAATAATTGACTTATAAAACTTAATTGAAAGAAACGCTTTGTTTGAATAAAGTGCGAAAGGAGATATCGGTTTCGTGGGACTGTTTGCCTTTCGGGAGGACCTTGTACGTCCCATCCCTCTCACTCTATCTCTCTCTATCTTCCACGCTCTACCTGAAATGTACAAGCAATTGCGAAAACGAGGGATATTTTATATCTTTGAACATGGAAACCAAGAAGGAGATGGCTTCTTTTTAAGTATCTTGGGATAGATAGCGAATGATTATACGGGTCAAGTCGAATATACAAGCCGTAATAATAAAATAATATATAATAATATATTAACCAAATTGCCAAAATTGTTAGTCCAATTTAGTGTGAGCCTTTAATAAGCCACATACAAATACAAAACAATCTTTATGGATTTGTATGTATCCTTGGCCAGAAGTTTTCACGGACACAATGGCCATGCTGAAGATATTTCATTGAATCAATTAACGCTGGACATGGCATTATAATTACTGTCTGCTGGCAGACACAACCGTACACACAGCTCAATCCAGCACACACAGCCGGACACAGGACCCACCCACCCACACACACACACACACAAGCAAGGTCGCCCCGAAGCGACGGAGCAGCAGGGACATGTTCATTTCTTCATTGATAACCCGTAGAAGGGAAGTGAGAAGCGAGAAACGAGAAGTGAAGCTTATCCTGGCCTCGTTGCTTAACCATCTGTAACAATCCTGAACCGTCCGAAGGAGAGCGACAGAGTGGCAGAAGGCTAGCAACAGAAGGAGAGGCAGATAGATAGACAGAGAGAAAGAGATGGCCAGCGAGAACTTATGCAAACAGAAGTCGAAGGATATGGCTCACACAGACACACACATACTGAGAGAAAATCTGTAAGTAATCATGAAACTATAATTCATTTTATTTATTTCAGGTAGATACAAATCTAAAATATATTTAAATATTCTATAAAAAATACTTATAATACCTATTTATATATTTTGAAAATTATTTAAGAATAAACTTCCATTAAAACGTAATTTAAAATTTAATTTATTTTAATTTAAAATAATTAAAAATTAAACATTAAATAAACACAAGTGTTAAAAACATGTGCATAAATATCATGATTATTCGATTTTAAAAAACTACACAATTACAGTTTTTTTTAAGATTATTTTTTTTAAATATAATTTGAAATTTCAGATTAAAACTGGATATTAACTCTTATCTTTCATGTCTAGTGATAGATTTTTGAGGTGAATATTGCCATCAGATTAATTAAATATACAAATGATTCCTATAAAATCATAAACCACTTAAGTTTTTTTTTCAGTGCATCAGTAAAACAAAATTTGCTCGTATTAAAGCAAAATAATGAAGTGAAAATGGCAACAATGTGATTACACACAGTCATAGACCCAAAGCTATAATAAATTGTTCCGTAGGCAAGAGAGGTCATTGAGCGGGTGGCGAGGGGAGGCAGGTGTGAGAGGGAGAAAGTGCTGCTATCTGCGTCGGCGCCGCTCAAAATGTTGCCAACACAGCAGGCAACATGTTGCTGGCTAACTTGTTGGATGCAGCGGCAGCAGCAGCTGCCCCACTTCATTAATTTCTCCCCGGCATCGCTTTTCCTGGGGGGGGGGGAGGTCTGGAGAGTAGGGAAAAACTTTTTGCACCCGTCTCGTGATTTGTCTGGCAAACAATTTCCGAAATGCGATTGCTTAAACGCAATTCGAAAAGTTATTAATTGAGCAGGCCCCGTAATGAACTCATTTACAGTTCGTAATGTGCCCCCATTACGGGCACACAAGCAGGCAGCTGTGGACTCCACTCGATGGCAACATTACGCCGCGTTAAATGGCTTGTAATGATGATTCCAAGAGGTTGGGGGAGCTGCAAGGGGGCAGGGGTAAATAGGGCTAAATGTGTCCAATCACTTGGGGGGTTGGGACTGGGACTGGGAGGGGAAGGGGGACTCTGGGGGCAGGCAAATGTCAGACAGCGTTTCTCCATTTGCCAACCCCGTCTCGATATGGATATGACTGCTTCTAATGGACAATGGATACCACACACTCACACAGACACACTAACTCACTCACGATTTGTATCTTATCGAGTGTTTTGAACAGCAAAACTTTAGCCCAAATGGGATTTGCGAAATGACAAGTTATACTCGAACTACACGATAATAACATTCCACTCAGTTTATATTTGTATCGAATCAATAAATCCCTTAAATCCTTATTTTTGTTAAAGAATTAATTCTTTATATTATACATAAAACATTTGATTAAACATATCTCCTATTTATTCATTACAATTTCAATCTTTACAATTACCTTTTGGGAAATATTTTGTTTGATCCTAAGTAGGCTCCGAATAAAATATAATGTTAAGCAAACACTTTGGCCAATTCCAAATCGAACAAACCAAAGCACAGAACCCAACAAAAAAACACAAATACAACATCGTATCGTTCAGTAGAAAACCATAAAAATACTTTATTTTTGAGTCGTATTATTTGTTTTAGTTTACTTACGCTTTCGGCTACTTCCATGGAGGATTATCTAAACATCGAAGAAAGAGATAGGGTCGAAAATCAACAGATTGGCGATGCGGCCGCAGGGGATGCTGGAAATGATGAACCGCACGAGCTGAGGCGAAACCAAAGGCGGATCTATAATGCGCCCCTCGACCCTGCCCTTATCCAGGTGGTGCAGGGCTATGACGCCCTGCCGCGGCCCTTAAGGCCGCGTAAGAAAAGGAGTATCTTTACCATGGCCAGAAAGACATCACTCCGAGACGACCTGTATCCGTCGGAGACGTCCACGCTTTTCCTGAATGCCAAGCGGGCGGCGATGCAGGCCGTCAGTGAGGAGCAGCGAAGTGAGTACTTTGCCAACTACCTTGCCGAGCACATGACCAGTCAGAATTATCCCAACGGCGTGGGTCTGCCAGATCGTTGGGGTCAGTTCTAATTGGCCGTGGTCTTAGCGGGGAAGCCAAGAAGGAGGAAAGCTTGGATATGTGTGGAAAACGAACATAGTGAAAGCCAAAAGATGTGCCGAGATTTATAAAACAGGTAAATCTTACAAAATATTTTTAGATATGTAAAACTATTGATCTATTCATAGATATTACTCCAAACTTTGATGCAAAAAAAAATAAAACTAACAAAAAAATAACCTTGGGTTCCGAAGGCTAATAGTAAACTCACAAAGACGCTTCGTTGACTTGTAAATGACTTGAACCACTTTGCGAACTATCCGGACACCTCTGATTTTATTTCTTTCTCAACTCACCAAATGGAATATTCTCTTAACTGCCGCCCCTACATAATTTACTTAAAAACATGCTATGTTCTGGATTCTATATAACTCAATAAACAAACAACAAGAAGGATCAGCGTGATAACTTATGGTTTTTATTCCCATAAAAGATTTTAAAATAAAAATATTTTGTACATTTTCATTAGTGAGTTCCTTAAAACCTTTTAAATTCAACCTCACAGGCATCAATACAGTTAATAAAGCATTTACAGAACAAATAAAGACTCACTTTTGCACTCTGCACTCACACACAAATCAAGGTTTTTGATTTTGATTTGGTTGCCTAAAGGCTTACTACCAAAAAATTCATGAAATTGACAATTAATAAACTTCAAATTGGAAGCCGCACATGACTTTCCCCATGCTCCACATATTCGGGGGCAATGAAAACAAAGGATTTATAGGGCGCACACACGCATTGGCCATTGACAATGGCCACAATGAACGGGTGGCCAAAACTGGTAGCCAGAGTAGACAAAGACCGCCCGAAACGGACAATTGCCCAAAGTGTAGCAAATAAATACAAAATGCAAAAGATAATTGCAATCAAAGCCACAAAATGTAGCCAAAAGGCTTATAAATTGTGGGTTGGCAGCGTCATAAGCCGCAGGGATGGGTCTTTTCCAAGGGTATGGGCGGGGGTGGTGGTACACATTCACAGAGTGAAGGTAAACGTATTTAATTTCCTAAATGTGCTTCACATACCACAGGCGGCACACACACACTTTGCATTCTATATACAAATATACAGTGCAGTCAGTTGCAGTTGCTGCTTCTGCTGCTATTGCAGTGTTGCTCTGTTGCAGTGTTGCAATTGCAACATCAACCCAACAGCAACCCCCAAGAAGCGCTGGCAATTTACGGCCATTATTGCAACAGACAGGCAGCTATATTATGTGCCACGCCCGCAACATAATCACTGAGAACTAAATTTAATTATACAAAATATTAAGGCTTCAAGTTTTATAAGGTTAATGACTCCTTGGGAGAATATTTTTTATATTTTATTAATTGTTCTTAATTGACTTAAAAATTTACTGAGGAAATATTAAGTCGTTTACTCATAAAACAGCTATAAAACTTAGCCTTCTATTGGGCAAATCTTGAAACATATTTTATATTTAATTAATATTAATTTTGTTTTGTAATGGATAGCTTCTAGTTTTCTCTCAGTGCTGGCAATTTGTGGGGCGACCCTGACAGGAAGTGTGGGTGGAGTTTGCTGCTGCTGCTGCCATAACTTTTTGTGGCTGCTTTTAGGCTGAGCTTTCGCATTTGCTTTTTGGCCGCTCTGTGATTTGGCTCTGCAAAATGGTAAATGGTGTGGCAAATGGTATTGGCAAATGGTATTGGCCACATGCAACAATGTTGTTTTTGTCGAACCGATCCGATCCGATTCGATTCGATTCGAGATACCATAACCCCACGCCCGTGCGCCTTCTAATTGAATTGCATTGCATTTCATTGAATTGAATTGAATTGAATTGAATTGATTTTCGGTTAGGCTTTGTCCGTCTAATTGTTGCATTTACATGCGGCGGGGGCATGGCGAGGGGTATGGATATTTTAAAAGCATTATATACACAAGAATGAAATTAAAACAAAAGTGGGGGCGAAACAGCAGCATTTAAAACGTAATTATGGCATGTTGCAAGCAAAGGGTTGATTAATCAACACAAATGCCGCACACGTCGCAGAAACGCAGAACGTGCAACAATCTGACAATCGAGTGCCAGGGCAGAATTTGGGGGGAACCCCATTTCCTTCATTGTTTGAGTCTCGTCTCTGTGTTGGAGTTATTTTTGGGGTTGTTTCCCTGGCGGGCAAATGAATGCACGAAATGTGATTGATGCTCAGCCGCTTTTTTGGCCACTCTTCTCATCATCCACTGTTGTCCTTGGTGTCTTTGATCTATGACCATTGAAACAACCACCACACCAAATACTCCGCCACCTTGGCTACTGTTGAGTAATTGATTTTTAACACACATGACTCCCCAAAACGTAGCCCCCAAAAAAAGTGGACCTAGTTCATGTACATGTGCCAAGGCATAATTTCAATGTCGCGGCAATTCTTGTAATTTCTCCTTAATTATACATATATACACACTTAAGTTCGCATTAATTATTGTCACTGTGAATTCTCATGAAATCTCTCCCTTTCATTCTTTTTCCCCCTCTTGGAAAAACTGGCCGGGATTTTGCCTACTCAGCAAAGTTTACGTACAAACAATTACAGCAACGCGGCAGAGCGCAAGAACTTTAACATGAAAATTAGGGAAATTTCAAATACTCTTCAAGGGAATTTTTATGATTAAAAAGTAGAGGGATTGTACACAGAAAAATTAACAAAAATATATATTTTTCTAGGAAAATAATATTATAATCTGGATTAATAATCTTCTTGATATTTATTCTTGAGTAAAAAGCTATACTTTTTTCGCTCAAACAAAATGTATTAATATATAAAAAGCCTCTTCGAATTCTTATAAAAATATATACGAATTTTTTCGAACTCATAACATGAATAATAATAGTAGAATATAATTTTAGATAAATAGAATCAGATAAACTTGACTGATTCGGGATCAAAATTCGTACTAATTATATTTTTTAATGACTTCAATAAGAAAACGATAATAAAAATATATAAACAAAATTATTTCCTGTGTAATCCCCGTACTGTATTTATATAATACCCTGTCTAGAGTATCTAATCTTCTGTATGACATTGACTGACTTACATATTTCGTTTTTATTCTGTTGTATTTATGGGGAAACGTGTGCAGAAACTTTTCCACTTACAAACAATTCACAAGTAAAATACCTTGACTTTTGCTGCCCATGGAGAATATGGGCGGGGGGTCTACTACTATTTTTTTTTCTTGGAGTTTGTGAGGAGGAGGAAATGTCTAGGGCTATGACTGTGCCATTACCAAGGCTCCGGCAGCATATTGCAAACACACACACAAATTGTTGGAAAATAAAGTCCAAGTACGCCAGCAACATAAACAGCAGCAGCAGCAACAACATCCGCCAGAATGGCAAACTGAGCATCAGTTTAAAGATACTTTTCGACATAAGAAGCGTGGGTGGGCGTGTGCATTCAGCAGACAAGACCCAAGACCCTTCACTCTAACCCCCTGCAAGTCGGCTGTCTAAATACAAACGAGCGATTTGTATTTTGCTAGTTGGCAACGGCAACAGCTACTTGGAGTCATGGCAACATCTGCTCAGAGTTTATTTTAAATAATCACACTCACCGTAAGTGAGAAATGAGGAAGCTGGTATCAAGAATCAAGGATAAGTGGGTATTCCAAGTTGGAACAGCGTGAAAAAAAAAATGCAGTTAATGAAATTACTTGACTAGGCTTACACACCTCCCTTTTGGCATTTTATTTCAGTGTAATAACCTAATTCCACGGTACTATATTATTCATTTGACTGCACCGACAACCGACAGGAATTTGATGGAATTTCCTGTAAACAGGCAAAAGCTGCAGCACACAGAACATACAGAGAAGGGGACCAGGACCAGACACAAGACAGACAAAACTCGTATAAACAGGCTTATGAGCTGCTTGCCGGGAATTGAAGGAAGGTCTATATTGGCTTTCCCCAAGTCTTGTTGCTCTTTGTTGTTGCTCTACGTTGCCTTTGTTGCTATTGCCATTGCCGGTTAAACAAACAGACCAAACGCCACCACAGACAATCAGAAAGGCATTCAGCCAGAGAGAATGCCGAACACCAGCAGCAAAGCATAGCAAAAACACAGAAGGACAAACATATGCAAAGTTTTATTTTTCATTTAAACATCTTAATTTTTATACATATTTTAGTAAATATCTGGCATAAATGGTAAATGTTTATAGCAAATCAAGAGTGACAAAGAACTTGAGAAATTGCTTACTTGATTTGGGCAAGACTTTTCCATAAAAGCATTGAAATTCTATTTGTTTTCGTAAAAAAATAAATGGAAATCTATGAATTTTTAGTCTGAGAATTAAAGTTGAATGGAATTTACCCATCAATTCATTATTGAATAAATGCTTTTCTAATATTGAGGCATTTTCATTTAGAAAATCTATATACAGGTAATTTTTGTGGGAAATTTTAAATTGTATTTTCACGAATAAAGTTTTCATTTTATTTGTGAATAATTCCTTGAATTACCGGTGAATTCATTCATAATTCGTGTTCGTGAAATGTTTGTATGCACATTGGTGAATGCATTCATATTTATGAATCTATACTTATACTATTTATATTATATTATTACTGGATTAATATTGGCTTATCTATATTTGGTAATTATTTATTATGGTGACTTCAAATTGGTTATAAATACAATATTAAAATAATTAAACCATTTTTTGTGAGTTTATATTAATAAATTTCATAGTTGAGTGTTTTAAAGTGAGTTTTAATTCGCAAAAGCATTAATAATAAAATTTAAATTTAATATACAACATATTGCTGAACTTAAACATGGTTACAAGTAATTAAATATTATTACAATTAATTCCCGAATATAAACCAAGTAAACAATGTTAAAAAAAAAACTCAAATCATAAATTCAGCATTTTAATATTTGAATGCTCCATAATATACTCATAAATCTGATGAATTTTGCATAGGCCACAATTGATTTGCATATTTCATTCGAGAGCCCGCAAAATACTCAACAACGAGAAAGATGGCCCCAAAAACGATTCGACAGTGAATTCTCTGGGTGATTCAGTTGGCATTTTGCGATCTTAATTGATGGCAATTTGTGATTCCGCCTCGGTCTGTCTCTGTCTCTGAGCGAGGGAGAGAGATGGACAGATGGCTGGCCGGGCCATTAACACATTTTAATCTGCCGTTGGGCGAATGGCTTTTGTGTGGTTTGGAGGAGGTGCGGAGCGGTGTTCATACTTCGTATACGTATTCGTATTCGGAAGCTGGGAGCTGGGAGCTCCTCTGGGCCCCAAAAGCTGGCGCTCAGTCGCTCTTAATCATCAGCATAAGCAATAATGGGAAACAATTGCCATCTGCCGGCTGCCTTTTGCCGTTGCTGTGTTGCTGCCACAGAAATTGCTGAGCTGAGGCACAAACTTTTATTGCATTGCCATGTCAACAGTCGGGAGCAAAAGCAAAAGCAGCAACAATAAAAGCAGAAGCAAAAGCAACAGCATCGCCGGCAATTGCAATCTGTGTGTGTGCCATTGCACTTAAAATGCGAATCCGAATCCAAAACCGACTGTGAATGTGAATGCGAATTGTGACGCAAAATGAAGCTACTTGTGTGCCACTCACAGATACAGATATCGCCAAAAAATCAGTGATGTCATTCAGGTTACTTCAAAGAAAATAGATTATTGTATCCAAAGCACTTTTGAAGAATATAAAAGCATAAAAATAGGAAAATATTTAAGATTCATTCAATTCAAATAAATTAAATGATTAAAGAATCCTTTAAGCCAAAAAATCAAATCTTACTTAATAAATTTTTATAATTAGCAAAATGTGCGGCTGGAAGGAAATCCCTTTTAAAAAACCAAAAATTATTAATCTTAAAAGAAAAATTATTAATCTTAAAAGAAAAATTTTACCAGCACTGTGGCAGACACAGATACTGTTGCAAACTGCGGCAGTGGTGATGGTGTAGCTGCCGCTGCAGCATGCCACATTCAATTAGTGCAACAACATATCCTGCCAGCAGTTGATGTTGCTCTCTTCCACGGCAGCCAGCAACAGCAGCAGCAGCCGTTGCAGACTCCACAGCCTGGAGTCCGGAGTCCGGAGTCAGTGCTACACTTAATTTTATTCATTTGACAGTTGCAGCACAACGTCTCTACACGCACACACAGCCAGAGACACAAAAGCATGGGGCACATTCGAATCGCTGCCACACGTTCAGCAGCAATTAAGGTCATTCAAGGCAGCAGCAGCAACAGCATCAGCAGCAACAACAAAGGAAATACTTTTTAATTATGACATTTTATTGAGTGAACATTTATGCAAAAATGACAAGACCTTTATTCTTACGTGCTGTCCACGATCGCGTGAGGGTTTGAGCGACTTTTAATGAGCGGGTTAACAGGGTTGAACGAGTTAACCCATTGTTGAAGAATTTTTTACAATAAATTGTGGGGGGAGTGAAGACAGTTTTTACCAAAACTCAAAGGGAATATAAATCAGAGGTCTTTCATTGAAGGAGTGGAAATTGCTTAAAGTCGTGTTCGTCGCTTACAGAAATGACCAAAATTTTATGTTAAATATTGGGAATACATTGTTTTATTAAAATTTTTACTAATAATTTTTCCTTTTTATTTAAGTAAGCTTTGTTTAATAATTCTCTATGAAAAATATAAACAAATTATAATAAAAATGTACTTTTAGTTTAATCCATTTAACAACGTAATTTATGCTAGACTTAGAGTATAAATAAATTTGTGTGGTCCCTTTTAATTATAACAATCAAAGGTAATTTAATTAAACAAAATTAAAATAAAACCCCATACCCTTAAAACCTTTTATTAAGCATTTTACTACCAAAAATCCCTGCCAATGTCCCATCAACTCCAATTAAGTCAAATAGAAATTCATCTCGCTCATCGTAGCGTTTGTCCTGCAATCAAATTGACACCCCAGATCACTCTTCCGAAGAGGAATTTAATTTGGGAAAAATACATTTTAGCCCAGAGCTCGAGCCCTCATGCATATTTCACACATTTTAAATGTCGCAAAGCGCATAAAAATTCCATAAATACGCTAATGAAACACATGGCTATGAAAACACACACCGACCGACATCAGCAGACAAGAAAAATAACTGAAAAAGGAAGCAGCAGAGTTGAACAAGGAAAAGCGAGCAAAAGAGTTGCAGCAAGAGGGTCAGACCACCCAGGCGGTGAGGGTGGTGGCAGCACAAACCCCCCTTTTCGCCACTGCATTTTCATTTTATTTCCATTTATTTCAATTTCTTTCAGCATTGATTCTTCTTTTTTATGTCGTTTTCTTGTTTGTTTGCCGAGATATATGTACATTTATGGGCAAACACAAAAACGGAAACAATTTTAGCTGGGCGCCTGTGACTTTTGAATGCATTCGAAATTGGCAAATGGCAGTGTAACGATAACTGTATCTGTATCTTTATTCGAATCTGCATTTGCAGCCTGTCTGGAATATTTGGCTTTTATGCAACCATTTAACAAACACACATCATAAAAATTCAATTCCATTCTGTGTTTACGTCGACTCCAGATGATATTGCTTTTTAATTGCGGACACGAGCGGAAATTGCTTTCACAAGCACAGAATGGGGAATCAGAATCGTATCCACATCACACACTCAGTCACTCTGCCAACCAACCAAATGGATACAACGACATTTTCCTGGTGGGGGAAGGGGGTCGAGGAAAACCCAGGGAAAAGCGGGTTGATTTGGTGCAAAACTAGCTGCGCTGCGGAAGTGCGTTGATTGCAAGGCTGAGCTCAGCTAGCTCCTTTTTGCCATTTGCCTGACCTCAAAAACTTTGACCTTTTTTCCTCCGCCAAAGCAGTTTATTCTCGTGTTTTTGTTTCGTTTTTAATTGCACCACATGCGCCATGCAATTTATAATTGGAATCAACTCCAGCACACCACCAGCCACCCACACTTGCAAACAAATACACTGGAAAAATTATAAACAAAGCAATGGGAGCAAAATTGGAAATATTAAAGGACATTAAAAGAAAAAAAATTGTTCTAAGAAAAGAAAATATAAACAATGAAATATATAAAATACATATTTATTTATTACCATTAAAAGTCTGTTTAATTGAATACTAATGTTGACAAACTTATTTAAACATTTTGTGTATATGTTAAACCCATAAAATATAAATTATATAAATATGTTGTCTTTAAATATAAGCAAATAAAAATTTAAATTTAAACATTTACTTATTATTTTTACAAAAACGTTCGAATTATTTCAAGTGTTTTCTGACATTTCCCTAAACCCCGTAATTAAAATCGCGTTACCCTGGTTTCTCTCGTAAATTTCCTAAATTTCTATTTGAATTTCAAGCTTTATTTTCTGCCAGTGTGCCAGAGCGAGCAGGCGCGCTCTCATTTAATATGAAAGTCACAGAATGTGAGCTAATTGAAAACACTTGCAATATTTATGAGCCGAGCAACATGTTGCAAGGCCACTTGACTCTGCCCCACAGAGAGAGAGAGAGAGAGAAAGCAGCAGCAGCACAGCTGGCAACATGTTGCCAAGCTAATAAAACAACAAAATGATTTTATTATAATGGATTTATAACGCAAGCCAAGAGCAAACAGGCTATTAGACAGAGCCAGGGATATACATAGAGGGAGAGAGCCTGAGTAAAGAGGAAAAGAGAAAGTCAGATGGTGCAACAGAGAGAGAGACTCTGAGGGACCGGAGATAAATGCACTTTTGAATTGAGACGCAAAGGCGGCAGTCCATTAAGCGCAATGTTGTTGTCATCATTTAATGCTTTTGTTGCCATCTTTACACTGATCAGGAAATTTATAGGTTTCCAATCATTACAAGTTTTATTTTAAAAATCACATGATAATGATAACAGATTGATTTGTTATTTATTTGTTTTGTTTATCTTTTTTCAAATGTTTAATGTTAAAGTTTAAAAAAATTATTCAATTAAGTTATAATTATTTTAAAAATTGAAGTTTATTTTGTTTTTGCTCTGCAAACAGCTGATCGACTTCTTTTGTTTTGCTCTGACCTAAACATAAGCAACTTCCCTTCAAAACAAAAACAATCGATCAGCTGTTCGCTCTCTTCAATGGTCCTTAACGGCTGAGAAAAAGTGAAGCTTTTTGTGTGAAAAATTGTTAAGGCGGGTCGGGAAGCTGGATGAGCTGGTTGATAATCTTAAGCTCATTTCGTTTGCTCTGAATTTCTTATCTTATCTGTAAGATATGCAAAAAATTAAAATATCATAAATAAAATAAAATACAATAAAATATTTATAAAATTTAAAACTTAATTAAATAATTTTTTTAACTTTAACATGAAACATTAAAAATATAAAAGTAGTTATTGTTTGTCAATATTTAAAAGTGAATCTCATTTTCTGGTTCCTTCTAAAGTTTACCTTTTTAGATGCATATAGAACAGTGTTGTTCCTCACCTCACCTTTTTTAATCATATTTCTTTCAGTGTATTTGTGAGAGCAATTTCAGCTTTGCGTGTGCGCATTTGCAGCTGATGTTGCCACTGCTGCCCGTTGTTGTTGTTGCTGCTGCTGCTGCTGTCGAGTCTGCAGCATAAATGGGCCCCCACAGCGTCTCCTTAAGTGGAGATATTTATAATAAGTTTATTTGCTTGTACTCGCCAAGGCAACGTGGAACGAACAACAACAACGAAGCCGAAGGGAACTAAGGACGACCAACAACCAGAGCGGCTGCAACACCGGAACAGCCAACATGCAACATGTTGCCGCGGCTGCTTGGGATGTTGCCCAGCTTGTTTGCCGCTGTTGGGCATTCACATTCACAATCACATTCGCAGTTGTAAATTGACGTTTTGCGTTAACGACCGAAAACGTTGCCGTTTGCCGTCGTCATCATCGTCATCGCGTTACGTTGCGTTGTTGCGTCGGTTCAAATCCCATCAGCAACATCATCAAAGAAACAAAACAGAAAAGAACCTAACAGAACGCTCGTGTTTCCGTGAACTCTTTTCATTTTTTTGCTGGCTGGGAAGTAAGGCAATTTTCGTGTGTGTGCGCAGCCAATCTGAGTGTAAAGGCAGCAGCATCTCATCATCGCAGAAGCGGCATCATCCGCACCCCATGCAACGCACAATTTGTTTTGAATTGCAGCCTCAAAACATGATTTCATTTATGCAGAGATAAAAAAAAAATACAACTCAAGTGGATTTCTTTTAGGTATTTTGGGAATAATATATTAAGCGAAAAAAGATAAAGTTTTTATTTTTAATTAAAGAATATTGACGGAATAGCTAGCTCGGATTTTTGTGGGTAAAGGAAGACTTAAATAAAAAGTTATTTATGAAAATTTAACCAATTTGAATTTCGTGAAAATTCTTCTATGATTATTATAATCAGAAAACTGTATAGAATATTATTAACTTAGATTAATTAACATACTAAAAATAGCTTCAAGTCTTTGCATTTTCTTTACAACAAATTTATATTATTATAGTATAAATTACTGAAATTGAAATGTTTTAAATCCAGATTTATTTACATAATCACAGTTAATATATCTTAAATGTGAGCTGTGCGTCCTAAAAAAAAATCCTTTATAAAATGGTAAAAACTACCTTCAGTTCCCTTTAATATTTTGTGATAAATTCTGGGTTAATTTTTATACATACCAAGACATAAATGTGTATATATATATTTTTATGCTGAACTTTTTGAGTTTGAATTTTTTAAAGTAAAAGATAAAAGTTGCCTTATTTTCCCCTTGTGCATCCGTGTTTATTTGAAGTGACTTCCTCGTCGTTTCCTCCTAGCTCCCTTCGCTCGCTCATCTCGCTTCTATTCAAGTGTATCTAAATTGCTTCATCTTCGTTTTGTGCAGCAGCAGCAGCATCAGCATCTTGTTGATGTTATTTCTTGTTTCATATTTTCGCAGTTATTTTTAGCATTCTGCCCGCCCTTTTTTTCAATCCCTTTTTGTGAGTGTGTTGTGTGTGCGAATCCTCCTCAATTCAATTCAATTTGCAGCCCGTACAATTTAAATGAGCAATCAGGGCACTCACAGCTTGGCCATTGTTATTGCCGCCGTTTCAGTTGCTATGTCTGTGTGTGTTTGTTGCGACTCCTATTGTTGCTGCCATTGGATGCCCTAATGATGATGCTGGGGGCTTAAACTGTTGCTCCGGCAATCGAAACGCGAATAAGAGTTCATTGGGTTCATCTGACCGCCAGCAGATTAGGTTCCCGGGAAAGCCACAGCATCAAAACAGCATACAAAATTTAAAAAAATTGAAAAATTTCCTAATTATAGATTGCTATCATCAGTCGTTAGCTGGAAATTGCTAATAATTGATTCTACTGGGTGTGCAAACATTTTATAATTAATTTTCTATGTTTAAAAATGCTTTAAATAATTTAATGTTCAATTAAATAGAATTGGAATCATTATCTTAAATTTTAAAATATTTTTTCTAAGAGGTCTAAACTGAACTTTATAATTACACTGAATTCCTGATTAAATATTTTGAACTCATCAAATAAATATTTTGTTGGTTATAAAATAAATTTATAAATTAAACCCTAATTATTTTGAATGCTTATTAAACTCAATTAATTGATAGGAACCCTTCTTAAATGAATAATCTGTAATTTCATCAATTGTTATTTATGATAATCACTGGAATTTCATTTGCTTTACCAATTGAATCCAAATTAATCATTCGCGAATATAGAATTCGCGATAAACCAAAAATAAACGACAATCAAGCATTCATGGCCATGAGTAATTGGCCTTATCACAAGCATAACATCGCCCCATTAATAATCGCACCCTTATAGCTAATTGAGCCGTCGCCCCTCTTCGTATAACTTATAATTATTAAAAAAAGAATAATAATAATAATAAAAAAGCACGCACACACTCACGTTGCTGACTAACAACAAATTGAATTACGACACATTCCTGCAGAGACAATGAATGGCTTTTGTGTGTGCGGTGACCCAAAGCGACGTTCTCAGGAAATGAAATTATACACCAATTATTGCCAACAACGGCAAACGGTAAGAGCAACAGCCACCAAAGCAAAAGCAAAAAGCTTTTAAAGAAATTGGAAAGAGGCAGCAGCCAGCCGGGGTGGCTCGTGGCCGTTCAGAGACTCCGCTCGAAATGTGAACGAGCGAGAGCGGTGGATATGGCAACGAAATCTCAATAATTAATCAAATAATAAATCTCGGTGAGCAATTAAGAGGAGAAAGACAAAGCCAGCGAACCGAAAGGCCGAAAGCAATAAAAACCATTGAAAAGCCGTTGGCTCAGCATTAATTAGCGCTAAACGCCGTCGCAACACACAACATCGTCAAGCAGCAGCAACAGCAGCAGCACGGCAGCAACATGAACTCCCTGAGAGCAACAGCAACAGCCGCAGCAGCATCCGCCGCCAACTTATTAAAGTATGTACATATAACTCAATTATAGAGAATTAAAAACAAACTCACACAGCCAGCGAACGTCGGCAATTTGCAATGCAAAAGATATGCACTGGAAATATTTAAGGATATTAAATTTAAATAAAAATTGAAATTAAAGGACTTTTTTAATCATAAGAGAGGAGCATTAAGTATATTTTATATATTAAAAAATGTATTTTACTTAAAATTATGGAAAATATCCCTAGGATATCTTACTATCTTAAGCAAGCCAGGCTTTGTCAAGGTCCTGAAAACTGGGTAAGACTGCTCTTAAGATACATTCTTCTTCCTTTAATAAAGAGAATCTTGTCTTGAAATAAATTTCACTCATCATCATAACTCTCTCAGAAACAGATTTTCAAAGAACAATTTTTTAATAACAATTATAAATATTGATTTAAAAAACATATATCTTCAGTATCAATAAACTGTGCATAAAATGCATATCCACCAAAAAATTAAAGCCCAACCCATTTCCCTTGGTGTACCACGGATAAACTGAGACGCTGCGCCCAGGCAGGCAGCAACAATCAAAGCAATAAAACACATTCAGCATTTAATAATCATGCCAACAACGACGAGCCCAGAGAACGAGCAGAGGGAACACAACCATCAAACAGCCGTTCGCTTCGTTCCGTTCCATTCTCACTCGACAAAAACTCAAACTCAAAGATACGCCACGAATGACGCTAGCAACATGTTGCTATGCTTGGGGCCCCCAGCCTGTCCGAAATTTATGAGCGCTTCTCGGCATTCAAACACAACAACAACACACCGAAAGCACGTTCAACGAGATACAATTAAGCCGTAATGCATATGAAAATTTGTGTTTTATTGCCGTGCGTTATGTTCACGTGCGCGGCAACTGTGTGTATATATCTATCTATCTCTATCTGTGTGGGGCTATAGCATAGCTCGCATCCGTATCTCTCTGCGCACCATAATTGTAATTATAGTAATATGTTTTATGATGGTTCGTTCTCGTTCCTCGTTTAGCAACCCCCGCACTCACACAGACATAGAGACAGAGGCAGAGACAGTGTCTGCGTTTGGCCGAAATGTATCTAGATACATAATTGCCACATTCAGTCGTCGTTAAATAGTTGCACGGCGCAGTTCACACACAAGAGTAGCAGCAGCAGCAGCACAAGCAGCAGCAGCAGCAGCAACAGCACAAGCAGCAACATTAGCAACAATCATCGTTGTTGTCGTCGTCGTAGCCGTCGTTTCAGTCGTCGTCGTTTTCGTGCTTTATAGCGCTCGCACTCACAAGTCGCTCAGAATCGCTGCCGTCGTGGTCGTGGTCGGTATCGGTATCGGATTCGTACTCGGTAATCCAGTTTTCCCCCCTCTTGAGACACTTTTCGTCTGTTTTTGGCGTTCACATTTTTGCCGGTAAATCGCGACTTCCCCCTAACAGACTCTTATTCAATTAAAGAGCCAAACGTTAAATATTAAGAAGCAAGAAAAAAAATTATTATAATTAGCCATGAGGCCATAGAAAAGAATGGGACTGCTGGTGGTAACTCAACTTGAACTGAACAATCGACCCCCTCAGTGTACTATTTTAATTAAGTGTGTGCCGCCGCAACAACAACAACAACAAAAGCAATAATAACAATAATAACAACAACCATAACAACAAGTCACGCATGTGTATCTGTATCTGTGTATCTCTCAGTGTGCCGCTTTTGTGTCCATTAGTCACACATGAAACTAATTAGCATTTCGTCGTCTGTTTGTTATTGTCGCGTTTGCTGGTCAAAAGAATTAGCGCGGGTAAACGGGGCAACGTCAAGCGCCATTATGCGATATCCCCCCTTCTCTCTCTATATATGTATATACAATATTTTTTTCGGGTATTTATATATTGGTCTGGGATTCTTTCTTCTTTTTGCTGCTAGTCGATTTTTGTTTTTATTTACGCGCCCCTCATTTCTTTTATGATTTTTCGCTTGGCATTTCCCCATTAATTTGTTTATTTTGTGTGCGGCGACGCGTCGCTTGATTCCCACCGTCGGCAATCAGCAATCGAGTTTATAAGACGGGCACAACATGGTCAGCACAATTAACCAGCTCATCATCAAAGCCGAAACAGCAGCAATATCAGCACAAACACACACCGCACACAGCACAGCACATCAGCAACATCAACGGAATTATTAGCGACAACAAAAAAAATTGAATGTCACTGAGAAAACTTTTAGATTTTCTAGAATATAAACTCTCTCTAAGAAATGATTTGAAAAATGAATACTTTTAAATTTGAAAAATATTGTTAGAACATATTTTGAGCTGTTGGTTTACAAGAAAGTTAATATAAAGCTCCAAATAAAATATATTTTTGTAAAAAACAAAAGATAATTTCAAAAAAAGCAACTTAGATCTATTGTCATCTTTAATATTTTACTCTTTTTTAAAGAGACTATTAGTCTCAGACTATATAATTTCCTATTTTCTTTCACCTTTAATATTTGACTCTTTAAAAATAAATATTTCATGTCTTAAAATTTTTTAAAAAATTTTAAATTTGTACCCATTAAAATCAAATTTAAAACTTTAAAATTTCCTTTCAAAACTCATTTAATTTCAACAAATAAAGTTTGATCTTGATAACCCCTATTTTCTTAAGAATATAAGGTATTTCCAAGATCCCTGCTCTCATTTTTCAATAAACAACTTCTGCTCTGCACATTTTTCTTGCCGTGTAAGCACTTCTGCCTATTGACGCTAATTGCTGGCTGGCGTATCTGCAAGATACTTTGGCCGCTCACACCTCACCGCCATTGTGTGTGCTTCGGCGTCGGCTTTTCTGTGCTGCGTATTGTGTGTGTGTTTGTTTTTGGTTTTTTTCTTGCAGTATTTTTCATTTTTTTTTATTTTTTGTTATTGGAGGTTCGCACGCTCTGGACAGTGCGGCAATTTGTCAACGCGAGGCGTTCGCTGACAGGTTACGCAGCCGCACTGCCGGCAATTGATTTTCAATTCATTTTATTTGGCACACACACACACACCCCGCTGGCTCTCATAAATAAATTATAAAGCAGCAGCAGCAGCGAGTGCAAAAAAGGAAATTTTGCATTTACATTTTCATTTTGGATGGAAAAATATTTCAATTACTCAATTAAATTCGTTTGGACAAAAACATAAAGGTGTTATAAATAAAGCATTAATTTGGCTCAGTGTGTGAATGTGATTGTGAGTGTTATGAATGTGATTGCGAGTGTGATTGTAACGTAATTGAAGTCCACTTTATGGTCGGCCGTGTGTTCGTTTCCCATTAATTACGCGGCCAGGCCATAAATGCTGTCGCTGCTGCTCACTCGCTCATATTAATAATAAATAAGTAAAAGTAAATAAATAAACTATATAATGGATATAAAACGCTAAGGCTGCCATTTAAGTGCCGAAAAGTTCAAAACAACCAGCTGAAAAGCTTAAAAATATATACATATATATATTTAATGTTTAATGTAAAGCAAAACAATTAAATCGAGACCCAGTTAAGCAAAAAGCAGTTTAAAAATAATAATAAACAAATAAACACAAAAACCAAAGTGAATTTAATAATGTGACCCTCAGTAAATTTTTTGCCATTTCACTAAGCTAATTGTTCGGTCAGTGCCGTCGGTATTTTGTCACAAAAAAAAAAGATTTCCTAAAATGTCACACAAAACTATATAATACATTTTCGAACAATTTTAATTTAGTTTTTGCCAGGAATTAGCCAAGCAATTTAAATAAATACACACAATGTAAAGCTAACAAATGTTTTCACTTGTCTATTGGTCTTACAAAGAAGAGAAAATGCAACAATCATATATATACTTAATATATATATTTTGAGTTAAGCGCATTTGGCAAATTAAATATTTCGCCACATTTTCAATATTTTAACGAGGCCAAAACATACGAATTGATAAATGAACACACAGAGACACAAGAGTGTGAGGCAAGAGATCGCGGCCCATAGGCTTGCACAATGAAATACAAATAAATTTAATTAAATTACAAAAGCATTATGCAGATAGAAGCGAGACGAGACAATGGCCTGCCAATTATGAAACCAGAACGCATTTCGAAAATAATTAAAAATTAAATAAATGAACGACGTGCAGCTAATGCTGAACAAAAAAACCAAACAACACGAAAAAAGGCCAGCCAAAATACATTTAAAATTAATTCGCAAAAGCGCAAAGGCAAAGGCAAAACAATAATCAATAATTGTCAATTGGCTTGGCTAATGAATTAATTACATTTATCTCTTACTCTCTCTGTCTCTCTCGCCTTTGTCTCTCTTTCTTCTTTCATTTGTCAATTATTTTGTATCGTTTATTTTATTTTTATATATTTTTTTGTGTGGCATTTTGCGCTGCCTTTTTTTCTGGCGAGCGGCGACCAAAGGCAATTTAATTAGGGAAAGTGGATTAATTTGCAACTCGTTAGACTAATTAAGGATTATAATCAGCAGAAGCAACAGCAGCAGCAGCAGCACACAAACAACGAGCCATGTAAAACGTCAGCGAAAAGGATAACAAAAAAGTGAAAAACAAAAGGAAAAACCAAAGGAAATTAAACTGTATAAAAAAGCACAGTGCGCCCACACACACACACACAGCATAAGAGGTGACCTTTGAAAGCCAACTATAAATAGATTGGCCATAAAAGGCGTTTACCACGAAACTACAAGGAGAGTGAAAACAGTGAGAATCGTTTAATTGGATTTTGGATACCAACACACCGCCACCAAGAACAACATCACTCATACGCCCGAGTGGCCCCCTCACAGGTGAGTTTGTGAGCGAGTACTTTTCCTTCATTTCAGGGAATTCCTAGAAATCTCACTAAAAAGACAGGTCAAAGCCTAGGGGCTGATAAGGTATTACAAACGTAGGCTTGCCGGATTCTAATCAATACCTTGATTACCTTTGATTACCTTACCGGGTCACACGTGTAATTATTTGTAAATACATAAACATTTATTCGGACACAAAACGAAAAAAGAAAAGTGAATTTCAGATTTCCTAGAAACTATACTGTTTATACACTGATAGGCAGCTGTCGACCCTTGAACTAAAAATTAATCTCAATTAACAATTATAAAAATGTAAGCGTTTGCTATTCTTTTTTTTTTAAGAACACAATGTCTCTTCTTTATAAATAATATAAATTTAAATATAAATAATAAAAAATAATAAATATTATATTGACATCTGGCTTAACTTTTAATTCCCTTTAAAATAACTATCTTAGTCTAGAATATTTTTCTTGTCAATTTGTTGAATATTCAAGTTGACATGCCAAGTTTAAAATGAAAGGGGATTTGTCGCTTGACAAAAACTCATAAAATAGACCAACAAACCTTCAAAATCAGATAAGAATATAGTTAATGCTCGTTATATAGAATATATATTTCTATTTCTATATTTATTTTATACCACATGGAAAGTCCCAAAAATAAATTGACCCATCGAACATGATAAATTACTTAAACTCTTATCACATCAACCCATTTTGGTTCGATGATTTAAATCAACGATATCAAATTAGTTAAATTTCTCTGTAATCACGTTGTTGACATATAATTAATTTCAATTTCATGATGATGCCGCTGCTTTTTGCGGCAAAACTCCACTGGTAAATGTTGTTGATTTTTGGTGCCTGCACACTGATGACTACGTTAAAATGAGCTGCAAAATCGTATTTATTTTGCTGTCCCCCATATTCCGTTTTGCCAATTCCCATTCCCAAGACTCGTCGACGGTGAGCAATATGGGCTGGATCAGCATTTATTACTGGTTTAGTAATCGCAATCGGGGAACACATTGCCCTGACAACTGCTGCAACTATTCGGAATGTAAACAAATGATTACCAGAACCCGTAATAACAAGAATAATAATAATGCTAAAGAGACTGAAAGTATCAATGACTGTACATTTGTTTGAGAGTAAACTCTGGGAATATATATTGTCACAGAGAATGAAAATCGATGTGTTTGGGAGCAATGATGAGCTCTAAATATCTGCTGGGAGCTCTTCCTAAAACATTACTTTTAAAGTTCTGAAAAAGACTGGTATTTCAGGTTATTTTCATTGATGATTTATATATTTTCATGCTGATAAATACATGGTGTTACTTATATATTAAATTTAAATTATTGTAGTTTTGTAATAAGCATTAAATTCAGAAATAAAATACAAGTTTTTATATCAAAATAACTCTGCTAATAAACAATATCAAATCCGTTTTAATTTTATTCTCAAAGCCAAGCACTCATTTTCACCTGGTTTATCATATTGCTAACGACCTAACTAGCCATAATAAATGCCAAATGGAATGTTAGGCAAGAGCTTCGTTTATTTTCCAATTTATTAGCCAGCAGACATTTAATTTCCATTAACTGACTAACAATTATAAGCCCGAAGCTTCGAACTTCTGCGCTTGAAAAGGCACTCACTCGATCTGTGATTGCCTTTAGTTATGGTAATGTTTTTGCTTACACTACAACCAGATATGCCTCACAGATACACTAGAGTCGTGTACATGTGTGCTAATTACCATGCCGAGATAACAAAAACTTAATATGAGTGCAAAACTGGCTTTCTCTTGCCATTTGATATCTCTGGTATCTTTCAGGCAAATTGTAGCCAGTCATCGTCCGAATATGGCCTTTAATTGAGTCATGTCATGAGTATTAGGCATAATTAAAAGGCAATTTCATTCAGAGCCAGGGAAATATGCGTGCGGTGCGATATAAATATGTATCTAGGCATAATATCTAATATCTCTCTGGTGCGGCGCGGCACACACCAGGTTCGCATTACGTACTGAAATTAATTAAATTGTTACTCAAACCGTTCTCTGATTGACTGACACAGACGGCTGACACTTGACGCGATGAATGAATGGATTGCCATGGCATGGAATAGCATGGAAACTGGTCAGTCTGGATCCGCTATATAGCACTCGGGCAGCTATGCGACTGCACAAACAGAACTCGAACTCAAACAGGGAGTCGGAGTCCGGCTCTCGGCCATTTGGCATTTGAATGGATTCCGGCCGCCTCGATTACGCAAAAATGTAAATAGGGGAAAACTATATGCAAAAACAGCAAAAGCATTTGTAGCTCTCATTACAATCATCAAACAACACACACACCGAGGCTGCTGCCTGCATTTTTTCACGCTAATAATGGCAATAATAAACAAATAATGGAAATAACGCAATGGCCATAGTGAAAAGCAGAATGCATAAACAAATGAATCCATTTGAATAATGCCATTAATTGATTCTGCACATTTTTCAAATGCTTAATCATTAAATGAGACTTGGGACTTGGAGAAATTAACAAGAACTATTCTTTAATGTAGAATTGAATGATTGAAGAATCGTAATATTATAATAATATTGTAAGGGAAATCTATATATTTTGTATTTAATAAATTAAAACTATATTAGAAGTAGGAATAACATTTAAATAATTAAACGTTTTTTGAGTTTGTTTTTATTTTCTAACAAACTCAGTTATGATTATGAAGGGGAAATATTTATTTTAAGAATATTTTGAGGGGGGTTTGCTCAGTATTTATTTTAAACTGATGATTATATTTCTGTTGCAGTGTTTTTTTAAATTCCGTAAATATGATGTAGAAATTCTTAATTTTTTTTCTTTCCAGTTTAAATAACCGCAGGGTATTTGATTACTTAATGAAATCTGAAAAAATGATATCGAATAAATCACTTTAAGCCTTTATAAATTCTCAATTATTATTATATTTTATTTATTATAGCCTTTTAAAGCAAGAACTTAATGATCAAATAACCATGTGAATTTACTAATAAACATTTTAATATGCTGCAAAAACAATTTATTAATTAATTCTTTTTAATAGGCCACAAAAACAATTTAATGATTGATTTAAAGTTTAATAGCGAACACAAAAATATATTCAAATCTTATTAGGCCTCTTTAATTAGCACACTGAATCATAAATTATCCATTTTCAATGTGATAGTTAAGGGCCTTTGCTGGCAGCTCTGCTTATTTATTAATTACAAGCTGAACTTTCTTATTCCTCCTTGGACTTCAGTCGGCTCCAGCTCAAAGACCCCAAACACAGTCCATTCCCTCCTCCTCCAAACCCCCCTCTTAACCACCCGGTGACTCCCTAAGAGCAGACACACTCCGTATGGCAAAGGCAGAGCCGCCGCTGCCGCCTCGCTTGATGATGGCAGCCGGCGATTACAGCTCCGCTGATGAGTCACGCAATTAAACGGCGCACATTAATATGAAATGCCAACGGGTTGGCGAAAAGTCTGGGGAGCCACTTACACAGCACTTGCTTATATGGTGGATTTTTATGGCAGCACAAAAAAACGGAAAAGAAAACGAAATACAAATAAACTAGGGAACAGCACAGGACTGGGTTTGAGCTCAGCTCAATGTGAAGCTCTGTGGACAAGTGCTCTGGTTTTATTTTGAATTTTTGTTTTTTTTTTTTGCGACAAAAGTCAAGAGTCGGTTGGGTCCATTTGGAACATTTCTAATCAGGCGGCAACGATTTCCGAGAAATCGAGGCATAAGCCTGGCAAACACTCACTCAATCAAGTCCGCTTTGCGTTGCGTTGAGTGACGCTGTTGCTCGTCGTCGTCATTCACTTGTGCGGACAGTTGAAAAATAAAACTAATTAGCCAGCCAAAGGCTGTGCCAGTCTATAGTCTATATATGTGTGTGCTTGTGCCGCCGTTTGCAATTCAATCAATATCAATTGGCAAATTTGCATTTTGCATTCAGTAACAAGTCCATTTAAGTGCTCGCACAGCGTGCAAATTGGACCGCAAGTCGAGTTTTCTGCAGCCATGTATCCGTGTATCTAATTAATAATTATGACCATTATGAGCCAGTTGGGTTTTTGGCTTTATCTGCGGACCAAATGCAGTCCGGGGGACTGGTTCAACGGCTTCCGCACTTTTGCCAGTTTGGCCAGAAAAGCGACAAACAAAAAATTTATATGTAACTTTTAATTGAAACTCTTTTTTGGCCTGAAAAACGCACACATGCATATGGAGATGTATGTAAATATAGCCGCATACGTGTGCATATGCTCAATTGCTTTCGAAATGCCGATAAAAAAAAAATATAAATAAATTTGCACAGCAAAAAAAAACATATATAAACAATTGTGGGTAGAATAAAAGATAGGTTTTGTAATTGGGATTATGTGGGAGTTATAAAAATGAGACAGATATTTATTAGTAGGAGTATTAGTCCTGAATGTATTATTCAATTATAGAAAAATGTATATATATTATATATTTCTTGTTTTGGATATGTTTTAAACTATTTTCTACAATAAATAATTATAAACTGTTAAATACATTGAATTTTGTGCATTTTATCTCTACAAAATAATTGGATATTTTAATATTCTTGAAAAGAGCAGATCTTTTATGACATTAATTATTATATTTATTAGTTCTTAAGCTTAAAAAATTCTTCAATAATTAATAAAGACATTTAAAAAGCAAAAGTTAAAAAAAATAATACGAAATCTCCATTAATTTAATTTATAACATATTTATAAATTGTATACTCCATTTTAAAATCAACATCTAATAAAAAATTATCTTTTTTTATATTAAACAACTATTCATACAGACAAGTCCTCTTAGAACCATTCCACAAATTACCCTAAAAATATTTTCCAGTGACCACAACTGTACATATACTGCATATATTGGCTATAACTTTGTTTTTTGAACCGAAACTGGCCCGACATCAAATCAAATTGAATGAACGCGGTCCATTACTCTCCCAGTGATTTTGCCAAATGACTTCATTTCATATCAATTAAGTTTATTGTGCCGGTGTCTCTGTCTGTCTGCCCCTACAGAAAAAATAAAAATATATAAAAACGCACGCCGCAGTCACACAGTTACAGAGAGATACGCAGATACACAGATACAAAGATACATTGCCCTGCCCTGAAAAACCGAACGAACCTGATTCATGCGCTTAATTGCTTTGGAGCGTGTGCCGCCTGCCGTCACAAAAATACAAAAAAAAGTAAAGAAAAGAAGTAAAATCGCAGGAGAGAAAAATAAAAACAACAAAAAAATAAAAAGGTATAGTATGAAATCGAATTGTGCACACAAATGGGAGCAGCAAAAACTTATGAGTTCGCCGCTGTAAATGTATCTGTATTTGTCCGCGTATCTGTATCTGCCACGGCAACGGGAACGGCAAAGGCAACGGCAACGGCGACACCGAACGGCGGCTTTCAATAAAAATGACAACAACGCTTTTTGACAGTAGGTACCGGAGAGTAGGGAAACGCTCATAAAATATGCCGGCCGGTCCCGTCCGACCTGGCCACGCCAATCTTTCAGTCACACAGTAGAGTTGTGGGGATGATGAACGAAAGGGAAATTGAATGAGGAAACAAAAGAAAAATGGCATTAAACGAAATTCAAATGGAAAGATCAACTTTGGATACGAGGGGCAGACAGTATCCATCACAATCTATGGATTACTAAGCAGGGCGCAAACATTCCTTTAGATGTCGGAATTGAAAAAAGAGGGGAAAAGAGGATATATCTTTAAAAATTCCCACACTAAAAGGGGTTATATCATTCTAATAATATAAATATTATTCCTATTCTCATTTTCAATATCTTCAATTCTTAGTTTATTAATTATTATTAAATTCTTCTTTTATAGAGAGTATTCTTTTCTTTATAGACAGTATTTAGTTCCAGACACTATTATTTTACAAGCCCTTACAACCTTATTGATTTCCTTAATCACTTGTTTATGCTTTAGATTTAATTAACAGATTGTTTTTTAAGAGGAAAACAAAATATTTTTTAAACACCTCTAACACCTTGACAGACCTATTCAACCTCTAATCACTATTTGTGAATACAATAAATGGAAACTCTTTTAATTAATTGAAAGTTCAAAAATTGTATGTTTTCAATTTGTAAACAAAATGTTTTTGCTAGGAACATTTTAAATTCCAATAAATAGAATAAATAAATAAAGCTATTTTTGCTTAAAAAATATACTCATTGAATATATCTTATTTTTTTGTCGAGAGTTTATGAAACTATATTTGTTTTGCTTAAGTTTTAAATCTCTAAAAAAAAATGTTAAATAAATACAAACGAATTTCCAGCTAACAGATCTTCCCACGAATTCTTTTTCTGAAAACCAATTAATTCCTTATCCCTCCGAAAGCCGGCTTAATTATGTTAATAATATCATGCGATATCGAATAAATGCCATTTTTTTTCTGTCCGCTTATCTCAAAAAATAAAACAAAAAGAAAAACCGAGCCCACAAATTTTTCGTGTGCGCTCATTATAACCCTAATTTCGGTGACCCACAAATGCAATTAAGTTTTGCGATAAAAATAGACATTTTATGTGATTTCCTTTCCATCAAACACACTCAATCAATCAGTCAGTCATTCAGTCCGCCAGTCAGTCAGTTAGTCAATCGGTGAAACTCACCCCCCCAAAAGCTGTGCAATCAATCTTAGATATTGTCGTTCTGGGACGGACTGATGTTGATAAGAAACGACAACGCAATTAGATAGCCGGTCGCAGCGATAAGCGAAGCAAGCTGTTCGCTTTTATTTTTTATGGATCGCCGCCCCAGAGCCGAACTCATAAAAAGACAGCCGCTCTGCTCCGCAAATTGCCCCGCTGGCTGAGCTCAGGTTTCCTCAGAAATTTCATTTATGGCTCGTTAATTAGCTCGGCAAATAAACGATCCCTCGGTGGGGCAAGCAAACACAAACGTAACGTAAAAAGAGCTCAATCATTTTTTTTATTTTGTTTGAAAAACGCGCCACAATCAAATTTTGCAACACACTTTAGACCTGGAAATTTTGCAACACTCTGACAGCAGCTGGAGGTAAGAAAACAGCTGATCCCCCAGTTTCTCGCCGGCACGTTGTCAAGCGCATTTTGTGTTTGGACAAAATAAACAAAATTAGCCGGAAAAGTGCGTTATCTTCTAGCCTAAACTGTAGTATGTAGTCATAGCAACCGGTGCTTTAGTTGTTTGTTGTTTGATTAACAACGTTCTCTCACATTCTCGTTTTGCAGCTAAACAAAAAGCTGATAGAAGAACCTAAGAAGAGGCTTAAAACAACAAATCGAAAGTATCTTCTAGAAGAAGAACCTACGCAAAAGTATCTCAAAGTTGCCACTGAAAAGGAGAAATGAATCATAAAAAATATCTGCCAAGTTAAAATAAATAAAGGAAGCTAGGAAAAACAAAGACAAATAAAATAAAGCAAGTATAAATAATAAATTGCTACTAAAAAATAAAAAGACAAGAAAAAACATAAAGCAAGTATAAATAATAAATTAAAGCAACTAAAAAATCCCTATACTTAAAAAAATAAAACAAGAAAAAAAGTTTATAGAAAAAATATTTATATATAAAAATATAACCTTAAAAACTCTAAATTTTCATGAAAATAATGTGAAATCTTGTTCAATGAATGAAAATCTATAATTTTTGCTATAAAAAATAAAAATATTTTTCATGTTTATATCATAGCAAACAAAATGAATCAAGAATAAATCAAAAATCCAAGACTAAATCTTTATAAAGAGCCAAAAATAAAAAATCTGACTGACATTAAATATTTAATTATAATATCAAATAATTCAAAAATAAATACAAGAAAAATATCATCATAAATTCTCCAGAACCTAAATATCAAATACCCAGGCACCATGACCATCGAGATCGACACCCAAAAGATATGCGAGCAGCTGGAGGGCACTGATCGCCGTCAGAAGACCAAGGCTCTGGAGGAGCTGCGGGAGCTCCTGGAGAGCACCAACGAAAACCTGAGCACCGAGGAGATTGCCGCCAGCTTTGATGAACTCTACTTGCACCTCTTGAAGTCCTACGACGATCGCTTCGAGAGCGTTCGCGATAATGCCGTTCAGGCGGTGAATGCTTTTCTGAAGCGCCTGCCTCCCATGGATTTTCATCTTCTAAATGTGGTCTCCACTTTGTCCGAGCGCATGGGGAAGGCCGAGACAGTGGAGCCGAGTGAGGAGATTCGCCTGCTTTACATTGGCCAACTGCATTTGATGATCTGCCAGTATGCAAAGATGGGCAATGTGGGCGTTTTCCGGGAGTGTTATCCTCAGGTGACCAAAGTCCTGATCAAGTCCATCAAAGATGACTATCCACTGGTGCAGCGTGAGGGATGCGCTACTTTTGTCGATCTCGCCAAGGTGGCTGACACCCAGGAGCTGCGTCCCTTCACCGAGGGTCTGGCCGTGGCTCTGTATGGAATGCTGAATCACAAACATGCCCCGGCCAGGATCTCGGCCGTTGAGGCCATTGGTAGGCTGAGTCTTCACATGGATGCCAGTGCCGATAGCATGCGCAGGCTCTTTAACGAGGTCTCTCCCCTCCTGATGGACACCATGCCCCTGGTTCGCCGTGAAGTGGGTCAGATGGGTATCCTTATGCTGCTGGAATTCCTTGATCGTTATTCTTTTTTCGAGAGAATTCTGCCGCTCGTGTTGTGCTGCCTAAAAGATGATTCCCCAGAGGTCTTGAGTCACATTTATCCACAGTGGTTGAAGTGCGGGAAACTGTATTATGAGGAAAATGAAGCCGAGTTGAGCAAGCAGGAAATAAGTGATCTTCCAGTGGAAAATTATCCAAAGAATGTGAAGCGCCCCACTGTAGGATGTCGCGGCTTGGTCCAACGCTCGTTGAGATTATTGACATTGATTACCCGTGAGACTAGTGATTGGAAGGATAATGTGCGTTTACACTCCCTGAAGCTTCTCTATCAATTTGTCCTGCATGCCGAATCGGCGATGACAGCCAAGTTCTTTGAGATTTACGGGGATTTAGCCCATGTCTGCATCGATCCCGTGGCAGAAGTGGCTGCCGAAGCTGCCAAGGTATCGGATTTGCTGGGACGCCTATTAATGTACGAAGCCTGGATTGATCATGGTTTTGATGGTTTGGAACGTAATGCCAGGGAGTCGTTTATGAGATGTTTCTACTACATGTTCACCGCAGCCTTGGGTGGCACTTATGAGCAACTGATGAAGATAGCTAAACTGCTTCGATGCACCGATTACTCGCACACCTTGAAGCCAGGTTTTCAGGTGTATATAATCAAACTTCTGGATACCCTGCTGGATAAATCCCTAAAAATCAATGCGGGTCAGGAGGAGCTGCAGGATCTCTACGAAAATGTATATGTGAGTGGCATCAAAGTGAATGCTTTACAACATTCCCTCTCCCAAGATGTCAGCCAGGGAAAACTCCTCATAGAAAGAATTGCTCAACTTGAACAGATTTCGGTGGGAAAACTGCATGAACGTTGGTTTCATTTGGCCCTGCTGGATGTGGAGAATCTGGATGCTTCACTGGAGGACACTGCTGAGCCTGTAATGCTGCTGGATGGCTTGATAAATATTTGTCAACTGCGAGCCACCTATATGACGGATCTCATCAAGAAAGTCCTGCTGGTCTTTGAACATTGCTGCGATAGTGCTCATGTCAAGGTATTTAGTAGCCTGTCGATGGCATCGCTACTTTGGTCAGAAACCATGGGAATCGAACGTGAGCAGAGCACTCAAATACTGGCAGAGTTTGTCACCCAGATTGTGGAACCCTATTTGACCTGGAAGGCGGGTTCCAGTGCCGAGGCCATGAGATCCCTGGCCATGGCCACCCTATGTGCTCTGGCTCAAGGAGCAGAATCGGAGGCAGTGGAAGTCCTGCCATCCTTGGCCAAGCATATGCCTAGCTTACTCGAGGATCGTAATGTAACCACACGTCATTATGCCATCAAAGCTGTGGTTTATTTCCGTGAAATGTCCGTGGAGGATCTGAAGCCATTGGCCTATGCCACCATGCAACGTATGGATGATCCTTCGGCCGGAATACGCAACCTAGCCGCGTTGGCTGTGGGTAAACTAAAGCCCAAATTCAAGGAGGATTCCGAGGAGTCGTCCCAGCATGAGAAGGAAGTCTGGGAAGCCTTTGTGAAGCGCGCCATGGACTTGCTTTTGCTTTACCACGAAAGTCCGGAAAAGGATATCAAGGCAGCGGTGGAGAGAACCCTCAAGGAGCTGGTCCAATCCCATCCAACGGCCTGGGAGGAGCGTTACCAAAGGGCCTTGGCTATGGTCCAGAAGAAGGATCAACTCAGTGAACTCTACAAGAAGTTAACCATCAAAGATGAAGCAGATGCAGTTACTGATACTTAAATAAGATCTTCATTTTCCATTTAAAAAAACATTCTTACATTCTTAAAAGATCTAAAAGTCAATTAGTTTCTTGAAAATTCAAACGTTTAAGCCCATTTCCCGTAATCTATTTTCCTTGTAATTATCTTCCAATGACTTATATCTGTTCGATTCCAAGTACTGTGAATTATTGTAAACAAGAAGCAACGAAACTATAAAGTAAAATCTGTGTGCACTGACGAAATTGCAAGCATAAATCTTAAGCAAAGCTCTTGTTTATTTTGCCAGCGGCCAAAAATAATCCGTTTGATGATGAATTGGGTTGAAAAATAGGAACAGAAATCGTAAAGCAAAAGGCTGAAAAATAACTGCAATTAATATACGGCAAAAATGTTGGCTTAAATACTCTTGATAAATATACGAAAAGTACATATTTCGGTTAGAAAAACAATAGAGAGCGAGAGAAAACTGAAAATAAAACTTTTAAATGTTTTAAATAACCAACTTTACAGCTTAACAACCGTGCTAAATTTAATTGTTACAAACAATAAACTTCCGCCAACAATTAAATGACATTACATTGTTCTATATGTATGTATTATTAATCCTCTGAATGCTGGGTGTTAAGTCCTTAATGAGGCCTTCGACCTGCAGAAATGTTGCAAAATATTCAGGGCTGCATTGGAAGCCGCATTTGATTGGTTTTCCATTCAACAAAGTCACGACCCAATTTCCCGGCTACGGGAAAAACTAATTTGCGCTGCTATGCAGTCGAAAAAGTTTGCACACTATATTAAAACAATTTGTCAAATTAGGCAAAATGTACAAGTTTCTAATTAAAATACCCCCACACGCGCGCACACGAGTAACGTGTGTGTGTGTATCTGCTTGAGGGGAAAAGAGTCCTTCAAATGTACAGTGGGGACTCAAATGTATCTAGCTTTTAGGGTTTTTATTTAGATAATTTATTTAAAAACTTGTAAAATGTATTTATGGAAGGTAGAATCGAAAGAAAGAGTCTGAAATTCTCTAATAAAGGTAGTGCTTTTTAGAGGAAAATCTTTAAAGATTTTCAAAATAAAATCCCTTCTTTTTTTATGTTTTTCACACAAAATAATTTTTGAACAAATTTATTTTTTCTATTTAATTTGAAATTTTTTATTGTAAAAATTAAGAGCTAAAAAATATTTCTTAAAAGAACATCTTATAAATTTACTCTATAAAAATTCCAAATACTTTTTAGAAAGTCAAAAAAAAAAAATCTTTAAAAAAATATACAAAACCCCTGTTAATCCCAGCCAGACTCCACTGTCCTTTGACAAAGTTCAGATGGCGCCATTTGAAGCATCTGTCTCAGTCTCTTTCACTGCTCTTAATTGCTGGCAAATGAGCGGCACACGGTTTTTTTCCTATGAGAGTTTGGGGTCGCTTTGGGGCACGAGAAGTGGGTGTTATTCAGGAGATAAGTCTGCAAATGTGTGTATGTGTGTGTGTTTGTCCACAGCACATACGGAAATGACTAACTGCAAATAAATGTAAGCAGCTGGGTATCCTTGGCTGATTTGTTGCCCCGACGCTTAATTAATTTCACATTTCATATATTTCACATTTTTCGCCGAGGCTAATTATTAATTTATATTTCTGCATTTAGAGTGCTACGCAGCACTTATTTTGAAAGATGATCTTTATGCCGGGATATATTAAATTAAAATAAATGTTAGAGGGTGGGCGGGCTCTTCGGCAGCTCTTCTTCGCATTGTTATGGCAAAGCACATTTAACTAATTATGCCAAACTCCGGGCTTCAAAGACCGTGCGGACTGTGCGGACCGTGGACTGTGCAAACGAAGCGAGCTCGATGAGAGCGGCGGCCACCCACAGACGTCAGTTGTCAGTTTAATTAATCCCTTTCAGTGGCAGGCAGACCGAGAGCTGCATTTTACACTGGGAAATGTAAATTTTTTATACATTTTTGTACAAATTTTTATAAGAAGTTGAGTAAAACTTACACTTTATTCAGAATTTTAAGCAATTTAGCTTTATTTTAAGGTTTCAGTTCACCAAAAACTAAACCCACCTTTTCCTGATAATCTAACCCACCTGTTGGCATTTCTCGCAGTGTATTTGTGCCTGGCACACGGCAAATAAACAGTTATAAATAGCAGGCATGAGCAGACGAAGCGGACCGGACCAGGGACCATTTCGAAGGACCGACAACTTCATCCCCATAGCTGCCGCCATAGCCGCTTGTGGCGCACAAATTAAATGCTACATTCAATGCCATTTCGAAATCATTTCGAGTGCCCCAGCCACCACCACCGGGTGGGTTTTTGGGGGGATCTGGGATCCGTTGGCTTGGACCCAGGCCGTCTGTCTGAAGGACGAAGCACAAAGTTGCCAGGACTCGACTTCTGCCGCAATTGAATTTCACTGGGGCAAAAAAATAAGTTAAGCCGCATTCGTGCCCTTTCGCTCCTTTCCCACCCCTCCTTTGCTCTCTCCGGCGAGCTTGCAATTTGAAAATTACTTTCATTACGTTTAAAAGTTCATTAAAATTTCACATCCCTGGATCTCCTCAGCTCTTCGTCGTCGTCGTCGTCGCCGTCGTCCATTTTCCGTTTTCCCCAATTTCCATTCGCTGGTTGTCAGTTGCCGTGCATATTTACACACTTGACTGGCCCAAAAATAAAACCAGCAAAATTAAGGCTGCAAATAAATACGGAGTATCTACCAAATGGCTGACCTATTTGGCCAGAATGAACGCTGATGACCATGATATTTCGACCCTGTTCGTTAGTTAGTGCCTTTACTAATTGAGATACTTTTCGGCTCGGATTGCAGACTGCCTGCATTATGCAAGTAAATTAAATGAGTTAACGTAACAATTAATCCACAGGCAGTCATGGCAACAGCGATGGTGTAACAATATCCTGGCAAAAGGTAATGCACTGAGGGTAAAAAGTAACCATTTAATGAAGAATATAATTTATAAAATATATAAATGCACTAGCAAATTTTGAATATCATTTTAAATGCCCTAAAAAGTATGCTATGGTAACCCGATTCGTGATTTTGGCGTCTGAAGAACTTAAAGCTAAATATTTTACTGCATTCTTGAAAAAGAGATTTAAACTAAAATGTATATACATTTTAATTGTATTTTTTAACGAAAAATTCGCTCTTTATATTATTATAGACTCCAATTAGCAACTTCAAAATCTCCCTAAAAAATATTGTTCTCAGTGTTTGCCGCCAATAAAACATCCCCAAACAAATGGCCAACGATGAGCGATGAACGATAATTAAATACCGCCTCCCCCTCATGCCCTGAGTCCTCTAACCTCCCTCCCTCATCCTAAGTCAAAAAAAAAATATTTAAGAGTGGGAAGTCTTAGCAATTAGGGTGCTGGCTGGCTACCACTAATAAAAATGGGCGGGATGATGGCATCGTCTTCAGCATCGGCATCCTTGTCATCGCAACGAATTTCGCTTCATTTGCTCCAGCTTCGCTTATTTCCACTTAAATGCTTAATTATAATTGAGTTTTATGTACAGCTCCGCGCTTCGCACGAGGCAAAGTAAAATTGTCTCTGTCAGTGGCTTCCTGGCAGCGTGTACTTGAAATTAAATACAAATAATCTTTTGACTCCTTTCTATTCCCTACCCCTCTGGAGGGTCCTTCTCATTTGGCGTTGTTTTAATTACGTCTTAATGCCAACGCTTAAAACGGGGAGAACGGGGCAAGTGAAACAAGGTTCAATGCCTTTCCCCGTGCTCAGTGCGTATCAATTCAGCGTTAATTGCTCGCCAGCCAGTCCCTGTTCCATCATTCTCGCAGTTCTGGGCCGCTGCTCCTTGAGTCTGCGAGGAAATCAGATAAACTGGAATGGTGCGAAAGCCATTTTGGCAAAAGGTTTTTATTGATTTTCTCACATAGAAATCGAAACAGTGGTGCCAAAGGGTTAATTAGGCAAAATAAATGCAAGGCTTAGCAAGAGTGTTTGCTGTTTCAGTGAACTTTAAGGGGATCTTAAATGATTTCTTGATTATTTCTATAAATTGTGATAATTCTCTAAATTTATCTCAATGATTTTAAATTGTATTTAAAAATCTAATCTTTTTTTCCTTTTATAAGTCAAGTATAAGTAGTAAATATACCTAAATAGATAGATATAAACAGTTCGATTTATATTAATTCTCCAATTAAAGCAATAAACTGAAATCCTTAATAAAACTGTAGAAAAGAAAAGAATTAATTGCACCCCTTAACCACTGTATTTGATTGTGCTTAATTATGAGAATCTTGCCAGACAATGAAGGGAAAGTCTCTCTGAATTGGATTGCGAATGGAAATGGAAATGGTTATGGGAATGAGAAGGGATGGAATAATGATGGAGACCTTTATCGGAAACTGCTCATCAAGAAGCAGAAAGGAGCAGCGCGTGGTGGAGCAGATGATGATGATGATGACGGCAGGCTCAGACGAGCGATGTCGAGTGCCACATCAGGCCACTCACTCGAGAGCCTGCGACTTCGGCTTTGGCCGTGTATCATTATTATGATGCCTGGCGAGTGTTTATTTTTGGCAGCCAGCAGCAGGCAGGAGGCAGCCTGGAACAGCCAGGAGCAGGCACTGACTGTGGCAGTAGCAGCGCCAGCAGTTTTTGTTAATGTTCGCATTAATGTTGTCATACTGCTCTCGGTTCTCATTTACTGTCGCGTTGTCGGGGATGTGAGATGGCAACATTGCTGGCATTAATTAAGCATGTTTGACTGTGAATGTCAACAGCAGAAATTGCCGTACTGTGCATGTGTTCGCAGCTCTTGGTGCACACTTGGGGGAAATTTAAGGACTTCCTTGAGAAAGTTAAAAAATTCCTAGAGATTTATTAGCGCAAAAATTAAATTTTGCAATACTTTTTAGTATAGTTTATTTAAAGAATTACCTAATTTTCCAGTAAAAACATTTAACCATTTAAGAAATTCCCAAACGCAATTCAATGACCAAAAAAATTAATAATAAGATAAATCCTAAAAATGTCAAATATCAACAATTATATTATTGTTAAACAATATTTAAGCCTAAATATCAAAAAGTAAATAAATCGTTTCACAAACTAAAAATAAATTCTATTAACAGTTAAATATTTTTTTAAATATATGTATATCTTTTGATAAAGGAAAAACTTTATACTAAAATCCTTAAAAATATTTAAATAAACTATTTATCAAACTAAACATAAATTCTAATGGAATTTCGATTTTTTTTTTGTATTTATATAAAAACCCTAAAATAAAATGTACAAATTTAATAAATATTTCTCCCAGTGCAAGTTTGCGAGTGCGTTGACAACTGACGAGCTTTGCACGGGGCGTGACAACTGCCGCCATGCCGCCCCTTTCCTCCCCCTTTGCTATCAGCTTTCTCCAGTGTCACTTGCCGCGCCACGTAATTAAGTGACGCAAGTCAATTTATTTTGCAATTAATCATTAATTTATGCGTACGGAAGTATAATTGACTCATATTTCAGGCCGGCGGCAGGGACGAGATCGCTTTGCCCTGAGATGCCAAATATTGGCTGACAGAAGGAGTTATCATATTTCGCAGTAGCCATAGAGCTGGGGATTTCCCCTGGAAAATTGCGCACTCACTGAATTAATAATATTACAATGCGCACTTTTTTTGTGAAATTATATTGGATCGGTATTGAATAATACCTTCGTTATTTTATTTAATTTTTTGTTTATTTTTCACACCTTATCAATTAAGTTCAAAATGAGTGCGCATTGAGTTTGAGGTAGGAAAAGTGACGTCATTATAAATTAAACCTAGACAGAAAGATTTAAATATTATATGTTTATAGTTATTACGCGTTGAATTATGAAACGATTGGAAAATGGGGCAATCATCCTTACTCAACTTTCATATTTAGTTTTTATTTATTTAGTTTATTCACTGCTCGCAAGTTGAACGTTTCGGTTCGAATTTTAATTTTGTGAAGGTTCTGAAAAGTATTTGAAAGTCGGTTTCGGTAGCTAAAGTTTTTAATAAAAAATAAACAATAATAAAAACAATACTAAATAATATTAAACACAACCCAAAAATGTGAAAATGAATTGTGTAAATATGGGGAAATATATAATACTGAATTTATTTTAGTAATAATTCAATTCGTGGATTTATTTTTACATTACAAAAATATCAATGATAATTCAGAGCCAGCTCTTGGATAACTAAAAAACATTAATTGAAATATAACAATGAAATAAACATTTTAAGACAATATCATTTCCTTAATGTGTTTTTAAAGTGGTACAGAATAATTAAATATAAAGAAAGAGTCCTTAAATTACTTTACCGGAATAAAAATATTCAAGAAAAACACCTGAACATTTGTCCTCCAACTCTCCCCTAACAGTTTACAAATAAGAATCAATTCAATCCGATTTCTTTGCCAACTCCAATTAAGAAATATACAAACATCGATAGGAAATGTTCCCCAGCTCAAGCCAAATGCTGTGAAAACTTTTCACATTTTATTAAGTTGATTTGTTAAAAGTTTTATGCATATTTTATGTGCCAGAGCCCAGAGCCCAGAGCCAGTTGATTGATTGATTGATTGGTTGACTGAGTGAGTGACTAACTGACTGACTGATGGATAGATTTGCTGGGATGGAAACTGGGTAAACTGTAATAAATAATCGATTGCACATGGCAGTAGTGAAGCATTAATTTAAAACATTCCATGGCCATATGCATTCATTTGACAATTAAGAGCAGAACTAGCAATGCAATTCAGTGCCAGTCAATCCGATCCAACTGAATCCAATGACAATTGAACGACAATTAGCAAAGGCTGGCGACCTTTGACCCACTTGAAGACTCACTCAACTCTCGCACTCTAAATAAAAAGAGAATTATAATAATGTAGGGGCCATTGTCGCGCGTCCATTTAAAAGATCATCAATCATAGGCAGTTAGTTAATTGCGGTGAGCTCTCTTTCTTTTTGTTGCTTTCGTGGACAAAGGAGCGGCTGCCTTAATGGCCAAAAAGTAGGGGGTAAAAAAAAAAACCAAAAACGTTTAGCGAATGAAATGCCGCAGCAAATTAAAAAATAAAGCTTGAGCACGCCAACTTTTCGGGGCCAACTTTGCTGACCCAAAGTTCAAGTGAAATAAGCCATGACAAGCGAGCGAACGTCCTTCTGCCCCCATCTCCTCCCCTTCTCCCTTCCTCGCAACTCACAAATCCAAGGACTCTTGGCGGTAAAAGCTTTAAAAAGCAAATTGCCTCAAAGTTTTTGACTTATTCTTGGCGCACTTACCGGGCGCCCCGAAAATCGATGCGAACCACAGAGTCAGTTGGGGGGAAAAAATTATGACAGGAAACATTTCAAACGGAAATGAGCCTGCCGGCACTTCCGGCTCAGCGGCAGTTCTATATGAGGAGAATGCAAACATAATTAGCTGACATTTTCACTTGCTTTTCCTTTCATTTCGATTGCTAATGAGCAATCCTCCATCACTCGGTGTCTTCATGACTTCAACAGTTGACCAACACAACAACAACAGCTGTCACTTGACGCAAGCTTCACTGTATCAACGGCAGCAAAGTATGAAACCTTTTTCAGTTATCCTGAATTTTACCCCGAAAAAAGCGTCAGAAGCAACAACCCTCGCAGACGCGCTATCAAGTAAAAATAACTTGAAAATTGCGCAGCATTTATAATCTGTCTTTGATTTATATAACGATTTCCGTTCCAACTACGAATGGTTACACTGAGAGGAAAGTATATTCAACATTTTCATTTGTAATGTATATTTCTACAGCGAATAATCTAATATAATTAAGACTTTGAATAAAACTTTAAAGCAGGAAATATTTTAAACAGTTTTATAGGTTTAAAATTAAAAGCATATATTATTTATTTCTTCTATATTTTCACTCACATAAACTACCCTAATAAATAGACTATGAAAAATATTATAAATATTTCATTATCGTTTTTTGTTCAGTGACTTTCTGTGTGTATATTTGGGAGTTGTTTTTCGCACACCCTTCAGTTCGAGCTTGGCTGCTTTATATGCTGACTTGACAATAATGGCACAAACACACATCTCCGAGAGTTGAGTTGAGTTGAGTTGAGAGAACGTGCCATTGACGGTGGCAGCGAATGACTCCCTTGCCCCATAAACTGGCCTCCAGCCCCTCAAACAAAACTCCTCAATTTTGGCCCCGAACTGGTCGTGGCAGCACAATGACATGAATTCAATATAATAAATAAAATATAATGCTGTCAATAAAAATAAATAAATATAACATCAGTGGATGTGGATGTGGCAGTGGCAGCAACAGAAACAGAAGCAGCAGCAGCACTGAAAGCAGTGGCAAAAGTTTAAGACATCGCCCCGGGAATTGTAGATTGAAGAGCTTAAATGCTTCTGCTCAAAATAGCCTCGTAATGTTTGTGTGCTCTGCAGATTTGGCTTCGAATGGCTGCCATTTTGCCCCCGTGAGTGAGTGTGTTTGCCTGGGTGTGCCCAAGGATGTGCGAGGGAAAAAGGGAGGATGTGTGTGTGTGCCGGAATTTTACCCGCAAAAGCTAAAGCAAAAGTAGCTGTAATGTTAACTGACGAGGGACTGTGATTCCACCTTGATGTGGGTGTGTGTGTACGACCATTATCCTTGGCCATTTAGCAGCGTAAAGGATCGTTTAAGTGGTGAAAATCTAGGCAATCAGTTATAAATTGGAACCCAAGGAGTTGTGCTATTTATTTGAAGTAAAACAGGGAAAACAATTACTTAGTAAACAATTCCAAAACAATAAAATAAACAGTTTATTTTAGACGATTAAATAAATCTATATTGCATTTTGCAGGATATTTTTGCTAAAACCTAAAACAAAATAAAACATTAAATATCTAAAAAACAAACCAACAATTCATCAAACAATCCTTTCAAGCCGAATTCCCTCTCAAATCAAAACAAATAAAAATTTTTCAAGCAATAAAGACGACTCTTTTTCTTACACTCCACTTATCGCAAATCGTTTGTAAATAAATAATAAATAAATTGAACAGTCAGCTGCTTACTTATCCAATTTTTGTGTGCCATAACTAGATATTTTCACCTACATATGTGGGAAAATACGATACTGTTGCCATCAAGGATAAGCCGGAACCCACAACAAACCGAAAAAAAACACTTGAATAAAACATTCACTAAATTGCAACTCCCGCGCGCTGCAATTGCTTGAATCGAATTTTCCGACACAGCCCCGGAAAAGTTAACAATTGCCACTTTTCACACAAACACACACACACACGCTCGTACCCGACAATCGTTTTCAGCATTTTATGATTTATTTATGCAGCCATGTTGGCTTCCTCCATTCCATAAAGTTATCCTCGACGAACACTCTACTTGACAGAGTTGAGGAAAATCATCACACACAAGAATAGCTGACAATAATAATCGTTTGAGTGGGGAATATACAAATCTATATATATTCACGTATAAATGTATATTTTATTGGAAATTTGATTGGAATTCGAGACACGCTGATGTTGCCTTCGGACGAGTTGTCAAGTTTCAACAACTTTAACTTTATAGTGATTCAATTGTTTGGCAGTCTGTCGGTCAGAGTGCTAACCCAATTTGAAACTGCAAAAGTAAAAGTTTATTTCATTTTAATTTCCACTCGTGTGTATGTTTTATTAACTTATATATTGTATATATATAGATTGTTGAGGGCAAACTTTGTTCAGTGAGAAAGTCGGGAAGAAAATAAAACTATCGCATGTAAGTACATAACGAAGCCAGGCAAAATTGAAAACAATTAAAGTGAGCCAACTTGCCAAGGAATCTATTTCGCGGTGCCGTGTCGTCTCTGCGGTAAAGCTTAATGTAAATTCATTTAAAATTGCTCAGCTAGGAGTGAGGCAAGGAAACAGGGGCACACCATGGCTGTCGATAGTGAAATGTTTGCCATCATATCCTCACCTGTTCTCAGTATCCTGCAGACTGTATCCTGGGCCCGTGTCACGGCAATTTAATTAGCGAGCACATAACTTTATGAAATATTCAGAGACTTTACCAGCGAAATATGCGCACACCGCCATGGCATGTTGGGAATAGCGTTTACGCTGTGAGTGTGTGTTTGGGGGGAGGATGGGGTGGGTGTGTGTGTATTTTGTGTACATTTTCGCCAGGGCAATTATGGGCCGCCCAGGACATTCATTAGAACACCTCATAAAAATCAATTAGCGGTATATTCCCGCCTGCTTTTCCCCTAGGTCAAAAATTCTTCAAGTGCTTCAGGGCTCTGGCTCGGGCTGCCTTTCTTGATATATCCTTGATTAGTCAGAGAGGAGAGACTTTTGTAATTTCATCTTTATTAGTTTGAGTATCTGTAGTTATTGATTTTTAATTAAATCTATTTGTAAGGTAAATATATCAAGCAATTTAATACTAAATATGTCATTAAAATGCTAAATATTAACACTTAGCCAGACAATAAATTCATAGATTACTAGGTTTACAATAAAAGCTCAGGAAATCATCACTAGAGAGATTCCAGAAGTTAATTAGGTTTAAACTGGGCTTTAAGCTGAATAAACAGTTTAGAAAAGTATGGAAGGTAATCCAAAGAAGGCTATAAAGAAGTAAACCTTTCCTTCCTCCCATTAAATATTATTTAAAGTATTTTATCAGGGAAAATTTTATTATAATCATCAAGTTATATTTACTTTTCTCAGATATTTGCATAAAATTCGTGTATTAAGAGCATGACCTTCTGCTAATTTAGTTATAATATTTAACAACACAAATACCCAGTTTTATGTACTCAAAAATCTCCCTATAAAATCCCCCAATTCATAAGGTTTACATGACTCGAAATAATGACGCACAGGCTAAAGTCAGCCAAGGGGGGAATTCGGTGTGGGGGACTGGTAAATGTGAATGACGAATTACACACTTTAGCTGCCAGGTTGACAGCGGAGAGCAAAAGAATAACAGGAAGGTGGAGGGGCAGCAGGACGCGGAGGAAACGCACATTAAATTATGCTGACAAGGCAGAACCGACAGTAAGGTGGTGGCGATACGAACGGGAAGGGTGGTGTGTATGTGTGTGTGCTGGTGGAAAAGGGGCGTGAAGATACAAAAATGGAGGCGGACAAAGTCAGCCGCAGTTAACGTCAAAACTAACACACGGCCAAGAGACGAAGAAAGCCAGAATGCCAAACCAAAAGCTGAAAAGCAAAGACGATGACGAACAAGAATGTGTAGGAAAGAAAGAGAAAAATGGGGAAAAAACGAGACAACAGCAGCACTCGAAAGAAAAAATTTAAAAGCCAACATTAAGGCCCAAGTTAAAGGATCACAAAATTTCATAGCATACTTATTGGGTATTTATTTATTATGGAAAGTACATTTATTTGATTTTTTCGGCTTATACCTTTGAGGGAAGCCTTTCTTTATACAGTCAATTTAATTATTGAGTTTAGGGAATTAAAGAAAAATCATTTTTCGCTAAGTGAACAAGTCGCACAGGGAAACAAAAACGTTTGAGCGAGACAGGGAGAGAGATCCCAAAAACTCTGACGAAAGCTGCCGTGGGCCAAATGAAGCAGACCCCAATGATGATGATTCGAGAGTGGCTTGTTAAAATTCCAACAAAACGTCAGACAAGTTGAGTCACAGCGTCCCTCACAGCACATCTACCAAAATGATGTCCTCCAGCCAGTCCTGTCCTGTCCCTCTGACCCTGTGGAATGTGTGCTGTTGCGTTGTTGTCAATGCAATAAAATGAAAATGAAAATAAAATAGACAAAATACTGGCAAGGAGGAGAGACAGACGGGACCTAAAAACCATCTCGAAAGCCCCGAGGCCAAATATGGCTGACAGAAAGTTGTCAAAATTCCCAAAATGTAGACTTTTCAATAAGCAAGAATCTAACATTTCAGCTAAGATACAGGAGCGCATTGTCAAGTCTTATAAATAAATTGTTAAGTCTATTAGGGAATGTTTTTAGAGGCAACTAATGATCTTAAGGAGTTTTATTTGAGAAACTTTAAATCATTTCTGTTATGAATGTATTCAAATAAAGGATATTACCAAACAACTTCATATAAAAAACCTCCACTAATAAAGTGCCAAAGATTTTCGCTAAGCTATTTTAGTGTCAAACTTACACAATGGCTTCGCTGCAGAATTTAGTTTATGCTCTTATAACCACCATCTTTAACATTCCATTCAATATATGTATATATACATATAGTATATATATTTTCCGTCGCACATTCCCATCCAGCGCGCTCCTGAGCTGACACATGTGCCGTGGCGGGCAGAACTTAAATGCCATTAGCCCTCGTCCTGGCACTCGACACTTGGGTCCTGTGCCACACAGCTCGAGTTTAGGGTTTGAAGGAGGGGGGGGGGTCACAGGGCCAAAGGACGCAGGGAATTGATGAGGGTAGACGACGGAGGAGTTGGAGATGTGGAGAAGTGGATGTAAAGGCCGAGGCAGAAGCGTGCCAGGTAACTAATACACACACACGCAGCCACTCGCTAAGCTACTGAACGTGCCCACAGGGCAGGGCACTCTTTTTGGGCGGCATTTATCGCAGGCACTGAGAGAAAAGTTCGGGTTAATAACCCTAAATATATATTTAAAAAAATAATGAATATATTCTACAATGATATTGGGGATAATTGTTTAAAAATCATTAAAGCAAAGATAATAATGAAGTTGGGATTATTTTGAGTTATGTTTTAGCTTATTAAAAAAATGATTTAGGGAATTATTAAATTAAAAACTGTTAATAACTTTTATAAACTGTTATATACATTAGAAGAATCCCTAAATGCTGGTATTTATCTATCATTTTTGTATTATTTCAAATCCATTTTAAGAGGTTTTAGGCTTAGATTTTACTTTCTAGTGCACTGCCTTTCTCCCACTCTCTCTATCACCTTGCCTCCCCCTCTGTTCCTGTTCGCTTGCTGGCAAGGCAATTGAAATAACTTCTTCCGCTTGCCTGCCTCACTTCCGCTGCTTGAATATGTCCCCCAAATCAGCCAACAGCAACAACAGCACACATTCTCTTCTTCTCCACTGGTCCTGCTCGCCTGCTTTCTCTCTCTCTCTCGTTGCCATTCTTGGCTCACTCCCTCGACCTCTGCCACCTTCGACCCTCTCCTACATTGGCCGTTTTGAATTGGCTTTGCTGTTGCTTTTTGCCATTTTATTTTATTTCGCTTTAAGTGATTTTGCAAGACCTTGGCAACATGTTGCTGGCAACACGCGAGCCAAAGAGAAAGAGCTAGTGGGCGGCTCAATGTTGAGAGAGAGAGAGCACAATGGGTGTGCGTGTGTGTGTGGGGGGGCGAGTGTGGCAAATAGGTTCGTGTCATCCTTTTGTTGTTGTTGCTGCCGCCGGAACGGTAATAAAAAACATTTAAGCACGCATCACTTTATTGAGCGCGCGCTCTTTGAATCTGACATTTCAACTGCGGCGCCAACAGCGACGCGGACTGTGAAAGTGGGTGGTGTTTTTTGGGTGGCAAAAGCCACTGTGGGTGTAGGTGTGTGTGTGTGTGTGTGTGTTTTGGTGGCTGTGCAGTTTTGTATTAATTTAAATTGCTTTCGGGGAATATGCCAGTTATGAGTTGTTACAACGGCATAACGATGCCGGGCAAATGCCAAGCAAATTAACTTTAAATTGTTTACTTGAAAATTAAGTGCTTAAAAAATGATGAAGGGGTTTTTTATGAAAATTATTTAATGCTTGTTAAGGTATGGTTGTTCTATAAAAAATAGGAATTATATTTAATCAAATTCTACAGGTTTTCTGGGTATTATTTTTCGAGAGATATGTAAGCGTTGAAAACTAGAATCTATTTAAATAAAATTAGTCACTTGACTCCCTAAAACCTCCCCCTCCAGACACTCAGTTGACAATATCTAGTGCTGAAATTTACAACATAATATAATAATATAATAATAATTCTCCTTGTACGCTTCACACGCTTTTGACTTAACGAATTAAGTTAAATTGTGTCACACTCAAATGCTGTGCCATAAATTTTGCAGCCAGCACACTCGCAATAGCACAGATGCAGAGACGCACGCTCACAGTGACAAATGTACAAGGCTGTGCGACACCGCCCACCGCCCATTGCCCACTCACGGCGCCCTTCTGCCCCTCCCCGCTGAATTCAGCACTTGAAAACGTATGTGCCGCCTAGTTGAATCCTTCCTCTCGTTTCCTCTTCTCTCTCTCTATCCTTTTCATAGTCTCCCTCTCTCTTTCGCAACGATTGTGCAACATTTTGTTATGCAAATCACAACGCAGTGCGCCAGGAAATAGGCTACGCCTGACCCCCAAACTGAACTCAAACCCCATTCAACCCATTTCAACTCTCGACTCAACTCAACCCAATTCAGCAGCCGAAGCCAAGGCTTGCCGTAGGGTTAAATAAGTTGAACTACACGGTTATTTTTTAAGTTCTTATTTAGGAAATTTAAAGTAGAAATATTAAGTATTAAAACTATATTCAAACTAAGAAGTAATATTCCAAATTTAATCATTTAAATATTTTAAAAATTGTTTGTATAAAACTCTTTGACTTTGACTATTTTTCATGATATTTAAAATGCCATAAATTAAAATATTTTCCCCAGAATAGCAACATTTAGGAATCTTTTAGACAGACTATGTTCAAGTCTCTTAGATCTCTTACAAAATTGAAGAACTCCTAATTAAGGGTCATAAGCTTCTTAAAAACTCTACTACGATTATTACTCATCATAAATTTCACAATTTTGAGAAACAGGCCCTACAATACGGATCTAACAAATATCTGTTAATTATAATTATCTTTTCAACAATTAACACATAAAAAGAGCAATTTATAATAGGAAATACGTGAACGATTTTTTAACGAATACATTATTTATCATAAATTTCAATTAAATAATTGTTGCTGGGATATTCTTTGCTCTAATAAAATTATCTTACAAGATATAATAAATAACAAACAAAAAATTAATCAATTACAATTTTTAAAGCCTCTTTAATTCAATTTTAGCTTTATAATAATTATTATTAAAGCTAAATATATAAGCTTGCCAAATTCCAAGAAAAAGTATTGTATAAAATTTTCTTACAAATTCTTTCAACTAAAAAACTCTCCAGAGTTTTCCCCCAGTGTAAGTTGCGCACGGGCAGCAAGTGGCAACGGACTGACGCTGTATTTTATTGCATTACTTTTGGGTCTCAGGGCTAAGGAGGATGAGGAAGTTGAAGGTGGAAGCCAAAAGATGGGGGGGGCTGCAGTAAACGAAGCCTTTTGGCCTTCACGTCGAGGGCGTTCGCTCACAAATTACATTACCGGGCAGAGGCAGGGAGGCGGTGCCAGTTGGCAGGCAAACCATTAACAAGTTGACGACAAATGCGCAGCTGTTCGAGCTAATCTAACTTCCCACCGTGTTCCCTATCTTTCACGTAGTAAGACCGACTTTAACTTACATTTTTCCCCCTCGTTTATTTCACAGGCAGCGTGGCCTAAATGATGCCCGAAACTGAACGCGATTCGGAGTTGGTGGCAGCGGAAATGGTTAGCGGTGCTTTGGGGCACAACTACGGCATTGTTAAGGATCAGCAACAGCAGCAGCAGCATCATCATCATCATCATAATAATCATCATCATATGCAGCATCAGTCCAGCATTCAGCATCAACAGCAGCACTCCACCACCTACGATCTGAAGAAGATGGCCACGAGCTATGTTTACAGTAATCCCCTGACCATTCCGCCAACATCCACGGCTATGGTGAGTCCCAGCAGCAAGGAAAAGCTGGTCAACCTGTTGCGGGTACGCGACAACAACAATTGCCAATCGAACGCGAGCGGTGGTAGTCCAATGATACCCGATAGTCCGCCTACCACGTTCCTGCAGAAGCAACTAGAGGCGGTGGCTCCCAGGTGAGGATGGGCGGGAAATTGATTAACCTTAAAATTAATGTTTTAAATGATAGCTTGATATAGAACTGTAAATCCATATTTCTCTTGATTTTTCTTATCGAACATTAATTCCTCTTCTAGGCCCAGCTCGGTGCTACCCCAGCAGCAGCACCAACAACAACAGCTTAACCAACAGCAGCAGCAGCAGCACAACAGCGACGCTCTGCCAGCACACCTGCAAGTGCAACAACCACACCTGGAGCCCCCACTAACTGGCATGCCCATGTCTACGCCCGCCCACCAAATCGCCCCACACCTCACTCCATTGCCGATATCCTTGGCATGACCCTGATCAAATGGGAAACACCCGAGGGCGCCTTTGATCCCACCGGTCCGGCCAAGTCACCAAGCAGCATCCTGCAGCAATATCAGCAGCAGGATCAGCAACAGCCCATTAGGAGTGTCTCCATCTCGATGAGCGATGCCAGCGAGGAGGAGAGTGCCTCCTCAAATGCAACAGCAGCAGCAACAGGAACAGCTACTTCGGCTGCAACCACAGCGGCAACAACTGTTGCAGTCACAGCAGCCACAGTAGCAGCAACAGCATCTCCGCTCGATCAGCCGTTGAATCTGTGTGTGGTCAAAAAGTCGCGCGACAGCAACAACTCACCCATGGCGACTGGCAAGCAGAGCCAACTTCTAGGAAAGTCTGCCATCAAGAAGGGTAAGCATTCAAAAGAATTACAATTTGTATTCCACAGAACAGAAATATTATGAGAGAATGCAAAAAATTTGAATTTTTAAGAAAGCTGATCATGAAAATGGGGCCTGTATTGCATCATAACATCTGGATTTTTTCTAGTCTCATAAAACTTGAAGAGTTAGTAAATTGTTAAGTCAAAGAAAAACTATTATGATGGAGCAAAACATTATTCAAAATGCGACCGAAGATTCAACAGAAAAAAAGGAAATTTTAATTCTAATTTTGCATTTCTTTAAATTTTATTTCATTTTTCTTATAACCCCTTTTAAGCAATAATTTTTGTTTAGAGTGTTTCTCCACTAAGAGGTGATCGCTCCTATTGGCGCCGCCCCGAATAGGTAGATATGTGCGCTCTTATGGCAACGCTCGACGAGCCTGCCAATTGAGCGCAGCACAGAGCTCTCAACACGCTTCACCGAAGCGTACGGCGGGCAACGCGGCGTATGCGTGTTATGCCAACTTTAAATGATGCCCATCGGGCATCATCATCTCGTGCCCGTTCTGGCAATGTCTTTGCCTTGTTTTTTTTTCATTCATTTTTTTGGCAACACTAATGGCCAGGTCATTAGAATTTACCACACTCCAGTTAAGCTTTGGCTCGTCTGTCAGCTACTCAATTTTCTATGGTTTTCGGCGCCCATTTATAGCTTAATTATATTTTGGAAAAATATTAATCTTTAACATTTCAATTATTTATAAATTTTCTTTGGCAATTATAGTTATTTAAAGTATTAAAGTAAAAAATGATAAAAATCTATACAGATTTCAGGGAATTTCATGTTAAAACTTTAGAAATTTCAATCTGTTTCAAGGTCTTTATAGAAACCAGTTCGTAGAAGCTTATGGAAAAAGAATTAAAATTGAAAAACTACATCAACAGATTTTTTTCTGAATAATGCTGATAATGTTTCCATTTTAATTACCTTACAAAAAACTTGCGAAATATATAAATACACAAATATATTTTATACATATATTATGAGTTCATCATTGCGCTGGTTTCGATAATTAATGAGCCATTGAAATTGTAATTGTTAAACAAAATGTGCAAAATTTAATTAGATGCACTTTTGGCTGATTGCTTTGTTATTTTTGTATATATTTGTGAAAGCGAATTGGTTGCCAATTTGAATTTGAATTTGAACTGAAAGCTGCTGCATTAAAATGATTTAATTCGAAAGAGAGGCCGACCCGGCACGAAAATATACAATATATATTTGCATACATGTATCGAAAATGCAATTAGCAATATTATGCACATGGCAGAGGCAACAACAACTACAATAATTAAAATACAAAATGGCAATCGGCGAGAACAGCATTTGAATAATTTTGTACCAGCTTCTTTTTTTGTATTTTTTTCTATTAGCTTGCCGCGATAATTGCTCAATGTTGTGTACAATTTTTATTGTTATTAAAATCACGTAGCAGACTTGGGGGGTAGGCAACAACAACAAAAACAATAACAATAAAATAGCAAGACGATCGAATGACGAACTTCCAGACTCGGGCCAGCCGCCACATCCGATTGTTTGACATCCAGTCATCAGTTAATTTTCGCTTAATTACTTGTTTTGCAGCTGCCATAAATGGAACTGCCATCACAACGGGCAAAGCCAAAGCTACACAGAGAGAATATATTTGCGTTTTTTTTCTTTAGATATTTCATAGAATAAAATAATTAAAAATAGGAGCATACTTTGCTTGTATAAAACCTGAAACATTCTAATATTATTATTTAGATGTTCTGTCCATATAGAAAGCTGAAATCAATATCTTACGATAATTCGATAAATAAATTGATACAAAATATTTATGCCATTTCTTTTAGTATTAAAAATTCCTATATCACAGTTTATTATATTTTTTAAATTATTTTATTTTTCTGTGTACAGTTTAGGGTATTGTAGTTAAACCTTCTTACTTTTATTTTGTTTGTTTACTTGGCCAAACGACATTTAAATGCCCCGCCGCCGACTGGGCCTAATGGAAATGACATGGCAATTGCCAATTGGCGTTAAGAACAACAAGAGCAGCGGGAGCAGCAGCAGTGGCAGTAGCGGCCACGGCAAATATATAAACAAACATTTGTGCAAAGTTTTTATTGTTGTTGCTCTAATTGCACAAGTTGCCCTGCCTGTTGTTATTGGGCTTTTAACGCTGAGACCCCCCTCCCCCTCCCGTGTTGTATTTTGTATTCTTGTTTTGCATTCGCTTTTGTTTTGCCATTTAGTTTTATTGATTTCGCGCCATTGGGGCGCCCTTTACACTCCAATGGAATCGACTCGACGCGGCTTCTCCTCATTTCCCTGGGGAGGGGGATTGGTTGTTCGATAGTGAAAATTGCCAATTGCCAGTGGCGGCGACAATGCCATAGAGGAGACGAGCGTGAAAAACAAACGGCGGCAATGGCACTGATGTCGCCCAACCGCCAGTCTATACAACCACCCGTCCGCCCCGCCTAATTAATCACAGTGTCATGCATTTGCGAGTGGGCCATATGAGGCCGTTTTGGGGCCCACGCGGCGTATTAGCAATGCGACAACGACAACGACAGCGCAGTGGCAGCGGCAGCTATATCGAACGTTTTGCATTTAACTGTCAATTAGATTTCAATTATGCATTGGTAATTGAAGTTGTCCAGGCAACAAGCGAGCGAACGAACGAACGAACGAACGACTCATGCCAGACACGTTTCGGCCCCGCCGTCAAGTCCAAAACCATATAGCCTATATAGCCCTGTTAACACTTGTTTTCACTCGGCATTACAAGTCGGCCATTGGCCACCAAAGTGGGGTTATTAAATGCCCTGCTAAAGGATTAACTATTCAAGAATACCTTAATAGATATTTTAAATTAAATTAGATAAGATTTATTTAAAGTTAAGCTTAAGTTTTACAAGCCTTTTTGTTGCATTTATTAATTAAATCTTTAAATCCTGCGGAAAGGCCAAAAAATAACTTAATTCTGTTTCTAATATTGCAGCAAAATATTTTTAAAATATTTTATTGAAGTTTTTTAGATTCTAATTTACTTTTAAATTAAATTCATAACTAGCCTTATATTTTACAAATAAATAAAGCATATAAAATAAAAGTTTTAAGTTTGAAATTATGTTTTGCAACTCCCTCCAAAATTTGTTCAAGCTTAGAAAAAGTCTTCTGAGTTTTTAATCTTAAAAAACAGATATCATTAGAAGCATTATAACTTCCCCATAAATAGCTTAACAAGCTTGTAAAACTAAAAGCAATAACAGAATAATTAAATAAAAGGCAAGAAGGAGAAAAAATGCATAACAGAAGACAGTAAAGTTGGCCCAGTCAAATGCTGTTACATTTGACGGGGAGGGAACGGGCAAATTGCAAAAGCAATTATGACATGACAGCCAGCCAAGAGACCCAATTGAGGTTAAACAGCTGCGATTCGATATAAAAGCCAGGCAAACACATGGCCATTGGCCAATACAAATGCAAATGGCAACGAGTCAATAAATACTGTTGTTTTTTTTTTCTTTTTTGTTGCAGAAAACTCGGGCAAACCGGCGGCCAAGAAAAAGAAGTTGACGGCGGCCACAACCGCAACGGTGGCCCTACCGCCGGACATTAGTCCCACAGGCAGCAGCGACAGTCTTATGCGGGACAAGCTGGTGGCCAATAGCTCACCAGGAGCCAGTGCCAATCCTGCCCAGCAGCAGCAGCAGAGTAATGCTAACAGTGCCCTGGAGACAACCGAAGATGATTCCGATTCAGGATCCACCGATGCCAGGCGGAAAAAGAAGGCCCGCACTACCTTTACCGGGCGCCAGATCTTTGAGCTGGAGAAAATGTTTGAGGTGAAGAAGTATCTCAGCTCCAGTGAGCGCACCGAAATGGCCAAGCTGCTAATGGTTACCGAAACGCAGGTGAGGCAAAGAATCTTCAATAAAAAACAACAATTTAGACTAATAATTCGAACATCAAAAATCATATTGCACACCTAATTAAAGGCTTTTAAGAAGAAGTTTTACTTTCATATTTTATCCCAATATTTTCAATTAATTTTCAACAACGAGTTACTTTTTCTACTCATTGCAAATTTATTGGAAAACATTATGTTTTTCGTGGGATTATTGGGTTTATTTAATGTGAAATTATGTGCTGCTGGCACACTCAAAGAGCATAGTCGCCATTGTGGCCATTTAATTAAATTAAACTCTTTTTTAAAGCCCTGTCTCTCTGCCTCTCAATAATTCCAATCAAAAGCGCATATTTTTACCCATAAATATTCAATTATTTGTGTATTTTGTGCGTATGCTTATAATATTTAATTAGCCTAATTTGTTCGGCTAACAAAAATGGAAAATTGCGAATAAAAATGAAAATTAAATGGTTGGGCACAGTGGCTAGCAAAAATAAATGAACGTCATATTAAATAAATATTATTGTGGGGTATCATGTTGTAACTAAATATTTGAACAATTTTAACAATGATTTATTTCGATAATAATGTATTTATATAAAAGAAAGATACATATTTGTATAATTCTAACACCACTTAAAAATATATATAAAATAATTGGTTAAATTAATACGATTTAGATGTTTGCTTTTAGAATAATCCAAAATTTATTTACTCAACTCTGAATCGAAATGAATATGGCCCCGGCAGCCATTGCAAATTTATCGTAATTTAATTGAAGCGCATAATAAGAGGAAGCAAGGTGTGATGTGCTGCTTAATGCCTCAGTAATTATTATGCCAAATTATATATATACATATATAATATATGTTGCACTTGCAGTTGCCCTTGCAGCAGCTGCCCGAACATGTAATTTGAGAGGCTGGGGGGAAAATGGCAGCAGGACGAGTATACAATTTGCAATTTGCCAGCCAGAAATGCCTTAAAGCATAAGCAAACTCGCACACAAGCACAGCACTCTCACACGGGTTGCCTTTTGCCTGATTGTGAAATAAATTGAGATTTATTGACTAATTAGAATAAATTAACTTCGCAAGGACATGCCCGGGGGCCCAACTGCTGTCAGCCAATTAAGGGCAACAACAAAATTTATGTACAACCACACGACGCTGCCCGATGTGTGTTTGCTCTTTAAGCGGCGCTAAATTAATCAAAAACTTAAGCATTTCAGTCGAATTAGTCGACGAGTTGGGCTTATAAACCCCTATTGCGGTTTTTGGGTCCCGAAATAGGATATATTTATTGGGGCAAACCGCCGAAAGTCGTTTGTTATCTGCATTTGCAGTTGACAGCTGCTTGGGGTTTTAATAACCGAAGGTTAAGCTGTTGAGACTTTCTTAAGTCTTTACTGGCCATATTTTTGATAAGAAATTCAAGACTTTGTTGACAGATAACGTTAAATTTATAATAAATAAATAACTAAATCAATCCATTTTAATTAAATAGAAAAAGTTGCTATTTAAATTAAGTAATTCTTTTATTTGCTACAATTGCAATATTTTGCAAGTCAAATAATATACAAATAGTAAAATATAATCTCACATTCTGTAATCATTTTTAACAAATGAATGAATGAGTGATCGCTTAGCCGTCAATGAATGATTAGATTGACCTTTGATAACCTTTCCCTACCCTCTCAAACATTTTTCCACGAATCAATAAATTTACTAAACCCTTTTTTTTTGCAAATAAGAAAATAATCTATTGAACACTTCCTAGCTTGACGCAAGGAAAATAATAAGTTCAATTTGTTCAATTCATTTGTTGATAATAAATATAGTGAGACACTAATTATATTTAACAAAGATTGTGTAAAGGTTAGTAAAATGCCTTTATTTTATAATTCACAGCAATAAAAGTAAACAACAATATATTTACTCAGCAGGCGAGGCACCTTTTTTTTCCTCATTATACATTAAAACACTAAACAAATGTTGTTAATTAGGTGCAAAGTACCTGCCATTTCTGTAGTAAAACCCCATAAATGTGCACCCATTACATTTCTATGTCCTCTTCAATCCTTTCAAAGCTGTCAAAATTGGGGCCTGTCAATGCAAACCCGATTTGCATTAATAATCTCACGTTACGCATACGCCGTGTGGCAACTCAAATGCCATAAGACTAATTGGCTGCCATGGCAAAAGACCCAAGCGGATAAACACAAACGGTGGGTGGTGGGAGCATCGGTTAGGAGGGCGGCAAAGGGAAAACGGAAAATGGAGGGCAGCAGGGATGTGTCGATGTAGATGGAAACCAAGCAAATTGGCCATGGCAACAACAAGGATATCTACATATACATATATATATATATATATGGCAAGGAGTCATATCGAAATGCTTGCTTAATTAAATTACATTCTCCATCAAGTCAATTAATTACAAGTTGATATATACACATAAACACTAAGCACTTTGGCTTCTAAATATGTGCGTGTAGTACATAGTGAAAAATTTTATAGAAAATTTAAATATGGAAGAAAAATTATATAATTATTATATATATATTAGATAGTTTATTATTTCTTAGTTCTCATCTTTTTATACCCTTGCAGGGTATTATAATTTCAGTCAGAAGTTTGCAACGCAGTGAAGGAGACGTCTCCGACTCTATAAAGTATATATATTCTTGATCAGGATCAACAGCCGAGTCGATCTAGCCATGTCCGTCTGTCCGTTTCTACGCAAACCAGTCCCTCAGTTTTAAAGCTATCTGAATGAAAATTTGTAGTTAGTCTTCTATATACTCTCACTCGTACATATGTCGGAACGAGCCGGATCGGACTACTATATCATATAGCTGCCATAGGAACAATCGAAAAATATTTAGTAAAAAAAATTTAACTTTGTCAGTTTTCAACATATTTTCATCAAAGTTGGTATTTAGCCGTTTTTTACTATTTCTGAATTTCGGTTTTAATTTCATGAAAATCGGCCAACTATATCCTATAGCTTCCATAGGAACAATCAGGAAAATTAACGAAAAAACCATAACTTTGTCAGTTTTCAAGATATTTTCACCAAACTTGATATTTAGCCATCTTATATTATTTCAGAATTTTGGTTTTAATTTCGTGAGAATCGGTCGACTATATCCTATAGCTTCCATAGGAACAATCAGGAAAATTAAAAAAAACCCATAACTTAGCCGATTTTCAAACCATTTTCATCAAACTTGAGATTTGGCAACTAATAATTATTTCAGATTTTCGGTTTTAATTTTTTGTTAAAGTTCTGCAAGGGTATATAAACTTCGGTGAGCCGAAGTTAGCTTCCTTTTTTGTTATAAATGCATTATAAAGCTTTAGTTTTATATAAAATCCATAAAGATCGTGTGAAAAACAAGGAGAAAGTATTATGTGCTTTTCAGCAAATCCTTTCACAAATAAATTTTATTTTTTCAGTCAATCATAACTTTATTACCAATTTTGTTAAACAAATTTTCTAGCTCTGTATTTGGTTTGATGTCCTGTTGTCTGTGTGAGCCAAAATGTTATGCATGTCGACATGTTCAAGTGTTTTGTCTGTGTTATTAATATTATAAGCCCGCTTGGTCCTGCCATTTATCATTCTGGCAAAGGACATGTTTCTCTCTCTCTATCTCTCTGTGTGTGTGCGTGAGAAACCGACGTCAATTCAAGTGCAATGCACAGATTTACCACCCAGCCACACCACAGGCTGCCCTGCCGTGTGTGTGTTCGTTGTGCCTTACTGTTTATATATAAAACATGGTCAGGACACATAAACATGTATGTGTTAATCACAGCAATAATATCAGCAAATTAACTACAGGACATGGCTCTCGCTCTCTGTGCGTGAGCGTGTGCCAGTGTATCCTGCTGTGGCCAGGCATTAAGCCTCTTGGCCATTTGCATTGGCACTTGCCAATTTTCCCATCGACCGCCACTGAATGCAGCTCGCACACACACACACACACACCTACTAGCAGGACACGCACACAGGATATCAAGTTTACAGCGAGAGATTTACGTTAATTGGAATCAAATTACCATCGACTCCTCGGGTAATTACTAGCACCAGCTCAGTGGCATTTTAAACTCACAATTATGCCAAATTATTTAATCAGGAGATCAGTGTATTGTTTGTTTCCTTAAATAACTTTATAGTGGCTTTGTTTGAAGTTCTAACTTAATTTAAATAGAAAAAATTAGTCAAGGGAAATATACAATGTTGCATACACAGTGGGGCAAAACATTAAATTATTGCTCTGATATTTAGAAAATAATCTTTCTTCAGAAGACAACCTAAGTGAAAAACTCAAAACTTTATTTTTGTATTAGTTTATAACCACTGTAGTTACCTCATTAAACCAAACGAAAATAAAGACAGCAAAAATACCAAACGAACGAGGAGGACACAAAGTGAGAGTCATAAAATTGGCTTTAAATAGACTCTCTACATCGGCCATAATGTGCGGTTGGCATATATGCTGTTGCCCTCTGGCATCGAGTTGATCCATGGAATGGAGCGGGGGCAGTGCAGTGCGGCACTGGTTCACCCATTCACCCATTCTGTGTGTCTCCTCTCTTACCCTTCATCCTGGGTACTCTCCCGTGCTTCGGTCTGCATCGTCTGTCATCAACAAACTGTAAAATAGCCTTAAGCCAGATAAAAATCAATTAATTACGCGTAGATGCGGCTGTCCCAACTGCAACCGCTGCTGCACCACCCTCTCTCAGCTACCCTTTCCAGCCCCAGCCCCCCACATACACACATACAGAGACAGCAACACACTCACCCACACTGTTGCAGAACTGACAACATTGTAATTGTGTTGCGATTACCAAACGAACGTCACGCGCCAAACGCAGCAAATTACATTTGCATATTAGTGCCGACGGCGAAGGAGGCTTAGAGGGGGAAGAAGTGCACAAAAAAAAATTATACATAAATTATTTTTATAATAAAATTTAAAGTAATGTCCAGTCTAGAAACTGGGCAACTAAAACTTCTTTTAAAATCATCATCATAAGACAGAATCTTCAAGCAAACCTAAAGAAAAGGCTTGAGCATTGGCAAGTGTGGGGTTTGTTTTCTAAATCCTAAGAACACAGCAATATCCCAAATGAAAATTATTCCATTTTTTGTAGGGGTATCCTGACTTAAGTTGAAAAATATATACAAAATATATTATAAAAGGGAAAAGTTAAAATGCTTCTCAAAAATCTTCAATTTAGTTGAACAAATAATTCAAAATTTCCAACATTAATCCCATAAAAACACTCTATTATAAACCCTTTTATTATTTAGTAAGCTTAAAGTTAAGTTAAAAACCAATGAAAATTGTTTTCCGTGTAGCACATTGCCGCATAATGTCGCATAGCATACTTGCAACATAGGGGCATGTGCTGGCTGCAACCGTTCGTTTGCGGTCTGCATGCAGTGTTACTGTCTCAACAATTTGCATTAGGCATTTCATTTTAAATGTTTACCAACGTTTGCTCATAAAACCGAATGTAATGGCCACTCAGGTGCGACCTAAATGTTGATTTATTTGCTGTCGAACCAGTTTCAGATTGAATTTAAATGCCATTGAAGAAGTCTTAGGTTAAGAGCAATAGTTAAATAAGGCAATTAAGATGCAAAGAAAGTACTTGGATGACTTCTAAGCAAAATAACTAGAAAGTTGTGAAACTCATTTTACAAAAAAACTCAAAACAAAAGCAAAGTATACCATAAACAAGAACCATTCCTAACTAAACCGGAAACTAAACCCTTTTAGGTTGAACCAGCCCCCAATGATAGCCACTCACAACTCATAGGAAATGCCTATTCTGCAGCTCTGACCTCTCTATTTGTTGGCCTGTTTGTTTATATGGTCAATTGCATTGTCGATGGATGCTGTGGCTGGGGCCACAGGACAGACAGGACACGTTCAGTAGCAGTTGGCCAAATGACAAATGCGATAATTAAATTAAACTGCTGCCACAAGCAGCACAAACAAATCAAATGGCAATTCATCTTCGAGGACACCACATAATGGGTGACCGGACCCAACTAGGACACAGCTCTTGGCTGTAAGCTTATTTACATCCATGGCCTGGTTATGTCGTTGGCTGTTGGCTGAAAAGGCTAAAAATTATGCTGTATTAAATTAATTTTTATACAAGGACACTGCAGCTGGAGATTATTGCTCTTGTCCCATTATTATTGTTAATATTGCCATTGATATCAATCAGTTGCAGCAGAGAAAAATATAGAAAGATTTTCTGAATGCATTTAACAAATAATTCTGCCATTTGCAGGCTATAAAGCCATTACGTTTTTTTATTTAATGGCTCTGGCAATTAAATAAATATCAAACAACTTATAAAATGAGCCTTCACTGACAAAACAAACAAACAAAAAAAAAGTGGCATTCTAAAAGGCTTGATTATAAACAAAGTGCTTATGCATTGTAATTGGAAATGGAAAAGCGTTTATACGAATGCCATTAGGCAATTAATATTTTAATGGCATTCCAACCTGATGGAACACTTTATCGGCATTCAAACAGAAATAATTGTGGCAAATATGCGCTACGCTTCGTTGCAATAAATTTTTGTTTTAATCCAATTACGAATCAAATCAAATCATTCGTTATGAATCTATAAAGAAGCACTCGACACTTTCACGGTCGTGTGTGTAATAAACACACTGGCCTGCGCCTGCCTTTGGCTAATTAATTAACTAATTAAAGCTAATTTACATTTTATTAGTCGGCAATTATTTAATCAATTCATGAATAATTTAATGCACACAAATGCACAACCGACACAAAATAGCTTAGCAAATATAAAGCATACGCAGCGTGGGCTTTTAACATCATTTTAAATTGAAATTTTTAAGCAATGCAAATAGAGCCTTATTTTGTTTTCTCTATAATTAATACATAAATATTGTTCAACTGATAGTTATATATTATTATATTTGCACCATACTATGAGGGTTTCTAGCCCAAAAAACACCACAAAGTGTCAAAGTTTGTTGTCGGTGTGTGTATCCGCCTGAGTGCATAATTTAAAACAATAAATGCAATTTGCTATTATTAGTATTATTGGGCACCGCAACTTAATTAAATTGTTACGCATACGCCCAGTGGTCACCGCAGAAAAGGATTTTGCTGTGAAAATTATTTTAGAAGCGAAACTTTGTGCGGAAAAACGATAAAATAAATTCATTGCACGAAAACTGTGGGGATCCTGAAAACGAGTTTGAATTGGATTAAATAATATATTTAAAGAAATTAATCCTTCTATATTATTTTAAGATATTTTGCTTGGAAATTAAATTATATAATTCTACAATATTGAATACATTTTTGTTGGAACGAGAAATAGGATTATTATAGCTCGGAAAACATTTAAAAAACACTTAATTGATAAATCCTTTGTTATTTTAGGAATGTTATATATGTTATAAAAAAATTTTAAATCTGTTTAAAATGTAAATAACAATTTTAAATACGTTTTTATTCATTTTTCTAATGTTTTCTTTATGTTTAAAGATTTTTCTCTCGAATAAAAGCTAGAAAAGGACAATTAATTGATAGATCCTTCATTATTTTAAGGATTTTATTGTTTGTATAATTACTTTATATTTTTAAAAAATTAAATAATATTTATTTTTAATTTCAATAGCTTTTTATATTGTTTCCTTAATTTGTAAAGATATTTTCTAGAAAAAAATCAGAGTGTTATGCTTATTTATAAGAAAAATAAATAAAATATTTCAATTAAAGCTGAAAAAATCATAAAATCCCATCACGTGAGAGGTTATTCAAAATACCTTTCCAAAATTAGATATCTACCCCTCTTTTTTTATTATTTAAATAGACACACACTTATTTTGCATAAACATATAAAAAAACTTAATGGCAGCGAAACCAGCAGCATCTGTCTCCATTGGCGACTCGCGCAAAACGCTTTCAAAAGAGTCAAACAAAACCAAAAAAAAAAACATACATAAAAATAAAAAACGAGGGCGGGGCTATGTCGGCAGATCTCTCAGATAGAGATATTCCCATCTCCGTCGATCGCGTGTGCCGACTGCTCCACTATCGCTATCACTTTCGCATGCGCGATCGCCGGAGCGTAGACAAAAACGATCGCTTTCGTCGTCGGCGATTGGTGGGCGGTGTCTGAATTTAATTTTATTTCATTTTTGCCGGCAAGGAGCGAGCATTTTTTCGGTGCGGCTGCCAGGGCTAAACACTTGGCAATTAGCAAGTCAACAGAAGTTGACAGCTTTGCCTTTTTGATGAAATATATGAAACAATTTCGGGACAATTAACTTTGAGCGGCCAGAAAGTAATTAATGGGCGAAAGCCAACTGGCTGAAAAGAACACAATCCGGCAGCTTCTGTGAGTGGGCAGTCAAAGAACAGCGAGGAGTACAGAAAAAAAAGCCTTCTAGACAAGCCAACAGCACAATAAGCCAATTAAAAGTCAAGAGGGCGAAGTTGGCTAAAAACTTTTGGGCAAAGCGAAAGGCAACAACAAACAATCTGGACTAAGAACCAAAAAGCTAGCTAATAAGCATAATTTATGCTGCTTAAAATGCCACTTTGGACCCTAACCGAAATAAAATGAAATTCTTAAAACCGCAAAAGCAAATCAAATAAAAACTAAAAATACAAATGGAAATACAAGATATTTATTTTATGGCAACACAAAATGTGTGTGTTTTCGGGCGACATACTGATGCCAAAGTCATCAACTAAATTGCTTAGTCTCTTCTTCTCCGCCCCAGCGAGAGAGCTGCATTTTGTTTATTTATTTTCTTGGATTTTCCCTCTGCAATTTCGAATAGAAAATTACATTTTGATCCCTGGCAATGCCAATTTTCATCGCTGAATTTTTTAATTTCACACATGGCTTCAAATGAGTAGTATTCTTTGACTCGTAGCTCCTAATGAAATATACATATAGTTGCAAGGACTATCCTTTAGTTGCATTACAAACAGATTTACGGCATACCTTCTTCTCTCGATTGTATTAACTACATAAATATGTGCAATAATTGCCTGAAAATGATGTTGCATAAATTCCATATTGCCCCTTGGATACATTAAATGCCCAAACCCGAAATTCTGAAAACAATACTACAATATGGCCAAGAGGGGTTGCAGATTTCACTTGATTTTGGATTTCCGGAAAGATATAATGGCATTGTTTCGTCGTCATTGCTTGGCATCAGTTTGCATTTGCATTTGCATTTGCTTTTATTTAATTAATGAACAATGCATTTAAGGCAAATGTATATGCAAGGAAGGCGGCAGGAGATGCCAGGAGCAAATAAGAGAGTCATCGTGATGGGGGATTTGGTAGCTAACATTATGAATATTCATTATATTGAATTAATCAAAGTAGTCATTGTTATATTGATTATTTAATAAGTTTTAAATTATTTTCACTTCATTTGGGAATTTTTATTTTATAAAGTACTTTTAGACGAAGATTTAGAGTGATGCTTTTTGGATTTTTTTCGAGTTTTAAGACATAAAATAATACATATTTTGTATATAAACATTATAACAAAATACCTGATAACCAACCATTTCTAATAATAAATCCACTACAATTTAATCCAGCTAAACTCACTGTGACTAACTGCTTAATCCAGTGACTGTGCCACACACACAATTCCCTTAATATCTGTTTACCCTTTTGGCAAGGATCATATTTTAGGGGGCGGGAAACGGAAATGAGGATGGTGGGTGGCCATTGCGTGTGCGCTTGTGAACATAATCCAAAATGACAGGCAATGCAGTGATTATGTTATTAATTAGTAATGGCATTGCAATGCGTATATTTGCAACGAGCAAAGTGTTTCGTTACACAGCAAGAATCGAGCAAGGCTGAGTATGGGTGGCTTTTGGGGAATTGGTAATGTTAATGCCTTTGCCAGCTTGTTTGTGTATATATATGTATATTTGATTTACGGTTTCTAGGATGCATAATTACCGAGAGCTTAGTTCGACTCGCATGTAAGTTATGACCTGCTCTTTCCTGGGAGCCATTATCATAATTTTTTCAACACCAAAAACAAATAAACAAATCTCACATTAAAACATAATTATTTGTTAAAGGGAACCAGGGAATGCGGCAAATTGTTGAATTTTTTTCTTGGCACGCAAAAGAATTATGTACATCAGCCGCCATTACTAAGTAGCATTTTGGCCCCCATCCTAATTTGGCTGCTCATTGTTGGGCCAGACATCATTTTCCTTTTCCTTTTTGTTTTTATTTTTGAAAAGTGCGCAGCGAATGTGAAAATTAATTATACTAAGCACACGCACAGACTGAGACAAAGACTGTGCGGGGTGGTGAGGGTTAAACAGCATGGGTTAAAAGAGAGCTATGCACATTGCAGACTGGGCACAGACTATTTAAGGATTGTTGCGACTCTCAGATCTTCTGGCGTTGATTGAAATACATGTGTAAGACGGCGGCCAGGGAAATAACAGAAACGCATCTGTCATAAACCTATTTAGATGGCGAATGCCATTTGCACTGTCAGAAAATTAGCCAAAAATGGTGAGAAAATAATAAAAACATAAAGGTTATGGATCACTGATCAAAAGAAATATAATATTTTTTATTTTTTCCATAGCAATTTATATGATTTTTTATGACCAAGCTCTTTGGCTCTTGAATAATATTTATTACTAATTTCCCTTTTGAGTTCTTCTTTAAAAGAAAAAACTCCGAAAATTGTATTTAGAAAATCTAAATCGATTTTCCCAATTTTTTACGTGTTTCCCTTCTGTGTTTGGCTTCTGGGCTATTTATGCGCTCTGTTTCTGTCATCTTTTGCCCCACACGCTCACGCAGACACTCTTAAATGTCAATAAATCATAAGCGGGTCGCCAAAAGCAAAGCGGAGGGCGGGCATCGGAGGCAGTGGAGGCCATGAATCGCTTGACAAGTTCTGGATGAATATTTTTAGAAATATACTATACATATACCATATTTCCACATTTCGCCTTAATGAGGTTTAGTGCCGAGATCAAAACATAACAAACAAGGCACTTTATTGACGCTGTGGAAAAGTCTAGCCAAAAGCGGAAGAATTTAAACAACACAAACACAAACGAAATGGTATAGAAATAAATTTATTAATGAAGATTTATGCAATATTTACAAAAATAACGCATCGCGCGCCCCCAAACCCAAAACATTAATAATCCCACCGATTCGGAATTCAAGAATCAATTAGATCATCGCATCTCGCACAGTTGGCCAGGCTGAAAAGCACTTGAGAATACAAGTAATCAACAATTAAATACGACGATGATGAGGGCCCGCATCCGCGAAAGGCCATAAAAATAAAATTCAGGCATTTTATAGTTGGAGGTGAAAGGAAGGAATCCACTTGGGTTGGCCCATTAAGAGTGCGCATAAGGTAAACACGGGAAATGCTTTATTGTTTATGAATGTATCTAATGAACATTTACGGGGTGGCGGTCGCAACACACACACACACACACATGGGATGAGTAATGGCCAATTGAGGGAAAAGGCCGAATATAATCGGTGAGGAAACTCACTCATAATCCATCTTCATCCATAAAATAAACAATTTGCGTATGCATCAATCTATCGGCAAGTATATAACCATTTAGAATTCCACACACTAGTGTGTGTGTGTTCGGAAATATTTGGCAATCAATTAATTGATTTTCAATATGAAAATTTTGGGTATTTAGATTTGAGAATGTGCATATTCAGTATTCAGTACTTGTGTTTGTTTAACGTGTACTTGAGCATTTCCTCTTTTCAATTTGATTTTTTCTGAGGATGAGGTTGAGGTGTGTGGCGTTTTCATGTTAATTTCATAATTTTTCCGCCACTCGAGGAAAATGAGCATGTCATATAGCAAAGGATCGAGGCTGATGTGTGCGTTGGTACCCAGCACTGGGAGAAAAACGTTTAAATTCTTGTTAAAAACGACCTGTTTCAGCAAGGAGTCACTAATGCATTCATCAGTATTGACCTTTTGTAAAGAATATAATTTTTCATGTATTTAAAACTAAAATCAAAGAATATTTTGTGATAATGATTATAATTATGATTATTTAAAAACCTAAAAACATCATCTTTAATGCCTATTAAAACACTTGTGAAACAACTCACTTTCTCTCAGTGCAGTTGTATCTTTATTCCGTGTGCAGACTGCCGCTGAAATACTAATTATGTGCGCGATTTAAATAGATTTTTCATTTATTTAGCTGGCCCATCATTTCTGGATGAAATGGAAATGAAAACGAAAATGAGAGCCAAATGTTTTATGTTGCGCCATTGGCCTCAGTCAAAAGTTATGGGGGGGGGGGGGGGGGGGGACGGGAGGAAAAAGGGGGTCGATTTTTGCCTTTTGACGTGCGCCTGTCATTTCATCATTGCTCTTGTTTTGGACTCCGAAAAAAAGAAAGAAAAAGAAAACAGCGGCTGACTGACGGGGCGGAAGTGTTGCGAGTATATATTCGAATAATTCCGAGCCGCGGGAGGATACACAATTCTCGAGTTATTTGTTGTGCGCCCACTAATAAGGCCAAATGGGGCATAAACATTCGTAATTATGTGGCTATGAACTGCCTCTTGACTCACTCATTTTGTGGATCTCCAAGTATTAAGAGAAATTTCTACTTGAAATTGGAAGAAAGTCAGACGATCTTTCAGTTTGATTTAAGATTTATGAATGAGAGTTGTACTATGTATGCAACCCATTACATTACATTTATTACAGAAAAATATATATTTTTAATAGTATAGGAATATAAAGGTATTTGTATAGGAAAAATGGTCATTAATAAAACTTACCGACTAAATTTTATCATTTCCATCATAATTGTAGGAATCAATGCCTATTTTTCATTTTAAATTGGTAATTTATTAATGTTTTACAACACTTTATTTCACTTTTACTTTCACATTCACTATGTTCAATTTTATTAATGTTAATCTAGAAACGCGTCGAAAATGTTAAATGTAACATATACACGAACTGTTACTGTTATGTTACTGTTACTGTAATGCAAAATGTTGTTGTTGTATACTGCTTATAATTCTCGAATTTATGCAATTACTAAGATTGGTCTGATATCTAATTAATCTTCTTATACGAAATAAATCGTATTTTTTCATATTATCAACAAAACACGCAACACTTAAAGCAAAGTCAATTGGCTCGCAATTATTACACACACACAAACACCTGCCATTTTGGATTATACTCCGAGGCTGCGAATAAGATTTAAAAACCCAGTAAACTTTGATATTCGTATTATCCATTAGAGCAACCACATTTTAGAAGCCTTATTGTTAGTAGTTACAAATATTATTTTATCGATATTAAACTTAAAACGCGTCTAATTTGTTTATGCGTAACACACACACACGATCGCAACACAAGTTGCACACATGTGCACAGGCGGAAAAGGACGCTCCACATTGCTGTAACTGCGATTCAAAATGTTGTTGTTGTAAGCTGCGTGTAATACTCAAATTTGTGCAACTACTCAGAGTAGTCTACTATTCATTTAATCCTTTTAAACGAGGTTGATATCGCTTTCAAAGCGCAGTCCATTTTCGCGCATTTTTTACACGCACACTCTCATGCACCCGCTTTTTATTTGCCTTTTTCGCCTTTTGTGAATTAGGCTTAAAAACCTTGTTAGCGTTGATATTTCTATTATCCTTGATAGCAGCCACATTCAGGAAGCTGTATTGTTAATAAACGCACCGAAATACACCTGTTTTAAGCTCGAAATACACAACTTTACACCCGCGACTTTTCACTGTGCAGAAAATGAAACCGTATGTGTTGCAGCTTGCAACTTGCAACACCGTACGTGACCCGTAACTATCGGAATGCAGAAGTATCGATCGCTAATCCTTCTTCTTTCTATTTTTCCAGGTTAAGATTTGGTTCCAAAACCGTCGCACCAAATGGAAAAAGCAGGATAATGTCACCAATAACGAGGCGGCGGAGCACAAGTCCTCAAATGCCAATAAGCCAGGATCGACAGGTGGCAACGAGTCATCTGAGAAGAGAGCGGCCGGTTCTCCGACAGTTGGCAGCGCTGCAGCTACACCGGCTGTGGAGATTAAAAAGTCTCCAAAGTCACCAAATCGCGGCAGCAGCAATAATAATAACAACAATACGCTAAATAACAATGTTAATAGCAAGCAAAGTACAACAAAGATCAAGAAACAATTAAATGCGCTGTTGGAGAAGACCGTTAAGGCGGCGGCATCAGTTCAGGTGAAGGCAGAACCGGAATCCCCAACAGCATCAGCTGATCATCATCACCACAAGTCGTCCTCCGCCGGCGAAAAGCGTAATAATAGTAATAACAACACTGAAGGTCAATTGCAAAACCAGCTACTGCATCAGCGTCTGCACCAGCATGCGATTCCCCTGACCGTGGAACCGGCAGCGCCCTTGGAGCAGACCGAAAAGCTGGACATCAAGCTGGAGGAGTCGCCGCAGCACAGGGAACTGCAGCTAAGTCTCCAACGTGCGGCCATTCAAAATGGCCAGCTAACGGAAATGGATTTCGAGAGCAAGCTGGCGGCCAGCAAAATATCCATTGCTCTGGCAATGGCCAACAAGTTGCAGCCGCCAATCCCCGAAGCCCAGGACAAGAAGCCCAACAACAACAACAAGCCAGACAGCGAGTCCTCGGGGGAGGATGAGGACGAGGACGAAGAGGAGGACACGGCGAGCGAGCATGGCGACTCTACGGAACCGCATGACGACTCGCAGGATCCGGATGCCACAATGCGGGAAATCTAGAGAAATAAGCCCGGAGAGACAGTCAAATTACCATAACTTGTGCCAAAAACGTCGAATATTGCTCACATTTCCCCCCAAAAATTATGGAAAAAAAACTCCCACAAAAAACATAAATAAAGAAAACTAAGTGAAACCCCCCTAATGTAAACCTAATTGTAATTTAATTGTCGCGTAATCCGTTCACCCTTAGGCTTGTATTTAATTTATTTAAAATATATATACTTAACGCTAAGAGTCCTAGGCTTTTGTAAATGTCGCATTTAAAAGAGAGCTGCAAACTATACGAAAATACAAAAAAAAAACAAACAAAAATTCTATAATTGTAATCTAAACTTTCGAGAATTTCATGTGATAATGTATACGAGGCGATTACAAAATTGATTTTACTAATTGAACTATGAAAAAACTATATGGTATGTGTAAGCTGTGCTACCCTGTAAATGGCAATTTGAATGAAACATATTTATTGAGTGTTTGTACAAAATTAAGTAAGGCAACAAATGAGAATGACATAGCCCCGGGAAAGATATCCTATTATAATTTAATTTAAAGGAATTTGCAAATAACTAAGATACATTTTTGGGAAAATCAAAATCTTTTGTTTAAAACCCTTTTCTTGAAAAATATTGGATTTCATTTAAATCAAATTGCTCCCAGAAATATTGTACAAATTAAAATCACTTTTTAACTAGATTTTCATTTAATTTACTTCTAAAAAAAGAGCTTAAACTAATACATTTCCTTTTAACTAACTTACATCCCTTAATTGGCTGCAAATTCACTTGAATTAAATTAAAATAGAATCAAATTATAATGGCTGAACAGACTCCGTCATTACACATTTTAAATTCAAACAAATTAAACAAAAACAAAAAAAAAAGAAAATGAAAAACAAAATAAACAGATTAAAATTCAATCGATCACAGGCGACGCATTTTGGCTGGTGGGCGGGTGAACTGCGGCTCGGGAACATCAACCACGCCCTCGGCGGTGATAAGGAACTCGGCGAAATCATTGGGCGTCTCCGGGGAGTAGAGAATCTCCAGCTTTCTCACGGTCAACAGCTCATCTCCCGCCCGATGTTGCTTGGGCACGCGTGACACCCTCAGTCGGGTGCGTCCTAGATGTGCCCACTGCAGTCCCAAGCACGGTATCTCCTCCTTGACGCCGCTGGAGGCCACCTGATTCACGCACACCACAGCGCAGTTGTACTTGTCCGCATAGGTTAACAAAGCATTGGCCAATCGACGCATCTCCCGGGCTCGTTCAAGATAATCGGTGTACAGCCGAAAGATAGCAGCCACGGAATCAATGATGATCAGGCCAATGCCATGCTGCTGCATCAGGCGGGGCAGGCGATTCTTTACGCAGTTTAGCAAGGGTTCCTAGAAGAGATGAGAATTAGTATTATAAATTCATTATTTATGATTTCTTCGCACAGTTTCGTAATGATGCTCCACAAAGATGTTTCCCAAGAAGTTAAGCTTCTCCTGGGGATACCGCTTCTCACAGGCCTTGCTCATCTGCAGCAGCCGTCTCGCCGGAAAGGCATCTTCCGTGCAAATGTAGGCCACACCCTTGCCCAGTCCACCCAGCTCGGTGGGCAGCTGGACGCACAAGGCCAGCTGCAGTAGGAGCTGCGTTTTGCCCACGCCCGAAGCGCCGCAGAGTTCGGTGATGCCTCTAGTGACCACGCCACCTCCAGTGCAGCGATCCAAGGCTGAACAGCCGAAGGAGACGCGCGACCATCTCACATTGGCCAGCGGCTTGAACAAGGAGTCGGCTTAAAGGATGTTAATTAAGAGTTATTACACAAATCTGTTTTCCATGGGGAATCCCTACTCACCTGCCTGGGGCATCTCTGCCAGCCACTTGGCCGCCGCATCCTTGAGCACTCGAACATCCTCTGGCGTGCACTTACGAACCAGCGAGTGCAGCGATTTGGTGCGCGTGTCCAGAAAGCGAATCTTTGGCGTTGTCAGCACCTCCTCCGGGGCCAGGACATTAACTGGAGTTAAAGTGGCATTAGGCGACACTTGAACTAAGTTTCGGGTACACCCCTTCCTTACCCTGCTCCGCGATTTCCCTGATGTGCTGGGGCAACTGATCCAGAAAGTTTGTCATCGCCGCGGCTTCGCCAAGGAGTGTGTGATGGCATGTCCTCGATGGGATTGCGTGATTTGATGGCTGGGCCCACACGAAAGGTGTTTCAACACCTCGGGAATCGCTCCGAAGCGGGGGAAGTATCGATCAAACAGCCGAGGACGAGTAATCAGCGACGATTTGCGAAATAAACAAAAAGCAGAGACCGGCTTTCGCCTGAAATCAGCTGTTGGCGCCATTTTAAAACTGGGTCAATCGGTGCTACAGTGGTAATGCGATAGGGGAAACTTTTTTATTATCTATTGTTTAAAGGGAATTTTTGATATCTGTATTTCTGTAAGCAAACAAAAATATATTTGTTCTAATAACTTTCTTACTTTTAAGTTAATATTTATGAATACCTTAATAACAAAGCTGAACTAAATATGAGTACTATTCGAAAAGGATTTGAAATCCTTGAACTATTTTTATATTTGGATAAAGTGGTTCCCCTCGAGCATTCTTCTTTGTACCAAATTTCCATTGTGATCTTTCTTTCGCTTTGGAAGCACAATCCTCGCAAGTTTCCATTTCTAACCACTGATTCACCAAACACTTGATATTATTTACACATTACTTTTGTTTTGTTTCAATCATTTAATTTCGAACATTATTTTTCGCACAAACATCAGAGAAAAACGCAAGAACAGTTCGATCGTGTTATCGATAGATTGTGTTTGCGGCCATCCTCTTCCTCTTCCTTTCAGACGAATGTTATGTGTGTGTGTGTCGTGTGTAAATGTTGTTGTTGTTGTTTTTTCATCTCGTTTTTTAAGCTAAGGTAACTAAGGATCTTGGATCCGGCATCAGCCTAGTTCTTGGGCGTGGGCTTGGAGAGCTCCGCCAAAGCACGGGCCTCGGCTTCGGCGCCGCGCTTCTTCTCCTCGGCGAGCTTAGCATCGCGGACAATCTTCTGCTGGGCCTCGATCTCGCGCACCTTCTCCTCCTTCTTGGACAGGCGGCTCTGGTGGGCGGCACCGTAGGCGATGCCCACAAGGAGCAGCGACCAGCGGCCGAACTTGATCAGCGGCGAAACGCGAACGGGAGCCTGCGACATGGTTCTTTTCTGGGAGTTATGTAATGGTCCAACGGGGAAACTGCAAATATGAGGAGATGTTAGTCACAAACGTTAATGCGTGTTATTCCTGTGGTACATTTCACACCAGCAAAAGCTTTTTAGTCTTTTTACTTGTCCACTTTTTCTGTTTAAATTGCAAAAATTACCCAAAATCGAAGCTGAAGTATAACCTTAAAACAGCTGTCAAACGAGAGATGGGAGCTAAGTCGATTATGCTGGATACTTATCGATATTTTCATATACCAAATTTAAAACTGTAAGTTAGCGCGTTCATACTAACGGAAATTTTCATTTTAAAACTTCGACTAACCAAAAATAATGGCTGCCTGTTGTATATTTTACACTGAATATTTCAAGAAATCAGTTTTTTTGTTTTAAAAAATATATTCATTTAATTTCTCTTAAAACCCCTTGGTATTTTTAAGAAGACCACACTCCAAGCTACAAATAAAATTGCACCACCACTTTTCAGTATATTATAAGTCTATAGTTATTTCGGACCAGCCGCGGTCCCACTAACTTCTAAGAAAAAAGTATTTTGATTTCCCGAAAACATGGCTAATTTCAGCTAATATCGGAAATTTGCAAATTCAGAACACATACTTTTTCGGAAAACAAGACTGCGGCTGTTTTGTACAAATCGTGGGACAAGTGAAAATTGACGCGTGTTAAATGCAAACAAGAAAATTCCAACACAGACCTTGAGTGGCTCACACACACACAGGCGAAAACCCCCTCTCTCTCTCTCTCACCTGCCTTGCACACTTGCACACATACGCTCGCGCACATAGATAAAGAGGTGTGCGAAAGGGAGGGAAGAAACCGAAACGTTCCCTGTTTTTTGTGTTTTTTTTTTACGAACAGGAAGTGTTCGTTCGCATTTTTTTTTTGCCAGGATCTGCTGACATTGGCAGCTGGCGATCAGAATAATGGTGAACGTACCCCCGCTACTCTGTAGCACACCGCCGCCCATCGATTTCGGGGAGGAGGACGACGATTCCGGTTTGCAGTCCACAATTCATTTGGACGAAAATGACGAATACCCTGAGTTCGGCTTAGTCAGCGGTGCAAAAGGTAAGCTTGAAGGGGTAAACAGAGCAGGGGATCTCATCTGGAACAAGGGAAACATCCCGAACTGAATTCTGTATGAGTTTCGACTGTATTCGATCAAGAGTTTGGGTTTTATTCAAAAATTAGGATCACTTTTAGTATTCTCAAGACTTTAAATGAGTTCCTCTTAAAGAATATTTGACTTTTTATAATAAAAATTATGGGAAATTAAGAATTGAAGCTTACTAATATAATACAAAAACTCATCAGGGGTGCCAGAGCAATTTTTGCTAAAAAATTCACTAAAAACTGTGTTCAAAATTTTTAAATTTGTATTATATTATATTATATTATTAACCAATTAATTGGATTCATAGTTTCAAGCTTAAGTTAGTTCCTTGGCAAGATTTAAAATCGAAAAACCACAAACCAAAATAATAAAATATTAATTTTTAAGCATATACCAAGTGCATCCCCATAAAAATTATTAAAAACTACACAAAACTGTCACATTTGTTTATTTTATTAAATCTCTTTCCCTTCTTTTCAGAACCCCTTCCATCGCCGGATGCCGTAACGGAATACCGGGAAAAGCCACCGGAAGATATGCTGGAAACTAAACAAACTGCTGAGGCTTTTAATTACCAAGTAAAGCAGTCGATCGATTACGACGTTTATAGGGAAACTGCACCGCCTACGCCGCCACCCTTAAGTCTAGAGCTTGACGAGGAAGTGGCGGAGCAGAATGGAACTGTGGAGCACATAGAGCACTTGGAGGAGGACGAGGAGGAAACGAATACCAATGAATCTGTGCCCTCCTTGAAGCTGGACAGTCTCAGCTTGTATTCCACGGAAAGCGTATCCGCTGCCTCAACACTCTCCCCCTTGGGGGAAACGGATGCGAATGCAGTTGCTGAGCCCATAACCAAAGCCCACGTAATCCTTAGCCATCAAGTCACACTGGAGGATGTCTCCGATGACAGCGACGAGGAGTGTTCGCCAAAGAAGCCCAAAGAATTATTTATACGCGAGGGAGCCAAGGATTTCTTTGCCATTGAGGTGCTTGCCACACCCACTTTACCAAATGGAGACGGTGTCCACGATGCAGAGAAGAATCTTAGGAAAAAGTCACTAGAGGATGAAAGCTTTAAAGGAGGGGAACCACTAAATGAGCAGAAACCCAGCTTAAGAGAGGAAACCACCAGTCAGCAGGAGGAGTCAACGGAAAGCAGTGTCTTTCAGTTTGCAAACTTCGAAGCGGAGCCAAAGAATTTCATTGACACAGAGATTACTACCGAGCTTAAGCCACACCAGATGGAGCCCCAGGAAGCAGATGACGACGACTTCGAAGACTTTGGAGACTTTGCGGACTTCGCAGCTGCTGAACCTGAGGCTACTAAGGAATCCCACGCGATAGCTACTGATTCCAATCAAGGAGATGCCCCAACAAGAGATTCTTCAGAGGCTAAAGCAGTTACAATCGTTGAACCTTCTCAGGATGATGGTTTTGATGATTTCCAAGAGTTTGCCACTCCTGTAAAGGCGACGACGCCCGTCCAAAACCCTGACGAAGACGACGATGATGATTTTGGTGATTTCTCGGAGCCCGCTGTGGCTGCCATTCAAGTACCTCCACCGCCGCCGCCAGCAACTGTTCACCTCAGCCTCGACGAGCGGGTCAAGCCAGTGCTGGAGATGATGTTTCCTCAGACCAAAGAGATGGATAATATGAGTTTGGACAAGCGTCGGCCGTTGGCGCAATGTCAGCGCTTTAACTTTGGTGCCATTGAGCATGCTCGAGCTCTGAAATATGAATGGGGCAGTTCGGAGATGAGGCATGCCCTTGTGCGATCGCTGGGCATTGATTCGAGGAATATAGTAAGTGAAGAGGGATTTTAAGAATCTTTTTTTATAAAAAAATACTGACTTCTTTATTGTTTGCAGCTCTTTGGTGACAAGTGGAACTCGTCGATGCCGCGTTTTGCAGCCAACTTGAGCTTTGATCCTCTTAAACCGCTGAAGCCACTGGCGGCAGCCAATGCCACCGCCAGCACCTTGGAGCCCACCGCCAGCAGCAGTAGCAGCAGCCATCAGGGTGAGTGTTTTTTGCAGATCTCCCTGAGAGATTGCTTCCTCGTATAGTTGCCGCAAATTAACCGCTACACAAGTTTCGTAAATTGAGAAATTGCCGCCACCCAATAACCGCTCGCTCGCTTTCCGTTGCCTTCCCATATCCTTTTAACCAACCAAAACACCACACACACCCACACACGCTTTCCCGGATTTGGCCTGCCGTTCGATTGAAATTGGCTGCTCCTCTTTTGCGTTGTACCTTTTCTTCGGTTTCGCCTTGTTTTCTTTTTTTCGTTGCCCCTTGTGCCACAGTTTTTCTAACTTTTTTATAAACAAACAATCAAAGAAAAAGTTTATCCTTACGATAACAAAATGTATTTAGAATCACATGTACAGACTTTACAATTGGAACAACTAGACCAACTACTAACCGTGATGGTGGCTAATGCTGATAAAATAAATCTTGTTACCTCTACCTCTAAACACACCAATAACAATAACAACAACAACAAATGATACCGATGATGATGATGATGGTGATAATAACGGTGACAACGATGTGGCTGCTGCTCCGCTGGATGATATGCCCATGCCCTTGATGGATTTGATGCCCCAAAACAAACACAATTTGACTAACGATTTGCACCACAACTCTCATCCACTTACACATATGAACAATAATAATAATAATAACCATACGAATAATAACAATTATGCAAACAATACAATAATTAACACAAATCTCACTGCCCACTGCGACGCCTTGCTGGATTTTAGTAAGTTTCGTTGGCTCTGTGCGTGTGTCGTAGTTGTGTTTCCACTTCTTATTTCTTTATTTTTTGTCGGTCTGTTCAGTTGCCTATATAATACATCCAAGCTTTGTCTCAATACCTACGATCCACAGTTCCCCCTAGTTCTTGTTACTTTGGCACTACAAAGCATCCAATATCCGCCAGCACAAAGTAGACCCTGCTCCCCACATTTTTACCTTTTTACTTAGCCAGAAAATAAGTTAATATAAAAAATATAAATTATTATTTTATTATAAGTGTGTGCTATAAATATCCTTAAGATTTAGCAATGCAAACTAGATACATCTCTAGTTAGTTGCATCGATAAATGTTAAGCATTATTAAAAGGAAATCTATTGAAAAAGTTAATATATCGGTAATAATAATAGAACCAAAGTAACTATTTTAAATTTATTTGTTTCCTTTTCTGAATATATAAATCCGATATATGAACAAATATATCGATTTACCGCATTATGAAAATATTAATTTATATATCGAGGGGCTAAATTATCGATTAAATATCGAGCAATATCGGGTTTTAACGATTAAATATCAATATTATCAATCAAAAGATTAAAAAGAGTTTTTTATAATGGATTTTTACCGATATCAAACCGAATATTTATTCATACAAGCAACACAACCGATAACTGTAAATCTAATTAATATATAATACAAATTATATACATATATATTATGTAAAATATGAAATTTATTCTTAAATTCCTCACCAAAAGATAGCTCCCCGCATTAATCACATTTTTTTCTCCTTTCCGCAGGACTGGAAACAGGCGCCGGGACCCAAGCGAGCCAAACTGAAACGCGGCCTAGCCAGGCTCATGGGGAAGGGTTCTCCTGCAGCCCCGTCCCCAACGGCGAAGAGCGACCCAAGGCCCAGGTCGAACCAGAGCCAGAATCCCAGTCCCAGTCCAGCCACCATCATATTGAATCCTCAGCAGCGGCATCAGCAGCAGCTGCTGCTCCAACAGCAGCGACGCTACCGCCTGCTCTATCAGCAGACAGCCCTGCCCACCACCTCAACGGCGGTGAGCAGCTGCATCAGCAGCAGCAGCAATCGGACACGGAGCAGTTTAATTTGAGGGCCACACCTTCGCCCACCCAGCCGCCATCATCGCTGCCAGCGCAGGAGGAGATCATGGGCAGCAGCTCTTCCTCCATTGCCAGTTACGCGGTGCCGCTAAAGGAGACCCATATCTATACACCCTCCAAATCGGATACGGCGGTGGCCAAAACCACCACGCTGGCGCCTATTGATTTCGACTACGAAATGGCGGCCACTGGCATTATCATTGATGAGACTGTGGTGAAGAAGGAGTATCGCGATGTGGAGTATAAGCCGCCATTTGGCCTGGATTCGCCCAGCAAAGTCAGTAGCTTCGATATGCCTCCACCTCAGGGGGCAGCAGCAGCGACGGAGGATGATGACTTCAGTGACTTTCAATCGACGCCAGCAGTGCCGCGTTCAAGGCTAGATACGCCCACTTTCGGCGAACAGATGATTCTCAGTCCGGCCATATTGCTGCCACAGGCCATACCACTGGCCAAGAAGGCATCATCATCATCGTCATCAGCAGGAGCAGTTGCCGCTATAGAGTGGGGCGACAATGCCTTGGCCAGCATAAATGCCGAGGAAATGGCTCGCATCGAGGAGTTATTCTCATCTCAGACCGCCAAGCCGCCGACGATAAGCGCCTCGGTGGCCAAGAAGAAACCCTCTCCACAGCCGACTTCAACTCAGGCGCAAGAGGATGACGAATGGTCGGATTTTGTGTCGGTTCCAGTGGCAACAACGCCCCAGCAGAACTCTCCCCGCGCCAACAATAATAACATTGTCAACGGCAATCCCAGGAAGGGAATTGCACAAGCAGCAGCAGCAGCAGCTGCCGCTCCCAAAGACGATGATTGGTCGGATTTTGTGAGCAGCACTCCAGTGGCGTCGACGGTTCGTCCGGCGCCGCAATTCAATTCGGGCGCCTGGCAGACAGCTAATTTTTACAACAATCCCTTGAGCCTCTATCAAGCACAGCACCAACAGCAGCAGCACCATAGCAATCTGGTTCCCAGTCACAGCACCACCACTACCACCACCACCACCAACAACAACAACAACAACAACAATGTGCCAGCAATTCCCCAGCAAATTCACATCATGCACGACTTCTCCACGGCGCCCGTTGCGGGCGGCCTGATGGGTGTGGGCACCACCGCCACCTACCAGCAACACCATCAGCGTCAGCAATTCCAAATTGGCAACGCCAAGGTGGCACCGCGCATCTCCCTTATCCCCGATCTCAGTTTTGTGGCACCGGCCTTGCCCACGAATGCGGGTGCGTTCATGGGAGCTCTGCCGAAACCGAGCTTTGGCGGTGGCAAGAAATGACACAAGAAGTTGAGGAGTGGCCAGCAGCAGCAGCAGCAGCATCATCGCCGCCAGCAGCAACAGCCTCCACTGGGTGGCGGCGGGGGCAGGGGCGAAGCCACCATCCTCACGTAGGGATTGCGTAGGGCAAAGGGTAGGAAGGTGGCCCGTAGGAGACAGTCAGTATTATGAATCCGTCTGATAATTACCATAAACCGTCACACACACGTACTTAGTTCTATGCAAGCGCTGTGTTTTCATGTTGTTGTTGTTGTCGTTGTTGAAGCTGTTGTTGTTGTGCATAAATGTTGTTGTTGTTGTTGTAGATTGTAGATCAGGATTTCCAAATTAAGACAAACGAAAAAAAATACTAAGAAAGCAAAAATCGATTCCTTGGTGCAATAATTGGATTACGAAATTCATTTTTTATTTGAATTTTTAAAAGAAAAAAGAAAAACAATTAAGACATAGGTCTTGGACCAAAATATATATTTTATAATTTATTTAAACTTTATTGAAATTTAATTCATTTGTGAAATGGAATTTTGTCATATTAATTCTCTAAAAAATTTTTATTTATTTATAAAAAGGATTTTTTTAATGTAAAAATTTAAACTTTAAATCAAATTCCTTTCATCACAGAAATTTGAAATTAAAAAAGGAATATTCTTGTAAAGGTATGGCTCAGAAATAGCTGTGGATTTTTTAAATTAATATAAATTGAATTGAAAAGAATTATTTAAGATGATTATTTTTAACCAAAAATATGTTTTTTTAATACTTTTGTTTGTCTTTCTTATTGATTTCAAATTCAGCGCTAATTCTGTGACATCCCTACTATCCCACATTGATAATGATAATGATTATTTAGTAATATTTCCAAAAATAAGTTGAAATTCTGTAACTTATCAATAAGATGCTAAATTTTACAATTAGCTTGTGGGTCTATGGTACTGCGATCATATCAATATATCAACTTAAGATCTGCATTAGATAACCAAAAGCAAAACACAAGAAATCATTATACAGTTTTCATGAGTATTTCAGGAATATTTTTTTATTTAGAAAAGCGAAACCCTCTTTAAAGAAGGCTTTACTATAGTTTTACCTGCAATCCTCACATTTCGCTGCAATCAGATTCTGAAAAAACCATTCCACAAACGAACTTCCTTTGTTATCACGAAAAAAATACTCCAAAAGCGAATGCGGGGGCCACCTATATTATGAAAAAGGACTCGAACCCCAACCCGCCTGATGCGAATTTTTTCTATATTGTGTACTTAAACGAGAACCCTAACCAAGCGAACATAGTTAACGTTGTAAATGTATTTAGGATTCGTTAGTTGATAGAACAACTCCCATTGCATTCCAAGTGTAAATGTGCAGAGACGATGATATAAGTGTACAGTTTGCCATGATGATCTCCAGGAAAAATGCATGCTGGATATATACCGAAACCCAATCCGCTCCAGTTCTTAATTGATTTTGTTTGTTTTCTTTTTGTGTTAATGTGTGTTTTTTTGATTTATTTATTTTTTACTTTATGTGTTACGCACTTTAAGTTGAATGTGTGTGTGTGTGTTTTGCGTGTATGTGGGTGTGTCTGGAAATTATATAAACAATTTATCAACTAAAACTAAGTGTATATGTTCTTAGATATTAGCCTGTAAATTACAGAATAGATTTCTCATTTTCGTTTTGTTTTATTTTCGCCAAGTCAATAATGAAAGGAAAACAAGAACATGATTATAGAGAGATGGTTGCTGCTTGATTTAAATAATATTAACTATGTACTAGAAAATATAATATGTATATGTATTTACGATATTGTATAATTAAAAAAGATATGCGAAGAATAAAAATTTAACCTATCTGAAAAATGAATTCAATATTGGAGCATTAACTGAAAAAATACAGAAATTATTGAAAAATGTATTGCAGAGCTCGCAAGATTTTAACAAGCTCTGCTTTTTGGGGGACGACAACAATGTTAAGCCGGATGTCTAAGGACGGGGAACTATATCTTTTATATTATGTGTGGCGTGAGTATGCGTTTGAAACCTGCATGTGAGTAGAGAGATTATCAAGTAACTCGAAGCACAAAGCACTGCTCTCCTGGAGAAGCCTCGTGTTTAATGGGGATGTCCTAAGTGCTCTTGCTCTGTGTGTGGTTTTTATGATTTTAATCAACGATACAGTGTCAGTTCCTAGGGTGTGTGGCGGGTGCGAGGGCGGTGTATATAGCTCTATGGCAGTAAATAGTACATAATAATAGTTTAGAAATTACACATGTATCTAATATAAATATCTAATTATAAATAGTGTTATGATCGATCTTCCGAAATCATTTCTCTCTCTAAATGGTCAACAGTTTTCTTTTTTTCATTCTTTTACATGCGTTAGTTTGTAATTATTATTATTATAATTATTATCTTTGCTTAATTTTAGCCTTGCTCTAAACATAATGAAACGCTAACAAATCCAAAAAATATGCCATGTGTTTGGGGTTTGATCTTTGGGTAACCGAATGGAAATCTAGTTGGGGAATCTCTAGGTTTTAATATCAATTTTGAGTCATTCTAGAGTCTAGGTCTTTGTTTAAATTTATGTATTTTCTTATTGTTAATTTCGATTTGCATTTAGCCGAGATTTTGCCATGCTTTTTCGCTGAATCTCTTTTTGGAAAAAATTGATATTATTCCCTTCTCATTGATTATTTCCACAATTTCGGTTACTTATCGTCCCAGCGATCTTAACCGCATCTTTTGCAATCATGTGAGGGCGGTGTACTGTGTTTGTGGGTGTGTGTGTGAGTGTCGCTATCCTTTATGATATTTGAACTAACAGTTTTTCATACTTTTTCTCCTCAAAAAATAAGATCTAAGCTCGGGGATGCTGGTCTCCAGATATCGGTCCATGAAAACAGTTCTCCCTTCTTCTCTGGCTTAAGGCGATGCAATCTACGTATATAAAAGCTATTGTGAAACTCCTCGAGCTCGAAAGATTCCCTGCCTTAAACTTGGTACAAAAAAAAAAGTAGTCTTCGTTTTCAAGGCCGAACCACATCCCCCATCTCCTGCTCACGCTCCTCGAGAACTGCTCGGCCTCAGAAGGCCAGCCAGGGATGATGTAGCAGCGACTCCTTGGACCGATCTCCGTAATCGTACGTCAACTCTTCACCCGGCTCAATGTCGTCCTTCGCCAGGAGCACGAGATGTGGGCGCTGCTTGATCACGACGACCTTGGTCATCAGGTTGCCGTTACGCGAATGATTGATGAGGCGTCCCAGCTTGCCGGTGTCCACGGTGGCATCGATGCAGTACTGCTGAGTCTTGTGCTTGAAGTAGTACATATAGCAGCCGGCGTTCTCGTCCAGCGCATAGCGCTTCTCCCGCTCCGAGGCCTCACTGATGGCGATGAGATCGCCGACATACTCCACCACGAACTCGTTGCGCTTGAAGGCTCGTTCGGCGATCACACCCCGGCCCTTGCCCATGAAGTGACGCACCTCGAGACCCTCGCAGCGTTCCTCGAGAATGGCCTGCTCTAGGCCCCTCATCCACTCCTCCTTGACGGCTGTCTTAGTCTTGCGTACGCTTCTTCGGACAGGAAAGAAGTCGGTCATCTCACGATTGCCATTGGTGGCAGCCAGGGGAAGGGGCGGCAGTTGGCCTTTCGCTGGGCCCTTGCTTTTGGCCTTCGACTTGGAAACGGGGGGTGGCTTGAGCATGGCTTTTACGCCCATAATGCCCACTTTGTTACTGTTGGCTGTGGCTGGTGCTTTGTTCTGGTTCTCCCGCTCCTCGGCGGCCTTCATCAGGGCATGACAATCGTCCTCATCCTCCTCCTCTTCGTCGTCATCGTCGTCGTCGAGCACCACAACGATGTCGTCCTGCTGCTGCTGCTGCTGTTGTGGCGGTGGTTTCTTTATCTGTGGTTGTGTTGGCTGCTGGTAAGGCGCTTGTGGCTTTGGCTGGTTCAGTCTTCGTCGCGACTTGCAGGCGGCCACCGCTGCCGTTGTGGCGGGCAGCTTGCGTGGCGATTTGCGCGGCGACAGGGAATCGGTGTTAGCTCCTCCTCCTCCTCCCTTGCTAATCAGCCCGCCGCCCGCCGTCACCTTCAATGCGGTCTTAATAGGCGATGGGCAGAGTATGCGATGCGGTGTGGCTGGCTTCCGACGACGCACAGCTCCCGCTCCTGCCGCTGGCGATTCGGTGGCGCCAGTTATTCCGCAGGCCACCCCACTGTCGCAGGAACTGCTGTCGTGCTGGTCAAGCTCGAAGTTGGGTAATGGCAGCACCGGTTCCTCCCTCTGTCCATTGAGGCTGACAATCTGATTGAAGCGCCCGTTAAGCACGCAGGCATTGAGCACAGAGGGCGGCGATGAGAACACTCCGCCGGCCACTTCGAAGCTGCGATTTATCTTTATGCTGGACGCTTTGGTGGGCGTCCGATCAATGTCCAGGGTAAGAACGGGCTCCTGCAGGAAGATGTTATCGGTGCTGCTGCTGTGCGTGGAACTGTGGCTGTCCCGCAGCGTCGAGCGGTGTGTCTGGAAGTCGGCCATGGTGCCCAGCACCTCCTGGATCTCGTGTATCTCATGCATCTCTTGGATATCCTGGATTTCTTGTATCTTTTGCATGGCCGCCACCTCATGCTGGTAGGGGCAAGGCGAAGTGGAGGACGCGTTGGAGCTGCCATCGAAGAGGAGTTCCTCTACCACCTGCTGCAACTCCTCATTGAGCTGCTCATCCGATAGCTTGAGTTCCTCATCGGCATCGGCGAGCTGTAGGTGTAGCTGCTCTTCGTCTACGAGGTGAAGGTCCTCATCCTGCAGCTTCAACTCCTTCTCGCCAGTCGATTGTATTGTCTTTTGCTCTGCTTGGTGGTGGTTATCTGTGGAAATGGGCACCGAATTTGTGGTATGCTTGGCGGCGGCGGCAGCGTTGGCTTTGAAAAAGTTCTCGATGGTGCGCGTCTGCGAGCGAGTGGCCAGAGGCACCCCTGAAATGATGGCCAATATGTAAGCTATGTAAGCTAACCTCAAAACGCGGCGACGCGACGCAAACACTCACCTATTGTTCGGCCCGCTGCCTTGCTGTCTTTGTTGTTGTTGTGGCTGTGGCTGTGGTGATGATGGTGGTGGCCTCTGTTGGCCGCTGTGGCTTCCGGCAGATTGAGATTTTCGCTGGCCTTCATCAGGCGGCAGTCTTTACGCTTCGGACTGGCAAAATACTGATCCTCCAGCAGGCTACTTGCCACAGCGGCGGCCGCATTTAGGGGCTGTCCTTCGGGAATTGCTGCTCCGCCGTGGCCGTCCTTCGACTCCTTGGCGGGCCGTGCTCGTCTGCGCACCATTATCATTGGTGTAGAGCCAAGCGGGGGGCTGGGGCGCGCGTGATCAGTGGGCGGGCGGCAGTGGGGTTTGGCTCTAGTTCAGTTGGCGCGTTTTTCCTGGACACGCGTTTCTTCCCCCGTCCCACACAAGCACTCGCACTCACTCACACACTCGTCGAAAGCGGACTGCAATTAGCTGGCGGAGAAAAAAAACACAAAAACGGAGAACTCATAAAACATTCGCACACACTTTGTATATTACATGTGTGTTTTTTTTTTCGTCTTCGTTCTCCTCTCGCCGCCCCTCTGCGTACAGTTTTCGCCACAGAAAAAACGTCGCCTCGTTATTGTTGTTACTGTTGCTGCAGCTGCTGCGAAGCGAGCGAAAGAGGAAGAAGACCACAAGAAGAGAATGAAAGTCCGCGCCGTTGTTTACCTCGCTAGGTATAGTGCCATTTTCTAAATTATTTTATATTAATTATCGCTTATATGCAATGGCAGCATCTGGCTAAGCAATTAATCGCGTTGCTGTTGCACTTTTCCGCAAACTTTTTTTGGTGTTCTTTCTCTCTTTGCGTCGGTACTAGTGGTGGGGCCACACCGCCGATACTATTGGTTGGGGGATTCGCAGATGCTAGTACCGAACTAATACCTCAATTTTTTGAATTTTTCAAAGATTTCTGTCGAATGTCTAAAAACGAACAACTCCTTAATTAATTTACCCATTGGTTAAAGCAAAAATATATATTTAATTCACTGAACAATACAATTTTGGATGGTTTATCGAATACGATCGACCTTCGAATATTTGTATACTTTTAATAACGATATTTTTGTGATCGATGAAACTAGTAGATCGCGATCTCATTTGTAGAGATTTCATTATAATACAAGCATTCGATGCTTCAAAAACCTACAAAAATAAGCGCTCTTGTTACTTGTTTGCTGATAAACAAAATATAAATTCGTTAATTTCCTTATCATTTCCTTCGGTCTATTCGCTCCGTCCGCATCCCTTGGCTTTTTCGCCTCCGCAGAGTGCGGTAACATTGTTTGCATTTTCGCTTTTGGCAAAGTAAAAGATTCGCGCGTGAAAAACTTCCGTGCTGAAAGAAGTTAATAATCCAACACTAATAATTATAATACAGCGACAACAATATAGTTAAAAGTGCCGAAATAGTGTTGGCCACCGAACGCGTGTAAATGTGCGCTGGATCGCTACCCGCCAACTGTGAAAAAACCGTTTTATTTTGCATGTCCAAAAAGGCGTGAAAATTTTCGGCGCCTTTTGAGTTTGTCACTGGCTGGCTAGCTGGCTGGCGTTGTGAAATTTCTCAAGAACCGTTGCCTTCATTGCGGGGATAATTATTGTTGAAATTTTCGCGAAAATAAAGTAAAACTGCCAATATGCCGATTTGCAAGCGGGAAGGCTTCGACCTGAATCAGAAGGAGGGCAAGAATGAAACATTCCATGACAACGACCAGGTCTTTTGCTGCTACCTCACCAAGCGCATTTTCCGCGACTACGAGTAAGTGCATCCTATATATCCTGTTCCCTTGACCCCGCCCCCCTCATCATGGTAACCGCCCCTGCACCCATCGAAAAGCGACGCCAAAACGGACACTGCGCTAAAGTATACAACAAAGCGACGCTGCGAGCGCATGCATATGATGTACGTAAGCATACATCACTATGTTCGCTGTGTGGCGTATATGTGTGTGTGTGTGCGCGAGTCTCGTGGGCCTGGGGCACAAACAACGCTGTGGCGGTGGCGGGAACATTTACAGCTGCCGCCAGAGACAGCTGTTTCCAAGGCGTTGCCACCTTTTCAGAAAAAGAGCGCGCGCCAAGCGAATGTTTTTAATTGTAAAAATATCTTTAATTTAAAATTTTTTTTTTTAAATATATAAATTTTTATTAATGAAAATTTTAACTTTCCTGCAGTAATTACTTCCGGCACGTAATGGTGATCAACTCGACGGTATGGCAGTGCGAGGCCACCGGCAAGGATAGCCTCACCTTCGAGGAGGCGCGGAAGAGCGAGCGGGCGGCCCGCAAGAAGATGGAGCAGTTCAAACATAGCCTACGGGCACCCGTGCTCCTTGTGGTCGAGCATGCCCGCCAGTCGGCGGTCAATACACTGAACTTGCTGGTGGCCAAGTTTCTGCGCAAGCGTTACTTTATCGGCGAGGAGGTGACGGTGATGGGCAAGAAGAACACCACCTACAAGGTGGTGGGCATTAATGTGAATCAGAGTATACCGGAGCCCAGCAATGGCGTCTACGAGGACACCGATGCTTTGGTCTATCGCCTGCAAGCCCTCAAGGGCGATGCCAGCACAGAGATCGATGTGCCCTTCAATCAGTTGCGACGAACTCGCCTGGAGTTCAACATGGAGAACCTGAGCATGTTCGTCAAGAGCAATGTGACGCGCGTTGATGGGTTGCTGCGACCCAAACCCGATGCCTACAAGCAGTATGTGACGGATCCTTCCGTGAATTTCTCCACAATTTTCATTGGCAAAATGCCGCGCTATTCCCCCTCCAAGATCAAGAAGCCCGATGCCAAGAAACAGTCGACGCTGAATAAATACATTGTGAACGATGAGCAATCGGCAGCCAAATCAAAGGCCAAGGCCAAGGCGGATGCCAAGACGCTGGCGGAGGAAATGGAGCGGGTGCGGCTGGAAAAGCAAGTGAAGATGGCGCAAATGGAGCGGGAGAAGGCGGAGAAGAAGGCGCAGCTTATCGAGCGCGTTGAAACCGAATGCAATTCGCTGCTCCGCAAGACCGATGACCTGGAGCGATCGGATCAAAAACTACTGCCCCGCTACAACCAGATTGTCACGCTCCTGCCCCAGCGGCATCTGGGCGATGCCTTCATGATGCGCGAATTTATGCACACCTACTCCGGCCTACTCTCTGGCATCGAGGTTTTCCGGCAGAATATCAGCTTCTACGAGATGACCCGGGCGCTGAGTGCGCGAGAGATTGCCGGTCCGCTCTCGGACATTTTACTGGTTCTCCTCGGCACCGTTTTCGACCTGCAAAAGGAAGAGGAGGAGGAGTGTGCTGTGACCTATGTTGATCGGATTTCCCATCACTCAGAGCCGTATCGCAGCATGTCGCAGGCCGCCCAATGTCACTACTACGCCAGGAGGCACTTCTCTTTCAAAGTAAACGAACTCCCGCTGGACGCATTGACCCTCAGTGAAGTACTTCGTCTGCATCTTCTGGGCTCCGGAGCTGTGGTGAACGAGAAGGCCGAGCGTTGGCGGGTGATGTACCGCAATGGTTACTCGTCGAAAGAGGATCCCGGCCTGGAGCTGCGCCTTCAACACGCTCGCATTTTACGAGCACTAAAAAACCAACCCGTCTATCAGCTAAAGTTTAGCGATATTTTGCATTTAATCCGATGCCTGATGTCGCAGATACTCACCTATTCGGGAACCATTAATCTGATTGAGGAGCGTCTGGAGCAGACGGCCAAGGCCAAGCAGGAGCTGCGATCCCTCATCTCGCAAGAGAATAAACGCATTGCCGCCGTGGAGGTGAACAGAAAGAAGTTGAATCAAACGCATCAGCAGGCCATCGGTGGCCTTGATCCGGCCAAGAAGGAGGCTATGGTGGACAAGCTAAACAAGAGCATCGCCGAACTGCACGCCCAGTCGGATCATCAGCATCGCAAGCACGAGCAGCAGGTTCTGCAGCTCCACTCGCAGCTCTTCAACTTTCTGGTTTACCTCGGCATGGACAGATGTTACAGGAAGTACTATGTGCTGGAGTCCATGCCGGGCATTTTTGTGGAGCATTCGCCCGATAGCCTGGACACGTGTCTGGAGCAACCGCCGCTTAATAAACCGCAATCTGAGATACGGAATCAGGCTCAGTTGCCCAAGAATCGCAAGGATTTGCGGGTTTATCTGCTAAAACTGTACGGAGATGATGACAAGAAGAGCAGGAGAAGCAATAAACAATCGTTGGAGAACAAGGAGAACCAGGAGCATCGCTTAAACGGCACTGTGGAACCGATGGAAGTGGATGCGGATCCTCCCACAGCACCCACACAATTCGAATTGATGATGTGCAGCGGTGATAAGCACAACTGCATCGTTCACGATCCGAAGAATGGCCAGAGGCAGCGATGGTCGTACATCTACAAGCCGGAGGAGATCGATGACCTGATACGGGCTCTAAATCCCAATGGTCTGCGGGAAGCGGAGCTCCTGCAAGAGCTCTCAGTGATGCGTTCGCTTATCGAACAGCACGTGAAGACCTGCCCCACCGAGGTCCTCCAACTGGAGAGTGAGCCGATGCGCAAGAAATTCCTCGCCACCATGCACTCGGAGACCCATCGGAAGTATGGCGAGGCCAATTTTGGAGTCGCCGAGGGCACCGATTTGAATGAAGTGATGCGCCTGCATCTGGTGGATCGCCTCCTGCAGTTCGAAACCGATATTTACACAGGAGATCTTGGCCGGCTGAAGGTCAAGGATATGGAGAAGTGGCGGAATGATTTGCTCACCGGCCACTATGATCCCCAGGTCAAGGTGCAGTGGGGACCAGGCGGCATGCTAGAGGATGAGGTGGCCAACGGGTCAACGGACAATGAGTCACATGAGGATCATGCGGAGGGCGCAGAGGAGGAGAAGGATGGAGCGCTGATGGGTAAATATGCCAAGAAACCATATCGCGATCCTGGCCACTTTTTGGTGGCCTCAGCAGATGAAAAACCCTCGGCAGATAGCGAAAATGAGGATGAAGTGGAGGAGGCAGTGACCAGTGAGACTGAAATACCCAGTGAGGTGCATAACATGGCCTCGGCTTTGCTTCAAGTGGAGCAGGCCATTGGCAAGCGTTTCCTGAAGGAACCCTACGGCATGAAGAAGTGGGATCCCAAGCAGGAGGCCCAGAAGCTCGCTTGCGAGGCACGTTTGCATCAGTGGGAAGTGTCGCTGATGGCCAGCACAAGCTTTTCACAGGTGTTCCTCCATTTCAATGTCCTGAACGATTGCATCCAGTGGCGACGCTCCACCAATAAGTCGCTATGCAAGGTGTGCCGGCGTGGCAGCGATCCCGACAAGATGCTGCTCTGCGACGAGTGCAACGGCGGCACTCACATGTTCTGCATGAAGCCCAAGCTGAGGAGCGTGCCGCAGGGCAACTGGTATTGCAAGGATTGCGTCAAGGATCTCGGTCTAAAGAATGCCCAAAACGAGAAGGACAAGAAGCAGGCGGCGGCCAAGAAGAAGCGCAAGTTTATTGTCGAGGACGAGGAGGATGATGATGATGAGCCAGAAGAAGACGAGGAAGAGGAGGAGGACAATGACGATGAAGAGGAAGAGGAGAATCAAGAGGAGGAGGAGGAAGAGGAGGAGACAGCTGATGATAACAAAAGCGAGGCCTCATCCCGCACCTCAGTCAAGCTCAATGGTCGTCCGGCGAGGAGTTTGCGAACCAGCTTACGCGGCAAGCGACTCACATCCAAAGAAATCGATGAGGAGCTCAATGGCGATGTGGGGAGCAGCGAAGCTGGAGATGAGGCTTCTTTGGTGGACAACGAGGAGGAGGAAGAGGGGTAAGTTTATATTTTGTATATATATATATTTTAATATATTAATTTTTAATCTCTTGCCAAATAGTGAAGAGGAAAAGGTCTGTGAAATCTGCTTCTACGATGGCAGCGAAATCCGTTGCGTTCGCTGCAGCTTGTACTATCATCTGGAATGCGTCCACTTGAAGAGACCGCCGCGCTCAGAGTTTGTATGCAAAAAGTGCAAGAACACCGAAACGCAACGTCCCAGGCGCCGGCATAGTCACAGTGAGTCTACATTTGCAGTTTTAGTCAATGAAGAGTCAGAAATTCTTATAAATAAATTGTATTTTATATTATTTAATTAGTGAATGGCGATAATGACGATGATGGCGGCGATCAGGATGAACCGCAGGCCAAACGCTCCCGTTCCTCCCGCAACTCAATGCGTCTCTCCCTCGAGAAGTCTGCCCGCCAGAGCAATGGCAATAATAACAACAACAGCAGCACCAATAACAACAATCACCGGCGGAGCGGCCGGCGGGCGAACGAGAACAACCTGCCATTGAACAGCGCCGCCTTATACGATCTGCTGGAGCAGATTATGAAGCACAAGGCGGCTTGGCCTTTCCTGCGACCAGTGCTGACATCCGAGGTGCCCGATTATCATCAGATCATCAAGACGCCCATGGATTTGGCCAAGATCAAGTCCAAGCTCAACATGGGCGCCTATCAGTTGAACGAGGAGGTTCTCAGCGATATCCAATTGGTGTTCAAGAACTGCGATATGTACAACGTGGAGGGCAATGAGATATACGAGTGAGTGTGGGCCCAGAGTTTATATTTTTTTGGTACTTGATTTTAATAACTTTTCGTTATCTTTAGTGCTGGCTGTCAATTGGAGCGATTCGTGATGGGCTGCTGCAAGGAAATGCAGCTGCCGTTCAAGCCCAGCGACATGAACGAGGGTGGGGCCGCCGTATGCTGAGCCGTAAAGCTGATCTCTGCCCAGGCCAGCCGATCGTGTGTAAATTAGTTAGCCGTAGTTCAGTTTGTTCCGTAGGCTTAAGCTTAAAGAAACATCCAATTATCCCAGACTTAAGAGTAGTTTCTAATCTATGTTTAATTGTCGCAAGCAAGTTCAAAGTTCAGCGCATGCACGCACACACCTAGGCAAGCAAACATTCGTTTCTGTTGGTTTTTCGAGACATTTATATTTATGTATTCATAAATTATTGTAGACACAAGTATAACAAACACACCCACACAGTTTCCACAATCAATAAATGAAGTGAGTAAAAAATAAAACAACAACTTGGATTTATTTTAAATAATTTTAATTTTAGTAAGGCTTAACCTAGGCAGAGAAGCGTTAAGTAAAAAAGAAGACAACTTGTTTCGAGACTTAAGCTAAAAAGTAAATCTGGTTAGTTGTTGGTTGATGGGGAAACACTGAAGAAATATAAATTAATCTAAAGAAAATACTTTGTTGATTTTGATTGAACAAATAGTTTTAGATTGTTTTTGGAGTTTTTCTAAGACCTTTAAATCACATGATTTATTTGCAAAACAGATGATACAGAAAGGTTACATGATAATGAGAGGGTTGTATATCGGAGACAGCAATAAGAAAATTATATATCGACCGAAAATGTACAATTTGAAGTTTTTTAATTGAAATTTAATATTTGAAAATACCGCTCAGTAATTAATAATTTCCATGAAAGCTATGCCTTTATGATTAAATGTGGGTGGTTTCAAAGGAGATCCAAAATGAACGATGAACAGCTCTGTGTGTAGGTTTAGCCAATGTAGCTGGGATATACCTTAGCTTAAATGAAATATGTTTATATGGTATATGGTGTCCAGAGCCTAAATGGACGAAGATGTTGTCGAAGCAGTCGATTCCGTGTTGCAAATGTCAGGAATCAAAGCATTGACCAGGCTCTTGGGATGATGATTGTTGTTGGAAGTCAGCTGGCTATTGTTGTTGGCTTCTGGCTCCACCAGAAGGGGAAACGAACTTGATGTGCTGGGAGCCTGAGACAATTGTGCCTCCATAGAGGTCATCGATGTGGTGGTATTGCTGCTGCAGGTGCTCCTGCTGCTGCTACTGGTACTGGAGGTATCCTCGTCGGCATGAACATTATGGCTATTGTTGTTATTGGTATCCTCTGTGAAGGGCTCTTCGCCCTCGCCTCTGTTAGTGTGGTTATTGTGCTCATCATCCTCCTCCTCCTCCTCCTCCTCCTCCTCCTCCAAGTATTCAGTGTCATGGGAGGCGGCACTATCGTTGTCTGGATGGGAACTAAGGAGTTGCGAACGACGATTCGTACGTCTGTGTTTCAGGACTGAAACCCGCTGATGTAATTTTTTGCGTTTGCGATCACTTGGCCCGAAGGTGGACTGCAATGCGTCCACTGGAAAATAGAATTGAGGTATTCAGTTTGTTAGAAGTTTGCAGATTATTATAATTTATATAATTTTAATATTATCTATAAAAATTATTAAATGGAAACTTGAAATCTAACGTTTCAAGCGCCCAAAATCCTACTAAACCTAAGCATAAAAGCACCAAGTCATAACTGGAAGTCAAGCCGTTGTCGGAGCAGAGTCAACAAACCCCAGACACTTGCCAATAATTGTGGGTAGCAATACGCCCCAAGGTGTCAACGGTTCTGACACTGAGCAAACACTGGCTTAGCAGGATGTCAACCCCAAACCTCCGCGCATATCCTTTGTGTTCTGTCCTGTCCTATTGTTAGCCCCGCAATCTCAGTCGCGGGTTCAGTAACCATTGATATGTCGGCGACTCTGCAGCTAATTATGCTGCTGACCCTTGTGGGTGGAACCGTAGGTCAGGCCAATAATACGGACGACAACTACAGGCAGGTGTTTGCCACCATTTTAGCCCAACTGGAGGGTGGCCTTGAGCTCCATTTGAGAAGCTATCGAGATGCAGACCTGGGAATTGTGCAGTTTGTGTTAAAGCAGCCAATGAACTCACTGCAAATAAGTGTGGATCATGAGAGGGTGGAGGAGAATGTAAAGCAGGAGGAGTTCCCCGCCATGCGACATCATTTCTATCTTTTTGCAAATGTAAAGGAAATGCAAAGAATGCGGAATAACCTAATCAATACCGATGGCTTCTATATACTGTCCTTCGAGAGCCAATCTACCTGAAGACGAACAGGTTTTAAAGGATTTCATGGCCCAAATTTGGCTGCAACATGGCCATAGTCGCATTTACTATATCGAACTGAGTCGAGGTCGCATTCTCCTCTACAATCCTTTCCAGCAAAGCATTATGGTGGTCAGGGATCCAAAAACTTATGGACAAACCTATAAGAATCTCAATGGTTATCCTTTGCGAATATACATCTTCGATTCTGTATACTCGGCTGTGTTGGGAGATGGCGAAAATAAGAAGGTATTGAGCGTCACAGGAGCGGATGCCAAGTTGGCCAAGACGGTGGCCAAACATTTGAATTTTACTCCTGACTATCTATGGCCAGATGATGAGTTCTTTGGGTGAGTTTGGCAAGGATAAAACCTTTTGAGGCTAGCTTCCGATTTTATTTAGAATCTCTTCCATTCCAGTGGTCGCCTGGCGGATGGTTCTTTTAGTGGCGGCGTGGGTCGTGCCCATCGCGGCGAGGTGGACATCATTTTTGCTGGCTTCTTTGTCAAGGATTATCTCACCAACCAGATTCAGTTCAGTGCCGCCGTCTACACGGACGAGTTATGTTTGTATGTGCAAAAGGCTCAAAGGATTCCCCAGTCCATTCTGCCGCTCTTTGCTGTCCACACGGATGTGTGGCTTTGCTTCCTGCTGGTTGGTCTCCTGGGTGCCCTAGTCTGGCTCTTGTTGCGACTTCTTAAATCTCAGATTAAATATCGAAAGGATCCAGGATAATGGACTAAGCAGAGACACCTATTTAACGACAGCTGCCAGCAGGCGCATCTTTATAGACACTTGGGTGGTCTGGGTGCGAGTGAATATCGTCCGCTTTCCGCCCTTTCACTCGGAGCGCATTTTTGTGGCTTCTCTGTGCTTGGTGAGCGTGATTTTTGGTGCCCTTGTGGAGTCCAGCTTGGCCACTGTTTACATTCGACCTTTGTACTATCGCGACACGAATACCATGAGGGAATTGGATGAACGCGGACTACCCATATATATCAAGCATCCAGCCTTCAAGGATGATCTCTTTTATGGCAGTGATTCGGCGGTATATCGACGGCTGGACGCCAAGATGATGCTGGTTGCCGAGGGCGAGGAGCGACTCATCGAAATGGTGTCCAGGAGGGGACATTTCGCTGGAGTAACCCGCTCTGCCAGCTTGGAGCTAAGTGATATCCGTTATGTGATGACCAAGAAGGTGCACAAGATACCCGAGTGTCCCAAGAGCTATCACATTGCCTATGTTCTGCCACGTCCTTCGCCTTATTTGGAGGAGGTGAACCGGATTGTCTTGCGCCTGGTGGCTGCGGGAATTGTGGGTCTTTGGACGGGCGAGACCAAGGAGCGGGCCAAGTGGAGCATTCAGCGGTTTCCAGAGTATCTGGCTGAGCTGGACGTGGGGCGTTGGAAGGTGCTCACCCTCTCCGATGTCCAGCTGGCCTTCTATGCCCTGTGTATAGGCTGCCTACTGGCTGCCGTGGTGTGTCTGGCGGAGATCTTTTTGAGAGGCAAAAGCAGCAAGTTGCCAAGGAGCAATAATCACAATTTAAGTCACAAGTTTGCCTTTTACAAATAGATTTTTATCCCTTTTCCTATCTGTTTATAAAATATAAATATTCTATGAATAAATATATAAGTCTTACCTGCTTTCAGTTCTTGTGTTCTGCGTGGACTCCTGGCGGTTTGACGACGCTGCTCTCGGGCCGCCGCCTCTGCCGAAGTGGTGGGCAGCTCGTCGTCTCCGAAGAGGCGATGCGTCTCCTCCAGCCAGTCACTTATGCGCGCCTGTGTGGCCGCCTGTTTCTGCTCACCGAGTAGCCGCTGGAGCAGCTGGTCAACGCTGCGCGTCTGTCCGGTGGTGCCCCTAACTGCCAGTTGGAGCAAAGCTCGCCGCTTCTTGGCAATCAGGTAGAAGATGCGATTGGGATGAGTCTGCCAGCTAAGCTCACTGACATTGGGTGTGTCGTTGTCCTGTTCATTGTCCTGATCCTGATCATGGGTCGTTGGCTGGTTGTGATTGTGGTTGAGATGGTCTTGATCCTCGCGCTCCTCATCGCTGGGCTCCTCCGTTGCCGAGCTGAGCTCACTGCGCTCTGTGGAGGTGTCCGAGCTGCTGCTGGAGCTGCTCTGGTTATCCACAGTGCTCCAGGACTCCAGCTCACGCTGCACCAGAGTGTCAAAGAAGGCCAACATCACCTGATCTTCGTCCGTGTTGCAGGCACTAAAGTCCTGGGACACATGATCGGAGGCATTCCGGTGCAAGGCGCGAGTGCAGTAGGGCAGCTCTTCGGCTTGGGTGAGGGATCCCTCCCAGCCCTGCTGGGCAAAGGGGCTCCACAGCTTAGCGGGGAAGCGGGGATATGCATATATTAATTTAAGGATTCCTGGTGCCTTCTCCAACTTACTTTTATGATCTTCTCCACGCCCGAGGAGGCCAGCAGGCAACGCTGGCGATTGTAGCGCACCTGATTTACTATGGATCGGTGTCCGGTAAGGATAACAGGTGGAGTGTCCACCCACTGGTTCTTTTCCTCCACTGAGCAAAGAAAAACATATATATCTTTTATGTTATTTATGAATTTCCTGGGTTAACTCACAATTCACTCCATCCATTCGCCAGATGAACATGTTGAAGTTATCCGAACCGGAGACCACCAGTTCATCGTGTGGCCCTGCAAATGTGCAGCTCTTCATGGTGCAGGAGTTGAAGTACTCGTCATGATAGAAGGTGGCCACCGGCTCTGGTGATCCCGGGCTAAAGAGGATCGGTGGAAGACGGCGGTGCAGGGTCAGCAGCAATGTACCATTGCAATTGAAGCGAACACTCATGCAGCTGGGCGACTCTGGGATGTAGTTGTACTGACACAGGGCTCTGGTTTGGTTAAAGAACATGATCAGAATTAGTAAATTGAAATAGCTTGGAAAACACCTAATGGAAACTCACTGCTGATGATGCCTCAGGTCCCAGAGCATGGCACCTCGCTTGGCATTGGCTGTGGCCAGAAAGTTGCCATTTAATGGATGAAACTCAACGGCATTGAAGGGTGTCCTGAATTTGGCAATGGCCAATGGCTCGGATTTGCCTACCCTCAAGTCATAGACCAGGATCTCGCCATGCTCTGTGGCCACGCTGAACAGATGGCCACTGGTTCTGTCCACACTCAGGCCATAAACGGGTCCATCGTGCGAGAAGTAGTTGAGGAGTTTGCCACTTTTAATGGGGAAATAATTTTAATACATATATAATTAATTTATTTGTATATAAATAATTGCTATATATTTAATTTTAATAAATAAAATTTATCGTTTATTTAATATTTTGATATAAAAAATAATTATTACTATGTACTGTGGAATTTTAGTGTATTATTTCTATGGATTTAAATAATTAGTTCATTTTATTCGTGCATGTTCATTCTATTCATCTTTAAATTATTCATTTTTGATAATTCAATTCATTTTTTAAATTTTCATTTCTGTAAATTATTTTGCATTACTTCTGTTCTTTCTATTCTGTTAATTTCTGATTTGAATTTATTTATAAATTGTTTTCTATTATTTTTTAAACAACTAATTTCTGTTCATTGTGTTCATTTTATTCATTTCATGTATTAATTTATTTCAGTTATTATATTTTAAACCTTTTTGGACTATTAATCTTAAATCTTATTTATGATGCATTCTATTATAAAATAAATTCGTTATAAATATTTTTGTTGTATATATTGAGGCCAAAATACACAATATTTTAAATTAAAAATATAAAATGAATCCCATTACGAAAGTCGTTAAAATGTCATTGAAAAATTCAATAAAAGTGCAATAAAAAAATGGACACTTACGTGACCAAGTCATGTTGGATGACCAAGTCATCATTCCCCCCAGATAGTACATAAGAGTTTTGGATGTCGAATCCCAGGCAGAAAATATTACTGGCATGCTTCTCGTTCATGGAACGAGGTTTTCCCAACTGAGAAACCACCTCATGGTCGACGTTCCACAACAAAACTCGCTTGTCATCGCCACCTGGAGGATTACAATAATGTTAGCTTCGAACAGAGACGGACTACCAACAGGTTGCCGGCACCACCACTCACCGGAGGCCAGGAACTGTCCACCTTGGCTGAACTCCAAGGCATTCACGCAGCCATAGTGACCGGTTAGGTTGCGCTGATAGAGATTCTCTGCGGCGCTGAGACGCTGCCGGAAGATGGCAGCGGGCAGGTGGCCAGCCACCAGTTGGTTCTCCCGCTGGCCCAGGGCTAGGTCCAGATTCCGGGTCTCCAAAGAGCGCAGGTTTTGCCACAGGCTCATAATGCTGATTGGAAATTGGATTAGGATTTGGTTTTGTTTTGGAGTTTCTCACAAGGGGAGCGAGTAGGGCTGGGAGTTCGGATTTCACTGTGGCTTCCAGGGGGCCAGCGAAGCACACATATCATTGCCCCTCACTTCACCTCACACTCCACTGCTGCCACTGCTGCTGCTACTCTTCACCTTTTCACTCAATAAAATCTTGTGTTTAATTTCGAGCTGCAAACTCTTATTTTTTACATTTAAACAATCACTTAAACAGCCAGAAAATGATGGTGAAAATTAATTTAAAGTTGCTAAAGTATAGCCACGAAATCGGACCTACGACGGACTGGTTTAATCATCGCTGCTCGCTCCCCTAATCAAAATGTTTTTCAGAAAGTATACAAACCGAGAAACCAACAAAACAGCTGTTCGCCCAGCCAGCGACAGTGGGTTAAGACCGGGCGAAAAGTGGCCTCACCTTGGGCTCAAGGTAACTAAAGTTTTCTATTATTAAATTCAGGTTTCTTTAAAAATTTATATAAAAATTATAAAAAAAACTGATATTCAAAAGTTTGAATTTTAATAGAAAATTAACTTTTGACAAATGGAGAAATTTGACTTATTTAGAGTAACCTACTAGATATATTTTTTGTTCACTATATTTGCGGGAAAGGATTACAATGTATTAAAGTTTTTATGGTGTAAATATTTACATTATGTAAAACCAAAATAAAGCAGTTCAAATCAAGTTATTATTAATTTTTAATAGTTTAATGTGAATGATTTATTATTTTTGTTACCTGAGTGAAACTAGATACAATATCTTATGGATAAAACGGTTGTTACTTGTGACAATATTATTTATTTTTCCTCATTATCCATTTGAAACTATTATTTATTTTATAAAATATATTTAAAAAAGTATATAAAACAAGATATTTATTAATAAAACTAACAGTGTACTAAATGTAATTTTAGTAACAAGTAAAAGCATATAACTTAATTCATTTTCTCTTTGAATTTCTAAAGGATATTGCTAAATAGAAATATATTACACAAACTATACACTAAGCACTTGTTTATTTATAAAACTATGAATATATTAAAAGATTACATTGTAAAATTTGCGATTATCATCTGTGACATATTTTAGCTTTAAGCTAGAATCAGGCACAGAATGTTAAGCTAGAAGAGCCCCACCCTTAAAGTCATAAAAAATATAGATTTTGCTATTCTAAACCGATGAATAGGTGGCCCTGTGCCATAACGTTTGATATTCATGCTCTCAATATTTATTGGGAAATACTTATTATATAAATGTTTATTAGGAAATACACTCAAAATCTTGGTTTAAATAAAGTTTTAGAACGAAAAATCCAATAGATTCCCAAAAATTTCAATATAAAAAACCTTTAATCACTTTCAATTTAACAACTAATTTATTTTTTTCAGCATTGCTTAATAATATACAGAGGTAAATGCTTAAATATTTTGAGCCGCCTCCATGCATTGCAGTATTCTCTGATTTCACCTCCAACAATCAGATCTATAAGACTCGCCAGGTATTCAGGTATTTTTTTAGGTATTGTCTTCATTGTGACGATGGAAATACATACATGTGGGAAAGGAAAAATATCACACACTAAACTACATAGTACACAGTAAAATCATCTATAAAATCACGCTGGTTCCCTGGATGGGTCAGCAGCTTGTCTCTGCGGCTTGGAACAGATTCGAGTAGTTAATGGCAAAGAATATGGCCACCGCACCAATTGCCGAGCCCAGCTGAGTGATGGCACCCACCCAGACCAGCGACTGGCCGCCCTGCGCCCGCATTACGGTGGTGATGCCCAGCTTTGTATAGCTAACGATACCCAATAGCAGGGTCCAGGCGGTGACCACCAGCACGGCGCCCACTGTTTGATCGTGGAGCGGTGGCAGCGGACTCAGGGCTGCTGTGGTGAAAACGTAGCTGGTCAGCAGACCCGCCAATATGGAGAGTATTGTGATGAGACGCAGCGATGTGAAATGCAGAAACATGGCCATGAAACAGGCAACCGGATTGGCAATCACACTGAGAGTGGCCGCCAGATGGTAGGCATTGGATCCGTACGGAGCACTCGAATAGGACTGAATGCTGCCAAACATTCCGTTGCTAAATAACGAGATGGCTCCGATTAGGAGAAGCATATAGGTGTACTGCCCCTTGGTGAGCTTCTCTACTTTGTCTGTCTGCTGCTGGTTGTCCGCCTCTCCGTAAACGTACTTGTTGCCCTCGGTGACCGTCACCTCGGCATATTCTCGCCTAGCCACGGGCAGTGAATTTAACAGGGTGTAACCCACATAGCTGAGCACCATCAGACCGAAGAGGATGAGGAAGAATACCCTTGTATCGAAACGTGGCGGCGTCTTCTGCAGTTCGTAGATTGGATCTCCGGATTCGGTTACATTCACCAAAGTGCACTCGCCACTCTCACCAATGCCCTGGATCAGAGCAGTAACACTGGGCAGCAGGCCGCTCAGTCCCTCACCAATGAAGTAGGTGACCATATACTGCTCCTTGAAGCGACCCATGTAGGGCATAAAGAGCACAGAGCTGGTGCAAGCATTCACAGCCGTAAAGCAAGTCAGCACGAACAGCGCCACACTGTGATCCGTTCCTCCGACCGGTGCAGTTCGGTTGTAGAAAAATGCGGTCATCAGGCAGGAAATGGCGCCTACCAGAAGCACTCCATGAATGGTCCAGCCGTCGTTTAGCTTCTTTGGCGAATATTTCTGGATGGCGGTGTAGAGCAGGGGACCCAGGTTCCCGATCTGCACCATTACGCTGAGGTAGGAGGGCAGACTCCAACCCTCCGGAGCCTCATCCACCAGCAGAGGTAATTGTATAAATGTTCCATTGACTCCCAGCCAGGTGCCGATGCCAAAGAAGATGGCCAACAGGTCGACGATCCAGCTGCGGCCTTTGAATTTCGAGCCCAACTCCATGGTTTGCTTTTTGGGGGTTCCCCAGTTGAGGAACAAGCTCAGCTCACTTTTCCTCACCTCAAGCGGAGGGCATCTGTGGGTGGAGATAAAAGATCAGAGATTAGTTTTCGAAAGAAAAGTTTAAATGAGATAAAAGAAACTGATGCGAGGGCTTACAACATCCAAAACATGATGTATCTTATCTTTTACATAAAATACAGGTCAGTAGAACACTATAAATGATTCTAGATAACGTTTTTGTCTTGGTTTTTACCTGGCATACCGAAACTTATATTTAAATAAATAATTTAGCAATAAAAAAACTGTTGATATTCTCTTAAAATCTAACACTATTTAAGATATTTTCCTAGCTTTACGACTCTACAAATCAGAAACGTTTATTTGGTTTATTACTTTTGCTCAATGCTTCAGATAAGGTTTTAAAAACTCATTATTATCAGGCAGCTTGTGGCATTTACAGTTCATTATTTGTGTCTTTTGGACAGATAACCGAGTAATTGCGATTAAAAGAGGGTTCTGTGGCTTAACATTACATATTTGTAGGCTGAGGGAATTTCTACACAAAGAAAAAAATATATCAAAAACATAACATAAATAAATTAATATTTATATGTAGATTCTATAATTTGGAAAACTTTGGGATGCTTGATCCTGAAAAATAAAAAAATAAAACTACAGTAAAAAGTGTTCAAAAATAATTATTCTATTAAAAGAGAGCTCTAAAGGAAATTTGTCTTATTCCCCACTCTCTTCTTATAACAACTTTTAATTGTATTAATTTAAATCTTACTTATCAAAAGTAATTATAAAATTTCCCCACTTTAATGGCATTGATTGGATAGCCAATTATAAAAAGAAGAACTTGAAGTTCTTTGGATATATCTATCTCACGCACCTAATCTTATTTTCGAGTGATATAGAGTGCTGTGCCGGTGGTCACATACGATCCGCATCTAATCTGCTAATTCAATTAATTTGTGACCATATTTCCATGGAGTGCCGATGTCTGCACGTATCTGGCTGAGGACGATAAGAATCGCAATTGCAAAATGAATCCACTTAACCCACAGCAATAACTAAATTTATTAATTACAAAACTTTATCCTTCTCTGGATCGAGATTTTTGTATAGAGAAATTTAATTATCATCTTGTAAAAATAAAGAAAATAAAAAAAGATTTTGGAAAACGAATTTTTAGTTAGAATTAAGTTTTAAAGATTAACAGAGATGATGTTTATAAAGGGATTTTAAAAATGTATAAATTATTTAATAAAAAAAAAAGGATTTTAATATAAGTTTTTGAAAAATATTTGCAATTTTATAAAATATCTGAAGCCCTTTTATTTTTTTAATAGATTAAAATTGAATTGGATTTTAACTCTTAAGCTTAAAATTTAAGTTTTCTTCAAGATTTAAAACTCCGTACTATTATATTATCATATTTAAGCCTCTTAGAAAAAATGGGTTAAATTTTGATAATGATAATATCCGTTAAACCCCTTAGAAAAAAATGGGTTAAATTTTGATAATTTTTTAGGGTCATAAAGATGTCTAACTATTTTGGGAAACTATTTCGGACTCGTGTTTTACTAATAAATGAGTAATACAATGACATATTGTTGTTAAACAGTTGTTTACTATTTTTATACATTTACAGACTTTATAAAATGATGAATGAAATGTTCAGTAACAAGCCACTATTTGTTTTTTCCTTACTGAACAAATTTATTTACGGTTTTTTGTTGTAATTTTTTGTATATCTAAGGATGCCACAGTGTCTATAACTATTGATTTTTAGAAACAATAACGCCTACTATATGAACATTTTCCCAATGAAATAGTAAATAATTTTACTGACAACTTATCTATGACCTTACGGGGGGTTAAAGTTGCACTGTCACTTTATGAGATAATTAATCATAAAACCAAATTGGGTGAAAAATACTGAGCCAAAAGAAAGCTTTAAAGCCCGACTCCAAACTGGTTTTTGCTCTTTATCGTTGAAAAGAGCGTCAGCAAAAAATCAAAATAAAGCCTATGGCAGCAAAAAAATCGGATTTTTGGGGTCGCTTACCTGTTGAAATCCGCGGGATTCGGAGCGGCGTCGTCCAACGTCGAGACCACGCCGTAGACTGGGCCCGGTGAGCCACCACATGTGGCTCCTCGGCTCTTGCTCTGTACCGGGTACCTGCTCATTTTCAGAGTGTACTCTTCCAAATTAATTTATGATCTTCTCGGCGATAAGATTTCTCGATCCGCAGTCCTGGTAGCCGTGTAGCCACTGTGTCGCGATGTACGATGGGATGCGCAGGCCAAAAGCGTTCAATTTCTGCCTCGAATCGATTTTAATAAAATCAATTGGCGAAAATATGTACAATCAATTGGTGGGGTTAATTAACTTCCGTGCGGGGGAATCCGTGGGGGTAAAAGACAAATAAATACAAAGTCGAAGTTCCAATTTTCCCACCGAAATAAGCTTCCTTCTTATGCAATGTTGTTGTTGGAATTTTCCCTGGCGCTGTCAATGGATGGGAGTGCCGGTAAATCAAGATGATACAGGAGAAAAGCTGGGGAATAGCTCGACCAGCTTCTGTGAATTTTATTGGCCATTTGAAGGGGAAAATCACGAAATTTAAACGTTTTTGATGTAAACAGAACGAAAACTAACAGCTGGCGGCGAACAGCTGTTTTCCAGCTCACGTGCGGCGAATTGGCGCGGCGAAGCGAATTTGAATTGTAAAGTCTGGCAGCGCCAATGTTTTACTTAAAAAAAATAAATTTTCCATTTTAAAAACTTTATAAAATAAATCTGTTAACTATAAGCTTAAGACAAAATATATTTGAAGAGGTAAGCTTTAAGATGCTTTTGGCGGCCAGAAAAAGGAGGTTTACATGGAGGTTTCCAAAGACACTAATTATATATTAAATTTTAATTAAATAAAGAATTTTCAGTATTCAAATATGATATTTCTATAATAATATTCAATCCTAAACTCATACTAAACTAGCGGAACTGACCCTGTTCCGCCTCCATGTCCGAAATCGAGCCATTGTCCGGGCCAGACTCCGTCAAGCTGTCCACCAGATCGCCCGTGTAGAAGAGCACTGCCTTTGGGACGATTTGGGTGCGCAGGAGGAAGCCCACCTCGAAATCGTTGTTCAGGATCTGCTTGGTCTTCTCATCGGCCAGGGACAAGTCCATGGCTTGCGGTGGGGCAAAGAACCGGAAAAAGGATTCGCGGGGCATCACCTTGGTGCGAGGACTTCGTCGTCTACGGCTTTCCACGGTTTGCAGCGTTAGATTAAAGCCATCCCGCCAGTGGATGTGACAGCCCTCGCAGCGTACTATCTCAGGACCCTCGTAGAGGAAGGGATAATCCTGGTCCGCCGAGTTCTGCAGGAAGTATCTCTTGGTCAGCAACAGCGAGGAGTCGTGCAGATAGCCATTCGGTCGGAACTGAAAGCTGACCGTATAGCTGTCCTGGTCGTAGCCCAAACGCACATCCTGCAGGCACTCCAGCAGCGGTTCATCGTGCTCCTGGACTAGCTCCGACAGCAAAGCCACATTTCGAAAGACAGTCAGCCAGAAACGTGGCACGCCCAAGGCATCAGCCGGCACAGGCAGAACTTGGCTCCTCAACTGACGCAGCTCCTCGTTGTTGTCCAAGTCCAGCTGTGAGGAATCTGGCGGATCCTCCTGCCAGTAGGAGGCTTCGCCTTGCTGCGGTGGCTCCACAATTCCATTCAAAATATTTCGTCTCGCATCGAAAACGGCACAACTTTGGCCATAGAATCGCCGTTCCAGCTCATAGACTTCCCGATAGAACTGCTCCGAAATGCGCACCTGTTGCAGCTGATTCAGCTTCAGGGCCCGTATCCTGTTCCGCACCTTCTCCGGCAATTCACTGACCATCTGCCGGAGGAAGGCCTTCCGGGTATGCGCTGGCAGATCCGCTGGACTGGGCGCTGGTTCGCAAATATAGGCAGATTGGATTTCCAGCGATTGTATAGATTCACAGATCCCGGTTGACTTCGATTCCGGGTCTTGAGTTCCTCCGGAGCGGAGTAGCTTGTCTGGTCTCTTTTCTACATGACACATACTGCAATTTTATACAAACAATTTGAAATTTGTAGGTATTTTCTATTAATTTTCGAATGTTTTTAAAGCTCGGCACTCTGGATTACCAGGTACTACTTATTCCTTAGCCCTAAAAAGCTAAATGAATTCAAATTCAAACGATTTTATACATTTTCCAATCGTACATATATTTGCAATTGTTGCGCAGTGTCTTTTATTTATGTTAAAGCATTCGAAGCCAGTGTGAAAACCAATCCCCTAAAAACCAAAAATTAATGCAAAAAAATGTAAGGCGCAGCTGCATTGGAATACCTGTTGTACAGGTGCCGCCTGTTTTCAGGCTACTGCGAGCAGAGTTGTTGATACCAGCGCTTGCTTTCCCGACACCTGGGATTGGAGCACATGGGGCAGCGCATGAGGAACTTGGGATTGACCGCCTGCTCCGACTTGAGGTGATCCGCCACAATGTTGCTTAGGGCGTCAATGAACAGTGGATGGTCATTGGGGGCGGCTGCGCGTCGGATCTCCTCCACGCCCACCTCCTTGGCCAGCTCGTCGCAGTACTCAATGTCCAGTTCGTGCAGCGTCTCGATATGCTCATTCACAAAGGCGATGGGCACCAGGATGAAGTTCTTCAAGCCTTGTTTGACATAACCCTAAAGAGATAAAGGAAAACTATTATATTCTTCTGAAAATGTTTATGAAAAAGTTGGCATTACCTTGATGGCATCATCGGTGGCGGGTGCCAGCCAGGGCAGTGGTCCCACCTTGGACTGCCAGGCGAGACTGTAGGGATTCGTTTGGCCCAGCTCCTGCATAACCATGTGCACGCTGGCCCCGATTTCCGAGGGATAAGCGTCGCCCCGGCTAACAGCTTTAAGGGGCAGGGAATGGGCAGTGAAGAGAATGACAACATCGTTGCGCTTCGTTTCGCAAAATTTGGCCAACTCATCGCGAATGCGCTGGGCGAAGGTCTTGATAAGCAGGGGATGGGTGCCCCACCGATCGATAATGCTCCACTTGATGTCTGAAGGCAGGTTGCTAGAATGAGAATCCAGTTAATAATCCAAGCAAATCCTTGCCAGAATCTTTACATACTTGTTGCGGTAATGGGTGAATATGGAGTTGAAGCTGGAGCCAGAGGTGGCGCAGCTGTATTGTGGATACTGCGAGAACAGGACAAGGCGCTCCGGTTTGTCTCTAAAGAACGGGGAAGCATTATTTCATGACCTACTTTACTGTTTACATCACTCACTTTTCGATCTCGGCCAGCGTGTTTTCCGTCAGCGGATTCACGTAACGGAAGCCCACATAGTGCTTGTGTGGTGCCGTCTCCGGTGAGATCTTGTCCAGCTGCTCGCACATCAGTTTCCCCTGCAGCTCCGTCCACTTGAGGATCGGCGATCCGCCGCCAATCTCCTTGTACTTCTTTTGCACCTCGGGCGTCCGCCGCTGGGCAATCCAGGGCCCCAGGCGGCTCTGGACGGGCAGTTGGATCATGTCGCGGTCCGTCATAATACGCAGCAGGTAGTCGTGCACCTGGTCCGTGTGCTGTGGACCGCCCATGTTGAGCATTAGAATTGCAGTCTTCGGTTGCGGCTGTCCACTCAAGTGTCGCACACTGCCGGCCAGGTTGCCTGTTTGGAATATGTGTTAGCGGAGAATTACTTTAATACTTTATGTACTCACCGGCCAGCCTGCACAGGTTTCTGTTATGCATAAACATTGTGTTTTTTAATAAATTGCCTAAAAATATTGCACTTTTAACCAACGCTGCCAGTCTAGCTATATCTGGCATCTCTGAAAACCTGTGAACCTGTTAGCCTGTAGCTAAAAAAAACTTTTTTACTAGCAATATATTTTTTTGATATCGGATGATTCTTTAAACTAGTTAACTTTTTTATTTTTAAATTATGCTGATTTCGAAGGGAATCTGTCTTAATTTTTGCTTAAATGAAATAAGAAAATAATAAAAAATCAGGAAATCAAAAATAGCGCAGCAAAAGTCTGGCAACGCTGCCTGACTTCTTAAAAGTCTGAAATATTTAAAATGCGCGCGTTATTTTTATATGCATTTTAGAATGAATTTAATTTATAAATATTTACATTTAATAACAAATAAAACCATATTTATATGCCTTAACCTTTCACATTTAAATAAAAAATACCAACTTTTAGCGTTTCTAGTCCTTGAAGTGGCCCGCTTCCGGCGCCTGCGCCGTTAAAGTTTGACAGTCTTGCATCTCCCTCTTGCATTTTACGCTCATCGTTCGCTGCGAGTGTTTCGTTTCCTGTGCCCAGTTCTCCATTTTTTTGAGCCATTTTAGTAAATGCAACCAGAGTTTGAGGACAAAAGCATTAAAAACAACGTCTGCGACTTGACTAAAACCTGAAATACATCAAAAACATAAGAAAAGTGCCGGGAAAACCGAGGAAAACCCGCTGCCGCATTAAAGTGAAAAAAGCAGTGAGGAGTTGGAGTGGGTGAGAGAGAGATAGGGAGGACCAGGCAGCGGCGGTGGTGGATGGTCGTCGTATTGGTATTCGTGTTGGTGTTATCGCCAGCAGCAGTGAGTTGCTCCAAATTCGCGGCGTCGGCGCAAAGGATAACTCTCTCCCACTCTCTCCGGTGCTTCTCTAAACGGAAAAGGATATTTTATTATACTGAAATTCGTACGCAGGAAATTCGCATAGTTGTGAAAGCTTCGCGCTGCCACACGGACGCATTCCGCTGCTGGCTCCCTCGCACTCACACACACTCACCCGCGCGCACCACACACACACTAACTGACCGCACACAAACACATATACACTCGCTGACACACACTCGCGCAGAAATCAATTAAAAACGCAAAGATAAGTTGCAGTTTTTTGTGAACCAAAACATGTTGAAATTAACTCACAAATTGCGCAAAAAATGCCGCAGCAAAAAAGTCGCAGCAGCAGCAGCAGCAGCAGTAGCGGTGGTGAAAAAATTGTGAAACGGCCAACGAAAGCAGTGGAAAAGCAACGAAAGGATAAAGGAGAGAGAACAGAGAAGTGAAAGGATGCAATGACCACCGAAATGGCAATTTGTCTCTAACGGTAACAAAATACAACGTAGCCACCAGCCTCGCAATCTTGCATTTTTGCATCATCGCATATTCTCACTGCCCCGGAAGCAGCAGCAGCATCAGCGGAAATTAAAACAAATCGAAGCCGAAATAAAAGAGCGAGCAAGGAATACAGAGGAAAGGCATCGAGGGAGAGAGAGAGAGCAAAAAAGGAAGAGAGCAAAGTGCATCCTCAGCTTTACAACACGGCACACATTTACGACCGGTGACTGCAACTGGAATCCTCCTGCTCCTCCTCCCCATCGTTATCCTGCCGCATCCTTCCCCTCTTCAGCCATGTTGTTGTCATTTGCAATTTGTGATCTCATGTTCTCATAACTTGGGCAGCAGACGTTGGCACGGATTAGACGAAAAACGTCAAGTTCCCAAAAACTGCAGGTGGGTCCAGGGAAAATTGGGATGTTTTCAGGTGGTTAAGAAAATGGGGGTTTTTCTTGGGGAAATTTAGAAGCTATTAATAGAAAGCTAATAAACTGAGATTGTTGTCTATCCATATTCTATGAATTAATTGTTTTTATTTATTTAAAAAAAATTCATATTCAAGAAAATAATTATATATAAAAATGTATATAATTCTATAAAAATCAAAGCCATTGTTTATATTGTTTTTTTTTACTATCATCTGATTTTTATTGAAGAATAAATTAATCTTATTTTATTTTATTATAATTTAAATATGCATACAACATATTTAAACTAAATTAAACTTGATTAAACTATTCAAAATAAATGTCAGAATAATTACCTTAAAAGTCGTGCTTTAAGATTATATAGCCTGCAGGCAATAGTTTTTTTTTATTAACAATAAAAACCATTTTAATCACAAATAATAATAACAATAACCTTTCCAATTATCCATCCAACATAAAGCCTCATAGCAATTAAAATCTAAAACTCTTAACTTGAAACAGTAAAACTCTTGCTCCACTTTTATGGCTCTCAGTTGGAGTCCTTTTACATTTTGCCCCGGGAAATTCCAATTATTTTATTTTTTAATTAAGAATGAAATTCCTGGGCTCCAATCAAAAACGCGGCGTTTATTTCATCAAAACAATACGGAGAAAACAATGAGAAATGTAATATCTTGCGGTGATGCTCTCCCAGCTTCAAAGTCTTTTAAGTCCCCACTCCTCCTTCCAGTGCAGTTGAAATATCTGAGAAACCAACAGGCGGAAAAACAAGGAAAATAAAGATACAAAAAGGGGGAAAAGTATACAACTGGGGGAGAAGATACAGAAAGCAAAACATTAACCGCGACATTAACAATCAGAAATGCTTTTTTTTGTGTCGTTTTTTCTTCGCTCAAAGCCGTCATTTTATTTCACCCTCCCATAACTCCCCCAGGAGCCCCACCAAACTACCCTCAGAGTTAAGAGCTTTGCTCCAAATTTTTACAAGCAAACAGAGGAGGAAAATTTGTGTGGGGGCCAAAAACCATGAAAATAAAGCCCCTACAAAAAAACAGGAAAATTTAAGCTAAACCACAAAAACTAGCTCTAAAAAATATTATAGACCTGTATAAAAAAATGGGACAACAACCGAAGCCATATATTTGGACATAAATGAGATTTCAATGGAAACCAATTTAAGGCTGCCACTTTGGGACTTTATTTATTGTTTATTCAGTTTTTAAAGTCCATTGTGTGTGGGATATAATAGGGGATAAAAGAGAAAAGAAAATATTTCAGGCAGAATTTATTGTTAAATTGCACTAAAAAATAGACAAAGCCAAAGAAAACAATTTAAAGCAACTTTTTGCCAAACAAGCTTGTTAAAAAAACTAGAAAACTAGATAAGGTCTTTATCTAAATAGACAAAACTTTATTATTATAAGCTTAAATGATTTATTTTCAATGGAAACCAAACTGAACATTTAACATAATAAACAAAAAAGTTAGAAAAGCTTTATCACATTCATTAAGTAGCCTTAAACTATATCGTTGTTGATTAACGTTTACAAATAAACTCTTTTTCTCCCTTCAAAAATCCTTATTACTTTATTTTGATCCGCTTAAAACTCATACTTTAATTCTAACTAACTGCAGTATGTCGGAGTGGTTGCTTCAATGGCGGAATCCTTTGGCTGCGTGCAACCATAATTCCATCCTTTTGATTCTAAACTCACTAATTAGATAAAACCGTGGGTTTTCCCGCTGCTTTTCCAGTTTCTATGGTTGCTTGCATATTTTTGGCATTTTAACGGAGTCCGAGTGGCGAGTGGCTGCGAGTTGCAAGTTGCTAGTTACAAGTTTTGGTGTTGCCGGGTGGCATGTTGCACTGTCGCCTGGTGACAAAGCAGCGTGCCAACTTTGTGCTGGAAATGGGCAACAAAGACCACATGGGGCGCATCGGATACACTGTAAATAGAATCCTTATAGAGTCCTTTAAACGAATTTTAAACAAAAAATTATAACAAAGGCCCTCAAGTTCTGTAAATCTTTTGGCTAAGGATTTACTATTTTGCATTTAAGTTGGAAAGTCTTACCCTTAATCAAAATTTTTAAATTATTTCCCATTATTTCTAAGCATATCCTTTTAATTTAATACTTGATACACTTTTTCCCTCTCTGTGTGCATGTGAGTCTATGTGCATTCGCATGAATCGAAATGGCTTTGAGGGGGTGTTGTCGTTGGTGTGGGAGTGGGAGTGGCGGCTGTGGGTGCGGGTGTGCCAGCCCCCTGCGACATTAGCCATTGGTGGTGGTGGTGGTTCTCTGTTTTCGTGGTTATTTCTTCGGCGGGTGCTACATGCCAGTTAATGTGTGGACAAGGGATCGGGCCAGAAGAGGGGTTGTACGGATAAACTTGAACGCAGCAATAACAATACGAAATAATGCGATGGGGTTAGGATTGAGCCAAAAAAAAGAGCAATCGATATATCCGACGTGCCCTCCACGGTGGATCGTTGTCAATATTGTTGCATCGCCTAAATGGGGTGCCATATACACCTTGACAAATATCTATTTAATTGTTGAAATAATTAAAAAAAAACTACAGGCAGTACAAAAAATTAATGTTATGTTTTTAGTTATGAATATAATATAACAATATATAATAAATAAATTTAATGAAGCAAACAAATATTATTTGAAAAGATGATACAACAAGAAAATGTTTCCTTTTTAAATAAATTAGAATTGATGTTTACAAATACGCTCTTTATTTTATTTAGGTTTTCATAAAAATGGCAAATATATATTTTAATTAAAAATTATATATATTTAAGTCTAGCTAAGTTATTGAATTTATTTGAGAGTAGTTTATATTTTACATTTTTCTTTGAACTATTTATTTAATTTATTACAAATACATTAATTTCGGGACATTAATGTTGCCATAATATTCCATATATACTATTTTTTATTATAGTAAATCCAAACTTAAGAATTGTGCTATATTCTGTAGTATATTTTTAGCTCTATTCTATTCCTCCTGAGCCCCATTATTATGAATGGCTTTTCTTCAAGTGAAACTTGAAGCAGCTCCTGCGGCTAATATCCTTCAACAATTCTGCTGAGCTTTGCCATTTCTTTTGCTTTTGCAATGTTTTTCCTGTCTGTTTTTTATTATTTGATAAATGATTTGCAATTTTTGCCGCTCGAACCGAGGGCGTTCCAAGGCTTTGTCACTCATTTATGTATATACGTATGTAAGGGCACACACACGCTCTCTGAATTATGTACATGGGAAGAATCATTGCCGGCGGAATTTATGATGTCATTATAATAAATTTTATGCGTGCCTAGACAACATTCCCGGCGACTGGCGACCGAACCGGCAAACGTTGTCCTCGATGTAAGCTTTGTTGCTGCTGCTGCCGCCGCCTCTGCTGTTGCTTTTGCTCTTGCTGTTTCATCAGCACCCCGGCCAGCATTTCTAACTCTCTTGGCTGATTGCTATACTTTGTCGCTGTGCTGTTGCTGTGACACAAAGTATCTTGTATCATCTGCATGTTCTGGCTGCAACCAGCAACTCCTTCTGTTCAACATCCAACAAATGCCAACTGTCTACTCCCTGCTCCCCTTCTCCTCCATACAAATGCGGTGCACTCACTGCAAAGGAAATTATGAATAGGAATTTTTCTGTTGCATTCTGGGATGTTGCAGACAGTGATGTCAGCTTGGAAGTTTTACTCGAAGATGTGTTTTTAGGTTGGTGAAAGTCTTAAAACTGCATTGCAAATTTTCCCAATAAAAGAGTTTGGATATATCATATATGGTAATAGAAGTCAAATTTAGATTTTTCTTTAGAATTTGCTATTTCCTTAAATTGTAAGGGAATTCCTTTGTATTACCAGCAAGATTTCTGATATTTCTGATAAAGATATTTGGATTGATTTTGTACAAAATCCTTTTTCTTTGCTGATTTTATTGCATGTCAAAATCCTCTTCTTTATATTTTTCTGCTAAAATTATCTTTCCTTTCCCCGCTGACATTTCTGAAACTAGCACTGAGATGCCAGAAGAGGTTCCAAGAAGGAAATCAGTTGTCACTGACGCAGCTGGACCTCTTACATATGCATAAGGACATGGCTCCACATTCTTCTTTGTACATCTGAATGTCCTGTGCACGATTGTAACATTTTTCATTGCAATTACGGCGGGGAGTGTGGGGCGCTGTGGGGATTTACAGTGGAAGTCAAGTATATATCTGTATGCAGGCCCGACAAAAGTGTTTTATGGCAACAAAATCTCAGCTGGAGTTGTGGGCAAAGTGCCAGGCCAAGCTGCCACTGGCTTAGTTTGGGTTACTACGTGCCTCTCTAATGGCGATGACAATGATCATCAGTGCCATACTGCCAATGATGACAATGTATTATTAGTATTGGGATATACAGGGTAAGTGTAAGAGTATTTAAAGTTCTTGGGAATTTTACTAAAAGAAATAAATTGAGTGCCTTTAAATGTGTATATTAAAAATTAGTTCGTTTTAAAGTCTTTAAGATATTCATAATTGAGATTTCGTTGAAATATAATAAAATTTTTTATTTAATTCAATCTTTGAACTGTTTAAAGGATCCTTTGCATTTATTAACAGCTTAAGCCAGTATTTACAAATGACAATTTTTTCATAATTTTTGATTGCATATTAAACAATTTTTAGCAAAGGTCTCGTGTCTGTGAGGTTTATCATCTCAGGGACTTGCAGCATAAATAACTTTAATTCCAAAGGACCCCACGAGTCATTCCCCTTTCCCACAACAATGAAAATGGATATATCTACATATATACTCGTATGTACATATGTGCTCGTTTATTCATATTGTCCGAGAGCATTGGGGTTTCTCTAAACAATTCCGCATCTCTTTTGCCACTTTCTCTCTGTCTTTATTCTTGTTTTTATTTTAGAGCCACAGGAACAAGAGCAGCCAGCCATACAAAATGCTTTTTAATTAAAAATAATATCAACATTAATTGAAAAGCCAGGACGCCAGAGTCCTGCTGTACAGGGAAACAGAACTAAAAGAGTTAACTTATTGTTAAATGAAGTGAATATCTATTTTTATCACTTAAATGCTTTTTCCTTTACCTTGCAGTTTAAACGCTGAGCCATTTAACGCCTTAGACGATAATTTACTTAGCTTAGAGGATAATTTTCTTAGTTAGTTCGGCTCAGCCAACTAAAAGCAGGCCAACACAATTAGCCCCAAAGGCCTAAAGGCCAGCCAGGCTGTCTGCTTGCCCACTTCATTACCATAAATAGATAGTTATACGTTATGTTATGTGAGTGTGTGCTTATTTTGTCAAGTTGCCAAGGCTGTAAAGAACCAAGAATTATATGGTATATATATATTAAGTCTTTTATGCAAACTGCGACCTTATTTTATAAGCTGGTAACTATTAATTGGAAGTCATGTCACAAAACATTTGCTTTCAATTTATTTTTATTGCAATTTACAGTGAAATCTGATAGGAATACAGGGAAGTTGATAGAAATAAAACTGAAATTTAAAACTTATGCTTGATTTTTAATAAATATAAAATATATTATAAATAAACTTTAATTTTAATAAGAAAAAAGTTCTTTAAGTAAATGAAAATGAGTTTATTTTATGATAATAAAGTTTTTTAAAACAGAAATCTTTTTAATATTGAAAGTTTTTATTATACCCTATCCATTATCTATTTTTCTTTTAAATAGTCATATTTTCTTATATATTCTTTTATAAAAGAAATATTTTCTGTTTAGTTTTCTTTTAAATCGAAATACTGTAAAATTTATAGCATACTTTTAAGGGTGACCCAATATCATAAGAGGAGACAGAGACCGAGGAATGTCCTGCTGTATTTTCTCCTCTCTGCTTCTCTCTCTGCTCCCTATTTCCCCTATTCTATCAGCCTACCCCTACACACACTGTGTGTGTGCTAAGCGAACCACATTTTATTTGCCAATGGACGGAGAAAAGCTAAGGAGCAGGGCAAACATTGCATTATCAGCGCTATAAAATCAGACGCAGACAGTTACTCGATATATGCATATAGCAGGAGGGGTACGGGGGAGGTCTAGGGGGGTTGAAGTTGTGAGTTGAGGGGGCTGAAACTGTCCAAGTGCTCGGAATGCCTTGTCAAGCAAATGCATATGACACATGTCAGGCTCTTGGCTCCAGGCTCGCGAAGTGTAAAGCTTCATTAAGTTAAACATGTTCAGATACACTCAACATACTCCTACTCATACATAGAGATATGTACAGTGAAGCAATCGATATGGATTTATTTACAAATTATTATTAGATTATTATTTCGTTTTAGCCAAAAACTCTATTTAAAATTATCTGAAAATTACTTTTCATACATAAAAAAACGAACATAAAACTAACATGATCAGAACTAAGCATTATCTAGCTTATTGATATTTGCAAATATTTTATTCAATGAAAATAGTCTCTTAGCAAATTTATTTATAATGAAGACAATATTTTAGATATTCTGATATAAGAATAATGATTTTTTATTTAAATATAACTAGTTCAAATAGATATTTAATATATTTATATCTTTAATATATTATAATTAATCTATTTATTGATTTCTCGTAATCTCTTGTTGAAAACAACAATAAAAATCCAATTTGAATACAAATATTTTCGACACACTGTCCTTGGTCCTGTCAGGTGAATAGACCGTGTGTGTTTGTCCCTGAGTGTGTGCCAGCTTGTTGACAATCAACTGACAGTAAATACACTCGCTCGTTCGTTTTTAACTCATTATTCATCCTTTTTTCCCGTGTTTTTTTTCTTTGCAGGAACTACTCACACACAACGAGCAACGAATAAATCGAACTTGCATTTTTATATCGCATTTTTGTAAGTAACCAAATACGGAACGTGTTCAGCATTTGACCAAATGCCATCGCAGCAACCAACTCGAGCTATACGAGTCCCAGTAAACAGACGGCAATTAATAGAAGTTGCCTTTTGAACGACGAACCCCACCCAAAGGCGAGAGGAACGAGGAAAGGACGCAGGATATTCCCCAATCGGATCCCCACTAATAAATGCAGTGGAAGAAGAAGTTTACTCGATTGAAAGCAGCTACTGGAAATTCGCGTGTGCGAAGAATGCTTTGTTGTGGACGTAGAAAGGTAAGAAAAGCAATGATTTTTCGTAAATACAGACTTTTGAAAAGGGAAAATATGGAAAGGAGGTGAAGAGAAAAGTTGGTTTTAAAATACAAATTATAAGGTGAAGCTAAAAAAAATAATAGAAACTTTTTGAGCAAGCTCTTAACCTTTTTATTGTGACATTTTAAGGATAACCTTTGTTACATAGTGATGGATTTTTTTAATGAAGTATTATAGGGGTGTGACAGCTTTAATCATTTTTATCCTAAATATAGTAAGGTTGATTATTATAAATAGTGTGGAATAGAATATTGCTGAAAAAGAAATATATAAAGGTAAATGCTTTGGAGTATTTTAACATAAAATTAAGTCTCTACAACTTTTTCTGGAATAAAAGAGCTTAAAGGCACTTGGAAGTAGTTTTACAGAAGCCATTAAAAATGATGGACCTTACGTCATTTATGTATATTTTTGTTTAACTGCTTTCGCCATCCATGATGTCACGAACTTAAATTTTCTGCCTTATATATTGATTATGCATATTTTTAGGAAAAACTTCAAACTGCATTAGAAAATAGTAAATGAAATAAATTTAAATAAATAAATTAAATATAAAATAAAATATATCATTCAATAAAACCCAACATTTTTCTTTAGCAAAAAGGATGCCTTCTCCTCTTCTCATTGATTTCCTGAGAAAATTGACGAAATGTATACCCCCATTGTTTTACCTTTTTCATCATTTATTTGCTGTGGTTGTCCTTGGCGGGCCAATTAAACCATGACTGAGCAATCTTTTAAGAACATTTACTCCCTCTCTCTCTCTTTTTACCAACATAAGTGCGGGAAAACTGACTCAATCTGTCAGTCAATTGGGGGAAACAGGCCTCCTCCTCGCCCACGCCCACGCCCTCGCCCTCATCACCTTCATGGTTGCCATAATAAATTTACATTTTACGCCTGAATTTCAATGAAGGCTTAATTGCAAAATCTGATTTATATGCTGCTGCCGTTGCCCCACAAAAGGCGTACATATATGGTATGGTTGATGGGGATATTCTGGTGAAATTTTCATGGGGCGATGGCTACCACCTTCTGAAGTGGGCGGACGGAGGTGTTTACATACAACATGTTTCTCCACTTTTTAATGCAAGCGATACACACACAGAGACACACCCGGCGACAAATTCAATTACAAGCCACACGTGCGGCATGGGGCATACCATCTATCGGACTTTAATCAAAGTTACCGCACAGTTTAATGCAATTTTTGAAATGAACTCCCGATTGAATGTCGAGTAATTGGGCTGAACAAAGGGGTTTAATCCCGCTGCCCGGCAGCACTTAATTTGATTGGGAACCGGGGGCTCAGTGGAATGGATAAGAGTATATTTGCTCGACTGCTCACACCTGGCAGTCTCCTATTCCTCCATGGGGTTGCCCCTTCATTAGGCACCTAACTGAGCAAAGATGCTCCTCTAGATTGTGTTTAATGCCAAAAAGGCACTGCAAGAGAATTTGCAACCAAAGAAATATTTATTTTAGGTATTTAAATAAAAAGAAAGTTTAGATCGGTTTGTGGTTTTCTATAATTTAACTAATTTATGAATTTATTATTTGTTTTCTTAAGAAGTTCTTGGGGGAGACTTATCATCTTTATATATTGTTCTAGGAAAAGATACTGATAGATGTCTTCATGTCATAAATAAGTAGATAATCCATCTTTCAGACTTTTAAAAATAAATATATTATGACATATAGGTCCCTAGGTCCCTAAAAGCTATATTGCTTCTATAATTAGAATTATTTTACATTAATTTTTCCCCGAGTGTAATCCTCATAAGAGCCAACATCTCTAGCCGTCTTTTAAGAACTTTGCCAGCCAGCCAGCCGCTTGGCGAAACTTTATGATAAAGTCCTTGCGGATAAGTCCTTGGAGATGCGGTTGCCGGCGCATTTAGACCACAGCCACGCCCTGTTCCAACACCACCACCCCACCCGTTCCATTCTACACCTCCTCTTTCCCTGACACTCCTGGCTGTTTGTTTTAGTTATAGTTGATTATTTTTCTTTTTGCGCCGCGCTGCAAACTTTGACTTTGGCTCCCTGACATCGGAAAGTTTAACAAATAAATTAATTTACCCGCTGCACCGACAACCAGCCAAGATGAAGCTGCCATCTTAATCGTCCCGCGGGCCTGGCCTGCCAAGGAATTCAATTTGCACTGCTCGATTCCCTTTGAGAGCTGCGAATCCTTGTCAAGGGATGTGCCTTGAGGCATCACAGCTGCTGGAGAAATAATAAATAAGTTTATCAAAATATTTATTTAATTACAAGATATAATAAATATGTTTTTCAAAATATTTATTTAATTAAATGAAATGATATTGAGTTATATTCAAAACAAGGAAAATTAGATAGTATATAAAAACATTAAAATATAAAATATTTATTAAACTTTAAAGTAAGTTTACGAAACAAAATAAGCTAAAGAAATACCTCAACTAAATTTATAACTAACTTCTTTTGATTATAATTTTGTTAGAGTTTCAGCAAGGGTATTCACAGTTCGAGGCATCTTTTAAAATTAATTTAAATTGCATTTCTTGTTTGGCCTTAATAGTAGCTGCCTTGGCTTTAATCAGTTTTGCGCCAGGCTCTGTAAATTGATTTGTTAAACAATTTTTAATTGAAATAAGACGCTGCCGGGCAGAATGTCAAACTTTTCTGCCAATACTTTGCCAGCAGGCAGCCGCTTTTCCGCTTCTCTGCTGCTGTGCTGCTGCTTTCCGTCATCGCCCAGCTGCACGCTGTTCCGCCCTTCCACTTTTCCGCTTTTCCTGGCACTTGCAAAAAGTTGGTCAAGTGAGACGCGTTGGCATTTCTATTGGCATACGAGTGTTGACTGGCAGCCAAACAGGCAATTGCACTCGGTTCATGGCGGGTAGTGAGCCCCAGAAATCAGCATATTGAATTACAAATTGGAGGGGTTTGCGAAATCGAAACCATTCAATGGGATTGTTTTGTGCAGCCAGCATCCATCCATCCGATTTTCCATGGCTGTGGCAGTTGCAGTTGCTGCATCTGCAGCATCTCTTTTATTTTTTTTTTTTTTGGCGGAATTTCAATAAATTGTGCATGCCGGGCCAGGCCAGGCAGTAAATTATTTTGATTTATGTGCAACAATGCATGAGTGATGGAAAGTGGCAGCACATTGGCTGCATTTGAAATTTAATTGAATGTCTGACTGACAAAGGCGGTTTTCCCACTAAATTCATATTAAATTTAAAAGTTAAAGTGCTATAAATAAATATATAATTGCCGCAAAATCTAAACGAATTAATTTCTATTGCTAATACATTTTCATGTTTATTGGCGAAATAAAATATAAAGATGATTGATAATCAAATATTTTATGCTTTTATAAAATGTATAGGAAACTATTGAGGAGAATACTTTGGTAGAAATTTTAAATGCATTTTTAAGCTAATAAAATAGAGAACAAATAAATCAAAAAGCTTTTGGAAACTGTAGGTAAACTGATGCTCCTTGTCGGCTATCTGCTTGTAATCTGTGGCTTACGATTTTATTTTGAATATTCACCTATATTAAAAAATAAACCATTTTTATTTAATCTAAATTTTTATAACAAAAACTTTAAATTTAAGCAGCTTTCTGAGATTTCCTCTCACATTTCCTCAGCTCTTTCTACAGCTTTAAAATGTTGTTTTTGTTGACAAAACTGTGGAAATAAATTGATGGAGTACTTGCTTTCAGTTGCTTAAATGATTAGTTGCCTGAAGGATGGTGGATGAAAGTTTATGAAAATAGTTTGCGGTTGTGGCCATCGGCCCCTTGATGTACTATTCGTTGGAGGCTTTGCGGAAAGTTTTCCCCAACTTGTTTGCCATGCAGCGGCACGTTTAGTGCTCCGAAATGGCGCAAGATGATGGCATAAAGCATCCCCTGAAGCTCAGTCTCCTATCCTGTCTTCCTTAGGCCTGGAGTCTGTCGAGTGCCATTCACAAATAAATGGCGGGCATTTAGGCAGTCGCAGTCTGGAGTCTATGAGTTCCATTTTTTTGTTGGTTTTTTTCTTGGAGTCTTTCTTCATCGGCTGTGTTTGAGTTTCAGTTGCCTGGCCACCTTTGAAGCTGCCAACAACAATTGGGGAGAAGGCGCTGGCAGGAAACTAGAAGCGACGACTGGCACAGTATTCTTAGCTCAATGCAGATAAGGATATTGCCTCAGCTGTAGCAGGATCTGAAGCAGGAGTAGGAGTGGGAACAGGAGCTGCAGATGTAGATGGAAATGAAAATGGAGTTGCATGCACTAGGGGAAAAAAATACGTGTACATCCCTTTTAATAACCTTCTTTTATATTGAATATCAAATAGCTTATAGTTCTTCCTTTTTATTAATATATAATAAATTAAATAAGTAATAAAAATCGTTTTAAAGGCTTAAAATTTAAGAAATTTTGTAATTAAGAAATTGATAGATATTTTCCCCAGTGCCCGCGTTCTTACAGATACAATGCGGAGTCAGAAAGTTTTCGCCAAGACAAACACTGGCCCAGCATTTCTCCCTCTTCCTTCCTTCAGATACTTCCAACGCCTTTTCCCCTCTTTTTCTTAGCAATTTGCTCGCCAGAAAAAGCGTTTCTGCCTTGCCGCACTTCCTGGAGTCCCACATCCTCCCCTCCTCTATTGTTTTAGTTGCCAAATGATTTTGAAAAAAAAATAGAGTATAATAAAATAAAAGCGAGGTAAAACTATTAATTGGCAACGCAGCAGGTGTAGCGGTTTTTTTAATTGCTGCCAACGCAGCGCAAAAAGTTTTACTTTGCTTGGCGCTTAATAAGCTTAATTTTAGGTGCATTGACTTGGAAAGCGCCGTGATAGGGCGATAGAACCAAGGAGCAAAGGACCTGAATCCCCCCGGGAAAGTCAGTTCACCAGCACACTGATTAATTTGATAATAAGACGTTCTAAAGCCAAGTAGATACTCTTTTGACAGGGCAAAGACAGTTGGTAGGAAACAGGGAATAGGTCGTAGATATTAGAAGGGTTTAAGTTATGATTATTATTGGTTCTTCAGCTAGGTTGCCTAAAAGAAATCCCACAAAACTAGCTCCGAAATATTGAGGCTAAAGGCAACTGTTGAAAAGTGCCTTATAAAGTCCTTAAATTATGTTGTCTTGACAATACAAACCTGGTTACGATTGCAATCAATTAATCAACTAATTGAGTCAGCAGGTAGGCCAAATTCTCGACTAGGCAAACAGAGAGAATTTGCTTATCTCGGGCCAAGTTTCCACCTGCTTATGGCCCAGTGAGCCATGTACTACATACACGACAACTGGCTCAAGGACTGTCTTCTCGTTCTTGCTTACCTTGTTAGGGATGCTTACGTGCGTTGAAATTTTTGTTTTCCCCAGCAAGTTGCTAGCTGCTCGACTTGAGCTACTACTACGTGCCCTTCATTTGCAACTAATTGCAAAAGTCTTACGCAACTACACAAGTGACACAAGGCAGGAGGCACGAGAAACATAGTACTCACAGTCGACAGTCGACATATTGGAATGTTCCATATTCATCGAAGAGTTTTGTATTCTTGGTGTTGTTGCGTGCACGTAAAATATTTGCCTGTCATTGTTCCCATCGGGAGACAGGGGTCCTGTCGAACGTGTTTATACTTTGCAGCGCGACCTGAACATTCTGCAAATGAATATTCCGGCCGAATATTTGACAGTTGACTTACGGCCAAGGACCAAGGACTGTGGACCAGGGACTGGAGATCCTTAGTCCCAGGGGTCCCACCTCTGTGCCGCTCTTAACTTATTTTTAATTATTTCCGTCAGCAGGGCGGCCCATTAAAATGATGAGCGGGAATTAGCTCAGCCTTGTGGTAATGATAATGGGCTGCCCGTCGGCTGAGCCGGATTTAACCGAACTGAGCTGGGGCTTTGCCGTTGGCATTAAAGTGGAAAACGTAGCCTGCGTATGACATATTTTCACTTTTTTTTATTTTTATTTTTGGTCCACGAAAACATCAACAGCCCGAGCTGTCGAGAGATGGAATGGAGGTCTCTATGCAATCTATGTTCGCTCGTATTGAGGGCACTCCACGGTGAAAGCAAACAAACACAGTTGCCAAAGAGAGTGCAGTGAGAGAAATGTGGCAGATTTATAAATTTAATTTTTAGAGATTTTAAACCAATTTTAATGTTTGTATATAAATAAATATAAAAATACCAAAAAACGAAAAAACGACTTTGGGAATCTCCTAAACGTTTGACATAGTCTCTCGAACTTGAAATCTAAATTCTAAAAAAAACAAACCATTTTAAAATAAATAAAAAAAGGAATCTTCGAAGTTCTGAACTTCAGCCTTCAACTGGGAAGTATCTTTAAAGCGGGGTAATCCCTTAACGGCTTTGGGAATCTCCCAAAGATTTGGCGTACGTCATCAAGTCTCTGGGAATTTCCCAAAGGTTTGGCGTACGTCACTAAGTCTCGACCTTGACAATTCGCCAAACTCTTAATCCTAAGTTGTAAACAAAAACAAATATTTCATAATAAATACAAAAAAAAGCTATAAATAAACATATAATATGCAAAGTTCTGGAATTCAGCTTTTCGGCCTAGAGGAAAGAGAGGGAAAGAGCGTAGAACGATCGTGCTCTTTCCCCCTTTCCTCTCGCCCACAAGCTTAAGTTCAAACTGTGGCTGCTTGATGGCGTTTTCGTTCTGACGACCCTTTCAAACTATATTTTAAAATATGTTTTAAAACGAGAAAGAGTCATTTTCGACCCCATAAACCCTATATATTCTTGATCAGCATCAATAGAAGAATAGATATAGGCATGTTCTGAAATGTTAAATGGCAAATTGCATAATTTGTCCAAAAATACACGAAATTAAATTATGAAAACATTGGCGTATTTGTTTTTGTTCTGTTAACCATGTTTTGTTCTAATGTTTTAATGTTGTAAAAGTTAAAATAAAAAACAGATCAATGTTTATTATTTATTAAATAATGATATTTTTCGAAGGTATAAAAAATATTTCGGGCCTAAATAAAACTTTGTTTATCGTTGCAATTTAAAAGATTCTGGTTTATTAATTTAATGGCCTGAAATAGGTGAAAATATCTCCTTTTAGATTGCTTAAAATGCCACACAAATATATTTAAATAATATTCCGTTTGTAAAATCTCTGAAAAAATTCCCCTTATGTTATTTTTGAGTGCAAAAAAGGAGAGCATACCTGGGAGTCGTGGCAGTGGCAGAAATTGCAATGCCAAAACGAAATTAACCCCACAACAACCTTTCTACGGAAGGCAGCAGCAGAATCCGTGGAATGCCGCTATATCATCTGTGTGTGCCGCTATATCTCGGTGTGCGTGTGTGTGTGTGCCTGAGTGTGGATGTTGCACTAAAAGCGGTTTATGCCACTCACATGTAAACTCGGTTGCCTGCCCCAAGTCGCCTCCTTCAAGTGTTTGGCTGCGTCCAGCACCTGCACACACCCACCACACACGATTGTTGTGTGGATAGGTCGTGGCTTTGCGTGTGTTCCACCTCCTTAGACCTCCTTAGTACCCCCAGTTAACCCATCCTTTGCCCACCCCTTTGGCTTGCTCAAATTTTCTGTTTGCTTTGCTGTGGATTTTCGTTACGTTTTCGACAGAAACCCCCCGATTTCATCCCCCCAAGCCTTTCCCTGCTTTTTTGTTCGTACCTTTAACGTATTTTGCATTTGCTTGGCACAGATACCGAGGGGCTTTGGCGGGTTAAGGTTGGTGGGTGGGTTAACATTTCTCGCTCTCTCTCTCTCGCTCTGTGGAAAGTCTCTTCTACCTCAGCTCTCCTGTTCTCATTCGCTCTGTTGGGGAAAAGCTTTTGTAGTAGAGAAATACGAACCATTTTCATTTTTGTTGATTTTCCACCCCATCGTAACTTTTTGTAGTTTTTTTTTTTTTATAATTCTTTGGCTTTTGCGGCTTGGCTGTGCTTCTTCAGAGTGGCCAGAGTTTATGGTACAATTTTTCAGCTTAAAAAACTGTGTAAAAACATGGCAGTGGTCCGTGTGGTAAGAATTTAATGGGTAACTCTGATGAGGATAATGTAAAGATATTTGTTTTGCTTGCATTTCTGAGCTTAGCGGGAATAGTAAGTGGTTATAGTATTAACCATGGCTTAAAACAGAAAGAATATAACTGAAGATACCTTTTTTTGGTAAAGGAATTCCTTAAATTTGATTCTGTGTTGGGTTTATTTTTTAATTTTGCTCTCAAGGCACTTTCTTTAAAAAAAAAGTAACCTTTACTTGAATATGTGTAATATTTATAATATATATATATTTATAACTACCATTTACCTAAATGTCAACCTCAACTCTACCTTGCTGCTGCTAACTCTCCATATAAAAATATGCTTTTATTGATTCATTAAAAATGTTCTCTTCGCCATAAAATAAACTGCTTTTGCACGGCTTACCTGTGCGTGTGTCTTGACATTTAGTGTGCAATCCTCTCTCTGCGATGATGCAAGGACATTTATACTGTGGGCATTTACAAACTTTGGGTATTATTAGACGAAACTTGAAAGGGCACAGACAGTGAGACCACAGACAGAGGCAGGAAAATGACATCAATTAGCCGGGGCGAGAACAAAGCCAGGCCTTGGGCGGCGGACACGTTAACAGGCTAAAGACTCGGGGCGAAGACATGTCCCAAATTGTGCCAAGGCTTTTCACAGCCAGTTACATTTCAAATGTGATTGATGTGGGGCTCAAATCCGAGTGGGTGGAAAATCCAGGTGGGAGGCGGCGGCGACTACTTGCATACATACTACATAGTTGATGTGGCATTTTCACGCCAATTGCGATTAGTTGTTAACGCCAACTGCAATTAGTCTAGTGCCAAGGAGAACGCAAATGCTGGCGGCATTAATTGCCAATGAAGGCACTTAAAGGGCAATTTAACGTCGGGGTCCGGGGGCTTACCTTTGAACTCGAATCGCTAAGCGGCTTACCTCTCACGCAAGAGCAGGCGAAACTTTTGCATAATTCACTCGAAGGCAGCAGCATCAAAGCCGCATCAAAATCCAACTTGTACTCTCCGGTTGCCTTTGCCTTTTCCCCCGATTTTCCAACAGTTATTTTATTTTCTTTATTTGTTGTTGCCCTGACCACTCTAACTTTGGCTTGAAGAGGCTTACCTGTACTTTGAACATTTTCCCAGAACTAAATGTGTATGGCCGATAAACTTGAAAAAGAGTTGATGGACGGGATTTTATTTATTTATAGTATTTGCAAATTATTCTTAAAGGTTAAACCTTATACTGCGGAGGGGTGACAATTTACTTATAATATAAATTGTAATAAAGACTTTAAGTGGATTTTATATATTTTCTTATATTTACTATTACAAATGGTTTTCCCAAAATGTGAGATTCTTTAATCAATATTCTGATTAAATAATATTTAAAATATAGTTTATTATTATATTTATTTATCTAGTTCCAGATTCGATAGTTTAAAAAGTTCTGGCGATATGTTTCCTTTTCCAAAATTTCCCAATTGAAATCCCATTCCGTTGCAGGCAGCGCGCGAACTCAATTTGCTGCGCTTGACAAATTCCGATGACAAAGAATTTTTTTCCTCTCCGGAAGTTTGTTATTAGCCGCTCGCATCCGGCGGCTGTCGTTGCGTACGGACGGATAAATTCGATGACCCGGCCGGGACACCGCATACTCTGCTCTCGTTGTGGCTCTCCTTTGCGCAATTTATCCGCGCAGGCGTCAACGTTGCGTATACGTAACGTGGCGTAGAGCAAACTCCATTGCGTATACGTAATGTGGTGTGTACTTTGACGGCGGGGGAGAAAGGGGGTTTTTGGTGGGTGATTCGCTGGTGTTTGCCTAGTTGCGGTCGCAGGTTGTAATGCCAGCTCCTTGGGAAACGCTTTTCGCCTTGCATTCATCTTGCATTTTGCATGTCGCCCAGCCTGACAGTTGATTGCCTGTCAGCGTTTTGGCTGCCGTTGGATTGGTTGCATTGGTGGGTCAGAAGCGTCAGCGTCTCACCAAACTGACCCACATTAGTTTGGTGTGGTGTCGATATGTGTTATGTAGTACTTGTGAGTGTGTGGGTGAGGAGAGTGTGTGTGTGTGTGGTGGATGGGTGATTGTGTGTGCATTGCAGCTTTTATGAATGATGTGAACTGTGACCCACACACGGAGCAGAGAGAGAAAAATATATAAAAGAACTAAGTTGTAAATGGATTATTTCTTAATTTATTTAAATATATAAATAAATATTTACGTGGAAAATTTACAAAGCTCTAATTAAGATGCAAAGAGGATTACAACTGAGCTTATATTGTTATTTATAAATTTATAAAGTATTTATAATATTTATTTAACTGATTATGAATTTTAAAATATATTTTAATGAAAAAGAATCGTTATATTTTTTAATACATAACATTAATGGTTTAATTCTCTTCTCTAGGCTTATTTTCTCTCTCTGTAGACATACTATGCTCCCACTGATAGTCCTTTATCTGCAATCCTTGCACTGTTTTTTTTTTTCTCCTTTCTATCAATTGTAATGCGTTTTTAATGGCAATTTCTTATCTGTTTGTGTCATCGGCACTGGGTTATTAAAATTATTCATAATGCTGCCCTCAGTATTTTCCCGCTTTGTTTCTTTTTTTTTGTGTTGATTTGAGCGGCTTGATAAACAAACATTTGCTGGCCATTGTTGTGCCGCCGCTACCGTTATCATTCATAATGTTTGTCTGTCATGGCAGCCGGCGGTCCCGGAACGTTTGTTTGAGTTGGGTCATGATTGGCATTTTTTGTTGTTTTGCTGGCATTTCGTTTCATTTGGAGTGGAGAAGTATTTTCCCTAAATAGTCATAGTCCAAGGACCAGAGCATATATACAAACATATATATAAACGTATATAATTGTTATCGATGTCGGGATTAGGGACACTCTCGTGTGGTTATTGGGTGTGGGAGTCAAGTGAAGGCTTAAGTGGTCCAATGGAAGCGATTTGAGTGGGGATTCACTTAGCATCGAGGATGCCAGGCGAAGATGCTGCTGTCTGTCCCTTACGAGGAAAAGCCCTTAACAGGATGATTGGGCATTGAAAACATAACGAAGCTCATCGAGGGAAAGCTTCAGTATCGATGTCTAAACAAGCTTTGTATCCTGATTGTCAGTTGGGAATTGGCTTAAGCCTGCAGAGGGTCAATCAAAATTAAATAAATGAAACCATAAATAATGCGATGGTGCAGTTTTGCATTCCCACACATTTATGTTGATAATTTTGACAATGTTTGTCGAATTTTTGATGTGCAATTAAAAGTGTGTTAATTGTGGCTATATTCTTTTTATAATATTCGAAATAACTAATCCCCAAGTATTTTTTTGCAATTATTTATGGGCTTTATGTTCCTTTCTACTTCTGTTTTAAGATTTTAATTATAAATCCCTTTTAAAAAGATTTTTAATCTTAAAATTCTGTTTTAAAATTAACTTTTTTCATAGATTTTAAAGCAAACAAATAGACAAAACACTTAAAATTACATTTTACCTTTCTTTAAACATTTAAAGTTTGTTTTGTATTTAAATCATTAGTTTTGTTGAAGGAATCTTCTTAATGAAAGAAAGTATCCTTTAAGGAAAAACTTGTCTGTATATAAAAATTAATACTTAATTAATGCTACAAATATTTTAGAGTTATTCTTTACACTTATTGTAACAAATCCCCTCAAAATATATCCAATTGTCTTGGCACCGTCTAATATCACCCGTTATCATCCGGTTTAGCTTGTGCAATCAATTATGCCAAGCGAATGTCCTGGGCATTTTGGACAAGTTCAAGACCGCTTGGTTGAAAATCACATCTGGCAATGCCGGAACACCGTCGTTCCCAGCAGACATCTCCTGCAGCTGCTGCTGCTCCTCCTTAGGACCCGCTGCTGGCATCCTGGCGCGCGTATCAAACACAATTCCCCAAATCCCGACTGCCAATTTTTTCGTGTTAAATAATTCAAATACATACACACACACTGAGAGCTCGCACGACACACGATACGAAAGGAAAGCCGAAGTTTTCCGAGCTGGAAAAGCTTTCGCTCCCATTACACAAGAAAATGTTGCCCAACAAAAACGGGAGAGATTTCGTGTGTGTGTGTGCGTGCGTGAGAGTTTTCCTGTTTGCGAATGTATTTGCTCCAATTTCGAGAATGGAGATGTTTTTCGCCAGCAACTTCGGCCTGCCGACTTTTCCGAGTGCCGGATATTCGGAGTTGGCTCGCCGGGCCCAGCGCGCATTCAATACGCAAAGTTCAGTTGAGCGCGTCGGACGCTTTTCTTCTCGGGAAAATCGTGAAAAGTCCGCCGTTGATTAATGCCGTTGTAACAGCAGCGTCGTGCGTGCGTAGTAGTATACGATTATATATATACACACACAAAAACACACAGAGAGCAGTGTGTATATAGTGCGGCTGCAGAGCTCGTGGCGTGTAGTAAAACTCATTAAAAAGCAACTTATTCAATACTATTTCACGCACGCGGCAGGGGACGGCGCTGGAAAAACGCGCGCGCTCAACGGAAAACCAAAAATTCTGAGAAACGATTCCAAAAAAAAAGGAAAATCGTCATCAACATCATCATCATCGCTGCGGGCGGACTCTGAAAATGATTGCAGAAAAGCAAACGAAACGCGACGATAAAACTTAAATGTCGCATTAAATTGCTTTGCTTCGATCAATAACAAAATAAAAAGCAGAATAGAAACGAAAACGTCAGTCAATTAAAACAGTCTTAGGGAATACATATATATTATATATATTCTGAACCAAGAGCTAAGCTTGAACTAGGTAAATCGGTAGATAATGGAATTGCAGGAAACTAGAAATCTCTTTATCATTTTTTCTATATTATTTTAAACAGTTTTTTTCATAAAGAAACTATTTTTTTATGATTAAGTAAAGAAAATCTGTAGATAAAAAGGAACTATTAAAAAGTATGCTTTATATTATTTTACTAATATTTTTTTTAGTCAAAAATACGAATACAACATTTTTACAATTTACATATTTTTTGTGTGCTTTTCCTTTCTCCTCAAAATTGATTATGTTTTTTAAGACTTCTAAAAATGATTGCTTTGAAATATATAAAGAGATTTCGCTGAATATAAAATGAATGCGCCAAAAATAGTCAACTTCAGTGCACGTGTCCTTCACTGCGTCTTTATCTGGGTGTGTGTGTTTCAGTGCTTGTGCGTGTGACAGCCGAAATGTAATTTATTAGAGCCAGACAACGCTGCGTATACGCAACGATCCACCAATCTCAACGCAATTTCTTCAACGACTTATTCATTTTTGTGTGTGCTTACACTTTTTTTTTTTTGCTTTTTTTGACTGTCCCATATACAGACAAAAATTTTTTGTTGCTAAATGCGCGCGCTCACGCCCCCCTTGCACAGACACACACAGAGAAGACACCCATACCCAGGCAGAAATACACCCCCAAACCAGCCAAAACCCACGCCAACACACTCACAAAAGGGGGGCAGACACACACACACTTACACACACAATCAAGGTTCAACAGCCCGACGATTGCCCCAAAAGGAGACAGTAAGAGAGTGAGCGAAAGAGAGGGGGACACAAGACACAGGCCCAAGGCAGCCATTATCTTCGACAACTCTAACCCACGTAGCGTGGGCCACATTGCGTATACGCCGCGTGGCCTCTGCTTCTGCCGCTTCTGCCAAAACTCTCAGGCCATTCTCAATGCGGGGCTTCATCTTTCCGTCTGCAAAAATGGCAAAATGTAATTTTTGGCATTTACTTGCCGCTGTTGGTCTTAGCACGTCTGCAGAATAAGACACCCGAAAAAAAAACTGGAGGCCACCCACAAAAGCCCAAACCACCCACGCACCACGACTCCGCACGGTTTATATTGCCAAAGCAGCCGCGCGGGAAATGTAACTAGAGCTCAAGGCATTGTTTATATCTACACAGTGGGGAAATAATATAATGAAATTCTGGGTTTTAGTATTTTAGATTCGATATAGCTTTATTTTAATATTTATTTATCATTAAATTTTTATTTATTAAAAAAATGTATAGCATTTTATAAAGAAATCTATGTTTAGATATCCTTGACGGTCAATTTCAAGCGTTTTCTTTTAGTGTAGCCGCAGTGAAAGCCTTTCCTTCATCCAGCCTCAGTGTGATATCAAAAAGGGGGCCTACAAAATCAGCCAGAGAGACAGCTCAATTATTTTCCAGGAATCGGGCAAACCAGTCTGCCTTTGTTGCAAAAATAATAATTAAAATGATAAAATGAATAAATTGAATTTACAATCTCTCTTTTCTCTATTAATGTAATTTTATTTTCTTGTTTTTCATGGTAATTATTTGTTCAAAACATAAAACAGATTAAGTTAGCTGACATAAATTTAATTTTTTTTTTGTTGCAACCTTTTTTAATTTATTCCAAAGCAATTCTCATTTTCTTGGACGATAGTTTGCAAAAGCAATTTATTTAATTGTCAGCTTTTTCTTGTTGGCTTTCGGATTATACTTGGATAATCTTAACACCGTTTTATTTCTTCTTATTTTTCTTGATAGTCAGTAATGGTTTTTAACACTCAACATTCACCCACGCCTTTGAGAAAGGAAAACCCATTTTTCTTTTGCCAACTTTTTACTTTGTTCTCCGCAAATTAGTAGAGTCCTGGCCTTTTTTTTTTTTGTTGTGCTGTTGGAGTTGTGGTGTTTTGCTGTGCTGGGTGGGTTGCCCCGTTTTTAATTTAGTATGCCTGAAATTAATGAAATTTTTGCACGGCCCGGCGAAAATAATTCTCGCCGGTCTGGAAGGCGTAAAGTACTCGATGCCGTGGGCGGTTCCACTTACTCTTCAGCTTCACATTTACTGTGCTGGCTGGCTCGCTGCCCAGTTTTGGGTTTTGGGCTTGTGTCCGGGCAGACCGCACTTAAAGAGCCATTTAAATCAATTGTGTAGAAATTTTGAAAACGTTTTGGCAAACGGCGAGAGATGGGGAGCCGCCAGCCACTAGCCGCCATTCCCAATTTCGCCATTTGCCATTGGCAGTGAAGCGTGAAAGGCAAACATAAATATTTCGCTTGGCAACAAAAGGCAGGGAGAAAAGGAAATCACACAGACAAACACGCACTGTGCCACAAGGCATCGACACTGGGATAAAAAGGATAGAAATAATATCTTACAACAAAATATATAGATGAACATTAGGTACTAAATATTATACATTAGAATACTCATCTTAGAACTTCCTTTAAAGTATTTTAGGACCCATAATTTAATCATTTATAGTATAGAGCATTCAGTTAGTAGTGAAAGACATTCCCTACTGTTTCCCAATGCATAAAAATAAATATTTCCTCAGTGTATCCGATACACAGGCACACTTATAGATATAGTTATCATGGCTCTTGTGTGCTTAGAAAATGGAAAGCGGATAAAACCCATAACCGAGCGAAACAAAACGAAATGAAATGATAAAATTGGAACTAAGCCTTAGGACGTGTGCGGGAGCAACAAAATACGTATCAAATTATAACCTAAGTAAGCGTTACGAAACCACCGAACAAAAGGAGCAAGGATAAAAAATACAGCGAATTAAGTATATGAAACAAAACCAAAATCAAATCAAATCGAATCGAATCGAAGCGAAACGAAACTATCATTTAAATTAGAAAACTCAACATATCCTCGCGATATAGTGCGTGTGTGGCGTGATACACAACATATCCCTCTATATATATTTATATACAAATATATATAGGCATATTTCGATATATAACCTTTCGACGCGAAAGCAAGCAAGTTGGCTGCAACAAAATTAATGTGCGATAGCGCCACCACAGGATGTTTCCTGACCAGAAGCAGCCATCGCAAGGTGAGTGTGTGTATCTTGTGTGTGGGCTTTGGTTTGGTTTATTTATTAATAGAGCATTAAGTAATATTGCCTGGCCCTGACATCGACATAACCGTCGCCACCGCCATAGCCAACGCCCCCGGGAGGAAAGCCCACTTTGATTGCCATTGCAAATACCGGCAAGAAAATCCAATGTACTCACATAATGAGCTCACAATTTATGTGCCTTTTCCCTCGGTTTCGACATCATCAAAGAGCCGTATATATGTATATATATGGGATTTAGGATTATAATCTAAATTCGAGACTGGCGGCCCATTCATTTTCCATACAAAAGCTGATTTGTTTAAGCCAGATAAAAGTATTATATGGATTGGGGAAATGGCTTAAAGCTGCTTTAGTTACTAAAGAAAATAAAAACTTAAATTTTTAGTTTCATTTCTTAAAGGCTTTTAAGCTATGAATATTTAATAGTGAGTTTATTTTGCAAGCATTATTAAGTAGTTGCTAAAATTAGAAACAATAAATTTTTAACCATAAACTTTAAGATATTTTCTGAATTTCAATACTGCAAATAAATATATGCCTAGAAAATTATATATGTATTTATATTTATTTATATTATATAAAGTTTATGTTTGTAATATAAATACCACAAGGGCCATACATTATTTTGATATAATTTTTTTGAGCAAGAATTATAGGCTTCAAAAGAGTTCATGAAACAGGAAACTCTACAAAAAAACCAAACCCCTCTCAAGTGTGTTAATAAATTCTGCAAACTAAACCAGAAATATGAATACAAATTTAATAAATTGAAGTACCTCGTTTTTTGTGTTTGAGCTTTAAGTGATTCTGAGTTCTGTGCCATCATCCAGAGCAATATTGAGTTAGAGCGGCTTCAAAGGAAATATTTTTGCAATATCATGCTCGTGCGGTGTGTGTAGCGGCTGTTGTGCTGTTGTGTGGAAAATGCCAGGGAGGCGAACACACAGCTACACCCACATCAATAATAGCAGGAGCCATAAAGCGCTGGAAATGTCATAAGTCTGCATAAAATACGCAAGTCCAACCGAATGCCGAGAAGCGAAAGAACCACCCACTCCTCCTCCTCCGCATGGCAGTCGAAAGCAAACGAATTTGCATGACATTTTCATATATACATATATATATAAATTGTATATATACTTTCTGTGCACGAGTATATTTCACTTTAATATTTATGCCCAAGTATTGGTATGCATAAATATTGCCTTTTGCACGCTCCCCAGTTGCGACTATTAGCCGCTTAAGCTCCCAAACTCAAACTTCCATTTTCCATTTTTGTTTCAGCCGTAAACGGTTTGTTCCCCTTTTGTTTTTCATGTGCAATTTTTGCACGTTTTGTTTATTTTTATAAAATTTAATATCGGTGTTGTTTTTACCCTGGAAGGCAAACAATTTTTATTTGCAGTTGTGGTTGGAAAAATAAAAGGAAAAATGCTTTAAAAATACAAGATTTTCTTGTAGAGCTTTATGGGGTTTTCATAGAGATAATAGAAATAATATATTGAATATTTTAAATACCTATTCTTTTAATAAAAAATTTATAGAAATTTTCATTTCATTTATATTAATATTAAAAAATTCAGACAATTTTCCATAATTCTCATCATTGTTTTGTAATTATTGGTTGGTAGTAAACTCTTTTAAATATTTATTTTAATCCATTTCAATATTATTTTGCTGACTGCAGCTATTTTCGGCCGTACAGTCATGCGGATGAATGAATAAATAAATATGCGTTAAACAAATAATAATCCATATTTCATGGCAATGCGTTACAGAGGCCAATGTACCATCTGCCAAACAAAATTAACCACTTTAAAACGTAAAACTGCGAAACTGTAAAGCAGCGAAAAAAGAGGGCAATAAAAATGTAGCATTATAAATAAGCAAACTTTGAACTTGTGTGTTGATAAAGTGAAACAAACTGGAGAGTTGGCCGGGGAGTTGGGGCCGCCTCGAGGGCGGGCACAATCAGAGAGCCCACTTAGACATACTATAATCGTTTTTTGTTTATTTACACACGTACACTCGCACATTGGAGGCGGCCGCCGCAGATTGCAACTTTCAACTACTTTGGCCCGTCGGATCCTGAGGGTGCTTGAAATATTGAAATAAAATCCCATTAAGTATGCAGGTTCCTGGGAGGGGACGACGGGCGCTAAAAATATTTGCATAGATAATGGCAGGCACGAAATTGTTTGCGCACTTCTTCCATTCGGCTGGGTAATTAAATTTTTTTATTTTGGAGTTTCAGGCAGTTGAAAAATTTGAGGGAACATAGTTGGGGAAATACCTTTAAAAGGAATATATTAAAAATTAAAATAAAATGGGTAAAAAATGTATTTTTTATTTGCAAATTTTCTTGGTTTTCTTCGTGTGATAATTCAAAAGAATAACATTTAAGCTTAGGATATGCAATGGAATAGTTTTTGCTCTATTAATATTCTTCAATTTAGTAAAGCAACCACACAAGTATTCAAATTCTGTTAAATTTCTATATTTTTCCCAATTTGAGTGCAATTCGAACCTATCAGGCTTTCAGCCTTTTAGTCGACAGAAAAAGCAATTGCAGCTCCCAGGCTCTCGGTGTCCTTGTGCCTGTGAGTGATGTGAGTGGCCGGAGCCAGTGAAAGGTTTGTCCTGCACTCTGCACATCGCCCACTCAGTCTTCGGGACTTCGGCTGGGATATCTTCACGCTTCATCCTGTCACTCGACACTTTTGATTGGATGAGGAGGCATACGGCGTACGACGTACGAAGCTTATGGCCTTTGATGCCCTGATATCCTGATGTCCTGGCATCCTGTCGGCTCTGTCCGGATCTAATTGCATAATGCGATGCCTGGAATGCGTTTGACGCCATCTTGGCATTCTCTTCCCATTGTGTTTGCCAGCAAATTTGAATTTAATCAATAAATCACGTATACGCCGGGTGCGCCCATGAAAGTGCGGGCTCCAGCAGGCAGCAACTCCTGCTCCTTGGCTGTCAGTGGCACCGCCACAATGCGGCTTGTGTCACTTGCGTTGTCGTCGTCGTCGTGGTTGTTGCTTTGTTGTTTGCCTTAATTTGCGGTTATCTCGACCGGCACCAGCAAAAGGGACCCCTCCCTATTTTACCATTCCCATCCAATACAAAGCCATCCAATCTGATTCAAGTCAAGCCACAGCTCCAGCTTACGTTCCTGCTTTCATTCCTGTTCAGGACACCAGCTCCTGGTACAGGACACACGCGATATGAACACTGATGAAAGATAAGAATTTTAAATATTGAATTTCTGTTTGGAAAGACTATTTATAAGCTTCAAGTTACAAATATTAAGGAGGTGCAGGATATATTGAAGAATAAAGAGAAGAAAATCTGTAATGTTTCGTTTATTTGCTTTATTTTGTAAACTATTAAATATATTATTTATTTATATTTAAATAAGACTTTTTATTATAATGTTTTATTACCATATTTATTATATTCTTTTTATTTTATTCCTAATCCTAACTAAACTCTTTCCTGATTTCCACCATCGATCGAATCCTGTTCTTGGCTGCCTGTGTCCTGGGTCTCTGGTCTTGTGCCACATATTTTGACATTAGCGCAGCTGCAACTGACAACTATTATTAACATGGGCGACCGAGAGAATGAGAATGTTGTGCATTTGGCATTTAATTGTAATCGTTGTCAGTGAATTGGGTAAATTCCAGACGAGAGCCGGGCTGGGTTCGGGTGACGTGTAATTGGCTTCGCCTGGCCTCCCGCCCAGGGAATTTCATTGGGCATTTAAATTTATAATTATTTGCCCTTTGTTTGTGGTTCAGGTGGAATTTGGTTTTGGTTCGCTACGGTTGGGTCCCGTCCGGTTCGGTTTGCATTGTTCCATTATTTCCTGGAATAGTTTAGCCCAAGGAAATGCTTTTCTGTTTGTGTGTGGCGAACGTTATGAATGCCAAATGAATGACCAAATGCCCCAGAGGAGAAACAAAGGAAGCCCTGGATACATGTGCCAAACGGCATACAATTTATTTTGTTAACCAAAAATGTTGTGCTGAATTTTCCATATACTTTTATATAATTCCCCTAAAATTTCTTCCTTTTTAGTGGTTAAGTGGGGCAGCACGATTCGAAAGCATTCAATGTTGATGGCCAAGACAAATTTATCAAAAGCCTGGGCTGGCATTCCATGAATAGCGATGAGTAATTTGATCAGTTTGAGCACCATTAGACAAATAACATGACTTGCTACTATTCCGGGAATTATTAATTACACGACCCAGGCGATACAGAATCAATTTCATCAATTCCAATGTCTTTGGCTAGGCGCTGTTAAGTCAAAGCAATTATTCTCATTTTTGTTTGGCCAATCTGAGCCTGGGCAGCGTCCCAAGGCATTTAGACAAAAGGCAAAAGGATATTGGGGGTCGTCGTCGGGTTCAGCACATCATGCTAAATCACATGCTCCGCCGACAATCAATCAATGCGTGGGTCAATCAATCAACCGGACTGACTGACTGAGGGCAGGAGGAGGACAGCTGACAGACGGCAAGTCAGCCGAGGTAGGGGGTTAGCTCGAAATCGAACCGAGGCTCAGTCATTACAATTATGGCTAGTCAATTATTAACCAGGCCCGGGGAAATGACGCACTCTCTTTCACCGCACAACCTGCCGAAAAGTGATTAGACCTGGCTAATGCCTCTGAATTTCGGTGCTACACTAAGGGAAATAAATTCTTTTGAGTCAAGGATAACCTTTATAAAAATATACCCTATTTTTTGGGGGATTTCTTCTACAAAAAACGTAGTTTTTCTTGTGTTTTAATATATTTTTTTGGGGTTTTCACTGCAAATCTTTTTTCTAATATTTCTAATATTTCCTAATTTGCAATTAAAGAAAGTCATAAAAATACCTCATATTTAACAGCTTGCCTTTACACCTCATATATTTTTTGTTTTTGTTTAATATTCCTAGTTCTGTGCGTCAGAAATTCAAAATATTTCTGCCTTGGCCAACAGTTACTGATAGTTAATGGCGTCTGTTCTGACATAATTACAATTTTAGTCAATTTCCGTTTCTCGGGTGTTTATTTTTTATTTGGCTGCCGCCAAGGCACTAAAAACGATTTTATTGATTTGTGTTGTCACGCAACTTCCTCTAATGGCTTCCTGTTCCTGCTCCTTATTCCTTAGTCCTTAGTCCTTATCCCTTATGCCTTATCCCTGCCTATATTTCCTTTTTTTTCTCTTCAGTTCTGCTTTCCTAAATTAGTTTTTCCTCCCAAGTTGCAAGAAGAATCATCCATAATTAAAAAAGCTTGCCAAAGTCAGTCCTCAATATGTGATGCCTTGAGGATTTTCAATTAGTTGTCGTCACCACCCTGCGGGCGGGGGGAAGTGACAGAGTCATCGGGGATCTGGGCGGGATTGACGCTTTCAGTAGGCTTCCACTGCTTAGTCAGCGGCAAGAACATAATGAAGTCGAAATGAGTTTAAACCGGGGGAAGCAGCCCCCTTCAGTCGTCCTCCCTCGTCTGGCCTGAGTCACATGTGCGCCAGACTTTGACTTTGCCTAAAGACGCTTAATGTAAACCCGCCCCGGTAATTTGCATTCACTTGAACCCACCTACCCCAAGGCGATTTTCCGGGTCCCCCTAACTTATTGGATTTGCCGGTTAATAAACTATGCACTTACTAATTAAGTACGCGACTCGCTGTAAATAACTTATGGCGGCAAAGTGAGTGGAAAACGCCCTCAGTCATGCAGCAGAAAAATTTAGCAAGAAAAGAAACTACATAGTTATAATGGAAGGAAGGCCAGTTTCAATGGTAGAAACACAAAATACTCTGAAACTATTATTTCTCTTTCATTCCTTTGTAAAATTACCTGATTATGCCTACCAAAAATCAAAGAAAGAAGTTCTTATGTTGTTCAAGGCACACAAAGAAGTTCTTATGTTGTTTAAGGCTGCTTAAAGTGGTTAGAAATGTTGCTTAAATAAGTAAATTTATTAAACAAGGTTTTCTGTAACTTTATTTACTTTATTTTTCAATGCCTGACTTTGACAGATAATAACTTTATATATATATATAAACCCAGTATCAAACTAAGGAAAACCCTTATGCAAGGGCATCGTGCCATTTCTGGGAAAAAGAATGAATAATTGAATTTTAATACTTTTCGTGTGACAAAGAGAGAGTGAGGCAAGTCTGTAGAATGATTACACTGAACTTGACAAGGGAACACAAGCCTGGGGATGGGGGAGGCAAAAGGACGAGGGCCAATGGCCATGGTTGGCCCTCATGTGGATGCATAAATTTCCTGCTGACAGCTTCGGACGGAGGGGGTGTTTGCTGTTCCATTGGCACTTCATGTGTCCATTTAGAGGCAACGCTCTCTGTGTTTTTTTTCTTCACCTCCTTCTCAGGCCTAAGCAAACCTGCACGCGATGCACACTGGCTATATTTATTGTTTTTTTGGCCAGGTGCTGGACAAGTACAAAGGGTATATGATATTTTTGGAGCTGAGAAATACATTTTAGGGATATATTCAAGAGGGAGATATATGACAGAATATTTATTTTTTGTAATATTAAAAATTACAACGTAATCGGACAAATGTTTACATTAAAAGAACCATTTTTTATTTCCTGTTAAAGCAGCTGCTTGATTCCTCAAAAAATAATTGCCTACTTTTGGGGCGGAATTTTGAAATGCTAGAAAAGTGTCCTTCGATAATACATATGTATTTATAGATTCCCCCATAAATATTCAAAATCATATTTAAGATAAGAAAATATTCTATAGTTTGCTAAGTAATTCAATGGTCGATTCACTTAACTTTACTATTTAATGTTGCTGTTTGCTCCCATTGTTGTAGTTATTCGTTCCAGTTCTCGTTAGTAAACAGCAACAACAATAGGGTGCCATCAACAATGCGCCGCCTTCTTTTCTCCTTCTGAGCCTGAGCAAAGCAGGCAGGACCTTTTTATTGAATACAGTTGTTCGGCCAAAGCCACGCCCAGTTCGGAACACACACACACTCACGCAAGTGGGCGGCACAAATGACCAGTGTGTGTGTGTGTGTATGTTAATGATGCCCTAGTATTTCGGCTGAATTATTTATATGCTTATGCATTTGCAGTTGGCGAACTGCAAACAAACACCGAAATACCATTACAGTAAACACACTTTAATAGTTTAATGCCAGCCAAGCGACCAACAGAAAGTTTCATACCAATTGCCACGGGGTATTAAATTGAGAGGAAAACTAGACCAAAGTTGCACTTTGGCCCATAAAAGAATATAAGTTTTAGTTATGAAAGTGCCTCGAAAGTTGTCAAAGTTATATATTTGAGAAAACTGAATTACTTATGAGTTTATGAAAAATGTAATTCTTGTAGAAAGATGATAATAAAGATGTTTATTTTATTATAAATGCTTAAAACTCTAATGATAGTTATTTCTTAACTGCAAAAATATAAATAAATGTAAAATAAATATTTTTAAAAATATTTAGATAAGTTTTTAGTTAGTATTTATTATTTATTTTACGAAAAAGAAATATTCACAGTAAATGATTTCTAAATTTTAGACTTTTCTCTCCACTTCTTAATTGAAATACTATTTATTATAGATTCCCAACAGGCATTCATAATTCCTTGCAGTGCAGGGCTGATTTTCCTCAGAATATGCACAGCATATAATAATGCCCATTTGACTGAAAGAGCAACGCGGACGAAGGCAGCAGACGCTTTTGACGCCCAAAACTTCCGTCCTAACGACATCTGCTCCTCGTGTCCTTGCCGCTGCTGCAAGTTTGACAAAAGTTACACAACAGCAGCAACAATGTTCGGCGGGGGTGGTGGGATCTAAAATAGAGCAAGTTTCAAGGGGTCAGCAGGGGTGAGAGATAGTCACCGACACATGTCAAAGTTTTGCAATTTCAAAGATTCTTTTTTTTTTTATTTGGCTTCTCCCTTAAATTTTTTTTTGCAGGCAGTTGCGAACATGATTTTTGGGCAACCGCAGAGCATGGAGGAAAGAGCAACTGCAGGCACTTCTCCGCGCTGACCACACACAATTTACGTCGTGCTCCCCTTCCTTTTCCCTTACATTAATCCATTAAAAACTTCGTTTAGCTTTGGCCAAAAGGCAACTTCATTTAAAACCAATTTCATGGGCGCCCACGCCACACCAAGGCTCGCTTTTTGGGGAGTCCCATGAAAATCAAAGTTGCACATTGTTGCCGTGTCCTGTTTTTTTTTTGTGGGAGGGGGATGTGGCATGGCAAGTGGTGGGATTTCCTCCAACTTTTGACCGCCGTGTGACATCATCGTTGGTGAACGTCACGTGCCGGGTAGAGTTCAGCCCCAAGCCAGTTTCCTGACGTCGTATCCTTGGGTCTCCTGATGTGCCACTGACAGAAATTACAGTTGGCGTGAGTGGCAAGAAGTGAAGTAAGCGGTGACTCTGACGAAATAATTATTGCACACACTTTCTAGGCCACTCTTGATTGACAGGACGGACAGCAGGACTTGTAGGTCTTGTATTACCATTTCGCCAGTAAATTGAGTTGTTAACTAAGCAGAAAGTCAAGCTAAAGAATTTTAAAGAGTAAAGAATTTTAAAGATGGATTTGATGAGTTTCAGGTTATTTATAAATTTACCTTTTGAACTTATTGAACATTTATTTAAACTAAATTCCCAAGTGTACTCAATAAAAGCAAGCTTTGTAATGCTTAAGCACTTTGTTTAATTATAGTTTCTAAGAATAGAGAACTGCAATTTAGTTTTCCATGAACTTATGTTAATTACAAAAGCAATCTCCTTAAATATAAGCTAAAATAGCATTTAGCCTAACTGAAATATACCCCTGAAGCGTATAGAAAACTGCGCAAAATTAGCTTAATTAATGCAAAGCTAAATCTTTTAGCGCGGCTTAAGTGGAGCGGCATCAGGAGCTGCAACAGCAGTAGCTGGAATCAGTGGCAGCACCAGCATCAGCAGCTGGGGCAACAATTAGTTTAATTTATGCAGCGCCGCGTTGCACTCGAGATTTGCATTAAGCTCCTCCGCCGGCGCTTGAATGAATACGAAACTAACGAGAAACTAACTATATTTTCACTTCAATTTTTGTTTTTGTGTTTTTGCAGGAGAATGGAAGATCAGTTCCTGATGTTACTGCCAGCCCGGGACGCGCTCCGCCCGGCCCGCTGCCCGCCAACCAGCTGTCCTCGTTGGGCAACCAGCAGCAGCAGCAGATGCACCACCAGGGCAACCAGCAGCAGCACCACCACCATCAGGGTAACCAGCAGCACCATGGCAACCAGCAGCAGCAGCACCACGGCAACCATCGCGGCCAGAGTGGCGGCTCCATGTCGAACTCTGGCGGCGGTGGAGTCAAGGATCCGGTGATGCTGCAGGGTGACTTCCGAAAGGTCAGCGGCATCAGCTCCGAGATCTTCCGCCAAATAGAGGCCGTCGAGAATGATCATGATCCCAACACGGCGGCAGCCTTGGAGGCGGTGGAGCGACGCGGCGAGATGATAGTCCGCATCCTGGAGCCCCGTTGCATGGGCAGCAAGCAGGCCGTGGATGCTGCCCACAAGCTGATGAACAAGGCGGATGGCAGGCATACGGTGCAGCTGGTGGAGATTGTTAAGCGGCCGGGACAAACGCTGGGCCTGTACATTCGCGAGGGCAACGGAGCAGATCGCACCGATGGTGTGTTCATCTCGAGGATTGCCTCTGGAGTCGGCGGTTTACAACAGCGGCTGCTTAAGGGTACGTTTAAGGCAGGGTTACTTATTGTAGGTATCCTAATTTCCTTAAATTTCTGTAGGTGGGCGATGAAATCCTGGCGGTTAATTTGGTCGATGTGACCCACATGTCGCTAGACGATGTCGTTATCATCATGTCAATTCCGCGCCGCCTGGTCCTGGCGATACGTCAGAGGCGCGGCAATCGCGGCACGGGATCACCAGGACCACCGACGCTGTCGCGACCGGAGCAGAAGCCGCCGCCGGTGGTGGTTATCAAGCGGGATCTGCGGGACGAGGATCTGGACGAGACGGACCGGATGCCGAGGCCGCGCTCATCACGTGAAAGACGTACAGGTAGTTTGAAATTTACGCCGCGTTCGCCATACTAATCCGCTGTTTTCTCCTCCATTTATTCCAGGTGATGGCCGCGAAATGACAGAATCCCGTTCTCGCCTGGGCCTGGGCCTCAACAACTACAGTCCGCAGTCGGAGCAGCTGGACATGTACTACAATACCCGCGGTGGCGGCGGCGGCGGCGGAGGAGGAGCCATGGGCGAGCCACCGAATTGGGGCTACAAGCCACCGCCTCCACCATCTTCGGTGATCACGGAGCAGCCGACAAAGGGACATGCTTTTGCGCCATCGCATGCTTACTACCAGAATGCCGGCACCCTGGAGAGTCTGGCCGAGAAGGTGCATGCCTTCTACCCAGGACAGCCGGGTGGTCCGCCTGTGGTGGGTCCCTCGAGAAGGATGTCCACGGGTACCGGCAACGTGGGTCTCGCCCAGCAGCATGCTCGATTCCCGCGTTCCGGCTCGGATCAGCATTTACCTCGCGTGGAGTATGCCGACTACTCTAACTCCCTGGGTCGGCACTCGCTGCTCCGGTCCAGCTTAAAGCCTGGCACAGCTGGTGGAGCACCGATGCCCGTAGGAGTGGGCGGTACCCTGGGACGCTATGGACGCTATGATCAACAGCGCGGCGGTGTCTCGAAGTACGGACCCCCAGCTGGCGGAGCTCAATCGCTGACACGTCGCTCCAGGCCCAACTTGGACTATTCCAGCGATACAGAAGCGACCATTGGACCGCGGCCAAGTTACTATTATTACAATCGCCCCGCCATTGGCAGCATGCCGCGTGGAGCGGGACCCGGTCCGGGCTCAGCTGCAGCAGCTGCTGCCATGTTGGCCGGAACTGCTGATCTCAATAAGTTCAACTCACTGCCCAGGGAACGACCTGGTGTGCGATTGGGAGGCATTCGCTCACGAATGGGCGATCGCTTGGTAGATGAAAACGATGGCAATACCTCGGCGCCCGAGTTCGATGTGCGACGGGGCAGAGATCTACGACAGCGGATCACCGCCAGTCCCTCGATATTCACGGCGGACGAGTACCGCGCTTGGCTGAGGCGGGCACCCAGCAGCTCGGCGATTGCGGAACAGATGCGGATGACCCGGGACATGTTTGCCCAGCCGCGGGCACAGAGATTCTCCTGCAGCGCCGAGAATATCCACGATGCTTTGCGGAATGTAAGTTGTATAATTTCGGTTTTATTTATGTAAAATATATAAATCTATGGATTCCTATCCCACTAGACGGAGAGTATCTACTCGAGCAGAACCCATATCCTCGGCACTGGCACTTTGGATCGCAATATGGGCTTAACTCGCCCGATTTCCGCTTTGCCCGTGCGCTCCATGTCCTCGCAGCATATCGGCGGAGCGGGTTCCATTCGTTCGCCGAGCATACGGCGAATGCGACAGCTGCTGGAGCTATCCGCCGGACCAGCCAGTCCCAGCGGCAGCATCATGAGCACCGGTGGCCACCAGAGTCCGGCACCGACGCCAAGTGCCACACTGCCGCGCCAGCATCGTCAGATCGATATTAATCCGGCGGAGTTTGCCAAGTACAAGCTGGACAAGCCAATTGTGGATATCGGTGGTGTCTCCGGCATGCTGTGGATACATCTGCTGGCAGGTCGCAGCCTGCGAACGGCACCCGAGGGAGCTAGCGGAGGAGCAGCACAGCCCGGACAGACCAGGGATCTGTATTGCGTCATCGAGTGCGATCGCGTACACAAGGCCCGGACGGTGGTGCGTTCCGGTGACCTGCAGTTCGACTGGGACGAGTCCTTCGAACTGGATCTGGTGGGCAATAAGCAACTGGACGTGCTAGTCTACTCCTGGGATCCCCAGCACCGGCACAAGCTTTGCTATCGCGGTGCCATCTCGTTGTCCGCCATCCTGCGCCAGTCTCCGCTCCATCAGCTGGCCCTGAAGGTGGAGCCTAGGGGCACGATATATATCCGGATGCGGCACACCGACCCACTGGCACTTTACAAGCGTCGGGGACTGCCCAGCCTGAGGGCTGGCTATCCAACACTCTTCGGCGCCGATCTGGAGACGGTGGTCAACAGGGAGTCGAAGGGTGCGCCTGGATGTGCGCCAGTTCCCATTGTCCTCAGGCGCTGCGTGGAGGAGGTGGAGCGCCGGGGGCTCGATATAATCGGGCTGTACCGACTGTGCGGTTCCGCCACCAAAAAGCGGCTGCTGCGCGAGGCCTTCGAGCGTAATAGCCGTGCCGTGGAATTGAGCCCGGAACATGTTCCTGACATCAACGTCATCACCGGCGTGCTCAAGGACTACCTCAGGGAGCTGCCCGAGCCGCTGTTCACGCGCTGTCTCTTCCAGATGACGGTGGATGCCTTGGGTAAGCACCAGGACAGGGCTGCCAGGAGGAGCAACTAAAAACCTTTATTTATTTCCTTTTTCAGCTGTCTGCCTGCCAGATGACCCGGAGGGCAATGCGAAACTGATGCTTAGCATCCTCGACTGCCTGCCGCGGGCGAACAGGGTAAGTTTTACGTTTGAAGTACATTTTAAATAGATTTTTAACGCGAGTGTACTTAGGCCACCCTGGTGTTCCTGCTCGACCACTTGTCGCTGGTCGTTTCCAACTCGGAGCGGAATAAGATGTCCGCCCAGGCGCTGGCCACAGTGATGGGTCCACCGCTGATGCTGCATTCGGCGAGTGCGCAGCCGGGCGCTGACATCGATCACGCCCAACCGATCGCGGTGCTCAAGTATCTGCTGCAGATCTGGCCGCAGCCGCAGGCGCAGCATCAGCAGCTGGCGCAGCACATGGGCGGCGCTGCTGGGGCGATGATGGTGGGCGGACTGGCCACCGCCGGCAGCATGAGCAATATGGCCGGCGTTGCTTCAGGTAACGTACTCCCAGTGTCCGATCCTTCAAAAGACCAAGCAATTCCCCCAAGAGCAATCCAAAAACCACAATCCACACAGGACATAGATTTCCAAACCGAAAAAAAAGAGAATAGAATTTAACAAACACACACACACTTGCAAGAGTTTATTCCATTTTTTTTGTTGTTGTTTCGTTTCTGCTTTGGATGCATCGCAGCATCAGCAGCTGTTTTCCAAGCCAAGTCTTCCGCCACCCAGCTCGACCTCCTTTCAACTTCAACTTAAACTTGAACTCAAGTGCGGCACTCGAACCGTTCTCACTGTTAGCTGTTAATGCAATCCACACACACAAAACACAAGACATACACATCGCCACATATCAGTCCGAGACTCACCAGGGTCGCCACTGGATCAGGTCAAACGAATTAAGAGGGAAATATCATTGATTTCATTTTAAATACAAATACTTAAATGCTATTCAAATTAAACAAATCAATTAATATCTCTTCGAAAGTATATTTTTGATATCTCTAAACAATTGATACATTTCTAAAGATTTATATGATTTCAATAAAGGTTTATCCTTTAATTTGTTGAATTTAAATGTTTATGCCTTAAATAATAACAAAGAACTTTAAATGAAATTATTCAAAACAAGTGGCGATCGTGACACCTCACTGTATAAACCCCAAAATCACATCCACTCCACCTATATCCAGTATCCACTTTCCAACATCCACTCAGCCACATGACATGACCTCGATTCGCGTCCACATTAATATTGATTAATACAGAGTCCTATGTAGACAGGTCGGCGCGGCGAGTCAACAGGGCAGCGTGGAAGCAAAGTCAGTGCGTTGCCAGCGGACAGACAGGCACTTCTACTGCAGCAGCAGGCGCAGCTCATGGCGGCGGGCAACCTACTGCGCTCGTCCACTTCGGTAACCAACATACTCTCCCAAGGCCATCCTCAGCTCTCAGCCACAGCCAACAGTCATCTGTATCAATCAGTAGTGGGTCAGTTAGCTCAATCGCATCGAGCCTTGCAACAAGCGGTGCAACAGGTAAACAAACAGTAACCAGACACACACACAGTAAACATGCAGAACAACAGAACAGCCATGCGAACAATGAGAAACGCTGACAATTGATAACAAGATGATAACAATTAACAATAATACTAAATACATACTCACACCCACAGAACATACCTCATCCACATTTAAAACACACAACATATTGCACTTTTACTAATGTCCAAAGCTATGGTTAGGGTGGAAGATTTCTTTTTGGTTTTAAAGTTAATGGTTTCTAATTTACAATACATTTATTAATTTATTAATGGTTATTATTTATATATGTATTTTATATATTTACATATTTGTATTTATTTATTTTTGATATGAAACAATTACTAAATTTAATCAGGACTCAGGATATATTTTTTAAAAACATTTATTGAAGGCTGTATTCCAAATATTTAATTTTTAAAGGGCATTATGTTTTGCTTTTAAAATGTTAAACTGTTAGTTCTGTCACAAAAAGATAAGGTAAACTTAAAAAATAATTTTATAATGAGCCTTCAAAAATTAATATATAAATTGGGATGATATAATTATTTGTCACTAACGAATTTAATTGTTTGTAAATTCATAGCAATTTCTGTGGCAGCTTCAAAAATATTTTTAAAAATCCCTAATATAATCAATAACTTTCATTAATTATTTATTATTAAATCCTTAGTTTATGACACTTAAACAAATATTTAAAATTAATTTCTTTATTACTCAAATAGGTTCAAAAAGTATTTATTTATAATTTTCACCCCTCCACTAAACGTACTAACAGATATACCAAAAACACTTCACAACCATTCAGATACATTTTCTTGCTCTTCTAACTTTTCCTGTTGACCGTTCTGCAAAAGTAAAAACAAACGATGATGATACAAATATATATTTTCCTATTTAACTATTAAAACTAACCAAGCATTATATCTGTTGTCGATTTGATTTGAGCTTCTTACGAGAATAACATTGCCAAGCGCAATAACAAATAGCATAAAGTAAATCCTATAATTTGCTGTGATCCGTGATCGATAGACGTTGTAATTGTGACTTACATATATCTATATATTTAAATATATATATATACTCCGACATGTCAGTGTGATATATAATATAATACCGATGGTAATAATGATGATGATTTGAGCGATGTGATAAATGTTGAACGGCGTGTTAAGCATGATTGGCCCACTACTGGTAACAAATAACATAATCGTAACGACTATTCCAACCACCTCTCTCTATCTCTGTATACCAACTCCAATATGTCCAATATGTATTATCCATACATCTTTGTATGCTAAACACTTGCCGAACCCAAAAAAAAGAACACACATCATGTAAATGCTAACCACTGCCATTGTAAAATAATTCCATCAATCATCACCATCCTTTGTGCATTCCACCCGCTGCCAGGACGAGTGTTCAGTCCCAGTTGCAGGTTTAGTTTCCTTTTCGAAGTTCCCTTCATGATAATTCCCTCCATTATATGTAAACTCAAAGCACTGCTGATGTAGAGTAGAGTACAAAGATGGGTTGGGAAAACACTACCTTTTGAGATTTTCAATTTCTAACTGCATTCAGTTGAAGCTTATTGAGGTTTTCCTTTTGTTCTTTTTGGGGGATAAAATATCAAGTATTAAGAGTTAATCTAGCACCTTATTTAAATTTCACTATCCTTCACTATCCTGTTTAATCTATATCACCTGCACTCAGGAATTTGCCCATTAAAAGAACATTAAATTAACCAACTTTCCGAACTTTAAAGCTAGACAAGAAGTTACCTCTTTTAAGGGTCAATTCCTTAAGTTATTACCTCGTTTGCATGTAGAAAACTTCACCTCAGATCACCGCACCTCACCGCTTTTGCCCTTAACCAAATACCTATACAAAAACTATATAATCCACCAACAAAATATAACCCCATTCCCGATTGGTTTACGAATTGGCCGCCATCCTTATGAGATTTTGCACCGCGCACGTACTGAAATTGTCCTTTGTCGCTATGATATCTTAATGTGTCCGTTGAATGTGTCGCCTAACAGTAATACACACTCAGACTACACACACGAAGAACACCCATTAACACACTAACACACGCCACCTACCAACACCCCAAAAAATCTAGTCAAAATTTTAATAAAATTCTCCCTGCACCATTATCCAAAGACTCAGCACGTATTGCGCCCTCCCCAGCCCCCAAGTATCCATGTTCCCATATTCCATGTCTTAGCTATTCGAAGTCCATTCGCAGATTAACCAACTTGGCGGGTTTGCCCTGCTCCCTTCTCTCTCTTTCTTCTTCTGCTTTCATAATCTCTTGCAGCCCTATCAATTGGGGGCCTCAGTGGGCTCAGCAATTCCCGACCAATCGCCACTGCCACTTCCAGGCACACCCTCCCCCGGCAGTAGTTCGGCATCGACGGGCTCCGGCTCGGGCTCCGGATCCGGATCGGGTAAAAGTAAGTATTATTCCTCTGCATGTAATGAGAGCTCTCAGAGATTAGCTCGCTAATGATTTTGTAATCCTTGTGTAGGCACGGATACCATCAAGCGCGGTGCCTCACCCGTTTCCGTGAAGCAAGTCAAGATCATCGACCAGCCATCTAGCCCCTATTCCATTGTGCAGAAGAAGCCGCCGCTGCAGAAGGATGCGCCCATTGAGATCACCACACCCACTACCCAACCGGAGGCCGCAGCCTCGGGAAGCAGCATCCGGGACAGAGATAGCAGCAACGGCGGAATAACGGCACGCAAATCTAATGTGGACTTCTATGAACCGCACAAATCGCTGTCCAAGAGCTTGGTGAACGAGGAATCCAGCTACAGCTCCAAGTACTCCTCCAGCTTGGATGCGGCCAAGAAGAGCAGCAGCTATGGCAATGGGAATGGCCACAGCAGCACCAGCTACACGACCAGTAAATCCAACGCTGGGAGCAGTCTAACCACCGGCGATGACTACAAGGCCATGAGAAACAAGTCGAGCGCCACCTCTAGCTCCAGTTCGTCGCAGGCCACGGTGCTGAGCGCTGGGTCGACGGCCACATCGGCTCCGACCACCTCCTCCGATGACTCGGACGATCTGGTCTCCTACAAGTCGTCGGCCTCGACAAACGCTCTGTTGGCCCAATCGCAGGCCATGACCACCAGCCAGCTGATGTCCAAGTATCTGAAGCGAGAGCCGCGGGTGCAGTTCACGCCGATCAAGTCGCCGGACTCACCATCGCCGCCAGGCGGAGGCGACGGACTGCCCAAGGGTACCTACCAACTGGTGGCACCTAATGCTTCGTCGAGTGCTTCGACCAAGCCGGGAGCCACAACTGGAGCGATTAGCAAATACACCACCAGCTCGGCGGATTCGAGTGCGAGTACGAATAGTCAGAAGCTGGCATCGCCATCGCGAGTCACCACCAGCAAGGTGGCCAGCAGCACTGCCTCGTCATCGCTAGTGTCAACTGGCCGGCGACTCTTCGACAGTCTGGCCTCGTCCTCGTCCTCGGAAACGGAGACCAAGACCTACATAGGGGCAAGCAGTAGCAGCACAACCTACAACAACGACACCAGGCACTCGGGCAGCAGTAGCAGTAAGTCGGGAATGGGCGGGGGTTCGGGCACGGGATCGGGATCGGGAACAGGCTCCGAGCACAGGAGCTATGGCAGCACGCTCTTCGGCAGCAGCGGTCTGGGTAATGGGAATGGAAGCCACAATCATTCGGGAACCAATCCCAGTCCCTTCACCACCACCAATGGCAATGGCAACCACAATACCATGCATCTGTATGGAACCCTGCCCAAGAATGGCACCACCTCGACAGGGGCAGCTCTGTTTGGCAGCTCCTCGGCGAGCAGCTCCTCCTACCACTCCAGCTCCGGGGCGGGCACTGCCAGCAGCAGTGGGGTGAGCTCCATGACGGGCTCCACGAACAGCTATGACTTCTACACAAGCACCAGCAGCTCCTCGAGCAGCTCGCGTCCCTTTGCCAATGGTGGCAACAACTACCACACTCTGGGCACTTACAGGGCCCAGTATGCGGCCACGAATCCCTTCCTTGACGCCTTCGACGAGAAGCCGTCGGAGAAGAACGGCGGAGGTGGCAGCGGTAGTAGTAGTAGTAACCAGGATAAGCTAGGAGCTGACAAGGGAAACCACCACAGGACGACTGTGATGGCGGCATTCCAGTCCTCGGGTGACTCGAAGAACGGTAGCGATGAGTACGATGATCTCAAGTGAGGAAGCACCATTCGATGTGGTTAATTAAAAAAAGGCAAAAAATAAACAAAAGCTACGCTTATGCGTTTGTTTAAAAAGAAACATTTTCTATTTAAATGCTAATTTCAGAGTAGGATTTAGTCTTTATAGGATTGAGTTATTAAGTAAAAAATTGCCCAGGTTTTACGTTCATCTTTAATTCTGATTTTGTAAATAACAGTTAAGAATTAATTAATTAAGAATTTGATTTCGAAAGCGCATAAGCGTAGTCAGCAAAATTAAAGAAAAAAGTACGAAAATTAATGCCATAAAATGCTGAACGTCGTGTTCTTTTGAAGTATTTACAGTTTACAAATTTACAAGATACAAATGATACAAAAAAGATACGAAAAAATAAGCAAATAAACGAATACAGAACCGTTAACAATAAATGCGAATAAATACAAATTCAAAGCCCCCAACCCAAGCGGAATAAGAAGTAATATCTGTGTGTGTTTAATGGAAGCTTAGCGCCTTGGCTGCTTTAAAACTTCTCTAAAAAAAAGAAAAAAAAACAACGCATTCAGCTAACATAAATCCGAATTCAATAACATTTACGAAACAGTATTTTTGAATGAACTAAGTATGTACGAATAAATAAATAATAAATGAGAATAACAACAAGCATCGTATACAAGTAATTAACATTTAACCAAGAAACTTTAACAAAAAGGTTGAACGAGCATTTAATTTTTACAAAACAGAACAGAGACAAAACAAAACACCACACCCCAGACAATTTCTATATATATATATATATATATATATATAGATATATATATACTAAACTTATATCTAATACGCTGATGACATATTTTTGCATACTCCCTCCGGGTCCCCCCGCCCTTAGAACGCTGTACATACCCCACACACACACCTTTTCCTCTTAGCCGTAATCTCTAACCACAGCCCAGTGGCTACCGTGTGCTATGTGTGTTTCAATATGACCAACTCTCTCTCTATCTATATATAATATATATATTATATATGGCAACCTATCTGAATCTAAATCGAAATTATTGGATGACTTTTTGAGCAATATATACTTGCCTAAAACAACAGTTTCTCTACGCCTCTTATACACATCTATATATACTGGGGGTATATGTGGTCGGATCTAAGGATCTAAGGATCTAAGGATCATATATGCCCGCACATAACACACACGGATACATACAAATACATGAATTTATTGACGAATCGATGTGCTTAGTTTTTGTATGAAACAAAGTCTGATATACACACTAATATACAATACAGTACAGTATAATATTTATAACCATTTAAACATAATTATACAAAACGATGGAAAAACAAGAAAAAACTAACAAAAAACAGACAAAAAAGAAGAAAATGAAATAAAAAAGCAAAAATTAATGCTAAAAAATATATATACTATAAAAAATAATACAAACAAATTAAAGACGCTTTGCGATTAAGATGGATTTTACTGCAATTATGATTACCGAAGCTTTTTTATAACGTATTGGCCATACTGTGCTTAATCCCCAACCAAAAATCGTATAACAAATTTACATACAAACCAAACATACATATTTATAACATCCGCATTTAAAAAATATTCCCCAATAACGAAGGCTACGAAACTGTAAATACCCACAAAAGAAATCAATGTACTACTACAACGTTTGTGCTTTAGCTAGAGTATCCAGTCTGGTCGGTCAGTTTTGAGCTAGTTGTAGTCCTTGCAGCCTTGCAGCATCGCAGTTATATATATATTATATAGCCTAGCATTAATGTATTATTTAATTAGGCCAGCCAGGGAGCATAGGAAGCAATAATCACTTCACTGAGTAGAAGGATATAGGAAGGGATGTCACACAGCCGATATAGAGACTTGTGTCTAGCTATCCGGCATCAAATCACTCCACTTCCTTCAGCTGAATTAACAAGATGAAATACAATTCAAGTTCATATTCAAATTTCTCATCAATTAACTCCAAACTGATATAGCCAAGATTGTGCATTATTTGATTTTAATAATTAAATACAGAGTAATATCGATCGAAAGATTAAAGATTTTTAAATAGCAAATTATTCGGTTAATTGTTGTCAGATTTATTTTATACGAACGGAGAACGTAGAGTGTTAAACATGATTCTCAAAAACAAAACAAAACAAAACCAAAAAAACCAAAGAGTTATAAACCACAGCATAGGCAAAACATACATCTAGTTGAGGCAAATTGATTTTTATATAGTGAATTGTTAATTATTGCATATAGCGAGTAGAGTTTTAAATAATACAATGAGGCGAGAAAGCGGATAACGTGTTCAGTTGTAGCTGCCCCAGAACCTGGTTATTGATTTTAGGATTTTAATGTCGTTTAACACATACCAAAGAAACGTCAATGTTACTACAGCTGTCGCCTTCGTTTTAAACACTAGTCTTAACCCATAATCCATAACCGTGAGAGATTATCCAGGATGCCCCCTAGATTCCCCCTGATTCCCTCTTTGTTCACCCCTCACCCCCCCAAAAAGCTTTAATCGTTGAACGACCCCGACCCGAAGGTTACAAATTCGAGACATATTCTACAAATACCAGATACTAACTAGTAGAGGAGCGAGTACTATAGAGTCGGACAGACAGCACTTTGATTGATTTGCGAATTGTTGTGGCTTCTTAGTCGTACGTAGTTAGCTTAGCCCTAAGATGTGGCAGAATCTAAATCGAAACGTAAAGATAGTAGGAGCTGGAGCTGGTCAGTTGGTCAGTTGGGAAGTGGGTAGGACTTTTGGGGAAACGCTGAAGCTATATGGCCTGGCTTTTGCCGCTTGATGGGAGTGCTGCGCTTGTTCTGGGCCCCGATCCTATTCGATGATATGTATTTGTACTTGTACTTTAGCAAACCCTAAGAAGCATACACTCTGGAATATATATCACTGTGTCATATCGTACATTTAAAAGCAAAGTAAAAGCAAACAAATTGGAGCCGCTAGATGAGGGAGGAGAGGGTAAGGTAAATTGTTAACGCAAAGTATTCACACGTATATAGAGAAAGTATGTATACAAATACAAAACCTAAATTAAAATGAATAGCGGCCGAGCAGCAACTACATAATACATAATACGATATATAGTTAAATACAAAACTAAACACGATTGATTGATTGATTGGCAGGCAACCACGCAACCAACAAGTACTACAAATTGTATATGCATTTAATTTAGAGAATAACTACTACTAAAACTAAACACACCAAATAATAACTGATGACGAAATCAATCCAACTGGTTAGCTGGCAAATATGAATTGATGAATTGAAATCGAACTAATTTACCGAAATGTATTGCACAATATCGAACACTTATAAATATTAGCGGCAGTAACTACTAAGGCTATACATACAGCAAGTAATACGCATACGAATAGAATCGAATACAGGTTCGGCCTCCACTTCAGTTCACGACTCGAATAAATCTCGGAGAAGGGAAAACTTGGGCAGTTTGGATGGGAGAGAGCTCAGCTACGATCTGGATCCGGATAAGTTGGATAGTGCATATGCCTAAGTATATAAATATATATATATATATATAAATAGTGAATGTGTGAATTTATGTATGTATTAAATGTGCCTAAACTTTCATTTACTTTTCCACAAAGAAGATCCCTCCTTCGTTCGTTCGTTTCCCCACCACCTTTGAGAACGCTTTGACCGGGGATTTATTCCATTTTTCGACTTTTCGATTTTTCGAGCGGGGCAAAGATTTCTTCTGTCGAACTTAACAAAGTAAATGGAGACCAAATGCTCAGGGCTTTAGCGAGTTATAACATAGTAGGCGTAATATACAAAACAACAAAAAGAAAAACTTACAAACTAAGTGGTAACCACACACATCACGAGCATGCTCCATCAAACGTTAGGCAAAATGCAATATTTTTTAGTTTAAACTGAATCCTTAGCTCTTGTGCAACATCAACAACAAGAACAAATTATAACAACATCAACAACAGCAACAGCAGCAGCAGCCACAACAACAAGAACAATCCAGCAAACAAATTTACAAACAAAATCCAAGCAATCAATTTGTTGAAAAGACTGAAAACCAAAACATAAAACAAAAAGTGAACGAAGGATACCAACAAGAAGCTCTCTACTGACAAAAAGATATCGTAGAGAATCGAGAATCAGAGAAACCCAGAAAATATGCGGATATTTTTCAGAAGATCCCCAAAGTCATGAAAAGTCTCAGAGTTTTCATTTAGTTGCAGCATTGTTTTAAACAAAAACTTCAGTTGAGAAACCTTTTCTAGCGCGTCATTGAACTTTAACAAGGTGTAATCATAAAACAAAACAAAAAAACCTAAAGTAATAGTGAAATATTAGCGGAAATAATACAAATATTACCACCAGCATTTTGCTACCTACTTAATATGCAAGTTTAATAATTAAATGCAATAAGAAATAGTCTAACAAATAGTTCAAAACCTATCGAAGGGCAGGCGAAATAAAGGCGCTAACATTACCCTCTAAAATACAATCTAATGTCAAAATTAATTCCGATCGTATTTTGAAATCATTTTCTAAAACCCACCATAAAAGCGAAAACAAACAAATTAAACTTAACGTATGTACATCTAGATCTCTCCGTTTGCTATCACGATAACAACTAGCGCCTTCTTCGTTTGGTCCTCTCCTAATAACTAATTGCTTAGAAACCCAAAAACAATTAATGGTATAATAAACATATGTATATATCTCTATATACGTATTGCGATTCTCAGTACTTATATAAGCAGACAGCAAACAGACAGAGCGGAAGCCACAACGGCAGCGGAAGCGGAAGCGAAAGAACCGAACCCAACCAACTGACACGAACGAGCATTTCGAGGAGACGACACACATTAGCGAGGATTCGTTAGAACGGATAATACTCTGACTTACCACTGCCACAAAGAAACAAACAAGAACAAGAACAAGTAACAAGTAAATTGTAACGTTAATATAGACATAAAGCCCCAGCCGGGCGCTACATTACACATATACTTTGCATATAGCGATAAAAATGATATATATTGACAAGTGAATAATTTGACACAAGGACACAAGGCGGAAATCCATTGCAATTACTTATATAGTGTGTGTGCGCCGTGCATCGTGTGATTGCCCAGCGAGCGCAAGTAAACTTAACATTATTATTTATTCCGAACAAAATAACAATAATAATTATCTCATAATTATGAAAAGCAAAAACCAAATACAAAAAACTAAACCCCCAAATCGTTCTTTGCGTGAGAATAAAGCGATGTTACATTATTTAATGAAAATATATATACATATAAATAAAATATCTGTTCAATGGACTTTTATTTCCTTGCGGAGCCTTGGGAAGGAATGATTATTGGAAAACAGGTGTCTTTTTGTCCCAATAGTTTCGTTAACATTTTCTTGAACAAAATTGTTACGTTTTTAAGAGAGAAAAGGACATTCTAAGAATTTTAATCTATATTTTTTTATATTTATTAAACAAAATAAAACATCCTAAAGCCCCTCTCTAATATTTAACCTTAGAGTTATCCTAAAATAAGTTCCTGTGTGTCCTACTTCCTACTCTTTTTTCTACTTTTCACTAAAATATAAAAAAAAGTACTTCAATGAGACTTTTAAGTTATTCTTAAATTTTTAAAATATTTTCTACTTTGATAACATTTTTATTTTTATGTTTGACTTGGGCATCTAGCCTTGGCTTTATTTAATTAGATTGCAGCAATTTTCCTGAGTCGAAACATTTTTCCTTGCCTACTTTTTCAGTCAGAAGTTTAAAGGAGACATTTCCGACATTTCTAGGGACCTTAAATTGATAACTTTGTATTATATTTTTTATGGACAAATTTTTAAAGTTTAAAATATCATAACTAAGATGCTAATGCTTTAATTTCAATTACGATTATGTTAGTTTTTATTAGAATAATAAATCTGAATACTGAATAAAACAAGCTTCTGACTTGAAACGGATTCCCCGCTTCCTTTCTTGTTTTTGATTTTATTTCCGTTTCCTTTCTAGCCAAGTGTCCAACCTTACCTTTGCTTTCCTTTGAAATTCTTTCTTCCTATATTTTTAGCCAGGTAATAAACCTTTCCCTTGTCCAACTGGTATAAATTGGTAATGGTATAAATGGGAAATGGGAACAGTTTCCTTCTCTTCCCATTCATTTCAAAGATAGAAAATGAAACGAAATTTCATTTTTAATTTCTTGTATTTCTTTAAAAATAAGCTCATAAGTAAAGTACAATAATGTGAACATTAAAAACTAAAACTTAAGACATTGAATACAATAAAAAAGTAAGGAAACTAAGGAAACATAGTTTTTGTGAGTGAGTTGTAAGCTGTTAAGTTGCACTTTCTCTCTCTCTCCCTCTATTTTCTTTAAAAACTATAGTAAACATAATCATAATGCTTAAAAACTTAACAATAAGTAAGTGTAGGGCTTCCGTAAAAAGTATCAAAGTGAAAAACATTTATTTAATGATTTGAATCATTTGTATTTTATCTTTATTTCTCAAATATTTTCAATAATAATTAATATTATAATAATTAATTAATTAATGCTTGTAACATAACAAATATTCATCTCATATCATTGCAATCTCAATGCTGCGCCCTCTCAATTGAATATTTTCGATGCCAACGCAACGTCACGCGGCGGCGCCTCCAGTTCCACTCTTAGTTACTGCCTCGTCGTCGTGTCCCCAGTTATTAAACTTTAGTTCTAAGTATCTTCAGCTCAGCAAGCACAATGCTCGTAATTCGTACATACAATACACTTTTCATTATATACCATTTCGCATTTCACTTTGTGCCAAGTCGTCGTCAAGTCAAATTCGATTGCAATATGAAAATGTATCATTAGATTTTGTTTTTAAATTAATTAAGAGTCGCGTAGCTGCTGGTTTCGGATGATGTTAATTCATTTTGTTTGACGTTGACGCTGTTTCATGTTGATTGCAATCGCAATTGCAATCGCAATACAATTAAATATATATATATCAATACATTTTGTTTTCATTTCATTTCGATTTCGTTAGTTTTTGTTTTGTTTTCCATTTTTTATATACAATACACATAAGAGATTTGTAGTAAAATTTGGTGAGAAAAATCTTGCATTACATAAACATCGCCATTTCGATTCGCTTCGCTTTAGTTTAGTTTTAGTTTTTGTTTGTTTTATGTTTTGCGTTAAGAGCGTAAAATGATTATTTGTTGTATTACCTTTAAGTTGTACAATTAGAGAGCACAAAAGTAGCAAAGTGTTCTTGCCTGGTGTATACTAAAAATTTGATTCAAGAAATGTCTTCAAGTTTGATTGTTTCGCGTGTCTATATATTCGCAGTTGGGCTAGTTAAGCAGTTAAGAGTCAAGATTCAAGATTCGAAGGGCAGATTGCTAAGTTCTCTCTCAGTTGCAACGATTCACAGAGGGGGTAGGTGGAGGGGTAGTGAGATTAGTGATTAGTGATCGACATTATATATATATATCTCCTTAAGAATTCTCCTGAAGACTGGGTACCAATTCAAAAACAAATGTGTTGACTGACCGCTAGCCATGCTCTTTTTGTGTCATCTTTAGTCGTACGTACCATCGTAAGGTTTTAATTGTTTAATATTTAAAACTTGGACCCTATTTAAATTTTGCAATAATGCCTGACCTATGATAAAACCGCGCACCAGATATATATATTCACAAGTGTGTTAGACAGACCAAGGAAATACGATACACGTTAAAAATAAAAAGCAAGCGAGTAAAAAGGAAAGTGACGATCGAATTGAAATTGTAATTGCAATTGTTTATGATTTATGTGTATTCCATAATAAATTCACTGCTGCAAGTTGTCTGCTGTTAGTTAATGTATTATTAATCGATTTTACTAAAAAGTAGGAACTTCGGCCTGTTTTTAACTCTTTTTATGTGAGTGTGCGAGTGTGTCTCGGAAACGCAATTCGAATGTCAAACACATACAGATTTCGCTAACTATAAGTACATGTTTATGTTTATTGTATATTAGGTTGTATACACGTTTGTCTAATTGTACAAAAAAACAAATAAACAAAACCATAACAACGTAACAACTCTTTTTGATTTGCGCTTAAAACCACACACGTAAAAAAATTCCGCTACTAATGAGGAACCCATAAAACTCTGTTCGTTCCATAAAAAATACATATTCAACATAAAAACTGTTAAGCTGTACAAATTATTAATATGCATCTCAACTTGGTTATATGTCCTCTCCAAAGCGTCATTGCCTGTGCCTCTCATCATCATTATCGTTATCATCCAAAACTTTGAACAAATTCCCTATATGCTTTCTGCGGTTCGTCATCCCTTCTCCCTAAATACTTTATTATTATTTTTATCATCGACTTTTGCCAAAAAACTAACAATTTTTATCATGCAATATACTATTCACCTGCTTAATGCCAACTTCTTGTATTATTTTCTGCCTATAACAACCCGGTGTTGTGTTAGGTGGTGTGTGGGTTCTGAAACTGAAGTATCTGGATAGATGGTTGTGTTGGTTGGTTGGCTGGTTGGTAGTGTGTTAGGAAATAAAGAATGCAGATCAAAATTAACTACACATTTATATGTCAAACAATGCTGATATGTTTCTGTTCATGTTGTATATGTTTTGCGCGTTCTGGTTGTTCCGTAAAACAAAACTGTTGCTGTTCCGGTTTTGGTTTCGGTTTCTCTACGTTGTTTTTGTTTTGATTTTATGTTGATTGATTGATTGTAGTTTGTGTTTAGTTTCAACTCTCTGGCTGCTGCTGCTGCAATCGCTATTTCGATACATTAATATTTAGTTATAGCTACAATTACATGTACACATATATATCTGGTTTCGTTCTAATCTGTAAAAGTAGCACGTAAGTATTTATGCATGCGTTGCCTCACAACACTTGGAACATGTGCCTCTTCCTCCTCTGTATATATATATATATATATATATATATATATATATTATTTATATATATGTTTTAATTCACGATTAGTCTTCATTTTATGTTTATGTTTTGGTAAAATCTCTTCATTGCAACTTAAAACTGTTGGCTGTTGTTCGGATGCAACTCTGGTTGTTATACTGAAACATCTCTGATCATTTGCTGGGGCTCTCAATTAAATTGGTAAATTAATTATTATTTGTGTGTGACTCTCTCTACTTGGTAAAGTAATACTTTTTTTTTAGGTGTACTCCATTCTGCAGTGTATATTCCTTATTTGTTTGTTGTAGTTTTCGGTATTAGGTCTATTAATTCGCTTGCTGCTCTCGGTGTCTCTTGTTCATTATCTCAACATTAACACGCAGTGTATCTATATTATATCGTTGGGCTAAATATTTGATTATTCTTTGAACGCTGCATGCCAAAGGATCCCTTCTCCTCAATATATAACCACCATTCTCGATTTGTAGTTGAGTTGAAGTTGAAGTCGGAGAGGGAATGGGATGTTGTGCACCTATATAATTCGTGGCTCTGCTTCGGTTTTGTTGTAGAGTTATAAGTTCGTTTAAATACTTTTATGAAATTTTGATTTGTCAAGAGTTCTCGTTTGAAATTCTAGCAGTCGTGGGTTCTGATATAGATATATGTATATCGTATCATCATCATATCGCTTCACCTGGCTTCGCTTCGATGCGCTAACAAAACGTGTATATAGTGTATATATGTATATAAGGAGTAGACATAGACATAGAGCATATGGTAAGTGTGATAAATATAGGTTGTAAGGTTAAGGTTAAGGTTAAGTTTAGATAGCTAGATTTGCATTATGTGTATATGAAACGCTAGAGTTGGCTCAAAAACGTTTTTGGTAAGCTTTCTGTGTTGCGTGGAAAATGTAGGTAGAGGCATTGTCAACTGAGCTCATTCTGGTTCTCCTTATCCTTTTTGCATTATCCTGTTTGCATTTACTTTAGCTACCGTTTTACATCATCATTGGTTTTTGCCACTTTTTTCTTTTTTTAACCACATTTGCGACTTGTTTTGATAACTGTAAATATAGTACTTCAATAAATTTTACATTTTACAATATTTTACTGTTGCTTTTCGTACACGTTTTTCTTGTTTTCATTTAAATATATTCATTCATTTAATTGTTACTGTCTTCGCCGCTTCTTGTTTTGTTTTGTGATTTGTTTCCTTTTGTTTTTGTTTTTAATTTTAAATTACGATCACTGCTACTCATGCTTACTAACTAAATCCATATCCTTGTAAGTTACAATTAGTTTTAGATCTTTTTTCTAACCCTTTTCTCTATGCTCTTTTTTGTTCTTTTGCGCCAACGTATAAATAATTTCACTTTCTAAATATATATAAACTTTCATATATTTGTCTGTATCTGTGGGTGTGTGTCTGTGTCGCCTGTGTCTGTGTGTTTGTGTTAGTTGTCTGTTGTTGTTGTTGTTGTGGGGAGTCCTTGTAAAATTATCAAAAAATCATTCAGTTTTGTTTTTGCTAAAACACGTATATGTCTTTCTTTACCAGTATATGCCTATGATTAAATATAATTTACCTTCCTTTTGATTTTCTTTTTTGTTTTCTTTTTTGCTTTTAGTTTAGTATTTTTTTTGTTTTTGTTTCTTGTTTTTGAGATTATACTTCTTTTTGTAGCTTAAAATTTGTTTAATTTCCTGTTTCATGGTTTGTTGTAGTTCAATACACACACGCCTAATCGCTATGTATTTTTTATCGTTTTGATCGTTTTTGTGTATAATTTGCGCTAGCTTAACAACATTTACATATTAAATTACACACACATAGGGTTTACGTACGCGTTACGTTGATTTAACTGCCAGTTAAAATTATTATTCGCCCGCAAACAGGGCAGGTGTGTCTGTGTGCCAAGGATATATGTCTTCGCAATGTGTGTGTCCAAGTTCTCGATTCATTAGGCTCGACTGGGTTTCGGGTTTGGATTTAGATTTATTTCGATTTTAATACATTCTTCTTAAGTTTCATTTAACATTACTTCACATCGACTTCACCTGGCTCTAATTCAATGTTCAATTCGGGACTCTCGGTCTTTCTAAATACTCTCTCTTCGCGTCCTAATCTCCGCCTGCTTTCTGCTTTCACTCTCTCTTTAAGTCTAACAAAATGAAAAACATTTACGAGCTACGGTTTATGCGATTGTTGCCTTCAAAGTTGCATACACACTTTGTAAAAAATTAAAGTTAAGTTGCTTTCATTTAAAATATAATAACAGCATCATGTACATAATAAAACTCTTTGCCTTAATTCATTTTTAACATAATTTCCCTCATTTTGTTTGTTTATTTTGTTCTTCTTTCTGACTTTCTCTCGTTTTTTAAAACCAAAACACAGTACAGTGCACTAAAAATATCTCTAAGTTACGATCTCCTTAGCTCCTCTCATTACTTTACTCTCTACTCTTTATATATTTTTGTTTGTTTTTTTGTTTTTGCTTCTGTTTTTCGTTTTTTTATGTTATGCAATGTAATATACTTATGAACTATAGTTTTAAAGTTAAGCTTAAGTTACGATGTTGCTGATTGTTTAGTGGGTTCTTGTTTTGTTTGTTTGTTTTTTTGTTTTTTTTTTTAGTAGTTTCTCTGTTGTCTGCGTGTGCCGTAAGTTGAAATGCTATTTCCTCGTTAAATTTCAAATATATTTTGTTTATTATTTAGTTGTTTAGCAATTTAGTCGGGGTATCCCCGCCGGTTTCCTTCTGATTAAAACTGGTATAGCTCATACATCGATTGTTGCCGCTGGGTTGCTTCACTTTTGAATTGATTGGGATTTTTTTGGGGGTCTGCGTGTGGTGTGTGATTCGATTTGATTCGATGGGGTTAATTATCAGTTAAAGTGCGGATGCATCCTCCTTGTACTGCGGATTATAGATTGTATCTGTTGCTGCCAATAGACCTGTAGCGTGGTGTGTTGGTGGTGGTGTTGCTGGTGCTGGTGGTGCATGTAGCTGCCGGTTGCACCCAGTCAGGTTCAGTGAACCTGACTACGGATCGGATTCTAGATGTTCGACTTGGAGAAGCTCACGCGCAGATGATTCGACTCGGAGAGTTGGTGGTTGTGCATCTTGATTAGCGCCAGAACGGCCTCCTCCACGGATGACAGCTGCAGCAGCGCCATTTTGCGGTCCTTGCTGTAAGTTCATAAGATACTTTGTTAGTAAATTATTTATAGAAGGTCTTAGGATAACAGAGAAATAAAATATAAACCGATTTTTAATTAGATTCGCCTGATTTTTCACAATTTAATATGTTATTAAGCATTTTATTTCTCTGCTAACCAAATGCCAATTACTTACGGGAAAAATTTGAATGCTTTGACTTCGAAGCTGTTCGAGGTGAAGGCTTCTTTGATGTCATCCTCAGAGCAGGACGAGCTGTGGATGGGAATGGAATGAAGAAAATTGGTATTGGTTAGGTTTAAAATTAACAGTCATCGATTTAAGGGTGTTCGTTTATATGGTGAATGGTGAATGGTGGCAGTGCGTGGCCCCGCTGTGCGGCTGGTCCATTGATACCGCCTGGCAGGGCGGCAGGCTGGGCGGCAGGCAGGGCGGCATTCGCTCCAAGGGGCTTTTCGACTCATAAATTCACACAGCAAAGGCACCAGACACCAGCCAGGCAGGGGCAACCCTCCAGTCCTCCTCCGCCTCTAACGCCATGCCTTTGTGGAAACCAAGCTAGCGGGGTGCTTTGTCATATTTGGCAGACGAGGAGGATGCCACGCGGGGTGTCTGCTGCTCATAGCGGTAATTGTAATTGCCTTGTCGTGCCATAGCCGAATCGAGGAAGCTCCAAGGAGCAGCTGCCCCCAAGAAACACCTGCCCAACCTGCTCCTTCACCTGTGTGTTCACCTTTAAGCGGAATACTTACGGAATGTTACTTAAATGCAGTGTCGCCGATGGCGGATAAATGTTCTGGTAGTTCTTGCTGCCCGGCTTCTTGAAGCGATGCAGCGGATTCTGGGAGTAGTCACGTGTGAGTCCTGCGTCCGGCTGGCCCTCCTTGGGTAGCTGCACGGCCTGGTGTTTGCTGGCCATCACACGTATCGGCTTGCCCCATAAACGTAATTTATCAAGGTGAGACATGGCTGTAAAGGCAAGGAACAAAAAAAAAGATGTTAAAATGACTGCAAACTTTTTTGTTTGTTAGGGTAAGTTTGTTGTTGGTGTGCCTATAAATGTATCTGGAGAAATGCAATTTATATGCTGCGCCACAAGCCATAAAATTGTTTTTGCTTCACCTTAGAGAAGACTCTAAATTGAATATACTATACACGCCAATAGAAAAGTTATCTGGGACATAGGAATATTTTTGTCAGAACTAATAGGTTTCAAAATATATATTTATTAAGAGAACAATTCATATTCTATAGAAAATTATTGAGAAGTAAGGAATATAGTCCCTAATCTAAGCTCGCTATTTTTTCCCCCAGTGCAGTGCAAAGACACCAGTTGTCCTCGTCGTCGAAGTCGAACAAAGTCAGCAATAAGTGCTGGCAAATATTTACATACTGAAATGTAACTGCAACTTTATCAATGTCGTCTGCCTTTGGTGATTTATACAAGCTGAAATGCTTGTTTGGCCGTAAAAGTATTACCAAACAAAAGTTCGCCATCTTCGGGCGGTTCCTCCATGCCTTGCCTCCTTCCCCTCTGGTGTCCTCCTCAGCCTTATATTTCTCATATTCCGGGCAGTCATAACACCTGCGGCTCTTCAATGCAATGTAATGGGAATCGAATCGAATCGAATGGAATGGAATGAAATGCATGTGCAGTAAGATGTACTTAAGTACAATTCAATTTCAATTTCTCATTTCGATTTAAGTTTTCGATTATGTTTCCTGTTTTTATATTTAATTTCCAGAGGGAAGATCTTTCTGCCTCGTCATCCAAAGGCTTAGGGTCCGAAACTTTTCTCAATTCTCATGTTGTGCATTATATTAATAAATTACATTACATTTTATCACTGCTGCTGCTGGCCAGTGTTTTATTGTGAAGCAATATGCTTACTCAGCCGTTTATTGTTTGCCTAATGGATTAAATGATTTTACAGAAAAAAATAAAACGAAACCGAAACCAAGCTCGGTCACCGGGAATATAATAAATTGTAAAATAAAAGGAGAGAAGGCGACGCCAGCAGTGACAAAGCCCGTTGCTCATATGGCCTAAATATCCTTTCCTTTCCAAGTCTTTGGTTTTTTTTTGCTGTATGACAAAACACTTGTAATAAAGATTAATGTGCCGAGGCTGGAAATGGAAAGGTTACTTTGCCTACATAACCCCTCGAGTGCTGCTGCAGCTGCTGCCCAAAAAAAAGTCTCTTAAACTTTTAATTACGAGGCTGAGGCTAAGGCTGACCAACAACAAATCATTATTAACTAACAAAAACATTAAAAAACGAGGGAGAGACAGTGTTCAAAGAGGGGACCTCGCAAAGTAAGTGAAATGACTCGGAGATGAGGAGGCTTTTGAGGGTTGAGGATGCCCTGTTTTATGCATGAAGTTCTGGGCTTAAGACTTTTAAGCACCATTCACTGGGGAGACGGAGACGGAGACCCCACTCAGAAAATACTCCATCCTCCAAGTCCTGCTCCAGCTGAAAAAGGAAGTAAGAACGAAGGTGTGGTCCTCCAAGGCTCAGGTGGATGGCTTCAAGTTAGTTGTGTAACTTTCACGATTTGAACGATTAATGTCCGGCAATGCCTTGACTATGATCTACGGCCCGCCCCGGTCAGACACTTTATTATCTCTGGCTCGTAAACTATGCAAAACATCCTCAACTCTCCGTATCCGTAATTAATTGTGGCCAAAAACGGAGTGCCGGGCGCCAAGTCATTCAAACAGTCACTTAGCATTGTCAACCCAAAGTCGTCCGCAGCCCAAGAAGTCCCGTTTACAGGCGAAAACTTTCACTAAGCTCTATATTTCCCAGCACTGACACTGGCACACATGGCGTATGCGTAATCGACCATAATATATATGGCAATAGAATGCTGCTGTGTGCTGCCTGCCTGTCTGTCTGTACGTTGTGTGTTTGCCAAAGTTTGTTTGTTTTTATTGCAAATGCCTTTATGCGTACGCTTATGCAAAATATTTTGTAGTAATTTGTTCGGCAGAAGGCAGGAAATTTATTTGCTAAAACTAAAAGAGAGGGGAGGCATACACAGCAGCTGTGAGTGTGCCTATAAATTCGACAGTATCAGGGGGAGTAGTGTGTGTCTGCCTCTGTCCATAGTTGGTAATAAGTTGCGCAAAAACCTAATCCCGCCCAGCATCGTACTCCTTCTCACCCCATACCGATTCTGATTCGGATTCTGATTCCCAGTTGCCACCCAACAAATGCTCCATTATAATACAACACACCTCAAGCTGCCCGGCAAGTGGTCGCAGCTTATAGGATACACGGAAAAATATAGAATATTTAAATAGAGATATAGAGTGAATATAAGTTTTTGACTAAAATAAAATATAGTTTAAACAAAAAGTCCTTTAAATATGCAATGATAATAATATTTTTATGATATTTTGCTGAACCTTTTCCAAATTTGTATTGCTATTTATTTGATTTAACAGTTTTAACATTTCACCTAAAAATTAATCGACAATTTTAATTTCCGTGTACCGCCTAGCATGCTTATTGTTTTTTCATTGTGTGTTTTTGTCTATTTCCCAGCTCAGCGCCCTCTGATTGCTGTCGCCCTGAAAGTTGAGTGTCCATTCTGGCGTCCGATTCTCATCGCTTTTCCCAGTCCTTTCCCACCCCCACCTCCACACCTACATTTTTCGTTGACTTCATTTACAACAAAAAAAAAAAAAAAGAAAAGTTTTTTGCGCCTTTACGCTGTAATTCGTATGCTGAGTGTGCAATTGTAGCCGTATTTTGTGTGTGGCCCCCGCCATAACGCACACCACCTTACGAGACACTTTCGTATGCATGGGGTGAGTTGGTGGGTGACCCTGGACAGCTGCTGTTCCCTGTGTCCTGCAGCCGCCCCCCATTTGCTCTTGATTCCTTTGCTGGCCCCCCTTCTGTGTATCTTGCTCCTGCCTTATGTTTCCTGCTCTTTCCTGGCTCTCCTTGTTCGGTAATCGTCTTTGTTTGTTGGCGGAGAGTTTTGGGCAAAGTAACGAATGAATTTGTTAATATTTTATGAGTGCATAAGTGCGCACTCCTGCCCCAAACAGAGCTTCCATTTCAGACTTGTTACCTGGTGTCCAGGTAGCTGGGCTACACTTGAGAAAATTGGGTGGGGGGATTTCTAGTGTATAGAAATTTCTTTCAAGTTCTTTGGAAATGTAGAACAAAATCCTAATTAATATTCTCGGAAGCTATTTTGTAGGATAATTATGCATTGTTTCTCGGATTGTGAGAGATTTGTGGGAATTCTTAATTAAATTGTATGAATTTTCTATTTAAGTTTAAACCTAAAATTCGTAAAATAAAGAACACAAGGTTGGTAAACTTTGTTAAAGTGTAGCCTGGCCTGGCAAACGTATAGCGAAAGGCAGCAGCGGAAGTGTTTGCCATTTGCCAGCCCTTGCGGCACATTAGTAGTCTATATGCTGCCGCATGCCCATTAATATTTTCACATGTCCCGAGGCATTTGGTTCGAATTTCCACCAGATCCCAGCCCTCGCTCTCTATTGTTTTGTTAGGAGCGGAAGGGATGTTGTCGACTTCCTCTCGGTCTACAATAATTTGCTTGTTTGGTCAAACAGTTGACTGGCTTTGGTTTTGTCGGTTCATTTGCGTGAAATGCTGCACAATAGTTTTATCAACTGCAATTGGCAAACCGACGGGTTTGGTATTTTGTGGTACCCGCGAAACGCTGTCAATTTTTCGGACGAATTCAATTAACACAGCGCATTGCGTATACGCCACCGAATTAAGTTGGCTGTCAGCGACACAACACACAACCGCACACAAAAGGGGGGTCAGAAATATCATCACGAAATGCATTTGAAATTTACCCATGCATTTTGAAGAGCTCCCGCTGATTAGCTTGCTTTTCCTCAGTCATTTTCTGCTCACCCCCCACCTCCTCTGTCAACACAATTAATTAAGTAAGAAAATCTCAAAGTGGGAATGCTTTTGAGCAGCGCCAAAAGCAGATTGCAAGGCGCAGCGCAGCGCAGGGAATATGCATGTTTACATAATTATAATTAAAAAATTAATTGAGTACAGGGACAAAGCATACTTTTACGGCGAAATTGAATAAATAAAAATAAAAGAGAAATTGAGGCCACAGTCGGTGGCAAGGGTCGCACAGTCTGTTGCCAGAATCTGCGGAATGGCGAATACCCTACAGACATTACTTATCGTGTGCGACGACCTGCACTTATTTCCTTTTTATTTTTGTATTTAAATCAATAAACAGTTGGATGGCATTCATTATGCAGTAGCTTACGCTTTTCCAGACTCGCGCAATTTGCTGGCAATTTCCGCTGCGATCGACCATTGCATTTATTGAACAGATTAAATTTATTTAAACTTTATTAACAACAGCCAAGCCGAGCCGACAGAGCAGAGCAGAGCAGAGCTGGGCTCTCGTGTGGGAAAATGTGTCATGGAATCGTGACGGAAAATATAATTGATAAATTACATGTGCGAACGATTAACGCGCGCTCCAATGGCGCTCGTTTGTTCAACCAGATTTTCAGAGCTCGGCACAATGTGCTTTCATTGGTCATAAGCAGCTAATAACTCTTTTGGTAGCCACTTAATATTTATGGCATATAAAATAAATTATCATTATGCTTAAAACTCATGGCTTTTAATGGGGCTGTGTGGGGAGATTTTCGAAATAATATTTTATAATTAATATAAAGGGGTTTACGGGTGTGTTTTTAATATGCAAATATATATGATTTCAAAGCCAACTATCAAGGATAATGTGAGGTCCCTGTCTTGATTAAATCTTTGGCATTAATTAAAAGTAACTTCTACTATGAACATCTCTTTTCAAAAACATTTCTTATTAGTTTTTCTTATTGATTCATTTAATAACCATTCTTATTTTGAATATTTACACCTGTAAAATGAAAAAGAACTCAGTATAAAGACGCACTGCAGTTAAGACCTCAGTCAAAGATAAAGAAAACAATCGGGGGGAATTTTCACGCTGCTGTCCTTTTCAATTAAGCGCCATCCAGCAGGGCCTCTGCACTTTGACAGCTTTTGAGTTATTTTTCCATCGAATTGCGTATAAAAAAGCATAAATGAAGGAAGTGCGAGCCCGCTGAGTGAGAACAATAAGTGCTGGCGCTCCTCTGATCGGTGTAAAAACAACACAGAGAAAGTGGAGAAATTGGGGAAGAGAGCCCCATGCCAGCCCAATATATATATATAGTATAGTTGTTGGCGTGTTAAATGGAATAAAACCAAATCGAAATGAAAATTGAAAAAGGTGTCGCTGTCGGCGGCTGTCAGGCGTCCCAATCGCCTTGCTGTTTTTGTAATAAAGTGGAATTTGGCACGTCGGTTGGCTGCTCTTAACGCGACAATTTTCATTTCGCTTAATGCGTGTGCATGAGGTGGCAGGATGAGGTCCTGTGGGTGTCCTTCTTCCCTGACAATGCCAAAGTGCACACAAATAAATGCAATAAAATGATTGGCATGTGCCGTCGTGCTGCTGCCGGCTGCCGGGCTGCCTTTGTTGGTCGGAAAATGGGTGGAAAACTGGACCAGGTGTTGCGCCTCCTGGTAATAAAGCGCTTATAAAATTTCATTTATGCCACCACTCCGGTCCGGTCTCCACCCCGTCTCAACCCTGCATCGCCTTAACAATTTTTATTATTAATACATTTTGTTTGCTGCAACGGGAACGGTTACGGTTGCCAAAGGAATGCACCGCCGTTTGGAATTTCATGTTGCTGGAATTTTCATTTTAAACAAGCTGCAAATTGCAGTTGCTCTTTTTTGTTGTTGTCCAGGATTCACAGCCTGCGATTTTTCATTACTTCCATTTCGCTGTGGGTGTCTGTGCAGGGTCTGTAGTGTAGGTGTGTTTCCCTCCGGTTTCCCGGGGTGAAAGTGCGTTTTGTTTGAGTTTGACTTACCCAAATAAGCTTGCTGGGGCTCCGCCATCTGTATGAGTGCCGAGTCCTTCTTGTTGTACAGGATCTTTACACGTTGCACATCGCCGTATACACCTGCGTTTTCCAAAAAAGGAAAAGAGAGAGAGAAAAAAGAGGGGAAAATGGAGAACAGTTGAGGATTATGAGTATACGAGAGTTTTTGCTGCCACTGGGCGCTCTAATATCCCAGCGTTGTTGCCAGTAAAGTAATACGAGATAGAGTATGTCGGAGTTCGGGTATTTGGTGTACGAAATCGAGGCAAGGCCAGTGGGAATAACTAAAAAGGATCTACCAGGATTTAATGCATTAAGCAGGAAAAATTCTTAAAAGGAGCCTTTTGAAAATGTTTCTTTATTCATATAGAAATATTTAATCTTTTTCTTAATTTTATTTATTAAAGTTTTATTAAGTGAAAACATTTATTATTTAGCTTGAAATTATATTTTATTACCCCGCCTTCTTACTATTTTCCTTTTTGTATTTAATTTATAAACCCTGCTGATTATCATAAAATATTTATTTTATTATAGTATATTGTAATTTTCAAGTTCAATCCTCTACCTTAAGCTTGCACCTGGACAAAGTATGGCATAAAGCTTCTTCCTGCTCCTTGAGCTCCTTGCGAGATGCAGGTTGCATTTTCGGACAGCTCGAAGCGGTTTATGGAGGCCGTTGGAAAAGTTTTACACCCTACCAAAAAGCCATAACATGTACGCAAGATATATCCTTTTGCCAGCCCTCCGCCACGCCACCTTCTTGGCTCCCTTTTTGCCCAAAGGATACGGGGCAGCCAGGCACTCGCATTATTGCCGCGGGCCAAGCCGTTAGTATCATGTACGAAGAAACTCATAACTGGCTCAATAAGTTTCCTGCGCTATTTTTTACGAGCTTCAATTCGAACTCCGGCTAAGGATTCTTTGCAGGAGCAGGTTGTGCAGGAGGACAAGCCACCTTCCGTGGGTTTTAAGGCCACGGATTTTACAGCTGTCAGACAAGGTGTGCAACTTTTTGGCGGCGCTGCCGGCGGCGGCTTTGGTGGACGCGTTATTGAATTGTATTTTATGGCTTTACTGGCGCCCCGCAAACTATGCAATATTAAGCCAGAGCAAGGACTCAGCTGCAAGGACTGCATTAAGTCTGGCAGATGGCTTTAAGAATTTAAGTGGACATCCGGCGGTCAGTGGACCCTTTGCTTTGACAGCTGCCCGAAGGTCCTTGCGCTCCGGGGTCCTTGGGTGACTTGTGCAGCCAATCAGCGGCAAATTTGAAGCTGGGCGCAAATTGCCATCGAGCATAAAAAATAGTTGCCGCTCGAGTTGGTGGCCAAAGGGCAATGGCTAGCTCCGACTCCGAGTTTGGACCCCAAAGCAAACAATGTAAAGTGCAGTCCTCTTGCCCAAGACAACAAATCGAATAATGCGCAAAGTAAATTTTCAACTACTTCCCAGCCACACACACACCTTGGCTGTACAATAAGTAAAAAATAAAGGAATATGCACTCTAGGAAAAGTCCTGTTGAGGCATTTAAATAAATTTACTTGAACTGGATTAAATATTGGAATAAAATAGAAAAACAAGAAGATAAATTCTATATAAATAAATACTATCTTGGTTTCCAATTATAAAATTCTTTACTAAACCAAATTTCTGGTTTCAAGGCCTTAAGTTAGCTTGCAAGTATTTTTACTTTATCCTACTCTTTCCTTAATGTAAACAAATTAAATTTTAAAATATTTCTAATGCCTCCATATGCATATCCATATTTATTTCTTGCTGTGCACCCCAACTTAGGAAGCTGTGTGGCCATAAAAGTGAGGGCCATGCCAGCCACTTGGAGCGTAGCGAAGCGAGCGGTGCGCTAACAAGTTACAAAAGTAGCAATGGAAATGCAGGTAGTAAATAGTACGAGAAGGTTTCGGGAGGAGCAGCAGCCAAGGATGGAGTTCGCACACACACACACACACTCTCAGGACATAGCACACAGTTCAACAGTTGGCAGTAAATCCATTTTATACAGACGACTGGCCACCTGACTGACTGACTCTCTCTCTCCGTTACCAGTTATCCGCCGCCGGACGACGACTTGACTTATGCCAAAATGCCGGCCAATTTCGTTTCGTTTTTTTTTTTTTGGTTCTTGGTCAGAACAAAATTTTTGTATTTGGTAGCTACACAATTGCAGCAGAAGCTGTGGCAGAGGCGGAACTAGAGCGGCAGACACAGCCACATCTGCAGGTATTGGCAGTGGAGCGTATTGAGTGCCAGCATAACTTGAAGTTTGGCATGCAACGGGGCGTATGAGCAATATGGTTGCCATGCAAAGTGCGCCCACACCCACAGGCTTCTTCGTAGCTTCGGCATAGTATTCCCAGACTTATCCACCGACAGACTTGATAATAATTTATTATCGAAGAAGCAGTTTCTCCGTACTTTTATATATTTTTTTGCTTGGTTTAGCGACACTAACATATGCAGACATGAGCCAGGGATTCCCCAATGGCACATTAGTCCTGTGCTTGGGCATCTTCCTGATGAAGAATTATGCGGCGGCTGGCTGTAAAGTTTATTTTTGCCTCTTAAATTTTTCACCTGTCGCCGCCGTTGGAATTTAGAATTTGAATCGACAGTTTGAATTCACTGCGACTTCCATTTAATCACATTCCGAACGCGAGTTCGCGCTCTAAAAGCGATTTGCAGCAGCGTTTATGAAAAATTCATTGATATTATTTGCACATTGGATTTAATTTTTCAGGGAGGGGCGGGAGAGAGCAGGGCACTTTATCAAATTGCATTGCTCTGTGCTGCCGCAACATGTAGCGCATAAAATTTTATGAAATTATTTCGCACAAAACCCAAGCAGAGCCGGATCTCTCTCACTCTGGCTAAACGCATAAAAATTCAATTAAACACGTTTCGACAATATTTTTGGGCAATGATATAAATTTTTATCACGTCATTACAATTACATAAGCGGATTACAATGGCATATGCGATGGGTGTTTGTGTATCCATGTTATGGGTTGTGTTTTCCCAGACGATTTGCAGACTGATTAAGTTTTCTTTTATTGTTATGCAAACGGGCAGGCGGCAACTCAATCCCAGCCAGGGGAAGGGCGCTATTTCGGGTTAGATTGGGGTGATTCCTGGGCCTTCAAGGACCTTATTGAATGCTTGACAGGCTAAGCGGCATGTGTCAAGTGTCTGGAGAGTATGGCCCAGAAGTGGGGCCTTTAGGTCCTTTCAATTGAGTCCTCTCTCTCTCAGGACGAACAAAGCGCTGTCAAAACTAATAAAATGTCTGAATGCCTACTGGCGACGCCTGAAAAGGGTTTTTTTTTGCCTGGCCAACTTTTCCAGGGCCTTTTTTGGCCTTTTTGTTACGGCTGCTTTTCCGGCTAGATCAATCCGAAAACGCGTTTGAAGTGCGTTCTCGTTGGTTTTGTTGTCTCCGGCTTGGCGTTGGCGCTGAGCTTGCCACTTTTATTATTTGATATGCAAACACACATTGGCGTTCAGTTCAGGTGAGCGCAGGCAGCGAACCGCATACAGTTACGGTCCTGATCCTGGTCGCGCCCTTTGACCCCGACCCTTTGATGTGCTAAATTCACCGCCACCGAGGCAAAAGGTGGCCCCGCCTCATATGGAAATTGTTGTTACGTGTCCTCTTGCGTGTGTTGCCATTAACATAACAAAAGCAGCCGTTATGCCATTTGCCGGTTTGCTTGCCATTTCTTAGCCAGCTACACTTGTCGAAAATGATTGTAATTTAGGAATTATAAATGGAAAAACGAGTTGAGATTATAAAATGTGGACTTGGCAATGGCAAACTAATAGATTGAAATCTTTGTTAGCTATTTGTTTGCTTTAAAAACTCACTAATAGGTCTTAAAATTGTTAAACCTCTTAAGATATAAGTTAGATCTATAGCTGATTTTCCTAAAGTGTAGCTGTGTGTTTGCCGTTTAAGCTAGCTAGCTTCCGTTGGAGCTGCCTCTGTCTGTCCGCTGTCTGCTTAGAGCTACTTTCAAATTCAAAAGGTTATTACATAAAATTTTAGCCTGCCATTTGGCTGATTGCCCGTCGAATGTCGCAAGTCGCAAGTCGCAAGTTGCTAGAAGTCGCTAGAAGAGTGTCTCTGGCCGTCAATTACACGCTGGCTGGTTGGCTCCCTTCGAGTTTATCTAAATCTATTGGCACCCCAATAATAATACGCTTAACGTTCGACTTATCGACATCTCTCCGTCGTCCGTCTGTGTGCAACGGGGCGTATGGGGTATCCGAGGAGGAGTTTCCTACTTTTACGCTTTTCCACTTTGGCCCTCTGAGTCCTTCGAAGCGTTTAATCAGCAATCTAAGCTTTATTAGCAGTGCAGGAAGGCAGCCAGTCAAGGAGGCAGGCAGGCAGTCAGCTGCCAAGCCGTAACTTTAGCTGTTGCAGTACTGATCGGATTTTCCCTGGATTTTCCCTCCTCATGGTCCTCCGGCACCTCCTGCTGCTTGCTGCTGCTGGCTGTTGCACAAATCGCCCACAAACAGAAACAATTTTTAAGCAATTAATACGTTCGGCAACAGTTTTGTTTACTTTGAGTGAAAAGCCCTCTCTACCAACAAACTGCTGCTGACAGAATTCAGAGTGCAATTTGTAAATATAAATCAAAGGCAGCAACCGCACACACACAAGGGTTAAGTTCAAGCGGCTTAACCCCCTGTGTTGTTTCCTGCCTCAGCTCACCTCTCCATTTCGTTTCGTTTGTTTGGCAAAAGTTTATATTTGGGTATTTAAACTCAAATTAAATGCATTTGCATGCAAACAAAGGGGGGATTCTGGCCACAAACAAACCGTTTTGTGTCACCAGATAGACAGAGAGAGAGAGAGGGAGAGAGGGGGAAACAAAGGACCAAACACACACACGCATGGGACAAAAAATTCACCAGAGATTGTATCTCCAGGATAAGGGGCACTCTGGGAATTCCGAGTTCTCTTTGTATGAGTTGTGTGGCAACCAAAATCCATTATGCTGCAATTATGCGCCACACATGCTTGTTTGCCGGACAAAAACTTGCTCAATCGATGTGTTTTGGTAATTAAATCAAGTACATAATGGAGCAAGCCAAACGTAGAGAAATGGAGAAATGCAGCGCAAGTGAAAAGTCAACTGGGAATCCCATAAAATAATAAACTACACTCAGGACGGAGGCAAGGAGCAAGGATGACGGGGACAGCAATTCAAACAGCAAACCCCATTAACTTTACAAAGTTAGTTAAATTCATTTGGCAAACAGACGACAGACGACTACGACGAAAAACTAGCAAGGAGATACAATCCAGTTCCAGCTCCTGCTCCTGCTCCTGCTTCTCCTTTCCATTCGAGAAAACCAACCAACCAACCAAGCAACCAAGCGAGTGAGCGAGCGGCTAACCAAGCCAACGAGCTACGAAAAGTCACAAGTAAATTTTATTTCAATTGTAAGAGCCAGCAAAAACTACACAATGATCATGGCTGTGGCTTTCTGTGTGTGTGCCACAAAAAGGTGCACTCACTATATATACACTATGTATGTATTATAGAGTGAAAGAAACCCAGGGAGAAAGGGCAAAAAACCACACAAAATGCATGGTTAGAAATAGTTACGAATTTTCTACTTTAAATAGATTTTTTAAGTAATGGGAAGGGTGCCTTGATTGTTTCGAGTTAAAGCTCATGTTACTTATGATACTAAATTAATTTTAGAGAGTTAAACCATGGCTTTAAAATCTACCTTCTGATCTCCCTATAGAAAGTAATGATTTGTTATAAATGTTATATATTATAAACTTATCTAAAACCCTTAGAAAATTTTTCCTTTTAAATAATAAAGATCTTTAAGATCACATCTTGCTAAAAAATTGCTTTTTTTGTATCAAATTGCATGTATTATATTTCTAATAAATTAAGTACCTTTTCAGGGTCTTGATTATATCATAAAATCCTACATATTTTCCCTCAGTGCATACACACTTAAGCAAAGCAACAGCAAAAGCAACAACGGGCGACAGCAACAAGCGCAATGATAACTAAATAAATGGACATTTTTATAGCTATGCACTTCCGCACTCAATCTTTTGTGCCGCCTGCAAGCGAGTGTGTGTGTTTGTGTGTGTGGCAGGATGAGCACATGTTAAAGCATATGTTTTGTGCATGCATTTTAGTCCTGGCAGAGCCCTTAGACACTCACAACCTCACGCCCCAAACAATGGAAGCCCGGCCACGAGCACACACTTAATTCATGTAATTTCACACAGACAGCAGAAGAAGCAACAGGATGTAGGTACAAGGACTGCAGCAGCAAGTCCTGAGTGCGGTCTCACTTGTTGCCAGTTACCCTTGCTACATGTTTTTAATATATATATGGTACGTATATGTAGGTGCATGCTCATATTCATTGTTTTACAATTTGTAAGCAGAACTTATGACAGGATAAATGGATATAACCCAGAGCGGTTTCTATTTCTATTGCTATTTCTATTTCAATTTCCATTTTCAAGCTGCCTTGATGGAAAGCCATTAGAAAGCCATTTGCTGAAGGTTCAGGCTTTGGCTATGCGAAAGCCATTTAAATGGATTTTATGTCCTGATCGGAGCTGCCCTCTGAATTTATTTACCCCCACGGGGTTACAGGATCGCTTTAAGCCAGAGCCTAGAAAAACTATAGGTCCGAAGTTTTACAGCCTTGGGTTGATGGCTCTTCCATTTTATATTTCCCACATGGCGGATGCATTTTATGTGCAAACTGCCAAACAAATGCTGCATACACAAATTCCTGACCCCGTGTGTCCTGGAAGGGGGTTTTGTCTTGTTTTTTAAGGCTTTTTCAATATTTTAAACATTTTTGTCAGCTATTGCTTTGTTTAACCCAGGGCAGCGGAGGCGGCAGGCAGGCATCCCGAAGTGCATAAATAATTCATGGCACTTTTGCTGATTGCACGTAAATGGCGTAAATGCCAAAGCCCAGGAAGTACCAACAAAAACACAAAAAAAAAGTAAAAAAAAAAAACAGGAGAGAAAAGGGATATATAGGACCCAGAGCTGGCCTCGCTCGATTCGTACAGTGTAAATTCAATGAATAATCAAGTAAACTACTTATAAATTGTTGAAGGAGCGTAAATATATATACGTTGTTGTGACTGGCCAAAGCTAGACAGGACAATGGGGAAATTCGCTTTCTCCTTGAGGAAGAAATAGCAAGAGTTTAGTAGGGAGCTCAAGGATATCTCAATCTCTGCGAATCAACCCAAGGTCCTGGGTCTACCCTTGCCCGAGCGGAACAACAAACAAATAAAATTCGGAAAAAAAACTGGCAATTAATAGAGTAGTAGTAATTCGGTTGTGCAGACGTACCAAAGAGGGTAAAGAGAGCATCAGGCGTGACCATCTACAGAGAAAAAGAGAAAATAGAGTTTGTCGTCAGTTAGCGAGAGTTTCGTTTCAGATGTTTTACAAATAATAAAATAAAACAAAGGTTAAACAGAGAAATAAATGAACACAGATGATGAATCTGGCTTGGGAAAGAGAGAGAGGTAAAGGTAGAGGCTGACGCGGAGGCGGAGGGAGTTTGGGGAACAGATTCCCCGATACACTACACATATAATAATATATATATACGATTACAAATATAATATAATGATTTTATGGTAAATAAATGTAAAATTAAAGATATAAGTTTGTTTATATAAAAAATGCCAAATGAAAATGAAAACTTGTAGGAAAAAATGTGGACAAACACGGAATGTGAACTAATTGAAATCCTTTTGGTTAATAAATATATAGATTGTAGTAAAAAAGGGGCATTTTTTAACCGTCATTCATTTTTTTAATATATTTTATTTAATTATTTTCTAGGGGCATAAAGTAGGGAATTTTTCATTTTAATATCGGCAACAAAAAATATTTTAAGATTGATTTCGGTATCAAAGTTACTTTGATTTATTTATTTTATAATTGTAAATATCAGAGAACTAATCAGAATTAAATGCTTAATCCATTTCGTTTTAAAAAATAAAAGTTTAATGACTTAAGCAGTATTTAAGAAAGCCCAAGAATTGAGTCCTATTTATTAAATCTATCAGTTGTGTAAAAACGCTACAAGGTTGGTCTAAAATCCTTTAATTTGAAAGCTCTGAAACAGGGACACTTACCTCCTCATTTAAATTCGAGACGAGCAGAACATTCGAGTATCCGCGCATGGCAGGAGCGGCTGTCTGCAGGGCGCCGCTGTTGGCCAGCGAGAAGGCGGCCAGGTTGGGCAGGGCGTTGCTATATCCTCCGGTCAGCGGAGTGCCCAGGCCCAGGGCGAAGGGCGGCAGGACTCCCGGGGCACCCAGGCCGTTGACTGAAATCAATTCAATTAATCAAAGTTAGTCGATTTTTGCCATAGCTGTGCGTTATCCTGATTAGTTGCATGCCACTTAAGCTCGTAATACGAATCGATAGCAGGTGTAAAGGCATAAAATAGTGGAAACAAAGCATAGCTACGTATTTTCTTTAAGTGTAAGTACTGGTTTTAGTATGTTTATAGTTTTAGTGAGCGTGTAAGCTGTGTGTGTGTGTTTATTTTTAGCAACTTGAAGCGTAGAATAAAACATAAATGAAAAATCGGGAAAATGTTCCGTTTGTGTTACCTATTTTATCACCTGTTAGGGAGGGCCTTTGCCGGGCGGCGATCAGTAGCAGATCGTTGGTATTCATCAGTCCGCCGGCGGTGGGCATTAGATCAACACCGGGCTCACCCGGGGGCAGCGCGGGGTTCGTAAAGTCCCGCGACTTGTCATTGTTGTACTTCACATTTAGCGCCGTCAGCTTGCTGTTGTCAATTCGCAGCGTGCAGCAACCGTTGTAGATATTCTGACCGTCCAGCAAGGACTTGGCATGCTGGGCCGAGTTGGCGTCCGGATACTGGATAAGGGCCTGCAAAGTGGACAAGGAGAAGCAATGATTAACTGAGTTTAAGCAATTAATAATTTCATAATCCTACCTGGAATGAATTGTTCTTGGTGAAGGTGACGATCTTAAGGACCTTGCCATAACGCTGGAAGATCTGATGCAGAATGTCCAGCGATACGGGATACATTAGCGACTCGACAATTACACGCAGCACGGTATTGGGTCCTCCGGCCGAATTGGTGTTGTTCCCAGCCGCATTCACGGCACTGGTGTTGTTCTGCAAAATGGCCACGGCACTGCTGTTGCTATCGCCGGAGCTGTTGGCATTGTTGCTGGTCGCATTGGCGGCGCACAAGGGCAGCGGGGAGCCGCCCGCCGGCGACTGGATGCGGTAGTCGCTCTGGACAACCGAATTCTGTAAGAAATAAAAAAGAGGGAAAGAAATTAGATGTTGAGTCAATTTACTGACGGCAACGCCGGAAACTTTTATTAGTTAAAGGCGCAAACTTTTGCGCATTAATCATAGCGAAGCGAAGCTGGCAGTGCACAAAATTTATGCAGCTGGGCAAGTTTTTTGCTAAAAAAAAAACAAAGCAAGAAGCGATGCACTGGAAAATCTTACTAAATTATAAATATATAATATTAAAATTGAGCAAATCATATCTAATGGACTTTGTAAATGGGAATGGGAACCTATTATAAAATTTAAAGGATTTTCTGAGTGTTATTATACAAATAAACTTTTAGTTATTTATTCAATAAATTAAATACCCCAAAAAAGTTTAAATTAATTACCCCGCTAACTTAATATTCAATTAAACTCTCCCCGACTTATTTTTCAAGTGCAGAAATATGCTAAACATTTTGCACGGCAGACAGGGGATATCCTCCTGCGTGGCCGCCGACATAAATCTCAATCAAAATCAATAATATCAAGTATCGTAATAATAAAAGGAAGCGCGGAAGGAGGAGTCCTGCCAATGACAAGGACACTGGAGCGGATGCCAGATACGGGCCAGAATGGGCCGCCTCCTCTTAGTGAGCAACAAAAAACTTCTTGCGTGAAATATACACGTTCTATCGGAAAACAATTTAATGACATTCGGAAGTAAATTTATTCCTATTCGTGCTGAATTTTGATTTCGAAAATCATAACGTAAACACATTCGACCGCCCATGGCCACGGGCCCACCTGCCTCCCCCTTCTCGATTTTCTTCAGATTTTTCCTACGATTTCCTTGGCATCCCCGATGATATCCTGTGCCTGCGTCGCGTTCTATTTTATTTTATTTTGTGTTCGTATTTTCTTTTTTTGTTTGTGCGTTTGTCAGCGCAACAGGATGGGTGGAAAGCAAAGTTCTCGGGGAAAAATCCTCCCCAGGCGTGCTATTTGTTTCTGCCTTCGCCTAGATAAATTCCGCTACCATTCGAAACAAAGAGCAGGTCGACGTGAGCTCCTTCGGCTGGCTGCCAAAGTTTGTAAAAATAATAAAAATTGATTAGAATTGCCAGAGAGTGCCGACGACGAGACGCGGTTTGTGTGCTAGACAACGGGGCGTATGTGGGATGTACTATCCCCCACTAACACTAGATATATATCATGGGAGTGGGACATGGAGCATGGGGCATGGGGCATGGGAATGAGACATGGGCAGAGGCATGATGATGATGCGGCTGCTTCATCTTCGATTGCCATTCCGGCTCGAGATGCCTGTGGGATGCCATCAGTGGGTTTCCATTTCTTTTTCCTGTTCGCTTTCCTTCTTACGCCAGCGCGTAATTTGATACTTCACTTTGCCTGATTATTATGATGACGATGACGTTGATTGTGTAAAAATTGTAATGTAATTGTTGGTTAGCGTTTTGCCTTAGCCCATCTATTACTCATGCTGTCCTTAGGGCAGGGGGGAGATTATTTGCTGTTGTTGTTTTAACAGTTAGTAAGTTGATTAACATTAACTGCCTGTCAAATGGCCAATTGGCAGGCGTTTAAGCACTTTGATAATTGTGCATAACTTTGTCCTGTGACAACTTCACAGAGTGTAACTAAGCAAAGCGAAACTAGTTACCTGTTTATGGAAGGACTTGTCACTGAGAGGAAAAGTGAAAAAGAGGAATCTGACATTGCAACTAATTGAAAAAGAAGTTCTAAAAAATATATTTTAATAAATGAAATTTAAAGGGAAACCTATTGTGATATTTTCTGAAATATTTTCCATATTTATTTAGTTAATAGTTCACCTTTCGCCGCAGTGTAATAAAGGACCATTGTCGCTCTGTAGACTCCAAAGTCAAACCGAAGTTTGGGAGCACTTGCATGCATACTATTAAGGCTAAGCCATTCTAATTATCCTTGCCGGACACATGGTGAGGAATGGCATTGGGGAAGGGTTAAAGTTTAGGGACCCACCACCACCACCACAACCAGCAACATCATTAAACATAACAAATGGTTGGGTGTGTGAGAGTGTTTGTATTGGGCTTTTGCTTGTCGCGGTTTTGCCTGTTAATGAGTCAATTGTGTGCGCTCTCTCTCCCAATCCCGAATTGTTGCTGTGGCCTGATTAGATATGCAAACACCCCACCCCGAACACACACAGCACTACTCACCACATTGTTATAATTTAATATCGATGGAATGGTTTTGGTGGCTTCCCATCCACCTTTGCCGCGATAAATGCCACATTTTGATAAGCCAAAAGCGCTTTGATAAGCGAAAAAGAGTATCGACAAAGTTGCTGATAAGCACATTTATCGATCGATCCCTGGTGTGGCTGTCAGTGGGAAAATCTGGACAAAGGACACACGTGTCGTCTCCCAAGCATTTAACTAACGTCGTCGTGATGGGAAAACCATGGGGATATGACCGGCTCCAACTTGCTAAATCATAATCGGAAAACTTTATCCGAGTTTCTGTTTTTTCTTCTTTTTTCGCCCCCCAACTCAAGCTTTTAGTTGTGAAAAGTTTATAGATTTTTGGTGAAAACTATTATGCATTAAACAGAGATTCCTGTGGCAGTGCATCCTGCATTGAGGAGATTCTTTAAAATCTTTTAGATTGGCAACATATGGTTGGTGAAACCAAGAAGAATTTAAGAAATTAAATACTTCAGAGATTGTTCAAGTACAGTAAAGGTTCTTTATCTACAAATTAAAAAATTTATTTGGAAATCATTTCCTAATTTCCTAATAAAAATAGGTAAATAATTTACATACTCGCTTTTATTATCCCAATTATTATTTTTTTAAATCTATAAATCACTCTGCAGGAAGTTCATTCAATACAGTATTCACTCTTTTAGAGAGCACTCACTGGCATAAACCCAGGAGAAGCTGGCAGGAAAAACTTTTGCCATATTCAACAAGCTGAAAAGAGAACTCGGCAATTGTTTTATGATTTTGATGCGGTTTTTGCATAAGAAATAAACCCGGAAAATGGCTGACAAAAGGCAAAAGCTGAAGGCTGAAACCGCAGAGCGACAGGCGCCAAAAAAATATTGACGCTGCTTTCACTTAAGGTTTTGCATAAATATTTTTGTTTCATAGCAGCTCCGGCTGCTGGTCCTGTTCCTGCTGCTGCTACTCCTCCTCCTACTGTTTTTTTTCTCCTTTCTGGCAGGCAGGAAGTTTATTTTCATTGCAATGTCACACTGAGTACCTTTTCCCCCCAGCATTTTCCTTGACAGGCACACTTTAAACTGCAGGCGAGTGAGTCCTTTTCGAGGAGGCGGAGAAGAAGTACTCAAGTGTCGTCGCCCCTTTTCGAGAGCTGGCTTAAGTGTTCGGGCCAAGTTGAGGAAGTAAGGGGCCATGGCTAGTAGATGCAAAAAAAAAAGAGGAACCAAAACCAAGGAGCTTGCAGGGGAAAAGTTTTTCGGGGCAACAACCACTACAAGTTATGAACTTGTGTAGTTAAGTTTTAAAGCTGAGCTCCCGGATTATGTATTACTTTGCTGTGGGTCGTTTATCTGCCGGTCTGCTGCTGCCTGGTTTTTACGGTCAAGCCAAGTCAGTCAGTCCAAGCCTCCGAAAAGAACTGCGGTTTCTGGCTGAAAAACATGACCATATTTGTCTTATTTATGCACAAGGCAAATAAAAGCAAAAATAGCAAACCGCACAAAGTGTGTGTGTTAAAAGCCTTTTGGCGAACATATTCCCACATAAATAAATACGAGTTACGCAAAGTAGCAAAATCCGCTGGCCTACAAAAAAGGGATAAGTCAATACCCCTGCGAAAACAAAGGAAACTCTTCTATTTCTCCCCCCCATATCCTTAAGCAGAGGCAAGGCCACTTTTCGGTAATGCAAAACTAATCAATACAATGAAAATATTGACACAGCCGCTGGAAAAGTCAGTGCATACATAAAGTTGTCAGTTGTTGGTTGTCGGTTGTCGGTTTTTCGGGGGGTTTTGCAGCAGTTGTTATCCTGCCAGGCATTCTAGCACGTCCTTGGCGAAACAATGTAATTTAAATCCATTTTCAACACGTCGCCAATCAAAATGGCAAAAAGCTTTAGCGCGGCGCAAGTATAAGCAAACACTCGCATCCGCATAACTCAAAGGATCAGGATCAGGAGATGGAGAAGGAGCACTGGCATCGCCACCACATACGTTGCTCCTGCTGTTGCTGTTGGGAAAACAATAAGATTAGCTTACTTTTCCTTTCGACGGCAGACGCGGACGTGGGGTAAAAGTAAACGTGAAAATAAAATGGGAAAACAGAAAACAGGAAAGAAAAACAGCGCATAGAAAAATAAACATCGAGCAGCAGAAGCAACAGCAGCAGATAGCTCAGCGCTCAGTTCAGAGATATGTGAAGTTATTTGCCTGGGCGAAATCCTTTAACTGCACGGCCCTGAGAGTTAGACAAATAGCGTGCCGAAAGTAAAGGCTCCATAAGCTCGTTTTCCTCGCTGTTCTCGCCTCCTTCTCCTTGGGCTTTTCCCAAACAGGCATTGACAGCCTGTCTTTTGGGCCAAGGCAGAAAATTAAATAACACACATCGAGCCGTGTGTGTGTGTCGCTGAGCCTGGTTTATATTATTAACACCAAATCAAATGTACAACTCTTATCCCCTTTCGGTGTTATTTATAGACGTGGCGACGTCTCCGCCTAAGACTTTGCTAATCAGCTTGATCCTTTCTGCGGCTTAATCGCTTGACATTTGTATTAGTTTCCCCCTTTTGCCAGGTGTCAAACGGGGTCTGTAAATTAATCCTCCTTCGTGTTTCCGCCTAATTTTCACGTGTGTGCCCCATTAATTGACAATTGCTGTCCGTCACCTTTGGGGTTTTCCCCTCTTGGCCCGTTCACTTGCTCGTGTACTTTGTGTTTTTCTCTACGGTTTGGATTTTCGCTTTACATTGTTTGATTTCGCCACAAGAGGCGTTCGGAAAATGCAGCTCGGTCTCCTTCTCTATCCTTGTCCTGTCTCTGTAGTCGGCAATTTAATTTAATTACAAGGTAACCTTATCACTGAAGGGAAAGCCAGCACCTGTGCCAGCAAACACACACAACACAGAACCGTTAACACATGCAATTCGCACAACAACGGCAAACACATGCAAACAAGCGTGCTTCGGGGAAATGCATTTGCAATAAACACAGAGGGAAATTCCAGGGTTTATACTGAATCTTAAAATAATTAATCAGGAGCCAGAAAAAGGGTTGCTACTATGCAACATTTAGAATCCTTGTAAAAGGAAGAAATTTACCAAGTTCTCTGGTTTTAAAGATATTCTTTAAATTAAGAATTATTATTTAGATTCCCTTAGAGTATCCTACTTTTTTCTTTGAGTGCCTCACTTGAAGTGCATTCAATGAGCTGCAGTGGACCGGAGAACTCACTTCGGTTCCATTGTCGATTGTCTTCTGCCGGCGGTGGGCCTGCTATTTGTCTGTTTTGGGCGCCGATTGCCAATTATGATGATTACCTGAATTTGCTGTTCGCACTTGAACGCGCGACTCTCGACTTGGACCCCCATGGAGGCTGGAATACCGAGTAGCATGTTCCAGGCTCTAGGCATCTCTTCATTGGGCATTCATACAGCGATTAATCAATTGTGCGGATCTAATGAAGCCCGAGGAATGGCAAATGTTACACAGGAGATTAGACCGAGGGGATTTTGTTGGGGAAATTATATTTCAATCAAATTCTTTTTCTGGGAGCGGGTAGTGGGGGGTCTCGTCGTCCCCAAGTGGCTGTCAACCCTTTTTGGCCGTAAAAGAGGCCACAGACCAGGCTCAAAAATTAATTTATCAAAATTACCCGAAAAACAAAACTCAGGCAACAGATGCGCCGTCGCCCCCAACAGAACACACACACCGAAAATACAATCACATGTCAAATTTGAAACCCACTAAACAATGCCAGTTGCGGACCTTTGGGGTTGGGATTTTTCTCTGGGAAAGGGGGACGACTCTTTTTGGGGACTTAACAGGGGGCAGCAGGAGGCAGGAGGAGCAGAGTGGCTCTGTGGGCAGCTATCGTTGCGGTCGTAACCGCGTGAACTTGCCAGTGCATTTATCTTCATTTCTGGCATCTTAGTCAAGGGTCGTCGAAGCGCAAGTTGCTAGAATAAGACATCAGCGAAAATAGAAACGGAAACCCAGGGCTCCGCAGAGAGTTCTATCCAGGGGATGGGGAATATGGAGGATGTTGCTACTTTTGCTTGTGGCAAAAGGTGAAAGGACATCCCTGCGACATGACATATTAGAATCCTGTTACGCAGGAGCAACAGCTACAGCAACAGCTACAGCTATATATACGGCAGCGTTGCCGGTTGACTGCCAAATTGCCAACATAAATGTCGGAGCTGCTGGGAGTGGGGATTGCTGCAAAGTATGCTACGGGATTTTTCATTTCTGTTGCTTGGGTTTCCCTTTCCCTCCTCCTCATCCTATTTGTTTTATTTTCTATACCTTTGCAATCACTCAGCCGTTGGAATCGCACATGTGTGTGCGACTAGATGTCTCCATTTGTACACTGCGGGAATAACCCTAAAGGATGGGATCATTTACATATTAAAAATGTGTGTTTAAAGCGCCTGAAAAGTAACTAATATACTTTATACTTATACTTTATTCTAAGATACTTTACAGATCTTCAGAGCCTTAAAATCTCATTTTGAAGATCCGATAAATAGTATTATTGGAAGTTGAAGTTCCGAAAATAATTTATTAAAAAATTATATGTAAGGCTTCTGAATAAATGCCAAAAGAATTCACAGGAAACTTGCTCTTCTATCAGATCTACTTTCACATTTTTTCCAGTGCACGAATATAAGATGCTTGTGTGTTTTCTGAGAGGGAAGCAGATGATTTGGAAATCCTGTATTGCTGATTTGCTGTTGCTGCCTGTCGTCGCAGCTTTTGCCTTCAGGTGCGTGGGGTTAAAATCCCTTAAGGCCATGCAATGGATTTGTCTCTCTCGTCCCGCCCCTTTTGTAGATGAAATAGATTTTCTCCCTTCTCCGGCTCTAGTTTAAAGCATCTCCACACAAAACAGGAAATTGGGGAAAATTTGGTATTTACGGAAATACCCAACTAACGAGGGAATTAAAAAGAAAAGAAAGAGTTGTCTCTGTCGCTGTCTCTCTCGTGTCTTTCTAGTCTCCTGACATTTCTCCAACATCAGCGCCAGCTCCTTGTGCCCGCTCATATATGATTTCTTAAGTTTCCTCAAGGAGCTGACAACAATTCGCTAAGCATCTTATCTCCAGCTTGCCACATTGCACTAGCAACGGGAGTAGGAGCAGCAGCAAGGGCAGCAGCAGGAGCAGCAGGAGCAGCATCGGGGGCAGCAGCAACACTGGTGACAGCAGCAACACAACAAATAGCAAATGACAGGCGGCGAAATATGACGCAAAACGCAGAAATAAAAGGAACAGTCAGGACACCAAACAATCAACTGAATGCGGCACAGGTGAGCCAGACGAGAAGAAGACACAAAAGCCAATGAAGAGACAGCTACAGTGGGAAGGCACAGAACGTCAAGAAGGAAAAAATACAGAAGAATATATATGTATAGGGAGAAGAAGGAGCCAAGACAAGACATTTTCACAATGGACATGGGGCACAGAAAAGAAAAAACTGAATGAAATAAGAAATTGTATAAATATGTTGGCAGCAGCACACACACACACAAGATTACACACACTCCCCTGCATTTTAAGAGATTTTCCACTAGAGAAGATGGCGGCAGCGTTGACTTTTCCACTCGTCTGACTTGTCTCACGTTGTCGTCTGCGGGGCCACCAACAAGGCCTTTTACTAGGATTAGTAGTTAACAAGAGAAATCTGCCCACACAACCAGCCAACACACACACACCAACTGTGGTAGCCACAGCCAAAAGGTAATCAGTGAAATGTAACCGTATTGTTTGGTCTAGCTGCTTGTGTTGTTGTTTGGTGTTGCTGCTGCCTGTTACTGCTGCTGCTGTTGCTATTGTTGCTGCCATGTGACCTAAGTCATAGGCTATGCCTTTACACTATAAATAAAATTTATATATTTAAAGAAGATTTTTGAAAGAACTTAAAAACAAAAACTGAAGAAACTAAGAGAGAAAATGAGCATTTTAGGAGAATTTAATTTTTAAAACTAATCATTCACTAATCTTGTTTATAATTCTAGCCATTTTTCTTTGAGATTTCCTATTAATTCTTAGTTTTTATAATGTTCTGTATTTTTTAAATAATCATTTTTCTTGTGTATTTCGTGTGTTGGCCCTTGTGCTGCCGTTGCTGCAGCCTCTTAACCTTTTTTCGTTGTTGCTGCTCTTGCGATCTCTTTTTAAGTAGTTTGCTTTTGGGCTCACCACCCCAGCCACCGACACACCATCAGCGGAGGCATCCAGCCTCCAGCACCAGCACACTTTCAGACCGTCAGGTGGCAGCGCACAGCCCACAAAAGGTGACAAGCTCGCTTTGGGCCTTCTTTTGGCCCAATTGTTGTTGCTCTTACTGTTGCTGCTGTTGCTGCTGCTGCTGCTGATGTTGCGGTTATCATTCCTCCCTTTGCTAGGCACTAACCCTTCCTCCCCTCCTCCTCCACTTTCATTTAAGTAATCAAAATATGCTTTTGACTCGAAGCTAAGCAGCTGGCATCTCCATTCCTGATTCGTTTGTCTCCTTGGCATGCGTGTGGTTTCATTTGTATTTATGTATCCGAGTCCTATCGCTCTCTGTTCTGGATGTGTGGGTTGCGTGTCCGCAAAACCCCAAAAACTATGCATTTTACTGTTGCTTTTGTGCCACAATGTGGGTGAGTGTGTGCGCCCATGTGTATTTATTTGAAAGCTTTTTAAACTTTGCCAGTGACTTTGTGGCTTACGAAATTAAAATTAGAAATTGGTTTAGAAGCACCCACAAAGAGATGTCCTGCCTAAGTGAGTGTGGTGCTTCTGAGTGTGTGTGCATTTATGATGGGTTCAAATCTCTCTCCAGGGAAAGGGTTTAAGTCGCCCAGAAAGTGTAATTAATCAGAGGGTTCTTCCCGCTGAAGCTACGGGGCGTCGACCCACATTTGCATATAAATCGCAGTTGCTTCATTTGTTTCCTTTTTGGACGAAAACTTAATTGCCACATTAATAACACTTAAGACCGGAAGTTGTGCTAAAGGCAGATATCGGTTTCTAGAGGGGAAGAAAGTCTTCAGGGTTTACAAGCAGAAAACTTAAACCAAAACGATTATGGGGATGATTTGAGAAAGCAAACCTTTATGAATTAATAAATTACTTATTAAATTATTTGATTAAATTTGTGAAATATACCCTTTTAAAATATTATATTTAACTATTGTTTTCATTGTACTTACATTGTGGCTTTGGTCCGTCTTCAGTTCGCGATGATTGGAGAACTGCACGTAGACCATGCGGCCGCGCATCTGGGGCGGATTGACTGTGTAGCAGGACACCATTGACGTGGCGGAGATCTCATCGGCCATCTCGATAAACGCCTGATTCTTGCCCTTGAGCACCAGGACGTTGGTCACGCGTCCGAACGGAAGGCCCAGGGCAATCACATCCGACTCACCGGACTCGTTTGGAATGTTGCGCAAGTGGATGACTTTGGAGGCCTTGGCTGGAATGGGGAAAAAAAGGGGAACAAATAAGCGAACATTGTTTAACCAATTGAAATATTAAACAGCTGACAATCCCTGCTGGTCTCTCTGTGTCTCTGTCTCTCTGTGGAACCATCTCCGGCTCAGTTAATGGCCAGAGATGTCTGCACTTCCGCTTCCGCGCTTCGCTTAATTTGTTTATTTTTGGGTTTTATTTGCCGGTCGAGGAGAGGACGAAATAAAAACGTTGATAACATGGCCAAATGCTGCCACATTTGTATACCGTTTGCCCAGTTAAGCTTGGGAGTTGGGTGGATGGCGGAGGACCATAAATTCATTCATTGCACACTTTCAACGGCTGTGAATAATCCAGCAGCAACACGGCGACAATGTCCGGCGCGCACAGACAACGTTTGAGGCTTTTAGCCACTCCGCTCCGCTCCCTTCCCCGTGTGTCCCCGTCCGACTTTTTGCAGCTCCTTTACCTCCTTTTTCCCTTCCAAAAACTCGACTTGTTTGTTATTTTTGCATAAATAAAGCGGACAGAACGAGAGCCCCCAACCACCCATCCCCCACCGAGTGCAGTGCAGCACAAATGGGATTTTAGGCTGCCTTTGGCCCTGGAAGCGATTGCAGCCAAATTTCGGGGATATCCCTGACATAGCACTGAGAAAAAATATTCCATTGCAAACCAGAGAAATGATTAAATCAAAATCTTATTATAAACTATATGAAACTTTAATTAACATTAAAAATTAATGTTCAGACAAGTTTGCTCTATAATTTAACAGACTTTTTCATATCCTTTTTTTGGTTAGTGAACTCTTTTCTCCGCTGGCTGTGTCCCAAAAGTAACTTAAATTTTTATAAACAAATTTTAGCCACTCTTTATGGGTGAATTGCAGTTTCAAAGGGTGGGAGATGCATGGGGATGGCTCTGGATCTGTCTGGCGCTTAGTCAACACCTGTTAATGTGTTGGTCTGTTGTGCGCTTTTTATTTTTTTGTGGCACCTGCAGGAGAGACCAGAACAGTTAGCCAGCCATTCCGTTCATATGCAAATGCAATGCAGTCCCCTCTACTGATTTTCACACACACTCCCAGACTGACTGAGGCTCATCCTCCTCCTGGACTGTTTGCTAAACAAGCCAACAAGCACATGGTCAGAGATAGTCCACGGGTGAACGTGGTCTGCCACTCCGGATTCTGTCCATCTGTCGTTTTAATTATGCTCGTATTTAAAGTGAAATGGGAGTTGTTTTAAAGGAAAATGCGATTTGAAGAGAATATGTTTGAAAAGTTTGTTATAAAAATAAATCTAAAATAAATTTGTAATAGAAATTAGGGTATTATGTACCTTTACCTTTTTCAAAAGGCAAAACAGGAAGAAAATAAAAACAAATAAATAAATATATTAATGGGAAAGGTAAACCTGAGAAAACAAACCTTTATTATAGATTAATCGTTTTTTAATTAATTAAAGAATTAATCTCTAGTTTCATAGATTTCATAGATTTCTCCCAAAAAGCTAACCACCTTACCATCTTGCTGGCCCCAAAAAGTGAGCTACGAATTGCCAAGATTGAGATAAATTGATAGTTGGCTCTCTTTTCTGAACTTTTCGCCCTCATAACTCATAATGTAAAAGGGTCATTATCCGACCAATTCCCCACTTTCAATCAGGGCAGCAGACGACGGTGGTCTTGGGGGTCAATGTGCCGATTTATTACACAATGCAAGGAAAACCGGGCCACAGAAAAGGTCCTCTTCCACCCTTCTCCACCTTTTGTGGCTGAAGTAAAAAGGAAAAGTCGGCTCAGAGGCTCGAGACTCGAACTGCACTCGGTGAACTCTCCTCCAGAAGTGCTCCAGAAAGGAGCCTCCCCCGCTCGCTCCCTGAGAGCCGGTCAATGCTGAATACAACTAATCGGAAATTACACTTTTTGATTAGTTCGAAACGGAAATGAAGCTGAAACGAAATTATGCAGCCGGGGCCTGGACCTGGACCTGTGTGCGGTGGTCGTTATAGTTTGGGGCCAGAAGGCATTCATTCAATCGACCATTCGAAAAGGCAGCTCAAAAATTTATTAAAAATCAATGGGCATGGATGGGCAGGCGGCAAACTACTGGCGGAGAGAGCGATGAGATCTGCTCCATCACTCGCCGGCTCCCCCATAAATAACAGCCAAAAACGACAGCAAAAACGCTGCTGCTGGAAATCGAAACTAAATAAAAAGCGAGGTACCGGAAATGTTCTGCAAAAGACAAACAACAAATCAAGTGCCGTTGGGCCAGTTGCCGGAAAAAATGTCGAAGGAGATGGGGCGAGGACGAAAATATGTAAAAGTATCTATCATGCACGGCGGAAAAAATAGGAATAAAAAAACTAGCAGAATTTGTGGATTTTTTGACGTTTTGCCATCAACAAAACTCAACTCAATTCGGTTTTCGGCAGCTCTTTCTTTTTTTTCGTCTCCCAGCTACATTTGTTTCCAGATCGCAAATAAAACGCGGTGTGAAAACGACCCAGGAATCGACAGATGCGACAGTGGAGGAGCGCCTGCGGCCGTTCAAATGGCTTCGACAAAAGGCAGAGCGCGGCCATAATTGAAAAGGAAGATGGCGTCGACAGCCGGAAATGCAGCCAACGAGCATGACAGCTACCAAATGCTGATGCAAGTACAGTGAAAGCTTCATGAATTGGGTATCTCGAATGTATTTTAATTACAATACATATAAGAACTAACAACAACCTTGATTGTTTTCAATTCCAAATCCTTTAAAATTTTTTTTTTTTATTAAAATCTAAGCTATATAATTCTCACTTTTGGTCAAGCAAAACACTCAGCATTTTGAGTTTGGCTCGTGTTCATGGCCTGCGGATATTTTACTTGTTTTGCAGTTATGAAATTCGTTGCTTTTTAATTAACATCCCAATGTTAAATAACCCAAATCAGCCGCAAATATTTGCATGGCAAACAATAAAATGCAATTTGTGGCCACCTTTCGAATTAATCACGAGTTTAAAACCATCTGTGAGAGAGAGCTCCTTTCCACTGATACTCGCGGGTAATTACAGGACAATGCTAAAATCAACATGAGCCGAAATGCATTAACTGCTCTGGCTGGCCATAAAAAGCGAAAAAAGTGCAGTGGCGATAAAAATTTGCATTCGATAATGATGATGCTGGTCGCGTGCGATTCGCGATGTGCGATGCTTGTTGACTGTCAATGTGCCGTGAGAGAATGATGATATGAATAGCAATCATTCGCTTCGCTGGGCGTTAAAATGAGCTGCTGCTGCTGCTGCAAGGACGAAAGAGCGGCCAAAGCTCAACGGTATTAATGACCGCCTCGAAACCCCCACATAAAAACCAGAGGCAGCCGCTTTCAATTAAGCACACACACTCGGCACACACTCAGCATGAGTTTGCACGAAAAATATACATAAATAAACTATTTATAGCTAATTGAAAAGTTTACAAACTGTAATTGAGTTCGGACGACGATGGTTGGGCCGTAATGAATGGTCAGTCGGTGAGTCTGTCCGGCGGCCAATGCGGCGTATGTGTAATAATTTGCTCTGCAACGACTCTCGCCTTCCTACCCTCCCCGCCACCTCGCATGAAGTTAATTAATGACAATTTAAATTCATAAAGCAAACAGAAAACCCCAAAACGAAAAATGTAAATGAAAATGAATGGAAAAAGCGAGTCGTTGAACAAAAGAAAAAGGTTTTTCTCCCCCAGGATCGAGTGTGTGTGTGGGTGTTTGTGGTAGGCGGGGATAAAAGGAAGGCGTGAAATAAGTGCTGATTGTTAATAACAATTAAATTTATGCTTACACGGCGGCATTTAATGATTTAATGTGAGAGAATGACGTGACGCCAGCCAGTGTTTGTCTATAAACTCCGCCCTTGCCCATTTCTATTTCCCATTTCCCGTGCTTCCCCCATTCCCTAACCCAAAACTTCTCTGCCTTTGGGTGTGTCAACATTCGAATATATAATTTGAATAAATACGAGCGTTCGAGCGTCTTTAATTATGCGATGGTAAATTAGATTTTTACAAGCTCACACATCATAAATTTTAAATTGTTGGGCAAACTTGTGTCTCCCTGCCCCGCTGTCTGTGTGTTTGCCCAAGGACTTAATGATATTTGCACAGCCATGCCCGGCCTTGTCTTTAATTTAAACATTCGCCCACGCATAATCAATCATGGCACAATTTTTTGGCAGCAAATGAAACCCAATGCCAAAGGCAAACACAGCCGGCCGCCTTTTGCATACTCTGTGTGTTCATCTTTTTTTCCCGGCTACAGACGTGCTCTCTCCTTTCCTCTCTCTGAGCCATAATTGAAAATAACGATTTTCCTTCTGCAGCTCGGGCCTAACACCCGCAAGAAATGTAATTCATTAAAAATTTGTCATGGAGCGGAGGGCGGGTCCTTTGGCAGCGAATGCAAGGAGTCAACGTACGCAGCTGGGTCTCGTCCGGATGATGACGATGAGATGTCGACGATGTTTACAAATTTTAATTGCATTTCAATTACGAAAATAGTTTTTTTTTTCAACGCCCACATACATACATATATGGGGGAAATGCATTGGCATTTGGCAGGATGCAGTCTAGGAGGACTCCACCACGTCTGTGTGCAGTCAAGTGGCATTCAGTCAAACAGCCCATAGCCAGGACCAGACTGCATCCAAGGATGCGAGTCCACTATAAAAAATTTGTGCTTTTAAAATTCTAATCAATTTTTTAAAACGAAAATTATTTAGTTTTTATTACGATCAGCTTGTTCATTAAATTTAATACTAAGCCATGCAATTAGAATATTTGCAGGTAACTATAATTTTTTTATCAAAAATTTTTGTTGGGCAGTGAAAGCCCTAGAAGTAATATCAATTGTTTAAGTTATGAGTCAGCAGAGTTGAACTGAGGAAACCAAGCATAAATCAGGGACGGAGCATAGTGAGCATTGCTTTGGTTTGTTGGTCCTGGGAAAACTTTTTCCACTTCATTTGTGCATTAAAATTACGCACATAAGAGCGGCCAACTGGGCGTATGCTTAATTAAATGGCATACATACACAAATATTTCGCACACACATTCGCGACGAAAGTCAGGCCAAAAGTCAAGCCAAACCCTGCTCGGAAAGTCTACTGCCACTAACCGCACTCACGTACAGTGACTGCCATAAATGGCTGCATACAGTCAGCGAGTCAGGCAGCATGCCAAACCAATTGACAATTGCTGTTTGCCTTTTGGTCTGGCCGGATTTTTATACTCCTTTCAATGCTCTGTCTCAATATTGATACAGAAAAAAATAAACGGAAAAAGAGAAGGCAAAAATTATGACAATATTATTTTATTGACTGCGAAAATATTTACACGCAACGCGTAGAGACCAAAGGAGACGTGCGAATGATATTCGAGACTGGGCGGCACGCGCAGGATTCACAAGGATTCACTGGACTCTGGCTCCAACTCGGACACGGACACGGGCACTTGCCAAACTGTCACTTCTTATTGGTTATGGCAATAAAAACGTTCAAGTGTTTGGCCAGCAGCAAAAGGGATTGGCCATCCTGGCACACACTTGAGCTTTAAATTGGCGGCATGACGCCACAGCGGGCGAGTTCAAGCTGATTTCGAGATTTGCAGGCGGCTCAAGGGATTACCGGTCATGCATAATGAAAACAAGGGCACATACTCTGGATATATACAAATTTTATAGATATTTTTTTTGTAGCATATTCTCTCGCATGTCTGGGCCAGGAATTAGCCATGGCTAAAAACCGGGAATATTTTTGTTTTTTCATATATTTATACAAACGGCAACAGCTGTGAATCGAAGGAGTTTCGCAACAGTATATATTTTTTCTCCATGTATTTTTTTTTCACCTATACGGTTGGCATAGGTGGTGAGCTGACCATTAAGCCCCCAAAATCGGTCAATAAACAAACAAATGTTGGTGGACTATACAAACAGCGTGGCTGCGATGCATGTGTGAGGGCTGTAACAATAAACAACAAACTGAAACGGCGGGAGGTGTGCGAGTGTGTGTATGGTGGGTGTTGTGTTGTGTGGCGACAACAAAAGCAAAACACGGTTCTGGCCACGCTTGATGTTTTTAGCCGGACACGCGACATGGCCATGCCATCGGCTGCACAGGGAAAAATATAACCACAAACGTTTGGGTTAATAATATACAATTTTAAAGGATTAATTTGTACAGTTTTAGAGCTTTATAATATATTACCAATTTGTTTGACAAAGGCTAAGACTAGCTTAGTGATTTAAGGAAACTTTAGAAGAGAAAATCGAAAGTTTTTGGGAAATAATTTTAAAGCTTGTCTTGCTGCCATTTCTACTGCTAAAAATTCACAATTCCCCCTCTTTATTGCTTTTTAATTAAACTCTTAAAATGTATTAAACTTGTTAAAAGATATATCCTTAATGACTTTCACTTTCTTTACATGATTTTTCTTTGCCTGTATTATTCAGGGAATTAGCTAGTACTGTTTCTGGACTCCCTGGGGTCTCGTATACCTGGCATAAAATATTCCTAATAATAAAAAATCAAATAAATCAAGCGAAACTATTTATTAGCAGGCCGAAAATTTAGCTGCTGTTGAGTTGAGTCCGAGTCCTAGTCCAAGTCCTGTTTCCCATTCATTTCAAGAGCAGCGAGTGTATGTGTTTGGTTCATTCAATCGCCGCACGCACACAACAGGACACTAAACCAACACACACACACACATCTATGGCAGCCACTCAGTTCAAGTGGAGGGGCGTGGCAGAGGACTCCCCCCTCCTCTCTTATACGCGTTGCACATGCCAAAGTGTTTTTATTACATTTACGTGAAAAATTTGTTGCATGTCCTGCGGAGTCCGTGTAACGGAAATAAAAGTAAGTGTGTGTGTGTGTGTGCGGGGGGATATCGATGTATTGGTTTAGTGGCACACACACAAATACTCTTACAATTGAAAGTGGAGGAGTGCGTGTGTTTATCTAAGGCTCGACCACACAATGCTCATTGTTGCTTTTCGGTCTCCTGCTATTTACTTGTCTGGCCTTTGTGTTATTCTGTCCCCTCTTCTCTCTACCGATCCTGCTCCTCTTTTCTTGCAGTGCAATAAAAGTGTCCTTATACATTTATTTAGCAATTCCTTTTGTTATTATTTCTGCCTTTTGTGTGAGCTTTAAGTGTGCGATGCGAATTCATTGGTTTTCCATGGATTTCTTTTTCGCTTAAAGCGCGACTTTAATGGCTGCGCGTTCGCCCTTTTCCTTTCTGTGTGTGTGCGAGTGTGTTTGCTCAAGAACTTTGCGTGGAAAATTAAAATGGCCGCAGGTGGCAGATGTCAAAAGAGGAGGGCGGAGTGGTGGCCACCAAAATGCCGTTGGGTCAAAGTCGTCGTCTGAGCGGCGGCCATCGAACACAATGGGCAAAAAAAAGGGGCGCCAAAAGGAAGGATGGAAGGTGGACCGCTAACTGCCTTTTCACCATCTCTCCCAGTTCAGTCTCCTCTCTCTGTTTGTGTGTGTGTGTCTGCTTGTTGCTTTTTAATTAATAGAAAAGTCCTTTGTAAAGTAATAAATAAATATTATGCTTCCGCTTTTGCGTACACTCTCCTTTTTTTTTCTCTCGCTGTCCGTCGATTGCCATTCACAGGCTTCCTGTGCTCCCTTTACTCCCTTTCTGCCTTCCCTCTTTTCGGTTTTATTTTTATTATTTCCCGCTGACCTTTGACTGTCTGGCGGCTAATGCTCAAGCCTTCCCTTTGTGGCATATAAAGCCCCAATATGCGGCGCCAACCCAATACACCCATCAGCCGCCATGTGGCTGCCGGCACTGAATGCTGTTAATTACAGCGAAATTGCAAAAGCATTTTCAAAAATTCCCCCATTACAAAAAGCCCAAAAAAAAGAGGATATCGATACCATATCCTGGCTCTGCAACCTGGTGGCGGCTGACTGCATGTGGCGTTAATTAAATTCACCCCAAAAAACAATCGCCGTGCGGAGGCAGTCGATTACTTTTGAATTTCAGCAGCGGAAATTGTTGCCTATTGATTTGTTTACACTGGCAATCATTTTGTGGCTCACTGGATTTTTGTGGGTACACCCGGGCGGGGCGGGGCTTACAGTTTTCAGTTAGCGAGGCCTGCCTGTGCCACCTGCCTGGGCTGCCTGCTCCTGCGAGCCTGTCAAATATTTGCCTAATGTGTGGTTCATTCTGTTGGTTTCGCTTCAGTTTCGGCGCTGGCTTCGTCGGGTTTTGGTGTGCGGTTTTTGATTAGCTTTATTACTTTGCGGCGGTCATATGCAGGGTTGGTTTTTTGGGGCTGCCGCCACCGCCACCGAATATGTGTATTTGTGCGGCTAATTAATGTGTCGACACAGTGCGTGGCCAGTCAGCGGCCACCGGTCATAATGCAAAGCCTCGCCGCTCTGACCCACCATTTTCCCCTTTATAATTTCCACAAAAAGTGGTTAAAGGAGAGAAGGCTAGCAGAATGTTTTTGCCGTTGACTTGTTTTCCATGCTAATTAGTAGGTTAATTGGCTATAGGCATCAAAGCGCGGGCGCGCGCACCTTCAATTGGGGCACTCAAGTGCCATGGTGACTTTGTGGCCAAGTTGAAGGCTTAAGTCTAATGCTGCACGGCACAAAAAAAATAAAATTTAAGAGGGAAATATCTTGTACCGAATTTGTGTTACAAATAAAAATGTTTTAACAATTAATTGAGGTTTAAAATCAATTGAAATAATGCGCAAAAGTTGAACAATTTAAGCTTAAGCACACTTTTCAAATTGATTTGAAATTCTCAAGCATAGAACCATAGAATAATATTATAATAAAATAAATATTATATATAAAATAAATAAATTCAAAGCATATTAAGTTCTAAATGATATTCCCTAGTCAAAATATTATTTTTTTCCCGTGTCACCGATTGTCCCAGTGGGCGTGGTTAATTGGCAGACAAAACCCATCCACGGGCCCCCAAGACTATGGCTGCAAAATGCACTTAACTTGAGCGTCGCTCAGGGGACACAAAGGCAGAACCTGGTGAAGGTAAAGGTAAAAGCTTAAGCCAAGACAAAAGGACGAAGCAGAGGTAAAGGTAAAACAAGAGAAAGGAGAGACACAGAGACAGATAGATATAGGGCTGAGGGGGAAAACTTACCAATTCCGCCGGCCAGAACGGTGCCCGGTTCCAGCTTGGCCTTCTTTGTGGCCAGGTCCTGATTGTTATTGTCGGAAGCGGGCGCCATGACTGCTGCTTGACTCAAAAGTTCGTCGCTTCCGCGCTGATTTACAGTAACACAGTTACAGGTGCGGGTACAGAGATACAGATGCAGATGCAGGAGCGGGAGCAGGAGCAGATTCAGATACAGATGCAGATGCAGGAGCAAGGAGTAGGCACAGGCACAGGCAGTTGGTTAATACATTATTATTATTTTTTTTTTATACATTTTCATATATATTTTGATGTTTGTTTGTAGTTTTTTTTTGTAGTTGAGGCACAGGCGGCAGGGCAGGCACAGACAGAAGTTGAAGATGGTTACAGATGGTTTTATTTTCAGTAGTAGTGGTGGTGTGTAGTTGTAGTAGATGAAGTATATATATACGTATACGAGTACGGTACATAAAAAGAGAAAAATAAAAGAGAGAGAGAACAATATAAATATTTAATATTTACGCAAGTTAAATAAATTACAGCGATTCTTTGCCCAGCTCTCTGTGAACTGGGAACTGGGAACCGGGCTTTGCTACTGCTGGGCCTTGGTAACAAGGATTGTGTTTAGGTTTGGTTCTTCAGTTTGGTTAGAGTCAACAAGGTTGATGGGTAAGTGGAAATTACTGTGGCAAGCAAGAGGACTCTGCAGCAGGTAATCATTATGCTTGTGTTAGCTTAGCTATTTACTGACCACCGCAGCAGCTTCATCAAAACTAAATCCACTTGCTGCTCTCCCCTTTGGTTAATCTCCTCCCAAAATAATAATTAAAACAACAAAAAAAAGCAGTGCAAATAATTGCAGAGCTCGGGGGAAATATTCATCTGAATTAGCCCAGCTAAGCAGGTTCAGCAGCAGCGCATTGAGGTTCTCGTTTCGGGTATCGCTCCTGCTTGTGCTCCTGCTGCTTGTATGTTTCTGCTTTCTGGTTGCTTTTTTTTTGTCCTTGCTTTATTGCAGCGCTAAACTCTAATTACAAAGCACATGAGTGTATTGTAATTACATGTGACACTTAATTACCGCACTCACACAACGAGTCGAAGCCAAAACCAGAAGCGGAAGTTCAAGCACAAGCAGCAGCCAACGAAGGGAGCAGGCACTGAGGAAAATTGTAGTTCTGCTTTGTTTTTGGATATAGAATCTGAAGTATTTTATTTTTGCTTATGAATAAACATTTTATAGATAAAAGTTAGTTCTTCTTAATCAATTAATGTTGACAACATATTTCTAGCAACATAAATTGCAAAGATGGCTTTTAAGATTGTCAAAACTGAATTTTAAATTAAATTATTAATTTCTGACAGATCGGTTACAGCCTGTCTCTTCGAAAATAATCTGCTTAATATTATTATTATTTAAGTCTAGTTTCAATTACTTATCTCCTTTTTTCTCACCGTGTGTGAATCAGAATCGAAACCAAAAGCCAGGAGTCGGATTCCCAGAGAGCATCGAGAGTAACCGAGTTAAGCCAAACATTAAATGTAATGCGCCCCATAAAAATAAAGCTGCTACAGAGCTCCATAGCTACTGCTGATGCTGACTGTATTGTGCTAAGCAGGATGCGACTGTGTATGTGTGTGGTGTGTGTTTGTTCAGTTCCTGCTGCTATGCATTAGCGGCAATGACAAAAAGTCAATAAACGAGGGAGAAATTGCTGAGGGGGAGAGCAGAGCTCTCTTACACACACACCCCACACACACCCCACACACACTCTGCACACCGCACAAATTGAAAAGGGTAATTTTGTGTGAAGTAGGCACCTTTATGCCGCCTCCCCCAGCTACCAGCTCCCCTCTCCCCGCTACCAGACCTCAGCTATCAATGCTGACTACGCTTGAATTCGCCACTTGGCTTATCATCATGCTGCGCGCTTTTGCTACTCTGCTTTCTGCTTTTGCTTTCGCTTTTGGCTTATTTGCTTTTTGCCTGCTGCTGGCTTGTTGCTTTTGTTATTTTCTTATTTGTTATTTGGTTTTTATTTTTATATGGCTGCACGTTTTATATACATCCCCGCACACATAAAGGAATTAGCTTAAATACAAAAACAACATGTGGTAATAGGAATAATAAGAAAAGCCAAAACGCACACCCACACATATAGACAAACCGCAGGAGCACTTCACTTGATAATATCACACACACACTCACACACACAAAAAACGAATGAAAGCAAAAAAAAAATGGGAAAACCGGAAGCTCACTGTCTGCCATTGCTGTGTTTCTGTGCGTGTGAGTAATGATATCAGCAGAAGCTGTGCATTGTGTTCAACATATGTTTTCTCCTTGTTCCAAAAAAAAAAGAAGTGTGGCAAAAAACCGTAGCAACTTATATGAGGGAGCATATTTTTATTTATTTATTTGATTTGCTGCTTTTAACTATTTATTTTACCATTTAAAGGGAATTTGTAATTTCCAATTAAGAATTTTAATTTAATAATTCCATTTAAACTCTTCTAAAAATGTTTCCAATACTATTTTCCTATAAAAAACCCCATTTGTTGGCTTTAATTCAAGCTAAACCCTAATAATAAATTCCTTTTGCCATTTTTTCCTGACCAAAATGTAATTGGAGGCACAAAAAAAAGACTAAGCATACGTTTTTTGTCATTGCCTAAGGGCTTATATTTTGCGGACATTATTAGGGTAATGCATATTGGTTACTACTGTTTTTTTTTTGGGGAAGTGAGCCCCCACCCCTTCTTCCTGTGTCGGGTAATTAAATTTTAAATGCCCTGCCCCTTTGCGAAAACAAACGGGTGGCCAACTAACTGCGCTTACTTAGTGCCCGGTCTCTAATGCATTCGTTATGGCACATTAACGCTCCCCAAGTGCCAGAACACTGTGTGTGTGTGCGAGTGTGCGTGGCATGCTACAGGGATTTCCCAACTCTCTCCGTGGGATATATCCTTGGCTGGCGGCTGGCACAAGTGTTGTAATGGAGGTGGTGTGGGTGGTGTGCATTACACGGTTCAAAAACCCGGGCTAATGCCCTCCACAGTTGGGTTGTTCGTTGGGGCTGACTCTCGGACTTTGCGACGATTTCCTTTTTGCCAAGCTGACCGGAAATGTTATTTTAATATGCTTTCTAAAAAGTATGCTAAATATTTGATTACCAACTGGGAGTCCTGTGTGAGCCACCTCTCCTTACCCTTCCTTCTCCCTACCCTTACATCGTGTGCGTTTGTGGCACATATGGCCAGGACGATAAGCTGCTGTCCAGTTTCCCGAAGGGAGAAGGAGGAGCACAGAACCCAAGTGGACCGTTTCATTGTTGTCTCGCCTCTGTGCCATTTTAATGAATTTTCCCAGTGCCACCCCCTAGATTTTCCACACCCAACGTAAGCAACGCCCCATTGCCGAAGGGCGTGGGCAGTTTTCTGGGCACTCACTGATTTCTATGATGACATGTGCCTTTTCAGTCCCCTCTCTTGTCTCCTCTGTGTGTCTGTGTGTGTTGGTTGTGTCCCTCTTTCAGCGTGTTTCCTTTGCTTCCGCCTTTGTTGCCGGGTAACTGGGTCAGCGCGCAATTGTTGCCTCTGAGGGTTGCTAGCCTCCACAAAACCCATCCCCCAGTTGCTGGCCCTTGTTGTTGTCCGAGGCAGCGGTGGAAAGATAATCACGCATATGCCTAACGGTTAAGTTTTTGAAGTGCGCCACACGCTGACGGACACGGAATACGGAGAAGGGAATACGGAATACGGAGTACGGATGAGACGGAAGCAAAGGGTGTCAGCGTCATCAGAAGCTAGCAAAAAAAGCCTACACTTGCTTTGCTTTTATTGTTGCTGTAATGAGCAATTCAGAGACTGAGAGAACTAGTTTTTTAAGGGAAATTTTTCGAAGGAAAGAGAGAAATTTTATTTATTTATCAAAGAAAAGAATTTGGATTTTTCTTAATTTTCCATACAATAAATCGAAGGCAAACACTAATATTTAAAGAATAATCTCTATATTAATTCCAACCCCAATTTAATCACAGTGCATAATGCTTGTAGCATTGTCTCTTCCATATTTGTCCATCCCTTTGGACCCACTCGGTCGGCCTTGCCTTTCGCTTTGGGGGTTGATGTTGTTTAATTTCTCACATTGCGGCGGCTCACATGCGATTTTCTACTCGAAGACGCTTTAAAAGGGAGCAAAGCTGAAAAGCTGAGCTCACGCACACACAAAACACACAGATCGTGTGTAATTGAGAGCAAGGCAAATGATATGCACACCCATACCACCATGTGATTATCCAGTCGAAAAAGGACTTTGGGGTATTATTAGTCGAGAGAAAAGAATGGTAAGAACAGGAATGGGGAACAGGACACACAGGGAGAAGTTGCCTGGACACGAGGCAAAAATAAAAGTGCCCAAATTAGAAGGCAAGTCCGTCGTCCTCGTCCCAATATTCTTGCGTAATGAGCAGTTTTCCCTGCTTCTCCATGACTTGTGATTTGTCTCGTCGTCGTTCACTATCATAATTTCATTTGCCACAAAATGGCCAGCAGCAGCAGCAGCAAGTGGGTGAGGGACAAAGGCAGTGTGGAAAGCAGTGAGTCAGCAATCCAGTCAGTTGCCTCGGCTTTAATTCAGGCACGAGAACACACCGAGTTGATAATAACTCCGGCTGCGGGTTGGGGCAGAGACTAAGGGGGTAGGCAAAAGGGGGCACGACTACGTACGGGCTACATCATATCAACGCCCTCATATATTGCATGGCCTCGTCCTCTCTGTTGTGCTCCACAGCTCTCTTTGTCATGAATTTATGACGACGGCATATGAATATTAAAATCGAATATGTTGCTGTCGATTAAAGGCTTTTCGTTTTGTCTGACTGTCTGTGCTGTACAACACAGCAGCAGTCATCAGCATAAGGCCCTGCAGATCAAATGCTTATAGAGAGGGTTTTCAGGGATTACTTCATCGGAGATTCCTTTAGAAATGTTTGATATTATTTATTTAGTAAGTAACTGATTTCCAAATGAAATCTTAAATAATTTAAATTGTTCTACGGATGATTATGATTACATTTAGCTGGGTTGGGGTTATTCATGATTTAAGTATTAAACAAAATATATTTACAATATTAAATTTGCTATTATTTCGACCCCATCTGTCCCTGTCGGCATGTGTTTGTTTCGGTCGCGACACAGATACGACTCAATATTTCCGCTGGTGCACCGGATCGGTTCATTGATGTCGACTATCGACTGCCCCTCAGTCCCTGCCTTCCGCCAACAATATCATCATTGATGATGGCGATGATGACGACGACGATGGCATATATAGAATATCTGAGAGGGGGGAAGCTTGGGAAATGCCAGCCTTGGTGCAAAAAATTGCATATGTAGGTAAAAATAACAACAGCGGAAAACTGCAGCCATAACAAAGCGGCAATCTCCGGTTCACCCCCAGAGCGCTCATCTCCTATATTGAAATAACAATTATTGCTGCCGCTCATGCAGCAGCAGCAGCAGCTGTTTGTGCTTTTTCCAAGCTACAAGGATGACTTTAAGAGCAAGTCTTTAAAGCGACTGACAGCCAGTCAGGCAGCCAGGCAGGCAGGCATCTAATAAATTTTAATTAGTAGGCCCAAATGAGACAACCACTCAGGCGGCCACGCTATTTGTTAGCTAGTTGTCAGTTGATAAACGCAACTTGTAGCTGCGGCCGCATAGACAAGGATGATATGGAGCTGGAAAACCCTACTCAATCCACCAAACCTAACCCAAAGCTAACCACCTGCCCGCCATGGAGGAGCAATAGCAGCAGCAACAGCAGCAGTAGCAATAAATTATATGAAAATGCCGCCAAAGTGTAACAGCTGCGGTTCCTTGCCAAGAGCAAGGTGAATTGGGATTGGGAATGGGATGGAGTGGAGTGGAGTGGCAGGTATGGAAACCACAGCAACAAGAACGAGTCACCGGCTTAGTGCTCAAGTTTAATATGAAATACTTGTATCTAAGAGCGGGTGTATTCATCTTACTTCTTGCCAGACATTTTATTTCATATTTTTTCACTTTATTTCAAAAAAGAGGAAGGAGGAATTTATGCAACAGTGAAGGCTCAGAAGTAGTTAAGCTCTTTAAGCCCTTCTTTAGTGATAGAAAAAGGTAATTATCCTATTCTTTGATGTAAGATATACCTTCATAGCAAATTTCCTATCAATAGGACATATATTAAGCTCACAACATATACTTTAAATTATGAATTATAAAAATTCACGCAACGCTGATAAGTATGCTCTTTTTTTAAGCTGTACCATAAAGAGGGAGCACTGTGGCCGCTCCTTTAATAAAAGGAGTCTGTGCCGGTTTGGATACTACTAAATATTTACGCTTTGGCTTTTATTGCTTCCGAGAGACGGGAACTCTTTTTATTTCAATTTGTTTGCATAAATATTTGAAGCGCAGCTAAATTAGAATGTCGAAAGGCGAGAAAAAATGACTTCGACTACCAGAAAGAGAGAGGGAAAGCACGTGACTGTGTGTGTGGGTGTTTGAGTGGGGAAAATAAACTTGCGCAAGTTTGGCCAAAACGATTTGTAGCAATTTCGCTATTAGTATACTCCACTTCCACTCCACTCCACACACCACACTCCACACTTCTTCCTTGCCACTCGAGTGTCGACTCTGGGTCCCTCACAAAGCGAAATCGAAAGGAGGCGCAAAACTTTTCCTGCTTATGCATTTATCACCTTTTTTCTCCTGTGTGTTCTGTGTGTGAGAGAGAGCAAAAACTTTGCCTGGCCTAGTGCCAGTCAAGGAATTGGTTTGGGGGAAGGAAAAATCGGGGGGTTGGTTCCCTTACCCTGGGAAACTCCTGGCGGGCACATTTCGAGCGCCCGCCCGCATAAATTATTCAAAACATGTGTTCCCCGAGTATCTGTATCTGAGTGTCTGTATCTCTGTCTGCCACTGACTACTCTCTCTGACAGCAAATGCAGTAGAAAAACTCCATACCTCCCCGCCCAAGCCCGAAAAGGTAGCAAACGTTTTTCCCCTTCAACGTTTTCCTTATTCCTCGGCGACTTCTTGGCTGACTCTTTTTTTTCTTTTTTGCAGGCTTCGTTCTTTATCTTGGGGCATTTACTTGTGTATGACAATTTCATTGATATTCTTTTGCCACCCCTCCCTTCCCCTTTCCCCACCAACACTTTACGCACGGCCGAAAGTTTTGGCAATTTTTTATTTGCTCCTCGCGCCACGCGACTTGTGCTCTCTATTAAGATATTCACTCGCCTGTAATGCGACATCGTATATACTATGTGGGGACACTTGGGGAAAAGTTTGAGGATAACGTATAAGAATATGAGAAAAATAAAGGAAGTTATGGATTGAGTAAGTTGGAATTGTTAGGGAATTGCAGGTGAATTAATTTAAATAAATATGGAAAGTGGTTTCTTTTCAAGCTGAAAACTTGATACATTTTTTATTGATTTACTAACAGATTAGATTGATGTTTCAAGGACTCTTTCTCTCAGTACTGTATCCCTTTTTTTCCCGAGTGCATAAAGAGTTTTTGGCATGCGTGTGTATATATATGCAAATGACAAGCATTTGCCGTTTGGCATTTCTAATGAGCCCAGTCAGAGATTCCTGGTCCTGACCTTAGCAACGATTACCGGGCGGCATAAATCTTGCCGGGATATTGATTCCCACCCCTGCTGCTGTACAGTGGGTCGGTCGTATTGGGGTTGGGGTATATAAATATATGTTGAGGGGATCTCTTTTAAAATAAATTATACCTTTTTAAAGCGGCCACGAAGCACGTATGGAGTGGAGAGAATGCTTGACCCGAGACCTGTGGACCCCTGAGCGCTCTGGTGTGCCCGGGGTTCATACAAAATTCAATAGCATTGAAATTTATGGCGGCTGGACACTCAATGGCAATAGCGAAAATATGCTGCGCTCGCGTTTCGCCCTTGGGTTTGTGGGTGTTAATATTATTGAAGGGTGTGGGTGGGTGTTTGTGTGTAGCACCACCCAGAAAAGAAAAAGAACAGAAACAACACCCTCCCCCCTGCCCAACCCCATACCCCCGAAACGGTGTGCCTTATTTATTTTTATGGCCTTCTCTATTTGCTTGTCGTTTTGTGCGGCAGCAGTCCAATAAAAAATGCATTAAAAGCGTCTGGGTCTGGGAGGAAACGACGGCGAAACAAACATTTCGGTTTGTTTTCTGTCTGCCCGACTTTAAAGAGCTTCCGCCCCAAGACAACACAGGCAGCACACGCTGCTCCTCCGGCTCACATTTGCATGGCAGGTGCACAACACACGAAGAAAAAAAATCGAAACTAAAACTTTTTATTCTGGAAAAATTGTAGCAAAGTTATAAAAAGAAAACTAGAAATAATAAAGGAGCCCTAAGAGGTATTTCCTTAAATTTTGGCTACTAATCAAAGTCCTTTAAGCCTCAATTTTTGTTTCATTTATATCAAAAAGCAGCTTATTTAATATAATAATTTTCCCTTTTATTTAAAAAATATTCAAATAATATTTCTTGTTGTGTGACAGCTTTGTTGCTGGGGTTGCAAGTCAATGAACAAAATTCGCCATGCCAATTCTCAAATGTCTAATATTCAGGCAGCTATTTGCCCACGGCTACTATATGTACAAATAATTTGTTTGCCGCTGCTGGCTGTTATCCTTGCTCGTCCTTTCCTTTTGTCTGTGTGTTTTGCCTGTCTATTCACCTTGACTCTCTCCCCTGCTACCTCCTCCTTCCTATTTTAAGGCGCCTCCTTCCCAGCCTGTCAGCCATTTGCCGCTCGCTTTGCTTTCACTTCCCACCAAAAAAAAAAGAAAGCGGAGGGTAAAAAACATTTTTAATGCCCCGCCATTTTTTATAGCGCCACACTTGAATGCGCTTAAATATTTTATGTAATTTTTCGCAATTTATTTAGCGCATTATTCGCCGCCGGGCCCCACATTTATATCAATTCATGGCCGAAAAATTTTCGTTGACAAATTTCAGCCCTCGAGGATTCTGTCCCCCCATGCCATGCTCTCTCCCGGAAATCTGACGCGTCAATTTCAATTTTTATTCCGGTTGATTCTCTAATTTTTGGAAGGGCACTCTGGCTGCTCCGCGCTCAAAGCTCAATTAATATTCGCGGCTGCTAATTCGATTTAGCTTGTTAAAATCGTGAGGCTTTATATATACGGGCTTAAAGATAGTTAATTCGTTTACCCGGGGAACTAGAGAAAATGGAAGGGCAATTCCTGTAACGAAGTTAGTTATGGTTTTGGATAGTGCGCGGCACATTCGTCGGTCGGGCACAATCGGGAATTAATCAAATTGCTGAACAATTTGAATAACTTTAATGGACTTGCGGCCGCGCTGCTGCTGCACATACCAAAAGCGAGTGGCACGAACGCACAGCACAGAAGGATTCCCATCTTTATGGCCATAAATCCATGGTTGGGTGCCACCTCGCAATGCTTCGCTCTCCGCTGGCGTCATGTTTGGTAAGTAATTGATTTATATATAAAAACATGTTGCATGCCACAGCGATTGCAGCTTGTTGCTGTCGCTGCCCTGGCGTTTGGCGGTGTTTGTCGTTGTTGCTTTTTTTGGTTTGTCGGCGTGTTTGCTTCTAAATTTATACACACCCCCAAACACACACACACAAACACCGAAACACCCGCACAACACAACCCGTTTATACCCTCTCTGCCTGGCCCCGTCTGTGCATTTGGCATTCAACGAAACGCAAACTCGCATGTTTACATATCGATTACTGCCGCCTGCTGCAGCAACATCGAGGCTTCTGCAGAGACAGTTGGGGTCACAAGCTTAGCATTTGGAAGCTTTCGAATTAATATTTACTTTATATTTTCATAAGCCTTAAATCTTAATAAAAATGCAGAAATATTTTTTAAATATATAAATATTTTGAATATATTTTTGGCAATCAAGAAAACCTTTTAATCTATAATCTTAACCCCTTCTGTCTGTGCCTTTGCGTTGAGGGCAATAAAAACAGAAGAAGGCGTGGCCGTTGGATGGGCGAAAAACATGTTGCATTTTATGCCATGTACCACCAAAGAGAAATACATATTTTTTTTAAAGCCACCATCGTACACAACCGCACAAACACTGGCTATTGATTTTAAGCCTTTTCGTGCCGCTGGCCACTTTTGGCCAACTCGCGAGCGCACTTTAAAAACGAATTTGCGAGTAATTAAAAGCAAAGGATCCGGCCAGGACGAAAGGCGAGGGCCAAGGAATACCTAAACGATTTGTCTACGACAGCAAATAAAAGGCTTTAACAACTGGGGCAGCATTTGAACCCGAGAGTCCCAAAAACCAAAAGCGGGGACCAACTTGCAACAAGCTCGTGACGCTGGCTCGTTACATTCTCGCTTTTACGACGCGCCCACAAAAAGGGGGTGGGCGTGGCCATAAACCTAGGCATAGAAATGGTAAATGAATGGCAATGGACGTTGGACGTTGGACGACCAAAAGAAAAGCATAAAAAATTATCTACATTTAATGGCGAGCCTTAAAAATTAGCGAGAAATGCTCAAATTAAACATAAAACTGAGCATGGCCCAAAAGCGTGCGATGGCGGGAGGTCACGGCGGGGGCTCGGGAAGGATGATGGCTGGACGACGGAGGCAGGACGGACTCGGAGTTTTTGTGGACATGCGTCTGGCGGAAACATCAAAATGACATCCATTAACACACCTATTAATCACAAAAAATAGAAAGCCGAGCCAAACCGAGCGTAAACGACAGGCCAACGGAGAAGCCTTCACATTCCCAGTTGATTTTGCACTAGGAAAAAATCTAATAAATACTAGAGAGCGTATTAAATAATATTTTGAATAAAATTTCATTAATTTAAGGCGGAAAAAAGTTTAATTATTATTTTTTTAATCTCTACGAATTCAATAATTTTAAAAAAGCTAAAAAAATTTTATAAACTTTGCCTCAGTGCATTTCCTAGTCCAAGTCCCCGTCATAAACGCTGAGACACTGTGCTAAAAAGTAGGCAATGCCACAACATTACGGCCAGGTGACAAAAAATAAAGAGAAAAACAAAAATAAAAAGAAATGAAAAAAATGAACCCCTAATAGAAAATAGCTGAAGCAGCCCACAGGGGCAGTGGCGGTCACACAACCAACTAAATAGCAAAAAATGTAGAATAAAAATGTCAAAAAATGTGACAGCCGACGCGTCGACAAAGCCAAAGTTCCTGAGAGAGGGGAAAGGGAGTTTCAAATCGGGTTTCGGCCATGGGCCCGGAGGTTCGGCAGGGGTTTAGCTTTGGGTCTGTGTCGCCGTCGTCGACGACGACGCCACCATAAAAACCCGCAAAGTGGGTGGTGATGGCCAATTAAGTTAACGACGGACGGCGGAGCGGAGCGGCACTGGGCGCTAACTTTGCGGTCGAGCCACCACTGGCTAATGTGGCCAGCAGGCAGGCAGGACGGACACCACCCTGGTCTTGCCCCTAACCTATTGTAATCTAAAACGTTCATTGGCCAGGTTGGCAAATGGAGCGGGCCCAAGGATCCGGCTTCCTTCCGTCCTTCCTTCCTCCATGGCTTTCCTCTGCGTCACTCGTATTTTCCTGCAAGCGTTGTCGCCTTCAACCATCCATCCGGTTGTGGTGCCACTTTGATGACTATGGCAATGGCGATGGCGATGGCGTTGGTGGTGCGACGACCATCGACTCCACGGGTCGTGTGCGCTTGACTGGCAGATCAAGAGACAGGTGACTGAACCAATTAACAAAGAGCCCCAGCCAGCCAGCCACCAAAAACTTGACAAAAAAACAAAGAACGAACACGGCCAAAAGTGAATGGGGGTAACAAAAAAAAGAAGAGAAAATGTGAAAATAGCTGCAGGTGACGGGACGGCGACTAGAAATTAGCCCACATTTTTTCGAGAAGCAGCTGTGGCCGCCTCTGAAAACCTAACCTCCAAGCAAACCAGTCAAGCAGTCGGGCAGCCATGGCGTATACGTAATATATACAATGTAAATAGACGCCAGAGCCAAATGTCTCGCAAGTTGCAAATTAATTTCTCCCAGGAATGGCCACGAAAACAGCTCTGGGAAATATATGGGTGAGGTAAGGGAGTTCTCTCCACCACGAAGGAGTGGGAGAGGGGTGGCGGGTGCAAAAAACACTTTGGTAGTGGGCCCGTGAGCTCATAATCACCATCGTCATCGTGGTCATTACGAGAATGATGATAATGATGATGGGGAGCTTCGCTACTCTCTATCTCTCTCTTCGTCATCATTGCGGTTGTCACAGCATATTCCATTAGCAATTATGAATATGGAATAGCTAAGAAGGAGACCGTGACTAGTCCTGATGCTGCTCCAGCTCCTTCTGCTGCTTTGCTCTCCCAGTAATCTCCGTCCCTTTCGGCAGCGACTACTTAAGCCGAGCCAACGATGCCGTTAAGTGCTGTATTCCTAAGGCGGCCAACATTTTGGGCCACGTTTGATGTGAGGCCCTACAGTTATGTTTTTTTTTACTTGTGTTTTTTTGTATACACATAGAAAAATATAGGGATTTTTGAAAAGGTTTAAATTGGTCTGGAATTAATTGCTTCCATTGGGATAATAATAGATCAGCAATTGCAAAGCTCTGATTATTATGTTAAACCTTCGATAGTTTAGCTAATTTTTATTTCTAAAGACACAATTTAGTTTGTGTAATGAATAATTACCTAAAACAATTCCCAATTTTACAAGAAAAACCTTCAAAAAACTCCACTTTAAACTCCCAAATAAGAAAAACCCCACTTAAAGAATACACAACCTCTTTTATGCTCAGTGGCAGAGGTAAGTTCGCGTTTCGTGCAAAATACAGCGACAATTGGTAGTGTGTTTTGTGGGCCGTAAAAGCAACAAAGCTGCACTTGTCCTAAGAGGTTTTTAAGAGCGCGAAACATGTGCGGCACAGCTTAAAAACCTGAATTTCATGGCGGCCATAACGACAAACAAATAGGCAAACAAAGAGAAAACGAAGAAAAAAAGGGCCAGCTCCTCGAAGCCTTGAAGTGATCCTTGCCGGTTCCGTGACAGTGATCACTGAAAACGGCCTGAAAGTTGTCAAACAAAGCACTCAAACACACAAAAACACAGAGGACACATTGAGACAACAACCGGAAAATGGGTTTTCAAGCAAATTATCTGCCTGCCAGGCGACGAGGCCAGCACAGACCAAAGACCGAAAGAGCAGCCAACAACAACGGCTCTAAACAGTTTCAATTTCAGTTTTGGCAGGATGTGTGTCTGTCTGAGACTGTGTTGTGTGTGTGAGAGAGAGGGTGAGGGCAGGACCACAACGAGCCGGGACTGCACATATGACAAATATGCATAGACATTGTCTATTGCCACACGCTTGCGGGCTGTCTTTGTCCGCTCCTCCTGACCGAGGCTCCTGCTCCTGCTGTTGTTCGTCGTGCCTCGTCCTGTCATGCAAGGATGGCCCGCCTGCACTGAAAATTTATGTGGCCTTAATTGTATAGGAGTAGAAGCATTTTCTTAACAATTAATTGGAAAATTGGGGATTAGAAATATCTTATCAAAGTATTTAAAAGTTTGCCACCAAATATTGGGACCTTGGTCCTTGCTGCGGCAATATTTTTCATAGCCCTTTTTTTGGCTCACTTTAAGGTAATTTCTGTAATGATTTCTCCTTGTGCATTTTAGACATTTGGCTGAGTGAATGTGATGGAATGGTTGGACGCTTCTTTGGGCCACACCACACCACACCGCACCGCCACTGCACCGTACCAAACCGAAGCGAACAGGCACCGCTGGCGACTGTGGATAGTGCCAAATTATGGTGCTTGTGGTTTTCAGTTGCGAAACGCGAAATTTGCTTTATGACGACCGATCCGATCGGAGTATGGAGGCCTGCAGACTGCTGGCTGCTGGCTGCCTCCTGGCTGCAGGATGGTTTAGCATGGCAGCTAGTCATAGCCTCATGTCTCGGCCTCGGCGTGTAATCCCTGTCTGTCTCTGTGTCTGCGTGTTATTTGATACGGTAATCATGTGACAAATATGCTGCCACTGCTGCCTGCTTCCTGGCGGTGCAGCAGAATCTGCTTTTGCCGCTTTGATTATGCGCATTAATGAGCCGCAGAAAGAGAGATGTTTCCAGAGATATATGTATATAGAGGGAGGAGGAGGACAGAGGGAACCATTTGCATTTGCTCTTCATTAGCCGGCTCTGAAAGCGCTTTGATTGTGTTTGTCCTGCCAGAATGACACATCATGTGTATGTGCGTTGGGGGTCAGTGTGTGTGGTAGCTGATGGAAAGCGGCTTTTCGGCGGAAATGCATTTAACAAGAAATCCGCTTTAAAGGTGCATCGCCCCGACTATAAGTCCCATAATTAGCCTTATTTGTATGTGTGTATGTTTCAACACACTGATCGCTTTTCACGTTTTCCCTTTGGCCAGAGTTTTCCCTGCTGTCTGTCATATGCATTTTATTAATGCAACTAGACGGGCACTGGGAGAAAATTTATCGAGGTCGCTATGAAGGAAAATTCAGAGAGTGGAAATTAATAAAGATATTAAAACCTTTTGCGGAAATTTACAGTTTAAATAAGGAAAGTAATACCAGAGAATGTCTAGTCTATTTCCAGGAGACCCTCAAGAAAATTATATATTATATTATGATATAATTATAATTATAATTGCTTATGATTTTTGCCAAGTGAACATGAGCCCCACAAAAGTCAGGGCAGCCAAATGACCGCTGCATTGTTGCAGGACTTCTCTCGGGTAACCCCTTTTTCCGAATTATTCCCCGCACTTTTCCGCCGGCCTGGTGATGAGCGAGGACAGCCGGCATAATGGACAGCAGCAGGCAGGCCCAACAAAAACGGAAATGACCAAGGAAAAAACAGGCAAAAGCACACACACACACACACGGGGGCCATAAAAACACACATACACTGGAAAATTCGCTGTAATGACCAACATACACACACGGGGCGAACAAATTGGAGGAGGTCCGCCATTTGTAACTGCATTTATATTGAAGCGACCGCATCTGTTGCGGTTATGTTGTATGTTGTATGCAAAAATGCATTTTCGCGCACAGATAAACATACAAAACTGTTGATGATGGGCGAGTGAACCCGTGGCTTGGACTTTGTGTGTTAAGGGAAACACCCCCGCGGCCCCAGCGGGTGTCCTCTGTGTCTGTGTGTGTTTTTTTTTCTCGCCCATTTCCGCCAGGAGAGCTCGTGCTGTGCTTCCGGTTTATTAATGTTTTTGCGAAGCAGCACCATATATAAATTTTTTTTTGTTTGCAACGCCTCTTCTTTGGGCAATTAAATTATTGAAAGAGTCCCTCTTGCGGGACTGATCCATTTAATTTGCTAGAAAAAATCCCTTTTGTGTGTGCAATATTCATAATTGCCATTAAATATAATGCAACATTGATGACGATGATGACGATGATGATGGCCGATGACATGGCTAATGAAGGGCGGTCATGAATAATTCGCCTCGCATTTTGGCAATGAAATTTGTGAAATTTAAATTGATATTAAACCGAGAGTGGGCCAAGTGCCAATGATAAATGAGAAGGAGCGTAGACAAAAGGTATATGGTCGCCGCTTCTGGCGGAGGAGGATTTTACGGATTGAGTGAACCGGAAGTGTTGACCCGTGACACTAACGAGAGTGGGGCAGAAAAAATCCTCGAATCCGATGAGAGAGAGATGACGGATGACACGACCACATAAAAGAATCAAGCCAGACGACGACGAGCGACCAGAACAAATATCTGTGCATGCGGGGAATAGGTGACAGAAGGAATGACGCCATGATTCATTGACGATGGGGTCCACGACAACGTTTGACAGTCATCGCTTGTCCATCCCTTTTCCTTGTAATTTTTTTGGGATATTTCTTTTTTATCGGAAAAGCTCACAAATATTTGTTGGAAATCAACAAATCAACGGGCCAGAAGGAGGAAACTTTTTGGCCATGTGCAAAGTGAAGTGGAAATTTTTGCATAAATCAAAGTTAAAAGTGTTAACACACAAAAAAAAAATGCTCTAAAGGGTTGAGTGAAAATTGAATTTTACAAATTTTCCCCCAGCTTCTCAACGGAGTTTTCCTCTGTATTTTTTTTCTCCACCTTCCTTCCCTTGGATTTTTCCGTTTGCTATCCCTTACTTTCCCTATCGCCCAGCTACGTATTTACTTGTTGGCTTTTGCCCCTTTTGTTTGCCATTGCACAGAAAACGCCTTTGGGCGAATTTTTGGCTGTTTGTTGGTTTTCAAATTTGCGGTAAATCGGAAACGCGCCGTAAGTTAAATGAACTCGCCCCCGCCTTGTCTCTTCGAAGTACCGCAGGACAGACCGGACGTGAACCCAGGAATCATACACTGCAGATATGAAAAATATTATTTTAAAAATAATATAAACTTTGTTCAGAAGCTTTAAAAGTATCTGCTTTGTATGGTACTTTTAATTTTGTTAATCCCTTTACCTATTGAAAATTTTAACCAAAGCTTAAACAAACCTCTTTCTGAATTATTCCTTATTTTCTTATTTTTATTTACTATTTTCTACATCCACTTTTGGCAAGTGCATGAAAAAGGACGACGGCGTCGCATTGTAGAGACTCGTTTCCTAGTTGTCTTTCCGTTTCTTTGCATTTATTTACATGTTGCTCCCTGTTATTGTTCTTTATTTTTATTTATCCTTTTTTTTTGCAATTTGTTTTCATAGGATTGCTGCCGGCTGCCGGCTGTCGGGGTTGTTAATCAGTGACCTGAGACCAAGGAGCTTTGATTTCTTTTTTTTGCCTCCTTTTTCATTTCGAAGACCTAGACAAATTTGCTTAATTGCGTATAATTTGTGGCGAGAAAGGTCGACCCCAAAAACCGCATAGAAATGAATATAATAAAAATTAAATTTGAAAAAGGATTCGGTAAAGTATATAATATATATGAACTCAGTCAAGTGGAGACCCAAATAAAATCACATTTGGCCGCACATGCATTCTGCGCTATGAATTATCAGCGACGGATTAGAAGAGCCAGCAGCAAAAGCCCTACAAAAAAAATCGAGCGGGGCTTCCCTCTTTTGATGGAAATTATGAATGGGAAAACTGGGTGGAAAAATAAATCTGCTTGGAATTGAATTCGAGCGACAACAAGGAGCTCCTCTTTTCTAAAAAATGTGTGCGTGTGTCTGTGAGTGGGGGATCCACTGAAATTGCAGATAAATTTATTGAAAATGATTGTGAAAACGAGTGCCAGGACCAAAACCCAACCCCTTGGATCATCTTTACCCCTTTGGCAGACAGAGCAAACATTGTTAGCCCCAGAAGGACACTAAAAAAATATTCGTAAACTTTAAGGAGGGTTTTAGGGGGGTTTTTTGTTTTCTATGAGATTTAAGGGGGTTCTTAGAGAATTTTCGAAAGTTTTTAGAGATTCTTTTAGAGGTTTCTTTATTGTTTCAAAATAATTCCCCAAATTTTTAATCATTTCTCCTAGCCTGCAACTTTTCCCAGTGCATCATCATTCACTTTGGGACGATGCTTGTGTATCGTTCCCTAGATGCAAGATGAGGAAAAATATTGATGATTTGGCAAATGTGTATTGAAAAGGTAAAAGCTATTGAATTGCCAGTGCAGCAGCAGCAACTATACTTTGCATGTTAGCTCATAAATAAACTCATGTGGAGCCTGAACACGAAAAACCTATTAGTAACTGGAGCAATTGTTGCATCCACAAAAAATAAACATTTTTTCCCCAGAAATGATGCTAAGGTTTTTAGCGAGTTTTAAATTTCAGCAATTTGGGATTAAAATTCGCCACATTAAGCGAAAACAAAACGTCAGCAGTGAAGAGTAAGTAGCAAACAGTGGCAAAAACAAGAAGCGAAATTAATCTAAAAAACTTTTTAATGCGCTTTTAAATGATGAAGCTGAAGGGGGGGAGCGAGCAACAGTACTCAGGGTTTCCCTGCATTTTCCTGGCATTTCCTCGCCTGCTCCAATGGCTATTCATAACGGAAAGTATGCGAGTCGCAGGAGGAGGAGAAGGATGGTTTGGAGGTGGAAAAGCGGTGGGAAACTATCATTGCCGCTGTCGCTGGCTGTGCTGCAAATTACAAGACCCGACCCGGGACCTGCTGCGTTGCAATCTCAACTCGGTGTTTTCCCCGGCATTTTCTCTCTCGGTCCCCGCCAAACGAGAGATTGTGTTGTGGCAACCTGTTGCGAGGACCTCCTCCTTGCTTTAATTTTTGCAAATTTAAAAGCAAAAAAAAAACCCCAGTGAGGGGTTTGAAGGGAAGCGCACAATTAAGTTTTAAGTTGGTGAAATTAAATGAAAACAGTGGGAATATTGAAATTGATGCAAACTTAATAGAGGAGAGGGGGCGTGGCTGGCAAACAAAGGGATCGCTTGATTAAAGTTTGCACTCCCCCGCAAACCCTGCGCCATGGTAAAAATGCTATTTACCTTTTAATTTTCATGGCATAAATCCTGAAACTCGGAACTAGAAGCAAGTCAGTTACAGCAATTCATTAGCATCTGATGGAAAATTTTGCAGGGTAGGAATTGGGCCCCGGAAAATGGGTTTTTCGGTGGCTAAACTTTCTCTGCGGCAGAGCCGAGTAGAATTTGGAGAATTCATTGAAATGTTTGAGCAACTTTCGGTTTGCCAGCTGCTAATTGTGTAACTTGTCAGGGAGTCAGAGGGTCGAGAGTAACTTTTCGCAGGCAGAGGCACAGGGCACAAGGCCTGGCAGACATTTAATTAGTGGGTTTTTGTGTCAATGTGCCCAGAAATAGGAATAGGAAAATATTATTTCCCTACTGTCACAAAAGCTGGCATTTATAGTAAATTTATAAGTATGCGAAATTGTATAAAATATTCCATAGCTAAGCTATTACACTTTATTCAAATTTCATTAATAAATATTTTGAAGGATTAAGAGTTTCATAGAATCTTGTTTCAATCTAATTTTTAGGGACTTTACTTGTCTCATTATACTCCTCTTTACATCATAGGAAGTACAATATCCTTTCAATAAATCATCCAGAAACACTTAAATATTCCAGGTGAATATTTTTCGCTGTGCATTCTTAATGACTCGCTGTTCTTAAGAGCTTAGCGACAGATTTTCGGTGGATGCCTCAGTTGCTGACGATAATTTCGAGCACTTAGCAAAAATAGCAACTATTAAATATGCATAAACGGCGGAGCAGGTCGCGGAGCTATTAAATTGCCAACAAGTCGCACAAAAACACACACACCAGCAGCTCGTATCGCTTGTATGACACTTTAAACAAAGCTTTGCATACATTTGGGCCACATTTTGTCTGCTGCAGCGTCAGCTAGAAAACAAAAGCCACCGCACACAACACCGGAAATTCCTTTGGGCAGAGGAGCGGAGCCTTAAGCCAAAGTGAACGCGTGCTTGCCGCAATGTCACATAAATTTGCATATATGAAGGGCCGCTTGCTCTCTGTTTCTTGGGTGTGTGTGTGTGGCTCTGTTGGCTAAGTAAACTGGCGCGATGCTGCTGCTTCTACTTCTGCTGCTGCTGGTGGTAACAAAAACGCTTTTAAAATATGCCGACGCGACACCTTCAGTAAATTTTATACGCTCTGCCTGGTGCCTGCCTGCAGCTTAAATATTTACAGACAAAGACGTGCTGGCATATGATAATAAAATCTTTATTTAATTGTAAAAATTGCGCCCAAAACGAACTAGCTCTCTCCCTCTCTGTCTCTTGGTCTGTGGTGGTAATAAAAATGAACTTAATTTTAATTAAAATGCATGAAAAGTGCGTGTTGAGGGGGGCTGGATGGCAAATAACACACAAAAGCTGCTGAATCGTAAAGTATATGCACATATGAGAGCGTCGGCTGACTGATGCTCTTTTAATTTAAATTGTTAACCCTTTTTGCTTCATGCGTGTCCTTCTGCCACCGATGGGTGTCAAATTATAGGCCATAATTGTCAATATTTGCGTCTGTTTATGACCGTTGGAAAAGTGGTAATACGGCGGCCATGCATAAAATCTAATAATTACCAAAAAGCCAAGAGTCATCGTGCCCCTTTTGCATGCTAATCAAGTTTTAAAGCGCAAATAAGCAGGCTTTGGTTTTATTTGCGCCTTTATTTGGTACACAAACAAAAATAAATTTAAGTTTTCAATGAGAAATAATCAACATTTCTCACTGAGATACCTTTAAAGATTTAAGAATGTTTCCTTTTGGTTTAAAGTGTCAGCAAACCTTTATTTTCTTTATCTTTTCCTGCCCTAAGTATACTGAATAATTTAGGAAAAGCTATAAAGGACACTTTTTTTGCCGTGTATGTGGCATGTCCTCCTGCTTTTGTTGTTATCTAAAAAATTTATGACAGCTGCCGCACCACAACGAGCTTAATGCGTGCGAACAGCTGCCGTGGCACGCGTTCTTTGGTTGCCTCAAAAATTGCGGCCCCGCAACAAATCCGGCAATGGGGGAGGAAAGGGAAATAGCTGGGAGCAGGGGGCAATGGACGAAATCCTTTTAAAAAACAATTTATGCCGACATTGCCAGAGAGCCGAGTAGGATGCTACCTTTTTCGTCAGGGTGTTTAACAAAGTGCTAATTTAAAAAGTTCGCCAGCAGCTACAATGGTCTGGGATCTGGGTGGGCGAGTGCCGAGCCGCAACAAAGTAGGAAAATAGCAAAAATTGCTAATTAAAAATTTATATGAAGTTGGCAGTAATAGCATTTTTAATTATAGCCAACTCATGCGGCAGGAACACAGCAGAGCAAAACCAGTAACGGAAGTGCGGCATAAACATTTTTGAGGTCGTGGCGCCAGGCCCTTTTGTTGTTTCGCCTCTGCCGTTCCTGTTGCAACTTCGATTTGGCCCACAAAAAGGTGCAGGTGGTGGTGGTGGCGAAGGCGAAGCTAAGAGCAGATTGTTAATTAAATTCGTAATCTAGGCATCAGAGGAATTTGCTCAAAAATATGTGTGTGCCGTAGCAAAACAAGGCTCAAATAAAGTCGAGAAAATTCCAGCAACAACTGCATTTGACGTCAAAGGATTTGCCCCTTCATACGTATGCACTTAATGAAAACTTCATTTGAAATATTCATAGATTCATAAATAGCCATAAGCTAGCCGGGGTCAGGTAGCAAAAATGCCAAAACAATAAATGTGAATGAAGCCGGAAGAATGCATCCTTTCTTTGCCATTGTTTCGATCCCTAAAAGAGAAGCCTTTTGCATGCAAATAACAATTAATTTATTGTTTGCCTACTGAATAATTTTTGTGTTCTTTTTTTGTTTTATTCCTTTCTTTTCTTATGCGCTCTTGAGTGTTATTTTGTGTATTGATTTGTCTTATTTAAGACTGGCTTTTAAAGCCGCAGACCGACAGCGCCAAGTCAGCCGACTTCAGCCAGACTGTTGCTGAAGTTCAATTCGAAACTTTTGTCAAATTAATTAATTAAACTACACTACAGCGGTGGCAATGGCAATGGCAGTGGCTGTGGCACTGGCATTAATAATTGAAAGGCGTCCGGTTGAAGTCGTCACTTTGTCCAGGACATGGCCCGAAAGTCCGCAAAAACAAACAACTGAATGCGGCGCAGGGCCAAGTATTGCGAAAGTTGTAAAGTTCAACGGGCAGCGAACAACGTAGTAGAACTTTTGTAGGCCGACTTTTTCCTCGACTTTATTCCCCCTTCCTCAACTTTTCTCGGGCCTTTGCTGTCTGCGCCTCGTAAAAGTTCCTAGAACAGCCTTTAAGATCTGTCTTTAAAAGCGTTTAGTGGGGCGGCCGGCTCTTCCGTTTCAATTTTGAGGCGCATAAAAATCAACGCCACAGCCTAATTAGTGCTGGGTTGTTTGGTCCTTCCTTCTTCCTTCCCTGTGGCAGGGTGACTAAACAGAAAATATAAACACAACCCACCCACCTACTACCACCCAGTCTTGGCAAATAGTTGAAAAGTTGTGAGCTATCATTTTCGCATTGGGTGAGATGTTTCGCCTTTGTCGGGTTATGAATACGCGGTTTTTATGTGCACGGCAAGAAAGGATCTTGAAGGATTATCAGGAAGAGTTTTAGGAGTTTTTCTATTAATTTATAGTATTTATCAAGTAATAATAACTACCGAATGTCAGACGTGGAAGAAAAGTTAAAGATAACTGCTGGGTAGTATGGAAAACCAATGTGTTTAGGCCTCTCTCCCTTGATTAAGACAAGATTTGTTTTAGTTTCTATTCTTTTTTCAATTAATAATTATTGATTCCCAGCAGCACTAACCCATTTTATATTTCTAAAAATGTAGCTAAATGATTTTCGAGATTATTTCTTAGCGTGTACTTCAAAAATCAACTGATAGAGAGCTTGGCAAAAGTTTTTACCAAGCGGGATGATAAGCGCATTTACATGTTTATCAAGTCAAGGGAGCTGAGAACAGAGTCCTGAAGTCCTGGAGCCCCCCAGGCAGGACGCACTTCAAGTCATTAGGCAAGTAACTAACCTTTTGTTTATGGCTGCTGAATTTCTATAATAACAATTATGGAAATTAGCCGGGGCTACGCGGCTGCTAGCTTACGAAGAGCGGGCGGCTACGCTGCCAGCGGTTGGTTGCCATTGTTTTCGCGGCTAATTAGGTTTGTGCCAAATAGGCAGAAAAGACGCTACTCACTGCAAATATGCCTTGAAATTAAATTAGTGTAGCATACTTGAGGGCGTGCTGCTGCCGCTGCTGCCGCTGACAGGCCTTCTGTAGTCCTCGACCCGCAATGGAAGTGGACATGGAGTGGAGTGGAGTGGAATTTGTCGGTCTTTCTACTTACTAATTGAGCCGGCATTTGGCCATAATCTTGTGGGTAACTCACCTGTAAATAAAAGGGAGAGAGAAGAGAGAGAGGAGAGACAATTTGATTAGCATGTTGAATTTGCTTTATTGCAATTGGTTTTGTCAAATCTTTTGAGCAATCAAATCTAATTAAGCCCGGTCCCTAATCACTTTTTGTGGTCATCTTCATCGACAAGTGTGGTGGTCAGATTTGTGTGGGGTCGTAAGGGGATAATATCTTCACTTCAATTGTCAATAATATATATATATGGTTCATGTATTGTATATTGAGTCATTAATTATGGAACTTAATTAGCAAAGGCGATAAAAAGTAAAGTGCTGCCTGCCTGCGTTGTTTGTGTGCTCGTATTGTAATGGTCAAATAAATCCCTTTTAATTAAGAGATAAACAGAAGCAATTAAATTATTAATTATTGCCCCGCCAACAAACATTCACACACCCAGCGCATTTGCATAGAAAATACTGCAGGCTTCAATGGGGGAGAAATATGGGGGAAAAAAACAGAACAGAACAGAAACATTCGCTAATCCTTATGCATATGGAAATCAATAATACGCCTGGCTTGTAAGCTGCTAATTGTTGCTAAATAAACAAGGCTCGCCGACTGGATGGCAACAAAAAAGGCCCATCAAATATTTATCAGCTGACAGAGAGGGGGAAAACAGCATCAGCAGGCGGTCAAGCGTTAACTTGTAAATAAATAATTTCCCCACAGTTCATAAATATAAATATACGTATATGTATGTATGTACATAAACGTAGTAATATCACACATCCGCCCGAAGGCTCTCGCTAATTTATCGATCATCATCCGTCAAGGCTTTTAGCGCCCTGCCAAATATGTTTGCACTAATTGATTTCCTCTTTTCCTCTTTCTCATTCCCCAAAACACACACAAACACACAGAGAACCAACTGAGAGTCCTGTCCCAGCGTGGCTAGTCCTGTCATCGATTTTGGCCAGCTAAATCACGCTGTGACAATTGCGTTTGGCAAATTTTCGCAATACAATTTTCCTGGTCGACCGCCAACAATGAAATTACGCATACGCCGGGTGTTCCATATTTCGTAATGCGATTTTGAGTGCAAAAATATGCATATGAATGACTGATCGATTCGTTGGAATATATTTTCTGTTTTTCATTTACAGCGGTTATATATTATGTGGATTTTGATGACAATACTATATTCTTGTTTTAATATGTCATTGATTTTTCGTAATAAATTTGGAAAATGGTAGAGAAATATGATGGTAAAAAAGGGAACTCTATTTAAATTATATTTTTATGCATTTAAAAAATAAATAAAATCCTTTTTATTAAATAGAACCTTTTTTTTAATATTTTACCAAAAGAAAACCCTTTGATTTCAACTTTTTGTTGAGTTTTTTTCCCTTCATAATGACGAGGACTTCTCTGTCCTGTTTGGCAGCTGATAAATCGCGGCTTATTAGCCAGGCTCTGACCAGCAAACGGGGCTAACCAACTCAAATGTCATTAAGGGGTTAAGGAAAATAGGGATGGGTATGTGTGGATGGATCTCTGTTCTGTTATGGAGTGAGAACGAAACCGAAACGCTGTTGTTGCTGTTGATGCCATTGTTTGTCTGGCTGACCCTTTGCATAATGAAAGTAACGTTGTGGCAGCCATTTTGCGGTTTGACAAATGTTGTGTCAAATTCGGCAACACAGCCGCAACACACACACACAGAGGCAGAGAGAGGAAGAGGGGTTGTGAGGCCAAACCGCCGGACAACTTTGTCAAATGCTAATGGACTCGACTTCAGAGCTTCTCTCCCTCAAACACAAAGAGCGAAAAATTAGCCAGGGCTGCTGCTCCACTCCACTCGAAAAGTGTGTCCTTGCAGGTGCATCCTTTCCCCTCTCTCAACTCTTTCAACTCTTGACAACAACGGTGAGCTGACCAAAGCAACCGCTGCTGTCGACAGCAACAATATCATCAGCGTCGCACACATGGCTGCAACATGAGCTGCATGAGCAGCAACATTAAAAAACATTAGACCAGAAATCACTTGGCAGAAACCACCTCGTTTGTTGCAGGTACACGGCAGGTGGTAGGTGTGCGAGTATGCGTGTGTGGGAGTGTGTCCCACTGCAACATCTGAATCCACAAAATGCGGCTTAGGCGCAGACTGATGATGATGTTGCTGCCTGTTAGCTGCTGCTGGATGCCTGTCTACCGCCGCCTGCTGCCAAAGCACTGGGAAAAAACTTGGACAGTTTTAGAGATTTTTAAACCTTAAAAAAAACTATCAAAACATAGGGAAAGCCTTTTGAAAAGATACCAGAAACGTTGTGATTCTAAAATCCTAAAATTAATTAATCAATAAAAATTCATTTCTGCAATCCCCACTTTAGATACCCCGAATTTCTAGCTGTGTATATGCTCCGCACTGCTTTTGGCCTGGCTTGTTGTCCTGGCAATGATTTGTTGGCATTTTCGCGGCTAGCACACACTAAGGGAATGAAGGCTGGCCGGCAGGCGCAGGGATGCAGGCGGATTCAGGAGCTAGCGAAAGGCTGGACTAGGAGGGCATCTCTACAGGCACCATCATCGTATTACCAAAAGTCGTGCCCCGTGCATCCCGGTCCCTGCTCCGACCTCGCCTGCCGACGTCCTGTGTAAATGTAATCCCGATGTTTTGGGTCTGGGCCCCGGCCACTTGCCAGTCACACACTCCATTTATTTTTCACTCCTTGACTCCTCTCGTGTGCAGTGGGGGGGGGAGGGGTTCAGGCCTCAAAATGCACTTTGCAACCGCAGCCGGGAATCGGGGAAGCTGGATTCATGGATACCGGATTCTGGAACGGAATTCTGGAATAGGAGCCAAGCTCTGCCTCGGCAATGCACTTTTTAGGCTAATGCTTTTTTGTTGCCGGCCTTGTTTGTTGCCACTTTCGAGGCACTTTACAGCAGCCAAGTTTCGGATCTCAACTCATTTGCATATTTGAGCGGGAAAAGGGCGGCATTGTAAGTTTTTGGCTGGCAGAAAATGTAAAAGTTTTCGCCAGCCAAGACTTTGCAGCTTAGAAATTAGTAAATATTTGCCGAGGCATTAGAAGCAACACTCGTCTGGCCAATGCCTAGACAGTTGTGCAAGACAAAGTAAAAAGAATAGAGAAAATTGTAAAACGAAATTACTGCTAAATATTTGTATAGAAATTATAGTAAACTTTTTGCATTGTTCGGCAGCTTCCGTTCGAATTCAACGGAATTGTCACGGCAACAAAAAGTCAACTCAAGTTGCGGCAATAAATTTGAATAAATTAAGATTGATTTGTTGTTTGCCCGACAGCAGCAGCAGCAGCGGCAGGAATATTATTATTATTTAAGCCGGTTTGAAAAGCTGTGGCAAATAAACAAAAATTCATAGTCAAACAATGAACAAAGCAAAACACACATAATATGCCAAAAATGTTTTCCCACAAACGCACACACACAGAAAGTACACAAAAGCCAAAAGCAAATTATTTAAATCAACAGAAGAAGCTCTGAAGCTGAAGCTGAAGCTGACGCTGTAGCTGAATCAGAATCAGAGTCACAGGACCAGAGAATATTGTCGAATAAAATGTGGCAAATGGTAAATATATATATATAAATATGTCTCTCTGCTTCTGCATATATGAAAAATGCCATGCCAGGACCATGGTTGGCATCCATCAACACATTCATCTTCTGGCCGACGAATCCGACGAGGTCCGGCGAGGACGACGACGACGACGACGACGATGGCGAGGAAACTTTCTGCCATGTATGTAAATTTTTGATTTGTGCCGAAAAATGCATAAATAACTGTTAATATTTAATATTGTTAACTTGTAAATTTTAAATGAAATACAACAGGGCAGGACCGGGTCACGCCAAGCCGACCAGCTCTTTTGCGGCTTGACTCCGAGCTGAATGCTGGCTGATGATTGTCCTAGGGTTTGCCCTTTTTGCCCTTTCCCCTTACTCCTCGCCTTGCAGTTGCAGTTATGAATTATGCAGTTTTTAACAAAAATCCCGCAGCAGCAGGATTTACACGGCTGGCTGGGTTGGCTCTCTTGACCCTTTTGTCCACAATGTCCTGGCAAAAGTTAAATTGTTTTTTGTTCTATTTTATTATGCTCATCATAAATTTTCCATGTGCTTGCATATGAGTTTTCTGCACTTTCAGAGTTGTAAAATTTTAGAAAATGACATTTGTCAGCTGCATAATCGGAATGAGAACAGAGCAGCCTGCTGATGGGATTTAAGCCCTTAATCGCATATGCAAAGCTGCTGTACGTCTCGTAATTAAAAAATGTAATACATCGAAGGGAGAGAGAACCTAAGTCCTTAAGTGCATTTCAATTAAATTGTGTATGACCGCCAACGCAATGTTTTCTGTAGCAGCTGCCACTGCATAAATCATCCATTCGCGGAATGCAATAAAAAAAACCTGCGGGAAAAGCGGGGAAAAGCCGTTCAATTTAAAACGTGTGGGACTCTCGCTGTGTCTCGAAAAAAATAGAAATATATTCTATTTCGCCGCTCGGCTGAACTGTGCAAATTTAAAACTTATAAGCACGCCAACTAGCAAACACCAAACACCAAAACCAGCTAACAGCAAACACAAAACAACAACACCAAACAACGAGGGCTCAATGCTGAGACGCACGCATATGGCCGAGAGCCTGCCCACACGGTTTGCCGGTTGGTTTTTCCAACGCCGTTCTGTTCTGGCCATGGCCAAAAGCCATAAAGTTTTTATTTATTTGCATTTGCTCACGTGTGCATGTTTAATTAAATTTGAAGCGCCTGAGAAGCCGCCATCGAGGCTCGGCTGGGGAATTATTTTTTTCGGTTACGGTTTTATTTATTTTCATTTATTTTCATTTTTTTTGCGGCGTTGTTTTGGCCAGCGAAAACAAAATATGTACATGCAAGGTGGAAACTGACTTTTACACATAAGAAAATAGCAATAGGGGGTTTTAAGAATGTTTGTAGATTAACTATAGTTATTAGGAAAAATATTACAATAGCTGAAAAAGCCACATATTTTCCTTAATTCATAGTTTGAAATCAATTTAAGATTTCTATCCTATTTCCTCTAATTCCTAAGCCACCAAAACTGATCACTTTTCTCTTCAAGTGCACTAAAAAAGCTATGTCTAACAGAAAAGTCGTATTCGTATGCCCGGCATATGATGCAGTTTACGTAACGAAAATTGAGTTGGACATGACCAAATTGCGGTTGGCTCGGGTTCGCTGCTCCGTTTTTGTTTTCCCAAAACTCTTTTTTGTTTGGCCATGTGGCCTGGTTGGCTGCTATCCTTCGTCCTTCCTGATGAGTGGGTGTGCGGATGGGGACGAAGGACTCGAAGGACAGCACGAAGGCGTGGCATGCAAATTGGAGCGTGACGTGCATTTCGTCAGCTCCTTTGATGCGCAATGGATCCCCGCCACCGAATCGGTGGTTTTTAGGCCCAGTTGCCAGTTCTAGTTCTTGTTTTTCCTTTTTTGTTTGGTTTGACTGGGCACTGGGCTCCCTCTGAGTTCTATTCCGGGTTCCGCGAAAGTAGAGCTCTTCCGTTTTTGACCCGTCAGCACAGAGAGGGGCATCCAAAAGTAGGCAACAGCTTCAGCTGACTTGACAAATGACAAATGACAAGCAGACGACAGGCGAAGGGAGACAGCTAAAATGCGTTAATTAAATTGTCTCAAACTGCTTGAATTCGTAGACAAGCTCAAAGGGGGAGTCTGAGCCACACATATGGGATGTATGTGTGCACTTGAGAAAATCCACAGGAAGTCACTAAGGATAATGCTACAAGCTTAATAAACTTCTCTTCTTCTTTTTAACTGAAAAAAAGTAGACAAATTACAAGCATATTTGTAAATTAATAAACTTAATTATTCTCTTCTACTTTTGTATATTTTTTCCAGAGTGTATTAACATTTGCTGACAGCTTGTTTAGCCTGCGAAGCTCATAAAATTTGCAACTTTGTTCTGGAGCGTGGAGATTTTTGTGTGTACAATTTATGCGCCTCATTAGTTGGGCGCAAAAGACAGAGACATAGGAGTCGCGGGTGGGGTACAGACACACACACATCATCATCATTAGTCACTGGTTGTGTGCGCCTAAAAATATGCCAAGCGTTTTGCATTCACTCAAAGGGCAGCCGCCGCCGCCGCCGACGACGACGACGACTGTCGCGCCCAGTTCAGTCAAATGAAATGGTTTCGACGATGTTTGACATATTTCAACACTTTAACAAACTGCTGGGCAACAAGGGTGGATCCCCAGCACACACACACACACGTGCTCCATCTCCTGTTGCTGATTCTACTGCAAAAATATGCTATATAAATATATATAGCGAGCATATGAATGTGGGCGAGACTCGTGCGAAGATTTTTCATATTTGGGGCCACATATTTCAACGCCACGCGAAGAGGTTGCTGCAGGAGCCGTGTCCTCGTGAGTTGTTGAAAGGGTTGAAGTGCCACACACACACACATACACACACCCTCCGTACAGCCCTGTCCTCCCGGAAAGAGAAAAGTAAAAGTGCGACTAAGACTCGGGCTCAGCCTGCTTCGCGCATTGATTTTGTTTTGCTTTCCCTTCTGCATTTTTGTACACTTGCCGAAAATTAGAGAATAAAGTTCATGGAAATTTAAAAAATTGTTTTCTGGGGCTACAAAGATTTATAGATCATTTTCCATTAATATCAACTAGTATTTCAGGGCTAATGTCAACATCATTCTTCTTTAAACATTCATTCAGGAAAAACCTTCTCCTATATTTATTTCTATACATTTTATAAGTATTAAAATTGAAATCAAAAATCTTTCTAAGCAAGAAAAAGCCGAATCCGACTTCAATTTTGATAATTCTTTTGATACAAATTATCTTGTCCGATTTTTGAATAAAAATTCTTTATAAATTATTTAAAATAATAATTTTAAACCATTGTTTTCTCGCCATGCTTTGTTGTTGGCTTTCCTTCTTGGACCCATCATCGTGGGCTGCGCTCTCATTCATTTCATTTTCCCCGCCTGCGTTTTATTTTATTTTATGCCTTGCTTTTTATTTTCCAGCTCTGTCTGCCGTTGAGGCTCACACAGTCTGTGAGCTGCTTCTGGCATGGCTCTGCGTTTGCCTACTTTTTATGTGTTTTTATTTATTTGCGCCGCTTTGCAATTTCAAAAAGTGTTCGCACGGGCCAGGAAGGCAGGTGGATGGGACAGACTATGGGGGACAGGGAAGGACCAAAGGCTTAGCAGGATGGTCGTCTCCTTTTGCCATGGACTATTTCCGTGCCAAGATGAGGCTCGCGTGCTCGACTGCCTTATATTGCAAAGCGGGCATAATAAATATTTGACGCTTCATAAATCTTTAAAGAGTTGCCAAAAGCAACAGCAGCAGTTCGTGCCTTGTGTATCCTGGAGCAAGGATTCTGGTTGCTTGTGCTGCCTGGAGCCTGGATCCATTCTAGAGCCTTAATGGATTTGCTACTTTTCGCCGCTCTACGTTTATGCTAATGACTTTGCCACTGCAATTGGAAGCGGCTGCTGCTGCGCAAATTTGACAACAAACTCAGAGGGGGAAGGGAGGAGCATGGATGGATGGAGCTGCGAGGAAAGGCCACTTGGGAAACCCTTGCAAATTGCATGAAGAGAGGATGCCTACTACGAAAATCTTGGCCACAATTTTCACTTGCACTTTGGAGGTTGGATGTTTTGGGAGGCTGGAGAGCTTCGAGGGTTTTCAGCTTTCTCGGGTGTTGGGTTGTGGGGGGTGGGGGGTCTGTAGCCATTTTTGATTTCCCCAATGATTTGCATTAACATTTTTAGCACCACGCAGGAGAAGCAGCTTCCGTTGATCGTTCGGCAGGAGCAGCTCACCTTCGACCTTATTCACCCCACCCCACAACCTCATATACCACACTCACACACTCATACGAGCGCAAATACGCAAATACACACAGACAACGGTCAATCGATGAAGCGTAAGCACATTATGCGGGTTAGTTGGGAAACAGGGGTTAAGGCGGGTCGCGACGGGTTAAGGCCGCCTTGCCTCGGAGCGCACACAAATGAACTATTGTTTATAAACTCCCACCGACCGACCCGGAAAACGGTATTGGGGCCCCGGTTTCAGTTTACGGATTTGGATTCTGATTCAACTTCACACACACACACCCCGCTCATGTTGCTCTCGCTTTTTGTTTTGGCCTCAAGAGCCCGCTGGGCATTTCGAATTTTCTTCATTCGGATATTATGTAATTAAGACCCCATGCAAATGCATAGCTCAGGCGGCAGGCACTGAGAGAAATACATATCTTCAATTTTAAATTTAATAAAAAGAAAAGAGATCAAGAGATAAATATAATATTTAATTATAAGGGAAACTAGTTCACATTACCCTTAAAACTTTAATTTTGTGGACAATAAACTTGGTTTAAATCCCATTGGAACTCTAAAATTTTAAAGCATACTTGTAGACCTTTTTTAATTGGTTTTTAGAACCCTTACTACCTCTTTCACAACTTTAAATAACCTAAAATGCGGGTAGTTTCTTTCGAAATTCCACTTTTTCACAGTGCACCTATCTCCGCCTGCCAGCCAGCTTCCTTTACGCTCCAACCCCTTCACATACATTCATCTGAATGCGGGGTTCTTCTGCAGTTCGTCGTCATCGTAGCCGGCGACCCAGTTCATTTAAATTTGGCGCCGAGCCAAGTCAAGGCAGCGAGCCAAGCAATGAGCATTAAAGTTATGCTCATAGTTGGGAAAACTGGGGGCCAGGAAAGACGGCTCGAGGGGAGAAGCTCAGGAGGAGGTGTGTGCCCGTCCAGGCGTTGCTTGTAGCTTTGTTTGTTGTTAAGTGTGTTAACAGGGTTTATGCTACACACACACATGCCCATACACACAGCCGTGGTCGTAATTATAGCATTAAATAGGCTTTATTTAATGTAGGCAAAATAAATAATAAAGTTGTATAGATTTTTGTATTATTTAAACTATTGCAAACCTCGGAAATAAGTATTAGCAATTGAAGAATATTTTAAGTATTTTGAATACATTTTAAATTGTCTTCTTTAAGATATTGAACATAACATAAATATGTTCCTTTAAATCTTTTTAAAAAAAGATTTCTGCTCTACTCTAGCGAACTGTAATCATAGCATACTTGTGGGCACATTTATAATAAATCCTAATTCAAGAGGTTTTCCTTGCATCCTTGATTACGATTCCTAAAGATTGACTAAGAATTCTCACTAGTTTTGCTATTATTCTGAATGCAACTGTTTTTCAACAGGAGTGTTAGTACTCACACACACACATCCTTCGCCAGGATGCCTTTAGATCCCCGTCTACATGTGTGTCTTATTAGCGTTTCAGCTGTTGGCTTTAAAGTGGTCTCCGTGTCCTCTGTCGTGTGTTTTTGTGGTCGCTTTAAGATGACGCTCGCTATCGCCTTCACTGTTGTGGCTGTCGCCATTGTTGTAGCCTGACAACTTCCGACAGCCATCCATCCAACACATACACATACACATCCTCACGTAGGTACGTACATATATGTACACCTTGCCACCCCCAAAGGTGCAGCTATTATTATTTTTGTGAAATAAAAACCGCAATTACCTGAGAGTAAAATATATATGGCAGTGCGGAGCAAATATAAACCAGTGAGTGAGTGCGTTTGTGTTCTGGCGAGTGTGTGACATAAAGCAAACAATATGGCGACACGCAACACTAAACAGACGCAGGCCAAAAAGGCTCGAGGGGAAACGGCAGCAAACAGCAAGCGGCAAACAGCAAGGAGGTAGGGTGTTGAGGTTTTGGCCAAGTTCTTCTTCCCTCCTGCAATGTTGTGCAACATTGTTGCAACAACTCCGCCAGAGCGCCAGAGCGCGTCAACATTAGTCGCTTTAGTTGCAAAGTGTAAAATTAAATTATGCCAAAGCGTCCATGTGCGAGAAAGTGGAAAAACTAAAAAAGGAGAAGAGAGTTTTTCCCCACTAAGTAGCAGGGCTTATGGCACTGCAACAAAATATTAAAGCATACTTTTTGCAACAAATTAAATACTTTAAATATGAAATTGCATTTGTTTCTTTGCCCTTTTTATGTTTGCTACAGTGCAGGAAATATTTTTAATATATATTTCCGCATTTAAATTGCTAAGAAAATTATTAGGAAATTTAATCCCTTAAATATTTAATATTTCTTTGTGTGCATTTGCTATTAAGCGCAAAAATTGAGTAACTGCACGTGAATGAAAATGAAAACAAAGGGGAGTCGTCCTGCAGGATCCAACTTTCACGCTAAAAACTTTTGCATTTCTTAACTAGTCTTTGTTATTGTTTACTGTTTTATTTTCTCTTCCCCTCTCTTTCTCTGGCTCCCTCCTCGAAAATGCAGAAAATTAAATTGCCCTTCTCGCCCCCCTTTGGCGTAGGAAGCCAAAAAACACACCCAGCAGACAACACGCAGAGCCAAACAATAATTGAAATAAACACTTAAAAACTTTGACTGCAATAGCACTTTCCCTGTTTTTCCCCTGTTTTTCCACTTTGGTCTTTGCCATTTTTCCCTTTTTTGTTTGCTTTATCAAACTGGAAAATAGTTTGCCCGTGGCTGGCAGTTAAATTCCCCGAGACAGATTACACATTTTGGCAAAACAAAGAAACAGATAAATGCGCGTAGTTGTGATTTAGGATATAATTAAGTCATTGAAGCATTTAGGCAAAAGTCAAATGGCAAGGACATGCATTGAATTGGCCACAAAAGCAAGTTCGCTTGGGGACAAGTCCTTGTTTTTGTGGGCCAAGAGACCGCAGGCATTTGTTGTGTTTACATTTCGCACTCATTATGGCTTTAACCCCAGGGCCCATGTGTTTTCTAATCTAGACCAGCGAGTTTGTCAATGTCAGATTGACAAATGGCATCTCTTTAGCCACACACACACAACACACACATTGCTTAATTATTGCGTATAATTATGTGGGCTGAGCCTTAATCGGAAGGATCCTTTGAAAAAGCACATCCCTTTTAAAGCATAAATCGAATTTTCAGGTTATCCCTTTCGGCCTTTCTTAGACAAATTACAAATCCGTCATGTTACTCAGCCTTGCAATGTAGTCCTTAATTTTGGTAAATTCTTGTGGCTAAGATGTATTTTAGTAGAGATATTATGGAGTCTCAAAATAAATACAATTAAATACCTTACACACAGACTCTCATAAATTCTTGGCCATAATTTTCTTTCATCCCCTTTGACCCAGAGTCCTTAAAACCCTTTATCGAAATTAACCATCTCATTTTGTGTGCTCCAAATCGGTCACGGTCACTTGGCCTGCTTTTGTGACATTTCCTTTGGGCTTTAACCAGCCTGAAAATAAGATTTTAATTTAGCCAAAAAAACAAAATTGTTGTTGTAACTGGCATTGTTGGTGGTTTCTATATTTTTTTATGCCATCGCCGCAGCAGCGAAAGCCTTGCTAATTAATTTGATATTTTTTTTCGTTCCTGCGTTGCTAAATAGCAAAAATTAATGCCAAGGAAACACATTGCGCCCTCGCTTTTCCGCTCGCGGTGGGCGTGTCCCGATAACAAGGCGCTCACAAATGGCTCGTAACATTTTGTTCCTCTTTCTGGGTCTTTTGTTCTTACTTTGTTTTTATGGACATTCCATGGGCTCAGGATAAAAAACGAAAAAAAAAGAAGGAGGCGGAAAAATTAATATCAATTTTCGAGCTTTGTCTAGGGCTAACAACCCTCTTTGTTGTTGCTGGCCATTGCTACTGCTACTGCTGCTGTTGACGTAGATTATAATCAAATGTATTCTGTTCCGTTCTGTGAATAATTTTCGTTGTTGTTTTTTTTTATACGCGCCTTGTGTGCGGTGTTTGTTGTAATATTTTTATTTTTTTTTATATTTTCATTGCGTGCCTTTGGGCGCTATGAATATATGTCCTTTCGGCCAGCTCCTGGCTATATTATATTAATAGCAATTACTCATAATTACTCGCTCTCTTTTTTTACGCTCTCTCTTTCTCTTTTCTCTTGCCGTGTGTCTGAGTATCCCTGCAATTAACTTGATTACAACAACAGTGACAGGAGCAGGAGCTTTCCCCCCCTCCCTGTCTAGGCACTGCACTGACCCATGAAAAGGACTGCTGATTGTAAAGGAGTGGAAAAGTGAAAAGCGAAAGGTTGGCAAGCACATGCTTATAAATCACAGAAGCTCCTTAAGCTGCTCCTGGATCTGGATCTATTTTTTCCTTTTTGGCTGGGGCTGGGCTTTCCTTTCGTTTTTCACTCAAATTCAGTTAACCGCCTCGAGGGTCTGAGAACAAGCCCTCGTCCTGTATCTGGGCAGGGCATCTCTCGAGTGCGCTACAAGTGAGGATATTATTTTTCGCTTTTCAGTGGCTCAAACACACACACTCTCAGACACACACCACCGATAATAGAACATTTGGCCGCAAGACAAATTATTTGGAGGCCAACATGAAAATAAGAAAAAGGAATGTGCACTTGGAAAAAATAATGGAAAAAGTTACATAGAATTTAAAGCCTTGCAGGGCCTTTTTTTAAATGGATTTTGAATTGTAATTAAAGCAATTAAATCTTTCAGTTAATAAAACTAATAAATGTTAAATTAATGTCCAGAAATTATTGACATTTCCTTCAAGTGTAGAGCACTCTCTTTACCTCTATTTCTGGGAGCGCCCCTCGGGGCGACAATCATCATCAGTGTCAGCAACAGGAGGCAGATCCGTTGGCTTTTGATTCCAGCGGCCAAAGCGCGTTATTCCAACTGAATCAGAATCCACCTACGCTGCTGCTGCTGGGCGTGTTTTTTCGTAATTGAAAAGCCGAAAGCCAAAAGCGAAAAGCGGCAAAACGCCAAAGCCGAGCCAAAGCCAAAGTGAAAACTCAGCTACAAGTGGCAACGAATGCCAGGATATATATGGTTAGACGAGCGAGTCAAGGACGCTGAGGTGCTCCTCTGCTGATTGACAACATATTCAAAGCCAAATCATCGACTAATGCCGGGTAACGACTGGCAATGGGAGGTGTGAGTGTGTCTGTGATGGTAGTGAAAATGTGCCAAGCTGTCGCGAAAATTAATTAACAAAATTGCGTTTTAAAAATGCGATGCTCCACAACCAACAAAAAAAAAGGTTGCAATTACTGTTATTATTAAAATATAAAGTGAGAATTTTATTTCAAACTTGATTTATTTTCTCTCCTGTGTATGGTTAATTTTTTTGTCTACCCCTTTTCATCCTTTGCTTTTTTTATTTTTTGTGAAAGGAAAATATTTTACTTTCCTTCGCACTTGACTTCACTTTGACTATGGGGTCATGTCGGGTAGAAAAGTGCACAAGACACGCAACAAGTCTTGGCCTGAACTTGGAACTTGGCCAAGCAGCAGCACCTTTGACGTGGCTTCTGGAAATTACCCTTTTTACGTGGCACATTAATTTCGAGCAGGTTCAGTGAGCACTCAACCCCAAAAAGTGTACAACCCACACACACATCCTTCACAAAACCGTAACGTCTTCTGACCCTTTTCCACATTTGACCAGTTCATTGAAGCGATTCAGATGTCAGGTCCTGGTTCTTTCTGTATAAACTACTGTATTGCCATGGCTGCCCTAAATGCCCCGCAAAATGGCATTAATGACTACCGTCGCTTTGATTTCGACTTACTGTACGTAGCAGCTGCCTCTTCTATCTTGCCAGCTATCTATCAGCCATCAGACAATCAGCTTCCTAGCTCCTACGGTCTTTATTCTAGATTTTTTCCCTTACCGGATTTGTCTCAATTGGTAAATGGAAGCCAATTAGTGGCCGTGTGGCCGGGCTTTGTGTGGCCAAGTGTTAAATTAATTACCTAATGGCTGCACTCTTGGCCCCGATGGTTGGTCGGTTGGTTGGTTGGTTTGATGGTGCAAAGTTTGCTTATTGAACTCTTAAATAAAATGCACATGCAACTCACTCGCACTATTTGCCATAGATATATCTGCTGCACGTCCTGTGTGTGTGTTGTTTGTGTTGACTTAATTATATTTGCAGTGAGGAAAAACGAAATTGCCGGTAATCAGAGCTCGAGAGTCGGTCGAGCCGAGAGCCAAGTGCTGCACAAATAGCCAGTTCAGTTCAGTTCAGGTCGGGGGTCGGTTTTGTTCGCTTTGGGTCACAGGTCAAATGGGGAGGAGAAGGCAGAAGTTAAGGCAAAAGGCAAAGTGAAGCTCCTGCCCATGACAATGGCTGAGCAAATATTAAACAGCCAGACAAACATGGTTGCAGTGGTGCACTGGCAAAAGTTAATGAAAATTATGAATAGACTGCCATTACTTTATCATTGAATTTAAATATTTAAATAAATATTTAATACAAACTGTAATAAAATCTAGTGAAAATTTTGTATTTATTATTTAATGGTATATAGTAATTTCGTTTATATTTTTCCAATAATATTTCCTTTCTGTGTGTGTGGTCAAGTCGAAGAAATCTTGACTGGGAAAATCCAGTTATAAAAATGGCCGGTCTAGAGCAGTCAATGCAACGAGACAACAAAAAACAGGAAGGAGGATGATCCCCAAACGTATACGTAGAAGGTTAGTGTGTGTGCGAGAAATGTAAACTTAAATATTTTATGGCATTCAGGCGGCAAACACAAAGGCGGTGGCACAACAAAAATATAAAATAAAAATAAAAAAAAATACCGAGAAAAAGAAGGAGGTGTAGTGATGCCAGGTAAGTGCCGGTCGCACTGAAATAAAATTGCATACTTTATGGCACAGGATGCGGCAAGAAGCTGGGGCTGCCAGGACTAAGAAGCGAGCACGAAGCAAGGAGTAAGGAGCCTTCGTCTGGCAGACGTCTTTGTCAGCAGGCAGGCAGGCTGTCCTGGCAGCGAAGAAATTCGATGAAATTTATTTACAGTTTAAAAAGTAGACAAGTGCCAAGGAGTGGAAAAGGATCCGACTCCGACTCCGGACTGCAATCGACTCTCGTGCGTGTCTGCCGGAGTTTATTTAAAATTCAATTATGGCACACAATTGCCGGTCTGCTTTCGGGCTGCTTGCCAGCCACCACAATGCCAAATGAAGCGGGTTATTTTTTGGCACAAATAAAAACCCCCAAGATACTTATGGGACAAATTGAAATTGTACTGCCTGCTGCCCTCCTGATCCTCCTAGTCGAATTTAAGTGTATTGAGAATAAGTATCGAAAGTGCTTACCAAATAGTTTAGTTTATATATATATTGTTCATCGATCCTTACCTGCAACAAAAGAGAAAAGAAAATAATTAGTTAGTTAGAGTGCTAAGCTCCTTGGCCTTTGCTTAAATCTAAAACATTTGACAATTACAACAATCTCTGGGTAATCTAGAGGCACACAACAATATATAATATATATATGTATATATCAAATTTCATACGACAAATACTAGAGAGGTGGGAGGGGGGTAAGGTAGGGTGGATTTTTCTTTTTTACTTTTTATTCACAAATCATAAATAACGCAATAAATCAAATTATGCAAAGAAGAGAGAGAGAAGGAGATGAAGCAAGGTAATCGAAAAAATATTTAACGAGCAATATAATTATTCTATGATACTCGTATAGATTTCCCTTAATTCATTTAATGATGCACCGTTTTCCAGGAAATTGCCAGGGATCATTTTTCAAGGTCTATTTTCGCCATCTAATTATAATTTATGTCACTGGCACACACACCGCCGCCTAGAGATGTCTGCCGGCGCTTATAATTTAAATATTCCCCCGGCTTTCGGTATCTGTTTCATCGTCGTCATCATCAGGACATCGTCAGGCACAGGAGCTTGTCATTGTGACACCCGAAATCTTGTTAAAGAAATCTCAATTATCAACTTTTATTGATTTGCATAGCAAGCGGAAAGCCCGGAAAATGGTAAACAAGCCTCACAGAGAGCTCTCAATGCTATTTACGCTCCATTTTCCCGCTTTGCCAGCGATACAAGACAGGGAGCACCAGCAGCAGCGGCAGCGGCAGAAAAAAAAATGCACGAAAACAATTACGATAAAAATGCGAACTCGGGGTCTACGTTCAGGTTCTGTATTCCCTTTTTTTTTGCTGTCTTCCCCCCGCCCGCTACAACTGCTGCTCTGCAGGATGAATGGGCTTTGGTTAGGTAACCTGCCATGCGACAAGCTTTGAGCACGGATAAAAGCAAATTATGATAACAATAAAGATTTAACTAGGGAGGAGTCCTCGGTCGGTCGGTCGTCGGTTGGTGGCTCAAGTGGATCGGATAGGAGGTTGGGTGCCCATCTCTCCTGTCAAGTGGCATTGCCATGGCCATGCCATTGAGGAATCGACGCCACAAAAGGACGGCAGCTAGATGCGAAGCAGGGACAATTTAAATAGACATTTATCTTGTGCCACACACACAGACACACTCGCACACCAGAACATATACCCACACATACACGTGCCGGTGCCTATAACAAAATTACAGCGAATGCGGCTGATCCATGACGATAATATGGGAATCCCCCACTTCGGCATTGATGATGCGAGCGAGGATACTGAATGGGAGGTTGGACCAACAGGCATTTTGGGGCGTTTGCCTACACAGCGGAATAATAATGGAAGCCAAATTGTGAGGTTGGAAATCACAAACTAAAAACCAAAACCCTATTGGATATATTTTACTAGAATATTTCATTTCATTAAATATTTTATTATATTCTTTCATAAACCTCTTATGTTTTAAATCAATTATTTCAGCTCCTATCTTAAAGATTTTAAAATGCTAATGATAATACCCAAAAATATGGAAATTATTTTTAGAAATTATTAATTATTATATTTAATAAATATAATATTTTATTTGCCATGTTCATCAATCATTAAATAAATTCTTGTATGGCCTAAAATATTAAAGCTTTATATATTTCCTTCAAATAAATATTCATTCAAAATTTAAAACCTTTTCAATTTCATTTGTTTTTTATCTCTGTAGCTCTTATATGTTTAATTTTATTTATGCAACAAGAACAACAACAACAACCGCAGAATTTCCTCACTTCCATTTTCATAGGCTTGCCTATTTCTACTTTTTGTTTTGTTTTCTTTTCGCTTCCTTTATTATTTTCTTTATAATTTTTTGGCTTGGCAAATGTTTTTCAAAGCATAAAAATACTTTTACATTAACTTGTTTCAACACACACACACACACTCACTCGTGGCGAGACTCAAACCAAAAGTTGTAGAACATTTTTGGGTTTGCTTTTAACGCTCAACGACTTTTGTGCCGAAGAAAAACAGCAAGTTGCTGCGGAAAACTCCGAGAAGCAGCAGCAGCAACGGCAACAACAGCAATAATAATCATAACAACAAAGCCGTGTGGCAAAGTGTGTGTTTATGTGCGGAATTCCCTTTCTTTACTTGGGCTGGGGGCTGGAAAAAAAGAAACCCCAAAGAAAGTTACCCTGTCTATCGGCTATATCAACATCATTTGCGTTAAGTGGAGAAAAAGCAAAAGGAACAAAAAAAAACTTGGAACATTTACGATTTGCCTAATGCGTTTGACTATCTATCAACCACAAAAAAAGGAAATACAACAAAAAAATTAAATAAAGAAACCCTGGCTAGCCTATTAAACTGCAATAAAGAAAATTCTTGGCTGGCTGCCAAAAATCGGAGTAAAGCAACAGTTAACCAGATTTTTGGCTCGCCTAATTGGCTGCCTGTTGTTTGTTGTTGTCTGCCCGCAGGACCTGAAACAAGAAAAAAATGTAGCAAAAACAGGACAAGGGAAAGGAGCAGCCAAAAAACTGTTGCATACTTCGGGGGGAGGCGAGCGAGCAGCCCTAATAACATTTGCCGATAATATGTCCGTGTGCGAGTGTGTGTCTGTGTGTGTGTAGGGCAGAAATAAATAAAATACTTTTCGGGGCAAGGATAAAGAAGGAGCAGGAGTTCGTAGCTCTTTCCTTACGTGCTGGGGATTCTTCTTTTTGTCTAGGACACAAAAAAAAGGACCTCGACAGGAGCATAGATTTCGGCATATCGATAGCAAGCGTATTGCATATTTGCTTTTGAGCTCTCTCTCTCCTGAACACTTTTATGGCTTCTGGGCAAAATTTATGATTTCCCCTGCTCCGGCTCCCTCCTGCTCCTTTGTTAAAAAAGGATTTCGTTTTGTACAGCTCGTTACCTGACTCTCCCCGCCCACCCCTGAGCTTCCATTCTGTGTGTACGCCACAATTTAAGCGCTTTAAAATTTGCATGAAAATCAAAGAGGCAATGAGGCAAGGCGGCAAGGAGACAGCAGGAGCAGCAGCAGGATGAAATTATGGCAATTAAAACAAATTAACTGAGTGAGCACAAAAGCGTTTCGAAAATCTCTGGGTATCAAAGTTCAAAAGCCTAGCCTAGGCCTGTACCTACCCTGCCGATATATATATCTGTACATGGAAAGTTAACTAAACAAAATACTAATGAACTCCGTAGTCCGTCACAGGCCAAAGCAAAGCAAATACTCGCTGCTGCTGATGCTGCTGTTGTAGCTGCTCTCAGTAGCTTCAGGGGGGAAATTGATTTGCATAGCAACCGGAGCATGTGGCATAGTCTGCCAAATCGCAAGACACTCGCTAAGCAGTTTAACTATTTAGGGCAACAACTTCAACTGAAGCAACCACTTCCTATATTGAGCTGTTTAATTGGACAATTTCTAGCTGGTTTTTGAAGTGGTCTTAAAGGGTTAAAGGGAGCCTAAATTACTAAAAATAAATAAGAAATAAGCAATAAATAACTTTCTTTAGTTGCTCTAGTTGACCATTTTAAGGCCTAATTAGTTGTCAAAAATATAATATTAATTTTCTAAGAAATATATATAAAATAAATTCCTTTTCTTTTCCTTGGTTATCAACTCATTTAATAATAATTCTTTTCTACCTTTCACCTTGCAGCATTTCATATAAACATATGTTATTTTAGGGCTTCTTCAACAAAATCTTAGATACTTTTATCTTCCCATAAATCCCAGACACTTGGCTACTTATTTGAATCCCCCCAGTCGTAAGCTGGGGCAACACTGCTTGAGCAAAAGCGTCTTGCTGTGGCTCTCTGACTGTGGCACATGGCCATGGCAACTACAATTTGAGGCGCACGCCGCAGGCTGAAGTGTCAAAGACATGGCCATCACATCACAGGCTCTCGTCGGGCTACACAAATGTTGACAAGCTAATGAAATGTGAGGCCCCCAAAATTGATACACTCCGCCCCAAAGACGATGATGATGATGATGAACTCGGAACTGAAACTCAACAGAGACAGAGGCGGCCATAACTCCCACTCAGCTTGGAGTCCTTGGACCAATTGACAGTGAAAAGGAGTCCCTGGCGACCATTTTGGACCGTTGGGGGCCCCAGTGCTAAATTGTTGCTTAGACATTCGGTTATGCAAATCGAAATTATAATGAAATCAACAATGGGAAAGGCAACAGAGCTGCCCTGGCAGCTCACGAAATTCTTGAAAATTGATTGATGAAGAGGCAGAGGCCCAAGTACTTGGAAAATAGCTGAAAATTAGCATTTAACAAATAGGTAAAGGTGAGTCTAGTGACTTTGAAAAGTTGAGCTTTAATATTTAAATGTATTCCTTAATTAAATAAAAATTTTATCCTTTTCGCTACTGCCTCAATTTATATCTGAAAGCCGTGCTTCAATTATCATCTGACAATAAACTACTAGAAAAAAGACGACACAAAATACCGCAACCAGAAGCTTAACCATAATTTACTCCAGGTGAAGTTTCAATTTATTTTTCCTTCGATACTTTATGGCCCCAAACACACGTTTAAATTGGACCTCAAACGGAGGCATAAAATTTGCGATGAATCGGCTGTATCGGCGTGTATATCATGCCGCAAGGAGAATCGATTCGAAACTGAATTCCAAAACAATTTGCCGTAGACAGAGAAGGCCCCAAAGACATGAGTGGTAAATCACATCAATATGTAACTCAGTCAGCAGTCGCAGGACCCAATACCCAGTAACCAGTACCCTATAGGATGGAAAACTTGAGCAAAGTGGAGCAAAAACAGATGGCAAAGATGTTTATCTAAGAGCAATGGTCGTGTCCCGGAATCGTTTCCTCTCCGGTCGGTTGGTCTGTGTCTGCTCCTTCTCCATATTTCCACCATCCCAGCGATTTGCTATGCAATTTTACACACTTGACCATTAAACGTAGCCATTGGGAGCAGTTTGCATAGCAATGAAGCAGGGACAGTGAAGAGCAGCAGCAGGTCCTGCTGCTGCTGCTGCTGCTGCTGCTGCTTCGAGGTCTGAATAGAAAAGCAAGCCATATAGTCGGGGGTCAACTTGATGAAGTATGAATGATTACGTCAGACCATGGAGGAGCACACACACAGGGCTCAGCTCAGCTCTGCTTCAAGAGGATGTGGATGATGATGCGATGGCTAACCGCATTGAGGAGGTGTGTAGTTGACTGTAAAAACTTCAATGAATAAATTTTTCTCTCCTTCGGAGGTGGCCGTAAAAAGCATAAATATAACTCAGACATCCGGCAGTCACACTTTGACTTTCGGGATGTGAAAAGTCCAAGGAGGAGGAGGACGAGAAATAGTAGCAAAGTAAATTGATCGAAATGAAAATGCTCATAAATTTGCATACGATGGTCCAAATATTGTAATTGAGCGATGGAATTTATGGGCCAACTGATAAAAAGTGAAACAATTCAAATCCCCGGTACGTATCTGAAAGCAGCAAACACGAAAAAAAGGTGAAAGGGTCAAGCTTTGGGGAAAAGGTATAAACTGGGTACTAAACGGGAAAAGCGGCACTGAAAAAATACTTTTAAAAATATGCCTTTATAAAAACTGCAAAGAAATAAATAAAAATAAATTTGATAACAAAATTAGGCATACATAAACACAACAAATAACCCATATCATTGTTTTTTATATTCCTTAAAGACTAAATAACTAAACCACAAAATTAATGCTATTCATAAAATACAAAATTAAAGATATTTTGCCAACTTTTTCTTTATTTTCATAAGCTTAAAAACAAATAAAAATTCTCTAACACGATAATAAATGACAATAATTATTATAAAAATAAATTAAAACATAAACACAATTTTGAAAGCTTAAAATAAAACCATAAACCAACCCTTTCTCGCTTTTTTCGCACCGTGCAACCATCCATTTAGACCATTAAAGACCACCTTCAAATTAAATAAGGGGAAACCCGTATTTCTTCTAATCCCCCTACCAACAATACCACTGAATCCTCTCTCTCTCTCTCCGGACACTTGACGATTTGTCATGTTGACACAATAAAACGTCACAAGAAGAAGCTCCGAAAGCCACCAGAAGGAAGCTCCAGCACAAACGAGAAAAAATGCCAAGTAGATTCTATGGAATTATGACAAACTGTCTCGAAAATGCTGAAAATACTGTTAACGTTTTGGTTCGGACAAAGCTAGGAAAAGGGGGGTGGTAGAAAAATAAATAGAAGAAAAAAAATTATATGAACTGCAGCTTTTGCCCAGTTCGGCTTTTGTTGCCACCGAACACAACGTGGCGTATGAGCAATGTCTGTTGATGAGAATGATGAAACAGCAGAAAATATGCCAGGGTAAACGAAGGGTAGGGGGGTCGTCCATGCAAATACAATGAACTTGAGTGGAAAGTGGAGTCTCAGTCGCTTTTGCTGGTCTGCCTGCTGCCTTCTGCATTTATGAGCATAAAAAATTGGCGCCGCATTTACACAGACAATCAAGCGCAGTCTTCGGCTTTTTCCGGATGCTAGAAGGAAAAATCGCTTGAAAAGGCAAAAAGGCGACAATAGCCTGGGCTTTTCCCTTTTCTCTTTTTTTGTTCCTCTGACTCTGGCTGGCCTGCCTGGGAAATTGCACAACTCATCAAAAGTCTGCCTTCTGGCTGGCATTTTGCATTTATGCATATAAAACTAGCGGAAAATTTGATGTTGATGTTGACGACGTCAAGGTGACAATTGTTCTCTCTATGCATTTAATCAGACTCAACTCCTCCAGTTCCAAGTAGAGCCACAAATTAGGCATTATGCATGTGTTCTTATTTGAAAATGAAATATTTATCACACTGCATAATTCAGGGGCAATCAAATTTCCGGCAACTTTTGCCCTGACACACATATTCCACGCTCTACAATAATAATTAGACGAAAGAAGGTGGAGTTCCTCCTAGAGCTATAGAGTGTCTGTGGATATTAATCAGCCCCGAGAAGTGTGCTATGCAAACACGAAAAACTTTGCCCTCGGAAAACTTATTTTTGAACAAATTAATTTCGCAGGCAGCTGCTTTTGCTGCTCGGTGTTTGCGAAACTCTAGTTAATGAAATCACTTGCAGCCTCTCTCATTTTCTCAGATTGCGAGTGTGTAAATTTGGTTAACTGCCAACTTGAGCTAACATTATGTCTGGCATCGATGCAGGTACTGGTATTTCTACTACTACCTACTACCTGCTACCTGCACCTTTTAAACATTTATAAAATTTTGGAAAGATTTCTTTTTCAACTCTTTCTCTCCTCTCACTCTGTGCGAGTGCAATTTCCAGCTGCCAGACGCAGAATTTCCTCTACTCAGCCGCATCTATCACAAGCTGCGGGCAACCGAGCACGAAAATTCCCCCCAAATCCCCCCCCTTAAAAACATCAGCCAACATTTCCACACACGTATGGAAATGATGTCCGGAGACTCTGGCTCTGGGCTCGTGGTAATGTAAAACGTAGCAAATTGAGTTCATTTCGCTGACGGACTCCTGGCAAGCAGAACTTATCATTAGTATCGCTTTTCAGCGCACCCGTGCCGCATGCCGAATGAACCAAGGATCATATACACAAACACACACACCGCACGCATCCTTTTGGCCAGGAGGAGCAGGAGAAATACACTCGTATCCTGGTCATAGGAATAGGCGACAGGGCATATACGCCGCTGTGGCGCACGTAAACATGTAATAATTACTTGGTTCTAGGTGTTTTCAACTCACTTTACCTCTGCTAAAAGTTGAGGCGAAACTTTTCAGGCGGAACAAGCTAGGCGAGGCACTGAGAGAAATTACTAATGGAGTCATAATAAATATACAAAAATTTGCAGTAGATATAGAGATATATAATATTTTTAAAGATTTTTATAGCATAAATAATTATGTAAATCTCTTAATAAATGAGTCAATAATTATTTATAAATCACAATTTAGTCATGTAAATTAATGAATAATTATTTTAAAGTGTGACTTAGAAAGTTTCAATCTTCTTCTCAAATATCAGTTCAAATTGATTAACTTTTCTTTAAGCAAGATATATATTCTAAAAGAATACCTTTGCTGTCAGTATCCTTTACATGATTTTCTCCATAAAATACAAGGAATAGAATTATAATTACTTTCTTAAGGACTGTAATTATTTAGCCCAGTGCAGGAGGTAAGGGCGAGTCCTGGTCCTGACCCTGCTGCTAAGCGAGTATTAGTGGAAATTTAATATTGCAATTAATACAGCAACAAAGTGTGCATTGCATATTAATAAGTTAGTTTGTCGCTTCCAGTTTGAGTGAGTGAGTGAGTGCCCGGTTAGCTTGGGTTCACATGTGGGGTGGTGGCTCTCTGTGTGCTCTCCATGCCAGTAGTTTTCCCAGTTTCCCTAGTTTCCTAGTTTGCTGCTCGCTCCGGTGTGTGTGCTCGGTGGATTAGTGCACTGGAGGGCAAACATTCTGCGCTCGTAAAAGCCAAAGTTACAACCCCGCAAGTTGGCTTTTTTGGGGAGGAGCGGGTAAAACAAGGGCAGGGCACGTCGCTTTTAATGGCCTCAGTGTTCAGTTCAGTCACTCATTCCGGCGCACATTCAATATTCATATTCATATTCATACACTCCTCTCCTCCCTCCTCCTGACTGGTCGCTGCATTTAAGCTTTTAATGATTTCTGAACAAAGTTCTGGCCAAAAACCAGCAGAAAAAAAATATTAGTGGTAGTAGTAATTTAAGGGGAAAGGGAAAATGGGAAAAAACGCCATTGGATGCAAAAACTTTTCTCTTAATGCGCTTAGCCGTGGCCGTTTAACTGCAAACTTAATTCGCACACACATTTTTACAACTATTTTTTCTGTATTTTTTTATTTTTTTTTAAAAATTTTTTCAAAAGAAAATCTGGCATTTTTTATGGCTGCCCGGGTTGGCGACAAAAACTATTTGTGCAAACAACAAAGAAAACTTGCGTTGGCAAAAAGGAAAATCATCATCAGCATCATCATTGGGAGCGGGAAAATAGGGAGCAGGAGGAGCAGCTCCAACTAGACAACTACAAAAGCGCAACAAAAGCAATTTAAATTTAGCCAGCGGCATCGCCAAGGAACACTGCAGAATACTGGAGAATATACTACTCCGAGATAGAGAGAGGGAGCGTTGTCCGAGCGAACAAATTTCATTTCATTGCCGAGCGCGCGAAACGTTTTAGTCATAACTTTTTAATTTGTTTGTCAGCGACAGGCGAGGGGAGAATTTTCCAGCTGAAAATCAGACCAAGACACGCGTACAGTGGGCCTGCGAATCATTAATTTAATTAATACTGACAGTTGGGCAGTTTAAAAAATTAAGAACTCGTTTGGTTTATAGCAAAATTTAATAAGAAAAATCTGGGAGAATCATTTCAATTCTTTATATACAAACTAGGACTATGACTAGGACCCTTCTTTACGAGTATGAATAGAGATTTTTGATGAGCCCCAAAAAGTGTGCTACGAAAATCGATTGGGGAAGCCGGATAAATCATAACAATGCCTACGTCCTGTGTGTCCTTCGACTAAGTCCAAGCCAGCCAAAAAAAATCCCCCTGTTGCTGCTGCTGCTGGTGCTGTACCCAAGCCCAGCCTTTTGATCAATGCAAAAATGCTTGGTGTACATGTCTCTGGGGTTGATTTATCTATTTACCCAGCAGCCTTGTCATCAGGAAAGGCAGGACGACGACTTTCCCCCCTTTTTGGTAGCTGTCAATATTTAAAACGTTGTCCTGTTTCGGAGCACGCAGCTGCCGCTGTCCTCCTCCTCACCGATGCTGCTGCTGGCTGCGTGCTTAACAAGAGTTTATTGAATTTTATTTTCTCATCTCAATTTGATGCAAGCACGAAGCAATTCCTTTTTCGCCTGCCCTCACTTATTTTGGGCAACATATTGCTTGTCCCATTTTTTTTGACACACTTTTTTTTCTAAGGAGGATTTGTTTTAGTAGAAGACTTTATCTTTGCTGCATTTAAATTTCAAATTTATTTTATTGCCGGACAACCCCCGGGGGAAAATAATTGAAATTTTGTAGTTGAAAAACACTTTTTTATATTATATATGCAAGAGCGCTTGTAAATCGCTTATTATAAAATAAAATACAAACAAAAACAAAAAAATGCTGTTATAAATTTCAACGCAAGGCGAAGAAAACTTTTCCACCGTGTTCCAAGGTTCCGAGTCAAGTTTTTCGATTACGGATTAATGTAATTTTTCCCTCTCACATCTATATACTTATATATACATATTTTTTATTATTATTTTGTTGATTCTGTTCCCCTACCCCGCTGACCCCCAGCAGTCAGTCTTTTGCTCATCTAGTTTGTTTGACTTGACGGCGTGCGCGGCTTGAAAGTTTGATGAATTTTTAAATTTAAAAAGTTTATTTGTGCGTTTGTAAGTTGGCCGAGGGCCGGCAGTTATCCTCGGGATCTCTCTGGCCAGCTTCCAGCTTATTATTTATATTATTAAAAGTGCAGGCTGACTGACTTCGACACTTCAAAGCGAGTTTTGCGCGACACTTGAGCGCGAAACATGTTTATTTCTATTTCCCCCCGAGAGTCTGGCCTAATTTGAAAAATTTTCTATTTACCCTAACAGAGAGAGAGATAGAGAGACTGGAATCTTTCATGTTTCACTGTCAATATCCTTGTTTATCCTGCGGTTTTTGTGGTGCTTTATTAGCACCTTGGGGTTGTTTGTCGCCGGCTTTCTGTTTCAGTTTCAGTTACGGTTCCAGTTTTATTTGCTTAGGCAGTTCACTGCTGCTTCCGTGGAAAATATTTGCCAACAATGGGAATTACAGGTGGAAATTGGAAAAGCGGTTGTGTCATACAAATAAACGCAAACAATATTCATTCAAATGAATTCAATTTAAATATACAACTGAGCCGTATGCTTTTTTTGTGTGTGCTTAAAACAATAATAATTACACAGCAGGAGCATCGATGTGAAAACTATTTAATCACAAAATATTTTCATTTCCGACTGCAGATGGAGAATAATGCAAATGGAAATCAAATGATTTAAATAAATGTGGGTGGAAGTGGGAAATGTTAAACAAAATCAATTACAGATAATTTAACGTTGCCCAGAGTGTTGGTATGCGGAGGGTGGAAGAAGGTCCTTATAACAGAGTCATTTAAGTTCAGTTTAAACATTAATGGGAAGGGTGTTGTGGTAATTGCAGGCAGCTCCTTGCTGGCCGCGATAAATCGATAATAAATGTGGCAGACCCGTTCCATAGAATAACAAACAGAGCACACATACGCACCGTGGACCCCCGACACTCGGACACCTAACACAAAGGACGGGGGCGATACACGACACTGACCACAGTGGTAACCACTGGGGAAATACAACTGAATGAGGAGCAAAGGGTCACACAACTGGCCGTACTATTGCCATTCTTTGGAAAGGGAGGTTTGAAAAGGCAAAAACACTAGCACTCGGTTGCAGTTTGCGCCAACAAATTGCAGCGGCATTTTCAACGCCAACTAATCAATATGGGCGACATGTGGCCCGGCGAGGACGAGAAGGCAAAAAGGACCAAGTCCAGCCGGAAAAGTTGGCGGGGACAAAGTGTAAGTGCTGGCCAAACAATTGCGGTTAATGTCCGCCTGCAACGCGATAGTTATGACTGATAAAATAATAAAGTCAGTCAGGCTTGCTGTATTTTCCCCTCCCGTTTTTTTCTATTTCCCTTTTTTTTGCGCAAATCCTTTGGAACTTCCCACAAAGTTGTGATTGAGTCCATAAATTCGTGCGGAATTTATATAGAAACCCGATCGGCTAGCAGGAGCTCATTTGTATGCTGGTCAGCTGGACGAGCGGTTGCACATTATTTTATTACGCGCAATTGACTCACACAAACCAAGCAAGAAAAAAAGGAAAAATAAAAGGGATCCTTGAGCCGGACGTGGGCCAATAAAAAAGCACAAGTGAAGGATAAAAGAAACCCAAACGGCCTTCGACCTATATTCATATATAATTTTATTTAATTGGCATTTAATTGTCTTCCAATTCGCACCCTAACAGCGGTGGGTTAAAAAGGAAAAGAAAGTCCTTTAAGAAAAAGTAAGATTTTCTTAAAAAAAAAATTAGACTGACCTAGTTATAACTTTGGTACTTGTAGTTTCTCTTAATACAAATTTAATAAAATATAATTTTATATTTTAAAATGAACCCTCATATTTTTGTTTTAAAGTATGGTTTAAATATGATATAAGTAATTATATACATAGGATTCTCAATAACTATTATAGAAATTGTCAGACGAAATACGAAATTAAATAAGTTTCAAATAGAAAAAAATACATTCTTCCTAGAGTATAAAATAGAAGAAATATCAAGTAGGATATTATGGTGTCAGAGGTATAAATATATTAGGTCTAACTTAAGGATCTTACAATTTATTCAATTCTAAAATTACAACATTCAGGATTACAACAGCAAATGAGAAAAATCTACGAAAATTCTACGTTGGTGAGTGATGGAAAAACCAGAGAGAGGGAGAAAGATATAGAAGTGTTAGTTTTTCACAAAAAACGGCAGGCAAAGCAGTTAGGGAGACAAAGAGTTAGTTAGTTTAAAAAATAGGGGAAAAGAGAGTTAATCTATATGGATGAAAGAGGGGAGAGAGTTGTTTTCAAAGAGTTTTCTTTTTTTTTTCATTTTCTTTTTTAGTGAACACACAAACCTTTTTAGGAGAAGATAAGTGTAGTGAAGTTGGCGATGGCATAGAACAATCAGAAGATGCAGAACTGCAGCCGCTGCTGGCGCTGCTGCAACCCCCAACGCTGGCCAGGATCAGGGGTGCCGGACCCAATATGGAGCCAACGGCAGCCTCCTGCTGATGCTGGTACTGCTGTTGGCCAGCGTTTGGGATTCCATGACCGCCGGCTGCCAGCGGCTGCTCTTTAGTAGTAGTGGTAGTAGTTCTAGTTACGGCTGATAGATTAACTGTATTATTTACATTGTTGGTCGGTGTGGTGGCCGCCGAAGTGGGCGTGGCCGGTATGATCGTCGGAATGATCGTCAGCGGTGTGCTCGGCGCCGCGAAGAATTGCGCCGGCACGGAGATGGGCACAGGACCCACAGCACCCACTGCTGCCACTGTTGCCGCCGACGGTTTGGTGGGCGTCACCGGGACACTGTTCACCTGCAGCTGCATATATGTCTGCAACATGGCCTGAGCTTGAGCCTGAGCCTGGGCCTGGGCTTGGGCTTGGGCCTGAGCTTGGGCTTGGTAGTGGAACTGCTGTTGCATTTGCTGCTGATGTTGCTGCGCCTGCTGCTGTTGCTGTTGCGCCTGCTGCTGCTGCTGCTTTGAGCGGCAATGGCTGCCACTTGCTGGTGGAACACTGCCGCCTGATGCTGCTGCTGATGCTGGTGCTGCACCTGCATGGCCTGATAGGGATGCACCTGATGCGGCTGTTGCTGCTGCTGTTGCGGATGCGTATGCTGATGCTGATGCGGATGTGGAGGATGCGGATGCGTGGACGGCGGTGCGTGCAACAATTGCATTTGCTGTGCGTGGTGGGTTCAGGTTCAGATTATTTGTTGTATTTGGTTTTATGGTCTGGGTTTTCAGTTTGGTTTTTGAATTGGTTTTTCTTGTTTTTTTGTTTTATTTTCCTCTTTTTTTTCTCACAAAAAATAATAATAAACGTAAAGTTGCAACAAACTGAAAAGTTTAGTGTGTGTTGAGTGGGGGAGAGTCCTGTAATGTAACCCAGGTCCTGAGATCCTTTCAGATACAATATTATGTGAGAGCGGAATTGAATATATTTTTATGTTAAACTTTATATTTAAATTAATTAAAAAACTGTATAGTTTTTTTTAATTTTATAAATAGCAGTTATTGTCATAATTTTTGTATGCTTCCTAAAAAGTTTTTAAGACTTGTATTTGTATTATAAATCTTTTAACAATGTATTTAAAATCTTGAAGGAGTTTGTATCAAATCCAAGACTTTTCTTCAATTTTCACAAAATATAAACAATAAACTATGGATAATATTAAGATAAAAAATCTATTTCAATTCCAATTCCACATAAATTGTTTAGAATCGACAGGCTTAGGTTAATAATAACTGTGTTTTATATTTTTCTTGGGTATCTGCAGCTGGAGAAGAGTTTTTCGGGCTACAGGAAGTGATTCAAATGTGGCATCTTAGATAAAGATAGCAGAGAAGTGAGAGAAAGAGACAGTGAGCAGAGAGCTGAGCTTAGCGAGCGCTACCAGTGGATAGTTAAAACTACAATTGGAACCAGAGATAGAATTATATAGATAGAGACAAGGAACAGAGGCAGAGATAGAGACAGAAGCAGAGACAGTGTGGCACAGAGATTTTCTTGGTCAATTTCAAAAGATCTAAGCCCTCCTCTCACAATTTGGCCACAATGCGAAAGTGAGGCTGAAGCAAAGAAGTCGAGAAAGTTTGTATTTTATTTTTTATTTGCTCGTGGCCAAATCATGTGTTCGGCTTTTAATTAGATTTTAATGTCAATGGCTTGGCAACCCAAAACACAACCCAAAAATAAACCATACATATACTATATATATACAGGGTGTTAAGTGATCATTAAAACTAAAACTAGTTCCAGTAAAACAAACCAAATTAACTTAAAATCTAAAATATTTACAACTTAGAAGTAAATAAAACCATCACCATTGACACATTTCAGATCTATTTGAAATTGATCGAAATACATAGTTTTAGTTTTGAGTTATATTTATAGATAGATTAATTATGGCAGATAGATTTAGCGAGAGATGAGATAGAGAGAGAGAGAGAGGTAACCAAAAAAATTAAGTTTAGGAATATAGTTGGCTTTTTGCATAGTAAACTGTACAGGTTTCATATATATTTTTGCTCTTTATATAGTTGGATATAAGTAGTTATGGCCTCGATCAAGATAGATATGTGGTTCCTGATACTGAATTTCGAATTTCATATTAATTTATATATATTCATTTTTTTGCTGGTGATAATTTTGCGATTCTAATTCTTGATATCTTGATGCTTTTTTTTATGTGCTCGGATTTCTCGGTTATCTTTAGGCTGATTTTAGGATCGGATTTCTTTTGGGCGGCGCTTACCATGATTAAATCTTGTATAGGGGAACACTCGGCCGAATCGGTGGCAGCGATCTCGCTCTTTACCGTTGTCGCTGTCGCTGCTGTTGTGGGCGGCGTGGGCGTTGGCGTGGGCGGTGTGGGTGTGAGCGTGGGCGTTGCGGGCGTGGCAGGGGCGTTGGCGCTGGCGGCGAGCGACGCTTGAGAGCTGCTGCTGATACTGAGCGCTGCAATCGCTGCTGACGCCGTGGTTTCTGTTAACGCGGCAATGATGACAGTTTTATTGGCAACAAATGTTGATTAAAAATCTCCTCCGCTTCTTGTTTTCTTTTTTTATTTTTAGCACTTGTATTTGTTTTTCTTTTGAGTTTTTCCTTTTTTTATTTTTGTGATTTTTCTTGAATTCTTTTTTGGCGCGTTTCGAAGTTTTTTTGATTTTTGTTACTTTTTTGGTATTTTCTTGACGGGTGGTTTATCGAGTTTTGGGGATAATTGCACAGGATTTGATGTGTGTTTTGGTGAATATATAATATTTTGTTTATATATATATGAGCTCTGTTTGCTGTTATCTATATATCGAATATAATGCCAATTGAATTAGTTTTCGATGTTCTCTTGCTAAGAATATGCTATAATGCCAATTGTGTGTCGTTAAGCTTTATGCGAATTGTTGCTACAATAGGTCGATGGACAGAAAAAAAAATAGAGCATGTAAACACTATTACTATCTGATTTTGAGCGTACTTTAAGTATTAATGTATTCCCTATAATGTACGATATATTAATACATATATCACTACTACCTTAGACGATTGTAAATATGTGTGTTGTATAGAGATTTGAAAACCGCTTTGAAGATTGTTTAAAGTTCGGATTGATTGTAGGTCGATTGATTGTAGATTGTTTAGGATTAAGTCTCGAAGGTTTTACCAAGAGGAAAGTTGGTTTCTTGTCGCTAGAGATTGTCGTAGAATAGAGGTTCGATTTGGGATCTGTAAAGTGTGCTAAAAGCTAGCAAAAGTTCTTTATAAATATATGCCGTACAGATGTAGAGATGTATATATATAAATCCTATATTGCCAGAGTCAGTAAGCTTCAGCTGACTGACTGATCTGATCTGATCTGATGTGTATATATATGAAATACGCTAATTTCGTGTGATTGTCAAAACGCGATTTCTTGTCGATCGAGGCATTGATTAGACCCGGCGATCCCCCAAAAACTCCCTTAAAATCGTAAAGCCCCGTCTTACCTTAAGCTACTTGTGATTGAGTGATTGAGAGAGAGAGAGAGTGATTCGAGATTGGGTCTCTTGATTGACGCTGCTTGCTTAAAACCTACAAATTGACTCTACAACACACGCCTCGTTACAACCGATATTTAAAAGTCAGTATGCATAGACAATTAATGATTTTAATTATTATTTATTTTTTTTTGCTGGACATACACCAATGCGGGGTTTATTATTTATACATCTAAATTCATTCCAGGCTATTTCTGTTTGATTTTTCTCATCGTTTGCCCTCTATTCCCTTTGATGAGCTGATTGATTGATATGTTGCTCTATTTAAAATGGGTTGATTTCGCTCTTTTGTAAATATTTATACTTAATTTTCGATTTAACAACCTTTATTCGCGCGGTTATCCCTTCACGTAGCTATGGGGCTATCACCTTTTTCCTTTCCTTTATATCGCTTTGCGGATTTCCCTTTGTGGTTACCTTTGTTAATTGATTTTCTACCCCCAGCACTCTTTAAATTACGCTCAAAATTAACAACCGAACATACAAATATATATAGATATATGTTGGATATATATGTATATATAAATTTATATAAAATTCACAATTCTTTTTCTCGATTTCGCTTGTAAATATCTTTTGCAAATCTTCGATTACACTTAATTCGAATAAATATAATTTAAAATACTGTTCTGTATCGAATGAAATTCTTCAGATTTTCTTGATTTTAGCAACAATTCACCACTTTTTCTTTTCTTTGCCTGCTTCTCGTTTTGTGTGATTTCTATTTGTTTTCTTAATATTTTGTTGTCTTTTGGGTTTGATTTTGATTCTTTAATGGTTTCTGTTTGATGGCTGATGGGTTTCTTTGAGGGCTGGTTTGGGTTTTTGTGGAGAGGGATTTTCGGATTTTGGGCTTAGAAAAATACCAGGGAACTCTTTTCGCTTTGATTTCTCGTTAGATATATTTTTTCTTTTATATTGGGCTTGTGTCCTGCATTTCTATTTCAGTTTCTGATTGCTGGTCAAGAGATGGCAGAGAATTTGTGTGATTATTTTGCACCTTGTGAGGTATAAATGCAATTGAATGTTTTTTGAAATGTAAATCAAATGAAAAGCTCTTCAAAAATAAATTGATAATATTTTTGAATTTATTTATACATTTTTGTGTAGATTTTTTTTTTTTGCCAATTCAAAGCCAAACTTGAAAGCTCCAAAAAAATAGCAAAATATTTTGTTGAAATGGGAAACCAAATGAAGTGAATAACAATTAAACACAAACGAATGAATATAGATATAGCACAAAATAAGAAACAACAACAAAAAAAAAAAAAACGAGACACAATGGGCATGAATATTTAATAATAATTTGCTCTTATTACCAATTAAGTGTCGAGTCAGAGTCGGTTGAAGTTTTGGATGAAGAGTGAAGAAGAGTTTTTGTTTTTGTTTACAATAAATATTTGCTTGTTTCTTTTTCTTTTGGTTTTTTTGTTAAGTTGCGGAGACTTGTAATTGTGGCTCTGGAACAAAAAATCAGTAAAGAAAAAAACCAATAATTGTATGGAATATTTCGCGTTTTTGCTTAAATAATATTTTGTGCTCTCCTTGCCTCTCTCTTATTTCGAGTGTGTGTAAATAATTTAATTCTTTTTTATTGTTGTGTTGTGAAAAAAACACGTTTTTTGAAGCTACTCTCTTGGCTCTCTGGCTGGATTCTGATTAACACACGCACGAAATTTCTTTGGCTTTACCGGTTTCTGTTTTTTTTTTATTTTTTTGTTTTTGTTGTTGAGTCACACTTTGGCTTGGTGAAAAAAAAATAAAAATAAAAATAAAATAAAAATAATATAATACAAGAAGAGGTAGAAATTTCAGGTAAGGAGCGAAGCGAGAGTTCAAGCCCATGGCTAGCCGCGTGGGCCAGCCAGGCCAAGTGCGAGCGAACAGCAGACGTGTAATTACAACAATAAAAATAAACTACGGGAATTATTCGGATGCGTACTTAGCAGTAGCAATAGCAATAGCAATGGCAATAGCGACAAGTGGCCAAGAGCGTAGTCGAGCTCAGTGTGTGCGGCCTATTGGAACGCTGTTGGCCATAAGGTTTTATGGCCAGAAGAAGTCGGCTACGTCTGCGTTTTTTGTACCCCTCTACTCTTCGCCTCTCCTGGCTTCTCTTCTCCTCTTTCTTTTTACTTTTCGCCTGCTATTTTTCTGTGTTTTTTGTTTTGCTTTGCTTTTATTTCAGCCTCTGCCTTTTTTTCCAAACACAAAAACGTGTTTCTTTGTTGGGTTGTTCTGTGCGTTTTGCCGGCTCGGAAATTTCTCGGCCTATGTGTCTGGCTTAAACCAAGAAAAAGACAAAAAAAAAAAGAGTGTCTTCAGAAGATTGAGAGAGTGAGCCAGCCAAAGAACCAGCGAGAGATTGATGGCTCAGAACTTGTTGTTGCCAAGGCCTATAAGAAGCGATGAGTTCGGATACTTGAAGAGCGCTTCTCGAGCAACGAACTCTCGGCTCGTTTTTTCGTTTATTGTTAAATTATTACTTGATTTTTTTTTTCTTGGGGAGCACAAAATATTGTAAGCCTTTCTTTATACTGTTTTGTTCTTGGCTTTGTATTTTTTTGTTTTTGTATTTATTATTTTATACTTTGTATTTCTTCTTACATTTTTTAGAGAAGTAGCACTGGGGGAAAATGAAAATTAGAGTTTAGCTTTGCTTTGTTTGGTTTTTGGTCACACACGCGCAAAAAAGCCGGAAGCGGGTTTCGGATTTTCGATTGATTCTTTTCGAAATTTTACTATTATTTTTTATTATTATTATTTTCTTGCTTGTGGATAGAATTTCTCTAGAGTTCTCGGGAGTGGCTGTGATCTGTTCAAGTCGGGCACTGAATGTGAACTGCGCGTGTTATTTTCTTTTTATCATTATCCGCGTGCTGAGAGGTTTGCGTTGCGTTGCGTTGTTGCTGCTGTTGCGGCCGTTTTCGATTTGAACCCGACTTTGATTTGGATATTGAAATTTTCGGAGGTGAGTTGCTGCTGCTGCTTCTGCTGTTGCTGCTGCTGCTGCTGCCGTGGTGCTGCTGCTGCTGCTACTGCTACTGCGGCTACTACTAGAGGATGATGTCGCCTGGCCAGCGGAGGTGTGTGTGCTCTGCGATGATGATGATGTGGTGGTGGGTTTTCGTTCTGTGTGTTTTCTACGCTGGCAGCGACGTTGACTTCAGCAGAGACTGCGACTGCGACGGCGAGAGTAGAACCACCGGACTTTCAATACGGATGATGATGATGATGATGTTGATAACTGAACAGAATCAGTGGAAACACGGAGCAGCACACCGATACGATACGATACGATACGGATGCGACACGAGGCGAGTACGAGTACGAAGACGAGTACTACTATATTATTCCTATAGAGAGCCAGCGGCGGACAGAGTTTGGAACGGGTTAAAGCAAAGACTGTACGAAGACTGAAGTAAGAACGACTGGCATTCTAAGGTAATATACCTTTTTGTTTCGGAGTCCGTGAATCTGTTGCGCCGACGCCGGCGTTGACAGCGCCGCTGGCTGCGACAGCGACGGCGACAGAGGAGCGTGTTGTTAACCAAAATAAAGCAACAGTGGGCCTTCCTCCAAAGAACCGGACTTCGGGCCCGCAAAAACCGAAATCCAACCGAGCCAAGCCGAGAAACGAGAGGCAACAGTACGAACCCGAGAACCCAGAACCAAGAATCCATTGCCATCGGCTTCATCGTCGCTCGGAATTTCTCCTCCTGGCAGCGACGACTCCGAAAAAATTGTTTGGCGGAGAAAATATGGCCAGGAACAGAGGGAAAAAAGTGGTTCGTCATCGGTAGCACACCTTTGTGGTGCTCTCTCCTCTCTCTCTCTGTCTCTTTGTTGTTAACCTGCTGCTGCTACCTGCCGGCTGTAGTTGGATTTAATTCGTATTTCTCCTGCTCTCCTCAGGTGCGCAATTATCAAGTATCTTTTGTTCAGTACTAGCTACGAGGCAATGCCAAAGAGCTCTTATACCACACAAAAATAATGCCAAGGAATGAAGAGATATTTAATATCCATAAGATATATCCATAAGATTGTTTTGGATAAATCGTATAGATTGAGATACTTTTATGATTCATTTAAGATCACATTATAAGTTTTAGCAATGAACTCTTATACTGCAATAAATTATTTAAGATAATTAATGCTTTCTATGAGGTTTTTTTTATAGAAATAAAGTATTGAGCGACATTTGTAAATTTGAAAAAAATATTATATATTAGATTCTTTGGGTTTTTTCAAAGTAATAAACCCTAAGGAGACTTCAGAATAAATTTTAGAATAAAATCCTACTGCTACTCTAGTAAAAACTAAAATTTTTACTACATTAAGTGGGTAAATAGTTTATTTAACAAATACCACATTCTAAGATATATTTATAAAGGGTAAGATTGATAGATAGATAAATAGATATATAGATAGTTCGATTTTATTATAAATATTACTTTCAAAATAACCTTAATATGATTATTTCATTTTAAAAACAAATAAAATCAAATAACTAAATAATGAGCAGAATCTATATAAAGGGGAACAAGGATATAAGACTTTTGAGGATCGGAAATGGAGGAGTATTGTCCGTATTTTCAGCTTCGTTTTCTAATACCCCGAAAGGGAAACCCCCCTTCAAACTCACTCCCTCTTCCCCTGCTCCTCCTACTCCCCCTTCTCCCTATCTTGTTCTTGTTACTATTGTAATCGCAATTGTTGCAGTAACATTACTGGCACACACACACAAACACACTCGGACTTCGCACACCCACACCCGCACACACACACACACCCACGTGAGACAGCGAATGCATGCGCCATGCGTGTGCGCCACCCAAAGGGGCATAAGCGAGACAAGGACACACCAAAAGGTGCAAAGGTGCAAGCGAGTGAGGGAGTAAGAAAGACAGAGAGATAGAGAGAGGGAGAAAAAAGCCAAAACGACAACGACGTCGGCAGCAAAATCAACGAGAAAATAATAATTGTTACACCTGCTTCGGAAATGTGGCCCAAAAAGGGGGTGCTGTGTTGGTGGGTGGCCCATTCGGCATTTCAGGTGAGCTTCCCGAGTGACTGCCACCCCCACACCCGCCTCTTCCCTCGAGAAACGCACCAACGCAGAATGCCGAAGCGCGGAAAGCGCGTTGTTCGGGAAAAGCTGACGAACGGAAAAGGCACAACGACAACGACGACGGCGACTGATTTTCCCGATGACCAAAAAGCCGACGTCGACTCCTAAACTCGGCAGAGCGCATGACGCCAAGGTGCAAATTATGCGTGGGTATTGTAAGCCATTCGTGTGTGTGTGTGTGTTTCTCGGGGAGTGTGTGAGGGGTGTTGAACCCCCCAAAGAATCAGGGGTAGAAATTCGTAGAATTTTGTTGTAAGGGGTAGCTCTGCCACTTAACAGTATGCCAAGGGGTAGTTGCAGCCACTGTTAAGGAAAAGCTTGGCCCCAGAGCTTTCTGCTAAGAAAGGGAAGGTTTTTTTGGGCATTTCAGATTATCAAAAATATTAAAATTAGTTGATAAAAGGTCATTCTTTTAAGACTTCTATTTTAAGCTGAAATATTGGTAAAATAATCAATGAATTTTTATATGAAAATATTTGCTAAAAATGTAGAATAGAATCTTCAGTTCCAAACGGAGTCCCAAAGACCCAGTAATGAAAATCAATAGAAAACAAAATTTAAAATATTGTAAATAAAAACATTAATTCGTAAAAAATCATTCTATTGGTTAAAACATTTCTTTAAAGTCATAAAATGATGCATTAAAAAAAATTACTAACTTTATTCGTTTTCCTTTTAAATTTAAAATTTACATCTCCGAAAGAAAGGTTTTTATTGAAATTCTCTTTGGTTTATTTAACATTTAATTGATTTAAAATTGATTTAATATAACTTTAAAAAAACATACATTAACAAATTTCCATAAGTACTTTCTATAATATATGTAACAATATTTTTACTAAATATAAGTAGCATAGAGAAATTTGAATAATAAATCCTTGTAATTTTCTAACGATAAACCTTTATTGCAATCTGGGCCAATCTGATTTTATTTCCAATAAGCATCTAAAAATTTAAAGCCCTCACAATCGAGAGGGGATATAAAACACGTTTATAGAGCGATGGAGACAAATCCCTTAATGCACTTTTGCCCCCATCTGCCTCCTCAGCATGCAAATAATGCCATGAGTTTTAACTAATAAAAATAAATTTCATTTACGGTACTACTTGTGTTTTCTTTTTTATTTTTAAGAACCTTTAGCCTGGCTAGTCCGTAAACCGAGGCGAGGGTTTTAGCTTTGTCAGCGGGTTGATTCAACATTTTCACCTTTCGACAAAACAAGAAAAAAAAAATGAAATGCGAAAAAGAAAAACGCTTTTAGAGTAGCGTTAAAACCGACGACGAGCCAATGTCTGTGTGCATAAAAATCGCTTTGTTATTGTTGCAAGCGGCTGTTGTGGCATCAGCAGCAACAAAAACAAATGGCAATAACAATAACAACAACATGGAGCCACCGTCATCATCATCGTCATCGTCATCGATGACGCCCGATGAGAGCTGTTGTAGTTGTAAACGGTTTATGGGATTTACGCGCAATTTGCTGGCAACTTTCATGGTGACTACACTGAGGGTTAAATTGGGTCTAAACTGGATAAATATAGTACGAAATAATGCCATATAAAATTAAGGGAATATATAAGATACAATTTCTGCGGGAAATAATGTTTAGAAGTCAATGTGCGAAACATAACCAAAATACTACCTTTTTAACCATGAATATTAAAGCTTATGTTGAACTTTTTAAAAAGTATTATAATAAATAAAAATTTTTAACACTTTCCGTGTAAAATTTTCCTTATTTTCAGTGCATCCCCTGTAAAGTGAGAAGAGGATTCAACGTTCATGGGGCACATATAAAACAATATGCGCACCAATCTCTAAGCCGGGCTCGTTAAATGATTTGCGTTTGTTTGGCACCCTCCTTTTGAACCCCTCCTTCCTCAGGCCACCATCGCTCTCTTGGCCCCTTGGTATTAGCCCGTATTAGCCCCAAAAAAGAAAAACAGTCAATTGTTATGGGTAGTTGAAAAAACAACAACATAAAAAAAAAGAAATGTAAAACGCAGAGCTTACCTGCAGAGAGCATAAAAAAACAAGCGTGAGGCAAAAGTAAAAAAGAATAAATTTCAAGCTCAAATATTGATTAAGCCGTAAAAATTGGTTGCCAAAAATGGCAATGGCCCAAATGCTTTACATAAAACTCGGCTCAATTGGCTGTAAAATCTGATAATACAAAGAGAGAGGGCACCAGCAATCCGAAGGGGATTGCAGATGGGAAATGTGAACTTGTAGCCAACATTGTTGCATCAACAAGTTGGCCAAACAAGTACAGCCATCGCGCAAACAAAGCCGCATAGATCGTCTCAGTTGCAGTCGCTGTCTGCGAGCAACTAGCAACTTGCAACGCCAGCAACATGCCGCATATATAAGCCTTAAGTATGTGCATCTTGCTGTTTGCTTATTTATGTGTATTTGTCTGTATAAAGTCGCATAATTCTGCAGGACGTTTGGCGAAGAAACGGGCAACAGGGGGAGTGGGGGAGAAGCAATGCAGCAGTTAGTCGAACGGCTCAGGCATGCAACAGGCAATGAATCTCAATCTCCGCCAGAACCCACCAACAGCTAAGAAGCTCTAGCAGCAGCTAGAGGAGAAGAGCGACCAAGAAGAGCGACCAGCTCCCCAGTGCCGTTGACTTTGGCAATTCAAGTGCAACAAGCTGGCAGACCAAGACCAACACCGAGACTGACATGGCAATATGGGGGAAAAGCTGGTAGACTTAGTGGCCGAAATTTCAAGTACCCTAGGAATACAAGTGGCAAAATGGGAATAAGCTAGGTGACAGAAAATGCTATCGAATACTACAAAATTGTATAAAAAATAGTTTTTAATTAGTTAGTTTAGTTTAGTTCGTTTTTTTAATTTATTAACAAAATAAAGAAAACAGGAAACATTTCATTAAAAACTAGCAGCGATATTAAATTAATAATCATAAAGTGTTCAGACTAAATAAAATAAAATACAATCACAATAAATCACAATAAAATACAATCTAATTTGAATTGAAAGGTATTACAAATTCTTATATTTTATTTCCACAACTCCTAATTAAATTTCAACAAATAAATACACCCCCTTTTTAAGGGTACAACAAGCAAAGACTTTCAAGCCACAAACGACATTCGGAAAGCCTGCAAGTTGAATGCTTTTTGAAGAGAAATATGCGGTAACAGCATTTACTAGTCCCAGTCCCATACCCAGTCTCTCTGACTAAAGTCTTAGTTCCAGTCCAAGTGCAAGTCCAACTGGAAGTTGCAGCTCTAGCCAAGCGAATCTGGCGACCCACCAAAGAGAGCCCAAAGAACCCAAGGAGCGAAAATGGCGAAATGGTGCAATGGGAGAATGAGTTGAAGACGAGGCAAGGAGCCAAGCTGGGCCAAGCCAAACCAAGCCAGCGAACCAACAACGAAATGCACGAAACAGTCAACTTGCCACATTTTAATTCACTCGAATATTTCTTCTGCAGCAAGTATTCCTCTTCTTTTTCTTATACCCCATTTTGCTGGCCTTCTACTCTAGCCATTTCTATCTCACTCTTGGCCATTCTTAAGACAGTGAAAGAAAATGTTTAAAATAAATTCATATTTAATTTAGAAGAATGAATATGCACTAGCAAAGGCTTTCATAAAAAATCTGGTTAGAATCTTTTATTTATTTAAATTGTAGTAAAAACTTTCAGTAAGAAAACTAAATAAATCCCAACAAGAACACCTTATTTTTCTCAAGTGTAATAAATGGCAACAACGCGCATAGACAGACAGGGGGGAAAAACAGAGGCAGATGCAAGTTGCAAGCTGCAAGAGCAAGCTAGCTGCTCCTGCTTCTTGGGCTTCTTCTGGGGCTTAACTTGGCTCACGGCATTCCTTTCGAGCGACGCTGCTCTTGGCCATAAGTCGCCGCTGGTATGTGTCGCCTCTGAACTGCCCCCCACCACTTTCCACTTTTCCAAGCCAAGCCAAGCCAGCTAACCAACCAAACCACATGGCAATAGAATTATGGTGAGCTGGGTCTGTCACTTGGTTTATTTTAACTCGAATTTATGGTGCCGAAAGCAAAATCTTCAGGCAAATGCAAATTGAGCAGTGCAATTCCCTGGAGAACATGGTTTGTGAAACGATCTCTGCGTCTAGCTTTTATTATAATCATTATTTCTTGGCCATCTTTATTTCGATCTTGTCATGGCATCAACGAGATAATTGCCCAGAGTATGTGCCTTCCCCCCATTGAAGTCTCTAATCTTTTTCTCAGTTCAGTGGAGCATGCAACATGAAGGGGAGAAAGCCATGTTGCAGGCTGCAAGCCGCCCTTTTTTGGCCATGAACTTTGTGTTATTCCAGCAAATATTTATGGTGCAGCTCCCTCTTATTAATTTTCTGCTAGCCAACATAAATGCTTCTTCAACGTAAACCCTTATTTTCACTCATTGACCCACCCTTGACCCAAAGCTCAGCACTGCAGCGCAGACTGAGACTCAGCCTCAGATTCAGATTCCGAATCCGATTTCGATTTCCACACCCGGTCCAGACAACACGGGCCAAAAACCAATGCAATCTCTCATGGACGCCTTCCACATTGAAACATTTTCAATAACAAAATTCCAGGCAAAAAAAATAAAACCAAAAGGCAGAGCAGCAGTCAAAAAGAGCAAGCCGGTATAAAGGTAGATCTGAGAGCAAAGTGCACACCGGGCAAAAATATTAAAGATATTAAACGAGAAAAATTAGATAAAAAAAATAAATTAAGATTGTGTTTGGAGCCTTGAGTTTCTCTTTACAGAACTGGAAAAAAGGTCCGGGAAAATAAATCCCACATGAGACTTCTATTTTAGTTTCTTAAATTTCATTCCATACATTATTTTTCTCATCACTCTGTAGCTGTCATTAATCTCAGTGCATATAAATCGAGCGAAGAGCCCAGTCTCGACGCCGTCGCAATTATATTTGGACCGCAAATGAAACAAGTTTGGCAACTTTGGCAACGACAGGCATTTTGCGGCCCTGTGGCGGAGAATTGGTGGAATTACGGGTAGAAATCGGAGGAAACAAGGGTATCACAAGGGAAACCGGGACAGAGGACGGGGTTAAATAGGAAAGGGAAAAGAGGAGTAGCAGCCCTGCTGCAGGAGCAGAGGCATCATTGCATCAGCGACCACAACAGCTTCATCATCATCAACCGAGTCTGAGGATTTTTGCAGACTGCATTTTTGAAATGCCAACGTCTCTTCCTCGGTTTGAGTGTGTGTGGGTGCAGTAAAAAGGAAAAAAAAAATAAAATAAAAAGGGAAAAGGCAGGGAAAACATTTTGCAATTGCATCAATCGAAGCGAAGCAACGTCGTCCATTAGCCCAAGTGCTTACATATACTTTATAAATATATAAAAAATATATATAGCCACAGGCTGGGGCTATTATCGCCACGCTAATGGCTCGTTATGATTTGCCAAGAAAGCGAGTCGGAAAGTCCTGGCGTTCTCGCGTAATGAAGCATAATCTCATTGTAACCACTTACAACCAATAAGGGCAGCAGCAACAACAACAATAATAATAACAACAACAACGGCAGGAACAAGTCGGTGGCCGCACTAAGCGGATTGGGCCAAACCCACCAGGGCGTCGTCCTTCGCCTCGAGGAGGCCAAAAGGAAGCCGGGCAATGGGCGACAACTACTTGGCATATCCTGGCACACTGACTGACTGACTGAATGACCACTCAACCAATACGTATATAGTACACAGAGAGAAATATTTACTATATATTGAAACACATATGAATAAAGATTAGGTTTAGGATTTTCTAAATGATATTCCTACTGAGGGTCAAAAGAAAATGTATTTAAAAAAAAAACAGAAGAATAAATTTCTGAGACCCTAAATATTTATATTTATATACCCATTTCACAAACTCACTTGATATTTATTGCCGTGTAGCTAACCAGCACCCCACATCGAGTGGCACTTTTTAAGTTTATTTACCTCGCAGTAGTCCCTTCCTGAGTCCTGCTATTCCCGATTCCTGGCTATTGATGTCGGCCGAGCTTTTCATTAGCGTGATTTGCCCAGAAAAGCATTATGTTTGCCACTTGACAGAAGTATTTCATTTCATTCTCTCATTCTCTACTTCCCACATTTTTTTCATCTCCTTTTTTTTGTATTTTGACAAAAGGAAACTTGTTATATGCCTAATTTGAGCCAAGTGTGAATGGCGTTGAAAAGCTGGCTAAACATATTTGGTTTAACTTCTGAAGAGAGACCAAATGGAGTCCTTCAAAAGGATGCCACTGATATAACATTTATTTTGTGTTCTTTTGTTATAATTATTCTACTTACAGTGGGTTTTTATTTTTCTAAGAAAGGGTTACGGCAACTAAATAGACAATGACTGGCAAGTTAAGAGAGCAACTTTTGGGTTTAATAGAAGAATAAAGGAAGTCTAGGAGTTTGTTTTTCGGAGAATCCTCTCATAATCAGAAAAAGTGAAAAAAGAAAACAGGGCAAAAGGGTTTTTTAGCAATTTTAATTTCAATTTAACCAAAAGAACAAGGAAACCTAAAGGAGCAACAAAGCCAGAAGAATTAAGGTATGGTGAGACTCCTTAAGACTAAAGGATTACTCATTAAAATTAGTACACTTTAAGGAAAATATTGATGGAAAATCACCAGATGCTGACAGTCCTATTAGAGCAATTTAAGAGCCATAATAAAAACGATTTTTATGGCCCTTATACACAGCATTTAATGGATAAGTGCTAAGTCATTTTCAGAACTTTTTATGTATTTATGTAATAAATAAAATAATATTTAAAAAAAATTCACTTAATATACCCAAATTACCATCATAAAAGCAGGGTAATCCCAAAAACAGCAAACCAAAGCCGAAAAATAGAGTCAAAAGTCGTTTGTAAAATATAATTTGGTAACTGAAATCAAGTCCGTTGAGCTCTTCGAGTGGAGGAGCCCTAAGACCAGCACGAGGCAGTTGGATGAGATAAAGGCAGAAACAAGGAGCAACAGCATCTCGCGAACAATGGAGAAGATAATAAGACGCTGCCTTCGAAGCGAAGTTCTTACCTTTTTGGCGACCTTCGCCTTCGCTGCAGCCGGAAAGGAATACCGAAATGGCGAAAAAGAAGGAGAAGCCCTGATTGGAAGGAATTATATTGCCGGTTGAGACTACGGCTGCTGGGTGCACCGCTTAAATTGTGATTTATTGTGCTGCTTACGGTTCTCCTTGCCCACAGAATGCGTTTACGGCGAGTGCATTTCGGATTTCAGTTTAAATAAAAACTAACGGCAGCTCATTAGCCGCAATGTCTTCCTTTTTTTATCAAAAAAATATTTTTGCAAAGGCCAGACAATGAATTTGAATGAAATCAAAAGCAAGCCACAACAAATGGCCACAAGAAGAGGGGCTTCAAGTTGGATTTAAGCGAAGCCTGCTAACAAATAAAGAGTAAAGCCAGACAATGAAACCGAAGGCCAAGCTGGGATTTTGACTGAAAGCCAACAAACAAGGGAAGTTGGTGGATAGATAAAGACCTTTATTAGGCTTGAAAGAAACTTTGAAACTATTTTAGAAAATGATTTCTTAAGGACTCTCTTTAAGGGATTATTTTTAGAGCTTTCAAGCTAAGAAAAAGGTTCTTTATTAAGTGTAATCTAGATAAGTAAAGTTTTTTTAATTTGTAACTTTCTCTTGATATTCAAAATAGAATTTAAAAACGTAATTAAATCGAGAACAGCCTAAATTTGTTTAATAAACATTGTATATATTTCCCTTTCAGTGAGTGAATAATATCCTTGGCTGGACACCACAACTTGAGAAGCTGACCAAAAGCCAGTTTGGCAACTGCCACTGCCAATAATTTTCTTACTCGTTTTTTCGCAATTTTATTCTCGTATTTTTGTTATATCTTGTTGCATTTTTCTTTTTTGTTTATTTCGACGATAGCGCGCCATTTAAGGGCCTCAAGGCCAAGGTTTAACGAGCCAGGCCGAAGACAAAAACAGAAAGAGAAAAGAGGCAACACAGGCACAGAAAACTGATCGCAATCGGGGCCGAAAAGCGAGGTTGTTTTTTTTTGTTGCTGATTTTGCCAGGCACTGAGCCAAGTTCGGAGGCTCAGGTTCGAGAGGCACCTCCAGCAGCAGAACTTGGCACACAAAGCACAAGGCGGCGAAGCAACAGGAAGAAGTGGCATGCCACACGATTCCATGCATAATAAATGCGCAACTGGTGTGTGCGAGGAAACCGGTTTTAGGAGATGCCTTTGCCAAAACTGTTATACCAAACGCAGGGGCAAAATCCAGCCAAGTTGGCCAACAGAAAAGCTCGCTGGCTCTCTCTCTAAATGGAGGGGCAAAGACTTCAATGTTGGCCAACAGTCTGCGAAAAGGACGAAAGAGGGGCATCCAGCTACTGGAGCTTTCGGAGCTATGTTGGCTAACATCAGTAGAAGAGTGGCAATCGGGAGATGTTGGCAATGGGGCCGTCAGTTGGCCGACAAGCGGAGCAGCTATATTGGCCAACTTCCGGCGGCAAATCAGCGCAGCAGACAGCCAAGCAACAACTGACGCGCAGTCTAAGTGGCAATGCATTAAGAAAAATTCAGATAAAATATATTTTTATAGATAAGAGTTTAATTTTAAAGAAAAAATGTTTTAAAAAATATGAAACATTTAAATTTGTTTTAATATTTGCCAGAATTCAATTACAATATTTATTTAGAACATTTGTAAGCATTTACAAACTAAACACTGCTTGGTTTTCTATTTCAAATTAATATCTTTTGAATTAAAGACTCTTTCTATCCATTTTCTAGTTTTTCCTCAGTGTGAAAATTCTATGGCTGGCTAGGCATTTGAATGGCCTCGCAAGAATGCAGATTCTAACAGCCAGTCGCGTTTTCCGACTTGCCTCTGTCTGGGCCAAGAGCAGCAACAGCAGCCATGGTCATGGCCAAGACGGCAAAGAGCCAGAGGAACTAAGAGCCGCTAGACAAGTTGAACCACTTGGGGCTCCCAAGACTGGGAAGAATACGAGTACATTGACCATTTTGGCCACAAAGACGGCGACGACGACGACGAATTCTCCGCCTGATGACTGATCGCTGTTGGCCATGAGAAAAGTTACAACACTTGTTGTCGCGTCGCCTTCTCGGCATAGCGTAACATTTCTCATGAATTGCAACAAAATTTGTAACAAAAATCGCAGACAACAACTGGTTAGAAAACGTGGTTTCATCAGCGTCTGCTATTGGCAGAAAATGGGTGAAAATGGGAACCAAGTTCTCTTGAGAAGAGAGTGACTTGCTTGGAAAATTATGGTTTTCACTAATTCACAATTAAGTGCCAAGTGTCTAGAATGTCGATGCTAAATATTTGCATTTGGCATTTTTTAGAGGAGAAAGGAGTTTTACTACTTGGTTCTTCTGGCATATTTTCTTACTACTTTTAAGAAAGAAAAAAATAATAATAAAATAAAGCATACAGAATTCCTGTTTGGAGATAATATGTCTATTTGCTGATTTAGTTTGAAACAAAGTTAAAGAAAGGTCTAAAAAATTAAAGACAACATACTATATAGTAAGTTAAAATTAGCTCAAATTAATATTTAAATAATAACAGATTTAAACTTCCATGGAACATGTATTTAAGGTAAATTTATAATTGTGAACTTAATAAACTTTTAATTTAGTTTAACTACACTTTCAACCTAGTTTTCCTGTTAGTTAAAACCCCACAAAGTATTTTCCCGACGCTCACTTAAATTTCCCAGTTATTATTATTTATCTTGGAATTCGCTTTTAACCAGTTCAGTCAGCTTGGCAACAGCAACTGCCAGCCAGCTTCGGAGTAATGCATTCAGCTTCAGCTGCTGCCTGTCACGATCGCGACCACACAGCCATGGATATGGCCATAGAAGCTTAGTATCTGCATCTGTGTATCTATGAATCTGCACGAGTATCTATCCATCTATGTGCTGGCTGGCGTTTATTGACCCTAATGAAGTTGGTGAAGCAAGGGGTAGCGCATTCCCACATGGCTCGCGTTCGTGGCCAAAACAAAAGGCGGCGCGGCGTTGCATTCAAATTTCAAAGTCAAGCGAGAAGCGAGGAGCGTGTGTTACAAATGCAATATGCTTTTGGCCAAGTTCAAGAGGCAAAGTCAAAGCCAGCCAGCAGCAGGCAAACAAGTCCATTTGCGAAAGGTATTTCTTCCTCCTGCCGCTGTGGTTGCAATAAAAACCAGTTTTGGGACTGCATTTTTGCCATGTTCTGTGCTCTTGCCACAAAAGCATTTAAGCAAAAGTCGTCGTCGTCTGCCAGGCTGGATTTTTCCCTCTAGCCCCTTAACTACTGTTGTGGTCGATATAAAAATTTATGTCGTTCGACATGGCATTTTCCCTTTTGGCATTTTAATTGAAATGCTTTTTAAGAGAGCCCTTGCAAGAATTTCTCACAAGTATTCAAATTTAATCGCACATCGCCAAGAAATCATCATCCTTTTAGGGCGAACATCAGGCTAATAATAAAGTTCTCAAAATATGCCAAACTTTGAGCGTAACAACACAACACAAAAGGCAACGCAGACCAAACTTTAGCATAATAAATAAATAAGGGGAAGTAAATTTCGGCGGGAGTTAAGATTCCCGTAAAATTCGACTGGCAGACCTTCTAATGAAAATAGATTTCTTATTTTTTCGCACTTTCCGTTTGAATAAATAATAATTTATCATAATTTTCCCAGATGTACTCTACTGATTTATATATATAGAAACTTTAAACTTACATAAAACATGGTATCGTTTCAAAAGGCCACAAAAACTCACCTGAAACGAGATAGAGAGGAAGTATAAAATCAGAATTTAATCAGCAACTTTAAATAAAAGATCAAATGTGATTTCCATATATATATATGTATTTATATATGTATTCTGCATTAAAATACCATCAGGAAATGGGTGGTGGCATTGGGCAGGAAAAGAGGGCGAAAGGTGGTTTTTCGAGGGGGGCACTGAGAAGTGGCAGCACCAAAGCTCCTCAATTATTAATGCGTTTTTGTTCATTGCATACTTCCAGGCAGCCAGCGAGAAATCAACTCACAAACACATACACACAGAGCCAAAGCCAAAAAGGCAGGAGAAATGAGAGTTCACTTTGATTTGTTCAGTGTACAGACGCGTTCAAGTTTTTGGAACAACAACTAAATAAATATTTGCTTAATAAGCTAAGAAACTTTAGTGATTATGAACAAAATAATGGAAGATATATAGGATTATTTGATAATACAAATCTGAGTATACATTCAAATTAATAGGAAAACTATTTTATTATAAAATATATATTTTAATTTTTTATAAATAAAAATTATTTATACATAAAAACTGAATAAAAATACAAATAAATAAGAGAGTATAAAAAAACTGGGTTGCATTTGCTAATTTATAAAGTTCAACATAAATTTGCATAACAAATTTGTTTGTTTGATTGAATTTTATATACCATTCCTTAAACTTTTAATTATATCTATTAATATTTTACCAAACCAAAACCCATTTGCTCTATGAAAATATTACGAGATATTAAAATTACTTTTAGTTCTTTAGCTCTATTAAATCTTTTTTTTATTTCTAGCTACCTCCGACTGTTGAACATTATTTGCAGTTTATTGTTTTTTACTTTTCACTTTTTTTTGCTTTTTTTTTTGGCCAGCTCTATTTATAACTGCCACACTTAGTGGATTCGTCGCTGTCTCCTTGCCACTTGGCATGAGTTTCACATTTCAATTTGGGCGTATCCCCTTGGAGGAAAACCCAAGCCCCCTGCCCTTTCAATTTTCCCCTGACAGAAGCAGCAGCAGCCTAATGTCTTGGGTGTTTTAGCAAACAAATTACTTTTAATTTTCAGTGACTTTGATTTTTGGCAGTGTTGTTGTCACTGCCACAGGCACGGGCACAACCAGCCCAATACCGCACCACCTCCTTTTTTTTGAAATCACCTCCATCCCCCAAAGACACTGACTAGGCATCTTCATTATCATTGGTTTTAGTGGGCTCACTTTCCTGGGCTTTTTATTTTACTTCTGCACTTGTCACTTTCCTTAATGCTCTTCCTGAGGGTATTTTGATTTGAGAAGTGTATTGAAGGTGTTTGGAATTTTATAAAAAATATTGTTTTTATGGTTTTAAGAGATTGTTAACTTCTTTACCATTATTTTAGTAAACGTTTCTTGAAGGAACTGCTTCAAAAAAAATATAAAAAAGTTCATTTAAAGCGATACATGATTAAAAACAGAATTTTGTGAGCTTAAATTATTCATGTTGTTAAAAGAAAATTTTTTTAATACCTAAAATTTGGTTAAGACACATATTATATTATACATTATTATTATATTATTAAACACATATTATTGAAAAACTTCTCCCATTTTAAAATAAGAAAAAATAAAATTTATAATACGTTTTTTTTTAGAGTACATCCACAATCGCTAATCATTTCTAGTTTTTTGATTATTCTTTTTTTTTATTGGTACTCTGATTTTGTTTTTCTTCCTGCCAAACACACACACTCGTGGTTGTGCGTGTGTGCGGAAAAAGGAGAAGCTTGTAGATAAAAAAAAGCAAAGGGAAATATAATGGGAGAATGTGGAGTAAGAGGAGGGAAATGGGAAGCAAAAGTGACTTTTGAGTGACAAATTGTTTTCAAATTTCGACTGTGTATGTGTGTGTGCTGTGTTTGTGTTAATGGCATAAATTTGCATAAAAGCATTAACTGTTTATTTGCTTTACCGCCGCCGCCGCCACAGCCACCCCTTTGTGCAAATTTGCAAATTGGCCAAAAGAGAAATGAAACAAGGCAATACAAAAATTCAAATCACATTTTTTGACTCTCTCAATTCTTGGGATTTTCCCCCATCCTCCCTTTTTTTTGATTTTCCGCATTTTCCTCATATGAGCATCACTTGAGAGAGCGAAAGTGAATTGCTGTTGATTAGGGGCGAGAAAGAGAGACAGACTAAAGGAAAATTTCACCTTGCGAGTTATTGAGTGGATTCCTGCCTTTTCCCCTCGGGGGCCAAATGTAATTTTGTGCTCGTATTTATTTATTAAAGCCCCCGAATTTCGCAAAAAAAGAAAAACAAAAAAAAAACTGAAAGGAAAACAGCCTCCTGATTGAATTGTGACAAACTTACCACCCGAAAAAAAACCAACCCCAACTCCTGCGAGGGCCAAGAATGCAAATTAAAATGAAGAAAAGCACGAGGGGTTGCAAATAAAATCAAAACACACTCACCCACACCTCACATGCATAAGGTATTACCACTAATAGCATTCGGGGGTTGGGGTCGAAAATAATGGGCCTTGTTTCTCTTCATTTTCCATACCGAAATTTGCCGTAAAATTGGAAAATCTCCAGAGGAAATACCATAAAAATTTGTCGGAAAAGCGAGGAAAATGAAGAGCAAGCATAAATTATTCAAATCAATTTCGATTGGTGTAAGGGGGAGGTGAAAAAGTGGCAGGTGTAAACTAAGGATTAGATGCGCTCAAGGACGACAGGAAAGGATTAAACTAATGCAAGCCACTAAAAAGTAGGGAGAAAGGTGTAATTACACAGCGAAGAATTTAAGGAAATAATAAACAAAATTCAGAAAAATATTGAAAAACAAATAATAAAGAATAAATTCAATGAAATATTTATAAAACGTTTTCTCAACATTTAATTTTATCCGAAATCTTTCCAAATCTCTCGAAATTTTTAAATAATATATTGTAAAACCCATTTCTTGTGTATAAAAAAACATGAAAGGTAGTTAGCCAATGATGGGCATTAAGCCAGCTTAAAGGCCGTAATATGTTGTGGCTGAAAATTACATCAGAAACGAGCAAGGGAAAAAAAGAGCCCAACAAAAAAATTCGCAGCCAGTTTAAGTTGAGCTTCCGCTGCCTTTGGCTTTTAATTATATGCAAAGAAATGTTGAACAAGGCCGTGAAAAAGGCTTACACGCCAGGCCTCAGCAAAAGTCGCTCACGGAAAGGACTAAGCCCAGTTGCGCCTTTGTTGGCTTTTATCATTAAAGAGACTTCTTCCCAAAAATAAAAAAAGAGAGCCCAAAAAGGAGCAGTACAAAAAATTAACGCAACAGCAGGGAAGAAAATGGAGTCATCGCGTGGGGTGGCTGGGGAATTTTCACACTTTTCCTTGCAACTTTCCGCCCAACACTTTGCCGCCACGGATAAAGTTTTTCTTTTGACGGCGTCATCATCTCTCTGTCGCGCTCTCATGAGGAATGCATGAATATCAAATTAGGTTGAGAAGTGTTAATTTCAAGGCGCCAAAGAGCCAAAGCCAACTCTCTGTGCTGCCTCTCCTCATTTTCCCTGGAATGCACTTGATGCGAATTTCCCTCGGACTGCGTGTAAACCATTAAAAATAATTTAACACTCAATTGACTTTTATGAGCGAAAACATTTTGCAATTGCATTGCCACACGTGAAAAGCCGCCTCCCCCGCCACCGCCGTTTGTGGCCGAGATGAAGTGTGTCCGTCCGTCCGTCTGTCAGGCCCAAAATTATCGGGCTGACATCAACTAATTTGACTAATTAACGGCTCAATAACGTTTGACTAAACAACGCACACAAATTGGCCAATTAGCAGGTTAACGTGATCCCGGCGACAAATCAAAACTGAAGCGATAGAAAATAGTTTAAGCTAAATGCAGTAGTGGGTGCAAAAAATTATGTAATAGCTTCATTTCACGCTATTTTAGTATATATATTAAAACTTCCCAGTTTTTATATTATATTTAATAAATTTTACATGAAAGCTACAAAATATTAAACACAAAGATCAGCCGATAATTAAATGGTTAACAAATGTGTCCCCAGACTGGTATCAAACCAACAAAATTAAGGTTAAAGAGAAGAGAACTAACGAGATAAATATAAATTTATATAATAAATATTATATTTTGTTACACCAATTATTATTTCAAATTCAAAAATTAATATATTGCTTCTAAAATTTGCTATTATGCCTTTTTAAGTCAGATATTTTATAAATATCACACAATTAATCTTCAATCTCTGCTCCTTATTATAAATAAATTCCATACAAAAAATCATAAATAATCAAAAAAGAAGACAGTACTTAAGCATAAACAATTACATGCTAGATTAGATCAAATCCGCTGTCAACTGCTAATCTTGTTGACATTTTTCCTAGAAAAAATCTATTTAATAAACTGCGTGACTGCTACTTGAGGGTCACAGGGTCCATGTTCGAGTTCACATTCCCATTCACGTTCACATTCACGGTCCCATTGCACGAAGGAGTAAATGTGCCATATAATTTGTTACTTTTTGCATATGTTGGATGCCATTAGGAACAGATATATATATACGTATGCGTATATACAAAGTCAGAGCAGGAGCTGCTAATGCAAATCCCACGTGTATTTATTTTGGAGATTTTGTAAACTTACGGGGAAGCCACGCCCCCTGTTTTTACCACCACATTACACACATTCGCCCCCCACTTTGGGTGTGCGTGTGTCTTTTTGTGTGTTTCTCTGTTGGTTTGCTGCTGCTGCTGCTCCTCGTTGTCATTGTCACGTGTGAAGTGCCATCGAGTGACACAAATGAAGTGGCTGCTATTAGCTTTAAAGCGAGCTGACAACGTTGTTGCTCACAGACACACACGCATGTCCTTGAAGTGGGTTAAACTTTTGGTGGGGATGAGTTTGAGTGAGTGTTTGTGTTTAAACTATCCCTTGCACTGCGGATAATCCCTTTAAACTGAAATCAAAGGATGCGGGCATCATTTGGAACTGGGGATTAAGACTGTAACTAATCAACAGAGTGGGAAATCTCTCCAGAGATTCGAAACCACTTAAAAGACTATCTAAAGGATATAGTGGCAGAATGTTGTTGTTTTTGGCAGAAATGTTACTTTTTAAAGTAAATGATGTATATTTACCACAAACATCTTTAAAAAAATTAAAACAAGAAGTTAATTTTTAATTGAAAAATCATATTAAAGCCAATTTATAGGATTAAATTTACTTGGTGTCCACTAATTGAAATTCTAGACTTAATTTAAATTTTCCCAAGTTGTTCCAACTCTAATTTTAATTAGTAAAAATGCATGTGCCACTAATTTTGCCGCAGTGCAAGAGTTAAAATGTGATGCTATACGCTTCAGAGAGAAAGATTGGCTTTGACTTTGGCTCAGACTTAAGCTGCTTGACGTAGAAGGGCAATGCGAACCATTCCTTTGAATTTTTGCCCCCCTTTGCCTTTTATCTGAGTAAATTAGCTTATCCGATACATCAAGGATGTTTCACCATGAGCCACCGAAGAGGCAGCTCGCTCGTCAGCTTCTTCTGAGCAAGAAGATGCTTCTTGATGCTGCTGCATAATTTAGCAACATTTTTTCTGCCACTTTCATTCAATTTGCACCCGACAAATCTTCGGGGCGGGCTCTCTCAGTCATTGAGGTTTTGACTGCTTTCGCACTTGGCCCCTTGTTGTTTGAGGGGCTTGCGAGCAAAAAGGGCTAACTTGCTGCTGTCGACACCATGAAAAATTCACTTAAATTGTAATTTACTTGCAGTTGCTTTCGGTAAACCTTTTGCTTTACGTACTTTTGCTTTTTTTTTCCCCTCTAGACAAATCTGTTCCGTTGTTGTCTGCGGATGTCTGTGCCTGCCTGCCACATTGTGCTCTTGTTGGTGCTCAAAAATTCCTTTTGAGAAATTGAATCCCTGGCATGCTGGACCAACACGAATCTGGCAATCCCAATTCAGAGTCCCAATCCCCCCATGTTTGTTTATCCACGCGAGTGTTCCTGACTCCTTCGACTTTGTCCTTTTCCATTCCATCCAATTCCTGTGTGTGTGTGCTCGTGCATTTGTCTCCGCTGCCATAAGCACCAATGGGATTTCTGCTGCTTATCTCATTTTCAGCATATTTTATCAAAAACATGATGATATATATATATATATTTCACGCTCTGTGAGCGGAAAGTCGTCCCCCGTTGGCCCTCAAGTATTTTACTCTAATTTTGACTGCCAAGAGACGACGGCTTGATTGACTTAAAGTTAAGTGTTTGACAGGAGCAAATGCTTATTTATTGTCTGGGAATGCAGCTTGTTTATTAAATGGCTATTTAATTGATTTTTGGAAAGCTCAAATACAAATATTTAGGGTGAGATAATTTAGAGATATTTTAGACAATATTTAAGAAATTCAAAATGACAAGTAACAAAACATAGATTATATTATTGTGTCATTACACTGAATATATAATTATATGCATCAATATTTACAACTTCTATGAGTCAAATACAGTGCCATATTCCTCCCTATTTTCTGTCACAAATACCAAAAACCAAAGAAAATATTCAATTTATACTTATTTTTACGAAACTAATTTCATCAAAGGTTCTATGTTTTGGCATTTCCGTAAAATGTTACCACTTTTAGATGACAAAAATGCCACTTTACAGGATTACAAAAACCACACGAAATGCTTTGAGGAGCTGCCTTGACCAGAGAGAAACATCTACAAAATCCGATTAAAATTAGTTTGTTTTGGACTCGCCAGAAAGTGCAAAAGTCAACTTTTGCACACCCACGCAAAGGAAGCTGCATATATAGTACGCCCTCGATCATGTACATATATATAGAAAAGTCACTTAAGCGCACAATCTGTCAGCCGTTTTGACCAATTAAAAGTTTTAGCCCTAATACGCTTCATTTGATAAAGTTACGAACACACACTGAGACCGAGACCAAGTGCACCAATAGTGGAATTATAAAGGAGAAAGAACAACTTTTGGGGGGCCATAAAAAATACAAGAGAGAACCAGAAATAAAAAGTTTTAAAGGCAGCTAAGAAGCAGCTAAAGAGAAAGAGGAACGGGCGGGGGGCACAACAACTTTTGTTGCTTATTGAAATTTATTGAGATTTATACATAATCTGTGCCCGCCCCCCTTCGAGCACACAGAAAAAAAGCGAAACTTTCTTTCTTTCGCCCAGCTGTCAATCACAGTGCAGGCTGGATAGGACACCCTGCTTTCTTCAGCCTTCATCCTCCAGTGACCAATAAAAAGCGACAGGCGCAAAAACATTTGATGAAATGCCAAGAACGAGACGCCGTCGACGAGGTAGTCGTCATCTGTCCAGGAAATAAGCGCCAATTATGCCACCAGCAAATGCGTTTCGACTCAGGTTTTAGGTTCAGTTCAGTTCAATGTTCAGTTTAGCTTTTTCGCAGCAGGAAGCCGGCGGAAGGACGGCCATCAGCTGGCCGGCCAGTTAGCGCCACCAGAATTCATTTCGTTTCGCTTCTTCCAATTTCAATTTCAATTTGCTGCACGCTGAAATGGCCATGTCGTCGTCCTCGTCCTCATCCTTATTCCGATTCCGATTCCCATTCCTATCCTCATTCCCATTCCCACATCTATCCTCGTCTTTATCCCCTTGGAAAGAAGTCCTCAAACCGTGGACGTTTTCTTTGGCCGCTGTCCCTCAAAAGCGTTTCTACACTGAGATAATTGACTTGAAGTAGATACAGAATTTATATAAAATTTGAAAAAAAAAAAAAAAAGTATATTTATATGAAAGAAGATGTCTTGAAACTATCATTAAAATAAAGCCAATTCTTTAACATCTGAAATCTCAATCGGCTATCCCAGCTTTGCATTGTCTTAATTATAAATACGATATATATTTTCCCCCAGTGTACACATCTCCCCTGTTTTTTTTCTGGGTGCATACCGATGCGGGGGACTATCTGCTTGACCAAGCGCACACGGCGACCAAGTCTTGGGTGTGGGGTGAAATGGCGCAGAGTGCGGGCGGGGGTTGTATCATTTTGTACGCACTTCCGCTGGCTCGTAAAGGGATTTTCCTGTATCTTGCATCCGGCCCGCTGCTGCTTCTGTTCCTGCTGCTGCTCCTGAGCCTTCTCCCGCTTCTCCTCCTCCTTTTCCTTATCCTCTGTTGCTGCCTGTCATCTTGCGCCAATGGGTCATCCATCTCCCATTTTCCTCCTTTGGTCCGCAGGCCGCAAATGTTTTATTTATGTGTGGACAACGACGACGACGTTGGCGGCGGCAAAGTTTTACTTAAATATGCGTGGCTGTGGGCTTGGAATCAGGTGTGCCCAGCCCCGCCCCCGGTACTGCCCCGCTTCGCAGCTTCTGTTCACCTTTTCCCCAAGTCAGAGCCCAGACATGTGTGATTTCAGCCTTTGATTGAGTGGTGTTGTGCGCTCCCAAATCCGCAAAATAGATTTCCCAATTGACACATTTTTATCCTTTGCTCCCTTTGCGTTTTTCTTTCTTTTCTTTGGACTTTGTTTTTGGCACGTTTGGTTTGAGGCCTGGTTAATAAGATTTTAATATTTATAGCAACGGCGAAAAAACAATGGAATTTTCCTTTCTAACCGATTGGACAAAGCAAAGGGAAGGGTATTTAATTAAGATATTTCAGAATTTTCTTGTAAAATATTATCCAAAAATGTTTTTAAAAATAATTTTACCTACATTTTACAGCCCCTAGAATATATATGCTTCTTGCTGATTAAGAAATCATTTTGAAATACATTTAATTAAATCGAATTTACAGCTTAGCTCGCGAATAAACCGCCAAAAGAGTTGAAGGGCTTCAAGTATAATGACGAGGAGGTCCTTCCTCGCCCAGGCGTTTATTCATTCATTTCGTTTAACACCCCGAGCACGCCCCTCTACTTCTACTTTATTTGCTTTGTTGATTGTCAACATCAATTATTTAACTTTGGCCTAAAACTCCTTCAAGCCTTCGAGCAGTCCTCTCACACCCATTCTGATCCTTTCGTGGGTCTATTTAAAAACAGTCAAATAAGCGCACATAAAACTTATCACGCCTGAATTTGTCAGCACAAAAGCCAGCGAGGAGGACCCCGAAAGCAACCCTTTTTTTCCGACTTTTACGCATCCTTTTCTTCGTGCTTTTCCCTTTAGGTTTTTTTTTTTTTTTTGTTGTCCTGGTATTTCCTTCTCTTTTTTTTTGGTTACCAGTTAGTTGGAAAATTTGTCGCGGCTTCGACGCTTCGCACTTCATTTTGTGTTTGTCTTGTTGAATGCTAAATGCAAATGCTTTGCATACTTTATGCCGTTTTCTACGCTTTTTTCACACGCAACCGAGCGGGTTTGCTGTTTCGGTGGTTTTTACCCTGGGAAAAATGGGTGAAAGGGGAAAAACAGGGAGCGGTGGCAGAGTGGCGGCAACGGCCACTTAAGACAAATTGCGTGGGCCGCGGCAACAAAGGGAGTTGAGAGAGCGAACACCCTTTCCAGAAAAATAGGCAAGACTGGTTGTCCGGGAAAAGAACTGAAAAAAAAACTGAATATAAACAAATTCACTCTCACTCATTTCCGCGCCATTCAAAAAGTTCATACACAATAAGCAATAAGTATGATGCCAGAAATCTGCAAGGCAAAGAAGCAAAGGGTTCTTCTACCATCTTTTCTTCCCGATTTTCCCTCATTCTCTGTTTTTTTTTTCTTCCTACTCAGAGGAAACTTTGAGGAGCTCACTTTTTTATGCCGCCCACTTGAGCTCTCCTCGAGTATTTCACGCCGATTTCTGGCCATGATTTTTTTTTATTTTTGAATCTGGCATAGACAGCGGTTCAGTTTGGTGGGAACTTATTTTCTTTTGAATATTATGCTTAATTTTCTGCGGCTTGAAAACTTTTCGAGTGGCCAACTTTTTGCCAAGCGCTTTGTGAGTAATTAAGCAATTATATAATCGTTGTGCCACATCAAGTATCCGCCATGTGTACGCGCTGGGCAATAAATATTACCAATTTCCCCGGCCCCCCCAGCCTGACTTCGCCTGCATGCATGCTGAGAGAGCCTTGGTCTGGTTTTCACATCCATGCATAATACGACTTTATGGCCAAGGCAAACTCATCGGCGCAATAATCCTTGCATTGGTACTACTAACACTTACACTGTGAGAAAAGGAATATTAAACTAAAATGATAAGAAACTAGAAACTATATATTTCTCCATAAATACGATATTTTAAGGATAAATGTAATAACTTGCTATATTTACATGCCTTTAATTAAAATGCAGTTTAACTTCCTATTTACAAATTCCCAACTTTAAATCCTTAAATTTTGTTTTTCTTTGTGCAGCCGCCGCCATGTGTGTGTGTGTGGGGGGGCGGGGCAAATGGCTGTCATGTGGTTTTATTAGAAATTGTTATCGCAGCGCCTGTTGCAGCTTTTGCTCCTAGCTGTAGTCCTGCTCTAGTCCTACACTAGCTCCTGCTCCTGCTCCTACATTGCACTCTGTTGGCGCTTAAGTTTTGATTTTTATCTGCATGTGGAGTGGGCGTGGTATCCGGATTGGCATCGGGACCCTTAGAGGCCGTGAGAGGCCCGGCTTATTGCTCCATTCGCTATTCGCTTGGCGGCCACAAGTGCTTTGTTATCTGCGGAATTAAAAAACGTCGCCATATTGCCAGGGCCTGGCTGCCAGGCAAAGCTGCTGCTTCTGCTCCTGCTCCTGCTTTTCCTGCTGCTACTTTGAGTGCACTTTTAGTGCCATAAATCAGAAATCGGTCCTGCGGCTGCTGCAAGTTTGTCCCGTATTGAATAGCCCTGTGCGTGGTTCGGCTGCCTTTTATTATTGTAATGTAAATACAAATTTATATTGGCATCGTAAAGGTAAGGCCAGGGCCGAAGAAGGAAAAAAAAGCTAAGCGAAAGGGAATCCTTTTGGCGTAGCAGCAGCTCCTTAAGTGCACACACATTTACGGCATTTGGAAACCCCGCAAGAAAAAAAGCATATATACACGCGGAAATCTCCTGGCCAAAGCAATCGCATTTCCAATGTCAATATTTGTATTTGCTTTCTATGCGAATGCGAATCCTGGGCTGTTATTGTTGCCTGCCCTCCACTCTTTTTTTATGATTTTGAATTTTATGTTTGGCATTACGAGAGCGACAAAGCCATATGATGAGAAGATAAGGGTAAAGGTACAGTGGGAGATGATATTATACAAAGAGTGGTCTTTAAATTGGAGTTTAAGTTATAGAAGTTATATTTTTTTTAAGCCAAAAGTTCAATTAAAATGATTCAACTCATATTTTCTTTAAATTTAGATGGAAATAATTATTTTCATATGGTAAAACACTGTTTTCATGGTTAATTATATAATTTAAAGTTTTTCGAATGATTAAAAATTTTTTTAAGTATTAAAAACTTCCTCTTTTAGGCACTCTTTTTCCTACAATTTCCCCCACTGTCCCCTTGTTGCATATGCCACACACCCAAAAGATGCCAGATTACTTCACCTATTCATTTTATTGTTGGCTACACTTTGATGTCATTAAAGCATCATCCTGTGGCGACCTTTATCTACCCAAGATTAGATTTGCTGGCTTCCTTAAGAGGGCCAGGCCAGGACTCATTGGGTTAACTAGTCCAATCAGTACTAGAGCAATGGCCATAACCACAAAAGAGCCGCCGACAAATCCGCACAACCAGACATGGGAAGCGCATTAACTATTCGCTTCGCCATAAAAATTATGAGACTTTGGCCTACTTTCCATAGAACTGAGAACTGAGAACTCTTTAATATATTGCACATAAACATATGGAAAGGCAGGATATATGCACACGTAAGGCGAGTAAAAATTTTATGCCAACACGGGACACGAGACGACACCTTCTCCTCTTCGATGTGTAATAAAGAGAATTGTAAAGACGCCGTCGCAAAAACCGAATCATAAACCAGAATAATAATTACCCAAAGCTTTGAGAGAAACCCCGTCTATAAGGAGGACATGGAAATTTATTGATGTCTCTGTGTGTGAGCCTAGGACTTGCCCACCTCATCCTCATCCTCCTCCTTCTCGTTTTCCTTCGCTTTCACACACTTGAAGCTCTCAAGCGCGTGTTGAGCCTTGGAGGCCATAAAAAGTTCACATAATAATGTCAAATGAGTTACAACAAAAGCCAACAACGACGTCGAGGGGTTGGCGAATGGCGAAAAAGGAAAGGGTATTTGGGGTTGGAAAGTGTATGTAAAGGATGGGTATTTGGGCATGTCCTCGGCACACCCCCGCTTCCCCCAAAAACCAGAGATGACTGTATTAGGGATGCCATCCGCGCCAGTCCTTGCGGTCGTTTGCAGTTTTTATTACAAATTTATAGGCACACATGCAAATAAATCGCAGCGCCCCAAAAAAGTCTTTGCTGTCTAAAGGTGTTTTAGACACTAACAAAAACAAAATTAGGGTTCTTTATTTTTAGGAGACTTTAAATGATTATTTCTATTAAGTTTATGGGTTGTTTAGTTTTAAAAGTTGCGTTGAGTATGGAAATACTTTTGAGATATAATATTTAAGCCCTTCATCTGACATTTTTGGAAGCTTTCTATTTATTATTGATCGTTTTTAAAACTTTCCTTTATAATTACTGACTTAAATTGGATAGTAATCTTTTTTTCTCTGCATTTTATACTCCTGACTAACTTTCTTCCCGCCGTTGTCAGTGCGTTTCGCTTTCAATTGAAAAGTTTTTGCAAATTTCATAATGCTTATTTGGCCAATGTGTTTGTTCTGGCCCAACACTTTTGCTTGCCGAAAAGTTTTCCACTGTTTGTGTTTGTGTTTGTGTCTCAGTCGCCGTTCTCGTCGTTGGTGTGTTTGTCTTTTGCAGTTTTTGGTCAACAAGTTTCCTTCGCATTTTCGGCGAGGCGCACACCTGCCGACAAGGACAACAAAAGCCAGGGGAAGGACCAGGAGCAGAAGCCTGGAATGCCTGGGCGACATTTAAGCTCATCTAATGCATGTGTCCGTTTGTGTTTGTTGTGTCCACATGCGACAACGGCCAGGACAACGACGACAACGACAACTTCCATCGAAGCACGAAGGACATCTTCCGTTTCGGTCTGCCATGATTCAGCAGAGAAAGCAATCTTTCTGCTGCACACGGCGTGAAAATCGCGAAAATAAATATTGAACTGTAAAGCCAAAGTCAACGTTGCCAAGAATGTGTGTTGTGTGCTGTGTGGGTGTGTGTGTGTGTGTTATGGGTCCTCCCGACAATGGCTTCCTTGGGGGGCTGTTAAGGGTTAAAGCCGCTTTCCACCAGGCGCACCTGATGCCCCGGTAAGTCCTGCTTTGACTACGCTCCCCTGCCAGTGCTAAAAGTGTCCCGCAGTAATTGGCTTGTTTGCACTACGGCTTTCATTCAACTTTCCATCGACGTTCGACCGTTCGACGAATATTTCTTTTAGAAAAGTGCAACTAATAAGGATTAAAAAAGGACCAAAGGCTGCTCTGTGTGAAAGTTATAACTGGCAAAGGAGCTTTCAAATTGAAGCTAGGGAATTTTTGGAAATTTATGTACAACTTTAGATTTTTATTTTATTTAGAGCATTAAAAAAACTAAATATTAGAAGCATATCCTTTGGGTATATATTTGTTTTTCTCTTTATTCATTTAATTAATTACCTAAAATTTATTTGTAAATCAATTTACACTTTAAACTTTCTATTCAAGCATCCCATTTTCTCGACTTTCGATTCTTCTTGGGAAATGTTTCATCTTGAAATTTTAACGAGACACCTGGGAATTGCATCATTTCGTGTCATTTCTTTTGCCCTGCCACCCAGTGAATCCACCATTGTGTGAGTGTATGTGTAAGTTGTCCTTGTTGTCCTTTGTGTGCAACTATAATAAATAATGCTCTCTGGTCCCTCACTACATCCCCACACTCCCCCTTGGAAATAGTAAGTAAAACGCACGCTTGACAAGCAGAAGAACAAGGAATCACAGAAGAAGAACAACAACAACGAATAAACAGGAGGAAGGACAAAGGGAAGGACCTTTAAGACTTGGGACCGCAGGGCAGCACGAATGAGAGGACAAGTAGCAATGGGGGCGTTTCGCAACGCCTTAATTGAAATTAATGTATATCCCTTTTCAATGGCCACAGACATATGGGTATGCATGCCGAAGATAAATATAGGATATGCACTTGAAGAAAGGTTAAACCTAGGATATGGCTTTATTTTATTTGATTGTATTTAGAAATATAATAAATATATAGATATTCTAAATTTCTAATATAAATACAAGATTAAAGCACACAAACCCCAAAGCATGAACACTCTTAACTCCACAATTCCCAAAGGGTTCTAATGGCAAACTGTAGGTTATCAAGCATCGTATACTAAAGAGAAAGTGACACCTTTCCTCTCAAGCAACTATAGATCTGAGTCTGCTCCTTGTCATTGACAAGATTTTTATTCATTTTTAATATTTAATAATTTTCCATATTTATTTAAACCTCTAATTCCCAAAAACCAAACCCATTTTCGTTGAGTGCCTCTGGCTAGTTCTTGTGTCTATCTTGTAGCTGTACCCCTTACTCACTGCGAATAGTTTTTGTTTTGTGCTTGTTTCGGCCAAATTGACTTATGCCACAAGCAACAAGCAGCTTGTTAACTGTCTTGCATCCACGGCTAACAACAACAGCACACGGGTTGCTGCCCCCAAGTCCTCATGTTATTTTCCGCTTTTCTTTGCAAGTTGCGTGCCCCAAATAGTTTGGACACGCACACAACAAGAGGAAGAAGCTCACAAAATATATAATATTATATATATTTTCCGTTTAACGGCTGTTTTGTGCTGCCATCGGCCGTAAACGGGGGAATAATTAGCCGTTAGCTGTTAGCCTTTTGTTGTTATTATGTCAGTGGAAGAAGCGAGGGACCTAATGGGCCAACGCAATTTTGATTTTAAAAGATGGCCATGCGTGCATGCCTAATGTGCCAAGGTCCTTGAGACTTTCGGTGGCCAAATTGCCTCACACTTACACAAACATATCATATATACCAAAACTCCATATTCGTGCTTTCGCAATCCCACTAAATAACTATAATTTTTAACGCCTGTTATGGAGCCAAAGGAACACTGAGAAGGGATGAACAAAGCCAGGAATCAAAAGCGTCAGCCAAAAGGACAACAAAAGACGATTTCCTTGGTGGATTATAAGGCACCCAGTAATAGCAGATTAAGGGAGTATAAAGGATTTCCAAGAACTAGTAGTGCCCTTTAAAATATTCATTCTTATTTAATTATAAATGACATAAATCTGGAACTTATAAATAATAATTTAAATTTATTTTAATTAAATCTGTAATGAAAACTAAACATACAGAAGATCCATAAATTTAAAACACAAAATTCCAGCATTTATATTATTAAAATCCTAAACTAAGGTACTTTTTAGTTGAAACCTTTTTTCAAATATTTTTTTTCCTTTTGCGCGTGTTTAATGTGCATTGTACCACGGATATTCGGTCATGGCTTCAGGATTTCCCCATCCCATCCACATCATTTTGGTCTCCACCTGAGTTTCCCTTTTAATTTCTTGAAAAGGTTTTTCTTCCCTTTTGTTGTTCTTGCTTATTACGAATCGCACAAAGGCGAATATTGAGTGGAATGAGTTGAAAAGCAGGAGAACCAACTACTGGCTGCCTTTAGCTCGCTTCTGCTCGCTCCTTTATATGAATTACAATAATAAAGAAAAAGGAAAATGCGAGGGAAAACGCATATCAAAAGTTTGGGGGCCAAGGCAGCCAAATAAAATCATAAAAATTACAAAAGGTAAAATGAGGAGGTGCGGAGGGGAAAGCAAGAGGCAGACAGCAGCAGCTCACGAAATGCGTTCAAGAAAAATCACCGTAATAAAGCCAAGCGTCTGGGGTCTTCCCTGGTTGTATGTGTGTTGCAAATAAAACAATTTGAGTGGAAATAAAATATAAAACAACCTGAAGCCAGAGAGCTGATGGGTTAAGAAAAAAGAAACAGAGAGAGGGGGAGAGTTGGGCGCTTAACACAACACGCCCCAAAAACTGTAAGCGAGGGCGCAATCCTTTGTAGCAGCAGCAGCAGCAGGATTCTCAGATTCTCAGACAGACAAACATTACTCGGCAAACAATGCGTTGTCCTCCTCGTCGCGGAGTAAAACACAGCTTAAATTATTAATAAGAAAGCATAAGAAAAACAAATGCGAGTGTATGCTGCCGGGCAGCACAAGAAGGAGCCAGCTAGCAAGATAAAGACGCTTCCGAAAAAAAGGAAGAAACTGTTTATGCACAAAGGGAAATATTCTAAGATTTTTAAAAAGGTTTTGAAAATTAAGAATAATATAAAAAGAATATAATAACAATAATAGCAATAAAGAAAGTATTAAAAAAACTCTAAACATAAGAACATTAAAAGTATTGCCTACTTATTGGGGCTTTACTATCTTATTCATAATTTATCTTTCTTATTTTCTTATCTCTTTTATGTTGCTTCTTTATACCTTTCTATATTACATTAAGAAACACATCTCATTCTGATATTTCTCCAGTGTAATATCACTACAACAAGAAGAACATCAAGAACGAAAGCATTTCCTGGCTCGGTCACCGGTTTCTGCCCTCTGTCTTGTCCTTTAAGTTCGCGGTGCAATGGTCGGGATAGTGGGGTCAGTGGGTGAATCGGGCGTGACTGTGGATGGCAATGGTGGGCTCATCATCACCATCTTGCAAGCTGGCAAAGGGAATAGCTGAGCACACCTGAGTGGCTTTGCTGGACAAGCTGTTGCCGCTGCTGTGACTGAAGGGATGCCGGAAGTCCTTAAGCTTGAAGGCCTTTGAACCAAGCCACCTAAGCTAAAAGATTTGTTTAATCCGAAACTAAATCTTAAGAGGAAAATAATTTAGAAATTCCAAGATAATTGATAAGTTCGAAAATCAAAAACAGAAAGAAAAGATTTAATTTTTAAACACTTTGATTTATATACACAATATTTCTGCTAGCTGCACTCAGTTTTTATATTCCATTTATTTGGTCAGAAATATTCCTGGCCAAGTAAATAAAAAGCCAGCAATTCAAATATTACAAACTAAATTAAATTCTTAAAAAAAGAAGAACACGCTACAGCCCCAACCCCTCGTATTCTGCCCCATAAAATCCAGATTTCTTTTTTTTTCATTGTCTTGTGCATTTCTTTGTTATTAAATATTATTTTTGCTGGCCTCACCTTTACACGATATTTTTTTAAACGCCTTTTTTATGGCCTACGAAGATGGCCAACCTTTCCCCCTTGTTTTGGGGGCCATTGGCCATCCCCTCGTGATTTATGCCGCGCGGTCAAGTGTAAGTTCCACCGCTGGCACCTCGGGGCAGGAAATTGGGTTTAACGGCGGCGGCAGTCAGCGGGATCCTGGAAGCTCGTTTAATTTCAGGCAATTTTTTTTATTCTTTTTTTGTTCCGCCCGCCGACGTTTTATTAAATATATACCTTCCTTTTCCCCCGCTCCAGTTAACATTTTTTTTATGAACTGGTTATCAGCGGACTACTTTGCGTGTTGCGATTTGCCTTAATTAGTCGGGATATTAACCGAACTGAGCCGGGTTGGTTTTCATAATTGTGAAAGCCTGTCAGCGGTTAAGCTGCAGTGGCATTTTCCCTCTCATTTTCTGTTTTTTGCCTGCGTTTTTGTTTGTTAATAAATCACGATTTATTGGCTACTCATTAACCTTTGAGCTGATGGATAATGAAAGAATGCAAATGAAGGGACACGACACTCTGTGATTGTTTTTTAATCACCAGTTGCAGGGTTCGGTATTCGAAAATTACGTAAAATAATGAGAGGGCTGTCGGGGTGGTGTCAGTTGCATACAACATATTTTTCTGCATATTTCGATCAATTATTTTTCGGATTTTCTGTTTGTCGCACAAATTGTTTTGACAATATCAAATGCATTCCACAAGAAACCGCACAAAGGAAATCCCGGGCAAAAAGCAAATTTGTATTTGTCCTTTGAAGTGACAAACACTTTTGCTTATATCTTTTTTGTGGGTTTGTGGGCAGAAAACCATTTAATTTTGCAGAAAGCCCTGAGAATGTAGTCCTGCAGGCTGTGTGGCGTGTCATTTGTAAAACTGTCAGGGAAAATAATGAGAACGAGGAAGGGTGCTAAATTAAAAGAGCATTTTGTAAATGCTAAGGCCTTAAGACTTTCATATTTAATATCTTTAAATTGTATTAAAAATCGGAAATTAATTTAAATACATCTAAGAAGTAGCAAGTTATCTAGTTTAAATAGCTATTAAAAATATTTCAGTCTTTTCTCCACTAAAAATATTTAATTTTCCATAAGGAAAATATTATCCTGACAGAACTGCAGGCTTCTCTGTGTGTCATTTATTAAACAAACAACAGCTGACAAAGAACCAAAAAAAAGGGGGAACAAATTAAAAGCGCATTTATATTGGTTAAGCCTTCGAGTTGCGAGTTTTATTTATACTTTTGTCTTTTTCTTCCTTCTTTTTATTTATTCTCCCCACCAATTGCAGGACTTCTTTTTAAAGGACTTCACCCCCGCTAACGAGCGTCCATTATGCAAACAATAAGCAAAAGCTTCCTTTGCAGATAACAAACCAACCCACAAACACAAACGGAACAAAACGCATGAAAATATCCTTTTTGGCTGGACGACGAGGGGAAAAATATTGCGCATACGTCACGCATCCTGCGAGTGGCTTTCATTCAAAAATAGATTTATGTATGACATTTAAACAGAGGGCGGGCGAGCGAGGAGACAACAACAAAATATATATATATAAAAAAAAAGGGACACACCACAAACAAAATCAAGAAAAATGTGCTGCAGCATTTATCAAACGTGATGCCGTCGCAAATTCGTGGGAATGTTTGAAACTCCTCCGCTCAGTATTTCCTTCAACGAAAACCTGCTTGACATCATTATTCTTCAACAATGTGCACTGCATTTTGGTATCATTAAAATGTGATCACTTCGCATTAAAGCTGTAGTCAAATGAGGGGCGGAAAAGGGGGCGTGGCGACAGGGCGCCGCGCCATCTTAGAGCGATTTGATTTAGTGCCGCACAATATTTCACGTAAATATCTGCGTTGTTGCTGTTGTTGTAGGGCTGCCTTCATGGTTGTACGAATATGTATATATGTTTTGCAATAATGTCAACAATAGACCGAAGAATCTCTTTGACATGTGTGTGGTACAGGGAGAAAAAAATTTACATGTTTTAATAGAGATAAATAAAGAAAATATAGAAATTGTTCGGGACTTGAAAAATACATTTAGTTTCTTTAAAAAAATACATTAAACTTTAAAAGTTTAAAACAAAATTAACAAAAAAAATCCTAGCTTTGAATATCAAGTTAATTTCTGAATTAAAATATAATATAATATAATTAATATAATTAATTAATAATTTAAAACAAATTAACCTAGCAATATTTTTCACAGTGCTCTTTTGTGCTCCAGTTTTGACTGGCAACATTTACATTTAGCATTTTGCCCCACTTGTTGACTTTCTGCCAGCGGGTTCCACACATCCCGTCGATTTGCATGATTTTCGCATTTATGCGCTTAATTTACTATTTAATAATAGCAGGCAAACAAATGTTTAAATGGATAGCAGCCAGTGAGGGCAGCAGGTGAATGTTATAAAAAGGATATATGTACATAGCAGGCAGGGATAATGGATAATGGATAAATGGTAATAAGCGTTAGGTATCAACTTACCTTAACTCCAATGTGAACCGGTGCGAAATCTGTTTTGTGTATTGAAGGAATCGGTATCGGTAATTGCATGGGAAGGGGGCAGGACATCATGGTCGCTACCTGTGAATGCAAACAGAGAGAGAGATAGAGTTTGGTTAGTTGGATTTGGATAAGGATTGGCAAATTATAGAGGGATGAGCGTGTATGAGAGGTGAAATTATAAGCTTAAAGTGTTCAATTAAGTTATAAATCCCCTTTTAAAAGGAAGCTTAATCGTTTAGATTACAATTCTAATTCCCCTTAGTTATGTTTACAAATTAATATTCAAATTAAACTATAATAATGCAGCTTTCTTTGCATTAAAAACATTGTTGCTTTTGTTTATGAAGGCATTATACAATTTTCCTTCCGATAATCAAAAACTTTAGAGCGAAGTCATTACTTAAAACAACAAAAGATTTAACATTTCTGCTGGCAAACACAACAGAAAATGAAAAGAATGATATAAAATTGAGAAACTTTATCAAAACTGTGCACACAATTTATTCCCAAGAGCATCTTTAATCCCTTTTAATAAACAACTTTGAGTAGTTGCCATAAAAACAGTTTATTGCTTACTGAAAAGGCAAGAATTCGTCTCAACTTTTTAAGTTTTTTTTTTTTAAACCAAACTTTTAAGGAGATTTTAAGGCTGCTACGTAGGAAAGCATTACAAATTTATTTTAAATAAAAACAAAAGAGAGAAATATAAATAAAGCAGCTTAAAGACAATTGAGTATCCAATTTTTTAATTGTTTAAAATCCTTAATCCTTTTTATGGTAAATATAAATAAATCTTAATAAAAACAAGCAGATTGAGTCTGGCCGATAACCAAATCAATGCCACAGCTGCAGCTGCAGTTTCACCTCTGACATATGAACCCTTTTATTTTCCCCCATTTTTTTTTTACCACTTTCCCAGCAGTTTTCAGTTTACCGTTGGCATTGCAATTTTTCGCCTTTTCAATTTCGCGCGTTTTAATGGCGGCCAACACAGGAATCGTTCGCCCCCTCCTGACATCCTTTCTCCTTCTTGATGAACACACACACATATGAATCACGACCGCATTGCATTTCATTTCATTCCGAAAGGGGTGGCAGGGGGCGAAGGAAAACCCGGGGCGGGGCATGACCAGCGTTTCATTTGGCGCCCATCATCATTGTCATTTCCGCTTTTGCGTAACGATGTCAACGTTTTTGATGGCTTCATTTCGTTGCACGCTGCACTTTGCTTTTCGTTTTTCGTTTTCAGTTTCGTTTCGGGCGGCAAATAAATCATAACCCAGCCTCCTCCCCAGTACAGCCCCCATTCTCGTTGCCATTGCGCCTTTCTTTCCGACCAATAAAAACTTTTCGACTTTGTCATAAGACGAGCAAAAGAAAAAAAGAAGAATAAAAAGCTGCAAGAATAAAGAGCAGCGTCAAATAGTGGCAAGCGAGCAGCAACAACAAATACAAAGTAAATCACAAAAGGCGAATAGAGAGAAAAAACTAAGATATAGGAACACGCAGAAAAAATTATATTAATTTAAACTAAAAACAAAATTGAGAAACAAAATTAAAAGCTATCAGAGGTCATTAAAAATTTTGTTAATAAATAATTATAACGTATTATCTTATCATATATGTACCTCTCATATACTTTCATTTTAGTAACCATTTTATTTAATTAACCATTATATTCAAATCTCAATTTTTAAATAAATTCCTTAATTTTTCCTCAATCTATTCTTGTTCACAATTTTTGTTTGCAGTGCAAGGGAAATTGTTGAAAATTAAAATGGCATGACAAAGTGGCGAATGTTGTCAAAACTTTTGCATTGGCATAGCGATTTTGGGCAAGGCAACAAACCCGGCAGCCAACAAGAAAACGGACAATGTGTTATGGCCAAGGGAGGGCGAAGGCAAGGGACACGGACGCACAGTGAACGTCATAAAAATAGTTGCATGCCCGCGCTCACACTCCTCACGACAGTATTTCAATTTCCGGCCTCGATTTTAGTGCGCCAAATGCTTCTGGTTTTGTTTGTCTGCCTGCCTTCCTTTAGAAACCCTCGTCTCCTCCTCCTCCTCCTCTTCAGCATTTTGTGTTCAACTAAAAAAAAAATTTTTGGTAAAAACATTTAAGCAAACAATTTTCCTATCGCATTACACTTGTCAGCAAACGAGCTTCTCCTCCCCTTTTCATTCTCACAACCTGGGAGGTCCTAGGCACGGCATCGAGCAGAAGGGGCACGTGTTGCCGTTTCGGTTCCCCAACCCCCAGCAATCAATGAGTTGTCAATGGCATCGATTACCAAAGACAACTTTTTGTAGGCATCATAACAAAACTATTTATGTCCAACTTTGACTTGGAGGCACCCCAACTACACTGTACGAATATTTGTATATATTTTATTAAAGGGAAAAAAGGAAAAATTTAAATAAAATAGTAACTAACGATGATTGAATAATTGTACTGTTAAAGTAAATATTTCGAAAAATAATTATACTTGGCTAGAAATTGAAACAATTGTGAGCCATATATAAATTTATAAAATAAATGTATTCAAATTTGTGAATTTTTATTTATTACATTTTTTACAGTTTTCAAATCTTTTCTCAGCTTTGTTTATTTTTATTATTTCCCAATTGGTGCTTGCCCAACCCAAATTTGAGAGATACCTCTCCCAATAATAATTCAAAAATGTAGTTTAACTAAAATTATTAATATTTATTTCAAGTGTAGCTTGGTCTACCCATCACCTTCCGTTTCACTGACTGTCAGCCGGCTGTCAGTTTGTTTACGCATTTCACAGCAAATTGCTTTAAGTGCTACAAAAGTGTCATTTACATGGGCAGCATGGCAAACTAATTAATAGAATTTCAACTCGTTTTTAGCATGTTTTTTTGTTTTTTGTGTTTTACTTAATGTTTTTGTTGGTGCTGCTGGAGCATGAGTTGCCCAGTCGTCATCATTATCAAAAGTAGTGGCAAAGTGCAACGGAGCATGGCTTGGCTTGCATTTTAATGACGACAACAAACGGAAATTGACGTTGCCTGACTGACTTTTTCCAACATTGTAGCCGGCTTTTAATGCTGACACGCGACACAACAACAGAAATTGGCGAAAGGAGAAAATGATGGGGATGGGGAATGGGAGAATGTCCAAAGTGAAGAAGCGGAGAATCGAGAATTGAGAAATGAGAGTGGTATATGAACCTCTGGCAGAGTCCAGTCCGCATGTGGCTGCCATATGTACGCAATAAATGTCCAACTTTTGAAGTCTTACACAAAGATTTTGGAGATTTAAAAAATTTTACTTTTAATAATTATTTTATTTAATTTTATTAAAGTAAAATCTCAAGCAAACTGTCTTTAAAATACCTTTAAAATCTATTGTAGCAATCACTAAAATAATTTAATTAAATTCATTAAGTTTCAGCACTTTCCTGTCAGTGTTTTCTTTTTCCCATCGCTCTGGCCCTTCATCGGGGACATTGATGCATGACCCGAGCCGTCTTTAGTCGCCCTGCCACGCCCACGTCCTCATCCTGTCGCAATGCTACACCCACCCATTGGACCGAACCGTCCACCCACGCGTTAATTTGTCCAGCTTCGTGGTGGACACAACCATGGTGCGGCCATTCGAGCAGGATAATAAATGTAATATGGCAGCAATGAGAGCGAAACGCCGTAACGGGACGGTTGCCATTGAAGCTGCATGCGCAATTAGGCCTGCGGGATAAGGGGAGCTCGAGCGAGGGTGGATGCCCAACCGCCCACGAAAACAATGATTAATGAGCAGTTGCAGCAACAACAATCATACATCATTCGGTTAAGTTCAGTTGAGCGAAGTTGAAGGCCGAACCAGGCAGCAAACAGCAGCAACGACAGCGACAAACCTATCACAATTGCAAACTGCAACAAGTTCATGGCATTTGTCGCTGACGTAGTTGTCGATGTTGTTGCGTTTTCCACTTCACTGGGCATGCGCGACGCATCTACACAGCTGCAGGGTATTAAGCCCCAAAGCAACAACAACTACAGGAGAAGCTAAAGCAATAACTGCCACTGCAGCAGCAGCAGTAACAGCAGCAGCAGCAGCAGCAAAGCCAGCAGCAACAGCTGTGCCAATCGTGCAGCAAATCAAGCGAACATTTTTGCACGGGGCCATTCACTGAACAAAAATCTAAATGGAATTAAATACTATTTTCTTTTTTAAACATTCTTTTAAAAATTGCTAGAAATTTTTAAGAAAATATTAAAAAAAATTACATATTTTAAACAAAGTTTTCAAACTCCCAAATCCACTTCCTCATTTCAGATGGATTCTTTTTTCAAGTGCAAGTTCTTGGCGAAATAAAACGGGGAGGGGATGGCCGCGCCCCTGGCACTGATATCGCCATACAGCAGAAACACAAAGGTGACTGGTTAATGAACAGGTGGCTTTTCGCTCAGCCGCTGGCCGCTGATTCAACTGAACTCGACTCGGACTCCATTTGGCCAAGAGCATTGAACCTGGTCATGAGTACAATTACTTCCAATCAATTTGCATAATCAATGGAAGAATCTCTTAAATAGATAACAAAACACAATAAATCAACAATCGATCTTTTTTTGCGTCTGAATGATTAATTAATGAAGCAGTTTACCTTTTTATTTTTTTATTGTTTTGTTTAGCTTAGTGGAAAAGGTGAAGTGCGAGTAAAATAAACAAAAAGTAAAAGCTTTTTGTTAAATTTAAGCAGAAAATTTAAGATAAATTAAATTTTAGAAAACTTCCAAGTACATTAAGCAAATAAACTATTAAAAGTGAGAAGTACTAATTTTTAAGCACATATTTTCCCACACATATTTATCCTCAATCAACAGATTTTTGTTACATATACAAATTTGCTATCTAGCCTTTTCCATGCACTCGATGACAAGGACTGCATCAATCAGCGAGGAGGAGAGGCACACAAATCGCATTAAAAAGCTCAAATCGTTTAGATTTGTGACACTAAGCAGCCGCCGCCGAACCACAGAGAGCCCAGAAAAACCACCCACAATCCGCAATCTGCAATCACAGCCAAGCACAAGCGCAGCCACAGTTACTGCCACAATCACAACCACTGCGGATGCCTTGGCAACAATAACGAAATCTTACCAAGAAATTGTGCAGATTTAGCATGACAAGTGAAAGTAAATAGAGAGAGAGAGAGATGGGCGGACGGGACGGAGAGACTGGCGGGGCAGCCCTGTGGCCAAGGATTTTCCTCTCGTATTGAGCTGGCACTTTATGCAAAGAATGACGCCCATATTTCACTCACAAAACTCGGTGTTGGCTTAATGCGCTGGGAAAACACGCTGCCGCCAAGAAGTTGCAGACCCACAACGGAACGGGAAACGAACTTGTTGCAACATCAAGATCAAGGAAAAGTGAAAAGCGATGGGGGCGTAGGGAGGGAAATGGAATTGTAAGACGAGCGAAATTGAAAGGCGAAATGCGGGCATTTGCATAAATTCAGTTCACGCCAAAAAAGGTTGGCGAAAGGACGGCTATTGAACAGGAAGCGACCATGATAATGATAAGACCATGTACCAGGGCAAAGCAGAGAAATAGTGATGCTAACTGAATTATTGTAGTTGAGAAATATTTAAAAATATATAATAAAATATTTACAATTTACTAAATGAGATATTTATCAGAGCAGAAGGGGATCTGTTACGCCAAAAGTTCTGCTTAGTTTAACTGTTATCGCAAAGATTTTTCACTCTCTTTCGTTTTGAGTCTATAAAGAAAATAAAGTTTTTTTTTACCAAATTTATCAAAAATTTAATACAATTTCCGAGGGAATAGGTTATAGATCGCTGTCATCACTGTGGCCTGAAAGTAAACTCTTGGTCATGGACAGGTGCGAAATAATAGCCTATTTTTGTGAGCCATGCATTTTTGATGTGCGAATTTGGAGGAGCCAAGGGGGGTTATGTATGTGGTGTGTTTTTGTGGTTGTGTGGGCGTGTCTGGGGACTTAGCGGGATCTGTGCAGCGCCTAAAACTATGCAACGCACAAGCAAATGTGTTGAAAATCCTTTTCTGTTAAGGATTTGCCTGGTTGTTGTAGCTGCGGCAGCTCTTCGTTGTTGTTAGTGCTGACGGCTTTTGTTGGCTCACACACACACACATGCATTTGTGTTCTGGTAAAAGTGCATGTGTGCGGTTTTGTGCCGCATCAAATTGCATTAGTGTTGAAAGCAGCAACCAAAAAGGAGGCAGCGAGAAAAGCATACAAAATCCAGTCTCAGTCTCAGTCTCAGTTCGTATCTGTCTCCCCCTCGGCTACTGTCTCTTTCGCTGCTTCGCCTCTACCCCTTCACAGTTCTCAGTTCTCCGGCTCATCGTCCTTTGTTTGCTTTACATCAGGACATTGTCAACGGATTTCGCCTTTTTGCATTCTGATCTGATCTACCACTCACGTCCTAAAACCAGCGCGTCGCCTTTATTTGCCTGGCTGAAGGGGGTGCTGGCAAAGGCTTTGTGTTAAAAGGAGGGGGAAGAGAGAGCACCAACCTCCTCTTTTCTGGGGGGGAGGAGTAGGGACGGACAGGGTGGCGGACAGAGTGTGTGAAACGGCTGTAATGCTGCTACTTTCGCCTGGCTTTGGGTAAGCCTCCTCCAGATGGCAAGGCGGCTCAGTTGGTGCCTGCAAGTTGCAAGTTCCCTGCACTAAGAAAAATTTAGGTATAACTACGTCTGGCTGTATTTTTTCCTCCAAAAACTTTTAAAATCTGTGGCTTTGTTGATTAGCAAAAGCTGGAGAGAATTATGGCAGATAAAAAATGCACTTTGTACCCTTCTAGTCACCAAATTAAGGCCCGCTTTTTTCTGTGCAAGTTGCATTCCATATGCTGCATGCGAAATCCAAGCAGACTCCCTAAAATTTGGCCAGCAGGAGCAGCAACATCATTCATCATTTAGCATTCGTCGCAGCGACTCAGTTGGCACTCGCTGTGCGTGTTGTGTGGTTCTGTGTGTAATTAAAAATGTCAACGCACAATGGGCCCGGGATTAGGTTTGGGCTTTGGTTTGGGTTTAGGTTTAGGTGTTGGACACATGCAATCACACAGGTAAGGTGCCTGCTCACAAGCAATCCGATTCCGCTTGCAAATGAGGCGCAGAATTTTGAAACAACCGAAATGGAAGCTGCAATTGCAATGATAAGGTTTTCTAATTCAATTCAAGGTGCTTCGTATATTTTGGGGAAATTGGAAAATGAATTGTTATGGTTTTTTCCTTTGTTTCACACTGCCTTCAATCATTTTTATCTGCCAGGCAGAAGAAGAACACACCCACAGCTACACTCAAGCCACCTAGACGTATACGTAACATTCATCTTGGCCAGCCAGCTACTAGTCAAGCCCCGCCGACTGCAGACAAACATTTTTCGCAAATTAAATGAAAACACCTGATGATATTCAGAGCAATAACTTCCGACAACTGTTTCGTTGAGAAGAGATTGGACTTTTGCAGATTTTCTTCTCTTTTCTTTCATTTTTTCAAGGCTGGGAAAAATCTAAGAAGTTTTTCTTTTATATTTAAACATGTAAAGGAAATAATACTTTTAACTCCATTAAAGGAATATTTAAATAATTATCTGAAATATTTTATATTTATATTTATTTCAATATTTATTTATGGAAAAAAGCTTCTAAAAAAATTTAATAAAATAGAAGTTATATATTATCCCTGTATTTTACGTTCAAGCTGGGTATTTACATCTTCGAGTTTCCCAAACTAAACCGTAAACATCATCATCTGGCATATTCTCTCATTTTGGCAACATTTTTTTGGCAATTTATTAGTCGAAAAAAAAAAGAAAAACTAACAAAGTACACATGCAAAAGGAAGACACAACCGAAAAACTCACGAAAAACAAAAAAGGAATCCAAACAAATGTTCGCCACGTTCTCTCTCTCCCCTTTCATGCAGACAAAAATTAGTTTGGAACAAAAACCGAAAAGATTTTTACAAAATTAGTTTGCTCAGACGACTGGTTGTGCCTGCAGTTGAAAAGACGCTAGATACATATTAAAGAGTTGGATTCCTATTAGCCTTGGATTGCGCGACTGCGCAACAGGTTGAAAGCTATAGAGAGTTGTCAACAAAAAAAAATCGGATAAATAGAAACAAAGGCCTCAAAGAACCTAACAAAGCATTGAGCGCACTCTTGCTTCTCCTCTCATTTCATTGTTTGCCTGGCAATAAATGAGCTTCATTAAAGTGTGAAATTGAATGCTTCACATTGAGCTGAGTTATAGAATAAAAATGCTGAAAATACTTCGAAAAAAATAAACATGAGACCAAACAAACCAAAACTGAAGGGGATCAAGTGCTCTTTTTTTTCAACTATGCCATTTTTGGGATTCATCCAGCAGAGAATTGTTCTAGAAATTAATAACGAAAACTGTTTAAGGCATTGGCATAAATCAGTTTAACAATTTGATACAGTACAGAGCAAAAATATAAGACAGAAATCAAAACAAATAATTTTAGAACCTAAAATTTGATTTAATAAAAATGTACTTATATTCCTAATTAATTGCCATTTAATGGAAATTGTAATAAATTTACCCAAAATTATAAAAAAGGTATAGTTAAGCCTTTTTTCAAAGCCATGAAACGCACTGTCAATCTATGAGTTATACACCATTTTCGGACTCTTCAGATCCTTTTACGTAGACAGCTAGCAACTTGGTTATTAATAATTTTGTAGTAAAGCCTGCGTAATGAGGGTCTTGGCCTCTGAGAACTTTTGCTGTCTCCGTTTTTGGTTCTCAACTTGTTTAATATATATATTTTTTTTGTTTTGTTGTCCGTTGTGGGTTTATTTTTGTTTGTTTATTTTTTTGTTTTGGTCATGCCGGGCAGCAACGAGTGTTAATGACATCTGAAGAACACGAACGAGTTTCGGGCCTGTGCGAGTGACTCTTTTCGGTCTTAACTGTCAGGCGTTGAAAAATGTTTGTGCATGAGAAATTGCCTCGCTGCAGTAGACACATAAATTCCCATTTAGCATCGTCAAATTAATGACTTCAAAAAAGGCCCCAAGTTACCCCCAGCCTAGTTGTTCGTTTTTTTTCCTCCTCCGCCTGTAGAGATTTTGCTTGAGACTTGGGGCCACAGCTGATCGCGGACTTACACAGGTGATGATGAGCTCACCTGTTGTGTGTGTGGAAGTGGAAAAACTTGTCCAACTACTTTTAACCGGCTGCCGGCCGGCGAATAACAAAAACAACCTCTCTCGGCACACTTACAACATGCTACAGACGGAGACAACACAACCACAAGCCGCCGCCACTGAATGAAATTATATAACAACTATTATCATGATGTCGTCGTCGTAGTTTGTGTCGGTGTCGTTGGGGGCAATTTGTATGTTAGTTTTTCAAGCGAATTTCGGGGCTGGGCTTTATCGTTCTAAGCCATGTGAAACTTTTAAGGCTTCTTCTTGTGTCTGCCGGCGAAAAGGAAATGAAACTTGTTCACTTGCTTTTGGCGGTTTATTTTATGGGGTTTTTCCTAGGGGTAGGGGTAGCACAGCAAGCGGATGTACTTGTCCTACAGTGTTTTACGCTATATCTGTCAGTGCGTTTAGTTCTTAACTTTAGCAAGTTGATTTATATGAGGGAAAGCAGCTGCTACCAGGAATTTGTTGGGTAAAGTGTGGGGGTTTTTTATTGGCGTAAATACAAGCTTAAACATTTACTGGGGAAATTTATATTATTTAAATATTTTGTTATATTGTTTATCGTTTTTTCAGTGAGTTATAGAATTTATAATGCCACTAAACTTATAACAACTTTAAAGACAATTTACTAACAGCTTCTCTCGTAAATAAACTTAAATATGTATAAAAAAACATAAATATTAAATATAAAATCTTAGATAAGGTTTAAAAAAAAAACAGTAGCCTGGAAATAAATTAATACGATCATTAAAAAATCCATTGAGATGCGACTTTAACAACCTTTAGTGATGTTAAACAAATTCTTTATAATTAAAACCATAAATATTTCTAATAAAATACTCATGAATAAATTAGAGGGTTAAAACCAGTTTTTTTTTATTATTTCTGAAGCTTGTAAAAAGACTGACTCAGTACTGAAAGTACCTATAAAAACATATCCCATTGTGATTTCCGTAAAGCAAATACAATAACCAACTGGCCGTCGAATGCAAATTGAAGAAGCGAAATCATGTTTATTGTCTAATTAGCATGCGACTATTAATAGAGGCGACTCGATAGGGTCTCAGGAGAGAGACACACACAGGTCTAAGTGAATTTTGTGGCACGTAGAGTCACCGCCCGGCAGCCTTTGGGCCCGAGCTCTAGCTGAGATGGATGATGACACTTGGGTCGTGCTCCTTCTCTCCTCCTCGGAGAGCCTCACACAATAATTAGCAAGGTAATCACGTGCAAGTAGCTGGCTTTTGGGCTGCGGGTTTAACAGCTGCCAATTTCAATTAAAGCCAAGAAGCTCGGCTGCGCTGGCTGTTGGCCAGAAGCAGCTCCCTGGACGCGGGGCTTTTAAATGAGCGCCGTGACTAATTACAAATTAAATTGACAGAAAACGTGTTTAACCTGGCTGCATTTTCACGTTCTACATAATTTATGAGTCAGCCCTTTTGGGAGGGGGGGCCAGAACAAGGACCAAAGCCGGGACCTTTTTGTGATCAGGACACCTCGCCACAGGTCGAATGAGTGGGTCAGCTGCAGGTGTAACTCTGTCGGAGGGCTAAGCCCTTGGCTTTTGGCCTCCCAGTTGCCAGCTAGCCGTAGTTGCAACAAGTTAAGCCGCCGTTGACGTGTTGAATGGTCAGCGTTTTAGTTGTTGCACCTTTGACATCCTGCACAAATACTCGTGCAAGCAGCTTATCCTTGCCACGCACAGATATAAGCAATTAGTTGGCCTGCTTTCTCTCTTAATAATTTTCTTTTTTTTTAAGCTGAAACTTAATCCCCTTCATTTACAGCTCAACCTGTCACGATCTGAATGGCAAATAAATGTTTAAATCCTCTCGGAATATTGGTCAGTATGTGTAAATAAATGAATGCATTTTTCTTTGAAATTATATGTGAATTTCATTCAAGCAAGTGTTGAATTGCATTTGGGCCATTAATTGGGAAAATTCAGTGGCAGAGCTCGTTCCCTTTCATTGGTAACACTTTTTAATGGAAATTTTATATTTATATTTGTGAGGACACTTTTTGCAACCATTTTGCATCGAATTTTCCGTATTTCCTCTTTAGTTCAAATTTTCGAATTTTTCCTGGGGAATCCCATTTGGAAACAAAATTGAAAGAGTCGCCCTTTTCGTGCGAAGAATGCTTTATATTTAAATTAATATTTACCTACATATAAAAAGAAAAATAAAGGTAATATTCTTGAGAATTTGATGTTGAGAAAATTCCAGTTTGCATGGAAAAAACATTAAATTTTTTTTCAATTCAGGTTATTTTTTTACTGAATTTCAATAGTTGCATTTGGCTGCCTTTATCCATTTTCCAGCTAAATATTCCCAATAAAGCTGCCGTGAAAAAATCCTGCAAACTAAACTCCCTTCCACACACACAGCATCCAGGTAAAATCCAAACAGACAGCTAGTTGGGCCAACACGGAAAATGTTCCTGCAGCACAAAATTGGTTATATGCCCAAGTTTGACACGCCTCCGACAGCTTTTCTGCTCTCTCTCTCCATAGAAAGTGTGTGCAGGAAACGCTGTATAGTTTTAATTAATTTAATTTCACGCTCATAAAATGCCAAACAATGTGAAAAACTCATGCACACACGGCTGGCGGGAAGCTGGGCGGGGGAAAAGCGCGTAAGTTCAGACGGGATTTTGGATAGAGATCCGTTGGAAAAGTTCTGAAGGCTTTAAAATTGTCCTGTCAGCAGGTTGTCCGCCTGCAAATGACAAGGAGTGTAATTAACCTACAGTTTACCATTCAACTAAATTTGTCATAATTGAATTGCAGCGGAAATATACAGTTGGATGGCAAAATGAAAAGGGGGTTTCACATGTCAGACTTCTATATTTACTTTTAAATTGAGATCGAATCGAAGGCGTTACAGAGATCGGACAGCAATTGAAGGCACTTAGCGCGTATCCGTGTCACTTGGAATCAGCAAAGTAATCAAAATTGAATGATCTTCAAATAATATTAAATACGGTTTGTTTGACTTGACTGACTGACTGACTTTCTGGGTTGCCACATGCGAAGGGAAATCCGCGGGTAACTTGCGCAACTTAAGCCGCAGAATGTGGCAAGTGGCAAGCCGCAGATTGCAGTTGACATATAAATCTAATGAATTGGTCACCAATTTAGACATCATAAAAACACATGCGAGGAGTTTGTCAAGCAAAGATAATGTTCTACGCTCTAATAACATTTATTATTATTATTTCTTCAAGCATAACTTGAGCTTTTCTTTTTTATGTCTTCCAAGAATTTTCTCGATTACAAACACTTTGCCATTAAGTAAGTTCTAAACACAGCAGGAAATTAAGTAATCGTGTTAAAAGTAATTCAAAAACACATGCTTTTAATTAAGGAAGTTGAGTCACGAGCTATAGAGCAGCTGCTGTGTGATGGAAGAAAGCGTCGTCGTCATCGTTCCCCTCAAGATACAAACATCATGGAATTTTACAAGGTTTTTTCGTATTCCCCGATTTGTTTACTTTCTTCTATTTCAGGGGAATATATGTTTCGTATTTAGATTGCTAATGTTTTGGTCTGCTGAATCGCATAATAAACACGAACATGGAAATCAACACGAACTGCAAATGTAATCGCCAGCCATCAGGCATCAGACATCACCTTTTTTTCAACAGAACCCCTCAAAAGCTTCTCTCATATTCCATTTGACGGAAAGATCTTGTGAATAATAAGTTAGCTTTTTTGAGTTTTTTGAGGATTGTGCAATTTGTAGTTTCCAATTCCTTGGAATCACTGATGATCAAATGTTGATCTCTAGCCCATGCATAAATATTTAGCTGACGAGGGGTTCGGTCTCCTTCTGAATGTGAGATCTGGAACTGTATCTGTCGTCCTCGGAGCTCTGATGATCTATATCTTCTACCAAGTGGCCTGGCTTTTGTTTATTTTCTTAAAACAGAATTTGCGCAGAATTTGTGTTGACTTTAAACGTTGAGAAAAATCGTACTACTCGAGGGAAATACAAAGTAAATTATTAAGTAGTGAACAAATAAACTATTCTCACTTCAAAAAGAAGAGTTTTATATATTTTTAAATAAATAAAAATAGTTATTAAACGTCTCAAAGAAATAAATGCTAATTTAAAAACCGGCTTCCTAATAGTACAACCAACTAACCTATTGAAACACCTTAAAGGTCACCAAACAAAAGTAATTCCTACTGCTTTTTCAATTAATTTTAATTCTTGTATAATAAATTCTTAATAAATCACAAAAATTTAAGCACATATCTTAGAGAATTGTAAATTTACACAATCGCTGTGACTAATAACGACACCACGCCATATGATTTCCCTCTCAGCCGCTGAATCTCGAACCTCATTAAGGCAATTTTCCTATTAGCAAACCGTAGAATCTGAATTTAAAATGTGTGTGTGTTGTGAGTGTGGAAAACAGACAGTCGGAGACGGAGTGGGATCTTTCGTTGGCATAATTTATAGTTTCTATTTGCGGTCAATTAAACATCCATCTTGGCTCGCTCTGATAACCCCCGAAGCGATGAGAGTCACACGGATACGGAGAGACGGCAGAGACAATGCATTTTGGCAGTGGTCCAAGCAGAATGCAGAGAAATCCCCAGTATTCCCAAACTAAGTAGCTGTGGCCAAAGTGCCACCTGTTGGATATTGAATGCAAAAGTGCCTTTGCCGTCTGTCAGTTGTTGGATCTCCCTGGTTCCCTGTACTCCACTCGCCTCCCGGAATTATCATCATCATCATCCGTCAGGCGGCAGTCGGAAGGCAGGCAGGCAGACAAGCAGCCAGGCACAGTCCGGGTATATATCTTCCTTTTGGTAGGACAATGCAGAGACATTTCTCTTGCATGGAACTCGGAGAGCTCACTAGGAAAACGCTACATTTTGGCTGGCAAATCACGCAAATGAAATGCACAAAATATGCGCCATTTATAACATGCTACGGCCATCCCTATATCTCTGCCCCTGGGTTACCGCGCCCCGCCTGTGGCCTGGTGGCAAGTTGTACGTGTGGCAGAGTCTGGCTAGAAATGTGGCAAAAATTATGAGCCAACAACAGGCAACAGGCCACTGGCTGACAGACAGGCCACTTATGCACTGGAAATAATATTTAAATTACATATCAAAAGCTAGAATTTTTTGTATTTTGTCACGAAAGAATCCTAAAAAAATATTTTAAATATGCTTTGGCTTTCTATAAAGATTTAAGGCATAATCTACAAAAAAAATCATCCATATTATTACCTTAAAAATATTTAAATATTATTTAGAGTGTTTCCAAGAAAACCCAAAGACATTGCACACGCATTAAAGGCAGGGAAAAGTCGGCTGCCTTATATTATACACCCCCACACTCTACCTTTTTCCCCCGCTTTTCCTCTCCACACACCTCACCACCCCCCTGGCCACACTCAATTGCGCGCTAATTTAGCGCAGCTCGCACTTAATAATTTCTTTTCATAATTGAGTAAAAGGCGAAACAGAGAGAGAAATAAAAGTGACGGAAAGCCAACCGGTGGGGCACACAGCGACGCCACTGCAATTGAAGAAGGGGACAAATGGGCGGCGGTGGGGGAAATAAAGCCACTTGAGGAAGGGCTGATCCTAAGATTATCTCAAGGAATACATGTAAATAATATTTATAGAATTATTAACAAAAAAATAGTAAATTATTGCTGAAGAAATACCAAGAGATTTTTAAGATCTACATCAAACATAATTAATTTTTCACCCTAAAATTATATTCTTATACCTTCCCTATACACATATTCTTCATTTTTCTTATTTAAAATATTTTTTATATAATTATTTAACTTTACTTTCACCCCTCGCAGATGTCATTTAAACTATCAACCATTGCACACACGCTGAGAAAAAAAGGCAACACCATGACGCCTTGATTGAGCACAACAAGCAGCGCAGCGCACCCTGCTTCTGCTGCTGCTGCTCTTTTTCCTCCCCACTTTTCCACCCATTCATTTTCCTCTAAAGTCACGCAAAAGATTTATGACAACTGCATTTTTGGATGAAAGGAGGCAATGCATACACTTCACTTTAATCCGAATAAAATTAACTTTGAAGTTGAAACAATTAAGGGCAGAAAGCTGCCAAGAAAACTTTTCAAGATGTGTGTGGGAAAAGTGAGGGAAAGAGCGCTAGCTAAGTAGGTGAAACCTAATAGAGCAAAAAAATAATAAAACAAAAGTCTCAACCTAATAGATCGTTTATCTGCTCTTTGTGGCAAATGATACCTAGACAAGTTGGAGGGCAAATTTGCAGGCAATTAATTTCCAATTTCCGAGGCCTATTGATGACACTTTGAGCAACGACTTAATTGGGCATCGGTTACCCGCAACAAGGGCCAACAAAAGGACCCTCCCACACACACAAACACACACCGCAACCATCCCATTTGAGTTTCGGAAAAGACATTAGGAAAACATAATGCGTTTGTCGATTAATCAACTGCCCAAATAGAAGTAGTTAGGGTCGTGCTTCCCCCCCAACCGACTTGCCTCGCTTTTCGGCTTGCCTAAACTAATTTATAGGATTTTTATCCTGGATGTGGGAGCATGTATTTTGGTGGGGTGAGGCGTGATAATTGCACTATAAAAATGCGCAACTGGGGAAAATAAATTAGGTACTGTTGCTGGTTTTTTTCCCGTCGACGGGCGAAATAAATCTCAATTTATATGAAAATCGATTACGTTGCGCATTATTAATTATTTAAAAGGTTTCCACGGAAATGGCCAGGAAGTTGCTCGCTTTCTGTTTGCCAGCCCTCTTCCCCCTCGAGGTAATTAATAAATAAATTAATGGCCAAAAATGATTTCAACTTACGTTTTCTTTTTCGTCGTAGTGCAAACTTACCTGAAAGCAAAAGAGAGGAAAACGGAAAATTAAATTTCATTGTAAGTAAAAATGTTATTCGAGCATAAATTATGGGCATGTTGGAAATTGGAAATTGAAAATTCATCAAAATGTGCTGGAGGGAGGGAGGTGGGTGGCATAAATCAACCGGGACATGGAATGTGCGAAAAAATTAATATCAATATTTTTGTTGCTTTATGTGTGTGTGCGGTTTTTTCTTTGTTCAATTTATTAGTGTCAAAATGGCAACAAAAGGCAGGCGGGCAAGAGAGTATCCTTTGACCGCAGGACAAAAGCAGCAAATTTATCACGCAGCCCTTAAGCATTCTTTTTCGCTTAGCAAAAAAAACCTCAACACACACACACTGAACGTGCAACAATGATAACTTGCCCCCGTGGCCACCGTGTGTGGTTGGCCATTGTGCGTCTTTTGGCCTCTTTTGTGTCTCATAAGTCATTTCGGCCAGCTCAAATAATTCATAATCGATTCTCAAAGGCGCTCAACGCGCTGTCCCTCCACCTCTTACCTCTGTCCTCCCACATTTCTCTGGAGACAAGTTCGTTAGGTTTTTGGCTAGGAAGATGGTCCAACATTTACTTATGAAAATCAAAGTGAGTCCTGGGGATTCACTGGCAACGTAGCGAGAGTGCGGAGAAGTTCGAGCTGGAGTACTCGAAGTGGGGGTAATGGCTGGAACAAGACAAACACGGCACGCTCGCTGAATTTCTATTAAGCCAAATAACTCAAAAGTAATTGCCCGGGCGTTGTCGAGGTAGCAATTGCACTCAGCTCTCGAGAGCTGGGAACATCTTTTTGGCAAGTGGCTCCCGGAGAGCTGCGGAAACATCCTGGGTGGGATCATCAATATGTGCACCTTAATGGATGCTTAAATAAATTATAACTTCAAATTGCGATTGCCAAAGTCCTTGCTCGTCCTTAGCCGTAGCCCAACTAACTGGAGTTGCGGCACGTACAGCTAAATACATTACGCTCGACTGCAGTTGTGTGAAAATATTTACACGTGATTCCAAAAATCCCTCACAACAAAAAAAAAAAAAACAAGAGAAAAAACAGAGGAAAAAAAGGAGACTAACTTCTCAGTTATTCTTTCCCCGCTGCCACAAGTTGGGGGAAAACAGATCATTAAAGTCTTATTAGCTCCATTTTCTGTGTTCACTGTGAAAAAGAAAGCATGACTTTCAAAAGCAGTTAACCTAATGACACAATTTAATTAAAAACTTATTTTTAAAAAGCTATATGCTCTTGCATTTTATATTTTTATGTTTGGAAACAATTTAGTTTTAACTATAAAAAGAGTTTAAAAAATCAAAAGTTCAAAAACGCATGAAAATTAATAAAAGGTAGTAATTATTAATCAAATAATATTTTTTTACTTCAAAAACTTAACAAAAAAAATCCTATTCATGCTTTTTAAAACATTTTCCTGGCTTAAAACACAATTCTTGGCATATATCCCAGCTGGATGTCTCACTAATTGGTCTGCGCAAACGCAATTAGCGGACTGATGCGGCACAACCGAAGGAGATGACCTCACCCGCCAGCCAGAGCCCTCTGATCTCCGGAGCGCTCTTTAAACGGGTTAGCAGCAGCTGTTCCAAAACGGAGGAACAGGACGAGGAACAGAAGCGACCTCATTGCACTCGAGAGCGCAATCGTTTAGCGACGTGATGCAAGCCAAAGGAGCCAGGAGTGAAGGATCCAAAGGAGCCACTGAGAGGCGCCGAGGCTTGCATACAAATTGGCGCACGTGTGTGTGCTAAATGGAGGCAAGGTGGGAAGAATATTGTTGAAAGCCTTGCCACAGCACGCACACTCACACACACATACACTGGGTCAAACGTGAGCCTTTCAAATGCTAAATGGACATTGCTTAATTCCATATTCCATGGCCCCAAGGAGCCAACCACCACACACCGAACCTTGTGCAGCTCCGCTCAGGCATCATAATAGCTCATTATGCAGCTCCAGCTACAGCTCTGGATGCTGCTTCTATAGCTGCCACTAGTGCCTCCCAAAGTTCATTAGCTAAAAGGCCGTCCAAACCCATCATCAGGCCAAAATGCACTAAGACGGAGATTTGGCCAAGAAATTGAGTTTTCATCAGGGGAAAAAAATGTCCTTGATTGTACATAAATATAAATATATAAATAATAAACTAAACTAAAGATTTTTAATGAACCAAAAACTTAGCAGTAAATATTTAAGCATAAAATATACGCTTTAACTATTGTAATTTATTTCTTTAAATTTTTGTTTATTTTAAAATGAAGAAAATTCCTAATTAATAGCCATAAAATGCCAGAAAACAAATAGTTTTCCGCATAATTCACTCCACACAGGTGGAACCTCATATACATACGTTCTAAACCATATAAAACCATTTAATACATCATCAGAAATCATGGCAAATTAATTTGCTATCCAATCGGTTGGGTGGACGTTGCCTCTTAGTTTATCGGACAACTATATCTCTGTAGCACAATCTTATTTCTTCTATATGCACATATCAAATTTATTTTCTTTTTATTTCCACGTCGCGATTTATTTTTGGTTCGGCGTCAAGAAGTGCATAACTTGGCCACGCTCCAACCAAACGAACCGATTCTCAACTCAACCCACGCCGTCGCCTAAAACAATATAGAATAGTGTACGGAATATTTTCCCAGAGACATATTTAAAAAGGCATTTTTTATGAGCAACAAGTGTGAGATCAAGTGGACAAATAAGCCACAGACAAAAAATATTAAATATTTTCTTTAGATTTCATTGAGCATGGAGAACACGGTGCGATTCGAAACTATTAGCGAAAATAATCAAAGGAACAAGGCAAAAAATATTAAAAATACCAAAAAATATTCGATGGAAATTAAAGATTTAAAAAATAAATAAAATAATTAGGGGCAGGCACTGATTGTCAAGCCACAAAAAAAGCTACAACTCTCCAGAAATATTCCTAAAATTTGATTCAACTTGAGTTTTAGAATCCAAAAAGCTAATACAATATCATTCTAAATGAAACGCACTGTACCCACATTTTTTTATTCATTTTCTCAACTCTCCTTAAAACATATAGAACATTTTTTTATTTAAGACGGCGCCCACTTTGAATTGATAATTTTGCTAAAAACCTCTCGAGACATTAGCCACTCTCTGGTTGGTCGCATTAATTTCCCGACAAAGATTACCCCCAGATTATAATGGTCTTTAATATACACACGGCCAAGTGTGTATGCATTGTTGTGGCGGCCATAAATCCATGCCATAATTATGGCACTAAAAATATACAATTTGTTGCATTGTTTATATGCCGCAACCGACAAAACTATGGCTACATCCATAAATTCCATTTTGCTGCTGTTTCCGGTGATTTTGCAAAAATAAAACAAAAATTAATATCAAAATCTAAATTCAGACAGAGGGAAATTTTTGGTGCCTCCTTCTTGTTTTTCTCTTGAGGTTAATTTTTAAGTAGGTGGAAAGAGCTTTGATCGCCTTACGACACAAATTTATAGTTGACATTTATATCGTGGGAAATAGATCTTTTGAAACATGTTCATTTATCTTTTCTTTGAGGAACCGCAAAAAATTCCAAATGAAAATCATGTTCAAATGTTTTGATATTACTTAAGTCAAATTTAATTGGTTGTTAATAAGGAAATGCATGAAAACAAGCTATAATTTAAAGGATTTAAGGATTAAAAAATGGATTTTATGTTTAAAAATTCACTTGAATATGTAAAACAAGCTTTAAACTATTGTTTTTCAATACGAAATTTTTTCTATTACCCTCCTCAATAGATATGCATTATTTTCTCAAATTTTTTTCGCTTGTTCAGTGATTGTAAACATATGGCGTGATAAAGCGAGAGGATAAATACAAACAGCAGTCTGTTGGAAGACGCGTGCTCCAAGATTGATGTCACGATATCGTGCCGGAGAAATGATTCAAAAAAGATATACTTTCTTTCTCTCTCAAAAATTTAGATAAATCTATGCAAATTCCTGAATACCACTCGCCGACTCTGACGATTCAATTAATAAAACATTACCAGCCGGGCCATAAAAGCTGTTGAGGGGGAGCACGCGGGAAAATAGTCGGGGAAAATGGAAAAGCACATGGTCGTTAAAATGGTTGTGAAAATGCAACCTACCAACGGCAGCATGTGATGGACAACATTCTGATCTCGAGCAGGCCGGCCATAAAACCCAACATGAATTATATATACACAATTTAAATGGAATGGCACGAGGCAGGCAGGAAGACAGACCAAATTCATAAGTTTTCATTAGCGCCAAGATTTACACGGCGAAAGAGCCATTAAAACGTCCCCAACTATTGACTTATGACCGCCAAGAGGTCCGCATTAAGTCAGCCCCGCTGGCAGCCAACACACACGCCCAATTATCGGGCGACATGAAAAAGGAAATAGAATCGTAAACATTATTTTTAGATCCTGAAACTCTCACAAATAGAAGTCTAGAAATTTTTGTTATAGTATTTCGGAGATGCAGGAAATGCCTGGTTTAAGCCGCTTGAAAGGTGGGCACCACTTCATCTAATGAACTGAGCGCGTATACGCAATATGTGAAAATTGAAACTTTATTTACTGTTAATAAAATACAATTGAAAATGCATTTATTTATCTATGGCACGCTGAGAAGAAATTGTAGCGCAAATATTTGCAATTCAATTGCAATGGCAACAAAATGTACAATACATTTCGGCGACAGCAAAAATCAAATCGAAATAAAATATAAAAATATCTACGAGCTTCAGGCAATGGCTGCCTCCTGCTGCTGCTGCTGCTGCGGCTATGAAAAATATTCTAGGAAATGTACAGACAGACGGACAGCCACCACAGACCAATAATATTTATATGTAATTTTTTGTTTCTTATTCCGAAACAACAACAACAAAATATGTTTTGAAATTCTTTTTGTATTTTAGCTCTCTGTTGTTGACACTGGATATGCATTTACAGCTGAATTGCTCTTAAGTCTACTTAGGATATGAGGTTTTTAGAAATAAAATATATTTGTATGTATGTATTTAGAAATTGATGTGTGTTCACTTACAGTTTGACTCATGCTAACAAATGTTTTTGCCCCCAGACAACCACAAAACAACAAACTTACCTAAAACGAAAAGAAAGGTAAATAGAACATATTCTTTTGTGCGGTTTAAGCTTAAGGATATCCTTAGCCTATTTAAATACTAGTTTATGGGTTAGAAAAACTAGGGAAATAGTCCAGAAAAGTACAGAAAAGGGGCCAGAGAAGATCATATCATCATCATGCAAACTTCCGCTGCTAGCAGCACAATTGGCAAGGTCTCTTTTTCTTTTTTGGTGTGTTTGTAGTAAACCACTGACCCTGTTTATATATTATTGTTTATTTCCAATTGTTTTCGCCACTCGTTGTTATTCGAGACGCGTTTATTTACACAAGCAGCTAGCAGCAAGATTTTTTTTAAGCACAAAACAAAACAGAGTATCTTGTGATAAATGCGAAAGCCACAATAAATTTTCTAGCAAAGAAATTAAGCAAAGGAGTAGATAAATAAGCAGGATGTATGGGGATGGGTGATTAAAATAATAGATCAATACAATAAAAGGTAAATACAGCGAAATAGATGAAAAGATATTTAAACAAAGCTAATTTAAGCATAGTTAAGAGAGTTATTTACTGAAAAATTAAATGTTATTAATAGTTCTTTCATTAAAAGGAAAATACAATTTAAAACATTTAAAAAACAATGTTAGAAAACTTATTACAAATCAACAACGGCAAAGAAGGTTCATATATCCGGTAATGCACAACCAGATAGTTTCTTTTTAAATTTACTCTGAGAGGAAGCTTGAATTCAAAGCAGTCCTAAACCTTCATCAAATGAATTTCCCCTAATCACTTAGTAAAATAAAAGTGAGTCAGTTACTATAATCAAATGGGTAAATATAAAATTCATTCACACAACTTTTTACCGGACAGCTCACAGCAAAGTGGCAAAACGGAAATCTTTCCAAGCGCTTAATAGTTTGTAAAAAGTTAATTATTTATAGAACCCACTCACATACAAAGGCTAAAAACCTTTTCCCATGTGTTATATTTACATTGTTGTTGCTGTGCTGTAATCGTTTCAATTGTTGTAGCCTCATATCTTTGTTGCTAATAAATCGCTTATCTAATTTGTTGCTATTTACCTGCCTCGCTAGCTCGCTCGCTTGCTTGCTTGCTGTTGGTTCTGTTGTCCAACGGCAAACACGAATATATATCATCAAAAAGACCACGCACACGAGCTGCCCTACAAATATATATAGTATAGTCAACTATATGGGACTCATCCTTATCTAAAATGATTAGGCTTTCCATCTCGCTTTTACACGCCAAATTCCCATTTAAAATCTGTGCAAAATTTTATTGATTTTTACGAGCATTTAGGCGCGCCTAATGAGGAAGGCACACTTCAACACAAAACTAGCAACCAACGAAAAATATTGCTACCATAAATTATGGATTTGATAAAGAAAAAAGGGGTAACATTCCGGAGTGTTAGGGGAACACTCGGGCGTGGGTGACCGGACATTTGATATTTTCACCAAAGTTATTTAATATTGATTAGCGATGTTCCGGGAAAAGTAAATGCGGAACTGGGGTCTTGAGAGCTTTTGGTTCTTGGAAAAATTATAGGTTTCATAAATATATTTCTACAGAATTAATATTACAAGAATTTATTGTGAAAAAATGTAGTTCGTAAAGAAAATTTGTGAATTATTTGTATTAATTTATTTTATATTAAATATTTATCTTAGAAATTAAAATTAATTTATAAATTGAATTTTACCAAACAGTATTCAAAGAATAGCTTGTTTGCTGAAAAAATCTCATCAATTGATTTATAAAAAAAATAAAATCAAATATTTCGATTTCTTCAAAGTTATTCCCAGCCCGCAAGATTCTTCGCCTTAACTTGGAATATATATATTTTTTTTAACTTAGGTTCATTGCCTGCTCAAGTGTAGGGCTCTTCGACCCTCGAACAACTATCAGACAACAGCCAAGACGCCTCCAACGGCTTGTGTAAATATTTATCTGCTTGTCTTGCCTATTTAGCACAAATTGTGCATATTTGATTCCATGACTAACAGGCCAACAACATTGACATCTCGAGCAGACGAAGAATGGACCACCCCGAAATAGTTTTGGGCACAAAATCAGACAAAAGGGCCGAGAAACCCTACTGCTGCTAGTGCTGCTGCTGCTGCTGCTGCTGCTGCTGAGTGCTGCTGCTGCTTCTGTTGCTGCTGCTGCTGCTGCTGCTGATGGGGAGATGAAAGGAGTAGAAATTGGCCCCTGGCTGGCAGCATGCCCGATTTTGGATGACATCGAGAGATGAGGAAAAATGCCAAATACTTGGCGCACACACAATGCCAGAAATCTCAATTATTTAGCCAAACATGTGTTAGCTGTAGGATTGCTGCATAGTCGGCAATCCCTCAGATACGCGTGCTATAAGATATATGTATATACATATGGTACACACAAGGAGAGAGGAGCGGCAAGATCGAGCAGAAGAACGAGTGGTTTCCATCGTGTAAGGCGACAGGCCACCATAAGTCAAATTGAAATCTTGTCAGCAGACCAAGAAATGATCTCTAGCCAGACTAAAGAAATGCTCAAACATGTGAAAACCAGCTAAAGAAAATGCTACGAGAAATGTTATTTATTTGCAACACAAGAAATTTAATTGAAAACACAAATAAATAGTGTGGCAAACATAACCCAGAAAGCAAATCAAATATGCCAACCGAATGCAAGGCAAAAATCAATTTGCCCGAGTAGTGCAAATGAAATAAAATTGGCAAATATCAAATGTCGCTCACGCAATATGGAAATGGAAATGGAAAAATAAATACAAATGGAAAATAGGGAAAGAAAAATTAAAGAAGCAAATCAAATGAACAAAGTTGGCCAAAGGCTACCAGGATTTTTCTAGCTTGTGATTAAATTTATTATGGTTTATTAAAGGAAATTGTTAGTCTTTTTGCAGTAAATGAAGAAAAAGTAACCATGATTTGTAAGTCTCGTTTCTCACACAACAGACAAGCAAATATTTCTGGCATTTTCCGGCAACACATCTTCCACATACTTCCCAGCTTCCTGCTCCTCTTTGACCAAAAATGCAGTGCATTATGCAAAAGGACCAGCTTAAACTTCATTTAAAAATGCCACCGAGTGGAAAACAACCTTGGAAAAGCGTACACACACACACACAACACCCAGGGCCACGAGCCAAAAAAAAAGGAGAAGAGCAACCACAGGATTTAAGGGCAACATTGGTGGATAAGGCAGCAACATCTCCAACAGAACGAGCAATGCCAGACAGCAACATGAGCAACAGAAGCAGCAGCAACAGGAACAGCAGCAGCATTCTCATAACTAGCAACTGCAGAAACTGAAGCAAAAATGCCTGGCAGCAACAGCACCCGAGTAAAGATTGAATGCAATACACAAAAGAGCCAAATTCCAAGCCAAACAATAACAACAAAAATAAGAAAGAAGGCGGTCAACTGAATCGACATTAAAATGCCATATCTTTGAACTTAAAAAACCTTAAAACTATAGTCAGTTTAATATTTAAAAAAGAAACTAAATAAACAAAATTGAATATATGGAAATAAAGATATTATAGAAGTATTTTTGTTTAGTGTTCAAATTTATTACCCTTTCAGATTCTATAAACAAAAACATACAATTTTAATAAGCAAAATAAATCTTAGAATGTTTTTTAAAAAACAAATTGACATGGACTTTATATAATTTATTTATTTATTTATACAAAATAAATACCTCTCCCTTTATCAAGCATTTTAAGACTCATTTTTCAGCATACCCCTTGGCTTTCGACAAACACTGGGTATTTAAATTGTACGAGGAAATTCTTAACACAAACACAGAGGAAACGAAGAAAATCTGAGACACCGAAACGGAGACACAGAGTGCAAGAAGCAGACGAAGGCACTCCGAGGCGAAAATCCCGACCAGAGACAAATGTGGGTCGAAAGCGCAAAGTGCAACAACTCTCACGCACTGCAGCAGCAGCAGCAGCTAAAGAGACTCGAAGCGAGGGAAATCCCGGGAAAATGCAATGCCGCACGCGCCTCCGCCGGAAAATGTCTCGGGGAATGGGGGCGAAAAACAAAGGCAAAAAACTAAACCACTTTTTTGGCACTTGCTGCTGCTGCTGCTACCGCCTGAAGCCCGGAGCTGGAGCTCGTTGGACTGCCTCTCCTGCTTTTCCTCCTTGTCCTCCTCCTCCCCACCCAACGACATCACGAATTGCCGTTGTCGTTCTTGTTTTCGGTGTCTGGAGTTGTCTGGGGCTCCTTGAACAGCTTAAGTGAAATTTAATGATATCTTCTCGCAGGCCAGACCAGGAAGGGCAGCAGCAGCAGCAACAGGTGGTGGTTCCTGCTTTCTGGCTTGTTTTCGGCAGCGCCTGCTGTTTGGCTAATTTGTTGAATTAAAGTTTTTGATTTTATTGCTGATAGTTGGCCCGGGCCAACGAAGCCAGTAACTGCAACAATTGGCCAAGGGAAAATTGAATAAAAGGGATTTCAAGCTGAGTTAAATGTGTGAAATTAAAGTAATTTAATGAATAAACAATTGAATTAAAAATTAAATGTTTAATAAATGAAATTAAGACCTTGATTGCTAAATAAATTAATTTAAACAAGGTGCAAAGAGTTATTCAGTTTGAAATAAAATGAAATACGAATTATAAAAGAGCAAGAGATAATCTAAGAAATATTTCCTTTAAAACTTGAAAGGATAAGGAATGTATTTTTACTTCCCAGAGACTTTACTTATTTTAAAAATTTAATAAGTTCGTTTATATGTTTATTTAATAACAAATAAAATAACTAGTTTTCCGTTAAATTTATTTCTAAAATCATTCTCAAAGCTTTTTAAAAATAATATCAAACTAATACATTCAAAATTCCTTATCCCCTTAAAATTCTTAGCATTTTTCTCTACCTGCTCATAAATACCCTAGGTTTATGGATATGACATTTTGCTGGTGAAAATTGCCTCATTGCTTTCGAGACGGAGTGCGTGGGCCACACATTTCTAATGACCTGCTCTAGGTGATGGTGATGATGTCGTCGCATTCGCATTTGTATTCACCCACAGAGAACATCGCAATCGGAACAGTTTATTTCGTTTAAGAGCAATTGAAATAAATTCTAAGGCAAAATTGCTTTGACTGCAAAAAAAAAAAATACAACGAAAGGCGGGGGACGAGCTGAAGCTGATGCTGGCGATGGAGAGAAGCAAGCAAGCTGTGTGTAGTAGCCCCTCGGCAACTCTGAGATTTTTGTCTTGCTCGTCGGACGGGCTAATGTCCAAATGCACTTAAAACTGCTGAGGCCATGTAAATGGGTCTCTATGAGCTACCCATCCACACATTTGTGTCGCATTTCATAGTTTTGCTTCCAGCACTTGAGGGCTGTTCGGGGAGTTTCAAGTAGTTCATTATTTTTCAGCCAAAAAAAAAATGAAACAACTGAAATGGGAAACGCGTGGGAGTCTAAAAATTAGGAAATAGGAAGAAAAAATCTATAATGGAGCCAAAGCCCGATGATCTGTCATTCGCTGGGTGCTGCTTCTGCTGGTTGCTACAGAAAAAAATTATTTATCCAAAAGCTCAAAAATTTATTTGCACTGCCCGCTCGCTACTTCTCCCTGAAATAGCTTTGTTTTTGTTTGGTTCGCATCATTATTTAGCTAGAAAAAATAAAAAATTCAAACCACCATGTTGACAGAGCAACAAAAGTCGTGTGGTTTCTTTTTTCCGCTCTTTTTTAAGTGCATTTGAAGCGACGTTGTCGGAATATGATGACATTAAATGGTATAAACAAAATACATAAAGATTATATACACCGGATAGCTACAGTTTTGTACATGAAAGATATTTATATATACATGAGGGTTTTTAGCTATTATAATTGAAAAGCATGGCTGGGAAATTAAAGTTGAAACCATAGATTTTAATGTTGGAAAACTAGAACATTTTAATGCTCTTTGAATCTAATAAAAGTTTGTAATTTACGAAGCTTATGGAGGGAAATGTACTTTGAATTATATTTTACCCTAAAAGAGCAGCCTGGAAATTATTCTTAATTTATTAAATAATTTTAAATGCTCTTTAATTAATTTACCTACATAAACACAAATGACAGACAGAGCTCTGGTGCTTGCTTTATTTTTAACTGTAAATGCTTAATTTAACGAGTTTATTTAATGTCATTTCTATGGCTTTTATTCACCTTACAATTCTTTCACTTTTTCCATAATTCTATAGAATTCAATTACAAACAAATTTTAGCAGGAAACTCACTCACGCAAACCACCGAAATGCAATTGCAATTGTAAAACAAACTTCAAGTGCACCAGCAGCTGTTGCCTCTAGCCAAACCCCAACCCATGACCCAAAGTTATCTATCCCCTCCTCTCCGCTCCTCTTCTGCCAGGTCGAGGACAGGAGAATTTACCCAGCAATGTGCGTGTCGCCTCCTAAGCAAGTTTAACTACTCGTATTCCTTGGCATTCTCAGTGGATCCCCCACTCGTGAGCTCACTCTATTTAGCATGCAGAGAAGCCCCAGTCGCCCTCTGTCTGCGTCTGCATAAATGATATGCAGCAGGAGAATCAAATAAAATATAAGATAAGGCCAAGGAAAATATAAAGCCAAGACATGAAGGGCAAGCTTGGATATATGCAGTGCGAAACGAGATTATAAAGTCTTGGAAAAGTCCAAAGTATTTGATGAATAATTCATTTTGAACACGCAAGAATTGTATTAAAGATTAATTATTAAGTGCTGGGAAAGCCTAAATATTTTTTTTAATATATATACTTTGAATATTAAATTATATAGAAAAATAATATTTCAGACAAAATATTCTCTGCATGTTCTGAGTATTTAAATGTTTTTAAAAGGTTTCCAAAAAATATAAAAATATCCTTTACATATACCGAAACGCACTGTCTTTTGATATGCGCAAGAAATATTTTTAATAACTGCCACAAAAGTGCAGGCAGCAGCCACCTTCTTTTCTCATTCAAAGTCAAAATCGAAAACGCCCCAAATGAATTTATGTGACAGCTCCCCCCCTCATAGATACTTCCGAATGTCTTAAAATAAAAAGGGAAATCAGATATTTATATATATATGTATGTATATATTTTTATATATGGGTAGATTTATGTGATAAGATTTGCTGCTGCTGATTTACTCACCCACTTTAGAAGAACCCACACATGTGGAGCCGCATTCAGCGCTGGCTGGCGCCTTCTAAGTTTAGTGATAAATGATTTTGATTTCGGCTCGATATAGCAACTCTTGATAATGCCACAAAAAAACTAACTATACACAATACAAAATACAAATTAAGGAAACTAAAAATACACAATATATATCAGCCGATAGGGTTATTTATAGATGGTTTCCCTCTTTCTACTGATTATTTATGAGAACACAAATTCACTGGAAATCAAGCAAGTAATTGGCCAACAATTTGATGGATATTCAAAGAAATTAATTTCGTTGACCAGAGAGCCGAGAGAGCACTCTAATAAATTTGCATTTGACATTCACCTAAGGCTCGGGGATTAAGACATCTCACTCATTTGGGATGTCAACACAAAAAGATTTGATATCTTTTTGATTATTTTTCAAACACACATCAAGTAGTATTATTTAGCAATATATTCTATGCGGCTTGCTGTGCCTGCCTGAGATTTTGATTTTCAATTTTGATTTTAATTTAATTTTTAATTTTAAGAAACACTGACACTGCACACGACACACTGCGCTGTTGGATTGGTGGTTTTGGTTGTTTTTTGTTATTATTTTCCTATATTTTTTTTTTGGTGGTGCTAGTAGCTAGTAGAAGGGGGAGCGGACGGGCGCCTGTAAGAATCGAAAGAGAATAAAACAATTCCGATATGAGACAACAAGTTTCGTTTATATATCAATATATATATCATGGGATTTCTGGAGGTGGTGTTTGATTTGTACACAAATATACAATATATATTGATAATGCAAGGCATGATCATTGTTAAGCTTGCAAGAAGAAAGTGGGACAGACACAGAGATAGAGATACAGATAGAAATGAGGAATCAGATAGAGAAAGGGAGACAGAGAAAGACAAAGAGAGGAGAGGGTTCTAGGTAAAATAGTTAGGAAAAACTTTTTGTTTTGGAAAATGAGCTGAGGAAAACTTTGACATAAGTTGCCTTATTAAAAAAGAAGCTAAGAAAGTTTTTTTACGCTCAACCTTATTATGCAAATTGTCAGCTAATTACCTTAAATATGGCACACAGCTCATAAAAAACATAGCACACTTTTTAGAGTTAAACTGTACTGCAGAATGATGAAAAATAGTTATCTAATTTAACAAAAGAATTGTATTTTTTAAGGATAATTAACTGTATTCTTAAATCCTTTGTGCTTATTTATTTTCTTCTAGTTTTGAAAGGGAATTATACATTCTTTCAGAGTTTTAAGGACAGAAAAGTATGGACGAAACTGATTTTCCTTGATTTTGAATTTCTACAACTTGTAGAAATATTAAAAAAGACTTTCCATAGCTGGATAGAAAAAGATTTAAAATAGAATAGACGAAGAGGAATATATTCCCCATTCGATTGTGTGAATATATTTATAGAATATTTTTTTTATTGTGAAAATGGCATTTAAAATTATTGTATAAATGTTTAGAAAACATTTCGAAACACCCACGAAATAGACAAGGCCCCAGACAGGCTACCACAAAAAGAGACAGGGATTCAGAGAGAGACAGAGAAATAGAGATAGACAGAGATAGAGTGCAGAAGATAGAAAGAGAGGGGGGAACAGAGAGATGGCAAACAGCTTTTAGGGACAGGCAGTATATAGTGATTATATATAGGTGTGTGTTGATGGTGGCCAATAAATAAATCAAATAATAAACAAAACATAATAAAAAAAATAAAGTGAAACAGCACAACAACAGCAAGCGCATAAAATATTATGAAAATATATATATTTTTCTGATATGTACATAGGGATATAGAATTTGAATATACATCCAAGTATAGAAAGGATGTGTGGCGGCGTGTTCATTTATTTGAGTGATTATTTGTTTATCTACAGACTGATTTGTTTGTTTGATAGTTTATTTGGCGGTTAACTTATGATGTGTATATAGTATGTGGAGAAAATTGATATAAAATATTCGATTTAGTTTATGAATACATTGATGTAGATATTATAGTAGCTTATGTGGTTACAAATGATTCTACATTATTTAAAAGTGTCCTTGGGCACTCCTTAAGATTTCTTGACACTGAACCCTTGACATTTGAGTCCGAAATTGCACCCCATAGAAGCAACACGTCGTGCACTTCCCAATCACCCCTTAAAAAAACCCTTTTGTGCTTCCCCTTTTCTTTTATTATTATTTTTCTTTTTTAACCCGGCAACCGAAGAAGCTGAACAAATTCCAGCCACCGAACAGCTGTCGTCTCACTTTCTTATCAATCAAACGGCAAACACTCGCAGACAATCACACACAATCTGTACCATATATAGGTATCGTGTGTGGTATTTAAGTTGTCAAGCTTATGTTTGACATATACGTGCAGCCTGATAAAAAATAAACGAATGCACGGCAAAAGAAAATTATTAGCCAACGATTAAAGTTTGCTTCTAAATTTATAGCTTGATCAAAGATACATGATAAGTGATAAGATTGAGACGCTCTGAGATAATTATAAATTTAATTTCACTTGTAGAAATTTATTGTAGAGATTGTAGCTAATTTTTTCAGCTACTACTTAAAATATTTATTATATGAAAGTAATTTTGATTTTAAAACACATTTAATGAAATTCTGATGACTTTATTTTGTGACATTTTAAATATTTTTATTAATATTTCGAATCATTTTTATTAAAATAATTCTATTGGATTATAAGTCTGATTTTTGAACAGTCAAAATCTGTTTAAAATTAACCAAGATTGATTTATAAATCCCAAAATATTTATCCTAACTTGGCACTCAATTAATGGAAAACCTCAAATCGATTTCCCCATTTCCAGTGTACAATTATCAATGGTAAATTGCTGAGAATTGTAGAGGGGATTTCCCACCACCGCCCCCTCCTGTGAGTGGAGTGACAACACATGGCCATCGCCACCTCACTCGATTGATGTGTTATGTCCGTCGGTTTGTGGGCCATTTGAGCGGTCTATTATGCGGCACATCTCCCCCAATTGATGCATGCACCCCCCACAAAACCCTCCCCGTTTCCCCCCAACACCCACACTGGCCGCATAATGCCCCATAATATGACAGGCAAAATCATCATCATCATCGTAGGCCGTGTTCATTTGCATCACACACATCAACACCTTAACAAATTGACGCATTTTACACTCAACACATTCCGGGGCGCAAGGAGAGGCGATGAGGTTGGAAACAGAAAAAGATCGATCATGCCCAATATCAATAAATACTGGCCACCCGCCCTCCTCCCCCAATCATCCAAAACAACTCGATAATGATGATGATGGTCCGTTGGGTATTTTCCGAAGCAGATTTTCTTATTTCATCTCAGTTGTGAGTGTGCGAGCTGATTGGCCTTTCATGTTTTACGAGTTTCGTCTGGAAAATCAATGAAAATTCCACGCCAGACATAATTAAATCTAATATTTGTTTGTGCAGATATATAGTATATATTTGGATATATAAACTGAAGATTTAAATGGTTTAGATGGTTGGCTGTATAGACCATCAATCCTAATCAACTCGACCTTCCCACTGGCTTAGGCTTGATTTTTCTCCTTTTCTTCTATTTTTTTAGACTGCCAATATTTGAGGGCCCAAACCGGTTTCAGTTACCAGACGCACACGCACTTTTTTTTCTGCTCGAGAGCCAAGTTCAAAGAGTAAAGTCGAGGTAAACAAAAAAAAATGAGTATCATTAATCATTTCGGAGCCGAGTCTGTTTTTCGGGTTACGCATGTGCGTTAGTTAATTTGTACGGCTGCGTTAATTAACCAAAGCGAAAAGGCTTTGCGCACTTGTTGTCCCTAAGATTTGGCCTCCTCCGATTTTATTTTTTGTTTTGTTTCCTCTCAGCAACCATTAGCTGTGAGAAACAGACTGAATCGCAACGCTTGAAAGCCTCGGAGCGGAGGAGAACACCAATGGAGAAACTATCAGAGAACGAAAACTTAGCTGGGAAACAATCAAACATCGGACAAATATATATAACAAACATAAATATACAAACAAAAAATATCTTTCGACTTTTAGGTACCCAATAAATATGTTGTTCTTTTATTTAAAGTATTATTTATATTTATTTAGGGAATCTATTGTTCCTGGGCCTGTTTATATTTATGTTGTGATTATGTGATTTTAAGGACACAATTTTAAAAAAATTACTATCAAAATAACCTTTCTAGCCATTCTAGAATTCTTATCAAAAGGTGTTATTAATTGTTAATTTTTACTTTCTTAGTAAGTCAGTGATCTTGATTATGTCAAGCTTAGATAACCATCTGCTTAACCATCTCACAAGTTTCATTTCCCATAGAGCTGAGCAAAGAAATCCTAATTTTTTTTCAACCACTCAGCATACCCTCTTCAGGAATAGGTATAGAAAACCATATGCAGATACAATCGCGCCACACTTAAAAACACGAGAGCCCGAAGCCCGAAGCGCCGAAGCCCCGAAAATTTGTGCTCAAGGTCAGGCCCGTTGAAATTTCGAAACTGGGCATTCAACTTGATAATTTATGAAACGCGTTTGGATATATGTACATACAGATACATACATATACATACGAGTAACTACGAGTAGGGGAAGGGTACGATCACCGCAGAGAAGACCAAACCCCGAACCGAAATGCGCAAGCGTGGCTCCCCCAGACCTCAGAACTTAATCGCTTTTTTGCGCTTTGGCGGAAGGGAGACAACATGACACCAAGCTCATCCAAATATGGAGCAGGGAGATTTGTCTCTTTCTCTGTGTCTGTGGAGATCCCGGTCTCTGGGAAAAGATACGATCCATTGATCTCGGCTTTATTCTCGACGCAGTTTGCGCAAGGGGCCTGTATGCCACAGACCGTCATAAATTTACTCTTGATGATTTGATTGCCGCCGCCCCGTTTAGTTCGCTTTTTGTCGCATTTTGGTTTTTTTTTTTTTTTTTGATTTCTCAAATAAAAAATATATAAACCATTTTGTACTGGCTTCATCCCCAAGCGAAGTTCCTTCAACCCAGTGACTCAGTTTTCGATTGCAGTACAGGTAAAACGTGTTTTCAGCTTTGGCTTTCGGTTCGGTTTTGGTTCTGTCTCGTTCCTTTCTGTTATGCTTTTATTTTAATTATATTTTATTACCGCACACGCATTCAGCCTTGGCAGTGAAACAAATGGAGTTTAATGCGGCGTGTAAATTCGGTTATCTAGAAATAGCAAACGAGACCCTTTTTTTCTGTGGGACGAGGAACAGAAACAATTTCTTCTAATGGCTGATAAGAAAACTAACGAAAACCCACTGATAACTATGTACTATGCAACTATGTAAGCAGAGAGAAAAATAGGGGGAAAATATTGAAAGATATATAAATAATTCACCTAAAAAATAGGTTATTTTTAAATAATAATAAATAAAATTTGGGATCAGCTTTTGTTGATATTTAATAATGATACTTATTCTCAACTATGTATCTTTATTAACAACATTTGTCATATTTATTTATCTAATTTTGCTACAGAACGAAACCCTTGAAAAATTACTTAAGTTCTTACTAAATTTAATGTTTTAAATCCTATTTTAAAATATTAAAATCTATTTGATAAATATCTTTAAACGCAACCCCTTTTCTAATGCCTTTTCTCTTGATGTACGCAGCACACGCGACTTTTATCAGAGTAAAAAAAGAAAAAGATATTGTGGGGGGTAGCAAGAGCAGGCTGGGTGAGTGGGCGGGTATGTAGAGGACTGACAACTGTTAATCAACAAATTGATGACTGAATGCAGCACATGCGGGTGCCACATTTCATTTACTTTCGATTTTGCACAAAACAAATGGACAAGGGCAGGCCGGATGGCGGGAGGGGGGAGGCGTGTCATTGCTGGCGACGACAACAATTGGAGACTTCCACTAAATCCCGTACTCGCACATCCAAAGCCAGACGCTAATTTGATATTTTAATGGCTTTTTGTTTGCAAATTACGCTTGACTCGGCGTCGCGTCGCCCCTGCAGCCCCTCGGGGGGAGTGAGCCCCCTACTTTACCCTCTTTAAATGACTTGTTTGTGTCTAAAATAACGGCGCTAGTTGTACGACACTGGATACTGGATACTGGATACTGTGTGTGTTATTTCATGGTTTTTTGTTTACTGTTTTTTGCGTAAACTTTTTTATTCTTTAAAACACGAATATGACACGCTACGAATGCAATTCAAGTTGTGCGTAGGCGGGACTTTAACGGAAAGTCGTTAATAAAAAATAATCATTAATGCATTTAGTCACTTCCTATTGCTATTAAGCAATAAAATATATAAAAATCTGACATCAGTTTTAATGAGAAATTAAAACTATACTATAAAACTAATTATACATTTATAATAGCTTATAATTTTGCTTTTATTTTTTTTAGTATTCTATTTAGTATATTTATATTTTGAAGAGAAGTTCCAATACATTTTCTTTTAATAGAAATAAACTCATAGAAAATGAGAAATCATATATTTATATATGAAAATCATATATTTTATATAAACTTTGGGTCCTGGGGTCTTTTATTTATACAAATCAAATTTCCCCAACGAAAATAAACATAAATACAAAATAAAAGAAGCTTCAAAGCCAACAGAAAAATACATCTTAAAGAGCCACACTCACATACTCATTCATAAATCTTTCAATTTGTTCCCTGTGGAACTCAAAATGTTGCCCATAGATACTCAGACTCCCCCCGCCTGGTATTCATTAGCAGCCGGGACAGAAACTAAACAGAATAAATAGCTTCAGTGACCCCCGCGGGATTGCCACCGTTTGACCAAAAGCCAGCGAGCAACGGCAGCCACAGCTCAAAAATGTCAACAAAATGAAAAACCTATAGTCGACACGGCAGTCAAAGTCAGGTGTAGCGTGTGTGCGGGTGTGGGTGTGTATCTGTGTGTGGTCAAAACCGCAGAAACCACAGCGAAGCAAAGCAAAACAAACCAGGGGGAGAGAGATAGAGAGAGTGAGGGGGGATCGCAGTAACCGAAAATTATGAAAATTACACTGAGCATGCCAAAAGTGAGTCAGCGAAATTATGCAAAAGAAAGCTGCAGAGAAAGACGAGGGATAATCACAGTGGACAAATAAAAACAAAAACAAAACAAAAAAGGGCCAAGACAGAGCGATAGAACGAGAGAGAGAGAACAGAAGGGGAATCAGCTGAGATCGTTGATGGGATTGGTGGAATTGCACAATAAGACAAAAAAAAAACAGCAGCAGCAACAAAAGAAAACCAAATAAACAATTTGTAATCAAAGTACAAAAATCTTGAAATTAAAAATCACTTCAAATCAAGGCAAACTTTCATGTATTTCATTGAGTTTTTTAATTGTTAAATAATTATGGATTTGTTCAGGATTTTTCCTATTAAAAATAATTTGTTACAGACCAAATAAAACCCTTTCAAATAATATAAAATAATAAATAATTAATTATTTATTTAAATATTATTTGTAAAAATACCTCAAAATCTAACCTCTGTAGCCCCAGGACGAACGCACATACCCAACCAATTGTAGGTAAAAACAAAATAAAATGAGGTAGCAAAAAAAAAAGGTGAAAGAAACACAAAAACGCAATCACGGATCACAATGAGTGCATGACAGAGACAGCGAAAGTAAAAGAGGAAGACAGAGGGGGGTTATTTAGAGTGTGTGGGCAGCAGGTAAAAAAAAGGTAAATAGAGTTTGGGGCATCCGGAATTTCGGAATCAGGCAGGCCAAGGGTACAAAGCGGTAATGATAAAAAATGTATTAATAAACAGAGAGATCGTTGAAAATAAAAGTAAATATTATAATAATATGCAGGCGAGGATAAATACAATAAAAAATGATTACGAAATTAACAAAAATAAAACTTACAAAGGCTGAGCAAATGACAGCAAGCTTGCTCTCTTGATATTGATATGATTTTCTTGATTCGGTATCCACTGCTTTTATTTTTGTTTTATTATTCCGTTGTTAAAATTATTTTGCTTTGGTTAAAACTTAGTTTTTGATCACTTTCGATGATTTTGATACGTTTATGTTACAGAAGAGGAACGTTGCACAGGAAATTATAGGATAATATCATATGTTCCAAATGATATATAAGCACTGTAAATAAAAAATTCAAAATTATTTATATAATTCGTGATTTGGCGGCAAAATAAAATTACTCCAAAAATAAAATTTGCTCAACATTTATAAATTCCAAACTTTAAAGTTCATAATCTAATATCTGATTAATATAATAGTATAATAAAATAACAAATATTAATAAAAATAACATAAAAATCATTTTTTAGGAACTCGATGAAAATGAACTATTTTTGAATACGCTTCACAAGTAGAGCAAACAATGACTTTAACACTTTTGAAAGTACGTTAAGGAATTACTAGATTTAAGAACTTATTTTATGGCTTTTTAATTTTATTATTTCTGCCAATTCAAAACTTTTTCACTTTTGCGAGCAAACACTGTAAATTCACTGGAATTTGGATGATCTATGTACATCCACGATGTTCCAGAGAATTCCACGCGGTATTCTGTTTTGTTTTCCTTTCCTATTCTCTGGAAACTGGACACAACACTGGACGAACCGGTGGCGGTATCGTCCCGGATTTTTGAGCTATGTATTTTCCGTGATTAAGTCACTGTCGCGAATTAAAATACAAAAACACACAACAAGAACATAAACGAGGCGAGGCGAGGCGCGACGATGTACGCGCGAAAGGAGTACATAGAAGGACACGGGGAAAAAATAAAAATTGAACGGAACGAGAGTAAAACGGGACAAAGTTGTTTGACGTGAAACCGAATGTCGACTGAAAATCTCGTAGAACGAACTTCAAACGACATTAAAATCAAACTACATTATTTTGGCAATAATTGCCCACGTTATTTGTGTACGGTTTTGCGTGTGTGTTTTCACTTTATTATTATTTCCACAAATTCGTCAACTGCGCGCTTTTTTTGTTCGTAGCTCTTGCCACCATAGGATTTTCTTTTCTTTCACTTTTTCATGGTGTTTGGCTGTAGAACTCACGTATATTTTGCTATTTTCTGTGACTTTACTAGGCGCCACAAGCGCAATAACGGCTGTCGGCGTATTATTTAATTTAAATCACTTGCGCTGCACGCTTTCAATTTGTTCTGTTTGGCAACAACAAAAACGCTTTCAGTTTGTTGCGATCGTGCGAAATGTGACCAGTTAGCTGATAGTTTAAAAATATAAGAAAAAGAGTGACCAGTAAGTTTAAAAATGGAAGAAAAGAGTGACCAGTAAGTATTTGAGAGAGTCCCAATCGGGAAAAGAAAGGTGGGCTTGAATTCCCAATCGGTTATTGAGAGAGCAAAACGAGTGAAAAAAGACAAAAATGCGATATATATCGATGGAAACACGAAAATACCCACTTCTCACACCAATAACGCCAAGCAAAAATACTGATCGTGGCAAGAGAAATATACCAAAAATAATGGTCGAGCAGCTCTTGTTAGTTTCGTAGAAATGAGCTTGTGAAGGAGTATAAAATACGTTAGAATTTATATAAAAAGTTTTAAAAAAATAATTTTAAAATTAAATAAATAATAAATAAATAAACTTAATTTAAATAAAATTAATAATAATAATTTATAAAAATATATAGAGAATCATATTCTATCATATCATATTCTACCTTTATTCTATTAAATTATTATTAAATCAACGTCAGAAAAATGTCACAAACCTGCAGCCAAAAAATGTAGCAATCAAAAAGCAAACATTTCCCATTTAGATAAGAAAAGTTGTACAGTAATAATTAAATAAAAAGGTCCTATTTGTAATATATTTTAATACTTTTTTAAATTAATAAATCACAACTTTGACTAGTTTTTGAATTTTAAAAAGAAAATTTTAAACAACATTTTGGGCTTTTTTGAAATCTTAACTTTTCTGCTACTATCTTGACCTTTATTGTACGATTAAATTCTAAACTTTAGAATTCCCTCGGATCTCCTCTGACGTCACTGCCTTGCCACTAACTGATACCACGTGCTGACTCACGCGTGACGAGACGGTCGCCAAATTTTCGCTCTCTCACGCTGCCGGTGGGGCACTATGGGAAATTTTAAATGTTTAAATTTAAAAAATTTATTAAAATTGTATCTTAAACAAAATTTATAAAAAATTCTGATTTGAAATGTATTTCAACTGTTATTTAAAGTCTGCAGATATTTAACTGCTGTTATTTATATTCTGTTTCTAAAAATATAAAACAGCTGTTACCAAAAATATATATTTTTTAATATTAACCTTTAATATCAATCTAAAATTATTTATCAGCTTTTATTTAGACACTGAAATCTTATGTTTACGCTGTTACAAGATAAAAAATACATTTATTTAATTTTGAATTACAACATTTGTATTTATTTATCTTAATTTTACTTGATTTTTCCAATTAAATTTAATTAATATTATTTTGTATGTTTACATATTTTCCGAATAATTTTGTTTATAAATATTTAAATACTACAGGTAGAAATTCTATATTATCGTTTTTTTGTATGTAATTTATTCCGAAAAAATATTAAAAATTCCCCATAGTGCTCTGGTGGCTCGACATATATTTTTCCGATTCTCCCCGCACTGAGAACAGAGAACTGAAAATAATTACAAACGATCCGCCGTCGCAGCCCGTTCGCATTTCGAATGAAATAAAATAAAGTAGAAAATTGAGAGCGCCAATCGGCAGTCGGCAGCGGGAGCAAGGCGATCGCGCACAGCAAATAAAGAAAAACTAATGGAATAGTTTCGAAATAGAAAGATCGGAGAAAGAAGCGCTATCCAACAAGCACGCGGCAAATCGCGGAATCAGATCGAACAACAAAATCAAAACAAAAACCAAATTAAAATCTGATATTAATAGTACACAAAAGCAACAGCAACAAAAGGTTCGGTTAACAAGTGAACAAATGCAGATATTTGCATATATAGCAATGGCAACAATGTTGCACAAAAATATTTGCATACTTCCCAAGAGATATTTGCAGAAAATTCTTTGCATTTAATGTGTTTTTAGTGCTTTTAAATAAAAAATAAAATTCAAATCAAAAATTTAAGTGAAACGATCCCAGAAAAATGGCTTCAAGTAATTTGGAAAATGTGGCACAAAAATGCAAAACTAAACAATTTCGAGTGTGCAAATATTTACAGAATTGGTCCCCAAAAAAAAGCACATTCTGAAATCTAAATACACAGACAAGGACACTAAACTAAACGCATCGAATCGATTTGTTTTTTTATTTTATTTTCTGCACCCGATACTCACTGAATCCGGCGGGAATGTCGTTTTCTTGTTTATGTTGGCACATAAACAATTAAGGCTTCAATTACTAAGGGGTGGATAGAACATAAAAAAAGAACAAGTTGCTGATAAAGCAAATGAAAGATTGTTCTGGCAATTATTTCTCTGATTTGTCCAAGATTGAATCAGCAGAAAAAAAACAGCATTCAAAATGGCAGTTGAAAAAGAGTTCAAGATTTCTTCATCACAAAAAAATCTTTAATTAACCATAAAGTCTACAAAGAGTTCTATAGAAATTATTTCTTTAATAAATTCATCGAACAAGCCAGTTCGATGAACTTTAACCCTGTTTTAACATAAAAAAATTCCCCTAATTAATCAAAAAACTGATATGATTTTTGGGCGACGACACGTGTCTAAGTTAAAGGCCAAATTTTTGTATATTGTCTTGTCTCTGGTCTCCGTTGGAATCAAAAATTTTATATTTTTAAACATTTTTTTATCACCACACACACCGGGCATTGATAATAAAAATTTTTGCTTGTGTTTGTATAAGCCAAAAAGACTGACAGACAGACATATCTGAAGTGGTAAGCAGGTCAAGATTATTTTCATATACTTTTTCCACGCAGCCTTTGCCATCCCTGGTTGCTAGTTTTAAAATTTAAATATATATAAATAGCATCTATATGTATTTATAAAATTCCCCTAAATATATATAGTTCCCCATTGTCTTCCTTTCCAAAATATAACCATGGTGTATACACCATGAGCTTAGTTTTATGTGAGTTTGTATATGTTTTCGGTTGCTATCTAAGGTGATTATATCAATTACTGAATCGATAATGAATGGGATTTTTTTGTACTGAAAATTCAAAAAGGAAATGGAGTGATATAATATAGAATAATTGATATTAATTGTAGTTGCAAAAAATTATTATTAGTTCTGATAGATGGAGCGACATAAAATATAAATAAAAATAACTTTGCATTAATGTATTTTATTTTAATGATAGAAAATAGCAAAAAATTTTAAAATTTATTAAACGCATGTTTATATTTTTATAAACTTTAATTATTTTGTGCAATTTTTATCATTAAAATAAAGTTCATAAATTAAGAGTTAGTTTTATTGTGTCGAAATTGATCTAAAAGCTACAAATAGTCCAATATTTAGGCCAATAAAAGGCCATAAAAAATAATCTTCTTCCAGCTAATACAGTATATCCTAAAACTCTAAGATACATTTTTATTTTAATTTTAAACGGAATAAAAGATTAAGATTTCTAGACCCAAAAAGAACATGACAATTATAAGGATTTTTGTAAGTAATTGTTTACCCGCGATAGCAGCTGGCATATATTTTTAAAATATAATTTTGGTCTTACAAATTTCCCTTACAAATTAGTGTAAATATTCCTCTGTACAAATAAAACAAAGTTGGAAATTATACAACAATTTTGAAAAATAAATATATAATAAAATATATATTTCTATCAAAATCCTTTCAACTCGTACACCACATCCCATATTCGATACACTTTCCTGCATCTCTCATCTATGTCATTGTTTTTATTTTGAGCGGCATTTATATAGGTGGACAGCAGGCGTGGCGGTGGTGCCACCACCCACCGCCCACCACCCACCGAACACCGACAGCCCAACTTTCGACGATTGGCAGTCGTCCACACGTTGCCAACTATTAGAACAATTGAAACAAAAAAAAAACGTGTGTGTGGGAGTGTATCTGGGTGGCACTGAAAAAGTATCTTGTTAGCTGCGCTGATACAATTGTAAATGCTGAGATTTAAATTCAGTTTTCACTCTTTTATGCTCGTTTTTGTTTTTGTTTCTATATGTTTTTTTTTTTGTTCTCCCCATTGCGTATGGGTATTATCGAGGAAATTTGCACACTAACTGATTGTGAGAGCGTAAAAATCTCTAGTCCTGGCTCAGGCAGATTGGCAAAACAACAGGAACAATCTCAAACATAGCACAAGAATCGCAAAAAATAACAAAACCCGAAAAATATCGAAAATAACAAACAAGAGAATTTCATGAAAGCAATATCCGGCCAGGGGGGCGGGTTGAGGAAGGGTTTTGTGGGCAATACATGGAGGTGTGTATGGAGGGTGTGTGTATGCTGTGTGTGTTTGCCCAGACAGAAGTGCAACAAAATTTCTGCAATTGCATTCGGTCAAAATGGAAGTTGGGCCAAATTCAAAAAGCGAAAAGCTTGTAAGTTCGCTTGGCTGCCCTTTTTCTCTTATCAATCTGATTAGATATCGAAATGTGCTTAAATGGTAGGAAAAATCATTTAAATATTCATTTGATGGGGAAATCATATAAAGAGCAGAGTTTATTAGTAATTTTCTGGAACACTTCACACTTAATTTCCTTAGAATTGCAATTTGTCAATAAACTTTTTTTAAAACGTATTATTTTTCATTAATTTAAGTTTACATTTGATAAATGTGATTGATTGATGAGATAAATTATTAAAAACAATGTAGTTTTATTTATAAAGCTAATTTAAGAGAGAAAGCTGGTTAAGAAATTTTTAATAATGATTTTCTTACCTAAAATTCATATTAAATAAAAGATATTTTTGAATCTAAATCAAAATTTCTCAACTCAAGTTTCAAGGAAAGAAATTCCTTAGGATAGGATTAAGAAAAGCTTAATTGTGTTAAATATATAAAATGCTAAAGTCAGCCAAATTTAAAAGATTTTAAATTTAAAATGAAAACAAAAAGCCATATGCTTCATAAGCAAATTCTTTTGCCATGTAACCTTAAATCCACTCCGCAAAATTGTAATTAAATCAGCAAACTAAAGAGTAAGCAGTTTAAAGTTATTATTACACCCTTGACAAGTGTTAAGCAGAAGGTGTCATTGGTAGTAATTCAAGATATAAGAAATGATATACTTAGAGCATAAAAACAAGTAATAAAAGTAGAGTTTTTTTTATGAATAAGCATTGTGAATGTTAATCTTTTAAGCAAAAGTTTTATTTAACATTTAATCTCGTTACAAAAAATAGCAATAAATTAACTGCTAATAAAATCCAAACTGTCATTTATCTTTTCTAGCTTCTCCGGAGGCTGTCAATACACCAAAAAGACAACTGGAAATAAATAAAATAAAATCCAGAAGACAAAATGGCTGACATGGAGGAGGTGCCAGGAAAAGCTGCCAGTCGCTTGGGAATGCGACACCTGCAGGCGGCCCTGCTCTTCGTTGGACTGGCGGCCAACACAATCCATCAGCTGAATGTGGGCTTTGCCGTGGTGGCCATGACCAATGGCACATCCTCGACGACGACAACGACGAGTGAAGATGGCGACACGCCCGTGGGTAAGCGAAAAGGCAGCTTCCGGCACCCTGGCTCACATAGCTTTTCCCTTTTCTATGATTTCTATAGCACTACAACTGGTCGGAGGTGGAAAAGTCGTACATTCTGTCCAGCTACTACTGGGGCTCGGCTCTGGCCCAGTTTCCCGCCGGCTATCTGTGCAAACGCTTTGGATCTAAGGCTGTGCTGTTCTGGGGAACTCTGGGTTCCTCACTGCTCAGTGCCCTGACGCCTCATGGAGTCTATGCCGCTGGCTGGAGGGCTTTCTGTGGCATCCGACTGATGCAGGGCCTGTGCCAGGTGACCTGGCCATGCATCCACCAGCATCTGGCCAACTGGTGTCCCACAAAGGAACGAACGCGACTGGGAGCCTTTGCCTACACGGGCTTCGATTTCGGCAATGTCCTGGCCATGTTCGGTACAGGAATGATAGCGGGATCTCCCCTAGGATGGCCAGGGATCAGTTACTCTGCTGCAACTTTAGGCCTAGTTTGGTGCCTGCTCTGGTTACTGCTGGGAGCCAACAAAGCCAACGAAGCCAGGTGCATTAGCGAAGCGGAGAAGGCGTACATCGTGGGAGATCTGCAGCGGGAGGAGCGTAAGGATCCACCCAAGAAAATGGAGATACCATGGAAGGGAATCTTCACCTCGGTGCCTGTTTTTGCACTGCTCTGTGCCAGATGTGCAGACTCCTTTGGCCTGGTTACCATGCAGGCGGAGTTACCGACCTACTTGAGCGGCGTCCTGCACTTGGACATGAAGAGCAATGCGGTATACTCGGCTCTGCCGTTCTTGCTCATGTGGTTCATGTGCTATGTGTACTTGATTATCGCGGATGTCCTGCTCCAGAAGAACTGGCTTAGTCTGACGGCGCTGAGGAAGACCTACACAAGCGTGGCCCTTTGGGTGCCGGCCTCTATACTGCTGACTCTGGCCTTTGTGGGCGAGGGTCAGAATACATTGGTCCTGGTCCTTGTTACCCTGAGTGTGGGTCTGAGCAGTGCAGCCACCATTGGCAGCGAACTGAACACCATTGATCTGTCGCCGAATCATGCTGGTATCCTGGCCGGAATCCTTACGAGCTTCACCAATCTGGTGGCCATGTTAACGCCACTGATTGTCGGCGTTTTGGTCACAGATTCCTCCCAGCGCAGCCAATGGCAGGTGGTCTTCCTTCTGGTTGCCGGCGTTCTTTTCGCAGGAAATGTGATCTTCCTGATTTGGGGCACAGCAGAGACACAGCCCTGGAATGAGTCCAAGGAGGCGAGGAGGAAACTGAAGGCGGAGGCGAAGCTCTTCCAGCATACAAAATTGGAGATGGGAGCGGAGAATTCGGATGGCAATGGCGTAGCTTTAAGATTGAATTGTAAAAATCCCTGAGAATTAGATTTACTGATTCGTTTTTATTGGTTAAATGGAAGGAGACTGCTAAGAACAAATTATTGCGATATATTTTTGTACTATAAATACAATCTCAACCATATAAATTATGTGTGTTTTTTTGTTGAGATACTGATGCCATAAGAAAAAGCTTTATAATTAATTATTAAATATATTTTAACTGGGTTAAAGATGGAATGAATAATTGGTAATAATAATAATTCAATGTTTTTTCAAGCTAAAAGGTTTCATCTTAAAGTCTGAGGTATTAAATTCTGTTCAAAAATTGTTTTAGTCCGAGTTGTAAGTCACAAACTCTTGCCAAGCTTCTGTCCAAGGAAATACAGCTTCGAATATGAAAAACTGAACTGAAAAATACAGCAAAATGATTATGAAGAAAGATGAAGGCATCGAAAACTCATTAAAACTCAAAAACAGACAGTCAAAGACTTTTAGGAAATCGATTTGAAAAATCATTTCCAAAAATACGAAATTAAAACTGATATTGCAGAACGGCAGGCAAAAGGATTCCCTGAGGAATTTATAAAGTCAGAGCAAAGTCGTTTAGAAAGGCCTTTTTTATGTCTCACAAGAATTCTAGCAGGAAAATGAATATGTATACATATTTTCTGAGTAAGAAAAGTGTACCAAAAATGTAATATATTATACATATTATATATTTTCTTTCAAAAATAAATAAAACATTTTATTCTTTGAAAAAATATAAATACATTTCTTAAATTAATAAACCATCATTTTAGTAAAATAAAAATAAATTCTAAAGCAAACATAACTAAAAAAACTATATAAAATCTCAAAGAAAAACCTATAATCTTACCTTAAGGTATATCCCAATTTATTGTTGATTTACAAGAACATCAATAATTCATCTGCAATAGTTGCAGCTTGATGCAAACTGCAAAATGTCAATTTCCCAAGCCCTTTCCTGCTGCCAATTGCTAAACATAATTTACGACCTAAATCGGCAGGCAAAATTCCAGCAAAACCAAACAGATATAAATTCTTCTAGGACGAGGCTTAGAGCTCTCTCTAACTCCCTCCAGCCTTAGCCGCCTTTTTCTCCGTCTATATAGACACACCTGTGCTCTAGAATGGACACGAAGCAGGAGTCCTGCATAAGGAAGACATTAAAACGTGTAACTACAACAAGGAATCGCATAAATAAATAACAACAGCTGCTCACTTTCCGCTTACCGCTGCTGCCGTTGCATATTTATAGGCGCATAAAATATTGTCGTTTATTTTTAATTTAATGACAAGAAATTTGTGCCCGCCGCCGGCTCCCTGCTTCCTCATTTCATCCTGGTAATGGCCCGTAGCAATTGCAATCTATCTTCCCAGCTCCTTCCCATTTACGACAAAGCAAAACAATTACAACAACAGATATCACATGAACGAGAAGCGATAATCAGCGGGGGGATACTACCAAAACGCCGCCGATTCACGAGGTTGGGGATGGCTTCGGGGGGATTGGGAGCCGGCTAGAGTGGACCACAGGCGCCGCTTTGGTCAGCGAGCCATCTGTCAGTGGTTGAAATTTGTGGAGGTGAGTGGAAGCTTTTGCACTGGGAAAGATTTTATGTTGAAGAAAAAATGTAAGCAGAATTTTCAGATATTTTTTTGTATTAGGAAAATATTGAAAAGGAGTTTTAAGATTTTATTTATGAGTAAGAAAATGTATAAATATTGTCCAAAATGTTAAATATAGTTGAAGGGAGTCAAAAGAAATTTATTAGAATTTTTTGTATGAAAGAAATAAATAAATAAAATTAATTAGTTCTTACGAAACACTTAAGATCGCTTTCTTTATATGACAGTTAGGTTTTATTATTCCAACATAAAAGTATATTTTAATTACTGCTTTTAAAAAGTTCATTTTTTATTATTATTATATCAATATTTATATACAGATATATTTTATTTCATTTTAAAGTTATGTACCATAAATAAAACTATATTTTCTAGCTTTTAATTGAATTTCAACATTAGGAAAAAAAGACTAAAGAAAACATATACAATTAATGAAGAAAATACAAAAATAAATTACTAATATTTTAAATGACAACAAGCTGTCTAAATTAATCTAAAAAATATTTGAAAAAAGCTATAAATATACATATATATTTTTTAAATTGTCCCATTATGAAACCTATAAATATTTGCCTCAGTGCAACTCCTGTTTAGTGCTCTTCGGCACGTTGATAAAACATTTCGCTTCGTTACGTTACATTTTATTTTATTTACAATACGCACGCAGTTTACTTTTCTTTTTTTTTCCACCATTCCATACCATTTCATTCCATTGCTCCTCCATCCACCCCCGCCGCACTCCTGTTTTCGCCGCGTTATGTATACGCCGCGTTGGCCATCAGCGAGGAGCATCATTTCGGTCATTATTTGGTTACGTGCGCTAAATGAGACGCAACCGAGACACGCCCCATCCGCCACATTTGAATTACGTGCGTGAAGATTACGTTATTTATAACTGACCCCCCGACCCCGACCCTGGCTCAGGCTCACCTTGTTGCCTGCATATGTTGCTTCCTTTTCAGCGCCAAATTAAATGTTACGCTTAAAAGTTAGCACCTGGTGGCAAGAGCAGAAGGAGAAGGCTAATGATGCTGGCTGGCTGGCAAAATGCATTTTCCGCCGAACCACCTGCAGCTTTCCATTCCGCCCCCTCCCCCACCTGGAGCCTCTTTCTTAGGCTGGTTTAAGTGCCTGACGCATGGCCTTAATTAAAAGCAACTCCCAGTAAGGGTAATGCACTTAAAGAAAATGTATTTATTTTTAGTCAGTTTCTTCTAAAAAATATGTTCTTGTTGGAAATATTTAATTATAAATCCCTTAAAAATGTTTCAAACCTTTTTATTAATTATTATTATTAACTCCTTGTCTTGTTTTAGTAATTTTCTCTCCATGTGTGTCTGGTTGTGTATATAAAAAATCAACTTTAACTGCAAGTCAAACTCAAACGCAACACAAACTGAGAAACTTTTTTGGCAACTCCCCCCCAACCCGGCTCCCTTTCGTCCCTGAAAATGTTGTTGCACGTTGGCAACTTTCTTTTTTTTTAGGCACCTGGACGCGTGTCTGCCGAGCGTGGCAGCTTCTAATTAATGTTCTCCATCCCCGAAAAACTTTCTAGCTGGTTCCCTGCAACTCAAATTTAAAAACAATTTTCCTAGAAATTTTATAGAGAATTATACGACTTGTGAGTACCTTATAAATAGCTTTTCAAAATTCTAAACTTTTAATATGCTTTTCAAATAAATAAAATAACCTTTGAAATAAATTCAATAAATAAATTTATTTTAATTTAATAATAAACCTTGATAAATACTCTACTTTAAAGAAGCTTAAAACGCAGTTAATAAATAAAAGAACTTCAACAATTTTAAACTCTGATCTTCTTGAAAATATAAACTTCATATTTCATTTTCAAAAGCCGACAAAGAGGAATTATAGTTAAATAATTCCACCTGACTTCATACTCATACAATATTCTCTTTTTAAAATTCCAGAGTATGAAAAAAGAATGCGTCTGGCCAAGAGCAATTCACTCAGATTCATTCACCGAATCGTTTTCTATATTAAGTTAAAAATTTTCATTTGCTGCATGTGCTTTAATTGCTCCCGAACGCTTCCCTCACTCTGTGTGTGTCCATGCCACTGTTTCCAGTCAGCCAAGTGTTGCAAACTTTTAAATTAAATCCTTGTAATGCTTTTTGGACAAATGGTTTTAGGCCCCCAACCATGGAAATGGACATGGAAATGGACATTGCCTTCTTTTCTCTGGGCTAAAGTTGTCATTGACTTGAAGTCTCAAACGGAAATGGGCAGCTTGAAAAACTTGCAAATTGAATCCTAATTGTTTTAACATTTTTGTCATTGGCAAATTGCCTTGATTAGCACATAAGGCGACAAGCAAGTTATGTTGTCTCCCAAAAAACTTGATGTAATTGCATTAGAGTCGAAAGATTCCGTTCATCAAAAAAGTTCCGGAGACTTTAATGGCTGTGTGAAAATAGTTGTTGGCCAAAGCGATAAATAGTTCAAGTTTTCTATTAGGGCCAACATTTGAAGGAAGTGGCTATGATTTCGAAAGGGAAGTAAATAAATTTTTACATTTGTGAGTATTTTAAAGGCTAAGGAAATCTTGTTTTTGAATTTCTTTAAACTGAAAAAGCAAAACGAAAAATAATAATACTCTTAGGCAAAACTTAATGAATTCGTAGCTATTTCTATGGAATTTATCTACATGAAAATAACCTTCAAACGTTATAATTTTATTTCGAAAATAAACACCACGAATCTTCCTTATTTTTCAATAAAACGTCAATTATTTTTCTGAATTTCTCCTTTGATTTTTGAAATATTATATTCTTCACTATGCCATTCATTCCTAATTGTGCATACATAGTTGTGGTTGCATTTATAAAATGTTCCCCCTGGCAAAAGCTCCTTACTCTCGCATAACATTTTTAGCCAATTTATTTTAATGGCAAATTGGGCAAGAAATTCTTACATACATCGAGGTATATTTTTTCTAGGAAAACCGGGGTATTTGGTTCCCCTTTTGTTGGCATAACTGAATATTTTATATCATTTGCTTGTGGCATGTGGCAGTTGCCAATTGCCAGTATTGTCAGAGCGTCACTCCGCATAAAAAACGCGAAGAAAATAATGTTGAAAATAAATAAGTAAGGTGGCGAGGATGGGTAGGACAATGCGAGCCTGCCAGCAGCCGGAAATTCAGCCACATGCGATATGACAGGATGTTCCAAGGCCTGGGCCTTATGGGTGATGGGGGGTGGTAGGACGAGATGTGAAGGGGTACCGCCAGGAGCAAAGGGGTTGCTCTTGTACAAGGATTTAACGCACGACAACATCAACAATGAATGTAATTCAATATGCAAATGGGCTGCAGCAATTTTCTACTTTTTCATACAGTTTTCTGTGCACATTTAGCTGACAGGTTGAGTGAGAGACATAGAGAGTTTCCCATTTTCCAGCAGCATCGTTCTGATTATGATGCCGTTTGTGTTTTGCAATCATTTTGTGAAATGCAATCGCAAATATTCTGCCGCTAACCAAAATAGAAATTTGATTCGCAAAAGCCTTCATTGTCTGTCGATAGGTGTACATATTACAGATAGAGGAAAATTAGAGAATAGTTTAGAGGTTTTAATTGTCTTTTTAGGCTAATTAAATTAATATATACTTTTGCTTCAATATTATCAATATTTCCTATGATTACTACTAAAAACCTTCTTCCATTTATATGGAAATAGTTTTTATATTATATTTTCTATGCTATTAAACTTTTATATATGCATAATAAATACTTTTAGGAATATTACTCTATTTAATAAATATTTTATTATAAATAGACAACTACATTTTCAAATTTTTAAACAGAAATCAACATTTTCTAACCCATTTCTCTCTGTGAATAATGCCTGACGAGCGGCAACCTAATGCTGGACATGGCCTAATAATGTTTCCGTGCCAAGGTTGGACAAGATGACAGTCCACGGATTCACCTGTGACCCAATCGGGTTTGCGTTTGGCTCAAATGCATCTGGCATTGGCATCGTGAATCGTGTAGTAATTAATTAGACTCGCAGGCATTTTATATGAACAAAGTGCAATGCCGTTTCACTAATTGAACATGAACATGGCCACTGCCAGTGACGATGATGATGATGATGAGGGTGATGTGCCACTAGCAACATTCCCTTGCCTTCTGCTACCACCCACCAACTCCATTCACCAGTCGTCGACAATGATGACATCTAAGTGTAGGCCTGACAGTACTCGAAATCTACAGAACATTCATCTGCATTCAAAGCGGAGAGAATGGGTTTTGCCTGGAGGGCAGAGGGGGCTCTGGGCTCCTTTGGGCCAGGGAGATCTTATACCAATCAGGGTGGCACCACCCCTCCTAGAGTGTGGTGTACGGAGTGTGTGGTGTGCAGTGTCTTTGTGGTTTCAGTCCGGAGCTGCCTTTGGCAAATATGTTCTGCACGAATATTTCCCCAAATTAAATAAGCACAAATCAAATACTTTACAATTTCTGTCACTGCTTAGGCAACTGTCTGGGTACTCCTACATATAAAGGCCAGCACTGACAAAATATTGATATGAGTTCTAAATAATAAAGATCAAATTTTGCTAGTGAGATATTCCTTTATGAGATCCATCCTAATACAAATAAGCAAAGTCTCCTTTCTTTAAATCAAAACAAACAATTTATAAAGTTAAACAAATTTGTATTATTGTTATCCAAATGGAATCTTTCGTTTTCGTTTTAACAATAAATTGTTGTTATTATTATTACCTTCAAGAAATTCAATCCAAGCTGACTTTCTTAGGTAATTCGATCTTGCGTTGATCGCAAAGTACATTGTTTATTTATAAATTTAAACATTTCACTAATAATACCACACCTATGGCAACTATAAGGTACAGCTGATCGTAAGCCAGGACTTTTTTATGGGAAAAAGTTGCCATATTGTCGGCGTCTGTCTGTGAATGGCAAATATTTTTTTGTTTTTCGCAATGAGAGATAATTAATTCATTTACAAAAAAACCTATTGCTGGACAGGAAGCTATTAAATACTTAAAATAAAGTAAATTATACTCTATACTTATTTGCAATTATAAAATCGTATTTTTTCTGTATTTTAATAGATGATCTGAGCATTCACCCATTACATTAACTTATTTAAATTTGCCCTGACAGAGTTTTAAATTATGTAAACCTATCTTATAATATTGTATAATAAAAACGAAACATAATTATTATTTTTCAATTATAAAAAATAAAATTGTATAATTTTATTGAATTTTATTTTATAGTTTTGTAAAATATATAGTTGTGGCAAATTGTTTATCAGGTATAACCTTAAGCTCCCTTAGCCAATTGATTAGAATACTGTTCTAGGCGATTCCTTTTCTTGAAAATGTTGTGATCTCCTGCTCACTATTCAGGATCAAAGGAACCTTGATCTTCCTCAATATAAAATTCTCCCTTCTAAACGAATCAAACCTTTCCCAACACTTCATTTCAAATCAAGCTATGTCTCCCTGGTTTATCCGATAAATCGATTATAAGCAAAGATATATACAACACATAACTGTGTATATCCGGCTTATTGCGCACATTTTTTCAAACGAATTCTCTTTGGAAAGGAACGCCTGCAACAGAGTATTTACATTAAAATTCTTTTAAAAACAAGTGCAAGTATTACAAGTAAGTATAAAAACCCAATTTTCCTTTAGAGAAAAACTTATAATTCAGTGTGATATTTGTTTTGTGTGTCTGCGAGTGTGGCACACACAGATTGGCCAAAGTGTTGTGGCATGTTTCTGGGGAAAGGCTCTTCTTCAGACATTGATTTATGTGGTTTCGTTGTTCGGTTAGTCCTGCTGATGATGTGAACATGTGCAAGTTCTTTCCGACTGCCGTTGAGTTCGAGAGTTTATTTGGTGTTGCAGTCGGTGGTTTGGTTTATTGGCTACAATAAAAAACAAAAAACAAGTTGATAGTGCCCCATGTGTGTGTGTGTGTGGCGGCGACAGGTCCTATGATGAGTTTAGGGCGATTATGGTTTTTCGGCGGTTTAAACATTAATGCCGCATGCTGGCGATTGAGTTTCTGCAGTTACAGTTTATTTATTCCACATATCTCAACACAAACAATTTAAAAAGGTAAACAATATCTAATTACTGAGATACCCGGAATGGGGGAAATCTTTTGTTTTTATTTGCAGCTAAGCGGGCTTTGAGATCGTTTTCAATAATGACTACTTCGTGTGATTGCAACTTGACGGAAGATATGGAAGCTAATGAAGATAATGCTGGTAAGTTTTTATTTATATTTTGATCTTTGGAAACATCTATGTATATAATTTTGTGCAATTGGTACATTTGGAATTCGTATTCTTATTGGTATATATAAAGGCCTTACCACCTAGTTAAAAATAAAGAAACCCTATTTTTAACACCTAATTGGACTTTTCAAATACTAAAAATTTTTAAATATAAATGTAGTTTACAAAAACAATGATTTTTAAACTTTATTTTAATATTAAAGATAAAGAGCTATTTATAAAATTTAGAACTCTGAAAAATTGTTCAACTTTGCATAATTTTCTTGCTTCTTTGAGATAAATTTTTTATAATTAAAATTAAATTATTTGAAAGTAAAAAATTAATAAAAGGAATAAATAAAACGTCAAACTAAGAGAATTTTTAAAGCTTTAATATTCTAAATAATAAATACAAATTTGAGCAAGTAAAGAGCCATTTACAAATCGGTTAAAATACGCACACACACTTTAAAATATATTATTTGAAATAATAATTAAAATAACTATTATTAAAATAATAATTCAAATAACTATTATTTAAATAATAATTAAAATAACTATTTTCGGCTTAAAGTAAACTGTAATAGGTATCCTAGTATTCCAGCTATTACTATCCATTTTAAGCCTCTATTCTATCTGGTATCTTGGCTAATTAGCCAAGAGCATGGCTGTGGCTAGTCTATGGCAAAAATTATGACAAATTAAAAACGGCAGCGAGAGGCTATAACAAAGCCCGTCAGGTGGGGCGGCAGCTATTCCCTTTCCCCCCTCCACCCCGAATCCACTCAATCCCCACACTGCCGCGAAAAACACTTTGTAATTACCCCGAACACTGCAATAACAAAAGGCGGCCAAATGGCGGCCAGGCCAAAAGGGTGACGAGACAAAGGCGGCTGGGCGGCCGGCTAGCCCCCCAGACTCCATCCTTCATTCCATTCCCTTTCCATTTCCCATCATCATCATCATCATCAGCAGGAGCAGAGGAGCACAAGAGCAGGCAGTCACGGTCGTTTGTGGCTCATTGGTTTGCGTCCAGCCTGGGTTATTTTTCATGCCCAAACCCCCCCTTGGCCCCGGGCCACATAAATTAACCGAAACGTATTAATTCTTTTTTACTCGTCCTGCCCCGCGTCCTTTTTTATAAGCGTGCAAAAATTTATGCTTGAATTAAATATGATGACCAAAAAAGCAGTCGCACAAGGGCGCAAGGACACCCGGCAGTGCCACATTGTGCTTATTTACACATGTACAACACGGCGTATACGCATTGTAATGTACGACAGCCGGCCACAATTAATCTTGCCACGTGTTTTATGTGGAAAGCAGAGAGAGATGGCAGCAAGGGGGCAAGCCAAGCCAGTGGCAAAGGCAGCGAAAACAACGAAAAGAAAACTTCGCCGCCGAAGTGGACCATCATCATGCGGCGGCGTCTGCGGCTGGGTTATAATTGAATTTTCATAACCATTAACCGACGTCGACTTGGTCATTATTTAAATGTAACGACGCTTTATTATTACCCCGGTAATCGAAAGCAAATGATTGCGACTTTATAAATATAAATCAAATTAGAAGAAGACACAGCCACTGCCACAGCCACCACATGTTGCACGGCCATTTGGCCAATGTGTGGCCGGAAAAAACTAGAGCGAACCACAAAAAGCGGCCAACACAGCCACAGTCACAACATTAAAATGCCGGCATTTATATAACCCAAACAAAGCAGTCCACTAAAAAGACATTTTGGCCATTTTTGGCAATTTTAGCCCCATGCTGTCCGGCCCCAACCCAAGTCCCAGCAAGGACATTTAAAAGCGTTCTATCAGAACAACAGATTTATGAGTGCGTTGCGGGGTGGATGTGGTTTAAGTGCATCTTAAGGAGCGTGTACTTAGGGCTATAAAAACTTGGAAATTATATTCAAATGAACTGAACAGCAGGGCAACTCACCAAATAAGCAATCGGGAATGTTTGTCTTTAACGGCTGAAAGGAAATTAAGGGAATTTGGTGATTAAATTGAGTTGAAATGGCTTAATAAATATGAAATAAATTGAGTTTATCAAACGGTTTGTTTTGTTTATAAGACTGTAAATTTAACTGAGAGGGAATCGAATGAATGGAATTTATATTTTTTAGAAATATAAACGTTAACATTAATATTAACATGATTAACTTTATTTTAAATACAACTAAGCTAAACCTATTTAGGGGTAACAACGTAAATCTAAATTAATTTATGCTTTACTTAAATAAACTTTGCGGAATAAGTATTTAAGCGAGCTTTATATCCTTATTAAAAAAAAATCTAACCGTTGATAATTTTTTAAATATATATTTCCTTAAAATGTTTAAGTAACAGCTTCAATCTAGAATCTTTTACTTTTATCATTCCCCTAACTTATGAGTAACTTATGAGTAAGTTAGGGGAAGGATAAAAGTAAAATACAAGTATGTGATCGCCTTCCACTTTATAAAGTCTTATTTAAGCAACTATTTACCATAAATTAAATAATAATCCTTATTCATTTCCCTTTTTGCAGACTCCTTTAGCGAGGGAGATCTAGTCTTTGCCAAGGCAAAAGGATACATTGCATGGCCAGGAATAATAGTTGCAAAGCAAAGTCTTTATTCCGTGGTTAGCTTTCTAGGATCAGACGACACTCGAAAGATTGAAAATGTGAAAATCTGGCCATACAGCGAAAGCAGCAAGAGCAAATTCATAACGCAAAAGTATCTGGACTTTTTGGAATTTCGCGATGCGATTCTTATTGCAGAAAATCTGAGCAACAATGTTGAAGGCAATAAAGAAAACGGCGCCTATTGCTATCGACTATTGAGCAAAATCGATCTACATGAGCAGCACGGGGAGGAAATAGAGATCCAGGGAGAAGCAAGACAAGAGGAAGTCGGTCCTAAGGAGGCAAGCCAGGAGAAATCCAATGAGAAGGATCCAGGAAAGGAGGAAGTCTGCAAGAAGGAATACGGCAAGAAGGAAGCCGTCAAGGACGAACTCCAAGAAGAAGAACTCGAAGAGGACAAACTCGAAGAGGACGAACTCGAAGAGGACAAACTCGAAGAGGACGAACTCGAAGAGGACGAACTCGGAGAGGACAAACTCGGAGAGGACGAACTCAGCAAGGTGAAACCTAACCAGGAAGAGTTCGGGGAGGTAGAACTCGCAAAGGAGGAATTCAGTCAGGAGGAATTTAACCAGGAGGAATTTAGCCAGGAGGAACTCAATCAGGACACCGATAGCCTTGACGAAATCGGCTATGGGGAAACCAATCTGGAGGAGGAGATGATGATTACTTACCTGAAAGGACTGCGAAGCGATCAAGACTCTCTGAATGGAGGTGTAGAAAAAAAATTCATCGAGCTGGTGAATAATCTTCGCCACAGCTTAAGAACCAACCAGAAAGACTACCCAGCCGCCCTGTTGACTCTCCATGAACTCCACGAAATCACATTCAGTGAACTCCTTCTGGTGCGTAACTTTGAGGCCGTCAACTCCATCTACCATGTATGCTACCTCGACACCGCCCATCGGAACTACAACGAGGCGAACCAGGTGAAGCTTCTGGCTAAGCAATTAATTACTCATTTCGCCTCGGTGATTCGAATGTCGGACACAATCGGACATTTTATGGATCACTTTCGATTGCTTTCGTCCATCTATTCACGTTTCATCTACGAATTTGAACCACTACAACGGCAATCCAGCAAGGAGGAGTACGGCAACGAAAACGTGGCTGTGGAGACAGACGAAGAGGAATCTTTGCTCGTGGAGCAACCCGTACAGGATGGAATGTACCCAACAGATCAAAATTCCCTGACTGTAGGAGTTGACGAAAAATTCGACCAGCTAATTGATATCCTACGCAGCAGCTTATCATTCCGCCGAAAGGACTATCCATCCGCTTTGTTAGCTTTCGATAAGCTGCTTGCATTCACATTTACCAAAGACTTTCTTTTGCCGAAATATAAAGCCGTTTATTTTATCTACTATCTGTCCAGATCCGGCTGCGTCCTCCCATGGAATGACCTATCTAAGGCCACAATGGTTAGGCATTTGGCCAACCAACTGATGGTTCGCTTCTTTGCGGTGTTCAATTTGCCAGGCATCACCACCTATGATTTTATGGTCCACTACTGTTCGCTTTACACCTCTGATACCTCAGAATCTGAGTCGGACAGCGAATAAATGATCAAAGTTTAAGACTTTTACAGGATTCTTAAGGAATTCAGCAAGCACTGATAACATTTGCCTCACCACATTTGATACATTTTTAAAAAAGTCTTATATATATCCTGATTTTAGAGAATGCTACGTAAATATTTTATGAAGAAGAATGTTAATTAATGAAGTATGACAAACAGAAATCCTATTCCCTTATTTTTGTACCGAATCTCTGTTTTTATTTCAATAAAACCTTATATAAGGACATCAAAATACAACAAATCAGGGCTAGCATCAATGGAAGTATGACAAATATGTTGTGCGGTCAGCCAGAATTAGTCCTTCTAGAAGGGGCGGAGCATCGAAAAAAAAGGACAGGAGCCAAAGCTGTGCCAGCGCTTGGGGTGAGCTAAACAATCGATCAAAAAAGTGAGACAAATCGTCGTGTCTTTTCGGTTGGCAGCAAACAAAAGCCAAATGTGTTCACACCTTGACAGCCTGACACACCCTCATCCGCACACACACACACACACACGAGAGGGTGCACCTCACCTGCCTCAGCCCTTGAATTCCCTCAGCTTTCGGGGCGGTCAAGCAAACAACATTTCACTTTTTGTGGTGCTGCCAAAAAGGCAGCAGCAAAAGGCAAATTCAATTTGAGCTGTCAAAAATCTGACCAATATTGCCTTTGAGTGTCCGTGGTCCCCCTCCCCCTTGATCCATGTGTCTGTGAATGTGTGAGTGTGGGGTGCCAGTGGGCGTAAAGGGGCGTGGCCTGCGGTCGGTCACACAATAAATCGATTGAAAACGTAAATGAAATTGACAGTCAGCATTCCAGGTGTGCGGATCCCTGGATCCAGGAGCCACGTATCCGTCTCCAAACTCCGTGTTAAGTACCTTGACACTCGCCCGCCGTTTGAAGTTTTTACACGGTAAGAAAAATAGTATGTGTTTCTTGGGAAAGAGGAACAAATATTCTATATAGAAAGAGGATTTATAGGAGTCTATTGGAGGGTGTGTTTTGTTATAAATAGCAATTTATTGCCTTTTTATATAATATTTAAATTGTAAACAATTATTTTTCTTAATAAAATCTTGCATAGGAAAGTATTAATATAGAAATCTTTCGACAATCTTCATTAACAATCGATCATAGAATAATACATTTAAGGCTCTATGGCTTTCTTTTTTGTAGTTTTGTAAGATGTTTGAAATAAAAAAAAGGTTTTAATCAAAACTGGCATAATAATGTTAAAACAAAACTATTTTTCCTCTTTCCCTTACAACATTAATATCGATTTTAATATTTAATAATAAAATGATATTGTTCTCTCTATTTTCTCATAGAATCCAAATTCAAAGCATATTTCCCCCAGTGCTCAAATACCAACTCCTGTGGCACTTGCCATCGTTTCCTTGAGGGAAAGGGAAGCCTAAGTAAGGCATCAAATTAATTTGACATTTGCTTTGTCACTGTCAGCTCAACGCCCGGATTTGCAGACGGCGGGTTAACAGCACATTCCGGAGGTTAAGGGTCACTCCAGGACCCACAGCCACAGCCAGAGTCAAAGCCAATGACCATGGCCCCATGAACCCAACAACAATTGATGATGATATATGGCCCCGGACTTTGATTGGAAACATTGGCTCACACGCACACTCGCACGCTAATGCAGATCAAACAGGGCAAAGTGTTTGGCTTATTGACACTCGACGGGAAGTCCTTCAGGTCCTGTTCTCAAGCACATCACCTCCTCACACTACTCCACTTAAGTGCTCTTTGCTTTTAAGGAAATTAGCGAATCTAAATTATTTTTAATTCACAAACATCGTTAAATGGTCTTCTTTGGCTTCCGCCACGATGAGATTGACGTGAGTAAACAGTACGTAAAGGAAGCACCGACCCCCGAAATGTGTGCAATCAAAATAATAATAATGTTATTTTTTAATTTACCTAAAATGTCCAGCACACAACATAACAAACACACCTACAGGCACCTACAATAAAAGCAATGTATACTTATATATTAATATGGATAAAAGGAAAACAAAAACAAGGCTGGAAGGACGAATAAGCGAAGACGAAGCTGGCACAGGTGAGGCGAATGATGGCCAGGTATGGACTTAAAAATGTGTCCTACAAAACAGTGGTCTAAGGTATTTCTTTAGATATAAACAAAAAAACCAAAAATAAAAAAACATGATTTTAAAGCTTAAACAAAAATTGTAAATATTTTAAAGGGGTATTCAAAATTTGATAATCAAAAAATTTTAAACAAATTTTCCTCTTTAAACTGTTAAAAATAAGTAATAAGTTTTTAATTATTAAAACATTTAAAAATGTAAATTCTCTGTCAAAAGCTTAACAAAATATAAAAGAGGATTAATGTCAAAGATTAAAAAGCATACATCATTTTTAAACCCTAAAAAGTGGCTTCATGGCTTAAGTCAGCATTAAAACATTTAAATTAAATTTTTCTTTAAACCATTTGCGTATCTAAAAGCAAATATTATTATTAGCAGCATTATTAAATGCAAAGAATCATTTTAAATCATAATTATCGTTTTATATTTATGTTTTATAGAACGATATTCATATTTATTTGTGTTGTTTTTTTATCAGACGACAATTAACTATTACATCAAAAATAAACAGTTTTGTTTATCTGCCAGCAAAGCAATTAATCATTTATTTGTTCAAGTTTAATTATCAATCGAAAGCGCTCTAAAGTTCACATTAATGTAAACAAAATAAACTTGCGGTTGTTAATACCTGTTTCGATAATTGCCAACATATTTTTTTGCCATTATATAATATTAATTTGATCATTTGATATATACATTTTTTTCTCCTTTAATCTTGTAATTAATGGGCTGTATTTTTTTTTATCAATAAATGCTTTATGTTGGCACCACTGTTTTTGGCCAAAGCTATTATGTCATAAGTACGGCTACTTAGTGGCGGATTTTGTTTTCATAGTGCCCTCCACTACCATCGCTGTTTTATATTATATTTTTTTTATTTTCCTTCTTTGAATCGTTTGAAGTCCTTTGACGTTGGCTTGTCCTGGTAATTGTCTACTTAGCGATGGCTTGTCAACACCGTTGTGGGTCGCTAATTTCATTGAATCGCATCATTTAATGAATTGATATCCGCGCATAAAGGACCAGGCCCAGGCTTCAAACGGAGATCCCGATTGCGGTGGCTCCTTTGTGATGTAATTTATGTGCCGGCGCCAGATGTTTATCGCGATATCGGAATAAAGCCAGGTCAGCACCTGACCAAGCTTATCGCGATGCAGTGTGTTAATGCTTGACCCCGGCTGGCCCCCTGGAACCCTGTAACCTTTCTGATAAGCCAAACAACCTCAGCAACCCCGGCAGCGTTGATTTATTTCACTTTTCTCTTCGCTTTTACAGTTTTTTTGTGTATTTTTTTAACGCTGCGAGTCACACAAATTTCGCTGACTTTCATGGACCGGCCGTAAAAGCGTTGGTTTTAAAATTCTTAAAAAACCGGACAGCATATTTGCACATTATTTTTTTTTTGTTTCTTTTTTAATACTAATTAAAAATGTTCATACATTTTTCAAAAGTTAGAGGGGGGTGGAGGTACCGCAAAGCAATTTGCAGAAACAACCGAAAAACTAAAAACACATGTGGCAAACACACACACAATTTATTTGTGCGAGGGGAAAGCGGTATACAAAGATTTTTGTTGACAGAACTTTACAATAAAACGAAAGTTTAATGCACAAGTTCTTCTACGGTTTTTGGCCAACATTGCCCCCATAACCATTTCGGTGCACAAATAAAAAAATATTGCAGAGATCAGTATTTCATTTTGGGTTTTATTTGGTATTCCCCATAAAGAAAAATATCGACAATTTTTAGAAAATTATCAGAGGTATCTGATAAATGGCTTAAAAATGGAATGTAAAATATTTAAGCTTACTAATTCTGCCAAGATACTTTTAAATTATTGATTCCTTGTAATCCAAAGTGAGGAATCTCAATTCCAATGTTACTTTGCCTTCAAAAACTATTTATCATTAATTTGTATATAGATTTTTCTTCAGTGTGGATGAGGTGGAGCCACAGAGAACCGCACGAAGCCAGGCCGAGGTGAGCCGGCGGTCTGTTTGCGCAACTTACAGCCAAAGTAAACTCATTACCAATGCAAACAAACAGACCTGGGCGCCCCCGAAAACATAACAAAAAAACAAAAAATATATACACTCACACACACATAGTATATGGTATAAAAAAAATATATACGACTGGCAGGGAAACTATTTGCGGGGAAATGAAAAATCGTTAAAAAGTGTGTTAAAAAATAATTAAGTGCTTGGCATTCTGCATGCTGGCATGTGTACTTCACATCAAGTATACGCCGCGTTGCCCATTCCATTCGCCTTTCGTTCAAAAAATTTGTTGTGTTGCATAATTTTGAGCGCCGCCACATATTCGAGATGCCTTCTATTGGTCGCCTCGCTTATTGATTCCAAAATTCCATGACTAAACCAGGGAGCGCGTATCCTAACCACAGGATACAAATATGTGCTCATTGTTTGGCCTGCGGCTGTCGCGGTGTCTTTATTGATCAAATTGCTTTATTGGTGTATTAATTTTAATTGGTCGACATGTCCATGTGTTGCCCAGTCACTATTAATTAACATGCAGTTCTCGTTCGTTCCTCCCAACCCCCCCGCGGTATGTTGTACAACGAGTTACATTAATTATTTAATTTATTGTAATTTTTACTTATTTGCTTAACTGCAGTTGAACCGAAAGTTTGTTGTTGTTGTTGTTAGCCCCAAAGTGCCAGTAAAAGTTAAAAGCATATTTAAATAATAACATACACTATGGAGAAGTGCAGATAAGTTTGATACAGTTGAATATTTGGTTGATTTAGAAGTTTTTAATTTATTTTCACAGTATGAGGGAGGGGGCGTATGAGTGATATTTTGGAAGTTGAAATTTAAATATTTAAAATAAAAGAGTTGCAGGAAACTTTTAAGGATAGTTTTAATATAAATATTCTTTTATAAAAAGGAAATGTTAAATTTTTTAAGTTTAAGGTATTTGTTAAGTAAAAATATTTTCTAATATTTGTAGGTATTAAACTAATCTATATTTATATGTTAATTGAGAGATTTAACTATTTATAAATATTTTATAAACACATCTAGGCAATTAATTTATTAAATAAACTCCAAGAATACATTTTCAAGGTTTAATAATATAATAATGCAAAGTTATCATCACTTAAACCTTTTAATATAGTTTTTAATAAATGTTTGTGTAGAGTATACCCTTATCATTATATTCCCTTTTTATTTTTGCCGGCTTTTCCATCCGGCCTTTATATTCTGTTCATTACTGTTGATGTGATCACATTTGTAAAACCGCAGAGAACAAAATGTTAGTTTATACAACTTTTTGGGTTTCGGTGTGCGCACATTAATGTGTAATTAAAATGTGGCAGACAACATTATGCCATATCCGCTGCAGCAAATACACACACACAAACACACACTGCCGCTTTTGACCGCACACAAATAATTAATTGAGATATTACAAGCCAGGGCCAGAAGATGAAGCTGCTAGATGGAGCAGGACAAGGAGCAGGAGATGGAGATAGAGCTGATCTGGTACGGAGTAGAGTGCTGTGGGCCTTGTTCCCCCGTTGCCGTGTCTGTTAATTTATTAATACAATTGATTTATGCACTGATGATGATTAAGGAGTTGCCTCTGCGAGTCGCAGACAAACCTCAAAACCGAAGCCCTGACTGTGTCTAGGGCCAACAACAAACATCCTAATCTCATTAACTTGGCCGCATTAAAGGCCAGGACCCATCCAACCGGCTGAACTGTTAGACTGTTAGCGAGACTCCGAGCGAGGGAGCATTCCAAAGTGCTAAACTGAAACTAAAGTTTAATGACCACAAAATCCCATCAGAGCCCCTCGACGATTCCGGTTGGCCTAGCTCTTTCTGACCAATTACGAACGCATTTCAATCTGACCGCTAATCGGCTTCCCTACCTTCCTCCCCCCTTGGCTGCATTTCAGGTTGAGTGCATTTCATTTAAATGAATTACAAGCGAAATATGAGCGTTTCACGTTTTCACAGTCCCTCCTCATCTTGACTGTTGCCGCTCATTAAGCAGCCGTCGCTTCAACGCCAAATGTTAATCAGTTTTTTTTTTATTTTCTATTTCAATTAGGAAGTGGAGCGGCGATGAAAAGGGGAGCGGTGAGGGGGAGACCCAAAGCGCAAATCACAAAACACAACAAAGCACAAAAATTGGTAATTAATGCTTTGATACACTGGCGAAAAACAGGATACTATGAGTGAATAGATTTAAAGGAGGTAAATATAAATGAAATGTCATTTTTCGAAGCATTTTATATATTTAATAGTTTGATTTATCATCTTTTAATAGATCTTTTCCATATGGAAGTGAACAAGATATTTTTACGATATAGAATATCAACCTATTCCAGTCCACTTAATTTTCAGTTGAAAATTCTAATGTTAGCCAAGGTGAACTTTTAATGAGTCTCCTTGGTTCTCTTCTATTTATTAATTTTAAAAAATCTAAATCTATAAAATCTATTTTTTCTCTCTGCCAAAAAAAAAAGAACTGCAAATCAAGAGGAGGTGGAGGAGGAGCAGCAGCAATGAAGGGCCATAGAAAGCTGGACCAGCTTGGGTATTCCTTTAGCCACCGTCCCTTGTTAATTTGAATGAATTTAATTAATTAGCATTAAAACAAAGCTGACGTCAATTGCGCCAAAAACGAGGGGGGTTGGCCAGCCGGCCAGCAGGAGTAGCAACACTTGCCGCCAGCCTCTCACCCCCCTCTATTTGTAGATGATTCTCCGGCTCTGTGGGTGCTGAGTGTCGTTGCCAGGACAGCACAGCAGCAGCTGATGACTCCGACTCCGACTGCGAGGACTTGGCCAGCTGGCGAGGCGTCATCGGCCAATTTGCGGGGAGCCAGCTTAAGCAGCTATTCGATATTCGAAGTCATTACGATGATTCTGATTATAATCGAGGAGGATAATGATGGTTGCGGAAGGCAGCTGCTTATGACGTTCGTCTGTAAAGCCGTTAAGCGGATATGGACCATAGCAGATATGCATATATATAGGCTCACAAATCCATGGACATATAAGCAATTAGCGAAGGAAGATTTCATGGCTGTTTAGTTTTTAATTAAAAATTGATTGAAGTATTTGCATTGTATTAGAAATTCTATTCAATTCAGAGGCTCACTTGATCGGCTTAACTTGACTTGTCTCCACACAAGGCTTAATTACGATTAATTTAACAATTTGTAATGAAGAAAGGAAGGATGAGCATACAATACCAGTAACGAGAAGCCAAGAGCGATTAGTAAGCTTATTAGGAGAGAAGTACACTTGATTTCCAAGAAGCAAAGCGTTTAAACATGAAAGGCACTTCAGGGATTTAATTTGATTTAAAATTTGTGCAACAGAGCTTTAATATTTAGCTTTGGATGAGTTCGTTGAAGCACACATGATATAGTTTGATGGTAGTTTGTTGAATTTTTGTTATAAATAAGATACTCTTATCACCATTTGCTGCATTTTTAACTAAACTATTATCTAACTTGTCTAACACTTATTTTAAAGAAATAATTCATTTTAACGAATTAAAATGGAATTTTAATTTTTCTTTTAAGAATTAAACACGTATTACAAAAAAAAAAACAAATGTACATATTAAAGCCTAATTTAAAATGATAATTTTGGCTTAAAATAAGTATATTTCAAGTATATTTGCCTTTGGCCAAAGGAGATTCCCTTAAAGACAGGCTTATATATATTTTATATTAAATATATTAACTGCTGCCATCAATACATTAAAATAATAATATCATTTGCAGCCGAACATAACTGTCGTAAAAACAATTATTGAAAATAATTGCTGTACGACTGTGCCTTCGATTTTTGTGTGCCCCAAGGTACTGGGATTATTTACTCAATGGCAAGAAAATGACATGTTAATTATTTTATCCACATCTGGACTGCTTTTTTGCATTGCCTTGGCCTCCTGTCCCTGACATTTTCGGCCAATTGGCTTACTGAATTCACCTTGAGGCAATCTTTCATTTCCATAGCAATTAAATACAAAGCCAATATATATATTGACACATATGAAAGGGCCAAAAAAGGATGGGGGAAAATGGCAACAATAGAGCAATAAAATCGCTCGGGTTACACGCACAAAATATATCCAGATTCCGATACTCTGATGTCGATGTCGATAGCAAAATGCAAACACAAAACGCTGCCTGCATAGCAAGTGAAGTTGTTGCAACATTTTCTAGTTGTTGTCTGCCTGACAAGTAAAACAATAAAGCCAAAAATCGATGGCAAATATTATGCATTGGTGCAGCGATAGAGAGACTGTCAGGAGGGGGCTTACAAATAAATGGAAGTGGGCACAGTGCGAGTCGCAATCGAAAAAGTCGTCTGCCACTGTCGTTGAAATAATCTCTTAAATAAGATATAAACCTGGGACTCAGATGTCTTTTATTATAGATGGAATAAATGAATTTTGAAAAGATTTTTTTTTAACAAGGACTAAAACCAGTTGTAACTTTTTTATAATTGTAAAAGCATATATATTCTGTAAAGTAAAAAGTATACAATAATTTATCAAAGGTACGTCAAAATATATAAATGTTGTATACAAATATAACTATAATCCAAGTCAAATAAATGTTTAGTGTTTAATATTGTTGTAAAACCCTTAAGAACTTTAGGAAATTAATCAAATTTAATAATTTAAAAACAAGAAACTTATACATCATTTTCAAATAAATAAATATATCATAATTGAAACGCACTGTAGCCACTACTAAATATATACGTTGCAATACCCGATGAAAAATAAGCACAACGAAAACAGTAGCATACATTTGCGGGAGGTCCTGGCACCCACACAGACAGACACGCGTGACGAAAGCAGCTGCAACAATGGCGCAGATCAAAAACTAACATTTCAGGGATACGAATGCGCGAATGTGGGGTGTGTGCGGGTGTGCAAGTGAACGTGCGTGTGATAAAGCTGTCAAAAAAGCGCATTGAACCGAAAAACAAATATGCTCATATAAAAAAATGGTGAGGCAATAAATGCCAAATATTATTTAAGCTAAAGTTTTTCAATTGACACTGAGCCAATACTAATCTAACTATTATAAAATTTCACGCTTCACTCAATTAACAATCAAGTGAATGTTGAAATTGAGTATGAAAAATAGCTCACACGGAAAGACAATCATGGAATCATTTAGTTATTAGATTAACAATGGGGAGTAAATAGGAATTATAGTAAATAGTTTTTGTAAAAGTTTTCTAGGGTTGTTTAAAACACTTTTTAAGCCTGTTTGAATCATCAAAATTGTGTTAAAGCCTATAATATTATATTATTATGTGAGAGCAAGAGTTTTGCGTATTTTCCTTCGACTTAAAAAAGAAAATCCATTCATTTGTAATACAAATAAAAAAATTGTATTCTTATTTAGATATTTCTTTATAAAATATATCCCTTGTTTAACTTAACATTTTACTGACTTTACTGTTAAATCTCATAAAAAATATTTGTTAATAAATTAAAAACCTATAATAATTAATCTTTCCAGGCACTTTGACATCCTTGCAGTGTAGATGATTGAGTAACCGAGCATATAATTGATTTAGCCATGGCACAGTCAGAGAGTCCCAGTCACAGTCACAGATCCAGGACGGTTCTCTCGAGGATAAGCGTGCCATCGTCTCCATATCTGGGCACCGCCATCGCCAGTGTCGGGCTGGTTGACAGGCGGCGCAAAATTGATTTTCCAGTAAGCCGGCGAGCTCCTTCTTCCTTCACCTCACCACACCATATCCTTCTGGCAGCATCGCCGCACGTTAGATTGTGTTAATTTTACGCTAAATCTGGTTTGGCTCAGTCAGCCGCAGGAGTGAAGCCATAGGAGTAGCAGCCGCAGCCGCTTTGATAAACTTTGACATTGATGAGTTAATGATGATGAGACGACGCCGTCAGTCGCGTGGAGCAAACAAGAGGAAAAAATAATACAATACCAACAGTAAACGGGAGCAACAAATGCAAACAGATTGTCACCGGCAGGGAGAAGGTTGGAGGTGTGGGTTTGAACGTCTGTTTTATGGCCAAAGTTTTTGGCCATGACTTTGTCATTTGTCATGAGCACACACACACGCACATCCTGAGCTTGCTGCTACTGATGAGAGACGAAAAATTAAGTCAAGTAGAGCAAAGTTTTTCAATAACTTTTCTTTTTCGGCCTATTAAGTGAGTGAGAGATGAGTCTACTAAGTCTTGCACTCATTAACTGGGCCAAAATAGGACATGTTGGTGGTTAATCAAAGCACTTGATGGATATGATGTGAAAAGGATTTCGATGGGGTTCAATAATTGAGATAAATATTGGTGTAAATTACCTATAAGGTAAGTTGTTATATAAATTAATTAAATAATAACTTACCTTAGCAGAAAGGGTTGTGGATTAACTAATTAATCTTAGCTCCTTCTGTGAAGAAAAGACTTTATTTTCAGGTATTTAATCCTGTGACATCTAGCAATTAAACTTTGAGTAAAGCCTTCTGTTTACACAAATATTTTATTCATCAAAATAACTCTATTTCGAGTCGTTACACACCCTGAAAAGATGTTTGGAAAGGGAAATTTCTTCCTGGAAATTCAACCTTCAATTAAATGAAAATAATTGTCCATATCTTTGGCTTATCCTTGACTAACTTTCAATTGTTTTCCCAAGTTTCAGCCACACTTTCTTTGGCTTCAGTCATTTATGGGAGGGGCCTCAGTTATGGAGCTGAGAACTGAGCATGGTCTATCAGTTTTCTGCCCGATAAACTCACAAAAAAGTAATCTGGCCGGGGGCTAACTCTCTCTCTAAACAAAACTTGAATCAAGCGAAACGGACCAAATAACAAAAGACCGTAACCGCCTGCTAACCAAAAATACAATTTCCGTTCGCAAAACTCATTTCGCATTTTGGTTGTTTTAAATCAACAGCAGCAGCCAAAAGTGGGGCAAGGGGCGATAAAGGCCACTCGGGCCAACTGCCAAACAATTGCGTAAAAACAATAAACAATGAAACAGCAACAGGAGCAGGAGCCATGAGAGGTAACGAAGTCAGGGAAGCAACTCCACTGCTCATGTGCATGCCCACAATTAATTCACAATAAAACAATCAATTGATTACCATTACATCCGGCCGCGTAACGGAAATTGTTCGCAATATCCTATTGTTAAGCGAACTGACCCCAAAAACGACTGACCCCCAGGACGAATTTTTCGCGGTGAGGTATGGGGTATAGGGAGCTAGGATATAAGAATAGAACTATGAGGTTTGGAGTAAGGGAATGCCCATCATTTAGAATTATTCAAACATCTTTAGAAATAAAATATGAAATAAATTACATTTTATTCTAATTAATTTTTTTTTTAGCATTGAACCCTATTTGAAAAAGTTATTAATATTTAATAACTCTAAATTTCATAACTAAATAAATGTTCTCTCAATGAAAATATTTATAAACATATTCTATGTTCCCAATCTTTTAAAAAAAAAACAGAATTAATCTTGAGTATGAACAAATATATATATTTATTATTTATTTATTAGTATTGTTATTTATTAACAGCTATCGTTGTCTTTGCAAGTTTCTTTATTAAAACTTTGTTCAACTCTCTTATTATATATTAATCCCCTAACGCTTTCCTTATTTAAAAACTGCCTCAACATGCATGTTAATCAAATATTTATTATATAAAAAATCCTCACCAAATAAACCCGATTTCATCATACCCTTCCATATAAATCAAGGAGCATGGCAACTTTTAAAACCACCGGCGGGGTCGAGTAAAACTTCAAAACCAAAATTGACAAGCCGGCGGTTAGACTGTTCTGACAGGCTTCCGCTCAGTTCGGAACAGGTCAGGTGGGGAAAAGTTGCCTGTCCCCCAGCCCTGCCACCGGATTTTCCTGACCCCTGACCACCCCATCGCACGCACTGCAACTGATTAGCGTGGAAAAGCGTTAGCGTGCCTGGGCTTGGCCTGTCTGTCTGTTCGTTCGCAGCGCCTCGAGGCTTGATGAATTCATTACACAAAGGCCAAGAACAACGCTACCGCAGCAATTGCGACAACAATTTGACCACAACAGGAATAACCAGAGCTGGCTAAAAGGGAGAGTCCTGGCGAATGACCCAAAGGCGATTGTGCGATCTGCCACCAACAAATGTGATATGCAATCTACTGGGGAAAAATCTGTATTTCTTTTAAAAGATTACGGTTTTGAAATTGTTTAAAAAAAAACTATTAAATTATGTTTTATTCAGGCTTGATTGATGAATAACTAAATCTCAGAAGGGTGATTTCTAATTAAAAAAAATTTACTAAATATATTTCCTTATTTTGTTACAGTTTTCTCCTTTTTATTATTATAAAATAAAGTTACAAAACTCTACTCAACTTAGCTAGGAAATTTCTTTTACTCTTAAAAAAGAAGTCCAAATAATATAAATTAATTATCATTATCCTTTTTATTGCAAAAACAAATTAAAATTACCCTTTGCATATTCAATAGATTCTTGATTTTGCTGTTTATAAAACTTTGCCTCTGTTTGCATTTCGTTGTCAAAAACTTACCTTTCCGGCAAATTGTTATGCAAAACATAAGTTAAACTTTCGACAATGATGACAGGAGTGGCATCAGGAGCAGTCTCAGCCTTAGCATCAGCAACAGCATTTCGGGGAAATGCGAAGGGAGCGTGGTGGCGTGGCGTAGGCGTTTAAAAAGTTAACACTAGTAAAAAGTTAACCAAATTTGTTGCATACTTTGCAGCTACGGTTCAGAAAACACACTGAGCCAAGGGAACTGGGTACTGGGAACTGGGAGCTTCGCACCGAGCCGAGGGAATCCGGAGGAGACGAAGCGAGGCTGCAGGCATGCCGCCGTATAATGAGCTGCGAAGGATACTGGCATCGCTGCTGCTGCCTGATACCAAGTCCCGCAACTGGGACGTGGCTGAATGGGATGGATGCTGGCTGCTGGTTAGGTCCAGAAAAGCAAAAAAAAGAAAGAACCGTGGAAAAAGGAAAAACAGTTGCGCCAAAATGCTAAAACGCAGCGGGCGCTCATCATTGCCAGCTGGATGGGGAGCGCATTATGACTAGCCGGCAAAAAAAGGGGCCAAAGACGCCGTCGCGCCGGGCACAATGGTTGGCCGACAAAAGGAATGGCATAAAAATGCAAATTCTGCTTATTTTTGAAGCAGTTTATTTATACAGTTCATGACGGAGAAGCTTCAGGATATTCACAAAAATTACAAGTATGTTGATTACGGCCATGAGTAATCGATCAAAGTTATAGTCATCACCAATCGATGAAGGAAGAATGTGTTTTTAAGGTTTCAGTGGTTTTGGATATAGATTAAGCTTAGGTATTTGTTAAGCAAAATATTTTCATAAATACAAATACTGATTTCAAGAAATATAGAAGAAAACCTCTTTAAATTTCTAAACCTGGTCAAAAAAGTTATTAAATTTTTCAATTTAAAAATATGTAAAGAAAATGTTGTCAATTTTAAACGTCTTTAATAAGTTAAATTAAGAGACTAAAGTTTTTCTGAAATATAAAGCTAATTATTCATTTAAATTTTATTAAATTTTTGCAGAAGAACTAAGTTTAAAGAATTTGTATTCTGTTAATTTCCAATTAAAAGTTAAATTTAAAATATAATATTTATTTACTCTTCTATTCAACGTATAAAAAGGACATTCTTATGCTAAGATTTTAATTAGGATATTGCATAAATCATTTTCAAATCAATTTTAATTCATTTATATATTGATTTGTTATAACAAAACAATTGCCGCAATTCAAACCACTTTGTTTTGCTTTACAATAATTATTAATTAAAATTATTTAACCATTGTATTCCACCTTGATACCAAACAGACTTAAACAATTTAAATCCTCGCTTAATGTCCTTGCTGCTGCAGAAATTATTGATCAATGCTTAAAGCTGCTGCATATCTGCTCTAGGGATAATGGCTACTCAATAATTTTGCCCCATCAAAGATTTATCTGGGCCCATTGTCACACTTTTGCCAATGGCTGCCAGGACCCCCCGATGGCAGGTAGAATGCACAAGGGCGATGTGTGAGTGTATATATGTGGTTGTGTGTGCTATTTATCAACACTTTCGCCCACATTCAATGCCAGTTAATTAACAGCCCGATATGACGTCAGTCCTGGCTGTGTGTAGTTCTGTACTGTTTCCAATTGATATTTTTTTTGTCTCTGCCTCTGTCTGCTGGAGGGCAGGACGAAATCGGTGCCCCTGCCATGGCTGTCAGGCAATTTTTGAAAGGCGTCTCAAGAGCCGCAGGCCACCGAAAAAAATATGAAAAAAAAATAATATGACCCACTTACAACTTACACAGAGCACTGCGAGAAAATTGCTGTCTCTTTCAAAAATGTACTAATTTTAATAGTAAAGTTATCTAAATAGTTAAATTTCCCTTTAAGATATTATATATCCTGTAAGCAGGCGCTCAAAGTTAGGCTATGCTTTTCGCTAACCTACTTTACGACACTGCCCCCACTAAATACTCCCCAAGAGCCACGATTATTATTAGGGTTAATATATATTTTGTGCACTGTGCACTAGCCTGAAAGCCGGGCCATTTGCCAGCCCCCATTGCATGTGGCCTGGCACTTAACTCAATTTGCAATGAAGCCGCCATAGTTGTAGTTGCCGCCGCTGTCGTTGTCGTTGTCGTTGGCGTTGCCGCCAAAGTGCAGTCCGGGAAAATTGCTGCCATATTACCAACGACACCAGCATATTGTTATTACTTCGACTTGTGGTTGTTGCTGCTGTTGCTGGTTGTTGCTTCTGGGTGGCAGGATACTACTTTACTACGATATCAGTGGTGACAGCGTCTTGACTGTGTGTGTCGACGGCAATCGAATCGTCGGGAATCGAAGCGAAACCGCAATTGAAATGTCGCCTCGGAGGAGGAGCAGAAACGAAAAGTTTTTTGGTCTATGACAGAGATGATGGTGACCCACATACAATTCAATTGGTATGGAAAAGGGTTGGGTGAGGATGGAGATGAAGCTCGGGATTCAGGGTGTAGCTGCAGCTGATGAGGTTGGTGGTTCCACCAACAGATCCTCCACAACAATGAATCGCTTGTTGCTCGCCATTTTTTATTTTTGGAGGGGAGGGTGTGGGCCAGTGCAATGTATGCCATGGAAAACAGAAAACAGAGGCGCCGACGAGTGGACTGGGGAGCTCCCCGAGCTCCGCGCAACAGGAGGCGACGACACACAGGCACAGTCACACAAGACAATACAGATAACAGAGGCGCCTGACAATATTTGTAAGCCTTTTGTAGGCCCTGCCAATGAAGGCTACGCTGAGGGAAATTCTGGAGAAAATTCACCTTGAAAAATATTATGGAAATTGTAAGAAATTATCTAGAAAATCATGAGCTTTTATAGGACTTAAACAGGTGCTAATAACCTACAGAAAATATCATTATATGACGGTTATAAAAATACAAAAAAGGATAAAAGAAGTATACTATTCAAGAACTTCCTTGAATCATGCTTTCCATAGGCACTACTTCTTTAACGATTATCTAGGATGCTCCAGAAATATCGAGGGCATTTAAAACCCTTTTATAAATGTCTGAAAGCAAGTTAAGTACCAAATTTATTGTACATTTTCTTTTTGTCTTCAATATTTTGGCAAATTTTAAACGCATTTTCAAAAGTTTAATTTAGTGAATTTCTATGGTTCCCTCAAATACCTGCTAATTCCCATATTTCTCCCTGTGCCTCCAAAAGGCGCAAACAAGTTCATATCTCTGCGGACACGAATGCATTCAGCCGGGTTCCGTTCTAAGCCCATTCTCCTCATCGCCCTGTCAATGGCTGAACTCGAACCGGAGGGCATAAATTTAAGGCGCTCTCAGATGACTACGCTGAAGACGACGACAAGGACAATGATGATGATGACGACGATGATGGCATGGAAATGAATGCATAAAACTGTCATTCGAATTGTTTGCAAATGAGCTGCAGGACGCAACAAAAAAACTAAAAAAGGAATGAGGGAATTACTGAAAAGCGTAGAGCATGCAAATTGAATTCCAGTCACGTGCCTCGAATGACACACTAATCACGTTGTTCGAGTGTAAAAAGTATAAGGGTGGTGGAATGGGATGGTTGTAGAGGCCATGACATTAGCCGGGTCAGCAGCTGCATGCCACATTATCAAATTGCACGGACATCGAAATGCTTGGACAGGAAATCAGAATTCAATTACCCATGCATTGGCCATGATGGTCCGTCCGAGACGAGATTGGGCTTCAGCTGTTAACTGTGGTGAGTTTTCCACACACCCACACGGAGCGAGAGAGGGGACAGAGAGCGAGTCCATATCAAAACAAAGAAAGCCATGAGTCGGCTGAGCTGGAAAAACTCGTCGAGAAATTGTGCACGAGAAAATGGCAAAAAAAATAAAACCAACAACAACAATACAAAAGTGAGCTGAAATAAACGCAAGAGAGCGAATACGAGTACTCAAACCAAAAAAAAAAGCCATAAAGACAGTCTAAATTCTATAACTCTAACTTGGCTCTAAGCTAAGAAATTCTGGAATTTATGAATAACCTATAGAGATTTTTCATTAATTTTACTAAATATTTTAAGTCTGGTATAGTTTAAATCTTTAAAAGAAAGTTTTTTAAGAAAGCGTTACAAATACCTTTGAGTTTTGTGATGTTTATAAATCAATTTCCCGAGCTCAAGTGCTGGAAATTTATATTTATTTACCCAAACAGTTCTTTAAATATTTTTAATAAATGTAGCAGAGTCTTTAGTATAGTTTTAACCAAAGGATAATTTATCAAAGTCCCACTGTAGCGAATAAAAAAAAAAGCATGCTCTGAATGACTAAGGCAAAGTTCGCGAAGATTCAACAAATGACAAAAGCCACGACAAGCAACAGAACGTGGACACTGGCAGGCGGGGTTGGGTAGTGGGTGTAAGTGGGTGGTTTTTTGGGTTAGAAAACAGAGAGGGGGTGTGGTGCTTTCTAAAATACGTGGGGGCGGGGGTTGGGCAGGGGTTACAGACAGCATCATAGGGCCGCAAGTCAAGCAAGCGAGCAAGAAGCGTAAGCGTTTTGTGTCTCTGCGGTTGACGCGCATGTGTGTGTGGGGGTGTGTGGGGGGTGTGGGTGGTTGGGTGAAGTATGCCAGTAGTGTGTGTGTTTGGGTATGGCTGAAAATTACAGACTAACAAGTGGTCGTTGAATGGCAAACCAGCCAGGCAGACAGTCCCAGCCACGACAGTTGATTTGATTTGACAGCAAGACATGACATCTCCGGCATGGGCACGGGTTCCAGAGACCCCCGAAAAAAAACAAGACGACTGGCAGCCACTCGAATGAGTTGGAGCTGAAGAAATGCCACGAGTGCGCTGCCATGCTGCCTTGCTGCCAGGATCTGCTGATGCTGCTGTTGATGCTCCTGCTGCCGCCTGTTTTTGTCTCTAAGCGCGCCGCTGGCAAGTGCAGGCAACCGCAAGGCAGTTACACAAAAAGAAAACCAAATTTAGCTAATTGGGTTATATAAATAATTGTTAAGCTGAGTTCTATTACAGATTATTTTGTTTGTTTTTTAATTCGAAATATTTTTATAAACCGGAAATAGGGAAATTCATAAAGTTTTTGGCTTGGAATCTACCATAATTAGGGATAACTATGCAAGGCAATATGCGAAACTCTTTTCATACTACAATTGGCAGCTTCTTGCCTTTTAGCCCTGATAGATGGCATTACCACACATCGTAGAAAGGATTCTATCGTATAAAGTGTTATCGAAATATAAAGTCAAGTAGGCCTTGCCTTTTAAATGTCATCTCAACGTTAGCTTTTACAGCAAGATAGTGGAAAGTTCTTTATTCGTTTGACATCCCTTCAAGGGAACAGTTCTATAGCTCTTGAAATTTATTTTAAATAAATCCTTACTTTTAATTTTGTTTATTTATTTAATTTTCCTTTTATTTTCTTATTTTTTTTTTTTATATTCTTTATCAAAATATATATATATTTATTTAACTTTAATTTCAAACTTTAAAATTCGGACTTCTTGTATACGAACGAACAGTTAGCTGATCGCGTTTTACGAACGTCTTGACTTATTTTATCTTAAACTTAAACTTAATAAAAACGTTTATATTAATTTTTAAATTTAATTTTAACTTTAATTTAAATTGAGAATCTTTAAAATGTTAATATTTTGACTTGTTTTTTTTCTGTAAATAAAGCTGCTCTGACTGACACTAGCATAACAATGGGCAGCGAACGCCAGCACTCGGGAACGGAAATGAATAACAGGACTCCCACAGGATAGGCCACAGCCGTCATGGAGTATCTAGGATCCTCCAGACGAGGCTCATATTCCTTTCATTCGCTCTTGGCCATCAAATATGCCAGCGAACATATGACGCCAAAGATATATGTATATATATATATTTCGCTTTATAGCTTGCAATTGCATTTTGTCTCTGGGTTTTTGTTTGTGGCAACAGCACACAGACAGAGAAATCGTAAAGACTGTGTCCCATGAATCGTATGAATAAAATATGATTGAAGCTTTCCAGCTAGACAGTTGCCCCCAGAGAAGGCATATCATAAAGCCCCAGAGGAGGTATCGAGTTAACATGGATATATACATATATATTAAATATTAAATATAAATTAAATAAATTATCTGTGAATACTTTTTTTGGGCACTGTTTTAAGCTCACCTCTTTGTTTTCCCGCTAGGAGCGCATTCCTTTTCTATTGTCGTCCTGGCGGCTGTCGTTGTAGGCCCGCACGTGAGCAGGTGCCAGTTAGCGGTTAGGCGGGTCAGGTGGGTGATGTTGTTAGGTGGGTGGTTGGGGGGCAGGTGACAGGTGCCAGGTGGTTCGGTGGGCGATGCTCGGTGCTTTCCTTTGGTTTGGCTCAGTTCACTTCGCTCGGGTGGTTGGTTGCTTTGATTATGATGGTGCCTGGTCTGGGCTGTCGTGGATGGATGGATAGGTGGTTGGTTGGTTGGTTGGTTGGATGTGCGATGGATGCAGGTGGGTTTTGTAGGTGCCACGAGTCCTGGCCAAAGGATAATGCCGTAGTCACTATCTTGGGCCTGACTAGTCAGCCGGTTAGAAGCGTGCTGAAAAGTCACTTTCGAGTGCTTTCACTTTCCCCGTTGACGTTGCACGTGCGCTCTGCTTTTGCCAAGTGGCACTTCAAGTGCAAGAGAGAGGGAAGAACGTTAAGAGCGAGATAGAAAGCCAGCGAGAGAGAGAGAGAGAGACAGTGAATAGTTGGAGTATCGCGAAGCTCCTTAGCCTTGAAACAAAACGCAAGCCAGGACACTCTGAATGGTGTTAGATTTCACTGTTTTTTTTTTCCTGTTGGTTTTTTAAGTGTTTAATTGTGGCAGGTTTTTGTTGAAGTTTATTTATGGTTTTTTCTTGTAGGGTTCTTAATGTTTTATTACTTGTTTCTTTTTTAGTTTATATTGGGGTTTTTCTGTGTGTGTTTTATAAGGGTTCTTGGAGATTATTTTAGGCAAGTTTGATTTGAATTTTATTTTAGATTTTCCTTGACCTAATAATTTTTACTTATTTAATATCCTTTTTCAAACTTTTTAACGTTTTTAGGCCACTATTGACCCTCAAAGGCTTACGAGGGCTGTTGCCTACTTTTCGGCGCCTTTTTTGAACATGTGTCCAAAACCGTCAAAAGTCCTTGGCGCCGGCGTTTCGGATTTTCAACAGCTGCGCGACCGCAAAGGGATCCGCATTTTCTTCGAGTGTCCGTTTGGCCGAGTTAAATACTCAAATATTTATTTGTTCTATCCTCCTTGTTTATTTATACCTATATTTTGCCGCCCCAATATTTGTTGTGGGGCTTAAGTTTTTGGCTTTAATAATGTTATAAATTATTTAAGCCCGTCGCACGTTGCAGCTACCAATACAAGCGCCACATTCACAACTCGCCACGCGCTCTCTCTCACACACTGACACACACAAACACACACACACACACACACAGAGAGAAGGCACACACAGACACGCACACCTAGGTGAAACGTGGCGTAGGACGCGATTTTTGGCGTATGTCCTGATGCCGTAATTTTCGAAGCCAAAACCCGCGCGTTTCGCGTCGATTTTCGAAGCACAAATGTAAGACACGATTAACCGTAAGTTTCACAAGGCCAATGGGCCAAAATTCCCGGTTATTCGAGGGGTTTTTACAATTTTTTGGATTTATTTTGATGCCACGCAGCGTGCAGTGTGCAAACCGTGTTGATTTGTTCGCACCTTCGACATTCGTTACTGAACCAACTCACAGCGAGAGAGAGAAAGGCCAGAGAGAGCGGGAGAGTGTCAGCAGTCCCCCCCGCAATGAGTGTGTGTGCGTGTGTGGGTGAGAGAAAGCGGGAGAAAGCTGTGGAAACTCGCTGCTTTCGCTCTCAGCTGTGTGGTGAATTTAAGGCGGGAAAGTGCGCAAAGCCATTTTTGGCGCTAGAAATTCAAAAAAATAAGTGCCAGGGAAATCCTTTTACAAATCCTTAAAAATTAAAAAAAAATCTAATTAAGAAAGTACACTTTTTTATTTATAAAAAATTATTTTTAATTTGTTGAAATATATAATATTTCCTTGCTTTAAGATTTTGTATAATTTTTAATACATTTTCCCCAACATTCAAATAACATTTCCCTGCGCAGGATATCTCTCTCTCCAGGACTCGCTCTCTCTCGTTCGCTCAGCTGTGCGCTTGGCCTCTGTGTGTTTCGCATGGAAATCTGTTGCATGAGCGCAATTTGTTATCCTCTTTATCTCAGCTGAGTGTCGTCCAAGTGTCAGTAGTGCTTCTCGCTACATAAATTACTCCATGGCTTCTTGAGCAATACCATCAGGGGCAACAATAGCACCAAAAACACTAAAATTGAGCATATAAAAACAATAAAATGCCGACAGGGCCCAAAAATCCCTCGAAAAGCAAAAAAAAAACAAAAAATACAAAGACAAAAACCCAAAAACAAACACAGAGCTTGCCTCCCACCATCCTACATTTCCCTCCCCAACAACAATAACAATCTAGCTGAAATAACAAAAACACAATGTAAGCCGAAGACTGAGGATATTCATATATATATATATGATTATATGTATGTTTGTTGTGGGAAGGATATAACGATGGGAGGCCAGTCAGCCAGCCAGCCAGCGGTTTTGTGGATTTACGTGACAGGACTGTTGCTCCGTCATCGCCGCTGTTGATCCTAACACCGAGTATTTGACATTATAAGAACAGCGGCTAAGGCTACTATGTAGTATTTAAGCCAGCTTATAAGAAAGTTTTATTAAAGGAGCTAAAATCTCTGGGTCTCTCTTTTTAATTCCTTTTTATATAAGAAGCTTTAATTTCTATAATTTAGCTGGGATTTTATTAAAAATATATGCATATCAAAAAGCTTTTAGATTTAGAATTTATTTTTAAGCTTTAAAAATTGTACAGATTTATTTAGGAATAAATTCGATGCCATAAAATGTTTACATGGGTATATATAATAAAAATTAAAACAAAAAACAAAATATCTAAGTTAAAGTATTTAAAGTACATATAAATATTATAAAATTATTTTTAATGAGAGTATCTGGAAAATTATTTTATTATTTGTGCTTCTTGAGTCTCAGTTAATGGCAACTATATGTTAAAATTATTAAATAAGTTTTAAAATATATTTATAAATATTTTATAACGTTGAGAACACATTATAAGTGCATCATAAAATTTGTTAATAGTATTTTATTTTTTTATAATCTATAGCTAAAAATCCTTTCTATTATAAGCAATATTTTGACTTCATTAATAAATTAATGCTCTAATAATAATAAAAAATGTGATCTAAAAGCCATAAAGGGTATTACCTATGTTACCACTATTCCTAGATCTATATTTCATTTAATATTCCCTCATAATATGCAAACCTTGTGTGCGATTTCTGTGAGCTAACCAACTTAGACATACAGAGAATAATGAAAAGCCAACGAGATGGAGGAGAGGGAGCAAAGTCATTGGGGAGCACGAGAACACCATCATGGCCCTGACCATTGATGTGCATACCTAATTGAATTTCTCAAGCTGTTTCCCCGACTGGCTGTATATTAAAAAAAATAGATTGAATCGAAACCAATTTGGCCATATGCACCAATTTCCCTCTGCCATCGGGACGCACCCCACCTGGTGAGAGGCAAGCAGGCAGGCATGGTCGTCATCAAACCGATTCCCATACAGTCGCCGCAGGAAACCTCGGGGCTGCCTTTTTGCCGGGGTGACTTTTCTTTATACTCATGCCCCCGCACAGGCCGAAGTCCTGTATCATTAGAATGAATATTTCATATATATATTTTCTGGGCAAATAACTTTTGGCAGCAGCATTCGCCTGCATACCTTGCGAAAATTGCAATCAATTGGGTTTTCCACATTTTTCTTGGCATCACAATCTGCACTGAGGACAATAGGTAGTTTTCATTTAATCAGGAAAGTAATATTAATATTAAATTCAATGAGGATATATAAATGTCTAAAAATAGTTGATGCTTACAGATAAATTCAAAGCAATATTGATTTTTCGTTCTTCAATAAGTTATGCATATTTTTCAAAAACTTCGAAGATTCATTTAAAATATGCCATAAATCTAGAATATATTTTTAAAAACCATTAATTTTTTAAAATAACAAACTTTAAATTTGTGTTTAAATTATTAATTATTTTAATAAGTTTTCTTTAATTATTTTCCGTGCACTGAAAGCATCTCTGGCTGGGGGATTAAGCCATGCAGCCTTGACTTGCTGTGGCTTGCTCACCTGGATGCCCCATTTTAATGCTTTGTGCTGACGACGGCAGGGGAGTTGAAATGAGTCCAATGAATATTCAAAGCATTTATTAGAAGCAAGCCAGCCATTCGAGATTTAAATGAACTTCCAATGCCAGAATTTAATTGAAATATAATTGAGATATTTCATTTAAATATTGGCCGTAAATATATGCAAATATTGTTTGGATTTTAGTAGAATTTTCCGTTTAAATCTTTTAATAAAATTGTAAAATAAATTGTTATCGAGGGAAAATAGTAAACAAATAAATTTCATCGGTTTTTATAACAAAATATGTAATACAAAATAAATATTCTAAGAAATTCTCTTTACTATTTAATATTTATAATAATTTCTATTGGTAATTTTAAACAATATTACCATTAACCCCGACGATAAAAGTCCTTATTTGTTCATAATTTATAAATTCAGCTAGTATAAAAAATTAATTCAATTCTTGTATTTGCATTTTAATAAACTTAAACGAAGCAAAATATTTAAATATCAAGCATAGGCCAACATAAATAGTATCCATGGGAAATGGCCAAAAAAGTAAATCCACTCAAAACTTATCAGCTCCTCAATAAGCCCCATTTGGATGCTGGCTTTTGGTTTACCCAAAAACAAGAGGGAAAAGCTCAATCGAATTCAAAAATTTTCCCTAACCAAAATTAACCCTAAAACTAAAACTGAAAACAGAAACAGGAAAAATATTTGCCAATTAGAGGGCCGTAAAGGAAACGGAATGCGATGCAGAGCTGGCAATTTGTTGGCTCAAACGGGAGGCTCAAAGTGTTTGGCAGGAGGGCCGGCGGGTTAATAGGGGGGAAATGAGAATGCAACAATCGAATTAATTGGCAGCCCGTATCGAACAATCGATGGCAAATGTAATTTCCAATATCATTAAGCCGGGTTGTGGATACAATTTTTTTTCTTGTTGTTGTTGCATTTCTTTCCGTTTCGACTCGCTTTGTCATATAAATGAACCGAGCTTTGCCTGGCTGCAGCTGTAATTCTGCAACTTTGTCAACGTTTTTACCCCCATGGCCCATGGCCAAAGTAAACTCAATTAACTTTTTGCCGCTGCACTGCAACAATAAACAATTTTTTGCACCTTTTTCTAGGGACGGCCGACTGCCTGCCTGGGCGAGAATCGCAATTACGCAAGATAACAGTCAAGTGCAGGAGCAGGAGCTGGAGCCCTTCTTCATCCCTTCCTTTAATTCATATATAAATTGCTTAGAAAATGTAAAGTGTAGGAGCAGAAATGGTCGGTGTATTTGTCATGGCGGTCTGGGGGCCTCTCAGTCGACATTAACCAAGATTTGTTGCCGCTTATGGCGAGGCGTTTGTCAGGGCTTCTTGCTGCTTCTTTTAATTAAAAAAGTTCAAGTCGGATGCAATTAGCGGGGCTGGGGAGGGGGCCAGTCAGCCAACCAAGGGGTTCCTTGGAGCCAGGCTGCTGCTGCTGCTGCTGCAGGAGCTCTGAGTTATGAGGATTGTGTGGAGTTTAAGCAAATGTTGATAGAAAATTACGGCGTTTACTGGACATTATTTAATTTCATGCCAAGAAAGTACCCCCCTGCCGTAATGCACACTGGACAACAGACATTGGCTGCAGCATAAATTTTGGGGAAATATAAACCCCAAGGCAGGCTGTAATTAAGTTGAAGGACATGCATACAAGGACATGCTTTATATTTCTTTTATAAATTCCATTAAACTAACAATTCAAATAGTTGAAAATTTCTAAAACTTACATAATTTGAACTTGGTTTTGCTTAATTATTAAACTTCTAACATTAAAATTAAATTCCTATTGTGTTGTAACTATAATTTAAAAGAAGAATGTAACTAATATGTTGTCAGGTGTAAATAGCTGATAGACGAGAGTCACAAACATATTCAAATTGCAGCACTCACAGGCTGTAGTTGACTCCTTGTTCTTTGTTCTAGTATGTAAAAAAGGGATAAATGCCATCAAGGATGAAGCACACACACACATATCCTGGCAAATACAGCGTTGTCCCTTAAAATATGCAAAGCAAAGGAACACGCATAAGACTGAGAGCGGAATAAGAGAGATATACTGAGACTCGAGAGCCAACACCTATGCATAAATAATGAAAACACACACGGGGAAACACTTTGCCCACTCACTCTCAGGCAGACCCAGGCCCACACACTGAAATACACTGAAAGAAAAACAATAAATAAATATTAAAAATACCCCAAAAAGGTAGATCTCTAACAACTTGATCTCTAGCAATTAAAATTAAGACTCTAAATGTAGCCAAATATTGAATGTAGTTCATATAAATTTGTATTACTTATATAAGTAAATACAAATATTTTAATTAAATCCTTCACACCTTAAGATTATACAGAAAACTCAAAACTTAATGTTTCAATTAATGTCTAAAATAAATTTTCATTAAATCATATATTATTCTCAACAATAAGTTTCTCTTTCTGTAGACGGATGCAATGTTTGCTGCTGACGGCTTACATGTTGAAAGCGTCAGTATAATAGCCAAAGTAATGGCAAAAGTGCAATTGTGAGTTCAAGTAAATAAAAACTATTCAAATATGCAAAACACAATGCAAAATGAAGAGCACAGAGTATAGCCAGGGGCCCACTGGGTGTATGCATGTGAGTCTATCTCAAGTGCATAAATTTCCTTGTTAAATCCTGATTGATACTCCATCCTGGGATGGTCCGTCCTTGCTATGCCAGGGGTATAGAATGGGAGCAGGATGAGATGGAGGAGATGAGGCTGAAGTGCTTGCTGAGGGAGGGGCGAAAAAATATCCAGATATTGCCATCATATTTTACACAAAGCGGAAGTTGAGTGCCGCAGTGCACGGAACTTGTTGTCCTTTGGGCTTTGCAGCCAGAGATTTGAGCTTTGCTCATTTCAAAAACGGAAAAAAATAATAACAACAACTATTCCTAGTTGACAAAGTTTTTATTGGCAAAATGTCGGAATATTATTCGTTTGCATTGGGAAATTATTCAGAGGATATCCTTCCTTTATGTATTTGTTTTTCGGCTGCTAAAAGGTTTTTATGATTGAGTTTAAGCCTTGAAAAAATATTAACATTATTTTTATCTAATTTATTATTAAAGATTTAATAAATCCGTATGTTTATAGGATTTTCCCTTTTTATATGTTTATGTTTTATGTGTTTAAAATTGTTGAAATTTTTTACTAAACTCAAAAGCAACCTGCCAATGATGTAAAAAGGGTTTAGTTCAAAGAAAAAGTGAGTTCTTTTTCCCGCCATTCATGACAGTTGGGTTGACACGTGGAAAATAACGCATCAAAGACGGGTTCCAGGTGGAAATTGATTAAATTTTCTAACGCTTTTGAAGGCTTCGACAAAGCGACGTTGGAAATTGAAACAGAAACTGATGCTGCAACTGCAGTTGACAAGGATGTTCGTGGTTGGCGGATGGGGTAAATGGGAGAAAGCCAGAGAGGGTCCTGCCATATTTCTGCGTTCTTAGCCACTCGCTGCTCAAAGCAGCTTAATGGCTCGAACAGCAACGCCTACAAGCATCAAGGACGACGTTGTCGTCGCGCTAAAAAAAAATATGAAAAAATTTCACAGCCACTCACCTGAAAAAAAAAAAGCGACGAAGAGACTCACTGAAAAATATTAGAGAGTAAAAAATTAGTTTTTTTTTAAATAAAGAGTTTCTATCTAATATTAAATTTATAAAATATATTTTACAACCAAGGTAATATTTATATTTAGAAAGTAAAGCTTTTAAAGGTGGAAAGTCATTTTAATTGTTAACAATCCTTCCAATAACTTTATTCATAGTTATTAAAACTCTTATTTATAAAAATGTATTCAAGAATTTATTTTATTTCTATTTTCAAATATGAATAATAATAATTTAAACCGTGAAAAATACTTCTTTATTAAATAGGAAATGTATAAGAATTTCTAGAATTTAATGTCCAAAGAAACTAGTGTCCTCATCATTATACATATTATAAGGAAATCGAAAAGAAATATAAAGTTTTAACAACTTACAGTTCTTTTTAAAAAATCAGAGAGAAGGTTACAAACTAATATTTTAATACTTTTTTTTTATGTTATTTTAATTATTGTTACCCTATTAAATCCAATTATTAAAAAACGTAAGATGAAAACAAGTTTTTTTTTATGTACAAAATAACCCACAGAGGGGTGATCTTGGGTGGGTGGAAAGCCACTAACGATGCTGGTCTCTTGTTGTTGCCATTGTTGGCAATTCTTGGGCGAATCAAGCGAAGCTGTGGGCAGCCCACACCTGCCTGCAATGATTATAAAGCAACATCGGTAGGCTAACAAAAAAAAAGGGCGGCACATCATCTATGCATGCATCCTTGTGTAATGTGTGTGCGTGAGTGTGTTTTCCTTCTTTTTTTTTTTGGTTTTTTACCCGTATTGGCAGTTGTAGGCACTTTGCTGATACCCGTGAATTGAACGTTTATTGACACACAAAAGCTGGAAAATTGAAAAATTCTGCAGCACCAACAGTTCCACATATATGAGGCTCATGTTTACGACCAGCAGCAGTCGTTCTTCAAATTTGCAGCATGCTTTTCCTTTGCCATGAACACTATTTTTCACCCGAGGATATTTTCAATTTTCCACGGAAACTTGCATATTGGAAAATGTATTTGAAATTGAAAAAAGTTACATTTGGTTAAGAAAGTTATTAATTTTTATGGGTTAAATGTAGTTGTTTTATCAAATAAAATTACTGTTGAAGAAATATTATTATTACATCACATCTTTGCCTGCCCTTTTCTGACTTGAGGGTATTATGACAAAGCAGACATTTTTTTTGGGAAAAATACCCCTGCTTTTCCTTTGAATTGCGCCACACCTTTCAGGACATCATTGTGGCATCCCGCTGGCAATTTCCCGCCTCCGGGGAAATCCTGCTGGCATTCACATATCCTTTGGATGGCTGCGACGTACATCCAGCCGCTCATCGATGCCGCTCAAAGGAGCGCTTTGTGTCGCCTTCAATAGTTGGCGAGGCGTTCGTTTTTATGTATTATTGCAAATTTCTGCGTTATAATGCAGAGGAGGTTACGCCCTCGCCGTACCACTAATGCCATCGCTTATTATTGCCCGCTGAACCATAATGGGTTAATGGCAAATTGAAACGCGATTGAAAAGGACCCCTAAGATGCTACCTGCCACTGCACACACACACACACATCAACTTTTGTCGCGCGTATGAAATTTCGTAATTGAATTAAATTTAATGGCATATTTCGAATGCCTTTTGCGGTGGTGGGCGTGGCACACACATGTCCCAGGCATTTTCCATTTCCCATTTTCCATTGCCGTTAATTTGCTTCAAGTGCGTGTGCAGAGGTCCGTCGCAAGTACCATAAAGTGTGATCAAATTCAATTTTATTTTAGCATTCACATATTTGCCTCTTTTGTGCTGCGTTTATGGAGTGAGGAGATGATCGAGGATGAGAAAGTTTCAACCCATTTACTAAAGTAATTGCTCTAAAAATTTAAGTGAAAAGCTCTCTTATAAAGTGTGAGAAAACTAAGCTTAATCTTGTTTACAAAATTTCGTAAATACCCTTTACAAACTTTATGGAATAAATTTATTTGTAAAATGTTATTTACTTATTAAATTCAAAAAACTTCTTGCAAAATTTCGAATGCTTAAAAAAACTTTACATTAAATGTATAAAGCACAAAAATATAAATTTACATCACTTTCCCATGCTTTCTCCCATAATTTTTTCCCTCTTTTTCCTGTGAAAAACAAAGTTCTTCACAGCCAAACTTGAAAGTTTCTATGCCATTATTTTCTCTGTGCATAATTGGAATAATATTTGATTAAAAACATTTTATTTCAATTAGACAAATGGCAGAGAGGAGCGAACTGGAGTTGAGAAAACTAAACACACACAGTGTACACTTGCCGGCGGCTCATTGGCCAAGCAGGAATAACTGTGAGAAAACTGGGGCCAAAAACCAGGAGCAGCTGCTCGGGTTCGCTGGAGCTGAAGACGACGATGATGGTGATGATTCCATCCTCTACAACTGTTACCCAGAAGCTGTTTAAAAATTAAGGAAGGAATCGAGGGGAACTAAAACGAAATGCCAAGAAAAACAATGCGAGAAAAACGACAATTAGCTGGACAGTAGAATAAAGTTAACCATTTGATGAAGGCCAGACAAGCGTGAAATGATGAAATAATATTGTAAATATATAGCAAGGAGCTAAGTGAGTTGTAAGTAAGTTGATTTTAAGACTAAGAGATACCTCTTGTTATAGTTAAATTATTTTAAAAGTATATTAACATTGTTTTTTTTATACTTAAAGGACATTCTATTTAATTCCCTGTGCAAATTAAACTTGCTTACGAATTTTCGAGGCTTAGATGTTGTAGTTTTATATACTTTGAATAGATCATGGTGATTTTAATTAGCCGCTAATTTATTTTAAATTTAATTTCAATAATTTTACATCCTGTTAATTGTGCTTTTAATGCATAGGTAAATTAAATATAAATACACTCAGCTATTTTAATATTAAAAAATATAGTATAGTAGAAAATTCTTAGGTAAAGCCAGTATTTGAAGACCCACAATATACCCTTAAACTATTTTAATTAGCGGGTATTACATCTGAATTAAACTGCGAGACTCATTAAGTTTACCTGCTGTTTGTGCTTTTGTTAATGTTCCTCCATTTGCTGTTGTTGTTGTTGTTGCTGGTTTTCTTGGCTCTTTCACAAAACTTGGCCAAGTAAATTGCCTCAATCATTTACCACAATTTGAAAAGGAGCTGAGCTGAGCGGATCTGGGCCATGGATAAAAGTTTCGAGCACACTCCAATGCCAATATAATTGTCTGTGTTAATTGAAAAAGTTGCGATTCCCATTGCCTGGTGATGCGGTGCTGCTGATGCAGCTGTTGCTCTGCCCCTTAATTTGCATTAGTTTTTGAAGTGGAACTGTGATTGGGTCCTCAAAGTGTCCTGTTTGGCAAATACACACGAAGACAGCTGAATCACATTTGCCAGAATGCACTCGATGCATATACCATATATATGTATATGTATAATCCCTGGCCCCACTCGAGGGATAAGGCCACGACGACAACTGCATAGGACAGAGGTCCTTTGTATTTACCCATTGTTGTGTTGATTATTGGTTTTGCCGTATTAGTTGCCATTATGCATGTCCATAATATGCAATTAATTAATGTTCAATGCAAATTACAGTCTGCAATCGGACGAGGCCCCAGCAACATCAATCTGTTTGAATGGAAGGCAGGCTTCCCCACTTTATTACAATGACACTGTGATTAAAATATTTGGAAAGCTTTTTAAAAAAAATATTTTAAGGAATTTTATTCAGGTTTTGTAAGGATTTCTTTGTTACTATTTATAGAAAAATTCTCAAAAGAGGCTAATATATGTTTATTATTTTAAATATAATAAAACAAAGTATTTTTTAATGGGTTTTACGATAAATTAAGTCCTGTAATTATTTATGAAATAAATTTCCTTCTTAAATTATTCTTAATTTGTTTATTAATTATTAACACTACTTTCAATATACATACATCAATTTTTGATAATTTAAACTTTAATATAATTCTTAAGGTTTCTAGTTTATAGAAATCCTTGAAAATAACACAATATAACCCCTTTTTGCTTCAGTGTAATCAAGAAAACAAATACCAAATGGAAAGTCTTACGGCTTAAGCAGATGTTCGAAACTCAGCATAAATTATAATTGAATTAGCAAACGCAATTGATTTGATGCCAGAAGAGATACGAAAACTCATTGATTTACAAATCAATTTTTCGCTGGAAAGGGTCCCAGTCTCTGTCTGATTACCCGAAAATGAAACAAATTTAATCTATTCATATGCATTTTGAATATGCAAAAGGCTCTAAGCAGATTTCCACCCAATTTCCAAAATCAATTTGATGCCTGAGTGGCCTCAATGGTCATTTCAATCAGTTTCTTAAGGTCACCCTATGCAATGCTTAATTAATTGAAACTTGGATTTTGTTATCCAGAGACTATCGACCACTTGAGAGCTAATTAGTGCTCAGCAACTTTGTTCTCGAATTTGCATTTAATTAAATTAACGCTGCCACTCGCATTTCAAGGATTATCTTCAGCTGAGACAAACAAAGGCAAATATTTGGGAAAATCTAATTCACTTTGAAAATTAATTAATATTATAATTATCAGGGCAAACAATATATCTTACACAAGTATAGAAAACTTAACCAAAATGGAAGAGTACATTTCTTTTTTTATTTAAATCTAGAGCAGAACTTAAAAGCACTTTTGTACTACAACAAATTCCTTATTTAAATATAATATGATAAATTTCTTTATCTTTCTCATATAAAAACCTTCATTTAAAGTCCATCTTCATATAAAAAATATTATGAAATTCTCCTAACAGAAAATCATACATAATGTGAGGCATGCCACATGCAGCATGCAACCAGCAACACAACATGCCCGGCAGCCATACACATATCCTCTGTAGCAGCAAAATAAATACAAGAAAAAAAAACAGTTGATCCGCCCACCAGTTATCCAGCTTTATTATTAAGTAAGCTTTAGTTAATTTCCTTGGATTTCAACCAAACTGCACACACACTCACACTCAATAAACATATATCCAACGATGTCGGGAAAATTCGGTAAGGAAAATAAAGTTGGAACCGCGAACTTGCTCCTCCCGGCTTGTTTTAAGTTTTGCGTACACAACTTTATTTAGTTTTTTTTGTTGTTTTTTGACCCCTCTTTATCGCCGAAAACCTCGCTTGTTTTGGCCAAACAACAAAATTATATAAACGACGTCGACTCGAATTGAACGCCTTTGGTTATTTGCGCGAAGTTTAATGGAATTTTCAACAGTTTTTGCAACAGTGATTTGCCAGTCGCACAGCACAGATTTCCATCCCATTTCCCACCCCTTTAAGCCTCATCCTGTATATTTTCCATGATTTTCTTGCCTGGCACACGCAGAAATGAAGTTTTAAAACTTTGTTTGCGGCGTTGGCCGCCAGTTTTGTAATTGACATATGCAATTTGTTTGGCAGTTGCCAGTATTTTCCATCTGTCTGTCGCTCACCTGGCTGAGAAGCACCTTCATGGCATACTTTGCAGGTTTCGTAATTTGCATTCATGTGAATTTATGCCACAGACAATGTATAACTAATTTATAGTTGCTCTGAATTGTGGCCAGTTATGAATTCAACTGAACAAGTTTTGGGATCTCTAAAAATATTTAATTAATTATATATAACCAACCAAAGCTGACTTTTTGGAAATATTTCATTAAATTATAATCTTATTCAAATATTATTATTTATCTCTACACTAGTTTTAAAATTTTTTTAAGATAAGCTTAATTAATGCCAGAAAAATGCCAAATTTATATAAATAAAAATGTTTATGCTGGTTATAATTTTTGTAAGCCTCTTTTTCTGTAAATAATGTCACAAAATATATCTAAAAGTTTATGTCCTATAAGTTACATGCCTTTCAAACCATTAATCCATGATTTGCATTAAAAAGTTTGTTTAAACTTATTCCATAACCTAAATCTTTTATTTAGGATGTCTGTCATGGTCGCCAAATGCACTGGAAGAAATAGAATAAATGTAAATTCAAAACGTTAGCAACAACGAATATTCTACCTATTCTGGTAAATGCTTATAAATTACCTTTTTTGGATAATTCATAGTAAATTTGCACTTTTAAATACCTTAAGTGATAAATATTTTTCTGTGTATCCGCTTTATATCCAGAAATGAATTAAAATGTCAAAATTGTAACAATTTTTGTGTTAGCTTCTGAAAGGCGAACTCAAAGACTGAGCGCAAATGCATGTCCCATTTTTCTGTATTTTAATGAACTGAATTAGCATAAAATGCGAATGACAGGTACGCTTCTTGTCTCCATCTCCATCCCCATTTCCATTTCACTTCCCCACCCTTCCCTGTCTGCCCTGCGTTGCCCATTTAATTTGTCAAAAATAATGACAAGGTTTCAGCAGGCACTTTTGGGATTTGCACAGAAACAGAAAAAGCTATGCCAAAAAAAAGGTCAGCCAGAACTAGCCATGTATTTACTTTGAAGTTGCTGATACCACTAGGCCATCCATATATATATCTGTATTTATATATATGGGCAATATATGGGCCATTTTTAATTTGAACCGAGTAGCCAGGGGTTGCCTGAGCAGTCGGGGAGATAACTTAAAAGTCATGATGGGTATTAAACGTCCAGCCAGGTCCACAACCCTTCCATATGTGTTGGAGGAGGGAGAGAGGGCCCCCCAGCAAAATATGTTCGCAGTCGGTTGGGTCGACAAACCCTTATCAAAATATTTATATGACTTCACATATGCTAAACGCAGAAACTGTTTGAAAAGAGAGCGCACCCCAAACTTCTCTTGTATGTATGAAAAAATGCTTAATGGCCTGTAATCTGCTTAAAACTTGGACACGAGTTCAATTTGCCAAATGGCAGCCACGAACCGAACACAGAAGCCGAGGGGAAAAAGAAGATTGGGGGCGATTTTAAGCTGCACCGAAGAAAAGTCATAGTTTTCATGAAAAATCTGGCTAAAATTGTTTTGGAAAACTTAATAACATTTACTAATTACTGCTTAGTGTTCTCGCTACTACTATTTTTTAGATTTAATTTTTCTATGCTAAATGCAATGCCCTTTTTTAAGAAACTTAAGTAAGCATTGTTAATCCCAAAAATTATAGCCCTTACATATTTAAACTTAGTATGAAATCTAAATAAAATCGAAATAAAAAATCATTTTCCCCAGTGTGCTCATCACATGATTCGGTTACATTGTGTGGAATGCTTTTGCCTTTATTTATTTTTTTTTTTTTGAGTATCTCCTTTTTTTAATTTATGATCTCTGGACGATGGCAAAGGTCCAAGCTCTTATATAATTTTATTTTTAATTAATGCCCACGCACACATCCATCTCGGTGGGTGCCTTTCAAGACACGCTTTTCTCCCAAATGCACTTTATTTATTTCAAACAGAAAGCGGGGAAAAAAACGAAAAGTCCGGGGAAAAAGTAACAAAAAGGGTTCACGTCCTGGCTGACCGGGGGACCTGAAATTCAATTTGCCTTCTTTGTGCTTTGTTCATGGACGTGTGTGTGTGTGCCCTTTTCCAGGTCCTGTGAAATGATTTCTTTTAGAAATTGAAAATTTAATATGTTAACTAAACTGGTTAAAAGGGGGAGACAGAGAATGAGAGGTGGAAATGTGGGAAAAAGGTTGCCCTGGAGGTGGAGCCAAAATTAATTACATACATTTCTATGATGGAAATTAATTGAGGCATAAACTTGTTTTTCACACTTGATAAAGTATTCTTGAGAAACGATTTGCAATTAATTTAAATAAGTTAATGAGCCCCAAATGTGGGAAGATTTAATTCCTAAAAAAAATTAGAATAAAAAAACTACCTTTAAGATACATTACTTTTTCCTCTTTTACTTGACCAAAAAGGGACTTTACTAAATGTTTAAATTACAAATATTCTCTTATGTTTTTATTTCAATTTAATTATTTTATTTAAATGGCATTTCACTCCTTGATTAATTAAAGCATTATCCAAAGCTGTAACTAATTTTGAAGTGCCGCCTCATGCCGCCTGAAAAATGAAAGCGCATCAATCCCACCCAAGCCGATGTAATCAAAACCCGAAACAAAACAACAACAAAAACAGCTAAATGCGGGATTAATTAGAGCTTAACAATTATATACATATACCTGTGTGTGTGTCTGCCTTGGATATCGGAGGGATAATATAACATGTGCAAAGGGATGGGGTGGTTGAGGTGGTAACCACCGAGCACACATAATAACATCGAATCGAACTGAAGACAACTGATGCTGAAGGGGCCATCGAAGCACATTCATTACTCGGCCACAAGCGCTGCCGCAACAGTTGCCAATATCGGGGATATGTCGACATTGATAGCACAGGAACTGTTGGTTTTGGCATGCAAGAAGGATTCCCTATATCTCGGCGGAGTTACGTGGTTTCAGTTGGGGAATGTGGGGAACTTTGGGTAACCGATTCGGATGCGGTTGCCATTATTGTTTTGCATCGCGAAATGTGACACTATTTGGAGGGGTTAATAATAACAAAGAAGATTGAAATTAGGAAGCTCAATTAAAGGAATATTTAAGTTATGGAACAAGAAATATAAATCATAGTTTATAAGTGTAAATAATGCAAATATCTCATCAATAAGAAAGGGTCCCGAAAAAAAACATAAAAATAGTCTATAATTTTATTTTTTTTTATATATTTAATATATAATTTTCGCAACCATTAAACAAGGCTTTATTTTCAAATTAATAAGTAAATTACCTTCTCGTTTTCTTTATTATTATTTTCCCATTATAATAATGATTTTTTAAGGAAGTTATAACTCTCCCATTTTAATAATTTTCTCTCTAAGATACCTAAAACAAAAATGAATCCAACAATTTATAAAGTTCAAACGCCAATTAGCGACATGTCAAGCCAAGTTCTTCTAATTGGGCACAATTTAATCAAAAATCTGAGAAAATTGCAATACACGGGCCTTAAAGAGGGCCTTGGCCTGCAGCTATATAAAAAGTTTACGACGCTGAACTAAATTAAAACATAATTTCAAAACTGAAACGGCATCCCCAATGGAAAATATTAAACAAACATAAAGACCATTTCTTCTTGTTTGGTGCCATGCAAAATCAGCACACGCCCACAACATGCGTATTAATAAAGCGAAGAAAAAAAATGTTAAATAAAAAAAATTGAAAAAGGACGAGGAGCAAGTTCTGCGGGGGCAGCAGTAAACCAGAGCAAAGCAAACCAAAGCCAGCAGAATGCTGGTAGCAATATTTCTAATCTAATTTCTGCCAACTTGGGGGAGGGAAAAAAATTAAAAGAAAATACTCACCAACAGTGCGGGGCGAGCCAAATGCAAAATAAGAAAAAATGCCGAATGGAATTTTTAAAAGAAGCTAACGAGAATTTGAATACTCTTTTGAGAAAATTTCTATTGATTTTTGAGAAACTCTTTGGGTTATTTTTTAAATATTAAATAAAAATGTGATTTAATTTTTTAATCAAGTGAGGAAAACTACTAGGTATATGAAAACCTTAAAAATATGAAAGTAAAGTATATAAATATGCATTAAAATATATATATATAACAAATTAAGAGTGCATTTAAGCAATTTAATATATTTTACTATGTCTTTGAACATTTTTATACAAATTTTCAACACTCTTTTTAATAGTCCCTCATTTTATAAATAATTTATATATTATATGTTTATATTTTAAATTTGATAAATTTGGAATTTGCAATTATTGTAAAATGCGAAAGTTTCCTGAAACTTAAAGACTTAAAACTAAAAATATCAGCATTATCATAGTACCCCCAGAAAGAGTACACTGAGCGCAAAAAAGGTGAATACACAAGCAAAGAATGACGAAAACACAACAATGCAGCAGAGGCACGAGCCAAAGACGCAACGAGAAAATGTTCAGGAAAATGTTGTGAAAACTTTGAAGGAGACCACCTCTTGTACAGCGTGGGATGGGGTCTGGTCGGCACTGCGGCAGGCTGTAGAATGTCGAATGTCGCTAAATGAAATTAGAAACGCATAAAAGAATAATACAAGCTCCCAAAGGGGGCTACGTGGAACTTAGACTGAGGCCGAAGATCTTATACAACTTATGAAGGACACTGCAGAAAATCAACAAAAAGTTAATTAGGAAAAATAAATATATAAATGAATATTAAGATGTTTTAAAGACCTTGTAATACAGACATTCTAAGAAAAAAAAAAGAATAAGCAAAATTAAGTTGGTAAGGACTCTTTCAGCTTGTCATATTGCATATATTTACTAGAGTAATTCAGCTTTAAAAATTCTGAATTTATTTATACTTTTTCCTAACCATATCCCAATTCCCTTCTTATTTCTCTTAGTGTCTGGATTTACCAAAGGAGGCTAAAAGCAAAAATGTTGACAAGAGGCATTCGAATGCCCTGCAGGCTTTGATTCAAACGAAACGTCCCGAGGACTTTCAGTTAAGGCAAAAGGTGTAATAAGAGAAATTCCCGCTCGAGCAGAAACAAAAAAAAATGCACAGCTACATAAAATAATAAACATAATTTACCTGCCTTTGTCCTCGTCGTCATCGCATTTTATTATTAACAGGCAAATGCGTTGAATTTCATTAAAAGTTATGTCTCAGGCCCCCTCAGACCATTGTTGTTTGCCCTGCTGCACGCACAATCAAAGTTTTTAACGTCTGCCGAATGCTTTCGGGCGACAGCAACTGAAATTAGCCACGGCAACATGGGGTAGTGGCTTTTCAGTTGGGGATTTTCCAGGTCGAAGGGGGGGTGGTAAACCTGATTTAGTTGCACTGACATTTGCCGCAGGTGCAGGTGAGTGTGCCTGCCATGGGAACCAAAAGGCGAAGGCAAATCAAACCGAACTTGAAGCCAAGCCAAGAGGCAACCGAAGGCTAACAAAGCCAACTAAACTAAATGCTAATCCTGTTGTCCAATACCTCGCTCCACCTCCACCTATATCTCACCTGTACCACCCCCACATCCCTCTCACTTGTTTCCCATCCACGGAAGTCCTTTGACGCTTCGCATGACCACAAAGCGAAGCAACATGTTTGACAAGTGACAGCCATATAAACGCAGCGGCAGGCCATTCTCGAGGGCGGACTAGTGGCCAGTGGGCGTGGCCCCGAGAGGCGGTATGCTGCCGAATGGGCGTGGCATTCGGACAAACTGTTATCAGCTATTGATATCTCAGAAAAGGTAACTCTTATACAAAAAGAACCACACACACACTGGCCAAAGGACTTTGCTTAAAGAGAAAATTTTCTATATTTTTTAGAAGCTTATAAAAGCAATAAACAATATTATAAAGATGTTTTTAACGAAATTAAGGAAGCCTAATTGGCTGAAAAATATTTTAAACATTTTATTCATAAAGATTTCCCTATGAATTTTATATAACAATCAATAAAATAAAGCTAGAAATGAGTTTTATGGTATACTATTTTTAAACTTAGATTATTATTTAGAAATTATATTAAGAAATATGTAGATATTAATAAATTAGAGAAATCAGAACTTCAGTTAAGTTATTTTATAAATGCAAAACCAAAAGAAATCCTTAATATTTTATGATAACCAGGAGCCGCAGTTTTCAATCAACTGTTCCGACCCTTAACCATTTTGTTCTCTCTGAAAAATTGCAAATTAAAATTTAAAATTCAATAAATCCTCCCCACCTTTTTTGCAAATACACTCACACACACACACGCACCTGGAATATTCAACGGGACCGACACATTAAAATGCAACAATTTGTTTTACTTGTTGGCATTCGCAGGGCTCGATTCGAATCGAATCGACTCGCAGCTGAAGCACATCCAGGATTCAGGACTCAGTACTCAGTAAAAGAAGGAGAAGGACATGGGGCAGTAGTAGCAGAGGAGCTACTGCGGGGGGATTCAAAAAACATTTTACGAGCGCATTTCAACTGTAACAAATGTCCCAGGGCCATCGACAGAAAAGCGCTGTGGGAATGGGCAAAATGCATCGCCCACTGCGAGTGGCTGGGAGGATGGGCATCAGGGGATCACAGGGGTGGATACGTACGTCCTGGACGTACTCCAACGAACGGATGGAGCAGAGGGACAGGACAGGGCTGGGCAAACACAAAAGCTGACCTCATGCACAAAATCCAAAGCCAACGACAATCGAAGGCAAAGACCACGACAGGGAAGGGCATGGCTGGATTGACGGCAGGGCGGGGAACTGAGTTCAGCTGACATTGCACTGGGAAAAACTTAAATTAATATCTATTAGATCTATAAAATATAAATTAATAAAAATCATTACAAATCTCCCTTTTTTACATTTAAATATAGTTTTGATTTCACAAAGAACTCGTTGTTTTTGTAGTAAGTGGAAAATACGTTAAAATAAAATAGAATTGAAAGAATGACTGCAAATATGTAGTACTGGTAAACAAAATAATGAAAATTATAATTTAAAATAAATATAAACAAAAAAAAATTTATAAAATAATATTTAATAATATTTAATAATCGAAAAAGTAAAGCATTCTAACGAGTACCAGAAACCCAACAAAAGAGATTTTAAGCCACAAAGAAAACGTAAACTATTTCTTTAAGAAAGCTGAATTTAGAGTCAATGTTAATACAATATAGATACATATATAATAAATATATATAATATATATATATATATAATATTATATATATGCATTTTTATTGTTTAATATCTTTCATCTATTTTTGCCAGTGCTTAAAAGTAGATTGTGAAGGCGTGGCATGGGATGCCCGTGTCCTGGCTGTCCCTATGGATATTGTTGGGAGGTTTTTGGGTGTTTTTTGTATTGGGTGCTTCGACTGCATCCCCCCACACACACACCCTCATACCCACGGCGATGCACGGATAAGGGCCACCTACCTGTGTGCGTGTCTGTATATTTAGTATGGCTCTGGGTGCAATTACCAATGAACGTAACAGGTGATCAATTGTTATAAAACTCCCAGGGTGCTTTTGCTTTTCATTATTTTCATTTCACCGTCGCTTTTTCCCTCAACGAGTGGATGTGTGTGTGCGTGTGGGTGTGTGGGTGTGTGGTTACCTTCACGCCTTTGAGTCCCCGTCGAGGTTTGGTTTGCGTCCTGGCTTGTGTCCTGTAAACTCTGCCCTGCAATTTCAGTGTCGCCGCCAAAGCATGGAATTATGTACATGACGCGTATACTTGATTTTGTTTTTCCTCTGTTCCGGCTTTTCCCGCTTTTTCTCTTACGTCCAGCAGGCGATTAAGCGTGACCAATGGCTCTGCTACTTAGTTACCCCCGAGGTTTATGGTATTGCACTTCTCACAGAGAAAGCGACTACCTTTAATCACGACCTAGAGTTAAAAAAACAAAATACAAAACAAACCGAAGCTAAAACTACTATACAATGGCAAGAGGCTTAAAAAATAAAGGGTATGAATGTGGCTATTTCTTTTAATTACATTTTAAAATATTTAGAAATTCATCTAAATAAATAAAACTTTTTTTATTGAACCAATTTAAAACCCAAAATGAAATATGGTTGAATCATGCTAAATACTTATATATAATTTATAGAAAACAACAGAAACTTAATACCCGTACTTTTTCCGATTTAAAAGTACCCCCTGAAAGTGTATAAAAAAATGACTGGCAAAGAATAAAAGAGTACCTCAAGTCAAGTCCCACGATTGGTTTTTTGTTTGCATCTGCTGACAGCTGCATAAATTGCTGGCCATTGGGCTAGGACATCGGGTTGCTGCTCCTGAAAATGGCATATAAAGGGCACACACTGTGTGTGTAAATCCTTTTACTTAGGAGAGCAACAAACTACGTAATCGCCGCTATTAGTTACGGCAGATTGATTCCTGAAAAGGGACACTATAGTGCCTGGCTTTCACTCGGATTTATAGCCAGGCAAATACTTGATTCTCTTTCATATATCAATAGCCAATTAGCTAAATCGTTCAATCAGCTTAAAGGGATTTCTAGGAAGTGATAAAAAGGTTAAGCTATGGTGTGGAATTTTAAAAAATGTAGTCCTTGAAAATAGAGGTACATTTTAATTAGTTTATAATTTCAGCTGTTTTTAGGGATTTAATAATTAAAACAAAAGTCTTAAACATTAAGTGTATGCTATAATTCTTATTTAATTTAAGGTAAAACTAAAAAGTAACTAAAAAAAAACCTTGATTTTCGTTATAAACTCAATCATTCTCCCATTTTCTGGCTGTGCATAAATCAAAACTTAGTGCTTCATTAACTGGATTTTTTTTTAAAAGACCACACACAACATTCCTGACAAGCTTTGCGCTCAGTAAACCAAACACTTGATGGCGGCACTCAACTAAACGCATTATACTACCATCGGCCAAAGGGAAGTACCTACACGATCGAGTGGCATCTAGACAAACCGCTAATTGAATTAAAGCCACTTCAGCAGAGTTGTAAACAGAAAAGGAGCGCTTCGAATGATTTTTTGCCCAGCCACTTAACATGCAGTACAATAATTACGCTTTAAAATGCTAATACATCAGCGCGAGCGTAATTACTTCAAACACCTTGCCGCTCGTCGATGGGAGGGGAAGGGGAGGGGGAGGGGGAGAGGCAGGTGTTTTTGGGAGTTGGCAGACGCTCTTGGTCCGCCGACTAATCCCAGTAGCTCTGCCAGGACCCCGACTCATTAGCAGGACGAGTTGGCCAAAAAACCAAGGAACATACACACAGACCAAAAGTAAGCAAAACACTTGGATAAAATATAAAAAAAAATAATTTTCTATTATAAATAATTTATATAAAAAATTAAATATAATTATAATATATTTTTCTATTACTAATACGACTTTAAGGATAATTTTGCGAATGATTTATAAAACTAGAAAAATAATTACTTGAATATCAGGCTATTATAAACTTTCCTAAGAATATTTAAAATGCTAAGCAAAAGCTTTTTATTATATTTATAAAAGAATTGCCACAAAAATACGCAAACTTTATTATTATATTATTATAATTTGTTTGGTACCTTAAAATCTTTTTTAGAATACCTAATTTCCCTTTAAAAATGCTTCAATCATAAATATTTATTTATTTCTCCAAGTGCTAGGACAAAGCCAAAGCTAACTCAGCACCCAAAGTGTGAGGGCGAGTGGAGAGTCCTTTTTGCGAGAGTGTGTGAGTGTGGCTGCACTAATGTGTCATGTTAAATTAACACTTTAATTTATTCCGCGTTTGCCAAGCTGCAAAGTGCATATTTAATCAGTTTGTATTTGCGTTTCCTTCGTCCTCCGCGTTTTTTGGAGCTGCGGCTGGGCGGAAATTGTGGGATGTGGGGTTGGGGGGTGGTTTGTTGGAAAAGCGTGGAAAAGCTGGGTGGGAGACAGAGACTGTCTGCCTAACGCTTTGTATTTGTATATATACAACCCCCCAGCCCACCGTTTCGTTGAGAGCATTTTTGTAAGCCAGTTTAATTCATGCTTGTATTTTTAATTGCTGCGTTTAACACACAAACGGAATTTTAAAATATGCAAACATACAGACACACACAACACACAGCTCCAAACAATAGAAAATAATAACCGAACAGGCAACAAACATATGCAACACTAATTGTGTAAGTGTTTGTGGGCCAACAGGCACTGCAGTATGGTACAGTACGTTTCATTACTTAAATATAGCAGGAAACGGGCTTAAAACAAATTTAAAAAATATATATTTTCATATTACTTGCTTTAGTATAGTCAATAAATTAATACTGATGTAATATTGGATGGGAAAATCGGTAGTTTATCGTTAAGATATTTATATGTATGTGATGATATGTCATTATTCCCTTTGATAATTCGAAACAATATAATACTAAATTTTTTAAAATATATTTTATAAATTAATATCAATAATACATATAACATGACTTCGAACTGGTAAGAAATCATCTCAAATTAATTGAAAATGTCGCAAAGTCACTTCCAAAAGATTTGTAATTATTGATATTACAAATTTGTATATACAATATTTTCAATATGGTATATATAGAGATTATTTTATCAATAAATAATATGAAATTTTCTTTTAAGCAACAGTCCCATAATTCCCCAATATCTAAAATATAATTTGTAAACGTTTTTCTTAAATATATTCTTAACCTTTTCAAACTCCAACTTAACATTATGCACCGGACTGTTCTCTGTTCGAATTTATTAAAAATATTTTATTGTCAACCTATTTCAATAGTATCGGGAATTCATGAATATTTAAATGCTGGAAAAACCTTAAAGCAAACTAATTTGTAGCATACATTTGCGGGTGGATTTTTGTTAATTAAAATGCAACCAACTCGACTGTAGTTAAGGGCTCAATTGTTGTCATAATACTCCAGCGTTGGTGTTGTCAGTGTACCACCGGTGAGCTTTTATTTTCAACAATCATTTCCCCCACCCCCCTGCTCCCCCGGACCCTCTAGAGTCCCTTGTCGGTGCAACATGTGGGTCCATTCAAGTGGACAATGCAGTCGATTCAAAAGGCCAGAGCCATACATACATTCATACGAGGGAGTGAGTATGTGTGTGTGTCAAAGGGACAAAGGCACCGAGAGGTGCAGGATGTCAGCGCCATTATGATCAAGGGCCAAAAGTGCAATGGCCACCCACAAAAAGTCGCCTAATGCCATAAATATAGTAACCTCTGGGTCTGCCTTAAAGCCGTAGCAGCTGGTAACACATGTTGGCTGTCTTCGCATTTGTAAGCCTTCCCCTAATCCTTCCACCAGGACGTGCAGTCAGCACAAGGAGGAGCAAAAGGAGCTGGTGAAGCCGGGACAGGATCAGGCACAGGACCCGGTCTTTGCTCAGACAAAAGGCAAAAGTTAATTGGATGTGCTGTCTGGATTGGCGGCTTGATTGAGGTCCTTGATTGCACAATCTCCTCTCGTTAAGCATGTCATGACTTAATCTTTTTTAGGTGCGCTTTCACACTAGTAAAAATATTTATTAAAACAAAAAATGTGTGGTAAATTGTTGCTGTCTTAGAGTATTTTTTGAAAGAGTTTTGCCACTTAAAACCGGCAATTTAAACCGTCGCTTTTTGCCGTTTCAAATTCACTTGAGTCCTTTTCCGTTCTCCAAGCAAAACACCCACGGCTCGATGGCAGCAATTCGGTTGTAAAAACACAGCTGTGTTCTACCTCCAGTTCTGCCTCCTGTGTGTCCTGGCCGCTAAAAACTAGAAGAGGAATGGAAAACTCCAGTTTTCAGTACCGATGCCTGGGCGGCACTTTTCACTTTTCTTGCCCGCAAATCAACCGCCAAGCCGAGCACTTTGGGCTATCAGGCTGGATCAAAACAGGCCAGGCTGCCAGATGGATGGATGGTTGGAGGAGTGGGATGAACTGGGATAGCAGGGACGAGCCTATGCCACCAACTTTCAATTAAGTCGCACACACATCCACGGGGTGAGCCCTCGCTCTTGCAATGGCAATCACCTCAGGTGGCTGCAAAGTAATTTACGCACTCGAATTAATTTCCCCGGCCAAAAGAGTTGCGGTGTGGTCCTAGCCGGTAAAGCAAAATTTTCCCAGTTTTCTCAGTTTTACAGAGAAAAAAAGTTTCATACCGAAAAACTCTATGGGAGAGTTTTCATGGAAATATCAATCTAAATGTCTTAAATTCGTATTGCATAGGAAAAGGTTTGATTTAAAGATAAACTTCTTATAAGATATTTAATAGTTATTAACTTTTAAAATATTTATGATAGAGATTCTACAAGAATTAAATGCCTTAAGATGGTTAAATCTTAAAAGAAAGAAATAAAGCAGAAGTCGCTTGCATTCTTCAGTATTATTTTAACTTTATATTTTCAAATATATCCTTGACTTATTTATAAAAATTTAATGTTTATTGTTATTAACCTTTTCCAACTCTTTTTCCAGTGAGTCCATATCAATCAGAAATATAGCTGAGAAACCTTTCGCCAAAAACCTTAATTAGAAAATAAATCGTGGCCATTAATTAAATCCACGAATCCAACTTTTTCTTTTCGGCTCTCTTTTTGGCATTTTAAGGTTGTTAATCAAAGCCAGTAGAAGGTAACTGCAGCTGAGATTTTTTCTGGGAGTTGGGGGTTGAGACAAGTTTATTAAGCACCTTTGAGAAGGATACTTGTGTATTGATGGAGAAAGTGGGGTCCCGAGCATCATTTACACGCAATAAGCACGCCTCAACGCCTGTCAAATTAGAGCCTGGTCATAACTCAATTTGATGTGCAATTTCATGCACCTGCGATGGCACGTAAAATAACAATAATAATATCACAGCAGACACTCACTTAGCGCCATTGTGGCACTTCCTGCATAGTCAAGTTGCCCTCGATGGCCACAATTTTCTAATCACTGAGCTGTCTGGCTCACAAAAAAAAAAGAAAATAGAAAAGAAACATTGAAAATAGAAAGGGGGTAGCTGACTTAAGGCTTTGCCTGCCAATTTTCCACCCCTTTGGCAAAGGGTGTTTATATAGAGTGTCCATAGGGGTACGTGCACCCACTCATGTGCATAAAATGAGCAATTTTATAAAACAACAAAATAGCAAATAAGCAACAAAGGATCAAGAAAAAATGTCTCACTTTTTGACTTTGTTGTATTCCCCCCTTTTATAGCTTTAAATACTTGCATTCCTGATTTTTGTTGTATATATTTCCTTGCTTTTATGCTTTAAAAAATATATATATATATAAAGCATTAAGCGTGCATTTATTTTGTTTATAATAAAAAAGCTAAGAATTAAATTTGAACTGTTCGGATTTTATTGAAATATAAAATATAAAATAATTGTTGGGTAATTCACAAACACATTAATCCTTTAATGACTTTATTGGTAAATTAAACAAATATATTTTCCACATGACTAAAGCTTAAATTGCTCGTAAGCAAAAAATTATTGATTATTCAATAGAAAAATGTACAATATCAGAACAAGTTCAAATTGTTATAATATTTATATAGAAATTCTAATAATAAATATATCATAATCTAGCAATAAAATAATCCTTCATAAATTTTCATGAATATTATTAAGACCATAGAAAAGCTTTAAAATTTGGTCTTTTAAAATATCTTTTTATTACAAATCCTTTCAAGTTTCAAAGTATAAAGTATTTTTAAGATTAAAATGATTTTTTAATGGAATAACATAAAGCATTCTCCCTTAACATCCGTACAAAAGAATTAAAGTGCAAGCCCCGCTATGACTCCGTGCAGGGGATTTTGCAATAAGCCCTCTCGCAGGACCTCCTACCCATCCGCATCCATTTGGCCCACAGCGCCAGTCCGTCATCAAAGAGCTGGAACAAATGGCACCTTGTCCGGCGCAAATGCAATAAGTCCTGCCGGCGATGGCAACCAATTTTTTTCGCACCATCATAACCTGCAGGCAAAAGGTCAGCTGAGGGCCGTCGTCCAAGTCACTCGTGTGTGCAATTGGAAACGCTGAATGGTAAATGGTAAATATCAAATGGTAAATGGTAAATGCTAAGTGGTCGAGGGCAAAACGAACGAGTTAATCAACGGCCATTGTGCCAGTGAGTAAGTAAGTAACTAGCGTCAAGATAATAATGAGTTCCAGTTAGCACCGTTTGTCAGTTCCCCCATTTGGCTGTAACATGAATTAGTTATTAGTCTCATTGGGCCATTAAAATTCCATTTAACTCCTGGAGCATATGCTATTGCTATTGCCTTTTCCCCCACCCTTATAGGATATATATCTTTTTCATTTCCGGACACAATTCCTTGGCTCCCAACGGAAATTATTAATTCTTACGCACGATTTCGCTCGATTTGATTTTGATTTTTATATATGCCCACATACTGGTTTTGATTTTATTTTTTTTTTGTTGCGAGCTTCCTGTCCGGTCAGATAATTGAAATGGATATATATTCGATAGCTATCTCTGTGGTGGCTCCACTCGAGCGTGCACCTTCTGTGGGTTATGAATTTTTATGATGGGGCCAACGAAATGCCATAATGGAATATTTGATATGTTGCCCAGAAAGCGAAACCAAAAAATGTATTATAAAAACTAAAAAAAACACCCAAAATGAAAGCTAATATTTATACTCCAGCTAAGCAATAATGCGATTAACATTTAATATATATTTTGTTTGTAATTTGCACATAATTAAGCTCACTCAAATATTTAATTAAGCTGTGCATGCGACCAGAGCAAACTATGCCATGTCGGCGAATTTTCCATTTTCCACTGCCACTGCCAAAAAATATTCGCATATTTAATTGGACCTCCACGAACTTATAATTAAATCATGCGCAGAGCTCTGGAGAACTAGATAATTATGGATGCGCCTCCGCACACCCCTATGCGTGTGTGGACTTCAAAACCCGATATCTGCTCGGAATTATGCCCCTGCATTCTCAGTTGTGGTTATGCTCTTAAGTTTCGTTTTTGCAAGGATTTTCCCTGGAAATTATTTTGTTAATATTATTATTTTCCATTTGAAACTGGCGTACCAATTTTCTAATTTATTTTTAAAATGGATTTTCCTATTCAGTCCGCGGGAAATGTGTAATAATTATTTTTGGCAGTCATTAAAATGGAATGGTTATTTTTTCAGCATTTTTATAATTGTAAGCATTGAACCGAAGAAAATCCTTTTAAATATGATTAAATTTGAAACAACAAATTGTATGGTTACATTTTTTGTGGAAAGAACGATAATGAAATAAATTTTTTAAATAATTCGATATTGTGTTTCGGTTTTATTTGCTGAATTTTAACATTATAAAATTGCAACATTTGTAATGCCACAAATTTGTAATTATTTCTCAGTAAAAGCTGTAAAAATATATGCATATTTAGTGACTTAAAAAACATTGAAAATTTAATACAATAAAAATGTACGTTGTGTATAAATATAATAAATATTTAGGTTTATATTTTATACAAAATTTTTCATCTATTACAAGAAGGCCTAAATAAGTTTGTATAACTCTGGTTAAATTTTTATTAAATAGAACCCATTTTAATAGTTTAAATTACTTTTTCAATGCTCACTCTTTTTGTCATTATTTCCAGCTCACATTTTAAATTTTCAGTGCAGTTTATAGCAACTTAATAAGACCCCAATAGTGGCATTAGGCTACGAAATTAAAAATCAACTCTAATGCAAAGGTTTACTCCACTTGATTAAACTTTACTGCGACTCATTAAGAGTGGAAATTATTAAATTGTTTGAGAGTGCAGGATATGCAGCAGGAGCAGGTGTCGGGGCAGGTGCAGGAGCAGGTTGCAAGAGCAGGCTGTTGAAGGCCGGCTTGCACGTACGATAATTAACATAATTGAGGCAATCAGGACTCGCACGCATTTACTGGCAATTTATCGGCTGTGGGCCACTTACACAATTGGTGTTAAAAATAATGCATTTAACTCTGTGCTCACAAAAAATGAGCATGTAAAAAATGGCGATGCTTAAATGCTAACTGGATTGCCTTTTGCCCATCGGCCGTTGGCCATTTGCCGTTGGTTGTTGGCCATTTAGCCCCATTGGCAATGACGACAATTGTGGGCGCGCAAATGGCGGGCAATTGCAGTTGGCCATGTGCCAGGAAGCCGGGGCCAAATGGCCGGCATTAAAATTTAGAAAATCCCAGCGAGTTCCCTATCCAATCTCCCTCCCCAAACCCTTTCCCCATACAAATGGCCAGCACACGTAACAGGTTAAACACTGCGCCACGTTAATTGCGTCGCTTAATTGCACTACAGTTGCAACTGTTGCACGAGAGTGTGTCCCAGTGTGTGTATGTGTGTGGTGGCCATTTTTATGCAATAACAATAAGGCTGCATAACAATGAAGGTGGGGATTTTTTTTTGTTCGTTCCCAACCAGCCTTCCTGCTGCTCTACTCCATTCGCTTTTTTGAAAAATTACTCCACACAGTGAGAACAGCAAAGGGCCATTTGCACTGGCTGCCACAAAATGCGGCCAAATGAACAGCACGCAGTCACGGGACTCAGATCGGGATTGGGATAGGGATTGGGATTTGGACTAGGCTTGGGATTGGGATTGCTCTCTAATAGCTTGTCCGCCCCATATGCCTTTGCCTTCCGTTTGGTAAAATCATTTTTGAATGCACTCGCAGGAAAACTGGCATCAAAGGGGGTTTTCTGATGAATAAAAACTAAGAAGAAGCTATCTACTTTAGTAAAAAATATATTAAATCCTTGAAGTTGAGGTATATTTCTATAATTTAAGGTGCAAACTTGACTATCCCAGTTATATTATTGATATATATATTTTTTGTTTATTTCATTCAGTAAGTTAATCATATTCCTAAGATACTAATTTTTAATATAAATTTCTTATTAAAAATAATTCAATTTAGTATCAGAAAATATCTTTAAATAATCTTAAAGCTCTTTATTATTATTTCAAAGTAAAAGTAACATTTAAAAAAATACAATTTATTATTAATAAAACAGAATCCCATAAATCTTAAGCCAGATAAAACTTAAAGATAAGTAAACAATTCCCTAATTAAGATCTGTAAATATATTTTTCCAAGTGCACCATTCCGGCGTACTCACAATAGCTACTCTAATTGCCATACATTTTCGGTTTTTCAATGGTTTAGGCCAGGGACAAAACCCACACACACACATCACCTCCTGCCTTCAGACCCCGGCCGTATCGTGCCTTGTTTGTGGCCACTGGCCAGGAGATGCCGAGGAGGCAGAGAAGCGTAGTCACGGAGGAGCCGCAATGACATTCTCAATGCCCACTTCCCGACATTGTTACTCGCTCTTCTCTGTGTGTGTGTGTGTGCCCAATTGTGCATGCAAAAAACGAACATTTAAGTTAATTTTTGGCTACGCAAATTGCACAACTTTGTCAAGTGATTAATTTCATAGACAATTTCTGTGGCGGTAGCTCCCAGTCCTCGTCCGAGTATTTATCTTTGGGTTTCCATGGTTGTTGAAAACGTTTTGTGGTCAGCCATGTGGTGGCCGGGCTGAATAAAATTGACTTGGGCCAGAAATTTATCCAAGAATGGCAGGCAATATTGAAAATAGCAATGGGAATTTCCTTGGTTATCAATTAATATTTATGCAAGCATATTTGAGCAAGTTACTTCGGTCGAGATTGGGGGGAATTTGTGTAAATGCTTTTATTGGCTTTAATTAAACTTGTTTAATATTGATAAAAAAATTAGGAAACAAAATGTAGGAAATTAGTTTTAAAGGAAATAAACAAGAAAAAATATACATATTTCTTTAGGAACATTATTCTTTATGGAAAAAATCTATATTTATGGGAAACAAAACAAGTAAATATTTCTTTAAAAACATTATTTTATATTTTATATTGATAAAATAGAAATTCTCGTAAGCAAGAATAATTTTTTACTAATAAGTAAAAAACCCAAAGCAAAACTTACATAAAAACGAATTCCTGTTTCCAGTATATTTTAATTACATCAAATTACCTATAAAGTTCCCCTTTTTCATCTTATTATCGATGTCCTCGCCAATAGCTAGATAACAAAGAAAGAGCTTCCTGCACTCAATTAATTTAATTTTGCTGTTGCTATTTTGTTAAAATTCACCGTTCCCCTATGGCAGTGTGTCAACAAAAAAACACTCTACTATATAAAACACAGGAAAAACGCAAAAAAAAACATTTCACCGCAGGGAAAACAACGAAGGACATAGTCCGGGAACCGCGGCAAACAATAAAACAGGCAAACCGAACTGATAAAGTCAATTTGTAATTAGCTAATGTATATGGCACTGGCATCAAACATTTTTGGCATGTAAATTAATTTGGCTGCCTCTAATTAATTTGTAAAAACATTTTAGTCAATTATGCTAAGAGTGGCAAGTGGACTGAGCTGATTTGTCCCAAACTCAATTTAACTGATAATGTAATTTAATGATGTCCCTCCGCCGCCTGTCAAAGTGAAAAGATTGTTGTAAAATGGGATAGAGTATAGAGGTAACCTTTCTATACCCTTTCTATATCCTTGTTTTTCAATAAAAGTATGAGTTATGGAGCAAGATTTAATAAAATAAGATAAAGTAATTATTAATGTGCATTTTTGTTATTAAAACTATAATAAAACCAATTGTAAGCAATACTAGCCACAAGAACAAAAATTAAAAACTTACAGAAAGCTTGTTAAAAATGTTTTAATGTTTAAATATAAAGAGAAAAGTTTTTATCTTTAGAAAATAATTATTAAATATATATATTTATTATTATTAAATATATAAATTTATATATTCTTTGCTATCAATATCAAATGTGTCATAAAAAATAAGGATTTCATTATTCAAATTATTTTGGATTAAATACAACTCTTAGAATGCCTTAAAAGCTTTTATTTCCAAGTGGAAACTCTTTGCAAATAAATCTTTAAAATTATATCCCTTGTAAATTCGCAAATACCCCAAATAAGAGCATCTTGATTCGTTTCATTTGACAGGCAACCAAAATTGGCAAAAGGAAACAATGCAACCAGGCGGGGAAACTGTCAGTTGGCAACTTCTCTCTCTTTTATTCCATTTGTCAGCGGTCCTGGGGCTAAATTGTTAGTCTGGTTTTTTTGTTTTGTTTCTTTTTTAGGTTGATGTTTTGCATTATTTTTATGTATCTTTTTTTTTAGAATTCTGCTCTTGGCAGCTGGACAAATTGCCTGTCTATGTGGCAGGAAAATAATCAGCTTTGTGTTATTTTTGAAATTTCCGAAATCAAAATCGAAATCGGTGAAAGCTGAGTTCGAGTTGGAGGGGAATTAATGCATAATGCATGTGATTTTCAATCAATATGCTGTTATCTTTTTTGCCGAGATTTTTCACCGGACTTTTTTTTAATAATGCTGCCCCCTTCGCATAATGCGCAGCCAAGCGTGGTAGCACATGTGGCAAAGATGACTGTGGCGCCACCCTATTACTTTTGCTTCACTGACCGCCTTCCTCACCCCCTTCCACACAGGTCAAATCAAAGGGCCTTGGGTCACCTCACTCTTTTTGTGTGCCGGACGAGAGCTTAAAAATTAATAATTCAAAGGTTTATGCTCCAGAGGACCCTTTGGGGGCCATTGATTGTCCTTTAAACTGGAAATCAAATTTCATTGATTTCCCCGTATCCCAAATATGTATCCGGCTTCACTTCAAATTTAATTAGTTTGTTGCATTCAATTAAATTCAATTTAACCAAAGAACACACACGGAAAACTTTGACGAAGCTGTAAACTTGTCGGAAAAGTCATTATTCATAAGGATAGTGGTTGTGGGTGTGTGTGTCTTTGTGTTAACTGCAATTATTACACGGTAATTATAAGTTTTCGACAGAAAACTATGCTGCCAACACAGCGACAGGGATAAGGACGATGATGAGCCGCCTACAAAACTCGCCAGCGCTGAAAATTATCCTCTCGTATTGGGCCGGAGAGCCTTTAATTTATTTATGCAACCGAGGCACATCAATCTTCTGCAAGCTTGTAAGAAGTCTCCTTCTATGTGTGTGGCCGCCTTGGGGCATTTGATTTTACAGTGGAACTTCGATGGGGGAGAACACTAACCAAAAGATGAATTTAATTTACTGATAAAGGAAGTTCAAGTGAAAGTAAAAACTGCATCAGTCTGAAAATATTTCGTAGGACTTTTTCGGAAGTAAAAATTAAGAGAGTGCCGGTGAAAAAACAACAATAAATATCATTCTTAAGTTAAGATAAATTTTACAGAGGGAACTTGGGAAAACTGTGAGAACTTCCCAAAGTGAAAAAAAAATAAATAACGTGAGACTTTAGATAACAGGAAGAGGGCTGTATATTCTCTTATTTTTACATTTCTTAAACAAAACTTTACAGCAAATAAATTGAATTAAAATTTTTTATAATATTATTTGAGCATTTCCCAATCGAAATATAACCAAAATACCCTTAAAGAGGACAGACTGTAAAGGTATATGTATGTCGGTGCGATTCGTGGGATGCTGTAACATACGGCTTGCCATGGTTTGTTGAATTTGAGTTTAATGACGTGTAAAAATGTTTTCACGGCTTTTGATTATATTTTACCTTAAGCGCCGCTAAAGTTTGCCTCCCCCTTCCCAACCCCCCGGAATCGGCGGTAAGCCCACACACACACACACATATCCGTGGGTATCCCTTCCGTTTGCCATTTGCAATGAATAATGTGAGCTTCGCGTCGCGTCGCATCGCTTCGTCTCTGTTTTGCATATGAATGCCTTTTGGCATCATCGCTGATTAGCAGCGGCGACTGACAATGGGCGGTAGGTAGGTACAGTGGTTATCGTTATTATCCCTAAGCGGAAACATTTTAATGACAATCCCCCCTGCCTCCATTACCCTTCATCAAGCCCCACCCCCTCCCTGGAAAGTGTCAGTTATCGTTTTCAAAATTATATTGCCAACCAAAAATGTGGAGCATACATATATTTTTCGGTGATGCCGCGGATACGCAAGGTTTAGCATACATTGTTACCGCGTTTGACTTAATTAAAGTTTGGAGATGTGCGCTTTACATTAATTTTGATTGCTGCACATGGCACTGCTAAAGTTATGCCAACGACAAACTTATTAAAGTTTTTCCAAGCGGAACGAGGGGGTGGCAAGGATATCAGCTAAAGAAAATTACAAGAAAGGATTGGGGAATTATTTATTTCATTTAAAGATTGAAAGTAAAAAACTGGAAATTATATTTAAAGTGAGAAGTAATTTAATGAAAGAATAATAATGCTTGAGGGAGTACTAGTTGGATTTTTAATTATTAGAACTATGCATAGGTACTTAAATAAAATATCATAACATAATAAATACTTCAGGCCCAAAAAATACACCTTTTTAAAATCTATTAAAATTTCCTTGAGGACCTAAAGGGTTTACCATCAACCCCAAAACGTAGCACACTTTCCAGCGCCTTAACCCTTATCAATTTGAAAATATTTATTCCTTTGAGCAACACTCCAATGTTAAATAAACAATGTTCGGTGGCCAAAGTAGCCCCATTCACATTGCTCAGCTGGGTAGGAAAATTATTTTTAATGCTCCTTTGGCAAAGCCAAAGTTAAGCACAAAAGTTTCATGTTGTAAACAAAACAATGCGCACTGTTGACAATTGTTCCCAGGCAGCTGGGCATGGCCAATGCAGCAAAGCCATACCCATTCCTATCCCCTTTCCCTGCTTTGTGTTTTCGACTTATTTAATGCTCGAGTAAACCTCTAAAAGAATAAAAACCCCGGCCAACAGAGAGAGAAAAAAGAAAGGGAAAAGAAACAATGGCAGAAAGTCATAGAAAATACTTAGTAAATGGTAAATACGTGCATTTTGTACTTGTTGCATTACCGCGCCACTTGCCACTTGGCCTCCTCCAGGATCCTTCTGGAGCTGCTTGCCGCTTAGTACTATTATTTTTATTTTTATTTCTATTTTGTGTGTCCCCACCCCCCGCTAAATGCAGTTTTGTGTAGTAGTTGTGGACCAAGCAGGCACAGGTGATATTATTGACCAAAGTTAAACAATTGTAAACAGCTACAAGTCACAGAACAATTGCGACACTTTTTAGTTTTCCAGAAGTAGCGAACTTCTCCTCGACGGGCTTTTGTTTTCAACGCTGCCGTGTTTCGTCTCTGACTGGGTTTTGGATAATGCCAACCAAGTTGTAACGACACCTTTGGCTTATAGTGTTTTAGTGTGTGTGTGTTTTGGGGCTTTTCTGAGTGTCCATTTTGTGTTTTGCTAAAAGTTAATCAAGCCAAAGTTGGTAGCTGTAAAATGTGCAGAGGGGTTAAAAGCGTGTTTCTGCTGCATTTCATAATTTTGTGTTTTTTGGTTACAAATCCATTTCCTTAACCCTTTTCTTTGGGTGTTCGCCTCAACTGTGGCCGAGAGACAATACCTGCTGGGCAGATGTATGCATGGTTCATTAATTTCTACAGATGAAGCAACTGCAAATCCATTTGCCAGCTTCGGTAATAATCAACAAGCCATTCAACAGATAAAGGCGGCTTAAAATTTCCAATTTCCAGTGGCCATTCACCGCACACACAGACACACACACTCTCTCCCCCCTCTCAGCACACTCGCACAGTATCCTTTTTTGACCAGCAACAACTTATTGTGGTTACAAATTGTGGCAAAAGCTATCAATGATATTATCAGGCGGCAGCAGGACGCACAGGACCTAAACGAACCCAACCCGATCCAAGCGAACGGAACGCACATATGCAAGCCCAATTACATCCGGTTGCAGTTTCAATTTCAATTTGCCGTGGCCGTCGAACAATGGCCAAAAGGGCTGTCTATATGGCCATATGTCCATATCTGCCATGCCCTGCTCCCTCACTCTCCACCCTCGATCACTCTGCCTGCGGTTGTGCTGCCCAAAAAGGACCAAAGGACAAAGCCCAAATGCCTCTGGCAGCTAGGCATAATATTAATTTAAATTAGACAAAATGCCAGGGCGCCGACGGTGACTCGATGCTGTGGTGCGTTGCATCGAAATGCAATTTTGGCCTCCGGTTGGACTCGGCTGCAGTTAATAGCCTTGTGGGTGGCCCGTGTCTACCTGGGGGAACACTAAATTAGCTTTGATTGAGGTATATGTGGTCGAGACAAATTATGTTACCCAGTAATATAATTTTCTAGAATTCTTTATGGGAGTTAAAAGGGGGTTTTTTTGAGGTTCTTTATTAATAATTACGGATTTAAGGAATTGTCCCCACTTTTAGATATATATTTTTGGATTTTGTAATTGTAATAATTATACTATTTTTAAAACAGTTTTTAAACATATTTTTAGGTAAGTTTTGAAAGAATTTTTTAAGCTTTTTTGATGGAGTTTTTAAGAGGTTTTATAGCGTTTTTAAAGCAGTTTTAAAAGCTTTTATAGAGTTGGTTTTCGGAATGGCTTTTGGATAGGCTGGCTGATTTTTTTAAAAGGGTTTTGAAATAGTTTTTAGAGAGGTTTTAAAGCAGTCAATAAAGACATTTTTTTAAATTTGTATAGTAATTTTTGAAGAGTTTTTAGAGCAATTACAAGGGAGTTTCGATGATTCATTTAATACAACAAAAACTATTGTTTATTATTTATTATTATTATTATTTTTTAGATTCCTAGGTTTTAAAATGTATTAATTTCAAAATATTCTCATTTAAGAGGTATAAATAAACCCGATTCCATGTCTTGCTGTTCTCCTAACCATTTCGCCATCGAAGTTCGGCAATTTGTCTGGCGTAGCGTGAAATTTGCAATTTGCCAAATCGATGCGATACTTTGAATAAGGGCAATGCAACCGGAAATCCGGACTGCAACTGCGACTGACCGGGCTAATTAGCCAGAAAATGCAGTTAATAATTCGGGGGGGAGCCAAACAAAAAGATCGCTGGGGGGATAAGAAAAAAGTGCTGTCTACGCTGTTTGGTTTATTTGCGCATTAGAGATGCATCACTTAATTCAATTAATATGTACATATATGTATATACATACATTGAACTGGCAATACTATATGCAAATTTACCATATTTGGGAATGAACGCAGCTGGTTTAACTTTCCTGTATTATTTTTCTTTTTTTAGTTTTTGTGTTTGTATTGAAAATTAGCAAGGCAAATTTAGTGCCAATGACGACGGGTCAGCAGATTTTTCTTCTAATAATGCTGTTTTCTGCCAATTAACACCACTCCCACACACACACCCAGGGAAAGAGAGGGAGAAAGAGAGGCACACACACTCGGAGCCACACATGCAGAAGACCGAAACAGATTTCCGGTTCCGTTTTGCATTAGACTCGGTCGTGGTGACGTTGTTGCCGCACATAAATTATGGCAAATTGTTTGCATTTAATTGCATGGCTTAGTCCATGTGGCCTGTTGTTGTCTCTCATTGTTATGCATAATTCAGGGGGTAAGTCTCTGGGTAGGAGCAGGAGTGCTTCTGGAAGGGTACATCTTCCTGGTAGTTTGATGCATTCCCTCTAATTAACTGCAACTCATCAGCTCGTTTATCGTCGTTCGGAGTGATATATACCGCACCGAGGAGTAACATTCACTGATGATGTCTTCAGTTTGAGAGATGATTAATGGCATATGAATAGCACAACTTGTTGCGTCGAGGTTATTTATTAAAGGGTTTGCTTATTTTACTAAGGTTTTATGGGTTTGAAGAGTATTTTTCAATAATTGTTAAAATCACAGAAATCACTTTAAATGATGCGCCACTCAAGAATAACACTGTTCATTTTTTTATGAAAAGAAAACGACTTTCTCGATTAACATTCGATTTTTCAGGAATTATCGTCACTTATACTGCCGCTTCTTAACACTAAAATTGAACGTGACTGTATTTCCTTTGCAGAATTTTTCAATAAAACATGTAAGAAAATCATTATTTTAATCAGTATTAAATCATTTTGCTAAATAAAACTTTTCTATATAGATCTACATACATAACCCAATATTATAAGCTTAGTTAAACCAACAAATAAACTTGAATAACTAAACAAATTCTCAATAGACAGTCAAATTAGGCAACGCTGGCTCTCAGTTACCGAAAATACCAAATTCCAAGCCTATTGAAATTAATTTGGAAAAGTAATAATGAATACTCCAACCTCGGTTATGGACCAACGTATGGAGGCAGAGCGTATTTACGGTTGGATCACTGATTTGTGCAGCCAGGAAGGCCGTCTCGTGGCCATGCTGGAGCTCTCCGAGAGGCGCAGTCAAGTCGAAAGCCTGGGACATCTTCTCTGGCACTCCTTTGGAGCTGTGGCTGGACTACTGCAGGAGGTGAGTGGAGTAATCTTTATCCAATAGAACCCAAAAAGGCCAAAGAAAATGGGAAAAATTAGGGTGCTACTTCTGGAAGCTCTTCCTCTTTCCATAATTTCTATAAAAATTCTCAAATATGTAAGTTCTTTTGATCCCCCAGATTGTATCCATTTATCCTTCGGTATTGGCCAACGATCTAACTGGCCAACAGTCCCAGCGCATTTGCGCTGCCATCGGACTCTTTCAGGCCATGGCCTCCGATCCCTGCATCGCCCTTCTATTGATACGCTGCGAGTTCATGAGCTACCTGATGCCGATGCTGAAATTGTCACCTCAGACCCGAGCTGTGGAGCATGTACGTCTCTCCGTGTTGGGCGTTATTTGTGGGCTTCTAAAATCGGATCAGAAGGAAGTCGTTATCTACTTCCTGGGCACCGATCTCATGCCGCATGTCCTGCATAATCTGGAATTTGGCTCCAGCATGAGTAAGGTGCTCTGCGCCTTTGCCCTGTTCCGGATCTTGGAGAACGAAGTGGGACTTAGCTTTGTTGGCAATACAATGGCCAGGAAGATGCATTTGATACACACTCTGGCCCGAGTGGTCTATCAACTGACACTGGAGGTGGAGGCGCGTGTTCTGAAGCATGTGGTTAGAGCCTATTACCGTCTAGCCGATCATCCCCAGTGCATTGAGCTGATCCTTAAGCATTTGCCGCCGCAGCTTCGCAATGGGTACTTCTGCAAGGACAAACTGCCGGGCTACGAGAATGCCCATTTGGAGCTGGCCAAACTTAGCTGCAAATTGGCCACCAAGGAGGCTCAAATAAGAAAGGGTAAGAAAATGGTAGAGATTTTGGATTTGGTATGGATATTCGACGGGAAAAAGTCCATATATTAAAGGGTTATTAAAGAGATTTTTGTGATATTTTTGGGGTTAAATGAATATTCTCTTTGATATATCAAACTGTCTCAAAGTGGAGAGTTTTCGATATTATCCAAAATACCTATATTTTATCCTAAATTGTATACTTTTCAATACATTAAACTAGCATATTTTCAATGTGATATAGTCAACGATATCATATCAGGTTTCCTATACTAACTATAGACTTTTATACTATAAAAATAACTTCCTATTAGACACATATTTTATTTGATTTTCTTTCTATAATAAATTAAACATTACAGCAAATTCAGGAAATCATTTTCACACGCAATTAAATCAACATTTTTCACCTCTCATTTTTTCATTGCAGCCAAGGAATAAAGTGATTGCTGAATATAATTGACGCACCAATTTACACTTCGGCAATTTACCCACCGAATTTTTCTGTTACCAATATATCTATATATATACATATATGGCCGGCAACCCCAGATATGTTATCTGGTGGCCCCGGCATCAACATGTAAATTGCATTACCCTCCATGGTCCTCATTTTTTCTGGGAGGAGGGTTCCTTTGGTTGCCTCGATTGCCTGGGAGGCAGCATCAAGTTTGCGTAATGCAATAAACAGCTCGTAAATATTTTGATACAATTTTCCAGCGTAATTGACTCGACGGTACTTTGAATGTCAAACAATAAATTCAATTACCAATCCATAGGCCCAAAAGTAACAGCTTTAACCCTCGGCAAGCCCCCCCAACCGCACACACACTTGCCTTAACCCTATACTACTGCACGTGCCTTGGCTCCATTCCTGACATGGATACGCCGACCAGGCCTTTCAAGGAGCCAAAAGAATGGGGATTCTGCTGGTGTTGTAAAACCAAAGCAAGCGGAAAATCAACGCACAAGTCGATAAACATTTGTATGAACAGCGAAAGGCGAAGAACAAACAGCACCCCAAAAAAAAAAGAAAAACGAGAAGAAAACCCCAAAGATTCACTTATGTAGTTGTAATCAGTAGAGGGAGGAGAAGGAGGAGGATAAGTGGAAACCAAGGGTTGATCGCTGCAACGGCATAAAACAATTTCATATAAAAACAAATGATTCCTGGCCAGAACATAAACAAAGAGCACATGGAATGAGATACGGGTAAGCGATGGCAGATAAAGCTCAAGTGAAAAACGCTTAAAAATGTAGAATGTATTTAAAGAAAGCTAATTCACATATTGCATTTTTATAAAAAGCAATTTTTAAAAGTAGGAATTTTTTAATTTCATTTTATTTTTGCCAATCTTGTTGGCTCATTTTTTCCTAGTACCAAGTTGAGGTTTTATGTCTTTTGTTTCTTTATTTCTATAACATCTTTCTTAGAGATTTTTAAGTTGAAGAATTGATTATATATATGTATATGTATATCTCTTTTACAATTTTTATATTTATTTTATAGTTAATGGTAACTCTTCAAAAAAGCTTAATTTAAAAAAATTTATATTTAAAGTTGTCATCTTAAAGGTGCCTGAAAATTTGAAACCGAAGTTTTTAATAACACAATTTTATTATGATGATAAAACTCTTTAAATTATTTGAGGCACTGAAATTTTATTTTATTCAAAACTCTTAAAATGTTTTTAAATTTTATATAAAAAAAATCCCCAAATAAATTTTAAAACTTAGATCCCCTTTAGCCAACTTAGTGGTTCGTTTACGAGTCACAAATTGAAGTCTATAATATTTTACCTCGGCGTTTATCAGGCAGACAACAAAAAAACCTTCGGGGAAAATGGTGGAAATCCACGGTGAAACAGGGAAACAACAACCGCCCAGTGCTGAGGGCAACAACAATGACAGTCAAACAATGCAAAATCAATTTAAATTTTCATCTCGCACACACGGCACGGCATCTGAAGGGGGGGAGGGCGGCACAGTAAAAAGCGCACACAAAATGGGTGAGAAAATCAGTAAAGCAACCGCAATCTCTTACCAAATTGTTTCGAGGGTTGCCATTGCCGTGCGTTGCCTTTTTTTCCACTTTCACCGCCACGCAACTCAATCATAAGTAAATATCTGCCTGGCACACACGCACGTGGAAATAAAAAAAAAAGAAAGAAATATATGTAGGAGAGGAAAAGCGAGAGCTTATTATGCCCCCGGGTGAAATATAAACGGAAGATGGTGCCCGGAGTTGGGGGAGGGTGAAAAATAGGGGGTGCTGTGTCCGCCAAGGGTGCCAGGAAGGCGGAGAGACAAGCAGCGGGTTGGCAGGCGAGACACGTTCTAATAGATTTTTCCAGCCTCTCGCCTTTTGACGCTTGGCAGGCCGTACAAGTTACACATGTTGCTTTTGTTTGGCTTCCTGTCACACATGCACACACAGGACGAGAAGGACCCATGCTCACACATACTATATGTATATGCACTACGAAAAAATATATTCTAGAAGGAGCAAGGAAAAGGAGTTTAAAATTCAGTGTATGTCCGAACGAGATTATCAATTAATTTCTATGATTTTTTGAAGGAAAAAACAAGAGGAAATAATACCAATATTTAATTCTTAAATTATTCTAAAGCTTTCCTTGATTTTTGTATTTATTGGTAAGTGTTTTGTGACTTAAAACCAATCGGCTTCTTGATTTTCTGTGAGTGCACACACCTTAGAGGCACCCACGCGACGCACATTCGCCGTGAAACACTGGCATTTGACATGGCTCAAGTTTGTGCCTCAATTTAGGCTCGTAAATCCTTTATTCAATTCTTTTGCCGCGATAAGCGCGTCACCGCTTCAAAAATTCGCAAAAAAGGATTTCGTGGCGCAAATAGGCATTGATTAGGGCGACCGGATAAACCATGGATAAGGCGCACGGGGCCATAAGTCCCTGAAATCCCAGCATATGTACATATGTGCGATGCGATGTAATGCGTCGTTTTGCCGAACGCTTTTGGGGCCCATCAATCTATGCAAATTGCTGGCAATTGACTGGCAAGCAAATCTGAAAATTATGCCATCGGCGTTCCATGGACAACAATGAAGGATGAACCGGTCGCAAAAGCGCCTCCCAAACGAATCTGCGCACTGCAATTGACAGGCGGTCGGATGAGATGCCTGGCCAAGAATAGCCAGCGGGTGGCAGGAGCAGAAGCAGCAGAAGGTTCATCTCCGCAGGAAGAGAGAGCCAGAGCCAGAGCCGGAAGCTGGCTCACAACTAATTGGACATCCGTTGGCCCCGGCGATTATCGACTTTGAGAACGAGGACAAGGGCAAGGTAAAGGTAAGTCAAGTATTCTTTCCTGCTGCTACTTTTCCTTCAATCTCCACCTCCTCCTTCCACAGTTCGTGAATTTTCCGCCACGTTATTAACACCAGATTGAGTGAAAGGACAAGGCGGCATCCTCCTGGCCTCCCGGTGTCGCCATGGCTGTGCCGCTGCCGCTCTATTTAGCTGCCAGCTCCGTGTCCGCTGGGACACAAAAGAACGAGCCTGAAACGCTTCAATTGCCGGTGTCGTTTGGCTTGATTTAATTGAAGCCGATTACCCAGCTGGAGATGGCACACCGGGCCGCCAGCTGGGCAGCCTCATTAGATCGATCCACGTCCCACGTCTATGTCTGCACACTGTGCAATAATGGCGAAAGGAAATCAGCAAGGAATAAGTGAGAATTTGTGATTACAAAATTACGTATCTTACTTTAAAATATATAAGAAATCTACCTAATTGTTAATTTCAAATGTATTTTTATAGCTTTTCAACTGCAACTGGTGTGTGGACGCTTAAATCGTTTGGTACTAAACTCTTAAGTGCCGTAAGGAGCCATTGCCTAAGCCGCTTAGCCCTGGATTTATTAGAGTCCACAACAAAGCCGGTGCAAGATCAATGGGCTTGCCTTGCCTGCCAGGTCGCCTCTTTCAAGTCAAAAGTTTCTGCGACGACAAAACCACTTCAAAAGCCGCCTTTCAAGTGGCGCTGCACCACCAGTTGTTTGTCACCTGGCCGTGATTCACTGCCACCACCCACCGCTTGGTGATTCATTAGCCACCCGCATCTGCCCGCTTGCCCCCTTTTGTGCTGAGCACTCTTAAGCTAAATTAAGTTTTGATAATTCCTAATAATCTATTCAGGCAAGTTTTCAAAAATGTTTGTTCACTTGCCTGTCGCTCTGAGAGGTTGGCCTGCAATGTTTTGGGTTGCTCGTTGTTCGTGGGGCTTCACATTGGGGGGGTTTGGCGAAGGCAAGGGACCCCTTGGAATGGATGATGAGGTGAGCTGCTGCTGCTTTTGTTGTGATCCCCGCAAATAACCCGAGCGCCCCTGATGTGCAAATTGAATTTTGAAATTTTCTTAGATTTGAATTGTTAGATAGCTGGCGACTTATTAGAACGGAATACACAAAAACCGCATACAAAAGTTTTGCGGTGCCTCCGATAGATTGCACTGGACAAAAATAAGTGCCAAATTATATAGAATACATTTTCATGTTTGCGTATTTTAAATACTTAAAGGAATGACTAATATAATTGATATCTTTTCCTGGAGAAAATACTTTATTTCTACTAAAAACATGTAATCTTCTAGTAACGTTATTTCGCTTCAAATTATAATATATATTAATATATATATAATACTCAGGAAATAGAAATTAAACATATACAAAATATAATAAAATATAAACAAGGCAATATTTCTTTCCAAATGCTACCAGGAAAATACAAAACAAAAGTCAATCAAGCACTGGTTCAGCTTGTAAAGAAAACTTTATACTTTTCAAAAACGAATCACTTAACGAGTAATTTTAATTAATAAAAATATATATAGTAAATTTTCAAAATGATATATGTACCAACTAAAATGTTCATTATTTCCCCCTGTGTAATGGCTTTGAAAAACTTTTGTGCGAACAACTATTGTTGAAAAGTTTTCAATTGAGAATATTAATTTAGCCAATACATGTGGGCCAGGGAACAGCGGCGGACGGCGGGCGGGCAAACCAAAACAAACGGTAAAAGTTTTGTGGTTTGCCAAGCATCAAAACCACGCCTCCCCCCAATCCTGTCGAGGAATGGCATGGGATCATCAGAAGCCCAGCTCAGGTGGTGCCTTATAGACGCTGTTCATCCTTCTCGACTCGAGGGCGACAAGACGCCGGCATAATGTGGTTTTTGCGGCGCACTTTCTATTAGGCGAGCGGAAGTATAATCAAGAACACCCATCCAACTCCAACTCCCAACCACCCGGGACAACCACTCGACGGAGCACACGCACTCTGGGGCCAATTAGCCGTGTGTCCAACCAAATTGGCTGTGGGCCCTGCTTTGTTGTGGCCCAAATGAAGTGGAGTCCCATAATCAGAGCGGGGCCTGGCGCATATTCTGCATATACAGTAAAGTAATGCGGTCAGTTGTCACTTTGATCTGTCCAGAACAGGAAAAGATTATAAGCTCAACGGGTGAGGGGTAAATGCACTCGAAAAAAATTAACAATCTAAAAGGCTACTTAAAATTCGGTATTTAATTTGGATTTCATTTCTGTAAAAATCACTTTAGGAAATTCTGGATTGCCTTTATTAGTTTAAAGTTGTAGTGAAACCTTTTCTTAAAACCTTAAAGGAGTTTATATTTTATTAGTGAAAAGTTTCTCTGGGAAAACTAAGTTATTTATATTTTATTTAACAAAAAGGCAATTAGCCTCATAAATATCTCCTAAAAATCCTGTAATTTAATATTAAATATTTATTTTATTAGTTTTACTCTATTTTTTTCTAAAATTAACATATAACCCAAGGGACTTACTTGATTCTGCGAGTGTATATATACAAGAAATGGAATTCGGATCTTGTTAAGCCGCTGGGCACATGGCACGGGGTCGTCTCCAGCCCATGTTCACCTGCAGGGAATTAGCATGCAAAGCCCAGCCACTCTCATCCCCCTCTCTCTCACTCCCATCCGTATCCGCATCCGCAGCCGCATCCCCCGGAAAACACACACACACTCCATCGAGGTGGGGCGGAGGTGGGGTCAGGTTATGAACATTGCGCTCATCATCGATGGCCGGCGGCTAAACTGGCGAATGGCGGATAGCGGATGGCAGACGGCAGCTGTTCCCATGCTCAGTAGAGGGCACACCCTTCCCCCTGACTGCCGCCACATTCGAAAAACCCCTGCCAACGCCTCTGGAGCTGTGTCCGAAAAATGTTTTTACCCGGCATTTGCATGGTAAAACGGCAACATGGTATAGTGGTCATCGTCAGCTCCGCTCCGAGTGTTGTACTACACTCAAAGTCCATTCAATCACACCTTGCACTAAGAGGAAAATTATAAGGGAAAATCTGGAATCATATGTAGGATTTTAGGTGATCGAAAACTGTGTTTTTATAAGAAATCATATTTTTGTAAAAGTTATAATAGAAAGAATACCATAGAATAGAATAACCTGTCTTCATTCCCTTTAAAATATAATTTTAAAGGCTATGAAAAGAGCTTAAAAATATCTCTTTCTATTCATATATGTATATTTAAAAGCTTATTATTTGAAGTTAATAAATTTCTTTTTCTTTATTTAACGATTGTAAATATCAAGAATTTTTTCCTGAGTGTACAGCCAAAGTCCATTCAATCACACACATACACACCATTCATGGCCAGGGGAGAGCCAAAGGAAGCTGGATGCCTGGAACCAGAGAGCTCTGGCTCTGGCCAGAAACAGAGACTGAAACTAAACCAAACGCTGGACCTGTGCAACTGAAACTGGGACCTGAGACTCGGCGTCTTTGCCCAGCGGTAACAACTGTCCAGCGCAGGAGGAGCTCGGTTCACATTTGCTTTGTTTCATGCCAGGTACACATGTTTGTTGCCCTGCATGCGCCAGCGGAAGCTGGGCGGGAATATGGTATAGTGAGCATGTGGACATGGGCATGGACATGGACATGGACATGGGAATGGGCGTGCCAGCTTGTTTCCGGTGCGTTTGGAAGGGGAAAGGGGAAAGGGAAAGGTAAAAGAAAAGAAAGCACACTGGCTGGCGCCTGCAGTAAATTGAACTTTTGCATTTCAAGTGAAATGTCCGAACAAAGCATCAATGGTGCTGACATCACATCTCCACCTCTGCGGCCAGAAACCAAATCAAAATGTTGAAACAAAGGCAGTCAAATAATACACAAAAAAAATTGTTAAGGGAGCGGGAAAACAGAACAAAAAAAAAAACAAACCTTGGACTGCCCAAAATACTCGCACTCTGGGAAAATGAAGAAGTTGAAAAGGGGTTTTAAGCTGATGAAGGATTTTTATGCATTTGCAGAAGGAGAAGCTTTTTGGGTTTTTAGAAGCAAAGTGAAGATAAATTAATTATACTAAAAAATATATAAGATCTAGAATAGGATATACTGTTATTTTCAAGTCGGAATTTTTAATTTAGAAATGATTTTAAAAAAATTGTAAAAATTTGCATCAACGAAAAAAATGTATATTTTAAATATTAAATAGTGTTCTCATATATTTTTTATATATTTTTATAATTTAGTTGGTAGGATCTTAGACCCTTGAAAAATATTCAGTAGAATATTCCCCTACGAAATATTTTTCAAATAAACAAACTAATAAAGCCAACTACTGACATGCCTTTCACAGCAACTAACTAGTCCTGAAATGTCTGCAACCAAAAAAATCAACAAAAATGGAGCACTCAAAACCCATCATTGAACATTTTACGTAGCCGAGTAGCTGCGAAAAGTCCGAAGCTGGCCAGGAACAGAAGCCTCCAGAGGGGCGGTGAGTTTCTAACGAGAAACAGGTGGTATTAGCGCCATTCGAAAGCCACTGCCAATCAGTCAGCAATGATGGCTGCCACTAATGGATGCATGATGTGAACATGAGGGCAAAGTAAAGTCGAATGCCCGAATAATTTGCGTTAATTGAAAACTCAACAATGGGGGAAGAACCGAAATAATCACCAAAGGTTTTCAAAATGTATTTACATTTTTTACCTGGAATAATGTTAATTAATTACAAACATTTCCTCGAATTCTTAATGAGCACGAAAGCATATCTTGTTTCTACCTTTATCAGCTATTAATTAAACGATGGATCGCCTTGAGGAGAACCCCCCAATAAGGCCACGCGACTGACGAGTGATTCAGCCTGAGTGGACTGAAGCTTACGGCGGCCGGCACGGTGTGATATAAGCACACAGTCGATACAATCGATCAAATACCAATCAAATACCTTATAGATAAGAATTTCCCTATAAAAGCAAAGTTCCCTCGATAGCTGACCATTCGCTAGAAATTAGTTCATCGATCAGTATGGCTTTCAGCTCCCTCAAGCTCCTCCTCGTGGCCCTCCTGGGTCTGGCCGCCGTCAGCGCCACTCCGGTGGTTCAGCAGGCCGGCGCCGCTCAGTTCAGTTCGTCGATGACCCGCTTCCTGCAGGCCTTCAAGAGCATCATGCCCTGCGGCTATGACAACATTCCTGCCCTGGCACCCATCATCAATCCCTTCTACGAGTACGAGGTCATCACCGATGACTTCACGGTGGTGGGAAATGTGACAAACTTCCGTGTCCAGGGACTGGACAGCTTCCAGGTGCTGAGTGCCAGCGACTACGGCAAGACCGGAGTGGCCTCTTTCGACTTGCTCTTTCCTAAGATTCAGGTTCTGGGCTTTGCCGCGGTCGATGGTTTCATCAACATCGGTGGCTTCAAGCTGCCCATCAGTCAAAATGATGTCATAAACGAGGCTCTTTTCGACCTGCGCTTCGTGGGCAGCTACAGCTTCGCCAACAGTCTGACTAACTCCAACGGACTCCGCATGGTGGACTTCCAGCAGACCATCTACCTGGCTGGCGTGGAGATGGATAATTGGAACTCCCTGTGGGACATTTCGACCAACAACTTCTGGAACCGCTGGATGAAGATTTTGGTGCCACTCGCTCTGGAGGAGATGCAGCCCAAGATAACCGACCTTCTGTACCAGAACATCCTCGTTCCGCAAGTCAACGATATGCTGGCCAATGTGAGCATGCAGGACCTGGTGAACTTCTTCGAGAATCAGGCTCAGCTCTGGGAGAATGCCAACTGCCAGGCTTAGAGGCCTCCATTGTGTCCCTTTGAGTGAAATATAATATTTAGCAAGCAACGAAACTGCGTTTGGCTCTCTAATTGGGAATGCATTACACATTCGCCGTGTGGGACGATGGGTTAATGCCAATGATGGCCTAATGATGCATCTGTTTCGCATTAAACTCACTAATGAGGCAGTCGAAGGCTGTGGGTTTGCCAAAGCGACTATTTAAACTACATTTGGATCATCAAAGGGGTAGATTAGTAACCATTTTTTACTTTAATGTTAATAAAAGTTTATGTCGGATTAAAACAAAAAACAATTGTAACCAGAACTCCTTTATTTAATTATGAAAATAATTGTATTTATTATGGTTCTTAGTTTGTTTTTTCCCAGACTTCATACTATTGAAAAAGAAAATGGTTACATTTGAATATTGAATATGCACCATATTTAAATACATTTTTAATTAAAGTGCTAAAAACATTTTTTTATAGCGTGCTCATTATTATATTTTAATATACGAATAATTGAAGCTTCTAAGCATTTGATCTCTCTACAAGAATTGTTGAATCTAGTCCTTGATTACCCTAATTTAAAGTTGCAAGTTGTAATAATTTTCCCAGAAAACTCTGCTTCTTTGCTTGCTTTATACTTTATTTAAATAATCGAACCAGGTGAGGCCTATACGCCTAGCACTTGGCATTCTCCCAGATCTGGGCCTGGGACTCGTAGTAGTTCACCAGCTCCTGCATGCTCACATTGGCCAACATATCGTTGATCTTCGGGACGAAGAAGTTCTGGTAGAGGAAGTCACTAATCTTGGGCTGGATCTGCTCCAGGGCGAATGGCACAGCGATCTTGGTCCACTGGTTCCAGAAGTTGTTGGTCGAGATGTCCCACAGAGAGTTCCAGTTGTCCAGCTCCACGCCAGCCAGGTACACAGTCTGCTGGAAGTCCACCATGCGGAGTCCTCTGGAGTTGCCCAGCTGTTGGCGAAGCTGTAACTGCCGACGAAGCGCAGATCGAAGAGGGCCTCGTTGATCACATCGTTCCGGCGGATGGGCATCTTGAAGCCTCCGATGTTGACGAAGCCATCGACCTCGGCGAAGCCCAACATCTGGATCTTGGGGAAGATCAGGTCATAGGCAGCTACTCCGGTCTTACCGTAGTCGCTGTAACTCAGCACTTGGAAGCTGTCCAGGCCCTCGATGCGCATGTTGGTGGCATTGCCCACGATCTGGAGATCGTCGTTGCCGAACTGGAACTCGTAGAAGGGAGTGCTCAGTGGGGCCAATGGGGGGATGTTGCCGTAGCCGCAGGGCATGATGCCCTTGAAGGCCTGCAGGAAGCGGGAAACCGAAGAGCTGAACTGAGCGGCGCCGGCCTGCTGAACCACCGGAGTGGCGCTGACGGCGGCCAGACCCAAGAGGGCCACGATGAGGAGCTTGAGGGAGCAGGAAGCCATGTCGATCGCTGAACTGTTGCTGAACTGTTGCTAAACTGTTCGGTGAACTGTTGGTTAATGGTTAGCTATTTAGGAGAGGCAGCTTTTATAGGGCAATCCTTATCTTTGCGGGTGGCACAAGTCGCCTGCCTTTGATGGATGGTCTATGGAGGTAATCGCACTTATCGGAGCCTTAGAGCATTGATCGCTTCTACGTGATTCACCTGTGGGGTGTCTTGTTGGGGTTTCCTTGGCCATAGTTTGACCAACCTGAGCACAGCCCGATTAAAGGCTTACGATGTGCCATGCGTACCCTTGCTGCCAACGTAGTTAAAGAATGAATATATTATTGATTGGTCTTTGCTGGTGGTCCCTCTGGAAAAGTGGCCTGATCAAAATATTTAATCTGAAAATTACGAGAAGTGGCTTTCTGTGGAATCCATCCATTTCTGTCAAGTGTCTTTGGGACATAATGAATTGGATTAATTTATACTCCAAGAAACCTAATTACCAAGAAGAACCAAGTCGTTCTGAGAAATCTTAATGGTTTTAAAACACTGTTCAACGTACCCAGTTCATTTTATAATTTTTGTTAATATTTTATAAATTTGTAATATACTTGCAGTATTGTTTGTAATATTTAGTTTAATTGTAACAATTTTTAATTTATAAGTCCAAGCTTATTGACTTTAAGTAGAAGGTATTAAAATAAGTTTAATTTTTTTTTAAGTTTATAATGTTTTATAAAAATGTATATAATATTTATAAAAGTATTTTATTATTATTTTATTATTTTATTAAGCTAAATTATTATTTTAAGATTATTTTTTTTAGATCCATTAATGTTTTTTATAATTACTTACCAGATTTATATTCATCTCCTTCAATTTTAATGTGTAACACTTTTAGCAAATTTATTAAAAACACTTCACAAAAAAAAAAACAAAATAAATTGTCAAGATCACAAACTAATTACATTTTTAACTTCAAGTCTTACGCCTTGCTTGGCTATTTTTTGTATTTTCTTAATTCTCCCGCTTTCCCTCGAAGTTTCTTTTGAAATGAGCTTGAGCAGACCAGGGGTGGAGATCAAAAGAGCAGGGGAAAGATCTTTGTTTTGATTTCTTTATTTATATCTTATAGATAAATACAATATATTTTAAAATAAATTTATTTAAATAAAGCCAATATTTTTTCAGTGTTCTGAGACTTCGAACTGATTAGGAACTGCAGATCTATCAGTAAATAAAATCAGACAACCCCTACACATTTTTAAATTTAAGGGAATTAATTATTTAAACAACAATTTGATGCATGAGGCTGTGTACTGAGATTTCTCAGAAATGCAGTTTCCAAGAATTTTCAACTTTCCAAATTCTATCGACAGAAATTGATGGGATTCTAAATTTGAAAGATTTATTTATATCGAGCCGCCTTTATTTTAGGCTCGTGTAGGCTTTCCGAAGCGCCACCAATCAATTATATATTAAATTCGGCCGTACAATCACCTCGATAAGACTCCTAAGGCGGTGTGCAGTCTGGCCCACTCACCCACCAAGGAAACCCCTGACACTCTGCTAAAAAATGACTCACCAAGAAACGATCAATGATCAATGCTTTAAGGTTTCGATTACCTCGATAGACCATCCATCAAAGGCAGGCGACTTGTGCCACCCGCAAAGATAAGGATTCTCCTATAAAAGCTGACTCTCCTCGATAGCTAACCATTAACCAACAGTTCACCAAACAATTCAGCAACCAGTTCAGCGATCGACATGGCTTCCTGCTCCCTCAAGCTCCTCATCGTGGCCCTCTTGGGTCTGGCCGCCGTCAGCGCCACTCCGGTGGTTCAGCAGGCCGGCGCCGCTCAGTTCAGCTCTTCGGTTTCCCGCTTCCTGCAGGCCTTCAAGCGCATTATGCCCTGCGGCTACGGCAACATCCCCCCATTGGCCCCACTGAGCACTCCCTTCTACGAGTTCCAGTTCGGCAACGACGATTTCCAGATCGTGGGCAATGCCACCAACATGCGCATCGAGGGCCTGGACAGCTTCCAAGTGCTGAGTTACAGCGACTACGGTAAGACCGGAGTAGCTGCCTATGACCTGATCTTCCCCAAGATCCAGATGCTGGGCTTCGCTGAGGTCGATGGCTTCATCAACATCGGAGGCTTCAAGATGCCCATCCGCCGGAACGATGTGATCAACGAGGCCCTCTTCGATCTGCGCTTCGTCGGCAGCTACAGCTTCGCCAACAGCCTGGGCAACTCCAGCGGACTCCGCATGGTGGACTTCCAGCAGACTGTGTACCTGGCTGGCGTGGAGCTGGACAACTGGAACGCTCTGTGGGACATCTCGACCAACAACTTCTGGAACAAGTGGACCAAGATCATGGTGCCATTCGCCCTGGAGCAGATCCAGCCCAAGATTAGCGACTTCCTCTACCAGAACTTTTTCGTCCCGAAGATCAACGATCTGCTAGCCAATGTGAGCATGCAGGAACTGGTGAACTACTACGAGACCCAGGCCCAGATCTTTGAGAATGGCAACTGCCAGGCCTAGAGGCCTCACCTGGTTCGATTATTTAAATAAAGTATAAAGCAAGCAAAGAAGCAGAGTTCTTGTACATTTTAGTTGGGAAGGTGTATCTTAGCACAATTAAAAAGGAAAATAACTTTAAATGTGATAGCTTAGCTTTTGGGCCAGGCCGGAAAAAAACGCTTTACTACCTTAACAGAATTGTTAAATTAAACGGGAGCAAACACTGTAACTTGGCACCTTAACTATGAATACATTACACATACGCCGCGTGGGCTGGCGGAAAGTGAAATTCAATACGTGTATAATTAAGCTAATGAGGCAGCGCTAGATGGGGCCACGGGGCGTCAGGTGTGGAGTCCATAAATCTCAATTAAAATTCAACACATTTTGTTAGTCAAAACAGGAATATAGGGGTGGAGGGATCGGACTTCGATGGCCAACTCCTTCTCCTGGCCGGGGCTTCCTTTGCCGGCGCTCTTGTAATCCGCTTAAGTAACTCAACAGGAACGGAAACCGGAAATGAAAACCATACAGTGTACAAAGCAGCAGCAAGAGAGAAAGGTGAGGCCGCCGCAGAGCACAGAAGACAGAAGGCGACTCTGGAACGTGGATGGACTGAGTTGGCTTGGGTTTGGGTATGGGTTATGGGTGGTTTTGGGTCAGGCGAGCTACTTCCGCTGCTTGTGCGATTGCTGCTTCTCGCTTTTTCCACTGCTCACAAACAGAAAGTTTCCATTTACACTTGGAAAAATTCCTTTTACTCCTTAAACCTTTAACAAGAAGAAATTATAATATCAAGGATTGATTTACAAACAAAATGGAATTATGGTAATTTCTTAAAGATACGAAAATCTATAGAAAAAGTAAAGAACTTTCATATAATTAATTTCTTTTGCAATATATTTTTTTAATATTAATTTCTTGAAAAATTATAAAGCCAATGAAACATTTTCTTTCCGTGCCGGCACTCGTATACATCGAGAATGAAAGGAGTCGGGAAGGAATCACGGCTCTTAAGCTGCACCGGAAATGAAGAACTGCTGCTCGAGTTCCAGCGACAGATTCACTGGACTCCGTCCCAGGTTGACTGGCTGACTAACTGACTAACTGACTGACTGACATATAGCCAAGATACGACCGCAGCGAATCCTCTGTAAAATGGTCAGGACAGCATTGCTGGTTACCGTTTTAAGTGCTCATAATATCTGGGCTCTATGAGCGATTTTCCGCAAAACGAAACAGGTGAAGAAGGGTGGCCCGGTGGCAAAGAGGAAGCCAGCAAACAGCAAATGGCTTTTCCACATTGCGGTTTTCCGTTCCGTTCCGTTCGCCGAACAACTCATCTGGACGACCATCTGTCCCGACTTCCGCTCCCGGCATCTAAACCGCAGCGGTGATCCCAAGTCCGCTGTGCATTAATCAATTATTCAGGTTGTGTAAAATGCATAAATTATGATCCCCCGGGGGCAAGGGACCAATCCTCGGGTCAGATGGGCTACCAAAGATATGGGCAGCGCTTCAAAACGCAGCCCGAGAAATTAAGTCGTAAATTAAAATCCTTAATGAACGCATTCTTCACGGAAAATGAGGAAAAGTGAAACCACACACAGACCTATGAAAACAATTTTCCTTTGTTTTATTCAAATTACTCTTCGCACGCAGTTGCCATTCGCTAGCGCTGATTATTTATGTATTATATTATTCCATAGAATTTCTATTGTTTTTTTTTATTATTATTGCATAATTATTCAGTAGCTCACATTAACATCAAACTGTTCATGCAAATACACACAGACGAGTGAATGCTGTGTGGCATTTTTCAATCAGCATTGTTGCAATTACTTCTCTGCTCTCCCCAGGACATCAAAAATATTTAATAATTCATTAATTAATTATTTTCTAAATGGTGCAACAATATTGACAATCAAATAAAAAAGAAATATATTGGTTTTTATAAATACGTAAGTATGTATTTTTGCATTTGCATTGCGAGTTCATTATTAAATAGATTGTTTTGCCGTGTGTTTGGTTTTTTTTTTATGTTTTGTTTGCATAATGCGCATATATGGTACATATATATGTATGTTGGTTTGTTTGTATAGAATATTAATTATTTGATGGACACGTTGGAGGCATAAGTGGGTGCTATATGTAGTGGCAAGGGATTGGGTGTATATATCGATATAACGAACCCAAATATGTATTACAATATGGTAAATATCCATACAAATGTATTAGATTAAAGCTTTTCAGAATCTAGTCCTTCATACTCCTGTTTTCTATGTTTCTTTTTTTCAGTTATGCAACTCCAACGTGCCGCCGGCCAACAATCTCATATTTATCCATTTAAATGATGCTTGCCTTTATCGGTGTGTATTTTATAACATTAAACAAACAACATTCAATCTTTCGCGTTTAGTTTTTGTATTTGATTAGTCATAGGTAGGTAGTTCTAGATTTCATATTCCGTTCGGATCCGTGGGCTAGGGTGGCTAGATCAATCAATGTTCGACTTCGTTTCACATATACTAGATGGTATTCACATATATATAATTAGATATATATATATATATATTTAGCGTTCCTGGTACTTAGGTACATGTAATACTCGTACATACGTTTTAGCGTTTTAACTATTTTTCTGTGTGTATCCTAACTTGCTTAATTTGTAGCCTAGTTTTGTATATTTCATACATTAAAATTAAACATTTATCAAATTGAATGCATCTTGGTACTAGACAAAAAACGTACAATAAAAAATAAAATGAATTCATCTCATTATCTGGGTATCTCTCTTGTGTGCAGGGCTTCTCCACTTTGCTACATATAGAATTTATGTATATAAATATGTATGCTAGTTATAAAAAGATATTTTATATAAAAACATTAAAAATTATGTTTAAATTTAGCCTGGTATTCATTTTTTCAGTGATGTTTCACTAGGTTACAAAATTCAAAAATATTTCTTCCACAGTATTGCCATTATGATGATGATTTGGGTGCAGTTGGTTGTTGGATAATTACAAAATTTGAATTTTAAGTAAGTCTTAAAACTTAATTTTTAAATAATTCTGAAATCATATACATTGTTATGTTTAAATCCATTCCAAATGCTAAAAACAATGAAAACGTTTTATCAGAAATGACTATGGGCTTGAAATAAATTTAAGCAATCTGAAATATTTTGGTGTAAACCTTTAGGCACCTTTACAATTCATTTTACAATAAAACAAGTATACAAATTCGAATATTTAATAATTAAATTCAACTTTGCTATGTTTTATAATCCATTCCAAACTGCACCGTTCGAAAATCATTGGCAACTGTGTAAACTAGTGATATTGCTGATTTTTAAGGGACATGCACACACACAGATTTTTTACGAATTAAATGCTTTAACTTACACCCCGGCTAGAGTATAAATCTTTTTTACATACATATATGCATCATATTCACATAATTCTATATAAATAATGCAACTTGCCATTCACATTTATAGTATAAATTGTAATTGCTCTAATATATTTATATATTTCTTTTAGCATATTGTATCCATTTAACCAGTTTTGTAATGCACGTTTATATAAATTAACTTCTTTATTCCATGCTCTCGCTCTCTCTCTCTCTTGATAAAAACATTCTAACAAACCTATAATACGATCGATCGGTGTTAACGTACAAATATACATATACATATATATACGCGTTATAAAAATGCATTTTAAAATATGTATGTTATGTTGTGTGTAAATTTCTGTCGAATGGTCAACATTGTTTCAATGCATTCCATAGCTGTCGCTTCGGGCGGGTCGGAAGGGGGCACTAAAAACAAATTCGAGCTAAAGTTCGCATTTTTAAAAGCCTTAGATTACAATATATATTTATATTTGCGTATTTTGTATTTCGTGTTATCCATTTATTCTTCCTAGACATATTTAGAATTTATATATATATATTTATTCTTCGTTACTAGAAGGCGGCCGCCGTCAAATGAAAGGAACCTAAATTTGTTCAACTCTCGCTCTTTGTGTTCTTGTTTTGCTTTCCATTGTTTTAGGAAATATGTTTTGTTGCGAACATGTTTTTTAGTTATTTATTAATTGATTAAATCCCAAAAATGTATCTCTAAAGTAATGTTCGATTTTTCGTTGAGGACTTTCGATTCGGACTTTGCCAATTATAGTAAGATCAATGAATGATCGGAACAACCTAATGTTAATCATGGTCTAGAATGGGTTGAAAGGTAATAAGCTATTAGTTGATTCGATAAATTATAGTTGTTAAAAGAAATTGGCTTTGCTTTTGTTAAATTTCTACTTTAAAAATTATTAAAATTGCTCTCTGCAAGACTGATATTTTGTACCTTGTATTATAATTCCGGTATTGCATTTACAAAAATAGAGAATTTATGAAATTACTTTAAAAAAATCATACAGGACTTCATCTTGTCTGTTTTTTTTTTTTTTTAACAAAATAGTTTGCTTTCTTTTCATTTATTCTTTTCTGTAATTACATAAATTACTCTCTTTACACTTAGATATTGTTTCAACTAAGGGTGTGTAATCTGCCATACAATATAATTTAAAGCTTGTCTTCGCGGATATTACAATTGGATTCTGGTTTGGAATTACATTTGCGCGTTGTTGAGCCTTCGAAATTGAGAGAATACAAAAGAGTTTACATTTCGGTTATATAAATAAATTTAATGTTTGTGCATCGTTTCAACTGTTTGCAGGAGGTCTATGTCCTTGTGTGTGTATGGTAAAGTGTGTTCCGTGTCGATTTTGTGTATTTGTTAAACAATTTCACATTTTAAAATTCGTACACTTTGTTCAGCTTAAACCCTATATAGATACTAGAACGTATGGCCTACTACACATATCAAATAGCTTACATCAAACTATTGTTTACCGCGGCTACTTGGCTATTGGTATCAAAACTTTACATTTTCCTCCATCATTTTCGTATGTTACAAAAGTGCCGAAAATGTTGTGAATATTTTCTGTGGTAGTTTGGACAATAATTCAAAGTTTTTGGATTTCTGATCCTGTTTAGGCCTCCGTTTCGGCGCCTTTGAGACGCAGGCGGGCAAAGTCCTCGAATATGATATCATCATCCTGCGCCTCGTCATCGTCTAGCTGGATGAGATTGGTGGTGGTTGGCACATCCTGTGCCGCCTGTCCGCCAGCTGCCGATCCGGCCTCTCCGCCATCGCCCAGGCTCACCAACGGCTGTCCGCCGGCCAGACTGGCCCTCGGCGATCGCTCGCCCAGCAATGGATGCTCCTCCTCTTCGGGCTTCGGATGCATCAGCGTGAACGGCAACTCGGCCACCAGGTCACCGTTCAACAGCGGTGAGCTGATCAGCAGCTTCACCTTCACCTTGTAGTGGACCATTATGCCGAGACTCTCGCGCTGGGCGGGATTCGTGATCAGTGTGCTGGACGCCAAATTGGTATCCTCATGCTTCAGCTGCCCGTCCAGGGCCAGACCCCATTTATCCTTGTTGTTCGCCAGCAGGGGGCACAGCTCGAACACCTTGGACAGGGTGAAGCCCGGCGCCACCTGGCACCCGTCCTCCGAATCGATCTCCGCCACCACCGACTTGTACTGCGCCGTCGAGAAGAGACAGATGTCGGCGAACTGGCGCACGCAGACCTTGATCTTCTTCACCGTTCGATTCGAATTGTTGGCCACATGGACGTTGACCGATATCTTTTCGCCGTGATGATACAGCTCCTTGTCCAGGCTCGCCTCCAGATGAATCTTGTTCGGCTTCATCATGAACTCCTTGCTGACCTCAATCGACGGCTGTTCGCCGGCCTTAGAGGGGGCGTACATGACCTTGCGTATGGTGAGGCGCACAGAGTTCCTCTTGTGCGGCTTGTCCTCCACATGTTCACCTAAGATGAAGGATAGAAAGCGATTAGTAATGACATTCCAAGAAGTCTCTCATAAAGCTTTTTAAAGGGGGTGTGTCACGGCATTCCCCCGACACGTTATTCGTTCAGTGCGTCACTGTTTTGAGACGAGACATGGTCCAGTGACTGAGTCACCGCAACGATCGGTCCGCATTCCATATTACGTAAAGCCGTCAAACCTGGCAAAACATAAAGATGTTTGGCAGGGCTAAAAATAGAGGGCGGCTCATGGCCAAACGATTGGGTTGCCAATTAAATGAAATGCTTTCCATTCGAAAGATCATAAATCGTGCTACGTCAAGGGGGCCCACAAACAAATTGTTTATGCCAAAAACATGGAAGCTAGGCATTAAATAAACAAATCAGCAGACGCCAGAGTCAAGTAAATAAAGGCAATGGCTGAGAAATCGTTTCTACGAATTACTTACTGAATAGAAAATCCCACATATTGTTTGGATTTTCGGTATTTTACAGTCTACAGTGACTATTAATTATGGGAAACTAGGTAAAATTAGAGTTCACAAGGGGGAAAAATAATTAGCTATTTGATAGGTGATCAATTCGAATTAATGAATTGACTTTTCCGGTTTTCTGAATCTAGATATCCCTATTTACTGAGCTTTACATTAAAAATCATTTCAAGAAAATGAATTTTAGCTTAATTAAATCGATATTCTGTTTAAGTTTTAGTTTTTAAAGTGTCTTTGAGATCGACATATAGCAGGATTTTTTGACAGTATTGATATTTTAAATTAAATGCGATTTGGAATGCAATTTCTATTTAAATCTACCCATTTACAGCTTTCCATATTTATATTTACAATAAAAATAATAATAATTATCGCCCACCAAACAAATCAGGTCAGCTTTTATCTAAATCTTTTCTATATAAACATAATGATTATAGCGAGCTAACAATATCAGCTGATAAAACCAACTAATTTATAGCCCACTAAAAAAAAGGCATGATAAAGGTTTTATCACTATAATTAGGAAATTACATGAATATTTGGTTCATGGAAAATATTTGCCTACTTTATAGGTCTTTATGATTTATTTACTCCAACAGTTATAATTAATTTTAATGGTTTCTTGGCCTTGGAATAATATATTTGTAATTTTATATTCATTCATAGTAATTTATCGTCTTGGAAAAATGCAACAAGTGTCGGCGGCGGTCGAAGCGCCTTTCCCAGATAAAAAACATTCCATTCATGTTTATTATTTACTGTATCACTGTATAAAGAAGTGCAGGCACAATATCCCTTGGATATTTATGGAATATATATGTAGATATATAGAAAAGCCCACCCAAAATGCCAATTGGCATCGCTGCTCTTTCATTATTAATCTTTTTATGGCCGCTCGCAAATTGGCCGACAGATAAGAACGGAATGCCAAGCAGAGGGGCCATAAAACCACCAAAAAATTAACGAACAAAGCAAGGCAAACCAAATAGATAGTAATGTTTACTGAATATATGTACATATGTATGCATATTATTGCGAGGGAATCGTTTTTTCCAGAGAGTAAAAATACGAGGCGACGACGGGCTGGAGGAGCCTCAACGATTTGGGGAGGTGCGCGTGCGAAACGCAAATACAATGCGCGTGTAACTTGTATTTTTGCTGAGCAGGCAACGTTTGCTATTAATTTCTTACAAAATTAATTATTATTATTGTTAATTATTGCAAAATAAAGAGCACGAAGCAAGGCAAGCGGAAAATAGAAACCCCGAAAAGCTTCCCAGAATCGATTTCAGCATTCAGCGAGTGTGGATATGGATATGGAATTAAAAAAAAAAACGAAAACAAAAAAAAAACGTCAGCAAAGTCAACTGCGGCGCCTAATTAAAACGAACAACAACAATGGGCCGCTACAGCCGAGTCGGATTCCAATTAGAAGCGTCGAATTCCAATTAGGTGGGACGCTGCGTCACCAAAGCCCAATGACATTTTTGCGATGCGCAGCCCCCCTCCGACGTAGCTGGATTAATTAACCCCGCCGTGCCCGACCGCGTGACACATGCGCTAAATTACACAAAAACCACTCACACCCATACAAATAACCCATTTACAGTCAAGCTTCCACAGGTCAAACGTCAACCAGTTCAAGCCAAGTTCAAGTAATTGTAGCCCAAAAAAAAAAAGAAATAACCTGAATGGGTGGCTACACCTCATAACCTGATTTTGTAAGCATTGTTAAAATTGGTTAAGCACCTTAATTAAGTCTCTTAAAAGCCTAAAAATAAGCCAAATATTCCCTGAAATATTTAAAATCAATCTAAACAATGAACTCCACCACAAAAGCTTGTTCTAAGCCTAAATTTATGTTAACAAATAAAATATCGAAACTAAGACAGCTTCTAGAACTATTTATAAAACTAAAAATTAAATAAAACTAAACTCAAACTTTCAAAACAATATTAACCAAATCCTTTTACTTGAATATTAAAAGTGCTTCACGAGGCTCTACTGTAAAAAGATATATGCGAAATAAACAGATACTACGTCTTTGTGTACACATAATGCACACGCCTGTATCGACGGCTGACTGCACTGGCTCGCTCATCAATGATTTTGACTTTGCCTGACCGCCCCGACATGGAAATGGACACTGACTGCTAGGGGACACACCCACCAACACCAAGACGAACAATCCGGGTACGACGACGCCGACGACGACTCACCCACAAAGGCTTTTAGCTCGTAGTCCACGCCGCAGGACTTGCCCACATCTCCGGGGGCCGGCTGCAGGGATACGGAGGCGGGGCAGTAAGGCGGCACCTCGAAGTAGAAGGGATGGGCATTGGGTCCCAGCTTTTTGATCAGCCGCTCCTGAAGCCGGGTCATAGGGCGCTCCAGCTGCATGGGCGGATAGATCTGCTCGTGGGCCAGATACAGATCCTTGCGGAACGTCAGGCCCAAAACGTCGAGGTCCTCGCGTCCATAGCGAAAGGCGGCCAGCACTTGGCCGAACACCTTGCGATCCTTGACATACTCCGGATCGATGAACACCACACCGTCAATGGGATCCACATGCGTGACATGGTCGACAAAGTCACGCTTCCCCAGGTACACGGTGATCTTGCCGTTGGAGGAGCTCTTCTTGAAGACGCGCGTCGCCTGCCTCCGTGAGCTGGCATCGCCGCCAGCCTCGTCGCCGGCGGCATTCCCACCAGCTGTCACATTTGTGCTGGAGCCATTGCTGCCAGGTGCTGCTGCTCCTCCTCCACCTCCGTTTCCCCCACTTCCAGAACTTCCGCCACCGCCTCCTCCTCCACCACCTCCGTTCGTGCTGGCGCTGAGTGTGTTCATTGGTGGTTGTGTGTGTGTGCTCCTGGAGCGTCCGCCTACTCCGTCTCAATCCTTTCGCCGCTGCTCTAGTGCTTATCCGCTCGTCGCGACGTTTTATAAATATATGTGTGCGCTGCAATTTAATTTTTTTTGTGTATACTTATTTCGGTAATTACCAACACTGAGCGGGAGGTTTTCCTACACTTGACACCGTTCAAATTAAAATACCACCGAAACGCGAAGACAATTGTGGATTTTAAAGAGTTTCACCAACGGTAACACAATCTAAATTTATAAAATAATTTTAAAAATTTATGCTGCGGCGATTTTTTTATATTTAATTTATTTCTTCTTCTCGGGATTCAGTAACGCATTTTATTGACCTAATTACGGAAGAACTTTCTGTACATTTTTCAATCGGCAAAAAACAGTCTAGTGTTAAATGACCTTCCTCATTATATAGCTAGATTCTGAGAAAAAAGAAGCTAAAAATTTAAAAAAAAAATTTGAATACTATTAAGTAAATACAAATTGATACCATTTAACCAAATTGATACCATTTAAACCATTTCATACAATTTCTTTTAAAAGTTTTGAATTTATTAAATTTCGTTATTAATTAATTTATAGCCAAAATTAGTTTATATGATTTTCAGCTAAAAAATTCGTTGGACTCAAATTATTTCCAACATTCATTTTATTAAATTGAGCAAAATGTAACTATTTCCCTACTAAGATCCCAGTTAATTATATGCAATTTTTATATTTGGTAAATTAACTCATAAATATTCAACATGTAAAAATGTCCAAATTTTTTAGTGAATTAAATCAATTTTCATGGGTTCGTAATGAATATTAATGGAAAATGTGAATTGTTCTTATTATATAAAATGTATATAACTATAGTTAAATAAAAACGAGCTCCAATATTTAATTTTAATATAAAATCATAAATAGCAATGTATTGATATATTTTTCTAAATTTGTCACAAATATATCGTGATAAAAATATTTATTTTTATTTCACAAATATCGATATATTGATAGTTCATCATCCCACGTGTTTTTCGATTTTCTTTTAACCAAGCACGCGGCGGCGACATTTTTGTGTTAAATTCACTTGATTTTGATCCGTTCGACCAGCAGAAGCATAAAAACGCAACAAAATGGCCCAAAAGAAAGCCGTAGCCGCCAAGGGCAAGAATGGAGTGGAGAAGCCAGCCAAGCGTGGAGCTAAGGCTGTGAAGCCACAGGAGGAGGAGGAGGAGCTGGTGGCCCAGTCGCCGCCAAAAAAGGGCAAGAAGCTGCCAGTCAAGGAGGTGCCACAGTCCAGCGAAGAGGACTCCGATGATGAGGAGCAGAATGGTGGCGAGGAGGAGGACAGCGACTCCCAGGTATGTGCGAGAAAAACGTGTTCCACCGTCATTGGGACTCCGGCGGCCCTATGACGCTGTTGCCATGTGCCATGTGTTTCTGTTCGCTAACATTATCTGCAGGGCTGAAATGTGTTGGAAACCAGCTTGTACACTTGATTTATTTATGTTTGCCTTATTCCTAACCTTAATTACATGTTAGTAATTGTTAATTGTACATTTTTTAGTATGTTTTCATATGTTTAATATTTGTAGTTGATAGATACAGTGCGCAGTCAGTGGCATAGCTCAAAAGACGCACATGGTTGTTAGTTTTTTTTATACAAAATTATATGGAATTATCTAAGATATATATTTTTCTTTTTTTAAGTTTCGATTTGATTTAAATTAAAATTTTGTACCTTTTTCAGGCCGAAGATGTTGGAGATTTAATTGATGACGAGGCAGAGGAAGACGACGAAGATGACAGCGATGATGATGATGATGATGAGCTGGAGCCTGGCGAGGCTTCCATCGACAACATCCAAGCCGGTGAAGATGATGACGAAGATTCCGATGACGAGGCCCCCGCGGAGGAGCCTGTTGGCAAGAAGGCCAAGGTGGAAAAGCAGGCCAATGGCGAGAAGTCAGATGCCAAGAAGGGCGGCATCCCAAAGATACGTGTGGGCAAGATTCCTCCTGGAACGCCCAAGAATCAAATCGTTTTTGCCAGTAACTTGCCGAAAGGTAAATTGATAAATTCCAAATTTATTTATTTATATATTAAAACCATTACAAAAATTATGCCGGAACTAATAATGCAATCTCTTCTTCCGCAGAATACACGCACAAGGATTTGGTTGCCCTATTCACCAAATTCGGGCCGATCTCCATTGTCAGCCGCCTGACAGACAAGACGGGCCAGAACAAAGTGATTATTGCCTTCGAAACGGCTGCTGGTGCCGAAGCTGCTCTGGCAGCCAAGGAGAAGGCTCTGACCTTGGGCGGCAATGTGGTGGCTGTGTCCCTGCTGCGCGATAGGGATGAAACCAAGGAGCGGACCGTTGTGGTGAGCCTGATTGGACCCCGTGTCACCACTGATGAGATCAAGGCCCACTTCGAGCAGATCGGTCCTGTGGATGCCGTTACCCTATCGACCAACAAGGGCAACCCAAAAGCCTTTGTGCGCTACTTGACTGTTAGCGACGCCCAGAACGCCCTTAAGCTGCACAGCACCGAGTTCTTTTCGCGCTTCATTACCGTGCGCCCACAAGTGTGCAAAGAGTATTCGGAAAAGACCCCAGAGACCACCTTGATCCTCGAGAATGTGGACAAGCACGAGTCCTACAATTCCGATGCCATTGAGAAGATATTCAAGAAGTTCGACGTGCACTTTACCGATGTAGCGTGCAGCAAGCAGGTGTTGGCCTTTGTCACCTTTAAAAAGGCGGAAGGTGCCACAAATGCCCTGGCCCAGCTCAATGGCAAGACTGTGAACAACTTGGAGTTGAAGCTGTCGCGCTTCCAGCGGACCAGCTCAGGACAAGCCACTCTGGTGACGAATCTGACCAATGGTGAGTTAAATATAACTGAAATATCATCGTAATAGGTCAAAAATAAAATAATTTCCCCGTAAATTTTCCCTTTAGAAACGACCGAAGACCAGCTGCGCGAATTGTTTAGCCAAAGCGGTGAAATTGAAAGTGTGACGATGTTGAAAAACAAGGCCGTGATCAAATTCACCTCAGATGATGCTTTCTGCAAATCTTTCCTGTTGAACGAGCACATACTCAACAACCAGCCCCTGTTTGTGGAGCCCAACTCGCTGCTGAAGCACAGATTATTTGCCAAGAAGCACAAGTTTGGCTTTGGCGGTCCCGGCGCACCCCCAGCTGGCAAGTTTACTGGCAAACCCCAAAAGTTCGGCAACAACAAGGGCAACTTTGGCAATAAACCCTTCAACAAGCGCCCTTATCAGGAGAACGGTGCCAAGCCGTTTGTGAAGCGACCCAGGTTCTAGAACCTTACAGCAACCGAAGTTGGTTTAGTCATAAGTTTATCCATTATCACGGCCACAAGATCCCCCCTTAATCCAATGCCACGTGATGCAGTGGATTTAGACTGTAAGAGCTCCCCCCCTCCCCACCACTACAAACATTTGTATGGAAATATTAATACTAGCCGTATTTTTTAAACTGTTTTTATGAACAGAAAACAAATAAACATGAGCCCACAAAATCATTTGAAGTTGTATATTATTCAATTTGAACACTGACTGTCTTGTAAGAAAGATTTTAGTATTTATTCTAAAAGATGATTCTGAGCAAAAGCCACTGTTAACTACCGATATCTCATCAACCACAAAGTGTATAATTTAAAACTGTTCTCTTGATTATTGTTGTGCTTATCAGTTACCTCTCAGTGTAGGATTGTTATGCGATTGTTGCTCTCTACTAGTTGTTATTGAAAGAGCATAAAAATGATCTGTTCAGACAGGGAAACGCAGAGATTTTCCTCTCCTGCTTGATCCTTTTAGCTTAAATAGGTTCATATTTCTTTAAATTATCTATTTTTAAACCTTTAAAATCTCAAATACCTCTTCTATTGACGATATCAACAGCTTAAGCTTATTAAGAAGCTTCGATAGATGTAAACAAAAGTGTGTTGGCACATTTGGAGATGGCCATACTTGGGGGGCGGGAACAAATTGTAAATTACCGGCACGTACCGGCTGGTAAGTAACTGAATGGGGTTATAAGTGTTTTTCTGTGTGTGTGTGTGTTTGCTGTTTTGTGGGGGGTACTCGAACCGGCGGGCCCAGGCAGCTCACTCTTACCCGCGGACAAGTGATTCATTACACTTTGCACACGATGTCGCCGGTCGAGTGATTCATGCAAGGCAGAGAGCCAGCGACGACGACGTCGCACTCCACACGCAAACATTTCATTTCTCCAGCATGGCGCTCCCATTGCACCCCATCCTCGCCAGACCCCTTTGCTGTCCTGGCCACATCGCGCCTTTGTTTCATACCATCTTGGCCATAATGCAAATGAGCAGAGGCGGCACAATGATGATGAGAAGGGGCACTGCCACTGGACTGCATTGCTGAAGTGAGGGCTTGGTTAGGTCACTGGCCATAATGAGCCCAATTCATAACGCCCTTTGAGGGTTGTCTTTGGCCCTGGCTTTAATGGCGCTGCCCAGAGGAGGTGCTCAAGACCGGACGATGAGTAATTAAAGTTTGCAGTGTAGGAGGAAGAGTTTTCAAAGCAATAGACAATTCGATGTGCTAAATTTTCAATTTAAATTAAACTTTTTTAGATGCTAAATTTAAATTAATTTGTTTTAGCTGCTAAATGTAATTTTAGCTAACTAAGATTTTTTCTAGCTGCAGTTTTTGATAAATTATCAACAATATGAATTAATTTTAAAGAAAGACTGTTTTATAATCAAGAATTTATTAAAAAAATCAACAGAATATTGTTTTAAAATTGTTTTTATTAAGTATTAGCAATATTTATCCCGATTATTTTAATTTTTGTTAATTTTTTGTTTAATTTTTGTTAACTGACAATCTAAAGTGCGAAGATCATCAAGGTTAAAAAGTAAAACCTGTGGGATAATTGGAATATAAAATCAGAGAACAAATATTTTAACTTAATCACAATCAAAAAATATATATATAAGCTCTTGAATTTGGTTTCTAAATTATTGCAAATTTGACTAGTTTGTTTTTGGTCTTTCCAATCTTCACAAAATGTTTTGAAATATGTTAAATATTATTAGTTTTTAAGTATAAATTTAATACCACCAATTTGCTGAAAAGTTGTTAAAACGCCAGTTGTATGTTTGTTTTGTTTTGTATATTTAACATTTATTAGTAATAAATTTTCTTGTAATATCTGTTAATTTCAGTTTTTGTTGTTATTTTGGTTGTTGTCACTACACGCTCACAAATATGTTCTTGTTGTCTGATATATGTATTTATGGTATAGATAGTTGTATATAGTTGTTTATTTATATGTATTTAGTTTTGTATTATTTTGTTTTTAATAATTTTGCTTGTATATGTAATTCGATAAATTATAGGTATTAGTTATTCGTTTGTTTGTATCATCATACTTTCTGCTTTCACTGTCAGTAATTGTTAATTTTTAAAGAACTTTTCCATGCAATTAAAGTGTACATATGTGTGTAAATATATATTTGTATAAAAAAGAAACGTTCCTTTGACTAAATGCAACGGAAAGTAAGTTCAGCCAGCCAACCGGAGATGAGGAGTCCAGGTCGGATCCAGATCGGTCCACAGACCCCCAAGGGCAGTATCGGTCGGTTATGAATCACTAAATCAGTCTGTCTCTGAACTTGACGATAATGGTCGGGAGCTATTTTTGTTTTTGTTTCTTTTTTGCCCATTCAAGCCAAACTAATTGCGGCCGTGAAGGTTTCATATTTTATGGATTTCGTTGGCTGCGTCTAAGTCTCTCTATTCTCATGTGGCTTTCGACTTAACTTTTCAATAGATGTAAATGTAATTATCGTAATTTAGCTTAAGCTTTAGTTAGTTGTTAGCAAATCACTACTAATAATAAGGCAAATGAAAGTGAAGGGCACTGGGGCGGGATTTTGGGCGAAACCATAACGCAAATCAACTACGAGTAACTAACTCTCTTTCTAAACTAGACAACTAGAGCTCGCTGGATACCCTTTTATGCGTTCGGGTCTTTCTATATCTCTTGTATATTTGATTTATATATATATATATATGTATGTGTATGTAGGTATAGGCAAACATTCAACTCTAGCAACTTAATCACTAAAAAAATCCTCCGTTCGGGTTTTACTTTCACAAAAGCAGGCAAAATTGGTTTCTCTCAGTATCAATAAATTCGAGCCGTTGACGCTTTGGTATCTCTCATTCCTTCCACATAAATATCAGATTTATCTATCGTCTTTGAATAAGAACTAAAAAATAAGACTTAAAATATGAAACTGAAAAAGTGAAAGTGAAACAAATCAAAAGACTATTCGTTTGTTTTTAAGTATTTTTTTGTTGTTCGTTTTTTGTTTAATTTTTAATTGGTAATATCGTTTTAAACATACAATATGTATATATAGAGAAAGGGGTGTGGTGTTTATAGAGTGGGGTGCTGGAGTTACATTAAATGTTCTGCTTATTGATGATGATGTTCTCTTCTTTGTTTTTTTTTTTCTTCGTGTGGCATAATTAACAAATTATAAAATAATAATACATTGGACCGTTGGGTCACAAAACATAGGAGAGCAAAAAAACGGATATAAAAGTAAGCCTTTAAAACAGAAAACATTCAGAGATTTATAGATTTTTTTTCTTCGTTTTTGTTGAAATTATAATAATACACTGGGTTAAGAGTTTTAATTTTTGTTTATAACCAATAAGTAAGAATGTCTGAGTGCTACAACAATTTTTGTTTTTTTTTTTGGGTGTTGTGTTTTAAGTAAACTTGGAGGAACGTATACAACATGTAGAATCCAAGGGTGCGCTGGGGAAGTACAGAGTGAAAACACATCAATTCTTCTTTGATCAGTATTTAAGGTTCTTATTAATTTTTAATTTTTTTTTGTGTTTATCTTTTTTACTGGTTAGCAGTCTACATTTTCAGCTGCGCAAATTACATACGTTGCCTTTTTCTTGGATTAGTTTTGATTCGTTTTTTTGTTTTGTTTTGTTTTTGTTTATTTTTTTGTTGTTTAGTTGTCGTTTATTTACGTTTTAGGACGCCGACTATAATAGCTACAGTTAAACTTGGATTATCATTTTCATTTATTTCTTTCTTTCCTCTGGTTCTTGCTACATGACAATTTTCGACCTTTTTCTCGAGTTTCAAAGTTCTTTTTTTTTGGAATTTATTCCATTAATGGGTTTTCTTTAAAAGTATGCATAATGACAATTGGTTTTCTCGACGCGGTTCGTTGACACAGTACAAAGATACAAAAAATTTTAGCACAACATGAGCAAAAAATAACAGAGCGTGGTGAGGAACAATTATTAAAATATAAAAAAACCTTAAATAAATGAGCGAGAGAAAACGGAGCACACGCTGTCGTAATATTTCCTTCATTTTGTAGCACAAAAGTTACCTTCGCTCAAGCTCCCTCTGGGTGTACTTTATCAACATACATTAATATATAATATAAATATATTTAGCAAGAAATATCGAAGATGTCATCGATCTCGTAAATAAATTGAATGGTTAGCAATTCACAATTTTGGTTGGCATTCTGCGTTTACTTTCCGAGTCGCCTCTGCCGGATGCATCATCATCATCAGTTCCTCTATTCTGTTCGTTTTTTTCGTTTTATGTTCTTTTTTTTTTTTTGAATTTCTCATTCGCTTCTCGTGCTAAATACTTTTGCTTAATATGTTTTATAATATTAGTAAAGTAGTTTCAGCTCTGGTTTACTTCTGGAATCTCTCTGGGCGCTACGGTCTCTAGAAATCCAGCAGGGACACTTCGGCAGCGCCAGCGGGCACTTGATCTTGAATCGGCGGCTGCTCCTGGATTTCCTGGGCCTCCTCCACCTCGTGCACACCGTTGCCATTTTGCTTAATAACTTCCTCCTCCTTGGCCTCACCATTGGTGGCTGCAGCCGGCTCAGCTGGCGGTGCAGCGGCAACCGGTGCCTTGATGGGAGTGGGTGTGGATCCCTTCAGTGGTGTCGACTTGCGCGCCTTCAGTCCAGCCGGCGATGGTTTGGCAGCTGTGGCGCTTTCTTTGGCTTTCGGTGTCAGCGGCTTTGTGGTAGCTGCTTTCAGGGGCGATGCCTTCAAAGGTGATGACTTCCTCAGAGATGCCGACGCCGTAGTGACTGTCAAGGTGGAGCTGGTGGTGGTTCCCAGTGGTCGTCGAGTGGTCGAACTACCATTGGTGGCTGTCGAATGGTTGAACTTGGGAGCCGGGCGGGCCGTAAAAGTCTTTGTGATCGTTGTGGTTGTGGTGGTGGTCGTAGTGGAGCTGCTGGTCTTGCTGCCCAATCCGTTGGTCGTCGGCTTGGTGGGGCTGCGAGCCGAGAGCGAGGTTCCATTTGTGCTAGCCACCTTGCGAACCGTGGTGGAGGTGCTGGCGGCGCGTGGTGAGGGAACCTTTGGCTTGGTCGAGGCCGCCGCTGTTGCTGTTGTCGAGGAAGCAGGCAAGCGTGGCTTGGGTGCGGGAGCCGACGAGCTGAGAGTCGATCTGGTGCTAGATGGTGCACTTGTGGTTGCCTTCCGGGCAGCTGTTCCGCTGGCTGTTCCCGATGCGGTACCATTTGTGGCCGGCTTGCGAGCCGTGGTGCTGGACGCTGGGCGTGGGGCAGCCGTAGTCCTGGCAGCACTGGCTGTCGGCTTGCTGACCGTGGTCTTGGATGCCGCAGCTGCCGGCTTGCTTACCGGAGCCGAGGCCGGTCGTGTTGTTGTGCTGCTCAAGGCTGTTCGGGACGCCAATGGCTTAGCTGCAGTTCCAGCGCTGCTACTCAATGGCTTCCGGGTGGCTGCCGTTGGCGGAGCTGCAGACGCTGGTTTGGTGGTGGCAACGGGAGCGGTGCGAGGACGAGCTGTAGTCGTCTTGGCGGTTGTGGTAGAGCTGCTTGTGGTCTTCTTGATCGCGGAGGAAGCTGCAGTACCTGCTGGCTTGGGCTTACTGGCAGCGGGTCCAGCCTTAGTTGCCGGCTTCTTGGCCTCCGGGGGACTGGGCTTGCTGTCCTTGGATTTGGTAGCAGCAGCCACAGCGGCCACGGTCACAGCAGCTGCAGCGGCAGTAGCAACAGCAGCGACTTCGGCCACGGGCACTGCCGCCTGCTCCTCATACTTTTCGCTTTCCGGAAGATCGTCCACCACCACGGGCTCGCTAGTTGGAAGCACAGCTTCTTCGGTCTGGGAAACCACGGGCTCCTCTTCAGCAGCAGCGGCAGCAACTACAGCGGCGGCAGCAGTGGTCTGTTCAACAAACTCTTTAGCCACCGGCAGCAACTGTTCCTCTGGAGCCATGAACTGTTGATCCTGTGCCACAAAGTCCCCAAGAGGTGGTAGCACTTGCTCCTCTGGAGCGGAAAACTGCTGCTCCTGTTGGGGCACAATAAAGTCATCGTTAAGTGTTGGCTGCTCCCGTGGCTGATCTTCAGTTGTCTGTAGCTGCACTTTGTCGCCCAAGTCCAAGAACTGGGCGTCGAAATCTGGCTTGGCTGTGTACTGCTCTTCCTCCACTAGCTCCTCCTGCAACTGAAATTCATTGAAGCCATTGCCAGCTGCCAGCTGTGTTTCCGGTTCGAAATGAGCGGCTGTTGGCTCATCCAACACCAAGTTTGCAGCGGGCGTAAAGGGTTGGGCAAATGGATTAATGCCCTGTTCAACGGCTGGCACTGTATCCTCATCGTGTTGAGCTTCATAGCCGGGAGCTGCATTAAAGGCAGCGTACTCCTCCAACTGCAAGAGAGACAAGGAAATGTGTGAGTAGGTTTGACTTGATGATTTTTTTTATTTGCTATATTTTAACTAGGGCCAGAAATACTCTTTTTTTTCATAAGAGCCAACACCCAAAAGCGTGATTCAAGTGTAGAACATCGTCATCATCATCATCATCACCAAACAATGACAAACAAAACAACACTTGGCCTGTGTCTGTGTCTGACCCCTCCCGGTCCTTAGCATTCATTTTGCGCCCCCCAAAAAACAACTTCTCGCTTCTGTTAAATCGATAAATGCAATGAGCCATCCCATTGAAGACATCTCCTCCTCCTCTTCCTCGTGTGTCTTCGAACACAAAATGTGGCACTGCCGTTAGCGCTGTGCGTCAGGGAAAATGTTACTTATGGCATTATTGCGTCCATGTCGTCTCGTAAAAATATCTGGCAGATGCAGCTACAAAGTATTTTCAGGCCTTTGGGTGAGAGGCCAACGAAAATAAATCAGACCCCGCAAATACACACCACACACACAACACAAGACGAATTTCCAGCTAAATAAATATGTGAAGTTACAGTGAATGTATATCAAAAGTATGCCCCATTATGAGTAAGAGGGATTATGGAGGAGTCAGCCAAGAAATTATTATATTATACAAGATTAAGGTATTAAGAATGCCCTATAAATATGTTTCCTAAAAACTAAAAAGAATTTTAGAGTAGAAAAAATATGAAAAAAAAAACAGCTTAGAGTTCAATTCAATTTGCAGAGTTCTGAATGGGGTTTTCCAGTTTAAGAAGTTTAAGAAAGTTTAAGAACTACGCAAACTTTTTGTTTAGGGACATAGAGAAAGGCTTCGCTTAAGCCTAAAAATTCTGTGAAAATGTATCTGCAAATCTGCTTTTACCAACTTGCCTAGCAAGTTCACATGTACTTTTTTCAATCAATTGCCAGACCCTCGGGCTTAAGAAAAGAGCATCCCTCAACCCTTGGTGTTGTGGATTTGGAAAATTCGGGGAAAACTAAGGGGAGTGTCGTCTGCCATTCTCCGCCTGCTCTCAACTCTGGCGATTACTCGTCTCAGATGTCGTCTGCGCATCGCATTCCCGGGGGTTGACACGCCACGGACACACTCATTACCAATGCATACAAATTATTATAATGACATCAGCAGCAGCAGCAGCAGCGACAGCGACAGCAGAACTTGTGAAAGTGAGAAAGCGGCTGGCAGGCAACATGACATTCTTGCCAACAAACAAACTAAAGCAGGGAGCCGCCAACCAACAACGATGACATGGCCAGGGCAACAAATGGAAACAGAAAAACGGAAGGGAAATCATAGTTCAGTCTGGGTTTATGGCCAAAAGGCAAGCTCTACAAGTGAAGTTTTCAAGTTCCTCTCATAATCTCATCTCAATTTTTTCAACTCTGAACCCTGAAACATAGTCTAGAATTTTGTTTACAAGTATTAATAATATTAATATTATTAATTCAGACTTAAAATTTGCACGTTTTCTATAAAATTTATTAAAATCTTTACTACTTTTCTGGATAGAGTGTTACATTTCCAATGCACCTGCTTTTTTATTGCGCTAAATCTAGATAATTGTGAGAACTATCTGTAGCAGGGTCCGGGGATCGAGATCAAAATAACTACAATCTACCTTCGAACGTTGATACAAGTGCTTATAAAGTATAAAATAAAAGTAAAAAACACTAAGAGACGCGGCACAAAGGTGGAAATAGGGGAAACGGAGAAAGAAGCGGGTCGGCAGGAAACGTGTCAGTGACTTAGTGGTGTGACTCGGCGTTACTTTTGGACTCTGCCACCGCAGGTGTCGGGCATTGGGATTGGGTATTGGGGATTGGGGACTGGGGAGGAGGACAAACGGCTGGGCGGAAAATGTAGCGTTAACATTTTTTCCGGCACTTTTCCTCTATCACGCAAAGACCGACCGACCGACCGCACAGCACAAAAGCATTGCGCTCTGAAACTCTAAAATGTCATTGACCAGTAAATGCCACCAGCCGGGGCCATTTGCCATCGGTCGGTGGCCGTTCTCCGAGTTCCCCTTTGGCTACCCTGAGTTCCCAGTGCCCAGCAGTTCGCGCAGCTCCACAGCAACACTTCACACTCCGCTCTACAGTTGGCCCTCGGATTTCCCAATTCCTTGTTCCCGCCAGTTGCTAGGTTGCCCACTTTTAGCCCACTCGCGGAATGGCTGACTTTCTTTTGCTGCACTTGCCGAAAAAAATATATATAGTTTTTATATTAATCTATTTTTTGCAGTATCAAGTCAACAAAGGTAATATTAAATTATTTAAATTTTAAGCTTAAGAACTATCGAAAAAGATTTAATAGTTTTTAAGTAAAATGCTATTGAAAATTATAACAAAATGAAAAGACAGTTTCCATTTTCTTTTAGATTGTAATTTTTAAATTGTAATAAGAACTTCTTAACCCGCTTTAAAATGTCTCTATTAACAACTAAGTGCACATTTTTTTATAGGCTTTTTTTTAGCTTTCTTTATTTCTCAAGTGTATTGCTCTGTTTTGGCCTCCACTGCGGACTCTCGGCTTGGACTGTTGCTCAAGCGTAATGGGGTTAAAAGTGAGCTGAAGCGAATAAGACAAAAAGACACAAAAAATAGAAAAAAAAAAATAAACTCGGCTTAGTCAGAGCAGAGGATTGCTGGCTTAGTTCGAGTTTGTTTTAGTTACTGACCATGACTCATCGTCGCCACCATCATTATCATCATCAGCCGATGCGGTAGTACAACATTTACCAATCAATCATGGCCAAAAAATGAGGTAATACGCGTTTTAAAATAGCTCAGTTTTAGAGCCAACCAACAGCTTCCCTTGGCTTCTCCCCCCTTTTTTTATGCAATTTATGAAAGTAGCAGCGATAATTGCTTGGAATTTTATCAGTTCCAGGGAGCAATGTTGGTGGCAAAAAGCTTTGGCCAAAAGTGCCGGCCGGTGAGTTAATTGATTGTTTTGCTTTTTGCCGGGTTTGTTTTTCCTTTTAAAAATAATATACTTGACAAATATAAATAGTATAGCTATTGCTCATGCATACAGCTTGGGTAAATCATATAGAAACACATTAATTATTGAGAGGTACAATAGGTTCTATGATTTCTATAGTATTTCTCTTCATAAAAATAAATATTCATTGCAAAGCCTTAAGAAATTTAAACAAGACTTAAACACAGCTTATTTTGATCTGAAACATTAAAAAAGAACTAAAACAAAAATATATATAAAATAAAATTTAGAAATATTAAAAAATATTAACCAAGGTGCAATATCTACAATTAATTTATATAAAACCAATGCTAATATATCAACCTCAAAGATATGTTAACTAAACAAAATTCAACAAAAAAACCTCTAGTAAAAAAGCAATCGGATTATGAATGAGATTTCACTGTAGGTTTCTCGAAATTTAAGTGTTCACTTCTCGAGCTTTATTTACAAATCATTTTGGCACTCGCAAAAAACCGGCAGTAAAAAAAACAACAACATTTGATTTGTTCAACAAATTGTGGGTGTTTGTATTGGTCAGAGAATAGAGAGACTCTGACTGACTGCTGAAAACCAAAAAAGGTAGAAAAAAAAAACAAATCGCAACGATGACATCAACAATTTCTAGTCATGCCAAAATTTTTCTTCTCCTTCTTTTTTTGGTTTAATAATTGCGAAAAGTGCGCAGCAAATGATGAAATTGCACGAAAGTTTAGAGAGAGAATCGGCGGTGAGAGTGAGAATTATTATTATTGTGGGGAATAGGCGGCAGGTAAACGAGCCAAATTAGAGAGAGCACCTTTCATTGTTGAAACAAACGAAGGAACAGCCGTGAAATAAACGCAAATATCAAGTTCAACAGATGGCGAACATTTGCATGGGAAACATCGGATGACGAGATGCGGTGTTTGCGGCGGTCGGTGGCTATAAATTCAAATAAAATTTAAATCACAGAGAATAAAGCAAGGCAATTTATAGAGAGTCGCAGATTGTTTTTTGGGGCAACTACAGGCTATACTTGATTTAAAGGTGATTTTAGAACGGAAATCTGGCTGAAATTTATAGAAACAAAAATGTTATATTTGTATTTCCTTCCTTTCTACTACTTTCACGCTTTCCCTGCAACCTAAACCTTGAAGATTCTTTTCTGTATCAAATGAGAGAAGTTTTTTTTTAAACTTTGCTCTAAGAGTTCGAAAGGAAAACAATTACAACTCTTTTGCTTTTCTTTTTAGTAACAAAAACCATACAAATTTATGACTTTAGCCTAATGTACGAAGATCTCCAACTGCTCAAATGAAGTCTGTATATAATTCATATGATTCACTTTAGGCAGTTTGGACTGTCTGACAAATCACTTGGTATTTGACTCACTGTCGCCGTTCTTTTTCTTTTCGACATTTCGACGTTCGACATGTCTCTTGATGGCTCGTTAGAAACCCAAAAGGGGAACGAGTGAGTCGGGTACAGTGGCCATTGGATTGAAGGTACACATACATAGGAGAGATCCAGAGATTCGGAGATCCGGGGAGGAGGCAGACTGACTTGGTGGTGGCCATTAGGCCTCTGGACAAAAATGGAATGCAATTGACAATCGACGACTGTTTTTGGCCAAAGGCACAAAGTGATTATAATAATGGCACATAACAATCAAATAGCTAAATGTTCCATTATGCGTAAAGCTTAACGATGGGTGGAACAGTCTCGGTATTTTTCAATAAGTCTGATGATCCAAGCGTACGACGATGATGATGATGATACTGAGGGTTTGCACTGGGAATAATGACTACCAAAGGAATTCATCTTAAAGGAATGGGTTTCTAAATAAATTACTATATGAATATAGTTTAGATTTTCTATTAAATCTTTTACAACTTTCATAGAATCTTTATAAGATATTAATAACATTTTGTTCTTATTTTATCCAAGTGTAGCTTCCCCTAGAAAACGAAAGATATGGATAAGGGAATACGGGGATCCGGTGGCGGAACCAAACTTTCAAATACAATGCCAAATAAAGCGAGAAAGACCTCTCTGCATTTTTATTAAACCTCCAAGCGTGTGTGCGTTAATTTATATATATTTTTTTTTCTGTATTTTTTTTTTTGCCAGTGCGTGTAGTCATGTGTTGCGTTTGCTTGTTGCTCTTTTGGGGCTGCGGCGGCGTCTATGTAATTTCTATTTTTAAACCGGCGAAAATGTTGACAAATCGCAAGGAAAATGAAAAAGAGCCACAGAAGTTTGCTCTGTGGGCAAATAGCGGATGCTCATGCAAATCGTAAAATGAGTCAGAGTTTTCCCCTGACTTTCTTGCATTACATTTGAAGTGAAATTTTCAGCTATGAAAGATATATTTATAATACGAAAAATATTAAACTAAAACTATAAAAAATGTATATTGTTTAAAGTTTAAATGCAGAACTTTAAAAAGTATCTTTAAATGAGAAAGTTAAGATAATAAAAAAAAAGAAAATATTATAAAGATCTAATTTCCCAATAATTTTAATATTAAATTTGCCTAAAGTTGTTCCTAAAATTTAATAAAACCAAAATTTCCTCTAAAATGTACTTCACCATTTTAAAAGAAGTTTTGGTTTTATTAAATTTTAGCAACATGAATACCATTTTTAGGCAAATTTAATATTAAAATTAATGAGAAATTATATCTTTATATTTTCTTTTATATTATTATCTTAACTTACTCATTTAAAGATACTTTTTAAAGTTCTGCTGCTTCAAAATCCCATATGCTAACTACTCAATATACCTTCTATCTTTATGCTTTCATAGATACATCTATGGTATAGTAGCTCCTCTGGCTGGCCAGTGGATCCATCGTGTGGGTCTCTGCCTGGTTAACTGTGCCGCGGCAATTATGATGAGCAATAAATGTTGAAATCGTTTGGCAAGCAGACAGATAGACAGACATTCATTCAGGCACAGAAAAGGTGCAGCGCACATGCACATGCAACGGCAGCAACACGCAACATGTTGCCGGCATACGAGCATAGATATATAATAGAATATAGACCCACGATGCATGATGCACGTTGCACGTTGCACGGCTTTTGATGGTGATTATCCTATTGTGTATCTTGGCTTTGTGGCTTTGCAGGGGTTGCCCCTGCCGCACATCATTAATCTCCAATGGTGATTAATTGAAATGGTTGGATATTTTCATCATTCCTGTTTCTATAAAAGAGCTGCAATTGCACCGAGGGGGTTCAAGTCGTTTCCCTAACTTCTATTTTACCAATTTTGGAGTTACTTTCAAGAACCTAGACTTTAATCTTTTTTTAAATTCAATATAAAAGTAAACCCAACCTTGCCAAGTTCTGCACTCTCATTAAGAAATAATCCACCTCAGTTTATGAATTCTTTTCTTTTGTTTTCAGATCTCGTTTTCCTCTGAGTAATCAACATTTTCTTGTTCTTTTTTTTTGTTCTGCTAAAGATATATATTTTTTTTTCTGGCTCGCAGCAATCAAATGAAATTCCGCTTAGTCAGCATCCGAAAAATGTCAATGAGCGTTGGTGAACTGGTGGAAAGTGGGCGTGGCTGGCCGCCGCCCGTCATAAATATAATTTCGACAATTAGCGATACTTGGTCGGACGCCAACTCAACCCAGACCGGCTCACAACTGAGACTCAATGAATTATAGCGCTGGCATAAATATCAGAAGGAAAAAAATTAATAAACCACCAAACAAAGCAAAAAAAAAAAATGAAAAGAGAACGAACCGCAAAAGAAAAAAATAAAATAAAAGAACTAGACACAGCGCAAATTGTGTAGGAAAACCGGCAAACGGCCGTGGCAACATTTTCGCAAGCCAGACGAAAAGAAAGAAAAAACAATTCAAGAAAAAGTAAAGCCAAGGGAGAAGGGGGGATGGATGCCACAGACGACGAGACAGTTAAGACAGCAGCAGCAGCAGCAACCGAAAAATTTTGCGAAACCAAGTTGCAAATGATAATGAGCTTATGGCCAAGATGATCAAGATGCTGAAAATCCACTGAGAAAATAATGTATCTCCTGGAAAGCCAGTAAATTTAGCAGTTTTTCTGATTTCATATTGCTTCGAAATAGGCAAATATAATCCTTTAAATACATTTCTTTCATGGGCTACACCATCTTGTTTAATGGTTTATGAATTATAAACAAAAAGCTGTTTGTTTTTGTGTAGTTTTTGATAGTAAAATAATGACTATATTCAGATAAAAACTATCTATATTCTGAATTTCAAAGAAAATTTTAGTATACAAGCCTTCAAATGCCCTTTAAACTTCACCTTTACGAGCCTCTTCTCAAGGCTGTTTGTGGTAATTAAAATATTCCCTCCATTCCCACTTATTTACGAGGTATCGTTAGACAACCGAAACATGGCAAAAATGTAAGCGAACATAAATAAAAATAGTAACAAAAAAAAAACGTATGGAAATGTTAAAGAATAGAAAGTTAATTATGTTTTAAAATTCTTGTTTTATGTTTTTCCGCTTATTGCTTTTGTACTTTGGAGAGTTCCCAAGTTCCAGGAGTAGAGCCCAACGCGACGTTGCCTCGAGGTTGATGGCGCGCGATGATGATGAAGTTGGGAAAGAATCGCACTGAGGCCATGTTCTGGGTCTGTGGTTTCGGGGCTGAGCTGATGCCATTCTCCACACTCGTCGCAAAAGGGGGCCGGGGGAGAAGAAGGAAAATTTTTGTGAAAGGCTTGTCCAAAATAAATATGAGAAAATCGCAATTTTCGCTCTTCTCTTTTTCTTTTTGTAATTTGCTTAGGAAACCGCAAAAACAAAATGTTCAGGCATAAATTTTATTACAAGAAACTCATTTTGGATTTATAAAAAGGAGAGAAAATTCAAAAAAAATAATACAAAAAAAGAGCTGTGAGACAAACATCGGATTACAGACATAAGGAGATGGGAATATGGAAAAGATATGTAAACACGACTTTTGGGGGAAAACTGTCTGTGAAAATAAAACTGAAGTTTGTATTTCATTCACTTGAAACCCAAATGCTAAGCAATAAATTAAGATAAAATTTGCTACAAAATAATAAAAAATTTATATTGAAAAAGGGTGTGGACTTTAAATTAGTTTTGTTTTCCACTCAATTTTATCTCTTTTCCATGGAAAGCCAAGTGCCTTACATTATTCCATTTAATTTTCCCAATGCTATTATCGATGATCAATCTGTTCAGAGTTCCATTCGCTGGGTTGGTTCTTGGCCAAGTGAAAGGCTTTGGGATTGGCCTATCTCTCTCTCTCGCTGTGTTTATTAGTTTGCCCCAGAGTAGCTCATAAATCCATTTGGTTAAATGTGATAAAGATGCATAGCAAAAGATATAGCGTTCCATTTGGCGGAATTAAAGCGGAGAGAAAATAAAGGAAAAATGCCAGCCGCATTGCATTTTCTTTATTATTGCGCCGACATGAAACAGATTTAGCATTTTCTTATGATTTTGTTTTTGTTTCTGTGGTGTTTCTTTTGCTCTTGTGAAAGTATTCAACAAGACCAAGAACGAACCGAAAAGATACAATTACAAAGCGAGATACAGATAGCTGGCAACCGCACTGCAGTCGGGGATAGATACATTAGAATGGAGCCGCAGCCATGAAATTGACTGGCTTTGTTGGCCAACACTCCAACTCGGACTTCAAGTCCAAGTCTCTGGCCATAAAACGAACGAAAACCCCTATTAACAATCAAAACGGTAACCTGCACGATGGACGCTGCTATATATACGTATATATATAGAAGACAGTCAAAGAATGAAGGAAAATCCGAGTCAAACTAGCAAATTCATAATAGTGCAAAATATGAGATAGAAAAATAAGAATCAACGGCCGACTGGCGAGTGAGCGAGCACTGGCCAAAAGAAATTGTTAATAGCGCAAATGGTAATAAAACACCTGGCCAACTCTGCACACGAACATTGCTGCCTTGGTTTTGCTTCGGTTTGGCAATTGGAAAAAGAAGCAGCCAACAGCCCGCAGCAAAATGGCCAAGAGCAACGCTCCCTTGCCACCTTTTCTTATTTTTTTTTTAATTTTATGAGTTCTTTAGCATTGGCCCCCAACTCTAGGCAAGGCAAGGCAAAAAGCCTTGTGGCTAATGGCCAAAGTATAGCAGTGTATAGCTTCACACTGCCGGGGAAAATGGGAGGGAAAAACGCTATCATCTTTTAACAATTCGAAAAAAGGTAACTCTCTTGGCCACACTCGAGGGAAAAAAGGAGGCCAAAAAAAGGTTTTGGTTTTCAATTTAAATAAAATACTAAAATATTTGTAACATAAATTAATAGCAATTAATTCACTAAATATTAAAATAATTCAGTGTTCAATTAAATCTTGCTCCTGTGTCAAATTCAAACCAAACAAATGAGTTTCTGTCATTAAATTTGACTTATTCCCTGCTCACTTTTTTCTTATATTTTTTGCTATGATTAATTAAAGTAAATTGACCTGCAGGTTGAGCCCAAAAGCAGTCATAGTCAACCGGTTCGCTGTTCTCGGAATTTATTTTGCACAATTTTCTTTTATGACAAACACGATCATCATTCCCCTCCTTCGGGCTACAAGACATTCATTTTCCCCCCACTTATGACTAAAGCTTATAGAGGCCTTTCTTTATTTCAACTATCTTTTGGATTGCCTCGACTTGTGTGGCATTAGGAGATAAATTCCAGTTGATTATTTAAACTATTAATAGAAGTTTGCCCATCGGTTTGGTCTTTTTTATTATGTCATTTTTGTGCGTTATTATCGGGAGCATATTTATGGGATTTCAAGTGTGATTAATGGACAAAAAACTGACTGATAAGACAATAAAATGCAAGTCTATATAAATATTAAATAAATCGGAAGAGAATACTATAGGCAGTGAATAAATTTAATAATTTAAAATTCTTTATAAGATATATTTTGCAGTGCAAAAACTATTTCTAGCTTCCGTTTTCATGTTACGAAAATTATTATGATTTCCAGCTAAATTTAACCAGTTTTATGGCCATTTAGCCCCCGTTTTTCCACCTTCGTCAGGTAATAGTTGTCACCAAAACGGTTATGTCTTGTTAGACATTCATTAAATCTCCATCGAGAGCGGATGGCTGGCACTTAAATGACAAATAGGTTCGGTAACTCGTGTGGCAAGGAGAACATCAATCTTGGGGATAGTTTTCGAGGGGCTAAAGTGGAGTTGATAGTTTAGCCTCCTTCTGGAAATGTCTTTCAATTAACAGCACTTTTTTTTGGAATTTTTTCAGAAGCTACTAGTGGTGGTGGTGGTGTTGTAGTGACACACCCCAAGGCATGGGTTCGTGCCAAACGGCCCACCACTTCCACTTCCACCACATCCCAGCAACGATTAAACTCTATTTTTATGCCAGGAGGGGAGACGACGATGCCTTCTGCTTTCAGCCTGCTTCCTCCTCCATAAGCCATCAACTACTACAACTAGTCCCCCGTTTCCAGCACCCAAGCCGCCCAATCCATCCCAGAATCCATCCATCGCAGCGCTCCAGGGGCCAAAACATGCTAAGCGACATCTTGTCTCCCGTTGTTTCTTCTCGTTTCTTTTTTGTTGAATAATTATTTTCTGTACGCGAATTTCTGTGTGTGGTGTACGAAAAGCTATTGAACTTGGCACTTGGCAGAGGATTTTTGCATTTTTACATTTTTATAAATACACACACTGACCAGGCGGCAGGCAGCAGGCAGCAGGCAGCAGGCAGAGGATGTGGATGAGGAAGTCAGCCGAGCGTTGGATCTCAACAAAAGTGCAGAGCGCTCATAAGTGTCGTTTGTTCGTTTACAGTGGCGGTAGAAAATTTATAATTTAAATCAGATCTAATTCTTAATGATGGAATTTTAAGTATTTTATAAAAATATTAAAATATTATAATTAATTAAATATTTTAAAAGTGGAAATAACTCTTGCCAGCATCGTATATTTATCATCAGTAATATATTAACGTTTCAGTGCTAATAGAAGAGTAAATATTGGCTTATTAAGCTACCAATTAGTGGCAATTTTGTCTTAAAAACATTATTTTAAATAATATAAATCTTCCTATCTTGCTCTCCTCAACTGTATTTGCTCAAAAAAAAAATATATATATGTATTTGGCAAGAAATGTAAATTTAGATAACGCACATATAGCGGCCAAAGACCGCATGAGATATTATATCTGCAAGATACAAGCGGAGGAGCTGCTGCTGCTGCTGCTGCTCACCACGATGATGCTGAAAGCATTTTCTTTTGAACTCGAAATGTAAAATGCTGCAATTAATCGTCAAGACTCAGTCTCAGTCTGCCAGAGTTTGGCCCTGGACCCAGGGAACTCCTTCCTCCACTCTCTGTCTGTTTCCAGGTTGGATGGCGGGGATTGGATTGGCAAAGCGTTGTCAAGTGCTCCTCCGTGCTGCCTTTTTGGCAATCAACTCCACTTCAAGTCAACCCACACAGCAGCAGCAGCAGCAGCACTCATATTGCAGCAAGATTTCTTGTCTCGGCCTGCAATTGTTCTGCTTTTTGGCTTTTTGGGGCCTCATCGTCGCTGCTGAGAAACCGCAAAATGAAACGAGTTTCGGCTCAGATACACCATCCAAAGTGCACAGCACAGATACAAAAACAAAGGAAAGGCACACAATTATGGTCAGAATAATAGCGTTGATTAAACAAATTGCCAGAGAGTCTTAAGAAAGTATAAAAAAAGAGCCAACCCACTATTTTATATAGATAAAATTTATAAAAATCATAAACTGTATAATCCCATACATATTTTTAGCTTTTCTCAAAATTGTTTAGTTTTTAATATATTTAATTTCTTATAACTTGATGAATGCTAAAATAATAATTAACATATTTGAATTGTAAATTTGTTTTTAATTAAAAGTTGCCATATTTTCCTAAATATAAAATTGATGAAAAACAATATTTTGTTTTTCGAAATAAGGCACTTTTTAAAACATTAAATTTCTTGCAAACTTACAAAATACTTAGCATTTGATTTATAAATTCAAAAAGCCCTATTTTCCTAGCACTATTTGTTGTGTTTTTTTTCAAAATAAGGTACTTTTTACCACATTTAAATTTTGTTAATTTACTAAGAATTTATTAAAAAATAAACCCATTTGATTTATAAATTCCCAAAATTTGTATCTACCAAAAGCTAGTTATTTAATTAACACCTAAAATCTATGTTCAAATATTATTTACTTTTCTGGGACTGCTCCGAAGAAGTACTTTAAATCTACATATATATTTTTTTAATATATATTTTTTTGGGGCGTCTATCCTATGTGTGTGATATGGCCAAAGGTGGGTAGTTCGTATCTAACTATCTGCATCTCTAAGCACTTGTCCTGTGTGGGCAGACGCGTCGCGTAGGCCGAGCAGCCGGCACAGTAACAGGGAAAATAAGACCATAGCCCGTCAATGGCAATTGCATTCCCATAGCCATCGAGTGGCGCCTACTAAAAAATGAAACTAAAATACGAAAAAAAAAAAATATTACAATCTCCCCCCTCTGTGTGGATGAACTAAATTACCCGCAAACACACAAAAAATATATAAAAAAAAAACAGCAGTGGAGTGAAGAAGCGAGCAGCAATTTTAATTGAGTTAATAATCTTAATGGATTTTCAGACTTAATTATAGCCTAAGCTGTAAGTCAGCTCTTTCTCTCTATATCTCTCTCTTAAGTTGCAAAAAACTGGAGCCAGGGCTTCCAGTTGGTTTTCTCTAGGCTTTTAGACGTTTTGTAAGGCAGGCCATAAATCGTTGTTTGGCTTTTACAGCCACTTACTCTGGGCCAACATTGATTTTTATTGAAAAAACTATAATTATTTGGCGAGATATTTTGTGGTACTAAAAGTTTACTTTTTAATGTTTTTAATAATTTAAAAAGAAAATTCGAAAAAGGTATTGAAATTATTTGAAGATATTTCAAATATGTTTAATTTTTCATGTAGAATTTTCGTGAATTGTTTTAAAAAAAAATGTAAAAATATTTTTAAAATCCTACAAAAGTCTTCTCTTTATTAACTCATAAATTATTTAATTTATTTCATTTTAGAATTCATAAAAGAATTTTAAAGAAATTATTTAAGAACTCCCTTAAATTTTTGTAAAGTTACAATTAAAATAATTCTTATTTATCCAGGGTTCTCTGTATAGTAAAAATTGTATAATAGATCTTAATGTTATACCCTCACGTAATAGTTAGTTACATATATTTCCCAATTTCTGCGAATTAAACCCTTTTTACAGCCGCCACGAGCTGAGGGGTCAGGGCCTACGAGTTGAACGAATAAAACCTCTGAAAATTTTCAACAAACACTCAGTTTTTATATACACATAATTTTCTGGAGGTCGCTTAGTCATACACACACAGACATTTGATACACTTTTTCTGCTGTTTTAAATTACAAATTCCCTCAATTACGGACAGCGGGCAGCAAAAACAATAATAACAAATACTATAAGAGCAAAAAAGATGTATAATAATGCGGTCTGGCTGGAGACCAGTTATCATTCCATCTAACACAATGATACAATGACATTTGTATATGTAAATTGTATAAATTTTAATTAAACCAAAAAGGTTTCAACAAATGTCATGCGAATTGTGTGAACCAGCGAAAGTTGCCTCAACAATACAATTTGTATTTGAGTTTGGAAACTGAATTCGTAATTTGTTTTTAGTTCCAAACTGAGAGCTTACATTTTCTCTGCCAGTTTTCCTCTGGGAAACTGAGTCATAACCTGCACGCGTGAACTAATTTGCGCATTTATTTATCAGTTCAGTTGTTTTGTCTGTGCAATCCCTCTGTTTATGGATTTTAATCATCTGATTAGAGGCTGGCGCCTCTGATAATGTGCGAATTTAAAAATAGAGCCTGTGGCATGATCGATGTGACATGGTTCAAAGTGCAGTGAGTGTTGGAATGCAATGTAATGCCTTGGGCACTAATACAGAAATTTATAGTTGATAGCCGACAATTTTCATTGCTCAGTTAATATTTATTTATTTTTGGAACATTCTCCTCTCTCCATCGAATGTTAAATTATCATAATTTGTATCTGTGACTGCCGCTGGCTTCTATCATCTGCTAATTAACAGACAATCATCGTTTGTATCTGTCAATAAATCAATCAAAAATTACAACTTAATGACCACTTGACCACACACACACACGCACAACCACTTGAAAACCAAGCACTGTGCCTAATTGTGTGTTTTTGATAAAAACTATTGTTGTTTCCGTGTTTCTTTGACGTTTGTTTTACTTTTTGATTTGTTTACAACATTAGTGTTGTTGTTGTCGGTGGTGACAAGCTGTCTGCTACGCTCATTTTGTTGTTTCTTATTGTTGACATTTATAAACAGTAATAATAATTGGTATGCGGCACGAAACGGAATCGAATCAAAGCAAAGAAAAACGAATGAATGCAGGGGTCAACCGAAAGAGAGAGAAATAGCAGAAAGAAAGGGGAACAAGGCAGAGAGGACTAGCCAAAACGGATTGCAAAAGGAGACAAGCGGCACAAATCACTTTGATACATAAATATGTACATATGTAAGTATAATATGCAAGGAAGAGCAAAGAGTGGGAAATAAGCAGTGCAACACAAAGAAAAAGTTAAGTTGCAGGGCGTAAATTATACACAAAACAAAACTCCCACAGGAAGTGCCGATAACAACAACAATGGGTCAGCCGAGGCAAATGCAAAGCAGACATTGGGAAAGAGAGAAAGAGAGAGAGACCGGGAAGAGAAAGGGGAAAATTAACAACAAAAAAATCATAAAAAATCGTATACACATGCAAGCGAAAAACCGTATATGACCCAATTAAATGAACCCAAAGTTATTGCTGTCTCGCTCCTTCTCTTTCTGGTGCAGCTGTTGGCTGTTATTGTTGTTGTAATTATGAAAGCGTGTCTGTGCTTCTGGTGTTTGCTGGTATATATATATGTGTGTGTGTGCATTGGAGCCGGAGAATTTGCAACCAAGCGAAAAGGTTGCCAACTCTTGCCGCAGTTGGCAACGCCATTTACTGTTACCCATTTGTTGTTGGTGTTGCTGGTCATGCAGATTGCAGACAGAAACGGAGAGAGAGAGAGAGAGAGAGAGGACGAAGAGAACCCAAGTCGAGTACATACAAGAAAATGTGCATTTGACCGCAACTAACTGAAGTCCCAATTGGAACGGATATCGAACTCCAACTAGATACTTCAAAAAGAAATTGGTACCGTTTTTGTCCTTAAAAAAATCAGAAAATGGTTTAGAAGATTGTTTTATAATTGTTAAAAATTAAGCTCAAATGTATTAATATTTTTCAAATTATAATACTAAATTTTATAGCTTTTTTAATGTTTTGCTCCCCCCACAGAAAAAAAACACCCCGAAATATCCATTTTAGTTGTCCAAAAAGGTCAACAATTTAAAGTGGCCAAAACCAAATAAGACAATAAAATGTAAACTACCCCCTTGTGGACCTCCCTTAATTATTTGAAAATGGAATTTAAAGCACAGAAAACCCAGTGGAAACCACCCACACCCCGGGATAACGCCGGGACCTTAACACCACCAACGACTCCGGGCAATGGGAAAGCACTTGCGTGTCCTGTTGAGTGTAAAAATTGAGTGGCAGTCGACCCGCAACCAAGCACACGACGGACCCCACCCGAATGCAGCCAACACAAAGCGAGCGAGGAGGCGGAGGTGGTGGACAGGAACGAGGGCGAGGACATGACCGAGACAGATGGAGAGCAGGAGCAGGAGCAAGGCAAAAAGGAGCGCAGAAGCAGCGACGCCGACAGCGACGCGTGAGCAGGTCGAGGGAACACACCCCAGAATAAAAATGCATTATAAAGTGGAGCCTCAATTTAAGGGAAAATTATTTAAAAAAAATATAACGAAATTATAAGAAAAGATTTTATATCACAGGCCAAGATTTTTAATTTTTCAAAGCTTTCAAAATTTCGAATTTATTTGCCAAATAAATTCTGCAGCTGAAAACCCTACAAATGGAAATAAAAGCAAAAAGAAAGCTATAAAAATGTAATTAAGTCATTAAAATAATCTTATCCCGCTCCATATATGCACACAAACATTTTAATTAAAATATTAAAAACCCCCGGAAGTCACCAACACATTTCACTTTCACACTCGAGGTTTAACAGAAGGACAGCGCACTGTAAGGGAGATGACAGAGAAGCGGAGAGAGAGGACAGAGGCAGCGAGAGGAGAAAATGCACATGTCAGGAGTAGAGACAAAGGAGTGGTATACCAACAAATTTAATGATTTCTCCTTTTACCGCCCGGCCTGGCCAGGTGAGAAGCAAGGACAACAGGGCAACAAAACGGGGCAGGAAGCGAGGCAGGAAAAATTAACACACACACGCACTGCCATTCGGGGTTGCAGATGACGAGTGCATAATGATGACTTTTGGCACTTTGAATGAGTCATCTCCGTTCCCCCGAGAATTTCTATATTGGAAATTGACAGCTCACCTGGGAAGGAGCTCCGACCGAGAGGGGCTCAAAGGGATGGGTGGTATCCGGTTCCAATTGATGCTCCACAGCAGGCTCCTGCCTGGATTCCAGCTCCAAATCCTGCTCCTTAACAAATTCTGCCTCGATTTCCACGCTCTTCGGCTCGTCCTCAAGCAGCTCCTTGGTGTCCTCGACCAGATGCTTCTCCTCGGTGGACGAGAGCGGCGATGGTGTGATGTCCACAATGTCGGCCTGCTGCGATTCCAGCTCCAACTTGGCCACCGGCTCCTGGGCCTCGGGACTGAACATCGGTGCACTGGTGTCCAGCAGCAGGCTTTGCTCGGCAAAGGGATCGGAGGTGTCAGCCGGCTGCTGATGTAGCGGCTCCTCAAGCTCCTGCTCCTGCTCTTGCTCCTTTTGGGCCTCCAGAGATGTGTGTTCCAAATAGAAGGAGGCCTGCATGGGATCCTCGCCAGCGCCGCCAAAGAAGGGCGGCTGGTGTCGGACCTGCTGGAACTCTTGCTGGAACTGCAGCTCCTCGGTGGAGGGAGACTGCGATACATGTTCCTTCTCCTCCACATGCAGCAGCTCCTTCTCGTCGCCGATCTGCTCGGGCAGCGGCTGAACAGAGTTTAGGATATCCTCAATGGAGGCGTTGTGATCGGCGTAGATCGATTGCTTCATGACGTCCTCGTCAGCGGGCAGCTGATCCAGTGATACGTCCAGATCCACACAAGTCTCCGGTCCATGGTCGAGCGTATCAACTGGACCCCCATTGCCTGCTCCGTTGAGCAGCTGCTGCTCGAGATTGCCGGCCCCAAAGATGTCCGATTCCTGCTCCAGTTCGTGTGGTCGCTTGTCCGCCTCGATGTCGAACTCCATTTCATCAGGCACGGCGATAGCATCCATGTTTTCGCGGGCGGACCCCTTGCGCGGACTCTCGGCAACCAAATCGTCCAGCGGAGCCAGCAGCTGGCGGGGATTCAGACCCAGCATGGCCTCCTCGCCGGCATTGTTGGGCAATGGCGACGATGGCTGCGAACCAAAGCTGGGCACAAAGGCTACTGCATTGGGATTCAGCTGCGAGTGACTTTCCTCGTGACTCTCAGCGGGTTCGGCGTTTTCCTTATCGTCGAAAGCTTCGAAGAGCAGTTCCTGGGCACTAGCAGCTGGCTGTGGCGCCAGCTCCTGCTCTGCCTCCTCCTGGTTGTTCTCGCTGAGGCTGCTGGTGCCGTAAGTAGTGGCCACCGAGCTGGCCTCGTCCTCGTCCTCCTGCTGCAATTGCTGCTGCTGCTCTGGCGCCAGCTCAATCTGCTGTTGTTGCTGCTGCTGCTGCTCCTCCTCCTCCTCCTGATGCTGTAGCACCTCGCCCGTGGATGTGGTGGTGTTGGAGTTGGTCGAAAGGTCGCCGTCGTGCTTGATTACCTCAACGTCCTCCTCTTCATAGACCAGATTGAGACCAGCAGCGGCGGCGGCAGCGGCAGCAGCCAGGCCGTTGCCCAAGCCATTGCCGTGGATGAGGTCATCCTGTCCAAAGCCATTGCCAGTGTCCGAGGGATGCTGCTCCTGCTGCTGCAGCTTCTCGGTCTGCTGCACCTCGTGTATGTACTTCCACTCCTCGTCCTCGTCGCCATCGCCGTCCCGCTCGGACTTCGGAGCGGCAGAGAGGTCGCCGCCGGCGGGATCCGCCAGAGTATGCAGCAAATGGTTCTCGCCGGCGCCGCCGGATATCTGCAGGCTCTCCGCCAGGCGGTTCTGCAAGTAGTTGTCCTCGTGCTGCTCCATGCTCCTGCTACCTTGCTGGACTCGGATTAGCTGTTCTTTTCTGGAGATGATTCACACGCCACTGCGTTATATCGCTTCCTCGCGTCTCTTCTTTCTTTTTTTGGCGTTGCTTTTCTTGCAGATTTTCGCTCGCACACACGCACACGACAGGCACGCCGCCACACACACGGAGACTGTGGACTCGACTCGTTCACACACACACTGGCACAGGCACGGGGGCAGAGAGCGGCGAAAGAGGGACGCAGAGCATTCGCCGAGAGTCACGAATTCCTTTTCGCTTGCCTGTTCTTCCTTGCACACTCTTTTTTTTATGTTTAATTCGATCTCGCAATGCACACACTCACAGCTTGCCGCGTTTGTCAGTTTGCCTTTTTTCCCAGTTTTTCTCTCGCTCTCCGCTAGCAGTAGACTTTGCCGGTTTCGGGTTTTGAATCGTTTTGCCGTTTTGAATAGTTTTGCCTGATTTTAGCTTTAGTCATAACCCATCGAACATCGATGTTTTTACCGATGTTTTTGTTGATATCGATGTTTTGTCGATGTTTTAGTTGATATCGATGATATGAATCGATGTTTTTACCATCACTAGGAGCACAAGCAAACCGGTTCGGAGTTCATGCTTTCTTTTCCCGGTTCGGACTATTTATTTACTTTTTATTTACTATTTATTTTTTTTACAATTGAACAATATGTTAAAAATATTGTTTAAAAGTTTCACATCGATCATATATTAACAAAGTTGTAGATAATTACTAATTTCACAGGTACTCACGTGGTTTTTTAAAAAATGTTTTCTTAATGTATTTTTTTTTAACAATTTATCTTCCTTTTTAGTAAAAAATCTACCTTTGACCTCAAGTCGGCTTGGGAGATTCTTTCCAATTCCTGAATCTGTAAACGTTTCTTAATAAATAAATACGAATAAAATTTTTTAAATATATTGTGCTACTTAATGGCATTTAAATAATAACCCTAACCATTATCCGTTGCGCCACAAAAATTTTTGAAAAACGGCAATTTTTCCACCGAATTAGCCTTATCCCCGAAATATTCCCAAAAATAATACTAATATAGAGTATAGTATTGGACTAATAAATAAATCATTGTCTAAAGTCATCTACTTGAAATCTGCAAAAATAAATACAAAATTATTTTCTTTATTTTCTCGATTTAGGTATCAACAAAAAATATAATATTCAATATTAATTAAATTGTTATAAAAAGTGTAATAAGCTTTTTGAAAAAAGGTTTGAGACTCGGGTTTAAAATAGGGAAAGTGTGGCAACGCTGTTTTACGATTTATGTGTAACGTTATAAAAGGCAATTTTCGTGGGATATTTATAAATAAATATTTCCTTTCAGTCTGTTTCTATTTTTTTTATGAGTTAATCCAATTTATCTTAATTAAAAAACATTAATAATATGTTTAATTTTAATAGGATCATATCAAAGTCCCAATAATGCACATATTCTAGGTCTTCTTGGTGGTCAAAGGCCGAATAAAAGCTAATAAAAAAACATTTGCCAGTATTTGTTAAAAAATTCAACAAAAATGTAATTTCTTAAATTAAAACTCCATATTTATTTATTCTATATAAATGTAATAATTTCTTAAACATTACTATTAGAACAAATCTTTATATTTTCATTTTTTTTAAACAATAAAGCGAGTTTATTTTTCATTAAACACAAGAGGGACCTTTAGTCCTGGACTCTATTGCTTACTGAAAAGATCGAAAAAGGACAGTCTGGCTGACGCCCTGCTAAGCCCGCACACCCCGCTTACCTCAATCTGCGCAAAAATGGGAATTACGTTGAGCCCGCCGCCACTAGTCCTTGCCCGCGCGCCCGTCTTGACCCAGTTTCCGTGGGCCTCTCATGCGCCTGCGCCTGCGCCTGCTCCTAGTCCCGGCCAGGTCCTTTGTGTGATCCGGAGAAAGGACAACGGAGGAGACGCTGTGTGTTATTCTACGCCATTAGAACAAATATTGCCGCATTGTTTGTCAAACAGGACTAGATTAGTAACATAAACATTCCGTCATAGAATGCAAATCATAAGCCGATTTGACAAATTTGCACGAATTATCTGCAACTAATGAGTGTGGCTTAAATAGCTCGAGATCCTTCGAGTGCGTCTGGTCAGGTCAGGCTTCCTGAAAGGACATTGAGTAGCCCTAAAAACGATATATTTGTCTCTATATATTTATAAGTTTGATCCGGCATTCGATACTCTGCTAACCCTTCGACAATGTCCACCTTTCGATGTTCATTTTTGAATAAATAAATGGCGCACGCGATCCTCTCTCCCTGTTGGATCTCCTGGAGGCCCATTCCCTGCTCATATGATCGGATTAGGTTGGGATTAGGTAAAAGAGATCTCCTGGATTTGCGTAAACTCATTTGCCAGACCTTGTGGCAGAATCAAGGCTTGGGAAATGCATCCGCTAGCGGTTTCCTCCCCCTCGAGGCCTTTGCTGCTGCTCTCCTTTTTCTGGAGGAACTGCCGCCGTCCTGTAATCTGATATTTTTGCATGTTTGTAAACAAAGGCAGCGGAAAAACAAATTACTCTTGACCATAAAAACAGCGGCAACAATTGCAAAATCGGCTTAGCCTGCGCCGCCCTTCGTCTTCCTTTCGTTCCTGTTTGCTGTTTTTCCGGCACGCGAATTTCCTCATTTTCATTCACCTTTTTTTTTGGTTATTTTCCCTCGATTTTCGGCCACACATCGTCTTATCATTACTTATCCTGGGGGCGGCTGCGTTTGATCCCATTATGCCAAAGTGATGCCGATGCCATGGGAAGCAGAAGAACCAGTGAAGTCAACCAGTTTCCGCACTGAAATATTAAATTACTCAATCCATATTCAATTTGCATCAGGTGAAATGGAAATCTAAGGGTAGTTGGGAAAATATTTATTGTTTTTTGATTAAAATAGTTATAAAAGTTCCTTAAAAATACTTTAAATTCAAGAGCTTTGTAGAAATATAGAATTTATAATTAAATTAAGCAAAATAACTAAATTAATATCGTTCAAAAAAGTAAAATGTATTACTTATTCCATTTTATTTATTTTAAACGAACAAGCTTTTTGATTTTAATGCAATATTCTAGTCATACACCTGAAAACTAAGCAAATTCATTATAATTTACATAATATTATAAAAACTTATTCACTTTTATTGGGACATAATCCATTAAAAATTAATAAGTTTTTAAAAGAATTTGTAAATTAGGTGTGTTTATAAGCAGGAAGGTGTTCCGATGGTTAAAGATTATTTGTTATACCCAATTTATATGCCAATACATTCTTTTTATGTATATTCTTTACTTTTAAACTGCAAATAAATAATTGCATCTGATAATTATTAAATTTATTTATAGTAGTATACAAACATTTTAGTTTTTCTTAAAATGTTCAAAATGATAAACGTGATTCATTTACCTAACAAAAATATTTACTGATTCTTATAATTACTATAGAACTATAAAAACATAATTGAAAGCCAGAACTAAGAAGCCAATATGCATTGAAAAATACGTAAAATATTTTTTAAATATGCCAAGAGTGATTATTATAATCCATAGGTTATATTGCGTTCCAGAAAATATTGTTTTGTATCATTTTGTATCATCAAAGCAGCTGTTATTTTTATCCATCATGCTAGCTGCTCATTTCTGTTTCTAAACAAAAAATTCCTTCAATTTAAAGCTATCTGAATAAATCTTTACCAATTGTTTTCATTTTATTACTAATAATATTTGCATTACTCGGAACGGACTAGGTCTGGCGACTATAGTTGACATATGAGCGATGGATATTTGTACAATCGTTTTCTATTCAATATAAAATTGTTTATTATTATTGATTTATTATTATTGGTTACTAAACTTAGATAAGATAATCAATTAAACGTTTTTGAATTTGTACAATCGTTTTCTTTTCAATATTAAATTATTTATTATTATTGATCACTTAACTTAGATAAAGAATCCAATAAACGTTCTTTAACTTACAAATTGATATACAAAACAATCAAAAAAGCCATCCCAGTTAAAACAAAACAAATAAAATTAGTTTCTTTTGATATTGTCATGTTTGTCTGTTTATTCTTCTAGTATTTATATTAACTTATAAATAATTAACTTATGCTAGATATTAATTTATGTTAGATATTTACAAAAAGCCACTAAGTTACACAGTAACAGCCGTAAAGGAAGTACAAGTCTTTAAAAGTTTACTAAGTTAAACAACGACGATCATTTCCGGTTCCGGACTGGAGGCATTCGATGAGAAGGTGGAGTCACAGCTCTCGTCCTTTTCCCGTTTCTCCCGTCGCTCGCGAGCCCGTCGGTTCTGGAACCATATCTTCACCCGGGTATTGGTCAGCTCCAGAGACTCGGCCAGCTTGTTGGCATCCTCGGCACTCAGGTAGTTGGACTCCTTGTAGGCACTCTCCAGGGCCTGGAGCTGTTGCGGGGTAAAGGGAATGCGGGGCAAACGGCCAGGCGTACGTTTGGCAGGACCACTTTGCCGCAGTCCCCGCGGCAGCTTGGGAGGATGGTAACGGGTGTACTGCAACCAGTCGTACACCGGCATCTGGGCCTCCTCCGCAGCTGGCGGAGATGCTCGGAGTTCCTTGGTGGGATGGATGGCGTATGGATGAAAGGGCAAGCTGCCGCGTAGTCGTTGCATGACTCCCAAGGAGGCGTTCGTTCCCACATATCTGTCGCCGGCACGGTTCAGGATATACTCGATGCTGAAGTCACTCATCTTTGCGCGATCCTTTTGCCGGGCTGGTTCAAGTGCTACTGCTGAGTTCGCTGCGCATCCCCGAGCTATTTATCCAAGGACTGCCCATCGCCGCCATTTGCATTCGAGAGAGATAGACAGATTACGATTATCCATCCCTGTCTCGCAGGACGAAGTGCTGCCGGGCCCAATACAAATCTCATTCGGGAGCAGCCAGGCGTTTAATAGGCGTTTCCCAACTTTGTCCAGGTAGCCGTCCGTCGGTTGTCTCTCTGGTCGCGGCTCAATTATATTACCCTTATCAGCGGTCGAGATTAGGACTCGGGAAGGCAATAAAGAACACGATTCCATGAGCAATTGTATCTGACTTTCAATCAAATGTTCGTCGTTTACAATGTTTATGTTTTCAGCTACTGTTTTATGTTGATATCTTTATGCCCTAAACCAGGAGTTGGAAGAGGTTTAAAATCTGAATGGTAATTATAAAAGCATTTTGTTGATTATCTGAGGGAAAATGTTCGATAAGAGGTATTATTCTTAATGTTTGTATTATCAAATTATATAGAAAGTAAACTGTGTCACACATTATGATGTTAAGCATTTAAATAATATTAAATTAGCAATCGATCATATTTATTATTATTATTCTTATATTTATAATATTTATTATTACCTATCTAAGCATTATGATATTTGGATATTTTGTAGTAAAGTTATAATCGTTATGAAAGTGTTAAATATATAATTATTATTATCAAGACTGGAGCCTGCAGTTTCTAAAGGATTTTCTTTATCGTAAGAAACTTAAAAGGACCTTTTCAATATTGAATCATAAAAAATAAATATAACTTGCATTTCTTTTAATTTTTTATTAGTTAACCTTATTAAAGTGTATTCTTTTCAACAAATTCATACGTATAACATTAAAATAGAATTTTAAGTAATAATATCAGAACATAAACTTCCAAAAGAGTTACAAAATAAGTTAATAAAAAATAATACAAATTGTAATAAAACATTTTAATAAAGAGCATGCCCTCTTCGGTTCTTTAAAACACCAAAAACACTTAACAATTTTTGTATAGTTTATAATTTGTTGTGGTTATGACAGTGGCTTCCAGGGTGGTTCTAATTCCCCCCCTTCCAATCCGCTGCCATGTTTTTTCGGTCGAGTCCTCCAATCCCATTCATCCCAAGCCCATCCCTTCGATGGGAAAACAAGTTGAGCCTGATATATATTTTGATGCGCGTATGTTTTGATTGATTCGTAAATGTGTTTTCACAACAGTTGCCTTTGGGAAACGAGTTTTGTGGCAACCCTCGCTTCCCGCGGGTCTCGCAGAGTATCAATTACACTGTTAATTGCGAATATCCAACAAGATAGCCAGCATATGGCAGATATAGCGAAGAACACCAAACAAAAACCATGAAGTAGAAGGCTTTGCTAATGACATCACATAATGTATTTACCAGTTTTCAGCTATGATTGTTAGGAACATGCAATCAGCCGATTCAATGACTCTAATACCTCATATAAACCTCAAAGATTCGGTGATGAGTTGTTTAATAAATTAAACTAGTCAGCCAGTTGTATTATTCGCTCGAACACACAGGTTTCTGTTGGGAAGCTTTTAATAATTTTAATTAATTAACAATGAAATATATTATATTTTATATTTCTTTATATTCTACTTCCTTCTTTATAACATTCTGATAACAATTATACTTGAGAACCTATCCCAGAAATCAGTTATCTACCTTTAAAAGCATGGTACTAGGTCAACATCCGTTTCTAAAAATTTCATATCAAATTTTCAAGGTGTGAACGATAATTTTCATAATAATAATAGATAGCAGCCAGGAAATCCACTGTAAACATTCTATGGCATTCATATAGAAAATAATGATTCTTATGACCCCAAAGCGTCAAGATTGATTGCAATTTCTTGGAATTCTTTAACTTATAAACTTTTATCAGTTAATTACACTTGGCAATAATGAAAGCCCAAGAGTCATGGGGTTGATATCAGCATTATTATTTCTAAGAACAGCCATTGGGCGGTTTTAATTATATTTATAAACTATATATAAATTATTATAAAATTCTGCAAATAATATCAGCATTACCCAGAAACTGTTTCAAGTTTTAAAGTTGTAAATTTCTTCAATCTTTATTTTATAGTTGTAGTAGTAATAGTTTAGTTTAGTTTAATTATTATTGTAAATTATATACAAAGAGTTACAGATTGGTAAATAAATTCTGGCAGTCCTTAAAGTACACTTAAACTGAATGTTTGATTTAATAAATCACAACTTTTGTTAAGCGCTTCTTACCTAGATCTGTACATTAATATATATACTTCCATAATCTATCAAATTCGCAAAATAAAATTAATATTAATTTCCTATATATGTGCATCAATATATGGTATACATTCTCATAATCTATAAAATTCGCAGAATAAAATTAACAACATTCTAATGCTCAAGTGCATACAAGATTATGAGAAGAGCACTTCACAATAAAACTTCTTTGATAAGATAAACTATTCTTATACTTGTACTCAATTCAGTTATATAGCTAATATTATATTTTACCGATACGTCCTGATTGATTGCGGTAAATTTCTGTTGGCATTTATGGTTTATCTCGTGGCAATTATCTGACAATTGTCGTGTAATTGTCAACTAATTTGGAATTTGCACAATCTCAAGGCTGCAATTAGTTTGGCGGAAGTGGTTGCCAGGAACTAACCGTAGATTGTCCCGAGCGATACGCCCAATACTCACAGGAACAAAGGCATCAGCATCCTAGATCCTTCGACAGATACTTAAGGGAGAGGGAGTCCTTTTCAGTGCAATCCAAATCGGTTAACCTTTAGTAGAGCAGATGCAAAACTTTTTGGCTTCCCTGACCGACGTACATTTCGCTTTATAGGAATAGGGATCCAGTCGACTGATGCTGGGCACCCAGATGGAGATCCTTTCAGTCTCCGGATCCCAGTTCACCGTGGCCTCGAAGAAGGCATTGCCTGGCTGGGCATCTAACTGCAGGAGATAGCCATTCGAGTTGCCCCTTTGCTGCAGCGATATTACCTCTCCAACCCACAGATTTTGACACTTTTCTGCTCCTCTTTTCTCAGCCACAAACTCGTTAATGGCCTTCATCAGCTGAGTGGACATTATTTTGACCCTGACATCCGTCAAGTTCAATTTGGTAAAGTTGTCGCAGCCGCACCAGTGCTGATCGATCCCAGCCTGAGAGCAATTCCGGGACCAGGCCACCTCCTCGAAGACGCTGTGGCAGGTGGGACAGCTTACGGGGCGGGGCAGCTGGTCCGGCGGGGTGTCCAGCCGCAGAATGTGCTGCAGGGTGGCATGAATGTCGTATGGCGATGTAAGGCGATTCCGGTTCGTTTCCAGATTCCGCATAAAATCCGGGTACTTCTCGCGAATCCATCGCGGCACGCGCATATAGAAAAAGGGCAATCGTTCCTCCAGGAAGCCACTGTCCAATTTACGCAACGGACCAAACCTAGATCCATGGTCGCTGAAGAAGATGATAATGGTGTTGTCCATGATGCCGCTTTTATCCAGCGATCGCATATACTTCACCATCCTGGCATCCATGGCAGATGGCATGGAGAAGTCGTTGTGGCTAAAGGTGTTCGTCCAGAACATGCCAAAGAAGGTTTGATTTCTGTTCACCCTGGTGAACTGCTCAGCCAAGTCGTAGATGTACTCGCCGGATGACTTACGGCCCAGGCAAAACGGTATGTCAGCAATATGCGTCGTCTTCAGCTCCTTCTCCAGGGCCAAGATCATTGGTCGGCCGTAAACGTCCGTCGGTGGATTGCGGAAGCCCCTTTTCAGGAAATCGAATGTGGAATACCTACTCCAATCCTCGGCGAAGGCCGTTGTATAACCCTGCGCCTTGTAAGTCTTCCACATCAGGGGGCAGGCATCCAGGCCACCGACATCAGTTGGCCGGCACCGGTCATTGGCGTAGGTTTCGTTGAATCCCGTCAGAAAGGCCATCAAATTCGGGTAGGTATTGTCGCCCATCTGAGATAAAAGATAAAGAATTTAACTCATTCTGAGGGATAGTGCGGAGTCCAAAAGTTATTGCCAATTTAAATTAAGTTCCCAGTTTTATAGATAAAAATTCTTTAGAAAAGGCAATTGTTTGTTTATATTTTAATCGTTATCTTAGTGAGGTTAAAGCATTTGTATTTGTACTATTTTACTTATTAATTATATTTCTTTTTGAAAATAAATATAAATATAGGATAATCTTTAAAGTTAATTTATCAAAAAAGATTTTATCAATACAGCTTAATTTTTATATTTATTCATATTTTAAATACCTTGTTGTAGCCCTGCAGCTCGTTCCAGTGTTGTCCATTCAAGTACTCGTACATGAGGGGCATGGTCAGCTCGAAATTCATTCGGGAGATGGAATCGATGCCCCAGAGCAGGACACTGGGACGTTTAACCGAAGCCGGAACGGAATCATTCCGGGGATGCACAAAACTGAAGCCATCCGTTTGTGACACATTTTCATTCGCTCGGCATTCGGTGATCATTGATGTGACTTCAACTGGAACTGGAAAGTCCTGGGGGAATGGCTCACAAGGAAGTAGCCTGGCGAAATAAGTTTAATTTAAGTGACTTATTACTTAGTTGGCACTGTGTGACTTGCTTACTTGTACTTTTGGTCCGCCATGGTGCGTTCTCCTCCTCGGAGTATCCGCTTGTAGCAGCAGGTGGAGTTGGCCACGTTCTTGTGCAGCCTGTAGGTGCCGGTCGTGTCATTGAAGTTCACTGTGATCATATCGGGCGTCTTATCGCAGACTATATAGTTATGCTTCTTGTAGATCTTTCGGATGTTGCTGGCAAAGGGATCGGGATGACGCATTTTACACTTGGGGCTATTTACAAAGTATTTCTCTCCCGAATCGGTTTCCAATGGGTAAGATGCTTTCGTAGTCGTCTCAGTGACACTGATCGGCTCCAAGGAACTCGGTGCTTGGAATGTTGTATTCTCCTCCAGTTCACCTGCTGTGATCCAATCATATTCGCTTTCCAAATCCTCTCCAGACTGCTTGATCGGGCCTTGTAGAGTATCCAAAAGACGTGAGGAAGTCCTTGCCGTCACCGTACTGGTCTCCGTGGAGAACTCCAATGGAATCCCTAAAGTTGTCCCATAACCTTGAGTACTGCTCTCCGGCAGATCCTCCGCGACACTCAGAACATAGAACACAATCACTAAGAGAGCCGTGCACAAAAGACACACTTTCCCTATCCATTGTCGGGACTTCACATTAATTGGTTCACCCTCATCCGCTGGAATTGGCTGATATTTAATTGTCGACATTCTGCCGGCGTTATCAATACCATTTCCGCAAACTATCTAAATAATACTTAGTAGGGAGCGGACCTCTCTCCGCATGTCCACTTCGTTCGCGTTACCAGTCACAACTGTTCAACTGACTATATAGTTGAAGCGCGCTGCGGATATATTATTATCGCTGGACGGAGGTTCTGTGTTAGGCAGAAGACGTCATGTCCCAATAGAGCTAGCTTATGGGCTTGTCTCGCCAAACGCAAAAGCTCCATTTAAAGTTGTATAGCTACCAGATGTTGTGGATGTTTTTATTTTTAAGTTATTTAATCTTTACTTAGAAGTTTGGGATAGTGACTAAAATGATTGAAGCAGAAAACTTAAGTGTTACTAGCCTCGGAATCGTTATGGGTTTTTAAGCTTCTCGATCAGCGATAAAAAATAAAGTTATCTTTGAAGCCCACTATTTTTTTACCCAGTAATCGCAGACAGCAGGGGAATATATTTTTGTGAGCTCATAATTGCAAGCAAAAGCGTTTAAAATATATAATAAACTATCAAGAATATAAATAAGAATATTTTTAAAAGTTTTAAAAGAGTTTTTTGTGGAGTATTTCCTTGAAAGTAGGTAATATTTGTTGCGTAATTAGTGTTTTTAGTTAGTTAGTTTTTCTCTAGGGCCATGACATTCTGTTTTTCTAAAGGGTTAAGTCACATTTGTCACTATTTACCAAAAAATAAATATTTTATCTCGCCAGCTTATCACAATTTGTGTATAAACAAAGGATATTAATACACCCTACGCTCGTATATAATTAATGGGTGGGTAGAGCGAGCATTATAAAGTTTTTATGAATAATTTCAATGAAAACATGGGCAGAAAAACAGACTCATCAACCCATTGTTCATTATTAGGCACGATCTTGACGAATGCATGACTTGCCGTAAAATAGGCGAAACAAAGATATTGGGCGCAATGCGCTTTCCTTCAATAGAAAATAATAAAAAAAATAATTAAGTTTATAAGCTTGAAAATTTATCATATGAAATTATATTTTGCTTGCCACTTTACAGAAAGCTTTAAAGTCTCGAGCCAGTGCAGCACAGACTTAGATAAATAATAATTAACAAATTGCAAATTTTAGTAAGCACTTGTAAGTTTTGCTTATTTGCATTGTTTTTTTCAGCTTCCCAAAAGAGCAAAATGTCAATATCGTTTGCGTAATGAAGGTTAATATTCACACTGCATATGACATTGTAATATATATACAATGTTTGCCATTAATAGCGGATAGCCGACGAATAAAGATTTTCTGGATATATAAGTTTTCCGAGGTATTTTTAAGATTTCTAGCTGGCTAAAATTATATTTATTTTTTACCAATAATCTAAAAAAATAGTTCACATATTTCCACAGTTCAAATTGAATTCCATATTTCTAAAATATATATTTTTCCTATATGTGAACTTATACAACTCAGCCAATAGAATAAATTTACGGGTGCTTAAATAATAATAAAACAAATAACATTTATGGAGGTATACGTGCTGAACGTTCAAAATTTACGTCGTGATTTATTTCATTCCGTAATCTACAACTTAAACGTGTCTACCTGTAAAAAAAAATGGGTAAATTGTCTTCAAACATAACAGTCGCATGCCAGACTCTTAATTGATTGCAATGAATCACATTGAAATATGATTTGCCTCTGTTTTATCATCACTCTAGCGTTTTTATGAAGCCATTCATTTACAGACAGACTAGGTTCATTGGGTCAACATTTTAGCAAATGGAACAGCCTTGAGTACAATTTCGATGGTAAAAAGACCCGATCAGTGAGTGGTTGCATTAAGTTCCGCCAATATTTCTTCAGATTTAACGAAAAAATGCTTAAAATCGGTCAAAGGTAAGAGTATTCCTTGCTTAACCCCGAAACTATTTAAGTTGTTACCTATCTTATTATTATTTAAGCAATGGAAAACTCCGTACATTCAATAATTAAGTCTAATTCTTTTTATCCCCAAAAGCATACTTTGAAACGTATCGGTTTTACATAGGTTTAAACAATAAAATTAAATGCTTTTGGATACTCTTAAAAAAGTCATTTTAAATAATATATAGATGACTTAAGTCTATGATTGTGATAGAATTAAGAATCCCAACAAAGTTCAGTACAAATTTATATAATTTTCATTAACAATATGTATATGTTATTTAAAATCATAATATAAATATTTAAAATCATAATAAAATCCCTAAGAAAAATCACATTTGAAATCGTTTTTTCATTGTTTTATTTCAATAATTTAAGTCATTTAAAAATGTACAAGTACAATAATATACGTATACATAATCCAATATGTATGTATACACAAAACTTCATAAATAATAAAATGTTCAAGAAACGCATTACAAATGCTATGCATGTACAATATCCAAAATCTGCCAAAGATTTCGCTGCTTCCCCCCAAACTGACCACGACCACAAAAAAGGTTACGGCCCAGAGAGAAGGGGAGAGTAAAAATGCGGCCGCATCGTGACAAAAAATACATAATTTCAGTTTCAGTTGTTATACATAGCATATAAATTACATAATACATTTAATTCGTAATGCAATTGCATACATTGACGTTTACACTTATTGTTCTGTTGACGACTTTTAGCTAAGTTTCTGTTACATATATCCGTATGTTCGTATCGGCCTGCTAATGGCCGCATTGCTACTGTTGGTGAGTTGATTGGTAGGTTGGTTGGTTGGTTGATAGGCTCTGGAGCATCCGTTGTTTGCAAGAAATTCTCCACCGAATGCCCAATACCTCAGAGGCCGCACTTTCGCGTACAGAGTACGCGTAGTGCGAGCGATTGCTCATAACAATTTCTAATACATATGTATGGTAATATTTCATCAACGACTGCTCTACTGTATACGCAATCCGTAATGCGTCTCTAACCTCGGTGTATATCTATATATACGTATATGCTTGTATATATCTATATCTGCTTAACGACTTCCACTACTGCTGCTACGCCCTCTTACGCGTTGAATATCTCTACATAGTTGGCCGGATACAGGCCGACGCGACCATTCATGCGTCCCTTGCACCAGCCTTGTTCGTCTTCATCTTCAAGCTTCTCGAAAACATCACCTGAAAGCGTGAAAGGGGGGAAACGGAGCGTTAGAGATTATCATATGGAGGGCTTCGCTCGCAACGCACCTTGTTTGAATGTGAGCTCATCACTTTCAGCGCCCTCGTAATCATACAGCGCTTTGACCGGCACGCCCGGCTCACCGTTGTCCACCAGCACGTTGTCGCCCTCGTCCCACTCCTCCTCCTCGTCGAACGGATTTGCATCGACTTTGCCGTTGCCGTTGCTGTGTATACAAATTGAAATCAATTAGTTCAATGAAAATGAGCGCATTCAACGCGACGTGTCTCTGGCCCAGGCGGGCACTCGAGTGTAATTCAAAACAATACAAACTGTTTCAACTTACGTTACGCTCGGATTGCGATTCGATGCCGCCGCCGCTGCCGTTGCCGCTGCTGCCGTAGCTGACGCAGTCGCAGCGCCGGCAACCGCCGCCGATGTTTTGGCTTCTGATGTGGTGGCTGAGGATTGCGTGGCCACAATATCGCTCTTCACGCTCGCTCTGCTGCTGGTGCTGCCCAGCGTGCTGGTGTTCTTCTTTAGGCTGTTTGTTGTGGAGTATTCCTGCCGGAGAATCAGTTTAGTATGCTTTTAATTAATGGGTACGGTCGTTGCTTACGTGCACATCCTCGGCCACAGGTCGCTGATTGATGAGCGTGATGGGTGCTGCCGGCAGTGCCTCTTTTGATTTGTTGCCCTTGGCAATGTCACGGAACTCCTCCGTGTATTCCTGTTAACAAACCGGAAGTTCCATTAGGCGCTTGGCCCTAGCCACAACATGGCAGCCTCTACTCACCACAAATGACGGCCAGTTCATGGCCATGTTAATACCATGATTATTCGACCACCATTTCAAGTCTTTTTGCTGGTCCGCATTGTTGATCGTGTGGTAAAACTCTTCATAGATTTGGGGCAGGCTGTGGGTTAACGTACATGGGAAATTAGCTATATAACTATTCAGGCTTAATGGGGCTTAAACTACGCACCTTTGCACTTTGGTAAGATCGATACACGCGTGCACATTAAATAGGATTTCTTTGAAGAACTGCAACCGCTGCTTCTCAAATGTTTGGCACTTGTCGAACACGGATGTCATGTCCTCGATGTACACCGAATTGTACTTGGTGATTTCCGCAATAGACTGCTCATACTTCTCGCGGCACTTTTGCACTTGATCTTTGGTTTTTTGCACTCGATCGTGCATTTTCTTCACCTGATTTTCGAAGAGAATAAATTATTAATATAGGAATAAGTTCAAATAATAATAAAATATAGTTTTGTCGCAGATCCTCACCTGATCGGGCGACAATGAGCTGTCGGCATTGGCATTACGCTCCTGATTGGTGGCACTGCGCTCTGTCTTGCAGGCCGAATGGTAATCTGCCTTGGCCTTCTCAACCTTGGACAGTAACTTGGCCCAGGGCTTCTGGGCCTTCTTGAACAGATCCTCCAGATCCTTGCGCTCCTTTATTTGCATGAGCGTGTGATGATAGTTCTCCTTCTGCCACGTCTTGATCTGGTTATTAATGTCATTGCAGAGGTTATCCTTGATCTTCATGTGAACGTCAGAGATGCGCTCCGATTCTGTCAGAACGCCCTTCCAGGCTGCCTCCGTGGTTCCGTATTCCGGTCCTGGAACAAGAAATCAAAATTATTGTGTTTATATATCGCTTATGCCATCCGATTCTCAATTAATGGGAGATTACAAGCGTGTCGCCAAGTCGAGGTTGCTGTCCCACTGCTGACGTCATCGCGGGGCCCTCAGGCCACACGGCGCACACGGGTTTATCTAATCAGCCGCAGTCGCAGCAGCAGCAGCAGTCGCTGTTACGGCTACAAATATGGTTAGAGCTATATAGCCACAAATATGCTTCGAGAGGGTGCTCGGTGTAGGAATGGACGCTTGTATGGGTGCTGCGCGATCGGAGAACAGCGCACATTTTTGGCATTTCTTATTGGGGCGCTAAACAAAGAGCTATGTAGCAGCGCGCAGGCAGGCCGTAATCAAATTTATATGATGCTCGTCTTATAATTGGCAATGCACGGAACTCGTTTGCCTAACGACTCACTAGCCCCAATGCCCCCCCTGCCATACAGACAAATATACAAATATATAGAAATTGAGACGCTTAGCACAGAAATAACTCGTTCTATTTTCCCGTCGCATTGATTTTCGAAACCATTTCAAGCGACGCTTTGGTGCCGGTTTGGTGATCCGCTGGCCAGCGCGTCTGCCTCTGTTTCTGCTTCTACTTTTTGCTGCCCAGTCTCAATCTTCGCATCAGTATCTGTATCTGTATCTGTAGCTGTGTATTTGTATCTATATCTTTGACTAGACGCAGCTAGGCAAATTCCGCTGGCCACGGGGGCAGAGGCCGGGGGGCGGAAGAAGTGGTAGCTAGCCGCTTTTGCAATTGCCCATTGCTGGTTACTGTGAAAGTGGACACTCAGAATTCCGTGCAGAGGCGGTCTCACAGCAAATGGCAGCAATAGAGCCAACAGAGCCAACAGAGCAGCAGCGGCAGCAGCAATGAGGCAAAGCGGTTTCCAACTTTGCAAGCGCTGTACTCGATTTCATTTCACGAAGAAGCGCGCACACTGTGCCGGACATCCGCCAAAAATGGCCGGAGACCCAATTCCGTGGCTATGGAATGGGAATGGGGGAATGGACTTTATTCGCTAGACAATTCGGCCATTAGGCGCCAGGTTATTCAAGGAAATTTCATTGGAAATCAAACAATGAAAGTTGGTTATAAAAAATAAAAGGTTATTAGATGAATGGGTGTGATTAGAATATTTAAAGTAACCACAAAGAAATATTTATGGGATATTTGGAATTCCACTTCATTTTTTTCTATTCTTTTTCAGCTTTAAATTCAGTTTAAAGCATTTAAAAAGAAAGAGTTTTAAAAAGATCAAAGATCTAGGAAATATTTGCAATAAAATATGCTTCCCGATTCGTTTTAATTTTCCTTTTCGCAAATATAAACAAATATCCAAGTTCATCTAAACATTCGGTGTTGCCGGCTCATTAACATTTTAAAATAAATTTGGGGCTGGTGATGTTTTTTGGACCACAGTGCGAGGCTTTGGGCTCACTACAAAAACGGACAAAAACGAGGTAACAAAACAACGAACAACAAAAAAAAAGCCATTAATAGCTTAAGCCACTTATCGCACAACGGCAACAACAATATGCCCAGAATGATGTACAGAATGTATGGCGAATAAGAACAGCCAGTGGGCCAAAGGGAAGAAGAACAAGAAGAAGTGGTGGTGGGAAGACGCTGACGCTTCTACTGCCAGCGGGTCACTATGCACTACCTGCTGCTCCCGCCTCCAGCTTTGGCGGAGTGAGTAAACAAGGCAACATGAGAGTGGTCACATGCCTCCTCCCACCACTGGACCTCGCATCTTTTTTTCCACTTACCTTTCTCAATGAGTTCACCCCATTTCTTTGACCAGGCGCGCAAACTTTTCGCATATCCCTTCTCGATGTCGGCTCGCTCCTGTATCAGTTGCTGTAGGTCATTGCAGAGTCTGCGTGCGAAATGAGAGACAGAAATCAAAATAATGCGAACCGGTTTTGGGTTTTGCTTTCCGACTGACTCTCTGCCCGCTGCCGGTTGCTGGCAATGACCCCGGGGGACCAAGTGCTGCTTATGCACAGAGAAAAACTATCAAGTGGGTCGTTATCAAAATAACTCTCATGTGTGTCATACTATTTAGCATATCAGCATTGTTAACTTAACCCTAATAATAAAGCTATAAATTTTATATTACGATGACGGAAGCACAATTTTTGGTCTGACAAAAACAAAACGAATGTTAAGATAATTATACATCACTTCATAAAGGTATTTAGGTAATTAATAATGGAACTTAACAAAGTTAAGCAAACAGAAATATGGTTTCTAGATAAGATGAGTTTATTTCCAAAAAAAAATCAGCAAAAAAAGCATTTAAATCATAAATAAATGATATAAATTGTTCCAAATAGATAACAAAAATTTAAAAAATATGTAATATGTTATTAAAACAAAAGTTATAAAGATTAAATTTTGAAATTTAAATGAATTCATTGCATAAAAATTTATATTAAATAATGCAAAAGTGCATTCAATAAATTTGACAGCTAAAAACTCAAAACAAAACTCCCTTTTTCTCTGTGCAATGGAAATTGCTATTTATTTATTTGTACAACCCTGCGGCTACTTGATATTTGGAAGGAGACTCACTTGTTTCCATCTTCGATCCGCTTGGTGGTGCGTTTGTAGTTGCCGGGCTCCCAGAAGGAATCGCTTCCAGCCTGCAGGAGCTGATCATCGCTGTGGTGGGACATTTCCTGTGGATTCCCAATATCGTTATTAATAAATCACACACTCCGGCATACACTAGTCATAAAATATTTGGACAGCGATTACGTAAATAGATTCTGCCGCCATATAACAGCAGCAGCCACAACAACAAATAAGCTCTTTGTTTATACGCAAACTTGTATTTTGGTAGTGTTTATCTTTAGCTAACAAATCGTTTGGTTAAACAATATAGTATACCGCTCTTGGCAAATTGATTGTTTGCCTAATTTGCTGCGATTAGTAAATTCCAGGGCCCTGATGCAACAGGTAGAACTTCAATGGAACTTTTTTCATTCTTTTGGGTCTTTTGATCAAATGCCGTATTTCTTGCCTTGGGCTTTGAGCCGCCTGTCCCCATTGATAAAGGCGGCGAGGTTATCGATCCTGACTCACTACCCGGTGTAGCGACATTCCGCATGCAATCGGTCTATATTAAATATTATATTTAGAAGACCAGTTTCGAGGGAAAACTCTCTATCTTATCGGGGGGAGAGGAGTTTCCCTGCATGTCAGTCGTCAGCTGTTTGTAAACAATGCAGGCGTTGGCGGCGGCGGCACACACACACTTCAGCATCTCTGGCCCGTATAACGGTTATGTTATCAGACAGACATTGACCGGTTATATACATGAATATGTATACATAGGTGGCTGGAATTTAATCACGCACACACACACTCACACACGCGAGATTGATGACGGGTCTTGAGTCCCCCTCAAGTTGCCTTGATTTGGGCGTCAGCATTTTGTTGTCATCGATACGTGATGATGCGCTTACGGCGTTTCAGGTTTTTCTCTCATCGGTATAAATTTAGCCGCTGCAGTCATAACTACTTTGGTTTCGCGGCTCTTTGCCAATTGCCAGTAGAAATTGCCAACAGAAAGTTTACAAACAGGTTGACGCATACTTCGCATATTTGTGGAGATAGATAAGCAACCTCACGGCACAAGCATCTCTATATATGCTACACACACACACACTCGCACACTCGCACACACACGCATACTCCTTGGCTAACACGTCGCACACTTGGGAGATAAGCGGCAGCCACCTGCCCCTACCCCGCCCACCTTGCACCTTCCAAGATCGAAACTCGTTTATCTTTAACTTGAACTTCTCGTTCCCGTTTTCCCGTAAGTATTTGCATTTGCTATCCAGGCACCTTACATAAAGATGGGGGGCTTGCGATTAAATTGTCTCTCGGTTTGAACTAATTTTTTAGTTAGTAGGCGAAGCGTACGAATTGAAATTCTGTTGTTGCCAGACGCACACCGACACACGCACGCACACACAAACAGCGCTCGCTCGCAGCACACACACACTCGCACACAAATAGCAGCGAAATTCCGCTACACCCATACATGTAGCTCGTTTACACGAAATGTTCTAAGTCCGTTCCGAGTTGTTGTTGCTGCTGCTACATAATTGTTTCACGCGTATTTAATCCTTCGCACCTTTCACAGGTAGAAGTTTTCGGGAAAGCACGGCCAACCTACCAAATAACAAAATAGCGTAAAAAAGCACTCGAGTGTGTCTGGCTAGAGGTGGTGAAACATCGATGTTGGCATCGATGTCAACGATGTTTTCGAAACGTCGCTAATCGATGGGAATTATCGATGTTTCAAATCATTACGTCAAGTGATCGAAAACGTTATGTTTAATTGGTTACGAATTTTTCCATGAATTAAATAAAATTTTAGTAGCCTATGAATTTCAATGATTCAAAAATATTTGTGTTTGCTAAAATTATAAAAATAACAAGCTTTTCTAAAAGTTCTTCACAATTATATTGGTGTATTTATTAATGAATTACTTACAATGCTGGGATTTAAGGACGAAAACCTATGAAGAAAGTTGAGCACAGGCTCCATCTTGGGAAAGCCCAATTACAAGAGGCGAGTGAAAAAGAAAACGGTTGGATTTTGAAAAAGTTATTATATTCTGACGGAAATCTCACAGGACCTCCTCCCGCCCCACATAAGACAACATAAACTCTATCTTTCGGACCAGCTGGGACAGTTTCGTGCGGTCCAGCTCCACACTGCCGCTGGCAAGGGCAAATAGCTTTTGGAACTCTGCCTCCTGAGGATTCTTACGCTTGCTCATCGCCCTGGTCTGCTGCAGCAGATAAAGAACATCGCTCAGAGCAGCCAGCTTGTTTTCCCTCGTTGCCATCAGCTGGCGTGCATCCTCCTGCAGCTGCTCTCTGCTCTCGACTAGAAAGTTAGAGCCCGCTCCAGCACTTCCTACGGCAGCTGCTCCGGCCGGACCATTGCCCGTAGTTATGGCCTCCATCTCCACGGAGATGATTGCATCTTCAGCATCCTCAAAGTTTGTGCCATACTTCAGGGTGGCGCTGAGATTCACCAGGTGAGCCACAGCTTCGCTGGCATTGGTTCTCTGCTCGCCGCCAAAGAAACGAGCCACGCAGGCATAGGCGCTGAGGATGTTCCACAAATTGTAGTGTAGGCAGGGCGACGGTTCCTTCTTGCAGATGTCCGAGAACTTGGCAATGCTCCCACATATCTCGGGCATGGAGCGCTCTTTCTTTGCAGCTTCTTCCGGCGTAGGAATAACCACAATCTTTGAATTCTTGGCCTTGTTCCACCACGGCTTGTAATCGGGCATGAGCTTCATGATGTCGCCGTTGGTGATTAGTTTCTGGAATTCCTCTTGCTCCTCCGTTGTCAGCCGGCTCCAAACTTCATCGGCATTGTTGATATCGATGCCTTTCAGTCGGGCTGCAATGTCTTCCTCTATTTCCTCTTCAAGGGTTTCGTCACCATCTTCACCCTCAAATCCCTCCTCGTCGCCATCTTCTTGCTCTGGCTCTTCGCCGTCATCTGAATCCAAGGGATTCTCCAGGCCATCAGTGTCAAAATCTTGCGGATTGAAACCGCCATCCGTCTCCCGCATGCGCTTCAGAATATCGTAGATCTTTCGCATATCTTCCTGCTTGTCCGGCGTTGTCGCCGCCCCGGCCAGTTCGTCCTGTATACATGACTTGTAGAATTCCTCCGAGCATTTTAGGTGCTCCTTTGACTTGTAGCATCCAACGCTGCAGTACAAGGCATTGCATTTGGGGCAATTGTACTTGAAAGCGGCTTCCCGGCAACTGCAGAACACTCAACAATATAATATGCAATATATAACAAAAGCTAAATACTCACAAATGACACTTTTCTTCGGCCTCCGACATGGCAATCAAAATAAACAAAATAATGCGGTTGCGAACAGCTGATTGCGAAGATGTGACCATGCGAGAGCCCGCCCACGCATCGCGTTTAGTGTTACCTCAGCGTAGGCGGGTGGAAATCCGGCGCGCAGTAGGACCGTGGGCCGGCGCCAGATTACAGTCCGTGGTGTTATTTCTATCTGGGCAAAAAGCGTTCAACCAACAGAAAATAATCATCACAACGTGTTCGCGAACGACTGTCAAGCGCCGAGATCCGCGATCCGAGTTCCGAGTTCCCGAGTTCCGTGTCCGATCCGCTTCCGATTCTGATCCGGGGAGATGTCTGCCACCAACGGCAACCACTACGAGCAGCTGCACCAAGGCCGCACCAAGATGTACAAGTCGAAGGTGGACGTTGTCCTGGGCGCCCAGTGGGGCGATGAGGGCAAGGGCAAGGTGGTGGACATGCTAGCCTCCGAGGTGGACATTGTTTGCAGGTGTCAGGTGAGTTGTGACTGTGTGCTGTAATCGGGTTACGCTAGAAGTGGGTTTGAACAAGGCACTGATAACGGGTAACCAGCCGTTAGTTATCCTTGTCCAAGGACATCCCAGCAGTCGGCCCCCAATCGGCCCAGCATCTGGGTATTTCACAAGAGAAGCGACTTTTTTCCCCAACTATTAACGCTCTTTTCGGCCGCCGCCGCATGCTTTCCCATTTGTATTTATCAATTCTGCGCCCGCCATGTGGCTGCGCCAGTGTGTGTGTGTGTGTGTCCGTGTTTGTCCAAGTGTTTGTGCAAGCGGCGCATGTGTGTGCGTCAGCCCGCCCGGCCGTCTCGCTCCCACTTCCATTCCCATTCTCAGCCTTGTCTCGCATGTGTTGGTGTGTATGCCGCAGTACGGGCGTTCCGTCCATTTTCTGGCCAAATCTGGCTTGTTCCGGTGGTCAGGAACGAAACACAAACCAAACATTTAGTAAAAGTATCTTTCTTTTGTCCTGAAAGTGGCTTAAAAAGGATCAGTCAAATTAATGCATTCCATTTTTTAGAATATGTTTGGCATTACGCCTTTGATGATTTATGTTTCGATCTACGGTTTAAAGTTTAATCTTTGTATTCCAATGTTGACCTAGATTTAGTTCTTAACAACGGTATCCCCAAATATTAAAATTTTTACTTATTTTGCTATCTCAAATTTAATGCTAAATGTGGGTTAAAAAGGTTTTTAATTAATATTATATCTTATTCAGTTTTATATAAAAAAAAGTTAGGACTCAAAAGGTTTCCTAGATCCTTCCTGTATTTTTCTATAGCTACTTTTTTCAATTGTTGACAGAACCAGAACTATTATTCCGTCAGCAAGTCTGCCAACAATGCTGGGCGCAGCGAAATTCGTCACTCGTTCTGGCCGTCTCTTTCCCGCTCCGAATCCGCCGTCTCTCTCGCCGCTGACGTTAATTCCTTGCCCCGTCTCTGTTCCACGCATCTGCTGTGCTTGCTCAGCGAACCGCCAGGTTTACATAACCGCCCAACATCATTCACCAGCATTGGGAGGTAAAGAATATGTGCAAGCCGTGCAGAATCTTTGGCTTCCCGGGAATGCTGACATAAACATCCAGGCGATTCGGCAATTGCGTGTCGCCAAATGGATTGTTTATGATGACCGCCAGCCACTTGTTGATTTCCGTCTAAGGGTCGAGACCATAACCACTTTTCCGGGTCAATGCACGATATGACGGGGAACGAGGGCAGCAGACTCACTCTATCCATCCATCATATCATAGTGGTTCAGCAGAATCGGGGAGCTGTTATCAGTTCGGCTCTTACATAACAAGTTAGCTGGAAACCCAGGCTCGATTATCGCAGCTGAGTCACACGACTGACACGCCCCTCTGGCGGCGATACCGATTACGGCCGGATTCCGTATACTACGCCGCAAAAGGCCACGGATGGGGAACGGGAACTAGAAGCGCGGACCTCGACTTGCGATCGCGATCTCACCATTTCCCCGTATCTTATCGGACACCCGTGCTGTGTGCTATAAGCTCTCTCCTTGGCACGGCGTAAACATTTTGATTATCTTGTTTTTGGTTTTTAGCAATGATTTGTGAAGGTTCCAGAATTTTCACTCTTCTTTTTTGCTCTTTCTTTTGTTGTAGACGCTTTACACAGTATATATTAAATATTAAATAAAGAAGAAACATTTTGAGTTAGATTAGCAGAACGTAGAAAACTTGTACAGTTGCCAAAATGAAAAGGAAAACACATTAAATATCTCGAGTGCTTACGTATCCGTGAGATACACGTAGTGCTATCTATGTGTGTATGTGGAACGCTTTCGTTTATTGTCATTCGATATTTGTGGGCACGTGGGGCACACACAAAGTCACCGTACCATACCGTCGACCGTGTGTTATTCAATTTACATACTACTACTACAATCTATAATATTTATTTATTTTTCACACACTACTTTTGTTTTTCTGTTCTCCGCCAAAAGCAAAACAAACAATGCTAATTCTGTGTATCCACATAAATATATAGTTCGTATATCTGCGAATCATATGGCTTATATATATTGTTTTTTTTTTATTTCTCTCCGCAGGGCGGCAATAACGCTGGACACACCGTGGTGGCCAATGGCACGGAATTCGATTTCCATCTCCTGCCCAGCGGCGTTGTCAACGAGAAGTGCGTCTCCGTGATTGGTAAGTTGAGGATTGGGAAAGGATCGGCCAGGATATGAGGTGTGAGAGGAAGAGATTCAAGTTTCAAGAGTTGTCAATGAAAGTAAGCAAGCGATTGTGTTTTTCCCCTACGCCATTCCACTTTTGTTTTTCTTTCTTTCAAATTTAAATATAAAAAGAATATAAAAATTTGTTTTGTGCATACAGTATAGGTCGTAAATATACTGCGGTGTGTGTTGTCGGTTTGTTTTGCTTTTAGTTTTCACTCGCTCTGCGGCAAACTGAAATTGAACGTATCGAGCAAATATATATGCAGCATTATATACCCCACACCCACGATATGTATATAGAATAGACCCAAATGTATGGGAGGAATTTCTGGCAAAGATTTAGTGCATCATTGACATTGGCTTGCGGGTCAGTTGGTCTGTTTTTCGACTTTGATGCGCCGCATGCCCATGAAAATGAAAGGTTTTCTATTTATGTAGATAAGCAATTGAGATAATTAAATCACAGTTCGGAGAGGAAGAGGGGCGAGAGTGGAAAATGCTTATTATTGCGGTGCCAACCAGTACCCCGGTGACGTCACCAGCTGTCATCGTCCAAGGTCGTTGTCGTTGTTGTCAATATTATTATCCTGCTTTCCTCTCCGGCTTGAAAGTTTAATCGATGTTGCAAATGGGGGGAGAGTGGGCGACATTGTTTGCCAACAGCAACAACCATATCCGCACTGTCATCGTTTGTCACAAGACTAATTTGTGAGATAATCAGAACCCCACCAACACACAGGCAACCCCTTTTGCCGTTTAGATATCGTTTATGACACAGACGACGACGACACACTCATTTGTGGCGCTCGTATGTTGTGGAAAATTATTCTAATCAGGCAATTAACTTATTATTTTTAATTTTCCTATTCGCTACGAGCTCAATTCAAACGACCCTGCCCGGTGGAGCCGGCTCGCGTGCCTTGGCTTTATGATTTTGAAATTGCTTCCAATGGACTCTCCACGTATCATCAACTTTGCTTGTCTATTTATTATGTAACAATTGCCGAACAGAGTCCCTGTTAAAGATAGGTCCCAAGAGGTCTAATGTCGCATATAACACTCAGTATCGCTGGCACTTGGGGGCTTCTGAGAAAGTCCCGGCATTAAATAATAAAGCAAAGCGATTAGCCAGGAAGTACAAATAATAATCACACAGAAAGTACTGGACAAAATGTAGGACGCAAAGCTGGCAATAAATTTCCATTGGCCAAAGCCATTATTATCTTTCATTAACTTATTATTGAAGATAGCTGGCTTGGTTTTTTCATTGCTCAACTATTAATATTGATTCAATTTACACTGTAAATGTTGCCCTTTTGAACTTTAGGCCCTATGGACAGAGTTATAACTAGAGTTTTACAAGATAAGAGACTACTTTTCTTATAAAATAAACATGACAAGACCAATTCGTGCTTTTAAACAACATTTTAATGTATTAAAAGGGTACCCTTTTAAGAAAAACCCCTTTAAGATTGCCAGAGGAAAAAATAGGTGCAGCTAAAAGTGCCACAGTAACTTTTGGGAGCGTCAGACAATATAATTTCCAAGTCGCATTACTGCAGAAGCCATCACATGACTGCCAACTGCAGTCTGCAATCTTGCTTATTTATTACTCATTTAAAATGGGGAAATCCCCCCCAGATTGAGAACGAAGACTAACAAGACTGTTTACTTGACATTTTTACAGGCAACGGCGTCGTCATCCATCTGCCCTCGCTGTTCGACGAGGTGCTGAAGAACGAGGCCAAGGGGCTGCAGCATCTGGAGAACCGGCTGATCATCTCGGACCGTGCCCACCTGGTGTTTGACTTCCACCAGCATGTCGATGGCATGCAGGAGGCGGAGAAGGGTGGCAAGTCGCTGGGCACCACCAAGAAGGGTATTGGTCCGGCCTACTCCAGCAAGGCTACTCGCAACGGCATCCGTGTGGGCGAGCTGCTCGGCGACTTTAACCTGTTTAGCGACAAGTAAGGACTGCTTATGGGGAATCGTTTTAGTTCAGTGGTTTAACTTATTCCGCCTACCCATTTTCAGGTTCAAGTCGATTGTGGCCACACACGTGCGCCTGTTCCCATCGATTAACGTGGACGTGGAGGCGGAGCTGGTCCGCTACAAGGACTACGCTGAGAAGGTGCGTCCCTATGTCAAGGACACCATCTGCTTCTTGCACACTGCCCTGCGAAACGGCAAGACGATCCTGGTCGAAGGCGCCAACGCAGCCATGTTGGACATTGACTTTGGCACGTACCCGTATGTGACGAGCAGCAATTGCAGCATTGGTGGTGTCCTTACCGGCTTGGGCCTGCCCCCGCAGACGATTGGCGAGGTGATTGGCGTGGTTAAGGCCTACACGACGCGAGTGGGCGACGGACCCTTCCCCACCGAACAGCTGAATGTAAGCTCAAGTTTGCCACTAACCCTGAGGGCGATTTAATAATCCCCATTTTTATTTGTAGGAATTCGGTGATTTGCTGCAGACACGAGGCTTTGAGGTCGGCGTCACCACGAAGCGCAAGCGCCGGTGCGGCTGGCTGGACATCCCGCTGCTAAAGTATACCTCGCTGGTCAACGGCTACACGTGCATCTGTATCACCAAGCTGGATATTCTGGACACGTTGCCGGAGATCAAGGTGGCCGTGAGCTACAAGAAGCCCAATGGCGAGAAGCTCGACCACTTCCCAGGCACTATTGCCGAGCTGGGCGGCATCGAGGTGGAGTATGCCGTGCTGCCGGGCTGGCAAACGTCCACCGAGGAAGTTCGCAACTTCAAGGAGCTGCCCGAGAACGCACAGAACTACGTCCGGTTCCTGGAGAGCGAGCTGAGCGTGCCCGTGCGCTGGGTGGGCGTGGGCAAGGGACGCGAGTCCATTATCAACGTTCATTAGCTAAACCGGCGGTGTGCCGACGTACTTATGCCTACAACTGTGTGTGTATATGAGACGAAAACGCTTTAAAGCCCATTAGACTATTAGGAGATGCGAATCTGCTAGATGGCACTTAACTATCCAACCACAACTAAAGACCTAACCCCACAATACAACTAATATTTCGACTATCTACAACATTTGGACACAAATTATTAGCCTATTGCTTCTTTAAGTTCTAATTCTTAGTTTTGATGTTCACAAAATCATTTTTGAGCGTTGCCCTTCGGGCTCGCACGCATATATATACTATACTTCTTGTTTTGATGAGGACGTACTTAGTTTTTAAGATCATCAGGTGCAGTTTCAAATTTTGTATGCGAAGGGAAGCAGATATTTTTTATTGTACAATAACTAAATGATGTTGTTTTAATATTTAAATACAACAGTGTGCTCTGACATGTGTAATTGTGTCGCAAGGTAAATACATTTTAAAGTCTTAACATAAGATGAGTTTTATTTCAAAATTCAAATTTAATGACAAATGGGAAGTGGTTATCGAACCGAATGGAAGCATTTTACTTCCGGTTATCGTCTAGCTCTATGGAAAATACCTGCAGCAGGTATATATATTTCCCACATCTGGCCACACTGATCAGCTACCTGTTTGAGTTTTTCGTTTAATTTATTTATTTTCTCTTGTTTACTTTTTTTATTCTGTGTTTTTCCGGTAAAGTGCAATAAAAAGTGATTTGAAATGGTGAGCTACGATTAGAACATGGCTGAACTACCAAGATTTGCAGTAAATCTGGCTTTTCTTTTACTACGAATGCACTTTCCACTTGGCTGCCCTCATTAACCATTTCTTTTTATGCAACTTTCTATTGGCTATTCTTATAGGCACGTTACTTCAAAGAGCAGGACATTGATGGTAAGTTTGGCAGCCAGTCATTGATGAGTTCATACCAAAAGTATTTCTTATCTCGCCTTTAGAGTTCCGCGAGTGCTTTTATCTGTTCGCCCGTTCGGGCCAAATAAACAACTTGGACGAACTAACGGTGAGTGTAATCACCTGCCCCCTTCCTCCTAATAATAGTTTCGTCATTCAGGTTATTATGCGGTCCCTTGGCCTGTCCCCAACCATCCAAGAACTGGTTTCGTACTTGAAGCAAAAGAATGGTAAAATGAGCTTTGCCGACTTCCTGGACATCATGCACCAGCACTCCAAGGTGGAGAGCCTCCCAGACGAGGTGATAGCCGCCTTCAAGGCAGCGGATCCGCAGAATAAGGGCACCATATCCGCCCGACAGCTGCGCAATCTCCTCCAGAACTGGGGCGAGGGCCTGTCCATGCGGGAGGTGGATAACATTTTCCGAGAGGCCAATGTAAACAACAACAGCACCGTGCGGTATGCGGACTTTGTGAAGATTGCCTGTGCCCCAGTCCCAGATTACTATTAGATCCCGTTTACAACCTACAACATTACAACATTCCAGCAAAGTGTGTTCACAATTATGATTTCGCACAACAAACAATTGCAATAAAGACAGATAAACGTTTTTGGCAGAAGTATTTGGGTTTTATTTCGCACACCAATCTCTTCTACGTGTAAAAAAGTAGCATCTGCCGTTCTTAGTTGGCAATGGTGACCTCAACCTCTACGCCGGGCTCGATGTTGATCGAGGTGATCTTCTTGACGATCTCGGAGGGAGAGTGCAAGTCGATGATGCGCTTGTGGATCCTCATCTGGAAAGTAAGAATACCATTAGTGATCGGCCACGTATTCATGGAATCTAAATGTGATTTGCAATATGATTGTCGAATTCGGAGAGCCAAATTGTGAGGAATACCAACAAAGTGGACTATGAGAACACGTTTTTTCTGGGCGGACCATTTAGATACTGTGGAAAGGCAGGCGGTGTGCCTAACCACGATATCAGATCTGTCCATCGATGGCATAATAATGTAATATGTGGAAGACTCGTACCTGGAAGCGATCCCAGGTCTTGGAACCCTCACCGCAAGGAGTCTTACGGGTGGTGATGCGCAGGGTCTTGGTCGGCATGCGCACGGGGCCCTGAAATGGTTGGAAAAGATGCGATTAGCGGCAAATCTTACAATATATTGCGAGGTCTTGTCGCCTGAACCATGTGTTATTCTCGCCCTGGAGCCAATCAGTGCGAAAATAATGTCCGATTCAGGCATTCTCTCTAGCATTTATTAATGACTAGGCTAAGCGTCTGGCGGGCACGCAAAGCCTCCAGGTAAATGCGGATGCTCCATCGCAGGATGGCGGGACTTCTCACCTTGACGCGCAGGTTCTGGTTCTTGGCACCGTTGATCAGGTCGCGGCACACGTTCTCCAGCGAGCGCACGTTCCTGGAGGTCAGGGTGATGCGGATGCGGTGCACAGAGGCAGAATCGCCGCCATGGGGCTTCTCAATATCCTTGGGTGCAGCAGCCTGTAGGAAACATTTACAGATTTAGGTTATGTTCAGCGAGTGCCACGTGCATCGGTTTTTCTCCGGAAATTTCAGTTTTCGGCATTTGCCAGCTATCCGAGTGGGTGCAGCGACAGATCCCTTACCATATTTAGCAATTTCTCTGGTCGAGATATTCAAATCTTTATATTTTGAGCAGCGCTGAACCAGCGGTTTTGCGATTTTTTTTTAAAAGAGAAGGAAATTGGTGATGCATAAAACATCAATGTTTTTAGCGATTATTATCGTTTAAGATTTGCGATATGTCTGCGCCAAGGTCACTCTATTCCAGCCACTCTAAAAGCCACATAATAAAACCACATTTGAGGAATTATTAAAAAATAAGTTTCTTAAAAATAATGTCATTAAAGCTTACTTCTGGCTATATCCGTCATATTTTATATAGCTTACAACTAGTCTATAGATTATTTTACTATTCATAAATAAAATGTATTCCAGAAAAATTGCCTTGGTGACATTAACAATTTGTTTTATAAGAAAAATGGCTAATAATATTGAAATATGATAAGAAAAGTTTCCATTTATTCTGTGCTTATGTTGCCAACTCAGAAAAAAGGATTTAATTTTATCAAAATATTTTTATAATTATGCCAATCCTATATTGATTATTTAAGATGAACAATTTTTAAATCATTAGTTTATTTATGGAAAAATATTAATTTTAAGGTAAAAACGGTATGCAGTTTTTGACAATTGATGCCTTTCTTATCATGGTAAAAGAACGTTTAATAAAGATATCATAAGAACGAAATTGCGGAACAGTCAAATACTTTACATACTGTTTTTTTTTTTTAAATTTAAATTAATTATAATAAAAAATTTAAAAAAAATCAAAATATTGTTGTATCATCTCTTGCAGATATTTTTCGCTCATTTTTGGCTTGTTATAACTTTTTGTTCTCAATCTATCTTAAAACTAAAATACAAAAAGTGAGATGGTAAGTTTAAAAACATCAATCAACGCAGAAAACATCAAATTCCTTCTTTAATTTAAAAATTAATAAAAATCTCTCAAAAAAGGTAAAAATTCGCCGTCTCGGGGCGAATGGCCAAAGTGACCTGTAAAACAGCTGTCGCCCGCTGCGAATGGTTAAAGGTGAAGAAGCTGCGATTTGTGTACGTGTGTGTTTTGACTTAGCGACGTGGTGATTACAGGCGCCACCGAACCCGATCCGAATCCCCGCTAGAATCCAGCACTTCCATGCAGATGCGCGTCCCGGACCAGCGAGCAGTCCTGCTGCTGCCCCTCCTCCTGGCTCTGGTGGGCCTCGCCGCCGGCCAGCGCGTCGCTCCCGGCGTCAATCCGCAGCACTATGTGAGTATGATGGGACTTCGATCCAGCTGTGAACGCTAAGTAATCCCTTGCCTTGACCCTATTAGCAACAAGTGCCGCAGCAGGTGCCACAGCACCATCCGCCGCCGCCGCCGCACCAGCAGCAGCAGCAGTATCAGCAACAGGTCCACTCGGCGCCCGGTGTGCCGCCCCAGCAGTATGTAAGTGGACTCTCATCTCCGGCCCCAGAGAAAGAATTTAATTTTTGACCCTTCACAGCAATATGAGCAGGTGCCCGTGCAACATCAGCAGCAGCAACAGCCACCGCAGGTCCAGTATCAGCAAGTTCCTGTGCAGCAGCAGCAGCCAATTCAGCAGCCGCCGCAACAAGTTCACCATCAGCAGCCGCAGCAGGTGCACCACCAGCAGCCGGCTGGCGGGCACCATCATGGCCAGCCGCAGCAGGTCTTGAACACGGGCAACATCCAGCAGGAGCGTGCGTAAGTGACCGCCTATCTTATCATTAAGCACGACCCGTCAATCATTATTGATTAGGGGAGCTTTAGCTCTAATTGGGGGGACATCATAAATTAGCCAAAGTGACAACTAGTCAACCGAGTTATTTGGCAGATACAATAGATAGGTTAATGAAGCAGCGAGACTTCATCAAAGCTTGTGGAACTTTCCTAATGTGAAGTTACAATTAATTTAACCATGAAAACTATGTTTTCTTTGTTAACGTTGCCTTTATTTTATAGAATTTATATTGAAAACAGTCTTAAACTTAACCTAAACTCAAAAAATGGTATATTAAGTAATTAAAAGCCTTACCCTGCCTCTACTTATTACGTTCCCAACCCTTTACAGTCACATCCAGGAGCACATGCAGGTGCCCATCGATACGAGCAAGATGTCCGAAGCTGAGCTGCAGTTCCACTACTTCAAGATGCACGACTCGGACAATAACAACAAGCTGGACGGTTGTGAACTGATCAAGTCGCTGATCCATTGGCACGGTAAGAATTGACACTACCTACTTGTCCGGCTTGAGTGTAGATAGATTTGCGTATATGGTTTATGTTTCGTTTTGTTTGACCCACTATTCTGTTCTACCTCTTTTGCATATGCGTAACTAAACGGGGCTGTTTCCGGTTATGGTTGTGGTCATGCTCGAATCTCATGCTAATCCATCTCGCATCCGCCATAACAACTCATTGCCGTGCAGAGCAAGGCAGCAAGGAGCAGCCGAATGGCGAGAAGCCACATGTAGAGGAGAAGGTGTTCTCCGACGAGGAGCTAGTGGCCCTCATCGATCCCATTCTGCAGATGGATGACACCTCGCGAGACGGTTACATCGACTATCCTGAGTTCATCAAGGCGCAACAAAAGGCCGCCGAGAAGCAGCAGCAGCAGCAACAACAACAGCCGCAACAGCAGCAGGCACAGCAGCCGATTCATTAGTAGTCGTCGTCACCTACATAGATCCGTTCAGTTTTTGGCATTCATAACCATGTCCTCGTCCCGTGATTGAGACGTGCTGCACATACTCCCGACTTCTGCCGTCGTTTCACTTTATTAGAATTGCATTCGGATCAATTTTACTTACCATGCTGCAAGCATTCCAATCGGAGAACCTCACTGAACAAATTGTAACTTATTGTCCTTTTTTCCAAGAACTTTCTCAAAGATTCCCATTTCGAATACTGAACGCGAATCTCACGAGCGGTTTGTGCAATTTCAACTGCTTTCTCTCGTTTTTTGTTTTCCATTTTCATTACTTTAGTTATTTCGCGATATGAACTAATTTCTAAGCCCGACTTGAGAGCAGCAACAACAACAGACTGATTGTGTAAAAGTTTGTTTTGTACAAAAAAAAAAAAGAAAAGAAAAGAAATTTGAGATAAACGAAAACTACGCGATAAAATAAATCGAAGAAAGGCCTACCAAGTGGAAATCTTTTTGAAACTGAAACCTATTATAAATACAACCGATTTAGCAAATAAATTAAAATCCAAATCACAATCAGGAATGTCTAGTCCCAAGTACCAAGTAGAAATGTAGACTAAGACATTAATAAGCGGTTTCGGGTGAGCTTGTCCTAACTTTAGTCTTAAGGGGATCAACACTGTCAAGTCTGTAACTTCCCCATTAACATTCCAGTCAAGGATAGTAGCGAGAAGCCAGCCGAGGGCCACGCCGAAGGACAGGCCGAGCATCAGGAGGAGCACAAATCCGGTTCCGTTTACACCGACAAAGCACTGGAAGAGACCATTGACTATGTGCTAAAGTCCATGGATCTGAACAATGACGGATTTGTGGACTGGGCCGAGTACCGCAAGACTGAGGCGAATATTGGCAAGGAGTAGACCCAAAATTCGACCTAGGAGAGCCATACAACCTGACAAATTGTTGATCTTTTTTAACTTTTGCCTATGGAAACGAACCAAACGAACAGGCTTGATTTCCTTATACCTACAGCCTTAGAACTTGATGTGCATCCTAAGCGTTTCAAAATTGTTTAAATTTTTGTACTTTTGCTAAATAAAACAAACTGAAATTAATGTGAGTGGATTTTAAACACAATTTAGGTATTTTTCAGAGATAAATTGGCTACAAAATGTAAATATTAATATTTATTATAGTATTTTTGTTGGTTATTGTTGTTTTTGTTGATCACTCGAGGTCCTAGTCGTTGTAATCTTGGGTTAAAAGTTATCAGTATGCATTTTTTTTTCACGCTTAATAAGACTAAAACTTTTAAAACAATTGATACTACTTAATAATATTTATTTGTAACTACTGAATCTACCCCTGAAGACTTCATCTAGATTCTAGACCAAGTTCTCCAGGTATCCTCTGTGCGTTACCAGCCCCAACGGACGCGTAAAGCTCCAAAGCAAGCATAAAAGCTTGTCGCTGGCGCACAGAACTTTCCCCCATTCAGTGGACGGCGAGGCGTTGCGGCCGAAGGTACAAAAATTTAGTTTCGGCTTCGATTAATGAAAACCAAAAGAAAATAAACAAACGCTGCTGCATTAAATAGGTTTCGGGCGATTAAAAAGTGTTCCCCCTTCGAGTATATTACGCATACGCCGCGTGTGCCGGAATTTGAGTTTGCTGCGTAACTCGGAAATCGCTGCAAAATGTAAGAAAATTGTCGCAAAAATAAATATGTACACAGCACATACAGAGCGTTATAGAGTGCACGGGAATAATTATGGATCGGCTGGTAGCCGGTCCCGGGGCCAAATTGCGTTGCTCGGGTGACGACGGCAACCCAGGCAGCCGGCGATGTTGATTGAAAATAAACAATCCGGTTGGGCGGGGAGCTCCACAAAGTCTGTGCCCGATTCCACGTGGTCGCGTGCAGCCGGGAATTACGCTTTGCACAAATATTTGCCGCTGCAAGCATATTATGTGCCATAATATCGATTTTGCCCAGCGTTTGGGGGCGGGTTCCCCGAACTGGGCGGAAAAGGGGTGGCTGTCCGGGGACTTCCGAGTGCGATTCCGAGAGGTCGATAAGCCGGCTGGACATGCCATTACTCGGTTGCTCAGTTGGAATTCCTGCTATTCCCAAAAGCCCTCATTATAGAGAGGGCCTAATTATGCACACGCGAAAGTGCGATGACAATTCAAATGGTGTTTGCATATCAAAAGAACTTAATCTTAATCATTATGTTAGGATTTGGGAGGGGGGTTTTTTATTATTATGCCTGTTAAATAAGGCGAAGGTTAGTGTAGTGTATTCTTAAAGCCTTTAAAGTCTTTAAATTCTGTATAAATCCGAGTTTGGAGAAATTTAGTTGCGCCCTTTGGTATGCAATGTTTCTTAACGAGCGGAAGTATTTGGGAATTACATAGTCAGGAGGGCACCTGACTTTAGATGGAATCTATAATATAATCGAAATATTTTATTTTTACTTGTGCTCCTTATAGGGCTGCCATGCAGTCTGGCGGAAGACCCCGCGAGCGCCTGCTCTATGCCTTCCGTGGATGGATTGCCTTCGTGGCTTTCATGGATCTGGGCACAGCCTTTCGTAGCTATATTGAAAGGCGCAGCTTCCTGGGCGATCACAGTGACACTCAGTTCATCGAAGGTGAGTCCTTTAGCGAAATTTAAAATATTATGACTTATTTAATGGGTATCTTTGCAGGTGACTATACAATATCGCGCATTATAGGCATGTACTGCCTGCTCAAGGCCATTGCGCTGGTTCACTGCACCCTGTACATCCATTATAGGCCGTAAGTATTTCCCTCGGGCCTAGTTTATTTAGCATAATAATAAAAATTATGTTTTTCCTGTTTAATGGCAGGGTGGTAAGCATGGGCGGCTGCTCTCTGGCCCTCACCATGGTCTTCTATGCCACCGAGGCACTCTACTTTCGCTCCAGCACCATTAACTTCTACGTGATCTTCCCTTGTGTGCTAAACAGTGAGTATTTTATATATATTTATGGATTTAATTTGTGTTATTATATTTTTCCATGTTCTAGCTATAACTCTTCTGGGTCTAATCTATATACCCAAACGACTGCGGCTCTGGGAGCCAAACATGGATCTCGATGATGAAAATTCGCAGCTTCTGAAGCAGATGACGGGCTTTAAAAGGCGTCGGGCGAAAAAACAATAATGTAATGTTTAAGCGGGACTTTAAAGAAGAGTTTTCAAGAGCACAGTATTGTGAGGGAATCGAAAATTTTCCGCTTTGGACTGCATTGGTGTGATAGAAATGGCATCAAGTTCATCATTATACCTTATAGCAATACTGAAAACAACGCCAAATTAGTGATTTTCTATGAACTAGTTACGAAAATAAGTCAATTTCTGGCATAATCACTTCAAGACATACATATACTTCCCTTTTATGAACCATATATACATACATATATATATACATTTAAAAATGTATAGCACAATAGTGAGTTTTTGCACTTTTAAGAGTTTGAAAATCGATATTAGGAATCATTTGAACATTATCAGAGTTGGCACCCAAGTTAAACAATTCAAATTGAAAGGCTTTAAATTTAAATATAAGTTTATAATCATCATATTTAGCGTTACGTTGGATTTTTCCATTTCATATATACGATTAACAATTTATGGAACATGCTTCCGGCTCCTACAATTAAGCACACATAAACACACATACTCACCACATATGATTATTCGTTAATTTGATATAGGAACAATAATAGTTTTATACGCAATATGTAGAATACGTTTGAATAAAAATTTTTGAATTTCCATAAAGGAGTTGTGATTTTTAAATACTGACTGAGCGGAGTCTTCACCAACACTGGAAATATACTGATGCGCCAGCATTACGGTCACTCTGCTGCGCGCCACAAGATTTTTATTTTGTTTCTGTTTTCTATTTCTTGTGAAACTATTCAGATTTCAGCCATGTATAAAAAGTATAAAAAACGGGCGCAAAAGCGCCTCAACACGATCGACGAGAACACCACCATCAAAGTGCCTGTAAGTGGACTTTCCGGTAATTCAACTTTGAGAGTTGTTTCAAGTATCTTTCACAGCGTCAGGCGGACACCACTGCGGATGTTTCAGCAGATTCCACGGCTAGCGGGAGCGAGGAGAACATACCCGCCTCCCAGGAGCACACTCAGCGCTTCCTCTCGCAGCATAGTGTAATCCTGGCCGCCACCTTAGGTCGCACACAGTCCACCGGACGGAACATCCTTAGCCTCTCCCGGCAGCCAAACAACTTCTTTGAGCTGGTTCTAATTCGAGCCGGTGTCCAGTTGGACCAGGGTGATAGCCTGGTTCTGGCCTGCGACCATGTGTCCATTGTGTCCAAGCTGCGGGAGATTTTCATGAGCGCCTCGTCCTACACGGACAAGATGGAGACGTTCAAGGCAGGTCTGAATACGGCTATGGCGCCCCAGTCGAAGCTGGTGCAGAAGCTTCTCACCGGATGCACTGTGGACGCCTCTGGGGAGGAGCAGATATACCAGTCGCAGAACAGCATGTTCATGAACTTCCTTATGATCGACTTCATGCGGGATCCCTGCATGGAGGTGTTGCTGAACAAGATCGAAGAGGTGGCAACCGCAAATCGCATACTCACCGGGAAGGCGGCCATCCCACTGCCGCTGTTGCCGCTGATGTTGGCTCAGCTGCGCTACCTGACCGCCTCGCACAAGAAGCAAATATACAGCCGCATCGAAGGCATCTTTAATAAGGCCACTGAGGCGGCCAAGTTGGATATCATTGGCAGTGCCGAAATGATACTAGATGCCAGTATGCACGATGAATTTGTTGAGTTACTCATGTGAGTTGGGACAATTGTTTATTATAATACCTTTTATTTAATAACATTTATGATACTTAATATATTGCCAGCATTAATTATTCGAGCACTGAAGACCTGTTCCACATGACCACGGTGCACACTCTGAGCAATCTATCGCTTTCCGAAAGCACTCAGGCGAAGCTAAGACAGCGTATTTTGGAGTATGCCACAAGTGGTGACTGTCCGGATACAGTAAGAATATAAAGATATGCATTTTCCATATATAATTGACTTAATTTTCTCTAGACCTTGGCGCACCTCATAAGGCTCATGCTGAACATTTTGAAAATGGACACGGACGACAGTGTGCGCGATGTAAGATTGACTAACATTAGCCGCAATCCAACTGCTTAGAATCTGTTCTACTTGTACATAGTTGGTCACAAAACTGCGAGAAATCTTCAAATGGCGTCACATGGTACATAGGGACAACAGTTCGGCACCAGCCGATGATAAAAAGACGCAGCTGGAGCTCTTTGGCTTTCTGGAACTGGGGCTGATACGATCTAAGAGATTTTATCAGACATGGCAGAGGAGTGCTGCTAGTTTGCCTGCAGAAGAATTTACGTAAGCTCCCAGAATGCATCAATTTACATAATATTGACTTAATAACCCCTTTAGCTCCTTTGAGTTGATTGTTTTACTGCTGCTAATACACGTGAACGAGGACAATTCCTTGTACATTGAAAATATTGTAAGTTATTGCTTATTATGATGTGATATCTTCCTTAGTGCAGTTCATAAATGGTTTATTAGCTTCGCCGTCGTATCAAGCTGGAGCACATTACGGTCAACATTTTGGAGGAGGTAAAACTGCATTATAAGCACATCCTGGAGCAGCACATAAGCACACTTATGCACATCTTGCATGATTTTATGCGCGAAAAAAACCGCACTGTGTCCGACTTTGCAAAGTCCTCATATAGGTATATATTCTATATAAAACATATATGTTCTTAATTGTTAAAGTTGTATTTTTTCAGCATACTTTTCAAGATATTCAACTCGATACAGAAAAACATTCTGAAGAAGCTGCTCGAGCTCACCTGCGACAAATCATCATCAGACCTGACCACCATGGCGCTAGAGTTGCTTCGCGATCTGCAGTGCAAGAGCGCCAAAGATGTCCAAAACTGTGCCACACTCCTCATTCCCATGCTAGATCGGATCAGTGACTTGACTCTGGCGCAAACTCGCGTTGCCATGGACCTGCTCTGCCATGTGGCGTTCCCAGATCCCAAGCTAACTGGCTGCCTGCAGCTACAGGAGCAAGTCGATATGGTGGTGAAGAAGCAGCTGATTAACTCGACAGACACTATCAAGAAACAGGGAATTATTGGCAGCGTGCAGCTGATCGATGCCCTGGCCCGCATCGAAGTCGATGATGTGGAGATCGAAGACTCCTTGACGAGCATGGAAAACGTGGACTCCCTGCCCGATGGGCGTGTGAAACTGGCCGCCAACTTGATAAGTAATAAAAGGGCTCTTTTATAGGCTATTCAATAGTTTTATAATATAATTTCCCACTACACAGCTCGCACCGAAGCATCCATAGGAAACAGCGCCGAGTCCCTGGCCCTCTTCTACGAAGAACTGGCAACGGTACTCGGTCAGCGCCATGAGGGAACATCCGGAATCTGTGGTCCAGATCATCATTTTATTGCCTGGGCCTGTGAGGTAATAACATTCCGCTTTGAAAAGAGCTTTGTGACCGAGGATGTAGCAGAGACAGTAAAGTAAGTAAATGCCTCTGCCACTAAGGATTAACTTCATCAAACCTACCTTTTAAAGGGGCATTAAGCTGGAATATCGATTGAACATTAATGAGTTGGACGACACAAATGTTCACACAGAAACAGATGTCCTCAGCATTGGCATAAACATATCCAAATTGGTCCTGTTGCCCAAAACAAAAGCCTTCAACTCGATATATGTTTTGGCGCCGCTCTTTAACTGTGTCAGGGCCCTGAACAACCATCGCCACCACTACAGTCTGGAACAGATAAACGCCTTGCTTGGATGCGCTATCGTATTGCCCGCCTTCTTCGATGACGAAAACTATTTGGCCATCTTTGACAACTTTAAAGACGAACAGCAGAATGACATTCTCAGCATCTATTTTCACACAGTCAACTGGATGCGGGTGACGATCAGTGCATTCGCTGCGCAACGAGATCCCGCCACTCGGCGTCGGGTTCTTATCAGGCTCGATGAACTAATACGTATTGAGCAGAGGATTAAGCCGCTCTTGGCTCGAGCGCCTCCTGACTTTATGGCACCGCCTTACCAGTTCTTAACCAATGCCAAAGTCCAAAAACGTCCAGGAGCACCTAAGGCGCCTGCAAAGGCCAACGCCACAGTGGTTGAACCAGACGCTAATCAGACAACGATGACAGACTTTTCGATCAAGGTGGCACCCTGCAAGACCATTAAAACGAAAATTGACTTTGAGCAGATGTATGGACCGCGAGAGAAGTACAGGCCCATGGAAGTGGGCATCATTATGCTCTTGGTTGAGCAGAAGTTCGTCCTTAGTTACCCGCTGGAGAAGGAACAAGTCGGCGAGTTCTTGGGATTGCTAGAGCTGCGCTTCCTGCTAGAGGATATGGTGCTCAAACTTGAGGCTGCTGTCAAAGGGCAGCAGGATTCGTCAGACACGGATAGCCTCAGGCTGCATCTGGCCAAGCCGGGGGATTTTATATGCGACTTACTTCCCTGTTTGCTCGAGGTCAACAATCACCTCAGAACCCTGGCGGAAGCCATTGACACGCAGCTGGTGAAAGTCAACCATGTTTACAGCAATCTGGATCTGTTTAAGGAGCAATTTAACTACATAAGAACTTGTTTTGGGCTCTGCATTCGCCTGTTTGCTCTTTACTTCGCCTGGAGCGAGTGGGCGGATAAGTCACAAGCTGAGTTGTTGCACAGTAAGTATTAACACAAGGTCCCTAAATACCCAAATATGTATGTTAATAAACCTCTTTTCAGAGTCACTGTATCAACTACATCCCAAGGAACAGTGGGAGGGACTTAAGAAGAAAAGCATTCCACGCCTGGCCACAGTCACATTCGAATACTTTCTAAAGTATGAGAAATCCGTTTTGAATTTAAGTACTGCGGTTCAACTCCATAGATTGCTGTGTTGCCTGCTGAAGGTGGCAAGTGCCCGACCCGGTGTTAGTCAACCTAGCTTTAAGCATGCCGAGGATTCACGTAAGTTTAAAAAAATGTAATACAAATATTAGCAACAAAGTAACATTTTTTTTAAAGGCGCCCTTTGCGACAAACTGCTGCGACGTAAATGGTTTCACCATTCTGGAACAGTGGATAAGGGTGCGCAGTGTAATACCTATCTGGACGAGCTGGTCAAGGGCTTTTTCAAAAACTCCACACCCAAACATCAGAGTGAGCTCTTGAGGCAGCTGGTCGAAGAATGTGTCATTCTTAATACCAAGGACAAGGCTCTGCATTCCTTCCCGAACTTCAAGAAGTAAGTTAAGTCTGTTTTAATTGCACTCTAACTATATTATATTTCCCATTCTTAGAGCCAACTTCCCACTGCTGTTCCGTGGACTGTGCGAGGAGCTCATTCACTCGCTAAGTGCCCATCTTAGCGTCGACAAAAAAGGAGACCACCTGCAACTCTGGGAGTCGACGGTGGACCTATTAAACGGCCTGCTTAAAATTGTTCAGCTCGTTGAACAACCCAGAAATTTTGGACTGTTTCTGAAGCACTCACAAATATTTCTCAAGTTACTGCTTCAGCAGGGAATGTCGGCCCTGGAGTCTATTGTTCGGCAGGATCCCGAACGTCTCACAAAGTTTCTGCACGAACTGCAGAAGGTGACCAGGTTCCTGCACCAACTCTGCTGCCATTCAAAGAGTATTAAGAATACAGCCATCATCAGCTACATTCCCACGCTTCGGGAGACTGTCGAGACGCTGGTGTTTCGCGTGAAAGCCCTTCTGGCCGCCAATAATTGCCACTCGGCCTTCCACATGGGTAACATGATTAACAGGGACTTGCACGGCGATTCCATCATCACGCCAGTCGGTTCATTTGTTGGCGAGGAGAACAGCGATGAGGAAATACCCGAAGACGATACCAGTGTCGATGAGACGGTGCTGGGAGATAACATGGGCATCACCACCATTAGTGTAAGCACAAGACCAAGCGATGGCAGCCGGCGCAGCAGTAAGTCATCTACATCACGACGCAGCAAATGCTATTGAAATTGCAACTTCTGTTAAACTGTTTCTGAAAAAATAAATATGAGGATGAGGAATTCACGTTCGATGACTGGGCTGTATCTTGGGGAAGTGATTAAGATCCATGGAGACTACGGGATAGTGTCAATCCTAGTAAACCAAAATTACAGCCGTAACAGATCTGAATAGACGAAATGCGTTTCCAAACTTTTTGAGATATGGAAAATGTTTGTCTTCTCCTGTGAATACTTAATCTTTAATCAAGGATTGAGCAAAAGATGATTTTGCATTCTTTATTTATTTCATTTTTTTTATTATCTGGATGCAATTTTATTTAATTTTCGTATTACAAATAATAACAAATGTATGTATATCAAATATTTTAGTACAATATGCTTCTTCTTCATCTTCTTCACTTTTCTCACTTTTATTTTCTTCGTTAACAATAATTGTTTATTAAGACGTAAAAGTTGTTCTCCCATTCTCTCACATTCGGCCTTCTTCTACGATGAATTCTGATTGTTTTTTATTATTAATTTCCATTTGTTTGTTGTTTTTATTTCGTAATAATTGGCGACGTTACGTTCACGGTTCATGTATGCAAATGTTTTTTTGTGATGTTTATCAATAGGTAGAGTTTATATAAAAAAAAGATTTAAAAAGGGTCAATCGATAATAAAATGATTATATATGTATGTAATAAAAGAGCAAAAGAAACACACACAAACTAAAAATTTAATTAAATTAAAACAAAAATGTGGTCTAAGCAAAATTCTAAGCCTAACGCGTGTGTGTATGCGTGAAACAAATATTGTCCTCATACAAATCAAATCGTGGATGCATTTCAATGCAGATTCAGATCCTTTCATCCACTGCCACTGCCACTGTCCTCCCTTTCTTTATAAACAGTTGCGCTGCGCTCGGTTTTAGCCGATTCTTGTCTTGAAATATACACGAAAAGAACGAAAGATTTTTGATAGCTGAAAAGGTTTGGAAAGATAATTTGGAATAGGTCGAAATATTTCGTATATTTCAATTTACAATGCGATCGATGTTTTTTTGATTTATTAATTTTTATTGTTTTCTTTATTTGCCAATTTTTCAAAAACTTAAAACATTTTACACAAATTAATTTTAAAAATTTTTAATACGTACGCAGTCTGTTTAAAAGTAAAGTTAGATTATACACTCCTACGCCTACATATACATTATATACTCAATATATATATTTATAGAGAAAGATATATATATATATTTATTGTATATATAGATTTAGTAATTATGATTAAATCTTGCCTTTGCATCATCACAATTCATGTAAAGTTTTTCATTTTTTTCGCTCAGTTTCCATGCGCAGTTTGCAATTTTGTTGTCCACCTTGCTTACTTTTTATTTTCATGATACTTTTCGACTTTATTTCTATTTCTATTTTGTTTTCATTGTTGTGTTGTTGAAGTTGCTTTGTTGCTTTTGTTGAAGTTTGAGTTGGAGGTTGAGGATTGTTCAAAAATTTACACACGTATACAGTTATTGTTGTTAGATCATTAATTAATTTTGCTTGCGCTCCTTGCTCTCTGCTCCTCTTCACAAATACACAAAGATTGTAAACCAATTAAACAGCTAAACAAATTAGTTCGTTAAGTATTTAACATTAGTGCTTTATGTTAGGTCGTAAAAATATTTTGCTAAAAATTAATATTCATAGTTTAATATATATATATAACATACTATTGAAAACTTAAGCGCACAAACAAAACTAAATATTCAAATTAAAAACTAATTTTGCCAAACGTTTTTGCTTTCCCGAAAAAATTAAAACAAAAATTACAAATTACAATATTTAACACAATTAGGGGTAAAGGTTGAGGGGGGATTTGGGGTCTGGGTTCTGGGTTCTGGGTTTCAAGGGCTTCAAGGATGCAGGACAGTTTCAGACTTCCAAAGATTTGCTTTCGAAATATAACGGCACATAATTTTGTAATAATTTCATTGGTTCGATATTTGAATCGACGACGAAATCGGACAACTTTAACGGATTTTGTGTAACAATTTGCCAATTAGTGTATAGATTTAGTTTAGTTTTAGTTTACAATAGAAAAAACACATTAACAATTAAAACTTACAAATTAAATTACAAATTTAAAACAATATAAAATCAGTACAGTTATCGAATTAAACAAATTGTTAAAATTAATTATATTTATATATTTGCAATTTTTGAATTGGGTTCAAAGGTTTTAAGTCACCAAACGTGGAAATTTCTAAGGCGAAAAATCGAAAATTTTGCATGCAAAAAGACGCGGCGTTAAAGAATTTGTAATAATTCACTTCCTTATCAAATTAATTAATTTGTTGTGTTTGTGTGTGTTTAAAGAAAAAAAGATTATAAAATGATTAAAGGTTTAAAAAGTATTTCTCCCCTTTCGATCGCGTGAAATGCTCTCTCAATGAAAACGTAAAATTTTTAAGGAAAAATTCATAGGGAAACTTATCAAAAATTAAAAAAAAAAAATTGATACATATTTTAGTAATGTTCTTTCTTCTTTTGTTATTGTAGTTAGAAAATGGCGCACACTTCTCTTCCTCTACAACGACAGTTTACTTTACTTTTATAATTATGTGTATATATGTGTGTGTGTTCTGTTTGTGTGTGTTGTGTGTGTTACTAAATTTAAGCTTAACTATGGTCATTTAGAATTTGTTGTATATATTCTCTTATTGTTTGTGGCTAATATTATGTATTTAAAGTTCTTTGCTGGTTTGCAAATTTTGCGCAAGGTTTAATTCATGTTTTCTTTTTTTATCGTTAAATTTTATTACTTTAGGCAACTGCTTGGTGTGTGTGTGTGTGTGTGTGTGGTGTATGTCTGTGTACTTTTAAATTTAAAAAAACGTTATTGTTTTTAGGCTTATGCTGAACAATGTTCATAGATACGTTTTAAAACACACGCGTCCTTCATCAACTACTGCCAACAGTTTTGTATTTTGCTTTATACTTGAGTTCAAAATTGGAAGTATTCTTTCGTTAGTTTAAAACTAATTTATATATTTTTTGTTTTTGTTTCTTTTCGTTTTTATACATTTTATATATATTAATTAACTTTTTTTTTTTTGCTTTACTTGAGATCTTGCAATAGCGGAAACTTAAACGACAGAATTTTGTTCAACCAAAAAACACGAAATTTTGCAAAATTATAGATTAGAATTAAAGAAAGGCAAGTTTCATTGTTTGTTTTTCATTGATTTCCCTAATAATCGTACTTTGACACGTGTGTGTGGCGTTGTTCTTTCTCTTTATAGGCATGGAGTTAGTTTTTAGTTTTTTTTTTGCAAGTCGGCTTCTGATCTATCTGTGTATTAGCTGTGTTATATTATTATCCTAGCTGGATCCCTCTCCTTCCGTATTATTTCTGTGCGTAGCAGTTGTAGATGATGAGTAAAGGAAAGTGGGAAGAGACTAGTCTGAATTTGATATTAGATAACTGGATTTTAAATAGAATTTCATAGTTTGAGTTACTTAGGTTTGCTGCTATGACGCACTTGAGCGCTGGCTAATTGATTTCATAGTTTGTCTAGTTCTCCTCATTAAGTACGACTCGATTTCAGCATCGTACGTGTGTTAATATTAAGTATGCTTTTTACGGTATTAAAATTTATAATATTCAATTGTATTATTAGTTTTTACTGTTTACTGTTTACTGTTTTGTGATGTGTGGTCTCCGCTCGTCAGGATCCCCTCCTGACTCTCTAATTCGTTGCATCATGTCGCGGGCATCTATATGTCCGTCCGAGTTTCGATTTTCCAGCTTATTTGCTTGGGTTTAAGTGTAGGTATTGTGTGGATGTGTGCAATTACTTAGCTCTACATATTTTTTTTGTATTTTACTTTTTACTTCTGACAGATAATTGATTTGAAGTTGCCTAAAACTTACGCTTGTTAAAAAATAGTTCGTTTTCAAAATGTATGCAGAAAGTCTTGCCAGTTACCGCCGCCAGACATTATATGATAATGCTGTTTGCCGCCTTTAAATTTTATGTATTTTCTTATCGTTCTCACTTCAATTCATTCAATCTAATTATTAATTTAATTTTTTTGTTTTGTTATCTTTGTCAGTCAATGTTTCCTCATTAAGCTTTGCTTTTCAATTTGAATTGTGTCTCTCGATTCTTGGTGTTGTTAGATTACTAAACGTTAATTCATCTCTGAGCCTGATCTCGTCTGTATATGTCTTGTTGCTTCAGCGATTTGCCAGCTTTTCTCATTGGTTATATACATTAGAAGATGGATGCCCTTTTGCAAATATTGTAAAATGTGTTTACATCGAATTAAATCTGAATTGGTTTTTGTTTTTCAATGTATAAAAGGTGCTACATGCTGCTTAAGATTTAAAATCAATCTGTATGGGCTTAGACTGCTCTCTCTATATAGTTTATAGATAAATATATTTGTATGCTTTTTAATTTTTAATATAGGTTTGCTATATGCTCAATTATTGTTTCAATTTCAAGTTAAAAACGCTATGAGACAAATTTGTTTATACCTTTTTTCTTGTTTTGTGAACTTTTTTAAAACGATTTGACTTTGGTTTATCTACGTTGTGAGGCTTTGTTTAAAATGTTGTTAGTTTTTTGTTTTTTGGGAAAATCGGCTAGACTCTAAATGAAAAATTTGCGTTTAAAATGCTGCTTGCTGCAAAGGCTATTTGTTTATGTGATTACATATACAATACATTATTACTCTTCTCTCTACTCGACCTATTTGTGGCTGCTATTATGGATATTTCGCATAGCAAATGAATCAAGTTCGAAACGAATCCCTAAAAGATGCTTTCTGAATTGCTGCTAATCGTATTCCTTACATTTTATAAATATATCTTTTGTTTTGTTTTCATTTGTTGAAACTAAATGTATTGCTTGTAAAGAGTGTGGTTGCTGTGATGCGAATGGATCTTCTCCAGGATGTGACTCGGAGAAGGTGGCTGCACGCCTCCATGCTGCTTTTAACTGATTTCATTGGGTTATTCTTGTTGTAGATGTTGATCTTGCTGTTGCTGTTGCAGATGTTGTTGCTCTTGCTCTTGCTGTTGCTGCTGTGTGTGGTTTTAACTCCATGCCGAAAACGTATCCATGTACCACTGTTCACCATTGGTGCCTAAAGGTTGCTGTGGTAGCGGTAAACTGCCCCAACTGCCGCCATTTCCTATCAAACCGCTCGGGTAACGTCGCTTAACATCTGCCGGATTTTGGTGACCTCCATCGAACTTACGTTTACCGACTACTGCAGATTCGTTGGGTGGTATCAGCCAGGTCGGAAGTCGGATAGGTTCGCATTCGGATGGTTTGTTGTTTGTTGTTTGTTGGTTGGTGGTGTTTGTGGTGGTGTGCGTGGTCGTGTTTGTGTGGTTGAGGTTGATGGTGTTTTTCGAAAGAAAAAAAAGAGAAAGAGAGTTAAAAATATTGTTAATACAATAATGGTTCAATGTTGTTGCTATTATTTTCTTTTTCTTGGATTGGTATTCTTTTTTTTATTATTATTTTTTTTTAAACTGGTCTATGGTTCGAATGGGGATTTTTCTTGACGTTTTATTAGTCGTTTTAGTAGCACAATTTGATGGTTTTGTCCATTTTGGTATCGCTTTGGCTAATGAGGGGGGGCGAGCGAGCGCGTTTTAAGGTACGTAAATATCCAAGAATATCAAAGACAACACATTTTAAATTTATTTTTTTTTTGTTTTTTGTTCATTTAATTTATCTCATCATTGGTTCGGCACATCACAAATCGGGAAGTGTATAACTCGACATAGTATTGTTGGGACTGGGGGGACACATGATTACATGTACAAATATATCTAAGTGTTGTTATGTTATGTGTTTACAATGTGAGGCAAGTGCACATATATATGTATATGGTGAGAGGTGTATTATTATGGGTTACAATTACCGAACATTTATCGTGTGAGTAAAACATTGTACATGATATTATCGCCTAGTATAAAACATGGAACACTGGATGATTGTGGTGGTGGTGGCGATGGGTGGGACAAGACTGCCAGGGAATTTCCCCAAAGATCGAAAGGTAATAGAGCGCTGTACTCTGTAGTCTGTCTTGAATTGCAATGGTGGTGAGGGGTTTTCTTGAAATATTCGCTTTGAAGTGGATGCTGGCGAGTGGGCGGTGTCCTCATCAGCTCTCCCAATTTGAAATTTTGTATTTGAAAAAAATGGTCGTTCATGGGTGTGTGTGTGGCTTGTCCGTCCATTGGGTTGAACTGATCTGATCTGATCTGAACCTGACCTGATTCTCATGCAATGCGAATTGTGATGTGATCTCGAATGTGCCGCCAATGACGAGGTTATTTTGTCTCTTAGATTTGGAAAATGTGTTTGTTCACTAGGAACAGGTGGAGTGACCTATGGCCTTATGAGTGAGTTGATGATTGATGTGAGGGGTGTGGTGACTGTGGCCGGTCATCGTTTTTATTGTTATTGTTGTGTTTATGGAACGGAAAGGAGCGCCAAAACGTCTGGGTTCGGGCGTTCTGTCCGGTTTAAGAATTTTGAGTTCGGTTTCGAGTTTGGTTTCTTGCATTCAGGGGGAATCCCGCTTTGATTTTTTGTCTTTTTCGGGTCGCGATGACTTGTGTTTGCGGGAATGCTTCTTGGACTTGTGTGACTTGCTTTTGTTTTTTTCAGACTTATGGGCTTTACGTTTCTTGACCGGACGGCGAACCTCGTCGCTATCCGAGGAGGTGATCGACGCGCTACGCTTAGTTGCCCTCCATGAATGTCTTGAGTGCGGATCCAGCTAGAAAAGGATTTAGTGTTTGGTTTCCATTTTTTTGGAATAAAAGGTTTTATATATCGCTTTACGCAGCTGAGTGTGTGTTTCGTGTACGTGTGTGTGTGTGAAGCATTCTAGCAAAAAAAAAAACAAGAGGTATCATCCGCGAAGACAAAAAGTATCTACGAAATACAGCCACAAAAATGTAAAGCGTGTTTTAAATGGAAGCGGTGTCTGGGATAAGTGGATGGTGTTCCACACTCCGGGTGGGGTTATCGGGGGCTCTCCGCTATATAGTTATATATATTTAAATGTATAAACAAGTGTGGATTCCATTGACAACAAATTATAAGATAACTGCTTGGTTGGTTGGTTGGTGTGTGCGTGTTGTAAACATAATACACGAATCGATTAGTATTTGTTTATACGTAAAAATAATTATTGAAACGATCTCATATATCGCTGGTGTCACCCTGTGTGTGAGTGGTGTTTATGTGTGATGTAAGAGAAATGTTAAAAGGACGATTATATTATACATATTATATATGGGGCATACATGGTGTAGTGTGTGGGTGGGTGGTGTGTGTACTAAACTATATTTCGGTTGGCTCCGCAAAGCATGATCGATGAACTCACACAACTCGATATACATAGTTCACACAGAATATTTATATGCATGTATATTTTGTTAAATTAATGGGCTAGAGTAATAATTAATATGTAAATAAGGGTTTGTTTTTTTTTTGTTTATATATTAGGACTTGTGCAATCGCAATCGCAATCGATCTCTGCAGCGCGTTTCTCGCTCTCTTTCTCTTGTTTTTTGTTTTATAAGTATATTATTGATAAGTCGGCGCGGGTTTTAAGAGAAAAACAAACGAACGTAAAAAAATTATATACACGTACGTCAAAATTTTGGATGGCACTATATATATTCTTTTAAGGGGAGACTTCCGATGGGGGAGGGTGGGGGAGAGATGATAGATCGGAGCGCCCTTCCAACGTAACCCTTCGACTCTTCAAATGGCGCTTAGTTAGTGGGTGATGTGTATGGTGGTTGGGTGGTTGTTGAGGTGGGGAACAGGGGGACATAAATACTAATCGATTCATAAACGTTTACAGACTCTTTGTTGCTCTCGTATATAGTTAGGCACATATCCAAGGCAAAATGTGTTACACAATTTGTTATAATGGCTCTCCATATAAATACATAGACGGCGATTGTGTGAGGTGTGTGTCAAGTGTGTATTTGGTGTGTGTGTGTGTGTGTGCGTGTGGTGTTTGTTGTGGGCGTGGCCAGTGCCAAATGCTGCTTACAGTTGGACGAACAAAAAAGAAAAAAAAAACGGAAGCCAAAGGCATGCATCAAAATTCGTAGCATACATCTCAGCGCGATGGCACAAAAATGAAGAAGGAAATTCCAATCGTAAGCAGCAAGTGCACCAAAAAAAAAATATTTAAGAAGAAATATACACGATAAGAAAAAAGAACAATGAAAAGTCTTAAGAGAACATGAAACCAAGGTGGGGGGAGAGATACAACATTTAAAAACATTTACAAATGCGAGACACACGACATTTAAGTGACCTTCTTGAGGGGGGTTTTTTGGGTGGTAGTTTCTTTCGAGGAGATGGGTTTATTCACACACTAACAATATGTGTGTGTGAAGGGGGTGTGTAGTAGGTGTGACTGTGGGGGGCATGTTTACATTTTACTTGGTTTTTGTAACTTATTAATTTATTATGAATTCGACATTTCGCCATGTTTTTCTCAAGTTTGTTTGCAGTTTTTTTTGGTTGGTTTTTGTTTATGCAGTTTTTCAGTTGGCGCAGGTTTTTGTTGGAGGGTTTCGTTGTGATTCGATTTTGGTTTTTTTTTTTTGGTTTAAATTTCGAGGTCGATTTTGAGTTTGATTGGTTTGCATTTTTTGTTGATTGATTTGGTTGTAGTGGTTGTAGTGGTGGTGGTGGTGGTGTATTATTGAATACGTTTTGTTCTTGTGTTTGTTGAGCTCACCTGGTAAATTTTGTAGCGGCTTGACGTGCTGGGTGCCACGAGCGCTGGGACGCATTGGCACCACCCCACGGACCCCCCCGGTTGCTGCCGGCGCCCCCTGACCGGTGGCCCCCCGCTGAGCTACTGCCGCCGCCGCCGCCTGTCCCGCCGCCGCCGCTGCCGCCGCCTGTGGCACTGTTTGGGCCCCCAGACGACTGATGCTGCCACGCGGGCCAACGGCCCTGCCACGCGGCACTGTGATTCCATGCCCACGACCAACTCCCTACACGATCGTAGGTTGTGTTGCGTAAACATTGCATAGCATCGCATCGCATCGCATCCGATCACATCACATCACACCGCCGGCATTAGGCATTATAACACATCCGCATCCACATCCACATCCGTATCCGCAAAACCGGATATCGTGTTATCATTAATCGTCGTCATCATCATCATCGTCATTTTGCATGCATTTAGTTGCGTTTGTGAAGGTGGAGTGTGTGTGTAGTGTGGTGTGTGTGTGTCGGGGGTGTGGTGTGTGATTCGAGAGCGTATGTTTGGGGTGTGTGTGTGTGTTTTGCATTTCCAGATTCGGTTCCATTATCCATCATTAGGGTTTATCCATCGGTCGTTGATTTTGCGTTTTGCATTTCGATTTCGTTTTTGATCAGTTTTTCAGAGTTTCAGTTGAGATTTCAGTTGAGATTTGGTTCGAATTGCATTTTACAAATAACATTTTTGCATTTTTATAATAATAATTGAATGTGTTTGTATATATATGGATCGCCAAGATAATAAGTGTCAAATTTTTGGTCATTTCAAATTTCGAATTTCGATTTTGAACGAAAAGGTAAAGCGAAATAATAAAAACGTTTTTGAATTGATTTTTGAATTTGGAATTTCGAATTGTTGCGAATTCCGAATTTGGTTTAATTTTTTTTTGTTTCGAAAAAGAGGGGTCGGAATATAGCGGTTTCATTTTGCATATAATTTTGTTTTTTAGGTTTTTGAATCGAAAGGTTAACGATAGTTTTTGGTCATTTTGGTTTGGTGGTGGATTTTGGTTTTATTAATTTTTGATTTTGATTTCAGGTTGGTGGCGTAGATAGGAGTTGTAAATTTTTTTGGTTTTTTGATTTAGTTTTGACGAACATATATATAATTTTTCAAGATTTGTTGTTTTTTTTTTTGTCATATTGGTAGTACCGAAAAACAAATGAATTGTTTGTATATAGATAAGTATATATATATAGATATATATATATATAACAAGAACACATAAAAAGAAAGAAAAGAAAAGAAAAAAATCGAAATAAACGCGTTAGATTCTTGGTGTAAAAAACTGTTGTTTGATTGTACATACACGAGAGATGTAATAATGTATGCATATAAGGTATGTATTATTCATATAGAAATTACTAAATGTTTATATATAATACTGTTCTCTGTATCATGTGTTAACTGAGTGAGCAGATTCAACTAAGTCAAATTGGGTTTTATAATATACTTATAAGTTATAGATAACAACGGATTCTGGGGCGCTTGAAACTTTCGGAGGTCCAAGCAAACCAAAACAAAAGTTTTGCCTCTTGCGATTGACACAATATATATATTTAAATAAAATATATGCATGTAATTTGTATGAAAATAATAAATTTACCATGTTTGCAGATTTGCTTTAATTAAAAATTAAAAAAAAAACATTAACTAAAGGGGATTACAATAAGCGTATGCGGTTAATATGTTTGAACATTAAAGCGTTTTGCGAATTATGATATTTGGTATAAATATATACTAAAAATAAAATAAATTAAAGCGACGCAGCAGCGTGATTAAAAGCGATTCACTTAATGGCTAAAAATGTAATTAAAATTAAAACGTCAGCACGCCGTGTTCAGCTCATAAATAAACTATTAATGGTTGCTCCTCCAGCCTGTGCAATTAAAATTATAAATAAATAAGCAGGTGGCGGGGGTGTTGGGGGGTAATACGTACACAAGCGAAGCATAAGTTAAGCATAATAAAGCACAATGTGTTAATTTTTCGATTGGATTGCGGCGATTGCGTGGCGGATGGATGGAGCGAGTCCTTAATTTATGGGATGTCCGTGTGGTTAAAGCAAAACAGTGCGAGACAAGCAACAAATAATCCGCGTTCGTGCAACATGTCTCTGTGGTGGGTGTGTGTGGTGGGCGTGGCATTGGTTTTCCTTCTTTCTTTTTTTTTGGTTCATTTTGTGGGTGGTGTGGGTGAGTGGGTGTGTGGTGGAATTTGGCGCAATATACGTGCAAATTTTGACTTCATAAACAAAAAAAAAGAGAGAAAGAATAATAATTTTTTGTTTTTTTTTGGAAATTAAAGCCAAATATTAATGAAAAGCTGGCATACTACAGGGAAGTGGCGGTGGCAATCAATGAATCAACTGAGGGAGTATGTATCTAAATCAAAGTAAATCAAATTTAAATTCTACAAAACTAGTGTTTCTTCTGTGTGCGTTCTTTGTGTTCTGTTTCTGTTTCTGATTTCTGATTCGAATTCAAATTGTTTCCCGTTGCGAGTGGATCTATGTTTCGTTTCATTAACAACGCACCATAACAGGGCCCGCCGAGCCACTGGGGCCACTTGCCATGCCCCTGGCCGATCGCTGGCCCCCGGACAGCGATGCATTCTGGGTGGCGCCACCCGGCAGCGGCATCATCGATCCAGGCATTCCTCCACCTCCTCCTCCGACGCCGACACTGCCGCCGCCGTTACCAGCTCCCCCAAGACCCGTGGGACTTGAGTACTCATAGAAGCTATAGTCGCCATCGTAGGTGCGGTACAGATCGTCATAGTACGGATCATTGGGATAGGCACCGGGGCGGTAGTCCGAGAAACCACCGAAATAGTCGTAATCATAGTCTACGGGTGGGGGGGGTATGTTCGGGATTAGGATTAGGATGTTGATGTTGCGCTACTGAATGTATAGAGTGGTGAACCTAGACCTACACATATATACTATATATATAGAGACCTAAAGCTTCCTGATTGATGCTGCCAATTGTTTTCACTTTGCCAATGTTCCAACGAATTGGGCGCGGCGTACCGAGGGAAATGGTTTAAGGATGGTTGGTTTTCGGGGGGTGATCACTGGTACCAGTAGTTGGTAGATGAGACTAGGAGGGGGGGCTTACTTACCGGTGATATAACATCAAACAGTATACAGGGTGCTTAACATTCGCTACACAGAGAACACAATTGCAACATTTAATAATCATAAACAGCTATGGACAACGTTAAAGGTTTTTAAATGTCTAAAATGTCTATGCTTTATGGCTTGGATATCGTTGTGGTCATATATCAGATTGGGGTTTGGAGACAAAGAGAGAGAGTCGAAGGTAAAGGTTACTGAACAAAGGGAAAACACAGGACGACATTAAGAATACAAAAATAATCACAGAGACATGCAAATAAATCAAAGGATCATGGAAAAGAGTGGAAGATAAGTACGAGCATTGACACAAAATCTTGCAAATGCGAAATTCGGAAAGAAAGAAAGTAAGAGAAAGCATCAACATTTACGATTAGAACAACGAAGAAAATAAGATAAATAATCAATGGTGGTGGTAGTGGTGGTGGTGGTGCTGCTGCTGCCATGTGGGGGGGTTACTTCAATTGATTGCCAATGTTGGTTAGTTAAAAGGGGTTTGGGGGGTTATAGTTAATCATCTCGATCTAGCTGGATACTCTTTCATACTCGATTGGGGCTCGAAGGGCAGTGCTAGGCGTGACCTTGGGACATGGGGTGTGTGTGTGTTGATGTGTGTGATAATACAGATGTTAGTTAGTGTATATAGCGGGCGCTTTTTTATTAACCTAAACGGGACGTACATATGCCAGGTAATCCCCTCCTCAAGGCTTGGATTACATAGCACATGGACAGCCTGTTGACTAATTAACCAAAATGAGGAGGCAAGGGTTAAACAATAAACTAGATGAACAGAGGGAGCTATAACAAAATGTTGCATCCGAGATATCGGTTTAACTTAAGGCTTAGTTTTAAGCTAAATCTGCTTGGGGTTAGTTGGAATACTTCGGCTGCTGTTGCTGCTGGCTGCTTTGGTTAGAAAACGAACTAAAACTAAACACCTAGCCAGGTAGTACTGTGTGTGTGTGTGTTAGTGTGGGTGAGTGTGTGTGGTGTGTTTGATGGGTGTGTGTGCCTAACACAACTTGGCTAACTGACTACTACGAGAACTAAACCAAATTAACAAAAGTTTTAAAGTATTTTATAACTCAATCGTCGGTCCCAAAAAGGAGGAGGCGCCGCCTGCTGCTCCCCATATATTTTATCTCTCAGATTGGCATTGCCAACGGCCCGCTGCCGTTGGCCAATGCATATACATACATACATACAGACATCTAAGTATCGTATCTGACGGATATTCACTTGGCGAATTTGCCAAACTTACCGTAGTCGCGAGGTATCGGCGTACGCAGAGGCATGCGCGCCCCTTGCAGGCGCATGGGCGTCAGGGACATCATGCTGGCATGTGTCGGCGACAGATTTCTGTATGGAGACAAGGTTTCGAATCTTTATACATGGTAAATTCCGCACAGTGAATGGCATATTTTTGATTGAATTATTGGTTTATGGTATTTGCGGTTTCAGTTTTGATTACGGTTACGGTATTTGTTGTGTGTTTTGGTGTTTGGTTTGGTTTGTTTTGTGGCGAAGTCAATTCGCGTGGCGGGCAAAGAAAGAAAACAAAGATAAAAACAATAACAATAAGTTAGGAATAAAATAAGGATTAGGTGTTGGCGACTTGAAAAGCAAACAGACAGTTTGAATTTGGTTTTAGCCGAGAACTAAGAGTGCCCAATGTGGAATGCATTAAATGCATTTCAATTAATATTTTTGTTTAGAATTTAGCGCCGATTTGTGGTGGTTATATTTGTGTTTTTGCTGTGCTAGGCAAGTGTTCAGAGAGGTGGTTGGTTAAAGGTGGTTGGGAATACATACCCCACGATCCCGGGACGCGCTTGCATCATTTGCATCATACGGCGCTCACGAGCCCGCAGAATCTCCTCCTTTTTCTTCTTGTCCGAGGGGGGTTTGGCGAGAGAGACCTAAGAGAATTTGAAAGGAATTAATATAAAAATATATGAATATTAAAAGTAGGACCCACCTCAATATTCGAGGCGCCGATCTCCTTGCCATTAAGGCCACGCATAGCATCGACGGCGCTATCACGATCCTCAAAGTGTATAAAGGCATAGTCTTTAATTTTCTTAACGCGTTCCACCTTTCCATATTGCTCAAATTGCTCCTGTTAAATGAAAATCGTTATTTAATAATTATTCAATTTTTATCTAGGACATGTTGTTACCTTTAACTTATCCTCGGAGACGTCCTGAGTTAGATTTCGCACATAAAGAACTTTAACCTTGGACATAGTTTGTTCATCCGGCTCCTCCTGTGGATCGGCCCAGTCGACTATTATATCACATCCCCAAACCTGCCACAAAGAGAATTAGTATATATTTCTATATTTTCAGATCAGACTCACCTTAATTCTACCAGTGCCAAGTCTTCGTTTGGCCAAAGATGCCGCCTTGTGCGACTCGTATTCGAGAAAGCAGAAGCCGCGGTTCTTTTTCTTATCATCTGGCGAACTGTATATGATTACCTCGTAAAGGCCAGCTATAGGTTCGGATTCGGGATCAGGTTTATTTATAAATAAAGAAAATTGTCATTTGAGTACAATAGATTTACTTTTGTGTTATCAATTGAAATGCATTAATGATTAGTTGGTTGCAAATGTAAAGTTCGAAACGAAAGAAATACAACAAAAAAGTATTTGTATCTGTACTGGTACTGGTACTGGTATTGGTATTGGCAGGTGTGTTTTGTGTGCGAATATGTTCGAGAGTACAGGTACAGTACAGGTGATAAGACACTGAGAGAGGCACACTCGCACTAGGCGAGTGCCTATAAATATAAATGGAATATTGCAAATATAAATTTTTATATATTTTAAACGGAAAGGCGCAAAATTTTACACAACAAACGATGTTATATAAAATAATGAACATTTCCGTAATCTGAATCTCTTTATAGTACGCGTTCGTTGCGAGTATATAGTATAGAGCGAATTAGATGATTTCGAAAACCAATGCCAACAATTTGCTGCTTGCTTAACTTTTTGATATATTTTTGAATAGTTTGAATGCGCTAAAGCTAAATAACATTTTCAATTGTTTCGAGATTTAGAGACAGGTATTACAGATAGATAGATAGAGAGAGCGGGGGGTATAACATTAAGTTGGATATGTAGTACGTATAGAGAGTATTTGTAAAATGAAACACACATTTAGAAAGACATTTAAAAAAGACCTCTGTGGCTGTGGCTGTTGCTATTGTTTTGTTATATTATAGTACATATGTTGCAATAAAAACGAAAAAATAAAATGTAACCGAAAACACAACACGGAGTCGAGGCACACATTGAGCTTGGATTTTTCTTGGTCGTAATGGAAACGATAACGGGTAAACTATACACAAACATAGCCAGAGTTATAGACAGATTATATATCGGATAGAAGAGAACGTGTGTACACTGAGATACAAGATATAGAGAGAGAGAGATCGGTAGAGATATAGAGAGATAGAGAACAATAACAACGTAACAACGTAACGAAATATGGATTAGATTTTGAATTTGGCTTAGTTTCTCGTCGATTCGTTTGCATCAATTGCTCGGGGGAAGTAGCGCTTATGTGAGAGATAGATACAGAGAGATAGAGAGTTAGATTAAATGAGTCATTTTTAAGGCTTGTTGTCTCCAGTCATTAAGTAAGTGAATTTCTCATTCATATATTCATCATATTCAACGTGAATAATGGGCCGAAACATATCGATTTGGGTGGACGAATTGCTGTTTCATATTGGTTGGGTATAGCTTTTATTTTTTAAAATCTGTTTGGTTTGTGTGCGCCGTTTGTTATCTATATTTATGTGTGAAAGGATATATATGTATATATATATAGGTCTGCACTAAAACAAAAACTAGGCTTATCCCTTTGGATCATTTGTTTTTGTTGTTTTCAAAAATATTCAAAACGTTTTAGTTTAGCGAATTGTTTAGCTACGGGTTTTCAATGTCAACAAATTGGGCACATTTAATAATGGAACTTAAGGAACAATTAATTTTTTGTTGTATTTACTAACAGCGCTTAAACGCTACAGAGAATAATGAGTGAGATAGAAATTAGATATAGAAGATAGTTATGACAGAGAGACGGAGAGGGTTGGTTAAATGCAAATTGACCCCAAAGGACACAGCTTCGATGTGAGGTGAAGCCGTGTCCTTGTGGGAATATCTTAATTTTGCGGGTTAAATTTGTTAATTTTTTTGATTTGGGGTTTTTATTTTCAGCATTTAAAAGCGAAAATTGCAAAACAAAAATCCAATTGATACTTCATTTCTTATGTAGGCTTCCATGCGCTTTTCAATTCTGCAAGTGTCGCCCCTAAAAACCTTTACGGGATAATACTTATATATATTATCGGGATCGACCAATTCTGTTCAGCCAATCGGGGGGGGAGTTGGTGGTGCTGGTGGGCGGGCTGGTTTACTGGGGGTGGTCTATGGGGTTCTTTTTTTCGGGGTCTTTTGCTTTGTTTGTGGTTGCTGTTGCTGTTGGTTTTTTGGTTTTTTTTTTGTTTTGGTTTTGGTTTTGGATCACTTACGTGCATGTTTTGAAAATTCCTCAATTAATTCGTCGCGATCTCTATTCTTAGGTATATTGCCGACAAATAGCCGGTGATTGTTAAATGATATCGTAACACCAATCTTTTTGCCTTTCCGAATTTCAAAATCATTTAGCTGCAATTGTTTAAAAGTTCACACAAAACAAAAGAAAATTTTGATTTGCTATGAAAAATTTGTAATTCATTGGTTCTGCGATTTGATTTTGGATTGAGATTTGGTTTCGGGTTTTTGTGGGTTTTGGTAGTGGAGCAATATATGGGTGGGTGTGTGATAGTTATTCTCATGTGTGTGTGTGTGTGGGAGAGAGAGTGTTTGTGTGTTCTATTTTATATCTAAACTTTAGTAAACCTTTTTTTTTATATATTTTCAATGCGTGCCAAATAAAGAATGAATTTACTCAAAAATAAGTTTGTTTCTTTTAGCTAATATCCAGCAGTTGGCTTGTTGTGGATTATATTCGTTTTTGTCACTACCGGTAAACTAGTACTTACTATGTGGAATAGTTATTATTTGGAAATTATAAGAAAAAAAAGACAGGGAAAACTCTTATTTTTGGCTCTGTGCAGCTGGAAGGTCAAGTGCGATTCGACTCGACCGTCTTCTTACCTTGAAAGTTTTTCATACGCACACACACTGACTTCCAGCTGACACACGGCGTATACTTGATATTTATAAAGATTTTTATAAGAGCCTGCTTTCCTACAGTGTGATTATTATTTTAAAGAGAAAACGGAACACATAAGGTAAAAACAAAGTCTTGGAATGCATCATAACAATTTGGTAAATAATTTAAAAATTTCAATACTCTTTTTTTTTTTGTGTTCTTTTTTTTCGTAGGCAAAGTTAATGACTGGAGATATTATGTAAATAAGTTGAAAAGAAATACTCTTATAGGACAATTCAAGCTTTTCAATGAGACTGCGGGTTGTATGTGGCATGGTGGGGTGTGTGTGTGTGTCTGTGGTGTGTTGTGAGTGCTATATGAGGCAACATATATATAAAAAATATGATAAAACTGAGGATGTTTCAGTTTCTGTAGCGATAGTAGGGAGAGAGAGACAGAGCGCGCATTTGAAAAGAGTGTCTCGGGGGCACTTTTCAATATTTTCAATAATTTTTGATGAAGAGATGGCAATGGCGGATGGTTGGATGGGGGGTGAGTAGTTTGAAATGAGTTTGAAACAAAATATATAAAATATAACTAAATTAAATTGAACAAATGCCCTAGAGCCCTAACTAAGCTACCTCGAGAATATATTCTTTCGCTTCTGCAATTAGCCAATTTCAGTCTCAGGTTTAGCCAATTGGATTTTTGTTGTTTCACTTTAAAAGCCGATTTTGAAGTTGCCCCTCTTTCGTTTCCCCAAATGCAACTCCATTTAATATAATTTAAAATAAATTTGTTTTGGTTAATTTGTTTTGTTGTTGTTGTTGTCAATTTACCTGTAAGTTTACCAAATTCCTCTAATATTTCATCTTTGCCCTTTGACTTGGGAATATTGCCTACGAAAAGGCGCAGATTCGGTACGCTTATATTTATTTTCAGACACTTGCCGGGTTTTATTTCGTGATTATCGAGCTAAATGGTGGATGGGAAGGTAAAACGATTCTTTTTAATACCAATTCAATGTTAATAATAATAAAAATAATAATTCAAATCATAACTAAAGGAAAAATTTTGAACTAAAGCCAAGGTAAGGGTCGATAATAAGGCTGGTTTAAATAATAATAATAAATAAATCGGGGGCGGGTTTTAGGGCTGTAAATACTTTTCATTTGATTACCAATTTTTTGTTTGATTTTTTCGAAGCGGGCCGCATATAATTTCGTTTTGGAAATGTTAAAAGGAAAACGTTTGTGGTTAGTGGTTAAGGTTCTATATATGCGGGGGCATCATCATCTTATTTTTGCACCCCAATTTCGTGGACATGCTCGTCTAAATAAAACCAGACAGTGAGATCGAAACGTACGCTGCTAAAGATGACTACAAAAGTTGAGGGCTACATAGCTTTGACTTAGGACTAAAGAAGTATTTCAACTAAAATGAAATAATACATAGGAGAAAAAGAGAGAAGGGAGAGGGGGGTTGTGTGTGATTGGGGAGGAAGCCAATCCTTTTTTGTTTTTGTTTCTGTTCACAGAGAACTCTTTTCAAACTTGCAATTTGATTGATATTTCTCAAGGATGCTTTTGCGTAAATTAAGATTACAACTCATAGAACACGGGACATGCATTACAAGTTACAGAAAGATCAAGTAGAGAGAGACAGCGGAGTGGGTGAGGGTGAGGCCCAGAGCTCAATTTTGTAAAGGCGGAAAGGTGGAAGTAGAGATTTTAGCATAGTTCAAAGTTCGAATAAAGTTGCACATCTCCTGCGGTCGGATCTAAAAGCGCCAAATGGTATATATGTAGTAATTTCTCGATGCTTCTTTCCAAAGATTCAATTTTGGGTTTTTGGCCACACAACTGTTCCTACTTTTTCCGATGTGTAACACAAGAGAAGAGAGAGTATTTATGTGGATACAATACGTTAAATAATGTATAAATATAGTATATATATAAAAGGGATATGTATATATCGTAATAGTTAGCAAATACGTATAAAACATTAAAGCGGGGATAACTGATTTGGGGGTCAGGGTACGCTCTGGTCGTTGGTGGTTGTGGTGGTGGTGGGTCATGGCGGTATGAGGGTTCTTTGGTTGGCTTAAATACCTGGCGCACTGCATTGACGGCTGCTTCGCGATTTGTGAATGTGACAAATGCATAACCACGATTTGTGCCCGTCATCGGGTCCATCATGAGGCGGAGATCCCAGATTGTGCCGCATTTCTCGAAGAGCGGTATAAGCTCATCCTCGTACATGTCCTTGGGTATCTTGCCGCAAAACACCTCGCACCCATTGCCCGGCACATTGCCCTCCCAGTCCGGTGGCGGTCCGCCGTATTTACGCTGGCCTGTGAGGGGGAAAATGAATCGTAACAATTAATAAAATAATGTTATAAAAATCTAGTTAAATTTAATATAAAGACCATAGAATATAGCCCTAATAAATGGTAAATTATGCTGACCTGTCGTCACATCTAATGTATAGCCGGTGCGCTCGAGAATCTTCTTGATCTTGTCTTCGTCGGGTCCCTTCACCTGAACAGCCGCAGCGGGCGTTGGGACGCCCTGTTGGCTGGCTCGACTCTTCTGGCGGTACGTCTTCATCACTCCGCACAAATAGGCGGACTTGTTTGACACGTGCTCCAGGTTCGATTCGAGGAACTGACCCAACACATTCAAGGCACCATCGACGGGGAACTCCTTAAGCGCGTCCAAGGCGCGCTCATCCAGCTCGGCATGAGCCAACTTGCCGGTCTTGTAGATTTCATCCAGTTTGCCGGCAACCTAAGCGAATTAATAATGATGATATAATAATATTCCTGGGTATATCTTTAGTTAGAGACTCACTTTCTTGTCCAGACCGTATTCCAGCAGCTTGGGATAGTCCTCAGTACGTTCGCCATCGCCACGGTCGTCGGCTTTCTGATTAATGTCATCTAACAGTTCGCCATTACCCTCCGCCATTTCTGTAAGTAAATTTAAGAAATAATTGTTAATTAAAATCTTCAGAAATTGTAAATAAATATAAAAGATATTCCCTATTTAACAGATATACATATAGATATTTCATTGGAGACCCACATTTATTTGGCTTCTCATTTCCCATTTATTTACCTTGACGAGAGTTCAACGAACGCTACAAAATAGCAACAAATTGCGACTGCTTGAAAAATGGGTCGCGAGAATTTTGCGAAATAGAAGAATTCGCAACTTACGCATCGTCGCACGCACTGGGCAGCGAGAGTGAGTGAGTGAGTGAGAGCCCTCAGACAACAAAGCCCAAAGTTCATTGACTTCAAACAAAACGCGAAATGCGAAATGCCAAAATGCTCACAAAGTGCGTGAGAAGCTAAAGAAGAGAGGCGGCAACAACGGGCTGGCCAAAAAAATGTAAACAATCGAAAAGAGGCCCGATTTGCGAATTATGCGTGCCGCCGCGTTGCGTATACGCCATGTGGAGGTTCGCTAAGCGAGCAAGCAAAAGCGATAAGAGTGACGTAGCGGTTGCCATGGTAACCGCAGAGAAATCTAAACATATACATATTATATCTGGTTCTTCTTAATTCTAAAGTCTCTGGGGATTTGGTTGGTTATTTTGAGGTATTGGTTTGGTGGTTAAAATGGGCTTCTGGAATTATTGAGTAGCTATTGTTGTCGCAATCTTAATTTTGTTGTTTTATTTGCAAATATCTGGACATTGTGGGTAATAAAGGCATAAGATTTGCCATGAATTTATTTTTATATTAATTATTTATTATCTATTATATTTAATTTTATGTGGGTATTAAATGCATTTTTTTTATAACTATTTATTATTTATTATTTTTAAATTTTATTAAATTAATTTTATGCATGGTAAAGTTTAGAAATTAGTTAAATTCCAATGCATTTGAATATGGTAAAAGTAGTATATTTAAACAAAAAATTAATTAATTATTATTTTATTAGGCAATAGATTTTAGTTATATTTTTCCAGTTTTTAATTAATTTACTTTTTAGTTATGCAATTTTTTTGTAGTGTCATAAATTCCATGCTGTTGTGGAACCACATTTTAGCTTTTATTAAATAAAGTCCTCATTGAAGCCCTGATTATATGATTTTTTAAAGTCCTCACTGTAGCTCTGAGATTATATGATTTTTTTTTAAGTCCTCACTGTAGCCCTGATTATATAATTTTTTTCGTTTAGCAAAAAATGTTTAAATAATTTGTAAATATTTTGGATTAATAATAAGATGTATTATTAATTATTTGGTTGCTGCCAACCATTTATGGTATTTATTATTATTAATCTTTTACAATTAAAATTATTATCAATCTATTGAAATAAACTATTTTTTAAGTTCCCCAAGTTTATCAAAAATTATTTGAATTACTTTTTCTTTTTCCTCCTCTCTAGTGGGCTAAAACACACAGGAGAGCTGTTTTATTTAGACACAACTGCAGCTGCATTCAGCAATTTATCATAAATGAATATTTATGGCAACGACTCATAATGAAAATGCAAATTTTCCGCAGTTGTCAAGTGGCAGACACACATGTATGTACACTCATACAGATATGTGGGAAACATATACATATAAACATACAAACTTAGATTCATAGAAATCCACCTTAGCAGCCGCACTATCAGCAAAGCTATTTTCAGTGTGTGTGACAAACACACGTTCAAACAAAAAAACAAAGCAAGCTGCAGGCAAACAGCAAAAAAATAAAATAAAAAAAGAACGTTGCCGAGAGCGATAATTGCGTAACATGTGCAAAATATCAGCGAGCTCTACAATATCGCCACCAGAGCGAGAGGCAACAACAAGCAGCTCTAGATTATGAGCCAAGCGAGCGCGGCAACATTTCTAAATATTTTCTAGCGCTTCGCATTTTTGTTTGTTGCTTTTTTTGCCCCCCCTCCCCGCCTCATCATGCTCTGCCTGCCTTTTATATCGCAAATTTCGTTTGCTGGCAAATATTTGGTTCTCTTTGCTGACATTGAAACACTTTTTCGATTGATATCAGCCGAAGAGCACTCTCTCTCTCTCCCCCTACTCACTGTGAATAGCAATCGAAATCGTTGACGGGATTTGGGGGCGATCCTTGAGGTCCCCGGACAGCGACTCCCCACCGCCTCCATCGACTTGCTTAACATTAATCTCCATTTGCAACGCACACACACAAGAAGCCGGGGGGGTAAGAAGAATTGAGAATTTATAAAAATTTCCTTCGGATACTCGGAATTTTTAGCTTGCAAAATCAAATCAATATTTTCTTTTCTTTCGGTTTTTTTGAAATATTTTAATAATCTGCGGCCAGAGAGGTTGTTGTTCCGAAACGTATCGAGAAAAAAAACTGAATGACAATAAAAAATTTATGTTGAGACTAGCTCCCAATGACATTTGACACCTGGCCAACCGGCAAAGCCAACTAAGATGAAAAAAGGAAGCCAGTGGCAATCCTTTACAGCAAATATTCAAACCACACATATTTATGGCAACTGCAGTGTGTGGAATGACAATAAATGCCATCAGCTAGAAACAACAATACCGAATAGAGTCCTCTGAACATCCTTTATATATGTATTTACATACAGCCAAGGATTGTTGGGCGCGAAAACGCAGCGAGCTGTAGGTGGAAAGTGTTGGGCGACAACCACAAAAGTGAGGGGGAAAATGTGCAGGAAAAGTGCTTAAACCAGGAACAGCAAGGAAATGAATAATAAACAAACGGATCAACCAATGGGTGTATATTGAGTCAGTTGAAAATGGTAGAAAACAAAGGCAGGGGAGGAGCACATCACACACATCGATAAACGGCATTGCTCATACGCAGTGTTGGCAAATTCTTGGCATTCTGAAGGGGACAAAGACTGACCACATTCCAGGGCCAATTTAGGGATGCATCCATTCATTCCGCAGCTATTCAGGTGAACTCTTCTTTCAATTTGCAACACTTTTCCAGCTTGCAAGTGTATATGTTTGGTCATTATTTTTTATGCTGGCGACTTGTTATGACAACAGGGTTGCCCTGTTTTACCCCATCAAAAAACAAAAAAGAAATAAACAAAAAATGTAAAAGAAAGGTTTGCATGTTAAGGAACCCTGTTTTTTTTTTGCATGTTCGTTTTGTTTGCCCCGCTTGGCAACTACCTCAATAAATTTTATGTTGATGCCGGCGATATGCCCAAAGCACACACAGGCATATCCGGCATATCCTGGCATATCCTGGCTGCACTTGTGTGGGTTAGTTACACCCTCGGCAAAAAAAAAAACAGCAAAAAAGTCACCCTCTTCTTCTCCACTCTCGCAGGGGTGGAATGCCGCCACCAGGCCTGCTTGCCTTTCGATTCCAATTCCGGTTGCGGGCCCCAGAGATAATGCCTGGTGTGCAAGGTTAGTAAATCAGCGATATGACAAATCACCGTCAGGCGAGAGGAGCACTTAATGCGACTCCTTCTTCATCGATGAGAGAAACAAAGGAGACGCGAAAAACTGCTGATAAAGCCAAATAAATCGTTTTTGCCACATTTGTTCGTCACCAGCGTCCGTCTGCCAGACAATGCGTCGCCAGCAGGCGGCAGTGTCTGGTCTAGAATTACAACGCCCTTTGCTAACTCCAAAGCCAGACGGCAAAAACTATATATATATACATATCTGGGGATGGCCCAAGTCTGCTGGGGTTGTTTGCCATCATCATATGCAACGTGGGAAACAGGGGGGAAAGTGTTAAAGTTGCTGCCTTTTGAAAGGTGAATTTCAAGAAGCCCCGACGACGACCATTTAAATGCTATTGCCATGGACAACGGCGACAACAATGGCAGTTCCTTTGCTTTATTGATTTTCAAGCCACCCAGATGAGCCACTACAACAACCCCGGACCAGTACGGACCGGACCACACCAGCCTGACGGCGGCCAGTTAAGCCGATTTAAGGCACAAAAATAACTCCAGCCCGGCCCGGAGGAAACTGCAGACACGGCAGACACACTACTGTAGACCAGGCCAAGAACGGAAGTGTGGCAAATGCCTTCTCTTGTAATTTATAGCCAAGGAAAGGGGCCAACAAGGGGGACGGGGTGGAGGGGGGTTTAGGGCATTAGGAGGCGACGGCCAGTTGGCCGCATAAGTTGCAGAATTTATGGCATTGCGACAACGAACAAATTCCCAGCAAAGTGCAGGCGAACCAAGCAAATTAGATGGAATCGCCTCACAGGCGGCAGACAACGGTGGAGATTGCACAGCGAGGACATGGCAAGAGTGGGGGGTCTGGTCTGCCTCTCCTTCTCTAAGGAGAATATTAAATGAAATGAAATTTATTGTAATTTATGGAGCACAGCAATTTAATGAAATATTTGAAATGCTTCAAAGGAAATTAAAGTGGAGCCAACAGCTAAGTAGAATAAGTAATTTAAATTGAAGGCAAATTTAGGGTTTATTTTGAAAATTTCAAAGGGAAATGCATTTCAAAGGCCTACAAATATTACTCATACGTTGCAGAATTATTTCTAAATTTGTAAGTAATCAATAGAAGTTAATTAAAGAGGAGGAAAATCAGAGCTTATTTTAAAATTTTCAAAGGAAATGCATTTTAAGAGCTTAAAAGTATTAATCATACTTTGCAGAATTATTTCTAAATTTGTAAAAAATAAAAAGAAAAGTTAATTATAGAGGAAAGTTTAAGGTACTTCTGAGTCTTAATATTTAATAGATTAAATATTATTTAAAGGGTTATTCCCCTTTTTACATTTCTTAATTCTTTCATTTGCAATATTTATCCTCCTATCTGGCTGATATCTATCTTATCACTGGGTAAACATGGACCCACATAAAGTCACATCTCGAGAAGGCATCGCTCCCAATTATTCCAGGACCCCGATGATGCTCCTCCCAGTTGCCGTTGTGACGGTGCCAAAATCAGAGATAACATGGCAATAAGTTGCAAGTCGGGTTTATATGTGAGTAAACAGCAAAACGGAATGGGCCTCGTTGCATTTCTGCCAAGAAACCAATCAGGCGCGGCTCGCCTACGGAATTTCTGCCAAAAAATAACTCCTTTTTCCCAGGCATGTCACCAGGGGAGGCACCACCACCACTTCCAGTACCCTGGCCAGGCAGCCGTAAAAAGTCGGCAGCACACAGCTCCCCGGTTTGGTTGGGGAAATGTTTTCAATATTTGATGCTTACATTTTGTGGCCGCAAAAGTGCAGGGATGCTGGGGATGCCGCCGCTCCGCCGCTCAACCGCATCAACAAATGAAAATGGCGGCCATCCTCTCAGCCTCATCCTGTGACCCCCAAAACAAACCAGAGCCGAGGAGGTCAGTCACGTGTTGGCCAGGCCAGGCCAGAGCCCGGAACCAAAGTGCCACCGAATTCACTGCATTGCGGCAACACGACGGACAGTTTGTGTGTTTGTGTGTGAGGCATTGTGTCTATCCGTGTATTTGCGCTGTGCAACTGCCAAAAATAAGGAGTGCAAAATCGACGTACAAACGTGCCTGCAACAGTACATAAAGCCGTTTGGCTCTTGGGCACAAAGGGGGGTTAAATGGGCAGGGGAATGGGGTGGAAAGGGGAAAGGGACACGCGACAAGCGCAAAATGAAAATTACACAAAAGTTTTGCCAAGAGAAGTAAAATGGCGTGCTTTTTTATGGCTGGCAAAGATGCCCCCAGGAGTCGATGCCGGGTAGCAAGAGTCGTAGAAAGTAGAAAGCCAACTACAACAACATTTTCTCAAAAAATAAAAAAAATATGAGGAAAACAAGGAAATGTGTAGCAAGAAAGTAAAGATCGAAGTTTGGAATACTCTTGGAAAGGTTAAATAAATATTTAAACAAAGGTTTTTTATATTTTCTTGAACGATAATTATAAATTCGAGTGTCTAATAAATGTTTTCTATTGTTTTTGATCCTGATTTTACCTTTAATCTCAATAGAAATTAATATTTTATCAAGGTTAATCATATTTTCAGAGTTTAGTATATTATTTATGGTTGTAAAATAAATAAACCATATTTAAAATATTATTACATTATAAATAGCTTCGAATCTTAACAAATGTAAATAGCTAAAAAAAATTGCCTGATGATTTCTTTACCATAAAAAAAACGCAAAAACCTTTTAATTAATTCCTTCTATAACAAGTTAAATATCTAAGCTTCTGGTTGCAATTAGAAAATCCTCAACTAGCTTTAAAAAAAATGTAGCATTTGAGAGGTAGCCAAAAGAGTTGGGCGAGGCACATGCCACACGAGCCGCCGGAAACTGAAATGCGCTTTTGTGTGAGAGCTCCAACTAAACTAAACCCATCCAAAACGAAAAACGAAAAAAAACCCCACCCGACCGAAGCCCCGGCCAACACAATCCAATCCGACACAAAGCCCCAGCCCAATCCGAGTGCAACATGAGCTAAGCCGAGGAGATAGCTGGCTGGGCAGGCGGCAGGCTGCCACCACTACTGGGCTCCCCGGTTCCCCATAGTTTGGCGAATTAGAAAAGTGCCGGCTGCAGGCGCCGCTCAATTGCATTGAGGGAACCAAGTGGGGGGTGGTGGGGCGAGTCTCGTTGCATTTTTATTTCAGCATATTTTATTATTTGCAAAATTAGGCTGCTCCAAGTGCCACCCGCTGCGAGTTGCCTTTTACCATATGCACACATTACACCCGTATGGATGGCAGGACAGGGTGAAGGAGTACAGGCTTCGCAGGCGGCATGTCCTGGCAGCGGATGGCTCTGGATGGCACGGCACCCGCTGATTGCAACGCGCCACACCACCAGCCACACACACATCGGCATTCAAAGTGGCCTGAATAAATTGTGTTGTGTGCCGAGAGGAGCTGGGAAGTTATTTGAAAGAAATGTGGGAAGACATCAAAATGGAACAGAGTCCTCTGCTAAATTTTTAAAACCTAAAGAATGATTAATAGGTCTACATTTTTAAAACAATTCAGAATAATAAATACAAAATTAATGCAGATTTGAGTTGAAAATTTGTTTAAAGATCATTAAATCAGCTTTTCATAACAATTTAGCAACTTGCTTTTTAGATTTTATGTCATTTGAATATCCCCTTTTTTATTATTTCAATAAGGAATAATATAAATATAAAAGATGTAAAAATAACAATAAAAACCTTTATCAAGTAATAATTTTTGAATATAAAATCAAGAAAATAGGATTTAGCTGGAATCACCAATTACAAATTGCTTTCGAAGCAAAGACCTTATTAATACATATTTTCAATTTGAATAATTAATGAGAAGATGCACACGACAAGCGAGGGAAATGCAACGAAGCGGTGGAGAAAATTACTTAACACGGCTCCCAAGTCGACCGACTCTTAACTCCAACCCAAGCCCTTTTGCCATGTTATTCGCCGAGCGCCAAGAGTCATGCATCATGCAACATCCAAACGGAATGAGAGCCGCATTTGGGGGCAGCTTTCCTACAAAGGAGAAAACATGGCGAAGCGCCAAATTATGCGCACATGGGCGGGGTAAAACGGGGGGCTATTCGGTCAGAAGGCGGGGTTGCCGCAGGGGGGCGTTGTTGAGGACGCGACAGACAACAGAGGAAGAAGAAGAAGTAAAAGCGGCAGCAGCAGCAGAAGAAGAAGAAACGGAAGCAGAAGAACTGCAAATAATTGCACTGTGTGTGTGTGTGTGTGTGCCGCTCTCTCTCTTATCCTCTCTCTGTATGCTCTCTATTTGGCTCCCTTTTCTGAGGGAGAGCACATTGCACTCCAAAAGCTTTTGGCCGTTGCATGCAGCAAATTTTCCTCTCCTTGCCTGTGCTCCCCTTTTGCACTCGCCGGCCGGTTTTCAGAGCTGCATGTGTGTGTGGGTTAAAAGTTGGAGCACATGTGTATATGTGTGTGTGTGTGTGTGTCTGTGGACGCCATTTGGTTGACACGTGGCCGAGAAATGGAGCCCAGGAGGAAAAGCAGGCTGCGCCTGTTCCAGGATGCAGTGCCCCCAAAAAGCCAAACTGCAAAGGCAAGGCAACAAACAAAAAGTTGCCAGTAAAAATACAATATTCGATACCAAGGCAGAACAAACCGGTTTCACATACACACACACACACACTAGCGTAGAGCTGTGTCTGGACTTTTCTTTATTTTAAGTTCACTTTTTAATGATTTAAGCGGCGGCGTCGGCGGCCGCAACGAGATATTGGAGCTGAGCTAAAAAAAAAAGGGAAGATGCGGGAAAGGGAATGAATAAGAAGGGAGGCGCAAGCGGAGAACGATGCAAAGCGCAAAAATCAAAATGGTGGAAACGGGCGGCTGATGGAGCGGGTAATGTGGGGTAGGGGGGGATACCAAAGAGGTAGACGACGGCGCTTTAATGCGATTGTGACGATGTTAAATGCATTGCCGCACACACACAAACACACGCACCACAGCCAAGCGTCGCAAAAAAACGTCTCTTTTCCTGAGAACGAGTGTGTGTGTGTGTGAGTATCTGTGTTGGGGCGCTTTCATTGTGGGGTCTCGTGTCTCGGTCGCGTCTGTGTATGTGTGTGTGTGTGTGTGCTTCTGCAGTGTTGTACAACGCCGGCTAACGGTGGGCGTTGTTGTTGTTGTCGTAGTCGCCGTCCGTTTAATTTTTTAATTTAGCAAAAAACACCTGAACGCACATACATTTATATTCGAATTCATTTCGTCCGTTTCATTTCATTTCACTTCACGCCATGCGTCAGCTGTTTGGCACTTTTAGAATTATACCCCATGGGAATATATGTAAATATATGTATATATGGATATATAAACACAAATAGACGTTTCTAATTTTTGCACAAACTCACAGATACTCAATGTTGTGGCGCTGCAGTGCAAGAAAGCAAGAAGAACAGAGAACACCGAGAAGAAAGACCCAAAACGAAAACGACATCGAAAAAATGCAAAATAAAAAGAAAGAACGAAAGAAATAATAAAGTAAAATGCCGTCTCTTTTTGTTCCTACATCGGAACGTTGTTCACACACGCACACACATACATGCAGCAGCTCCCCACTCAATCTCACACACACAGGCACTTGATACGACGGACGTTAATGTGTTCGTTCGCTCACTTTTTTTTTAAATTTTATTTTATTTGCAATTTTTACGTTTGTATGGGAGCGTATCTGTGTGCGTACGCTGCTAATTGCAAAATGCAGTTGGCAAATGTACTGAAATTACCTCTTCCTTTGGTCGCCGCCCCGTCTTTTGTTTGTTGTATTTGGCTTGCACTAGGAAATTCACAGAATTAAATATCGCTCGACTATACACAAACGGTACAGTGTATTATTATATCTTTGAACTATATTTGATATTGAGATATTTGAAGGCGTTGCGCGCGTTGCACTGTTATAATTTCTGCTGCATTTTCTTTTGCTCTCCCCGAGATATACTGCTGCTATTCCTAACCCGGATCGTATATCCGGATCCGTGTAATCCGTATCGGTAGAGCTGTGTACTTTCTTTTGTATGAGATCACAATTGGCCGCCCGCCGTTCCGTCGTTACGTTTCCGATTCCGAACCGCTTCGCCTGCCGCGCGCGCTCTTTGCCAGCATATTAATAACTACGCGAGTTTATAGTGTTTGCATTTATTTTCGTTGCGCGCGACTCGCACTACTCTTTTATATTTATTTTCTCCTTTTTCTGTTTCTGTGTTTGTCTGAACTGCAGTTTTGGCGAGCGCTATTTTGGGCCAGCCGCGTTGCAATAATGGCGGACGGCTACGTCACCGGTTGAGAAACTGCTGGGAAACGGAGATTTTGAGAAGCAGCAGCGGCGGTATTCTGAGGCACAAACTACTGAGGCTGCTGTGTCCGCTGCTCCGCTCGCTCGCAATTCTGTCGCACAACAAAAGCCGCAAATCGAACAACTACAACTCTCGGGGAGTCGCAGTCGCAGCGGCAGCGCAGTCCGCAGAAAGCTGCAGCGACAAAAGTGCACACACACACTCGCTCACAGAGAGGGAGAGAGAGCGCGTCACTCTCACACAGATACGTTCGTGTGTCTGAGGCAGGCAAAAAGTTCGCAGGCAAAAAAAAAACAACAGCAACCAGAGCAGGCTGGCAGGGAAGCAGGGAAGCGGCGAACCGAGAGAGAGAGCCGCTCGATAAGCAGCGCGAGTGGCAGACGAATTTGCACAACAAAGCGTATGGCGAAAAAACATGCTCTTTTCTCTGCAACAAACTTGCTCTCTGGCGCTCTCTGCCACGGCTCCAGAAGATCGGGGGAAAACAAGAACAAAAACAACAACAACGCCGTGTGGAAGCTGAGCCCAGTCTCCCAGATAAAAAAAAAATGTAATAAAAAAAAGTAGCAAATAAAAGTGAAAATACCGCTGGAATAGGCCAAAAACCCCGTAGGTTAAGCCAGAACGCATATCTTTAAGATACACTGTCGACGTTCCACAAAAAAATGCGTTCCACACGAGCGGAGAGTTCTATGCAAAGGCAAAAAAGCAAAGAGAAATAAAAAGATGAAAAATAAAGAACGAAAACATTCCTTCAAAGGGGTTAAATGAGCGAAAAAACACAGCGGCGAGTGAATGCCTAAGGGCTGTGTGTAAAAAAATAATACAAAAAAAAAAACGTTGATGCTGTCTGTAAATTTGTATAGGAACCTTGGCGTACCGTCGTATCGGTAACTAAAATAAGCTCACACCACTGCTGCAGCCGCATGGATGCCGATGCACGGATACAGATACAGATACAGATACTTTTGCAGCCAGAGAGATGACTATGGACTGGACAGTGGGCAGAGATGCAGAGACGGGGAGCGCCCACGCCTCTTCTCTCTGTGTTTGGCTATCTCCCGGCACTTTGGTCATGAACTTGTGGGTTTGCCGGTTCCCCCCACCACTGCAACTACTACCTACTGCACCACCCGAAACACCCACCTTTCGCCAGGTGCAAGTGGCTCGTGAGCACGTGAACATCCCATCCAACCCACTCGATGCGATGCCGCGTAAAAATAAATAGCAAATTCCTGCCTCACGCAGCAATTTCATTCGAATTTTGTTATGCCAAACGTATTTATGTATCTTGCGGATAAAGTCAAAGCCAACTCTCCTCAAGTTACCCAAAAATTGTCTGAAAGCCAAAGACCCTGGGAAGAAAACATAAGTGGATGCCGCCCCGACTAACCGTAAATCAGCCGAGTAACCTTAGAAGCTTAGAAAGGAATTCGAGTGTTCAGGAAATTCCAGGAAAAGTGTGAGAATATGTTTGTGGTCCGAAATCACACCACCCCCGAAATATGATCATGAATCAGACATCCTAAGTTCCTTCTCTAATAGAAAAATAAGCCGAAACTTTGTGATATTTGTTGTTAAATTCTGGATAAGCTATGTATATTTATTTTTTTTTAAAAATAATAATAGAATAAAACAATAAAAGCAAAATAATAAAGAAATTAAATTTATAAGGCTGTTGTTCTCATAAGAAATCTCTAAAAATATGATATAGGGGCTAAAGGAAATAGCAACTTGGGTTATGAATGAATATAATATAATATTAATAAAAAATGCAAAAAAAAACAATAAAACAAAATAATAATAATAAAAAAAATGTAAGTTAAAAGCCTGTTGATCTCATAAAAAACTATAAAAATATGATATAGGGGCTTAAGTAAATAGCAACTTGGGTTTAAATTAATATAAAAAATCATAATAAAAATAATAATAAAAATAGTAAAAAATAATAAAAACAATAAAACAAAATAATAATAATGAAAAATTTAAGTTAAAAGCCTGTTGATCTCATAAAAAATCTATAAAATGTGACAGAACCCGAGGTTATAAATGAATAAATGATAAAATTATTTATTTATTTGTCTTATAAAATATAATTCCACAAAAAAACTTGAACTCGTTATGATAAAGTAAATATCCATATATAAACCCCCACGATTTATTTCAAGAATAGAAACCCTCAAAAGAGATTACTAAGCGGCAACCTTGACTCACCATATAAAAGGCGATATCTTTACGACGGCTAATGAAATTCTCTGTGCAAAATCACTTTCTATATAAAACAAAAAATAACAACGAAATCAGAGATTCATATCTGTTCTGTTAACTGGGAAAGGTGTGTCGCGGCACACAGCAAAACGCAATTAATGCGGTCTGGCAGGCAGCGATTATAATGCAGATTATAATGCAGACTTACTCGAGCGAATTGTTGCTGCAACTTCCAAGTGGAGAGTATCTCAGGCGCTGTGTATCCAAGTGGTATCCAAATGGGTGTGCTGCTGTATGTATGGTGTGTGTGTGTGTGTAGATATTTAATCCAAAAAATTTGCTTAGCTATATTTATGCGAATTAATGCGAATGTGTGTTTCTGAGTTTCGTTTCACTTATTCAAGAACTTCACTAAGTTTCCACTTCACCGCCACTCACGACTTTAGTAGTTGCCACTTATTTTTTTCGCGCTTTTCCGACACGTTGCGCGAGTGGAGATGCGATTGCGATGCTCAATGTTGGTGGAGAGTACAGTAGATCACACCGATCGCGGTCGCCCCTCTTTCACTTTTCGCCCAGGAATGCAGCAGCGTTGGCCTGCTCTGCAGTAATTGCAATCAGCGTTGCATTCGCCAGCGAACTGATCTCGCCTGTTGCTGGGGGCTGTTGCCGTTGCAGATTCGTCGTCGCTCTCGGGGCTGCACAGGAAGTGCACGAAGGCGGCCCAGAGAACAAGTTACGAGTGCTTTCGGCTCTCCCGATCGCGGATGTTGCTGCGCCTCGGCTGCTGCTGCTGCTGTTGCTGCTGCGTTGCTGTTGCTGCAGTTGGGCTCTCTCTCTGGGTTTTATGAGCTTCTTTGCTGGAATGGGGCGTGTTCCCCCCGTGGAGCTTTGAAGCCTCGCTTTGGCGATCGTGTATTGGTATTGGTCCAAAGCTTCGGATGCACTTTCCCCAGCTAGGAATCGATCTGCAACTGCATTCAGGGGGCCAGCAGAGGGTTACGTAAAGTGCTCTCTGTAGAGCGAGTGTATCTCGGTTAAATTTTGATTACAATTTCCTTTTAGCTATGTTCAATTTTGGGTTAGATTAAATTTCGAAAGTATCTCGGCTGACTGCGTTTGGCGGGGATCCCAAATCCAATCTGTGGTACCAATCCAATTCGAAGGCTAAATTGCAAAGTGAATTGCGGTTATAAACGCAGTCGCTTTTGTGAGAGTTGATTGCTCTAACCGGATTATTATATAACTTTAATTGTTTTCAGTTCAAATCTTTTTTGTTTTTGTTTTTATTTTTTGAGCTTCACTTGATGATCATAATTTGACACTAAACACGAAATATGCACCTTTATATAGTCGCTTCCTTATTCCAAACTGGATTTGTTTATTGGCTTTAAGTTGTGTTTGCTTCACTTGTTTCAAATTTATAGATTTTGTATTTAATTTTTATGCATTTCCAGACATGTCGCTGCATTTTCGTATGTTTTTAAAGTTTGCAACGCGTGGCCATAGATTATTATTATTAATATTATTATTATATATATTATAGGTGTTATATTTATATTTTATAACTGCGCGTTTTGTTGCGTTATTAATTTGCATTAAATTAGAAGCGTAATTAGCTTGTGATCCTCACAATTGTACACTTAATCATAGTAGAATATTATCAAAGATTTACCGTTGTTATATCAAATGTAGCAAATAAAGAAAAACTTAAACAAAAACTGGCAAATGTTTTGCTTAATCCTTTTTTTTTTTGTAAACACTAACAAGAAGTTTTGGTACGATTCTATTGTTGTTCAATTTTCAGATGTGACTGTTGGCTGATTGATTGATTGACTGATGATTTGATGACGGCTGACGATGGCTGGCTCTATTGCAGTTGATAATCCAAAGGGTTTTGAAGATGTCGTATGCGCGGACTCCGATCCAGAATTGAATTTTGACTGATTTCGATTGCGTTGATTGCTGGTGATTTTGGTTCGTTTGTTTCCGAAAAGTGCTGCCTGAGATTCAGAGTTGTTTTGTCTGCTCAACCGTTTGTGTAAAAAGTTCCAGATTTGTGGTTGCAATATTTTCGCATGGTCGTTGCGCGTCCGCGATACTTGCGAGTGGAGTGGCGATGCGATACAGATACAGATACCCGGCTGTGCTCGCTGGGTAGTCAGCCGTCGTCGCTTTTCGTCTCCGTCGGCGACAAAAAAAAAAGCTGCATTTGCCGCCGCAGCCACACACAGATACTCCGCCACACCACACACACACGCACACAATATACGAGCGCCCGCTCTCTCTCACCCTGAGAGAAATATCGCTGTGAGTGAGAGCGAGCGGCAGCAGCCGGCGAAGCTTCGCACACAGGCGCAGCGTGCGCTTCCTTTTTGTTTTGTTTTTCGCATTCGCAGCGGCGGGCGGTTGCATTGGTATGCGTATTGCAATCTCTCTCGCACGCACACACAAACACAGGCGAAGTGCCTCAAGTGTGAGAGAGAACGTCTGGGCTTTTTTGTAGTTTCTCGGTGGCAACCACCCGGCAGTTGCCACAGTCCTAGCGGGGAAAAAGCTATTTCTTAGGGTTGTGTTTTGACCAAAAAGGATAATGAAATTAAAGATAGTAGAATTTTTATTTTCATGTTATTGCAGTTTAGTAAATACTTTAAAAAATACAAATTTTATCCATAATAAGCTTTTAGTTAAAAAAAAATAAAGTAAACATAAATATATATTCTAAGCATTTGGTAAAACTAAGAAATATCCTCAAAAAACCTTTTTTTTATTTCTATAAAGAATATTCAGTACACGTAGCCGCCAAAAGTAGGCAATACTTAGAAAATAACACAATTTTTTTAATTATCTTGTTCATTTTCCAAGTATTTTTTTTATTTTAAATATACAAATTTCTTACTAGGTAAAATTAATGTTCCTTAATGATCGTTTGTTTAAAAAAAAAAGCTTTTTTCCAGCCAGAATTCTGACTACACTGTCGCGAAGAGGCATGCCTCGCTGCCTCTGTTTCGCCGGCTTGTAGTCAAACATTTTGTCGCCCAGCTCTCTCTCTCTCCCTCTCTTCGTTCTTCGGTTCAAATGCCTCTCCCTTTAGTTTTTTGTGGATTTTTTGCACTGTGAATTGACCCCTTAGAGACTGAGATTCCGATGCCGTTGCCGAAAGATGCCAACAAAGTTGCGAGTCGCGACCGCTGATGCGTTTTGTCGCCATGGGCTCTCCTCTCTCTCTCTTTCTCAGGGTGCTAGGCCTCCCTCTTGCTCACCCTCACTGGGTGTGTGTGCGCTGCTTGTGTGTGTGTGTGTGCCGTGTTTGAGGAACATTTCAATTAACTGCAATTCTTCTGCTCCCATCGCAGCCCGCCGGGCAATCCGTTTTTATGATCCACTCACTTCGCCGCCGCTGCCCGCTGCCCGATGCCCGCTGCCTCCAGGCCCCGTTGTCCAAGTTTAATTAACTCGAAGTCACGGACAATGGCCGAGCGACAAGTAAAGCGTATCTAGATGCCCCCCGATAAGATCTGTCATGGGCTCTATGTGCCCATCTCTCTGAGATTGGGATTTCGGATCGCGAATCATGGATTTTCGCAATTTGCCAACTCAATTTGCAAGCCCAGCAGGTGCGATGATCGCAAAGGGGGAGTAAAAAAAGGATGCGTTGGATGAACTAAGAGCTAAGATTATGACTACCATCGGGATTAGAGATCCTCTTAGATATTAGGAGAAGTATCTTTAACTTTGTACTGTTTGGAATATATTTAAACCTGTATAATCCCTTTATAAACTTCTACATACAAATTTTAATTTAAAATATTTTAAAATTAGAAAACAAAACCTTTGAAAACCTAAAATATTTTCTATAAATTCGGAATACTATTAATAAATTATATTTACTACAAATAGATAGCCCCTACACTATGGCCAACAGGTGTAGCTTATTCTAAACTTTGTTAAATCCCAGATATTAGTTAACCTTTTTTTAAAAGCTAAACTGTAATAATTTTCCCTGAACTATGTTCTTTGTGTGGAAATCTGTAGCAGAAAACGAAAGCCCAATGGAGCAAATGTAGGCAATGAGGCTCAAAGGATAACGCTGACCATCAGCAGCAGCAGTAGCAACAGCAGCAGGATTGGGTGAGAGGGGCAGCAGGAGCAACGGTAGCAGCATCATCAAAAATCGGAGGCATCATCAAGAAGCTCGGCGGCAGGAACAACAAAAAAAATGTCCGTATGTCCGCGGCGATAACGCACAGCTCCTCGCGACGATCCTGTTTTGATTCCCACAGTCTTGCGAGGCTTACAACTGACGGGGGACGACGCAGTGGCCCCGTAGTGGCGGTGGCCCTAGCTGAAGCGGTAGCGGTAGCAGCAGCAGCAGCAGCGGCAGCGTCGGCGATCGCAGGGGAATCACGGGCGCATGGTCATCAAGGCGATCGGATCGCTCTGCCGGCGTCGCTGCGATGGTCTCGAAATAATAAGATGACATCCAACACTTCTTGCGATCCGAGAGGCACACAAGCACAGGCAGAGGCTGAGGCTGAGGCAGAGGCAGAGGCACAGGCACAGCTCGATGGACCGACCCTACCCCCAAATGCGCCTGGTTGTTCCCCTAGCAACTCCCTCCGCTCCTCTCCTGCCATTCCCTGCCAGCAGCCGCAGTCCGTTCCAAATATTTTTATATAAAAAATCGCATTTTTTTCCCCCTCTCGCGCATAATAAAAGTTTTTCTGCATGCTTTTTATTTCCTTGCGGAGATGCCGGGGTTGCTGCCGCTGAGGCCAGGGAAGGGTAGGGGCGGCAGACAGCAGCAGCAGCGCACTTGGCCGCCGCACAAAGGAAGATCACGACGCAAGGACTTGTCTGCATTCAAATGAATGTAGGTAGGGCCACAGGCAGAGGTACTCGTAGTCGTCCTCGGAAAGTACCTGAACCACGATCCTTGCCAAGGATGGACATTGTCCAGGGCCCAAAAACTTATTGAGCTCTGCGGATATTTCAGTTTCTTCATCGTATTTCCTTCGGCTTTTTTCGTTCTGCCTTTGGCACAGCAGTTGATCCTGCTGTTGAGTTTTGCTCCTGCTGTACTCTTGCAATAAGTGAGTTGTGCTTTAGAAAGTCCTAGGGGTTAAGCAGAGGCAAATCTCATGTGGGTTGTTCTTAAAACAAACATGATTTGGAATTAAAAATAAAAACAGAAGTTTTAAGAGGGTACTAAAGAAGAAGATATAATTAAATTACATTTAATTAAAAAAGATTACAATTTTTAGAGAGTTTTCCCATAAACTTTGACTTTATATGCCAGATTTTTGGTTTGTTATTCAGCAGGAGGTTTGTTATTTAAGGATACAGCTTGCAGAACTTAATTACTTGTGTCCTTACTCAAGTAAGAGATTTTTAACAAGAGAGAATTAGACGTTAGAACAAATTTTAATAAAAAATATTACAGAGAAATTAAAGAATCTATTGAAACTAGAATTTCTCACAAGCGTATTATTTAATGGTAAAAAAGAACTGGGGAAAAATGTATTTTATTTTGTATTTTAATCATATTTTATTTAGTTTCATATAGTCTCTACATAGTCTATATAGTTTCCTTGTGCATCATTATTCGATTCGTCACTACGTGGATTGCCATCCATAGTGACACTAAAATTAATGAGTTTCTGCTTTCTAACAGTTTTATTTTAATAGATACAAATCCTAAAAATAAAATATTTGAATAAATATTTAGTATAATCAGAAATAAAATATTTAAACTATTAAGACTATAAATTGTCCTTTTTTTTGAGAACTTAAACCTTATCCTTAATGCCTTGGTAACCCTTAAATATAATCAAAGTCCAGCCTAGAGCTACTCAGGTTCTAGTCACCGTTGCGAAACATTGTTTACCCAAAATCTTAAATGCCAACACAGAATCAGGGACAGGAAGTGGATGACCAGCCGCAGCGAGGACATCGCAGGAGGATGGCAAAGAGATGAAAAAAAGAGGCAAAAAAAAGAACGAGCCGTGAAAGAAGGAAACTCAATGCGACATTTGCATTTTTAATGCAGACCCACATATAAAACGTAGTTTTTTATGAGTTGATTTTGATTTGCGTACTCTTCTTTTTATTTAATTTTTTTTTGTTGTATTTTTTGGGACTGGTTCGTATCGTCTAATTTTTTGTAGCTCGCCGCTTCCTTTTTTTCAGCGCTGCGAGAGGCGGTCGCTTGACCATCGTCTCCTCCTTTGGCCATTGTTTGTGCCACGGTGTCACCTTCGAGCGGCCAGCAGGACGAGGATCAGGCGCGGCTGGGGTTGAGGGATGAGGGATGAGGGAGCAATAGCCAGAGAGCTGACCACGCAGCAGACAAGACAAAAAGCTAAGCAGAAAAGCACACAACAGGAGGAGCGCAGTATCCTTTTGTGATATATGAGTAAGTTGTACCTGAAGGATATGCGCTGAGCCGTTGTGCACACACAAAAACTGGGAGGCAAGCTGCACTGGCACACCACTATCACTTTTATACGACGACGACGACTCTGGCTAGGAGTTTATCATTCGATATCGAGCACAGCGTGATTACGGCTGAGGATGAGCATGGGCATGGGCATGAGTGTGAGTGTGTGTACAAGGAGTATGATGACCGCACCCGTGGCCTGGACACCCTGAAATCCTGCAAGAGAGCGAGCAGGCGAGCCGGCACCCCTCGCTGATCTCCTCAGGTCGAGGTCTTTGTTTTTATGGCCATGGCTGGTGGGAAAATTTATCTAAATTGTCGATGGCGTTCTTTTTTTTGCATTTGATTCTTTTGCAAAAAGGATTTCGCTTTCTTGCGTTTTTTTGTCATATTGTGGAATGTTTTGTCGTCACTTTTCGAATGAAGCGGCCACAGGCAGAGAAAAAAAAATAAAATAAAGCGGAATGATGCGCCAGCAAATGGCCAAAGTCCATAAATTAAGCCCGCGGCAGGGACAGGGACAGAAGGGTAGAGAGCAAACTGACAGCGGCCAGGATCGATGCAAGGAAGTAGAACAAAAAGCTGGCAATTGGATGAAGGTGTTAAAATATAATGCGCCCTTGTTCCGCATCCAAGCCAAGGACCCTTCGCAGCGATTGCCATGCCAAACGGGCGAGAATAGGAAGAAGAGGACGCTTTTCAAACATTTTTCCAATTAGCTGTTAAAAAAGGAAAGCGTTGAGCACTTGCGGAAAAATCACTGAAGGTTGCCTTGCCTGGCAATTATTTTTAACGACGGCGACAAGTGGGCAACGTAAACGGAGGTCCTGGGTCAATGTTCGTAGTCACACACATTGCGCATACGCCCCGTGAACCCTCCCCCCTCGAAACGCGAAGTAAGATTCTTCACCTTTCTGGGTCAGTGCGATCCCAGACCAGATTAAGATCCATTGAAAGTAAAACAAGGCCCAGCTGACGCCGCATAAATCTGGACAGCAGAATTGCAATTGCAAACTGCGATCGCCGACGCAGCTGCAACTGCTGCGACTTCCACGCAATCAACGCATTAAATCAATTTTAACTTGGCCTACTTTTGCCATTCGGCATCATTGCATGGGGCGAGTTCTTCTCACCGCGTTTTTATTTTCCTTTTTATTTATTTTTTTTTTTCTTCTAAAACAAAAGGCGCAACTGGCGACCCTTGCAACGCAACAGCCGTTAGCAACTGCAGCTTGCACATGGCGCGCCCTGGGAAACCAGGCAGGGCAAGATGCGGGCCAGGATCGCGGGCGGGCTGAGGGTTGAGGGCTGGGAGCTCTCTCGCGATGGAGGAGGGATGAGATGGTGGCCCATTGAAATGCAATCTGCGCACACATGGCGACGGCGACGACGACAACAGCGCTTTTAGTTGGTACTGCGCTGTGTTTACGGATATTTTCAGTGTGGTTAAAGTGCAAGTCGCGCGCTTTTTGTCGCCGCCAAATGAATGCGAAATGTTTCACCTACATTTCCCCCGGCAAAAGGGGGGAAAGAGCCTGCATGGTTAAGTGAAATATAGTTCCTTGAACTCAGTTTGAAACATACATATATTTGGTTAACGAGAAAAAAACCAAAAAAGGGGTTTCCATTACATTTCTTTCTTTCTTAATAAATTTCTTTAAATAAAATTCTGTAAACAAATTTCTTTCTTTAATAAAATTCTTTAAATAAAATTCTGTAGTGAACAAAAAATTGATATTGGAAGGCTTTAAGTACTATATCTTAAATTGTCTTAATGGAAGTAAGAAATAGGTAATTTAAAAATGAAGAAAAATATAGCTAAAGTTATTTATTATATTTTATAAAAAATAAAGGATACTTGATTTAGATTTATAAAATTAAAAAGTTCTTTATTTATATTCTTTGAATACTATAAGTGTGAGAAATATAGACCAACATAATTTAAAACTATCCTTTTATACCTTTAATAACCAAAGTCTATTTTTGTAAGGCCTTAAACCTAAATTTATATTTTAATTTGAAACACCTTCCATAAACCATAACAAAAACCAACATTTATGAAAATCATTTTTCCTGTGGCAACACAAATATTTGAATTAATTTTCCTTAAAGTTCTTTTACCATCGTTATGCTCCATCAGCATAATGCCTGGCCACCAAAAGGATATCAGCATCGGCAGCCATGCGCCGCTATTGAAGTCCTTTTTGCCATAACCAACCGAATCCTTCCCCTCTTCTTCAGCCTCTCCTGCACAGAAGAGGGCACTGAAACATATTACATGGCTATTTACTTAACCCATTAATTCCACAGTCGAAAAAAACACACATGACGATGCGAGGTGCTGACATGGCAAAGGGCTAACCAGAAACGGGACAGGATGGACAGCAGGTCCGTCCGAAGCCCAGAACATATGCAGCCGGCGAGTATGCGAAACGTGGCGCGAAGAGCATGCCCAAGTGCTATGTACTTGCATTATGTAAACTTACTGGGGCCCAGGCTTTAAATACACTTAAAAATATACTTATTATAGTTTCAGGATATAAGAAAATAAATAACGAGAACTTGTGCAGAGTTTGAAGCTCTTCTTTGAATGAAAAGTTATCAAATAACTCTACGGATTGCTTTATAATTTAAAATTTAGTAAAAATCCTACATATAGACCTCCTTTATTCTCCGAGTGTTTGCCACCATTCAACCAACCAAGCAGTTAGTCAGGCAGCCTGCCAAGTAAAGTGGGCAGCATGTGGTTTACATAAGACTGGGACTGGGACCTGGACTGAGAGCAGGACTGGACCTACACCAACAAAAATGTGTGGTGAAAACGAAAGGAGTGCAAGGAACCCGGCGGCTAATGAAGAGCAATTGCTGTCAGCCGCTTTATGTAACCGTAGACATTCGTGTAATTCAAGCAGGCGACGCGGCATCAGTGCATCGGCATGTAATGCGAGATCCAGATGGGAAGATGGGGTTTTGCCAACATAAACAGCATGAAACCATTGCTCTAAGCTTGTCCATCACCCCGATGAGGGCCTTGAAGTACTCCTAGTTGGATTCTGGCTAAAATAACAGCTGCTTACACACAGGGAAGGGGTGTACTTAAAAAAAAGAGCCACAATTCACAAAAGATGTGTCGAACTTGTGGTAAGAAATAGTTTTATTTTTGTAGATAAGAGATCTAATTTAAACCAGATATATAAAAATAAATAATATTTTAGAAAACATTTTCAGAACCTTCAAAGCTAGCTCTGCTTAGTTTTTTTTGTACCAAATATTATTGACCAATGATAGTGTGTTTCTCTAAAGATAAAAACTATATTTTTATAATGGTTGAACTCACCAGCTCCATGCTGTGCCATAGGGCTGGATAATGAGGCGTACATTTCTGTGCTGAAGGTCCGAAAGGAGTCTCGAGCCATATTGTTCGAAACTGAAAATAAAAACAAGAAATTGGTAAACTTAAGCTTATAATAATAAAACAAATCAAATACATAGCAATACCCATAAATTCCCCTATCAAATTGATGTTATCTTTGCCCATGATTTCCTCAATAATAATTTGAAAACATTTATTTTAGTTATTCCCCTTATTTTGTGTACAAAAATTTAACAACTGATGATAAGTTAGAGCTGTGCGGCGCACCGATTCCCGATAAGACGTCTTTATCTCACTCGAACTAAGCAGTATATGTACACAGAGAGTATGATCCATGCAATTCAGTTCTTAAAAAGCTATTCAACCTAAAAGGCACGTTTGTACAGCTCCTCTATATAAATGGCTGAACAAGTTAATTTCGCGGAACTGCAGCTGAGTCAGGTACATTGCTTAGTCAAAGATATATATCCTATATCCAACAACGATTCCCTTTATGTGTATATCCAATAGAAAGTGGGTTTTGGAGCCAGTGGCTATGTGCTTCAGGCCAATTGGCGTGACCAAGAGATCGCAGTGAAGGTTTACGATGTCCTAAATCAAAAGCATAAGGAAACCGCTGAGAGGGAATTCGCTCAGTTGTCCCAAATCGATCACGAGAACATTGTGAAGGTGCTTGGTTCGGCCAATGATGATGAATATGCTTACTTGCTGATGGAGTACATGGAGGAGGGTTCCCTCCATGACTTTCTGCATGGCGATGATCAAAGGGAATACACCGTGGAGCAGGCTGTGCGCTGGGCCCAACAAATTGTGAAGGTAAGTGGGGTTTGTATTTGAATAATTATGCAAAATAATTCAACAATTTTATTAGTTAAGAAATTTAGTGTCCTTACCATACCAAAAATAACGAAAGGAAGAACAAGGAAGGTGACTTATAAGTATTTTCAATTCCTTTATTTCCTTTATAGGCTATGGTATACTTGCATTCAAAGGCAAAGCCCGTGTTGCATCGCGATATTAAGCCACAGAATATGCTATTTGCGGATATGTTTAGTAGCCTGAAGATTTGCGATTTTGGGGCAGCCACGGACTTGGCCACATATCTATCAAATATGAAGGGCACCCCAGCCTATATGGCGCCAGAGGTTAGAGGAGCAACTAAACCTTAATATCCATCAATTGTTCTATATAATCTGTGATATACACAGGTATACCGGGACGAAAAGTATACGGACAAGTGTGATATCTACAGCTTTGGTATCCTGTTGTGGGAGATGATGTCCCGCCAGCTGCCTTTTAGCCACTTGGAAAACAATGAGAACGGTTTTGCCGTTTTGGGAGCTGCCGAAAGGGGTAGGATCTATCTCTATATCTACCATATTATATCTATATCTATCTAATATATCATTCTCTTCAGGTGAACGCCCTCTCCTGGACGCAATGAGAACCGATTGCTGGGAAGGAGTTAGGAAGTTGATAGTCCGTTGCTGGGATGACGATCCCGCTCGCCGGCCCACCTCTAAGCAAATTGAGGAGTATCTGGGCAGCCTGGGTGCCGAATTCGACTATGAGGACTTTGTCGAAATCATCGGGGATGACACCGTGGCCGTGGTCACCTTCCACAAGGATGCGTCCGGCATTAAGCGCATTATGCGCATTGATTTCTGGCGCCAGCAAGGACGAAGCATTCGTATGACCATTCCAATTGTGGAGCGGGAAACAGTGAGGCTGGCTCGTGTTGTGGGCAGGGAGACAGTCAGGTTGGCCCAGGATGGGGAACGAGAAGTCCGGCGAGCGGAGAAGGATTCAGAGCGGGAAACCTCAAGGGCGGCCCACGATGGGGAACGAGAAGTCCGGCGAGGGGAGAAGGATATGGAGCGGGAAGTCTCAAGGGCAGTCGGAGATACGGGACGTGAGGTGGCCCGCGCGGCCAGGAAGATTAAGAAGAAGCTGCCATTCTGAGACCAAAATATGATTATTAATTCGTTATGTTCGCAATGTGTGTGCGGGAATGATTAATAATAAAGAAAAAGCCGACTGCATGCAGAGAGTCCTTTTTGAGCAACCCTTTTTTTTCAGCAGGACGAGGCGAGTGCAAACTGCAAGGGGTAGGCCTATGGAAAGCTTAGACTGCATTAAGCACGAAGGATAAGGAGCGGGGCTGAAAGGATGTGAACAACAGCAAGGATGACGGGGCTATGAGGACTATGACGGCGGACATGACAGCAAAGCAAGCGAGCGGCGGCGGCGGTGCGGGGCGGAGTACAGTTTGTACCAAGCGGTGCATTGCTGCTCCTGGCACAGCGCGACTCCTTGGCGTTTTTTGCATTGTTCCTCTCCTTGTTGTTTTTTTTCCAGACAAGCTGCACACACGGCCATGTGGCTTGTGGCTGTGAGTGTGTGTGTGTGTGTGTGTGTGTGACCGGAAACTGCCATTTAAAGTGCATTTTGGAGAGTCGCTCAGTCAGAAGAGAGACGAAGCCAGGACTTCACTTGTGTGCCAAGTGAAAGGAAGACGAACTCTGTCGTCTCCCCAAACGTTTTTCCCCCTTTTGGTCGCTTTGTTTTGCTTTTTGCATGCAGAGGCATCTCTCTCTCTCCCTGCCCTTTGTTCGGGGTCCTCCTTTGGCAACGCCAAGGAGCCTCCCTCCTTCCCCCCTCCTTTCAGCGACACCGACACGTGTAATCCAACTCCTTTTAATTACATTCAATACCCCCGCGCCCGCCGTCCGTCTGCGTCAAGGTGTTGGCTCTGCTTTGCTCCTCCATCTCCTCCATCTTTAACCTTCTGTCCAAATATCGATTTTCAGGTGCAGGATCCCAAGTCCCAAGCCGCAGCCAGCAGCCATTGTAAGCTCAACGAGGTGTTAAAACATTTTGTAAGGGTTTGGAAGAGAATGCCATGCACTCAAGTGTCACTAATCTCGATCGGGAGATCATATTTGCGGGCCCTGCACTTTGGCTTCATCCAAGCTGCAATTCTTTTGCTGCAAGTAAACCGAGAAGCAAAGATAAATGTGCAACGGAGGAGGAGCATTTTATCTACAACCAATAATGATTTTAAGTGCTTAAGATTAAATATCTTTTTCCATAATACTTTCCACCTGAAGATCTTCTGCTGCTTATGTCTTCATCAGCGTTGCATAGCCATTCATTAACCTATCCATGAACCGACCATCCCCGCCCACATTAGATCCCTGGACAAAAACAATGGGAACTTTAAACGTTTACGCTTGGCTCGCTCTCGAGAATCGTTCCGGGCTCCCTACTACTTGAGCCAGGCCGGGGACAGGCCAACCAGCGTTTTCAGAGGAATAGGTCAGTACGGCCGAGTGAGTGTTTTCGAGTGCAGGCGAGTGTGCCGAGCACAGTGTGTGTGTGTGCGAGAGTGGTGTGCATTCTAAGTTTCAAGTGTACGTGCTGTAATAATTTGCAAGGTAAAAACAAAGGAGGAATGGGAACGCGACTGGCAGCAGGACTCGCTTGTATAATGAGACCGCTCAAGCCCTACATATAGTACACATATTGCCCCTGCATCCCTTCTTCCTGCAATGCAGTTGGCCTCACACACCGAAGCGGGGTCAATGACAGCTCAGAAGGTCAAACACAACAACATAAGTTCAATAAATAGTTGTTTTTGCTTAAGAAAAGTGTAGAAAAAAAGAAGGATTTAGCAAGGAATATATCTTGGATCTTTTAGAGACCATATTTTATTTAGAATTGAGCAGGATATAGCTGATGAATGACTTTGATTTCACACGCAGCGCGCGTAGGTCAAAGTTTTGAAAGGAGTCTTATGATTAATGTCCCCCGCCCCCCCCAGAAACTCCGGCACAGCTGCTGCTGCATAAAGTATCTCCTAGATAAATCTCAAGCTAACTAACCCCCTCCCCTTCTCCCATTCTGGGGCAGCTGACAAAATGTACGCTCGACTTCCGCTGCAAGTTATGCCTTTTTTCCATGCTGTACTCAGGATTTCGATTCCGAATCTGAATCGGATTCAGCTAAAGCTAAAGCTAAAGCTGTAGCTGCTGCCGATGCTGACCAAGAGTGTAGGAAATCTTTTGTAATCGTGCGATAACCCCGGACGACGAGAGTGCAGAACTTGAAACTCAACCCTTAAGCGGGGCCTCTGGAACAATGCCAATGCGCGACTGCAACGCAATTGCATGTCCAGCCTAGCAGGATGCCGGGCATCATCAGGCAGTCGGATCCAGGCAGGTCCTTGCCGGCAATTAGAACACAAGCCCTGGCCTGGAGTCCTTCCACTTTTGTTGTTTATTTACATACATATCGGAATGGCATTATAATGCGAATAATGGCGCAGCGATTGAGCGGCTTCTGCGATGCATTCTGCATCCCCATTGTCCTTGCCAAGGAGCCAGAGCAAGGGAATCCTTTTCCGTTTTTTTTTGTTATTTTTATTATTTATACATATTTTTTTTTATGCTGCTGCCATGCCGTATCTTTTGTGCCGGTCAGTATGCCTGTTGGGATGCAATGACCGGACCACAACGGATGGATTATGGCGACTGGCATGGAACGAGAATCATCATCCCAATCCAAAACGCATAACGAGGCGCAGCAAAGGAGCGAAGCAATTTCCATTGTGCCATCGAAGGGACAGGAAGCCGGATAGGCCAGAGATGAAATTAATACGCATAAATTACATGACGAGAGGAGCGGCAGTAGTCCTGGGAAAACTTTTGCCCAGCCATCGATGATAATGATGATGAAAGGAGAACGATGTCCAGCCCAGATCCAGGCAGTCCATCTGCCACTGACACCACACTTCAAGCCTCCTGGTGTGATCTCATCCCTTTCGCTGCTGAAGTACTTTATGCCAAAGCCCTAATTAAAAGTCTCAGCTTTCAGGATTTCAAACATTTTCCAAACAGAACAAACGGCATAAGTTTGTGCATTATGCTAAAGTTTGGCTCTGACATAAATACCAGAAGGACACAGCAAAAAATTTAAATAAATTCAGTTTTTAATTTATTTTTTTAGAGACCAAAGTCCATTAAATTATTTCCCTTGATTCCAATAATATTAAAAATTAATTGATACAATAATTTTCCCAATGCCAAAACTCTTTTCCGCCATGTATGCCAGGATCTATGTAGGAAAATGTTGCCACTTTGCAGGTAGGTAACGTGAAAACTGTTTGCCAACTCAGGCACAGGAAGCCGAGAGAGTGGATAGAACAGGAAAGAGCCGGCTAGAAGCTACAGCTCCGAAAGGGGGCACAGAGGGAAGAGGGACACACCGGCAGGACACACCGACTGCAATTTGCTGAAAGTTCTCTCTACTCAGGAGCCGCCGAGGCAACGGACCGGGGTCGACGCTGCTTGTCGGCCATTTCTTTTCCGGTTGTGCTGGGTAACTTTTGCTATTGTCGTAGGTCCTCGAAACGGGAGCAGGACAAGTCAAAGGACCGGCAGTCGAGAACACAGCCGTCTGGCTAGGCTGCTAGCCCAAGGAACCTGCCGCCGCCGCCGCCGTAGGTTTCTGTCGGCAGCACACACGCCATATGCGCAGAAGGACAACAATTGAATTACAAAATTATTTGCTGCTGCTTCTGCTGTCGTCGTTGCCGTCCTACGTCCTTCGTCCTCCGACTGACAGAACTAGTTGTAGTCAGACTTCGGCCTCGCCAGCACAGCCCCAGACAGGATCGAAATGGTAAAGAGACGGCGAAAGGCAGGACGAGAGGGGAAGGATAGGGGTCGGGTCCTCAAGTGGCTCTTGGCCGGGGCAGAGGACATGTTTTCTAAAACGGAAATTAGGTGACAGGACAGGAGGCGAACAAGCGAGCCTCGAGCGGGCTTCAGGTTCTTGTCGACAACGTCTTGGGTCAACTTTAATTGCCGCTTTTGTGCAAAGGTGCACTTGGAGGAACAAATTGGAGATAATTTTAATAGAAAGTTTGCTTTATTTTGAGAAATAAATAAATATTTTTTTTTGTATAAAAATAAAGCATAAATTATAAATAATTATAATTCTTTATTGAGCCCTAATTTATCGTGCCTTCTGTTTGATGAAAACCTTTTTAAAGTCTTTTAATTTTAATTGAAATTGAATTTAAGAAGATTTTTTAAGAAGGATAGAAACAGAGTTTTAATAATATGAGTTCAAGTAAATATATTATTACTCTATAAAAAATATAACATATTTTTTCGATATTTTAAATGCCAGAAAGTTATTTTATAAGTTGTAATAAATAAACCCCTTGTTATTGCTTTTCTAACATATTTTTTTGTTAGCAAATAATTCGAAATATATATATATTTTAATGCCAAAATAATGTCCGATAAAGTCTCCTCAGAGAACAAGTGACGAATGATTTGAAAGCTTTGCTCGAAGGCTCAAGGAACGCATATCTACGGCGGCAAACACAATGACAATTAGCGCTTCACGGGTTGCCCGATAACACTTGGGGGCTTTAGAAAATCCGGAGAGCGTTGCTTGTATCTGCTAGCTGTGTAGCTGTATCAGTATCTGTATCCGTATCCGTAGATGTATCTGTGTATCTGCGAGTGGGCCGCATTTGGTGTCTCTCAGACTGTCTGGCTGAGCAAGCGAGCGAGCGGTAGTCGTCGCGTGTGTGCAATGCTGCAAAAATGTTCAAATTCGTTGCTTTTAGCATTTTATTTGTTGCTTTTTTTGTGTGTGCTTTTTTATTTAGTATTTTATTTTTGCTTTTTTTTTTGTTTTTTTATTTTTGGTTTGTTGTATTTGTATTTTGCGATTTTTTTTTTTGCTTTTTGGCCTGGGTTATCGTCTGGCAACGGCAATCATAACAGGGGGCTGGGCCCTGGTGCAGGCGGGGAATGGAATGGTGGACCCCGACCAGAGCGAAATGCTTGTACAAAACAAAATGATGCAGAAAGCGAGAGGTGCGGCGTGGCCGAGGATGACGAAAACTGAAACGAGCCAAACGCACGAAGACTCTGCTGTTGCTGCTGCTGCATGAGGACTCATGCGAGGATGAGGCGGTGCACAATGCCGAGGGGCAGGAGCAGGCAAACAGGCAGCAGCAGCAACGTCGACGACTTTGTGGATTTTGATTCTGGGTCATTCACCCTTGACAAAAAAAAAAAAAAAACATTTCTGCGCTGTGTTAGGCCGCTTTTGTATGCGGTGGTGGATCGGATTGGTTTGGATGGGATTGCTGGCTGACGTACAGAGGAGGCACACATCCACATTTGGACTCCACTTGATTTTGGTTTTCTGCCCAAAATGCGATCGCTTTGGATCGCATTCGAGGGCGGCTGCTTTGCATATATGTATGTCCAGGTCTGTGGCCCAACTCCAAGTCTGCTTGTCCGTTGGTCCGCTGTCCGCTGTCCGTCGTCTGCTGTCCGCTGCTCTTGTCATTGTCCGGCATTGTCTACGGTCGCTTTTGTTTTATTATATTTACGCCCAGCCATTTATGTTTGATTTTGTTTAAATTGCTGCCCGTTGTCTGGCATTCTAAGATGTTTTATTTCACGTTGGTTCTGTATTTATCTCGCTGCGCTTTTTGTTTTCTTGGGTTTTTGAACCCTCGCCTTGGACTTAGAAAGGCAGCTATTTTGTGCGCAAAATGGAGACCATTTTAGCATTGGACTTGATAAATATTATCACAAGTTTGAGCCCAAAAAAGCAGCTATATTTTCTGTGATTTTTAAAAGAAACAAAAATAATATATATATGCAATTTCTTATCATAAAATTCTTGAATTTATAGAAAGGTTTTTATTTAAGATTAAAATTCTGTGCTGATCTAAAGTTTTATATAAATTTTTTTATAAAAGAATTTTTAATGAAAGATGTCATATATATATATTTGAAAGCAGTATATCGTTTAATTTCATAAATTAATTTTCATAAAATCAAATTTCTAACATTATTTGAAAATAGATTTAAAAATTATTTTGTATTCCAGATTTTCTCAAGTTCCATATTAATAAGTACAATTTAAACCGAACAAGTTTTTGTTAAATATAAATACATTTAGAAATATATTTAAGGAAAATAAACATTTGTAAATAAAAACAATACATTTAGTTCCCTATTCTTTTCGGGAGAGGAAGGACTTTTGCTAGTGAAACTTTCAAAATATCCCAAACTCGTTCAATTTCGAATTGCGAAACTTTTAATGCCCTGGCACATGGCCGAATTAAAACGTTATCTGCCATGCAACGTTGCCAAATCTCCTGGCAGCTCCTCTCCATTACATCCAATAATCCTGCGTCCCGGGCCCCCAGGAAAACTAACTCTCCTCTTTCCCGGCACAAAGCAATTGCCATGGTCATTTAGGACAGCAACAACAGCAGCAAAAAACAACAACAATAACGAAATTTACACAACAATCAATTACTGCAGCCGGTAGGTGCTAACGAAAACAAAAAGCGAATGGGCCATCTAAAAACAAAACCCAAGAGAGTTGCGAAAAAGAGGCCAGGACAAAGTAAATGCACAGGGAGAAATAAAGTTAATTATCCTTAAAGGTTTCTTTATACGATTTTAAATAGTTTTATTAATGTTACTAGAATGTTGGTGTTCCTGATTTAATTAAATATTAAAAAAAGACTGAAGAATTGATATATATTGCAAATTATTTTGCAAATAAAAATAGATTAATCAATTAATTTATATAATAAAACATTAAAATAGATATATTTCCCAAATGTATGTTAGGCGTTGGAATACATTTAACAGTTTATTTATTGAATAAAAATGGCTTTAAAAAGTATTTTTCAAAGGGATTTTATTCAAGAAATCAAGAGACATGCGACTTAAATAAAAAATAAAATAAAAATATTAAAGAATAAAATAAAATAAATAATTAAAAATTAAAGCTTTTGGAAAATCCATGCAAACATTTAGATTCTGAAAATAAACATTTTTTCCTTGTGTCTCAGCGATTCCCACGTGCAAAATAAAACAGTGCGAGGAGGCGCGTAGATTTATCTGCATTATGCCACACCGTTGCAGATACAGATACAAGCTCAGACACAGATACAGATACCGATGCAGATGCAAGAGCTCTGGCAAAGGGGGACGGACAGACGGACAGGCGGACGGACACGACACCCACATGCACACGCGTACGGAAATGTCAGTCGCCAAACTGGAAATTATGTTTGTGCCGAATTTTAGTTTGTCGGCCAGGAGCCGCCGGAGGGATTCCCATGCGCAATCCAACTGGCAAAAAACATGCCCCACCAACGGTCCCTCTGCCCGCGCTCTACCCACTCACCTGGCCGGGGAGAAAACAAAGGCAAAACAGAAACGACAGGTGTAATAAATAACCAAGGCGAAATGGCCAGGACGTGAACGCTGCAATGTAATGGAAAGTGGTGCATCGAGAGGACACCAGGAGGGCAAGGGTTACATCTCTCGTCCACTAATTCGTGTCATTTAGCGCAGGTGGCGACAGAGGAAGAGCAACGAGGGACAGGAAGCTACAGGAAGCGGGTGAGGCAGCCAGAGAGGAGTAGCAGCGAAGCAGGAGCAGACACAGAAGCAGGAGCGGGGTGACCACAACAGATTGACGCTGGACGATAGCGCCAGGAAATGGCCATTGCTCCAGGGACGAAAGCCACAAGCTGTGACCACAGCCGCAAAGTTGCCAAAATAGCTGCTCTGGGTGCTGACCCGAATCCGGATTAATTCAATCCCTATCACAGTAGCGGCACCAATAATGCTGGCCGGGGGTTGTGTGTCGCCTAAAAGGGTCAAAGGGCAGTGGTGTCACCAGAAAAGGGACTTCTGGGGATTGATAAATAATGATATATTAATGAACAAAATAAAGCTAGGTCCCAGTCACTATACAAATAATATAATTAATGTTTTAAGACAGCTCCCAGTTATTTATTTTTGACCCTCATTTTTTAAAATTACTTAAGTAATTTAATATTGTAAAGTTTAGGAAGTATATTTATTTTATAAATAAATATTGAGACATGAGAAGAAAATATATGGAAACCCTCTTTTCAAATCCAACATACGGCCCTTAACGATGGGCGGTGGGAAAATATCCTTTTACAAACCCTGGCAGATTTGCAATATTGAATTAATGAACCATGTGCAAGCCGTTACAGCCCACCAAAACTCGTATTAAATAAACTAGAAGCGAATACTTAAGTACACCGAATTGTTTTAACCTCTTAACCTGTGCTCAAAAAGAGGTCAATACAAAACATTGGCAATGTTCCAATTGTTACCAACTGGCGCATGTGGCCTGATTTAAAGAAAACTAAATAAACATTTCGGTTTTTATTAAACATTTAAATAAATCCCGCTAGTTCGATAGCAGACGCCTTTGCACTAGTTTGATCCCTTTACAACACTGTTGGTTTTGAGGCATCGAAAAAATAAATATGTTAAAACATATTTTATTTAACTCAAATTCAGCTCAATTAATTTTATAATAAAATAAAACATTTGAATCTGACTATATTATTTTTTTTAGTTGAGTTTGTTTAAGAATTATTATATTATTTTAAAATATCGATTTTCTAAGCCGGAAATTATTCGAAAATTCTGAATATCGATTTTCTTACGATTTCCTTAATGCCCGCATTACAGGTGATTGTTTTTGTTTAGCACAGTTTTTCACCCTCATTCGCCAAAGTTATCAACCATTTTTATTACAGCTTAGAACAGTTTTTGAGGGCGTAGTTCCAACAAGTGCAAACAAAATTTTCTATTACTAATCGTGGCTTGGCGTGAGACGCGCCCTAGAATCTCTTTTTATGTTTAATTTTTAATTTTTAACGTGTTATTTGTGTTATTTGAGTGCAGACAAACAATATGTTCCCCTCGTCAATTTTGGGGCGCAGTTACCTGCTTTTTATGCTGGTACTGGCCGTGGGCGTGTTTGCCCAGCACGAGTGGCAGGCGCGGGACGCCTTCGATGAGATCAAGCGTCAGTTTGATAAGGTGAACGCGGATAACTGCCCCATCCAGCATCACTCGGACCTGTTCATGCCTCTGGACGCGGTCTCCCACAAGCCGGACATCAAGGAGGTGAACGTGAACCCGGTGTTCCCCAATCGGACGGCGCTGCTGCATCTGCAGAACATGGCGCTGAGCAGGAGCTTCTTCTGGAGCTACATCCTGCAGTCGCGTTTCATTCGGCCCGCCATCAACGACACCTACGATCCGGGCATGATGTACTACTTCCTCTCCACGGTGGCCGACGTCTCCGCCAACCCGCATATCAACGCCTCGGCTGTGTACTTCTCGCCGAACAGCTCGTACTCCTCCTCGTACCGCGGCTTCTTCAACAAGACCTTCCCGAGGTTCGGACCTCGCACATTCCGTCTGGATGACTTCAACGACCCCATCCACTTGCAAAAGATATCTACGTGGAACACCTTTGACGTGCAGGACCTGGGTGCGCACCATCCCGACTCCATATCGAAAGACTACACGCACGACCTGTACAAAATCAACGAGTGGTACCGTGCCTGGCTTCCGGACAACGTGGAGGGGCGGCACGACACAAAGATCACCTACCAAGTGGAAATCCGCTATGCGAACAACACGAATGAGACGTATACATTCCATGGACCGCCTGGCTCCGAGGAAAACCCAGGTCCGATTAAGTTTACGCGGCCGTACTTCGACTGTGGCAGGTCCAACAAGTGGCTGGTGGCCGCCGTAGTGCCCATTGCAGATATCTACCCTCGCCACACCCAGTTCCGGCACATTGAGTACCCCAAGTGAGTATAGTTGTTGTGATGGCCATAAGAACTGTCCTCCTAATCCACCTAATCCCTAGATACACTGCCGTTTCGGTGCTGGAGATGGACTTTGAACGTATAGACATCAATCAGTGTCCCCTGGGCGAAGGCAACAAAGGACCAAATCACTTTGCGGACACGGCGCGCTGTAAAAAGGAAACAACGGAATGTGAACCGCTTCAAGGGTGGGGCTTCCGACGCGGCGGCTACCAGTGTCGCTGTAAACCAGGCTTCAGGCTGCCGAACGTTGTGCGGCGGCCCTACCTCGGCGAGATTGTGGAGCGAGCCTCGGCGGAGCAGTACTACAACGAATACGACTGTCTCAGTATTGGCTGTATGTTTCGGAAAACTTGCTGACACCATTGAGCTACTCTAATTCTACTTTATTCGTTTTTGCAGGGATCCAAAAGCTGCCCATTCAGTGGGAGAAGGCGCCCTATCACATACGGCAAAAGTACTTGGACAGGCACCCGGAGTATCAGAACTATACAACCGGCGCGAGGGCTCTCCACGCGGAGCATTTGAACATAGATCAGGCTCTGAAGTTCATAAATAACGTAAACCCTCGCACTTGCAAGAAGTGAGTTCGATAAAATAATTATACAAATCAGATTTGATATTTACTAATCTCAATTGTTATCTCTTTGCCGCAGCTTCCATCCGCAGGATCTGATTCTGCGCGGCGATGTCAGCTACGGCGCCCAGGAGCAGTTCGAGAACGAAGCCAAGATGGCCGTGCGACTGGCCAACTTTATTAGCGCCTTCCTGCAGGTAAGCAAACGATTCAGATGATGCGTTCCCAGCGCTGCTCGCCTTCACGCTAAATGAAGAGCAATAATTGATAACCCGACACCTATTAAGAGCCTTCGACGAGGACTGCGGCTCTTGAAAACTTCTCAAGTGTAAATTATAATTTTCCACGCGTAATTCAACTTCCTCGAATTTCCTGCAATGCCAGTTTCTCGGTTTATGCCGCTGCTCCTGCTGATACATACTTCTGCGTTGCCAGCCGCGCGGCGTGAATTAAATATTCAGTGTCAAACCATTACCAAATGCTAAATTCATTAGTTTGAGCGCAGAGGACACGAAAAACGGGTTCGCCACAAGGCCTCGTCTTCATTAAAGGCCAGCCGCAGCAGTAGCATCGAGATGCGAAGAAAATGATGGGGATGAGAGTCTGCTTTCATCTCGATCTCTGTGTGTTGGCATTGAAATGCTGTGTGGGGAAATGGGGGAAACTTTGCCCTCCGAACTGAAACTAAAACCAAGATTGCTCTTCTCTTTATTGGCAGGTATCGGATCCCAACGAGGTGTACTCCGGCAAGCGTGTGGCCGACAAGCCACTGACCGAGGACCAAATGATCGGCGAGACCCTGGCCATTGTCCTGGGCGACAGCAAGGTGTGGTCGGCATCGACTCTATGGGAGCGCAACAAGTTCACCAATCGCACATACTTTGCACCCTATGCCTACAAGACGGAGCTGAACACGCGCAAGTTCAAGGTGGAGGACCTGGCGCGTCTCAACAAAACGCACGAGCTCTACACGGAGAAGAAGTACTTCAAGTTCCTCAAGCAGCGCTGGAACACCAACTTTGACGACCTGGAGACCTTCTACATGAAAATCAAGATCCGGCACAACGAGACAGGTGAATACCAGCAGAAGTACGAGCACTACCCCAACTTCTACAGGGCGGCCAACCTGAAGCACGGCTACTGGACGCAGCCGCAGTTCGACTGCGACGGATACGTGAAGAAGTGGCTGGTGACCTATGCGGCGCCCTTCTTCGGCTGGGACAGCCTCAAAGTCAAACTGGAATTCAAGTGAGTAGAGCATGAGTAGAGAGGGGATGTGGATGTGGCCTAGGGGTGGGGGATTAATATACTCGTTGGGCCGGTCCGCTGCGTGCCGCCGTCGCGGGCCGCTCAAACCCCTTTTTTTTAGGGCACAGTCCCACTTCCACTTCTCGGATCCCTATCCCAGTTCCATTCACATGCAAATGCCCAGGATTTGATTGTCTAATTTTGGAGTGTTGACAAGATAGCCTAACTTCTGGCTTGTGACTCCTGACTCTCGACTGCCGTTGGCATTGTGATGCAAATTCAAGCAATTAAACTGACTTAATTTGTTTGCTCTGTGCAGGGGTGTGGTGGCCGTCTCAATGGACATGCTGCAGCTGGACATTAACCAGTGCCCGGACATGTATTATGAACCGAATGCCTACAAGGATACGCACAAATGCGATGAACAGTCATCTTACGTGAGTATAATCTTTTGAAGAAGATATATCGACAATAACATAACAAAAATATTTTTAATTTTAATGTATCAAATTTTAAATATCGAAAAACATTCAATTTTTTTTTTTTTTTTTATATTTTTTTTTTAAAATCGACACAGTATCGATATATCATCATTTTCTTACATTTCTCAAAGGATAATATTTTTTAATGGTTCTCCTTTTACTTGAGTTTAAATTATTCGTTTAATTTATATATTTATCAATTTCAGTGCGTTCCTATCATGGGCCGTGGCTACAATACCGGCGGCTACAAGTGCGAGTGCCTGCAGGGCTACGAGTATCCGTTTGAGGATCTCATCACCTACTACGACGGCCAGCTCGTGGAGGCGGAATATCAGAATATAGTGGCCGATACGGAGACGCGCTACGATATGTTCAAGTGTCGGCTGGCCGGCGCCGCTGGTCTGCAGTCCGCGGTGGGATTGGTGGTTGGGCTAATCGGGCTCACCCTTACCCTGCTTTATAGGTTTAGTTAAGCAGCCGCATGCCAAATAACTAATACCAACTTCCGTCCAAACGTAACTCACAGAAAATCTCTCCACAAAAGATATATATATATACACACATATATATACAACTATACAAAGCAAGACAGACACAAAATTGACACCCAAAAACAAAACGAGCTGCCACAGCCAGCCAAGGTTCCCTTTGAACATTGTCATCATTTATCTGCAAGGCGATTAAGTTGTAGACATAATCTATTACAATGAATCTGGTTATTTGTCATTTCTATCAAAGGCGGTAGAAGCAAAAGCAAGAGCAACGGCAGCGGCAGCGGCAGCGTCGGCAGAAAAGCGCAAACAGCCGCGCCTACTTCGCTCAGATTACGGAAACGCTATTGCCATTCTTTAGCTCCTTCGGAGATCCTCTCTAATGTCCGTGAAGTCGCACAGCTGTGTGTGTGTTGCGATCGCAAACCTGTTAACATCGGAACCCAGTTAGGCCCCGTACCTACACCCATCGGGAAGGTCCATCTAGGTCCAAGTTGAGGGTTGTTTGCGCCGCATGCACACCTTTTTTTTACCTCCTGCCAACGGATGGCACAAAAAATTCAACGCCTGCCGTCGTGTTTTTCTTATATTAAATCGCGTCGATGGTCGTCCGTTGGCTGTGTTTTTTATTTCTCTTCTTTTTTTTTGCCTGAATTAAATGTATATGCCGATGATGCTGCCGTTTTTTCCGCTCTTTGTTTTTTGCGCCTTGATTATCATATGCGCTTGAATTTTTATTATCTGTACCCTGAGAACTTTTTCTATGCGCCGCAGGAACCAGTTTATCAGCCACTTGGTCTCCTCGGCCAGGGCAAAAAACGGAAATCTCCAGCTTTTTTTTTTCATTAAAAACCAACCATGGCCATAGGTAGATGATAGCTGGACAGGGGCACAAAAAAATATTTTTCACACATTTTTCATAGTCATTTCAGGGCAGTAGGCAGTGGGCAGTAACTGTCTCAGCATTCGGGCAACTCCTCCATTTCCGAAGGATGCCTCCGTCTGCCGCTGTCTGCCGGAACACGTTCGAGTGCCGCCTGGCTGTGTCCGCTTTTGGTTTTGTTTTTGGGTGTGATGGTCATGTCCCCATGACATTCCACAATCGATTTGTACTTGAGTACAAAGCAAGAAGCCCTTGTGCCTTATAAAATCGAATTAACTTAATAATTGCTCGAATAATTTTAAAACCACAAACTTTGACTGTATCGTACCGTCCGTCCAATGAGCATAGTCCCCCTCTTGTATTATGAATCAACCTTAGAGTTAAGTGCCGAAAGAGAGCAATAATGACAGGACTTTTTAACAGCAATATATCATTCTTTTTTAGCCTAATGAATAGAACCCTAAGTGCCTAAAAATTGTAAACTTATTCTATACTTTATACACACAACAAATGCCGTTCAAATATATGATTTTATATGTAGAAAAACGATTGCGACTCACCAAACTTATTCATCTTGCATGTGCTCCTCCAGATACCAGTTGCTCGTCTAGATATCAATTTTCGTTACGCTTTACAATTTTAACGTATTACGATTGAGTGCTCAAATCAAATATCAGAATCCAATGTTCGAATTTCTCAGCTCGTATGAAAATGCGAAAGTTACCACAATATATATGATATTTTGGGGAATAAAAGAAGCAAAAAGCAAATATTCGTGGAACTCCGATATAAATTAACGCCGCCCGTCGCTTTCATTCGCCGAGCGTCGTAATTTCTCCACCGATTTCGTTATCTTCTATATATATTCGCGGTTCCTTCGACTGCACTGGCTCGATTTCAATTGTGTTCGCTATATCGAACCTATGCAATCGTCTGTCCTATCTGCGAAATATTAAGAGTAATTTCTAATTTGGACTTTGATTTATTTTTGATCCTTTTAGAATTTAAACAAAATTTTTGGAAGGGAAGGAGATTTAATTTGAACGGTTGATGTTTTAATACTGAGAAATTTTCAAACCCAAGCTATGCGTTCAGATGACTGACAGGTGACACATGGCCAGTTGAGTGCGGTGGAACTTTTTGCTCCTGAAAAAAGGAATAAATTTCAATTTCAAGTTTAGTTTTATTTTATACAGGGTATTTATTTAATTAAGATCTTCCTCAATGGAAGTCTTAGTAAAGAACGGAAATATATTATGAATATAATATGTTTAATTAAAACTTTACTTGTAAATTATTCCCCAAATTGAAGAACCACTTGGGAAAAGTGAACATAATTCTATTCTATATGAATCTCTTGCATACCGCAATCTGAATTACGGATGCATCCTTTAGGTCGTCCCTCTAACACAAAGAATTCCGCAATATAAATGAACTTCCGTTCGGGGGGGAGTTAACCCATTTTCAAATGAATAAATAATAAACATCATAGACTTCAAATATTTTCTTTAATTGTTTATTTCGTGTTCGGTCTTTTGTGTGTTCTAAATACATCGCAGCTATACCTCTGCCTCTCTGTTCAAAGGGGGGCGGTTAGGTAAAAGTTTGTAGTGTATGCAGTTGGTTATCAAACATTTTTAAAAACTATCACAAATCAATTTATTGGATGTGGCTACACAACTTAGTACATACATATAACAGGCGACAACTCCGATCTGAAGGCGCCAACACTGGGGGCTGGGAGGTTCAGATAAGAGGACGCTTTAATATAACATTATCTGTATCCTCGTTGCTTCATTTCCGACCCTACAACACTTCGAATTACAAATTACGAACGACACATAAACATTTAAAAAATACTAATACTTTGCTTTGTTTTTGACTCGGCTCACACTCAGTTCACTCTCACAAATAAAAAACCTTTAACAAAAATCGAATCCACAGTTGAGTTTAAGTTTAAGTTTAAATGAAAAATCATCCGGATCTAGTGGCTAGATGAGCTTACAATTTAATGGGTTTGTTTTGTGGGGTGAACAGTTTTAGATCTATCAACTATTTTTTGCCTTAAATAAGTTGGATTTCTTGTTCGTTTCCATCGTTATCTATCGTTATCTTTTTTTCTTCTTAAGGTGTGCCATTGAGTGAATCCACTTTAAAATATTTGACTATTATCATTTTCCGTAATATTTAATGTATGTATAATAATTGCTAAAAACAATTGGCTTCGATTCCTTACACAATTTCGTAATAATTATGAGTATTAAATTATAACCGTATATAGTTAACTTTCGGGGCACTTTTGAGCTCGTTTTGCGGGCTCCTTTCTGGGTTTCAATGTCCTAGAGTTGAGACTGAGATTCAAGGCGAGGCATGGGCAACGGGTATGCGGGTCGCGGACTCTGCTGACTGGCGCTGATGGAGACTCTAGTCCCCGTGCAGGTGTGTTTCTGCATCTGCATCCGTATCTGTATCTGTATCTGTATCTGTAACTGTAGCATTTAAATGTTTTATATTTGAGCAAAATTGTAACTGCATGTGTTCCGATTTAACTTTTACATCAACAACAACGACGACATTAACTATGATATAATGATACACAAACTATGAGCGGATCCGACTTAAATCCTTAAATCTGCCTGATTGTATTCTCTTGCTTAAATGGTTACACGCCTGATATGCCTGAGCAAGGAGTCGTCCCCGCTCAGTCGGTTGGGGCATAGTAAACCACGGTGGACTTCCGGCGGAAGCCCAGATTGAAGAACGACGTCTCCGACTTCTTTCGCTCGTGCTCGTGCTCATGCTCGTTCCCAAAGTAGGAGAAGAGGCGTCCGGTGGTGCCACCGGCAGCCACCGCTCGTCCAGCGCCGCTGTGGACACTGTGGCTGCTGCTCTGGCGATGGATCTTGGTGAGCGAGGTGTGCGAGTGCTGGCGCTGCAGGTGCTGCTGGTGGAGCGAGTGCTGCCGGTGGTGGAACTGCTGCTGGAGGTGCTGCTGCTGTTGGTGGTGTAAAAGTTGCTGGTGATGCTGTGCGTTGGCGCTGCCGTGTCCATGCAGAAACCCAGTGGTTGTCGGCGACAGATCAGTCATCTCACACGGCCAGAGGGTGAACGAAGATGGGACCTTATGTATCCCGTCCGATAGTCGATAATGGTGGGATGCTGACCTGTTGAAGTACCGCTCCGAGGGCCGCGACCCCATCTAGAGTTTGTGTGTGTTTTGGTAGATTTTTTGTTTTGTTTTGTTTTGTGGTAAAGATAAGGTGTCACATGTTAGTATCGGCCGGCTCAGCGATCGTTTCAAAGTTCATCTTCATCTTCTGTTTCAGTTGGCATTAGCTCTGTTTATATCTCTAGGCAATTTGTTTGGACTATATGCATTTGGCGCTACAGACACTCACATTTACATAGAGTACGCACTTGCACGACTATATATATATCTGGGGCTCTGCACTGCAGGGGTCTGGATTGGGGTCCGACGTATCCCTGCAGTGCACAGACTCCATAGCCTAGGCGCTAAGACTTTTTACTGATTTTTTACTGATGTCGTGTGTGTGGTTATTTACAAAATTTATTGTGTGTGTTGTTTATTTGTTTGTGGTGTCTGGAGTGGGTGTTGGGGTTAAGCGGGGTGGTTCAAGTTACGGGTGCCACAAATAGTTGCATTAAGCTGTGCTCTCCACAAATTTCATAAGTAGCTCAAAAGTAGTAAAGATACTTTCCAACAACAAAGGCAAATTGCAAACATTACAAAGCAACGTAACTTAAAAAAGAGATTTAAAGACTTTTCAGATAACATAGGAATTTGGATAAAGATAAAGATAGATGGTGATTTGTACAGGGATAGTGAATGCAGTCGGGATTTTGGGGTGAGGCTAGGTGAGTCTAAGGATTGATCAAAAACAAATATTGGGGGCTCTCACCGTTTTTAGTTCGTTTTAGTTTCTCAGTCTGAAACTTGAAGGGTACTAAATGTATCTATTCTTTTTTTTTTTGTTTTGGTACAAAAGTGTTCTTAACAGTCGCATAACAGTTGTAAAAACTTTTCTTTTCTTTTATTTTATTTTTTTTTTTAGTTTTCTGGGGAGGATGCGTGGGCGTGGCAGTGGCCGTGGGCCTAAGCAAAAACAGTCGGGAGCCACACGCTGGCCGCCCTGAAGGTTCGTTATCGTTTTCGGTTCGGGTTCATGCGATATTGGCTCAAACCACATATGAGTTGGTTTTGACCGCGTAATACTTTCGATTGTGTTTGTAATGGGTAGCATAGATATGCTGCGATCTGTGAGGCGAGCAGAATCCAAAAAGTGTCCAGGCAGAAATATAGAGATATTGTATATGTATATATAGAAAGAGAAAGAGGGGAGAGAGATAAGAAGGCATAATTTGAGGGGATGTCAAAGGAGGAAAAAGGAGGAAGTTCAGAGACGAAACAAAACAAAAACAGGAGATGACTTCCGGTTCGGTACTATATCTACGGAGTGGCAACTGTACCTTGCAGCATCTTACTTATCGATAGCAATGCAATCTGGTTTCGTACTTACCCCGTTCTCTGGCAAGTGGTGCAATTGGGTTTATACATTGGCCTGGCTTTTTAGTTTTTCGGCTTTGTTTTCAAAATCTTTTTTACAAAATATACGTTTTCTTGTCGTGTTCTGTTCTCTGTTTTTGTTTTTTTCGTTTTTGCTTTTGTTTCTGTACAATTAACAATTAACAATTGACTCGCCGCAAGCCCTTAGCTTATGTGGTGCGTGCGCATGATGTGCCGCTGCGCATATCTGGTGGACGGGCCCGTGACTATAGCGTCTCGCTTACAAAGCGCTGGCCTACCGCTACATGTTCGATGTGTGTTTTTGTGGTGATGTACATTCGTTTTTTTTGCCGTGTATTTTTGCAATTTTTGGCCAAATCAGGTGTCGAGTGTGGAGGTGTGTGTAGAAAGAGAGAGAGAGAAGAGTTCGAGAAGAGGAGATAGACCACAGAGAGATACATAGATACAGAGAGAGAAAAAAAGAGAGAGATAGGCAGGTTGTGGCAGAGGTGAAGAGAAAAACAAGAAGAAAAGAAGCAATAGTACAGATTAGCGGTGTTACTATATACAAATCAGAAGATTCTACCAATAAGAGATCTGCTATATCTATGATTTCGTAGCATACTCCTTTCGGATAGTCATGATGATCAATGATCATTGCATCTACTTCTGGCGGCTCCACTCGCGAATTAGTGATTGGGTGGACATTTTTGCTTGAGTTTGAAGGTGATGAGGTGATGTTGGTGAGAGATTAGCTGGCAGTGGGCTTTGCAGGACCCTCGGATCGACTTACCTTAGCACCAGCGGGCTACCAACGGACTGACCGAGACTACCCAGTCATACTTGACCGGGAACCAAAGGCTAAGGCTATCATCTATCATACGGTTTTACTCTGATTAGCTTACGAAATTGATATCGAAATTATAAATTGGATGCGAGAGAGATAAAGTACCATAGGAAGGAGTATTTGTTGCAATCCCTCGGAAACCAAACCAAAACGAAACCAAATCAAACCCGAATTATCAAAAGTCTAGGCAAGAGCCGGGTCTAAGGATTAAAACGAAATCGAAATCGAATGAAGAAACATAATTCGCTTACAGTTGGATTTGGATAAATATTTAAGTAAGTTTTGTAGTTCGGTTGTCTCGGTATTTAAGAGTGAGGTATTCCTATATGGCGTATTATAACGAAAAACCCTTCTCTTTCACCTTTTGGGCCAAAAAGTGTTGCTTATGCTTATCATAGGTTGTAAAAAACAGATTCAATTCTCAGCTGAGCCTAATCACGGAACTCACCTCGCATTGTGACCCAGCATTATGATGCTTCTGCAAAAAGACAATTGAGAAATGTCGACACGTATTTTATATATATAATAGAAGTAGGTACAGTATATAGCATAGAGTAGAGCTTGAAGAATTTAAAGTTAGACAGACAGATCGCACAGAAAAAAAAGGAGTATAACTCAAGAGTAGATCAGTTTGGAAAACGAAAACGGAAAACGGTCAATTCGAAACCAAAAAACAAGGAGAAAACGAAGATCGGTTCAAACATGCCAATCGTTAACAATTTGAATGCATTTTAATGGGTATCATCATCATCATTATCATTATTTAGGGTTTAATTGTATTTAAGGGTAGCGTTAAGGGGATTTCGTTCTCCGGTCTCCTTTTGGCCAGTAGGGCCCTCTGGACTTGAACACTAAATGAAATGATAAGGCAAAAGGTGATAATCTGGATCTGGATCGAGGAGGGGACTGAGAGATCCGTCTTGGTAATTTCCATCATGCTGCGACTTAACATCTGCATAACATCTATCATAACTTGCGCTCTCCTTCGCTAGGTGCAGACAGTTTCAGAACAAAAGAACAGAAAACTGAAAAGTATAAACGTATTTACACCAAAGACAGGTACTGGTCAAGGCCAACAGATTCAACCCAATTAGAAAAAGCTGCAATTCAGGAGAGAGATCACACAACAAACAGCCAAAAAAATGTATCATCATAGACATACATAGTCACCAGCTTCTTGGGGTTCTTGGAGCGTGGATCGTTACATGGAAACTTTCGCAACACCAGCGAAACTCAAAACTACATACGTAGAGGCGGGTGTACTGTGTGTGTGGGTTGTGTGTGTGGTGTGTGTATGCACAGTCGGTGTTGAGGTGTAAACGAACGAACGCTACTACAATAATCGAGTCCCGACAGCAGCAACCAACATCCAGATATTATCTTACACAACAAGGACAAGGTCAAAACAAATAATTTGGCATTGAGATCAGTCTGGAGCTTGGGTGGCTTGATGGGGGGTTGGGGGGTTGCTTATATGCCGGAACTTAACGAAATCATCAAACGTATCAACAATACGGGTAGTTAACATAAGTACATGTATAGTAAAGGCTGCGCCAAAAAACGTTAAGAACAACAACGAGATGGGATTGTCAACCAATTGCACAACAGCCGAGGTATATGGTGTTGGTAAATCGGTAACGATATATATTTATATAAGATATATGTTCGTAAATCGTGTGTGTAAGAGGTAGATTTCGGTATATGGTTAATTGGGTGTGTACATAAACATATAGTAACAGAGATACACATGTCTAGATATATGTCTTTCAACAAGGGTGAGCGCAAAACTTGGAAGCCAAGGTGTTGTATTTGTTGTTTTGTGGGATATATGTATATATGGATGTTATTTAAACCTAAAGATAGCAGTTGAAGTTTTTCATGGTGTATTCAGTAAAAAATCTGTCAAGTTTCTGGTACTTATCATTAGCAATATCAAGTCAAAAGTTGAAAAGAGTTTGTTATTAGTATTTTTATCTTAGACTGGCCTAAACGGTTCTAATTAATATTTTTAAAAAATGTGTCTGGGATCAAGGATTGTATTTTTGGTTTTTTGTTTTGGTTTTGGGTTTTTTTTGGCTTAGCTTGTGTTTTTGGCCTACCGAATGAGCATAGCGAATTTCGGCTAATTCACAACAACATTGGTAACGGAGTATGGCACGAACGCTCTTTCTGCAAGATGTTTGTTTATATAAAATTAAATATATAGTTTATGTGAGTATACAGGAAATCAATGGGTAGAAACTTTAATTTCTTCGATGATTTATTTAATTGTTTTTGTTTTAGTCATTAATGCCACACGGCAGTGGCAGTAACATAAATAATATAATATATATTTATTCAAAATGAAACTCAAAGTGAATTACAACTGAAATCAACTGAGGCGGTTAAATATTCAAACCAAACACGCACGAGTCTTTACTCTGACAACAAAAAAAGAAGAAAATTAGCATATTAATTGGCATAACAATTATTCGTAGCAATATGAGTAAAATTATGAAATATTTCCCACTTACCGCAACAATCGCGTTATATAGTCTGGCCAGTTTTCGGGGAACATAACGAGGAAAAATCCAATGCCAATTAGAATAACGCCGGCCAGCTTCATGCCCGCAAAGTTTGCACTGTACAGTATGACATCGAGGGCTACAGGTGACAAAAAGGAGAATTAGTATAAAGTTTTCCTTGGGAATTTATCTTATAAATATTGGTTTATAAGAAAGCCCTAAAACTTAAAATTATGAGTAATATAAATATACTTTCCCTATCCCGTTTGAATAATAAAGAATAGCCATATGATGCCTCCTTCTGGCGGTTGTAATACTTAAAAAAATCGATTACATGTTCAAATGTTTGTACAGAAATGATTACAACTTGGCTAGGGATATCTTACATACATTTGTATGTGAAAATTTATGTCGCATTAGCCTCACTCCTAGCATCAAATGGTTTCACGTGCCCCACATGAGTGCCCGGATTTCATATCACAATTTAAAACAATTTATAGTCACGGAATCCGTCATGCCAAAGGGGACCCAGTCAAGACCCCCCTCGCCCTATGAATTCATGTTGAGGAGAAGCCCCGTCCGTCCCGTCCGTGTACATACCACCAGAAACGGGCACAGCTGTAATCAGACCCAATGTCACAAACATGTTGTACGTTACGGCGGCGCTGAACTGCATCAGAACGTGGAAAACTGCAATCAAAATTAATTACACCGATAAAAGTTGGCAGCACAGCACAAATACAAGGAGCTGAGGGGGTCTATGTAGTAGTTCCTACCCAGGAGCAGGAGGCTTGCCGCGAACAGCAGGTTCCAGGGTATGCTCTCCGATGTCAGGCTTTCCGTGCCAGTCAGGTAGAGTCCCAGCACCACGGGCCACAGCAGCAGGGCATTGAGAAAGCCGAGGGCGGTGAATATGAAGGCGATTTGGCTCACCGGTGGATCGCCCATCACCTTGCGGAACATAACCTGGAAAGCGAAGGGACAGGCCAACATGAGCACGACATGGCCTGCACACGAACAGGCAGAGCGAACTGGGAACTCACCCTAAAGACGGCATAGCCGGCGCCGGCCAGCGTGGCCAGGACAACGCCGCTCAGGGTGCGGCTCTCGGTGATCCCGTCCATATAGGCAAGCAGCGCGATTCCCGTGTCGCAGAGTATGATGGCAACGATCTGGGGAAATAGATTTTCAATTAATAAATATAAAAAACTATCAAAAAATGTATAAAATTCTTCTAAAATTGCTCTCTATTATTAACTCACTCTCACGCCCACGAACTGCTCGTGCAAGATCACCCAAGAGAGCAGGTAGACGCAGGCCACATTAGTGGCAAAAAGAGCCAGGGCATCCGTGGCATAGAGCACATGTAGGGAGAGCGTGTACAGGTAGGTGGTGACCAGCCACAAAATGCAGAAGCAGAGGCAGCGGTTAAGAAAGCGACCTGCGTGAAGGGAAAGCGATCAGGAAAATATTGCAAGTCCTGGTGGACAGGGCACACAACTCACCCACTGTAAAGCCGCGTTCCCGGAATCCTCGCAGCACGTCGCCGAGAATGTCGCTTAGCTTCTCGCATTTGCGCGTGGAGACCAGACCCAAAATGTAGATGGGAAAGAAGAGCAGCGAGAAATTGGTAAAGAACCAGGCGGCAAAGAACGGGGCACTGAAGTAGACTGGCTGGCGCGGTGGTATGTTGAACATCTCGGTGGCGTCCTCGACGTGGTGCAACGATGAGTCGCTGATGGCCAGTATATCCTCCAGCTCCGTGCTCAGCTCTGCGCGGCTCGAGGACGTGTCCTGGTCGTCGTTTAGCACGTCGTCGTAAGGAGCTCTATACTTGTACATGTACTTGATGCAGTGGGTGGCCCCCACCCACGAAGCTGTCATCAGAATGGTCACGCACACGCCAAAGTACATCTGTGCAACAAATAAGAGTTCAATTATTAACATATTTGACTGACCAATGAATCCTACTGTTGATATATGCAAGTAACACCTCACCTTGCGTGCCAACTCGGAGCAGCATGACTCCTTGCAGGCCTGTAGCTTCCGGAAACGCAACTCTGGCTCCTCACCATGGCCATTGGCCTGCTGCTGCTCTGTCTGCGTGTCGCTGGAGTCACCGCCACCGAAGTGATGCCCTGCATTGTGGCTACCAGGTGCGCTCGTGGGTGTGTCGGCCGGTATGATGATCACCTCATTGGGATCCTGCTGGCTCGACGATATCGAGTCTTGGTGGGTTATTTGCGGGTTGCTTGAGGTGAGCACGTTGCTGAAACCGCAACTGCCGGTGGCACCAGTGCCACTGCCATTCGGTGCAGTCGATCCTGGGGCGACCACGATCGCTGTGCTGCTGCTACTGCTGGCTCCCGGTCCGCCGCCGCCGCCGCTATTGTTATTGTTGTATGGGCCATTTGTGGATGAGTCGCCGGTGACCACCACGGATGGAGTGCGCACCCGTTTCGGATTGAAGATGGCTGGAATTTCGCCGTCACGCGTCATGCTGCCTCATTGTTGCGATCCTTTATGGCTCATAGTGGTTGGATCCTGCATGAATATGGAGAAGGGGGGCGTTAGTATCCTTAAACCGTTCCTAAATTGAATTAAAGCAGAAGAAAACTTCTTTTTACTAAGAATTGCAGTTGTTTGACTTGAAAATTTGCTTAAAAATAAGTATTTACTTGAAAAAAAGTTATTAAATTGCATTTTGGGGGAGTCAGGGCTTTGGGCCGCACTGCCTTTTAGTTCATCAATTAATTTCTAATTCCAAACTTAAATAAATAATTATTCTGCCTTAAATTTCGCGCTTTAAAATGTGGTCCTGTGAGACCTAATCAATGATTCAGTTCGATTCGGGCTACCGTGCTCCAGCCCTGCAGCAGAATCGGCCCAGGACCCAAGAATCTGGTTGCTCACGTGCTCCCAGCGATTAAGGATTGAGGCACACGCAAGTGGGAGGCCATTTCTCTACCCTTTACAAGCAAAAGGCGCACCCAATGCCCACGCTCAGTCGTCTCAGGGTCCAAACAATTTGCATGGGTCTCCGTTTTCGTCTCCGTCTCCCCTTTTCCATTTCCGCCGCCTTCGACGCGGGTATACATTCCCCAGCCTAGGCCACACTCAAGGCTAGGGGAGCCACGTTTTACGAGCACTGCCGAATGGCCGGCCATCCAGCCATCCATCAGCCAACCAGCCGGGTCGTTCATTAAAGTCCGGGCCCAACTAGGAGCACATTGATTGGATGCCCACAAAAGACGAGAAGGGCAGCGGGAGCTGGAGCAGGAACATGTGGGGTGTGGGGCTCAGTGGGATTCATAACAATGCGAATTATGAACGCCTCGGCCCGAGCAGGTCAACTTGGTTGAGTGGACAATAAACTGCCAACCGGATCTGGCCGGGCAATTTGTAAGCATTTTAGTAGAGTGTTAAGTCCAGCCCCCTCCTCGGGGCCGGGTAAATTACAATGTCCTTCGCTGTCCTTCACCTTCGCATCCCGCTGAGCGGCCAGTGCCTGCCCCCGATAATAGTATTCTAATTGAAACATTAATTATTCAGCCTAGTTGGAGGCGGTCGTGAGCAAATGCACATCCCAGGGTTCTCGGGGAGCGTGTAAACACAGGAACAGTGAGGGCCTAATGTCTATATAATGAGGGTCCTGATAATTGCCAGCACGATTGGCAATATTCAATCGATTTGAGAGCCCTGCTACACAGAACGAAATCGATACGGAATCTCAGACTGAGACGACATGAGAGAGATTTGATTTAAGAGATTTAATTGCTGTTATGACGAGCTCAACTTGTTCGATCTGGGAAATACAGCTTAGTTAACTCTGAGCTCTGGGAGCACATTGACATGGAAATGCTTGGAAGCGGAAAACTTGTTCAGTTACTAGTTGTGGCTTTGCTGGCGGGTGAGTTGCGCATTCAAGTAAAATTTTTACCACAGCAACATTTACTTGCTATCTGCCTTAACAGCCTTGGCCCTGGGCGCCTCCCAATGCGGTCGCCTCGACGAGAAATTGATGTACACCAGTAACATAAAGACGGAGCCCTCGGAGATGCCTTGGGTAGGCCTCCTGACGGAAGACAAGGGTAAGTTAGTGAATAGTTTGCTTCTACATATTTAATCTTTAAACATAATAACAGGTGAACACTACGAAAAGGCAGGGTGCTCCGTGGTCATCATCAACGAACTGCACGTCCTCACCACCGCTTCGTGCGTGAAGCGCTTTAAGACCCGCTCTGGAAACACCAACGCAGTGGTCCTCTTAGGCATCTGGAACTTAAATGTTGATGTTGGTGATGACCTGGACTGCAATTCCCTCGGCTTCTGTACACCGGGACCCCTTCCACGCTCTGTCGACAGGATCACAGTGCATCCCAACTCTGACAAGGACACTGGAGACCATAACCTGGCCGTCCTGCGATTGTCGGAGCCCGTCAAGTTAAGCAATTGGATTCAACCGATCTGCATGCAGGGTAGCTCGGAGCCGGAGTCACTGATCAATCGCAATCTGCATTATGCAGGCTTCAACAATGACGACAATTACAAGGGCAAGGGACTAGCCATGACGGTGTCGCGGCGGAAGTGCAAGTCGCTGATATCCCCCACTGAGTCCATTCTGCCACCGGAGTATCAGCTGTGCGGTTTTCCCGTGAAGCGAACCAAATACTATCCGGGTGCACCGCTCATGGAAGTCGATGTGCAGCGCGATGTGCCGCATAGCTTCTACCTGGTGGCATTGCTAGTAAGGACAGTGGATTCCGGGGATGCCACCACACAAATCTATCAAGATGTAAGACAAGCCCGCTCGTGGATAATGGAAAACTCTGCGACGAAATAGGCAGATGGTCCCAACTCATTGATAGATTGCACAACGTTGTCCATGAATATGTATTTTTGCAAAATTTCCAATAAATATATCTTCGAGGAAGCAAGATGTTTGTGGTGTTTGGAAAATTACAGATGCATCGTGATGGGAGCTGCCCAGAGTTCCGCATCGGAAACGGGTTTTCAATGAGAGTAATAGTATTGAATAGCATTAATTGTAGGCGCCATTAGAAAAACAACTTGATACACAGATAAAAATATGTCATAAGAATGATTCAGCATGCTCATAATTTACAAACTAAAATCTGTGTAAAGGCTGCCAAGAAAGTCAATTAATTATCGTATTTTCTAGCCACATTTCCAACAGCGAATCACCAATTTCAATACTAATATAAAAATTAAGTTTCTGTTAGTTTTTCTCCGTGTAGTCAAGCTCATATTTATCATAAACCCCGATGGATAAACCCCAATGCATTGCATTGAGATACCTAGCCAGAGACTTTCAAGTTTTCCCAGTCCGTTCTCAGTTGACTTTGAGCTGCGCCTTAGAATGCTTGGAAAAAGCGCACTGATCACCTTGCTGCTGGGTCTGCTTCTGATTGGCTCCGAGGTGCAATCTGCCCAGGACAAGGACACCGTTGAATGCGGACGTTTCGATGAGGACACAATTTTAAAGCAAGTCAACTTTGCATATCCCACAGAACAGCAGTGGATAACCCGGATTACTTTTACCAAGGGTAAGCATTGTGATATTGATATGTTTTGGATGAGAGGAATATATCGTTACTCCGACACTGGCAGGTTATGAGGGAAAGATCCGAGAGAATGGCTGCCAGGGCGTGCTAATATCCAAGCGGAATGTGCTGGCCCCAGCCCACTGCTTCGTGCAGTATAATGGAATGGCGGAAGGCCTGTCCGTGCACCTGGGCGTCTACAACAAAAGCACCCCCATCAACGAGCCCACCTGCGATCCGGATGGCTTTTGCGTGCGCCCGGCCCAGGAGATCAAACTGGCCGAAGTGGCTATTCATCCGGAATACGATCCCCTGACGCTAAAGAATAGCCTCGCAGTGCTCACCCTGTCGAGGGACGCCAAGCTCAATGCGAATGTAATGCCCATCTGCATGCCGCCGCCCCATCTTGTCAACCAAACGCTGGTGGCTCAGACATTCGTAATAGCAGGGCTTAGGTCTGCGGAGGACCTTCGGCTGAAGATCTGGATGAACACACACAGCCGCTCCTTCTGCCAGTCAAAGGTCAGTTCACTGGTCACCAGCAGCACCACGGTATGCGGCTACCAAAAGAAGGCGCAGCGCTTCTACATCGGTGCGCCGCTGGTTGGGATGCAGGTGAAGAATGACGCGACCCAAAACTTCTACCTAGTGGGTCTGATGATGGACTGGCGCTGGGAGGGCAACCAAATCATGTCTAGCTTCCTTGCCATCCGTAACTACCTGGACTTTATCTACCAGAATTCCGAATCACTGATTGTACGCTCCTGAGCGAAAAATAAAGAAACCATAGTGCGCATAGAGCAGGTGCCAACAGGTATTGCCTGGGGTGTTAATTATTCAGCTGCGAGACCCGAGGCTCATAGCTCGTAGCTCATAGTTCTCGCAGTTCTCAGCTCCCCCAGCTCGAAGCTCGTGCAACATGCAAATTGTTCATACACTTATAGCATTTTAATGAGCAGTCACTCAGCGTAGGGCAGCCGCCGCTAGTTGGCTAATGCGAGGAATATGGAAATTTCATCGCTCTTCCCCGCCAGTCCAGCCCCCTTTGCGGCTATAAAAGTCTGCCAGTCGACAGGAGACAGCCGAAAATGTAGCAAATACACCCAGCAGAAGCGGAAACGGAAGCCCTGGGGGGGCTGAGTGGGTGGCTGGAGGAGCGACAAGCTGGGCTGCCTTGCCATTGGCCGAATGCCAAGACATTGACTTAACTGGCAGGATTCGAAGGAAATCTAAGCGGTGAATTGAGCAAAGTTTCGTTTAGAAGGCAAAATAAGAACCTTCAATTTAAGTTTTTCTTTTTGTTACTAATTCCAAGTTCCAAGTTAAGCTAATTTGTAGACTTGGAAACAATTTGAAATTGATTTCAAATCCATAGATTTATTTCCAATATTCTTTTTTAAATTCAGAAATATCTTTAAACATTTTTTTCCGCTGTGCACAAAATGGCTTGCTTGATGGGAAAAAGTTATTTTAATGTGTTGTCCGTCGGCCAACAACTATTTACAACATAGGCTCGGCTACAAAGGGACAACAAAGTACAACCAGGAGAATTAAATATTAAATTGCTGGCAACTTTCATCTTTTATCTTTTATCCACCCTTCCCCAAAGTCTCGTCAGGCTAATATAGACACATCGCTTTTATTGTTGTGGCGAAGCATACTTTTAGGCGCCAAATTGCTCTATAAAGCAACGCTAAGGAAAGCGGAGCGCTCTGTTTATTCTTTCCGCGAATAAAAATCAGAATAAAATTTAAATTGCCGGGCTGGCGATGCTGGAGGTTGGCGTGAAGAAAACGTGACCAGATGACCGACCGACAGATACGGATAAACAGCACATTCCTCCCAGCGATTCAAAACAAAACAAACAGCTGAACGAGAGAAAGTGCGACTCGCCACCCACCCGAGGAAGAGAGCAGAGCCCCACGAGGAACTTAAACACACACCGAGAGAGAGAGAGAGAGAGAGCAGCTTTGTGGGGGTGTTGGTGTCCAAAAGTAAAAGAGCTTACAACAAAAACATCACAAATACAAGCAACAGTAACAACACAAGAGCACCCACCGCGGTCGAGGACACCACGCGGCGTATACGCAATGTGACATTTTTAGTGGTTATGGTCAAGCACAGCACTTGAGCGCGAGGGCAGGCAATGCGAGAACGAAAACGAAAGTGACGCCAAAAACTGTGGCAGTCAGACACCTGCTCACCAGAAAAACAACAACAAAAACAACAGCGACTGGGAAAGCGACAGGGAAAACCACCTGGGACACAGAGAAAATAGGGGATTAATTTGTTAGCTATTCTCGGTCTGTGAATGAAAAGGTTAAGGGTCCTACAAGTGAGACTCTGCAGATTTCTAGTTGGACTGAAAGTCAGATTAAACCTGAGGACTTACTTAAGACGGAAAGGATTAAATATTTTAATAACAAACCTAATATGCTTTATGATATTGTTTTTCCAGACCTATTAAATTTTCTTTATTACCTTGAAAGTTTTCTGTTTAAAAAGAAACCCTAGTTAACCTTGTTTATAGCTGATAAAATTCATATTTTCTAGTGATTCCTGTGGCACTCCTTTTATGCCTGATAAAACATAATAAAAATTGTTTAAATTTTTTTTGTGTGCTGCTCTTGGAAAGCACAAAATGCGCGCTCCTGAAAATGGAAACAAAACGCCCGCCAAGAAACTTTTTCGTTGCTTTTTCGAGTGTTTCCCTGTGTTTGTGGTCGGGTTTAGGGTTAGTGACTAGGCCTTGAGGTGGGCGCCCACCTTGACAGTAGTCGAAAATCTAGCCCACCCAGTCTCTCCGCCAGCCCACCACACCAGACAGATTTGTGACAACTTGGAACGGTTGGTTGTGTCTGAATTTTTCATTTCGCCTCACAAATGCAGGACAAGGGAAATTGCCTGGCGAATCCGTTTATCTTGAGGTGGCGTCCAAGACGGAGGTGGGGAGAACTGTTTTTCCAGGCTGCAGCACCACAGCTGTCGCTTCGAATGGGTTGTTGGTTATGGATGCTCGGCGAAGCGTTTAATGTTTTTATATAATTTACTTAAGCACTTAATGTCATTTTCCCACGGCACACAAACTTTACGCAATTCTCTCGCCGTCTTGCGCTCTTTTCTCTTATATAAAGATAGCGGGCGTGTGGACGGGTCCGACTGGAACTGGACGGAACCGCGCTGGCGACGACGACGACGCTCGTCTCTGTATCCGCTCAGCCCTTTACTTAATTCAATTAAATGTGCAAAAATATGCTGGGTATAAATTTGGAGCACGGATACACAAAACGCACGCACACACAGATACACAACACACACATGCACGCTGGGGCGCGGAGGGCAGTCACACAGATACTGGGCCGCACACTCACAGGAGGGACACACACACGAAGCGCTGGCGCTGGCGCTGGCCCGAAAAAAGCAACTGCCACTTGAACGAGCCTTTTGACTTGTTTTCCTTCGACTTAGGTGGAAACTGTGACAGCAGCGTTTCTGGCGCTCTACCGTTTGCTGCTGGCGCTTTTCCAGCCTTCCTTTTTTAGAGCACGCCGCGGCCGTTCTGGGAGCCCGTTGGTGTCGTTTCTGGCCAGGAATCTCAAAGTGACTGACCCGACAACTCCTGGGCTGCCTCGACAGTGGCCCAAGCCAGTGTCGAAGCTTTTCCTCGCTCTAGAAAAGCCCTCTCTCTCTGGGCCATGGCTTGCTCTCTGTCGTTTTTCCTCACACCCCTTTGGGCCTGTAAAGAAAAACACTTGTTAGGAATTTTCTTTGCGTTTTTTTTTTTTTGTTTTCTGGCTTTTGTTTTGTTTGCTTTTCCTTTTTTGCACCGCTTCAATGTTCAGCTGTTCGAAGGACTCAGTAAATTGCCTGGCAAAAGGAAGTCAGTTTTCGAGATTTTAGCTGATAAGGATTTCCACATTTCGTGATTGCCGGCACAAAATAAATTATTGCAAGTCAATAAAATTGTTTTTAAGCGGCAGTTTCAGTCACCAAATCGATTGCAGGGCTATTATCATGGTCACAGGAAGATGAGTTCTGTGCCTAATGAATTTATTTGAACAAATTTGTGAAAGTACTTGGGCTTTGTGAATTTAAAGCCACTAAGCAAGAAGGTAAATAGTTAAAATCCGAGTCTAAATTATCTTCAATATCCCAAAAATTGCATTATCTTTTGATATATTATAATGTCTTGTAATATAAGAACAAACTAATCATTTATACTCCACGACTCTCACCCAACATGGTTTTCTAATTTAGAAAGTGTGATAATTCTTTTCCAAGATTTTGTTTTGGCAAAAACATCACATCTTAATTAGCAGAGTGCTCCCAATTCACCCGCAGTAAAGATTGCCAAATTAGTTAAATCCATCTTTTGCGACCATTTGGAGTTCCCATCAGAATCAGCATTGTTGGGCCATCAAACCTTAATGCTGCCTGGCCAAGAAAATGCACCCATTAATACCCACATCTTTAGCCAGATCGTAAAATCTGGTTAAGGAGAAGCCATCATAAACACAAATTCGTCAGGAGAAAGCATTTCGCGAAGCGCAACTCATCCCAGACAGCTTTGCATAATTTTGGAAATCAGAACCCAACCGGCAAACGAGTTTTTCTGTTCTGTCACAGCCAACACCTTGAATGGCGTATTAATTGTGTAATCTATAAAAATCCATTTGCATATGTATGGGCGGAATTGGCAGCTGACAACGAGGCCCGCGGGAGATGTGTGGTCGTCGAAATTGGGTTAGTTGGTTTAGAGTGTCGCCTTGAGTTAGTGTGGCTCCGGGGACTGGGGCTGGGAACAATGCCATTACAAATCAATTTGGCTAAGAGTTTGGCTAACCGTTCGGTGGTCCCATAAAAGCTGTTCTAATGAGATGCGCTCGCTGACAAGACAAAGGCAGTGCCCTCAAGGTGTTGACCACGGAAGAGTATTAGTTGGCCCTGGACCGGGAACGACAACGGACGCTTTAATCTCTACCTTGAATCCAATACGGAATTAAGCCATGCAGTGGCCAATTTGTGTGGCCTTGTTGCTATTTGTGGCTTGGGTTTATCCTGCCCAAGCAGTCAGAATATCAGCTCTGGAAATTCAACAGCGCTGGCCCGAGAAGCAGACCAAGATAAGGCAAGGAATATCTCGAGTTATAAAATATTATTCAGTGGCACCTTGGCAACTTACCATCGGAATTAGTTTTATAATCATGTTTGTTTCTTTACAGCTCCAGGAACTATCCCATTGAGTATGTCCTTCTGCCAAATGCCAAAGGTGGATACAGGAGGCGGTATGTCCATGGCCTGGGCAAGGCAGCTCCGACCACTACCACAGAGCGCCCTCTGGTCCGCGTCTGGAATAGCTTCGTACGCAGTGTCCAGCCCACCTTCAGTTTCCGCAACCTGACCAATCCGCTGGCCAACTTCTTCAACGACGGCAGTGCCAATATCATCGAAACGTCGCCCGTTCTCATTCAGTCCTACGACGACGAACAGGAGGTGCCGTACGAGGAGCCTGCCCCAGTGGCCTCGCAGAGTTCCAGCAAGCGCAAGCGGAAGCGCCGCAAGCAGCTTAAGCGGCGTCCTGTCTACGATTCGGATGAAAACGAAGATCCTTACGGCCCGTATGAACCCTATTATGCACCACCGCCGCATCCAGCCGACGCTCAGCCAATGTTCTTTTACGACACCAACTCCGGCAGCTACTACGGAGTTCAGCGATTCAGTCCGCAGGATTTCCAGGCTAACTTTTACCACTACCCTGAACAGCAGCTCAGTGAACCGGAGCAGGAGGAACCGGCTGTGATGCGGAGGCTCGGTAACAGGAAGGTTACCCTACTCCGCCCCCTGCCGGTAGCGCCGCCCAAAGCCCCATCTCCAGCCAAGTTAACCGAATTCAATGAGCCACAAGCGACCAATGAAAGCGACGACACGATTGAGGACACCGAAAGCGATTCCGACGACAGCAGCGCCTCGGGAGATGCAACAACTGGCGAAGACGAGAGCGATATAGCAACCCACTCACCTATCTCCGAGAGCATGCGCAATGCTCTGGGCGCATACATGCGCGACGATCGCCACTCACGGCAGCGTCAGAGGCAAACTAGCGAGGGAGCAGGTGCACTTGATGCCGAGGCCAAGGTCTCGCCCCGCGTTCACCAACGCCGCTTTTTTCGGCTGGGCGCCTGGTGAGCCCGGCTAACCTGTCTTGAATAAACTCTGTATGTACTGGATGATCGTGTATTTGTTCGGATGTTGAGAGTTATGAGCGAGTGAAGGTGGGATATGCATGAAATGGAGCTGCAAGAGAGATTAGATAACGTAGATAACGTATAATTGCACTAGTTCACCTTAACGCTAACGAGGTAGACATGGGACTTACAATACTAAAGATCACAAGGAGTTTGCTAGATCTGTGCTGGGAGTGCTATAATCAAACGAGCTTCGTGAGGCGGGAGGCACTGCCAGCATTAGGGTCCACAGGCAGGGCCACATGGTCAACGTGCTGCACGTCCTTGAAGTAGGTGTGCTGCAGGGCGTCCTTGGCTGAGACGCGCAGGTTGGGATCGTAGCAAAGCATTGACTGCGAGACAAGAACAATAAATTGATTGTGTTTCTGGATTGGACTATCTCACACTCACCATTATCAGATCGTTAGCCTCGTGCTCGGTGATGGTCTGCGGCATATTCGCTTCCCACTTGGGGAATTTGGCCTTAAAGTCTGGCAGCTGTGTCACCCCCGGCCATTTAGTTTCATCAGGCGTGCTCAAGGTGCGGAATATCCTGTACAACTGGTCGATTTCACTGTCTCCGGGAAACAGGGAGCGGCGCATGATCTGTGAGTAGGTAATTATCATAAATGGAATCACTACGGGTCACAACAGTCTTACCATTTCAGCGAATATACAGCCCAGACTCCAGATGTCCACTCCGGTGGAGTAGAACTTGGTTCCCAGCAGTATCTCCGGGGCGCGGTACCACAGGGTGACCACTTCATGGGTATAGGCTCGCATGGGCATATTGAAGGCTCGCGCCAGACCGAAATCAGCCAACTGAAAATGCAGTGTTAGCGAATAGACAAGAAAAGCCACCAACAAAGCCCACCTTTATTTTGCCCTCCGTGTCAACGAGGAGGTTCTGGGGCTTGAGATCGCGATGCAGAATGCGGTTGGTGTGGCAAAATCCCAGGGCGTCGAAGATCTGGTACATGTAGCTCTAAAAAGGACCGATTTAGACTGCTCTTTAGGGACACTTCGGCAGCATTTACTCACTTTAATCAGCTGCGGTGTGAACACATCCTTCTTCTTGTCCATCAGCTTCTTCAGGTCCATGTTAAGGTACTCGAATATCATGTACAGATTGTTCCCCGAGATGACCACGTCGAACAGCTGCACCACATTTTTGTGCTTGAGGTTCTTCAGCAACGAGATCTCGCGAATGGCGGTCGAGGGAACGCCCTCCGTCTCCCTTGAAACGAATAGGAAAATGGCTTTTAATTAGCTGATTTTAGGTGAACACTTAGGGTAGTGCCTGGTGGCAATCCGTGGATGCTGCCCCGCACCACGAAGCCGAATCATGTGGTGCTACGGATGGAAAGGGAAACAGCGCAGCCTCCACAGAATTCGGGCTGCGTGGTCCAGGTTCCTGACATTCGCCGAGGACACGCCGAGAATGATGATGCCGTCGCGCATCCTTTTGGTTTCCGAATGCACCAAATGTGCTGTTGTGCCCGAATGCTACATACCCCTCCAGGCGGATCTTTTTGAGCGCCACATCCTGGCCAGTGGCGTTGCTCCGCGCCTTGTACACAATGCCGTAGGTGCCCTCGCCGATCTTCTCAGCGCGTTGGAAGTTATTCAGAATGGTGTTCATCGAATTGGCTTAGGCATCCAGTAGTAAACAAATCCTCACAAAACAACAATTTTGGAGGGAAAACGTTAGTGTGGCCGAAGCGGGATCTTTTAGGCGCGCGGAATAGAGTGACCATCGAAAATTTTAAATGATAATCGATTAATTTTAGCCCCCTCTTCTAGTACTGCCCCCCTCAACACTTTGTGCATGAATGGCCGATCGGTTATTGAGGGGTATTCTTGTATGGGGGCATGAATTGCCGATCGGTTATTGAGGGGTATTCTTGTATGAGGAGAGAGTGGGCATGATTTGCCAACCGGTATAAATTTCTTCTTCTTCTGTTATGGTAAAGATGCCAAAACACTTAAGCTGGAATCGATAGAAATATCGATGGTGAATAGCTTTGCGATATAATCTGTTGTCTAGCGATGTGGCAAGTCCTTCTGAAAGTGCGTTATTTTCAAATTTCACAATTTATGTTAAATTGTAGACTCAATCAAAATTAGTATAATTAATAATGTATAATTTATTTATAATTAAAGTATTTATAATTCCAAATATACATAAATTGGCGAATTTTATTAATAAACTATTTAAATGGGGTGGTCAAAATAATTAGCCAAATTTAATATCTATATTAATTTATTTTTAATTTTTCACACTTTTAAAAAAATTCCAAATTTTTTTTTTGTCCAGACCATGGCTAAAGGAATGCAAGCAAATACAGCAATGCCTTACGATTTGAAATTGGTATATTTTTGGCCAAAATATGATTTTATATTTTTGCAATTTGCCATTTAAAATATTAAACCATAGCATCGATTCTCCTGTTCAAGCTATATATTCTTGATCAGCACTTAAAGCCAAATAAAACTTGGGATTTCCGGTTGAAAAATAAAATGTTTCAAATTGCGTTATTAACTTCATAATACATAGGTGCATTTGTGCATCTTGCTAATATATTTAATCCCTTTTAATCAATATTCCTAGTAGACGCCAGGCTTCAGTTCCGTTTAACATTTTGATTCCCAACAAAGCCGCACCATTGAGGAAGGCATTGTTTCTGAGGAGCAGTTACGACACACTTAAAATATTTAAGTCTGCTCAGTAGGAATGACTTAGCCTGGGCATGGATGTTTTTCGGATGCCTTTCCGCCTCAACCAAGCGCTTGGCAATCATGGATTCTAAGCCCAGATCCTGGGACAGAGCCCGGCAGGAGCTGAGGTCAGAGTTGTTTTTAAGTTTCAGGAACGCCACAACGTGATTTGAGCTTTACAAACTGTTCTGGCTGCCGACTTATCTTTTGTTTTTACCAAGAAGCTCAACTGTGGGCAGAACGTTTGGCAACGTCGGAGAAGGAATACCAGACAGCACCTTCCTAGCCCAGTTAATACGCCTCAAGGCCGTTCAGCTGCTTAATGCCTAGGCGCTCCAGAGCAGGGCTCTCCGGAAGGGAATCTGCTGAGTTACTTATTTAGATTGTTATGACAGGAATCAAGGATTAGTAATTTGTACTGCCCAGAGCAATACATGATTATGATTAACAATATATCCAGCAATGTGGAAGCTAATCATGCTGCTTAGCATTCCGATCCTTCCCAATGCCCAGTCGGATATCGACTAAGCTAAAAAGAGCGATGTCCCTGCGGTATTCCTTCTGAAATCGCGGCTCGTTATCGTTTAAAAAGTCATTTCATGCATTTTATGTGCGTTGCATTTAAAAGTGTAATTGCTTGTTTGGGGCCGCACGCAATTGGCTTACACTTCATCTTGTCTCAATTTGTGTTTTACGTGTTGCAATAAAAAAGTGCCATAAAAATGTGTATTTTAATTTGGCTCCGCTTCTGTGTGGCTTTTGCGTGCGAGTTTTGCGTGTTTAGGGTTTAGCTGTGAATGTTTTTGGCGCGCGCATTTTATGGCACATTAATCATTCTGAGAAATGCTGCCCGGCAAACGGGGCGTATGCGTAATCAAGTTCAAGTTGACGACTCCACCGGAATCCTTCAGCTACTGCGATCAGTGCCCGGCGATTGGCGTCAATTAGACATGATTCATTGGTTGTGTAAATCTCCGGTTTCACTCGCCCCAAGCTACAAGTTCCACGGTGCTTTGGAGCTCCCCCCCTTTACGAGTGCTTCACTTCAATGAATTTATGGCTGCAGCTGCTCGCACATTTCCATATTCTTTGGCTGCACCTCGATAAGGCTACGGGGGAGATGAAGGAGCAGCAGCAGCAGCAGCATAAATTATTCCGGTTGATATGTACTTAAGGTTTTTGGCGCCAACCAAGTGTCGAAAAAGTGCATTTCCCCCAAAACAGAAGCAGTACCAGAAGTGGCAGCAATACTGCCGAAATTGCCAGGCAGCGGTTGGGGTTCCCTAATGGCAAAAGTTGTGCGGCCCGAGGGCGAGGGCGAAGGTGTGGGTATGGGTGTGGGATGTGGTTGTTTGTTGGTGGGAATTAAATTCCGTGCAGACGACATCCCAATAGCAAAGACCCCAACTGTGTTTTGGGGCCTCGCGTGATTTATGCATTTGGGCTTGGGTCAGAGGCCATCGGCAACTTTGTGCAAATAACCTGAAAGCATTTTCAATTTATTAGAAGCAGCAACTAGACTGCGGCGTCAAACGGATACCCACAAACTTGGCATAGAGTTTGCGTCTTTATTTATAAAAAAAATCCACCCCTCTCAAAGGTCACATCCTCACAGCTTGGCAGTTACAAATTAAAAACCCTCTGTGCTAATGAGAAAAGTTTCCTCCAGATCTCGAGGCCTCTCACTGGGACGTATTCTGACGGATCCAGTTCAGGTGGGATCGAATATTTAAGCAGCCCCTATATAATCCGACTAAATCAAAGGACACCACCACAATACCATCTAGATAGAATTTTCTGGGACTTCCGGTGGCCTCAACTAAAGCAGATCCGGTTAGCGGATCCCGTTCGGTTTTGCCGCAGATGATTTGCGACGAGGGCTCCTCGTGACAATTTACATTATTGGATGGCTCGAATACCATCTTGTGGCGTCTATTTGCCACGGGGTCGTCTGGCAGACGACCTTCAGGTATATGGTAGCCCGCCACAATGAGATCTGTGCGGTTGGATGCAGACCCGTCTGAGGGCAAGCAGATGGGCTCCACGTAGTTGGAGAACTCCACATTCTTGTCCAGCTTAACCACGGCCAAGTCATTTTGGTGCTCTCTCATCCTATAATCTGGATGGATGCTGATCTTGCTTACAGACCGCCGTTGACCGGGAGGAGCACAGACACCCTTGTCATCGCAATCGGGTTCTGTGTGGTTATTCCTTGCGTCCCAGTCCCCGAAAACTAAACTGACGGCTTCAGGAGAAACCGAAGCCACGCAGTGAGCGGGTGTTAGCATATGACGGGCTTCTATAAGGACACCCACGCAGACGAACGCATGAGTGTGTGTTCTATCCGTCCAATCCACGGATGCTCATCCAGCTCGGTGTTCAAGGCTTTATTTTCAAACTGATTGATGTTGAATTTGCCACACTGGTCAAGTGACGAAGCTTGGTTTGCTATAATTACAATCTGAATTGTTTTTACTTGCTGAACAAATTGCATTTTCCCACTCACCAGAAAACGATAGAAGCAAAGTCGCCAGGGTAAACAGAAAATTCTCAGCTCTCATCTTGTGGGTTGTAAAGTTCTACTTACAATGAGATGTTTTCAGTCTAAAATTGCTCTCTTATAGAGCTGAGTTAATTTATATTCGAACAGACTTGTCAATCCAGTTTTAGCTTAGAACTAAATTAAATTAATTAATAATCAACAACACAATCAAATACAGTGGCTTTGAATGCATTATGCATGTAAATTGTAACTAGATTTCACTCGAATCCATTGAATTCCTAAAATTGAATCTAATTAAACGAAGTACATATATATTAATGATTATTATGGTAATGATTTAAAAAAATAAAGACACAGACTTATAAATTCTAAAAATCGTTTATTTTATTAACCAAATTTGAATGTAGAGAAGATATCTGAAAAATAGCTTCCAAAGTTCTTTAAACTTAATCAGGATGTAGTCTTCGATGTAGGATTTATCCAATTTAAGTGGGATCTTATGTTCACATATCCGTGATATTCCGATTGTCTGGATGGGGCGAAAATGCCCGATACTACAATACCAGTTAAATGGTACTTTCGAGGAGTGCCAGAAGCCTCCACCAAAGCACTGCCGGAAAGGAAGCTGTTTTCAGCTTTGCCGCAAATGAGCTCCGCCGGAAACTGAGACAATAGCTTGTGACACTCCTCTCCACTATTCCTGATAAACGTCTTTATGCGCTTCTTTATTAGATTGACTTCTCCAATCTCCCTGAGAGGGGGTCGTTCGAAGCCCGCCATTGTAAGATCTGCATTGGGAACCTCATTTTTAGTTGTCTCTGCCGGGGGCAGACAGATGGGTTGGACATAGTCGCTAAATTCCACATCCTTTTGCAGTGTGATTATGGCCAGGTCGTTTTGGGCTTTCTCGTGTGAGTAATCTGGGTGGACTTTGACCTCACTGACAGCCACGCGCTGGGGTGTAGGAGTGCAGAGTCCCTCGCGATTGCAATCGGGATCTGCGGGATCGTTGCTGCCATCCCAGTCGCCGAATATCACGGCGGTAACTTCAGATGAGGGTCTCAAAGCGCAGTGAGCGGCAGTTAGGACTCGACGGGCATCTATGAGGACGCCAACACAGGCCCATAAACGATTCCCATTACTTTCGGTATGCTCGATCCGAGCGATCCACGTATGTTCATTCAGCTCTGTTGTGGTGCTGTTGTTCTTGAACTGTTTCTCATCGAGTTTTCCACAATCTTGACCAACGGAGACTGTTGAATATTAATTATTATTGTGAGTTACATATATCGCATCAATTTGAGGATTATTCTGATATTTACTTACTAGAAATCGAAATGAAAAACACTGACAGCATAAAAAGGCAGAGAGCCGCCCTCATCTTGTGGGCTATAAGATTCTAGTTGCACTGAGATGTATCCAGTTTAAGCATTCTCTCTTATAAGCCTCTCTTATAAACCTCAGATCGAACTAGCTTGTCAATCCAGTTATTACTATCAAGTACAACCTGGTACTAGTTGTCATTTAATAAATAATACATAGTATAATAAGCGGAATAGTTTGATAAACTTATATATATACACTTTTCAGTTTAAAAATATAAAAAGAAATTTATTATTTAAAATAACTTTCCAAAAACATTAAAGAAATGAATATAATTATTAACTCATTAATCTGTCATCAAACCTATAGTAAACTTATGATAAACTTTAAATATATTTCAAGGAAATTCATCTTAATTTTTTTAAATTCATATTTTCCTGAATTTTGCAAAAAACAAAAAAAATAATCCGTGAACATAAAATGGCAGTGTGTAAACCTTTTGTCAGCAATGAAAAACTGCTGCAATTATGAATAAAAATTTATTAGCCATAAATAATTATTTATTCATTTACAATTGACTGCAATGCGAAATCAGCATGGCTAATTAAGCATTAATTTATTTAATCAATTCGCACTCATCGCTGGCAAACAGTTTGCGGTTCGCTTCAAGTGGCTTACTCAGCGAAAGTTTTTCCGATTTTCCCTCTCCTGCTGGGACTGTATAGGATGGATGAATGGAAAGCGCACCGGCAAAAGGAGGAGCTGCCGTAGAAACCGGATGCTGCCAGTTGACATTTTGCAGTGATTCCAGGAGGATCTGATGCCGACAGGGAATTAAACGATGCCAATTGCTGCTGGCCAGCTTTAATCTAAGTCCGTCCTGCTGTCCTTTTGCTCCGCTTTTAATGCCGTTGATCAAATGTCGAAGTTGCAGGATAAAACAAAGACGTTGGGGTGCATAAACATTGAGCGCTGGAACTATGTTTGTAGTTTCCAGCTAACGAACAGGCGCATGTTCGGGTTGCAGTAATAACAATGACGCCAGGATATTGACACACCAACAACACCACCAGCAGGTCCTGGCATGGCCGACAGGAGGAGCAAATGGCGGGCAAAAATGCAACTTGTAATTTGAACAAAAGCCAACCAGCTACAAAAGCTGCTAACAGTTGTAGCTATACGTTAGTATATATTTGTCAATGGCAGTGCACAATGACCTTGTATATGCACAGTTAAAAAAGACACTATCGTAGTTTTTAATTTAAAATTTAATTAAAATTAAAATTAATTGGTAAAATAGTAATTTTTATAATTATTTTAACCTAAAGTTTACAATCAGGAAAAGAGTCATTTCGGACCCCATAAATATTCGATTATTCAGCATTGTAGATATATGCGTATAAAAAAATAAATATCATAGTTACATTATTAAAACTGTCAAATTTTAAAACAAAATTTTCAAACATTTATATTTCATATCCAATTGCAACCTGAAAGAATATAAAAACTTAGCTTCCTTTCTGGGTTACCTTAATTTGGAATTTAAAAAAAAAGTATAATTTTTAATTGTAATTTATAATTTTAGTTTGTTATAATATGTATTTCTTTTTTTTCTACATGTATTTTTATGGAAGCGAGTGGCAGAATCTCACCATTCAACACCAACACAGCCACCGGTTGGCAGTTGCCGACGCGTGCACAGATTTAAGAGCAAAAAAAGCAGCATTTTTCAGATACTCTTTCTAAAATAAACTGCCAATACTGACATCACTTTGACTATAAGTTGCATAGGAAAATGTCTATGCCTTGTCTAATAGAAGAGCAACTCAGGTCAGCTAAAACTGGCACAGTTGCCATCGGTTGGATTTAATTCCAATTGAATTGCAGCGAACAATGTTTGTCTGGCACTCGGCCGGGGAACTACAGGTTTATATGGATATATAGCGATGTATAGTACTGAAAATCGAAAGTTCAGAGATTATTGGGAAATTAAAGAAGGAAAATACTGATGTTTTAATTATATGCTTGTTGTAAGAAGATATCTGAAAAATAAGCCTTCAAGTTCTTTATTAATTATTTATAAATATTCTTCATACTAAATAAATACTATTAAATAAAGATCTAAAAACTCTTTCTTCCTTGAAATTATCAAATATTTATAAGCAAAGAATATAGTTTTTCCTTCGATAATCAAACTGCGGAGGCCCCTTTTTATATGCAATCCACATGCTACTCTTCAGGTTTGACTTTGAATTAAAAAGCAAACTCCATGATCAGCCTTATAGATGATGATGGGGCTTCCTTAACAGCTTTACGACCAATCAAATCAACCTAAACGAGTCTGTGGAAAACCTGAAGATAATTCCTGTGGGTTGTTCAAATATCAACATGATTACTTTTGATTTTGCTTACTTACCCATACCCAAACGCCATACCCAAACCCAGTTGTATTTATCCGCCTCTAAATTTAACTTGCCACGCATCAGTGTTACTATGGGATACAGATGCTCCTGTGTGTGCTTGTGTGTTGGGGGGTAAAGTTTAAAAGTTGTTCCTGCCTAGCATTTGAAATTTGTTACGAAATTATATTGCGGCTTGTTTGCTCCGCTCCTGCTTCGTATGCGTCACGTTGCGTATACGCGCCGTGCGCCCCCAAAGGCAGCTACTCCGGCACACACAGCACAGCAGACAAATACTAGCAACAACCATTGGATACTAGATACACAGATACAAGATACAATATACCAGATTCCACCCTTGGACCGTCGGTCTCCAAATCCGGTTGCTTCTTCCGCACATTCTCGTAAATAAGTTTCGAAAAGAAAGAGCGAAATAAACGTCCTCGGCGTTTATGTGCATTATGCTGGCATACAAAAAGGATTGTTGTCGCTGTTGCCACGATAAATGGCCCAAGAGTTCACATTATGTGTGAGAAATCTATAAAAAGTTATAAAAGTGTCATTAGCGCCAACAATGGGAATGCCGCAGCAGAGGTTCTTAGTGCGCCTTAACATCGCTCGACGCTCTGCGCTAAATCCTTACAATAATCCTTGTCGCGGCAACTTGTTGTTGCCAACTTTGCCCCGGCTTTGCATTGACAGTGACCTGATTCGCGCCTCCCTCCCCTTCCATTCTCCCAAAGCCTGTAAATAATTCACAACACTGCTAACTAACAAACAATATGGGAGAAAAGTTAAGAGGTTTTCCATGTATAATTTGAAAATGTCATATTTGCCAAAGACCGCCGTCTGCCTGTCCGCCTGTCAACTTAACCCAGACCTTGGGTGCGCCTTGTAGGCCCTATCATCTGTTGTTTATCAACCTCCGATTTGCCTTATTGTGCTGCTTTGTTATCGCCGTGCATAATTTAATACGAAAATGGCCAGGAACAGTTCGGTCTGGTTTGGCCAGACATCATGGAGCGAGCGGACAGGCAGAAAACTTTGCGTATTCATTTTGACTTCGTGTCATTAGAAGTGCTTTTGCTTTACTTAAATAAATGCATAAATGTCTGTTATTATAGGAAATTTGCAGCTCTGATCTAAAATTTTATTCATTTTCTATTTGAGATAAATAGTCATAAAGTAACTTTATGAGTATTAATGGTTACAAAGTACTAAAGTACTAAGATACTAAAACACATGATTTAAAAAAATTAATAGCTATAAATCTATAAAAAATTAATATAAATGGTTAATTATATATTTTAATATTTAAATTATATATATATATACATAATATATACGTATATGTTTCCAATAAAATATTATTTAAATAATCGCAACTAGTTTTTGGATACAATTTGATTTAGATTACAACTTTTCAGTTTTGTTCAATAAACTTTACCATATTTAAACCCAATTTTTAAGCCTTACCTATTAGTCAAATATAGGATTTTAACGAACGCCCGTAAATCAGTAGATGGCAGATTTCCTGCGCCTCCTTTATGGCCAAAGTTTTCCCAACGGTATCGTCATTGAAGGGCCTGTCACATTGAATCAGATAAGTTTATTTGCTTCACCTCTAACCCTCCCATCCGGTCATCATGGCTTTGCTTTGACAAATTTCAGCAAAGTGGATTAATTTGATTCAGTTCATGCCCAATGCTGTCCACTTATTAGAGCCAAGTTAAACTTTTGCGCTGCAGATAAGCAAAGTTGTCTTGGCCAAATCCAACGTCCTGGCCCTACTTAATTTGGATGTCTTTAATTGGAACCCGGCCAGAGACAAAGCCGGGCAAGTGGAATCAACAGGTGATTGCCATCAAGTGCTGGGCGTTGACTCCCGGACAGTGGCAGAAACTGTGCCACTTACAGCTCTTGGAGTCCTGGACTCTGGAAGATGAAGATGGAGGCACGGATTTCCCAACTTTGGCCGTAAATCTCCATTTCAAAAGTTCACGACCAATTCGAGATATAAACAACGAAATTTGGCGCATTATGCAAGTGGGGAGCACTTAGGCGTTCCGGTTTCCGGACCGTTCCCTGGCCACCACGTTCCTGCAGCGCCAGCAGTCCTCGAAAGGTGACTCGATGTTCGGGCCGCTGTGACTTTTGGCAGTTGCCGAACGGCAGGCCATTGCGCATGAACCACACCCACTCCTTGTTGCCGTTGCCTGTTGCCCACTTGCGACATTTTGACGTATTTTTCTAACCCGTTTGAATATTGGTATGCGAAGTGGCCTTTAGCATCACCTTTAGTTCGTGGGCAGTTGTCATGCACTCGCAATCGGAGCTGCATCCAAATAGCACATTAATGAGTGCCACAAAAATGCAATCTTTGTTTCCCGGCCGCCCACTCTGCGTATACGCATTCCCACGGCATTGGATCCCGCGTTGCGTGGGCGCGCTGCTTGGTCCTTTGACATGTGCGTGGATATGTGAGAATGTGGCCCGAGGGCGGGCGGGAAAATATTTAACTTTCACTTTACTGCGAAACACGGCAGCTGCGTGCATTTGATTATTCGTGTTTGTACAGCGGAGGAGACAAAAAAAAATTTAAATGGAGCACAGGGAGTTGAGCGAAAATAAACGCTGCTGGAAACAATCAAAAGTCGCTACTGACAACGGAAATCTGCTCCCGGGCAAGGGCCTCGCTTATTCATTTCACAATTCAACAATCGCATTTTAATTCGTTTCGCTTTCGCTATTATGCACACGCAGGATCTGTGCTCATTCTCGCCACTCCACTTTGCGCTGACATTTTCAGGAATTTAATTTGCAGACAACTCCTTACTTAAAGCTGCATATTTTGTACTTTTCTCGGTGCTTCGGCTTTCCCTGGCATTAAAAGATATAGCGGCGACCTTTTTATTTTATTTATTTATTTTTGTTTTTTTTTTTTTGTAGGAGACAAAAGGACGAGAGGAGAGAACAAATTCTGAGCCAGATTTATTTAAAATTCAACCCGTCAAATGTCAAGTTGATGGGGGCTAATTAAATCACTGAAAGTGGCTTAAAGATTGTACAAATAACCCAAGTTCTGGTAGTCTGATTAAATAAATGTATTTCTTGGAATTTAATAATATTATATATTCTTTTAACAATTAAAGTCTATAAATATTAAAATGGTATTCTTAAATGTATATTTTATTACTATAAATACATATTTCGTTTATTTTAAACAATAAATAAAGTTAGCACAGGAGTTCTTAATTGTAATTTTAATTGAATTAAATCTTAGGCTTTCTTTCTCTCGAATTTCTTAACATTACACAAAAGTGTTGGCCATGTGCATACCGACTGATAAATGGCAAATCCTTTTTGTCCATTTCACAGGAGCATTTCCAAGGCTCCTTTGTCTTTTCTTGGCCTTATCGCAGCAGTGAAATCATTAGCTTTAGGCTCTGCCAGAGCGCTGAAAGCGTTTTGTTAATTGGTGAAAGGACAATCTCTTGGGCTGCAAGAATGGCAGGATGTGAACAAGGATGGCAATGTGGACGTGGACGTGAATGTTGTGGATATGGATGTGGTTGCCACAACCACAATGGCCGTTCCTCATTTCATCCGCCATGGCAACCATGGAAATCGCAGCGGGTTTGCAGACTGACGGAGGACGGGATTTCGCTGGCGATACGGTTGCCATAATGCCCGTAATTACTTTGTTAATGCTCAGCGTATTATGTCCGCAAATTAAATTATGTACGGTACGAGCACAGAGGGAGGGACTGACAATGCGCTGTTCCTCATTGCCATTGCGGATAGCAGCTGCCATTCGCCAGCGAATGTATTGGAAATTTAAGAACTCTGCGCACTTTTAATTTTTTTAAAGCGACAAAAGACCACTTGACTGCCGCGACACTTTGGCTGGGGATTTTATGCAAAAGCCTTTAATTAAATGCGACAGTCTCTTGCCGAGTGCTTGGTGGCAACGGATGAGCTGGATTGCTGCCTTGGTTAATCCGTCGCTGGAGTACCAGCTCAGTTCTGACGATGTGCTCCAAGGGGGCTTATTCTTATTCGACGTCAGGGGAGGTTTTACCAACAAGAAAAAAGTATTCATTATTTTTGGGATATGGCTTGGTTTTGGTCTTTTATATTTTCATGCAATCATTTCACAGGGAGTTTATCTTGATTCTCATGCGTCAAGGATGTTTTGCTGCCAACGGATCTCTTGGAACACTGTCTTGGCAGTTTCAAATCTTTCAAATATAGATAAAAATCTTAAATAAAATAAATAGTTTGATGTTATTTTATAGCTTTCATGTGTATTCAAGACTCTTAATGTGGATCTACATTATTTTTTTAAGTAATTAAGCATTAATTAAGCTTTTTCTTGGTTTAAATAGTTATCGCAGTAATTCTTTGATTTTGCACCCAAAATCCGATCAAATAAGCTGATTTCTCCTGATTACCGCAATACTATATCGCACTTGCTTGGAACGATTTTCTAGTGTTTACTTTCACCAATTGGACCCTTCTCTGACCTTTGACTCACTCATTGCCCACTGTTAACCACAACATCCTTCCAATTACTTTGCCAATTCACCGTGTGCCACAATGGATGCCGAGCCAGGACGGAATTCCCTTGTTGTGCCTGCACTGCCTTGACACGCTCAGATAATTTCATTGTAAAGTTTAAGCAAATATTTACCCTGCAGATGGGCGGGCGGCTGGGAAGTGGAGGCGGAGCCGCTGCTCTTGCCGATAATTGAATTAGGGGTGTCGGCAAGGTGACACAAGCGCCGGAAAGGTGAGGCTCAAATTAAAGGCATCAGAACGAGGGTGATGGAGCTGGGCCAACAGGTGATGACTTTTGGCCAATTCAAGCTTCGAAATGGGCTCTTAGGGCTTTAAAAATTTAATGTCTCCAACAAGGGCCAGAGCCGGAGACGAGACAGCGACTTTTGATCCAATCCGATTTGTGTACTGGCTGTGTCCTTGCAAATCTGGTTCCCTAATTGAGTCAGCAGCTTGCTTGCAAATTGGCCTGATTGCGCATCGGGCACAAACCCGGCGTCAGAGTCTCGCTAATTTCGCATATTCAATGGCAAGCAGTGTCTTTGGGCTGGCTGGGAATGAAATTAAGAGTGCAACTCCAGTTTATTTAGTCGCTTCTAATTGCATTTGCTTGTTAACTCGATTCCCAGTCGTCCTTTGAGTCGACTAAATGCAGCTGAGAACTCAGCTAAATGCTGTCCACCACAGAGCACTTTCGGGCTAACTCACTTTGCGAAGAGGTTGCCAAAAAGCTTGGACTCATCGGCATCGAACTTTGAAGTGACCGCAGGAGTGGGCTAAGGCCTGCGGCCCTCATGTCGAATGTCCTTGGCTTGACGTCATTCCTGATTGATTTTTACTGCCCAGTAGTTGCAGAGTAAGAAATATCCTTCAATGATTGAAAATTAGAATGTTTCTTGGAAGTATCTTAGATAATTGATAATAAAAGTAAAGTGAAACGATTAGAATATTAATCATTTAGTACTTATGCATTTATTAAACCTTAGTCTTTAAAGGATATTTAAAAAATCTTAATATTTTGATGTCCTTTCAAATAAATCGTCTAAAAGTTATTGAGAAAAACTTATTATTATTCAGAGCACATTCTGTAAACTCAAATCCTTTTATATTTATTTTTTTATTATTAATTTAAATGTTTACAAAACACATTTTTTCTCAGCGCTTCCTTTACAATGCGTGTGTGCCTGTCTCCCGACAGGACAGTGGAATTGCGAGGATTCCTTTGCCAAGCTTATTAAACCGCAGACACGAAAGCTCCACCCACCAGCTGGAAAATGTCCAAAGAACCGAAAAGCCGCTTGGTCGAGCCAACAAATTTCTCAAAGGATTTCGGCTTCACTTAGTTTTCCTTTGTTCGGAAGTGCTTAGAGTTTGGGACTCCCCTTCGATTAGGGCGACCGGACTATTGCATTGGAACTGCCTATTAGCTGGGATTTCCTGACGCCTCCTCTGGGTTAGTCAACTACTCATGTGGTGATTACACTTGTAAGCCGCCAAAACGGATAGCCAAAGTATTGATTTTTTTTTGTACCAGTCCACGGGGCGTATGAGGAATGCCCGCTGAAGCGCAGCAACGGAATGAATAAGGCCAAAGAAGTTGGCATCCATTAATAAACACTGAAGCCGGCTGGCAGACAGACAAGTGGAGAGCTCCGATTCGGAGTCGGGCTGCTGTCAAGTGCAAACAAAGGTCAGTTTTCTGCACAGCGCTCCCTGCAACCCCTTGGCCGGCTACGGTCGGCCTGAGGCATCACTTACCCTTATTAAGTGCCCCTGGATTTGGGGAGAGGCATAAACCACAAATCAGATTTGTGGCCAAACGGAAAGCCAAGGCCTTGCCTTTAAACAGACTCCTTTGGGCCAGAATTTAAGCGAGACAACAAACAAACAGGGGAGACGCCAAGAGTTGCCGGGAGACGTCAGCGAAGCCGCCCACACGGATGCCACAATTTGGGATTCCATTATGTGTTCTGTTGACGAATGCATAATTGAATCTAAAGTACTTCATTTGTCCCATAAACACGTTCGCCTCTTATTTGGCTCACTTATAAATAAACCGCAAAAAGCGGTAGCGGCGAAATGAGACAAAAAAAACCGAATTGTTGACTGTCGGCGAAAAGCCACGTGCAGGCGGAGGGCGGCCAGCAGCAGCAAATAGCAAACAACCAGAAACAACAATTCAATTTCTGTTTAGTTAAAATACACACCCATAAATAATATATATGCCTTTGTGCTTCCAGAGTGTGTGTGGTTCTTGTTCATCATTCAGGTATTGATATATTGGGCCACATTCATTCAATCGGGAGTGAATGAAGGGCCCTTGACTTTCTGGTTAGGCTTATTCCATTCGTTTCATTTTATGGCATTTGTGCCAACCAACATTTGTGTGCTCAGCGAACAGAACCGAGCTGGGTAGGCTCCACACACATTAGTTTAAAAGGCTTCCTTGGGGCCCGTGCACATATTCAATTTATTTAATAGAATTGCCTTATTTGTGTGCTAAATGAATTTTCCGTTGAATAGCGGCAGGCGCACATAAATACAAACGCCCCGAATTATGGCCAGGAGTTATCGCGAAGAGTTAATCTTGAGTGGCTTACAAATTTCAACCGAACTCCTCCTCCCCCCCTAAATTTGGTCCCAAAACTAATGTGTTAAAGCTGTCAAATACCATTCCGGCCGGCGTCGTCGTCTGTTGCCTGGCTGCATGTGTAATTAACTCAATAACATGATAATTATAACGACATCAGATTTGAGCGCTTAAAACACAGTTTACCCATTACATGGCAGAGACGTGACAGGCCGCCACTGAAAAGTTTTAGTTTTATTAAATAATTTGATTATTAGGCGGGACAGGCAACAGGGCGGATATGTGATGGCTGCTGTGCTGCTTGCCGCATATGTTGCTCCAAAAGAGACGGGTCTCGGTTCGGTGCGAAAGGTCGGTCGCTGCGACGAAAAGGAAACTTAATTTTCATGTTGAATTTTTGCATATTTTATTAACCCAAACAGCCGGCTGAGGACGCGGTGCCCCAGCAACCCAATCATAAAAGTTCCTTTAATTTTATGCACAAACAAAAACTCCAACGAAACTTGGGCAAGGGTTTGCTTTTCTGTTTATTCCCGAGCCGAGGAGCACGATTTGAATTTGCCTATACATATATATTTAAATTAAATCTTAAACATTGTGTAGATTGCGGAATCGCAGGCTAAGGCTCCACCGTCTTAGACACAAATTACAGTTGGATTTTAATCGCACAGATTTGGCAACAGGCAGCTGCCAATTTCTTTGGGGGGCATTTCGGCTATCTGTTCGCCCCTATTTGCCAACTGGCACGGTCTACTTTTGGGCGCCAGTCAGCAGTGTATTTCACGGTCGCACAAACTGTGCAAGAAGTCGGTTTTAATTTGCCTTGATCATGGTCTGGCTAACGACTTTCCTGATTTACGAGTGACATTAAGTGCTTAACACGTGTCCGCTTCGCTTCTCTCCGACAGTCTTAAACTTTTTTTCGCGAAATCCTAGCGGAGCGTGCTGTTTGCCTCCCATTTCCTGCCTTTCTCCACAACACGCATACGCCCTGGTGGCCGGCAAAAGATGCACATGGCCAGCTGAGATAATACTTAGCAGCAGCAGCGGCTCCTGGTTATCGGTTGCAGATGCAAAAGGCACGTATTGGTGCGAACTTCTGCAATTCCAGGACACCGAATTCAGGTTGCTGCCCAGGGCCGAAAGATTTGAGGGTTTCAGGCATTCATTCTTGGCTTTCGCATTTGGCCAGCATGAATTCGGTAGCAAGAAAGTTAAACCACTCTTATCTATGCGCCTGACTGAAGCTGGATGTAAATGGGGAGGATTTGGTCAAACAGAATGATTGCAAGATTATTCAATATCTGAAAACTTTATGGGCTTTAAAGAGGAGAAGTAAATAATCGAGATTATTTGATATTTCTTTAGATTTATTATTGGTTAATTTTTCATTTAGCTAAATTTCGTCAACCCTAAAGATAGTACATTTTCTCTCTTATAAACTCATGGGAATGCAGCCAGATTGACTTTGTTCTTTCTATTCTTGGCTATTCGATTGGAGGGCTCATGAACTCGATTGGGTTGCTTGACCGCCCGGCACATTAGACGTTTCAATCAAAGTGTCATTTCATGTTAATTGCTTTTCTGTTGCGGTTTGACGCTGCTTCTCCCCGAAAAGTTCAAAGTTCGTCCATCGTACAAAGAACCCTTTTCTATGCATATTTCCCCTCGATTTTTGGGGGTGGGTTCACAGAATTAGAGTGGCAAGCTGGCCCAGGCTCACTTTATCCATGTTAGACCTCACTTTCGCACACATCCGACAGATGTCCTCCGTATTCCATCCCTTCTCCAAATGGGGCTTTGTTCCCCTTTGCCATTTCGCCCCACGGACGACGGCACTTTTTTCAATTTGCGTCTGCCACAATGGGTTATCAAATGACAACGTGCAAAGTGCTTGGCATCGGCACATCCTGCGGATCGAAGGACATAGCGCTGCTCGAGTCTATTCAATTCCGATTGGAGCCTGTTTCAAATCGATTTTTATTATTTTGCATTTATTTTTTTTTATATTTTTTTTATTCCAATACCGGCCAGCCTCGCGGTCCCTGTCGGATTCCGGGTTCTTTGTGGATTTCAGCCCGGCATTGTGGTCCAATCAAGGTGACCGTCCGCCCGACATCGGTGAGGGGGTCGTTAAATCCACCGCATAATCTCCGGCTCTGGCTCCGACTTCAGCGCCAGGACAAATTCTGATTAATCTGAGTCTTTAAGCTCAGATTTAGAGTGGTCCAGCTGCCGGCAGCCCGGGGACAATTGTCCCGGCAAATGGCTGGCATTTATTACGGGGTGGGGGCCCACCATTTGTCTCCACCACCCGAGCAGGAATCCGGCTAATGACTGGCCGGTAGTCAGAAGTCGGCATGGGCCCAGCTCTGGCAGCCACTCGGAGCCGGCTTTTGGAGGGGAATGGGGGTTAGACTCGGAGCTGTCTACCCTCATTTGCCTAACTGACATGTCAACACGTGTCAGCGACGTCAGACAGGCGGTGTGTCCCATCATCACTTTGGGCCGTGTGCTCCACAGGAGCTGTCGCCTTGACTGATCCGTCAGCTTGGCCGCGCATAGGTTAGCAACGCACTTATTGCTTGACTTTATTTATGGAGCGATATTAGAGGAACGGTCTATGGATGTTGTGCGTGGGACTGACACTGACTGGCTTTGCAATTGCTACGCCTTAAGCCCGCTCTGGCTCGCTGGCTGATGGATAAAGGCTAAAGGGTAAAGGATAAGGAGCGGGTAATATATGCGACGGGGGCGTGTTCAATTTGCTTGATGGATGCCTGCCATTGTGGCGGTAACTCGGTCGTGATTTCGGTATAGAGCTGCCAACTGATGTCCCCATTACGGTGCAGATTCTGCAGAATCTCATTTCCGAATACTGCTCTTTGGTGGAGTCCCGGCCTCCCTCGGTTCCCCGTTCCCTTGGAAATGATGACAAACGCATAAAACTGATTACAATGGCATTTTTCAACATGAAAAAGTATCTTCATTTTCTCGGAAGTCTAACCCGTTCCCTATCTCCCAGTTTTTCGGGCTAAAATTCAAAACTGAGACTCCAATTACATGGCACAGTGTCCTCTTGTATCCTGTGAACATTTTACGCCTCTAGCCGGGGCCTTTATCGAATTATGATCGATTTTTTGTGCCAGGATGCCGGGATGCCTAGATACGAACGGAGGAGGAACTCAAGAAATTGCCGCCAATAGCATTAAATTATTAACGTTTCAATTACGATTTTTAATGGACATTTTTCGCAGCAATTGAATTTGCATCGAAAATCTTTCAATTCCGAGAGCCTTGAATGGGGAAGAGGCAAGGACTTTTCTTAATTGAGTAACGAAAACCAAATGGAAGCCATGAGTCCTGACATTTAGTGCATCATGTTTACTGTTGTGTTCATCTGTTTGTTTGTTTGTTTGTTTGTTTGCATTCCCCTGCCGCCCCATCCAGATGAGCCCAACCGAGATGAAGGGCCCCCGGAGTAACCACACGCCCTGCACGACTCCGAGTACTGCTGAATACGTAATGTGATGAGACCAGACGCAACACACAATGTGCCCCGTCCTGGAAATGTGAAGCGAGCCATGTAAATATGTATGAGAGCTGCCACAGCTTCCGGCGTCTCGTTGATAAGCCAAGGAATTTGAGCAGCCTTGACTTACTAGCCATCCCTCTGGCTTCCTTTGTCTTCGCTGCTGCCCGCTGCTGCTCCTGCTGCTGCTGCTGCTTTTGCTGCTGCTGCTTCTGCTGCTGCTGCTCCTGCTGTTATGGCTGGATTCCCATAGCCTCAGCCGCTCTGTCCTTGTTAGTTTGCTTTAAGTGTCCGTGTACTGCCTTGGGGCTGGACCCACACTTCGGTGGTGTTTGTGTTGTGGTTGGATTAAAACACATTCCCTCATACACACACACAGGGGCTGAAAGCCAACTTGCACAGAGGGAAAATTGTTAAAAACTCCAGAGAAATGTTAATTTCTTCAAAGCTAAAAATATTAATAAAATAACTTTAAACTTTATTACATATATTGAACAATTGTTAGGTTTTACTCATAGAATAATTTGAAATCTTTAGCTTAATGTTTCCTAGCCTCTTTTATATTTTTTTATGTTAATATTTCAGAGGATGAAAAGTTAATTTTAAAGCCTCTTTTCTTTATTTTATTTAAATATTTCAAAGTTTTAAATTTGCTCTTTGTATCAGTTTCGTTTTTCTCTAAATATAACCAATATCCTCTTCTAAAACAGCAAAAAAAAGTATCTCTGAAAAGTTTGAACCAATATAATTCAAAAATTTAAAGTTAGCAATCAATATTTAATAGAATAAGTTTTAGCTTCCAGTGTTCACATAGTCCTGAGTCCTGGGTCCTGGCAGTCTATCAAAGTATGCGCAAAGTGTTGAATTTATTTGTCTAACAAAGATTTTGACTTTTCGCTTTTGTTGCTTAGGCTTTTAATTTGCTTGGCTTGTTCCGATTTGCTCAGCTGTGAGTGGCTGCAGCCGGGGTAGCAGTCAGCAGGCTGAAGGAGCAGCTTGTGAGCAATTATTCATACAATATGTCTGCTTGCTTTCAGCCATCATGGCCATCACATCTCCTACAAATGATGAACGACGACGTGTTGCTTTTAGCAGCAACTCCGGGACTTGGAGCCACATAAATATTAAAGCCCACCTTTGGGTTCTCGGCCCTCGCGTCACGTTCGGCTTTAACAGGTGACGTTCCTAATTCGACCTTAACCGAATTAATTGTATCCTTCCGCCATTAGAGCAGCCGGATGTTAGCCAAAAGCGAATGGCTTACGGTCCCTTGTCTGTCCTTGTCTGTGTGTCAGCTTAACGCCAGTGTCCTTCGCCCTTGGGTCCCTTTTGTGCGTTTTAATAAATTGTGTTTGTCGCATGGCTTGATTAGCCAAAGGGCCAGGGACCACCGGCAAAGCAGAGGAAGCAGCAACAGGTGTTGTGGAAAATTTGCCTAAATTTTGAAAACAACGCAATTTCGGCACACGAAATGCCGTAAAATTATGTCTGAAATGCTTTAAGCGGCTCCTCAAAAACAATGCCCCTGCAAATGCTGCTTTCCTCCGCTTTTAGGTGCACTCCAGATGGCCGGAAATATGGCTCCGCTTGGCGATGACAGGTCAGCCTGCTGTGGCGATGACACCGCCACTTCATACGCCATTGTTCGTCCCCATCTGCGGGTTATGAGCCGCACTCGTGAAATTACGCAGCACAAATTAGCCAGGAATCCGTTGTTCGGCCGCGGCAGGGTGAAAGGATTCACCGAATCGACAGATTCGCCTAGGTAAATGTAATTTGATTGCTCGGATTATACGATAATAAATATGCTATATTTATGGCCACTCCGGCAGTCCATCAGAGTCACTCGCCCCGGATGAGTGCTGCCCGAGCAGCGTCCATTTGTTGCGTACTCAACCCGGCTGCTTCGATTGATTGCATAACAATAAATTATGCAACGCATCATGATGCTGCTGCTGCTGCTGTTGAAGCCAATGCTTCTTCTCTGGGCAGGTCCTGGACAAGGACCAGTCCGCCTGCCATTCACTTTTAAGTTTCAAGTGGTGCTGCAAGTGAGTGCTTTTAATATTCATCTAATGCACTCGACGCGTAGTTATTCAGTTGATGGGTGTTGCGAGGGATATTCTAATAGCGCCATGCGGATGTTCTTCTCAAATTCTGATTTATAGGTAAACTTTATTAAGGTTGTAGGAATATAATTATATAGTTTTAATACTTGTTATTCTTTAAGTTAAAAGTAAATAATATGCTTAATATTTTATATAAATATTACTACTAAATAATTATTTCCCTAGAGCTCTCCCACAGTAATTTGTATAAGAAAAATGTCTTGCAAAAATTTTTTAAATTGTTTAACTTTTACAAAAAAGGGTATCAATGTCTTCGTTGCTAGTTTCACCTTTTCCACCTACACATTCTGCATTAGCTGGATTTTTCTTTGAAAACTCCTGTTGCTGGTGCTGCTGATGTTGTTTTGAGATGGTTGTTGCGTCTGCAGCAGGCAGCTAACAGCAGCTGCCATTGAAGCCTTCACCGCGATGCTAAGACGAATGGGTGTGTGTGTGAGGGTGTGTGTGTGTGATTTTAAGTGAGTGTTGCACCTGGCCATAGGGTAATCATTGATATGCCAACGGCAAGCTAGGAGCAAGACCTGATCCAGCATTCGGATTACGCATGCAGTTCGCTGGCCCACGTGACGTATGCGCAATATGGCTAGCTGCCGCCTACAGAACTGAGTTGTTTATGCATTCATTCTTATGCATCTCTTTTGATTATTTACTATCTCGGTATGCAAAATGCTTTTCCCCATTTACTCTTGATGCAAGGGCCATAAATCCGTCTGCTTTAGCTATTTATAAACACAACGAGCGATCATCCCCCAGCGAATCGAATCGAATAGAATGGAATATTCCCTTTGAGTTGATCTCCTTGATTGATTGCGTTTACGCCCTGTCATCTCGGCTTGTTTTCGACTGCGACTCGGCGCCAAATGTCAGTGACTGTCTGTCTGCCAGCGAGCAGTGAACTGCGAGCTGAAAAGCCAGAGGGCACGAAGCCAGACAAGTCAGAAAGCGTGTCCTCAGCTGCGGTTTAGGCCTACGACCCTAATTGGTCTAATAAAGCGCTGGTAATTATAATTTAATAACATCTTTGCCGGCTGAAAACCCGCTCGTGTTTGCCATTAGAATTCTTGGTGTGTGCAATTAACAGCCAGGGCAATCAGGAAGGAAAGCAATAAGGACGTAGGACGAACGACAGCCGCCCACCAAGCAAGGAGCCCGACCATTTAATTGTAAGTCAAACAGTTCAACGCCAAGTTTATGCAGTCGAGATTTAATTTGATTACACGCTGAGCTGGAGAGCAGGGCAAACATCTTCTGATTGCCTGAATAAGCGATGAGGAAGCCGTCCCCAAATGGGTGAGTGCGAGCCGGAGTCCTTGGACACAGCGGGCGGATCCTTAAACTGCGGCAGGTGCACAAGCCCACTTGCGTATTAATAAACAAATTACGCAATTAATAACACACGCTGAGCGCTCAGCTGGGCGCAAGCTGTGCAACAGTAGGTGCATCCTCTATCCCCTGAGTCCTTGACATCATCTCCCCGATATCCTCGGTGTACTTGGGCTAAAATTAAGAGCCACTGCTGCTGCAGCTGAAGCCGTGGACTGTGCGAGCTGCATATTTATGGCCGCGTGCTGGGGCCACTGGTGCAGCCATAAATGGCTGAGTGAATTGCTTCTGGAGTGCGAGAGCCCGAAAGTGGCCACTGAACATCAAGTGCTCCGCAGCCATATGGCCGTGGAATGGGGCCAGGACACTGAACTGAAAATATATATATAAAATTGTGCCAGCTAGGCATTCTTTTCCCGCTGCTCCTGACTGCCGCTTCCTGCGTAGCCGTTGTCTTGTGCGCTCACACGGAAAAGCAGACAAAATGTATCTGTGACAGCGCAGCCAGAAATCCAGGATAACCGAGCGAAGCGAACGAAGGACGACAAACGAATATTTATTACAGGTGTTTGCCTTTGACTGACAGAAGGCACAATCTGGCGCACACGGCAGAGCAGCAGCAGGCGGAGCGCGCAGAGCGAACGGAGCGGGTAGGAGCTTAGTACCGGGCACTTCCCAGGGAAGTATCCAAGCTCCGGCTTTAAGTTTGGGGGGCCAGCCACACTTCGCTGCTCGATTGTGCCAGCAAATTGATTTGGCATCGTCGCAAGCCACATCTCTTTCATCTGGCCAGACACGGAGACTCACGGAGGCAATGCCTTAAATCCGATTTAAGGGAAACCGAAATACGATGCAAACCCAAACGGAATTCCTGGAAAATCCGACACCCAGGTCTGCATATCAAATGGTGAAAAAATAATAACAGAAGCCGCAGCTAAGGATTCATATCCCAGGATTCCCTTTCTTCAATGTAAAGCTTTTAGGGGCCAAAAGTGCGGAATTGCATTTCTTACACATTTCAGCTCGGCGACAGCTGGAAAAACGGGGACAACAATCAGCGCTCCCTAGTGGATTTACCTTGGTTAGCTATGCAAATCCAGGCGAAACTTGCTGCATCTCTGTCTTTGGGAGAAGTATCTTTAAGCCGGCAGTCGAGATTTATGGCCCGCCGGGAAAGTAACCCAAAGGATACACATCATCATCGTGATGGCGGTCATTTTGATTAGAAGCCCCAATGGTTGGCCGCAGACAGTTGATGGGAAGTTGGGAAGCCAGGAGGCGGATAAGTAGGAGGCTGTTCATGTGCTCGTGATGTGTAATTAATTTTCGGCAACATCTGTTTATCCTAATTAGAGGCGATACAAGAGCACACATGCCGGCGAGGAGGCGTGGCCCCAAGCGGGGCGTTTTGCTTTCATTTATCATTATTACCGGGCTAGCCCCCAAACGGGCCAAAAGGTCAGCGAGATAAAGGCTGGGAGGTGAACCGATTAAACGGCCAGAAATCAAGTGAGTAATGGCCGAAACAGCTCTTGCATGGCGAATGCCTCCATCCCTCGTAATGAGCAGGAATCGTAAGCCAAAACTTGCTAGCAAAAAAGAAAAACCAAAATTAAATGGAAAACTTGTATTAAAAAAAAAGAGATGGTAAAAAGCAACGCCTCGCAGCTCTAATGGAAAATTGGCCAAAGTTCGGGGGCGAAAATCGCCAAATTGAAGTCGGGCAACTTTGTCATAAAATGAAATTGCAAGAAAAATCAACGAATGGGATAATCAGAATAAGGATGAGCGGATGCCCCATCAAAAAGGGGCCAGTGTGTGTGTGTCCTTTTTCAGCCATCATTCAGGCATCCTTTTGACTCGACTCCCGGCCGAATTTGCCAATTTATTATGCGTGGTTTCTTTTATTGGACCGACGACTGCCTCTGTCTGCCTGCCTGGCTGCCTGCCTGCCCCACTGCCCGGAAAGGTTAACAAGCAAAAAAGCGTCGTAGCAAATCAAAGGGAATTTCAAGCAACTGGCTGCAGGCAAATGCAGATTACGGGAATCAAAAGCTTATAATTAATCAGATCTTCCTGGTTGTGCCAGGGAAAATTCGCATGCTATTTCCCCCCCGAAAGCTGACAGTCAGTTGCTGCTGCTGCTGCTGAGGCGGCCTATAGGAAAATTCAGTTCTACTATTTGGCTGAGCGCTGTTCCGTGTCGCAGGTTCCGTTTTCCGTTCCGTTTCGCCGGCGTTCTATTCCGCACGTTCACACGAGGCCTGTGGCATGTTACATTTACTAAAGGTGGTTTCAGTGGAAATAGACGACTATTAAGATAACCCTAAGCTGCATGAAGTTCAAATTCTCTTTTTATAATAAAGAAAGTTAAAATTCTTAATTTTTTAATTTTATTTTGAATCATATTTGATTGGAAATATAAATATATTTTTAATAACTTAATAAATGCTATGCCTTTGAGATACATTCAGCATTCAGCAAGGATTCATTTTCCAAGAAACCCCTCAGAATCCAACCTTTTCCGGCAAAAATACGAACAAAACCCGAACGCTTTGACAGCCGACGAGACTGATTTCGTCATTGTAGCATTTTCATGGCCTGTGGACCGCCAACTGTTGGCAGTTAGTTTGTTTTCAAAGCTCTGCCGCGTCGGTTGTGCCAATTTTCCCGGGCGGAGCAGTCTGGCTAATGGTTCTAGCCGACGGCATATAATGGTACATTACCCCGCTGTGTGGGAGTCGTCCTGCCCCTACGAGTGTATGTGCCTGTGTGTGTCTGTGTTGGTTTCCGAAGCGCCATTTGCTTCGTCGCTGATCGCGTACAAACAGCTGTTGCCACCATTTTGCGAATGCATTTTCCGCTCTCATTTCCTGTTGAGTCCTTGTTGAAGCCAAAGGGATAATGCCAGTTAAACTTTAAGCCCTAGTTTGTGCAAATGAAATGTTTTTGGCCTTTATTGATACTTAAAACTCAAGCCGAAAGCATCTAGCTGCATACGTGCTCGACACCCAATTATTATATACAAAAAAAAAAATATATAATAAAAAAAAAAGAAAGAGAAAAAAACCAAACAAAATTTAAATATTCGCAAAAAGCGCGACGAGTGAGTGAGTGCATTCATTGTGAACTAGCGGGTGTGTGTGCGACGAGTGTGAATGTGATTTATGTGATTCTATGGGGTTTTCTTCAGCGCCGTGCTTGTTTGCGAATCAATTCGGTTGCTTTCGTTTCGTAATTCCCTCATTAGCAAACAATTTTCTTTTCTGTCATTCATTGACGAGCTGCAATTTTCATAATTGTCGCCGCTGTCACAATGCACAAATGCAAAAATAAACATATCTGTTTATAGATGCCCCAAAACATGATGTCAGCCGGCATAATCGAAATTCTCTGGGCTCAATGTACTTAGCAGTGACAGCAAATAATTGTTTTGCCATAAATTGCCAGCTCACAACGTGGCCAAACTGTGCAATCAGCAAATAAAGCATATTTCAATCAAATTCTAGCGCAAACAAACTATTAATTTTCACGAGCCCGGCTTAGCAACGCCCCAACGAAAAGATCAACACGCCGAACACTGAGCCAAAGCCATGGAGATTTTAGGCAAAATGCGTGCAATTATTCAACGCCTGACAACCAACTGATTGCCCCCAGAGAGCGAGAGTGAACACAACCACAACCCGGGGCAACTAGTCGCCAAAAAAAAAACACACACAAAAATATATATCAATCGGGCGAGCCGGTTAACGCCTGCAAGTGCATCGGAAAATACGAATTAGAAAAAAAAAAAATACATCCAACAGCGGAGAGGCAAAAACTTGACCGATTTTCCAAAAGCTTTGGCGACAGCAAGCGGCGGCCGTTTGCTAATCTCGCCCAGAAACTCCGATTCGATCACAATCGCCATCAAGATCGCGATGATTTATGCAGGTGAGTCTGCTCAAGTTAAATGAAGTGCATTTGTGGCATTTAGACACTTAAAGAAATTGAGTTTCCTTAGGAATTTTTTATATATTTTTGGCAAATAAAAAATAGTTTCAAATTTCTGATATTTCTTTACATTATCTGCCTATGAATCTGTGGATGAGGAAAGTCTCAGTTTGGTTTAGATTGCTCGATTGCTTCCCAAAACTACTTGGCTTTAAAAATACGCTTTAGTGCCAAAATGGTTTGGCTATAAATCCAGGGAGTCGGCTAATTACAAACCCATATCAACATACACGGAGGCGACAACGTAATTAGCAGGAGGGGCAGGCGCGTGGCATACAAATTACGAGGCAAAATGGAAAAATTCGTCAAGTGTTTTGTGCATTTCTGCGGTTTTTTTTCCACACAGAGCTTAGCACGTGCCTTCCCTCCCACCGTCTACGGTCACGGATTTTGTTTATTCACTTTCAGTAGCCTAATTAACTAAATTGGCTGGCCGGTGTTGACAATGGAAACCAAAGTGTAACCGTCCAGGGCATTTGGTAAGAGTTGTGGCTCTGCCTTTGGCCCATCTTGCCACCATTTTTCCGCCCGTCTTCCAGGACGGCGTCGAGTGTGAAGCTTAGCAGACACAAAGGCCAGTTGACAGGTGAAATGGGAGCAAACAATGGCAGTTGTTTTGACAGGACCCACAAAGGCCCGACGGGCCGACCGACCGAGCCAATAACTTGGACATGGACAGATGGGTTGGCATCCCAACCGAGCGATGGGGAGGCGGGGCCACGGGAAATTTAGTAATAAATTTAGATATTTTTTTTTATTTAATGGATCCTAATTTATTTCAACCTAAAGTGTAAAATTTAAGGCAGCTTGACTTTTATTTTATTTAGTATATTTATTATTTACTTAGACACTTTTAAGCAGCCATCGCTGCAATGCGGCTAAAGTCACGATTCTCTGACATTGATTACCGCGCGAAAACCGAAGATTTTTGACTTGGAAAAACCCTAATGAAAATGGAGAAATATATTTTAAGTCATTCATTTTTTATATTATTTTCATATTTGAATTCTTTTGAAAGCCAAACTTACTAGAGAAATTGGTAAAATTATTTGAATGATTGAATTCCAGAATATATTTCACTTTGTGACAAGTAAAATGACACTAAATATTAAGCCAAACAATAAATATATTAATTTATAAAGACTCTAGTTTCACAATTTTTCTTCGAGTTTATTACTAGTCAAGTTTGTAAAATTTTGCTGTTTAAGTTTCCCTCTCAGCTGACTAATATTCATGAGAGAGTTATGCAAAATTGAGATAATACTAACAAATTTATGACTTTTTGGTTAAATATTAAAGTTTAATATTATTCTTATTTTTATATAAATAATATATTTGTTTGGATATGAAAAATCTTAATAAAAACGGGGGACTTGAAGAAGCTTTCAACTTTTTTGATAAACTATTTCATAGAATTTTAAATATTATTTATTATTTAGAAACACATTAATTAGTAATTAAAATTTCTGTTTCCAATATCCATAAAGCTGTAAAGGCCATCTTTATGCCCCGTCAGCTGCTGAGCACTGGGATTTGGGCAACTGCCGTTGCTCCAATTGGCAACAAAGCTTGGCCCTAACATAATTCGGTGCTGTGTGCAGCTCTCTGTGAAGGCATTCAAATTACTTTCCTGTCCACCTAAAATAACAATGGCAACAACCTACGTGCATAAGCCACCGAAACCTGAGATTCTTTCGCCCAGTCGAACACAAAAGAGCGTCAACATAGAATTGTGCAACCAGCAGAGCAAATGACTTGCCACTCGGCCGGAGGGTGAAACTTTACAACAAAAGGGGTGAGGAGTGCCTGGGGGGAGAGCCCACACGTACGCTGGAATAAAACAAACCAAACCAGTTGAAATATATTAATGGGGCGGGCATGAAATTGTTTTAGGTGTTCGCTGCCGCCCTGTGTGTGTGTGTTGGCATTAAACTTGGCATTAAATAACAATAACCCGGCAATAAAACGGGTCAAAATAAACGGGGAATGTGCAGGAGCAACCCTTTCACTTTCACTTTCGCCTTCAATCCTCCACTCCCCGTTTTTTGTGCCACTTCTCAGCCCTATTGCGAATTTCTCACCTCGCTCACCTGCTGGCATACGCGTCGTATGCGCAATGTGGCTTCTGGGGGTTGGGGGGAAGGAGCAGACAAACGACAAGAAAACAATGGCAAACACACGATATTGCGTATACGGCATGTGGGCCGGGTATCTGCCAAGAAAAATCCCCAAGAGCGTGCGTGGCTTTGAATGGAAAGTATCTGCCTAATGTATTTAACACTCAGCGAGCACTTTTTACGACGCCTCCACCAAAGATGTTGGGCACTGGCACTGTGCTTTTTGTTTCTCTTTTTTCATTCCCAATGATTGCGCTCTGTTGCTTAGGTGGAAGGCAATCAAATTTACCATGGCGAAATCTCGTAAAAGTTTTGATTGACACGCAGTCGCCTGCAAATTAACAGCTCATTGCAATGCAGCCGCAAAGTGGAAGCGATGCCAAATGAAGCATAAAGGACCAAGAGCCAAAACGGCCAAACAGCCAAACAGCCAAGCCATACAGCCAACAGCCAACAGCCAACAGCCAACTGGAACGGAAATGGCGGCGGGCTTAGCTCTTGAAAAATCACCTAATTCATTTAAATAAGCAAGAAGAGATGCCTGCCGGTGCCGAAAGCAAGTCCATTTGGCCGAAAGGGACGTGGCATGGCCTCTTGCTTTCGGGAAGTCCGAAGTCGCCTTGGCTTTTATCTGCAAAGATGTGGAATGCCGTCGAGTCGACAAACTAATTTAAAAATCCACTTGCTAAGCGTTTCCCACCTCTGGCTCTCCAGCTCCCAGCTCTTGCAGCTCCCCGGTTCCAGCTCTCAGTTCCATGGAGAGGCACTCTTCGGGGCCTAGGCTATTTATTTTTTCATTCCCTGCCTTTTATGATGATTTTGCACTGCGTGGCAATAGGAGAGCAAACATTTTAGCCCTCGAGTGTTTAAATATAAAGCGGAAATGAGCTTTACTCCCGGTCCTTTGGCGCTCCATCTCCCAGCATTTTCCTTTCGGTCGAAACGTGCCCAATGAACTGAGGACCCGCCAAGAACTTTTTACCAACTTGGATGAGTGTCTATGGGTCTATATGGAAATGCTAATTAATGACTGCAACTTTCTTTGCCAGACACTTTTGAATTAATTGCACACCTCCACGAGCCAGCCAGTCCGATTCGTCTGCCCTGCTATTTTTACGTCCCCCCATCCGGGGTTCGCAGCCCGTAGCCAGACTCGAGCCATGTTTGGGATCCCAACACCCGGCCACGCCCAGGCACATGCTGAAATTGTAAGATAATGGATACGAGCAGAGTTGCAGTCGCTGTGCGATTTCATCGGCTGGAGAATAAAATACATATGTATGGGAAAACAATTTATGGATTTCATTTCGATTGTTTTGTCATGTTGATTGGCAGCCCGAATTGGCAACAACTCATACTCTGGGAGCGTAGCTATCTGATTGAATTCGACACTGAACTTTGACTTCCCTGAACCCAGAGATTGAGTAAACTGAAAATCGAATTCGCTTCCTGGGCGAATGTGTGTGTGCTCCGGAATGTGTGGCTATATAATTAATCTAATTAGCAGCTGCCCCCCGGCTATGTTTGCTTCGAGCTTTGTCTGGCATTACGTGCGTGTTGAAAGCCAAACTCCCACCCATTTCCAATCTGAATAAAAGCTGTCCATGCATTCACCGCAGTGGCATTCATTAGTTAATTGATCAAGCGTGGCGAAATTCGACTATCCTGTAGTTCAAAACCCCTCCCGCTTATTCATTCAATTTAATTTTTTGTAAACTTTTTTGTAGTGCACCGAGATTTTGTGGCTCAGTTTCTGGCAGGGAAATTCTTTTATGACAGCATAAAATCCAAACACAAATTATTTCGCCATAGAAAAATAAAAATTGTGGAAGCTGCGAAACGAAACGAAAAAAAACCAGTCCAAAAGATGAACATAGTGCGGCATAGACATGAAAGGAAAAGTTGTGCCGGCATACATGTGTGTTCTTATATATAAACAGGACTATATAGCAGGACGATTCCGGCGAGAGAGTGTGTGCAAACAGAGAGGCAAAGTGCCCAAAGCGTTTTCACAGTCAATTTTGTATGTAAAGGCAAAGACAAGACAACGCCTGACATGTGTACGCCGGCGGAGGAATGGGATCTGGGAATGGCAATGGCAATGGGAATGGGAAAGGGGTTGCCTGGCTTAGTGTAAATTTTTATATTTCGTTGTGCATGGCACATAAAATCTTTTGTTAGCAGAGCCGTGCTGCTGCTGCTGTTTGTGCGGGTTAGTGTACATTTAGGACAGTGGCAATGAGCATGAAAGCCATTAACTACCAGCACACAAATATACCTACATATACGTACATATGTGCGTATTTTAAGTAGTTTTTGGTTTAAAAAGCCTTTAAGATTTCACTCTGAAAACAATCACACTGCAGAAAACAATAAGTAACGAATAAATGAAGAAGCTAGAGAAGAGTATGCTCCGTTGCGTAAATTCCAAGGCAATGTACTTAAAATTAAATGCAGAGCTTTACTTCATTTCTTAACTACCATACATTATAAATTTGTAAATTGGAGAAAAAGGCATAAAAGTTTATTCCCCAAAATTTCCATTCGTCACATGATTTTTGTTGTTGAGTTGCAATGATTCCCTTAACTTGCTTAATACAAATAAATTATTCTCTAAACTTTTGCTTACATTTGTCAAAATATAAGCACGTTCAAAAAGTCATTTTGTATAAGTGAGGTTGTAAATAAAAAATCTGACTTAATTAGAATTGAATACTGTCTCATAATAATACCTGCTTTACATACAAACATTTTACAGAATAAATATATTTTAGGTGCAGCTCTTAGTCAGTTTTATTAAACAAATTAAGTAACACAAAGATCTTGTCAAAAACAATAAATGTCAAAAATCAAAACTAAATTAAGTGCTTTTTGTAATAAAGAACAGTTGGAAATACATACAATACATTTAATTGAAATATTCCAACTTATTGGGAATGCATCAAAAACAGCAGCATTTCCCATTTAACTTTCTACGAAATCACAGTTTGTTGAAATCAATTCAAGTGTGCTTAAAGGCTAACGAAAACTAAATTATTTCTGTCTTATTTATTCGTTTCCCAGCCAAAAATAAATGTGTATAAACACTCTCGCTTTATTAACAATAATCCTATTTGGCAAGCACAAACTTAGCATGAAGTAAACAAGGCGAAGCCACCCCTTAGCAGGTGGTGGCAGTGGCAGTGGCAGTGCCACAGCAACTTTTACCTTAACGGCAGCACAATGAGCGGCAACAATGGGGAAAACAGAGAACAACAAACAAATGCAAACACACAAATGAAAATGAGTGCAGACCCAAAAGAAGCGCGAGGCGAAGGCAAATGTAATGACACTTAAGTGGCCCTGAATCTCAATCTCTTTGCAGTCGAGTGATTTCGTCTTGTTGCCAACGCAGCGCACTTGGTCACCTGGCCGGTGACGTATGTGGATGCGCATTCCTCTCCTTTCGGGGATAAGACATTTTTCTGGACTTTTAACGACCGTCGGGGGTCTCATTTGCGATTTGAATAAGCAAAAGCCGCATAAAACATTTATGGCTATGCTAGGTGACTTATTCGGGGTTCTTGGACCTTTCAAAATAATTGCACTACATATCATAGCTCATGGCTTACTCGTAAATCTCTATCTTTATGATTTAGATAGCAAGAAGTTCATATTAGGTAATTAATTACAAATATTTTAAAATTCTTTATTCGAAATATAAACAAGAATAAATGGGAGGTAGATAATCAGCTTAGATATTTAAATAAATGGTTCTACATATTCCATAAATGCATATGTATTTTTTAAGTATTTCTTGCAGAATAAATGCAATTAAAATTTAAGATTTTATAAGTCATGTGTTAAGTTTACTTGAAGTAAAAAAGTAAATAAGAAATAAGAAATATGAAATGAAAGGTAGATAATCATCTTAAATATTTAAATAAATCCGTCTTAAATGGTTATAATTATTCCCATGATCCAAGTTTATTTTTCATTTATTTTTAAAACATTTCTAACACAAGTAATGGAATTTAATTGGCAGATTTCACTGCTCTCTGCATATAGAAATTCAAAGAATTAATTCTCTAAATGGAATCTGTGCTTGTTTGTGCTTTCTGGTTAAATAATTCCCACCTTCCTTGGCCCAGGAGCTCTCTCGCTATTTGTACTTTCCGCACGAATCCCCTTGGCCACATGAGCACTAAATTAAACCTTTCCTGTCTATTTGCTTGTGGTGCCCCAAAAGTGAACCACTTTTTTGACGTATTCGGCAGACAGCTAATTAGCTTGCCAGACCACTGAATTCCGTATGCAACGCACAGTTTTTCCCCTAATTCGTCGGAAGTCGCTCGCTTTCCGGCTAAGGATAAAAGTGCCTGCACATGACATGGCATCCTCCGGCTACGCATGTCCTCCAGCTCCTCCAGCTTCAGAACCAACTCTGGTGAGTTAATTCCATTTACAGCACACGAGCGGCACGAATGAGATGCGGTGCGTGATGAGCACCACGTTACGTTTCGCTACGTTCCCGGCAATGCATAATGTCATAATGACAGACACAAAAGGTGGAATCATTTTGCAAATGCCATTAACTTTGCATACAGTTCTCAGCCATTTAATCGCATGGCTTCGCCTCGGGCCGGAGATGTTTTAAAATGAATCAATGCTCTCGTGCCGGTCGGCCATAAGGCATATTATGAATATATTTATTAATAGGTGTCCACTCCGGATGGTCCTGGGTGTGCCGGCTGAAATGAATAGAAATTAGCCGGCGTCGAAGGGGAGGCGAATGCTGAATGTCATTAAATACAAATTATGGTTATTAGCGGACTTCTTGGCCCCGCCGAGGGCAGGCCCTGACAATGATTTGACCTTCTTGGCCGGAACGCGCGGAAAATTTAAATGACGCATTCGGACTGGAGGCACAACTATGTATATTCCAATTCCATTTCCACGTATTTAGCTGCTCAGCCCGAATGATTTGGGATATTTTGGGAACGTGGCCCTATTACAATATTCCCCATTAAATATGCGTGAACGCGCCGTAAGCTTCCCAACTTGGTCGCGCCCATGGCTCATTTAGTGTTTACAATGTTGACAGCCGATTCGGGCCTCAACCTTAACCACGGTCAAGGAACACGCTCAAGTTATTAAACATTGATTACCTATCGATTTTATTCCCGCTGGCTTATTCCTGCCCCTTGTGTGGGCTGGAAATTTGAAATGGAAGGACGAAGGATGATGGCACAAATGCAAATTACTTGTGAAAATGCAATTTCTCTTATTCTGGCAGCCACCCAGTTTGACATTTCATTTTCGGACACCGGGAAGATAGGGAAGATGGCTTTAAAGGTACTATAAGGGATAGCTGGAAAATCACCTGTCAGGCTGACAGCGTGTGAAATGAATGAATAAATTCAAGAGACATAAGTGCGAAACGAAATTAAAGGGAGAATGCCTCGAGGATTGCCAAAGTTGTAACTGCATTCGGCCAGGCAGGCCATGAACAAGTTGCAAGGGCCCACTCATCAGAATCGAGTTATTTGCCAGTTTTTGTTCGGCCAACTTACTTATTTATTTACTTGCAACGCAACTTTGTCATCGAGCGAGTGCCGGGTATGAGAACTTCCAAGGATTCTGCACAATCACTGACGAAACTTTCCTGTCAGGCAATTAGTAAATTCTGATAGCTTTTGTCAGTTCTGAGATATTGCCAGCCGATTGGATTTATTGATTGTCATCTAAGTGGCTAACAGAACTTTGCAAAATATAAAATCCCCTTTTTCACAGAAAACGATTTGAAGTTTCTATTCATGTTGCTCTGGCAACGTGACATTTTTAGCAAAGAATAACTATGGCTGCTGCTGCTCAGCTCAAAATTTTCTCTGATAACTTTCTAAGCTCACACGAACAAAGTGACAGCCGGCTGCCATCGCTTTCATGGTGTTGACTTGTTGAGCGATAAATTGCGTATACGCAGTGTGATTGATAAAACTTCTGCTTCTGTCCAGTGTCGTCCTGATCGAACTCCATTTTCCGTTTTGTTCTGTTGTTATTTGCAGTTTATTTGGAGCACCCGACAGCCCTCGCAAATAATTGACATCGGAGTGTTTGATGTGCACACATTTGATATGTAAACCGCGGGTTGTGTAAACAGCAACAAGTGTAAACATCTATATTAAACTGCACGAAGCGCAAGTTACCGCCACACATCGACACACACTGACCCAGCGGAACGGAGCTGTCCTGGATGGAAGCCACCTGCGGGTGCCGGGGCCCACGAGACGCTCAGGTAACCACTGGAGCGGCGGCAACGGCATCGGTATTGGTATTGGTATCAAAATCTCTATTGGCACGAGCATCAGCGTCAGCGGCACAACCGCAGGGTCAACATCAGCAGCCACATCAACAACATGGCCATAAAGCAACAGCGTCCAGCAGGCTGTAATTCATGGTTACAACAACTATCCAATAAAGAGCTGATATTGGTGAGTAAATGAGCCCTATTTTGGGTGGGTCAGGAACAGGTCTAATGTCTAATTACTTGTTGCCAACAAGGCATCCTTGTCACCTTTCTCATTCCATACCTATATTCTCCATTAAAAAGGACCATAAACTTGCTTAAAGCCATTCACCACATTTCTAAGTCATTTAAAGTTGAGGAACCCGGAAAGTTTCCTTTGAATTCCGATTAAGAGTTAATTTTTTTTGTGCCAGGAGTCGTTTCTCCACTCGTATCTTGATTTCCCTGACAACTTACACAAACAACGATCAATCAAACAATTTGCCTGCGACTCTATTTACCCAAAGGACTTGTAAGGAATAGAAAGGAATGGAATGCATGTCGCGCACAATTAGTCAAGCTGGTCGTAGAACTTGTGCTGTGTGTTAAAAATTTAGTTGGCAACATTTCCTGTTATTATTTCCGCAGTTGCTTCCGTTGTGGCACAGAGGCACGCACGTCCTGGCCAGCCAAACCCCAGCGGGGCTCATCAGGGCCAGTGGTGAAAAGGGGTTTATTCGACTTTAGATGTAGTGGCAGTGACAGCTTTAGGCACGTCCTAGTTTTGCGGCCATGGCTGTTGCAGCTGCTGCTGCTGTTGCAACTGTCAGTTGCACATTTCGCCGCTGGCATCCTTGTCCCCGTGAATGTTGCAATCAACTCTGACATGCTGATGTGTGTGCCCGACATTGATTATCTTTTAGCTGTCTGTTTGCCTAGCCTAGCTACAGTCAACGTTGGCCAAATGAGCGGCAATAAATCCATAGAATATATATCCACTAAAGACAGCAGGAGTCTGGAGTCGGGAATCGGGGAATCAGCATCAGCTTGTGTCGCGTTCATGTGTCTCCGGCAGATGGTCGTAAAGTGGCGTGTGCTTAGTCGTAAAACGCCGAGGCGAGTGTAAAAGTCGGGGATCTGTTAATGGCCCAACTACTTAGCATTATCAGCCAGTCGAGCTATTAATTAAATTTTAATTACTTGAAGTAATTTTCATAATAAATCAGCCATTCAAATCAGCTCGGTGAGGGTAGAACAAGCAGAAGTGCCTTAGAGGAGCTCCAGAACTTCGAAGGAAAGGTCCTTGAAGCCACTCTGAGCATACCACTTGAGCAGCTCGCAGATCTCGGCTTATGGCCAAAGCCGGCAAACACATCGAGAGGCTTTGGCTTGTCATTTGCATTTGATTTTCAACTACGTAATTGTATTAGGCGATAATAGGGTGATGCTCAGAGCCTACGGCGAATAGTTTCAAATGTTAAAGTTCGGCTTCCAACAACCTCCATGTTTCGGCGCCATTCGCGCGCAATTATCAGAATTAAATTAAAAGTTTTTGTGGCGCTGTTGACGGGCGATTGCAGTTGGCAGAAATCAGCAAGCCGCAAAATTGTTTTATCTGCGCGCGGGGGGTTGCTTTGTGGCTGCGTGTAATGGTCCTGTTTCCGGTTTGTGGCCACTGCTGCGAATTCTGGTTTTTAATTCAACTCATTTAGGACCCGAAACTACGGGTCCAGCTAATTGCCGGCAACTGAATTTTGTGCCACAAATGTTGCCGCATTGTTCGCTCATCCCAAGCGTACATTTTCCCGGAAAGATTTAATCGAGCCAATGCAGTTATTGAAATCTCTCTTTTGTCCTTGCTTCCAGCAGTTTCATTTAGCCAATTACAGCGAATTTTCAACTACTACATTTGTATACTTTTCCGAGGAAATTAGTCAGTTAACCCGTAAGCTTGACATTCCCAAACAAGCTGCATCATTTCACCAAAGGTAATCTGTTCGTTAAATATTAAATTCCAAGACGAGGTAGCCTACTATATATCTGATGCTGACATTGCCTTGTGGCTTCATCAACTTGTTGAGGCCCCCCCGGCACCTCGTTTCGCTTATATTTGCTTATATTTCCCCCCGTCGCCTGCTTAACTCTTACAAAATCAGATTTGCTGCAGTTTCCTCTGCGGGTTTATATGCTTTCCTTTTGCTTTTAATTTCCTCTGAAGCTGCGCCACACAAATTGGATTCGGGAAAAGGTGAAACGAAATAAATTCATGCCACTTCACCTGCACTTTTCGGGTCTCTGTGAATATTTATTTTATTATAATGGAATTTATGCTTAATTTGTATGCACAAGGCTGTCGGAAAACTGTCTCTATTGTTTTTAACTGAATATATATTAAAAATTCCTGCTGGCGCTGCAGCCAGGACACTAAGATAAATAAAATTGTGCTGCCATGGCGGTGTGGCAGTGCACTAATGGAAACGTTTAATTATTCTGTATTTACTAAAGAATTTCTTTGGCAATGGCATATGTTGGATTGCCCATTAGTTTTGTCAACAGCTTTGCTGCTCTTCCACAAGTCTCTGCTGATTGAATAAATTAATCAATACCAAGTGACCGAGTGGCTTAATGAAAAGGAAAAAGAGTAAGTGTCCTTGAATCAAATATGAACGTATGTAGTTCCCAACTTCCAACTTGCACACAGCAATCTGGTCGCATTTTGTGACTTTATAAATATGTATTACGAAAAGCGAATGTTATTCAACTTTTTTACGCCTTTTGACAATTTAATTTCGCCTAAAGGACTCCGTTAACTTTTTAATGCTGCAGTAATTAAATTTAATTTGCTTCAAAGCGCCACCCCAGCGTTGCCACACACACTTCGTGCTTTGCTTTTTATGTCATCGTCAACTAGGCGTATGCGTAATGGAATAAAAAAGCACAGCACTGACTGGTGATGCTCTGCCAAACGCGCAGGGTATTAGGATTATAATTATTTATTTAATATTCTGTTATATATTTTTTTGGGTTTTATTTTGTTAAAAGAAAAGTTAGCAACTGACTTTTATTTACATTTATGCCTTACGGTCCTAGGACCTTAATTCCCACAACAAGGGTATTAAGGGTGCAGCAACGCGTATACGCCGCGTGGGTCGTGGGCAAAAAAGCTTTCACAACTCGGTTTAAATGCCAATTATTTATTACACTCGGCAATTTAATGTCGGCGAATTTCAGCGTGCAACTCAATTTGGGCATTTCTCATTATTAGCTGCCACAAAGCAAATTTCGGCATGCAAATTTTGTGCGCCCTGCCTGGAAAATGCCATCAGGCAGCGCCTTGGCTGTGCTCCGACTTTGGAGAAGGCCTTCTGCCACGGCCCCCCGGGCGCAAATGCTTTTAAACTTTACAACTGGCAACAATTTTTTGGGCTCAGACCAGACCGGCAGCAGCTCCTCGTTGGCCTTTGCATTCTGTTTGTCATGTGGATAATTTATGCGGGCCTCGTGCACGCACTTCTTGCCCCCGATTGGCCCTATTGTGGCATACAGTGAGCTGCCAATTACCAGCTACTACAGAATGCCGGCAAATATTTTGATTAACCTTCGCTCGAAAGGGCGAGGTGTTGCACAGCCTTGAACTTAACCCATGTAATCAATAGTTACTTGCAATCGATTCGAGTGCAAATATCGCTCTGATTTTGTGGTCGAACAGGTGCCCATGACTGTGTGGTTTCAGTTGTGGACACATCGGACCACGTACTGCATTATTAACAGTGACCCACGGACCGGAACAGGTGCTCCCAGTGGCAAAACCAGAAGAAGTTGCCAAAAGTTCACACAATCGGCAGCAAAGTGTGTAGCGTAGCTCCCCAGGCGGAGAGGTCTTTAAGCTAATGTATATTTTAATCGATTTGTTGCGTGCTGTGAATATTTCATGCTCAGCAATTACCCCAGAAATCGACCCAGGGGATGCGGCAGTGATGGTGGTGGTGGCTCCTTCCGCTATTTTCGGCTGCGTGCCTGGCCAGCCATTAAAGTCAAAAATAATTTCAAATATTGATTAGTAACCCAAATTGTGAGCAAACATTGAGCCCGCTTTATGGCAGTTGATTGCTTGTTTAGCTGAATTTGTAGTTTATTGGACATTATCGCTCTCTGCTCGATATGAGCTCAACTCAATGAATCGCTGAACAATTGATTCACATGCCAATTCATTAATAGATCTACCCTCCATACACACAAACACACACTCTGAAATAATAAACGACGGCAATTAATTACGGCAATTAAATTGCAATGTGCAACTGCAGCTGAATGCCAAGTGGGAGAGATACGATTTCCCATTCAGAGGTTGCCTCCCGGTGGCATTACGTTTCCGCAAGCATTTAAATTTCCATCATCCATCGGCCAGGTCAGCCGCGGTTATGCTTTAATGTGGCTTATTTTGTCTTACAAAACAATTAAGCAAATATGCCGGCGGCGTTAGGGTATAAAATGCTCCCTTATCCTGTGCTCCTTCCCTTGCTTTTTGTTCACTGCTGCCATTAATTACCCTATTTTTTAGCTTTAAAGGCTAAAGGCGATTCGCCATTCCCTTTACTTCTGACTTCTGGCGCTCATTAAAGCTTTCAATATCAGGCAAAACACTTTCTTTAGTGTTTTGTACCTAGTTTGAGCTGCAATTAAGCTTAAATATTTACGTGTAATGAGCCCGCATTTAGTTTGGTTTTCTATTTTAAGGCTCAAAGTGGCTGCGTGTGGGAAATTAGAGTTTCCACTTACCAGAAACTAATTAAGTCAATTTAAATTCTTAAATTTAAGCCTAACATGGCGATTGTTTCTCAATAACAATTTATATGCAGGCTTACTTTCTGCTAATATTTATACAATTATTTAACAACCCTCTTCTTGAACTGGATATATTTTTACTGCGAATAATTGTTTATAAACATTCGGTTTTAAGTATCCAATTATTATTGGTCAATTCCCGCTCTCGTCTCTCCGTTGCCTGAAATAGAAATTTATGCCAACCCCGCAAACATTTGTATTCTTTGGCGGTGTGCCTCGTTTTCCGACCACTTCATTCACTTTGGGGCTATTTATAGAGACCTCCTTTTTATAAATTAATTAGGCACGCGAGGGCAGGCCCCCGGGCCAACAGGATGGGATGGCAATTAGGCGAGCATTCAGCTTGGTTTTGGTCTTGCTAACGCTCCTCCCTTGGCTTTATAATTACAGGCGGTGAACACGGATACACACCCATCTCAAAAGTACCGCCATGAATGAGACAGAGTGCGAGGATCTCATCAAATCTGTGAAATGGACGGAACCAGCCAATCTGATCTCCCTGGCCATACTCGAGTTTATCAACGTTCTGGTCATCGGCGGCAACTGCCTCGTGATTGCCGCCGTCTTTTGTTCCAATAAGCTGCGTAGTGTGACGAATTTCTTTATCGTTAACCTGGCCGTGGCCGACCTGCTGGTGGGTCTGGCGGTGCTACCCTTTTCGGCCACCTGGGAGGTCTTTAAGGTGAGATTCAACTACCTTGAAGCCTTAAGATATAACTGCTAAACACCGATATTGTTATCTCGTTAAAGGTTTGGATATTCGGCGATGTCTGGTGTCGCATCTGGCTGGCCGTCGACGTTTGGATGTGCACGGCATCGATTCTGAATCTGTGTGCCATATCCCTGGATCGCTACGTGGCGGTCACGCGACCCGTTACCTACCCAAGCATCATGTCCACGAAGAAGGCCAAGTCCTTAATCGCCGGCATTTGGGTGCTCTCATTTGTTATTTGCTTTCCGCCGCTAGTCGGCTGGAAGGATCAAAAGGTAAGTCCCACACCCAGGCAGTCCCACAAGTGACCCAATGCGATAAATTAACGAGCCAAGCGCGGTTTGTCTCTGCCAGGACTAAGGACAAGGGGCCGTCGAAATTGAAAGTCGGTAAACTGTTTTTAGCACGCTCGAGTCTCGTAAAGAACCCGTCGGGCCGAAAGTTGCCAAAAGTCGGGCCCCAAACTGGGGAGGCCATTCTGTCATTGACACCATTTTTGGGGCTGAAAGTGATTGCCCAACCGCAACGACAATGCCGAGACGACGTTGACTACGACGACAATGGCTCGTGCCAAAGACTGCAATCCGGCTCATTTGTGCCAAAATTACCGTAAAACAAGACACGAGTTTCGTCCTTTTGTGGGACCATTTCTAATTTCTGCTTCCGCTCTAGGCTGGGAAATGGGTTCCCATCTCGTCAGGACGCATTCTTCTTACGCAATGGCACTGATAATGATGTGTTATACATGCCGCCAACATGCTGGGGGAAATTTATGAGCACCCAGTCAGTGGGTAATCAGATCAGAGCCAGAATTCATGGCAGGACTCGGTTTATGGCCTTGTCTCTTGACATGGCTACATGGCTTCTGTTTAACCGAGAGCTCGTGCCAGCTCCCCAGGAATGGCCTTAAGGTGCCGCTGCACACCAAAATGTATCTCTTCGAGGACTCGATTCAATTCGATTCGATGGAATTCGATTCAATTCCATGCCATTCAGCCTGCAACTGCAGCGGCTGAGTGCAGCTGAATGGGTTGCGTTGAATGGATGGCATTCAGCCAGCCGGCTGCCATATTGAAACTCGGTTAGCAAGTCGAGGCTGTTGCCATCGATTATTATTGCGATGTCCCACTCCGCCGGATTCAATTCCGATTCACAGGGGCAAAGGGGAGAGGCATGGAAAGGATGGCCCAGCTAACATGCTCTCACATACAGCTCGCGGCATTCATATCCCCCGGCTGTTGGCTTTTTTTTTTTGTTACCGCCACCTTTTTGGCCATATTTATGCGCAACACGTCGGCGAATATCTCTGGCAATATAACCCGCTTTAAGTTGCATTTTTATTGGCTTCTTAGCCCGGTGAACAGGGTGCCAGGACGCGGCCGGAATTTTAATGGGGTCCTCCGAATATCAAGTGTCATCTGATGATGATCCCAATACCCAACGTGCTCTCTCACTCTTCCATTCCAGGCCGTCATTCAGCCGACCTATTCGAGGGGAAACTCTACGCTTTTCTATGCCACCACGATGTCAAGCTCGGAGGATGGCCAACTAGGGTTAGATAGCATTAAGGAAACGCCTTCGTCGCCAGCGTCGTCGTCGCCGCCGCCGCACTTGGGCAGCGGCCATGCATACAATCCGTATGATCCCGACTTTGCCCCCATCGATGGATCAGCGGAGATACGCATAGCTGCGATGGGCTCCACAAGCACAACAGCGGCCAGTGGCACGAGCAGCACGGAAATGACAACGTCCACGGAGATTGACTACGATCTGCTCAACTCACCGCCTCAGAACAGACCCCAGACGGTATCCGGCAGCTGTCCATGGAAATGTGAGCTGACCAACGATCGGGGCTACGTACTATACTCCGCCCTGGGATCGTTCTATATACCAATGTTCGTGATGCTCTTCTTCTACTGGCGCATCTACAGGGCCGCCGTCCGTACCACGCGGGCCATAAACCAAGGCTTCAAGACCACCAAGGGTAAGTGTGCGTAAGCGAAGCGAATCAAACCACTCACCTGCAGATCATTTGGACACGAATTGTTTGATCCTTGTCACCATGTCCTTGTCACGGTTTGTCCTAACTTGTGCGTAGCTAACAGTTTGGTTTTGATTCTCATCTCTCTCTCTCTATATTATATTTGTTCGAATTACCAATAAGTAACGTACGTATTACGTAATCACGTAGCTAGTTCATTTTATTCAGCTTTAATATCGATTGCTAAACAGTTTCAACTCTCTCGACGTGTAGTCAATAGTGTGACGTCCCATTTTATTTTGGTTACCCTAAAAGTGTACAGATCCACACCGAGACACCCTCACGATACCCAGCAAGCACCCCAGTTCCAGTCCCCGCCCTCGTCCTCGTCCTTGTCCTAGTCCTCATCTTTGTCCTCGTGGCCTGAAAAACATAAATTGTCGGAGGAGTAAATAACAATTCACTCCGTGTACGTGTGTGTCCCTCGGCGGGGCTCAGCCAACATGAGGAACTGTATAAATCGACGAGAGCAAAAAAATAGACAACTAAATTTACATTCATAAATAACTACTCATATGGCAACACCCACATACACACTGTCCTATACACATACACACACACTTATTGTCGGCATTTTGTTTTTGTGTTTTGCACATAAATAAACATGATAAATAACATTCAAATGAATAAATATTATATATATAAATATACATATGCATATACACATAGTGAAAGCCCAGGCATTACAGAATTAAAACCCTTGCAACCTGACTCTGGGCATAAAAAGAATAAAGTCCCCGCTAACGAAAATATATTTATAAATCCTGTACAAAACGGACGAATCTTAATTCCCTGTAATCTAAAATCCCTTTAACATTATTCAAATGAATGTCACTATAAATTAGCATCTGAAAGCCCCCAACTTATGAATATTAACTAGCCTAGTGTGTACCCATCTAAGTGAACATATATATATATGCAGTGATTAACGAAACTCCCAACATAAAATTGTGAATAATCCCTCCCATCCACATGTTAATAATAATAATAATAATAAAAGCCCCCATTTAAAGTGTTCTATCCGGAATCAAGTTCATTTCCCTGTTCACATCCCACCCGTGACTTTGCTCATTTTAAATTATCACAGCATTATAGCAATCACATGCTCAAGGGAGAGGAGTCACGCATCATAATTAGCATTATTTTCCGTGATGGGCGAAAAACAAAAATCGATGAGCATCTGCCGAGTGCTGAGGCAGCACATCAAACAAATCGGCTTAGATGAAAAAGGCGGCCGCCGGGATTAAATGAGAGCGAGAGAGATTCAGCCATTAGAGGCGGCCAAAACAGGGCAGATGTGAAAGCGACCCCCCAACAAAGACAAAAATGCGAATATGGCTTCGATGTCGTTGTCGTCGTTGTCTTTGGGATTTCCTATTTTCTGGGGCTTTGTCGTTTAACCTGGCTCATGCTTTGGCCTAGCAAAGATGTCCCACGTCCTTGTCCTGGCCTCTGCGGTAGCGATAATTCTCGGGAAAAAGATTCCTTTTGAAGTTGGCGGGCACACACATTGAGTGTTTGTTTTAATATGGGCCAGATTTCTTGTACATTACTCTCGTTCGGGGCCACAGAGCACTTTCTTCCGCGTGATCAGCTCATTGGGCAGGCTCTGCTCCATAGCGTTTATCCTTGGGGCCGCCTGATGACAAGCACGCATGAGGTGATAATCTGCAGTAACTAACCTAATCCCAATCGCAGCTGGGGAAAATCAATAACCAACAGGAGAGTCAATGTTCCAGCTAATAGATTGGCCGCCCCACAAGTCGGAAAATAAGCTGTGAAAATTGCATTTTAAAAATGATTGCATACTTTGGGGCAGTGAGTGCCGCCATTTTGGAGTTAAGTCGATTTCAAAGCTCGCAGGACGAAATGCATTTCGGCCCAGCAGCTTGCGTCCCCATCCCCCTTCCTCATGGTCATGTTATTGTTATTGTTTTCGTTTTAGTTTTCGTTCTGCCACAGTCGTGTCGTTAGTTGGCGCCATTTTGAGCACAAAGCTCAGATTTGCCAGCAGCAGCTCACACACACAGTAGACAGACGAAAAACAGCGTGTGGCAGCCTTGAAATATGCTTTGTCTCCACACAATCACACCCACATTCACCCCACCACCCATACCCAGACGAGGTAAGACAGCTGAAGAGAGCTGTTTACCAACACAGCCGCACACAATGGACGGCTCGTTATAGTTTTCCATGTAAACAGGCGTGTTCAAAATAATAGAGTCCTTGCTGAAGCAATATTAATTCTATAAAGCTAAAAAATAAGGCAAAAGTTTAATTGAAATCTTAAAACATAGCATTCCTAACTAATAACACTTTAATTTTAATAATGGTAATTTAATAAATGAATTTCAATCGATCTTTTTCTGTGCTTCTTGTACTTATGAATAAATTAATTAAATAGAATATTTGTCATATTTTCATTACCAAAAAAAAACAACTTAATTTATGCAAAGAATATTTAATGGCTTAAGTAATTTTTTATTAGATACTCAAACAGTGTCCTTGCCCGTTAATTTGAACATAGCCCAAATACATGGGGCCACTTGCCATGTGCGTGCAAAAAGTATGAAAACGCTCCGTGACACAATGCGGGCGTTTCTGATGCTTTTGGCTAAGTTTTCCGACCATTTTCTTTTTTTTTGTTGCTTTTTTCGGAGGTAGTTGTAGGTCTACCATCCATCCCACGCGCCTTTTCAGTGGCTTTTGGAGGTAATCAAGTTTCAAGTTCAAAACTTGCCGAGGTTCATGGCGTCGACCTGCGCCAAAAAAGGGACGTGGAGGGAGGGACGTAGGGCGGTCTGTTATTGTTGGGCTTTAGAAATTTCAAAAGTGTGACCCTGGCCCTGTGTCAAGAGCAGAGCCCGAATGAAACGTAACGTAACGTAACGGCACCGAGCTGCCTGCGGCAGTCAGTCTTGGTGCTTGAGTCTTGAGTCCTGAGCCTTGACTCGCAGCCACAACCACTTGTCTCCTGTCCCCCGGCCAGGCCATCGTTCAAAGGTCAAAAGCAGGCAACATTGGCGTGCATAACGCATGTTGAACTGCAATAAAAAAAAAAGACAAATCAATTCTGGCTAATTACTCCACCGAATCCGGAACTATTTAATTATTATTAAATGCCATGCAATCAGGGGCCACCGCAAAGATGTGGCGAGTGATTCATGAATTGTAAATGACAAATTAATGGATGAAAATGGCGGAAAATGCTTTGCAATGGAGTGGAAAATGTAAATTGCCAGCAGCATTTTAATGTGAGTGGTGGGTAGACAAAAGTTATACATTTATTTAAATAAACAAACGCCGCAGGAGCCGAGCCCCAGGCAGTGGACACTCGAAAAGTAAGGCGTTCGCCGGGATAGCGTCTTCATATCTGGGCATATTTACATATGAACATTAGGATATTTTCTTTATATGTTTGTATACAAATTGTTTATTTAACTTTCATATACATAAGAGGGAAAAAATCAATAGTGGATCCCTTTTTATTTACACATATGCCGGGTTCCCTGTTTGCGCTTTCCCTTTCACTCAGTCTCGCTTATTCATGGGCAAAGAATATTTGTTCTCAATAGGTTTAATATGGTTTATGCAAATGAAAGTGCCGCCTTGCTTCGCTTTAAATTAAGATAGCCCGGGAGATATGGCGCTGACTGAATACATATATAGATACATATCGGTGTCATCGCCAATATTTATTCAGCTCAGACCTCCGAAATGATGGCCGTCTGGCGGGGGCCAGAGAATAACGAATATCGAATAAATAATGGCCTTGTCTATTTATATTCTTGCGGGGTAATTACTTAGGCCAATTCGGGAATAAAATGGTACCTGAAATCGATTATGACAATTCATTTGCGGCTGCCCATAATGCTCCATGGAGTACATTTAGCATTTCAATTTCATCTCCACCCCCCTATTGCCAGCAGCCATTCCCAGTCCACTTGACCTATCCCACATTGGATAATAAATAAGGTGAACAAAGAAAACAAACCAAAAAAACCCCAATAAGCCTTTATAAATTAACAAAGTTGTTTATAGCAATTAATTACTAAATATATTTTCCATTTATAAATTATGTGATTAATATCTATAACCCCCTGTTAGAACCATGCCTGGTCCTAGTTTTAGTCAACAACAAAAAAAAAGAAACAAAAACAAAACAAAAAACAATGAACATTTGATAAATTCCAATATTTGTACGTTTTTTCTTGTACTAGATTTTTATACTGGAATGAGCCCTTTTCTCTCTATATAAATAATAAATTTGTAATTGCAAATGTAGAGCAACATTTTATTATATTCAATTACTCGTAAGTTTATTCCACATTATATCTATCTCAATGTAACAGTTCGTAGTTAGTCAACGCTCTTGTGTGAAATGTCAGCCAACCAATCTTTAACCCAACTCGGTGGAGCTGCTCTTCTGCAGCTGCTCCGGCCAATGTATCTAACCGATCACCACAAACAACAGCAACCAGCAGCCACCGATCGTCCATCTAACCACATGTCCATGTACTATACAAAGCTGAATGTCTTACATCCATGTTCCACACAACCCAATGACCACACACTGACCACCACCACCACCGAATCTCATCCAGAGAAGGTGCTCGCGAAGAATCTCCGCCCAATCTCCGCTCCACTCACTAATTGCAGGCAGCCCCCGCGAGTCGGGCAACAACCGGATGGACGAGTCCCAGCTCATCCTGCGCATCCACCGAGGACGACCCTGCTCCACGCCCCAGCGCACTCCACTCTCCGTGCACTCCATGTCCTCGACCCTCAGCGTGAACAGCAACGGGGGAGGAGGTGGTGGAGCTGGGGCAGGAACTGCTTCCGGCGAGGATCACCTGCAGGGCGGCACCCCAAAACGCGCCACTTCGATGCGGGTTTGCCGCCAGCGTCACGAAAAGGTGGCCATCAAGGTGTCCTTCCCCTCATCCGAGAACGTCCTGGACGCGGCCCAGCAGCAGCCGCCACCCTCGCCACATTACGCTGTCATCAGCAGCGCCAACGGACGGCGAGCCTCTTTCAAGACGAGCCTCTTCGATATTGGAGAGACCACCTTTAACCTGGACTCGGCGGCCGGCTGCCCCGCCGGTGACCTGGAGAGCGGGCATTCCAGCAGTTCGTTGGCTGCCAAGAAGCGGGCCGGGAAGCGCAGCGCCAAGATCCAGGTGAAGCGCTTCCGCATGGAGACAAAGGCAGCCAAGACGCTGGCCATCATCGTCGGCGGCTTCATCGTGTGCTGGCTGCCCTTCTTCACGATGTATCTTATCCGCGCCTTCTGCGAGAACTGCATCCAGCCGACGGTCTTCTCGGTGCTCTTCTGGCTGGGCTACTGTAACTCGGCCATCAACCCGGTGATTTACGCACTCTTCTCACACGAATTTCGCATCGCCTTCAAGCGGATCGTGTGCCGATGCGTGTGCACCAGGAGTGGCTTCCGCGCCTCGGAGAACTTCCAAATGATTGCGGCACGTGCCCTAATGGCGCCGGCCACTTTCCACAAGACGATCTCCGGCTGCTCGGACGAAGGCGATGCCGTTGACTTTAGCTGACTAATCGGCAGCTACGAGCCGAGTCCATTGCAGCGAACCGCCTCGCTGCCCCAGGAGGGCACTGCATCCGGTTCTGTGTCGGTGTCCGTGTCCGGATCGGAGCGAAGGATACGGCGCGGCGGTTTCTGCAAGGGGCGCGTTCTCTAGGGGGCGGTGAAGATGCATTTCTCTCTCTTTTGATACTTTTGTAATCACCGCCAGAAGCACTTTTCAAAACTGTCAGTATTCGCATTGATCGACGTGTAACTGTATGGCAATAATTTTCATGTATTTACCTAGCGCTAAGGCCATGTAAAACTACTTAAACTTAAACTTAAACTACACCTATACTTAACCCATGAGATACAGATACAGATACAGATACGCCACCATGAGATACACCTGTTAGACGTAAGCAGCCCGTTGTTTTCAGTTCCGTTGTGTAAATGTGTATTAGGCGCTGGGACAGAGTCACACGCTTTAATTAATTACCAGGTATATTATATATATAAATATATATATATATAAATGAATGTATATGTATGTGTGTATAGCAGCTGTGTAAGTCGGCCGCATTTTCAATAAAAGTTAAAACCGAACAACAATCGAAATAAGCACAAGAAAGCCAAAAACAAGGGCCGACCACGAGAAAATAAATTGGCAAAAAATAAAGAAAACCAGGGAGCTCACAGGTCACAGGTCACAGGCATTGACAGCTGGTCAAACAGGTATTGGCAGCTAACAAACATTCCGAACATCGAATAGGAAATAGGTAATACTCAACCGACTTTTATTTACACTAAAAAAAAGCTACAATAAACTTAGTGGATGCCTAAAGGGTGTTTTCTCGTAGGGAAAATGTCATATAAGTTGGGTTTTAATTTAAACCATTTCTAATTTATCCCCTTTTAATTATTTTCAAATTTTTTAACTTAATGGTAAGTTAATATTTTAATTTTATAATTTATCATATAGTATTTTGGAAAACGATCTTACATTCATTATGTTTAGTTCTTTTACTTTGTCGAAATCAATAGGCATATCAACTCTTTTTATTTATTAAACTAAAATAATTTATTTTTGTATTAAATTAATACATAAAAGTGCACATTTTATTATTTTCACAGGGTAAGAAAATATTGAAACCCCTTTAGATAGGTACTCCAAGCTGTTGACTGGCTACTTCATTATTAGGTCTTAGGATCTCCTTCAAATAGCAATCATCTTTGATAGGTCTTTTTCAGTCACTCTCCTGTATGTTGGCTGCCTACGTGCTTTACGGTCTGCTGCTCACCAAAAGTGTCCAAAAGGGATATTAAAAGGCTCGAGGATGACTTTAACGCACAAGTTCTTGACAGTGACTTACAGCCTTCGAGCCTGCCTTTGACAATAAGCCAAAGCCAAAGGCAAAGCCAAAGCCAAAGCCAAAGCTTGTAGTACGACCAAAGCCGACGCAACAGGGCCAGGAATTGTGGGCGTAAAATATTGCATTATTGTGCCGATTATTCATTACTCGTCGCGGGTCGAGTAATGAAAATGTATTCAGCAGTTAAACGTGCGTATGAGTAATAAATGTAAGGCGGACGGAGGCAGCCAACATATGCGCAGGACCAGGACGAGGACGAGGACGAGGATTATGCAAATGTGTGTGTTAATGAAATAAAGTTCGCTTTGAAGGCAGCTTAAAGGCGGCTACGCTTCTGGGAAGGGGCGGGGGAAACACCAAAACGAGGACTACGACAACGTCGAGTGCTTGTCGCGTTTATGGCGCAACATTTGCATAATTACGCGTTTAATTTGCTAAAGTGCAGGCGCAGGCTGGCAGCCTGGCAAGCTGGCAAACTGGCAAAGCCTGGCTCTTTTCCAGTACGCCAAAGGCCCGAAAACCGTGAAGTAGGCAACGAATTCCGAGTGCGTGCGCCGCGTGCAACGGGGCGTATACGCGATGTTCGATAGTAGAGTAAAGGAGAAAAGGCGACTGGGGTAGACTGGGAAACAAGCAATATACTCGAACAGCACCGCCGCCATGTAATACCTTGTGTACTCATGTTACTTTTCACCTTTCCTCCCCCACACAGGTTCCAAGGGCATCGGTTCACGCTTCGAGGAGCAGCGCCTGACGCTACGCATCCACCGGGGCAGGGGCTCAAATCAGCAGGACTCGATGCACAGCAACGGCAGCACCCAGAGCACCACCACCACGCTGGGCACCCCCTCGCCGGAGCGGCTCTCCAAGTACGCCACCCGACGACTGCATCACCACGACAAGATCAAGATCTCCGTATCCTATCCCTCCAGCGAGAACATCAGCGAGCTGGCCGGGCACGGAGACGGCGGGGGGCATGAGCGAAGGCCCTCGGGCAATGCTCTCTTCGCCGTCCACTACAACGGCGCCAATGGACGTGAGGCCACGGAGTCACAGCTGTATCGCCAGCAGCAGCAGCACAGCGGCTCCAGCTCCTGCTACCTGCAGGTGGGCAAGGCCCTGCCAGAGCTGGCCAGGCGGCAGAGCAACACCAGCGAGGGCGGACACTCCCGCCCTGCCAACAAGAAGATGGGCAGGCGCAATATCAAGGCGCAGGTGAAGCGCTTTCGCATGGAGACAAAGGCAGCCAAGACACTGGCCATCATTGTGGGCATGTTCATCTTCTGCTGGTGCCCCTTCTTTACGATGTACATCATCCGGCCGTTTTGCCAGGACTGTATCGACCCGCTGCTCTTCTCGGTGCTCTTCTGGCTGGGCTACTGCAACTCGGCCGTCAATCCGATGATCTACGCCCTGTTCTCCAAGGACTTTCGGTTCGCCTTCAAGCGAATCATCTGTCGCTGCTTCTGCTCGCGGCAATCCGTCTCGCTGAAGAGCTCCCGCCGCGGATCGGACATGTCCGCCATCCGGATTAGGGCCCGCACGCCCAGCATTACGCCCAGCGCGGCAGCCCACAGCTTTGGGGATGAGAGCGAGCTGCACCATTCCGAGATGAGCAACGATCCCAGGTGACGATCGTTCGGGCCCAGCTCAAGCTCGCAAAGCAGCTTGGGCGGGTTGAGGAAGACGAGCCTCAAGGTGCCCGTCTACGAGATCTGCCATCCGCTGGTCATGGAAACGGCCTGCTACTCCTACGTTGAGGCCACCAGCGATGCCTCCACCTCCGGAGGAGCAGCCAGCGGCGGCGGCGGCGTGGCCAAGCGGACGCAGTTGTAGCCGCGGGAGCTGTTGGCACTGCGCGGCCTGGGATCCGGGGCGGTCCCATTGCCGGGGCAGCGGCCAAGGCGAATGGTACGCATCGAGTACAGCGATGCCAGGGTTTAGGATTTCAAAAAGCAAGAAATGCAAGGAGATGAGAGCACTGGGAAAAAGTTAAATGAGTTTATGATGATGTCTTCGCAGGTCTAACTAAAAATAAGACCTTGTTAATGAAACTTATAATCAGAAAGTTATTTATAAATTTCAATAATTTCAATTTCAATTCCAAATAACTTTTGTTAATTCACAAACAGATTGCAATAAGATCTCGAATAGTTGTTAATTTAAAAATATGCAAAAGTAAGTTACAAGTAAATACATTTTATGAACTTCTGGATGTTTTCCCTCATTTAAGTGGGATTTCTTCCTCAGTGCATACCAGTTTTCTTCTTCGAATTCCTTCCCATAGAAGCTAATCTTGTAGCTGCGTCTGAACTGTTAACAGAAACAATCCTTTGACACGAAAGGAAGTATACCAAACATTGTACATAGACACCGGGTGAATATAGCCTAAGATTGCCAGAGTGGCGAGTGGAGAGATAGTATGTATATAGAGTCTAGCTAGGATATTGCTGGCATTTGAGAGTTGTACCTTTAACTTCCGCATAAATATTAATATCTGGTTGTTATGACTAAGCAGAAACCAAATCGTTGCTAATCGCAAATAAAACTTACCCAGTGCTAAAGTTTAGCATAGACAAATACGAAAATAACAAAAGTGTTAATGTTGTACTCTCAGCTCAAAGAGATTACCCTGAGATATATCTGTGTCATAAATGTTAAATGCAATAACCGAACCCCCGGCCTACTCTACCTACACTAGTGTACGTATAAGCAAATCCGCAAATAATATATAACATATATACCAATATACGATCCTCGAGTTAAACGTTTTGTGTGCTACAAATAAAGAAAGTTTCGTTTCTTCAGCAACTTAAGAAGCGACTGGTTTTCCTTTTTTTGGGTCCAAGGCAAGGCAGGGATTCCTTTGAGCTTTTGTAGCACTCTCCTCGACTTCCGGCTAAGCGGACAACGGGACTTTTAATTAAGCGGAAGTACTCGGAGCCAGGGCGCTACAAAGTCACAAGGTGAGTGCGATAAAAGAGTTGCAGCATAAAGAAAGTGCTGAGCTACGGAGGCCAAATTAAAAGCTGGAATGCCCGCGGCACTTCCGCCAACTGAATTAAAGGCTGAAGTGGGTACAGCACGGAACATAACTGAATGGCAGCCGGGCACAGGCGAGCCCAAGTGTGTATACCGAAAACCATTCCCTTTGATTGCTCCCTCGCGCGGCCACATAAAATAGACAACAGAAAATGAGTCGGACAACTAATTTATGCCCCGAATAGAGATTCCGCCTAACTAGGCAACGATGCCCGCCACTCCCCGAGAAATCCAATTTATTTGCCTCACTTTCCGCAACAAGAAAGTGTTTTATTTGATGGAAATCAATTGATAAAACGCATTAACTTGGAGCTAAAGTTTCGGGGCGCCATCCCCATAAAATCGGCAAAACGGGAGGAACCGTCACGGCCAGATAACGCGGTGAACACTCAAAGTTTGGCTATTAACCTTAACAAGATATTCCGAGTTCCTTAGCAGCGCGCTGCTTGGTAAGATTCATTTTGCAGGCTTAATTAATCAAATTGAATTTAATTTTCGAAAGCATTCTCCGTTTCAAGAGGTCCCCCCAAGGAAAAAACAATTTCAGCATGCACCTTGGAAGTTTTCCATGAAATAGCCATGTATACATGGCAAATTTGCATAAATGTGGCAAAAAGTTAGCGGCCCGGAGGCAGGTAGTTGATAATTGGGCCAGCAAATGGGCGAACAAACCAAGGGGGTAGATGGCATAAATTACAAAACTTTCTGATTTCATTATGCCAGCCACACATAAACAGAGGACAAAACAACCAATTCAGACCCCTTTAAGCGCTGCCCTGTCCCCTGTCTCATCCTTGGTTAGAACCATTTAAGAGGGACTAGACCTGGATGGCCTGGCAGCAGTCAAGCGTGCGGCGAATGGTTGGCTGACCGGCTGACCAGCTGTCTGAGTGCTTTCGGCTTTGAATCTATGTTTGCACTTCAAGGTGCAGGATAGATGAACGCCCCAGCAGACACAGACATTGGGATGCTGGACCTAGCATCCCCCCAAAACAACAATCGAGAGAGCAAACATTCAAATCCTTTCCCGAAACAACAACATCTGGGAGGAATTGGGGGAAAGGCTCTTTAAGTGAATGTGCCTGAGAAGTTCGGTACTTAATCGATTTGATTGCGTTACCTGAATTTTAACATGACTGACAAACTTGTCAGACTTCAACCAGAACAACAGAATAATAATAATTTCTACCTTAAGTTTCCTTTCAAAGCAAAAAGTCATAGAACAAATAATAAAGTCATTCTCCTTTTATGTGAAAATTTACTTAAATACTTTTTCTTAACTTTCATGAAGTACCTTCAAAATTGGTTTAAATATTCCCTTTTTGCGAGACGCTTCTTAGTTCTTAGAAAAGCTGAACCAACTTCAGGGCCTTAAACTGAATAGTTTCCTAAATAACAACATAGCATTGTTGGGCTTGTGAACATTATATTAGTTTTGTTATTCTTTGCCCTTACTCAACCCCTTGGGGTAACTTTAATTTTGCATCAGCCACCAATGGAACCAACAACAACAAGAAAGGAGGGTTAAAACAAATAAGTTTGCTTGCAACACTATAAAGCGGATTGACAAATGGAGCGGAAGCGAAAAATGAAAGTACAAGAGCTTCCCGGATCGGGGCAACAAAGCGCCAAAAAGACATTCCGAACCAGCAAGAGAGCCGCAGGAAGCTGAAATCGAAAAAAAGTGAAGACAGCTTAGTGGGCTGCAAACTCAGCGAACTGTTTACACACTCTTACGGGAAAGGAGGGGGAAAGTTTCCTATTCGGGCGAATGGTCGAGAAATGTATCAAATTGTTATCGGAGCTCACGGTTCAGTTCAGGGCTCAAATCTGTTTTGCTGTTGGCCTTGTTAAGTGCAAAAGTTTTGGCCAGTTGTTAGTTAACGTTTTACGATAATTCGAAAAAGTTCAAACGCTTTGAAATGACATCGTTTATTTTATAGCAAGGACCTCTTTGATTTCTCCCAACATAATTAATGCATAGGCGAAGATTCCGGGATGAGAGAGGTGTTACTTTTAATACAATATTTAAACCAAGTTTCTAAAACCAAATTACAAAAAACCTATTACCATCAATGTATATTATCCGAAGATATGTTTGTTATCCTCAGTTTCTTTTTAAAGGACACTCAAACTCTTTCTAATCGACCGAACCCTTGTCAAGATGTTGGCTTTCTTTTTGTCAAATACCAGTTTTCTTGGGGCCCCCGCACAGGCACTTAATTGAGGGTCGGTTGTTGAGGCTATTGGCACCCCCAACCACAGCCAGCCCCTGGCCGAGTGATGACAATTTGAGCAACGCGTTAATTCCATTAATTTACGCCTAATTGTTATGGCCGCCTGAAGTGCAATCAACGGCCAGACCCGCCGGGCGACTGTTTTGTTAAAATAAAAATAAAAAAGAAGCGAAATAATACCCGGCACGCACACAGGCGTCGTCGAGGAAAAACAACAAGTCGAAAACAATTTTTGCAAGCCTCCCACACTCACACACACGCACTGAAGCCGGGGCTCCTTGGGGGAAAAGTCCAGCGGTGAAGCGTTTAACGAACAAGCCAGCGAGTCCTGCCATTTGCAGGACCCTCGTGCGGTCTCCCCGCTGTCAGCCAAGTGCCACCTGCCACCTGCCACCTGCCAACTGCCAACTGCCAGGTGCCTCTTGGCCGGCCATTTTGCAGTTCAATAACCCATTTCCTTTCCAACTTGGCCCAAAGGAACGCAAGCGACAAAAAAAAACAGAACGCCAAGAATTTGAAGTTGGAGTTTGCGTTGAAGCAGCCAATCCACAAAAATGGCAAACAATTTGCTTTTATGGCAAAACCAAAAACAAAACAAAACAACACAGAAAACATTGCGAGGATATCCTTGAGCCAGGACATTTTTCGAGTCTCTAGAAGGACTCGCAGTCGATTTCCGCCAGGAGCTTTTTTTTCTTGCTGGCTTTTGCTCTCGTTATTCCCTTTTTCGCTTCGGATTTGTGTCACTTGATAAGTTGTTTAGTTATTGTTGCTGATAATTTGTTGACGGAAGCAGACGTTCGGCCCAATTCAATAACTTATTTCGCTCGATTCAATTATGATCCGTCAGAGGTCGGCCAAACTAATCGCTGACTGGCACTGGATTTCACACAGCCGTAATTTTATTTCCCAGATTGGATCATTGATTTGGCCTGAGCACGGGGAAACTGCCCACTAAGTAGGTTCGGATTATATGTACATATATATATATATAAGTTAAGTGATGCCTGCGGTCATTTCTTTGCAGGAAAAAAACCAACCAGTAAAAGAATACAAAAGTTTCTCTCATCCAATTAGCCCTGTGACCCCGAGCACTTTGTATACAAAAGCTGGAACTTAAAGCAAAGGTCAGTTTAAGATAATCCCAGACTTCAGTTTGAGCTGTAAGGAAAAATATTTATTTAAAAAAGATAAGCCACTCCTACACTTGGCATAAATTTAATTTATAAAAATGAACACAGTGTCACAAATTCATAATACTATTTGTTTTTAACAAGAAATAAAGCTTACTTTAGGTGTGCCCTGCAAGTATTTAAAAAGGAGAAGCATTAGCTGTAATATAACATTTTGTTCCCTCATTTTGAATCACAAAAACAAGCTTCCGAATTTTTATGAATATTTGTTCAGATTTACCAAACGAATCTATGACAGCGCCAGAAATGATTTAATTGAATGCAACTTTTGCAAGGATTGACAACAGATGCTGGCAGCGCCATTGAAACTCATTTGACGGCCATTATCCGGAAGTTTACAGCCGGAAAATGGCACAAAAGACACCATTTTCAACTGAGAGCCTGTCTATTGTCTGGCCGCGTGTTTGCTATGCACAGATTTATAGCTTTCTCGTAAATCGCTCCGGGGATCAAGGGACGATACTCTGCAAGAACTTGGAGCGCAGATGGCCCTGGTCCTGGCCCACCTGGGCGGGATTTCGAGGTTTTATGACAGCGTTCTCTGGCGACCATTTAAATCTTGGGCGTGTGCTCAATGGCTCTTCATAAAATACATTTTAATTTTCGCACAACTTTAATCCCACACACACACATTCGCACACACTGGCACACACATTTTATTTAAAGGTAGCAATGGAGCGTAAACAAATTGTGGGCTATATTAAGAATTATATCAATGGAAGCTCCGTTGGTTGTGCCATTTATTTATTCTTTTCAGTGCGCAATCTGTCATTCCCTTGGCTCAGGCCTCAAACATTGTATTGAACTCGAGTCCACATGACCTCACATCAATTCACTTCTGCGGCACACGAAAGTTTTCAACTTTTATTCAATAAAATAAATGTGAAATTCCCAAATACTTGTTGGCTTCGGCTTTAAATATTAAATTTCAATGGCTTTTCAGAAATGTTGCTTAACTATTTGAGTAATTCGAAGCTGAAATCGTAATACGCAAAACTTGTGGCGAAAGTATCTCATTTTTTTAATGCACGGAATGGGTTATTCTCGTCTTCAGTTTAGATCGAAAGCGCGAGCTATCTTTTTGTTTTTGTTTGTTTAAACTCGGTCAATTGTGTGGGTGGGTAAAGGTTGGCTAAATTCTTACCACGCCCCCTTCGCCAGCATAGTCATCCGCCCACCACCACCCGTGGGCACTCGAATGGATTTTGAATGCGAAATGGCTGAGCAACAATCTCCCGGGATCTCTTAAATGTCAGCCCGCAATTGAGCGGGAAGAGTTTTTGCCACTGACAGCGGCAAGATAAACAGAAACCCTGCCGGTCGTTTTAGCTTTTGCACTTAGAGAAAAAATATTAATAATTATCACATTTCTAATTTAAATTGAATTTAAATTTAATATTTCAGTTGATAAGTTAGTAGAAGCTACTTTGTAGCAGAAAAGCTGAAGCAACGATACCATTAAATATTTATATATTTAAATTCAACCGATCTTTTCTTTGCTATTTGGTTTATTATTAATAAAATTGGCTTAAATATTTCACATCTATTGAACTGCAACAAAATCAGTTTTTATTAAATTCCACAAGTTTCCAAGAAATCCATATTTTATTTCCATTTCCATGGAAAAGGTTGGTGATTTCCAGTGTAACTGCTAGCTTGCCTGGCTACCGGCCACCAGGATGGCATTAAACAGTTGCATGCCACTCAACGTGGCCGTATCGCTTTCGCGAGTTTTTGTCGCAGTTTTGCCAAAAACGAAAATTACATAGCAAGGCCCACTTTCCCTTTTTCCGCTCTCCATTTCCCGCATACCCACCAACCATCCGTTCGTCCTGGCAATTGTGATTCTGGTTCGATGTGCAGTTAAGCAAAGTTCTGGCCACTGTTGTTGCCAGGGCAATGGCAGTGGCACAGAAAAAATGCGCCACTCTCAAAGTTGGCAGTTGCGTTTGTTTTTTGTTTTTTTTTTTTGTGTTTCGTCGGCGGAAGCATGACAAGCCTGCAACTATGCTACGCTTTTTGTGCCACAATGAGCAAAGCAGACAGTGAGAGCCCGCGGCTGGGCTTGGCTCAAGTGGGTCGTACTTGGCCAGTTGCCGGCCTCGATGAAGTTGTGGCCAAGTCGGCAGTGGCCAGGGGAAATGACTGTTAATAAGTTTTGGCCATAAATCAATTGCCAGGCCGACGAAAGTTGCCAGTTACGCACAGTTTATCAAAGTTTGCCGAAGCGCATTCACGTAATTTGTAATTTCTGCATAGTAATCAGTCGCTTTTAACATAGTTTTACTACTTATCAAGATTATGGATTAATGACTAGGTAATTGCTTGCACTTTATTATTGTTTCAAAACGTTGTTTAAATAAACAATGGCTTTTTCGATACTTGTAATCCTTCTAGACAGCTGCCTTGTCAGCTATAAAATGCCTCGCTGAACTCCCTTTGGAAAATTACTTGCTGTTATAATTTATATAAGCACCTCTAATTGCACAAGAGTCTGTGTTGATGTACTGATTGAAAAAATCCCCGGCCTACGCAGCCCTGGCCAATGACGCAAATCACCGCCGAGTGTCTGGCTGGACTGCCTGGAAAAGCCACCGAGAGCCGGCCAGGCGCAACAGTGAATTGGTAAACTTATCACGCAATTAGAGGCCCCTCACACCTGGCCATAATTTATGGCCCGAGCCCAGGAAAGTAGGCAAAACAAAAAATTAAAAGCCCGCGCGAAAAAGAGAGAGCTAAGGATGCCCAATAGCATTATGTTATGTATGGCGGCCACGATGGAAACTTGAAAAATGATTTTGTGTACGTTTCCCAACGCTGAAGTAACAAAAGGCAAACCTATATTCTTTGTTTCGGTTCTCGCCACAGGGAACTTCAGACTTCCGCAGCAGCCGATACAACAACAGCAGCAGCCAGCAGTTGCGTAAGATTAATGCGTTACAATAAAAGATGATTTGTTTTTCGGGACTGCCTGTTAACAATATGCCCGGCAGGGTGAAGAGTCAACAACTGGCGTTGAAAAGCCAAGCGTCGCATTTCCCAGGTGTCCTGCTTTAGGTGTAACCCCAGGCACACACTGCGTATACGTGTTTTCGGTCTCTCTGAGCTGCATGCAAATTGGCTTGCTTGTGGTTTCGATGATTGGTGTTTAGGCTGTTGGTGCGACGCAGCCAGAAAAGCCGGCCCCGTCCACACACAAGACGGTAACGAAATTGAGCCATTCTGTACGAACGAGCCGGGCAAATATGGCAATAAATAACCCGGCAGCGAAAGTGGATCTTGAGCTGCCAGCGCGCCGCCGTCTTAGATGACACTTATAGGCTTTGCTCGACGTCGTTGGGCTTATTACCTCAAAGGGGAATCAAGTGGCGTTTCACTCATCTTCATATACAGCAGCAGCCTGGCTATATTGGATTTCAAATAGGTGGGGATGGATGGTGGTTTTCCAAAAGAAAAATAAAACTTAAAGTCCTTTAACAATTTTGTACTGCTTTAGCTTAAAGGTAAAGGTAAAGAAATTATTATTACCAAAAAATAATCAGGAAATAAATATACTTTAAGAAAAATATTAAGATATTAAAATTAAACATTTAAAAACAAGTTTTTCTTATATAAATGGCAATTTAAATAATCTTTTTAGACTTTACCATTACAAAATAAATGCAGAAATGAATATAATATTTATGGAAGGTTTAAACAGACGTCTTTCCTTTTTAAAAATCAAGACTCCAATCGAATTCCCTTTCATTTTTGGGTATGCAGCAAATTAAAAGGAAAATTGCTGCAAATTGTTCAAACTTATGCCACGTCACAGTTTTGTCAACGACGGCCAAAGCAAAAGGTCCACTTCTGATGCGCAAAAAGATTTCCCAACCAACAAAAAGGATTCCCTTTTGGGGAGATTGTACGGCTGCTCCTCCATATATTCTGATGACTCATCAAAATTATGTTCGGGCAGCTGGAGCTGTCGCCATATCAACAGGTTGGTCTCCGCGCGTAGCCCAACTCAAGACGGATGACGAAATCGAGAACGGAATGAGGCTTCGAGTTCGGGCATTTGCGTCATCATTGCGAGTGGAAAAAGGGCGAAGGTTTGCCGTAATAATCTGCAGTGCTCTTAAATTGTGAGTCCCCAGGAATTGAGTAAACAGATAAAACGGTCTGGCCTCCGTCGATGTCTGCCTCGTGCCGCGGCAGACATTTATGCAAATGGGCGTCTTTGCTCTATGAATAGCGGAGAGACACAGCTTTTTCCTAAGGACAATACATTCAATTACCAAGGACTGCGCCAAGACGAACAGCCGCAGCCGCAATCCTGCCTTGGTTCCGTGTTTGCTCTTCCCGCCGGCTGTCACAGGCACAAATGACTTTTGTCCTGCTGCTGCACTGTGATTGCGGCTGCTCGAAGTCCTTGCTGTTAACACCAATTACACGACACAAAACGATAGAATGGAGCGAGAGCAAGTAGTTCCGCGCGCCAGTGAGAACGGAGGGCGAATACAGTTTCCCTCACATTGAAAGCCACCCTTCTGGCTGCCAGCAGTTTTCAACTCAATTTATGAAAACTCCAACCCCGGAGAAGGACCTATTTTCGCCTCCCTGGCGTCAATGGTCTATGCGTAAATTGCACGCCAAGGAAAGGAATCTCCGGCTGATAAGGGATCGGGCGAATAAACTGGAGCAAATTGATGCCAGACCAACTGGCGGCAGACAACCGATAAGTCGCCTAATGTCGGCCTGCAGTATTTATGGCATATTCGAAGGCTTTCCATCGGGAACCGGGCTTAGCACTTGAAGTCTGTTAAATTGTCCGACATTGGATGTGTCGGTTGTTTATTTTTTCAGAGGGTATTACATCCCATGGAATGTTATTGAAAATCCTGTGTTTGTTCATGTTTTATGTTGAATAAAAATATGTATCCTTCTTCGCTGATTAATATATGTCCTGAATTTTTTATCTATATATTTCATAGCTATGAGAATTTCACCCAACAATATTTTGTAATAAATTAATTGATTGATGTGATGTTTTTTTTTTTTGTACCCAAAGCCCAGCACTTGTCGTGTAAAGCCACCTTAAAGTCAACCCAAAAACTCACTCAACTACCCAGGAAAAATCCTATAGACTCCCAGCCATGTTACGAGGGCTATTTTCCGTTTCTGGTTTGCTGGCAGCCCCAGGCACCGACTGTGCTCGTAAATGTTTTGGTCATTAGCCATGGCGTGAAAACCAATAAACGCGACGGGCCTATGGGAGGGAGAGTCGTAGCAAAAGAGGACTGCAAAAAGAGACAAGCTCACAAAAATTGCAATCAAATCAAAAACTACAAAACAAAAGCAAAATGCCTTTATGATATGGCCATAAAGGCAGACCAGGCTGTCCCAACAATGGGCCAATTTGCGGCGCCCAATAAAAATAATAAAAATATTGCAACTTTTATTAAAGCCAACCATTTTGGCCACAAACACACACTCTGTGTGTAAGCTCTTTAGTCACTTGTTTGTCTGTCCCTCTTGTTTACGTTTGCCCTCTCGGAATCTTTTTTTTTTTTTTGTTCTTTGCGGCACGTTTATGAGTTATTATCGGGACAGTGAGTGCCGCTCAATGTGCTTGTGGTTAGATGTCCGGCGCCACGCCCACTTCCCCGTTCCGCATAGCTGGCATTGCAGGGCGGGGAGGCTTTAATAACAAACCCTTGATTTATTGTGCCTTTAATGTGGTTTTTGTCTCGCTGTCTGTCTGCCGGGAGTGTTCCTTGCCGCTCCTATTATTATTATTGATGATTGGAGCCCACTCACTCATTCTCTCTCTCGTTGGTCCGAAGAACAGTCGGTTGTGACAGGTGTAAAGGCATTTCAAAGCGTTGATGGGCAAGGATTCCCGCTGGGCTCCATAAATCATTTGTTCAGTTGGTTGACAGCCAAAAATTTGGGATTATTATTAAACGTAATCCAATATCCCTTTGTATTCCATTTTGTCGGACTTTATATTTCGAGAAACTTTTTAAATGTATTCAATAATTCGAAAAGCAATTCAGTTCACGACCTCCCAACTGCTTTTCCAATGAATTTCCCTCGTAAATGTGTAATCCACATATTAAATATGAAAGCTTCCTGCCATTTAATTCAGTTCTCGGCCATGCTTTTCACACTTCAGAGCGCCTGCACTTGTATAACTTTGCACATCACACATACGCCCCATTGCCCATTACGCATTCGCCCAGCGGTAATCATTTCTGTAAACTGTTTTCGATCCCCGCCCCTTGCGGTCATCCGCCCTCCCACATGACCATCATTCCGAGCACGTAGGAAGAGAGACCTTTCCATCCCTTCGCTGGGCCGTAGCCCCGTGGCCGTTCAGGGAGCGGGATACAAATGGCCGTCCCAGCGACAACTTGACTTGACTCCGTCTGTCAGGCGGCAAAACAAATGGAAGAGCGTCAAAGCCGCAGAGAAACTATTTATATGCTGCCCCAGGCGTGGTCGTCGAGGCGGTGGATTTCGATGTGTAAATGCTGGCCACCGATGGATGGCTGAATAGATGGATGGATGTTGCGATGGATGGATCGCGTTTATGGGAAACATATTCCCGCGCATTGTCTGCATCTGCGGTGCGTCTTTGCCTTGATTAATCGACAGGCGGCTATTGGATTTTTGCAGTGCCAGCGAAAAAGGAATCTCAGTTAACTGAGCCGGCATAATTCCACGTGCCCATCGCGTTCCTAAGTTTCCTCCTCTAATTGGCAGAAACTTTCTTGTGGCAACTAGCAGCACCCACACATTACTATCTCAGCTGCTAGACGCACGGATGGGCAAAGCAAATCCCCCTGCACCACAGTTACCTCCATGGCTGGACCCTTCCCGCCCGGCCACTTCTCCTGTGAGTAATGTTGTTGCTTGTGTTGCTAAATGCCAACGATGACGAGGATGGGGAGCAGGAGCAGGAGCTGGAGCAGGGGCCTAGGCAGGGGAGTGCGTCACAGGACGATGATGATAATGGCCTCGTTGCCATTACTTTGTTTAGCTGCCTGCTGGCGCAGCTCCTTCTAGGTTGTGTGGCTGTTGTTGCTTCCAGCTTGTTGGCTTAATTGATTTAGTTGAAGCTGCACAGAGTTTAATAGTTCCTCATCATTTATGTGGCAACCGAGCAGCCCACACAGAGCCCTGGGTTCACTTTATTTGGCGGGCCATTTAATTTTCTCCAGCACTGTGCTACACATTTCAACGCTCCGACAGGGCAAACCGGTTGTGGGACATCTACTACTTTACATCACATGCAATCCAGCCGGGCGATTGAGTCAACGACAACTGAGACCAATGGTCAACCTCCCTGCGGAGCTCAGATTGCCAACTGACGCCTCACAGCCATGAATGGCGTTTTATCTAATCCGGTGGACGCCGGCAGTTGGTTGGTGCATTTAAAAAACCATTTTAATTATTTATGAGCAGATTAGGCACCAAGAAATTTCAAGAATCTGGTCTGGATGCCGGAGTCAGGGAAAGAGTGCGGATTTACAGGCTTAACTGACTCATTTGATGCTCTGCAAATACTAACAAAATAATATTCCAATGCTTGTAAATTATATAATAGGTATTTTAAAATAAAGATGAATGAGATACGTGTTAAATGTTATATATTTCATACTTATAATTTATTTAAAATGTAAAATAAAGATTGAATTTTAGAATATATTCAATAAAAATAGTTCAATAAACACTATTCATAAATTTTAACAAAGATACACACATGTATTAAGATATTTTCCAAGACTGTGTTTTAAATTAACTTTTTATTGTAATTTAAGTTCTCGAGTATAATTATATATATTTTAGCATGTCAATCATTAAGAAGACTTAACTAAATAATTATTTATATTTATTTATAGCCACATATCTTATAATATATTTAATGAACAGCTATAAAGGCACCCCATTATCTTGTAAATGATATTGATTAATTATAAATAATTGATTTAAATAATTGATTCTTCCACTAGCTAAACTTTATCGCAACACAAAGTTTTATATATTCCTAATGGTCTTTCAATGTTTTCAAATTGTTAACACCAACCTTGGACCTTCTTCTGCGAAGTGAAACCTTGGCTAACAAGAACTCCATTTATGGATCGATTCATGTAGGACAGACAGGCCTGTCCCGTATCAATCAAAAGGCCAAGATCAGGTGTAATTCTAACTGCGTCTTTGGCCGGCTGATTGGACCTCTGGTGCACATTACACACATTAACGCGATCATTGCCTCTCGCAATTGCTGCTGCCGCAATTAGCGTTGGTAGCACTTGATTTATGCAGCTGCCATGCAAAGTGGCAGCAGCGTCCAAGTATAGACAATGCCGCCGATCGCAATTAATCAGCGCTCTCGCACTCCTCGCAGTATAAAAGCGGGCCTAGGGCATTGCCAACCTAGTCAGTCCCGCCGTGGATGCAGTCGAGCACGGACTTTAAGGGATTACCAGCTCTCTAGGATGCGAACCACAGTGGTGAGTGAGTCCGGACGATAAATGGAAGAGGATGCCTCATTTATATTTCAACCAACAGTTTCTCTTGCTGGGCCTACTGGCCATCGGTTACTGGGAGCAGGGAGCTTGCCACGTGGTGCCCCTGCCTGTGCCGGTAGCTGGCACCTATCTGCTGCATAACCCGGGAACAGTGCTTCTCCTCGTTCAACCCCCACCCCCGGAAGATGATGGATCTTATAAGCCACCCTCGACCGCCGAAGATGGCCTGTGGAAGCCGCAGCCTGGCTTGGAGGGCGAATACACCGGTCCGGAACTGAGCCAGAGTGGAGGTGGTAGCGTCAGCGCTGTCGTAGAGGCTTCCCTAAGCACCGATAGCTCTGGATCGGCCGTTGCCCAAGATGCCAAGGCGTCTCCCGCCGAAGCTGGTGGTGCTGGAGGTGCCGGGCAAGCAGGACAAGCGGGCGCCGTTCTTGGCGGAGCTGGAGGTGGGGGTGGAGGCGGAGGCGGGGGCAGCGCAGGCGGTGGAGGTGGAGGTGGCGGGGGAGGTGGCGGTGGAACAGCCACATCCGGCCAGAGTGGCGAGAACGGACAGCCGGGGGCACCGAGTCCGGCAGGAGCCCAGCCCGATGGAGAAGATGGCGCTGATGGCGCCGATGGACCCGACGGCCCCGATGGCTCAAAGGGTGGAAAGGGCGGCAAGGGTGGCAAGGGAGCGCGCAATGGAGCCGGCGGAGGAGGGGGAGCTGGCGGAGCAGCGCCCCAGCCAGCGCCCCAGCCAGCGCCCCAGCCACCGATTCCAGTCCAGGCTTTGCTGGTGCCCGCACCGGTCTGGGCTGAGCCAGAGCTCAACCTTGTGTAAGTCCTTTATAGTCAGTCCCTGAATAGATAATTTACATCATGTTTATTTTCAGTCACGTTGCGTAGATGCAGGACGACGACCTTGTGCCATTTGTGTTAACCCCTTCCCGATGGAAGCCGATGGAGTTCCCCTTAGTCTTCACGCTAGTCAATGTTATCGGAGCTCACACTTACCCTAAGCTAAGGCAAGCGAATATTAAAGTTCGATTTCAACGCATTGTGACAGGACTTTAATTGCTTCACACGTCGCCAGCCAGTTTATTGCCTATAAAGGTCACGGGTCAAAGGCAGTTTCCATAATGGAAATTGGGCGGATTTCTCAATTTGAACTGAATGAATATTAAAACAACATCAGCATCCGTCAATTACAGGCCGTGTTGTGCGAAAGCTTTGACAGCCGACGGGTTTTGGCTTAGAAACCCGCATAAATTATGCCCGAAAGTAGGCAATTCCATTTACATATGCTTTTTCCTAGCCGTGTTTCCAGGGGAAAATGCTAATTGCACCGTCAATCAGTTGATGTTAAAAACATTCGAATTTCCCGAGGCCTAAATGCAAATAGCCAAATTGATACACTGCGTCGTGTGTGGGCCGCAATGTTGAATATTCAGTGAAACGGCAGTGAAAAGGTCAAGTGAATTTCACATTAGGCAACTTTGTGACCTTTCCAATTTTCCAGCTACCATTAATATATATTTTCAACACATTTGGCTCAGGTGTCTTTATGGCTGGGATTATTATGTTATTCAGACACTATTTTTCGATTTTTGTCCGCTCAGAAGGGTTTCGGTTTCCACGCTTACTTTGTGGCGCATTTTGCGGGAACCTCTGGCAATCGAATTTTCCGCTTTTCACTATCTCTGATGTGCAACAATAAGTCGCGAGAGGTGTGTGTGTGCTTCTTCCGCTATTTGAAATGGAGCAGGGGAAGGGAAGAGTTTTCTTTGAAACCGCATCAAAGTGAATGAGTCCTTGGTGCAGCCGTGACAAAGTATCTGAGAGCACTTATCCCTGGATTCCCTATTCGCTGACTAAAGTGGATTGCTTAGAAAAAGGGTGATCAATGTGAAGAAAAGCAAAAACCAAGTGCTTTGGCAAGTATTTGCCAAAATGTAAGCGTTAAGTGGAGGAAAAGATAGAAGAAAATATTAAGGATTTAATGGATTTAATGAATGCATCCATACGAATTATTGTCCTCGTCTGCTAGCTTTTACTTAACTTACTTAAATATATATATATATATATATTAACACTATAAATATTCGAAATATCTTGGAACCTCTTTGTCATTATTCAATTAATTATTGTTCACCTTGGAATCAATAAAATCTACTACATGTAAGTTATATTAAACACAAGTAAGTTTAGTATTTGACGAAAATATACAGAAGGAATCCCTGGGTTTTACTATAGGTTAGTTCCTTAATTAATCCTAAAAATTCAATTATTTTATTTTAATAAATACTTAATACAAATAATTTTAACCCCTATTTTATTTTGATCTTTTCTATATGCAATACTTAATCCATTTTCCTATATAGTATCTCGTTCTTAGTAATTCTTGTTTGTCTTAGCTTTGACTCTGCATAATATGTGTAGGTTCCTCTCACAGCCAGACAACGGCAACATATACTTTGTTTTAATAACAATTACCAATATATTTCGACACTCCTGGCATTGCAACATGTATTCAAATCAGATCAATTAGGCCATAAATTAACGCCTCAACCATAAATTAAATTGATGCAAAACATAAAAGCCATTTGACCAAAAATATGCAAAATGCACCTCTTGCAACGCCCACCATAAAAATAAATAAAACCATAACGAAAATAAAGACAACAGCCTGGCTAGAGTGATGCCAGAATGCTGGGCCCCCAAATCGCTTATGGATTGTGTTCGCTTAAGGCTTGTTTGCTCAACGGCTTCGTGGTGTTGCCAAGTCCGGGCCCTGGGCGGAGGGCCAAATGCCACACAACTGGCCACAGTTCTGGCCAAACCGCAACGGCCTGGAATCGAGTTGCCCAACAAGCCTGGCATGCAAAATGAAATTCTTCGATTCAAATGAAATTTTGAAAGCTCGGAATGAGAAGTGAGTGCAAATCAGTGCACTTGCGGCACTTGCAACAATAATGTTTGGCCAAAATTAGTTGAGTCGGCCATGCGGCTGCCGCAATGAATGCCGCCGTTGCACATTCACTTTTGGCTGCACCGGACCACGCCCCAGCACTGGTGGTCGGTCAATGGGGATTGACCAGGCCACCGCTACCGTTTTGCTGGGTGCCAAATATTCTGAACCACGGATAAACAATGGCATGGCGGATAAATCTGACAATTTCGGCTTTTATGCACTGCATGGCGTGTAATTAAATTAACTGCCGGGTCAGTAACCGAAGCGAAGCCAGCAACAACTCGAATCCCACCTGCCCCGAAGGTCGAATTCGATTCTAGACTGGTTTTTGACCACCTTTGCCGAGAGGGTATTGCCATTTTTTCAAGACGTTTGTAATAGTTCTCATCTGCTATTTGTCGAAAAATGGCTAAAACTTAATCTAATCCCAATACAAGCTCTTCGAACTAAACAGAAAAGAAATATTTATTGGAAATTGTAACAGTTTTTGCATAATTGAGAATAAAAAACAGATGAACAGAAAAAACTCATATAAAAAATAAGTAAATTAAATATATACTTAAACAAGAGTTCTCGTTTTAAAACTGATTCCACTTAGAGGTAATTTTAGCCGACAATTGACCGTAAATTGAAATGCCAATGCATTTTTAATTAAATGGCGAGCTCCAAGCAGCCCATCCCAAGCAATCCCGAAATTTACGATGCATGGAGAGGATGGCCGAGCCCATGACGTGGGAGAGGTTCCGGCGGGCTGTTTATGCGTGGAAAATTGTAAATCGCCTTCCCCGCCACCCAAGTCGGTGCCCCGGCTTATGTGGAGCGGTGAATGTGTGACCTTTGCGTGCTAGCCAGAGGGTTGTTAATTTTTAATTAGTTGCCTGCCGTGGCCAGCCTTGCCGCCCGCTTCCAAGGTCGCTGATTGGGCCGAAAGGTTGCACTTGAATTTATGCCCACCCATTGCCTCCATTTCGATAGGGACTTGACAAATGCCAGGCAATCTATTTGGCCAAATTGTGTGCCCCGAGCTCCATTCCGTCAATAGTTTGAGTCACCCGGAGTCGAGTGACACATTCCCCGGCACAAGACACACAATTTTGCTGGGCGGCTGGGCAAAAAACACGAGACTCATACCGCATTGATTGATTGTTTACTCGCTGTCTGTGTCATGCCGCATGCAGCTCTCCTTGCCACCACCCACATGCCACCCGGGAATCCAACGCCCTCGCTGAAGGCAATCCCATATGGCATGTGTGCGAGTGAATGCAAATTTCAATCGTTGCATTGCAAATATTTATGTTCCTTTCAAACGCTTCCCTACTGTCAATGCAGCAACCAATGTTGGTGGTGGTGGTGCTGCTGGCTCTGGAGGATGGTTCTGGGAATGTGCTCTGTGGTTGGGCTCGGTGGGGGGCACTCATGGGCCAGAGTTTAAGGGCCCCACGGCAGCAAGGGAAAATGGAATTTGCTAGTGACAGAGGCAAACCTCATAGCCGGATGACTTTTAATTAATATGACAAAACAATGGAAATAACACAAAAATGCTTTTCTGAAGATAAACAAAATGCTCGGAACTCAGCATTGAATGAAGCCAAAACTTTAATTAAGAGAGACAAGGCCTTCTGCAAAAAGTGGGTAGTTGATTTAAAATCTATTTACAGCCGGAGAATGGAATCAAAAGGCAATAACGTTTGGCAGATAAAATCTAATTCAGATTTTAGCCACGCCCTCTTCCACCGCTGCAGCACCGATAAAACAAAGAATGTAATAAGACAGAGGTATGTAGTAATTCACTGCGATTAAATAAACTGTTGTAATTGTACGAGTTTAGTTGTCATTAAATTAAGTTAGACTCTCCTAACTACTCTTGGAATTACAGTGAATCATTAAAGAAACTTGTATATAAAGATACATTGGTAAAACAAGTTTTGTAATACAAAAGTTTAAATAAAATGAATAAAAAACAAAAAACAATCGGAAACAGTAAAAACACACAAAATTTTTTTACTGATTGTTTCACAATTACTATTAAATAAATGATATACTGGAAACTAAACTTTATTTGCTGTTTAATAACTACCATAATAAATCATACCAAACCCCCTGATTAAATTCCACTTGGTACCATTTTGTGATCAAATACATTTTTGCAGTTTATTTGTCTGTTTGCAGTTTCATATAAAATATAGATTTATATCTGGTCAGATACATAAAGATTACAACAGTTATTTACAACATACTCGTACAGCGTTTCTCAATCGAAGTAACAGAAGTGAAAATGGAGGGGAAAATAAAGAAATTGGCAGTAGAAAATAGGCAAAAGATAGGCCCAGTAGGTGGAGAGAGGTGAGTAGATGTGTGCTGGGACGACGAAACTCAGCGGGCAAGGAAGCTGTTGTCTTTCCAAACAGCCTCAATCTCCCGTGTGTGTGGTTGCTTCAGTTTTCCGTGCGGTGTGTGTAGAGAGTGAAAGATAGTTAGATAAATATATAGAATTTGGGGAACAGAAGGAGTAGGAGCAGAGATAGTCGGAAGAAATGCTGCTTCAAAGTCGCGCATGATTACGTATACGCCGCGATGGCTTCGGTAGTCGGGTTAGGCATAGAGTGTATAGAGATGCTCGTCGTAGATCGATAATGAAACCTCCCTCCCGTTCCGATCTGTCGTCGCCTTAGTAGTGGTCATAGTGCGCATGGTACTGGCCATCATCCTCATGGCCATTTCCGCCGTAGTAGCCTCCGTGTCCGCCGGCACCACCATGACTGGCAGCGGCCAGAGCGTTCAGATGCGCGGCGCGTGCATGCTGCACCTCTGCGGGCTCCACGGGCACTCCGTTGTGGATCACCGGGATGTGGATGGGACCCTTGTGCGCATATCCGGTGGCATAGCTGTTGTGGCTGCTGTGGCCCTGCTCCCAGCGTCCGTCGTAGTGACCATCGTCCCAGGATCCGTGAGATGCTCCACCGTGAGCGGAAGCCTGCGATACGGCAGCGTAGTGAGCGGCCTTGGCGTGCTGAACCTCGGGAGTATCGACAGGCACTCCGTTATGGATCACGGGCACATGGTAGCCACCGTGGGCGATGGGAGCAATGGCGTGGCCGGAACGGGCGGCAGCGTGGGCGGCGAAGTGCGCAGCCTTGGCATGCTGCACCTCTGGAGTCTCAACGGGAGCACCATGAGCATGAGCAACATGACCCAAGGCCTTGGCGTGGGCGGCATAGTGCTCTGCCTTGGCGGCCTGCACATCGGGAGTGTCAACGGGCACACCGCCATGTGTCAGCGGCACATGAGCAGCCTGTCCATAGGCCCAGCCTCCGCCGTAGATCGAGCGCTTGTACAGGTGATGACCACCGGCGTTGTGGGCGGCAGCGGCATGGGCAGCAGCATGGGCGGCCTTAGCGTGCTGGACTTCGGGAGTGTCCACAGGCACTCCTCCGTGGGTCAGCACCGGGATGTGGATGGGTCCGTGGGCATGGCCATGGGCGTAAGGCACATAGGCGCCATGAGAGTGAGCGGCGGCGTAGACGGGAGCGGCGTGAGCGTGAGGAGCCTGCGGCAGATTGGTGCCCACGGCATTGAAACCATGGTGCGGATCGGCGGTGTAGGACACCGATTGTACGTGACCATGACCATCCACATAGGAGTAGGAGCCATGCGTGGTGCCGTCATGGCCGCGCGACTCGTGCTTCTGTGAGTTGGGATCGGCGTATCCGTAGGAGTAGGTGTGGCTGTGAGGATCCAGGTGCTGGTACTGTGTAGAGACGGCTCCGTGCCAGGTGGCGGACACCGTCGAGACCAGCAGAGCGGCGGCAATCAACTGCAAAGAGATTTGTTTAAATTATTTTAAGCTTAAATTTCTGGGAATTATTTCTTTAAGCCAAATCTTTGCATGATATAGAGATTATAACAAGGAGTAACTACGATTTTTCTACATCTTATAAGATTAGATAAGACTTGGCTTAACTGGGTAATTACTGTTGCAGACGCCACCTTTCCTAATCTCTAATCGAAGGTGTCACTCAATGGTCGCTGCTCTGGAGGCCTAATTACAGGCCTGGCTTTTCCCTCGCTTTTCTTTCGCCATACACACAGTGGCACACTCATCTCTCTCCACTTTCCCCCAAGACTCGCTTTCGAGCGAGTGCTCTGGAGCGCAACCGTTGATTCGATTCCGATTCCAAGACACAGATATTACCGCATGCGGGGCTATTATGTACCATATATTATGTGTCAGCGGGTGAGTGGGCCAGTTGGTGTAAGGAGAAGTGTAATGGGTGGAGTGGAAAAACGATTGAGTAAACTGTCGGACATGCAACATGTCAACGGCTTATCAACGGGATTTCGCACCGAATTTGATGGTGGCTGATGGTTTTCTGGGTGGTTTGTCTGGCTCTTGGCTCAGATGAGTGGCACAACAGTGGCACAGGTGGCATTTAATTTGGCATGGAATTTAAATATATCAAATTGGATTCGGAAAAACTATCCTAAATGGTCATTTTTGATATACGAAATCCATATTATGAGAACTAGTTTTCTAAACGCTTTCTTTGGGATTCAGATGGTGGTGAAATAAAGGATAATGAAATCACTTCTTTTAGAATTAGAATTAGGTTGTTACAGTCAGTAAATAATTGCATTTATATATTTCTATAATCTGAATGAAAGCTATTGATTTAGCCAGCAAATAAAAAAGAAGAATTAAACTTGATACAAACTTCTTAAAAAGAAATACAGAAAAATGTCTAGTTTATCTTTCAAATAAATAAATAAAAATAGAAAGAAAGATGTTCTAATTTCCATCAGTTGGTTTTGATAATTTAAACTGAATCTTTGGTAAATTGACACAGGTAATAATTTTTTAAATACATTTAATAAATATTTAACTTTAAGAAGAAAATACCAGCTACCATTTTAGATAATGCCTAGCATTTGCTTTCTTATTCTTCACTCCCCGCAACTGTTTGCCGATTCCCCGCCATATTTCTATATTTTTAGTCCTCTGCTCGACGTTATCCTTTAGTTCCTTGGGCGCATACTTACAAATGGCTTCATTTTTGTTTTAAATCACACGGTTGAGCTTCGAAAAGGAGTTCCGGGGGACACACTGGGGTTGGGTGGAAAACTAACTACACACGACACGGCACAGGCACTGGTCGCTGGACGCTGGTTGAACCTCCTAGAACCACGACTAGGACTGTTAACGAACTGTGCCGACTGCTGGCTGGCGGCCCTAATATATACCGCCCGAGATCGAAGACGGAGACTGGAGCAGAGCAGCTCAAAGCAGAGACACGAGCCGCAACATTGGTAACACCACCAATGGCAACATTGGCCAGTAGCCAGCCAGAGCCAAAAGCGAGCGCGAGCAGAACAATGCGGGGACGGGAGTAATCGAATTACAACGTTAATCGCGGCTCAAAGCGGGTTTTGGCCAAAGCCGAAGTGGATATCGGAGCCGCGGCCGAAGAATGTGTATCGATCGCGGGATTGGTAGGAGAGCGCCCGCAACATGTTGCTGGCGTTGCAGCGCGGCGCCGGCAACATGTTCCCCAAACTTGTGTTCCTCCGCTGCGTTTGTCACTGCGAAAAGTGCCGCCGTGACCTTGCTTTCAACTCAATCACCTTAATGGCCCGATCGGCACTTGGTCTATTCGGTAGTCTTTTAGTGGCGAAGTGAGACTTCCGCGCCGCAAACAATTAGCACTCATTATTTGGGCCCCAAAGCAGAAAAAAAAAAACAGGGAATGGGATTGTGATTGGGGCTGGGATTGTGGGCCGGGGGCGATGTTATCGCGGCTTGCCTTTCCAAAAACTGCCCAAGAGACCCGCCCCGATCAAATTAAAAAATTCTTAGCCGCCGCCGTCGACGCTTGCAACATGCCACAGTGCCCCAATGCCCCAACGGGGGCCATAACGAAATGTGAGCTGCAAAAGTGAGCAGAAAATATCGAAAAAGCTGGGCGTTTGCCTCTTTAATCATTGAACTGCATCGGAAAACGAAGCGAAAACTTTGCAAATTAAAAATAAAAACAAGAGCACGGCCCAAAGAAGCCAGCGGAAAACAAAAGATAGAAAAATGGCATGGTTTTCTAGCTAGCCACTTTTGGCCACTGCCGCTGCTGCTGCTGCTGTTGTTGCCACATGTTGCAGCATTTCTTTGCAGTTCGCCAATCTTGATGTTGCACTCACACATACACACACATTCGCTGTCTGCCGCAATAGAGTATAATGAGTGCCTGCACTCTGACTGCATTCGATTATTTGCATTCGATAAGCGCCGGCGGGGCGAGTGCCTACTATGACTACTATGTTGCATGTGCTGCATGCAGCACGTACCGCAGTGCATCGAATGTTGACTGGTGTTGGTATTGGCCCCGGCACACTTCATACCTTTGTCTCGGCAACTTAATTTGTTCAGCTTCGCCCGCCGCCAATTTAATTTGAATAAACCAAATGCAAGCTGCTCTTTTGAACTCGGCAATACACCCGAAAAAAACACAACAACGATTGATATATTTTCTTAGCAGATAATATTTATATTCTAATATTTTATATGCTTGAAAATAGCATGATTTTTACATTTATTTTGATAAATTAATAAATATTAAAAACGGAAATTATTTGTAATTTAATAGAAAGCGTTCAAATTCAAATAAATATTTAATTTTATCTTAAATCCCTAAAAGAGGAAATATATATATCAGACTTCAACTTTTGTGAATGTTTTCCAAATGCATTCTTCAAAAGAAACTTATTAACACCCTTTAATATTTTATTTCAGTGTACTATATGTGTGCGGGCGGCAATCATTTTTGGGGCGTGTTTGACATTTTTGCGGTATGCGCAACATTATAAATTATATTCCCGGTGCCACTTTTGTTTTCATTTTATTAGCTCGACCCACTGTCGACAGCTGTGGGCTGGATATCTTGCTTGCTGGCTGTCTGGCTGGCGGGCTGGTTGACTGGCTCAAGTGCAATCCACACATTTGCGAGTCGAGGTGCCTACCTTCAGCCAGTTTCAATCCAATCCAATCCAGCTCCATTTGCGAGCGTAATTATTGTCTTGGATTTCCATCCGCGCACTGCATGGCTGGGGTGTCGGGTATATAAATTCTGATTGGTATCTGGGTGAAAATTAACTAATTACACGGTAATAACACGTATTATGCAATCAGAATCAATTTATCTAAATGCATTTCTAATCTAATGCAGCAACTATCAGTGTATTTTTGGGTAGACGTTCTCTTATATTTAGACAAAATTAGAATTATGAGCTCAGTAAGTAAGGTCCTAAGTCAAGTAGAAATGTCTTTAAATAGTCAGAAACGAAATAAAGTTACCAGTTAATGTATTCCCTGCTTAATGGCTGTCTAGTAAAGTTATTTCTTATGACTGTAATCAATAGTTATGGACTTCTTTTGCAATAACCATGAAATGAATATTACGTATACGCCACGATGACTCACTTTGCCTTCAGAATGTGCGGGAAATTGATTGAGAGTGCTTGCCATTTTTTTCGTTTTTTGGCTTACTCACTGTTTGTATAGCACGTTCCCAATGTCAAACTGTCTTTTGGCAGGCAAAAAGAAAAATGTTGAAAACAATTTCTGTGTCCCGCTCAAGTGCCCCAGCCCCAGAATGCAGACTTGTAGATTTGTAGATTTGTAGATACTGGGAAAGGCTAACAATTGCAGGTCGCAAAAAGATTGCATTTCTGATGGGCGTAGGCTGGCCAGAACCTCCCTTGAGCTGGCTTTGGTACTTGTTGCCTTACATACATAGTATGTATGCAAATTGGGCCTGGATGCAAATCGGCATAGATGTTATTCGATAAATTGCCATGTTGATTTCAGCTCTTATTTAATTGCAGTTATTTACAGTTATTTACGGGCAGGAAAAGTACACTTTGCATCTGCATAGAATTACCTATGCGCGTGGGCAGGTGTTGGCTCTGCCATCGTTTATCTCTCGATTCCGATTGGAATATTTACACATGGCTAAATCATGTACAATTAATTGAACTAGCTGTTAAACAACATAATTAAGATGGAAGCCAGCAGGAAGGCAATGGGGTGACCACCAGCTGACCAGCTGCGACCCGGCCGGCCATTAGGCAAATGAAGCGTGGTCCGCTTCTAGTGGCGGCAATTAATTGTAATTAATATTTAAAATTCTGCCCGCAAGACAATAAAATTCTGCATGCCGTGATGCAACAGAAACTGGCTTGGCCAATCCGCAATTGCATTCGGAATTAGCTTGGCAACACCATCATCGATGCCTTCTAAGCCGGGTCACGCATCACTAATCCAAAAGACAGTGGTTTGAAAGACCAAATTTTAGTTTTAAATTTTATATTTTAAATATAATTATATTATTTATATTTTTAAGAGAGATAGTGTACTTCTTAAGCTAGATTTCTGAGAACAATTTGTACATAAATTCCTCGCTGCAAATTGATCCATTGTACCACCAAATTTGGCATTGAAATTCTTCAGGCAATTGGCTATTGACTATGACTACCGGACAGCCGGTCTTTCAGACGGTCTGCCCTGCTTTGCTCAGCGATGCAGTGAAGCGTGGATTGACTTTTGGCCAGACGGATGCAATCAGCGAGCTCGCGGGTGTAACTACGCTCCTGGGAATGGCCAATAGAAGGCAATTGTTTTTATTGATTCCATTCTTTGCCTGGTTTTTTGTATATATATTTTTTTTTTTTGTTCTTACACAAACTGTTGCTTCGAATATTTGTGGTGAATTAAAAATGTTAATTGCTGGGCAAGCGAGAAGTAAGCATTTCCAGATTACAGGGTGTTAAGTAAGGTTGATTCTTTAAAGGAAAGGTTCTTTAAACAAACTACTTAACATCTTATAAGCTATTTTAATTGAAATTTTTGATTTTCAGCACATTATTGCTTTGTATTTACTATATCATATTCAATTAAATACTCATAAAACAATCAGCTTAAAGATTTAATATCGTAATCATTAGATCTAACTGTATCATAATTGCCTTGTAAGAACACCCTATACCCCGCCATTCAAGAATTAATTCAATGTGCCAAGCGTGCAAAGCTAAAATAAATCATTAAAATTTATGAATTTAATTGGCTTCAATTATTGCCACAGATAAAATGTAAAGCAAACTGCGGGCGGCAGGTAATATGTTCAACAACGGCTCTAATCGAATTGGATTGAATCGCTGGCCATGATCGGGCGGTTATACTCACTTGGCTTGAATGGCCGCCGCTGCAATTGGATTCAATTGGATTCCATCAACGGTGGCCACCCTAACGTGGAATTACGAAAATTATGGCCACGAACTTTGGCCAACATATCATTAGGGTGTAACTGGCGAATGAACCTGGCCAAGGGGGCACTGCCAATGGGGGCGGAGCCCGGCATTCACAAGTATGCTATCCGTAACCATATCTGAATTCGAATCTGAATACGAATCTCAATCCGAATCGAAGTCTGGCATTTGTCACATGACGAGCCAGGCTAATTGCCATGATGCTGGTGGGGTTAACCTAACCAGAGTTGCGGGCGTGGAAGGCAGCTAATTAAATTGCAAATTTCCCAGAAAATGATTGATTGGAAACGGTTCGGGTCTTGCATCTGAGCTGGGCTCTGGGATGCCGCTGGGTGCAGTTGCTCGCAATGGCCGGCGTGGGAGGGTTCTCAGCGGTATTCGCAGTCGAGAGACTGGACCAGGTAGCAACCGCATTTGAAACGCCGCCAAACGGGTTTGCTGTTCACTTGCAACAACTGGGCCAGCAGCGAATGGTTGCCTCACCAGCTGAGTGCCCCTCCTTCGGGCTGAATGGGGGAACTTGGACCGCTCCCACGCATCACCGGATTCCTGCAGTTGACACACACGTGTCCTGGCCAAAATGTCGCACAATCACGAAGGCCCAGCGCCGTTTTTGGCCAAGTTTACGGGCCAGCCAATTTGATATTTCCATTTGCTAACAACGCAAATCCGCCGCATGACAATCGCCATTCCGCAAACCGCCGCATGCCACCCGTCAGCCGCATTCCCGCGTCGCGACCCCGTGACCATAAAGTGCGCACAAGCGAATGGAAAACATTTTTGGAGGCGCGCCCCTCCAATCTGGTCCGTGTTATTAAAAGTCGCCCGGAAAAAAGGAAAGCGAGACACGAAAATCTAAAGTTAACCCACATGCATAAAACGGAGACCTTAAAACTCCAGGCTGACCACCCAGAAGTGGACGTGCGGTGTCAGCCGGGTGCAAATAAAGTTTGCCAACAAAGTAAACGCCGAGGATGGAGCATAACGAGAGCCATAAAATCTCCTGAGAACGGTGCTGCGCGGTGATGTCTATTTTATTCCCTGAAAGAAGTCATAAAGAGTTTCTTGCAACTTTAAGATAACTGAAAAAAAAAGCCAGAGACACACAGATGGCGAAGGGAGCGGCGAGGCAGGGCATCCTAATTTATTGCTTCTTTGTCGCGGACATAACAATTTCATGCTTACATCAAACTGGGATTAGAGGCCACGCATTCTGGGCCCTGTCAAGGCCCTGGGCCAAAGACCAATATTTCAAATCGAGCTCATCCGGAGAGGCTGTCCCACGTATCCGGACACATCGTAGTGGCACCTCCATTATTCATAGTCCACTTACACTAGCTAACGAGGGATTTCTTCCGGATAAGCAGCAACAATTTCTGTTTAAATGTGACTTTTTAAGTTCCAATCTCTCCTTGTTTATGATTTAAAGTTAAAGATTAAGGAATCATGTTCTTTTCAAACGACTATTTAGCCAAAGCCTAAAAATACTATTGTTTTTGTATCAACCATTTAATGCTCTTCTCACTCAAATTTTATTTAATCAAATGATTAGCTAAACTCCTTTCCTATTTTAAGTAAACCCATTTCAAAATCGGTCTTGTGTTAACTGGTGCCCGCCCAAGGTCGTGCCTGTGACGCCCCCACACAGCCACCGTGATATGATAGTCAAATGCCGACCCGTGGCATTATCTCAAATTCGATTCGAGGGAAAAGCGAATCGGTCTCTTTGGGCTCTTATCCATCTGTCAAATCGCATATCTGACAGCCGCCTCACTTTCAAGACAAGGGAACGAGAGGCGCTTTTGGGGGGAGATGTCAACTAAACAGGCGGCAAAGTAACAAAGGTCACGTTCGGTGTCACAAGAATGAAACTTTTCAATTGATTGATCGGGTCGGTGGTTTCCAGGTTTCAAGGCTAATTAACTGCGGTGGCAGGAGAGGTAAGAAATTGTGATCCAACTCCGACTCTGACCCGGTCCCGGGCCTGACATTCCCGTGAACTGCAGCTAATTGGCCCGGCTATGTTGCCAACTTGTCAGCAGGTTCGCGACACTGAAAGGGATTAAAAACTAATTAGGCGAGCGCGTAAGGAAGGGACAAAGTGTAAAAGTGAGCTACAAAGAGAGTTGACTAACAAGAAATACCGCAGAGCGGCAGGAGGTTATCCTCTGTCGGAATTAAAAGGGAGAAAAAAATGCTGTTCTAGGAACTGACTATCCTCCGAGAGCCTTGCAAAAAGTTAACATCCCTGCATTGAACAGAGTTTACCGCCGTAACTAATTGCTGCAATCCCATTTGCATAATCCGCAACGGCAATCGATTAGCACAATCACAGTCACAATAGGTGCACAGGTTGGCACAACAAGTGTGAAAGTCTGTCAGAAAAATTGTATGCGGCACCGGCAATCGAAGCAAATCAAATGGAATTAAATTGATTCGAGCGGAGTGCAGGCAGCATTGCAACACGTCAACCGCATTAGTGACAAGTGTGGCAAATTGCCGCCGACCACAGCAATTACTCTCTGGGGCTCTCGTGGTTCGGTGGCGCATGCGTGATCGGCCACCACTGCGTATACGCAATCTCAGGGACAGCTCCCCTCCAAATAAAACCAGTCGCAGCCATGCAGTTTCCCGCGAAACGGGAATTCGTGTTGAAAGTCAATGCCATGGATTCCATTCAATGTCGAGGTGAGGTGCGTGAAAATCGAACACGCGTTGGTTGTTAGTTGGAAACAGCCTCCAGGCTAATTGGTTGGCAACTGAACTTCTAGAGTTCATTGAAACACTTGAAACCCAGGCAATAGAGGCTGTTAATGGAAGGTGTAAGATATGTATTCCTTTCTTTTATAACCTCCTCCTTATTTAATATTTTGAGCATCTAATAAAACCGAGCCCCAACTCGTAGCCTTAGGATAGGTAACCAGATAACCAGAACTCGAAATCACTTTAGTTTCCTGTTGTTTAAGGCTCACTGTAGCTTGAAATAAATACAATTTAAATCAGTATCTATTAGTAAGCTTATTTTCATCACTACCTCTGATATATGTATATGGACACTCATTTCCCAACACTTGTGTGCTATCTAATTCGTTGCAATAACTAACTTTAATTGGTTGCTAGTCCTAAGCAGTTCATTTCTCTTAAGCTGCGAATTAGTTAAGCGCGATACATTTCCATATCAATTTCCTAAGCCTGGCTTGGCTTGTTTCCAATTTGGCCAACGACAGCCACTGCAACGGCCACTCGGAGTCGGCATGCAAAACAATATATAAAGCATATCAAATGCCAAACGACTGTGCCAGCAACACCTCCGCGCATGCGCAACGCTCGCCGGCAACGGCGGATACGGGCGCGACGCTGGCGGGTGGTCCGCCTGTCAGTGAGATACAACATTACCAATACAGTGCATAAAATCCACAAGGAATGCACAATGAGAAAATAATTGAAATCTTTCAATCTATCAAACTTGTTTCATTATTTTTCCCACTTTAAATTTTCCTAAATGATTCGCTTTATTTAACCAGATAAATATTTAAAATATTTCTGTTAATATATGTGTTAAAATTATAAATATTATATATATTTGAAATGAATGTTATAGTTCTTTATATGAGCTGGGCTCGCAAATTGTTATTTATTAACTTGACTAATAGCTAACAGCTTGACTAAATCAAAAAACATATTTAATTATACAAAAATATAAAAGTAAATCGGTTTCGTCAAGTTCGTTGCCTAAGTCTTTTATTCGCCCACAAGCTTGAGTTCAAACGGTTGCCGCTTGATGGCGTTTTGTATGTTATTGCTACTGCAGTCAAGTTCGTTGCCTAAGTCTTTTGCTTTTTGCTTTTTATTAGTTGTGAACCATTTATTAAGAAGTTTTGTATTTAAATAAACTACAATTAAATTTAACAACTTAATTTTTAATGTGTTTTATTTAGCTTAAGGAGCGATTGAATTATTTTTAAGATAAATAAAAATTTCTTTATAAATTCAAAGAACATAATTTGTATTGTTGTTTATTTGGTTTAAGAAAAATCTTATAAAATATTTTTTAGATAAATAAATAAAATAAAAGCTTTTAATATTACATTTTAATATTCCATCTTGAGCAACAAAACCCCATTTCTACAATCAACATACATGCTTGATAAATTGATAAATTCGCTACAATTAAAAAAAATCTATTAATTAAAAGTATTTTAAATATACTGGTATACTTTTTCTTTATGGTTTATGTTTTTACTCTATCTTCAATGTATTTTTGGTGGTTTTTACATATATGATTTAATCCATATAAATCTGTACTAGTAATTTATGTGTTTGGGTACCTGGAATCTTTTTAGAATTAATTAATAGAAAACTTTTTGTAGTTCTACGATAACTGGCAACCAAACACACACTTTCCTTAACAATTTCACGGAATGTTTTTATAAAATCAAATCTCGACAACAAATCAAGACCCCCTTTAGACCTGTTTTTCTGGGTGTACCACCAAACCAACGAACAGGCGCCGCAATTGCCAACGCCGGCAAAGTGCAAAGTCACGGATGAATGAGCCAGTCGGAGAGTTGGCTGGAACTTTGCTTCAGCGATTCGTTTTAATTGATTTTGTTTTGCTGCAGGAACTGTGCTCATAAAACGCACCGCTTCACTCCCCACCGACTGACGACCGGCAGGCAAGTTGGCTAGAAAACAAGAAGGAAAAAATCACCGCTTGGCCAACTAATTTCGGCCAAACATGACCGGGCGCTGGCCAAGGAGTTGGCAAATATTTGTGGCCATTTTCGGCGTCTCCTAATTGTGGGCACCCTCTCGCTTTTGTTGTTGCTGTTGGTATTGTTGTTGTAATTGGCACGGTTGGTAATTCTTTTTTTTTGGCTAATTTTTGGATATTGGATTTTCGTAGCTTTGTATTTTCATTTCCATTTCCATTTGAGCGCCCCGCTGCTGACAATTTGCAATAGTGCAAAGTTGCAGTTTGTTTGTGTTTATATTTATGCAATCAAAATTCTTGCCGTACCCCGGGGGCAGCAAAAAAGGCTGGAAACGCTGGAAAAGCTGGGAAAACGAGCCAAGGCTCGAATGGCACTTGTGGGTGCAATTGTAATTATCCTAATTTATGTTGTGTGGCGGCCGTTTTAATGCAGCTTTAGCCGCTCCAACCGCTCAGGCTGCCCGGTCCTATCTGCTCCGCGATTCTGAAATGCGGCGCAGATTTATTGCAAATTATCTGGCAGCCTGACAATGATCGATAGTGTAAAATTTATAGTGGCCACAGCCACAGCGGTTTCGCCATTATTCGATTCGATTTTGGCGCTTAATAAAATAAAGCCGGCTGTATTTGCCGGCTTTCGGTTTCAGTCAAAACGGTCGCCGCTGTCGATGCTGACGGTTGTGTTTCCCAAATAATTAGACTAATAAATGAGGCCGCAATGCTGGTGTGCTGGGAAGTGCATTAGTGAAATGGAAATGCGGCAAACGTGAGTGGGCCACACACATAAACCAAAATTAATTGACCCCGGGCTGATGGTAATGTAATTAAAAAAGTTACTTCACCGTCGAGGCATCATGAAAGAATTTAAATACATTAACTGCACATAACAAGGATCTAACCGCCCTCCCCCTTCAGTCACTCAAGTTAATTAAACATCCACAGGGCACAATCTGAGTGCTTAATTATTAAATGGCCCCATAAAGGGCAATCGAATAAAACAAATCAATTTACTCGACAAACAGCCAAGGCCAATGTCATCTGAAATTCTAAATTCCCAGGAAAAGGGCAGCGCGTATTAAACGTGACTGACAATGGCCAAGTTCAGGTGTGGTCTTGGCCAATCAAAGTTTAATTGAAATGTTCTTGTCAGCCGACAACTAATAACGTGAGTGGATAAATCAACAATTGTGCGGCTAAGCGCAGACAAAGCCAACTCCACTGATTTATGATCTTTTGAGCGAGGTTTAACTTAATAATATATGTCCGACTGACAATTGGAGTTGTCAATGGCGCCATTGTGCTGGATGAATGTAATTAGCATTTTTTATAATTTATCAAAGCGTGTTGGACATGAAAACATTGATCTTAATGTTTATCACTCATAAGAAAAAAAACATGAGTGTAGAAAATAAAATATTTAATGAATAAAAGTAAGATTTACTAAAGTTTACTTACTTTAAAAAAAGGCATTAAAAAGGAGGAATAATATGCAGATTTTTATTTTTAAATTATCAATTACAAGACACCGGATCAAACATCTTTTCCAATATTAATTTCTCTTTATAAAAATAGGTTTTATTATTATTTGATTGGCTTCTTGTTGGTTTACTAAATAAAAATTCCGTTTTACTTATTTCAATTAATTAAAATATGAATAACTGTTGAACAATAAAGGAATCCTTATAAACGTTTGATTTTATTTCATTAATTAAATTTTTATTTAAACTCTAAATAATAAATATTGAAAATGATTACTATGCCATTGAAACTGATTCCAATCGGTGTAGGCGGCTTTGTAAAAAAGATCAATACTCAAAAACCCAGCTTCTATCGAATGAATGGCCGTGAATCACAGTCGTTAGTTTCGATCAGTCGGAAATCAGATTTGGCCAGTTAGAACTCAGCAACACCAGGTGCAATCATCTGTTTTCTGGACCTAAAACAGCAGCCAGCTCCGACTTATAACTTTGGAGCAATAACAAGCAAATGCCTCAGTACCAAGCACGCCGGCATCAGCAAAACTCTGTTCCACTCCGTACCTGAAATCAGTTCCAGAACGACTTCGGAACACGGCGGCAACGGTGAAACGCATTCAGGATCCATCTAGCAGTGTCCAGTGATCCATAGAATCTGAGGTGGCGAAGTGTGGTCCAACAGCAGATTGCTAAAATGTGTGAGTGCTCTTTACGTTTTGACAGTTGCCAAATCAAAGTTCAGGCTTAAATCTATGACTGCTACTCAACCGGTTTTTGCCTCAAACACTTTCATGCTTCTCGATGAGTTGCAATCCAGGTGGAAACTTGTTTCACCTGCATTAGGTTAACCTTGATGTAGGGGAAATTTAGAAAAGGGCATTGCGAACATATAAGTTTTGAGTGAAAAGCTTTTAAAGGTTGTATATTGCGATTCAAGACGAGCATATCCCTGAAATACAAAAATCATTTAGTCAGTTGTTCTTTATAAAAAACGTAATATCAAAGTATAGGTATTTTTTATGCTTACATTTACCATTATCTATACCAAATTTATTAACCTTTGGGATATATATTGTTTAAACCGATTTAATTAGAAGTAAAAAGGTTCAATCATCTCTAATAACGGGTTAGCATCTACTAATTATTGCCTGCCGACTACGGGTTAGCAGCCTAATCGATCCGGTGTCGATGACCCTAGTTCAAGCTGGAGTCCCCCCCACCGAAACGCAACCGCAATTGATTGCATATCCTATATATGCGAATATAAGCAATACTCGATATTCAACCGGGGCGCTGGGTTTATTTACATCAATTGATTGATTCACGATTCGTTCGTTTACCTCTGGCAAACCTGATGCCGCCATCGAATGGGTGGTTGTGCGGCATCGCATGTTGGCTCAGTGGGTCACTCGTCGACGATTTGGTCTTGAACCGCAGATCAAGTGAACACAAAAGCCAATTGAAATTAGAATCCATCGGAGCGTTGGCAAATTGCATAACATTTGCACCAGGGCCTGCAGGCCATCCCGGGCACAGTTGCAGTGTATGCTCTGTGCTCTGTGCTAGATTGATAGATGGACGCCCGGTCTCGGCTAATCTCGGTCAGTGTCGCTAATTAAAAGGTTTAAGGTTGAAATTAGCATATGAAGCAATGGCCATTTCCCCCGTCATCGGCCACGGGGGCACTACTCATCCCGTACAGCAGAGATGTACATACACCTGCGTGTTCAGTGTCCATGAGAGTGAAATCCATACATGACGTGAACAAAAACCAGCCCCCAAGCTCCTATTCTCCAAAATGGGTAAATGCAAAGGGGGGCGATGGGAGGCGGAGCCCGGGCACATTAGATGGCATCGCATGCCGCCAATTACCCGCATAATCTTGTAATACTAACCCAAACCAAATGCCTCCCCGCACACTGAAGGGCCAATTTGGGCTTCGGTTACGCCTCGCAGCGCTTTAATTCCCCTTAAATAGTGCCACACTATGTGGCACGGGGATTACAGCCACCCGAACACGTGTGACTGGAGTAGTTAGTGGCGCCCAATGACGCCATCTCCATTACACTTGAATGGCCAGGCTTAACAGCTGAGTTATGAGAGCCGCTGACAGCCGCCCCTCAAAGGGCGGCGATTTCGTTTCGCGAAGCGCAGCGAATCTGTCTCTATTTTGGATTCTCCCGAGAGCCACTTGGCAGCGAGCCAGTGGATCCATGCGAGTGTGTCCGTCGCCGGTCCGAGCAATTGTTTTGTGAAATTAAATTAAATTGATTGAATTTAGACGCTATTCGGGCAGAGGTCAATGCGGAGGTGCATGTGGGGTAGCCGTTGTGCACGGGAAAACAAATATATGCGAAATGGCAAAATATTGTCTTAATTAATACAAAGCCTATGATTAATGGGTTATGATTGTGAATCTGAAACAGGGGCTAGGCAATGCATTTGTTTAAGTAGAGAAAAAAAAATTCTAGATTTAGCCACTTAATTGCAATTATTTGCCTAATGTACAGGTGCAGGCAGAGATTAGGAGAAGAAATTTAGCAGACTCATGAGTCAGGGCTTTAAGCACCACTGTACATAAATATAACAGACTTTAAACATTGCAACTAATTTTTAAAAATTATTTTTCTAGCAGGAAATGAGAATTTTATTAATATTTTATAATTTTAACTATGTTATCTTAGCATAGTTTATATAAGCTTTAAATAGAATAAATCATTCTTAGATGCAGAGAAAATTATGAATATGAATTGAATATATATAGTATAAATAGATAGTGTATAGAGAGTATAGTTATATAGCCTTTATAGAATTTCACTCTGTTCTATTATGTTATGGGGTTAAAAGCAGACAGCACATAGTTCGAGGTTATTTTTATTATTTATTCACCTTTAGATATTAAATGCTGCAGAGCACATATTAGTTTTTATTGAAAAATCATATATATAGAAATATTTTCCAGGGAAACTTAACGATTTTCTCCGTGTAGACCTGCCACCGCGGCGCTTTTATTATGGCTAGAACCCAGTGATAATGACACACAAATTCTGAACTGAACAATCTGCTTTGTGGCCGTTCCTGTTGATTAACCGCGATATAATGGCAATTTAATGAAACGATTGAGGTTAATGGGTCAAATCAGAGCAGGTATCTGTTGGGAAATCCAGATATTTCCTGTCCCAAGATCAGCATTGCATAAATCTTAGATCGAGATAAGTAGACCCATCCCCGGGGGCACTCATTGAAGCGCCGCTGCCGCCCGCTGATGTTGCTACAGCCTAATGTTGCTAGTTGCTGCTGCTCATGTTGCTGCTGCTGCTGCTGCGGCGACTGATGCTACTGTTAATGTCGCTAGTTGCCGCTGTCGCCACTCAATTGCTTGTCGCGCGCCGTGATTGCGCATCCCCATGCGGCCGCTTTCAGTTGGCAATGCGAGCGCGACTCGGCCGCTGTTCTGTTCCGTCCAGTCTCTGGTCCGTGATCTCCAGCCTCCCATCGCTGGTCTCCGAAATCCGGCCTCCGGCTGCCATTCTCCGGCTCTCCATTCTCGGTTTAGATTACGTCCCGTTCGGTTCGCCAAACTGCGTCGCGCGAAAATTGCGTTTAATTAAAGTATAAAGGCCAGCGAGCTCCTCAATTACGGCAGCTCGTGGGATGAGTCGCCACAGCCAGCTAAAGCTAGCGATGCCCTCGGTGCACGGGTCTACGGCTTCAGTTTCGCATCCGCATCCTCATCCGTCCAAGGAACGGAGCGTTAAGCTGGGTCTAGGCGTTAACCAGCGGACGGGTCGGGTGCAGTGGTGCCCCGGCTTGACCTGTTGCAAACTTCTTCTATTGCTTCCAGTGGTGATGTTGCCTCTGACTCTGGTGCTCATCCTGATTATGCGGCTGGACGGAATGCTGGAGGCTCTGCAGCTGAACGAGCAGAAAATGCGCGAGCGTCGAGAGTCCGCTGCGAAGGTTCCCAGCCATTTGGAGAATTACGAGGCCTTTCAGTCGGAGGGCAGCACGTACAATGACCTGATCAACGAGGAGTTTTTGCTGCCGGCGGGAAAGCTTTCCCATAATGAACTCATGGCCGCGGGACGCGATCGACGATGTCAGCCCTATCGGTATGCAAATGGCGAGACTCTGGAGCTGGAGGAGCGCAGCACGCTGATGAAGGACTCACGCACCTCCTTCTTGCCGCAGGGCATTCCGCGCGAATGTCTCGGCATTGACCTGGACATCAAGCCCCTGGGCAGCAGTCCCGACGTGCCACAAAAGAAGCGCTTCCAAGACGAGGCTGCCTACTCGCTGGAGCGCAGCAGGCAGCATAGGGAAAGGCGCGGAGCAGAAGGCCAGTCCGACGAGGCCCATCCAGAGCAGGCGGCACAACTGAATGAGGCTACTGCCGCACTTCAAAGCTTCTGGAACGAGGAGGGCACTCGCGAGGGCATCCGCATGGCACAGGCCATGACCATGAAGCGATATATGGACAAAAAAGTGGATCCCTGCGTAGACTTTTACAAATACGCCTGTGGAAATTGGGAGAAATTGCATCCGATACCCAAGGACAAGGCTGGCTTTGACACCTTTGAAATGCTGCGCGAAAGCCTTGACTTGGTGCTGCGCAATCTCCTGGAGAAAAATGATTCGCCTGCTCAAGCGGCTGAGCCGAGAAAAAGTCGCGTTCGGAACACGCTGAAGCTCAACGAGCAGGGTGAGGGCGAGGATGAGGCGGACCAGACGGCGGAGCTGCTGATAGAACGTCTAAAGCGGCACATCGTCAGCCACAGGCAGTTGCTCAATCGCGTTCTCGTGCGGTACAAGCGATTCAGCAATGGAACTAAAAGGAAACGTCTCATCGATACCAACCGGGAGAAGACCAAAGAGGAGGAAGCTGCTGCACCCACTGTCTCGGCAAAGGAGAGGACCAGTGACAAATCGGATACCGAGGAACCAACAAAGCATGCAGCGTCCACCAACAACATGCTCCAGCCCCAGCATGACGCCCAGCTGAAGGCCAAGAATCTGTACCGCTCCTGCGTAAATAGCAAGCTTCTGGCCAAGCGGGGCCTGGAGCCACTCCACACGCTCATCCGGGACCTGGGGGGCTGGCCCGTACTGGACCAGAATTGGAACGATGCCAACTTCAACTGGCAGACCCTGGCCGCCACTCTGCGGCGCTACAACAACGACATCCTCATCGTTCAGTGGGTGGGGGCGGACATCAAGAACTCTGAGGAGAATATCGTGCAGTTTGACCAGACGGGTCTGGGTCTACCCACTAGAGAGTATTTCCTGCAGCCGAGCAACAACAAATACCTGCAGGCCTACCAGCGCTACATGTCAGAGGTGATGCACAAGATGGGTGCCTCCAAGTCAGACGCTCAACGGGTGGCCGCCGAGCTGGTGGCCTTTGAGACGCAGCTAGCGGGAATAACAGCGCCGGCGGAGCAGCGGCTCAACGTGACCAAGGTAAGCGAATCAATTGGGTAAGCGAGACAATCCTTATTGTTCCCCTCTGCAGCTTTACAAACGAATGACGCTGGACCACCTGCAATCGTTGGTACCGGAGATCAAGTGGCTAACCTACCTGCAGCACCTGCAAGAACGTGAGGTCAGCGGTGCCGAAGAGGTGGTTATCTACGCGGTGGAGTACATGGGCAAGTTGGTAACCCTGCTGGAGGAGACAGAATCCCGCACCGTGGCCAACTACATGATGTGGCGCTTCGTACGGCACCGCATCAACAACGTCGACGATCGTTTTGACGACATCAAGCAGCACTTTTACCATGCCCTGTTTGGTCGAGAGGAGAGTCCGCAGCGCTGGAAGGTGTGCATCGCCCAGGTGAACACCAACATGGGCATGGCGGTGGGCTCGATGTTTGTCAGTCGCTACTTCGACAACAACAGCAAGCGGGACACCCTGCGGATGACGCACGATTTGCAGCAGGCTTTCCGGGATATACTCAAAACCACCGACTGGCTGGATGCAACCACCAAGCAGTTGGCCGAGGAGAAAGTCAACGCCATGTCCCTGAAAATTGGCTATCCAGACTTTATCCTCAATCCGAGTGAGCTTAATAGCAAGTACTCGGGCATAGATATCCATCCGGAAAAATACTTTGAGAACACACTTAATGTCCTCCTCCACACGGCCAAAACGGAGCAGTCTAAGCTGCTCGAACGGGTCAACAAAACCAACTGGCAGACGGCGCCGGCCATTGTAAATGCCTACTATAGCCGCAACAAGAATCAAATAATGTTTCCCGCCGGAATCCTGCAGCCGCCCTTCTACCACCGCCACTTCCCCAAATCGCTGAATTTTGGCGGCATTGGCGTGGTCATTGGCCACGAGTTGACCCATGGATTTGATGACAAGGGACGACTCTTTGACTGCAACGGCAACATCCACAAGTGGTGGACAGATTACTCAATCCGGGGATTTGACGAACGCGCCCGCTGCATTATTGCCCAGTACAGCAATTACACGGTGGAAGAAGTGGGAATCGTTCTCAACGGCGAGAGCACGCAAGGTAATTATTAATCAAGGATTATTACAGCATTCTATACATTAAAATCCTTCAGAAAATTACTCAGTCATAATGATATAAATTTTTACTATTAATTTCTAGGCGAGAATATCGCAGATAATGGTGGCCTGCGTCAGGCTTTCCATGCCTACCAGCGTTGGATGACGGAACACCCCAACGAGGTTCAGGACGAGGTTCTGCCGGGCCTCAATATGACCGGGCCGCAGCTCTTTTTCCTCAATTTTGGCCAGGTGTGGTGTGGAGCCATGCGGCCTGAGGCCATACGGAACAAGCTGAACACGGCTATCCACAGTCCGGGTCGCTTTCGGGTGATTGGAACGCTATCGAACTCCGTGGACTTTGCACGGGAGTTTCGCTGTCCCGTGGGCTCGCCGATGAACCCCTCAAAGAAGTGCAGCGTGTGGTAGATGCTGAAAGTGTTACCCAGCCTATAGCCTAAGAGTATTATTGCGCCACACAATCCTAGACCAAAGACCGGAGACATACCAGTTGGTGAGTGGCGCATCCATCCCCCAAACCAATTGCGATCCCAACCCCTGTGGCATCTCCCTGGCGAGGCTCTAATTGCTCCACTTCGGGCGTCACTTAGCGAAGAAAGTGATGGGTGTTGCGGGTGTGCAGGCAGCTCCTTGTGCTGTGTTGCCAACAACGACATCGCACTTCAATTGGGCGCCTGGCACCCACTTAATTAATGGTGATTTATGCCCAGCAGTTGCTTCGGTTTCTAGATGGGGGATAAACTTCTCCAATTGTCTTTCCAATGAAACTGCAATTGGTGCGTGACACTTGGAATGCCACCGGGGTTGGAGTGCAGTTAACCATATATGTACATAGCTTATCTTTTCCCCCCAAAGAACACAATTAACGCTTCCATCTTGATGTTGCAGTTTTCAATTGACAGAACGGCTGATTGACAAAAATGCCCGAGGATCGAATGGGATGTCTCCCCTAACAACAACAAAGAATATGTGCCAAAAATTAATAACTTGCTACTTTATATATATATTTTTCATAGCCATTAACTATTTATATATTTAATATGTAACTTGCAATAGTTTAGTTTACAATGCAATTTATGTTTGTGATAATTCTAATTAAATGTAAACTACCAAAGTTTGTTTTTCTTTACGAATGATTGCCGAACACTGGCAGCTTCCAAGTTCAAAACAAATATTTTTGGAAACTTTTTGAGTGGAATTTGTGAGGCAATTATGAGTGGCCGCCCATTCAGTTTGAAACGTGCGCTCGGCGACTAAGGAACTTCAAAGAAATCGCGCTAGTGGGTGATCCAAAAATATACCTATAAATTTATATATATCCATCGGCTGTCGAGGGGAAATGAAAGATTCCCATTCCCGAAACCCGAATAAATGAGGACAATGCAGTTCTTCTGTCTTCTACCGATTTTCCTATGCCTGCATGGAGTGCAGGCCCAGTTTTATGGCGGCAGCTCCTTCGGCTCGGCCAGTGGCCAGGCCATTCGCCTTGGTGAGTAAAAGAGCTCGAAGAGCTCTCGGCAGCTTCCTCTCCGGAATTTATTCGACTCAAACAAAGCACTCAGGCCTTATCACCGACGATGCCACCGATAGAATCCGTCAGACCTTCGAGCATGCCATATCCGTGGTCAACAATGAGTTGGGCATTCCCTTGGCGGGCGAAACAGAGCAGGTGGCCTATGGAAACTCGGTGCAGGCCTTCGCCCAGCTCTGCAGGCTGATGCAGGTGGGAGACAACGCTGAAAAAGTAATTAAAGAATTTCCTAATTAACACCCCTTTTAAGGGCGGAGTGGGCGCCGTATTTGGGCCCTCTGCCAAGCACACAGCCGCACATCTGCTGAATGCCTGCGACTCCAAGGACATTCCCTTCATATACCCGCATCTCTCTTGGGGTGCCCATGCCGATGGCTTCAACCTGCACCCGAATCCGGAGGATATAGCCCATGCCCTCTATGACATTATCAACCAGTTTGATTGGTCTCGTTTCATATTCTGCTATGAGTCCGGTAGGTAGTTCCCCAAAGGGCATTAGGAGTTATATTTAATTTGCAACTTTTCACTTTAGCTGAGTATCTGAACATATTGGACCACCTTATGACCTTTTATGGCATCAAGGGGCCCGTCATCAAGGTAATGCGCTATGATCTCAATCTGAACGGCAACTACAAGTCGGTGTTGCGTCGAATTCGTAAATCAGAGGACAGCCGCATCGTTGTTGTGGGATCCACAGAGGGAGTGGCCGAGCTGCTGCGACAGGCCCAACAAGTGGGAATCATGAACGAGGACTATACCTACATCATCGGCAATTTGGATCTGCACACCTTTGAGCTAGAGGAGTACAAGTACAGTGAAGCTAACATCACAGGAATACGAATGTTCTCACCAGATCAGGAGGAGGTGCGAGATCTGGTAGAGAAGCTGCACCAAGAACTGGGCGAGAGTGAACCCACCAATAATGGTATGTAGACTTCAGTTTACAGGAACCTGAAGAGTTCCTTGGAAAATATTCAATTTTTTTTATATTATTTTCTTGCTGGAGGCTCCTCATCGATCACCATGTCCATGGCCCTCACCTACGATGCTGTGCGAGTCATTGCGGAGACAACCAAGCATCTTCCCTATCAACCCCAAATGCTCAACTGCTCCGAGCGCCATGATAATGTTCAGCGCGATGGTTCCACCTTCAGGAATTATATGAGATCTGTAGGTTAACTCCTAAATTTTAATAATATTTTAATAGTATAAAGATTTTGGATATTGATTGCAGTTGGAAATAAAGGAGAAAACTATCACAGGCCGCATATACTTTGAGGGCAATGTGCGCAAGGGATTCATATTTGATGTCATTGAGTTGCAAACGAGTGGACTGGTCAAGGTCGGCACCTGGGAAGATGGCAAAGACTTTGAGTTCCAACGGCCACCCCAAGTGATCAACTTGAATGACATCGATGACGGATCGCTGGTCAATAAAACCTTCAAGGTTTTAATTTCTGTTGCCGTGAGTTGTTCTGACCTAAAACTAACTTGGCAAATACCTGAAAAAACCCAAAATTTCAGACCAAGCCATATGCCAGTCTGGTGGAGAGCATAGACACACTTATTGGTAACAATCAGTACCAGGGCTATGGTGTGGATCTAATCAAGGAGTTGGCCGACAAGCTGGGCTTTAACTTTACATTTCACGATGGCGGCAATGACTACGGATCCTTCAATAAGACCACAAATACCACCACTGGAATGCTCAAGGAAATTGTTGAAGGGGTGAGTTGGACACAACATCAAATGGCCACCCACTGACAAAGTTTTTCACAACAGCGAGCTGATTTGGCCATCACTGATCTCACCATTACCTCGGAACGGGAGGAAGTCATCGATTTTTCCATACCATTTATGAATCTGGGTGGGCTTTTGAAATCTAAAGAAATAGTTTCGCAATATTTATATATATACTTTTATTCCCAGGCATAGCAATTTTGTATGTGAAACCCCAAAAGGCTCCGCCAGCTCTCTTCTCCTTCATGGATCCCTTTTCATCGGAAGTCTGGCTTTACCTGGGCATAGCCTATGTGGGCGTTTCGCTTTGTTTCTTTATTTTGGGGCGACTTTCGCCCACCGAGTGGGATAACCCATATCCCTGTATCGAGGAGCCCGAAGAGCTGGAGAATCAATTTACCATTAACAATTCTCTATGGTTCACCACGGGAGCTTTACTGCAGCAAGGATCGGAAATTGCTCCAAAGTAGATACTTCTAATCAACATAATCAACATAATCTCTAATCTCTTTTCTTAGAGCCCTAAGTACCCGCACAATCTCCGCTATTTGGTGGTTCTTCACCCTCATCATGGTATCCTCCTACACGGCCAATCTGGCTGCCTTTTTGACCATTGAAAATCCTACAAGTCCCATTAACAGCGTTGAGGATTTGGCCGATAATAAGGATGACGTTCAGTATGGAGCAAAGCGCACAGGATCAACAAGGAATTTCTTTCTGGTAAACAGATCCACTTAAAGCTCTTGACATTAGGTGACTGAATTCCTATTCCTATAGACATCAGAAGATCCCATTTATATGAAAATGAACGAGTACATGGTTGCCCATCCAGAGATGCTGATGGACAACAATCAAGATGGAGTGGATAAGGTCAAGGCTGGCACCAAGTATGCCTTTCTCATGGAGTCCACCTCGATCGAATTCAATACGGTGCGAGAGTGTAATCTGACCAAAGTGGGTGATGCTTTGGATGAAAAGGGTTACGGCATAGCCATGGTGAAAAGTGCGTATCAGTAAAAACTTAACCAGTAACCTGTAATATTTAATTTATGTTCCTCCAGATTGGCCATATCGCGACAAGTTCAACAACGCCCTGTTAGAGTTGCAGGAGCAAGGTGTCCTGGCCAGACTGAAGAACAAATGGTGGAACGAGGTTGGAGCAGGAGTTTGTAGTGTAAGTATCTTAAGGATATTCAGTAATAAGCAAGTAATAAAGCTGCTTCTTTAGGCGAAAAGCGAATCCGATGGCCCCTCAGAGCTCGGCGTGGACAATCTCAGTGGCATCTACGCTGTCCTGGCCGTCGGCTCCGTCATCTCGATAATCGTCGCCATTCTGTGCTGGTGCTTCTTTGTGTTCAAGAAAGCCAAGTTCTATGCGGTAAATATCATACAAAAACTTTGTTTTCTTTGAGATTTATAAAAGGAATCTCAATTAGGTTCCCTTTTGTGATGCTCTGGTTGAGGAATTCAAAATTGTCATCCGCTTTTCGGAAAATGAACGAGCCCTGAAGAGCGCCCAGTCCATATATTCCCAAAGCCGCAATTCATCGCAGTCGATTGACTCGCTGCAAACTGATTCTGAGGAGAACGAACAACCTGAGGACTAATTTTGAGATATTTCCATGGTATTTTGAATATTCTCTCAAACTTATTTAAAGCTTTTCGTAAACTTTCACTCGAAATATTTTCCAAATTGACATTTTGGAAGCATCCCTCAGTGGCGGCTTTTTACTCAAAGTGCTCGGTTGTGTGGCGATCGCAGATTGTTTTATTTCTCTAAACTAATATGTATATATAAATTCCTATATATGTGTTCAAAATAAACTCTAGATAAAATGCCTTTCAATCAATTTAAATTGGTTTTTCTCATTATTTGCATTAAAATTTCGGTGAAAAACGCTCAATATGACAACTTTGGCGGCTACGACAAGTTCCAAAATATGGGAAGTGTGCCAATTGGTAAGTGATTTTGAAAAACCCAAAAAAGAAAAATCTCAAATGGAAAATGTGTGTCGCGGGCAAAGTTTTTTTTATGCAGTTCCAAACAAACTGTTTTCAACGCGCGATTTATTTTTAATTTCTCATAAAGGGAACAAGCTATTCGTTCCATCAACGCCGAAAGCTCATAAAACGTTTTTAGTATTTGTTTGTTTGTTTGGGTTTTCCGATTGAATGGGACGGCGATTAGGTCAAGTTGTTGTTTATAAACAAACCGGCAAGAGCGAAATGGCGGCGGCACTGAGTAAATATGCGAGAATTTCTCAATTTCAGGCCTCCTCACCGACCAGAACACGGACCAAATGAACATTGTTTTCGACCATGCCATTGATGTGGCTAACCAGGAGGTGGGCACTGCGTTGACATCCCTCAAGGCTGAGGTCAACTATGGGGATGCCTATCAGAGCTACGGACGACTGTGCAGAATGCTAGAGGTAGAACACAAATATGTTTTAATTTATAATAACTATAAGATATAAGAATTTTTAAAGCAACATCTTTTCTTAACTAGTTAAAGTTGGATATTTCATGATTTTTAAACTAAATATTATTTAGTAAATATATCTTGTTTAATTTTTATTTAAAGACCGGCATAGCTGGCGTATTTGGACCCTCATCACGGCACACTGCCGTCCACCTGATGTCCATATGCGATGCCATGGACATACCGCACATTTACTCCTACATGAGCGAGTATGCCGAGGGATTCAATCTGCATCCGCATCCGGCCGACCTGGCCAAGGCCCTGTATAGCCTCATTACTGAGTTCAACTGGACGCGCTTTATTTTCCTCTACGAATCCGGTGAGAAGCCATTGTCCAGGTTGTGAATAGAACCCTCAATAACCCAGTATCTCGCTCGCAGCCGATTACCTCAACATATTGAACGAGCTGACGACGATGTTCGGTATGAATGGACCAGTGGTCACGGTGTTGCGATACGATATGCAGCTGAATGGCAACTACAAGCAGATCCTTCGCCGGGTACGGAAGTCCGTGGATAACCGGATTGTGGTCGTCGGATCAAGTGAAACGATGCCGGAATTTCTGAACCAGGCCCAGCAGGTGGGAATTATCAATGAAGACTACAAGTACATCATTGGCAACCTGGACTTTCATTCCTTCGATTTGGAGGAGTACAAGTACAGTGAGGCCAACATCACCGGTTTGCGCCTCTTCTCGCCGGAAAAGCTGGCTGTCAAGGAGCTGCTCATGAAACTGGGCTATCCCACCGACCAAGATGAGTTCCGAAATGGTGAGCAAAACTCAATTTATAAACCAAAAAATATAAAGTTTTAAATTTAATTAAAAATATTAATTTATAAAGGCTCCTGTCCCATCACCGTGGAAATGGCTTTGACCTACGATGCAGTTCAGCTGTTCGCAGAGACCCTGAAGAACCTTCCCTTCAAGCCTGTGTCCCAGAATTGTTCGCTGCGCACGGAAAGCGTCCGGGATGACGGCTCCTCCTTTAAGAACTACATGCGAACGGTTGGTTGATTCGAATCAAAATGTCCTTTCGAAGCGAATACTCATTTTCTTGATTTGACATCAGCTTCGACTCACAGAACACCTGCTCACTGGGCCCATATACTTTGAGGGAAACATACGCAAAGGATACCATCTGGATGTCATAGAGTTGCAGCCCTCGGGCATTGTCAAAGTGGGCACCTGGGATGAGCAGAGGAATTACAGAGCCCAGCGACTGGCACCCACTACCGCCCAGTTCGACAACATTGACAACTCGCTGGCCAACAAGACCTTCATAATTCTACTCTCGGTGCCGGTAGGTAGCCCCAGCCACCAAGCAAGCACCAAAGCAATTTTCCCAATCTTGATATAAACGCGTTCCAACTGCAGAACAAACCGTACGCCCAACTGGTGGAGACCTACAAACAGCTGGAGGGCAATAGTCAGTACGAGGGCTATGGCGTGGATCTAATCAAGGAGCTGGCCGACAAACTGGGATTTAACTTCACCTTCGTGAACGGCGGCAATGATTATGGGTCATACAATAAGAGCTCGAATGAATCCACCGGCATGTTGAGGGAGATTATGATGGGGGTGGGTGAGGAAAGCGAAACAAGGAAGCCCAGTTAATTACCCATTCACCTTGCAGCGCGCTGACTTGGCCATCACGGACTTGACCATTACCTCGGAGCGCGAAGAGGCCATAGATTTCACCATTCCGTTTATGAATCTAGGTATTAGGGAACATTTGCTGTCGATGTTTAAGGATTTATTTTACTTAATATTTTAGGCATTGCCATTCTGTATCTTAAGCCTCAGAAAGCCACTCCAGAGCTCTTCACCTTCATGGATCCCTTCTCGGAGGAGGTGTGGTGGTTCCTGGGCTTCTCATTTCTGGGCGTTGCGATGAGCTTCTTTATATTGGGTCGCTTGTCCCCAAGCGAATGGGATAATCCGTATCCGTGCATTGAGGAACCCGAGGAGCTGGAAAATCAGTTTACCATAGGCAACTCCATTTGGTTTACAACCGGAGCGTTGCTTCAGCAGGGATCTGAGATTGGGCCAAAGTATGCAGAATTCTTTTTCAAACTATTTCAAACTTAATCTTGATTACAGAGCCCTATCCACGCGCACTGTGGCTAGCTTCTGGTGGTTCTTCACCCTGATTGTGGTGTCCTCGTACACTGCCAACTTGGCTGCCTTCTTGACCATCGAGAAGCCTCAGAGTCTGATCAATAGCGTTGACGATCTGGCTGACAACAAGGATGGCGTGGTCTACGGCGCCAAACGAACCGGATCCACTAGAAACTTCTTTTTGGTACTGCCAATAAAGATTATATTTTCGTTATAATATTTGTTTCCTGCCTTTCAGACATCTGAGGATGAACGCTACAAGAAAATGAACAAGTTCATGACCGAGCATCCCGAACACCTCACCGAAGACAACCAGGAGGGCGTGAATAGAGTGAAGACAAACACGCATTACGCTTTCCTTATGGAATCGACTTCCATCGAGTACAATACGAAGCGTGAATGCAATCTAAAGAAGATCGGAGACGCACTGGATGAGAAGGGCTATGGCATAGCCATGCGAAAAAGTATATACTTCTCGAATATCCCATAAAATCATCCATCACTGACCATTCTTTCCTTTTGCTTTCAGATTGGCCACATCGCGACAAGTTCAACAACGCCCTGCTGGAACTCCAAGAACAGGGAGTCCTGGAAAAAATGAAAAACAAATGGTGGAACGAGGTGGGCACCGGCATTTGTGCCACCAAGGAGGATGCACCAGATGCCACGCCCCTGGACATGAATAACCTGGAAGGCGTCTTCTTTGTGCTTCTCGTGGGCAGCTGCTGCGCTCTGCTTTACGGCATTATCAGCTGGGTATTATTCGTGATGAAGAAAGCGCACCATTACCGCGTAAGATTTCAAGCTTGTTTGGTTTGCAAAATCCCTAAGGTCCCAATATCTTGCAGGTGCCGCTACGCGAAGCCCTCAAGGAGGAGTTCCGGTTCGTCATCGATTTCAACAACTATATCCGGGTGCTGAAGAGCTCGGCTTCCATATACTCACGCAGTCGCCAGTCCTCTGTGGCTTCCATGGCCCCAGAATCGCAGGCTGGCGAAAGTTAAGTACTTTGATTACATTTTTTAGTTTTTTACTCATTAAAAGTTTATTACGAAAAATTGGAATGCTTGTTGTTGGTTGGTGAGGGCTTATAGTCGCAAAAAATGCTGTTGTTTATAAAAAATAAATAAGACTAGTTTGAATAATACTCAAATAAACAATATAGCATAAAGTTGTTAAATAAATATTTGATCAATTTTAGAATATTCTTAATTTTTCTAACAGATTTGTTTGAATACATAAAATATATAATATGTATAATAAGAGCGTATATTATTTATATTGCACCTTATATTTGTAGCTTGAAAAATTATGAAAATATCAACAATATCGCTGTATGCATTGACTATCCCTCATAACCAGCACCTCTTTTTCAACAGTTTTGTCTGTGTATCGTGTCAAGTGGAGTGAATTATTAAATAAAAAAACATCAACAAATACTCCTTGTGAGATCGAAAATTATGTCCAGTGCTTGGCACGCCACAGCAGGCAATGAATGTGATTATCCACATCCGCCGGTGGCAAGGATTTGCCTGCACTATGTGTGGGTGTGCTGACGGCTGAGCAGGAGGCAGAGGACTCTGCCGAATCCACATATCGTGAGATCAGAGAGCGATACCGTCGACCAATCGTGGCGATCAGAGGCACCTTGTCATTGGACAGCGTAATGATGGACTTTATCTGCGAGAAGCATGAAAAGCGATTAATCTTAATCCTTATAGACAGACCATATAGACTTACCTCGTTTTCATAGGGCCGGAAAACACTTATAGGTCGCAGGTTCTGTAGCTCGGCCACGATCAAGCAACCCCATGTGGTTCCAATATACAGCTCCGTATTGTGAGCCGCCAGAGCCGAGATCTGGCACTTGATCAGATTCACGTGCTCATCGATGGCGATGCTTTGCAGGGACTCTGAACACGGCAACAGCTTGGAGCAGTCCAATTTGTTCTCGATACGCTTGGAGGCAACGCCCCACTGGTATACCATACAGCCGGGATAGAGGCAGCTAAAAACGTGGCTGTCATTGCTGCACATCCGAGCCACCTTGACATCCTCGATCAGATTGGGCTCCTCGCTATGACACAGCGCCTGGTGACCGGACACTCCGGTCTCGTTGAGCGGAAAAACATTTATCTTGCCGGCTATTTCGCCGCACCACAGCTCATAGGTGCTATAAAGAGATTAATAGATATCACAGAGAGCTCAGGAAATGAAGGAGTGGCCACTTACCCATCCACAAAGACAGAGCAGGCGGCGTGCAACACAAAACCGGAACAGATCTCCGTGAGCACGAATGAGCCCTCGGCAAAGGCGCAATTGCTGGGCATCTGTGTGGCGTCTACCAGAAACACGCGACCATTGTGCGTGCCCACAGCCACGCGGGCAATCTTCTCCATGTGAACCAGACTTATCACAGCTGACTTGATGGCCGGATCGAGCATGTAGGAGAACAAGTGGGCATAGCTGGAGGTGCTATACGCATGCAAGTTGCCGGAAACGTCGCCCATCCAAATAGCATCGCCCACCAAGCAGCAGCACAACATGTTGACTTTCGGCAAACGTTGCGCAGACCGGGCCCGAGAATGGGCTCCATTCTCTGGCGTTTTGGGCGGAGCCACTTGTGGCTGCGGCGAACAACTAATGCTGCTGCACTGCAGCAGGCTGCCCGACGGCGAGCAGTCCAGAATATCGATACGGGAGCCAAAGGAGGGTAGCCACAGCTCCAGGGCAGATCGTTCCTCATCGCCCGAACCGGCCACCAGCGAACGAAAGACTCCACACACGATCTTCTCAGTATGCGGCAAAGCAACCACATCCAGCAGGTGTATGCACTCCGGGGCACTGAGTATGGACACAATCTGACTCGCCGTGGGTCGGCGTCGTGGCTGCTCGTGCCAACAAAGCACCATCAGATCGAGGCAGCAGGTGGGAAATTGCGTCTCTCGCTGTGTCAGTGCCGGGCGGCTGCCCTCCAAAATGCACTCCTTGATGGACTCGTGACCCTCGAACGGTTGTCGCAGGCTAATATTCTCATAGATGAACATGCCAAAGGAGAAGCAGTCCACCTTCTCAGTGTACTCCTCCTCGCCATTGTAACGTATTATTTCCGGAGCCATGAAGCCCTCAGTGCCTCCGAAACCCTTCGATCCGCTGGGAGCCGTTTGCCTGCTAATGCCGTAGTCCGCTATCTTGATGTGCACATGATTCCGTGGACTGTCCTCCGTGTGCGGCTGCGGTAACTCCCAAACCAACACGTTCTCCGACTTCAGATCGCGGTATATGATCCTCCTGCGATGTAGATACTCGATGGCTCGGGCTGCCTGCAGAACGAGGGTTTGGAACGTATGCGGACCCATGTGAGCTCCACTGCGTCGATATTGCCGCAGCAAGGCATCCAGACCGCCCAGAGGAGCGAGTTCCAAGACCAGAGCCAACGGCTTAATGCAGATCCCCACCAGGGGCACAATATTGGGATGCTTGAGTGTCAGCAGCACGGCCAACTCCTGGCGAGCAGTGCAATAGGCCTTGCAAGAGTGCTGCAACGGATCACGATCCCATTTGCCCAAGGCCACCTTGTAGGCCATTAGGGCACTCTGGAAATTAAAGGAATATATATCAATATTTTCTCACATCCCCATGAGACATTATTCTACTCCCCCGCAATTATTCTACTCACCTCCTTGGCCCGGGCTCCTGGTGGCACTGGCTGAAGCATTTTCATGGCCACCGGCTTAAAGGATCTGGCGCCTCTAATCTTACAGCTCGCCTTGAAGACGAAACCGAAGGCTCCGCGACCCAGTAGAGATCCCTTGATGATGCACTCCGTGGGAATGGTATGCTTATCGGGTATATCGGCAAATATGACATCCGGAGCTAGCTGGGCCATCGACTGTTCCAGGTGCACGGGACAGCTGAGCTTGCTCTGGTTGTAAACAGACAAGATGCACTCCTCGATCATCCAGGCGTAGCAGACATTGGAATTATCTGGCAAGGGATAGCCCGGGTGTCCATCTACCGAAGTATTGCGTGAGGAACCGGCCGAGTCAGGTCCCACGCCCGAGTCTGCATCCGAGCCAGCGCCGAGGGAATCCTCAGACCGGCGCTCCCGCCGGGCTGTAGCGTTCAGATAGGCGGAAAATACATTAAGAGCGCCATCCTCACCGGGGTCACCAACGCCATGCAGGAAATACGCGCCTGCCCCGCGCCTACTACTCCGACTTGGCCGATTGCATCCAATGGGTGGCATTTCTCGATCCGCAGGCTCGTTGCTGTTCTGCAGTTGCAATTTCCACAGGCAGCGCGGGCACAGCACCAGGCGGGTGATCAGGAAACGCCCCTCGGAGGTGTGCACGAACCGAGTGCCCAGCGAGGGATACCAATCCTCCAGCAGCAAGTCAATGTGGTCCACGGCCAGGGCCAAGAGCTTGGCTACTTGCGACATCTGTGGTTGCAACTCGGCCAGCAACTGACGTTCTCGATTGTCCACTTCTTGCGATATGCTCACCTGGAGCAGGGGAAAGTAAACCTCCAAAATGCTGGAAGAGGTCAGATTAACGTCGCTCCAAATTCCATCCAGCTTCAGCTTGAAGCGATTGCCATTCGTGCGGAAAGGCTGCGTGCGCTCCGAGCTCTGAAAGGGTACTTCCCAAATTCGGAATATTAGGATGGGTCCATAATAAAGGGCAAAGCCAGTCTGCCACAGATTCCACTGGGTGTCCTGCTCCAAGGAAGTGCGCAAATCAAAGTCCACAAATTTCTAAAATGTTAAATATAATATAAGGAACATAATAATAAAGATTGTTGTATTTTTCCAACTCACATCTTGGGTAGTCACATAGACACCTCGGATCGCCTCAATGATCTGCTCATCAGCCAGAATTCGTGTTATCAGGCGGGACCAGAATCCGGAGGGAAAATAGGTCATCAAAAGAACACGCCTCAGGCCTTGGACAACCGCAGCAGAGGCCGCAGAAGATGGAGAAGTCCGAGTTGAGATCGGCTCATAGATCAAGTTATTGAGATTCACTTCCTGCGAGACGGAGCAACCCAAATTACGACCACGGGAGCGCTGTGACAACTTCACTGTGGTGCCTGCGTTGGGCGTGGTGGCCTCTTGTAGTGGCAGCAGTGAGGGGATGAGCAATGTTCGCGAGTCCCAGGTGAGGGCAACCTCAAACTTGTTCAGTAAACTGACAATGTAGCTGGAGGAATTTAAAAGAATATTCAGAATAATCAAGATTTTACAATAAATCAAATAAAACCTACCTGCGATTGGTATTCCCCTGAACCTGGGCACTCCGAAACAGAAGCTGCAGGTCATCCAACTTCATTACGCCCGTCGGAGCAAATGGATTTATCTCACGCACGGTGACCACATGGGCGAGCATATCGCAAAGCCACTGCGGATCGAGGAAATAGTAGTCCCTGAGCGTGGCATCATCGTAGTGCAACAGAACCCCATTTTCGTGGCACCAGGTGGTTGCCTGTTGCAGCTCGGCGGCATCCCGAAAGCTCTTGTAGTTGTGCAGCCGCATTTGTTCGGTGACCAGGCGTCGATACTGCTCACCATCGAGGACAGGATCTCGGCCTGCAGCGCGCAGATTGCAGGCAATTACGTTCACAATATCCTCCAGGGCGATGTAGCTGGCGGGAATCTTTTGAAGCAGCATGGGCTCCTTTGAGCCCGGCGATCGCAGCTGCATGGCTGTGTCATAGATGATGTTGGCCAGCAAGTGGATATTGTGCAGGGTCCGGCAACTGATTTCTATGGAGTCAATCACCCGCGGTAGCCCAATCTTCTCCGCATCCGGAATGGCAATGAACTTCTCCCGTATTAGCTGCTGCAGCTGCTCGGCCTTCTGCGGAGATATGGACTCGCCCACCGCATCAAAGTGGGTGCCGACAATAATAACGGGAGAGTTGGGGGCCCTCGCCTGGATATTGCCCAGCCACTGCAGCAGCTCGGCCAGACCCTTGTGGCCGTCGCTGATGCGCCAGAGCACCAGATACAGACTCCGCTTGGACAGAAAGTACTGGTGGGTGGCGTAGTACTCCTTCTGGCCGCCAAAGTCCCAGGTTCGGAACACCACCGGGCCATGGGAGCCGGGTGCTCGCTTTCGCTTCTCACATATCCAGGTGCCGATGTCAACGCCCACCGTAGATATATTCGCGGCGGATGCGGACGAGTTTCGCTGCGACCGGGATGTACTGCGTGCGTGGCCCATTCTCTTGGCCCAATGGTTCTCACTGGCGCGAGATCGGTGCGAACTAGAGCCTGAGCCGGATCCAGCTCCCTGGCGCAGCAGATCGAGCAGAGTGCTCTTGCCAATGCCAGCCACGCCCACCACCATCAGCTTCATCCGAGCGTACGGCTGGGCATCCTCGTAAATGGACTTAAGATAGCCCACGATGTCCATAGTCTTGTGCTTTTTGCTCTCGATCATCGAACGCAGGGGCTCTTGCAAGAGGCAGCCGCGTGTGTTCAGGTTCCACAGACGCGACAACAATCCCAGATGTGGCGGCAGCTCCGTGATGTTTACATTTCCGCTGATGTTCAGCACCGACAGACTGCTCAGTTCGTGCAGCGAGGCGGGGATCTCCTTAAGGCAATTGTTGGTCATGTCCAGCATGGAGAGATTGGGGAAGATCACTTTGGACCGGTTCACACCCACCACACTCCAGTCGGCATCCTCGCTCTCGTTGAACAGGGTGGTGGCATCGTCCGTCGACAGCTGGATGCGGGTGAGAAGGTTGTCCGCCAGGATCAGCGTGCGCAGCGATTCCAAGCGCAGATGGCGTCTGTGGCGGCACACGCTCTTCAGTACCGAAGCTCGGAAGGAGCTGGCAGATGAAGAGCTGCCCTTTGAGGACGACGTCTTGTACGCCACCTCTTCCTCCTGCCGACCCTCCGGCAGCTGAACACAGCTATAGCACAGCAGGTGCGGATCCGATTCCGTAATTCGAGGCAAGCTTGGCCAGCACGAAATCTCGTTGTGGCTCAAGTCCAGCTGCTTGAGAGTGGCCGGATAGCTGGTCACGTGTCCCATGGAGCGCAGGCTGTTATAAGACATATTTAGCCGGGTTAAGCTGACTGCCAGGCAGGGCAGTGCAGCCGGAATGCTGGTGAACAGATTGTTCGCTATATTGAGGCTGCTTAGCTGCGAGGAGCTGCCAACGCTTGGGCCAGACCTTCCATCGCCGAAATCCTGGTCGTGCTGCTGCCACTTCAAGTCGTTGTCGGTTATGTCCAGCGAAGCCGACCAGAGATTGCGATGAGTGAGCCGCTGCTGGGTCACATTCCGCGGTTTATTGGACTGAGGCTCCTCAAATGACTGCAGTGTCAGTTTGTCCAGACTCAACAGGGAGCCACTCGTCTGCATGGGCGGCACGGGCAGGTCGCGCAGCAAATTGAAGGCCACATTAAGCTCGCGCAACTTGGGCGCACGCCACAAGTCGAAGGGGAGCTGCTGCAGCTTATTATTCGATACGTCCAGAATGGTGAGTGCGGGCAGGTGAAAGACAGCCGCCGGCAGGCTGGTCAATTGGTTGTCCTGCAGAAAAAGCTCATCCAGAACGGGACATGCATATCCCTTAGCTCCTTGCATCGGAGTCGGCAGCTCGGTGATCTTATTCTGAGCCACATTCAGATACCTAAGGAGCAAGGATACAATTAGCAGGTAATCCGTTGATGTCAAGACATTTACTTACTTGAGACTAACCAGGTGGAACAACTCTGGTGGAATGGCTGTGAGAACATTGTGCGAGAAGTCAATGCGAGTGATGGCAGTCAACGAGACCTCGGTCAGCCTTGGATGCGACTGCAGCTTGGGATTCAACAGCAGCACTCCACTAACTAGCCAGGGAACTCGAACCACCGACAACTGAACACTGGAGCCCAGGCTGTGCCAGTCAATGATGGTCGGCACATTGGGAAACATGGCGCTGTACGATATGTTGCTAGTGGACGGCAGGAACACATTCACTTCCACAGGAGTGGGCAGGCCCTTCTTATTGATTTTGTAGTCGGAGTCCGGGTGGACGCGTCGGGCCAAGAGACGGCTTAGGATGGCCTCATCCCCGCCAGAAATAGCCATTCCGATGGCCGAACCGTTGTCATCGCGAGCTCCATGCTTCAGCAAGAGATCCAACATGGCCAACGACCTTTGCTTGCAGGCCTCGGCAATCGGGACGTTGCTCAGCCCGTAAATCTCCTCGCAGCACTTGGGGTCGTTGTGATCCTCCACTGGCTTGGCGACAATATTCGGATTGGCTCCGTGCTGAAGTAGAGATTGCACCACGTCCAAATGGCCGCCGCGAACTGCGGCCAACAGAGCCGTTTCCCTCGCCGCTCCACACAGCAGATTGACGTTGACCGGACATCGCTGGCATTCCGTCGACTCTTGAGTAGCTTGCTCCTCGGTGCCATCCGATTCGCCGGATATGTGCAGCTTGGACATAATGGCCTGGATGCCAAACGAAATGCGTTTTCTGGTCGGCGTAATGGGAGTGCTCACCGAGCTGGCCGAACTCGAGTCTCCCAAAGTGCGTCGGCAGTGAAGCTGCCACTTGAGCAATACTCCGACCAGCTGCTTATTGCCCAGAATGCTGGCTATATACAGACTAGTCTGACCGGTCACATCGTGGGCGTTGGCGTCGAATGGCAGCCTCCACTCCCACAAGCCCTCCTCGTCGCGATATGTCTGGTAGAGGTAGTCCGGATAGCTGTAGCCAATGAGCAGCTCCAGCAGCTTGATGTGTCCGTTGATGCAGGCCGCATGCAGCGGCAGCCAGCGCTCCACAGTCGGTTGCTGGATCAGTTCCGGGAAGCGGTCCAGCATCAGCCGGGCGATGCCCAAGTGCCCGCTGTGAACGGCAGCGTACAACGGCGAGTATTTGGTGACAGCATGCGAGCGGCCATCGGCCCCGGCGTCCAACAGTCGCTGGGTAATGCTCTCATAGCCAGACTGACACGATCTGGAAATTAATTGTATTAATTGGAGCACTCGTCGTGTCTAATTACTTACATAAAGAGCAGGGTATTAGCTCCCGATGGTGCCATATTGACAATTATCTGCCGTTCCGTTCCCAGCGCCGCCAGCAGAACCCGAACCGTCCGCTCATCTCCGGCGCTAACCGCAGCTCGGAGCTCTCCGTGCTTGATCTGGCGCACTTCCTCCCGCGCGTCTGCAAAGTGAGGGTAATAAATTCATCAAACATATGTCCTGGCCGACACCCTTTCGGTGCTGTTTTTTAATTTCCCACCCCGAACCGAGGACAACTCAATGACCTCATCCACGAAATAGTCGCAGGCCTCCAGGGCAGTTTCGGTGCCAGGCTTGGGCTGTTCCATGCTGAACTTCCAAGACATTATTATGTAACCCAGATCCTAAAGGCCGAGCCAGAACCCAATTGAAAGCTTATGGCATCGGAGAGCCGGAGAAGCGAACCGACCGCGGCGCTGGCAAAAACTGAACTGAGACGAGGTGCAATGGGGAAAATCGATGGCCATTCATTGATGCGTTGCCCGGGCCACGTTTTTTTCTGGTCATTGATCCAAGCCGTATTTTGACGCACTGCGCAAGACGCAACTGAAGAGGCATGGAGCAACTGTTGCACGTGGTCAGGGACTGGCATTGGGTCGGGTGTGTGCCGCTTGTTTTGCAGTATTTGCTTTCGTGTGGGTGTCGAATGGCCCAGTGGTTGCAGCGCACCAGTTGCTTCTTCTCCGTGGGCCAGAGGCCAATTCAAATAAAAAGTTTTGCGCGCCCAATTTTCTAGCACCCATGAAACCGTAGTCACCCTGTGCGTTCACAAGTGGTGGTGTTGTTGAAAAACCAATAACAATTTGGTAAGATTTTAATTGCGCACACTTGAAACCACCTAACCACTTGTAATACTTTCATTAACACTTTCCCTAAACTAAGTACACTTACTAAACAGCCTTTAAAAGCTTTGCAGATTATGTACAGGTATACATTTGGTCCACTTATTACCTTCATCCGAATCACTCATAACGCTTTGTTGTATGTTTCTCACGGAACTTTCAATTTAATCATTATCTGCTGCTCTTTAATTTAACAAATTGCTTAATTGGCTAAAAAAAAACAAGCCTTGTTTTTGATGCAATTTATTTTAACATTTTGCGAAATTTTCACTTTGTTTACATTTTTTCTTAGTGGGCCCAAAGTTTGCAACCATCTTAATCCTATAATTTATCTTTAAATCGATAAATTGCGATTAATTGTAATTATCGTTGTAATTATATACAATTAATAATTATTATATTAATAATAAAGATATCTCAATTTACTACCTCTTTACTGATCATTTCAAGATGATAAAAACCACATAATCACCTGTGACTTTGTCAAATTAATTTTCCCCAATAAATTAGGCTCCAGGTTATATTATAACTTTTTATAAAATATTTTTATTCACTATTCTGGTGCTCTTTAGCTTTTTTACTTTTCGACTCTTGATAAGATCTTGATTTTCTTTTGCATGCGTTATTCTTCACGCAATGCATTGCCTTTTGCAGTAGCTTTATCGGCGGCTTCGAAGTGTCCGTCTGCCGGATTGCCTCTAAAATAATATAGTTGTTAATAAATATTTACTAGAGTATTATCTCAGATACTAGACCTATAAGAGCGGCAAAAAAGAATACGTAGCTACGCAGGCCCTTCTTGTTGCTTACACCATCAATGTTAAAGTCTAAGATTAATTCTGCAGCCATTACGTTTGTTAATGTCTTGGACAGCGACTTGAGGCCGAGTAGGCTCCTCATTTCACTGATCTGTGAATTATGGAACGACGGATATTGTAACATTAATCAGGTTTAAGCTTAAAATTGCCTTACGCATTCATTTTTGAATGTGTGTGTCTCTCCAATTTCCTTATCTATAAAAGATAGATCGAACTCGGTCCTTAGTGGAAAGTTAAAGTCGGTGCGCTCCAAGTCATGGCACTGTGTTCCTTTATACACCAATTCCTTTAGTCCGATAACTGCTTCGGTGAGCCATGATAGTTTGCCATTCATCTGTGCAATCTCGGCCCGCAGAGACTTATTCTCTTCTGAAAAATCGAAATGCCTGTTCCAACTTATGTTGTTATTTTTGTTAATGAAAATATTACCTCGAATGAACGAAATTATGCGCTGCTCTGATGTTTGTGGCTGCTGAGTGGAATCTGTGGGAAAACATGTTTGAAAGTTGGGTTTTTAGGGAAATAGAAATATTTACCCTGCGTGGCAGACTGCGTGAGTTCATCTGAAGTTTCCGGAGACTGTTGTTGCTCTCCGTTTTCGTAGAATTTAGTCTCAGACTCCAGTTTAAACTGCATTATCTCGTCCGGAGGCTGCTGACTGAAATCTAGTGAAAATAATGTTTAAAGTTGGGTTTTAAAAGGAAATATACATTTTTAACCTTGTGTGTCATACTGCAAGCATTCATCTGGAGTTTTTGAAGGGCATTCATAGTCATTGATTGAAATTTCAGGCTCCAATTTGAACTGCATCATCTCGTCTATAGGCTGCTGACTGAAATCTTGGGGAAAACCATGTTTAAAGTTGTGTTTGAAGTGGGGAAACCCTTATTATTTACCTTCTGCAGTTCCTAATGCCTTTTCATTGTCTTCGAGTGGGATCTCAAGCTCTGCTTCAAACTGCATCATATTGTTTGGCATTAAAACATCTGCAATTGTTTATTTATAAGAATATAAATTTTACGAAGACTTGCACACAATAAACGAAAATACCAAAGAAAATAAAAAAGACGCAAGTATTGAAAGAATTTCAGCAAGCGGGCACACTACCATAGCTAAAACAATTTGTAATGTAAAAAATGTAAAAATGTAAAATTAAAAGTAATGCCTATACCAAAATGCCGGACAATAGGTGGATCAATGGATCTAAATATTTTGTACAATACCTTCAAGTTGCAATGCATTAGCTTGAGCACGTTTATCTGCAGCCTGTTTTCGACTTCGTAATGTTCTACGCGTATACCGTCCTAGATTTGATCGTCGTGGTCGTGGCATTTTAGCTTTGCATAAAAGAGGAATAAATCAAATTAAAAGCAAATTAAAATTCTACTGAGAAAAGTATAAGCACATTTTTACAATTCAAGACTCACTATTTATAGAACGCTTTTAACTGATGCAACAATAAAATCGACAATTTGCTTTAAGCGAAGCATGAAAAATGATATGGCAGCATAAAAAATGAAATGACAGCATGAATGACAAATGTCATTTATTGAATTAATTTATTTAAAAAATTTGAAAATGAAGAACCGCTCGACCAATTCTACATGGCTTACTTGAGTACATGTGTGGTATTTTCCAGCAGACAAGTCGCGGTCACACTGCACAACAATCCAAATAAAAGCAATTAAATATTCTTAAAATCAAACTTCAATGTGCTTCGATCCCAAGGTGCGTTTGTGAAAAAAGAGCAGCACATAATGGCCTTCCGTGGCCACCAATGGATGCCGGTGCGGGCAGTCAAGTAAGCAGCAGCGGCACCTCTGCGAAGCTCACACCCAGAAAAAGTGATAAAGACGAAGGCTGGCCAAAATGGAGATGACAAAACAAAAACAAATGGGACGCGGTGAAAAGCCAGTGAAAAGCCAGTGCGATGAAGTGTTTTGGGCGGCCGCTAGCTCCTCGGCGGGCACATGTTTCTCCTGAGTGGCGTTGGCGGCGAATGCACTTTCCATTTGTGGCCATTTTCGACAGGGGGATTATGCCTCGTACTGTTTTTGTATACCCTTTCTGCGGGCTGAACTCCACCTGTTTGTTTGGTGGAATTTGCACCGTCGCCCATGACCTGTGCCAGCAAAACAAATCACTTCTGATTGCTGCGCATATTTATGATTCAAATTGTAGCACCCTTAAAGTGTCGAGTGCTGGCTAAGCCCTTGGCAGTGAAAGTTAGGGCATTACAAGGTCGCCTAGCTCCGTTCGTTCTCATACTTGTTTTTGTTTTTAAGTTGACCCCTCCCCCTCCTAACTTATGGCTGTGTGATTCATACTAAATATCAAGACGATTTTAAGCGGAAAGCAAAGATGTCGCGTTTAGCGTTTAGCAATTGTAAAAGTGATCCTTGGGTAGATCGAGGTGGATAAAACCGACAGGGATCGGCCTCTAAGAGCTAAAGGCTGGGCGGGCTTCGCCTTCTTATCTGCGAGCTGGCAGTTGGTTTTCATAATTTTCGTATTTTCCGTTATTGAACACCAAACAGCCGATCGGCAATCGGCGTATTTTCGCTTTTGAGTAACCCAGGCCGGCGCCACCTTCTGATTTATTATTCACAGAGATCGGCATGACTAACAATGAGACTGCGGCGCTGATTTAAATGGAAAACTTTGAAAACAACAGAGGGTCCAGGCTGTTGATAACGACAAGAGCGAGAAACAAACTAACAACTGCATGCAACGCCGGACAGTGGAGCCGGAACAGCCCTAAGAGCGTAGAGTGAACGCGACAACGACGACGACGACGACGAAATAGCCACAGAGCGGTTATCACACGAACCGCGTCCCAGTTGGGACAATCCCGCAGAGCCATGAGCCAAGCCGTCAACATGATGGAGATCCCGTCATATGCGCGGCTTCCGCAGCACCATAGCCAGAACATTGAGCCGCAGTTTGACGACATGGCTGAGTACTGCATGCACTTCTCCATAAACCTGTGGAAAAATGATCCGCCAGACTATGTGCACCTCATCTGCCTGCTACCCAACGGACATCTCCAGATGCTTACGGCCCCCTCGACGGCCACAATTCGGGATGTAAAGGTGAACATGGTCGAGTGTGCCAAGCAGAGCGAGCCGTGCTATATGATCAAGGACGCCTGCGACTACCAGGTGTACGGCATATCGACCTTCAACATCGAACCGTACACCGACGAGACGAAGCGTTTGTGCGAGGTCCAGCCGTACTTCGGATTGCTCAGCCTGGGCGATCGCACCGACGCCAACAGCTTCTCCAGCGATTACGAGCTGACCAAGATGGTTAGCGGCATGATCGGCAAGTCCTTCGATCACCATCGGACACAGGGCACGCCCGAGATTGATGACTTCCGGCTGAACATGGCACAGATCAGCGACAATATAGAGATGCAGCGCTTAAATTACACCTGGCAGGACCGCCTGCTCTACGAGCATCCGCTGCGGCTGGCTAACTCAACGAAGATGCCTGACCTGATACGCGAACGGCATCCGACCCGAACGTTCCTCATCGTGGTGAAGAACGAGAACGACCAGAGCACCTTTACGCTGTCGGTTAACGAGCACGACACTCCCCATTCGCTGATCGAGAGCACCCTGCAGAAGATGAACCGCTCCCAGATCAAGATGAACGACCGAGCCGCCGACTACATACTCAAGGTTAGCGGCCGCGACGAGTACCTGCTCTGCAACTACCCGTTGATCCAGTTCCTGTATATCCAGGAAATGCTCTCCGACTCAGCGGTGCCCAATGTGGTGCTGCAGTCGGTTTACCGCCTAGAGTCGTACATTAACTACCACAATGAGCAGAACATGTTGCCGAAGAGGCCACCGCGGAAGCAGTCCGTGGTGCCAGCGCGGCCACCCATCTCGCTGTGGGACATGGGCAACTACTTCCAGCTGACACTGCACAGCATCTATAACGTGAACTATGACAGGGCGCGGGCCTTCAAGGTGGGCGTGCAGGTGGGCCTCTTTCACGGGGACCGAATGCTCTGCGCCCAGCGATCGGCGGACTCGCCCAATGGCAACTTCCATACGTTTCTGTTCAACGACCTTGTGATGAACTTCGACATACAGATGCGCAACCTGCCGCGGATGACGCGACTGTGCATCGTGATATTTGAGGTGACCAAAATGTCGCGATCCAAGAAATCGTCCAACAACAAGGATATCGGAATGAAGGACGTCTCCTACAACAAAAACCCACTGGCCTGGGTGAACACCACGCTGTTTGACTACAAGGACAATCTGCGCACCGGTCGGCATACGCTCTACACGTGGACGTATGCAGACGACATCCAGTCGGATGATGTCTTCCACCCGCTGGGCACCGTCGAACCCAATCCACTCAAAGAGGAGTGCGCCCTGGTAGATATCACATTCCAGAGCAGCGGAACGGGAACCGTGCGCTACCCCACCGAGGAAACTGTCCTGCAGTATGCCGAGGAGCGCGCCCTTGTCAGAAGGCAGGAGAATCAGCAGCACAGGACTGAGCCGGAGAAATATCTCAGGGATCTGATAGCAAACTATACGGGTCTCGATAAGATTTACGAGATGGTCGACCAGGATCGAAATGCCATCTGGGAACGCAGGTAGGTGGCAGTGCTGAAGTTAAAAGAAATTATTTGGCTGTAATTGGATTTTAAATTCTTCTTTTTAGGGACATTATTCAGCGTGAACTGCCCGAGGAATTGTCCATCCTGCTGCACTGCGTCTACTGGAAAGAGCGCGACGATGTGGCCGATATTTGGTTCCTGCTCAGCAATTGGGAGCTTATCTCCATTGAACGTTCCCTGGAGCTGCTAGATTACGCGTATCCGGACCCAGCCGTACGAAGATTTGCCATCAGATGTCTGCACTCTCTCACGTAAGAAATATTATCAATATAATAAGATTCATCATTTGAAAATGTTCACCCAACAGGGACGAGGACCTGCTGCTGTACCTACTGCAACTGGTTCAGGCCATCAAGCACGAATCGTATTTGGCCAGTGATCTGGTGGTGTTCCTGCTAGAGCGAGCGATGCGCAATCAGCGCATTGGGCACTACTTCTTTTGGCATCTGCGCTCCGAGATGCAGACGCCGTCCATACAGATGCGATTCGGCCTCCTGCTGGAGGTCTACCTCAAGGGCTGCAAGCATCACGTGCCACCTCTGCGCAAGCAGCTGCACATGCTGGAGAAGCTGAAACAGGGTTCCGTCATAGTGAAACACTGCAGCAAGGAGAAGGTCAGGACTATGTTGCAGAACTTCCTGCGCGATCAGCGCAACGAAGGCGTCTTCCAGAACATCCAGAATCCGCTTAATCCCAGCTTTCGCTGCAACGGTGTCTCGCCGGACAAGTGCAAAGTTATGGATAGCAAAATGAAACCGCTATGGGTGGCGTTTGAAAACGCGGACCTCAACTCCGACGATGTACACATCATTTTCAAGAATGGCGACGATTTACGCCAGGACATGCTCACCCTACAGATGCTAAGGGTGATGGACCAGCTCTGGAAGCGCGATGGGTAAGACATTGATAAACTAAGGGATATATGTCAGAACTAGATTAAATCCTTGTTTCTTTCTCTCCCCACAGAATGGACTTCCGGATGAACATCTACAATTGCATTAGCATGGAGCAACGGCTTGGCATGATCGAAGTGGTGCGCCACGCAGAGACCATTGCAAACATACAAAAGGAGAAGGGGATGTTCTCGGCCACGTCGGCCTTCAAAAAGGGCTCCCTCTTCAGTTGGCTCAAAGAGCACAACAAGCTCCCTGATAAGCTGAATCAGGCCATCAACGAGTTCACGCTCAGCTGCGCCGGCTACTGTGTGGCCACCTACGTGCTGGGCGTGGCGGATCGTCATTCAGACAATATAATGGTGAAAAAGAACGGACAGGTGGGTACCAAAAGGGAATCTTTAAGGAATTAAATCATTTAACTTTTGATTTTGTGGTTCTCCTTAGCTCTTTCACATCGACTTTGGCCATATTCTGGGCCACTTTAAGGAGAAGTTTGGCGTGCGTCGGGAACGAGTGCCCTTCGTGTTAACCCATGACTTTGTCTACGTAATCAACAAGGGCTGCAAAGACAAAGACAAGGACCGGGAGTCTGACGAGTTTCGTCGCTTTCAAGAATTGTGCGAGCGCGTAAGTTAAATAAAATAAAATAAGAGAGATCGTAGCAATAACTAATTCGTAACAACGAACATTTTGCAGGCCTTTTTAGTTTTACGAAAACACGGCTGCCTTATTTTATCGCTGTTTTCAATGATGATTTCAACGGGACTGCCAGAACTGTCTTCTGAAAAGGACTTGAACTACCTTCGTGAGACTTTAGTATGTTTTTTTGGCGCTATATTTCTGAATTTTAGTTTCTAACCGATCCTGTTGTTCCAATTCAGGTGCTGGACTATTCGGAGGAGAAAGCACGCGAACATTTCCGGGCGAAATTCAGCGAAGCTTTGGCCAACTCCTGGAAGACATCCCTCAACTGGGCCTCGCACAATTTCTCCAAAAACAACAAACAGTAAACATCTACACACACACACACGCCGGCATCATGAATCGTCATCGTTTCAACATCCGAATATCTCGCAACACAACTAAGTGGATCAACTTTTCTTTTCTGCATGCCGTCTGGCCCTCTGTTGCCCTCTGTGCCCCTGCAGCGGGCGTAGTACAATTTCGCATCTAATTCATAAAGTTCAAAACTATGTGTTCACTATGTTAGGCCGAAATATACACAATCCTCCACATCCCCCACACACAGACGACCCCTAACCCATAGCTGATAATGTCGCTCCCACAAGTGCTCCAATATAATTTACTGTCCACCTTGTACACTTAAGTGTCCACCTATTCTTGTAATTCTAATCATTAATGCCCCCTCCTGGATCCCGGAATTGTTTTGATGTCTAGTTATTCATTTGCCGTTTCACACTCGCGCATGCACGTGCAACAAATTGTATCCTATTATGCTATATTAATTTAAGAGACATTAACTCTATAAGTTTAAAATTAACGATTTTCTATCCCCTATATTACGATTAATTAATTAATTGTCTACTATATATTTTCTGTGTCCGCTTTTGTCGCCAGCATCAACATCTTTTGTGTTATCCGGTTTCGTTTTATAATGTTATTTAATATTTGTAACGTAATGTGTAAATCGCTGGATAATTGCAATTAAAAATGAAACTATTTAAATTCATAAACGAACGAATGTATACAATTTATTCAAAACATGAAAAATATAGAAACAATGTGCTGCTACGATTACAATTACCGTATTTGTCTTTTCAATTGACAGTAAGAAATGGGAGTATCCTCCTCCTCTTATCCTTCCATAGATCACTTCCCAAAACTCTCAATTTGCAGTAAAGTAAAAACATATTCATATAATTAGTTGTCATACATTTAGTATAAGTTTTTTATTGACATCAAGTATTCAGTTTCAGTATATATATATATATATACCTATATAAAATATAGTTCTTTAAAATTAACTTTTGTTTCCGCTACTTTACACGAATTTCAGCATCAAAAGATGCAGCCTTACTCCATATATTTGAAACCCTCTCGATTACTTTTATATATATTTCACTTTTTGCCAACATTATTTTCGGGATTTGCCGCACATTGTTCGACAATGCACACGGTACATGTGTTCAACAAATAGCGACTCTCGAAGGACGTCCGATATTTCAAATACAAGCACTACGATTCAATAAAACAAAAACGTCGTACACAGTAAAAATAAAATAATAGTCCCTAGGCGCCTAGCTAACTAATCAGTAGGTAGTAAAGACCGTATATGGAATTTTCATGGAAATTGTTTCTCTTTTATTATCGTTTAGGTTCTGTTTTTTTGTTTTTTTTTTTTGTTTTTACGCTTACTAAAAAGTTAAAGCGACGAGGAACTTGCCTGAAATTCTACCGGCTTTTCGGATTAATTAATATTAATATTCAAAGCCGATAGGATTTAATGCAAGCCACACTTTGCTCTCAATAGCATTGAATTGTGCAAAACCCTTATCGACCTCTTTAATGGAATCCTTTAGTTTTTAGTCTGTAAAATATACAGTATTTCGTTAAAATCCTTTATAAAAATATTTATATTAAATATATATTGGTTATTTTTGTCGTTTATCGGTTGTTGTTGTGTAAAAATACTGTATTTACAATTACAACTATTTTCTTACACAGTAACATACCAGTAAATATAAATAGTCATTTGATTTTTTATATAAATAATTTAGAAAATATGAGAAACCGCGTTTTGTTTTTGTCTTTTTGCGTTTAGGAATATGTTTTTTTTTTGTTATTTATTTGTATCAGTTTCAGTTGTACGAATTCCGGTTTGAATTTGCTTTGTTTTAGGATCTTTCTTGCGTTCCCCTTTTGTGTGTAAATATGTTTATTACATTTTTGTACATTCTCAATTGGTTTTTGATTGGGCAGCAGTACCGGACAGTGAATTTGTATTAAGTAAAGCTATGCATTCCGTAGATAATTGTGAAGGTTAACTTTAGATCGGTGAGCGATTTAAACCTAAAGTTCACAATGATATTGAGTTATTTATACAAAAAAAATATATTTACTTATTTATTACTTAGCATAGAGCGAGTCAATGAGTTCCAAAAAAATAACAAGAAACCCATCGAAATTCCCTATGGAATATATGAAATTTTAGAACATTAATAAAATATATTCAAAAATAGGAATGTATATAATCTACTCAATACAAATTGCTGGCGATTTTGCCTTATTGGACCTAAATTTGTAAAGTATCTGTTAATGTTTCCATACACACGATCTGTTATAGCAAATTTGTTGTTAATTTATTTCCGTTTGTATCCCTAGTTTTCTTTAAATCTTTAAAGGCACGAGCTTTTTATAAAAATCTGTTCTTGTAGTTTTGTTAAATACACTTTAAAAAGTTAGATTCTGCGATCTATAGCTTAGGTTTTCTTTTTTTCTAAAAAAATTCAGGTTCAGTCTGTTTCAAGGAAATGTTTTGATGAAAAAAACGTAACTCTTTTTTTGTTTGAGATTCTTCAAGACTTGCATTTTATATATATCCTACAGAAAAATGCTGTAAATAGTTTTATTTTTCGTTAGTTGGCATAGAATGAAGTTCCTTTGCATATTAAATATGTTAGTCGAAATTCCATTTTTTTTTTCAACTGATTACATAGAAACGTTTTGGAACGGCTAATAAAAACCTTGCTTGAGTTTCTTCCTCGTAGTTTCCTTCTCCTTTTTGTTTATATTTGTAGTTTTAATTTTGGGCCTTAGTCGAGAACGTAGGATTAGGGTTACGCTAAAACAATTACGTTAAAACTAAACTAGCAGCGAACTTATGAGATAACGTTACGTGTAGTTGAATGTCGTCTTAAGCGCTACTCGTGCGATAATGTACTTAACTCAATGGTTGGCCCAGAAACTGGGGCAGCTGGGGCGTGTGTATGTCTCAGTGCTTTGACAGATTCAGTGGTAAGTCTGCAGTGAGAAGAAATTTATTAATTTAAGGTCTGTTTTATATAGATTTCTTATAAGGAATACATGAAACATATCATCAGATGGGACTGGCTGCTCACCTGAACTTTGTTCATTCCTTAGGCTACTAGTATGAAACATTGCGGAGGAGCTGGCGCCAGGAGCGGCCGCCAGGGAGGAGGCGGAAGCGCTCGAACTGGTCGGCGAAGTGGAGGCGGTGCGATGACTGGACGCTGCAGACATTTGGTCGGTACTACTATCAGTCAGTTTTGGCGTGGCCATGTGTGCGGGCGAGTGGTGAGTGGTGGTGGTCAGTGCAGCCGGGTGCGGATGCTGGTGGGGATGATGGGCCAGGTGCGGATGGGTGTGAGGACTGGGAGCGGGCTGCCCAAAGGCGGCGGCAGCAGCAGCAGCTGCCGCCACAGCGGCCGCTCCGTTGTAGGGAAATGCATGATACGGCGATGGTGGCGACAGTCTCGCAGCAGCAGCAGCAGCAGCAGTTGCCGCCGGGCTACCGGCCTGCGGATGTGGAGACAGCAGAGGTGCCGCTCCTGTCTGATAGTGGTGCATCCAAAGCGGATGCCGCAGGGCCGCCAGCGTGGATATGTACGGGTGGTATAGCGACGAGGGAATGTAGGCGGCTGCGGCCGCTGCTGCCGCCGCCGCTGCCGCAGCAGCTGCGCTGCCCGACGTACCGGGTGCCGAGGTCGGACTGCCACCCGAACCGTTGCCGTTCATTTGGGGCGGCGGCGGATACATGTAGTAGTGGAGCGGCGAGCTGCGCTGCAGGTGCGACTGCTGCTGCTGCTGTTGCTGCTGCATTAGCCTTCGGTCCGGTGGCGAGGTACTTCGATCACCGGGCGAGGGACAGCTACTGCTGCTGGCCGACGGCGAGGCGAACTCCCGACGAATTGATGCAGTCTTCTTGGGCACTGTGCGCGGCGTGGTGGCAGGCGAAGCTGGTGACGAGCGAGGCGGCGAAAGGTCTTGCGACGCCGAGCTGGTTGTGGAAGGGCGCCCTGCTGCTCCCGCTCCAGCTGCCGCATAAGGATCCCTGTAGAACGAGTGACCATAGTCCACGGGCAACGGTGACCCGGCCGTGTACGGTGGCGAACGCTTCTTGGCTCCAGCATGGGAGGGAGACTTTCCCCCGCCACCTCCATTACTGCCGCTCACATCCGGGGATTTGGGAGAGCTAAGCAGGGCGCGTGGATAGCTCGAGGAGCTGTGCTGGTACAGGGCGTGGTGCGGATGATGCACATTGCTGATAATCGCGGCCGGATGGTCGGCGCTCTTCTTAGCAGAGGACGAGGAAGAGCTGCTGCTGCCACTGCACCCACCTAGCAGCGAGTGAATGCTGTAGGAGCTGTTTAACCGAGTTGGTGGGGCGGACGCAGCGGCTGGCGATGTACTGGCGGCACTGGAACCGGGACTGGGACTGGGCTTACCTTGGGGCGGGGCCAGATTCATGGGCGCCGCCTTGCCAGCCGTTGACGATGTCGATGACTTTGCACGGCTTCTCTTGCCGCCTGCTCCACTGCCCGTGCTTCCGCCTCCGCTGCCGTTATTCACGCAGCCGTTGTCCTCCAGCGACACCTTCTCGAACTCGCGAAGGATGCGTTTCCGGGGCGATACGTGCTGGTGGTGGTACTCGACTAGACGACTGGCTGGCGATGCCGACGAGGGGGGAGAAACCTAGAAGGAATAGATACCAATGGTCAGTAAGGTCGCTTTTCTCTATTGGTTTTCTTTTAGGATCTCACCTTGTGCGTCAACGAGTGACTTAGACTGCCGATGGCTCCGCCACCGCCACGCTCGGCTGTCGCTGAGACTACTGCTGCTGCCGGTGTCTTGGACATTTGCTCAAGGCGTGCTGGCACGCCATCAATTAGTTTTTGAATTATGTTGCTTAGCCTGGGTCGGGGTTTTGGCTTCGTTTTTCCGATTACCGCCTTCGTGTTGCCGTTCAGGTCACCACCATTAACGGCACTCGAACTGCCCGATGCCGGATGCGACGGCGTGACTTCCTCATCCTCGCTCGTATTCATCTTCTCCACAGTCTCGTCTTTTGGTTGTGCCTCAACCTTGGGAGTGGTCACCGCTTCTCTTGACTCTTTCTCGTCACTCCCCTCCATCTGGGGCTCCTTTTTGGGCCCTGGTACATCTTCCTCGGCTTTGATCGTTTCTGCTTTGTCAGTTTTAATCTCATTTGCTAAGGCACCCGCCGTGGCGCCTTCACCTTCAACTGGTGTCTCTGTCTCTGGTGCAGCTTCCGCTTTAAGCGTCTCATCGCCATTTTCCACCTTGACAGCTGCCTCGAAAGATGGGCTGTTGCTCCTCGCTGGTGGACAGTGGCTCATGGGGTCGTCGCCGCTTGCGCGAGGCTGTTCGGAGCGCAGTCTGAGCCAAGGCACTGTTTCTGGGGCGATGATAGTACAACGATAGCTCCTTCGAGATGCCGCGACGGGGTCTGGACTGTTTCCAGGGCTGATCACGCTGCCAGGGCGAGGATTGTATCGAGCTGTTGTCATCCGAAACTGCAATGAAAAGGGCGGAGACATTAGCGCAAAGTTTTTAATGACCAATTGGGCAGCACTTTGTCTAACAAGATCTTGGATATTGAATAAGAAAATAAGGATCTTCCTATACGTACAGCTCAGCGATGTGGAATTCTCGTTCTTTGGATACGTTGTGGTTACCGCCGACGTCGGAGTAACAGTGGCCGAGGTGGCTGCCGAGGGCGGGCGAAAGGTTTTGCGTGTGACCGAAACCCAGCCGCTCTTATCGCCCTCCTTGGAGCGTGCCAGTTCCAATATGAACTTGCCATCTGGTGGTGATTGGTGCACAAAAAATAAGAATTTTTCGACATTATTTTTCATTCATTCAGCAGATGCCGGGAGGGTGGGAAATAAAGCTTGAGAACTTGCCTTTGAAGAACTGCAAACGGCCACCGTAGCCGCCCCAGCTGTTGTTGCTGTTGCTGTTGCTGTGAGTAGATATCGGATGCCTGCCCATATCAAAGCCGCTGGAACTGGAGCTGGCGCTGGAGCTGATCCCGCTGCCCTTGCCGCTCTTCGCGGTCACCGTGCCCGCTGCTACTGATGCCGATGCCGATGCCGAGCCCGTGGGCGGCAAAGAACCAGCGGCTGCAGCGGCCGCACTGCCTAAGGAACTATAGTCGAGAACGCCGCCCAGGACATCGACGCTGGGCTTAGCGAGGGCTCCAACGCTGGACGCGGCCACCGCAGCGGATGCCGCCATACTGTTGCTGCTTCTTCTGGGTGTCTTGGCTGTGGGCGTGCTGGCATGCGGCAAAAAGCCATTTGAGGGGGTGGAGCTGGAGCTGGATGAGGGCGTCGGCGTCAGCGGCGTCGTTGTCGTCGTCGTTAGCGTCTGCGTCCTGGTTGTCAGGGGCGGTGGCACGGGAAAGCTGCCGTTCAGACCATTTTTCAGTAGAAACTTAGCTGCCGCCTCTGCAATTATGCTGCAGTTGTTGTTGCTTTCGTTGCCGTTGTTGTTGCTGCTGCTGCTGCTGTTGGTATTTGCGTTGCTGCTACTGTTGTTGTTGGTATTGTGATTGTTGCTGTTGTTGTTGTTGCTGTTGCTGTTGTTGTTAGTGCTGCTGCTGCTGCTGCTGGAGTTGGAGTTTGAGTTGTTGCTCGTACTGTTGCTGTTACTGTTAATGTTACTTTTATGCTCATCGGTCATTGTTGTCTGTTGCACTCTGTTACGCTTGTGACGTCATTTAGACTGGGCCTTCAAAGAAAAACATTTCGGGTATAAATCCCTCGCACATTGCGCCCTCGATATTTTAATGCAATTCGCATTTCCAGTGTCTGTCTCAGGCAATTTAAATACGATTTTCATTGTTTTTGTTGTAAATTCCTCGCGCACAGTCCGCGGCCGGGACAAAACGCGTCGACGGCGTCGCTCACCAAAATATGCCAGCTCGGCACGGCGTCGTCTAGCACCATTTTCATGTTTTGGGCAGCAACCCAACCGAACCGAACCAGGCCCAGGCCCTTCCGTTCCGTTCCTATTATATATTTATTGCACACACATTCTTATTGCATTTGGGCCGTCGCCCATATGCGATGCGATCTTTATGCGATTTCACAGACACACACAACACACACGGCTAGCTGCTGGAACTCTGGCAGCGGGAGCGGAGGCAGGGCACGAAACGAAGTGGGAAAAGGAGGAGATAAAATGGAAAAAACGTTCTCCAATTACCGTCAGCAGATATCGATATCCGGCAGTACGCGTGCGAGACGGTGGGCCGAGGGTGCCCGGGCGGGGTCAAAAACAGGTGGGGCAGCTCTCTTTCGAACCAATAAACTAATAAATAAATTTAAAAATTATCAACGAAAAACGCACTGCGAGCGCACTGAGTGACCGTGAATTGAGAACGGGAAAATCCCAAAACGCCAGTCCATTAAAAACAAAGAGTAGGCTCTCGCTGGCTTTCCGCTCGCTGCTAGTTTCTTCTCGCCGCTACCCACCAGGGTTTCCAGGCTTTTGATTTTCAAGTTCTAACGTTGCCACTGACATTTCGGCCCCGTTGATCGTTAATTTCAAATTAACAATAGAAATTATATTTATTATTATTATTAATTTATTTTGAAAATAAAACATGTGGAGAAAATAATAGGTGTAATTTTTAAGATATCTTTATAAGCACATCAAAGTATTAATTGTTAATAAGTTAATAAAGGCAAGAAAATAAAGAAACTAAATTATGATAATTATTTATTATTATTGCTGTTTATTACAAACTTAATAAATAAAATTTATTAACAAATTAAACTAATTGCTTGCTTTTTATTTAAAACTTAATAAATAGTTAATAAATTTTATTTTATTCAAAACCAAAAAACAATTAATGCGTACATATTTTTATAAATTTATAATTTTCTAAAGATAAGAATCATCCAAGGTCGTTGACCGCTGCTACAGCAAGAGAGAGAGAGAGAAAGGGAACAGCTGATCGGTTGTTTTTGTTTTGAAGGGAAGTTGTTGATGTAGGACAGAGCAAAACAAAAATAGTCAATCAGCTGTTCGCTGATCCAAGGTCGTTGACCGCTGTTGCAGATTTTTAATCAAAACTTTGTAACCCCCAACGAACAATTTCGAACTCATTATTTATCGTAGAATAAAATATTTATTTAGTATTAAGACCGAAAGGTAAACATTAAGCGATAATATGTTATGTTACGATAAATTCCCTCACTTCATCTAGGTAAATACTTATGGTTGCCAGTAAGTAAGTGTCTTTTTATTGCGTATAATACTGTTTGCTTGTCGATAATCGAATTACTTTTAATTGTGAGCTCGGGCGGGATAAAATATATATATGTTTAAGTAGCCTTTGCATGCGGAGGAATACAACCCTTCTGCTTGTGATTCTTAAATTTAAACACAACTCGTTTTCCGCTCCCCCCTTTGCAATCGTACACCCGTTCGGGAGTCCTCCCAATGCAAAATATAATGCTAATCTTATGCGTCTATCATGTCGATTATCAGTTAGTTAGGTTAGTTTATAAGTATATAGGCTATATTCGATTTGATATGGGCGAGAAGTCGTCGATTGCACGAGAATGGCTAGAGGCTAAAGAATAGATATAAATGCTTAGTGGATAGATATTGCACAAAGTAATTGTAAGACGGTCACAACAACAGAGGGCACACACGAAATAATAAATTAAATTTAGTTTTGCTTTCCGTTTGCCAACATAATTTAAATATCACAGACGTTTTGCCAATTGTTTAACTAATTTGCCGTTTTGCTTCTTAATTTTGTTTGCATGCCGAATCGGGAAACACAGAGGTGGTGAGTGAGAATAAAATCGGATGTAACCATCCGCAGGATCCAATACATGCAATATACATATGCATATACCTAATTGTCAGTCAAATATGAAGAAAATCAAGTCTTGCTTTTGCGATGAACATGGCACATACATAATTGCTAAAAGGAAAACTGGAGCCAAGCCTACAAGGGAACTGCTATCATCGTTATCATCTAGATGTATGTATGTTTGTTGTCTGTGTCTGAGTTTCGAACTGTTGGAAGAATCTGCTTGGAGATATTGCTGCTGCCTAGTGCATGTTGTCCACTCTGCTCGATGGTAGACCTAATGCTGCGCTTAGGTTAAGTCCTGGTGGAACTCCCACTCCCACTCCCACTCCTACGCCAACGCCAACTCCCACTCCCACTCCTGATCCAACGTTGCCCTCGCTCTCGCTCTTCCACGAGGAGACTGGTATGTGTGGTGCGGGCAAGCAGTTGCGCAGCGTCTGCACGATCTGAATGGTGTCCATGAGGGCTGCAGAGAACGGATGGGGAGGCATTGTATCTAAGATCACTGGCAATCAAAACCGGTTACTCAGGTACTCACTCTTTTGCAGACTCTCGCTCTGCTTGCCATAGGGCTTGCACATCGAGGGACGTATGTAGGTCTTCATCCGCGACATGTTTCGCATTAATTCCGCAAAGATCCGCACAATTTTGTCCTGGCCCACGGCCATGTGATCCATGCGGTTAGCATCGCCAGTGGCCCAGGCTCCATTGTGCAATGCCAGTAGATCTTTGTTAGACTCTATTGAATCCAGATTGGAGCTAAACAAAACAAGGTTATAATGGATTATAATATTATTAAATTTGGGATATAAACATATATGCATAACCTAAAGTTGATACATATTTATTTACTAATTATTTCAATCTATTAATATTAAGTGTCAAAGTAAACCACAGCAAAGTATTAGGCAATTTATGATCTCTATATAATATTACAATATCGATTTTAGCACACTCACCGCAACGATTCGGCCACGTTCTTGTGGGTAATCTGATCCAGCGAGGAATGTGAGGAAGACGAGGACGATGAATGCGGCGACTGCGAGGGCGGTGGCAGCGCATGATGACCATGACCATGGGTTTGCGGAACAACTCCCGAGCTTCCTGCCGAGGATGTGCTGGTGGCGGCTGTTGGCTGCTGGTTGGCGGCCACTGCGGCTGCCACTGCCTGCGATTGCATCAGACCCTGGATTTGCAGGTTGGCGGCCGCTGCCGCCACAGCCATGGGATCAAAGTGTTTGGGGTCCAGCTGGGCAAAGACCCGCTGCTTCTCCAATGGGCTAAGATTGCTAAGTTTCTCAAGACTTTGCTGGGCAAGGACGCGGTTCTGCTGTTGAATCAGAGCGGCAGTCAGCTGCTGTTGTTGGTGCTTGGCCTGTGCCTGGGCCTGTTGTTGCTGTTGTTGTTGCTGCTGCTGTTGCTGCTGCTGCTGCTGTTGTTGTTGTTGTTGTTGCTGCTGCTGCTGCTGTTGGTGATGGGCAGCGGCGGCACTAATCTGCGACAACTGAGTCTGGATACTATTCTGTTGCTGCTTGGTGAGGTGCTGCAATTGCGGCGGAACTGGCACCTGGGGCACCTTAGCGCCCGTCGACTTTGAAAGATCAATCTCCACGTTACCCGAGCTTGTGCTGCTGGCGACGCTCGATGCAGAGCCTGCAGCCGAGCTGCCTGGCCCGGCTCCAGCTGTTCCACTGGGCGGCAAGTGTGACAGGCGCTGCAGGAACTCGGGTGTGCTGACGCCTGGATACTGCTGTTCCATGAATGGCATGGGCGAGATGCCCATGTGGTTCTTGTAGTAACGGCAGGCGGGACTGGGACATGACTGCACCACCTCGATGATGAACTCCTTCTCCATGCCGAACTGATCCCGGCCGATGGTGTAGGACTCGATAACGGCCCGCACCGTGGCATCCACGCTCAGATGAAGACCATGGGGTCCGGACATGTGCTTCAGCATTACCGCGTTGGCGAAGTGCTCAAAGGGCAGCACAATCTTGCCATTGTCCCGCAGGATGAGCCGACCCTGAGAGTCCAGAGTCAGGCGATTGGCCAGAACCCTGCAGGAGAGAGTGATATTTAGAAGGGTATTGGAAAACCGAGCAGCTCTGCTCTACTCACTGCAAATAGGCAGCGCTGGGCAGCATGGCGTTGTCTTTGAGATCGCTGAAGCACTGCAGCAGCTCGGCGCTGGGATTCCAGCCTTTGTTCTGCAAGTAAAGCTGCAACAGCATGTACAGCTTCTCCGTCACATAGCCCACGCCCGGCATTCCGGCATTCGGTTGCGGTAGCATGTCCGCACCAGCAACGCCTCCCCCGCCGCCGGGTCCCTTGGACAGAGCCGCCTTCATCGTCTCGGACAGATCCAATTTGTAGTTGTCTGGGTAGAAGTGCTTGACGTGATCCTGCAGCGGGACAAACGAACCAACAATTGATACACACTCCTCCAGACAGACACACCCCATCCCAACCCACATCCTCCCTCTCTGCCACCCACTCACCAAATTGTTCATTTTCGGCTGGGAAATCGGACGTCTGGCTGCTGTCTCTTTGGCGGCATCTAATCGGCGTGGCGCCTGCGGAGCATGGTGGAATCGAGTGCCTAATGGGTGCTGGCGACTTGTTCAGGCAGTTTGGGGGACGAGACTGGGCTAGCTGGCGGGCACAAAACGGCAGAAAAAAGTGTATGTGTCCGCCTTCTAATTGTGTTGTCCTTGCAAGGAAGTGGGGGAGGGAGGACAATAGTGTGACCACCTTGGTGAGCGGGCGAAGGTCCTAAAATAGGTTGGGCTGATGTCCAAGTTTATATCTTGTTAAATATAATATACACTTGTTAATAAATAAACGAAACAAATAAACAAATTCAATATTTATTTACAAAATTGTGTTTTCTTAGGTACCGTTACATTTGAAAATGGAAATAAAATCCTTACATGTAAATTTGATATGCCAGAACTGCCACCTGGATATAACAATGCTGCCACCTGAATAAAAGTAAAGCTTACAAAATTTAAAAATGTATTTAACGGTTCATTCTAAGCTAGAATTTCTAATTAACGATTTTCCTTTATATAAATTACCAATAAATAGAATTTTTAATATCAGCAACATAAGAAACATTCAAATTTACTGAGCACACATGGGATGTTAACTTGTTAAGTGGAAATTAGGTCATTTGGATCCAGGTTCTTAAGTCTTTAGTGGGATTGTTTTTTTTAATAATTTAATTTTTTATTGGACGCAGTATTTGCACATCGGACAGTGGAATTCCAATTCCTTAAGACTTCTATCAAATTAATAAGATTTCCAAAAGAAAGCTCTGTATTACCTTTATCTATAATATTATCTAAACTATACACCTTAAATCTCTGTAAAACAATCAAAACTTCCCAAATTAATTCAAATTCAAAGAACTAACCTTAACTAAAACCACCTAATCCCTATCCAGGTGTAGCTCAATAAAAGTGCATCTTTCCATAATTTTCGTATAAAATATAAAACACGTAGAAAGTCCAATTGAATCAATAATTCAAGGAACAAGTGTGGACGGTTTCGACCGTGATTTAATTCCTTCACTTTAATTTAATTTCAAAAATAGCGTATTGCCATATTTACCTACAAATCGTATGCAAAATGCTGAGAATGTAATGATGGCAATCATAATTTTCAGCACGCAAAGGAGAGGAAACCCAGCGGGACTTGGATTAAGGATCAAGGTGTAACAAGTCTCGGCGCCTCATTACACTTGCGGTGGCCTGGTCAAAGCGGTTTTCTTAGTTAGCGACGAGGGAGCAACCACCTTTGGCCCAGCCCCGGATAATGGCCATTTTGCATGCGTGCCCGGGTTGGGTAGCTATGGCAACATCGCTCCCACCACTCCGGCAATTGTTTACTTGCCTTCCTTGGCGCCTTCTGGGGTGCAGCCTGCAATCGATGTGTATGTGGCAGCGGGTTCAGTTCCCATTTGAATTGCGGCCCAGTGGCTTCGGAGAACAGCAGCTCCGCAAATCAGAACAGGACAATGTGCTTCCCCCATTGGTGCTTCCCAATCGCCTGGATTGCGCTTCTTTTCGAGCTGGGAAGCTGCTCCCTGGTAACGCCAACGCCAAACCCGACGCAGGTGCCAACCCCGCACACGTTCCGCTTCCAGAATCCGTTGCAGTGCGTCAAGAACGAGTTCTACAACCTCAACCTATTCGATTGTGTGCCGTGCAATGAGGCCGGAGGAGATGGGGACGGTGGACTGGGAAAACTGCAGCCCGACAGTGAGTGCTTGTGGTATTGATCAAACAGAAAAGGAAGGCGGCTGAAAGACAGGCCCAAGAGAACTAGAGCTGCAAGCCATCAATAGATAATGATATTGCATTTAACCTCCAGAAAATCAACTGAATTTTAGGTCACTTTAAACAAAATGAATTTAAAACTTATAGTTTTTTATTAGTGTGATTTTAAGAAGGGGTTTCTATATATATTATATTTTATTTATTTATATAAAGCTAAAACCTTATCCTCTGAATTTTCGATGTCATTGCCAACATCAATCTTACATTTTTTATTAAAAAACAGAGAAGTTTTTCTACAATATCTTGCCAATTTCAAGCATAGCACATTTGAAAGAAAAAAGAATTTATTTAAATTTTATATATTTAGATTATTCTTTGAATGAACGAAGTTTTTCCTCTTATTCATGGATATATTAGCTTCTTTTAAACATCCGATATTCAGACTTTATAATGACAACTATTTATGGTAAAAAGTAATTTCAATGCAAAAATTAGTAATTAACTCTTCACAAAATAATTACATATTTTTCTTTTATTCATCCGGTCCACCAGAATTCTCCTGCAAGTGTCCAACTGGCCATTTAACCATCTATGAGCGGGGCAAGACATGGCCCACCTGCGATGAGATTTGCACCCCTGACAGAGGCGACAATTGCAGCACAGTGTGGCTCCCCCAGCCGCGCCCTTCAACGCCCTGTAGCTATCGGTACCTTAACTCCACTTCCGTCATAGCCAGCCAATTGCCAGTGCATCCGCTCATTTCCGGCATAATCCTGACCAAAACCAATCCATCGAACGGCGAAGGCGACTGTCAGACGTGCGAAATGGGCCACAATTTCCGTTACCAGGATTTCTGCGTTGCCAGCACACTGCTTCGGCCGTATCTCCACTACAATTCCTTCTGGCAGGCCACAAGCAATTCCAGGCCGGATTCCGGCCATCCGACCCACTTTGGCGACCTCAAGTTCGTGGCCTTCTTTTGCCTGACCTTGCGCAACGACACCGCCTGCCAGCAGCTGGCCAATCTGTGCGTGCTCTCGCACTACTCACTGGAGAAGCACTCGCCATGCAGCGCCTTCCTGCTCACCCAGGTCTCCGATGTGGTGATGAAGTATGCCCACTCCGGCGAGCAGGTTCGCGCCCTGCAGCCATTTCTATTCTACAAGAAGGGTCGCACCACCAAAGACTTGCTCTCCAAGACGCTTCAGCTGGCGGAGAAGCGGGAGCTACGCTTATTTAGCACCACATTTGGCCTGGATGGCAGGCTTAAACGGTGGGGTGGCTTCGGCTTGGAGATGGTGAACCTTTGCCAGCAACCTGCGCCGTCACTGCGTATTTCTTTGCCGAAGCAGGATTCAGAGGTTTCCTGCCAGCTGAGCCTGGAACGACTCATTGACCTGGCCACACAGCAGGCCAATGATGAATTCCTTACGGTGTACCTCAATTTTAGCAGCAACTGGCATTTCCTGCTCCACCAGTTGCCCGTGCTCATTGAGACCCTGACACCAGAGAATCAGGTAAGGATTAGATCTTAGTATATACTGTGGGATCCTTGGGAATTAAAGATTGTTCTATGCACTTTCTCTCCGCTTCTTTCAGCGATCCCAGCTGGAGGAGTGGCAGTTGGTGAAGCGGTTCCAGATGATCTCAGCCTTACCAAGGGATAATCGGCTGCATCAGACATTGCCACGCTACGAGGATGGGCACAAGCTACAGATGTATCACTCCTTGCACTATGTCCGCGATCTGGAGCTGCATTACACCCTGGACAAAGATCAACCGGATAGAGTGGGCCTGCCTCTGATCAGACTTCGCTATCGCCACATCGACCTGGGATCCGGCAATGTCTCTTCCTCGCAACTATATCCATTCCGCTTGAGAGTCAGCTATGAACAGGTCAAGCGAGGATGGGACTGGCTGGTCTTGGAGGTGGCCCTGCCTCTGCTTCTGTTGCTCGCCTTTGTAGCTGCCGTTTTTCGTCTGCAGAACCTGCGGAGAAGGAGAAAGGCTGATCTGTGCCAGATGAGCAGCCTAATGGAATTCCTTTTGCAGCTGGCTGGTAATGCCGCATACGCCTTGTTGGCCACTGCACTCCTACTTCTCCTCGTACAGGCCTCCAGTCCGCGCCTTTTGAAGATACTGCTCTATCCCGCCTGCCTGCTGCAGCTGCTCTTCCTGGGCGTTCGGCTGTGGCGCTCCAGTCAGCTGGAGTTGTTCCTCATCGATTGGGAGCGGCCCCGGAGTAGCTGCGAGGGTCAGCGCCTGAATCTGGACAGCTCCTCGCTCTGCTCAAGTGTGCGCACCTATGTCGCCGAGAGCAGTGTGTCGGCATGGCGGGTGCTCTTCACAGCCAATGCCTGGATACGTCTGAGTGTTAGCCAAAAATACTCCACCCTGGGTCAGGTGTTCGTGCTCATCGCCGGGTATCAGTTTCTAAATCGATTTGCTCACGGAGATCTGGGATGGCAATGTGGTTTAATTGTCACCGTTTATCTGGTCACCTATCTCCTTCAGATCCTAGGCCACCGCCTGTTCGTGACCAATCCCCTCCAGAAGTTCATTGACCTTTGCAGTCTGGCCAATATTTCGCTATTCTCGCTGACGGAACCTGGTTTCGGCTACTACATTCACGGGCGATCTCCACACGGCTTTGCGGACACGGATATGTCCTCAATGATCCTGCAGCTGCAGAGGACGCAGACCATGTGCGGCAGACGGGGACTGCTGATGGATTCCGATAAACAGGCCTACATCATTTTGCCTCCTAGGAATCTGCAGTAAGTTTGAGTAAAAATCACCGATTAAAAATGAATATTTTACAAATTATTCTTAGCATTTACCTGGAGCGTTTGCTATTGCCCTTCCAACGCAGTCTTACTGGCAGCCTGTCGCAGACGCTGCTCTATCAAAAGGACATTGTGCCGAGCATCGACGGCCAGATGGAGCGTACTTCCATTGCCTATGCCAGCGTTAATCGCTTCTTTTGCGCCTTCATAGATCACGTGAGTGTCAGTTTAGTCAAAGCTTTGGGGCTCAAATAGTGGTATCCTTCATGTTAAGGAATCCTGGCATCTTATTTTATTATTATTTTCATATATTTCTCATTTACCTTGCAGGCCATCAAGGATATGGACTACATTATCAAGGAAAAATCAATTCTGGAACAGCTACTCAATTGCGAAATTGAAAACTATATAACAGAAAGTGAATAACCGCCTAGAATCGTCACACTTTCCACATATTAAACCTTCTTTATTCCAGACAAGGGCACCTTCTACATTGACGATTCCTATAGCTTCTCCCGGGTGCTGCTTCTGGGCAACCATATGCACATATTTGTGTTGGAGCTGCTCCTGCTGCTGTCCCTCTTTTTGATCACCTCGAGCTTGTTGATTGCAGGTGCTGCAGCTTGTGTTTTTAATATGGTGCGAACCTTGATTTAATCTATAAAGAGTTCAATAATACAAAGATTTTGATTTAATTTCAGTTACTGCGCCTTGTGTTCCGCCACTGGGTCCGCCGTAATGTCTCCCGCAAGACCCTCATCGACGAAAGATTCCTCTTGTAGCCCCCGGGCGAGGAGCAGTACCTGCGGGAGGATGGGTTCTTTGCCATTTAAATGAGATTGGTTGTTTGTTGCCATTTGTTTTTATTGGTTTTTCATATTCCACTCGAGATAGTAAGTAGTACATCAATATACAGTGGTTAATCTTTAGTTATCGTAAAACTTACGTCTAAAACAGATAAAATAATTTCCATAGTTTCACATTTAACACACAAACACATGCGCAGATGCTATGCATGATCTGATCGATCGATCGATCGATCTACCTTTGCTCGCCTTTAATTTCTTTAGCTCTTTGTATCTTTGTTAGGATAGCACATATACATATACATCGTACAAACATTTATGCATGGCTATATATATATATATATATATAATTTCATTAATATGTTTTCCCGCTTATCGTCGCTATTGTGGCATCGTTAGGAGTAGTAGCCGTTCGGTTTACCATCTAGTTTAGTTATATATTTCGTAGTAGTAGTTGTCCAGTGTTGCGTTGAAAACATTTATGAAAATATCAACCTTAGCGCGGATTTGGTTTTACTTTAGTTCTGATCTCCGCGACATTAGGATATATATATTTTAAGGGGTGATTCTGTTCAGTAAATATGTATACTACATGTATAGATCAATATGTACATCTGCCTACACCTATGCTGTATGCCATAACGTCAAACGTACAACATTCAAACATTTATGCTTTATGTTTCATGCATATCCGTAACTTAGGGCTTTGATTCATCTGTGTGGAACTTACGGCGACCATAGAATGCAGCTACTAACTTATGTCAAGTGTCTTCTTACGTGGTATACGAATGTATGCTGTTCTGGGGGAGGGGTAGATGGTAGCAGGGATGGTTGGCGGTCAATAAATACATATATCGTACTTGTCGAAATTCGAAATAAATGTAGAGCTGCGCGAAACAGTGCAGTGCGGTTAATGGTAATTATAATATTAATGAATAGTTTTTTAATTTGATCATCTTATTGTTTTTCGCTATCACAAAAGTAAATACAACTCCAACAGAGGCGAATGGGGGTCAGAACGGGGCTCAAATCCCAAATACTAATCAATGAAATAAAGATGCGACCATTTCACTCGAGCTTCGAACACTTACAGGCTAGATTTAATCTCTACTGGTTCTCTCTACTCTCAAAGGTATACATATTTAAAGTTACTCATATATTTATATCAATGTTTATGGATATTCAACACTTAGAGTTTAGCCTAAACATATCTCGTTCCGGTGTGGGGACTCGGTAGTTTATTCCATTGTACGTAAAAATAAAATCATATCAAATGACTTGCTGCTTGGCTTTACTATTTACAAGTGCGATTCTTGGAGGACAAATCGCTGCTTGGGTGGCGCTATGTGTATAGCAGTTTTTTTTTGGAGGAAGCTTACGTGGCTCGAACTCTCACTAGATACACCACGGAGAAGGAGGGAACGTAGAAGCATTTGGATATGTAGCTTTTAAATTGGATGGAAGTCCACGTGCCACTTACAGTCCAAAGGCAGCGGCATAAGCGTGCAAAAGCTGGAGTACATAGTCGGCGCTCTCCTGAATAACATTGCTGCCCAGGCTGTGCGGACGCTGCGGCCTCTCAAAATCCAACTCCTCCAAAATTCCAGGCAGCTGCTCTTCCTGACGACGTTGCTCTTCCGACCCCGGCTGCTCCCCGCCGCCGCCGTTTGCGCCTCTATCGCCGGGCATCAGTTCGTTCTATTCGAGCACTCGACGCGGTCGCTTCGCCGGCAAGCAGGCTCCATCGCTGTCACCGCCCAGCGATGCCGACCCACAGCTCTTGCGTCCGTTCTCGATGGGCGACGGCGAGCCAGCCGCATTTGCATGGGCCACCAGGGCCGGCGAATTGGATGTGGAGTTGCCCCCCTGCTTGCCACCCAGCTTGGTGCCCTCGAAGTGCGGCAACCATTTGGCCAGCTGCTCCTCAAAGAAGTTCTCCAAGTATTTGGCATTGGAGTACGTTTTAGTGTCCTCCTGGCCGAAAATTCGGTCGTTAGTAGGGATATGATGCATAGCAGAGGCATTATCAACCCTCACCTGATAGAAGAGGTATGTATTGGAGAAAATCAAACGCACGTCGGACACAAAGCCGGCAATGTCCTTGTAGTGGTTGGGACTGGAGGGATCCAGACGGGTACGAATTACATCCAACGACATGGGGCTGCATAATCGAAGTTTAATTATAATTCAGAAACAAGCTGCGATTTTAGACATGAAACTTACTTGGACACAATCTCGTAGTAGGATGTATTGGCCGGTGACTCCGGCTCCCGGAAGTTGAGGCTCTGCTCGTATTGGCAGTACAGTTCCAGACAGATGCGCTGCAGGATCCGCAGCTCCAGGGCGCTCAGCTCGCCCGATGTCGTCTTCTCGCCCTCGGTCTTGGTCAGCTCCTTTAGGTTGACGCACAGCAAGCACTGCCAGCTTTCGCTCTCGTCCGGCAGCGAGCTAATCGCGGGTATGTGGCAATTCTGGTGGAACACCTTCGGACACTTGTCGCAGCACATCAGCTCGCCTCCGTCCAGACAGACGGCGCACCAGTCCTCGTTGGGATCATCTTTTTGTTCGTTTTTATTATTAACTGACATTCATTAGTTTTTTTTTGCATTTCGGGTGTGTGTGTGTAGTGTTGTGTGTGGTGTGTGAGGTATGGTGTATGCATTGTTGTTTATTGAGTTTAAATTGGTTTTTTTGTAGTGTATTCAAGTGTTTGTTTGGCATTTTGATTCAATTGTTAGTAGTTTATACGTGTGTCGTTTCGTTTATTTGGCGCGTTTTGATTTTATTTTATTTTTGGAAACGAGATTATTTTCGGAATATGTTTGAAAATAGAAATAAAGAGAGAGCAAAGTTATGAGAATTTTAGAATTTGATGTTCGGTAAGCCAACAATCATAAAAAAAGAACAACAACAAAGGCAATCAAGCCGCGTTCCCAACCACAAACAAATCTCAAATCAGAACTTTTTTTAACCTTCACCAGAATCTGAAACTTAAGCGGATTTATGGTTGATGGAACAACATAAAACCAGGTAACAAGCAGGTAACCCACCACCACCACCACCTTAAAGATTTGATTCAGAAGCCACATGGAGCAACTACAATGCTACAACATACAGACACGCACGCACAGCGAGCTCTGGGAGATCTTGATCTTGACGTTGTACTCACCTTCCTGTGTATTGGACAAATCCGTTGAGCTGTGCACCTGCGGCGAGGTGGTCTTCGTGCGACCCTCCGGCAACACCTGCACACCATTCGAGTCCAGCTTAGCTATGGTGGCAATTAAATCATTAATCGAATCGTCGCGCACCTTGTCAATGGGTTCGGTAAAGTCCTTGGTGTTCTGTATGGAAAAAATGCGAAATTAGTAACCAAAATATATGCAATTGTGCGTGCTGGTATTTTAAAACCCTTACCTCATGGGTGCTGGGACTGGGGGTCTTTGGATTCGTCGAGGTGACATTCGAAAGTATCGAGACGGCCGGCCCCAATCCCAGGGCGGCTGCGTTTAGCTGTGCACTGGAGGAGGAGGAGGACCCATTACCGAGGCCCTGGTGATGACTGGCACCGCCACCCCCCAGGCTGGGCGGGGTGCTATTCTTGAGCGTGTTTGGAGATTTCAATGAGATTTTAAAATTTTCCGATGTCTGGCGGCCATTCGCAAATGGTAAAAGAGGACCCTGCTGCGAACACACTGAAAATTAAAGGAAATTAATTGTAAATTAATATAATATGAGCAAATTGAAAATATATTGAATTTATTTTAAAAAGAATAAATTAACAAAGACATACTAATTTTATTTTTAACATTTTAGTGCAACCTAATCACATTTACCATTAATTACATTAATTTATACATTGAGGTTTGCATACAACAATTGCATTAACCTGAAAACCCAACGACAGGTTTTAAATGTTAATTACTTCATAAATATTCATTCGGTATTGTAAAAGGGTTTTTTTTAATTGAGAAATGTTTTTGAATGCACTTAGAATCAAAGCTCAATGATCCTATCGATCCACAAGAATTAAAGTTATCTCAATTTATTCGATTCGATTTTATTTTGTCAAACAATATGGTTAAAATTTGCTATGAAATATTATAAATATTTATGAATTCGACTGCTTTGAATATAAAATAAATAAATATTTATACCAAAGGTCTAAGGTCGGCTTTTTAAACATCTGTAAAAATGAAATAAAATATGATTTGCTTTTCATATAAAAATGTAATTTGTTATAGAAATATCTAAAAGCTCCAATTCTAGGACCTATATATCTCTTTTACCCTATAAACATACCGATAACAACATAATACTATATATAATTCAAAACTTTGGCTTTAATAATGAACAAAAACAATAAAAAATAAGAGTTCCTTTGAACGAATCGAAAGTGAATTGCGTTAAATGGACCCATTTACTCACTGTTCGACTGCTGAGCGGATTGCGGGATGTGCCACTTGGCCAGGCTGTGCATGCCCCCGCCACCTCCTAGCTGCGGCGAGGTCTGCGGTGGGCCGGTATTAAAGCCAGCCTGGCTCCCATGAAACCCCAACGACTGCAACAAAACAAAAATTTGTTAAATATCCGTTTTACATTGCACCGGCGAATTTCGCTGGGGGACACTCACATTCTGCATGGGATTTGGCATCATTTGGGGGCGTTGCAGTGCTCCCGGCGAGGGTATCTGTCCGCCGCCACCTCCTGCCGCTCCGGCCATGGCCGCTGCGGCCGCCGCCTGCTGGGCGTGGCTGGCCATGCGCTGATACTGTGACTGGAAACGCGCATTGCTGCTCATGAAGTTGTTGTCTCGTGGCCCGCCTCCTGGACCACCGCCCTGCGAGAAACCCTGTTGGCCGGGCATGAAATGCGGCCGCATCTGGGGGCCCATCTGCTGGTGGGCCGGCGACGGTGCTCCCTGCGGTCCGCCCGGATAGCTGGGCGGACCATTAAATGCCATGTGGGCGTTGGGGCTCTGCGCCGCCTGGTTGTTGAGCAGCCCCCGCAGGCTAATGTCTGGAAGCGCAAGAACGGTGAATTAATGATTTACCTTGGACCCTGGACTCTGCCTTTGGCACTTACCCATATTCTGTGGATGCGTGGAGGAGCTTACGTGCGGCTGGCCATGTCGCTGCATGCCCACTGGCGGCATTCCCCCGAAGCGAACTGCAATAGAGACGAGGAAACCCATTAAAAAGCTGTGCGGAAAATTATAACAGCAACTGCCCGCCAGGGGATATAATCTTTCTGGGAAACACCACTAAACAGCTGACATATTACTAAATCATTTCGAGAATGAAACAGGATAATACATATATTATATTAAATAACCTTAAAAAACATTATATTTAAAGAGCAAATGTTCCTAGAAACTAATTTAGCAGCATACAATTATCGCAACAAATTTCAATAAAATATCGAAATTAAAAATATCGGAAATAGTTATCGTTAAAATACTATGATAAAAAATATTGGAAAACTGACATTTCATTAATTTATGTAAATATTTTTCTATTTAAAACTTAGAAAAATATAATTTAACTCCTATTAAACAACCAAATGAATAATATTTCCTTGAGATTTAATAACTATTTAATTAATATTATCGTATTGCCATTTTATCACCACCTGCTTCGTCTTAAATTCACTTTTATGAATAAATTCTTATGAAATTCGGCCCAGAGCATGCCACTAGTATGATTCACTGAATATTTGCTTAAATTTTCCACCCATAACACAAATGTAGATAAGTAATACTTGTAAAGATTTATCTTCGCTCAAATATAAGCCCTGAACCTTCTCTCGGGAAAACTAAGTTTTGCTTAAAAATTAAAGAAAAAAACATAAACGATAATAAATAAGAAATAAATTTCTGTTCCTACCCTTACCTGACCCGTCGCCCGGAAATGAGCGACTCATGGACAGATTGTTAAACTGCTGCTGGGCGGCATTGCTGTAGAGCGGCGGTCCATTCTGCGGTCCAAAGTTCACGGGGGGACCGTTCGGTGAGAGGCCGGCAGGCATTCCAGGCGGAAGTCCCGGACGCAGGGGCGGGGCCATATTCGGACTGGGCGGCTGGCGCGGCGGCGGTTGAGGTGTGCCGTTCGGTGAGGGCGTCGGCGGATACGGCTTGCCATCCACAATGATAATGCCCAGCTGCGAGATGACCTTCTGCAGATCCGACACCTGGTTGAGCTGCACCTGTATGCGCACCGGGATCTCAGGATTGGGTATGTCCGCCCGCTGGCATTTGAGCTTCTGCAGGTGGCGCACCAACGACTTCTTGCTGGAGAGAATGGCGAAGTCACTGCCCTTCTCCAGGGCATTCTGCATAAAGTCGATGCAGTGGTCTGTGTTGTCAGATAACAGCTGCAACGTCTCCTTTTTCTCTACCAGCACCTTGAGCTTGCTGTCGCACACCTCGTTCAATCGCATGATGAGCTGCTTGCCACGAGTGTTCACCGTATTGGTGATCTTCACCGCCATGGCAGTGATCTCCTTGATGAGATCCTTCTTCTTGTCGTGGATCAGCTGCTGCCGGTCGTCAATCACCTTGGTGGCCGAGGAGAGCAGGAAGCGCTTGTAGTTGATCTCAGAGACGAGAGTGGATAGTGCCTGGCGTGATTCCGTGGCGATTTCGTGGGCGAACTTGTACTTGTGATCCCGATGATCGCTCAGCTGACAGTCGCGGCAGGTGAGTTTGTCGCAGGTCTCGCAGAAGAGCGACAACTTCTCCTGCGGATGCAGCTGACACATGTGCAGTTTGTCCACTCCAGCAGCTCCGGCCAGCTGCTCGTTGTTAGCCTCATCCTTGGGCTTAATCGTGTGATCCTTGGTGATTTTGAGACGCTGGTGTGCCTGCACACAACTGTCGCAGATATACTCCGAACAGTCGACGCACCATGATGTGGCCACTGCTCCATCGGAGCAGCTACTGCACTGGATGCTAGCCGATGCGGATGTCTTTTGGCCCTCTCCAGCCAGACCCAGGCCGCCTGCACCATCGCCGCTCTCGCCGGCGGCACATTGTTCGATAAGGAACTGATTGTCCACAATGAACTCATTCTGCGAGGCATTGTCACACACCGGACAGTGGATCAGTGGCGGGAGCGAGCGGTCCAGCTCCGAGAACTTTGTGCTCACGCACTGTGCACAGGCCACATGGAGACATTCCAGTAGCTTGGGTCTGTCGTTGGAGCCCAGAAGCTGGGCGCAGTAGACGCACTTGAATAGCGCAAACTTGGCGGATGCCGATGAGTTGGACTCCGACTGGAATGATAAAGAGAAGGGAAAATGTTACTCGAATGTTTAATTTAATAATTATAACTAAGTCATAAAGTTAAAGGCCCTTAAAAATCGTATTTACTATATTTATTCAATTGAGATGTCGAGAACCACAGTTCCTAGTGAAACTATTTGCTCAAAATTAAATCAATTAAACTTGTGGCCAGCAGATTTATATTTATATATAGATTAGATTACTAAGCCTGTCAAATTAAATATTTCTAGCCCATAAAATCTATATGTAAATAAATATATATATCTTGTCCTTCACTTCACTAATCAGATAACCCTTTTCCAGTGCCCCTCCTTAATGTTATCTCTAGTAGACTCGACTTTAAAACTGCAGATAAGTTAATCAGGATAATTTATACACGTCTGGTCATTCTTATCAAATCATAAAATAAAGCATGGGTCATATAAGGACAGCACTTTCACATTGCTCTTTGGAGTGACCCCGCATTATATTATCTTATCGCTTTTCGACCAGATAAGACTGGCGGACGATTTATGGGGGTAATACCCCTTTATAATATATACATTCATGCATATATTTGACGTGTGGTTTTTATGCAATTATAAAACTGTGATATGTGGCCATTTCTATTTATATTCATTGATTTTTAAATCAGATAAGGATATGGATAAGGATATGGTTACACATTTGTTTGTCCAGATTAGATTTAATATTTCAACTATAAATTATGCGTCTTATCTATAGCTTATCTGGAGCTTGGGTTTTGTGACCGGAAATTACATTCATTTAACTACAGTGGCCATGATCATCTCTCAGCGTCGTGGCCTCATCAAAAAACTTCTTTACAATTAATAGCAACCACTTTGGGGAGATTCAGAAAATAAATAGTGCCTCGATGCTGAAGCTGAGCTGAGAGATGGGAGATGGAAGCTGGAACTCGGAGCTGGCATCAGAGCCCCCGTCGCCCCGCCATGGCCATCCGTCGTCCCCAACTCTGTCTCCGAATGTCGCTGGCCGAAGATTGATTAGTTTTATCTTGAGTTGGAGCACATAAATCCAATTGATTGATTATGTTTGTGCTCGATAAAGATTGTTGCATTGGTGTGCGAATGCTTTACATGCAGCCCCACACAGTCGGTGCCAGAGTGTGTGTGTTTGTGTACCAACGGAAGCGTCATGGACATTGATGAATGCGCCCCGACAGGCCGAAGGAGGAGCCGAAAATCCGTACTGAGTCCCGGACATTGCATTGCCAAAGGGGAAAGTCTGAGTGTGAGGAACGAGGACGAAATGTGAAATTGCAGGCACATTATTATACTTGCTTTACGGATCTCAAATGCTATAGCGCCGATCCGGCGATCCATCTTCCGTCCGAAAGAAAGTTTCTCCTACGGCCAACTGCCAACTCATCTCGCCACTTTCGAAACGCCTCGGCGGGCACTCATAAATCATGCAAGAAGCATTCATTTTATACAGTTGAGGTTAACAAAATAGTTATTCTTAGGTTTAAAATGTTAAATATATAATCTGTGGAATTTACTATTATAGTAGGAGTTATAATATAAAACATTAACCAAGCTTTGGCAAGCTGATAATGTTTCCAAGATCCCATTTCTACCATTTTAACTCCAGCTATTTGAGGAAGCTTCCCGTATACCCACGCGGGCAATGGAGCAACTAGATGCTCGGAAGGCTGCGTCCCACATGAAAGCCATTCATCATGCGGCCTTCCCAGCTCCCCGTAGCTTCTCGCCACGTTTAGGGTTCGGGCTTTAGTCGGTTTTATTCGGTTTGGCTTTCGGGTCAGGTCGTTGCAGATCGGATCGGTGTCGTGCAACCCACTTGGAGTAGTTGCCCAAGACCCGCGGCACTGGCCCAGCGAACGGCGAACCATTAAAATTGTGGCGAAAAACCAGCTGCTACCCCCATGTTTCCAATCGCATCGCGATGACTTGACGCAACTGGAAGCGGGTAGCAAACTTGTTTTCTTGGCCCGCACCTACAATACGATGCATACTATGTATATATATAAATATTCCGATATATAGAGATATAAACTAGCGAACTCAACGAACATTATTTCGTTCCTTTGGATAAATTTCAGATTTCCTATGTATCCTTCGGATTTGAAGTTCAAGTTTTTGTGCTATCCATAATATAACAAGACTTTCTCTTATATATACAATGTAGATAGATATATATACTCGAATATACTCGAATATCCATCCCTATGTTCGTAGCATTCCAAGCAAACAACATGTGGCTAAAAATTTCAAGAATTCTTTTTTGCAAGTAATTCGAATTAATGGATTTCTCAATCATCCCATCCAGTCAAATGGAAAATTTAACCTGACCAAAGACCCAGTGCCTCCTTGTTACTTCAGCAATTTATTGTAGCTTTTAGAAACGAATACAAATTATACAACCAAATTACACCATCGTTGTTATGCCATTTTCCCTTTTGCTACTTTAAATGGGGTCAAGGGCTGCGTTTTAAACATTTTCAGACTACAAAAGGAATCAAATATAAGACCCGTTTTCCTCTTTTATGGTTTTTTGGGGGGCTTCAAATCACAAAAACCATTAGTTTTTGGCCGCACACAAACGCATCAGAAAACATCACGCTCACACGAACTCATCTGAAATGGAGGGGAAAGAGTCGACGCAGAAATAACTCTAAATCAATTTCAATTAGAAAATGATGAAAGGATGCCCCGGCAACAACCAAAATGGCAACTAAACTCCAAACAGCACAAAGGCAGCAGTCTGCACGAAGCTCTAAAAACGTGAATTGATGGAATGGCGACATGACAACGACTGAATGAGTGCATTTATGATTGATGTAATTTTGATGAAAGTACATTTTTGAAAAAGTTTTCCCTGCTTCTGCATCTGCTGCCTTTGCTAAAGACTTTAAAAGGCTTTGGCAAAATTTAATTTCAAATTTATTTTCGAAAAACTTTTCAGTCTCGTTAGTCACACAGAAAACTTTGTTGCAGAAATTAAATGAAAGAAGTTCCACAAGTGCCCCCTGTTCTCTCCTCTTTTTTCCGCAGGTTGGGCGCTGTGACAAGACCAGAATCGGTTAAAAGTCCGCACTGACAACTTTCAGACACATTTCACATTCGAAATCCATTTTCCGAGGCAGCCATAATTCCATTAATTTGTGTGCGTCCCATCAATCCGGATGTCTCTCTCTCTCGGCCAAAAGCCAGAGATCCACAAATGCAGAGGTGACTCCTTCCTCCGTCTACCCGGAGATAGCAATCGGCAGCCCATAAGGCAATCAGAGTGTTTTGAATACTCAATATTTCGATTCAAGTTCGTTGTCAGTGGAACAGAATTGACCTGAGGGGCACTTTCTAACAGTTTGGATGGAGCTTTAAGTTTAGGATTCCTGTAGGAAAAGGTGCTTAAGAGCTGCTTTAGCTTAGATCAGTGATGAATCAGCTCAGCCTCAGCCACATTTTAAACTATCTGCAAAGGAAATAAATAACTTTTTCCTGGCATAAGCAAAAGGTATTTTATTATATAGTATTTAATATTTATAAACCAGAATTTCTGCAAAATAATTTATCTTTATAAACAATTTCAACCCAAAAATGCTTTCCATTTTCTCCGCTGATCCCATTTGTGGCATTCGCTCGATAAAAGGTTTTCCTTGTCACTTCAATTTCAGGTAATGAAGCCTTACTCGATAGACTTAAAATTTAATTAAACTTTATTTAAATGCAATTTGGGGGAAAGTTGTGAATATTCTGCCCGACTCTGGTTGTGTATATGTATGTATAATGCATGCAGGACTACCAGCAATTGCAGTGTTCGTGTTGCACTTGTGGTGGGTGTTTCCAGCCATCGTCATCCCTTTCTGCCTACCAGACGCCACCCGCTGACCAGACCATAAATCAGTGCAATATGAGACATGCATCATGGGGCGTCTGTCGTCCTACCGGTCGCCTGCTGATTTTAAAGAGAGACAGGACAGAGAGAGCCCCATGCTGGTGGTCCTTTCTTGGTTTCTTCGGATTTCAGGCGACTGAATGCCGGATGCTGGATGCTGGATGCCGGCTGATGATGATGATGGCCGGACAGCATTGGTTTATTGTTGCTCCAACATCAATTTCGTTTATTTTGCAAATTTACAACACATACGGCACACGGCATCATATGGCACCCTACACAAACCTGTAGGCGTGAATGTCCTTTGAACTTTCCAATATCAGGAAAAGCCTTTGATTCAACAGACCTGCAAATTAATTACGTTTAGGATTTCTGTACGAGACACATCCCCAATCCATCATAGAGATAGAGAGAGAGAGACAATGCCCGCCTACGAATGACTCATCTGCAAGGGAATGCCTTTTACTTAATTTATAACTAAATTAATGGTTCCGCTCCTCACTGAAGCTTCCATCATTCGACACGGTTTCCCGCTTCGGTCATTCGTTATGGCTGCCGGTTCATTAAATCTGATCAAAAGTGGTAATCGAATTGGAAATACCTTCCAGATATGTATGCGAGACTGAGTAAATTCCGAGGCACTTTTTTTACGGGGTAGGAAAAGTGCAACGCGTTCCATTTAATACGAAAAAGATATGATAACGATAATTAATGGCGGGTACAAGGTTCAATAGATCATCGAGGAAAAATTGAAACTAAAAAATGACTCATCTGGATAGCTATCGATTGGTATTTTCATTCGAAATAATATAAGTCTTAAAAAGCTCACTCGGTAAGTAAGCGCACAGACGTTTTTATGGCAAATCCATAAAGCACTCAAAGAGCTCCTTTATGGGCTTTATGGGCTAGGACTCTCAGGTGGCAGCAGGCACATCAAAGTCCATCAACCTTGTGATACTTTTCTCCTTCAAACCCATTCCCCCCTCATAAATCCCCCTGCAGCAAAGACAAATATAAATCTGCCAGGTTTATATCGAGCGGGAGCGATGAAGACGAAAACTTGCTCTTGAAATATTTATGAGACTCGCAATAAACTAAAATTTCAAAGACACAACGCTCTCCAAAATGGCTGCCATAAATTGGGGCAAGAGAGGTGGAGCAGCAGCAGCAAAAGGCCGGGCTGGAGACAGGGGCAGGCAGAGGCAGATAGAGCCGTATAAAATATATTATACTCCCCGTAATAAAGGCGAAAAACTTGATTGTACCTGGAGAACTTGTGAACCAAGTGAACCCAGGCTGTGTGGCTGAAGTGGGGCCAAGGGGCGTGGCGTGGCACAGGCCAGGCCAAGACGGGCCTGCGATTTATGCGACTCCACCGGGCACCTGAGGCAAGGAGAAGTTTGCGGGGCCATGAAAGGTGCAGCAGCTGATAAATATTAATGGAGGGGCCATCGCCAGATGAACGTATGTATAAACAAACCCAATTCGCGGGCATAACATAAATAAATAAATAAAATTTGTAAATATTCAAACTCCACAGCGATAGTCGTTCGATTACGAATGCCAGTCCCGAATACATATTCAACAAATTGTAGAGGGTCCTTCAAATCTGCCAGGATCGTATCTATTGCCAATGGCCGGGGGGAGAAGAGCAGCTCAGGCCAGGAGGAGCAGCGCCATTTTGGGCCATTGGCCATTCGGTTTAATCGCGGACATATCCGGCCAACGTCGCTGCAATTTCCGCCCAGGAGAGCGAGGAGGAAGAGCAGGAGGACAGCAGCCGAAGCAGGGAAGAAACCACCCAAAAAACCCCACCTAATGGACATACCCTAATGACCCAACATTACATTTCATAACGCAATTTAAGGCACCCAAAAAAAATCAACGTACATATATAAATTGCTACGAAAATGGTTCCATAAAAAGCACCAATTGGATTGCGGATTAACGCAGATACATACACCGCCAGCAGTCCAGTCCGAAATTTCAAGTCTAATTCAAGAGGATTTCAAGTGCTTCAATACATTTTTTTTAGGGCATTCTCAAGAATATTTAAATGTACAAAAATAATGAATCTAAAATACTTTTGGGAACCTTTTGGATATGATTTAAACATATACATACATATAAAAATATTCTAAGGCTTACCAATAAACTGGCTGTTTATGAGAAGGCACCCATTAAATATTATATTTTTGTATCCTTCAGTTTACTTGCTCGCTACTCAAATGTCCCAGGCCACAGTGCCTTCTGTCGTAAAGATTTAATTGTATGGAAATCGTAAATGGCACGCAAAAGAACCAAACGGAAAACAGAAAAGTTTTGCTTGATTTTATGAGAAAATCGATGGAACCCATTAAAAGCGAAGCTAAACTGCCAAACTGCAGGTCCTCTAACCGAAGGAAGTCGGCGGGTTTTATGTAAATAAAATTGCTTTTCCACCGAAATGTCAGCCATTAGGGGGAGATCCATAATGTCACTGATAAGTGGGAAGTTCCTATCGAAAATGACACACCGAAAGGCTTGTAATAAAGTGATTCATTGGGATTATCATCGGGGGATGTCATCGACCGATTTTGTTGATCGATTGGATCCTTTTGTCGATTAATACGGGTTTTTGGTATCAAGGAAAATTGAGAAGACTTAATTTTAGACTTTGAAAGGTTTGCTATTAGCTTGGCGTGTTGAACAGAACAATTCTTTCAGGTCTAACACCTGTTTATTTAAATAAAAAGCATTTGCAGTATATTTATCCAGCTGCTGTCGGAACAAATAATAAAGTGTTTACTTGGGGGAAAAAAATAATACAAATTAAAAACCAACAGAAACTCAAGGACACCGGAGAAACCTGTAAATTATGATTCATCAATAGATGAAACTTTTGTTTTTCAGCTTTAAAAAACAATGTGAGTCATGAAGGAGAGCTCTATCAATAATTATTATTTTCTTTATTTTATAATTCCATTTCTGTCAGTGTCCGATTCTTTAATCAATCCTAACAAAAATATGACTTTCATTAGCATTACATTTTCCAATTACTTTTTACAATGTTATTAAATGATTCCCATTAGCATTACTCTTTCTCTTCCCCCCTCGATGATAATGCAAAACGAATGATAAGGGGGAATGATAAGTCCGGATGGACTTTGGCTTTTGAGGAAGACAATACTTTGGGGTAGAGGTACAAATATAATAATCATTATTCCCAATCAAGCAGCGAGCATAAATTCAAAATTGAAAATACCTCGCTGGGGACCAAAGACGTGGACCGGAGACCAGACCAGAAGCGAAACCAGGAAACCGCAAACTAATGAACGGGTTGAGCTGACGGCTGGCTCTCCGGATTTGGACCCCGGGGCTGCTGCTGCTGCAGACGACGCTTGACGGCTCCGGCGACGGTGGCATTGGGCAGGGCGTTGTGGTTGCGTTGGTCCGACGAGCTGGTGGCCCACGGTCTCTGGAGCTTACCAAAGCCGTCACAGCCGCCGTTGCTGCCTGCTGCTGCTGCGGTTTGCGGTTCTTTTTGTGCCCGATGCAATTGTTCCTGCTCCCGGAGGCCATGACATCCACAGACACCACCTATATATATATAAGTGTGTGTGTGTCTTGTATATGTATGGGCTGAAGTGTGCACAAGTATTTTCCAAAATGGCGACTCCCCGCAGATGTAGATACACAAACCGGTAAGACTTCCCCAGCTAGCAGGGGGCTCGAAAATCGTGACGGCAACGGTTGCAGGAATATAGCAACATTATATAGTCGATACGGAACCGTGGCGTAGGCGTCACGAGGACGTGGCAGGGCAGCTGGAAAAGCACTGACGCAGCTGAAAAATATGCCTTCAGTCTGTCTGCCTGCGAAGAGGAGCTGCTATAGGGATAGGAAATCAGACGGTCTCGTTTCTCAGGACTTGTGCAGCTTATGAAACTTTGCCAGAGCCGTGTCTCCCCACTTCCTCCTCCTCCTCCTCCGAAACGCTTCAATTTAAAGTTACGTCAATTCGGTCCGCTTGCCATTGCTGCGCTGACTGCACAATATTTGTTGCTGTACGTTATAATCCTCTTTTTGTGATCGGATTATGTCCTGTGTAGCACCTAATCCCCGCACAGGAGTGCGACCAACGTACACATGTTGGCTGGCTGAAAGTCCCCGCCCTTATCCCACGCCCACATCCATCCGCACTGATCCCGCAGTCGCAGTCAACTTTAATTACGCACTGGACGTCGATGGATGGATTAGGGCGGCCTAACGCCCACTGACTGCCCGGAAAAGCAATTAAAATGTGTATACTTTGGATATACAGTTGGACCTAGCTAAAAGGAATACTCCAAGCTGGGAAAAGGATCATTAATTTAAAATAATTGAATTAAGAAAGTTAGTTTTTGATTTAAGTGCAGTTTTAATAGTAAGAAATTGGCCCAAATGTGAAACCCTGCAGGTGACACTACTATTAGCAAAAAGTTTATAATGTTGAGAACTAAAACAGCTGCTCAATTATATCCAAGCCTAAACAGGTGTCTGTGAAAAAGTTATGTGGAAATAGAAAATTTGACTCAACGATGCTCCCCTGTATGTGCCATAATAGAAGATATTTAAAAAGAAGATGAAATGAAAGCAAGCTGCGACGACAGGTGCAGGGAGGGTATTGGTGGTGCTGGTACCTAGAGCTGAATGTTGATGTGGCTGTTTTAGTGGCGCAGGTAGCCCGTGAAAAGTGAAAAGAGTAGAATTTTCCAAGATCTCTCCTTTCTGATTGCAGGGTAATCAAGTTAATTAGAAACTTTACTTTTTTTCCCTCTGTGCACTTAACGACTATTTCGGTGGGTTGGTGCTTCCCTGCCCCTGGCCCCGGTCCCGGGCCTTGGTCATCGGCACTTTGCCATCGCACCGTTTCGCTTTGCTTGCATATTCTCATCAAATTAGAGTTAATTGTACATCATTAAAGGCGAATTCTAAGAATCCATTTTGGGTTTCGTCGGAAAAGGCGGCGGGGCAAAACGGTATCCAACAAAATGGCGTCTCGCCCGATTTCGGGTTTCCATTTATTACGGTGTCAAGCAATTTAATTACAACCTGTCGCATGCATGAGCCAACAGCTCCACAACACACATCCCATACGGACATATTTATGCGGAGCCTTAACTATGGCCTTGTCGAGGGTTGGAAAAGTGCATTCAGCTGCAACGTTTCAGAGATGACACATGGACCCTTGTTGGGCAGAGGAGAACCTCTTCCCCTCGCTGTCAGCTGTCATCTTTTAATGACTTAAGCCCGCCATATTGACAGAAGAGACGGATTTGTAGGTTTTCTCCTTTTGTTTAGCATAAGCACAAAACGTACATTAACTTTCAGGCCATTCATGAAACTGTCCTCGCTAATTTCAGGTATTGCCAAGATGTTTAAGCTGGCAATCAATCTAGAGCCGGTTAAACCACCTACCGTTAAAGTCCCTCATAGGTATCGGATCAAAATCGGTAAATACCAATTAACTGGTCTTACAAAACATATCTTTTGTCTAGCCTTCTATCATTTAAACTAATTCAAATGTCAAGAAAGTCCTGTTAAAAACAATGCCGTTAGGCACAAACTTTCAGCTGCTATTTTGTCGAGCCGAAAAATATTTGACAGAGAGTCTGGCTAATTTTAACACCAAGAAGACAGATAATTAACAATAAACCTGACCGCGAGGAAAATATACATAAGAATATAATATATAATTATGTTTATACAATATAACTAAAAATAGAACAGCGAATGTTAGATCATCTTGATCTCCAGATTAGACAGGAATTTCAACCAGGGTGTCCGAAAACAAATTCCTAAAAATACCCTTAAAATCATAAACCAGACAAAATGGGCAAGTAAATAAAATCGAACTCATACTTAAGTATTCCTGGTAAAAACCATTTACAACTGTCCATTAACTAATGTATTGACGTCGCCACTTGAACTATGAACTATTATATGGCATGGGAGGTGATCCACTCTTTGAGATGTTTCCCAGAAAAATTGCAGTTTTTAGTTACTCTGGTCCTTCACAATAATAATAAGGTAAAAATGGTATTTAAATAAAAATAATAAAGTAAGAAAAGTTTCGGTTAAAAGTTAAGGTTAAAGGTTTTATTTGATTTCAGTATTCACCTCGTTATTATGCTTAATAACAAGCTTTTGATTTGAGGTATAAATATGTTAATTTTAGTGCATATTTGTATAAATTAATATAAATGAGTTAATGAATACTTTATGGGAAATAAACAACATATTGTTTAAAAAAATCAACTTTTACGATTTTAACTGGTTAATTAATAATAGATATAATATAATAAACCTTAGCTTTATATAATGAAATACCGTAAAATATTTATAGTCATTGAAAGCGGATTTTTAAAAGTAAAATATATATTTTATATATTAAAACTAAGCTAGTTACCAACCAAGTTATTTTATTATAGAAGAAGAGTTTAGCCCCTTTTGCAGTTGGTCAGACATTTCGGTTACCTCTTATCAACTCGACACCTTGTCCCGAGATTTACATTACACTTGGAAGGTTACACAAACATTTTCCCCACATCAGAAATGGGCATTAAGTGATCCAGAGGGAACTCTGCTGCAGGCTAAGGTCGGGACTTCTTGAGGGCATGTGGGGTCTGAGATGAGGGGCTTGAGTCTCGGAGTCTGGGGTAAGGCCTTAAGTGCCTCCACCGACCACAGCAAACACAATCGTTTGCATGATTGACAGACGGACGGAACGAGTGCATGTCATTCCCAGCACTCCAAAGGCAGCACATACACTCAAGGCAAACATTTATTTGCACGAGCCGCAGCAGAAGAGTTTCAAATACAGACAAAAACCAATGGAAACCTATTCCATCTTATAAAGGAAAATAATATTATTAAGAAGTAGATAAAAGCGGGGTTTTTTTGGTGCTTTAACATGTATTTGTAATTTAAATCATTGCTAAATAATATGTTTATAAAGCCTGAAGATGCATATTTATGAATTTAGAAAGCCTTGACCTTAAGAAGTAAAGCTTAAATCCATCTGGCCAAAAAGAATAGCAAATTGCCAAAGAAAGTTCTGTTTTATTATTATTGCTGGTAATTTTAACGCTTTGCCGCTAAAGTACAGTATTTTCAAAGTATAATATATTTCGATTAGCATGAGAACCTTACGTAACTGACCGCAGGTCAATGAGGCGAATATTGGAGAAATTTACAATTCATTAAGACTACGTCATTTCACTGCGAAATTATATAAAATTGGAAAAGTTTTATTCAAATGAAATCAAGTAATTTTGCTGTAGAATCTTAAATGTAAAATTATTTATACAAATATTCAGCTTTTATTTATAAACTTTTTACAATGGGTCCTAAAAACCTTTATGATCCCTCAAATTCCTCAAAATTTGGCTTCTAAGTTGAAGAGATCCTAAAGATGGTAAAGCATCTATAAGATAGAATTGACCGATATATATTAACGGAAGTTCTACTGTGGCTTGAAGAGCCGCTCAAGCGCGACGTCCAGAGAGAAACAGAGACTCTCCACACACTCTCTCTCTCTCCCGGGCACACAAACGGTCATCCGGAGAGCGACAGACAGCTGCAGCTGATCTCCATGCGAAAAGGAAGGGGCCAGAGAGCATCTTAGGCTCCCCGTGCGAGGAGGACAGCCATTGCCGGAGAGCCAGCTCGCTGGTCTGCTCACACCGCCTGAAAAAAACCAGAAACCAGAAACCATCGGCACGAGACTGGAGCGCCAAACTCACAAACTGAAAGCTCGGACTGGGACGCGAAAGTGAAATACATTTACATTGTTGGCCTTCTGTTTATTTGCTCTGGGGGGGCCTGTTGCTGTGTGAGTGCGAGCACAGGCTTACGTGCTGGCTATTTGTTTGCATTGGCATGGGAAAAAGATAACAAATGCTTTTTGCACGAGACCGGGGCGACAGCGATTGGAGTGATAAGGAGAACCAAAACGAAAACAGTTCGCAACACAATGCGCACGAAGGGACAATCCTTTACCGGCTCTTATCGGCTGCATAGCGAGCACGTGCGATTAAAAACCAAATTAACCTCAACCAGGTCTCGCTCACACAGATTAACTCACCCGCTTCTCGGCGCTGTCGCAGGGATTGCCCACGGAGGAGGTGCTGGTGGAGGAGGAGGTGGACGTGGTGGGGGCTCCGCTACTGGCCGCTGTTGCCGTGCTCTGCAGATTCAGCTGTGGCAACACATCGCCGGGCACCGTGTCCAGTTGCTCCTGCTTGATGCCCGTGATCAGCGGCAGGAAGTCATTCTTCAGCTGCTCCAAATCCAAATCCATAATGCTTAATCCGCGCGTAAGGATGCGGTTGAGTGTGTGGTAAATGTGGGCGGGCTAATTATAGCTCTAGTTACTTGTTCGCTCACCAGCTGCCGCCTTCCAGCAGCATGGTTATTACGTTGCGATTACAGTTTCGGGGTTTTGTTTTGAGCTATTTATTTTGTATGTTGTGCTCCCTCAATCCATTCCAATGCACACACACACACACACACACACGCGCGCGCACACACCGCAAACACACACAGACGCGGGCAAGCGAAAGCAAAAACAACGCCACAGCACGGTATACGATTTTCACAAAGCGTTTTCGCTTGCTGTCTTTTATTATTGTTGCTATCGTATAGCCTTTTCCGGAGCGTTTTCTTGGTTTTTCATTTGAATGCTAATGCATTTTCATTTCACCTTCGACTCGGGCTTGCAAAAAAATGTGTCTCTCTCCGCTTCGCACCAATCTTCTCGCAGAGCGACAAGCACAACTTTCGTTTTACATATACACGTCCGACCGAATTTCGCTAATTTCCCGTCTTGTCGTCACTTTATAGAACGCTGCGACATTCCGCCTGCCAGCTGTACGCGCCTGCAATTGTTTTTTCGCGTTGAGAGTGGGTTTCGGGTGGTTTTATTGCCGAAATTCGCTGCGAAAACACACGGCCTCACGGCGTTCTCTCCTTGGACGCTTCTTCAGTACAAAAAAATTTCCAAAATGGCTGAAATGAATTAATTCATGTCAGCGATGCCAGAGTACCGCTCAAACGGGGGTCTGGCAAGGCTGCTCTTACGTTAAGGAATGTCTGGCAGGAACGACTTACGTAGCAGTTTGGCTTTATTGGTTTTCTTTTAATTATTATGGCAAATAAATAAGACTTAACTTTGTTTATATTTAATTTCACTATTGTTAAATTTATTACTCTCTCTACGGTTTTTGCTGAGCTGTTCGTTACGAATTATTTTCCTAACGTTTTAGGCGCCAAGCAGCTGATCCTAACAGAGGGGTAAGAAGAAGCACAAGCGCACGTGTGGGATATTTGTTTTTAGTAGCGAAAATAATTATTAAATGTTGCTGAGCCGAATTATAAGCACATACAACAAGGCAGGTTAATTATTATCTCCGTCTACTAAAATAACCTTCGCTCAACCAAGAACTTCCACCGAAACAGTTCGCCTAAAGCCTTTAACCAATCGCCACAAATCCTTCGCTGCCGCCATGTCAGAGGCTCTGGATAAACTGGAGCTGGAGACCGAGGCCAGGAAAGCGGCTAAGGTGTCTGAGGACGAAGCCGTAAAAGAGACCAACCGCGTCAAGCGAAATCTCAAGCGCAAAAAGTGGGTGGACTGGAAGGCTCAGGATGAGGAAGATGCCGCCAATGGCGTGAAACGAGCTCCCTTCGATCCTGCCGATCGGATAAAGCGCAAGAAGAGCGCCATTCTGCTGAGCTACTGCGGGGCCAATTACTACGGCATGCAGCGGAACCCCGGAATGCAAACCATCGAGGAGGAGCTCTTCAAGGCGATGCTCAAGCACAAGTGGATTACGGAGGACAGCTTTGAGCAGGTGCAGATTGCCTGCTTTCAGCGGGCAGCCCGCACCGACAAAGGCGTCTCTGCCGCCCGCCAAGTGTGCTCCGTCAAGCTGCGTAAGTTCCGGCTGCATCTTAAGTTCCATGAGATAACGAATATTTTTTCCCTCAGCTGAGGAACTGGATCTGGAGGCCTTTAACGCCGATTTGCCCCAGCAGATTCGGCTGTTTGGCGTTGAGCGTGTTACCAAGGGCTTCAATGCTAAGGATCAGTGCAATGCCAGGACTTACACCTACACATTGCCCACAATGGCCTTTGCATCGTGCGAGGAGAAGGTAGAGGACCTGCACGACACCTTTCGCATATCGTCCGAGCTGCTAGAGAAGGTCAAGGAGACCCTAAAGCTCTACGAAGGCACGAAAAACTTTCACAACTTTACTAGCAAAAAGTAATGCAGTGCATATTTATTTTTAACAATTTACTAACGTTTATCCCTTGCCCCTTGCAGAAGCTTCCTAGATCCGTCGTCCAAGCGCTTCATCATGTCCTTCACGAGCAGTGAACCATTCCAGAGCCCCCAGGGCATTGAGTTTGTCACACTCAAGGTGAAGGGCCAGAGCTTTATGCTGCATCAGATCCGAAAGATGGTGGGCTTGGCCATTGCCATTGTAAGGGGCAACACAACGACGGAGAGCTTGGAGCGGGCGTTGACCGAGGAGCGCCTGGACCTTCCAATGGCTCCTGGCTTGGGCCTGGTGTTGGACACCGTGCACTACGAGCGCTACAATGATCGCTATGGCAAAGACGGTATCCATAATCCCCTGACGTGGCAGGCGCAGGAGACGCAGGTGCAGGAGTTCATCGAGCGCGAGATCTTCAGCCAGATATACAAGACAGAAGCGGAACAGCGGAATATGCTAGACTGGATAGGAACATTGCATTACCACTCGTACGACACGAGGAAGGACGAGGCACCGCCTCCGCCCGCTACCACGGATGGCAAGCGCAGCAAGGCAGCCGCAGACGATGACAACGATGAGTAATGTGGTGGATAGAGTCGACATTCAAATAACATGCAAAACTGGTTTGTATAATTTTAGCGTTCAAAAGTATAAAGGCATTTGTTAAGATCTTAGAAGCGGCCGCCCTTCTTCTTCTTGTGTCCACCCTTACGGTGCTGTTGCCTCGGGCCAGGGGCCGTCTCCTGGTAGACGGGCGTCACGGGGGAGTTCTTGCTCAGGTTGACGCGGTTGGACATGTCGCTGCAAAATGAGAGATACCAATTAGAAACCATCAAAAGATTCACGATTCAAACTACTCACTATTGATCGGCTGCTCCCGAGGCCATGCCCTGGGATCCCTTAATGACATCCTTGCCTCGCGCACCGCCTCGCTTCTTCCGGAAGCCAGTACGCTCGTACTTGGGCAACCATCGCTCCGGATCGGGGCCCACTTCGGCATTGTAGTTCTTGGGCAGCTTTCCCTTGCGCTTTCGGTTGTTGTTTTTCCTCTTCTCCAGGGGAGTGCTAGGCGAGGGCTCGATCTTGGCGTTGGCCGACTTCTTGGCCGCCTTGGCGGACATCACCCAATTGGCCGCCTCCAGGGCATCGATCTCTGAGGCAGTGGTCAACGTCTCCAGCTTGGGCAGCTTCCTGCTAAGCTCAAGCGCCCGCTTGGGCTGGAACTGGGCATAGGCGATGACCAGCTGGGCCAGCACCTTGGTATCGCTGGGATTTAGCTTGAGAAGCTCTTCCAGCGAGCTGGCAGCTGTCTCAGAGGCGCCGCCACGCAAGTGGAACTCGGCAGCCTGGCGCCACATGTCCGAAAGGTCGCCGCTGCTCACGTTGTTTTTCTTGTACCAGTCCACCGCCGATTTGAGCAGTGCCGAGGCCGCGGGCTTATTGTCCGTGCCCAGATAGAGAGAGACCAGGGCGGACACGATGCCGGGCTTAAACTTCGCCTCGCCCAGCGAGAGGAGCGTCTCAATGGCATCCTTACGGTTGCCCTGAAGCAGCTGCAGTTGGATGACGGCGAACTTGCTGACAAACTCGTGCGTCTTGTGGGCGGCGGCGAATTTCTGCAGCTGATCGATGGCCTCCTTATGCTTGCGGTCCTTGGCCAGCTGGCTGCAGCGGATGAGCAGCGCCTCGAACTCCACCTGAGGGTAGGCTTGGGCCAGCTTTTGGCTTAGCTGTTGCACCTGATCGCCGGCGTTCGTGTAGAGGGCTAGCAGGCAGTTGTTCAGCGCAATGACTTGCTTCTGGCGCGAAGTTAGCTTCGGCTCACAGGCATCGGCCAGAGCGGCGCGGATCTTTTTCTTCGAGTCAAAGACATTCTGGTCCTTGTTGATCACCACCGAGTTGTTACTGGCCACGGCCACCAGGGCCGCATCCGTGGGCTTGTGGCGCAAGCAGTCGGCGTAGATGATGCCGGCTTCCTTGGTCTTGCCCTGCAGCTGCAGGACGTAGGCAAGCTGGACACGAATCACATCCACCTCCTCGACGATCTCCTCCTCGGAGGCGCCCTCCTCCTCTAAGAACTCGCGGCAGAGCTTCTCGCTGGTGCGCAGCTTCCTCTCAGCCTCGACGTACTTCTGGCGGTTGGACAAGATGCAGGCGCTGTTAAAGTACTGCTCGTAAGTATCCTCCGGCACGTCGGGAACGTCCTTGCTCTTGTCCACGGCCAGATTAGCTGCCACCGCACTGAGGTTGGTGCGGCGCTCGTCCTCGTACTCGTCGCTGGTGTTCTTGATAATGTCCCGATAGGCATCCAGGCACTCGTCGTATCGCTCCAGGCGGTACAGCACCTGGGTGCGCAGCTCCTTAAGGTTCGCGGGCAGAGGCTGCAGGCCGGTATCGTCGATGGTCTTCAGCGCCTGCACCTGCTTATTCAGACGGTACTCGCAGTAGGCTTTCTCGAACGCCAGCGATGACAGGCGGTTCTTCTCGATGAACTTGTACGCCTCCTCGAACTTGGACAACTGCACCAGGCACACCACCTTGCAGTGCAGAGCCGTGGGATCGTCCGGCGCCACTCCAAGAACTGAAAACAAAAATTTGCTATAGTCTGTGGCATGAACTCAGTGGGTACCAGCGAGCTTACTGCGATTTACTGCCTTGACGGCCTTGTCGAACTCTCGGTTGTTACCGAACTTGTGCACGTCGGCGTAGGCGGCCTTGATCAGCGCCTCCTTAGGGTTGGCGTCCTTTGACATCCTGTTGGTTCAGCGGTCTCGTGGGTGGCAAAATAGATCGAAACAACGGACTTTTAACTTTCGCCTTTGCATGCAACTTTTGACAGGCGAAGACACATCAGCAAGGCAGTGTGGCCAACACGCGCTATATTGTCCGACGCTAAAAAATAGCTAGCTCTTAAATAATTGAATTTGCTTTGCTACTCTGTTGTGAGAAGAAATATGAAAAAAATGTAAAAACTTAATACAAATATTTAAACAATTATATATTAGAAATATTTATAACAATTCGCTAAAATTACTTTACTGGCTGGCTCTAAAAGTAGCCAAGTTTCCCTTTAAAATTCCCTGGCTTTTTCCTCCTTCAACAACTCTTGCCACACTGCTGCAAACTCGCTGGCGACGCCTTTGCGGGATACTTTTTTTGATTTGGATTAGAATATTGGAAAATGTCGGCTGAAGTGGATTTCGTCAACAAGAAGGAGGTTCATCTCCGCAATCTGAAGCAGTCTGGTCATGTGGGCTTCGACAGCCTGCCGGATCAATTGGTCAACAAGAGTGTGCAGAACGGATTCGTCTTCAACGTCATGTGCATAGGTGTGTATATCGGCTGCAGAATGTGTGTGAGTGTGTGTATGCGGCACAGTGAATCAACCGAAGTTTTACTTGCACGTAAAACAGCACAGGGCAAAGGAATAGCTCCAGACTTGAACTAGAGGTTACTTTTTCGATAAACGTGGGAGTATTACCCCGCATATATTCCCTTTTCAGCCAAACAAACGGCATTTTTAAACTAATATTCAACTTGGCTTGTTAATTGGCATTAGTTTGTATGACTCCTTCTACATATTTTTGCCTGCTAGCCAATTAACTCAATCAAATTCGTTATTTTCAAAGTCTTTATACACTTTAAACTTTCTGTTTTTGTATTATTTATTATATTAAAACTCCTTAAGGAGCTATTACTTTGCCCGCAGCTGTGTGTGCGTACTCAAGTATCTTATATTTGGAGTGCATTGCTCAGATAAAGTGAATCACCTACATTTGTGCCTGCATTCATGCGCACATCCATCTGGATATATCCATGGGTAAACAATTGAAAATGCGCCAGCCAGACGGCCTGTAATGATTAGTATGCAGAGTGCTCACAATCGATTTCCGACGCTGCTTTCTATAATTTCACCCTGACACCAAATGCTGCCGCACCAATTGAACCCATTGAGGCAGTGATTCCGCACGAGACTTAACCCCGTTTTCATTTCTCCCCTCTGCAGGCGAGACCGGATTGGGCAAGTCGACGCTGATGGACACACTGTTCAACACCAGCTTTGAGTCGACGCCGAGCCCCCACACTCTGCCAAGCGTCAAGTTGAAGGCGCATACCTACGAGCTGCAGGAGAGCAACGTGCGGCTCAAGCTGACCATCTGCGACACGGTGGGCTATGGCGACCAGATCAACAAGGACGACTCGTTCAAGGCGGTGGTCGACTACATTGACGCCCAGTTCGAGAACTATCTGCAGGAGGAGCTGAAGATCAAGCGCTCGTTGGTCACATGCCACGACAGCCGCATCCATATCTGCCTGTACTTCATCTGTCCAACGGGACACGGACTCAAGTCGCTGGATCTGGTGTGCATGAAGAAGCTGGACAGCAAGGTGAACATCATTCCCGTGATCGCTAAGGCCGACACCATCTCCAAGGTGGAGCTGCAGCGCTTCAAAGCCAAGATCATTCAGGAGCTAAACACCAATGGAGTGCACATCTACCAGTTTCCCACCGACGACGAGACGGTGGCCGAGACGAACACCAGCATGAACTCACACATTCCCTTTGCCGTTGTTGGCAGCACGGAGTTCATCAAGGTGGGCAACAAGCTCATACGGGCACGCCAATATCCCTGGGGCACGGTCCAGGTGGAGAACGAGACGCACTGCGACTTTGTGAAGCTGCGCGAGATGCTCATTCGCACCAACATGGAGGACATGCGCGAAAAGACACACACGCGGCACTACGAGCTGTACCGCCAGAAGCGGCTGGAGCAGATGGGCTTCAGCGATGTGGACAGCGAGAACAAGCCGATCTCGTTCCAGCAAACGTTCGAGGCCAAACGCTCCAACCACCTGGCCGAGCTGCAGTCCAAGGAGGAGGAGGTGCGTCAGATGTTTGTCCAGCGGGTCAAGGAGAAGGAGGCGGAGCTGAAGGAGAGCGAGAAGGACCTGCATGCCAAGTTCGAGAAGCTGAAGAGGGATCATGCCGAGGAGAAGCGCAAGCTCGAGGAGTCGCGCAAGGCCCTCGAGGAGGATTACCTCGACTTCCAGCGGCGCAAGCAGCAGCTGGCGACCGCCCACCATACGCTCACCCTGGGCAAGAGCAAGAAGAAGTAGAATCCGGCTCCGCCGAGCAATGTATTGAGAATTCTGTGCGGTTCGCGTATCCCAAAGTAATTATTGCTTTCTCATCTCGTTGTCTTTCATTTGTACTATTAAGTTTACTTCAAATATAAACATATATACACACTAAACACGCATATGTACGCATATATGAATATGTATTTACAACTAACGAATAAATCGAACTTAGTATTTTAACAACTATTTAGTTAAGCCAGAGGCGTGTGTACATTTTCTGGGGTTTTGAAGATTCTTGGCTTTGGAAAAATTATTGATTGAAGTTTGGTGCTACATCAGCTTTGTCTCTTGTTAAAAATATAATGTTAATAATTATAAATTAATTTATTAATTGTAATTAAAGTCAAAATTCTTGTTTTCTGGCAACACCGGTTTCCTGGCTTCATTTTAAAATTGGTCCCATAAAAATGTGACCAGCTGGCGGCAAAAGGGAAATGCGTGCATATTCCGGCTATTCTTGTGAGGCGTTACGACGTTCTAGGCGAAAAAACAGATTCGAGCGCACTCCAGCACACTAAGCCAGAAAACAAGAAAAATAAAATAAATAAAAACGCAATAGAAAAACGCAAATGCAGTACAATTAGAGGCGAGCGGCGCTCGAAGATAAACAAAAGCAATTAAACGTGTTCAACATATATAGTATTAGCCACGACAGTGGGTGTAGCCGCTGTGAAAGTGGGCCTTTGTTTTTGTTTTTGATAGCTTTTGTTTGTTGCAATACTCGGGATTGGATGGTAAGCGGAGCAGAGAGCAGCGGCAGCGGAGTCCCAAGTGATTTTCCATAACAAGCCTCGACGGGAAATGGCAATCGGCAGTGCGAAAATGTCTCTGGCGGCGTGGCTGGTCCTCTGCGCTATACTGCAGACAGGTGAGTCGATGAAATCGATAAAGCTCGGAGTCCCCAAAGTCACGTCTAACGATTTCCCACTGCAGTTACCTGTTACTCGGTCCTCATCACAGCGCCCGACCACGCGCTCCTCGGCTCCTCCGCCATTGTGTCCGCCCAGCTCTTGGACAAGGGCGAACCCGCCGCCAAGGGCTCCTACAGGTTCACCTGGACGGACAATGCTGGCCATCGACAGGTAACGTCACCGCATGTACACAGACCAGAGATAAAAGCTTCGAGTCGAGTGACATGACTAATTGCGAGCAAAAAAAATGCATATGCAAGCAATTCTCTGGTTCCAGGCCAGTGTTTACGGTTTACGCCCCTTAATGTCTAAATAAAAACTGGTCAAAAGCGTTGGACACAGGTAGTTCATTTACCTAAAGGAGGCGCAATTCAAGTCGGTCGACTTACCTGACTGTTCTAATTGAATTTTAATTCTATATTCCAATTTTAAGGCTGCTGAGATTATTAGAATTTAAATTTCACATCACAAACACCGTGCATGGAGTTAAATTTTGTTTTGCGCTGCTGTCAAGCATAAATCTTCAAGCCAAGCACTGGTTTTTACATAGAATTCTGCATATCAACTATCACAAACTTGATATTAATTAATTGTATATAAAAATATAATTATTGAACATAGTAAATTATTGTTATTAGACATAGAGAGTAAGGATTTTTGTTTTTAAACTGCACTCAATATCTTGGGAATCCGAAGCAGCGAAGTTTGTTGATTTCAGACCACGTAAACACTTCCATATCTGGGAAAAACTCTCACAATTCCACAGAAACTGAACGATTAGACAGATTGAATTTAGTTCAACTTGTTCTATTAATATAAAACCTATTACATAGTATAAATACGGAGTTTACTGACAACGACACTGGCTTTTCTTTGGAAAATGTTTCTTTATTTTTACATCAACAAACCAGCAAGCAAGAGTTAAATGTGCGCACTTCCACTTTTCAGTTCCAATCTTAGCCATGTGGCTTCAATTGATATGGCGGGACTTGATTTGTATGCTAATTTTGCACAATTACTATTCAGCGACAGTTTTTCCAATCGTTCCTGGTACCGGCTTTTAGCTAGTAGCTCCCATTGTGCTTATATATGTATATTTGCATGTAGAGCGACCTGAAAAGGCGACACTTATCAAATGCAATTTTATCTACCCGCAGGTGATGGAAACCAGTATCGCCAGCAGTAATTGGAGTTTGACTTTCGCCCAGGAAGAACCCACCACTCATGTCATCAAGGTTGAAATCGAGAAGTTTTATTCCATTTTTTGGCTGACAGAGGCCAAGGGCGAAAAGAAGATAAAGCTAGATGGAACGTTGAGTGGAAGGCTGGAGCTAATTCAGAAGAATGTGTCGAGGCCGCATGATTTTGTGTCTACGCAGGAGGCAGTGAATCACAGCATATCGCTGTCCGCGTCCGATCTGGAGTTTTTGCGAGCGAAGGGATATCACATCCAGACGTATTGGTTCCAAAACTGCACATATCTTGGCATGTCCGGGGACCTGGACTATCTAGCAACATATCCGCAAGCTGAGCAATCGTTCGATGTGGAAGCCTTAGTTGTAGCCTCGCTGGAGTTGCCGCCGGAGCCGACGCCATCGACTACTACAACAACTACAACAACGACAACGACAACAAGTACTACAACCACAACTACTACAACCACAACCACAACGACGCCCAAACCAACTACTACGACGCCATCAACTACGACCAGCACCACCAGCACCACTCCGAAGCCAGCACCACGTTCCAAACGTGACTTAATCCAGGCCATGCACACCAATGCCGCTTTGCTTGGCCTAAATCTGACAAACGCTCTGAAGCAGCAAAAGGGGGCGGCTGGAAATGTGTCTGTGGCTCTCGTCAATCCACTGGGAGTCCGCCGGCTGTCCAAGCTCAATGTGCTGCCCGGCATGGAGCCGCCCTTTGACTGCGTGAGTAAGAAGTTCGTTGCTCAGGATCCCAAGCAGATTTACGGCTACTTCCAGCGCCGAATACTGACCAGGGGTGAGTAATGCTCATTAACAGTTGGATCGCCTGAATTTGAGTAATATTCCGTATTGGTTTTATGGCCAGATCCAATCTCTGCGGTCGACACGAAGGGCAAGAACTGGCTGCAACACTGGGAGATGCTAAGCCTGGACGTCAGTTGCAAGGGAACGCCGCCGTTTGAGTTTTGCTCGAAAGTCTTTACGGGTAAGTGGAGTTGACTAAAGGAAGAGCGAAAATCCATAATGTGAATTCCCAACAGCTCCGTACAATGCGACCGGAAATGAGACGTGTGAGATCTACGATCCGATGGTCAATTGCTCATATGAGTACAAGCGATACTTCAGCGAAAGCAAGACCATACTTTTCTTTATAAGGAACGAGGTGTCGCAGACCCTCAATCAGGTCACCATTAACATGTATGAAGGTGGGTAGACTTTGCGAATGCGGGCTCTTTAGATGCCTATTTATTGATTTAATTTTGTTTTACCAACAGCCCAGCGACAGTCTCAGCTTTCTGTTGTAGTTGTGCCGGTGACCTGCACTTTGGTGGCCGTAATTCTGGTGGTCTTCGGTGTGGCCTATTATATACAGCGGGGAAATCGGTAAGAATAGAGCCTCATGAATAAAATTTTATATATTATTATATTTTGATTCTTGTCTCCCAGTTTTACGGTTGAAGTGGCAGACTTTAACTTCGGAGATACGCAGTCTGTGGACATGGAATACAAGACATTCCCGCAGCGTCTGGTCGACAGCATCCGCGAGGCGTGGTCGTGGCCGGGACAACGCCGCCACTCTCAGTCCAGCGCCGATCTCATGGCGGATGACCCGCCCAGCCCGGGCTTTGCCGGCAACGTGGGCGATGTCGATAGCAATCTGCGCTATAACACTTTCAACTAGGGCCTTCAGTGGGTTCAGGCTCCGTTGGAATATTGTTAACTAAACCTAAATTAATCAATTTAATTTAATTTAATTTCGATGCCTAAGTTGTATGGCCCTGCTCCCAGCTGTCTATCATTCATGCGATATATATTTCTTTGTACGACTCGAAAATGGGAGTAGGCGTGATAATTTTGTTATTATTTGTATTTAATTTTTTCTGCACTGTCTTGTGCTTAGTCATTTTCTTTTTGTATACCACACTCCCTTCGCGGGGGTATATATCCATATGTATGTACACGATATAGAATCTTTTTTATATGTTTACACATCACCTTTTTCCCCCATACATCCCTGTTCCCCCCATTAACGCACACACTTGCTCATTAATGGCCAAATGTCGAGTAGCAAGCTACCATTTAAATTACAATATCAGCGGATTCGGGAACGCAACTGCGGATATATTGTTAAAGACTGTCTTTGTTCAGAAAGCAAGAGGAGAAAAAGAAACTTGTACAATTTACGCTCTGCTTATGCCAACATAAAAGAGTTGTTCGTGGCGAGTTTAATGCTAGCATAAGTCAATTTGATTGTTTTCACTGTACCGTCGTGATCCGAATTCTATGACAAAGACACACGCATCTCACACTAACAACACACACAAAACACGCTCGAACACACAAAAATATTCATTGTGATAGATAATAGAAACAACAGTATATATGTTTAACTAAACCGAAAAGTTTAAAGAAAACTATATAATTATAAAGATAAAAGACGCTGTTTTTTTTAAGGAATTTCTAAGACTTCAGAACGCTTACAAAACCTCAGCAAACCGTGGCATAAAACTCCATCATTAATCCCATTTGATTTCAAACCAGAAACTAGCTTATAAATATCCTTCACCCAAGTAAAAGGAAACGGCAAACATTTCAAAATGCTGACCGCTTGTCCGGATGAGCTGCCCAATCCGCACAAGAACTGCCTGAACGAGATGCTGCAGTCGCTGATCTGTAATGACAACGATGTGAAGCGACTTAACACAGAGCTCCGCAACCTAAGCGTAGAGATGAAGGCGGAGATGGACAGAATCAACAAGGCGAATGTAAAGTGCAGAAACGAAAATAAGGGAAAGACCCCTGTAGTGTGCGAGAACATTGAGGATATGACCACATTTGCACAGCGAATCAACAGCTTGGACGAGGTGAAGACCCACTTCACCCGACGCAGCGAGGAGATGCGAAAGCGACGCGACAATATAATCGTCTACGCTCGCCAGTGCCTCTACGCCTACAACGAGGAGAAGTGCAAGTTTAAGTCCTTTCATGAAAACACGGTGGACTATATAAAGCGGACAGCGACCCTTTCCGAGGACCCGGAAGTGATCCGGGGCTGCGAAAAAGATGTGTGCGAGCTGCACAAGCGCTTTGTACGAGAGGTGGCTAACTTGAAGAGCTGCGAGGCAGAGCTGCTGCCCTTCTTTAAGCTTCTACAGGATTCCGATCCAAAGGCTCACTGTGAGTGCTGCTGCTTTAAGGATTACGACTGGCTGCCGCAGGGCAAGAACTACGGAGCAGTTGATGGAATGGCCAGCGAGATCAAGGAGCAGATGGGCGACGTCCTGGTCCGAGCCTTCGCCCAGCTTCACCTACATTCGCCCCAGGATCCACGTGCCTTCATTGCTGGGTATTTAATGAACTTGGATCGCAACGAGCAGGAGATGAAGGCGAAGCTAGACATCTTCCAGGCGGATCCTGTTGTGGAGTCCCAGGAATTGTCCGACCCTACGTTCCGCTGTGAAGATGCTTGTCCTCAAATCGAAAAGTAATGAATTTAGCCCCGATATCTGCGTAAAATCAAAATGGAGGCACTTGAAAATTGAGTTAAGAACACTAAATTATCTTTTTGGATTTTAGTTGGAACTATAAAAACATGTGCCAAAATTATGAGAAGTTTGAACTATTAAAACCCCGCTTATAGGCACAATTCGAGCGGCGTTTTAAAAGATATCTATATAGGTTTCATCACAAACTTTTAATTTTCTTGAATTACAAACGCAAAATATTTCAATTCGCTTAAGAGTAGAGTCGTAATCTAGATTATAATATATCCTTGGACTTTTGCTTCACAAAGAAAATCACATATAGAGCTGCTTTAAATCGTATGTTTCCAGGTTCCATAGCCTTCTCAAATCGGTTAATAGACAGACAGTGCAACTCGAATCAAAATACATGGATGTGTAAATGGTATATAAAATTGTTTCTATTTCTTGCGCCGATTGTTGCGTCGAGAACTGGGTTCGGGCTCCTTCTCCCCAATCCCAGTAATGGAGGCGCCAGCCAGCTCTGAGTTGGCCATTTTTTGCTGATTGTCCAAAAAGAACATGACATCGCGCAGCTGCTCCTTGAGATCGGTCACTTCGATGTCGTGGGTATGCTTGAACTCATTGTACTGCTGCTCCAGGACCTTGTACTTGCCGTGCCAGGAACTCTGGTTGGTCTGTAGGGCCTTCGATAGCTCACGCTCTTCGATCAGTTGCTTCTGGACCTCCTTGAGCCTGAAGGTACGATGCAACTTAAAAACCATAAAGTTAATTATATGAATTCTCTTACTTGGCTGTGTGCTGGGCAAGCTTGCGCTCCAGATTCTGCTTCTCCTTCTGCATGGTCTGCTGCAGCTGCTGGAGCTCGGAGACCTCGGTTTTGGCCTCGTTGGCGTTCGCCTTGAAGTTCTGCCACTCCTGTTCCAGTCGCTCCATCCGCTCCTCGTAGTACTTGCGCTGAGTGTCCAACTGCGAGGTCAGTAGGTAGGTGAACTCCATCTGCATAGAATCGATCTTCTCCTCGCGCTCGTCTTTCTCTGTCTGGGATGCCACCAGCTTGCCGTCGGACTTGTTCTGGAACAGACGATGTACAAAGTTGTCGCCAGCATAGTCCCACACGCTGGAGGTACCCAGCTGCATGGCAAAGGTGTGGTTAGTGGCTCGGTAGTGGGCCGCAGCATGGCCGCCCTGGTAACGCCCGCAGCCCACATGTCCGCAGATCAGGCAGATCCACAGCGAGTCAGTTCCCTCGCATTCCATGCACACGGAATCCTCAACCAGCTCTGGGGTCTGGACATGTCGGCAGACCGGGCATGTGGAGTCGCCCCACTTCATCAAGCAGCTGGCGTGAAAGGCGTGATTGCACAAAATGGTCAGCACTCCGTCCACACTCTCGTCCATGCGTTCCAGACAGACGGGGCAAGTGGGCAGCTCCGTGTGGCCCAGCGGCGGGGCTTCGTGCTCTCCACGCTCGACTGCGGACACCCAGACCGCGTGGCACAGCGAGTCCGGCTCGAGGGAGTTGTAAGCAATCCCATTGTAAGACTTGTAGAACTCCAGAGCTGATTCATTCGAACGAAATCTGGAAGCAGGTTATGCTAATAACTAATAGTTGCAGTTGGCAATCCGTTACTTACTCCAGCAGCACCATAAACTGATTGGGACTGCCATCGCGGACTATCTGGACGTGCTTAATCTCTGCATGGCAGGGTGCTATAAAATTCAGCAGATCGTGGCAGTTAAGAGTGGCGGGCACGGCCAGCAAACAGAGCTGGTTGGATGGAGCCTCCTTGATGGCCTTGCGTTCGCTAAATGATTCAGAAAAAACCTATTAGCATTGTTCTTATTATTAAACTTCAAAAAACATGCTTTTTCTTGTAGAGATGGATGAGGCCCTTGGTCACTTCGACGATGGGATTGCCGGAGAAGTAGCCGATCTCCTGAGGGAAATTTGAGGCAGTGGCTTGCGGTCCACCGGACTCGTCTCCGCTGCGAGGTGTTGTCTCCCGCGAACTGCCCGCCGTGGGGCTGTTCACATGCTGCACGGCTGCCGCCCAGTTCATCTTGCTGACCTGTGGCGCCTCCTGGCCGTTCAACTCCTTGGACCAACGCTGGTTGATATAGGTCTCGATGGTTATATCGCGGGCCTGGCGCAGTCCGCGATCTCGTTCCCGTTCCTTAAGCACGCGCGGATTGGTGGGGTGTTCAGCAGAAACGGCTCCCTCGGAATCTAACAAAGAAATAAATAATTCAGGTCAATTCAGGCCAAACGATCCTTTGTCTCGCTGCAGTTGCAGCTCAGCAACTCACCTGCACTGGGCTCCAAATCCGTTTCTATCTTGATAACACACAAGGAAATGTTTTCTAGCATTACACAGGCATATTTTAAATCAGTTGGTGTGCCAAAATAGGGCTAATCAAGACTTGTAATTTAGTGTTTTTGTGTGGCGAAATAAGTTTGTTGTTTTTTTCAGATCTGGTTCCCATGGAGTAAAATCTATCGACTCAAGCATTAAGCAGGCAGGCTATCGATATCTGCGGTTTATTGCCAAAGCTTACCAATACTGAACTCAACGTACCACAACACAAATCCATCAGGTTTTCAAATTTTAATTCAGATTCAGGTTGAGTATCACATAAAATAACCAACTGGCATTATTTATTGGCATTACGGAAAATGTAAATGAATTTGAAAGTTTTTGCTTTCTGCTTTGTTATAAAAAAGGTCACAAATTTAACAACTTTCTTGGGCAAGATTCTTAAATCTTTTTATTATTATTATTATTCAAGGCAATTTTAAACTGAGAAGGGGTTTGAAGTCCGGGATTACCTCGTAGGTGGATTTCTGAGAGTCGGTCAAGGCGGCATTTCCAGGACGATGAAGAAGAATTGCTTGCAAACCGGCAGAGCGAGCAGCTGCGGCTTCTAAAAATTGGTTAAAATTATTTAAAAAAAATACAATTCGAGACTTTTGGAAATTAATATACCTCCGGGAATATCAGTAAGAAATAGAATATGCTCGGAAGCGACCTCTAATGATTTAGATATATTTTCGTACGAATTTTGCTCCTGCTTGTGACCAACATGGGTATCGAAATAGGCACTAAGGTGGGTCCTCAGGTTGCCAGCAATGCTGTGGCCGAAGATTAGCTTTTGGGCGGCAACGCTGCCGCTGGAATAGACGCCAATCTTTAAGCCAGCTTCTTGCCAGGCCTGAAAGGCAGCTGGGACGTCCTCATAGACGCTGGAAAACAGAGTAATAACATAAATATACTGTACGAAACATTAACTTCTTTGAGCCAGATCACTTACTGGCCCTTGAGCTCTCCACTGGCATAGCCCTGAGCCCAAATTAAGCCCTGCAGCGTTTTCATCGGCGTCACCTTGAGATCTTTGTCGATTAGATAGCGCACGAAGCCGGCAATCAGTTCCGCATCCAGTTCCGCTGGTGGAGCACTCAATGTGCTTTTGTAATCCGCAAACTGAGGCACTTGCTGCAGATCCTGGACAATCTGCTTGGTATCGTCGCTTGCCCACGAGTCCCGCAGGAACTTCTCCACATTCTCCTTGGCGTATGGAAAAAGTACATCATGCACGAAGCTAATCGAAGTGGTGGTGCCCTCGATGTCCACCAGCACAACTTTGGCAACACGTTCCGTCGTCGTCATGGCTCTTATCAGTGGAAATAGTTTTCACGCGGGATTCGAAGTTTGTCAAGGGCTCAGCATCTGTTTATGGTTTGATAATAGAGATGACAGTTTGTCGTATCGATAATTAAGGCAAAAGATCGATTCAGATAGATAAAATATGTGCATTTTCAAATAAGATGATACTTTTTCAAAAATCATTTAATTTTATATGAAATGCAGTACAATATATTTTAGATAATTTCAAAGGTTGATTAATTATACTTCTAGCAGATCCTGGAATGTTGATATTTTTAAATTGAACTTTGGCCTTTAATATGACTTTATTTATTATTCTTAAACAATAAATCCTAAACAATTTATTGAAAAAATTAAAAACCTCTCCAGTATCAATCCCGCGTACTTATCGTTTTAGATTTCCAGCCGGCTAAGAGTGTTGGACAACAGACAACAGCATCGAGCTAATTATCGGTTGACGCCCATCGCTAGTACATAAAAAAGTTTGTGCTTCGGATTTTTCCGTTTTTGTACAATTTTTCGCTTATTTTTGGTGACAAAACGATAATTATACCCAAGGCCAGCAAGTGCACGGTGCACGGCGTGAAAAGTGCCACAAAGAAAACCGCAAACAAAGAGTTATCGCCCCTGAAACCAACAACAACGCACATATAGCTGCCCGTGCGTCTGTGTGTGTGCGTTGCGTTGTGTTTTTTTTTTTTGTTTATTTGGCCTACGTGATTAAAATAAGCGCAAGCGAACTAACAGTGAAATGGTGGCTAAAACGCGCTGTGCGCCATAATTCGCGATATAATATTGATAGCCGCAATCTCCCAAGAGCGCGTGTGAGTGCGGGACGTGGGTGGTACGAGCAGAAGGGAGCCGTCAAGGTTAAAATCGGTTCGGTCGTTGCCTCCTCTGCTTCTCCCCGCAAAATGCTATGAGCAGGGGTCGTGGAAAGGTCAGGGCGCGGGATTCCGACACGGACTCAGCCATGGACACACCCCGCTGTTCCATCTGCGGCACCCAGCAGCAGCTGTTGCGCTGCGCCAAGTGCAAGGCCGTCTACTACTGTTCCCCCGCCCATCAGCACCTGGACTGGCCCACCCACCGGGCCGAGTGCCGTCTCCTAGCCCGCCAAAAGGCTGCCGCCGCCGGCAATAACAACAAGTCGCAACAGCACCACCAGCAGAGACAGCAGCTCCAGCAACTGCAACAAGCGGTTGCAGCGGCCAACTTGGATGGCAGCGGCGCTGGCGCCAACTGTTCGACCGCACAGATGATGACGCCCGCCCATCAAGCCCAGAGCTGGCCAGCCGAGGTGGACAATCTCTTGAATCTCCTGGGGCAGCCGGGTCAGGCTCCAGCGGCGGCAACGGAAGCGGCTCAAATGCCACAGCATCATCAGCAACAGCACCAACAGCAACACCACCATCAGGGCGAGAAGAGCTCCAGCTATCAAATTGGATTGGCGGACTCCAGCTTCATGGGATCGGGAAGGTGAGTAACAATTGTAATTTGCGAATTATTCAATTTTATTACCCTTCTTGTATCAGTCTAAAAAGAAGCCATTGGAAATGTTAATTGGATGAGTAGCAAACTTTTCTTAAACTATTCGAAATCATAATGATGATGGGAAACTTTATACTATTACAGATTGTTAGGAATTGGCCGTCGACATTGGTTGCAATCAAAAAGATAAACGAGGAAACTGGGAATTTGTTAACGGGGTCACAGAATCAAAAGTTGAACTCTCAATACTGAGTTAGATAATCTCGGCCAGCTTGATTAGATCCAAGAGCGAATGCGATGGCTCCTTCAATCGTAACACCTCTCCTGATCCTGCCGGCTTCATGTTGCGATCTTTGCGACTGGTGACTGGCTCCCATTGAGCTCGCTGCGAATGCTCGTGATTGATGGTTATAGTTGCACCTTCATTGGCAGCAAAGATGGTGGCCACTGCAGCACCTGCCCCTTCGATCATGGCCAAAACAATACAGCCCACAAAGGCACTATTGGCCATAGCACGCATGCCACTGCGAGCTGCCAATATCCCACCGGTGGCAGCTCCACTCACTATCGAATTCCAAGGGTCCTCCCGCTGGCGAAGTGAAACCATACCGCAGTCCACAATGCTGAAGGTGGCTCCCCAAACGGCAAAGCTGCCGGCAATGGCCGGTGTGCACATCTTCATTGAATGCAAACCGCCGTAAAGGCCACGCATCAAGCCAGATGGGGAGTTGCGGAAGCCCTGGGCATACTGACACAGGCCCCCGCCAAGGCTGCCCACCATAAAGGCACATCCGCAATCCTCTACGATCCTTATAGGACACGGTTGGCGATTGTAATCCATGATTGCTAGCCGATTGTATGCTGTTTTTCAATCACGTGTAAAGACCAGTGCTTTTGAATATGATTTTCCAGTTCGAAAGGTATTTTATGTTCGCCTGTGACGCTTGGGTCTGTTCTGAATTGATCAAATTTGGTGATTGATGGGAATAGTGGGAGTTAAAAAAAAGGCTTAGTTAAAAACTGTATTCTGGTTGTTAGTTTTATTACAATTTTATCTCACACATTTAATCCGATAATTCTATTTTAGATTAAACTTTTTCGATTTTTAGTATGTTAAAACTCTGTTTGTTAAAAAAACTTTGCGATAAATTAAAATTCGTTGGCCCAGAGATTAGGCCACAACATGTGCATTCTCATCGATTCAGGCCCCGGCCCGCCCGGAGGGATCCTCACCTGCATATCGAGGCAATTAGCGATAAGCAGTTACGTGCCCACTCCGTTGAAATGACACGAAACCAAAGCAAAATATGACTATACGAACTCATAAAAGTGTCTTATGGAATGAAGATTAAAGTTTACGATTGTTTTGATTATGAAGAGTACATCTTAACTACTGATTGAATAATTGTTTATCATTTTGGGGATGAGTGATAACGTTCTTTAAGAGGTTTTTGATCTTCTTCGTTTCCAACTGTGGCTTTATCCAAAGAATTGTATCTTTTTAAAGTAAGTTTATTAAAAGATCGTAATATAATAAGGGATTTATAAAATTGCTTACAATGAAAAATAAACATTTATTATATTGATGAATTTCTAAGTTTACTTTTGTACTCGTATAATTACGCCCAACAAAATGCACATACAAACTAGCCAACTGCGATTAGATTGCCTCCGGATTGTTCCACCGCGAGATGTCACTTCTCCCGGCCAAGTGTTTACCTTTGGCATTACGTGCCCGGGAATCAAATGCATATGGCGGCCGGCCGGCCACAGCAGCGATCCGATAGCTTTAGCACCTGCAGTCGCACTCTCTCAGTCGCATTTCCCGGACAGGCAGACGGCGCTGACTTTGTAATTATTCTGTTGCGCAGTTTTCTGGCGTCCGAATATTGTTGATATTAGCTTATTTATTTATTTATTTTTATTGCTGTTGTACACTCTCCGGCATTAACAGATACAACAAATATACTGCGGGCAGAATATAGTAATTCTTTCGCAATTGTTGGGCTTAATGACTTCCAGCGAATCCGGCTGAATCATCAAATTAACACTCGCAGACACAGTAAATGCTGAATATGCTAAAGTAACTTTTTTCATTATATTAAATAATATGTCATTTTGAAGAATTGTTGTTGGGTTTGTCAAATAAATATTTTTAAACATTTTAACAGTATTTCTCAAAAATTAAGATGAGTAAAAATCGATTTATTAGATATTAAAGTATCACAAAAAAATCGTGATTTGTTAGTTACCTTCTCGAGGATCATTTGCCGGCCAGTGTAATATGAGTTTCCGGCTCCCCGACGACCTTCTTATCGCTAAGAGTGGGCGGGTGATCCAGCGACGTGAGGTGGGTGGTCCGTTCGCCTGGGTGGTCCGAAGCGTTTTGCGTACGTGCCGGGAATACGCAAGCGTGTCGTTCAAATCGTGTTATCAGCATTATGGCGATTGCCAAACGACTGAGATTTCAATCTCCCCCCCCCGAGATGTGTGTTGTTCTTTATCAAACAATTAGCAGTCAGCGGGACGTGATCTCATTTGCTGGGGCTTGCAAAATTCCGACATTGTTTATAAATGTGCTAAATTCGTGGGGTTTGCCTGTCAACCACTATCCGGCAAAAAATCAACAAAACTGTTGCGCAAAACTCGCTAAACAATGAACGTCCGAAAACCGCATTTATCCAAAATGTGCCGACTTTAAATGTCACATAATTATAGTTGAAACAAACATATTTGTACATACATATTTGATAAGAAAGGTTAATATAAAGTTTGACAATCTTTAAAATGTTGATTAATATGAGATACGATTGTAAATTGAAAAGGAATGCATTGACTTCAATAAAATTCACTGTCTTACCAAGCTGTAGCTTTGTTAAAACTTGAGTATTTAACAATATTTGCCTTTTCCAGAAGGTAAAAGTGTTATGGCATTGCGTTGGGTTCAAACTTCGAAAGTTGTATAAACTTATTATGTATAGTTATGCACTTAAAATGTGTTCTCCTGCGCTTCTATTTTTTATAAAGAAATCGTTAGATAACTGAATTATTTGAAGTTTGATTAAAAGATAGCCGGCATTTGGTTTGAACAATTTATTTGATTTTCATGATTACACTTATCTTGTAGATTATTGGCCTATTGGCTTGCTAGACAGAAATAATTCCGAACCCTTCCCCAAAGAATTTAAAAATAAGTGTACACCTGTTGCAATTGATTATTCAACTAAGTAGGTTGAGAAATTAATTTAAACAAAAGGTGCTACATTTAAAATGCCTTTATTCATATTATTTTACCCTTTTGTTAACCTGAAAGTATCTACATCATTCTTAATTAAGTTTTAAGCTTGAAGAATTATTTGGATATATTTATTTAATTTTACTCTGCACTCCTCGTGGCTACTTGGGTTTTCCTGTCCTTGAAACTATTTGTTATCAATTCCACTTATTAGAATTTTAAATACACAATTTTTATTCATTCTTATTCTGCAATTGAGATGGAAACCAACGATAGATCTCGAAGCTGGCGGCAAACCAAGGCAAAAGCAAACGCAAAGCCAAAACAGAAACGCACTACGTAGGCAGACGCACGTCATCAAGGTCGTCTGTGATTGCCGCCGCGCCCCCTTCGCCTTCTCACCTCCCACTCTGTCCCATCGTTTTCCTGCCGCTCATCCAATTCCAGCAAAGGGCTGCTTGTGGTACACGTGCCGCAGTCGCAGTCGTCGCACGTAATACATCACAGACGAAGGGCCCAAAAATCGATCATTAAATTACACACCGACAATGGATGATGCTTGTGTGGGTTAGTCACACATTGCCAGTTTAGATGTGTATCCACTGAAAGAAAAATTAAGTATTTGGTTTATCATAGTAAGGTTAACATTAAGCATTTAAATAATTAAAATAAAATTAAAGGAAAAAGTTGTAAAAGTTGTGTAATTTGAAGTCTTCAACTATAATACATCAAGAAACCAAACGATTTGAAATAGTATCTCATAGTGTTATATTTAGAGATGTTTCTTGCCTTTTATTGTTTTTTTGTTTTTTTTATCTCAGTGTACGGCTGTGCGTGAACGTTTGTTCCTCCGACTTTGAACTGGGCCGTTGACCCAATTGTATTGTATCCGCATAGCTTCCGCATGGATCCGTTGTTCTCTAGCTCATCTTGGGGCTGGTATTCGCAAAGCTTTTTTTCTCATCAGATATTTTGTATCTTAAAAATGTCGATATCTCGCTTCCCCCCTTGCATTCCCTTTTGCTGGCGTTGGACTCTTTCTAACGCTCTTGGCTATCGCGTGTGCGTGTGGCTTTCTGCCTGGGTGTTTGTGTGTGAGAGCGCGATGGCATATGTGCGTGTGCTGGCCCTGTGATTGTGTGCGTGCTGGGCTACGTGACGATTGTTGCGCTTGTCTTTTCTGACTTTTCGTTGCTTTTCCTCCTATTTTTGGTTTTCTGTTTGCATTTGCTTTGTGTTTGCGCCGTGTTTGCTCTGTTTTTGAAGGGCAAGCGGTAGGAGTATCATCCTCTGACTCGCCGGGAGCTTGCAAATTTGATCTGATAAGGAAATATAAACGCGACGCCTGTCACTGTTCACATCAGCGATTGCCGTCGTCCCCCCAATTTGCACGTCCATTTCGCTTTGATTCTTATCAGTGGCTGCGTTTTCAATTTCTTTTTGCCTTTTTTTTACTATTTACTCACACTTAGCTGCTTATCGCCTTAAGCGCCTAGCCAGCCCCCCTCTCTCATAGAAACGGAGAAAAAGAGAAATGCTCACAATAGAGATGCCAGAATTTGAGAGCCAAAACACATTCATTAGATACTTTTTTTAGCATTTCAAATAACGAACTTCAAACATCCAGAGGGATACTATTTCGTATTTGAATTTCCCCTAGTTTTGTCCGGGATTTTAGTAAGATTTTCTGGTCTGAATCATTTTTTGAAGTCCCATACAGGTTCCCCCTGCAGGTTAGTTTATTTTCTCCCGTAAGATTCCACCCGAATTCGAAAAAATTTCAAAATTTTCATGATGGCGAGTAATAGCTTCGATGCCAGCACTGACACTTCGTTTTCTCTAAACGCTGGGGCTGCGGCAGAGAGCGACCGACCCCTCATTCGGAAAACGAACGTTGACGAGCGCGGTCCGTGTCAGCAGAGCTCCACAATAACACTTGCACTTACTTAACCGCAGTCCCGAACGATAAACAAACGTGACTAACGGTGCTGAAACTCACGCAAATCAAAACAAACATCTGCCAGTAAAGGAAAACAAAAGGTGCACAGAAACAATATTAGCAGCTGGCCAACGGCCACAGCAAATGCAAACTGCAATTATTCATACCTGCCCACGAACAGCAGTGCCCTAAGCCGCTATATACGATATAGCAGCCGGTGTGCCTCCCTCTCGCTCGTTCTCCGCCCGGGCTCTCCCTCTAACGATCGGGGTTTCACACTCGCATAAAACTCGCAGGCGTTTCGAAACTTTCTTCAGTTGTGCGTGAATTGCTAGAGAAGTCGCTTAAAGAACCCTTCTTCTCCAACAAAAAAACCCACTAACTAATTCTGGATAACAGAACAAGGACACTCGACATTGACAAGTGCAAATAAAGTACATCTAAAGTGCAGTGATCAAGAATCAAACTGACTAATCAAGCCAAAATGATAACCTCCACAACTACAGACTACAAGAACTTTTTTAAGCATTCGGCACATCCTGCCAATGCCGAGCAGTATTTCCGGGAACTCCTGGACAAGCGGTAAATAAGCACTATTACCTTTCTTTAAATGTTACCAATAGAGGGAGAATGCTTAAAAGATAAATAAATAGTGCAATTCAAAGAGTCCTTAATATTAGGAATATGAAAACAATGAAAAGGATATTGTTAAGATGAATGCTCTTTTTATTATCATTTTAAAGATTGAAATATTTATAAAACAGATCAGATTTTATCAATGAGAAGACTAAAACAAACTAAATAAATGCATAAATTTCAATTTATAATCAAAGGTTTTAAAATATATGAAATTTAAAATTTTGTATAAAAGTTAAAAATAAATGTGTTAATACTATTAACTTAATAGTAATGACCCATATTGATTTTTGTTTTCTATGACAATAAATATAAAATTCACAAAAAATTGTGATTATCAGAAAACATATTCTTTTAATTCTGCACAGATTATAGTGTTTTCTCTGCGCCGATTTGTGCACTGATTATACACCCACTGTTAATTATCAGATTCCGTGGATTATGAATGCCAAAATATAAAACCGGTTAACGGTTTCTGTTTCGGTGATCTTCAATGCCGTCTTGCTTGTATCTCAATCTCTGGGCGATCTGTGAATTTGTATCTCAACATTAACATGATGAGAAAGATGCTCCATGGCCTAGCCCAGCCTCCGATACCCCTTTACCTACTCCGGGAGATTTGATTTCGATCAACCGTGCCACACGTTTTGGTAATTTTTTTTCAGTTTTGGGACAACAATTTTCAGATTATGACTTTTAATAGCTTCTGTGAACTTGTGCAAAGATGCTTCATCTCTTTGTTGTATTTATTTATTTATTTTTTTTGCAATATATAGCATTGACTTGCTTATCCAGAACTGTGCGAACGTCTGGGCCGATTGAAGTGAGTGGGCCAGTTCTGGTCCGTTCAGTTCTGGGTGGCCTACGTGACTGGGTTCCCAGCGACTTGTACAAAAATATTGGTTTTATGGGCGCATCATAAAAAAGTCGTAAAATTGTATGCATCGCAATACGTGTTGCTCTGCTCTGCTCTGAGGCCCGTAAAAAAGGCTTAAATGCAATGAAACTTTTTCGCTATAATTAGCGAGAAAAGCGCTGCTGTCTGATCCCAAGAATTCAGGGGTTTCCCCAAGGTGACCTCATCCACATGATGTGGAGGTCGCTCTCTGTATTCTGTATTCCGCACTGCCTCTTGATTGACTAAAACCCCATTGGATCTCTCAGTCTAATCGATTTTCATTTTTTTTCTTGCAGCGAACGACGCTATGAGGATCTGTGCCGGAACATCATCAATGATATGAACCAGTACGGCCTGTCCGTGGTGGACGACTTTCTGGGCATGGAGACTGGCCTTAAAATCCTCAACGAGGTTCGGAGCATGTACAATGCAGGAGCCTTTCACGACGGCCAGCTGGTGCAGAATCAAACGCCCGATGTCCCCTCATCGGCGGTCCGTGGCGACAAGATCCGCGGTGACAAGATCAAGTGGGTTGGCGGCAATGAGCCGGGCTGCAGCAATGTGTGGTATCTGACTAATCAGGTGAGTTTTCCCTAGAGATTACACGAATCATTTCTGTAACTCTTTAAATTTTAATTGAGGAGAAGGTCCTATTTTAACACAATTCTTTCCTGATATCATTTCCAGATTGATTCTGTGGTATATCGTGTCAACACGATGAAGGACAATGGCATTCTAGGCAACTATCACATTAGGGAACGCACGAGGGTAAGCATATTGGGAGGAGAAACCTATCTGGATTAGCTTAACTTACATTTATTTATTTACAGGCTATGGTTGCCTGCTATCCAGGATCGGGTACACACTATGTCATGCATGTGGACAATCCCAAAAAGGATGGGCGCGTCATTACGGCAATCTACTACCTGAATATTAACTGGGATGCTCGGGAAAGTGGAGGCATACTCCGGTAGGTTATCCTAATTGATTTTTCCCAAGCAAATTTACTAAAATTGGTATTACGAACAGAATTCGACCCACGCCTGGAACTACAGTGGCGGACATTGAACCTAAATTCGATCGTCTGATATTCTTTTGGTCGGACATCCGCAACCCGCACGAAGTTCAGCCCGCTCATCGCACCCGCTATGCCATCACCGTCTGGTACTTTGATGCGAAGGAGCGCGAGGAGGCCTTGAATCGGGCCAAGCTGGAGAACAGCAAGACGAACAATTTGGCGGCTCAGGCGCAAGCACAGCAGGCTGAGCCCGACTCTACCACCACCCCGCCTACAACAACGACATCAGCAGCAGCTACAGCAGCCACCTCCCCCTCATCAAGTCTGCCGGCCAGCATGTCCACGGGCACGGGAGCCCTCAATGCCAATGTGTCGAGCAATTCCTGTGCCGCCAGCAGCGAAATATGCACGTAACCCTTGCAGTCAATGCAGCGCAATGGCAACCAAATAGTGTAAATTACTTCCAACCAAACACACACACACCTACATGTAAAAAGCTAGTTAAAAATAATTTATACAGCGGGTCGGGCTACAAACAGCCCGAGACGTAATCGCAAAGTGAATCAAAGCTCCTTTAGTCGCTAAGCCTTCTAGTTGTATTCTCTAAGTCGTATCCTTAGTTATTCTCGCATTAACCCCTAGCTTACTGCCTTGTCAGCGTCCGAGTTGATTGTTTATTAATTTTTAGTTTGTTGCATCTTTGTCAGGACCCTTTGCCTAGCTGCCAAAGTATTATACCTAACGAGCAGTGATCGATCCTGCTTCCATAACCATACCAACAGTAGTCGCGACCCTCATTGTATTCTATCTCAAAATTATTTAACAAGCCAGCGGCCGCTGGCACACCACTCAATCTGTCGACTCTCATGCATCTAGTTAGAAAACACATTTTTATATCGTTTACATCTGAAAACAAGCGAAAATATACACACATGTCTATCGGAAATCTGTTTCCTTGTTATCTCTAAATTATAAAGTATGTATATTTATGGCATACCTATATATATATATATATGTATATTTTTCTATTAAAAGAAAGCCTGAGCATATAAAATGTGTCTGTATTTTTTTTATATTTTTAAGTGTGCATTTTCCAATACAGTCAAGTTTTTAAAAAGAGATTGTAAATAACATTCGGTTAAGTATGACGCGAAAGACATTGTATCTTTTAGTTCTTTCAAGGAACTGTTCTAAAGGAAAAGTTTAGAGAAAAAGATTGAAGATAAAACATTTTGAAAAGTTCAGTTTATACACTATAATATATCAACCTTTGGCTCTGAACTCCATTCTTTAAGATGCTTACCTTGTCACAGGCAGCCTTGGTCATTCATCAGCGACGTGTTCTGGAGTTCAAAGTGGAGATTTCAAACAGAAAAGGTAGGCTGCTTTAAACTCTACAGGCAGCTATCTTCATCGTCAGGTCACAGAGCCCAGTAGTCAGATCTCGTATAAATATTGCATACCTCTAGGCTGTCCCAAAAATATAATCGGTGCAGATACGGGTTTATAACAGTTCCTCTTGCACGAGATTTATTGGATTTCTTGTCCAACATAAATAAAACATTGTTTGATATTTGAATATACATTTTATTTTTCAGAAAAGTTGTTCATTTTTTGTAATGACTTTACATTTACATATAGTATATATTTATATATATGCATTTATGTATATATATATATCATCCTGCCGCTCTGCTCACGTGTCTTTCTGTATGTTTCATTTGTTTCGCTTTTCTTGGAATGCAATATTATAGGTACGATACAAGTTGCACACATGAATTAATCATTTATCCGATATCTATATAATATTTAGAGTAAACTAAGAACAACGAATGCATTCCATTCAAACCAAACCAAACCGAACCGAATCGAATCGAATCGAACAACCAAGGCAAACGTTCAAAATCTCGATTGGTTATCAACAATTACACTGATCAATATCGCTTGCAAATATGCGTAGTACTTGGCCTCGGCCTGGATACTCCTAATTCCGACTTCATCTAGATACTTGATTTGATCTCCAAAAATATAGATATATATATATTTATATTGTATGTAGGTAGATATATGCATTTCGTATATACAAACACACGACTGATTTAGGTAATGGCTGCTGCTCTCGTCGAGTATTCCCAACAATTTTCACTGCTTCAATCTGCTGGTAGAAAAATAAACACCTGCTGCATGCACTCCCCATCTCTCCCTCTGCGTCCTTTTGTAAAATCCCCTCTCCCTGCTCGTCCTATCCCTTTACATTTTAGCTATGTATATGTGGGGCATGAGAGCCCGTAGTTGTGGCATGGATATAGATAGAGGTGTTCCGTCTAAGTGGATTTTATACAATCATTCGGTTCTACGATCTCATCAGCATTCTATAAGGGTGAAATGCAAAAACAAGCGGGAGTTCCAAGGGCTCCAAACAATCGCAAATCAATGTGTCCCTAGATAAGTATATATTGTATATGTATCTGGCGCATCCATCATCTCTGGCACAATGCCTACATATCCTGAATATCTGCCTCGAACTGTGCGAAATTACATTTGCTTTATTTTCGGTGCACAACAACTATTTAGTAGAAACGCTTGCAAAACTACTCAACATGGGTAATGTGGCAAAGCACTGGCTGGAAGTGCAGGCCATGTCGGATCGGGGATAACGCCACACTAAGTAACTGGCCGCTCGGCTGCGGCGTACATATTACACAGATACTAAGCACTTATATTGTAAAACACAACACAAACTCAAGGGTAGCAGAACTAGCGGCATCAATATTATCAATATAATCATGCATTGATGGCCCTAACAATTGTCTGCAAACAACATTACATGCGGCATTTGTTATTCAGCTATCGCTTGGTATATGGCACCAGTCTACAATGTAATTGACAGAAGTTACAATTTAAAATTATTCTCATTTTCTTTCTTTCTTTCTTTTTCTTTTATATTTCATTTCGGTTCAACGCATAACAAAATATCTACGAATTTAACAACATATTAGTTCCCATAGGCTACAAAATGAATATACCTAGATTTTCATATTATATAATCCATTATGCTTTCAGCTTGTGTGTTCTTCTTAGGGTTTCTGTGAGTCTGTCTGTGGAGCTGGTTGGTGTTGTATCGAGTGAGACATCATAATTGACTGGTTTGTCAACGAACTAATTTTCGGTATACATATTAATATTTAATGATATTCTGCTCGGCCTAGAACGAAAGCCTCATTGCGGGTTGTTGGTATTCTGGTATGAAGTTATACATATAATACCTCTTAGTAAACGCATTTTGGTCTCAAGATTTTTTTAAATGAAGTTCGCGCATAGTTGGAGTGAGTTAAGCTAATCGATCTCTCTCAGTTAGTGGTTATCATAATTTTTGCTCAGTAAACAAGCCTGTCTCTCTAAAGTCCTAAAAAGAAAGTCTTCCGTTTTCACAATACAACAACAGGAATTTCTTCAACTTGATTCTCATTTGGGGTTTAATGTGTGTTGAGTGGGGGAGTTAATACATTATATCAAAGACAGTGTAATAATAAGATGAGTAACACCATACCATATAGGTCAGCTCTATAGAGCTTTAGCTTTAAAAGCCTTCAAGAGGGCTTGGATTTAATCGCTGGACCTAACTATAATCTGTATTAGCGTTATTCATCTTATTGTTATATTGCCTTTGATTATATTTTAAGTGTGCGGTTGGGCATGCATATCAACTTACACACAACTACACAAAAATTGTCTGTCAAGATCGTTTAAATAACATCTAAAAACATCTGGCGTGAGTCTCCAATATAGTTCACAATTTACTTCATTTTTCATATGTATATTTCCATATTTTGTTTTGGGTTTTAGTTTTTTTTTTGTTGGACTAGGGGGCGGTGCGTGCAAAGTATCAGCTCTAAATTTCTCTAAATTGTTGCGTGCTAAAGAGGATTCTCTGGGTTACGGCTTGGGATTATCTTTACAGTTACTCAATATTCATAGATTTCACAATTGTTTTCTTTGTTTTGTGTGCGTTGGCTTTGTGAAGTATTTATTTTGTTATTTTCTGTTCATTCCATTTAAATCAGTATAAACTTTTACTCCGATGAAATGAAATGTTTTATATATATTTGATCTTTTTTTGTTTTTTGTTAGTTTCGAACTCTGTTCTGTGTAAAATATCAGCAATTTTGTTTCGTTTGTTCTTTCAAATACATATATATGTATATATAGCATCCAGCGCATCTTGTGTGTGTGTTTTTTCTTCTTCTAATATTTAGAATATGTTTCTGTTAGATTTTGGGAGGTTGTTACAACGTTTACAATACACACACATCGACTGAAGGAAAGTTCGGATGGGGGCGCAAATTCACTACAAAAATTACACTTACATTTACCTAGATTTTGTTTCTACCATTGTACATTTATATATATATGCATGTATGTATATAATTTATTCATAATTATACTGAAATTGTATCTCAAAAGGGATATAAAGCCATTTAAGTTTGTTGGTTTGATCTCGATCTCCTCAAAACCTCTTCCACCAGCAGCAGCAGCTCCCCCCGATGCTCTGATTCTGCTGCGGAAATATAGTGTAAACGTGTACGGATGTGAGTGACCGACAACTGTTGGGGAAAACTTACTTATCATCTACAAATCTTGACGGCTCTGGGACCTTTTCTAATTAAAAAATCATAGCACACCTACGGGGGCGGGCGGCACAATATATATGTGTTTAGTTTCAAGCGAATATCTGGGTCTTTGGGATGAAGTAAAACCTCTGCTTTGGCCAGTTTTGTTGTATAATATTGTGTATTTCATTCTGGTGTTGTTTCTGTTTTTTTTTTAGTATAATTGCATAAAAGTCAACATCATTAGCATTAAAATAATCGTAATTAAATATATGTATATCGGTGTACAACTAAAAAATATAACGCTCGCTCTCAGCAGCTCCTTTCGTCGGCTCTTCCTCTACATGTATATAAAAGTCAAATCGTTAAGGGTTATCCTCGCTTTCAGTTTCACTTGCAATTAGCATTGAAATGCTTACACTTTTGCACTAAAAATTATATCGACATTCTTTTTATTTTCTTTTCTCATTCTCAACTTATGGACTCGCTTATCCGCACACTCGAACAAATTAAATTAAATTCAAACTGAAATCAATCAAGGGAACTAAACGCGAATTAGATCAAAGACTGCAAGCTCGCATCTCTCTCTCTCTCTATATATGTATGTATGTTGCTTCTCACAATCTAATGATTATAATTTTCGGTAATAAGAACTTAACTTAAATGTGTGTTTTTGTGTGTTGGCGTGTGGTGCTACAATGCATGGAGATGTGTGGTAATGACCTCTGAATGGATGGGCGTGTGCAGCTAATGCTATCCTCAATTGTTTTCGCTTTAATTTCCGTATCGTTTGTCTGCCTTTTGGGTTGGTTTTCTCACGTTTCTCCTTTTGTTTTTGTTTAAATCTAACACATAATTTAGTTGCTCTTGTTTAATAGTATGTAATATAAAAACTAAATAATTAATACGTTCCAACGCAGCATCTAGCTTCCAAGAACATGCATTTCCATCAGATCGGATCAGGGTCGCCTGCTCCATTTGTAAGTGTGTGTTTTTTTGGTGTGTGGTTGTGGGACTGTTCTGGCGGATCAGCTTTTGACATCGTTCTCAGGTTGTTGGTTTTTAGTACAAGTACATATAATTATTTAAATAGGTAGGTGTAGGGAGTTACTCGCTCTCCTTCTTAAATATGCTTTTGTTGTTGACAACAGAAATTCACTTAAACAAATGCCCAGCATTCGAGTGTTTTGATAACAAAGTCTTCTTGTGGCGCCAGTGGCTCATTGCCATATGTGCTGCAATGCTGCGACCGTCCCTGGTTCAGATCACCGTCCAGCCACAGGCCAAAGCGACCGCTAAAAAATTGAATGGCGAATTTAGTAAATACTCAATATGCATTTAATCATTTTCACTTACTCTCCGGCGCCAATCGAAAGGCTCTCCATGTTGCCCTTGATGAAGTACATGTTCTCGCCAGTCCAATGGAACACTTTGAAGCTGGGATTAAACTTGTAGAGCAGGGACTCGCCAGTGCCGTAAAAGTGATCCGACACATGCAGCGAGCAAGAGGTCAGGGCACCGAATACCTGAAAATATCAACAAAACATGGAGTGATTAATAAATAATGTACGAATTTCAAACTGATACAATTTTAACAATATAAAAACATGTATATGGAGACCAAAATATCGCTCTTAATGTTAAATTGATATTAAAAACATTGACAAATATTACATTTAACTTCAAAAAATTTGATATTATCAAAAAAAATATAATAAAAAAAACGTATTTAATTAATTTAAAACATCATCAAAGCTATAAATTGAATAGTTTTCAAGTTTCTCAAATAGAAAAACGATTCGTTCGCATTATATATTAATATAGTACGGATAAATAAATATTTTCTGTCATCCCTAATCTGTCCTTATCCAAATTCATCTCTCGCAGGGCTCGTTAACTGCCTTTCACTAACTCAAAGTAATTATTAAAACATATGTGAGTGCACATTTCTGGCAGTTTTTTATTAAAATTTGTTATTACTGCAATTTGTTAAACTTTTAGAATGTTGTTTATTCATTTATTAAACTGGTATTGAAGAAGAATTTGTCTAATTAAAATTTCAAGGCAATCAAAACGAAATTTAACGAAATTTAGTGAGTCGTTCAGTGAGTCATTATATTTTGATTTCTTCAAAATCAACTTACATTGTGCTCTGTATCCTCGATGACAATCAGAACTGGACTCTCCAGACGCGCCATTTTGCGGTAGAGGGAGTTCAGTGCGAAACCATGTTGCGATGTGCTGAAGATGAGGGACCAGGAGTAGCCCTCGGCTCTGGCTGGCAGATGTGAGCAGAGCTTCTCGCTGCAAGTCGAAAAATCATTATGTGAGTAAGGATTTCATAAAAAAGGGTTTCAAAACGGTAATCCTGGGCAATGGCAGCTCAATGACATTAAAATTATTAAATATTCAGACTCGGTTTTGAAATAATTTTACTTTAAAAAAGTAATAAAGTAGTAGCTTACCGATGCTCCTCTGTGAGGATTTCTGTCTTGCCAATCAGATCTGGTATGGGGAAGTCCAGGTCAAAGGAACCGGTGGCAAAGAGTGAGGTCTTGCGATATTCATCTGTGCTCATGGACAGCACCTGGAGGACGATTGATGAGATAGAAAGATATTTATTAGTTAAAATGGCATAATTTTCACGATTAGTAACCATAAAACAAAAGCTAATCGGTAACTTAAAATATATCAATATCAAAAATTCGAAATACAACTCAAAATACAAGTCAAAGATATATTGAAATACGTTTCTTCTTTTTTCTTGGGAGTTTGTTTACGTGGTTTGCTGGGTTTTAGCTTATAAATTTCAGTGCTGTGCTTTGGGTAACTGGTTTTGGGTTTTCATTTGAACGTTTATATTGCGGTGTGCAGTGCTAGTTTACAGTGTCTATTGGGGTTTTTGGTTCTGTGGGGGGGTCCCTTAACTTGATTGGTTTCAACTTTAACTACAAATGAAAAGAGCTCGCTTGGCATCAGCACACTAGGCTGAGTGAATAACAAAAATAAGAAAAATAACGACACTTAGATAGCGGAAAGATGTTATTTTACAATGCTAAAAAAGATGTTCCGTGAAATAGGGAGGACAGTTTCAAGAGATTTATTCAGGATTGTTTGGACCCCTAGAAGATCGAATTTCCAAACCCTAGCCCAAGTTTTTGAACTAATTCATTGTCTTTTTAATACGTAGGTGACAATTTTTAATATACTTTCTGATATTTTGCAGTTACACAATGTGATTGGCCAAAAAAGTACTGTCCAGATGCAATCTGGTTTTGATTTAAATCACTTTCATTGATTTTGACAGCCCAAAATGAGAGAAGACTCTCCATGACGATGCTGGATGAAGTTATAATAGCTTTTTAGTAACTATTATAAGTCCTGGACCCATACTGGGCGGGAATGGTGTGGGTGAGACGCTGGACAGCCGACTGTTTCTCGTACACCAACGGCATTGTGATATCGTTTTCAGGTTCATAGTCCTGCTGCTGGGTCAGCCTGTGGCTCCGCTTCTCGCCCATTGTTGTGGTGGTTGCGTTCCTGCGGTCTACGGTGGTGCGCACCGTCATCTCGGCCTGGCGGCGGCCATAGTCTGGGTCCTTTGTGGTCATATGAAGCATCGAGCGCTGGCGCGGCGGTTCGCTGGTCGTCATGCGACTCTGCTTGATGGCCCTAGAGGGCTCGACATCAATGGGTTTTTCGTGCTGCTCCTGGTGCCGGTTCCAGGACTCTTTATTAGTCTCGCCGTCATCGTCATACCACTTGCTGTCCTCTGTCTCACTCGGGGCCGATCTGTCCGACTCGCCTAATCCCCCATAGAAATTCGGTGTTGGCACCCGTTCGGTGCTCGATCTCACTGAAAAGCGCCTCTTGCCCAGTTGCTTTAGCACACTGCCGCGGGACTCTGCGGCAGCCCGCGAGCTAAGCTGGGGCGTCGGATTCACCGACTCGACCAAATGCGGAGCCCTCCATTTCTGCGCTCCCGTCAAGTGCTGGAATCCGGCGAATTTCTTGTTAATCACTTGCCGCGAGGCACTAACCAGAGCTTCGTTGCTTCCGATGCCGCCGGAGGACTCGTAATGGAGCTTGTCCATTCGCGACTTGCCTGCATTTCGGTGGCCGCTAGTTCCGCCTAGAAACGCCCGCTTCAGGAACTCTTTCTCGGCGGGTGGCTGCTCATACATTGAATCGGACTCCTCATCGTCTTCTTCCGCTTTTTGCATGCCTCGGGCCTTCACAAGATCCGAACGCGCTGCCCTGGCTAAGGCCACATCCATGAGGCCATTGTAAGAGTCGTTTTCGTCGGTTGTCTTGGGCACAAAACGACTCGGCGGCGGACGCATCTCTGAGACCCTCCCTTGGGCATTCAAGTTGTACATGTTTAACAAGTGGCTAACCGTTGCCTTGGGATTGGGCCGAGATTGTAGACGCGATGTCTTGGCTATGGTCTCTCGATTGCGCGCGGCAACGTTTGCCGAATGATTTGCTTGACCCATGATCAACTGCCGGCGACGTGGCCTATTTTGACGGGCCTCCAGCTCCTCTGGAAGACTGTTATGATCACCTGGCATGGGCCTCGGATGGTTCCAGCCCTGCATTGGATCGATATTGGCCTGTTCTTGGTATTTACGTTTGTCGTGGCGACTTGGATTGCAATTAAGTTTCTCGCGGGTCTCATCATCCACCACCATAAGCTCCTCCTGGATGGAACGGCTAATGTCCTTGGCCGCCTGCGTGGCCAAGCCCCTGCCGAAGCTCATCGACTGATTGTACCGTCGCTGGGTGGCAGACAGAGCGGTTCTACTGTTGCGAGAAATAGTTTCCGTCTTGGGAGCCTCCTCCCACTGCTCCTTCTGCTTCCTTTTCTTTAGCCCGCTGCTCATACAGCGGCGGACAATCGAACTGCCCGAATGACTCTGCAGGCTGCTTGTTGAGGAGAATAGCCGAGTCTTCCCGTAGATCTTGTAGGGTGGCAATTGCGGGGAATCTGGACTATGAGCCATACCCTGCATTTGATTAACCAGTGTCTTCTTTACGCCAATCACTTTGCGCGGCAATGCCTTCTCCTTGAACACAATCTTCTGGGAGTCCTTGCTCTGGCCGTCCGTGTGGTTCTGCCTGTAGTAGAAACACCTCATGGTCGAGGGCATAGGGCAGATGCATATATTAGCCCCACGCTGGGCAACCTTGGCCAAATTTAACGGATGACAACTCATCGCTACGACGACGGAGAAACACAATCAATTTGGACAAAGACTACTGAAGGCAGAGCACGCGATGGATTACTCGGCGGATCGGACACGCGTATGGATGCTTCTTTTGGGGGTGGGCTAAGGCGAGAATACAAAATGTTTTAATCGAAACACAAAACCGGTCGATAAATACAAATTTTTGGACTAGGAGCTCTGTACTCCACCTGGACGAATAAAAAACAACGACTGGCTCGAGAATGGAATGAATGAAACTCCCCTACATGACATTTGCCAGAAAAATGTAATGCATGGCTTGCTGGGATCCTATTTTAGGGGAATTTTTCACCAGTTTTCCAATTTTAATTTATTTATTTATCTTAAAAACCATCCCCCCTCTCACCGGACAACTTTTTCGCCTCGGATCCCTGTGATATTGATGGGTGTAGTGCAATTTTCTCAGCTTTTCGTGTAAACCCATGATGGACAACCGTTTGATTCAGATTCCTTCAAAGAACTAAGCACAGTCACTGCCAATCAGTGGGTATTTGTTTCTCATTCGCATTTAATTTCAATACAATCTAATCTAACGCAACATCTCAGTTTTTGATCGGACCAAAGCCACAAACCAATGTTTCCATGATAGCGCCAAAGAGCTATGTACGAGCAACACCTTTATGTGAAATTCATTTCGGTGTTCTGACTAATTCGTGGGTGCTCACCCAGTTCGAACTTTGTTTTTTAGTTATTGTTTTTTTTTATTATTATATTTTGTGAGTTGTCGCTCACTGTTGGCATTGAGGCACACACCGTGTGAACATTTCTGCAGTGACGTCAATGATTGTGCTAATTGTCACCGCCTTTTGCTTGTGCTTGCTTACGATTAATAACAAAAATAAACCCCATCTCAGTGAGGAAATTTGCATACGATTCGCATACATCCCGTGAGGAGGAGGAGTTCCAGAGTTGCTTTTGCATAACTTTTGGGCATGGGACAGCACCCACACAACACCTGGAACTCGCTCAGGTGCGTGAGATCACTCCACATTCCGAAAATCATCGAAAAATCAAGGCAGAGGCATCGAACGATTCTCCATACGTGATTGGAGCATTAGCAAGTCTAGATAAGGCATACTATAACCGCTTTTATATCACAAAATTAATTTATAAAATATGCAACATGTTGGCTTTATTTTCGTACTGTTTTTTTTTCTTTTTATTTATACTTTGGCGTCGCAGTTGGGGGCCTGATTAAATCTTGATCATCGCTATTGATTGATTAACTTTTGGTGGAACCCTCGAGTTGAAGAACCGCCAAGAGTGCCTTGACTTTGATTCGCCATCGAGTGGCGTTATAGTGGGCTTTAAATCAATTATGAATGAGACTTGAACGAAGACCGACTAACGAACGACCTCGCCTGCAATTAGTTTGATATAAAATCTGAGATAAAGCCAACACATCAGTTGAGCTGTTTCGGAAGGTCATGAATTCCACTCAATTTGGGTCAGTGAAATAGATCGGAAACGCATTTGATCGCCAGACAGCCCCCTTATACTATATACACATAATATTTTTTGCCATTTTGCGACAGACGAAATGACAACAAAAGAGCCCAGTAATTGAGGCGTGACTGCAATTTGCGGATTGCCCGCAAACAATTAAAAAACAAAACGCAATTTCGCCAGACACATACAAAAATTAAACAGACGATTTTCAACGCACTCCAATGGGGGTCAGTTTTTAAATCGCAGATCATTCAACAAGGAGAACGAGAGAGAGAAGAGTCTCAGCCAAAGTCAAGCGTCAATGACAGGTTTATATATTTATTTATATATTTGCTGGGCAAATTTAAAATACGGCTCGTACGTTTGAGCGTAAAGTTAATAACCAAATATATTGTTCAGAGCCCACATATGTATATTGAACAGCTGGGAAATCACATGAATCATGATTTCGTGCTTAAACCAATGATAGTGTTTGTTACCTCGCGGTCGAGTCCATGACTGACAATCAATTCGCACATCTTCATGTAGTTTCTGGCTCTCACTTGGTCTGCTCTCACTTTCAATCAATTAATTTATCTTTTCTGGGTTTACAGAAGCTGCACAAGCACAGAGATTCGCACACAAAAACACGCGCGGTAAAGCGAAACACAGGTGTCGTATACGCAATATCAAGTATACGCCACTTGGGCACGTGCTCGGCCCAGTTTGTTGATCGAATCTGAGATTCTGAAACTTTATCGTTCGTTGCTCTTTAAGACAAAGTCAGGGGATGCTGTGAGGGTGGTGTAACCGTAACGTAACCGCAAGACCACCGTCTCTGACCGACTTTGGCGCTGGGCGTTTAAAAGCCAACTGCCAGCGGGCTCAGTTCAACCATTTTTATTGGCTTCCCCCCAGGCAAAAATTTATTCATTTGCCGCTCGCTCAAATTAACTCAACTCAAGTCGTGAGTTTGCCCAGAGCGGGAGAGCCAACGTATGGGATATATTATAATATATATATATGGATATATGTACATGGAGACACCGGGCTAGTAGCAAGTTTTGGCCTTTGGAGATCGGGAACGGGGAGTAACGACAGCTGAATAAAATAAAATAAAGAACAGTGACAAATTGCTCACGTTGAATTCTATCGAATGCAACCTTTTCGTTCTGTTTTCCATATTTATTTATATATATTTCGCATTGTACATAAAGCGAAACAAACGACGTCGAAAAAGTGTGTCAAATGTTCAGCCGTTAAATTGGGATTTAGGAAAGCAGCACCAAAGCACCTTACAAAACAAATTTGTTTAGAACTCAATTTAACTAACTGCCAGATGATATTTATGTCCACAGGGAACACCTGGATAGGGGAATAGGTAGAGAGCGCTATATATTTCATTTCATCATTTCTTAAATCATTTTCAAAGTTGAAGCTCCTTTAAGTAATTTTGTTTATAATTAAATAGCTTTTGTCGTAGGTTATCCTTGGTCTCTGGAAAATGTTAAACTTTTTTAAAAACATTTCCCATAGTTTACAAAGACTATGAACATAAATTAAACAACCAGAAATAAGCTGTTATCTTTATTATGTTTGCCAGAAATCATTGCATGCCACTTGGCACTGGCATTTTGAAAAACAGTAGCACTTCGGATAAGACCTACCATATTCACTCTCCACACACAACAGTAATTAATGTTTACGGCTTGTTTGTTAGTCCGAGGAGATCGTAAAAACAATCAGTCAGGAAAGAAAAATATTTCCCAAGGGTGTTCCCCCGCTCTGTGTAGTTTCAGTCACGACTTTGGTCTTTCACTTGATTTCAGTTTGATTTGTTTAGAAAAATATGCGCACAACAAGATTTGCAATTTGTTTTTGTTTCCCCCCACTGTGATGCAGATAAGATACTGCCACACGGCGCCATTATCTTTGATCTATTTATAATAATTAATTTAGAGCAGTTAATAATTGACTGGCAGCAGCTTTAAAATTGATTTGCAGCAAATCTGACGGGGCCATCGGAACTTGTGAAGGTGAAAACTAGGGTTATTGTATCGATAAGAAGGTTCTTTTATTTGGAAAGTTTTCTATATAATTTAAATTCTATATAAAGAACGCTTGGGATCACTGTCTTTTAACCATATCTAAAACCATTTTAAGAACTCAACTCGTGTTTTGTCACTCTCACTCTCTGGACACCCCCTAAGAACTAACCACATTTCTAGGATTTCTAAGTATCTTTAGCAAAAGTTTGTTTGCAGATTGACACGTACTTTGGTTTGGGGAACGGCGGCGGCGAACATATTCTGCAACGGTTCTGCATCAACTGGTTTCTCCGGGCCCCAAAAAGTTCAAAGTAAGTGGCAGAAAGTCGAGACTCAAAGAACCGGCCCCAAAGCCAGAGCTATCAAAAAGCCAAACTAAAAGGCAACAACGAAGCCAAATGAAGCGATGTAAGGCAACAGCGAGCGAAGAGGAAGCAGTAGAAAAGAGCTTACCGGGCAAACGAGTATTGAGACCTGATGGCCACGAAAGAGCCAGCAAAACAAAGGGGCCAACAAGAAGAACAGCGTACGAGGCACCAAGGCGAAAAATGCGAAAAAGGCAAGAGATATGCTAATTATGCAAGTGGAATAATTTCTGCCAATATTGTATGCGGGTTAAAACAATGCTCTTCTAGCCACCGGGTTAAGAGGGAGTTCCAGTAGGTAATTAAGGTGTGTGTGAGAGAGGCTTGGCCTGGGGGAAAGGTGCAACGGCAAGTTATGGAATAGGTTTATCGTAATATATCAGCATACGAACGTTCATTGTAATTATCTCGTACTTTGTACTTATAGAAGCGTTAACAAATCTATTAAAAATATAGATTTAAACCTTTACCCTTTAATTAACAAATCAAAAATAAAAAAACACATAGAATTAACATGATTTATCGACCTGTTCCACAAGTTGATATTTATTAATAAACACAAAAAACCATCTGCGGGGTATTACAAATATATAAGCAAGTGCTAAATATTACCTTTTTTATTTAGAGCAATCAGTTTAATACCTTTAAATAATAATATACCTTTAAATCAATATAAAAATACAGCAAAAAAATCCATTTAACCTTCAAGACCCAAAGGAAAACCCCGATAAGATTGCAGTTTGGCAACGGTCTAAAATGGTATGTTTTCCTTTTAGCATTTCCTGTTTTTCCGCCCATTATACCTTATCGCCTGTGGCTACTTTTCCCATATTATTTTATTTATACATTTCTTGTTTTTTATGCTTGAATTAACTTATCAGCAGTTGTTGTTGTGCGACTTTATTTTTTGCTCGAATGCATTAAAAGAGCGTGAAGCGAACAATATGTGCAGTCTGTATTTTTTTGTAGTTTAACACCAAGTTGTTTTTTATGTCTACGTAAATATTTAGTTGGGACTTTTAGTTTCCAGGGTAACTTAGGTTAGTTACCGTGTGCTGTGAGGTCACATTTTCACGCTAAGCCAAGTGGAGTGTTTGTCAAAGCCAAACAGCGAACTTAGCGAGAATCTCTATCGAGAATCATCCGACTTTGATGGAGTGTTAAAGTAATTACAATATTTCTGAAGAGGATGCTCGAGAGAGCAGATCATTGACCCACGACAAGCAGCAAAGTTCGAGACACCTGACAGCCCAACAAATGGGTGTTTGCTTCGAGATCGATCGACCACATTTGTGTCTAATGATGATGCCGTAATAGTTGCAAATCAGTTCAAGCTATTAACTTGGCATCCCCGATCTAAAGTCGTTTGTAATAGCAGAAACGTGTCCAATAATGGCATTTTATAATAGATATTTGTCTATATAATATCTACAGTAATTATAATCTGCACTAGGCAACAAAGTTTGGAAGATGGATAATAGTTTGTGAATAAAATTTAATTAAATTCTTATGAAATTATTTTTTTAGACAAGTTTCTATTTATTACTAAGCCTTGAAATATATTTTTTGGGTCAAGAGCTAACCATATACTCTTAAAAAATCCTTAAAATTTGATATCAATCTGGAAATTAATAATTGCAGGCTTCTTTTTAATATAAAAATCTATCAAAATTTATTACAATTCCCTTAAAATTCTAGATAGAGATCCTGTATCCTGTAGTATCTGGTTACTAAACCCAGAACAGATCCTCAAGATCCTCTCACCACTCACCGTTTCGTGCATTTCACCGCTCTCGTCGAGCAGCGCCTCCAAACTCTGATCGTCTTTGGTGGGTGAAAGTGGGGGCGTGGGCGCTCGGTTCTTGGCCGTGAGCATTGAGCGGGGCAGCAGGTGTCGGCCATAGTGCAGGTAGAGGTAACGGCCCCAGCGGCGACCTGCTAGGCCGCAGACCGCCAAAATGGCAAAGATGGAAATCACGAACCACATGTTGCGTCCGCGGACGGGGCAGCAGACAGTGGTGGGTGTACGAAAGCTTGACGCTGTGCCCCACTTTTTCCGGCCAGCACTGTGCGAAAGCTTGCTCTCTCTCAATCAACGTGCCTCTCCGGTGAATGTGGGGGGGTCTTGTGACCAGCGAGATACGACGACTATAGCTTTTTCTCCGTCTATTTGCGTTTCTGTTGTTGCCACCGCTTTTATCACGCTCCACGCCTTCCGCTTTTCCGCCTGTCACTCAATGTTTTCAATACGGTTTTCCAGTTACACGTAAACACCCACAAGAACACCACATTTGTTTACTTTTCATTGGGCCTCAATGGTGCTAAATTTATTTTATTTGTTCTATTTTTTTCTTCAAATTCTTCGCAAGAAAAGCTTTTATATTTTGGGGTTTGACTGCTGCTGCTGCTGGTGTTATGCGTTTTCAAACAAGTTGCTCGGCCGACTGACGAAGTGAAAGAATATAAGGCATGACGAAACGAAACAAAGCTCCCCAAAGAGAGCGGGTGCGACCGAAGAGCGGAGCGGCGCGGCATCAAGTTCTCTTAAGCCCCACACGGACTCCCCCCAACACTACTCTCCTCCCCATTAAACCGAGTCGCGCAACTTCTTTTCAGCCTGTTTTTTTCACACAACAAGTTTGGGGGGGAGGGCTCAGAGCAACATGTAGCTCCAGCATGTTGCCGCAACATGTTGCCAGCGCCATGGTCCAAGTGGAAGTTGCGTATACGTAATTTTTATTTTTGTGCGATAATTGGTGGGGCGATCGCAAATTGCTAAGCTAGGAGTTAAGTCATGAACCGCGATTTCTTTGTTATTGTCTGGTCTCGAGCCACTCACGTGCCTCTGGCTCCGCTTTGTCTCAGTTTTTTTTGGGCTTTCTTGTTTTGGCCACTGCATTTGACGTTGCGGCCAAGGTTTTGCGCGAAATTCACAATTTTTTTGGGTTAACTGTGCGTTTTGGCCAACAGGTTTGGCTTAAAATTAGCAACAGTAAATACATTTAAAACTGGAACATCACAAAAATAACAAGATCAATATGCATCTGATTTAATGAGATACTTTGGCCTTGTAATTTTAAAAATTATATTTTTTTCTTAGATTAAATGGAAATTAATATATTTTGTTATCAAAATAGTAAATATTTAAATATAAATATTTAAAATAAAATAAATATTTAAGTTTTTGCCATAGTTTTTTTTTTTAAATTTGTTGAAAATTAGTGTTCATTATTAAATTCTACCTCTCTTGTGATTAGACCATTTATCACCTTATTATTATTATTTCAAGCTGATTTCTTTTAATAAGTTATAAATAAATAAAGGTTTATATCGGTTTCAGTTATGGACGTTGGACTGAATGCAAAGAAAGATAAATATAAACTGCGAAGAGGAAAATAGACGATGACGATGGCCACCATAACTAAACGGATTTGTGGGCGTGCTAAAAGGGGTGACAACATCAGCAGCGGGTCAGTTCAATTTACAGGCGATAACAACAACAACATGAGCTGCTTCACTGCAGCTTCACTTGTAACTCATATTCTAATTAGTTACGCAGCAAACCGGTTAAAATATGGTATTTCGAATTGAGTAATTGAGTAAACAACAAGCATAAGCATAAGCTGATTGAAGAAACCGGAATACTATTGCTCCACTTTGGAATGCACTCCGATCGACCATTATCCGGTTAAGAACGGATAACTAACAGATAACTCTTTCAATTTCTATTCGTTTTATTCCAGATGGTTTTCGGTCATATGACCGCCTCAAATATCGGGTTTGCATCACCCACAACTGGCTGATTTATGGCTTATATGTATGTGGGGTTTCAAAGATAATTAAATCCGAACCGGTTAAGTTGAGAATCTGTTCGAAAGAAAAATACGGTTTAGAGCGACTAATTAAAAATTAGCTCAATGTAGTCAGCATTTAATTTGAAAATAATGCCAGCATTCTATAAGTTATTAAGTTTAAATTCAAGGCGATACTAATACCATTTTCTGCAAGTTTTATATTTATATATTTTAAAGCCTTTTTATTAATATTTTCTGTTTGAATCAAAGTCAAAGTGTTGAGACGATTCACCGCTTTTAAATCTTTGGATTATTTTTAGCTTTTGCATGCTACCCATTAATGTTGTTGACAAGTTGTTTGACCTCTTTTGTGATGCTTCCAATTTTCAGGCCTGTATTTATACGTTTATATATAATTCAATGAAATTGCCTGCACGCAATTATTTTTTTGGCGACCTCAATAATGAAACAATCACGTGTCTGCTACGGGTAGTGTCTTTATCATCGCAAATGTGTGCGATTTGATTTGTTTTGTTTGTTTGTTTGTTTATGCGGGCACGCTGTGTGGCCATTTGTCAAATGTATGCCGAGTTAGTACCAGGTATTGTATTACCTAAAACATGTTCATAATGTGGCAACAATTGCCGCTAGATGCTGGTAACTCAATATGCCAAGTGACGGTAACAGAAGCAGGAACTTGAAAGTCTGTGGAAACATTCACCCGTCACTGCAACAGTTTCCCATCATAAGTAATTGTGGCTTAAAGGGGGGAGTCTGAATGTGATGCCAAAGAAGTATCTTTTTCCTTGTGGAGCATAGACCATATTATAAAGGTTGATGTAATAATTAAGATGCATTCTCTCTGCTAGCTATATTGACTAATTTTCTAATAATAAAAAACACCCCACAGCATCTGTAATTCAGCAATCACCTCTGTCTCTATGTCTGTCCCGTTTCTTAACCCCTAATTAGCCACTCCTCGGGGCAAATTAAATACGATATATAGCCAATATAATGCCAGTCAACCAACCATTGGAAATCCAAGCCAGATATGTATAAACAAAGCGCTCTCTTCACAACTGGCTGATTTCTTTCCCCCATTGAATTGAGTTTCGCTTCGGATCAATTTATACGTACATTTCGTTGGTTTCATTTTGTTTCTGTTAAAAAAAAGTCCTCTGGCAATGCATTTTAAATTAAATTTAATTACAGTCAAAACAAAGCAAACAAAGTAATTAAAACAGAGTTGACGCCCTGCCCTCAAGGTAATGCCAAAAGGTGAAAGAAATGTCAAACTTAGATCTGATTTAATGCCAAATAAAAGGCAAAGGTGCCTTAGTGCCTTGTAATGCAAATTGAAGTGAAACCGAAAATATTTCGAGTATTAACTCTTGGACCGACCGGCTGGACGGGTCTTGGGTATAGGAAATTGGGAATATCTAGCCGGTCATAAAATACCATAAGTTATGTGGTTATGCAAATAAGAAGTCTTGGGTTTATTAGCACAGATTATGAGATACTTCTTCGACTCTACTCTACTGCCAGAAAAAATTTCTTTAATACATAAAAATCGTTCGATGGCAACACTCCACTTCTTGCCCCAGCGAGTGGGAGATATGGGAAAGCGAGAAATAGATGATTGATAGCAAAGATCCAAGATAACTGGGTTATGTGTGCACAACAAGTGGAGTTGTGGCGTTGGAGAGTTGAGGAAGAACTCGAAAAGTACTCTCAAGTGTTGTCGAGGTCGGAAAAGAAATCGTGCTGTAAATTATTATTATTAAATGTCTGCTAAATGGGGCGATAACAGAAAATAAAGTGGAAAAGTTTTCCTCTAAATTTAGAAATCCCCGCTCGAAAGTCGGACAGTTGCATGGCAATTTCACCAATGATTTAAATATATATATTTTTCTTATAAATAATTCTCAGATTGCGCAGATCATCTGGTATGCGATATATAGTACATTCAAGGCATCCCATTCACATTCCATCTTCGTGGCAAAGGTATTTACACGATCATTATTATCCGAGCTGGACATTTTCGGACGAATCCGACCTTATAGACAACGGCAATCGGCGATTTTTCGATGGATATGGCCAGTGTTTATGGCCAAGGCATTGAATACGGTTTTGGCTTTCGGCTGAGACGCGCACGGATTACCAATCCGAATGCATTTTGAAACACAATTTTCTTTGTTTTTGCGATTTCGCTTTGGGTTTTTGCTATTTTGTTTTTATTTTTTTTCTTAAATTTTTGCACAGACTTTCACCCCGGGCAAGAGAAGACTAGACTAATCATATTTGTGGCTTTTTGCGGCCTTTCGTTTTCCGCTGATTTATAAATATTTACCCTTTTCTTGATGTATCTCGCTATTTTCGAGATTTTCATTGTTTTGGCACTCATTTTGGTGGCGGCGGCTAAAGAGTCGCAGAATTGCAGGCGGAAGACTGAAGACTGAGAGAGAGAACGAGAGCCAGTCACTTTCTTAGCGCTCTTGCTTCTTTTCTTCTGCGTTCTTTTGTGGCTAATTTTGGAAACACTTCTTGCCAGAAAGCGGAAAAACCCGAGAGAGCCAAACGAAGCTGTTTGCACAAGTGCAGTATTCAAATATTCATCTATTTGATGGCGGTACAAGTCACATTTTCGGGGTATAACTCAAAGAATCTGGTTCCACACACAATCCACAACGACCCGGGGGACCATGAATACGAAAAATGATCGAATCTATAAAGACAGACCAACGACGGCGACTGTGCGGCTTGGATGTGTTGCGAAAACTAAAAAAACAGCCAGCCATCGCTGGCTCAGTCGACACAGTCGCAGCCACAGTCACTGCGGCGCAGCAGCAGCGCCAGCAGCAATAATAAAAACAACGCCAACAGCAACAACAGAAAAAAACATTAACAATATCAACAACAGCGGCAGCAGCGACCAGCTGAGCCACGTTTTGCTGCTGCCGCTGATAGCTTGGCTATGCCGATTCAAACGGACGCGACTGTGGCTGGCGGAGGCTGGGCGATCTTATGTCTTGGAATGCCGATTCTATAGCTTCTCTTTTGGTTAGCAGAGAAGCTACTAGGCGTTACTGATTACGCAGAATTATAAGTATCTTAGAGGTTGATCAAGTGGATTGTATTCCTAGTAATTTGTTATTGGGTTCAGAGTGTTTTTTGGAATATTAAAAAAGGTTAAATTAGTTTATATTTCTTAATAGTTTACACAGTTTTGTGGCACTTTTAAAATAATTTATAAAGAATGTTATTGCAAGATTTTATATACTTTCTTTTAATTTTTGTTAGCTAATTGTTTACAAATAAATATTTTATTAATTAAATTCGTTGTGTCTGTGTGTTTATATTTCTTTTTCAACCCATATAGCTGCGATTTAAGGGTAGGTTGGGTATATATTGATTTTATTGTGTACTATTTTTAACAGTCACTGTGCATTTGTAGACTTTAGCTACATTGATACCTATGTGTTCTCCCATGCCTCTTGATTGCCTAATTGAAATGCCACCAGTGTAGGTTGTTTGTTTTTATGCAACTTAATTATAATGTGCGTTTTAACCCTCTTAAAACGAATTTAAAATTTGGAAAAGGTTTAAAAATAAGCACAGAATTGCATTGAATTTAAGTATATTAAAGAAATATATTTAATAAATTCCAGACAAATCTATAATTAATCATTAAACATAGCAGTTGTGCTAAATAATTAAAGCAAGTTTTAGAAAGCTATTAATCGCTATATAAAACCGATTAAATAGATATGCAGTTTGCAAAATATATATATTCTTTAAACATATGCAGCTGCAAAAGGCTTTGGTTTACCTAACTTGGTCGAGCTATGGGTTAAAGCCGCTCCCCTGGCCCTGTTCCCGGTAATTGCTTTTCAGGTGTTTGCTGCGCTTGGCTTTACAGCTATGCAAACATATTAACTGCCATGCTAATCAATTGATTGCACACCGTCTATATTTATTGCTTCGCTGTGGCTATTTGTTTACCTTTTTCCCCGTTTTAAAGCGAGGCACTTCGGCTTAAGGCCTGCTGGATGTGCATGCCAATTGGTATGCATTCCTTGGAAGGTAATCAAAGCCATAAAGGGTTTTCGAATGCACCTGTTGTACGCTTAACGATGCACCCTCGCTTATGAAACGGAAAATTCTAGATTTGATTCGCAGATAAATATGCTAATCGGTCATTTGTGGAATAATCAAGATCAAGAACAGGTTAAAGATCCTTTCTACACTATAAATCAGGGGTTAAGACAGATTAAAGCCGCTGTAATCAATCACAAATTTGATTTGGTAAACAAACGAATTTAAATCAGCATCAATTCTAATTCATTCCAGTTTTTACTAATATTTTCTAGTTTTGTTAGTTTTATTAAATGCATTAAAATATTGAGATTACTCAATTAACTAGCATTTCGCACATTCAGATGACTTAAAGTTGATCTGATGAAATATTATAATTGGTTAACGAATGCAATTAATTATTGTAAAAGGTCTGATATAATTGTAATTGTTGCTATAACAAATCATTGGACTGTATAAATTATTTATTTGCATATTTGTTTGTATAAACTGTGAATATTTAATTATTTATAAACACACAGAACAAGTAATGTGGGTAAATTTAAACTAGAATCGTTGATCAAGATAGAAATCAACTTAAGTCCCAGATTCAACATTAAAGAGTCACCCAAAATGTATCTGAAATTGTCTCAAAATAAGATAATCAACCGTTTGTAATAATTCAAAGCCGCACCCACTGTCCAGGAAAGATACTATATACAAGTGGGGAGTCAGAGAGTGTTCCGAGAGGAATACTAAAAAGCCTCTTACCCACCCCCAAAACTCAAGTATTACTGCAACACATTAAGCCAATAATAAAGCTGCAATAATAAAGTGCGCAATTTAATATAAAAAAAGTGCATTTACATTGTGTCCCCTTGAGGCTCTTCTTTTGATAACCCGGGAGATAGGGCGGGAAGAAAGGCTGACTGACTGGCTGGCTGGCTGGAAAATATGCAAATTGAACAGATGATTCCGATGATGATGGCGATGAAGATGGGATGCGAGGAGGCCTTTGGCAATCCAATTCCAATTGTCCTCCCGGCTTCGTTCGTAAAATTCATTGAAGCCAATTGATGGTACAAGTACACTTGCTTGTCTATACTATATAAATATAGATATCGAAGCTGATTCGGCTGGCGTCAGCCGCCCATGGGAATTGGGGGGTGTGACTTGACGGACCGATCTTCCACCGCTAATTGAGCGTTTAGGCAGAACAACAGAAGCCAAGCTCGAAAGTAAAGCGATCGCGCGTCACTTGCTTTTATTTTCACATTATTTTATTTCGCTATTTTTATACACCTGAACCGGATTTAGCATCAAAAAAATAATAGACTGGGATGATCATCAGCTTGCCAGGCATCAAGACAACAAATTAAAACAGCGGCAGCAACAAACAGCAGAAACCGGCTAAATGACAATCGCTGTGGATGGGTCCCCGTTTAGATTTAATTAGAATATAGTTAAATGTAGTTAGCTGTAAAGCAGAGGCCCCCAACCAAATCGACATCTGTTCGATTGGGATTTAATTAAAAGGATTTTTATTAACGACTAGACATCTTCATATAATCAATTTATGTGCGGCACGCGCTTGACTTGGCATAAGTCGACCACAAAGTAGTTAAACCAACCGGTTGAAGGCAATAATGAACACGAAGATCATCTGAATAGGAATTTAGCTTCATCATTTGCACTCCATTCATAGTTAATTTTTGTAAAAAATAAATGCCTTAACACCTTTTAGCCACACATTGTGTGAAAACTAGTTTAAAAAGTATATTTTGTAGCATAAATTAAATAAATGTATAATAAACAAATGTATACACATCTTGGAATACAATATAATTTCAAATAAATTGAGGAATTCCTCAAAATGATTCCTCAAAATATACTCCACGTGCATACTCCCAAGATAATCCCGAATCCTGGTTTATTTTCAGCTTTATTTTGAACTCAAGATAAGCTTGAGGATTACGCAATTTCTAGACATTATCTGAAATAATGTGCATCTCGGTTTGAACAGAAATAAATAATCAACAGCTGCAAGATTCTTTGTTACTTAATATTTTTTTATTTTAACTTGGATGGCTTTGGGCTATTTTGGCTCTGCGGAAGTTTTTAAGTTTATAAACTGAAATCCACAACGGAAGCAGTTTCAGATGATGCTTCGTCACTCACAGCTGTCATCGGTAGTCCATTTAAATATATATAGAGAGAGCGAGATAACCCCTTGAGTGCCAAGATTCTATTGATAACTCCGTTTGATCTCCCTTTTTAATGTGTTTGCCGTTCAAAGATTGTAGATGTTTTGAGGCGACGCTAATGAGGAAACAATTTGCTGAAGCATCGCTATACTGCCCGCTGATAAGGTAGGAAAATTGTCCATACTCGTGATAAGAAAAACAAAACTGGTTTCCAGCTTTAAACACTGGCTACCCAGTTGAAGCTAAAGTTTAAGTCAACTAAAGTTACTCATCAATCGTGATCCCAAATTAGGAGTTGGCACGCTTATGGGAAGGTGAAAACGTGCCCAAAAATATTGCGCAAACAAATCGAGGGAAGACGCTAATTGTTGTAAAAACGCGCTGATAAATTAAATATTATTTGCCCTACGTCTGTTTCGCCCAAGTGCAGGTGGTGGCTTTTAAAAGCCACGTTAAATATTGCGAAATAGAGCCGCCGCCAAGCCATCGAATTCAATCTAATTAGCATATCAATTTGGCGCTTTGTGTTGATATACGAAGAATGTGGTTAACTCGAAAGGGGGCAGAATATCAAGGGGCCGGCTCTAGATTGGCTCTCAGGTGATATAAGGCGATCGCCGGCAAGGTTGGACTTGTGCCAGTGGTCGTATATATTACGCATGTAAATGGGTTACGTTGTCGGTGTTAGGCTAGGTTGGGTAATGCGGCCAGGCCACTCTACTCTGCTTTCTGTAATGATTAAGCCTTAAAATTGAGTGATTTGTGGTTGTTTGATTTGGTTGATGAAGCCACAGAAGGCCCACAAAAGGTTTATGAACTCACATGATTGCTGGGCTAAAGTGTGAGATAATCTATGATCTCGGAATGATGGAAAATAAAAATCTTTTGGTATAGATTGATATGTTAACAAACGATTGCATTCCCTGCTGATATTCCTTTGTGAAAAAGTCATTTAAGCTTCAAAAAATGATGTCAAAGATTATTGGAATTATGAAACCATTGTCAAACCTCAACCTTCTTATCAATTTCTTTTCTGCTTCTAAAAGTTTACTAAATGTTATTAAATTCATCAAATTTACTTCTTCACCCCCTTATTTAGTTGTCCTTTATTTTTGTAATGTTTTGATATTAATTCGACTGAATTAAATGCAATGAAAATGTTTGAATTTAAGATGTTCTTTGAAAATGGCAATAATAATGAAAAAACTTGGCCAATCCTTAAAATAATTAGTAGATTTCTTGTCCAAAGTAAAGATTGAATTTGAAATGCTCGCTTGATAAGTAGATGAGCCAATGGATATATACATATATATCAGACTATATAGAATAAACCAATGATGGGTGAACAAAGAGTTGGTGCCGCAAGTTTACTTGGGTGCCGAGTGCTAGAGAAAGTTCGTGGGATCATTTTAAATTCACTTTTTGGTGGGAGGTGGGAAAACACAACTAAGAAAATAAGTGCAACAGTGCTTAGTGTTTTGTAAAAACTACGACGGAAACGGAAACTAAAAGACCAGCGAGCATAAAGTATTTGAAATCAACAAATAACCAAAAAACTAAATAGAAGTATGCAAAAATTCAAAATTTTCACACAAGTTCCAAAAAATTCTTTTCTTTTTTTTTTGTTTTTTTGTTTGTAATTTTAAGTTTGGTGCGGACAACACAGTTAGGTTTAGGTGAAGAATTCGTATTAAAGGTTTTTGATCCTAACCTCGCCGCCCAACAATTCCAAGTCATGCGATGCGGCATGCGATGCCGTTTTAATGATCTTGTAGGTCTTGGCGAACGGCGCCTTTATGAGCTGTTGTAGTACCAGGAGGTTAAATATCATATATGACACGGTTATTTATGGGATAAAGACGGGTTCGCGAACCCATTTTGATGGCAGTTTTGTTTGTTTTCGATATTGGTTCGATTGGAAAATAAATGCAAATCAAATTGTAAGGTACGAAAGGAAGAAGAAAAACAGGAAAAGAAGGAGAAAACGCATGTACAATACACGTGGGGGAAAAAATGTAAACAAGATTTACGATTATATAAGTATGTATAGAAAACTTTGGCGTAAATTGTCATTGATTAGTAAATATTTAAATCAGTTTCTGAGGCACATTTAACCTAAAGAAGCAAATGTAATATTTCGTTTCGTTTCAGAATTCGAAAATGTCGTGGAAAAAGATCTCGAGAGAATCGTTGAAAAATATGTATATATATATATTTATAGAACAATTCGAGGAGAAAGCTCAGAGCAAAGAGTTAAACGATATGGAAATAGATAAAGAGAGAGAGAGAGGGGGTGGCGCGAAAGGACTCTCGCCATTTGCGGCTTTGGACTCACCTCCCAGGACTCGCGGGTCAGGTCGCTGATCTCCTCGCCATCCTGGCTGCCGCCTCCAATGCCAGCCTTGGTGGTACCACTCTTGGTCCACTCGGTGTCCTCTTGGATCAATTCAAAGCCACGCGCCTTGATCTGCTCTTCGTCCAGCTCACCGTACAGGTGTTTCACCCAGGTGTTTATGAAGCGATAGAGCTCATCAACGCTGCAATTCAATAGTTTAATTATTAATATATACATCTTTTTTAAATTTAATACAGTATAAATACAAATGAGGTCCTAACTCACCGATTTTTGGGCACACTGAACCAGTACTCGGCGCGCAACTTGTTCTTGCCATAAGACATGACAGAAGTTGGCAGCGGTATGGCCTTGCCAATGGGTTTACCCATGCGCAGGCGCAGATACAATGGTGGGTCGAGGCAGGCTCGGGCCGGGCGTGGAATGAGTTCTGTGAAACGAAGTTCAATATTAGTTAGTCGCTGATCTAGCGCCCCTTTTGATGTTTTAAGCTTACTGTCCACACTGATAAAGAGCTCCGGCTTGTCGTCCATGGAGACCATGGAACGGTAGTCCAGTTTGGGTGCCTGCTTGGCCTCCTTCAGCTTGGTGCTGGACGAAGTGCCCTCCGACGAGTGCGGGCGTATAAAGGTACCGATTGAGGAACGTCTGGGGAGGCACACAATGCAAGGTGGTTAACAGAAACTCAATACGATACTCTTTATATATAGACAACAAGGAACGACTTGGAATTTACACTGGAACTCAAGAATGTAGCTGATGAATGAATGAATCAATTGAAATCAAAAATGGATGAATGTGCTCGGTGGAATTACATATGGACTTCTTTTGCGCTTCAACACTACAACATCAACAACAAGAGCAACGAATGCAACAACGGGAACAACAACACAATTGATCCCTCCTTACCCATAGGTCAGATGACCCTCGGAATGTGTCGAGTGCGGAGTCAATGGCGGCACAGGTGAGCCACCAGAGTCCTCGGACGGTGTTTTCGAAAATAGATTCCCGCCCAGCTCTGAGACCAGAGTGATGGGCGAGCTATATGCATATGGCATGTTTTAATTATGTAATGTTTAGTATAGAGATTGTGTGTTGGGTATGTCGTATTGTGTTGTGCAGTGTTCGTGTTATGAGCGGGCATAAGTGGAGCATGTATGGTATGTATGTTTAGCAAAGCAGCCGATCCGCACAAAACGAAGGTAAGCATTTGGATATTATTTTTGTTTCGGTTTTTTAAAAAACGAAATAAACAAAATTTGTTGGCACCAATTATAGTCAGAGATCGCTGATTGTAAGTCATATCATCATTCGTCTCGGGGTCAACTCACCTTGAGAATACTTTCGAAAATACGCTCTGGTTGGAGTCACCCGTATTGGGCGCCGACTCCGTGTCACCTGACTTGTTCAGGCTGCCGCCCACGCCGCCGGGAGGCACAGCTCCGCCCTCGCCGGTCAGACCCTCCACCCAGGTCAAGGGGTACGAGAGGCGCTTCAGCATCTGAAAATGTAGGGTTAATTTAAACAATTTTTATTTAATTATTATTAGTTTTAGTTCACCTTGTTTTTCTTCTCCGCCTGCTTGTCGGTCGCTGCCGCCGAGGCAGCCGCCTGGGCCTGGGCTTGTTGGGCGGCCTCATCGTCCACACTGAAGCTGACGCTGGAGGTCTTCTTACGCGCCCCGCCACCGGTGCCGGCGTCCAGGCTCTGGCCCAGGATGGTGCTGCGCGGCGGGGACTCGCTGAAGTGTGTCGGCACAATGGTTTTCGGTGGCACCCAGTCGGAACTGAGGACAATGTCCGCGTCACTGTAAACGGTTTTCTTTGGTATTGGCTGTACGTTGGGAACGGGTTCGCGTATGTCGATGCCGGAGTCGTAGCAAGACTGCTTGGACAGCTGCTCCAAGTGCTCCAGATCGATGCCGGATGGCGGCAGGGGGCCAACGGCTGAGGCGGCAGCAGCAGCAGCTGCTCCACTCAGCGGCTGGCTCGGTGGCACGCCGCTCACCGAACTGGTGGCCGAGTGTGGGTCCTGGACCCGGGCACCGCTATCCACGGTTATGTTGGACTCGTTGTCCGCCTCGTCTTCCGATGATCTTCGGGAATTAGACAAATAATAGCTGAGTAATATTTGGGGGCGTGGCACACACACATAGACACACAGATTTATGTACAAGTGGGTTTGTTGTTGTGGGTGTAATGTGAGGGGTTTGGTGTGTAAAGCGGTTGGTTTGCATTTATGGTAAGGGGTTTGGCGTGGCGTGGTTCGAAATATGAAAATAAAAACACAAAAATACAAACATAAAGTTATTAACTTAAAGCAATAAAAAGGTTGTCTTTGGCAAGCCAAAGCATTAGCTGCTCCCACAGGTGCGACGCATCTAAAAAGATTACGTGGAGATAAGACAAAGAGTTCACCTAGTTCTTTTCCAAGTTAATTATTCTATGAAAGCTACTTGAGATAATATACGCCTGTCCCGTAAGTCTAAAAAAAGAAACTGCGAAATATATTCTCTAATAATCACACTTTGTTTGTCAATCAAATGGAATTCTGAACAGATTTAAATCAAATTAATCAAAAATAGAGCCCTATTTATGGACAACAAAGGAAAGTTCCTTTCTGATAGGGATTCGTAATTGCCTTCAGGCAATCAGTGTTATCTTTGAAACAAATTTATATCATTAAAACATTTATAAATCATTTAAACGGCCAAAGTTGAGGGATTCCAGTATCTTTTTGAAGCTATCCATAATTATTTACATTAAATAAAATATATACACGTTTAAAAATGCTTCATATGAAAGAGAAAAATAAAACAGCAGCTGTTTACACAAATACCCAAGCAAGCTGGACAAACACTTACCGGTCTTTGCTCGGAACGGCCCAGTGGTGGTCCAGCAGACTCTTGCGTCGCTCCTCCAAGGTGGTGCGTGTGCTTGAGAGGCCCAACCCGGCCTTCTTGTCCTCATCATCTTGAGCGTCAGTCTTAGCGCTATCTTTGGCTTCAGTAGATGAGTCCTGAATAAAGCATAAGATTAATAAATAAGATAAATTTGAATATAGAAAGCCGAGGATTAGGGGAAATCTCACCACACGTTCGCGGTCGAAGGCTTTGGGAAAGGCGTCGCCATCGCGTCCAGTGCTGGAGCAGAGCGACTCCTGGTCGTCGGCAATCTCCAAGGATCCAATTTCAGCTAATGATTAAGGAAAATACCTGAATTAGTTCGGTAGAAAATGGTTATAGGACAAAAGCCTGAATTCTACTGGAAAATTTTTGATTTTAATTGCAGTTTTTAATGGCTTTTGATATAAAGATATGGCGCAGAGTCTTAGAGGTCTTTAAATTTGATCTAAGTTCCTGTTTTCCTTAGAAAATTCTGTCAATAAATATTAAATTTGGCTTTGCAATTGAATTTAACGACCTATTTTACGTGTCACGTTTATATTTCAACCTAGTAGAGGAACTGACTCACCATCCAAGCGATCTTTACTGGCCTCGCCGTCCTCGCCCAGCAGAGGCTGCTGCTCGGGCAACTCCTTGGAATCCTCCTCAACTAATACTGGTTTCGGGTAATAGATCTCTGGCTTTTCAGCATCGCCTGATCCGCTGCTAGAGGCTAGGCCCTGGCCTGCACCACCTGCCACACGCATGTGCGCAATATCGTGGAAGATGGCCGCGTTGACCACCAGCTCCATGGGCGCAATGACGCCATAGCTCTCCGGGCCGTGCTCGATGACCAGCGGATCGCTGACATTCGGATCGAACATGACGGCATTGGGCGTGACCAGAAGGACGCCGCCAACGACGCCCTGTCCGTCTGTGATGTGGCGCACATTGATCTTGAGGAAGCGTTGGGTAATCACCGGATCGTCGCTCTTGTTGGCCTCCTCCTCCGCCTGCTGTTGGCTGCTATTGGACACGCGCTCAATGTGGCCCGGCTTCGGGGAACCTGGGCGCAGGCCCTCGAGTATGTCTGCAAGAAATGGCATTTAATTAATACAAAAAAATCTCATATATTGGGTGCAAGTGGTTTTTGGTGGGGCTTCACTGGGCTGCGATTTTTATCAACTACACGCCCGTTGCTGCCGACGATAAGATAGTGAAAGCAAAATTGATATATGGGATAGTTTAAACTAAATCTGCGCCTTGTGACCTCCTTTGTTGTTTTAAGCTAGACAAACTTGCTGCCTCTAGTGATGTGAAGGGTGCGGATTGTAGCTACTTTAAGGTACAAAATACGAGATAAAAGGTACACGGTAGAACCCTGTTCTTGTAACTACAGTGCATATTATATAACAATAGAAATAGGATCTATGAAGGGAAGGCTGTTCTTTAAATACAGGATACAAATACTGCTGTTTGGTAATTTAATCAAATAATTTTAGCACTTCTATTAAGTAAACACACAGAGTTGTTACCTAACTAGTTTAAGTAATAATTTGGCTCTGCAAAAAAAGGTAACCCAAGTTTTTGGAAGATACAATTGTACCTACGAACTTGGGGTTACGTGTCGAATTGTACCTAGATCAAAACTATATGTTTATTCAGTTGCACATCACTGGCGCTGGTGCGTAAATATTTCCGGAGATAGGGCGGCGGCGACAACGTGACCCGTTCTCGGCCGGGAAGCAAGGTGCCGCTTCTTCCGGAACACCACCTGGAGTGGCCCTTCAAGGTCTTCAGCCTTTTTGTCAACCGCAATTAACACTTAATCACTTATTGTCGAGACGAGGCGAGGCGACAACACAAACAATGGGGAGAAAAACAAACAAGCACCTCCATTGCGCCAGAAGACAGCCGTGTGCATGCTGAAGCTCCGAGATCTTAAGTACGTCCTGCTGCAATATACACGTCGTGGATTCCGCCGCTCAATCAACGTGGCTTTCGGCAATCAGTCAGCCGGACTTATTCGTTACAGGTGCAACACAATCGAAAAACACGTTCAGGTAAATATTTTTTTGTTTTTGTTTTTACTAGCATAGTGATGCATCGAACATCGATGTTTTTTTACCGATGTTTTCCGAGGGGTTTCGATGTTTTTGTTGATATCGATGTTCGATGCATCGATGTTTTCATCATCACGTAAATGCTCCGATTGGAGTGGAGAGTAGAAAAAGAAATAGGTGGAAAACTATGCTACTTAGATGTCCATGGCGGCAAAGTTGAATTTTAATTTATGTTTATAGGGGGATTTACCGAATTTTTTTTAAGGTAGAATATGATATCCCACACAGAATTTTTTTTGAGGTAGAATATGTGCATAGCATTAGCTGATGTTATACCTATTATTGATAATTGGTTGTTTGATTATTTAATAAATGTGCATAATGTTTGCTAATTATTCTATAAAAATTTTTAAAACTTATTTTGTACTGTTTTCGATTGTAAATAAAAAATTTAATAGCATAACTTGATGTTCTTCAGAGATTATATTAGATATTTGGTTGTAGTATTAAAATTTTAGGTGAATTTTAATATTATTTTTTAAGTATGCGTTCAAGTGTAGTTTGAACTCAAGATAAGAGTAATACAAATTTTAAGTGCATTTTAATTTTTTTGTTTTTTAAATATGCGTTCAAGTGTAGTTTGAACTCAAGATAAGAGTAATACATTAAAAAAAGTCGTAATGTTTAAAAAGAAATATAAAAATTGTTTAAATATATATAAATAAATTAGCTGATTAGCTGAATTAACTTGAATTATAATTTTAAACGAAATTAAATAGAAATCCAATCAAATCAGACAAATCATGCGATTCAAACTAAAAAAAAACGCTGGCTGGGCGTTGGGCATTTGCTGGCAAAGCTTCACTATCGTCGCACCAATTGCACCATTCCCTGACCCTGTCCACAGAGCGGAGCGCCCAGATCGGATCGGATTGAAGCGGTTCGGCTTTGGCTTACCTTTCTCGCGGCTCTCGTCGGCGGACAACTTGCGCTCAATGGGGCTGGACTTGCCGGACAGGCTGCCTCCGTCCGGATCGTTTGTGGAGCTGCTGGAGGCATCGTCTTTGGCACTCTTGTCCGGCACCAGCAGCTGCTGGCCCGGGTAGATGAAGGAGCTGTTCAGCCGGTTGAGGTGGGTCAGCTCCGAGGGCGTGGTGTCGAAGCGGGCGGCCACGGAGGTCAGGGTGTCGCGATTGCCCACGGTGTAGGAAATGGTGGGTATGGTGGGCAATGAAGACTTTTGCCCTGCGAAAAAAACAAACAGAAATAATAATAATTAATAATACAAAACAATGATGACGGCGCTGTTAGTTACTCTGTGGGATCGGGGGACGCTGCTCGAAGACCTCAAACAAATCGCTATCGGGTCGCAGGTGGGAGTAGACCACACCTGTGGTCGGAACCTGCTCCCGGCACAGGTAGATAACCGCGAACTCATTGGTCGCCAGTTGCCAATAAATCTCAATCACTTCCATATTCTTTGCCCAATTTTTCCGAATTAACCAACACAGTTGCTTGTGCGCCCAAAATGTCAGCTCATTGTGGCTGTCCACCTTTTGCCAAATTGTCGGCTTGTTAAAGTTTTTGTTAACTTTGGCGCGCTCTTTGAAATCCTAACATCGATGCCACTGAACCGAGCGAAAAACTAATGCGACTGCCGGCAAACGGCAAAGGCTGGGCTCATCAGGCCAAGTCAAACGCACATCAAGGCGATAAGGGAAAAGGCTGATAAGCATAAATTTATAGGTAACCCCAGTGGAGGTTTGTTATAACATTTTCCCGACATGACTCAACCTACATGATTTTTGAAGCCGATCGAGTCTAGATGTTTTTTTATAGCCAACGATAAGTAATGCCGATTATGAAGATAAATAAAAAACTGTCCATTAGGGCGTTTATCAGTAATCTGTGTCTTTTTTAAAGAATATTTGTTTAAGTTTTAACACAAAATATTGTAAAAAATATTAACCAATTTAAGGTAATTTGTATTATTTTTAATCGTAATGAAAAGAATTTAAAGAAACCGGCAAATTAAAATTGTTAATATTGAAATCACACTTGAAATAAATATTTTTTATGAATAAAAATTTATTGTCCCTGCTATTTGAGACCAGAATTTTTTTAAAAGTTTGAAAGCTTGTGTTTTTAAATAAATTATATACTTATTAAATAACAAGTTCATGGCTTTTATTCTAATATACTTGTAAAGCTGCGGAAATTAAAAAACTTAAATTCTTAATTTCCTTTTTAAAATTTGAACTTTGTAGTCGATATACTATCGACAGTTTGCTAAGGCAATTTACTATCGAAATTCCAACATCGAAACAAAGGTTGAAAACATTGCTAGTCAGATGACTATGGCGGCAACTTTGAATTTCAGCATTTGTTTATGGGGGCTTATAGAATTCTTCTAAAATTGGCTAAAGCTATACTTATTATTGATAGTTGATAATTTTTAATTTTTTATTCACGCAATAGGATCCGCCCGCTACTTTTAGGGAAGACATTAGGCAGGGAATTTATTTTTAAGGCGCAAACTTATTTTCGATCATAAAATTAAACTTTGAAAAAAAGTTAAAATTGGCCCCCCTTTCGGAAATGATATTTCTCAAATTTCCGATTATATCTCAAGTGGTAGTTAGTAGAAAATATATTGGCTTCATAATTACTCACTTGATAGTTTGTCAACACTCTCGAAACGTTGCTCCACTTTCGAGCGGAGCGAGTCCAAGTCGAACGGAGCCGCAAGGCCGTGGTCCACGCTGCGCGATTTGCTCCTGAAAAACAGCAGAAAGCGGTTGTAAAATCGATTTCAAATGGAATATTTGGGCTATTTGTAGCGATCGGAGCGCACAATCTGCTGCGATCCTTATCACTTACAAATTTCTAGCTCGAATTGTGACCATAACCGGGTAATAACAATTTATTTATTGGCTTCGCGTTTGCCTTTTTCATTCAGCCTTTTTGTCGTTGTTGTGTTTTTGTGTTTTGCTATCGTTTTGTAAAGATTATCTTGACAATCAACGACTAGTCGCCAAATATGGAAAAACGACGCATTTTAAATGTTGTTTTCTAAACGTTTTGCGATTTGTTTTTTTATTGTTTGTATTTTTCCGATTAGCCTTTAAATAATTCGAGAGAAGTCACGACTTTTCATGTGGCTTGTCCTTAAGATGCTTGCTAAATAAATATAATGCATAAGCCGGCTTGCAATGAGAGTTGAAAGGTAAATTAACATTTTGTTAAAGTTCTAGCTTAATTTTTTTAAATGTTTTAAAATATTTTATATATTTCCTGAGAGTAACATTAATTTAATGCTTTGAAAACCCTCAAAAAATGTTTGATTTTTGATCTTTAAGTAAGAAAAGATATTAGATTTTATTTTGATTTTAATTATTGAGCTTCGGTCTTATTTAAAGTATATTTTAAGGCTAAAATAATATATATAATCCAAGTTAAGGTTAAGCTAGGAAGGCCTTGACTTGATCATCTGTCCTAAACCCTAATAACTCATTCAACAACTGAGTGAATTGTCTCCACATTCCTTCCCATTGATCAATTTATAAGAATCTATTGAAAATGGAAGAATCCAACCGTAATCCATGTCCTTTTCGCATTGCTGAGGATTGTGGCGCCGCCTTTGGCATGGGTATCCTGGGCAGTGGTATTTTCCAGGCGATTCGTGGCTACCGCAATGCTCCCTCTGGCCTGGGACGACGCCTGGCCGGAAGTTATGCCGCAGTGCGTTCCAAATCCCCCATAACAGGTGGAAATTTTGCTGTGTGGGGTGCCACCTTCAGCGCCATTGACTGCACGCTGGTCTACTTGCGCAGGAAGGAGGATCCATGGAACTCGGTGATTAGTGGAGCGGCCACTGGAGGGATTCTGGCTGCTCGAACTGGTATGTTGATCATATTTAGAAGCTTCCGCTCTAGGGTATGGATTCCTTTTTATCTTACAGGACTGGCCTCCATGGCGAGCAGTGCTGTGGTGGGTGGCATCATCTTGGCCCTGATCGAGGGCGTGGGCATAGGAGTGACCCGTTTCTCGTCGGAGGTTTACCGCCCAGTGTCACCGGTGGAGCGAGAGGAGATTTTCAGGGAGCAGCAGGCAGAGAAGGGATTCTCCAAGGTGGGTGTGATGTAATGGTGGGTAATCTTTTCCCAAAATCAAAATCTTTTCTCTATTTCCAGGTGAATCCATCGCCAATGTAGAATTATTCGCTGCGTCATGGGGTAGACGTTGCCCGTCTCCATCCATCGCTCGACGATTGCATACAAATTGTATACGAGATTCTTTTGAGTGTTCCACGATTGGCGGCATTCCGATTTTCAATTAAAATTCATTTGTCGTTCATTCCAAGCTTTAGAATCTTAAATATATTTATATTTGATTCGGCATTTTAATGGCCGCGGTCTGAAGTCGGACTGGAGTGTTGTGTTCTGGCGTTGTTTTGGCATTTTGGGAGGCGCGTGTGCTTCCTAGCTCCATACTTGCGATTGCCCCATTCATCTGGTATTCGTTAACCGTCCTATAACCCACGGGTCTGGCCATAAGTTATCTACAGTTGGCACGACTATACTATATTGTCTTGATTTATGTTTGTGTGGAGGTTATTTTCATATTTTCATACTTTTTCTAGTCATTTAAATTATGTTTTCCTTGTTACAGAATGATTTACTTTACTCAATATTTCTAAATAAATTATTTATGGTTTATTTTTCATAAATTAAACAGAAGCAGCTTGCTTAAATGTATTTCCTAAATCATATAGCAAAATATAACAAAATACTTTCAATTTTGAAAGGCTGCCTATCTTGATTCCCTTCAATGGCAAATGTCCTTGTCTCTATTGTTGATTTGTATTCAATTTTCTTTTCCTTGGCTCTGACGCTTGCAGCGTTTTCCTTACTATTTCCTTGTGCGCCGCCCACTTCGATTGACAAAACTAATTTCCGCTACAATTTTGGGACTGGGGAAATAGGTTTTCCTCAGCCCAAGATAGTCGACGGCTTCATTGAGAATCAGTTGAATGTCAGCCACATGTCCAAGTTGAATATTCAAAGGAAAGAGAGTACTCGGTTCCCTCCCGCATTCGATAAGGTTTCGTCGCTGCCGCCTTCATTGGCATATCAAAATATTTAAAAATAATAAAGTTTTATTTGCGCGTGTCTTTTCACTGCGTTGCCAATTAGCGGGCAAACGGCGATAACCATAATTGAATATCAATGATAAAAAATAAATATGCATAAATACGTGTGTGTGTAAAATAATTTTCAGCTGGCAGCAGCAGCAGTCGCATGCAAAGTGTTTTTGTTCGTAGATAAACAATAAAAAAAGCAAATACTAAATAATTATTTAACGCATATTTGTCGCCCATTCGATATTTGTTTTCCCCATTTTAATTCCAGCCCCGTGTTTATTGCCATTGAGAATTTTCCACGGAAAGTCTTGGCCAGAGTGGAGCTTGTTGCCAATTGCGCAGCTGAAAAAACCTTTCCGAGGATAGGCGGTAGGCCTACCTACACCCCCGGGGGAGGTGGAAGTGAAAAACCCTTGCAAAAACAATGTCTGGGGCGAAACAACTGTGTTTGATTTTAAGTTGGCGTTCATTTGACGACACGTCTCTCGAGTTATTTAAGTATTTAAATTATAAATTGAGTTCAGGCAGCGATCGAGCAATGGAATCTCGTTTGCACAGTTGGTAGTCGCGTTTAAATGGAAAAGTATTTCTGCTTTGTTCTGAGCGTAAACATAAATAATTGTATATGACATAAATATTATTTTCGGAGGCTAAATATTCGCTTTTCGCATTCCTATATCTCTTTGGCAGCCAGCGGGAGGAGGTCAGCACAAGCAAGGCGAGGCTAATATTCTTTGGCTCACATGATCTTTGTCTAAGAGAAAATATTAAAAATAATATATAAGTATCCAATGTTTATTCGAATTTCTCTTGAAGATATTTGATTAACCTTTTCCAAATCCTACCTAGCTTGTAAGGAAATTCATATAAGTATTATTTTATTAATAAAATTTCTTTCTCTATGCTATTAACCATGATAATCACTGTAACTAATCGTTGGTAAGACACGCTTCCGCATAAACCAGTTGGACATACTGAAAAAAAATAATAAAATATACATTTAAAAGCTGCCTTTGAGTAATGCCTATTTTATTCTCCTTTTTTTCCCACACAAACTCGGTTTCAAGCTGAAAGTGAGTGCTAAGACATAACACCCAATGGCTAAGGAATGCGACGTGTCATAAATGGCCAGAGGCAATTGAATAAATCCCAGAGCTCATTCACTTGTGGTTACAACTCTCTATAGTTCATATAAAGTATACATATATATATCTTATCGCTCTTGTGCATTGTTTGCCCTCGATCACTTGGCCCTGGGCACCGATCAGTGGCATGAACACCGAAAGCACCAGTAGCAGCCGCCGCGACGCTTTACTGACACAATTCCGTTCCGAGTTCCAAGTTAAATGTCAACAACCCTCGTTGGTTTCACCTCCCACTGGCGCTGCACTTTTATTTGCCTTCTTTTTGTTTTTTTTTTTTGCCATTGGCTAGACATGGTCCAAGTTGAACCCCGGCCAAAGAATGGGGGTGACTCAGTGCCATTACGTATACGCAGTGTGCGCCGCAGAAAAATATGAATTATTGACAATTATTGCAGTTGTGAAATTGATAATAGAGAGAGTGCTTTCACTCGGTGCTGACTCATGGGAGTTCTGATTTTAATGGTCTTTCCTTGGGGTAGGTTAATTGTCCTTGTAACATATTTAACTCTTGTGATTATTTCATTTATCAATTGTTTTTATATTTTACTAAATATCCTCCGACTTTACCTTATCTCAAAACCATTTGAAATGTTTACGCGGATTTTATCTGTCAACATCACTTAAATATCAGTCATTTATTTATGTAGTACTTGTGTGCTGAGACGGTTGAGACTTATAAATTATCAAAATTCGTTAATAAGACGACAGCTAACATTAAGATTATCTATAAATAATCTGATACTGAGTGTAATTTGAACTGCCTTCTTATAAATTATCAATATTTGCTGCCTGCCTGCCTTAAACTGTATATATAAAACTCGAAAATAATTTATTAAAGCAAAAGTTCATAAATTGTTATATATTAACCCCTAGTTATGGTCACAATTGGCTGAAATTCAATAATATGGTTATTGGTAAATGTATTATTTTTAATAAATATCATATATGGACATGCAGGTGCGTTAGGTAAATACATATATAATATATCGGGCCATGCAACATTCAACAGCGATACATAGATACTACATATATGTTACAGAATACAGATTTAATTATGTCATGCAGGCTTTATCTTATCTTTGAGGTGGTTGTGTATGTGCTCAGGTGTTCAGGTGCATGATGGAGGTGGAGAGGAGATTTGTTAGTTGCAACTTACCTGCGCACGGGAATCGCCAAATTGTCAACGCTGCGTGACAAACTGGATACATCTTGACTAGCCCTACGTGACCTGGCGCATTGGCAAATCATAAGGAGCACATCGGGGCAGGCGAACAAAACCAATTAAATGAGCAATTTGTGCCAAAACAAAATACAGTAGGTCCAAGGAAATAAATAAGGAAAATAATATGGTAAATAATAGCAAATATACAAAAGATATATAACTACTAAAAGGTAAGGTTGAAGGAAATTCAAAAACCCGATTCGCGCGAGTTTAACAAACGCCAATTTGTGGAATGCACACGTAGAAATGGGAATTCATCAGACCTCCAACCCCGATTCCGTCCGTCTAATTACTTTCCATATACATAGCCCCCCACTAAGTGTCCATTAGATATATACATTTGTGCATACCTACTATATATCTGAGGGGGGAGGAGCACGTGGACAAGATGACTTTGAGGTAATTGCTGTGGAATCGTCACGTCCAGAGAAAAAGGCGAACAGGGTGAGGCCATGGGACTGAAACTGACTAACTTTTGGGGGACACACTAATAATTGTAGTTTAAGCTAAGTGCCGGCTAAAGGCACGATTTCTGTAAATTTAGCTTTAAAATCAGTTTTGGTTTATTTAAAAAATTCAAAGTATATTCCAAACAAGACTTCAAGTGAGCAAGGAAAGAAATCTACCAGTGAGAAAAATATAATAATATAAAATATAGTTTTAAGTAAACTTGATTATTTACTATTAAAAAAAAACCTTTAAATAAATTCCTATGCACTCCAACAATCACAATTTATTTGCAATCAATTGATGCTATCAATGTGGGGAATTTTGGATTTGTTTTTGGACATCCAAGCCACTTGCTAATAGCAGGTCCAACTTGAGCTGCAAAAATGTACTTGAGTTTGTCAAGAGTTAAACGTTAATAGACCGATATGATATGAGTGAAAAAAATAAAACAACAAAAAAGCCCATACAGCCTGTGACTTTTTTTTAGTTAAGATTGCCAGAACTCAAGGTTTCATACTATATATACCGAAAACTCTGATATAGCTCAGGGTCAAAAACATAGACAGTTTATCTTAATTTGGGGCAATCATAGAGAGCCGTAATTGTGTCTAGAAATTTATGGAGAATAAGGTTTTTAAATAGGTCAATGGAATGGCGTGACAGGTTTATAGAAAATTAAATTAAACCGAAGAGGAAATTATCACTCATCATCATCATCATTATTAATTTGTTAAGCTGGATAAACAAATCAATATTTTTGTGTAGGTAATCAGCAGCCAATTAATTAAAATGGATTAATATCACCTACTTGGTATACATTTATATTATTTATTTGTTTAAGGAAGCCCCATGGTGAAAAATTCAATAAACATTTGTTTGATTTTGCTTACTTTTTACGAGTTTTGATGAGGGTTTTTTTTTTTTTTGCTTAACATTGACCCAAAAGCCAGAAAAAGCGAAACTCAATGGACAAACAAAGGGGAATCGCATGGGGGAACAAAAGGCCTCGGGTGTACGTGCTTAAGATCATGTTTGGCGTTTCAGGGAATTACAATGGTCATCGGGTCTTAAGCTAACCGGAAATAAAACTCAAGTTCTTCTATATCTTCTATATTATTTTCCAACTCGGCTGACAAAAACGTTCAGCATCTAATCGAATGTGTTTCAATGATCCCCATAAAGATAAACATTTGTTTCTCTCCTCCCCAAAAAAAAAAACTGCCATTCATTCGTTACCATGCAATAATTAATAATTATATGTTTATGGCCAAACCTCTTCACTAGAACATTATCAAGCCTAGAAACGTGAAAATTAATTGATAAATATAGAGCAAGGCTTAAAAGCAAATTGCTTACCAATAATATTGTGAGGTGATTAGAATGTTCTGCATGTTGTCTGTATTTTTTTAATTTTATTTTATATTTCATACATTACTTTTCATGAAAACTAAAAGAAAATATATATTCTCAATTTAAATGCATTTTCTTGGCCACATCTTGGCCTATAGTTTAATGGCTAAATTAAAGGAGATTGATGTAGGCTTAGGTCAAATCGAATACCGATTATTTGCCCGATCAATCATACGCCGTGGTGTCAGCCGACATTATGTGACAGATGAGACACAGAAAGAGAGAGGAATGGAACTAAAACAAGCAAAAGATAAATTCACTTGACACTCTGTTGACTTTTAATGATTCAATTTTGCTGTCAGAGCCGCGGTGTGTGGAAAATATTGATGACAAAATTAATTAGCTTGTCGGAGGAGCCGAGTCGCCGGAGCTGGGAAATACAAATAAATTTTGCCCAAAGTCAGCCCTTATCAGCCAACTAACTGAGCGCAAACAAAGCAAACAAACAACCACAAACTGACAGCCAACTGCAGCAGTTGTCTAATGCCATCATCACGTGTCCCCATATTAATTCCGCCTTTGATTTTGATATAACTAGCTCGGCCCTATGACTGGCCACCGACTTTTGATAATCATATTTAAATTCCCCCCCTGAGGTCTCTCGCCTTTCCACTGCCACTGCCACTTCATAATTAGAATTTTATGCCGCATTGTTATCTCTGTTTGCCATGGCTTTTTCTGCTGGCTAACAAAAAATAAAACGGAGGAAATGTTGTTTGCATTTGGCCCGTCCGCTGCTACCAACTTAACGACAAAGAAAAAAGGTTAATTGGATTTTTGGACACATTTTTGCCGCTGTCTGTGCTATTTTTTTGGCATCAGAAAATGTGTCACCTTCGAGGGCAACTCACCGGCACGTGAGTTTTGCGTAATGAATATAATGTTAGCCGCCGAGAAGTTAGTATTTAAGTTGGCAACTATAAAATATGACACGTACTATATATAATTTAGTGAAGGGAATTGCTTTCAAGATGATGAAACATCAACAAACTTTGAATAGAGTTAACAACTCTAAGCTTACTATATCTCTGTGATCTTTAATGGCCAATAATCTGGTGAAGTAAACGTTTCAGTTAAGGTTAGAACTTAAATAGAATGCCTTGTTTAAATAATATTCTAAATTACTTTTCAACGTCACTGTATTTTTAAGTGGTTATTACCCTTTGGAATTATTATTTTCACAAATGAAAAGCATAAAGACCGCCCTTAAGCACCTAAATGAAGCTCTATTTCATATATTAATCCCATTAATTTACTCTCAAAAAACCATGGCAATTTCCCCATTTGATATCATCTTTTTGTCATCCAATTGATTCCCACAACCGCTGGACAGCCAACACCCAAACGATTATTCATGAACCCGCGGCAAGGTCGCAGCTTATTCAATCTGCACTTGAAATTAATCCTCCTCCGCAAAAATCAACAAAAATACAAATTTGGGTTAAGGTTGGCCTTCAACCGCAAGTCAAAAAAAAAAGAAAGTCAACTGCGGGGCTACTGCTGCTATCATCAGCATTATCTTATTTGTAGGCATTTGTATTCTCGCGTTCGCCCTCGTATTTGTACACAAAAAAAGTAAGTAAAAAGTATTTCGTAAATATTTAAATTGGCTGCGACGTTCTTAGTCATGCGGAATAATCGTCGCACATTTATATTGGACGGCAACATTTTTTGGACCGGCCTTAATTGAAACAATTAATTGCATTTTATATTACATTTGCAATGCCTGCCGGGTGTGAGCACAACGAATGGTGGTCAGTTGCCTTTAATTTCTCGGCGCCAGCGGCGGTGTCGTAAATGAATACATCAGCAGCGACTCGTTTGACACTTTATTTTGTATCCGAACTTGTATTCTTTTTACCCCGCCGATCGGTATTCACATAAAATCTAGTTTGAATATCGATTTCGTATTTGCCAGACACTTAGCATGGAGTCTATAATTTGTTCGGGCTGTTCGTGTGAGAAGTTGTCGTCAGACCGCCTTCATTAGCGGCTGATTGAGGTAATTCCTACGGGCAGGTGACACCTGGTCAAAGTATTAGGAATCTGAAATCAGACGAGCCCCTTGATAGCCAAGGCACCAACGAATGTATCTCTATTTCCCGACCTTCACTTCTTGATTTTGTTTATTTTTCACTAAATTCCAGCAGAATTAATACAAAATAAAAACAAAGAAAGAAAGAAAGCCTCCGTAAACCAGTTTGGCCAAAATTCAAAATATTTACACAAACTGACGCAGAAACAACAGCGCTGAGGAACTGTTATCTTTCATTTAAATTGAAACTTGCTTTACGTAAATTAAGATAAGAGCTGTCTTATCGCTGGGAAAAAAACGGATTGTCAATAAACAAAGCATCGAGAATAAAGCGAGAATCTAATTGAAGCGAATGCAAAGCGTATGTCGAGAGCGTATTTCTTCAATAAACACAAATATCGAAATTGAACGAGATTGATGGGATTTCTCGCTTTGATTTTTCCCATTCAAGAAGCTGAGATTCGCAGCAGCCAGAAGAGGCTCCAAGAAATTGCATTTAATTGGTTTTAAAAGAGTTTCGTTTAATGAATATTTAATGCCGTAAAGCCTAATTGCTTTGCACATTTCGTAATAAATATATATATATATAAGCAATTTGTACAGTAAATAAATTATGAATTATAATTAACTCAACACACACTCTCACTGAGAATCCAGTTTGACACTTTGGCACTTTGCATTTGCATAAAATCACAATTTTTCGGATGCGATCGCGGTTTCAGATACAGATTCGAGGGCGAGCAGAGCGATCGGATCAAATGTCTCGCTTCGCGTCAGTTCCATTTCCAACTGACACTCGGGAAACACGAATTATCCCATGGCTCCTCTGGCCGGGTCTCGGTCTGTCATTGTTTAATGGCTGTTGGGGATGTTATCATTCTGGATACGCTGGTGTGTGCGTCTGATGCCCTCTTGTTCTGCCCGGCTGTGTGTGACATTAATACGAGCATATATATATATATAAAAATATATATTATATTTATCAAATCAGCAGCTGAGCGCAATAAAAGGCCACTGTGGACTTTGTGCACACACGCACGTAATCACACTCGTACGCCGGCGATCCACACATAATTGCTATCCCAAGTGGAACCCAAGTTGGGATAGACACCAGAATGTATCCGAAAGATACTGGGTTAAAGTGTTATCTCACAGATATTGAGGGGTTAAAGAGTATTTACTTAAAGATACTTCCAATGAATATGCTTTTTTTATAAAGATTGTATGGAAATTATTCCCTAAATAGATCCATTTTACCCCTCTAACTTAGTTAATTGTTTTTTTTTATCAAAATATCTCAATGGCTTAAATCTGCAAATATCTAAATAGATCTGACTCAACTAATCCCAGTAGCTAACATTCACTCTGATAAGAAGATAAACCCGTGTCAGATCCGAAAATATCTAAATAAATCTGATATAACTCAAGTTAGTAGCTGGCTTTCAGGTTGGCTCCAGGTTACGTCTTCCTCTACGTTTATCAGGTGTTTAGTTTGCTTAAATATTTGCACAAGTAATTTAGAAGGCTTGCTAAATGATTTAAGCAAAGGCAAAGTGAGAAGGGAATTTCGTTTTACAAACTCAAATACGAACTATACGAATTATATGATAAATCTGTGCACTCTCTTGACTTAATTTCCGCGTATTGTTAAAGCGTAAACTCAGCGAGCTCGGTGGACTTCCTTTGATCAATCATTTCATTGTAAACTTTCCATCGTAACGACTATAGTTATCTCATTTATAGCCAATTAGCATATACCTTTCTGATCAATCAACGTCTCACACCTGATCATTACTGGAAACCCACCTGACCACGTCGAGCTGTCCAGGTTCCCCATTCGCATTTAAATGTATTACCTAGTTGCAATATTAATTATCTTGAAGAATTTTTGTCAAGCTTGGGGGTAAGGCAATTAATCTCACCATAAACACCGATGAATATATATAAAATAACAAACGAAATGACCCCTTGGATTACATCAACTTGAACTTGTTCCGAGAACCTGGATATTATTAGGCATTAGAGGGGGCCAAAGACAACACACACCACAAAGTGTAAACAAACAAAAAGATCGACTTTACTATAACAAATATATATATAGAGATATATGGCTGGGGGCGAGGGCAGGTCTAAAAATGAATTACGGCTCAATTGGTTTTATATTGAGCGGCAATAAAGAGATAGATGTGTTGATACCAAACCAGCCGAATGAGGTCCGATGGCAGTCTTTGGTCAGTCCACCATAAATCGTACGATTATAAACAGTATAAGAAGCCATAATATTTCCCAAGTGCCAGTCACAAATTCTTGTTACCTTTATTTGTTTTCTTTATACCAGTTACTGGTTTCTGTTTTTGTGTTTCTGTTTTTTTTCAGTGTTTATTTATGTTAGTGTTCTCAGCTAATCGAAGGGGGCGTTACGAGATGTAGACTGAAGTGAGCATTGTACTGCCTTTTTTTGTGCTAATTTGATAAGCTCAGGGGAAATAGTAAACCTCAAGAAGTGTGTTTGCCTCGGTTGGATCTGATATTGAGACATTTTCAAGTGCCAAATTGACGGTTGCCAACTACCAACTGCAGAGCTTGATCTATTATGTGTACCCCCCTTGGCTGAGTCACTTCCACTCTTTGGACCTAATAATGGGGTGAATTTCTTTCAAGGAATGAATCAGAAATCAACACAGGAGTTAAGATATAAAGATTATGGCCCACCGAAGAAGTGTTTGGCATTCAGAATGAATCAGAGGATGATGTGTAAAAAGTCCACAAAGGTTTACTATTATTTAAAGCTTAAATTATTTAGGTAACATAGCAGTATAAACAAAAGCAATTGTTAAGGCCTTCATTCACTCTTGAATTGGCCACTTGAAAGCTAAAACCGTGTTATAAGAAATAGCAAATAATACCTTGTTAAGTGGAAAATACTTTAAAAATTCTTATGCAGTTTTGCATCTGCAGTGACACTGTTTTAAGGAGTTTGCACAACCAATTCTGGCTCTAAAGTTAGGGTTAGTACCCGTGTGTATCTGATGATTTATGGCATTTGCATACAGTCGCACCCATGCATATAAGCTGCTCAAATATTTACGCAAATTGTTGCGGTATTTAAGCAACTACTGTGTGGGCATTAGCCAGGCATTGACTTGGCAGCACATCTAAGTCTAAGCACCTTATTGTTGGCTGACTGACTGATGGAATTCTCGTACACAGACTGAAACAGAAGCTAAATTGGAATCTCAAAGCCAAAGTCTCCAAACTGTGCAAATATTCACGTGAGCAGAGGGAGCCTGCCTTGTGACTGGGGGCTGTGTTCGTATCCGTTTGGACCAGGCCTTAATTAACGATTTCGAGGGGCAAGCAGCTATCGGTTGGTTGATGGGAAAAATCCATAAATATGAGTGGCAGACAGAGAGAGAGGAGACCATACAAGCCAATTGAATGGCATGATTGGCTATATTTTTGGCTCTTGGGTTTAGACCAACAAAGCTCATTGAGCTGTGGTTTGGCCAACAAAAGCTTGTATAAATCCACTTTAAAGTGGATTAAATTTGGCCGAAAGAAGGCAAGCTGAATGGGGACTAAAAGTATTTGTATAAATACGTATATATTTCCATAGGCAAAAATAAATTTAGTGACAGCCAATATTGGGCTTATTGTTAGGCATATATTTATGGCTGTAGCTTATGTACCATATAGTATATGCTTCCAATACTTATATGTATCGATCAGATACGGGGCCAGTATCGCGTGCTATAAAAACGTGCTGCCTGAACAGTTGAAAAATCGAGCTACTTGAACAAATAGACCCATGGGTTACCAAAGCAAGCGATATATAGTTCAACGAATATGGCCAATTACTGTTATTGCCTTTGTTTACATTCCGTTGGACAATTCGCAATGCTTGTGCGCTCTATTAATTCTCTTTACAAGTTTTAATTGACATTGGAAATTGTAAAATGCCGCGTTTTATTGCCCCCCCCAGAACTCACTTGCGCAAGCGGGAGGGAGGAGCAACCCGAAAGATATATGTACATACATAAGCTCGATAAAGATACAGATATATTATGTATATACTGCGGGGGCGAGATACATTTGCATGTCTGGATTTCTGGGAGTCCAAAGTGCTTTTCCACATAAAATAATTCTTTCTCTTTGTTGTTTGAATTCTTGGCCAAATCTTGCATTATTTAGTCATCATCAATATACATAGTATATTCTCTTTCGTCAGCTCAAAAAAAGGTTTGTTGTTTATACGGCCTTTTGGGCAATAATTTCCATTGTTTCTCGTTTTTAATTAAGGGAAAACAAAAACAAAACAATCACAAATAATCAAGAATAATTAAAATGCGAAACAAAAGTCACAAATCGAAATCGAAATCGAGCATCGAGAGACATGAGCAAAGTGTGACACAGGAAAGGAGAACAAAACAAAACAAAATGTTGTTAATTAAAAGTAAGATATGACGAGAACAAACAAAAATTGTATTGTTTTTAAGGAAGCACAAATTACACGAGGCATCGGAATCATTGAAATCAGGGTGCAATATTTATAAGTCGCAGCAATAAATAAAAGCTCAGGTTTGAGGTATCCCATCAGCTGATTTCGAGGGCTTTTCTCTCTCTCTAATTACCCCGCCTGCCGGGGGCTAAGATCAACACATAATTATTATTATAATAATATAATCATAATGAGGCTTATTCCGCCTTGCCAACTGATAGACAGCCGGCTAATGGCTGAAGCAGAGGCGGGTCGGTTGCGAAGGCTGAAACAGATCCGCAGAGCCACGGTTGGGCGTCTGAGGCAATGACTTGCCCCAGGTCGGGGTCACCATAATGAACCCCTGAGCCACTATAAGACGAAGGTCTTCACAAAAGAGTGGAGTATCCAGGGGAAGAAGAGCAGGTGGGTGGAATTATATATAAATATTTCGCTTCCTCACATCATCATTAATGCAGATATAATTATTTGTTTCAGAAAAGTTAATTCTATATACATCATTTTAAATGAGATTCTATTTTATATGGCTTTTATATTTAGGAAATACTATTAGATACTAATTTACAACTTTTAAAATCCACCTACATTAGTCTAAATTGCTTCTTTTTAACGTTCTAAAATGATTTTCAAAAGTTTCCCTTCTAATTTTTACCCAAATTAACATAAACTGATAAACAATTCGACTTTTCATGCTGAAAGCTTTTGTGGTAATTTCAATTTTATTCTGAGACCTGGTCATTTGCTATTCACTAAAGATCCCGCATTAACATAGCCTGTTTGCTTGGAAAACAGAGGAAAAATGCCCAATGAAGGATGCCCCCAGATGGCTTGGCTTCTTCTTAGTTCAATTAAAACAGGTTAACGAGATGGCAAAAAATCCGAATCAGAGCTTCTTAATAAGAGCCCAGAACGGTGATGAATGACTTTTGGTTAGTGCGCGAATCGATATGCTTAATTGGCAGTCGAGGCAATAAACCAGCTGCGAGGAGCTGCTTGCTCCTGGGAGAAGTGTCTCCGGACGCATCGCATAAATTAAGCTGCCGGTTAGGCTCAAGGAGAGCCGGAAATGTATCTGAGAGACTGTGTGTTTATACTGGGGGTGAGTGGGAGTGTTTCATGCCGGCAATTAATCACATATTCGACGGGTGTTAGTTCAACATTGGCAGCGCGTGGAAATGGGGAAGGGGGTTGGGTGGGTGGGGGAGTAAATCGGTTTCACAAAGGATCTCCTACGCAATCGATGCATTTTAGTCACTTGGCAAGGCGCTTGTTAAACACGCAGACAGTTAGAGGCAACGCAGAAGGAGAAGGAGGAGAAGTTGAGTGGCGAACCTGTTCTTGAAATTGTCGGGCACAAATATATTCCACCAGGAGTGGCGCTTCTCACGCGGAAAGTACTCCCCGTGGCTGGGATCGATGATATCGTCGTCATCATCATTGCCGGTTCCATTTCCATTCCCATTGCCATTCGCATAGCTGCTGGAGCTCTCGGTCAAGTCACTCTGCGACTCGCTGCACATCATTCCCGAGTCCAAGCTTCGCTGGTTAATGTACTCCATCTTCTTGCGCCGATGCCGGTCCAGCTTGGTCTGCAGCGAGCTGCGCCTGCGACGCTGGCGATCATTTGTGGGCCCCTCGTACGAGGTGTTCAAACCCTGAAGCACCGGGCGCGGCGACTGGCTGCCATCCTCAAAAAAGGTCTGTTTGCCCGGCTCATTGGGGGAGCTGGCACGAATGTTCTCCTCAGAGCTATAGACAATATCGGGACTGGTGGGTGTGCCAGAGCCATCGGACTTCTCGCTGCGGACAGCTGATTCATACGAGTCTTTGGTGGAGTTCTGCAAGGATAATGAGGGATTTATGTGGTTAGATATGAGGAAATTATTGAGAATTTAGGGGGTATATTTGAGTTGGGTTTATAAAGAATTAACTAAACAATTTTTTGGCAAAAGTATTTTGAATATTTCATATATTTTAATTAAACAAATTAAAGGTTTTAAATTACTTTTCCTGTTTGCTAAATAATTAAAAAAAATACTTGAAGTCTTGTGATTAAATTTAGGATTTATTTCTGGATTTCTATTTGTGTATTTATTAATTATATTTTTTTATTTCCCTAATAAACTTTAATTTACAAGTAATTCATCTCACAATAAAATTGCCATGTTGATTTCTTCAAAGTTCAAAGTAAATTTAACAAAAATTAAATCAAGCTTAAAACAAGAGGTTTCGTTAACGATTTAAAAAATATTGCAGAACTTAAAAATAAAGGGGAAACAGGTAAAAATATATATAAATAGGACTTTACTCACCTTACTACTATCACGCCGCAAAAAGGACACGGCTATCGAGCTTCGGCGCTTCTGACTCTTGTCCGATTTGCTGGAGAAGAGGCCCAGAGCTAGGGAGCTGCGCCGCGGTGGCTTCTGTGGCGGCAGCGGGGCCGTGACATTCAGACTGTTCTCCGTATCCCCTGAGTCACCGTCATGCTCATCGATGTTGACCAGCGAGGGAATCGAGGCACTCGCCCAGTCCTTGCGCAGACGGTACTTGCCATTGTCGATGATACTCATCCTGGCGATCGGCTCTGCTCAGGCGGTTGGATGACGAATTGAATTACTGCTGCTGACTGCTAACTGCTCACCGTTGGGCGCTGCAAGTAGTCCATCCGATTAATTATCGGTCGAAAGTATGGGTTTTGGCTGTTAATTGCTGCGCTCCAATTACTAACGAACCCAGACCCTCCTCTCTTTCTCTCTCTCTCTCTGTCTCTGTGATTGCGAAACTTTTACTTTCAATGAACTCCATTGAACCGACATTAGCGTGGTAATTAGCAGGCCGTTGTCGGTCGAGCGGAACGCTGTCGTTGTCGTCGTCGTCGTTGTCGTTATTCCCCACCGCTGACAACAACAACAACAATAATGAAACCAAATAGCAAAGCACTGGAATACCTAAGTGCATCGGTACAAAGCACTATCCATCACCTGGGACTTTGGCAGGGGATCAGGGCTGGGATTACCATTAGGGGAATGAATTGCACTACCACCCGATGTCAGAGATGAAGTGACTCCGGCAGGTAAACAGTGAATTGCTGTGTAAACACGGTGTGAATTTGTTGTTGCAAAATGAATATTCATTAGATTTGCCATACGAAATGTTATTTAAGAAGCGAGAACCCCGAAAATAAAAGATCTTATCGATTTAACATTGAGAACTAGCCACAAATGGAGGAATTTAATATAGTTTTGGTTGGGATATTATTACTTGGAAGTGATGGAGCTGGTTTTCCCAGGATGCCAGATTAGATTCAAGTTGTTCAAATAAAAAATACTTCAGGTTCTTATATATTCTTAATAAAAATATTAAATACAAACTCATTAAAAGATCAATCCCAAAAGGGAAATTCCATTCAGAGTCAGTTATGAGGTAACAATAAAAAGTTACAGATAGTTAACTGATTGCTACTGAATGATAAATGTGCTAATGTGCTAATTTCCCTAATAAATATTCATTTATATTCATTAAGTCAAGTGAGCACCGAGGCGGCATTCTATTAAAAGTAAACACTTTGAATTGGGCCATTAATAAAGCTTTAATAAGGCAACAAAAATTGAATAATGTTAAAAAAAATCAAAGATTCCTTAAACATCTGCTAGATCTAGATCATTTCATATCATACTTTAAGGTAAATACCTTAATAAATAAATAAAATAAAATAATATTCATACATTTTTTAGCTGTTCAAAAGCCCAGAAATAATTCTTAGGCTCCCTTAACAGTTGAGCTGGATTTGGAGTTACGAAGTCGGCAATCCTCTTACTTTCATCCCGCCTTTGCCTGCCTGTGAACTCTAAAATAATATTCGTACTTTAAGCCCCGCATTACACACTCCATTGCCCATCTGAGCGGAGGTAGTAGTTGTAAATAGCAAAAACAAAAGCAGTTAATAATGTAAATTAACTGAAAAACTTCATGACATCATAGGCGGCTAACAATGGGTCCCTAACCTACGGCAACAAGCTGGCCATACAGCATGGGTTATTACAGAATAACCAGCACAAAATTCAATGATGACGAGATGATGATGCCCCATTCCCCAGAACGATGACTGGCACGGGAGGGGCAACGAGATACGTCCGCCGCCCCACTGTAAATCGAAATCGAAAGTGGCTAAAGTTTAGCTCGACTGGGCTTACAACTGCCGCTATCACACGATTCTGGCGGGAACAATGGACGGGCTGACAGGCATTTAAGGGGCGTGATAGTGCATATGTTTCTGTAAACCGCCAGACGCTACAATTTAACGCCAGATCGAGTCGTGTGTGTGTACTTCCAATTCTCACCCGGCCCCGGCCAAATTATAGTTAATGTTGCCGGCGGATCGGCGGAGGCTAATTGGAATGGGTCATTAGACCCCACGCGACAAATGATGCAGCTATAATGTGCTCCCGGGAAAATTGTATATATTTTTTTTCAATTGAAAATTAGGTTGTTTATATTAATAAACTTCTAAATGAAGTCATGGGGACAAATTGAAAAATATTACAATTTATGATTGCATTAGATTTTTTGCTAAATTAATTGTAGGATTTCTCCAAGATCTTTTCCTAAATCTTTGTATGTATCTTCCCTTTATAAATATATCACAATTGAAGTTCTGAGAATTAAATAAAGGATATTAATAAAAATAACTAAATTTGTAATTTTAAGCCTTTTAATATCAATAACAATTTTCTTTAAAATCTGTTCCTAAATCTTTGTAAATATCTTCGCTTTAAAAATATAAAAAATATCAGCAATTGAGTTTATTAATATTAGAAACATAACATTAATAAAAATAACAACAATTTTATTTTATTCTTGTATTAAAAATTTTAAATTTACAATTAAAACGTTAAATAAATCGTATATTTCGGAAAAAGGTATATTTAATGTATTATAAATATTTAAAACATTAAAACATAAACTTCCTTGGCAATTATTTATTTTATTTCATGTTCAATCTTATTTAAATCCCTTTAAAAATATTTAACCACAAACCCCTTAATTTTAATAATAATTTTCCAGTTAAAAAATTAGACAGATACTTGAAGTGCTATCCCTGATCCCCAAAGATTAGATCAACCAAGTGGGACCGGCACTCGACAGCACTCCTGCTTACATGTGTTGTCCCTGGCATTATCTCTGGAGGAGCTGTTTGCAGATTTGCCGCAGAGTTTGTGCGCAAACACTTGACTTGGATCGCAGCGTATAGTAAATACGCGACGGCCTTATCGGGGCGGGCATATAGGAAGAGAGCAATTTGAATATACGATTTGCCATACCATAATGGGAATGGATGATGGAAAAGAGCCAACCTTGTCCGCTCGATAAGTGAGCCGAGCGGGAACTCGAGTTGGAACTGCCCACAACCGGTCGGGCTCAAGGTGTTTACACCGCGAGTGCAGTTTCCGCTGAATCGAAATGGAATCTGGAGTTCACGCTCGCTGGACAGGCACGGGTCTAGGTCTAGGTCTTGGCTCTCTGCACGGTCACCATTCAGCCGCGAAGGTGGGGTCCCTTCCATAATTTATGGCCCATATCTATATAGCCCACTGAAGAGTCTTTTATTTATTAGCTTGTCGCCTGATCAATTGTGCAATGTGTGAATAAATAAATAAATATAAAACAAAAACCTACAGCCAAAGTCCGAATTTAAAAGTTTTACTGTGTCAATGTCATGGCTAGTCAAGCGAATAAACTGGTCGTGGCTCTGGATTACTATAGTATAAGTCAGCTATTCGGGTAGTCAAAATAAATCTTAATAAATATAATCTTCCCCTTTAGATTATATAAAACCTATCAAAGAAATTCACAAGCTAATGGCACATCTTTCAGTGGGAAAAACATCACATTTCTTTGAAAAATCGACAGCACTGTGTCAGTAAATTAAAACTTTCCATGCAAACACCGCAGGAGCGGAAAACTACAGCACGTGATAAGCGGAGTTGCGACTGATAATGCCCCAGCCAGTCGCACGAGAGCATAGACTTATAAATAGCACTCTGAGAGGGGGTTACGGATCGCCTGGTACTCAGCATTCCGAGTCTATAAAAAAATATATGATGACGAGGCCAACTGTCACATGGCAGAGCCTAAGGCTGCTGCAGCTGCAATTTGCAGTGCATGGCAAGGTCCAGTGGAAACACTGATAAACTTTGATTTTCCGCAAATGCGAAAACTTTCCATAGTCTATGTTTATACGCAGTGGCGAAAGATAGATTACAGCAACACAGGAAGCTCCATGGGGCAAGAGGGATGCATTGAGAAAATGTGATTGCCTTCGAGCGAAACTTTGGCCAAGCAATCGAGTCTGTCCGCCGACATTGATTTATGGCACACTCGATGAAGCTAATCTTAAGGATTGGGTTTTATGATTGGGAAATCCCAAGAATTTTAACTTCACAATCTGGGAGCAATTCGATTGTGGTGAACACAAGGCCCGAAGGTTATTGCATTTCCTGGAAAAGCAAAGAAAAAGTGCTCAAGGTACTTAAAGTTACATGGAAAAATATAGAAAATCTTAGGGTTTTCATATTCCACTGAAAAATCCAACCACAACCATGAATAACTTCTTTAAACTGACATTTTTTTGCATTAAATTTCGCTGTGCATAAAATTGCACTTTCAATTTCGATGAAGAACAGACAGCCGCAAATGTATCTCACAGATACACACGATGAGCGGTGGGTGCGGGCGCGTTATGGGGCCAAAACCAAATGAAATGCGAACAAGCAGAGGAGACAACATGCAACTGATTCAAAAACATGCAGCGGAGAGACAGAGTAGAAACAAGAGCAGCACGATATATAAATAAACCCACTCAGACGGCGCAACAATGGCCACGGCGAGATACAAATGTATCTACACACGACAATTGGCGGATACTTCGCGTGTGCATGGCATGTAAACGATATGTCCGACGTTGTGTTGAGGCAATTTGCTACATTAATGCCCGCCAACAGCTGATCCTGATCTGGGGGTAAGCACTTGCTCCCAGATGAAAGGGAAAACTTTATGTAAAAACGGTGCGAAAGCGAAGGGAAATTCTCAAAATGCCACAAAGGCAGGACACTTACTCTTGCCACTCTTTTTATTTTCATATTTTGTTTATGTGTAATTTATATTATTTGCGTAAGCAGCTGGCAATTGTTTATAAGCACACCTCTCGCCCCTCTCGCTTGCCTAGCTGGCGAACCGGTTGAACAAACAATTAGCCAGCACAATCGTCTTGGAACCATAAGTTTCGATTTCATGTTGGAAATTCCAAGGTAATTAGCCTGCTGCTGCTGCACCCTCAGTAGTGGTGCCTTAAGTCTTGATCCATAAATCACAAAATTGGAATAATTAATTCCCTTTCGCATCTTATGCTCTCGTTCCGAAACGAAATCAAAAACTGGTCGCTGGTGTCGTTGAACTGCTTTCGGGTTGGAGATGCCAGTGCGAGTGCGAAATGTATCTACATGCGCTGCCAAGATACAAATGTATCTACACACATGTGCTGGCTACCGTTTTAGCGGGCGTTGTCATTAGCCAAAAGTGTCAAGTGGTCGACGGCAAAACAAACAAGTCAGTGTTTAGAGTATCTGCAAGATATGCTACACTTCTGTTCTCTTGCTCGCATTTCCTTTTTGGAATTGGAATTGGAATCGGCGAAAAAAAGCAATTGCATCAGCAATGACATGAGCAGCGAGCTGAGTCTCACCAGCACCTTTATTAATAGATACTGCTCGCATTCCTGCGCCTGTCCATTCGGTCATTAACTAACCCGTTTACACCTGGCCTGGCTTGCACACCTAATGCGGGCCCCCGGAGCTGGGTGGGGCTCTCGCTGCAGGCGTGGGCGTGGGAGTGTTCCTTTCTTGGCTTCTATAAATGCGAGCCAATGAAAAAAATTAAATAAATAAAATATATAGGGTTGGGTTGGGTTGGTTAGCATAGGGTCATTGGTGCGGCGGACTCACGATGGTCATCGAGTTCTGGTTCTGGTTCGACCTTATCGTTATTTTCTCATATTTGTTTGATTTCTTCAGCTCGTTAAAGGCACACCTTTAAAGTTATGAAAATTCTCTATCTCTCTATCGTTCTTATTTAATATTTACCTATAAGATTCCACACATTGACCAAAATAAATATCACCTTTAAATGGCAAATAACCCCATTTCCCTTTTTTGGCATCTTGTATTTGGCAGATAGCAGCCACGTTTTTGGTTCACTTCTGATAAAAGTTCCCAGAAAAAATTAATACTCAATTTCAGTTTACAAACACCTCCACACTCAGCAGCAAACACACACGATATAACGAAGGGAAATCAAGTTGTTTGCAAACAAACAAGAGCCCCGTTCGATGGCATAAGTTAAGTATCTTATCATCATCCGGAATATTTAGAACAAAAGCCAGCTACTCGGCTAAGCAGAACACGTAAGCCATAAAAAATATATACAAATTCCAGAAAGACATACGTAATAATTTGAGAACTTTAAGACCAATTTTTGACAAAGTAGCAAACGGGTCTCAGCAATATATACAAACTGTAAACAAACCAGGCAGATGATCTCCTAATAAAGCTTTCAAAATTATTAAAATAAATAAAAATAGTTAGTCTAGTCACAGTTTGTTTATCTATTAAGATTTTTAAGGGATTTCATTTGTTATTCTGAGATCTATCCAGGTATGTTTCCAGTTCGAATTTAAAAGGTGAATAAAGCTCCTGTAGCTCTGTGTTTTGTCTACCGGCATTAATAAATAAGCGAACAAATCATGAAAATAAATCCGCCTTAGAATCAAACACATGATACTGAAAAGCCGCTGTCGGCAGACTGACAAACGAGCCCCAAATGGGAGGGGCACCGAAGGGGAAAAGGGGGACTCTGTCGAGTGGTAAGGTGGCAAGTGGTAACCGGAGAGCGGACATTGCCTGCTCGACATGGCGACGTGAAATGACATAATCCGTAACCGTGACACTTGAGCCGATTTGATGTGTGAACCTGGACAGGCTGCCGCAGAAAGAATGCTGATTCTGTCTCCGATCTGTATCCGTATCCGAGTCTGGATTTTTCCCATTGCTCTCCAAGCCGCCGGTGAACAATTAAGGCATTCTGGCGACTGTCTGTGGTTTTCAATAATTACTTACTGTATTGGAAACAAAAACAAAAGGTATCTTTACCATGGCGGAAGTCGAAGCCGTTTCGCGCCGCCTTTGTTGGGAAACCAGTTCGGGCTCGGAATTCACTGTCTCCCGCGCAACTAGTCAAACTCAAACTCAAACTCAATCAGGCCCAATCAATCGTCAACTTTGTGTTCCGCAAAATGTGAACAGCTTAGAAAACAGCGGGTCTACGCAAATAAATTACAAGTGCGCCAAAACAGACCCGAGTATCGAGTCGCATGGGTGGCACCGATAGTGCCCCCTCGGATTGGGAAGACTATATAAAAAATGCCTGGCAGGCAATCAATATGCAAAACGGAAGCGATTCTAATCAAGCAACACTCATAAGTCGATGATTTGAATGGGTTATGAGTGCAGCCAGCGATTTGATTAATGATCGGGAGTAGTTTATATAGCATAGGAAGTAGATGTGAGATTCGGGAACTAAAGCATTATAATTTATGTATTCTCACTGCGGATCATATGTACCTAGAACGGAACCTAACAGATCCGGTTCAGCTGATAATAATGGGAATATCCCAGCTTGAAGCGCGAAATTATAGAAATTTGTTACCCTCGAAAAACCAGTCTTGTTAATTATAAAATTGCACTGGTTTAATTATATTTAATTTAAGAAATTACCCTTGAAAATATATATTGAAAAATATTCTAATTTATATTTATATTCGATTTTCATTCCGTTTTGAAATGAATTTTTATGTCTTTCCAATGATTTGAAAAAGTATTTTACTGCCCGAAATCTAAATGCGCATTTTATTTAATTGGTCTTCTCTGACCAACCCTAAAATATATATATAATTTATACATATAGAATTTATTGAGCATTTGACCGATTTTTTTGGCAGCTGCATTTGGATAATTTTGGCACACTTCAACCCAAACCGTTGATGTGTAATAAACATTTTAGCCATGTTCTGTTCGATACGGAAAAATGTGTATTTATTAAATCATCGATTGTCGACAATAAATCAAAATTTGTATAGCGACGAGGGTGGAGAGTGAGGGCTTGATGTTTCGAATGATCGGAACACTTGGATAGATCTCGAGTGCCTTTGTTTGGATCTCAACGCACAGATCTGTTTATATATATAATTATGCCTGTATAGATTTATATTTATTTGTGTAATTATGACATTTTTTCACGCCGCGGCTTGGGCAAACAAATAACAGTAAGCCCCTTTGTCTGGGCCAAGTAAAATTCAGTGAAGTCTCAGTGAAGCCAGTGTGAGCAGCGGCAAACAAAAGACCATAAATAAATCGCATAAAAAGACAGCATGACAAAAAGCACCTCATAAACGCTATACATATATATATATATGTTTATTTAAATATTAAGCGGACGAGTTTTAAATATGTATATATTCTCTGTCCTGCGACAAGCCTCCTTTTGGCAGCGAAAATAATAGCAGGCGGCCAAGTGACTCAGAGACTTCCTCGTTCGGGGCAGCGTGTGGGTATGGAAATGTCACTGGAAATCAATAAAAGTAAAAACCAGATGCAATGGCTTTGCGTAGATACGCGCTGGGAATTTGCATTTCCGTGTTGGCTTTTTTTTAAATTATTAAGTCATTTTATTTGCACTTCGTTTTCCATTTTTCTCCTTTCTTCTTATATTATTTTTTTGCAATTTTCTTTTCACCGCTTCCTGGCAGATTTAATTGATGCAGTCGAATGCCATTTTCCCGGGTCCCGCCCAGATTTTTTAGCCACAGCAACCAACAAAGTGTGTATAGAATTCAATATTTGTTTAATTCTCACTATCTACCAGCCGGGGGCCCCATCACGTGGCCTAAAATTTATGCACACCTAGCAAAACATCATGATAAATGGCTTTGTCAATAAAAATTATAGTAACGCTTTGTGCGGCATTTCGCTGAATTGCGTCAAAATAGAAACTGAAAAGTTAATCCGTATTTATTATGCTATCAAATGTTGATGGAGCGTATCACACTAAAAGTATTAATTTGTAGCTGCAACTGGAAATCGAATGGAAATAATTGCGACGTTTTTACTATAATTTTTAAGCAATATTTTTGAGTTGAATCCGTTCCCATTGAGTCTTTATTTCTTGCCTGCCAAGTATTAAGTATGTCAATTTTTGACTTTAACATTCTAATTATAATTCGCCTTTGCCTGCTCATTTTACGCATTTTTTGTGGCTATTTATAAAAAAACATAAACAAAAAGAAGATCACGAGACAAGCGAACCATCAACAACCTGAGCAGAGCTGAGCCAGCGATTATCTCAAGAGAAAATCAGCCTCTTTCTTGGTTGGTTTCATTCGAAGAGAGAGATGCTGCAGTCGCCACAATGTCTACTAAAAGATTTTTTCAAACTGGTTCAAATCTGGATTTGCATAGATTTATTTTCTTTTTTTTTGGGAAAATTTCAGTTGGGAATCTCATTATCAGAAATACAGAAGAAGGTGCCTAAGGTGAACTTTTATACTTTTAAATATTTTAAAGATAAAAATTAGTGTTGGATTTTGTTGGCTATAAATTTAATATTGTTTTTATTTTCCAATATTATTTAAAATCAAATATTTAATATTTTAAGAAAGATAAAATACTTTTACGATAATTTTAATATAGATTTGAAAACAATTTTAATGCAATTAACATAAAAAATGTATTATTTTATAATTTTATAGTTTATGAGTTTATTATTAATCTCATATAAAATTAGACTTCAAAATCAATAAAAATTTAGGAAGCTAATCCAGTTTTTTATTTCCGAAAACTAGGACTGCGCCACAAGTTCAACTATTGTTTTCTTCAGATTTTCCTTTAGACTTACGAGTATGGCAAATTTTAGGCGGTCAAGCCATAAAGGCAAATGAGCTTGAGGGAGGGGAAGGAGGCGATCCAACTGTATTTAGGTACCGCCTAACGTCTGTTCATTACTTTTTCGTAGACCGTTGCCTTTTAATTCTCCACTGAAATGGCATGGGGCATGGGCAGCAGAAGAAGGGCCGTAGACAAAATCAGAAAATCCAAAAAAAAATCAGAAAATGACAAAGCAAAGGCAGAAAAACTGACGACTTGAACTTTTTGTTTCTTTATTTTTTTTGTGTATTTTTTTGTTGTAACTATAAGCAGTTAGTGTTGCCTCTTCCTCGCCATCGCCGTCGCTGCTTGCTACTGTCATTTTTGTTGTTTTATTGTGCTGATGACCTTAAATTAGGCGTAGGTCTTTCGTTTTTTTTTTTGTTCATCGTTTGTGTTCGTCATTGTTGGCCAAGTTTTTTCTGTTGTCTTTTTATATATGCGCTGGTCAGCTGTTTGCCGTCTTTGGCACAATGGCAATAAGTAATAACAAAAAGATATTACACAAATGTCATGACCTGCGGCAGGCGAGAATGCCAAAGGAATATAATAATAACAATAATTTGGTTCTAGCTCGAGCCAAAATGAAAGGGCGAAGAACAAAGGAAACACTCAGAGATGGGGCCAGGGGATAAGGGTGAAAGGTAAGGCAAACTAAGACTAGCCAAAGACTAAAATAAAAACCACCGCTCACTGCACACAGAAACTGGCGAAAAAAGACCGCAAGCCGCGCCTAAAACAATCCCAAAAAGAGAATAGAAAACAGAGAAGAGGAAAAAGAGTGAGAGATAAGTTTAGCCCCATTTTGTTTAAAAAACTAAAATATTTGAGAGCGCAGCAATTATATTTTTTTTTTTAACTTTTTCACTACCTTATTATTCGGTCTTTTTTCCGGTATTTAGAACTTTTCCTTATTTAATGGGATTTTTCAAACAGTTTTCCTCGGTTTGGTTAGTCACATTTCTCATTGGTATCAATTGCAATGAATTGCCACTGTATTTGTTTAATTTTTTTGTATTAAAAAACAGCACTCACATACAATTATTTATTATTTATAAACTTTTTCTTTGCTTTATAGCTTCTCCTTCACTTTATGAAGAGCAGATAAGTTCTTTTTTATATTCTGTGGTTACAAAAATATTTCAATTATAATTAAGCACTCATTTATGATATAAAATTTTTGTGGGTATTTTGTGTGTTAAACTTTTTGCTTTAATATCTATTCATATTTTTATTATTTTTAAATTAAACAATCTCATATAAAAAATTCGCTTTTAACAGCATTCAAACAGTAATTAATTACAACTTAATTTTGCTTAAAATATATGCACATTTGTAAGGTTTAAAAACTCTCGTAAACTGCTCGAAAAATGTGCAGAAAATTAATAAATATTACTGGAAAAATGCATGTTAATCATGTGGGAATTTTAATGGGTCAATTTCATGGCTGCAAACGGACTGCCATTATTTAACAGACTTTAATGACTGAACAATCGGAATTGGGCACAGAGAAATAATAAACAGACTGCACATTGCACACACATAAAGAGCCACACAAAACTCGATCATATATTTTAATAAATTTTATTTTTACAATATTCCTTGCCGTTGCTGCACATTTATCTCGTTTTTTTTGGCACAGACTGCGCTGAAGCGAGCGCGTTTTTCTTATTTGTATCTCTCCGTTAATTTATTGCAGTTAAAGAGTATCTGTTTCGGTTTCGTTTGGCGCGGACTCTCAGCTTTGGCGTTGCTTTAATTTTATTTAATTATTTTGGGAACGAGCCGCTGCTGGGCGTTGCGTTCCGTTCGTTGCAAATGGAAAATTCGAACTGATCGGATATTTGTGCGCTGCCTCAGAAAGTCGGGAGCCGAAAACGATCGCGCTGCCGACGCCGTGGAATTATGTTTTTCGATCGCGGCGCAGTCGCAGCTGGGAGAGAGCCAGCTGCGGTGAGAAGCTATCGCTCTTTTTGGCTATAGTAGTATATAGTATCTCGCTCTCCGGCGACATGTGCTGCAATAAACTTGTTTTTTTGTTGCAGGCTAAAAACCTGCTTGGGGCTTTTGGCTTATTTCCGTTTCCATATGTGTGAGTTCGCAATGTTTAGATACATGTTGCCAGCGAACACTTGAAGCTCGAGTTACCGACTCAATACCCTTTCTTTTGAGTGTTTTTACATTTTTCGAAAAAGGGTTAGTAAAAAAAGGGAACCATTTTCATTTGTTGCAACTACTGCTCTGCTTAATAAATGTCTTCGTATTCCATTGAAAACTTTTCTCAGGAAGAATGTCCTCTTAAACACTTTTTATAGCATACTTTCTGGCATTCTTAAGCGGAAATTGAAAACAAGAGCCATTTTGTAACATTTTTAATTCGTTTTTTTTAAGAACTCATTCAAGAAAATGAATTAAAAAATGAAACCAATAAAAATCCATAATAAACGTATTTCCCAAAAGGGTAGGGAAAATTCGTATTTTCCATTTCTGTTTTGTTTTCCTGCCTTGTTGTTGTTGTTGTTTCTAATGTTGGGGCGCAATGTGCAATGAACTTGTTTTGAATTGCAATTGCGATACACTTATTGTTGCTACTTTGTTTTGTTTTTTTGGAGGTTAGTCAGTTTGCGGCGACTTTGTAATTTCATTAAAATTACTCATACGCCATGTGACGCCGCCGTAATTACTTGATTTCGCCCGAAGCCTCTCGGCGACGAATGCATTTCCTCAACTTTAATGTAGGTCACTGCTGAGGGGGTGAAAGTGCCTGCAATTATCTAGCGAATTACCCGCTGCTGCTGACACCGACGAGGAAATTACCGCCAAGGTCGATCGAAGCCCAGGTTTGCCCAGAGAATTTGTTACCTTAAGGTGAACTGCATTTCATCGCTGGCGAAAGAGAGAGAAAAATAGAATTTCCAATTCAACCTTGGGCAATTCTTTCGCTTAGCTGGCTGACAGCGGCGGCTGACTTTTCCCTCTTTTTCTTTTGGCTCATTTAAAACGCATGACTTGGCTCAAATTGCAAATTATGCAAATTTCAAAATACACAACTCGACGAAATCCGAAAAAGTGCAACATCACTTTGTTGCCGGTCGTTCTCCGCCCCCTCTTTATCCCCCCAACCCCCCCTGGCCCCTTGTGCCCGCCTCGTTCTCTGTCTGCGCCTTTACAGATTTTCGGACTCGGACGATTATAATTTGCAGCCTTCAATATTATTACACAATCATAAATTGTCTGAACTAAAATGTAAATGTTTTTGACTGCGCCTTGGGGGGCTATAAAAAACGCAATCGCGCGTATAGCCAAAGCTAGAGCTATGACTAAATCTATGGCTATGGTTATGGACATGGCTATGTGGCTATGGGAATGGATAATGCCTCGCAAATCAGGGTCTCTAATCGAACCAGTCTCCCCCAGTGTGGTTTGGAAAGAATATATTTATATTGAGGTACTGGAAAAATTGGTAGTAAATAATCAATGAAAATTTATATCTAAATATTTTAATTTATAATTGAATGGAAAATTTATCAAGGAACTCTACATCCTCTAGGTCTGCTAAAGAATTTATTTCATAATTTATTATATGACTACAACTATAAAAAAAGGTAAAAAACCTATAATTTATTCCTTGAACACGCGACCTCACCATTAAACAATAATAATAAAGGTGAATAAACCTGTACGAAGTATTTTGAATTTACACACCTGCCTCACTGCTTCCGTCTTGTACATCAACTTGAAATGTTAATTAGCTTAAGCGCCATAAAAGATCACCAATTTAATGTTTAGCCTTTGCAATTTGCAAAATAAAATAAAGAAGGAAAAGTTTGTAATTAGCTTTTGTGGCTATTGGAATACTATAAATTAAGCAATGCCATTCACTTTAAAATTATAATTGGTTATTTTAAATATCATTAAAAATCGAAATTGAATTGCGGTATTATTATTTATAATTTGAGTAGTTCTTAGATTTTAGATTTATTTCTTTTTATTTGTGTTAGAAAGTTCTTAACTAACATTTGTACATTTATTAAATGGATTTCAAAACTGCTAAAATATAAATAATTATTGGTACACAAATTGAGGAAAGTTAATATATTTAACAAGATTTTTATTTGTTTTAAAACATTTTCAGGACATTAAATTCTTTATTCTTTCAGCTGAAATTCCATGAAAATTCCTATTTTCTCTCGCCTGCATTTTCAATGTCCTGTCTGTATAAATCTTTCCATTATATTTCCCTTTCTTTACTTCCTGTTGTTTCCACATACAACACAACACCCTCGGAATCATTAACATAATAAACAAATTCATCGCAAACTTTCGTCAGACTGTCAAACTAAAAGTACGCTGGCGAAAATATTCCCTTTTTAAGGAGCTTCATTTAAATAACAAATGACATTCTCGCTGCTCGGTTTTCCGAACCGATTGCAGCTTAAATATTTTTGCCATCCAACTGGCTGGGTTCCCACTACCCAGAGTGTTGGAGCTGTTGAATATGCAAAGTCCGACGCGGGCAGAGAAGATTTACTTTTTAATTTTTGCTCTTGCCTCTCCCGCTTTTTGTTGTGCCGGAAGGTAGTGCCCGAAACCGAGCCAAAACCAAGTTTCTGGTCAGCAATGTTTCGACTGTGTTTTTTTTTTTTGTGTTTTTTGCTGCAGCTGCTAAAAATAGCAAAGCCGCCACGGCAACATCAACGCAGCATTGCCTGCAAGTTGTTTGGCTTGCCAAATGGTGGCACGCGGCACATAGTGGTCCAGTAATGAAGAGGCTGGGGAAAAACGAGGAAAAACGAAGAAATACAGCGAAGAACCGGCTTGACAGGAAAATACAAATTTCGTTTTGGGTGAGGAAAAAATTCAAACAATTTTTGTAGTCGTTGGAAAATGCATCTTTTTTGGCTCCCAGAGAGCCCCAAGAGGTGGTTGCAGTCCCGGCTAGACGGTTCATCATTTTGCTGGTTTGAGTGGCTTGGCATTGTTTTCCGCCTCTGTTTACCTTTCATTTTGCTATTTAATTGAATCGATGCATAAAAATCGAATTTATATGGATGCACTAAAGGCCTCTCGGTCGCTGTGAATGAAATTTTTATTCGTTTATTGCCTTTGATTTGGGTTTTGCGTTGTCCATTCGGCTTTTTTCAATCAAATCTGTCGCTTTTGGGAGCGCCATTTGATTTTTCATATATCTAAATAAATGTGCAACAAATTTGCAAAGCAATTGCGAAAACGTGCCAGAATTTCTCCAAGTTCTCGAATGCTCTGTCCCCGACTTTGGATGGAGGTGGCGCAAAATGTTTATATCAAAACAATTGACTGGGATACTCTTAATGGGATTTAAATTGCAATGGGATCCGGGTTGAGCAATTTGTTTATGTTTCAGCGGAATTTTATCAGATTGTTTACCGGGTAATACTAGTAATTTTTTTGTTTTTATTTTGAAAAGTATTTATGTTTCTGTTTATAATTGTCCTTGTCCCTTCAGAAGATCATTGAGGGTACATTGTCCCCTTATGGCATGAGGTTTAACTTGAAATCAACTTGAAAAACCACAATAAATATAAAAAAATATATTCCTAGTCCTAGTCCCAAAATGAACACACTTTTGTATACTCTTGCAGTGTGTTCTAGAAACTCCTAGGTAAATTGGATTAAAATATGCATTTATGGCGAACTGCTGTCACTAAGCTCGTTACTCAAACAGATTTCTGCTCCATTTTGTATTCAATTTGTTCAATAACAGAATGCGATATTAATTAATGAATTTGTTCCATTCAAAAGCACTGTCAATGGCTGCTGTCCGAGGCATAAATTCTAGCTTTAACCCGATATTGAGTTCCAGTTGGCCAGGGAAGTGACAAAAACCCATTGACATTTGCCACTCGGGGACTGTTTTGACGGGGGGAAACAGTGCCAAAACATTTGTCATAGCACATTTAAATATTCATCCATTATTGTCTGGCTGCCCGGTGGAGAATTCAATTTCGAGTCCAATTATGCAGTCAATCAATTTGTATTGCAACATGAAATTTGTAAACCAAAAAAACAACGCAAACAAAAGGAGAACCAGTCAGTGAGCCTGTTGTTATGCCCTGTGGGGGGCATATGATTTATAATTTATTTACATGGCAAATAAAAATCCGTAGAAAAAGTTTCGGCCATGTTATCAATTTTTTGCGTATTTTCTCAACTGTCTTGCCTTTAATTGAGGTCAATGTCAGCCGAAGAACACATTGTGCGCCCCTCTTTTCTTTTAATTTTTAACTCTGTGTGTTTGGGTGTTTGTTTTGACATGGCCAAGACAAAGGTAAACTTGGCAGTATTTTGTTTTTTTTAACAAAACATTAATAATTTGTTTTATGAGTCAAACTAAACATCAATTACCAGAATAAGAAGGATTCCAGCTAGCACGCAATCGAATTATTATAAATGGCCCATCATGGAATCACAAGACTTAAAAGATGATGTATCACCTAATGTCAGGCATTTTTTTAAACAACATTTTATATTTTGTGGGAGGAGCCTGTTAAATTGTATTTATCATGCGAAAGGGTAGAGTTTTGTCAGAACATGGAAAACCTATGTAAAATGGGTATTTTGAGGGAAAAACTAGTAAAGTTTTCAAAATAAAACTGTGCCATGTTTGATTATGTTTATTTATTTTAATAATGGTTTATTAAATGGTACAACAAAGGCTTCTCGTTACAACTTTATTCTCTGCTTTTCAAAATTTCCGTCAATGGAATTTTGTATTTAATAATAATTACCTTATCTCTGGGAAACTTTTCACTTCTGAAGGTAAACCAGATGTCCAGCATGAATTCGTGTGGAATACGTGATGCAAATCAAGTAATCTCCGCACTACACAAATCTCGTTATTTTTCCATTACGGACGACGGACAATTCAAATATGTACGTGAATGCAAACAACTGGGAACAAAGAACATTTCTACCTAGAAACTTTCTCCTATTTCTGAAGAGGTCATCTATTTAAATGATTTTATGGGTTACGGGAATAATTCCGAAGATACTGAAGATGGAAAATTTTTATGGAGGGTGGGTGGCTTATCGGCGGCTTTCTTTGCCTTTGAGGCTACCCAATAATTGCTGGCAAATATCAGGTAGCCAAAGCGATAAGCATACCGTATTTATAATTAAATAAATCCAAAAGATTGATAAAACCAAGTCTAAGCAGGTGACGAAAAGCCTTGAATGGGGGTGAAAAAATAAACGATAAACCAAGAATCTTTCTGTGTGAGGCCGCTGCTGTCAATAAATCATTCTGTCCATAAACTAATTGAGCTGTTTAGCCATATTTGGCTCCCTTGATCGCGGAGGCTCACGTGTCAATCCCCCGGGCCGACTGTTTGCTCATATCCTTGTTTATATTTAACTGCCTTGCCGCGCTTAATTCCACATGTTTAGTCCAATTTCAAAAGCAATAAATTTGTAAAGCAAATCATAATGCTGAATTCGATTAGCAAGGACAACGACTGAGACTGACATAAACCTGAACACAGATCCGAGACAATCGATAGCGGACCGAACAATGTGTTCGCGTAATGTGTTCGCCAGAACAATAATGACAGATAATTATATTGATATATATGAGCAATCTCGTAGATTGAATGCCAAATTGATTGGCGTGGCGGTTCATGTGACATTGAAATGGCCAGTGGAAAGGGTGTGAAAATCGATTAAATATATAACTATAGAAAAGCTATTGAATACTACAGGGAAAGGGTACATCTGCATGAATATATGTATATGCAAAGATAAATGTGTTGAACAAATTTATTTAAATTTACCATTATTTCACTGACACTTTCATGTTTATTATTTGTATTATTTTTGTAGACTTACTTATATGAAATAGTTATAAAATATTATCTCCATATTGAGCAACTTAATTTCATCAATTTTTAATTAATATTAAAGCTCTTGGCTAAGCTTAATTTAAAATTAATAAAGAAGCTCTTTGAAATTGCTTGCAATTCCGTGTAAATCATTCTTCGAAAATCACTCGGGGGCTATAAATAATTCCACAAAATTTAACAGCGCATTAATGTCCCCAAAAAGCAATGAGAACATTTGCTCTGCTTTATTAAAAATGAATGCGGACAATTTAGCTAAGTGCATTTTACTTCGACTGTTCATGTACATGAATATATATATGCAGCTCTATATGTGTTTGGATATCTTGTGCTTAGATAACAAAATATAATTCGTCGCAATTTGTGAAAAGAAATACGAAAATTGTTGTTTGTTTACAAAGTGTCAGGCGAAATGTCGGCACCAACAATGCCACTGTGTGGGCCACCAGACATCGTGGCTTATATATGAGTGTATACAGTATATATGTATATATATATCTGTATCTAAACGTCATATATATGCCAGTCCGACTGTCACAATTTTGCCAGCGCCTCTTGTGAGCCAAAAGTTAGACGAGTCCTCAGGTCATTGCATTTATTCATAACAAAATTCTGGGGAAAATGAAAAAAGGCATATGAGTTGAGATTGCGAAACTAGCAATTAGCTTTATTTATCGCCTTATTTATTCTATAACATTTATAGTATGGTTTATAGTAAGCGAATGGCTATAATTAGCGAATTGGATTGTCTGTTAATTTTAAGAATTCTATTCTATTTTCTTTTTTTGATCGTAAAATAAACTAATGAAAGCACCGGATGGTTGTTATTACAGGTTGTATATTAAGACTGTCAATCGTGGATTATCACCCACAGAAAGCGATTATAATGACACGAGCGTCACGCAGGGAGTAACCAGAAGCCATGTGTTTATATTGATTTACGATCCAGTACGACTTCAAAGTAGAGTGAATGGGCAAAAATATAACTAAACAAGTTATTTTTTGTTAAAAAGAACAAAGACAAACTTCAAATACTTCAAACTACTTAAAATACATACATTTTTATATTAAATACGAATTTAAAAGAACATTTTGTTTATTTTTGATACATTTCTTTTCAGATTAATTTATTTCTTTATTCTTTTCAGAGCTTAAACCATTCTCACGCCTACTTTTAACTCATTTTACATGCTAACAATTAATTGTTGCCATTATTTAACATTAAAAAGCTGCGATAAATGCATTTGCATGCACATTGCTCATACGCCGCGTGGGACAGGCAGCAGCTAAGCCATTTAGCTTCTGTTTGACTTGACTGCCATTTCTTTTTTTTTCATTTATTAAGCGGCATTTCATAATCGTTATGCAAAACGCAAACACAATAACCGTTGCAAAAACTATGACAACGCCCACATCAAGCCTGATGTGGACAGGACCAGGATGCAGTGGGGGGGACGGCTGCATGAGCAGGAGCAGTCAGCTGCCGGCGACAGGCCACGACATCAATGCCAACGACAACGACAACGACGACATAACACTAATGAAAATTTGCGAGCAACAGCAGCAGCAGCAGGAGGAGGAGAAGGAGCAGCAGCTGGAGAGGCAGGAGCAATCGGAGACCCGGAGGAGGAGCAGCAGCAGCAGTGGACAGCATTGACGTTGCATTTTATCCTCGGCTGAAGACAAGACCACAGCAACTACACCAAACACGGACGGCCGGGCACGCCCATCCGATGAGTGCTCTTTTGGCAGGCACTGTGGTGAAGGATACACGTTTCGGGGATTAGCAACCGAATGTCTCAAGGTCGAAACCAGGCAAATTAAGCAAAATAAATATCAATTATTTAAAGTAAACTAAATCTGTATATGTTTTATTTTACAAATGTTACTTTAAATAAATAATAATAATATAAAAAAATGTATTTTGTACATTTTTAGTTTTTGTTGTTCAAAGCCACCCAAAATAAAAAATTAGAGAAGGAAAACTTGAATATGAATATAAATCATTCAGATGAAAATATATATCATGTATTGACATATTTAACCCATGTCAGCTCAGAAGCTTTAACCCTGCCTTGTCACTTGCCATTAAAATCGCACATTCGCTTCTTTTATTAATAGATCCTTTGGCTCGCACCTCGAACCACTATGCAATCGATGCAAATTATGGCCAAAAACAATGTCGGCTGACAACAACGACAATAACACGAGCGATACAAACGAGCTTGCTGTAGTTGTCATCCGATTTTGTAGGTGTTGCTATATTGCTGCTGTTGCGTGGCTGTTGCCATAGTGTTGCTGCCGCTGACAGGCGCAACGAACGCTGCAGCTCGTCACAGCTGCAAGTGAAAGTCAAACATGAAACGCTTTTAGACACACTCGCACACACATGGCCAGGAGCACACACATGAGCACACAATTTGCCAGCTATTTAGCGGGTGTGGCAGGAGGGGAGGAGATTCTCTTGTGCATCGTTTCAGGGTCAACTGCTATTTACAGTCAATGTCAGTGTAAGTCACACTCGAAAAAAGAAATTATTATTTTACATTGCCTAAAGGAAATATATCTAAAAATATTTAAAAGTATATTCAAAGTCTTTGGTATTCTAAAATTAATTAAAATGAAGTGCTAAAAGTATAAAGTTTTTATTTAAATAAGCGGTATTTAAAGAGTATATTTATGGCGAACATAAATACATCTAAAATAAAATAGAAAATTTTTTACACCCTTCTGATTTTTTTTAGGTGTTCCTAACAAACACTTTTGGGCGTGTATATGGAGCTTAGAAAGGATGGACTGGCGTTGGCGTTGGTCGACCAACAGTTTTAGGGGAAACGCCCACCCATCCATTACCATCATCATTGTGGCCATTATCGTTATTATCAGCCACCAACGCTGCCTCTCGGGACGTGCCTGGCATCGTCATAGGTCTTAATGCCCCTTCCCCCAAGTCCCATAAAGATTGTTCACACATCCAAAAGTTTAACTGAACCGCTCCGAACTGCTCTTGTGTCGTGCCTGGCCGTTTTGTTCAGATTATTGGACGATCTTTGGAGGCCCGGCGAGAGTATTCGCAATATCAGACGCAGCCACTGTCTCGATTCTTTATGATTTTATTGTCATTGTTCGGATGCGATCAGTTTTATTTTGTGGCGAAACTGAAGCCGCAAGCGTTCCTGAAATATCAATTAGCATTTGGCTGTATCAATCGTGTGTGGGCGGTCGTCAGATCGAATTTTTACCACAGCTCCACAGCGAACGTAAAGACCAGGTCAAGGCCAAGCTGGGCTGTTATTCAAGCTTCTTTCAAGTGTCATTCTACTCAGACAGAATTTGTTTATGGTAAGAATGATTAGAGGATACTTAAAGTAACTCATTATAAGCTTCAATGTCAAAGTAGCGTCATGAGCAGGCAAAAATTGTGGAGTTAAGTCATTTCGAACTTGTAGATCATTAGCTTTGATGTTTTTTTTGGGTACAAAATGTATTATTGCACAACATTTAAAGAGAATTTAAATTTATATAATTAATTGCCCTAACAAAACACAGAGATATTTTATAAATTATATAAATTTCTATCTGGTTTAAGCTATATTTTAAGCACAATTTTTTAAATGTAAAGCAAAAAGATTCAAGGAGCAGCGATGCCTCTAGATTGGCTGACAAAAGCCTAATTAAGCCCTCAGATTTATTTGCAAAATAAAGAAGAAGTCTTTATAGTCATATATTTACATATATATCATAGTTAAGTATATATTTTAAGAGGTATAAAATAAATAAAAAGTATCCAGAGCAATCACTGCTTCAAGAGCCCAACAATCCTCATTTATGTAACACACTTTATGCCCCTCGCCAAAATAAATTCCGCAATTCAACTGCCTGCCAAGTGTCTGGGTCTCAGCCACAGTCTGGCCCGGGAGAAGCCGGCTTAAAACACACACAAAAAAAGTGGCCAAACAACAGCCCAAAAAAAGGCTTCAGCTGCTACCTGGCCGAAAGGGAAGGCGCCCACAGGTAAACAAAGGAAACCACAAAATCTGCGATCAAGGCCAACTGAGAAAGAGTTTCAAGGTTATAAATGACCAGCTTAAAGTGCTTAAAGGAACTGCAGTCCGGCCGATGCAGCTGTCCGAGTCAAGAACAAGTTTCAAGAGTTCCAGATACAAGATACCAGATACACAGGGGGGAGTGGAGCAACAGTGCAAATACATATATACTGGTGAAACTTTGAAGGTCAAATTTCTTGAGCGACGAACGACTATAACTACTACATACTACTACTGGTGTCTATATAAAAATTCTACATAATGAAAATGACACAAGCCAGCGGCGATTCGGGGGGAAAGGAAGCGTAAAGTGAAAGTTTTTTAGAACAAGAAATATTACGCATACGACAACGACGACGACGACGGGAAAATAACTCAACTCGCAGTGAACTTTTTCTTATTGCCAACCCACCACTTCCTTCTCTGAAGGAAATGTCCAAAAAGTTTGCCCAATTTTTGTTGTTAGACCAAACTTTTCAACTTTTTTTTTGCTGGAACCAAAGGTACATAAGATAGAAAAGGTAAAGGTAAAAGGAGTTGAGCGAGAGGGTAAAGGCATTTTTTATGACCTCAAGGCAAGTCGCACGTGTTTCAATTGTTTTGCAAATAAATTGCAAGTTTCTTGTTTGTTGTTTGACTTGATGAAATATTTGAGAAATATTAAAGGGAGATACAAGAAAATTCCTTGGCTTTCTTCCTTAATTTTTGTAAACAAAACTATATAATAACTTTGATTTTCTATTCAAATATATAGAGGCATACTTTACAAGAAATATTTTTAAGAAATAACTAAATGTTATAAAGATTAATGTATAAAATAAAACAATTTAGTAGATATTGTATCTCAAAATAGCTTTCTTCTTAAACGGAAAATCAAAAGTGACCGTGTGGGAAATTGGTCTCAGAAATTATTGAAATAAATTCCAAAAATATCAACTTTTTTAATTCGAATTCTCCTTAAAGTGTTTTATGTTGTATTACTCGTAATGTTCGTTTCAATTAAAAGTTTCCTATGTTATAATTTTTACTTCCCTGCTTTTAATTTTGTTAATTTTTTCCCCACGTTTAATTGGGAGAAATAAAGTGCATTGACTCTGGGCTTATGTCATTCCGGGATGCCGCCACATAGCACCTGTCTCCGTTAATTTTCACGTTTTCTCTGCCGTTTCCCTTAGTATATATGTAATTTTTATATTTAAATTTAATTATGTAATGTTTTGAGCCCCTTTTGGGTGATTGTTAGCGCGTGTTGTTGTTCCCTGTGGCAAGACGAAGGCGGCTTGGGAAATTAAAATGTCAAATTCAATTGATTTATGGCCCCTGATTCATTTTGTCTGTTAAAATTGTACAATTGCTTTGTTTTCGTTTCTTGGTTTTTTGTTACACTTTCAGCGTAAGATTTCGCTTTCAGTAATATTTTGCCTTCCTGCTTGCACACACCCAGGTGTCAATCACCGATGAACAAAAACCAGGAGGTAGACCAAAAGGATGATATATTAAATTTAAATAATGGGTCCAGATTAAATGTAGTATTTCTTACTTCATTGGGAATGGAGTAAGAACTAGAGAAGATTATACCCTGACTAAAAAGATGTCATTGAATGGAAGTTAGGATAGTCGAGGTATATATTTATTGAGAATACGAGTCATGTGACTTATAGTTAAAAGCGTATTTTGGGATTGTGGAAGGTTCAATCAAAATAAGTTATAGTCTTTCCATATTCCCATGTATATAGATAATAAATATAATATTGTACCGAACTTACCAATTATGTTGCAATTTCAAACCTACATTCGAGTTAAGATTTTTATTTATTTATTTAATTTATCTGTAAAGAGGGTGCTGGCTGTGCAAGCTAAGTGCTCTTTTTGCTTCTGGGTTTCGACTCTAGAAAGGAGTCTAGGGATCTTTCTTGATTCTTTCAACTGGTTTTTCAATCGCTACATTGTGCTTTTGAGATTCGTGTGGATACTAAACTAAATCGAATTCAAGACTAGAGGGAAACGCTTTAACAAATAGATGAGACTTGGCTACTAAAAACGAATAACTCTACGGAAAAAAAATTGTTTAAAACGATTTCAGGTGTGTTGGAAGAAAGTGATAATAAATTTCAAACAAAAGTGGTGGAAGAAGCTTCGTAAAATCGAACGTTGCGGATGACTTACTGCCAGGAGAAGCTGCCGGTGATGCCGTCTTTGAGACGGTCGCGCAGGGATCGCTGGCGACTGGGCCCCGAGCCGGTCAGGGGCGGCAGATTGGGGTTCTCGCCATCCTCCAGCACGGTGGCTATGTTCGAGGCGGAGGTTGAGATTGGCGCGCCGGCGTGCTCCATAATCGGCGGCTGCTGGTGGTGATAGTGGTGATGGTGGTTCGACTGCTGGTGGTGTGGCGATCCCGATCCCGATCCGGGTCCAGAACCCGGCGCCCCTGCCGCCGGATCTCTGCTGTTCAGATTGCGCCGGAACGAGCCGTGGCGTGGCGAGTTTTCGCGCGACATTACGGATCAATTTTGGTTTTTAAGCGGTTTGGTTTGGCGGTTATAGTTATCGATTGGAATTTTGCATAAAACAATTAGAAGCATAAAACAATTAGTTCAATTTAGAGCCAATTATCTGAGGCTTTGTCTTATTATTTTTATTTTTTCTTTTTGTTTTTCTTGTTTTGATTTTATTATTTAGATGAAGAAAACGAGCGAGCGAGTTGAACTTGCTTTTTGATATTTTGGTTTAGTTTAACTTTGTTGCTTAGGTGGTGAGTTTATTGAGATTTAAATTGCACATAGAGCCAAAAAGTATTAACGGTGTGTAAAAGTTGGCTATTCGGAGTTAGGGTTAGGCATGTACCAAAGAAAAAAATATATCAAAAAAGAGTAGAGTTGAAAAAACGGCATAGAAAAACGGATCTCATAAGACTTGGCATACGCGACACTTAGAGGCAAACATTCGTTGGGATTATCTATCCCTTTTGAGGGGATATGGAAATGGTGCAGGGGATATTATTTAGCAGCGAAAAATGTGTAATTTTGTAATGGCTGTAAATGGTTATAGTATTCATCTAAATAGTGTAAATTATGTGTATTTTGAGAGTATTTGAAATATAATTCGTATAATTGTATTATAAAAGTGTAGCATAAAAACTTTTATGCTTATTGGGTATTCACAGAAAGAAAAAATGTTGTGTAGATATGTATAGACATTGAGAGAGATTCATAAAAAATTATACATTCCATCCCACAAAAATTGTAAATACTTTTTATAATTTTATTCTAATGAATTTTTGTTTATTTTTGGGAAATGGATGCTTTTAAATTTGTAATAAAATAAAGTAAATATTATGTTTATAAAGAGTATATAAATGTATTAAACTGTTTTTTTTTTTGTTTTAGAAGTAAAAGAGTATATTTTAGGCAATTTATAGATAAGGAACATAGTATGAGCTGTTTATAGATTGTATATAACTTGTGTTAGAGTTGTATAAGAGCTGGATTATTAGAATCTTAAGCGTTCGCAAGCAGCATGCCTTCTATATATGATTCTATATACGATTACATATTTGTATAGGAGTTTTCAGAGGAATTAAAGAGATAATATTTTATAGGATAGATTGGAAAAATGTGGAAAACTCTGACAAATGCAGATAGGCAGTGTGGTTAATGTTTCAACTTTTGGAGGAAGGAAAAAACGCACATTTCCGTTCGAGTGTCGTCGACAGCTAAGCTCAGGAATCTGGACACGGATGTGTGAGGAGTGTTAGCGTTACGGGTAATCCAATGTGGTTCGGAAACTCGGGTACTCGGGTACTGAAAGCGGATCGTTCGACTGTACGTCACGTAAGTATTTACATGTGTGTCTGGCTAGGTGTTGGATTGACTGGCAATATACAGATATATATCATCGACACGAAACGGCAACGGGTTATCGGGTTAGCTATAGGTGACATAGCAGATACGGGCCAGATTTGCGGCATGATCGGCCGCTGGCCATTCGAAGGCACATGGATAGTACGAGCACGGGGGGAAGTTGGAGTTAATTATATTCATTATGGATTGGAACGATCAAACAGTACATTTAGTAGACATTTATGTGGGGAGCAAGGCAATCTATATTTGATATATATTTTTTAGGTGTTTTGCTTGTGGTTATCCTCTCGTGTTTCGGGTTGCCTTATTACTATGTAGTTTCAGTGTCGTCTTCGCCGCCAATTGTTTTGCACAAATATTGGCAGTTCTTGTATCTGTATTTCTATATGGATAGATAGATATATGTTTGTAGGTATTCTGGTCGGGATATGGGCTAGTTGGGTGTCTGTTATAGAAGCATTGTTGCTTAATTAGCTTTAGCTATTCATAGTTTAATTAGCAATATGCATAATTATTCGTTCTATTTGATATTTGTTCAGTGTGTTTCTGTTTATGTGGCTGTTGCTGTGTATTTGTATTCTGGTTAGTTTTAGTATTTGTTTAGTGCTGCAATTTGCTTTTGTTTGTTTGGAGTTCTGGGTCCGGTGTTGTTGTTGGTCTTTGTGGCGTGTTCGATTCGATTTGGATTATTTGTGTGCGCTAGATAGTTGTATTATTAGCATTATCATTATCTTTAGTTTTATAAGTGGATTAGAAGATATATTGTGATATCGGATGGGCAACGAACCTGCAATAAAAAAGAAGAGGCGAAGAGGGGAGTTAATATATTAATTTAATTTAAAATTGATTTCAATTTAATAAACAACTTATTGAATTGTACACATAATATTAATACATAATTTAAGCTTTAAACAACAATGCAATCCTTCTACCCTAAGGCTGGGTTAAATGTTTACCATTTCTCTTTCAAGAGGTCCTTCTTTTTTTCCATCATATATATACAACAATTGGATTAACAAAGTATAACTTAACTAAAAACTTCCAACAGCGATCTTTACCGCCTGCATAAACACGATGACAAGAAGTTAGCTAAAACGACCCAAAAACAAAAAGTCTGTGCAAACTTTTAACCAACATTCAAAGCCAATTTCCAGGACTTTTTTTGTTGTTGTTACGGGTTCTTGTTATGAAACGTGCAGAAAAAGCGTGAAACTTTGTTCTCGTCCTCGTTCTGAATGCAGTAGAAAAAATTGGAGGGAAGGGAAAATAACCAGCGAGTCATGAATTTGTAATAACCCAAAGTGAATGCAAGTTACCCTCACACTGATGTCAAATCGCTGAAATTATAATAATAAAGTTGATATTTTTATTAAGCTTTGTACTTAATGCGGCTTGGCTTTTAAAAAGTACTTGCCTTCCTTTTCTTGGCTAATATTAAAATAATATAACAATTATTGAGGAGAGGTTTTTATGAGTTAATTTTTATAAACTTTGGTTTTAAATACTTAATAGTGCAATAAATATTAAAAACAATAAATCCCAACGTTTTATCTTTATATATTAAACTATATCCCACCAATCATTTCAAAATTTAAACTTCATAAATCCTTTTAAAGAAAAGTGTACACTTTTTGGGGCCGCAATTTCCCTCAAATACAATTTCCAGCACTTTGTGTTGATTGCTCGCTGAGCGCGTGCAAACAGACTGCATGGAGAAATGCATAAAAAATAAAATCAGAATTCCCACAAGGACATTCAGCCATTTGAAATACCAACAGCAGCAACAGCATTGATTTCTAGTGGGCAGAGCAAAAAAAAAACACTCCTCCTCATAAATGCTCGCTTTGTCGATTGGCAGAAATGCATTTTTAGCCATCAAATTCCACCGAATAACGCACTCAATGCCATTCCGACACAAAAAAAAATGGAAAACGCCCTCGCTTCGGCACCGTTTACATTGCGAATGAATTGTAACAGGATATGCCGGGTCCCAAAATGGGGAGAACGAAGCCTTGAGGTCCTCCAGTCCCGGTCGTGACTACGAAAACCAATGTCAAGTGGCATTACTATGAAGTGTTTTCGGCGCTCTCAAAGTACGCAGAAGCCGCTAAATGAATTATGCATACAGCCGCCGGGAGTACGGCCAAGGAGCTTTCCTGTCACATTATGCATTGGTAAATGCTAAAACGATTTAAGATCACAACGATGCCAACGCTGGCAGGCATGCGGAATAGTTGACATTTTCCGTATGCCAAAGGTTGGAAATCATTGCTAAGAAGAAAGAGGGAAAAACTAAAGCTTTACTTGGGTGAATCTTGAAGAAAATTCGTATAATTCGTTTATATATTTCCTATAAATAGCTTAAAGTAAGGAATACAAATTAAATGTTGTATATTTAGGTCACAATTGCAGAAAATTTCTCAATTTAATAGTAAGTTTTTGCATTGTATTATTGCAAATTTCTAAATGTTATATATTTTATATATTTATATATTTCGGATATTCCAAACAAGGACATCCAAAATAACATATAATTTGCAGGTTAAACCAAGAACACAACAAAAGTATGCTATATATTTTTAAATTCATCAAATGACTGACTGGTACTAGCCTTTACTCCCATTCTTTGGCTAAAACGAAGAAAGCTACACTTTCCTCATAGCTCTACGCACATTCAATGTTGAATTTAATCCCAGGCAGATGGCGATTTTTTGATTTAATATCCTTTGCACTGTAATTAAGCCAACGTCAACGCCAACGCTCTGGGCAAAAGCTTTGGCTTAAACGCCGACACATGGCCAAGAGCCGAGCTGAACTAAGCCGGAGCAAACTGAACAGCAGAGCAGAGTCCCACATAAAAGGATTTCATCCGTCTGCACTCGCACACATGCTCATTATGATTATTATGAGTAGTTTTCCCAGTGCCGGCATCCAAGCCATGTCTGTTGCTTTACCCTTCGACGTAATAGCCGTCGTATTTCCTCGTCTGTTTTCTTTTACGTCCCCCCTTTTGTTGCATACAGTTGGATGCTGCTGAAAGGACCGGGGGCATGGTTGTGGGGCGGTTGCGAGGATGGGGGGTTTGGTAATGCCATAAAATGAGCATCGAGGCGCATTTAATACTCGCACTTAAAGCTTGTTCTAAAGGACTTACTGTGGTTTTCCTAGGATTAAATTGGTAAAATATGAATTATTATTTAATTTTTTATACAATTTATAATGTGAATAAAGATGAAAGTATTTATCTTGTATTTAAGTTTTTTAATTAAATTCTATTTGTAAATATAATTTATGGATTGTGCAAAACTATGTTTTTTTGTACTTATAAATATTTACAATAAGTTTTCATTTGAAAACTTGTTTTATGAAAATTCAACAGACAGAAACCTTTAAAGGGAAACCACACCGCTCCAACCACTGTCCTGTCGAGCAACTCCTACGGATTCTCGAGTCCTGTGCGGAAGTAAATGTGTGCTGCCATGGGTATGTAACATGTACATATATAAACATATATGACCATGAGCAGCTCGGAATCGCATACATTTCCCGGCATTACAAGCTCACTTTTTAATATGTATGCATGCATGTCTCCCAGTGTGGCCCAGTGTTACGTACGTACGAGCTGGTGGTGGCGTGTGGGCGTGGGATGAGTAATGACTGCCTTCGGCCGGAGCATTTCAGCATTTCAGCATTGGCAGCGGCGCGTTCCAATGTCCTTACATAGACAGTCTTTCGTTCATTTTGAAGGCTATGCACTTAGGCGAGGTCATAAATATGCGACGCAGTCGAAGGGGCACAAAAGGGAGAGTCCTGAAATGTTATGTAAAGTGTGTTGGCCAGCTTTAAGCCCAAAAGGCTTTAATTGCGGACAGTATAAACACATTACCATACATTTGACCAACAAATAAAACATGAAAATGCACAGAGAATAATCATTTGGGAGTTTTTGTCTAAGTTAAATCATAAAATAATACTTGCTGGTAAATCTGGGAAAGATTCAATATATAAAAAATTGTTTTTACAAAACCAATAGCCATCCAACTGAGATGACAGAATAAAATTGTCTTTTTAGCTGTGCAAACACCACAGAGAGGATATTTGCATAGCCACAAACCGCGAACAGCTTCTGCAATCGCATCCTTTTGGCGTCCTGCTGGCTCCGCTGTCGCTTTTTCCGTCTCTCGCCATTCCCCAATCGCTGGCAATTCATTCATAATTGCAGGATGCATTTTGTTTTAGTGCTCTCGACCACAGCCAGCTGTCCCAACGTTCATGCTCTCCCCCCTTCTGGCTGGGCAAACACATCAAGGATATCCTTGAGTTGACACTGAAAAAATATTTGCATTCGCATTTGCTCAGTTCTTTTGTTTTCCCGGCTCTCTGCCACTCTGCCACTTGTCGCCCCTTTTTTGCGGAATTCCAACGCACAAATGTTCAACTCTCATTTGCCCTAATTGAGCTCGCGGCCAGGATGTGGGCGTGGCACCAAATTTAGTTACACTTGGCCCAGTCCGTGTGTGTTGCTGGGCGAGGGTCCAGTAAATGCAAATTGCATTCGCATATTTTACACGCCCTTCGGGGCCAACAGGGCGCATACGTAATGGAATTGACAGCGCGGAAAATCGGAAATTCTAGTGCCAGAGAGAGAGCTGGGTCCTGCTGCACACAATGTCGAACTGGTGACCAAGTGCCAGTGTCTCTGTGCCGGCAGTTTTCGTTCCAGGCAAATGTAATTTATGCCTATAATGGAGTCCTTTCTCCGCCATGTGGCTTTTGTTCTCACAGAACTGGGAGCAGCAGGGCCAGCGGAGGGGCAAATGACACATGGATATGGGCGATCAGGCAGTTAATGCCCTGGGATTGGCTCCATTGAGCCCCGGACAAAGTGGATTTCGAATAAGTTTTATGGATTAGCCAATGCGGAATTTGAATTCGATGTGCGACACAGAACTTTCCGCGGTTAAAATATGTTTTCTAAATGAAAAGTATTTGGAAATATTAAATATTTCTGTTATTAGTTATTGTCAGGTGAGCTATTTCTGATTTGATTTTATGATTTAGTCAAATTTTATTAACATAAAAGTTGGTTACTTAAGATAACCTTAAGTAAATAGGATAAATGTTCTATATATGTATTTTTAAGAATTAAATTCAAATTTTAAATACAAAAATAAAATGAATTTATAATAATAACTTATATAATTCTGTGCTTAGTCCCACTGATTTATCCTTCGGTTTTCTGTTTAGGAGTAAATCTTAAAGCACTCAGAATCTCTCAATATTTAATAGGTACCCGCCGGTGCCCAGAGTGACAGCATGCCCAAACAATGACATAAATTTCAACATTATTTCTACGGCTTCCGACTGAAACTAATTCCTAATGAAATGTTGTCGCGGAAAGGTAGTTTGGTGTGGGCCTGAAATATGACAGAAATTACATCGACACGAACTGGGAATGTTTTGGTTTCGGTTTGGCTTTCATGACAAAATCAATTGCCCGGCGGCAGAGGGCACAACACGAGCGAAATTCAGCCCCAATTAAGTTGTCACACAGAGGCACACAGAGTGGAAAAACAAAGAGGCGGCAGGCGGAAGGCAGATGGCTTATATTAATCAAAATATTTGCCAGATAACTGGGTCAATACTAGTTGGCCAGGGGAATGAGTCATTTAGGGGGGCATTTACAATTACCTAGCGAAACTGTAAAGAGCAGTTGAGCGACTTACTTACTTAACGTTTACCCAGGGAACCCTTGAGTCTACGAGTCTACCTACCTAACAGATTTAATGCCAAAAGGAGATGGCAAACAAACAAACAATTGGGTCGTAGGATAATGGAGGACCCTCTCTCGCCTCTGTGGCCACTTCAGTGGCATTAGTGACAACCTTGCCGCAGACTGAACAAAAGAAATATAGCTTTGACATTGACAGACTTGGCAAATGTTGACACGACTCTGGATCTGGATCTCTTGAGCTTCGCAATTTGCATTCGCATTTGCATTTCCATCTGCATCTTTGGGTTTGTCAATTATTCCCTGCATCTGTAATTGCAATTTGTACAGTTGCGAGGGGTAGTTGTGAGCCCTGCACAAACGGATTAAGCAATAACAAAAGCATATTACAAGTGGATTTAATTGCAGGCTTAGATGACAGCTCTGCTTGGCAAATTACGTATACGCAGCGTTTGCCCTGCGGTTGTGTGTTTGTGTCGTGTGTCTCTATCTTGTGGGCGAATGTTTGCCCAGGCAGCAGCGAGCAGGTTAGTTAGTTAGTTATGCATTGCCAGCTCAAGGAATTAGCCATGGGTAACAACAGCCGGGCCCAGAAGCATTCAAGGCAACACACAGACAGAACTTATGGAATATTTGAGTTTAGTTAAAGGGGAAAAATATTACGTGGAAAAAGTTATTGACAAGTTTGAGCCTTGTGGAAAGATGATTAAGTTTTTCAATTTATTTATAAATCCTTTGTAATTACGGATTGCAAATTCAGACCTTGGCCTATATTTTTCCTAATTGAGCTTCACCCCAGAGAAATTTTTGTAGCCATGAAAGTCAAGTGCTATTCTCAGGATAATCATAAATAATTACTTTTAAGCTGACCCCAATTGGAACATCAAGTTTCGTTAAGACAATTAGCTTCCAGACATCTGACAAGCCATAGCTATATGTATGTTCCCATTCCCATTGCCATTCCAGGCAACACGTACGCACACCCATTGGACCCTGGGCGCCTGCAGAGTCAACAATTTATCAACGTTTTAATTAACATACGCGGCAGGCACTAAAAATAAATGCCGGCAGGAGCGTAAAATATTACGACAGGAGGAGGAGGTTGTGGTGGGCGGTGGTTGGGATTTTACTGCCCAAGGACGGGACACGTGCCGCACAATTAAAACGAGAATGATGACAATTAAAGGTGCGATCTGTGAATAGGTCAAAGCATTTTGCCCGCGGCCCTATTACCCGCGGCCCAAGGAGACATAAAACAAAAGTGACCCCGAAATAAAGGCCTTCTGATACACAGAAAATAAATTCTGAAGTTACTGTTACACCTGCTTATGTATTTGCTTTATGGTACATAATATATAGCTAATTGCTTGAAAAATCTGCAAGTGATCTTAAATTCTTTCGTTATTCAATCTATGAGCCTGGTCAAAAAGAAGGAAATTCATCCACTGCGATGCGATTGAGACCACCATTGCCACGCCTTCACGTGCCCAGCGGAGAAATGACCAGAAAATGGACAAGTCAGGAACTTTGAACGATCTGGATGAGGCAAATGTATTAGCGCGGGCCGCATTACGTTTTTCTAAAATCCCGTGAATGTCCTCGAGTCCTTTTAGGGTCTTGCGCTGATCAGCCGCCACTCTTGCAATCGTCTTATACATCGATCGGATCACGGCCACAGAGTGGAGTAGCTCCTCCTTTAGCTGAGCGTTCTCTGCCATGCAGCGTGACAAATTGAAGTTACGCTCGACAATCTTATTGTCGTCCGTCTGAGCCGAGATGGTGCTGATCTGGGAATCAAAGTGAAATTTTCAGTTTCAATTACTACAAACTGGGCCCGTAACCTACATCGAATTCAAACATATGAGACCTGGAAGTTCGCGACATATTTAGACTTAAAATTTACTAGCAATTCTCAGAAACTTGTGTAAATACTTTTGAAAAATAATTTTCTAAACACTCTGGATACTGTTTGTGTGCAAAACTTCGATTTAAATGAGACAGTGAGTTTCAAAAGGTTTATACCACTGACAACGAAAGCCTGGTACACTTAGATCAAATAGCACATCGTAGAGTCTATAATTAAGAACTAAGAAATTTTATCAAATCAAAACAGGCTTTCCCCAAAAGTCAAATATAATATAAACCAAAAGTAGATATATTTTTCAAGCAAAAACTTTACTTAAAATCATTCTTAAGCTTAAGTAATTAATTTTTGCTGTGTACAAAATAGGAGTATGGTTTGAGAAAGTGGGGATTCCGAAGGAGTTTGGGCTAGTCCTCTAGAAAAGTGAAAGTCCTGCGGGTTCTGCGGTTGCCGCTATGTCTTTCGCGTAAACTATTAAGCAATTTCAAAAATTTCACAGAACTTATGCGCAATTGGCACGCGAATGGAAGACACAAAGGACGCCAAGGAACACACACACACATACACACGCCACAGGAGCGTTTCCGCCTTGGAAAAAGTCTTGCTTCCTCTTCTTTTTTACTGAATGAAAATGGCGCAGCCAGCGAAAGGCTGCGTTCTCTCCCACGCTCTCTATCGCTCTCTCTCTTTCCCCCATCCCCTATCTACCCCTCACTCTGACAGGACAGCTTTCCTGCTCACTCCTGCTGGGGAAATATGAAAAATGCTGAAAAAAACAAAACCTTGTCAAGGACAAAGCACGCGACACGGCCAGAAAACAGCTGAGCCGATGTTTGTTGTTGTTCGCGACTCGCTTCTCGCGCTCTCTTTCCCACTATGTCTTTCTCTTTCTGTCTCTCTCTCTTGCTTTCTCTATCTCTATCTCTCTCTCTTTGTACTAAAATCAAATGTAAGGATGTGCGCATGCTGTTATGTTAATCCAACAGTCGTTGACATCGCTAACAGCTGATGTAAGCGGCTTCTGTTAGCCGAGGCAAAGCCCAAAGAATTGATTATTGGCTTTCATCGCCAAACAAATACAGTGCCTCAAACCAGAAATAAACCAAATAATATTTTAAACTTTTAAATGGTTTTAAAGAAGAGGAAACTTCCTCAGAAAACCTACTAAAAAATGCAATTTATACTTTTATGGCTTGATTTTAAACCCTCCGCCAGAAACTCCAAGGATATACAAACTTTGGCTACCCGACCATAGCTTTCTCTTGCTTTAAATTAAAATAGGTTTAATTGTCTCTCAAATATAATTTCTATGTTTATAATTTCAACTTCCTCTTACTGTTTTATTCGAGCAAACAGAGTTACGCATTATAATTGAGTTGAGTTTTTTAGAGGATGCCTGGCAGAGAAGGGAACTCGTAGCAGAAACATATTTTCTCTACTCACAGTGTCAACAAACTTTTTATTAGCTTTGACATTTTGGCCAAGTTTAATGGCCGCCCGTGCCAGCCTCCTTTCCTCCCACTTCCACACGGCCAGGGCTAATTTTTCCATGTCTCTACTATATATGTAGTAAGTTCCTCCTCCTGGTGGGTTTTATGAGTGCGTCGACAACTTTTGGGTCTGGCATTTCGAGCCGGGGAAAAACCTCAAGCAAATCAAGTCGACTCAAAAGGCGCCGCCATATTGGTCGGGCCATATAATTTGGGCCAAACTACTACTACTGCTGGGCATAAAAATGCAGCATTTATGGGGTGGAAAAGTTTCTTCCAAGTGCTTCATTAAAATTAAAACAAAGGACGTGTGGGAGGCATTTATAGAAATGGATCCATGTCACCGCAAATAATACAAAATTCAAAACAAAAACAATTCGCCACCCTAAGACCCCGTGGCCGTAATTCAATATTCATCGGAATTTTTTGTAACTTCTTCCTCATTTTCAGGGCAAAGCCTCTTGGGTTCAATTAACTTGATTTCTATTCACGTCAACGCTCCAACCATTTCAATTGCAAGAACAACGTTATATGCTTCCAAAGTAAGTGCAAATCTGTTGGCATTGCAAATGGCTTTCAATTTCACTTAATGTTCTACTGGAAACCACAAGCAAACAGAACGGTCGGTCACTGCAACTGCCATTTGAATCCTTCGCTTTGACCAGTGCCAATGCTTTATATACATCAATTCATTTGCAATGACAACTTAAGGCCGACAGAAAAGGAAAATGGATTTAAGTGAAGCTGAACTGAGTGGTTCAAGAAATGAAATGCATTTGCCATTTCTCTAGTGAAAGAAAACGAAAGGTTATAAGTTTTAAATAAACTACAAAAAATATAAATAAAAGGGTAACTAGATAAATTTATTCATAATGTAAACTGATCCCAATTTAGGAATCTTTGTATGATTCAAGATAAATAATTTAATTAATATTGGAAATGTTTAATAAATTATACTTTTATCCTTTTAAAGTTATAAAATAAAATGACGTGAATAAAGTGATATAATGATAGAAATTTTAAGTCATGAATTTATGTATTTGTATGTATTTTTAATTTTTTAATATTTATAATTTTGTAGAATCAAATTTAAGTCACTTTATTCGTTTACTAGTTTTTTCCAGCTCTGAATTATATTTTCATAATTATTTTTTAAATAAGCAAACTCCTATAGCACTTGACTGGCACAGTGTGCACTTTTAGCAGCAGTTATAAATCTCAGTTTTTCCCAAAATGTCACAAGGTAATGCGATGTCAGTGCAATGGCCACCATGGAGGCCAGTCTCAAGCAAAAGTCCTTACACTTTGGCATGTTCCTAGTGGTCCCCTGCCAAACCTCTCCGGCTGACTGATGATGGCTGACCAGAAAATGGCTAAAATACTTCAAGCTGAAGTCCTGCAGCCGTGGGAGCAACAACAGGAACAATGGACAGGACGAAAACCAAAAGCAATAAAGAGGGAAACAAATGAAATGGCGGCTACGCAGGCAGCGAAAATGTGTCCTGGAAATGACGGCGACTTTGTCTTCGCCGTGGGTGGTCAAAACAGACACAGACTCTGGCACAGGCATAAAAACAAAAACAAAAAACCAACACGCTTAGACGCACACACATTCAGATCCTGCGAGCGCATGAAACAATATACGTAATAACAATGGGAGACAACAAAGTGTGCATCAGGAAAAGCGAGCCATAAGGACGACATACACAAGCAAAAAATTCATTTCAATTTATTTCATGTTTATTTTCTTTAGTAAAAATGTTGCTTTATTAACTTGTAATCGATTTTAAAAATAGGATTTCCGATCAGAGCTAGAATGTGTCTTTTTATTGATTTGCTTACATTTTTCTTTGAATACTTGTTTGCTATATTTTAATCCTTAACTAAACATAAAACATAATATTGAGAGCCGCTGTGTCACCTTTAAAGCTTAAAAATATTATTTTTAATTTGTAAACGTTTATACCTAATTAAGATATTGTCACCTTTTTTTTCTCTGTGTAATTTTCTTAAGAGAAGAGAGGTAAAATAAATAGAAAGTGGACACAAAAAACAAATGGAGAGGAAGGAAAGACGAGAAGGCACAAATACATTTCAGAGCTACGACAATTTGAAGCATAAATAAAACTAAAAGACATCTGGCTTGTCTAATCTAAAACAAGAAATATTCTGAGGAAAGGGAAATCAGGAATTGTGGGTAAGGACAGATATCTGGGATATAATAGCAAATAAAGTTATATCTGAAAATTAATAAAATTATGAAGGTTACTAATTTGAACAAAAGCCAAAAGTAAATACATTTCCTAAGCAAAGCGTGAGATCATTTATAATAAGTTAAAAAACCATAAATTGGTTTCAATTTAGAGGATTCTTTTTTATTCTTAAAAATATTAGCTAAACATCCTCTTATAATCAATATATAAAATATTTATATTCTTAACATTTCTTTATATTTTTATAATGAATACAATACTCTTAAAATCGTGGCTGATCCCAAGCTAATTCGTTACAATGACAGATGATAATCACAGGCACTATCTGTTCCCATATACCACTCAAATTTGTCCCTGGCCGAGGACCTTTGGGCTCCGCAACAAATCAATCAAACTCTTTTGGGACACGATTTCCCCGGCAACAATAAGATCCGGACCCTCAACACAGTATTGGATAATATTGCCCATTTCGGGTCACAAAGGTGCCGAGGATAGCGAGAAAAGCGACAGGACAGGCGAAAAGGAGACGAGCGAAGAAAAATGGGAAGTGGCAGGCGGCTGACAGGGGAAAAGCGCAGAAAGAAGTGAGAATAACGACCGCCTGTGTGGGCGTCTGCACAAAAGGAAGAGCAATAAAAGGAGGCACACGGAGAAGAGGAGAACTGGCTACCGAGCGCCGAGGAGGGCCAGAAAAGAAATTAACAAAGTTGGCGCACAAAACAAAACGCAAACGCAAAATGCCAAGTGTGCGGTTATTAAATTTTGCAAGCAATTGACTTGACCAGCGGAAAACGGGGGTGGGCGCGGTCCGATAATCGATAAATGTTGTGGAAAATGTAGCGCTGGGAAATTGCTACACATGTTGCAGCTGATGGGGCGAAATTAACTGAAATTGAAACCGAAAACTGGAAGTGAAAGCGAATCTTAAAATGGAACAGACGTTGCGATTCAGCTTTCAATGTCAGTCGATTGGATGGGCGAGGTCAGGGCCCAGGAAAACATGAATATATTCAGACAATAAGTTTTCCAAGGCTGTGTTAGCTTGCTAACTGACGATTTTGGTACCATTATTATCTACATGGAAGCTTACATTGTATTTCTCATTATAGATATCCAACAGTTTCTTTATAAACACAAAAAAATTGTTATGTTTTTCAATTTTTACTCCTATTTCAATATATTTAAGCGGCTAGCAAAATGATTAATAATTGTTAATAGTAATTAAAGCAATTTTCAACCCACTTACATTGCTTTGAATAGTTGTCGGGTGTTGTTTTGTAGATTTTAAAGTTGTTGTTTTGGGCCTTCTGTGACAGACTTCGGGCACCGCTGCGTATGCGTAATATTTGTAGGTAGTAACTTTATCGTAATTGACACCGAAACAGTTTTTAGGTTTTAACCCAATTGACTAAGCACACAAGAGATAAATCGAAATCGGGGAGTTGCGTTGCTATAATTTTTTTCTTTCTTTTTTTTTAGCTGCTGTTGCTGTTAGCCGCACACACACACATGAGTCCACTCTCACGCACACGCATACATACGTCGAGATTTATGTAACACACAGCTGAGGGGAACGAAAAACCTTTACAAATTGGCCAAAAATACAAAGTTGTTTATGTTTTTTTTTTTGCTACAGTTTTTCTATGCTTTTACGGCAGCCATTTTGTGTTTTTATTTGTTTTTGTTTTTTCGGAGGAACGCGAGGTTTTTGGGCCTCTGTTTGTTTAGTTTCTTTTAGAACTCTGGGATTCTCTGTTTTGCTTTGTGTTTGTTGGCTGATTGAATCGGTTACACTTTTTGTTTGCCCAAACTTGCACGCTCAACTGTCCACGATGTACTGTGCTAACGGTATTTACGTCGCTCCGGCCAACAGAGAGCGAACAACATGGCCAACAGAGAGCAGAGAGAGAAAGTGCGGAAGATAGAGACAAAGAACTAACACCACCTCCTTCTATCCTGCTCTATGTGTTACTGTTTTAGTCTTTTAGTACAGAATTCTTAACAGCGCTAAGCATTTGTGTACATTTTATTAAAAAATGTATATTATTATTAATGCTTATATATTATAATTTGTATAATTAATAAACTATAAACTCATTTCGACTAGTTGGATATTTAATAATAATGTGAATAATATGAATTATTTTCGTTCTTTGCTATTATTTTGAATAAAATACCTTTATTTCCTTTAAATTCACCCCATAACATAAATAATTTATATTACTAATTTACAAAATCTAATTTCATTTCGTTATTTATTACTTTATTTATAGCTTTGTTTACGTTTCTAACTTTCTCCCATTTCCGTTTCCGCCGCTTACAGTCCGAGTCCAAAAGTGTTGCCTACCGTTAGGCTGCTTGCTGCTGTTGCTAACAGCAGGCGCCGGCTGTAAACTTCAGAAATCTACAAACGATTGTTGTTGTTGATAAACTTTCACTATCACGATTCTATATGTATGCAGCATAAATTGAAGGCTCTCTCTCTCTCTCTCTCTCTTCTCTTTGTTTCTTTCCGTCTCACTCCGTGAACTTGCCAAATGCGCACGCCCCAAGAGCGGGACCTTTGTTGTTGTTTACGGGCGATGGCAGGCCTTTTCGGCCACTTGGGGGCTTGTTTTCGGTTTTCAATGTTAAGTGCGTAGGAGACGCCACGAGTGAGACTGACGGAGAGGGAGGGCAAGGCAGCGGAAAAGGGAGAGAGCGAGGGAGCCACGGAGCAACGGGGCGAATGCGCAACGACGGCGATAAGGACCACAGACAGAGGGAAGTAGCGGCAAGAGGAGGCCCAAAAGCCGTGTGTAGCTAAGCGTTGTCAACCTGGCTATTTTCACGTTGTCAAATTGAACAATATGACAATCAATAACATTTTTTATTTCTCTCAAATCATATTTATATCTTGCTAAACTGATTTAAACCGTAACTGCAAGTTAACTACTAAAAATTTGGCTTGCAAAGGACACTCTGGTAGTTGTAAACAGTTGTTTGTTGGTCCTGCCTCCCTCTGAACCCCATCTATCCCTCCCAGCCTTCGGATTCGGATGCGGTTTCAATTTCACTTTCATTAAAGTGCGTGGGCAGCGCAGTAGCAGCTCAGCAGCGACAGGCTGACTGCTACAGCACCCAAACGCAAAGGCAAAGCGCATTGAGCATGTGTGCGTTACGTAACGCGCGTTCTGTTGCTGTTTATGATTGAGCTCCCGCTCGTCGTTTTCGCATTGCTGTATTTACCCATTAATTTGTGTGGTTGCCAATGCTGAGGCCGTTGTTGTTGTTGTTGCTGGTGGCTTTGCCATTGCCTCTGGCTTGTTAGTCGGCGCGTGGCAAAATTGCGGCCACGTTAATTGAAAACAGTTGTTAGTTGTTGTTTCCATCGAAATCCTCGAAATCCAGAAATTGGTTTTCCCTTGAGTCCTTTCTGGGAAGCTAGATAGCGTTTAGCTTTATCGCAAAAGATGTGCATGAAAGTGCAGCTAATAGATTTTTCAGGAAATCAAAACCCTGCACTTAAAAAAAACTTTAATTTTATTAAGGACTCTTAAAAAAAAGACTGAAATTAAGATAGCTTCCGCAGGAAAATGTACACAATGTTCAGGTCCAATTCATTGGTCAGGGGACGCCTGTAAGTATGCAGCGAATTGCTTTCGCCGCTATGCGTTTGCCAGCCACTCGTGCGTATACACAACGTACTTTTCACGGAAAAGCGGATGGGGCGATGAAAGCCGCCCGCCCATTACACACACCAGCGAGCAAACAAACAAACATTGAAACATTCAAACATTTTGTGTCAATCTGTCAGTCACTCAGGCAGCGCGAGTCCTTCACTCGGCGTTTGAACACTTTTAAAGGTTGCCCGACGCCGATAAACAGGAATCGATAAAGGCTAACGGGGCGCGAGAGGTTTATTCTATATATGTACATATATACATATGTTCATTGTACTTATACAGATTTACATATACACAGAAAAATATTTATTTATTTCGAAATTGTTAAATTTATTTTTAATGATAATTTATAAAAATTAAACTTAATGCTTGCTGTCTATAAAAAAACCGAAATTGGCTTCTGGTTGTTGGTCAATTATTTTCTGCTAGTGTAACCCCCTTCAGCAGTCCTCTTCCTGGCGATGAGTACTGCTTATCAACGGTCACATAGGAAATACAATACAAAAAGGATACAATGAAGATGAGGATGTGCCGCGACTCAACAAAGGAAAAGCGGGCTGGGCGGGGGCGGCGTTACGGACGCAAGCACATACATATCTGTTACGCAGAGAGCGTGTGCGGCGTTAACGCGATAAACGTAAATCAATAAACGCACAGAACGGAAATTATCAACACCTGTAAAAGATAATTGACGCGAAATTAAATTATATGTTGCCACAGCATGTGGCAATAATGTCGATCTCATTAAAAAAGAATCACCCACAGCCGTTAATAGAGATTTTAAAACAGCAAACATGAGTTAACACAAAGGATTACGATTTAAATTTAAAGTTTTTTATTGTTAATCAGAATTTAAATAGTCAAGATTAATAAAAGTGAGATGATTCTTTATCAGCCTTTTCCATTTCATGACTATGCACTTATTTAATAAATATTATTAATTCCTAACAAAAGATTTTAGATTGAATTCCTAGACGATGCCTATTAATTTGTAATTACACCTTTACGAAATGAATTGCCTTTCCTAACAAACTCTTACATTAATGTTGTATGCTCTCGGAACAAGATCCTCTGATTTCCAGCAAACTGCAGTTTAGCTTAGTAGAAGATGAGCCCGCGTATCCTTGTTACTGTTCTTATTTGCGCAAAAATGGTTACAAGGACAACCCGATTATGAGAATATCTATAAACGACTGTGTGGGCTGGGTTGGGTCTGCTAACATTTGACCTTACTGGGCTCACAATCAGCTTGGGTTACGGGCATAACGGGGAGGATGAGGATGTTGCCGGGAGAATGGGCAGACAAAGCGTTGACAATGCCCTAAACAAAAGAAACGCAAAACAGACGAGCAGATAATGGACGTGACGATAGTGGGAAGGAAGTGCGGGGGAACCGCGAGCAATGGCAAAATGTATTTACATAGCTTATATGGTCGGGATAAGCTCCATTGTTTTATGCATGCAAACAAAAACAATCCGAGGGTTTGCGGACGAGCATCCAAGGAACTCGAGCGTCGCTACCACACTAAAGCGCTTTTCCTGGTTATAGTTTAGCTCTCACTGATGGAATTTAAAATAGGAAAATTGTTGCATTTAATGAATTGCTATTCCTATTTAATATGTATTTAATTTAATCATATGTAGATCGACCTTTAAATATTTTTCTAACCAATTTATATCAAGCCCAATTAAAAGGCATTAAAATCTTCACTTAATTGGAATTTATATCGTTGCTAATCTATTTCTAAAATCAGTAAATTTATCCCACAAAACTATATTGCTTCTCGACAATTTCCCTGATTGTATTTAAATAATTTTAATTTGTTGGTTCGCTTATTTTTCGTTGGACTAATACAAAATGAACTGTTGTTTTTTTATCGCTTCACATAAAATTCAACTAAATTAAAAGTTACAGAACTAACATTAGGATGCGGCGGCAGATGGTGCAATCGAGGAGCCTTGGCCCTACTACAGTTCCGTATGGGCGTAGTCGTCGTGTGTGCTCTTCTCTTTGGGCACTATGAACAGACCTTCCGCCGTGGTCCAACGCGTTCCGTGTTGCGGCTTGTGAACGCCCACAATTTCCATTTGGCCGGAGATGGGTCTGCCGTAGGAGCGGCCCGACATGGCCAAGTACAGGCCCGTGTCGATGTGACGCAGTCGAACATGGGCGTCCCGCATCCAGCTGTTGTTGGAGCACACCACCTCCCAATGGTCACCAGTATCACCGTGGCCGTCAGTGCCATAGGCGGACACCTCCTGTTCGCCGGAGAGCGGCGAGGAAAAGTGATGCGAGTGCAGGTTCTTCTTGGTGGTCAGGTGCTCCAGTCGCACGGTGGAGCCGCAGGCAATGGGCTCTCCCCGCTCACACTGCTCACCGGTCTGAGCCTTGACAACCCAATGGCTGTTCACATCCTCTTTCTGCTCCACGCCCGTCACCGACTGCTGGCCGGATCCTGAACCGTATTTGACATCGTGTGAGTGCAGACGGAAGGCATAATCAGAGTTCAGGAGCTTCAGTATGGAGCCGCAGGTGACCACGTTGGTTTGTGTGGCTGACGCCGGCGTATGAAAGATGGTAAATCGAGATTAACACCAATACTGAACAATTACAAATCGAACGGGGAGGCGGAAAGAGCGGCGTGGCCAATCACAGAAGACCACATAGCCGCGTCTCTTCCTGGGATCCAACTTACCGGCTCCGCTGGAAATGCTGCTGACAAGTGCCAGTCCGGCCAGGAGTAGCGCGTGCTGCATGGCGTCCGTTGTGATTAATCTGCCCGTGTATTCAGAGCTTAAGTAAGCCTTTAAGTGCCGGTTATCTGAGTTAATTCAGCATTTAACACGCAAACAAATGGATTTTGTGACAGCTCAGTGAACGGGTAGCAGTGTGACCAAAGGCCGGGATATTCACATACCGCAGTTTCAAAAAATAAATACCAAACATTTACTCTTGGTTAAGGGTATGCCATTTATTTATTATAATTTTGTATTTAATTTATTTAAAATGCACAAATGTAAATAATAAAACAAAAAAAATTTCATATAGTTTGTACAGCCAAATTATGTTAAAATGTGTATGTTTCCATTTAATTTTACACTCTTTACTCATAAGAAATTGTACATTTTCATATTATTTTACATTTTAAACAAGAAAATAAATAAATAATAATTAAAAAAATAATAAATCCATGATAAGTTTAAGTAAATATTATTTTTATTTATGGTTTAAATAGCTTTAATTCAAATTTAAGTAAATTTGACAAATGCTATTCAATAATCAATTTATTTAATTTTTTTTTTTGACTGAAGTCATATATGTTTTCCAAAGCGTTTTTTATCTTTATTTATATATGAAAATTTAAATTATAATTAAAATTGCAATTATAAATTTATCTTCGACAATCTGTTCTGGATCTGCAATGTCAATTGGCGGAAACGGCCTTTAATTTCTTGAATAGATAATTTTTGGCTAGAAAAACGAGCATCCGGCCGATGTTTTGGAGGATTTCAACTACCTTTTCCATTTTTTATTGCGAAATTTGGCTAAAAGACATTAATTTATATATTTTCCGATTTGGTTTTAAAATCTGAAATAATTATAAGATCTTGATATACATTTTTTCAATTTAGCAGATTTTCTTAAGATTAAGGTGTTAAGTTTACACAAAAAATTTAAATTTAGTATGCAAATTCATGAACCAAAATAATTTAAACCAAAATAAAAAATCAAAATAGCTTAGAAATACTTTCTTAAATTACATAAACTATTGAATTTCTTCAAATTCTTTATATATTTTTAACTTATAGATCCTTAAACAAAAGTTTCCCAATGCAATTCACTTTGCTTATACCTTTCCAGTTGCAGTGCGCTCTTTCTTCCTCTCTTCGGGCTCTCTCTGGCTCTGCGATCGAAATATTGGAGCAGCACCCAAAGTCGCCAACAGAAAGCAGCTGAAGAGAAAAAAAAAAACGAGCAAAAAACCAGACGACCTCGACCAAAGCTGTCGCAAAAAACAAAAGAAATAAAAGCATGCAAATTAAAGTCCAACATATGCAGCGCGAAAAGGAGTAAATTAACAGAAGGAAAGCAGGGTACAAATCGATAATGAGAGCTAATTGATAGATAAGTGTAGAAAACTGGCTTATCTTTCACTTTCTTAAAAGTAGAAAGAATAAAAAATTTGATTAAATAAATTATTTTATTCGTAGATTATATTTATAAAAAAAAAAAAAATGTTTCTAAATAAACTTTAAATCCCAGGATATAAAAACCTTATTGCATTGGCCAATGCGCAATTATTTTTAGGACCCGCTACCAGCTTTGTTAACCGTTACCACTCACCATTCCAAAAACAAGTAAAAAACAGGCAACAGCGGTCCAAGTAAAAAATATAAACAACAAAAACAAGCTTTTGCGCTCATAAAAATTCACTTCCAGCGACAGCGCAGTCGGACCGCAGCTGGCAGCGGGCCACTTCCAATGGGGCAAAAACGAAAGACTTCAATTCAGTTTGGCGCAGACAACAAACTCGAAAAGAGCTACCGCGGACAGCAGCGAAAGAAACCGAGGCGGAGAGAGAAACGTCTTACAAAACGGTACGTGCGCGCATGCGTGTGCGAGTGAGTGTGTCTGTGTGTTAGCGAGTGCCAGTGTGTGCGGCCAAAAGTTTAGTGCAGCAGCAACAACAACCATATTACCACCAACACACGGCCAACACCAGCCAGCAAAAGAGAAAAATTTAATAAAAAGAAATCAAATGCGAAATACTCGCACGAAGTTTAATTTGAAAATCAGTGGGCCACGCAGGCGAAAATAAGAAAAGCAGAGAGAGAGAAGCTTCCAGCTGGCCAAAATTATGCAGAATCGCTGGCCAAAAGCCTTGTTCGAGTGAAAAGTGTCGCCATTCGGAATTCCTCTGTTCTTTTTATAGCCATCTTAACCGGAGCAACATTCACCTGGGCCAACTCTCTCACTCTCGCTATCTGTGAGACACAATCGCGCTGATTCGTTGGCCTTTTCTTTTGTGCCATTTCATCGCCGTCATCCGATCGTCAGCTCTAACGAACGGTACAATTTTCTTGCCATACATCTATGTATCTGCATGTGAAAGTTACGATGAATCTCTTTCTATTTCGTTGGCAGCAGCAGCAGCAGCAGCTTCTTGCTTTTCTTTTGAGCCACTTCTGCTGCTAACGGGTTTTTGGCTGGTTCGTTGGCAACACTTTTGCTTTTACTATACCATAATACCTGCCACCCTGAATAAGCTGCAGCGGATCTGGCTATTTAGCATTTCGAAGCTGGAAACAATTTGCGTTGTTTGCGGAGCTCAAACCCGTTCGCCGAAATATATCAACACACCCAAAAAACCAGGCAACTTGTTCTATAAATTATAAAATTAAATTAGCAACCCAAGGCAAGTTGGGCCGCTAGCCGAGTCTCAAGATTTTCTTGGCATTTAGCACGCGTTGAGTGGGGTTTTATTTAGATTTTGTTAGGGGAAGCTTTCACAGGGAACCGTTTCCAATGACAAAAGTCACCTGGATCATCTTCATTTTGCCCAAGCCAACCAGTCATCCGCTTGGCATTTTCCATCAGATTCACTGAGACGCCTCCACGACGAGATTCAGCCTCAGTCTGAGCTGTTTAACCAAACCCCTCTGTGTCTCGAGGCAGCCTCGCTTCTCTCCGATTCTTCAGCTGCTCATTTAAATTTTGCTCACAATTTGTGAGTGGCTGGCAGCCAAATAACAAAACCTCTGCAAATAGTCAGTATTTATTTATTTTCTCTCTCCATATAGCAAATGCCTCCTAACTGTTGTTTGGGGCATAAAATTAATGTAAATGCAAAAGAGTAAATAAACATATAGATTTTACCAGAGTCCCTCTATAGTTTCCTGAACTTACCATGTATGTATGTTAATTCATTAAATATGACAACTCATCGGTGGTTGGATAAGTCCTTCGGTAACCGGTATACAGTCATCAATGAAAGCCCAAATTAAAACCCCAACAAAAGACAAATCATTCTCAGATCCCAAACCAAAGAAGAAGAAACGGAATAACACAGAAAATGAAGTGTCAGTTCCGATTCAACCTTACGTAAAAACCAAACATTAAGCTGGACTGTGACTCATTTCGCATAATTAAACTGCTTCGATTCAATTTTAAATTATTGATGGTTTGTCTCATGTAACACTAATGAAATTATTTAACCGCATATTTCATGAAACCACTCGAAAACAATCAAATTTTCTGCAATTGAATGCCTTTTAATTGGTTTTACCAAAGATTTTGTGAGTCACTCAATTTGGTTGCACTTTTGGCCCAAAAAGGTTTATATATATATTTAAAGGCACAATCATACAACGGTAAAACGAGTTAACAGGCAAACAAAAATTAAATAAAAAGGTAGAACTTCAAAAAAATGAGTTGGCATCAAGTTAAGGAGCCTCTTCAGATTACAAAAGGAAGCAAAATGAGGTTACTGCTTGACGCTGATAAAGATACAAATGTGAATAATAAATCTGGAAAAGGTTTTTCACTTTAATAAGGTTAAATTTAAATAGATGAAAATGTATTTTTTTGTATTTATTTCTATGTGTTTTAATTATAAATTAGAATTATAAATCTAGCTATGTAAAGTAGGGTTTCTCACACAGAGATGTCTTTTCCTTTTCCATATAAATTATCCAAATTAATTATCAGTTTCATGTTAATTACATTTTGGTTTCTATATCAACACCTTATATCTCAAAGGTAGAAATATCTGTACAATTTGAATGGATGATGCAAACTCTTCCAAGCTTCATAACTTAACACTGCCAAAGCTTAGAGTTGGGCGCAGCCTCCACATGTATTGCCGTAGATCGATCGATGGACATGAATCACGCAACTCCATATGATACTGGTATTCCTGCAATCGGATTGCTGCTGGCAACCTTCAAGCAATTGTAGCTCTCCGCTGTGGCAAGCATAAATCAAGCGCTTAAATGGCCAATCCCACTGACCAGTGACCAGTGCGCATTGAACCCACACCCATGGATATCCGCGTCCGTGTGTCTCCCCCCCTCGCACCGCTAAGCCAAAACTTGCCCCATCTCGGCCATGTCACCATTGTAGTACTCGTAGCTCGTTCCGGCTTGGTTCGCCTGCAATTTTTCACTTAATGCCTGCAACTAAACTCCTATCCGCGCATATTTCTTGGCCACAGCTCGATTGGTTTTCCTGAAGTCCACCGAAAACTGGTTGTCCGGCAATCGGCAGTCGGCAGCTGGTCGGCGTGGCCGGTTCGATTGCCGCCGCGTTCCCGTTTTGACTACTAGTTGGCTCAAGTTAAGTGTAGCAATCAATTTCTGCGCCAGCCCAAGCAGCAACAACGGCTGCAGCCCCAACTTGTATCTGTATCTGTATCGGCATCGCATAGATTGTGTTCGCTTATTTCTATAACATTTTATTTAACAAGTATTTGACTTTCACTTTTTTTTCCTGCCTGTCTTTCTGACTGGCGGTCGGTGGAGCGCAGGTTTTAATTGTTCGCCTTCTTTGGCGGCGCTGTCTTAGCACCTAAACCCAAACAATCAGTCGGATATATGTGTTTATAAATACACAGAAAGAAATATAAGCCAATTTTAGGGAGTTTGATTTCCTATTTAATTAACTACAATCAATAAAGAAAACATTAAGAAAGCTGTATCTATTTTTATTGAATGTAAAAAATATTCAATACCGAAATACAACAAAAGAAATATCTACGATTGCTCCTTGAAAACTAAACTGATATTTTCCTATTTCTCGCTTTGCAACTGCCAAAAGCTGACCACTTTTTGTAATATTTTTTGTCCATGTATCTTTTGGTTTGTGCAGCATTTTTGTCCATTATGCTCCGTCCCAATAGCCGTTCACTTCGCCTCCATTCCACCACCTCCTGCCTCAGTTTCCCTCGCCAGGCGCTAATGTGATTATTACAACAGACAGAAATTATTAAATCGCCCAACGCCTGCAGCTGTGTGGTGTCCCATTGTCTGTTTGTGAGCTCGGCTCCACCACATGCCGCTCCAGCGAGACCTCTGGCCCGCCCGCTCCAGTTTGCCTTCCTGTCCAACCGGTTGGCTATCGGAGATCTATAACAGAATATATATAGGAATATGTTCGTATCTGCGACTCCGCCAAGTCAATTGCAGAGTCGTAATCCTTTTCGGGCTCGATCTTTCTGGCCCCTCGGCGTTGATTGAAAGCGTCGACATGAATGTTTAATTTGTTTTTTTATTTTTGTGTCTTTTTCTTCAAAAGACTCGAATTTTCTTCCACTTAGGTCATATTTGGTATGGCAAGCACGTTCTTTGTGTGGGTAAAAGTACTCCAATGTTGAGGCTGGCTAAGGTTAAATGAGTTCAACTGAGTGGGGATTTACAAAGTTCCTTCGGAAGATCGTAGAGTTTAGACCTTGCATTTTCTGATTTTATAGCTATATTTCGTATTAAAATTCATTTAACTAAACTACAAATATTCTTACAAACTTGTTATTGTGCATAAACTTTAAAATTGTTAAGGACTAGGTACTGAAAATTGCAAATTTTTAAATTAATTGAACATAAAATTAAGCTTTTTGCTAAATGTTTAACTAAATGATTTCAGTTTTATAAACCAATTAATCTTGCAAGCCCGATACATCAGTCTTGATATACCAAACAAGTTCATTAACAGCAAGATTTGAGGGATTTAAAAATAAATTAATTTCTCAAAAAGCAGACATTTAAGAGCTTCTGCATTTATTTTTCAAATTTCTTGCCAATCAACTGAAAGCTGAAAATATTATGGCGCATTTAGCACAAGTCCAAGTTCAACTGGTGTTTGAGTACCATTATTCTAGGGGACATTTGACATTTAACCGAGCCGCGTTTCAAGTCAATGGCAGTGGCCAAGTTAATCGCTTTGCGCCGTCTTCTGTCCAATGGGTTGCTCAATTGCATGTATTTCCCATATCAAATTGATTTCGCATTTTGAGTTGCCAAAGAGTTAAAGACCAAACTGGTTTCTATTGGGGCTTGAGAAACAAGTGAGGAGATGACTTAACGAGTAGATAATATATGTTAAAGTGGTTATTAAATCAATTTCAACGACATAATCAGGCATAAATAAGCTGGAAAAAGAGAGTGACACAGCCAGAGGAACTTTCAGGGCAAAAAAGAAATGCAGGAATGCATGTGGGAACGACCGTGACAGGACTCGAACCTGCAATCTTCGGATTCGAAGTCCGACGCCTTATCCTTTAGGCCACACGGTCTGGTTGAAACGTCACGTTCGTTCCTGCCCCATAAAGCCCGAAACAGGCCCACTCCAAAGGACAGGCCGACGCGAAAGCATCCTGCCACTCCTCTGAAAATGTGTGCTTGAAAGCCACCCTTACCCTCCATTAAGCTCTAAAATTGTGCGTCACTTTCTTATATGTGTGGGAGGAGTCCTTGTCCATTTGGGGTGGTTCATCCTATGCCACAATGACCGCCTTGTGCGCAGAATCCGCCACAAGGGGAGCCATATGTATATTCAACCCACAGCATCCTTATGGATGGGTCAGCTGTTACCCAGCTGCTTGGTGGGATGCAAATCTGAGAGCTTTCTCTAGACTTTAAATTATATTTTTTTCCAACCAAAACTTTCTTTTATAATTTTTCAATTGTTAAAAAATTCCTTTAAATTTTTAATATCTCGTTCAGAGACACTAAGATTATCATTAATTTGAGACTTTTATGGGCAGGAAATATCTATTCTATGATATAATATGTTTCATACTCAAATCAGAATTCATTTCAAATTTATATAGAAATAACTTATTTTAGATTTTACTATTTTCAATCCCCAATAGCTTTGGATTAGCCTTCATTTCCAGTCTGTATCAGTGTTTTGTTATAAACCAACGACACCAGTTTAAAGGTTTCAAAATTCCTGTTTCCTGTATATATTGTCAATAAATTTCCGTCAGACCCCATCTAATACGCCATGCAAAAGGCTGTGAGTCCCCAATTGTTGGCACAAAGCCCACAGCAGGAAACCTTTAATGTCACCCAGGTGAGCAGCTCCGCATTGGCCAGCAATCGGGGTGTTCAACTACCGCCGCTGATGTCCAAGGGACACATCCGGCCGGACCATTTGGCCAACGTTCGGTTCCGGCTGGTGGAGGTCGATGCACAGCCGCTCAGTGATCCACAGTTCAATGCGTTGATCAAGCGGCTAGTCCAGTGCTTCATGTCTGAGGTGGAGATCACCAAGCGGCTGCGCAAGTTATCCTCACGGAGATCAGCGAACAGGCAGCTCATTCAGCACATGGAGGTCCTCCGCCGAAACTACGAGGCCGAGAGATCTGGCCTGGTTGTGCAGCTTAGCCGGGACAGCCGGTTCTCTCCGCTTATGCCGCAGTATGAGACAAAAGCATCGGGCAGGTCCTGCGAGATCCGGAAAAGCATGTCACTGGAGGTCATTTCGAGAAGCAGCGAAGTGCCAGAAAGTACTACAGCAGATGAGGATGCTTGCACCAGCAGGCACCGCCAGAGTGGTGGATTCCAGCCAATTATCTGCAATCGTATAGAAACACCTGCGGGTCTGACCAAGAGGCTACGGGAAAAGCTCTACACACTGCAGGAAATAGCCAAGTACCGGACTGAATCCTCCACAAGTGATGATGGGATAAAGTCAAGTTCGTCCGACTTATTCTATGATACGGAGAACTTTTAGGAATGTATTTCAATAGTTTGGGGTTGGCTTTTCCTCATCATCACTAACTATAATGAAGTTTTTTTGACAATATAAAAAAAAAACCTTAGAGATATTTGTTTCTTTTGTTTAAGAATACATTTTAATAGGAATTTCAGCTCTATTTGTAATTTATAAATAATGTTCCATAGTCTCTGCTTGATGTTGGCTTACCAAATACGTTTCTTGTAATATCCCATAACTTCTACCATCGCCCGGCAGCAATTCCGATCGGAATACCATCTTCAATTCGCCTCATAATCATAAATATTGCACTCGGACCGGAATCTGGCACAAGGCCCTCATTGGCAGAACAATACGTGCAGGGCTGGCTGGCTGGCAACTGCAACTTCAGCTCCAACTGCAAGTCAAACGAGTAATCGTACTTAATTACCATAAAGCAGAAGAAGCCCCATCGGCGGCCACATCGGTTTCAGTTCCGTGCCACATGTGGAACGACTGAGGCGTGTCCATGCTCCGCCCCGAAAGCCAAGTCTTGAGTTGCGCATGAAACTTACGTGGATCCAGCTAACTCCATGCCGAACATTTCCCAAGTGAAAGTGAAAAGCTGATGCGAAAAATCATGGCCAGAGAGATGCTAATTTAATTGCTGAGATGCCCAAACGATGACTCATTAAACGCAATGGAACCTAGAGTTTTCTTGAAAAGATTTAGCCAAGAAAGGAATTTAATTTAGAGAAGGTTGTGGTTTATTGAATGTTCAAAACGGTTAAAATATGGCTAGCTCTTGTGGGAATCTTATAAATATATATGGTATTGTAGTTTCGGTGTTCTTCTCAAGGTTCAACTAGGGGCAACCTGAACCTAAACCGGTCCCAGGGAGAAGTCAAAGGACGCTTGTCCTTGGGAGCCCGTTTCCATGCCCATAAATTGCGTGTCCATTAAAACCGGCTTATCGAACCATCACCGAACCAGCCTCAATTACACTCTCTCAACTCTCCTCCATCTCCATCTCTTTTGCAGCCGAACATTTGCATTCCACTCCAAGACTGGGGGCTAGCACCAACCGTGGGAGATGTCTGCGATGCGGCATCGCCCGATGGCCCCACCGGGGCCCGGAGCCGGAGCAGGTACCGCCGGTGAACACGGCGACAGCGATGACAATAACTTCACCGACGACGAGAGTTCGCCTCTGACTCACGACATCTATGGCGGCAGGTAGGTCTATACCCTCTCACCCACTGCCACCCCTGGGTTCCAGCGCCAGCTCTTTGGCCAAAAAGTTCGTCAAAAATTTATGCAAATCGTGGCTAGATGATGGCTAACTAACTACCGCGGAATGGCAGCCGGAACCGAACTGTCTCAGCCAAGACAGCTGTAATTAAGCCCGCTTCGGCCGAGATTGCTTCACAGTCACTTTCAATTCAGTGCAGGGCGGAGTCGGAAATGCCGGAAGTCAAGATCATCTAGTCGAGCGAACAGGCACAAAGATCACTGGTCTGTGAGCTGATTTATATCGGATTACTGCTAGGGGGGAACTGATCTATATTGGAATGAACTTTGAATCCAAAATAATAGCATAATTTAATTAATAAATAATTTATACATTTTCCAGCCAACGCACCATACAAGAAACTAAAGGATGGGATGTATTCAGAGATCCGCCGATAAAGATCGAAACTGGATCGACGGCGAATCAGGAGTGCCTAGAATTAACCATCAAAATCCTCAAGATCTTCGCTTATGCGATTACTTTTATCATAGTTTTAACCGGTGGCGTTATAGCCAAGGGCACAATGCTCTTTATGACCTCGCAAGTGCGCAAGGATAAGAAAATGGAGTACTGCAATAAGGACTTGGTAAGATCCGGTTATCCGTAAGAAAAATAATCTCTCAAGGTTTCTAATTTATTTTATTTTTCTTTTATTTCTTGCAGGGTCGCGATAAAAGCTTTGTGGTGCGACTGCCGGAGGAGGAGCGCGTGGCCTGGATCTGGGCTCTGCTGATAGTCTATGCCCTGCCGGAGATTGGAGCCCTGATACGATCCGCCCGCATCTGCTTTTTTAAGACCTTCAAGGTGCCCAAGACGGGGCACTTTCTGTTCGTCTGGCTAATGGAGAGCCTGAGTGCCGTGGGCACAGCGCTGCTGATGTTTGTGGTCCTGCCACAAATTGATGCAATCCAAGGCGCCATGCTGACCAACTGCCTGTGCGTGATACCGGGCATCTTTGGCCTTTTGTCGCGCACCTCCAAGGAGGGCAAGCGATTCGTGAAGGTAATCATCGATCTGGCGGCAGTGGCTGCCCAAGTGACCGGTTTGGTTATCTGGCCGCTGCTAGAGAACCGCCGCGAGCTCTGGGTCATTCCCGTGGCCTGTGTTATGATCTCGTGCGGCTGGTGGGAGAACTATGTGTCCCCCCAGTCACCGCTGGGTCTGGTGCGAGCTCTGGGGCGCATCAAGGAGGAGATGAAGTACACCCGCTACTTCTGCCACATATTCCTATCGATCTGGAAGATTCTGCTCTTCTTCACCGTCACTCTGATGATCTATTGGGCGCAGGGCGAGGAGCCTGGCAATCTGTTCTCCATGTACGGCGATGCCTTTGGACCGCACAAGATTATCGTTTACGAGCTGCCAGCGGGACTTGGGGGTGTGCTGCCCGATACTTTGGAATCGGCCAATATAGACACTGTGGATGTGGACGCCGCCTACAACACGGTGGTGTATGTGCTGCTGCTGCAGATCTTTGGCGCCTACTTGTGCTACATCTTTGGCAAATTCGCCTGCAAGATCCTCATCCAGGGATTCAGTTATGCCTTCCCAGTGAGTCTAACCGTGCCCCTGTCCGTTTCGTTCCTGATCGCCGCCTGTGGCATCCGGATTGATGATCCCTGCTTCTTCCACGACACCATTCCGGACTACCTGTTCTTCACGAGCCCCTCGAACTTCCGGTTCAACAACTTTGTGACCGAGCAAATGGCCTGGGCCTGGATCCTGTGGCTCCTGAGCCAGACCTGGATAGCCCTGCATATCTGGACACCCAAGTGCGAACGTCTGGCCACCACCGAGAAGCTGTTCGTGAGGCCCATGTACTCCTCCTTGCTCATTGATCAGTCGATGGCCCTCAACAGAAGGCGGGACGATCAGGCAGATGTGAAAACAGAGGTGTGAAAGTGATTTATAAATTAAATTATAAAATAAAACAATGTTCTCAAATATAATGTAACTTTGCAGGATCTTTCAGAGATCGAGAAGGAAAAAGGCGATGAATATTACGAGACCATCTCGGTGCACACAGATCGCTCCTCGGCACCCAACAAGCCCTCCATTAAGTCCTCTGACAATATCACTAGGATCTACTCTTGCGCCACCATGTGGCATGAGACCAAGGACGAGATGATTGAATTCTTGAAGAGCATCATGCGAATGGACGAGGATCAATGTGCCCGTCGTGTGGCGCAAAAGTATCTGCGTGTCCTGGATCCCGACTACTATGAATTCGAAAGTAAGCATTTTTAAGGAAGGATTTTTAGCTAAATGCGAATAACAAATATTTATATGTGCAGCTCACATCTTCTTCGACGACGCCTTCGAAATTTCCGACCACAGCGATGATGATATCCAGTGCAATCGGTTCGTCAAACTCCTGATAGCCACCATGGACGAGGCCGCCTCTGAGATCCACCAGACCACGATCAGGCTGCGGCCGCCCAAGAAGTATCCCACTCCCTATGGCGGTCGTCTGGTGTGGACCCTTCCTGGCAAAACCAAGTTTATCACTCATTTGAAGGACAAGGATCGCATTCGTCACAGGAAACGCTGGTCGCAGGTGATGTACATGTACTATCTGCTGGGTCATCGCCTCATGGAGCTGCCCATTTCGGTGGACCGCAAGGATGCCATAGCGGAGAACACCTACCTTTTGACCCTGGATGGAGACATTGACTTCAAGCCAAATGCAGTGACGCTTCTGGTGGATCTGATGAAGAAGAACAAGAATCTGGGCGCCGCCTGCGGACGCATCCATCCCGTGGGCTCGGGGCCCATGGTGTGGTACCAATTGTTCGAGTACGCCATTGGTCATTGGCTGCAGAAGGCCACGGAGCACATGATTGGATGTGTGCTCTGTTCACCCGGATGCTTCTCCCTGTTCAGAGGCAAGGCCCTAATGGACGACAATGTGATGAAGAAGTACACCACCCGATCGGATGAGGCGCGTCACTATGTGCAGTACGATCAGGGCGAGGACCGTTGGCTCTGCACGCTGCTCCTCCAGAGGGGCTATCGTGTGGAGTATTCGGCTGCCAGCGATGCTTATACCCACTGTCCCGAGGGCTTCAACGAGTTCTACAATCAGCGAAGGAGATGGGTGCCCTCGACCATAGCCAATATCATGGATCTCCTGGCAGATGCGAAGCGCACGATTAAGATAAACGACAACATCTCCCTGCTGTACATCTTCTACCAGATGATGTTGATGGGCGGCACTATTCTGGGACCGGGCACCATTTTCCTTATGTTGGTGGGTGCCTTTGTGGCTGCCTTCCGCATTGACAACTGGACCTCCTTCCACTACAACATCGTGCCCATTCTGGCCTTCATGTTTATATGCTTCACCTGCAAATCGAATATCCAACTGTTTGTGGCCCAAGTCCTGTCCACGGCCTATGCCCTGATTATGATGGCCGTGATAGTGGGTACGGCTCTGCAGTTGGGCGAGGATGGAATCGGGTCTCCCTCGGCCATTTTCCTGATATCCATGGTGGGGTCATTCTTCATAGCCGCATGTTTGCATCCGCAAGAATTCTGGTGCATAACATGCGGCCTTATCTACCTGCTATCCATCCCATCTATGTACCTGCTGCTCATCCTGTACTCGATCATCAACCTGAACGTTGTCTCCTGGGGCACACGCGAGGTGGTGGCCAAGAAGACGAAGAAGGAACTGGAGGCGGAGAAAAAGGCCGCCGAGGAGGCTAAGAAGCGCGTCAAGCAGAAGAGCATGCTTAGCTTCCTGCAGAGCGGAATTGGCGATAATGGCGACGAGGAGGGTTCCGTGGAATTCTCACTTGCCGGTTTATTCCGCTGCATTTTCTGCACCCACGGCAAAACCTCCGACGAGAAGCAGCAGCTGACCACCATTGCCGAATCTTTGGACACAATTAAGCAACGGATGGACACCATTGAGAGTGCTGTGGATCCCCACGGGCATCATGCCTCGCGACATGGCCGAAGGAGAACCACCTCCAGTGGCTCCAAGGATCACCATCTACTCACTTCGGTGGCAGAGAAGTCGGGCGACGAGACTGACGTCTCGGATTCGGATACCTCAGCGGAGCCGAAGCAGGAGAGAGATTTCCTCACGAATCCGTACTGGATCGAGGACCCAGATGTGCGCAAGGGTGAGGTGGACTTCCTGTCCAGCACGGAGATACAGTTCTGGAAGGATCTCATCGACCAGTACCTCTATCCCATCGACAATGATCCCGTGGAGCAGGTGAGATGCGAATTATGTTTTTTTTTTTTATCGACTTTTTTAAAAACATTTTGTGTGCTTGAATTTAATTTAAAGTTATTCATATGTAGGCAAAAGTTCTCTTTCATATTGTTAGAGTATTCCGTGTCCGATATTTAATAATTTTAATTAATTTAATCTTTATAAAAATTAATCTTTAGGCTTTATTGTCTAAAAATTCAAAGAACTTTAAACTGGCCTTAAGTCAGCATTTAGAAACCTGAATAATATTTCACGTATAATAAAAAATCATAATAAAAGTGAGCTTAAAGCCAAAAAATAGTGCATTTAGAAAGGTAAAACTGATCCAAACGAGTTTAAGTAATGAACTTTAAGATAAACATTTCAAAACCAGTTTAAAAACTAGAACAATCATTGAATTTGTAAGTTTAAAAATGTTTGTTTTGTATATTTTTTACTGAAAGATAGTTGTATTAATCTTATGCCACTCCCTTCGGCTTTCCGAAGCTAGCCTCTGAAAATACTACGTTTATTTTGCTCGGAATATAATTCCGACCCATAACCGATCTTAACTCCAAATCGCCGCGAAATCGGATAACGTTCTTGTAGGCCCGCATAGCTAAAGATCTGAAGGAGCTGCGCGACTCGTCGGTATTTGCATTCTTTATGATCAACGCACTGTTCGTGCTGATCGTGTTCCTGCTGCAGCTGAACAAGGACAACATCCACGTGAAGTGGCCGTTCGGAGTGCGGACGAACATCACCTACGACGAGTCCACACAGGAGGTAATTGTCAAGTTGGCCGAGCGAACTAACACAACTCTTGGTTTATTTCTTTCTTTGGCAACCACGATCCGAACCATGACACGAAGGCCCGCATTGCCTCCGATCTGATTGAGCTGCGGAACAAGTCGGTCTTTGCGTTTTTCATGGCCAACGCATTGTTCGTGCTGATTGTGTTCTTGTTGCAACTGAACAAGGACAAATTGCACATCGTTTGGCCGTTGGGCGTCAAAACGAACATTACCTATATCGAAGAGACATCTGAGGTTTATAAAATCAAGCTAATTACTACCACTATGTACAACTGTGCTCTCAGTGTTTGTTGTCTTATCCCAAAACCTCTGGAAGGGTCCTAACTCCCTGCCTCTCTCCTCTCTGTTTCACTCTAAACTCTACTAAGTGTTTACTACCCGTTCAACATGTCACATCACCAACTCAGCTAATGATGTCCTTTGTTCTCTGTTACTGTTTACCCGTTTATTGAACCCCATATCTCCTAATGGTTCAGGCTTATATATCATACGAAAAAACAATCATGTAAAAACCAACAGAACAACATCTCGACATTAAAGCGGTCCTAACAGTTGCCCCCCAAGAAACACGGTTAACTGAAAAAGCCATAAATATATGTACCATATATGTATCTTCCCTTCTGAATACTGCCCAAAGCCATGGGAAGCATGTTCATTGGTCCTCCAACATCAACACAGTATCAATGTGTCCCAATAAATATATATATAAATAAACAAACCCGACATATAACCAACCTCCCGAATGGTATCACACCTCAACCTCAACATGCCACAATCACCGACAATTGGTGCTGAGATCAGCCATTATCCGAGCCCAAAACCAAAACTTCAAATGTCACTAACACGATCTTGCATTCCCGAGGGCTCCCACTAATCAATTTAACTTTTCACACATAGGTTCATATCTCCAAGGAGTATCTGCAGCTGGAGCCCATTGGTCTGGTGTTTGTGTTCTTCTTCGCCCTGATTTTGATTATTCAGTTTACGGCCATGTTGTTCCATCGCTTCGGAACCATCTCCCACATCTTGGCCTCCACAGAACTGAACTTTTGCAAGAAGAAATCCGAAGACCTGACCCAGGATCAACTAATAGATAAGGTCGGTACTGCCATCGATCTAATTAACTGGAAATAAATTAAATATTCGTTTGCTTAAATCCAACTAGCATGCCGTGGAGATCGTTAAGAACTTGCAGAGACTACAGGGCATCGATGGGGACTACGACAATGATTCGGGATCCGGACCAGATCGCATAGCCCGGCGGAAGACAATCCAAAATCTTGAGAAGGCCCGCCAGCCACGTCGCCAAATCGGCACCTTGGATGTGGCCTTTAAGAAGCGATTCCTGAAGCTCACCGCAGATGCAGAGAACAATCCGGCCACGCCCATTCTCACCCGGCGCCTTACCATGCGTGCGGAGACCATTAGGGCGCTGGAGGTGCGCAAGAATTCGGTGATGGCGGAGAGAAGAAAGTCCGCCATGCAGACACTTGGGGCGAAGAACGAGTATGGGATTACCACTGGGGCGCCGGTAGGAATATAAGCTGCAGAAAAGAAGAGTAAAACTACATATATATCTAAATGATTATCCTGCAGATTAACAACAACGGAGGCCTTCCTCAGAATCAGAGAAGTGGACGCATTTCCAATGCCGGCATCAGCATCAAGGATGTGTTCAATGTGAATGGCGGTCCTGCCGAGGTAAGACTAACCATTAATCCTTCTCCTATCCATTTGAGCACTACTTAAATAATTAAAATTAAATAAAAATTAAATCAATTAAATATAAATAATTAAATAAATAGAATAAGGTTTCAATTAACTTTATCTTCATTTATTATTTCTTCTAATTTGCAGCAAATTTACGGCTCAAACGGTGGCGGCACCATCAATCAGGGCTACGAGCACGTGATCGATGAGGACGGCGATGGCAACTCCCTGCGGCTGACCACCCGCAATCCCCATCCGCACCCACATCCCCAGGTGTCGTGGGGCCAGAACACCAGCGGGGGCAATAATACGGGACGCCTGTGAGCGGCCGCCTGTTCTGTTGGAAAAAAAGAAGACACATCCTAGAAATAGTGCTAAGCTAGAGCTAGACATTTTTGTTAACGAATTCCGCCTCTTTCCATATACTGCCTAAACGTAAGACTAAGCCCACACCTAGAGTTGTAGTCAGGAGGAGATTGTGTGTTGTACATATTTATAGGGACGCGAGAGAGATTCAGGACATTGCTGGAGCCTGTCGACACAACGAACATTATGCTTAGCTAATCACACTGCCTGTGCCGATGTGTGCATGTGCCCAAAGGTGGCATCAACATTCATACTATGTACTATACTATATCACTTTTTAGGTTATGTTTAAGTCAATCCCCGTGTAGATCCAGCCGGACACACACGACCAGTGCATGCTGACACAAAATACTCAACGCGAAGCTGATTCGGAAGTGCAGCAGTGAGGTGGCCTATTTATAAAACTTATATACATATATTCCCCATAAAGCAGATAGTTCTTTTTAAAGAAAAAATTATGATATAACTTTTGATACAAAAATAAATGAAAATGATAGTAAAAAGAAATGGGAAAGTGCCACCGATATTTGTGTTTGTTTGGCTTAGAGCCCTGGGTTAATATGAATAACTTTATTTGTTGTGGAGGGGAAACTGGACTAGACTTTGGGGGTGGCGGGACAACATTAATAACAAACTATGATAGGTAATAGCCGTAGACACCTATGCGGTAAACGAAGTACATAGATAATGGTCGTATATGTGGGCTCGAGTTTACTCTGAGCTAGCTTAGTGGAAGAGTAGGTTGCCCTTCTTGGCGGCGATGGGCAGTCGGTCGCCCTGCAAAAAGGGATTCATGACGGCGGCATCCATGCGCGGATCGGGCATTGCCGGATAGCCGGCCTTCTTCACCAGGCTGTTCACGTTGTTGAGGCTATTCTCCTGGCCCATTTGCAGGATGTACTGCTCTACGGCCGAATTCAAGTCGCCCTTGTCTGATCCGGCATCGGCACTGTCCTGATCCGAGCAGTCGAACATATGCTCATTGTCGCAGGTGCAATCCTGGGCCGCCTGGAATTCCCTACTAAAAGTAGCCGTGTTGTCAAAGTCCGCGATGCAACTGCCTCCCTGGGTCTCCACATCGTAGCCCTCGGGGCAGGGATTGGGAGGATTACAGTAGGCCGGCAGACCAGCATCGTTCTTAACGATGTTGTGATACCTGTTTGGACCCTCTCCCATGCCGCCGGAAATGAATTGGTGGCCCCACAGGGAGCTGTGCTGCAGGAACTCGTGATCCCGCAGGGAAGGACTCGAACCTGCGCCCGATGGCATAATACAGTCGCTGCCTCCGTCACACAGGCTGGCGTATTCCGAACGGGAGACAAGGTCCACGTTATCCTTGGGTGCTCGGACTCCCTCATTGTCCACGTCATAGTAGCCCACCTGCATGTCGTTATCCATGCGATTCAGCAGATCCGTGAGCAGAACATCGGCCAAAATATCCTTGGAGCCGTACGACTGCCCCTGGCAACCACTGGAGAGGAGCAGGAGCACTCCAACCAGCCAGGGTGCACCTGGAATAGATTGCTTTACCATCTCAAATACATGTCGCAGTCATTTCCTGCCACTTACTCTGCGAACGGGCCAACATATTGCGCATTTCCAACTGATTTATACCGTCCACGTAGGAGTTAGCAAATATTATTGATTTTTTTCGGCAGCAGCTGCTTCAATAACGCTTGGCGGTGTGTATAACAATGTGACGTAGAGCTCTCTGACCGATGTGGTGGCTACCAGTTGAATACGCGGAATATACAAAAATGCAGCCAAAGCGCTCTCTTTATAAGGCTATCAAAGGCGATAAGGTAGCCGACATGACGCCTGCGCTGTGTGCGAAAGCTCTTTCATGTTGGGAAAGTCCACTGGCGACCAAAGATTAAATTAGTGCCCTTAAGAGGTTTACAAAAAGCCTTAATTATTTTTTCCTAAAGAGTAATGCTCTAAGATCTGGATATTAAATTAATTCCGCTTTACCTATTTTAGTAAAAGTAATAGACTATGAAACTGGGTCAGGGTCAGGGTGTCTTACAAAGAAGCCTTTGACCCAATTACAAAGAATTACATTTTGAGGGTTTAACAACTCCATAATGGTGCAGACTCCAACAGGAATAAATAATAAAGGAATCTAGTTTTTTGGTTACTTAGTCCTAAGCAAAAATTATCAACATAATCCGCCATAGCGACTGCTCACTCACACAACTTTTACGTAAAGATATCTGGGTGATTCCCCTCCAATAAAGATGTGGCCGAGCAAGCGAAAATAAATTCAGAACAGCTTGCAGGTGAAGCTCCAATGTAAACACCGGCTATAGTCCAAAAGGGTTTCGATGATGACAACAGCTCCAAACCGATGACTAAATTGCACTCCTGGTTTGGATGCGAATCCCCGTAGAGTAAGAAGCAAGGTTTATAATTTGACATGGATTGATAAGTGAAACAAAAAGTAAATAAATTAAAAAATAGATAGTATAAAATAAAAATTAATAAGAGCAGGTTTATCCTTTGAACTGGATTCAATAAAAAGAATAAAAGATTCACATTAAGGAAAATATATAAAAGGAATAAATAAATAAAAATTAATTAACTTTTTCAGAGCTACAACGCCGGTACGGTTCGAATAAAAAACAAATAAACAAGGAAATAAACTTCAAAGACAATTTTAATAGTACAAATAAATAAAATTAAAACTTAAACCCTTGTTTTTCCTTCAATAATGAAGGGTTTTAAAACTTAAGTATCATGGAAAAGGATGTAATATATATGTACATCGGGGATATTGATAATTTATATAAATAGTAGGTTTTGGGTTTATTTTAAAATGGAGGCATATTTAACATAAATATGACATAAATATAACGTAGCATGGGACATGACATATCATGGCATGTGCATTCAATGATTAATGAGATTATATTAAAACCTTAGGGGTACTTTTAGCTGTCAAATATCATATCCATTTCATCCTGCATGTTTTTAGTCATGCGCTTGTGGTGTGCAGTCTTCGAATGCGTTTGAACGTCCCTGCGATACTGAAAATTTTTGTTGCAGGGCTCGCATCTGTGTATTCATAAGAAGCAAAACATTATAAAATACATATAGTAAGCCTGCAGTGCAAGATCTCACCTATACTTCCATTTATTTTCTGTGTGACTGGAACTGTGTGCCTGAAGCTCCAAGACGCTGGGAAAACTCATTCCGCATTCAAGACAAGGATAAGGCCGTTCATTCTCATGAGCTCTGCACAAAATTAATTTAAAGATTATATAAAATATAATTTAAATCAATAAGAAATAGAAAAACCACTGACTTTTCGTGCCGCAACTTGTCTCCGAGGGCAATGAACACCTCGTTGCAGGTGGAACATGCAAACTGGCGATGACCCAAGTGGGTCCGAGCTAGGTGCTCCTTCAGCATTGGCTTTCTCTTGAAGGTTTGCGGACACTCGGGGCACGGAAAGAACTGCTTCATCTCCCGGCGGCAGCTATGTGCGTCCTGATGCTCTTTGTACTGGTACTCGTCGTTGAAGACCCGCCCGCACTCATTGCAGATAAAGAAGTTCTTGCGCCGCTTTGCAGCCCTTTCCTGGTGTTTCTCCTGGAGCTCAGCCTGTGCCGCAGCTGCCATAACCAATGCCTCAGGATCTCCCTCCGTCTGCGAATCCTCATCATCCTCTTGGTCAAAGGCGACGAGCTCTCCACTGTCGAGGTCACCCAGCTGGTCCGTGTCAATCAGCTGCTCGTGAAGCGCTGGAGAAGCTATGTTGGTGTATTGAGGGTGTAGTGATTTCCTCTTAATGTCCAGCAAATACTTTTGCGAGAACATGCACCGCTCTCGGAACTTGACAGCCAAGTCTAGTTCGGAAGTGCAGCGGTGGCAGAGAAACTCTGGAAGTCCTTCCGTGGCAGTTAGCTGCAAGAACAAGGAGAACCATCATGACAAATCTGGGCTACGTATATAAACAAAGTTAGTACCTCCACTCCAGTAATCAGTTTCAGTTGGCACTTTAACTTGCCGCGCATATACTTGAATATGTTGCGTTGGCGGCTCTGGTCCTTGATCTGATTCGCGCAAACGCGGCAAGCTTTTGTGATATCCATTGTTTACTAAAAATATTTCCTGGTTTTGCCTTCTTGTGCTTGATTTGACGCAAGGAAGAATGGTTGGTTGTGGGCGGAGGATAGGTAGCACAGTAGGCAGACACAGATCAACTGTGCAGGGCACACCTCTTGCGTTAAAAAAGGAAAATTTTAATGGATTTTGAAGTAAATTTGACAACGTTTATATTTTTTGTGGTTTAATTTAGGGTTGTTGATAATATATCAATATATCGATATTTTTCTCTTAAAATGAAATATTTATATCGTGATATTTTTTTTGCCCAAATATCGAAATCGCGATATTTTTTTTTAATATTTTTTTATATTTTTCCTTGGCAACCATGCCGGGCCTATTCAAGCTGGCAATGAAGCATTTAATAACTCCCGGTATATTTTGAAGTGATATTTTTAAATATTATCATAAAATTTTGTTATTAAAAAAATATCATCGATACGATATATTTAAATTTTCGACATCCCTAGTTATATTCACGCAGTGTGATGTTGGGACAATCGATGCAAACCGCCGATTTATATATCGATATACATATCGATTGTTGTGCCAACTCTAATGCGCGCCATTCCAGCTGTTTGTGGATCCGCTAAAAAGATTGTTTAATATTTTGGTCTGCAGAAAAGTGTCCATAGATTGTCAAGTACCGATTGATTTATTGTAGTACTCAGAATGTCTAGCGAAGCAAGTCTGTCCTCTAAATGGACGCGTCCCGATGATGTGAGTGCAATTTTAGAACAACACGCACCTGGAACTCACGTTTTATTGTTATTTTTTGCAGTTTATAAAGCTTCAGCGGCTTAAACAGAAGAAGAACAAGTTAGCTGCTCGTGTTAGCAACAATAACAACAATAAGCGACCCGATCTTCACCTGGATGAGACTGACAAGAGCAAGCTACTCGAGGCCAAGCTGGCCCAAAAGCGAAAGAATCCCTTTGCCAAGTGAGTAAGTTCCTCTGCTCGGGACGTACAATCATCACCACTTGTCAATGCAGGTCCACAGATGGCTCCAAGAAGCTGCGAGTTGATCTAGAAGTATCGGAAAGCGAGCCCGCGGTCACCGCCTCCTCCTGCTTTGTGAAGGAAACCCCAACCCGTCCGCCTCCTGCGAAGCTTGTGCTTCAGAAATACGACCCACAAGCCTTTGCCAAGCTGTTCCAGCAACCCCATGGCAGTGCAGAGGATGAGGAGGATGCTGATTTGGCTGCCCGGCAGAAGCATACTGCCCATTTGCCCGTGGACTGGTGCCTGAAGACGCGAGCCCGCTTTTTCTGTCCCACAGAACTGCCCGCCATCCAGCTAAAGACCTCGCAGCTGGCCAGCGGCCTCACCAGCTTCGTACGCTGTATGGATCCACAGCGGACGGAGAGCACGTTGGACATCTCAGATGCCACACGGTTCAACCAGTGCACGTATTACTGGCAGCACCCGCATCTGCCCTGGCTGACGCTCTTCCCGCGCACCGCCAAGGAAAACGTGGGCGTGGTGATTGGCGAACGCGAGCGCAAGGCTCTGGCCGAGGAATGGGACTACAGTTTTCGGGGACTGTTTCAGCTTTTGCGCGCTCGGCAGTGTCCCTACTTCTACCTGTGCGCCAATACGTTCACCGTGCTATTCCGAGCTGCAGGAGTAGGCGGTCGGGCAGAGAGCCATGCTCTGGTCACGCCCTCAACGCGCGGAATGCGTCAGGCCCTGCGACAAGAGGGCATTGAGTTTACCATGCCCCTAAAGAGCGAAGCAACCGGAAGCGCTCAGGACAACAGCTTCACCGAGGAGAGCACCAGTAGCTCCTTGCCCCAAGAGGCAGGGGAGGATGTTCCGGCACCTGCCGGAGAAGATGAGGACGAAGACGAGGACTGGCTGGAGAGTTTGGGCGTAGACGAGAGAGAACTGCGTCGCATCCAGTCCTCGCATGCTAGGAAACAGCAGGCTGCCGAAATGCGCGAAGATTTCAGCGATAACTCTCTTCTCCTGATCGATGGTGTCGAGTGCCAGGGATTCTTCTCCTACCTCCTGAATGCGAAGAGTGCCATTAGTACAGTGGGTCGCTTGGCCGGAGTGCCACCCACTCTGCTCTCTCCAGTGGCCTTTCCCAAGGCCACCATGCAGCACTTGGTGCCGCGCTCCAAGAAGGTGCGCCTCGATGGCGTCGACTATTTCAGCGTGGACATCAAGGGTCTGATCCTACCCACATTCCTGCCCAGTGTGGCGGAGTTGCTCTGCGAGACGCGTCAGATGTTCAGCTCAACGCTGGCCAGCAGCATCAACACGCTGGCCTTCAGCAAAGCCACCCAGAAGTTACTAGAGAGCCCGGAAATGCCCCAATCGGAGGGGGAAGGAGAGGATGCCGCCGGACAGGTCTTTGGCGAGCAGAATCTCTCCGAGTGCGGCCTGCTGCCACAAGTCGTGGGCTCCATCTGCCGCACTGGACAGCATGCCGTTGGTCTTCTGGAGCGAGTTTGTTACCAAAGGGGCGAAGGATATGCCTGGAGCTAAGGATCGATCCGCTCTTTCCTAGGCATCGCTGTAAATGGCAGCTCGCCTCTTTGCCTTAGTCCTAATTTGTATGTTTTGTTACCTGGAATAAAATTGTCAACTAGCTAATCTATTTTGGCAACTTGTGGCTTCATTGCTCCTGGATTTTCGATTTAACGAAATCATTCCTGTTTCCTAGGTTCCCTAGGTAAAAATTTGACATCATGTTTGGGTGCTTAAGCAGCCTTAATCTTAATATGTATATTTCGTTAGGTGTAATTAAGTTGTGTACTATCTAGTTGTCCACCATTATCAGTTCGTCTATGCTCCAGTCCTCGTAGGAGTGATCCGGCAGGTAGCGGCGAATAATAATGGGAATCTTTTTCTGTTTCAGTTCCTTCATGGCGATTTGCAGCGGATCCGTCTCACCGTCCAGCTCCACCATAATGGGAGCGCACATGGCGATTTGGAGGGCGCGGGTGCCCAGAACTCGGGCACGTTCGTATTTCGTCATGTACTTGGTGGTTATTCGCTTGGACTTTGGAACCCCGCCTCCTCCAGCTCCGCCTGGTGCAATTATTTCGATATTGTCCACTTCTTCCTCCGGGTTAATATCCTCGTCCACGTCCTCGTCGACATCATCGAAATCGTCGCCACCAACACTGCAAAACGGAAATAGCCCGTTAAAGTGCTTCTATTCAAATAATTGTTGTTCTGCATTTACTTACTCGTCGTTGTCAAAGTCTCCGTCATCCATAGCGTGATTAGTTTAGATTTTCTATGGTTTATTGGGAAATTAAAGAATTAACACAATGTCGGCGTGCTTGGCGTGTTTTTGTGTTATCGAAAAATAGAATCGATAGCGTATATGGTACTCGATAGTTTCGATAAATACTTATAATTTGATATTTCGCGGGATTAAATCGAATATATGGGTAATTTGTATAACAACAAATGTAAATAATTTGTATTACACGCAATTCCATCAATTTTAACGTAAAAGTTATTAATTTATGTGCAGAAACATACTTACTTAGTTAGTTCAGCAGTGCGAATGCCATGATACGCAACTATTGCAGGATTGTGACCGACACCTGGACCTCGAACCACATCTGGGCCCATATGGACCACAGGGCTTGCAACATGGAAGCTTACAACATGAAAGCTTGGAACAGGACCTTTTCCGAGAGCCACAGCCCCGTTGTGGGCAACACAGCGATTGTAGGCAACAGCGCTTTGGTGGGCAACAATCCGGTGGTGGGCAACAATCCCGTGGTGGGCAACAATCCCGTGGTGGGCAACAATTCCGTGGTGGGCAACAAATCCATGGTTGGCAACAATGCTGTGGTGGGCAACAATTCTGTGGTGGGCAACAATTCCGTGGAGGGCAACAACTCCGTGGAGGACAACAATCCGGTGGTGGGCAACAGCGCTTTGGTTTGCAACAGCTCTTTGGTTTGCAACAGCTCTTTGGTTTGCAACAGCTCTTTGGTGGGCAACAGTCCTTTGGTGGGCAACAGTCCTTTGGTTTGCAACAGTCCTTTGGTTTGCAACAGTCCTTTGGTTTGCAACAGCTCTTTGGTTTGCAACAGCTCTTTGGTTTGCAACAGCTATTTGATGAACAACAATCCGGTGGTGGGCAACAGTCCACATGGGTGTGGATAGCCACATTCATCCTTTTAGGATTACATCCCCCGCACGAAAGTACGTAGTTATCGCAGGTTCTATTGTCTGTACAGGAAGTATCACAAGGACGAATGGCATCGCACCGCGCAGCCACAGGCACGACATATGCTTCTTGGTGACATCCTCTCCCTGTATTTCCGCAACATCTAGGAGCGCAGCTAATAATTTGCGCGACGGGTGTACATGGTGCAGGTTCGCAACAGGATCGTCTGGAACAACATGAAGAAACTCTGGGTGGAGGGCAAAGGATGCAGCAGCTGGGCTTTCGACAGCAGCCGCTACGACAGCTGCTACGACTTCGACAACGATTATTACTATGGCAGCAACCGTCTCTATAGCGTAACGATGGAGGATAGCAAGTACTGGTGATATCATCACAGCAGCTGCCCATGCGTGAACCACACGGTCTTCCACAGCCATTCCTGCTTTGTCTGCACCCTGTAATGAAAGTTTGACCGTTACGGAAAGGCGTAATATGATCTTCCGGTGTACTTGCCCATTAGCAGTCACTATTGATTTTTATTTTCGAAGATGGAAGAGCAAGGACTGGAAATTTAGCTGGGCCAAAATTGTGGAGAACTTTCATGTTGTTGTTTGTGTTTCTGGTCTGTGTATTTGTGTTGTCTGTGCTGTCTGTCCGGTAGCGCCTGCTGGGATCCGATCTCTCACTGGATGACACACTTTTTCTTCTTATTCTGTGAGCGGCAGTGAGAACAGGGAGCAGCACGGCGTTGATAGGGCACCGGACCTCGGGCATGGCTCTGGGGGCAGGGCATATGGACGTGCGTGGTTTGGCACGGCTGAACCGGCAGCTGCACCGGCTGAGGCTGCATTGGGACGCATGTGCATGGCGGCACTGGCTTCACTGGCTTGTTTTCGCGACAGTTGCATCGAGGGGCCTGAACCTCCATCATGACCTCACGTTGAGGGCGGCTGCAGGTTATGATATCAGCCTGTATAGGCGGCGGCGGTTGGGTATTGCGAACCCGATTCTGGGTGCAGGTGCATTCAACTTGCGTCCGCTGTACTGGGTATTGGGGTATCTGGCAACCCGCGAGTTGCTGGGGCTGAGGCGCATTCATCTGTTGCGGCTGGCCGCAGGCTGGCTGGCCGCAGGGTGGCTGCCCGCCATGGGGCTGGCCGCAGGGTGGCTGGCCACCATGGGGCAGAACGCCATGGGGCGGCGGGCCGCAGGAGGGGGGCGGACGGTGGGATGTTTGCACTGGTTGATTGCCGGCGGTGCCGCAAGGACAGGAGTTGCACTTGCCACCAGGACCCGCTGCCGGAGGTGTATTTAGCGATGCGGAATTTGCGGTTCATATACGATACAATACTTACACATTTTGTTCGAGAAAAAGACTTAGTATTGGGACTCCCACACAGGCTCTGCTACCGACAGGCTTATATAAACTGACAGCTTCTGACAGAAGTCTCAAAGCGGGTTTTCAGGAGCGAAGTAATTATGTATGCTTAATTTTTATTGACGGAGCGACCCCTTTACAATACATCGGTCAAAGAATCTGAATAACAAATTCTCCAATTGTTTACATAATTCGTACTAAATTCGTAAACTCCAAAACACAAACTATAATGAATGTAATTCCCCCCTCCTGCGGCACCTGCCATTGGCTTTCGACGACATGGAGGCTGTTCGGACGCTGCTCTTTCTGGCCAATATCAGAGGCAAGCTGCAAGCTTCGACTCGTAAGTAATGTATCTTAAAAATGTATATTAACAAATATTATTAATAATATTTTTATTAACTCCGCTTTTGTAGTCAATATTCATTTTGAGCAACAAACTACGCCTGAAAGTATGCAATATTTTGTTATATATTCCGAATTTTAAAATAACGTTTGTTAAATAAAAACAAATCAACCAAAATTGCTTGCCAACCTAATATTTAACTGCTTTATATATGTAAATCATAGAAAAAATATTTCATTTTGAAAGTAGTTTTATTATTAGTATCAGCATCAGGTTTAATCTATAGACCATCTTTTATGAGACTTTGTTTAACTTTTTTACATCGTTTATCCACCAGATTTCATGAAAAAATTTCCTTCATTTATTTACATTTGACATATTTTAGACATACCGTTCGCCCCATGGTATATTTTAGGCACACTTTGTACATATTTTTCAGAGGCATAACAAATGGAGCTTTTCAGCATTTACTCAGAGTCGGCGGAAATCAACGGTTATAGCGGCAACGGAAATTGCATGTTGGCCAAACTCACAAGTTTTGCAAATTCTTTGTTTTTGATCCGCGAAAGGGGAGCAGTGCCGGCGCAGACTAACGGGAGCCGTTGGCACTAATTTCATGTTGATTCATTTGTGACATTTGTGCGTGAGTGCATTCGAAAGCTACATAAGTGCAAGTGCAACTACGAAACTGCAATGCGTATCCGTATCGAATTTTCTTGATTTCCCAACGAGCGAAAGGAAAAAAAACTGCGCAACTGCAACAAAAGAAAACACCGTGCAGTACTTGTATGGATAAGCGGACATTCCCGTCTACTAGGTGAGTTCCCAACAACAACTAGAAAACCGGCATTCCAATTAGAGTCTACGAAAGGGGGGGAGAACGAGTAAGGGCATTGCCTGGTACTGGTACCCGTATGTCGAGTGGAAATTAGTTGAAATTAAAAGCAGAAATTCAAGCCAGGCACACATACCAGCGTACTCCACACCCACACACTCTCACGCACACAGGCCCCAGCTGTGTTGATGTTGCCCCCACAGCTGTGTTTTGTTCTGATAACAGAGCTTGGCGTAGTATGAAAATGACAGATGTCTCGCTCTCTCCCCCGCTGCACGATGCCATCTATCCCTCTCAGACGCACTCCAGTTGAGGCGAGTGCGAGTGAACCGAGATTTGAGGGCATTTTCAAAGATTTGTTATTGTTTTGGGGGTTGCTTAGGGTTGCCAGCCCATTTGGCCTGCGGCCCATTTCACATTTCACTTTATTTCATTTTCAAGTACAGTAGAGAATAATTATAACGAAAAATTCAAAATAAATAATTATGAAGTCAAAGTTCAATGACCCACATTTGAGCTCCAAAAGATTTCTATCTTAAATTAAAAGAAAATATATATAGAACACTTTAAGAAATTCTACAATTTCCTCCTAATTTCTAAAAATACCCTGCGATTATTTTCCAATTAAATACTGTAAGCTTGCTTTTCTCTATGCAATTTCAATCTTTTTCAAACATTTTCTCTAACCTGCTGTGCATGCAGTACTGAAAAAATATTTGTGTATGCGCCTAGCTGCTTTATGGCACTGATTAATGCTCTCACACAATTTAGTGGGAGCTCCTAATGTTGTTTATTTTTGGTGTAGTTTTGGTGTGGATTGCGTGTACCGTCGAAAAGGTCAGACGTGGGTTGATCTATGGCCGCCGCGATAAAGCGGGTCAAGATTGTATGTTCAACGCTCGAAAGGGTGAAGCAAGTTATGGGTTAAAGCCTTAGTAAAGTGCTATCTATTCTAGCAGCTAGTTAGATAGAAAGTTAAATGAAAATGTTTTTGTTTTTTTTTTAGTATTATTATTGATAACTTTACCATGTGTACTTCTCTTTCCGCTCCATCTGGCCTGGCGCATGTCTTGTTATCAGTTTTACCCCTTTAAATGTGGTTCACATTTCCGCTCGGCACTTGTTTAAGCCGCAAATGTATTGATTTGTCATTTATCACCAGCTGGAAATAGTCCTACATGAACTCGACTCTTTCACCTGGTTAAGCATACTGTAATTAAATTCTTATTGCTGTCAAGCGCTTTGATATCGGCATGAGTCACAGGGATATCAAATTTGTGAAATTAAACACAGGTGTATTAGGTGTACTAAGAACGATACAGGGAAATTAACACAATTTACTGGCTAGACAGTGAGATAAGAGTATTTAATATCGATTATATTGCTATGTAAATTTCATTGCCGTTGAGAATATTATTGATTTTTCCGCTTTTTTTGGTGTTAGTAGTGCCATGACGAGTTACGTATTTATATTGACCAGCAACACCCACGTTGTACTTTAACCATAACTTGATGTCATCTATCTTATCGGCCACATATATACGTACATAAAGCATCTAGTACAGAGGAATATATATGGTGCTCTCCGAATGCCTACGACGTGTCATGCGGACCCACACAATTTCAGAGATAACCCAGTCTATACATAGGGTACTAAAGCACTCGATTGTTATTGTTTGAGTTGCTGATACGGCAGTGCAGATAAAAGTGCGAATTCGAATGGTTTTCCTTACGAAGTAGGTACGAATTTCAACACCGAGCTAATAATTACATTTATTCTGAGTATAATCTTTTGAAATATTTTGTTGTCGCTTAGCGCATTTTGTAAGTTGAATTATCTTAACAAATCGGTTGCGTGTTCGCTAATTAGCAAGGGTCGAGCTTGTAGTTATTACATAGAAATTGAACAATAAACGATTTAATAAAAAAGGAAAAACATAGGCACATTTATTATCCCATTCGATTTAAGCACCCTATTAGTTGTGTGTTATCAAAGCAAGCCCCCCTTTTCGACCCCCTATCATTAATAGCAAATTGCTGGTTTCCGCTTCCCTTTGCGCCACATCACCACCCCCATTATTCGAACAGGCTTCGTTTCGAGTAATAATATTCATATTTTATTTAATTTACTTTCCGTGTATATGTTTACACATTTCCTGAGGGGACGCCGCTTGTTTGACTGTTTGTTTTGCTTTCAATTTCTGTTTTCCGATGAGTGGCATTTCTGTTCATTTCATTCCCTTTTTTTGATTGATTTTTTACATCTTTTGTTCGCCGCAGAGAGAAGAGAGATGAATAAATATTTATTTAATGGGTATTTTTGTTAGCTGCTGTTGTGTGGTTTATTTATAACAAAAAAATCATTGTTCGTCTCATTACAAAGAGAATGTAATGTTAAAAGTTAATTATTTTTTTTGGCATCGGTGGGCATTATTTTAATTATGTCGTGCAATTAAGCCAAGTGAAAACGTGAGGTGAATTTTTCTATATAATACTTTTACAACCGATTCCCCTTATATAAAGGAAACAAAAATAAAGCAAATAATATCAAAACTAATCGAATTTTTTAAATAAAAATATACAGTAAATGTTTATTTAATATTTATTATATAAATTAATACTTGATTGCAATTTTTATAGCCTGTCAAGGGAAAGAGAAATAATTAAGAATTAAATTTATAAAAAGGAATATTTTATAGCTTAGTGAAGTAATTGCCAATGTCAAAACCGTTTCCCCTTTGTTAAAGCTTAGCTGCGGCTAACATATATATTATACCAGGTACTTTTTGAACTTTTAAACAAAATAAAAATGTTTATTTAATATTTGCCTTGCCATTAACAGCCGGGCAAGTTAAAAACCCCATCAGAAAAGGCCTCCTCCCCTGGGCAATGTCAAGACCGAGTGTCAGGAAATGCGACTTTAAGCCATAAACTTGCAGCTGAGATGCAAAATGTGGACAAGGTCCGAGGTTGTTTTAATGGCTCTTAATAACCAGCAGCCGGTTATTGCAGTCCGGCCAAGATTACTCGAGCGATTCAAGGCGAAGGTCGCCGGCTGCACGCCACTCGAGCGGGGAGAACTCGTTTTCCGAGCAACTCGCCGCGACTTGAGCACAGCTTCTCCGGTCCACTTTTGTCTCCGTGTCTGGGGCGATTCTAAAACCGATTTTTTGCGGGTTTTTGGGTGCCGTCGTGCGTCGTTAACCTTGAGCGTTGCGTTGCGTTGCTCATACGCCCCATGAGCCGGGCTTTGTTAGCGTGAGTTCTGCCTTCAGGCATTCACATGTGTGCGGCTCTCCAATTAGCAACAACAGAGTCTGTTTTTGCTACTCGGCTAACTAAACACGGAATATCTCTCTATTCTCTATTTATTTGCATATTTTTTTCTGCCAAGTTTGGCACAGACGTTTGCTTATATTTCGGAAATGTGATATATGACGATTCATTGTTAGCAGAACTCACATAGAGTTGCTTTTAAAATAATGTTACTTAAAGTAAGACTTGAAGAGAGATCTCAGGCTTGAGTTAATTAATATTAATTAAATTTAAATTACAATTTAAAGTGATTTCTATCCCCATAAAGCTCTAACTAGTCTAAATATAAAATCTAAATATACTTTTCTCTTTAATGGTATTATTTGACCCGCAGATGTTTCTAGGAGATGCTTACTACACATTTCATTTGGTTTCATTCTCTGGCAAAATGTTCAAAGCTAATGTTTATTGTTAGTAAATAAGAAATCATAAAATTTACGGTCTAAACGTGAAATGAATGGAGAAGGAGAACCTGTTTGGTTCTGGTTAAGTGGACTATGATTCAGACTAGCTTTTAGTTTAATTATGTATCTGCTGCAGTTGTGAATTCTTTGAAGTATTTCAGAAGAAGTCTTTTTATAGTTTCATCGGCTGGGAAATTGCGGATAACTGACAGCTAAAATATCTTCTCTCCAACCTCGAATACTGCAATCAAGAGTTCATTCAACTCATTTTGGCTTGTCCTCCTGCATTGTATTTTGTTGATTTCCCTTCCCATTGCTGCTTGGCCTACAATTTAAACCAGTTTTTTGCACATTTGAGCAGTTTTCTTCGAGTGTTCAGCTCAGTGAGCTATGAGCACGAATCGCGTAATGTATATAAAGCTATAACTTGGTCGAGCAACTTCCGAGAATGTGCAATTGCTGCCACTGATAAGCTGCGAAGCAATGCGGCAATTAGTTCTCTAACAAAAGGTACAGTGAACATTTATTGACGGCTCAGGGGTCGAGGACAGATTGGAGCTAGTCACTGAGCAGGGGAAATTAATTTATGATTATGATATTGAGGCCACTTTTCATGGTGACTGAGAACTTTTGAAAATAATGCCGTGTTTATTGTTATTTCGCAAATAAATTGTACAAGTTATTTTTAAAATAACCAAACCTTAAAAACTTTATTTTCAGTTTACTTATTATACTTGTATATAGCATTGATATTTATTTATAATTAACTGGCAGCTGATAATGCAATACATGACTTCAGGCTTCGGCTTGTGGCAATTACCAAGAATTAAAATACTTTGCGATAACTTTGCTATGAATCATTGGCAACTTATGAACAAAATTTAGTGAATATATTTAAATTTGCATTTGTTAAATTAAAAATTCTACTTAGAATGTTGATATTTTTTGTTATGTATAAATAGAAGGTTAGTTATTTATGTTAGACCTTTGGTTTCATTTATAACTATTTGTTTATTATCAAAAAATGGTATCAATAAAGTAAAAATTGGTCTTGAACCCCCATTATTGCGTTTGTTTATGACTTTACAAATGACTTTATGATCCATGAACCATAACTTGTTGATAGATTCACCATTAGGTACAAATAATATTTGGCTATCAGAGTTTTCATTGAAAAATTAACGTGCTCATGCTAATGACACCGACAATCAGGTTGGGAGGACTGTTGACCGAACTCTGAAATTGCCACCGAAAAGTTAATTGAGTCGCATTTTCCTCCATTACCGTCCCTTTTGCCCCATCGACACCTCTCATTACAACAATTAAGCGTCGAAAAGGTGACGCAAGATGAGGCCAAGTCACAAAGGTGGAACATCAGACGGAAAGAGAATGGAGCGTCGTAACTCAGATTTATTGCGAGGAGTTACTACCATTCCCCAGCTCCGAATCTTCTCCCACTCTTGGCACTCTCGTTTTGTGATTACAAAGAAAGATGAGCTTCGTTAAAGACAACTTTGTTATAATTAGATCCTTTAAATCCTTCTGCTTTGTCTGATATTATACAAACTTTTGAAATTACCCAATTATTTGCGATTTTAATTTAATACTTACTCCTGGCGTTAAATTTCATAGCCATAATATTTTCATCATAGTCAAAATTAAAGCATTATCCAAAAAAATATAAATAAGTATTCAAAATTAATTAAATTTCTCTGTATTAAACATTGAAATTCGCATATTTTCAATGCTTACAATTTAATTTAATCATTTGAAATGTAAAATTAATTATTAAAACTTGAATTACAAAAGTTTACTAGCTTCGACTTCAGCAGCTCAAAGCATCACAATGTTTGACTTATCAACGTTCCACTGTATTTCTAATGAAAACCTGTTTTCTTTTCGCAGTGCCGACAAAGCCGACGACGCTGCCGGAGACGGAGACGACGGCCAGTCGAGATGACGCAGATCAAGCAGCCAGCAGGAGGGTCGTCCACCTCAGCCTACGACTTCATCGGCTCCTCGGGGGACTCCAAATTTAATCCCTGTTCCGCCTCCGCCCACGATGTCCTGCTGAATAATTTCCAGTTGAAGAAGAAGAGCTACCGAGTCCTGCTCCATGGCCAGCAATTGGTGTGGGAGCGCCTGCAGAAGCTGAAGCAGCCGCCGTCGAAAAGCGAGACCAAGGCACCACTGCCAGCAGACTCACCATCTCAGCCTGGAGGCGCCTGCTTATATGGTCCACAAAGCCACATCCTCCATCTCGATGATGTGATCAGTGTGCGGAGTGGGGATACAAAGGTGGCTTCTCTTAAGCCTCCGCCACCGCCAAGCTCGAATCGTAATTCCAACAGCAGCGGCGAGGCTATGCCGGCGAAGCCCACCAGCCAGTACCTGACCATTAACTATGCCTTGAGATTGAGCAAATCTCAAACGGACTGCAATCGTTGGGAGCTGAGGCGGCTGACTTTCTTCAACTCGGATCCGTATATAGTCAGGCAGTGGGATCAGGAGCTGCAGATCCGATTGCACAGCTCTTCGCCAACACGAATGCGAGTGCGCCGTCTGCTGGTCTTCATCAATCCGTATGGCGGTCGCAAGGCAGGCGCTCAGACCTACGAACGGCATGTGAGACCCATTTTCCAACTCGCTGGTGTGGATGCCACCTGCATCACCACCCAGAGGGCGAACCAAGTACGGGATATATTACTTAGCCACGATCTGGGAGTGTATGATGCGGTTTGTTGTGTCGGTGGCGATGGCACCGTGGCGGAGGTGATCAACGGGCTGCTGTTCCGGCGAATGAGGGAGCTGGGATTGGACGAGCAGCGGCCACCTTACATTCCAAGACCCGCCCTGCCTGTGGGTGTGATTCCCGCCGGCAGCACAGACACCATTGCTTACAGCATGCATGGCACGGCGGATGTTAGAACGGCAGCAATTCATGTGATCCTGGGCCAGCATCGCGGCCTGGATGTGTGCAGCGTGAGCAATGGCCAATCCCTGCTCCGGTTTTGTGCCAGCGTCCTGAGCTACGGTTACCTAGGAGATGTGGCTGCCCAGAGTGAGAACTACCGCTGGATGGGTCCGAGAAGGTACGAATACAGTGGTGTCAAGGCCTTCCTGAGCAATCGGGGCTACGAGGCGGAGCTGAGGCTGCTAGAGGAACCAGATCTCCTGCTAACCACTCCAATGGAGGAGGTGCCGCAGAGCCCGGACAGTGTGTGTTCGCTGGGCGAGTCGCTGCCCTCCGTCTGCTATGCCAATTGCCAGCGCTGCAGCTTCGCCAGCAGCATCCAGGAGCAGCAGTCTTCTTTGCTAATCCAAGAGGAGTCCCGGGAATCGCAACGAAGTTTGAGGGAGGAACAGGAGCCAGAGGATTCCCATTTAACACCCAATGAGTCTGCCTTACTGCGACCTCGTCCTCGTCCTGGGAACCTTCAGCTACCCACTGGTTCCATTTCATCGATGAGAAATCTCGCAAACGAGCAGTGGAAAGTGGTGCGTGGCAACTTCTTCATGATATGCGGGGCGAACATTACTTGCGCTTGCGCCAGGAGTCCCAATGGCATCTCACGATATAGTCATTTGGGTGATGGCTGCCTGGACCTGATTCTGGTCAAGAAGACTTCGCTGCTCAACAATGTGCGCTTTCTGCTCAACACAGCTGGCAGGAGCGGTGATATAGTAAGTTTTTTACTTAGTCTGCACTTTAAACTTGCATTAAATACCATGAATATTACTTAAATTAGTTTAATTTCAATAAAAAATATTTAATAATTTATAAATCATACTCATTTTGTATTAACAGCGCAACCTGCCGTTCGTCGAGGTCTATCGCACCAGGAAGTTCCAGTTCAGGACACTGGCCGCAGCTGGCGATGAGGACTACAGCCTGGCAGGCTCTTGCCAGCCCATTTCACCGCCTGGAGAGATGGGCTCGTCATCTGCTTCCACGGAGTTTTCCAGCTGGAACTGTGATGGCGAGGTAGTCACTGATCTGGACATAACCATGAGGTGAGTAACTCGAAATCGAGCCTAAATTCGCTTCAAATATTCCATTACAAACCCATATTCTTGCAGATCGCACTGTCAATTGATCGAGGTATTCATGCGAGGACCCCATTCCTACAGCAAACCCCTCAAAACCGGCACCACACCCTCAACACCAGCCAGCTCCAGCGATAATGTGTACTGCTGCTGCAAGGACTAGAAGCTTTAAACCCATAGAATTAAGAAGCATCAACCATTGGCCGTGACAAGTAGCTCGTAGTTTTGCGTAGGGTATCCTTATTCGTATTCTTATCCTGTTAAAGGTCGGGTCTCCCCGTCATTGTTTATAGCTTAGCTCAAATCAAGCAACTGATATTATCGACTGTATTATGGCATCTGCAAGATGCGCAAGGCAAACCGGAACATTCCCCTAGGAAGGCGTGCATTATTCGCATAGAAATATACATACAAACCTATATTATATATCTTGTGAACTGGTATACCGGCAATAAAGAATGTCTATATGTTTTCAATTGTATATATTTTCCATTTTAATGGGTTTGAGTAAAGTACAAACATAAATTTAAAGTAAAAATAAACAGAGATAACAAATAAACTAATGCTAATATATTGAAGGTCCATAGATTATATAGAGATATACATATTACGCGTCGACATCGTCCACTTTGGGCGCCAGATAGTAGCGAATGTAACCGAAATCCTCGATGGGATACTCCACCATCAGCGGCACTTCGGCGGCCAGGCAAATCTTGACGCGCTCCGCCAGTGGTGTGGCCTTTGTGAAGGTGCTAAGGTAACGGCCGGCGAAGGTCTGGACCAGTTGATCCTCCACCTCGATGCTCACATTCATTTTGCCGCCTTCACTTAGTTTAATGTTGGCCGAGCCCAAGTCACCGCTGGCAGAGAATTTGACGCCCTGCTTGGTGCACGCTATCGTCACGGTCTCGCTGAACATGCTCATGTCCCGGCAGATGTGGGCAAATTCGGTTGAAGGCATCTGAATGGTGCAGGAGTAGTCGGTATCAGGGATGCCCAGGTGGTCTTCATCCAAATTGAGTAACTTCAATTCATATTCCGCGCTCCGCTCGCTCTCTTTCGAATTGAAATTGAGGAGCACCTTGCTGGGATTGTCGGGAGCACTGATTGTGACGCTATCGTCGCTATTGGTACACTTGAGTACCTTAGCCAGGGATTTCAGGTCCAGTCCCAGGGAGACGTTGCGATCGCAACGCAATTTCTCAAAGCAATCCTTTTGCAGGCACAACGCCACAAGCGATACATGTGAGTTGTCCATGGACTGTAGCTGAAAGCGAAGATACAATTTTAATGAGGGATAAATAAATTAATTTGATATTATAAGCTTCGAAGTAAAGCTGCTTTTGCAGGCCCCAAAATATAATAAACTATGTTACAAAGGTTTGAGAAGCACTTACTTCAACAGAAACTAAATAATATTAATATTAAATATTACTTTTGGAATGTTTTTATTGCTTTTTGTAGTTTAATACATGGGTTACAACAAATTGTTTTATAATTAACTTAAAGGGCTTAAATAAAATAAATTAAACGAGATCCATAATACGAAAAGAATAATATTTCTTAAAGTATATGAATAAAGTTTGAATTTGGATAATTCCGGCTTAAAAAAATCGAAAAAGGAAAAACATTGGAGAAGAAAGAGCTTAACTTTTAATTTCAATAAGTTTGGAAATGATTTCAGTACAAAAATAACTCAGCGCTTAAAATATTCTTAAGATAATAATAAATATGTAGCAAATTATAATGGTATATAGCTTAACAATTTACGATGCAGACAAAACATATTCTAAAAAATGTTAAACTTATTTGTATTTAGTTGTATCTATTAGTAGCACTTGCTTTTTTGGAATTTCGCTAAAATGAATGCAGAAAACAACCGATTAGTGTTTATATTTCACCTGGAAGCCAGTGTCGCTGCAGTCCAGAGTGCCTTGGGATATAATTTCCTTCAGCGCCTCCACGATCTTCTTCAGCAGCAAAGTCTCACCCAAACGAGCTTCTAACATTTTTTTTGAAAAGATACAACGCAGTCCCGTTAATTTCATAATTGGAAATAAACACAAAAGTCAGCTGTTGTAGGCACAATAAACAGAAGAGTGTTGGCAAACACCAGATAATATGACAAAGCTGGTATTTAGGGGGGATTTTTCGTTTCCTGTATTTCCGAGTTGGTATGTTTGCGGAAATAGCGGGTTTTAAAAGCAACCTGGTCACACTTGGCTGACTTCGATTAATTTTGCCCGTCATTCTAACAATTTGAGTTTTCCTAAAAACTTTAACAACTAATAAATTACTATGTTGAACAACTACAATGGAATGGCGCAGCCCCTGTGGCAAAACGGACCCACTCCCGGCGAGTTCTACAACTTCACCGGCGGACAAACGGTGCAGAAGTTGCCCCGTGAACTGACCACCGCCGGTCCCTATGGAACCAAGCGCAGCACGTACGCTAAAGGCTCTTCCATATGTCTTTCTTTACATATTACAATACTCTTTTAATCTTGAACAGCGCTGCCATCACCACGGGTTCCTCCGTCCTGGGCATTCGTTACGATGGCGGCGTCATGCTTGCCGCAGATACGCTGGTGTCCTACGGTTCGCTGGCCCGCTACCAAAACATCGACCGTGTGTTCAAGATCAACAAGAACATTCTGTTGGGCGGCAGCGGCGACTTTGCCGATATACAGTCCATCAAGCGCAACATTGATCAAAAGATGATCGAGGACCAATGCTACGACGACAATATCGAGATGAAGCCCAAGTCCCTTGCCAGCTGGATGACCCGTGTGCTCTACAACCGGCGTTCGCGCATGAATCCCTTGTACATTGATGTGGTGGTCGGTGGCGTTGAACAGAACGGCACTCCATATCTGGCCAACGTTGATCTGCGTGGACGTGCCTACGAGGACTTTGTGGTGGCCACTGGCTTCGCCCGCCATCTGGCTGTGCCGCTGGTGCGCGAGAACAAGCCAAAGGACAGGGAGTTCACAGCCGAGGAGGCCTCTCAATTGGTAAATTAAAATAATGTGTAATATTCGTTGAGTATTATTGAGAAACTAATTAATTTGTATCCTTTTTCAGATCCGCAAGTGCATGGAGGTACTGTATTATCGCGACACCCGCAACAGCTCGACATACACTGTGGGCGTGTGCACTCCCAATGGATGTGAGGTGGAGGGACCCTACCAGGTCAACGAGAACTGGACGTTTGCTGCCACTATCAAGGGATACTAACGGTTCTGCGGTTCCGCGGTTTTTGTATGCATTAAAATTACATCTTAAAACATAATTTAGTGACATGATTTATTAAAAATAATTGTGGCTAAATATAAAATATTTCGATCGTATTAATTTGGGGAGTATGCACGTAAATAGTAAATCGTTTAATTTAATTTAGAACAAGTTCGAAACCCACTAAAATTAAACAATTTGCTTTGGTTACATGATTTATTTAAAATAATAATAATTGCGGCTAAATATACATTAATTTTGATCCAAAATATGATGAGTTCCTTCATGGATTGATGTTTGGAATACGTGTCTTAAGTCGCCCATGCTTCTCCCTCTGTTATATATCCATCAGCTGGCATTCGATTCCCCTGGTTAGTTCAACATGGTGTGCCGGTCGTAGATGTGGCGTCGCTGCTCGCGCACCTGTCGCTTCCACTTGTCCTGCTGGTGGCCCACGCGATTGAGGACATTGGCTCTGGCACTGAGCTCCTGGTTGTTGGCGGCGGGCATGGGAGGCGTCGGCTCGTCCTGGTTGGAAATTGGGTGGAGAAATTTTGGAATTAGTCGATTTGGCCAGGTAAAGAACGTTTCAAAATGAGGATCTTTGGTTAGTATCTTGTTGGGGTCTCTATGTGCGTGTGGTGGGGGTTAAAAATCAAACGAAATCGCAACGTAAAATGAAACAAAGAGGGTGTTGTGGCAATAAGGTCTATTCAATAGTGCGGTGCTTCTTTATTGCCAACTAGTTGCGCCACATCGGCGTCAACAACGCCATCTTCATCTTCATCGTCGCCTGGGGCCGTAACTAGAAGGCTATACTGAATGCCCGAGTATCTAGAATGCTTGCTATGTACATCTTCGTTGGTGTGCTCCTGGTAGTTGGCCTTCACTCGCTTGTTCAGCAACGGGTCCAGGCACATCAGGAAGAGCATGTATATCACTAAAATGGAGATGATCCAAATCACAATGATGACCACGACCTGGAAATAGGCAGGAGCTTGTGTTAGGCCTACGTTTAGTCTACGGCAGCAGGACATTTATGCCGAACCTTGATCAGTGTCGTATTTCGCGCCACATGGGAGCACTTGCACTCGGCGCAGATGGGCAGCTCCTTGCCATTGGCATCCAAACGCGGCAGCAGGGCTCCAGCACAGACACTGGAATGGCAGGGAAATGGGGTATCAATATGGATGCTGGAACTTTATAACTTTACGTAGAAGTTACTCCCTACTTAGGAATTAAATTAAATATATTTGTTTATAATAAAATTAATTATAAAAAGCTAGAACATTTACCACTCTGTCGATGGTGTCGCCGTGCTGCTGGCATTGGAAGAACTCTGACTGGGAACTGCGGGTGGGGGACTGGCGTTGACCTTGGGCGGAGATGCCACTGTGGGCCCTGGCACCGCACCTGCTTGCTTAGCAGCAGTCGCCGCGGGGACTGGAGCTGGCTTGGCTGCAGCTGGTGGAGCACTCAGTTGGCTGGCATTGTTGTTGCTGCCCACGGGCAGTGTCTGCGCAGCGGTCTCAGCCTTTGTTGATTTTCGGGAATGGAGAAAAAAAACACACAAATTGGAGAATGCGGGACAAGTCATGTGATCTGGGCAATTTGCGGACTCACCCATGTCACGCCAACCAAATAACATATCGCCAGTAGCACAGCGTAGATAAACAGACGCTTGTGTGCCATTAATTTTTCTTTGATTTCAATTTTCCTCACTTTTCTTCTTTTATTTGGAGAAAATTTTGCGGATTCGTAGTATGACCGCTTTTCACATTTGTAGAGAAATGGCCGAAAATGCATGAAGGGAACTCAACTGTTTATTTTTCTCAATCAATTTTCCTGCATGTTTTAATGGCATCTCGAAGCATATTTCTTATTAATTAATTACCTATTATTATTATTTTTTATGTTATTTATAATTTCAATTGGAGCTAAAAATGCGCTGTGGTATTTTCCGCCACGTATGGTTTGGTAAATTTACCTTACCTCGTCACGGCCTCACTGACGCTGAGTTTATAAAATTTTTTTAACGTTTCGGAACAAAAAAGCGGATAACGGTGCAAATTTAGACAAAATGAACCAGCAAACAATTATCTAAATTCTTTCCAACCGCGTGCGATCCGGCCGAGTGGCACCTCCGAGTGGGAGAGCAAGATTTTAATTCATAACCACGACTTGCACAGTGTTGTGTTTTGCCCATTGGAATTCCAGAATATCCTGACAAACTGTCAGATAAATAAGTGTGCGTGCATTAACTTAAATAAAAAAAAAAAAGGAAAACTGGCGAAAACCAGCGAAAAACTGTCCTCGTTCTTCGTGAGCATGGACGAGGAGGAGGAGGAGGTGACAGATCTGAAGCTGCAATTGTTCCACAATACAGTACGCGAGCACATTGTAAGTAATTCAGCCCCCTTCCACCCGAAAACCAAAACAACAAAATCGGGAGCAGCTGCTCAGTGCATCTCTCTCGCTCCCTGCTAACTGTACACAAGACGCAGGCGGGGGGTGTCTCTGTGTGTGTGTGCGACGCCTTGAATTACACACTTTGCCTTTTGATAAACAGAAATCAGTTGGCCGTTCAGTGTACACAGAAATTTATTTGTTTATGGTCGGTTATCAGGCGTGTGGACTACACTAGTCAGCATTTTGTAGGTTCTTTGTTATCGGGGAGGAAGTTGGTGGTGGCCGGACAGCCACTCTTTTTGGACTTTCTATTTGGGCTGCGAAAATTATCAAGCACACACGAAAGCGCCAAACACACACACACACACAAGCACCTGTTGTTCATCAGAAAGTTTTGCGATAATCGAAGATTCGACTTTCAGATACTTACTGGGGCAGTGGATGGGAGATAGTCTAAATTCAATGCTTCCCGCATGAGATTACACTTTTTAAAGCAATTTAGAATGAGAATTAATAATTTTATTTGTATTTATTGGATGGAAATTCTAAAGAAATGTTATTTTATGTTCCTTTCTTATTTGGGAGTTTAATTTCATGAAAAAATACGTTGATCGATTTCCAACTACCCTTTATAATTCTTAGTAAAACTTATACTTTTCCCTCTATTCTTAGAACCAGAAAAGCTTTAATAACTCAAAGGAAATCGATAAGATATGCCATAAAACACCATTTAATTGATACCAATTTATTGAAGGTTCCATAAACCCCTCTAGGTGAAATTGTATACCAAAAACTGAACCAAAAACTGTCAGAACTTGCATTGCAAATCGAAATTAAAACGGTTGAGAAACAAAGGCACGAGCGGGGCGATGGCGCACCAGCAACAAGTGAAAGTGTTTCCCTCGAGCTACTAATTATAGACAATTTTTTTTGGGGCGTGTAATAACAGAAACCAGAGATTTATGTAAACAACAATATATACCATGTACAAGAGTTTATTGGATTGCGCAAAGCATTAATTTCCTTATGTGAAAATGCCGAAAAATACCCACAAACACTTGCAGACAGACCCAGCACAGATTTCAAGTGCAGGGCTATATAGTAGTGGTCACGGTTTTCTTGCCGCCGTCGTCCGTCTGGGATGATGTGTGTTTTCAAAGTGTCTGCCGTCGTGACCAGCTGTTGGACTTTGTTTAAACAATGGCAACCGAGGCGATAAATACATTTGAAACAGTTTAAATAAACATGAATAAGTTCAAATACGAATGCAGCTTTGCTTTTGAGCATTTCTCTTCGGTGTGCCTTGGGTTTATAGAATTGTTGAGCTGGTTCTGGCTGCTTCAGGAAATGGAAACCTGTTTTTTCAGGGTGCATTGTCCAGAGCCGAAAATTGAATAATTCCCCAACGAATGTGGGTCAGGCCCCCGCGCATACGTGACGTGTGGGGCTTCAAATAAATGTAAACATGCCAAAGTGCTCATAAATAATGCAGGAATCTAAAGCCGAAATGCGAATTAAAGCCGAGGGACTGCGGCTTAAAAGGGAGCGAGGGGAATGAGGAAAAGGTTGGGTAATACATTATGTTCTTTCGTACCTTGATAAGGAAAATCTGTGATGACTTTTTGTATATCTTTAAAGAATACTCAGCTTCTGAGAATGCGTTTTATAAACAGAATAAAGCTGAAGGCAAAGTTATACGATACTGTGGAACTGTGTGCAGTTTTCCCATTAGCCAACGCCCTCTTTAGTAAAATAAACCCCATTTCACTTAAAGTAATTAAAACAATGGAGACCACTTATGCATGTCTGGAACTTGGCACACACATGTGCTCATAAAAACCGAGTTCTTTCGGGCAAGAAAGTATAAAGTCTAAAGTTCTGGAAGCTATTTTACGTTAAATATATAAAATGTTTATAGTCTGGACCTGAATTTTGGTATACAAGCATATTTAATTGTTTAAAATCGTAGTAAACAAACTTGTTGACCTATCTTTTAATGAAATTCCATTTATAGAACAGAAATAACCTTCAAACTATACCAATAACCTGACTTTCTGAAGACCTCTCATAGTAAATTTTGATAGTATTCCCTAGGCAAATCGATGGCTTCAATAATAAGTTTCGGCTGCAGCATGTGCAATATACCCCTGTTGGCCACAACTATTGGGTATCGAAAAAGTATAAATATTTTGTAGCCCATTCACCGGCAACGTTGTCAGCGAGACGGGACGAAAAACCCGTCTGGCAAGCAATAAACAGCGCTGGTCCCTACTACCTCCAAACATCTCGGCCTCCGCAGTTGCCGCCTCCTTTTGGCCAATACATATGTCGCCCTCTTCGCCGGCTTCTGACTGCAGTCTGTATGGGCGTCGCTGCTATTTTTAACCAAGGCGTCGTGTCCACATTTTAATGGGCGTGTTTGCCGTTTTCCCCCTCGAGTTCATGTCAAGTCATTGACTCGCAGCTCGCCTACGATCGGCAGCGCATTGCAACGCATTTGGAGTCTAGACAAATGTTGCCTTTGGCCAAAACCAAATCTTGTGGAGCGTGATAAACGCAGTTTGTTGCACGTTGCTCTGGCTGATAAGCGGGAAACAAAGCTTGAAGAAGATCTTTCTCAATTGGGTTTCATTCAGCAGGGGAATGCCTCTGCTCATGTACAGGAATTTCGTTTATAGTTACGATGCTCGTATCACTCGGTATTTGTCGTCTACGTGTTCCAAGTTCAATACGTCACGCCTAGAAAAATAAAACCGTGCGTTTCGTAACTGAAAAATAGGTTTAGGTTAGGGAGTAATACTTTCACTACAATTAAAGATTATTAGGTATTGCTTATCAAGAAATTGTTGCAAAATAAGCTATATTTCATATTTAAAATGAAGAAAAATAGATGTATATAAATTACATATATTTTTCTACATTTTAAATATGACATAAAGCTTATTTTATGGTAAAGCCTTATAAAAAGTTACATAAATAATACAAACTTTAATTGAAATAATTTTTTAAATAATAATAAATAAACTATTTAAATATTTTAATACTTTCTTAAACCTTTAGCTGACAAATAATAAAAGTTTTCTATTTTTTTTGTATAAAAAATATATAAAATGTATTTTATATCAACGAAAATTAATAAACTGTGGTGTTCCCGGTTAACACCTAATTCCCATTGGCATAATAACTTAATTTACATCGCCTTATAGTTTCGGCCCCCAAAGCATCGACATTTTTCCATGATCTACACTTGGTTTCTATAAATACCCCGGACGCAAACTGTTGATAGCAAGCGATTTGCGTCTCCGTATTTAATTTTTTAATATTTGCCCACATTTTTGGTTGAAATACATTTCAGGCGGGTAAAGAAAAACTGTTTAAATATTTGGCCTTAGAGATACGAATATCTGGAGCTCTCAGAAGGTCGCTCCACACTCTATAAACGGTGAGATGATAGATTTTAGTGAATAAAATAAAAGAAATGCCGCGAATAATTGAAGATAATTTGATTTAATTGATCGGACAGAACGTAGCTCCGTTGGGCCATCAAAAGTTAATTGGAATCCGCGTTTGTACAACGCATTGCCACCACAGATACATTCAAAAGTATCCCCCGATACCAGTGCGAATGTCTCGAATAACAAACAAAGAACCCCCACTAAACAATGCGAGTATAAATTAATTGTTTTTTTGCTCTCACTCGGCGAATTTTTCTAGGCAGAGAGAGGAGAACATGAGAAGTATCTTTGTTAATGATTTATTTACGTGCCTAGGCATTTGTGTGGCGACCATCTACGAAATTTTGTTTTGTTTTCGCTTCTCGGCAGAGCCCACAATAGCGCAAATATGACGTGTGCCAAAGCCAAATGATTGGCATCTATTTCGTGGCCATAAAAACATAAACAAATCATTTGGAAAATCGCTAATGCCAGCTTCAGATTCGGATTTCAGACAATATTTAACCCAAAAAGAAAATTCGGGGATTATCACATACTTTTTCAAGTGCTAAAGTGACATTCATGGGGTTTTATACGATCATAATCGGTCTGGTTGTTATCAAATGTTGCCACTTCTGTTGTCGGCCACTGATAAGCTTTCTTTCTGACCTTTGCACGTAGCCGAAAACGTAACTATTTATATGGATTAATTGGCGGTCATATTTAATCATCAATTGCTGGTTTTGTTTATGGTTGATTATGGGGCTTGTAATCCAGAACCAATTGGTATTCTTACCAGGCTAAGAACCCATTAGAATCCAGTTTTAAACGTCATTCAACCGGAAATATACTACTTATTTAGCTGAAAGTTCAAGTACCAAAATTTCAACTCATTGTGCCAATATATATTCAGTGATAAGACCTTGGAAACACTTGAAATCCTTCAATCTCAGACTTTGACTTCGTCTTACTACTGATTCACACTAAAATGTATAAAGATCTATTCGGAATCAACAATTAATCTATTCACTTGTGTACATTAATATAGATTTCCCCCCAGACGTATATTTACTCGCTAGCAAATGTTTTTTTTGGGGCGGAAAGCCAAATGACAACATCAAATATGCATTTAAAATAAGAAGAAACAAAAGAAATGCGTGGGTGTCTGTGTTTACTTTAGAACTTTTGTTTATAAATAAGTAAATGTGTGGGGAAATGTGTTATGAAACCAAGAATAAAATTAAAAAAATAAAATGTCTTGCAGGTGCAAAGACAAACATCTTGGGAATAAAAAAAGAATGAACATTTTAATGAAGAAAACAAAAGAAATACGTTGACTTCTATATTTTCTTATGCTTCAACGTCATTAGCTTAAGATATCTATCGCTAGAGGCAGGTGTTAATAGACTTGAATATTATGCTTAATTGTTGGGAATAAAGTTTTAGGTTCAAGATAAACCCACACTTTTAAATTAAAGATTATATTATCTTACTCATTTGAGTTGTTCTTTTATTTTCAGATATTCCTGCTACTAGTCATCTTGCTGTACTTTAGCTCATATGTCGTTGTCTCACGTTTTCGGCGTCGCGATCGTGACGATCTCTATTCGAACGACGAGGACGAGGTGCTGGTCTATCGCATAAGGTAAGGCATCTATCCAGTGGTCAGTGGTCAGTGGTCAGAGTCAACAACCTGCCTGTCTGCCCCACTAATTGTCGACTCATTTGAGTTGCATTCAGTTTCGCAGTCGCATTTGCTCATGTCACTAATGAATTGTTTTTTCCCCACCAGCTTTTGGCTCTGCACCTTTACCCTAGCTGTGGCCGAGGGTGCCGCCATGCTGCTGCCCGTGTCGATAGCCAGCAACGAGGTGCTGCTACTCTATCCCAACAGCTACTATGTGAAGTGGCTCAACAGCTCCCTCATACAGGGTGAGTGGTAAAGAAGGGACCCCCTTTGAAACCATTACTTATACTGATTTATCTATTCGCAGGCCTTTGGAACCATGTCTTTCTGTTCTCCAATCTGTCATTGTTCATCTTTCTGCCGTTCGTATATCTGTTCTCAGAATCCACGGGATTCGTGGGCCACAGGAAGGGCATCCTGCCGCGCGTATACGAGACCTTTACAGTATTCATGCTGATGGCCGTCATTGTCCTAGTACTGACGGCCGTCTTAAGCGCTGTCTTTGGCATTGAAAAGTTTCAATTCCTTTGGTTTCTAAGTGAGTAACCGGCTATTGCCCCGGGAACGGAAGAGATCAGATCTCAATGTCAATTGATATGCGCTTTTCCGTGCCCGTGACAACATGCCCAACCCATCCCCCGTTTCTGGGATCGGTTCCAGTCGCCGGCTAAGTGCACAATGCATTGCTAATTTCCGTTTCTTCACGCTTCACAGATTTGGGCAGTGTTCACCTGCCGTTCCTTTATTCGTGTGTTTCGTTTCTGGGCGTGATGCTTATGCTGAGTGAGTATAACTAACTAATAATAGACACAATCAATTCGAGCGCTTTACTCTTCGGACTCCATCTGCTTGATGTACTTGTCGATGTAGGCCAGCTGCTTGGGATTATGTTCGCGAGCCTTGGCCACGCTCTCCTCGAAGCTCTCGGTGTTGTTCAAGCGCTTGTAGACGGTGGCCCGGTAGAGCCAGGCGCGCAGATTAGTCTCGTGCAGCTTCTCCAGGACATAACTGCAGTCCAGTAGCGCGCGTTTGTAGTTGCGAAGTCTAAAATGAAACCAGGAATAGGTTAAACTTTATATTAAATCGCTGTTAATTAAGATTTTAATCGTTTAACTCACTTGATATAGCACAAGGCGCGATTATTGTAGGTAATGGCACTGTCCTTGATCTTATCGATGGCCCTGCCATAGTGCAAAATGGCCTTCTCATACTTCTGGTTGCGATAGGCTTCGTTTCCCTGGCTGAGCAAGAGTTTAATATATGTTTTAAAGCTTACAAGATTCCCATCTTACGTTCTTTGCATCTCAGCTTCGTATTCGTTTTTGGCCCGCGCCTCGGCACGCTCATTGGCATCCCGCTCCACCTGCTCCATGAAGGTCTGCTGGTCCATTGTCTTGGCCTGCTTGTCTTGATCCTCCTGAATGCTTTTCCGATTGATCACCGTGCGATTCTCGCGTACCTTAAGCTTCACCTTGTCCACATCTATAGTGTCAAAGTTGATCTTTTCCTTTGCCTTCCCATCTGCCTCTGGCTCATCATCCTGGCTAGCACCGTGTTTTAATATATCATCGATCTTGGAGAGAGTGGCCTCGAATTCAGCAAAATCGTCTGCATACTTGGGGTCCAAACTGCAGTTGACCATAGTCGCCTTCAGTTTGGCAATGCTTTTATCTTCCTCGTCCGCCATTTGATGGGTTTTTGGATATTTAGATTGTTTATATAGAAGTATTTGGATTTTCAGAAGGGTTTTAACTGTTCCGAGCAGTCAGGGAGTTCTAGAAATTGAAACTAACTCAAGTAATGACACAAAGGAAAAGGCTACTTGTTAGAATAGCTTTTTCTATTAAAATAATATCCCTGAAATGTATGTATATTTATATAGGTTTCACATTTATTTTATAGTTTGTTTTATAGTTTAGAACATTAAAAGATACAACTAAACAAATAACAAACTTTTTCCAAACTTAGTAACCATGACAATCTTTTTCGTTTGCTTGCAGTTTGCACCCCCTATGGCTTTGTGCGTCTGTTTGGCGTTGTTAACAATGTCCTGGTGCGGCCCATGCTCCTGCGCGACGTCAACGAGGAGTTCAGCGCTTTTTACATGGAGGAAGCGAGCGTCAAACGAAAGCTGGCTCACATTGAGCTGCAAAATGTGAGCATCTCGGACACGGCCAATGGCGGTCGTTTGGGTAACGGACTGGGACTCGGGCTGACTCGCTCTTTCGCCCATCAACCGCTGTTGCAGCAGTCTCTGGCCCATCTCTACCAGCGGAAGGCCATGACCAGCGATACAGGCGAGCAGCAACAGCTGCTTAACGAAAGGCTGAGGGAACTGGATTCCGAGCGGAAGGAGTTGGACAAGTTGCGCAAGTCGAGCACCTTCCAGCGCACCTTCGTCTACCCGCTGGCCATGCTACTGCTGCTTTTCTGTACGGGCGTCACCATCCTTCTTGTGGTCCAGAATACGTTGGAGCTACTAATTGGAATTAAAGCACTGCCACTGAGCACGAGGGTAAGTTTTCTATTATCCTTTGTGTTTTGCCAATCGTCCTATGCTAATTTAATTTATTTCTTCTTTAATAATAGCAATTTACTCTGGGCATCTCGTCGCTGTCGAAACTGGGACCCTTTGGCGCCGGCCTGGAGGTGTGTCTCATCTTCTACCTTGGCGCCACCTCCGTGGTGGGCTTCTACAGCATGCCCTTTATGCGAAACGTCCGCCCCAAGCGGCGCCAAACATCGCTGCCGCAGCTGATGCTTAACTGTGGCTTCATGCTGGTTCTGTCCTCGGCGCTGCCCCTGCTCAGCAGGATTATAGGTAAGCTGTAGTAATAAACTTTTAGCTATTGAAAGACAAATATTGATTTGATTTTCTCTTTCCCTCAGGTATCACAAACTTTGACCTGCTGGGCGATTTCGGGGCCATCGAGTGGCTGGGCAACTTCCAGATTGTGCTGCTCTACAACCTCGTATTTGGCACCACGACGGCTCTGTGCCTGGCCAACAAATTCACGGCCACGGTGCGCCGAGAGCTGCGAGCGCGGTTAGTGGAGAACTATGTGCTCTTTACTAACTACATGAGCTTCATCAACTGATATTGGCGCAAGCGACGCGACAATGCGTCTCCGTACGCCCGTCATCTGATGAGACGCCTTGTCGAGTCGCCGCTGAAGAGCCTAATTAGTTTCTACGCTAATTATAGTAATCTTAGTCGTAAGCGCAGTCGCAATACCACCGCTAGTCGCAAGGCAAACGAAATGAACTGTTGAGGAGTAGGCGAGTAATAGAAGAAGAGCAGCTGGAAACAATATAATATACCTTTACATATGTTATATGATCACGTGTAGTTGTGCAGAACTGATACTGATATTTGATATTTAAATTGTGCGTTCCTTGCTGTCAAGCTTAACCGTTGTACTTTACCCAGGATATATATATTCACAGATCAATCTCACAAATATCGAGAACGTGAATTGAGAATTTAAATAGTGCAACAAAGTGTAATAGCCGCAGACCAAGCGTTCGCAGTGTAGATGTAAGACATATTATCGTGTATTTCAACTCATCTCGTTGGTCACAGAGTCAAGTCTTGATAACCATTTCGTACATGTGTCTTTTCACTATGTATTTATATGTACATCCGTGTATCTGTGAGCTATGATTTTATTTATTTAAGATTCTAACAATGTTCCTTAAGCAACGCGCACCGACTGAGGAGGCGCCTTCATTACATTTTACCGCATACTCAGCTCTGTAACCAATATTCATCCAATCACACACTTACAAGCGTCTAAAACGTATGTGATAAATATAATAAACAAAACATTTTACTAATTTAATCAGCATGTCATTGCTTTTTTAATTGCGCTTTTTTAAAATTGATGTTTTGATTTTAAAAGGGGTTTTAACTTTTATTTCAGGCTTACTTCGCTGTTCCTATTGGCTTGAGATGATGTGCTATGAAGAGGCACTATGACAGTTTCCTATGATATTGCTGTGATTTAATTTAATATAATTTCTTGATAAACTTAAAAAACATGATTTATGGAATACATATCGTTTAATTGTATAAAATAATAAAGACCCAATTTAGATATATAAATAACTTTCCCAAAAATCTTTTTGAAATAGAAATTTTTAAAAATAATCAAGTAAAACACATTTAAATTATTTTAAAAAATATTTGATATTTATTGTTGATTTTACCACTGCCGCCAAATTACGTTTCAATAACTCACCACAGCGAGTTTTCTTGAAAACTACGGCAACGGCAATGTAACCAATATATCGCCATTTTCTAAAATATCGATAATATATTAGTACCATATTTAATGCTCTCTCAATTATCGATTGGGATTCATGCCCACTTTCTCCCCATACAAAATCGGCTCTCAATTATCGATTGGGATTCATGCCCACTTTCTCCCCTTACAAAATCTGCCCACTTTCTTTTACCGTTGTGGAATTCGGGCACTTATCGGTTGGAGCACGGACTATCGATGGTGAGAAACGAAACATCGATGTTAGATCAGCGACAGTGCCATCGATAGTTCTCCACCATCTCTATTTTTTGTGCGGTGGCGTCTAATTGTTTAATTTTCGACTTTTTGCGTTCTTAATTGGCTGAAACGAAGTAATCGCACAATGTTGAGCCGGAAGCGCCGGGCCAGCAGCATATCCAGTCGGCAGGACGAGGATCCGCTGCAGCTGGACGACTCGACGCCGGAACAGTCGCCGGTGCAGCAGACGACGACACAATCGGCGCGAAAAAAGCGCCGCTTGGATCCCACAGAGCTGTGTCAGCAGTTGTACGACTCCATACGGAACATCAAGAAGGAGGATGGCTCCATGCTGTGCGACACGTTCATCCGGGCGCCTAAGCGTCGCCAGGAGCCCTCCTACTACGACGTTGTGGTCAATCCCATAGATCTGCTCAAGGTGCAGCAGAAGCTAAAGACGGACTCTTACGACGATTTGGAGGACCTGATGGCCGACCTGGAGCTGCTTATTGGCAATGCAAAGGCCTTTTACAAGCCAGACAGCTGCGAGTACCAGGACGCCGTCTCGCTGTGGCAGCACATACAGACGCAGCGACAGCGCATTTTGGAGGCAAATGGCCTGGCGGAGGAGGAGCCGCGCGCCAGGCGCATGTCGCGGCAGGTGCGACGAATGACCAGCAGCACGGAGCCGGGCGGTGACACGATGGCAGCGGGGGATGACGACTACAATCAGTACGAAGAGCTCTTTGCCACCATTATGACCGCCACAGATCCTGTTAACGACCGAGCCATGCACCGCATGTTCCAGCTGCTGCCTTCGAAGAAAATTTACCCAGACTACTACGACGTGATTGAGCATCCCATTGACCTGCGCCTGATTGCGACCAAGATACAGATGAACGCGTACTCGTCGCTGATGGAAATGGAGCGGGATCTGCTGCAGATGACCAAGAACGCGTGCCTGTTCAATGAGCCGGGGTCGCAGATCTACAAGGACGCCAAGGCCCTGAAACGCATCTTTACGCAGAGGCGTATCGAGATGGAGACGGGCAAGGGGAAGCTGGCCAAGCGGGTTAAGAGCCTATCAAGTGCGGCTATAGCAGGTAATGATCCCGTCTTGAATTTCTTATTTGAGGCTTAATTATGCATAACTTTTCCTTTTTCTTTGTATTATCCAGCACTCAAAGAAGAAGTAGACAGCACGGACGACGAGGAGACGAGCAAAAAGGGCGAGGGACCCATGTGGGCACTCTTCGATCATCTGTACAACGCTCCGGGAACGTCGGAGCACCCGGGCGTAACTGGCCCACCGCTAGGCAACTCCCTTTGGAAGCTGCCAGTGCGGCGTTTCCATCCCGAGTACTTTGAGCTGATCAAACGACCCATATCAATGAGCCAGATCCACACCAAGTTGAAGAAGGGCGACTATGCGAACATCAGTGATCTCACCGCCGATCTGTATCTCATGCTGGACAACGCCAAGAAGGCGTTCCCCGCCAGCCATCGCACCCACAAGGATGCCCTTAAGATGCTACGCCTGATGAATGCCAAACTGGTAGAAGAATCGCTGGAGGAGACCAGTGACATGGAGGAGGATGAGGCGGACGATGTGGACTCCGAGGTATTTGCGGTCAGCACGCAGCCGGAGCGCCGCAAGCCGGGCAGACCGCGCATCAACTCCAACTCGAATGCCTCTCACACGCCGAACAACTCGAATTCTCCCAAATCAAATCGTATTGCCATCAATGCGGCGATCAAAAAGAAGATCCTTAGCATACAGAAATATCTCGTGGACTACTCGGTGGGCAATCGCCGGCCCATCGAGATGTTTATGGAGAAGCCGCCACGAAAGGTGTATCCAGACTACTACGACATCATCCAGAATCCCATCGATATGAACACCATCGAGCACAACATCCGCACCGATCGCTATGCCACCGTGGAGGATGTGGTCTCCGACTACCGGCTCATGTTCTCCAACTGCCGGCAGTACAACGAGGAGGGATCAAATATCTACGAGGATGCCAACACCCTGGAACGGGCGCTGAACGAGAAGCTGAAGGAGTTCCCGGGCCTAGTGGAGGTGAAGAAGCCCCTGCAGAAGTACAGCAAGGTGGGAAGGAAGCCAAAGATCGCTCTTATCTCGGACCGCCTGTGGCAGTTTTACGAAACAGTGCGCGAGTACCAAGAGCCCAAGGGCAAGCGGCAGCTGTCCCTCATCTTCACGAAGCTGCCGTCAAAGAACGAGTATCCGGACTACTACGACATCATCAAAGAGCCCATCGACATGGAGCGCATTGCCCAGAAGCTGAAGCAGGCCGCCTACGAGAGCCTGGACGAGTTGGCGGCGGATTTTCTGCTGATGCTGGAGAATGCCTGCAAATACAATGAGCCCGATTCGCAGATCTACAAGGATGCTCTGGTGCTGCAGCAATTGACGCTACAATTGAAGCAGCAGCTGCGCACGGAGCGTGACTCGCTGCCCGATGTTCCTCTGGCTGTGCAGGAGCTCTTCCTAACGCTGTTCACTACCCTGTACAATCACCAGGATGAGGAGGGACGCTGCTACTCCGATTCCCTGGCCGAGCTGCCCGAATACGATGAGCTGGGCGAGGGGCAAAAGGTGCGTGGCATATCGCTGGATCTGATCAAGCGTAGGCTGGACAAGGGTGCTTACAAGCGACTGGACATCTATCAGGAGGATATTTTCGCCTGCTTGGAGAGGGCACGGAAGCTCTCTCGCACAGATTCCGACATATTTCAGGACTCCATTGAGCTGCAAACATATTTCATACGCAAGAGGGACGAGATTTGCAAGGACACCCTCAGCTCGCCCGCCCTTAGTTTCACGCTCGAACGCCTCTTGGCCGATGTAGAGGTGAGTCGCCAGCAGAAGGCCCAGCAAGAGGAACAAGATCAGGAGCAGGACAAGGAGAAGGACGAGTTTAACGGCGCCAAGGGCGAAAGCATGACAATCAACCAGCAGGTGTACTCCCCCGGCGACTATGTCTACGTGCAGATGCCGGAGAACAAGATCCCCTCAATAGCTAGCATCGAGCGGCTCTGGACATCGCCCACCAACGAGAAGCTAATGCAAGCCTCGATCTTTGTGCGGCCACACGAGACCTACCATGTGACCACGCGCAAGTTCCTCGAGAAGGAGGTGTTCAAGAGCAGCATTTCGCAGACCATTTCAATGGACAAAGTGCTGGGCATGTGCTACGTGATGCACATTAGGGACTACATCAAGATGCGCCCCGAGAGGCTGCCCGAGAAGGATGTGTTCGTCTGCGAGTCGCGCTACAACATCCAGGGGCGATGGTTCAAGAAGCTCAAAAACTGGCCGCCGATGCGCGAGGGCAGTTCCATAAAATTCGTGCCGCGCGAGCAGCCGCTGGAGCTGAAGCGCGTGATGTCCGTGTTCAAGGAGCGCCTCGAGAAGCACAAGGGTGAGCTGGAGGAGCTCAAGCTGCAGGAGGCGATGGTCGAGAAGGAGAAGCCAAATGTCTCCTGCGATCCACCGCCGAATGCCGAGGACAGCAGCGTTTACTATCAGCAATACAACACCGTCTGCAGCGGTGCCATCAAGACCGGCGACTTTGTGTACGTGGCCACCCAAACCGGCAAGCAGTCGGTGGCCCAGGTCCAGCAGATATGGGAGCAAAACGGCAAGTCCTATTTCAAGGGCCCGTGGCTGCTGCCACCCAGCGAGACGACGCCCGGTCTGGGCAAGCAGTTCTTCCGCCAGGAGCTGCTTCTGAGCACCGTTGAGGAGGTCAGTCCGGTGGTGGGCATCGTCGGACGTTGTGCCGTTCTCGAATACGCCGAATTTATCAGCTCCCGGCCCACGGAGATATCCGAAAGCGATGTCTACATCTGTGAGTCCGTCTACGATGAACTGAAGAAGGCTCTTCGCAAGCTAGTGGCTGGTAACATGCGCAAGTTCCAGCACAGTCCAGCCGTCACCGAGGATGAGATTTTCTACTTCAAGACTCCCATCAAGCCAGCTAAGGACGTAAAGAACGAGATCAATGAGCTGGGCATGCTGGAGGACTCGATGGACGGGGACACGCCATCGCTTAGCTCGGATATTGCCGCCATGTCGTCGCCGGCTCCCTCGGTTAACTCAACGCCACTAACCTCCAAGATAAAGGCTGCCAAGTCTGCTAAAAAATGCCTCACCGGCTATATTCTCTACTCAAGTGAAGTCCGAAAAAGTAATTAATATTAATCTTAGCCCCTTCTCAAAGTCATTTATTTAAATCGAAATTTCTTAATTTCAGGCATTTGCCAGAGCAATCCGGACGCCACTTTCGGAGACATATCCCGCATGGTGGGCACCGAATGGAAGAATCTCCCCGCCAGCGCCAAACAGAGCTGGGAGGATCGCGCCAGCAGGCAGAACGAGGAGACGGCGGCCATGCGCCGTGAGCTAGACGATGCCCAGAACAGCGGCAGTCCCTCGCCGCAGGTGTCACAGGATGGACAGGGCCTGATCTTCGAGTGCCAGTGGGACAAATGTGACTATCAGTTCGAGGAGCTGGGCGACTGCACCGAACACTGCATGTCCGATGCCAGTGGGCACATACAGCGGCATCCGCAGGCCGGCGTGGAGATGGAGTACGTGTGCCTATGGCGCAACTGTCCGCGGATCAAGAAGTCCACGCAGGCCTTCCCCAATGTCCTGCGGCTTGTCAAGCATGTGCGCGAGGTTCATCTGAGCAAATGCGGCAAGCACCTGTCCGCAGGCGAGCGCAGCAAAAACTTTGTGTCACGGCGGCATAAAAATGCGACACTGGCCACCACTGTGCCCATTCCAACTAGCAACTTGCAATCACCGCGTGGTCTCAACCACGAGACATCCATGCATCTCCAGCAACAGCAGCAACTCCACCATCAGCAGCAGCAGCAAATGCACCAGCATCCGCAGCAACAGACAATCGTCTTGGGACCGCCCCCGGAGCCCCTGTTCGTCACGGTGCCACCGCGCACCACTCGCGTCATCCACTCTGAGGCGTACATCAAATACATTGAGAGCTTGCAGACCGGCAGTCACCTCAACGTGGCCACCTGCCAAAATAACTGGCGCCGGGCCATGACCCATGTCACGCCGGCGCAAGTAGTGGCCAAGGCGCCGCTGCCGGAGCAATGGCTAGGACCCAATCTGCGCGACCAGGAGAATGTGGTGCAGGCCCTGTGCCACCTGCGCAACTTTATGCTCGATGATGTTCTGCAAATACGCCGCAGCTGTAACTAGCCAATCGTAATCCTCTTTTAAGCCCAAAGCGTTCCGAGTTCGATGTTAAAATATAAACAGAAACAACTAATAACGGAGTGAGTTTTGTATTGGTGGAGTTGGGATAAGGAATGCCAGCAAATATGGAAACTATCGAGTGATATACATATATAAAGGTTGCGATATATGTGAGATAAGTCAATATTTTGCTTAAAATATAGGAAAAGAGGAAAAAGAATATTTTAATGTCACAATTTATTTTTTTAGATATTTATAAATTCGATAAATCAATTTTTACGATATTTTCGATTGCATATTGAGTGCGTTTTTTGCTTTTCCGATATACATATACCCTTAGAGTTGTAATTAAATTTATAATATTGCTCACTTTTAGCTGGCGATCATTTCTCGCTCATGAATATCGCGCATCCGCCCCTGTGTTCCCATATGTTGTTTGTTATCACGGTCGCGGTGACGTCATGGCAACGCTAGGTCCGATTTGGATTCGGAATTATTTTTCGTGGGTTTTGTTTTGCTCTGCAGCTACGACAACAAACCGGTTCCCCCCATAGAGTCATCGTCGTCACCCAGTTATTTTGTGGTGCTTATCTAATTGGGCCTGCTCAGTGGTGCTCAGTGCCGCTCAGTGGCGCTCTTTTCGGGTTCCCTCTGCCTGGGTAGTGACTCCCGCCTGCCAATGAGTCCGCGAATCCGGCTACCGAAATTCAGTCGTAGTCTGGCGCTCGCACACAGCGGACGCTATTTATCAGTCGGCGAAATATAACCAAGTATTATACCAACCAAAGGAGCAATCATGGCGGAGGGCGAGTCCAAGTTCGGTTTCAAGGATATGGAGAAGGCGCTGGAGACGCTGAAGCTGCTGGAGAGCCATGACATGCAATATCGCAAGCTCACGGTGCGCGGCCTCCTGGGCAGGGCCAAGCGTGTGCTATCCAGTAAGGATTTCTGTCCAGGATTTAAGAACTAGCGTCTAAGCATTATCCGAAAATTGTGTTTGCAGTGACCAAGGCGGAGGAGAAGCTGAAGAACATCAATGAGGCTATCGGTGTCTTTGAGAAATGGCTCGAGGAGAACGGTGGCGGAGCTTCTAATAAGAATGCCAAGACCGACAGTGAGGACAAGGTGGAGACGGTGCCCGGCTTGGGCTTCAAAGACAAGGCGGCTGCGGAGGCGACGCTGAGGTAAGCGAGAGCAGGTCATCCTAGCAGCAGGCATGCTAATGGGCCGGAGGGAGACCTTCAGACCAGGCGGCCAGCGACGACGTCAAATGATGTCATGGCACAGTTTTAGAGTGTCGAACTCGGAAGTCTCATTAGTTGATAGAACGAGTGCTCTCCGAGAGTTGTGTGTGAACGAGTGTGTGTGTAGATATATACTAGGGTGGATTGATTTATAATAATGTCTAAAGCTCAATCAATTTTTAGGGCACTACGTCATGCATTGATATAGTTTTTATGAAGTACTAACTTAAACGATCTTTTTAAACATTAAATACTCTCTGTAACCTATTAATTTATTAACTTTCTAGAATATTAGGGAATATATCTAAACGTAGACATCTAAAAACAGTTTGATATATATAAATCTGAAGACATCATTCACATTTCTTGAAGAATTTCGAATAATAATACTAAAATACCACCGGTCCACCCTATTATTTACATACTTGTTTATATCATCCGCACATTCCTCAGCCTCAGGCCTGTATCCAAAATATTTATATACATATATGCATCTTGTCGCATTTGCAGCATCTTGGCAGAGCGCGATCCGGACTATCAGAGGCTGGCCATCAAGGGGCTGATTGGCAGCTCTAAACGAGTCCTGTCCGGCACCAAGAATGAGGACAAGATCGCTGCCATCAAGGAGGCTGTGCAGTTGCTGGAGGATTTCCTCGAGAAATTTGAATCCGAGAATCGTATCAAAGACAATCGCGCCTACTTGCCCGTGACAGTCATAACCAAGCTGCCAGAGCCCAAGGACGATTCGCTGGCTAGTGAATTCCTTGAAGCCTATGGCGGTTCAAAGGCCAAGGGCAACTACAAGCACCTGCGCACCATGTTCCCCAAGGAGGACGAAAGCACCAGCTGGGACATTGTCCGTAATAGGCAGCTAGCCAAGCTGCTGGAGCAAATCAAGAACGAGGAGGCCAAGCTCTTCGATGCGGAGACCGGTGCACCCACCGATTTGCATCTGCAGCTTATCCACTGGGCCTATAGCCCGCAGCCGGACAAGCTGAAGCAGTACATCGAGAAGCTGGCCAAGAAGACGCCCGAGAAGCGAAAGCAGGAGAGCAGCAGCAGTGCCAATGACTCGAGCAGCGGCAGCAGTCAGGACTCTGATGACCAGGATGACAAGCCCAAGAAAAAGAAGAAGAAGGAGGAGTGAAACACACAAACAGCTGCCAGTTTAACGAACAGAAACGTTTCATATACCCCACTTCCCGTTTCCGAAACCGATCCAATTTGGCTTGTAGGTTTTCCAAGTCTCTCAAATCATTTTTAGAGCAACCAAATTGCATGGGATTCGAAAACGGAATCGGGGGCTTAATAGTTTATTTAAGTAACTCAACCTCAACGCAGACTACGATTAGTGGGAGACGCCCTGTTCTTGTGCTCCTCTATCAGGGAAGTCCACTGAAATCGCTATGGAGTTGAGGTCACCTCTTTGGGTTAGCAAAAATATTGCCTACTTTTTGAGACCTTTTCTTATTGACGTCGAATCCCATAGCGATTTCGCGGACTAGCCCCTTTATAAGTAGTATATATACACAGATTTATGTATGTTATGTAGGCGCGTGCTATATATATGTATTATCTTACAGTACCATACGTGTATGCATATGTATATTCAGCTTTGATGAGCCCGGCGACATCGGCGGCGGCCTTCGGAATCAATAAATATGTAGCCTGGTGTTAGCTACTCCTCACGCAGCTCATCGTGGCGAAACGCTCGTTCCCAAATTCAAAAACACACACACACGCAACTAGATTACACAATGTACAGGGGACCCGGCCACGCCCACTCGGCCGCATTCCCACGCTCCGCCCACATATGAATTACCCATAGATACATATACATATTTTGGAGCGGCTAATATTTATGCAAGCCGGCAGTATCGTAATAATCCGACTTGGCCACGCGTGGCGAATGCGTCTGCGAGTCGCTGGATGTCGGCGGTGTCTTGGCCAGCGACAGTGTCAACTGCTGGTGCTGATGCTGGTCACCCTTGCCGCCAGTGGATCCGGTGGTTAGGTGGCCATAGGCCATGTTGAACAGGGCATCCGGATCGCAGACGAAGCGGTAGACATAGCGCTCACCATTCACCTTCTGCATGATGCCCTTCTCGTAGTAGTAGCGGAGACTGCGGGACAGCTTGTCGTAGTTCATGGCCGGTCGGTTCTTCTGGAGGCCCCAACGCCGGGCTACCTCCTCCGGTTCGATCAGCTTGAACTCCATGCCACGCCCAGTCCAGGCAATGCAGCTGGCGCTGGTTGGGCATAGTTAAAAGTTAGAAGGAGAAAATGGATGACTTAGCCTGAGGGAACTCACCTGGTTGTGGGCTCATCCAGCAGGGCCACTAGAAACTGCCACAGCTGCAGTGACCCCCGCCGCTGGCTGATCGTCTGGCCATTGCTGCTGGTGGAGATGCCGTTGCTGGCATAGAACTGATCCAGGCGCAGCTCTGCATCGCTGGAAGTGGTGGAGTCCACAACATTGGGCCTTAGTGCCGCGGGATAGGTGGACGAGATAGTGGCGTTGTAGGGACCGCTGTCGTACTTCAAGTCCGGATCGCTCACCGCCGCTGCCACAGAGCTGGGCGAGAGTTCCCGGTAGACGGACTGCGTCTGCTGTTGGTGGGCGTAGTGGGAGGGCGTGGCGTAGACCGCCGAGCTGGATATGACCGATGTGTGGCTGAACTTAAAGGCGGAGGCGGCATGCAGCGGTGTTAGGTGGGTCAGGTGGGCTGCCTGCTGCTCCGCTGCCTGCTGGTGGTGGTGTCCGGGATGATGATGGTGGTGATGGGGATGCAGTGCAGCGGCGTGCTGGAGTTGCTGCTGTTGAAGATGCTGATGTTGCTGGTGATGATGTTGTTGCTGCTGCTGCTGCTGCTGCTGTTGTTGCTGCTGCTGTTGCTGTTGTTGCTGCTGTTGTTGCTGGGCTGCCGTTGTGGTGGAGTCCGCATGCTCGATCTTTGTGTGATGCGGAAAGTGCTGGCCGGAGGAGACATCGCTGCAGTAGGCAGCTGCGGCTGCAGCAGCGGCAGCGGCGGCGGCAGCAGCGGCTGCTGCGGTGGCAGTCTCTGCAAAAAGGGAGGATGCGATAAAGGAGTCAGCAGGAGCCAGCCAGGAGCTAAGTGAAAGCCGCTTTCATGCACGTTTGAGCAATGTCTCGTCATCGAGGGAATGGGTGCTAATTACATGGTTATTCTGGCTACCTTTTGACTAGAGAAAGGGGGTTATTTGGCATTTGGGATGGAATGGGATGTTGTCTAGTTAAAAATGTATAAAATGTTCCCTTAACAAAATGAAATGGAATAATGGAAAATATGTTTTGCAAGCCAAATACAAGGATACAACTTAATTGTTTCCTAACTTTCTTGATTAATCTAGAACTTTACAAGGATATAACTTAATTGTCTCATAACTTTCTTGTTTAATTTAGAACTTTACTTTCTCCAAAACCTATTAATATTTTTCTATATTTTCTACATAAATTATTAAACTTAAGTTACTTTAGGTATCTTCGAAAGTCTAGAAAAATATTTATTAAGTCTCTTTTGGCTTAGTTTCGCTCTCTTCCTTCTATTTACTAAAATCCTCCTCATACTCTCTATCTTTTATTTCCATTTTAAGGGTATTTCTAGCTTCGTTGATGACCTTAAACTTTTTATTCCATTGTTTTTGTACATTGTTTTGCTTTGTTTGTGCCGTTCTTGCTTTGCTAAATGGCCAAGGTATTTAGCAGCAATTAATTATTGAAGCAACCCGCTCGCCCACTCCTGCCACTCCAGCCAGAGTGGCTGCAAAATGCTCAATATGCTGCAATTTGACGGCACCATCCCCTTGGCACCAGCCCTCGAGTTGGTCCTTTTCATTAGGCTGCCACTCCCCATCCTCCTCCTCACCCTCCTCTTCAGTGGCCCTCATCGCGACTCGACGCTGGGCGCATTAAAAATTCAGGAGATACCTTTGCATAATCCATGAGCAAGTGTCGACAAGTAAAAACATCATTCCCGATAACAACAATGATGGTAAAGTGAAGACCTGTTGGCCCTGCCCAGTGGGAGTGGGTGAGGATATGGGGTGGGTGTGTGTGGGAGTGCATCATCCTCGACAGAAGGGGATGGGGTTGGGATGGTTTATATTGAGGGGTTGGCTGGGTATAGCTAACACAAGCCACTCAGCCACGGCGCTATCGTGATTGAGCTGCTTGTTCGACGAACGGGGATTCCGTATTCCTCCCACCGGAGGCCGGCAGCTAACAGAGCCCGCGGATCTGGGCCGCCAAATTGAATTCCATGCTCGTGCCGCCAATTGGATTAGCGGTTACTAACACCGGCGATATTGTTATTGTAAATTATGCGCTCACTTTCTTGCATTTTATTTGAAAAAATATTGCCAAGCAATGAGCCAAGTCGAAGGCAAATCTAAATTGAGTTACTGCTGCTGATAGCGGGGCCATAATTTGAATAAATGATGAACAAGGCGCGGCTCAACCGGCTTTAATAATTTACTTTATCATTTTTCTTAAGATATCCAAGGACTCACCTTCGTCGCTCTTTTTCAGAATGCCCGCGGGTGGCGATGATGGGAATCTGGATGGAGCATAAATCACAAAATATTGAAACCACATAACGTGAATCCAAGAGAAGCAGGAGCAGGAGCAGGCGGTTTGGCTGATTGACTTAAAGTTGACTTGTCTTGTCAGCCCAGCTCCTAGCTCCCTGCTCCCTGCTCCCGGAATATCCTTACCTGTAGCAGTACGGATGCGGATGGGAGTGTGGGTGCGTCACAGCGGGTATGTCGAAGAAAGTGGATGTTCTCTCGTGGCGCACGCCTTTGACATTCACTGCCGAAAATGGAAAAGCATAGAAAAAGTCCAGGTTACTTCTTTTAGTTCCCATCCTCACACGACCTCTCTCGACTTTTGTTAGATAATATTTTATATTAAATGTTCGCACCAGGACGCCGTCTTTGAGATCACAAATCGAGCTTGTCACATGCACTTGACTTGGCCATAATCGAATGCCAGAGGATAACATTTTGAGACTAGATAAATACAAAAGCCCACGGGATTAAGGATTAAATATTAAACAAATAAAGATTAAATATATAAAGAACTAAAAGCAATCAAGACAAAGTTAGTTCAAAAGGTTAAAACAGAAACTTCAAGAAAACTTTAGACAGTAAATTGTCATTATAAATTCTGATAATGATTATTATTAAATTTAATATATGAAGCCTTGAAATCTTTTTTCCTAATCTGTAAAATAATGTTTATTAACTTAACTAAGCTGTTCCGATTAAAACTATTTTTATTTACTCTCCTTGGGCCTCGACACGCGCCATCTCCAGTCATGTTTTCTTAATAAAACTCTTAAAAAAACACAAGCTTCAAGCTAAAACAAAGCCTCCGGGCTGTGCAGGACCAACCCGAAGCCCAAACCAAGTGCTGGCCTGGATGATACCCAAGCCCCACCCACTTCTCTGAACTCATAATGGAAAATTAATAAACAAGCAAACGTGTAAATAGCGAAAAACAAACAGAAAGTAGATACAGCGTGGATGGCCAGAAAAAAGGGGGAAGAGTAAAGCAAGGAGATGGGAGGATGGGTAGAGGAAGAAGGATATGGAGGTGGAGGCTGCATCCGGACATGACGATGACGACAACTGTGGATGTGGATGTGGACGAGGACGCTTACCATTGTACCTTGCGTTCAAGTAACCCTCGGTGGAAGTGTCCAGGCCGAATTTCCCGATCGATGGAGCGGGAGTGGGCGTGGCATACATGACCAGTTCGTCGGCCAACTGCTGGTGATGATGATGGTGGTGGTGGTGATGATGATGGGCATACCAGGAGGATTCCCTAGTGAGTTCTGTATGCACAAGAATGATCAAATTATATAAGAGACTTGCCGGAAAATAAAATTTGATTAAATTTCAGAAAAATACAGACCATTGCAGAGTGAGGCACTTGCTCCGCTCGAGCTGGAGGATCCGGTAGAGGCATTCATCAGCGCCGCCGTGGCTATGGGGGCCGGCGGCGTGGAGCTACCGCTTAGGGTCAGGCAGCAAGGTGGCGGCGGCGCCACCGCCACTGGCACTGGCGATGTCTTCTGCCCAATGCAAATGGCCTCCATGAGACCATGCCCGGCTGCATCCAGGTCGCTGGCATGGCAGGGCTTCTTGCGCTCTGTATCCAGGTTGGCGCAGGAAGAGGAAATGGCCTTAGCCACTGCCGGCAGCGTGGAACTGACACAGGAAACCACCGAGTCGGTGGTTATCGTGGATGTGTTGGGCGCCCCATGGTACAGCCCCAAGTGGGCGTGGTGGGGATGATGATGATGCGGATGCGGATGCGAGTGGGTGTGATCCAGGTGCGTGAGCGTCTGCTGCAGCTGCTCCAAGTGCGTCTTGGCCTCGCTGTAGTCGCTCTGCGGAATAAGGAAATGAGACGAGACACGGCAGGAAATTGTCATGAGTCTGGGTCTAGTAACGGGGGGTTCACGCCTCTTCTGGCCAAATTAGTCTGCGATTTGTATTTCGGAATCCGCCAAAAAAAAAAAATATCTTTGAAGGAAATCCTTGGATCGGCGTGGGCTTAAAGCAGGCCACACTTTAAGGCCACCTGCTGGGCTGCCACCCGCTGCTAACAGGTTGCGGAGACAATGGAACGGACTTGGACTGGCCACGGGTCTATGTGGCTTCACATTGACATAGTCAAGTAGTGGGTGCAAGGCGTGGCAATTAGCTTAACAGCTTCTGCTGCTGCGGCTTCTTTTCCCGGGTGTCAATTGGCCGCGTTCTGTTGTTCTTGGCCATTAAGTAATGAGCCATTGTCAGCGGCAGCAACGGCGCTCCAACTCAAACTGGAACTAGAACTGGAGATGGACCCTCACGTGTGGACATGGTGTAAGTGTGTGATATGGGGTTAAATGTATGTTGTATCTGTCGACGACTCCAACTGCGGTTTATTGACACTTGTACACTTAATGAGCGGGGCGCTGAGGTTAACCTTTGTTTATGGCCACTCTCTCCGGGCCACCAACTACGCAGAGTAGCTAGTGCCGGCAGGGATTTCACTTTTCTTTTTCATTTGGGGGAAATTCGGTGACAAAATGGGCTTGCTTTTCCAAGAGCTTTCTTTTGAAGAAATCAAGGAATCTTTAAGTTTTTATATTTTCAAAGGAAGGTCTTAGTAATTAATTTCGGAGGTTTTTTTTATAACCTTTTATTAAAAATAAATATCGTGTTGTATGTATCACTTTCCCCGTTTTTGATCATTATAGATCTTATTGTATTTATTCTATTTCATTCCATATAAAATACGATAATTACTTATCCAAATAAACTGCCAATTTCTAATGACTTCCTTTAAATTTCTTTTGTAAACTAAACTAAACAATCCAATGACTAAAAACAATGCCACGAGTATCTCTTCACCTTAAAACAGATTTACAGCGACGACAGGTGACAGGTTGTTTGTTTATTTTTGGAACCTACTTTTTAAGGTCTACATTTCCATCTCCATCACCATCTCCAGACCAAAAGTGCATCCCAGGCACTGCTCCCATTTCGAGACCCTCGCTTGACATTTGAGGAAACTGGAGCACCGAACGATGCAGTGCGATGTGCATCGTCGCATCCGAGAACCATTTGTAACGATAGTTACCCTTAATTACAGCCTTGTAATCGCTGCCGGTTCGGTTCGGCTCTATCGGCATTGGCAGTAGAGGCATCGCTGGCTCCAATCTGCTCAGGTTCCACTGCCAGTTCCATCGGATAGAAACGCAGAAAGCGGCACCGTCCCTTTCTACCAGCTTTTGGGCAGAAGAAATGCTTTCTCCCCACCAAAAATCAACCTGTGCTGTGGGTTATGTAAATCTACTCTCAACTTCATGGACATATATGTATATCCATTATATTATTTTACAATCCATGGCAGACTAGTCTTCCGCAGAAATTTTGGCCAAATTGCAAAATATGTCGCCGGATTGCGTTTGCTAAGTGCAAGCAAACAATTTGTCAAATCAAATTACCGCAATTATTTAGTGTAACTGTCATGTGCGAGCGGCTAAAAAAAAGGCAGCCAGTAGAGGAGGCAGCCACCCAAGCGTTGTCACCTGCCGCACGTGCGCAGGTGCAGCAGGGGTGCTACAAATACATAGGTACTAGCCAGTTTTGGTGCATTTTAAACGACTAGAAAATACCTTTTATGGTTAAGTCTACTACCAATTTAATGGGAATTTTTATGTTTGATTTTATCCTTTTCAAGGCACAGATAGGAGGAGGCTCTGTTTTTAGTACATCTTCCTATCCATTTAAATAGTTTGAGTTTGGAAATTAAAAAATTGTAATTTCTAAAAAAAATCTAGATTAAATTTCTTTATTTTTTAAGCTCAGTTAAATTATTTTTATTAATATGCTTTCAAAAACTTTCAGATTTTGAATTTGTAATAAATTATTTCGTAGTATATAGAACATCCCAAGCGTTCTAATTTTAATAACCATAAAATATATATTAAAATAATTTCTTCTCTCAGCTATCCTTCCACTCCAAATACCCTTCAATAGATGATGAACTTTAGGCCCTATTTAGACCCTAATTTGCATGGGCAATTGGTGCCAATTACAAGTGCAATTGGGAAAACAAACTGTGGCAACTGTGCCGATGTGTGCGGGTGACTGACTCATCCGACGGATTGATCAACTTTGAACTCTGGCGAACAATAGGCTCACAGAGCCGAAGCTGGCGGAGATTACGACGCATGCGCGCCCGCAACTGACATTACGAAACTCTGCTCGTGTTTACTTTTCGGGTAACTACTACTATACACGGGCATATACTATATATATACAATCATATATATATGGCTATATATATGCTGATCTACTTTGCAGGGCAAGAGGAAGAGGCCAGCTTGGGGCTGACAAAAGACAATGCTTTTCTTTTTTCAAATTGTTTTAGTTTGGGTTTTTTTTGCCTTTTGTTTTTCGTTTCGTTTCCACGCCGAGGTGCGTTGGTTGTGTGGCTTGGCTTGGCTGAGTCGCCGCTTTTTCATGCTCGTCGTGGAAAACACTTTCACTGCCCATGATGAGGCAGTGACACGGTCGTCACCATCGCGGCTCCGTCTTCTTGTGGGTGCTGTGCCTCTTTGCTGGTGATGTACTGTGGCAATGGAAGCGCGACCAAGCCAGTTACTCAGTTCCTCAGCTTGGAAGCCGCATTTTCGGTTCAGCTGCGGGCGAGTTCGGAGGTGTTTCTAGCCAGCAAAGGAGGGATTCTTTCTAGATACTCGGAATTACTAGCCAAGGAAGCAGTCACAAAGGATTTCAGTGATCAAATTGCTTAAATCTTCTTAAAATTTGAGTTTACTTAAATATGAAAAAAGAATTTCTATAAGATCTTCAAAATAAAAAAGTTTTCTTAATAGAAAATCAAGTAATTTGCCTAAGCAAAATATTAAATTTCAAGCTTTGTAACAGCTCAAACCATAAACAAAAGTGATTACAATTATAAAACCATAAAGAACTTTTTTAAATTAAAGAATAATAAAAGAATTATCCTTATGAAAGCTGAAAAACATAAGATTTCTCGATAAAACTTTAAGATTTCGGTGCAGTGAAACTCATACCTTTATTAAATTTAAAGTATTATATTGCATTAAAATTAATTCAATAAATTAAACCAACTAAAACTATTTAAAATTAAAAAAATTTATTGTGAAAACTCTTCGCTTAAAAATAAAAAAACCGTTTAAAATAAGCCCCGCTCCATGATTATTGCAACGCCATGCCAGGACACGTGAGAAGAGACCTGAATTGGCTGCACTTCCTGCTGCCCCTGTGGGCTCTGCTGCAGGGTAAGTGACCACCAAATCACACTCTATAAAAACAAATAATCCCAATCCTCCTCCTCAGTGACCCTATGCCAGCCGTATCAGTTGCCCCATCGCTGCTCAAATCGCCTTGAAAATGCTCTAGAGCACATGCGACGCCGTAGTATCCAGACCAAGAGCTCCTCCACGGACCGCAACCGCGGATCGCGAGCCATGTGGGAGCCACCGCCGCAGAGTCCATACCAACTTTACCACAGTTTTTACGGGCAGCACAGTGCGCCGGAGGATGACTTCTACAATGTGGGTGGCGGCGCCTACAACTCGGGACGGGGCTACCATGCCAAGCTCTTGCACCGGAGCGGCAGACCCTACCCCTTCGCGGACTACAGCAGTGCTCTGGAGCTAGAGGACCTGCTGTCGGTAAACCAGGAGACGCATCAGCAGCAACAGCAGTATCAGCACAGACAGCCCCACAAGCTGGCCATTTCCCGGGTGGATGTGGAGGACTTAAAGGTGCGGGTGCCGCCAGCAAAGTCGGCCAATCGCTGGGTGGAGATTGACAAGTGCAAGTTCAGCACGGAGAACTCCACGCTGGACACTCGCCTCATCTTTCCGGATCTCACACTCAGCGGCAAGGTGGTGATGCAACCGATGGGCGGCAAGTGCCACATGATCCTTCGGCTGCGGCACGCGGGTATTGAATTCCGAACGGTACCATTGGGCTACGACCACGCCTCGGGACAATCCTCCGGATACGAGCAGTCCCGCAGATTGGGAGCCGCCTCTGTGAGAACGGACTCTCACTTTGCGGAGCCAGGCTTTATATCGGTGTTTGCCCACGGTTGCCAAGGACCCAGTGGCATTCGCCTTCGCCAAAATTCCAAGCGAAGATTTGGACATGCTCCGGAGGTGGAACTGGGTGAGCCGCATGTGATACTGGGCAACAATAATCGTGCCCAGGGACAGAGATGGGGCAAGTACCATCAGCAGCAGCCGCAGCAGCAGCCTTCGAGCTACGACATCCGGCTGGGCCAGAATCCGCAGCGGGACCAGAGCTTGGAGCTGGGCAGCGATTCTGGGGAGTTTGTCGATGTCAACGGTGACAACTTTTACCGGCGGCAGTTTGGCAAGCGGCGAAGGCGCCGACGGCGCTACGCCCAGGATAAATTCGAAGACCAGATGAACTTCAGCGAGGATGTGCTGCATTTTGAGGATGAGCAGCTGCAGCAGCTGGTAGAGCCGGATGCCCGGGCCTTTGCGGATATCTTTAGCGCGGGAAACGGCGGGGAGACCAGTTCTTCTTCTGGTGCAGATCGCGAGGAGCTGGTGGGCGAGGCCATGTCTCACGAACTGGAGAAGCTCTTCTCCATGGGCGTCCGGGGCCTGCTGACCACCTATATGCAGCGTGCCCTGCAGCCGGCCATCAAGGAGACTCTGATGGAGAACATGGGCTACACCCTGAGCTACGGATGACGGCCTGCTCTGACCACGACTCTACTTTAAGCCCTATTTATGTGTGACGATGCAGCAGCAATAAAAGCTTTAATCTTACCAACTTGGCGGTATCCATCGGCTCGATCTTGAACTTGGTGGTGGCGGGTGCTGCCTGCGATTTTCACTAATGGGATTTCACCTGGCTGCTGCTGGCCATCAATAGTTCTCAATTATTCAGCGCTCGATGGCTTTGCTTTCACTTGTCGTCGATCAGCGCGCATTCCGTTGCCGTCGTGCAGTTGGGTTCAAGTATCCGTGGTGACTGGCGCCTTGCCAGGTTGCGTCCTGGTTACGCTGGGGGTTGCTGCTGCTCCAGGATGATGCTGATGCTGCAAGGCAGCCATGGCGCAGGCGCATCACGCCCTCCAAGGACACTGATTGGTTGGGCTGCTTCTGACGGGAGTGACCAATGAAAGGTTGGCATGGGCGTCAATCAGGCTAAAGTGTCATTAAATTTGACAGCTGCTTGAAAAGGGAATTTAAATATTTTCTTTTTGGGTTAGGAATTAACTCATAAAAAGTTGAATTATTCTGCTGAAATTTTATTTTTATTTGTATGATATTTGAAACTATTATTATTTTTAGTATAACATATGTTACAGCACATTAATAACATATTTTTTATAAATTAAAAGCATTTTCTAATATTTTTGATTATTTTAAATTTCAAGTTTTAGTGTTTCAAGTCAAAAGATTATATTTTCTTTTTATTAAAATATATATATATATATATACAAATATGGAAAATTCAAGCCTACAGCGGGCTTTAAAGTCAAAACTAAAGGAAATTAGTTGAAATCTTTTATAAAAACTATTTAAAAAAGGTTTAATTTATATTCAGGTACAAAAAATAAGCTTAAGTTAGCTTTCAAATTCGATTAACGATTGACTTAACAATCGAATGTATCAAGCTATCCGGCAGCTCTAAGTCAAATTTCGTCTGGCCGCCCTTAGTTGGCGGTATTTTGCGACACCTCCGCTAACGGTAACACATTTTTGGCAAATTTCATTCGCAGCGGATTTATTATGTGATTTCACAAACTAAAAAAACACAAATCAAAACAATCATACTGGCGTAGGTGAGTGTCAACCGCGACTGCCAAAGGTTCGGTGGAATGCGGACAATGCCTGACCACAGTCGGTGGATTCCCAGGAAGCGAAACTCCACGACTTAGAGTTTGTTTACGTCCACGAGTGTTGTCACTGGGTGCGGGGAGTGAAGGCCGAGGCCACTCAGTCAGGTGTCTGCGCATTATATAATAACAACTCCCAGGCGGACGAGGCGCCAAGATTAGATAGCTGGACAGCCGGGCGGACTTCCGGACTGGCCCTGGCGGATGACGGGCAAAGGTCGCGGCCTGGCGTAAAAGCTTTCCGCATCCGCAGTTGGACGACCTTGGGGCCTTCGCAATGATTTTCGTGCGTCAATGCCCTCTAATGATATGTTTTTGTTTTCCCCACAGATAAAGATCAAGCGGACACGACAAAGCAGAGCAGCACAAAGGAAGAACGACAGATCTTTAAGGCGAGTCATGCAGGTCGAATGCCTCCAGAGCCAGCGCCAGCGCCACACAAACGGGAGGCTGTGAAGGGAGCCAGCACCACCTCATTTCCACGCATGCCAGCGCCCCTCGGCAGAGGACGCACTCATTATCTGATCGCAGACGACAACAGCTAGCGATGACGGAAACCAGCGGTGCCCACCTTTCGGTGGCCTCCGGCGGTGGAGCCGGCACTAGCAGCGGCGTCGACGGATCCCCCTACATACGCACTATCGAGTGGAATATGATGAACAAGACCAAGTTCTTTCCGCTCTCCATGCTAAGCTCCTTCTCGGTGCGCTGCTGCCTCTTCCCGCTGACGGTGATCAAGACGCAGCTGCAGGTGCAGCACAAAAGCGATGTCTACAAGGGCATGGTGGACTGTGCCATGAAGATTTACCGCTCCGAAGGCGTGCCCGGCTTGTATCGCGGCTTCTGGATATCCTCGGTCCAGATTGTCTCCGGCGTCTTCTACATTAGCACCTACGAGGGCGTGCGTCACGTTCTCAATGATATGGGGGCAGGACATCGAGTAAAGGCGCTTCTCGGCGGCGGCTGCGCCTCGCTGGTGGGCCAAACCATCATAGTTCCTTTCGACGTGATATCGCAACACGCCATGGTGCTGGGAATGTCGGCGCATGCCGGCTCCAAGGGCGATATCAATCCGTTGGGTATTAAGTCGTGGCCCGGCCGGAGTCGCCTGCACATCTCCATGGATATTGGCAGGGAGATAATGCGACGTGACGGGTTCCGGGGCTTCTACCGCGGCTACACCGCCAGCCTAATGGCCTACGTACCTAACTCTGCCATGTGGTGGGCCTTCTATCACCTCTATCAGGGTGAGTCTGACGCTCGCATTACTGCGATTAGATTAATTAAATTTTGGCTCTATCCGCAGACGAACTGTGCCGCATCTGCCCCATTTGGGTCTCCCATTTGTTCATCCAGTGCGTGGCCGGCAGCCTGGGCGGCTTCACAACGACAATATTAACCAATCCATTAGATATAGTTCGCGCCCGTTTGCAGGTAAGTCTCAAGATGTGATCAGGATTCTGCCTTAACCAAAAATTAATCAAACAAGAATTTGATGTGTCATCAAAATCGTGATTTGCTGCTTTGCAATTCCTATAAAATCATACGTAATTGCCCGGGGCTCGAGCTATGAGAGCTCTTATCTTAGGCAGAGCATGTGGTTGTCATTCACAATACGTAATCTATATTATCATGTCTTCCCCCAGGTCCATCGTTTGGACTCGATGAGCGTCGCTTTCCGGGAACTGTGGCAGGAGGAGAAGTTGAACTGCTTCTTCAAGGGCCTGTCCGCCCGCCTGGTGCAGTCGGCGGCCTTCTCATTCAGCATTATCCTAGGCTATGAGACCATCAAGCGTATCGCCGTGGACGAGCAGTACAAGCACCAGATCCGCTGGTGAAGAGCGCAAACGCACAATCCCTCAGCCAAACTGAAACCAACTCAAAACTGCATTTAAGCGACGTACTGAGAACCACCAAACAAGGAGGAGTTTCGCCCATGATTGTAAATAACACGAGGAGGAGGAGGAGGAGGAGTAGCACAGGTTAATTAGTTGAATTACCATCGATAGCGAATTATGGAGGCATGGATAGCAGGCGCTTCGACGATGTACTTTTAGCGAAACGTTTCAATTTGCTTGCTAGGATGTTCAAGCAACGCGGCAGAAGTTCAATACGCAAATACACCAAAGTGTTGTAGCTTAAAGTGTACATTATTTTTGTTATACTTAGTCATTTTATACCTTACACGCATAGAGGCCGATCGGTGTGACAAGCATAATTTATTATACACATAATGGTACTTGTACTAGTACGTAATTGATGATGATGATGTTGATAATACTGTTGTTTATATTGGTAACCCCATTAACTATACACTAATAATTAGCACAGCAACTGGACATGCCGAATTAGAAATTAATATCGAAACAGGGTACCCCCTTAAAAACTTAGTTAAGCATTCTGTGTCTGTGTTCTCTGAATGGATAAACCTAGCTTTAGTCTGCATTGTAATAAAGTACAAACCAAGAATTGTTACATTTTTGGCACAGTGAAAATATGAAAAGCTCTGCGCACAAAACTAACTGATGATGATCTGCTCGAATATGCTCGAGATTCTACAAGAAGTGGTCGCTATAAGAGAGTGTCCTTGTTCCAATGTGCTGAAACTAGCTAGTATTCATGTTGAAATCCTTTGAGATTGGTTTGTATCCCAATTTGAATTACAGCTTTATATGATAGACCCTAGTTGAGTTCCTATTGAAACCGCAGTTGGGGTAATAATTGATAGTTGGACTTTTATTCGTGATTTTACTATATTAATAAAAAATAAATAAGTTATCTAATTTGGCATTTCTAGTTACTCTCCGCTGCTGCCACAGTGGTTGTTGTTTCCTCTAGCTTGGCTGTGATGGTAACCGGCGACATTTCCGGCTGAGCCGCCTTTAGATCCTGCTTCCGCCAGGCATTATTGAAGTTCTGGATAGGAGTGGGCACTTCCCCGGTGGGTGCCACATCATTTGATTTGATGAGCGGTGGCTGCGGCAGCGGTGGCTCCTCGCTGGCCTTGTTGTAGATCACCCAGTTGTCGGGTCTGTCCGGCTTGGTCAATACTGTAATCGGAGCGAACGCCACACTGGCCAGCTGCTTGATCCTCTGGGCCTTCTGACGCGCCTCCGAGTTGCGTTCGTCATAGTCATCCGTCTCGTCCGCCAGTATGTCGTTGCCCAGCTGCTTGCCCAGGCTGTCGGGGAAGACGGTAACCTTGCTGTTCGTCACAGTCCGGCTGGAAGTGGACAGCATGGGCTTGGGCACCTCGGTCACGTAGCTCGTCTGCGTCTTGTTCGCCAGCATGGGCATTACGTAGTTGTCGTCCAGTGAAGTAACGTTCGTTCCGGTCGAGTTGTGGGTCGTCGAGTCGCGCATCAGTTGGGGTCGCATGTAACCGTCTTTGTCGAACTTTTTGGTGGAAATATCCGCTGGATCCGTCTCCTTTCGGGTCTCTGTCTTGTCCAGGTCGTTGCTGGGTACGTCTTCGTCATAAACGTAGTCCTCTTCGTCTGTATTCGGATTGCTTTCGTCCGTGGTCAGGTTGGAAAGGGTCCTGCTCACATAGTCATAGTCCTGCAGGTAGAGTTTGTGCTCTGTCTGTGGCAGTTCGTTGCTGGCGTTGCCCCCCTCCTTGAGTTCCGGTGTCCGTCCGTAAAATGTCTGCAGTTGTGTCTGTGGTCTGTAAACCGAACTCGAGCTGGAGCCGGAGAACGGACTGGGATTTCTGTCCGTGCTTAGTTCTCTGTCGTAGTACAGTTCGCTCTGGGCTGGCGGATAGTCTGGTCTGTAGGAAGGTGGCCCCACCAGGCCATAGGATCCTCCACTTACTCCCCCCTGACTCTGCTGTGGCCGCGGATAGGAACCTACAGCTGGACTCAGCTCCGGGCTAGGTCTCGGTCGTATATTAAAGCTGAAGGTGCTGTCCGCACCATTGGCACTGGCCACACCAGAGATGCTGCCAAAGTGGCCGGCGCTCACGGCGCTGCTAGAGGCGTGCAGAAACCCAGAACTGGGATTAGCACCTATCTGGGAGCTGGTGGACACCGGATAGGAGTGCACCGAAGACGGTCGCGGGGAGTAGGAGGGGGATCCAGTAAGGATGTGCGAGTTTCCAGCTATGCTAATGGGACTATGAACCACATTGTTCTCAAAATTGGGACGCTGCTCCTTGTGGCTCTGGGAAATGGGCGAAGGAGTCGTGGGCATTGGCCGCCGGTTGCCCAGGGGATTAAAACTGTTCGTGGCAAAGGTCAAAAAGTTCTGGAAAGATGTTCGGTGCCCGAGTCGTGGTCCGTCTGTCATCGTTGTCGTTCAGATAGATAATGGTCGGTGGCTTCGTCCTCTGTCCCTGAGTATTGCTGATCTCAGCCAGGGGCTGAGGATGGTAACCATAGCTTGGCAGGGGAACGGGAGTAGTGCTTGCATAGTCCACGTAATGCGGTGCGTAGTTCGTTTCGTAATACGGCTTGTGGGCAGTCGTGTACTCCGCGTAGTCCGTCATCGAGGGTCGCGAGACAGGGCTCTTGTTAGTCTGTCGTATATTGATTTCGATCTCGTACTGGTCGGCGTTCGGTCCATTGACCACCACCTTCTGGGGTCTCTCGTATATGGGTCTGTTTTGGTATTGTCGCAGTTCGATGCCCCGCTTGGTGGGCTTGTTGGTCTTGGGCGCCTTGGTTTGTCGCGTGGATCGTGCCAAACTGGCTGTGGAGCTGGTCTGGGCAACTAACAGGGTGCCAGTACGATTGCGTTGGAGGTGTAACAGTCGAGAATTTGGGATCTTGTCAAGAGTTTTCGTCTCCTGTTGGGTATCTAGTTTCCTAGAGTCACGTCTCTCGGTCTGGGGGATTTCTGTACTCTGTCCAAGTGGTGAATTCTCTTGAATTATTTTCGTTGCTGTATCAGTTTGGTTCGAGTCAGTTTGTCTTGTCTCCTGGCTAGTCCTCAACTCTGGCACTTCCTCCATGTCATCTACTTGGTCATCTACAAACTCATTCTCTTCGTCCTCGCTTTCCTCAGTCACAGTTCCTGTCCCAGTCTCCGTATCGGTAGCATTGCCCCCCGAGCTGCGTAGCTCCACGGGAACATTGTTAATGACCACACGTCTCTTGGGACCCGATCCCTCTGGCCTGCGCACATTTACGCTCTTCAGGTTGATGGTGATCTTCGGGGACTTGTCCAGTTTGTTGTTGACACCAGTCACGGGCTTGCGAGTGGTCTGTCGGCTGTTGTTACTGTTGCTGTTACTGTTCTTGTTGGCGGTCGTCACTGTCTTGCGTTTGAGGTCAAGTTTGTCGCTAACTTTGGAGGGACTACCATTGGTGGGCCGATGGAAACCAGTGCCCGAGTTGGCGTTGAGCTCCACCTGAGGCTTGGTTGGTCTTACTCGGTTCGAGAAGCCTGCCTTGTCCTCCTTGAGCACCTGCACAGAGCCCAGTTCCGGCGGACCCATGTTGAATACCTGTTCTGGCACCTGTTGATTGTGGAAGGGATCTTGCTCCAGCCAAGGACTCAAATCGATGGGCGTCAGGCTGCCCACGCCGCAGTTCTGTCGCTCGTTGTCCTCAAACTCTGCCGGGATGAAGACGTGGGGCTGAAGCGTGCCACCGCCCACTGTTCGGCAGAGAACCTGAGCCAGGGACACGCGTCGCAGGGAGTGCAGCTGGGCGGGCGTAAAGGAACTCTCGAAGCCACCATTCTCATACCAAAAGCGATCGCCCCGCCTGGCATTGCTGAACTGCTGGGCAATGATGCAGGCAAAGGTAGGACCCACCAGGCCGCCCACCACGGGACGCTCTGCAATGCCGCCCACAAAGAGATCGATGTCGTGGACGCTGCGATAGGCGTGGCCAATACGCTTGGCCGATTCCGGACCCACAACATTGGCTGGAGAAGAGATTTAATATTATAGGATTATTTTTGTGATAACATCAAAGAGCTTTCTATAAAAAAACGTGCTTCTATTATTATATAACTTCATAATTATTAAAAAAGATATTTTTTTTGTTTACAAAAAACCGCTTAAAGAAAGTGATTTCCCTTGAGGTGTGTAAGCACTTAATTGGTGTTAATGCGTTAATCAAGTGAGGAAAGTTTTGGCTACGAAAGCACCTTAAAGCGACCTTACCAAAGTCATCCCAGCTGTGGATGGGACTGAGGCCACAGGGCACCCTCCAAGCGCTGTACGGGGCAATGCCATGATCCCGTCCCCTCTGAATGTTGATGGCAGCCAGGTCGAGGCCAAAAGGAAAGCCTGGTGTCTGGAAAAGGTGATTGGTCAGCTCGGGAGTGATAAACTCATCCCTCTTGAGAGCGCGCTGGGATGCCAAGCCACGCAGCAGGCGATGCAGTGAGCCTGCCGAGCCAATGTCGCCTCGTTGGAACTCCTCGTGCAGACTGACATCTGCAAAGTACAATAAAAGTTAATAATAATCATAGACAGAGCAAAGATCACACCCAAACTCACTGTTGTTGATCACATTGTGATGGCGATCGCATCTCGTGTAGGAATTCTGGACCAGCGAGTGGCCAAAACGAAAGGCGGCGGCAGCAAAGGCATTGGCCACTGTGGGATTCACCTTGGAACTGTACCGTTCGTAATAGCCCGAGGGCAGCAGGTCTAGGTCGAAGAGCTTGGCCACCTCCCGGCCCAAAATGACGGGCAGGAACTCCCGGAAGGTTATGTGCTGGAACATGGCGCCTACAATCCGACGCGTCTCCTGGTAAACCTTCTCATCGCTCCAGTGTGGATTCAGCTCGCTCAGCTCGAGGGCAATGCGGTTGTGTTCACCCACCCAGACATGATGCATGGCCAGCAGACCCGGCTGCTCTCCACTCCTACCATCTCCGGACCGTATACACTTGGTGGCTATGGCACCACGCTGGCACACATCATCAGCGGGATCTCCACGGCCATAGATGAGCAGTCCATGCCGGAAAACTCTCGCATTGTCTGAGGTCTTGGCACTGTTCGAGTAAATGGGCGAGGCATCGATGTAGGAGGTCACCTGGTTGGTCTGTTCCCGCCAAGACAACACACAGTCGCGTCGCTGAGCTGGAGCCGAGCGCAGGAACTCCAGGCAGCGCACCTTGAGTGGCGCCAGCCAGGGATCGTCGAGGGGCACTTTGATGGGGAAGCAGGCTGGATGGAAGTCCTTGCCGCCGCAGCAACTGGGAATAGAGCCATTGATGGAGCTGCCAGGATAAAGAGATGAATGGGAAACACTCAGTAGAATATATAGCTTTTTATTTTCTTAATAAATACTCACCGTGGCTGCGCCGTAGAGGTCATGTCGTGGTCCAGCAGCTGTCCCCACTGGGCTATCATCAGGGTAAGCGGCGCCTCGCCTTCCCTAGCTCCATGGACCAGCAAACTCACGAATCGCGATGAGGACAAAGTGCTGCCATCAGCGGAACTCCTTACAGTGTCCACGCCATCTCCATACTCCGGCGGCAGGAACCGATTGAAGGGCATCTGGGCGGCGCCCCATCTGGGCCGTCGCTTGTTGTTGCAGGTGCCATCGTGGGTGCGGTACCGCTCCGAGGCGGGCATGCAGGGCGGCGGATCGCGTGGCGGACACAGTCCCTCCAAGGCGGTGCGACGCAGGGAGATGCGCTGCGTGTGCGACTGGCGGGCCAGCTCATCGATGTGCTGGAAGCTGCGATACCCAAGGTTAGATGGAGATCAAGGCGGCCGGACGGCGGACAGAGGGTGGCCCAGGACGGGGCCAGGATCACCCTCAGTCCGCATCCAGCGGCTTGGATGTGGCCGACATGGCTGCGCTGAAATTTCGAGTTCGAGTGCCGACTGCTCAAGCCGCCGGCTTCTATTTATAAAACGCTCGCGACTCCACACGGAATCAGAGTTTGGTGGAAACGAGTTCGCCCCAAGTGGGATCCACCAGGTGGTGGTGGTATTGGTGGCCTGGTGTGAGTGCGCTTGCAGGTGTGAGATTGTGGCGGGAAAACGCATGAGAAATCAGTGAGCAGCTCGCCGCTGGCTTTAATTTACCCCGCTTTTGCTTTCCATTTGCCGCGTTTATTAGCAACTCTTTTTCAGTTTTATTTTTTTATTTATATTTTTTGTCAATTTTCATTTTGTTTTTAAACCCAAGGGGTATAATGACTCGGTCATGAAACATGCCTAGCATGGGAGCATGCGTCTCTCTATGAGTAAGCAGAAATTTGACATATAGTGTCACTTTTTGAGAGGATTTTAGATTTGAAAATAAACTTATCAAAGCAGAAATTAATTTTGAAATGGTAAAACTGAAAATCTATGAAAAATAAATAGAAAATTATCTATTTGCCAAGAAGATACCAAAATCTTAGCCATAAATAGAAGGGTTCTTGAATATATAGTTGTTCTTTATCAGTATCAAATATTTACAAATAAATATAAACTCACAGCTTAAATTTATTTTGACCAATCTCTATAGAAAACTATACTTCAAAGCCCCTTTTGTGCCTTGAACTTTCGTCAAATATATTCAGTTTTAATCTTTTTCAGCAAAAAAAGATCATATATGTAATTAAATTTTATATTCCAACTTTTCCCAAGCTAAACTCATTCCCCTAAAAAGATAAAACCATCTATTCCAATCTAGATAGGAAAATCACAATCTGCGAATCAGCTTTCTCTTGTCTCCACAAACTTCCTGCCTGGCATATAATTTCCTGCGATCTTCCAATCAATCTATCTTCTAGGCATTTTCACTTTTCCTCTCACGCATCTTTAAGAAAATTAACTTTGATTGAAGGCTATTTTCAATTGCCTCCGGGGGATGCGCAAGTGTATAATTGTTTCGGCACGTTTTTCCAGTTTTTCCTGCAGGTGAAAGTGGAAATATAGTATATTTTCCCAGACTTGTCATTGCTCAGAGTGCCTATTATTTATTTATTAAGCATTGTTTTTTTTTTTAAGGAGAGCGCCCTTTGCCTTTGGGTTCACGCAGCGTATACGCAATATGAAGGAAAATGCGCAGCCGCAGCGTTGGCCGCAGCCGAGTGATCGCGCGGGTTCATTGCCCTCGGTTGAAACAGAAAACAAAAATTGCAATACAATACAAAACTTTCGTATGAAATGAGAGGAGCTTGAGGCCGAATTGGTTGGCCTGGCCTGGCTTGGAGTGGCTTGTTGGCTTGGCCTGGCTTGACTTGGCTGGTAGAAAACGAAAGTCGCCCCATGTTTGTGTTTCAGTTTCAGCTTTGGTTTCTGCTTCTTTCTTCGCATATCAGTTGGAGTCGCAGTCGCCGCAAAAAGCTTTGCCTTTCGCTGTTTTTGTTGTCGTCTCCGACGTGGTCGTCGCCGTCGTCGTCGTCGCTTGATGTAATCAAATTGCGAATGGCCAATCTGAAGCTGAAGCTTCCCTGGCGTGGGTATTTCTTTGTATATAATTTTTCTAGCGTCGCTTTCTTTGGCTTCTAATTTGGCTAAATGCTGCTTTTGGCACCATTAACGAGCTGATCATCATCTCTGCCCGCCACTCTCCGCTTGCTGACTGACGCTGGACATTTCTGTTGATATTTAATTAAACCAAACATGCTGCCTGGCCATTTCGTAATTTGATTGTGGCCGAAAGCATTTCCCATTAATGGCCATCGGGCATCAGCATCATCATGAGCATCTTTTGTCTGGCAATTGTCTGATTGGTACGATGTCGCCGCGTTTTGGCCCATTGATTGTACGTAAATTACGTAAAGGCGATTGGGGCTGCTTGCCCAGCTTTGCATTCGGCTCGGTCAGAGCTCATTGCACCTGAGAGACGGCGCTCGCACACCTGAGTAAATGGCCTTTTTCGGCCGGGTGAAAGTTCTTTCGGCTTTAACGCGCTTTTCGTTCGTTATTTGTGTGGAAAATCCACAAAAGACAACCCGTTGTGAAAAGTGAAAACTCTGCCAGCGGAAAAACTGGAAAAACTGCAAATGGAGATGGAAATGCCATGGTTGCAGTTGGCGGTGGAGATGGCGATTGAGTTGGGTCTGTGGAAGTGGAAGTTGGTGGCGTCTGCCATTTCCGCTGAGCGTGGCCAAAGAGGTCATTTAACCCGAGCAGCTTTAATTCACCTTCGCCCATTCGCGCATTCCTGTACCAATCTGGTATTGGTTTTGGCCCCGCTTGTCTGCCAATTATCCGGCATTTCAATGTCAAAGTGAAAGTTGACTCTTAGTCATGAGCAATCGCTGTGGGACGCCCATCGTTTTTTTTTTTTTTTTTTTTTTGGTTAAGATTATTTTTGCCACAACCCGGAGGGGGAGGAGAAGGAGGGTTCACTTCCACTTGAGGCCAGGCCAGTTCGTTCCATTCCAATCGCAACTCCAACTCATTAGCTCTGCCAGCGCTGGCTGCCATGGATGCCGTAGAACTCGTTAATCAAGCGAGAAAGTTGCCAGCGGTAATTGTTGGCCAAAAGGCAGGAACACATGAGGAGGAGGCGGCGGCGGGGGCCACAGCATCCTCAACTCAATAATATTGCTTACATTATGGTCTTTGTCTTTTCCGTCAGTTATTTCTTTATTTTTTCCCCCATTAGATGCCCGGTTGTATGTATGCTCGTTTTGCATTAGATTGCCAGAGGCCAGAAACTCGAGAGTAACCTATAAGTGGTTGCGGGTGCTCCATCGAGGGCAGCTCTAAGAGTGACAGATGGAATTCTCAAAATTTTCTATATATACAGATACATTTTCATAGATTTTATAGATTTTCGTAGCTGGTTTTGACCAAGAATTTATTGTAAATTAAACTTATTCCAAAACAAATAATGCTGCAGCATTTCCTGGGGATAATTTTGAGTATCCTTTTATTATCTGTTTTTGTTTAGCCTTATATATCATATATGTTAGTAAAGTATATTCCCCACTTGCCTAGAACTTTCCAAGCCTACCCACGTAGCCACTTTGATTTTTAATCATGCGCATCGCTTTGGCCAATAACTTTTTTCATATGTCATAGCCACAGAGATATTTGCGGCTGATGAACTCATGACTCGCCACACACTCTCTGTGCACCCACATCCTTTCTTCTCAACCCACATGAAACCCCCGCCTTCCCTCACTTACTTTTTCCGAAAGGCCTTGGCTGCTGCTATGGTGGCATAGGCGGCCATCTCCCGGCGCTCCGAGTCCGTGGTTGGGGCATTGAAGCGGGAAAGCATCGCGGCCGGATGATTGTCCTGCAGGGTTTGACCTTTGTTTGTGCAAGGTATTTTTCGAGATTTTCGAGGATATGAGTCATGGCTATGGCAGTGGAAACACTAGTACCCACCATTGCGAAGCATCTCCGGCTGAATGCGACCGTACAGCTCGGCCATGGCATCCAATCCCTGGCGCACGCTCTGCTGCAGGGCCACATCCATCAATGTGGGACGCTGCGAGCGTCCGTTTCGCTGCGACTGGAATGTTGTCTTAAAGTTCTGCTCCGGCTCCTCCTGCAGCGGAATCAGCGGGCGGGGCAGTTCCTTGGTGGGCGGCTTGCTGCTGGCATTCTCCAAGTGCAACAGCAGGAGCAGCAGGCAGCAGGCCACCAGCAGCCGCTGTGATGGCTGCAACATTCCACCGGCGACTTCTGGAATGGTTTATTCGCTGTCAAGTTCAGAGCAAGCAAAGGTTATCCCATGAATGTGACAAGTGGCGGTGTTAAATCAAGGGATTTCTCAAGGGTAAAAATTGTTAAGGGATATTATGTAGCTAAGAAATGATAACTATAATTGCTACTAATATTCAAACGGTTAGCTATTGCCAGAGCTATAAATCATAAATGGCTTTATCCGCCTTGAGGGCGTCAAGAGGTGGCGAAAATATCAGGTTGACTCAATAAAGGGGCCAATTAATGGCAATTATCAATAAAGTTACGTCGCATTGGCCTAGGTAGCCTATAGTGATGCATAATGGCTGACTTGGCTTGCGATTACATCAGCAACAACTATAACATCAAAAACGCGCTGTTATTTAATGTATTTTCCTTCTTTTTTTAAGCTGCCCACAGCTAATTACAATAATAATAATAATAAAAAAAAATAATAACTTCAACTGCAACTTATTATCGCCAAACCACATTATTCTTTTTTGCTGTCTTTATTTACTGTTTTTTCCCTCTTGTGTTTTTTGCTTTTGTTGATTTTATACTCGGCACTTTTTCTGCATTTTTTTATTAATTTCATTTAGTGGCGGCTTTGGCCGAGTGGTTTTAGCTTTGCTTGTTATTGTTAATTTAATACGCTTCATTTTAACAAAGAGTTGTTATATTCATTGATCAAGTGCTGGCATTGTAAAATGGGGATATATAAGCTTAAATCTTAAATAAGTTCGAAGCATTCCAATGGCGATAAGGCACAAGAAAAGAGGATATTCTTAGCATTTCATTGATCTCTATATTTCTTTTCATTTTCCTACAACTTTTTTGTATAATTTTCTTATTTGGATACCAGGAAAAGTACCTTATTTGCTCCAATGACCGCGTACCAGGCACCCAGAGTAGCAGTGTTCGATATTAACAATATTTTGTATGGTAAATAACTACCTACAATTTATACTGGTGCCTCATAATAGTTGGTTTTTTTGTTGTTGTTAATATAATATTAAACAGGGGCGTAGTTATATCGTTATAACATAAGAGAAATCAAGCAAATATTTATTAAAAATATTATTGAATAATAAATTAATTCTTTTATATTTTGTTTACTATTTTAAAATATTTAAATTGTATTAACAATATGTATTTATTGTTCTTTGAAAAATTTGACTCCAAATCAAAAGGTCAAGAGACTTTACATTAACATGATTTGATGGAAAAATACTATATTTTTAGATTTAAATTAACAAATTTCTTAAGAAATATTTAAGTAGTTGCAAAAAAGATCGTAAATAAATTATTGCTCATTGAAATATATTTCTCCGAGAAAAGTTCAAGAAGCTTCTAGTAAATGAAAATTAAAATTCAAAAACAATACATTTACAATTTCTCAGTTATTTAAGAATTATTTATATATCCTAAGCTATTTAAAAATTCTAAAATATGTGTAAACAATTTTCTCCGAGTAAAGTCCGAGTTGCTTCTGGTTACATGAGTTAAAGATGCTTATTATTATTATAATTATTAATAATTATTAGCTTCATATGAGCTTTATTTTTCTCTTATATTCCGAATATACATATATCCATTAGTTAATATTTAACTTTTTGGATAAGTACATTTTTTGGGCTAATATTATGCAGAGTTTTTCACAAAAACAAACCCCCTTTTCCTCGGCCACTTTAAGCCTTTTCTCGTGCCTGCAAATGGAGTGTTTAATTTTTCATCCAAAAAATTATGCAATTAGGTTCAAGAGCCTCCCCGAGCTTGCATAAGGCCATATTTCTCTTCCTCAAGCAAGGGTCCAAGAGCTCCACCGCCTCCTCCACCAACCAACCACCCAGCACCAGGTGGCCGCCAGGAAATCGCTGGCTTAGAGAAATTTTACAGACACGCTCACTTAGTTAACTGTGGCATTCGGGCCATTAATAATAATCAATTTGTTGGATGATCTTTTTGCGCAAAAACGGAAATTGATTTACCCCTAAGAGCGGAGCTGGCAATTTGTAGTTCGTAATTGCCGTGATTAGCACCTGCCGCTAGACCGGAGTCTTATATGTATTACGGAGCTGCTCCTGGCAAATGGCTTGGGCGATGTTTCTACTCCTCGTACACGGCACACACCGAAAAGAAACTTTTTCGCGTTTGTATCTCGGATCGTCGTAAACCGAACTAAATCGATTCTCACCTCACGGCTGCCATTAGAAGCCAAAAGAAACACAGACGCCGAGCCGCAAAGCCGAGACATGCCACAGCTTCACAAAAACCAAAAAAAAAAAGACTCTGAAAAAAAGTGAAAAAGCCAAACTCACAGAGATAAAAAAAATAAAGATGAAAAAGCACCCAAGAGACCAAGAGACTTCCAGGCGAGCGACCAGTTCTCCGCCGGCTTTCATTCACAGTCCGCGCAGTGGCAGTTTTTTTTTATTTTTCGTCCAACACAACACCCCTTCTTCTACTTTTAAATATTTATTATTTATTTTCAACTTGGCGCTTATCGCCGCCGCCGTTGCCGTTGCCGTCGCCGACGCCCCTCCTTTTCCGTATTCAAATCGAATCGAGAGAGATAAAATGCCTTGCGGCTGCATAAAGTTCCCATTAAAGCAGAAACATAAGAAATGTCTCACCATCGCCATCGCCGATCGCCATTCATCCGCTCCACTGGCCACTCCAAGCCACCAAGCATCCGACCAGCACCATTCAGGCATCCCATCCCGTCCAATCCAACCAGCTCCACATCCACGTCAATCCGTCCGCAGCCGGTTCATCAAAAGATGCCCAGCTGGATGCTTTGCTCAGCCGACCGCTTCCCATTCCCATTGCCCAGTCCACTCTTATCGCCCGCCGCCATCGAACTGCTTTCAATTAGAAGAGAAAGTTCTTGCCACAAGCGCAGGCAGAGGCCGGCAGGCAGTCAGGAAAAAGTGAAAAAAAAATACAGAGAAATAAAAATAAAAATAATCAACAGAAAGAGATGTTGTTACCGGGTACTTCCCGACGCTGGATCAGAGGTGAAGTGGCCGCGGGTGAAGCCCATTAAAATTGCACCTCATAAATTAAGAAGTTGATGTATCACCGCAACGGCCCGGCGAGGTGACAACAATAACACCCCCACCCAGCTCCCAGCTCACAGAGATCGGGCGAAACTAAACCGAGTTAAAGCCAACTGAACTGATCTCTGGGCAAAAACAAAAATAAAAAGGCAGAATATGCATAGAAAATGGCCAAGAAATGACATCAGCACTGCAAAAAGGCTTAAAATAGAAATGGAAATGGAAATAGAGGGCCGCCGGTAAAGAGTGTCTGTCTTTGCGGGGGAGGCTGCCTTGGGAGATTACGGATTTGGAATACGAAATTACAAGGTATATATGTAGATATGTAGATAGATAACAAAGATCTAGGAAGTGGTTTTCTGGAAATTTATCTTTGAGAGAATTATATAAACATCGGTCTTTTATATGTAATATAGTCCAAGACTAATTATAAATAAGATAAGCTTGTAAAAAAGAAGATTCCTCAACAATGCCATCATTTAATAAATGATTTTTCCACTGGAATAAAATAATGATTTTATAATATATAACTTCTATTATAAATTAGATAAAGTCTTTTATTATTTAAACTTTAGGGGATATTAAAAAGTCTTAGTACAATAATTTTATGAGCTAGAGAAATAAATTCTAAAGGTTACTAAGCAGTTTACAAATTTGTATTCTGAAATAAAAAGGTATAAGGAATCAATCCTTATATACTATATTATATTAATCTTCAATTTTGTGAAATTCATATACAAAAATCAACTTTAATTTTTAGTTTCTGACTAACAAACAATAATTAACAAAAATTTACTTGGAAATCGTAATAAATTGCTAACTTTGTAGACAGCCTTACAACAAATATATATACATTCCCGACCTTTAAAATAATAATACATTCCAAAAACGTTTTGCATTCTTCGACCAACTTCCAGAAAACTGAAAATGTTGACTCACAAGTGTGAAATTCCCTCAAGCCTTGGACTAAGGCCTCAGGTTTCAGGTCTTGCTGCATCTTAAATGCTTTTAACTGCACTTAATGCACATGGTGTTATCGGATCAAAATCTAAATCGGAATGGGAATGGGAATTTGAATCAGAATCGGAATGTCAATCCGTGATGAAATCGCTCGAGAAGCGGGCTAAGCCACAGAGTTGGATCATCACCAAGTGCGACGCAGCAGCTGCTTTGGTAATTTCCAAGAGGCAAAGTCAAAGGTACACTTACATTGCTCTTAATGTAAATAAAAAAAAGAGAATCTAAAGTAAATGGGTTCAATTTGCATTCCCCGGGCTTGCTGGCTGGCTGATTAGCCACTTGGCTGCAGATGCTGGCTGCTGATCAATGGTGGGCGTTGCATTACGTATACGCCACGTAAATTAAGTATACGTAAGCAAATTTATTTGCTTGACAAGAGCCACGCACTTGGTCAATTGGATTCAATTGAACTGGGGGGAGAAAAGAATAAAAATAAAACTGAAATGAAAAATAACCAAAACAAGCGCTGACTTTGATCCACTAAGCGACGTCCCACGCGGCCTCTTTAATGGACATGGCGGGGGGAATTGGAATTGTGTGGATTGAATGGTTTGGGGAATGGAGAATGGAGAATGGGCGCCAAGTCGAAATGAAATGGAACGTTTGGGACTCGGATGACGCCAGAAAAGCCAGCGACTCTTCAATTGGAGACTGGGTCACTGTTACGAGCGTAAGAACCAGCGAGTATCTGTATCTTGCCGCTCGTCACGCACACAGCTAAGCGATTAGAAGAGAGTTTGGAGGGGCAGAGTGAGAGAGAGAGTGGTGAGGCAAGCAGATAAAGAGTGCGAGACGGCGACAGAATAAAGCAAAATACAGCCAAGAATCGCTGGAATAATAATAATATATGTATTTACGAGGCTGCCTTTGCCTTCTGGCCGGAGACTTCGCTTTCGTTTCGCATATTTTACCTCTCCACCGTGTTTGCTTTATTGTAATTTATAATTTATTTGAATTTTTTTGCTTCCTCCGCTCTTTTTCTTCACCTTTTCCTTTCTTACTTTCACACGCAGACATGGCGGCCGGCAAAGAAAAGGGTTTGCCTCCCACTGCCGCCACTCCACTCCCATTGTGTTGGAGTAATTGAAATCGCCAATCGCCAATCGCCAATCGCACAATCTCTCAATTGCAAAGTTTTTCGTTTTCAGTTTTTGGTTGTTTATTAAAAGTTGGATTTTTATTTGCCTTTGTTGGGATTAGCTCTATAAATAGACACGTACAAGTATTACACTTTAATATTATATTATATAGGTACATACATATAATAAATATATATTTGATGCTTATCTTTTTCGTTGCTGATTACTCCGACTTCGACTCCCATTTACAGCACTTCAATTGAGCTTCAATTTATGTATTTTCGTTTTTGTTTAATTTAATTTCGCCTTTTGCGCTCATTTCGCTACCATTTTAGTACAGAAAATCACTTGAGCAAATAAGATCCCATTTGGAGGAATAATTTTAGTTTTTGTTTTTCGTTTCTGTTTCAGCTTTTGTTCATATTTTCATCCAGCAGACACAATATGATTATTACAAATAATAACAGTTTGTATAGGTTTTAATGATTACGCATATATGTGTAGTTATATGTATATGGTTGGTGTGTGTGTGTGTGGTGTGTAGTTACGTGCCTTGCATTCCGAGCTGCAGCAGCACCTGGAAGTCTCCAGACTAACAGCCCAAAACTGCCCAGAGCTCGTGAACAACAAAACAAAATTAAACAACATTGTAAAATGAGTGTGTGTGTGTTTGTGCGCTTACAAAATAAAACAAACTTAAAGCTAGGCGTGTGTTGGGTGTGTGTTTTGTATAGCTAAAGTATTGCACTATGTAGTATATATATATATATATATATAAATATATGTGATAAACAATTTACATCGAATATAATTCGAATTATGCGAAAGATTAGAAATTACAAGCTGAGGAAGGAACAGGAGCACGGAAATTACATATAGACAGAGGGAAATAGTTAATAAAGTGTCAGATAAAAAAGGGTTTCTATAAATATGTGATGTTCTTTTCTTTTGTTTCTTCTCATTTTTTTTTGAATAGTTTGTTTAGAAGGAATGTCGTTCTTGATGGCTGGCCACCAAATTACTCAGATTGCCCTGCATCCTGCAAACACTTTGAAGCCTCTAACGTGATCCCAGCAGCCAGTGATCGAGTGATCCGAGGGACCAGGACCAACGCTAACTCGACTGGAGTGGAATTTGAATAATTGTAATCATCTGAATCCTGTGAATTATTCGACTAACTGCACTCGAAAGTTCCTGAATTATCCAGGCTACATATTTGAATTTATCTTTTGATTAAATCACTTCAATAATTAAAATCAAATCACTCAAATTTAGTTTAAAATATTTAAATAATTAATAAATAATAAAAAAAATAATTAATTAATTGCAAATCAATTGAATTTAGCAAATTACTCGAACTATTTCACTAAAATTCGGAAAAAACTGAACTCAAATCTTCCAATTTTGAATCAACTGACATTTAATGAATCACTCGAATAATTCAAAATTCGAATTAACTGACTTTCTCGAAAAACTAAACTCATCAAATATCGAATTCAGTCCTTCAGATCACTTAAAACCTTTCGATCCAAACTCGAACACATTCAAATTATCCAGACTCGAATACTTTCCGATGATGATGTTCCTTCGAAGATCCTTCCGATCAGCCAGAGATCCCCCGACACAACCCACAGCACAGCACTCGACCGGACTCCATTGGCCGTTCGTCCCGCCCCCGCTTCTCACTCCCCATCGCACGTCGTTCACCTCCCCCGAAGGAAACGTCCGTGGTGGTCATCAATTGCGCCGTTCGCCAGCTCGCGCCGCTGCCGCATGTCGCTGCTGCTGCTGCTCCTTGTCGCGCAGCTCCTTGATAGCGCCCACCGTGCCGAACATCACCTTGGCCGTCAGCTGGGTGCGGGGTGGACCAGCGGACTTGCCACCGCCGCCGCTGTTGGTCGCCGCCTCCCGGTCCAGGCCCGTGTTTGCATTGGCGTAGGCGTTCGTATACGAGACGTAGTTGTTGTTGAGGTCGCGACCGCAGCTGCACTGATGCGACATGTTGCACGTGATGTGTGGTTGTTGTTGTTGCAAAGTTTGGGGATGCTCTTGGAATCTGGATCTGGATCTGGATCGGTGGTATCTGCTTTGCTCTGCTCCGATTTATATTCGGCAAGTTCTCGGCGGCGAGTGACCAGTGGATCCGCTTGCGGTTGTTTGCCAATTGATCGCGCGTCGTCCGATAGTCGCAGTCGCTCACACTTTCACAGACTCACTAGAACTAATTTTGAAAAACTGTGGTGTTGTTTTTGTGGCCAGGCCCCAAGTCGACTGAGCAGCGGCAGCGACGCCAGTGGAGCCCCGCGAGAGAGCGCTGCGATCGGCAAGCAGCTGATGAGAGAGCTTGGAGCTTGGAAACGCTGGTGTCGCTGCTGCTGCTGCTGTTGCTGCTGCTGCTGCCGATGCTGACGTTGCTGCAGTGAAATGATAAATTTCTCTACACTTTGCAGCTCGGATCGGAGCTCTCCGCTCAGTCGCGGCCGCCGTCGCTGCCTTTGGAGAGCTTTCTTGACTGCAGCGGCGTCGTTGTTTTTGTTTCTAATGGTCCCAACCCCCACCCCCCCTGATGTATATAATCGCCAACGCTGCGCTTGTGTAATCTGTACGTCGTCTTTGTATGGCAGCCGCCGATTTGGTTTTTGTATTTATTTTTCTTCTTGTTTTTTTCCTATTTCTTTCTGCTGTTGTTGTTCCTGCTGCTTTTCTCATAACAATTTGCGAATTCCAAAGGCACGCTGGCAAGGCAGCGGCAAGTGAAAATCACTAAGCAATGCAGCGCTGCGGCTCACCTGTTCGCTCTCCACTCGCCACACACCGCTCTTCTCTGCCCCGTTATTGTTGTTGCTGGCATTCATTAAGTTTCATTCACCTTTCCGAGCAGACTTTACTGTTGTTTATTTATTTGTTTGGCTTTTCGTTTTTATTTTACATAATTGCATGGATGGACGGCAAGCGGTGAAGGCAAAGTGCAATGCTGCACCGGAAATGCCACATTCTAAACCTTTGAACCTGACCCACAAAGCAAAGAATCGGGGGGACGAGGGGAGCAGAGAAAGAACGGTATTTCTGAGGGCGCTGGGGAGCAGGGGGCCGAGCCAGAGGCAGCCCCAAACGCATTCGCTTTCGATCGAGTGGCCATTGCCATATCACTTTCCTCTCCACAGCCGAAGCAGAGAAAGAAGCAGAATACTCGTACTACCAGTTTTCTCCACCAAGAACCCAAAAGCACAGCGTGACCCATATAATGGCGCCGTCGATGCTGACGTCAGCAGAGCAAGATCTCTCGCTCACACTCACTCTCCCCCCAAGTGGGTGGCGAGTGGCAAGAACAAACGATCCGCCGAGAGCGGAGTGAGAGCGAGAGCGAGAGCCGCCCGGCTGGAGAGTTCGAAAAGAAAGCGAAAAAAGAAATTTCAATGCAGCGAAGCGTAGAATGGAGAACGTATGTTTGTGCTTGGAGTGCCAGCAAACAAAACAAACACACACATCCGATCGTTTGCTCACCTACTTCTTGGGCCCCAGTACACCCGAAAGTGTGTCATCGGTGAAAAAGATAGAGATACATTCAGAAAGAGAGATATGGTAGAGAGTGGCTGGATATAGACAGTAAGTAGATATAGCCAGAAGAGAGCCAAAGCAACGAACGACATTCTTTTGCCGACTTTCAGACTCTTCCATGCGTACTTGCTTGCGTATGTATTGCAGGTACCACAACACACTTGTATCTGTGTGTGGTTGTGTGGTGTGTGCTTGTGGCAACAGTTGCGGTCAGAATAATAGAGCAACGGAGAGATGGAATGGAGAGATTTATAGAAAGGGAAACGGAAAAACCCCAAAAGAAGTGTAGAGTTTTACAGAAAAGTCTTTACAGAAAAATCTTTATAAGTTCTTAGAACCCAACAATGTTTTTAAAGAAGCTAATTCCTGCAATGTCTTAGCTATTTTTACACATAACCTTAATGGACTCATTTATTTAATATTTTTTTAATTCTTACTATTATCACTACAATTGCACTTGAAACCCGAGCAACATGCACCGGGGAGATTCCGTCCAGACTCTCCACTACGACGCATTTGGCCAAGATGCTGTCGCTCGGATTGGCCGTAAATCTCATCGGCTTTTGGCTCTGCTGGGCGCCCTGCTCCGCCAACAACAACGACGACTAATTATAAATGCATATTTATGTACCCTGTTAGTGACTTCTACTATGACAATTATTTGTTGCCGCTGCCGATGCTGGGTATATCTGATGGCACATAAGTTCATCTGGATCTCAAGTGCACAAGCTGCTGCACTGCGTTATTCTCATGCGCAGAATCAATTAAAAGAGATGGAAAACAACAACAATAACATTAAAAAAAAAACGCCAAGCGACGAAAACTTGTTGTGGGAAAAATCACCGAAAACCTGCATAAAAATCGTGATTTTCCATTTTGTATTGTTGTTTTTTCTTCGTTCCTCGCTCGGCTCGGTCTAACAACTACAAAAATGTTTTCTTTGGATATTTTTATTTTTATGATTTCGCCTATGCATTTTTTCGGTGGGAAGTTTGCACCGCACAGGCATCTGTGTGTGCCTATACGAAGGTGTGGGCCAAACTGGTTGCCGCTGCTGCCTGCCTTTGGACGTCTTTTCGGCCCCGGCTGCAACGGCAGGTTTCGATTTGGTTTGGCGTCTTTGTTTTGGTTTCGGTTTCGGTCCACTTTGCCTGCCCGATGATGATGATTTATGGCTGAACTTGTCTTCTGGAGAAGCGGACATTCCACCTTCTGGCCGATCGAGTCACACCATGGCCAAAGGCGCAAGCCCATATCCTCCTTTGGGCCATGTGCACAGCTGGAGAGCTGTCCAGCTATCCGCCTGTCCAGATGTCAAATACCCAAATGAGCTGCTGCTCCTGCTGCTCCTTCTGGCCTCACGATTAGGCCGCTGGGAAATTTATTAACCTGTTCCGGTGCGATGACGCGCCAGTGTCAGCCCGTCGAGATTAGGCCGGCCACGCTTGGGCCATGTTTTGGTCTTACAGCCCCGCTATCAGCCTGATTTATGATCGATCGGTGGTTCGCGGTGGTGTGGTGTGGTGAGTAAGGAGAGCACGCGCCCACTGGTGTATACAAATCCGCCATTTCCCCCAGGTGCAGCAGCTGCTTAAACTGATGCCAATGGCTTTCATGGAACTTTGAGCCGTGTAGTAATGACGCCTGACGTCATGGCCACAATTAGTCGCCAGTTTTCCATGAAAAGCCATAAAAAACTTATAAACTCCTAGGACAAATTGTAATTGCGCCACAAATCTCAATGCAATTTCGGTATATATCCCCTCGATGTCATGCTGTGCCAGCTCTCCCTCTTCCTCTATGCTGGCATTGCGTATACGACCCGTGCTCCCGCGCCATCATCACCATCATCATCATCATCGGGAGGAGCAATTAGTCAGGAGTAGAGCGAGGTGGCGACGGGCCAATCAATGTGTTTATTTTCTCAATATTTTCCAATTAGCAAACGATTTTTGCTTTTATTCGTAATTAAAGTATTTACAACTAAGCACCGCCACAGCGGGATTTCCTTGTGTAATGGTTATATTCCCCCCAGCTCCTTCTCCCATCTCCGTCTGGATAATTATACGGAATGCAGTGGAATGTGTATAGGAATAACGTAAGAGGATTGATTGAAAGTAATGCCCAAATGCTTCGATTAAGGACAGACTTGGGGAAACGGATATCTGGGAAGGAAGAAAAGGAAAATCAATAGCTAAATTTTGAAGAAATAATATTTATAGTTATAGTGACGGAATGTGTCTTCCCAAATCTCCTTGAGAATTTCTCAAGCTCTCATCGATTCTAGGCAAAACTTACAAGCCAAGAATTTTCCCGTAAAGTCCCATCGACAAAGTGCGACGAATCGCAAGAAAAGCGATGCCGCGGAGGGCAGGACAAATGTGGCAGCAGGACAAATGTTAAAATGTTATGCATCCTGGCCCCTCCCCACGATGGCGACATTGTGAAATAGATCCTGACATTCCGCATAAAATTCTTTGGCATTTCCCCTTTGAGATGTTGCGACCAAAGAAGGCCACATCGGGGGCAGTGAGGCAGTGTGCATGTCATTTGAGTTGTCAGCTAAGTTCTGCGGCGACTTACCCACAAAGTCGGTATATAATATATATATATATAAAAAAAAGGCCGCCGGCGGGCAAGTATCCTGCTCCTGCAGTTGACTAATGCGCAACCAGCCAGCTGACAATTTTCCATTCGAAATGAGAAATAGTTGGATGGAAACACATGAGCGGAGGATATGCCGAGAAGCTGCTTCTAATGAACTCTAACATGATATTCATCATACGCACCGTTGTTTTGCATATAAACGAAATGTCCTCCAGTGGGCTTCAGTTGCAGTTTTCTTTACCTTCTGCAGCAGTGATGACATTCTCTTGTTTAAGGAAGCATGAAACAGGCTTTAAAAAATGTAAAATAATCAATACAAAATATTTATTTAAAGTGAAAAGTCTTTGAAATCGAGTAAAGTATAAAAATTATTTTATTTTTGAAAGAAAAACGCTGCTAAACTCATAAATTTATTGCACAATTTCAAAGATTAACATATATTTAATATGGGTTAGGATGAAACCACTTGAAAAAGACACATTTTGTTATAGCAAAACAAAACATTTGCTCATCACCATTCCGCGAAATCCTGAGCTAACTTCTTGGCTTACACTTCAGCATCCTTCAGGAGCAACTTCCTGGCTTCCGCAGAAAAGCCGCACGGCCACGGCCACTTGTTACATCCTTGGCCGCAAGGACCCCGCAACGCGAGCTACCCAAACATCGCCATTTCCCTCAGCATTCATTCGTTTGTGTTGGAAAACCGGGAAAAACTCACCACACATTGTCGTCACTCCTGGGTGCTGGGCTGTGCTGGTCGTGCGGTCGTGTGGGTGTTGTTTCGTTGATAAGGGCGCGCCAAAAGCAACAGGAGCAAGAACAAGAGCGTCCGGCGCTCGTATAAGAGGCCGAGCGCCAGCGGATGCGGATTCAAAACTTAACCGACATTTGATCTGTCAACGTGCCAGAGCAGCAGCAGCAGCAGCCAAAAAACTGAATACCTGTTACCAATTGTCGCGCACTGTTCAGAAATTCGAGTAACACCGCGTATCCTGTACCCCGATAAGTGCATTGCGAGCTGTGAATAGTTTTCCACTCGATCCTGTAAAGGTTGCAACGCGGTTCTAGTGCTCTCCGGTGTGTGAGTTTTCCCAGCGGCTTTTGGAATTCGCTGTAAGTTGTGCAGTAATTTAAATATTTGGGATACTTTGAGGTTTTTTAAATATTTATTTGCTTATTTTTAAAGGCTTTGAAATGGGAAGCCGCATTTAAAAATGTAAATGGCGAGCCATTTATTATGCTTAAAGAAACTCTTGGCTTTCTCAGAGTTAAATTCAGAAAAAATACATCTAAAATCCAATTTGTTTTTTAAAAAATTAAACTCTATATATGTATATTTAAAGGTTATTTAAGATAATTATGTAGTTCTGTCAGGTTAAAGAGTTCTCCAAGCCTTGAAGCAATCAAACATTTATTTTAAATAAATACTATTTTTTAATTTAGCTTCCCCTAAATCATAATAATCCTAACTCAAGTAAAGCTGCTTCTGTTTCTGTTTCTATTTACAATGCTAAATTAATGTTCTTAAAAAAAATATATTACATTCTTTAAATAAATAAACTTCTTTAAAAATATTAGCCAGAATAATTTATTTAAAATAAATATTTAATTTGTTCAAAAATATAAACGAATCTCCTTTTAAATTTATTAATAATTTTCTGAATTTATAAATCAGCTATGAATAACTGCCACACATCATGTAATATAGTTTATTTTTTACAATTAATTATGCAAAGTAAATAAATAACTAATATACAAAATAGAAGTTTAAGTTTCAAAACTAAAGGTTGAAGTAGAATTCATTTGAGATACACATAGATAGCCATTTGTAGTTTTAATAGTTTTTGGCAACCTTTCTTTCTTTCAACCGACTGACTATTCGTATATAAAGCTTGGATATGCAAGTGTTTTCCTTAAAAAAACCCTAGATTTTGTACTTGATTTACACAGCTAATAATTTCAATCCCCCTTCATACACTTTTCCTGCCCCAAAAGAAAATACACCCCTCCAAAATTCAAACCCACACATTGGCCCCAAAAAGTATGCTTGAAAAAATGAATTGCCATTTGTACTGGTGTTAGATCTAAGGAAAAGCCTCGAATTCAATTCATTTTCAATCGCTTAGCGTAAAGACAAACCCAAATTTGATTAGATCCAAGAGAATGCCAGGGGCAGCAATTGACATATGGCAACAGAGTCAACAGCCGACTTGGCTGGCAATCGAAGAGAGGCTCCCACAAGACAAAAGACAAGCCTCAATCAAATTGTAATTAAATAAATAACAAAAAAGACAGCAGAAACAGAAGAAATAGGATCACATGGGGCGGGATAGAAAACCCAAAAGCCAAGGCGAAAATATTAAATAAACAAATCAGAGGACAATGCTTGATTGATGTTGGGGCAAGTTTTGGAATGAGGAGGAAGGAGGCATTGGGCATGCCCCAGGGCCAAGGCAGCAGTGTTTACTTGCAGAATTGATACACATGTCAAATTAAAGAAAAACAAGGAAGCGGGCAGGATAACAAAAGCACCAAGGGTCAGACGCATTTGCAGCATCTAAAAAAAATAAGAAGAAAAAACAAAGGAAACAACAGGATAAAAGGGAGCCATGAGGTGCTAGCTTTTTATTGGCTGCTCGCTCGCCTAACCGCCATAAATTGGTGCAAAGAAGTTAGCCACTTCATTACCCCGAACGTAACTTAATTAAGCTGCTTAGTGGCGCAGGTAAACGGCAGAGGTACAGGTAAAAGGTGCTTTACCCACCGGCGCTGCTTTCAATTTAAAAAAAGCATCTGCGAACAAATTGGCCGCGTGTTTCAATTGCACACAGCTAATTTTTCGCTCATTTTCCACCTAAAGCTGAACCACAACCTTAAGAAGGGATCGGGATTGGGATTGGGATCGGGATGTGTCTGTCGTAATTTGCCACATCAGCTGAAATTGCTTTAGCGCAAAGCAGCAAAATTTGCTTATATCCTTTGGCCATTGTGCTCGCTTCGCTTCTCATCTCGGCCAGCCGGAGAAAGTTCTCAAACTCAATTAGACGGCGGCTTCCAGGAGCGCCTTGGCCGCTCCTTTGAATTTCCGTTGCATTTTGTGCGGCGGTCAAAACTAATCGCCGCTGCGGATATGAGAAAAGCTAGAGCCCGGCAGCAAGGAGCAAAAAAAGAGTTATGAACGCCAACGTAAATTCATAAACAGATAATGCCTGAATCTCATTTACGGCCAAGGGCAGCGTCGGGTGTGCGACAAACAAGATTTTATTGCACGAATGGAAATAATAGCGAAAGGTGTTGACATTTTTCACAAAAGTTGTTTTGCCCCCGCCGTCAGATTTACGATTGGTTGTTGCTTGTCCAGAGCTGTAGAGCTGCGGAGCTGCTCGTTTAGCTCGTCGCCGTGCTGCGGTTGATAAAGTCTAACAAATGTGACGATTTTCCGCCTATTATCTCGGCCGGGCCGTAGCAGCCATTGCCTTTGGCGGTGGAGTCATTGCTTTTATTGTCCTGCGTGGAAACTGCACAGCTGCCTGCCATGTAGCTGCCATTGTAAATCAAACACCGAGGTTGGGGGCTATGGCGCCTTTGGCCTTCACTTTGCCTTTGTGGTAGATGCCGCTGAACCTGTTGCATGATTTGTGACTCTATTGCACATGCACCCAGTGAATTTATGACGCCAACGGTGCGTATGCGCAATATTTAGGGAATGTCAACGAAAGAGAAAGGAGTGCGGAGAGGGGGATGGCTTGGCTTAATTGAATCGGTTTGTTTGCACATCATTATGGGCGACAGCGAGCCATCATCGGCAACTAAGCCGGACGGTTTAATGGAAAATTGTGAGAAAACTTAATTTGCCTAAGAAAACAATGAGAAGTAGAGTCTGGGAGTCTGGAGGTCTGGAGGAGACTGCCTACGTGCTCTGCCTGCCAAGTCTGGCTTTCAGTTCCGGCGGAAGTGCAACCACGGCAATGCAAATACTCGACAACATCTGTGTGGCATCGCCACAGCACACAGCCTGCACTCTCAAATTGATGGCCATGACAGGCGCCACAAAAGCGTTGATAGCTGCCACTGACACAGCCATTCCGCTAATGGAATCCACGTAGCAGCAGGACGACTACGAGCTACGAGCGTCTGGAGGCGAGCTTTAAGTTTGGGGTAATTGTCACCATGCTAATTGTGGCATTAAGCCACTCAGCACTAAGAGGGGTGAACTTCATTTCGGGGTTAACATTTAACTTTTACGAGCCAAACAAGCACTTGCAAGGCCAGCAGAAAAGCCAGAGCCGAGCGTCTGCTGCAATTCCAGTTGGCCAAAGACCATCCGCATGGCTGCCGCTGCCAAAGTTTGTGGCCACATTTTTCGGCGTTCTGGTGGCAATTTTTATTCGTTCGTTTTGTTTGCTCTGGCAGCCAGCCGCCTGTTTGTTTGCCTCCGACCTGTCAACGCGGCGTCGACATTTGTTGCCGTTGACATATTTTGTGTTTGGGCCAAATTCCTGGTCGATTGTTTGTTTCTTTTATTTTGCATAAATATTCGTAAACGAAGGCACATCAATGTAGTATGCGGGTGACATTAGGGTGGCTGGATTTTAGGGCTTAGAAAAGCAGGAGCGTGCTATTTATATAATTATAACTTAGGAATTATAAGCTAGCTGAATAAATAAGTTATTTGTGGGCAAAAGTATTATTTTTAAATGATTTATTAATTTTTGCAAGGACTTTGGACTTGGTTTTAGCCATTTTATGTTATTTTAACCAATGTAAGCGGTCAAATATAACTGAAAAATATGGGAAAACTTAAATGGATTTAATGGATAGATTGTTTAATATATTTATTTATTATTTAGCAAAATAACAAAATTACTATCTAAATATGTACATTTCCATGAGCTACAGATTACTTTCTTTACTTCAAACGATAAAATACTTAAAGCTTTGCTTTTAAATATATTTTTTAAATACACTGGCTTGCTTAAATAAAAAATGTAGCAAAATATATTACAATTTCAATAAGTTAATGCATTTGTCTTAAACAAAAGATGTGCCACCCTAATTTCTCAAAAAACGTATCCACATTTGGCGAGTGGGCCACATCCGTCTGCTGCAAAGTATGCAACGCTTTCGACACAAGGCGAATTGGAACCGGATGCTTAAAATTCTAGCCGTCGCCTGCTCTCACTTTGTCTCTGCTTGACTTTTGCAGCAGGAGCACGAGCAGCAGCTTCACCAGTCCTTGCCCAGCATCACAATGAACTCCCTTCACGCCCACCTCCTGCTGCTGGCCGTGTGCTGTGTCGGCTATATCGCCTGCTCCCCGGTCATAGGCCAGGATCAGCGCAGTCCGATTGCCGGCGATAGCGATGCCGATGTCCTGCTGGCCCCTGACGAGATGGCCGACAATGGCGGCGACAACATAGACAAGCGCGTGGAGCGATATGCCTTTGGCCTCGGTCGCCGGGCCTATATGTACACGAACGGGGGACCGGGAATGAAACGTCTGCCGGTCTACAACTTTGGTCTGGGCAAGCGGTCCCGTCCCTACTCCTTTGGCCTGGGCAAGCGCAGCGACTACGACTACGAGCAGGACAACGAGATCGACTACAGGGTGCTGCCACCAAACTACTTGGGAGCCGAGAGCAGGGGTGAGTTGCCTATCTGAAACGGAAAATATATAGAGATATCTTAATACAAGAGATTGCAGTGCGACCTGGCCGGCAGAACAAGCGAACGACGCGTCCGCAGCCCTTCAACTTTGGTCTGGGACGGCGTTAAGTTGGCCAACAAGGGAGTGGGCCTCCCCGAGGCGGCGCACTTACCCAGATCCAGCCGTGCGCCACTCGCCTGGGAGGGAACCTAACCAACCCACCCTTACTTACTTACTAATTATCGAAAAAGTACTTGTGGCAAAGCTCTCTCAGATCCTTGCTGAACTTCCCCGAAACTTAATCACATTCAGAAGCCAATCTAGATGTCCTTGAAGCCCGCTGAACTCTTTGCACGCACTTTCTCCCCCCCGAAATGTTTATAATAACAATAAATCGCTAGACGCAAATGTATTTATTTTTAGTTTTTAACTCGAAGCAGCTACCACTTAGTTTAAATAGCAATATAAGATTGCAAAAAAATACAACAAAAAAAAGAGAGAAGAGAGAACAAAGTCGAGAAGAAACCAAAGACAGAACGAGGAGGAAATACATAAAATGTTATGCGAATATCGCGAATATATTACTTATGCATATTCAATCCAATTTACCTATATGTATGTACATTTTAAAGGGGCATTAATAAATATACACACACAGATATAATGTATATATACCTGCATATATATATATACATATACTGTATACTTGGGGCACTCTCTCTCGGAAGGAGGAGCGACGGACCGGACACGAGTGGCATTCGTTGCGGAGGAGCATGAATATTGGGTAAACTACTGCATGCTAATATTGATGTTTAAACAAAGTGATTAATAATTTAACTATATGTAATTACGACTATGTAATTGTTTTGTGAATACATGATGCATACCTTACCCGAATAAACATTGGCGCAGCCAAACTGTGCAATCAAAAAACCACTCAGTGTCTCGTGATTTCCATTTGCGTATTTATTTCGTGATCTTTTCATAAAAACAATAAACTTAGTTTGGCTAGCAGTTACAAAATCCGCTTAATTATAAATCCTACTTCGCGATGGTCCTTCTAACTTGACTAATATGCAATCTGTTTTTTCCTTAAACCTAAATCGGAGGGTAACAATTTTGCTTAAATTGGGAACAAGCCACAACACGGAAACGTTTCAAACGAGCAACATTTAGAACTAGAACATATTGACCTGTAGCTTGCACAGAATGGTATCGAAGGCGAACACGGACGAGACGAAGGTGTAGGGGCTGAACCGAATGATGCCAAAGTCCGGCTCCAGGCTGGGCAGAGCGCTCTTCGTGAAGACGGGCGCTTTGCTCGTCGCATAGCGTCCCATCGGAACGACTGCAGGCTTGCGGGCATTCTGCTTCATCTTCTCCTTGCGGACCACCAGCTTTTTCGTCTCGCGAACCATGTAAATGGCCTCGGTGGTGGTCATGAAGTCGTGGATGATCTGCAGCGATTACGGATTAACTATTTAAAATTTCAGATTAAAGAACTCGTAGCTTACCCTTCGCTTCTTGGGACAGTGGGCAAAGACCCAGATAAGTGTGCACAGCGTGTTGAAGATCTCGCTGTCCTTGTCGCACCAGCGCAACAGCATTTGGGCGATAGTGACCAGGCCGCCTTCCTGGAACGTGTTCGTTGTATTATAACGAGCCAGATTAAGGATAATGCGGCTACACCGCTCGATCAGCTGCTTGTCCACCTCCGAGCGGATGGCCTGGGCCATGATTCCGTAGCAGAAGGTGGACATAAACTCGGAGCACCCCATCAGCAGATGTGGGACTGTGCGCGAGAGTTCATCTGGGGGATTAAAGAAAGGATTATAGGATTATAAAGGCAGGATCTGGCATAGATAGAGACTCACCCAGCCGTTTGAGCACTGCCAAGGCATCTGAGGCTATAAAGCGTCCTCGCAAGAATCGCACCGCCTCCTGGAGCCTGCAGCGCACCGAGTTCGTCGCCTTGGCGTCCTGGCGCAGCTGGGCAAGGCGTTTTCGAATGGCCAACAGTCCCTGGTGCCGCTGACGCTTTCGAATAGTATAGCCTCGCCAATAGCGCTGTATGACCTTGGCGGCTCGCTTCTGCCGGATCAGCTCCTTCATCTCGGGCGTCATCAGGGCCTGGAAACGTTTGCGGGCCAAAAAGCCGCGGACATGGGCCTGGAAGTCAGGAATGGACTTGCGCAGCAATAGGAAATGCTCCCGCTGCTCTAGCATCATCTGCTTGCCGCGGAACTTCTGCTGCAGATGGATGGCCACATGGCGCAGCTGGACAAACTCTTGGCGTTCGCGTTTCATGCTGCAATTGGCACGGAACCTGCGCTGCACCGCGATAGCAGAAGACTTTAGAAGCTGATACTCCTGTCGTGTTTGCAGCATGGCTTGACGGGCACGGAAGCGGCGCTGCAGCACCACAGCCGCCTTCCGCGTCATCTCAAACTCCTTGCGCTGTTGCCGCATCAGTAGAGTGGCTCTGATGAACTGCTGCATAAGTCGAACCTTGCGGATGGTGTCCAGGAATACCTTCCTTTGAATTCGAGCCTGTACTGTGGCCCGCCACTTGCGTTGGATAGTTAGGGAACTGGTACGCGCTCGCCTGTAGCCATTTCTTAGTATCCGCATATCGCGCACACCACGCCACCAACGTTGCAAGCGGATGATGGCCTCACGCTGCCTTTGATACTGCCTCATCTGCTTCCTCATCTCCAGCTTGCCGCGATATCTTTGCTGGATCTTGATAACGGCGTCCCTTTGGTGTTGATACAGTGACTGCTGCTTTCGCATCTCCAGCTTGGCTCGATAGCGAGTCTGAATATTAATAGCTGCCTTCTTGAGCTGAACGTAGCTCTTCATCTGCTTCTTCATGGCCAGGTGAGCTCGGTACCTTCGCTGCAGTGTGACGGCTGCCTGGCGAAGCTCCAGAAAACTGCTTCGCTGACGCTTCCGCAGGAGATGACCACGCCAGTGCATTTGGATACAGCTTACGGCGGCCTGAGTGCCTCGGTACTTGGCACGCATGAATCTCATGGCCTTATGGGCATGGAATCGTCGCTGCAACTTGATGGTCACCTCACGTAGTCGTAGGTATTGCTGACGTTGCTCCCGCATCTGGAGCATAGCCCTTCGCCGGCGTTGAATCACCAGCGCTGCTCTTCTCAGTTGCAGATACTCACGGCGCTGCTTCTGCATTTGCCGCTTGGCCCGGTACTGGGTTTGTACGAATCTGGCCGAGGATTGCAACTTTGTATAGCATTCCTTTTGGCGGCGCATCTGCAAGGTGGCTCGCCAGCGCCGCTGGACATTGACGATGCACTGACGCACCTTCTGGTAGGCTTTCCGATCCTTGATCATATCTTGGTGCAAACGATACCTCCTCTGAATGAGAACTGCGGCCTGGCGCAGCTGTGTATACTTTGCTCGATCTTCGCGCATTTTCCAGGTGGCCCTCAGATGCTGTTGCACCCAAACAACACTTTTCCTTGTGGCCTGGTAGTTACTGCAATCGATTCTCATCTGGATCGTGGCTCGTCTGTAGGCCTGGATCTTAAGAACACTGGAGCGGAGGGATAGGTAGTCCGCTCTTTGCTTCCGCATTAAAACCTGAGCTCGCCGACGCTGCTGCATGTTGAGAACCGACTTTCGGAGTCTAAGGTACTCCGTTCGCTGCTTCTGCATGCTCCACTTGGCCCGCATCCTCTGCTGGACCAGGACAATGAGCTGTCTCTGGCGCAGGTACTTCCGCCGCTGAAGCTTACCCAGTTGGTAGCTGCGCCACTGCATCTGGATATAACTGGCGGCTGCTTGTTGCTTTTGGGATCGTTGGAGACGGGCTGTGGCCGCCGCCGCCAGTAGCTTCTTGGCGAACAGACGACGCCGCCAGATGCGCTGCAGGAAGATGGCCGCTTGCCGGAGCTCCAGGAATTTCTGACGGCACTGCCTACCAAGCTGTTGGGCCCGCCACCAGCGCTGAATGGTGACGATGCTGTGATAGATGTGGTACAGCTGCTTCTGCGCCAGGAAGCGACGCGTAAACTTCTGTAGAACGATGGCAGCCTGGATGCGCTCCGCCTTGAATAACTTGGCATATTTTCGCATCTGGTGGCCTCGGAACACGGCCTGGATTTTGGTGGCCGCCCGGTGGCGTCGCATCAGCTCCTTGTGGCGTATGCGCCGCTGGATAACCACACTCAGCCAGCGTTGGCGCCACCACTTCTGGAGCACCGCAGCGGCGGCATGAAACTTGGGCGAACGGAACTTGTAAATGATCTGCCAGAGCAGAGAGAGGGTCTTCTCGCGGTGCCCGTCCACGATGTCCGGGGCGGTGATATCGCCGCCCAGTTGGAAGTTGGCCTCGCCCAGGGCATTAAGAGCCAGTTTAACGTTAAAGATGCGCTGGAGGCGCGAGATGGCGGGCACTCTTAGCTGACGGGTGAGATCGTCGCGCAGGAGAATGACTTCCATGACGCGGGTTAGCCTCACGCCGTCTCTCAGGTCCACGGCCAGGTTGTTGAAGGCGTAATCGAACTCGTCCAGGAAGGTCTGTCGGTGCTGGAGCACATAACCCAGGCGCCGTAGCTCCCGCGTGATGTCGCCGATGTTGGCCAGCAACTCCGAGGAGAAACGCAGCAGGATATCCCGGGTCTCCTTGTGCGGCGACTTCTTTACAAACAGGCAGGGATTGTGCTTGACGATGCGCTTCTGCTTGGCCTGGTCGAGGAAGAGCAACAGGAACAGGATCTTCTGAAGGGTGTGCTTCTTGATGGTCTCCGCGTACTCCTCTGTGAGGGTGTAGGCTTTGCTGTACCTCTGCTCCTCGAACTTGTTCCGGAACAAGCGATTGAGGATAAAGGTGCTGAGGCCCACAATGTCCCTATTGGACTGCATTTGGATCTTCTCTCCGAAGACCACTTCGAGTCCTAGGCGCAGCCAAAGCGGATTGAAGCACAGCAGCAGCTCCAGAATGGTGCGCTGCATGACCACGTCCAGGTGCAGGTTCCGGTCGCTGCGGATGCGCAACGCCTGCTTGTTCACGTAGACGGCCACCTTGGAGCAAGGCAGGCGCATCTGCTCGCTGAAGAACAGCTCTACGGCTGCCCGGCGCAATGTTTCCAGGCGGTATTTGGTGAGATAATTCATAGACTGCTCCTCCTTGGTGGGCGCCACAACCAGCTCCTTGTTGCGCACCTCGTTGAAGAGCCTGCCAACGTCTATCTTGCTGTCGGAGTCCGCATCGAGATCGGCGGGTATAGAGACCAGGGCATTCAGCCACTTCTTGAAATCTGCCTGGTGTCGCTCCACCGCCTGCTCGTCCAGGTACATGGTGGACGCCAGAAACGGATCGGCAGTGGTGGTGGCCGCAAAAGGATCCGGGTTTATATACGTCTGCATGTACAGCTCCGAGTCGTAGAGCTTGACGGGCGCCTGGACTGAGCCAGTTTCCCTGGCCTTTCGCGGCGTGGTGGTTTTCTTCATCAGGGCCAACGTGGTGGCCAGCTTGAACTTCTTGGGCTGCGTGTGAGTCCAGGCGTGGGCTCCAGCGCTGCGGGCAGAGGCATTGGCTGGTGCTGCGCTCCTCAGCACGCTGGTGTCCTCCACGCGCTGCTTCTTGGGCGGAGAGATGGGCATTGTGTCGTGGCGATGCAAGGATTCATTGCTGGGCGAATCGGAGAAGCTTAGCTCGTGCGAGCGGCGCTTCTGGGGATTTAAATGCTTCACCGGACTGTCCCGGCGTGACTTGCGGCCCAATTCGTGCAGATTGAACCGACTCGACTGGGCGAGGATCTCATTTTGGTTGAAGAGCACGTCCTGCTGGCTCACCAGACTCGCCTCGCTGCTGGATGAGCTGATCAGGCCCTTCTCCTTCGCCATCTGAACCTGCTGGTCCTGGAAGTAGCGGTTCTGCTCAATCGAACGGATCTTCATCTCGTTCAGATTCGGCATAGAGCCCTGGATGGCAAACTTCGTTTGCGTCGTTACCAGCGACAGATCCTTCATAGACTCGGAATACTTTCGCAGCGGAGAGCCCACCAATTCGATGTCCCTCTTCAGATCGGGTGCCCGGCCCTTGGTCTGCATCCTCGGGGGACTGGAGCCCTCCTCCTCGCGAATGCACTCCAGGGCCCTGGTGTGAGTGGCATGGTGAATGGTTGTGGTGGTCTGCAAGAGCATCTCGGATCGGGAGCAGTCCAAAGTGTCTACGGAAATATTTATGGTCTCCGAGTGGCGGACATCGAAGGTCTTGTTTCTGGGCGTCTGGTCCTCCAGGTCGTCGGGCGTTATGCGCCGAGGTCGCATGTCGCTTGCACCTGGCTTGCATTTACCTCCCCTGAGATCGGGAGTGGGCCAGGCAGCAAGGTTGTCCGGCATTATGGTAGCCGGATCCTTGCCCCTGTTCTCGGTGAGCGGTGTGAAGCGCAGATTGTCGATCACATCCAGCAGATTGCCCGGCGTCATGGGACTTAGGTTTTCCTTGAGACTGCGCGGCTGTGGCGATATATTGAGGGGCTCGTGCTTGTATACATTCTTCTCTGTGAGCGGAGCTGGTGCGGGAGCAGGAGCACGGGTCGGTGGACGGGCAGCCGGACGAGAAGCAACAGACGGTCGCCAGGTCGGCTTTATTAAAGGCGCTGCCGCTGCCGCCGTTGACAGTCGCTTCTTTTGCGGCACCACCGCTGCTGAGGCAATGCTCTTCTTGCCGCCGCCCGTCGGCGACTTTAGCTGCAGGGTTTTGCCCACGGTGGGAAATTTGCGCGCGGTCTTCAGGTAGAAAGAAAAATAAAGACAGGGTGAGTTTAGGGGGTGGGTATGCAGGGCCAGAGGCTCACCTTGACCGGCTGGTTGCTTCGGCTCTTGAGTATGATCATCACATCCTTGCGAAAGTTGCGGTTGTCTATCAGCTGCAGCGTCTCCTTGCAGGCCACCTCCAGCTGGGGGCTCCAGACCAGCTCCATGACTACCTCGTCGCGCGCGGGCACTGTGCGCGCTCGCCATTCCAGGCTGAGGTTGTGCTCCTCGGGAATGGCATTCGTCACCTTGACCTGCATGGGGAATCATTGATCAAATACCAGTTGCCAGGCAGCGGAGCCGCTGATCCCTATCGCGGCACACTAACCTCAATGTCGTCGTCGCTGGGGTTGATGACGCGCACCTGGCGCCGGGCCGTCTTGGTAACGGGCACGTCCTCGAACTGCACAATCGCCTTGGCCGAGAAGGGAGCCATGACCACCACGGCGGGCTCGCGACCCTCGATGCGCTTCTTCTGCTTCTGACGCGATGGCGTCACTGTGATCTGCAAGTATCCGACAAATTAGGGAACCATTTTGGAGGCCACGGAGGACGCTCTAACCTCGAATGCGCTCATCTCGGCTGCAGGCACAAGAAACAAATAACAAACTGATACTTAATTAGCACGGGAATAAGCTTAGCAACTCCCGCGTGCCATTAACACAGCGACTAACTAAACACTTAACACAATTAACGACCGACACCGACTAAATTAGAGAGACGCTACGAAAACACAGTTTTAAACTGAAAACGACGCCGATGTTTTGAGTATTGGCGCTTAAATAGTGTGGCAGCCGAATATTTTGTTTAGAAATCCAAAAAGTGTGTGACCGTTATTTTGAAAATCTGATTCGAGAAAGCAGTGCATGTTTAACAAGCAGTTCGAGTGATTCAAACTAGTTCCAAGCAGTGATTGGCGCTTCTTAATGACAAATTTGAACGTTTCCGTTAGGACAAAATAGTTTCTTACCAGAACAAAAAATATTAATTTACAACAAAAATCCGATAGATAAAGTTATAAACCAAAATTTTGAAAAGTCTGTTTTATTCACAATTTATTTACAAATTTTAACAACAAACATAAAGCAGAACAATGCATCCACAACCCATTGCACTCACATCAGTCGGCTCGGCGGCAGGAGGTGAGCACGGGACAGGCTGTCACTGCCCGTTTCCGAGTTGTACATGCTCTTGAGGTAACCCGGGAAGGGCGTTACCGCATCAAAGTCCTCGCCCGCAGAGTCCTCCGGCGGATCGACGGCCATAAAAGCGATTGCAAAGCCTCGCAACGAGTTGCTCTCGTCCGTGTGGAAGCGGATGAGCAGCGTGTCCGAGTTGGAGACGATGATGGGTGGCTTGCGCTTGCCGCAGTAGCGGCCGTGAATGGTGTTCATCGAGTAACCCTCCTCGGTGACCTCCAGGTAGTCGAAGACGCAGTACTCCGAGAACTCGATCTCGAAGTGCAGGAAGCGGATTTTGACGCTGCTCTCCGGGTCCGCCTGGATGCGCCAGTCGCAATACATGTTCCGCTTGTACGGCCTGCTGCCATAACGCGGATGCGAGTAGAATGTCTGCGAGTGGTTCGTGGCCCGCAGGTAGCCGCCGCACTCGGAGACGAAGGTGGCCTTGAAGCCCCGCCGCTGCAGACCAGCGTCGGAGGCCAGGACCATGAACATCTCATTGGTGGAAGCGATCACATCGTAGGGCTCCCGACCGCCGCAGTAGATGCCCAGCGTGGAGCTGTTCTCCGAGCGGCCATCGTAGATGGCCACGTAGTCGTAGATGCACTCCTGGTGGTTTTCCACGGCAAAGTCTTGGAACGTCAGGTGGATGCGATGGCCGAGGACGGTGTGGAAGTGCCAGTAGCAGTAGATGTTGCGCGGATAGTCCTCTGGGTAGTTGGGGCTCTGCAGGACGCCGTACGAGTTGGAGATCTCGAACTTGCAACGCGTCTCCGTGCAGTTGTGGCCGTTCTCGGCCAGCGTGTATCCGTTCCGGCAGCTGCACTGGTACGATCCAAAGGTATTCCGGCATCTATGCTGGCACCCACCATTGTTGACCGAGCACTCATCCTCATCTGCCGGAGAAATCAAAATATTATCCATGGAATTCATTACTAATTTGTTCCCCCCTTACCTATCACAATCTTGGCCACAAAACCACTCCGCTGCACTGTCCGATCCGAGTGGAACTCCAGCCTGAGGACACTCTGCTCCGAGTTAACCACCGGCGGCAGATCGTTGCCACAGTAGATCCCAATCTTCTTTAGCCGATTGTCCTTTAGCTTCGAGTAGATGACGAGATAATCATAGTTGCATTTGGTGTACTGGAATCGTGTGCCCTCCAGGTCAAAGTGGGTGAAGTTCAGGAAGACTGCGTGGTTCGGCGGAGCCACCACCTCCCACACACACTGCTTGGCATTGGGGTACATATCCGGATAGGAAGGAGAGTATAAAGAGCCATTTGACTTGGTGGCGTCCACCACTCCGCCGCAGGCATTCTCACAGGTCTTGCCATTGGCCTGCAGCTCGTAGCCGGCATGGCAGCCGCACTGGTAGCTGCCCAGGGTGTTAATGCACTCGTGCTGGCAGCCATGATCCATGAACCGGCACTCGTCCACGTCAAGCAGGAGGGCGGCGGAGAAGCCCAGCTTCTGGACGGATCCATCGGAGACGAAACGAATGTACATCTGATTGCTGCGGGTTCTGTTAGAAAATGGAAAAAAAAACCTGGTCATGGAGTTCCTTCTCTAGACAATCGTTGACCATTACCTTATATTAGGTGGCAGCTTGTCGCCACAGAAACGTCCCATCAGCCTAGAATCGCTGCTATTCCCATCCCGTATCTCCACAAAGTCGTAGGCACAGCCGTCGCGTTTCTCCAGCTCGAAACTTTGGAATTTCAGGGCCACCTGGTGATGTTCCGGAGCTGTAACGCGCCACACGCACTCCTTGTCGGGCATGTAGTCCATGGGATAGTTTGGTGAGTCTATGGACTGATCTCTGGTCAGCAGAATATCTCCGCCGCAGACAACTGGCACATAAAAAGGGAATTTAGGTCCTTGCCTCATCCAAAAGACTTTCCAAAACTCACCCTCAAATCTCGCCTTGAACCCTCGATAACCTTTGGCTGCATTCCGGTTCACATAATTGAGGAGCATGCGGCTCGTCTGGGTCTGGATGACCTCGCCGCTGACATTGCCGCAGAGGCGTCGCACCAGCGGCGAGCGATGCCAGTACCCATCCCTGATCTCCAGGTAATCCTGAGAGCAGTCGTCGGAGCTCATTAGTTGCAGCTGCTGCAGATGCAGGATGACTTTCTCACCGTTCGTAGCCGTGATCCGCCACTCACAGTTGGTCAGCGAGGCATCGAATTCAGACTCCTCTTCTGCCTCGCCAGCATCGCCACTGCCCTCGAACTCGCTGAGCACCCCATTCCCGGAATACACAAAGTGGGGACCCACTATTAAGCCAGAGTTCTGTTGGTATGTCCGCCCGCAGGCAGCGCACTTGTACAGCAAGTTGGCCTGGACAATGTCGCCCTCACTGAGTCGCCTCCGCTGACCAAGCTCGACGTGGGTGCCTTGCGGTATTCCAATTGGCGTAATGGTGTCCAGGTAGGAGCTCTTGGAGAACGAGTTCTTGGCATAGTGCATAATGGAGTTGTAATCGTAAGGCAGCAGGGGCAGGTCCACCTCCTCGGGCGACAGGACATCGAAGTTGTACTCTTGGCCCCGCATGATGTTGGCCTTGTTGATGATGATGTGCTTGTTCCTGTCTCCGCGGGCATGCTCATGATGGAAGCCAATGGTGTGGCCCAGCTCGTGGATGATAATGCCGAACTTTTCACAATTACGTCCAATGGAGATGGGCTGGCGACCATTGCCATGCTTGCCCAGAAAGGAGCAGCAACTGAGGGAGAGGGATGTCAACTATTAGATAAATATTTCTGGGAAAAGATTTGGCTTAAACTCACCCACAATTCTTGATTGTGAAATAAATGTAGTTGGCATGCAGCTTGGCATCCCGCTCCACAAACTTAATGCAGGTGAAGTTCTCCCAGTGGCGCATGGCCTGCTTGAAGAGCGCCTTGTGGGCTCCACTGAAGATGCTATCGATCTCGTAGGGAATGACCCCATAGTCCCAGGTTCGGTCTTTTCTCACGGTCACACCCCGTCGCTTTCGAATGGATTCGCCTTCTGGTACTAACTCTGGCCAGTGGGAGTGACTGGGCTGCAGCACATCCACGGCGTCATCTGTCCACAGCAGCGGCGGAGGTAATCTCAGCTTTCCTTTGCTCCGCGACTTGAGAAGCCGCTGCTTCCGGCGTCTCCTAGAAAGGGGGAACAAAAAAGGCTTATGAGCTCAGGTATGGCTGAAGTCAAGTGGCCGCCTCCACTAATTGGGCACCATTCTGCGGGAAAGGAGGGGCTAATCCTTTTGGAGAGAGAATACTTACCCCAGAGATTGCATCGCTCGGCTGCGTTCGACCAGATTTGGCTTTGGTTTCGGCTGAAGGTTGACGACGACATCCGTCTCCTTTTGTGACACCTGTTTGGGTTTTATGCTGCTTTCAAAAAATCTCCTGCCACGTGATAATGCCTCCACTCACCTGCACGGCATCTAGCATGCCATAGAAATCCTCCGGCTTCTCCTTGAAGTCAAAGTCGCATTCGCCTTCGCTCTCCTTGTCCGACAGCTGACTCAGTCGCCTGCCTTGGACGAAATCCATGTGGGAAATCGCCACCAGGCCGGCTGCCACAATGAGCACAACAAATTTCGCTTTCGTTTCCATGGAGTGGCGGCACAGGCACATTCTTTCGATCTCGCAGGTATTCTTCTTTTTGTTTTCCTTCTGGGGGCTCGTTCCTCGAAGTTGCCTCGACCAGTTCAAAGTTCTAACTGAGAGCCAGAGGCCAGCGATTGCCGAATTATACCGATGAGACGAGACAAGGGTTCGAGCGCTCCACGGATGAGGCAGCAGGTAAGAGGCTCGCTGGCCAGCGCAGAGGAAGCGAGGAAGGAGGAGGAGGAGCGGCATCAGACAGCAGGCAGCAACTCGCGATCGCAACTACAGAATCTCGACTGTCCGCTTGTCCCTGGCATGTCCGCTCGCGGGAAAGGGAAGGAGAGGGCCAACGATACTAGTCCGTGTCCCATTGTCTGCCTGCTGTTTGGCATTCAATGGGTTTTGATTTGGGTATCCCTGCACCTTGACATTGTCTCCTTTCGTACGAGATTTCCATCTGCCTGCATGCCTACCTGTGGTCGTTGTGCTTAGGCAGCCCAGGATCAGGTGTTGGGCTCTCGAACCTTTTAGGGCAGGTCATTAACGATCATAAATCCCCCGCATGAACGAACGATTTCGTGGTAATTCCGCCACTTAAAGCTATTCAAGAGCCGGGCTGGCGCTTGGCCAGGCAGCAGGCAAGGTGCAAGGAGGCAGAGCAGCCATAAACCCAGGAGTCCCAAAAAATAACGCACTTCGCCTTGGCACTTCAGTTTTAAAACATAGTTACTATGCACGTTTTAATAGTATATATTTATAGATTTAATTACGTATTAAGTTGAGTCAAATATCCGAGAGTTGTACATATAAAGTGTGTGCTGTGTGTGTGTGGTTGGGATTCCAGGATTAAAGAGTCCCTTTTGTGTGGATATGTGTATCTCTGTTCTAGCCTAGATTCCGTTTCGACTTTGATATGGGATCGCCCATCGACTTATGCTAAAATGCTTAACTCAAAACACGAAATGCGCTGGTCCATCTGGAATATGGCACACTAAAAAATAGATATATAGATTGGAAATCGAGGGAGGGAAAGAAATGCTACAGAAATGCAGGAGGAAGCTGCACATTTAGCTACAGAGTCTATGGGGAGAGAGTCTAGTCTAATCGAAAGTACATTACATGTATTCCATAGGTCTAAGTAATTGCCACCGCAGATCCCCGGGACGTTGAGTGAATTCAAGATTTCGAATGCCTAAGACTAATATTGGATCGAGGTCCTTGATTATGTCCTCGAGTGCATGGAAGAGCGAGAGAAAATCTGCTTTATGTACGCGACGATATGCCTAAATCTGTTAAATAAATTCCGTTTTTTAATATATTGTCATGAATTTTTTTTTGGCGCGTTCTCAGCGTCTCAGCCACCTCCGCCGCTCTATGCGTTGCCAGCGTAATATCGATTCGGCAGGCTATATCTTCCCCGAAACTGGCCGTTCAGGACCAACTGATTCCCGCTAATGTCGTCATATTCGTCTCCCGTCTCCTCGGTATCCTCGATGTACATGCTTTTGAGCGAGCCTGGAAACGGAGTGACCATCTCGGAGCTGTACGAGTTCTCCACATCCTCCTCGTCGCTGTTTTCGAAGGGATCCACGGCTGCATAGGAGACGGAGAAGCCCTTCATTGGCACAGAGCCATCTGTCTTGAAGCGGACCAGCAGGGAGTTTGTCATTGAGATGATGTCCTGGGGCAGCTGTGCGTATGACAAATAAATGAATAAATAATTAAGAAATTTATAGTATTTCTTTTAGTTTAAATTGTAAAGTTTAAATTAAAGATAAAACCTACCACATTGCCGCAGTACTGGTCATACATGGGCCCACTGGTGTCATCCATGTTGGAAAAGACTTGCACATAGTCGTAGGTGCAGTTCTCGCTGCTCTCAATGTCAAAGGTGAGGAATATGAGCTGCACATTGCTGTTCTGCGGCGCCTCAATGGTCCACTCGCAGTCCATGCTGTCATCGTAGTCCTGGTAACCGAAGCGGGCATGAGAGTAGAACTGCTGCATGTTGCTCGTTGCGCGCAGGTACCCGCCGCAGGCTGCAAGAAACGCAAATCAGTGTGTCTTTCGTATCGGATTACCTGACATCCTCCCCCCTTACTCACAGGTCGAGTGCGTGGCTGTAAATCCGTTGAGCTGCTTGTTTTTATCCGTCTTAAGCACCATGTACAGCTGGTTGGTGGTCGAGGAAATGGGGAAGGGTATCTTGTCGCCGCAGAAGCGACCCAGCACGGTGCTGGAATCAGATTCGCCATCATAGATGGCCACATTGTCATAGGCGCATTCCTGGAGATTGGCATAATTATGGATTAAACAAGAGTTCTCTTCGATTTCCCATTCAAAAATCCTCACCTGGTGCGACTCCACATTAAACTCGTCGAATATCAACTTGATGCGGTGTCCCGGCGTGGTGATAAAGTGCCAAACGCAGTCCGCATTCGGCGGATAAGAGTCCGGATAGTTGGGACTGTAGATGGTGCCGAAGGTGGCCGAGATCTCGTACTTGCACTCACCCTCCTTGCAGTCATGGCCGTTCTCGTGCAGGGAGTAGCCGTTGTGGCACAGACAAATGTACGAACCGATCGTATTCCTGCACTCGTGCTGACAGCCACCATTGTTCACGGCGCACTCGTCAATGTCCGTGAAGAAGACGGCTGCAAACCCTGACCGCTGGATGGACTTGTCCGAGTGGAACTCAACCCGCAGGGCGTTGCTCTCGGAGGTGGCCGTGGGTGGTATGGCGCTGCCGCAGAAGGTACCGATCCGCTTTAGCCGACTCTCGCCCAACTTGGAGTAAATGGTCACCGAATCGTAGCCGCAGTCCGATTGCTGATGCGCCGTACCCTCCAGGTCAAAGTGGGTAAAGTTCAGCGATATCTTGTGCTTGGGCGGAGCCACTATCTCCCAGATGCACTCCTTCATCAGCGGATACATTTCGGGGAACGAGGGCGAGGTGATGGTGCCATTTGGATACTCGATGACGCCGCCACAGGCATCTGAGGGGGAAGAGGGAAATGGGGATTGAGTCACTCTTTCGCAAAGTGTGTGTATTGCCCACCTTCGCATTTCTTTTTGTCGCTGTGCAACTCATAGCCGATGTGGCAGCTGCACTCATAGCCGCCTAGCGTGTTGATGCACTCGTGCTCGCAGCCATGGTTCTGGGTCTCGCACTCGTCCACCTCCTTCATGAATACGGCCGAGAAGCCCGCCTTTTGCACCGATGTGTCCGACACGAATTTCACGTACATCGAGTTTCCACCTGACCTGAAAGGGGAGGACGAACAAAGCGGAATTTGAAAAGGGGAACGGCCACGAGTTGACGACGAGGGGGTTACTGGGCGAGGACACTTCACTCACTTCATGTTCGGCGGCGGCTTGTAGCCACAGAAAACGCCAATTACCGGGGAATCCGGCTCGGGACCGTCGCGCACCTCGACATAGTCGTAGACACAGCTGTCGTGGTTCTCCACCTCGAAGGACTGGAATTTCAGTGCCACCTGGTAGCCCTTGGGCACGGTTATTTTCCACACGCATTCCTTGTTGGGCAGATAGTCCAGCGGGTAATTGGGTGACTCCAAACGGCCAACGGCATCGTCCACGGACAGTTCGCCGCCGCAGACAACTGTCGGAATGGGAATGGGAATGGGAATGTCATGAATGCCCGCCAACGATGACCCTTTATTTGCGCCCTAGCACTCACCATCGAACTCTGCCTTGAAGCCGCGATAACCCTCGCTGCGATGCGTATTGACGTAGGTGAGGAGCATGCGACTGGTCTCTGTGCGGATCTCATCGTTGGCCACCTTGCCACAGAAACGTCCGATGAGCGGAGACTTCTCGAAGTAGCCATCGCGGATCTCCAGGTAGTCCGTTTCGCAGTTGTTCGACTTGAATATGTTCTGGGGGAGGTATTAAAAATTATATATAAACATTTTTTAATAATCTGCGTAAAGATATTCACCATATTCTCCAGCTTTAGCACCACTCGCTCGCCGTAGGTGGCTGTTATCCGCCACTCACAGTGCTCTGTCTCATCGGTCAGGGCTCCAGCTGTGTAATAAGACGGTGAGGCGAAGATTCCTGTGCTCTCCTGGAAAGTGCGTCCGCACTTGGGGCACTTGTACAGCAGATTCGCCTGGGCAATGTCACCCTGGCTAAGTCTCAGTCGCTGGCCAATTTCCGGACGCTTGCGACCCTTCATTTCGATGGGCAGAATTGTGTCCAGATAGGTGCCCTTGGAGAAGGTGTTCCTGGCATAATGCATGATGGAATCGTAGTCGTAGGCCATGCCCAGTGAATCCACTTCGTCTGGGGATAGCATGTTAAAATTATAGTCCTGACCCTTCATAATATTATTGTGCTCGATGACCACATGCTTCTCCCTATCCGGACGCGTGTGCTCGTGCCAGAAGCCCACCACATGGCCCAGTTCATGGACCACAATGCCAAACTTGTCACAGTTACGGCCAATGGAAATAGCTTGGGGTCCATTGCCGCGTTTGCCCACAAAGGAGCAGCACCTAGAATGGGGGAACAGAAGAATGTAAAGCATAATTCCCCCTGAGGAACAAACATGAAAATCCTTCTCACTCACCCACAGCTGCGCACCGTAAAAACAATGTAATTGGGATGAATCTCTGGATTCCGCTCCACAAACTTGATGCAGGTGGAGTTCTCCCAGTGGCGCATCGCCTGCTTAAAGAGCGCCTTGTGCATTCCACTGAAATTGCCATCGATCTCGTAGGGAATGACTCCATAATCCCAAATGCGTTCCTTTTTGGCGGTGACAGCGCGTGCTACTCGATGGCGCTGCTGTTCCTTCTCCTCGGCCTCCTGGTCGTGGTGAATGCTGGAGAGGATGGGTAGAATGGGAAGCCTGTTAGTTATGGATGATTCGTAGGATGCTGCGAAAAACTTTCCACGTGGCGTATGCGTAATTTTAATTGCCAACAGTTTTCCATACATTTTTCAGTGTTGTTGTGCGGCACAACTTTTGGCACGCGAATTTCTATTAAAATTCATAACTTTTAACATCACACACACACCCAACACCCACAAAAAGCCGCACAATGAGCTCTCTCTGGGTGTGCGTGTGTGTGTGTGAATGGGTTTGTGTGAGTTGCCAAAATGGCTGCTGTTTGTTTAAAGTTTATGCCGAAAAAAAACGAAAGCTCGGAATGAAAATGGCCGGCAATTTACAGTGGGCCAGGAAATGGCAACGGAAACGGATGTGGTGGAGACGGTGGCCCCGCCAACAAGGCAAGGGCACAGGCACAGCCTAGGACTGCCTCGTACTTACCCCACTTTTCCCATTTCCAAATCCATTTCAGGCGTAGATTGATTGAATCCTGGCGGGGAATGGTTCACATACTGCGTGGTGGCCTGACCACGCCGCCGGTGTTGGCGATGCGCTCGGTGCTTCTTGCGTGGCGTGTTTTGGTGGCCATGATGGTGCAGCTGCTCCTGCTGCTGCTGCTGATGGTGTTTATTGTGCTCACCATGGTGATGTTGGTGATGCCCCTCACCCAATGGCCGGCTTAGCTCCTCCCGCAATCGTTGCAGCTTGGCCTCGTGCTCGGCGTGCTGGTTGCTCCGTCTGCAGGAAGGGATTGGATGACTATCTATATCGACAGAAAGAAGTTCAGTTACCCAAACTACTTACCGATGCTTGGGCCCTCGCCTATGCCGCCTACGCACCACGCCGCGCGAGTGTATGAAGTCCACCTCGTCGTCCAGTTGCATCCCATTGCCACCGGCATTGCTGTAGACATTGGAAAGAGTGGATCGTTGCTCGGGCAGCGAGGTGGGCAGGATGTGCGCCTGCTTGCGTTCCGCCACAAAATTATTGCCCGAATCATCCTCAATGTCCTTGTTATCCGACTGAATCTTTCGCATGTCCACATTGCGATGCAGAGTCTGCATTGTCTTGTTGCCAGACTTGGAGGCGAGTCTGGCAGGCTTGGCCGCCAAATTGCGTCGCTCGAACAGAGGTGCCACCTCGTTCTTGTAGCTGGACGTTTGGGCGAAATCCGAGGGAGATTGGGAGCCAGGCTTCACCGGTTCATTGGCACTCTATGGGAGTGTGGGAGATGAGTTCCTTCACAGAACTTGGCCTTCAGTTTGGTTAACCTCACTCACCTGGCTTTGCAATTGACCCTGTCCGGCTGTCAAGTTCACCGGAACTGTGCTCGGCAGCTTCGTCTTTTTGCGGATGATGTCGGTCAGGCCCTCCTCCTCCACCTGCAGTCCTTCGTGGTAAACCTCCTGCTTAAGCTTCTCCAGATCCATCTGGAAGGTGGCATTGAACTTGACCGGGCCCGAACTTTGAGCGGAAACGGAAGCGGGGTCACCGCCACTTTTGTCTGGCGCATCTGCCAGCAGCTCTTCGACCTCCTGGCGTTCTTGCTCCTCGTCGTCGACGGGCGTGTGGGCTACCACCGGTGGGCCGGAGTCGCCGTCCGGCAGGGCAATGTCGCCCATGAAGCCGCCTGGAAGGCCAGAGATAAACCGATTTAAATTAGGGGCATTATCACGGCCAGCGGGCCAGCGGGCCGGCAGGCAGGCACTCCCATAACTTACAAATTGTTTTTAATTATAAGCGACAGGGCGAAAAGCGTATAAATTTTTATTTTAATTGAAATTTCATGGTTAGCCGGGGGAGCCAATGTTCGCCGCTGGTAATTTATAATTCGCACAGGCACTGTCCGGATATAAAGTCGTGGCGCTCTCTGACAGTTATTTCGCCGGGCGGTTGGATAGGCACACACACACTCTGCATATCCATTTAATCAGTGCATCAGCAGCCGGACAGCCGGGCAACAGGACATCTGATGCTTTTGTTTGCCCTCGCTCCACACGGCGTATACGCAATGTGAATGCCAGAACAGGGAGTGCCTGTCCGTCAGCGTTTGTGTCTGTGCTCATGGCCCACATGTGGCCACTGGCCAGTGAAAACAGTAAAAAAACAAAAAAAAAAACAGCAGCAGCACCAACCACGATAACAGTTAACAAGCAAAATATGAAATTGTTGCCCTGTCTGCCTCAGACATGTTAAACAAAATTAATTAAGTGCGTTTGCACACTGCACAAAATCATTTAAAAAACGAACGAACTCTATATCAAGTCTTGTCTGGTAAATAACTTAAAACCATATCGTTTAAAACTATCTTTAGGATCTCTGGCAGTAGCATCAATCTTTATTTTTCACATGAAAACATTTCCGGAGCGCAAACAAGCTCCCTCGTCCGGATAGAGCAATTCATTTGCCTGTAAAGACTGTCTGAGTGCTGCTGCTCCTGCTCCTCCTGGTTGACTGCCTGCCTGCTTGGAGAGCTGAGCTTAATTCAAACATAAATAAAATAAAATTGCATTCATGCTATTTACACGGCTGGCACAGTGAAGCCTGCCTGCATTAATGTTAACGCCATTTGACTTCTGAAGGCCGCTCGTCGTGGCCCACATTCCATTTCTGGTTTCCCTTTGGCCCTAGCTTCCGTTTTCGCTTCGCTTACGAATCCGAATCCGAATCCGTCTTTCCCCCTGCTCCCTTTCACCTGCCTGCTGGCCATCTCCATCTCCACCTTCGACTTCAATGTGCAAATGTAGTAACGGCAGCTGGCAATTTGATTATTACAACTGGAGCGGCAAAACCAATCATCCTTTGAGTCTCAACAGTGCTAACTGACTGGGAAGTGGGTCAGCTCAAGCGGGAGCTCAAGCTTGAGCTCTTCAGCCAGGTTCTATGTACAATCTATAGCCAGTTGCTACCAACGCAGGCCAGTCAAGTGGACACGTATCCCTAGGGGCCATAAAACGAAGTGTCATATGGACATGGAAAGTAATTAAAGTGTGAAAACAGGAGGGGATTTCAAGGAGTCATTCATGGCAGATGCACTTTTAAATCATTAAGGCAAAGGTAATTCAGTTTTGGATAGTTAACTAACCAAATCTTTAAAGAAGTAACAAGTTGGAACATTTTATTCTTAAGTTTTCTTGCTTTAAATAAATAATTATTTAAAGGCATTTTCCTGCGTAGATTTCATGTGTTTTTGTTACTTTAAAATGTATTCGGTTGAGAGCCTTTGTTGCTTTAATGACACTCCAATACTTGAAGGAGAGTATTTGTAACAAACTAGGCTAATTGCTTAAAATGAAAATACAAATTTGACTTAAATACTTAAATAGAATTTAATCATACAGAAGTAGCTCCGTAATTGCTCTTTAATTGCTCAAACGAACTAAGGCACACTTTAAGCTGCTTGAATTTATTCCTTTAGTTTCCCAAAGAATTCACATAATGGCATAATGGCAGAAAAATAATATAAATGCATTAAAGTCACACATTTGCACAAGAATCAGTGTCATTTATATGCGAAGTGAAGTGTTCACTGTACTGTCAGAATAGCAGCTGAGCATTTTCCTGCATTTTCCTGCGTTTTTTGTTACTCTCGCTTTCGGTTTTTGTGTGTTGTTTTGGCCAAAATTGCAAATTACATATTTATCAAGCTGCAAACGTTTTTTGATTTAGTTTCCGAAAATGCAGTAGCACCAGAGGGAAAAAACGGAAGCCAGACCACACCAGAGCAAAACAGAGCTGAGCGAAGCAGACCAAACCGCATAGTTTGTTTTGCCGGGCTCCAATCAATGTCAATCATACGCACCGTAACCGAACTGAGGTCGCCTGGCTGCGGTTTCCACAGGAGCAGCGACAAACAGGAAATGAAGTCTGCAGGAGACCAACAATCGATGGCAAGCCCGGAACGCCCATCAAATAACAGACCTTGCCCCCTGTCTGCTTTAGAGATCGGAATTCATTTAGATCGAAATTCCCATTAGTTTTTACAAAAGGTTGAAATCATGCGCTACTTCCCTACATAACACACCTATCTTTCGGCAGACATGCTGAAAATATCTGCATTAAATTACACGTCATCGTGAACCCTCTCTCTATTCATCTCCCCATTGCTCTGCACTGTCAGGGCCATTGTTTTTGCTGCAATTGCATCGTGTTGACTTTGAAAACATATCGTATTTACATTTGATTTAACAGTCAAACAAATTTCTAGAATTGCGCAAATATTTACATACGCGATCTGAAAATCTCTGAGCGCGATGCTGCGAACACGTGTGTTGTGTTGTGTGGATTAAAAATACATACATATATGCGATGCCCGTACATGAAATTTAAATTTCAATATACATTTTAAGCACAGAGCACAGTGCGGCCCACATGGCGGATGATTGATTTGGATGCTCTGCCAGCGCTGTGGTGGGAAAGTGGCGCGTGGAAAGCGGAAAGAGCAGCGAAATTGAAACTAAAACCGTGGCGAGGATAACTCAAGCAAAACACGTTCCCAGTTGGCATTTAATCCCGTTAACGTTTGCCAGCCCCAAGGACTGCCAGCGATTGCCAGCGAGGATGTTGCCATCGTGGGAGCAATAAAAAGACGTTGCACACACAGCAGGCGAGAAAACTTGCCGCATAATGCGTCACAATGCAGACCCAGAAGCAGGCGCTAACAGCCCGGCTAACGGGTCACAATCCGTTTCTCGAATGGAAATGGAAATGGAAACGGAAGCCATCCAATGTGCGTAACACAAACAGTTCCACTTGCAAAGTCCGTCTGCAATTTCATTACATTTACGTTAAATGCCTTTGGCCGACGGGACGGCCGGTCTCTGACTGTCTGACTGGCAGAAGTGAAAGTAATTAAATTTTTGAGCCTCGCCTCCTCCGACGTGGCATTCTCCTGTCCGCCCTCGCATCCTTCAGCCGGTTCCAGTTCCTGTTCCTGTCTCACATCATTCACACTAACGAACCGACGCACAAAACGTGCCATTTTAGAGGGGCTTCTGGGTACTCCCCTCGTCCTGGAGTACGAGTCCAGTTGTGAGTACCCTTTTATGGCGGCCACAAAAATGTTTAACACATTCGCCGGGGCCTGGAGCAGCAGCTTCCTCTAAATACCGAATACAACATGGCGTATGCGTAATGTGGCAACAAGGGCTGCCACGACTGCTGCTGCTACAGTCCGCTTTATGAGCGTTCCTGTGTCGACTGTGAGTTTAATTAAAAATAAAACCCTCCATCTCTGGCTCGGTTTTGGGTCCATCTAATTACACGCTCTGGGCCACGCTCTCGTACGTGCGAGGAGGCAGCAGGAAAAGTGGCAGCAACAACAGCACTAGTTGCCGCACTTAACGCTTCAGTAGTGGCGGCGGTCCGGTCTGTCCAACCATTTTGTGGGTCAAAAGCAAATAATTGAAGAGCGCTCGCTGAGCTGCCAACTGATTGCCATTGTTGAGGTCAGCTACGCTTCCATTTCACCTTTTTTTTATCCCGCCCTCGTTTTGGGGTCCTCCTTTTTTGTGTTATTTATGGCCTTTGTGTCCTTTGGCGGATGTCAATACTCCGCTGCCGGTGGGCTGTCTGTGTGTCATAAAATAAATAACAAACGAGTGCTGCCGAGTATGTGTGAGCATATAAAATACAAGCAATTAAACAGCAACACAAAAAAAATGCCGAAGGCTCAAAAAGGATTCTGTAAAAGGTTAAAAAATGCTAATTGGTCCTGCACTTTTTGGGTGTCGCTAAGAGTGCTTTATGAATTCATTCGAATTCTGGCAATTCAGGATTTGCGGGGAGAGGATTTTCAATTGAAAAGAGTGTTTAGATATTTTTCATTTTAGATGAAAACCAATTAAAAATATCTTCAAAGATTTTAAAAAAATATTTGCCAGCCATTATTTAATTCTTCAATTTCAACAAAAGCCATTAACTTGATATTAAATGCATTTCCTTACTCTTATTTTCCATTTCCCCCCCTTGAGCTCTGGCGAATCAATCATTCTGCTCTGCCATTCGTTTTATTCGATTTCTGTCAGTTAACTATTCATAAAGCCATGCACTTAATCCTTTGAAGTCAGGACCCAGGACCCAGTCAGTCAGTGCAAGTAGACTTAGCCTTGACTGGTTAAATGACTGGCTAACCCCGTTGGCTTTTAAATCGCTGCCCACGCTGTGAATATGGCTGTAATTATGCATAAGCTGATGCCGCGAAGCGTATAGAGACCGGAAATGCATATATGGTACATATCACAGTGACCCCCATTTGTGTGCGCCCTTTCACTTGACTGTGTGTGTACTGTGTATGTGCATATTAATTACCGTAGCCATAACAATGAAATTCAATTTGCCGGCCACGCCCCGCGGACACGTTAAATGGGCGGACGGAGGGAAATTCATCATGCCGAGAATTATGTTTTGATAAGCGGCCAGCAAGCAAACAAGCCACGGAACCGTCCGTACGGATTGTCGGATATTCAGGCGTTGCCTAAATTAAAGATGAAATCAAGGCAAATAAAGGCAGGCAAATAAAGCACAGACATAGGATTGGCAGTGCTGATGGAAACTGTTGCCAAAAGTAGCTAAAGTTTGAAGAGTTTCAGTCCAAAAAATTATTTACTATTTTGGTTAGGTAATGTTTTAAATATTATAAAAAAGGGTTTAGGGAAAACAAGGTTGTAGTATTTTCATTTGTGAAGTAAAAGCTAAAAAAGGAACCTTGAATTTAAATTATTTTATATTATATATTTTAAGGGAGTCATTTTCAAGAATTTCTCATGTAAGATTGGATTAGGTTCAATCCCTACGAAATCTCAAGTTATTTCTCTGCTCTTTGTTAAAAAAATTACTAATTTCTAATCATATTATTTATATATTTCACAAAATATACAAAATCATCATTAAATTTCTTTATATTCCTCAATAAATTAATATAATAAACTAAACCCCATATATTTTTCTCAATTTCTTGGTTGTATTTTGGCTACAAAAAAGCTCCATCACTTGTAGAATCGCATACAGGATGCAGACAGACACACAGACGGATCGGATCGGATAGAAATAGAATGAAACGGAAGGAAGGAAGGCGGAGGATGAGCGGAGGCTGGGAATATATGGTTGGACAAACTAATCCGACGGCAGCAGAGATTGCATGAAGACCTCAGCCATTAGCCGTACTCGTTGTTGGCCGAAAGCAGCATCAAGCATACGGGGATAGTGTAGTTCCGGCCCCGAACTACGTACGATGGCCATGATGATGATGATGGTGGTGACGAGTGACCCGGCAAGCGATTTTGGACTTGTGCACGATTTAGGCTCTAGCTTTTGTTTGCTTTTTATGAGTGTGTGTCCGTATGTGAGCGGGATTTTCGTTTGTTTATTTATACAACACAGAAAAACACACTACACGGTGGCATTTGTGCGATGGGGAAGCACTACATACTTTCTCCTGCCTGAATGCCTTGTGATGAGTGAATGCGGCATGCCGCCTCGCTGAAGTGTCAGATGATTGAATAAACGAATCAAATCGAATCAAATCATCTGTGGCAAATTTATCCAAGTGTTTAAATGGTAATCTTTTGGTGGAGCGAACAGAAAATAAGCTTAGATAAGGAGACATATCAGAACATCAAACAAATGAAGGATTTCCGATTAAGTTTGCTCTGATAAAGTTTCATAAATTAAAATATTAAGGAAAATATATCAATTTATTATTAATTAATTTCAGATTTTCTTATAAATTTCACAATTATAACAGACACAAGCTTTAATCTTTGATTTAAATCCAAAATAAACCCTAATTAATTAAATACTATTTAATCCCTTAATGTTAGAGTATGCCCACAGCCATTATATCCAGCTTGAAGCCACATAAAACCATTGATAGAGAATTCTATAAAATATCTAGAGTGTTTTATGACCCACTGAAGCCATCGCTCTCAGCATCCGGCCAATGGCCCAGACCAGGCTTATAAAACCGCTGGCTCTCGAGTTCGCCCATGTCCTCCTCCCACTTGATCTGCTCCACAAAAACATGGCCATCCCCATCCCCATCCCCTTCCCTAACTCTATCCACAAACATCCCCAGATCCTCTTTGGCGAACTAAATCGCAGATAGAGCTCGGGGCCAAACAATGGCCGCCAATGTTTGAGTTCCCGCAACAGATTTATGATGGACAACTGCGTCGAAATATTTATGCAGCTGTACGTATTTGCGGCACGACTGCCGCCTGACTCCACCTCCATCAGATGTGGCCACTTTGCACCTATGGCAGATATAAAAACTATTTTCCATTGCTGGCGCACAGAGTGAGGCTAAAATGCTCTCGGACATTGCAGCTCGTTGGCACAAAGCATTTTTAGAAAAAGTTTTGGCTTAGAGTTCACAGAAATGGGGAATAGAAAGAAATTTATATTTTTTTTGCGAGCAGTTTCATTTTTTTCAATTTGAAATGGGACTGAAAAGAGCGCAGTGATATTATTTGCCCGCGATGATGGGTGACGTGTGAATGTGTATGGTGAGTCCGCTCGAGTGTGCAGTTTATGCAGTTCACCTACTCAACTTTTTTTTGGTGCCAGCTCCTGCGGCTGAGGAGGGTTCAATAACCTGGCACACCCACTAACAAGCACACACACACCCAATCTCTCAGCAGCCCCATCAGCAGCCATTGCCAGCGACAGCTTCCGCAGCGGCACTCGCAGTTGCATCTGATAATTGTGCCATCAGGCGTGCAGCAGTAGTTGCCGCTTGAAGTTGTCGCTGCCGCATTTATTTTCGTACATTTTTCGCACATTCACAACAAATGATGATGGCAAATGAAATGCTGGCATTTAGCTGCAGAAGTTGCATATACTATATGTATTCCAGATGCCAGCAAAGTGCCACCTATTATGGTTAAATGGGGCATTGGCAGCTTTTTAAAATACGAGATTCTGTTTATTTGCTTTAATTTTGATATCTATTCAGTTTGTCTAAGTTAAAATGAAAGTTTTTTGGTTTATAATTATAGAAAAAAATACTACATTTCATATTTGTAGGAATTTCATTTGAACTTTGATGTTTTTGCTTTGCCAAAATAGTTGTTAAAATTAAATTGAATATCAATTACAGAAATGTCACTACACTGAGCACAGAAGGTTTACTTTTGGCAAAGAGACTTTTATTTATAAAATTGGGTTTTAATATTTGAATTTGTGTTAGAAAATATATGTTATTTGTTGTACTAAAAGTTATTTATAATGTTTATTTTATTTTAGAGGAATTTGTTAAGCATTTGCTCATAGTTAAAAAGTTGAATATAACTTCAAGCTAAGGAAAATATATCTCTAAATAAGAACGAAGCATTTTAGACTCTTCTTAGTTCTTAAATATTCTTAATATTCCAAGTTATATTTAAGTGTAGCTCGTTATTTTCTCATAATTCTAATCAAGAAATTCAGGACAGCAAAAAGGGCTCAACTGCAGCAATAAAGCCCTGCGTTCACTTCACTGGATTTGGTTTCAATTTTGTTTATCTGTGCCATATATGAATTCTGTATTGGATTCTTGGCATTTGCTTTGTCCCGACCCCGACCCGTTGCAAAAAAAAAATCATATATATAGAGAAAAATGGGAAACGCATTCAATTTGTCTCTGGTCTGTCGCTTTGGCTCCATATTCCTGCTGGGATTAGGAATATATAGCAAAAGCACAGCGGGGGTTCTTAGGGATATTTGTACTACCATATATACATATTTGTGTGAAGTTAAAATGACAATCATAAATTGTAGCTCAGCTCTGGTTTGGTCATTGGGTGCAGGCCAGATGGTTTCGATTATCTGCTTTGGTTTATTTTATTTTTACCCCCCTTTCCGTCCAGTGACTGAACAATTAAAATAACATTTACAAATTTAAAATGCGATTTGCATAAATTACGCTGCCATCGCTGCTCACACAGCTGCAGGGACTCTCACGGATAAGGTGGAAAATATATATATGGGGATATATATACAAATATTCGCCATATATATATAATATACATATGCATTGGTGTGTGCCGAAACATAAGCTCCATTTTGTGGCATTATCTGAGCAGCTTTTGAGCTTGTTTGCCTCGCCTGCTTATTTATGCCAATTTGCATAAACAATGATTGCAGCATACACAGACGGCAACGATAACAATTTCTGGCAAACAGGTTGCTCAGACACATGGCAATTGTTTGTGTTATGTACGAGGTCTTACACACACTGAAATATATATATATATATGGAAGTATGCAGCAAAAAGTTTGGCAAATGCAGCCTGAGCCCTTTTGCAGCCGCCCTTCACCCACCCGGCTTACTCTCCTCTCTGTCAGCTGATCCTGCAACTGTTGTGGCACTTTACTCGCACCCTGGCACTCACCCTTGTCCTGGTCCTGTCATTCTTGTTGGCATTAATTAATTATGTAAACAGTTTAAATGCAAGTTTATTTTATTTACACATGTTTCTGGTTGTTTGCTGGTGTGACAGGGTGAGAGGGCAGGGAAAGGCATTTCAATAAATGAACCTAAAATGCAGGCGGAATGTGTTGGTAATAAATTCTGGCCAAATTTGAGGGTATATAAACATAAAACACTTGAATACGAAGATAAGAACAGAGAAACTTGATTGAAATATGTATTTTCCCACTCTTTTGAATTTTCCTTTAAAATGTCTACAATCATTCAATTTCTCCGAGTGCATTCAGGTATTGAAATTGGTTGCTGGAGTGTCAGAAAATGCATTCAATAGCCAGAAAAGCCCCCCCGGCAGGCAATTCATCCTTTTGAGCGCTGCAGGCGGACGGGCGTTGCTGTGGAAAGTTCCCTGAATCAACTGGATTCACTTCCGATTTTCCAACATTTCCGCAACTGCATTTTCAATGCCAGCCCCGCCAACCCCACATCGCTTCTGTTTGCCTCAAAAGACCCGCTTTTGAAATCCTCTGATAGTCAGAGTCAAAGCCACGCCGAATCTGTCATCGGGCAACAGCAAAGAATGGCTGCCATGGAATGTGTTGTGCGTAAATTTATTGTCCGCTCTGGATTTCCAGAAAAGCTGAACAACAGGCGACAGTTGAATTTGTATTTGTATTAATTTAATTAATTTGCATAAACGAAAGCTATTTGTTTGAAATTCATTTAACGTTCTAAATATTCGTGTATATGTTTATATGGTTGAAACTTAGTTAAGCATTAAATAGATGCGGTTTTTAATTAAGGGCATACAAAGTTCCATTGCCCAAAAAGTTTGCTAGGAAACCCCCTGCTCAGCCCGTCGCGACGGTTATGTGGCTTTGTAAGCTGATCCTGTTGGCTGTTTTGCGGTTAGCATCCCAACAATCTCAAGCCCGAGCCGCGCCGCCCCTCGCAAACAGCAACAAACTAACTCAATCCGTCTGCACACAATGCCGCTAAAAGTGCGAATTGTAAATAGTTTCTGGCATCAGGCCACGGTTCTGGCTTAGCGATGGACTTTTTGAGTGCGCCAAAAGCCTGCAGGCGTCCACTAAGCAGCTATGAAGGAATCAAGTCGGGGGATTTCAGTGGGCTTTTGGATGCACTGGCAGAAAGGAGAGGTTACTAAAGCTTGTGTCATTTTAGTTCATTTATATTCTTTTATATTTTGTAACCCACACTCTCACTGCTTTTAATATACTCTTGAATAAATCGTAAATTAATTAATTATAATCCTTGGAATACCCTTTCCCTCACAGTGCACTTTATGCACTTTATACCTTTACGCCTTTCCTATTTCGCAGTTGCTGCCTGGGTTTATTCCTCGATTTTAGTGCAACTTGTTAAGGAAACACGATTCCAGGTTTCCATCTCTAGCCCAGGACCCCGCATCCTGCTGCTATTCAAGCAATGCCTTTCCAAGTGCCTTTTTTATTCGGAAAGCGTGAGAGAGTTAGCGGCAATGCGAGGCGGCGCGACGTTAGTTTGTTGCCACTGCCGTTCTGCCATTTTGCAAGAGCTCTATCAATGTGAATGTGAGTACACTGAGCGAAAGAAAGCTATAATTATAGAACTAACTAAAGCAAGTATTTCAGATTTCATAAAAAATGTTAAGCTTAACTTAAACTTTGAAATTAAAAACTATTTTCTCGGTGTGCCACTATGAATGGGACTTTCCCCCACATCAGAGTGTATGTGCTTCTCGGGTAGAAATGGGGGTAAATTATTTGCAGTCACTTGGGCAGGTTGTTTGAGTTTGCAAGGAGCGAGCTGTGGCAGCAGTGGAAGCACCGCCTTCCAGGCCACTTGAAGCCATCGCGCCATCGCCAAAGACTGACATTTTGGTCTCCGCTCCGGCTTTGCGGTTGTTATTGTGATGCTGTTGTCATCATTACTGTCGCCAACTCGGCAGCGATCTGGTCTTGTCTTGGTTGGGTGCACCATTACCATTTGCAGTGCCATTTGTGGTTTGATTTCTTGTGTTCAGCCGCAGTCACGCCGCACCCATTGTTGCTCCTGCTGCTCCTGCCCCGATGGAAGTTTTGTGCTTTGACCTTTGGAGTATGCAAATTAATTAGCGAGCACAGAGACTCCCTCACACAGTCCCTTTGAGAAGCTGCAAATTGCTTAAAGTGTTTGCAACGAACGCATTATGACACGAGCTTGAATCTCCTTTGCTAAGCGCTCTGCTATGTGCTGCATACTTATGGGAACCCCAGACCTTAATTAACTTTTGAGCACTGAGCTGCACTTGCTAGAGTTACGAGTATTTTGGAAAATTGTTTAATGCATGCCCCTACACTCTGGGGGATTCTGCACATTTTTGCCAAATTAAATTTTCGAGTTTTCGTTTCAAACTTCAATTGAAAGTTGATTAGCTTCCCCTCCTCCCTGCTGGTTGGCCGTAAATTTGATCTCACTCTGAAATTCAATTAGGTTTCTCTGTGCGTAGGAAAATCGAAGGAAAAATTGTTTATTTTCTCTCGATTGAATGTGCCTCGGGGGCAGGGAGCATGTTGCGTGCATTTGCATATATTAGCTGGCCATTCATTCGGAGTTCCGATTCGGTTTGACCCACTTTTTTGCGGGGCAAACAATTCATTAATTGTCCACTGCGAACGCGAGTGGAAAATAAGAGTAAATAGACCCCCGGGCGGTCATGATTGATTGCGGAATTACGGCGGAGGGCGTAGGGAGTTCGGAAGTTCGGAAGCTGGGGGTTTTCCATCTCAGGGGGGGACAGGATGGGCAGAGCTCTCAGGGCACGCATGCAGATGGGTGATATATGCGGGGTTGTGACTTATCTTTCAATCGGAACGGCAGGCAACGACCCTCAGACAGGCAGGACTGGAGTCTGCTGATACCGGGAGAGCCATAAGAAATGGGTAAGTGCTGGATATATGCCTATCGGCAGCCACCCCTGCCACTTATCACAATATATTCACATCGTAGAGGTTTAAATTAATTAATTAAGTTCAAGTTGATGTTTTCATCATTATAAATCATTAAGCCTACAATTCATTTACTGTACAAATAAGTAGTTGTGAGACCCCAACTAAGAGATACTTAATATCCAGAGTTTGATTACAAAATACATTTCATGCCTTTAGGGGTTTATACTGCAAGCGCTTAACCTTTCATAAAAAAATAACAAAGTAAGCTAACTTTTTTGTTAAAGCTCAGATTGTACCAATATAAAAGTGGGTATAAAAAATACAACCTTCTACAGAGTTTTTCCTGTTATAAATACATTTTTTCGATATGGTTATCTGCACTAATCCTCTCATTAAATGGAACACAACACATATGCTATGTAATATAGCCAGATATTGCTTTAAAAAATCGTCAAGAGTAAAGTTTTATCATGGTGATTTATTTACCAAATTAAAATTGGAATAAATTAAACAATGTAAATTTATGTGGCTTTTATGCTAAGTAAGCCAGACAAGATTTATTGATTTATATTGACTTCCCCTCTCGGAGTTGCAATTGTTTATTTATGTTGCATATATGTTTGAATATTCATGCAGAATCACTCGTATTGTCAAACACTTGACGACACTTTGGCAATGATAGTTGGAAATGGGCGGAAGTCGTTTGCTCCTCAATATACGCATTCTTTAGGAGAGGAGAAGTCCTCCTCCGCCTTGGGTCCTTGGGTGGCTCCGGTAGGAGTACAACTTTTTGACAATTGATGTGAGCAAATACTTATACTTATATATACTTATAGATAGACCCGCAGATAAACTTGCCTTCACTAGTCGCATTCAGACAAATTGCAATCCAAGTCGTTGCTGCCTTGCCCGTAGCAGACAGAGAACTCAGACTTCAACTGGAGCCCGGATGCGAAGCCATTGATACGTCCTCGACGCATTGCCAGTCGCACAGTCAATTTCCTTATATTTTCTCCTTGCTTTTTTATTATTCTCCCTTTTTCTTCTCCCTCTACCTTTTTTGTTTGTTGTTGCTGGTGCAAACTAAGGTAAATTCAATTGAAGCGAACAGGGAAGCGAGTGTCTGATCGGAGGACGAGGACGAACGAGCACGGAGCTCAGCTTCAGCATGCCACAATAGCGCTTAATTTTCAACGCTGCAACAAGCGGCTGTCAGGGGTTTGTGGGTTGATGTGAAGCTCTGGTAGAATGGGGTTGGCGGATTGGTGGATTTCGGGGAGAGGGTGGCCCATAAATAATGTCGAAGGCGGAGGGGTGGTGCGGCATCTGAGCCGATTTCACGTGTGTGCGTCTCGAGTTAACAAGACTTTTCGCTTTTACTCAAACTCGCAGGCTAACACAATTTCCAAAAGCTTTTGTCTTGCCACGACTTGGCAGAGGTATATCAGCAAATCTCATATAGATGTGCACTCAAAGAAAATGTTATTGAATAGGGGTGAGACTTGCTCAACTTGGTCAAGGGATTTGTTAACTTGTTTAAAGCATTAAGCTTATTAATATAACATTTTTGTGGGAATAAGCCTTGTGGAAACTAAGGGACTTTGGCTGCATTTGAATTAAAAGTCGCTAAGTTTTGCCCTTTTGAGTTTTAAGGTTGATTTAGGATAAACTTTAACTATTACAAGAACCTTCTAATTGTTTAAATTAATCTTCAAAATAATATTTAAAATAATATAAAGAAACATTGTTATCGATAGGATTAAACGAATCTGCAAGATGATTTCTAAAGATTTCTATAGAAAACGCTTCAAAATATTTACATTATTAAACTACTATTCAAAGACTTATAATAAAATTACAAAATACATTTCCTTAACCACAATTTTCTCTTTGTGTAAATATATAGATTCCTGTTTTAGAGATTGGTTTAGAGCGAAGTTAAATCAACGGCGAGGCAAGGCAAATGCGAAGCCATTTCCGTGACCCATGCCCGTACCCGTACTCACCGGCCTTGCAGGGATCCATGTCAATGTCTCCGGATACCTTTGGTGTCACATGCAGGCGCATCAGCTGCTCGATGGTATATTTGCTGCGGTAGGGCCGTCGGAGTCGCCGTATCGTGCCCAGATACGCGTCGAATTGCCGTCGGTGGTGGTGATGCTCCCGCTCCCTTTCACGTTGCGCCTCCACATCCGTATCCCTGGATACCTGTAGTCTCTCATCTCCCTCTTTAACCGCCATCAGATCCTCGGATGCCGAGTGGCCTCCGTTTGGCCGCGGGCTCTTGGCATGCACCGATATGAGCACCACCAGCAGGCCGGTGGCCAGGAGGAGGACGCAGTTGGTGCAGCTGACGCCCAAGGGCGTGCCTCGCCGCCTACGCATCGCAGTGGTTTCCAATTCGTTTGGACTGGCTTCTTGTGATCTTTTTTCGCCGTGGCTTTTGCTACTCGCCCCGCTGCGTGACCAGTGGCTCAGTTCGGATGCTGCGCTGTTGGGACTGTTGGTTGATGGTGTGCCTATCAGTTTGCACTTAGTTTTTGTATTATTTCTGCATTTTCGCTTAGCACGTGCCGGGCCTGCAATGGAAATGAGAGGAGGGAATGGGGCATATATAGTAGAGTGTTGGTTGAGCAAAAACGCAATAGCAGTGATTAGATTGTGGAATGCCGCTGTTCGATGCTCGCTGCTGGGTAGCGGCTTCATTCAGGTTCACACCAGACACGGTGGAACTGTTTCTATTTACTCGGCCGCCAGTAGTTCGTGCGGTTTCCATTCTCAAGCTCAACAAAAACCCACTGATAACCCTTTGTCTTTGTCTCAGCGATAGAGCTTGGCTCTGGTTTTGTTTGGTTTTGTTTTTCTGACCATGAAATATAGTATTTACTGACTGCGAGATGGGTTGAGAAAGTTATGAAATTTCACTGGAATAAATTATAGATTTCATGGTTCATTTCATTTATTTAGCTTATTGGTTTTTTATTTTTTTAAGCCTAATTCTCATTGAAAATATATAGATATGTACAGTTAAAAGGGCATACAATTAAAAAAGATTATTAACTTCGACGAGCCGAAGTTAGCTTCCGTCATATTTTTAAATTTTCTATTGGCTATGCTGATAAAATAATAGATTAATTTGTCTTTTGATTAATTAGCTAAAGTTAATGATGCTCTATATGAAATATATTGCAGGAAACATCTGTGTTTTGCTTGAATTTATTGAATTTTGTATGGCTTTCATTTGTGGGTCTTTGGGTCTGTTGTTCCCAAGCCCTCTGAACCGCTGATAACACTTTTGTGCTGTCGAATGACACACCATTTCCATTGATTTTGTTGTTTACAGACACTGAAATAATTTCTTCCTTTATTTTTTTATTGCTTGTTATGGAAATAAACGGCGAACTTTAACAGACACAACGTTGAATTGTAAATGAAAATGTAAAAAAATGCAGATCAAAGGGCCGGAATGCCACATATTCCTTTCCAATTCCCCTCAGCAAAACCCGATTTACTTATGCATTTTCAATCAGAGATATATGTAGTCCGGGAAGCTGGAAAATTTGCATGCAGAGCGGCTTGAAAGGGATTCATCGGCTAATTTCAAAGCCGAGTCCCAGCTGCAATCGATGCAGGACAAATTATGCAGCCCAAACACTGAGTGTGGGGGGATGTGCTCATCAAGATTGAGATGCTTGTACAAAATATCTTTCGGGTGGCAGCCTGAGGTAGGTAGAGCACCCGTCGTTCTATTTGCATATCTGTAGAGCCACAGCTGCGGTCAAAATAATAGTATTTCAACAGTATTTTCCTTATTTAGCCTAGAAAATTAGGCTTAGTTCTTATAACTCACAACTCAAACCAAAAATATTTTAACGATTTAACCAGAAAACACCTCGAAGAGCTCACCAGCTCTCTAGTATTCCTGCCTCAACCGTTCACATCTGGGCCCCGGGGCCATCATAAAAACTCTGCTAGATGGTAGCTGGTAGCTGACTTGCTGCACTAAAAACAAAGGAGGTGTAAAATCTAAGCGAAGTCCATAGAGCCAACAGATGCAGGAGCAGGTGAGTCGATTAAATGGAAATGGGCAGGCAGGCAGGCAGTAAAGTAAGGTACCAGAGCCTGAAGCGGGACAGGTAAATGCCAGCCATCAACTTAGCACTCAATTAATTCTAAGGGAGTCAAAGGAGGCGGGCGGAGTATCAAGCAAAAGGCACAGAAACAGGAACCACTGCCACCTTTGGACTATGCACAATAACAGGTAATTAAAAATCGCTTAGTCCCGGCCAAGGAGAAGCCCAGGCAATTCACAAAACCTTTTCAATTAACTTGAATGTTTGGCCAAAGCCATTGTCATCAGGCTGTGTTCCTGCTGTTGCTTTTGCTCCTGCTACTGATTTTCCCCAGCAATTGTGGCAATTTCATTAAATCATTTCATTTCCGGCCCCCACAATCGCACACACACTCTCGTACACAGAACAAATCAACGACTCGGTTGGCTTTTTATGGCAAATTAAGTTGCCTTTTGTGCGGTGCGTTGGCAATTCAAGCAAAGCAGGCAACTAGCAAATAAAGCCAAACACCAACAGCACACAGACAATTCCACGGGCCAGCCAGCCAACCAGCCCTCCTCTCTAGGACAACTTTTCGCAGCCAAAGAAAACAGTTGCGAAGCGAATGGTATGGCAAAGCCAACGGGAGTGCAACATATTTTCTTAATTTCATTTCATTTAATTTCCCTCTGCACAGGAACAGCAAGAGCTGTTTAAGGGGACAAAGGGATACACGGGGAAAATAGTGTCAGCAGCGGAAAAAATTCATTCAAGAATATTTTTTATTCATGGTAAAGGTACTTTGTGAACTTTTCAAAATAATTTCAAACCTAATAAGGCTCTAAAAATACAGTTTTTCTTCCCCTATTTTTACTTGCACGTTGTTTAAAAATATATTAATTTGAGAACCATAAATCTTAATTTAAAACACTCTAAAAAAGCATTAAAATTCCTCTCCCAGTTAATTATTTACCGTGTAGCAGAAGCAGCCGCATTGGTAGCCATTTCCATAATCCTCGCTCGCATAATTACGTATACGCCGCATGGGACGTCGGAAGACGAGGAGAAGGACGCGAATGATGATGATGATGACGCAGCTCTGCTCTGCCTTCTCATTTAAGCGAAATTAAAAATTCAATTGATAAATTCCAAACTAAATAAGCACAGGGCGAAAGGACGAGCGAGAAGTTACTTGAAATGTACGAGTAATATTTCAAGGACCTTCTCCACCTTCTCCTCTTGATTTTTTCTGCTTTGTTGCCACGTCTCTGGCAGCAAATTGAAAATCGTTGAAAAGTATGTTAATTGGCTGGAGCTAAAGTTGCCAGCCCGCCCATCAAGCCACTTTGCTCATTATGGAATTTATGCAGAGCCCATCTACCTCCTCCTCACCCAAACATCAAGCAATCCACCCATCCAGCCATCCATCCACCCATCCAACCATCCATGCATCCATTCTGCGGAGAAAACACGGCTCTTATCGCACCCACATGAACAAAAATAGCAAATATAGCAAATCAGCGGTGCTTCAGAGTTATGACTTCTGGGTCTGGGTCAAATCTGGCGTAAACAAATCCCAAATCGATGGCTCCGCTGGCTACGTAATACGTACTATATGTAGGTGCAAAACAAATGGGGCTTTCATTTCGGGGCGGGCTATTAGCGAGAGTGCTCTTTGGAACCAGCGACTCTTGATGCGCCTTCGATTCGCATTTGAAAGCTTTAAGATGTCATTTTCAAATGGCACGCGCCATTTACTTTTAGTTTAATTAGATGAGATAAGCGCCCCAGCAGGCAGATCCTGCCGAGACTCCTCCTCGAGTGGTGGCCATCAATCAGGCTTGTCAAGTGTGCTAGCAACTTTCCAACTACAGGAGCTGACAATGACAAGCGTCAAGTGGCTGGGGAATCCTTGTTTTCCAGCGGGGGCGTCTCCATATCCCTGTCTGTGATTTGTTCGCTTTCCGGAAGTGGCAAGTGGCAAGTGGAAGAGGAACTGGGACTGGGATTGGGACTGGGAGTGGCTGTGGGTTTGACTTGGACTAGGAGACGCCCATCCATGTCTTTGTCGTTTTTAGTGTTTTACAAGAGAAAATCCTGACAGGACAGCGCAGCTCTTTGTTTGCCTAATTTTGATTTTCCCTTCCCTTTGACAGTTGGCATTTGCAGTTGCCAACTATCTTTGACTTGATATGAATTGGAATGGCTCTCGAATGACTCGGAGAAAGCGAGCCCTCTAAATGGCAGGATGGCAGGATTGAAATATTACGGCGTGACTGTGGATGCAACGACGAGTTCCGGATAGTTCTTTGGCGCATTTTCGCAAGGACATCGCATCGAAATTCAGAACGCAGCCGTGGCCCTGACTTGCCTAACAAGTGGGAGTGAGACTGCCTGGCGACCGAGCCTCAATTTGGAAACAACTTAATTTCAATTACTGACGCAAAGGCTACTGCTTGGATGGCCGAAATGGCATAATGAATCGGGCATCTGCAGTCCGGGAGGAACTCGACTCGACTCGCCTCGACTCGAATTCGCTGCGGCCGACTTTTATGCGATTTAAAATGCTTTACAAGCGCAAAATGCAGCCAGGCGGCTGAACTAACAACAAACAGGCAAACGCAAACAAGCTGAGCGACAGACAGAGCAGCCAGAATGGAGGCCAGGGGCCAGGACACAGACCCGGATCCGGATCCGGACACAGATACAGATACGAACGAGCCGGAGAGCAGGCAAAGCCAACGGCAAATAATTAAACTTGGCTGCCTGGCACCTGTGGCCCTTGTACGTTGGACCAGAGCAGGGGCCATGGCCAAAACCAGTGGCAGAACCCAATCCTCCTGCCTGGATCCTGCAACTGTGGCACAAACGAAATGAGTGGGAGGGCGAGGCCTGATTATTTAGCAGCTCGGCTTGGCTCTGCCCTGCTTGGCATGTGAATGTAAATAAAGTTCAGCCATAAAACACCCCGCAGACTGACAGCCACCCGCCGGCCGAAGGGGTCATAATCTGCAGCAGCAACAACAGAGCCCCAAGAGCCCCGTGGAAAGGGCAATGCAAATAACCACAGGGCCAGCTAGGAGCTACTGGACACGGGACACGGGACACCCCGTAGACGGTACGGGTTCGGTTCATAAAGAAGCTGCGATTTATTTATAAACTTGGCTGGCAGGAGCGGCACTAAAGTTAAGAAATAATTAATACTAACAACGACGAATGACGAGCGGCCTGTGGATTGTGGCCAAGGGAATTGGGGCCGACATGGCCCATTGGAGCGTCGGGATGCGCACCTTTTGCATCAGCTCACCTTATGCCCCGGATGCCCTGGGATGCCCTGGTGCCCTGTTGTTTCGGGTCATGAATAACAATTGCCGGAGAGCGACGGCACAGAGGCTGCAAAAATATGGCGGCAAAGATTTCTTTTTATGGTGATTGCGTGGGAAAATTGTTGGCAGTCGGCGGTCGGAGATGGAGACCGAGGCCCATGTCGGAACTGGGCCCCCCTGGATGGCTGCCAGGATGGCGATAAAATATGAAAAGAATAAAACGTAAAACAGCCCCCAATGCAAATATGAAAAGCGAGTGAAATCCTTTTAATTTGGCAAATAAAAGTGACGCCACCACGGCAGAGGCAGCTCCGGCAACCGTTGTACAAATTTCCGTGGAAGCCCCAGCTGCCCCCCGCGTGGACTATATATACGACCGGAGGAGCTCCAAAAAAAGGAGGATACTTTGCGGGTATTGGCGACTTAACTTCTGGCATGTAAAATTGTAAACGATCTGAAAGAGAGAGAGAAAGGCTCGGGGAAAATGAAAAGTTTGCGGCCAAGTTTGGCCAAGTACAAAGTGCCAAAACCACGGCCAAGGCAAATCGAAGCCATTGAATTGCATCGAAGCAAGGAATAGAAGAAGAAAGTTCCCTACTCCGGATTAGGGGCCACATCCAGCAAGTTCCCAACTCCCAATTAAGTTATCTTTTGACGACAAAGCACTGCGGGGATAATAATTACACGAAGAAATATGACAAAAAGTGAAATTGCACATAAATTAGTCTGCCGGGGCTCCAACCAAGTAAGTGAAATATAAAATCTGCTTAGTCCTTAATTAATTACATATGCCCGGGGAGGGGAGCGTAGGAGACCAGACCAGACCGTCGGGGTATCCACAGGCATGACAGGATCCAGCCAAGTGGAAGTGAAGCCACTCACCCGCGCTCCGGCAGACAAACAAACACTTGCGACATATCATTAACTTTGCTTTATAGCAACCGAAATTGGGGGAAAACCAAGAGCAGGGTTGGGAGAGGGAACGGTAGCAGGAAAAAATTGAAAGCACTGGCAGGCGTGGCAAAAGATGAAGTAAAAATACATGAAAAATAACTCGTGGAGTTCTGCCATTGGGGTGACATGCTCCTTCCTGCGGGGCGGAGGATGTTGGAGAGGATGGTGGTTTCGAGGGCCTGAAGATGTGGATGCGACGTCTGCTTGTTAGCAGGCTGGCGTCAGCTGTAACGCCCACACACATAGAAAAAAGAATAGAACAAGATTTTGGGATGGAAAACACATTCATTCCTAAAACAAATAAAGTTTTTGTTAGTAAGTAAGCTTGGTTATTGTTGCTCTTCTTGCCAGGATTCTCTGCAGTTCCACCTACAACATTCCATAAGAATTTCAACTGTTCTTGTCCCTTCAACAATTTTATAATAATTTTCCATGACCCTAGTCACTTGAGTTCTTTCTTCCTGTGTACATAAAACCATTCCCATCGCCAGGACCTGCCCACCCAGCAAACTCGCAGCTGTTAAAGCAGATACAGGACACTTTCTAATATCCATAAAATAATTCAAATCTTGTTGGCAGATTTGCTGCCGTTGCTTGCTTGGTCGGCAGGTAAATTTTGGGTTTAATACCTTCAGCTTATCCCTCGTACACTGCAGTTGTCTTTGCCTGTGGCTATGTATATCCTTCCTTTGGAGCTACTCCCACTTCGAACTTAATTCGCTTTTAATTTTTGCCCTGCTGCGACAGCAAAAAATGCGGAAAAATTCCCATTGCCATGGCAAAAAGAAAAGTGAACCGAAAATATAGCAGAAATTTGTTAAGCACGCGCTATCAGACTGAAGTGCGTGTGTCGAGGAAAGCCGGGGGAAAGCTGGGAAACGGTGAATCTGGAGGAACAGACCGAAAAGGAAGTGAAGGCGACAGGACTATGGACGGGAGGAGTCCTGGGAACGACACTGAAGGAGTCCAAATGAATTCTATTCAAAGCGCTGCTGCTGCTGCCACAAAAAATATGAAATGAAATGTTGTCGCTGGGGAGACAGTGTCCAGGACGAGAGAAATATTGTTAAGAAATGCATACGCGGGCAATTTTTATTCCGGAATTGAAGGGGCAGGAGCTGGGGTGGTGATGATGAAGATCCGGCTGCTTAAACATGAAATGCTTAATGGCCAAGTTGCCACAAAATGTTTGCCAGACAAGGGCCACGATTCAGTGAGGCGAAGTCGAAATGCGTTTCTAGATGCGAAGGTCCTTCTGTCCTCCGTGTGGGTGTGCTTATTGGAGCGTAAGCAACCTGGGCAACAATATCAATATGCGTCTTTTGTGCTCTGCTGGCTGCCCAGTCCCACCACCACCACACCCACACCCACTCCCCTCCACACTCACTTACAATCGTTCGCCGCCGGAAGTTGATATTCTGGCAAGCGGAAGTGTTGGAGCGTCTTAGCACCCGAATTTCATATTTTCCATTTCATTTTACCCCCTTTCACCGCGCATAAATTGTAACCAGCAACCCAGCCTCACAACCAAGACTCCAAACAAAACGCGGAGCATATGAAAAAGTTCCGAGTTCTGTGTTCTGGGCTGAGGCGAAGCCCAAGACGACATTCCGCAGAATGCAACCAGAGCCAATTAAGGCTAATGCCTGACTTTGGTCCCTTTTGGTCGGCTTTGGACCCGTTTGGCGCCTTACCTTTAATTGCCAAGAACGAGGATCGTTGGCCAAAACAAGGAGAAGCAACAAAGAAGGGACCAAAATATGGTCTCAAAAAAGAAACATAAAACCGCTTGATATAGTAAACTAATAAAAATGAAACAAATATGGGTTTTCAGAGGAAAAAAATAACAATTTTGAACAAGAAAGGAAATTCATTTTGGGAAGCTGAAGTTTTGTATACCCTTGGAGACTTCCAAGGACTTGAATAAAATATTTATTCTTATATAAAATATGTTTAAAATGTTGTTAACCCTTGAACATGTTTAAATAAAAGAGTATTCACTCTTTCAGAATATGCATTTTAAGGTGAAATACCAATGGCTAGCCGGATGACGACGATGGGATTGGGGACCCAGTCCCATGAGATCGAGTTCGTTGCTACCAGGAGGAATCCGCGACCGCCTCTATTTCGCGGCTTTTTTGTCTGTTTTGTGTTGTGGGCACCTTGACTCTTGTTTGTTCCGTATTGCAAAAACACAGATACGACGACACAAAGCGAAATCAGAAAAAAAAATCTATTTTAATTATGCCGGCGGCCTTTAGATTGGCAATTGACGAGATCTGTGTTGTCTGTTTTTTTTATTTTGTTTATATGTATGTTTTTTTTTTTGAAAAGCGGAAAAGTGGAAACCGCACGGCGGAGATGATGCTAGTGAGAGTGTAAGACGCAAAACACCCACAAATCCAGCGATGCTGGTGGTACTGTAAACCAGGAGCGGACTCGGGTGAGGGGCACCGAGATGACAACGGTGCACACACACGGAGGCAGCATCGGCCGCGTGCCGTTTTTTATTTATAGCCATTGAACGTTGCTGCGCTTCTATCAGCAACAGCAGCATCCACACAGAGCGAAAAATTATTATTAAATTGGTATTAAATAGTGGCATTTATTTATTATTTTCCCTTGGGCAGTTACACTTAGTTTTTATGTGTCTATAACCACTAAAATTTTATAAAAATTAATTCCATTTCCTAATCTTCTTTGTTTAAAATATAAAATTGTTATGACAATATCCGAAAGAACAAGTTAATATTTGAGTTAACCTTTTAAGCAAATTTACAAACAAGATTGCAGTTCAAATAACCAAAAACAAACAAAGCTATTTGGAAGTACAACATTAAATCTCTTATCTCTTTGATATATATCACTTCTTGTGACCATTGTGTATAAATACTATAAAACTAAGTAATATTCTTTTAGTTCCGTGTACATCATCCCCCACAACATCGTGTTTATATTTATTGTCGCCGAGCGACAGACACAAAACCAGAGGAATTAATAATAACGCAAAAACAAAGACCAGAGCAAAGCGTCCGCCACTGATAACACACGTTGAATGCATATAATGATCATAACCGAATTAAAATCGAGTGCGAAGATCACAATCACCACGAGGTGAGCTGCAGCCTACTAAAACCCTGATTCACTTGTTGAATAAGCCGAAAATATCCACACCAATCCAATGCCAATCGAAATCGAATCGAAATCCTTTGCAGATACACAAAGGAAAGTATCTCACGCGAAATACCATTGAAATAACACTCACTTCACAGGCAGCTATTGGTTTATCCTTTTGCCCCTTGTTGATATTTGTGTTTGGCCATTTGATTCAAACAAGTTTGTTGCCAATATTCTTTCGTTTCGCGCTGCCGATGCCGATGCCGAGTTTTCACTGCGAAAGTACGTCCGTTCTCGACCGAAGTTGCTCGCGTTTTGAGAACCAAAACAGAGCAGATAATCACAGACACTCGAGATTCGGGTTTCCCGGCAAGAGCATGCGCCGGGCACGGAACAGCTGCGAGGCTGTGGGCTTCTTCGCGGTGGCAGTGCGCCCAACAGGCTGCAGCGTTAAAACTTCCGACACATCAGGTAAGAATTAGAGATCCTTTTGGGCGCTGATCGGATCGGGTTCAATAAAGCAGCATTTTGTAGGTACTTTAAATATTTTGAAATTAATTTCTAGACTTAAAATGTACATTTTAAGTTTAGAAACTCAGAACATAAGCCAAGTTTTAAAATAAAATGATAAGAACATAATAACTTTTATATATTTCTTAAAAAACACTAAACAAACAATAAATTCACTTTTAAAAAGTAACCGCCTAACATTAAGTGCGACCATCTGCAGAGGAACACTTTTTCTTTTTAGCAATTTATTTGGATATATCGGCAGCCACACTAATTGCCATCCTAGTTATTTTTGGCAAGGAAAATTTTCTATTCTTTCTTTTTCTGAATCTATGTAAGCATGACTCAAAAGTGCGAGACCACCGGCTGCGGCAAGGATGCGACCCTCCAGTGCCCCACCTGCCTGAAGCTGGGCGTCAAGGGCTCGTTCTTCTGCTCGCAGCCGTGCTTCAAGGGATTCTGGAAGGAGCACAAGGCGATCCACGCCCTGGCAGGTGAGAGATTTTGGTGTCCTTACGCTTAATTTCTCCGGCTGACCCTTGAAATCTGTATCCTCTAGCTGGGGGCTCCAAGCCCGCCGACGATGGCGTCTACAATCCGTGGCCGCACTTTCGATTCACCGGCAAGTTGCGCCCGTTCCAACAGACTCCCAAACGCGCCGTGCCGGAGGCCATCCAGCGCCCTGACTACGCCGACCACCCGGACGGACGCTCGCTCTCCGAGGAGGCCTTGCGCGGAACCAAAATAAAGGTGCTGGATGACGAGGAGATCGAGGGAATGCGCGTGGCTGGACGACTGGGAAGAGAGTGTCTGGATGAGGGAGCCAAGGGCGTGGAGGTGGGCACCACCACCGACGAACTGGACCGGTTGGTCCACGAGGCGGCCATCGAGCGAGACTGCTATCCGTCGCCGCTCAACTACTACAACTTCCCCAAGTCCTGCTGCACCTCGGTGAACGAGGTGATCTGTCACGGAATCCCGGACAAGCGTCCGCTGCAGGATGGCGACCTGTGCAACATCGATGTGACCGTGTACCATCGCGGCTTCCACGGCGATCTCAACGAGACCTTCTTCGTGGGCAATGTGTCCGAGAAGCACAAGAAGCTGGTGCAGGTCACACACGAGGCTCTGAGCAAGGCCATCGAGTTTGTGCGCCCCGGAGAGAAGTACCGCGACATCGGCAACGTGATCCAGAAGTATGTGGCTCCCCACGGATTCAGTGTGGTGCGAAGCTACTGCGGCCACGGCATCCATCGCGTCTTCCACACGGCGCCCAATGTGCCTCACTATGCCAGTAAGTTTGCGTCCTTATCCTCTTGAAGAAGTCTCCTAAATGTCATTGCAATTTGCAGAAAACTCGGCTGTGGGCGTTATGGCCCCGGGACACTGCTTCACCATCGAGCCCATGATCTCTATTGGCGTGCAGAAGGCCGAGACCTGGCCCGATGACTGGACAGCGGTCACCGCTGACGGGCTGTACTCCGCTCAGTTCGAGCAGACGCTTCTAGTCAACGAGACGGGCTGTGAGATTCTCACGAAGCGCCGCGAAAACAACGGCCAGCCTTGGTTCATGGACAAGATGTGAGCCCACCACTGCCAGCTTGGGTTACAACGTAGATTCTAAGGCTTTCGACTCGGTTATCTGGTTATGATCAAGCTTTAATTTGTAATTTTACAATAAAATCTAGGTTTTATTCCCAAGTCCCCTGTGTCTCTCCTCCCATTTGGCTATTCACTTCTCGAGGGGCGCGTAATTCAGCAGCTTCTCGATGAGATCCACGTGTCCGAGAAGCATCCGACGACAGCAGTAGCGCTTCAGGCCCAGAGCGTCCAGGGCGTCACTAAACGGAATTAAACGAGGGAGAAAACTGGGTAAATGCGCTGCGGGCACGAGTCTTGGCCGGCGTGACTTACCCCTCAGTGTATTCCGCCTGCAGCAATCCAAGGTACGACTCCCACTTGTTGCCAATGACTTTGCCGCAGGTGAAGCAACGGATCGGGATAATCATTTTGTCTTTATTTCTTTATTTAATGATAAATTCACGAAAAATGCGCGAACCACAACAAAATCCGTAAAATGTGTTTCTTCTCTCAGTGTGACCGCGTTTTGGATGTGTAAAAATGTGTGGCTTTTGGTCACCCAATAAATATTTTTAAAAATATACTAAATTTTCCAAAGTTATCGTTATTTTCAAAACAATATGAAAATTTTAATAATTTAAGGATTATGTTTATTAAACTACCGACTGCTCGCTATATGAATGCGTTTTTACAAATGAGTGTGTAAATAAATATTTTTGAACAGCGTCGAAGACTAATTGTGCCTTAACTAATTGCTGCTGGCCGCCAGATGCTCGCCGGCAACTTCCACGGAGGTGGAGACCTCAAACAAATCTTTGGCTGAATCTGCCTCGCTGCTGCTCTCGACCAGGCCCACGCCGGGCACGTCCTCAACGGTGCCCTTCTTCACTTCATCCGATCGTTTTTGCAGGCGCTGTAAAAGTTTAATTGTTAATAAGTTCTCCAAAATGCTCGGGTTTTTTAACTTACCGATTCTGAAGGGACCTCCTCGTCGGGCACAAAGATGCGCAGTGGCGTGTTGCTGCCCAGTTGCGCCTGCACCAGTCGCTGGTGCTCCTCGAAGGCCGCTGCTGATGGATCTTGGGTCACCGGCTGCGGATGATGCTGCACCGGCTGCTGCAGCTGTTGATGTTGGTGCTGCAGCTGCAAAAGCTGCAACTGCTGCTGCTGGTGTTGCTGCTGCAAATGCTGCTCCTGGGCTTGGGCTTTCAGCTCCTCGAACTGCTGCTGCTGTTGCTGCTGATACTGAGCCTGGGCGCGGAGTTCCTCAAGATGCTGCTGGTGTTGCTGCTGCTGCTCTTGGGCCTGAATCTTGAGCTCTTCGAGATGGAGTTGCTGCTGCTTTTGCAATTCAATGGCCGCCTGCTCCGTTTCCAGCTGTTGGCGGCGGGCCTCCTCCTCCGCGTAGGCCTGGAGGAGCTGCGACGAGTCGTGGGCATGACCGTAATAGTTTGACACCACGAAGCCACCCTCGGGTGCTGTGGACTGTATCGCCGTGTTGGGCAGGTGGAAGGCAGCCGTCTCGTAGGCACTCTCCGCAGGTTCACCCAGAGCAGGAGCAGCGATCAGGGCGGCATATTGCGGTGCTGCGTCTAGCACGGGATGGATGTTGTGGTGCGGGTCCTTGGCGGCCTGCAGGATCTGTCCGTTGCTGGCCACCTCCTGGGTGAGGTCCGCGTTAACGTAGCCCGACTCCACTACGTGCTCCGTGCTGGGCTTGAAGAGCTGCTGCTTGTGTTGCGTGTACAGCTGGTTGGACTGCGTCACCAGATACGTGGGATTGTAGATGGGTATGTGGGCCGCCGGAATGGCGGCGGCGAGGAACGGCTGCAGCTGTGCCGCCGCCGCTGGCTGGGCATACTGGATGGGATAGATCTGTGGCGCGGTCTGGGCCTCCGCCTGGGCACCCACAATCTGCACCAGTGGCTGGGCGGGCAATTGGTTGCTCTGGACATCCGAGGGTAGTGGCTTGCTGTTGCTCGGCGTGTTAAAGGTCTCGGTGGACGGACGGATCTTCGTGGTGGGCAGCGAGGGGTCCGGATCTGGGGCAAAGAGTTTCTGCGAGCCCGAAATGGGATCGCGAATGGTTTGGTCATTGGTCTCGTCCTCATGCACATTGTACTTCGGTGGCAGATATGTCTGGGGACGAGCGGATGAGGACGGGAACTGGGACTGGGATGGGGGTGTGTACTGGTAGGCGCTGGTGTCAAGATGCCCGTCCTCCACATCCAGATGGTTGTTGTGCAGGGCCAGATTCGGTGCGGGAACGGTGTAAATGGGTGCAAAGTGCTCGGTGTTGAAGTTGTTGTGCGTGTCCAGCTGTGGGGGGGATCGGCATGTATGGATTCATGTTATATGTATGTCTGGCAGTGTACTGAGCGTGTGCGCGGAGTGAAACTAAATACATGTTTTGGCTATGAGTAATGGTTACTTTTGGCTTGGCTTTAATGTGGTTTTTAATTTGGTTACTTTTATTTCTACTTATTATTGCAACAAAATTCAAATATTCAATGAATTATCATTTAAGAAAGAGGCCTCATCATTAACGAAAAAGGTATCAACATGAATGAATGAATTCATTTTTTTCCAAGCTTTAAAATACCCTAGAAAATTTTTTTGATATCACAAAACTAAGAAATCTCTATCCTAGAGGCATTTTAAAAAGATTTCCTTAAACTCCTTGATGAAAGCTCAACTTACCGGCAGATTCTGCAGCTCGCTGTAGCTTACAGCCGTGGGCTTCTCGTACTTGAAGGGCTTGTCGTAGCCAAAGGTGGGCTTTGCCTTGGGCTTGATATTGTTCAGCTTGATCTTCAGAGGCTTACGCACTGCTCCAGCGGGTTTCAGATAGACAGGAGCACTTAGCTTGATGGGACGAGCTCCACGCAGATGTTGCAGCTGGTGCGCATGCGAAATCGAATGCTGCGGCACATGGATCAGCGGGTGGGCATGAAGGTGGGCATGCGAATGGGCGTGCTGTGCCAAGACATGAGGATGCACGGAGTGAGCATGAGCCAGATGGGCGTGAGTGTGTGCATGTGGACTGTGGCCGGGACGACCCTTGAGTACCAGCGGCACCGGCTGATCGCTGCGAATTTGGACAACCAGGGTGCGCTGTTTGCCACCAGGTCCTCCTCCTACTCCTCCGACAGCGGGACGTGCCAGCTGCTTGGCGCTCTTGGGCGGCCAGTTTGTAAAGACCAGCGGACGCTGCTTGTCGGCGTACAACGGCGGCTCACAGTTGGCCAAGACCGCAAGCAGGGCGAGCAGAATAAAAGGCTGTAGAGGGTGAATAATAAACTTAATTAACAAATTAAATTTAATTATTTTAAAAAGAAAGAAGGCGATTGTCCATCAAAATAATTGAATTATTTTACGGGCGCATCATCGAAAAAAATGAAAACTTTCTAAGCCGGCCGAAAGGGGAGGGCGGGTCGTGTAATCGCTGGACGGCAACAAAACTGTAATGGCCTTAATTTGAACAAATTGGCGGTTTTCTAAAATTTTATCACGTCGCCTGCCGCTGGCTACTTAACCAAAGCTGCTTAAGCAAACGAGCCAACAAAGTATCTTTCCCACATGTACATATATACTATATATATTTATATATATATTTTTATACAGGGGTATGCCATAATACTTTGGCCATTTTCCCCGCTTGGCTGCCTGATTAAACTTTCTGTCCGCAATGCCGTAGAATGAAAGTGAAAAGTTGAATATCGAAATGTCTTCGTTCTGTAATTGTCACCGTCGCCGTCAGGTTGTTTACGTTTTCGAAGAGGTTTTGTGGCTCGCTGACTGTGATTGTAACACTTTAATTAACCGCATTTCTTTTATGGATTTTCGAATTGATTTCGTAGAATGTGGAAAATATAAACCTGAGATCAATGAGAGATAGTTAAATAAATTCAAGACAGCAGGGATATTTTGAAAAAAAAACGCATTAAATTTAAAAAAATTAAGGTAAAAACCAAACGAATTAGGAGTCTTGAATTTAATGAATATTTAAAGACGAGTTTAGTTAAGAAAAACGTATTTTTCGATGGTATATTTTTGAGAACCAATTTTTTATAAATATAAAATGGAAATAACCAAGCTTCTTATTACTTTTTGTTTACCGAATTGTACAGAGAAGAGAAGTAACTATGTTTTTTCTAAACCTGAATCAAAGGTAGAGCTCTGAGCTAAGCTGCTCATCAATCATAAGTTCTCTAAGAAAGAGTCAGCTATTAACTATATCTGAATAAATATACCCTCTGGTAGAGTAACTTTTGGTTATTCCATACCCGTGAGAATATTCAAACATTCAAAGAAGGAGTATCCCGCCTCTTTGCTTGACTAGCTTGGGTCTTGGTCGATCGAAGTGGAAGTCAGTAATTTGAGGCAGCAGCAACTGAACGTGGCAATTTCACTTGCTGAACTCCATCGAAGCGGCAGCGGGAGCGGCAATGAAAATGAAAATGAAAATGACAATGACAATGTACTGTGTGTGCCGTTAGCCAGACGTCAATCAATGGGGTGAAATGCCTAACAGAGTCCAATACGTATCGTTATTGATTACGTGCCGGGTTTGCCTAATCGCAACGCAAAAAGAGCCACCGAATGCAGCAATCCAGTGGCGGGGCACAGCCAGTAATTGGTGGAAAATTGGTGGCTTATTGTTTATAGAGTGGTTAGTTACTTTGTCGCCTCAGCGGTATGCATAATCATATGCAAATACCTGAGACTCAGTCGGTCTCAGCCTGGGCCTGGTGAATGAACTGGCTGGCAGGAGACGGATGTCGGTCTGGGCAACCGGCCACGCCTGGAATTCATATAATTTCGGGTTTCCTTTCGGTGCCCAGTGCCAATGAACTTGACAAAGGATTTGCCTAACCACTGGCCGCCGGCCACAGGCGGAACTATTGATCAGCGGCCTGTCACCAGCGACGACGACGACGTCGCGACGGCCATAAACAACGGTGCGGTTAACCCAAATTGCAACTCGAAATGCAACTTTTATTTTAGCGGCAAGTAAGCATTTTATTTTCAAGCCCGCTGCACATCGAGGCAAAGGCGGGCGGGCAGTCGCCACTGTAATTGGTGCACGTAAAGCCGTCGCTGTTGCCATCCATTGTCTAGAGCTGTGGATCTGGCTGGATCTAGTGGATCTTGGCGAAACTCGGCGCATCAAGTGCTCTCATTGCGAATGAAAGTGCTCGCCTTGCCGGCACACATCACAATTTGTCAAATATTCACGGCAGCGATCGCAATTCAATTGAAGAAGCTGCTGCATTGTCTTTTGATTATTGTGGGGACTTTGACTGTCATTGGAATGGGATTCATCGAAGGTGAAGGTAAATGTGGAGCTGCAGTCGAAGTCGTTGCACGCGGCTTAGGAGAAATACCATTGCATTTGCATTGGAATTAAATCCAAGCAATTATTTTTTACGGCCTGCGCAGTGAGAGGCTTTTTAATCACCAGTAATTGTGGTTAACAAACCCGGGATCGCGGCGTGAATCACTTACCCTCATCTCTCGTTTGGGATTTGCAGAGATTTTCGTTGGATTTAATAATGTTGTTTTAATGGTCAACCTTTGGCGGAGTTGCGGGTCGTGTAGAAAGCTCTGGACAGAGAGTAGAGCAGTTTAGTGACTTTCGGTTGCTGCTTCCGCTACTCAAGCAGCAAGTAGATGAAGATCAAGATGGCAATTAGGTAGATGATCACATCAATTAACTTCATGTCAGCGAGCGCCGCGAGCGCTTTCTTCAATTCCAACTGCACGCACGCAAAAGAAGACAGTATCCAGAATTTTGTTTCGAATTTGGATTTGGATTCGGTTTCGGAGCTCAAGCGATTCGGAGCTGCGACGTCTGCACCTGTTCAAGTCGCGTAGACAACTGAGTGGCTCGCGATCGGCGTGCCCGGACAAAAACCATGTGCCGATCCGCTGGAGCCGCACTGGAACCGCTACTAGCAGCCACTGGAAGTGCGCAAGCGGCGCAAAGAAAGTGGTCGGAACTCGTTTGCAGCGGCCAAAACGCAGCACGCGACCACAAGTAACATGAATTGGCCGCAAATGTGAACGATTAATCGCGCACACAGAGCACAGGCACACACAATGGAAGCGCCAAACGAAAGTGTTTTGCCATTGACTGCTCTGTACTACTGTTCTTGGCCAGCGAGCGAAAGAAAGAAAGGAAAACAACAACTGCAGCGCTAGCGCCAACGACGGCAACTCGGGAAAAACAAAAGACTTAGGCAACGAACTTGTTGTCGTTCGTCAGCAGTCGCTCTTTACCTTAAAAAGCAATGCGGACCAGGCGCACATGAACCCGAGATGGTATCCAGCTCCAGCTTAGCTCCAAGCCGATGCCTGCCACCTGTTGCCATTGGTGGCAAACAGGAGCAAAGCCAGCTCGATTGACATTACGACATGTGGCAGGCACAGTGGGCTAACTTGCGGGCCAAATGTGCTTGTTTTTAGAACGAGAGAGGGGAAATTTGAGTAAATTGTGTTCTTATAAGTTTAAAATCATTATAAAAACAGGATGTATATCAAAAAAGTATTCTATAGGCTTATGTTTATATATTTCAGCTATATTTTGAATACTTGTCTTGCAAATAATTATAATTAATATAACATAATATAATTATAATAAATATTACGCTTTTTTAACAAAATTAAAGTTTACTATTTATATTCTGTGTTTATTTCGCTGAAATATAAATATTTGTAAAACTTTTAATTAAAAGATCTTTAAAATTGAATGTCAAAGTCTGGATCTAACCTTCTCTAAGAAAAATAACTTTCTTATTTGTACAGATCGTTTAATTTTTTAATTACAAATAGTTAAAACCTAAAATTAAAATCTTGATGGCGCCATAATATATTTATTTATTTTAAATTCCAAAGTAATCAAGACCTAAATACGGGTCACATTCTCTGGTATTTGATGAAAACCTGGAATGATTTTTAAGCGACATCTTATGCTAATGTGGATCGGCTGGCCCAAAAAATTAAAGACATGCATTTTCCATAGCCCACAGAAAGCCCTTTGAGCTTAAGCTACCTGATGTCCACTTGTTTTCGTTGTATAGCCAAGGCCCTTGGATGATAATGAGCCTTATGCGCTTATGAAACGCTCCCAAGTGTAAATAATTGGCGGCATTTTATGCAGGGCGCGACGCCCAATTTCTAAACGCAATTGGTCATTGGAATTTTATAGCGCCTGCCTTATGTGGGTCAATACATATTTTTGTCGGCCCAAACTTTTCGGCCATAACTCAAAATTTCACTTTCATAACGCTGCCAAAAATTTTTGGCTGTAATTAAATATTGTTTCGATTGTATATTTTTCTGTATTTATATTTTATTTTGAAATATTATTTTTAACAAGGTTTTTTAAACATTAACAACATAATATTATTATTATACCTTTTATTTCATACATTTATCATTTGTTTGGTTTTTTTTCTTTTCGGTTGCGTTTTAGACAAATGTTTAAAATATGCATTTAGCTTTTTAATTTGTTATTTAAAATTTTATTTATTTTGTTGTTTGTTTTGTTGCCCTTTCGAGGCCGCTTTAACCTAAACTAATTTGTCATTTTATGCTTTTCGCTCTGATTTCGGTTTATTTTCGGTTTTTATTTTTCTTTTTATTTTTTAAATATAAATTAATGATTTTTATCGCTTTACGTTTTTAATTATGTCTACGTTTACGTTTCCCGTTGTGTAAATATACTTCATATAAATAGCAAGTAAAAACTAAAAAATGTAACTACAATAATGTCGTCAATAATATATGATTTGCATTTTTTTTTGGGCTTGCATATTTATACAATTTTTTTTTTTAACACACACTATCGGATGTGTATAGGTGTGCGGGTATCATGTGAAAGTGCTGCGAAATTATAAAAAATATTTTTTCATTTCGTTTTTGTCTTTTTTTTGTGGATTTTATTTGCTATTTTTTATATTAATTATGATATCTTGTTGTAATATCTTTATTCCTTAAAAAAATGAACATTTTCTCCTGCTGCCGCTGCCTTAAACCTGTAAAATTATCATATTAGTTTTGTTTTTCTGATTTTCGTTTTGGTTTTGGTTTTAGCTGCGAACGTTGATTCTATACAAAAAATCTAACTACAGTAAAATGCTGCATAGCTTCACATTTACGAGTATGATAATATATTTTATTTTAATATTTTTTTGTGGCTTTTTATTGACTTTTGAATTTTCTACAAAAACCTTTGCTCTTACATTTAGTTTATACGGCATTGAGTAGTTTTATGCGACATAATTAATATATATGTATGGTGTATATACTATATATATATATCATTGTTTTGCGAACAAAGCTGCTGCTCGTGAATATGGTGGGAAACTGGAGAAGAGTTTTGAAACAAGCGAAGTTATCCAAAAAGGGGGGGAATGGCAGCTTTGTTTGCAGGATTTCCTTTCTTCTCTTCTATATTTTTGGATACAATTTCTTTTGTCGTTAGTTTTGTGGCTGAGTATGTACTTTACTTGCATTTCCTTTATGTATGTAGATCGGCTATAGCGTAAACATGATTTTATCAAGTTTCACAACATCGAGAGTTCATTTTGTTCTTGTTGTTGGGGATCATCGCTGTCGAGTTTGAGTGTGTGTGGGGGTGTGTGTGGGGGTGTGTACTAGTATCTGTATCTGTGTAGTATCTGTGTGTTTGAGTTGTGAGTGGGGGAAGGGGGCTTTCTATAAATTTAATAACTAGTTTTATTCATTTAAAAATTATGTTTAACTTTTGGGTTTTCGCTACGCCTCTTGCCTATTTATCATTATCGATTTCTCGCTTTATTTTAGGATTGCAAATGCGTTTTGTTTGTCGATTTAATTACTATATATAAGTTTATCGTTTATCGTTTACCGTTAACAATATATGAACTGCTCGTCGCGATATCTAGTCGTCTTATGATTACGCTAAGCTATGCTATGCTCTCGATTCGTTAACATTTACACTTGACTATTTACGTTTACGATTACGTTTACGTTTACCATTAGCTTTAAGTTTACTTTTAATGGAGTTTAAATGTTTCTCACATTGCACGGCTACATACACGTTTACATAAATTTCGAAGGCGCATAATATTCACATATTTTTGTTTTAAATCTTTACGTTGTGGGTAAGCCTAGGCTACACAAAAATCCACTACAAATCAAATATAAGTATATAAAACGAAATGGAAATCCGCTCTTCTTTACTCGCTTCCACTTATCAATTGTTTATGTCTTTGGTTTTTTTTCCATCATATTAATTTTAAAAGCTCGAATTCGTTTTACTTAAATTTGTTATTCGCTAATCATTTTGTGTGTGTCTGTGTGTGTGTGTGGAAACAAACAAACTCATTTACTTATCGCTTTTCCATTTTCATTTAATGCTGTTCTGTGCCATTTTCTTGTTACGCTTTTGGTTTTCCCATTATTTTTGAATGAATGCTGCTGTCTGAATGCCTGCTGCTGGCTGTCTGATCTACATTTAATGTGATTTCTATACGCTTTGGCAGTGTTTATTTATTTGAACAAATTACAAATGTAGGTACCGATAACTCTTGAACAGCAAAACGAAACAGCACGAGATACATACGAGTTAAACAAATCAAGGTGTAAGGATAACATATATGTATTCGAGATACTTCTTATCGTATTTACAGGCTATGTACAAAAAACAAAGCGTTCCCTTTTGGCGGCGGTTCGAGCGCAAGTGCGTGAAGGACTTATAGAAGTTACAAAGAAGTTATAGAAGAAGATTTAAAGAGAAAGAAACATAACGTTTGTCGCCATTTTTTTTGGTTACCGATTTTGTATCTATCAAAATTTGTTTAGAACACCACAGTTGCTGCTCGTAAATCGCTGGTAAAAAGCGCACACATTCACATACACTAAAAAATATTACTAACTACTCTTGTCATCAGCTTTCCGTACCCGCACTCTATATTCCAGCATAGATGTGTCGGTCTCGGTGTCCTCTATACTATATATATTTAATTAGTGGTATAATGACGCTACTTACAGAGTTCTCGTCTCACCTTGCATTAGGTTTTCTTTTTTTGTTTTTTGTGTGTGTTTAGAGATGCGAATGTAAGAAGTTTTCAATTTAGAATTAGCAAATTTGACGACTTGACCGAGTGTCGAGTGAAAAAGCTGAGATTCCTCTAGTTAAGTGTAATTATGCTTGGCTTCACCTTTTTTGTTTTGCTTTCATAAAGGACCAAGTAGAGCTTTGTATTTGCATTTAGGTCTACGAATTAGTTAGCAGATTGTTGGCTTTAAGTGTCGTTAATCGTAAATCGATATTTGTGTAGTTTACTTTAAAAGTTTAATGATTACAATATGCTCTCTGCTCTATATAAATCGTTTTGCGCTTGCTCAGAATCTTCTAAATGCAGTTTTTGAATTCTTATGCTGGCACAACATTTGCTTATAGCCTCATTGCCTTGTATCTTGTATCATGTATCTTGTAGCTGTCTTTGTATCTGTATCTCGTGTTCAGTATCTGTATCTCACGCAAATTGTTCAGTTACTTTGTGGTGTTTAAATGTTTAAATTAAGTGTGAAATTGTTGCGTAGTTGCTGCTGTTTGTTGTGGCCGCCTTCGGCAGCTCAGAGAAAGATTTTGAGACATGAGAGAGTACATAGACCTAGTATGTAGTACTTGGTAGTTTTTTTTCGCTCAGTGTGGCTGATTTGATTAGCTTGTTTCCTTGTTTAATGTGTAGCTTACCTCACTAATGGTTCCCAATTGCTTACGTCACACCATTGAGATGGATTTTCGTTTAGAATTCAATTTTGTCAATTGGTTCTTATGCAATGATAGCGCCATGAACTGAACTCAAAATGTAAATGTTAAATGTAAATGTAAGTGAAACGATTCTTAAGAGTAAATGATATCTAACATAAGATACATACCCATAGAAATAACTAATGATTGTTGCTTAGAGAGAAACTAAAGTCGGGGGAGAATCAGAACCGAAAACTCAAATGATAATAATATTTATTGGGGCACAAAGTTGATTACAAAATAATATGGATAGAAAGATAAAGATAAAGGTAAACAAAGGATACAAGATAAACCAATGTAGAGTAAGATTAAAGGTATACAGAATATAGATAATAATAGATGATAATTTTCAAGGTTCTAAAAAGGCATACGGAATGATGTGGGAAGCAATCAGTTGGCAGTTGAACGATGGACATCAGGGCTGTTGATCTTAAAGGCCCCGATCTGAACTAGCTTTTTATGTGTGCGGAGACAGGCGGCCCTGCCGTCGACGTTTGCTTTTGGAGTTGGCTGTGGTTGCTGCAGATGCCGTTGCTCTTCTGGCCGTCAGTGGTTCTGGCTTGGGGCTGTCTCTTGATTGTTAGTTGGGATGGACGCAAAACACCGGGCCGCATGCCTTCACACACATAAAAGGGCAGAGCAACGCATTCGATGGCACCCAGAATTTTCTGGTATTTTTTTCTAACTATTCAATAACAATCGCTTTTGATTTCAATTTCTTTGTTTCTTTTTTTTGTACATGGTACAAACAAATATGTCTTTTTCCCTATCTTTTTGTCGATGAATCTTAGGCCAATATGGTTAGGTAATAGTTAGGTGGGTGCCCCCAATGCGCTGCTCTGCATCCGATTAGCTTCTCCATCGTTCAAATGTACGAATAAGGACCATCAGTTAAGGCGCTACACAGTAACAATCAAGAGTTATCATCCTTGTTTGAGCCGCCCCCGCCGACCCCGGAGCCCTGTGTGTTGGTGCCGCGTCCGCCGGCTGGTGCTCGTACCGCTGGCGGCTTGTACTCCAGGCCCGGATCGAATTGCATTAAAACGAATACCTGGAACGGGTGGGTTTTATTTAGTTAATATTTAGAAACTTCTATCGTAGGGTACAAGAATGCCTTAAATATGGAAATTCCTATACTTATCGTATTTTCCTCACCTGATCTGTTGGCAGTAGTGAAAAGTCATCGGGTGGGTTGGTTATTACATAACGTTTGCTGCTCGCATCACAGCTGGAGCTGGTGTCCCTGAACCGATAAAGTCCGATGCACAGCATTCCGTAAGACTTGAGGGCGGCCACGAACAAATCTCCGTACTTGCCGCACTCCCCGAATTGAGCCAAAGGGCCGTCGTATAGCGAGATTTGACCCACTCGACATCTGATAGGAAAGATAAGTTAAATATTAGTTAAATATTATACATCACTTGTTATCTAAGAAACTAAACCAGTTTGCAGGAAAATCCACTTATTTGTCCCTAAATTCCGCACTCACCTTAAATTAAATATTTTTTAGATTTAATGTATTTTTATTTACCTGTCCCGATTGCTCAGACTCTCCACTGTGCTGTAGCCTCCCCGGAGGCCAGCTCCCTCGGCCAGGATCAGTTCCAGCTCGGGCGTGGCGCCGCCCGTTATCAGTGAGCGGATCAGCGTTAAGGCGTTTTGATTGAAGTATGTCTGTCCGAGGCAATAAATCATAAATAATTAAATATAAAAAAGCTATAGTAAGACAAAACAAGTCCCAGGAGACTTGGGGAAACCAAATAGGAATCGGAGCGAGACATTACCGTGGACATCAGCGAGTCTAACACACTCACAGCGAAGGCTGTGCCGCAGGCGAATGGCTGCGTCAGATATAGTTCTGTATCTGGATCATCGTCGTCGTCTTGATCGAGAAACTGCACGTTACTATCATTGACCAGTTCTTTAAACGACAACCAACATGTGAGAGCAATTAGTAGAGCGCACACTTCAACCGCTTTCGAGGGAGGCGGGTGAGGCTGGCCAGGAAAACCTTAACTAGAATCTCTTCTTAGGTATAACCCTGTAGAAGGCTTATTCTAAAATAATGTCTGTTCTGAAATACCTATTTTAAAGGCCCTTATCTAAAACAATTATAATAAAATCCCCGTCTGAAATCATTATTATTGAAACCTTTATTCTGAAGCCTTTATTATGAAGCTCTGTGTCTAGAATCCCTATTCTGAAGACATTTTTCCTAGGTTCATATCTGGATATTCTTTTTACGAAACCCTTTTTATTTCAAATAGAATTTATGACTGTTTTAAATCCTCCTCTCTTCTAAACTCAAATTTGTTTATGAAGCTACCATATAAGGACCCTTAAGATGGAACCTCCATTCCGAAATCCCTCATTTCTGGACACTCCCTTTCCATAAAGTATTTCCTGCTTAACTCCCACTCAGCCTTAACCTGGCCAGCCTCACGTTCGTTCGGTCGTTCGCAAACTCGGCCAACTTAGTGCGATGCAGTTTACCTGTTATCATGGGCACATTGGCGCCATAGACTGAGCCACGCCGCTGCAGCACAATGGGACTGCCGGCGGTGGCGCTCAGGTTGTCGAACTCCGGGCCGCGCTGGCTGAGCACGCCGATCGTGTCGTCGAAGGTCATCGCCTTGATGTTCAGCGAGGCGAGGATCGCCTCCTTGTCGGCCAGCGTGGGATCGTCGTTGCTAGGAACTTTGGCCGACAGGATGCAGCACATATCACACAGATTGACGTTGACCGCCCGCAGGTCGGCGCGACTCAGCGGTGAGCCGTTCAGCACCGAAATCTTGGGCAGGTTCTGCAGCATTTTCCACTCGCGCCGAATGTAGTCCACTGAGCCCACGATAACCACATGCTTCAGCTCGTGGTAGTGGAAGTTGGACGCTCGCAGCGGCATCACCAGGTTACGCAGCCCAATCAGCGGCGAGTCGGGATCGGCGAACAGGCAGACGACCACATGGCCGTTCAGCACGGTCATGGCCGCCTGGTTGCGATCCTGCAAAGAAATATATGATTACAACAGGATAACAAATGCTGATCCACTGATTAGCCTTACCAGTATGCAGTCTTCTAAGCTCTTTGCCGGACTCCAGTGGAACATGCCCGTCGAGTCGTACTTCATTTCGGTCTTCTCGAAATCAAAGTCCTTCGACTGGTCGTCCGCAATGCCGGCGGGCAATGAGACGCCTCCGTTTTGATTCTGTGTGCCCGTGCCGGAGCTGCGACTCGTCGGCCTAGATGCAAGTAGATCGATACAGAGAGAGAGAGACAGGGTGTTAGCCATCGGCGGTCTGTGCTGGCGACGATCGGGCGATTCGTTCTTAATGGGGTTTACTTCGATTCAACTTTAGACTTGCATATGCTGATTATCAACCAATTCAAAAAAACAAACGCTACATCCAAATGCAAAGTGTTCATCGGAAACGCTACGAGTACGTGTTTCGTTCAAAAATGATGTGAGAAATACTTCAATACGAGTACGAGTACTTGGAGCATATTGAATTTAAAATGTGATCTCAATACGATATAGTTAAAGATAGTTTAAGAGAGTTTACGTTTACAAAGATAAATACACGATAGTAAGTAGTAAGAGTGGAAAGAATAGAGTAAGAGTTAGAGATACAGATAGAGATAGAGAGAAGGTCATGTGCTAAGAACAAAAGTCTCGAAATGAAGGCGAACAACAAACTCGTTGAGTAAAGAAAAAATGAATAATGTTACTACGCAAAATGCTCGTTCTGCCGTCCGGCGGTGCTGAGGGGTGGATCGCTTAATTAATAAATAATATACTATAAGTGTTGCTTGGTGGCCGGCTATCTCCCTCCAGGTGTTCTATTGTGATTCAGGTGCTCGCATGCGCGAGGGAGACGCCACAGATGACCGAACCATCACCCTCCATATCCGCCGGATACGTCAGTTTTTGTATCTACAGAATACTTAAGTCCGTTTTGGTATAATTTTAAAGAAAGAGTAAAATATACATATGGTACACGGGTGCAAGTTTTGACACAGAGATGAACACAAAAGAACGCACACACACACAACAATAATTATATTGCAATTCAAGTTGAAATGATTCCAAGAAAGATATAGTAGATATAGATAGAGAGAGAGAATGCAGGATATAGAAATGGACGAGTATTGAGCTTTAAAGTATGTATGCTTCTCAGGGTCTAGGACCCATAAATCAGTAGTTAAAAATAACTTGAAGAACGATAAGGCCTTAAGCCTGCTCAGAAAAGTATGCTATACTTTTTGAATCATATGTTTATTTTACAAAAATTGGAACAGATCTTGTAGAGTTCCTGGGAAAAATCAAAAGATAATCTCATCTTTATGTTCATAAGATGAGCAAAAACTAGATTAGGCAAATAATTCAGCAAATAAGATTTATTAAAGGCAGACCTTTGTAAGCAAAAGTTTTTTAATATCATTAATGCACATATGAAACTTTAATTTAAAGTTAGTACGGATTAGGTATATGTATATTAGTTAGATAGTTAGTTAGAGGCGCACACTGCTGTTGAGTGGAGAGCTCAGATGTTAGTAGACAGAGAATGATTAATGATGGCGATTAGTTGGGGTTAGTTAATAGTTTAGAGGATGCGAACTTATCACGGGGCGTTCACACACCCATACACCCACTCAAACACCTACACATACGCACACACAGCACAGACATATACAGACACAGGCACAGATACAGAAGACAGCGACATGACAGAGTAACGCACAGGTTTTGGTTAAGTTTCGCTTATGGTTTAGTACGCGTATTGGATGGAATGGCATAGCTTTGATCAGTCAATATATCAATATATCAATGTGTGTTAAACAAAATGCGCATAAAATGTAGTTAGATTAAGTATTAACGAATACTAAGGTATAGTTTAAAAAAAGGCTTTTGGCTTTTTTTGTTTTTTGTTTATGTTGATAGAGTTCGTAAGTTAAAATTCTAGGAAATTATGGACGCATACATGAGCTTTTTAACTTCGTAAGCAAGTTGATAGCCCGCATAAGGGTTAGCATCATTCTCTGGTGGCCTGAAACAAAATGTTGTTCGTTTTTATACATTTAGACTGGTTAAAAGTAATTAGTTGGTTTTTGGTATTGGTTTTGATTGTCTTGTCTTGAGTTTTGGGTTTCGAGTTTCGAGTTGGTGAGCAGGTGAGTGAGACAATTAGGTTGAGGTGTTGGGATTAGTTGGTTAAAGAGCATTTACATGGGCGCAAGGAGTCCGGCAGGAGGCCCAGGAGACCTCCCAGGACTATCCACACCCTCATCGTTCATCAGGGTTCTTTGTTCATTGTTCATTGTTCACTGTGTTGTGTGTTGTTGGATAAAAACTTAACTTAAATTAACTTAACTCAAGTGTGTGTTTGCTTTGGTTTCAATATCGGTTTGCTGTTGGCTGTAACTTTGTTCAAAAAGGCAACGGAAAAGTGGAAAATCATACTTGATGCAGCTGGTAGGCCTAAGAAGTGTTGTATTTATTGAGTTTTCTTTGCTCTTGCTCGATTACCGACTTTGCTTTGCTATTTCGTAACTGAACAGAGTGCCGTTTAAATGTGATCAACATCTATATGGTAATAGATCCTCCTCCTGTTACTTCTCCTCCCCTCCCGGTATGTACAGATCCCCGCCATATCCATTGGCAAATGCACTCACCTGTTGTATTGCGATGGCGATATCACCTGGCCCTCCACCTGCCGGCTCACATTCACCGTGGGCTTCACCTTGTTCACCTGCTTGCCCGCCGCAGCGGCAGCGGCGGCAGCTGCTGCAGTGTTGTTCATGTGGTGCATGGCACCTGTACCATTGCCAGTGCCATTCGGACGGCGCACATTGCGATTGAGTACTGTAAGGATAGGTAAGGAAGAGAAATTAGGGAATTAAAATACCTTTAAGACATCATATCTTTAATTTATTTCATATATTTTAATTTATAATTTTGTATAGAAGCCTTAACTTAAGCTTAGATTAGTCTCGGCTAAACTTACGATTCGTATCTTCTCTGTCACGTGTGATATCACCTGTGGCAGGACGATGGACAGCAGTGGCAGTGGCGGAAAACAGGCAGCAACATTGGCGGAAGCGTTGCGGCGGCAGTCGAAGAGATCAGAGAACAAGAGCAGAGGTCAATCGATTAGTAAGTTGGCCCCGGCCTGGACGCACTGGTCAGAGTGTGAAGAGATACTCATTTTGGCTTTAAGTATTAGTCAAAGTTAATTCAAGAAAGGTATTTTTGAGCCGCGTGTTGCATGTTGCATTTGGTTTGGTTTAGTTCTGGATTTTGTGGCATCTCGTGTGTGTGACTTGCGACAGTAAGAAATAAATAGGTTTTGTTGGTAACAAGCAGATCGATTATGCAATTAAAAACGAAGGGCACACGGGGTGCGGTGTACAAATAAGTATGGTAAGTAAAGAATGCTTTAGATAGACATCAATATGGGTTCGATTAGTTGTTAGGTTATATTTAGGAGATATATAGCAGTTCCTTAGATAGGTTACATTAACGAGTTACATTAGCAGAGAAACGAGTTCTGTTCAATAATCAACGCAAAAACAGAGTTATGCAAACGAATAGCTAAACAGTTATCATATTTTATCGACTGGATTGGATACTTTTTACGTTGACAACTGAGGGAAAAAGCAAACCAAGGCAAAAGGAAACTAAATCGGTGGGATAATGTACGAGTAGGTGTGGGTCGGGTTCGACCTATCAACGACCTGTCATCTGGCGTTCAAAAAACCCTTTCTGAGCTTCTGACTGATACTGATAAATGGCAAGTGAGTGGCACGATTGGAGGAGACTTTACCCGAGACAGATCCACGCACATGCACCCGCTTGGGTAGCTCTGGAGGCGTAAATGTGGGTGCAGGATGGTGTTCATCTGTAAAATATTTGGTTCGTTATCGCACGGCTCGGTAAATCAGATTCGTTGTGTATGCATTTCTTGTGTTTATTTTTTTTTTATATGGTCAAGCTTTTTTTTATGTGAAGCTCATAATTGCTTTTGAATATACAACAAATTCTTTTGTTTTTTGGTTCTGTTTTTTTTTTCATTTTTTTTTAAGGGGGATTTGTGTTTGGTTTTTGTAAGAACTGAAGCGGTAAGAGTTTTGGTTTGTTTGTAAAATAAACTTGAGAAATTCGAGAGGAAATCATAGGGAAATTAGTCTGACTCTTGGGGAAACCCAGGAAAACCTGACGAAAAATCAAACCAAATCAAAACGAAAACTGAAACTGAACGAAAAGTGTTCAAGATGGTCGGGGGATGGTTATCGGGATTCATTTTAGGGTATTTGCTTTATAGATTAATATCGGAGAAAAACATGCAAATAAATATGAGTTGGAACAGAACTTGTGATGGTTATTTTACATATAATACAAACAGATACAATTGGATATACACACATATATATATATATATAGGTACAAACAAGGCTAGGCAAGCATTTGGTGTTGGTATCGGTATCGGGGTTATACAAACCAAATCGGTTAAAGCTTGAAGCATTATTTAAGCAACACGCTGACTAGGTGCGGATTACAAGCTGAGTAGCAAGAGATTATTCAACATATATTCATTTAGCTCGATCTGGATGTCGGTATCCGATTAGTGAAGCATTAAATACTTAGACTGCTCTAAACACCCACTTAAAGAGGAACACTTCAAACACGATATCTCCAACTACGAGTTGCATCTATCTAAGGTCAGCCCCACGTTCTGAGCTTATCGATTGTTTATTTGTTTCAGCAATTTAACTGCGTGGAATTTAGAATTTATATATCTCCGATCTCTGGTAGCTAATCCAATCCCTTCCCCCATTTCTATGATCTATGATCTATGGTGCAGTGCGCGGGGAAGGAGGGCTATCTGCTTGATTGCCGCTTTTATTTTGTTTATATTTTCTTTTGAATATATTTTTGTGGTGATTGATTGTGGCTCTAATCGTTGGCTTCAGTTGCTTTGCTTTCTCAAGTCATTTGCATTTATATTCATGTTTGGTTTATGTATATTTATGGTAAAACAATAACTTATATGGTAATTTATGTCTAATTTCACGGGGATCTCCTTTCGGAGAGATAAAGATAAAAGGAAAACTGAATTGAGATACAGTACAAATCACGAGAACCGAAAAAAAACAAAACGTGCATTGGCACACCGTTGAAAGAAAGTTATGAAAGGAATTTCTCAAAGAACTGCTCTAATAAATGGTAAACAAAATAATAACGAAATATTTTTAGACGTACGATACGAGTACAAATGCGATTTAGATATAGTAGGAGGGGGTTTTTGATTTTGTAATGGTTATACAACAATTTGAGTTAGTTTGACTTACTTGACAACGAGTATTCATCGTCTTCTACACACACACACAGAGACATATAAATAGGAGTATTGTAGTTGTTGTAGTTGATAGGGAGTTCGGGGGGAGTACAATAGAAAGATGATAGGTTTACAAATTTGAAATATATATTATACGAGTACGAGTAGAAAGGAACATGGAACATGGCTCCGGGCGCAGAAGAACGAGTTTATATATATTTTACAGAGATGTGGTAGTAGTATATAGTGTCTTTGGTTCAGATCCTGAACCTATAATGTAGAGTGTGTGTTTGTGTGTGTGTGGGGGGAGTATATTATATAGAAAGAGTATTTGAAGTATTTGTCTAAGATACATGGTTGAATTTTGTAAAAGTATCTCGAGTAAACGATACGATATATCTTGATACTATACGACATGATACGATGCGATATAAGATAGATAGATACGGTACGGTACAATACAATATATGTAGTTAATATTTGTACAAAATATATACTTTACGAGATACGAGATACGAGTACGAGTACGATAAGTATGTAGAGTATGAGTTTATTGACACACCGACTCGGCGACGTGTGAATGCTTTCTGAATATGTAGTATTCAAATAATTGATAGTAGTTCGAATGGTAGGTTGGACTCAAAGTTCGGTTAGCTCTTGACTTTACTACACACTCACACGCACACTAAGTTTAAAGTTGCTTACGAAAAAGTACACAATTACTATAGAACGAACGGATAGAAACGTAACATGTATGTGGCTTTTGATGTTGGTGTGTTGTGTGTGTGTGTGTGTGTGTGTGTGTGTGTGTATTGGGGGTGTGTGCGGTGGGGTTTTGGGCTGGGGTCAGGGCAGGGGTTGGAGGTCAGGGTTCAGGGGCTGTGTGTGTTGGTGTGTGTCTGTTTTTGTGGACTGACAAAGATTGATTGACTTTCGATTGTTTGGCTGCCTGATTGATTGGCTTGGCTTTCGATTGGTTTTTTGGCTGAGTTGCGAATGCAGCTGAACAATAGCAATTTGAGTTAGTTTGATAGTTAGTTTAGTTAGTTAGTTTGGCGTTTAAAAAACGGATATAAGAGCATTTTTACTTGGTTAGCGAAACTCTCTAGGGCAGATGTAATGGTAAATTTTGATTTGCCAATTTGAATTCATCATCAGGGAAGCCGCAGGAAATCCCTAGGGATTCAACGATAAGCAATGATATATTCAAGAAATCATAGCATAATTTTTGGCGCCTCTTCAAATCTCTAACGATTTCTGCAGCAGCCCCAAGACTTGGGTTTTTATTGTCTTTTCATGGAAGTACTTATGTTCGTATGCTTATAGTAGTTGTATATAGAAGTAATAGTAGTTGTAGGAGACAGAGACAGGAGATAGAGATAGAGATAGAGAGAGAGATAGAGAGAGAGAGAGAGAGTGAGTGAGAGAGTAGGATAAGTTATACGTACTTGCACGCCCAACCATTTGTACGGCTCGGACGCCTTTCCGGAAGGTGGCCACTGTTTTTGTTTCATGAAAACAGAATTTTATAGGATTCGTGTGAATAGGTAAATGATGGCAAGGTAATGATTGTTGATTTCAATATAATTCTCTTTATCATCTTCTCGCAGTCTTGGCCTGCTTATTATCATTGGAGCATCATTCAACAAATGATGAGAATATAAAGTAAAAGGAACTAAAGTAGGCTATAACAAAAATCATAAGTAAATCGCACGGCACACGTTGTACTTGAACTTTCGATAAACATATGCAGATATATTCATATGTGGTATGTAGTTTATGATTATAAATAGATATATGCAATGTATACTGAGAATATATACTAAGTATATGCCTCTGCTTATGACATTATGCGCGCATCGGGCGAACCAAACCAGAAATCGTTGAAAGACTAATTTAGTTCTATGTTATGTAGTATATATATTAATTATGTTATATTTATACTGAGTACGATAGAGAGAACGATATAGTGGCGATAGTAGGAGCAAAAAAACTGAACTGAGCTCTTAACTGAAACTGAAACCGACTTTATCGCAGTTAAATTTGATCTAATCATCCCAATTTCTTTGATCCCTTTCCTCTCCCCCACAATACCCAAAATATTATGTTCCCAGCATCCCAGTTCATGGCGGGGTTCTCGGTTCTTGGCAGGGTTCATTGGCATTTAGCAGCTAGGAGCTTTTCATGGATTTTAGCATTAACTAAGGCACACAAACGCTGACAGATGTACATCAATTTAGTAATGTTGATTTAGTTTCCACGTTCAATTAGTTAATAAGAGATGAGCTATATATTTTTTTAATAACAATTTGGCAAGCCAAATCTTGGAGAGCGATAGTCAAAGGTCCTTTGAGGTTTAACTTCATAAGAATGATACTCAAATTATGCCAAAAAGTAACGACAAAATATCAATACTTTTAGTTAATATTTCTATTTCTTTTACATTCAAAATAAATTATAAAAACTGTCTAGGAATATTTATAATAAATAAATATAATATAATAGAAATATATAGATTAATTTTCTAATTCACAGAAAATCATAAACTCAACGGATATTTTTTGGGAAGACTGGCAGTAGCTTCAAACTAGCTTAAAGATTCCTTTGGTCATCGCTCCTTGAATTTAGATTTAGGATTAGGTTAGGATTAGCAGCAACGAATAAGTCTTTTGGCTGGGTATTATATAATTCGATATTAATAATTGGATAGAGCGCCGAAAATCGCAAAATATTATTATTATTAATTTTTTTTTTCGTTTTGTGGAAATGGTTTTGAAAGCGTACCCTCCATTGTATTCATCACCGACGTGATGCCTTGGTTGACCATGCCCGTCTGCATCATAATCATGCCCACATCTGCAAGATCGGTATTTATGTAGACACTCGCACAGGCACACATAAATGCATATATTTATATAGTTTAGATATCGATATAACACAGGATCGGGAGTGGTTCACAAACTTAAGCTCTAGGCACTACGAAATGCGAACTGCGATTTCAGGTTTTATGTCAGCTGCCAGATGGATCCCGTTCCGCCGCTTCAAAGCCATAACGCAGGCAACGCAAACTCGGCAAACTTACTAACTACTTGAGAACATTTGCAGCTAAGATGGGTGTTTACAGTTTAAGATTCAGATCACAGAGTATAAGTAGAATTGTTTAGGTGTTACGCTACATAGAAACCAAAGACATAAAGGTTAGTCGTTCCCTGGCAATGCTTCTGCCAGTGGCCTGCTCTAATGTTATGTACACTCTCTGCTGCAGCTACTCTCGATTATATACAATTCGCATTAAATATTAAATATTAAGTACAGTAAAGTAGATAAATATAAGTAGAGAGAGATCTGGTGAGTGAGGTAGTAAGTGCCACGCCAAGAACACAAATCAAAGGAGAGTGTGTTGAAAGAGGGATTCGTGAGGGCGGCGCAGCATTTCAGTAACTTAGGTCTACCGTTAAGTATTTAAAATTAATTTAATTTAATTATAGGAGCTAGAAGAAGCTGGGTTCGCAATTTTTTTTTTGGTGACTTTGAAAGCTGGAATCGATTGCTCGTTTTGAAAAAATTTAAACTTTCTAAAATAACTAAATTTAAAAACTTGCTTCGGTTCACAAAATGTTTTAGGAACAAACGTTTTCCCGCCCCCTAAAAATTTCACGAAAAACACTTTTGCCCACCTCTTAAAACATAAGAATTGCCCACCCTTTAAAAATCAAAATTTTTAGAAAAACTTTTATCTTAGAAAACGAACTTGACTGCAGAAAGGTCGTAAGAACGAAAACGCCATCAAGCGACCGCAGTTTGAACTACAGCTTGTGGGCAAGAGGAAAGAGAGGAAGAGAGCGCGATGGATTTGCGCTTTATACACTGTTTCTCTCTCTTTCTTATCGCCGACAAGCTGTGGCCGCTAGATGGCGCTTTCGTTTTTACGACCCTTCTGTAGTCAAGTTCGTTGCCTAAGTCTTTTGTTTGTAAATTATTGTGAATCATTTATTAAAAGGTTTTGTGTTAAAAAAAAACTTAAATGAAACAAAAAACATATTTGGTAACGTGTTTGTTTTATTTATGAAAGTTTTTATTTTTTTAAATGGACAATCGATTTCAGCTTTTAAATTCCAAAAAGTCTGCTTCTTCAAGCTAATTATATAGGTATTAGAAAGAGTATTAAAATTAGAGCTGGATGCTGCAAAAGTGAGTCAAAATTGATCGAAAAGATAGTATATTTCTTCGTATTAAACATTTGTCGGAATGGTGAGATGGTGTGATACAAAATGTAAACTGATTCTTGTGCTCATTTCCATGCACTTATTCTTGTTCAAGGATTATTCTTCAACACATAAGTATAAAGTACAAAGTTTAAGAGGGAGTTACAGAGACAGACAGAGAGAGAGGTAGCAAGAGCGAGGATTAGCGAGACAGACTTTTTAAAAAATTGTGCAATTTCGGTATTGGAACTAAAAAAAAATTGATCATCAAAAGAGAGCTTTGTCAATGGGAATGAAGTTTATTAAAAATATTGATGGTCATGCCTTCTTAATGAAATACAAAGCTTTCAAGTGTAAATAGAGTCTTTAAAAAATGGATAAACATTTTGGAAAAAATTCACAATACTTTGAGTGGCCCCTAATTTTTGCAACTCCTTTGTATTTCGTTTCCGGCATGATCCTACAGTCGGGTAAATGCATTGCGCATACGCCCCGTTAAACACAAAACACAAAATCGAAGGTGTCAACTAACATGGTTTGTGTTACTCTAGATGGTTGTGTGATGGTTAAAGAAAAAGCGCAGACTTCGGTTAACATTTCTTGCTGGTTGACTGTGGCTGTAGGTAGTATAGGTTATCAAAAAACTGGGGTTGCATATCGCACAAACATATTTACAAGGTCAATGGTACATTATGTTTGGTTGGTATTCTCCTCTCCGCGTAGTCCTTCGGATGTATGGGGGATATATACTTAATCGTTATACGGTGGGTGTGGGTGTGGTTAATTGTTACTTCGTGGGTTACAAAGAGGCGCATGTCAAAACAAACAGTGACCAAAATAGAACTGCACATGGGCAAGATAAACGGGCAGGAGGACGGATATGGTTGTTCGTTGTTCATATTTATAAATATGGGTATATAAGTATACGGTGGTTAGGGTATCGGAAACGATAATGGCCGGGCGGAGGGCTGGGCTGAGTTGAGGAGCACTCGGGGGATAGTCCAATGATTTCGCTTTGCAAAAATTGCTTTAAAATTAATAATGGTAATCAACGGAAACCAAAGGAAAATCTGATTTTATTGTGCTCTTGGTGGTGAGGTGAGGTGCTGCAAGGAAAATCGGATCGGGAGCAGGACCTACGCTTTGTTTTGCAAAAAAGGAAACGGAACGGAACGGAGGAGGGGAGTATGCAAAATGTACTTTATACAAAAGTTGGAATCGTAATATTGGAATCGGCAATAAATGGTATTGGTATTTGGTTAAAACTTCAAAACTGAGAAGTGTGTGGTGTGTGTTTAGTTTCTGTGGTGTTCTGCGGTTTTTGGTTGGAAATTATTGTGTGTGTTCTTTTATTCTTTGGGGTATTCGGTTTGTTGCTTGATTTACCTAAGTCATCGAATTTGCTCCTGGGCTGAACAGTCACTGTGGGACAAAGTTATGGCATTGGATTGTATTATTTGTTATTAAATTCGATTCGATTTGGTTTAATTGGTTGTATTTTTGTTATGTCACCGCCGCAAGTGCGGCACACCCAACCCACACAGAGCAGAGTGTGTGAGTGTGTGTGTGTGTGCGAGGGGTGTGCCAGCAGTTATCGTTTATAGTTATACATAGTTAGTTGTTGTGATTTTTGTTGCAGTTTTTTTTTTTTGGTTTAGATTTCATTGACGAGCGAGGGCCACACGCGCCAACACACATACATAATAAATATATAATAAAAACATGGATATTTATGTATAAAAATATTTTGAAATATACGAATAGTTGTAGAGGTAGAGTGTTAAAATATTTAAATATTTATACGAGCTGAAGACATTGCGCCTTATATCTAGGATCTGCCTCAACTCTCGCTAGAGACCTGGACCTCTTTTTTCTCTTACAAACTAAAATCGAGCTGTTACTCTCCTATATAGTAAATAGTTTCTGTTATGGCTTATTTGATTCTGGATTCGATTCGATTCGAAATTCACAAAAGAAACAATCAAATCAAAGACATATTGAAATTAAGAAATCGATAACGGATAAGTTAAATTAAGTTCATTGATACATATATGTTCTAAGAACTAGATCGCAGTTAGTTGGTACACAAGTATGCTTACAGTTTTTGCATTTGCATTTCTTGATTAGCGTCTCATCCTTGATGTCCTCGTGGCAGGCTTTGCAATAGAACCAGGCACTATGAAAAGGATAATACATATATATTATTATATGATTTTGGGAATTATAAGGGCAGCACATAGATCGAATTTAATTTATGATTTGATGATTTTTAATGTTGCATTTAAACTTGAAATGATTAATATATACCCCTATATTATTTAAATTAAATACAGCATAATTATATATTTTCTTATTTATAACTCCTATTCGATGAATGTGTTAACCCTTAATTTTTCTAGGAACAACTCCTTACCGTTTCACCTCATCGGCGCTTTGTGCTATAAAGAAACCCTGCGTATTGGCCTGGATCTTGGCCCCCCTTGGATTTATAGAAATCTTGCTGTCCGCCCCCTCCTCGGCGCCCTTGATCTCGATGGCCAGCAGCAGGAGCTTCAGTTTGGAGAAGCACAGTCTAAACGCGAGGAAGACGGGGGGTAATCAGTGCCTGTTCGCAGACTCGGCTTCAACTTAGTCTAGACTTTTTGCTTTACATTAAATTGAACCTAGTTTAGTATGCTACAAAGGTGTAGTCGAACTCTCTCAAAAAACAGGGCATGCACTTGGTGTCAGTGAGTGTGTGAGTGTGTGTTTGGTGGGGTGTTCAAGTGTGTTCGAGTGTTGGAGTATCGGTGTTCGTGGTGCTTTCAAAGCGTACACTGTTACCAAAAAAAAAGAGCAATCAAGACGACGATTGACGAGTCAAAAAATCGGCATGCTACGCAAAATGCTTAGTTAAAACTAAGAAAAAAATATTTTAAAATATTTAAAAAAATTGTAAAATTTGTAAAAATTTTAAATAATTAAAAACTACAGATCAGAGCTGCCAAAGGATACTTTTTTGTGATAAATATTTAGAGTTAATCGTATAACATCTTCCAGGCTTTGTTTTAGACTTATTATAATAAAATATTGACTGTCTCAACTTTGATTTAATATCATTTTGTTCGAGGAAATTTTTACATTAAAATATCAATAAATTTAATGTTAATATAAATTATATTATGCTTATTATTTCTCTATTTTGAATTATTTTTTAATTAATCATATTAAAAAGGTCCTTTGACAGCCCTGCTACAGATAGCAAATTCACTACCTGCGATCCATTGCCAACTAGGATACACTCTAAAAAATTATGTGGGGGACAAAAAACGTTACATTCTGCACATGCAATGAGTTCGGGAGTTCGAGGTGGAGTCAGAAGTGGAGCTGTTCTGTGGAAGTGAGCGCTGACCGGGGGTGGGGGTCCCTAGAATTAATTGCAGTGTACGGAGTCTACGAATCGCAGCGAGCTGAGTTCGGTTAGCAAGCGATTGTAGGGTTACGGTTACGGATACAATACTGATTTTTAGCCAATTACAATGAGTGTGAAGAGATATATACGATATACGATACGATATACAGGTTGTTCAATGCGTTCGCCCTCGAGAGGGTTGGTTTTCGGTTCGGATACTAGTGGTGGGCTCGGGATTACTGGTGGCTAGTTTGTTGTATTTCTTTCAGTGGATTCTAAGTATGGATTTGAGTATTCGAGATATATATATATATGGCCAGAGGTGGGATCGAGTTAAATTGAGTTTTGGGGGGAGTTGAGAGGCGACAAACAGTTGTTTAGTTGTTGTTATTATGAGGAAGGAGATTAAATCAAACGGAATCGAATCAAGTTGGTAAATAATAGGAAAAAGAATTGGTAAACAAACTTATTTTGTACAATGCAAAAAGGTTGTAGTAGTAGAAGTAGTAGTAGTAGTATTTTTTATACAGTTTGCATATAATTTTTTTTTTGATTTTCGCTAATTTTAGAGTCTCATTTTAGAGTCTTACTCGCTGGCTTGTGGGAATGTCATGCCGGTAAATGAAGGTGATAGGGTTTCGGTGTACATCTCACACCCTGTACCTTGAAGATAATCATTTTGCCAGGCCTGTGTGTCTGGTGACTGAAAGTTAGAAAATGGTTTTGTTGTGGTTTGCATTTAGTAGATTCGCTAAAGTAACTACGTGGCGCATTATCGGTTTTGTACTAAATGGTATTTCATTGGTTTTGTTTGTTTGTCTGTTTGGCAGTTTGGCAGTTTGGTGTGGCAGGTGGCAGGAGTACTGACTGGCAGACAAATCGTCTGGCCAGATCCTACGCATCTCACAGCGGGAACTGGAGCTGGGACTGGGTCTACGTTCTCAACGGCTGGCTGGCTGGCTGGCGAGTTTCGGTGCTGAGAGTGTGTGTGGCTGTTCTTGGTTGGTGCAGGTTTTTCTGGGGTCAGTTTTCAGGCATGGCATTGCATACGCATACTTCTGGCTTTGGTTTGGCTTTGGCTTGGCATAGAAATACTGCTTCATATCTCTGGCTTTGTCTTTACACTTTCTGGCGAACTTTACAGCATTGAAGAAGGCACGAGCATTTGGGGTGGCATCAAGACTCAACCGAACCGAACGTGTGTCAAATGAGCAGAAATCAAAAGGTCAAAACGGAAACCATCAGGGAACGGAAACGGAAATCAAAGAGAAATCAAATCACAAACTAAAATGCACGCTGCAAAACTTAGAACTGTTTTTTTTTTTATGTATATAATATTATTATACTGAGATACAGATAGATATTGAGAGAGATTTTTAGGAGCGATTTGCTCACACAGATACCATACATTTAGCGATTGTGTGTGTGTGTGTATATATATGTGTGGGTTTGAGTCTGTTTGTAGTGTATGTGTGTGGGTGTGTATCCTTAAATAAAGAATGTCAATAGAACTGTCTGGGCAGCTTTGAAGTTTGAAGTTTGCTTTTGAAAATGAAGGATAAGAAACCATATATTTTGTATTTGCAAACACTGAAGGCATTTTGAACACTTAGAACACTCAATTACACAAAGAATTTGCTTGAAACAACGACTAATTTTCACAGTGTTTTTAGTGTGTTGTTGGTGTTCTCTGGACTCGTCTCGTGTCTCGTGTGTGTCTGGTTTGGAGAATCGAAATCATAAGCTAAGTAAGTTCATTATTGGCAGGCACATTTACACGTTGCAACATTTAGATCATCGGTGTAAACGTGCCGGATCTCCGATCGATCTTCGAGGGAAATGAAAAGACAATCAACGGAAGAGAGTTTTACAACGACGATCCGAACTGAGTGAAAACAAATAACAATGTGTGTACACTTGTGGTGTGTGTGAGAGTTGTGAGGTGTTCAACATCCGGCCCCCAGATAGCCTCACTACGATCTTATTTACACATTTAAAGGAAATATTTATTTTATATAGAGATTTAGGAGATCACAACTGCTATCCTGTGAGCCGGATATATCTTATGTTGTTCATGGTGTTGTATATTTTTTTTTCGTTCAACGCTGCACGATTAACAAGTAGAATAGAATAGGTAGTAGTAGATACAATATAGTATTTTTAAGTTTTTTTCATTTTTTTGTTTTTTTTTTTTTTTTTGGTTGCTTGTACGAATAATACGGATATAGCTTATGGTTGGAAAATTGGAAAACTGCCTGCTGCGTGACTTACTCAGTGGCCTGAGCAAATGGTATTCCAATAAATGTGGGACTCAATGTTTCAGTGTACATTTCCATGCCAGTGCCGCGCAGGTAATCATTTGTCCAAGACTGCATGTCTGGCGACTAGGGGTTAAAGACACGTAATATAGAGACATTTTTGATTTGATATATATTCGGCAGGAGGTACACCCCACATATGACAGATACATATATATTGCGCGCCTCCACGGGGCACGGGGACAGTATGGTACAATGTCTGCGGATCTGTAAATCGTTAATCTGGAAAATATCTAACTTCCGGCCTGCTCTTTCACTAGGCGCCAGTAGTGTGCTTGTGTCAGGTATTTCATTGGTATTTTGGTTTGGTGGTCATCAGCCTCCCATCACTTACCGTCTTGAACGAACGCATAGCGAACAGGTTGGCCATCATGGTCGAGAATCCAGGCGCCAGGCAGCTCTGGGCAATGAAGCCCAGCTTCAGCTCTGCCAGGCAGATGACATCGTCGCCCTGTTTCCAGTCCCACGATGGGATGTTCAGCAAGTACGCCTAAGAACACAAAGAAAACATTTATTAATAAAATATGTATATAAAATATGTTTTATACAGAACCAATAAATCGATACATTAACTCACTAACCTTATTGTGGTACTGCATCAGCTGGATGATGACTCGAATGTCGTCGCTGTAGTTCTTGATCGAGATTACTCTCATGATGTTGGCAGCATCTTCTGCGTCGGGATCTTGGCAATATTTGTTAGCTAGCACGAGGCAGGCGTCGGCTTCATGAACCTATTTCCGGTTTCCGGTTGGAGAGATGAACAAATTAACAATTAGCAATGGATCGTGATGAGCAGCAGGATTAGCTGGTTATGGTCAGACTATGTCTATGGGCATTTGATGTTTGTCTCATGTGAGTTAGTTTTGTTATGTTGAACTGTTCAAAGTAGTTTGTTATGGTTCAGTGATTGTTATTGTTACTGTTATTGTGAATATATATTGCAGAGGTGTCACGTATAGAGCATTGTCCACAATATAACAATTAGTAAGCGGTTTACACGCACATCGACTGGACAACTATGGTACGAGTATGAGTACTTAAAATGCCAGAGGTGAGTGTTTTGGTTTTGGTTTGATCCTGGTTCGATCTGGCTCGGATCGAGGCCAGGCCATATCTTGCATTTACATTGCGTACGTAGTAGGGTTCTTTGGGGTACTTTAAGGGAGTAGTAATAGTAGTAGTATTCATTAGCAGGACCCACTAGGGGCTGTTTTTATTTATTTTTTTTTATGGGACATAGTAAGCGGTTGTACAGTTGCTGGGTGGTTGGTTGGGTGGGTTTGGTTGCTGGACACAGTCTTTCGGTTTCAACTCCAAACTAAGGACACATTAAGAAATCATAAGGCGAACGCTCGGTGCATTGCAGTGGGCTGTGGGCGGTGGGTGTCGGCGGGGGGATCGGTGCAGCTCAAAACAACTTAATTAAATACCAAAGCCCCGCACAACTGAAGAGCAAACTGAAGTGGGCATTGGACAACGGATTAGCACTAATTACAAGCATCATTATCCGATCAAAGACATGCAGTTGGCTTGCATGCAAAGGATGCGATGTTTATCGCAGTTTACAAGGACAAGCGATGGCATTGGCAAAGGCCGTTCAAAGGCGTCCATTCAAAAGATATCGATTAAGCTGATATATCATATATATATATATATTTACTATACAGACTAAGACATGTACTTAATAGAGGCATACTATACAATATATTTAAGTTTACACATATTTAGCTGAGCTTTCCTGAAAATGGTTGCCTATTTGTTTATCAATTGCGAAATGTCACATTAACCTATTATTCAATTTTATTATCTATAGTTTTTAAATTTGATACATATTTAAAAGATTAAATTGCTTACAGAATGGTTTATATAATTTTGAAATACTAATTCCGATTTGGTAAATTTTTTGTATTTAAAAATTATATTTTTATTGAGAGAAAAGAAAATAAACTTATCAAATTGAGAAAAATATTTAAGACAGTCTACAAATACTGTTAAATTTTTAATATAAAATCTTTGAGATTTATGTGACAAATACTATGAAGGTATTTTATGTAGAAGAATATTATTTTATGCTCCTTTTTTACAATTTGTATTTTTATTTATATTTTCTGACAATTAAACAGTATTCAATATTGCTACTAAAATATATTCCCACTATTTAATAGAGCTAAATTGATGTCAATATAAGGTAAACCTTTTTACAATTAAAAAATAAACTTTACTTAGAGCTCTTCAATTTTTCTTTGATTTTAAAGACTTGCCAAATATTTAGTAATCCAAACTATACAGTTAACAATTAACTTAACAATTACAATAACATACTTAGCACATACATAAAGAAGAAATTACATTTACGTTAATGTTTGTTGGTAATGCAGCTTAAAATAAGGATAAATCAAGAGGATTTGCTTCGGTTTTTAAACAACAATGTCAACAGCAATTTACGGTGTCCGTGTGTACTATTTGTATTTATTTTGTGTGTTTTATTTGTTAACTTGCTATTCACAGTTTGTTTATTTGTGTAAATTTTCTGGTATAATTTGGTTTATGTTCAGGTGTGCCGGGGCCAAGAGATACATGTACTAATGAACGCTGTGATGCTGTTGCTGTTGACCAAACTAAAAACCAGAAAATGCATATTACGTATACGTATTACACGAATATCGCTGGTACATGTAGATAGACAGTACACAGACACACACGTACATGGGTATAGATTAATAGGCGGGTTGTAATTACATTTGAGCGTTCGTTACATAAATAAGTATAAGAAGTATTAGGTAGTAGTATTAGGCTTATTCTGGGGCTCGGTTAATACATAATGAAACGAAAGCATAGCGCACACGGGTCGAGACGAGAGTACACTGAACGGAATAGGGTAAATGAACGATAAGGAACGAAAGGCAAACGAACATATAGAACATATAGTGGAACGGATAAAATGAAAATACATTTTTGTTTTACCTTAACCCTCTGCAGATCGATCGGATTCATAATGGTTCCTTGGAAGAACTCCACGGTGGTAAAATGACGTTTGAACAAACCCTCAAGTTCCAAATCGGGTGGTTTTCTTTATTAATTTTTTTTAAATTGATTTGATTTTTTTTGTGGTTGTTTTTTGTGGGGAAATAATACAAAGTTTTTAGAGTTTTCAATGATTCCAATGTACACACGGAGGAGATTACGTAGATTGGATTGTATTCAAAGAAACAGAAGAATATCGTTGCATGTGTGTGGGTTTGTGGGCGTGTTTTCGAAACACAACAAACAATATACAGATATATATATATTTATATAGTATATATGTGTGGTTATTGTGCGATTTTCGGAGTCCGCAAATATGCAAATGAAAAAGAAGAGAAACAAACAATGCAGACAGAATTGTCGGTAAAGAAAGTCTTCAAGCCGAAGGTGCAACAAAAATCGTGATTCATTAAAACTAAACTATAAAACGGAAATAAATTGTAATCTCCTTACTTAATATGTATCTATACTCTAGACAAGGAACTCTGCTTAAATAACTAATTTAAATTACTTAACTAGGCTCTCAAGGCTCAAAGAACTCTATGGGAGAATAAAAATGTCACGAATATATTACAGAAGGATTATTTGAATTTACTTTAAGGTTTCTACGATTCAAAAGAATTTAAAATATATGTATAATAAAACGTGAGATATTTGTAGCTTAATGTAATGTCAAGTAAGCTTTAGCTCGATTCGAATCAAAAGGAAATATATATATACTGAAAAAGTTTAAACTGGAAAAAATTCAGCTAAGTAGGTCATTCCATTATTAAGCGGGGATAAAATACGTTAAGCGAACGCAAAAAAAGTTAACCGAATTAAAAAGAAGAATGATTAAAAGTGTAACTAAAGTTTATCTAAAATAATGAATAACATTATTTATCACGTGGCTCTGGGAGGAAAATTGAAGAAAATGCCGTTTTCTTGAAAGCCTCGTCAGCAGCAACCGGAAACCATTAATAATAATGCTATCATAATAAAGCTATAAAATTGCAATAAAAATAAACATAATTGAATTGTTCAAATTCAAAGTGAGAGAGAGAGAGAGCGAGCATATATATATATAGAATTTATGGAGGGAGGGGGCGTGTCTCAATTGAATTTTTGATCTTCGATTGCTGTGAGAGATGTCAGCAGCGAATGCGAGAGGTTTTCCTAATTCACTGCAAAGAAGGAGGGCAGACAGAGTGGAGCTGCTCCACAGTCACAAAAACATTCACAAAATATGAGTATGTTTCATTAATGTTTTTTTTTTGTTCTTTTTTTCTATGGTTTTTTATATTGTTTTTTTTTTTAGCTGTGGTTGTTGCTGGAAAACCTGGGTTCATTCGTTTATCGTTACTTCTGCGTGTCTCCTTGTATTGCTCATTGGTCTGTAGGTGTGTGTTTTTGGTTTGTTCAGTGTCTGTGAGTGTGTCTGTGTCTGAAGGGGTGTGTGGTGTGTGGTGTGTCTGTGTGTTTGGTGTTGGATGTTTGACGTGTTTTTGGTGTGCTCTCGGTGTGTGTTTGTGTACCTTGACTCGCTCCAGGTCGACTGCGTTCATCATAGTGCCCTGAAAAAAGGCCACTGTGGTATAGTGACGCTTCAGCAGTCCCTCTAGCTCCAGGTCAGGCTCTTTGCTATTTTGGTTTACATTACATTACATGATATGGCATATATATATATATTTATAGTTGTATTTAGGTATTAGTAGATATGCAGTTAAAAAAAAGAAAGGGTCTGTTCAAAATCAAAACTAAAATCAATTGATTTCCATTGTCTGTGTGTTCGCTAATCGCTAGATTAATGCAAATACTTAAAATAGTGCCTTTAACTAACTTAACTGACTGGGGAATTTAGTCCCAACTAAAGGGTAAGTGGCTAGCAGCTGTCAATAAAATAAAATTGATTATTTTTGACCGAATATTATAAACAAATTTAAAAGAAATTAATTTAAACACTTTTTATAGTTAAATAAAGCTTTAAAATAATGATTTATTTATTTAAACAGTTTATTATAGTATTATAAACCATGTTTATCGAAAATCTTTTGCTTAAATATTTTGTTTACATATTTAATTATTTTTAAAAGTATTTAATAGGAAAATGGAACCAACTTCAAAAAAGTATTGCCTACTTATCTGCGCAGCTGCTGACCACAAACCCTGTAATCTTCGATTCTGCTTAGGTACTGCTCTATTTTTTTATTCTCTTTGCTGATTTTTACTGATTAAAACTGAATCGAAAATACATTTAGAAAACAATAATTTCAACTTAACAACGACACAACAAATTAGCAATACGATTGAAATTAGGTTTATTCTTCTGCTTAATTCTTTAATTGGGCATTTGGTGAACTTACCGATGGAGAAAGACCACTTCGACATCGACATCCTCCCGATCTTCGTGGAGAAAGTCCTTCAGGAAATGCGACACGGACTCGTATGTTATATGACCGCATACCACAATATGTCTGATCCGGATTGAGGGTTGGGTATTGTTGGTTTTTGGGAGAGAGATAAATAGATTAGTTTCGGAGAAGTGGCTTTGCTTTCAACGATTAATGCAACAATTTCGCTTAAATCTAGTGTGGAATGCGCTGAAGCTCTATACATGTGTGTGGGTGTGGCGTTTGTGAGAGTGTATGAGATGAGTTTTTGTATTAGTGTGCGATTAAAGCGGCATAAGGTCCTTGAGCTCGAGAAAAACCCATTTAATTTAATTAAATTAAATGCATTTACTCAAGCCCTCTCAGATTTATTATAAATCTGAATCGGATTATATAATTTACATATTTGCAGGGTAAGTGTCTCGGTGTTAGTGTTACTTTATATGTGAGTGTGTGTAAGTGGCTTGAATGTGTATGTTCGAATGAGTGCATGTCAGTGGATGAGGTTATAGATACGAGTATATTCATTGTTTTTCGTCTTCTGTATATTTCTTTATATTGATTTAGGCTTTGATCTGTTTGTATTATTTATCAACTGCTCGTCGTTGCCTGGTTATGGTTATCTTTATGGCTTGTCAGTATTATTTGGTGGTAAAGTATAATTACTTTTTTTTTTTGCATTTTTCTTAGAAAACAAACATTTATCAAAATTATACAAAATACACGAACTCATAATTGGTAAACTTAAAACTCAAATGATAAATGCAAAATGCATGAATTTAGTCTGCTACCCCAGGGGCTTGTACATAAAAATTAATCAATCAATGGCAATAAATCAGGAGTCACAAAATGAGGATCTGGATCTGGTTGGATCTCGGACTCTGCGTCCGCCAATTTTCCAGAGGTGAAAATGAAGAGTTTGTAAATCAATACGGTTTCTAGTAAAGGCTTAGCTACGCACATCAGTTTTGTTTTTTATTTTGTTGTAATCAACTTACATGCATCAAGTAAAGCATCAAAAGTAGTCAGCAACTGGCCAACGCATTTGTTTTCTATATACACATTGTATGATACACTACGCTCATTCCATATACTAGATAGATATATGATATATATATAGATTTATTTTCTACAGGTGCTAGGCTTTGTATAATATAGGTAGATTATTACTGTAGTCACAGTCATGCAATCAGGCAGTCAGGCAAACCGGCAGGCATTCTTCCCAAAAATACCTAAAACATATACTATATATGGTGGTGTGTTTAGTGCCACTACACATGCATACTGCTACGATTCCGTGTGTGTATTATGGGTGTGGTGTGTGTTGGGTGTTGTTTGGGCTTGGTATTTGTGGGTGTCTACCATTTAGAGATCACCTATGTAGGTGTCCATCTACTCAGTCAAAGGCAGTCAAACAAAACAAATGAAATACAAAAGAGTCCAGTCCAGTCTAAAACGTCCTTGAAAAATGCTTTAATTTAAGTCAGTGGATTGTCTAGAGATTAAATCAAAAACAAAACCCTACTTCATCTGATTACGTCTTGAGGAAAAGTGTATTTAGATGTTGTGTTTGTGTTTCGATGCTGGGCTGTACAAGTGGCAAACTCGTTGGTTACCTCTACGGTGGCAATAAAAAATTGTGCTCGACTACTGGGGGTCGCTAAAAAAAAGGGAAAAGAAGAACTTCAATTTGCATTTAACGAACAAACAAACGAAATAAATGCTCTACATTCGATTAGTTCTTGTGTCGCTGTTTTTCATTCTTTTTTTATCATTGCTGCAGCTAAAGAAACAAATGGTGACTTTTGGATTGAAATATTCATAATTTTTGTTGTTGTGATTTTATTTTCTGGAAATGATTAAAAACATAGTGAAAAGGTTGAACATTTTGATGCCTGGCCACGCATTTCGATCGTTACATTTTCTGGCAGCTTTGCTGCTGATCAACATGAATCACAAAAGTATAAGATAATTTCAATGTTTGTTCTTCAGATGCGCCAAAAACTATCATCTCGGAAATGTGCAATGAGAGGTGAGAGTGGGTTTTGAGGAAATCAACGAAAAAAAAGGAACTATGAATAGGAGAGATCTTTGAAAGAGAGACAGCGAGATATATATAGAGAGAGAGAGAGACAGTAAGGAGATGTGTGGGGCTCGGATACGGATGCGGTTACGGTTACGGTTGCAGTTTACGGATTGTTTGTCTGGGTACTCTCTGGCGAGCACTATTTTCTCCTGATCAGTGATCCCTAAGCTGGAGACAACAGAGTGGTGTGGTGTGCTTACAGGGGCCACGTATCGAGTCAAATCAAAACATACAACGATGCAGGACCTCGGCTGTATTTTGTTTCTTGGTTCCTACCTGATCCGAATAGGCGAGCAAGGGTATACATAGTAGATCGAATGAGATCGCCGAGCGCATCCATACACAACACTGGGCTACGACAGTTTTAGTGGAGCAGAGTGCAGTGTCATCCGATTTTGGTCTGTGTGTGGGTTATGCTTGGTTTTATCATTTTATTATTGGTTGATCATACCGTTGTACTCGAATGTTTCTCAAAGAAGTGGAAAGTCGAAATCATAAGTAAATCGTTAGAATGTTTGTAAGTGTAAAGTGTTGATAGATAGCAATGGGTATATAGTATGTTAGAGTTGTCCAAGAACTACAACACGCAGAGTAGCGGATCGATATAACTGATTGAAGGTTTGAAGAGAGAAAACGATATACAGAGTAAGAGTAAAATATGCTGGGAAGATACATGAGTTTTATTGATTGATTGATTGATAGGTTTTATTGATTCGCTTTACACACACTTTGACGATGATTCCATTGCTCAGATGACAGCTGCTGCCTCTAATATCGTACATATATATAATATTCTAGCCAAAAATATATATATATATTATGAAGCAAATTGAAGTCTTCCGTGAGAGTGGCTTGGTATTTACAAATTGCTGTCTGTACTTGGAAAGAAAAAAATCTATCGAGTTCGAGCTCGAGTTCATGTGTGTGTACATTTTGAGTATGGATTCTAACATTTACGTATACAATCGATCGGATATTGTTATTATTATTATTATTATTGTATTTAATATTTAGTATTCAGTATTTAATATGCATTATTATCGTTCGTTTAAGATGGATATACAGTTACGACTTCGATATCAAGGACTATATAGACAATTACGATAATGTAACACAATAATAAACACCAATCACTGATCCACTTCAAGGGCTAATACAAATGCAAAACGAGGCTAGGATGATATGGCATACAGAAAAGAGAAAAAACTTAAGAGCAATACGCAATACGCATGTTGAATTTCGGTTAATGCCAATCATCAGCTCTGATCTGACTTCACACTCGACCTGCAAATTACACGTAACCAATTCGTTTCTAGGTGAACCAAAAGTTTAACCAAAAAATTAACCCAAAATCGGAAATCGAAAAGTCAAAAATCAAACACGATTAGGCCGCGTTTATCTTAAAAGGAACTCAAGAGAGTCAAACAGAAGAGCGAACGTGCAAATCAAACGATAAGATAGGATAGGAGGAGCTAAAGAATTTAGGTTCAAGATCAAGATCGGGATGGTACGAGTACGATATAGAGAGAATAGAAAGTAGCAGAGAAGAGTAAGTTGATAATTTTGGCGTTCAAATTCAGGATGTAGTAGTATGGAAACTCACAACAAGATAGCAGTTTGGTAGTTAAGAGTACGCACATGATATAGTAGATACACTCAGAACAGTATTTTAAGTACGAAACATTAGATTTTGGTATGTGGTACGGTATACGGTACGGTTCTCAAATACGATACGAGTATCTGCAAAATGCCAATTCAAAGGTTAAACCAAAAAAGATACTTTGAAACTTAAGTAGCGCAAATCAAAACGCAAATCGATGGGCTCAACGTAAACGTAATGGAAACTAATGTTATATATAATACGCAATATGTCATTATCGACTTCCTGGGGCGAGGCTGAAACGATATATCATACGTCTTACGTCGGAATTTGGTTTATTTTTCAGGTATCACGTACTGAAACTACGTAGACACAGACGTACGTCTAAGGTCGAAACGAAAAGGAAAACCAAACTGAATAGCAACGAACACAAAATGAGTTTGCTCGTGAACTAAAACATATACACTTGTTGTTGTTTTTGTTGTTGTTTTTCGTTTTTTTTTTTTCATAAATGCAATGAGTATTTTAGTTAAATTTTCTTGTTGATATTTAATTTTTGCTTTTCGTTGTCAATTGTTGTGTTGGCTGTGTTGCTGTTGCTGTTGCTGTGGCTGTAACTGTGTTGTTGTGGCGGATGTTTGATCGATTAAATGTTTTGAATTTGGGCTGGGTGACTGATTGATTGGCTGATTGATTGATTGATTGATTGATGGCCTGGATACTTGAAATGTACAAATATGGAGTTGTTGTTGTCGAGCAGCCATAGCATCGTTGGCCTTCCCACAGGGCGTATGAGTAATATGTGTTTTTTCGCTGACAATGATTATTGTGATTTGGGCTGGGTTTTAGGCCATGTTCTTGGTGGCTTTGTGTGAATGGCTCGTGTTAGGCTTGGTGTATGTGTGTCTGAGAGTGTGTCTCTCTAGTGTTTAGAATCAAAATCAAATTTCCAGCTACTCCTCCACACTGGGAATAAAAACGTTTGGCATGAATGGAAGCGCAAACAAAAAGTAAATTCTATAAATTTTTCAGGGTTGACTGCTTTTTTTGTTGGGCAGAAATTTCATTTTGATTTGGTGTTTATTTTGGTAACATAAATACTCGGTTGTTTGTTAGTTTTTTTGATATTTTGATATTTTAAGGTTTGTTGATCTTTCGGTTTTTTTTGGCTTAAAAATTATGATTGGTTTTTTATTTTTGTGGTAAGTAGTCTTATTGTAGTTGTTGGTTGTTGTAGTATTTTTTAATATATCTTTTTAGTTTAATCAGTTTTGTTTGATTAATTGGTTTGGTTGATTGAAAGAAAATTTGGTTTGTCTCACCTTCGCCCTTTTTCATTTTTTAATGTGCCCCCATATTTGGCTCTTGTTCCAATCAAGTCTATAATCTCAGGTATACAACTTGCAAAAATCGCCTGTTTACAGTATGAAAGATAATGATGACAGTGAAGTATTTTTGTTCTATTTTTCGTTTTGGATTGTTGTAGTTGTTGTTAAACTTAAATAAAAAGCATTACACAAATTTCGTATGACACACATAGAGAGTAACAGAGAGATAGAGAGAAATAGAGAGACAGAGAATAGGAGTCGCACGAAGGATCAACGGAGAAGGGGCACACAGATGGGGCTAGAAACAGAGATTGGGGAATGGGACAATAGACTCGAAGAAGGACCCCTAGAAGCACTATATGATGAAGGCATCGAATCGGTATCCTGCTGACGACACTCTTGTGTTTGCTGTTCCAGGACGCTTCCAGGATACGCTTCTCTATAATAAGTAGTATGTCTATTCGGAATCACCTTGGACCGTTGTCAAAACAAGGAAAACACACAAAGTAAAACACAGTAAATGAGATCAAAAATAAAACGGAAATTATGTAACATATTATCTTATTATTTTCATAAATCGATAAGCCGCTTCAACAACAGCGTTTGCAGCTAAGTTCTTATGGCTCTAATGGTTTCTTGGGGTTACGTGTTGTGTGGTTAAATAACGAGTTAACACATACAGATATCAACGAATTCAAACTCTATGGTGTGTGTGGAGAAACTTAACCCTAGTACAGTGGTGGTAATTCGGTGCCAAGTACACACACGCACACACAGCGACCGGAAGTCGGCTATCGACTTCCGCTTCTCTCTTTTTAACAGTGCCTCGAATCTACGCTACCAAACTCGATGGTTTGTGTGTGTGCTGGTTTATCTAGGAAACTAAACTAAACCGCAGGTGTAATATGTGTATGTGTGTGTATGTGTTTTGGGGCAGGATTCAGTTCGGTTCGATTTGGGATAGAGTAACAAGTAACGAGTACAAATAATGTGAAGACATGATGCTGATACTGAATACGATATTATAAGGGATACTGCAACTCTTTACTGATCACAAGTATACAAATATCAATGCTCCTCTAAGTTATGATCATCGTAAACAAAAAAAAAAACATTTTTTGGCGCTGGATGGCGCCGGTTTCGTACTGCTTTCGTTTCGCATTTATTTTCTGTAAGTTTTAGTTTTAGTTTTTTTTTAGTAATACTTTTTTTTTTCTATGCGTGGCTGCGGCATACAAAGTGGGTGCAAGCAAATTAACGACTTTGAAATAGAGATGATTAGTTTGATTAGGTAAGGGGTAAAGTGTGGTATTAGTTTCGTATTGGTATGGTAAGTAATTACAAGTAAATTCGATATAGTATGTTGGATAAATTGAAATTGCAAAAATCGTAACTACTGCAACTTTATTTATGTATGTATCGCATATAGAAACAATTGGAAAAAGGAAACCAAACAATATGGAAAATCGTATCTGGAAATCAAGACTCTATAAGAGGAAAACTAAAGCAGCAACTGGGTGTTAGTGTGTGTTTTTCAAACGGAAAATTAAGAAAAAGGTGGAAAATGTACAAACGAACAAACAAACAACTCAACGATAATGCATTTCGGTAACTCAGGAAGAGAAGCCATTAAAGGAATATACGAACAAGTTCATACACATATGTAGATTGGTTCAGCGCTAGTTTCGGAGCTTCAACAGTTCGAACTCAAAAAATCAATGACGCAGCTGAAGTTGCATAAAAACACGCAAATAGAGTGGCTCTGGTCTAGATACGGTAATAATCAAAAATCAAATTTAAAAAAATTAGAAACGGAACGCAAACGGAAACGGAAACAAAAGACGAAAGAGCTCAACTTAATAAATTACACAGCGGCGAGTCTCTAGCTCTTTTCAACTCTTTTCTCCTTCTCGATCGACTGGCTGAGGAGGGGAACACCTTCTTCAAATACTTCTGTAAATTGTCTTCTCCAAAATATATATATACATATAGATTGTGTCGGGTGGTGATCGTATTATTGAGAGTGAATAGCTTCGACTTCGAAATGTGCATGCTTTTAACAAATGAGAAAATCCCTCTGGGAGAGGAAAAGTTCCAATTAAATAGTAGTTAGTCTCAGGTAAAAGATACATTTTAATAGTAGTGAGAGGGCCCAGAGATTCCCAAAAGTGTAGCACACAAATGAACAGGAAACTAAATATAAAACAAACATGGCATATCTGTTCGTTCGTTTCTCTTTTTTAAAAATGTTTGAAGCAGTTGATGGTTTCAACAATTATTTTCTCTAAAAACAAGCCTAGTGAAACGCACGCAAAAATGAAGCAATATAGTTTTTGTAGACAATGAGTGTATAGTAGAGTGTGTGTGGGTGTGTGAAAGTAACGACAACGAGAATTACAGAAGGATTTGACAAGTAAATTACATTATATTAATATATATTCTCCTCTGCGGAATCATTTCAAAACGTTCGTACATTTTTTTTTGTGTAATTCTTGCAATGACTCTTTATGTGTTTCCTTTTTGGTTTTTGTTGATTAACTAAATACAGACACATGCCGCCAAGAAACCAATGCCTTCAAGTCCTAATTATTTTTCCATTTAATTTTTAAGATTTCTTTAGCTTAGCTTTTTATGAAAATAACAAAACAAAGTAAAATATTTAATAAGAACCCTGATTTTGAACAGAGTTTCGCATTATTTTTATGCAATTCCAGGTGACGCCGAAAAAAATGCTCAAGAATAAAGGGTGGAAAATAATGAAAACGAAATAGGAAATTAAAATAAAACTTAAGCTGTTCGTTGACTGAAGTTTAGTAAAGAAAATTTTGGCAATAGAAAGAGAATTCAAGATTCTTCGATTGCTGCGATTGCGGTGTTGGTTTTTTTTTTGTAGTAGGTATTTGTTTGCTTTTATAATCATTATCTTGTTTATCTTGATATTGGGTTGTGTTGTATATATATAGTTTTTGATCTTATATATTTCTCTCTTAGCGGTACAGCCAGCAACGTGTTCGTGTACCTTTTTCTAGGATCCTTGCTATATGTTCCACCATATTTGCTTCTTTGGGCAGCCAGTTCAGTGATTTCTGGTATCCAACTAGCGAAAACGGCCTAAATTCAACAACACACATACACATTTAGATTGATTGAGAGGTGCCAAAGAGGGTTCAGTTCGGTTGTTTCAGTATTTCTGTATTGGTTTTCATTTCAGTTAAATGTTAATTTTTTTCTGTTGTTGAGCTAACAAAGTTATATTTTGCTGTGTGTATGTTTCGGGTATGTGTGTGTGTGTTTTTATTTTTTTTTTTTTTTGAAAAGAAATGGACAAAAATATTATGCGTACAATTGTTGAAGAACAAAATCAACGACAACGTTGACAATTCGCTGACGACGCAGAACAGTGCAGAGTGGAGACCGCTCGACCCGTCATAGAAGTCACACTCGCACTCAGGCATTCATTCACATCGCATTCGCTCCTTATTTACACGGACATTCGAATACTCACAGACTCACTGACTCACTCACCCATTCACACAGATACTTTACGGCTAGTTATACATTACTTTACAAAATCGCTTTGCCAATATGTAGTTCGCATTATGTCAACGGCATCTATTTACTGTACTCTTACTTGATACATCTAATAATAATTTACAATTGTAGTTTACAATACACGACAGTGCTGGGGCCTAGACAGAGACAGGATTTACGTAGTAAGATCGGCGTTAGACTCATCCCGGGAGTCACAGTGCGCTAGAGATTAGTAAATACGCTATGAAGGATATCGTACTTTGTACAATCCTAGGTTACTATGCATTTTTTGGGGGTTTAGTTTGACTTGCTGATTCTTCGGATTCAATAAGTTGAAAAGGATGATGAAAAGCACAACTTCGGTCTTAGCCGAATTTACAAGGCATTTCCTCGCCAGTCTTCCCTTGCAAATCATAAGAGGGAGTCCTGGGGAAAGGCCTTCTGGGTGAACTTTGTCTTATTTAAGTATTTATAAATGGATCAGCGAGACTCTGACAAATGTGTTTTGAATTTAAGAGGAATAAAAAAGGGAGTTATGAATCGAAAAATACATATTGAAAATATGTGGCTGGAGTTTGCTTTCCTTAAAAAAATATATATAAAATATATTACTATGACTTTGGATAAATTAATTATATTACTTTTAATTTTCAATGCGTGACCGATGCTATTTTTGGTGGGACATGTGTGTTTGTAAATGTTTTTAAGTGGGGCTCGGGGGGACTCTATAAAACTTTGTGTGTGGGATGTGTTACAACAATGCGCCTAAATAGTTTGCACAAATGCTTTAAGATATCGAAATAAATATATATAAACCTTGAAACTATTGCAAATTGATAAACGCATATCTGGTATCATAACTCTGGTGTTAATACGAAACGTTTAAAGCATGGCAAAGTATAAAGAGTTAAACGATAATAATATCTTGAGTCCGAACGTGTATTCTGGATCCAAAATTCAAAAGTAAAATGAGCGAAAAAATATATGAACTCACGCTTGGCTACTAAGTTATTTATATGATGGACATGGCCAAGTTCAATAAAAGTGTTTAACGTAACGAAATAAATCAGGGAAAACAACGCAAATACATCAGAAAATAAACAAATTAAACTGGAAAACCTAAGTGAATGGGGACATTAAAATGTTTAATGACTGGAACAAATAGATTAGTGTATGTTTTCGAATCTTCTGAGTTGTCTGCTGACAAAAAAATAAACAAAAGGAATATAAAACTTAAGAAATAAACAAAGTACAAATCGTTGTTACAAAATTGTACTTTACTTTTATTACTTGCTTGATGATTAATCAAATGTTGTCATATCTGTTTTGGTTTTGGTTTTCTTTTTTTTTCAAATACTTATTTATCAAGGAACAAAATAGTTAAAAAACGGACGACTTTAGAGTCGGCTGAACTACTTTTTGATGCGGGTAAGTCAACTGTATATATATGCGAGTCATAGAGAGATACAATGAAATTAGGGAAACAAAGTGAAAGGGTAACAGACTAGTTATCGACTTTTAATTTTATATTTCAATTCATCTAATTGGAACTTTGGATAACCCTAAAAGGGATCCAAGATACTACCAGTATTCTAGGAATATGTGTGTTCTTTACAAAGGTTTTCTTTTGTTGTCCAAGTAAGACCTATTCTCTTCCTCAACAGATAATAGTTCCTCACTAACTGACTATGCTCGTTGGTATTTTATTTTCATTTCATAAGTTATACTTTTAGGTTTATTGCAATTTATAACATTTTGTGGATTATTTTTTAAGAATGTAGCTTGGTGTTTTTTTTTCACATCAAATGCGATTATGTATATATATTTTTTTTTTGGGTTTATTATGGTTTTGTATAGACTACCTCTTTCCGTGTTCTCTTTTCAGTTCACCGCCATACTTATTGCCACTACCGACGAGTTCAATTATCTCCGGTATACTGCTGGCAAACATTGCCTAAAATATTCCATCATACACGAGATTAACACAAAAATCAATTCAGCAAAAATATATTTGTACGGGCTTAGAGAGATATAAGTTTTTGGTGATTGTGTCTTAGGCTTAGTCTAGTTGTTAGCATTATGTATCGCAAACAAAAAAAAATATCGCTCTTTAATGGGTACGAAGTCAGGGCGGGACATTCACACCCAAAGGAGTAGCTAAACCTATCGATCCTTTGGTTTTGGTTACATAAATATGCGGCAGCCAGCATTAAAGCATGCAGAACATTAACTCTGGATATAACAAGTACTATTATATAGTATTTGGGTAAGGCTTTCCTGGTCTACACCGAAATATCATATATTGTATATCCCTGCGGGGGGCCCTGACTCTTGTGTGTTGTGGGTATTTCTGGTGTTCGGTGTTCTACAAATCTTCCATTACAAAAACCAAAGCAAATCGAAAGTTTCAACTGAAAAGTGAAGTAAGGTAACTGCATGCATAAGTATCGAGATTATCGGATGGGCTGCGTGAACGGATGAATCGAGGGCCGCAGGCTGCTGTCGGCCCCCGTGTATATATAGTATCGTATCTGGCGGATATCGCCGTCGATATGTGGACGTGTGAATGTGTGTGTTTGTGTTTTTGGGGTATAAGAGTAATAGTAAAGAAAACGCGTTAAGCTTGGGTGATGAGTTAAGCTAACGAAACTTTTTTTTGGGAGTAGGATAAACGCAAATACGAAACGCGGCCGCAAAGGCCTCAAATAAAGTAGTTTCATAATTCAAAACTTGTGCAGCGGTATTAAGTCGTTCTATGTATTTACATAAACGTGGCATGTACATAGTATAAATGCAATTAACAAATGTATTTTCAGAATTAAGTCTATTGTTACGTAAGAGAGAGAGAGAGAGAGGGGTCAAGGGGCAACGGGGGTCAACGCATGGTTACTCTATAATTTTACGTCTAAGAGATTGAGTTCGAATTCAGTATCGAGTATTGAGTATATAGAGTATTCTATCGTCTAGTACATGGATACTGGTACTGGTATCGCTCTGGCTACTCTGGGCTACTATTATTCTGAGCACAATTGTACTTGCACTTGTACTGGACTAGTAAGTAGATTAGGCGGCAAGGCAACCAAAACTTAAATCATTCACACACTTTTCAGCACTTCAGCACTTGCAACCCCGCTGTGGCTTGGCCTCAATGGGCATCGAGGCGGACAGAGATGGAGAGAGAGAAAACATTGGCTACATCTGTATAATATATATATATAGTATATATACTTGGTTAAAACTAAAACAGGGCTAAGACTTATGTGTATTTCTTTTTTTTTTTTGGGTTTATTTTGTTAAATTTTTTTTAAATTTTTTATTTGGCTTTGCGTTGCGAACTTACCAAGCCGACGAGCAGAAAGAACACGAGAAATGTTCTTCCCAGGACAGTCTCACAGTAAACGTCACCATATCCTACCGTTGACATGGTCACAATTAGGAAATAGACACAGGTCCAATACGATAAACGATGAGCATTATTAAAATCCAGCGGATCGCCAGAGTTCTCCAGCTAAATTTTAAGTAAATGCAAATGCAATTTTATCAGTCGCCTCAGCGATCGGGTCATCTATTTGGACACTTTGTAAACATATCCTGGCACATATACTATATCCAAAAATATATATATGTGTACAGATATAGTGTGTGGGAGGGGGCATCGGGCGTGCCCACAGGCGGTCTCTGTGACAGAGTGCAACGTGGCGTATACGTAATATTTCGAAACTGGCTCTCTTGCACGCGCTGCCATACTGCCACAAAGCCACTCACCCACGAAGGCACAGCCGATCCCGATTAGTGGGTGTGTGTATAGTGTGTTGTGTGTGTGTTTCTACATACCAGATGTATAATGCCCGCTGCTGTTAACCACACGGATATAAAAATTGATACTAGTTGAGCCAAGCGTATGGAGCTCGATGTTTTTAGTACGTTTAAATATTGTAAAATATCTGGAACAGTCATGAGACGTAGCGCTCGAAGAAATCGAAGACCTGTTCACAATAATACACACTCAATGTAATCAAAAATGCACACACGCCGGATGTCTAATGTAGAGTAAGGCACATTGCATGCATACAAATCGATCAGGACTCTTGTCTTAGCGTATGTGGGTGCGTGTTGTGTGTTGTGTTTGCGGGGAAAAAGGGGAGTCTTAGTTATCTGATTGCAGTCCAATCAATTGATCAACACCGATTTGTATGCATATAATTGGATTTTGTTTGGAATTTCATAATAGGATTAATTTAATAGGGATTTGTTTCGCTTACCGATCCATGTTCGATCTAAATATATTGATACGAAGGACGGGGGTATTGTAAAATAATCTACAAAACTGTACATTTCTAACATAAACCAAAGCTTATCGGACGCCGCTATGAACTGTAAGGAGATTGTCAGATTGAAAGAACGAAAGGAAAAACGAAAGATTGTTTAAGAATTTTCTCGTGTAAACCATAAATCATCGCTCCAAACCAATTGATTCAAATAATTCGTTAAATCAACTCAGTGTGTGCGTCTGTCTGTCTGGCAGTGTGCAACTTACTCGTATAAAAAAGTAAACCATAAAAAATATATTGAATGCGAGATCGATCTGTTGAGTAATGTTATTACTCCACTTTTGGCATCTTTCGACTTCTTCGCTAGATGCATCAACAAAGTATATAATGAGGGATGCGATGCTGAGTATAAATACGAGTACGACCTGGAAAATAAAGGGTAAAGAATATTATTTATTTATATTTTGTATTTGCAAGATGTGAATAAAAAACAAAGAAAATAAATGTTAAATCGAAACATCCCATCAATTAGAGGAAGCTATTTAATGGGTTTTCTTGCATATTCAAATATTTCCCAAACATACCTTTTATTGATTTTCCCCCATTGAAAATTCATGAAATATATACCCGAAATGTAGCAGCAGTTATTATGTTTAAAGGCCACGTGGAGTTCATTTCATAACTCATAAATTCATTGGCTGTTATGAAATAAACCCATGAACAATATACACAAGAACCACCCAATCGGAGCAGCTGCTACAATTCAATTCCATAAATCACGGCCTTGTCAGATGACAACCACATTCGAACGCTCCATTGAACTCGCAGCCTACCCACCCACCCCCGAAAACAGAAGGAAATAAATTGGAAAAAGGAAAAGGCCGCCAGCCGGAGAAAGGATAATCGGAAATTGTCCGAGAGAGAGAGAGAGAGAGAGAGAGAAAGAGGAAACCGCAGTAATGTGCATTTTTAATTGCACACTTTGGCAGAGACCACGGACCCCGGGACTCGAACTCGAACTCGGACCGGACTCTTGCCACGGATCATTTCCCTCGGCCGGACGGAAAACACGCGCGGCTGCTGGGCAATTAGCCGAGGCGCCCCGTTGATAAATCTGCGGCAATCATGAAAGTTTTACAAGGTAATTTTGGATGCGACCGACCGGCCATTGAAATGCACTAGCAGAGGGCGAGGATCCTGGGTGGGGGGAGCTGCTTAAATGTCAGGGCTGCTTGCCAACAAGCAACAACAGTTTAATGGCGGCCAATTGAGGTAGTTCAACTTCACTCTACTGCACTTAGACGCAGGTTTTATAAGTTGTTATAGAAATATTATATATAAACTTATAAAGGAATGATACATGTACTATGTACTATAAATTTATTTTGATTTAAAATATATATGTAATTAATATATTCGCTTACAGGATAAACTATGGTTTTTTATTATTCAAAAGCTATTTACAAGTTATGTGATTAACTCAATTCATAATTTAGTGTTATTTTAAATATTTGTATATATTTTTAACCCATAAATAAAATCCTAAGTATGCCTTATGCATCTTTCATAAATGAATTTCTGGTATATGCGAACTATTTTCACTATTATTTCGCTCTCAACTATATGCAAATATGTATCTAGTTATATGTATTTAATGCCAATGTAATTGCAAGAGCTGAGATGTGCTATCGTTTCGTAATTACTTGGATAATCGAAAGCGAAGAGCCCGAGAGGAGAACTAGAGAAAAACTAAATTTGGCACGGGAAAGGCACGCAAGCTATTTACTTAGGGCCATAAATTGAAATGTCTTGGCCCGGACCGGGCTGGTTACTCATTATTCTTGCTCTGCGGCCTTTTGTTGGCATGCAAATTACACACAGAACCCCCTTTCTCCCCTTTAGAAAGTTGTTAGTTGCGCAATAAAGTTTTTTGGGCAGCGGCGAAACTTTGCTAATATCAAAAGCCAGACAAGAATTTCCAAGTAAATTGCAAAGAGTTCACAACGTCGCTGGGATTGCGTATACGTCATGTGGTGTCAGGCAACTGACATTTTCATTAGCCGCCTTGATCCCCCACAAAACGAAGACGGGGGAGACCTAATGAAGCTCAATCTGACGTCATAGGTTGGGAGATAGTAAATGCAGACTCCTTCTCAATATGGCGACAACCTTTTCTGACGTCCTCACTTTTACTCTCTGCGGAAATTTCCGGCACACCGCCTGCCGCCAATAAAGTTGCTGGAAAGCGTGAAAACTGGGTCAATCACTCAGCGGAACAGCAGAGCAGCCAAGTACCAGAGTTTTTCTCGGTAAAAAAAGCACTTAAGCCCCGCTGCCACCAAATTGCATCAGCAAGCGAACTTGGGAATCTGGGTCACGAGGCGAGAAAACACGTGTCCCACTCATAACATTTTCAATTCGATTTGTTGGCCCCTCTTAAAGCAGCTCTGCAATGATTTGTTCTGGCCATAATGCTGCGAATAGGTCAATCAATCTGAGAGCCCGCAAAGCGGTCGTCAGTTTAATGGCCTCAACTGCACGGCAAGAAAATTAAAAGTTTTTTAAAATAGTAATTTGTTTTTATAGTTCTTGGAAAAACTACTTTTATTATCCAAGATGGTGGGAAAAATCTTTGAAAAGGTTAATTAATAAAGGAATTTAATCAAGTAACTTAAGCCACAAAAACTTTATTAATAAAACCATTTGAAACATTTACTAGTTAAGCAATTATATATATTTTTTATGTTACTAAACCAAGAACAAGTTCTATTTTCTATTTTTCCTGCAAGTGCAGCTGGGAAACACTTAAAAATCTAATTCCATTTCTTTCTGCTTCAGTTAAAATTTAAATAAATTTTTTTATGGGCAGATGGAAAAAGTCTTTCGCTGGGGCACTAACTCTGCCCAGCAGTTACATCTATGGCGTGACCAAGTGCAATCGGATGTGGGCGTTGTGGCCATAAGTGCTGGCTTTAAGCCGTTGCAACCGACTTCCGCATTGGAGTCGCGTCGCGCGGATTCCAAAGCCAATTAGTGCCGGCAGCAGCATGGCTTTAATCCGCTTAGAGTTACAGATATGTAGATAGTTCAATGAAATCAAAACGGCAGGCAGCAGAGGGAAATCAAATGATAAACCAGAGAGTGCCATTGCCAGTGAAAGTGAAAATAAAAGTAGACCAACAAACCAAAAAATTGTGTAATATCCAAATGGCAAAGCCATTTATTTTTCCAACCACAACAACAACCAGGATAAACAATACAAAGGCAAAGGCCCAGCTATAGGACACGAAAAGGGGCGCCGCACGAAAGGGCCAAAAGGACTTGCCAAAACAGCTGCAGCCCACCAAAAGGCAACTCAACGCTGTCTGCCAAACAGCGGAGCCAATTGGCTGCCAAAGCCTGGCGCAGGACTACAAATATAGAAGGCACAAAAACCAGCTATGTAGTAGCTACTCTAGGCCTGGTGGTAATAAACATTCACAATCTCCCCGCCGAGGGTGAAAGTGGAAATGGAAATAGGACTCGAAGTGGGATGGGATGGGGTAGGTGACGGGGAATGGGAATATGGATGTGCGCGCTGTTCCATCGATTTTCCTGCTGGTGGCATTTCCTTTTAAGCGGCTGCTATCCTGGCATTTACCATATTATTTACTGTTATTTGTTGTGGTTCCTTTGCCACATACACACGCCCCAAACATATGCATACATCATTTCTTGGATCTCTTTTTCCATTATTAGCTCCAAGCAGCCGGAGCAGAGGGAGGAAACTATCGATAAATGTGCCTGCCAGACGCAGGGACCCATGCGGCGAGGGAGTGTCATGAACATGGCAATAGTCCTGCTCGACCGCTGTGCAATTGTTCGCCTGCCATTGTCCCTGTGACAAGGAGGCAGCCGCATTCAAAGGGGATCGGGATAGTGCGTGGTCCAAGGCTGGACGCTCTACACATTTGACCCCTTACAATCGGCCAAAGCCTGTCGCACTGCGGGACAGAGGCGGTGTGTCCTTGACTGCCGAAGATTGCTTTTTTGCCTTGGCCTACAAGCTGGCAATCAAACTTGTAGTTATAGCCCAGGATTACTGCACATAGAGTTGAAAATAGAAGGTTTTAGTAAAGAAAGCTAATGTTTCTAGAATGTGAAAGTAATTTCATATAAAAATGTATTTATGTTTCCAATAGAAAAGCTTAAATTAATACATTTTATTTATAGAATCCTAAACAAAACAAAACAAATTAAGATAACCTTTAAGATTTTAGTCGAATCCTAAAATCAATTAATTCTTTAATAATCTTTATAATGATCTTTATAACTACCTCTTTCACTCTCATATGAAAACCAAATCTAGCTTGTTTCTCTCTGTGCACTTGCTATCCAAGTTATTTGCGACGCATCACCAGAGGATTTACATGTTTGTGAATAGATTTCCACATGAACTTTTTCCCAGACAAATGCAAATATCAAGACGATAAGCTCCCCTCCAAAGTGTCGGCAACTTCAAATCAAGAAATGCTTATCGATGGCATTACCCGAAATGCCCCTATAACACCCACTAAATAGGCACCGAGCTCGCTTGAGTAATTAACTAACTCGCAGTAATGGATGGGCAGCGGTACACCATGACGTATGCGTAATATTTGGACAAACCACTGATTTCAATCGGTCTTGGTGCCCATTGAAGTTAATTCCTCCTCCGCTGGCAGAGTGTAATGGAAAAGACCACCCACTCCGCTCAGTCAATTTGTGCTCATGTATTTATTGTACATGGAAATGGCACATTTACTTTGCTGCTTCCGCTGTTGACACGAAATGGCAGCCCGAATTCAGCAATCGCAAACAAATTGTACACGCAAGTGGGAGCACAAAAACATGGCTCGAAACTTGGCCAAATGCAAAATGCCAAGGCATTGTCCTGGCACTCTTGGGTGAACTTTCCCAGCTGCAGCCAGGGACAAGGACATCCTGTTGGACTATGACTAGCAATAATTAAAGCAGATCTTTGAATAATTTATTGGACATAGCAGACACTTGAAGAAATTATATAATAGGTTCGCAAAGATTAAATAAGAAATAATATTAACTTTTGATTTGGCAAAAATCGTATTGTTTTCCATATAAAACACTTTAAACTTTTAAAAAATCACAATCATAAATCACTGTTTTACGAACCCCATTTTATATTATACAAAACAAGTCAAATCTTCACAATTTTTTCGAGTGCTTTAATGCTGCCATATGCGCAGCCAAAGTAACCCAGTGAACCCAACAAAAGAAATTCATAAATGATGGATGGCTAAATGGTAAATAGTAAATGGCTAGAGGCGAATGGCCAATGGCCAATGGGTACTTACCAAAATTCGACCAGTTGTTGTTTGACCCGAGATAAGCTCCCCAGCCCAGTCTTTCGCTTCTGTCATAAAGGTTCCCTCGAACTCCTGTTTGTTGCGGGAGGCCTTCTGCTCCTTCTGCTTGGGATCGTTGGGCCCCAGATCCGGCTCCTTGCGGCAGCAGATGAAGGCGAAGGCGCGCCATAGCAGCACCACGAGCAGGCCAGCAAGGAATGTAAAGATGCTGGACAGGAGAAAGCACCAGTACTTGCGCACCTTGAGACAATCATCGGCGTCGAATGGTGAATCTGTTGGATCGTCGGCCAATGATTCGACAGTGCTTTGATCACACCCCGACATCCCCTGGAATAGATCAGGACACAAGGTAACCAATTAGCTTTTGGTATTTGGCAATTTGTTAACCGAACTTGGCATAAATCAATACGAGAAATACAAATAACTGGCGGAAACAATGTTTACGTCATACACTTGACATTTAGGATCGACGGAATGCCTTTTTCTATGTATCATATATGTATATACGGTGGCACACTCGCTGGCTACACAAAAAAATATATAGATACTATATGGTGTATAGCATATATTTCTCATCTTGGCGACGCTGGCAAATGTAAACAAAAATTGTGCCCGGCCAAGGGTGCCACTATGAAGTCTTAGCGCAAAATGAGTTCATAAATAAAAGTCTTAAGTTTATTTAGCCGCAAAAGTTGTTATTTCTACACAGAAAAAAGGAATTCAAATGACTTGAATGCATTTTTATTTATAAATTTGAATTATGTAAAGGGTAAACAGTGATTTTCTAAATATATCTTATGCATTTAACTTAATCTTAAATAAAACGAAGGGAGAAATTGCAAGGTAAAATTGTTTAGTTTTAAAATACATAGACTAATTGTCATATAAATATATATTAAATATCACTTCAAGTCTTTTATAGTGTAAATAATTAATTTCATTGCAGTTTTTCCCACAATATCGTATAGATTTTAGACTATATTTTCATTAGATACTAAATGCATCCTCCTTACATTTGTCAATGTGCTGCTGAAATTTGTGCCGATCAAATCGCTCGACATTTTCGCTGTTTACATTGCGCCACTGACACACACACACAAAACGTCGTCGAATTAATATAAATAATATTCACTTGATGGGATTGGATATTCAAGTGCAGGCGAATAGGACAGAAATCCGAAAGCTAAACACTGAAACGGCAAAAGCCAAGTGCCAAGAGCCTCACAATGCGAAACGGAACGAAAACTTGGCCCGCCTTTTATAAATAGCATCAAACAAATCTGTTATTTTTAAAGTGATCTCCTCCGCGGACACACGCACAGCGACAACGGTGGCGACGACAAAAATTCTCATAACACCGGCCAAAGGCCATCTACACTGGGCATGGGCCTGGTTCCGATCTATATCTATTGCCGATCACTGGCCACTCAAGGTGCTATTGTCGCCTGCATTCACTGGGGACTTGTGGAACTCGAATTGGGGACCATTCACAGCCGGAAAGGCCAACGCACTCGGTGAATCACTGCACACACGCATGTGTGTTTGCAATTTGCACGGATATGGATATGGGTACACGGGCACGGATACGGGTGTGGGAGCGGAATGGGGCACGGGCAACGGACCCCCGGTATATATGGATACCGAATATATTATTCTATAATGGTGGATGTCACACACGACGCGGCCAGGCGGGCACGCACGCGATCCGGAATCGAGCTGAGTGAAAAAGGAGGCACCGAGCGAACCGCACAACTGGCGTCCACCAACTGAACGGGCCGTTTTCCAATTGCCCCACCGACGACAACGACGATACGCGGGCTCTTGGCGCTTCTATCTATATCTCCTGCCGGGGCCCCGACTCGCTCGTTCTCTCTCTGCCCAGCTCACCCACTCTCCGGGCCGCTCGCCATGACTCCCGCTCTCCGGCGGATTACAGATTGCGGCTCGGAGGCCTCTTCGGCTGACCGCCAAAAGTGTCAGGGCAGGCGACAAACTTGAATTTAATTAAAAGGCAACGCGAAGACAAAGAAAATTGAATAGAGTATTGGAATAAAGAGGATATATACCCTAACTTCAGGGTTATGACAGATGCCAAAAGCTGCCAGGATATTAAGGATTTTAGAAGCTATTGAATTTGTTGAACAAAATATGAGTTGCTTTTCGTGTGCAATTATAAACATCGAAAATAAAATCTCTATGCTATGCTTTAGTTATAGATTTTTCTACATATTTTAACATACTTTTTAAAAACTTTTTCAGTACATTTCAAAAGGGATTTTAATGAACTTTAACAAAAAAAAACAATTTAAATGTTTATTAGGATTATTTTCTGACAATTTTCTCATAGATTTTAAATAAGATCTTAAAGAATTCGTTTAAAAACTGACTAAGAGGAAGTTATAAATTTGTTTATGAAATGTTAAATTAGATTTCAATTTTACACACAACATAAAATTGTTAATGAAAACTATATTTAAGGTTTAATAATTTCAAATTATGTGCTTAGATAAATTGCATATAGTCAAAGCTTATACCTAAATAATAATTTAATTAATAACTTTTGGTAAATTTCCCCATATTACTAGGCTGTTCAGGATAATTCCCATTTCGGAAGTACCCTTAGCAAGGGCACCCAGCATATTAAAGAACTTTTTGCACGTATGTGTGTGTGTTGCCAACAATGAATTATTGTTACAACAAGAAAAACAACGGCAGGCCGAATATAAATAAATAAATTATGAGTTCGCTTCTATACATTTTTGTTTTGTCTCTCGTTTTGTGCCGTGCGCCTATACACACACTTTTTGCATTCCTTTTTTGTGTGACCCCACGGTCCCCGGGCAACACTCGCCCCGGAATGGAGGGGATTGGGACTAGGATTGGGGTTGGGGTTGGGGTTGCTGGGTGCCTGTTAGTGGGCGGGAAGGTGGAAGGTTAACGGTTACTGCTACAGTTAACTCGGGCGAGTCACGCCATGCCGCCGCCAGTTAGCTGTCGTTTCATAATTTACGCGCTTTGTTTGCTATTTCCTGCGGGGGCAGCCGTGGTAACAAGTTGGCCCAGTTTGTTTGCACATGCCACTATTTCCACTAGCCATAATTGCTCATCATCCCTTGGCCCTCGCATCACGTCGGCATCCCCTCCTCCTCCCCATTAACCTCAGCCTCATCTCCAACCCATCATCCTCAACATCATCATTATAAGCCAACGGCGTGCACTTTATTTATAGTTTTCATTTCAGTTTCTTTTTTTCTCTGGGGTTTTTTTTCAATGCTTCGACGGTTAGGTTCTCCGCTTCATTGCATTTACGCAATTAAAAATAGCGAAGAAGAGAAAAATTGTTATTCAATTAAATTTTGTTGACTATTTTTAAGCAGGATTCACCTTGAATTTATGGGCTGCCATGGCGGATGCGCAATATTTAAAATGTTAAAAGTTTAAAGGTTTTTGTTTGTTTAAAAGGCTTTAGTATAAAATAAATATAAAACTAATTAGTAAATATACAAATGTGCATTTTGAAAACTACTTTCGATTTCATTGCACCTGAGGGCCAATGGGGCGTATACGTAACATTTTCGAAATGGAAAAGAATAGAATATGCCAAAAATATGAAAAGGTTTTTAAATTGAAATTTAAAAGTTAAAAAATAAATGTACATTCCTACAATGTCTTCAAAAATTACAAACTCTTTAAGAATAATGTATTTGCATTATTCTAATAATCTAATCTAATAATCATTAGGTCAATTATGTTTACACAACCAACCCATAATTTGTTATTGGAAACGGCAAAGTCAATACATTAACAATATTGGTAAGAATTTTAAAGTGGCATCGCGTTTCAATCGAATAAACACATGGGCACGTTTCCTTAAAATTACACTGGTCTTGCCTGTTTGTGTTTTTGGATTAATTTTCCAGCGCTTTCATCGATCCAAGCGAAAATGCAGTTGCCGACGTTAAATTGAATGAATTATTTATAACCTGGCACCGAACCCCGAGACTCCGGGTCTCATGGATGGCTATTATTCGACCAAGTCGCCTTAGCTGGCCCAAAGATACTACTGGGCCAAGTCAGCAGGGACAGGCGACTAATGAATGCGGGTGGTAGCGATAGCGAAAGATATAAATTATGCCGCCAGGCCGATTTCGCTGTCATTCCGGCTGGATCAGGTTGGGAGGTCGTGGCGGACACCAATCTAACGGATGAAGTCACACGGCGGCACAGACAGTGGCTTGATAATAATTTACATTGCGAACTATCGATTTTGGGGGCGTGGGCGAGCCCCTGACCAGCCCTATCTTGACGCATGTCCGTCAAAGCGAAACGCTCGAGCAGAACAAGACACAGAAACGGAGACGGAGAGCTGACAACTGACGAAGCTGACAAATACCCTTCGACTTTTTGAGCAATTTATGGCCAGCACTTGGCCCGCTGATTGGGCCCGTTGATTGCCGGCTGGCTGCCCCCACCATTCCCAACCGTTGGACACTGGCCAAGGCCAGAGGGCTTAGGCTGCACTTGGTCGGTGGTCAGTAGTGAGTGAGTGCCGTGTCCAATAGTCGGTGTCGGTGTGCCACATTCTTAAAGGTCACGCGAGCCACCACTGCGAAGGGGTGAACTGCTGGATGAATGAAGGGGCGCCAAGTGATGGAAATCCCATTTATTAAATGAAGCGAAACGAATTCGAAATGAATAGTAAAAAGGGCTATGAGGGGGGCAGTATAAACCGCAGGAAAGTTATATGGTATATATTTATATATTGTATATATTGTTCAAGAGGAGTGATATATAAATAAATAAATAAACTTTCAACTTTTCGATGAGTAATGTAGATAAAGTAAGACTATCTTTGCTTTATAAAAATTGAGGAAGCTTAATAGGGGGAATCACATTTATTCTTGTTAGAATTTTTAGTTTTTTGTTAGAATCATTAGAGTTTGTATGGGTTATTATGTATGTAAGAGAAAAACTAACTAATATAAAAGCTAAAGAGACTATTTGTTATTAATAAATAAATGTATACCAAGAGTACTTAATATTATGTAATAATTTCCAAGTAAAACTAATTAATAAAGCTGATTAATCATTATAAAGAGCTATTAAAGAGAGCAGGCCTAGTAATAAAAATAATTTAATAGATATTTAGTATAAAATTATTTTACTGCCTTTATTTTCTGAGACATTTATTGACAACTAGTTCATTGGTTGAAAAGAACACTGCAATATGTTCATGAGCTTGTTATAGGACTAATCCGAAGATCATTGAAATGAGTTCTAAATTCACAACAAATTGATAAGGACAGGGGCCAAGAGCCAGCAAGAAAGATCATTGAAAATGTATTTTATATATGCAAAATAAGGTGATAAGGTTTACTCATTAGCTTGCTTGATGGTTTGATTGATTGATTGACAGACGAGCTGTTGATATGAGCCCCTTGGGAAAACCACTAAACGTGAGCGTGAGTTCTACGAACTGATTGCCTCTTCGCAAGCTCGGCGTATTTACCAGTATTTTTGGGATTCACGTAAGACATCAAGGGCTTTACCTTTGGCATGATGGGCGGATAGAACGGTGGCAGTTCGTGACAATTCGGACACCAGCTGGCCATGTTGGATGGATCGTTCTTCCGATGGGAGGACCCAGTGTAGTTGTTGGCGATGGACTCTTTGTGGTTGTCGCGGTTGTTGTGGAAGTTGTGATTGATTTCCGCCGGCTATCCGTTTTCATATTCGCTTTCCTTACGGAAAAGTGTGTGTGTTTGTGATTCGGTTCGGATTGGTGTTGTGGCAATCGGGCTTGGTGGATGTACATATGTGCAAACTACTGGCGGGCGGAGGACTACTCACCTAGTACTGGCTAAACCACCGAGGCAGGGCTCCAGGGCTGCCAACATTCACACGCTCAAATCGCACATCAATGTGTAGACGATTTGTGGTTGTTGCTGCAGCTGCTGTTGCACGTGGCAGGGGAAATTCTTCTGGCTTGCGTTTTCCTTAGTTGCTGTTCGGGGCTTTTTCTGGTTATTTCATAGCTGCTTCTCGAATTTCAAAGCTCACTTGCATGGTGTTTATATCAGTTAGACGTTATCAGTTTCATTGTGCGTTTGGATTGTGTTTTGTTTGCTCGTTTCTTTGTAATTTTGATCGATTGTTTTGCTTTCGAATTTGAATTTGAATTTGAATTTGTAGTTAAGATTGTATTTGTATTTCAACTTAATCAGATTAGAAATTCCGTTTAGTCACACTGCTCCTCATGTTTCCTTCAAAATTTCTCGAATGTGTTAAGCTGCAAGAGATTTATTTGTGGTTTCGAGCGATATATTAAATATTATTTAAATTGGCTTCGCACCGGCGACCGGCAGGGGTAATTAATTATATATGTATATATATATTTTTTAGTTATGCCGCTGTCATCATTATTTTCATTTTAATTTCTTTACGACCGCCGACATTTGTCAATGTTATTAAATGTTTTAGAAATATGTACTTATATATTTGTATTTTGTCTTGGAACTGCTGCCGCTGCTTTGGGTTTGTTATTTACAATTTTCAACGAATGTGTCTTCACATTCAAATAAATAAAACTATTAGGTATTTAATTTTATTCTACTTTTTCTCGTTCCTTTTTCTACAAAAAAAAAAATACGTCAGGAAAAACAAGGCGGTCAAGTAAATAAATAAATAAAGACGCGAAGCAAACTTCAAAGCAAAATCAGCAGTTGAGAAGCCCAGCTCTTTCCCTGCCTCTGCCTCTCTGAGCCTTTCTCTCTCTCCCAATTCTCAGTTCTCGCTGGCTCTGAGAATTCTCTCGCATTTTCTGGCTGCGGGTAGGCTTCTGCGCTTTAGAATGATTCCGAAAATGGTCGAGGGGGAAAAGCTTTTTCTTAGCCAGCAAACGTCGCACACGGATTTTTGTTAAGCATACGCAATGTGGAACCAAATCCTATAAAATTTTAAAATATTGCTTCTCATATTTCATGCCCGACTACAATTTACTCTGAAGTTCTAAAAAACTTTGCCTTGGAAACAACAATCTTTATGGGGGATATAACTTAATGCTCGTTGACTATGCAAGTTAGCGGGGTTTTGCTGTCCTGGGGCTTCGTCCTTTTGCCTGCGGCATGTCGTTGAAACGGAAACACACTGCCCTAGTTTTTAGTTTTCCTTCGTGTCGTGTCGCACACACACATATACACCCACATAGGACATAGGTAAGGACCCAGCTCACACACACACACACACAGCCGCTAAGGACACAGGACTTAACAAGCTTCCTAATGCGACTGCAAACAATGGAAGCAGGACAAATGCCGAATGAAATCAAAGTTGCATTTCCATAATAAATAAGCGGGCGACACAATTTCCCGCAGCACGCTAACGAGCTGGACGAAGGACGAGGCAGGGAGGGGCAGCAGGGCCAGCGAGCGGCTCCGAAGGGGAAATGTAAACAGAACTCAGCTCTCGTCCTGGCCGCGCATTGAACTCGCCTGCCTGGGCTGCCAGTATAATGCCAGTGGATATTGGATGGCTTTGTAGGTATCTGCGTATCTACTCCTGGCCCACGCACACACACAAACACACTATAACGCATAGGGACACACGAAGGAACTCGGCCAGTGACTGACTGACACACATATACTCGTAACACACGAAGGCAGAGGCGGACAGCGAGTAGGAAGCAACAAAAATAACATTGACGATGACAGGGCAAGGGGGCCCCGAACGATACAAGTGTATCTCCGGCCAGGAACATCGACTTTATCATCGGGTCCCTTCGTTTTTGGGGGACTTGTGGTGTGGTGTGGTGTGAGCTCGTTTTGTGCGTTCGTTCGCATGTGAAACGAAAAACTGGCTCACTGTGCCGTATCTATGCGCATGTGTGTGTGTGTGTGTGTGTCTCGGTGTGTGTCACTATGTTGTATCCTTTAAATGAAAACCTGCAGCAGCATTTCCCTTAAACGCCTCAGAAAAGTCTCTTTAAAATGTTCATAGCCTACTTTCAGGCCTTGCATTTCATTTTGAAAAAGGCAACCTTTATTGCCACACTTTAATTATTCCACCACACACACACACAAGCATGCCTTGGACATGCCATTTTTTAATTGAATTTCCTGTGTGTATATGTGTCGTCGCACATTTTCACATTTTCTTTTCGTTCACTCAAGCCCGTCTTTAGCGGATACCGAATTTTCGCACAATTTCCACGATAATTGCCTGGACTTGGAGCGCTTAGCCGTTCATGTTTTTTCCCAATTTTGCAAACAATAATTGGCTGAGAACGCAGTTTGCAAAATTTTTCACTTTCCTGCCTCTATGTCTGTGTGGGTGTGTGTATTATAAAGGCAGTTTTCCACACAAACACACACACACACACAAAACACTCAGTTAGGCCCAGACGCGACGCGCTCCGGCCAATGGAACCAACCTTTCTCGTCAGCAGCGTATACAATTCTGCGCCCTGTCGACTCCGACGACTTGCAACTCGGCGGCGACACCGATACGGATACGGATATGGTTGGCCCAAGCTCGCCGTTTGAGCTTTTTCGGAGTGTTGCGGTCCCGCGGTGCCACGGGCCACTGGACGACGCTGTGTTCGATTCATCAGAACTGGCGCCAAAACCCATTCACTATGAATGACTCTGGTTGGTGGTGTGCGTGTGTGTCAGCGGCACTTCCTTTGCTGTCGGCAGTGCATACGCGGCGTATGTGTAATATTCGTCAGGATTCACTTGAATGCCTTGAGGGGGGTAAACTTTAATAAAGTTCAACTTTTAAAATAATTACCTACAAATATATATTAATAAAAATTATAATAAATACAATAATTAGGATAGTTGTTACATTTTATTCATCATTTTTAAGAAATAGAGGTAAATACATGAATCGACGAAAATGCAATACTTCATATGATATTGGATCTTAACTCCTAATTAGTAAAGAAATCAAATAAAAGAATTTTATGGAAATGTTACCTGCTACGGCCTTGGCCTTATAAGCATTTTACACGATTTTAGAGAATGTCGTTTCCCCATATTCCATTTACCCCACCAAATGCCATTATCAGACTCCAATATGGTTTTACAATCGTAGTACTTTCCATTCAAATTGCTGAAAAAATTAAAATATATTTTAATTTAAAATTAAATTATATTTTTTTAATACTCTTACCAATCATTATTAATCCACCATCGAAGGGGTTCGGATGTCCTTGAATATAGAGATCGACCTACTTTATAAAACTCAAAATAATGGTCACACAAAAGTGCCTTTCCCCACAAGGAATTACCAGCATTTCCGGAGTATTGACCAACACTCTTCAATTCGTACATTTCTGCTGCGCTGCCAACAACGAAGTCATCATATCGAGCAAACGCAGTCGCATTATCAAAATCAACGAGTTCAATATACAATTCATGTCTTTGGTTTGTAGTCAACTTATGTAATTTTTCACAGCCTAGCCAGAATTCTCTACTTAGGTCACCAAAGCCTTGAAAATAATCTGACAGAGTACTATTAATGAAATTTACGCTTCCATCTATTCGCCGTTGTATAAGCATCCAACCAGGACCGGCTGATGGAAGATCCTCAAAAACTGCCGCAAAGCGACCGCCATCAGGAAGCTTTACATAATTAATTGAAGGCATTTTAGTACAGTTAAGGAAGACAAAGGAGTTATAATCACTGCTCTCAACTTTTAGAGTAAACGTAGAGAGTTTCGTATTCAATTTCTTTATCTGAGATGCATCCGCTTTAGCTTCAGATTCGAGCTTGGCGATCTGCTCATCATTTTTCTTGAGATTTCTTTCATATTTTTCAGTTGTCTCAAGAGATAACTTTATTTGGGATTCTAGGTTGGCGATGTGCTCGTCCTTTTCTTTTAGATTGATTTCGTATTTCTCCGTTTTATCTTCGAGCTCGGAGATTTTCTCATTTCTATTCTTAAGCTTACATTCCAACACCTCAATGTCTGCATTTAAATCCTCAATTAAAGTTTTATGCAGATCGCAATTAATTCTTTTTACGCTTTGGCCAGCGTTTTCTTTAATTACGTCGATTGATAATTTCAATGTTTTAATTACATCATCTTTGTCCTTGGTCCTTTCCTTTTCACTTGCTAAATTATCTTCAGCTTTTACCAACTTGGCAGACAGATCGTTGATTTTTATCTTATTCTGCTTAATAGTTCTCTTAAGAGTTTGGATAATGCGGTTTTTATCGCCATCTGCCTTACCCAGCAATTCCATATCCGAACTGCTACTTTCCTGGAATATAAATAAACAAATAATATACAAACACACATACATATATATATATACATAAGTCTTCATGATATTCAGATATATGTGCATACATACAAGTAATACATATCTAAAGTTTTTATCAGCACATTTGGCCCTCGCTTAAGCCGAACAATTTAGCACAAAATGTGCTTTCCATACTTTACAATTTGGTTCTTTCCCTTCCATCGCTTGTAAAGAAATTTTAAGCGAGGGCCAAGTGGCTTTACACTTACCGAGTTATTCTCAGTGTTGGAATCAAGAGCTGATCCTCCGGGCACTTGGGACAAATTGTTCATGTTGTCAACGGGCCGCATGGCGATTAATATGTGTTGCACGATTAGCTTGTACCTCAACTATGCGCTTTAAAGAATTAATTTGAAGATTACAAATAAATTGCGTAGTTTGGAGTTTGATGTGACCACCTATATGTTCCTCCGACAAAAACTCACACTTCCCGCGATCTAAGCTTTCAATAAGCATCTATTGATCGGTAATCGATAATTTGGCTGATTTCAAAAATTTCTCAAACCATAGAAGTAAACCATTATGCAAGAATATTTTTGAACTTAACTTAATTGAAATTTCTTAATATTTTATTTAAATTATTTAAGAGTAGCAATTCGGTGATTTATAAATTAACTTACAATAGTATCGATAAGCAAAACAACAAAGCCACTATCGATGATGAAAAAGCTTTATTATTTTGGTCTGACCGGCGTTGAGTTTTTCCCCAATCCCCGCAAGTCATCCTTACTCTGTTCCATAACAGGTCCGAGTCCGCTCCAGGATTTAGGACACACTTGAAGCAGCAGCGGGAACATGAAGACGGCTGTGCTGGGCGCCGGACTGAGCGGCCTATCCGCCGGCTACTATCTGTTGCGCCGTTTTGGCAAGCCGCTGACCATCTATGAGGCTTTACCGCGGGTCGGTGGCTGGGTGCGGTCGGAGAACCGCAAGGACGGCAACTTCATCTTCGAGAGCGGACCGCGAACCATCCGACCCGTGGGAGAGCCAGGAGCCAATACCTTAGAGCTTGTGGAGGAGCTCAAACTGACTGTGAAGCCCATCCCACGCAGTCATGTGGCTGCACGGAATCGGATGCTGTACGCGAAAGGGCAACTGTGTCTACTGCCCAACGGACCCAAGGGTCTCTTCGGTGTATTGCCTCCCTTCACCAAGCCGCTGTACAAGGCGTTGCTTCGGGATCTGTTCACCAAAAGCACACCGGCCAAGACGGGAGACGAGAGCATCTATAGCTTCGCGGAGCGCCGGTTTGGCAAGGAGATTGCCGACTACGCCATCAGCCCCATGATCTGCGGCATCTGTGCGGGGAACGCCCGTGAGATAAGCGTCCGCTTTTTAATGGAAGGGCTCTTTGAAAAGGAGCAGAAGTACGGTGGTGTCCTCAAGGGGACCCTCTTTGCCCTCTTCAAGAATAAGGCAAAGGACTCCAAGGAGGGTCTGTTTGCCCAAGGGCAGCCCAAACTGTATACCCAGGCACTGCAGGAGAAGTGGGCCATGTACGGGCTGCAGGGTGGACTGGAGATCCTACCACGCGCCATGCGAAAGTACCTGGTGGAGCGGGATGTTAACGTGCAGCTTAGCAACGAATGTCGCAGCCTCACGTTCAACAGCTCTGGCGCTCAAATGACCATCAAGGATGCGGACGTGCCCGTGGAGCATGTGGTCAGTGCCCTGCCAGCGCACAAGCTGGCGCCGCTGGTAAAGCATCAGCATCCCTCGCTGTGCGCCGAGCTCATGGAGATTCCCTACGTGGACGTTGTGGTGGTGAACTTGCAGTTCCAGGGCAACCTTCTTAAGCAGGATGGATTCGGTCTGCTGGTGCCGCCCATTGAAAAGCTGCCCATTCTGGGCGTCATCTTTGACAGCTGCTGCTTCGATATGGGCGGGAACACGGTGCTCACTGTGATGATGGGCGGCCACTGGTTCGACCAATGGTTCGGAGATCGTCCCAGCCAGAAGCAGATCCTCGACTTGGCCACAAGCCATGTACAGAAAATCCTGCAGATCAGCGAGGAGCCCAAATTCAGCCGTGTTCATACGCTGCACAAATGCATACCTCAGTACACGGTGGGCCACAAGCGGCGCGTGGAAAGCATCCGAAACTACATCAAGTTCTTTAAGTTGCCCTTGTCACTCTGCGGAGCCGCCTACGACGGTGTGGGCATCAACGACGTCATCCTGTCGGCCAGGCGGCAGGTGGAGGCAATGCCATAATGGAGAAAGCTGTGTCCTGTGCCTTTTTCCCACAATCCCATCAATTCCACATTAATTTTCTTTTGTTACTTGCGTTTTAATATTATAAATCTGTACATGTGAGTGGGCTTGATCCTTTGCTTACTTTCCGTGGCCACCTAAACAAGGGGGACTCTTCTCTGGCTCCTGCTCCGGTTCCCACTGCTTGGGCGTCTTTGCTTCTATGGACAGGGCATGCATGAATTCAAAACCCGCTGCTGCCAGTGCGTTCTTTACAGTATCGTTGACCAACCGATGGCGCTGTGGCGAAATAAACGTATTAAAACACTATAAATAATGGTGGGTTCATACGCACCTTGATCAGGGTCAGGTCGTTGAACTTCTCGGAGACCACAAATACCCGAAAGTGGGACTCTGAACGCTTGGGCACATTGTGCTGTGGTGATTCGTTAATGACCTCCAGGAATACCGGCTTTAGCTCTGCGGTCAGCGCCTTTCGCATGGCCGACTCGATGGGTGGATACTGCCCTGCCTGCTGCGACATGGTGGCTCTGGAGTAGATCTGTCCCAGCCCGCTGATCGTGGGCGCCAGTTGATTCAGGTTTCGGGCGGAAACTCCAGCGAAGCGGCGGAGAGTTGAATTTAACATGATTCCAGTATGCTTCTCGCACAGCTGTTCTCAATTACATAAACAACTATCGGATGACTATATTGACCTAAAACGTGTGTTTATCGATAGCAGAACCGATGAAAGTTTTTGAAATTAAAACTTTTCAACGGAAATGCTTTTGAGGAAATTTTTTAGGATGAATAGAAAATATTCAAACGAATATTTATGGTTTTCGGCAAATATAAATATATTTTTTCCACACAATAAATTCTCAGCAGATAATGGTTTAATAAAACTAAAATCCACAAATAAATGTAAAAAAAAATTGATATCCGTAGGATTAAAATCGGATCTGCTATTACTTAAATTACTTTATTGGGGCCAAAATCAACAGTTAGCGCAGCACACGCTCTAGAAAAGATTCCTATGGCTATAAACAATCAAGCGAATATCAAGTGTATAATCAAGTGAGTACAAAAAGTCTCCTTCACAGCAATGCGCCAGGTCAATAGTCGACCAATTTTTTGAGTTTTGGTGGGGCCGAGATGACGACGCGTCCTCGATTTGACGAACCACTGTTGCCGCTGCCACCATGGCCGTAGTCCGCCTCTCGGTCGCGATCACGCCCCCGCGTCCGCTCGTTTTGCTGCTGCTGCTGCTGATACTGCTGCCTGTATCGTTCCCGCTCTCGATTTCGCTCCATGCTGCGGTCCCGTTGCCTCCTTCGCCGGGACTGACTGCGCCGACTGCGGGAACGACGGCGATCCCGACTGCCACTGCGCCGGCGGCTGTGGGAACGACGTTTTCGTTCCACGCGACTTCCGCTTCTGGATCTGGAACGTTGCCTCCGGTTGTACCTGGGACTGGGCGTTCTTGTCCGTCGTCTACGTTCCGTGCGGCTACTGCTCCGCCTGCTGTGTGGATCCGGGGGAGGAGTCCGCCGACCCCGACTTGGCGATCTGCTTCGACTTCGACGGGCAGAGGACTTTGCCAGCTGGCTTTCCGAAGCCACCGATTCCGCCTCGCTGCCGGAAAGCTTTCCACTGGAGGGTGTGCCGTATTTGTGGCGTAGCTCGCGACGCCTGTGAATATGGTGATGTGAGAGGACTGGCCGCCAGAGCCACCCACACCCACGATACTCACCTCCGACGCAACTTTAGCGCTAGCTCTCGCATCTCATCCTCCCGCTCCTGTTGCTGCAGCCGCTCTCGTTCCGTTTTCTCAATCTCTGCCCGCTTGTCAGCTTTATCTGCAATTAATTCGCACATTAGTTATTGGCTCCGAAGAGTTAGCAAAGGCTCTTGGTGAACATCACACTACACTCCGGGTGGCTTACATTGCCGATTCAGTAGGTTTTGCATTTTCCGCTTAAGCCGCTCGCGCAGATTGGGTCGACCTCCACTGCTCGGATGTCCAGAGCCCTGTAAAGGTCACAATATAGATATTTAGCAAGCTCGAAACGAGGTTAAGATATCAAGGGGAGCAGGGGCGGGCTGTCGAAAGTGTGGTGGGTAGTTGGGATCGGTCAATACGTCCATGATCTACCGTCAGCTATTAACTTCCACTGACTATCTATTGGGACAAGCAATGATGCCAATGCATACGGATTGCTAAACAATACATAAGTGTGTAACCAAATCCAAGTTCTATGTGTGTGTCGTTATTAATTTTGTTATAATAAAGTCATATAATAATCATTTGTTAAATTGGTGCAATCAGATATGTAGCTAAATGCAGCTTAGTTCAGCACTAGTTAAGAAAGCCCGTACTGGAGGGAGTTAAGTGTCTGCTAGCAAGAAGTACTGAGATCGACTCTTGGTAACGATGACTATTTCTACGCAGTGCTCACAAGATTGGATCACGTTTAACAAATCAAAAAGCAATGAAGAGGACGCCTTAGCTCGGCGATCTTCCTCGGTTACATAAAAAGTTCGCATATACGATTGTCTTCACATGGCAACAGACAAAAGAAGGCGCGGATAAACACGATCCCAGAGATCCACACAATTGTGAGTATCAAGGGGTTGTAAATGCATTTTTTGATTGCATTGGCATTAAAAAAAAGCAAGGAAACACAATGCATCTAGGGGACACAACAGGCAGGGATTGTAGCGTCACTAGTCGGGGGGATGGAACGCGAACATGGTGCTGCCTGTTTTGGGTCAGAATGTTGCTCATTGGCTTGAATTGTGGATGGCGGATTGCGGAAGGCTGAGACGTGAATTTTGTGGTGTACTCCAGTTGGGTGGGGCATGAGACATTTGGCTTTGCTTACTGACTTTGGTTTCGGTAGCAGAACTATATTTGCCTGTTTGATTACCCGTGCTGCTCGACGAAGACATGGCCGGCTGGAGAGCATGGGAGCGCTCTGACCTGAAACAGAGAGGGCACAGCATTAGTCGCTGGTCCACTACCCCCCCATCTTGGGCGGAACACTCGTTGGCGGTTCTACTTTACCACTCGCTGCATCACAAACTTACGCAGTATCCACTTCCATTTCATCGGAATCCTCTGCTCGCTTGCCCAACTGTTGCTGCTGCAGATCCTCGTTGTCGCTGGCCTCGCTGGCCTCCGCTCCCGACGACGAGGACGACGTATCATTTGCTCTCTTTCGCCCGTAGTAGCGTTTCAGTGGCGGCGGTGGTGGCTCCACGACCTGCGGTTGCACAGCAGCTGGAGCGCTTGCTGTCGCCGATTGGTTCATGTTAAGAACTCGCGAAGGTAAGGGATAGCTAATCATGGGAGGAGCAGCTTTGGCCAGAGGCGCCTGCTGCTGTTGCTGGAGCATCTTTACTGTAGATGTGGTCGTAGTAGTTGTGGTGCTCAGGCAATAACCACCCACTGTTGCCGCAGACATGGGAGCGGCCTTCTTCTTGGAGGGCGAGCGGGAGCGACTCTTCCGCCTGTAGGAGCTGCCACTGGAGCTGCGCGAGGAGTACGAGTAGCGCTTTCTGGACCGCTTGTAGCTAGGGCTGCGCGACTTGTAGCGCTTCCAAGAGCTAGAGCGCGAGCGGGTACGTGACCTAGATCTAGACCTGGTGCGGGATCTGGATCTAGACCTGGACCTGGATCTAGATCTCGATCTGGAGTAGAATCTGCGCCGGCGACGCGATCGAGTCCTGCTTCTTCTGTGGTAGCTGCGACTCCGCCGACTTCTCCTTCGACTGGCACTGCGACTCCTCGAGGCTGAGGCACTCCTTGACCGGGAGCGGGACCGGGAGTACGAACGAGAGCGGCGCCTGTTGCGTTTTGCCGTCTCATTCATTATCTTCAATTTGTCCAGGTTGTCCTTAACCTTTTGGGCATACGAAACCGAAGAGGCGGCAGCCGCAATGGCCGCTCCGCTGCTGGCATTAATGCAGGACTCACCCAGCGTCATGCCGGGCTTCGTTAGGTTGATGGTGATCTTGGAATGCGGCTGCATCTCGTCCTCGCCACCAAATGAGGTAATGTAGGTGATCTTTTCGGGGCCCGCGTCAGCAGGCGAAGGCGACCTCGAGTCGCTGTCTTCCTCTTTGTCCTTGTCGTTGCCCTTGCCGCCGGCCTTCTTGTCCTTGTCCTCCTTGGCTGCGTAGCTCGGCGGACTGAATGGCCTATTGGCGATTCTCCGCTCTTTTTGGGCCCGGCGCTCGCGGCGCGACTTGCGTCCGCTTAGCAGCATCTTTTCCTGCTCCTCTTCGCGAGCGATGCGCAAGGCATCCGCCTCGTCCGCATCCTTGGTCAAATGCGAGAAGAAGTCGTTGCTCTTCATGCCGTAATTTCGCCCGCAGGCGTTAAGCTCGTGGGCCTGGGCGGTGTCCAGTTTACCAATATCAATGGACACGTCCATATCGATGTCCGAATCGGATTCGTCGGAGCCCTCGCCCTTGTCGCCCTTGGCAATCACTGCTGGTGCTAGTGAAGCACCGCCTCCGCCTCCCACAATTGCCGCCGAACTGGCCGCCCCAAAGGGCTGAGGACCAATGGTGGCTGCATCCCCGGCATCGTCGTACGAGTAGCCAATAGTGGCTCCTCCCGATTTTTGCTTCTTTTTCGCCAGATTGCGTTCCGCCTCCAGCTGGGCATTGGCTCCAAACTGCTCCTCCAGGTAAAGCTGGTGCAGAAACTTGTCCTCGCTGACATTAAGGAAGTCGTTTTGAGCCAGGATACGGTAGCGCTCGTAGTTCAGCTGCCGCTCCTCGGCGGTGAGCTCTGAATCCACATCTGCTCCCTCGCCACCACCACCCTTGGCTACTGGCGGGATGTGGTCCAGATGAGCGCGCACATCGAAGCGGTCGATGAGGTTATCCTGCTGACCCTGCCAAGGCACTCTGCAAAGGGGAGGAAGAACCTTTAGTCATCCCAGCCGACGCAAACCTGGAACGTAGAGGGTTTTAAGCTCCAACTCAATATCACTTGCATGATTGCGGCTCCGTCGCCGGCGGCCGCCACCGCGGGGTCCAAATAGATTTTGCTACGCCGACCGTGCAGCTGGAGGAACTGCGTGGGATCCGCCTGGATCTTGTCGTAAAAGTACTGACGCCGCTCCGCCCGCTTGCGGTAGTCCACGATCAGGCCGCGGATCTTGCGCTCCTGCTTGCGCGCCTCGTGCCACATGTTGCTCCGTGCTGTGCCGACTGCCCAATGAGTAGCGTTCACCACTCACAAAGTCCTCACACACCCGATTCCTTCGTCTGCTTCGTTCCGTTTCGATTTTTTTTTTTTTTTGGGGAGTGTGTCTGCAGAGTGACCGCGCCAGCAGCGAGCGTAAATACCGGAAACTATCAGAAAATGCAAAAGAAAACCGGCTTCCTTTTTTCACTGATAATTAAATTTAAGTTTTACTATTTTTATTTTGCTTTTGAAGCGAAACTTATTTTTATTATGTATTTTATATTTGAGTTATGTGTACACGGTGCGTGACACGTAGACAAATTTGATTTTGCTAACTTTTATCCTTTCAATATGTAAAACATTCATCCTAATTTGCTAGGTCCAGCATAATAATTCCAAGTCACTTTAAGTTAGTTGCAGTTCTTCTTAAAATAGCCATAAAAATATCTATTATTTTAAAAAAATCGCCTTTAAATAGGTTTTCGACTTTTTTTCGATCAAGTGTCCGTTATTTTTCCTTGCTGTTGGCAACGCCGCCGAGCCTGCGCCTTATCGGTGGTGGAAACAGGACAACAAAGGGACAATAAATAACAAGCCAAACTGGAATGGGCCACAACACAACAATTGTCTCTCGCCGCCTTTAGCGGCATCGATTTTGAGGGGGAACACATCCACAGCTACATTCGCAGGACACTCACGGGGATTTGCGTGTGCGGAAGGAAGCGGAAGGCGCAGGAACGGAAGCGAAGGCAGAACGAGTCTAGCTCGTTTTGCGGATCCAGTTTTGATGTCCTCTGACAGACGCTTCTACTTCGCAGCGGACCTCGGATATAATGCCACAGCCGAAGTGGAGGACAATGAGGGCGGCGGACTGTATCCGTCCATCTGCAAGGATAGGATCGAGGACAAGGGGAACAACAACGAGGCGGATGTGGCAGTGGAAGCGGTGGACAAGGACGACCAGGACCAGGACCCGGACGACTCCGAATTTCTGCAGGACGTGCCCTATTCCTCGAGCAGCATCGATCGCAGCTCGGTGGGCTCCATCCCGTGGGCGGACGACGCAATTAAGAAGAACTTGCTGGACTGGGAGCGGGTGGAGCGACTACTGAGTGGTGAGGAACCGCTGCCGGAACAGGAGCCGGAGCTGCGCAACGAGATTGCCGACTGGCAGCGCAAGTTCCCCAGCTTGCTGGGACGTAGGACGCGTCCCTTGCGTCACCACAGTTTCGATAGCCAGGCGAGGGAGGAGATCGACTCGATATCCAATCTCAGTCTTAACTCCCTGGACGACGACGACGACGATGAGGAGGCGGAGGATGGCTTCCTTACGCCCACGGCCGACCTGCAGCAGCGGCATCATCAGCCTATATCCCGCCCGTATTTGCGTCCAAGCCAGAAGAAGCTAGTGGATCTGCTCGATAGAGATCTGCGTGTCACCTCCGTCTCGGTGAAACTGCTCAAACGACAACGCAGCCAACAGCACCAACCTCAGATGCCGATCTCGGCCACGACGCAGTCCTCGGCCCGCCTACGGATGCCGCCCATTCTAAACGTGCTGGACACTAACCGGCGGTTCAGGGGATTGCTCAACAACCGCAGCTTCGTTCAGCTTACCCAGGTGCAGCAAAAGGAGCAGCAACAGCACCAGGCCAAGTCCGCTGTCCTGCCCAACCAGGGAAACCGATCCGCCTGGCACATGCCCATGGCCGCCAGTCGCTTTTTTAACAACAAAAACGCTATTGTGCTGCCCTCGCTCAATCTGGGCCGGCATAGGGAGCTGGCCACCACCACGGCCACGTCCAGCCAGAGCAACTCAAGTGGCGGCGGCGGGCACAACAGTCACGGCCACAGCAACAGTTCCTCCAACCGCTCAACGCTGCATCCCTTCGGACTGGCCAGCGTCTCGAGCAACACACCATCGACGGGGCGGTCCATATCGGCGGCTGTGCATCATCCGCGCTCCGAGTTCGCGCCGAGCAGTGCCTTCTACATACCCTATAGTGCCTCCAAATTCAAAGCCTTTAAGTAACCTCAAGCAATAAAACTGAAACAAATGAATCCACGAGGCTATTTTTGGGCATGGGATTAAAGTGGGGCTAGAGATCTAGGCTCTATATAAAGGTTTCCCAAAAAGTGCAAGGAATTTACGTTTTAAAAGTTAATACATTTATTTTTCTTGCCAAAATACGCTTACAAAAATAAATATTTTACCTTTTCGTGCGACACCGCCAGTGATAATTCCAAGCAGAATTAAATATCTATACATGACCCACATACTCTCTTAATTATAAGGTTTCCACCCATTCCACCTACAAGCCCATGTTGTCCAGGCGCAGACGTCCATCGTGCTCAGTGAGGTAAAGGGTGTCCGCCAGGCACTGCTCCGTAATCAACTCCTCAACGCGATCGTGCATCTGAACAGAAGTAAACATAAATTAATTATTGTTTTCCTAGACTTAACATGAGAAATCGTACTCCTTTTGCCTTGTGCTCGATGAGGACTTCGGGATACTTAAAGGCGGGTCCAAAGTTTACGCTGACCGTGGCGCTCTTGTGAATCGAAATGGCCGGAAAGTAGCAGCCGGCGTAGATATCCTCGAATGCCACTCCCTGCGACTGGCCGTTCTTGAAGAACTCAATGCGGCTGCCCTGGAGGATGTGCAGATTCTTAAGCGTCTCGGTGATCTTGTCCTTGTCCTCGTAGTACAAATGCGACTTGAACTTGACCAGCGGCTGTGAAAGATGGAAAAGATAATGAATGCGCTTTTAGGGTTGCTTTGTACAAAAATAATAACAATGAGAAATCAAAGGGTTGGGCCATAATCTGCATTCTATTAAAGGGGGGATTTTCGCTATCGTAAATATGGGTTAATTAGCGAGTTTGACCCTTAAAGGAGCAGGCTAGAAACGCAAACCAGATTAAATATGTCGTTTATTTCCTCTCACCCGATCTTTGAATGTGTTGGGAAGATAATCCAGTGCCGACTCCTCGGGCAGTTCGATGAGGAAACCAAGGGTGTCCCCCTCTACGTATGCCTCGCTGTAGTGCTTGCCGTGACTCTCTGTGAACTTGGTGCCCTTGCGGGATCGCCAGGAGTAGCCAAACTTGTCGTATCCCAGCGGTGCTTGCAAGTTGCCATACTCCCTGCCCCAGCCAAGGCGCGTGGCAGCTCCCTCGGGCATCTCCTCGATGGTGATCTCGTAGTACCAGCAGCCTCGATTGACAGCTGCGAAAAGATTTTCGATTAAAAGGGTTTTCTCTGAGAGGATTTCGTTTTAAAAAGAATTTCTTACAATGGGTGGCTCGCACCATGCAGTAGCCCCGCTCTCCAGTCACCGCCAGGCGATCCTCGCTGATCTTCAACTGTGGCGCCCTGTCGTGCAGTGCCAGGAGCACGGAGTGGGGCACCAGGGTACGGTACAACCAGCCCGGAATGGGTTTACCGGCCCAGTCGGAGCTTTCGTCAAACTCCTGCCGGAAGGGAGCGTGCGGATCGGGCTCGGCTAGTATGTAACGGTAGCCATCCTTGTTGAAGGGGTGCTCCAGCGGATAGCCGTGCGGCGGCAGCTTCACATTGGCTGTGATGTCGGAACTGGGGCGACCCTTCTTGCCCGTGGGGCCGGAGTCCGTACCGGGGAACTTGCGCTTCTGCCTATTGTTCTTGGCAAGGGCAGCTGCAGAGAGAGAGACACAAAAAATAAAAAGGGAGGAGCATTAGTTACCAGCTTTGTAGGTGACTGGGCAAAGTTCGAGTCGGAGGTTCCCCTAGAGAGCAGCTTACACTCCTCTTCCGGAAACGATGACGCCATGACAGGACACAAAAGGGCAGCCACCGGAGCCAGGAGAGCTCCTATTGCGTCGCGCTCAAAATCAAATCAAAATCAAAATCAATTCCACCGAGTACGCACACATCCAAACCCAGTAGACCCCCCAGCACACACACAAACACGGGCCTACAACAGTGGTGTCCGTTCAGTAACTATTTATTTATTAGTAATGAATGAGCCAAGTTGCGTTGAGCGCTTCTGCCAGCCCCACCCCGCCCACAATCTGGCTACGTGGGGCTGCCAGATGTGCTCTCTTTGCTCACTCTCTTCCCCTTCCAGAGTGCATGTGTGTGTGTGTGTGTGTGTGTACGATCCCCTTTCCGCCTTCTTGTTTTGCCAAACAGCAGCGAACAAGCCTGCGAAACGGAGCAGCGGATTGGGAGAGCCAGATTTGTTTTGTTTGCGGAGAGTGTGCGAAGCGGAACGGCTGATAAATGGGCAGAGGAAAACCTAAATATTCGCCAAGCGGACGAACACCACTGTGCGAAAGTCAGCTGGGCGACCAGTGTTGCCAATTTTGCCGGTTGATATTCGCGGCCAAGATGTTAGCACCACTTTAATCCTTACTAACTTCCGCTGCCTAATCCTTAATCTCATCTCTCCCCTTGGACTCACCTTGGGTGTAGCCATCGTCGGTCAGCCGGAGAGCGCCACTCTTGCTCATGCTCTCGTAGTTGGGCTTTATGATGCGCAGATCCTGGTGGAATAGCCCGTACATAGAGCCGTGCTCCGAGTGCTCCTCGTAGGTGAACAGAGTCTGAACATCCTTGACCAGTGACCGTTGCACTGTGCTGTACCAAGACTGGGTGAGCCTCCGGGGCATTGTGGTCATGGCCTCCCAGTACTGCTCGATGTAGGGAATGATCTCCTTGTCCTTGCTGAACTGGGTCTGTCGCTTGCCCTCCCGGGACGCTGCCTGTTGCATATTGGCGATGGCGCAGTGGCACATCTGGGAAATGGCTGAAAGACATAGAAATTTATGAATTATTAAAAGAATAATAGGTGACTTGGCTGTCACTTACTGGCCTGGCTCTTGCGGAAGCTCTCCAGCCCGGTGGCCGAGCAGTTCTTGCAGACGAACACGTAGTTGGTGATGAAGGGCAGCAGCTTGCCCTTGCCCAGCTGGTAGGAGACGCACGATTCGTGCACCCAGCGCGCACAGGTGGCGCAGAGCAGCTCCACAATATTCAGGTTGCGCTCCTTCCCGCTAAAAACAAAAACAGCCGCGTCTTATCAGTGTGGAGAAGCAAGCAACAAAGCAAGCCAAGCATTTCCCCTCCTCACCAGTAACAAACGCCGGCGGCGGAACGCGTCTCCTGGGATTTCTCCTCCTCGGCATTGAAGTTCACCTCAGAGCTGGACTCCGCGGGCGAGCTGGTCTCCATCGGGATCTCCTCCATGGCAGTGGTGGGCGGGCGCGGTGGCTTTTCAGTCAGTAAACAGCATGTAAACAAAATTTTTCCGCCGGCGAATTATTGGCTGCGTGTGGCAGTGTGACTGTTTCGCCGAACACATGGGCACGGACCGAAAATACCACCATCGATAGCCGGCTGGTGATAGCCGATAGACGCAAACATTTCACTACACGGGGCGACAACTCTGGCGCTGCTGCCTCTTCGCTCCAACTCTGGCTCTTGCTTCGATTGTAATTGTACATATATACATATATATATTCGTACATATATATATGTCCGAGTGTAGAATTATCATTTTTTTGTTGCCGAAAAACATTGTTTCGTGGTGAGAGCGAGGGCGCCATCCTAAATGGCATTGCACGACCGCCGGGAGCGAGCCGAGCAAACAACGAATACCACCGCGTCCCAGTGTACGAGACTCCGCCAGCGCCAGCGATTCCCCGTCTAGAGTCTTGGCTCCTAGACAGCGCGGAGTCCTGCACGTACACCGACCCCCGACTTGATCCGTTTCCAACGAAGCGCGCGTGCCGCCAACGGAGCACCATGTGCGAGGTGTGCGCCGATTTCCAGAATCTCCTCGAGCTGTGTAAGTGAAAATCGCCAATCGGCAAGTGTCCCGCATTCACAACCCCTCGCCCCCCCCTTATACCCCTCTTTTCTCTTGCCTTTCCTTCTCTCTCCTTGCTCCACTTGCAGACGAGGTGCGCGTGGCCAGCTCAGATCTGAAGTTCCAGCTGCTGCTGAAGAGCGAGATCGAGACGACGTTCAACTACATCCAGTCCTGGCCGCAGCGCCAGTGCATGTGCTTGTACCGGGACACCAAGAACTACGATCGGTTTAATCTGGTGGTGCAGTCGCTCATCTGCCTGACGGTGCAGCACTTGAAGCACATCGACCATCTCATTGACAACTACAAAAGACTCACGGCCAGCGCAGCCCAGGTGGTAGCTCAGGCGCAGCAGCAGCAGCAGCAGCAGCAGCAGCGTGACGAAGCAGATGCCCAATCGGAGGCGGCGAAGGATGCTGCCACCACCTCGGCTGCCAGCGCCACCGCTGGCTCTGGCGCTGGTCAGGAGGAGGCCAAGAAGGAGGAGCCGGCCGGCATCGAGGAAGCCCAGGGTTCGGGCGATGGACCGGCCAAGAAGCCGCATACCCCAGTGGGTCCCAGCACCCCACCGCCACTGCCGCCGTCGGCAACACACAAACCCCACCTGCAGTACACCGAGGAGCCATGGATCCTGCCCGAGGTTGAGAAGCTGCTGGTGCTAGTGTCCAAGGTGTTTCTCCTCAACTTCCCGCTGTACATTGCCCATAAACATGGCATGCACTCGCGCCTTGACGACCTGCAGGCGGAGGAGGCGCACCATTTGGCCCTCATCTGCGATCTGCACGACAACGACCTGCCCATCTACCTGCTGCGCAACGTGAGCCTCTTCTGCAACTCGGGCGGCTTTGGGGCCATGTCGCTGTGCTTCGAGCATCCCGACCTGCCGGTGTCCACCGCGCACTCGATGACCGCCGCCATTTCGAACGTGAAGCTCTGGCTGAATTACCATTGCAATACGCAGCTATTTGTGCCGCTGCGCAGTCGCATCCTGCAGTACATGTGCAAGCTCTCGGACCAAAGCCTACGCTCCGCCGCCACCCGTGCCATGGCAGACTTTGTGTGGTCCTCGATGCGCGATCCCCTGGACGTGACCGTCAATTTCGACACCGAGGGTCTGGCCCTGGCCTTTAAGTACTTTACATCAACGACGCTGACCATGCGGCTGGCAGGTAGGTTGCCTCCCTCTTCAGCTGATAAGCAAATCCCAAATAATATTCATAATTTCAGGCATGGCCCAGATCAACGCGCACATCAACCTCTTCAACGAGATCTGCACCACGGAGACGGTGAACGAAGTGGAGTTATTTGGCCAGCGGATTGCCAATTGGCTGACTGAGAACCACATTGTACAGCACCTGTTTGGTCCGAATCTGCATGTGGAAATCGTAAAGCAGGCACACGTGCTGCTCAACTTCCTGGCAGTGGAGAACCAGATCTCCGAAGAGGACATCAAGCTCATCTGGCAGGCCACACAACTGAAGCACTGCTCCAAGACGATCTACGACATCCTGCCCTCACTGGTCAAGAATCTGGCACCGCGTCCGGCCATGCACCTTTACTCGCTGCTCTGCCGCATGGATCCCAAGGAGCACACCGAGCAGAGCATCTACATTGCCTCGGCTCTGACCAAGCAGCTGTGGTCCCGAGACTGCTCGCGCAGTCAGATAAACCTGATGCAAGACCACCTGCTGGGCTCCAATGTCACCGCCTCGAGCTCTGACAGCGGCAGCATCGAGGGCAGCAACACGGAAGACGACCATGTAGCCGACGACAGCAGCATTGCAAGCGGCGGCGGCGGTGGAGTTGTCGGCCAAAAGAGTCCCATTGATGGTGTTACGCCGTGCAAGCAGGCGCGTCATAGGCGACACATTTGCGACCCCACCACGGAGAAGGGCAACCCCTTGGGAGCTGAAGACATGGCCAAGGTCGACATGGTGTACGTAAAAGCTTATTCTTGAAAATGCAACTCTTTATACTTATCTTTTTCTCGAATCCCCACCAGAAACAACCGCATCGTAAATATCATCGACAACACCAGCAGCGAGGAGGAGCTGCAGTCGCGGGCCGCCCTGGAACTCCAGCTGCATCGCAGCCGGAAAAAGACGAGCAACAAGCGGCGCCGCCAAAAGGCTAGCAAGCAGCTGATGCTGCCACACGAGCTGGTGGAGATCTGGGACGGAGCCGAGGATGTTCCTAGCAGCGACGAGGCAGATGCCGACGGCGATGGTGACGGCGAGGGTGAGCTCCTGGCAGACAGCGACGAGTGCAGCGACGGAGCAGCCAGCCAGCTGGTGCCGGACGCTGTCCTCAAGCATCTCCAAGGCGAGGGACCTTACATCCGAGCCATCGAAACCAACATAAGTGAACTGCTCAGTGGTGCCGAGAACGACGGCAGTTACTCCTCCCCCATGAGCAATAAGTCGGAGAAAAACCTGGCCGACTTCGATGACGAGGACGTCTCGCCCTGCGAAGAGGAACTGGCCCAGTTGGTGAGCTCCCGCGCCAATTGCCGGGATGTTCCGCCAGCCTTTGCCGCCGCGGCCGCCGCCATGATGGTGGCCCAGTCGGCCATGGCGTTGCAAAAATCCGGGGACTCAAATGTGGCAGCTGCAGCTGCTGCCGTTGCCGCTGCTGCGGCGGCCACTGGCAATGCCCAGCAGACGTTGGCGGCCATGAACCGTCAGGCCAGTGTAGCAGCTGCTGCTGCCGCCGCCGTGGCTGTGGCTGCTGCAGCTAAGGCCAAGTCAGACTCGGACGTGGATCTGCTGGAAGTGAGCCCTCCAGCGGGCAAGCAGCACCAATCGCCCAAGGCGAGTCAGATCAGCTCCCTGACGGTGCAGCCCTCCTTCAAGCTGAACGATGTCTGCCAGCCGGGAAACACGCTGCTTTGGGATCTGCTGCAGGACAATAAAATAGTGAGTGTCGTGTTGAGTAAGTTCCCTAGACTTTAGCTAATGTTTTGTCCTTAGGGTCAACTGGGTGAGAGTCTGGCCTTGGAGGCGGAGAAGGCCCTGGCCACGCTGCTGTGCTTCAGCATGGATCGCCAGTTAAGGACCAAATTCATCGAAGGATGTCTGTATAATGTGGCCAACAACAGGAGCGTCATAGTCAGCCTACGCCTGCTGCCTAAGCTTTTCGCCTCGTTCCAACAGTTCCGACCCTCGGACACACATTCGATGACCCTTTGGGCGGAGCGGAATCACCGCATGATGCAGTGCTTCTTCAACAACATCCGCCACTATGCGCGCCGTCATGCCGAGCAACTGGCCACCCAGAATGGTGAACAGCCGCCCCAGCAGCAGCAGATGTACTCGCATAAGACCCAGGTCTCCGTGCGGCTGCAGTTCCTGTCCTCGATCTTCTCGTCTGTGGGCTCGCCCAAGAGCTTCCGACTGACACTGGATCAACTGGACGCGTTGTGGGAGTGGCTGGCTCACGATCCGGAGTGCGCCGACTGCTACTTTTCGTGGCTGCAGGCCCAGGCCAAGGGTGGCGACCAGCACGCCCTCGGCCTCGAGGCATTGCAGCATTTGTATCTGAAGAAACTGCCAGAGCTGCGGCCCGAGGAGTTCTCCATGGTGGCGCTGGGTCTTTTCCAGCAATTGTGCAGCTTTGCTCGCATTGCTATGGCCGAGTACGACAAGCACAGTGACCAGATCTCGTCTAGCGCCAGCGCCGTTGGCATGTACCACCTGTGGAAGATCGCCCTGCGCGCCCAGAGCAACGAGGTCTCGCTAGCGGCTATCCAGTACATCAACATGTATTACATGGGCCAGCAGCTGCGCCTCGAGAAGGAGTTCGTCTCGCAGTGCATGGACAACCTGGTCCAGACGGCCACAGCCCTGGAGAGGTGAGTGGAAGACTCGTTAAAGGCATTGGGGCTCCTGCAGGAGTTATATTTTTCACCTTTTTCTTCCAGCATGGACGATGAGAACGCTCTGATGCGGGTGCAGCGTGGCTTGCTCCTGTTGAACACTCACCTGGATACGTTCCGGCGTCGCTATGCCTTCCATCTCCGACGCTGGGCCATCGAGGGCAAGGGCATTGGCTCGCACAGCAACCTGAAGAATGAGGGAGCGGGCCCACCGTTACGAATCGTCTTGCAGCAGGCTGGACTCTCCGAGAAGAGCCTTCTGCAGATGCACGCCTGCGATCTGATCGCTGACCTCAAGGCGGAGGTGTCCAAATGGTGGGAGAGCCTGCAAACGGGTCTGGTAGCTCCGGTGCTCGGCCTCCTGCTTAGCGATGGACCGCTGCGCATTATCACACAGGGCCAGGAGCTGACCTCGGACTATGATGAACGGAGCCTGGGGGATGCTGGCTTCAAGGATAATCAGATTGTGTACGTATCGCTGGGAGGACGTGGCGCCAGGCGAAAGGAATCGAACCTGGAGCACCCGTCGATGCTGCCGCCACCGCCCAAGGAGTGCCTGCCTACGGTGCTGCTGCTGCAACCGAAGTATTTCGAGAAGCTATTCTGCCTGATGCAGACCCTGGGCGACATGAAGCCCCAGGTCTCAGCCGTAAATCTCCAGCACCACACCAAGGCCCAGCTGCTCTCGCGTCGCGTGTGGGACATCCTGGCCATGCTGCCCACCAATCCGCACATTCTGGACGCCTTTAAAAGCCTCGTAGGGGATCTCAACGAACTGGAGCAGCTGGACGCTGCAGGGGAGGAGGAACAGCTGGCCTCCAAGCGCAAGCAGATCAAGCAAAAGTTCAAGGACCTCCTCGATCCGAACAATCTGCAGAAATTCATGTACTCCCTGCACATTGTGGAGAGCCTGGCTCTCAGTAGCTCCCGGCGTGGCACCGAGTCCAATGGCAGCCTGGCCATTGGCCAGTCTCCGGAGCAGATTCGCATTAAGAAGTCCTCGATGGGCAGGCGGCGAAACAGCAACGAGCAGCAGCCACCGCCGCCATCTACGCCAGATGCCAAGCAGGGCAAGGAGCAAGGCGAGCTAGAGGCCGCGCTGACACCTACGCCCACTCCTGGCCAGCAGGATACGGAGACGGAAGCCAGCAGCAGCAGCGGCGGGGACAAGGAAAACCAACCGAAACAGCACAGTAAGCGACAGAAAAAGGGCGACGCCTTCGAGCAGCCGGAAAAGGAGCGGCCACTGGGCTGCTCCACGCCTCCGTCCCCATCCCCGGCGCCACCTCCGCCACCGCTAGCCGCGATGGAGAGAGGCGACAACAAGTGGAGCGAGGCGTTCGTCAAGTGCGGCGGCCTCCGACACCTCTACGAGATCTTCAGCGGCGGCCAACTGCAGCAAAGCGCTCATCCCAAGGAATTGGCATTGAACGAATGGCGCCACGACTGCTTGGCCAGTCTGCTTCGCATCATCTGGCTCCTGGGATTCGAGGAGCTGCACTCACCGGATGTGCACGTTCTGATGTCTCGGCCACACTCCTTCATGCTGCAGCTGATGGAGGTGCCGGAGTGCCTGGCCCGCCTCTCGTCAATCCTCAATGACGAGGTTCACCAGCAGCAGCAAGTGACCTCGGCCAGCTCTCTGGTCTTTCCCTACCAGTTCCACCAGCTGCGCACTGGCTTCTGGGGCCGGGCCCAACTCATCCAGTTCGCCATGAACATTCTGGTGAGCTTTGTGCACGCCTCGGCGGAGGCTAGGAGACTGCTTTGGGCTCAGGCCGATGGCGATCACTGTCGCTGGCTGCAGAAGTTCATCCTGGAGGATCCAGAGCCGGCCGTGCGGCGGGAGATCTGCGCCGGCCTATATCGCATTTGTCTGGGCCATGCGCATAGCTATCGCCTTCTCCTGGCCCCGCTGCTGCACAAGCTGATTGCGTTATTGCCCCTGGCCGAGCAGATGAGCTCGGGTGCCCAGCACACGCAGTTCCTGCTATCCGAGGAGGGCAAGGAGCCGTACGGACCTGCCTGCCGGGACTACTTCTGGCTGTTGGCTCGACTTGTGGATACCCTCTCGCCGGAAATGGTGGCGGAGGAGCACATTGACATCGAAATGCTGTGCGAAAGCATCTCGCAGAGCATCCTTACGCGGGACTACTTTGAGCTGCGCCACGGCTTCCAGGACGACGGACTGGTGGGGCTGCTGAACCTCATGTCCAACCTGATCAAGTACGACACCACCTTTAAGTACACGCCCAAGGCGCTGTCCTTCATCGAGCAACTGATCGGCTTCCTGTTCGACATGCCCTCGCCGGCGGATCGCCAGAAGCCCAAGTGCAAGTCGGGCACGTCTCGCGCGGCCGCCTACGATCTGCTGGTGGAGCTGTCCCGCGGCTGCGCCACTAACTACGCCTATTTACACGGACGCCTTCTGGCACAGCACAAGTCCGGACCCAAGCAGCCATATCCCTGGGATTACTGGCCACGCGACGAAGGGCGCTCCGAGTGCGGCTATGTGGGACTGACCAACCTTGGCGCCACCTGCTACATGGCCTCCTGTGTCCAGCACCTGTATATGATGCCGCAGGCAAGGGCGGCCATACTGCGGGTCCCCCAGCTCGGCGCCCAGAAGCACGGACCCACGCTGCTAGAGCTTCAAAGGATGTTTGCCTACTTGCTGGAATCCGAACGAAAAGCCTACAACCCGCGCAGCTTTTGCCGTGTTTACCAGATGGACCACCAGCCGCTGAACACGGGCGAGCAGAAGGACATGGCGGAGTTCTTCATCGATTTGGTGTCCAAGCTGGAGGAGATGACGCCCGATCTGAAGCACCTGGTCAAGAGGCTGTTCTCCGGCACCCTGAGCAACAATGTTGTGTCGCTGGACTGCGGCCATGTCTCCCGCACCGCCGAGGAGTTTTACACGGTGCGCTGCCAGGTGGCGGACATGCGAAACCTGCAGGAATCCCTGGATGAGGTTACCGTGAAGGACACACTGGAGGGCGACAACATGTACACCTGCTCCCAGTGCGGCAAGAAGGTGCGAGCTGAGAAGAGAGCGTGTTTCAAGAAGCTTCCCCAGATCCTGTGCTTTAACACCATGCGATATACCTTCAACATGGTTACCATGCTCAAGGAGAAGGTCAACACTCACTTCTCCTTTCCGCTGCGGCTGAACATGTGCCACTACGTGGAGAAGACCCTGATGCCGCAGCAATACAAGGAGGAGCGGGAAAAACGGCAAAGGGAGCGGGAGAACGATGAAGCAGAGCCGGGCAGGGGCGATGAAAACGACAACGAAAAGGCAGAGGCCTCGCTGGATGCGGACATTGAGGAGTGCTACGAGTGAGTGATGAGTACACATTTTACCCGTTACTTTGATTCATGTGTATTATCCTTTTCAGGTATGAGTTGGTCGGCGTCACCGTGCACACGGGCACTGCGGATGGCGGCCACTACTACAGCTTCATCAAGGAGCGAACGAAGAACAGCTATCATCCGCACGAGCGTTGGTTCCTGTTCAACGACGCTGAGGTGAAGCCCTTCGATCCATCCCAGATAGCGGCCGAGTGCTTTGGTGGCGAGATGACGGTGAGTTTTGCAATGTTCCTTTCCTAAGCTTCAAGATCTCATGGCTCTTCCAATTGCAGAGTAAGACCTACGATTCGGTAACCGAGAAGTATTTAGACTTCAGCTTTGAAAAGACCAACTCCGCCTATATGCTGTTCTACGAGCGGCGTTTGCCGGAGCACCTGCAGCGTCGGCACTCCGAGCTGTTGGTCACTCCTACGCCCAGTCCCACCGTAGAGGAGAAATCGGAGGTCGAGGAGCCCACCAAGCTAGAGACTAGCGCAGGTAGTGAGAGCAAGTCGGATGTGGACGTGGAAGTGGATGTGGAGGAGAAGGGGGATAAGGAGGAGAAGGAGAAGGAACATGAAAAGGAGCAGCCGGCTAAGAAGGACAACCAAATGGAGGCCAAGCCTAAGGAGGAAGATCTAAAGAAGAAAGAGTCACCAGCAGTGGGTGAAAGCGAAAAAAATAATTTAGAGAAGGCGGATACAGCCGCGGAGAAGACGGACGAGATGAGCCAGGAGGACGTGGAGAAGCCAACAGCCAATTGTGATAATCATAAGCCAAGCAACAATAGCCACAACAAAGTCAGCAACGACCCGCAGCCCTCCACATCGAAGGCTGTCCAGAAGCTGCAACTATTTCGTCCATTGCTAAATAAGGAGCTGGAGGATTGGATCTGGCAGGACAACCGCCAGTTCCTGCAGGATCGCAACATCTTTGAGCACACCTATTTCAAGTGAGTGAAAGAACGCCTTAACTTCCGGTTTTAGAAACCTTATCAAGCCTTGTGTGTATTTCCCAGCTTCATGTGGCAGATCTGTGGCCACATACCCCAATCCTTAATATCGGAGTCGGACGTCACTTGCATGGCCGCCAAGCTGTCGGTGTCGTTCTTCATCGAGACCTTCATTCATGCCAAGGAAAAGGTGGGTTAATTCGTTACGAGTAAATCCTAATTTATTTATGAAAATTAACCCTGCTAATCCCATTATCTTAACATTTCGCATCTAGCCAACCATGGTGCCCTGGGTGGAGCTTTTGACCAAGCAGTTCAATGCCAGCCAGGAGGCTTGCGAGTGGTTCCTCTCGCACATGTCGCTGGAGCCCTTCTGGCCCGTGCAGGTGCTCATCCAGTGCCCCAACCAGATGGTGCGACAAATGTTCCAGCGCCTGGTCATTCATGTCATCCAACGGCTGCGGTAAGAGGACTCAATAAATCACTTTTTCGTTCCCCGCATTTATTACTTTTGCAAATAGTGCCTCCCATGCGGACTTGTATCTGAATGTGGAAACGGATGAGGACGACAAGGAGCTGATTGGCCAGGCCTCGTGCGTGACCCGTTTCATCGGTTCGCTGATCTCGCTGCTTGAGCACGGAGCCCGATCTCACCTGCGCCACCTCTCCGAGTATTTTAGCCTGTTGTGCGAGTTCTCGCGCATGGGTGACGAGGAGGCCATGTTCCTGCTGCGCATTGGAATACTCAAGAGCCTGGTGGACTTCTATTTGGGCAACAAGCAAACGGATAGCGTTAGTTGGATGCAAAGTAATCTTGGCTTGGGGTTCTGCTCAGCTGCAGTTCTTTTTACAGATCGACATCAGTTCGGACAACGAGGACAACTCATCGGACGAGGCGCTGTCGGTTGAGAAGATGCGGCCCGCTTCCCTGGACAAGATGATTGCCCTGTGCGCCAGCCTGGTAGAGAGATCGCGCGGCGCCGACTTCCGGCTGCGTCTGTCGCCCAAAGACTTCAGCGCGATTGCCGGCGGCAAGGTGATACTAAAAAAGCTGGAAAGCGTTGTCTTTTCCATTTAGCCATACCACCAATCCATCAATCAATCAAGCATCCCACCACCAATCAAGAAATTATGAACCTCACCAATCCACCATCCAAAAATCTGGAAAGCGTTGTCTGTTCCGTTTAGCCATACCACCAATCAAGCATTCCATCAATCAAGCACTTAAGAACCTCACCAATCCACCAGAGTCCCAAAAAAAATTCAAGATATAAAACCAAAAGCATATTCCCTACTCCAAGCATGTTTTCTCAGTTCATGTGTTAAAAGTTTCGCATATATTTTGTAGGGATTTCCATTTTTGTATCAACAAATAAAGGACGGCATTAATCCGCACCAGACCAAGCATTTAATCCACGCCCTCTGCCGCTGGGACGAGCGGCTCGCCACGCAGATCATTGGCATGCTCTTCGCATCTGTGACCAAGCACACGGAATTGTGCGCCCCCTTTTTCAAGCTGCTCACCCTGCTCACCGAGACGCAGGCCGGCCCGGTGGGCCTGCCCTGCTTCACCCAGCTCATCCTGCCGCGCATGTGGGACGCGGCCGAGTACTGCCCACAGTCGGTGCTCGATTGGCTGTCGTTGCAGGCCACCAAGAACAAGATTGCGCACACTTGGATTCTTCAATCCGCCGAACAGTGGCTGGAGCAGTTCCTGCTGGCCCATGACAACACGCGTGTGCGAAACGGTATGTGGTGCACACTTTTTACTCCTCACCGATTGGGTAACAAGTCGATGTCTCTGTTCCAGCTGCCGCCTTCCTGCTGGTCGCCCTGGTGCCCTCGCAGCCCTTCCGGGCCAACTTCCGAGCCCATTCGCAGCACAAGCTGCTGGCCCTAAATCCCCACAGCTATCGGTAAGTGACGCGGTTTCCCGGGAGCTCCACAATGTTCAGCTTTGGCTTAAATTTGTCTCTTCGCAGCGACATCAACAGCGATGCCCAGGTGGTGCTGCACCAGGTGATCACGCTGCTCCTGCGGTTGCTGCGACCCGCAAGGGTCTATGCGGATATCGGATCCCACGGCACCACAAAGCTGACTGCCTACTTCAACCTGCTCAGCTATTGTATGGTTTCAAAGACTGAAAAACTAATGGCAAGTTTGGCAGCAGCTTCCCTTCCACTCCCCAAGGTTTCCTGACTAAATGTGCGTTCGCCCTTTCAGATAGGTTCGTTCATGCGCTCCCTGTGGGAGCTGTTCCATCCACGGCTATCAGAGCCGAGCGTGCCGGCCCATCACAACAAGCATGCTCTTCTGACCTTCTGGCACCATTCGCTGGTAGACTGTCCGGAGAACGCAGCCCAGGTGGCCAACTGCCCGGAAATTACGCGCAACATAGCATTTAATTATATACTGTAAGGATTATTTCCCATTATTGATGTGCCATCTTTATAATCGATGCAATTCAACCCACAGAGCCGACCATGACGATGCCGAGATAGTCACCTACAACCGATCCATGCTGCCCGCTTACTATGGCCTGCTGCGCCTGTGCTGCGAGCAGAGCCGCGCACTTACCCGCCAGCTGTCGCAGCACCAGAACTTGCAGTGGGCCTTCAAGAACATCACGCCGCATCCCACACAGTATGCGGCCGCCGTGGATGAGCTCTTCAAGCTGATGGCATTGTTCGCTACGCGCCATCCAGATGCCAGTGAGCAGGAGAAACTCGATGTCACACAGTTTCGAAGGGCGGTGATCGTGTCCTACACCAGCAGCCTGGATGCGCGAGTCTCCTGGTCCACGTTGATAAGTGCGCTGAAGATACTAGGTGAGAGATCTTGTTGTCCTTGTTCCTTTCACCCTGAATCCTGAGTCAACGCTGATTTCTTGGTTTCCAGTGGATAACGAGGAGGACCGCACCATGGTGATCTTCAACGGCGGTATCGAGATGTGCTTCGAGGCGCTGCACACTCTACATTCCATGCACCACGAGGCCACCGCCTGCCATGTAGCCGGAGACCTGTTTGACCTTTTGGGGGAACTTCTGCTTCTTCTGGCCACGCTGCGCACTCGCACTGACAGTCCGGCACAGAAAAAGCAGCAGCAACAACAGCAGCAGCTAGAGCAGCAGTTGCAGCTACAACAACAGCAGATGTTGCAAAAGCAGCAACAGCAGCAGTCCCAGAGCCAGACGCAGGCGCCGCAAACGCCGCAGCAGAAGGAGAAACAGTTGCAACAGCAAATGCAGCAGCACCTACAGCTGCAGCAGCTCCAGCAGATGCAGTTCCAGCAGCAACACTTCCTACGCCAGCAGCACCAGCACTCGGCTCTGTCTAAGGCCCTGCCGGATGCGGTCAAGCGGCTGGCCACGCTCCTCAACACCTTCAACTCGCCGGAAATCAGCCGCATGGCCCTGGAGGTGCTCAAGGAGCTGGTGCGAAATACCAGCTTGGAGGCCATCGGCATACTGGCCCCCATTCTGATCAACTGCCATCTGTCCGTGGCGAATGCCCCCAATGCCATCGGACCCCTGGGACCGTACTTCCCACGTCGCGGCGCTAAGCACTCGCCCTGGCCCCTCGGCGCCAAGAACTCGCCGCGTCCGCCGCGACCCATGGTCCAGATGTGCATTGCCCTAGCGGAGCTGACGCCGCGTGGCCTGGATGCTGAGTACGACGCCCAGGTTGAGGCGTTCTACAGGCCCTATCACGACTTTATCGACGTTATGATGCGCATGTGCGTCAACACGGGCACGCTGAACGACACGCTGGTTAAGCTGCAGTGCCTGGTGGCCATCGAGTCGACGCCGCTGCACTTCAACTACTTCCCCAAGTTCTGGGTGGGCATTCACAACAACGCCCTGACGCACAAGTGAGTAATCCGAGTGATCTATGAAGAGAACCCTGACTGACGGAAGCTTTTACTACCCTCTTAGATACGTGGATTTGCTGGTGAAGAACCAGTTGCTGGTTGAGTACTTGCACAATGTCCTCAGGGACGAGCGCAGCATGCTCAAGGATGCATGTGTGCGCGAGTTCCTGGAGCTGTACTACCACAAGGTGGCGGCCCAGCTACCGGTGGCACGCATGATCTACACCATCAACTATGGCATGCACTCCAAGGATGACATCGACGAGCTGTGTGGGGATCTATTTGCCATTCGAATCATTGCCCAGGCCACCGGAGTGCCGGCCTCAGTGCGCAAGGAGCTGCGAGGCTCTCTGAGGGCACTTCAAAACAAGAGCGAAAGGTTTAGGAAGGAGTCGGAGCGAGGTAATTAATACCAAAAATAATGCAAATTTATAAATTTAGAATAACTTCAACTTAAACCAACCTGATCTCAATTCTTTAGCAGATCAATTTCCGAACAAGAAGCAGAAACGCGACACTCACAAGGACAAGACAAAGGATCTGGCAGAGCTTGCAGACGGCGACGACGCCCTCGCATCGGTAGAAGGCACCGAAAAACCAGCAGATGTCTCCATGGAGACGGTCGGAAGCAGCAGCAACGAGCCAGAGACTTCAGATGGCAGTGCCAAACCGCCCACGCCCGCCGGCAGCGACGACGAGCAGATGGAGAAGACGTCAATACCGTCATCGGATGACGAGACCGAGCTAGAGGACGAGCTTGAACCCACACCGAAGCGCAACAAGAAGGCGTCAAACAAGAAGACAGCTCAAGATCGTCTAAACGAGGATCGGGAGAAGCGTCTGATCACTCTGATAACCATGGAATCGTACATCCAGAGCATTTTCGTCATTCTGAAAAGGGATTCAAATCTGTCCAGTACGGGGGCGAATAAAGAACCCAATGAGGAGGGCTCTGGGGAGGCCTCCACATCAGCAGCGGCAGCTACAAAAGCATCCCGACCTAAGGGAGCTTGCACGCCGCCCGAGCCTATGCCGGAGGTCAGCGATACCAGGTGCAACATGGAGACAGAGAGGGACATGGAGACGGAGCCGCAATCGCCATCGACCAGTCAGACCAACGGCAGCAAGCCCACGGAATCCCCAGCAGCGAGCAGCAGTGGGGAAGCCACACCTGCTGCCTCATCTGCCGTTGCGTCCACGTCCCAGGCAGCGAGTCCGACACAGATTTAGTTGTCATTCAACGATTTGCTCAGCATTTTGTTTTTCGGCAAGCCGCTGGACTGATAATGGGCACCGGGGGCGGCTGGCAACGGCAGCGGAGCTCCTAACTTGTAAGAATTTTGTGGCCAAAGGTCAATGTTACACACTATGTACTCGTAAGCAACCCAAGGTTGGTGCTAAAGGTGGGCTTAGGGGCGCAGCACACCTAAATAAATCCGACAGACGCAAGCTATACATACATATGTCTATCCCAGGAGACCGCAAGTTGCAAGTGCAAAGGAGTCCTGGTGCTGGTAGACACTTAGTTAAGCTTAGCCTAGCAGCAAGATAACTCACAGATTCAATCACATTCACGACAGAAACACACACATATATTCAATATATAGCGATAAATGTAACTAAGTTAAGACTTCCTCCAAGCACAATGATTCCCATCCCTCCTTTCAGATGGAAGTTTATTAGGAAAACCATTGGAGAAATTTGTTATGCCAAAAACAGAAAAATATTAAAAAACATGTGAATTAGAGGCAGCCCTAGCAACTACAAATTGAATGTTTGAACAGGAGAGCGAGCGAACGGCTTACGAGACGCTAATATCTATATATGTTGTATTAGATCCATTAAGTATCATTTATGAAACGATGCTAATAACATTTGCTTACCTTTTCTCGTCCTAGTCCCCACTCCCCATTACCCATTACCCATTACCCCCAATGCACCATAAATAATACATACGTTAGAAGTGAATCGATATTATTATAATAGAGTGTAAAGAACCATTTTAAAATATTGAATGTGTTGCAAATATGTCATAATCATTTTCAAATGTAAATTGCATAACGCAAGCCGATCGGAACGGATGGATAAAATGTAATGTTTAGTACGTAAGGAGAGAATAGTCCCAGGGTGAAACACAACAGGACAAAAATGATAATGATTAAAAAATAAATAATTAAAAAAGTAAAAGAGTGAACGAAGAGCGGGTCGCGTATATTGATAGTTCTAAGCACACAAATATAAACGATCGAAATCCACACAAAACCCAATGTAATGTTGAAAAACAAAAAACAAAACAAACAAAAACAGAAAAAAAGAACAAAAAAAAAACCCAAAACTAAATTACAATTTAAAAAATCATGAGAATAATAAGTTTAAATGATATGTAATTGAATTCATTGAAATTGTATTTATTGGGGGGTAGTTCTGGTTTAAGATTAAGCTTATAAAGAGTTATATTTTTCATTGATCAGCATTTTTAGCGGTTTTGATTTAGCTGAGTCTTAGAACTTTTTGAATAAAATCTTGCAATTAGTTTTTCCTATATTGCAGATAGTTATGGTTATTTTTTTATAATTTTTAGCACTAAAACAACCAGAGAAATATATTTATAACCTTTTTTTTTGCGTTTTATTGCCTTTTTTAACTATAATTAAAATTGTCCAGTGATATACATAGTATTACCCCGCAAGGGTATATCTACCTCGGCTTGCCAAAGCTAGCTTCCTTCCTTATTTCCACCTGTTGCAGCTGTTTTCCGGTCCTGTGTTCCATTCCGGAAAATTCGGAAACACGCATGCGCTGTGCTAAACGTCACATTCCTTGCATGACTTGCCTGGAAAATTAGTCTGTAGAAATTCAGTGTACCAATTGGTTCTAAATTAAAGAAGACCTAAATTTGTAAAGAGGAAATTCTGCAAACATATAACAAACATGCCTTGCGAATCATGTGGAAAGGGTAAGTCATTGTTGCCTTTTTCCCTTTGTAAAAGCCACAGAAAACAATCGAAAAATCTGCAATTACCACTCAATCTATCCCTTTTTACTGCCCATAACTATTACTTATGTTTTTGCTTACTCAATAATATTAAATATTACCCATTACAGACTGCAAGTGCACTCCGACTAAATGCAGCGATGGTTGCAAGTGCCCCACTCCCGAAAAGTGTGATTGCAATGCCAAAAAGAAGGCAGCTTCTTCGGGAGCTAAGAAGGAAAGGACAGGCTCGACTGGAGCCGATGCCCAGGGAGCCAAGTGCTGCGGCGGAAAGAAATAAATCAGAATCGCTGCTGGAGGAGAAAAAATGCATTTTCGTTTCTTTGATTTCTCGATGGCCATAACTGCTAGTGAGCTGTTATCATACATACATTTATTTATTCATTCATTTGTTTAAATCGAAACAAAACCAAGACTTCTATACTGTAAACTGCACAAGATAAACTAATGACCTATATACCAGCATTGCGCCTTTGTGTTCAACTTTAATGGGTGGCAATGATTTCCTTATGTATTTCGTATTATTTTTATTATATTTTTCTTTATTTTTTTAACTAATAATAATAACAAAGAGGGTGGCAAAATGAGGCGCTTAGCAAACCAGCCAACAACAATGTGCACATTCTTTTTATACATAGATTGCTTATGGAATTCTATACCAAAGATGAGATGGGAGATGGAGCAGGCGAGGGGCAAGAGGGAGAGTGGGAAATTAAACAAATTAAATTCGTTAGCGATCTTTTTATATTACAGCGTTGAATTTCACATATGTGTAAAAAAAAAACAATTTAAAATGTTACTTCTTAACGGATGCGAGCCACTTACTAAGGATCCTTAAATATATTTATATATTTACGTAATTTAGACCAACTACACTTCAAAATTGGATGCAATATAAAAACAACTTCCTTTCAGGGCAATTAATAGCTAGACATTTGTGTTTCTGGTTCTCGTTCTCACGCACTCACTATATAGAAAGTTATCGTCGGTTTATACATACTACCAGAGAGGGGGGGCTGACTTCCTTTCCTTTCGGGGTCCCTGGACACTTAATTGCGCTTCGCTTTGCGCTTTTTGCGACTGTTGGGGGCTGGGACCGAGGGGGTTGGGCTGGTGGCTTTGGCCAGTGATTCGTTGCTGCCGCTGTTGGTGAATTTGCGCCAGATGCTGTGGATGAAACCGCGGGCCTCGTTGTTGATGCTGTTGTTGTTGCTTTTGTTTGATTTGTATGCCGCATTGTTGTTGTTGTTGTTATTGGTGCAGTTGATGTTAGCCGCCAACGGCGGAGGCACCTGCTGCTGCGTCTTGTGCTGCACTCCTTGGGCGTATTCTCATGACCGCTTCACCTTGCCATTGGACGCATTCACCGATGTCTGGGATCGGTAGCCAGCCTTGCCGCCTCCGCCAACGGCCATTTCGGTCGCATGCGTGGCCACATGTTGAATGCCCTTCTCCATGCATCCGTGGTAGATTGGTCGCATAAACTGTTCGGGGATTAAGAATTACGGATTAATATTTGAAAACCAAGGTAGAGACTTGATAAGTTGATACCTTCTCCCACATAAGCGTGGCAAAATCATCCAATTTGCCGCCAAAGTCACTCAGTTCACCGCTATACCTGTAAACGGAATGAAATTAAGGGGTTAATTTGGCTTTATCTTCTTAGCTTTGACAAATTTAAAATGAGCTCTTTGCGGTTTATTCTTTTTTTCTAAAATATAAATAAAATTGATGTGAATCCATAGTAAACACCCACCTGATATAGGCCCACAGGGCCAGCGTGAGCAGCGCTACGCCCATGACCAGATTACAGAAGTTGGCGAACGTGTAGAGGCCCACGAGACCGAAGATGCCGCTGAGGATGTACATTATGACGGCGCAGGCGAAGTACACCGCTGGGGTGCGGGCCGCCTTGAAGATGTTCTTGCTCTCGTTGTGCGCCCGGTAGTTGACAAAGACCTCCTCGAGATCGTCCTCCAGCTGCTGGCGGAACTTCTCGGTGAACTCTTCGCCGCCCATTTTGCGCTTGGTGGCGAACTGGAAGAGGGCCTTGTCCTTGACCCGAATGTGCTCCGTCTCCAGGTGGGCGGTGCTTAAGTACGGTCTCGTACCGCCGCACACCTCCTCCATGAGCTGCTGGTACAGCTCCTTGGCGGCGGCAACGGCAGTCAGATGGTTGGCCTCGGCGGTGGCCACCAGCATGCTCTTCGGCTCGGGCAGCTCATTGCCCTTGTAGATGTTCATGTACGACTGGAAGTACTGGATGAGATCACGTGCCCGGACTCGCTGGCCGCTGATCTCCTTGTAGACCAGGTTGTCCGGCGCCAGCAGCATGGGTACCAGGGTGCGCAGGCTGTTCTTGAACTCGGGCGTGATATCCTTGAGCTTTCCGTCAAATTGAGGATTCGTGGCAACATTCAGACCCGGATGTGGCATCAGGAAGCAGGCCACCTCTGTGAAGCAGGACGAGATGTGGCGGCGCAGGGACTGCAACTCGGGGTGCTGCTTGTCAGACACCTCCAGCCGCTTTTTGAGTATCTTGTCACCACCGAGGGCCCCGTATTCCGCTTCGTAGGGGAAGCTCCAGTCGCGGACAAGGAACTGAAGGCGCTGGAACGGCTTCTTGCCGGTGTCGGCCAGCGCCAGGCGGCCGTACTCGGTGAAGAGCTGCAGATGCTGCAGGTCATCCTCCTGGATGTTTTGTGACAAATTGTATATCTGCACCGAGGACAGCATGGTGCTCAGCGCAAAGACAGTGGCACAATCTCGGACCGTGCTCTGGCTATCGAAGGCGCCCTGTGTGTCCAGCAGGATTATGGCTATTTTGTCGCCGCTGGGGTAGTCGTGCAGGAATATGTCGGACCACATGAGGATGCCGGTGGTGTCGCGTTCAGAGCCGCCGCGCCACGAAAATCCGGACAGGGGCTCTGACTCATCACCCAGCCAATCCGACACATCATGGTGTACATACTGAGGATTAGAGGAAGTGGAAGTAAGAATATTGCCAACTTGAAATGAATTTTAGCACAAAAACGCACCTTTGAGTACAAGTATCGCAGAAAGAAGTCCAGCAGGAAGCTCTTGCCCTTTCGGAAGGCTCCCGCCACGGAGACCACACAGACGAACCGGTCCTTGACCTCGTCACGCATGAGCACTTCGCTCAGGGCCTCCTCGTTGAGCACAAACGTGTGCTCCTCGGAGGCGTTGATCACCTGCACTGCCGAGCCGCCCATTCTGGATTTCTCGCCTGCTATCCTGTTATCCCTTTTTGTTTGTTTTGTTTAGCGTTTTTGGTGTTTTATCTGTGAATGATAGGCTTCGTATTGGGAATATCCGACGATCTATTTGTTGCTTTTTTTTTAGATTTGTTAAAGTGTCAGCTGGAATAAAAGGGAAAAGAAGGAAAGTAAATAACGTGAATGTTTGCTATGCTTTTTGCCAGTGTTTTCTTTCCCATTTCCGGAAACTAAGCGAGTCCGGGGGCTAGCGGTAATTGCGCAAGCTTCTGCGAGTTCATTTAATTTTGGCACAGCCACGAGACACTAGCGACGCGGCCTGCAATTATGAGAGGCGGCCAAAAATAAATCCAACCATGCGCTGCTCCGCGTTGTCAGAAGATTTCAGCGGCAGCGGCAGCCGCATCATGTAATCGGAATTGTTCAGGTGCGTGGGATATATACACAAATGTGTGCACATGTACTTTGTATTTAGTTTAGAAAATTACCAAAACTAATCAGTGCCTGAGAATGGGAATCTTTTGAAAGTGCAGAATTAGAGGCAAGCCAAAAAATGTATTAAAATTCAAATACTCTTGAAACTAGACTTGATTTATAGCTTATTTAAATTATTATTCAATTTTAATTAGATATATAATGTAGATATTATCTATTATTATTAGTGTCAAACACTGCTTGCCTATATTTCATAGATAAAATCTAAACTTTTTATCTCTGAAATAAAACTATCAATGTGTATTATTGCGTGATAAGTTTATACAATATCAATGACTGCCGATGAGTGGCAAAAATAATAAAATACACAAATGTATTGGACTTTTGATGGACATAAAGCAGTTAAAGTTGAATAGAAAAAGAGTTATCACAATGAGTAGTAAATAATTTGCTGCCAGACAAGAAAACAACTGTTTTTTGCCAGTAATTATTATATTTTTCTATGATAAAAACTCTACTTTTGCCAAAGTTTTTATTTAGACATGAAAACTAAATAGAAAAATATTATTTTATAAATTGCTAAAATGTTTTTACTAATTTCATAAATGAATGACTAATTAAAACATTTTTCAAACCGGTTTTACCAGCTGAGAATAGATAAAAACAAAGTGAAACTCCTACACTTTCTAGAGTTTTTGTTCTGATTTTCAAAGGGTTTTTAGGTATATATTTTTATATTAAGTATACAAAAGGGTCCCCAAGTGGGGTTAACCATATTCAGCACAATTGAAAGTAGAGGCACAAGCACCATCGACCGACCGCAGCACATTAAAATTAACATTAATTTCATTTGCTGCGCCGTGATGACGTCGACAACTTTGGCTCGCACTACGCAGTTGACCGCCGGTGACTTGAATTCTAATTGGAAGCGCAGCCAAAACAAAGAGCGTACCAGCAGCAGCAGCAGCAGCAGAGCAACAACAACTGGAAGAACAGCAGCGACAGCAGATCGGGGAATTATGCCAGACACGCGATTATCGCCCGAAAAAAGCTATGCTGGCTCTTAATTGAACTGAATTGGATCGGGAATGGGAATAGAAGTCGCGGAATAGCGACCAGCGCGACTGTCAACCAAATCAAACTGCACAAACAACACGCCAGTCACCTCTGGCTTAGTCAATGGAATAGTGAAAAAGAGAGACGATCGCTAGACGAGAGCGCAGCCATCGAGTCGTCTGTCTCTCCCGCAGCCGACAAGGTGGCATGCCCCAAGGGGGAGCCACGAATGGGGGGCATAAATGGCTGGTGGGACAACTGGCAGCTGCAATGCTAGCAAGTTGCGTCTGTTCAATTAACACTTGGCCACATAATTAAATTGGACATTGCGGCCGTCTTTGGCGCGCTGATTCACAGATTTCAAATGGGAACCGTAACGAACCTGGCAATGCCGTGACTACCTGCCAGAGCTCGGCTTGTCAGGCAGGTGTGTGAGCAGCTTCGCTATCTGCCGCCGATCGGGTTCCGAAGCTGGGACAGTAGTCATCCCGTTCACTCTACCGTGGCGCCGCCTTGCGGGGCGATGTAAACAACGAGGCTGAAGAGTAACAGCAACAGTTGTGCCAGGCGGATTAGTCAACTGGAAACGGTTGCCGAGAGCAACAGCAACAACACAACACCGAAAGGCAGCAGAAGAAGAACGTTTGGGCGCTTGGAAAAATGTTGAGCGGGGAAAAAGAATAATCGTTTAATTCGCCTAAATTGGGTGCCCGAGAACAAAAAACAAAAAAACTGTGTTTAATTAGTCCCAATCAGGGCAACCGTCGCACAGGAGGTGCTCATTTGCCATACGCCGCTTAGTCGCCATGGAACTGAGAACGCGCGGATTTGGAAGCGGACACCGCCCAGTTCTGCTGCTTGGCCTCGTGGCCATGTGCTGTTCGCTGCCAGGAGTGGCACCCGCTCCCCAGGAGAACCCGGTTTACTACTACGTCGGTTGCTACACCGAGAGGACGGATCTGCTGAAGGAATCCGTGTACGCCAAGACCCCGCAGACATGCATCGAGATCTGTGAGCATCAGGAGCATCACTATGCCGTCCTGGCGGGCGAGAAATGCTTCTGTGCGAACGCCATTGTGCCAACAGAGGAGCAGGATGAGCAGCTGTGCAACATCCGGTGCCTGGCCAACAAGGCGCAGTATTGCGGCGGTGTCGGCGTGCATTCGTACTACTCCACATCGCCGACTAGGCAGCCGGCGCCGCATCATCTGCATGTGGCCAACAAGAGCGAGAATAGCCTCACAGTCGCCTGGGACGCCTATGAGCCGAGGAAACTCCTGCTCGCTGGAGCAGCGGAGGCAATCCTGCCGAACCAGCAGCTGGCCAGCTTCCTGATTCGAGCCCAAGTGCTGAAAACGTTCTCCTCGTTGCCCGCCTTCCCGCAGCCAGAGTTCTTGGTGCAGAGCTCGGAAACCCAGTTCGAGCTCACGGATCTGCAGCCAGCTACGGAGTACAATGTCACCGTACGTGCCATATGCCGAGAGCAGCCGCAGGGAGAGGTTGAGTGCGGCCAGGCCACGCTGAAGGCCAGCACAGAGGTGGGTTTGGCTTGAAAAGTAAAATAATTATCCTGCAAAACTAGTAACCAATCATATTTTAGGTGGGTCTGCCTAGTCCTATTCCGGCGCAACCCAAGGTTCTTAGTCGCACCGATCGCACTATCACCGTGGAGCTCTCGCCCATACGGAATGACAATGGACCGTTGAGTCGGTTACTCGTCATTGTGGAGTATGTGGACAATGCGCTGAGCCAGCCATTTGACGCCCAACTGCTGGGCAGTTGGCAGAAGGCCCAGCAGGATGGAGTACCCTACTACATAGCCGCCGAGTTGGATTACGACCGACCGGAGGACAACAGAACCCGGAACTTTGTGGTGGGCGATGGCAAGCGTTATGGACGCTATCACAATGCACCTTTGGATCAGCCAAACGCCCATGTGCACATCAGTCTGGGAGTGGTGAGTGAAGCATGCCCTCGGTTGGCTAACTGGAGCAGAAATTGACATGCAACTATTGCTTCTAGGTGAGCACCCTCGAGGGCGTGACAAAGACGCTGTACAGCCGTGGCTCCCATGACCAGCATGTGTCCTCGCTGGACGACTTCAGCTACGCCACCTTCGATAAGGGCCAGTCCTCAGTGGTTGCCCTGGCCGTTACCTGCGTAATCTTTGGCACTTGCCTGCTGCTTAGCCTCATCGCCTACTTCTATCTACGCTACAAGACCTGCCGCGGGCGAAGATTGACGGGGCGCAATGGCCACGAGATGACCCTGCAGACGCCAATCATTGAGAGAGAGAATAATGGCTACCTGGTGGAGGACGAACCATTGCCACATTCGCCGGAAAACTTTAAGAATCAGCTGCAACAGCTGGTGGAGGGATTCGAGCGAATACCGAGGAATGCCTTGCGCCTGAATGTGAACGATGTGATCGGGGATGGGCGCTTCGGAGAGATTATAACGGGAAAGGTTTCCGCGAACGACACTATGCGGGATTGCACTCTGCACGTGCTCTGTCTGGACGACCTGAATGGAGCTACCCAAGCGCAGTTACTAAGAGAGATGCGCCAGCTGGCGCATTTGAAGCGCCAGGAGCACCTGCTGGATTTCTACGGAGTGTCAGCCAGTCCCGACTGGTTCTACCTAATCTTCGAGCAGCAGCGCGTGAGTCTGAAGCGTAGGCTGGTGGAAAGCCGCCTGATGGCACCTTCCCCGCGCATCACTTCCCTCTCGGAGCAACTGGTGCTGCAGTGGATCTACGAGCTGGCCAGTGCCTTGTCCTATCTGACCAACTGCCAGGTTGTGCATCGCCAGCTCTGCTCACACAGTATTTTCGTGACCAGCGAGTCCAAGCTGAAGCTGAGCGTCTTTGGGCCGCTGCAGTTCATGAACACAAATCGCCAGCAGCCGGACCACAGCAGATGGCTGGCCCCGGAGGTGCTGCGTCACCAGCATCATCACTCTGCTCGCTCCGATGTGTGGTCACTGGCCTGCGTGGCCTGGGAGTGCTGCTCCCTAGGCGGTACTCCCTATGCCAACGTTGTGGCCAGCAGCCAGCAGCTCCTCGAGGCCATAAGGGTAGCAGTGCGTCCCGCACAGCCGGCGTACGTCTACGGGGATCTCTATCAGCTATTGCTCAACTGCTGGCAGCTGGAGCCGAGCGAGCGCAGTAGCTGTGAGGACGTGGCCTTCGGAGTGCGTCAGCTGATGACTTCACCGCGCCATGCCCTCAGCTTCGATCGAGTGGCGGGCGGATTGGACGCCCTGCCCCCGTACCTGCCGCAGCTGGAGACGATTGCATCGATGGGATGAGAGATGTAGCCGAATAGAATAATTAGCTTTAGTCAGAGAGACAGTAGATTTCGGTTATGAGTCAGTCTTTTGCTAAGAGAAAATAAGTTTGTTTGCATTTTGATTTTGAATGTGTTTGCACGGAATTAAGTGAGTTTGAAATTGTTATATTTAAAATTATATTTTACGTTTTGACTATTTAACTTGGTTTCCAAAACAAAATAGATTATAGCTTATCTCTTAACGCATCGTTTTACAAATTAAATGTTTAGTTTTAGTAAGACTAACTAGATGATACATTTTGTTTGCTTTATTTATTTATTTTCTGTTTTTTAACCGACATCTACTGCATATATGAACAGAATCTCTAGAATCTGAACCACTTTTGTGTAAATATTTACATGAAATGCACTGCAAATAAAGCGGCGTTCTATGCCACAGCTGATGGTATCTGTGGGGGAAGCTAATCTATAGTTGGGAAACGATTTCTGGGCGACTTTCCCCAATCGAAACAAAGTTCAATCGAATGTGCTCGATAAAGAGTGAAAGATAAAGGCAATATGTGACAAGGAGAGCGTCACAGTTGTGTAATAAAATTTGAATTCCATGATTTTTCAAACCCTCACCGGACTGTGAATCCCCCGCTAATGTTGCACAAACCGAGCAGAAGCAACAACTGAGCCAAAAACCAAAGCACAAATGGCAAAACCAAAAGCAAAATATAGACAGAGAGTGTGTGAAATACAACGGAGAGAAGCCGCTGCCAGCCAGAGTGAGCGAAACTTTGATCGCCGCTGGCAAAAGCAGCAATTAATAATAGAAAATATTCAGCGCTGCACATGTGTGCGAGTGTATCAAAATTGACGATTAATCAGTTTAAAGGTCTTGCACCCAATGGGCCAGGAGGGGGGTCTCTATTGCATCCATTGTTGTGTGTTATGTTGTTTAAGAATTAATTAGAGAGAAATTTTGGCAGCGTCCGAGATTCTGTGAATTAGTCATAGGGAATTGGGTTAATATATATGCATCTATGGATTTGGGCTGCCACTGAAATCTTTCATCTGCTTATGAGAAACCCAAAAATGAAATCTCGCAATTTGTAACTCCAAAAACTGGAAAATAAAAAAGAATGAAGATCTGTTAAAACGATGTTTACCCAAGAAAATATAGAACAATCAACTTAGAAGGAATTTTTATGATTTTCTTAGCTATTTTCAAACCTAATCTTTCTGGATTTTGTTTTGGCATTCAACAAAGTCTATGAATTCGACTAGAAATCTGTTGGCAAGCCGAAAGAAATCTCATTCTGATATAATCAACATTTAATTTTATTAAATGTTATGAGAAACGTATAAGAAATATAAAGATTTCCAAACAGCAATTCAGTAAAAGAAAGCCTATCCACGATCATATTAAAATAGAGATTATTTTAAGCCGAGGCTGATTGTTGAGGCTAAAGAATAAATAACATTTATAGGGTCGAAATCTTAAGACATCTCCGATCGTTGACATCTTTTTGAGCAATACCAATAACTCGATAATTAACAAAACATTTACAAACATTTTCCTATAAGAAAATATTCTACAAATTGGTCTCAAAGAACGGCGAGCCTAACGATACATATATCCCAATTGTTTCAGGTCATAATCTGTGATTAGAAGTGGCTCGCTTATCGTTGGATCCCTTGCAGCGGCTGATAAGCCATCGTCTGCTGGCGAGGCAATTGTCTTGTCGACGTGTAACCACTGAAAGTCATGGTGGAGTGCAAGCACATGGCAAGCGACCGCTTAATAGGGCATCGGAAGGCGTCCAATGGAGCGTGGCGCTACACATATATATCCAGAGCGACTTTTGGACGCTTACCTTGCCCGGATTCAAGATTCAAGGTGAATGACGACAACAATTGAAGTCACCACTACACACAGCGAATAATTATTAATAAATCAAGCTCCCCTGCTTGCTAGCTGGCTGGTCAACGTAATCGCAACCGTGCAGGGCTGCTGCCGATGATGATCCGGATTTGGCCAACTTTTCGACAAAGTGTTATTGTTTTCGTTACATACACACATGGGAATCCGAGAAGCGCAAGAGTCGCGGTGCCAAGGAAACTGGTTGCTCACACACGCACGCACACACTCGGATGCACGCACACTCTTCTGGAAAGCTCGTTCAGCGCCTGGCCAACTGCGCAAATGTGACGAATTGCTGGCCCCGGCAATGTTACTCACTTAAGTTAATCGTTTACATCGGATATTGGCTCCTTCAGCGCTGCCTTTAGCTTCAATTTCGACACTTTGGTGGGCAGAAAAATACGTATTTTGTTGTGCTCCGTTGCTGTGTGGCCGTTTTCGCGGAGGGATATAATCTTAACGAGCGATTTCTTTTGGCGGCGGTCAATCGATAAGGGGCTGCCGATAAATCCCGATTTTAAGGAATCAAATTTGAATTTAAAGATATTTGTATATTTTCATATTATATTCTTATACGAATAAATGTTCCTGCCCTCCCCTTAACATATTAGCTTAATCTGATGTCTGCTCTCTTAAACGAGAATAATACAATGATCCCTGAGACTTCTACTTTAACCACGATAAGCCTCATCGTGGCCGCCTGGCGATGCCTCCATCCGCGCACATATTCCGTTCGCCTAGGCAGGCCGCGTAGCCGAGGGCGTGCGGTATGAAGTGCTGCTCATAGACTCCAGTGAAGAGCTGGGCGTAGGGACCACTGGCAAAGACGGCTACGTCGTCGCCGCCATGCGTCTCCGACGCCAGGGGTACAGTGCTGGGGAACATAAAGTCCTTGTTCTTCATGTTGATGGCCCGCAGGTTCTTCCTTTTGACGGCTCCACCCTCCCTGAGGTAGTTGCTGTCATAGCCCGGGCCATTGGCATAGCTGAGGGTGGCATAGGGCAGATCATCTGAAGCCAGTTGTCCGTCGTTGATGCCAAAGATGTCATTCTTACGGCTGGAGTAGCCCGCCAGCGACATGGTGTGCGAGTGATCCGAGGAGACCACAATCAGGGTGTCATCGGTGCTGGTATGACTCCTGGCAAATCTCACCGCCTTGTCGAACTCCGCCGTCTCGTCGATGGCTCGCAGGGCCAAGGTATCATGATGCCCGTGATCGATGCGGCCACCTTCCACGAACAGGAAGTAGCCCCGACCGGCGCTCTGGCGTTCCAGCACATTCATGCCTGCCTGGACCATCTCTTCTAGCGTGGGCTGCTCGCTGGGATTCGCGTCCAGGTGGTAGGCCATGTGGTAGGGCGCAAACAGTCCCAATACCCGTGAGGTGTGATTGGAGAGGTCAAGCAACTGCTGTCGGTTTTCCACATAATGGGCACTGTTTGTGTGCTGGCTCTTCCACTCATTGATGAGATGGCGTCCATCCAGGCGACGTCCTGGCGCTCCACTGCTATCCGTGACGCTTCTGGGAAGGAAATTCTCGCGACCACCGCCTAAAATAACATTGAGCTTCTGACCCACAGGACTGTTTATCAGCTGAACAGCGGCGTCTGGACAGAGGCTGGGATCTCCGCCATCTCCCACGACCTCGGCATCATTCTCCCAGTTCCGGTTGGCCAGATGCGCATAGACACCCGCCGGCGAGGCATGCGTAACCGAAGTGGTGGTCACTAAACCGGTGGCCATTCCCTGTTTCTGGGCCCAGGCCGCAATCGAGGCCACATGATGAGCGGTCTGTGCCTGCGCCTGACAATCCTTGAACTGCACCGCCGCACTCACTCCGATGGTGCCGTAGTTGGCCTTGACGCCGCCCAGGTAGGCTGTGGCCGTGCAGGCAGAGTCCGCCACCTGCATGTTGGCGCAATAGGTCTTGCTCAGGCCCACATAGGGGAACTGCTCGAAGGCGAACTGCTTCTCCTCGCCGCCTAGGTACACCCGACCGGCAGTAATTGTGGGAATGGACATGCCGTCGCCAATGAAGAGCATCACGTTGCGGGCCAACTGGGTGTTGAGCCTCAGCTTGCTCTCCAGCTGTTGCTCCAGGGTTTGGGCCGCCAGACCCTGCCAATATTCAGCGTAGCGCTCTTCGGCCTTCATTGCATCAAAGACGATCTGCGGCATGGCGCGCTTGGACCGGCCTACCAGGGGGCTGGAACTCATCAGGGAAAAAACGGGATGCATCCGCCTCTCGGACTCATGGGAGGTGGCTATTAATTGTAGTCAATAATAGTACAGTTGGGTTAGTTTTCTGCATAGATCACTATGACATTGCTGGGAACTTACCTCCTCCGCTGACTAGAGCACTCAGGCCGAGGCACAACAAGAAGAACTGCAGCCTCATTGTTATTGGAATTGTTTTTGAACTGAGCTGTGCTGGCTGTACGTTGCCCGGCACGTTTCCTCCGGCACTGATAGTTGGTTAGCACGAGACCTGCGATATTTATAGCACTCGAGCCGCAGGTCCGAGATTTCATAACGCGGTGCTGCTGCCGCCATCGACCTGACCGCCGGCTGATAAAGGAAAATACAAGCTGCCTTCGGTATTCGCCGGCTTGGTTTTCTATAAAGGGAACAGGGCACAGTGGAACCTCCTCAAGGAGATACCTGAGGGTCAACAGAGCTGATAATTATAATTATAATAATTTAAATATTTAGCAATCAATTGATCTAATTTTTAGAGAAGGTCCTTTATAGATTATAGGTATTTCAAAGGATCCTATCTTCTTAAACATTTTAAAAAGCTGTGGATAATAGCTAATAGTATATATCTTTTGTATTCATAAGGATTGCCTATTATTAATGTCAAATAATTAATAAATAAACCACATTTAAAGCAGTTGGTTTTTTTATATTTTACCTCCTTAAAGGTGGGACTAAAAATTTGGGTTAATTCCCCAAGCTTAACTTCTATTAGTTCCTTGACTTGGTACCTATTTATTCTTTATCAAAAAATATACAAAATATACAAAAACTATCTCCGTCGAGTCTTCACTGTATTTGTTATTTGAAAAACTGATGTTTTTCAGCGTTCATCGTTATCATCAAGAGCCGGCGTCGTCTGCCTGCTGCCTGCCCCGTGTCTGTCCATCGGATCTCGGTGCGTCTGCCTGCCGCATCCGCCTGCCTTTGCGACACGCGAGTTCTTCACGTGATCGCCGCGCTGCTGCCTCCTCACTCACTCATTACTCACTTATTGTTGTTTTTGTGCCCGATTTCATGCTTCCAGTTAAGTCATAAATGCGTCCTAATTACTACGAGATTTCCAGGGGAAGAAAAATATACATTTTGAAAAACTCGCGCGCTTGCCAGCATCCGAGGAACCGCTGCGAATGGCGGATCTATGAAATGGTATCTGGCAATGCCCAGCGAGGAGATGGCGCAAGCGCCGGCATCAAAACATTGAGCAAAGGAGTATCTGCTTCTCGCTTATGCGCGTATCTCAGAGTACGAGTATCTCACAATTCTCAGCATCGTCCATCGGCATCCGTCGGTCCAACGCTCGGATGCTGTGGGAGAGCTTCTGCTTTGGCAGCGCGCACTTGGCCAAAATAGTTGTTGGTTCGCATGCAAAACGTTAAAATCGCATTAGCTGAAAGACATTTTTATACCAACGGCGCGTTTTTAATTTTTTCTACACTAACAACAACACGAAATAGTAAAAAAAATACAAAAATAAAAAACTAGACAAAGTAGATGGCGAAAAATAATAAAAAAACCAAAAAGAAGCGATAAAAGCATAGCTAAACTAAACTTTTAACGTTCAAATCTCGATGCGTATACACAAATATAAATAAATAAACGCGTGTATATATTGATATGTATACATATAATAAATGATATTTCAATAATTTTCAACAAACAACAACAACAAAGGTCTGTGCGAAGAAAGTGCTGGTGAAAATCAAATAATTCAAGAAACGAATTTACGAATCGAAGAAAACGGAGTGAAGAGCTCTCGCTTCGCGCATTGATTTTTGTAACTTTTTCGTTCTTGGCCGAAAAAAATAGTTGACAGCAAAAATCTCTCAAAAGTTCTAAAAAGTTTTGCGAATTCTGTGTGCTGTGCTGTGCATTCGTGTGTATAACAACTAAGGATGAAATGCAAGGACTTTCGGGGCTTCTCCTCTTTTTTTCCAAGATGGTATTAAAAAACATAGAAGATGTAATGCCACACACACGAAAATTCATACATAATACAATACAGTAAATTGCTAACTGTGTTTCGGCCATCTCCCCTGCTCGCTCCCTCGCAGGACTCCCCCTATGTTTGTGTGTGCGTCGGGATTATGTGACTCTGCGTATACATATCTACAATGTCGGGGTTTCGTTGGGGGGGATATATGGTACATTGTACTATATAGTATATATCCTAAGCCAAGTTGGACGCCCAGCTGGCTGCCAGAGTTTCACGGTTTTGTGTGCCTGTGTTGGGGGTTCCCCCATGCTTAATCCCTTTTGAAAACACAATCCCAAATTAAAGCCTCGCATCGGAGAGTTGCAAATTTCTGCCTTTAAAGGCGAAATACATAATTTGTGGCGGTTTCACAACAATCGGGACAACTTTCAATTGCCTTTATTGACAGTTAAAACGAAAGTTATCAGCCAACAACCAAGAACAGCAGCAACAACAACCGCACCAGGAGCAGCAGCAGCAGCAGCAACATCGCAGCTTCAGCGATGACAACGACAACAACTCAGAAGTCAAACACGAGACAACAACAACAATAACACAAACACAATTAAATAACAACCAAAAAAATAAAAGTAGCCAAAAACTTTGCCAAGAGACACACACTCATACACACGCACACACACACCCCACTGTACACAAACAAGTTGCTGTGTTGTTCGTGCTTCACCAAGGGGGCGGCAGGGGGTGTGGCCGCTCAAACTTTTAACATAGTAGCCCACATATACGCGTACACATACAAATGTACGCCCGTAAATTTTCGCACAAAAAAAAAGAAACGAAAATAAAATAATATAAGGAAAAAAGGAAAGAATGAACGAAAAATGAGGAAAAACAGAAAGCAGCAAAGAAGAGAAAAGGAATCGAAGCGAAGGATACTCGAGGGGGTTGGGTTGGGTTGGTAGGATGCCAAAGGACGATTGCACACTGTGTCAATTCCGTAACAACATTTGGAACGCTTTAATGGAATGTACCCGTATCTGACAATGCCACTACAATGTACCAATAATGAGTTGTCAGCATGTGTGGGTGTATGTGGGTACAGTGGTGTGTTTTCAGAATCTTAACAAATAGTTTTGAATTTAAATTTCCTGATTAAGTTTAAAGCAGACAAGGGATCTTTGCAGCATCACTGCACCTACCACTTGAGCTGTACTAGGACTCTTAATGGGGTCTAGCGGAAAAAAAGGATTTACTTCTCATGTTTGATGTACTGTCAATTTCGGATACTGATGAATAAGTTGTGACTCCCTTGTGAAGTCTGGCTGGAAAATAAATCTTAAAATTTTGGAGAGCTTAGTTAAAGTTTCCAATATGATTTCTTTTATGATTATTAAACAGGAATTCCCCCTTTTAAATATTTAACAACTTGTTTTTACATATAATAAATTATACAATACATTATAATTTTTATTCCTTTTCTTAAATAATAATATAGCCCTCAAATGCCTAAAATATATTGTTCTAGATGATTTTTGATTACATCTCTGCATACAATTCCAAGTTCTGAAACCTTTATAAGATTTTATAATCTATCAGGACATTCAGTTCTTAATATTATATATCTGTTCTTAATATATCAGTTCTTGATATTATTATAAATTTGTTAACCTTTTTTTATTCTGCAGTTCATAAAATCAGTTTTAAAGGATTTTAAAATTCTTCAGTCATTTTTCCCTTGACCTTTGAGTTAATTTATAAATAATAATAAATAATAATAAAAAATAATAAATAATAATAAACAATAATAAATAATAATAATAAAAAAAAATTATATATCAAAGATAACTACAATATGGTTTCTTTACTAATATTCAACTTAAAATATGTAAAACTCCCTATTTTTCTTAATGTTGGCATATCCTTAAATAACTTAGGTCCTCCTTAAATTCATAAACTTATTTCTTGAATCAATTAAGATAATACTTTGGTAAATAATTTAGCCTTTATTTACTTGTTTACATTTCGATTAATAAGAATTTTAGGTTTAATTTTGTAATGCGATTCTCCGGAACCGTTTCATTATTCGAATATTCAAACAAGATTCTTGGAAACGATAAGATTATTCTTACAAATCAAGGCTATTCTGTTGACTGTGGAAATTCCATGGAATTTCCTTATTTAATTTGATGATTTCTCCATTCCGGCCCATTGTACATCATCAGTGAGCATTGTTGCCAGAGAGCCGGAGTGGCAAAAGGATGCCCGATGCGGGACGCACGAACGGATGGCACGAACGCACGACTGCTTCTTCTGCCTCTCGCTCTCTCCCGCTTTCCTTCTCTCTCTCTCTCTATCGTATCTCCATCTCCATCTCTTGGATCGCTTGCTTTTTGGGGGGCGGGAAATGGAAAACCTCCCTACCCAACCACCAAAAGGACGCGCTCCAACAGCGAGTTAACTTTGACGTTATGCTGTAAGCGTTGGGTGCTTCGTTTAAATGAGTGCTCGTTGAATGTGTGAGTAATTGGAGGGATGCTGGCCCAGGGGGGAGGGCTAGCAAGGAGGGATTGGGGGGGGCTTGGGCTGGGGGTAAGTTTGTGGGGGGATGGCGGCTTAGAGGATGGTTGCTCGGAATGGAAAAGCAAACGACAACAAGCAAAACATTGATGTTACTGGAGGAGCTTGCCAGCAGACGCTGGCTGGCTTTTATAGTTCGCCAAAGGAGTGAAATGGCGCCATCTGAAGATTTATGCATGTATTTGTGTGTGCGGTGTGTGTGTGTGTGTGTATGGGAAATTATGAAAGCATTTGTGTTTGAGTTTGAGTAAACATGACCACTGGCGGCTTGGGCGGGGGTTGTTTTGGTTGCCTGGCCCACACTGCGTATGTGTATTTTCTGGCATCCACATATCATATATGAATGTATTTGCGGTGTATCTCTGTCGCACTTTGGTGTGTGTACGGTTGTGTGTTTGCTCACCTTCGCTGCAGTTGCTGATTTTGAGGCCGCCACATATTGTTAATGGCCTTCCATCTCCTCCAGCACACCACCACCGATGCTGAATGTTGATGAGGAGGACGCGGATGAGGCTCTCAGGACGGAGGCCATCATCCAGCGCAGTGCAGCGCTGACCTTCACCCATTTAACGGCACTTAGCCGTTGACAAACCGACCGAAAGTTGAATGTCATCATTGCAATTCATTCTGCCATTTATCGCTAGCCACACGGCGAAAAAAATAATTAATTATTTGCCAAGCATTAAAGTTTTAGGTTGTTTATCATCGAATTTAATTTCCGAAAATTTTGCTGAAAATTTCCAACATTTCCAAAATGTAGGGCGTACAAATATTTTAGGGGTATGTAAAAGCAGCTTAAAAGAATTGAAATGTTCACTTTATTGTAGCTTTAAAAATGAAATATTTAAAGGAAATTATATATTTAATTAATTGTAACTTTAAAATGGGTTTAAAAACTCTTAAAGTCTTCGTATTTATAAAAAGCCTTCGATTTTTATTTCTCTATGAAATAATTATACAATTTCTTTATAAACAAATAGTTTTTTGTTAATAAAATGCAAGCAAAAACTCTTTAAATAAAAAAAACCGAGAGATCCTGGATCCTGCAAATTATATTGCCTACTTTTCAGGGTTTTATTTACGCAGACCAACTTTTTGTGGATTTTCGGATAAATCTTTGAAAAAACTAATCTCTAAAACAAGCACTTTAATAATTTCAACAATTTACACCTTTAAAATGTTGCAGCACAGTGATAACCTACATTTCCTGAACTGACTCCTTTATTTATTTATGCGTTAATATGCCTTTTAATACGCAGCCGTGGTACCTGTAGATATTAAGCTGAAACCTCAAATAATCCCTCGATGAATGGGAGTCTTTCTTTTTACCTGGTGGGGGTGTTACCCCCACTTCCCCAGCGAAGTGCACCGCCTTCCGCAGTTGGCGGAGAGCTGAGTCTAATTTTAGACATGCATATATGCAATCGGACTCGATGGAGCATTTCCCGGGATATAACCATGACAACGCAAAGCTGCATCGCATTTTATGGGCATCTCCCGGACCCTCCGGGAGCTGTACTTTTAGTGAGATTCAGGACATACTGTCAGTCGGTTGCTCTCGATGATTGAGCACCACCACAAGGACGTGCTGAAATTTGCGTGTTATTAATCAAAATTGAATCGAATTAAAATTCTATAAAAATAAGGCGCCGCCGGTTAAAAATATCTAACATATAAAATATATATGAACGAGCAAATAAATAGAACTGCCATTACAATTTTTATATTATGGCCAATGGCACAAATTTAATATCATCCGCGAGCGGGCAAAATTGCTGTCGTTAAAATATTTTACAACATCCTACAAAGATTGAAAATAAATCAAGCATATAGGCAGCAGACCGAGTGTGTGTGCGAGGGGGTGTGTGTTTATGAGTGGCAGAGGGTGTTTCAGTGGGTGGATGTGGATTTGCCTCTTTTTTTGGGGCAGTCCCCCGGTATCATAGATGCCCCCGCTAAGCATTCAAATATTGGCAGAGTCATGTGCAATTTTTGCAGGTTTGTTTATTTACATTGTCGACGCTGTAAAAGCCAAACGGGATCTATATGGGATATATACCGAAATATACGAATATATCTATATATCTATATATAATCCATGCACACTGCGTGTGTAATTAGAGGCCATCAATTTGCCAGATTGAAAGTGCCTGTCGCTGGCGAGAGATTTGTGAGTCTTGAAAAATATGAAGGATTTGTGTGTTTACATCGATGGCATGCACTGATTTCGTTTAGCTTTTGGGATAAACAATTTCTGGGAATGAGGAAATACTCTCATGATTGCTGCCAAAATTTTCCAAGAGCTCTTTTAAGTAGCTTTAAGCCAGGTTGAAAAAGTTTCCCAGGCCTCTGCTTCACCTGGCTCAATTCAATTGAAGTCTTTGTGTTGGCAATTAAAAAGTCACACAAAATACCCGCACACCCACACAGAAAGTTCAACTTAATTTAGCAACAAAGTGAATAACAATTTTAGACACCTCCTTCTGGGTGAAGGGGAGGTTGGGAATGTCCCATCGTTTCTCGGGAGTGACAGACAGCTGTTACATGGAAATGAGCCAGCCAGCGTGCCCTTTAAGCCATTTGAATATTGTTGTTTACTTTCTTTCTTTACTTTTTTTTTTCTGTTTGCTGCTGCTGCTGCTTGGCAAGTTATTGAACCCGTAAAAGTTTTTAATTAAAATTCAAATTAGACAAATTAAATTGCCTGCTAAGGTGGCCGCGATTGCCATTCAAATGGCAGGTGTATTTTTACGATTGTCCCCGGATTGGGTATATGGAGGGGATCCGTAAGGAATCTCAAGGAAGCTTGAGTCCTGTGGACGTGCGTTAAATTTTAATTGATTTTTCCCAACCAAACTGGATGTGTGTGTGTGTGTGTGTACCTGCTTACGCGCAAAGTAAACGAAGCGAGATGTGGAGTACAGAGAACAACAGAGGCAGATACACAGATACACAGATACAGCTGCCGAGGCATACGAGATACACCCATACAGGCGCATATACCCAATGCGAACTGGCAGACATTCAGGCGTGCGAATAAACCCACACAAACACGCACATATTCACGAACGAGGCTCGGCACTCGCATTCGTATTTGTATTCGTATTCGTATTCGCATTCGGTTCTCTGAATGAGAAGCTGGATGTGCTGGGCGGTGGGCGGTGGGCGGTGGGTGGTGGGGTTTTGGTGAAAGGACAATTCAAGGAGGCAAACGAAAAACATTTTACCCAGCTTTTGTTGTTGCTGCCGTTGCCCCAATGTTGTTTTTGCTACTGCCATTCGTAGGCTGTTTATTGCCCACCGTCGTTGCTGTTGCCGTTGTGCTGATGCTGTGTATCTATGTAGAATTTATCGATTTATTTTGACTTCTCTTTATGTGCTCCGCCTCCTCTAATACATACAAGCATAGGCGCACCGCAAAAGGACTTACATACTTAAGGGTTGAGCCTTGTTTTTAGATACAAACTTTAGAAGAAGTTAAATACCACAAAAAATTAGAGGATCTTTGGGGTTTCTAAAATAAATAAATCACAAGAAATATTTCTTAAAAATTAATATTTAAATCGAGTCGAATTTTTCATAATTTAAACAGAATCAACATCAATCCTTTACCTTAGCTTGTTTTTTGTACTTTAGACCTTGAAAAGTATTTTTATTATACAATTTATAACTAATCCATCACTTTCCCAACCCCCTTTGGTTGGAATTCTGTCGAAGCCACTGCCAGGCTAGCGTATTATTTAATACGGGCTGGGCGATAAGGCTCCAAAAACTCGGTTAGCTGGCAGCCCACTTTAGGGCGCTTCTGGGTTTTGGCCCTTCCTCCCTTTCTGGTTGTTGTTTCTCGCTTTATTTTTTGCGCTTAATGCGCCAATTCTGACAACAGTCGCCAGGGGGTAGGGGCTAGGAGGGGATGTGAGCCAGCGGTAGATAGAAGGCAACGCGGCAGCAACGACCCAAAGTCAAATTGAGTAAAACGCATTGAAAACTTAAGTAATTTCCCAAGAACGGCCCACAGTTCTTAAAAGCTTTCTTCTTCTCCTTTTTTTTTGCTTTTGTTCTAAAACGAGAAGCCCGAAGCAAGCGTTTCTGCCTTTCTTTTTTATTATTTTCTTTTTTTTGCCGTTTTGCTCCTTCGGTCTTGTTATTGCAGATGGCCAAAGTTGTTGGCCAAGTAACAAAAATGTGTTTTATATTGTAATAACGAAGAATGCACTGAAGTCGAAACACGGCGGTGGGGTGGGGCGGGTAAGCGGAAAAACAGAGAAAAACAGAACAGCACAGCACACACAAGCAAGAATTCATAAACTGTTTAATGAAGCAGAGCAATTACATAAAGCCAAAACCGAAGTGAACAAGTGCAGCAAAGAAATGCCGAAGAAATGCCGAAGAGCGATAATAAAGCCAATTAAATTCTGAGTAACTTTCGAAAGCCATAAGATACATATTTTTTGGGGGCGGTAGGGGGAGTGAATGAACACATAAAGTCTTTGAGCATCTTTAAAGCAATAAAAGGGAATCCCAGAAATTTATTATACATTGTTTCTCAGAAAAATCAGAATATTGTTTGGGAGTTTGTCTGAAAATGTATCTTTAATATAAAAACAGTCAATTAAAGTCAGTAGAAAAGGAATTACAAAAGCTATTGTGTTAAATATATTTAAATTCTAAATGTTAAATAAAAAACCTAATAGAAAACGTATCAATTTTGAAAGAAAAATAAACTCTCTTTCATTAATTGCCTTTTTAAATAATTAGCCTGCCAAATTGTAATAAAAACTACTTAAACTCAATTCCAAAATGAAAATTCTTTCAAAATTCTCATAAGAAATACAAGCCCCAGCTCCTTAAGTACTTGAAATAGCTATCTTTTAACCAATCTGAGTTTCTGGATAATCAGTTTCTTGGATTCCCCCGCCTCTTAACATTGACCTCGTTTTCCCCCATACAGTAAGATGTTTAGATGTAATCGAAAAAAGCGTGTCAAGCCGTCCTCTTTACAAAGAATCAACCCTAAACTAATGTAAACCACGACTTTTGAAACTAAAAACGCCTCGAGAAGAAGGGACAGAGAGACAACTTCTATAAGTTGGTAGAATAGCAGCCAGAGCGAGGCGTGACCTGAGTCTAAGCGTGCGTGTGTGTACATAAAGATGGAAAGCATGTGAAATTGAGGCGGAAAATGTCCGCCCGCTTGCCCCTGGCCCATCATCTTGTGCGTTCGTGTGTGTGAAATACAACAGAAAAGTCCAAAAAAAAAGAAAACAAAACAAAATAAGAAAAGCTAAAAGAAAAGCCAAATAAAACAACAACTACAATCAGAGCAGGAGAGAGAGAGAGAGAAAGCGACGGTGGAATAGCGATTCAATGTCACAGATACAAACGCCCGCAGGCATTGGCATATACGTGAACCCACACCTCCAGCGCCTATGTATTATACCGCTCCTCACGTATGTAGAGAAAAAGCTATAGCCGCAGATTAGTGAGCCCGATTCAAGGAGCAACGAAGACGGAGACGGATACGACTTCGACTTCGACGACGACGACGACAATCAACATTCATCATACGCACCGTGGGACGCGGCGTACAACGCAAATGCAGCCCCCGATCGATCGGTAAGCCGAAAAGCTAACAAAAAACGCACACACACACAAAAATAAGCATTTACAGGGAAACTCTGCTGTTTCGTGACTCTCTATCTCTGTCTTTGTACACACCTTGCTAAAGTTTGATTTGAAGTTTTTTTGTTTTTATTGATATTTTCGTTGTTGTATTAATACTAACCCAGACTAACCAATAAATAGGCTAAGTAAGAGTATTTAACTCTTTGGTTTTTGTGTGAAAATAGTAAATCCTTAGATCTTGACACATTTGACTTCATGTTCTCAATGTAATTATGCCATGAAAACTGAAGTTTCCCTTTGAAACTTACTTCCTAATAAGAATATGAATATTTTTAGAATTCAGACTCATTTTGAAATCATTACTAATTCTCTATATTAAAGAAAATATATATTTGACTATAAATAAATTTCTATAAATTCCAATTGTATATCAAATATTCAACTTCAAAATCAAAGTCACAAGATTCTAAGGATTATGATTCTCTTACAAAAAATAAAACAAAACCCTTTTTGTTGCGCCCAATGTTGTGCTATGCGATGATGATCGTTAATAACGATGATGTTTGATGATGACTCCTCCGGCCGTGTGATAAATGAACCAACTTATTTATGGCTGGTGGTATTAACAAGCATCTGAAATATGTGCTGACACAAAGAGACTCACTCGAACACCCACACAAGTGCGGTGTGTGGTATTGGCACAGCTAAGTTTTTCTGTTCAATTCACGCGGCGGAAACGTGCTGCCAACAAAACAAAAATCGGTGTACCTTGCACTGTCAACAAAAACAACAACTAAATGAAAACACTAACAAAAAACAACAGCATAAGCATAAGCATCACCATCGACATCAACACCACCAACAGTCAACAACAAAAACAATACCTACAATATAATAACAACAAAATCTCAGTGCTCAAAGTTCAATGACGTTGGCATCGTCATTCCAACTGAACATGTTTGAAACCTAATGGAAATTTTCTATATTTTTCTGGCTTGTGGCTAAAATTTGACCAGAATTCCATGGGAATCCCACACCCCACCTCCATATTGTGTTTTCCAGGAAAAACCTTTATATTTTGAAAATTGGGTCGGCAAAGTTTTCTTTCTGGGGAATATGGCCATATTTTTTGTGGTTGCATGGCCTGGCATTTGCATATTGTCGATGTTGAGCAATATGTATGTTAAAGTATAGCAAACATATGATGATTTTGTAGGAAAACTTTTTATTATAGTTTAGTTTTAAAGGGAATTAAGAAAGAGTGAATTTAAAATGTAAATAATTATGTACCAGAATTGTCCTTGAAAATTATGAATATTTGTACGAAACTGATTATAAAATGAATTCAAACTATTCTCTGCAGCTTAAATATAAAAGAAATAAATAAATTATAAAATCCCTAAATAGGCTTTAAAAATAAAAGTACGTATTTCTTTATTTACCAATTTCTATTTAGTTTTTCCCTTTTCAATCGCCTTACCCATTGATGTGGAAAAGCAATTATTTTCACAACATCACACAAAAACTAGCTCGTTTCGTGATCTTCCTGCCCCTTCCACCAATTATGGCTGAGTCTTCCTTGTAGGGGCCCTAATGACGGCGATTTCTTCAGTGTCCCACCAACCATTGGACTGCCAGTCAAATTTATGACTAAAGCGAAATAATAGACAATTGACGTCACCGTAAAATAGGTATAGGAATTTCTTCTTTATTTATTATATTTTTATTTGGCTTTTACGTTGGATGTCTTGTCTAGTATATCGGGGCATATGCGGTAATACTTTCCGCGTTGCGTCAAGGGAAAATCGGAAAGGCGGGAAAAGAAAGTGAACGATCTACAATCCCCGCAAGATGACTTATGGAGGCCGCTGCGTTGATCTATTGCTGATAAAGTGAAAGTCAAGTTATGTTAGAAATGTAATTATTCATGTCTGCGACCGAGGAAAAACAAAATACAAAATAAAGAAAAACAAAACAAACAAAGAATCCGTCTTAAATTTTTAAAGAACATGCTAAATGTAGTCGACGAAAGGGAAGCCAGGCGCCCAAGGAATGTCAATGGGCAGCATCAGTGCTGCCAGAAAAGAATTTATTTTCAAAAAAATGAGAACTATTTTCCAAAGAAGAAATCTAGTGGAATATCTTTAAAGAATATAAAGTAATTATAAAATGCAGTTGAATAAAAAATCATTAAAGAAATTAAAGAAAATATTAAAGAAAATGTTAAGAAATACCTTTAAATGATATACTGAAAATGATTATTAAATTATGACCTGAAATAAAAGATCAAATAATAAAGTAAAGCATTTTATATTTAATTTTATTTAAGAAAAGGACAAAGATCCAAAGAAGATATTTATTTATATTTACATTCTTTATGCTTAAGTGTTGCAGCCATAATTACCAAGGCTTTAGGCTGGTAAAAGATATTTATTTATTTATCTAAGGCTAACAATTATTTCTAAACTAAGTTCCAAGAAAAAATATATATATTTCCCAGCTTAAATTGTTTAGAAAAATCTCAAATTATGTCAGAAAAAAAGGAACAATCTGACAGCACTGATGGGCGGCAGTGCCTTTTTGGAAAATATGTGTAGTGCGACTTTGGTTTGTTTTGCCTTCGCGTCTGGCGTCTCGACGGGCGATGGCCGTCGCGTCATTTATCTGTCAGCGTTTGCCTTTGCTTGATGAACTATTAATTTCTGGTTGCCGAGCCACGAATTTATTTTCGTCAACTGCGGCACGTGTGTCGCGAACATCATCTCGGATGCGGCAGCTGATATGCCTGTCGATGTGGAGATGGTGCCAAGGGTTGGGGATGTTCATAAAAAATAATTTGAATAAATTCCTTGCAGAGAGCCGCCAAACACACACTTGCGAAATCCCTGCAGTAAAATATGTGGAAATAAAATACGAAATACGAAATTTGTTGAATATTTATCAGGCGGTAAAACGTACATACACTTTGTTGATTTCAAAATGTTGATGGCTTCAACAGCATCCTCATGGTGGTGAATGCAAAATGCATGACCCACCCACCCATTGGTCTCGTGGTAATCCGATTTGCAGGACCTCCAAATTTATGTTTCACATTTCAATGTAACCGCAAATCCATTAATTATAATCTGATGCAAAATACATACATTTGCCCGGGCATCGAATGTGATTTTGCGATAGAATTGAAGGGAAAATACCTCGAGTTCTGCAACAATGCACATTTCAATTCAATTAGAGAAATGGAGATTCGTTTATGAAATGATAAACTAATGCGACTGATTTAATTACACTTTGTTGTGCCAGAAATTATCTAGCGAAAATTATGAATCAATACATTCATTTGTGACACACATTCCAATGGAAACTCAAGAGAAAAACTGATACTAAAATGCCTTTTAGTTTGTGAATACATTTTTGCTTTGTGAAAATGTAACAATATACAAATACATTGTGAAGTATCTAATACAGTGTAGGAGGTAACAAAATTGGAAACTGCTTTTGCTTTGATAGAGAATGGGGAGAAAAATGCTTGAAATAATGTCAACTTATATTTTTAGAGCTTAAGTTTTTAATATTTAATGTGGAAATTTAAATGTTAAAAGTTGTAATATGTAAACCGAAAGATAAATTAGAGAAGACTTTGATAATGTTAGGAGTTCCATGAGAATAGTTTTTAATTCTATTGAAATTATGAAATTAAGGGAGGGAAATTTTGTTAAAGCTATGCAAACTGCTGAAAAGACTATATATCAATTTTATATGCTTTTATAATTTAAACTAAGGGGCTACTATGCATACAATAGCAATAATCAATTATAAGTCCATCAAAGTAGCTGCTTTCCCAATTCCAATAGCAATCCCTTGTTATATTATTTTTTAATCCCCAAAATTCTTTACATTTACTCCCCTTTCAACCAAATATCAACCTGTTTTGGTACCTTGCAACTTTGTTGTGTGCAGAGCCCAGCACTTAATTGGAAGACGTCTGGCAGCGGCACCATCAACAAAATCCGACAGGGACGACAAAAGGCAACAGCGGCTGTTGCTGGTTCTGTTTTGTGATTCCGATTTGGATTCGGATTCGAATGCTACAGACAACGACAGGTGGTCGCTGATATATTGGGAGTGGGACTGCCACTGCGACGGGGGGACCATGGCGATAAAGCGCAGCGGTTGAAGTAGCTTCGGCCTACACGGCGTATGAGGGATGAGATGATCGCACAGGTTTCGCTTTATTCTCGCTCGCAAATACATACGCTATACGTAATTCGTATGGGAGCGAGAGGTACTATGTCCATTAGCTGATTTAATGAAATCGTAAATCAAATGAGCGGATTGCTAAAAATATACATATATGTCTCTGGCGCGTATTTTATGTTTTTTGAAGTGGAACTTATGCCACAGCAATGAGCAAACAACGGCAGGGCGGCAGCCGCCGAACAATAGATGAAACGTGGACGATTGTGCCAAAGTACAAGCCTTTTTGAGGCAAGAATGCACAGTGATAAAATTGTCTCTCATTCTTATTTGAATAGGAAATTAATTAATTAAGTCATTTCAAGGGTTTTCCTTTATGTATTCGTAACTGGAAAAATATAATAAAATGATTAAAGAATCTCTTATATTTATTTTTGTCTAAAACTTACAATTCCCTTAACAAAATTCAATAAAATTTAAACATGGGTAAAATCTTCTATAATTCCTACAGACTTCTGTGGCTCACAACTTGATTTCCCTTCTCCCCATTTACCTTTAAAATTTCAAAACAAAATAAAAATTAAAATATCATGAAACTTACAATGTTATCAACAAGGCAATTACCTTTCATTTCTTATTAAAAGGCTACTTTTTCAACAGTGTATTTATAGCACGAGTGTGTACTGGTTGCCTCTAATGATGAGCACATGTAATGCGTCGTATTGCAAAACTTGGCGTTTTATTTCGACATTTCTCGCCGTGAATAATGCATGCGATTCCGTGGTCGCCCCTTCGGATTTGTCTGCTTGGGCTGGGTTTTGGTTTTGGGCTTTTTGGTGTTGCTTTCTGCCAAAAGTGCAGCATTGTCGCCGCCGCCGCCGTCCTGGCCGTCTTGGCCGTCCGTCTCTCACTAGGCGTGTCCGTTGTGGCCAAGATTTCGCTTGGCTGGCCGGCGTCACAGTTTTCGCGTCTGCGTCCGCGTCTGCAATGGCACTTTCCCATGGATGCCAATGAGTGTGCGCGTCTTTATTTAATTAACATATTTTATGTATATGTTTGTATGCAGCCAGCCCAGGGGCGTTGTGATTTATGCCTGGCGTTTTGTGCACTTTATGCTGCTGCTTCTGCCTTTCAGCCGCCGATTGTCATCTCTAAGTAGCTAAGGATAACCCATTCTCATACCCAGTCCTAGCCGAGTCCCTCCCCTGCCGCCATATTAATCGCGTGCATTAGTCAACTGCGCCTGTCTCTCATTGTGCTTGGCACTGGCCGTGTGACTAATTTGATTACACTCACCAAGAATTTGAAAATATTTGAAATTTGACTTTATTTTGAGGCATTTTATTGTACTAGATGTCCGCCCGAGAAGCTTTGGCTCTGTTCTGCATTAAATTAATGCTCACTTACTGTGCCAGCCAACTATTGTTATTTTTATAGCAAATCAAAAGCATTCGGCGAGTGTGCGGCGGCTGTGTGTATCTTTCGGATGCTATCGCCAGTATCCGTGAACATTCCTCAAACGATATGTCATCAAAATGTGATTAATTTTAATGCCTTCAACTCGGTACTTATTATATTTGCGATCTACTAATATTAGTTTTGGCAGCAACATATTTTTATATGTCAAGAAATGGTCATGGGAAATCGGAAAAGAGTTGGCAAATATCCTTTATTTTCTTTGAGAATGTACAGGAAATTTAAAAGTAAAAAGTATTTGAATATGATAACACATATAGTAAAAAAAATATTCTTAGACTTTACAGACTTTCCAAAATTATAAAACTTAAATATATGTCCTTAAAGGTATTGCTTTTTTGTAGGGGAAACTTCTTATTCTTAAATTTGCTTTAAAAAATAGTTTTACTTACTTTAATACGCTTTCTTTCTATATAAAATAATTCAAACAATACAGTGAAGATGTTTCTGAATATCCTTTGGTCAAGCTATAAAGTTTTTGCTTTAGTTTAGAGTTTATTTTCAATTAATTAAATTTAAACAAAAGCCTAAAGTAACATAGAAATAGTGCAAAATCAGTATATTCAACCTACTTTCTATATTAAAAACTCATACTCTTAAACAGTCAATGATTACCAAATCAATATTGCTCGAATTTGAAGTGAGAAAAGTTAAGGAAATTAAAAGTTTTCATTGGAATCCATAAAACGGCTCTACACTCATACACTCCATAAGGACTGTTAACCCAATTCATGGAGAGGAGTACAAAAGAAAATGCAACTCTCAAAAGCCATTTAAGCATAATGTGCAATAAAATTTATAAATAAAGCCGAAACGAAGAAGGGTGATGGTTGGGGTGGTAGCTGCCCCAAGGCACTCCACGAGGAATGAGCCTCGAATGTTTATGGGTGGCGCGTTCTCATTAGGCAAAGTGTTCGATAATTAAATAGAAATGTAAATCAAGGCATCAGCTGCCCTGCCCCTCTCTCTCTCTGTCGCACGTGTGGCAATTAGCGGGCGATCGGCGCACAGCTGTTTAATTGGCACTAAAGCAAAGATTGAAGTACATATAGAGAGAAGGAGGTGCCGATTCTATATATGTAAATATATATAGGGGGTTGTCCCCCCGATGCTCATGCTGTTTATTGAGCGGCAAATCAAACGGCCAGAAATTGGTTTATACGCAAACAAACAACAACAACATTAAATAAAGTATACATCTTTATTCGCAGATATATACGCGGTATATGCGCGATATATATATTCATATTGATGCGGATGTGCGATAACGAAGTAGTTTATGTTTATTTTCGGAGCGCGCGAATGATTTTAATTGGATTTTGATATGAAGTATCCAACAGCAGCCCACCACCATCTCCATGAAAATCCGTTTGCATCCACCTCACCTTGGCAGAGGCCTGCCGCTTTCAATCTGTCTTTAACATTTTACACACGATTATTTTTAGTCTGTGGTCTAACATTGAAAATGAAAATGTTTATAAGTATGTTTGCCGCCATCTAATTCTGCGCATAGTTATTAATATTATTTTTATGAGAATTTCTTGTTTGGATGTTGATGCCGATGACACGGCCAACGGGGCGTATGCGCTATAAGTGCTGCGCGTGCTCTTCGTTTTTATTGAGGGAGGGGGAGGAGTGTTGAGTGTTGGCTGGCGGTGGTTGTGTGTGAAAACATAAAAACAAGCCACTTAAAAAAATAGACAAATTGTTATTCCATCCAGCTGGACGACAACTACACCAAATTTATTATTAAAAAAAATATTAAAGGGAGCTTTCGAAGGAGTTCAAGCGGAACATGAAAAGGAAAACATTAGAAAAATAGAAAAATAAAGATAGAATTTCCAAATAGTATAAACATTGAGGTAGCTTTTAAAAATTGTACATTATTGTTGAACATTTTTCTGAAAATAATATAGCAATAAAACAAAAAATAATATACGAGGAATAACATGGCTTCTTAGGCCATAATTAATTTGGTGTTCAAGGAACCTGAACACACAAAACAAACCGATTAAAAAATAAACAAATAAAAATAACACATTCTGTGATAGGTAAACATTGAGTTATTTAAATATTAAATAGGTTTTATTAGGAAATTCCTAGGTGTTGATTAGCCTTTTATAAACCCCCATGAATGCTCTGTTTAATTTCTTATAAAATATACAAATATATCCTTGTATATATTATAATTATTCCCTTTTGAAACACTATCATGGGTTAGTCATGGAATTCTTGGGCCACCATTGTTGTTTTTTCATACCCTGTTTATTGTGGTTTCTTTTTATCGCCGATTCTGTTGTGGTATTGGTGTTGTATCGCGCCTTGGCTTTCTTCATTAGTGTGTTTTAGTGGGCGCCTTGCCAACGATTTTCCGAAACAAATTGTCGTCGCGCTCGACAACATTCCGCACGCTTACGGATCATACATGGGCACTGCACTCACACACTGAGGAGTGTGTATCTCAGAGCGGAGCGAACGCGACCCACTGTGACACAGTGGGCCAGTAGTGTTGCGAGCCCCACTGTGCGCCAGCAGCAGGAGCAATGTGCAGTCTGCAACGCGCACATATCGCTCATACATATTCTTAATTAAAATCCAACAAGCGATCGCTCGACATACAGATACCCAGATACTTTGACTTGGCCATCACATTTACCAGGCCCACAGGGACACTCAGCAAAATCAATATCAATTAGATGCTAATTGTTAAAATTGCAATTTAAAATTTATAGATAAAATAAAGACACATTGGGAAAATTAGGAGAAAATACTCTTTGAAAAATATTCCAAATAGGAATTTGTATTGGCAAAATATATTCTATTCATTAGATTGTTTTTTGCTTTCAGGGAAATATTAAATAACATTTTTCTTTTTATGAATTTTGGAGTTAAAAGAATTTCAATTACAACATATTTTTGAGACTTTATATGCAAAAATAAATATAAATTTTAAGCAAATCCTCCTCTCAATATTAACAAAATTTGGAATACTTTTTATAGAACTATTGGGTTTTCTCTGCACAAATTGCCTAGGAATTGCAATGCAAGCTGCCAAGCGTAAATCCAAAAAGCCAGACCAAAAACCCAAACCAAATGCAGATGCAGTTGCAGATGCTAGAGGCATCTGATGCATTTGGCAGCTCCTTAGCCTGTTGCGTTTTGAGTACAATCTGGCCGTCCGTCCTGGGGTCCCTCCATCATGTCTCGCACTGTACATGCGTGCAACCAAAGTCTGATGTCCAACAACATGTGTAAGGCGCACAGCTTCGCCTTTGTCAGCCACTTCGACACCCAGATATTTACACAAGGGGAAAAAAACTAATTAAAGAAATATACAAAAATAGTTTTTAATATCTTAAAAAATATAATTTTAATAAAACAATAAAATTATAAAGATTTATTGATTAAAATTGAAGGAAAAAATATAGTTATATAGAATATAAACATATTCTCATCTATTTACACTGTTTTTTCTGAGTGTAAATGTCTAGTTGCCGAAAAGTTCCCTTGGCCAACTGCGCCTTTTGACGACGCTCGTGTGTCTCTGTCTCTGTTTCTGATTCTGATTTCGCAATCGTTTCAAAATGCTCTATTTATTGCCTCGAAAACATAAGTTTCGTCAGATATTTGAACACAGAAGTAGAGCCTTGCCCTTTCAGGTTTTTTGGCTTATAAATTAATAAAATGTAGTGATTATGAGGTGAATTAAGTCTTCTGATTTATTTTAGTACAATTTTTTATTACATTTTCGGAGGTTACATTATATTTGGAACACTCATACCTCCTTAATATATGCTTAATTGCCTTTCATCTAAGCTTATTTCAAGGACTAAAATCATTACAATTTATTAACCAAAAAATTTGTGTAAAAAAGAGTATTTAAACGACTCACACAACGCCTAATAAAGATTTGTCATCTTTGCCAATCTTTTTTGCACGACTTTTTCTGGCATTTGTGGCGCATGTTTTGCCAAGCGTTACCGAAACGGGTGGGACGTAAGACAAACATGAATTAAATTAAAAATAAAACTATAGAAAATTGTAATTAAATAACTAAAAACAAAAATAAGCATTGCCCGCTGACAGACAAAGACTATTGTGTACCAAAATAAAACTGCATGAGACAGCACCAGAGACACTGACAACGACAACGGCTACGATGGCATCGACATCGACATCGAAAACGACATAAAGAAAATGCAGGAAAATGGAAAGGAGACTTGCATCGATAGAGGAAAATTCGCCAGAAATGCAAAAAGCAGCGAGTGCATAGAATAATTGAAATTTTCAATGCTGCAACTTGAAACAGCGAAGCAAAACGAATCGATGAAAAAATATTGTATCTCAAAGATGCACAGAGAAAAATTGGGAATAAATTATATTATCTTGAGAAAACTGTAAACTTATTTTTAATATTTATTTTAATAGTTTTAATATAATGCTGTCAGAATAAATGGGGAAATAACTAGTAAAACGTGAAATGAGTTATAAGTTTAATATTTAAACATTACCTAGCTTTTACTTTTAATAGTAAATGAATTGTATTTATTAGTACAAATTTAACTCATAATGAAACCTTTTTAAATGTATATATATAAAATATCTATTAACAAATATTCATAATTTTCAAGCCTGTTAGAAATATTTTGGAATTAATTTCTATGTTTAGCTGAACAATAAATAATTTTAAATTAGGTTTTATGCCTCGCTAAACTGGAAATAACAATAATATTTAACTTGACTTATTCTGAGGCCTAAACTAATGAGTTATTTAAATATTCAATGTTAAATTTAAAACCCATTTTGCTTACTTAACAGTTTAATAAATACTTATTAGTTTCACAAAAAATGTCAATCCTTTTGCCCAACTCATTTGTTTCCTCTGTACGACTTTCGCCTAAGGATTAACCAGAAATCCCCAAGCTGAAACATTTTTTTTAAATTATTCAATGCCATATCTTTTGCCCGCTAATTTCGCCGACAAGCTAATCCCCTGAGCTGGCCAGCCACCCTGTCGGTGGGTCAGTCAGTCAATCAGCCAGTCAATCAGTCAGTCAGTCAGTCATCACATCGCTCAGCCAACAAACTCAGACTAACCGCCATTTTCGTCCACCGCCCCCGTCCTCCATCTTTCGAGAAGTTTTCCCAACCGCAGCGTGTTTTCCATACTTTTCTTTGCATCGTGCGTGTGTGTATGTGTGAGTCGCCTTTTCGTATTGTGCATGTGTTTGATTTCTTGATTTCACTATGTTTTATGCGCACATTTTTATGCATAAATTTTTGTATTTGTTTCATTTTTTTGTTTTTATTTTCTACTTTTTTATGTCACAAAAAAAGAAGCGAAAGCGAAACCAAAGAAAAATAAGAATGAGAAAAGCAGCTATGAATTCGAATATGTTCAATCATACCAAAAACTTTTTTCAGATTTTTGATTTTGTATCCCCATCATCACCACCACCACTACCACCACAACTACAACAACAACAAAACAATAAGTACAAGCACCAACAACAACAACAACAACATCAACAAGAACATCGTCGACGGCGTCAATTGCGACGATGGCTGCCATAAATACGGTAAGTACGCGACATCGACATCAAAAAACCAAACAAAAAGCAAAAAGAAAAAAAAAACAAAGAAAAAACCAAACTATAAAACAAAAAAAAAGTAAATTAACGCCAGCAGAAATAACAATTACGGGCGGGAAAGAAAAGCAAACATTGAGGGTGCGCAATCAATCATAAGGAAGAATAATTTATGGCACATGACGATATATACATACATACATATATGTATATTTAAATATTTATACCGAAAGCAATTTGCATATCTGGCATATCCAAACAATCTTTTATATCCGCATCCCTCGATTATTTTTTATTTATTTTTATAATGTGTCAATAGAAACAATTTTCAGGCAGGAGATATGCTTTATAGTTGTAGCTGGGAAAATGTTTTTTACGATTCAATTTATAAAATGTAAAATAATTATTAATTACTAGAATATTCGCATATGTACATATGCATTGACATAAGGGACACACACGTACGTACATATGTCCTGGCTTAATTAGAGATTTCTGCTATAAGGACTATCTTAATGTTAAAGTTTCATAAAATAATTCAATTAAGTTTTAATTATTATAAATATTCTATCGACTATTATTTTATTTCTTATGATTTCTTTTATTTTTGATTATTTTATTTTATTTTATTAAGTTTAACAAACATTAATATTGGTGTATCTTACAGATAAGAACTCGAACTGAGCGAACGAAATGAGCTTTGAGATTGTCAAGTAGTTCTTCATCTCTTTGCTTTCCACACAAAAAGCTTCTCTTTTGCAGTAGCAGCGGTCAACGACCTTGGATGAGTTGTTTACATAAACAACTTCAGTCGATCAGCTGTTTGCTTTGATAAACAACTTCTTGATCTGCAAACAGCTGATTCGATCTTTTGCTGGCCGCTGAGCTTTCAGATCTGAAGGTCTTTGTTTACCTAAGCGAACAGCTGATCGACTGTTTTTGTTTTGGCAGTGACTGAAGTTGTTAACATGAGTTATTTACATTGGCGAAGCTGTTGATGTAAACAAAAACAGTTGATCGCTTAAGTAAACAAAAAAAGAGAAGCTTTTTGTGTGAGAAAGTATTAAGGCGGGACCAGAAGCAAAGAGAGGATTGAGCTTGATAATCTCAAAGCTTATTTCATTCTGCTAGTTAATTTTCGTATCTGTAAGATAAACCATAGTAAATGTTTGATAAACTTAATAATAATCAAAAATAAAATAAAATCCAATAAAATATTTATAATAATAAAAACTTAAATGAATAATTTTATAGCAGAAATCCTTTTTGTCAGCCATGATAAACATGTGTGTATGTACATATGTAACGTTAAAAACAAAGTTTTTCAGTTTTGCTATTTTAAACAATTTTCTAGTTATTAAAATAAGTACAAGATATGATATATATACATATATATATATATTATGGCTTACTTTTGACACATTTCCTGTAGTAATTAATATATTTGAAGGTCTTTAAATATATTAATTACTACAGAAAATGTGTCAAAAGTAAGCCATAATAATAAAGTTCAGCGAAATGTTATAATAAACTATTTCTGGCTGTGACACTTTCCCCCCTTTTTCCAAACGATAATTGCCACACTTGCTACGCCGACAATAATGTCGATGTCGTAAAACGTTTTAAACCAAATTTGTTTTTAAATATATAAATACATATTGGGCTTGTGATATTACGCATACGGCATGTTGTACGCCAGCTGATACCCGTGCGAAGGCCTTTGAAGGCTGCCCAATCATAAACAAAATTAAAAATTGAGGAACACACAGGCGGATGATGAATCTGCCGCTAAAGATGATGACGAGCCCTTGCTCATGAGCGGCGTGTTCCAAACATGTGTTTCGGCTCATTTTACTAATAAGCAAGAATGGGAAATAGAAAAGCCCGATGACAAATTGCCGCCCAGCGTATATTCAATTTTACGCTGACATCATCCCGATGTCGGGATTTTTTCATTAACATATCGGAGCCTCACCTCGCCCAGCCTTGGCTGTGCCAAATTCAAATCGCCGGAGTCTGGCTGCAGTGGAAATATGATTTTGGCAGCACTCAACTTTTTCTGCAGCCCTCCCCATGGCTCCTCGCTCGCTCGCTTGCTCACTCATTCATTCTTTCTTTCTCGCCAGCCTTTGGCTTGTGTTTTTTTTTTGGTTTTTTGGAGTGACATTGACATTTGATTGACACGTGAATCACGCCGTAAAAACACACCCACACATACCCCAGAGAGAGTCCAGGTAGCACCGGAGTAGGGGCCGTGTCGTAACAGGATACGAGTATGTCTCGTCCCCGCAGCTCCGTTCACACTTCTCCTCCAAGGGATATGACAGCTCCCCTACCCCTCCTGGCGGGGCTCATAAATCTTTGGGGTTGCGCAAGAGAGCAACAACATATAATTACATGATACCTGAATTGATTTAGCGTGAACATAATTTATGGAACCATTTGATTATGCGATAGCTGGAGCGTCCTTCAGTTTCGATAAGGAAACGATTGCAAAAGACTTAAGTACTTGTTGCTGGAGGGTGCAAAAGTTGAGATACGTTATGACACTTGGATTTATTTGATTGTATCTCAAAACAAGGTTAAACTTTATTTTCATTTAGGTAAGAAAGACTCTTGAAAGTTGAAAATTCAAAGGACTTTAAACAAGTTAACTTTGGCTGAAGTTTGCATAGATAACTAGCGGATTTGCTGAACTTTGTTTTGCCTTTTTGATTTAATTTAATGACTTCAGATCGATAATAACTTACAGCTAGTTTGCATTTGAATGATTGTCTCTTGAGAAAGTACATCTTTGTGAGAAAATAAATAAATATAATATATTTAATTAATTTTAATAGAGCTACAATTGAATTTAAACTTAAATATCTTAGTTTTTTTCATCCTTTTAAATGGGAAAATTTTTTTCAAATATACAAATTCAAATAGAATTTAATTGCAAAGTAATTTCATATTAAAGGCACCTGTTTACCTGTAAATAAATTAATTTACGAAATATCTGAGACATTTACTCCCCAATATCGATAAACAAACTATTGAATTGAATTTAAGTGCTTCAGTTTTTGTTTGTTTAAAATGCCGAAAATCCTCTTAAAACATGAAATTACTTTATACCTGGAAATGATTTGAAGGAACATAAATTATGCATGCATTTGATTAGGATATAGCCCGAAAAGCCTAAAGAAAACGATTGAAATGGTTTTAAAAGCCAGAATTTTGTTTGCTTTAAAATGGAAGAAATGTTAAGCAATCCACGAAATAATTTCGACTGATTACTTTAAGAATTTCAAAGCAGCGACAAGGTTATCACAACAATTGATAAACATAAATCTAATTTACTCCTCCCACCCATATATATCTCATAGCCCACTGGCACATTTAAATAAACAAATTCGGTGTGTTTTTTTTGGGAGAACATTAAGCGCAGGGGCGGACAGAGATGAGTCGGTGGTCGGTGGTCTTGGGGCCACTTGTGGCTCCATTTCCAGTTCAGTTCATTCAGGGAACTTTTCATTTCAGCTAGCCGTGTTTTTTCTTGTTTTTTCGCACACAACTTAAACAATAATAAAGGCATTGTTTATTTACTTTACGTGAAATTTTATGCCAGTTTCAGTGTCTTTGCTTTTGGTTATTTTGCACCAACGCCGACTGGATCTGAATGTGAATCAGTATATCCCGGCGGTGTTATTGTTTTGCCTTTCATTGTGGTCGCAGGCACTTTTGGAAATTTATGCCCAGCCATTTTATTTATTTTTATTCGCGTTTTGTTTTGTGGTTATGGGCAATTGCAGGCCACATTAATTGGGCATTGGTTGCGGTTTATAAAGCATTAATTGCCCCCATCTAACAACGGGTGCCCCTGCTGCCCCGCTGACCTCATTATTTTCCACCCTCTCTCTCTCTCAAGAGAGACCAATTTATGACTGCAATTTTATTGCATTTAAATTAATATATGTCGACGGCGGGGGGACTGCCAAAAGGATGGGCATGAGTTTGCCTAAAAATACACAATTGTTATGCGAGTGCCAAGTGCGAAATGTGAATCGCAATGGCAGGGGGCCACACGGCGTATGCTTAACGGGGGCTTCCGTATTTACTGAGGCATACTCGAAGTGAGTGCATTTAAATTCAATTAATTATGCGGCGCGTCGTCCATTAGGCGACAGTTGCTGTGAATTATCAATAATCTCAACTAATCTTGCCTGACAGCCATTGCTGTCGCGCCTTTTGGCAGCCATTTCGACTCCCTATCTCTCTCTTGCAAAATACACACACACAAGCACACCCATTATGCGATATATAGACATTATGAACTATCAGCTATTGTGTATCTCGCAGGTACCCAAGAGCATACACCTGCCATTGACCACTCTCAGCAGCGCCCCGCGCGTGTTGATGTGCAGCGCCTCCGTGGGCACTGAGGGATCCGTGACTCTGCAACTGAGGGATGCCAACGCCTTGGAGGCAGCCTCAGCCTCTACGAAGACAGCAGGAACAGCATCTAGCGGAGCAGGAACAACGTCCACGAATGGCGCTGCAACTGCGTCAGCGACGACGCTAGACAATGCGCTGACCATCGGCTATCCGGATCCGGAAATGTTGGCAGATGTCTTGGGCACCATTCAGACAGCCTGTAAGTCAGCTTTGTAAATGAAAACATAAACATAAGAGATTTTGTGAAATGATTTATGATTAATGACAAATAATAAATAAATCTTGTTGCAGCTCTTAAAAACCACAACAGCAACTCAATCACAGCAGCAACTTCAAGCAATAGCTCGGCCAAATCGAATGTCGGCAATCATCTGAGTAATCCCAATAAGATAACCATAACCAGGCGAAGTGTGCAATCGGTCAGCACATCCACCAATACAGGCAGTAGTGGCAGCGGCAGCAGCAGTAGCAGCAGCAGTAGCAGTAGCATCACTAGCAGCAGCAGCACCAGCAGCAGCAGCAACGGTACTAAGACCAACACCAGCTACATTAAGAACTGCTTGATCCGCAGCAGCAGCTGCAGCAACACGGTCACCAATGTCACGACTCTGGCACAGATTATGAGCAACAGCAGCACCAGCAGTGCGGCCAGTTTACTCAATCAGCACAACAACAACAGCAACTGCAGCACCGCCTCCTCCGTGGGCAGCAGCATTAGCATCGGCAGCAGCCACAGCAGCGGCAGCAATAGCAACAGCAACGACAGCAACAGCAGCTCTGGCGGTGGACATAGCCTAAGCTTCAAGAGCTCCGGACACGGTCATAGCAGACATGTGCCCGCTTCCGGCGGAGTAAGCACAGCGGCAGCAGCCACCAACACCAACTCGTCAGGGATTGGGATTGGCATTGGCGGAATTATCAGCGTTGAAGCGCCGCGCAAGAATCGCCCAAAGTTATCCTCACCGACGCGGCACGGTCCGCAGCAGTGTCAGGTGCGTAACGATCGAGCATATTGAGCTTATAGAAAATAGGTAGCATCAGTTTTATTTATGCCAATAAAGTGTAAATTCAGCTGACAGTCGGCAGATTGCATCCAATATATATTTTAGACACTTTCGAAAGTATCCAAATGGTAGAAATTGGCAGCACTGGCATGCAATCCGCATTCATGTATCCGTGGTCTAATCGCTAATTTATTGTCGGTCATTCCTGAGCCCTGCCAACATGTCGGGGCAGTTGGACAGGCGGTCGAGTGCCGTGCAATATTTATAAACAGACATTAAGGTCGTCTCGGCCAAGTGGCAGGTGAAACGCGCAGAGCTCTCGAAAGTGCCACCGCCGCAGCCTCTCTCTCTCCGGTCGTAAAAGTGCGCCGCATTGGCACTTGGAACTAATATGATGGCCCACAGTCCGGCTGTGTTTATACACAGCGCTAATTGAGCGGAGAGCCCGTCTAGTTGGTAATATATGTATGTACTAGAAGCTGGTTTGGCCAGAGAATTGCTAGAATTGATTAAAGGATTGCGCAGGAAAAACCATCAAAGACTAGAAATCATTTTCAACAGAATTCTTTGAAATTATTTCCCCTTTGCACTGAGGGAAGTCAAAAGGGAGCTTGGGGATTGCAGTGTAAATTTGAAGATATATTTATATACTTAATTGCTGCTACAATTAAAACTTTGTAGTGAAATTGAAGTATGTATGTATAGCTCTTCAGGATATAAATCCTGCCGCTGCTGCTTTTATAGAAAATTAAAATGATTATTAGCAGTCTCCGAACTATTTAAAAAACAAGAGTCTTAAATAAAATATATTAATTTGTGAGTGTTTTTCCTGTAGGATTTGTATTTTATTAAAATTCTAGAAAGGTTGGATTATGCTCTACTCTAAGCATAAATAATATAATAACAGAAACTAGCTGTTTTGGCAACTTCTCACACTGAATTTAGTTTCTTAAAAGTCTTTAATTAATTTTTAAAATTACGTTTTCGCTTTGTGGAAAATTTCAACACCAAAAAAACCCCACCGACTGTCGACAGACTGACTTATCGAACGACTCTTGCCACCCCGGGGGCATTCAACACGTTTCGACGTCTGTCAATAAAACTGACAGCCGCTCAAAGTGGCGAGGCTATAAGTCCTCCGCTTCTCATCCCAATTTTTTTGCAAGAGTTTCGGCGGTAAAGTACATTTTATGACGCGTTTTACGATACTGCGGATGCCGGGAGGATGCCGTGGGTCAGCTGCGGCAGCGATGGTGGCCACATGGGGATGCCCTATTTCTCCGTTTGCTGCAGGAATTCAAATTGAAGCAAACACATACACTGCACATAGTTTAGGGTGCAATGTGGCCCAGCTTTTGGCTGGTTTTGGGTTGGAATTCGACAGTCGGTGTTCGTTCGTTGTTCAAAAATTTGTTGGTCGTAATTAGCCTGCGGTGTGTTGTGGCCGAAAAAAACCAACATAACGTATACGCAATGTGGCTCATTAAAATGTTTGGTTCGGAGCGCTTTCAATTATCTAGAGGGCAGCCGACAGCCGACAGTCGACAGCCGCTAATTACACCCTCCCTCTTCGCTTCTGCTCTTTTTATAGACTTGTTGCAAGATCTTTGGAAATGCCTCGGCGCTGGCCAAGCACAAACTGACGCACAGCGACGAGCGGAAATACATCTGTGCGCTCTGCTCGAAGGCATTCAAGCGGCAAGATCACTTGTGAGTAAATGGCGCAGAGCCACCGATCTATTGGTCCACTGATCCACTGATCCACTGACCCCCAACCCTCGGTTTCTTCCCCCAGAAACGGACACATGATGACTCATCGGAACAAGAAGCCTTACGAGTGTAAGGCGGATGGCTGCGGCAAGTCCTACTGCGACGCTCGCTCCCTGCGGCGGCACTCGGAGAACCACCATGCCGGTGGAGCGACCACGCCCACAACCACCAGCCAGCAATCGCTCTCGCCCACCGCCAGCTCGAGCGGAGCGAGCAGCAGCAGCAGCAGCGGCGTCGGAGTAGCCACCAGCTCGCTGAGCCTTTCGCCGGCCACAGCCAGCGGGGATGCCAGCTCCCCGGACGGAGCCACCTGCATACGGACTTATATCTCCACGGGCAGCTCGGTGGTGGATGCAGCCACCGGCATCGCATTGTCGGATGAGCAGATCAAGGCCATGAACCTGCCTATCAAGACGGGTGTGACTTTGCTATCGCCCACCACTTCAACATCGTCAAATGCCTCCTCCACGGCCTCCTCGTCATCGTCCTCAGTCTCCGCCTCTGCCTCTCTATCGTCGCTCTCCTCGGCGACATCTGGTATAGGTTTGACGGCCAGCTCATCGCCTTCTGGCAGCGGCACCGTGATAGCCACCAGTTCGCCAGCGCCGACCATCACGCTCAGCGATGGGATGAGCCTCGAGGGCGAGGGCCTGACCAGGGAGCAGCTGGACCTCATCAGCAAGATCATGCAGCAGACGAAGCAGACCAGCGCCCAGGTCACCGTCTCCTCGCCCACCAGCGTCAGCTCCTACAAGATTAACACGAACTCGGCGCCGTCGCAGGCCAGGCCGCGGACATGGAATATGCAATTGGTATGAAAAATATAATTTCTTGCATATTTTATGTTTTTATTTTATATTTTTTATCCCTGCAGCTGAACAATGCCCAGAATGTGACTGTCACCGTGGAGGACAACACCGATTTGGTGGCTCCTTCCTCTAGCTCCCCCGTGGAGGTCAAGGAGGAGGAACTAAGTCCCCAGCTAGTGGCCGCCATTAATCCCCACCTGCTCAACATTGTGAAGCTCGACAAGCCGGTTGAGTGCAATCTGTGTCACCGAAAGTTCAAAAATATACCCGCCCTCAATGGGCACATGCGTCTCCATGGTGGTTACTACAAAAAGGATCCGGAAACCAAGCGCAGCGAGAAGAAGGACTCCAGTGGCCCACCTCTGCAGACGGCCAGCATTGGAGTAAGAGCCCTTATCGAGGAGAAAATCATCAGCAAGCGCAAGGATATGACAAAGGTGTGATCCTTATCATTATTTACTAGATAAACCATCTTACTAACTCCTTTTAATCCCATTTTTCCAGGGCTCCTTTGTGGTTCCCGCACCGCCTCATAGCAGCGGCACCACCACCACCCTGCGACGATCCATCAGCGACCTGGAAAGTTTCCTTAATCCCAAGAGCAGCTCCAGTGGTCACACCCAGACGCTGACCACAGGCAGTGGCACCACCACGGCGGTGCTTCCGGCAGCCACCACCATTAAGAGCAGCAACGGGCTTAGCATCCAGCAGATTGGTTTGCCGCAGAGCATTGAGATCTTTAGCGGCGGCCAGAAGCAGGCAAAGACGTTGAATCTGGGCAGTGGCACCAATACCATCACTATAACCACCAACAATGTGCCCACCACCACCACAATGAGTGCTCTCACCGCCTTAAAGGCTGGCGGCACCATTAGCGGCATTTCCACGGCCACCAACACGGATCCCAAGGACTCCACGCTGATAGAGCTCCTCAAGCGGGGCACACGCATTGCAGTGACCTCGAAGAAGGCCCAGGCCCAGTGCCAGACGACATCCGGTGTCCTGATGACATCTAGTTCCACGGCCACGCAATCGATGGGCACCCTCACCGAGCTGACCACCATTGGCGGAAGCAGTGTCCAGACAGTGGGACGTCAGATCATCACGAACAACAATCGCACCGTGATCATACCCTCCGACGTTCAGGTGGTGTCCACCAAGAGCAAACTGAGCAGCCTGAGCAGTCTGGTGAAGAGCACTAGCACCAGCTCCAGTTCCACCAATACCAGCTGCTCCTCGAGCAATATTTCCCTGGCAGACGGTACTCCACTCTCGCTCACCATAGCGCCCAGTCAGGAAGGATCCACTGGCGGTGTTCCAAGTGGAACTGAAGGCGTGATCACGAGCGGGGGCGGTGGTGTCTACACGGTGACCTACACCAGCGATGGCACCGATCTCTTTGACGACGCTGAGGTTTACAACGTGTCCGACACAGAGATGCTGCTGCAGACTGTGGACTCGATGGAGCTGTTGAACGACGACGAGGAGGAGCCGCAGATCAAGAGCGAACATTCCGAGGACTTTGCCCTGCTGAGCGAGGCCGGCGACAGTGAGCACACCCAGCTGGTGAAGCTGGAAACGGAGAGCGGGCAGAGCGGCTGCAACTCCACTGGAGGAGCGGGAGCGGCAGCCAATACCACGCCACTGCCCACCTTCCAGCAATTCCATTCCAAGGAGCTGATCATGCAAAATAGTTCGCAGATCCAGGCTATAGCCAGCATGCGGACCAGCGGAAATGGCGCTGGAAGTGGCGTCCTGGCTTCGCCGCTCCACTCACCGCTGGCCTATCCCACGCCGCCGTCGAGCCACGAGAACATGGCCCAGAGCTCGCCTTTCATTGAAGATGCGGCCGCCCAGTTTGTGGACGCCAGCAACACCTTCTTCGGCGACAAGACGGACTTCTCGCACATCTACTTCAAGACCGACGAGGGCCAGGCCACCATTGAGCAGATGAACGAGCACGACAACGAAAAGATCCTCAAGCTCAAGTCGGTGCTGGAGGAGAGCAGCTTCGATCCCTCCATCAAGGTGGAGGACCTGCTCAATGGAACCGACGACGACACTGAGTGCGATCTGCGTGAGTTTGCCGAGACGAATCTCTCGTTCCTGGACGAGGACCAGGAGTTCCTCAATGACTCCCGCAATGCCACCTCGCCGCTTTCGGAATCCTTCTTTACCAGCGGCATTGGCTCGGCGGAGGATGTGAAGCAGGTCCTGCGCGAAGTCCTGCCGGATGAGAACATGCAGCTGCAGCTGACCAGCGAGCAGCAGGGCGAGAACATAATCGATCTCTACTACCTGCCGGGCCTGGGTTTGCAGTCCCAGATGATGCCCAACTCGGAGGACCCCTTGTTGTCCTCATCGCCCAGAGAGTTTGGACAGCAGCGGCAGCAGATGAGCAGCATGCAGCCCCTGGAGCAGCAGCTTCAGCAGAATGGCAATCTGTATCAGCAACAGCAGCAGCAGGAGCAGCCACAACAGCAGCAGCTCCAAGAGCAACCGCAACAGGAGCAACCACAACAGCAGCAGCAGCAGCCACAATACCAGCAAATCATTCTCCCCCAGCAAGCATCAAATCAGGGGGAATCCCTGCCAGCGGTGGTGCAGCAGCAAACCGATTTCATGCTGCCCCTGGTGGGAGGACATGGCTTCGCCCAGGTCACCTCCGGCCAGACCCAGTACATGGACAATGGTCAGGGTAACATACAGGAAATGCAGCCACTCAACAGCCTGCTGCAGCCGCTGCTCTACCAGGGAGCCGTCACTTCCAATGGCATAGCCGCCGGCGGACAAGAGAGTCTGCTGCCCACCGATTGCCAAATGAATGCCAATCAGGGGCAGACAACGAATACTCTGGATGCTGGTTTGTTGTTCGCCTGCGGCAACACCATCGCTACCACCAACAGTACAGCCACGACAATGGGTAATAAATCCCTGCTACCCTCGGGGTCCTTGCCCGGCACTGTGGCCAATCTGCAGCCACTGTCGAATCAAACCAATTCCATTCTGAAGCGCCGACTGCGCTCCACTGCGCCCCAGGAGACGCACAAGTTCTCCAAGTTCCACACGCTCTCGCCGCACCGCTCCAAGCTGCGCAAGCCCTCCCGCACCCACTATACGCCAGCTCCGATCCTGAATCCGGATCGCAAGGGCACCGGCCTCTACTGCAGCGTTCGCAAGCAGCTGGGCCTGGGCCAGGGTCTCTTCGATGCCTTCGACGACGACTTTGGGGATCCGGTGGGCCTGGTTGACTTTTCCGACGAGTCCAAGGTGAATCTGGGCTCCACTTACCAGGCGCAGATACCCAGCTGCCGGCCGCCGGAGGAGGCTGCACGGGATCCACTCGGTGCCGAGTTGATGTGGAATCCGGAGGTGCAGGAGGACGAGAAGATTCTGATGCGGTACATTGATCTCAGCAAGTCATCGGCCGTGCCCATGGGCAGTCATTCCGAGGAGGTGGCGCTCCAAACGCTACTCAAGGCCAGGGGCAACTCGGCGGCTGCGGTGCTCACCCTGCTCCAGACGCAATCCGGCGCCTTCCAAATGAAGTGGACGGCCTACGAGTTGGAGCTGTTCCTGCGGGGCCTAGAGAAGCATGGCAAGGATTTTGGCAAGATTGCCAGCGAGGTAAGTGCCAACGAAGGTGGAGAAATTAAGCTTTTAGCTAATAATCTGTTCTGGCAGCTCCTCACCAAGTCCTCCGGCGAGTGTGTGCAGATGTATTACTTCTGGAAGAAGCTGTGCGTGGACTACAAGGTGTCGCACCTGAAGATGGAGCCGGTGGTGGTTATCACACCCGCTGTGGAGAAGCCCTATGTGTGCGAGATTGCCGACTGCTCAGCGGTAAGTTTGCAGTAGTAGTCCTTAGAAGGGGCAGCATGTCCTTGTCCCAGTACCGAGCACGGAGTTGCAGCTCGCAGAAACCCAACTTAACCCCAAGCTAAAAGCATCACTCAACGCCCCACCTCACCTCACTGGCTCTTTCTCTCTCTCTCTCTTTCTGTTTACTCTATACTTTGTATATAACGCTCCAAAAAAACAAAATAAAATCATACCAAATCCCCGCCTGCGAATGTGCGAATGTAGAGCTTCAGTTCGAAGGCGGCGCTGCACGGCCATGTCCGCATTCACGCTTATGGTCGCAGCAACAGTAGCAACACCAGCAATAGCAACAACAATGGCAACAACAGCAGTAGCAACAATAGCAACAATAACCAGCATGGCACGGTCACTAGTGCCAATAGTAGCAGCAGCGGCAACATCAACACCAACAGCACCTGCAGCAGCAACATCAATGCCACCGGCAGCAGCAACATTAACGGCAGCAACAACTTTGCCTGCAGCAACAATAATCCCGCCAGCAATGCAGCAACTGCAACAGGAGCAGGTGCAGCAGCAGGAGCCGCACACGGCAGCAACTGTAATCAGAATCCTGGCGCCACGACTGGAACTGCTGCTACATCCACGACAAGCTCGGCCACATCCAAGTCGGAGCAGGGAATTAACGCCATACCAGGTGCCGCCAAGGAGGGCGAGTTTCCCTGCAAGGTGTGCGGCAAGTAAGATTCCCCCCAAAGCAAAACAAAATCAAAAACAAAAAAAAAGACATGCAAAAAATAAAACACCTGTGACAATCCTATTTGAAAATTCGAAAATCCGCAAGCGATTTGAGTGCCCGTATATTGACTTGAGTTGAGAACGTAAAGCACGCTGTACCGTAAAGTAACTCCGTATACGAGTACTTGGTTAATAGATCATGATTTCAGTTTCATTATTATTTCAATGAGTTTTTGGTTTCCTTTTGAGTTTTACAAGTAATTGCTTCCACTCTCTGTCTGTCTCTCTATCTCTCTAAATACTATATGATATATCTCCATATATTTTGGCCTTGAGTTTGTAGATATTAAATATCTTGAGTTCGTATGTCAATTTCCGATTTCCCTATGCCATTTAGTTAGAGTTTTCGTCAAGCGATATATTAACTGTTGTTATTGTTGTTGTATTGTATTGTTCCACGATGCGAAAAACCAAAAAATATATTGAATCAAAACCAATACCAAAACATAAACAAAAACCTCAACCTGAAACTGAACCTGAACCTGAACCTCAACCTAAACCCGAATCGAATTACGAATACAATCAATAAATCGAAATTGCAATTTTAAAGCGAAGAGTCACAACTCGCAAATAGACGTAACCGTAACTGATATCAGCTCCACAAGCCCACACAAACCGGCAGATGCCGCTGGCCCCATGCTCGGTAAGTAGGATCGCAGTGTCCTCCAAGTGCGTTCTCACCTCCGTTCCGTTTCGTTTCATTTCGATATCCTCTTCCGTTCTCACACATATTGGTCTCTGTTCTCCTCTGATTTTGTGTACAATTTTGTCATCTTGTTTCTCTCGATAAACCTAATCACAGCGCTCGCTAAGTGCCTCTAACTTTTGTAAATAATATATTTAAATATATATATATTTCAACTAACACGGGCTCTGGGGCATTCAAAATTTTGGCTAGATCACAAACCCGATCCTTAATCCCCAACAGCTGGACTTTAAACCTGTATCTGAAGCCGAGGAAAAACCCCCTATCCGAGATCGGCTGTAAATATCCCTCAGCGCACACAAGACTCTCCACTCTCAGCTCTTTCGTTTTTCTATGTATTCTTGCTCACTTGTTTATTTATTTATATATATGTATATTTTTATTCGTTATATTCCTAAACATGAACTCTCTATTTTCCATAGTTATTAATAAACAACAAAGCAAATTTAACTCCACACAAGGCTAAGTAAGAAGTAAATAAATCAACAAACAAAAATTGAATGAAAAGAAAGCTTCAAGTCTATCTCGTATCTCTGCATGACTCTCTATCAACCTAAGCCTTAATCTATGTCTGTACCTATGCCTAAGCATGATATATATACTTATATGTGTGCTTCATTGTCTCTAAATGTCCAATTAATCCGCCTAGTCTGCATTTCTAGCTTTAGTAGTGCTCAAACTGGAGCTCCCTGAACTGCGTTTTCTCATGATGTGCCGTCTTCTGCTCTTTTTTCTATTTTCTACAAACCAGGGTCTTCAATAAGGTGAAGAGTCGCAGTGCGCATATGAAAACCCATCGTGTCCAGGAGCCAGATCAGAAGCAGCATCAGCAGCTGAGCCATCAGTCGGCAGCAGCAGCAGCAGGATCAGGACTAACCACTGTGGCCACGGCATCCAGCATCACCACTTCGTCGTAGGCGAAAAATGAGAGAAAAACATACAAAAATCGATTGACAATCGCATTAAGCAAGCAGCAAGCATTGTTTACCACTGTTAGAATTTATTCTTAGACGAATTTGAGTCTAAAAATCAATGTCACGTGTACGTAGTAGTTAAAGGCATTTCTTCACTAGCTCTATCTCTATCTCTAACTCTATCTGTACCCCGATTCCGATTCCGATACCGAATCTCTATCTAGCGATCACCTTCTCTCTCTCTAAACTATCACCTAAGTAGCAACACTTCGACTCGCTTTAGGGTATAAGTCTAGCCGAGGATTGGTACAAGTTCAAATTGAATTGTTATTGACTATATACATACATATAGACATATATGGTAGGCAAGTGCAATATTTTATGTTGAGGTAATCCATACGAATATGAATACGAATATGTAAATGTAAATGTATACATACCTACCGTTTTTTTATATAGTAGGCCTTTATTCAGCTCGACTCGACTGTAGGTGTGTAACTCTATAACTACCAGTAAGCCGGCAGGCTAAAGCCGAGGCTAATCCCGATCTATGATAGATATTAGTGCATAATCTACTGTTAACTACAAGTTTTTTCTACTCAAATACTCGTACATAGTTGCCACACACTACACTGATACTTTACTAGGGCGATAAATGTGTAGCAATTAAGAGAATCTCTATATATATATATGTATACTGGACTAGGTGTACGACGTATGCGATATATGATTGTTGTTCTAGTTTTAATGACGCAACTCCGAGTAGTTGAAGTTTTACTTAGATCGTACTTACCTACCTACGAACCTTAACTATTGTACTATGGCTTAGAGACCGAAACCGAAACCGAAAAGGAGAACCCTTAAACAAAAAACCGCAAAACCCATGAAAATCTAGTGAAATCAAGTGATATTGAGTGAGATCAAAAACGATTTTAGCTAAACGTGAACAAAATTCAACTCTTACGACACATACCCACAGTGTACTATATAATTAAACGATGTGGATGTGAATATGGGGAAGAGTTTTAACTTTACTTTTAAACGCAAAGTGTATAGGGTGTAAGAAACTGTAAATAAGAATCTAGAAAAACTAAACGATAAGGAAGGATATCTTTCAAATTTTCTCCAAAACGCATAAAAGACATTAATCTATTGATATTTCTAGATAAACCTCTCCTCCCTGATCCCTTGAAAGATCCACTTCCCCAAAAACACAGACAGACAGACACCGACAGACAGGCAGCGAGGGTTCAAACTCTCAGAGCAGACACACAGAGACACAGCAGTGCAGTTTTATATAGGAATATAGGATATAGAATTATATACAAGCATATATTAAATTAAATGGTACAACAGTAAATCTGCCAGTAATTTGAACAACAACAAGAATCACACGTTTTCCATTTGGACAGTGAGCTAATGTACTACAACAAATTGATCAATTGATTCAACGTTTTGGGGGCAATGCAATGACACCGACCGACCCGGGTGGTATGTTATTAACTATGGCGTAAATTAATCTAGTTTAATGTAAACCAATGCATGCAAGGCTAAAAACGAAAACCAAATTAAATATTCATGTTTAGTCTAATACCTTCCTCCGCCTCCGCCTCCGCCGCCGCCCCCAACTCTCGACCTTTCCCATAAACCCCAATGCGGAGTTACCCAGGACTCTGTTTGGGCAAATCTGTTTTAAAAACAGTCCGAAACAAAAAATATGGAAGATGGTAACTATTAGCAATTCTTAAGGTTGTATTCGCTAGTGTGACTTTTTCTTATCGTACAACTCAGAACACTAAGGATCAGGTGCAAAATCAGAGATTTACTCCAAAGTCAGCACGAAGAAGTATCGAGAATCCATCTGTTAATTTCCCTTCACCTTGATTTCGCCTCCTTCACCTCCAGGATAGCATATATGTAGCCATAACAATAGTCATAGGTTTAGTTGACGGACGACAGGATTCTGCATATTTTTCGGTGTTATATACAATAAGAGTAAGCAGATATACTACAAACATACATAGAATCGAGTACAGCTACAACCCACCAGGAAAACCTTCGAAAACTTCTGTTTGTTGTGGGCCCCTCAAAGCCGTTCAAAGACTTTCTCGCGTAAAATAATAATAGTCCGAATCTACATCCTTGATCATCCTTTGTTGTGTGCATTTTCTCTACACAGTTTTTAGCTTTCTGTTTTCCGTTTCGATATCTTCCGTTTGAATATCTCTTCTGTTCGATTCTGATTCTGTTCTATGCTCAAATGCCTTCAAGCGTAAGTCTTAAGTATTACTAAATAAAGTATCCACAAATGAGTGTTTAACCTTAAGTAAGTGTTCAAATTTAGGGATAACGTAAGCTTAAGTTGAAATGTGTGTGCACTTTGTTGCTTTTCAAGAAAGTTTCCTAAAGACAAACAGATCGTAAGAAGTATCTGTGCGAAAGTCTAGTCAAATGCCGCCTAGTCTACATTATTTATGTTTTATTTGATAAGTTTTATTTGATCTATTTATTTAATGTGCCAAAATGTTTATCGTTTACCAATTAAATGATTTCAATTGTTTCTTTTTCACATCTTTGACTCTTGCATTTTTATTTCTTGACAAAATAGTAAAGGACAATCTACTTTCACTAGGTATTTCCGAGAAACATCTGCAGAACTCAGCGCCAGCAACTCGTCCACACTCACTCACTCACCCACTCACTCACTTACTCACTTTATTCAAAAAACTCTGCGTTGTGATTGTTCATTAAGCGAATGTAAAGACAAACTGTATTTATGCAATACTTATACGTATTTAAATATATAGTATAACCTGTAAAAAACTCAAAGCTCATCAGTATATACAATTTACATTCCGATTCAGAGGCATCTATGGTTCTTCTCAGCATCTGTTTGCAATATTTTGTAAATCGTACGGATACACACATACTACCATGAATGTCATACCGAAACCGAATATTTAAAATTAGAAAACGCAACAGGATTACTTCGAAAAACAATACAAAAATCTTTTGAAATTGAAAACGATTGATAATAGCTATTAGACATATCAATTTTATTTAAAAACAAAAACATGTGCATATTGTTGCATATGGCATTCCTGTTTAGCCAGTAAGAGGACATTTTAAGCGACGCATTGCCGTCATCTAAGTATTTACAGGATCCTCTGCGCAAAAGCGGCACCACCTTCGAATCGAATCGAATCTTTGCTTCTATCTCAGAGTATTTAGACTGACGAGTAATAATACAATATACGAAATTATGAGACGCAGCATTCCCAAAAACTTTCCGTTTCTGTGCCGCCGAGCAGAGGATCCCCCCGGTCACCATCGGACGACAAGACAAACTTTACCGCTCAGTATTATCCGAGATGCTCGATTCCAGGATCTGGGGAGTCGGGCGGATCGGCCCTGCTATGATTAAGTACCATATATACAAAGAGAACTACACACAAATCTACGATGTAAGTTTTAACTTTAATATGCGAAAAGAGAAACACTTTTATAAAGAAGCAAACTGTTACTTTATGGCATTTAGTTGAGATGCTATAACCTCTTGTTGAACGTGAATCGTATGTAGCATGTAAATCTATTTAACTCGCAACACGCAAATGAAAAGGATAATGAAAATGAAAAGATACCATAAACGAAATATATAAATGTATTTATACAGTGCTAATATTAATATTCCGACATGAACGAATATTTTATGGTGCATCTATAAATGTACAGACAGAAGTAAGAGTAAACGTAAACGTAAATGTTTTCATGGTTGTAAACTGATGATCAAAATAGATTTAAACAATTTTACATGCTTTTATTTAAACGCAGATATTACTTTGACTTTTTGCTTTACACTTTTTGGTACCTAATAATATTTAATAAAAACAAAAGGCACTTATAACATGAATATATATATATGGTATATCTCCTTCGTTCCACCATCGTTCATTGGTTTTACTAGACTTACAATCTCATAAGCGATGCTATGGAAAAGCGAAAATATTTTCTGAACATCACGCACTTTGATAAAAACAAAAACAAAAAACGATCAATGTAAACGATATTTGAAAGAGAAAAACAAAACAAAAACACAAAAAAAAAACAAAAAAAAATCATGAATATTCCCTCCAAATAATTTTTAAAAAATTATGTATTTGCTAGAAGTCAAAAATCTCTGATAAATGTAACGAAAGGCGGCGAAAAAAACGATGGAGACGAGGTTCGTGGGGATTTTTAGCATACTGAGAAAAGGGACACTGTCTATAATGGAGGATTAATGTATTTAGCATGATGTTACCAGTTACATTTAACATAATTACAATTACAATGATTATTGTGTATTGCATGTGTATGTGAAATGTATGTAATTACATTAAAACTCTACAAAACAAAAAAAAAACAACACAAAAAAACAAAAACCAAAAATGGAAAATGGGAAGAGAAACTATGGCACACTTTTGCCATTTAATAGTAGTCAATTCTTCGAAAACGCATTAGCGATTAAGTGTGAGGACAGCAGAGAGACGATATATAATATATATGGACACTATTTTCTAAACGTATTACAACAATAATTTATGAATTTGTTGGTAATTTTATACATATAATATACACGGTTACTTTTGTTAGCTAGCAAAACGACAACGACAACTTAGGTAGCGACGAGGTAGATAAACTTTATGAATGTTGTACCCAGGCCCAGTCAGGGTCAGCCAAGCCCACGCCCCGGTCACCCGCGAGAGCACACTGTACAGGCACGTACCTCACGGCAGGACCCACGGGTCCTGGATCCTACCAAGCTAGTTAGATCCGCGTCCCTCACGTTTTCTCCTCACGAACACTAGACACTACACCTACACCCTATGTATCCTTACACCACTGATTACTCACTCCGTTGGATTTGTTGTACTCTGCCATTTTTGGTGTGATATTCTATTGGTTGTGGCGGTCCCTTTTAAGCCGCTTTACACATTGTTGCATTTCTACTAATTGAACGAAAACAAAAAAACAAAAAACAAAAACGAATACCAAATAAAACATAACTCGTATAGCCTATTATTCGATTTCCTGTTGTTGTTTCCGTTGTAATGGTTTTTCAATTCGTTTCGACTAACTCTGTAACTGATTGCCAAACAACAAACTTTGTTAACTATTTTAGTCCATACATACGTACATACATACTTTTAGGTTTAAGCACATGTAATTTAATCGAACATGATTTGAGCAAACTTAATGAAAATGAAAACTAAACACAAAAACGAAAATAAAATGGTGGTCGTAACTAAATGAATTGCGTTTCTATTTCAACTTATGGATAGTACGGATTATAATTTGCTTGAAAAAGATGGGTTAGCAAATTTATTTTCACGTCCATTCATTAGCTTCTTAAATTAAATAAAACACATTTCCAATTAAGTTATTTTATTTCATTTTATTTTATTTTAAAACAAAACTTCTTAACAAATGGTTCATAACAAATAAAAAATAGAAAATAAGACTTAGAACCAATAAAGGGTCGTAAGAACAACGAAACGCCATCAAGGGGCTGCAGTTGGAACTAAAGCATGTGGGCGAGAGAAAAGAAAGGGAAAGAACGTGGAACGAGCAAATCTATCGCGGTCTTTCCCTCACTTTCCTCTCGCCCACAAACTGTGGCCGCATGATAGCGTTTTTGTTTTAATCGAGCTGTCATTGGTTCTGCAGTCAAGTTCGTTGCTTAAGTCTTTTGATTGCTCTAACATGGGCAAACGATTGCAAACCAAGCCCCTTCAACCTATCATACAAGTTTTAGATTTTCAAGGATTTTCAAAGAAACACCCTGTACGGATAACAAGGATTTATAAAGATGAAGGCATACATCGGAAGTCTTTTGAATTTTTCGACTGCTCCAATATTTAAGCTTGCTTTTAAGTGAGTGTCTACTGTACCTGGTTAGTAAATATATTTTAACAGGCATTAACCCCTTCGAAAGTTTAGCAAGGACGCAATCCTTAAAGCTTTTGCAATCGCATTCCCTTTTTTATTCTCCATTATTCTCTCTCCCATTTACTTTGGTCCTACCTCTCTCACCTTCTCTCATTCGCACACAGTCACACACTCTTGTCCTGGCCTTGTTGTTGGCGTTTGTCATTGTCCTTTTTGCGTTTGCTTTGGCTTTCGCTTTCGCACTCGTTTATTTAGTTCAGTGTGTTCAGTTGCGTCCTGGCTTCATATCCTGTCGCTATCCTTTAGCGCTTGCCCAAGCGGTTTCACTTTGAGGTTCAGTTTTGAGTGCATTTCAGCGCCTGCAAAAGGAAGCTTAAACATAAAAAGAACCGCCGGATATATACCCATATATATATCGTAAAGATATCGGGACAACAGTGGATGGTGATTAGAGTGAACAAAGTGTATTAGAGAGTGAACTAAACCAGGATATCCTGGACTTAACTGCCGATAAACCGGCCCGGATCCTACCATTTTTCAACTCTCCAACGGGGTTGTGCATCTGCACTTAACGGCTTCAAAATTAACTACTCAAAGTACCACCACAACGCTATGTCCTTATCGGCCATAGCAAAGGTAAGTGAATCGTCAGGATAGGCATAGAATTGAATAGCATCGAATCCTGTTACCCAGCGTGTCATTGGCGCCTTGTGTTTGGCTTTCTGGCGAAAATCCATTCCCGCAAATGTCACTCATACCACGCGGACAGCAATCTCTGACTTCAGTTTTAGTCTGGGCCGCACTCATACCCTTCGTTCCCTTCGCTGCCATGCTTGGATTTTGCGCACAGCAGCGAGCTTTCCTCCCTCACGTACATATACACTGAAAAAGTTGCCAAAACAGGATTGCCAGGACTCGGAAGTTAGAGCTTAGAAAGGAAATCAAGTGCCAAATACTAAGTTAATACAAAATGATTCCTTCTTTTTGATATTAAAATAAAGAGAGTTTTAATGCTCGCTGGGATTAATGTTAAGTTCAATCAGATTTTAAATAAAACAAAGGATATATCACACAATACTTTATAATGGGTTTTGTATATAACATTTTATTACAATTTAAATATCAACCATCAACTTAAAAAATAGCTAAATATTCTAAAATGTAAAAATTTAATTCTAGGATACTTATTTCTCTCGAGTGGAAGCCCTAATATTATCTGAAAAGTTCAACTTTATTATTATCCTGATAGCTCGACAACCCTGCATATCCTTTTTGACTCAAACTCCGAAATGGCCGACTCTCAACGAGCAGCAACCCCTAAAAAAGCACACCCTCTCCCAAGCGATTCGCGAAACTTGTGAGCCAATTTTCTCTTCTTCTCTTGAGCAGGGGTCCCGTGTCCTTGGCGCTGGCTTCGCGCTTCGGACTCAGGACAACGACAACTTGATTAAGGTTAATGCCCCTAGCCGACCTTGGGGTGGTGGTGTGCGACACAGTTCGGGACACTGGCAGCTCGGAGCTCGCGACTCGGATCCCGAGACCCGTGACTCGTGACTCGGTTTTAGGAACTCGACCACACTCGGGTTGGCCATCGGATCCAACCATCGGCTTCACTTTCCCATGGGTTCATTGAACTTTTAGGGAACTTATTATGCTTTCCGTGTACACATTGTGCGGCTGTTTTTTGGGTGGGCGGAACCATACGTCGTCCCTACTCGACCCGACCCGTCGATAGACCCGCAACTGCTGGGTTGATTGGCCAGGCCGGGACAGGCCGGAACCGTCAGCCGCTGGGCTCTGCGTGTGTATATCATTTTAGGGCTCGTCCTCGTCCATTGTTCACCCTCCACCTCCTCCTTGCCGGTTGCCCCTCGCCGCTCTCTACAGTTACTGTTGCTCTGCAGCTGTTGTCGGGCGCTATTTTTGGTGCAAGGCAAACTTAACGCTGTGCTTTTTTGTCAGTCTGCCGCTGGCTCTGCTCCTGTCTGCACACCATGAATCATGTGGGTATATCTGAAACCGAAACCGAAACCAAATTCTATGAGAAAAAGTGCTATTATCTGTGCAAAACAAGAGATAAGTGCTACTCTGCGTTATCGCGTAGAAAAACAAAACAAAATCATGGCAAATGCAAATGATTAAACCAGTTTGACTAGGCGAGACTCCGAGTCTAAATACAACTCGTTATCAGCGGCAACCTGTTCTGTGCGCCTCGAATTAGAATAAATAGATTTCGTAATAGAGCTCTGTGGGCCGGGCCCGTCATTTTGAGTTCATTCGCTGAGCTAAAATGTCTACTAATCCGTTTGTTTCCTCCTCCTCTGCCGCTGCCTCCTCCTCCGATGCACAGCCAATACTCTACTCGTATTGGCGCAGCTCGTGCTCCTGGCGCGTGCGCATTGCGATGAACCTGAAGGAGATACCCTACGACATCAAGCCGATCAGCCTGATCAAGTCCGGTGGCGAGCAGCACTGCAATGAGTACCGTGAGGTCAATCCCATGGAACAGGTTCCAGCCCTGCAGATAGGTGAGTTGGTTAACTAGACTAAAAGTTCCCCTATACATCATATATGTGCTCCCTAGATGGACACACCCTCATCGAATCGGTGGCCATTATGCACTATTTGGAGGAGACCCGTCCCCAGCGACCCCTGCTGCCACAGGATGTCCACAAGCGGGCCAAGGTTCGCGAGATTGTGGAGATTATTTGCTCGGGCATCCAGCCTTTGCAGAACCTCATTGTGCTCATCCATGTCGGCGAGGAGAAGAAGAAGGAGTGGGCCCAACACTGGATCACACGCGGCTTCCGGGCGGTGGAGAAGGCGCTCTCCACCTCCGCCGGCAAGTATTGCGTCGGCGACGAGATCTCCATGGCCGACTGCTGCCTCGTACCTCAGGTTTTCAATGCCCGCAGGTGAGTAATCATTATAGGCAACAAATCTGGGAGTTAAGAGGATATTTTGTGATTAAAATTCATGCGAAATGAAGGATTTCTTTTCTAAGAAGTTCGAAATTAGGTTTGGGAGCCAAAAAATATAGAAACCAAATATTTGTTAAAACAATTGTTTTAAAATTTTCAAAATATTTTTTTCAGTCATTTATTTAAATTTTTTAAATTAATTTACTATGTAATCTTTAATTGTTTATATACTAAAATCTGTGAAACTTGTTATAAACATGATAAATAAATTATAACAACATCTGTAGCGAATCGGTAAACATATTCCCTAAAAAACAAGTTTGTAACACAAAGTTTCCATAGATTTCATTATAGAGGAATTTATTCCATTTAAGTTACTCCCTTAAATCGTTTTTTGCAAGCCTATTTAAAGTCCACAAACAACTTGACTAGACAGCAGAGGTTTACGAATATATACTTAATTTTTAAGCAGATGAAAGAAACCTCATTGAGCTGTATATAAATTTAAAAAGCTTAGCTTAGCTTAGTTAATTAAAAAATATTCTTCATGAAGTTTTATTTATAATCAAATTTTAAATTAAACTAAATTATATTTATTATTTATCAGATTCCATGTGGACTTGCGCCCATATCCCATCATACTGCGCATCGATCGTGAACTTGAGAGCAATCCCGCCTTCCGGGCGGCCCACCCATCCAATCAACCGGACTGTCCGCCGGAGCTGCCCAACAAATAGAATTTCCCGACGCCAACTGCAAAGCGCCGTAAGACGAAAAAGTGAATTGCAGTTCGTGACACCCAGGCACAGGACAAACTAAATACTTAAAAATATGATCAGCGAGCAGGAGGGATTGGACAGAAGATTGGAGAACAGCGGTCGGAAGAGGTTCCATTAAGCAGAAACAGTCGGATGTGATTTAAGAAATTGCTAACAGCATTTAAATATGCATAAATGCATAAAAATACTATCGATAACTTAACGAAATTCCAACACGAAATTCAAATGCAAAATTCTCAGAGACGGAACGAAAACGGAAACTAAAAATAATAATACAAAAAAACTAAAGATTCTTCAAATTCCCTTAGTTTGTCATTGTGAACATGATCTAAAAGATGAACTCATATATATTAAATGTAACTTATTTTTATGCATTTTATTTAGGCTAACAAAAACATAACAAATTCATGACGAAAAGCAAAATTCAATTCAGGGATTTAAAAACAAAACAAATTTAAAAGGAGATATATATAAGTACTTCATGTCAAAGTTGGGCTAAATGCTAAACAAATCGTTCACAAAGTACAAAGCGTCAGTCAGCAATTAAGTAAACTATACCAGCATACAAACTATACACTAAATCGAGTAATAACTAACTCATAAGTAATTTACAAACAAGAACTACAACTTGGGTCACCTATTTAAAGGTTCTAAATGTCAATGCAATGCCTCTTTGATACCACGAAACGTAATACGTTACCCCAAGTATAATATTTCCCTCGAATCAATGCACATAGACGAATGATAAAGCCAACAAACTAAGTGCACCAACTAATTTTAAATAGCAACTTGATGTAAATTGAATTGGATCGTGAGAGAGTCTGTTCGCATACCCCATACCCTGTACGAGTAGATGTAAGCCTGCCAATGCCAAGTACACACACTATACTTACTTACTATCCTGCATGACAGTACAAGGAGCGAGTCAAAGGACAAACGCCCATGGGCACATCATCATACAAAACAAAATAAATAAATATTTATAAAGGATATAGGACGACAGAGCTGCGCATTTTTGCAAAACCAAACCAAACGATAACGAAAACTAAAACCAAATTGAATACAAACCAACTAATATGCTAAAAATTCCGAAATATTGTAACAGTTCCATATACTATTAATAAATAAACTTCACACTAAAGAAGAGTTTTGGTTTAATTTTTTATATATTTTTTATTTGATTACTGAAATTGGGAAAATCAACTAGCTTTTCTATAGAAATTTTAAGGCAATATATAAAATATTTTAAATATTTATTTTTTTAGATACTTATAATCATTTACGCTAAATAATTTCCGCCAATTAATTTTAAAATAAATTTTCATTGTCTTAAACTCTCCACCGTAAAATACAGCCTGCTTTTGGGCTTGGTGCATATAACAACTAATTTAGTATCGATATTTGTCCAATCAGTCTCATATCAAAAACAGCTGCTCATTGGAATCGCTATCAATTGAATTAATTAAACAACCTATAGCCACAGTGTTATTGTTTTATTATACAACAAAAATACTGATAAGATTAAACTTTTAAACTTTTAAAAGATGGCTGCCGGAAGAAAGGCCTTTTTATTGACACCATCTTTGCGACAGATGTTCAACCGAAATATGTCCAAAAACTCGATGCCTGTTCTATACTCCTTCTGGGCCAGTTCATGTTCATGGAGGGTTCGCATAGCACTGAACCTCAAAGGTATAAAATACGAGATTAAAGCCACCTCCTTGCTTAAGAAAGATAGTGCTCATGTCTATACCCCTGAGTATCTGAAGGTTAACCCAATGCAGAAAGTTCCGGCTTTGGTGATTGGTAAGAACTACAATGTATACTTTTCTCAGCTTAAAAGTATTTTATATCTGAATTAAACAAACTAGATGGACATACTCTGTGCGACTCTGTGGCCATAAACCACTATCTCGACCAGACTCGGCCGCAGCCTGCTCTCCTGCCCAAAGATCCTGTGGTCAGGGCCAAGGTCATTGAAATTGAACAGCTCATTTGCTCGGGCATTCAGCCACTGCAGAATGTCGGGGTCCAGGAGCATCTCGATAAGGATAAGCGCCTGGAATGGGCTCAGAAATGGATAGTCCGGGGATTTGGCGCCCTGGAGAGGATACTTAGCCAATCGGCGGGCAAGTATAGTGTGGGAAATGAGCTCACAATGGCGGATATTTGCCTGGTGCCTCAGGTTCGCAATGCCAGAAGGTATTATATTTACATTTATTTTTTGGAATAAGAATTTAAAGTTTAATTTTATATTTTTTAGATACAAAGTCGATCTAAGCCCATATCCAACCATAGTGCGTTTGTACAAGGAGCTGCAAGAACTGGACGCCTTCAAGTCCACTCATCCCTCTACGCAGCCAGATTGTCCGCCAGAGTTTCTCAAGAAATAATTATTTGATTTAAAGGAAACTAAAAACATTCTATTTGCATTTCTATAAATATGTGTTATTCTTATTCCCGCTTATCGAATAAAAACTTGCTGTTGAGTTTCAAAACCAAATCAAAGTAAAAACTCATTGAATTATAATATAATTTTTATTAGTTTTGTCATTTTTATATAATCGTTCTTAAATGTGTAATGTGTGTGTAATTCAGGTAATTCATTTATGTACCGTCCTAACTTTGCTTTTCTAATTTTCCATCCTGGATGCGGATCTCTTTATAATGTTATCTGCGTAATGTATGTATGTATGTAGTTTTATGCACTTATTGGCGTTTCCGGTTTGGAGTCTGTGTGTGTGTTTTTTTTTCGGGTTGTGTCTGCCTTTGTATATATGTATTCAACAAATTTACTATAAATACTATTACATACAGATGTGTGCCATACACGCATTACATAATATTACTATTACATTCGATATACATGCATGTTCTGTACTGTATCTCTAACATCGGTACCGATCGATCGCCTACCTAGCTTAGCTTTCGTCTTATTGTTGTGTTCTTGGCCTTAGTCCGCCGTCATTACCATAAGGATGTAGTCGCCATCCGCACAATATTCTTTTCATCATTTTGGTTTTAAATTTTTTGTTTTGTTTTGTTTTTTTTCGAGTATGATTTTGGGGGTTATATAGCTATGTATATATATGTATGTAGAGAGGAGTAACTGCTTGCATACGTTTTGGTTTTTCGCAATCGTACAAGTTGTCTTTGTATTTACTTTGTTTAAATTGCAAAAATTATGCCTTCGATTTGTTGTTAAAACTTGAATGAGCTACGTTAAAGAATCTTTGTTTAGGGATACCTTTTGATTTTGTTTGTTTGTTTTTAATTGTTTAAAGATTTCTCTAGACTATGTTTCTGGTAATCCTTTTACTTGCTTGTTTTTTCTTAGTTTTTTGTTATTTTTGTGTAAATCGTAAAATGAAATTGAGAAAAGAAAATCCTACTTTATATCGTGGTTATGTGTGATGCCTTGGCCTTGCGATTTTCAAATGCTAAATGAATAAATCTATAAAATCGTTTGCTTTGCTACTTGATTCATTAAAAAACTTCAATTGATTATATTTTGTAAATAGAGCATAACTAAATATCGTTGATTTCATTTTGCATTTTTACTTGATTTACTTTCAAATAGGATCTCTCTCCTAATTTTTACGTTTACTTGGGCTCATTTGCACTCAGAAAGGGATTTGGTTTTAGGTTTTTGTTTTTTTGGTTTTGCTAAAATTTTATTTAAATATTTTGCTAATATGTATAAGTAAAACTTGTTGCTCGTTCGCATTTCGCTACTTCTCCGATCGATTGCTGGATTGTTTGCCATTATGTTTCGCTTCGCTTCCCTCGCTCCTAGGTTAATATAACATTTTGCTTAGCCTTGGCGGCCTTGTATGTACATACATTTAAATACTCTATATACGTTTAATTTGTTTACATCCTCCGACTTTATTTCTCCCATTTGTCAGTATTATTATCACAGTCAAATCATAAAAGATTTAGTACTTTTACTTTTGAATGAGTTTCCATGATGTTTTTTATAATGTTCCGCGCTTTTAATGTCGATTTCGTAATTAATTTCTTCTATATGTAACTATTGAGAGATCGAAAAGTGTGGTTGCTGCTGTTCGTCATAGTTCCTAGATCTACTCCTATATAATAATAGTACGTTGAGTGAAAAGAAGTGCCTTCTGATGGGGATCGAACTTGTATTTTGACTTTAGATCGCTTACATAAAATGAGAATTCCTACATGATCAGCGAAATGTTGGACCGGAACCGGAAATGGGGACGTGGCGGCCATAATTTCTATGTAACTTTTGTTTCTGGGTTGTTTTTTTCTTTTTTTTTGCCTAAGGTACTCACGTATGCAACTTCTTTGACAACAGAGAAAGTTTCATTTGTTTCTGGGTGTGTCAGTGTTTTTATAGAAGAAGATTGGATAAATCGGTTTTAGTTTCTTGTGATCCGAAATTGAGTGGATACTATTTTGTACACTGAATAAGATTTCAATTAATTATGCCTTCCTACTTATGACTGTAATGCAGTTTTATGGGTTATGACTGGGATCGTTTCAACTTCATTCTGCGTTCGTTCCAGCATCATGACAATGTCTCGGTTTTCGATCGATCATTGGGAATTGAAAATCTCTATATCGACAAGACCCATATGTGCTAAAGGGAAACGCAGGTAAATAAATAGATAAGTTCGGGATGCACCGATTTCTTCTGCTTCAATCGTTAAACCGCTTTTATTTTTGCTTGAATTAATTAATATTAATTTTATTTATCACACTAACGACTACTTCTTTATACTTTTAGTGTATGTGTATTTATATATAGTATTTAATATTTCACTAATGCTGTATGCTTCTGTGTTGTGGTTTCGCTGAATGAACGTCGGTCGTCCGGTCGCTCCGCTGCCGCTGGCCAATCCGATTGGTTTATACATACAATGCTATATGAGGTTATATAATGATTCAGTTAGTTCTCCGATATCGCTCCTATGCTCAGCTCGATTACGATTTAATATGGGCGTCGTGTACATTATATATATATGTATATATATATTAGATGCGTTCGCATTAATTAATGTTTAATTGTTCTAATAACAGTGTGGGTGTGGGTGTATGTGGCAAAGCATAACAATTTAAAATTAAAGTTTATTTACTTCTGTTTATCTTTTTTTTTTCTCATTAAGTATGTATGTTTTTATGTAGGTATGTAATATATGTATGCTCTATACGAGATTTGATTGATAAATTGAACTCCTCTTTACACTTTTTGTATTTTAGCAAATTACAGTTTTTTTAAGAGCAAATTCTCCTCTTGGGACTTTCATTTATTGGTTTTACTTTTTAACTTGTTGTGGTTTTTTATTATTTGAATTTCTCTTTTAATGTTCAAAGTCGAATTGAATTTAAATTACTTTAGATATTTATGTATTGTATGTTGTATATAGTTAATAAAAGTTGCTTTTATGTTTACTACTTTAAGACTAATAGACTCCGTCGTTGAAATAACAGCTGTTTAACTCTCTTTTAGCTTTCCTTCCTTTCTGCCTTCCTAACATCCTGCCTTCCTACTCTCTAGCCTTCCTATCCTCCGTAGTTATTGTTATAGATGCCTTTCAATAATTTTGTTTTCTTTTTTTTCGTGAATAATAAAACTCCTGAACTCGTGTTTGTACTCGGGTGAACAGAACTTACTACGATGCGCACGTCTCTCCGAAGTTTCCTAGTTTTTCACATGATTTTGGTGTCGAAATAGGAGGGGGATTTTTGGCGAAAGGGGTGATATTGGCATGACAATGTGTCTGATTTGAGGGGGGAGGGTGCTGGTAACAGTAACAGTTGTATCGATGGTTAGCACGAAGCAATCATGCGGCCGAAAGGGTTGCAACTTGGACGCGGACAGACTGTGCTAGGACCGCCCACTCCATGCGGCAGGCGGAGGATTGCGTGAAGCTTCAATTTGTACAGCAAATAACAAACGCATTTAAACAATAAAATCCAAACAAGCATAAACACATCGAAAGCGGGTCGCAGGACACCAAAAAACGGATGCGATCGTCTCGCATCCTCTTATGGGCTCGGCTCGGCTTCGGCTTTTCGGTTTTGGGTTCGGTTTCCCTTTCGTCACACGCCCCCAATTTAGTCGTCGTCTTATTGGGGGGGAGGATGTGATCACAAATCTGACATTTATTTTCGAGAAACGGAGTTTTCGGAATCGGCAAAGACCAGTTTGCAGTTAACACGTATGCATGTTTATGGGAGTGGGGTTAATTGGACGAAAGTCCTCGAGAACTCGCACTCGATCACGATCTCTGTTAGCATCTCGATCTTGGATCCATGCATCGATGAATTGAGAACTTGATTTCTGGGGAGATTTTAGTTGCTTTTGAAGTAAAGCTTTTCTTTTTCTCTTAGTTGTCTCATTAAAAAATTAATTATTTCATAATTAATTTCAAGTATCGTTTGACTCTTCTCTCATCTCATTTTCTTCTTTTTTTTTTGTTCAATAAATATATTTTTGCTTTGTTTTCTTTTTTTGTTGTTTTTGTTTTTAAATACATATCACAGATCCAGTACAAATATAGGTATATATATTTGTGTTTATATTTTTTTTCATCTTCTCATCCTCTACTATGTTTAGATATTATATAAAACTCATATATTAAACATAACTCAGTGAGCACGCGCATGTGATACTGATATTTAGTACGAATGTGTGAATGTATGGGGAGTGGATGTGTTTTTAATGTATTTTCAAGGGTTTTTCATGTACATCTTCATGTTTCATTGGGATTCTTTTCATGAGTGTGTGTGTGGGTGTGTGTAGGAGTGTGATCTGTGATAGAAGTTTGGATATTGGTATCGACATACCGATGATCTGACGCAATGCGAAGAAGACGAAATAAATGTTCAATAGCTTTTGGATTGGAAGGTTGATTGGTTGACTGATTAGCTGATTGGCTGGTTGACTGATTGACTGATTGTGGGGTGGACGAAGGGGATCTGTGTATTTATGCTTGTTGTGATTCAGGTTGTTGTTGTTCAAAGTTGTTACTGTGGAATATCCTGTTCGCTGTTCGCCTGGAAAGCTCAGATCCCTAGCCTAGACGGTCTATATTGCATTTACTCTCTGTCTCTCTGTCTCGTCCTGATCGATAGATTTCTCTGGATGAAGTCATGAAATAATAATCATTAATAATAAAACACCAACATCGTTTATCCTTTTAATCCTTTCCCCCTACGTTTTCTGTTTCGGTATTTCATTTCGTTTTGTTTTCTTTTGGATGTTAATGCATATTTCAAGGCACACTAGCATTTACGACTGTACTTTCAAATTTACTTTCTTTATATTTCTTTTCTTTCTCTCTTTAGTTTGCTTATAGACTTTGTCACGTTTTCATTTTTTTTTTTTTTGTTTTGTTTTCGTTTTTTAATTATTTTGTGTTTTGTTTGATTTCATATTTTAATCGTATTATATAAATATTGCACAAATAAGAACAATTGTAGGTCAGTTTTAACAATAATAGCAAAAATTAATAAGAACAACTTTATAACTTAAACATATAGACTTAGCTTAGGATTGGTTGCGGTTCTTGTTTGTTTGTTTTTGTTTCGTTTGTATCTTTATCTTTTTTCTTTGTATCTTTTCTCTACGAGATGATGAGCGTTTTCAGTGATTGAAGTTGAGGTTGATTGAAATCGAACGGAGCAACGATTGGCTGGCAAACTGGCTGATTTTGAGTTGATTTCGATTGATCATGATAATGTTGTAGACTGTAGTTTTGGGATATATCTTTTATTTGTTTTTTGTGTTAGTGATGCGACGCTGGTGGTGGTGGTGGGTGGTGTGTGGTGAATGGATTGGTTGGTGGCAAGGTAATGGGTTGGTGGTGGCCCAAAATTAAACACAAAATAAATATTTCTGCGGGTTCCATAGTGGTTGTTTTTTGTTTGTAATCAAATTTTATTTAAATTTTGCTTCATCTTTGTTTATTAATCGAAAGAAGAGTGTGTTTGTGTGTGTGTGTGTGTGTGTTAAACTAAAGTATGTGTAAGGAATAAAGTAAATAAGAAAATGTTCATTACAAGTAAGGCATTTCTCTCTCTGCAGGTGAGTGTGTTTGTAGTATGTCTTTGTGTGTTTATATTTATATATGAATTAAAGGGAATTTTTTGTTTAAATGTGATGTTAACATCTTTTGTCTTTACACTGCGTTTCTAGGTAAAATATGTACATACAATTGTCGTGAAATGTTTGTGGAAAATAATGTTTAATAATTGCACAATACTTAAAATTAACAAGGGAAATTTGTTTGTTTGTTGGGTGGATTTTTTTTTTGTTGTTGTTTGTAATGAAGAAATGCTTTTAATGTGAATATTTTACAAAGAATCTGTATTTTTTCTTTAAGATAATTGTGATGTATTTTTTAAGGTGAAAGAAAATGTAAGACTTAAAATTAGAATGTAAGAAACAAATGTGCTAAATTTACCAAAGAAATGTAGAGTTATCAAAAAACGCAAAATGACATTTGGAAAAAAAATAAAAAACTAACAAGTGCAGTTCTCAAACTGGCAGCTAACAAATCGCAATGTGTTTATATTTATATATATAAATAATATATAGAAAACAAAAGATAAGGAGATAACAAATCGGGAGCACAAAATCATAACCAAAAGGAGACTCACGTGCGCGCGCAACACATTAACACCACTCGATCCGATCCGATCGGATCGGACCTCTAAAACTAGGCAACATTATCATGATCAACATCAACTGTAGCGTTCCAAAAGTGTTCATGTACAGGGGTCGCAGTATATAGTAGGGATCAATCGTAGGTGAATATATTAACAGCGATAAGCATTTGTATGGAGGGGCAACAGAGAACAGGTAAGAACAGAAATTGGTAACAAGAGCACGTAAAATGTCAACAAAGTCACTCATTATTATTATTATTATTATTTTGCAATTGCATTTTTCACTAGCCTGTCGCAGTTTTTTTTACGTAGGGTTTTAGTAAAATATTTACCTTATTTTGAGGGTAAGTATCACCTGAAGTTTTCACTGAAAACGCTCGCTCATTGTATAATTGAAAACAGTTCAACTTTAGCTCAACATAATGCTAATTATTGGGTGTGTGGGTGTTGTGTGTAAAGTGGTTGTGGCTTAAATGTGTGTAGATAATATATAAACAAGACTCAACAACGGTGTACATACATAGATATATGTATAATCATCATATATCCCATGTATATGGTATATAAAAAAAAAACAAAACACGCAACGCAAACATACGCATCACAAACAAAAACCCAAACAGTTTTCTCTTCTAGTCTAGCTTTCATTATCGATTTAAATTTTTTAAAGAGTTTCGAATACGATTCGATTTCGAGCGTGACAAACAAATGCAACAATTTATATGTAGTAGCAGGTAAAAGGTAGTTGTAGTATTATACAAATTTTTTTAACTATTTCTCATATTATTTTACATAACGTTTCTCGCGTTTAAAGTTAAAGCAAAAGTTTTTGTTTAGGTGAAGGCCTTGGAACAGAGTTTACTCAAAAAGTGTACTTGACGGGGGATTGGGGAAAAGGGTTTGCAAATACATAATTATTATTTATTAATTGCTTAACTCTTAACTGCACGCATAACAATTGGTGTTTCCTATCCCTTTCTCGTTACTATTATTATTATTATAATATGTTTCTTTGTTTGTATTACGTGTTCAGTGTTTTAGGTTGTTGTTTTTTGTTTGTTTTCGAGAAATTAACAATTTGGTTTTTAGACGAAAAACTTGCTTGTGTGTTGTTGGGGGATAGTTTGGTTGTTGTTGCTTTGCTTTTTTGCTTTTTGCCTGTTTGTTGGTTGTTTGTTTCTTGGTTTCTTAATTTGTTTGTTTGTTATTGTTGTTGTTGTTGTTGTTCTGTTTAGTTTGCTGGATATATTAATTAATTCACAACAGTGGTTAATGGAATTTGTCGCGCCCTCTTTGTCTCCTCGTCGTTGATTTTCTGTTCAATTAGATATTGCGCTTTGGCAATGGCACTCGGCTGACCAGTTATGGTAACAATGCGATTTCTAGTGCCAGGTGCGAATATGCCCTTTTTGGAAATTTGCACATTTGCGCCAGAAACATGTTGGATTTCAACTAAACTACGACCGTTCGGACCTGGAATATTTGCATCAGATTTATGTTAAATATTTTCTTTAAAGAACAATATATATAATGAAGGGTAATAAAAATGGGTAAAGTTGGGTATATATGTATATATATCAGTAGTATATAATTATAACTATACGTATTGGGGGGAGGGGGGGTGGTGAAAAATAGCAGGCGGGCCAAAAATAAAACAAATCAAAGTATTAATGTATCAAAAATCAATAGCCATAAGCTGGGGATATGGTCAGGTGCTTAATAAACCTAATGACCTAACGACCTTACTGACTGACACTGAGGTAAACATTAACTGCGCACGTGAATGTATAACGAATGTAAATCCAACAAAAGATATTATAATATGTACGCCTGGTTACCCAAGAATTGCACTAGCCAACTATATATTATGTATTGTATATATAGCATGTTAGAAGAAATTCGTTAAGCATAAACAAAATGGGAAAAAGTGAATGTCTTCAACCTAGAACCTAACTGCTAAAGCTACTCTTTAAACTCTTATGCTAACGGATGCTGCTGCTGCTGCTGCTGCTGCTGCTACTGCTGCTGCTCTTTTGTGCGAATTTTCAGTGGGGTGTTTTTTTGGGGGGTCTGAGCGGGGATCAAGGTGCGGCCTGTGCTGGGTAGATGGGTGAGAGGCAAGAACTTGACTAGAAATTTCGCTATATAAGTTTCAATGGATTCATCTGTGGCTGAACGAACGCTCTGAGAATGTGTCTATCGGAATGCAATGGGTAACGTTACTGATCGATCGATCTCTCTTCTGGAATGAGTCTGGAATGAAGTGCCTGTGTCTTTGTTGGCTATCTATGTCTATGTCTAATGGCTCTAATGGCTAATCAAAGGTGTATGTGGAAGCGGGGGGAAAAATGGGGAAACAGGAACAGGAAACTCCTGGGGAGGGGGGAAAATAAAAATTGCGGAGTTGTCGGTGTCTCTCTGTTGGTTGGTTTTTGCAATTTTCTTTCTTTGCTTTTTTTTTTAGTAGGGATAATAGTAAGGACGCGCACCTAGAATAGCGCCGATAATCACTTCCGGCACCTCAACGTTCTTGGAGTCCTTGGAGCTTAGGTCACCCGGTGTGGGGCTCTTGCTAAGTCCGCCCAACTGCGCCGTGGTCGCCGTGCCCGTGGCAGCCGTCAGCCCGAAGCTGTTGTTATTCAGCGAGACGGGCGTAGTGGCCGGCGCCGTGGCCGAGCCCAGGTGTCGGAATGGATCGAATTGCACCGCAGCGGCATCCAGTTGCGTCTGCGTGGGCCGGCTCGCGGCGGCGGCAGCGGCCGCTGCTGCTGCATACTGCTCCAGATTCACCTGGCCAACGGCACCGAACACATTGCTGGCGGTGGCCGCGGATGCGGCGGCCGCAGTTTGCTGGTCCAGCGTCGTAACGCCAAGGAAATTGCCCAGCGTTGAGTGGGCACCATTGGTATGCGGTACGCCCACACCCATGCCGAGAACACCGTACTTGGCCAGCACGCCCAAAGCGTTGCAGACTTCCGTAGTGACGTTCTCCGAGTAGCCAGAGCCGCGCATGGCAACCTACAGAGATTTGAAAGCGTTAGGTTATAAGTAAACTTTAAAAATCTCCAAAAATCCAACCTTAATATGCTCCAAAAGCTGAGTGGCAACAGCTAGATTGGGTGCCGGATTGGGGGCGCCCAGATTGATGGACAAATTGATGCCGGTGCCATTGACTAGCAGGCTGGCCGCTGAGTTCGCGCCACCGATCGTTGTGCCCAGCGTGGAGTTAAGCGAGGCGGTGCTCGAGTTAATGGCGTTCTGATTGGTGGCATATGGAGAGCCGGTCGGATTAAAGTTGGCCACCGGGCCGCTGACGTCCGCATAGGAGACATTCAGGCAAGTGCCCGACTGAGGATCCTCGACAATCTTCGAGAGAATCATCTTGCAGGCATTCTTGTTATTCTCCTTGTCGCCAATGATGGTGATGCAACGCTCCTGGAGCGAGACATCCTTGGGCTTCTGCGAGATCTGGACATAGGAGCCGCTCTCCTCTTTTATCTGTTTGATGAAGGCGCCACCCTTGCCGATGATCATGCCGGCAGTGGAGTTGGGCACCAGAATCTTGACCTGCTTGTCCCGCTCCTGGGTCTGTTTCGACTCGGCATCGATGATCTTTGTGGTTAGGTCTGGCTTCTCACGGATCTTATCCATGATGAACTCCAGAACGACCATGATGGCCTCCGTAGAGCCGGTGATTAGGCACACGCGTTCAGTGGTGCCTAAAAATAAAAGAAGTTTAGTTCTCTGCCAGTAGTAAGTAGACATAGAGATGGACTCACCTGGGTAAAAGTCATGGGACTTGGACATCTTGACCCTAGCACCGGTGTCCTTTTGGAGGGAGGCGATTGTCTCGCCACCTTTGCCGATGATGGCCCCGGAGGCCACCGCGGGCACCAGGATTTTCATGTGATACGTTGTCTCGCCTGCAAGCAAAGAGTCAAGAGGAGTTCACAGAGCGACCAATGGATTAGTCTCGTTGATTCTCATCGGAGATCAGTGGGTATCATTTAAGGTTTTTTGGTTTTTGGTTAATAGAATTCGAATTTAGAGTTAGAATTAGAATTGGAATCAGAATCGGAATCGGAATAGTAGGTACTGGTGGTGGTTAGTCTGTGCCCTCGGCTGTGGCAAACATTCTAGTTCTGGCTCTGGTTATGGTTATACTCTGGGGGGGTTAGATCTAGTTTCTAGCTCATTCGGCAGGTTACAAATTAAAAATAATAACAGCATTTCAGCGTCGATCGCTTGAAGTTCTTGGAGTTAGTTTTTTTTGGTTTGGTTATAGGCATGTTTGGTGGCTTCTCATACAGAGGCGATTGGGTTTTTGGTGGTATGGGTTACGGCGTGTCGTGGATTGGTTATGGTGGCATGGCATATGGTGTTCGACTGTTGGGTCTGTTTGTGTGGTTGTTCTGTGGTAAGCCATGAGGAGTTATGAGCTCGAGGTGAGATCGGATGAGGAACGGACAATGCTGTGGCGACACACGAAACACATGAGACCTGGCACTGTGGCTCTTCCACCGGCGGAAGGTCGTCCGTAAGAGAGACCCTGTCCGACCCTGATCGCAAAAGCAAAACATAAACGAAAACGAAAACGAACGCAACGAGTATTTTTTTATTTTTGGAATGGAAAAATGTAAGTCAAAGCAAAAGTCGGTCAAAGGGTCGAAGGTTAATGGTCGTTGCCGGTTGTCGGTCGTTCGTGGGGTCAAAATCAAAATCAGTTATCCAAAGTCAAGCTCAAAGCGCGCTCAAGTTACAGATTGAGAGGTACAGAAACAGATACAGATACAGAAAAACGACAGATAGAGAGCTACGGCTTTAGTTCGGTATTAATCTTTAATTAGTCGATCTTCTTATTTTGTTTTTAATATATATATTTTTTTTTTGGCTAGACAAAGATGGATTTAATGGTATTTAATGAAAGTGTGACAAAGCTTACCATGATGAATATGATTATTGTTATTATTTTCAATTTCAACCTCAATTCCAGAACAAACTGACTCACCTGAAATGGAAAGAGAAGAACGGAAACAATGATTATAAGTTGGGATTTGCAGCATATATGTAGTACTATAATATATGAGGGCAAATGAATGGGAAAAAACGAAATACGACAAACGAAGTACGAAAGCATGGTCACAGTGAAGCCTCGCAATGATCTCATACAGCGACAAACGACAAACGATGACGACGACCCCAAGTCGCCGCCAGTAAACAAACAAATTTCAATTAATAAAATGTGTCAAGCGGAGACGCTCTATTACACAAGCGCTGCAAGGCAGCACCAGCAGCAAGACAACAAAGTGATCCGAACGCGTTGCACCTGACTGGCTGCCACCATGCATCCACCCGTCTGTCGGTCTCTGTGTCGCCTGAGCTGACTTGGGGCGGTCCAAGACGTTGGCACTCGCCTGGTTTAAATTTAGCCCGACTCCCCCAGTTCCCCCACCCAGCTCCTCCCTTGAAATCTATGTCGTCTTGGTCGGCGTCGAGTGTCCTTCAAAAGTATTTCTCTAATTAGATACAGCACACTTGCACTCACACACACCCTCTGAAGCGATGACATTGCGGTGGGTTGGCGGGGTGAATATTGGACCATTTGCCCTGCTTTACATGCATGTGTGAAAATGTGCGATTTGCAAAGAATTTGCAATGTGCAAAAAGCGAGCGAAGAAGGAGGAGCTGCAGCAGCAGCGAAAGCGAAAAACCCACATACTTAGCACCATGCTGGCCAATTTCCGCCTCACTGCAGCCTCATCGCACTCGAATAATTGAAAGTGCGCCGGACGCATCTGTCAGTTATCTATCATCTATCTGTACTTAGAGATCGGTGCGGCCCGAAAAAAATAGAGATATGCATACAATTCCTAGCAGAAAAACAATAAATTGTGCGGTCAGCGGGGGGAGAGAAAACTCGTAAATAAAAGGAGTGGCAAGGAGGGTATAATATGCAGGAGGAAACAACAGAGTTGGCCATTTGCTTAGCGATTTTATGGGCCACAAAGGACCTAGTCTGCCTTGCTGTTGACACTGTGCAGCAGCAGCTTAAATTATGTGACTGTCATAAATAACACTTGCAGACCGCCCATGGAGCGATGCAGGAAGCGGTTGCAGCTGAGGGAGGCGGAAGAGCAGAGGGAGAAGCTTGCAGGAGGCAGACTGGCGACTAATTTCGTATGCATTGTGTGCAGGATTGGTTCGGGGGAAACTAGGCTAACGACAAGCTGTGGCACAAGCAGGAGCAATCTGCAGCACGCAAATTGTTAAAGCAAAGTCGCGGCGTCAAGTGCTTGTCGCGTACCACGCGACGTATGCGTAATGTGGCGACATGTGGCACGCGAATAAGCGATTGGATCGTGTAATGGGAAGCAAACAATATTCCTAGCCATAAGGAGGTGTTGCAGAAACACTATTTAAACCTAAATGCTACAAAATCCATTAGTCACAATAAATCGAAGCTTATAACCTGCACTTGACTGGGGGAAGTAAAACCTGCTCTTAAGCGAATAAAGCTTATAAATCGATAAAAGTGGGCACTTTAATAGATACTCTTTTTTATATATTGATATGAAAAGCTGTTTGAAATCCTCTTTAAATTATAGTTAAGGCAAATTCCCCTTTTATTATTATTTCCAAAACTCCCCCTTCCCATATTTAGCTTCTTGTGTCGCAAAATTCCAAACAAAATCCTCCGCATGCCGTAAATTTTTATGCAACACACATGAATCACTAGGGCCATGCTAAAGGAAAGTGGACGCGAGATATACATATATATACATAACATAAGACATAATATTCAAAAAATTGAAATGGACGCCCACATTAAAGCGTACGATTAGCATATGAGTTTTTATATAGTCGATTGTGGCAGTTGGCTTTTTGGTTGATTTTTTCTCGTGGCTTTTTTATGCGATTTTTGTTTTGTTGCTTAGTTTTTTTATTTATGAGTGTTTGTTTGTTGGTTTTATATATCGTGTGTATCGGAATGTGTGCTGGATTGGATGTTGGTGATATTTGGATTATTCTCTTTCAAAACTTTCAACGCAATGTTAATGGATAATTCATTTATAGCTTGGTGGCTTCTTGGGCGACGTTCGGTTCGGTTCGTTTGTTTGACATTTGTTTAGGTTCATTTTTTCTTTTCTTTTCTTTTCTATTTTTTTTTTTTTTTTTATTGAGTTTTTGAAGTTTTCAAGTTGCTGGCGGCTTTTAGAATGAGGCGACGTGGTGATTGATGCTGTTGCTGTTGTTGATTGGTTGGTTGGTTGGTTGGTTGTAGCGAGCTCGATAGTTATAGATAGAGAGAAGTGGTGTACATTTTATGTAGGGTGTATATATATATATATAGTAGAGGAAGTTGTGCGCAACTTTGATAGTTCTATGCTGAGATGCTGATTGCGTTTATTTATTTATTTTGAGCATGTACTCGGGGACTCACCGTAACACCAGCAGGAGGCAGTCTTATAGTTGCCCAGCGTGGGCGTTGTTGCTGCTGCTGATGCTGTGGCTGCTGCTGCTGCTGCTGTAGCTGCTGCCACAATTGTTGGCGGCGTGTTGGCACCTGACGTGGCATTGGGGGAAGCACCATTCTCGCTGAGCGGCGACGACTGCTGCAGGTCCATCTGATGGTGCAGAACATGACTGGGGTTAGCCTGGCTCTGTTGCTGCTTATAGCTATGAATGGCTAATGAGTATGCAGCTCTATGGGGGCTGATGTTGCTAATGTTGCTGATGTTGCTGCTGCCGCTGTTGCTGCTGTTGCTGCTGTCGCTGCCGTTGTTGCTGTTGCTGGCCAGCGAGTGTGTGGATGAGGGCGACGACGCTGTATTGTTGTTGGTGGAATGTCGTGGCTGATAGTTACAAGCTAATTGCTGCATATGTGTGGGCGTTGATTGCTGATATCGGTATGTGAAATGTGGCTGTGGGCTCTCTGGCTCTGGCTGCAGGGGCTGCTGCTGCTGCTGCGGCTGCTGCTCGTAATCAAAGCCCAAATGCTGCATCAGCAGCTGGGCATCTCCATCCAAGGCCGCGTTCATAATACTCTCCATATTTATCGGAATTATCGATGTTCCCGTTCAGTCTTCTCTTGGAATATATATATATATATAATATTTATATATCGATAATATCTGCCTCGATTCCTTATTTATTTAGTTATTTTGTTTGGGTTGCTGCGCTTTCAACTGATTTTTCTCGTCTGCTCGTTGATATATTTGATAATTGGGCTGCTCTGTTTCGATTTACTCTACGCGCTTTCCAATTATTAAACTTGTTCAATAAACGAAAGAAAAAGAAATGGAAAATTTGTTTAAATTAAGCTGACTTTTCATAGTTTCACAGACACGCAGCATGGATTTGGCGGGGCAAGCGGGAGAGATATGGAATTTTGATTCTACATTCTATATGTCTCCGCCTCGCAATTCCTCGATTTCTGAATTGAATTTAACGAGTTTAATGGCTGTTTGTAAGGCTTTTGTGCATTGGTTGCTTCTCATTTTATTTTTCTGTTTAGCTTTTGTTTTAAGGATAATGCTCTCGATGATGATGCGGTGGTTGTAAGTTTACATATATATATATATATATTAATATATATTATATAAAGAGATAGAGAGAGAGAGAGATCAGGTTGATAGAGTGGTGACTTCGCAGTGGTTTTAGTAGGTTGCTTCGACTTCCGGATGATGGCTTTTGAATTAATTCGATTTGGTTTGATAGCTGGCGCTGATATTGATATATTGATATTGGTATTGATATATTGATATGTTGATATTGGTGTTCTTGGATGGCAGTTGGATTTTAGTGTTGTTCTGTTGGTGCCTGTTCTTGGTTTTATTTTAATGGTTCTGGTTAGATATATACTATATATTATTCTGTACGATAACAACAACAACGATTACGATGCGATCGATATATATATTATATTGTCATAATATATATAGTATTTAGAAGTAGGCAGAGTAGTGTGTAAAGACAGACACAGAGACAGAGAAAGCGGCAGCAGCAAGCTTCAGCAAAGGTTCAGATTCTTTTGTCTCGCAACCTATATTTGAGTCACAGGACGACATGGGCTTTCTTTACAGGATTTTTGATGACAATTGGTGCTAGGATGAAGAGATAGAGAGAGCGAGAGCATGTCCATGTAGAGAATGGCGGTTGTTAATGGCGATATATAGAGTTACACAACATCCAAAAATGCTATGGAAGACATTTAGAAAACAAAGCCAAGGCTTTTTACCATTCGGGAGCTAAATACCAGGTGGAGTTGGAATCAATCGAGGAAGTTGGTGTGTCGCAGTTCCTATATTACTCGATGACGATGATGCTGATGCTGCTGCGTGGCGTTGATTTGATTTTGCATTTGCTTGGTGCTTTTCTTTTTTTATTCAGTCGTTGTTTCAGGTTGATTAATAACTTTTCGGCTTCGATATATATATAATTATATACTTTGGTTACTTGCGTAGCTTTATCACAACATTGTTTTCTTGCAACTGATTTCCTTATTTATTTGTTTAGTTTTTTTTTTCTTTGAGATTATATCACATTTGAGTTGAGTTCAGTTTTCGTGGGAATGCGCTGCTGATTTCGGGGAGATTTTGTTTTAGATTTTGATTTATTCGCGGCCATAGGAGAACTGTCGCCTTTATTTAGGTTTTTTAATAGCTATTTCTGTATTTTTTTATTTTTTGCTAATCGCACGCTTAAGTGGGAACAACAACAGAAACAAAAACAACTGTTCGTGATTATTGAGAATATACTTTATACTTTATACTTTTTTTTACTGGTTTCACGTAGTGTGTGTGTTGTTTTTTGTTCGTTTTTTTCGTTTTAAACTGTGTGTGGCATGCACATCAATTTATTTTTATATATTCTGTGTAGTATCTATAATTATATTTGCGCTACGGTTGGCTTTTTTCGTCGATAATTACAAGCACATTTATATGCATGGTCGGTAATGGTTTTAAATAACAAAAAAATATCAAAATAATAGCGAAAAATAAAAACGGTAATGTGTAATACACAGATATGGGACGCTGTAACAAATATATATCATGGTCAGATGGAAATTTGAGTGAATTGAAAGCATTTTAATTGATGAAGAGCAGCGGAAGTCCGTTGATAAGGCAAAAGCTGGAAATGATGGCTGCTGAGGGGAGGGGAAGGGAAGGGAAGGGGATATAGCCCAAGGTCTACTCTATTTTTCGATTGAACTTCAGCCTTGACTGCGTTCCAATCGGAACCCACACAAGCATTAAATGAGGGATTACCAAGCCAAGCAAGACAGAGTTAAAAATATATGAAAAATCCACAGTACAAACAAATTAATGACTAAATTCGAATTATAGAAAAATGTGTAGAGATAAAAAAAAAATGGAAATGGAAATTGTAAAATGTGGGCGTCACAGCGAACGTGGCAATACCTTCATGAGATCATCAAGACAGGCCGGACAGACCCTTTCGGAGTCTCTCAAAAATTGATTTATTGTGCTCGCCATTGAGAAGTTGGCCTGAAGTCGGGGCTGAGAGCAAAAACACCTGCCCGAAAGTGTTGCCAAATGGCAGCCAAATTAACAACTGGTTGGCAATAGCCGAACCGAGGGATTACACAATGAAGCTGCGAGCTGAAACAGAAGCTAAAGTCGAAGTTGAGGCTATGGAAAACGGCTACAGTTGAGCTTCGAATTTCTGGCACGCATAAATAACACATTTTTCGGGGCAAAATGCTAAAGACATTTTCGCCAAAAATGCCAAAATGACGGACACGGACAACAAAAGATGCGGACAGCAAGAAGAGTTTGCCAAGAAAAATAAAAGTAAAATGCCCGCACGTCTTTGGAGTTGGCTTGCGATTTTATTTCTATTTCTTTTTTAAGCTTTTTCTCTTTCTTTCTTCGGCTTTATTTTATTTGTTATTTTTTATGTGTATTTCTTATTTTATTTTTTTCTTTTCGTTTTGGAGCAACTTGAGCGGTTTGGGCATGGCCACGACGAGTATCTCAACTTATTTTTGGCTTTTTCAAAGACACACACACACATTCAGTCGCCGAGATACGAGTGAGTGAGACATGTTTGCCCACATTCAAATCATTTTTTCAAGGTTAGGTTTTGCCGCCGTTTTGCTTCCCGCATTTCAAGTCAACAATTGTAGTTGTCTTTTTATATTTTTGTGTTTTTTTTTTTTTGGGGGAGCTCAAGTACTCGTCAGCGTGACTCTCGAGTTAATTACTGGCAACTAACTCGAAATTGATTTCAAGAATCAACTGATAAAGCCCGATCCAAAACCGATCCAAGATTGAGCCTAAGGTCAAACTTCACCTCGAGTTGTCGTGTGTGTCTAGTGCTTTTTGTGGGCTTCTGTGTCCACTTTGAATAATCATTATGCCTGGCATTGAACTGAATTCATAGCTGGGCTGTGCGTTGTGTTTGCTGCGAGTGGGTTTGGTTTTCAGCGATTAGCAAATATTTATGGAAAAGTGTAACCAATTCCAAGACTTGAGTTCATTGGCGATAAAGGGAGAACCGAAGGCGACCTTGAAATGTTAGATAAACCCCAATAGCTATTGACAAGACGTTAATTGCCGCCGCCAGAGAGTTGCCTAATATTAAATATCGGAATATTACGCATACGCAGTGTAAGCCCCTGGCAAATAGCGAATGAGATAAACCCTATAATTACCAATGCACACGCTAATTACCAAGGTCAACACAGGAAGATAGAGAGAGAGTGAGAGATACTCAGAGCTCAGGTGTAAAGATACTAAGATACTAGGGTACTAAGGTACTACTACTTTGAGAGATATCATGGGGGGGGGAGGCACGTACAGAAGCTGGTTGGCTGGAGCTGAAACGAGGGCTGGTGCTGAAGCTGATGATGCTGCTGCTGCTGGTGGACGAACTGGTGTCCCAGCTGCTGTGGGCTCGTGCTCAGATCCTGCTGCATGCTGGACGTCGACGTTGTTCTGGCAAACAACATGCTGCTGCCAACTGCGCGGGCGTAGTGTCAGTGTTTATTGTAGATTTCCAATTAAAAAACGAATTCAAAAAGCGTTTGCCAGCGAGCGAGCGCACGAAACGAGCGACAAAACCGCACTGAAGAATTCCAAAGACGGGGCCCAGACTCAAGCATAGAGTTTGGGGAAGAGCGGAGCGGACTGCCGGAGAATTGGAGAGCGGACTGCCGGAGAGTGGCTACTACAGCTGGAGAGCCGTATAACCGGAGAGCTTCGGCGGCATGTGAGTCAGCGCGCGATCATAGGCAGATGATGATATAGCTGTCTGTGTGCGTATGATCTAATGTTGCCCCTGCTGCTGATTGCCTCACTTCATTCCATGTCACTCGGTTCATTATCAGAGGAAAGAAGCCACAGCAAAAGGGAACCTCAAAAAGAGACATAGAGAAAAAGAGAGAGCGAGGGAGTGTGTGTCGAAAATAGAAACTGCTGTGGCAACATGTGATACCGAAACGAAGTCAACGTGATAAGCCAGCGGCGGAAAGAGTGAACGTGTCACGTTTTTCAGTCAGCCAAATCCGAAATCTGATTGCCCATTCAATGAGCAAATGAAAGCTCTCTGAGCTGAGTTAATAAAGCGATTTAAAAAGAAGTAAACCTAGGCCACACTGCGTATGCTTAATGTGACAGCTGCCAACCTGGCGTATGCGTAATTAAACAGAACAGAACCAGGCCTTCCCCAGTGATGACCCAATTATCCTGATTGGCCTAGCCTGGTCCCTTTAGTTTTACTTTTTTTGTTGTTGTGTGGCCTAATCACTGGCCCTAAAAGAAAGCCACTCGAGTTATTAGTAGGCCACTCGAGATGCTGTACAAGTGCAACAACACACACACACACAAAACACCGATGGCCACTTGAGCCGCAGCAACAATGGTGCATGCACCTAAGAATAAGGTAACCCAAAAACACAAGCCACACACATGCAAAGCCAGAGAGAAAGATACTGGCTCTGATTGTGGCTAAAAACAGAGAGAGAGAAAGATATATACAAAGTGGGGGGAAAGGAGCAGCCCTGAGGCAGTAAACGCACTTGAGATTCGGCCATTCAACAGCCGTTGCAGTTGCAGCAGCACCAGCAGCAGCAGGAGGAGGAGGAGGTGGAGGAGATGGTCAAAAGCCCACCCAGCTTATGCAGGGCAGGCACACTCAAGGACGTTGCTCTGGCACTTGGCTCATGTGGCTGTGGCTGCGGCTGCTGTGGCGGCTGCAATGGCGCCAAATGCTGCAGTGCAGCTGAATGGGCCTCCGCGCTTCTCACCACTGCGCAGGACCTTTTTGCCTAGGCAAACACGAACAGGGACACGACCACGAACGGGGATAGGGACACGGACACGAGTACGAGCCGCACAAGCACACGCACACACTTCGCACACCCGCATTGTCATCAAAGTAGGTCAACCGCTTGCCATGCTGTCAACGTTTTTCCGAGAGCAGCGGCCGCAGCAGCAGCTCACGGTGCTCTCGGAGCGGAGAGCAGCTGCGTTAGCTTTGGCTCTCGCATCATGGAACACCCCCGCACAGCTTAGATTACATAAGCCCCAGACCGAATGCCAGGACCCAGAGCCACTAGCTGTCTTCTGCCTCGCCAGGTTGACCCACTGCCACCCCACTTTTACTGCATTTCCTTTGCAGCAGCAGCAGCGCCGCCGACTGACGCACACTCAGACCCTACCCTCTAACCAGCCCTGACAGCCATAAATAACAATGAAAACTGACAAAAAAAATAAAAATACAAGAAAAAATTAAATAGAGAGAGAAAAAAAACTCTGCGAACAACAAATGAGCGACTGTCGCGGCAGCTAAGCAAATAAATTGTTTGAAAACTAATAAATAACGTGTGTAAATACCCAAACCGAACGCATATGACATGGACCTGTTCTGCGTCCGGCCGAGACACAATGGCTTCAATGGTGGCCAATTAATAACAAATGCCCAGCTGAACATATACATCTATATCTATAATATATCCCCACTAAATGCGAGTGCAACGGCAAACAGCTGATAAAACGGTTATCATTTCAAAAAAAGTTGAATTGGTTACCAAAACGTATCCATAAATTGATGGCTTGGAAAACAGCGTCAGGAATAATTATAAATTCATATTTATCTATCTAACAAGCTTGAACACTTACTCGAACAGAATTTCCGCATTCCAACTCGATACGAACTTCAGAATTTTGATGCAACAAACCATTAGGAAATGTGACTGACTCTGTGTACTTAGTACATCAATTTGGGTGATTTTTTTTTTGTTTTGCTCGATTTATGTTTTGTGTATATTTCTATATGAAACGTATTACTCGATGCCTGCTGCTCTGTGTGAAATGTAAGCTGTCTGGTCTGTCAGCTTGGGTTTCTCAGTTCAAAAACATTTTAATCTCTCTCCACCCCCAAATCCCCCCGCCCAGTCAGACAATCGGTCTTAGCACGCCTCGGCCAGCAATTAAGAAATTCGAAAACGTGGCATCCACTATGGAGTATCGAGTATCAAAAGCGGCTATAGCATTTACACCTTTGCTATTTTGGTGACTATGACGACAGGTACTTCGATTGCGTCGCTTGCTCGCTGGCTGGCTCACCTTGGAGCTGCCAGCTGGTTTCGAGCCGAGCAAATCATGCAAAGCAACTAGTTAATAGCTGGACTCCAAAAGCTAGCATTCGGATTTGGGTTTTGGGTTTTGGGTTTGGCAATGGACAGAGCTTCTTCATCTCCATATGAATGATGGTGACCCACTCCCCACAGCTGCGGGGCATCCATCAGCTGTCCCGCCAAGTGCAGCTCATCGCGACGATCTGGCGGAGAGCTCAGGGCCGGCCTAGCACTTGTATCTAATTGCAGGTCATTGATGGGCTCAAACTGAAAATGAAACTGCAACTGAAACCGAGGCTGTGGCTGCTGCAGGATTGCAATTGGAGGTCGTTACGAAAATGGGTCAAACTGGGCCCAACTGAGCCCTGTCTGGGCGCCCAAATCCTGCGCAAAAGACCACATGCCAGCTGTCATATACGGATATACGGTCCTCGGGGCGTATACGCCATATCTCTATCTCTGGCTTAATTACAAATCAAAGTCTGTCTGTCTGTCTGTGTGTCGCTTGCAAAACTGACATCGAACGTATTGGGGGCAAACTGCAAATGAATTTCTCGTGCTGATTAATTGAAAACTTAACACACAACAACAGGCAGCGGCAGCGGCAGCGACAACGACAATAAGCAACGAAATCATAGATACTATATAGTGAAAGAGGGTCGGGTTGGGGGATATTGCAGTGACAACAACAACAATAATACTTGTGGCTATATAACAAAGAAGGGCAGGAAAACGAAACGGAATGTCACGTCACGATCGGCAAAAAGTTAGGCAAACAAATTGTATGAGTTATTTATACGGCTCGCAGATAAAGATTGATAACGAACGAGAGATAGATAGATAGATAGATATAAAGAGCAGGATTGAGAGATAAAAGGAGAAAGGAGAGAGGAGGGCAAGAGAGATAGAGCACGATATAATGGTAAATGCAAGAGCGATTGACAATATTCTTCATATTCTGTTACTTCAAAAATTCTTTCTGCTTTCAAAATGAATTTTAGGTTTTGATTTTGAATTTGAATTTAAATTTCTTTAGATTTTTTATTTTTTTTGTAATTCTGAATTTGAATTTTGATTTGAATTGATTTGATTTGGTCAACTTACCGGAACTGAAATGTGAGCGTTTAGTTTGTTCATTTTCCGGATCGGAATCGAGTGGCCTTTTGCGTGAGTCGCCGATCTCAGGACTTGGACATGTCTCCATGGTAGCGTCTTCGGCCATTTTTAAGTGAATGTTGCTGGTTTTTGTTAATCGACTTTGACTGAAGATTGCTTTAGCTGAAGCTATAGCTTAGGCTTATGCTTTTGCTTGGCTTTTGCTTAGTCTTTTGCTTTTGCTTTTGCTTTGGGTTACTGTTCTGTTTTCTATGTCTCGCTGGAGTTGAGTTGCCTTTAAATTGGATTGGATTTTGAATTGAATTGGTTTGGAGTTCGATTCGATTCGATTTGATTTGATTTGATTTTTATTTGGTTAAACAACAGTTCAATGTTTGGTAATGAGGCGTCTGTTTAGCTTGATATTATTTGGCTTTTGGCTTGCTTGGTATTGATTCGGGTTTTTTTGGTGCTTGCGAGAGCGATAGATCGATAGAGCGGGCGATCGTCAGTAACTGTTTAGTTCTCCTACTCGTCCTTGTCCTGGTCCAAGTTCTCGTCCTCGTCCTCGTCCTTGTCCAATGAATGCGATGCTGTGCGATGCGATGCGATGCGATGCCTTATCGGGGTGGATCCTCAACGGGCATCTGAGGGACAGAGAGTATGATGGGCTATGCGGATGAGGTCCTTGGTCCTTGCTATCGATCGCACTCGAACTATATGCCTGACGATTTGACTCTATATATTTATTCACGATCCTTCTAGATTTGCAATGTTTTTGTCATATTCATATTTCATTTTTTAGTTTTTGTTTTGGTTTTGTTTTTGTTTTTGTTGGTGGTTTTGTGGTGGAATGTGCGAGTTTTGTTTTTAACGTTTATATGAAAAAAAGAAAAAGAAAAAAATATTTATGAGTGAATTATGCAGCAATAATAAATATACATACATACAGTAAACATTTAGGCAATATATAGGTATGTAATTCGGCATTAAACTGGTAAGTAAGATATAGATACAGTTGTCAGAGTGGCAAATATGCATTTCTCGATTTGTAGTAGTGGTAGTAGTAAAACACACACACGCACACACAGGTGAGCAACATTTAGATAGATACAAAAACATTTTTAAGTTCCTCGATCGACTTGAGAAAGGATGCTATTTACAAAATGAGCGAAACACATTTTGCAGGGGGAAAATTCGGAGGGGGGTTTCTTCTATAAAAAAGCAAGGATTTTATGGTTTTATGTTTTTGTGTGTGTGTGTGTGTGTGTGTGTGAAAAGGCATTCACATTCATCATCATCAAAAACTCGAGAAGGAGGGCAGGCAAATGAGTTGATTGGATTTGATAGATAGTTTGAATCAAGCTCGTGAATGAATGGAAAGCAGACGACAAGTAGCATGAATTATAGGAATCCATAGAAATGTTTATTGAATGGCAGGGCCCCCTATAAGAAAGGATCCCATATGGGCGAGAATGCGGTTAGAAAGGCTGAGAAATCTCTGCGCACTCCAACTAAATATATGTATATATATATACGATTTACAAGCAATATCTTAATTAAAGCTAACCTATCGCTACTTATAAATAATAGTAAATTATAGAAGATTCCCCACTGTTTAGTAACAAACCTAAAATTCATTTAGAAATATCTTAATTAATTTAGTAATCAATTTAGTGAAAAATCTTTGACACCTGTTCAATTCCCTATACCCTATAAAATATATTCGGTTATTCTTTTGATAAAATATAAAATTTAAAAATATTTTTAATTAAATAAGCGAGATATTTTTGCTAATATTTCTTTAAGAACTCTTTTTCTTTGTTTACATTTTTAATTAATTTTTATCTAATTGAAAAGGTATATACCTGCAACTACCTTTTATAAACAAGATCCTGTCAAAGCCAAGAAGAAGGTTTGAAAAAGGATCTGTTTTATAAGGGATAAACCTCTTTCCTTTTAGTATAGTTTTCTGAACAGCCTGAAGATTAGATATTTGCAGCTTTTTGGTTAATTTGTTTAAAAAACCCACCTCACACAGCAAGTTAAACATTTCAAAAGTCCCAACCTAATTAATGCCCCACTTTAAGCCATAAAAATATGAATCGTTACTGAAAATTCGTTCCATCTAAATCATCTCTATCAAAGTCCAAAACCATAGAGCTTAAGCTGGAGTTGTTTTAGTTATTTTGGAATACCTTTGAGCAGGTTGTGTGTAGTCTATGTGTGTGCATGGCAATGAAAACCCAACTTGCAACTCAATTATGCATGAGCTGTTTTATTTTTTATTATGATTTCATTGCTAATTAAAAATGCGCCGACACAGAAACCGAAGCGCGACAACAGCAACAAAAAAACAGACAAAATCTGCAGCGTTAAGCGACAGACAGACAACAATGCGCATTTATTTGTTTAAAATGGCGTTTAATTATACAAACGTTTTTATATTTTGTATTTTGTATTTTTTTTTTATTATTATTTTTTGTTCGCTGGTAGTGCTGAGAGAGACCCCTCAAGTGTGTGTGCGTCGGTCGATTTGACTGCAAACGACCTTGACCATTGAATAAGTTTTTTCTTCTTCGTTTTATTTGTATTTTTTTTTAGAGACCGAAAGCAAAGCAAAATGAGCAATAAATCGAAGAGATGGCAAAATGCTAAGCAAGCTCTCAGATACATAGATACGCGGACAAAGCAACGTACTATCAGATACAATTGTACGTATTGCTGCACCTGTCATCGCCAGAAAACAGACAGAAATACAAACACGAAACTGGTAAGCCGCACAAATTTGCATTTACTTAAGAAATTAGTGAGCTACAAATGCGAAAATCAAGAAACTAAAGATCGATTTAAGCCAAGATGCGGCAGAACGAGTTTTCGTTGGGGAGAATCATTGAGAACCAGTTGCTTTTGCGCCTCGGCTTGGCATTTCAGTTTTTCAATTAATTCACTTAATGCTTTTCGATGTTTGTTTCTTGTTTTGTTTTTCAGCTATTTCGTTTTTCGTCATTTGTTATTTATTATTTGTTATTTTTTGTGTGTTGTTCGTAGAAGAATTCCAACTCGAGGCGACCGAGCTTAAAATGGCGTATGTCAAAGTCTAAACAAAAGTCATCGTCGAATAATACTATAAATGCGACAACTTGGCAATCAAATTTCAGTTGCAGCTTCGAAAGAGATCGAAAGTCCCCCGACATTTTTCGTGTCCTTGAATTTGCCACACAGAAAATTCGTTGCAGTTTAGAATTCCTTCAACAAGAAAAGGCCATTTGATGCACTCAAGCCGAAAATGTGTTAATGGTGATGAATTGGAAACAGCTGCAGCCACCGCCGCTGCTGCTGAGTGAAATGAAATGCACTTTCCAATCAGCCCAAGGACTCGCCTCGATGGCGACGGAATTATAATCATTTGAAATGCAAAAGTGGGTGGGAAAATAGAGAAATAGAGCAGGTTGTACATCTATCTATAACCAGTCACTGTGTGTTTGTCTGTATATCATTGCCTTATCTAATTTCTAGGGAAAAACTTTAATACAAGAACGAATCATTCACCCTTTAGCTGCCTGCCTGCCTGGCTGGCTGAAGCGACATCAACAACAACAGTCTGATTTCTTGCTGACTTTATCATGGAGTTTATATATATATATATACATATATCTGTAGAACATAAGAGGGAAGGAAATAATATTCCATTTACCCACAACGGGTACTCATACTTGGCACATACACATAGGGCCAGGCCAGGCCAGGCCAGGCCAACTTATCTCCCTGTCCGGACTCACAGTTATCACCGGAGCGAAGACGACAGCGATAAGGTTTATTTTCGTTGCTTTTCGGTTTGTCGATAAGACACTCAGAGCAGTGGCTAGGCAAAGGGGTTTCGTTGAGACCCAAATCAATCGAAGGGGGGTTAAGTTTACAAAGCTAACTGAGAAGTTATAATGAATATAAGCTAGAAATGACATCAGAAGTACAAGTTTCAGACCCGCCAAACAGGGAAATTGGAGTTCCAAAGGGGAAGAAACACGCGACCCGCATTCGATGCTGCCCCCTTGATTTATGTTTTGTTGCTTAATTGAAAGGCCTGGGCGAGCAGTTCGTTCTAGGGCGCCTCACAGAGCCTCACACATCAAAGCTCACGGGAACAGTGGAGCACAGCCTCAACCGCTTTGCGGGGCTCTCAAATAACAAAACTGTCAGTCAGTTAGTTGTTGTTGATGATGATGATGATGGGGCTGAGCACTTAACGAAACGGCGACAACGACGACATGAACACTCACTTGAACAAACGGTTGTGGGTTCCAAAAATTAAAAACTTCTGACATAAAAAATGCACACTTCCTTGGACCACGACGACAGCGGCGAGAGTGCGGCAGTTTGTGAAAATCAAATACAACTAGATTCAAAAACTGAAAACAATTAAAAACGAAATAAAGTATCTGCGAGATTCAAACACTTGCTAGCTGCTAGGGAGAGAAGGAGAGAGTGGAGAACTAAGAGAGAAAGGCTGTAGAGTCTGAGAGCGATAGAGAGTACACAGAGAGAGGGAGAGAGAGTGCCAGCGTATCTGGTAGATACTTTATCTACAAACTGTCGAGTGCTCGCCGTCGCCGTCGTCGTCGTCGCTGGGTTTGCAAGTGTTTGCTCAGCCGTTTCCCGAGAGCTCAGCTCGTCTCGTCCCCTCCTTGCCTGTACTATATGTATGTGTGTATTTATATTCTTATCAGTAAATAGTTTACGTTATATGCTGCACTTTGCTCTTAATTGTTTTGTTTTTGTGTTTTTGATTCGCCAACACCGCACCGCACCGCCTTTCGCCTCGCCCCAGACTCTTTGACGCTGATAAAACTTCACTTGGCTTACTATTTTGAGTTTGGCCCTAGTTGGGGTTCTCCTGAGGGTGCCACAAGTGCCTAGCGATAACCTCTTTCGAGGGCCTTAAGTCCCCCACTCATTTGTTAGGACATCGCCTGACTTTGTTTGCTCATTTCGGACTCATTTCGTCACTAATTTATCGTCTTTTCATAGGCTCAAAATCTGCTGACAGCAGCGGGTTCTTCTTTCAGTATGTTTGTGTTGTATCTTTATCTCTAGCTCGGCATTCTGACAAATATCATGTGCGATAAATCTTTGGCCTGCCAAAGGACGAGACACACAAGCAGGCATCCTCGACTTTTTGTGATGACAAAGGCTGATGGGCAATTTATCTCGACATTTCCGAAGCAACATTGACATTGCTAATCTGAAAACGTTTCATTTGTTTGGCCTGTCAGCGTGTTTGTGTGTGTGGAGAAAATACACACGTTTTCCCAGGCTAAGGGAAAAATTGAAAAATTATATGCACCCAAAGTAGGTGAGTAATGAGAGCCCGACAATTGAAAATCTGGGAGTGGGATGCAAAAAGGTGACTCACTTTCAGAACCGGACCTGCTCGATCCGTGACTGAATTGTGGATTCTGAAATGAGCCAAGTTAATAGCAGCCAAGTGCTAATGATCAGCTTAAAACTTGATTCCAGCCAAGTCGCAGATGCAAATATGACTTAACCAAATGACACTTGTCCGTGGCTTCATGTGTGTTCATCAATCAAACAATCAATCAACTGTGGTGTCATCCGATGAAGCGATATGTCACTCATTCAACTCTACATTTACTGTTCTGTTCTGAACCCTCTATATCACATAATCTAGACAGTCCTCATGGCACAATAACCCTAGTCCTTTATGGCAACAAAATCCCCTAATCATGCCGGCCAACTCTTGGCCCAAATCAAAAGCCGCAATGGAGCCATCCGAGTGCACACCAAACAATTGCCCCAAATTCATAATTGCAGCCAGCCCAAAATGGCTTGACAACCAAACCACCACACACACACAGAGTGAGCGGTGGCAAAAGGTACATTACATATAGAAAAGTATATATGTATATGGTACGTAGAGGAATCGGAGCAGGAAACGCCCACCCGGAAGATGGGGGGAAACCACCGAAAAATGAGAGCAACTAAAATAAAATCAAGCTAAACAATGGCAGCAGTAGGAGCAGGAGCTAAGTGCGGATAACTGGTCAGCTGAGCTTAGGTTCTGTTGATAACTGCCCGGTGGATTCACTGGGCTTTACCCCTAAAGAGGAGGCGTAGCAGGAGGCCAACGGAAGGCGGCTTAGCATTAGCGGAAGTTGACAAAAGAAGCAAAATGAAGGCGACATCGACACGAATGCAAATACAACAATGAGGTAAAAGTCATAAGCCATAAAGAAGGGGAAATGAAGGGGGGCTGGCTGAACTCCTTACAGCCTTACAGCCCCAAGCCGAGACTTTATTATGAGCAACTGGCAAAATGGGGCTTTAAAGCCAGCGGCAAGGACATGCCAAGCAAAAGGTAAACACGGCGCATACTTAACCAGCTGGCAAATGTGAATGAGGACGCCGCGGCTGAGAGGCTGAAAGGCTAGGGGCTAAGCAAAAGCGAAGGCAGGGCAGGAGGAAGGATTCAAAAAAAAAAGCTGAGGCAAAGTGCGACCTCATTGACTTTGGCGGCACGTTCTCGAATGAGTTGACATGGCTGCCGTCTTCTGTCTTCTGTCAAATGAGTTTTCCTCCTTTCAAGCCTTGTCCAGTCAGTGCGTTTGCCCGTCCAAAGGCAAACTTTCGGCCATAAGCATATGTAAGCAGGTCCTGTGTGTGTACAATTATTGGTTGTTGGCCTGCTTGTTGATGTTGTTGTTCTTGTTGTTCCTGTTGCCTCGCATGCCGCATGAAAAACGAAAGCGAAAATCAATATTCAGGCACGCGATACTAAGAGCCGCCCACTGACCCCCAGAACCGGAGGCGATCGAACAAAGGTCCGAGGCACAGGAGGAGGAAAAAAAATAAAGAAAATAATAAAAAAAAAGGGTTTCCCCTCTTTGTGTTGTTGGCGAGAGACTCCTCCTGTGTTCTGTCTATTCAAGCAGCCTGAATTGGAGGAGGTACGTACCCGTGAATGGCGTTGCTGGCGCCTGGAACCCCCGCCAGGAAACCCCCGATCCCGAACCATATACCCGCTCTCCACCCGCGGCTTTTCTTTGTGCGCATAATTTATGCTCATTGCGCGCCAGACCCCCATCTCCAGTCTCATCCCCATGCCCATGCCCATCCCCCAGAGCAACCATCAAGCCACGCCATCCCATATTTGCTGGCTTTTTATGAGCCACATTTTTTGGAGGGTAACTTCAGGATGTCACTGAGTTTGCCACTCATGAGGCACGGAAAGAAATTATACTATTAAAACCATCTAGTATATAGCCAGTGATGTGGCGGATTTAGTTTATTTTTACTGGATTTAAATCAATAAATACTTTAGATTTTATGTACAAGATAAAAAAAATATAAAATATCTTCAAGGTTTCTAATCATTCTTCTAAATAAAACATAAAACAAAGCTTAAATATTTTATTTTTTCATCAATATCTAAAAAAATTCCCTAAAAAATCTATGAAATGAAAACTATCCACTTTTTTCTGAGATAACAAGTCCTTTAAGGGTTCTGAATCTTCGACTACTTGTAGTCCTTGTCAAGTGGAGGATTAAGCAGCTTTGGATTTTGGCTTTAGATTCCGTTGACTCGGCTCAGAGCTGCCGCCTTTGTTTAGCATGTCGTTGATATGTGCACACGCGTTGATGACGAGTGTGTGTGAGTGTGTGTGGCAGGATGTGTGTCTGCGTGTGTTTGTTATAAATATCAGACGAACGACCGAGCAAGCGCCTATTTGTGTCGAGTCAACAGAAAATCGGAAGCAGGAGTTTCAGGCCGGAGGAAGCCCGAAAGTGGGGGCTCTAAAGGGATCTCTACCTAATGTGGCTGTTGCTGCCGCTTTTAGCTGTTAGCTGTTGGTTGTTGGTTTTTAGCTGTGGCTGGTGGCGGCAGCATAATTATAATTATTAATGAGTACACCAAATGAAATTAGAATTTCACATTAGCGCTGATTATGTGCGTTGCATAATGGAGTCGCTGCGGCCACGTTGCGTATACGCAACGTATGCCCATAGTGCTGTCACCACGAACCAAAATGCAGCCATTCGGCCCAACATTTGTCTATAAATATGAATTTATCTATATACCTAATGCAGACACTTTAAAGAATAAATAGGAAAAACTTAAAGATTAATTATTTGTATATTACTAACTCTATGTTTTTAGATTTTAAGAGCCATAATTTCCTGGAATAAATATTTTAAGCACTTAATTTAGAGCTCGTTCATTATAATATATTGTTAATTAAGTATTTAACAATCTGAATAATTTTTTTAATTTTTTTAAATTGATTTACTTATATTTTTGGTAATTTTCTCATTTAAAATCAGAATCTTTATTAATTTCAATAAATTCTATCAGAAAACACATTCTAAATTCCACTTTATCACAAAGATAATTCAACAATAAATCTCCTCTTTAATGTATTTTATTTTTCTCTGTACATATAAATTTTCAGCTGCTTTTTACCTGACTTCTTTCCCCGATTTTCCCCCAACTTCCATGATATTTTCGTGGCATAAATGGGTGAAGGTTAAACAACGTAATATGGCCAAATATAAACTACAACAACTAGGCGGCCACAGCAGCAACTTTTTCGGCCCTACAAAAACACTGCAGAGGAAAAATAAAAATCGAAAAAAAAAGAAATACAAGAGAAAAACATTCAAGGTATGTATCAGCAGGGAAAATGGGAGAAAAATAAAATGGTAGCGGAAAATATGCAGCGGGCAAAGAACCAATATGCTGCTGAGCCAAGCGAAATCCAAACGAACGGAGAGCGCACAAAATGCCGGGGCTTCCCATGAAAACAAAATCAAAAGCTCACAATTAGGCCAAGAGACAGCAACAACAAAAACAACAAAAACAGCAGCAGCAGACATGCAGCCCCTGCTGCACATGTGTGGGTGCGCACCGAGTATCTGTGTGTATGTAAATTACTTTGGGGGGCAGCGAAGCCAAACTGCGAAACTATGTCGCTAGGTCGGTCGCTCGTCAATACAGAGTCCGTCCGCTTGGTTTTTGGGGGCTGGACTGGGGGGGAGGGGCGCAGCAGGAGAGAGGCAGCAGCAGCAGCGCTTCCAATCAAATCGAATTCGTGTTTGCAGGTGCCTGCGCCAAGGTGCGTCTATGAATTATCCATAAATAAAGGCGAAGGCAGTCAAATGGCAACGCGACAGTCGAGGCAACAACAACAACAGCAACAACAAAAGACTAACTCAAACACAAAGAAGTTACGGAAAGTCGAAGTAAACAAGTCAGTCCCCAGCCCCCCCTCTGTGTCTCTCTGTGGGTTTCGCCAATATTCCCACCTTTAGTCACCTTTCCCTTCCCCTGAGCCAATGTTATGGTAGCCTGGAATAGCTGCCCTAAACGTGTCAATGAATATTCCTCCCCCAGTTCAACGAGCCACTTCAAATCGAATTGGAAAATCAAGAGATCTATCCAAAAAGCACTCTATGTCTTAATCGAGAAAATGTTGTGTAAACCAAAAGAGAAGTATCTTAACAATAAGTTTGTTTAAAAACGATTTCATTGTGCGTTTTCATTTCTAAACACTTCAAAAAAGTATTTTAAATAATGTATGGGGTAACCTTGAGCTTTTTTAGGATTAGGTTGTAAGGTTTTCAGATAATTTAATCAGATTTATTACCAAAATATGCTGCTTATTATAGTAAACAGTGAAAAACCTGCCTTATTTTTTATACAGCTCGTTTATATCCTAAGAAATTATCCAGGGAAATTATTATTATTATAAACTTTTAAGCAATTTTTATTTACTTAAAACAAATCATTTTTAATCGAGTTTATTTAATTTTTATATAAAAATTCTAGTCCACAAAAAGTTGTACCGCTTCAAAAATATTTAATAGTGAAATTTTGCTTTTAAAACAATTTAAAACAATTTTAAATTTCAAACATTTCTTTTAAATTAAAGTAGAACAACATTTCTATATTTTAAGATCCAATTTAAACCCCTTTTTTGATAGTTTTAAGGAACACCTTAAACAGACTCATTTCACAGACTGTAAATTTCCCTTTTCCCACAAAATCTTCTTCAAATCTTCGTGAAAATTCTAATTTAAGAAATATATATTCTATATTTAAAAGCTCTTGTTTCTTGGCCTCGAGACCATTTTTCTGGTGAGCACCTTCCCCCCTCCGAAAGAAAAGAACGCCCTCCTCAGCTGCGCACATCTGTGATTACTTTTCATTTTCAATATGGCACAAGTCAAGTAGAAATATTAAATCACATTACTTGACAACCCTATATCGCTGACAATGAAACAAATATTTGTCGTTGGGCTTTATTTTTGGCATTTTAATTAAAAATTGCCCCAGTTGTAGCCGAAGAGACTGGCGACGCTGCTGTTGGCCTGGCCCAAGTGCAGCAGCAGCAGCACAGAATTCAGTTTGCAGCTAAGGCTGAGGCAGCCGAAGGGGAAGAGCCTCGTTTGGCAGCCACAATGGCCAGGACAGATAGAGAGAGAGTGTATATGTAAAAGATAGAGGGCAGAAAGAGAGCGGAATCAGAGACAGCGACAAACATCGTCCCAATTTAGCCAGAATCGATGCTGGCAGGCGACAATGTAATCCATTCGCCAGCCCAGCACCGCCCCCTTTGGCTTTTTGGCCCTTAGAGCCTTCAGGTCTCAGCGAAATGAGCAAAAATTAGTGATGTTGCCAAAGTACCTTATTTTAATAAGTAAAAAAATTACAACTTGCTATTTTATTTATTAATTTATTAGGGTTTTTAAAAATTAGACAAAAGGGGAAACAATTTCTAGCATTCTTTGTCTATTAATTCCCATCAATCCTTTTTATTTGTTTAATTATAACAAAATTATTTATTTATTATTATTTTATATATTATATATTATTCTATATATTATTTATTTGCCAAAATCTTTGGTTTATTCAATCAAAATACCAGTTTTAAAAAGGTACAATTATTCAAGTGACACCAGAGTTTAATATTAAAAACCGATTAAGCTTGAATTGATGGCCTTAAACTTGAATCAATAAAAATATTTGATACAATAATTTATGCCTCAAGATTTACAAATTCCTTGGTTGTAAACATTTTCAAGCGTAACAAACCAGTTTCCTAATTTGCAGTATTTAAATAGCTTTTAGTTTGATGATAGCTTGAATATACTTTTTTAAAAGAACTCAGGTGAGATATATGGTTCTTAAAATAGCAGATACTTATATGTACCTAGATAAATTCGCATCACTGGCGGCAACATAGTTTCGTTTGAGGTATGAACATCGCTTTGCTACCCTCTCACCTGCTGAACAACTTGCCAGACCTACATTGGGCATGCCCTCTCCTTCTTGGCTTTCATGTATCTATATACTATATGATATATGTATCTTTCACCGATTCTTATTACGGCTATTATGTATTTTCGTTTGGCAGCCAAATTCTTCTAGATTATTGCTTATTGTTATAGTTTAGCCCACCTTTGTTTTAACATATTATGGCTTATGGCTTGCTTCTGACTTGGCTCATTTTTCGGATGATTTTCTTTATGAACGAGAGAGAGATTGTTACATCACCAGAGGCATTTCATTAACTGTAATTCAATTGAACGCCCCAAACGAAGACAAGTTGAAATACTTGTATTTCATTCGATAATTACAAATGCAAGTAATTTGTTATGGAAACAGTTTCGCCTCACTCGATGACGACGCCGCTTTGTGTGAACTTGAACGGCGTCAAAGTCGATGGATGGATGGATGGTTGGATGGATGGGCAATTGTAATTGCTTGTTCGTTGTTTTTATTGCGGCTTTACCTCTAATAACATTCAATTGATGCAGCGCCAATTAACTGTGACTGCAATTACTATAGAGAGTCGGCCCAGGCGATATCTCAGAGGCAAAGGCATTGAAGGCAATTAAAAAATCGTTGAATATTTATGGGCAAGGTCGAGAAGTTGGTGGATTTTCTCGGCCGTCATCAGGTGGTTTTACAAACTCATCAAAAGCTCAGTCTGACACTATTAGCTGATTAATGAGACGGGAATATGGGAAATCAAAATATAAATAATTTCAACAGAGATGGGAATCACAGACTGAAACCAGTTTTCAAGTGACGTTTAGTCGAGCTTCGCAGAACTCTGAGGTATACAATTAACCCTAATCATTATACTCGATTTCCATCTAAAAGCAGGTCGTTCTATAAAGAACATATAATTGGAAAGTCTAACTGTTATTCATTGACTCAATTCTGGGTGCTTAGAAAGGTTCTTTAAATTTTAATTAATAATTATTATATGAAAAAAAACAAGGCACAAGAAAATCTTAAATGTAAAAAAGAACTTAAAGAATGCCAGGGGAGGGGTTTCTATAAAATGAATCAACTTTTCTGTTGCTATTTATATGTATATGTGGTTTTCCTTACAATGGGAATCCCGCAACAATACTGAAAAGAAAAGATGATAATAGAAAACCTCCTTGCGCACTTATGATTTCCAGTTTTCATTGGGAAAAACTGTGGTGCTTACCACATTTTCAACCCCTTGAAATTACTACGTCTCCGATCTCTCTCCAAGGGTGATTCATTCATACGTTTTCTTTTTTTTTGCGAAGCAATTTGGGCAGCTTTTTCCAAAATTTTCCTAGAACTTTGAGCACTTTAATTTACCGCCTAGTTTGCAGTTTTGCACTTCAGTTTCGTTCAGGAACCCTAATCGACTCTGCCTCCTCCTCATCATCCTCTGCCACTCAAATATGGGGCTCGGACTCTCGGCTTATTAGCCGCCAAGCCGAGAGAGTCTCCGGGTCGGAATCACCGCCGTAACCATTACGGCAAATAGGTTAACAGCAGTTTCGTGCCTTTCGCATGAGCACGGCCTCTACGGGTGTGTTGGTAAGTGTGCGCCTGTGTGTGTTTATATATTCGCTTGTTTACATAAACCTTTTCTCGTTTCGTTTTGGGTTAATTTTTCCCAGTTATTTTGTCCCCTCGCAACTTTTACACCAAGCCAAAAAATAATGATCATCCTCAAAACGTGAAGGAAATTAATTACAAGGACAAGGATAACCCTGGGAAATTAAGGGGACATTTTGCAGCTGATCAAAAGGAATTTTTTTTTATACTTTTCGAATATTTGGAAAGCTATATAAAAGCGGTTTTCTAACCTAAATTTGTATCTGTATTTTGAAATTTTTAAACATTTACAAATTGAATATCTTTTTGATCTTGAATAATTTGTATCTTTTTGCCACGAATTCCCATTTAAGGAAGGAATTTCTTTTCGTGTACTTGCACCTCCTACTTCGCCTTCTCAGCCTTCCTCTTATTTTTGTTTCATTCTTTTTTTTCTGTAGCTTGGCCTGTGGTGCAGCAGCAATAGCAAAAGCAACAACAGCAACATCAGCAGCCGTGGCAGCAGTTTAACCCACATACGAGCTGCGAGCTGCGAGCTGCGAGCTGCCCCACCGAATTGCGCAACGGGGCGGAGGCAGGGGGAGGCGTAGAAGTGGATGGGGGGAAATGGAGGGTCACGGGGGCCAGCGGTGTGAATGCAAATGAAACGAAACGACAGACAAGCGGACAATTTAATGCCTATTTGCATTTAACAGCAGCTGGACGGCAGAGGAGGTGGTGGTCGAGGAGCGGTGAAAATGCGAACTACAAAAACAGAAAAAGAAAAACTAGAATCAAGTGTCGGGTTAGGAATGAAATGAGCAAATTGACGGACAGATAAACGGACGAAGGAAGCGGAGACGCAGAATGGAAAGAGGAAGGGCAGCAGTTGGGTGATGGGGGAGGTGGGAGGCGCATTGCGAAGGAGGTGGAGCAGATGAGCAACTGACTTTGATTAGCATGCCAGAGATAGCAAGAGAGATAGAGAGGCAGGCAGGCAAGCTGGCAGGCATTGAGAGATCGACTCCGGGCAATCAGCAGTACATATTCATGCCCATGTACGAATATGAATATATGAACATGAGTGTATGTATGGAACATTCCGATGCCACACACTCATAATCCCAATCGAAACCTATTTCATTTGGTTGCGAAAAAGCTAATATACAGTCGAACTTCTATAACTATTGACTTTAATGGGAATTTAATTTTATAGTCTTAGAAAACATATTTCTGTCCTAATACGAAAATCTTTAAATTATTGGGAAGCTATTAGGAAACTTTTAAATAAACATAAGAATTCTGAGCTTCGAAGAACTCATTTTGTAATCTTTATCACAATTCTCTGAAATTCTTTTTAAAACAAAAAATATTAAGCAATTCTTTAAAAAAAAAAGTAAAACCTATTAACTTAAACCAAAGTTCTAGTTTTAAAAGTTCGACTGTGATTTATAGCAAGCATTGAAAAACAGAGAAATAATGAAGAGAAAATCAAGCATATATTTCCCTCCCAGCAAAACTACTTCTATTTTAGCCTTTTATTCCATGCTAATCCTCATATTTCTTAGACTAAGCCTAGTCTTAAACCGTAATGCTTATGACTAGTTTGAAATATATTCACCTTTTTGCAAGGAGTCGTGCATTCAGCTGCAATTAATTGAGTTTGGCTACAGATAAGATAAGGTATTGGTACTCTTTAAACGCTGATTTGCGGATTAATATCTCCCTCCTTACTCTCAGTACGCTCAGTACACGGTACTTGTTATTCGTTATTCGTTATTAGCTTTTACTTTTGTTTACTCTTTAAATAAATATTAATATATTTGGTTAATTCAATTATTCATTTATTGTTTCAATTTTGAGACGCGACAGTTGCTTTTGTTTGTTGTTGTTTTTTGTTTGCTTATTATTATTATTATTATTATATTGAAGTTCCTGCGATTGATTAGGCTTTGTTATGGTTTTTTATTTCTCGCTTGTTTTTGTTGTGTGTTTGCTGTTGTTGCTGATGCTGAAGACTTGTTGTTGTTGTTATTATTGGTTATATAAAAACAAACACACAGACACTTTTGTAGAGACACTGCCACCACGCTAATTGCAACACAATATCGATATCGAGAAGTGGTTTTTAGACTTACTTAAGCTTAGCGCTTAATTTTCAGTGGCGCCTGCTATCTCTTTCTCTGCTACATCCGCTGTTGCTTGGCGTTTTTCCGTTTTCCGTTTAACTTGCTTCACGCGGCGTCTTCTCAACAAAGTTTTTTCGAAATGAGGCCCGAGTTTCAGTGGCGTGAAAAGCATTTGATTCTAACGAAAAGTGTGGCAGCAGGCAGCAGCAGCAGCTGAGAGAAGCTCTCTTACGCTCTCCACCTAACACTCTTCCTCTCTCTTTTTGCAGCTGAGAGGAGCCGATGGAAAGAGAGGGGCGCGCGTATCTGTGTGCCACGTACACGTGCCTTAGCTGTCCGATCACATTTCTATCTAACAGGCCCAGCGTATCTGCAACTATAGTTGTGTGTGCTTGTGTGTGTTTTCTTTGTCCGCTTTGCGCGCATTTTCTACATTGATTTTTATTTAAAAAAACTCGTGAGGAGAGCGCTAGCGCACTCGCATTTGTTTGTTTTAAAGTTTTGCTGCCGCTGCAAGCTTTTCACGCTCTCCCGCTGGGATTTCGCGCGCGCTCTCGTTCTCTCGATTTGGTTTATAGGGCACTAGGTTTTTCATGGCAGCGTTTGGAAAATTGCTGCACACTCACACAGAGGCCCAGCAAGACATTTTTGGGACACCGAAAACTTTTGCATTTCCTGTGCAAGTGCCAAAAGCCAATAGCGAAAAGCTCGACGACGAGGAGGCCTGCAAATGTCGCCTTGAACGCAGCGCATTTGCCATTCAAAAGATGTTTTTATGACATAATAATTGAGAAATGCGCGGCCATATGTTTGAGGCCAGAAAGAGACAACGCGGGGAGCGCGTGTCGAGACAAAGAGACTGGGTGTGAGGGAGAGGGGCGGCATTAGAATAACGAGAAAAACTCGTTCAAGCGAACGCAACGAACAACATTTAAATAAAGTATATAAATTATGTATACGCGCTGTGTGCGTTGCCTTTTATCAGCCTGCGAAGGAGACTGAGAGCGGAGAGAGAGCGCCAAAGCTCACACACACACACACACGCGCCAGCAGAGAGCAAGCTTGTGTGCGTGACACACTTTTATGTGACGTCGTTGATTTTAATTTCGTTTGCTCAATTCCAACGCTTTTTTTTTGGGTTCTCGTCCGACTTCGGGTTCTCCTTTGCCTAGCTTTGTCCTTAGTCTTTACCTATTTTGCTTAATAGAGCTCCTTCAAGGATAAACCCTGGGAAATGTGCCTTTGTTGATGGATTAACACATGGTTCCCAGTTCCAGTTGGACACGATTTTCGAATTGGAAGGTGTTAATTGAATTTGTAACAATTTCAGTTTCTCTCCTCCGTCTTCTTCTGCTTCTTTGAGTATTTATGTAACCAGCTCGATGGGTGGGAGCGAGAGAGAGCTAGCGAGGGCACACATAGATACTTTTTGGCATTGAAACAAAACGCAAACACACACACACGGCCAGCAAAGCCCACACACACACACAGAGAACTTAGAACAAGAACAACTCAAGAACGTAGAACGGGAGCTTAGAGATACAAAAACACACAAGCAGCACACAGACACACGCGCTGATTATTCCCTCCTCTTTGTCCTCTGCCTTCTCCTCCTACTCCTCCGCCTATTCTATTTCGTGTCACTTGAAAACGCGTGTGTGCATTATTTAATTTAATTTAATTAGATTCCAGTGTCCAACAGTAGCAGCAACAACAGCAGCAGGCAGCACAACAGCAGATATTTTTTTAGATATAGTATATAACAGCACGGGGACTTTATGTGGGTTTGTTTGTTGCTATTTTCTCTGTAATTTCCAATTAGTTCGAACCACTTTTTTTTTTGTTTGGATGCGTTGTTGTTTTTGTTGTAGCAAACACATGCCCCGCAGCGAACACACATAAACAAACTCACTGGCGACGACGCTCTGACTCTGTCTGAATCCAACTAAACTTTGAATTTCGGATCCGAAACTTGCAAGCAGCTCGCATCGCTGAGATTTCTGTTTCTGTACAGAAAATTCCGATGGTCAGTGGTTGCGAGAGCGAGCGCCCTGTGTATCTGTGTGCCAGCCGTGTGAGTGTGCGTGCGAGTGCGCCTCACAGATACAATTCGGTTTTGCTTTCGTTGCCTGTTTCGGATTGGAAGAGAGCCGCTCTCGCGCTCTCTCTCTCTCTTTCTCTCTGAAAACAACCACTTTGCTCTCTGCTTGGATTCCATCTGAATTTTCATTGAACATTTTCCAACTGCTATGCTTAGCTCTCTCTTTTAGGCCAAGCTGCTCTCTTCCCAAAGCGAGGAGATGCTCTGTAGGTCATTCTGGCAATAACTGATAATAATAATAATAAATAGAAAATAATAGGTATAATAATAGTGCTGATAAGGCTGTAATTTGTTTCTTAGTAACTAAATTCTATGAAATTGGTAATGTTTTGAATATTATAGTTTAATTTTTATGAAATTTATGAGTTTATATAATATTTAAAACAATAATAATAATTATTATACAATATGTAAATGCTGGTTGTAAGTTATTTTTGATTTAAACTACGATGTATGACTTAAATTAAATTAAATTAAAATTATAATAAATATTGTAGATAATTCAAAATAAAATAGGTATTTTAGATATTATTTTTTTTATTTTATTACTTATTTATTATATTTATTTATAAATTATATTTAAATAAATAAATGTCGAGTAATTTGAATATTAATGAAAACATACAGTAGTAAAATATTACAATTTGTAATAAAATATTTACAATTCCCAAGTTCTAATTCGGCGATATGCGATATCATATGATCATAACAAAATACTAATAATAATAAATTATTTTTCATAATTTAATGATTACTTTTCTTAAGAAAATTTCATATTTATTTTTATAAAATTAAATATTTATGCAATTTCTAAATTAATAAAATTTTCCCATTTCTTCAATATAATTCCCAAGATCACTATCCAATTATTAAACCACATTCCCCGTCAAACACAGAGACAAAACAACACCCCTTAGCGGTTAGCAGTTAAAAAAGAAAACATTACCTTTAAAATGAGACTCAATTTATTGAATTCGTTACAAACAATTGTCAAGTTAATATCATTGCCGTTGCATTTGCGTCATTATTACTAAAGCTACAATTACAGTTAAACGTTAAGTTATAGTTACGATTCAGTGTTTTTTGTTTTTTTAGGCGATACCGAAGACAGACATGTATTGCTTGTTGTGGGACTGAAGGAATATCACAAAACGTAAAAACCTAAGGGGTAAGAAAGTAAAATCTGGAGTTACATGAGTGCGCACAATGCGCCGCCACTGCGTCATAGGTGGAGATGGTACCCATTAGTCCATCCCTCGTGGTGAGGAAGCTTGAATAAATAAATGATACGTAGTTTCTGGACTACGCATGGTCTTGGGTGTGGTGTGGCGTGGTGCGATCAGTGCTTGAGTTGAACGTTAAACTGAGATTGCCTGTATTTGCAGTGACTTTGCATCCGAGATTCCTTAATGGGCTGCTTCTCGTTTTCCAGCGCTCCCTCTGGCCCGGTGGATCCGCGATAATCAGCTTGTATGGCTGCTCACATAGGCAGCTGTATCCATGGGACACACCTCTGGCGCCACCATGGAGTCAAAGCGCTCCAGGCTCTGTAGGAAGGTGAGCGTGGTGCGCTCGCATCTGGCAGTGTGTGGCAGCAGGTGACACACATCCAATTTCTTTGCGTTATTATCCGTGGCGCCGCACTGCATCAGATTGGTGCGATGCAGGACATAGCCCACGCGCTGCGTTTTCGCCGAGCTCTTGGTCAGTCGCCTCATCACGGACACATCGAGATCCTCGCTAGCCGACACATGATCGCCGCCAAACTGGCCCTGTACTCCGATCCACTCGTTCTCCGCGAATATGAACTTGTCCAAGGGATCAAGCAGCGATTGTGAGGCTTTGTGGGCGGCACTGGTTAGATAACCCGCTGGATGCGACTCTGAGGGCTTAGCGCAGCTGATGATCCGCTCCAGCACCAAGCGGTAGATATGCAACACCGGCTTGTTGTCCAGTACGCCTTGGCCGAGTCCTCGCTCATCGTCACTGGCCAGTCGACGGTCCTGCATGATCTCTAGCTCGCCCGAAGCCAGGGAAGAGCCACCCAGCGGTTGGCCTGTGAGCAGTGTGAGCCGCATATTCGCATCCTCGATGAACATGGCCGAGGGAATGGGATAATAGTTGGCCTGCAGAGGAAGTTTCTCCAAACGCCGCCGTTTGATATGCTGCAATCCATTGAGATCCGTGTAGAAGAGATTGCCGCTGTCGATATGCGTCTGCAGGCGCATCACAATTTCCGTGTTGTCCAGCTCACCAATGTCCACCAGGTTGCGAATTTCCGGTGCTCCGCCGCGCAATATTGTCTGATGTACCACACTTGGCAGTCCGACACTCACCGATGACTCCAGCTTGCCCTTAGTCACAAGGACCACCGGATTGTTGGGCGGAATTGGCACAGCAGGTCCATTGGGCAGGAACAGGTAGGCTCCAGATCGATCTCCATGCTGCCGGGTGCCGTATTTCAAGAACTTGAGATGTACAGGTACATGCGGACTATCCTGGGTCAGCTGAATGGATTTGAGCAGACCCTGTTCCGTGAACGCCAAGGTGGGACCATTACCCACCCGCAAGGAGATCTCGCGGGGCTCACCGAACTTCACATCTTCGGGATATTCGCCCAAAGGCACGGATATGGGTAAGGTACGGAGTAAGAGATTCGAGGCGTAGGATGTGTGTCTGTAAATGTCAAGAGAAAGTTAAAATTTATTAAAGCTTATGGTAATGATAGAAAACTGATTTGTATGTGAAGAAGCATCCTTTAAAATTGGTTATAAAATAATTTGTTTGCTCGAAAAAGTGTCATTCGAACTATGACACTAAAAATCCATTAAGGTGGTACATAGAAATCGATTTTACGTTCGATCCTGACCTTCAAAGCGAAAAGCTTTAAACAAAATGATAGCTAAACATGGCCTAAGTGAATAAAAATGTTTTACTTATAAATGCAATCATTAAAACATTAAAAAAGATAAGGAAACAAGTGAACAACTGGGCAAAATATATATAAAATATACTCTTCTCCCCTCTTAAAATATTAATCCTATTTATACTCACATTGGTTTAGAGTCTGAGATGGTTAAAACGTAGGTGGCCAAACCCATGGGTGGCACTCGAGCCTTGAAAATGATGCGATATTTGGTGGTGGAGCCCTGCGGATGGTTGGTCTTGGTGAGCGTGTCATGATGCCAGCTCCAGACGGGCGAAACTTGAGCCTCCACCGGGTCGTTAGTGAGGTGACTGACACTGACAAACGGACTGGACACATAAAAGTCCACCAGCTGCTCCCGCCAGTGCGGCAGGGTGTTGTGCATAACCACATGCTTGGTGGGCAGCTCATCGCCCAGGATGATAGTTGTGCGGCTATCCTCCACTCCCGAACCGGGCCAGCGTGAATCGTCCAGTGTAAAGTATGCGAAGCTAAACTCCGGACTGTAAATGGACGGCTTGGTAAGCAGCCGATAGACCGATTGCTGCATCACCGCCTGGCAGGCCTTCAGAGCCTCCTGCATGCGTTGCTCGTAATCTATTACCACATGCGTTTTGGCCGTACCGGTGATGCCGTCGTGATGCTGGAACAGTGACAATTCCCTGCGGGCCTGCTCCAGGCGCTCCTCGATGCGCGCCATCCCGTCCCAGGAGTGCCAAGCGGAGAGCATCTCGGCGGAGCGTACATAGTGCATCAGCACGCGGTCCATGCGCTTGTGATACGGTCGAGAGGTGTAATAGCCGCTCCAGTAGTTGTCCGAGCGATCGGCATATGTGAAGAAGTCGCCGCTGAGCGTGGGAAATGCGGCCTGTCCCGCCTTCTCTGCCTGGTGAACGGCATCAAAGTATTCCTGCAGAGTGCCAAACTGCGCCTGCACATTGAAGTGCGCCTCGCTGTTGATGTGATCGAAGAGTTTCTCGTAGTTTACCCGCTGCACGTCCCACTCGGTGTTTTGTTTAAAGCGAAAATCATCGCCCAAGGGAACCAGCAGCACATTGGTGCGGTACAGCTCGGCCTTCTTTTTCCACTGGTCCACCAGGAGGTCGGAACGGGCCGCCACATTTCCCTCCTCAATGGCACGCGGCGGCCATTTCCAGGGACAGCTCAATCCGAAGGCGCTCATCCGCTTGAAGTCGAACTGGCAGCACACCTTGGGATCGGGACCGCAGGTGTGCGGGATATCGTACGAGTAGAAGGGCATCATGTGCGTGAAGAGGGCTGTGTCGCCCTTGTTGTCCCAGATCTGGCGCCAGTGAAACTCCAGCTGGCGCTGCTGGGCCAGCTCCTTCTTCACCGAGTAGTGTGTGCGCTGGATGAGGAGATTCTTAAAGCCGCTCTTCTGCAGGATGTACGGCAGGGTGGGACTATGACCGAAGGGATCGATGGCCCAAGAGGCCGTGGGCGTCACATTCAAGTATTGCTTCAACCAAGTCTGGCCTTCGGTCAGCTGCAGCAGGACATTGCGCCAATGTGAATTGGCCTCGTCGGGCATCACCCAGCCACCAGTGACGAACTCCAGCTGTCCGCTCTTGACAATGCTGAAAAATATATATGTAAATAGATATGTTCAGGAACAAAGAGCTCTTCAAATGCAGCTGTTTTTGCAGCCTTCAAGCGAAATGACTCTCTCATCTGTGTCCACAAACGGTAGTCAAGTCTAATGAAAAAAATGTGCTTACGACTTCATCTGCTGCTTCTTGTTCTCGCCCAGGTCGTGGAAGAAGCGCGCAAAGTACGAGGTCTCCGCCCAGATGAACTTCATCTCGGGGTTCTCGTGCAGGTGTCGCAGCGCATTGGACAGGATGTGCTTGGTGTCGTGCTGATAGTAGTCCTCGAAGGTCTGAATCCAGCCGGGATCGTTGTGTGAGTGCGGCACCACGAACACCTTCAGCTTGTGGTGGGCGTTGTACTTCAGCGGATCGTACTTGATGTTCCAGCCCTGCTTCCACACGCCGCCATCGATGTCCTTGAAGGACATCCGGTCGTAGAGCTCCAGCATCTGCACCTCCACTTCCGGCACCTCGTGTACCACATCCTGGCACTGACCCGGCGTTACGGAGCGGGGTACCTTCGGTGGCATTTTCAGCGGTTCCTCCCGGGCCGACGACTTGGACAGGCGGGCGCGCAGGTTGCGCATCTCCTCGCCGTGCTCCTGCAAGCCGTTCTCCAGCTGCTGCAGCTTGGTCTCGATCGCCATGTAGTTCGGCTACAGTAATAGGAGAGCTTGTTAGGAATTTGCCTGCTTTCTCAACTTTTATTTACCTTTTTCTGAGTGGCTGCCGGCGCCGCAAAGTTTAGGATCACATAGAGGCTGAGGAAGACCAGCAGGCAGCCGGAGCAGATCACCAGTGCGAAGCGTCGACGTATGCGCAGCATTTTCCGGTTAATTTAACATGGAAACGGTAACGTCAGACACAGCAGCAGCCCACCAACAAATATCCAATGCCTTGGAACTGTCGTGGTTTTTTCGCATAAACAAATTCGTTTAGTGAGACCGAAGACTTATTCTTGAATTATACACCGCTTTGAATAAAAGTACTATTTTACCACTTCCTGTTTTGCAACACTGCCTTTGGCCTTCCTGCAGTAACGGAAATATTATTATCTATACGAAAAAGTATAAACTTGTTTGGTTTGTTCAAGCCTAAAATATGCGACTTAAATACAGTAACAAACTATAATTATAAACAGAAAATAAAATTAAATATATATATGAACCATGTGGAGTGCTGGCTCAATGTTTTAAGCGAATACTCTGAGTTTGCGGATGCTGTGTGTTTGTTTTCCTGTTGAATATCGATTTTATCAGATGGAGCATCTTTGCATGTAACAAAAAGGCGCCTGGAAAAGGTTTTCTATTAAATAGAATATTATTAACTAATTGGCATCATGAAACGACAAAACGTTCGAACCCTTTCACTTGTGGTGTGCACCTTTACCTATCTCCTAATTGGAGCAGCAGTTTTTGACTCGCTGGAATCAAAAACGGAAGCCAAGCGATGGGAGTTCCTGCAAGGTGAAATTATTTTCAACTTCCTTTATATTTATTTATTTAAATGCAGTAATACATTGCAGCTGTAAAGAATAACTTTGTAAAGAAATACAATGTGAGCGACGAGGATTTTCGGGTGATGGAAATCGTTATAATTGAAAACAAACCGCACAAAGCTGGTCCCCAGTGGAAGTTTGCTGGCGCCTTTTATTTCAGCACTGTTGTCCTGGCCATGATAGGTAATATATTACTATAATTTTAAATTAATAAAGAACTTGTCTAACTGTTTTCTTATTTACATTAAATTTCTTTAATTATTTTCAGGTTATGGCCACTCAACTCCCGTCACAATTCCAGGAAAGGCTTTTTGCATGGGCTATGCTATGGTGGGCATTCAAATTATCCTCATTTTCCCTTCTATTAATACTGATCTCTTTCTAGGTGGGCATTCCTCTGGGCCTGGTGATGTTCCAGTCGATTGGTGAACGTCTAAATAAGTTCGCTTCGGTCATCATAAGGCGGGCGAAGAGGGCCAGTGGAGCTCGCTGCACGGATGCCACCGAAATGAACCTCATGTTGGCCACGGGCATGCTCTCCTCGATTATTATCACCACTGGGGCGGCCGTGTTTTCGCGCTACGAAGGCTGGAGCTACTTTGACAGCTTCTACTACTGCTTTGTCACCCTGACCACCATTGGTTTTGGCGACTATGTAGCCCTGCAGAATGACCAGGCCCTGACCAATAAGCCCGGCTATGTGGCTTTGAGCTTGGTCTTCATCCTATTTGGCTTGGCCGTGGTGGCTGCTAGCATTAATCTGTTGGTGCTGCGCTTCATGACGATGTGAGTTACATTTTATGGGTTAACGAATTCATTTTAATACGTTTTCCTTTTCAGGCAAGCGGAGGATGCCAAGAGAGATGAGCAGGATGCCCAGAATTTGGCTGGAAATGCCCAGCCGGTGACCTTTGATGATGAGTCCACGTACAATATGCATGGCAAGCTTCTGGAGAACAATTATACCACAGAGAATGATGAGACCGCTTCGCTGTGCTCCTGCACTTGCATGGGCGGCACTCGATGCCTCAACCACGAGCAGTTTGTTGATCCAGATTTCCAGCCCACGGACATCATTGAGAGCACCTTGTGCTTGAAGCGCGCCTCCGTCTGATATCCGTATAGCCAGCTCTGGAACTCCTCTATATAGGAACCAGAGCCGAACTTATAAGTTACATATACAATCCTGTAGAGATCCAACCGCCGGTTAAGAAAACGTTGGTTGTTAGACGAACCTTCCCTACGCAGATATTTACACCAAGATGGGTTGATTATTGTGGATGGAGATAGGGAATATATAGAAAATAGATTAAACTGCACATAATGAAGCATATTTAGTAGCTGAGAAAGACCAACTGAAGCCAAACATTGTTTAAAGAAAACGTAGTACGCAAAATGGCTAACCATTTACTAGGAAATCCCCACAATAATCGACCCACTTCACCATATATGAAACACACACATTTACAAAGGAGGATTTGGAACCTCCAAGAACCCATGTCAATATAGAATCACATCATCTGGTTGGGGGCCCAACGAAGCCTTAGAAGGTTTCATGGTAACCCCACCGCCATCCATCCCATCTCGAATTTTAGGCCTAAGATGTTTTAACCAAAAAAAGCACTATTAAAGTTTTTTGCTCAAAGAACCCCTAATAATAGCAAGCTGTGATTTTTGAAAGGGAAAACTATTCGAAAAAACATCCATCGCAGTAGGCGAATTTTGAAACTTCGGAGACGGATTACCTGGTAGCCTCAGTCCACCTCCGAATCAGCTAGAAGTTACACGTGTATGAAAGAAAAAAACCAGAAAAATTGTACGTTTACAGAAATCAGTCGATCGTCGGTCTCTGCTCCTCGAACACTTGGCTTTTTGATTTTTCCCTAAAAAAAAAAACTTTCTTTGTCGCGTCGACTCTTCGTAAGAATATTTCTCTCCAAACGGCAAGATGCGTGAAATCGTGCACATCCAGGCCGGTCAGTGCGGCAACCAGATCGGCGGTAAATTCTGGGAGGTTATATCCGATGAGCACTGCATAGACGCCACCGGCACCTACTATGGCGACAGTGATCTGCAGCTGGAGCGGATTAATGTCTACTATAACGAGGCAACCGGTGCCAAATATGTGCCGCGTGCCATCCTTGTGGACCTTGAGCCCGGCACCATGGACTCGGTGCGTTCCGGTGCCTTTGGACAGATTTTCCGGCCAGACAACTTTGTCTTTGGCCAGTCGGGTGCCGGCAACAACTGGGCCAAGGGACATTACACCGAGGGCGCTGAGCTGGTGGACTCTGTCCTGGATGTGGTGAGGAAGGAGTCGGAGGGCTGTGATTGCCTTCAGGTAAGTGTGGGTTTGGAAAATGGGGCTGGGAAATTTAATTTTCATGATTTGAATGACATTTGTCAACTTGGAATTAATTTTTAAGCAAAGCCTACTAACCATAAATATCCCTTGTCCTTTGTCCTGCAGGGATTTCAGCTAACCCACTCGCTGGGTGGCGGCACTGGCTCTGGCATGGGCACCCTGTTGATCTCAAAGATCCGCGAGGAGTACCCCGATCGTATCATGAACACCTTTTCGGTGGTGCCCTCGCCCAAGGTGTCCGATACCGTGGTGGAGCCCTACAATGCCACACTGAGCGTGCATCAACTGGTGGAGAATACCGACGAGACGTACTGCATCGACAATGAGGCGCTGTATGACATCTGCTTCCGTACCTTGAAGCTAACTACGCCCACGTACGGCGATCTTAACCATCTGGTCTCCGCCACCATGTCGGGGGTGACCACTTGCCTGAGGTTCCCCGGTCAGCTGAACGCTGATTTGCGAAAGCTGGCCGTCAATATGGTGCCCTTCCCCCGGCTGCACTTCTTCATGCCCGGATTTGCGCCGCTCACCTCGCGCGGATCGCAACAGTACCGCGCCCTGACCGTCCCGGAGCTGACCCAGCAGATGTTCGATGCCAAGAACATGATGGCCGCGTGTGATCCGCGCCATGGTCGCTACCTGACGGTCGCCGCCATTTTCCGGGGTCGCATGTCCATGAAGGAGGTGGACGAACAGATGCTTAACATACAGAATAAGAATAGTAGCTTTTTCGTTGAGTGGATTCCCAACAATTGCAAGACGGCCGTGTGCGACATCCCGCCACGTGGCCTTAAGATGTCGGCTACCTTCATTGGTAACTCCACGGCCATCCAGGAGCTTTTCAAGCGCGTTTCCGAGCAGTTTACGGCCATGTTCCGGCGCAAGGCCTTCTTGCATTGGTATACCGGCGAGGGCATGGACGAGATGGAGTTCACCGAGGCCGAGAGCAACATGAACGATCTGGTGTCGGAGTACCAGCAATACCAGGAGGCCACCGCCGACGAGGAGGGTGAATTCGACGAGGACGAAGAGGGCGGTGGAGACGAATAAGCATATTCTAAAGCCTCGCACACACGCCCACACACTGCACTTAAACCTGCTCCACGATCCTGCACACACACACACACACCTCTCCAACGAAACGATAAACTAAACTACACTGCACTGACCCCGACCCATAATATCACCAATGTGCGCAGCCTTAAATCGAGCACACTGAGTTTTCTACATTTTGTTGGCAATGCTCGCTCCTAGGTGAATATAACACGATTAACCCATTACACTAATCCAATTTTGATGCTGCACAAATGTTAATACCATGTTGCTAGTGATCTGTCACCATTTATGTGTACAATAAATGTTTATGTTTTGGAATCGAACAAACGAAAGATGTATTACGTCGTTGGGTGACGGTAATGGGTTGTTTCTACCCATAAGTCTCATTTTTCTTTAAGGGAATTCCTTATAGGTTAATGCTTTCCAATGGGGGAAATTTCCCATATGAATTTTACATCAATCTTGGAAATTTCTTTTAAATATCCCTGAAATATCCCCTAAATATCCCCCTGAACCAAAGGTACAGAACGAACCTTTCGGAATTGGACAAACAATCCTTGTTACACAAATAATTCCAGCTAGCTATGTTTCTAAACACTCCGAAAATTATAATATTTTAAATTTAAATTCTTTACATTCAAGTTTTAGGGTTGTCGGCCAATAAATTCTCAAATGACAAACCTTTACAACTGACAATTCATTACAAGTGACAATCCTTCCCAACTAACAATCCATTACAAGTCTGTCAGGTGCAACCCTTTACCACCAAACTGTCAATTTCTTTTTTAGTCTAAAAGTAAAGCAACTAATTAAAAAAAAATCAAAATGATACCAGAAAAGGATTGCGATTCGCCATCTACTCCGGCTACCTCTCGCAGCGTCTTTATGCGGCAACGCAAGCGTTACACTCCACATTGCATCTCGTTGCTGAGGCAGCCGGGCATTGCCAAGGAACTATGGGAGCTCCATTACGACCAAGAAGAATATGAAAAGAGCTCTTCTTCGAAAGAAACCAACACTTCGCAGACGATCAGCAACGACAGCGGCATCGATGTCAGTCAGGCGAGCGGCGAATCAAAAGAAAAACACTGCTATTTCCTGCGCAACAAGGATCCATTCAAGTAGTTTATTCATCGAATGGTGTACATGGGGTGTCAAGGAACAGGAACAGCGGCAACAGCAGCGGTAGCAGCAGAAATACTTATGTGCGAACGAAATATACTACGGAACATTGCAGACTTTGAGATACTTGGTTACAATTTCAAATAAAAAATATCCACTTTCGAGCCTAGACATCGTCGAAGAGTCCCCTGGGTGGTGGGCCCACGATGCGGCGGTCGTGCTCCGGCTCGTAGTCAGGATCCCGGAATCCGACCTGCACCTGGGTACTCACACCGAACCGGTCGTTGATCTCCTCCGACAGAGATCTGGGAACTCCCAGGGCCGACGAGGAGGCCACGGCTGCATAGTCAAAGCTGCCATCGCCATCGCGCAGCAGTCCATCTGCTGGGGTTCGACCGCTAGCCAGGGTGCCGGCTCCTCCACTCCGGTACTTGCTTAGATAGTCGCTGCCGCCTCCCATTCCCGGTTCCTGCCGGTTGAAGTCGCGTCGCCTTGCCATCGCCTCCTCGGCACGCTGCCGCCGACGCTTCTCACGCGCTATCAGATCCTTTCCCTCCTGCACCAGCTCCGTGGCAATCGTTTCGTTTTGCAGGAACTGCTGGAACCCCAGAGCATTAAGGGCCCGACTGCCCAGACTGAACCAGGTGGCCAGGCAGAAGGCCAGCATGCACATGGGGAAGTAGATGTTGAAGCCGTTCGAGATGATGCCAATGACATCCATGTGGCCCATTATCTGCGTGTAAACGGTCTCCATTATCCGGTTGGGAATAATGTGGGTGTCCATGTGGATGAGCCCAAGAAAGTTCAGGCACATGGGCGGCGTCAGGCGGCAGAGGAGCATGCCACTGAAAATCAAACTGTGCTCGTTGGTCTGGTGATGCGGCGCCAGATAGTATAGATTCAGGAACCGAATCCTCAAGATGGTCGAGTAGGTGCAGTAGAAGAAGTAACAGAGGACTACCATCGAGAAGACCTCGATGGTGAAGAAGTCGTAGCTCTCCTTGGCCACATAGATCACGTTGGCGAATATGGAGAGCACGGGATGGCGACTGAAGAAGGTCAGCTCGCTCCACACCACCATGGCGGACATGGTGGCGGTGAGAACGCAGAGCGTCTTGAGAAACGGTGCCTTTAGCAAGCATTCCCAGTACCACTGCAGCGTGGCGCTGTAGCAGATCCTTTCCAACTGCGTGCGCTGGCGTGGGAACTCCGACTTGAAGCGCCGCTCCGACGAATGAATATTCCTGGCCACATCTTCCAGATGCAGCACTGTCTGCACCTGCACGCTCCACAGGGCCTCGGTGCGCTGCAGAGTCTGCAACGATTTGATTACTTGCTTATGTATGCGAACCAGCGCCTTCTCCGATGGCAAGATGGTTGAACTGGTGGCTCCCATGCCGCTGCCTCCGGTGCGGGCAAAGTTCCGGCTCGCTCGCTCCTGCAGCTCGATGGGTACCTTGCGCAGAATAGTCTCCAGGCATGGTCTCAGCTCGTGATTGTTGGGTATTACACGGCTGATGCACTGCAGAGACTCCAAAATGTCGTCCACATGCTCTTCGGCCTCCGCCTTCTCAGTGCTGAGCTTGGCCGCCTTGAAGTAAGCGTATTGCAGTGCAAATCCCGGCTTGGCATTGTTCCACAGTGAACGAGGCACCTCGACCAGAGCATAGCCCAGCAACAGGATAAGCAGAAAAAGACCCCAAGTGTTCGAGGCGGACGAGGCGATTGCCTTCAATTTCTGCCAGTCCAGGGACTCGCCTTTGACTGCGATATAGATTAGCAGAACGCCGCAGATGAACAGGTAGGAGCCGTAGTAGATGGCATTCTCGATAAGCGCTGACTTGAGCTTTCCCTTTACAGTGAAATCGCCGGCCTTTAGGTACGACTGCATCAGCGGCATAATTAACCAGGTGAGGAACTGCGAGCTCCAATAGATAATACGCCACAGATTGGGGAACACAGAGGCGGGCACCATGCCCCACGGCTCCTGGCACTCGGGTGGCGGCGTGACATTGGCATTGGCCGGCGTTGTGGAGACATTGCTGGGTGCTGGCGTGGGTCGATGCTCTTCCAAGCATTGGCGGTAAAGGGTCTGCAAGGGTAAAGGTAAAAAATGTTAATTAATTTATTTATATAGTGATGTTTTGATATTTTTAATACGCATTATAAACTCATTGCAGACTTTACTATGGGGAAAACTTCAGCAGTGATTCATTCACAGATAAGAAATTCCGAAGTAAAATCAGGGGAAAATGTTTACGGCCTGTGAAGGCTTAATTAAAACTTAATTACTTTTTGCACAAATGCTTTTAACAAAAGAAATTAATTTAATTTACTTTAAAATTACTTTTTCACAAATGCTTTTAACAAAATAAATTAATTTAATTTACTTTAAAGACTAAAAATAAGTTCCTTAACAACTAAATTTGCTTTTAATACATTTCTTGTCATCTTATTCCATTTTAAATAAACGCATAGAAACACAGAGTGTTATATATGCCATCCATATGGATAAAAGCAACAACTTTCTTTACATATGGCACGAATAACTATAACTTTTTGTACTATTCTTTAAAAAAAAACATAAATCAATCAAATTCTATAGAATTTTCCTTATTTGTTTTTACTGCCTTAGAGTTTTTACTCCTTTTTTTTTGTCATAAATATATATTCCGCTGCCTGAACTCACCGATGTCACGTCCAGTGGAATGGTGAAGACAATCAGAAAGGAGAAACACCAGGCGGTTAGCACCGAGAGGGTGACCAGGATATGCTGACGTGGTATGTTGCCATAGCGGTACAGCGAGATGCTGGCCAGGAAGAGGGCGGCCACTATGCCGAATGTGAGCAGATAAGCCATGTTTGAAGAGAGAGTCCTGCCTGCTCCCAACAATAATCCGAATCCGGAGTGCTTTATGTGCGAGTGCTTTGTGACTTGTGTGTGTGTGTGTGAACTAAACGGCTATGCTTCTGTGATTACGACCTTATTCATTGCGAGCCTGCGGGCTCGGTGCTTTTCCTTGGGTTGCTCTGGCTGCTGCGCTTCTTCTGCAGTTGGCGCGCAGTCTCGCGATGCATTTCCTCCAGTCGTTCCAGAGCCTGCGTCTTTAGCGGCATCAGGTGCGGCCGGCAAAAGACCAGCTCCGATTTGTGCTCAAAGAACAATTTTCCAGTGGTGGGCTCGATTAGATCGATTTTCTCATTCACTTTCCTCAGCACCTCGGCCTCCACAGCGGACATGCTTTGGCGCTCGCTGGCCCCGGGCGGTTGAGGTGGTGGGGCTCCGCAAACAGCAGAATCTAGAGTGTCGCTGTACTAGGCAACCGTTTCTCCGTTCGCCGATTTATTTATTTGTTTTATTTAAATCGTGAAGCGACTTTATCAAAAAAAAAACAGTGTGAACGTGTGTGGGTGGGGGGCCGCAGTTGGTGGAAGTGTGTGTATTTCGGCATTGGGCAAAGCTCGTCACACTGACACCTCTTTCCAGCGAGTTGGCAGTCCCGCCATTGTTTTTGTTTTGCTGGCAAAAGAATTCTTAATTTTTATTTTCTGAATTTAAGTCCCTGGAACATAGGCCTAACGAAATAAAAATGGAGACTGTTGGCACGGCCTTACAGGCTGACAAATCCCCTGATTGTCGCACGAGCGGCGATGGCATGGAGCAACCGGAACACAGTTTGGTAGCCAAAACGGAGAGTGAAATCGACCAGAGTGCTGATGTGGGCGCTAAGCCGAAGCGGCCTCAGCTGCATCGCAAAGACAGCACGGTGGTGCAGGAGGCAGTGATGGGCAGGAAAACATCCACGAGCAGTGGACACGGCTCCAATTTACCCCTTCCGGGCCTGCATACCCTCTACAGGCGCCCCGACATTGTTACCCGGAGTCTGGCTCCGGCGATGCCCAAGGGCGAACTGGTACAGATGCGTCCAAGGCTAGTCACCAGCCATGAGACCCTACCCGAGCACAAGAAGACCAAGGCCCCGAAGTTCGTGCCCTTCGAGCCGTATCCCGGTGCCGTGAATCCCATGATCCCTGTGGCCGGGAATAAGCATAAAATTCATCGTGACAAGAATAACCTGGACATTGCAGTGCTGGTGGATCAAGTCTCGACTTTGCGTACCCAAGAACTGGACGTGGAACCGAAAAGCGCCGAGGCCAGTGCTGCCAGCAGTCAGGAGTTGGCCTCGCTCAAGGGAGAGCTGGCCAAGATGCGCGTGGAAAGGGACTACTTTCAGGCGCAGTACAAGTTCCAGACGCAGGTGAACAGCGAACTTAAAAGCCTCTTGGTGGCCTCCGTCGGTGAGGATCTGCAGACGCGGGTTAATGTCTTGACGGAGGATAAACTGCAACTGGCAAGGGCGCTCCTGGACACCGCCAACAACCTGACGACTCACACCGAACAGATTGAGTTTCTCGCCGGCCAGTGCGAGGTGTGGCGATCCAAGTTTTTGGCCAGCAGCGTCATGGTCGAAGAGCTGGCCCGCTGGAAGGCCGATCTCACCCAGAAGAACCAACTGCTCAATGAGTCCACGAAGCAGCTGCTGCACGCCACCCATCAGATACGCGAGATGCAGCTTGAGATGCTTAAACAGCTCAAGTTCCTGGCCAAGATCCGCTACCTTAACCTGCCCGCCACCGATGTGATTAGTCTAAGTGCCGAGAACCTAAATATTCTGCAGCGCATGGTTCTGCACACGGGCGTAGGCATTCCCGAGGAAACCCTCAAGCTTTCCAGCGCCAGTACAAGTCCGCTTTGCGAGGCGGAGAAGTATGCAGTCAGGGTGAGTGGCAAAACGTTATTTTGCCTTAATTTTCAAGGGATTTTAATTGATTTAATCACTCCTCAGGCCTTGGAATTCATCAGTCAACCTCTAATGGCCACCGATGAAGCCATACGAGCTCTATTCGACCAGGCCCAGCGGCCCCACTATGTGCAATCCCCTGCCTCAGAGGCGACTGTTAGCGATAATCCTCAGCGAGAGGCACAGCAATAATTTATTTGTGTTAGGAAATCCGTGTGACATGTGTGATTAGTTCTAATAAATTTTATATACAATCAACAACGATAAATGCAGGGTCCTCTATCCCTTATAAATCCCTTTACTTGGACTTCTTTTCGGTGGCATACAAATCCAAACGACGCTGGCCAAAAACAGGTATCTGCTGACGCACTTGCTCCACCAGAGAGAAATCGACATCCGCCACAACAGACTCCTCGCCGTCGCTGGCCCTTTGCTGTACCTTGGCCCAGGGATCCACCACCATGGAATGACCATAGGCTATATATTCGGCGCTAGTATCCCTCGCTGGTGATGTGGTAACCACGAAAAGTTGATTGTCGTTGGCCCGGGCTCGCTGCAGCAGTTCCCAGTGTAGAGGACCCGTCGTCATATTGAAGGCAGCCGGATAGATGATCATCTCGCAGCCCGCGTTGCGATAAAGCCGTGCCATCTCCTCGAAGCGAATGTCGTAGCAGATGCCGATGCCAATTTTGTGACCATCTACATCGATGGTGGTGAAGTCATTGCCAGCCGACAGAGTCTCAGATTCCTTGAACCGAATGCCGCCCTTGACATCAATGTCAAAGAGATGCATCTTGCGGTGCTTGGCCACCAGGTCGCCAGTGGGCGACCATACGGTGCACGTATTGTAGATGGCATCGTTCTCGCCCAGCTCAGGGATCGTGCCTCCCACGATGTAGACCTGGTGTTTCTTGGCCAGACCCGAGAGCTGCTGCGAAGTGTAGCCATCGGGAATGGTCTCAGAGTACTCCCGGAAGTACTTAGTGCCGTAGGGGGCGTTGAAGCACTCCGGCAGAGTGATCAAACGTGGCTGGTGCTCCTTGACAGCCGCCTCAATTTTGCAAGCTGCGTTTTGGACATTGGCCACCTTGTCCTTGGAACCCCTCAACTGGAGCAGCACCAGACGCATGACTATGGGAATTAAAATACAGTCTTGGCAGTCGACTTGAGTTTGAGAACTACTTACTGTTGCTTGCCCTGCTCATATTGCCACAATTAAATGTTATCTGTTTGCGGTTTGATAACAATTTCAGCCGCAAAACAAAACAACAACAGGTGATTGCAGGGGCGTGGAAAAGGGGATTACGATTAAGTGCAATGTTTGTTGTTGAGTTGCCCCATTCAACAAGTTCTTTAATCCGCCTCTGGTTTTCAGCTGGTATGGCAAGTCCGTCAGTCCGGAATGGTACAATCCTTGCCAGACTTATTTACCTTCCTGGCAGAAAATATTGAAGAAATTAAAATTAAGACATATTTAATGCAAAATCTTATCTAATTTATTTTGTACTGTAATAGGATGATCAAACAAAACACTCTTCATTTATCTGCCTTCCCACTGTCGGCCAGACTGCGCTTGTATTGATCTTCCGTGACCATAACGCCATCCATATCAACAAACCGCGTGTGCATGCCGGCTGCAATGAATCTCTTGGCTGCACGAACGTCCAAACGTGGGGCAGCCAGCGCAGCGTTTATTTCCTTATCGCGGGCCAACATTTCCTTGGCCCGTCCCAAATCGTGGACGACAGCATGCTTTGTTGTATCCACACCCTGCAGCTTCAGGTTTATCCAGAAGAGAGTGCTGTTTAAATAGGTCAAATAGGTATCCAGCTTAATCTGGTCGTCCAGGGATAATGTACGTTCTTTCTGGAATGCAAGAGCCTTTTCCAGGTCGGATTCTAGCACTGCAATTGTAGACTCGAAGTTTTTCAAAGCGTTTTGCAGATTACTGTCCTCTTGAAGAACTTCATCCAGCTGATACGAATTGTTGCCTTGCGGATTAAACTAATTGTAAATATTTATATATATATGTATTCTATTTTAAACTTACTTTGAGCCATCTTGTAGTTTTAATTGTATATTTTTTATTTTTTTGTATTTTTAAGCCAAAACAAGAGCAAACTGACAGTGTGCCCGCCGACGCAAAACCGCACAAGCTGGCAACGTTGATGGCTCGAAAACTGAAAAACAGGAAGCGCAGCCAAGTTCAAGTCGCTCAGCGCCAGGGCTGCCAACTTTCTTTCTAGTTTCGATCTGTTGAGGTACGCACGTGTTCGTTTTGTGAATTTAATGAAAATTGCAGCAATTCGCCATTAAACAATTGAAATAAACCACAAAATGCTGCTCCCCCTGCCACCGAACTTCCGTAACATTCAACTAATAAAGATTTACTCCGATTTTTCATATACCCCCGACGGAAACCGATTGTTTCAACCAGCAGCAACAACAACAATATGGTCCAACGTCTGACGCTCCGTAGGCGCCTGTCCTACAACACCCGCTCCAACAAGAGGCGCATGTAACTAATAACCCCGAATGAAATCCAGTGGGCCGATTGTAATTATGTTTCCCTTGATTTCCAGTGTGCGTACTCCCGGCGGACGTCTGGTGTACCAGTACGTGAAGAAGAACAAGACCGTGCCCCGTTGCGGCCAGTGCAAGGAGAAGCTTAAGGGCATCACCCCCACCCGCCCCAGCGAGCGTCCACGTCTTTCCAAGCGCCACAAGACCGTGTCGCGCACCTATGGCGGAGTCCTCTGCCACGGTTGCCTGCGCGAGCGTATCGTCCGCGCTTTCCTCATCGAGGAGCAGAAGATCGTCAAGGCCCTGAAGAGCCAGCGCGAGGCCCTCGTCAAGCCGGTGAAGGCGCCCAAGGCCAAGCCCGATCCCAAGAAGAAGCCCGCCACCAAGACCACCAAGGCCGGAGCCGGCAAGGTGACCAAGGCAGGAGCTGGCGGCAAGGGACCCGCTGGCAAGAAGCCCGGCCAGAAGCCCGCTGCCGGTGGCAAGCCCAGGAAGTGAACGCGCGACGATTTTAGTTGACTGCTAAATAACTTTTAAAATAAAATGGTTTTTCCTAACTTGGACTTGGTATTCGAATTTGTAATTATTTTGTGGGAATGAGAGAGTGGGAGGGGGGAATTCTGCATCCTATTGGAGTCATTTTTGCAATTTCCTGTTGGTTTTTTTCTGGTATTAGGTGGCAGCTCTATACCGGGAAGCTATATTCTGCAGTCATTTTTAAACAGTGGTTTTTATAAATAACAAAAAACAATTCAAGTAAATTTAATAAAGGAATCAATTTGTTAAATATTGTTTTTGTTTATTTATTGTACTCTGTGCTCAGAAATTTGAAAACTTGAGGTACAGATGGGGGTCGGCCATAGCAGCTGAGACTTTATTTAGACAACTTTTAATTCTGTTTATTTCGCCAAAGTGGCAACGCTGCGGAAAACAGCTGTTTGGCAGCGTTTCTTTACTTTTCGAAAAAAAAAATCACGTAAGTCGTCGTTTGTTTTGATTTGCTTTGCAACTAAATACTCCCTTTTGTGCAGGATGGCGGGTACCAAGGTGTTGCGCTCCCTGCTGCACGAGCTGAGACAGGCCTCGCCCAATGGCTGCATCAAGGACAACCTGGCCGCGCGCTACATTCTGGCGCAATACAAAAAGTTCGAGACCACGGACCAGCAGCTCTGCAAGGCCCGCAACGAGGCCATCTTTTTGGGCCAGACGTACCTCACCTACCTGAGCAGCCAGCGAAACTACACGGAGCTGTACAAGGAGTTCCATGGGAGGGGAGAGCGATCCGTAAGGGACACCGCCGATCTGGTGGGCTTCAAGCTGCCCACGGATCCAAAGTGACCTGGAGTTGTGTTTGTAGGATCTAGCGTAGCGTGCGATTAAAGCGGTTAAAGTTGCAAAAATCCTTGATTCCTTATTTCGCCTTCTGTATCATCTGCCTGAGCATGGTTATAACGCGGTAAGTGACGGTCATCACCTGAAAAGGGACAGGCGGAATTATGTTCTTGTTCGGGAACGCTAATGAAATTACAACTTATGTACCTGCTTGAAGGTGTCCAGCGATATGGGCAGGTACCCCATGGCACTCAGCTCAACGGGCTGCTGTGCCCGGATGATGATGATCAGGAGCCACTTTTTATAGGCTATCGAGGCGTTGTGAAAGTCATGGTTGTAGACGGCTTGGCCTATGTTCAAACTCTAGAAAGGATTCAACTAAGCAGGGTTTTGGCCACATGCCGGGAGGAACTTACCAAATCAAACACTTCCTGGCCATAGTAGCAGACCAGAAACACCTGCATGGACGAGGTGGCAATGAAAATGACATAGGTAATTCCCTCCATGTTGAGACCCTGTATCAGTGTGTAAACCGAAACCGTGCAGAGAACGGCAGCAGTGGTCAGCAGACTCAAAAGCAGGGAACCCCCAAAGATGCCATTGAGGTCGTTTTGTAGCCTAAAAATGTACTTAACCTTTAACTCTAATGAATTCTCAACTATTTTTACTCCACTCACTCGACCAGATACACTTGCTTCTCCACTATTTTTGCCACGAATCTGCGGTCTTCGTCCTCTTGATGCACACTGGGCTTATGGTCCTCCAGCGATCGTATAATGCCCCTTAAGTGCATATTTATCTGCACTTGAAAGTAAATCAGCCAGAGATCTGCGGCAACATTGGATATAACCATCTGTGTGCTGTGCAGCCACTCAACGGCATAGATGCCCACGAAGATCCATTTGGAGTCCGTCTCGGGATCGTATATGAAGTAGGGATAGCAGTGCATGTAGGTGAAGCCACTGTTTGTAAAATACGATATAATCGACGTTATCAACGGTCCAATGACCACCATTATAGATGACCCGATGTAAAAGATGATTAGGTAGATGAACATCTTGGACCAGTAATGCTCATTCACCCGATGGTAAGTCCTGTCCAGCGTAGTCTTCGGATACAGATCGGACAGCTTGGTATTCAGGCTCTGGATGGCCTTGCGCTGCAAACAGGTTGCGTACTTGGTGTCCGAATTGATGACATAGGTGACCAGGGTACTGTAGCGCATGATCAGCGAGATGTTATTAATGGTTTTGCCCTCCACTATACGGAAAAACATGAATCCCACACAGAAGCCATGGCAACCGAGGCACAGAATGCGATATAGTCGCATCACAATCCTCCGTAATCGAGTCTTTGGTGTGCCCAGAATGTCGTAGCCCATTAACCGGAACACGGCAGTGGGCAGCCAGCCGAAGTCCTCGTAGTTGTAGTGCACTGGTTCCATCACGAAAACGTTTTGATGTTTCCTTAGCCATGTGGAGAGGTATTTATAGATGTTTAATCCCGCAAGAATGGTTTGCGGTTTGGATTTTTCAACCTGAACACACCTGCTGCCTCCAATTACGTGCCTCTGGACAATTAGGCAGGGTGCTAAAAGGCATAAATAATTAATTTTCAGTGTCTTTACTTATTATAAAATAATGAAAAGGCTTTTTAGTTAATTCATTGGGCTAAATATATAAATTTTAATTATAATTCGATGACCTTTAAGGAAGACATTACCAGCTAAACCAATATTATTACATTTAATGAGCTTTTTTCATTTATTCTTAGATTTTTTATGTTCAAATTTTGTTCTCATAATTATTTAAGCCTTTAACTCACATGGCAAAGAGCAGACAATAATGAAAATATGTGAGTAAAAATTAACTTTAATTAAGTTCAATTGGAAGAAGCGCAGAATCAAAGTTGCAATAACCAAGGCCAATCGGGTTATATATTTTTTATGATTCTGAGTTGATATTCTGGAATAAAGGTAATGCAGTTCAGATATATCTTTATTATTAAAGAAATTTTAAATTAGTGTATATAAAAGATTGCCGTAGAGTATAGTTTTTTAACGCCTTGTACATATATGTGGCCATTAAAAATGTGTGTAAGTTAGGGAATGTCTTGTGGTTTTACGCCTTTAATAGCTTAAGATTTAAAATTTATAATTTAATTAGGTAAAATTGTAGGTATTAATATAATATGTAGTTAAAATTCTTCCTTGAAAATAAACCAATTTTAAAAGGTTTAAGTTTATTTTTAAATTTTGTATAACTTGTAAAGGTTATATCTTTTTGATAATCTTTGTTATTCTTCATTGTAAATTTTCTTGTATTCCTTTTTCTTGAAATTTCAATTATTTGTGCCTTGTTTCGGTGCCCATTCCCTGTTTCTTCCATTAAAATATCTACGCATAATAATGCTGTTTGGTGAGGGAGAGGCGATGGCAACCACTTGGTCACTGGTTGCACTTAATAATTTCCATAAATGAGCTCCTCCCTCATGTCGTTGGCTCTTTGTTGTTGTCGCTGTGCCGTTGCACTTGTCTTTGTTGTTGACATTCGTGAAATTCTTTGGCTTGAAAGAAAAGGGGAGTTGTTGGTGTTGCGGAGACCAGACCCCTCCCTGCTCCCCTGCTCTATAGGTTCCATCCGACATCTGACTGGAATGTTAAGCAGCCGCCAGGAGGTAACTCAGAAAAAGGTGACTAAGCAGGTGAAAAAGGGATACCTAGGTGTTAGTCTTAAACACCTCAAAGTTGGTAGACAACTGGGACTTATATTGCACAAAGTTAACTCATTAATTTTGGTTTTGATATTAGATTATAGAAATTGTTCGGGAATTGTTAAAGGAAATGCTTAAGTAAGTAAAAGGTTGCATTAACAATTTCGTTTTTTATATAATTTTTTTAAAGTTAGTAGGCAGTACTTTGTTGATACTCTTTAAATTCGTAATTAATCTGTATCTTTATTCAATTTTTGATTTATATTTTACAATCTTTTTTGAGTTTTCTTAATGAAATCAATTTATTTATACAACAAAAGAAATATTTAAATATAATTTAAAAGCTGAACCTAACCGAAAAATGGTTAATACACAATTTAAACTGTATTCTTTCGAATTTATCTTTATATATATTATTACTCAGACTATCTATTAGATCCAGCTAAGCTCGAAAACGATGTTTAGCATTTAAAAACTGTAATTCTACTACTTTTTCTACTATTACTACTAATTCTACTACTTTAAACTACAAGTTCCTTTAATTTCCAGCTCTAAGATCCATTGTTAAATATCCCCCTAATGCTTTTGTTTTGATTTTCCTGCTCTGTGCCAAGGCATCAAGCTCTTGTTTATTGCTGTCATACTATTGCACAATTTTCCAGTCGGTCATCTATTGTTTGTCAGTTGCCATGGCCGAAGCATTCTGGCTCAACGCTCTATATAGTACATATAGACAGATATATAAGTTCCGACCCATGTTGAACTTCTCTCATCAATTTTACTGTCGTCTTGCCCTGCCAAATGAATGTATGTAATTTATTCATTAGCTTCAATTGGCAGCCAACTGTTGCCTCCCATCTTAGTTTGGGTTCTACGAAAGAGCAGGCTATATCCGAAACCGATGCCCTATATCCGCTGCGAGAATTGCATTTGCAAAAGCATCTCTCAAACATTAATGGGACATTTAAAGAGATTTATGTTTGTACAATGCTTGGCAGCTATGCGTCACGATCCCCACTTGTCTGCTTAAATTAGAAATTAGAAAATATTCAGGCCGCCTGTGTCCCAATTTCTCTGGGATGAGTGTGTGATCTGTGTGTGATGTCTGCAAATAAATGAAAATCCTGTCAAGTCATCGGGACACACCGGAAAGTGCCCCGGTGCCGCGCTATCACCGTCTCACTAAATACTTTATGAGGCCGAGGCGCCTTTGTAAATCTCTTTTTTTGCCTCGTCTGGCTCCATCTAAAATAAACACAGCGCAGACCAGGGACCCGGATCCCGGACCCGGTCCTGGTGCATAGACAACGGCAAACATCCTAAAACCCAGAAGAAAAAAACAACAACAGCGGCAGCAGCAGGAGAGATGAATGGCTGGCGGAACAAAGAAGCACGCAGAGCGAGAGACGGACGTGGGCAACAGGCTGGCCCAGAGACGATGTCTGGCAAACATGGAGGAGCTGGCCATAGAAGTCAGGAGGAGGAGGAGGAGGAGGAGGAGTAGGAAGAGGGTGGTGCAGCATTTGCCCGGCGATCAAATCCAATGGTCAGGGGTTTTGTCCTCCAACACGGCAGCATTAATCGGCATAAAGTACAATTTCTCACACCCTTTACAATTACCAATGCGATTTCAATATCCATTATTCAGCCAGGGGTTGGGGTCCTGCAGTACAAAGTGGAATGGCTACACAAAAAAAAAATATATATATATACTCATTTTAAAGGATATTTAATGAGAAAGTAATCTTAGTTATTCGGTTTTGCATTTAAAATAAAATCTTAGCTTAAATTTAACACAAATCTAATAATAAATAATAAGGTTTCTTGTTCCTATTAATTCCCAAGGATTTCTATTGTTTAATCTAGAATATTTTCTATAAAAAAATGATTTCTTTTCCAAATTATTTAAATATTTAAAATATTATTTGTTTCTCTCCATGCACTAAAGTGAACCGTCTGACAATGCAGAACGTACTTTTTTCCAAACACTGTTTGCATTATGCGGCGAACAGGACGAGGACGAGGACCAGGACCCGGACCCATTGCAGACCACACAAGGACAACAAAGACCTGGGAGTTGGAGTGCCGGTAAGGTTATTGCGCTTTTCACTTTCCCATTTATTAATGAATTTATTGGTCCGACTGCATTTGATTCGCAAATGCATTTGCACATTTATCGTGAAGCTGACAGGATTCGTTCCAAAGGGGGAGGGGAGGGGTGGCTAAATTAAATGGAAATCGCACTTGGTATGAGTTGGCGGGGGCGGCAAATTTTGCGAGGACGAGTCAAGGGTAGATCTACTCACAGCATTTATCATAGCTTTTGTTTTGGTTACATTTCAGCTGCTTTCGTTTCCAGGACGACCAACGGGTGGGTGGAGGAACAAGGACTATGTGCCTGCCCTTGGATCCTGGCAGCTGTCAACCAAAAAGTGCTGAACCTGCGTAATTAATAGTGCGGAAATTTGGTAATTCTCCGATTACAAATGTCTGTCCAAAGGAGACAAAGTTAGGAAAAATATATGAAAGATAGAAATTCAAGGAAGGGTATTTGTATTAATTTTTTAAACTTTTAATTTGGAAATATTTAAGGAAGTTAAGAAATTAAATGAAAGGGTAAGAGGGGTGTATTTTTAAATATATTTTTAAAGGCGTAGTTTCTTTAATTATTAATTTTTTTTTAACTATATTCTCAGGGCATTTTTATTTACAAATTTTAGTTCAAAATAAAATAACTTAAAGGTAATTTATTGGTTATATTAATTTAATTTACTAAAGGGATTTGTATTATTATTAACAGGCTTTATAATTATTATTTTTCATCAGAAATTTTACAAATAACATTTTTTATTTTGATATTTCAAGCCTTTTGACATTTTCCTAATAGTTCAATTACGTTTAAAAATGAATTTTAATTGATTTTATACATTTTACTCATTAAAAAATATTAATTATGTATTTGATAAAATTTATAATAAATTTATTAATGAATCACCTTAAGTAATGATGCTGAAATAATGAAAATTTCTTCGAAAACTCATCAAAAAGGACACCATTGTCCCAGAGGGTTGCGGCAGACAAAAGGCAAAAGTCAACAAACAAGCCTAATCCCTAGGAAACCTCCTGGTAAAGACTATTTCGTATGGTAAATGTTTGCTGGGTAAGCAAACAACCGGTTCTCCTTCCTGCTATGTCTCAGTTTCTCTATACAATTCTCTCCTCGATTCTCTGTTTTTCTCCCAACAACTCGCGTTGCTCATTCGCCCAGTTGTCCGCTCAGCGTTCATCCACTGCCGGCGCTCAGTTATCGCTGAGCACTCGAAGCAAACGGTTCGGTTGCGGTCACGGTTACGGTTTCGGTTTGGGCCTGGTTTATAAGTTTTAAACTCGGATACGTTTACGACTCGACGCGAATTCGATTCGACTCGATTTTAAACTGATTTTTGTGCGCTATTTCGCTTGCCATGTGAAGTGCTCGGGGCCAACGAAATTCAAATTTATCCCTGATAAAGCCTTTGAAACGAAAGATAACGATCTATATATGCATATATATATAGAAGTATGATTGTGTCAAGAACTGTGCTCTGATTAGGCAAGAAAATTGCAAGTGACCAAGCGGAGTGTTGGAGGTAAATGTGGTTCAAGATCTCCCCCACACACACCTCGCCCCCCCCTGGGAAAGATTTATTTGCCTCTAGCGGATCACCGCTGAAATAGTTATTTACATTTTTATTTATATAACGGTGGCGGTGGTGCCGTGGTGCCAGCGGTTCTGGTTTTTGAGTTCTGGGGATGCTCACGCTCTCCCCCAGCTGCCTAACCCGTTTACTGGAGTTGGCCAAGAAACTGCAGCAGCAGCAGCAGCACGCACATATAGGCAGTGCATCATCAAGTTGCTGTTCTGGCGCATCCGTGTATCTGTAAGATACACGTACTTGCCGCACACACCTTCTGACTGCCTGCTCGCCTGCCTGCCTGCCTGCTGAGTTTCCTTACCGTCTCTTTCTCGGGGCAATGTTTATTTTTGTTTGCTCGCCCAGCAAGCGGGAAAAACAAGTTTTTTTCTTTGAAACCAAAACAACAAGACAACAAAACAACAAGGAGTTAGCCACACACAACTGCGCCACAGCTCTTGGCCTGACTTTTTGCCTTGGAAAATACTCGCGGTACTCGCAGTGGAATTGTGGTGAAAAGTTCAAGTGAAGACAACTGTTGCATTCAAAATACCGAAAGATAAATATATACATTTATGCATTCGAGTGCATGAACGAAAGATGCGTTAATTAGCGAATGAGAAAAGGGTATAAGTCGTTAATCAAAAGCCGGGACACGGATTCCGAGTGTAATTAGTAAATGTCGCGACAAAATGTTTAAAAAAAACGTAAAAAAAACGTTAAAAATCGTACAACAAAATCAAGAAGAACCCATAACAAGAAATGTTCAAATGAAAGTTTATTTTTTGGCTGCAAAATAAAAACAAAGTGCGTGTGTGTGCCACATAAATAATTAACTTCAGTGCGGCATGAAAGAGTAAAACCCCAAAACAAATAATATATATATCTCTATATATATATATTGGCATTCAACAAGTGTTTGCCATATGTCCACTCATTTTCCTCGTGTTTGTGTTTCTGTGTTTTTTTCTTGTGCAGTCTCAGTCAGAGTCCCCACTTCCCCTCGTAGCATTCCCAGTCCCCACTGCAAAACTGCAAAACTTCCCCCGATAACACCGAGTTCTCTGAATCATTCCGTATATCTCGCAGAGAGCAAAAATACAAGGAGCATCGATCGAGATCAGACCACACCCGCCATCAGGATGGGTTTCTCATCCGCCCTGCAAAGCCGGGCCGCCCACGAGGCGCTGATTGTACGCCAGGATGCCGAGCTGCGACTTATGGAGAACATGAAGCGATCCATTCAAATGAAGGCCAAATGCGACAAGGAGTACGCCATCGGTCTGACAGCTGTGGCCCAGCAGGGCCTAAAGATCGATCGGGCTGACGAAATGCAAGGTAAGACAAGAGACATTTCCTCCTCACGAGCCCAACGATAAGATAAGAGACATTCAATATTATTTGTTTAATGATAGACCTAAAAGTGCACTGGCCTCGGTAGAGGGTCTATATACAAGGCAGACCCTTTAATTTTATTTTTCTTACCAGAAACTATGATTTTTGTAGATGTTTTCTTAATATAATTTTAGCTAAATTTCAAACAGATGTGCAAACATATAAATTGCATTAACATATGGCCCTAATAAATAAAGAAAATAGCTTTGAACCAGCCTGACCTTTGTGGGCATTACTCATTCAATTCGCTGGGTGGTCCAAGCGGGTCCAACAAGCGGGTTACAGCATCGCCTGGCCTACCATATCCATTAGTCAGGGTAAATGTCCGGCACTTATAGTCGTGGCTGTGATAAGCCCAGTGTTAATACCCTCTGGTGGCGTCAACAGAATCGGATAAGGGAGCAGCATCCCGTTGGAAATCTTCGGCTCTTGCCAAGACAGCAAGGCAGCAGCAGGTCTTTTGGGGGTGTGAATTTTGGCAGGCTGCAGAATGGAGACATGAAGACGGAAACTGACCAGGCAATCGCGTGACTTGATCGCATTTCCAAGTGAATAATACGCATAGGGCACTATTTCAAACGTTTCGAGATAATCGCCAGACAAGCAAATCGTTTTCAACTACCGTGCTCTGTGTGGCATCATCATCATCATCATCATCATCCGTTCGCTGGACAGGACTTCTCGTTCCGCCTCGAGTTGGGGTAATTGCCTGCACTGCCAGATAAAAGCTTGAATTAAATAAAGAACTTCCCTGGCTTTACAGGTTTTTACTGTAACTGCAATGAGCCCTAGTCTTTACCTTTTAGACCTCCAATTATAGGTAATAACAGGTCCCAAATGGACAACCAATATCCTCAAATCGTTTGGTTTTCCTTTAACTATATACATTTTTTTTCGTGTGCATCTCGCAGATACACGTATCCACGGCTACTTGCCAGCTGAGCTCATCAAAGTGTCGACAAAGTGCAGCTGTCTCGGATTCCGGTGCTGGGAGCTCCCGCTCCCCCATTCTTTTCTAGGCGAATGCGAATGTGCTTGCGAAATTGCTATAATTTCCAGTCAGTGTCAGTTTTTGGCTTGGGAAATGTTTTCCTCGCTGTTTACATGGTCCAAACAAATGTATCCGCACGCACACCGGCAAAGCGGCTAACAAAGGCGAAGCCAAGTGATTTAGTTTGGGCCATTTGATAGTCAAACTACAGCCACTGCAACCGCCTCTCACCTTGACCGTGAACTTGAACAGAGTTTCCTATGGCCAAAAACAGACGTGGGTATTACACTTGCTCAGCACAGAAAATATATATACATTTGAAATCGTTGGGAATATGCTTTGCGTCATATTAGCGTAAATCTGGCTTAAGACCAATGATTCACTGGCCTGGCTTTTGAGTGCACTTTTCCCCAACTGTTGAGCGGGGATAATCGTGATAGTGATTCATAAGTCTGGGCTAAATTGTAGATTAGCTGCGGTTTTTTTTTGCGGTAATTAAGGCTGTACCTAATAAAGATATTTTGTAGGTGTTTACTTTATATAAACAAAAGATGTAATTGTATTATAATCTTAAAAGAAGTCGGGCAAATCTCTGGCAAATAAATGGTATTATGATGTTCACGAAGAGATAAGAGATAGGCAAGTGGATTGTAAGTTGTGTTCTTTGGACTATACACAATTCTATTCGGTTTTTGTTTTTTAACAATTTGTAGAGATTTAAAGAAAAGTTATTATATTTTAAAGTAAATAGAATATTTAATACAGTTTTATTTAAGGTATTTATTATAAATAAATCTGAAAAGAAGCCATAGGAACCTTTCACTTACAAACCTAGATTCCTATTATATTTTCTTTACAACTTTAGTATAAATATATCATGATAATAAATATAATTAAATACAAATTGAAACATATCTTATTTCCCCTTTGCAGGCAGCCTGATCACCAAATCCTGGCGATCCTTCATGGATGAGCTGGACCAGCAGGCAAAACAATTCAAATTTAATGCCGAGCAGCTGGAAGTCGTTTGCGACAAGCTGACACATCTTTCACAGGACAAGCGGAAGGCAAGGAAAGCCTACCAGGAGGAGCATGCCAAGATCGCGGCTCGCCTGAATCATGTGAGTGTGTGGCAGGCAACACCCTAAATCCCCCCTTTAAATATTTTTTATTAAATCGAACAATCATGGACGCACCCAAAACAAAAGACAAATGAATTAACAAAAGGGGGGAGGCACTGAGAAAAAAATGGGTTGATAATAGGAGAACGATTATGTAGAGATTTTTAATCAGCAATTCCAAAAGATATTCGTTTGTTAAGGCAATAAATTCATGACTTTATAAGTGAAGAGTAAATAAAATAAACATATTAATCATATAAAGTATAGATCATTTGCACCTTAAAAAATTAAATTAATCATTTAATAAAACCCATTCCACTTTTTACTATTTCTTTATCTAAGAAAGCTACATATTTATTTATGATTGAAAAATAAAAAAATGCTTGTAGTAAATTCTCTTTTAAAAACCTAGCAAATATATTAGATAATTCTCAGAGTGTATAAATACATTTATTTATGATTACAATTGAGGAGTCAGTCAGCCACAATAACAATCATTATACATAACTCGAAGCTTCGCCCACAGCCTTCATCATCGTCGTCTTTTGTTGTTTGTTGCCGCCTGCCTATTGTCCGATATTCTTATTTATCAAGTATTTGAGTAATCAAAATAAATAATATTAAGCATATTTTCTGCGGAAAAGAAGAAACAACTCTGGGGCATATTTAAGCAGCTTAAGAGAGTCGTGTAAACACTCGCAAAAAAAAATAAATTTCGGAGAAAAAAGAAGAACATGGACTGGCTTTGTTGCCCGACGGTGTACTAAATCAATAGAAGTGTTTATTTATGAGCCGTGTCGTGCGGCAACAAGTTTATTAACCCAGCGGGCAGAAAATATTAGGAAAAAATCGAAAACAGCTCTCGGGAGATAGAGAGAGCCACACGGGCATGGCGAAGGGTCAATAGCTGAATTTTGTGAATATTCACGGGTGCTGACAGCAAATTAGCATTTGGACAGCCACAAATAGCCGTGGCGGAACTTCAGTCAAGTACGAAAAGGTTTAGCTGCTGTTTTGTTATATTTATTTATGTATGTATATGTATGAAAAATGTTGGCTTTTAGGAGGAGCGTTCTGGCCATATGCGACAAATGGCTAAAATGGCTGACGGTGACCCCAAAAAAAGGAGATTGTATTGTGATGATTTTGGCACAGAATGCCTGGGCTACTGTTTTATATCTACATACATGTCTTCCTGTGGCCTTTGTCAAAACCAAAACAAAAGCCATTGCTCTGCTCCACCAGCTTACTTTAGTATTATTTATTTATTTATTTACCAAGATATCCATCTATTTTTCGCTGCAAACGAGACTGAGTCTTTTTGCGCCGCAGTTTCGCACAATTTCAAATTTAAAATGCCAATCAAAATTTCAGCAAATCGTCGATGATTCGCTCTCTCTCTCCCGCATCGTTAAACAATGTCTAATGCCCGAAATTGTTTATTGCAGTTCAAAGTTTAATGGGTTTGATGAAATATTCGGCGAACCATTCAGCGATTTATTTGCAACAACAATTGTGTATAATCAAAAAATAAATAACTAAGTAAGAAGTAAGAAGGCCCAACAAAAACTGGCAAACAGCACATGCTCCAAACTTGCGCCAAACTCGAGTCAATTGACAACAATTTAGCAAAATAGCAATAAAAATTACAAAGCCATGCAGACAGCAGCAAAAAAAAAAAGCGAAAAGAAACTAAACGAAATTCTGGGTAAAAATGGCTCCAAGTGGAAGATGAGTAGAGCTTTGCCTTTGGCTCTGACTTGAATCCGTTCGAGCAGCCAAGAGCCACAAGAAATGCACTCAGAAAATGTATAGGTTTTTATTAAATAATAAATTTGATAAAAAATAATATTAAAAAATATCTTCTTCTTAGTTAAATACTTAATTAAAAGCAGTGAGAATTTTAATAGAATATTTTCTACTTGCTTATAAAATGGGAATTGCAGAAAATATCAAAATATAGATACTTAAGCTTTTTTAAATCTTTTATTATTTTTATTATGGTTGACAATAAATGTTAAAAATAATTATATTTTTTTTTTATTTTTTACAAGTGTTTTCTTGTGGCACCCCTGTTTTTTCTTGCTCCAACTTCTAGTTTTCCTCCGTCTCTTTGGCTTTTCTTTATTGGACTTTGACTCTGTAATATTTGCGCAATGGATTGAACGGAGCAACAGCAACAAAACCTGAGTTATTGTCCAAAGAGCGGGTACAAGAAGTCATCGGGGAATTGTTGCTGTGTTTGTTGTTGATTTAATAAGTGTCTAGAAATGGGTCGTCGAGTCGGTTAGTAGGCACTCGTGTGTGCGAGAGCAGACCAAAAGCATCAGATGTCCGAGCATTGGAATCGGTTCTATATGGTGTTGATGGATTGAATTGCAATACAGTGTTGATGGATTGGCATTAGATTATTATTATTGGGAGCAGGCAAACAATTCAGACGTTTTAAGAGAGTGAAGAAAATTGATTAACAAAACGTTAGGTGGGTTGGATGGATTTAAGGAGGTTAAGCGAAGGCTATTATTATTAAATAATAATACAATAATAATAAATAAATAATATTAATTCTTTAAACAGAATAATTACAAAATAAATTATCATAGTCTCTAAAAAGAGATATTTATTTATTTCAAAAGCATTTCAAAATGTGCTTTACAGTTTGCTCAATGAATTTGCTTTTTAAAACAATTAAGTTTTTCCCTAACTAGTTTTTTAATTCAGACCTTTGGAAGTCAAGCAATAATAATTCTCTCTCGTCAAGAATAAATTAAAGAATTAATATCTCTATACAAAGGTCTTTAATCTTTACTAAGTTAATTTCCATTTATCAATAAATTAATGTCAAATTAATGTCAACTTCCCTTATTACCTCTGGGTTTTCTCATACACTTTAAAAGTATTTAGTTTAAACTATCAAGTGCGCAGCTATAAATTCTTAATTGCTGCCATAAATATTGTAAAATGGCAATAGTTTGCAATTCAAGGAAACGTGCCATTACTTAATGAGTTTATATACGAGTAGAGAAACTCTTGGAAATCCAATCACTTAGGCCAAACTGTCACCCAAAAATATTTAACAAGATATTTTGACTAACTGCGTTGTTTGGTTATTAATTGAAGGCACTTAAGGGCATCATATATATACCATATTTACATATATGTATAGATATTTCCTTCTTAATGCTAATGGATTTGGAATTGGCTTTAATGTATCTCTTCTGTATCTTTTGTGCGCTGCACACACACAACCCGCCCCCGCAGAAAAACGCATTAGGGTTCCACTTCCGGGTGGGTTTTCCAACGATTTTCCACCATGTGCTGACTGCTTTGCTGGGGCTTCGCATATTTCTCGCTTTGCTAGACCGCAGAATATGGGCCCAAGTCTGGTTCTGCAGCCTGAGATAGATTTCCATTTCCAGCGGCTGGCATTGAAACTACTGCGGCGGCGAAACGCTCTCGTATTAATTACAATAAGTTCAATTCAAGTGTAGTATCTTTATGGCGGGCATACACACTGCGGCGTCAACAATCGGTCGTCTGTCTGCTACGTCTCTTTCTCTGGCATTTCAGATAAGCCGATAAGATATGGGGGGAAACACGGGAATGCTGTACTGCGATCGCAGTGCAAATGTATCTATCAAATGCACATGGCCCGCCCTATAGCAGCGCACTTGAAGATACTTAACAGAGGGCCAATCGCTCGCTTGGAATTCCCCATTAAAATTATACAAATCGTATGCGGGAGACGGCGCCAAAGTTATTTTTTAACCACCACCACCATCACCCTCTATTATCCCCCAATGTCTTACCCCATTTCACCCCGAGAACAGGCGTCCCTTCACTTGACTCAATTGGTTCTACACAAAAGCCTTTCGGACAGGCAGACATTTAATTGAGCTGCATTGACCTGTGCCCGGAGTTCTCAAGTGTCTACAAAGTTTTTACCCCAATGCATAATTGCCACACGCCCAGGGATGGATGGATAATATAGAAAACACTGAGCAATATTTTATATTTTTTAATTTAAATTACTTTTTGGATAGTCTTTTTAATTTAAAAGTAAAACAAAGCAAAACTTAAAACGAAGTGCACTAGAAAATGTTGCTAAGCAAATGTAGCTAGGCATATGTTGCTAAACGAATGTTGTTATGCATATGCGACTAGCCACATGTTGAGCAACAACCATTGTGGCTTGTCAACATGTAGCTGAAGCACAGGCTTAGCATAAACACAAACTTTAAAGTTAAATAACTCCCTTGCTTATTAACCAAATTTTCAAATATTATATATCTTTTTATTTATAAATAAATCTATATTTTAATAAACTTATTTTCGTTTTTTTCCCTGTGCTTGACTTCCCAAAAGTTAATGCAAAACCAAACTTGTGTGAACTGTCTTTTGGGGTAATCTCGACCGACTGAAACAATGCGATACGGTTGAGACTAACATGTGGCAGCTCTGGGAAACAGTTCCGCCTGGCAAAAGATAAATTGGTTCCCCACGAACTGAGCCAAGTACAGGGTCAGAAGTGCGTTTCGTACCATAAATTGTCGACGTCTTGATCCCTAAATGCTAAGCACATAAAATGCCAAAACAACTTAACTGTTGGCTGTCTGCGTGGGGCTTTCCAGCGGGGGCCAAAAGGGAGTTGTAACTACAAAGTTTCTTGACATTGCGACAAAAGCTGCACAAATTGCAGGCAAGACACTCGCACACCATGTGTGTTTTGGCAACTTGTAGATACTTTTGTATCTGTTTATCTGCTAGTCACAGCCATAAGTTGCCCAAGTCCAGTGATTTCCCAAGTTGTGCAGCTGCGGCCTGCACACGCACACAGTCCCCCAAAAATATAGCTGATATTTGTTGACAACAAACATGCGGCGAAGTTTGTTTTTCCTCATTTTCAGTTTATTTCATTTTAGAAGGGGCGGCATTGGATAACGATTACTTTTTGGGGGTAACTCCAACGGAATTGTAAAAACGAAACTTGCGGCGTCATGGCGTGCGTCTGGCGTCAATCGCCCGGGGTTGGTTTCCCAACTGCCCTGAAGCTTATAGTATGGGACAACATTCAACATTTTCCCCACAATCCTGGGGGGTGGCTACCATACATAATTGCCACATAATGGCCAAGACTGCGGCGCCACTTGGAGCTTCGGCACTGGCAAGTTCCGGCTGCAGTTCTCCGACTCCAAATCCGTCTCTGACTCATCTGCCCCTCGTGCAGGCGGCAACTTTCGATTTTGGCCAGCGTTTCTGCTGTTTGCGGAACTATTAACCCGCCATCCAGCCGCATCGACGACCATTGTCTGGGCGACATAAGTGCAGTGGTTGTGCGGGTGCACTGGAAGAAATAATACTACAAGGATAAACTCTAAAATTGTTAATAAAATCTATGAATATATTTCAAGAAAACGAGCATTTTTCAAGTAAGCAAAAATGGAATAATAATTTAAAGCTTAATAAAATTGCGTTAAATAAGTCTTTCATTAACTGTATTGTTTATATGATTGGCTTAATTATATTAATATAAAATAAATTTGTTAATACTAATTACATCCTGATGGCATTTATCTTAGTTTTATATCAGAAATAAATCGTATAACTAAATTTATTGTTTAATTTTTCCCTCTGTGTCTGCAAAAAAGACGTGTTTGCCAAACTAAAAGTCTCAGCGACCCTGATGATGATGATTGCTTCCGTCAAACAGTGACATTTTCCACGTGACGTAGCTTTTCCATCCGCCAAATGCACTTGGAGCCATTTGGGCTTGGGTGAAATCCGTCTGCAAAGTCTTTGTCTGCTGGAAAAACCCATTATCTTTCGCGGCAGCATCAAAATAATAACGTTATAAATAAAGCAGCGGAAATATATAACCTTGAGTTCCTATAAATTTCCTTTTGAAATAAATATAGTTCTTATTTATGTTTATTATAGTTGCCATTAGTTTATTTTAATCACATTATTAAAAGTATGCAAAATCAAATTAAAATATTTTTGCTCGGCATTTCGCTATCTCGTTTTTCATTTTCTGATTTATATGCCTCGTTATTGGATTTCATCTCAATTCATTCGCATTTCACATAGCTTTTAATTCGCTTTTTTTGTTTGCCTTCGAAAATATATCATCAATTATGTTTGTTGATTCCCCTAGCTGAATTTCAATGCTTTTGTAGTTTTTCTTGTCTTGTTTATGGGCGCAAAGGTGCGGTATCTCCATTACTTTTTCCTAGGGAGAGTCGCCCCTGGGTCTGGTACCCACACCCACGCCTTCATTTGATCCAAACAGCCAGAGACCGCCAAATTGTTTACGAAAAAAACCCAACAGAATACATGTTTATTTATAAACAAAAAAAATGTATATCTTGCTTGCTAAATGACGACAAATTATAGCTATTTCATTGCTGCTAATTTTCTAAAGAAATGATATACACACAAACATTGCAAAGGGGGGATTACACTTTTGCCCCCAAAAAAAAAATATAACAAAACCTCTAACCCCGCACGTGTCGTTCGTTTGCATTTTAATTTTGGGGAAGTCCGATTTTGCGGTGGCAAATTGAGTTAAGCCTGTTGTCCGTTCCGACCGCAAAAGTAAAGGGCAGAGTTTGTTGGAAGCCGAGGGTTGGCTGACAGGACAGCAGGCAGACTGCAATGTCAAGGATCAGTAGGGCTGACGGGCTGCCAAGTGAATGGCGGCAGGCTGACAGGACAGCAGCTAGATGAGTTCCGTTCCGGACGCCCACAATGCATAAAAGGCAGTCCTCTAGGTCCACATGCAAAGTGTCCTCCTGGCTGAAAATTCTAATAATGCCAAAAATGTCAACGAGCTGCAGTGGCAGTGGGAGAAAATTGGGGAAATAAGGCTTTAAAAATATTAAAGAAACATTAATTATTTATTTTATTTTTAGTTAGAGGGTTTATTAGACGGAAAATAATGGAGAAATTCAAACTTAGAGTACATCTTTGTATAATATCCGAAATATATTCTAAGCTATGAACTTTCCCCCTCTTATTTTCACAACAGAATCTTCATTTAAACTTTAAAAATTCACCAAAAAACTAATAGTTTTCGCCCTGTTATTCCCATTAGCTTTAATATAATTTACAAACTCCGCCAATATTGTTTCCAATTTTCCAACTTCTGTTCTCCGGACAGGACACATCCTCCCACATCCTCTGTTCTGCCTGTAAAGCTTAACCAAGTGCCAACAAATTTCGCTCGTGTCATGTGGCCCGTGTCCATGTTTGCCATGTCCATGGTTTGCAGCCTGGCCCCTTAACTCTTTGCCTTTTGGCTTGTTGGCCCAGACACGAATGTCGGCAGAGGCCCAGACACAGGGCCAGCCAGACTTGTGGCAACATTTGGCTAGGGAAAAATTTCATTTATGGTTATGCGGTGGATGTTGCATTGAAAATCATTTCGGCAGAGATTCAAGTCGCTGGACCGATTTTGATTAAACTAATGGTGACCATAAATCAATGCCACACACACCACCGATGGCGACCGATGGCGGCAACTTTAATCAAATTTAATGTAGGTGGCATCCAATAAAAAAAAAAGGTGTCACCGCCAGCAATTAAATTGGCGCAACCCGTAATTATGGGAATTTTATGCCGCACTAGTAGACGCCACTACTAGACCTAATGGGCAAAGTTAGGCCAGACATGGAAGGGAATGGGGTTCTGTCTGCCGCGGAATCGGCATAGGATAATGGCAGCGTCGTCGCCATTAACAAAACGCATTATTGTTTGCAAAAATTCCCAGTTTGACTGCGGGGGAAAAGCAATTTTGCGGAACGTTCTGTCGGCAATCAACGAGAAACTCCAACAGACACGCCTCCCCCAAGGAAACGTCGCCGTCATTTTCCTTGGAAACGCATTCAGATTTTTTCACGTCCCTTTTTCTGTGGATCCTCCCCAAACATGGACATGCCTCAAGTTTTGTCTTCTTCTCGTCCTCCCCTCGCTAATTTGCAGTTCCTTGGTAATATTTTTTGGCTTTTTACGATGCCGCGTAGAACGTTGTTGACTGTTTGTTGAATGTTTAAAGCTAAAAGCAGCCCAGCGGCGCTTTGCTTTGCACTTGCCATGCCATGCCTTGCCTTGCCTCGCTCATTGCTCATACGCAGCGTTGGCTGTAGGAGAATTTTCCTCCTGCTCTGTCGGCAAATAGAATGTGGCGAAGAGAATATAGTGGAAAATTGAAAATCAACGAGAGATAAAGGCTGACGTTGGTGATGGTGACGAGGGGGGAGGGGGCGGGTCTGGCCGTGTTTACTGTGTCTGCGTTAATTCGGTTTTGCTAATTTGGAATGGCGCCAAATTGAAAATAAAAACTTTGCAAGCTCAGAAGAATCCACCTCATGGCTGGGGATGCTGGCTACAGTAAAGAATCGATAATATGGCTAATTGAAATTTATTTTCCAAGGCGGGGAAAGCTAGTAAAAATGGGGTTTAAGAATGAAGAGAGCTAAGGGACAACAAATTGTAACGAAAATTATTTAAAATATCTTTTAAACCGAGATTTTATGAATTATATTGAACAAATTTAAATACACTTTATATAATTTTTCCATATATAAATATTTTAAAAAAGCATGTAAAATATTTTAATACATTTTTATGGAGTGTTAAGCACTTAAACTTTATTTTGCAAACTAAATTTTAACAAAGGAATAACAATAACTTCTTCCTTCAATTTTAAACAATTTTTTTTATTATATCAATATTTCTTATCTAAAATATGATCCCTGTTCCACGTACTAAATCATATTGTGATATTAGCAACAAATACTGCCAAATTTTAAATGATTCTTTGTGTGTCTCTATGATCTACTTCTATATCAAATAAAATGTTTTCTTTTTCTTGTTTTCCCCCAAATTTTCTTTTTACTTTCCGTCATTCGGAAAATTTGCTTGTTCTGGTTCTAAATTTCTCGCCAAAAGTGAAATTTATGTTCTCAGTTCCGTGGCTAATTTATGCTGCACAAATATTGTTCTGAAATTGCTGGGGAAACTACATATATATAAATAGTATTGTTTGTCATTAAAAATAGGAAATTACGTAGCCGCCGCGTGTGCCGCCAAAAAGTGATATTTTTCGTTAATAAATGCAATGGGGGGAAAATGCGACAGCTGCAACTAGAAAATTAATAGGAGCGCAATTGTGTTTGAATTTTCTCTCACAAATAATGAAAACGCGAAAAGATTTTATAGCTGCCTACTAAAAATATAAATGGCGCAGTGCAGCAGAGCAGAGCAGCGAAGAGACGCCAACTTGGTCCCAGTGACTCAGTCAGTCGGCAATATCCAAATTTGCAAAAAGGGAATCGCATCGAACCGCAGAATATCCGCCAAGGCACTTTCATCAGCCATCAGCCAGGGGAAGCCGCAGAAGTGTGGGCACAGGTCATGTCAACTGGCGGCGTGTGCTGATGAGGTAAGGTCTTGGGTCTCAGGTCTCAGGTCTCAGCTCTCACCTCAGCACCACCTGTACCCCATTGAATCAATCGATTTCCTTTCGAAAAATCACCTTGAAAGCGCCGCTCTCGGCGAAGGGGCAAGGGCTTGGAACAAAAGGACAACGAAATGGTCTTGTTTGCGCTCATTAAAATGTACTTGAACAGCCAGCCAAGTGTTGATGTTGACGCAATCGAAAGATGTTAGCGGGGGGTATTTCAAAAAACGGGAAGATACACTTTTAAAAAAATTATAAAAAATATTTAAGCAAGCTGACATTTTAGAAAAAGGTTTTTTTTAGTATTTATGCATTTGCTAAGGAGTTAAAATATTGGTCTTTAAAATTTGCAATATAGTCAGGGAGAAAGTAGAACTACTTTAAAGAAAGTCGATTTAGACATTGTATATTATAAAAATACAACAAAAAATCGGAAAATAGTGACAAATATTTAACATATATACATATCTCTAACGTACATTTATTTCTGGTTATTTTTTTGGCTGTAATAAATTTTCTAAAATGAAAAATTGAGTTTATTTATTGTACTGCAAAAATAATTTGCTAAAAAAATATATTTCTTCTAATTTCTACATCTATTTATATTATATTTCTATTTATATTCAATTCTATTTTTGTATAAGCTTAAAATAGCCTACAAATTATCTTCGAGTGCTTTGGGCTGGAAACCCCATGGGGTCGAAGGTAACACAAAATGCAACGAAGACTGAAAATGACAGGCAAGCGAAAAAAACTGCATAAAGGCCAAATCATTTTGAGCTCGAGGGTTGCTTCTAAAATTCCCCCAAATATAAACTAAACCAAATAAACTGCAATTGGGGTCAATGGAGCATACATTTGTACATATAATGGCCAAGATCCGAAAATTTTACAACTTGTTAATTGATGGATGGGCTCATTCACGAATTGAAAGTGCGAAAGTTACGTGAGAGACCGAAAATATGATGAAACATGAGAAAAGTGAGTCAACTCGAAACGTTTCAAAAAAATATCTGGAACGGAAAGAGTGTAAAAAAATAAATTCTAAGTCAAAGAAAGACAAACAATAAAGAAAAAAAGAAAGCTAATGAAGGTCATTAGAAATAGGCTTTAAGGTGACATTTTTGGTAAGAAACAAAATAGGTAAATTGAGGAATTATAACTAGGTTTTTCTTTTACAGAAAAATTAAGAGAAAAAAGAAAATTAGTATACCAAATCAAGACTAAAAAATAGCTATAGATCACCCAGTTTATTTATTAATATTTCTTTAATAAATGTTTAACATTATTATATATTTTTTAAATATTTCCAGTACTCCATAATATATATTAAAATACATATATTTAATAATAAACACATGTTTCTCTTTATCATACACATGTTTTTATTTTTTCAACCAATTACCTGCTAAGGTAATTACAAATTATCCGCCAGTAGTCCAATTCCAATATTAATAACCATTTTTCTGGCTATTTACCACCGCACCCCGATAATTATTTGTTTTGCGATTACTTTTGGTAATTAAAATTGAGGACAAAACACAAAGGGAAACAGGGAAAGGTGGTGGCCAAGCGGCAAACGACATTGAACTCGGTCCGAAAGCAAACTTGGAGCCACACTTTTGGCCCACCCTTTTTCAATTTTTGGTCAAGGCGAGTGTTTGAACTGGAGGAAGCGGGGCTCAAAATCGAGCACTACAAGAGATACATAGATATAAAGATACAAAATAGTGACAAAGTGCCACTAGAAACCAAACTGAACTACTGTACAGCCGGCCACACACAACGAGATTGCGATTATTTATGGCAAAAAAAAAGGAAGGAGGTACAAAAAAGCGGGCTGTGTCAATGGCCAACAAAGACGGCCACCAGTGAAGCAGGGAAACGTGCCAGAAAAATATTAAGCAATAATAACAACAAAAATTAGCAGTTTCCAGTAAGGTCAACCCAACAAAACAGAAATGGGTTTTTGCACTTCTCTGGGGGGTATTCCTGGGTATCTTCCGAAAGGGGGTTTTCCATGCACCAGATTTTTGGCGACCGACGTCGGCAAGTGATGTTGATTGTCAGCTGAACTTGTTTCGCTTGCGGATTTACCATTGAGCCACTGAGACACTGTGGCCACTGGCACATCCAGATCCGCATCCGTGTCAGCGTCAGCGTGTCGGGACGAGCAGAAAGTGGAGCAGAAAACCTGAACAAAAAAATAACACACAAGTTGAGAAATAAAACTAACATAAAGAAGTCCATAAGCAAGACCAAGTCCAAGTCCGGTGTTGCGTTTATTTCTGGTTCTCTCGGCATCTTGCATCTTGTATCGCGTCGCGTCTCAGCATTCGCAAATACTTAATTGAAGAGATTTGGAGTCAATTATTGCGAAAGAGAAATTCTTAAGCGAAAACTTTCGAGCGTGAAAGTCGACTTTGTCTAATTTGCGCTGGAAAGCCGACAAGAGCCGCCAAGAAAATATATAAAAAACACTCGAACAAGCCCCGTCTGTGATTATGATTTGATGTGCATTTTGGCATTGCATTAACATTAATAGTTGGAAAATTGCTTCGCTAAATGGGAACACGCCCACCGACAGCAGCCCCATGAAAGCAATCACATAATTGCCATCTAAATGAAGTAAATAGCAAAAGTAAAGACAAATCAGTGTATCAATGCGGCTCCTAATTGCCAATTTACGTAATGAGGCTTTGATTATCAGGTAATTACAGCGAGAAGTGGAGCAGTACGTAAGAAAGCCCGATGACGTTGAAGCGATAGATATGACTATATGATATATATATGTATATAAAAGTATATATAATGCAGCAGTGGCTTGGTTCAGGCATTTGTATTTATTTCCGATAAACCGGTTAATGCGCACTTGCCTCGAAAAGGTTCTTTCGCCACTTAGCCTCTTAGTATATTTCCACTTAGTATATTCAAAAGAATTCATTATACCCTATACTAAGGGGTATTATAAAGGGGTTAAGAGCTTAGTGGTGATATGAAGAAAAGCTAAGTGTATAAACTGATTGATTTTTAAGATACTTTTTATACTTTTAAAGGGAAATATGGCTAAGAAACCTGTTCTCTCATTTAGTTCAATCTTATAAACGTTGTGCTTTTATTATAATATTGTTTTTTGAGTAAGAATATATTTAATATCTAAATTCCAAAATTTTTAGATTTATAGAAATTTACTAATCAAGGCTTGGCTGAAATTATTGATAAATCGAAACTGAATCGAAATCGAATCGAAAAACAGCGAAAAAATTAAATTCAATGGGAAAAACTAACATATAAATTCAATATTATTGTTATATTTCGACAATAATGATATTTTTACGTTAAATGAGATTATTTTTGGATGTTTAAAAGTTTTTTTATGAAAGAAGAACGAACTTTTTGATATGCTCTTGAGCTTGCTATAATTTTATATAGTTTATCTACTTTTCCTCTTGATATACATGCCTAATAATAACTATAAATCAAAATTTATACCCAAATTATTGAAAAATATCCTAAAATATAAAAGGTTCTAAAGGTTTTTTTTAAGCCATAAGAGTATCACAACTTCACCTTTTATAACTTGACCCATTCGCTTTAATTTACGCTGAAAGTAATCACAAGAACGACACAAAGTTGATCGCCCTCGCTCTGGCTGGTACGAGAAATGCCAAAAACAATAACGAAGCTGGCCAAAAAAAGTCAGCGAGCCAGCGAGCGCTCTTAACAAGGCCATAAACAATTAAAAGAAGTGACAGACTTTGTATGACAATAAATACTAGAAGCATCTGAGACAGACACAGAGACGAAGCCTCACGTATGTATGGTAGTTGCTGCTGTGATTTTTATCTCGTGTGTGAATTTTTTATTTTGCCCTCGGTTCTGCTCTATGTTTTCTAGACTCGCTTTTTGCCAATCTCTTTTCCGCGAAATTAACTTGAATGTTGATCTCTGACGGAAAAAAAACCAAAACCCAACAAAAAACAGGAAAACAGCAAAGAAAAAATCTCCGTGACGATGGTGGCGCTTGTTTTGTTTGAACTTTCCCATATATCTATATCTATATATATTATATGGCCATTCCCCAGTTTGGTCTTGACCAATTTGGCTAATGATTCCGGCTCAGAAGTTACGTTTATTGAATACTAATTTGGCTTACTTGAAACCAGAGCAGTGCCAAAGATCGTTCAAGTGTTAACAACGCTTCGTCGTGTCTGGTAGTCACACCAAATAAAAACTTAAGAAGAAATCTCCTGTTAGAAAACCATAAATCCCTAACTCAAGACCCTGTGTCTCATATTGCACGAGTTCTAATTGGAGCTGCGGCTTAGCCAGGCGCAATAAAAATTAAGTTGCCGTCTCGAACGGAGAGCGTTAAAAAGGTTTTCTAACACGCCAGGCAACGAACTGTCTGCTAACCCTTTTTTTTGTTTTATTTTGTCTCTTTTTTTTTGCCTGCCGACTGGCTGCGCCTTTATCTCATTATAATCTACGCGCATGTGCGGCACATTCGTATCTTTTCAGTCAATTTCAAGTACACTCTGCCCTCTGCCCAGATGCAGGCCGCCGAGACGGTTCGAGCTGGCTGGAAGTTGAACAAACAACCAAGAGGGGCAATGGTACAGGTAGAGAAAAATTTGGGTAGAGATAGGGGTAATATTTCAAGAAATGGATATTAAAAAAGGTCTTGGAAGAAGAGCCGAGATGTTGCCACAGATTATGATCCTTTTTATAGGCAAAAATCTAGTTTAAATCAATTTATATCAAAGATAGTCTACAGATACCATTATTTAATAAAGATTTTAATTTTAAATAAAGATTATAGAACATAGATAGATTATAAATGTCCTTTAGATGCTATAAAATATTTACTAAAATTCGGAATAAGTTGTGGTATTTCCTGAGTCCTTAAACAAAGCTCTTCCAAGACTCTTATTAAACTCTTAACTTCATATTATGTTCAATAATTTGATTAAAACTTTTTATAAAAATTTAAAATCTTCTTTATTATTATATGTATATCCTTTTTGTTTTTAAGACTTCTTTAATCCCCATAATTTCTCTTACTGGATTTACCCGGAATAGGGGGAGAAACGTAGTCAACGGCAAACAAGCGCAGACAACGTTTGTCGGTCAAAATCAAAATCAGCCCCAGCCTTTGTTCCTTTAATTCCAAGAATCGTGGACCAGTTATGAAACAAGTCTGCAACATGCACACCAAGAGGGGCTGGGACTGCGGCTGCCCAGTCGGCGAGGTGAGGAGAAAACAATAAAGAACCCAACCCGAGGGCTAAACGTATTGGGCCCGAATCTGGGCTTCGCCTCGGAATAGGGATAGGGATGGGGATTGGGATGGGGAATGGGGACGGTACCCAGAGCTCCGACTCCAACTCCAACTCCGTCTCGTTAGCTGCGCCTGCGCCTCGCCAGAAAATACTTTATGGATCGAAGACAGAGTCGAGTCGGGGCTTTTGTACCTGCCACTTGGCTCCGGGCACAGGCGGCAGCGCTGCAACTGCAACTTAATTTCTTGGCCGGGCGCAGCGGTGCGGTGTGCTTGCTGCAAGTACTTCATCATGTTTCGGGGGAGCAGTAAAAATAAATTAACAAAAGCCAGTCGTCAACCTGGGCCCCGTCTTGGCCACTTTCCGACTGGTCTAGCTGCTGCTGCTGCTGCTGCCCAATGTGCGACGTAATAACCTGGCCCAAGAGAGAGCCGTGCGAACTGCTGCTCCCTTGACATCAAAAGCGCAGCTGGGCCCGGTTGTGGATCAAGTTCAGGCTTTGGCTAAGACTTTGACTACAGCGAAAAGCTGGTAAATTGTTTTACAAACTGAAAAAAGGGAAATGGAAAATTGTTATTAGTACTTACTTTATTCTATAAGGAATATTCAGAGGTTTTGTAATGGAAAAGTTAAGGAAATTGGGTTTAGGTGTTTGGTTATAAATTCATTTAAATTGTAAAAAGTTAAATTACTTCTTGTTGTAACTTATTTATATAATTAAGGATTATTTTAAATGCTTCATAATAAAAAATAAACTTTTATGCAATAAAACTTAACAAAAATACCCGTAGGAGTCTATTTAAATTAATTTAAATAGTTTATACTCAAAAAAGTAGTCTCTGGTTAACTACAGTTTTTTTTTCTTATATTATTAAATATTTATTTTTGTTACTTCTTTAAATATTTATCAATTTTAAACAAGGAAAAAATAATGCTACCTTTAATATATTTCAATTATTTAATTCAATCACTGATCAGTAATACAATTTCTTCTGTCTTAGCCAGGGTATTCCTCTAGTTCTTACAATTTATTTAGTGAACTGCTCGGCTTTTAAAATTTATTCCTGTTCCCTGAAACGATCTGCGAGATTGGCTGCAGGATTTCGCACGGCCCAGTCTGCGACTGTGTGTGTGTATTTCTGTGTCTTTATGTATCCCTCCGCATGCAAAACAAGTTGCAAGCGACACGTAGGTGGCTTTAGATATTGAAAAGTCGTTCTGCAGCCTCTCCTGGGGCGATTGAGACCTCCCGGTACGGTGGCGGCCATGGCGGTGGCAGGCCGAAACGAAAGACTCAAGCAACAAACTTGCTCGCGCGCTCGAGGCATTTGGCCAATTCGAAGACACTTTCACTGCGATCGTCAATTTCGCCATTCTATTCTTTTGTCTTTCTTTATTTTCTGCGTTTTTTTCTGTTTATTTCCGACTGAAATAGAAAGTGCTGGCAAACATTTACAGATACAATTTAAATTCGGACCTTTTCGTCATGCTTCTTTTCACTTGGCACGCATGCAAATTTGTGCAAATAAAAAAAAAACAAGACGGACTGCCAAACGTGAATAAAAAATTGGCAAATATTATTGGCAGTCAGAAAAGAAAATAAAGAGAAAAAAAAAACTGTAGCAACTGAAAGTGAAGATATTGCGTGGCAATTATGCGACCGATTTTTTGAATGCCTTTTAAATGGGGGAATTCAACAGGAGCCAAACTGCTTTGGCGCGATTACAGTTAAAGCCATCAAAACGGGTTGGTCGTTAATATTAGCGTGTCCATTGTTGGGCCTGGCCTGGCCATTGGCCGGCTGGTTCATTGACCAGGCCCAGAGCTAGAGCCAGAGCCAGAGCCAGACCCAGGCACGAACCACGACCAAGACCAGTCTAAATTACTCGAAATCCCTGGTCCGCGGAAACACAATCTCACTCGCTCAACGGTCACAAATTTGCATAATTCGCAATTGCAGGCTAAATGCCAGTGTTTAAACCATCTCGATTGTTTCATAAAACATCACTATTATTATTACTATGTATTATTATTATTGTCAACGCTGTCGGCGCTTATGCAACCACAGCTGGTGGCGCTGACTTATTGAAAACTCCCGATTTGATTTCCCCACCACAAAAGAAGAAAAAAAATCAGGCACAACCACAACAAAGGAAAATCCCAGACGCGTGTGGCATTTCCTATCGCTTTATTTCCACAACGACTTGTCAGCAGCTGCCGCCATTTCATATTCAAATTTTCTGGCCAAGAAAAACTCTCACGCGCTGACGAAAATCAAGAAAAAATATAAACTCCAGTCGTAGGGTTTAACTTTTGACTTGTTTTCCATTTTTGTGTGGCCCTCTCTCTCTCTCTCTTTGGGTTTTCTTGGGTCGGTTTCTTTTTATTGCATCACGATTCCGCAATACATTTGACAAATTTATTTTGATTAAAGCCAATTTCTTTGGAAGTGTAGACATGAATTGAATTTCGCTTGATTGAGCTGTGCCTTTTTATTGTTATGATGAGTATGTGCCGATTTATAAGGGTGTACACTTGGGGAAATAGGGAAAGAAATTTAAAATAAACTATAGAAAAATTCGATAATATATATTTGCTTGGTATTTGTATATTTTGAAAGATGGGGTTTTTATTTATTTATTTATTATTATATTTATTATTTATTAAATATATTTCCCAAAGGCTTTTTTAAAGCTTTAGATTTAGATTTATGTAGTTACTTATATCAAATATAATAAAAACTTTTCATTGGTTATTTTATTCTAAATTATCAGTCGAATTGGTTAATAAACAAGGTAGTTATTAGACCATAAAGATTCACTAAATAACAAACCTAAGCAACATTAATAGGTTCTTAGCTCTTACAGATGTTGCTCAACATATTTCTAAGCTCTTGGCAACTTTTATCTAGCAACATTTGTTAGCTTTCTTACTTAGTTTTTATGTTCTTTCTTTATATTATTTAATACAAATATCCAAATACCTGAGTTGCTTAATTATTTATGATTAATTCCCCAAACGGTTAGCCAAACTCTAAACAAATACAATAAACTGCAAAGAAAATATCTTGCCAAAAAAATATAATATGATTTAACAATAAAAAATAGCGGACAAATTTTTAGACAATGCTCATACTCATCTTGTGACAAGTCATAAAACCCCAAAGCTTATTGACATGAATATGTTAATTATTAAATGTTGAATCATAGGACAGCTTGCCAGCTTAATTTATCATTTAATTTGGGAAGCATTTTCCGCTTAATTGTATATGTCTTTTAAGAAACGAAAAATAATTTAGCAAAAAATCTAATTCTACAGAGAATCGGATCGAAAGGCAAAAGAATCAAACGTGCCAGCTGGCACCACTTGTCACAGATTTCCATTAGGTCATCGCCGCATTTGCATATAGATTTTCGACTATTTCAGATTTTTAAACTGTGCGTTGTCCCCTTGCCGAAGCAGAAGCAGAAGCAACTGAATAAATATCAAATCGAAATTCTCCTCGGGGAAAAAGGCGTGAGAAAATCGAGAAAGTTTTTCGCTGGCCGCGGAGTGCAGGTGGCAGATTAGCAACTTTCCTCGGATTCCGGGGGATTCTGTACCGAAAAAAAAAAAAAAAAATTGGCAATCATTTGTAAACAATGTGTGAGGTGTGGTGACGGGGGGTTTGGGGTTGGGGTTGGTAGTACCGAAACTGAAACGCTATTGACGGTTATTTTTTTCGCCGCCAGAAGTAAGAAATACGGCGCGCATGACCCACTTTCGAGCCATGTTTATTTCTTTTACTGGCCGTCTCTCGCTCTCTCTTTCTAAACAACTTTTTAGGCAAATTAGCAGCTGCAAAGGCATTGAAAGTTGCTTAACCACTTGCCGAAAAAACACACACAAAAAGTATTATAAAAAGAAACCAGCCAGAACCTTACAGAATTGGTTATTACGTAGCTTTGGCAGGGAATCAGCAGCGGCCTGGACAGCAACAAGTTGTCTAGATTGCAGCCAATTTAAAGATAACTCAAAACCAAAAACGAAAAAAAAAACAACAATAAGTACAATAACACTTTCAATGCCAAATCCACTAACTGGGTCAACAATTTATAAACGCATTTCGCACACACGATCAAATTGTTTTTCGCTCGCTTTGCCATTTTATTTTATTTTATTTTAATTGTATTTTTGTTTTTGCAAATTCTTTAGTCAAGCTTTGCCCGATCATTCAATTAGTTAATGCATCTCTTTGGCCGTCTTCCGTGTTTAGTGGAAAAGTGCAAAAGTGTCTGCAATTAATATGCACCGTCAAGCGGCTCAGGTTGCCGATGGCTGGGAACTATGGAAAAATGCTGGAAAATTGTGGCTACTCATAGAGTTTCATAAATGCTAATTTGACTTTAAATTTAATTAAATTAAATAGCAGATGAGCTCATAGTTATTTTATATAAATTCTCATATGGTTTCATAAATGCTAATTTGACTTAAAAAATGCAATTATGTAGCTGCTGAAATTATTTTTAATAATAAAAAAATGCATACGCAGCACTTAAATGTGGGAAGTTTTTTGTTAATTTACAAACCTGTCAGTGGTCATAAAATTAAATGTGATTTTTTGCCTTGTCTGCTTGTTTTTACACTTGCTTTAATTGTTTAAATTAACTGATTTCTTAAAATCTGCTTATGCATATGCATTTTAAGCATTGTTTACTTATATTTTCGCAGAATTTAAGTATCTTTATACAGTTCGGGTTTCTTGTTGGAATCGTTAAATAACCCCAGTTTTATAACACTTAAATTTCAAGTAAACAAATTACAAAAATAAAAAGTAAAGTCTATAAAATTATATAGATTCCTTTTTCAATTTCAAGTATAAAAGCTTAACAACCTTTTTGTATTAATTTATTTAAAACACTTGTCACTTGTCAAGTTTTGGAAACACATTGATATTTTATTTAATTTTAAAATTGTGAGTATTATTTTTTAAATGTTACCATTTTTATGTTTACAATTATATTACTTGCGCAGTTATGCATAAAGTAAAATAATAAATAAATTACTAAGCTTAGCTTGAACTTTATTATATAATTACCATAATTTAGCACATTTTAAGTAAATTTTTTAACACAAACTTTTAATTATTGACCACTGTACTCCAGCTCAGCATCAGCTGCATTATGTCTATGCCACCTTAACTCAGCAACTTTGCAGCTGCTTGACTAACTGCACTTGGTTGCCATTAGTTTGTGGCTTTAACTACAAAAAAAATATATATAATTTACACGGAAAACTATTACAATTTTTATAGTTACTAAATATTATATTTTAAGTATTTTATTCAATTTTATTTTAATGGTTATCGTTACAATGAATTAACGAAGTTTTTTAACCATAAAATCAAGAAGTATCTTAATTCTTTTTGCCTTTTAATAAAATACAGCTTTCCTAAAATCCCTTTATTTTATATTTAATAAATAAATATATTAATATATATTTTGCCCAGTGCTTAGCTTCAGCTTCAGCTGGGACTCAAGCCCGTCTTGACTTGGCAGTCGCAGTCCTCGGCAACAAAGTCGTTGTGGATTTTGTTGACACTGCTAACGGATGCTGGGAGGCTGGCTTTGCTGGGGATGCTGTTGGATGTTGGCTCAGCTGCATAATGCAATCCTTTTGCCCAGTCACTTATCAGTCATTTGTGGAGCCATGGCATTTGTTGCTATTTTTTTTTTTGTAGTTGTGGTCGGACGTGTACCTTGCATAATATGCAAACGTGAGAAAATGTTTAGCAAAGAAAGTGTGAGAGATACTCAATGGAGCAGATAGGTGGTGTCACTGGCGATAGAGGGACAAGTGAAAGAGGAGGAGGAGGAGAGAAGGTGGACGCAACTGGGCTTCATTATGCGATTACTCGCATGTGGAGCACACACACTGTGCGACAAAAGACGAACCACGTACCGATAATCATGATGTAATGAGCCCGGCTTTTATATATATATATATATATATATTTTTTGGGAAAGTGCCCTAATGGCAACACACGCACATATGTGATATGTATCAGAGTGAAACCCCAAAAAAACTAAACCACAATTCGCTTCCTCTCTTTCACATTTTCAGCTCACCGATGAGGTGGTGCGCAAGAAGAGCGAATACCAAAAACATTTGGAGGGCTACAAGGCGCTGCGCACGCGCTTCGAGGAGCATTATATCAAGGGTAAGTGTAATCGGATAATCCTTAAAAAAAATATATATATAATAAAAGAATCTCTTTTTCAGCACCCGGTCGCAGTGGCCGCAAGCTGGACGATGTCCGTGACAAGTACCAGAAGGCCTGCCGCAAGCTACACCTCACCCACAACGAGTACGTGCTGTCCATCACAGAGGCCATTGAAGTGGAAAAGGATTTTCGCACTGTACTGCTGCCAGGTCTCCTGGAGCATCAGCAGTCCGTTCAGGAAAGCTTTATCCTGTTGTGGCGCAATATCCTGCAGGAGGCTTCCCAATATGGTGATCTCACGTCGGACAAGTACAAGGAGATCCAGAAGCGCATCGATACTGTGATAGGCGGCATTAATCCGACCGAGGAATATGGCGAGTTTACCGAGAAACACAAGTAAGAATAATTTAATTTAATTAATTACGAAATTACATTGATATTTATTAAATATATTTTTAACTTTATGGCAGAACTTCCCCCACAACTCCACTGCTGTTCCAATTTGATGAGACGCTCATCGAGGATATACCCGGCAAACTGCAGTCCAGCACCTTGACGGTGGATAACCTCACAGTAGATTGGCTAAGGAACCGACTCCTGGAACTGGAGGGAGCTGTGAAGGAGTGCCAGGAGAGGCAGCTAAAGATGATCGAGCATGTGAATGGCGGTTCACCAGTGGCCAATGGCAGCATCATTTCCAATGGCAGCAACACATCCAATGGCATTCAGTCCAACAAGGATAGTCAATGGTAAAAGAAAGCCTAGAATCCTTGAAAATATGAGAGATTTATGTACTATATATATCCTTCTTAACAGTCGACAGTCCAAGGACCTGAATGCCCTGCGCTGCCAGGAGAAGCAGAAACAAAAGCTGGTTGACATGATCAAGTGTGCCCTGAATGAGGTGGGCTGCGAGGAGCTGCCCTCGGGTTGCGATGATCATCTTACCCTCGAGCAGAACTTCATTGAGAATGGCTACAACAACGAGCAGCAGGTAAATCCTTACAGCCTTACTATATCAAGGATATAAACATAGCATAATCCTCCTGGGTTTTGGTTTAGTTTCTAAGCTGTAGGTGGTGAAGGTCTAACTAATCTAATCTCTCTCTCTCCTACTCTGGATGCCGCCCTCTGTTCACATACACCATACTCCTTGACACACATAATACCCATCCTAACCCAGCAGCGTTCCAACTCCACCAGCTCACCTGGGCTGGGCCTCATGAATGAGCTGATGCGTCGTGGCGGGGTTTTGACCCTTCTACGTGGTCGCGGACGCCACTGTAAGCGCAAGTCGACGCCACAGCCGGCGACTCCGATGACGCGTTCACGTCAGGGACGCTTCAACAAGATGCAGCCGCGCTCTCAGAGCCTTGGATCCTTGTCGGTAATTGGGGGTAATGGGGATGCCCGGAGTCCTGCACGCTACGAGACCATTACTAACCATCCGTTGCGTTTGGCGGCCAGTGTCCATTACCTGGGCGAGGAGATCTCGCTGGGGGCCACGCCACCCGCCCTGCCCCGCCTGCGGCGTACCCAGTGTTCCATGTTGTGTTTGGGCGAGGATGAGGAGCCGCTGGAGCCGTTGCCGGCGACTACTATAGCCTCGCCCGCTCCGCTCACCCAGCTAACCGCTGCTGTTCTTACTAACACTAACAACAATCACATTTACGCGGATCTTGAGCTGGGCAGGAAGGGCCAAGAGGCCAGGCAGGAAAGCGATGGAGAAGAGGACGAGCTGGTACCTTCCGGCAAGAGGGAGCAGCAAGTCAAAATAGAGATCAACCAGCCACAGAACTCGATTGATGCCCATCTGGACAGGATTGATGAGCTGAATCGGGTTCTAGACGATCGCCTGAAGAGGAATCTCCAGGCCAGCGATGATGTGAATGCCATCGAGTCCGCCGAAGAGTCAGGTCCTGTGCAAGCCCGAAAGATAGCCAAAGATCCGGATAGCCATACCAAACGCAGCTCCAGTTCCAGCTCCGAGTGTCGATCCTCGCAGCTAAGTGCCAAGGATATGGGTCACTCCAAGAAGAGATCCCTCTCCTTTACCCAAAAGTCCATTAGTAATATATTCAGCAATCTCAAGGAGTTCTCCAAGAGTCCTCTGGTGAGAATGGGTAAAAGTACCACCCTCAGCGAGGAGCAGGATCCGGAGAAGATTCAGTCCAGCAGTAGTGACTGCCAGACAAACAGCAGCAGTTCCTCCAGTCACAACAATAATAACCACACCAGCAGCAATAGCAATCACAGTGCCTCCCAGTCCACGATTATCACGAGCACCATTACCACGACCATAACGACGACCACAACTACGACGCCGTCCAAGGAAGCCAAGGAGTCAAGACTGAAATTCAAGGTGCCGAAGATCCAAAAGAAATCGAAGGCCATCCGCAATACATTCCGTTCCAAGCTGCTCAACTTCCAGCTGAAACGTTCCAAGCCATGCAAGCAGTGCACCAAACGAAGGCGCATCCATCCCAGCAAGAGTGTCTTTGACTTTGCCCGGGAATTCGAGGGGGATCAGTCGGAGGATTCGGCTCGAGAGGATCAATTCTGCAATTGCCCGCAGCAGAAGCCAAAGCCATCCGTCCAAATTCAAAGCGGCCACAAGGAGCGTCCGTTTGAGTCCAGTTCGGGGGAACTGGATGAGAACGAGGATGATGACCATAACGAGAACGAGGATAGCGGCAGTGACGATGTGCTTAGCATGAAGGATCACTGCTACTGTGTGCCCAGCCTGGCGGCCAGTGTGAGTTCCCAGCATCTGCATCTGTAGCTGCATTCGTATCCGTATCTGAGAACCAAGAGCACTCTTCCGTGCACCGTATCGAGCGTATCTAAGCCAACTGGGCGCCACCAGGCGCCACCTTCTCACAGAAACCATCGCCTGGCATCGCCTCACTCATTGCTTGCTCCTTCAGTTTGCATGTTTTGATTGAAATTGCACGTTCCTTCCAATATATATTGAGAGCATGAGGAAAGAGCTTTAAAATCGGGCGATATTTATAAAAATAAAACACAGGGTGACCTTACACAAAAATTTATGCAGTGGGGTATGAGAGCTATTAGGGGTTCTATTCTGGTTTTTAGATTTAGTTTTATGATGGTTTTTTATAGGACTTAAATTTGTCTCTCATCTTAATAACTAAACATCCCTAGAGAAAATATATTATTAAATATAATATTACATTTTATTTGCAATCTATGGAATATAATATAATTAATAATTGCAAAATCACTGAATTTCTGGCGGAATAATAATAAAATCTTGAAATTTATTGTCTAATATTTATAAATTTATCAATTAATGGTGTCCAAATTATATATAATATTTAAATAACTCTAATATTTTTCATCTTTTAATATTTAATGCAGAATTTTATTTAAATAAGAGGATGTTTTTAACTTTTCCTTCGGGGCTTTATTGTCATAACGTCTTAAAACATTTTTTATGTTTAAAGTAATGATGATAGTGTAAGAAAATAACCTTCAGAAAGATTAAAAAGTATATAAAATATGCTAACAAAAATTTTATCTTATACAGAATTAAATTTATGCTGAATTTGATATCTGAAAAATTTTATTCCATGCTTTTACACATATTTTAAAGTGTTTAAAAACCCCCAGAAATTCTAAGAGCTTCTTATAAAATAAAAACGGAAAATTATTCTCTATCCATAAATATATATTTTAAAAAATGTTCCCTATTAAAAACACCCTCAAAGAGTATTCAAATTTCATCAAAACTAAAAAATATATTCCACCCTTCCAATGGCTATATTTACTTGTGCGTGAAACCAAGAGAAAATTATATCTCAGCCAAGAGACACAAGTTCAACCGAGAGCATAAAGCGTTTATATCTTTCAGTTCTCTCCGATCGGTTTGGACACCGGGGCCAGGCAGTTGCCATTAATCTGGCCCATTCGAATGTTTGGCGTCTGTTTGGCCAGTGAAAAAAGTTCTGACAGAACGACGCGTGACTATTTCAGTTTCCTTTTCGATATTTTAAAAGACAATTGCGCAAGTTCAAGTAGTTTTTATTTGTTCCGGGTGGGAGATATAGACTCGATACCATTATGAGCAGCACTGCTTCGGGACGGAGCAGCATCTACGCCGGAGCCGAGGGCAGTGGCATCTTTGAGACAATTGTCTTTGCCGGTCGCCCCGTGCCGCCGGCCCGAAAAAAGCGGCCCAAATCCAAAGTATTTGTGAGTCATCATCGACACAACCTTGAAAAGTTGAAGCGATCCATGTAGTAACAATAAATAGATGTATATTTTTTGATTTTTAATTTCATCTGCCTTTCTGTGCTTACAGTATTTAATTTATAATTAATTCTTTGTATATTTATATCGTTTGTATCTTTGTTTTGAGCTACTGCAACCCACGCATTTCCGCTCCGCATTTGGAAATGTGGAAATGACGCGCTATTTTATTTTTTCCCCCAAAAATATTTCACTTGTGTTCTGTCTTCTGCATGCCTGCCACTAATCTTTCGCCCAAGAGCTATGGGATATAGATTTACTAATTCTCTGAATTTTGCAGATATCGCTTTCGACAAATCGTCCGCTTTACGAGGAGGAATGGTTCCATGGGGTCCTGCCCCGAGAGGAAGTTGTCCGATTGCTAAACAACGATGGTGACTTCCTGGTCCGCGAAACCATACGCAACGAGGAGAGCCAAATTGTGCTGAGTGTCTGCTGGAATGGCCACAAGCATTTCATTGTCCAGACCACCGGCGAGGGTAACTTCCGGTTCGAGGGTCCTCCCTTTGCCAGCATCCAGGAACTGATCATGCATCAATATCACTCCGAGTTGCCGGTGACGGTCAAGTCGGGAGCTATACTTAGGCGACCGGTGTGCAGGGAACGCTGGGAGCTGAGCAACGATGATGTGGTGCTGCTGGAGAGGATTGGCAGGGTGAGTTAACTGATTTATATTAAGATTTTTTGGGTGATTTTTTATATTCATTGGTTGTTTATTTTTTAGGGCAACTTTGGCGATGTTTACAAGGCCAAACTAAAGTCCACGAAACTGGATGTGGCGGTAAAGACCTGCCGGATGACTTTGCCTGATGAACAGAAACGCAAATTCCTGCAGGAGGGTCGCATCCTTAAGCAATATGATCATCCAAATATTGTGAAATTAATTGGCATTTGTGTGCAAAAGCAGCCCATAATGATTGTAATGGAATTGGTGCTGGGTAGGTTTTCATTAACTTTGTTTTTTGTATTCAAAAACCTTCATAATTGTGCCCATTTTTATTAGGGTTTATATGCTATTAAAATTAATTATTTATATATATATATTTCCTAATATTATTATCTATTTCCAGGAGGTTCCCTGCTCACTTATTTGCGCAAAAACTCCAATGGCCTCACCAATCGCCAGCAAATGGGCATGTGCAGAGATGCGGCAGCAGGTGAGTACTTAAAAATCCCTAAAAATTTAATTCTAATTATTAATACTATATCTTTTAATTATATCATTAAAAGGCATGCGTTATCTGGAGTCCAAGAACTGCATTCATCGAGATTTGGCCGCTCGAAACTGCCTGGTGGACCTGGAGCACAGTGTAAAGATCTCTGACTTTGGCATGTCGCGCGAGGAAGAGGAGTATATAGGTGGGAATCTTTTAAATCAAACCCAAAATAAACATACAAGTTAAAGTTATAAATAATATTTCTAAATAGTTTCCGATGGCATGAAGCAAATACCCGTAAAGTGGACGGCTCCCGAGGCCTTGAACTTTGGCAAATACACCTCCCTGTGCGATGTCTGGTCCTATGGCATACTGATGTGGGAGATATACTCCAAGGGCGATACACCATACTCTGGCATGAGCAATTCCCGGGCCAGAGAACGCATCGATACGGGTAATTATTATTTATTTATAAATAATTTAACAAATTTAACAACACTAAAATTGACTTTTGCTCAGAAGGATATCGCATGCCAACGCCGGAGAATACACCAGCGGAAATGTATCGCCTGATGCTCAAGTGCTGGGCAGCGGATGCCGAATCCCGGCCGCATTTCGATGAGATCTATAATGTGGTTGATGCCCTGATCCTGCGCCTGGACAACAGCCACTGAGAGTGTCCATCGCAATGTCCCTTAGCATACTCAATATAGGTTTAGTCAGCGCTTTTAAAGTACGTCATGTCCAAGGAGAGGACTTAACAACGAGATGCCTGTATTTATGAGATAACAATTTATACTTTACATTTTACCACATAAATAATATTTATATAAAGATTGATGATACATATATATATATATTTTCTAGCCATGTAACTGTAAATTTCGTACTGTACTATGTGTGCTTGTCTGACTGATCCTGATCCTGTATGTATGTATGTAATGAATCCTTAATGTGCCAAAAACCGCAAATAGATCTTAAAAAACGACAAAAATAAAACAAAAAAAAGAAAAAAGATGATATTGTGTGTGTCTGCTGGAAGAACGAACTGCATTGTAGTTGTTAAGCTTGTGAATTTATATATTCTTAGTTATTTTGTGTTTTAGTTTACGTATCCTTACGTTGGTCAATTCGTTTCTAGACTCTGTATTTTATGTATATTTATTTACGCCTAATTTACATTTCTACTTCGACTACGATTATGTTTATACATACACCTTAGCCACTAAGCCCTAAGTTTTAAGCCTTAAGTTTTATCGCGGCGCTACTGAAGTGAATAAATCATATGTGTACAATATATACAAAATATATATATATAAATATATATATATATAAAGAAGGTCCGCCTATGAGTCTTCCCGTTGGGTCAGGGCCAATGGGACATCGGAGAACTGAACCTTGGAGTAATACTTCTTGAGCTCTTCTTTCAACTGCAGACTGTGCGACCAATCGGTGGTCTCACACACCACCTTCACCTCCACGGTGAATACGTCCTTTAGCCAGGCCCTCTCATGCATAATGTCCTTGATGGAGACTCCAATGCGGTACAATAGAGCGCATAGATCATTGATGCCGCCAGGACGATCGCTGACCTCCACATTGAACTTGACCAGGCGACCCATGGCAGCCAGTCCGCGTTCCAGGCAGCGTCCAAAGACAGTGGTGTCTATGTTGCCGCCACACAAAAGAACCACAACTCTGGAGACAAATAATATAAATACAGATATTTGTTATGAATATTTTACAGGGTTAAAAAAAACGACTTATTTAAACTCACTTCTTTCCCTTGAGCTCATCCAGATGCCCTGCTAAAATGGCAGCTAGGCCTGCCCCACCTGCTCCCTCGACCACACACTTTTCCTCCTCCACCAGGCGAAGAATGGCCACGGCAATCCACTCTTCCTTGACCACCACCATGCGATCGATGAGTGGCTTGGCCGTGGCAAAGGCATTATAGCCAACTTTGGGAACAGCCAAGCCATCGGCCAGGGTGTTCTTGATGGGCGTGTGAATGGGGCCGTTGTTCTCCAAGGCTCGCGAGAAGCTAGCGCACTTTTCAGACTCCACGCCCTTTAAAATAAATAATAATAAATTATTAACTAAACAAATGAGAGGCCAAAAGTAATTACTCACAAAAATCTTAGTTTTGGGGGAAAGAGCCTTTACGGCCGTGGCAATGCCAGCAATAAGACCACCTCCTCCCACAGGAACAATCACGGCATCCGGCTCTGGCACCTGTTCCAGTATCTCCAGGCCAATGGTGCCCTGACCCGCCATTATATGCGGATGATCGTAGCCATTGACATAGATCAGACCCTCATCGCGGCCCATACGCATGGCCAGGGACTTGGCCTCGCCCATATCATTGCCTTCGACAACGACGCGAGCCTTGTAGTTGCGACACTTCTGGATCTTCATGATTGGCGCCGCCTTGGGCATGACCACGGTCACCGGGATGTTAAGCTTCCAGCCGTGATAGCTCAAGGCCTGGGCATGATTGCCCAGGGAGGCGCTAATCACGCCCGTTCGCTTCTGGTCCTCGGTGAGGGACAAGAGGGCATAGCGTGCGCCACGCTCCTTGAAGCTGTCAAGTAAATGGAAATGGATTGATTTGTCAGTTGTCACATGGCGATCACGAAATTAAAAATCAATTAGCAACAGTTATTAATTTTCCCCATCGAACCATATCGGCCAATTAAGGCTTATCTTATCGGATCTTGGCCGAAAAAATTATCACCGAAATTTATGGACCCCTTTTCGATCATAATAAAGAATTACAAAGAGCTAGTAAACTGAATGTATTGACAAATATACATATGTAGGAAAAAAAACGCTATGATGCAAATGTAGACAGTTTCTTATCAGTGGAATTTTTAAATTACTCCCCCAGACAATAATTTATAATATATAGCTAAGCTCTCATTAAAAACCAATAATAAAGAAAAAGTAAACTGCACTTTGGACCTGAGTTTCCTATTTAAAATATCAGTAAATAAAAGAAAATAATTAATTGAATTAATCATTCTATATTTTCATGTTTGTTATGAAATGTTTACAGGAAACCCCCATCTATAAAGCTTATAATATGTCTCTTAATGAGGCCATTAAATTCGGCTATTAGATTGATCTAAAATTAGTACTTCTTATCTGAACAATTAAAAAAGCATACTATTAGTTCAAGCCTTATGATGAATGAAAATTTAGACGATATAAATAGTATTACACAAAACAAAATCAGCTAATAAATTTTCAGTAAATTTTGAAATCCTCTCAAAGGGGTTTTGTATCTGCATTACAATCCTAACTAATTTCCCATAATTTTCTATATATTCTTTCTATAATTTATACACATTTTTCCACACAGTTTCTATATTTTTTCGCCACTCGTAACTCACCTTCCTGTGTATTGCTGGAAATCCTTCTTTAAGTACAACTCCATACCATATTGATCCGATGTTGTGGATTTCTGTAAGTCACTTACACAGTTTAGCAACTCATCTCATCAAAAATATATATGAAATATTATACCGGACAAGGAGTACGCTCCACACCGCCGCGTATAAGAAAAGCTGCCGATGTAACATCATGAAAGGAGATGCGCTGAGGGTTCTCCGGATTGCAAAACGGATCGATGATCTCCTCCACTCCTCCAGAGACATGTCTGGGTCTCTTCATATCCTCCAGCTTGCCATTTACAGGGGTTACCTTAGGTTCGATAGGCACACCATTGGGTTCCTTAGGGGTAACCGTTTGCACTTTTTGGGCCATGGTTATGTTTTTTTCTGCTTATTTTTCGAGGATAACCGGCGTTGTTGACTGTTCACTGAACACTGCTGAATGCGACAATAATCGGAACTCGAATATATAGCCGCCGCCGGCTGGATGTGGAGACTGTATTGGCGGACTGGTCGTAAAAACGGCACCTTTGCATTACGATCGCCGCCTGGTCACTTTATGGGACCTGGCCTGACGACGACCTGATAAGCCGCCTGCCTGCTCTGCTCTGCTCCCAGCTCACCGCCGCAAAATAATAACAGCGATAACGTTTCGATTCGTTTGTACTTGCTATTTCCCCTCATATTTATTTTTGGCAATATCATCGAAACTATTCGATCCCTCTCAGTGGGAAAACAAGTCCAAAGAAGTGGCTTGTTGGGTTTATATCTCACATAATACGGGTCAAAATTGATAGGGCTTATCTTGGGTTAGAAACAGTGGAAATTTTTAAACATTTTTAGAGTTTTCCATAAAGTAAAATTTGGTTTTGTAAACTAGAATTAAGTAATCAAAATGATCAGAATTTGTATTAATATAATTAGTATTTAAACTCCTTTCTCTAGCACTTGCTTTGCTGTATAATTCCCAACTTTAAAGTTGGCTATTTCCTGTTTTGTTTTGATACGATTTATTTTATTTGTATAAATTTTAACCTTTTATTAAATGTGCCTTACAAATATCCTATTTTAGTTTTAAGATTAAAAGGCATTTATTGCTTGGCGCCGAGCTAAAACTTTTACCAAAAATGTTATTTACCCTCGAATATTAAATATATATTTGTAAATTACTTTTGAAAAAGCTGTATAAGCCAATTTGTTTTTAATTACAAATTTTTTACAACCCTCTTGTTATATTTTCTTATATAAATCATAGATTTATTTAAGTTTTTCAATCATTTCTATACAAATCATATAATACCTTTTTATTAGGTATTTGCTACTGTTATAATAGTGTAAGAATATTGAAAAATATAAACTAAATGACAGTAGAGGATTAATATTCATGCAAGTCCACCAATCCTTAGCTTATTGCATCCACAGAAATCTTGCACGAGCCCCCAAATTGGTGTCGTAATTAAAAACCAAAATGTGATAAGGCTTAACTTCGTAGGCACGCCCATTTTATTATTGCCAAAATAACAAGGCTTATCTAATCCGGGCCTACCAAAACAACAACAGCCTGAGGGAACTAGGGGTTAAAGGCCAGCCAATTAGCCGGATTGGTGACCGTCATCTGCTCCACTTGCTCCAGAGTTACGCCGCGGTCAAACATGCGTGGCAGGATGTTGGTGTGGATATGATGATAGCCGTGGCCGCCAAAGGAAGTCTATAAATGAAAATGAAGAGTCACAAGATATATATACAATCGGGGTAATTTTAGTCTCACCAATCGATGTTTAGTATGGATGTCGTGGGACATGAGCAGCTTGTCCACCAGGCCCTCGTTTATAAGCTTAATCAGATTGTCAATTCGTTGGCCATCGGAGATCATGTCAACACTGGTGTTTAGCTGATAGAAGGAGCACTCGGTGCCAAAGAGATCGTACTGGATATAGCAGCCCAGCTTGGCAAACTCCAGCAGCTCATCCACATCGAAGATGGTACCTAGAAGATAGGAAATTTTACTATATAATATATGGAATGTATATGTATTACTCAGACTTACGATCCAAATGGGACATCACACACTTGTCAGCCCGTCCACCCGCCTCCAAGTAGAGACGCATAATCTCGAAAGGAGCCTGGGTCACGCGATGCGGATGCATGGAAACCCCACAGCCCAGGACCTCCTGGATCTCGCCAGCCGCCTTAATGCACAGTTTTTCGAAATCTGAAAAGATTAAATAACAAATTTGGAACTTTATACAAACTCAGCAATAAATATTTCTCACCATGAATGGGATAAACACTGGCCACCTCGCCTATAAAGCCACACTTGACCATATTTCCATTGACCTCTAAGCCAGTGATAATATCCTTGGAATACAAATCACTCAGTTGCTCTACGCTCAGGCTGGCATGAGTGGCATCCTGCATGGCATGGATGTAGTGACCTGTGCCTGCTATAAAATGCACACCCGTGCTCTTGGCCAGCTCCACAATGAACTCCAGATTACGTTTCAAGCCATAGCTACTGTTCTCTACAATGCTGCCGCCGCCATGCTTCTTATAAAGCAAAACATCCTTCTTGGCAGCCTCCAGGGCATCCCCATCATAGAACCTAACATTCTCCTTGCTGGAATATGGATATAAACGGACATATCCCAGGGTAGACATGCTGATCTTGGCCTTCAGCTCGCTCTCAAAGTCCGGCGGCGGTGGACGGTAGAAGTGCTCGAAATCCAGGGCCACATGCTCGTGGGTCAGAGTACGTCCGAGAAGGTTGGGGGTAATGGCACCCATAACTAGATGGAAGAGAGTGGAAAAATTTTAATATTTGATGAGCAGAGATAGGGCCCAGAATAGCCGCTTATCTCGTGTGGATTACCTACTCACCGGTTTGCACGGTCGACATGTTGGCAGCTCTCAATGTGGGTCACCAGTGGATTATTCAGCACCAGAATTATTTTTAGATCAACCGAACGCTTTGGAAGCCAGCGAAGAACTGATCTTGGAGCTTGAAGAGTCGTCGTTTCTTGGTGGAGTTCCTTCCCGGACTCGAGAGATAAATGTTTACAGTTGCTTGCTTTCTTGCTTTCTTATCTGGAAAATATATTTTATTGCGCACAATCAGATGAGAGATTGCAACTGCGTTCGTTGTTTGCCGCCTTGATTAGCTCTCATTACAAAGAATTAAAGTCAATTTGAAATGCTAAATAGGAGCAGGTGATCCATTAACATTCATCTAAAAACATTTCTCCATTAAAAATAAGAAGACGCACTTTCTGTGGGTTTTTTTTTATATTTCTCAGAATAATTCTCTTTATTAGTTCCATTTCTTTCCGTGTTTTTTGTTTTTGTATTTTCTTTTTAATTTTACTTAGGTTTAAGTTTATCAGTTTTAGCGATTTCTCATTTATCAGATATACAGATATAGTCTATATATATATATATACTCATTTATACTTAAGATATATTTTGTTGTTGTTATTTTTTCGACATTGCTGCTGCTGCTGCTGCTGCATCATTCATTAACTGTTATATCTTGTATATATATATATATATCTTTTATATATATATTTTTTCCTTGGATTTTCCTTAGATCTACGCATTCATTAATAGATTTGCCTTTCGCGAAGAATCTGCCAAATATTTGAAATTGTTGCTTGCTTTATCTCTCTTTGTTACCGTTTCGATATATCATTTTATATAGATTTCTCTTACTGATCCAAAACCATTTAAATTTTTATTTTTCGTAGCTTTTTGAAGTGATTAATTGTATTATTGTGTTTGTTTACAAATTATTATAACGAAATAAGCACACACAAAAATTGTTTTGTTATTAAATATTTAATTACAATTTACTTGCTGAGTTTTAGGTAGTTACTGAGTTTTACTTTTGAACACTTGCTGTGACTTTAGTTAAGGTTTTTATAACTATTGCATGAACGAACCAACCATATACTGCAAAGCGGATCCCCAGAGCCACTAAATCCTTCTCCCCTGATGATCAACCTCGATCCTTATCCTCGTTTCTATTCTACTTAGCACCATGGCTTGGCTTGGCTTCTTGGGTTCTCTCTATTTGGGAAAGCGGAATAAAAGGAGTCTCTTTTGCCAAATGAAGTGGAACAAATAAAACATGCAATTGTTTTTAAAAATTATATAATCGCCATTTATTGAACATTATCTCTTTATCTCTTTAGTTAGCTATATAAATCTTGAAGTTCATTTGGGTTTTTTTCTCATTCTGAAATTTGTTGTGGTTGCTCTTGTTTTTTTGTTTTATCTTCTATATTTTGTTTATTGTATTTGTTTATGCATTTGTTTAAGTTTAATTAAAATAGTTGTTGCTCTTATATACGCTCAGATCTGAGGCTCATATATATATATTAGGTATATATGCATGTATATATCTATTTCTATTTAGATTTTCTAGCTTTACCGTTTCTGTGTTAAATATATGTTCACTGTTTACCACCTCCCATAATCGCACTCTCTCCTCACCTGGCCGCAGATATTCTTCGCTTTTAATTACAAATTACACATTAGTACAATATTTATATACGCATAAAGTGGTTGTAGATAGATTGGATGCACTCATAAGGTTCTTCATAATAATAATATCCCATTCATACGCTTATGTCAACTAATTTCGTTTCGTTTCCGCTTCCGCTTTTCCATTCAGAAATTAAGAATCAAACAATCATCAAATTCGGCTAGCAATTGCAAAAGATTTAACACAAATCAGAGATATCATTTTTGTTTTTGGCGGAACAAGATCCGGTTGGATGGGTATTGGTTCAGGATCAGGATCGGGTTCAGGATCAGGTTCGGGTTGGATGTGTGTGTTTTTGTGTGGCTTGATTAGCTTATAAGCGCAAAAGTGACTAAGAGGTGTGCACACAACAAAAAAAAATCAAATAATTAATAATTAATGGTAATGGTAAATATTATTTATAAGAAACTACTAGAATAAACGTTGGTTGGTTAATAATAGTAAAGGTTTTTTATTACGCTTAGTTTTATAATTATTATTTGCCTTTTCACTTTACTCTTCTTATTCGTTTTTCGTTAAACATATAAACACAATTTCAACTAAAAGCACACTAAAGCATTGTAAATTATGGTAAATTGTTGTACATTATTTTTAAATGAAAACCTACAACTATGCAAAGAATACAGAAACTCGTTCAAGTAAATATTATTACTCTTATTTATCATTTAAATTTATTACTGAAACATTTTGTAAACTGTGCTGAACTTATTATTGTTATTTATCCTTTAAAACTTTTGCACCGTTTTTGTGTGTGGTGTACAAATTTACTAATTAATTTTAAAGGTTTATTTTTAATGCATTAAGTTATGATATACGTATATGTGTAGTAAAGTGTTTGCGGTGTTGCCTTTTGTTTATGATGGAATATAAAATTAAAAATAAAATTACATTTTGCTGTTCTGTTAGAATATATTCTATAAAAAAAAATGGTAATCCTCACGACCAAACCAATAATCTATGGCACACACACAGAACTGAGTGAAATTGTTATCCTTTTGTAGGAAGACAAAATGAAAGCCGACACCAAACGCCTTTCTCCAATAATTTTGAGACAAGAATCAGGTTAATTACTGGCAGATCCGATCAGTCTCTAGCCAGCCAAGTGCCCTTTGTTAAGTTACCTTGGCCAGGCTAGCTACAGAATGATGTGGGGAATTTTAGGCTTAAAGCGGGTGTGGTGACCCACTTTGGACTTTATAGATTCCAGTACAAAGATCAATCCAGCCGTAGGAGTGTTTAGTCAAAACATTTGAATTGTACAAAATCAGAGAGATAAAAATGAGAGAAAATCAACATAATATCAACTTCAATATTTAATGTGTACAGGGCAAGAGAGATAAATAAATGAATAAAAGAAATTAGGGATGCCGGCAGCAACAAGAACAGCCAAATGTCATTAAAATTATAATTGTTTTTTTCACAAAACAAAAGGCAAAACCACCACCCTCTATTTACACATTTACGTCTAACATAATTTAATGCATTTAAAAACCATTAAAGTTAATTAGTAAAACTTTACAACACACACAAAACGGGGCCAGAGTTTTAAAATAAAAATAACAATACAAAATATTAAGTAAAACTAAAAGAATTATCAATAACAACAAATAGAAATATTGTAATAAATTTTGATTTTATAATATATTCTATAGAATATATATAAAATCAAAATGTATTGCAATTTTTCCATCATAAGAAATATTATTGCAATATTTCCATTTGTTGGTATTGATAATTTTTTAGTTTTACTTAAAATTTGATTTTTGTTGTTAATTTTTTTTTTCATTTTGTTTGTTTTTCAAGATTTTTTAGGGGGTTAACAACACAATTTATCGCTAGATTAAAATTTATATTTGCATAGGTGTAAATTGGTTTGAATAAAAATTGTAAATTATTTACTACAGAATGAAGAGAAAGCGGAAATAAAAACTGTTTGCTTGTTGTGTGTATGTGTGTGTGTGTGTGTTTTTTTAATATAAACAAAGAAAAACTAAATAACGCTTAAAGCAATAAAGAAATCTAAAGACGAACCATATATATTTATTGTGTGTATATTTTGCATTTCTTCTCTTTTTTGTGTTTGCAGATTTTTCTTTTTGTAACCACTCTCTCTTTCTCTTGATCTTTCTATATTTATAGAATATGTATTGTGTTTTTTAGCTGGTTTTTTTTTAATCTTTCGCCTTAACGTGCATATACCAAAAATAAAACTATACATGTAGCCTACCAGTTATGTAGATGTAGTAGAGATATAGTTAATATTATGCATATAAATGTATATAATTCATCAAAAAAGATAATCAAAATTAAAATCAATTCAATTTTATGTTGTTATGTTATGGGCAGGGGAACAGGGGAGTGGGGGTAAAAGGTAAAACGTAAGAAACGAAGAAAAAACGCCGCTTGCACTGCATTTGCCTGCTTTGATTCACTAATTAATTATACATAATTATATATTTATATATCTCTAAATTAGGGAGTTGTTATGCTCCAAGTTGCTTTACACTAAACGCGCCCTGCTCTCGCTCTCTCTCTCTCCCTGGCTTAGATCTCTACTCGCTCGCTCGCTCGCACAAAATGATCTTTCTTGCTTTTATCTTGGCTTGGCGTGGTCTTGGTTTTATAGCAAACTGTTATTAAGGAGCTCTCTCTTTTACACAATTGCGTTATTCTTGGTTTCTTTTCTTCAGGTTGTTTTGTTTTTGTATTTTTTTTTTACATTTTGTTTTTGTTTTATGGTGAGGGTTTTGTTGTTTTTTTACGCTTAAATTTTGCATATTTTTTTCTTTGCTTTTTCTCTTTTTAATACATATACATAATTAATTAATATATATTTGTTTTTTGTTTTGTTTTTCTTCTTCATTTTAGTAGCTGATAATTAAGAATTGAGAAAGAGTTGGTTGGTGTGTGTTTCTGTGTGTCTGATTTGGGGGCTTGTTAAATTTCATTCTTATCCATTTCTTTAAGTTTTTTCTTCTTTTACTATATGCTCTCATACTTTTTCTTAATTTTTTATTATTTAATACACTCCAACAAATTACAAAAACAAAAGACACACATCGTCTTACTTAAAAGCTGTTGCGTTGTATGTAACATGGTAACAATGGTTGATTTTGTTGTGTGCTTGCTTCTCGTTGTAAATGTGGCGGTGTGTGTGTGTTTTTAGCTAAATACAAACAATTTGCAAATAGTATTTTTTTGGAATAACAAAAGAAAAAATAAAATGATTCAACTAGTCGATGGAAGGTGTTATTGTTGCTCTTGTTGATGTTGTTGTTGTTGTTTCCTTTAAGACGGTTTCTTTCAGCCCCAGCTCAGCAGGCGACCAAGGTCCATCGTTTGTTGTAGTAATTGTTGTACTGCTTGTGGGTTGTTCCTTGTTGATGGATGGATAAACAGATGTTATTATATTGCTGCCGCTTCCATAAATTGCCCTCGCAGCCGTCATGATTGTTGTTTGCACTTTGCGCTAACGCTGTTACGCGTCTGGTTCAAGATGTACAAAGGTGCTACACTACTTCTGCATGTAGCTCCTTGTGCTGCACGTGGCTGGTGGTGGCAATGCTTGCTGCTGCTGCTGCTGCTTGCTTCAAGCTTCACCTTGTTATTGAGCATCGAAATGGCTGCCGTTGTGGTTCCAGGATGTTGCTGCTGCAGTTTTGCGGGGTATTTGGTTGTTGTTGTTTCTCTGTACTATTGTTTTGCCTTTGCGGTTGTTTACATTATAATTACAGTTAAAATTACAGTTTATATCAATTTTTATAGTATTATTACTCTCTGTGTGGATTTTGCGTGTGTGTGTTTAGGTGTGGATTTATGCTCTTTGCTCTTTTTCTTCTTCTGTTGTTGGTTGTGGGTTGTTTATAGCGTAGCATATATATATACTCTTATTATGTGTAGGTTGGTTATTATCATTCTACGGCTACTGTTTACTGTTACTGGCACAATATCGAAATTCAAATCTTTTGAATCTTCTCGCCAACGACAACCGGATTGTTGCGCCGGATCTCTTGTGCGCCATGCTCTCTATAATCGAATGTGCAGTTATGTTTATCAGAATAACGATGCACGGCACAGTACAGACCGCCGCAGCGACACTGGAAACCTATAAGGAAATAATATATATCATTAGTAATCGAATTAAAATTGAAGAAATCAAATTCAAGTTATACTCACCGGTCAGGCCAACCTTCTTGCGGCATTCGCCACATCGGTTCTTCTTCTTTTTGGCATCCTTATCGTCTTCCTTGTCCTTGTCATCCTCCTCGTTGGCCGAGGCGGCTGCTTGTGTGGAAGTGTTTGGACCAGTCGCCGATGTGATGGCTTCGCTATTGACTTTGGCAGCAGCGGCGGCTTCATCGGTGATTTTCTGTACGGAAATGGGAAGAGGAACCAAAAAAAAAAAACAGAATGTTAATCACATGACAAAAATGCATGACAACATCACTAGCACTGGCAGCCGCATCATCATCACAGCTGCGGCCAGCTCTTTAGTGATATTTAAGTTGTACAACTACATCTAACTTTTATAAACATTAAACTTAGCCTGTAAAACTATCTTAAATTTTAATATTCCTCAATAAACAGTTCCTTTTTCTACTTATTCCAAAGTTATATACAAGATTTATCCCCACTATACATTCTCCTCGTCGCTGTTGTCCTCAAACTGCATTGAAAAAGCCTTGAAAAGTGTTTTCTTTCGTATAATTATTCTTTCTTTTTTTATTTTAAAACCAAATTCAAGTGATTTCGACTGTGTTTCATCGAAATATATTCAGCCAGTGTTCTCGCCCAATACTGAAAGAGTGGTGTGCCTCTTTTTGGCCGCCAAAATGTGCGATGGTTGCGCCTGGGCGACCCGCCAACAAATTCCTATCGAATCGGCTAAGTTAGATTCTATTTTGTGAACCGCCTAGCGGATGACAGAACGGACAAGAGTGTCGAACGATGAGCTAGATGATGATTACCCGCTTCTTCACACGAACTGGTGAATTTGGTGGCACCAGTGGCCTGTCCCAAGCAATTTCGACCTTCTCGGATGAAGCACTCCGGACACGTTTCTGCACTTGATGCTGCTGCTGCTGCTGCTGCTGCGGCGACGCCAGCTGCTGCTGATTCTCCCCAGAATTTTCAGACTGATCGTCATTGTCCTCAGGCTTTTCCATAGCTTCGGCGCCCATTGGCAGGCTGTGACGGTGTGCGTCGCTTTAGGCCAGGTGCCGAAACTGTGTTCTTGCGCTTTTCTAATCCCACACTGCTTCCCGCCACCGAATGCGAACTAGCTCCCAGCAATGTCGGTTTGCTGCCGGCACCAGCCTTGCTGCTGTTGGTCACTTTTGTTCTGGCCTTGACTATTTTCTTGGTCCGGGTGCCGTTGCCCGTTTTTCCTGCTGTTTCTACTCCTCCTGTTGTGTCTTTCTGCGCCACCACAGATGACCTGGTTCTCTTGACCTTCCGACGCAGAGTCGTTGCAAGAGCAGATTTCCCTGTAGCCGGTGAAGACTTGCCCACAACGTTGAGGCGTAGAATACGGGGTGCTTGTTGTGGTGGTTTCAGGGCTTCCACATCAATGATGGTGCCGTGTTTGGTTATGTCCTGGGTACTTGTGGCCACTACGTTACTAGTGATTGGTGTTATGCTACTGCCACCGTTGCCACCTTCCCGACGTGATCGAATCCGTTTCAATTTCTTGACCCGCTTCTTCAGCTGCAGTTCCCCGATTCTGGCTGTCTTCTTGATAGTGATTATGTTTGTATCCGTCGGTTGTGCATTCACATTGGATGAAAACTTGACGCGTCGTTTGGTTTGGTTACCCGGTTCCACAGTCTTTCCCCCGCTCAACGCACGTTTGGATAGCGCACTCTTCTTGGGAAGCAATGTCTGAAGAGGGATAGCTGGGGCTATAGGGATGGCGGAAAGTGCTGGCCTGGCACCAGACGCCTTGGCAACAAGTCCAATGGTGGCTGTAGAGGTGGCTTGCAGACCAGAGTGGGCGGCGCCTCGACGGAGGGGGCGTGGTGGCGGCACGGGCGGGTGGCGAAGAGCTGTTGTTTGTGCTGCAGCATGGCATCAAAGTGGAGGAGAGAGGTGTAGGTGGGAAACGAGGTTAGTGCGTCTGGGCGACGCCGGTAGACCCAGTAAGATGAGCAATCAGTAGTACCCTTTGGGTCCGCAAGGAGATTTTGACTATGGAACATGCCCATGCTTGGCGAACCGGCCAGCCGTCCACCCAGACTGGTGAGCGCACCGGCAGTGGTTCGCTTGGCTGCCGCACTACTGCCGATCGCTGGCCGTCTCCGCGTAGAACGGCTCGCTGCCGAATAAGCAGATCCAAAATTGGATTTCGATACAGAAATTGGAGTGAGCTTGGTCTGCGAGACGCGACCCGATCTCTTTTGAGGAGCGGCACCAAAAATAACCATCTCGGCGAATTAAATGTTTTTCAATTTCGATAACGGGCCGAAATCACTGAGAATTTTGAGTCCGAACCGAAAGGATAGTTAACAAAAATCGAATGGTAATGCCAGATGAAGTGACACTAAAGTAAAACGAGAGGTTGTTCGAATCGGGGGGGGCTCCAGAGGTGACTTGGAGAGAGAGACACATGGGTTATAAAAGTCTAAGGAACTCGAGTCTGAAGAATATTTATTCAATTAAAAAAATAGCAAATTTAATGCCTTAACTTAATATTGAGTATAGCTAAATTCCAAAGCTTTAGTATCTTTAAGTTCTAAGATCTAAGTCACCCCTTATGTCTCTCTGGGTAATCTCTAGAACCTCCTCATACTTCTCTCTCATCTAGGACTTTTTGAGCTAGATGCCGCACCGATTTTTCCGTGGTTATTTTGTGAAGCAAGTCTCCTTTGGATGGTGTCTGAAACTTAGGGAGGGGGGCTTTACCTTATATATAGAGTTGCATCAGCGTAGCCGGTGGGAGTCACATCAGTGTCTTTCTTACACACATCAACATTAACACAAAGAACACACAGAGAACTAATCGAAAAGTGCAGGCAACTCCTTGGATGTCCCCGACTTTAAAACGCAAACAACAAACAAAAAAAAAGTTGAAACTATTTTCACTTAAGATAACACTGAATTTATGTCCAAAAAACAACAGAATTTGTGAGTGACTAAACGAGTGCGACGTACACAATACAAAAATCAAGCTTTAAATGCCAGGCTAATCTGATTATCGAGAAAATGTAAAAAATAGATGTCTTCGTCTGCTTAATATCTATTAATCCTAATCTATAATCCTTTTAACATCTAAGAAATTCCCAAAAAGTTGCTTCCTTTTATATCCTGCAAGTCCTTCACACAGCACTCACCTCTTTAACATCGTTGTGTGGCTGTTGTAAACTGGTGACTGTGGGCTGTGCGGTGTTGGTGATTGCAATGGCCGGACTGAATGTGGGGCTAGGTTGTGGGCTTGGAACGGAGACAGGTGTGCTGCTCACAGGTGGCTGTTGCTTTTTTCTAAGCGAGTCCTGTTTGAGGGTGAAAATGTGAAAACAATTATTACACACGGGGGACTCAAGAGAGAGATTGCATTAAGAACATTACCTTATAGCATACGGAGCAGAGACCATCTGTGGCAGGGTTACCATAGAAGCCGCAACCGGAGCGGCACATGGGTTGCATTGGATTGGATTCACGTTCCATGGCTGGCTAGAGCGCCTCTGTGAGTGTGCTACTGCGGATTGGTTGTTGCTCTCGGATTTTTACTTTCGCCCAGCGAAGTTTTCTTCGGCTTCTTCCTGCTGTGTTTGGCAGCGGCACCGGTGGCTCCTTTCCTTCCTGCTTGCTCTCAGTCGTGGAAGCGTGCGATTTCAAATTGGCAACGTGCAATGTACAAGCAATTGTTGAACCGCCGTTGTTGTTGTTATTTTTGCTGTTGATTTGCGCTTAGTTTAACTGTTGTTTAATCAGTTCGTCCAATTATTAGGCTGCGCTAGTGTTTAGCTTCGTGACTGCAAATAATTCGCGGTACGATCTGCAAGAAATCGAAAGAAAAAATGATAGATCAAGTTAGTAAATATTTAACTAGCAAAAATCGGAGATATAAATTAAGGTTTGTTGATAATAAATGTGGGTAAAATGGTAAAAATGGTATATATCTAAATTTATTTATATTTATAGTTATTTTACATTTAATTTCCTCTTAAAATTGAATTTTTTTGTTAAAGTGCTTTTATACATTTTTGCTTTTTCTTTCAATTTCTATAAAAGCAAAATTATGAAGGCAATTAAAGTGCATTACAAAGATTGATATTGATTATCTGCAACAAAGTTGCAACAAACTCACATGCACACTTTGGAAGTATATGTTGTACATACATACATGTATGTTTGGAGGTATAATAAATGTTGCAACAACAAAAGGTAACATGACAAGTAAGACTATGTTTGTTTTTTTTTTTCTCTCGCTTTGCTCTCTTCAAGGCTGTCAAGCATATCGCACCAATACACATTCTCGCAGCTGCGAGAGAAAAATCAAGCCTAAACCAGTTTTCCCACCAAAAAAAAAAAAAATAAATAAAAATAATAATAAAAAAAAAAAAAAAAAGAAACAGAGAACGAGCTCTGTAGTAAGTGGTAGTAAAGCAAACAAGTTTGGTTTTATGTTTAATGAATTTAAAGCTGCCTCACAACACCTAACGGTTCAACCACAATTTGATATATATTTATGTATATTCCCCGAACACATTTCAATTGTTTATGCCGATTGATTAAACAGAGAATTCCAGGCAAGTATCGATTTATTGCGATCGGTTTACTTTCTCAAAGTTGCAGAGTTGACGTGCCGAGTTGCACATCCATCAGAAGACCACAAACGGAGTGAGAGAGAGTTATGGGCGAAATCGGAGATATATGTTCATATAGCAACAGGGTACACTCGAAAATAAAACGCTTTAATTACCGCTTTAAAAAAAACTAACTTCGCATTTTAAGGAACCTTTAAAATTGTATTATTTTCTAAATAATATTTTGAATAAATATACAAAAAAAATCCAATCTGAAAATCCAAAGATTCCTCAACAAATTTCTCGCCGTGCACAAAAAGCAAAGTCAAAACGTAATGGCAAAATGGTAAAAGCCATCCCACCAGCAACAACAAAGAAACTGGAGATTGAACCATCAGTTACATGGCCAACAAAGCAGACGGAGAAAGGAAAAGGGAGAAAGAGCTCGCTCGACAGAGGACAGAGCAAAGAGGAGAATGAGCACAATAACATTTACTGTTATTTTCAATGCGACGCCGTGGAGCTTGAGGCAAGAATCTAAATGGGCACACGTAGCCTCTTACGAGTGTATTGGTGCACAACAGTAGTGTGTGGATTGCGGAGTGGGGAGATTCTGTTATAAAAAAATTTGACCTTAGTGGTGAGAAACCTAGCAGCGCCACTCCGCTGTTACGACAGTCTGGCATAAATTACAAACTAGTAAATGGCTTAAATTACTCTAGGGGGGAGTTCCCAATATTGCACAATTTTTTGGGGCCAACCACAAACCAGCGCACAAAAACTTTTACCCGAATACAGAGGAGGCTTTCGTAAAATATAAAAACAAAAAATGGCCTCAACAACTTTTACATTTACAACGTTGCATGGGGAATATGTTGTTTTTTTTTTCAAGAGAGCGTAACATTGCGGTGGTGAGTTTGGCATTTTTACATCAAGGTGTATGGGTATCATGAGGAGGGTGTGGAGGAGACGACGTAAGATGTTTACATTGGTATTTGTCACATACAGTGAAGCCTTCCTTGATTTTACTAAGAATATAAACAGAATATATAGAGACTTAAGAACCATACAGCTTCCATAGGGATTTAAAAATGTTTTAAATGTATGGTAGACGCAGCCATAAATAATTTCATTGCGTTTCCTTTATTTCTACGTTGCCTTTTGCCTTTGAAAATTTATTTTGATTTATAGAGTCAAGCAAACAAAGTGCAATGTACAAGTGTGGTGTTTGTGTGTGTGTGTGTGTGCTCGATTTCCTGCTGTTGTCATTTAATTGCAAAGCAGAAACAGCTGTCCTCCGCCTCTTTCCACCCCCCCGCACACATACACACATACACTCTCGCAGGACTAATCAAAATGTCAACAATAAAAGAAAAAATTCCCCACACAACAATTGGCAGGCCAAGCGGGCAGAGAGTGAGAGACTGTGGCACAGAGAGCTAACTTCTCCCACTCTCCGTCTCTGTTAAAGAGAGCGCCAGCCAGCCTGATGTACGTAGATGGATATGTACATACATATGTATGTATGTATGTACGTACGTCAACAAGCACGCGCGGCTGCTGTGGCCAACAAATAAAAGCTGTGCTGCATATGTATGTATGTATTGAGTTTATTTATTTTGTTTTGTCTTCATCCTCCGCCACAGCACCTCCCCCTTGCCCCAACCCAACGACCTCTGCTATTTTTAAGCGAATTCGTTTTGTTATCTGGCGAGCCTGAGTGAGTGTCGGTGTGTGTGTGCGACTGTCGTTGTGGTTGTTGTTGCTGTATGTTAAAGTGTTGGCCATTAAAGCAAATAGGAAATCATATGATTCTTTCGGGGCAAACTTTATGACGACATCAGCGAGTGACGTCACTATTATTTGATGACCATTCATCTCGCTCTGGCAGCAAATAGCCACCAAATGCGCATTAGTATTAGTTGCATAAGAAAAAAAAATATATAAAAAAAAAATTAAAATAAATGCAAGTGCTAAGTGCAAACCAATTAGCAACAATGAAAAAATAAAAATACAATGAAAGAAAGGCAAAAATGTAGAAAGAGCATTATTATGCAAGGCTTTGGCGATAACGGAAAAGAGGGAAAAAAAAACGGCTTTAAATACAATTCTTGGGTATTTTGCATAATAATTGAACAACTTGTTTAATTTTACACTGCAAGAATATAACATAAAGCTGTAAATATTGAAAATAAATTTAAATTAAAATAAATTAAAATTAAAATAAATTAAAATTAAAATAAATTTAAATTAAAATAAATTTAAATTAAAATAAATTAAATTTAAAATTAAAATAAATTTAAATAAGTAAATAAATTTCCAATGCAAATTCGAATAAAATACATTTATTTATAACTTTTCTCACTGTGTACTGCTCTACTTCGTACTCTACGTGCATAGCAGACGTGGCGGCTTGTGGACTTTTGGGTATCAAAAAGTCGACTACCAAAACCGCTCGTAATTTGAAAACTCTGATAAAAGCCAAAGAAAAAATAAAATGGACAGCAGTAAACAAATTACACGCACACACACACATACACAGGTTAATGTGCTGTTGACCTGCATTCAAAATACTGAAATTTACAACAGGAAAGAGACACGAAACGGAGACACCGATGATAATGATGATGATGATGATGATAATGATGATGGGGGCCAAGCATAAAAGGAAGGAAGGAGGGAGTGAAATTCCAAAACAAGAACAAGAACAGCAACAGCAACAACCGCAACAAACACACCGCTCACCGCACTTCTGACTCACATTTGCATATTAATGAGCGCTACAACAACAACAACAGCAGCAGTGATAAAGAAGGAAAAGTAACAGCAGCGACAACAACAACCAACATATGCTGATGAAATGCAACAAAGAGACAACATCAGCGGCTCTCGGACCGCGCGCATTGAATTATTAAACTTTATTTAAAAAAATGTGCGCACAGAGCAAAAGGAGCACTGAAAACAGAAGGAAAGAAGGGGGGAGCACAGTATAGCCAAGCCAAGATGGCTGCTCGAGTGCTCAGGCTTAAGCTTCGGCTTCAAAGAATGTGGATAGCTTCCGGTCAGTCGTACCAGCAGCAGCAGCAGCAGCTTAACCCCTAAGCCACCTTAACCCGTTTCCTTGTTTTAAAATTAAAATAGGGCCATGATTTTTTGTATTTTCTTGTAAATATAAATTTACTTATAATAATTTATCCTTTTAATGTATCTCGAAAGTTGTAACAAAAATTACAAAAATGATTAAATACATAAATAAAGATGTTCATGTCTGAAACGCTTTCAAATTGTTTAAACAATCAATCAAAATGTTGTGGATGCCACCCCCCAACATAGATACGAGTATAAACACAAAGATAGATAGAGCGTGCCAATGGAATTGGTTTAAAATTAGACTTTAAAAACGAAACAAACGGAAAAGTTGTAGAGAAAAAAAATATAGGAGAAACAGAGTGGAGGAGAGCGTGAGTCGGTGCCGCCCATCATTAATCAAAATAAATTACAAACTATGAACGGGCGAGAAATCATATGACGACTACATTTGAGCAGAGAACTCAAGGAGTGTTATTTTTGCCATAATAAATGATCGCTTCAAGAGCCCAGACAGCATCGTCGGCCTCTTGTTTCCGACAATTTTTTTTTTTTTTTTTTGCGAAAGTAAAAATATTAAAAAACCTGAATAACGCCCCCCTACCGAAAGGTAATACGAAGAACCAAAAAAAATGGCTAAAAGAATGGCTGATTCCAGACATCGGGGCAGGGCAGCAGCTTAGGATTAATACTCCCGTACGTACATATGTACATATAAGCGGCAAACAAAACCACAATAAAATAATAAAAAAAAAAAAAAAGCGAGACAGCGCTGGGAAACACCTGTTCAAAATTACACACGAAGCTGAAATATGGGAACCGAACAACAAAATGCTATGCGATGGATGTGCTGGCGATAGGTCAAAAAACTCGGTGCACATGCCTGGGTTTCGGATTCGTTATTATTTGGTATGTGAGAGAGTACAAGTTCAAAAAAAAAACAGAGGGTTGTTCCACCGAGCCACCTATTGATTTGTTTCGCTTCAAGACCGGATAGACAACAGAAAAGGGATGAGGCGGCGGCGGCACTGCACAGGGTTAAAACTGGACAACTACTTACAGTGCAGCTTCCTTGACAAAGGAATCTACAAGGAGAAGGTTCCTGTAGAGAATTTAGACTGTACAGCAAGAGATCGCCTGCCTGGCAGGATACAAGCAAACAAACAAACAAACAGACGACACAGGCTGCTGCCCTGCGGACTTGAACTGATTTCACCTTGAACCCAGGGCTGTTCTTTGGACTCCAAACCAAACCAAAACCCAGACAAAGGCCAAGGAGAGGAATGGAGTGGAGCGAAGCGGAGAAGGAATCACAGAAGTCAACAACAACAACAATGGCGGCGGCCATTGCGGAGGATGAGGAGCAAATACACAAATGTACACAAGATGCGAGAGGCACTCGGCAAATGGCAGCATTAAACAGATTGTCACATTTAAGTGCAGACTGTGGGGCAAAAATCGGTATCAAAAAGGCTGTCTATCGCATGCAACGAATATTTACCTATCGACGAGTATTTACCTATCGATATCAATCAATATTTCAGTCAACAAAGAAACTACGACAACAGTCATTAGGTTTTGGTCGCTGTGTATTTTTTGTAGAACAAAAACAAAAGCGATTTTCTGTAAATAAAAATAGTTTTGCAGTATGCCGCCATATAAAACACACACACAGCTCACTCATGGATCGATTTATATAGCCTGCACTTTTTCAAATGTATTTTCCACGTGATTTAATGGACACGTTTTACGTTTAAATAGCAAGTACCTGACGTAATTTTACTTAGAAAAAAAAATCATGTGTCTTACAAAATTAAGCACTTCCCTGACTAAATCAAGAAATATAAATTGCTTAAGTGTATAATAGTTTTAATAGTATTATTGCGGTTTAAAGTACAATTTTCTTGATTTTTTGAACTTGTTGGCTTACCTTTTGGTTAGCTTTAATAACTGACCTTGTCAGATGCTAAATATATCATTTATTTATAACTAAGGGACAGTGATTGAAGTGAATTTTATACTCAAGCGCATAATTAATTAACATGACTAAAGCGGAATTGCATTTAACCAAAACGAACCCGTTTTTCTCACTGCTGCTGTTGCTGCTGACCGAACTCGTATATTTAAAAAAAATTCATTTATAAGAATTTACGAGCGCCAATAATTCACAACCATTTTTTATGAATTATGTGCAAGTGTGTGTGTGGATGTGTGCAGTAAAGGCAAAACCAGCAACAGAAGTAGCAGGCAAAGGCCATAAAAATAAAAATAAAAGGAGCAGGCGTTGGCCGGAAAGGCTGCAAAGAGAGAGAGAGAGATAATAAAGGGGGGAAAGACTGTGGGGGGGTCTGGCGAAACTCCGCTCTTTTTGCAGGGAAAGTCACCACAACTTTTGCTCTCTTCTACTTCATTCTTCTTTCGTTTCTACACTGCCTGCTACAGGTCAGAAACTACAACAAAAATAATAATAATAAAAGACGAAGGAAAAGAAAACAAATGGCAAGGTGTGCAGTTACAATGCCTGTCAAACTGCAAGTGCAAGGGAGATGGAGATCTTTTTACCCCACCCCTTCACCCCCTAGCAATCCCTAAATTGTTATAAAGTAGTTTTCTCAGTTGCTCTTTCCACACACAGATACACACGCACACAGCAGACACTTGAAGATTAATGAAAATCGCATGGGAAAATGAAATATGAAACGCTCCACAAGAGTAGCTCGGCAACGCACTCAGTGGGGAAGTAGAAAGAGAAAGAGAGACAGAGAGAGAGAGTGAGGAGAGTTGACAAACCCAAGAAACCAACCACCGCGTTGATGTTGAAGATCGTCGTCATATGGGGGGCAACGCTGCAGGGGAGCTCCACAAGAAGTGCAGAAAGAGGCGGAGAAGGGGAGTAACCAGAGGTGGGACGACGACAAAGGCAAGATAGTGGAGTTACTGAATATTAGCCAACGTGTGAAGCGGAACTAATTGGCAAATTGATATTGCAGCAATAAAACGAGAAGAATTACAGTGTCATCAAATATGATACAATTTATAAAATTTATAAAAAAAAACAAGAAAGGAAGCTAACTTCGGATCACCGAAGTTTGTATACCCTTGCAAAAATTAAACAAAAAATTAAATCGGAAATTCTGGAATAATAATTAGTTGCCAAGTCTCAAATTTGATGAAAATGGTTTGAAAATCGGCTAAGTTATGGTTTTTTTTCCTAATTGTTCCTATGGAAGCTCCTATAGGTTCCATATAGTCAGACGATTTTCACGAAATTGAAACCGAAATTCAGGAATAATATAAAACGGCTAAATCTCAAATTTGATGAAAATATGTTGAAAACTGACAAAGTTAGAATTTTTTCTAAAAATTTTCCGATTGTTCCTATGGCAGCTATATGATATAGTCGTCCGATCCGGCTCGTTCCGACATATGTACGAATGAGAGTTTATAGAAGACTAACTACAAAGTTTCATTCAGATTGCTTTAAAACTGAGGGACTAGTTAAAGCAATAGACGGACATGGCTAGATCGACTCGGCTGTTGATCCTGATCAATAATATATATACTTTATAGGGTCGGAGATGTCTCCTTCACTGCGTTGCAAACTTCTGACTGAAATTATAATACTCTGCAAGGGTAAAAAACTATACAAATTTTAAAATTAATTTTTTAAAAATATTTTTTAAGAAATATTTTTAGAAAAAAGTATTGAGAAGTTTTATCCATATAAATTTCTAACCAATTCACTAATTATTATTATTAATTAGTCAAATAAATAAACAATTTACAAAGTATTACGAAAACTGGAATGAATTTCCAACTTTTGTGTTCCCAACCCAAAACAAATTGTATTAAGTGTGGAAAATGGAAAATGCGGGCAAAAAGTCAGGGGTAAGAATATCTCGGAAGTCGGAAAATGATGTTGCAATCAACTAGTGAGAACTATGTTTAAGCAGTGACGAAACAAAATGGGCAAAAAATTGGTAAACCAAACCTGAACCCACTGTACCTCGAAAGTCATTGTTGTTATGGGCTGGCTTTATGGGCTAATCAAATCACCCAAGCAGAGACAGCAGAGTGTAAGCTGGCAGTGGAATATGGAGTTCGCAGCTCCTCTGGTGTGTGTTATGGCCGCGATTCCAACAAGCTGGGGAAACCAGTTTTATAGAATTCACAAAAAGTAAGTGCACAAAGGAGCAAAACAAACAACAAAACGAGAAGACAGACAGCAGCAAGAGAGATATATCCAAGACAAAGAAGAAGTAACCGAACCGCGATCCAATCTGGCGGCTGGCTGGCATTATGTGTGTTGGAACAACAAGGCAGCGAAGGCCGTTCAAAGACTCTCATCTCTTTGAAGCTTTTGGAAATCAACTCAACTCCGGACCGACCGTCTGCAGACGGAAGACTGTGGTCATTTCAATGACTGACTGGCTGACAGACTGACGGAAAATGCGAAAACAAAAGCAAAACAATGACAGATGCGGAAGCCTTGAGTCATGGCAGTGGAAGAGGGGGATTTAAAGCTAGATGTAGAGACAGTCGAGCTTCGTTAAGTTGAACCTGAACAACTTTAAAAAGTGATAAAGAGATCAATAGAGAATATAAATATAATTAAGTTTGAAGGTTTTTGTTTTGTAATTTTCTTATCATTAAGCCACAAGTATTTCCTCTTAAGTCGTCTTAGGAAGGTTCGCCTGTAAAACAAGTAATATTCGTTTTGCCAACTGCCATTTTGTGCTATTGAACTTTGCCGTTGGCGCTTGAACTTTGTCGAGGGAACCCAGAGAATATCTCCTCCGAGTTCAAATGGGATGACTTCAGCTGAGATGAGTTGAGTTGATGGAGGGATGCAGCTGAGTCAGAGCCAAGATGAAATGATGATGACTTTGTTTTGGGCGGTGGCGTTTCAATTCGTTTACATTATAAACCCAAAGGAGCAGCGCGTGCATCGTTGGTTTTATTGATTTATGCATTACGGATTGGCTTGTGGCTGCTGCTGCTGCTGCTGCCTGATTTCCTTTCTTGGCTCCTCTTGGACCAACAAGAAAGGCAATGAACTGAAGACCAAGGCGAGACAAAGAAGAAGTCCAGTGAACAACAGGGCGAGGCAGTCAAAGGAAGCGCCGCCGCGCACAAAGGAAAAGGCAGGGCCCAGGAAAAGTTTCGCTTTTCATTTTGTCTGGAGTAACGGTTCATGGACGGGGGAACGGGGCGGGGCAGGGAAGTTAACGGTCGCCATGGTTGCCAGATGTGGTGAATATGCGCGCCACAAGGCACAGACTGGCTTGTGTGCTTAGGAAAATCCAAAAGGAAAATAAAGGAAAGCCGCCAGTGGATTTAAATTTGCTGGCGAGAGCTTTTTTTCTCCTCGCAACTTTAATTTGTGGGTGGGTGGTGCAAAGGGGGCTGAAAAACCAATCGAGCGACCAAATCGATTCCCACCAGATGAAGGAGACAACAAAGCAGGAAAACCTGTACGGCAAATTGAAGAGAAAATTGAAAATAAGGAAAAACAAACTAGGAGGGGGGAAGAGGGAAATAGATAACAATAATAGGGAGGAGAAAGGTTAGACATTGCAATGGGGAAAATCGATGTTGGATAAAAAACGACCAACCCAACCAACCACAAGGTGAGCCAGTTGTTGTTTTTGGCTTTTATTTTAGTTGTTATTTTCTTTTGTGGCTTTTGATTTTGTGTATTATTTTGTTGTTTCTTGTTTAATCGTTTTTGCGGTTTCCTCCATACACACAAAAGCCAGGAAATTAAAATTGCATTAAAGTTAAAATACGGCAGCCATACTAGACAATCAAGGACTTGCAGCCAAGGATAAACCAATACCATTTGATAGGCGAAATAAATCAAATAAAATAATACAGATTTAGGTGGAAATTTACGAGTTGACCTAAATATTTTTTGGCACTATTTTGGTGGCGCTTTGGTCTATTTTTATTTGTTTTTTTTCCTCAGAAAATAAACAACACATGTGTCCGTGTGTGTATATATCCATTGATAAAGAAAATTCTGGGTATAAAATATGCAGGGCGCCCATTGATTGATGACATCCACTCACTATTAATCCAATTTATGCAGACACTAAATTAATTTACATTTGGGATCTACGCCCGCATTTTATCGCCGTAATTGTGTGGCCCGAAAAAATCAGATTTATGTGCATACTTAATGCCCATTTTCATGGGATATTCGAACTCGAGGTACAGTCTGTACAGCCCAGCACATATGGATGTGAAATGGAGAGACAACAACAACCAAAAAACAAAACAAAATTGCATAACTTAAAAGAAAAAAAAACACAGAGAGAAATACAACGACAACGGACAAAAAGAATATCAAGTATAGAGGATTAGAGTGCTATAAATAGCAACTCTGCTCCCCGCGCACAAAACATTTCGAAAACGGCAACAAAAGATAATGAAAAGGCCCGAAAACAAGACGTTACGAACGAACAGAGCCGAAGCTCTCTGATCGTGGATGCCATATGTTGGGTGGGTGGTTTGGGGGTGCGGGTGCTACGGCATCCATTTACACGCGACCTATAAACAAACCCAAACGAAAAATGAGGCCGCGGCCATTCACGCGTCCAACGTCAGACGTCTGATATTTTTTTTTTCTATACGCTTATCAGTCGCCGAGTTGTTTATATAAAAGCATTTAGCATTTAGAGTGGGGGGAAAATAAGAGGCGTAGAGGGAAGGGATATATATAAACGATAAATATATATCGTTAGTACGTGAGACGCTCGGCCATTTGTTTGTTTTTATGTTTATTAACTCATGTTGATTTCCCATTTGAAAAAAAACTTGTTTAAAAGCACTGCTGTGCTGCTGTTGTTTTCGCTAGAATTGAATTTTTTTTATAAATTTATTTAGCGAGAGAGACAACGACACGTGTTGTTGTTTTGCGACTTTTGCCAAGAATCTGAAGCAAACAATAGCCAAGAAAAAGGGGATTAGTCATACGGGATCGGGAAGGTTCTGCAAACATTAACCATTCGTGACAAACAATTTCCCTCTTACTCATTTTCAAATGACGTTTATTATCCATTTATTATCCATGAATCATTGACAAAAAGGTGGGTAATCTACGAATGAATTAGGTTTTTATTCAAAAAGTAATCTCTGAACTTTGGACTTGAAGGACTATTGAGAAATATTTAAATTAAAAGGGGTTTAATTGAATTTCTTAATATTTCTAGAATCTCTCTATACAATCTCCATTTTCCTGCAAGGCCAAGTATCAATTGCCAATTTTAGCAATTTCAATTGCCTTGAACGAGGATCAACTAAAATGTATTCAAGTGTTTCCGTCTACGACTATTATTTGGCTTTCTGATTCACTCGTAAACATGCCTGCTTGCCAAGCCAATCAAAAATAATTAGCGCTCGAATCGTTTACGCTCTCTCTCTTATCTCTGAACAACAAAATTCAATGGAAAATGGCGAAATGGCCGCAGAAATTTCAAGAAAGTCGTTCAATTCTGGTACAGGTTCCGAGTTACTGAGAATAAAGTGAAGTAAAGTAAAGAAATCCATTAAATGCATGCATGTCATGAAAACGTGCCCCGCGGAGATACAAAACAAAAGCGGAGGCTTTAGGCAAAAACAACAAAAAAAGAAAAAAGTTTCCGATTAGCCACGACACGTGTGGGATGCAAAAAACAACTCGGAAAAAAGTAAACACACTCGGGCCACACTGTACGTACTCTTTCATAATTGTTACAAGGTGAGCTGGAGTTCGTATAGAAGAAAAAAAATAAATAAATAAACATAAATGGCAAGTAGTGAGTCACCAAGAAAATAAAAAGGGAATGAAAAATGGTTGGGGAGGGGGAAGAGGGAAATGCAAATCAGCTGAGCGAGCACCCTACTGCTTCTAGGGTTGCCATCGCACCCAAAACCCGTATGCAGCTGCTGATAAGAATCCGTAGATAATTCAAATTCGCTATATGTTTGTACATATATATACGGGTCTACACATGAGTCATCCGAAAAGTAAGCGAGCAAAAATTCCAGTCACGCACTGCAGGCAAAAACACAAAAATAAAAAGAAATCAAAACAAAAAAAAAAAGAGTCGTGGAGTGCAGATAAAGAAATTTCAGTTAAAGGCGGCGATAATGCGGAAAATGTTAGCTAAATTATGAGATATCTTTTGCTGTGTGTGTGTACTTGAGCTATCAGTCATTTGTTTTTCACTTATCAGCAGGCGACGTCCTTCGCGGTTGGGTTTTCGCCTTAATTTAAGTTTTTATTTTTGGCAATTCGTACTATTCCGTTGGCAAAGTACCCAAAATTAAAAGTTAGACAGCAGCAGCGGCAGCTGGCTGCACAAAGCGAAAAATATCAAAGAATAACAGATAATAATCAGACCAATCAGAAAAATATATATAAATTACATTAGTAATTACTCTACCTCAAACATAAAGACAAAAGAAGTCAAGTATCTAAAGATTACTTCAATTAGGAAACAATAAATCCATTTTCTTCGCTCTTTTATACTTCCTTTTAAATGCTATTTATTTATTTTTCCTCAATTTTTTGTTTCGTATTTCGCGCGACATGGCAACGCTAGCCAGACATACACACACTCACGCACATGTGACGTAGGCTCGCTCGTGTGTATTGGTGTGGCTGTGGTGAAGAGTGCTTGTGACCGTGGGGGAATTGAATGGTGGTGGTGAATTAGCAACGTAGGCGAGCGAAGAGGAAAATGAAATAATTTATAATTTTCTTTTTTCACTTACTTTTCCAATCCGTTTCGTGGAAATTACACAGGCTTGAAACAAAAACTCAGAGTTTTTTGTTCGGATCACAGTTGTTGGAAATAATTCGTTTTGATGGTTTCGCAGTAATTAAATTGGTTGCTAGTAATTATTTAAATTTCTTTTTACAGAGAATTGCACAGGGATCGTTGTTGCAGGAGTAGGGGCAAATAATATATCACAAAATGGTGCGCGACGCAGTTGTTTTTTTATTCTTTCGTTTGCATTAGCTTTTTAAAACGGTTTCTCTCCGTTTGCGTGGATTTTCAATTTTCCTTGGGCACAACTAACGCACACGACGACACGCAGAGTGCAGGAGAGCTGCGTCCTGCGGTTTTTCTCAGCTGCGACCAAAACGCTGGCAGTTTTCCGATTTCGGATTTACTGATTTTCTGATTTATCGCGGCGCGCACACACCAGCGAACACGGCGAACGGGCGGAGAGAGACAGGGAGGGGAGCGCGATTTCTTTACTTTATTCTACAGTATTTCTTTCGATTAGTTAGCAAGTCGCTGCGCTGACGATGACAGTAGTGGGTAATTGTAGCCAAAAACCAACGTTCCAAACGCGAAGTGAAGTCTCCAACTGAAGTCTCGAACAGAAATGAGCAAGACTCGAGGCGTTTGCAGCCAGCTCGTGGTGAACTCGGCGCAGCGCTCTGCTGGCTTCGATCTAGTGGTGCGTGCGTGAGCTGCGGTTTCCTCTGGCCGCGCTGCAGAACAAGGCACGAACCATGTTGTGGGCGTAAAACTATACATCGTTAGCCACACAAAGAAGTCATGAAATATTATATAATCTTTAGTACTTAGCTAGTCTATATACTAAATAATTAAATGCTATTATATAATACCACTAAAAGATCATTTTTATTTATATTTTATATGTTCAATAATTTATATTTTGTGTTTAGTGCTAACATTTTGTGACACGAGGCATAGGCCCAGCTCACTCGACCATCTCTACACGAAACCAGCGCTGTTAACTCGGAGAGAGCACCGTTGGCTGGTGTGGTGAAAGACGAGGAGATGGAGGGATGACGGACTAAAAAGAAATCGCCAGTCAACAGAGGGAAGGCAAGTAGGAAATAAATTAAATGTGATTCGAGCAAAGATGATCAAAAATGCGTATTTCCACTGAAAACACCCGACTATGTACAATGTTAAGTAACAGCGCCCGTTAACAAAAACAGTGCAAAGTGCACACACAATAAGACGAATGGGAAGAAGGGGCGTAGAAAGGGAGAACGACGGAGAGACAAAAGACCAATGCAGCGGCAGAGGCGTGGGGGCTGCAACTAAATAAAATCAAAGTTCCTGCCAAAAAGCAGCTAGTATTTATGCTTACGAGGCGTTTCGCAACCCTTCATATGCGCTTTTAATAATCTTTATGGTTTTCGTATGATTTTAAATTAGGCGACGACACAATTTCAACGACGCCATATTGTTCGCCACCAGAGAGAGGCAGCACGAGAGAGCGCAGTTAACAGCGGAAGAGAGCGTTTAACTGCGCTGCTGCTGCGTCATCAATGCAAACTGCGCACTTTTTAAAAATCATTTTTTATATCAATTTCTATGCGTTCGCCTATTGTGAACAAAAGCAATTATGTTGAAATCGCCAGTACATCTCTCCGCATGCCAATTGCTTTGTCTTGAACAATTGTAGTACGCTCAATAACATAGCCATATTGTGAAATGGCTGTGGTTGGCCGTGGTGAGTTTTGCGCAGGTTAACAGGCCTGCAATTTGTTTTTCGTCTGAGCACAAGCACCCTCACCTGGAATACATCTGTTCTGTGGTCCACTTTGTTCGATTTAAACTCTATTTTCTTAAATTTTGTTTCGTTTTGATATTGTAACTTATTGGTAATGACAACTGTGATGTGTCACTTTGATAGTGCTGGGCAATTAGGAGGCATTTGAGGCAATTTGGCATTTGAACAACACTGCTGATGAAATATACATAAATTTTCTGCATATCAAAATACTAAACCCAATGTTTCCAATACTATATTTTATGTAATTGCACAAAAAAGAGTAAAACAAATTCGTGTTTCCTTTTAATTAGCCACAAATGTTTTTGTGTTTTCCCCGATCATTCGCCAAACAAATGCAAAGGCAAATGCAAAATCAGTGTGGGGCTAAGAATTCGCTTAATTAGAGGTCATAGGCTCAACCTGATCGTGTTTATATACAAAATACTACGAAGTATCGCCTAAGATCCAGTTTGGGAAGTTTCTCGATATAATCAGTGTATTTATTTTAGCTCTCAAAGGTCGTGTCTGCCTACGAAATTGGTTCTGCATTAACCTTGCCGTTGATAAATAATAAAAGCTGACAAAAAATAATAACAAATTGAAATGAGCGCTAATGTTAACGAACTTTGTAAACTTAAAGGCAAGGTTACAGCTAAGGCAGCAACGGCCAGAAAAGCTCCAAATTTATACGAGACGTAAAAAGGCAAACTCAAGTGCGCGAACGCTGCGATGTGTAGTATAAAGTATAAAGTCGCTGAGCGTTAAAAATAAAATATATAAAATCAGACACGCAACAGCGACGGCTGCCAGCAGGGTTTTCTATAGAAAACGAAACGAAAATTATTTCCTGTTTTTAGCCATAACAGCCGCGCGTGGTGGGAAGTAACAGATAGTATAACATAGCAGGAGGAGTGTGGGTGGGAGGAGGGGTATTGTGCTCTCTGCCATGCAGGGCTAACAGAGCAGAGCGTGGTGAGTCCGCATCTGATTTAACCGTTGCGTTGCAGTTTGTTTACCATCGGTTTTAGCCACAAAGCCAAAACGCAATTGTGCGGGAGGTGGGGGGGGCAAGATGGCAACAGAAAGAGTCACAAAGGTGCTGCTGCCCCCAAACAATGCGTAAAAGCGAACAAAAAAATAGGGTGATTGATAACAAGGTGCGTCTTACAAATGTTCACTGTCTGCCAGCGACGAAGTACGAAAATTCTTGAGACCTCCAATCTATGGGGCACTTGGCATGCTTATCTATTTTAGTACGCCGATTTAGACAATAATAGTACAATTTTGCACACAAGGTGATACTATAACCTTTGTATGTATAGGAAAAATGATATAATATGAGGAAAATTAATACATTATTATTCAGGAAAATCTAAAAATGTATACTTCTTATGCATATTTAATTATTCTAACTATTTGTAAATTTGAATTAATTGTAAGTCGAGATTTCTGTTAGTTTTGAAAAGTCTGATAAAACTGCGTAGGATTTAAATTTAAGCAATTTCGGATTATAAAGTGCGTATCTTTCAGATTCTTGTGCTTTTTTTGTGAATGTAAACAATTTTTTAATAAAGCATTTCAATCTCTTCCAATGTTATTATTTTAAATTAAGCAAACCACCACCATTTTTCTTCCAGTGTGCGAAATTATGGAGCTACAAATAGAGTATGCGTGGATGTATGTATTGCTGGCACACAGATGTACTTATGTAAACATGTGGGCACATGTACATCGCACACTACAGAAGGTTGTGGGAGAGCGAGTGCATCGGACAGGCGAGAAAGGAGAAGCAGCAGCCAAAAAGGACAACACAACACATTTCTAAATTGGTAGAAAGAGAGGGAGCAGAATGGCCAAGCTTGGTATATTTTTGGCACACACTCCCTCTCGCTCTGCCCTCTGTTGGCGTCCATTGCGTTTTTGGTGCATTCAACCTGCTGCAAAGCGAGACAGGTGCACGACGACGATGACGGCGGCATTTACCGTTCGTGGAGATCAACAGCTGTGCAAGTGATGGGGAAACCAGCCAGCACAGAAAGAGAGATAGAGAGGGAGAGCAGCGAGAACAGGACCTGGAGACAACGCAATTTGTTGAACTTTAATGCGTAGCAAAGCAAATGGCAACTGCAGTAAACAATGAAACGTTGCTAACTGCCTCCCTGCCTGCCATTTCCCACACCCCACACCCCCACCCCCTTGTGCCATGTCACGCTTTGTTATTGCTGGCCAAGCTTATGGGGTTGTCGTTGTTGCTGCTGCTGCGTAGCACTTTCTGCTGACGCTTTCCTCCTCTGGTTCTGGATAAGCCAACGGCGCATGCAACAAATTGCGTTCTTCCAACAACACACAACAAACAAAAGCCGTCAGTGATGGCTTTATAATAGCTAAAATTGCTAAGTACAGTGAACGCTAGTTGCAGTGAATAAGAAGGTGAAAGTAACCTACAATTGGTTGTCTAACAAAACGATGTTTTATTTTTAATGTATTACAAAAGAAAAATACTTGGATATTGATATCCTTAAACGATTAATTAATTTATAAAGAACTTTAAATATTAAATATTATATATTTATTTATTTAAAGTCTTATAAATATCTAAAAAAGAAGATACCAACATATCAACTCTGTCAAAAGAACCCACAAAGAAACGCCAAACGATGACGTAGTTTATTTTCCAGCTGAATTCCAATTGCAATTGTTTCAAATTACCCCACTTGGCTGCGAATACTCCCCGATAGAGGAAATCAGTACAAGAATCCGAACCAAGAAAGTGTCACAGATACGAGAAAATATCTATGGGAAAGGGTAGGTCAACCACCAGCAACGGGGGAACCATCCCCTCCTCCTGCGGCACTACGAAATCACCAGAGTTGTCGTCATCCAAGGAGTGATTAACAAAAACAGTTGATTGAACTTTGTTTGGCCTCCACACATCCCACGGCGACTGTTTGTGTTTGTGCCCTGACTTGGCTGTGTACTTGAAATGCCCCACTTTGCGGTGTGTATGCCGGGGCTGGGGCTGGATCCCATAATTTCGGGTGTTAATGACCAGAGCACTGACTTTGAACGCTGCAAATACAAACGCACACACAAGACCAGCAATTGTATTTCAAAGATTGATACTGTTGGGGACTACTTGCACTCTCTGGGAATTTCAGAAGCGGAGGGGGAATCACAGTTTCCACTTGTAGGGGTTCACACAAAAAAATGTCATTATCCTGGAATAGAAAGACTGACACATACTCGAAGTTATAGCTATAAAAGACTATTATTAAAATATTCTTATATTTAAAATAAAAATTATTAACCTAGTTTCGATTTATTTTAATAAATAACACTGAAAATTAAGTTAAAGATTTCCGGGTGGATTTTAACTTGATTTTGATTACTTTTATAGAAAATATTTCATTTAATCGAATGAAACCAACATAAAATCCTAAAAAATTAAATTTATTAACGTCAATGTATAAAGATTTGTATTATTTTTCTTATCAAAAAAGATTTATGGAAATCTGTGACTGAACATTTATTTAAAATACAAATAAAACAACATTTTTATGTGTGTTACCTGATATTAAGCTATAAATCAAAACCAAATGAGTTTTTGCAAATTCAAAAATTTCACTAAATATAAAAATAATTACTTAAACTAGAAACAAAAGGAGAAAAATAAATCATTAAAATGATAACATTTCTGGATTCAAAAATAAATCAGTCACGAAAAGTAATTAAAATTGTTTGTTTTGGGAATTAACAAATATTCGTATTTCTTCTTAAACATTTTTGGTTTCAGCACAGAAATCTCAAAAAACCTTATCAACTTTTCCTCGAAAAGATGGAAAACCCTGATGGACGCCTGTGGATTTTCCAATCATGATGAGTGGCTGTCCCTTGTGGGCGTTCTTTTGGTTAACGCCCGGAAAATGATCCCCCGAGAGATGTCATTCGACTTTGTGTGTATTTTCGGGTTTTTATATTTTGCATATTGCTTTGTCGCTTATTATTTTAGATACATAGGCTACAATTCAGATTGTACATCCACATATATATATTGTATATATGCATATAAAAAACACGATATGTAGGCAGAGATTCATCAACAGTATACATGTATAAAAAACATACGACGATTGGACGGAATGCGACTGACTTACAACTAAATTACGCAGATTCGTGTATAAAATTTGTGGTATTTCGCGAGAGGTCTTCTCTAAGGCACGGAACTGGTGGATGGAATGTACAAAATAGTTTAAGAAATGTGTGTTTATGTGTACGAAGAAGCATTGGGGGGGTTAACTCTTGTGCAGTTTTCGTTGTGAGCTCCATTTTTTCAGGTTTAGATTTGGAAAATACTCTCTTATTTAACCCACGGGCATTGTTGACACGGTGCTGTGAGGTGTGGTTGGCCGTGAGCCAGCCAAGGAATTAGCCGTGGAGGCGTGCAGCGAGGCCATTGTGCCCATCTGAAAGGGTAGATATACAAAAAATTATATATTTATCTCAGGAGCTAAATAATACTTTGAAAACTTACGCGCAAGTGGGCCAAATCCTCCAATTTGGTGAGATCCACCAGCTCGAGGAAGAGCGAGTACACTACCGCCCAGCCGTAGATAGAAACCAGGCAGAAGACGCTCCACAGCAGCACCATGATCACGTTGTAGGCAAAGTACAGATCATTGACAATGGCAAAGAAAATCAAAGCCAAAGCTCGCCACACAGTAAAAATGGCAAAGGTCCACAGCCAGGGCATGACCTTCTTCTCGTATTCCTAAAGAAAGATTTGAAACAAGTTTTAGAATAAAACAATTGCAATTTGAGAGACTAGATCCAGCCAATTCTAGATGGTTTTTTAGTGCTAATTTCTTGGTTATGATTGGTGCGGGTATGCATTTGTGTTACCCTTCTGCTCAGTAAGCGTTTCTGTGCTCCCAGTTTTTCTTGCTTATTGGGGCAATGAGAAATGTCAATGAATTCGCATGCTTATAACTATTTATCCAGAAAAGCAACTTACCTTGCGCAGAGCCACGCAGAGCAGGACGCTGGTCACAAAATTAATTAATGCCATGATTAACGAGAATAGAGCAAAGACAATCAGCATGTTGCGAACTGAAAGATGATAATGGAGGATTATAATAAAGATTTAAATATGGTAAAGTAATAAATAAAGATAATCTTCATTTCCTTTTGGAGATTTCTAAGGGGTTTATTAGAAACTACTTTATGTTTTATGAGGAAACACAAAAGGCACAGAAAATACAGAAATTACCCTATAAATCCATTAAATTCAAGGAATGTTTATAAAGAAATCTGAACTACTTTTTTTTAAATAGAATTTTTCAAACTGAGAAATGAAATATTTACAGATTTCAAAGTTATACATTTTGTATCTTTACAGTAAATAGCTAAGAAATGTCAAAAAACTCTTTCTACTTCAAATTTGTAGTTTTAAATTCCTATTAGACCTCTAAATTAAGGAAATTCTATCATTCTTTGGGCGAAATCCTGACTTAAATTTACTAAACCATAAATATTATAAAATATACTAGAAGTCATCCTTATTCCAAGTCATACCATGCTTGTTGCCCACATAGACAAACTCGTAGGATATAATGTAATAGCCATAATGCGTAGATCCTGGCGCTGCCATTGCATAGCAATAGATGTCGAAGATGCTCGTGGCAATGGTAAACATTGAAAGAAACTGGAAAAAAGTTATTGATCTGCATTAATAAATGGCAATTAGGACCCTTCCAAGGATACTTTACAATGGCAAACAATCCAATGAGCATGGCGCCCTTCTGTATGTCGATATATTGGTTATTCTTCAGCAGTGGCCGCTGGTACCAGGGAATCCTTACAGATCGCGTGGACCGGGACATCTTCGAGTGCAGGTTTGTCGAGGATCTGAAAAGGATATATTATTAGTTACAAATTATAATTATTATAGAAATTTAAACAAGGACATATGTACCTTCCCGTGGCATGGGAATAAACCGACGGATTCGAGCGATATGTGGAGGGCGTTTTCCTGCCGTAATTCATCTTGAAGCCTTGCAAGTGACGTCACGGGCGGTAAATGGTGGATATCCTACCGGTATCCAATAAATAACTGCAGGATGCACAAAAATGACACAGAATAAGTATTATTTTCCATTTTTCATTCAAGGGCCAGGGCGTGTTTGCTTAATTTGTTATTTTGGGTGTGGTGTGTCAAGCTGGGCTTTGAAAACTCTCGAAAACTTTGGGCGCGAATTGAAGGGGTTTAACTTTACACAAACTAAAATCTGTAAGTGTTGGCTTATTGCCGGACAACTAAAGTTCACAAACAACACTTTGGAATGCACCTTGCATTTATTTACCTTTATAAAAACGAAAAATTAATCACTTCGCAACGCATCAAAAACAAAACACACGAATCAGAACTAGGGATGTGAATAGCAATATATCGATATGCAGGCTTCCGAAAATAGCGATACAGCAACAAGTTGTATCGAATATGCCTTTTACATGGCGCGGTAAATTAAGTAATTAAAAAATAGTATTTATTTTTTTTATTTTTTAAAAACAAAGTTTACAAAGATTTCGCAAACTTTTAATGTATAAATAAACTTATAATTACTACTACACAACAAAAACAGTCGATAAGCTCTTCACTCTCTCTCTTTTGTTGCAGCAGCGTTCAACGACCTTGGATTAGTGAAGAGAGAGGGCGAACTGATCGACTGTTTTTGTTTTGCACTGATCTAAACATAAACAACTTCCCTTCAAAACAAAAACAGTCGATCAGCTGTTCGCTCGCTCTTCTCTTCAAAACAAAAACAGTTGATCAGCTGTTCGCTCTCTCTATTTTCCTATTTTTGTTTTGAAAGGAATGGGCTGATACTGGTCAGAGTAAAACACTGATCATCTTTTTAATATGTGTTAATATTTATTATTGAATAGATTAATACAAATGAAAATGTAATTTAAAATTCTATACAAATTTATTCGCTAACAATATTTATAAAAATATCGATACATATCCATGTATCGCCATACCAAAAATACCACATATATTATCGGTAGTACAGTCGATGTTGTGCCAGCTCTAATAAAAAACATAAACATACATTTTTTTTAACTGCAGCCATAAATGACCGCCTCCGAATGTCCCTGCCGAAGATCACGGACTTCGAAATCCTCGAGAAACTCGGAGCAGGAAGCTATGCGACCGTATACAAGGCGCGCCACAAAGTGCGACAACGAATACAAATACCCTTTTCCTTGATTAATGGAACTACTAATTGTTGCCCTTTATCTTTTACAGAAACAGCGAACTTATCATGCCATCAAGTATGTGGAAATGTCGACGCTGTCGCAATCCTCGCGGGAGAACCTAATCACGGAAATACGTCTCTTGCGGGATCTCAAGCACAAGTACATAGTGACCCTGCAGGATTTCTTCTGGGACGACAAGTAAGTACCCAAGAGGGCTATATCCTTATCCTATATCCTGAGAGCTTATGGTATAGCCATGTGAATGAGTCATTCTTGGCTTGGATGTGTGTGGGTCTAAGGTGATAATGTTTTAGGGAAACGGGTTGCCATGGCTAGGGGCTTATAGCAGTTATATGAGCTGTGATTTGGCGGTAACTAGGTCAACTGGTGCGTTGAGTCGTTATGTTGCACTTTTTTAAATAAATTGGAATATATATTTTAGTTCTTAGTCTATAAGGCTTAATCTAGTCATCTTTAGTTATCTTAGTTTATAGAGAACAATAAAGTATTATTTTATTGTATATTTATTAACTTTTTAATTATTTTTGTTTTCAGAAACATTTATATTGTCCTGGAATACTGCAATGCCGGCAATCTTTCCGCTTTTATACGAACCAAGAAGGCCTTGCCAGAGAGCACCTGTCGCTACTTTTTGCGCCAGCTGGCAGCAGCGGTGCAGTATATGCGAGCCAACGATGTGTCCCACTTTGATCTAAAGCCCCAGAACCTGCTGCTCACCCGGGGAGCAAATAATGTGTCCCTCAAAGTGGCAGACTTTGGGTAAATATCAAGCTTTATAACAAAAAGAGCCTGTAATAACCATTATATTCCTTTAGTTTTGCTCAGCATCTAAAGTTGGGCGAGATCAACCAGCAGCTGAAGGGCTCTCCGCTTTACATGGCCCCTGAAATTGTACGAAAACATCAGTACGACGCCAAGGCGGATCTCTGGAGCATAGGCGTTATCCTGTACGAGTGCCTATTCGGCAAGGCGCCGTACAGTTCACGTACCATTGAGGAGTTGCTGTTGCGCATCAAAAATGCCGAGGCCATTACACTGCCACCCAATGCTCGCATCAGCAACGAATGTCACGATCTCCTCCGCCGGCTGCTAGCCCACGAGCCGACGGCACGCATTTCGTTTGCAGATTTCTTTGCACATCCCTTCCTCGATCTCAAGACCTTTCCCACGGAGCACACCCTGCAAAAGGCCATTGATTTGGTTACCCAGGCGTGCTCGTACGATGAAAAGCACAACTACAAGGAGGCCTATTACCTTTATTGCAGTGCCTTGCAGTATTTTGTGCCTCTGATCACGGAAGAGACGGACGCCACCAAGCGGCTGGCCCTCCGTAATCGAGCTCTGTCTTATATGAAGCGAGCGGAGGAGATCAAAAACTGTATCATCGAGGACGAGTACAGGATGTTGGCCCAGCGGCAAAAGCAGGCGGCACACACCACAGAGGCTACACCACAGGCTGCACAGAAGGTTGAACCACAGCCAAGTAGCTCCAAAATTACAGAAATGCTGGAGCCAGATGCCCGCTTTAAGCAGCTTTGTAAGAGTAGTCGGATTTTTCTTTAAATTATATCTAAATTCTTGCTTCTTAGTTGCCCTTTCGAACTCAAGTCCGTCCCTGAAGACTGGCCTGGAAATCGGACGAAAAGCCGAGCTTTATCTTTACGAGCGCAAGCTGGACGCGGCCCTGGAATCGTATACCTCAGCGCTGGGCATTTTAGTGCCGTTTGTAAACAATGAACCAAAGGGCGAACGTCGCAATTTGTTGCTGCAACAGGTGGGAGTGTAGCTCCTTAAAAACAATAGAAACCTGATTGATTAATATCCCTATTTCATAGCTGGAATTCTGGATGAAGGAGGCAGAGAGCATTAAAAGCATTTTGAGCACCAAGAACCTGGATGAGGAGGAGCAGAAGCTGTCCACGGTACGCAGCTGCAGCATACAGTAGTCAGAATTAATAAGAGATTAGCAATCGATGAGCAATTTCCGGCGCCTGGTGCGCCATTTGTTAGAGTATTTTTGTAGTCGCCTAGTCACGTAGCCTTCTATGATCTTATATACTACTTATATACAGATATACACATACATACATATGTCTACACTAGACTCGCTTTCTATGTACTACGTAGAGCAGGACCATGTCAACGTTTTGTACCGCTCCCCACAATCTATTCTATGTTTAGATGTTTTTAACCCTAATGGCCTTTCCTACTGTATACTGACCCTCTTGCCTACCTGTGGCTATACACCGTTGTTATGTTTTTAAAACAGAAAACCTTATAATTGTCTATTTTAAGCGCACCTCGGGGAGAACCCATACATTCCCCGGCCGTTCAGGCCCGCCACGTTTGTATTTCATTCTGTTCATTGTGTTTAATTTGATTAAAATGGTTTAACGATAACTGGACAAAAGTTTTTTGATCTACGCGATAGTGGCGCTCTCTCTCTCTCTCTCTGATAATCGATCAGGTACAAACCCCTGCCATATCTCCTGCCGTAAATTATCGCAATCAATCTACTTATATTGGCAATGTCGGTAAACTTATAAAGGCGACCGTCAGGCCGATTAGCGCTCAAGTTTAGTCTAACCATGTGGCCGAGTGGAGATATTAACCTGGCGGCGGGAATTGCCCTCCTGGCCATTGCAGGCGTTGTCCAGGCAGCTCCTCCGATGGGGCGAGTGGTCAATGGAACGGATTCTAGTGTGGAGAAGTATCCTTTTGTGGTGAGTAGAAAGGAAATGGCAATTTATTTATTTATACTTGAATATTAAGATTAATATTAAATCTGTATTATCCTATCCTTCAGATTTCCATGCGCGGTCCGACTGGCTCCCATTCCTGCGGTGGCTCCATTATTTCCAAGCAGTTTGCCATGACCGCCGCCCATTGCACTGCTGGACGCACTGCTAGCCAGCTTAGTGTCCAATATGGTGTGACCACCATCAACTCGGCAGGTCCGAATGTCGTGCGTGTCAAGAAGATCATCCAGCATGAGGGCTATAATCCCTACAACAACTATGCCAACGATATCTCTCTGCTGATGCTGGAGGAGCCTTTCCAGTTTGATGGCGTCACGGTGGCTCCTGTGAAATTGCCCGAGCCTAGTTTTTCTACGCCTCAAACGGATGCCGGTGGTGAGGGCGTCCTCATCGGCTGGGGTCTTAATGCAGTAAGTTTACTTAATATAATTAATGATTAATAAATATATTTATAAGAAATTGCCTTCCAGACGGGCGGCGTCATTCAAAATACCCTGCAGGAGGTGGATCTGAAGGTGTACTCGGATGAGGAGTGCACTGCTCGGCATGAAGGAAGCACAGATCCCAGATATCACATCTGTGGTGGTGTGGATGAGGGCGGCAAGGGTCAGTGCAGTGGGGATTCCGGTGGCCCTCTGCTCAGCCAGGGTGTTCAAGTGGGCATTGTGTCCTGGAGCATCAAGCCCTGCACTGTGGCCCCCTATCCTGGTGTCTACTGCAAGGTCAGCCAGTATATTGAGTGGATCAAGAAGAACCAAATCATATTGGCCTAGTCATGCCCGTTATCGGTTAATTGATATAAGCCAGCAATAAATCAATGATTAAATGGATTTCATATATGTATGTGTATTTATATTTACCATTAAAAAGAGGGAAATACCCGCCCCTTGGGTAAATCAAGAAAATTATAACAACAGAAGCATGTTTTTAATCACAACTAAATCATTCTACAAATTTATCACAATCTTAAAATGGTTAAATTCTGTTTGGAAATATCCAAAAGGCTTAAATAATATAACAGCTTCTAATAACTAATAAATATAATAAAAACCAAACATTGATAAGCCACACGCTTACAATCTTTGCTAAAAACAGTCTCTTTTGGTTTCTTAAAAATCGACTGTTGGCCAGAAAAGTGCCATTTTATATCAATGACGACAGATTTAATCACAGACTATCTGTGCTTGTAAATTATATTAATGGAACTTTATCGGCCAAATCGAAAGCTTATAAAAGGCGGTAGCAAAGCCATGCAATCACGTTTAAGTCCAAAATGTGGCCGAAACAAGACCTCTGCCTGGCTGTAATCGCTCTTTTGGCCATAACCTCGGTTGGCCAGGCCCTGCCCATGAGTGGAAGAGTGGTTAATGGAACGGATTCCAGCGTGGAGAAGTATCCCTTTGTGGTGAGTTGTAAAGAACATTAATTTATTTCTTAATCCAACTTTCCTTTATTTTCCTTTAGATTTCCCTGCGTGGTACCTCTGGCTCCCATTGGTGTGGCGGTTCCATTATTTCCAAGCAGTTCGTCATGACCGCTGCCCATTGCACCGATGGAAGCACTGCTAATGAGCTAACTGTCCAATATGGAGTCACCACGATCAGCGCGGGAGGTCCAAATGTTGTTCGTGTGAAGAAGATCATACAGCATGAGGGTTATAGCCCGAAAAACAGCTATGCCAATGACATTTCCCTGCTAATGTTGGAGGAACCTTTTGAGTTCGATGGCGTCACTGTTGCTCCCGTGAAATTGCCTCAATTAGCCTATGCCACGCCTCAAACGGAGGAAGGCAGTGAGGGCGTGCTCATTGGCTGGGGTCTAAATGCTGTAAGTTTATTTTTATGGAATTATATAACATATTAAAATTAAATTCCTTTCCAGACGGGCGGCGTCATTCAAAGTACCCTGCAGGAGGTGGATCTGAAGGTCTACTCCGATGAGGAGTGCACTGCTCGGCATGAAGGAAGCACAGATCCCAGATATCACATCTGTGGTGGTGTGGATGAGGGCGGCAAGGGTCAGTGCAGTGGGGATTCCGGTGGCCCTCTGCTCAGCCAGGGTGTTCAAGTGGGCATTGTGTCCTGGAGCATCAAGCCCTGCACTGTGGCCCCTTATCCTGGTGTCTACTGTAAGGTTTCGCAGTATATTGACTGGATCAAGAGGAATCAAATTGTGTTGGCATAATCTTAGTCTGTATAAATTAAAACGGTTACTTAAATGTAATTTAAAAATAAAAGTTCGGACTATAAAGGATGTTAAATCAAAATTAGCCAATTTTTAATTTTTGGAAACCCATTTTCTAAACCACGGTTTGAAACTCAACTAACATCTCAGAGTGGGTGAGCGAGTTGAAGATAGAAAATTGTTAATTATCACAATTAAACAATTAGTTTATTAGTTCCAATGTTTATCATTCGATTATTAATGTTGTATAATATTTTGCCTTAATTATTATTGTTTTAATTCTTATTTATTTGTATGAGCGGTAGATGGTATTATCACATTTTCTGGCGTTTTACTTATAATCTCACTTAGCACTATGTCATAACACCCCCTTACCTCCTGGGTACTGGGTATAAAAACATATTGATAAGCAACACGCTTTTAATCTTTTGGTAAAATCTCTTTTATATACATTTCCACACCTGTATATAAGCACCTATTTCTACTCTCTGTTGGTCTTTATTTAAATTTTTTTTGATAGCCAGACAAGAGCCATTTTATATCAATGACGACAGATTTAATCACTTTCTATCTGCCCTCATAAATTATTTTAATGGGGGACACAATCGGCCAAGACGAGAAGCTTATAAAAGCGGTAGCCAACCCAGGGAGACATGTTTAATTGAAAATAATGTTGCCAAATCAAGATCTCTGTCTGGCTGTAATCGTTCTTCTGGCCATTACCTCTTTAGGCCAGGCCGCGCCTCCAAATGGTCGAGTGGTCAATGGAACGGATTCCACTGTGGAGAAGTATCCCTTTGTGGTGAGTTGGGTATCGAAAAAATATGGGATATAGGCAAATTTTTAATATACTTTGTTGTTAATTTAAGAGACGTTTTAAAAACAAATTCAAGAATATTGAATACAATTTTAAAAGTATTTATTGAACTAATTTCCCCCTTAATTCCAGGTATCACTGCGCTTCTCAGATGGTTCCCATTCCTGTGGTGGCTCCATTATCTCCCAGCATTTCGTGATGACGGCCGCTCACTGCACCAACGGACGCTCTGTGGAGTCGTTTTCGGTGCAATATGGAGTAACCAACATCAGCCCCTCGGGTCCCAATGTCGTTCGTGTGAAGAAGATCATTCAGCATGAGGAATTCGATCCTTGGCGGCAAAATGCTAATGACATTTCCCTGCTGATGGTGGCAGAGCCCTTTGTCTTCGATGGCGTTCATGTGGCACCCGTGGTCCTGCCAGCTTTGGCGTTTGCTGTGCCACAATCCGATGCTGGTGTCCAGGGTGTCCTCGTTGGCTGGGGTTACAATGATGTATGTTCATTTTTATTTATTTTGTATCCGTAAAGATTTTTACGTTATTCGATTTTCTGGCAGACCTATGGCAGTGTGCAGGAGACGCTACAGGAGGTGTCCCTGAAAATCTATTCGGATGATGAGTGCACCATACGGCATGAAGGACAGACAGACCCCAAATACCATATTTGCGGTGGTGTGGATGAGGGTGGCAAGGGTCAGTGCAGTGGGGATTCCGGTGGTCCGCTGATCTATCAGGGTCAGCAGGTGGGTATTGTGTCCTGGAGCATCAAGCCCTGCACCGTGGCTCCTTATCCTGGTGTTTACTGTAAGGTTTCTCAGTACATCGACTGGATTGCTCGCAACCAAATCATATTGGCTGAGTCACAAAGCTCACAGATTGATCAATAAATTGAATTGAAATTTAACCTGATTAATAAATCATTGTGATTATTCCAAGACCCCATTTTGTTCGTGGGGGCCGATAAGCAAATTATCTGTGTGATTATTAAAAACACCTTTGGGGGCCAATAAATCTTGAAAAATGTTTTTGTGACCATAAATTTTGCATATTTAAGTTGTTGAAAATGAGTTCGTACGGCGCCGTTGTAAGCAGTTTAAAGCAGTGCCCATGGAGGAACCTAAGTGTGTGGTATACATCAAACTGTAAGTTGAATTTCTTAGTTTTAGGATTTTATTTATTTTGTTTTATTGAGTTTCAACCATATTCTGAAAATTATGTATTTTAATATATGTATTTTAATATAATTAAGATTAGCTATTAATGTCTAAAATAAGGCTATGTTCCATTAAAAATTATTAGCCACCAAAGCTATGCATTTTGAATTAAATTTTTAAGATGAGAAATGAATAGATAAAGACATAATTATAATTGATTTAAAAAATATGTTAGGAAAGAAATGTTTAAAAAATAATCTTTATTGTAAAAAAATATATGGTTGAGATATATTTTATTTATTATATTTAGTATTTATGATACTAATTATTATACTAAATAAATAAATATATATATAAACAAGGTTAAAATAGCTCTTCCTTGGGAACTCTAAATGTTATATTTTTTTAAATTAATCAAAATTTAACTTAACTTAAAATTTGTATTTATTTTATGGGCAATATTTTATAGTAAAATATTAAGTTTAATGACTAATAATAAAATAAATATCTAGAATTCAATAAAAAGATTGTAGAATTCAAATATAAACAACAATGGACTTGTGAATTTAAACTTTATAAATATTCCTACTTTTCTTTAACATAACTATTTCCGGGGATAGCATCATATTTTCATATTAAAATAAATAATTTTTTAAAAATTAGTTTTTTATTTCATATAAGAAACTTGTCAAAGAATTAACAATTAATATTTTCCAGAAACTTCTCTTATTATAAATATAATAATAATAATAAAACAAATTCCAACTGCTGCAGCAAAATGAAGAAGTAAACAGTTTGAGAGTCACTGCCAAACTGGACCAATACGAAGGCGACGCGACCCGAATCACTCATCCGCCCCTTCGGCTGCTGCTGCTTTCGCTCTGCTTCTTGCGGATGGTGCTGCGGCGGCCGTTGCTTCAGCTTCCTGCCACTGCAGTCAACATTTTCAACTCAGACGGAACGCACGGTTGGGCGCACGAAGCTGAATCAGTTAGAAATTAATTCAAAAAGTGAGCCAAAAGCAAGGTGAACGTGGTTTTTCAGTGCAAAATCGTAAAAAAAACTGATAAAATTATCGAAATAATCGAAAAATAAACTGCAAAGCAAGCTTAAAATAAATAAGAAACTATAGTGTTGTCATTTTGCATCTAGAAAAATTCTAAAAAATGATTATGAAATATACTATATAGATAGATCACAGCGAAAGATCTTGTCGGATGATTTAGCTGTTTGTTTGTGTTTGGTTTTTTGTTTTTCGTTATTTGCCATTGAGGCGAAATAAATGAGAGAAAAATATTTACCATTTGAAGGCATAGAATGCGGAAGGTCGTCTATTATGAGGCTGCATTCATTCGTTTAATTAAAAAAACAGAAACACATAAAAAGACAGAACCAAAATGACTCGTTAATTGGCTGCTGCTTTTACAGCTGCTGTGAGGGCCACATAGCGAATGCGTGATGCTTGGGCCTGCAGAAAAAAAAGAAATATATAAAAAACTGCAATCAGAGGCCTGGGCCTCGCCACAAATTGATCCAGTCCTCCTCCCCCCCAAAAACTGGGTCTCTTCACTCATACATATTTCACCAAATCAAATCAAAGCTCAAAAGTGGGCAACAAACGTACACAATGAGGGAACTCGTAATACGATTTTCGGTCTGCTCCTGCCCGCCGCCTGTGCTACTCAAAGTATTTTCGTTTTCGGAAAAATTCGTCGAAACACTCAGCCCTGAACGCATAGAAAGGAACTTTCAAACAGCCCTTCTGCCTACCTCAAACTCCCCCCTGTGGCAAAGCCCTCGAATTCGCGCATTTAACTAACAACAAAAGCAATTTGAAAACAATTTTTTGAGTTCGAGAAATACGTGTGGCCCTGTGCGGTCGTGGCCTACATGCTTATGGCTCGGCAGGATCCATCTCCTGCTTTAGCAGGGCGTGGCAGGAGCCAGCTGCTGCTGGCAATTTGTAACATTTCATTTCTGCCACTTCTTTGCAGCCGCCAAACAAAAGGTGGATGCAACAAAAGTTGCCAGGGCATCGACAGCTCTTCTGATTTATTCAGCAACATGAACTGCAAATAGATAGAGGAATTGCTTTTGGGGGGAAGAAAGTGCCAGCTTAAAAGTGCGGAAGTATGTTGCAATATTAGTTCTAAATAATTTAGTATTGAGTTTTGGACGCAATATGAGCTGGAATGTTATACTTATGTATTGAAGAACTTAAAGGTCCAGGACTTATATTGAATTTAAAGAAATTTTAAGACTTTTCGCTGGAAAAAACCCAAGAAAATGGCAGGAAATAATTGTTTACAAATTAAAATATTTAAAAAATTATTGTAAATATTTTTCTTACAAATAAGATGTAATATTTTTATATTAAATTTAAAAATTAATCATTTAAAACAATGTCTATGGTACAGAAATTTCTGAGATTTGAAGATTATTTTTTTAAATGCAAAATTAAAATTTTAAGGCAAAAATTATTTAAAACATAAATGATACTAATTATATTTTAATAAAAACGGATTTTGCTTTAAAGACATCTTTAAGACTTTAAAAATTACATCTGCAAGCAGATCAAATTGTTAGCTGAAAAAAATAGTAAAAAATATATTTTTCATTGCTTAAAAAAACTTTCAAATCATAAATACTTACAAATTATTTAAAATTGTTTAAAATTATATCTTAGACAACTTATTTTATAAATAGGCAAACTCTAAATGTAGTTTATTATATGTTTCAAGCATTAAAATTCATTTTCTTTAAATATTTATTAAGCACAAACGAACAAAATCTTCAAACTTTCGCAGAAATCTTCCCAAGAATATATCCGGCAAATAAGCAAATATCAGCTAAAATTAAAATATATAAATAAAAATTATAAATAAAAATTACTTAAGCAAAAACAAGACCTTACAAAGGACAAAACCGATCTGAGAAAGACAACAAAACAAAGCAATTTCAGTGAGTGCTCGTCTCTTCGCATCAGTGTTTTATTCCGTCAGTTTGTCACTTTGTCAGTGCTGCTGCTGTGTCCGCGTGCGTGTTAGTGTCCAACCAACTGTCTCCGAGTGTGTGTGAACTTTGTGGTAAAGGTCAGAAACTCATATGAAAATGTCGAGCCTGGAAGCAATGTCAACAAAAGCCGCTGTCACCGACAAGGTCTCGTCAGTGGAAATGCATCCAGAGTCCAGGCCAGCACCACCGGGATCGATTGCCGCCAGCAGCAGCAGCTGTAGCTCCCAACTGAGAGCCAGTCCGTATACGGTGGCTCTGGCCATCCTGGTGGCCATTGTCCTGTGCAGCGGCAGCCTGGGATTTGCCGACGGCCTCAAGTGCCATATGTGTGGACAGTATAATGAAGGCGTGGGCTCTATAACGCCCTGCACTAATTACACCAAGGACATAGCCCATCTTTATCTGAAGGAGTGCACCAAGAAGAGCGAGAAGTTTTGTGTGGTGAGTGGTTCCTTTTGTTTAACCTCTAATATTTAATATATAATTTCTCCAGAGAAAATTTTCCTATAACCCACAAAATGATAAACCGTTCTCCTGAATGCTGATCAATTTCACTGATATTTTCCCTTCACTTTCCCCTGCCAATTGAACCGAAATTGAAACGTTGCACTCATTTATTTATAGACTCATTCATTTTGGCTCATTGCTACTCATTGTTGTCATTGTCCGGGCAAAAAAAAGGCAAACATCGATTGTCCTGGCAACTGACTCCTCCTCCTCTACCTCCATTGATGACTTCTCGAGTTGATGTTTCCATTTTATTGTTTTTCGCCTCTACTCATATTGATTGTGTGCGTCTGTCTGTTTGTCTTATCTCTCCGATTTTCGCCATATATATACTTGGCAAAGTAAAGTCGTTGAGAGTTTTGCTGTTGTCACAAATTTTTGTTTCACGGAAAAAAACAGAAAAAAAGATAAATTGCTTATAAAAACAAAGTGAATCATTTGCTTGAGCTTAGAGTGGCTTGAATGCCATAAGAAATAATCGGTTTTGGCAAATCGATTTGGTTTTATTTCAAAGGGAAATTGGATTTGTTATATTTAAAGTAGGATTGTTTCTTAGAAAAGAAGAAAATTAAAGATAAAGGAATGTATAAAAGAGGTTCTTATTCTTAAAAATAAGTGGTTTATACATAAATTTCGACAACTAAGGTGCTTTCAAATAAAATATGGCATTCTTAAAATTGTTTTAATATGTTTTTATATTATCTTTAAAGCTGGAAACATTATAAAAACGTTCATTAAAAACCTTAAAATTAACATATATAAAATCTCTGTGCAGAATAATCACATTCCTTGAGAAATTCTTTCAACCAATATACAATTTTGTATTGATTGTTTTAAATCGCAAAACATTTAAACCTTAAAAATTAAATAGATAAAGTTTAATTTGTAAAAAATATTTTTGCATTTAGAAGTTATTAATATAAAGTCAGGTAATTGTCTGTTTTGTAGGAAGAAACTATTAAAAAATTGTAACTATTTTCACATACACAATTTAAAATTGATTTTCATTTTCTTACTTATTTAAATCTTTAAAATAAATTTTCTCTTTATATAAATATTTATTATCTATTAATTATTAAATGATTATATGCTTATAAAGCTAGAAAATGTACAGTTTGCTGGAAGGAATACTTTATAAACTAAAATATATATAAAATTCTCTCTGATAAAATTCTCTTTATTTAATAATTAGTACAACATAGGCTAAATGTTGTATTGATTTCCATTCCATTAGGCATTTAAATGCCTGTCATCACCGCTAATTAGTTCCATTTTGAAGCTTAAGACCTCTTCTATTGCTTACCTTCTCCCTTACCTAACCTTCGACGTTACGTATACGCAGCGTGTACCCATTTGTGCCCAAGATGCGCAGCAGCCTAGCTCATTGTTTTCAGGTGGTGAAGGTGCTTTCATCGACTGGTGGAAAGGAGAGGCAGCAATCAAGGGAGTGTCCCCTAGCAGGGAGGCAGGAATGGCAGCTGGGTAAACTAATGCCGGCTGCCTGCTCTGGCAATTTCAATTAGTTCTGCGGTCGTCGAGCGGTTTGCCATGCCGATCTATTCCTGCGGCACGTGTTTACCGGGCTACCAGGCTCTGGCTTTCTGCCCAGATTGTGGGCGTGGCAGCGCAATTGTGCGCATAAATTGCGGCATATTGTATGCACTCAATTCTCCAGTGTGTGGGTGGGTGTGTGTGCGGAGCACTTAACGAATTGCAGCGACGGCAGCAGCAGGAAGAGCAGCCTGGATCCAGCTCCTGCCTGTTTGCGCTTTGGCAATCATTAAATATTTAACACCTACTTGCCATGCACAGCTTGCAGCTTCATCTTCTGCGGCGCCCCTGTTTTTCGGGTATAGCATGGCATTTGGTGGCCATAAATTGTTATTTTCTGCCAACACGTCCCGCTCATTTCAACATGCCCCGCCCCCTGTTGATCGCCTCTTGGGCATAATTTAGTTTGCTCGGTACCTATTTTTTTCCCCTTTATTTTTGTTTTGTGGTTCCGTTTGAACTCGGGGCATTTCTGTGGTTCTGCGGCAGAGGAAGTTCGAGGAAATAAGAAAAACGATTTTTCACACTCACACATTTTGCAAGTTTCATAATCGACACGCGAGTGCTGTTCTCACACATTAGTTGGAAATGAAATGTGGAAACGAGTTGAGTGCAATTTTATCTGCATTTCTTTTCCATGCGTTTCTGTTGCCATTAAATTTGATTTTCATGGGAAAAAACGCTGCGCTTTTTTGCACGCCGCCGACAAATTGCATTTAATTGCAATTGGCAGGCCGCTCGATGCAACAGCAAATGATATCAAATTTATGGGGAAAGTGCGGCTTTTTCATTGTCCCCACAAAGTGTCTCTTTGTTGCGCATTTTTATTTTCATTTCCATTTGTTTTTATTTTTTTTTTGTGATTCTCTAAAAGTTTTCTATAATTTATGATGGCAGATTTTTATAGTTTTTCTATATCATTTGTTGTTTAATAACTATTGAGTTATTTCACAGTATTTAATTATTGATGGGGAATTAAAATGCAAATGGAAATTTTTCATACTTATGTAGCATTTCAGTGTGAAAATATTTAACATTTTTTACAGCATTTAAAATTCTATTTTGATTTGTGGGGCTATGATTTATTAAAAGGGGAATAGAAAAGTTTTGCAGTTTTATACATTACTTTTTTATTTATATATATATATATTTTTTTTGGGTTTCAATTTAATGTTGCATATGTCTAGTTATAAATTTTATAAGCGGAAATGGGCCAAAGGGAAAAAATGTGGGTTTGCAGTAATTTTGAATTTTTAAAGTAGTTTACATTGTTTTTTTGCTTTTTGTGATTTGAAATTAAAATTTGCAATTTTTTTATATCTATTAAAAAATGTATTTTGATCTGCCTACCTATGAATATTATAAATGAACTAAAAAAACAATTCAATAAGTTTGAATTTATATTTAATTGCATTTACTGTTCATTTATACATGTTTTTATTTTTTTAATATTTTAAAAGAATTTTAAATTTGTCTAAGTTATTTGTGATTCCTTATATAATCGTATTCATTAACATTGTAATAAGTTTGAATTTAAATTTATTTTAAAATAGTTAATGGCATTTAAAACTAATTTCCAAATTTAAATAAAATTTAATTACAATTATAAGTTATTTTATATATAATCTATTAACAGACTTGGCTTACCCTTCCCTTTCATTCCATATCAAAAAATACAAAAATTAAAGGCCCAAGCACTGTGATTTCTATATAGAAATCCGGACTTAGTTTGGGATTAATTTCGGCAACAATATCCTGGATTTTTCTATCTGTGTAATAATAATATTAAAAAAAGGGAAAAAATAAGCACAAACTCATTTTTATATCGACAAAAATCAATGCCCAAAAGCGTTTTAGCCTAAATGTCAACCAATAAATTGAAAAGGATCTTCAACGGCTGGGCTCCTGCCGAAGGCAACACAAAGGCAAACACAATACTTGCCTCCGCCAGACCTTGGGTACTTTTGTTTAGCTTTTATCTTTCCTTTTCGCCGTCGCCTCGCTGATAATTGCCATTCATTTTGTTATTAACAGCTTCACAGGCACTTAATTAGCGGCATAATTTATGCCAAGCCGCAAAAGTAAAGAGCCCCAGCAGAATGCCAAGATGGTGATGCTGATGGTGCTGCTGCTGCTGCTGTTGATGCTGATGATGATGATGATGATGATGGTGCCAACCCCGAAAAGTGGACAAGCAAGGAAAAATATGTTGCAGCACGCAAAGCGGCAGAAAGAAAACTTTTGTTTAAATATTAAGCAACCTTTTCTCCTCTCGCTCTTGGCCATAAAAGTTGGAGTGTTCCTTACAGTGGCCACTGCGGTTGTTGTTTTGACTGCTTGACCTGATGTCGTCGTGTTTTCGGCCAAGTAGTTGGCGTTTTTCTTGATTATTTGTTTTATGTTAGTTATGCGGCGGGGGGGATGAAATTCCCGCAAAAAGTTACTTGGCCTGGCGCCGTCTGCCGGGAATCGTCTTATATATATTTATGAGTTACATTTATATTCAAATTAGTAGGGTAGGCAGTCGCCCAATGCATAATTCATAATTTCGATAATGAGCTCCAGGGTAGCAGAAGGCCCCTATTCACACACGTAATCTACATCTTTGCCGGGCGGCTAAAAACAATGGCAGCAGTCCATTGTTTTGGGGGTCGGGTCGGTGAGCACGTAAACAAATATACAGGCCTGCATGTATGCATGCTTGTGTATTTAACCCTTGACCTCATGCGAAACAAAACAAAAACAAATTTAAAAAAAACGCGAATGAGCTGGGGTTGTCCTGTGTGCGGGGAGTGAGAAATACGGCCAACGCCTAGGCACGTAATTAATTTTTTGTTTTGTTCTCCTTTCCAATTGTCTTGCAGTTCGAATCAGTAGTAAACGCTATATTACCTTTTGAACAAAAAGCATCTAGCACTGGAAAAAAAGTATCTTGCAACTCCTAGTATTTTATAGAATTTATTAGGTATCTACGGTTTATTGTAAAGAATGGATTAATCCTGTTAAGATTGAATTCTGAGACAATAATTCGTTAATAATTCAAATCAGAGCTGTCAAAATATCATTATATTTTAAATTAACATATTATTTAAATCTATGTTGTATACAAATAAATAGGAAAAAAGTTGTTTAATATATTTCCGAATGTTGGCGAGAATTAATTAAAAATTAAATCCTTAATAAAATATATAAAAAACCAAATTGCTTGTTTTTTGTTGATTTTACTTTCTTTCTACTATAAAATTTCCCAAATCTTCATTGTTTTAATCCATATCTATGACAGACAGGATAGTTTTTAACAGCACAATTGTAAACCTTTAACACCACAACGATTATGTATTCCAATAATAACATAATTACAAATTAAATAATATCCACAAATACTATTCAGTATTCCATATTTATGTCCCAACTAATACAACAAAATTTTCCCTGTGCAAGGACTTCCAATTTTCGGAGTCTTCATGCTTCTTCCTTTGTCAACTATTGCAGTATCAATTCTCAGTTAAGCTGCAGAAGGCAAGGACAAAAACCTTTTCTGCTGTTGTGGCTACGTGCCTGTGCCTTCCAGAACTACGGCCCAGCAAAAACCCAAGTGCCAAAAAACAAACACAGAATATAGGGCAAAGTCCGTCCGGAAAAGTCCCCCCCCCCCGCAACAGAGAGAGAGAAAAGGGAATGGCCGGAAAAACGGAATGCAAATATTTTGCCTTCATTTCTGGCTGTCGTAGATGCCACGACGATGGCATTGCTGCCGCTGTTTGCCGCCGTTGTTGTTGCAATTAGGAATGTTTACACTGCCTCCCGGACAAACACGCCCCAAAATCACTTAAAAGTTGGCATTCTGCCTTCATTAATATTTGCAATGTCAAAGCAAAGTGGCACAATTTAATGATGCAACAATGATTTTAAAATGTATTTTAACATCCAAAAAAAATTTCAATAACATTGTAAATATTTAAATTATATTGAAAATTAAATTTTGTAAAACAAACCACCATAAACATTTTCAGTAAATCTAGCAAAAAATATGAATTTTAATATCATTTCATTTTCAATATTTTGTAGTTATAAAGGTATCTGGCAACTTGGAAAATTAGTATGCTTTTCATAGAAACAAAAAACCATTTGAGGTATTTCCACATAAGCAATGCAACTTGGCACTATTTCGGGTTGTATTAGATGCCAAAACTTGATCAGAAAAGAGATTTCCCCATCGTTATTGTATCCTTGTAATATTTCTCGGGCCTTAAAACCCCGATTAAAAGGACTATCCAGCACTATGCCAGGATCAATTTTCAATCGTTTTGACTTCCTTTCATATATCATATTAAGTTCTTTGTCACTTAATTGTTTTTGTAGATTTTCATACGAGTTTATTAGAAGACCACAATCCTGTATGACATCTACCAAGTCTGTAGCCATCTCCCAGGTATTATCTTCATCTGTAAAGTTTTTCCATTTAACCAAATATTGTAGCTGTCCCCGGTTTATTCTATGATTCAGAATCTTTTCCACTACAAATTCTGTTGAATTATCCGAATCCTTTATACTTTCCGAAGAGTCCGAAGAGGATTTATCTAAGTCGGCTGCTTTGGACATTATTATTTCTGTTTCTTTATATATTTTATGTATTTTTTATTTGACACTTGATAAAGAGTTTCCTGAATTTAAAAATTTTTGGAATGTCAAAGTATTTTTGATAACTTCTTATCGGCTGACAGTTTAGGGTGACTTTTTCCTATTTTTATATATTTTTTTACAGAATTTTTTCTTCAAAAAGTTGCAGTTATTTTTATTTCCCTTTAAATTTATTCTCTTTTATCTTTTGAATACAAAACTACTCAATCCCTTCCCTCTGAAATTATCATAAAATTATGGTAACAAAAATTCTTGGAATTCATACCAAGCGGAGAATGAAAGTAACCAACAATTGCCATAATCTTAATATCCACAGCTTAGGCAACCGGGTATTAATAATAAAATCCAATCCAATATAAAGAAAGTGAATAAAATTGTTTGCCCGGAAATCTATTAGAGATCCTTGGCTGCCAGGGAAAGTCCTTTCCTCACAACAATAACAGCGGTGTAGCTGGCCAAAGGAAAAACTGCGGAAAAATATCGTAAAAAATTATGCGTAAACTTGGCGAAAAGTTTGAGATACTCTCGCACAGAAAAAACTTTGCTTGGGTATCACGATGTTTAATGAAGAAAAACTTGCTTGATTTTTTATTTTATTCTTTTATCTTTTTTTTTTGTTTAAAGAGAAACTTTTGTTGATGGATCACTTGGCATTTACGAGTTGAAATTGAATCATGTGTGTATATTACCTGAATTATAGCTCCCTAAGAACTTTAATTAAAGTAAATAAAAAGCAGAAAAACAGTTCGTGTTTTCTTTTACTGCCTGTCAAACGCAGATCCTCTTTTTATGACTCTATTTTTTATTTTTTTTTTTAGGTTCAAGCCATCACGTAACCGGCATTAAATCGACAAAGTTTTATTGGTCAAAATTAAAAGCTCGATTATGCGTGTTGTCGTGGGCCAGATTTTGTTGGATTGGGTGGACTTTTTTAGAGGCCCAGAGATTTACATGGCAATGCGGCAATCAAACTGTTCACCGATTGCTACGTGAATGGAATAAATCGGTGAAGGTATGGGTACAAATCTGGTGAGGATTGCGGATTGGAAAGTCAGTGCAGAGATACATAATAAAAGGAGAGAGAAAACGTAGAACCTTCCTCAAGTGCAGCAGGAGTAAGAGCAGGTCCTTGTAATAAAGCCATAAATGGGGGCTGGCAATTTCCGTGCGGAGACTTGTGAAATCAGCGTCAAATCGGAAGCCAGGAAGTGGAGAGGAGCAAAGTGGGTGAGCGGGAAGTGAGAACGAAAGTCGAAGTGACTGCCTATGCCATCATTTCCGGCGGCCATTGATTGGGCGGGGTTTCTTCTACAAGGGGAGCTCCTGTGCCTGGATAAATTCAATGTAATTGATAAGCGACTCGGCACAGATAGAGCGTTGGTCCTGCTCCTCCTCCTGCTCCTGCTTCTGCTCCTGCTCCCCTTCCTCCTCCACACACACTCGACTTTGGGTAAACACACTGGCACACACCCACACACGCACACAGAGGCACTCAATTAAGAAAACAATGGCGGCTCAGTTTGTGCGGCAATTCAGTTTTTTTTGCTCTCTTGCCATCTGCTTTTGGCCTCCTTTGTTTTGCTTTGCCATCCTTTTACCCTTTCTACTGTTGGCCACTAAGACGCTTAGTCCTGCCGCAAGCCAAATTCTGGTATTTGACTAGACCCGAAGTATCTCTGCCTTTTAGGCAACTCCACCACTCTTATGGTGTATCTCACGCTCATTAGCCGTTGTCTTCCAGCCAATTCGGCTGTCACTTTTTGTGGTCCTTGTCAGTAGTTGTAGGTCCTTTTGTTCTCCCTTTCCGCTTGACTTAATTCACTTTGGGCTAATTTCCAGTTTTATTTGATCATCATTATAATTATTGTATGTTTGTTTTTGACAGTGACGGTCATAATGGCACGAAGCTTGGTAAGGAATGTAAATTACTTTTTTGCAATTTAGGAACTTTAGTGGGCGCTCATAAGTAGGCAACACTTTGCAAGATCTATATTTTATTCCCTTTAATTATAATGTTTTTCAGGATTTTGGAGACTAATTCCATTACAGCTTCATTTCTGACATACAAATTTATCTAAAATGTGTAACTTGTACAAGTTCATAGATTATTTAATAAATATAAAGAGACTTTCTCACATATATAAGTACCCTTATAAAATAGACTAAACATTCATACAGCTACAATCAATTTATTGAAAAATACAACATTTATTTAAATTCCCAATTTAAGGTTGGTTGATTCAATAATCAAGTTATCAATTTCCACTATTCCCTAGCTTTTCCTTTAGCTCCATTTATGTCACAAAAATACATTTTATTTCATAAGACATTTAAACAAATGAATTTCTGTTACTTTTCACAATCTCTCCCTCACAGTTTGTCTCAATTTAAGTATCAAATATTTAGGGGCTGAGCTTCCCAGCTGAACTCCATTAACAGCTCACACATGCTGCACATGAAAGTTCTTCAACACCCAGCACAATAATTCATTTATTTCAGTCCGGAATAAATGCACTATATATATTCTGTCATTCCCAGTTGGGGCTGCCAACTATCTCTCGGTCTTCGCATTCAGTTTTTGAGGCATTGTAAGCGATTTAAAATGCCGGGCAACAAAAATATGGCAAATGGTAGTCGGCAGTTGGCAGTTGGCGCTTGGGAGCTGACTCCTCGACCGACCTCCATGGCCAGCAAGTTGTTTCGCATATAAATGATTTTGATAACGCGCACTGACATTTTGTGACTTCATTATTCTAAAATTCAAATTATTCCAACGAACAATGGAATTTTGCAAACACAAACAGAAAAAAAAAATGTAGACGAAAAAATTCCACATAAAAACCAAAAGCAAAACAAAATAAAGTGAGAATGTGGGTCAGACTGCGGATGACAATAAGTTTTATTAGCTCTCTAGACGAGCGAAAGCATACGCGAACGATACTAGACCATACAGGGATGTCCTTAAAAAGGGATTCAGTTTTATTACAGCTTTGTAAAGGCGTGAATTAGTGATAAATATACTACAATTTTTAAGGACAATTTTAATTTAAAATTCATGCAATTAACTAGTGAAATTACGAGTAATTTAGACGAGTAAATCAGACGAAAAAGTTAGCAAGGGGAACGCGAGGATGGGTTTCTTTTTATAACTTTAAATATTATTTTAACATATTTCCAAATTTAAAAATACATCATAACAAATATATTTAAACTTATAAAATAATTTAGAACTCTAGGATTTCTTATTAATAAAAATCCATTTGTCAATAAATAAAAATTCTTTCCTACTTTCCTACTTACTTAAAATAAAAATATTTAAAATTCATATTCTTCCATACTAAAGATATTTTAAATATTAATAAAAAATCTATAGCACCTCCTAAATTGTATACTTTGGTTCACTATAACTGGCATGCCCTGTACTTGTGTATCGGCCACATTACGCATACGTCACGTATGCAAATCTGGAAATGGCCTATATGTTCCACATCTCCCTTTGCTGTTGTCCTGTCAAATAAAGAATGTTGTGCTGCTGACGAGCCCGCTGGCTGTTGATAAAGGTTTTCCCAGCCCCAGAAACCCCAAACGACTGGATTAAATAATGCGCCAGACTCACGTCAAAGGCAAAGGCAAAGGCAAAGGCAAAGGAAACGGCATGGGAAAAGGCACTTTCCCAGTTCATCGAGCACAGAAACACACTCGAGTTCTGGGCATAATTTATGACTTGAAATTTATACCATTTCTTCTTCAGAGACAGACAATTGCCAAGACACTAATAAAATTTATTTCTTGTATATAACTTATGAAAGGCAATATGGCGCGAAAACTTAATGAAAAATGGTTGCTCAGCAATGGCACTGCGACGTGTTTGGGCTGCCCAGGAACTCGGAAATTCTGTTTTTCTTTTTTTGGCAAAGCCGACGGGGCAAGCAGCTGTGACCAACTAATAACCAGGGGGCGTGGCTAAACGTGCACGAAAAAACTTTTTACATAATTTTTCGCCACTCATTTTTATTCCCTTTTTGGGTGTGCGTGTGTCTGTGTGCTGTGTCACAACATCCACTGAAATTTTTATAAAGCTGATGCTCAGGCTTACGGAGCAAAGCCAAAACGGAAATCCTTAGTTTCCTTATGACAACGACATCCTGGCGCAAAAAACCCAAAAAGAATGTCTGCGGAATGGCAGCGGAAAAAAAGGAACCCCAGAAACAGAGCGAAAGTTTGGCCAAGCGGCAAAGCTGCGAGGGAGAAGTGGCATATTTTTTTTTATTATTAGATTTCGCTGCAGTCACTTAAAGCGTCGCCAACTTGCCCTTGGCAAATTGCTGGCTTCCGTCGAGAGCATTTCCCTGGGTTTTCCCGCGGAAACGATGGCATATTGGCCATCGATATCGACTGTCGGGCTATTAATTGACAAGGCCTTCTAGTTACTGACTGCATTTGCAGTTTGCTTCGCCCCCAACGAGTCATTTATTTTAATCAACTAAAAAGACAAAATGAAAATTGTTAGCACCATCAATCAAGTTGTCAGACTCTGAGGCCGAACTTTCGAGCATTTTGGCAAAACTAAACAATATGCGAATCTATGCGGCGTGTTGCTGTTTCCCCTTCTCCCTCGGGGAGTGCAAATCAAAATATTTGCCAAACTCAGTTTTCAGCAAAGTTATCAATAAACACACACAACATCAACAGAGAATAACAATATATAGAACTATGTATATATATATGCAGCCGGCAAATAATTTTGGCAAGCCGAAGTTGGCAACATACTTTCGAAAACTAGTTGAGTGTATTAAGAAATTAAGGAAATTAAATAGTTATAAAAGTTATTAGTTAGTTAGTTATTATGCACATGAATTAGGCGTTTATATTGGTAATTATTTAATTATTTAAATAAAAAGTTTTGTGTATCCTTATAAATAAAAATTATTATTTTGAAAATGTGGATATGCTAAAAAATTTATTTATTATTACAAAGAAGGACAACATTTATAAACTAAAAACAAAAACCATAAAGAACTTAGTTAATACAAAATATAAGAGAATTTACAGAAAAAACTCATAGTAGTTTTAAATTAAAAATAGGAATTATTAGTTTAAAATGCGAAAAAACAAATATAAATATCAAAGAAATTCAAAGCAAGACAATGTTTCCTTATTAACTATTGTTTTACCAAATTGTTTTTAAACCTATATTTCATTAATGAATTCATAAATAATTATGAAATAGTACAAGTAAAGATAAAGATAAAACCGAAAAGCATAATATTCTTCATATATATTCTTCACCTTTTCACCTCATAAATTCTCAACTCTACTAAAGTTAAAACATAAATTGGCCAACCTCTTGAAAGGGAATCTCCTCGAAAATATGAAATTTCTTGGGAAAACTTTTGTCAGAAACCGAGAGAAAGCCACAATAAAAGGGAGAGTCCCCGTACCAGGAGTAAGCCTCATGTTGGTCTCTTAACAATTTTCAAGTATTTTACCCAAGTGTATAATGTAATTTGGTTTAGCTTCAGAAAACTGTGACAAGTTGCAAAATCTCACAACATCGATATAAATTCGGAGGCTTGATCAATGTCCGTCCCTTCGCCTATGGGCTCCAAGTGGGTCATGTGGGCCATAAACGAAGCCATCGACAATGTAAGCCATCATTTTGTACCCGTCCATATCTGGGATGGGCAGCTGGTGGCCCTTGCAGATGGCTGGGGGCTGGGAATTGCCCATAATAAAACGCATAAAAATGGATCTTGGGGAAAATGGGAAATTCCGTTGCAGTTTTTATGTGCTCATCTCATCTCACAAGCCATGTCGCCTTGCAATTTGGGGCATTGTCTTACCCATTTGGCCATCTGGGGCTCTGCGGTTCATTAGGCGTAATGGGAGTGCAAGTCTTCGCTTTATGGCAACTCGAGGCGTAACAGCCCTTAATATTAATCATACTAAAGCTGTTTAACTTATTCAAAAAGTCATTCCCACAACTGCAAAATGTAATTGCCATTGCTCTTAGCTTGGACTTGGACTCAGAGCGAGGTGCCTCCAGTTAGTTGCCACTTGGCAGACGGATTCTTATTATCCTAATGCGATTCGCTGGGGTCACCTCACCTGGGGCACACGAGATGAGTTGGGTTTGAAGTCGGGTTGAAGTCATTTGTATTCCGGAAATAAATTTACTTAAGTGCAAAGCATTTAATAATGGGATTTTGCAGTTTCCTTAAAGGATTATTGTGATTTTTATGATGTCGTTTGGTTTTAGAAAAGGGATTTCATTTAGTTTATCTTAATAGTATATTTGGATAGTTAAAAAGGAAACTTATTTAATTGTTTCGAGTTTTATTATATAACTTTTATTATGAAGTTAAATTTTTACAATTGCAGAGTAAACAAATTTGTTACATTTGTAAATCTCTTTATTTTAATTTCTTAGCTATTAAATAAAGTGTTTTTGTATATATTATTTTGTACCATTAATAGCGTCTAAGTATGTTTATTATAATTAAATGTAAACCCATATTCATGTTTTATATATGCCTAACTTATATAATTAAAAAGAATTCTTCACTAACATAAAATCCTCTAGTTGTGGTAGCTTAAACTATTTTAATTGCTTGTCATTTTTATTTATTTTTCCCTTGTGCCCTTCTGTTACTGCCACTTTGTTTTCAAAACTAAACTCACTTGTCACTGTACCCGCTTTCTGTTTGGCTGCATTTGGTAAATAGAGACACTTTAAGATGCATTTCCCCAGTGAAAAACTGACTAAACTGAGCGCAACAAAATCGATTAAAGTCGCAGTGAAAGGTAGAACCCCTAAATTCCCACCCTAAAACCCCTCCCTAAAACCCTTTCGGTAACCACTCCCAACACCCCACAACGATAGGCGCCAGGGCATGACATGAGCGCGAAATGCATAACAACTCGCATTGCATTTTGTAAATGTCGAAAATTTTTGAAAAGGTAAACCGTTTTACTAATGCATGAATGCACTTTCACCCCCTTCTGGCTTTCGGATTCATTCAAAATCAACATGGAAAAAGCCAGAGGAATGTGTTTGGATAGAGTTTCCTATGAACATAAACGAGTTAGAAAAATTATTTTAAATAAAACAATCATGAAGATGAACCAGAATGATTTAAGATAATACATTAAAGATTTATAAATAAATGTATATTAAAAATAAACAAGTTAGGTTGAAAAATGTATTCCTAAAATTCCAACTAATAAATCCAAACTATTTCCCGGAAAATTCCAAAGAATATAAAATATATGAACATCTTCCTGGAACTAGCAAAGTTTACTTAATGAACAAGAATTTCCACAAACCAATTTTTTCTCCGAATTGCTGTCAGCTCTGTTTTAAATCTTGGAAATGGAATCTAGGTGTTTTCTCGTGTCCACAGATCCTGGATGCCTTTCTCTATCCCTTTGGCTTACCTTATTTTTTCGGTGTCCAGCTACAGACGACGACAACTACGACATACTTTGCACATGCTTGTGAATGACATTTTGGCATATTTTCGTATTTTATATGCCCAGCCAGGGTCCGTTTCAGGACTTGGCTTTAAGGAAACAGCTGCCAACTGGCTTTTAGCATTCATTTGAAGCAAATTTGAGGGATGTGAAAGGCTGAGCGGTGAGGGTAGGGCAGGTCTTGGGCCCCAATGATGGCTGTGGTCGGTCGGCTTTTGAATTGTGCGCCGGAATTTCAAATATGTGTGTTTGACTGGGCTAACAGTCTTCTTGAGCCAGAGAACACGCAAAGAAAATTTCTTGAATGTTAGTTTTGAAGATAAGGTAACTAACAAGGATGTCTTTTGGTTGGGGATTTTGGAAAACAGATTCCAGAGTTGGTTATATTTAAATAAAATAAATTATTTATATCATCTGGAATTGGGTAGACCTTGAAGAGTGGCATTGAAGTATTTACTTTTACTTTTTACATTTTATTTCTTAGTCAAACTCGACCTTAAAGTGTATAAAAAAATATAGTTTATTTCTCTAATTAGCAATCATAATATGATATTTTTGGTAATAGTAATAAATAAATTTTCAGAGTGCATTTCTTGCATTTTTTTCCGACTTTACTGGCTGCATGTGGCATGGCACGTGTGCCGATGAGTGGCTCTGGCAGTTGCTGGATGACTCTGATGCCTGGTGTGCCGGGTGCCCGGTGCCTGGTGCCTGGTGCCTGGTATCTAAAATAGTATCTGGTTCTGATCTGGGCGCCGGATTGTTTGCCTTTTCAGCGAACAACGCTGATATGCATCCAGCTGAGGAACGGCCATAGACTCGCACTTGCTGGGAACAATCAAAGTCATGTTGACGTTCAATTTAGCCGCTGTTGATTTGTGTCGTTGGAATTCGCAGCTTTCTTTTTCTAATCTTTTTTTTTTCTTTTTTGCGGCACAGTTTCGGTTTTATTTTTGACTTTTTTGTCGGACATGACCTCGTTCTTGGCCCTGTGCTGACCAGTTACGCAACTGCTTCCTTTTTTTTTTTTTGTAGTTACAGCGGGTGTTTTTCAGTTGGCTCTGTTTTATCCGGCGGAGCGAAGAGGCAAGAGCAAAAAAAATTGTTTACCCGTGATTTATGGCGCGGAATTTGTGCTTACGTGGCTGCAATAGCTCCATCTCACCTGGTTCCAGGGGCACTTTAGCCCGTCGTCGTTGTGTCAGATCTGCTAATGCCTTTCTCCTCCTCGGTTGCCGTAAGTCGTTGAGAAATTCGTCCGCTTCCCGGTTTTGAAGCAGGGTTTTCCCCCCAGCCAGGATCATCTGTTAGGGCTGAGCTTTTCATTTCATTGCCCGCTTGCCATTTTCCGGGCTTTCATCCATCATTTCGCTTGGGAAAGGGAATTTGTACTTTTGGACATTTACCTTTGTTGGGCGCCGGGCAATGGTTAATTAGTTTAAATATTTTCGTTACCAAATGAATGTTATTATTTGCAGCCGCAAAAACTAATTTAATTTAATTAAATAGTTACGCGCTAGGTAAACCAAAAATGTAATTATTTAATTTAGTTTATTTTGTGGAATTTGGTTTAACTTTGTTATTTGTTTTGTGGAGGACAGAGAATAAATAAAAAAAATAATATTTGTTGGAATTTAGAAAAGTTTAAATTGGCGGAAAAGTGAAATTATTTTCTGGAATTTGCTAGTGAAAGAGATTAGGTTTTTTTCTAAACAAGAACCTCATACTGATGCTCTAGTAAAATTAATTGTTTTATGTTCAAACTTCCTTACAAAATTGTAACCATTCCAGAATTTTACTGTGCCAAGTCAGTAGTTTTTTAAGGGGGATTTCCTATTCTAATGCCTGTTAACTGGCGAAAGGAATACGTTCTCAACGAGTTTATTTATGCAGTCGATGGGATTTATGGACCTCAACAACGAGCGGGCGATTATCATATTTCATTGTTTGGCCAAATCGCAGGCGCAAATGTTTATGGCCAGGCCAACTGGCATCGTTTATCAGCTGCAAGCCAAAGCCACTTAATGGCAGCTACGACCACGCCCACCACCCACCGCCCACCGCTAAGGATTCCCGTACCCCACGAGTCGTTAGTCGGCTCAAAAGTCAAACCGCAGCAGGCAGCAGGCGAGATTTAAGCATATAAAACAGAGCATTATTCGCAGGCGGCCAACAGCTAATGCAGGATTTTAAGTGGAAGCGAGTAACCAAGTAGCAGGAGAGAGTACGCTGCTCTTCATAAATCTAGGCAAAGCACATTAAAATATTTCAAAGATTTGCCAAGTTAAGCGGCTGCTGCAGTCGAACAAAACGCTGAGCAGGCTCTGCTGCTGGTACTGGCAAAAAAAAAAAATGTAAAAGAAATACAACAGATAATAGAAATGCAATGCTCTGAAAAATAGTAGAGAAAAAAAACAAGGGGAAAACAGCAGACGCTAGCAAGGAAAAAGGAAAATGTGGAAAACATAGGGGAAAATGTCGGGGAGATGTTGAACGAAGAACTGAATTCGAGCAACTAAATTTCGTACAGATAGTGCGAAAGAAAATAGCAAAAATAACTCGGTTGCGAGTGCATGTGAGTTATTCACAGAATTTTGGGCTACCCTTAGATATATGTACATATACCGTTGTATATAGGTTAGGGTTTGTTAAACTTTTCACATGTCTCTGCGCCCGTTTCCATTTTTGAAATGATTTACGCGCTCACACAAACGCTTAGAAGCACATTATTTGAATGGCGGCTGTGGCAAACAATGGCATTGTGTGTCCCTGTCTTTGACTTGGCAATTGCAACAAGAATAATTGACAGCCGTTGCGGTTACAGTGGGTACTCATTAGGGTGTACTTGGAGGTATTAAGATTTGAGGTAAAAATATAATATAAAACAAATTGGGAAAAATGGTAGAAAGAGGAGAGGAAAGCAAAGATTTAAGTGATAAATATTTAGAGAGATATAAAAATATATAAAAATTGATGTCCACTGTAAGCATATGTAACGTAAAATTTGCGACATGCATATGGAATTTGGAATCGCTTAAGTGTCAACTGCCTGACAGTATTTTGAGCGTGATATCGTTTGTCTTTTTTGTGCCTCGCGGGCTCTCAGTCACACGGCCTCAGCCTCCGCCTCATCCTCAGCCTGTCAGCCTCAGCAGCATAACCAAGTTTCCCAAGGAGAATCCTGCACGTATTTGACAAGTTTATGGTGAATGGCACCTAAAGAGTGTGCAGCATAAATTGTGCAATTACAATAAATTGCCACATTCAAGTGCCTTGAGTACATGCGAATAATAATGCCATAAAATGTTGTGATACTGACATTTTATGGCCCTGACATGGAACCGATGAATGTGGCAAGATCCAGATACCACATTACTTCCCCAGATGCAAATGCAAATGCAAATCCCAATGCAGAAACAGATACTACAGTAACAGATTGCGGGTGCGGTTACGACCGGAATTAACTAAACCACCACAGCTCGACTTGGCCATATAAGCCGGCTAATTGTGGCAAAGCTGTCCAACACAGTTTAAGCCCATTGTGCATCTATATCCTGATACTGGTTATATCTCATCGTTAATGAGAGAACTCTGCCTACATCTGCCTTACCTTTAAAGCACGTAATTAATGATCAAGCACATTTTGTAGAGGCCATTCTTTATACGCATTCATATTTCTGGTTAATGAAAAAATTTATGCAAGGTTAATTAATTTTAACGAGCCCTGCGACAAGCAGCAAGGACTTTCGCTTCGCTTCACAGGACCACGCAGGACGCAGGACGTTGTACGGCTGACAAACGACAGGCAATAACAGCAACAGTATGAAGTAATAAAACAGCGGCGAACAAATGCTTGTGTATAGTAATTACCGAGTGGTTTTCCATGTTTTTCTACGCGACCTTGTGCCCAGACTGGTTAATGGAGGGTACATCAAAAAAAAAAACAATAACGAATACCCGGAGGGAGAGAGGAAAAAAGGCAAAGAAAATCCCGAAAAAAATGGCCGCCAGCTGGAGTTGAAAATTTGATGTCGTAAATCACACACGTAAATTGTGACACTCGTTAATTTTAACGCTCGAATGTCACTCTCATCTTGCCTTCACATATTTGTGTTTTATTTTTGGTTGAGTTTGCCAGAGGCTGTGCCAAGTGCCAACCATTTGTCAAGGGGATCCCCTTTAAGTATGCGTTTTCAGCTAATCTATGACAATTTAAACTTTTTGAATTGTGGCAATTAAATGGGAAATTAAATTCGGAACAGGGAAAGCAGAACGATTTTCACAAAGCATATTTGATATAAAGTTTGATAAACATTTTTGGGGGATTAATAAAGCAAGCTCAAAATATATATTTTGTTAATATTATGGTTATTGTGTGTAGATATATTAAAAATATACCTTTATTAAACGATTTTTATTTTTAAACATTTTAGTTTAATTTCCTGCCCACTTAAATACCCTAAACTGTGCTAAATTCTTTTTATTTAATTCTTAAAATTCGACTTTTTCTGAATATTTCAAATACAATTTGGATTCTAAGATATTTTCTCTCCATGTAAAAAAATCCGATATGTTACCCCAAAAACCAAAGCAACAAACTAAATTAATTAGCGAGAAAGGATTGTTGGCAAAAGTGCAACTTTCACCCCTTTTTCCGTGGAACATACTTCCAAAGTTTTTCACCTCTAATGAAAAGTGTAGGTTTCGGTAACAACAAGAACTATAAATAGCCATGAAAATACCTGCAGAAATGTCGCGAGAATTTCATTAGTACATTTTCTTAAAACTGAAACAGAAAATGATGGGGAAAGTTTTCGCGAAAAAGCAAAATCCCGAGCATTTTGTGCCACTTGAAAAGTTAAGAAGGGCAACCGCTGTGACCGGAAAAGTTGCCGATTGTTTGGTAATTTCCTCTCAGCCAGCTGCTGTAACCCGAAATCGTTGGATTCTTTGGCCAAATTAACACTTTAATTTTATTTAATGCAATGCAGCAACAATCAATCAGTCAGCCGACCTTAAAAAAGGGAAATAAACGAATTCCATAGTTCCCTGCAACCTTGGTCCCATGAGGTGATTGATGGCCTAATTGATTGATTACCTCGATATGTGTCAGATACCCAAGGGTGTGATAATGCCCATTTAAAGTCTATATTTGTGTTTTGCTTATGCAAATTTGATGGAAATGTTTTTATACACACTACATTTTGGATGAGAAATGATGTGAGAATGTAAACAAAAGGCATTGGCATTTTACACATATTTCGCTTGCTATTCAATAAACAAACACATGAATAATTGCACATGCACTTTGCACTAAAATATTATTGAAAATAAACATTAAGATAACGATGAACAAATAAAACCCTTTATTTGTGTGTCTGTGTGTGTGAAAACCAATATTTGGCTATTGCCAAAATATGTTTTGTGTGTGAAATTTATCGTTGTGTCAGGTAAGCATTTTTCAACTAATCTTCAATTACGGTTGCTGTGCCCTGCATTGACATTTATTTATTGCTTTTGGACTTTTTTTCGAAATCAGAGTCCTTCTGCAATTTGCATGTTAGCCAGGTAGAGCTGTGGAAAATCCCTTCATTTAATGCAGCAATTAAAAAACAATTAAGAGCCATAAATCTGTTTGAAATTTAAATGATTTTGTGTGTAACTACTACCATGTGGACATTTGGACCCGCATTGAGCTCAAGCCTTTGAGCTGGGTCACACTGCGTATACGCAATACGACATCCTTTGCTGGTTTTCTCTGCATACTTTGCGGCGTTCCATGTGTAATTAATTACCGATTCTTTTCCTTTTCGGTATCCATGTGGAAAAAGGCTCCCATACCCGCACCGCAGCCGCATAAACACCGACATTAATCAAGTTTTGTTGCAAATTAATTTGCCAAAGGTTTCTTATGGTTGCTGCCTGTGCAGTTGCTTTGGATAAATTAGCAGCCATAAATTAGAGGCCTCCCCCTTGCATACCTCCCACTTCCACCTCACCACAAAACCTCTCATAAAGCAGAACTTGGCTACAGCATAATTGTCAACGTGCTTGGTGCTTCAACAGCCTCCCGATGAAATTGGCCCAATCGAATCGAATTCCAGCCAATCGCAGATCATTTACACTTGAGCAGTTTCTCAGAATTGGAATCAGCTCGCCAGCTGGCTCGCCGCCAGACTGTCACCCAGTCCGCCAGTCCGCCAGAAGGCGTTTCATTGCCCTGGGTTGGTCCAGAGTTCACAGTGCCCGTCATTTATCAAATTTAATTACAGTAGGTGCCAGCCGGACCCCCAACTCGCTCAAGTCTTCGGCGGCGTGCTCCTGCCTTGGCCATCGCCTCCTCCCGCCGGCTGGCTGGGCGATTCGTTCAACTTTTGCCTCTTGAAATTAACGCAAATTAATGCAAGCCAAGTTCGTAGTTTTTTGCTCACGTAGGCAAACTTGGCGACGTAAAGTTTATGCGGCTAAAAATGTCCTTATTGAATTCGTACGTTGGCTATCTATGAATATTTAACGGCTGCCAAAATAAGCCATTCAATTGGAATTCAGAAAACTATTTTCACTAATGAATCTGGTAGAAATTTATTTAATGCCCGTCTAAATGGCTCCCGAATATCTCTAAAATGCACCAAAACGCGCGAAAAACTCCCCCAAAATATTCTCCAGGTGGTAAGGTTTGGAAGGAGATAACACGATGCAGCGGAAAGTCAAGCAATTAACTTATTTCCACAGATTAGATTCATCTTAATTTAATGTTCTTGAAATGCAAATATATAGCCATCCATCTTTAATATAATTTAAATATAATTGGTATTATCCTATAATTTGATAGTTTTATAGTATTTCTGGGTGTCAGATAACAACTAAAATATTTTGTGATTTGCTGCTCAAACTCAGGGTTGCAAGGATGCAATTGCAAGCCACCCAGACACAGCCTGTTTTTGTAATAAAAATTCAAAGCATTCGAATGAGTTTGCCAATCGATAATATATAGTTTCGAAAAAGATATGTACAAGCATGTGAATGGCGGAAGGGAAGTTTGTAGTTTTTATCGCCTGTGCACTTGATTATCTGCCATCGCATTCGCTTCCTGCGGCAGCTGTTTTTGTTTTTACCACTGACACTGTAGCTGCAGTAGCAACTGCAGTTGCCATTGTGTGCCACGTGGCCAGTGGAATGATCCTTTGAAGCATCCACAAACATAATAGCCGGACACTAAGTGTGTTGGACAGTCGCAGCTTTAGTCTTTGTAAATAAATGACAATACATCCGGCTTCCGGCTGTCGGCTGATACTGAGCATTATAGTGTTGGTTTTATGGATTTTTGTCGAGAGGAAAATGTCAGAGGTGAGACATATCGAGAAAAAAATATAGTAATCCAGGCATACTTATTTATTATATATATTAAATGTTAAAAAACTTATTTTCTTTTAAAGAAATCGATTTTTAATTGGTTAAATTTAATAATTGAAGAAGGATATAACGCCGATAGCACATTCACTAGGATACGGGATCTTTAATAAGCAAACATATATAAAAAAAATAAAATATTTATAAAAAACTATAGTTGATTTCGAGCTGAATATCGATTTCCGATATTACCATCTCTGCGCGCAAAAAGCCAGAAAATGCAATTGCTGTTACCCGATTGTCGTTTGACGATTGTCGTTTGCCATTGCATTAGCCCACATTTGTGGGTTTTTGGCCACGTTCGACTATCAGAAGTCGTTTGGAAATTATTGCCTGACATACAAATCGTTTTTCCAAACCAAATCGGACATTTGCATTTCAGCTCTTGGCCGGGCTATCTTTGTGTTGCCTCTGCCTGCCATTTAGCCATGGTCTTAAGTCTTAAGATGCGGCCCAGATGCTTCTGGCACGTCTGTTGTATTGCAAACTCATCAGCATTTGCCCTCTTCTGCCCATGTGGCAATTGTACGTTGTGGATGTGGGTCAACTGCTAATCGCCACCCTGTCTATTTGCCTGCCAAGCCTGCTACTGGCCAAAAGGTGAGCCGTGACAATGATGAGGGCAATTTCTCGGGCTGCCAATTGAATATTGCCCCAGATGAGTTGGGGCCAACATCGCTGATGTGACATTTAGATGGAACCGTTTGAACTCGTGCTGAAAATAATTTCATCCTGTCAGACTTATCCCAAAAATGGTTCCATTAAATTATATTTTGAGCCTTGCTCTCACCTTCTTTATTTTAATATCAATTTATTTTTATTATTACAATTTTATGCTTCAATTGGGTAATTGAGCGTAGGACAATATGGTGATAAAAGTAATTCGATGAGTCCGCATATTTACTAGAAAGGTGGTTTTAACCTTTTACGAGCTTTGTTTAATTTTCTTTTATTTTGTTATATAAATATGCCAGAAATGGTAAATCATCTTTAAAAAGCAATAAATATTGTAGGTTGCAGGTAATTTGTCATTTTATGTTATCATTGTAAAAGCTTTTTCGTGTTAATTTATTCTTATATTTTTTATATTATTTTTATTATTTTTTATTTTATTCTATATTTTTATTATAATTGCGTGGCCAAATCAGTTTATTGCATTACGTATACGACCCTTAGGCCTATTTATATCCCACGAAATAGAGCTTAATATGCACACAGATTTTTCTGATGGCTGAAGCACCGTTTTATATAAAATTTTCTGGCCAAAAAGGAAGGATAGTGTTGCCTTGGTTAGCAGGCACACAACAAATTGCACTTCCAAAAAGTGTTTGCTGGCTGGCCTGCTTTGTGCTCCTTAGCCTGTCTGATGGCTTCTGGCTGGGATTGGACTTTAAATGGGAGTTGTGAGAAAAATGCACTAAAAATGATTTTATAAAATTTTCTTTTAGGTGCAAGATGTGCAAGATAAAATATTTATTGGAGAATATTAAGGGAACTTCTATAAAGAAAATAAATTAAAGGATATAAAGCACTCTTATCGTTAAATTATAGATAAACAATAAAAATATGTTAGTAGAGTTATTATTAGCTAATAGATTCTTCAATATATTAATTTATTTACCATTCAACATTTAAGTCAACAGTTTTATACATTTTCTTGAAGTGTGGCTTCCCTGGGGTCTCGGGATTTCCACTGAGCCACTGTTGAAAGCTGATGCCTGCATGGCAGAGTGCATCGTTCACTCTTGGAGGCAAAATCAAATTTCAGACATTTTAACATTTTCTTTTTTTTTTGGGGGGGTTTTGTTGTTGTTGGCTGGCTGGATTTTTTGAGGTCTCAAAGCCCCGGCATTGATGAAATTGCATTTTGATAATGGAGCACACTATGATGCAGAGTAACTTTCTGTGCCCATTCAATGTGGCAACTGAAGCGAGAGCTCAAGGCTTCCGGGGAATGGTATTGGGATTGGATGCAATGCAATGCAATGCGATGCGATACGATGGCTTTGCGCCTGTCACAACACCTGGGCACAATTTGGCTTTAATAATTGAAGGCAATGCTTGGGAAAATGCATATGAGACCCAAAAGATGCTCGGGCTTTGCAGTAGCAAAAAGAAAAACTGTCTCCTTGACTTGGCCTTTTTTTTCGGATAATTTTCCAAACATTTCAGATTTCCCTCTCTTTTTGTTTTGCGCCTGATTGCATTTCTTTGGCATTCACATGACTGACTTTCGCACTTTCTTTCATTGTACGACAGAAATTTCATTTTGAAATTGAATTAAAGAGTTTTTGGGAGGCAGATCCTTTGAATAATTCATTTGTTTGTGACTTTAAATCGCATCCGTATTGAATTATTTCAATGCAGATGCCGCTTGCCGTTTGATAAGTCACGATTCTGTAATTAATGTCACAACTGTGGCGCCTCCAAAATGTTGAAGTGGATTTCACAATCGAGTTCGTGACCAGATTCGTTGATGATTTTAATGACAGGCCGACTGGAAAGGATTTATTGAGCTTAGTAAAGAAATGTTGACGAGGACATATCGTTGTTTAAGCTGAATAATTTAATAATTTGTTAAAGGTTTGATAAAGGTTGATAAAGGTTTAAAGATACATTTAAGTCACAATCGACGTCAAAAGGACTTCAGTTTGCACTACGTGATTTCCACAGTCAGCTGCCATTACCCTTAAGCCCATCCCAATTGAGTTATTTTATAGAAATTGTGAAAAAAATTGTAAAAAATTGTGCATCATTCCAGTGCATGCATAAGGATAAGCTTTAGCATTAGTCTAACCCATCCCCCCATTAAGGATACGAGCACTGCACGAGAGCCACATCTGCAGGCACATCCAAGGAGCACACATGATTTGAGGAAAATCATCATCTTCCTCTCGAGATTAAGATGCCGACATCTTGCCCTCAGTGCCCTCTGGCCCCGAACACTTGAAATTTTCATAAATGGCTTAAGGACGATGCCAGGATGATGTGAATGCTGCCTGCAACCTGAGAGTGTGTGTAAGCACACACACATCACATGGCCACAATTCAACGTTGCCATTGCCACTGATGACGTTGTGGCTCGTTTGCTCGATTCCATCTTCATTTTCATACCCTTGATAGGGGTATTATTATGCTTACAGGCCAATGGAGGACAGGCATCTACGATCTCATAAATATTACTTGAACACCGTCACAAGATGAGCCATAAAAGTTATGGCTTGTTAGAAGTTCTGAAAAAGAAATATAAAATATGTTATTCCTTAATTATTTATGGAGTGTTTAAATATTTAAGTTTAATATTAAGGTGGTAAAAAATTTAGAAGAACCAGAAAGGATATAAAAAAATATATTCTAATTTGTTGTCATTAAAAGTGAACATAAAATTAGTTAATAATATGAAAAGTAATAGTCCTTAGGCTACCTCTTTTTCTAGTCTTCGTTTCTTTTCTTCTCTTTTTATATTTTCCTCGTTTTTCCATTGGCAGTACTTTTCCTGTCATTACCACTTTTACCCATTTTTTTTTCTTTTGCCTGCAACTTGCGTCTCTTAGTTTTTCCTGAGGTCCCCTTTTTTTCCTCATTTTGCTGTCACTCGCATGCAAAATTGAAATCATCAACGTCGTCATCAGTTGCTGTCTGCCTGAGTTGGCCAAGTTGGGGGTGGGAGAGAGGGCAAAGACGGGAGGTTTGGGTTATTTCGCTTGTTCAAATCACAACTAAGCTGAGATGATATAACTGGCTTAAGTGAAAGTAGCACAGCTACAGCAATAACAACAACAACTACAGGGAGCAGGAACTTTTCCTTTGCCGCCTGTCTCAAGATTATTGCTCTGCTCAACGTTTTTCGTGTTTTCTTCTTTTTGGTGGCCCCGCAAACTTTTTGCCCTAACAACCAAATAACATGCCGAGCTGCATTTTGGCCGACGTGCTCGACAGACCATAACCCACGCCCACCCAGTGGGCACACATTTTTTTCCACATTTTTAAACTAGGCCAGATGCATAAATCTCTGCAAGTGAGTCACTGAAGATGGTCTAGCTGAGGCTTGTGGGAAGGCAAAAGGAAATTAAGTTTTCCTTGCATTTCGATGGTAAATCAGCTGATTGCATAAGATATTTTGTTACCAAAATATATTAGCATATATATATTCCTTTAACAATTTGTACCTTAGTAAACCTTAAACATTCATTTTAATTATTTAACAATTCCCCATAACTTCATATCTTACTGCAGCAGGATTTCAGCAACTACTAACTAACCCCTTAACATATTTGTGGTAATATGACCCATCTTGTGTTTGTCCCATGTGATTATCCGCACATTATCTATATTAGCCACATTACTTAGCCCTCCATCCACACATTTTGGCCAGACTAGACAGGAGCAAACGCATTTGTGGCAACGCATAACATAATGAGCTTACCCTTTCGACACCCCCCTGGGGGCTGCTGGGGGTGTGGAGGGTTGTTTTCCTAGGGTTACTAACTCGACGCCGAGAATATAAGTGACACAAATTATGCACAAACAATGCCAGGGAAAACGCAGAGCGAGCATGTTGGGAGGCCGCATATATACTATATATACTATATATTGCCTTAGCTAGGTGTCATCTCATTTTAATAAAACAACATTTGCTGCCAGCTAGGAGAAGGATAAACCACTGAAAGAAATATATTATTCAAGAAATATAATGGCTTTTAATTAATTTTATTCAATTATTTTCATTATTAACCAATTTCTTTTTCCTTTTTAATTGTTTCCTTTTAATTGTTTCCTTTTAATTGCTTCTGTTTTTAATTTAATCTGAACATCATTTAACATTTCCTTTTGTTGGTATCACTGATTCTATTTATTTTTTTAAGTATCCATTAAAGCGGTCACCATCGCAGGACCTGTTACATAAACAATGAGCTGCCAATGGTGCAGCTGGCAGCTGCAGATGTCCTGGCACTGCAGCAAACTCTTCTACAAAATGGGCGGCGAGCACGCAAAGTCGTTAAGTGCTGCGGAATGGCTTAGTCGGGGCTCTCTGGACTCGGATTGTTGCACATTGGCCCAATCCCGGACTCCCGACACCCGACTCAATCGATTAAGCGGTTTAAGTGCCCCATAAGCCGACTCGGTTGACTGCCTTCCGCAGGAGCCGCTGCTCGGCTCTAGCCTGTATCCTTGCGGCCTCCTGTTGTGAACACGTGTTTTGTATTGCCTATCCCCGGGCGGAACACATTGCTGGGCTGATAGTTGCAGGTTGCTGCGATGCAGGTTGCTGTCTGATAGTTGCTAGTTGCAGGTTGCCGGTTGCCGGTGGCAGGTGCATTGCTATGGCGCTGCGGCTTGGGTTCGCACCCCTGGGTAATTATTGAACATGTTTATTATTTGCTTAATGGACCGCAAGGCGTTGGCGCTGCTGAAATGTGTTGCCTACTTAGGGGGCGTCTCATTTTTCAATTTACTTGCGACTTGGACTTGCGGGGGTCCGGATCCTCGTTCGTGTGCAGTTTATGTCCTTGCTATCCGTATGTTATCTGTGTGTTTAGTGTCCCATACTCATGTTGTCGTAAACTTTAATGCCTGCCACATATGTAGTATGTATATATATACCATACTATATGCTAAAAAGCAGCTTGTGTGCAACTTGCAAGTACATTACCAAGTCGTGGTACGATGTGTTTTATGTTTATTTATTCCTGGAACCCCAGTTGAACTCACGAAGCCGTCGTTAAAAGAGCATCAAAAGTGGTTTAGACTACAATAAACCGTACAAAGCGGAAAGAGTGTGTGTGTGAGTGAAATAAATAATTCCTTTAGAGTATACTTACGGAATTACCTAGACATCAAAGCTGGTGGCTGGTAGATGGAGGATTATTTTAAGGGGAGGATTGAAATCTGCTTGGGTCAGTCAGATAACCTACTTATGACCTACTTATCAGGATAAGCGCTCATATTGAATGAGATGGCCAACTTTATGGCCCAGCTCCATGTAACCTTTGTTTTGTTTCTTGTGATTTTTAATCCTCTTTCACACAGTCCGAATTACTGTCGTAAAAATGTTTATGTTTAGTCCCATAAATGTGTGTGGTTTTGTCTTGCCTTGTGGTTTATTTTAAGTTTTGTATTCTGCTAGGAATTGGGGTAAAAAAATAAATGCAAGCTGCTTGTAATTTTATTAATTATTAAATTCCAAAAATAATTGCATTTATTCTGACATTTATCTTTACTAATTGAATGGAAAATGTATTACATAAACACCAAGTAAATGAAAATATAACCTGTTTGTGGATAATCTTTTAAATCATTTGCACATTTTAGGCAACTGAAAATTAAACAAAAGATAGTTTTATTGCCATATTTTGATGTGTATAATTTTTGTTTTGCTTTTAATCGGTTTATTACGTATACGCCATGAAGGTTTATGCTGAGCGAGTCAAATATTTATAGTACGTATTACAGAAATAATTTCATATTTAATAAATGAATGAGTCTGATATATATATATAGTTTTTTTTTTGTATTTATCATAAGCCACCCACAAGTATTTACACAACGAACTTAATAACATTCATACGCACTGTTGACCAATTGATTTTTATTCAGCTCTGTCAGTTGGACTTGTTTGATATTTAATGAACTTTTTATGAATATAAAACCGCATGCGTCATTTAATATATATTATATAAATTTATTTGTTCTTTTTTGTTTACAGAAATACGTCAGTGAGCTGTCGACTGTTCGCGACTGTGCCACCGAGTGCCAGGAGAAAGGTAAGTGAAAGCATTATTTATCAGGCTTTTAGGCTAACCACACAAATCAAAATAATAAGCTAATTGAACCATGTAATTGTGCATCATTATTAGTTTACCGCAAACAAATTGATTTTTGACATCTGCACTTGATTAATAAATTATGAAATATTAATTAAATTTTACTGTAATTATTTTCATAGAAATTTGGGAAACCCAAACTTACTGCTGCACCGAGGATGGCTGCAATTCGGGCAACCAGTTGGCCTACTCTCTCGTCCTGTTTGCCCTGCCCTTCGTTTCGATGGCCTGGCCCACATTCGTGGATCTCTGGAATACGCGGCGTTAAGGGGGCATCGAAAACTTCTACTAACTCTATTTCAGTTATTTAATTTTTTTTATTTTATAATTTCAGCAAAGAAAAATGTATAAAATTTCCACATTTAGCATTTACTTTTATGGTTACACGAATTATATATTTATAACAAACAAAATTCTGTGAACGGGACCTAATCAAACTAAAAAAAAGCGATATAGAAAAGTTACTCGAGAAATTTAGCATTTCAACCTGTTTTTTGTGTAAAATGTATTAAAATTATACACATTTGAATGTATGTATATTTTGCCATATATTTACTGTTAATACTTTGGGCTTCGTATTTCTGACTGTCTTCCCAAAACGAAAAAAGAAACGAAAAACGATAACGATAGGGGTGCCAGGTCGCCCAGCAGCTTAACTAAACTCATATTCACAACAAAATAACAATTGCAATGCCAAATTACTACTTAAATCGTGTTTAAAAAAATATATTTAAAAAATGGAAGAAACACAGAACACAAACGAGAATAGTGTTTTTGTAAGAGATATAATGCCAGCTGTCAAAAGTACATAAAATCGCAATCATATTTCAAAGAGAAACCTAAATATATAATTATCACCGAATTCGTGTTGAATGCATTTCATGGACATAGTACTAATGTACACCTAAGGTTAAAAAAAAATGAAGAACGTAGAAATTAAATAGGATCCGAATATCCAGCTAAATAAACTAAATAAAAAACCGGCTTCACTTAGTGTTTTGCTTTATAATTTCCACCTTAATAGGTCCACAAATATTACGCAAATGTCAAAGTCACAGTGAGTTTATTTTGGGGTCTGTGATTTTGCACTTTGAGACAGTAATATTTGCTGGCACCCCACAGTTTATATGTTGTTCCTTAAGCTAATAACCTAATGATGTTTTCCCTAAAAATAAAAAAAAAAAACAAAAAGAAAATATTTATTAACATATGTGAACATGTGTGTTACTTTAAGGCAGTACGAATTATGGATAATAGTAACGAACACTAAACGAAAATCGAACAAATTTTCACTCACTGTTCATGAGATTCTAAATTAAATATTAAAACTAAAACCGCAACACGATATAATTCAATTGATATTCACGAAACAAAAATATTTGTAGCAAAGTCTAGCTCGGATAGAGACAAAACCATTCGGCATAGCGTAGGTAACAAAAAAAAAGAAGTGAACTAATTAATTAATAGAATTATTTAGAATTATCGAGAGTTTAGTGAACCCAAGTGAATTACCATGAAAGTTCTTAACGATTTTCTTATATAGAGCACTTACGCGATTCCATTTTTAATTATTTACAATAATAATATTTTAATGAATTAATACTTACAAAAAAAAAAAAAAAACATATATGAAGAAACAATGCATACGATATATATATACAACAAAATAGAATCTAGGTTTAAGGGCTTTCACTATATTAAAGCAAAAAAAAAGAAAATAAATGTGTGAAATATGCAAAAAACGAAACGATTAAACACATAAAAAATGTTAAATGTTAGTTCCTCAAAAAAACCAAAGCAGCTTGTGTACTCGTATTTAATGCTCACTATCGAATAATTTGCATATGATTAACATTTCCCACTTAATAAAATGAGAAAATCGCATTTTCATTTAATTATATTACTACATATATGACAAAATAAATTATATCTGACATTTTGCCAATTAAAATGTCAACCATTTGTGTCTGCTTTGGCTACATTTAATGCAATTATTTCATTTTACATACTCATCGAACGAGCGAGCAAAGGAAATAATGATATAGAAAAGTCGGAATGAAAATTCCCATTGCGATTAAACAACACTAATAATAATTGTATGTATATGGTATATGTATTTCCAAATAACATTTTAATTTAAAATTTTAGTAATAAACTTCAATAAAACAAACAAAAAACGAGGCCAATTACGATTTTATTCTTCGTTTTCCTCAAAACAATTGAATTAATGAGACCCCATAGCTCAAGAGCCACTCCTCAGTAACTAGCATATATATGGAGCTGCTGAAGAAGAACCTCTTTGACAAACTGGAGCAAAAAAGAGTAATGGCCTGGCTAAGCCTCGAGCTGAGAAATATTTCGAAGTTTAGCAGGGTCATAAATATTTGTCTCCCCAGGAGTTTATTGCCCGAATTGAGGGCTTTTCCTTGCTCTGAACCATGGAACTAACCAGAAACTGCTGAAAATATTATTTATGGCAAGGATATTTTATTTGCAGATGAGTGGAATTCATCTGGGAATGCTTATTAATTTAAACACAAAATGTTTAATTTATATTTGGTGGCAAAGGTATAAGTATTTTATAAATTAAACATCTAGAAGCCTGAACTCCTTCTCGTTTATTCCTACAAATATCTCTAAATATGATTTTTAAGCTTTAGAAATTGAAAAGTAAGTAACCTAATAAATGGTTTAATATTGCTGGTAAATTTAAAGCCCTTTTTTAACGCTTAAAATCAGCTCTGCTATTTGTGTTAGCCTTTCCCAAAATAGAAAAAAATAAATAGAAAAAAAAAAGAAAAAAGAGAGAGTTGTGCTAATGTTTGTACGCTTCACAGCATACGGTAATCCGGATAAGCCACGCATTTTACATATCGTTGGGACAAACAGAGAAAATGTTGCTCGGAAAATGCCCGGCCAGGAAAACGCGATGGCGTCGCTGGAGCGGGCTTAGGGCGAAAAGCTTAACAAACAAGTTCGTGATGTAACAATTGAAAAGGACGTCTATGTGGATGTATGTTTGTGTCAGCAAAGGATTTTGTGCAATTACGCGGCACAGCGAGTGAAAAAGGAGCCGGCCATAAATATCAAAATAAATGCAGCCTTGGCGCTGTCAAATGGATTAATCTAAAGTCGCGCCTCAAATTGCAAATGTTCTTGATTAAAAGGACGCGATAGTCCTGCTCCATTAGCAACGCCACTAGACCAGTAGCCGACGATTTCAATTGCTGCTGCCAACGAAATTTTGAAGTATTTTTGCCCAAGACAAAGGGAAAGACAGACATAAAGCCATAAAATCGCTTCAAGGATTTCTGGCCGCTTTGAGGCATTCCGGCATGGTTCATCAGGCCTGGGCGCAGGATGCAGGACTCGCTGTCAGTGGCATCGCCACTAGAATCCACTTGAGCATCATTCGCATCATCGAGCCCCACTCAAATCGTTTACTCTTCACTGCAGTTTTCCTCGAAAGTACTATATATATTCCATTTCGGCGTAGTATTTAAGTGAGTATTCCCAGATGTCTGGGGAGATTTCTTAAAGGTTTTTCAAAGGGAAATCCTAAGGAAAATTACTTTGAATAATCATTATTGCTGTACTCTTTGACTTCATAGAAGTTTAATGGAATTTACTTTACAAACTGACCTTTAATAACTACATTTAATGCATTTGTTATATTAATACTGGTTACGTATTTATCTCATCTTCCCATTAAAATAATATGATATTATCCTTTAACTCCCAATCTTTCTAAGATTCTGTCTGCTTCAAATATTTTGTTAATTAATTTTCTACTTCAACGCAGCTGAGAATGAAATAATGTTGACAATTTTGGTAATCACAATCAGTACACTGAACAAAAGGCACCGAGGCACACCCCACACACAGAATTAATTTATGACACTTTGTGTACGGACCATACAAAGCAAAGGCAAACACAAACATACAACACATCCTCCGGATGCTGGGAAACATTTTTGTGGGCGTTTTGCCTGCAGAAGTCACCGCCTGCTGCCTTCGGTGTCCTTGAGGGCAGCAGCATAATAAATGCCAGGCTCCAACCATGGACCAAGTCAAGCTGAAACCGAATTAAGCCAATCTCAGGCGAAAGCTAGGGCTGCCAAAGAAAACAGGACCATAATGAACGCCAGTTCTGTTGCCAAGAGCTTGTTGACCAACAAATGCAACGAGAATCAAGGGTCTAGGAGGAGCTTGCAAGATTGAAATGATGAGAAATGTCACCGATTTGCTGCAATCGCCTGCAACATTCACACACTTCACTCACCGATGGAAAAGGCAAAATGCCAGCAAATATGAAAACCATGCCAACTGGAGTGCTCTGGCCTTTCAGCCAGCTCATCTAATTAATGGACATCTGACACGAAGCTGGTAAATTGAATATGGTGTCCATCGATTGCTCAAGGCGATTTGCAATTCCTTTTCCTGACTGAAGGAAAAACTTTTGCAATGAAAATCAATCTACCTGCAGGCAAACAAAAGCCAGGTGCAAAACCGTAGTGAAAAAAGGTTGTTGACTAAAGAGAAGGTAATGAAGCCAATGACATTTAGTAATTAATTAAAACTCTGCAGTATTTCAAAGAAAATCTAATTAAATTCTTGTTTATAGAAAGGTTATAATGAATTTTACAATGAACTGCAGTTCATTGAATTGAATTGAAGTAATAAAAAATTTTTCTACGATTTAATTCACTGTAGTTTAAAACTATGGTTTTTAAAACATTCAAATCAGTTTTAATTGTAATTATTATTAAATTGTATAACATCAATTAAGTTATACATTAAGTAAAGCAAATAAAAGCCTTAAGCCAATGTTTCTTTCACTAATTGTATTACCAAAAAACAGTCCTTCAATGTGCCAAGTGTTTCTGTACTTTATTGATTTGTCTGGCACATTTAAGCAATGGCCATTATCATAGTTATCCAACCATTTAGCAATTAACAGCTCTCACTGCAAACACTCGGGGCATGAAGGAAAAAACAATTAAGTTTCTTTTGTGGCACAAGTCGGGGCTATAAGTGAGCATGGCCCGCGGGAGCCCGCCAGTCGATGCAGCTGCTTGGCTGGCACAGCTGCCGATTCACACCTCCATGCTATCCCATCCCATCTCGTTCCAGTCCAGATTCGGAGATGGCCTTTAAGCAGCTGCCTTCTTAATTGCTTGTTGGCTTTCAGCTGGGCCGTATCAGCGTCAGTTGCAGGCGGCGAAAGTCGGCAGCCAGCAGCTTTATCCTTTTCATGTCATTAACAACGGAACGACAATGGCAAAGAGTTGCCAGGACTCTGTGTGCGGCAGACTTTCTTGCATTTGCCGCGCCATATCGCCTGATCTGCCTGTCGCTGTCGCCTTTGCTCTCTGCAATTCATATTTTAATTTAATTCATTTCCATTTTCCGCTTTTCGGCTTTGGTCTGTTGACTTGGACTTGACTTTTCCACTGCCAGCCACGTGTTAAAATGAAAAATTGGTCAGCACATTAATCCTTCTCTCTCTCTCTCTTTGATGACGCCTACATCTTTTAAAATATCATTCCTGCGACCTCTGACCTTCTCTCCATATTAATTATTCAAACACACATTACGTATACGCAGCATATGCCGCTGGACCAACATTTGTCCGCATTTACAGACCGCAAAAGAGCGAGCAGGCCGCCGGCATGAATGAAATCAATTAGACAAGACCCATTAATGCCTGAACAAGCCGAGACGAGCCGTCCGGGAAACTGTTAATTAATCAAAACGTGGCCATCACTCCGTGCGATGATACGTATACGCCACGTTGGCCAAGAAGTGGCGGCCTCTTATGTGTATTCCTTTGAATTGAGACAGGGGGGGCGGAAAGAGAGCTCTTCGTTGGCTTCAACATTGTATATTTCACGGCCGGTTGTGTAATGAACAACGCGTTGAGTTCTTCCCCATAAAAACAACCAGGGAAATTGCCAATTAATTGGCTCACTTCACAGGATTTTTTATTCTTAGAACTTTATTTCTGTTTGCAGTTTGGAAGTATAAATAGCAAAAGGTTCTAAGTAAGAAATAATGTTTAATTAAGCATGAATCTATAAAAAACTAAATATTAGTAAAATAAATACCTTTAAAAGCTAGAAAATCAAGCTCTAATGTTAATTAAGCTAATGGAAATATAAATTCTGGAAAATTCGTAAGTAAAAGCGACACAAATTTAGCCGCAATGCAATAATTCACTCAACTGGGCGTAAATTCAATTTATTGAATGCCAAGGAGACGCGAAATCATTTTACAATTTTCCCCCGCGAAAATAAAAGGAATCTCCGCTAAGAAGATGAAAAAGCTGACCAAAATTGTTCAGTGAGGGCCAAATTTAGTTGAGAATTTATTTGCTGTCTGCGAGACGAGTCCTCGACAGACTAGACGACGCATTGGCAAACTAATTTTATAATTTATGTTATCGACTGAATTTCATTTGAAATTTATTGCCCTGGGATTCTCCATTTCGCCCCACACCCGCCCCATTTGAATGTCCTTCCCTCCATCGTGGGTCGTTGTCAGTTCGATGCCGAGATTGAGAGCCAGACTCAACGACGTGCATGTGTCCCTAATGAATTTTTAAGCTACCAACTAGCCGCACACAATTCAATTATTTGATTTCGTTACTTTCGTTTCTATTCCACTATTTTTTTTTGCAGAGACTGTGCTGCACGAGACTGGAATTTAATTTGTGTCTGAGGTTCAAACCGTTGCCGGCAATCTGTCAGTTACTAGCCGGACTTGGCTTCGGGGCAAAAGTCACAGGGCCATCGCAAATGGCCTTAATAATGAAAACGGACAGGACAGCCGGTCGTCGGTCAGAGGCAATGGCCAAACGAAAGGGAAAGTTGAGGGGGGCGTAACAATGGCCTTTTGGAATTGGCGAAATTGAATTTCACACCTCTGTGCACAGGATCTGGATCAGGATAATGCGCTGCCGGGTCTTTGTTTATTCCATATTAGAGGGGCAACTAAATGGAGCCACAAAGAGAGACCCTAGCCGTAACCAATGATGATGGTGTAGGTGATGGCGTTGCCATTTCAAGGTCCCTGCTGCCGCAAGGACATGGCGGCGACAAGGTAACACAAAAGGCACACCTTGCAGCCCGGAACAATGACATTCTAACAATAACAAAAATATTGCCTACTTTTTCGGGCAGCGCTGAATGTACATTGTACTAAATATATATATATATTGTGCACAGTGTATTGGTTTCATTTCCGCGCCGCAGGACAAACTATAACTTGACATGCCCGACAGCGCATTTTTCGTATAAAAGAGCGTCCTTCTTGGCATTATTTCATATTGCTTACCTGGGATAAGGGGCAGATAAAGCGAAATGGACAGCTTGGCCGTAAATATAAATTGTTTACTGAAGCATGCAGGTAGTAATTTCTGAATTTATATAGAAAGAACTGTATTAAGCTGCAGGGAAAATGTGTTATTGGCAATAAAGCTTTACAGGAAAAATATATATTTTATTCTTAACCATAACAGCTTAGAAAACTATTTAAATATTGTGTTAATCGCTGTTTATTGAGACATTTCTCTTATCTTAATTTTTCCACACTTATTAGTCCTTTTAAAATGTAACTCCCTTGTTAAACAATTATAATAAATCAGGACAACATATATGCCTCATTAAATATACAACAATAAAAACCTCCTTAAAAATTTCCTTCAACTGAGATTTGTCAATAAATTTATGAGCTTTCCGTTTCCTTTGGCTTGTATAGGCGCACATGGGAATTATTTTTTGAGCGCAGTCTGTTAAGCAAACATAAATTTTTACCCAAAAAGTGTGGCGCCAAGTCAGGTCTGAGGCCGGTTGGGTTCGTGGTAAATGACGTACATTTTTCTTGAATTATTCCAGCGTAAATAATTCAAGTGGTAATTCGCATTTTTTTCCCTTTGTGTGTGGAATTGGAGAGCAATCTTTGTTGCTGTTTATTGTCGGTGGCTTGAGGTTTGCCCCGGTTTGTCTTTTTGCCATTTGCCTTCTGTTTGTTTGGCGAGAGCCGAGAGTCGACTCAAGTCGAGTGGGTCGTCCTCCCCCTTATCCTTTTTCCCTTATCGCACATTATTTTCCGGTTGTCTTTTGGCTGCCACTCGCATTTGTTTGTCCTCCTGCCCGGCCGCACACAATTTGTTTCCCTTTCATTGATTCTTTTTGTCTTGAGCGAAGTGGAGCTCCATGTGCTTTACAATATATATGTACAAATATACACTTTTCTGTGACCTGCAAGTACTTCAGGTTAATGCGGCACTTGAACTTTGAATTGCTGTTTCAAATCGTTCGGTGATTGAGCTATTCGCAAAAGTTTTTCAAGTTGTAGTAAAGTCCATGAAGAAGAGTAGTTTTGGCTGGGTATTTACAGAAGTTGCAAGAGTAAATTAAAGCTGTTCAAATTCATCATTAAGGAAGTACTTAAAATGTAGAAAGAATAGAATGTTGAGACCTGTCTAACTTTATTCAGTTGTGTGAGAGCTTGAACTTAAAAAAATATAAGAAGTTCTGTAACTTTATAATGCTTAAATTGAATTTATATTAAAATATTCACTTAAACACGTTTGATTTTAATTTAAAATTAGTTAAATACCTTAAACTTAACCCTTTAAGATCCTAAATTAAAGAATGCACTGCAAGTTTCAGCCTAACATACCTTTTAGGCCAAGTATATTGCGCCCAATCTGGCCAAAACCCGTCTGAATTATAGTATATATGAACAGAGTCACCTGATCTAGACCGCAAAACATAACTTTGTTTTTATGGGCCGCAATCAAAATTTATATGCAGAAATGTGAGAGGTGCAAGCCTGAATCCCGTGAGAAGGAAAGTGGGCCAGGATGTATCGCATCGGCTATTAATAACAATTCTGGCAGAGGCAAGCCGCATAAATTCGACCAGGCTCGACTGCAGGACGGCCAAAACCAAAGCGACTTAGGGGACATGCGTCAGTGATGCCAACCAGATAGTTCAGAAAAAGATTATATAGAATAGAAGTGAGTCTACAAATAAACCATATTTTATTTCAAATAAGTCCTTGAGAAAATATAAAATATTTATTTAAATGGCACGTTTGTGTAACTTTCTAAGAACATTTTAAATAATAATATTGATTATTTTGTATTTTGTAACACAATTTATATTGGTAAATAACAATTTATATTTCTAATAATAATAATTAAAATTATTAGAAAATTTGGAGAGTATATAAATTTATGTATCATAAATAATTTTTTTTGAATTGAAATATTTTCTTAAATAAAAACCAATTGACATCACTGTCTTAGCTTCAGCCCTTAGCTATCCCAAACCTGTGTCAACTGCAACACCAATATCACCAAACAGCGGTGGGATCTTCCTTCTATGAGGTTGAGGAGGATAAGGTAGGTGAAGGGCAGCGGTAGCCACAGGCCCAGTTTTGCGGCCATGTCAAGACCGGAGGCTGTGAGCCAGCCCGGAAGTGGCCGAAAAGTGTTGCAGGACAAAACTGAAATGGGTAAATAATTCTTGCATATAAATAAGAGCATAGGAAAATGCTTATGGCGCTTAGAGCCGATGGGGATAACGACCAGGTTTTGGCATTCATTGCAGTCACCAACCAGCAGGTTCTTGCCTTTGAGCCAACCCGCAGCTTGTAGCAAAGGCAAAGGAAGGAATAGGAACTTACAAACGAATGTCGCATTGGTGTTTTCCAATTAAAGCTGGAATTATCCTGCAAGCAGTTTTTGATTCACCTGAATGTAGGACTCTGCACTGCATCTTAAAGTCCCCTTAAAGTAAATAATTTACATCTCACACCAAGTCTCTTTTTAGCTTTATAAATTTAAATATAAATAATGCGATCACATCTGCCGAATATATATTGTACAAATAGCAGAGGCGTAAGAATATCACCAGCAATAAAAATTCGTATTCTTTTTTTGTGTGTGACGACCGTAAACAAATCATTCTGTGCGACACCTGAAAAAATGCCATAACCTTTTTTTTGCACATGCCCATCAGCGGGCGGTTGGTCGTAATAAGAGCAGGGACATCTGTTTTATTTGGAACGACATCGGATGAAAGAAATACTTTTGCAAACACAAACCCGGATGGAAGGCAGTGGTGACAATATAGCTATTGAATAATATTTTATTTCCTTCAATTAAACATATTCCTTGTTTTTATCTTTTTAAAAAACATTAATATAGGAAGAGTTTTGATAATATTTTTTATAGATTTATAATTAAGAAAATATTTCCGCAGGAAATACTCTAGAATTCCCAATGGGATAATGCTTTTTAAAGTGTATGGTTAAGTGGTTAAATACTGCACTTCCCTTTTAATATATAATATAAAAATAAAAACAAATAAATCATGATTATATTTATTTCCACATAATTATCATTATATATTTTTTTCAAATCAAATTTTTTTCAATCACAACTCTAATGGTTTCCCAGCTGACGCGATGCAAGGACACGTGTATCACAGGCCCACCAACATCCTAGATACACAGGCACCCAGATATGTCCTTCGCTTGTTATATGCTAATCCGTACATTGGGCCAACATTTGCGTTTGACAGCTTCAGGCAGTTGGCTTTCAGCGCTTGATGAGCCACTGCTGACCAGAAAGAGAGAAACGGACCTGGACCTGGACCAAACCGAACCGGACCAATCTCGGCCTCGTTTGCCTGGCGGGATGATAAATTGTTGCTCCCGACGGGCTGACATATTTTTCGGGGTCTTAAGCACGCAGTGAAAACAAAAGCTCCCGAAACTGCTTTGGCCTTGAGACGGTCAAAGGAGGAACTGACAAACTATATAAGATATTCACACACATTCGGCAATGGGGGGGAGGAACAGAGGGATGTCCAGGCAGAGCAAAGCACATTGGTAGAAGGTATGGGAAATTGGTTTCAATTTTAAATTGCAAGCAGAGCTAAAAATTGGAATTCTACGTTAAGACAGATATGGCATTAGAGGTGCCTTATAGTTTATATGATATACTCTCGGAATCAAATATACATCGATGTAGAATAAAAAAAATAAAAAAAAAAAATATATAATTTTCATATCTTTAGCTCGGCAATTAATTTATTAATTTAGATTTGCATATAATAAAGATTCAAATACTATAAAAATAATTTATTTTTTTTATTTATATTACTTTTTAATACTTGTTAAATATATTATTTCATCATTGTTTGAGGTTATTTATCTTTAAATATATTTATCATTATTATTGCTTTTTCGAGTATAATCAAGATACAATTTTATCCATTTCCATGTATGCTAAAATATCACAAATTCTGTACCACTATGCCTGGTGGATCTCACTTTATGTAGTGGCGCATTAATAATGCACAGGGGCAGCTCGACGGTCTTAGGCGTGACCACAGCCTCCCGTGTCCGGTGCAGGGAAATGCCTTGATTTATTCCTTTATAATATTTCCCACTTGGTGTCCCCCCCTCGGCCCTGTCGTTAATGCCCCCGCCAAGGATGCTGCGGCGACGATGGTAGCTCCGGCAGCTCTTAAAGTGTCCTCCGGGTGCTGGTGCTGCTGCTGCTGCTCATTGTGCTGACATAAATTGAGGCAAAGCCGCGGTCCGCCATTGCAGTCGACATATTTCGCAGACGGGTTTTATTTCGTTCTCCTTTTGGGACAAGTTTGGCGCGGTGCCAGGAGCTCGCCCTGACATCGCTTGTAATTTCTGTCGCTCTTGCGAGTTTATTAAAAAATATAAAAATGCAATGAAATAAAAAGCGCGAAATGTGGCCATCAATAACATGGCCAGACTATATCGTCCGCTGGCTCTCTCCGCTTCCACTACATATATCTATATACATAGTATATATAAATGGGAGTAGTTTCTGCACAGTTTGTAGTTTGGCTTGTTGTGTGCTGCAATATTTGTTCTGTGCTGATGATTATTTGAGCGAAATTGATATGTTTGGCCTGTTTCAATTATGTCAGCACGAGCGTAGCTAAAACATCCGCAAAATGAAATATTCATTTGCAAATAATCCCCTCATTGCAAATGCACGTTTTGTAACTACAGACTTTTTAATGGTCATTTTTAAAATGCAATAACCTTTCAGTTTAACATGTCGGAGCGACATTTATCAACCGAACACGGATCGGGTCCAGCTGTATATCCATCTGCTGCCAGAGCGGAAATGTCGGACGACAGTCGAAAAACCGCACCAGAAAACCACGACACACACACACACACATTGTCTTTTCGTTTCATCTGTCAGCGAAAGCGTTTTTTAACCGAAAATTGCCAGCTGGTAACTGCGAATAAATTTGGCCTAAAAATGCCGAAAAATCGAACAAGGAATGGGGGCATAAATTCATGGGGGACAGTATCAGTGGCAGTAACTTTAAGGGCAATAATCGAAGTCAGGCAGGCACACAATAAAAAAGAATAGTAATATTTGAAAACTAAATTTTGTTCTCTCATTTATAAAATATTTAAATGTGATTTGATTTTTAATAATAACCAGAGAAATGTTTACACATAAAAATGCCTTAAAAAAGATGGGGATATTTATGTATGTATATTTTACAAAAATAAAATCTCAAAATCTTCAAAAATTATAAACATTTTGAAAGAGAACAAAGTTTGTTTAATGAAATATAATATAAATGTTTTAGAATAGTTTAAATACTTAAAAAAATTGTCGTAAATAAAATATATACAGCTTTATTGGATTTTAGCATTTAGGATTTAATTTAAATAAATTTAGTAACCTTAGCAAAATGGCTAAAATCTAGAAAACTAAACCCATATTTTTTCTGTGTTCTTTAAAAACATTTTTCTAGCTTTAAAAATTTCCTGAAAAAAATGAACTGTTTGGTAAATTCACTTAAAATGAAGACTAATTGGAATTTCGTGTACCCGCGACTTGGCTTCCTCCTCTCCCCCCTCTGAAGGCGATTTTCAGCCTCTGCGGCTGCTTGCAAACGTGTTTAGGGCAATGTCAACTACTTACACCAGGACAGCCCTTAAAGGGCTTTGCCGCCCCCAAAATCCGCCCGCCCATCTGCCGTGACGCCATTCGCATTTTGAACTCAATAAAGGCGTCAACATTTGCCATTTTGTGTTTGCCAAGACCAGGACTATTCAGCCCAGCCAGGGAACAGGGCTGTGCAAAGGAGTGTCGTCACAAAAACACTTTTTTCCAGCTTCCTTTCTTTTTTTTTTTTTTTGGCTTCCTTCGAGTCGTGGCTGTGGCACTGATTATAAATTTTATTTACACAGGCGTCGAGCATCGGGAATTCGCGTTTATGGTCCGTATAACGAAATTGTCTACAAATTGCGGGGGGCCAGCCAGGACGAAGAGTTGCTTATGCAAAGGACACCGACCGAAGTTGTGAGTGTGTGCGTTAACTGGGTTTATAGTTACTGTCGGCAGCTCAGTGGCTGGCTTTTAGTGGGGCAGTGTGACAGGATTGTTGAGGGACCATCCTGCTGGGAGTAATGTCCTGTCCTCAATGGCAGGGAAATGAGTTCCGAAACTGTAATGATATCCTGACTGGATGATGGGAAAAAACAAGCATTAAAATTGGGGAAATCAGGGTCATTTGGGAAGGGGTTTTAGATGGGAACTTTATGCTTTAAAAATGTAATAGGTTTTCTTATTAAAATTAGCTGTTGTTTAAATGAACAAAATAACACTTAAGAAAATAATTTTAAATATTTTTGTTTGTGGTTTTTGCCACAATATAAATATTAATTAGAGCCTAACCATTAGCTACTAAATAAAAATAAAACCACAATTATAAATCCCCTTGTTAACTTGCAATGCATATCTAGATTTTGAGGGCGAAATCACGCCCCTTAATGGCGCATCCTGTGCAGCCTGCGGGTGTGGATACTGGACAACCAGATACCGGATTTAATGCTGTTATGCCAAAGTTCCATCATGCGGACACTACACAAGGCCCCCGGGTGAGTCCAAAGCCAAAAGAATTCAGTGGGATGCGATGCTCTCAACGAACTGTTGAGATTTTGATGCAATTAACCTGCGCGGTCAACAGTTCGTTCGTGTGTGTGTCTGTGTGTATCTGTGTGTGGGTGGTTGGTCCTGGGTGTGTAATTACACTTTGACCACTCCCCAGAGAAGCCTTAACTGTGTTTACCTCTTCAGGTTTCATTAAACTCGTAAAATTTGTGCTCAAAACAAAAAAGAGTCGGCTTTGGCATTCAGTTAACGTCCGGGTTGCTGAAGGTAACGGGGCGGCTACGCGATTTCCCCTTTTTTTCCATTTACGCCAGGCCCTCAAGTGCTTAACTCGTTTTAACCTCGTTTCGCTGATGTTGCACGGCCATTGTTGTTGGTGGTGGTGGTGATGGCGTTTCTGCAGGTGCTTAAGCCTGTTTGGAATTTTCCCGTTTTTATGCAGGATGCTTCATTTGCTGCTTGGTTTTACTGCTGCTGATATCCCAAAATAAACCCGCTCCTCAATTATAGAGACACCAAAACAATAAAGCCCAAATGGAAGACCAAACCGATATGTTATTGATTTCATGTTAAATTTAGACCATAAAGAAAATAAATTAAAATAAAATAAAAAATTAAATAAATGTATTCAGTAAAACAAATAAAATATATTCGAATTATTAGAAATCGTACATAAACACAAAAGGATCATTGGAACCCCTTACAGTGAACCAAATGAAGGAATGACAATGTGCGGTTAAGAAATACAAAATAAAATAAATAAGGAACCAAGCATATAAAAAAATAAATTATATATGCAGCATATTTACTAAATAATTAAAATAAAAGAAAAGCATGGAGAACCTCACAAACTCAAACCGCTCTGACTTATAGAAAATCTAATAAAAAAGAAGGAAAATACACAATTTAAGAAATAAATGCTGCATATGCAATTAATATTAAAAATAAAATAATTAAAACCATTCATTTTAGGAGACACCATAATAAAGCCGAGTGAAAACGTGCAGCGTGTTTTAAACTTACGGGTCAGCAATATATGTAGATTGAAAGTATAAAATTAAATAAATAAGAAACCAAGCAAATAAAGAAACTAAGCAAATGAAGAAATCAGTAAATACTTTAAATATTTACTAAAATAATTAAAGACTCAAAACCAGGAGTGATAACGTGCAGCGTGTTTTAATATTACGGGTCATGAATATAATTAACAATACTAAATTAAAGAAATAAAAAATATATCAAATAAAGAAAAGTAAGAAAAATAAAAAAAAAAATACAAAAAATAAAATTAAAGTAATGTAGACGTCTTACTGCTTCGACGTCAATTGAAGAACTGAACTCTTTCCCTACGACAACTCATTTCTACAAGTCTCTATAGCTTTTCGATAACTTTAGAGAATAAATTCATTTTTAATCGTGGGTATTAATTAGGTTATAAATTAATAGAAGAGCTGCCAGATACATAAGTTTAGGTCACACTTTATATATTCTGATAATTATTAGTAATGCAACAATTATAATAATAGTGTTATTTATTAGTAATATAATAATATATATAGAAAAACAAATAGATTATTTTTAATTATTCTGTACTATTAAAAATGCTTAGCCTTTAGCTGACTTTATTTTTCAAACATTTTACGCTTAATGTTGCCACTTTCTTTATAGAAAGTGAAATAATTACATGGATAATGCTAATTCGTTAACAAAATATTTTATAATAAAAATACTTAGGCATTATTTATATTAAATATTTCCAAGAAAATCTCAAATGTATATTAAAAATCATTTATAAAAGACCATTTCTGTTGCTACGGTGCAATCTTCAATGGTCTTTCGCCACTATTTTCTATTTGCCGAAACCATGAATTCATTGATTTTTGGCTGCATACTTTGGGGGCGGTAAATTGAAATCTTTTTTCCAACGGCCGACTGCTGAATGCAGAATGCAGAATCCCACCTGTCGGCCCCATTTGTGGCAGCAAATCAACAGACCAGAACCGAACGGAGTGGGATATGGCACAAGGGCTGTGATGTGGAAAAACCGTTGGATCAGCATTCGCACTTGTTTGTGGGCTTTCAAGGGGGCGGAAGGAAAGTGAAAAGGGGTGGTGGCGGTTCATCCGAGGGAGGTCACAATGCCAAAGCGGCAACTGCAATGCCTGCTAATGTCGATGCGGTCACCGCAACGCACTTTGGTCGCCATTACCAGTCACCAGTCTAATGCAAATTGTGTGTCGCTTTCATTTCGATTCGCTTCTATGTGTGGCCTGTTTACACCGAGACGCCAATTGGGCTTCTGGGGGCGGGCATATAAGTCCTTCAAAACAGATAATCTAGCAATTAGCAGAATAAAGTTTTTAAAAAAATCTGTATATTTGGAAACAACAAACTTTTGAGGTATAGAAATAGGACTTATCAAACCATAAATCCCTTCAGTTAGATGGCAGACTTTTAATATTGAAATAAACCATTTCAAATGTCTATCTATTAGTTCTCCATAGCTTTCAATAACTAAATTTCACACTTAAAGCTCAGAAATATATTAATAATTTCAAATAATAAACATAATCCTTGACAAGACGGGTATCTTTCATTCGCATCCTCAGCTGACCCATAATTGCCACAGTTTTTGTTTGTTTTTGCTGGTCTGGCGTTGTTTGTCCGGCATTTAATTTGTAATTTATGCATGATGTGTGGTGGTCCTGGTCCTGGTTCTGGTTTGCCACCTAAGCGTTAAACCAATTTGCGGTCGAGGCTGCTGCAGTATCCAGGTTCCCTTATAGCGTGACCACTCCGCCATTTGGCAATCAACGCTCGCTTGTCCGCTGAACTTGGTGACTTTGATGGATGCTGAACTAGTACTCACAGTAGTGGTGGTGGTGGTGCTTGGCTACTACTAACTCAATCTTGATCGATTGATTGATTGATTGAGTGATGCGACTCGGGCGAATCCGAAAACGCAGGGCATTCGAAATTGAATTTTTGCTCTCTGGAGCAATTGATAATGCATTAATTGATTGAATCATACTCGCTCATGGGACCACGTGTCGTATACTCGATAATTATGCAAATATTGCTATTAAATCCGTATCTGTTAGTGTTAATTAAATGGGCTGACTTACAATGCCATTTCATTACAATCGTTGGTAGCAGATTCAGTGGAATGTTTCATTTTGATTGCATGCGGTTTGCCACAAGCGATTCCCGGCACTTCGAGGTGGCCAAGCAGTTAAGTGGTGAACAGGGAAAAGTTTGACTGATATAAACTGTTTCCCAATTAAAAGCCACAATTAACAGTGAGGGCCCCCGAATGGAGCTGGAGCAAAATAATTAAATAATTGTTAACTCAAAAACAAACAGGCTAGACTCACATTGAGTTGCAATTATGTTCGATAAATAATAATTTAGTATGCAATCAATACGGCTTAACTGCCCCTGGGGTTGCACAATCAACATTTGAGTAAAATTATATTCATACTTAATCGGCCAAAGAGCAGAGATTAAATTACCTCTTCGCTCAAGGAAAATCTCAAGGATATAAAGGCATGAAGACGGTTTGAGCGAGGGACTTAAGTGCTTACTATTCCTGCGGTAAAGAAATTAAACTTACTCCCAATAGCGTTGGTTGCTTTCCCTTAATCCCCATTTTCTATTATCAGCTTGCCCCGTAGCCATTCATGATTCATGCCTCGGTTGCCTCACAGGAGTTGGTGTGTAATTAATAGCCAATTAAATGCCTTGGCGCGTTTCAGTCGCAGGATGTGTTTGCCGAGCCGTACACATTCCACAGGCAAAGGACCAGATAATCGCAGGCCCCAAATCGAGAAATGACACTTTGTTGTTTGCCAACAGCTTTCAGCTAGTTTAACCCCACAGAGCTTCTAATGGCCACCGAAGATTTTCGAACATTTTCCCTTAATTTAAAGCCCAGGGAAACAGTTAAAACAGGAGCAGTTACTTCTTGGCGGGCAGGCAAGTGTTAATAATGGCGCCTACGGAGCACGCGTCCGTTTCTGACTCTGCCGGATCCCACATCACTTCCGTGCCGCATTTATAATTCAGGAGTTGTGAGTCGCGACGCAGCCAACGACTTTCAATGACTACGACGTGCTCACATTACGCCATGCTGTAATTATTAAACGCTAAGTGAACCGTGCTCGCTGCGGAAACAAAAATATGATTAAAAATTTAAATGCCATCTCGATTTGAAATGCAAATCAAATACGCAATATGAAGGCGAATCTTTTGCCGTTCAGGTGCTCATATGGAGTGCCAAATGAAAGTATAAATTTTTAAGTTGTTCGTTCCGGCGGAAACTCCCACAAACGGGGAAAAAACTCAGCATCAGGATCCAGGCCGACAACAGTATAAGGATCGGGCTAAGGAACCGACAAATCGCTGGTAACAAAATTAATGGCAGCACAGGTGCACGAATTTGTTACACTCGCAGCGATAAAGTGTGCGGCTTGCCTTCGCAATTTATATCCAACTGGAAAGGGAGAACATTTTCTCAATTAGGCTATCAGTAATTTACTCTCATTGGCTTCATGTCGAGCTCATTAACATGGGCATTAGTCAACCGTTTAGAACCAGGAATTTAAATAAAAGAAAATAAGAGAATATTGTATAATTTTAATAGATTATAAACTTATGCTGGCTTATGGCAAATCAAATTTATTATTATTCAAAGAGATAATTAATTAATATTCTTCTGCAGCTTAGCCTTAGGCCGGGCCTAATTCATTCAACCTTGACAATGCCACCTGGCCAATGTTAAACTAACCTTAATTTCCATGTCAAAGGCTCTGTATATTCGCCTTGATTTTGAGATGCAGTAATTAAATAAAATATTAACCAAATGAAACCCCAGATCTCAGCCTCTCACTCTCTCGTTCTGTCTGGAGCTTCAGTTCGCCTTGATGAGTTTGTCAGTGGCAAACACATGTTGCCCGCACAAAGATACACATACACCGAAATGTACTGAAATCCATGCCAAAAGCGCAACAAGGCAAATAGTCAAGGCAAACAAATTATGAAAAAAGCAACTAAGAAATGAGTAAGCCAAAAAAAAGAGAGAAATTAAAAACACAGAAATATGCAGCTGACGACGTTAATGTGGCAAAAGCTTTGCTGCCAAGAAACGAGAAAATATACAAAAAAAAATGAATTGCACTTGAGAAAAAATTAAATAAATAAAATAAAATAAATAGAAATAAATTACCATATAATATGATTAATTTCAGCACTATATTCTTACATAAAAATGTTAAATTTACATAATTGTAAAGGAAATTTCTTTTTAAAAGTAATTAATTTGTATTAATGTATTTCTGAATATATATATTTAGATTTTGAAATGTTTTTTCTTATGAAGTTAAACAAAAAAAAGGTTTATTAAATAAATTATTCCAATAATATTGTATCAATTTAACAAAATAAATACCTAAAGCATTTAAGTTTTAATTAATCTTTTATAAATTTCTGTGAATCTGTAATCGCTTGTTTCTTTTCTTTGTGTAAGTGTAGCAATTTTTTTGTCCCTGCACACAGACACACACACATTGGCAAAATGTTGCATTGAAGGTCATCTGTGCAATAGCGAATGTGCAACATGAGGCAGTGACGTCATCGCCATGCTAATGCAAATGGCCGCCCAGAGGGCTTGAATCTTGAGAGCGAGTGCGATGTCAAAGCACTTTCAGGCCCAGGCTGTGTGAGTGTGTGTGCTAATGCAATTTACCTGCCGAAAAACGAGGTGTTCGAGTGTGGCTGCTAGAAAAGTGTCAGAAAAAGGAAGAAAGTCTGCCATAATTGCAGTTTGCTTTAAGGTGCCTGCAGCGGAGCACACACTCGTTTTTGGGGGATGTGAGTACATGCAGCTCGTGTTGATTAGCAAATGTTCCGCTCTGGAATTAGCGTCAATCTTCATTTAAGGCTCACCCGCAGGCGCTTTCATTTTCATTGTAGTTGCTTTGTCATATTTTTTTTTTTGGTTGTACATTTTTTGTTGTTTTCATAATTTAGGGTTGTTCTTTTTTTTTTGTAGTTGCTTGCCTAGATTTTGGAACAGGTCCAAGAAATGTTTATGATTTCACAGCAGAGGCAGAGTCCAATTACAGTCGTTCTGTCGCCGTCGCTTGCTCGACTCGGCGAGCCGTTTTCATTTTCATTATTGTTGTTACTGTGGCCAAATTGCCAGCAGATGCAGTGCTGGAAAATTAGCATCTGTCGTCCAAGGCAGATGGCAGCTTAGCCTGGCTACTCCTTCAGATTTCAGTGACCCGCCGAGTTATAATGCGCATACGCCTCGTTACACCATAAACGTTGTGTCTTCGTCTAGCAGATTTTCAATTTACTTTTGGGTTGTGAGGATTGAAAATCGCTCTTTTTAGGTCTGGGATGTAGATTTTTTATTGCTTCAAGGAAAAGTCTTTTCAATAATTGTAATAATTCAGAAACAGCCTAAGTCACTAATTTATTTTTAAATGTTATGCGTCAGTAATAAATTTGCAAGCTTATCTTTACATAACTTAATCGGGACAGCACTATATTAAATATACGATTAAGGCAATAAATTCTAAATTTAATCCCTACTCCGGCTTAGCCATATATTTAATATATATTAGGGTTGCATTTATAAAATGTATTTTAATTTATAGTTGTAATAATTCTTTGGGATTAACTTAAGCTGCAGCATACTAAAAATGGTGTATTAAAAGTAAAACAACTAACGGAAAGCCCCTACTCTGACGACATCTTAAACTAACATACAATCCCTGCTTGGGCTTCTTATTACTGCCTTAAGACCATCCTTGAGTGAAGGGGTAATTCTATACCGTTTATGTTTTTGCAGATTAAATAAAGCAATATATTTTGCACTTGGGTAACCATATCGCTGGGGTGTTAGTTATTCTCGCTGTTCGTCGTTAAAGACACACACTCTCAGCAGACAAGTTGAGCGGGGATACACACATACTATACATATATCTATATCTGTACGTAACATTCACACTTTTTAAGCCAACTGCTCTTTGGGGGCGACACGCTTTTAATGCATTTCCTGCACAAGCTCGTTGGAATGTCCTGGAAAAGCAATCGCACTAAAGGCTCACACACTCACATGCTCACTAGCTTCCACACACACACCCAACGATATCCTTTTGAGAGGCACGACCAACAACAACCAGCAACGAGCTCATTTCGTGTCACAGATTTTTGTTTATTTACGGGTTTAAACAGTGCTCCGTCTTGCCTTCATGTTTGCCGCTCGAGGCTGGCTTAAAGGATTCCCGTGAACGACTGCTGCACCTTTGTACCGAGTATCCTGTTTGGCGTGTGTCTCACTTTAATGCAGCCACCGACATATGCAAATACAGCATCCATAATCATGCATCACAAGCTGAAGCAGTCACCCAGGTAGATTTCTTCGAGCCAGAGAAAAATGGCTGATGCTTAGAGGCCAAATTGAGCTGCTTACGGGTGGTGAATTGGGAAGGATAGTAAATTTATTGCCTTACAAGAGAGCGTTTTACCATATTTATTTTCTAGCTCTAGCTACATTTTGCAAACTCAAATGGAAGCCCGATTTCTTACTCTATTCATAAAATCAATCAATGCTAAAATGTTTTTGTAAAGCACTATTTAATTTTACTGTTTCCCCATCATAATTTTCTCTTGAATTTCACATCCCTCCCCCCATAATTTGACTTTAATTAATTTCCCACAAAAGCACAAACTTCCAGAAAATTGTTTCTGCCTTGGCGCTGCTGCTGCTGCTGCTGTGGTTAGTGGTTCAAACAATTGCCCAAGTTGACTTGGACTTGGACTTGGCCTACTTGGCCTTTCACAAAAGTTTCCATTGTTAATCAAATTGACTCCCGAGAGCAAGTTTTTTGTGCAAATTAACATTCCCCTAACAAATTAGGACCAAACAAGCTTCGGCTAGTTGCCTTTTTGAGTTTATTTTTAGAAACTAATTAATGTTTTTGGCCAAGAGGCAAAAGGGCATAGGTAGCATGGCCCATGCAGTTGGCAAGGCCAGGTACTAAGGTCAATTGTCCAGGTGTCAAGCCAGATTGACACACACATGAAGTTAAGTCCTAAATTATTTAAAATACAAGTTGAGAAGGGATTTTGTGAAAATAAAGACATCAGGGATGGCTAACAATGAGCTTCAAACTATATAAATATTTTAAAAGAACTGAAGTTATTGAAATGGGGAAAAAATATATAGTTTAAGGATATTCTTAACACTATTTATTGTTTTTTTTTTAATATATTCTTGAAAACGTTCTCCTCGTTAGTCATCCCCTGAAGGAAGCGAAAGCAGCTCACCGGGAAAGGTAAGCAAATGCAAAATGCCAGCGACAGTTGAAATTTTCATTTCATGCTCACAAATGCGTGTGAAAGTAACAAAGGAGGTGCACGCATATGCATATACATATATATATAACCCAGATATGTACTTAAATATGTGTACCCAGTGTAGCTTACAATTTCAGTGCATATCCTTGAGACCCTCAATTCCAGTCTGGGCCATTTGTGTGGGCTGCTGTTGGCTCTGTCAAAGTCGTGGCAATCGGCCGGGCGAAGGACATGGCAGGAACAAGCTGCTGCTGCTGCTGCTGCGGTGGCTGCTGCCAGTGACGTAAACACAGCAGGAGCTGCATTATTTTGTAAGAGAGCAGGTTTAAGGACATGTAAACACATGTAACACGACACATCCAGCAGAGCGATGGCCGAATAAAAATAAGAAGCCACCTCAAAGTACCCCCTCACCATAAAAAACCGATATAAATTCGTGTCTTATTTTTCTCTTGAATTCTGTTTATGGCTTTAACCCACCCGCTTGTCCCCAAAAAGCCAGCAATAATTGTATAACATATATATTATATATGCTTTTGCATGCATGAAGTAATTTGTGTCTGGCCATTGCATTGAAGCCCCGGCATTTGCCGGGGGAATTTGCGAAAAAGAGTCACAAAAACACAGGCGGCACCCACAAAGTGTTTGCAACAAGCTGTGAAGTATTTCGCATAAATAATTAAATAATGCCGCAAGCCTGTTGAAGGCTTTGGGGTATGGAGCTTACATTTATAAGGCGACAAATTAAAAGGACTAGAAGGAAAAGATAGGGAATAGAAACTAAAGGGACATGCAGGTAAATTCCTGAACTACTACTTTATTACATATTTATTTTTAATATATTTTCTAGTTCGCAATTTTTCCTATTTTACTCTTGTTATTAACTAACTATTAATATTATCTTGACATGCCCATCAAACATGGATATTTATCAAGTCAAACCGTTTGGAAAACAAACTCTTTTTTATATTTAATTGAATTTAAAACGAATTTTCCTGAATGCTAAATTTTTGCTGAGCATTTCAAATTTAAATGGATTTCAAATAATATCATTTCCCTCGCTAACTGCGTAGTATTATATTTTCCATGTCATTCTCCATTGTGGGCTCATCCATCCAAAAGGCAAAAATTTTCCGTTTAGTTTCTGTCTGCCAATTCAGACACGTCATCGATACTAATTCAATAAACAATGCAAAATATTTGGCATTGTTAAAGGATGTCTGCCTGTGGGTTTTCCCTCCAAAAAAAAATACAACAAAAAAAAACATGGAAAATACGTGAAAATGCAAACATGGTTACAATCACCATATTCCATGAGCCTGTGCTGGGTAACAACTTGAAGCTCGGCGAGGATAACATTCGATTTTCGATTTGAATTTATCATTTTTGTTGTCCTGGCCGTGTATTCGTTTGCATAAATCCTTCGCTGTGTTTGCTGCCTGCTTTGCATGTGACAAATGCCAATCCCGGCAGCCCGAATAAGTATGCTACAGTTTATTGAAAAGCTTATTATGCCGCTCACCGAGGCACAGGACGAGGACTTGAAGTCGGAGCTCGAGACAGAGTCACACCCAACACACACACAGCCGCTGTGTCTTGTTTTTTATTAGATTGCTGTTTGTATTGCTAATGGAAGACAAACGTTATCGGTTTCAAGCACATGCAACACACTTGCCGGAAGGCAACACGAGGTAAGCGATAAAACTAAATACAAATAAAATGTATTAGTCCACAAAATTCAATTTGCATGTTTTATATGCTGCCGTTGTTATGTTTTTTATTTAAATTGCATTTCTCTTTGTCCTATTTGCCCACAAGGACCAACTCGGTGAACTCATTGCTGCTTGCATAGTTAATTCCTCGGCATTATCCTGCGAAATAGCTGAAAAATGTTAGCCAAATATTTGCACCGGCCACCGACATTGTTGGCTCACCCAAGTCAACATCCAGGATAGCAAAACGCAGCGGAGACTCAAGAATTCCTCTTGTTTCCCGGAGACAAAAATTTCTCGAAATTTGGAAGCAAAGGCAAACACACGGAGTTACAGGGGAAGAAGAGAAGCGCTGTCCACGGCTGTCACACGGTTGGTCATCATATCAACCTCCTCTGGTCCGACTGGAACACACACAATGAGAAATATGATGCATTGCTTTTGGCCTCTGCTTTTCGCCAAAAAATTCCCTTTTTCCTATTCTCTGCGTTGCTCTGCAGTGAATTTCTGTCATTTTCGGCCCGGAGGTTGACCAGTTAATTGGACAACATTGACCACAGTCAGTGTAGCAATGCGAACAAAGCCAAGGCGCACCTGAAACCCCATAATCAGGCCTTGTTGCAAAAACAAGACAGGTGATTAGGTTGCTCAATTAGAAAAGCATGTCATGTGATTACTGGACAATTTGCCGAGTAAAATTGTTTAAGAATTTTTTTTTTTTTGGTTGGAATAAAAGAAAATGCTGGCTTGGGAAATAAGAAGCTTAAGTCTGGAAATTGAGAATTTAATAGAAATTTAGTGCTTAAATACTATAAAAAACTATTAGTTGATGTGATCATAAAACATTCTTAGATAAAACAACTGTATTGAAATGGTTTTTAAAGCTTAGGAAAATTTATTTCCAGCACTTGATTGTATAAACAATTTATATTATTTATACTTTAAAAAATCAAGAACCTTTAAGACTTTTAAAAATTCATAAAATATAGTTTTTAAATGATTTTTCGAGTATTACACAATTTAATTTAATATTTTATAGAATAAATAGACAGTTTCAAAGCAAGTAGTTGCTTTAGGGAATATTTTTAATATTATTTTTTCAAAAATCTAGTTCAATCTGCTTTCATTTTTGCTTATATTTTTTTTACAACAAAAAGGCATAATTTATAAAATGAATAACGATTTAAGTAATCCAAAAACCGTATAAATAATTAATTAAAAAGTTTGCACATCCCAGAATATATGCCCAAAGCATTTCAAGTTCTTAAAGCCAGCGGAAAATCTTTCTGCAATCCGTTTGAACGCCGCTTTTACGCCACGGACTCGACATCAAAGCGGTCGAGGCTTATTCTTCATACGTTGCTCTTGTTGTTTTTTCTGGATTTTTTTTGGTGCGTGCGTCAAAAACACATATACACATACCTCGGCTGAAAGATGGCCACATGGACTGGTCCCAGGGCTTAGTCTCTCCAACTCATGCTTTTTTTCCAGGTGCAAGTAAATATTTTCTTGATTTTTTCGCTTCGCTTTGCTGACGTCGTTTTTTTGCTTGACAGACTTGGATTCACGTCTATTTTCCAACTCGTTGAGGTCGAAATCATTAGCTTTAAGGGGCGAAGGGCGGCCAGGCGTGTGTGTTTATGAATGTTTAGCATAATTAGCAAGGATGCTCGCGAAGTGCGAAGCAAAGGAATACCTTTTCTCCAAACACCAAGCCAGAATTCCCTTTAACTCCACCTGCAAATGACGTCTGGTATTTCCCGAAATTTTTAAATTAAAACATAATCTATTTATTTCACTGTAAAAAGTTGAAGAAACAATTTCGCTTAATTAAGAGCACAAGTTGGCTGGCAGCTCGGCCAACCTTGAAATGGGGTTGTGCTCCCATTTTTGGGGGCAAGTTTAATGCGAAATGCAATCAAATTAGCTCTCGGCAAACGTGCTTTATGGGGTTATTACCAATGTTTACGCCAATTAGAAGTAATCCAGATGAAAGGAAAGCTACATAATTCACTAAAATGGAGCTTTAACCCTTTGATAAACTTTTTGGGGGTTTCCCCAGATCATTTTCCAAACCAAATTTTTAATGCACTTTAAACTAAAAACTCCCGGGACCGGGACAGGCGGCTGTCAGCCACGTAACTAGGCTCATATTTACTCCACTCACTCCTCCAATCCTCCGGCTGTGTACGTTCCATGCGTTGTTATATGGATATGCCTGTATATATCTCCTGGGATAATATAAAACTAAAATAATAAATGACGAGAACGTGACTCGACATACGCAGTGTCTGTCAAATTTTTTTCTTTTGGTTTTTTAGCCAAAAAATCTTTTACTTAGGCAGTGTGATGCTGGTGGCTGCCGAGTTTAAAGGACTTTTTTTATGAGAGATTTTCATTCGGCAGAGATTTTCCAGAGCCGCAGTTTTGGTGTAACTAGACAATGCTTACAAAGTTTGAGAGACATTGTTCTGTGTTTTTCTTCTGTGGTTTTACAGAAATTGTAAGATACATATGTAAACTTACACATTTCTATGGTAATTTATTTCCATGTAAATTATTTACAAGCATTTTATTTTTATTAATATTAATATTATTTTTTTTTGTATTTTCTGGGAAATTTTTGGCAAATTCAAATTCAGGTTAACGTTTTTAAATTCATTTTATTGTAAAACGGATTTTTTTATACTTCTATGTGAGTTCTGGGTATATTTTTTGATAAATTAAAATATAAATATCCTTTAATTTGATTTGATATTAATTTCCTGTAAATTTATAATATATTAACCATAAACAAAATATTACTTTAGTGGAGAAAGTACAAGACAACATGTAGATAATTTTATTCATATATTTATTGCACAATTGATTGATTAGTATTTACATAGTATTTGTTATTTTTATATCTATACATATTTAGTAAATATTTAATGAAAATTACACCTTTAAAAAGTCTAACACAAACTTTAACAATTTCTTGAACGAAATATTTTAATTAATAAAGAATTTCATATTTATTTCGACATTAAACTAAGCCTATCTTAAGTTGACTGCACTAGACATTGTTATAAAACTAACTAAATGGAAAATGGCTAACAATCTAATGTTATTTTCCAAGTCTGTTCCTTACCTGGAACCAATTTCCTTTCTTCTACCGATTTATTTCCTTATTCGAACTCTTTTTTTTGGAAACCCAGCTGACTTACTCAAAACTTTGGTCAACTTACCAGACGCGGCAAGTTGGCAAAATTTCTACACAGACAGACAGAGAGAGAAAAGTTTTTCTATTTCGATTTTGCATGAGCCAAGTTTTTGGAAACAGTTTGCGGGTAGGGAAGGAGCCTGGCATCGATTGATTTCTGGGCAGTGATGATGATTTGCAGCACACAAACTACGAGCCAGTGCCGGAAGTGGTAGGTAAGCGTGGTTTATGCGGCATGGTGTCCTTGGACTTCCGGTTCCGTAACCGTTTCCGTATCCGCCTTACGGGGTTCCTGGGCCTAGGCCGACTCACTGGCGCCGTACAGCAGATTGTCCAGCTTCAGCTTGTTAATCTTGTCGCCGCGGGCTCCGTGTCCTGGCCGTCCCCAGAAGGTCTCGAAGGTGTCGAAATGCTGGTTGCACAGATCCCGGTCCATCTGCTTCGAAACGGAGACGGAGCGGCGGTTCTGCGATATTTGGACATTCAAATCGTGCAGATAGCGCATGTCGGCGGCCGTTTGGATCCTGTACGAGGTGGAAGTTGTTCAAGTTGATGATGGTGGGCAGCAATGTTGTTAGTTTTTGTTTCATTTTTTTAAAGCATTTTTTTTGCCGTTTTTTGTTTGTTTTTTTTTTGCATTTATGTCATTTGGTTTTTCATTTCGGTTTCGGTTTGTTTTTCGTTTTTAGTTTCGAGTTCGCACGGGAATACATAGAAGATTGGTATTATGATTTTGGATTTTTGCTGTTTCAGTTTGTTTGGTTTTTGGTTTTGGTGAGATTGGTATTGGTTTTGATTTGGTTTGCTCTTTTGGTTGCTATACTTTCACTTGGATTACAATGGATATTTTCTTGCTGAATGAGCCGAGAAGAAGTGGGGAGGTTGGTAGGAGGTAGAGAAACCATTAACAATGCAGAATGACAGGGCGCACACACAAGAGAGACATTAAGGGAAAGGTATGGAAAGCGGATGATGTTCTTGATTTTATACCCTTGCAAGAGGAGTATAATATTATGGGATAAGGTTTAGAAATTCTTGAATTTTTTTAAAGAAAAAAATAAGGTATTTTTAAGAGATTAATTGTATCATTAGAAAAGCTGTCTTTGAACTTTCTTAGGAAACTTAATTTGTATGCTTAATTTTTATAAAGTTATTAGGGTTAAAGATAAGTAATATCATACAAGAGTCTTTAAATGAAATCGAACAAGAACTGCTATCTCATATAGTTTCTTTTGTTTCTATGATATCCTTTTTATAGATATCAATGGGAACTGTATTTAACTACAACTTAAGCTCATCCTTATTTCGTTATTTAGAAAAATAATACAAATTAAATCGGAAAGTAAGATTTCAAATATTATATTATATATATATAATAATAATAATAATAATTAAATTTACCTACAACTGCAAGGGTATAAAAACCTTCGGCCTGCCAAAGATTGACTTCCTTTCTCGTTCAAATCTAACTATATAGCGCAGAGCAAGCAAATGAGAAACGGACGGATGCGATGAATGCAAAGGAAGGAGGGGATTAAGCAATAGGAAAATTCAGGAATCGAGAATCAGGATTCTGGAGGAAGGCAGGTGGACATTGGATAGTCTAAGCCTGGCGAATGTGCAGGGTGAGCCGCTTGAGGCAGCAGCCCGTGGCCAAGGCCGTGGGGCAATCGCAACTGCAACACTGGAGCTTGCAGTTCAGATTCTTGGGCAGCCGCTTCAGGTGGCTGATGTTCTTGATGATGCTGTTGATGCACTTGATCTTGGTCTGCTGACAGGTCGGGGGCTTGTGCTTCAATGCGTACCTATCGTGCGAGGGCGTCCTCTTGGTGACATCCGTGCTGGACAGGCTTATGGGTCGATGCATGCCGCGTCTCCGGGCGAGCAGCGGTACCAGCTCCACGCCGCCACCTTCGCCGCCGTCTCCGCCATGTCCCGCTGTGCTCGCGTCCGGCGTGGCGGTACTGGTGCTGCCAGGACAAGGTGGTCCACGTGCCGCCATTCGTGGGCAGAGTCTAATGGGCTTACAGTCCTGCGGCTTCAGGTGGTGGACAATCTTGGGCGGACAGGGCGGTCCCGGCGGCGGTGGACCCGGGCACTTCTTCCCCGGCGGATGGGGCAGGGCCAGAGGCGATGGCTTCGGCGGACTGCCGTTCATGGCGGGACAATTGCAGGTGCACATCTCGCAGCAGCGCTGCGGCTTCGGCAGCTTTCCGGGCCTTGACTTGCGAAAGGTGTTCTTCTCCGCCGGCGTCACCGGGTTGTCCTGGTCCAACTCCTTGAGCATTTCTTTGTTAGTCCAGCCCTGAAGCAAAAATCCTTCCTTTATAATAATTAAAAAAAATTGTAAATACTTTTTTTACCCACCAATGACTTCATAAAAGTATTGCCCTGTTGGTCCTTGGGACTTCGCCAGGGTTTGCCGCCAGGACCTGCCTTCCCCCAAGGCTCCTTGCACGGCTGAAGGATAAAAGATAAACCATAAAACAATTAGTTAGGCCATGATCACGGGGGCGTAATAACCGCCGCTCACCGGCTTTTCCAGCTTCGCCTGCAGACGCTTCTTCTGCGTGGCCAGCTTCTCCTGGAGCGGACACCGCTGCTCGGTCTCGCTGACCACGATCTTGTCCAGCAGTGGCTTGCCCTTGCACGGCGGCGAGGGCTTGTAGCGCAGCTCGATATCCACATGGCCTTTATTGCGAAAGGACATTGAAGGATGCTCTTTCAGCTGGATGTGAAGACTCTCACCGTTGGCATTCTTGGCCAGGCCTACGCCCACGCCGGCGCCTGGCTTGTGGGGTATCTCCCGCTCGCAAATGGTCACTGTGCTGCTCCTCGGACCGCTCTCCTGCAGATGATGCACGGAGTGGGCGTGGGGCAGTCGCTGACCCGGCGGTGCGGGTGGGGCATGATGATGGTGGTGATGATAGGCGGCCAGCGGATTGTTGTGACACTTCTTCTGCATGGAGAAGAAATCGTTGTAGCGACACGGCTGGAGGGAATTCATCCGGTGGGCAGTGGTCTGGGATGGATTGTTGGGAAGTTATTAGGAGAATCTTCTAAAATCTTTTGTTTATGTTGAGAAAAACCTACCACTGTGGGTGTGGAGTGGAGGCCTACGGCTGTAATGTCCTTGCGTCTAACCTCTACGTTGGGCGCTCCACCGCCAGGACGACCCCAGGGACAGTGTTGATGGAAGAGGTCGTAGTACTGGGGGAAAAAATATAATTTTTCAAGATTTTATTTAAAACTTTAATAAAAAATTACGTTTGTTGAAATTTTGGTTCACTAATCCAGTTAAAACATAAAGTTTAATCATAGGAAAGACTTTTTTAAATACTTTTCAAAGATTAAAATCGTTTAAAACTATTTCTTAATATTATTATTAATTTGGACTTGTAAAATTATTAAGAAATAAAGTAATGAGTTAGCTTTAGTTTGCATTATTTTAAAGAATTCCAGATCATTGGGATTAAATTTTAGAGTAAAAAACTAAGCAATTTTGAGAATGCAAACCACAAAAAATACATATTTACGATGTTTGTTTACTGAAATTAATTTTAATTTAAATGTTCCAAAGTTAAAATCCATTCAGCTAGTCAAAATAATAAATTACTAACCTTTTGATCCTTATACACTTCTGGGTCACATCCGCAAAATATTCATAAATATTTGTCTTGCCTTTTAGCCCAAAAAATATTGTAAATACAATAAATTCCCCGATTTATCTGATTTTTGGTATGTGTTCAGTGCCCTGCCAGTCAGACACTGCCGCAGGATGATTACAAAACCGAGTTATGTCTTATCGATTTCATGGCAGCCTATTTATGGGTCCCAGACACTCTGTGCCACCCAGCAGGACCGCCTCAACCCATCGCGTCGTGTCAATCGCCGAGTGTGGCGTTGTTTGTTTACGGAAATTGGCAAATTCCCTTGAGACCGACGCGCCTCCCCTTTGGCCTAGGAACTTTGTTTGTAGGTTGTTGTTATAGTTGCAGAGCGCAGCGCGATTTGCATTTCACTCTAATTTTTTCATTTCACCCACTTTTCGGTTGTCGGTGGCACAGGCTGCAGGCTGTGGTGATATAGCCGAATAATCGGCAAGGATTTTAGTCACGCAAGGACTCGTGGGAGTCCCACAACTTGCTTCTTGTTGGGCCTTTGCCTGAGGAGAGGTGATGTGATTACCAAAGTCCAAATTGTCAAAGGGTTTGTTGAACCAAAATCCTCGAGAGCTGATGTATTACATGTTGCTTGGGGTAGGGTCTTTGAACTTATCGCGTGGGTGAAGGTTCGAGATGGGTTTTGATTGTCATAGGTTCGTTCTCGAAGTTTATTCGTGTGGTTTTTGGTTGGTCTTTTATGGCTTTGACAAAAGTTTTGTGTTTATTTGGTAGGCATACCTTGGATTAGATTATTGGGAATTGATTTGGCAACTTGTTTATTGGCAATTTATGGAAGTATATTTAAAAAAATAGCAGAGGATGGAAGATTATAGTAGGTAATAAGGAGAGGTTTATGTAATTTGCTTCAAAACTTAAAGTTCTTTAGAAAAATCTAGGCTTCACTAGGACTATATACAATAATCTAGTTAAGAGAAGTTTATAAAGATTTCTCTGGTTCGATTTCTTATTAATTCGGCTTATAGAGTTATGTCTTTAAATCTAGTCTTCACTAAAGTTTAGCTGATATTTAAGTTGTAGCCTTAATAAAGATATTTCCACTCTTCTATTCTAAACTATAACACTTTCACACAGCTTCACCCGGTTTCAACTGCCACAAATATTACTTATACGCACCGTTACTCATCTGATACACTGCATTACACATACGCCCTGTTACCCACCTCCTGTTTATCCTTCTCCTTGCGAGCACACTCCTCCGCCTTCCGGCGCCGCCACATGCGAAGACTCTCTTCGGCATTCTTGCGCTCCACAAGACGCTTCTTCTCATCGCACCACATCAATGGATGTTGGATGTGGTCGTGGCAAAAGTTGCCACCCATGCCCATCTCATCGCTGGTCGTCATTGTGTCTGCCTCGGGGTATGTGGAACTGGGAATCCTGGGAGGATAGAGTCTGGGAGAACGGAAGTAGCGCTGCGTTCAGCAGACGCCGCGTTACTGACTCGGTCTCGTGACGCGGCCAGACCGTTTAACCGCCGATTTGGCTGCACTGATCCGTGCCAGGCACTGCTGGGCCACGGATGAACCACTTTGGTTGTCTAGGCAGCGCCCGCTTAGGCTATTTATAGCCTAGGTTAAGGCACACTTGGGCTAGGCCGCTCTGTCTGTCCTTGAAGCCAGACAGGACTGCTGCTGCTGCTCCTACTGCTGCAGTTCTTTTGCTGCGTAACTGCTGCTAATTTCGTTGGCCATTTAAATATTTTGCCAGTTAGGCACGCTCCGCCTTTGTTTGCCTTCTTGGCTTGTTTGCCTAACAAGGCCTGGACATAAAATTTATATATTTACTTAATATTGCGCGGAAAATTGTGCCAGGGCTGCCCTTAGCCTTAGCTTAACCCCATTTCGTGTTGCGAAAAGTAGGCTAAATCATCAATATTTGGCTTAAAAGAAAATCAGCTGCTGTTGCGTGCAATTTAATCCGAGACTTGTTGAAGGTTTTTTAAGCTAAAATACTTGTGGGTATTACTCATACGCCCCATGTGGCAGCAGACACAGAATTTATTTGTTTGGCCCAATTTCGATATCAGCCCTGCCCGTCGCAACATAAAGCACTTTGGCCATGTCCAAAACTATTTCACTAGGTCGTCATGCTCCTCCTTGTTGTTGTCGTTTTTGGCCAATATGTTGCATAGCTACATTGTTGCCTCTGCCTGTCTTCCTACCATGGGGCATGCGGATAATGTCTGTTTAATGGCTTCGGGTATCTTTGTGGGCAGAGCAATCAGAAATTTAAGCTTTAATCCTTTGTTGTTTCGGGTAGGAAAAGAATTCCATGAAGTATGCTCTTGAATGGCATTCAGTAAAAATAACCATAACCTTTTTGTTTGTTTTACAAAATCGAATTTTTATTCATCTCTTTAAGTGTACAAATATCGTAATTACATGTATCAATATCAACATCATTATCATCATCATTTTGTCGCGGGTAAATCGCCTTCAGCACCCATTTGAACCGATGTCTAGCCAGAATGAGCTCTCTCTCTTCTTTAATTTTCTCAGTGTAGAGCAGGCTGTAAAGGAGCCCCAATAGTCTTGCTTGATTGTTTCAAAACTATATACACTAACAAAAAAAACAAAAACACTTCTTGCTGACTGACTTATTTGAGGTTGTCTTTATAAATAAAAATAAAAACTTAAATAATATAGAGTTTAGGGGGCTTTTTTTATAGGCATTCCAAAATGGGCTTGTGTTGATCGATTTTGTGTGAATGTCTTATAAATTATTATTGCAGAGAAGAAGAAATGTTTTAAAATTAAGACTGGGCAGCATCCGCTTTCATTTTCTTATAGAACATATATTTTATATGCATTTCATGCGCGAATGGTTCAAAATATATATTTTATTTTTAATTTAATTCGTAAGCTTGTTAAATTACATTTTAGTGCTGCCGGAAGGGATTTTGAAGAAGAGTGCAGGCGGTGACCATTGAACCATTTAGGCATGAAATGTCTTAAACAAATATTTAAAATTAAATTAGCAAATTATTTGCTTTATTCTTTTGTTATTATAAATATCGTTTACACACAGGTTTCTTTGTTGCATTGACTAATAAACAATTTCCTTTCGAAGTTAGTAGTTTCTCGCATTTTTCCTCATTTTCCTTTGTTTACATTGGAGTTGCTAAAGCTGGCAACGTTTCCCTTTAGGCTTGAATCATTCTGAAGAGTTATTTGTACAGCTTCAATTTCTTCTTTCTTTACTTATTGTTGGCTTCTCGAATATATTTCTCTATACATAACATATATAAATAAATCGTTCGAAAAACATTGCATATAAAATTTGTTAAAAATTCATTGAACATCTCATATATATGTATGTATATATTTATGTATGTACAGCGTAGGTTGCTGTTAATTGTGTTGATTTTTTGTTTGTTTTTAATTTGTTTATGCAATTATTTACAGTGTCAACAACAAATGCCTAAAAACTAAATAATAATTCTTTTGTTTACAATTTTACGTTATCCTTGCTAACCGAAACATCGACTGTGTGGCCTACATAACATTAATATTATTGCATACGATTAATATGATTACGTTAAGTGTTACTTCATGCGATTGATGACTAAGTCAGCGACCACCTGCAGGCCCTTCTGGTACGGCGACTCCGTCAGCTCCTGGGCCAGCCGTATCGCCTCGTTGCAGTGCTTCTTGGCCAGGAAGCGGGTCTGCTCCAGGCCATGTGACTTGTGCACCAGCTCAAAGGCACGCTCCACGTCCCCGGGCTCGCTGAAGCGTCGCATCACCATCGGATTTAGCTCGGGGTACTGCAAGAGATGGGAAATTTCAGGTATTTCAATTATGCAGCCAATGCAACTCTCAGTCGGGGTGGGTCCGGGTCCGGTGGTTGGATTTTGTTTGCCAACGCATTGCACGCGGCACTCGCCAAGATCGCGGACTGCATAGCAAATGGAAATTAGCAGTGCTGGAGGCGTTAATCGCCCCGCTGGCAATTGAGTTGCAAACGCATTCGAGCAGCTGATAGGCCGGGCGTTCGTCCAACCACCCACCCAACCCAACCCCAACACCTATGATATCATCACCGTCGCCGCCGGCACCATGAATACATCATCATCATTGGCGGCGCGAAGGCACTTTAGATGCAAAGCGTACCGAGATCAGAGCAAATACTCATTACATCCCCACACCCAGCATTTTCTTTGGGCATTTCCCATAAGGAAATGTCGCGAAGAATCTGTCCGTCTGGGAACTCACCTTTTCGCATGCAAAGAGCACCGGGGCGGTGGCCAGGCCCAGCTTCAGATCCGCCGCTGTTGGCTTGCCCATCTGCTCGGTGGAGGAGACAAAGTCCAGCATGTCGTCGACCAGCTGAAAGGCCAGGCCAATGTTGCGTCCATACTGGAAAGCCACCTCGGCCACGTTGTCATCTGCTTGGGCAATCACGGCGGTCTGCAAGGAGAATGAAAAGAGCTTACTTATGGGTTTTTTTACGGTCATCCATAGTTCAAAGTCAATTCAGCAGTTGCAACAACGGGCACAATGACACCGACATGCGTGCAAACTAATTGCTGAATTAAGCTTAAGCCCGATAAATGCGAAATGCTAAAGATTCCAGCTTGGAATTGCATGCCAATAACGAGTACTCACCGCCTTCAGTGCGTTGGCAATCAGCGATGCGGTCTTCCTGTATGTCTTGGTCAGATAATGTGCGAAGCGCTCGTTCTCCGTTTCCCTTGAGCCGAGCTGCATGAACTCGCCTTGAACCAAATCGGTTAAAATCTGCAACAGACAGAAGATATTTATATGAATATAAGATTGGTAATGGCAGACACAATGCGTCATAAATATGTCAGCTATAAGAGTTGTTAACGTCAATGGCAATGACTTCCCCTACATCGATTTTTCTGCTTGTCGTAGGGTTTTCCCAACTCAAAGTTGAATGAATTACGCAATTCTCTGCTGAAGTACAAATATAAAATATAATTTTAAATCTTTATTTGTCAGGCTCATCCTTCTCTAAGATCCATAACGTCCATCAAAGCGATTTACTACGCCCCGAGGGATTGTGGAACTTCCGCATGGGTGAAGTCTCAAATGCAAATGGCAAACACAAAATTGTGCCAAATAAATCTGGCAAACAAGATTTCATTCAGTGTTCAATAAGAGGTCGGGTGGGTAACCGATGCTACCTGACTATTTTGGCTATTGGCCCGTTTGTTTATCCACCGACTGTTTGGCACGCCCTTCGCCAACTCGCTTTCGTTAGGCATTTTCATTGATTACGGCGGCGACCAAGAAACTCACAGATAGTTGTCAAAATCTTTGGCAAACACACAACCCCAATGTGTGTGTGGGAGCCGTTTCGTTCCGATCCGATCCCAAGGAGCTCAAGGTGATTTGGCCAATAGTTTCTGGCCAAAAAGCCCGGCCAAATTCCAGCTTTCAATGTTAATTAACACAACTAGCAAGTGGCAGTAAAAAAAATACAAAGCCAAAGACAAGTGCGTGAGCTCCAACAACGACCAGCAAATGCATTTAGAGCCAAACAGAGCCACCATTTAAGCAGCGAAATGAAGCCAAAATGGTACCAAATGCTGCAGGCCAGCAATTTTTTTATTTTTTCTCAACCGCAAAATGCGAGTGCACTTTGTGTAAAAAAAATGGTTAGCCTCGAAGCGAGTTTTGTAAGGCACGTACATGGGGAATTTTCTTTTTCAGTGGCCAACTTCCGACAAGGGGAATTTAGCCAGTAAAAAATTTACTTTTTAGCTTTTATTTAACTGCAGGCTAACTATAGGTCTTCTCTTTTTATTTTTTGCCTTAACAAAACTATATTTTCCTTTCATTACTTTTATATATTATCAATTACCTCATTTTGTCTGGGTCTTAACGGTCTGGTTTAACCCAAAACTCACAGATAGTCATAAATATACTTGATTGAAAGGCAGGCGGACATTCTACACATTTTATTAATGCCAAACAACGTCTTCTTCAGCGGCTTCTAACGTTGAAATTATACAGACACGTGCATGGCATATTTAACACATCAAAAATCTGATAAATATATGCTGGAGCTTTGAGATTGTGTTAGATGAGGAGACACATGCTAAGAGGCAGAGATCTGACATTAAAGATTCTAGTTGCTACATATAGCTAATGTTCTAGTAATATGAATCAACTTGCTGTAGTTCTTCAGAAGAAATTATATAAAAGCCAAGATAAATGCTTCTCAATATAATGTTATATATGCTTTTGAAAAACGAAATCGAATTATGCAAAATCAAATCTACATACAAGCCTTTGTTTTGTATACTTCATCGCCCTGGGGAGATTTTTGAATAAAGAGCAGATACCCAGAATTAGTTTTTTTTGTATATCTCCTGACCTCATGGCCGTAAAGAAAGTTTCATTTTGATGGGGTCAAAATGTTTCGAATGCTAATGAGCCAAATTATGCGTTAGATACACGAGTCCCGATAATCATGGGCAAATGAAATGGACAAATAAAAGTTGATAAGTGTCTGGAGGGGGCCGCACCTTGGATTTTGGATTTATCTTTGAAGCCAATCCTCAGGTGTTACGCATGTTTTGCAAATTGAGAAAACCCATCATCGCATCGAGACGCAGAATGTGTAACCCAAAAACGTAGGCAACTTTATTGTGTTTGCTTTGGCTATTAACTTTGCCGCGCTCGATTGTGTAAATATGCAGAGAAGCTGTTGTGGTCTGGCTGCGGTCCCAAAGAGAGATCCCCGAGCCACCTTCGTTTCCAAGGCAACAACAGATCTAGTTTCACTCTCGTGCCCCACCACCGAAAGTGAAATTGGCAGGTGTGACTAATTTCAAATTTATAGAAACTACGTGATGCATCGCAAACTAAGCGATAAAATATTTCTGCGGAATTCCAAGGCACGACCACAGCAGAGATGACCATAAAAATGAGGGAATAAAAAGGATATTTTATAGCATAGAAAATCGGAAGTTTATGAAGTATAAAAACCTAGAGTTTACAATACTTTTCCAGTCACAGAGTTTATTATATATTTTCCGTTTTATTCCTTTTCGTTTTTAGAGCTTTTTTATTATAATTTCTAAATTCTAATCATACCATTTGAACCAGATTTACTGTAGTATTGTAATTTTTATGATGTTTTTTTAAATTTGCCAACAGAAAACTGATGCGACGCTAGAAAGTATGCAATGCCTATAGCCTATAGAGGCTCTGACTTAAGACAGAACATGTCTAGTTAATAAAATAAATAAAAAATCAAGTTATTCAATGGTAATAAAGAAAAACACACCCATATTCTTGATTTTTTACTGCTTTAACAAGACATATCTGACCGGAAAAGAAACAAATTGGCTGCACTACCACTGTTACTGCAACTGCAAGGACGCAGATGCAGAAATGCAATAAAAAAAATGCATTGAAACATCGAAACATTAAAAGTGAATGCCGCCACCGTTGCAAAGTTTTACGAACTCTGGCGAAGGGCGAACCTTGGACGATTCCCAGGGACGCAGGAAGTTAAATTACGACTGGTTTTGGCCTGGCAGAAGGGAGGGGGAAGTTGAGTTTCCCAAAAACCCAAAGTTGGCCGCGAAACAGAATGAGCAACTTTCATAATTTCAGGGAAGACAAAGGTTCCCTTCTGTTTGCCCAACAATCGTGTGAAATTTGGCACCCGATCTGATTACGTAGGTTCATAAAAATATATATTATATATCTATTTACAGAGACACTGAGATAATTCATCTGAATCCGGGACTTTTCAGTGGCTGAAGCCTTCCCCTTTTCTGAATGAGTTTGGCAAACAATTGGGCCTTATTTGTGTTTGGCTTAACAATTAACTGGCAGCATAAAATGTGCGAGAAGGTACTTGGTAACATGGAAATATTTGGTTTTCTATTCTTATTGCAAAACTTATAAGGTTAGGGTTTAAAGAATAACATTTAGGTGAGATTTATCATGGGTATGTAAAGTATAAAATCTTAGGAATTTAAATTAATTATAAAACAATATTTAAATGCGTTCTACAAAATCATATCCCCCTCCTTTGATTTTCTGAATATATTTCATATTATTTACCTCCAGCTAAAGTCAACAAACCTTACACATATCTTTCCAGAATTTAGGCCAGTTGTTAGTCATATCCTTTTAAGAGAATGTATGCTTACCTGACTCAGTACAATCGTCACATCGTCGCTGCGCAGACGTGAAATCATAATCGAGGCAATCGATAAGATATAATCACCAGCCATTGTGACCTGCAAAGGCGATGTTAAAAAATGATGATCAGAAAATATATATAGCGGCTGCAAAGGAGTACAGTTATATGTTGCAACAGTTAACAGCCATTGGCAAAGACAAAACAACCAAAAATTAACTGCCATGACTAAGACCAGCTCCAAGACAATCAAAGAAAAAGACGTTAAACATTAACAGTCTTCGGGCTCTTTTGACGCTTCTTCGACTTGTGAAGATGATGATAAACGAAAGCTGAATTAATTTATGCATTTCAATTTGAAGACATGTCGAAAGGGAAACTGCATTGAGATCGCGATATGTGAGATTTTTTTGTCTGGTCTATTATTAAGTTTAATGAAGAGGCATCATCATTGGCTTCGGCATCCGATTTGAGGCCTTTCGAGTGATGCAAGACAGCTGTTGACAAAGTCAATAAACACTTTGAATCGAAATACGCAACAAATTGATGTCAAAGTCAGAGGCCTGGGAGATGATGATTGCTGCTAGCTTGATTGCTGCTTTGGTTGCGGAGCGTCGCTGACTGGGCGCGTGTTTGGCTTGGTTTGTTTGGCTTCAACAAACATCGGTGGCACCGATGCCTAATATTATCACGGATCTCCTTCGGATTCGGACTGGTACTTACCTTTTTATGATTCCATAGAGCATTCACACTGGGCTTGCCACGTCGGAAGTCCGACTGATCGATGACATCGTCGTGCACTAAGCTGGCCGAGTGAACCATCTCCGAGAAGAGGGCGATCTGTCGTTGTTTGTGTACTAATTGGCTGTCAAGGCGATAGGCAAAATATGATTTTAGTGATATAGTAGTTTTGGTGGGGCAAAAGCTACACACCGACCGTGCATTAATCTGAAATGCGCACATTTCGCAAAGCCATGCTAATCATTTACACTTGGCAACAGGGCAAACACAGAATTATCATAGACAAATATTTTAAATTATTACAAATATTGAACAAATTTTCAATCGGTTTTTTTTTTTTATAAATAATAATGAATCCTGGTTTTGGTTTATAATCAAAATCTTGTCAAAGTTAACAATTTTATAAAGTTAAAAGTTTGTTTTCTTTTTGAGCAAGAAGAGGGTTTTTTGAAATATATTGTTTTTTTGCATTAAATCCCTATTGAAATTTTAAGCAAATAAACTCACTGTGACTCGTTGTTTAGGTGATAGTTTATCGCCTTGGCCATCAGCATGGTGACCATGGGTCGCAGTGCCTTTCCCTGGCCATCGAAGTAATAGCTGGCAATTGTGTCCAACTCCGGTTGCGATGTCCCCGACTTTAGCAGCTACAAAATAATAACAAAAAAATAGTGTAAAATAAATAAGTGAAGTCAAATAAAAAAAGGAGAAATTAGTCACACCTCCTAAACTCTAGACTTTGGCCTAAATTAGCAAATATTTGTGTTTTGGTGGCAAGCTAAAAAATCCCCCCAGTTTGAGGAAAAAACCATCTAATCAATGACGTCCCCAACAACATCTGAATGGAATTTCTCATAAAACTTTATACGCGTTATTAATCTTTGTGGTTTGAAATAATTTGTTTATTATCCATTTAAGCCGATTAGCTTTAAAAGTCATATTCATTTTTATTGAGTGTAAAATTATGTTTTATTAAAGATCAGTCATAAAGATCAGATCATTTCCTGCACTTTTTACTGCTGTTTTAAACATATTTTTAGGTATATAAAAAGTGAAACAGATGACTTACACGAAATAGTTTTAAAATTAAAATAATAAATAGCTTTTAAATGAGAATTTTAAAATTAGTTTCAGACAATACAAAGACCTTTCAATTTTGAAAATGTGTTTAAACAAAAGGAAAAATATTCTTTAAAGAATGCTTAGCACGTATGTACTTTTATAATCTATGATTTGTTAAGATGGTCCATAATCTTACTTATTGGTTTCCTGAACATCCAATTTATGATAGACATTTCCCTTCCATTCAATTTTCCCAAGAAACTGAAGCCATAACATAATATTTCTCAGCCATTTCTCAATCACCCCTACTTACATATCTCACGTCGTCATAAAAGTACTTGAGGTCATCGTCGAGTATGATGTATGGATCAATCTGGAACTCCCGCACAGGACCCGCCGGCTGTTGTGTGTGCACCGAACTGTGCTGGCGGAGATTCGTCTTGGAGCACTGCGAGTACTTCAGGCTGTGGTTGCAGCTGTGCGGACTTTGCTGGAAAATTGTACAAAAAAAAAAGAGAACAGGTAGAACGGTGGTTAGCGATTTCTGGTAAATGCTGCAATTAATAACAAAGTGTGAATAATGGAGGGGCAAACAAGTCACTTAACAACTTTCAATTGCGGCGCTGCCACGCCTAACGAGTTTCGCCTTGCACGCCGTTGGATTTTCTGCCTGCCAGTTGCCGAAAATTAATAACTGGAAAATTGCAGTGGCCGGGGCTGTAACCGCAGTAAATGGCCAACTAATTGAAGTCGATTGTCGACGCCCTCGCGCGACTCTTGACCTTGTCGCCGAATTTGAATTGTCCCAGCCGCAAATCCTTTTGTTATGCCCACAAAACAATGCGACACAAAGCAAAGCAACACGCGCTGCCAAATTGCCAGGTAACATGTTGGCGGCACTTGCCAAAAAAAATAAATATGCTTCTGATTGAGTTTTAATTTGGCAGTAAATAAAAAAAACAGGGATTGTTAAATATAATAATAATAATAAATAAATATAATTATAACTAATAAATAAGCTGATCCCAAAGGTGTTTACTTTTATAGTGTATCCTAATGGTAGTCGGTAGGGATCTCAGAAAGTATCTGTATGTCCGATTTATATAACTGACCCGATTTCCATCTTTAAAAGGGTTTTACAAAATTTGGATTTATTTATGCTTTAAAAAGAATCAGTAATCATTAATTTTCTTTGAATTTTTTATAGATTTAAATATCTATATTTTAAATAATTGTAAAACAAATATCCAAATAATTTTCAAATTTTCTTTCTCTGCAGGAAATGTGCCTAGCCTTTCCGATTTCGATTCGGACTTGTATTTATTTTATTTTTTCGGAGGCACTTTTATGTGCAATTATGCAATCGCGTTTGTTTGCTTCTTGTGCAGCCTGTCAGCCAGTCAAGCCGTCAGCTAGTCAACCAGTCAGCCACTCAGACTGTCAATAGGAGCCGCACACGATACGATAACATGTAAATTCGATGTTGCCAGCTGTCAGCAGTGGCGGCAATGGAGGCATTTTTAACGATTTCAAATATTTGGCTATGAGTGCGATTAAACACTGAGAGGGGATTGTGGATGTTGACCCACTTGGTCCCGGGATCCTGGGAGAGTCACAACAGTCAATGGCCGTAGCAACGCCCTTGGTAACTGAGCTTCTGCAGCGAGCAACACCATCAACATCATCATCGAAGATCGTCAATATCATCGTCTTTAATTTGGCCCACACGTGTGGACCTTTTGGATGTCCAAACTGGTTAAGCATCGTAAAATAACCAAACAAATTGTTGGCCAGAGCCAGAGTTCCCATTGAAAAGAGCTTGTAATGACCCAGTTTCATATTTAATATGTGTCATAAACATCGGAAAGGGGGGGCCTTTGGCTTTTGGCGAGTAGAAAGCGAGCCATGGCTTATTACAAAATCCAAGGCATCACAATTACAACAGCAAAACGCCAGCAGCAGCACAAGCAGCAGCAGCCGGAAGAAATCCAATTAAATTCGAGTCGTGGAAACTTTCATTTTCAATATGTGCGCCAAATTAAAATTAGTGCCATCAGCTGGCCATCGTCACCGTTGATATGATAATATTTGCAAAAGCCAAAAAAGCGAATGAAAGAAACTGAAATTTGTGGAACGTGCAGAAATGCATTTAATTGTGGCTATTTCGAGTTGGCCACATACGCTGTCAGACTCTTAAGCACTGTTAAATGGTTTTTACGGCCAAGCCAAGTCAACGTCAGCAGGTGCCCACGAAAGCCGAACGGATTTTAAGTGTCTCTAAACCCCATGAACCCCTGCTAATGTGCTCTCTTTAAAGCCAGGTCAATGCTCTTGCTTACCGCTAGTCTGCATTCTGGCCAAGCATCGCATCTCTTTTGCTGAATATAAATATATATGTATATTTTGCGAATTAACGTTGGGGGATTACGGGCTTGTTGCGTGCACAAAGCCAAAAATAGGGGCATTAAAACGTAAATATATAGGAAGTACACTCTTAGCCGTTGCACTTGGCTGCCGAAGATGAACCGAGGACTTTCAATCACTTTTTTTTCAATGCGGCTGCTTTTATAACCGGAGAAAGAAATAAGGAAAAAAATCTAGAAAAGTCGAGAGTGTACCAAAAACATGGGGAAAAATATGCTAATATAACGAAGATTACTCTTAATTAATGGTCCATTAAATATTCGATTAGATGAAGGAAGGAAATAATATTTTATTATAATTTTTATATCTAAAAGGGGAAAAGCAATCAACACAAAAATTACATTTGCAGTTTCAGCTTTATTTTGAATCAAGATTTGCATATATGATTTAAAACCCAATCTTTTCCCTGGCTTATAAGCAAACACTCCTCTTAAGATTGCCTCCAGTCAGCTGATAAGCTTAAACTGCACTTAGCCGGACTTAAAAAGCAACCAAAGACATCCAGTTAAACCTCCTTTGGCAACCTCCACAAAGCACAAAAGAGGAGCCGAAACAATTGGCAAGCCAACTTTCACATCGATTCACAAAGAAGAAATAATAATAATAACAATAATAATGATCTTCGCCGCGGCGGCAGCAATGCCCCCGAAATAATTATCTTTTATTTGGTTAGCGGCACCTCTGCCAATTTTCATTTAAATACTCGCATTTCTTGCACACATTAATTTAATTGTGAACAAAATTGCAAAAAAAATAGGCGGCACGAGCAGTGATCAAAGCAATTGCTGCATTTAACGGGCATGTGTGTAAAAATTGACGAGACAAGTGCAAAGTAAAAATAATGCGAAAAATAACGAATATCAAATCAAATAGAGCTGGCATTTTGTTCGCCACAGGGCGCTCCCACGACATAATCCTCTTCAGCCGCAAAAACCCATCCCATCCCACTCCGGTGTCCATTGATGGCGCGGCCTCAGCTCAAGATGAAGACATGAAACGATGAAAGTATTTAGCCAGCATTTCGAGTGCCTCGCACTGATTGATGTCAGTTTTGATTGAAGGCTTTAACAATCAGCGAATTGCAAAATTTTAGCATTTATGTTATTGATTGCCTTACGACTCACTTACTATAGTATATTGTGTCGATCCGTAGCCGCCGCATTGTTATGATTTCTGCTCTTGTTTCGCTTGCTTTTTAAGGCAATTTGTATGCGGCATATATGGTGGGTATGGTATCATAAGCGATATGTGAACAACAGACAATTGCCTTTGCATGTTGCTATTTTCATGGAGGTCGGGCATAGGTACGAAAACGGTTAACACCTGCGATTTAAAAGCTAAACATGCTAAAAATTATTCAATTAAAGCAATCAAGTTAACAAATTAATACTCAGGCTGTATGGCAAAACAGAACTTTTTGAGTCGTTAAGGCCTGCATTTTCTTAAGTGCTTTGCGGAAGGCTGAACTCTTAAATTGTTTATAGTAATTAAAGTCAGATTACTGTAAGGAAGAATAAAGTATTTGTATCTGAACTCCATGGTGAATCATCGCTCTTAAATATTTTCAACTTCAAAAATTTTAATTGCTTCTTTTGCTTGCCGAAAAAGAAATGCCTCTGCTGTTGCTGCTGCTGCTACCTTAATCGAACATGACGGGCCTTGGTAGCGGAAGCGGCGGCTCCAACACATAGCAGCAAGGTATTGGCCAAAACCGGAGACAGAGAAACAGTCAAGAAAGTAGCAACAACCGCCTCTCTTTGGCTCTTTGAGGGCCACAAACGAATCGGAGTCCGAAGACGAGGCTTTGGACTTATACTTTCCCTTTTTGTCATCGCTGCGGTTGTTTTGGCCATTGCCTGCTGCTGGCTGACATAACCAAGTAACCGAACGTAACCCCCTCCCTCTCACCCCCTCTATTGGCTGCATATTTTATATATACATATACATATATATTTATACATGCTTTTGCCGTTCGATTTTCGTAGCTTCTTCATTAGCCGCAGTGCCTGCTTGGAGCAAGTGGTTTACATGCGTGTTAACATCTCAGCGGTTTCAAGTGAGTGTGAATGCCAAGTGCCGAGTGTGTATGTGAGTGTGTGTTTGCCTGAAAACTGGGCAATTTGTATTTGACAAAGCACAGTGTGGTGCCTTGTGCCACTGAGAATGCTTCTGGGGTTAGCCACAGCACACATAAATTAGCTGGAAAAGCCAAACATAATGTATCCACATTATTTGCTAATGTCTCCATTGCGAATGCTCGATGCGTCACGGTTTCATTGCGCCAAAATTAAGCCCCATCCGAGACTATGACAACTGCAATCGATTGACAAATTGAGGTCTGAAAATCACCAAACTAAAGATTAGTTTCCACATACGATTCGGAACCAAATACAGTTCCGGAAATGGGCTATTAAAGTTTCAGGAATTTCAGTGGAGTTTAAAGTAATTAATTAGGGAAATTAGAGTTCAGGATTTCGATTAGTAGAGACTATACCCTTAAAGCAATATCATCAGAGTTCATTTGCCTTATAAAAATGTATATATAAATTTCTTAGGCCTCTCTCTAGAGGATACCCCATAATTTCCAACACAAACTAATGATTTGCCATCCCAAAAATGGATCCACTCAATGTGATTTTTCATTTATTAATTGCTATAAACTTGATTTCCGATCCAGTTTCACCAACTACTTTCCGCAATCATATATCAGCCATTGAATCACATGGCATTCCACCGTCACTACTTTGGTTATTGCGCAACCCGAGTGCGATTTACAATTGAAATTAGTGCGTGCTTGACCAACGCGGCGGCTGCGTGATATTAGTTTATGTAGGCGACTTAAACCGCAGGCGCGTTTCTAAACGCCAGCAAAACGGACGAAAGCGAATGCGTTTTTAAACGCTTCAACATGCAAGCGGCCGCAAAAACTATTTAAATAATTTATTAGCCGAAGGAATATTTGTGGAATATTTGGTTGTCATTCACCGCATTTGGTAATTATAACAATCTATCCATAGGCAATACTAAGTAATGATTAAACGAAAAATTAAGGTATGAAAAAAAGGAAAACCAAAACTGAGAAATGTTTTTGCAGACAAATTGGAAACCAGTTATTAGTGGAAAACCTGAAAATTCAAGTTTATCCTGCATTGACTGCTTTCGGGCGGAGGGGTTTTAGGCTGTAAATCAACCAGGTCTCCAATAGTCCAAAAAATTACATAAAATGCGCGCCCGCAGACAGGAAAAAACAAAAAAATTTTGAATACGTAAAATGCAAAATGCAAGTGATATTGATATCTATGCGTTGGATTTTGAAATATAAAAATTATAAAGCAAATTCCCATGTTAATTTGGTGAAACCCTTGGACAAATTAATGATGATGGGAGCTCTCAGAATGCAAGCCGAAAAACAAGCGGTCCAATCAGTGTGGGAAATGAATTCCCTTTGCTTCGTCGGATAGTCAAATTTATGATAATCACTGATAAAAAATTGAAAATGTAAAACGCCCAAAGGGGCAGGCAAGTGGACCAATGGACCGACATGAGCGACATTGATGAAATGTGGGCTTGACAGGCCCATATATGGCTATGGTTTTGGGCTGGCCATTGGGTTGCGCAACTTGGTCAAAACTAAACTCGAACCGACAACGCTCGATGGCGGCGCTTCTTTTTGGGGCTTTCAAATCGAAATCCGAAAATTTGTTGTTAAGGAAAACAACGCTGAAATCATTAACAGTTAACAGTCTTGGCGCGGCGGCAGCAGAAACCACCAAAACCGAAAACCGAACCCGAAACCAGTTTAGGACAACACCAAAACGCATGCGTCTTTCTGGAATTGGGTCAGCAAGTACGGGCCGAAAAATACCAAAGCCAAAGGCAAAGGCACAGGCACTGCCAAAGCCAGCAGCAGCAGCAAGCGATCAAAGAGACCATTGCAGGTGTAGGACAGGTTGAATGAAAGTCAACCCAATCCGCTTAGGCATGCCCACATCCAATTTTGGTTTTCGATATTGGGCTCCCCCCGCTCTCAACCAATTAAACCATAACCGATTGCATATTAAAAATAAATAATAATAATATTCAGCCGCCAAAGAATAACGCGTTCTGGAGGGGGTCGGTTAGCTGGTCAGTCTGTGGGTCAGCGACGAGTGAAAGTGTTTTGCAGAAATAAAGATACAGTCACAAAGACAACGATTTACGATATGACCATCTTGTGCATACGTCAGCTGTATCTTTTAGCATATCTGCCACTTTTTTCGTGTCTCTTGTTTTGTTCACATATTTATGCTTAACCTGGTGGCTTTCTCACAAAGAGGTTAACGGAAAGAGATGTGAGGATGCGATTATAAATTACAATTTTAGGACAAGCGGAAAGAGGGATTTTAATTATTGAAATGAGCAAAGATTATAACAAAGTTTTTGAGGCTAGGACTTGTTATGAATTAGTTCTTAAAACCTATAACATTTCTTTAAATTTTAACTTAAAATTCGTCTAACAATTACCTAATGAATAAATTTCCTCTAATAATACAAGAATTATAAGCTATTTAAAATAATTTCTAACACCCGAAATCGTGCTCAAAAAATTTCTACAAAAAATTTCATTGAAAACAGGTCGAGATTTGGTTTCACTTTCACGCGACCAAACCCTCGCATTCAAATTAAACACACTCACACGAAGAAAAAACAGAAAAAAGCAGCCAGAGAATCGACGGAAATCAATCAAGAAAGCCTGAAGAAACATCTAACTGTACCCTGTGACTCTCTAATCTCTAATCTAATTAAAAAAAATCGCCACCTTGAGAGTATGAACCCATCAAATTCACACGCTGGCGTTAAGTCTCTTGGCCCGTCTGAAGCTCAGTCAAACTCGGCTTTATTTCACGCATTTGCAATGAAAGTGAAAAGCTTATACATATCTTACAGAGGAGGGGCGAATGCGGAAGAGGTTTGTAGACGAAAATGATTTGGAAACTAATTCGAGTCAAAGATGTACTGACCGGCGATAACGAATACTAAAATACGTAAAGCTGGCCAATCAGTTTCTTGCCAAATTCGTGTGGCGCATAGATAAAGACTTTAAACTTTTATTTTTCTTTACTTTTTTTTGGCTGGTTTCTTTTGGCCAAAACAATGGTTGGCCGGGGGGCGGGGGAGCTTGGCAAATGAAATGAAGAAGAAAGTCAAAGAAACCGTTAAAAGTGAATTTCTTCTATGGCTGCGCGGTTGGCTCGACGCTTGATTTTGTTGCTGTTGTTGCTTCTGCCATTGCCGACTATTATTAGTTGGCGTTTTTTTTTCTTTAGTTTTTTATTTATTTTATATTTTTTTTCTTCATTTTTGGACAGCAGCAGCGCTGCCAGCGGCTCTGCCACTGCGACGTGCGCTTTCTATTTGCGTTTTGTTTATTGTTTACCTATGATAGATGAACGTATCAGTTTCCAGGTGCTTGCTTTTGTCCCGTTTTCAGCGGTGTGTGGATGTGAGTTGGGCTTAAAACCAATTTGGCGTCGAATGAATTTTTATTCAGCTTCGAAAATGAAACAAGGCAGAGTCTTAAACAGCCGAAATGCATAAATAACTCGATAACAACAGTTGCATACAAAATATTTCACTTTTTCCAAGCTTTTGTAGGCGGCGCCGAGAAATGCATGTATTTTCATTTGAATGAGTATTACGTTATGGGATTATTTCATAATAAAATTGGTAGCTATTTTGAAAATTATTTAAGCAATTTTATATATTATATTTTTAAGACGAATGTATATGTGAAAATTTAAAGGACTTATAAAGAAAAAATATAATTTTGTAGATTTATTGAATAAAAGAGGAGTGACTAGAAAATTTTCTTAAAAAATTTCTTGATTTTATGAGTATTGAAATTCATGTATAAAATAATAATAATAATAATTGATTTGTGAGAAATTAAATGTAATTTAACTGGTTTATTGTCAAATCTAAATCTTTTTAAAAGGAAATATAAATAAATCATAATATATTATTGTAAGTAAATACATAGTTATAGATTTTTTAAAATTATTATTAAAATCTTGAAAAATTTTTTACTGCTTTTATTCTAAGCGGAAAAATATGTCTATTTTGGTTTATGCACAAGTTATTTTTTAAAATGAGTTGCAAATTTAATGAGTTTAAAATTTATTTACAATTATTAAATTAATTTGAAATAATTTTATATATTATATTTAAAAGAAGATAGCTCTGTTGGAAATAAATTTAAATTTTCAAGCATAGAATAGATAGATTTCTAATGCTTTTTTTTATTTAGTTTTTAATAAAAATAATTGCTATACATTACTCTTTTTAGTATTACTCTAAATTATTTAACTATTTCTAGACAAAAATGTACATATTTCTAGTGAAAAAATAGCAAAGTGGACTTCATTCGGATCAGGGCCGCTGTGATGAGTGTCAAAGGTGAATTAATGAGCTCTTAACCTTTTTTTCAGACAGATGTATATCATATAAAACGGCACAACTTTATGTCAAGGGTTTAGGGTCCAACTACGTACGTATGTATACCATCGAAGCCATTGAATAATGGCCAGCAAAAACTGCATTCAATTTATTGCACTCGCAATGCTAAATCCATTAAATCAAAGCCACTAAATAGGCTGGCTGACTTAAGTGGCGTGCCATAAAACAATTAACTAAAAACAAATGTGAGAGAAGCCTATGCATTAATGTTGGCCTACACACACTCAAGGCGGTAAGTAAGCTATTAAATTGAAGGCAAGTGGTTGAATGGTTTCGATTTGGCCAATTGAATTTAAAGACAATAGCCGGGATTATTGCCTTTTGATTTTAGCAATAGAACAATTAAGGCTCCCAGAACATAACCTTCACATGTTTTACCCCAGCTTAATAGCTTGGCTTTGAGTAATAGCTTTTTAAATAATATATGTAGGTCTCCGAGTTATTTACGACCCTTTTGCTCTGGGCGCGTCATTCATAGGCTACATAGATTAACAGATGTTTTGAAAGATTAATACGATGGTTATATGTGATGTATTTGTATTACAAAATAACGAAATAACGAAATTACTGATAGCCTTTTGCCAACTGATAAGAGAACAGCAATTGCTGTGTTTGAATAGAACCCCGCGAAAAAGCCACTTGAAATCTAAGTGCCGGATATTGCGTATACGGCGCAGGTCTACAGTTTGAGAGGCACTGCTTGAAATCAGCTGTGTACCTTTTGTTAGGCTATTAATATTGATAAATACGGGTAATAAATCATTAAGCAAATATGTAACTATGCGAAATTGCATAAGAAAAGAAAGAAGTGAAAAAGTTGAGAGGAAGAAAATCATTCATAGACTTGTCAACAATGTAAAAACTAATGACAAGCTGCAAGCGGACAGGCAAGAAAGAGAGCCACCGATAAAAACTTCACCTTGCAAATATGCGAGGAAAAACATAAAAGTTCGGAAAATGGCAACAAAAAAAAAGACCGAAGCACAATAATAAATACTATAAACGCGGCGGCAGCTTCCGCCAACAACTCAGTATCGCGATTTTAGCGCGTATTTTGCTTAGTATCTGCGACTGTGGGCGCAACAAGTTGTGTTTTCATCGGCTTTTGGCTTCGGCCTTTAGTTTGTTTTTCACCTTTTTCTCTTCGGTTTCACGCTACTTGCACAAAAGCCAGCGACCAATTTCACTTTCATTTTCTTTTTGGCTTTGCGGCAAAGAAAATGCAAGAAAACGAAAGAAAAGCGAGACTGGCAAAAGCCAAAGTCACGCAGACGCATTAGCGGCAAACACTTGGCGCATGCGCAGCAGCCGCAGCCAATGCACTCTTGGCCAGGTTCGGGTTCGAGCTGGCAATGAACTCACCATTAGATCGGGGTAATCCTTGCCGATGTTGAAGCTTAATCCGTGAAAGAGTCGCTGGGCCTGCAGCTGTGTTTTGGGCAGGGCCAAGCCGAGATGGGGATTCCCCGCATATCCTGGACGTAAGCCGACACCGGAACCGGAAACGGAGCTCGAACTGGTGCCGAAGAGCTGATACAGCAGCTTGTGCGTCTGCTGGCGATGCGAACCGCACACAACGCGACCGGATGTGCTCAAGCAGGCCATTTTTTTTTTTATTAATATTAATAATTTGTTTGTGGTTTTTATTTAATTTTTCGTAGATTTTTGGGCAAAGTTGGCCAGTGCTCTTTTACACAGAATTCAAGACGAGTCACTCATTGAATAGTAAGCGGCATTATTCCTTGATATTTATTGGTTTGCTTAATATTTCTTTTATGAGTCGCAGGATCTGCGATTATTGAGAAGCGCGGCGATTTCGGTGTGACTTTGTGGTTTTGGGATTGTTTTCCACAGGCGATTTCGAGGCGAAGCGCGGTTTGCTTGCGTCTGGCTCCAACAGCTCCAACGAAGTGTTTCTGCCAGCCGACTTTTTTTTGAAGCGATGCGCGCGTGCGCGCCGCCAGGTGTGGTAAATATCCAAAGCCCAGGTGAGCTGAGAGCTGTGGTGGAAATGTAAAGCCGAAGATGCAGGTCGGTTCCCCGCTTCGAAGTCCGAACCGCCGAACGCCGCTTGAACTTGACGTTGGAGTGGAGGTGGGGGCAATGTGTGACCCCGCGGACCTGTGGGTAACGCACACTTGCACCACTCTGCTGATAGGGTATGGCTCCTTTCTGCCTGACAGCCACTACGTCTCGACAGCCGTCAGTGTCCTCATGTTCCAGATCCAATTGGCTACTCGAGGATGCCGCTTGCAACGCGTTTTCCGGACTCGGAAATAGTTTTTATTTAACTCGCTGGGAATTTGCACCTTTTCACTACTTTATTTTGACGTAACAATGCAGAACAGCTGATGAACCAGCTGTTGACCGCTCTCACGAATAATATCGGCTGCAACGTGCGTGGTGACGCAAGGCAGCCGGTTCGCAACGTAATATTAATATTTGAATTTTTCCTGCTGGAATGGATCACTTCACACTATAGATATTATATTTACGCTAATAGTTTATATTTTCAAACGATTTTTCCAATTTTCCAACTAATTCTTCCATAAACTGTCTTTCCATAATTATATATCAAGCGCTTACGTTTTTCTGTTCCTTATATTGCTATATATCGATAGCACTGCAGTTGAATTTTGTCCATCCCTAATCACGTTTACGTAAATCCAACACAATTGGCCGTAAAATGTCGAGAAATTTGTTTTTATCAATTACAAACTTTATAAGGAACGTGGAACGCCTGTTCCTGCCACATGGAGGGCATCCGCCAGGTGGATACTTGCCTTATTTGCCAAAAGTTCATCTAAATAAATACGTTTTCCATAGCGCTGGCTTTGGCCGGTTTCCAACACGAGCACAGCGGCATCTCCAGCCAAAAATCATCCCAGGAATTCAGCCTGAAGCAGCTTATTGGCGATGGTATCTTCTGGGCCGTGCCGAAGCACAGGAGATCCGTAGAGAAGAGACTGAAGCGGAAGTTTGGATACCCTGAACACGTATGGAAGCCATTGAGGGAGAAGAGGAACATTCGCTCCTGCCTGCAGTGTGGACATGACCACGAACTGGGTGTGCTGTGCCGTAGGTTTCTCGTGAAATGCATATTATTGTAAGATACTAATCAATATCCAACCCTCAGCCTTCTGCTATCAAAAAGTCCTGAAGGAAACTGAGTTAATGCAAGAGAAAATCCAGGAGAATTTGGGCTTAGAGCCCGTGGACAAGGAAGTAATCGTTCTGTACGAGGGAGAGAAAGCCGAACAGTCCGCCGAGGAGCTGAAGGGCAAGCGCATTGTTGAGATGAAGAAGCCCCGTCCCATGTGGTTCACCAAGAATCTGCTACAGAAATCCACGCAGCAACTGTCCGAAACCAAGGAGGTCAAACCCTCCGACTTGGCCTAGGTCTTTAGCTATAATTGTGCATTAAAACTACCATTTTGTTATCAACATGCCACTACTTTACTATCTGTGAATTGCAAGAAAGAATTGCCATGCTTCAGGAAACCATTGTTAAAATCCTGGGCACTCATGATTTTTCTGCCTTCCACGCGTAACTGCAGCACTTCCAGCTGACTTTCCTGAGCGCATCCTATCAAGAGGGATTTCTGTTTTCGTTGGAAGCTAAAGCGTCCGGGTTTTGGGATGGGCGATGGAACTGCAGGTATTCGGATTTCCAAAAGCTGAACTTGTTTATCCTGAAAGATTGTTGTAAGAGGTTTGTAACCATATAAAGCTCTGTGTCGGCGGTATATATCAGACGCGGAAAGCTCTGACCAGTTTATCTCCGTGATTTTGGTTGTTATTTTGGGAGCTGAAAGAATGCATGTTTATAAACAGAATAAACAACATTTTTGGGATACTTTACCATAACTGGCAGATGTATTATCCTGTGGCTTAGCCTCTTTTAGTCTTTGAGACAAGTGGTTGACAGTATCGACGAGTAAATCAGCCCCTAACAAGGCCAAAGAAGCATGCAACTCCGGCATGAAACCATCAGGTTTAATGGCCACCTCCTTTTGAGCTAAAATCTAAAATATATTCATTGAATATAATTTAATAAAAGCATTTTTAAACTATTAACTTACAGCACCAATATCGAACCGATGTGGTTCGATTTTCATGATGGAAACTCCGGTGCTAACATCACCCTTCATAATGGCATAAATAATGGGAGCAGCTCCTCGCCACCGAGGCAAGAGACTGGCATGGACATTGATCATTCCCGCGGGAAATCCATTAATAATGTTAGCAGGTATCAGGTGACCAAAGGAAACCACAACTCCCAGGTCGTAGTTGGAACATACAGAGGCATCAATGGGCCATCTCTGAAGCGGCAATTTCTCCCGCTCTGCATAGCTCCTTACACAGTTGGCAGGACTCTTGAAGGAGGTCACCACACCTAGGCGGTCACTAGGTGTAAAGAATATTTTATAATCTTTTTACAAATTAATTTATTACCAAAAACTCACCTGCAGTTCCTATGAAGCGCCTGCAAGCTGGGCAGGGAAAAGTTGTCGGTGCCAAAGAACAGAATTTTAGGTGGGTGGCAGGTGGCATTGCAGCGCTTTATAATGGGCCAGACATTTTGCCATACTTTTCTTTTATATTTGTAGAAATTTACTAAACTCTTGCCGTAAAACATTGGGAAATGTGTTGGATAATATGCCGCGTAAACAAAACCAGCTGTTCGATGAGGCAAACTGCAGAACACGTAAAGATAATAACGTAAGATGAAAATACTGCTCGGTCCTCATGTAACGTAAATCTATCGGCACGAATGTCAGTATTTTATGGGAGTTCCATGCACGGTCACACGAATGAGAAACAAAAAGGAAATCAAACGAAATTTACGCAAAAAAAAAACATTTACTTTTGCCTTCATCTGGCCCAGAAATTCGGATGCAAAGATCCTGCCCCGCAGGTGATTCGCAATGGAGGCAACCGCTGCTAAGACCATGGCTCCGGCCAGTTCCGTATCCACCAACTCCAATGCATCCAGTGACAAGATGAACTACGCACTGCAAGTGGCCCTGCAGACGATAAAAGAGCGATGCATTCAGCTACAACGACGCGTGGCCGGCATGGAGGAGGAGAACCAGCGCCTGCGGGAGGCATCCGCCATGCCTCCGCCTGCCGGCAACGGGGTGGCAGGAACCGGCGAAGTCCTCTCTTTGCGCGCACAAGTCTCCGAATTGCAGCGCCAGAAGGAACAGCTGGAGGAGCACGTAAGCATGGTCTCGAACGAGAACCGCCGCCTCTGGTCGCGCCTCTCGCAGATCTCCAAGGACCAGCAACAGCAGTTGGGCCAGCAGGTGCCCAACTCACCCGATTCGCGTGCCAACCTGAGCCAGAACCTAGTGCGCTCCAAGACCTTTACACAGCACTCACCCAATCCTCACCTGCGCCACAAGATGCTATCCGATGGACTGAGGGACCTGAGCCTGGAGGAGATTGCCCTGGACGACTTTGGGGCTGGCGATAGTAGTGAGCTGGCTTATCCCTATAACCTGCAAGTGGAGGAGCCGGCTACCGAGCCGGATGCCAATGTGGATGCCAAACGCTGCATGGACGGGCTGCAGGAAATGCGTCGCGAGGCAATGAAGCAGCAGCAGGAGCTGAGCTCGGCGCTCACCTTGCTGGAGAACCGCATTGGTAAGGGATCTTGTTTAGTGCTCATAGTATCTCCCATGTAAACACTTTCATATTTCCAAATAGCTCTACAGCCCTGTCCAGATTGCGCCCAGAAGTCGGCTAAGAAGCCAGAGATGGCCGACAAGAGTCTCGAGACGGATGAGAGCCTCAGCAACGAACTTAAGCAGTATCCAATTGAGCACAATGGCACGCCGTCCAGCCAACGCATCAATATTATCCAGGAGAAGATAAAAGCGGATGCTGCCGATGCCATGGAGAAGACTTGCCCCATGTGCGCCAAGGTGTACAACAGCCAGGTGACCTTTAATGCCTTCCGCGAGCACGTGGAAATGCACTTCATCGATGACGCCCTCGACATTGATGTGGAGAGCAGCGTAGAGCGGCAATTCGAGTTCGTGTCGCACACAGTGGGCGACTTCTGACCCAGCCGGCGCATCTACTTCGCCACCGAGCTCTGATACTCTCCGTTCTCTGTACTAAAACCAAAGCTGTCTGCGAGGATTGCGACAGCCACTGGCTGCAGTTTGACTGCCCAGAAAAGCGTGCTTGTTACGTTTCTATTGATTAGGCATGTAAGCGTACATATACATACTATATATCAAAAATCGGTTACATTATTTTACTATTAATATACATAAACCATGAGTGTGCATGAATACTTAGGTAATAGTGACAGAATACGAAATACAGTTTAAATGTAAAGCCCTGAAAAATGTTAAGCCACTTTCTTCGAGTCCACGAAAGAGATTGAGAGATGATGGAAAAGTGAAACTGTCTTGGACAGCCCAGCATAATTGTGTGTCGGAGATCAATGGCGACAAATGATGTTAGCACCGCTTGTGGCCATTGTCGGTCTAATTGGATCCTCTTATCTGTGAGTCACCCACCTCACGCTGGGAATTGTGGAACATTCGACAAAGAAGTTTGTGGTGAAAACGTAGTGTGCTGTAACTGGTCAGAGTATTTCCCAGCGGTTATGGAAGTGACGTAGTCGAAACCTGTCCAGCAGCCTCTGCCAAATCTGGTTGATTCAATCATTTGAATTCAAAATATTTGCCAAAAATTTGGCCATTAGATTGTCATTGATAGCAATTCAAATGCAAAAATGTTTGGCTACTTTCTTTGAATGCATTTGGAAGATGTTACAGCGGGAGTTAAGCTTGTTATAGAAATTAATTATTATTGGGGATGTATATGAAGAGAATAATAATAATATTATGATAAATATGAAGATCTTTGTTGGTTTTTTTAAAACCTTTCTAATAAAAATATAAAGCTTTGTAGCAAGTGTTTTATATAATAAAATCCTCTGGTTTTACACTTTTATATAAAAACCTTTATCCTATTTTATTTATAAAATAACAAAACCATTCTTGTAAACAGTATAGAATGAAATTCTATTATATTAAATGTAATAATAATTAAGTTATCCAACATTTTAATTCTACCAATTTTATTTAAGTACCAAAACCATTTGTATTTGAAAAGTCTTAGTTCCATTCACCAATTAGGAACCCCAAAGAATGTGCAAGAGTTCAGCAAACTTTGTCAGATCTTTTCCGCATTTCCACAGCGTTTATATATTTATATGGTTTTCCTCGACACATTGCGCAGGCACACCAACAGATAGATCCATCATTTATCATTTCGAAAACAAACAGCTGCAATTAGAGCGCCACACTTGCTGCTGCTGCTGCTGCTGCTGCTGCTGTTTGCTACTGGTGGTGCTACTGTTTGGCGCTAATCACGCCCCACTTACGCCTCGAATTTAGATCCGATCCGATCGGATACGATTCCATTCCAATTCCAATTCCACATCCACTTCCATTGGTAACTCCCCAGACGCTAAGCGACCGCTCCACTATAACCCCGCTATAAAAGTTATCGGGCCATTTGTGGGCCGTTTCAGTTGTTCAACGTTCGCAGCAGCAGCAGCAGCAGCAGCAGTAACTCTGCTACCGTTAGCACATCTCCCTCGCATTCGCATCGCATAAAATCGGATCGGATAAATTATGTAAAATTTGCAAACGACTCGAGACAAAAGACAAAGACACACGCGCCCGCCTAGAATCAATTAGATATTTATAATCATAATCAGAACAATCACATCGGATCGCAGTTCTGCAACAATGCAGTCGAGTGTTTTTCACAAGCTTTTACTACTGCTGCCGCTCGCCTATCAGCATACATCAAATGGTAATTGCAAGTCCAGAACGCATTCCCGCTGGGAACTGTCTCCCAGGAACTGGCTGTGTGTGTTTGTGTGATTGTGTGAGAAGGAAACTAATAATAAAGCCCAAAATTATTCCGGTTATTAAATACCTCAGTTACTTAATAGTTAACACCCAGCGGGTCTGAACTCTTTCTCCCATATTCACCGATCCATAATTAATCATTCTGCCATACCTTGTTTGGCTCCCGCCAGAAATGAGAGAGTCGTCGTCCGTCCATCGATGATCGAAACAGAAGTGAATTTATTCACGGTCTTGGCTAATAGGATTACCGGACGACCGGCTTAGCGTGGCTGAAAGAAAGTGAAAACGATTTCAGGCTTTGTTTTTGCTACAATTTCGAACTTGCAGATGCCGAGACCAAGGTGACACATTGGAATTATGAGCTGCATGGCGAGAATTGGGGCGGCACCTGTGCCTCGGGAGTGCGACAGTCGCCGCTTCAGCTGGCGGTTCAAAAAGTGAGTTCTATATACGAAATTGGCTAGTAAAGTTGTTAAATTAAAAGGGAAAACAAGGTATCCAGAGCAAAATCTAATTTAAATTTCCATAGTTAAGAATGTCTAGGCTCGATGCCTATGCTGCTTTTGTAAATAAAAAAAGAAAACAATTAAATTAAAAATATGTATCACTTTAATGTGTATTAATTATGCGAGCAAAATATTCAGACCTAATTGGTATGCGCATTTATTAAAACCTTGTCTCGTATTGTTTTGTTTGTTAGGCATTAGTTAAAATATTATGAAGAATTGGCCTACAAAAAAATTCTATGCTCTAGAATTTTACCATAACAAATATTTAAGGAAAAGTAACGATTTTAGAGGCTGTAATATAAAAAATACATTTTAACTATAGGAAAATTCAAATTGGCTTCCTATGAAAGGCTTTTTTTTAACCATATAAATTATGTTGGGTAAGTTTAAAAAGTGTAATGTAATTTGATTATAGCATTGTGATACCCAACTTTGACGTTCGTTGGTTACCATCGAAACCTTTGACAGCTAATTTGATAAGCGAAACCGAGTTGTAGTACAAATTGCTCTCGAAATGAATGCCTATTTTACGCCACTTTTCACATTACAAGGGGTAATGATTGTAGAAATGATTGTAACAAAATGAAAGAGCTGGCCAATTTATTTCAATAACTTTTGCTTTCTGCCAGTCGCTCATCGTGCCATTGCCCCGCATCTTCTTTGGAAACTATGACGTAAAGCTACGGGGACCGCTCGCCCTGGAGAATAATGGACATTCAGGTAGGTCAGGTCTGGCTTTTACATAATATCCAATATATGGTAAAACGTTAATTTACAGCTCATATGGATATACCAGCCACGACTAACGGCAAGAGACCATTTATTACTGGCGGCCTGCTTAAGGGTCGCTATGTGGCCGATGGCTTCCACTTCCACTGGGGATCCCCGAACCAACGGGGATCTGAGCACTCGATCAACAAGCAGCGCTTCGATATGGAGCTGCACATTGTCCATCGGAATGCCAAATACTCAGATGTCAGTGAAGCTGCTAAGCACAAAGATGGCCTGGCTGTTATTGGGGTTATGTTTAAAATTGTCAAGGTAAGGGGAGTGTATGTTAGAGGTTTTATGGCTTAAGAGTTTTGAAAAAATTTTATAAAAATTGTACTTAAAGCTTTTCTCTTGTAAAAAATTTCTAATCTTGCTTGACGTGATAAAACAGTTGAAAACGCCACAAATAAAAATGTAACCTAATCTTTCAAGGCGAACACAAATTACGTGCCATTAAACCGAAAGTGAGTTCATTGTGCTAATTTTGCTCTATTAACTTTTATGAATGAATACGAATCATTAGTTGGTGTGACGAGTCAGACTTGGGTTCGTTTTATTGATAATATTAACAATGAAACTTATCAAAAGCTATTAAAAACACATACTTTTGTTCAATTCTCAGTTAAAAGTATTAATTAATTGATTATATTTAATATAGATTGTTAATTAATATAGATTGTTGATTTACTTATGTTCTTTTACACTCGCCAACAGAATCCCAATCGCCTCTTTCCCGGTCTAAACAAAGTCCTTGCCGAATTGCCAAAAATCATCAATTACAAAGACAAGGCTCAGATCTCCGGCAGCTTGAGCTTGGGTCAAATGCTGGGCGACCTGAATACCCGTGACTTTTTCACCTATCGGGGTTCACTGACCACACCCGAGTGCCAAGAGGCAGTCACCTGGACCGTGTTCTCCCATATCCTGCCCATATCCTACTCCTCGATATCGAGGTTCTGGCGTTTGCGCGACTCTGAGGGACACAGACTGATCAACAATTACAGGTTTACCCAACCGCGAAATGGTCGACCTGTGTTTTATCGAACCGGCAAGGATCTGAGTGGGACGTACCTGGGAAAGTAATGAAATAATTATTTTGTTATTAATTACCATCTGTAAATTATGTATTTATTTTAGTTTAGGTTACTGTTTTGTTAAATAAATGTTGTTTATTTCATATTTACAAAAGTTGTAGAAGAAGTTGTTCCTATTTCTATTTATTTATAATTTATGCTAAAAGTAAGGGAATTGTGCAACAGCCGGGTCAAGACCGAAGGCACTGGCTTCTGTGGATTAAGTCGGTTGCACCTGCTTTGTTTGTTGCAACAGCTGTTTAATTTTGAATTAGAATATCGTAACTGGGGGAGAGTTTTGCTTGATAACTGAAATTATGAATAATAAACTTAAAGAAAGGTGGTGAAGCTTTAAGAAAGGCAAAAAGTTTGAAAATCACAATAATTAAACTATTTAAAAGGCTGACAATGTAGGAAATGTATGTTTTTATGGATTGATGGATTATTGTTAAGTGCTTCAGACACTACAAATTAAAGCTTTTTTAAAATTATTTTAATTGTAATTATTTTTTTTATTTAAAAGTTTAAGGTTTTTATTTATTATTACTGATTATTAAGTAATGAGCACCACTTTGAATCTGTATAAAAATGCTTTAAGGACTGTAATTTTCAATAAAATATAAAACAGACAATTCCTTGCTGTATAGGAAATTGAAAAAAATTCACTGTTAAATATTATTGAACTATTTTTTTTTATTTAACTTGACTTTAAAGCATTTAACAATACAATTTTTTTCTAGACACGGCTGCGCTGAATTAAGTCGCTGTTTTGGGTCAAGAGCATAGCCATTGCCCCTTTTTTTAGTATTAAGGACTTGGGTTTTCACAACAAGTGTTTACTTTATAAAAAAAACGTTATATTTACCTTATATACAAATAGAATTTCTCCGAATATTATTTATGATGAATACCAATAAAAAATTTTATTTAAATTTAAATTTACTTAGGTTTCCTATCTCAGAAATATAGATCTTTATTAAATTATTGTGCTCACTAAGGATTAAAACACATTCAAATAATTTAATCAGTAGTCTGAGAAATACCTCATTTGTTACCCAAGTTCTGAAGGGGCAATCCCTTGGTTAAACTATAAGATAAGCACTTTATGAGTTTACCTTTAATCGAGACTGATTTCCAGACAGCAGTGATAAGGTACAAAATTATAACTTTTATTCGAATTTGATGAACTTTTGAACTTGAAAATGGAGTCTAAAAGACATAGGTTATGGAATGAAGTAATATATATCTTAAAATTGACAAAATTGTATAATGTGAATAATAATAAAAAGGTAAGTATTACCCAGATATAGCTAGTTCATTAAAAAACGACAAAGTAACCACTGATACACTTTTCAGTGCGAATCACCATCCATTCCAATAATTCAAACGATGATGCTCCTCCTTAATTGCTCCCTTAATTCTTGAATCAAAGCAATCAGAGGTGTCTCCTCCTAGAGAATTAGAAGTTGTACAATTGTAAACGCCTTTAGTAATTACGGACCCTCAGCGTTTTGGCCAGAGTCAATTACCAAGGTGGTTTGGTAACAGTAAAAGCGTAAAGCGATTTGCACTTTCAATGTAAATTGTGCCCATGGGCTCAGCCGGGAAGTGATTAGAACCGATTGCTCTTATCTGACTTTTATGCACGCCCACTTGGTGGAAATTATTGCACTTGCCAGGTTCTGCCAGGGTATAAATGATCCTGCTTTCTTGGGAGCAAATCACAGTCCGGCTGCAATCTCCAAAGGGAACGCAACACAGAAGTAATACTTGCTAGAAATGCTCTCCTTCAGTCTTTGGTTTCTGCTGGTCGCCTTAGGGTGTGCTCATGCCTACATAGGTAAGTGGTCGAAGACTTTGTTAAGAACTGACTTATTTTTTTTGTTTTTTTTTTTTTCAGAAATACCTGAAGAATACCTAGCAGAAATAAGGGCCGATCAGGCAGATGAGAGAGCAGCTGGTGAGTATAACTACGATGAGCAAGGCGATGACTGGCAGGGGACTTGTGCCACTGGCGAGAAGCAGTCTCCCATAGATTTGATTTTTCTGGATGTAAGTTTTCGCATAAAGTTTTCACAGCCTATGGGAAATATTAATATGATTTTAACAGTCAAAAGTCAGTTCTATAAGCCGTCTGCGTTTCAACTATTATAATCAATCACTGACCACACCTTTGGTTATAACGAATAATGGACATACAGGTAGGATTACTTGTATTTGTGCTTATACATATTTCTTATCATCTATTATTTCCTTAGCAAACATGGTCTTACCCGTTACCCGCGATGGCCATCGTCCTTATATAAATGGCGCCTTGCTTCCCGGTGATTTTGAGGTCCAGAGCGTGCACTTCCATTGGGGATCGCGGGACAGCAAGGGATCTGAGCATGCCATTAACTTTGAGCGCTTTGATGTGGAGATGCATATCGTCCACAAGAACACGCGCTACGAGACGATGGCCGAGGCCACCCAACATTGGGATGGTCTGGCCGTTTTGGGGGTGATGTTCAAGTCGGTCAATCGGCAGACTACCCAGAATTATGGACTGAACAAAATTTTTAATCAGCTGCCGAGAATTGTTCAGTATCAGTCGAATGCCACGATTACGGGACAGTTGAATGTGGGACAGTTGTTGGGCAATATAGTGACAGGACAGTTTTACACATACAACGGTGAGTTGGAAGACATATATTTATTTTTTTATATATTATAACATTCCTTTAAAGGATCTCTCACTACGCCGGACTGTGCGGAGGCTGTGACTTGGACTGTCTTTGACGATATTCTCGAGTTTCCACATCGTCAGATAGCAAAGCTCTGGAACCTGAGGGACTCGCGGAGAAAGCCATTAATAAATAACTACCGCAGCTTGCAGGACACCAATCCCGAAATTAGAGATGTGTATTATCGTGTTATTCAAGACACTAATTAATTAAAAATCATGATTTTTCTAAGTTTAATCTATGTATATTTAGTTTGAAATATTTTTAAAATACATGATATTTTCCAACTCCAGGAAGTTTTTGAGATCTTTTTATTCAACGCACAACACCCTTAATAATAAAAACAAGCTGATTACTAATAATTACAGTAATTACGTAATGGCAATATTTAATTAAAATATATATTTAATCAGTATGAAGATCATTTTACTTGAGAACAAGTTTTTCAACTCCCATTTAAGTGAGTTCCGGTAAATGTAATTAATGTTTGTTTTGCTAATTCTGAATTGTAATTGTGAAATTTGTTATCCCAGGTCATCAAAATATATAATCGCATTAGCCCTAAATGATTTCTTAAACACAAAACAAATATTTAAAACGCCAAAGTAATATAGCAGTAAGCTTAAAAAAAAGAAACTAAGCAATTTGCCTAAAATTATGCAAGGCATTTTACTTTGTCATCTTTTGCGTTAAATGAAAAACATAAATTTAAAAAAATAACGAAAAATCTTTAGCCCACATCTTAAAAATAAAAAAAGAGAATTGCTCACCCTTTGAAACAATAGAAACTAAATAAGATATTCTTAAACTAAAAAAAAAAACAATACAAATTAAGTTATTTGTATTTATATGGTTACTTTAATTTATGTTTAAAATAAATTATTAGCTTCCCAAACTAAATAAAACACATTAGCAGTTAAGTTTTTTATTTAATTTTAATTTAAGACTTAATAAATGTTTAACAACAAATAAAAATAACTAACAAAAGACTTAGGCAACAAACTTGACAGCAGAACGAAAACGCCATCAAGCGGCCACAGTTTGAACTACAGCTAAGAACCCAATGAATTATTTTTAAAATAAATAAAAATAACTTTATAAATACAAAGGACTTAGTTTGTTTTGTTTATTATTTAGTTTAAGAAAAAGCTAATAAATTATTTTTAAGATAAATAAAAATAAAAAAAAAATAAATATTTGGCAGTCGATTCCAGCTTTCAAATTTAAAAAGAAAAACTTTACGAACCCAGCTTCTTCAAGCTCCTTATGGTCCTTCAAATGTCAGAGTCTTCCACCTAGGAACTAAAAAGCCTAGAAAGCTCCTTGAGGTAGCCATCAAATGGTTTTAAAGCTTTCTCCTTTTATTTGAATTATTTTGCGGTTTACCAGTCTATTTTTCTTAAATTTTCCTAAAACTTGAATTTCTAAAAAAACTTACCATAAATATGTTACGGTATATGTTTGATGTAGTTCTCCAATCACTCAGAAAGGCTTGCCATCTCATGCAGAAGGGTAATTTTACGATAAGTTATATTTTAACAATAAATTTATAATTTAAAAAGTTAATTGCCTGCAAATATTCAATCAGAAAATGTGAGACAAATATTGAGATTCAATTTATCTGGTGTCCCTTTCGAAGAAAAAGGGTATCCCCCTTTCTCCCCTTCAAGAGAGACTTCCGGCTCAGAGTTGAGGCAAGGATACACCTCGCTTGGCTTTTGTCCGGATACGACAGATTTACTGCGCCATATATCCACGCGAACAGATATGGCAAACTATTGGCACCAGAATTAACGCCAGAGGTGGAGGTGGAGCTCCTCCGCATGGACCAAGGAGGGGCAAGGTGAGGTGGATGCGAGATAAAAGACAAGTTACTCATACGCCGTGTGCCACGCATATGCACGCACAGGAGCTCCATAGACAATTCGCATTTGCAATTTTCCCTGGTCCCTTTTCTTGTCCCTTTTCACCTATCCCTGTCCTCGCCCATTGATGGTCGCTTTTCGCGTCTCACTGCGCATTGCATTTTTCACATTTTTCATTTCCGTTTCCGTTCGTAGCAGAGAGAAGAAAATAGCCTCCATACTGCTTTTTCCAGCGCTTTGTGCGTTTATCTTGGTCGACTCCTTTCTTCCTTTTCCCTGCTTATTTGCAGATTAATTTGGCTGCCGTTCACCTGGAGCGCCATTTGTCGCCAGTCCAAAGCATCCACCTTATCCCTTCGAAAATGTGTCATTTCCGTACATGTCAATATGTTTCAAAAATCGCATTGCAAAGCAGGCTTCATTCTGCTTATTTAACTAATATTGGTCTGAAGTATAATCTTATACTTTCGGTTTTTAATTGTGTAAAGAAAGTCCTGGCTGACGTATTTCCAATATGAATTAATTACAAAGCAAGAAAATGAAATGAGTTCATCAAGCTGAATTCCCTCCTCTTGAAATCTGGGTTTTATTGTAGAAATGTGACTCAAAGATTGCTTAAAAAATGCTGAAACCATAATAGTATTATGGATTGATGAAAATAAAATATTTAAACTCCACAAGCGAAACAATTGCTTACAAAAATCTCAATAAACCTGTTGTAAAGTGATTTCCAAAATATTTAATCAGCTTAAAGCGTAGGAGTTGTGATCTCTATGGCCACCACCAAAACGTGTCCTACGCAGTTCATAATCCGATGGAGTGAGAAACATGTTTCTTTTTAGGGGGTTAAGGACAAGGACAAGGACACAAGTTGTTCCTGCTGCTGTCGCCGCTGATGATGATGATGTTTCCGCTGGCTGACATTTAACGCGCATTTAACTAATTTCATTTTAAATTGTTGACAATTAAGGGAAATTGCCAAGACGAATCGGGAGCAGGACCAATGCCTATGGCTCATGGCCCTGCTCACTTTTACTCCTCAACCACTTCCCTTTCCTAGAAAACACCACGTGCCATGTCGCAGTTAATTTGTTGGCAATAAGTTGGAGCACCAGGCCTAATTACAACAACACGCACGACATGACTGCGAAATTTTCATTAAAATCAGCCCGCACCCTATGGAACAATGCCAGTGTTGGACCAGTTGCAATCGAGTAGGAACAGGAGCCTTCATGGAGTTCAGGGATCCGAAGCGAGAGCCGGAGAGGCTGCCCCTTCGACTGGCTGTGAGTCGAGCCGCCTGGTGGATACCCCACCCCGGGAAAATAGTCTTTCAACCTGCTACTACTACAATGCCCATTGCCACTTCCGCGGAGGATGCGCGAAAACTGTCATTTGCCGCCGCTTTAAAGGATTTGCTGGAGAACCTGTCGTTCCATTGTTACGGAAAATTGGTGGAGCAGGGTCGGCGAATTCAGGAGCGGTAGGTGGGCCACCCACATCCGGGAGCCGGAGCCGGGGTCGTTTTCAATTAGCATTAGCCATTACCAAATCGGAACCCGCATCCGTATCATCCGCAGTTTCTTCTGGTTCGTTTTTCATCTAACCGCCCTGAGCGTCCTAATTGCATTCCTTTGGGGCACCTATACCAATGAGCAGGACGCGCTGGTGACCACTATGTACCACCCAATGTATCCCATCTGGAAGGTCGAGTTTCCAGCGATATCCGTGTGCAGTCTGAACCGCATCTCGCGGCGTGCGGCCTGGCGTTATGCCCACGATTTGTGGGTTCCACCCCTTGTGTATGATCCTAGCAATCCTTTAAAGTTGTATATTTGTTTTAATAGAAGCAGCAAGGATCCCAAACGGCACAATTCTAGTTTCTTCTACGACCAACTAAAGGCATTTATGTACATGTATTACGATCCCTCGGATTTGAAGGATATAGACAATGCCCTGCGCTTTCAGAGCTTTCTGGATAGGTTTGATACAGCAGCCGAGGATCTGTTTTTTAATACTAGGAAAAGGATGCATGCTTTGACTCCGAACTGCAGCGATATGTTTGTTAGCTGCAGGATAGCAGGATCACTTTTCAACTGCATGGATCAATTCGAGGAGACATTGACGAGCCATGGCTTCTGCTGCACTTTCAATTATGATGGAAGGGAGGTGTCTTTTAAATATAATTTAAGATTCAATTAAGACTATTTTCTATATATTACTTTACTCTCTTAAAATCTTAACTAACTATTTGCAGTAATCCCCCAATAGGTACATAAATAAAAGGGACTTTCGTCAGCGCTACTTTGGCCCTGACATGGGCTTGGTTCTGACCCTCAGGACTCAGCCCAGTGACAATTTCTACAAGATCAATGGGCACAATGGATTTCTGGTGAGAGCTGACAAAAAAAGATATATACTTAGCATCAGAGTTAAGCAAGGATATCCCAGATCTCCATTTACGAACCGCACAGCTATCCGGATCCCTTTTCCGGCGGAGTTGCTGAACGTGTGGCCGAGGCGGGCGTTAACACCCTGTTGCCAGTGCGGGCCAAAATATTTGAAACTCTGCCAGAAGCGCGTAGCATGAGTAAATCTGTGGTGAGATATAACAAAAATGTATACCTTTTAAGTACTAAAAAAATAACATAGAATACCCTTAAATTATATAAAGTATTTTTGATTAATTTTTTAATTTCTGAAAAGCAGCGCAAGTGCCTGTTCGAAAATGAGATGCCTTGGATTTTCGCCCGTCACTACACCTTCAGCAAATGCATCTCAGCCTGCCGGGCCCAGAGCGTGGTCAGCCTCTGCGAGTGTGTGCCCTTCAGCCTGCCGCACAGGTACATCGATGGGAACGAGAAGCGCATCTACTGCACGCTGCAGCACCTGGCCTGTCTACGGCGCTATCAGTGTGGGTCCTGGAGTTCAGTTAATAGCATATTCATGGGAATAAATGTCTCTTCTGTATCTCTGTCTCTCCGTTCCCATTCCATTCCCTGTCCAGTCAAGTGGTTGAATGTCATCACCAGTCGCGAAAATGTCACGGGTCTGGAGCACGAGCTGCAGGATGCCCTCTTCTGTCCCCTGTGCCTGGCCAGCTGCACGGAGACCCGTTACAGCGTGCGGGGAGCCATGACCCTGGGCCTACCGCCCACCAGTTTGGGCAAGAGTGTGCCGTAAGTCCACCGGAACGGCGGATTCATTGTGGTGGAAATGGCGATTCATTCGCTGCTTCAATTTGCCTTCCATGAACGGCTTTCTTTTTAATTTCCATATCAAGTCGATTCCGCACTAAGGAATGGGTTCCTCCTGTGTTGCCTATTCAACCATTTTTTTTATTGATTGTTTATGATGGTTTTTTTTTTCTTAATAAGAAAATAGTGTAAGAAAGAATATTGACAAATCAATTTTTTGTTTCTTTCAAAATAACATTGCTGTCATTAGTATCATATTTTAAAGCATAAAGATATTAAAGTTAGTTTTTGTTTAATTTAGTAACATAAAGATATATTTAAAAGTTTAAAGAATATATATATAGTAAATTGTATTTCATATTTCGATAAAACTATGGCTCTGGATACCGACAGCACTGGTTTTTCCCTACCATGACATCGTTAAAGATTTTCATTTTGCAGGCGAAGCAGTCCCGGACCACGTGCCAATAACAGTTACGGCCCCGGCTCCAGTTCCGGATCCGGCTGGGACCCATCCTCCACCACAGAGCTGACCGTGGTTCGTATTTATTTTGCCGAAACGCACATTCAATACTTTCGCCAGATTATTAAGAGCGCCTGGTACGAGACCTTCAGTGAGTAGGACTTGGGGATGGAACCCACGCTACAATTTTGCATGTTTCACCCACCATTATGCCCCGTGCCAGGTACAATTGGCAACATCTGCGGCATTATAGCTGGCTTCTCGCTGATTGGCATCTGCGAGCTGTTGTTTTTCCTAGCCAAACAATTATGGCAGGCATGCCGGGCGGAGCTAAAAGCCGAGCTCGCCCACATTCAGGCGAGGAACCAGAAGAAGGACCAGCCCCAGGATCACATCCGGAGGGACACCAGGCACCGTGTAGAGCCAGCGGAACCGGAAGTGGAAGCAGGTCGCCCGATGAGGTTGTTTATACTGCCGTAATTGAGCGCGATGCATCGTTAATTTTAAAGCTCACTGATTTTTATGCACATCCCCGGCAGTGGAGTCCAACTCAAGTGCACTTACTTTGCATTGTCACATAAAAATAAACAGAACTCACGTATGACTGCCAATTGGCGATGGGGGAAAATGGTCAAGCCCAAGTAGCCGGGCAGCTGGAGTTGCCAAAAAAGGCCCAGACGGAGGCATTAGCGCCAACCGTTGCCACATTTCGGCTGGCCAGTTGCCCATCCGAGGGTCAGTTGAGCAGCCACACGGACCCCAGTTCCCGGAACACTTGCAATCAGCATTATCTTTTATTTGTCGTATGCAGAGTTGGCAAAAAAATACTACAAAAAAATAAAGAAAGGGAACACCCGCTGGCAAACAAAGTGCGGCCAGCTGCCCGAAACCGAAATCAATGCGAAAAAATTAAGTCTAAACCCAAGGGGGAAATGCCATCTTGACGGAGCCCTTCGCCATCGTTTTGCGACAATTACAATTTCAATTATTCTTCTCGAATTACATTTATCTGTCGAGTAATTTATTGCCAGCTCAAGAAGTCGGCGAACCGGACGCATAAGCAAATTTCTGTTTGCTTATACATATATTTGCCTGAACAATTCGGATTGTCCAACCCAAATACACTGAACCACAACAATTTACAATATTAGTTTCCAAATATATTTTATTATATTCCCAGGACTGTTCTCTTACCCGAAAAAATCATTAAAAAAGCCTTTACTTGTAAAATAGAATATTTAAAAGGCGTGGCAAAGAAAAATTACATAAAAGTTATAAATTTGTATATTAAAGGCTTGCCCAAAAACGATAGTTATTTACAATAAAATAATAATTATATAAGAAATTATTTAAGTAATTTATTCATAAACAATTTTATTGTCCTCCTGTGTAATTCGAGTTTATGCTAAGGCTTTACCTCAATGAAATCTTTGATGAGTTTTAACTTCTGCCAATTCTTTTGCACAAAACCATCAATAAACAAATTCATACACCTCCACCTACACAAACGAACAAATACACACAGACAAATAGACAAACAGACACATTCAGACTTACCCGTGAATATGTATATGCAAATTTGTTGAGAAATTGAAATGATTTCCCATTGAATTCTGTATGCCAGTTGTTGGCTTTGCCAAGCATAAAGCTGCCTAAAAATTGCAAAAAATTTAAATGAACGCACTCCATCGAGAGAAAAAATCGGCAAATGGAAAGCATTGTTTAACAAGGGGGGATAAGGGTGCAGGATGGTTTACCCAAAGAGTGAAGGAAGTTTTTAGAGTGGAGAATGTCTATGGGCGAACGACTACTGAGCTTCGCTTTGGCAGCACCAGCTTCGTTCTGTATTATCGCACAACACAATATGTATATTGGATTATTTCGTTTGTCTGAGTTGGCCAGGGAAACCTAGCTTCTGGTCCATTCCCTGTTCCCGATGGGCGGCACTAATCCCCCCTCAGGGATACCTTGCATCGCCGCTATCAGCTTTTACAAAATTTCAACCAATAACACAAAAATATGCGAACAAAAATCAAAAATATTCGAACATCTATGTTTTTTTTTGGTTTTTTTTGGAACTCCGGCACTCCCTTATATTTTTTCACCTTCCTTTGCCCCGGATGAGCTGAAGTTTTTAATTGAATTCCGTATGGAGAGCGGAGTTGTGGCGCTCCAGTGCCTTTTGTAAGTTTTTTGCCAAGTAACTGCATCAAAAGTGGAAAATTTTTAAATTGAATGAGCTCAGAGGGAAATTACTGGAAGTACGCTTAAGTTTATAAAAAGCATTAGGGATACGTTAAGGAAATTTCAGGAAGTATAGCAGGCTACAACTAATATGAAAGCCGTGTTTATTTATATATAAATCAAATCCATGTTGTATTTGTATTTCATAGACACGTTTTCCATTCAACAAAATATATGCAGTATATGTAGAATTAGGCTTGTGGCCAATGAAAAGCTGCTTCTGCAGATGGCGAAAAGTTTTCTATAAAATCCGTATATATGTACATAGAATATTTAGTGCATAATCCATGAGCCCTACATTCCCCCAGCCCTCTTCAGTCTACTTCCACTTTTAACGTTTTCAACACATAAATAAAGCTAAACATCCTTTGTGGCCGTATGGGGTTAAGCTAAGAGGATAACCCCTTGACGAAAGTCAATGAGCGGCTGTCCCTTACTTGCTCTCTTCCTTCCTTCCTTCCATCCTTCAAACATGGTAGAATGGTAACCAAAATCCTGCAACACATTTAAAGCACTTCTCGCCGCTCCTCCATATCCTTCCGTTGCCCGTTTTTAAGCACTGCCAGAGATGTCAAGCTCTCTCCTTGGCCGTTTAAGCTTTCAATTTCGCTGATGCTGTTGTGCGGTGTTGTGTGTGTGTGTGACGGGTGTGGGTGCACGATAATGGTCAGAGAATTGGTTACAAAGTTTTTATTTTAAATACATAAATTAAAAAAAACTAAAATATATGTTTTTTTTACCTTAGGGTGCCTGAAAATGTAGTGTCGCGAATAATTAATTGCCGCTACAGTTTAGGATTTTATCATTATTTGTTAAGCCACAAAATATTCTACTTATCTGGCCATAGTTGTGCATGGGTATGAGCAGAATTATTTAGGACGCGAGTGTCCTCGGACTGCTCTAGCTAGGCTTTTCCCACCGTTTCACATTCTACACATATATAAGCAAGTGTGCCAGTATATGTGTTAGCCAGTATTTATTTTTCCGTCTACACGGTGTCTGCAGCTTCTGAGACGCTTCCATGAATCAACATACAAACAAATTACAGCACTCGACAAACCCAAACAAAGGCAGGGACCGTGCCTGCAAATTTTTAGCATCTGCGAGAAATAGTTACATATTTGTGTTCGGGAGCCAACAAACAATGAAATGTAGGCTAAGAATTTAATGCACATTTTTGTGTCATTTTTTTTGGAAATATATTTACATATATTTCGTTCACGGCTGATCAGGGTGTAATCTCTTATAGCACCGAAGCTGCACATGCTCCATTGCATTTCTGGGCAAGTCTAATAATCGCTTGAATGACTGACTTTACGTCAATAGGACAAATTCACTCAAGCATTTTCCAACTGCTGGACGCAGTGGTCTATATGCCGGCGATATTCTGGCCATATGGGATTAAAGTAATTGAGAGATCCAATCATAGCTGAAAGTCCTTTTCAAACCACTGTGCCATGGTCTGGCCTTAGAAAGAAGTTCGAATTGTAAATTTGGAGCTGTCAAGAATATTTGAAATGCTCTTAATGCCGACTAAGTCCCTCTACTCCGCTAGCCGTGCTTTTACTCCCACCCACGCGACTAGACATCAATCAACACCTTCCACACTTTGATTGACAGCGGCAGAACGGCAGCGTGGAAAATAAATCTGTCATTTGCATTTCAAGTTTCGTTTGAAATCAATATGAATATAGTACTTGAAAATCATTCTGGCTGCCGTTCCTGTTGTTGTTGCTATAATTATTATTATTATTATTATTGCTGGCAAAGTCAATTTGTCAAAAACACGCCCCCGCCACAGCCCACTACCCCCCCTGCCTGTCAAAGCTTTTCATTTCATTTCGATTCATTGCATTTTTCGTTCCCATATCTGTCACAGGAAAGAGTAACAAAATACATAAAAGGGAAAACCCTCAATGTTTTCTTTTCATTGGTTTGGACTGCAGCTTAAAAACAGATTTTACTCGCACCCTGTCCAAGTGATGCACATATGTGTGTACATAAATATAAGTGCGCTACTGTGTGTGATTTAAATGTATATATAAAAACCGCATATTTAATTAATATGAAATAAATGATCGGGAAATAAATTACGTTTTTGGGGCTGGGGACCAGACCTGAATGGGGTATGTCGGCAAAAATATTGTTTCACGATTTGGCTTTAATGTTAACGCAGGTCACTCACTCAGTGCCTTTTGTCCGGCTTTTCGCCAGACATTTGTTTACATCCACACAGAGGCATGTTTGTTGTGTTGTTTAAACGCTCTTGCGATTCTTTTATACCATATCTCCATGGCGGAGTCTAGCCGGTTAATTATTTTAAGCTTCTTCATTACAATGTCTGTTGGCCCTGAATGGAGGGAGCCGCGGCCATGGTAAGGTTATGCAGTTGGAGGGGATGGCATTGTTTCACTTGTATTATCCCAAATAATTAAGCGCATTATCTGTAGATGCGAGGATTCAATTATGATTGCAGTGTATAATTCTTTGCAATGAATTCGCTTCTACCCATATATGTCTGATTAAATGATGAAAAAATGCCTTTCAGAGAAATTTATTTAATTTGATTTTGGAAAGCAAGAACATTTATTGTTTTACTTTTTGAAGTTATTTAAAAACGTTTGTATAACACATAGGTGTATTAAAGGGTTTTTGTTTATAATTTTATATAAATAAAATTTGTAAAAAATTTTTTCTATATTTTCCCTCATTAAAAATGACTTAAGTGTGAGAAACAATTGCGCTGTCAAAGCACCATTGCTCTTTTGTAAAATTACAAACTTTTTCAAGCAAAGACGGCATTTCTTAGCATGTCTGGGACTTTGTGTCAATTTCAAGAAAAGGTTTATAATATATAAGAGGTCGGCACAGTTCACAACGCACAGACAGTTAAAATTTAAATGGATACATTATGTATATTTTTAGTTGTCATTGGCTTATTTTTGAGCGTAAGTAAAGATTAACAAATTTCTTCATAGTACTTAATTACTTAACTTAACTTAACTTACTTATTTACTTATTATAAATTCAGGCCAGCCTACCGATAAAGTATAATGAACGGAACTCAAGAGATAAAGTACCATCTGTCCAAAGGGATATTTCTACAAAGTCCTATGATAGTCTCCAGGCTCCTCAAGAACGCCTTGAAACTCTGGACGATACCGGTCAGGGTCCAACAGAGCCATCCAGCACGGTTGGCCTAGTGATGTTCCCAAAGTCCTTTAAAGTTGGAAATAACAAGCTGCATCCAATTTGGAAAAAGGACAGACTTAATCTATTTCCCAAAATTACAAAACATAATGAAACTGATGATCAAACTATAGGTGATACCAGTCGGCAGACCGAGATGACAGTACCAAAACTGAAGGTAAAGACTGATAAATTAGGAAACATTCTGTTCGAAAAGTGGGCTGTCACCCATGGAGATAATGAAAATCCGCAGAAGGTATATCACCGCGGCAGACCATCCATTCCAAAGTACCGCGATTATATTCCCTTTTATTATGATAATAAAAAAAAGGAATTGGTCTGCCAATTTAGGTCCACAGAGTACGTCAAGCCGGAAATAGTTAGATTTTTAAATATGCGTGTCTATGACAGAATACATCCCATTCGGATGGTATGGATGGAGCTTCGGGAACTTATATTTAAGGAGGGAAATTCACTGGAGTGTCACCAGCCAAGTCAGACAGTTTGGACAAATTACACAATGTGTGCATTATTAAGAAATATGCGAATGGAATACTTGATTCCCATGTACCCACTACGTCAAAGAGGATACTATTTCTATCGTAGCGATTAAGCTACATTTATGTGGTGAAACTTTTCGTTATGTGATAATTTACTGGTACCTTCTGGTCTTAAAAACTAAATATAGATTGGTGTGCTTATAATTAAAAGTTATATGTTTACCTTCCTTTCATATGCGAGGTTTGATTAGCTTGGCGTTAGTTCCAATTTTACATAAATTAAAGCCAGGAAGAGAGCCGCATAGTTGCAAAGCGGCAAATAGCTAGCTTCGCCGGGAAAACAAACAATAGACCGAAATATTTCTAATTATAAAAGGATGAAAACACCAAACGGACGTGACGCCTGAAACTTGTGGACAGGATCATAAGCCATCAACATGGCTAAGTCACTGCACATTTTTCATTCTTATGTTGGAGTGAAGGAATTAAAAAATAAAAACGGGCAATATCAAAATAATTTAATGCCTTTAAAACAGCGAAATGCCGTTAAACCCAACAAAGGAAATTGTTTTCGCCGAGCGGCTTTTCTTTCCTTTGGTGTCGTTGTCTGTTGTATTCCTGCTGTCGCCTGACAAATAAACATACATACATCCAGTGCAAAAACAGCAGAAACATTAAATTAAATACATAAATCATATTTTTGGGTGTTGTTCGTTGCCTACCGACAGGACGGCGAGGGGAAGTGTTATTATTGGGGGGGAGTGCTTTTGGTGTAAATGAACTTGTATGAAATTTGAAGGTGAAGTCTTCAGAAAAAAGACGAACAGGAAATAATGGAATAGTGCCAGCTAGCTGCACACATTGTTTATCTTTTCCTTTGGTGTTTTTTCCCTCGGGATTAACGAGAACAAAGTTCATGCTAAAATCAAACTAAATGTGACTTTTATTTATATTTACTTAATTTTACATGGCTAAAGAGTAACTCGTTAACCCATTTTCATTTCAATCAATATATTACGCACCAAAGGCATTAAAACCTTTCCGTTTTTTTAAATACCGTCTTTCCTTGCTAAAGTCGCAAAGGAATTAAATATGAGAGGGACTTTCTCAAGGAAAGGAATTATAGGTTATCCTGGGAAATCGAAGCTGCCGAGGCTAAGGCCAGAAGTGGTGCTCTAAATAAATTCACAAATCGGGTTAGCCCAAAGTTTCTGGCTGGGCGGCGGTTATGGGGGGCTGTTTGTCCTTTTCACTAGATATATATTTTTTTGTAATGAAAACAGGCTCCCTGAAAGGGTGTTAAAAGTGCCTACTCCCACACACTGAACCTTTGTCAGGTTAACTAAGCAGCTTGGCATAAATTTGTACTTGGCTTCCAAATATTTGCCTGGCATTTAATTTTGATGAGGAAATTTTTGTAACGCCTTCTGTTTTTCTCCGGTTATGGTTTCTCAGTTTTGTTGTCCCTTTTAATTGTTGCATATTTGATGTACACACCGTTGCTCATTACGGGCCGCGTTTTACGGCATTTTCACGACGCCACCGCCCATCAAATTTTCCTACAGCTTCCGTTGCATATTTTAGTTAAGTTTTTGGTTGTTTAATGCCCGGGTTTTCAGTTCCCCCTTTGTCGGTATCTTGTATTTTACTGGCTTGCTGTTTTGTTTATCATTTTTTGTTAACAATTTCCATTAGAGCGGTCCGCAGCTACACATAATTTCTGTGTGCAGTGCTTTAAAAATTGCATAAAATAAATAAGCACCGAAAAACCTGCAATAATAATAAAAATAATCATTTGCGTTGCCAACGCAATGACCAAGGCTACATCGAGGGTCGCAGTCGTACTCGCAGTCGCATTCCCATTACTTTTCCCGCTGCCTTGCGCTTTTCTGCTTCATTTTAAACGATGATACTTAAATTTCCATTAAAGCACTTGCCGCAGCCATCAATAAACGTGGTCGTTTGAGGGGAAACGGTCTGCATAGTTTTTTTTATTTTTTATTTGTACTTTTCAACCAAAGTCAAGCATACTCTGCGGTTGCCAGCCTCATTTCCCTTGCCCATTTTCCAATCCCACTCCCGTCGTAGCCATGGAAAAAGTCCGGGTCCAAATATTTACAATGCACAACTTTCGCAAGTATATATGGTATGTTTAATAAATGTGGATTGGCCAGAGATGGACAAATTATTGTGGAAACCATGATCGAGAAATTCTTTAATTTAGTTTAGGAACCAGTAGTAACTGTCAATAAAATGCTAGATTTTTTTTTAGCAAGCTTGGGACTATGTGCCAACCTTAGGATAGCATCAACATATCAATTTTTTGAGCAGCTCACGTACATGACAGTTAACAACTAAATAGAAAAAATTGTATACTAGTTATTTTCACTGGATTCTTTTTTTTTGAGCTTAAGTAACGTTGAGTAATTTGTTAATTGTAGAATTTATTTGCAAATATTTTATTTTGTTGGTTCAGTCCTTTTCGATAAAGAACCATGAAAGAAACTCAAAGGAATAAGCACCATTTACCCAAAGGAATCCTCAAGTAAACTTCTCCATTGCCAAGGATTCGCACGGGTTGGCGATGTTTTCGATGCCAAATGCAGATGCAGATGAAAATACGGCATTTTTAAAAAGGGTATTTTTCCCAAAATTCTAAAGCACAATGTTGAACCAGGTTCCTTCTTATGACACAATTGTGGTACTTGTACCGATTTGTCATATTTTATGATATGATATTGTATACAATACCTCTCTTGATCGATAAGTGCGATGATCCAATTATTGTATAGGCCTCTCAATGTGTATGCATTCATTGCCACATATTTTCATTACTGGTTTCTGTGTGTGAGCTATGTACATACATATGTGTATGTATTTCCATGTGTATAGTATTTTTTTTTCGCCCAGTTTTCCCCATTTAAGCAGCTGGCCAGGCCAGGCCGCAAATATTTGCACTTTAAAATGAATTTCACGCAAAGGCGTCGACCTGCTACCGATTTTCCTGCCGGCTTCAAAAAGGATGTTGTTTTCTTCTTGTTGTTGTTATTGTTGTTTACCGCAGCCGACGAGAAGTCGCAACCTGCGGCAAGAACGGCGAACGAGAATCATCCACGCATTCGGCTGGCGTTCAATCCGATCCATGGCAAAATAATTATATAATGTTGCCAGCTGAAAATATATTTATGAGCCAAAAGGAGCCACTGTGGCCACTGGGGCCACTTGGAATTTTATTGTTTACTCTCTAATTTCCAGATACGTGGGCCCCAGGGCCAAGGGTAAAAGATAATGATAACTCTTGGCCTATCGTGGCAGGCTTAATAATAATGATAATATGTCATAAGGCAATTATTCAGTTGCAAAAGTTGGCTGAAGGGCAGCCCAAGAATCGCATAAAGCATAAATAAATATCCTGCAGTTATTTGGAGTGTGTGTTGACAGCAAAATTGATTGCAATTAATGGGGATACTAGGCGATACAGCATACTCCACAGTCCACACTCCACACAGTCCATACTATGTATGCATGCTTCCAGCTTCAGCTCCAACTCCAGCTCCAACTCCAGCTCAAGCCCCAGTTGCAGTTCCAGCACCATCTCCACCTTGCCTGAAGTGCAACAGTTTGCGCCTGAGTGCCTCCGCTCAAAAGATGATGACGGACAAAGCAAACAGCTATAGAATTTGAACTGAAACAGAAACTCAGCCATTCCGTCCAAGACAGGTCCCAGTGAAGTGAAGTCGAGTCAAGACGTCTTGAGATGCCATTGCATAGCTTATCAATTAGGCAAATTAGTTGTTTATGCTTGAAACGCACATCTGCGGCTAAGTATGCCACGGCTCTGAAATATTAACTAAGTTGTTTAAATACAGACAACTGGACCTAAAGACGCTAGGGAAACATTTGAAAATCAATTAGGGCCTGATCCAGGGACACCCGGGACAACAGCACAGAAAAAAAATTACTTTAGTCAAATCGAAAGTGGCAATTGAGAAAGTTGAAAGCAGCTCAAAATCATGACATGCTGGTGTAAAAACTATTGACCAGTTCTAATTTTTACAAAAAATGGCAATATATGTTTGGCAATATGCCACATTAGGTCAGAACTTATCACAGATACAGAAAATTATAATTTGTTTGTTCACTTTTTTGAAATGTTTTGCAGATAAGAAATATTGAAAAATAAATGTATAAAGTACTTAAATAATATATTTTATAGTTTTTTCCGGCAATACAAAATAATATTTAATTTAAAACTCACAGAATTTTTATATTTTGTTAAGAAATAAACACTAATATCGGTGACTCTTGCATTTCTCTGTGTGCAGCAAAGCCAATTTGGCTGTGTCAATAGAAGGAAAGGACATAAAAGAATTCCTTTGCCTTTGCCTCTGCCAGCCCCCAGGGACTCCACTCGGAACTGGGACTACGACCCGGCAAGCATGTAAATATTCAAATCAAAAGCGCAATTGAATGTGCGAGTAAATGTCATCGTATCTTGCATTCAAATCTTTGATTGCCAGCCATTCAGGACGTCAGGTTTATTGCACTACACTTGGCACTCAGCCAAACGAGTGGCGAAGAATCGAGTCGTCGGGCAATCCGATCCCATTCACCTGCTGCTTTTCCAGTTCTCCGGCTCTCTCTGGCTTACCAGTTCCGATGCCACCCAGACACTGTGCCGGGAATTGACACAGAATAGCTGCCAAATGCCAAATGCCAAAGCACAAAGCGAAATAAGGAAGTGTTTAAATAAAAATGCGAAGGACGAGGAGAAGAAGAATTAGGACTGTATGCCGGGGCAGATCTCGCGGGTATATATATATAGTGTATGTTATGTGCAGCGACCACATTGTGGCCATGTAGGGTAGTAGTGGTTGTTGCAACAGGAAGTTGGCACAAACAGTATGGAGTGGCATTGATCTTAGCATTGGACATGGCTGAATGCTAAATGCTAAACACTGAATGCCGAAGCCCAACCGAGACTGAGGTGGAGGTTGAGGCTGAATCGCCTGCAGGTCAGTCATACTTAATTCCAAGTGGGTTTCGAGTTGCCAACTTGATATTGAATCTCGGTAGGGCTTTAGCTTCGAGTGGAGGCTAGTTCGTTGAACCACGACGAGCCTCGAGTGAAGGGTCGGCTCTCGTTCGAGTATTTAATGGGGCACTGGGATTAAGCCCCAAGTGCTGAAACGGGGATTCACCGAAGACATAATTGGGCTTTCCACAGATTATTTATATACTGAAGCAGAGAAATTACTCTTTATTAACTTATAAAATGGATTATTCACTTTGAATTTAATCAAAACGAGAAAATAAACATCGCAAACTAAGTAGTCACAGTTTTAGTGTGGAAATCTTCCTTGTGTTGACTTTAAATACCCTCTCGTCTTCGCCTTTTGATCGGGGCAATCATTGGCCTTGCTATGTTTGCTCAATCAATTAGCACCACATTGCGTATGAATGATTTAGTGCTGGGCTTTATTTATGGCGGCTAAAGGTTCGTTAATCGATGATGCTTTCGCTTGTATTTATGGCCGTGTTTGCGCCGCAGTTGCCGTTGGAGGAAGTGACTTGCAATAGCTAATAAATATTTGTGCAACGTTGCGTATGACTAATGTGCAATGCAGTCAGCATGCGTGTGTGTGTGTGTTTGGGCATAAATTAAATGCCAATGAATGCAAATAGCAAACCAACCGATGATGGTTGTTTGAATTGCGTTTAAATTCATTAAAATTTAATACGTTTTGAAAATTAATTAAAAAGCCACTCAAAGTGTCAGCCTGCTTTTGCCCCGGGCCGTTGATTTGTCCATTCGATTATGGTCAGTTAGGCAAAAAGGGCAATTAAAACCTGAACTGGCCACGCCAATGGCAATTAAAAGTGCATAATAATTACAATATTTTTTGTTGTATATTTTTTTGTAAAATTTTTGTAGGGGAAAAAGTAGAGATTATGAAACGTGAGCCACAAAAGGTTGCCGGGTACTTTTCATTTTCATTGCACATGCCATGGGGAAATTAAAAGGCAACTTCAGACTGGTGGCGTGGTCACAACAAGACGGCGGCAGGCTGTTGTCTAAAAGTATCTTCCTTGGATTCCCGGATCCCTGTTTTCAGAATCCAGAGACCAGGGAGCTTGTATGTGTAGTTAAACACGTACCCAGCGAGATGACTTTACCGGCATTGGCATTAAGTCGTCCGCTGGAGTGCCAGCGGATATGTGTGTGTGTGCCTGCGTTCGTGTCTTTGCCGTTCCACTCGAGGAGGTGTCTTTAAATGCGACAAAATCTTTATGGAGTCTATGTGGCAGCATCTTCTTGGAGCATCTTTGGTGTTGGCTTATGGCAGTGTGTGCTCAGCATCTCCGGCGTATCTGTGATGCGTAACGCTGCCTGGATGCTTTTAAAGTCGCGTAAAAGTGGGTTTTTGGACTTTACATTGCATTATGCCGATCGAAAATGTTGGCAGCTCAGATGTGTATTTATATACTGAAGAAAACTGAGGAACTTTATTGGTAATATTATATCTTTCAAGTTTTATAAATAAATACATTTACATTTACATTAAAATTTCTTTATTAATTCGGAGTTTCTAACTTTGCAGAGCATTACACATTCTGTGAAAGAAAAGGCTGCTTTGGCCCAGAGCTTTTCTGTATGCATTTATACATTTATGCTAATCGCGTTGGTGCGTCGTAATGCCGCTACTTTAAGCCTTTTGGCTTTTAAAGTCCGCAACGCAGCTGCCGATCCCAATCCCAGTCCCAATCTCAATTCCCATTCCTATTCCAGTCCCAGTCACAGTCCCCAATCTCAATCCCTGCCTTATGTTACATTTGGGAAGCAGGATGGAGAACCGAGGAGTTGAGCTGAAAGCCCACCAATGTATGTCTGCGGTGCATTTTCTCAGCATCCTTTCATAACACCAGGCACTGAGACTCGGCTGCTGGCTTAGCTTCCTTGTCGGCGGCTCTTACAATGCGCTTTGTGTTCGACTTGTTTGAAAAACTATTTTACATTTAAGCGCGAAATTCCACACTATGAATGAATTTTTCATGAGCCCGCGGACAGGGGCACTTGACTCGTCCTCGTCCTGGTATCGGTCCTCCCTACAGTCCCTACATCATTATCATCATCAGTTTTGGCCTTCTGGGAGCTGTTCCAGTCCAGCTCCAGTCCGAATCTGAGCTCGAGCCCTTTGGGCAGCTGCCTGGCATTTTAATTGAATTGATTAGTTCAATGGTCGGGTGTGATGTTGATGTTTGTACTCCCATTCCCCCCGCTGGGTTGGCTTCACTTTAGCCTGGCTTAGTGCAGTTTGGGCACGTAGAAATAATAATGATTTGCCTAAAGTCTAAAGTTAGACAGAGCAGGGCTTAGAGAGGATAAAAACATTATAGAGCTTTTATTAATTTTCTATTGGTATTGAAAATTTGATATCAAAGTTTGCTATATTAGCAATTAGCATCTACATATATGTCATTTATATTTCTACATTGTAAGCGATATATGTATTTACATATATTGATTATCAAATTTCTCTTCTCTAATATGTATATATCGCTCGCTCCAGAATTCAACTCCTTTGGATTCGATTCACAGTCGGAGCCCCAAGCTAAAATGTGTTTTATCTGCTGCAATTTAACCCAAATTCCGAGGCTTGGAAATTGCATTTGGAGCAACGCGTTTAGGTTGCCAAACTGCAGCCAACAATGCGGGCGTGTCCAGGTAAAGAAAGGCCAAGAATGGCAGGGAACAGGGTTCAGAAAAAAAAATAGAGAAGCCCCCGAAGCCGGAGACCACCACCACAAGCTAAGACCGGGACCAAGACCAAGTCCCAGTCTAAGTCTCAGTCCAAATAAGCTCGAGGCGCAACTATGTAAATTGTTTGTAATTTGGTTCTGGTTTCCATTTTGGCCCCGGCCCTTTCAGAGCATTCTTTGGCCAAAAAAGACCGACCCGTAAGTGCTTTTGGCATTCTAACAAAATGATTATTGATCACTTAATAAGAATTTTTCATACAATGGCGCCACAGAGAAAGAGACCCCGGCAAATCTGGTCTTTGTCTGTACCAAGGACCTTGGCTCCCTCCCGCTACAAAGGCACTTTTAATGAGCTGCCCACGCAACGGTGCACTTTAATGCAAAATAAATAAAGCTGGCAAATTGACAGGAGGGCCTGGAATCGAGTTGGGGACATGTCAAAGCGAAAGTATCCATTACTCGCCTGCCAGTTCCGAGTTGCAATTTCGTAAATACACAATAAGAAATTGTATAAAAACTATGAAGGTGTATTTCGGAAAAGAAATTGTATAAAAACTATGAAGGGGTATTTCTGAAAAGATAGTGTACAAAAACTGTAGTAGCTCAACTTTAATTCTAATAAAACCCCTCTTGTTAAGATAACAAGAAATTATTTTGTATATCAATAAAGTTTTATTGTATTTTTTATACCTAATTCATGTCTCAATTTCGGTGCTGTTTTTGTCAAGTGCTTCATCGTGAAGGGCAGCAGTTTGATTCAATTCAACGAATGAATTCAATCGTCGTAATTTCACCCATACCTCCAGCGATAAGGGAACAAGATGTTGGGAACGGGAACGCTCTGCTTGATGCTTGTGCTTGTGCAACCGAGAACAGCGACTCGAATGTCTCGAATGGAGATACTCGTACATCTTGTCCTGGTTTTTTTCTGCGTGCCCATAATGATGCCGATGAAATGTCATGGCAATTGAAGGCAGTCTCAGTCTCAGTCCCAGCCTCAGCCTCAGTCTCAGCCTTCAGCTCGATAAGATATTCTATATTCAAAGATAGATACATGGATGGGGAACATAGTTCCGAACTGACAAAAGATGCGGCTCCAGTGGCGCTGCCGCTGACAACTTGAGACGAGATAATTTGCTACTTGAATGCAGAGATACATCGATGATGCGAAATCAAAGCAAATTTGAGCAGTTGAGAGCTCAGGGGCTCTGTAGCTATGTAGCTCGGCAGCTCCGGCAGCAGTGAATCATGCGGATATTTGGGCTTGCCTGGGCCCAATATTTGGCTCGGCCAAATCATCGATAGCTGGGCAAATTAATTAACGAATTGCCAATTCAATTTCAATTATAATTGAAATCACTTTGCCCAGAAGTCGTGACTGTTGCCGAATCGACTTCTTTTATTTGGAGATTTATCACTTTAAGCAGTTTATGGCCTCTTTGAGAGCTGTTACCTTCGATTTATGATTTTCATTCTGTCAAATCAAAGAACATATTTCAGAGGAAACTCAGCGGGTGGCAGTGATGAATTTAGCCGCAGCGAGAGTGATTTCACAGCTGGAGTTTTCCGCTTTCCGCTTAATGCGAAAAGTTAATTGCTTTCGCAGAGCGCAGCCATGTTGAGAGCAAGAACTTTAAGCGAAAAGATTTTTCCGTTTCGACAAGAGTGACCCATTTATGGTCCACTTCCACTTGCAGCCGCCACTTCCAATCAAAAGTGAAAGAACTTACCTTCAAATGCACAGAGATAGACATCTCGTTGCAGTCGCCGTATTTGCTCGAACTGGAAAGTATCTCATGGCTCCGTTCTGGGCCTCTTTCTCCCTCCGTTCGCCGTGGAGATTGTCATTCTGCGATAAGCCGTCGCCTGCGGGCCCAATCTAAATGAAATCCAGATACATTTGTGGCCGCTGCGACCCAGTTTTTCATTCATGTAACGAAAGCAAAAACTATAGACAACTTGTGCAAATTGACTCATAGGCAAATTTTACTTTCGTGGGCCTTTTCTCTTTATCTGACTCGCTTTGTTTTGCTTTTTATCGTTTGCCATTGAAATGGCCATATTTCAATTGAGGCTCATAAATTTTTACAGCCTGACATTTTGTTTATTTACCTAAGCATTCGGGTGTGTCTATTTTTAAATGGCCTGACTAACTTACCAACTGACTTTCGCACCCCGTCACTGCAGTTACTAGGGCAGCGAGAGGGGGAGACAATGTCCACTCAACCCGAGAGGTTGGCAATTAAACGACATTTGCCAGACGCCAAGACAAACAATGACAATTACATTTACAATTGCTAAAAATGTAATAAATATCCAGACAGTGTTTGCATTTGTTTCGTAAATTCTAACGGGGGGAGTCTGGAAAAGTTGGCAACGGGCAACGCCCTCCAGAACGCTATTAATTTCCGCGCTCGGAAAATTTTTATAGTCGTGGAAAGTAAAGTTTATTATACTCTCAGCAAAACTCCAATGGAAGTTCTGACAGCGGGCGTGTCGCGTTCGCAATTTCGCATTGAAATTAACATTTGATTACAGCTCAATTCCGAGCCATTCATTGCCGATAATTAATCAGTATAGTAACGATATGCAACTTAAATGGAATTTGTTTATCAATATTTTAATTAGGCTTTGACAGCGGCAAGTGCTCATCAAGATAATTCACATTATATTGTATATATTATTCAACAAATTCGAATTTATCCAAATGCCTTTTTAATGTGACGGGTATTTTGATAAATTAACATGAATCGATTCACGGCCATTAAGCGTATTTTAATTATTCCTGTTTTTCCGCGACAATAGTTTATTTATTTTGTAAGGCGAAAGTAATAATTTGGAGATAGCTTTCAATGGGTAGTTTGAATTTAAAACAATTTATAAAGGTTTTAGTTGGCTTCTGATAGTAAAATAATATTAGGAGTAATAGAGCTTATTTGATAAATAAATTTCTGAATTTTTACTGAATTAGATATTTAAATATTCCTGAAAATTGTTTTTATAAGTGTAATCGAATGTTTGTAACGCAATTTTTAGATGCAATTCCAAAAAATGTTCATTAAATATTCATAAATAGTTTGTATTATTCATTTTATTAAATAAACTATATTTTCCCAACTTATTAACAGTGGTTACTGACTTACTCTTGACATAACAATAATTTATTAAAGTAATAAACAACAATATCATGTGTATTACATATCAAATCTCCTACCCAAAACCTTTAGGCCCCCCCAATCAATCACCTTCAGAGTTCCACGTGCTAAAAAAAACCAAAGAAAATACCAATTAATTAATGTTCCGATAGCTGCTATCTGCTCTATTGTTGATTGATTGTTGAATATTTTACCCTATAGCGAGAATGCCTGCTAATTGGAAGCATTTTCCTCAGCGAGGTTGCAACCGAAAATGAAATACATTTTGAGCGCAGCAATTTATATTGAAAATTCCACATGAAATTTCTGCTCCAAAAAGTGCGCAGGGCGGCAAGAAAATGGAAAGAAAAGAAATCAGTTGCCGAGTAAAGAGCAAACATGCGGAGCATGTACATCCATCCATTCCTCTCCATCTCTAAATTTTATCCATTGCATGAATATATACATGTGTGCTTCTATATATATATATTTTGGAGAAGAGTTCTGCCGCATCCATTTGGAGCAGCTTGGCTGGGCTCCTTTGGGAGCAACTGGGTTGAAAATGACACACCATGAAATTACATTTATGCCGGCAGTGCAAATACTTACAGTTATGAACCGGAGAGCCGGAGGGGCTTCTTGCCACGAGACTGTATCAAATACACTTGAAACTCTGTTGCCGGGCGTCTCAATGGGTCTATGAGTCTGTGAATCGAGGCTTCTCCCAGTCAAATGTCACTCTTGCCACTTTTGCTGCAATTGCAGAATGCCGAGTGCTGAATGCAGAAATGTGTGGCAAATATTTACACAGTTGCCGCTACTCGCTGCTCGGGTGGCAGGCACATTGCTCATTCGCCACGTAGGACTATTTGATTAAATTAGTAGAGTGTAGTGGCGGAATGCTTGGCATGTCCATGTCCATAAATGGCGCCTGCCATGTTAATAATTAAGTTGACAAATTGCTTCCTGCGGGACTCGCATCCACCTCCTGCAGAAGTAATGCAAATATTTTGCTGGCCCGGCAAATAACTGTGTCAACTTCTTGCTGTCTGCAATGCAGAAGCAGATACAGAAGTTGGCTTAATTAAAAGCGGACTGCAAGCGAAATTCTATCAAATGGCAAATTGCTTCCGTTCGTAAGTAACCCGAGAGCCCGCCAGTCAGTCAGTCAGTCAGCCGCACTCTGGCCAAAATAAACAATACGAGAACGGCTAAAAAAGGTTGGGAAAATTGCGGCAGATATAAGCTTGCAACACCTCATTTAAGCGCTTTGTGTTGCACACATTTTTTCGGTATTAAATTACAATTTGGCACGGCTTGTTTGTTGTTCCAGCAGCGGCAGTGGCTGCCAAAGCAAAAATAACACCGGCAAACCAAGGCAAACAATCAGAGAGAGAGAGAGAGAGAATCGGCGGAAAGATGGGGGACGGACAGCCGATCCCTGAAACTGAAACACAATGCCAGCTAAATAAACAAACAGATGCAATAAACGAGTGCGATTCGGTGCAGGATTACGGGTGGCAGGGGCAGGAGCTCGGCAGACAGACAGTCAGAGCCCGTGTCATGGACAATGGCAGGGCCCAACCCAATGTCAACGGCGCTGCGAAGTACGTTTTAATCGCCAGCGATTGACAAAAGAAACTGATGTAATCAATTAACTTCCTGCCGAGTCACACACTTATTTTCCTTCACCCTTCTGAACAGCCAGCTTTAATTAAACCTTATACATCATCTTCTAAAGTTATATACATTTTATATGAGTCAAAATTGTAGTTCATATTTGTATTAATATTCTTAGAATTTGTTTCTTTAAGCCTAAGTAATAATATTTAAGATATAAATGAACATTTTAAATAGGTTAATGCCATTTTTTAAGGTTTTTATGTGCCTGAAACGTTGCTGTACAATGAGTTTTTAGTGACTTAAAGAAAATTTATTAATCGCTGATGAATTATGATCATTAAATATAGAGTATAATATCCTCTTTAAATATGAATTTTACCTCAAATGGCAAAAGAAAAAAGACACCTTTCGATGGCCAACACATCTTAAATTTCTGTAATGAAGCGAAATGCAATTAAAAGTAATTGCGTATCGATGGCAATTCGCTTTTGAATGAGGCAGACAGGACGCCCAGCAATAAATCTTGTGTGGAATTTAATGGATTCTTTAAGATTGCCTCAATAAAAATTCGGCAAAAGAAAAGGTTTAAAAAATTATGAGCGTTGAGTGGGAGTGGGAATGGGAATGGTAATCGGACTGGCCAAACATTGGCCAGACTATGGAACTGTTATTCCCGTCCTCAGCAGCTTCGTTTAAAGCGGTAAACCCGCATCATGACCAGAATTCTTAGCGCAAAAAATAAGGAAAATGCAAATTTTGAACGGCAGTGAATTTTTCTTTTGTTTTCGCTGCACTGCAACTTCCGCATTGTTGACCATGAATAAAAATTTAAGTTCTTATTGTTGGGGACACAAGGCACGTGGGCTGGATAGAAACCCAAGAGAGTCAGAAAAAAAGAAAACAATAAAAAAAAAACACAAAGAAAATGGAGGAAAAACAAACACAATCTGGCCATGTTCGCCCACAACGCCCACGAAAAAGAACTTGCGCTTCATTGATTTCGCGGGGAAGTGCTCTCCCGGGGTCAAGTGAAGCGAGCTCCGATTCCTGCCCAGACTTTCTAAATCCAGAACGCCATTAATCTAGCAAGTGTCCGGCAGTATGACTAAATTAATTTTTGTTCTGGTAGCCGCCGAACACTGGCAGCACAACTTGTACTCCTCCGGTCGTGATTTATAGAGCACTCATTTAGAAAGTTGCTCAACAAGCGGCCACAGAGCGGCTCAGTGCCTCTAGATCCAGCCTGCCTGTTGCACATTGTTTGGCCAGAACAGTTCCTTGTTACAGTTTTGTCGTGCCTGCCTCAGTTGTAGCGCATCCACGGTGAGAAATCGTTTGGTAAGTATTTATTAAAAATGGAAATGAATCTTAAAGTTTCACAACTATTTGCAAGTTTAAGATTCAAAAGTCAAATTGAATTGAGACATATCTTATATCAATTTTCAACTCATAGCTATCCAGCTAATAATGAAAAGCAATCAGTTCTAGTTTTGTTCAATAGTTTTCCCCAGTGTCTGGGCCGTGGTGTTGCTTTTCCTGGTTGTGCCTTGGGCTTGTTCACTTTGAGTTTAATGAATGACATTTGCTGCTGCGGCGGAGTTTGATTGAGTTGTTTTTGACCAGCCATGATGGCCAATTGGCGGTGGACGATGGCCAATGGCCCGATGGTCGATGCCCGATCCACGATAGGCGATTGCAACTGTCAACTGGTTAATTGGAAATCACATTCAACGATCGGTCCTCTCAAAGGCCCGGGAAGGGGAACGCCAATTAATGGGCCACAACCTGGCAGGTTCTTCATTCATAAATTCGTGTGCGAAAATCTTGATTTATACGAGGGCCAACAACTGGGCATTATCAGTCGCCATAAATTATGTGATGCGCTTAAGCGTTTTATCGCCGTTTAAAGAGAGCGCCTTCCATGGCGGTGTTTATGACAATATTTTGGCAGGGACAATATTTTTTATACTTTCGTATATAGATGGATGTACTTAGCCCCCCTCTAACATATTGGCAACTGGCCAAGCAGCAGTGGCTGGAAAATATTTTCGTATTTTATGAAGCTCTTTGGCTAAAAGCGTGTTTTTATGGCTTTGTTGACGCTTCACCCAAAGCCTCAACATTTTAAGGGTCAGTCGTCGAGGGGGAAGCATGTGTCGAGCTTCATCAGCATTACAAGCCGGAGTTGCCATAAATGTTGTCACTTTATATGGGATCTTATTCGGTGCATCATAAGCTGCAACGGGGCTATCATATATGGCATTCGTTTTGGTAGAAGTGCACACATGTCCAGTCCCTGTCACGTCTTGGTCATTGTAATACTCTACATTTTTCAGCTCTCGGTTGCTATTTTTAGTGTGCTGAAAATTCGCTTTCATCACCACTTTCAGGGCGAAAAAAACATTAAATCAACAGAAAAGCTTAATTAATTGTTGTTAGTCCCTTTAACCGTTGTAAGCCCTCGACTAAAGCAAATAAATTGAGTTTTGAGCCACTCGCCGAGTGGGAGACAAAGTATTGCCATGTCCTGACCGACTGCAGGGGCATTGATGTGGCTTTAAGTGTCAGCAATCATAATGAAATATTGGCTCAACAGACAAAGAGAGACAGATAGAGAGGAGGAGGAGGAAGAGAGTGTGAGGTAACCAGAGGTGGCGGCGTGCTTTGTGTTCCGTCACAAAGGCAGGACGGCCGTCAACAGGATACGCCTGGAATATGGCCAGGATATGGCGAAAGCCCCACTCAAAGGCTCAAAGCAAACAGCGGCAAGAATTCGTTTCATCAACCCGATGCGCCAGATCCGAACCAGGAGCAAAAACTATGCACGCAATTCGTGATAAGTGTCAGAAGTGTGGAAATTGAAATGCTCCAAAGGATGCAATAGTCCCGTCGTCCGCCGTTGTATCTGGGCCGTGGCTACCGGTATCTGCACACAAACGTAACACCATTTGATATGCCTTTTGTGTGTGTGTATACTCTGTCACTGGACCAGTTAACAATGGCGTGGCCAATAACCATATCGCCAACCCCCCAAAGTGGCAATGAAGCAATGTGTGCAGTGCCAGTGTATCCTGTCGAAACCCTGCTATCATCATCAGAGATGTAAACCGTATTGAAAAAGAAGAAAAATAAGCTTTTTTGAATTTAAATAATACATAAAATTTATGAATTTTCACCCTCTTTTCACTCTAAGTTAAATTTTTTATGGGGGATCACTATTTACTAAGAATTTTTTAATAGGATAATTATAATACAGAACTCCCTAGAGAGAGAGAAAGAGCAAAATGGGCATTTATTTGCCCTTAAAAATAAACGATTTGTCCAAAAATTGGCAGCACCTTACCATCAACAGTCAAGAGTCTGAGTTTGTATTGTCATTTGTGGCACGTTTGCACGCTGATTTGTTGTTACTTTCAAATTGGATAATTGCTAAATTCTTGCTTATTTTATTGTAATGGCCGGGACGATAAATGTAATAGCAGTCATTAGGAGCTGCAACAGCAGCAACAGTCGAAGCAGCGGCAGCCCAAGCACCAACAGCTTCCGTGCTACGTACGAGCTGCAAACGAGTTGGCCAAAACGGGCTCCCATGTCTTGGCCGGGTACTGGGGGTATTATATTGGTCTTGCACTTGGGCCAAGTCTGAGGTCTGAGGTTTGCTTTGCATGCTGCCACTCATTAATATTGCGCCCCTGGGGCGAGCAACCAAATTGCAGTTACGTGTGGATGTTGCTGCTGTTGCTGCTGCTGCTGCTGCTGCATGTTGCCCATGTTGATGCACCGCAGCAACTCCTGTTGTCGTCGTCATCGGCATGATGCAAGTGCTCTTTTATGGCTTCGATTGCAATCTGCTGCGAAATTGAAATTGAATTCAATTGGCAGGGCATCGCACCGATCGAACCGAAGTGTGATTGATAAACTGCTTGCCGGCCATTGACACAGTTGCCATAAGCAATAAACAATTCGACATTGAATTCTTGTCACTCGCCTAAGCGGGTGTTAGGCAGCTGATTGATGGACTGACTGATTGATGGCTTGCGGTATTTATGGCCAACCACAGAGGCGACAAGTCCACGCCCCTGAGAGTCAGCTGGCCATAAAATTGCGTTATTAACTTAAAAGGTTTTAGGTTCTTGGTACTGGGTTCCAGGTTTCTGGCTCTCAGGTTTCTGGCTCTCAGGTTTCCTTTCCTGTCCGTCTAAAAGACAGCAAACTTTGCAGCCACAAACAAACACGGGCCAGAGATAAAAGTGCAGGCTTATTGAAAAAGTTTCGCGACAACTTGCACTGAATGGCAGACAAGTGTAAGACAAACTTTGCCGCAAAAGCGACAGTTTCGCGTTGGCCTCTTTGCAAGTCATGTGCCTAGGAGCCTGGCATGTTTACCAGGCGAAAAGGATATTACCTATTCCAAAAGATATTTTTACAGAATATATTTTCTTAAGATATCAACATATAACTTAATATTTAAACGCTTTTCTAAGGCATTAAATGTTTGAATTTAGTTTATATTACCTACTCATTACTTCTAAATTGTATGACCTTAAATATCCTTTGATAACCCCCTCCCAAAGCACACCTTTCGGTGGCCAAATAAGCCATTTTGTAGGGAATTCCTGTTTCGTGTTTCTTACCAAGATATGCTCCCTTTGAAGTTCATCACTCAAGCTGAACTTTGGAGACAAGTGGCACGCCTCGTCGCAGCAGCAGCGAGTCTGGCATTTCAATTTCACTGAATTTCGGCGAAATAAATGTCCCCTCGACTGGGCTCCATTAAACAAATGTTGGAGAGGGCGTCGAGGGCTGAAGTGTGGTAGCGAGGCACCGGGTCGCATGATTAATTTTAGAGCTTTGTAGTGATTACAAGGCGGCGTTCCACTTAATTCGGTGCGAGCATCATTAATGACTCGGGGCCTGGGCCTGCTCCAGTTTCGTTTCGCCTTGCGCCTGGCTTTTGTGCCGCTGCTCTAATGAAATTATTTAGCACAGAGCCCAGGCACTGCCGCCTCATTACGCAGTTCTCTGGCTCAATTGAAACTCTTGCCACCAGTCATCACATAACATCACATCACATCACATAGCATCGCATAATATCACATCAGCCATCAGGCAAACGGCATCGCAGTGTTCCAAGCCACCCACTTGGCGGCACTTGACTTCCGCTTGAGTTGAAATGCAGCCTGTGAATGCAGCCAAAGAAATAGGTGCACTTGAAAAAAATTGATTTAATTCGATTGAGAAGCTTGTGTACAGCATATAAATTATTGAATTAACAGGCGAAAAATATGAATAATCAAAAAGTTATATCGTTAAAATATGTTATTCGCCATTTGGAAACTATTTAATTTCGTTAAAGTAACATATTATTAATAGGTATTTAGATGTTTTAACCTCCTTAGCTAAATTTTCGCTTAGTGTGCACAAACACTTGGCAGATCCTCACATCCACATGAGCACCACTTAATTCGCTTGATTTGCTTGAAATGCTCCCAGAGATGTCTTACTGTCGGAAGCTGGTGGGAGGAGATAAGGTGCCAAGTCCCCTGCCGGCGCTTCGTTTCATTTGATAAATTCATTATATATATATATATATATATGTATACTTTTTTTTCGGTCAGGTTTTATTTATGCCCACATATATCTGCCCGAATCCGGGTGTTTCGCCTTTTTTCTCCCTTTCCTTCCCTGCCAGTCTTGACAACTGTTGCCATTAACAACATCGCAGTGAAATCGAGAATGTACCACGTACCACGTGCCACATGCCACGTGCTCCAAGCTCCACGCTCCACGCTCCTAATGCGTCTCCATGGCCTCGTTGGGTGTGTGTTTTCCTTTGGTTTGACAAAGTTTTTGGCCATTTACGAGTGTATATATATTCATGGGCTGCTGGCTGAGGGTCGGAGTGGGACTGGGAAGAGCAGCCGCCGTTGTCTGGGTAAATCAAATGAGATCCGCCTGAGATACATTTAAATGCCGGGCCCAAATATTACTGCTCCGAAATTCAAACAGAAACCGAAAAGTGCGAGCCTGGCAGACAAAAAAGTTTCGATTCGGCCCCAGTGCAAACAAACAATGCTCTCGACAGACTAATTATTTTAGCTGCCGCTGCCAGAGTCCGACTGGATCGCGGGATGAAGACACAAACTAATCAAAATATTTTCGCAACTTTCCATTATGAAGTGAAAAGTTGACGGCGCTGGCATCTTCGTCGTCAGGCAGGCAGAGGCAGAGGCAGACATTGCTCTTGTCTGGGTTTGCATTTGCATTTGCATGAACAATGAAAGGCAAATATTTTGCTGCTATTGACATTCATCTGGAGGGTTCCGACTTGATGTCTATATCTAGTATATACCCCGACCCCGCTGGGCATTCAATTAAGACAAATTATGAGCGCGTCCTCTCGCATTTCAAGAGCTTCCGCTGGAGGAGCACCAGCAGCAGCATCTGGCCAAAGTCAATGGCGAATGACGAACGAGATGGCTGATAGCTGGTTGACAATCTGCAAAGTGGTCCTTGGACAATTCGGATTATATTTTTATGCCCGAGCTCCCAAACTATAGTTGTTGTTTTTTTTTTTGACTTGGCGTGCGTATATCTTCCCCAGAACACAGCCCCGACATACTCCACGCTCTCATGATGATTTATGAATTTAATTAAAAAACGGAACAGCGACACACAGGGCAATTTCAGCTTGTTCTGCGACCTGCAGACAATGCTCCGTCTTTGTGCCAAAAGAAGACACTCCCTTGGCCCACCGAAATGCTTTTATGATGTAAGAAATAGTAGTACTACACAGGGAGAAATTTTGAATGACCTGGAAACTCAAAGTATAATTTTTGGATAGAAAATATCTGGCTTTTGTTAGTATTTTTTTGTCCAAATTCTATCACTAGAGTTGGGCTGAAATTTGTAATTTTAATTTAACGCTTAAGTCATCCTGATCCTTTCCATTTTTCGGTGCAGACAACAACAGTCCAATGGCCCAGGGGTTTGAGTTATGTGGGCACGTGTTTGTATTTAATTAGCTGCGGCCATGCATCTTCAGAAATGTGCGTTCGCTTTGTTATTTGGCCATATTTAAAATGCGCCTTTTAAGCAATTATTTTGGCCATCTAGTCAGCCATCCAGGCAGCCATTGTGCAGCTCGAGATGCTTCTTGCAGCTTCGTTTCGGAGTTTCGGGATAACAAGATGCGGCAACAAAGTTGCCTAGAATGTATATGCAGTCGGGCCAGCAGAATGCCGCGAGTATCTTATTTTGGTGGCTGCCGTACCCACATAATCAAGACAAAGCCAAGAGCAGCACGACAGGCCAGTAGTAGAGGAGTTCCTCCTACCAAAAATGTTAGGTTCATCTTCTCTCCCCCAAAGATGCCCTTGGCCCTGCACTTTGGCTCTGACTTTGGCTTTGTCTGCGCTCGCTTCTGGCGTGCCATGTTTATCTTTTAACTAATTTTTTTCCATGTTGCTTTTTGGCCCGCGTACTTAACTTTGTGGGTGCTGATGCTGAGCATCTTTGGTGGAAGTAATGGCCAAGTCGCCAAGAGTTGCATGCTGGCTGCAGAAGTTTGCTTTGCGCTCGCCTCGTTTGCGGCAAGCGAGCAGCTCAAAAGCAGCCACAAAGCCGAGGCAGAAGCTCCATCAGGCCTGCCCGAGGCCCTGAATCATTCACAAATTAGTTGCAAATTAAAAAAAAGTTTCCGTTTATCTATTTTTTTTATTTTTTAATTAATCTTGAATGAATTTATACATTTGCTTATTATAATAAATGTATTAATTTATATTTTAAAAACATATTTATTTAGAATCAATTGTCAATTTTGTTTGTTGCGAGGAAGAGCTTGTTTCTTAAGCTTATTTCGTACGCTCAGTTCGTTTGGTTATCTTTAATATATATACTTGGGCTTTAGGGTTTTATTTACCGACCTAACAAGAGTACTAAATATTTAGGAATATTTACATTTCTTTAAGAAAGCTACGGTTGTTCAAGGTTTATCATTCATATTTTACACATTAGATAAAGATTTCTTAAATACTACTATTAATTTAAGATTCTTAGGGGCAAAAATCGAGTCATTCTTCCAGAAGCTGTACATGATTTACACTCCAGAGACAGTGCCAGTCATGCTTGTTTGTCTCTGCGCCAGTTTCGGTGGCAGCAGCACTTGGGTGCGATAACCGCGACAGGTTGATGCCGTACTTGATTACCATTTGACAATGCGGCTTAAATGGGGTCCAGCCGCAACTTTGGTGGCGCCACCAAACCGAATGCACTTGCACTATCGATATCGTGTTTAATTAAAGCCCAACCGGGATCAATTTGTGGGCTGCTGCTCCCGGCATGACGCGACCTAAAATTAGAATGGCGATTTTTCGGGATGTTTCCTTCTACTGGGCCATAAATTGCGGATGAGCCCTGAGCCAACTGGGCTAAAGCTAACCCACAACTCGGCCGACTCTGCCGACTCGCTTCCAGTTGAGATAATGTCACACGGCCAGCAAAACATTCCGATAAGATCGGGCCACGCTAACGTCGTCGTCTGGGGACCACTCCCCCGCCATATGGAGTACACACTGAGTACATGTGGACACGAGTGGTCGCAGATACCTTTGTTTGGTACACATATCTATGACAAATGTTCGAGTCGAGTGCGCCGGCGATAAGCAGATACTAATTAATAACCGCCGCCCCCTGGTCATGTCTGAATAGCCCAGCAGAGGCGCGGAGTCGTCACATGGCTACCAGCAGAAGGTATTTGCCAAAAGAAATGGCCAGTCGAGCGATCGATCGATCGTAGCAGCCCGGGGGCGGGGCGTGGCCAAAACATAACCAGTTGGATTTACATGGCAAGAAATATTCAACCGGATTGGGTATCATCTTGCCAAAAAAAGGATATCATATCAGCTACAAATATTTCCCTGACTCATTTAATATTTGTTTTGGGTAAATTCTTAAAGATATAATCTGAAGATAAGGTGTCTCTTCCAAGAAATGATACGTCACTCTAAATATAAAATAAAAAAAAATCCCCTGGTGACTTTCTGTTAAAAGGTGATTTACATTTATAATTATACCTTTAGATCTCCTAAACTAAATATATATTATAAAATAATAATGAGGTATTTATAAAATTCACAGAACTCTTTGCATTTTTTAAAATAATCCCCAATTCAAAGTCTTTCTTAGTAAAACCTAGTATTAAAAAATTCTCTAAAAAATCGACCACCTTGATTATGTTTTCTTCACTTTTAATTTTTCCAAGTGGCCTTGCCATTTTCATTAATTATGACCACGGGACGGGGCGCCCCGTTCGGTGGCGGCAGCTTCATTGGAAAAACGTGCAAAACGCTTGCAGCCCGAGGCGAATCAAGGCCTAAGCCAAGTGAATGATTCAAATCTCTCTGTGCTACGGTGTGCTGTGCTGGCGTATTATAGGCGCCACCGGTGCTCCAAGTGCGAGTCTGCAGGTTGCATGCACCTAATCGCCCGGCGCCATCGTCAGAGTCCGGCGAGGGGTCAAGGCAGCGCCAGATGGAATCTCGGACCACGCATCTCCCGGACATCAACGTAGCGCGTTTGCATTCCATTAAATTAGCCGCCAAGGCAGCTCCTTATTAGCACCATAATTTAGAATGCACGCCCACTTTTGGAATGGCCGATCCCCGATTCCCGATCCTCCCAGATCCTTCCAACTGCTGGCCTCCAGATGCAGTCGCTCCTCGGTATGGGCGGCTGGTGTGCGGTCGCCGGTTTTGTTTGCAATTTGTTAATAGGTTGTGGCATGCAGCATGTAAATACCTAATGCCAGTTCCTCCTAAGTCTTGGAGCTGGACCAGGTCTGGAGGCTGGAAACTGGACACGAAGCTGCGCTGCGGCGCATTCTCATTAGCCATGCGGTTTGCCCGGCTGCTGGCTGCTGGCTGCCAGCTAGCGGCTGGCAACTTAATCCGCCGGGGCGAGTGCTTATGCTAATGCCAGGTACTGTCCGTGGGCCTGTGCCATGATGTGCATTAAATTTGCACACGGCTTTGGCCAAATTAGCCGGTATTGGGCAGTTATTTAAGGCATCTATTAGTCATAAAATCGATTGGATGGAGCAGCCTATGTCCAAGCTGCTGCCTGGGCTCATTCGCACGCCTCGGCCACGGCTCGTACTTGACTTCTGAACCGGCGCCCACCGAGCGTGACTGGACTGGAAATGGAGCCACACCAAACACAAACCCAAGCCCAGGCCCCGGCCAGACGGCCGAAAGACAGGCCTCAAACACGGCACAGAAATTGGCTAACCAAAACTAACAACAATGATGGTGACTGCTCCCCTTGTTTCTCGGTTTCTCAGTTCAGTCTCTGAGTTCTGTTTAGATAGGAGATCTGAGTCGCGTTCAATGCTCGAAATAGAATTTTTCCCACCATCTAAAAATAAAGCGACTAATGCAATGAGTATTTACATGAGGGTTGGGATCCGATTTGTTGCCCACGACTACAAAATGCTCTCCTTAGCTAAGTAGTTCTGAAAGATCTCTGGATTGCAAGATAAATGGTATATTTGTCGTTTATTTGTAAGCAAGACGGGCGCACATTTATCTTCGGTAAAAGTAGCTATGATCCACTTAAGGTGGATTGTTTCAAAAATAAACAGAGTTTTTAAGATAATATGAATTTATAGAGGAAAGGAAACTTATAAAAAATGGGTTTCATATATATTTTATAGAAATTTATAATTAGGAATATAAAAATGTAGAAAAGAAAATAAAGGTTTGAGTAAACAACCTATTGAAATATACGTTTTTTTATCTTTGAACTTGAAGCATATGAAAGGATATGAAAGGGATTAAATACAGTTTTGTTTGCTATCATTTTTGCTACTTATCATTACCCTAATCGTATCCTAAACATAACCACATTTCATTTACATTTATTTATTTAACATTTTTCTTGGAACAATTTCTTTCAAAACGAATACAATAATATTTTCCCTTATTGATAGTATTGCCAATATTTATTTTAGATAACCATTTGAATTCGTGCCTGGAATTCCCTGTTATCACCTCCCCGACCCTTGTAGCTCAAGTACCCCGTCGCGAGATGGGCAAAAGCCGAGTTCAAAGTCTAGGCAAACGCATTACAATAACTCCAAGTTTCGTGTTGGTTCTTTTGTTCTGTTCAGTTGTTTATTAATTTACCCATTTATATATAGTTTTTCCAAGCTTGCGGTTAGGGGAGGAGTTGAACGAGAAGTTGGAGTCGAGCTGGAGTCGGTGGCTTTTCATGGTTCAGAGATGGGAGGGGGGACGTGTGACTGCAAATTATAAGGCCGGACCGGACCACATAATAATAAATGAAAATGTCTGTAATTCTCATGTGCAAAAGGAGAGGCCCTCGCTTATTATGCAGCTCATTTGCGAAGAGGGCTGGCAATTCCCGCGGTCTCTCGATTTCTCCCAACTATAAAGTCTCGGGAATCGGAAGTTAAGCTAAGCAAACTATATTTGCTTAGCGGCGTGTAAATGAACTCTGCACAGCTCTGACCTGCTCTCAATCGATAAAGAAAAGTGCTGTTGAGGGAGTTGAGCCCTGGCATTTGGTTTGCTTTTTGGCTTCGGTCTTTTTTTTTTGGGGTTTTCAGCGCCTCAAAAAAAAAATCACGGGAGCCGCTTGATAAGTCCACAATGGACAGCTGTTCGGGGCATCTATCATATGGCGGGGCTTACCGCCTGACATGGGAACATCCGGTGGCAGGAACGCCACAAACGGCCCTCGCTTTGGAGCAACGAGAGTTCAATAAACTTGTTGTTGAGCCTCGAAAAGTTTCTGCCGAACGAAAGAATGAATTTTTCAAACTGGCCAGCATTGCCTGGCCTGGCCTGGACTGGCCTGCCGCCTCCTCCTCGGAAAGGGTGAACTGTTGTTACTGGTCAGAGTCCGGCGATACACTTAATTTTGACAGATTACATCTCATTATGTACACCTCGGGGCGGGCTGTTAAAACGAGTTCGATTTCCAGTTCGAGGGAGCAGATTGATGGCCAGATATTGGGGCTTTGCATAGTAATGCGGCCTCGGATCGATCTAAGTTATGGACCTTGCAAATTAATTCCCATTCTCACCGGTGCAAAAATTATTTGGCTTCTAGCCTGGTCCAAAGCGAATCCAAGCGAACCGATCCTATCCGATCCGACCCGAGTTTTCATATTGTTTATTGCACAGCGAATTGGAGTTCATTTATAAGGCAATTTAAAATCAATTTACTTGTTGCATGTGCCGTTAATTTATCAAGAGCTGGTTGTTCGCCTCTCCATAGGATTCAGAGGATCCAGAGCTAGAGCAGCAGCACCAGCAGCCTCCTCCATCGCGACTTTTCAACAGTCCCATCATGGGCAATTAATTAAAAATCGAGTGGCGGAGTAGCAACGTGGCGAGGCGAGGCGTGCTGGCATTATGATTTTTTCATTGATACAAATATCGCGCTGGCTGTCTGCTCCTGACTGCCCCATCATCGCCAACTTGTTGCCGCATCGCCCCTCGTCTTTGGATTTTTGTTTCTTTTTTTTATGGCCCCGTCCGGTTCTAATAGGAGCACATTTATCAGCTCAGAACGTGCGTGGGGCTTAACTGGAATCGCGAGGGAGAGGTGTTGAGGAAAAGCTGCCTGGCGTATCAAAACATATAATTTATTAGAAACAAATACAGACTACATAACACGTACGGCCCGGCCGGAGGAAACTCTATCACCTATCGAGGCTGTGGGGACTGAAGCAGGGATGCCCAACCTGGGAGCTCTCTATCTTTGATTTCTCACAGAAATCTTATTTCAAATAGACGAAAATACTTTCTGGGGAAAGATAAATACATTTATGGAAAAGAGAACGAACAGTGCGCCAAGATTGGGCATCCCTGCTGCACTAAGACTAGGGCTCTATATCATAATGAGGTGAGGATGCTCCAGGATCACAGTATCGCTCCTCTTTCGTCTCTCCCGTCCCATAATACATTCCATATTATAGGCAGTAGACCAAGGTCCAAAACAAAGCATTGAACAGTATGAAGGCGAGTGGGAAGACGAAGCGCGCCTTCCGGTCAATCCACAGGGACACCTCCTTGGGGGTCATCGTGGCGAAAGTCTGTGGTGGTTTCTCCTTTGTCGAGTCACCCGAGGAGGATGATCCTCCCGAGCTCTCGTTCTCGTCATTCTCATCCAGACTGATGGCCGAATCCTCGCGGCTGAGACTGCCACCGATTATGATCGGCGTCTCGATGGTGATGACCGTATTGTTGGGACTGCAGGACCTGTCCATGCTGGTGGTGCTCATGGTGCTATCGCTTCGCTTGTAGCCATGCCGCCGATGCTTCTTCAGGTGCGGCACAAAGGTGGACTTGACAATGTACTTGGTGGTGCGCTTCTTAAGCTGCAGATCGTTGTTTCGCCGCCAGATTGTGTTCACGAAGGCGAACTCCACCAGGCTGCCGAAGATGAAGATGGTGCAGACCAGGAACCACACCTCGGACATGGTCACGTAGCTGACCTTGGACAGATTGTTCTCCTGCGACAGGGACAGCGTGATAAAGGACAGTAGGGTGGTGCAGCCGAGGGTGGTGCGTGCCGGTGTCTGATCCGCCTGCAGCCAGAAGGTCACCCACGAGATGGTCACTATCATTACGGAGGGCAGGAAGTAGTCGATGACGTAGTAGCCCACCTCCCGGGTCAGCAGCACGCTGAAGCTAATGGTGCTGTAGTTACCCTCCAGGGCTCCGTGGGTCATCACGGTGCCGTTGGACACTCGAATGGATTCGTTATACAGGGATCCGATCAGGTTGTACTCCGTCAGTTGAAGCTGCGTGTCGAAGCTCACGGCGTTGGTGGTCTCCCAGTGGAGCTCCACCACCGAGGTATTGTACATCCAACTCTCCAGGATCGTGGTGCACTTCTGCTCGTCGAAGGGGAATTTCTGGAAGTTCATCCAGCAGTACAGAGTGGCCTGCAGCCGAGTGGACACCAAGATTGTGCCATCCGGATAAATGGTGGTCAGCTCATCCTTGGCGCTGGTGCCCAGAATACTAGATGTCTGCTCGTTGGTCAGGAAGATGTGTGGCACCCAGATTAGCTGCTTAAGTCCCTGCTCACCCATAATGGGCTGTCGGCGGTGGGGCATGTACTCCGAAAAGGCCAGACGCGGATCCTTGTAGCGCAGCTGCAGCAGACCCTGAATATTGAACTGCAGGTCACTGGAGTCCAGGTTCTTCATCACGTAGATATAAAATCGGGCATATATGGGAATGGCCACGGGATTGCCATCCTCGTCGAAGTTCAAAGGCGGCACCATCCTATCGTAGCGACAGCTGTCCGTCAGCCGTATCACGAGCTCCATTTGCGTCAAGGTTGCGGCGCTCATCAGCGAAGGACATTCACTGTTCACGGTCTGCGTAAGATTAAGGGAGACGTCGTAGGCATTGGAATCGTTTTTGGGTGCCAGCATAACCGATCCATTGACACCTGAGGGAAAATATTTCAAAATTAAGAAATTACAGAAATTGCAACATAATTTTACAGAAGAATTATTTAAATTATTTTGTGATCAATCGGGTTTAATGTAAGGTCAATCGAATAGAACAAACTTCTTTTATTTCAAACTGGAGACATTTTCTCGATACTAATTCTTTAAAATCTCGAAAGGATTTAAAAAATTATGAAATCGTAATATATTTAATAAAGGGGAATAATTTTTAAACTGCCAAGCTATTGCCATATGATTGATACGTTTTTTAAGTGCAGATAATTTGTTGGCATTTATATGCAATAATCTAGACGCGACTAAAAATATATATTGTGTCATTAAAATATGGCAAACTTATGTAGGTATACATCTACTTTATCCATTTATTATTTAAAATTACATTGAAAAATCAATTGAATTTGAGAACATTCAAATATACGAAATTTTTAAATAAAGGTGAGTATTTTCTAAACTGTTTTTTTTGACAAGAATACGGTGAAATACTTTTGATATCGCCAGAGGCTCTGAATGTCACATGATTTAATATTGGCTTATAAAAAATAAAATTCGAATACAATGATAAGATGGAAAAAATTAAATTATAGCTCTCGTTATATTTTAAATAAAAATCGAAATATTTTCCCCTTTAATATACATACATAAAATTATTTCATAGAATTTAAAACTGAATCTGAATCTTATAGAAATATATATTTAAAGTTTTTAATTTTATAACTTATATTTTGTGTCTTTATATAAAATATATTTTTATATAAAATTGAAGCATATATATATTGTCTTTAATTTTAAATTCTTGCATTTCTTAAATATTGATTTAACAACATGAAATTTAGTCAGGCAAGTAGAGTCTAAGGCAATTGATTTAAACTATAAAAATAAATAAAGAATAGCTTAGAATTTGAAAATCTAGAAAACTATGAAAGGATATTGCATACTTTGTCCTTAAAAAATTTTCAGTAAAAACATAATATTACATTCAATTAACTTTTCAAATCGAATTCCCATTTTATGCTTTCAAGGACACCATATCCCTTTTGCAGGACATACCCAATTTCAGCTGAAGATCACTCAGATCTATTCCAAAAGCAGTTGTTAATCCCAAAATGCCAAAGAGTGTTAAAAATCTGAATATATCCATTCTGCAATGCGTCATATTTTGCACCGAATCACGAGTCTCGATTAGTTGGTAATTTCCCGGCGATTTTCTTTTTAATTTTTCTTTTCCTTAGTTGTGCGCGCTGTGATTTCACGGCCATTCGGTTGGCCTTTTCCCGATCAACTATTTGGCTATTTGGCGACGTGTTGCAAGTTCGCGGACATCCAAGAATATCGGATGTCGGCCGTCGGACGAGCTCGGGTTCGGGTTCGCTTCGTTCTACGTAATATCTATTACTAACTTATTTATTTTAATTGCGAGCAGCTTTTAATTCCCCGCCACTCATGACAGCTTGTTCGGGCAATTATTGTTCGGTGGCTCTTGGCCCCTTATCGCTTTTGGCCAAAAGCGCCTGTAAGTGCTTGGGGCTTCTCCTGCTTCACCTGCTGTGTAATGCCTTTAATTGCGGTTATCACTGCCGCTGGAGAGAGAGACTGCCGGAGTGCTGGGAGTAGGAAATGTTTGCTCATGTCCCGGCTTTTTGATTAAGTGGCCAGCGAAACGCCAGTCGGCGGTCTTTATTTATATATAGTATTCGTAGCGAAAGATATTCGCTGTCGCACTTCAGTTAGCGCTGGCGATCGCATAATTGATGATGACCCCTTGTCAGAACCGGTTCACTTTCGGTTTATTTTTGGCACAAATATTTCTGCCACAACTCGGCCAGATTTGATTAGCCAACGGATGTCGATGAGTACTTCAGTCTGGAGAGAGTCACCCCCAAAAAAGCACTCGACAACAGAAGCCCAAGGTATTGGCCCCTTTTTCTTATTTTCAAGTATTTGGTTGTATTATAAATTATGAGTTAAAGCAGGGGATTGTACTATATTATATATTTTGTTAAATTTTATTATATTTGATCTCTAAGAAATAACCCACAATAAAGTAAGCTCAGTTTAGACAATCTCCTCAGTCCCAAAAACATCAATGTCTTCAGTTTTTCTGTAAAGTGCGTGAGAAGTCTAATGAAGCCCCGCCGCCACATCTTGAGAAATCCGACTCCAACCCCTGGAGTTCCCCCAAAAGCATACATATATCTCTATGGAGTCCCCTTCCTCATCAGCACTTTAATCAACCGTTCGATGCGATGAGCTGCCCGCCCTGTTTTACCCAGAACAAGAACGCCTCCCGCTGTTTTGTTCATGGATAGCCATAAAAATTTATGACTGAACAGCAGCACAGCCGCACAGACGACGCAGAAAACAAAACTACGTCGGAGTGCATTACGCATGGCTGCGACTGTTGTGGCATCCACACCTCGTCTTATCCCTCCCCCGAAACCATCACAAATATATATACAAACACACACAGACCACTCTCTCATTAATGCACTCGGAGGACGAGAGGCACGTGGCACGTGCAGCAGGCGGCCCACAACATTGCAGATAGCTGCGAAATCGCGGCAGATTGGACTCTTTGGCTGGCAAATGGATGGCTATATCAAGTGTTTGTACATTTATCTAACGGCCACAAGTTTGATTTATAATATAGAGTGATCCATCTGGAGGTACTTTAATTGGAAATGGTATCAAAAAAATCTTTTATTTTGAAGATGAATAATGAATGTGTTGAATGTTTTTGGAACAATAAAATAAATATTATTTGCACTTTACATTTGCTTATGTACTATTATTAATTTAGGGTTATATTCTTTATTAATAAATTCTTTATCGAATACCACAAATGATTGCCTTTTAAAGCCTTACTTTTATTGCTTAAAACAGATGTCTAATCATAATTTATTGACTTTGTCAAAGATAGCCTATAAATATTTACAACCACTCAAAATAAGTACCACACAGCACATGTTATCAACATAATATGAGATTTTTATTAAGTAAGAATACTAAACAATATGAAAATACAATCATTTAAGACAAACTATGAAATATCTTAGCTAATCCTTGTATGTAACTGCCCTTCAATACAATTTATTTAAACGAATTTATGACAGATATCATGGGGAATACACTTAGCTGTAAGCCCACCAATATTTCACTGATATACTGTAACAATTTTTATGTGCTTTTCACCTGACAAATTTATACACATCATAAAAATAAGCTAAAGGGTATGTCGTGATTCAACAAAGCCGCAATCTCCTCCACTAACAAGGCATATTAAAAATGTTTACAATCGCATTTTCACAACAATTTGCTGTGATTTTTACTGTAAGTGGGCGTGAAAGTGGCGTTGATTAGATAGAGCCGAAGGAGGCTAACGAACACACACAGTAGCTGGCCAAGTTGAAATCAATTAAAATCACTCACAACTGCCACCCATATAAGTGCGGAAAATCCATTCAACTATTTAATCACCTTTCGCTGCATCCTCGCTGCCATCAGCTTTCATATTTCATTTCCATTTTTTGGAGTGCCAATGCTTTTTGTTTTGTTGCGGAGCCCTGCTGGCGCATTAATTTAAGCCGCCTGGAACATAAAAGCTGCTCGCAAAACTAAGCCGATTTAAGAGCACATTTGAATTCAAATGCTGTTCGGCAAAATAAAAACTAAATGAAGCTGGAACTGGAGCCGGAGCTAGAGCCCTTTTCCCCGTGAAACCGTAACGAAAAGGGAGTTTAAATGGCACAAAAACTGTCTGCAAAGTTTGCGTCTGAAGTTTTTAGTTTTTCGGGCGAATGCAAAAATTATAATCCTTTAAACGGCAATCGAGCGTTGTTCTGCGGAGTGGCGAAGATTAAGCCCAAGGAGTGCTCTCTAATTATGGAATGTAATTGAGGTAACAATATTGTTGATATTATTATTAAATACAGACATGAGCATAAATATTTATTTGTATTATTATATATTTAATAGGAAACTTCATTAAATTTGTACCACAATTTATGTATATATTTTGTTTTTGATTAAGAAACCACAAAACAGCACAATCAGTTTCCCCATGTTTAATGCTTTTCCCAGAACCTCACCTTAACACTCCAGGTTCCAGGTATCACCTTATCTCACCTTTGTTTTATTGCAACCAATCTGCACCGGGTATTTGAGCGTCGGTAGGGCTTCCTCCTCCAGCTGGTGGAGGTGAGTAATAGTCGCCGTTGTAATTGGGGGATTGGGGAGGCGTATCCTGGCTGACCGTCACAGCAATTAAGGCTGGCCCAGACTTCTAGTAGACGATGCTGATGTCGGGCAGGTTGACATTGGACGCGGGACATTGGACACCGGACAATGGCACATAAATCACACGACTCGGCGGACAAGGACACCGGGCCAGGTCCTTGGAAACTTGCGGCTAGATGGCTTGAGGGCTTGTCATGCATTTGATTCCGCTGCCGCTGGAGCTCGTTTATTACAGCTCGGCTTTTTACAACTGTTTCAGCTGGTGTTTTTGGTCCATTCTATTTTATTATTTCTGCAGATTCCCGGCGTTTTTATTGTGATTCTTTTTATATATATATATATTTGCTCGCTTTCCCGCTGGGTGCGGCGGAAGCTAGCAGCGATATTTTCCGCCTTTCCTTCACTTCGATTTGGCTTTGTTTCTGCGGGTGCTCCATTATTGTTTCCTTTGATTTATTTTCGGTTTCAAGTGATTTCCGCCAGCATTCAACACTTTTTGTTTGTTTTCACCCGTTTTTCACTTTTTTCCCCCATCCCAGACCCACCCAGACGTCGTTTCGGGCTTTTCTTGTTGCATTTTGAGCAAAACTCTTGGTGCAAACATTTGTCATTTGCGGACTTGTGTTGGATTTCCATTGGTTTCTGGTGTTTCTGGGGTTTTCGGGGTTTCCTTTTGCACTTTTGCCCGGCTTTTGATTTGCGGCGCTTAATCGTTGGCAGCGTCTGCGGATTTCGTGTTTTTAAATGCAGCCAAAACGAGGCGAAGCTTGGTTCTGTTCTGGCCATAAATTTGCTTGGCTCTGCTTGAATTTTTTTTTTGTTTCGTTGGTAGCCAGCACACGTAATTGAAAGCAGCGGGCAGCTTCTGGAGGCTCCGGCTTCTGGCCATTTCGGTTATCCAACTCGCATTTTTTGGGGCCAATTCCCACCTCTTCCAGTGCGGTCCAATTCCATCCCGGTGGTTCAATGGCATTGCCTGCATTGAGCCCATTGATTAGGGTTCCTCCTCGGATCCTCAGTGGGTTCCATGGCCGGGTAGCTTACCAAAAACTGGCCCGCAGGCTCTTTCGCTGCCTTGTAATCTGTCAAAATTGGCAGCGTTCTGGCTAAGCGGAAGTTCGAACAAAAAATGTGCCACACTAAACTGGTTATTTGGTGCTACACCGAAAAAACAACATTTTTGAAGATTTCAACATATTCAAATTGTTGATAATAATGAAACAAATTGTATTTATGATTTATAAGGAAATATATAAGAAATTAATTACATAATATCTATAGGTTTTGATATGCTGCATGCAGTGTACTCAAAAAAAAAATATATATATAATAATATACCTTTTTCTTAGTGCTCCCTTTCATTCCCTGCTCGCAGTTCAATGTCCTCGGTGGGCGTGTCAATTGACTTTGAAATCTGCCAGCCTCCTCTTCGACTTTCTTGTTTTTATTTTCCACTCTTTTTTTCCTGCCATGAGAATGCATTTTATGTCTGCAATGATCGCATAACTGGCACTTGAATGAAGCCAGTCAGTCGCACAGTAAGTAAGTCGTGAAGTCTGTGAAACCGAAAGTCTTAAGCCCGGCCTGGCAGACAATTATTATTATTTTAATCAACTTTCACACACAGAGACAGAGTCAACGACACTATATCTGCGGCTCAGCCCGGCCAGCTGTAATTGATCACTCTGCGACAAATATTTATGCCAGAAAATAGAGCCCACCCCCCGATACTGAGGCAGCAGTATCTCCTAAGCTGCACAAATAAACACGAAGAGCAGCAAATTCGTATTAAGCGATCAATAATCATGGGTAAATACGCCAATGTGACGCCGCCGGCGATACAGCCAGAAATATTAACGCAACAGCGGCAGAAGGAGAATGAGGAGGAGGAGGAGGAGCAGCAGGACCACAGTCATGGAAGGGAGTAGAGCAGAGCTCAGACCAGACCAGTTTGGGCCTGGCTCGCTGCAGATAAACAATAGAAAAGCATAGACGCAGCAGGAAGGGTCAAGCGCCCGGGGCTGTGGAAACGCAAGATACTGGGGCCAAAGACTGAAAGACCGCAGAGAGGGAGATGGTCAGCTGGGTTGAAGCTGGGGGGAGCGGGGGGTGGAGGACTCCAATGATGATGATGATGAGCATAGCAAATACAAATTATGGCTGAAAAGCGCTACGTAAATACTGCAATCATTTTAATAGACCAAAAACGGCGGCGCATAAACCATAAACCAAACGCCAGAGCTCTCCAACCACAGATCTCTGGTATGGAATGAGGAATGGTATGAGATGGGATGGGATGGAATGGGACCTTAGAGTCTCTTCTTTCTGGCCTCGGAGTAAGTGGCCAAAAATGGACAGCCAAATGTTTCTATGGGAAGTTAAAGGCGTTCGGAGATGGGCGATGCTGCGATGTTGCAATGTGCCTTTTGCTGTGCTGTTGCTGTTGATGTGGCTGCAATGTGGCAACAAACTGGCACGCGAGCAGCGAAAATTGCGGGCAGCCAATGATGCGGTTTCCCTTGCACTAGAAAAATATTATATTTAAATCTTAGTGCAGATTTAACCACATTTTTGTAACATTTTAAATTTTGATTAGGCTTTACTGTAAAATTTACAAATGAAAGGAACTCCTTTTCCCAATGTTTTAAATAATTTTTTCATAGGGTTTGTTTTAAGCTTTAAATTGTATTTTTGATTAAAATATCTAACAAACTTCAAGATATATATTTAAAATCTTATTTTAGATTTTAAATTATAAATTCTCTTTTATTTATAAATTCTTCTTAGGATTTTTTATCTGCAGTGCACAACCTGCACAACTTAAGCATTGGAAATTAGCGTAGATAAATATTTCTGTAGAAATTCCTCAGCCGATGACCACTCTGATCGATGGGTGAGTGAGTGGGGGAAGCTAGAGAGTTAGAGTGGGTGTGGATCTTGGGTGTGCATTGTGTGCATTTCAGGACTAACTGATCTATGGATTTGTGCGATTTCCTTGGTGGGAGAATGCGAATTCCAATGTGTCTCGAGCACTTGCGGTTTGCAAATTGCAGACAGAATCACGGGCAAGCTTTCCTCGTCAGATCCTCGGCACCTCCACTTGGCAGTGGATCATCGTTCGGCGCTCCGTGTGGTGATTTGTGTCGGATTCATGGCCGTCTGATAGACAGCTACAAGCGCACTTAATGCGCTCGACAGGAGTTGTGGATGCGAAGGGGAAGTATCTTTTGGCTATCACTAGCGCGTAATGCCTCCGCGGCGTGCAAGATACAAAGCAGATGCTGCAACCTCTGCTCCTCCCCCCATTATCCAGTGGAACTACTCCCCCCATGACGAGCTCATCCAAATCCAACTGCCGCCCCTGTCAATTTCGAGGCATTTATTTCCATAGCCGTTGCCGGCTGACTCTGGCTCTCTCTTCGTCTCAGCTAAAGTTTAAATCTTTTTCTCTGTGGAGTGGTTTTTCTCACTGAGTGGGCGCATGCGCTCTCCAACTCTACACAGATTTTCAAGTTTGTTTTGCTCGTCTCATTCGTAACAAGGCGAAGACTAAAAGAAAATCAAGAGGAAATTATAATATATAAAAAAAATTAGTAATTAAGATTTTAATTATAATTTAATATTATGTGCCCAAGAAGTATTGTTTAAAAAATAAAAAACTTACAAAAAAAAAAATTAATTATTAACAAAAGATTATTTATTAACAAATGTATTTATTTATATTATTTATATATTTATTAAATGGATATAAAACATAATTTTACTTTTCTAAAAACCTAAACTAAATTTCTTCTGAGGTCTTATCCTTTATTAAATATATATTTTTTTTATACATAATTCTTTGTATTTTTTTAGAGAATAATAATAAATATAAAAGTCATAATATTTAAATTTATTACAATAAAATATTTAAGCCATTTTTAATACCAAAAATCATTTTCCCCGAGATTAACTTTTCCGGCTTGTGGCATTTCCCACGTGCTTGCCTCTCGCGCTCTCCATTCGGAGTGCCGGCATTTGAAACTCTCCAAAGTGTGGCGCCAAAACCATCCCCCAACACCATCCACACTCGCTCGCGGTCCACTCTGAAACGGGTTCCACAGGGGGCTCAGCAGTGCGGCTCCAAAATAACCGCAGGCCGTGAAGTATCTACGAGATACTTTGTGCGTTCAGTTGCTGTTGAACCGTCGCACGAATCGCACGCTTTCAGCGCTATATCCGGTATTATCCCCTCAGTCCGGATTGCTCCACCGTGAATCGTGAGCAGTTTCGGGCTTCGTCGCTGTCGGATTCGGTTTCGGGTCTGTTTTCGGTCGCTTGATCAGCGCCTTCTTGTCGGCTATTGGCAATCGTCCTGATTGCCCTCGTGATTGATGGACTGCAGTTGCCCCGGCGCTCTCGGTCAGTGCAGTCTGTGCAGCGCTGAACTCTGACCTCGTTGACAATCAAATATATATCGCGAAAATATAGCAAACAAATCCGAACTGGACAATCTGAAATTGTGTGCGCCTTTAGGGACGGACTCGAACCCTCGAAAAAAGGGAACTTTTTATGGCGGTCCCTTGACCGATTCTAAAACCTAAAAAGGAATCATCAATGAGCATAAAGTCAACAGGAGAATATATCAAATAAAAAAGTTCAATTTCGCCAGTTCTTTTTTTGTTTATTGCGCTTGCTTTCATCGAGCTCCTTTAGCTTTTTCGATTTTTTTCGGTCAGCGGCGTTGTCGTCGTGTGCGCGGGCTTCATAAATTATACAAGAGCGCATTTTGCGAACGACTTGCAAATAAATAAGCATTTACGCTTTTATTATTGCCCGCCCGCGTGTGTGCGGCTGTGTGTGCGTGTGCAGTGTGTGCTGTGCGGTGTGCGGTGTGTGTTGCTCTTGAGTCTCGGTTTGAATTTGAGCTTGAGTTCCCTGGAAATCGCTCCCATGTGGCGCAGGAAATAAAAGCGTAGAAGGAGGGTTCCACTTAAAATATCATCTTCTGCATACAATCACCATATATACCTATGAATGTGCTCTTGGCTCGTCCATAAAAAATATTTCGGAATCCGCTCTGATTTGTGTGTGCTGATAAGCCTGTGATTGCCAGCCGTAAAACAGCGAGCCCGAACCCCGGGCCTCCATATAAAGACATCAAGCAGGTAAGTGCGGGGGTTAAAGGCCCCATTATATAGACCTCATCACGCACATTGAACTTCAACGTCATCTTCTACTTCGAACCGCACTGAAAAGTGCAATGACACTTCCAGAGCAATACATCATCATTATGCAAATGAGCAAATGGTGAAATGAGCAGGCGTGCTCCTGCATCCCGATGCAGCCTCATCCTCCAACCCATCTCCCATCGCCCAACACCCATCACCCCATCCCACCTCCTACCAGCGATCTGCATAATTGGAGCGCCGTGCTGGGTGTCTCTAACTGGCTCTAATGAATAAATAAGTGCCACTAATAGTTTTCGCACTTCCTGTTGTCGGCCAGCCGGCAGAATGGCAACTGGCAAACTATCAGCTCATCAAATTGCACTCGGTCTCAGCTGCCAGAACTGAATCACGGCAACAGGGTCCATTGGAAGCAGCACCAACAACATTGTGTATACTTGTCCATGTTGACAATATTTAATTATGAAGCTGCCATTGCAATAAACCAACTGTCTAGCTCTCTTGATTCTTTGTTTACACAGCAAAAATGTCAATAAGTTGTCAAGTGTTAAAAATAATAGAATATATCTAAGGCAGTGACAAATAAATTTAAAATTTCATGTATTTTTTCTTAAAACAAGGAAAATTAGGATTTTTCTATGAAGTTATGTATAATTTCTATTAATTTAGGTTTTAGTTGTTTTTTTTTTTAAATAATAATAATAAAATTATTAAACTTTTTAATAGTCTGCCTTCAAGCTTTATTTCTTGGTGTGTAAAATAAATTCTTTAGGCTAAGACAGTTGGTCGATTGTGGTTGTTGCAACAGAAACTTTAACTGCTCTTGTTGCTGCTGCTGCTGCTGTCATCGTCAACATCATCATCATTGTCACAATCATTTTCGTTGCTCTTTCCCACACAAATCGGCATAAAAATGTTTTCATTTTGCACATTTACTTTCTGCCCTTTTTTCCATCTCAGCAAAAAGAAATTCTTTCTATGGAAATCTTAACAGTTGCCATGGCAAATGTTTTTGCAATTACGACTATTTCACGAAATATTTTTATTACAAACTTTCTCATTCTCTAAAAATTGCGTTTTTCTTATTATATTTCCTTTTGCCTTGCGTGGAATTTTCTTTTATTAGTTTCGGATATGAAAACGAATTGGATTTGATTGCTGTTTAAAGTTGGAAGTTGAGTTGTGAAGTTTTTCACAGATTTTAGTAAAAAATTTGGTGTCTAAGCTATAGAAAATATGTCAAGACTAGTGCAAAAGGTTGATTTATTTGTAAAATTAAATAAATACTTGTGTGAAATAAATATAAGATTTTACTTTTGATTTTATATTAAGCTATTCGTGTAGTCTCGTTTCCGCCCAGGTTTTTTTTTTTAATTCATTCAATCTTTCAACAATGATTTTAATTTTAAAAAATCATTTAAAATCCAATTTTCAATATAATTTTAACTTAGAAGAAACCCTTTAAAACAAGAGTATCTGAATATTTACTGGCCTTTATAAATGCAACTTTGTCACACATTTTATCGTTTGCTTTTTGCGTGTGAAATTTTATTTGCACCGCTGACAAAAACATTTCCTGTACAACTATTTTGTGCACGGATGCCCCGCTCCGGAACTCCGGTCTCCCCTGGACTCACCCGGATTGCCAGTTCCGCGGACAACTGCCCCATCATAGACATTCAGATAGGCATCAGTGAGGAATGAGAAACGAGGGATTGGGGGAACTGGGAACCGGGAACCGGGAACGCTCGACTGACACGGACGGCTATGACTTGCGCAAATAACTAAAGTAGGGAAAAATGAACAGAAAAATAAATACAATTTTCCAAAGAACCGCTGTGACTTCCTCATTTGCTTATCGGCGGAAAAGAGGAGGAAATTTAAAATCGTCCGGGAGATGGCTGCGCTTGATTTCACTCACGCAGACTCATCAACTTTTAATTAGTTGTAATTTGTAAATTCAACGTCAAACACCGACCACGCAGTTCGGCTCCGCGGGGCCTTTGAAGATGCCGCAAATGCGGATGATGACGATGTTGATGATGATGTTGTTGCCACACTGACAGATTGCTGATAAAAAGCTCCCCAGCTCCATGTCCCACCCCAAGTCGAAACACCGCCTGGTTAACCCTTTCAGCCGCCTCTAATCGCCGGCAAAGTCGGGCCACGAGTCGCGGTCGAAAAGCGAAAAACGCCCATCCATCAGCGATGAGCGGCAGCTGTCAGCGGATTTTTGGTTACCGATTCTCCCGTCTCTCTCTGCACTCGGTTTCTGGCTAAAAGGATTGGCCTCCGCGCCCCCTAACAATCGAAATTTGACAAAACTGTTTCGGTTATAAATGATTCTTTGATGGTCATAAACGGTGTCTAAATGAGAAATTGATGGCGGCATTGAAGCGAGGGGCAACAGCAAATCATTTCATTTTGGTTGTCACATTAACCAGGAAGAACATCACATTTTAAAGGGGTTTCCGAGGTTGTTCTCCGATGTTCCCTCCATTTCTCATATCACTAATCACTAGCAAAGGGTCGTAAATCAAGCGATTCCCATCTTTGGCAATAAAATAATGCTCCACAAAGTAATTTCTGGTTGCTGTATCCGCTTTTTTAATTAGTGACATTATAAATGTGCACTAAAAACAGGAACTTTACGATCTAATTTTATGGCTCTTGCAAATTTATAGACTTTTGGCTCATGTGACACAAAAACACAGAACTACCAGCAACAGCAGCAGCAACTTTCCTAACAACCTCTATAAATCCCCTTCTCTCGGCTCAGCCGAGGCACTTAATTAATTTCTGTAAAAACTTTAAGAACAAAGGGCTGTTCTCGTTGCCGTTGTTGTCGCAGTTGTTTAGCTCAGTTCGGGTAGCACGTTAATTTCCAATTTGAAGCGAAAGGAAAATACACGGCGGTAGGATGGGGAAAATGGTTGGAAAAAAGTGAACAAGTAATGTCATACATAGGAGCTGCAAAATCAAAGCCAAAAAGATACAACGGCGGCGGACAACATCACAACTAACTGCAAACTTGCAGCCGGAGAAGAGCTGAAACGCAGCAGAAGCTTGCACCAGTTTCGCAACAGCAGCAACATCAGCAGTTCTCGATGCTGAAACAGTTACCTGGGCGCTAAACAAAAAGCACAAAAAGCGTTGAAAAACTAAAAGGAAAACCGGGGGGAAAAACACTCTGTGCACAGTAACCAAGCCAAACTGAGAAGAGATGAAGATGAAGTCTGAAGCTGTACAGAAAGTACACTGGAGGCGAAAGATACTTTAGAAAAAATATGATACTAGACAAATGAATATGGTTATAGTATTTCTATAATATTTTCTATTAGAACTTAGCTTTGTCAAAGCCTTCATCAAGTTTCCCATTTAAGCTATGTTTTCCTCTACCAATTTATTATATAAAGAAGCTGCCTGAGTTATTTAATTTTGCTGCAGTGTAAGGAAAGGCTTTAGAAAGTAGCCAAAGAGGTGGAAGAGATAGATGGGAGCGTTGCAGAACCCGTTGGCAGCTCCGCGGCTCACTTCGCCTTGCGTGATGCAATTGCTGAGCAGCGTTGGAGCGCCAAAAGATTGAAGGCAAACGACAGCCACGTAACTAGAACACTTGACGGTGATGCTGCTGCCGCTGCTGCTGCTGCTGCAGCGGCGGATGCCTCTGCTGCAACAATTTCCAATTAAAGCAGTTACTGCTGCTTCTGGGAGTTGCAAGTTGGAGCTTGGAGTTGCTCGGGGAGTTGGCTTATGTGTCGCTTGCGCAATCATCATACGGGCCACTTCTGACAGCTCCAACTGCTTCTTCCCTGTCTCCTTCTCCTGCTCCTTCGGGCTGGCTCAGCCTCTATTTGATTTTCTATTGCCACTCTCGGTTGCGGGACAGGAAGTCATCCGTAATGGGCCTTAAAATACACACTTTATGCCCAGCTAACCATCCCCAATTAGTGCTGCGGGTTAATTGCAGTGACGCATAGTTGCTGCTCCCCGATTCCCGATTCCCGATGGCCCATGGCCACAGCCGATGCCCAATGCCATAATCCATCTCCATCTCCGTTGAAAGACGCTCCCAGTGGAAAAGTATACAAGTCGGAAGCTAACGGCTCGCGATTCAGAGCTAATTGATCATTAGGTCTATTTCCGCAGTGAGATGGCAACTTGGCAGCTTGGCTTTTCAACGAGTTTTTTACCCTTGGCCAGCTCAGTTTTTTCTTTATTATTTTTTTCATAAGTAAGTCATAAAGTGGCAACTTTTATGACAACAGCAACTGGCAGGGCGCATGTTGCACGCAATCGGCTAAAAAAGGAGCGCTAACCTGGGCCAAAACCATCGAAATTCCAACTTTTCCAACTTGGGTTGGCTTTGGGTTGGGCAGATTTCCTTTGCATCGACAGTGGCAATAGTTTTTTATGGGTTCTGGCCAGGCAGGCCAAGAACTGGCAACTGGGAATCGAGAACCCAATGGCGGATGGACAGCGCCAACAGAAGGCCATAAAAGAAAATATGCTGCATGTAAGAGTCTAGAAAAAAGACCAGAGAACTGGGTGAAATCGATTTGTATACGGTATGTAGTTCTTTATTACAGTTGCGGCCACGCCGATGAAGACTTTTGTAGAACTCAGCGAAGGAGAAATAAAAACCCGGCGTGGGGGTGAGGGAAAATGCGCTTTGTTTTTCTTTGTCTCCCCATCCCCAAACCCCACTGATTGATCTGAGGGGAGAGAGAAAAGGAAACGGAGAGGGAAAGGAGCAACTGGTAATCTAAGATCATCCGGAGGAGTAGTGCGTGGTCCAAGACAGTGACTAGACAAAAGGCATAACTATTAAAAAATGTAGAAGAGAAAAGTATCTTTGATACGATTTAATAAATATGATATGCCTAAGCTACACTTTTCGGGAAAATGCATTTATTTTTTAGCCTGCAAGATAGATTGTTACCCAGCATCAATTAAGACATATTTCTTTATATATGTACCCAAGGAGAACGTTTCTAACTACCCACCTCGAGCGGTTCAGCATTCGAACTGCTAGGAATCAGCGCTGACTGATAGATTTCCCGACAGTCACTGACCCACTGCCCACATGCAAATGAGGCGAGTATCTCACGGATGCAACGAATTGGAGTGAGTGTATGCATTAGGGGAGAGTGTGGAACGGGGGGGAAACGGGACCAAGACTGGGGCTGGGAAATTGGGTCGGGGGATCTGCTGCGAGATTCAGATACAGAGCCATGCGTTCGGCGGTGCGTTGGCGTTGAGTGAAGTCTTTGCATCGCCTTTCCGTTTTCGGAAAGTAAAATAAAACGAAAGAAGCACATTCCCTGGGAATAGCTGCTGCTGCCTCGGTTCTTGTTGTTTCTGGCTGAATCTTTTGTTTACTTCTCGGTTATTTTTTGCTGCCGAACACATTTGGTTTTTGTTCCACGAAAGATGCTGCCGGTGGCCAGGAAAGTAAACCAAGAACTGAACTGAACAGAACAGAACAGAAAAGAAAAGAGCTGAACAAGCGATCTTAATTTACGTTAGCTCGTTAGCTGGAACTACCGTTAGGAGTTTTGGCTTTTTACTCTCAAGTGCAGGAATTGCAACAGGCCTAACCTGGTTTTTCCCCACATATTTTTTTCGGGGTTTACTTTGACCAAAATGCCGATACCTTTTTTGGGCATTCTACAACGCCTCTGCTCCATTGTGTCTGCTGCGGTTGGAGGGCGCGTGAAAATGGCCATGTCGAAGTGGCTGCCAGTATCTCGGCCCGGTAATCAACAGTTTGTGGTCAACAAATAACGTAAAACGAATAAGTAAAAAAAGAACAGAAAACGGAAAATAAAAAAGAAAGAAGTAATGCCATCGGTTTCGCATGCTTTATTGCCAATTGGAAAGTTGGCAAGCCAACTAAGCCAGAGCCTGGCCAGAACCTCTGGAGAGTGCCAGTAAGCCAGAAAGCCATTGAAGCCAAGCGGAGATCGGTGTTAGAATGCTTTACGGGCCATTGTCTGAGATGGTCGTAATTGGAAGAGTCGCTATGCAAAGTCATAAATACGGCAAAAGCCTACCAAAGGCCGGCCGAGAGCGCTGTTAAGCAATAAATTGTGAACGGCAGCTTGGGGAAAATTGATTTAATAACTGCGCACCATTAAAGTGTCTTAATGGCATTCTTCCGCGTTGCAGCCAAGACGCAGCTAATCAACTCACTAAGCCCCAGACTCCGATTCACAGATGCACTCGTACTTGGTCATTCATTAGGCCCGACTTTGAGAATCCATCAAATGCCGCCTGAATGCCAATGCCATAATTTTCCCCCTTCGCAGACGAAGCCTGTTCTTTTTCCGACTTCAACTTTTGCTTCTTTTTATTTTTTCCAGCCAGGTGCCGGTGCTGCTGCATCGAGTCAAGTCAATCAATTAGGCATTTCAACACATGTTGTTTACAGTTCTAATTCTAGCAGCGTTTCATTTAAATGCCATCGTGTCTGAGGCAGTAATGCCCAGTGTCGGGTGGGAGGGGCTCGACTCTCCATGGCGGCGGCGTGAAATATTTTTAAACATGCCGCGCTTGCTAACGATTTCCTGTTAAATTATGCGGCATTCGTCTAAAACTAAAGGGAAAGAAAACCTTTCTGAGATTTACACTGGCTTACATAAAGGAGGAGTTCTTTTGATTAAATTATGGAAGTATTATACTGATTATGTTATATTATAAAGCTCCGATTTAAGTCCCAAATTTATATTTATTCAGCCTAAAAAGTCTAGGTTTTATATTAAATAAATAATTTAGAAAAAGATGGTTTAAACTTAAAAAATTAAAAAGGAAACTCTATTCATTCTAAAATAATTTCAAGGCATATAAGTTCAATACAAACAAAAGACTATTAATTATGATTAAAAATATCTCTTATATATTAACAAAACTAATACGTTTTCAGTACATGAAAATATTTTAATTTAAATTACAAATCAAATCAAATCTGTAAAATTAAAAACATACAAAAATATTTTTAATGAAAACTGTTCAAGACACAATTTCTTTACCAAAAACGAATGATTTTTAATCGGCTCTGTAAACCAGTGTTTCTTGTGCAGCATTTTCTAGTTAGTTAAGAAATGGAATGGTATTTATCTTCGAAACCACAAAATACTCATAAAACACAATAGCCGAAAATTCAACCTTAAATAGCCGCAAGTCACGCTTCATCTTAGGTAATTGAAGCACCCCACTAATGATTGTGTTTAGAACAAAGACCACTCATCAGAGACTGACTGATGCGACTCGAGAGAGATGCTTGCCTTCCTCTACTAAATCGACCCCCTAACCCATAAATATCTCTCCTAAACAAAAAAGCTGAGGAGAAAGACCAAAACGACGGTTAATCAATAATTTCTCAGCTACTCAAAAGCCCATTAAGTGCCGGATTTTGGCTGGAAATCGTCTCTTGCGGATGAACGAAATTCCCAGAACACTTGGACGGACACAAATCTCCGCCGGCTGCCACTTTCGCTGGCGGCTCACGGAGATACGAAATGAAAAGTGTAAAGCACCTCAAATTTGGGCAGAGGAACCGGCGAAACGTGTCTCGAATGCAGTTGAAAAATCAATTAGCGAGGAGAACGGGTTCGGGTTGGAGTCGAGGTTCAGGTCCAGAACCCAGGTTCAGTGATTAACGATGTGCCGCCCGGTGGAGTCATCTATAGCCACTCGTAGGGGTGCCGGGGGCGTCTATTGCAAACAAACATTGACAGCTCACATCAAACAGAGTCGCCAGTTCTGGCCAGCACTCGACTCATTTAGGCCAGGGCAGGTTTCCAGCTATCTGCTAGACAGATTTGATTTATTTGTCCGCCCACCCACGAGCAGCAGCTTGCCGCAGTTCGAACTTCAGAGTTAATAAATGTTTAACGACCAGTATAAATTTAAATAAGCAAGCCCAGAGGTCTTTAAAATGAACAAGGTAGTATAGATGGAAATAAAAGATGGAATACTCTTTAGGAGGGAATTGTGAAAACTCTAAAAAAACAAAGTTCAAAATCTAGCAAATGAATTATACAGAGAATTCTTATACTATGCAATGAGCATTAAAAAACTATATATACAAAGACTTTAACATCTGTAATTTCTATATATTCGAAGAACTATTATCATGAACTATTTTAGCTGCTAAAATTTGAAATCAAAGCAATCAGAAAAAATTAAGAAATTCAAAGATACAATCTATAAATTCTTCGTTTCACTTCTGTGTTTCCCTAATGATCACCAAAAATGGCTAATCAGCTTCTTTAGCATTCAGAATTAATTTGCATTTCTAATCTTAATGATCAGCATTAACTATTATTAATTAAATCTCTTGTGAAACCAATAAAATATCTTAAAGAGTATAAGCCAAAGAACTCAAAACCGTAAGGCATAAATGATTTCGTAATTGTTATTGGTTTTCCTATTTTTATTATGGCAATTTCCATTTGGCCAATAAAATTCTATGGGGAGAACAGTTAGACAGGCGGTCTGGTCATGGTTGAAGGTCCAGACCGCGGACTCTGTACTCCGGATCGTGGAGCGTAAAGATTCCCACTGATCGCATGATCATTTCCTAATGAATACAAATTGCACCATCATTTGCAGCTGGCCACGAAAATTTCATTTGTGCAGAATTTATGATGACGCATTAGTCCGCGTCCCTTTGGGGTGGGGAGTGTGGGTAATTCTGCAGAGGAAAAGCCTTTCGTTTCCACTGTGAATCCGCGATTGACCCGTATTTCTGGTTACGCTCGTGCCGACAGACGCTTAACCTTGACACCAACAACTGGCTCCGAATCTCCGCGTTCTCCCTCCTCACTCTCGCTGCTCCACAGCCCCCCTTTGGGCCCCCCTTCATCCCACTTTCTGGGCCGCAATCCGCTAAAGCCAAAGTGCGGCCGGTCGTTTCGGCTCGCCGTTAGATTTCGAGTAATAAAAAGTGTTTTTTTCTCTCGCTTTGCTTGCCGTCTTCTTCCCGGGATTTTTGCGCAACTTTAGTTTACACAGAAAAATAAATGTTTTATTTTAAAAATTTTATATATATTTTAAACTTTCTTATCTATAAAGTATGGCAATAATAATAATAAGTTATCTAGCTTAAATATAAACAGGAAAGGAAACTACTTCAGGAAGCCAAAGTTTGTACACCTTTGCAGTTAGTATTTGGATCATAAGATCGAATTTTAAATCACCGATATCTACATATGTCTATAAATCATTCATTCCATTGGTAAATATTTTATTACTGCGGGACAGATATTTATATTTAAGAGATGGTCCGTTTTTACTCAAAATTATTTTAAAATTTATTTCTGTAAAAAAAATTTATCTTAAAATAATAATCAATTTAAATCACATGTTGACAAAGCCAAATTCATAAAGAATCTTAATTCAAAAGACAACTAAAACTTTTATTAATATATTTCAATTAAATCCAATATTTTTCCTAGTGCAGCTCCGTTTTGCGATTCGCCCAAAACAATTGCCAAGCATGACTCAAAAAAAAAGAGCAAATAAATACAGCAAAAAAAATTACAAAAATAATCCAAACGAAATAAATTGCAAAATCTTTCGAAAGAAAAGTGCGGCATTTTACGATTCTGTTTTGTTTGCCCGCCTCTTTGTATCTCAGATATCTTGGTGTAATTTTATAGTTAGCTGTGCCTTTTGTAGAACGTGATGCTATTTGCCTTGCGCCGCCATATACCCCCGGATACCCCTTGCTTTTATTGCCAAAGCAGCAGAAGTGGAATAGGGGACTAAAAGAAATCATAAATTTGCAGAAGCCAAGAGTTTGAATATTTAATAAAGTCGATGGGAATCGAGGCAGGAGGTCGAATCCAGAAATTGTTTCCAATGAACGGCAATTACTTTCTTCAGCCCCCCTCCTGATCGCTCCACGTTCCGGCGGAGTCTTTAAAAATGTATGTCAATTGGTCAATTTCCGCCCCTATGCAAGAGTGGGCCAATTAAATGTCATTTACCTTATGTGTATGTGGTCAGGCCCCGGTCCGTAATCCGTAGACAGAAGTCCATAGTCCACTTAAGCCGACTCCCAGCTCTCCACATTAGCCAGTCGCCAAAGCAGAGACTATTTAAATATTTATAATGCAAGTTGTCCGGGGATATCCTATCCCCTCATTTGGCCAAATTGCACTGGGGGGCATTTTAATTAGCCAAATGGTCGATTTGCCTTCATAAATGCAGACATATACGAAATTAGTGAAACTATATCGCAATGCCCGGCGGCGATTGACAGTTCAATCAACTTTGGGGCGCAAATTGCCAATCCATTGCAATGGAAAATCAAATATTACGTATACGCCCCGCCAGCCCGCGCACAGTCACCCCAAACTGTTAGCGCTCGCTCCACTGGCGAACAGCTACGACCCATTGTTGTGTCAGCGATAACCAAAAAAAGGCAAACAAACATGATGACGACGACGACGGCGGCGACAGCGACTCCAACACCTTTGGAGTGGCAATTTGTTGTCGCTGCCATCGGGAAGCCGCTGCCTGCTCTGGTTTGGCGACAAGCATACTGGCCTGACACACAAAAAAAAAACAATGGTGAACTGGCAATACCCTAAAAACAGAAAATATTAAATCAAAAGATACTAAAAAACATTTGTACTTTCCTATAAAAATGATCAATTACAAAGAATTTAAGTAATAAATATTATAATTCATTATAATCCCTAAAAATTATTAAATAAGAGTATTTCCTATTCGAATTGTCTTAAATTTTCAGTTGCAACTTAAAACCGTTGCGGTCTATGACTCAAGCAATCAATTGCCAACAGCAGCAGCAGCATTTCCAGCAACAACAACAACAATGCAGGCCATACTTGAGTGGAAAATCAGGCATCGAGTATCTCAAGAATGACTTAACGGCATGAAAAACTTTTCCAGTAGCTGTGAACAAAAAAAAGCAGCGAGGAAAGCCAACAATGAGTGCTGCTAATAGCTGGCAACTTTTGAATTGAGATTGCGATTGCGTGAATGCTTTCAGACGTGTTGCATTTCAGTTCCGGCCAGGCCAACGCGACTCGAGGGTACAATTTCGCGCCGTCGTGCCGCGAATGTGTCAAATGCATCGATGGATATATCAGTAATTTGAATCGCTTGCAAAATTTCCATTCGCATTGCGCAAAAATGGTGCACACAAACAATTATTTTGGAAATTGCCATGGCTGTGCTGTGTGCTGGCCATAAATTGTAACAACTGTCGTTTGCATATAAGTACCTACTCTGCTGCAGTAACGAAACTGTGGATAGAAATGCAAATGCAAGAGAACTGGAACACACAATTTTCATTCGGTTTATTGAGTGCTTGCCCAGACTTGGCTCCTATGAACATACATATATCTATTTATGTATATAATTGGCAAGCGTATCTTATTCGGTTCTCTAAGAACGCCCTGAGGCCATACACTCAATTAATTATTCATTAAAACATATCCTGTCATGGTCTCCATTAATTTTCAACTCTTTTTTTGTGGGTCTATACCAGTCACAAATCAAACATACCCATCGATCCGTTCCCCCTTTAATTAGACACACAAAATAAATTGAATTAACAGCGTGAGCGTGGCAAGAAGCGAGATATATAATTGCTACCACGGCTACGGGGCCAGAAAATGTTTAATTTGTTTATTTTCTCGGTGTGTTTCGGTACCGCAATTTATTAGCGAACCGGGTGGGGGGGAAACAATGAAAAAATTGATTGATCTACCACTGGGGGTAGGGTTCAATCAAAATGTGTAATGAACAAGCCGGAAAAAATAACATAAAGCAGCATACAAAAAGTTAAAAACACACAAAATTCTCGATGAGCGGTGGTCGGAGGAAGAAGGGTGTGTATGGTTTTGGTTTGGTTTGGTTTTCATTACGCGGCAGCGACTGCTGCTGCTCCTAGCGGGTTCTCGTTTTAATGATACAATTTAAAATCAACGCAGACTCATGATTTTGCATATTTCGAGCATTAAACTCGCCTCGTCGACAACGGCGGCGGCGGCGGCTGCTGCTGCTGTTGTTTTTGTTTTTGTTGTTCTGGGGAGCATAATTCAGGCATGGTTACCGCATAGCTTCCACCGCTCCGCTCTCCCCCCATTTTCCACTACCAACAATCAATGCCCGACGCCCGCTGTGATTTGACCAAAAACTGACGGACTCTAGCCGGCTCTAGCTGCCAAAGCCATCAAATAAATAACCGCGGGACCCGCAGTGAAAGAATGCCGGGGCCAGGCATTGCCCCTAATGTCGATGGGTGTGTCCTGCCAGCCTGCCGCCCTTTTTTTCTCCTTCTTCCAGCTAAAGCATTAAAGCGGAAAAGCGGAAAAGAAGAGGCCAAATAAGGGGGGGGTTGGCAAAGACTGAGGGAAAAACGGCCAAGAACTAAGGGAAAAGCTGAGGGAAAAACGGGAGAAAAACTGCGGGAAAAAACAGGAGGAAAAACATTTTGCCTAAATGGCGAGGCATTACTTTTAATTAAAAGCAACGCGAGAGCATTCAACAGAAATTGAACTTGAACTCCGCGACCACATCCAATTCCAGCTACAGCAATAACAACTAAAACTACAGCTTCAACTCCAAGTCGGAGCTAAAGTTGAAGCTTAGAGGGAGACACATGATTACCCATAAGCTGACATTGCCTCGTTCCACAGCTCGCTGCACAGACCGGGCTTTAATCAGTTGGCCACGGCAACGGCAGTCTGACATTTGATGTTAATTTGCACTGAGCGAGACATTGAGCATACGCAGCGTTGGCCCGTCTGTCAAGCGGCTAATTACCTGCAAACCGAACTTGTAGGCCAGGCCAATTTACAACTTACAAGCCATAAAGCACACACGACATCTCGTAATGTATACATTTTAATCGCGAACGCATTAATTAGCATCATGTAAAACCGCGTTCGTAGGTGTAAATAAAACAGAGCTGTGAAAGAAATCAAGCCAGGCCGATAATAAAATAAACAAGTTTCAGAGTTATTCCAAATGCGTTTTAATAACGCGGCTCTGGGCCATTGGTTGGCTTTGGATTCCTGACTCCGCTGAATCGGCCCACGCCCGATTCCAGCAAGTAATTAGCATAAAGCACGTGCGCCGCCAACGGGGCAACGCCTGCCTCATTGGCATGCCGGTGGAGCTGGGAGCTAAGAGCTGGGACCCAGGAGCTGGAGGTGGTTTGCTACCTGTTGGAGCCCACCGAGCTCGAGCTCCCTCACAGGTGCGTACCTGTCACGCCCCCCAAAGCGGCAAAGTCTCTGCTCGGTCTGCCCGAACATGGCCCAGAGCTGGCTAAGCCGGGCTCAACTTGGCAGACATTTGCACAATCCATTTCATTTCGTTCTGCTGCATTTCATTCGGACTTCTCTGCAGCTTGATTTATGTCCAGCGGGCAAGGCCCATGAATCACAGGCACAAAAATATGTTAAAGAGCAGAGTATAGTCCTGTTGATATCCTGTAGAAGAGAGTATATTTCGAGTATTTAAATGAAGATCAAAATCAAGGCTAAATAAGTGTAACCCTTTGAAGGTTTATAACTAGTTACACTCCATAAAATCACAGTAAATATAATTTATATCTGATATAACATTATCAATCCTATTACCTCTTTCTTTATTACCCTAGAACCCACAAGTTTACCGCTCTAATTAACCCATTCTATCGACTATCGTCTCTCTGGCCTAAATCAGTCCAATTATAGGGTAAAGGCATGCCGTGCCATGCTGACATTTCTAGTACAAAAATCTCGACACAAATAGAGTCAGCCGGTGATGGGGCAGCCAGCAGAGCTGTGATCATTGCATTTATTGTCTACCTGCAGATTTATGATCATGCAACGAGCCGCTTCCACGGCACCTACAACTAAGCCTTATATATATAGCATATAGCCCCGATTCCATTGTGGTCGGCTTTGTTGCTACATCGGTCTTTGCGGTCTGTCCATTTCACGCTTTGCCAAATTGCCAACTTGACCGGCACCAGATGAAAAACCGATAAAGTAATGAAAATGCGGGCAGGCTGGCGTTTTGGGCCAGACTCCGTGTATCGCGGCCAGTATCTCGGCCAGTGCGCGAACATAAAATGTTATTTAAAGCGAATTTCGGGCACAATTTGTTGTTAATGAATGCACTGCCGTCCGGCTGGGGCTGGCTGGTCCGCTTGCCACAGATTTTTACAGATTTTCACAGATTTTCCGACTTTCAGCGAGCAAATTGCGCCCACAATGAGGTCAGTCAGCCGCACAATGTGCGCCGTTACCTGCAGCAGTTGCTGCCGCCTCACGTGCTGACTTGTGAAAGTAAAGGCCCCAGCTTGGTTTGGTTAGGATCTCTATAGTGCAGTTTATATATACATATATATATATATATATATAGAAAACACCTCCCCCATCAGTGGGGCAACCTGCATACGCCGGCAATTTCGTGTGAGCCCGCAACTAACCTTCACATAAATTATTCCCATCAACAGCTGCAGATACGCAGAGGTCTAGCCAAGTCGGTCGGCATCCCGGCAGCAGCAATGGAGCAGCGGAGCAGCTTAATGTTTAAGACATCGTGATAAGCGGCAGATATTTATCTGGCTAGCAAATTACATGGGGCAACGCCTAGGAAAAAGAGGCTCTATAGAGGAAGCAGAGTGCCGGGAACATGCAACATGTGGCTGCAGTGAAATGAGGTGTCGAAACGGTTGTTAGCCGATGCTCATACGCCCCGTGGTACGTGGGAAAAATGAGAATAAGCGGTGACCTTGAAGTAAAATATTATAACAACATATCTATTACTCATTTTATGTATAAAATTCTTTTAAAAAATGTGCCTTAGCCAGCTTGAAGGACAAGTATTTTCTTTAAAGCTATCAATGATGTATGGCCCTGTAATACCTTTTTTTAATGGGGGACCCAAACCCCATCAAAATCTCACTTTAATTGGCTGCCAAGAAATCCATCTACATGTAGAGGTACAAATATTTGCGTATTTATTGTTGGCAATCCATAAACCAAGCCCATATTCCGTCCATAGGCCCGTGTATCTACATGTACTGGCAATCGTTTCGATAACACTTGAATACAAAATGAGGGTCATTAATTTTATAACAAACTATGTTGGCTGGCCTGGCACACTTGAAAAATTCCCAGTTCGAGACCAAGCTCCACGACTCCTACTCCTACTCTTGCTCCGCTGGGATCCATCCTCGTTCGGGGACGGCAACGGCAACGGCAACGGCGGCTTATCCGCCTGCCAATGTCGCCTGTCCGACAGTCAGTCAATCATAACCCGTTTCGGCTGCCTCAGCCGCTGCCTTGGCGAACAAATCAAAACTTGTTATCGTTTCGAAAAGATCTCTAGGACCAATAAAATATACGGCCCCAGTGCCAGTCCACCTCTGCCTTCTGTTGGTATAAAAAGAGTATAAAAATCGGAGTGGAGCTGCAATTGTCAAGCTTTACGTGTTCGCCCATCAAAATGCTGCACGCCTCATCAGCAAAGTCGGAGTTGGAGTTGGAGTTGGAATATTGGAAACTCACAGATCCCAGAAGCAACGGTGACACTGTCCGTTCATGGCAGCACTTTAATTGCAGCGACTGTAATGTCACTTCCATTTGAACCTTGGCTTCGTATAGAGAATGTCCGCACTGGCATCGGCATTTCTCGTTGTTTTTTTTTTTGGGTCATGTCAGGCTAATCAAAGACTAGTCGGGTCACGCCCACGGCCATTTATCAGCATCAGGCCCAGTCGCAGGCTCAGTAGGAGTCATCGGTGTCTTAGCCTCAGATGTTGCCTTTATTAAAAGTTACTTTTCTCCAGGACACTTGAAGAAATATGGGGAAAACTACAAGGCTAACTAAAAATCAAGAGTAAATATATAATTACTAAAGGTATATTTAAGAGAACATTTTGTTCTTGTTAGTTCTTATATTTCACAAAGCAATTTTTATGCAATTTTTGATCAAGTTTCTGGCAATATTTATCTCTGTGTATTTGTACACATTTTTGTTTCGCTGCGGCCCAGGCAAACGTGAGCTTATGGTTTATGGCGACTTAATAAGGCTGTGACCAGCCATCATCCAAGCGGGCAACAGGCAGGTTGCCCTTCTGGCCGCGATTTCAGCCCTGTCGGCATCTTCGGCTAATGGCCAAATGGCGAATGGACCGGCACATTAGGCACATCGACCAGGGAGCCACAGTTGGAGCGGGAGCTAGAGCTTCTCCTGATACTAGAAGCCAAGGAAGCTGTGGAAGCTCAGGGATGCCGCATGATAAACAACCGAAGCGTTTTAAACGGCTTCATTAATCTTATTCAGCTCTGCGCTGCGCTTGTCTATTAAAGCCTTGTAATGCCTGCAAGACTCTCCAGCTCTCCATCTCGCCTGCTTACCGCCGCTGCTGCTGCTGCTGCTGCTGCTGCTGATGATGAGCAGCTGTGGCAACCGCAATCAGCAGGCTGAAGCTGAAAATCTACTACCTGTCAGCTTCATGTCATTCCGGCATTTTATGAGCTGTTGCCGGAGCTGAAGCGGGAGCGGGAGCATCAGATGAAGATGGAGTTGGAGCTGGAGATGGCCCAGGAGCGGGGATGCTGCTTCAAATAGAAATGGCATTGACATTGCCAGGAGATAGAGGGCCCCAGAGCAAGGCTGTGGTGTAACTGTTAGTGCTCACTGCTGCTTACTGACTACGAGTTACTGGTTACTGTCACCGCCAGCTGCTGCAGCTGGGGGCTTCCACTGACTTTCCTCGGGACCCAGGAAATTTCTGGCGTGATGTGTTAGGCAATAACTCGCCTTTCTCACAGAAGCTGCAAATTCAATTGCTAGAAAGGAAGTGGAAGCTTGAGACACTCACAAGAATCTGTTTATACAGGTTTAGAACTTAAATGATTTTAAATAACAGAAAGTAGCTTTCAAATATTTATTTTCTTATAAAATTATTAAATTTTTAAGTCTAAATGTAAACTTATTTTACTAAAATTCCCCGAACAAGAAAGTAGAGAGTTCGCTTGAATTCACGAACTCTCTACTTTCTTGTCTAAAGGCTTGTCACGTTTGGCCTGCCGACTGCAAGTGGCCAATATCCACGCTTCATCTTTGCAGAGACGCCGCCATCATCATCATCATCCTCCTCGTCGCCGTCGTCATCATGATCATCGGCCTAAACATGACAATTTTCATGGGCTTATCATTTCATAATGAATTTGTTTTGTCAGCCAATAAATTATGGGCAACACGCCGCTGGTCTACCTACAAGACCCGGGCCCAGGCCCAAGCCCAGGCCCAGACCGAAGCCCTAGTCGAGAAACAACTACATCATAATCATCTAAGCAACATCGCAGAAAAAACGCTGTCCTCAGATCCAGACTCCGACTGGGACTACGTCTCCGATGGCTGGGCTTTATCGTGAGACCCGTTGATTTAGTGGCCCGCAGTTTGTTTAGTTATTAGCTCTTGCCCTTTTTGGCCCAGAACAAATTGCATTTTGATTTATACGGCCGGAATGGGTTCATCTACACGCGACAGGAAACGAGCGCGTCAGGCCCAGCCGCCCACATCAAAGGGCGGGCTGGGACGTGAGGAGGCTGGAAAATCGAAGGGAAAATCAGCCAGTCACTACAACTCTAGCCCACTCACACACACACAGCGAACATCCCGATCTGGCCACATCAAAGGGCATTAAAATTTCCAAATAGGTAATTAAGTAAAACGCATAAACCGCACAACACGAAGAGTGCCGGCTCAGGCAGTCGATTATTTACACTCGAGGTAAAACACAGCAGCGTTCAGAGGCATCCCGAGAAGCATCAGCAGCATCCCATCGGTAGTGAAGTATTCAGATTTCAGTGTGTCAATCAATTTGCCTTCATTTGGCTTCGCTTTTGCGTTTCCGTGTTCAAGTGCAGCGCACACGGCAAATTGTATTAAATAAACCGCAAAACGAACGCTTAACACTGGCACAGAGAGAAAAATTAATATATAAAATGGTAATTAATTACAGAGATGTTTGAGAGGAGAATCTACAAATAATATTTCAATATTTATCTAGCAAATAAAATGAATGTTTAAAACTCGTTGCCTAAGGTGATTATCAATCTTTGACTTCAAAACCATTAAAATATCTATAGAAAACGTAACTATTAATATATTATTTACACAATATATAATATTTTTAATAGTGCTAATGGGAAAACCGGAACAGGGTAGATCGATGGCAATACGGAAGGGCCAAAACAACTTGAATGCCGCAAATAACCGGCACCACACGGCATACAAATTGTAATTGAGTCGTAGTCACAGTCGCAGACAGGGGGAGGCAGCCACAAATCGGAGTCGGGGGTAGGGAATCGGGAAGCATAAACCAGGAACTAGGAACCAGTAACCCGAAATCCCCAGGCCCCAGATCCGGCGGCTCATTATGCCGATGAGGGGGATAAAGAGACTGCAGAGCCGGTGAACCGCAACACAGGAGCGCGCGTCGAATGCCGAATACCGAAAAACCAAACCAAAACGAACCTAGAGACCCAGCCGACTGTAAATATTTGGCCATCCTTCGGCACTTGCTCTACTTTTCCCATTTGCAGCAATTAAATACATTAACGAGGGACACTTATTTAGGGCCTAAATGCCGCCGTCTGCTGACCCCGATTCCCCTTGGGTTCTTGTGAACTTTTGCGGCAGGAGACTCTGAACGTTGTTGACCACGTTTTCCCTTAACGTTTTTTGTTGGCCACTCTTTGCAGTTGGTGGTGTCGCGTTTTGCTGTTGTCAATTTGTTGATTAAATTTATATCGCATAATGCCATAAAGGGATCACTTTTATGATGGCTTCACTCCAGCTGTCTAGAGCGGCTCTTATCGACTGTCATCAATCTGATGCAATTGCACCGCCCCGCCCGGCCTTGTTTATATATTATTTTGACAACTGACATGTGCCCAATTAAAAACTATACCAAGCTTACCTATTTGCTGGATGATTCACATGGGTCTGTCGTCTGAATGCAGGAAATAAATCAAAGGAAAGTCTAATGGGGGAAACCCAAAAAGGTAAGACTACTCTGGTTGTTGTAGCTTCTCCCTCCTTTTAACTTTCAGTTTACACTAAAAACCATTAAGAATATTTAAATCCATGCATGGCATGCACTTGATTGCCGATTAAATCAGTGCATTATCGGGTTTCTTAGGCGTAATCTAATCGGATCGCCTAATTGCGGCAATTATGTGAACGAGCTGCGGCGGCCAGCTCGTTTTTCACTTTATTAATTATGCAAATTGATTCGACATTTCTGACCCGCATTTAGCTGTTGTATTGCTTGGTTCACTGAACTTCCCCCTTTCTCCGATTCTCTTCACGCTGAGATTCTTCCGTGAACAAGAGAAATGGGTCACTCGAACGAAACAAACCAAAATGAAACCTGTTGTTGGGCATATCAAACACTGACTGGGTATTTAAATAATTTTCTTATTAATGTGCAAATGAGCTTTGCCATTTGACACTTTTGATTTGGCCAAGAACAGATTTTATGGCCAGGCATAAATGTGTGCTAATGGCTCTGAGGGGAGAAGACTCATATGCCTCTTCGTCTCCATCTTCCCTTTCCCTTAGGTTGACATAAATTTTATGGCTTGACCCAATGCCTGAGAAGACGCTGATATGACAGCAAGCCCTTTGGCTTCAAGCCATAAATGCCAGTGTTTTGGGCCCTTAAATGCACATCGAACTCAATGCAAAACAAAGTGTTAGCCATAAACCATTTACATTAAACAGGGCTTAGGGGGAAAGGGAGTCAGAGTACTCTGGCTTCAAGACCAATTAAAAAAGGAGCAGCTAATTGGAGCCATAACTTATGTCAGACATACGCATAGTTGCTGCGGTTTCTTAAGTTGTTTTTAAGCAGCGAAAGGTGGCAGCAGGTGGCCTTTGCCAGCAGAGAGTGGGAGGCACAGTCACTCAAATAAGTAAATTGGATTTACCCCGGCCACAAGGCCTTTCCTTTACTGGGATGCGGCAACTTTGCCTGATTGCCTCGTGGCCTGGGGACTCTCCTGGGCGCCACCTCCTACTCTCGACTCTGATCCCTCTCCTCGAGCTGTTCTATTGCTGCTATTCCTGCTACTTTTACAGCTCAGCTGACAATGTTGCCAATGTTGTACGGTAATTTTACATAAAAGCACATAAAGTGCAATGTTTGATCGTAAAACTTTTTTACGACATTTTTCCTGTGCGCATATATAAAAATGGGAACCAAACCGGGTGGCAGATGAGCAGAGGAATCCTCATCGCCAGCTGACTCCTCGGTGGGTATTTTCCTTTATCTGTTTGGTGAAGGCGCTCTTATATTATATTCCCTTTGCCCGCTTCCGGCTTTCCTTTGGCTCATATAAAATTTGTAACACGTGTGTCGCAAGGTGGCCATATATGTATAGAGACAGAGAGTAGGAGTAGGTAGGTAGAGCTATAGCTCTGTGGCATTTCTATTTCGGTGCGTAGGAAAATTTATGTTGGCCCGGTTTATTGTTTGGCAGCAAGTGAAACACTTTGGAGAATTGCCGGAGACCAGTATATACTATGATACTGTATATATCGGGGGCGGAGTAATGCCGGTAATTTGCCGGGGAGCCTGGCCTCATAACTGCGATTGCAATTGCAGCTTCCGTTACCTTGAGCTGCTGCTGCTGCCGCTGCTGCTGCTCCTGCTGCTGTTGCAGTTTCTGTGGCTTCAGCCACATTTAAGCACTCATAAAGTTAATGACATGCACAGAAAACACCCCCCATCATCATCAAGCTGGCATTACTATACTTACCCATCTCGTGGCTGGGATTGCATTGTATCTCGGAGCCATGCAAATGCAACATCAGCTGTCTCCCACTTCCATTCCCGCTCTATGGGAGTCATTAAAAATAAAGCAATTTTCACGCATGTGCCAGACCGAATAGAAAATAAAATGCATTTTCCGCAACATGACGAATGGCTTGATTCTATTTTACAGTTTCGCTAGCAGAGTGGAGCCTCCATTAAAGAAAGCAAAGAGAAAAGCAAGAAAGAGTATTTTTATCCTTTGCTTACTATATAATATATATATATATATATTTTCTTTTTTATAAATAAAAGCGAGGGGAAGTGAGGCTGGCAGGAATGCAGCGCCAGGAATGATGACGTTACCTTTGCAACAACATTCAGCCTCGCGCAACAACCACACGAATCATGATAGCCAAAGGCTGTAGGGGATACCCTCCGATCGGGAAAAGTATGCTGGAATATCTTTGAGCTGTAAGGGATTTCTATAATCAAGTGCTTATATGTATATATACCCAGAGCTGAGTTTGCTGGGTAAGCTGAAACATGCCTCAGCCTTTGGCTTGCGGCAAACGCTCAGTCACAGCAACGCCCCCTCACAGACAGCCAGTCAAGTCGTCCTACAGACCAGACGCGGTACAAGCATTCAGCTACAGATACACCCAAAGAAGTGGATATAGAAATAGTCAAAGAATATATATAAATACTAGGATCCCTTAGGCAATCTATTTGATAAGTTAATATCTAATATTTGATATAAATTTTGGTGAAATAAAATTTGAATTAAAAGATTAAAGCTTGCATGTATTTGCATTTATATCTTTTTTTAATTAATATATCTAAAACACTTTCTATCTATAAGTTTTGAAGTCTTCTTTTGTAACTACAACATTGAATTTCTTTTAAGTGCATAGCTTTGCCTCCAGCTTGAACCCTAGTCCCTAGTCCAAGTGCAACTGCGACTGCGGCTGTGGCGCACTTTAAGCGAATTTCATTTGTCTGCAGCGTCAAGCACTTGACAATCACTCACGTAGCCGTGCAGCTTCCTGCTACCCCTGCCGCCACCTCGTCACCCTTTTGGGCGCTTCCTTCTCGCTCCCTTGGCGTTCGTCTGGGCTCCGAGAGTTGGTCTGGGGCTGGGTCTCGTTCTGGCCGGGTCTCCTGGTCTGGCTGGCTGGCTGGCTGGTTGGATGGTTGGCTGGCTGGTTGGTGTTAACAAGTTCCCATGCAACCGCTTAAATATTAACGCACACACCAGCACACGCTGATTCATTGGAGGCAGCTGTCGTTGTCGGCAACTGTAAATAAATACTCATACAGCACACGGCGCAAAAATCTTGTGTGTCATTGCACTCGACGGTTGTCGTTGCTGGGATCCCAACAAGGATTCAGCGAAAAAAAATATATATACAAGAAGAAACGTTATAGAGAAGACAAGGCGTAGGCTATGACATACCTACTACCTGAAAGCCTAGTCTTCTTTTGCTCAAAATATTATCTTTTACTGTTGCAGCCAAGAATCCGACTGGAAGAAATACATTTATGATAAAGCTGTAATGTCAGTTAAGGAATCCTTGGGGGGCATTGAGGGAACGGTTCAACGCTTAGAAAAATATTAAAAATAATTCCGCTGGAGCAAAAACTAGGTAACCAGCCTATTAGAGCTACTCTTCCGCCTGTCTAGCATACCCTTTTCCTTACCAATCGCCAGGTATTATGCCGATAAAAAAAGTGCAAACAGTTGAGAGTCACATACGTGACTTTACTCGGGGACAAGACGAAAACGAAATATTTGCCCGCAAACCGCTACAAATCATTAAAATCATCGAAATGCCAGCGAGGCATAATTAACTGCAACTCAATCAGTCCAAGGAGTCTGGCAGGGGCACTGCGGGACATTGGACGGACGGGGGCAATGTCATACCGGAGCACAAGCGTCAATGCAATTAGAGCCCCGGCTGTCTTGGACAATCCAATGGGCTCTCCAGGCTCATTACGTGCCAAAAATAAGTGAGAAAGAAACGCTCAGCAGCAGCAGCAGCAGGCTATGAATCTGAGTCTGATTGTGGCCCCGGCCACCGTTGAAAGTGGGCGCCAAGACATGCCGTCGACCGTGTTAATTGCTGCAAATGCCTCAAGGTATGCCGGGCCCACGCCCAACGCCCCACCCGACTTGGGCTACTCCACTGCCGCTGCCACCCCGTATCCTTGCCACCACCTCATATGTTATGTGGCAATTGTGTGTGGTGGCTGTAAAATTTATGCCCGCCTGCGGATGGCCAACTTGCCTGCTTTGTGGCCACGTCCATGACTCTGGCTATAGCTAAGCACAGAGAGAAATGTGGTGAAAATCGGTGATTAGTAAGGGGATATAATCAGCTATAATTACTATATATTTGCTGCAATGCATAAATATTTAATAAAAGCCAATTAAGCAGCTATTAATCTCTTTATTAAACCATTTTCATAACTTAATAGTTCATATTTAAATAATTTTTTTCTCTCTGCATCGCTAGCCATGCATATTGCTTTGAGGGAATGGAGCCGAGCTAGCAAAATTCTTGGAAATTAGCACCGCAGCCGACGAACGAGACGAGTAACTCGTGAACAAATATTAAGTAATTTTGCGCACGCATATGTACATATAGTACATATCTCAAGAGGAGCATCGAGTGGAGATATATTTTTCCAACTAATTCTGGCCGGGATTATGTCATTGCTCTAGCATTGCGCCAGCATCTTGAAGAACCCTTCCCTGTCTGTCAGAAAGCGGAATTTCCCCGAAGTCATGGCATGCACACCTCCTCCATTAAGTTCTCCAGTCATTCGGAGTCTGCGAAAAATAAATGCCTTTGCCCTTGGCTTCAATTTTCCAGCTCATTTGAGAGTTATTTACATCTCACTGCCCGCCCCCAGAACCCCAGAACCAATAAGCTCCATTTCATAGTCAAATCAACCAACTAAAAAAAGGAGGAGAAAATCACTGCCTCAAAGCCTGGCTTCCACACCCTCAGTATCCCCATTCTAATGCCAAAAAACCCGGAGCGCCCATTTAATCATCATTAAGCTCTGGCACTCGCCGAGGTTCAGGATCAGGTTCGCATGCTCATGCTCCTGTCTGAGGCCGCACAATCCTTCTGATTTCAGACTCTCGCTCACCTTTTTCTTTGCCATTTGCACTTTTCGATGCTTTCACGTTTTTCATCATCATTACCAGCAGCAGCTTCTACGCACACAGCAAATACGTCCCCGGCCCCGGCCACGGCCACGGCGAGTAATAAATAATTTCGTTTAGCCAGAGCCAGTGCCAGTGGCAGTGGCAGAATCAGACCGAAAAACTCCAGCAGAGTCCCCTCCAGCTCCAGATGTATGTGCTGAAAGTTTGTTTGCCTTTCGCCTCTGCCTTGGCTCGGTGTTACTTCCGCAAACATAAAACGGCAACACAGACCGAAGGAAAAGTGCGGGAAAGCATCGGGACGAAGGGACTCATGATCCATTGAAATATGACAAAATACTGTTTGAGACATTTTCAGTTATTGATACGCTGCTTGGTCCGTCCATCAGCCAAGGAAAGCAGAAATGAATGCAAGTAGGGAGCGAATGTGCGTGGGAGTCGGGGGTTTATGATGATGCGTGGCGAAGGGAGAACTGTAAGCCATGAACAGGGCACATTGTATGTGTGTATTGCTGAAATATTATTAATATACCGTCCGGAAAAAGCTTAGCAAAAATAAGTAAGAAGGTTTAAAGGGAGTGTCTCGATTAGGGAATACCCAGCATTGGGTTTAAAGGAAAGCGTTGAATACTTTATGATGAAAACTTTCAGAGGAAGCTAGTAAAGCCTTTTAAGTGAACTTAAAATGTACTTTATCTGGATTATTTTTGGTTGGTTGTAAGGTAAGAGATTTGCCTCAAGTCAGAACTCTTTTTACTAAAAAAGTTTTTAGGGATTTAAATTAAATTGTTAATACCTTTAGTCAGCAGTAAGCATTTTTCTTGAAAAGGGTTAAAGCCTCAACTATAAGCCTCACAGAACAAATACAACATACCCTTCAAACAAAAAATGTAACGGGTATAAAAAACCAAGAGGGACGAGCAGGAAAGTAGTAAAATCCCCCGGAAAATTGAAAGCAAAGTTTCGTCTGATAAATAGGCAAAGGCGAGAGGGAGAGAGGCGGGTGTGTGTTGGCCTTTGCCAAATGCCACACGCACTTTATCACAAATCAAGCCAAGTTTTTCCCCCCATCATTCAAGGGGGGTGGGAAGTTCTGGTAGCTGGGGTTCTGGCCAAAAGTCACGCCCATCGCCCGCTGCTGCCGCTGTGATAAATTTGATGGGAAAAGAAATTATGAGGGTGTCGCTGGCTGCCTGAAGTCGATGCTGATGTTGATGATGTCCTGTAAACACAGGCTCGGGCATAAAGATATGACGCTATAAATATGCCGGGGCGATAAATTTCCCCAGTGTCATATATAAATGCGGAGAGGAAAGGCGGGAGAAACTGCTCAAAAATCGATCAATGGCATATTTATCATGTGTGCAGGATTTTGGGTATCCCAAAAACACATATTGCCTTGCGGTTAACTTGGCCAAAGTTAGCGAACTTTTAGGATTTAAGTTTGGTTCTTTTTTTTTTGTTTTGCAGCGAATTGAAAGCCAGTACAGGGAAAGGTTATGGGTTATTTTTGAAACTCACATGGCAATTAATCAGTTTATGGCCCCACCAAATTGCTTCCCATTTAAATATACATAACTTCTAGGCGGGCGCTTAAGGAGATGAGCATTAAATTTAAAGAAAATGTTGGAAAATGCCATCGTAAAAGTGCGGCACATAAATGTAAATTGTAATTTCCGCTGTGCCAAAGAGCCGTCGGGGGCGTGGCGGCAAGTTGAATGAACTTGTTGTTGCTGCGTGCGTTTGGCTGCAATTAAAATTATTTCCACTGCGTCTCCTCCATTCCCCACAACGTCCATTCATGCCGCCTGTCATTCACATAAATATGCTGCATTTTAATTGATGTTGCTGGTGCGATGTTGCTGCGTTGCTGCTGCGATGCTGCCTCTGCTGCTCACGCTGCTGCTGCTGCTGCCGCGTTGACAGAGTGACCAAGTTAAAGACAGATGTGTGACAGATGCCAGTCAAGTTGACAGCCGACTTTCCATTAATTAGGCATAATATTTCATTAGTGTAATGAGCGCCACTGGGAAATGTGCCAGCCCCTAATGAAAGCACACACGGCTAACCATAGGATAGTGTACCATATATACTATGCAAAACAACAGTCTTGGGGTCTGCGGGGCCATGTGAAATATGTGTGAAAAGCCGGCAAGCCGCTGCACTTGTTGCCAGCTGCTCCTCCACGGTAGCTGCTGTTTGATGCTGGCTTTCATTAGGCGAGTGCACATTAATTATTTTGCATGTACTCCATATACTATATAGTACTGTGTGGCGTTTACAAAAGGCGAACGCAGTGTACTGAGTAGTGAGTCTTTCTCCGACTTCGTCGGCATAATTCGTGTGAAGTTGCCGAGAGATATCAACGTGAAATACAGCAGACATTGCCGTGGCTTAATTTCGTTTGGGGCTCTAACTAATTTGACGGGATCAACTGTTGAAATGTTAGTCCGGACGGCGAACGGGAGCGCAATCTTAAAATGTTAGTCACTGCTTTAGCGAACGTCACATGCAGTTGTCTATCATACTTAGGGGTGCTTAGGGAGCCCCTTTATCGGCCGCATTTCTTTTGGGGGTGCGACTGTCCCCAGTGTTTCGTCATGATGACTTAAAACTGGCCCATTAAAGCGTGGCAGGCCAAAGCCTGGCGCTTCCTCCTCTGATATGGCGCTTGCTGCTCCGCTGCTCAGTGCCTCCGCTGTCCCCTGCTCCACCGCTGCTCTTCCCCCCACCCCTGGGACCATGTACTATAACTCTAATGACATAATCTGCTTTTGGCCAACACACACAAACACAAACACTGTGAGAGGCCCTTTAACTAATCCGCTTAAGTGACTTTTGTTGCTGTTGCCGTAGGTGATTCTTTGCCTGCCGCAGCCATTGCCACTTCCATTTCGCCTTCCCCTTCATGCATATTAAACTTATCGCCGGCAAACAACCGCAATTATAAAATTATAATGATAATGCCCAACTAGGGAGCGGCAACCGCTGACAGTTGGACTGTCATTGCCTCGGATGTTGCTGTTGTGTGGATGTTGATGTTGCTGCTGTTGATGTTGATGTTGCTGCTGATGTTGCTGTTGCCGCTGATCTGCGTTGCTGATAAACGGCGACGAAGCCAAAAGAGTTATTAAAACAAGGCCTAGTCAGGGAATGAGATACTCCAGCTTTAGCTCCAGCCAAATGCCAGAGATATAGTTGCATCTATGTTGGTTACTTTATTACACTTCAAAAATATACAGACGCAATTTTAATTATTAAATTAAGCAAAAAAGAAAACATTGGGAATCTTTCTTTAAATTAATATTTATGTAAATACTTTAATTAAATATTTGTTATTTATAGAACAAAACTACCGAAAGAAACATCAAAGATAAATGGAAAATTGGATTTCATTTTTAGAAAACCTTTACTTACAAATGTTCTAAAACATTTCTCCCACTGCAGCAACAAACCAGTTGCAAATGCAGTTGCATTCCTACTAATTGCCACAGACGATGATAGCCGCATAGCACTTGTTAATTACCCGCACATATTAATTGCCACTTTCTATCTTTTTTTGCCATTGCAGAAAATGTCAAACGCGGCGTATACTTAATCTTGTCACTGGAGAGAGGGAGAAACGCACGGCTAGCAACATGAACTGCCTTTGTCGCCCATCACGGATTATGTCCGTGCGCATTAATTTGCTGGATGAAACCGAGTTTATACACGAGATCAAGGTGAGTTTCAGCCCTTACCAGCTAAGTTTTTCCTGCCCCGCCAACCCCCAAGTAAACATGGCCAACTCTTTCGCTTTCGCTCGACGCCCCCTCTCTCATCATCATCATCATCGTCATCGTCAACAGCATTTTGTGGTCTCCGTTGAATGACAAAAAGTGTTGCATACTTTGCACGTGCCCCGAAGTTTTAGGGGTGCGAGCTGGAAAGGGGTGTGTGGCTTCACCCTCATCAATATTTAGTGCAGGGCCTTGTGACTTGGCAAACATGCAAAGTGTCATCATTCACACGTCCATAGCCACAGATGTCTGACGGTGTCCCTCTGTTTTCACCGCTTTTCCCTCAGCGTTTCCCCGCTTTTCCAGCCATCCATCTCTCTGGGCTTAAAACTGCTCACGTTTGCCAAATTAAATGGGTCGCCTGACTGAGGCTGAGGCTGAGGCAGTGGTAAAGGCAGTGGCATCCTCGCATCTCGTTGTCGCCCTTTGTCTCCGTCATCCGAGAGCTGGGACATGGGAGCTGAAAGCTGGGAAAAATTGTGCTGATTTTGCACGCCATCTCATAGTTGGCATCATTGTGCGGGCAAATCAAATAAATTGTTGTGATTTTTCTCCACACACACTGTGCTGCCGTCGCGACGGCCTGGTTTCTGGTCTTTGATTTCAGCAAACCTCTGCAAAACTTGTCCAATAAAATCCACATGAAAATGAAACTCGGAGCCAGCATATTTGTATTTGTCTCTCCTCTTTGTCTTTTAATTGAAAAATATTCCGGAGACCGAATCGGGGGCATAAATCAGTTATGGTCTTGGGAAATTTCATTTAAAAGCCATAAAACGCGCCCGATAAAATGTTATATAGTTCCCATGATGAAAACTATATCGATTGTGGATAAATCACATTCATATTTATAGGCAGAAAACAATTGTCAAGGGAATTTTTGGGAAAATTAATTTGTCCTTGTCGAAAACAGGCAAATAACTGGGTTTCCCTTGTTTGCATTACAAAGTAATCTAGGCTTAATCTGAGTGGGGGAATATACATATTTATTGAGCACCAAATTGGACTGTAAGCTGGAATATAAAGGTTAATAATAATTTCCACAACAAATAGCTTCAAAATATAATATAAATACACAAAAGGCTATAGGCATACAAGTAGTTAAGAAATCTATTTTTGAACTTCCCCTTTACGTCAACCTTGTGTAGGGTTATGCCCTATGAATAATGCAGATTAATCTGTTGATTTTCTGCTCCGATAAAGTTCAACTACAACACGATGCCCGATCATATTCAATGCAAATTCATGTCAACTCGCCTGCGATGCCTGTGCGGTCTGCGCATACATAATTAGCAGTGACTTAAAGGGCCGCCAGTTAATTATGCAGTCGCCCCGAAGTCATGCCTTGTACATATATACTTAACATACTATGTCTGTAAGTATTCCCGCTGAGCTGCAAGTGTGTGCGGTAATTGGACCAGTTGAGCGTGAATCGCCCACGGCGACGAGTGTGGAGCTGCATCTTGGTTCCTGATTGATCGAGCGGCTTGAAGTCCGGCATGAGGATTGGGAATCGGGAAGGGGAACTATAGCCAAGACGACGACGACGACAGACTAGTTTAACCATTCCAAGAACTGACTAATGACACTTGCCAGCTCGTGGCATGCGCAAAAATTGGAGCACGTAAAACGCTAATAATCACAGCTCATCAGCGGAGATTTATAATAATTTTACAAGCCAAATCGCCCCGGGCCTCGCACATCGTGCATTAGGAGGCGTGGCCACAATTTGACAATGCCTGGTTGCGGCCGGGCTCAGTGGCCCCCAGGGGTCACTATTAATGAGCTTAGACTGGTAAGGCGCAGCAGCAGCAACAGCAGCAGAGAGCAAGTACCACTCACTCACTCACTCACTGGCAACTTATCGCTTGTCATTATTGGCCCCGGTCGCCCGGGCGACTCACCTCGTCGGACGACGGCCACATGATTGATAAAAGACTCGCCGACAAATTCCGAAAACCCTGGAAAAAAGCCACGACAAACAACGTCGAAAGCCAGCCCCATGAATGAAAACTCAAAGAGCCGCGCTGCTGCGATGACGACGGCCTGATATGCAAAAATGTCCGAGAGTTGCGGAGGAAAGGAAAAAAATGCGTGTGGCCGCCGGCCTCAAAACGTAATTTTATTTACACGGCTTCAGGCAGGAGGAGGAGGAGGAGGTGGAGGAGGCAGGTTGAAGGGAATCAGATGAAGGGAGAGACACTGAGTTTGCCCCAACTGTCTGTCAAATTGCCACCGACGACACCAACGACCAACAACAACAGCAAACAGCGATGTTGCTGTGTTGATTTTGACGGCTGCCGATGGCACTAAGCGCACGCACTTAAAGCCACCAAACGGCTGCAGTCTGCCATTAATGACAATCGGAGGAGGAGGGGGAAAGCATTCAAGAGATCTGCACTGAACAAAAAAAAATATATATCGAGATCTGTGAAAGGTTTCTGAATGTGTTCAAGGCTATAAAGAGCTTACTGCGATCTGCTTTCCTAGGGATAAACTATGATGCAGCATTTTTTTCGATAAGGGAAGTTTAATTCTATCTGTAATTTCACAATAACCTTTAGAAAATTGTAAATAAATAATATAAAAATGTAGTATTTAATTTCTAATAAATTGTTAATTTACTCAGACCTTTAAACTGAAAAAAATTACATTGAAGGTCATCGCTGCTAGTAAATTTCTGGAATTTGCTGGAAACTAAATTTCAAGTGGTATCTTTGATTCCCAAGCTTAATTTTTTAAATAATTAATTATACTTTTGTATTTCAAAGTCATCATTTAACCATTTTCCCTGTGTATATTAGGAAAGATGAGAGAGATGTGGAGTTCACCCTGCGGTTGGCTTGTTTTGCATTTCCACTGGCGCCGAGTTACCCGAACAGTTATATCCACAACATCAGTCAATGCTGCAATATATCTCACATCTCTCTCTGTCTGTCTGTCTCCTCATCTGGTTCCCCATCTGGCAAAAGCGGCAGTTGCGTAATCGATATTTCATGGCCATGCCAAGAGCTGTGCCAAACGTTGCGTATGAGTGATTTTTTGGAATGCGTTATCTTGCGGATTATATTTAAGTTGACAAATGAAAAACAAACCGAAACATGACCACAAAGTGATGAATGAAATTCGCTGAAATTATTTTCTGATGAATTATAATTAGTTTTGATTTTAATTACTAACATTTCCAAATAATTAATACAAATATTTGACTATGAAAGAGATTTATTTTAGGTTAGATGAATAGTTCAAAGAAAACTTTTTTTTTGGTAAACCTAATGTTAAAAACTAAGCAAACTTGTTTGAATTTAATAAATATAGGTCATATTTTATAACAACCAAAATAAATACCAAAAGAATTAACAAATTTCTGGGAAAAAGAACTCTGCCAACGCGGAATTTTCTCATTCCCTTAAAAATACATAGAAAACTCCAGTTTTGTCACAAAAAAATTCCAAGAGGTCTTAAAGATGGCGAGACAAAAGTTTGAAAAATGAAGTTGAACCCGTCGAAGATTGGGACAAAGCCTCTGGCGCGGCTGTGGCCCTGGAGGCCAGCCAGCCATCCAGCCAGTCAGCCACTTAAAAGCTGGCAAAACTGTGACAAATGATTTTGACGACTTCATGCCCAGACTAGTACCCCTACAGCCAGATGAGAACGTGTGCACCTCCATATATATATAGACTATATATATATATAGACCAAATCTGTGAGTTTGTGGGCCATTTATCACGCTTACCATGCTAATGACATTCGGCCGGGGCGCAGCTCCGCAGTAGAAGTCCAAGTCGAGTTGGTAACTTGGCCTGAAGTGCTCCCAAGCAGAGCGGCACTTCTTGCCGTGGTCTTGGCACTTGAGTCTCGGCTCGGCTTCGGAGTTCGAGGCGGCCAAAATGGTATAAGCCTGTTATTGCTGGATAAGGTTATATAATTATTTCTTAACGGTTAAAGCCGGCTCGACTCAACCAAGTGGCCAACTGGCCAAGAGTGTGTGTGGGCTTTGTTTGGCCAGCGCTTGATTCTGTCAATACAGGGTGCCATTTGAGAATTTATGTAAATCTTTCCCAGCGCACTTCACACTGGCCACAATGACAGGTCGAAATGGAAAATGGTTAGTTTGAGTGTTTCACGAGCAAACACTTCAGTGCCCCTCCGTTCCCCCGCCGGACCAACTCGGTATCTGAAATAGCCATTGCCATAGCCACAGCCACAGCCATAGCCCATTGCCATACGTAATTCCTGGCCAAGTGTATGGGCGAAAAGTTGGCCAGGCCCCCGGGCGACATTTAATTAGAGTCCCGCTCGTGGTTCGCACGCCGGCCCGACCCGGCCCGGTCGAAATAAACCTGCAGTTTATGGCCAACATAATTAAGTTAAAAGCTTTTTTACAGTCATTCCATTCCATTCTGAACGAACCGTACCGAAAACCGGACGCAGCTCGCGCGCTCAAATTGATAATGAAAATGAAAATAAGCAGAGCCCATGAAGCGTGTTTAATGGCTAAATAAATGCCGGCGTCTAGATTTCAGCCACCCACACCTGGGCCAATGTACATATCTCGGTATCTGTGATGCTTAAATTCAACGTTAGTGCGTCCAGTTATAGCCGGTAATTCGGGCCATTGTCGAAGGCCATACCAATGGATTGACCCCTGGAATTTAAATGGCAAAAAAAAGGTGAATGTTTAATAAGAACAAAGGTAATCTAGAAACAATAGATAATGCGAATAATGTTCACGTTCCTTAGCTTCATGTTTATCTTTGTGTTAAAAAAAGTCGAATAATAGTTCCTTATATACAAAATATATAATTAAAACTAGAGATAAATGTCTATAGATTATTTGAAATGAAAATGGAACTCTAATTTTTGAAAGGTTTAATTTTAGAATGACGTAAGACACCTAAATTTTATAATTACTTAATTTAAGCAATAGTATTATATACTATACTTCCTCGATTTCAGTTTAAATATATTTTCTCAGTGCACCGAAAGCGTAACCAAATTCCAAAATTTACAATACTCTCGCTTTCAACCGTATTAAATGACGTAATTAATAAGGGGCAAAAGGTTAGACCCAAAAATCCCCCAAATGTTTTACCTTTTTTGGCAAAGTCAGCCAAACAGTTTCTCCGCCTGTGCCCTTTTCTTTTCTCCTCTTTTTTTTTGTCTGTCATTTTTTGGGCAGCTGGGGTAATTACTTTATCTGTTGCTGAAGTTGCGCTTCGGTTCATAATAGGATTAACCAAGAGCGCCCCACCGAAAGAAGCTGAAATTTTTGGCTCCAGAGGCGGCGAACAAGCCAAACTGGCCAAGAGACCGCCCGCCCGTTCGTTGCCTTTCGCAGCTGTCAGAACCATAACTCAGTGTCAAGTCGAGACTTTGCCGGCTATATCTGAATATCTGAATACTCGCATTCGGATCTGCGTTGGCCACAAAAGCCCCCGCACCGTACCGCAGACAAGACAAAAAGCAATTGTTCAATCGCCGAGGAGCACAGCACAGGGGACTGGAGAAATAGATTTGCAAACAATTTGCAACAATTCAATCAAAAAAACTTTAAACGCAAATACAGATCGGAGCTCCGGCTCCAGCGGGTGGCCAGTTTCATGGGTGGGTGGCAGGCCAAAGGGGGACTGCGATGGGGATGCCAGCTTGACGGCCATCAGATAACTCACTCACTTGGTGGTCCGGGGCACCAGAAACCGAAACAGCAAACGGAGACAGCGGCGGCGGTCCCACTTTTTGCGCCCTGTCAAGCTTCAAGCGTGGAGCTGGGAGCTAGGAGCTTAGAGCTCCAGCTTCGCTGTTTGTTTGCCCAAGCGTTTGAATGGGCTAGCGAACAAAGCGCCAAAGAAATTCAAGGTGAGCCCCGGACCAGGGACGTTTACACCTGGAAAAATATGCATCAGAATGCTTGAACTTGATGGGGGTTTCTTACATTAATATAGTATTTAATTCCGGTAAATAAAAGAATTTCTTTATATAAAGGACAGTCTCTTTAAGCCTTGTTTTCAAAAGAGTAGATTTTACAATCGAATTTCTCTCAGTGTCAACCCTCCATTTTCTTGGCTTCGTTCGTTCGGATAAGAGTTGAAATATTTGCCAGCCAAACAATGATATCCAGCATTTGCACAGACATCGTGCAGATGGCAGATGGAAAATGCAAGTGATGCCTCAGCGGCGGAAGTCGTAGCTCTCGTCCAGCCGGAAAAGCCCAAGACAAGTTGAACAGTTCGAACAGTTGAACAGTTGAACAGTTGCACGTGCAATATTTCATTCGCGTTGCAGGAACGCCCAGATGGTATTAGCTTTGCCAAAGGAAATTCTTATACCCTCAAAGAGAATCCGAAAAAAAATTGGAAAAAGAAAATGTGTGCCGGAAAGCTGCTACAAGCGTCAACAGGCCAAAAGGAAAAAAAAACAGGAAAAGCTAGCGACAACCCAGAAAAAACAGCCCAAACATGCCGCTAACCAAAAAAAAAAAGGGGAAAAACAGAATAAGAAATGCCGCTATGTGACGATGACGATGACGGGCTCACAACTCATATCGCAGCTAAGGCCAGGCCACCGCTAAAGCTGTGGCTAAAGCTGATTCTCAACCTAAGTCGGATGGCCAAAGTCAGAGTCAGAGTCAAAGGCTGAGTCGCAGCCACATTCACATTCGCAGCCAAGTCCGCATTGAGCATTGTCAGGCTTTTGTGCCGTTTGGCGTGGCATGCGAAATAAAACTCTCGTAAACAGACAGCGACGTTTCTAAACTGCCAGCGTCTGTAGGACAAGGAAGAGCATAAACTCTAGAACTGAAGCCGACTTCCGAGTACTCTAGATTTTATAAGGATAAAGCGATTTTGAAGAGGTTTAACTTATGAAAAACGCAACTGTCATACCTCTACCTTTGAAATTATTTTAAAAATGTTTACAAACTAGATTTAATGGATTAACTTAGCTGTCTTTTGTCTGAAATTAATGAATACTTCCTTGGGAATATCTGCACCTTTCTTCTATTAACCGAATCGGACTTTGCCCCACCTGTCCAAGGGTATTTGGCACACGGCAGAGGAATCTCAAAGAGCAGCAGCAGCAGCAGCATTCGCATCCAGGAGGAGAACTACAAACAGACAGACATACTGACAACAACATCGCTGGAGAACAACCAGCTATAGCCTGGAACAAACCAACAAACCGGCGAACAACAAACCGACGCGAGACGAGACGAGCGGAGACCTTCTCTTCAGCGTCGAGCTGAGCTGAGCTGCAGGAATTACGCAAATCTCGTTTGTTGAATGTGTTTTTCAGTTAGGTGAAGATGCGCCAATATGGGATGAGCAAGCAGCATCTGAGGATAAGGGGTACTTCGGAGAGAGGGCGGGAGACATAAATCTGCTTTAGCATTTGGGGACGATGCTGATGCTGCTGCTGCTGGCTGGTTTTGTGCATAACGACGACACGATGTTGCTGCCATTGCTTTTCTTTCATTTTGTCGCCGTTTTGTCTGTGACATTGGAGGCAGCGGCCTGAGTGCTTTCCCTCTCTGGCCTTCTCCTTCTCAGCCCATTTCCCAGTCCAAGAGTATATATCTCTCTCTTGTTTTAGCCCCGTTTGTTTGTTTTTTCTAGCTTTTATTTTTATTTTGTATTTATTTTCTTTTTTTCTTTTTTTTGCTTACTGCTTTTGGCGTGCCCCGAGCTTAAGACTCATAATGCCGTTATAAACACAAACGAATGTTGCTCTGCTGCTGTTTTGTGCACTCAGCACTTGGAGAAATTTTAAACTTACTTACTAGTCCTTGATAATTTTACAATTTATAGAGCATAACAACAGGAAACCCTAAAGCAACAGCTAAAATTATTATATTTTCCATTCTTAAATATTATTTTCTATTTTGTTAAATATTTCTTGGTTAGTAGCATGGAAAAATCAAGGGAAAATTCCATAAAAATAAATTTTCGAATGATTTTTTATCTGTACTTGTTCATTTTTTTTTTGAGTGCACTGACTGTTGTTTTTTGTTGTCAAAGGTCAGCGCACGCTTAAGCCAAGCATCGCAATTATACGCACAATGCAATTGGAGAGACTGCACACACATACACGGGGGAATTAAGTATACGACCCGTGGATGGAAAAACCTTTTGGGAGCAGATGCCGAGCATCATTTTCACCATCTGACCTGACCCCCATTGCCAACGACTTGGATTTGTTTTTTATTCTCCATTTTCTGCAGTATTTCTTGCTTTTATTCCACTGCAAGGGCAATAAGCTGGCGTTTCGTCTTAGCCGCCTTTCCATTTAAAAAGCGACAAATGAGCTTAAGTAGGAAAAAGCAGACCATCACTCCTAGACTTTAAATAGAAAAACAAAACAAAATCATATAAAAAGCTTATGCTTATATTTTCAAGGAGCATACATAATACAGACTTTCAGTTTTTATATGTAATGAAATTATGTTTATTATGTTTAGTTTACAAGCTAATCTCCTTTATATTTCATTTATTTATAGCTCTTAAAATACCTTTCAACTCTCCCTTTTATATAGTAACGCCTTGAGGTCATAAACCGTGTATTAATTATGTTAAAGTCTGGCTTTCAGAAGATTTCTGCACACGCAATGGGCCGAAATTGGGTTAGTCACGTAGTTAAAGTTTGTCAAGACGCTGATTACGTTTTAGCCAAAAGCGCGATGCAGGGATTTTCCCCCGAAAAAGTGTCCCCCAAGGGGTGAAAAAGAAAAGCCAGCAGGGGTGGCTGGCCTAGTGGCCAGACATGTGTGCTATATTTTCCGGTTTACCACTTGGCGCTCTCTAATTAAGTTGCATGGCAAAAACTTCCTCTTCTCGGCTGACAAGAAAGGCGGGTGGCAATCTAGGCTAGGGACGAGCCGCGGAGGGGTGCGAGTAAGCTCATTAAGTGTACTTGGCCAGGATTCGATGTCCTTTGGTGCTACAGTGCCAGCGACAGCGGGGCCTGGCAGCAACATCAAAGTAAGCATAATTTGATTAAGACATTTTAGCCAAAGACCTAATCATCGTTAGCATCAACATAATCATCGCCCGGCACATCCGGCGTGTTCTTAAATTTTTTTTCTCCTCCCAGCCCAGTCTTACTCGTCTCCTTTCGCTGCTGTCAGCATCAGGATCAGCTTGAGTAAAAGCTATATCGGCACTCGCATCCACATCATCCTTTGATGCCCCAGACATCATCTACGTCACTGGTTCCGCACACAGCGACTCAGGAAAATCTAATTTATTGAACTCTGTCAGTGTGTGCTTGAGGGTAGAAATTGGCAAAAGAGGAAAATGAGTTCGGCCCCAAAAATGGTTGTCTGGACGTGGAAAACCTTTTGGGAGTTGAACACTTTTGTTTGCACAAGTTTTTCCGGGTTTCTGTGATTAATTGCCAGCTATTGCGGTCCCTTACATGTTTACGTTGATTTTTAGCCATAATTTAGTCGCTGAACGACTTTAGACATGCACGGGGCGTAGTTCATTAGGACGAGACTTATTGAACGTCTCTATTAGTTTGGGATTCCAGGAAACCACTTGAAGAGGGATGACTGCTAGGGCTGGATCGATAAGGATGCCGCTCCTTACCGAAGTGTGCCAACTTTAAGGAATATTATTTTACTCCTCTCTCTCACCTCATCTGAAATTCCATTTACTGGCACATGCATTATTAGCTCCATTCACCTGTTAGACTCTCCTCCGTTCTCCTCTTAAGTAAGCGGCCACCGACAATATGATGAACGCTCATGGTTCTTATGCATTTTTAAAATGCACTTTCCTACTTGTGTTTTATGGTAAAAGCATTGACAGCAGGAGCAAGAGTGGAGGAGCAGCCAGCAACACAACAACAGCTTCAGAGAAAGGACGAAACGAAACGAAACAAAACCGGTGACAACAATAAGGACATGTCTTGTGTTGAAAATTTCACAGACCATTGTATTAATGTCCTTGCCCATGTTCACGTATTTGTAATGCAATTTGAGGAGCTGCAAGGATGGCAAGGATGGCAGGACAGCAGGACTGTAAAATACAGCTGCACGTTCACTTAGCCACTGTCGACGTCACTGTCAGTCTGTCACTTCGTCCTGTTAACGACTGTCATCTAATGCAGTCAGCACAAATGCAATTAGTTTTTGACACACACGCACACACACCAGATCCCCGATGGCCCCTGAAGTTTATGCAAAAATCCACCCACCCACCTTCGTCCTTTGAATTGGCTTGGAGTTGCCATAAAGAGATTATCGTGTTTGGCCACTATATTTTTGGGTTCCCTTTAGAGATGGAAATAAATAACAAATATATACCTATTAAATAAATCGAAAAGTTGTCAAACTATATTGAAAACTATCTTTATTGAATTGAATTGTTGAATAGAAAATATATCGAAAATTATTCTTAGGAAAATATAAATTAGCTAGTTTCCAAACTTTACTTTCATATTGGTTTTCGCTATGTTTTGAATATTTTGAATCATTAAAATAAATTATTAAAATAAAATAATATAATATATCAGAAAATTATATTATATTAAATTAATCAGATATAAAAGGCTGGGTTAATAAAGTAGAACTATTAAATATCTTCTATTTCCATTTAAAAACTTTACTTTTTGAAGTATCCATATGAAAATATTGAGTATCGCTTGCAATCGAACAAATTCTACCATTTCTAACTTGACTCCATTTTCTTGGCACTTGTAATTCCCAAATGGCAACTTAAGCAGCTCCATTTCAGCCGCAAGCCCTGAGGTCAGCAAAATATTTAACATAAATTCAAAACGAGTTCGGTTCGAGTTCACTTTGTGGAGGAATTGCCAGTTGTGAGTTCCGAATCCCGTGTCCCGAATTCCGAATCCCAGTGTGTTCACACTTGCCAGCCATTAAGTTTATTACACAACAACAATAAAGCGAGCCAATGCATGCAAAAGGGAAATGCCGTGTGCAGGATGTGCCAGGATGTGGATGTGGCCCCCAAAGGGATCCTTCGACCGAGCAGGAATACCATAAATAAAACATGGCAGCGGGTCGAACACGGCAACACCAGCAACAAAAGGCAAAAGTCAGTGTCTGCTGCTGCTGCTGGTCAGTGCCAAAAAACAAAAAAAATAAAAGAGAAGAAGCAGCCACAACAAAAACAAAAGGGCCGAAAGCGCCAGCTGCTCCACATGAGAGACACACTGCAGACAATGGTGATGGAGCACAAGCTGGCGCTGGAGCAGGAGAATCCGCTGGCGGGAATGGGCGGGCGTGGCCGGAGCAGCCTTTGCGGTTAACAATAGCACGGCCCTGGCCATAGTTTGGGTGCCTTTTGCGGTTCCTGCAGCTGCGGCCACCTTTTTTCGGGGCCGCAGGATCTGGAGCTCTCCCCGGAGAATAAACTCAATTTATTATTGCCACTAGACAGACAGTCGAACGGACGGGGACGGGGAGGGACAGAGGGTGAGAAAAAAGGGAATTGGCATTTTAAAGCTTTAACAAATTAAATTAAACCAACGGAAAATTGTTGATTGCCCGACTTGGACCCGCCTTCGATTTGGCCATAAATTGTTTGGCCTTCTTCTTATTTGCTCGGCCGGCCATTTTGCCCATTTTATTTGTTCACTTTTCCATTTTCCATTTTATTTTATCTACAGTACAGCCAAAGCGTGTGCGGAGGCAAAAAGGCAGCAATTTTCCAATTGAATAATTGTCACTGGCAAGTTTTCACTTTTGTCGGCGGAGCTAGCCGAGCGGATGGATAAAAGGGGGGGGCAGGACATCGAAGGACCGACCGTGTCTGTGGCCATTCAATGGCTCAACAGTTTGCCAGTGTTTCCAGTGTTTGCCTTTGCCAGCGTTTTTCCTGCCTTTCCCTCTAGCTTTTCCCCCTGAATACCCCCAGCCCACTCACCTCACCCTTGGCCTGCTCTGTTTTAACAGCAATTTTCTTGTCTATTTTCAGGATGATTTGCCCGGCCAGGCTCTGCTGGATGTCGTCTTTGCCAGGCTCAATTTAATCGAGACCTCATACTTCGGCATACGCTACATAGACGAGGAGAACCAGACGGTAAGTGTGTGTTCTTCGGCCAGGCACTGCTCCTTTTAGCTTCCAGTACCCAGTCCCCGCTTCCTGCGGGCCAACATATTGGTTTTTGAAATTCATTTTCGTTTTCATTGAGATCCATTCAGGCGCGTCGTCGAGCGCTGAAAACTGAAACAAAAAAAAGCAAACCAGACTCCAGGAACTCTTTGAGTCTCCTTGCCTGCGGGGCAAATTGCATAATGATTTCGCTTTCATTGGCCCCGCCTGGGTAGTGTCCTTCATTGAAATTCACTCAGGCTTTAGAGTGTGGAAAATCCTCACCTGTGTTCTCCTCGATTATAGCTTTATTTTTCCTCATTTTATCCAATAGCATTGGCTGGATCCTGCCTCACGGATATCCCGACAACTGAAGCCCAAATCGGATCCTTATGACTTGTACTTTGGCGTGAAGTTCTATGCTGCCGATCCTTGCAAGCTGCTGGAGGAAATAACCAGGTGAGCATTTATTTAAATAAATAAAATAATATATTATGTCCTTCGGTTCTCTACAATTGATCCTGTACTTTTCGCTTAAGGTATAGTTGATTTAATGTTCCTCCTAATTGAAACTGTTGCACTTAACATATTAATGATTTAATTTGCCAACGCCCAACTTTTGGCCTACCCATAAATTGAATTTGGCAAATTTAATTTGTTAATTGAGGCATACACACAGACGCATAATTATAATGCAATAAACAACAAATGAAGCGAAACGAGACGCACGAGTTGAGGACTCTGAACCCTGAACTCCGACTGCCCACTCAACTAATGGATAATGCATCGGGCAATTAATGCATTTATGCCCGCACATCAAGCAAAATGAATTAAAATGACGCAAAAATGCGTTGCCAAAGGCCAGCACAACACACTCACCTGGAGGTAGTTGGTGTGCGAAATGTGAAATGCAAAATTGGAAATGCAATGCCAAATGTCGCCAAATGCAGGGGCAAACGTAAACGTTTATGTCCCGGTTAGCCGTGTCAAGGGAAATAAGCGGAATTGGTAGAGGCTATGGGTATGGGTTATGGCCATGGCCCTGAAAGCCATCGTCACATCGTCATGTCCTCGCTGTCTGTCCCTCTTTACTCGATGATGCGATGCAATGGTGTCTGGGGGCGATTGTGGCATTTATCAAGCATTTGGTGTGTGCAAATATTTGCGCTTTATACGACGACACGTTCGCCATAATCATCATCGCCAGGCAATGGAGCTGGGCACGGAGGCACTGCAAGTGGAAGTGGATTTGGACCAACCGTTGGCCAAACATCATCAAAATCCATGCCAACTGCCGTGGAATTCGCTGCACTTTGAGAAATGATCAGAATGATTAAATTTTGTATTAGAAATTCTTCTAGGTTTATGTTGATAATATTTAATATTATATTTATATTCAGTTAAAATTTACATTTTAATTTCAAATTAATATTTCAATTAATGAAGCTTTTCAAAGATTTCCTTAAAATTAAATAGTAAAGAGATGGCAGTTATACCAAGATTTCTCTAGGTTTTCAATGCCACAATATCCAATATTTTAAGCTTTAGAAAAAATGTATAAATTCAGTTAAAGCTAAAAATCGATGCCTTAAGACAATTCAATATTTCTTCCAGTGTTCTGCCGATGCTGCGCTAATATTAGCGCATATAAATGCATCGAAATGCACTCGCAGCCAAGTGGAAGTGGGCGGCTGATGAGTGGCATGTCGGGGGTCGAGGCGTGGCAATGCAATTGGAGCTGCATTATTGGAAGTGCACTAAGGCCAAAGAATATCGTGTTATTTTAGCTATACAAAGTCTGCGGCATACAATAAACGGCAATTGACTTTGGACAGGACAAAGTTGAAAATTCCCATGAATAACAGGGGTGAACAGAGAGAGAGGGAGATTTTTCCAGCCAGACGACAGACGGCGATATTCAAACACACACTGGCAACCAAAAAGGATTAAGGCAAACAGCCGGCAACTTGAAGTTGAGCCTGCAAATAATTGTGAAATATGATGCCAAGCCCATCATAACCGTGCCCCATCCTCGTCCACCGTTTATTTGTTTCATTTCATGATTTCGATGTTACGCCCAGAGTCAACAAGTCACCGCCTCTGTTTGTCCTGGCCAAACATCAAAAGGGATCAACTAATTTTATGCCCAGATTTGTTTGCCAACTTGTTAACTGCTTCCTGTCCTTGGCCGTTGTAGTGTTGCTGTGTTACGTTGTGTTGACTAATGAAATTTGTCGTTTTCAGGTATCAACTTTTCCTTCAAGTCAAACAGGACGTTCTGCAGGGACGACTGCCGGTGGCCTTCGAGCTGGCCGCCGAGCTGGGCGCCTTTGTGGTGCAATGTGAGTAATAAAATTTAACAGAGTTTACAAATCACAAGTCACAGCAACTTCGTACACAAATTGAATGTCAAGATTGTGTGTCAAAGAAAACATTTATTTGGTTAATTGAAAGGTCCTGAAAATTAAAGGAAATATTTCTTGAGAAGTTCATAAACTAAAATGATTTTTCTTTTTAGATCTTAGGAATAATAGAGAAATTAATTTGCCATATTAGACATAAATTAAGCGAGATAGTTTTGTTGATATATTTTATTTCTGGGTTCTAATTCGTCGTTATCCATTTATAATTGAAATTATCTAATTGTATCTAAATTCTGTGACACAAAATCCATGATATCAAATCTACACAATTGTAATTATTTTCTACCCATCTTAAGAGCTTAAATATTTTGGAATAATCACATTTGTTAACCTATTTAATCTCTCCCTAGCCGAACTGGGTGACTACGATCAGCGACGCCACTCGAAGGGCTATGTATCCGAGTTCCGGCTGCTGCCCAACCAGAGTAATGAGCTGGAGACCCGCGTCTCGGAGCTGCATCAGCAGCTGAAGGGAATGTCGCCATCGAGCGCTGAGCTGAACTATCTGGACAAAGTCAAATGGCATGACATGTATGGCGTCGATTTGCATCCCGTTCTGGTGAGTTACAAGCCAATGTGGCGTCCACACATGACCCAAAGTTCCCAAAAACCACAGACCGGGTTGCGATGGTTCACCAGACAGCAACCACCCCGGCTTCGACGTTCAGTCAGCCGCATAAAAGGGGTCAGAGGGAAATGCAAAGTTTAATTTCATTTCATGGCAAATATTATAAATCATTTGCTCTCCCATTTCTAGAGCCCCTCGAGAGGGGGAGAGCGGTGTATGATTACCCCGAAAAACCCCCAGACTCGGGTGTCTCAGAACACCCCTTCTATGCTTTTGTGCTGCGTAAGTTGGCACTTCATTTGCATTTTTTATTGCCCTTTACTTTGATATCAAACCTCAATAAATCACCAGCTGTGTTTGTATACGGAGTAGTGTGTGGGGGGAAACCCCAACCCGAACCCCAACTCCACATGGCTGCGGTATGTGGCATGATGTAGCCTTTCACCCCCCTTTCACTGACGCGTCGCCGCCCTTGTGTTTGTTTATAGACACAAATCATTGACTATCGCGGCGCCAACGCCGTCTTTTATATGCTTTCCCGGCTTTCCCTCTATCCCGCTTTCCGGTCTTCTTTTTTCTTTTTTTTTAATTTAATTAACAGCTAAAATTACATTTATTTCGGCTTGGCTTTCGGCATTTTCTGGGCCGTGTGTTAGTAGGAACGAGGTAGCCATAAAAATGCCGCCTGCTGCTAATGGGCGAAAACTTTGTTCCTTGTTAACACATTTTTTGGCAATGGCCAAAAGGAAACTTTTTCGCCTGCCCGCCGCCTTTTGTTTGCCAAAGTTTCGCGCTTTCTCATTCCGATGTTTTTCTCTCTCTATTTCTCCCGCAGGGCGAGGACAGCGTGGAGTACTTCCTGGGCCTGACTCCTAGCGGGATTGTCGTCCTGCGCAACAAGACGACGGTGGCTCATTACTATTGGCCGCGCATTGCCAAAGTTTATTATAAAGGACGCTATTTTATGCTCAGGATAAGCGATAAAAATGTAAATTCTCAACGCACCCAGCGACAATGGAAGCTGTGGAGCTGGTAACTGGTAACCGGCAAACTGGGAACGCGTAACGACAATGGCCACTGTGACGATGTGGCTCCAGATCCACATCCAGATCCTTCGTCCCAGCCATAAATTTGTTTGCCGACAAGTGCTTTTTACAATTTGCAGTTCGTTCCGCGAGTGAATGGTCGAAAGTTGGCAGTAAAGGGTAGTAGAGCTATAGGAAAAGTCGAATGGGGACTACCTATTAATTTTTACAAGATGGATAGAGTTCTTAATAGAAGAATTAATAAGAGGAGATTATTTTTTAAAGCAATTAAAGAAATTATAATTTTCCCCTGAAGGATTTAAAGTAAGGACTTAAAGCAAAATTCATGAAAAATATTTACTACTATCCTTTGAACTTTGAATATCCTAAAATCTATATTTTATAGGAATTATTTACTCCTTCGACATACCATGATATCCCTTAGGGCATCCCATCTTCTCCAGCTTTTCTAATTTTTTTAAGGGCTTTCAATTTCTTTTTCGCGTTTTGCAGCGTCGCCAATTTTTTTGTGCGCTCCTTATGGTGACAACTTTTGGCTGTCAGCAGCATCAAGTGGCGCCAGGAGCGGAGGAGGTCGATGGAGCTGGCTCCAGCCTCGTTAGACAACAAGTAGCTGGTAGCTCCTAGCTGCTGTCTGATAGGAGATAGAAGAGGAGTCGCTCCTGCTGCTAAAACTTGCACACTTTCGGGTGTTAACGCTTTGATAATCAAAAAAGTTTCCCAGCCAGTTGACGCACACAAAAGGCGAAACTTTAACATTTTCCTTCGACTTGATTTTCCCTCGACATTATCATTCTGCTTTTTTTTGGCAACACTTTGTAAGCCAACTTCTACCCAGGCATTCATTCACTCAATTTGCCCGCCGAGCACAGAGGAGACGAGCCTTTGGCTTTGTCGGCATCCCGTCCGGAGTTACCAGTTCCCACTTTCCATTCTCCAGCCATCGTGACTTGACTTTTGCGCTTATCAACCATTTGCGATTACAAATCCCTCTTCTGTAGAACGAACTCAGCACCTACGGATTCGAGACGCCGCGCAAGTCCGCCTGCAAGCACCTGTGGCGCTGCTGCGTCGAGCACCATGCGTTCTTCAGGCAGGTGCGAGTGGCACCTTTGCCCAGCTCTCAGTCGCATGCCACCGATCTGTTCCAGCTGGGATCGCGCTTCAGGCACAGGTAAGAGCAGCAAAAATAATTTGAAAATTAATATATAAAATTTTAACTCATTTAAAATAATTTATTAAAGATGTTTAGTAATAAATTTTATGTTTTAAATTTGAAACAAGAAATTAACCGTACAACAGATTATCTCTATTTATGATTGAGAATTTTTAAATCAATTTTTCAAGTGTAGCCTGGCATGACCACTGCCGGAAGTCATATGCTGTGGGTGCAGTCGTGCGCTCCGCCCATCTGATGAAGTTGTAAAATCCCAAAAAGCATAACTTCCTACACTTTGGGCCAGGGCCACTCATGGCCGCCCGATTTGCTGGCCAAGCCAAGCCCGAAAGCGCAGCCAATTAAGACGTAACGAATTTCAATGGGCGGTCACTCGAGTTCAATCCCTCTTGCCCCAAAATGCACCTCATGTGATTAGCTCATTAAGGGGCAACTCAAGTGGCTTTCGTGGCCGAAGGATAAGGATTAGGGCTGGCCAAGAGCCAAAAGAGCAGGTTCTCAAGGGGGCGATACATGCGGCAGTTGCTGGGGTCTTTCAGTTACTAATTAATGTGGCGACCAGATATTACTCTTTTATATAAAATTAATTAATACTAGTGAGATAAAGCTATAGAAACTATAAGGTATAATGAGAATTAAAGGTTTAAATTATATTAAATTAATTCAAATTAACTTAATAAAACAAGTAATTAAACTTGAAAGAACTTTACGCTTAAAGATTAAGAAAAACTCTGTTTTAGGTTAGTGAAACACTCTATAAAATGTCTATAATTTCACATAATTCAGAAGTTAATCAAGGCTAAAGAAACCAAGTTCGCATGTCAGCTCCTCGAGTTTCCCGCAGATCCAATTAGATGCCATCTCACTGGCCAAACAGAAGCAGTCCCCATCTCAAATCTCAATCCCAGGCCCAAGTGCATCGCATCCGTCCGGCGGGCATAGATCAAGTTTACGCCATCGCCTGCATGGCCAACTAATTGGAAGTCCAATAAAAATGTCGGATCTGCAAGGCTGGAAACATGAGGAAGTGTTAGGTGGGGATTCGGACTGGGTCTGGGGACTGACTGGCAGGCCTGAAGGCCAGCGGGCAGTCGGCCAAAAAGCAACTCGAGTGCAAAGCCCACTAATGACTTTCTGCGAAATGCGGCTCTAAGCTGGAGCAGGCCCACCAAATGCAGGCAATTGTGCATGACGAATGTGGCAGGGGATTGGACCAGGACCAGGACCAGGACTTGGGACAGGACAAGGCCGGGACGAGGGAGGCGAGACAGTTCCTCCCGGTGCTCCTGGTGCTCCATGTTTATGACTGACATTTGCGGTGACTGCGGCTGACCATTTAGTTGCTGCGGTAAACTTTCTTGCTCCCAGCTTGGCCAAATGGAGTTCACGTGGCCAACCGTAACTCAGTGAAACTATTAACTTGGCCTAGGGGGCGAAAGGCACAAACATTTCTATTCCTGCTCCTGCTTATGTCAGTCGGAAAAAGTTTTTTTTTTTTTTGGGGCGTCGGCTCGTTTTATGACCGGGAGCCCAAGTTCAGAACGTTTTTAATTTGTGAAACAAATGAAAGTTTGCCCGGTTTTTATTTTATTCCGGCAGTGTTTTACAACCTTTTTATGGTTCACTGTTCATTATTAGCCTAGCGTCTTCTATGATTCCCTCTCTCTCTCGCTGTTCGTTTTCCTCTTCTTTTTTTTCGTTTTTCTTGCATTTTCTTTTTTATTTTTCTTTTCCACATTTCCCCACTTTGGTTGTTAATATTTTTGGACGCCTTTATGCCTACTTTTATGTTGCCCACTCGCATGTGTCTGCCAACCCCCCCGCCACCAACCGACCTTCCCCCAGTCGTCCGGACAAGTCCACGGAGAAGGATGCACTGGCCGCCGGACGCTCCCCGCCCGCCTTCACCCGCACGCCCTCCAAGCGCCAGCCCAGGCGCGTGATTGATGACTTTTTTAACAGCAACGGCAACGGAATCGGGAATGGGAATGGGAATGTCGGCGGCGGAACCGCCAACGGAGGAGCAGCAAGTGGTGGAGGCATCCACATGGGCAACAGGCCGCTGCCGCAGCCCGGACTGGGCACCATCTCCAAGTGAGTACTCCAAATGTCCATCATTTGTTTTCATTCCGTGCACAAAAGTTTTGATTTACCCATCCGCCGCCCATGTGTGTACAAGAGCGTAGAAGCGTCCCTTCCTTGCATACCCTAGTAGATTTCGGGGGTATTTCCATTTTTACTTGGAATTAAGCCATGTTTGGGACCCTTTTTTATATAATATATAAGATTTCATTTGCTGGTTAAAACAAGTAAAAGGGCAGACCTTTAAATATATTTAAAGTGAAATGGAAGTAGATACAAAAAGCGATATATTCTGTTAAAATAAATACCAGGAAATTGAAAGCGTTGAATCAAAGGATATCGTTATTTTACGTATATTTCAGAAAATATTTGTAGCTTTTAAAATAGCATCAAAAAATTAAAGGTATTAAGTAAATGTTCAATATCAATAACTTCAACAGTACAAAGAGTATAAAATCCTCGGCTTTGCAAAGTCTGCTTCCTGATGATTTGCTTTTTTTCATATCCTTCACCCATTTATATATACGGCAGCTGCTTCCTTTGACGTAGTTGTCCTTTTTAGGCCACTTTCTCCTTTTTTTTTGCGCTTCAGTATGTCCGCCAGTTGCTTTTTAGTAATCATTTTTGGGAAGCTGGCGCGCCGGAAGAGCTCTCATGTGGCTCGTTCGAGGGCTTCCCTTTGATCTGTTTTTAATTTTCAAACATATTTTTGGGATGCTATTGCTATTTGTGTTTGAATCGCCGGGTTCAATTTGAAAGGAATGCAGTCCAGAGCACTTCATCATTCCCCGTGCCGGGGCGATCCGGTCCGTTTGCGTTTGACAGGACGATAGGACAGCAGGTCCTCCTTGGCTGGCATTGTCCTGGCTCAAGTGCCCTCGGGTTGCTGTTTCGAATTCGTGTTCAAAATCCATTTAGTTGCCATTTCGAAGGCAGTTACATTGTCTAGACGCAACATTTATTAAATGTTTTATGGTTGCGAACATCAAATTATATAGACAAATAAAAAGCTAGCCATTAGTCGTTGGGCGTCGGAAATGCCGAAATGTTGTGGAAATGCTGGCCAGGATACCAACTTTCTTTGAGGAGAAACTGAGTCATGCAAGGAGATTTATAGCTCCTAGTAGCGAGTTCCTGGGGGTGTGTGTGTGTGTTTGTTGCCTAAGAAACACACTCGAATTAGACAATTACCAGGGACAATTTCCAGCTGATGGCTGTCGGTGTAAGTGTTGCCCACCATCCGTGCATAAATTACACGCTCAGGCGAGGCTCTAAATAAGGTAATAGAAGCCACAGCCAATCCCGCGTAATCGCTGGATTTCTAGGCGGATCGCGATCGGGTTTGGGTTTGGGATCGGGATCGGGATGAGCAAATAGCCCGCGTCATTTATCATTTGCAAACAAAGAGAAGCCAGCCCAAACATCAGGCAGCCGGACAGGCCAATCAAGCGGCCCCCACACCGCAGCTTCCAGATCTCCAGATTCACAGATCCCCAGATCACAGATCGCAGCAACAGCAACAGCAGCAGCAGCAGCCGCAGCATCATACCAGGCGCGATCGGACGAGCGGGAGCATAAATCACTAGGCACGCCTGGGCACGTTCTGGATGTGTAGTCGGAGCTGGACAGAGACTCAGAGCTGGAGCGACGACTCCTGAGAGTACGAAATGATTGCCCGCTGATTGCCAGTGCGGCAATTACTCAATTTTACACACGCGCATTATTTGTCTGTGTCGATCTGGGATCGCGCTCCGCTCCGCCTCGGACAGCCTAAATGGCCTCCGATGCCGCGGACTTTAATCAACGTTTATGTTAAACAATTTAAATTTATGGCAAAATAATGCGAGACTGATTCGCTGATCTCCCTCTCTATCTGTCTCTAGCAACTACGACAGCCCCTACCGCTCCACCTACAGCATTCCCACTAGCCTGGGAATCCGGCCCTGCCACCAGCAGGGGCAGCAGCAGCAGCAGAACAACAACTCCAGCAGCTACAACAACAACAGCGGAAGCAACCTTCAGACCCCCGACTCGCCCAGAAGCACGAGGAGCGCCCCCTGGCCACGGTCCCAGCAGCGTTCGCTCTTCGGCCACAACCCGTCGAGTCCGCGCTCCGTGAGATCGGTTAGCACGGCGGGCGGCGGACTGCACCATCATCACAGTCACCACAGCCATGGACATGGCACTAGCCACCATCCGCACCAGCATCATCATCATCATCAGTCCTCCTCCTCGGCGGCGGCCAATGGCTCCTCGTCTCACCACCATCGCCAGCAGCGGGCCAGCTCCTCGTCCGCGTCGCACCAACAGCAGCGATATCGCTCCAGCTCCGTGGAGAGTCACTCATCCAATGACTCAAGATCAACGCGAAGGTGAGTTGTCAGCAGGGTTTTCTTTTTACTCAACAAAAAATTTAAATAGGAAATAGATCTAAGAAGATACAATTTAGAATTATAAAATGTATAAGTTTGCCAACATGTAGAAATTTTAATTAATTAAATTAAAATGAGGCAAAACAATTCATGAACTTTTTTAAGATTTCATAAAACCCACAAAATTAAATAAGAATTAATTACTTAGGAAACATTTAACTTTAAACCAACAGTTTAATTTTTATTGATAGTCCAAAAGTTACATTAGAAGGTCAAACTCCGATTAAAGTCCAATATTTTAACTATCTTGGAAATACCTCAAAGTCATAACAAGCAGATAAAAATTACGCGTGTGCCCTTTTATCAAAATTGGTGAATTAAAGAATTTACAAAAAAGCATTCACCTGTTAGATAGTTTTGATATGGGGCCTTGAGAAGGTTAAGATAGAGTCAAACAGTCTACTAGATGTGATATTTTAAGACCTAATAAATCCTATTAATACAACATCCTTTTTTTAAGTTTATTCATTGAAATTTCTAAATTATCTTATCAGTGGAGAATCCATTTTTGATGAATTTAAAATTTCCCAATTTTACTGCGTATCAATTTGAGTCATATATCTTATCAGTAAATATCTTGGATGTCTGTGATAAATTTCAAATTTCCCAGAGTCTCTTTAAAATTAGCATATTTGTGTTATCTGAAACGATAACAGATAGCAAAGGATAAGAAGATGTCAAAAATAAAGACATTTCCAAATACCTTTCACATAGAAAATCCAATCAGAAGAGATATTTGTTCTTGGGAATTTTCAAGGTTAATATATCAAGTTAAATATAAGTCATGGTATAAATTTATTCGCTATATAAAATATATTTTACTAAACCATTAATATGTTATATTAATAAATTATTACTTATTATTTTTGTAATATATTTTTAAGTTCAACTTTGGCTAATTATAATGTCCACATTTATTTCTTAGACATAAGCACCGACATCGCCGCACCTCGGACAATGAAAGTGAGCTCTCTAGAGGATCAGGTCGCTCGGGCAGATCAGGACGTTCGCATCATCGCAAACACCGTCGATCGAATAGGCATCGACGCGATTCCGCTGGAGGATCCGATCATGACAGCACCCGGGGACGCAGTTATTCCGGCCACCGCAGCTCCTCGATGCGCAGCGGCAGTGCCGAGCTCATTGACTCCACATCGCAGTGGCGGGAAGTGCAGCGCCGCCAGGCGGAGGCTAGCTTAGGCCAGAGCTCTGTCCAGCAGGCGGCAGTGTCCAAGAGCAGCATGGTGGCCCGTAGCCTGCACAGCAACGATAGCCACTCGGACACGCACTCGCATCACAAGTCGCGAAGACATCGCAAGAATAAGTAAGTTTTATTAAAGCATAAATATATAAAAATCTCTAACAAATATAATATTTATATCAGTATTTAAGTAAAACAAATAAACTATAATTTAACTTTACAAATTTTAAAATTTACTCAGATCCCCATCAGAGTCTCGCAGTCGCATGTGGAACAGCGAGCTGGCCAAGCATTTGCAATTTGATTTGGTTGACACTGAGGGCATGTCTGAGCAGCAGCTGAGGGAGATTCCCTACACTGTGGTAGAGACCACCTCGAAGCGTTCTAACTCCAACCTAAAGATTCACAAGAGCAACAGCAAGAGCAGTGTGGGGGCCAAGAGCACGGGCTCCGGCAATACCATCACCAATGGCAGTGGCTCTGGAAATACGGGACAGGCTAGAAATCGCGTAGATCGGATTAGAGGGTAAGTTTGAGACATTTAAAACAAAATCTTTTTTAAAACTAAAATTATTTCTTAAAAGCTTAAGCCTATTAAAATTAATTTAAGAAGCTTATGAAAATACTATTTCTTGTTCGGATAATATTTGTAGACTTTACTATCAAAGCTCGCATCCGCACGAAGGCAACGGTGGAGGCGTGGGCAATGGAGGTCATGCTCCCAAGAATGGATCTATACGTTCTGCCAGCACAATATCATCGAGGGAGTGCGAGAGAAATAATGGTTTAGTAAGGTAAATACATATATAATTAGGTTCTTCCCGAAGGTATTTAAAATCGAGGGATAATTCCTTGTAGAATGATGTCCAGCATGAGCATGGGTGACTTTATCTCACCCACTGGCTCCAATCTGAGTCCTCTGGAGAATTCCGCCTTGAGAGTTTCCCATGAGCACACAGACTCGGGTCTGGGAGCTGATCAGGATTATGCCTACTCCTCGGAAAGGTGAGTTTGCTTTACATTTTTGTATAAAAAAAAGCAAAAATGTTTAAGATAGTATATAAATATTTTTAAATTTATTTTCCCTTCCTTTTTCACACCTCCCTCCCTTACAGATCCAGCGACAGCACCCGCTATGGCACCAACAAATCATCGGGCGCCTCCAGCGGATCGCACCGCAAGTCAGTGGGCAGCGGTGGAGGCGGTAACGGAAGCGGCAACGGAAACGGAAACGGCGGTGGCTACAACAGCCTCATGCAGCAGACCGTGAGTAACCAGCAGCAGCAGCAGCAGCGCTCGCTGTTCGCCCAGCAGCAGCAGCAGCGCCAGCAGCAGCAGCAGAAGAGCCACTATAAATACGCCACCTCCTCGCCATCCACGTCCACGTCCACTAACCCCGCGGGCCTGGCGCCCGTGCACAATCCCCCCAGTGCCGGCAACTCCAACGCCAGTCCCAATCCCAACAACACTAGCGCTACTAATCCCCGCCTGCTCGCCTACACGACCTTCGAGAACAACCAGTACAAGTTCAGTCTGAACAACGCCCTGGCCAGGAGCTCGAAGGGCGTGCTGGGCGGAGCCGGTGGCAGCAGCAGCAATCTCACCGGGAACATGGTAACAACTGGTGGTGGTGGTACAGCTCCAGGAACAGGTGGTGGTGCTTTCAGTCGTCAACGCAGCTTCGTGGAGTGGCCCAGCAATCCGGCGTCGCCCTACTACTATCAGGGTCCCTCCACCCAGGCGGCGGGGGTCAAGAGGCGCGACGCCAAGTCGGACATTGGGGTGCCCACGCGTCGGCTCTCTGGCCAGAGTATGACCAAGACGCAGCTCCTCTCGGGCGGCGGGAATGCTCAGCTGGCGAACGCCGGCTGCTATCCGCTGCACTATGCCAGCAGCAGTATCTCGGGAGCGGGCTACAATCGTCAGCGGATGGGCGGTTCGGGCTCCATGCAGCCCGCCAAGTCGGACCTCTTTCTGTCCTACATCCATGGAGGGGAATACGAGCGGCCGTACATCTACAACTACAAGATGCCCCAGATGCCGGGCAGTGGAGGGGGTCTTGGATCGGGAACGGGTTCCCCTAAGCATCCCACGGCCTATCACATCTCTGGCTCCCAGACCGCAGATCCGCCGCCACCGCCAGCACCGCTATATGGCGGCACGGCGCCCGCCAACGACGTCATGTACTATCAGTTCGACAAAGGAGCCGCCGCGCCATCTTCGTCCACATCCGCGACGACGTCTGTGCCCGCGCCCATTGTCCAGCAGCCGCGTCAGTCGGGCGGTCCATTAGTGTATCTGCAGCATGGCCAGAATGCGTCCACGTCGAGTGTCAACGCGGTGCAGCAAACTGTGAGTACGACCCGCGGTCCGCATGTGAGGTGAAAACCTGTCGCATGTCTCAATGTCGGTGTCTCCATGTCTCGATGTCTCGCTGCTCCCAGCGATGTCTCTAGTTGATGTTGATGTTGATTTTGATGTGGCTGTGTCCCCGTCTCCTTGGTTCTTCTTTCTTGTTTTCCCATTGTGTTCTGTGTGCCCGCATGTCTGCTACTACATAGTACCTGTATGTTGCTCCTGTGTTCGCTCCTTAATTGAATCCGTATTTCACGTATCACTATCGCAGCCGAGCCAAGCACTTAGCTCACTGTACACAGCGAACGGTTTCGCGTCCTGCATGCCGTATACTTAATTTTTCTCGTTTTTTTTTTGCATTTTTCTTTTATGTGTTTTTCAGTTTTTGTATTTCCAAAGATATATATGCATAAGTATGTGTTGTTTGCCTAACAAGTGTAATAAGTAACTAAAGCTTTTATGTTGATTATTTGGTAAGACTCATTGTAAACAAGGGGAAGGGAGTGGGTCAACAGTGATGAAAAGAGCAAGTAATATATGAAATGGTATACACAAAATTGAAAAGAAATGAATTTAGAATTTAAATGTAGTTATTTCATAAAATTTATATTATATTTACTAAAGGTTTTTAATAATTAAAAAAAAACAAAAGTTTTTATTTAAAATGCAGAAATAGTTATTAGCCTGTAGTCATCTTTAAGCCTTATTTTTATTTATTTTTTATATAGAATAAATCCAGTCAAATTTCTTACTCTATATCATATAACTTATTTAAAAAAAGGACAAGCGAACAGCACTGTCAGCCACTGTCTTGTGTCCTCAAACCCTACAATACGAAATCCTTATCTCACCCACTCCCCCTTAAGAGGGCTTCTGAGTGTGTGTTTTATTTTTTTTTTTTCCTGGCTTATCAAAAGGCTACGTCTAGTAAAGGTCTGCACAGACGAGCGTAAAGTTGCCGCTATCTCAGTTGCGGGTAACTGGGAAATTTAATTAACTTAAATTTAAGGCGTGGAAAAGCCACTCGAGGGAGTCCCTAGCATTCATTCGGATTCCCATGGAATAGTTGAACGAATCTTTGGCAATAAACATATTCCCACATCCCTGAACTTTGCCAAACTCAAAAGTATGCTATGCTGGAGTTCTAGAGTGCAAAAGTTTGCCCAATTTCACGCATGCCTAATTAACAACTGAAATATTCCAACTAATTTCTGTTTGGAGCACAAATAAATTACCCAAAAATAAAAGGCCATAAAGACCCAGTTCAAGACAAAGGCATAAGGCAGGCGAGGGGGGCAATAAAAGAGAATAAATAATAAGCAACTATTTGCGCTACATTATCCAAGTTTATATAACAGACAGGACCAGGACCAGGACCAGGACAAGGACCTCGTCCCTCTTAGGGCTGCCCAAGCAAATAATTTCAACTAAAGTTGATGGCACGAATTTCGCCGCTACCAAAGCACAAATACTTACAATTCTAAAATAAATTCTGTGCCAGCTTCTATCCCGGCTCACACACACGCATGTGTGTGTTCAAAATACGCATGTGTGTGCGAGTGTGTGCCCCAAATGGCCTCGGGAGCCAGCCAGAGAGTACATAGAAACATTTTCGAAATGTTTGGCATAATTTTGCTATAAAATAAATTTTGCAAAATTGTTTTTCCTAAGCCGGGAAGCAGCTTAGCGAAGGAGCGAGGGCCAAGACAACGACAAGGACAACGACAGCCTCGGCTTCGGTTACGGCAACGGGCAACAACTTCAGCAGAAATGGCAGCAAAAGCAACGACATCAGCAAGGACATCAAATAAAACAAGCAAATCAAAAATTATGACAGCACAGCAAGGGGCAAGGCAAAGCAAGCCGAAGGAACATGCCGAACACGGCATCCTGCGACAGGCAATAGTTACACTCGAAAAAAGTATAAAGGCCTTAGGTATTCCTTAGTTCATTAGTTTTTCACTATTTTCTAAAACAAGATATGAGTTTAAGATATTCAAAAATTATTCGCCAACTTGATACATACTTTAGAAAGTTTTTTAATGAGTTAAAACAAGAATAAATCGAATTTATCTCATAAATAAATTTTTAAACAATTAAATCGAAGCAAATCTTCAGCTTTAAAACGTATTTGCTTGTCTGATGAAAAACTAAAGAATATAAACCTGAATCTTTTCTCCGAGTGCATGAGGATATGGGATCGGGGACACCATCTTGGCCAGGCCAAAGTGGCAAAGTGCGCAGCCAGCGGCCAAGAGACAAACGCCAATGCTGACAACCCTCAAAACGGTGGGCGGAGGTCCGTGGGTGTGGCATGTCCTCGGCTGCCCAACCCCCCAAAAAGCAGTTAAGTCAATAAATTTACTGATTTAATGTGGCAAAAGTTTCGATTGTTGTTGTCTCTGCTGCCATTTGTGCTGTGTGTTGTTTCAAGGGTTAGCACTGCCCGGCGGCGAAGGACAGTCCACAGAACAGGTCCAGTGACAGGGTTCGTCCTCGTGTAAAACGCCTGCAGTTGTTATTATATCCATTGTCCTTCCGTTTGTTTTGTGTTATAGCCGCCTGGGGGGAGCACACACCACACTTGGCCAAATCCTAACAAATGCTAGATTAACACAATTGGTAAGCAATAAAGGCAACAAACTTATAGGGCTTTAAGCGATGTACTTATTGACAGTAGCGCAGGACACATTGAGTAAGCCGTTGGGTAATTCGTAAAGAGCATTTCAATTTAATGCCTGAAACCTCTGCAAATTAACAAATTTTCCAATGGATTTGCATTTAATTCTATTTGTAAAAAGTAAATGTTAAAGGTTAAAGGTTTAAGGGCTTGCCATAATATTATGACAGCCTCGGCCAACACCATGCAATTTTAAATTTAGAAAACAATGCCCCGGGTAAACAATGACCGCAGCAAAATTTTTCATAACTCGGGGAAAAAACGCAGGGGTCATAAAAAATGCGAAATTGCCAATTGATTTATTGGCATAAAACACATTTTTCCACCATCAAATAGTGCGGAAAATGTAAAAAGCGGTTAACAAAAGGGTGAACTTTAAACAAATACTCTTTTATTTGCGCTGCATCCGTGTATGATTTAATTATTCATCATGTCGGCAATTGAAAAGTACTAGACTAGAGCGGAAGGGGGCGGCGGCCCAACCACGCCCATTCGCATCCTTTTTTCACGACTCTAAACGCCCCTTTGTCTTTTGACCTGCGGGCGGCATATGTCGCTTTTCCGCCATATTTTTATGCATTTTTATTTAAAATGTTTTATGCATATCAAAAGGGGGGAGATGTTGGAGTGGGGAAAATGTGTGGAAAATGGGGTGGAAAAAAGCGTTGTCTGTTGAAAATAAAACTGAGATAACTAAACAGATCGCGTGGTGGTGGATAGGTTCGAGGGTAATAATTATCCTTGATGGTGACAGTCACTAGACGAGGTCCCTGACATTGGATGCCTGTCCTTTTTGCCTTGAACCCGCGTGTTAATGAACGGGGCGTTTGACACTGGGCCACATTTATGCCAGACAATTTGATGCATTAGCGTGTGTGTTTGTGTGTTAGCCAGAGGCGTGTTTGCCCAATTAACACACACACAGCTACACCGAATGGCACGCCCATGAAGGGGGGCGAAGAAAATTAATTAAATTCCTCTCTCTGGCTTCGACTAACGCTCACCAAGTTTGTTTATGCAATCTTGTACGTGTTTCCATTAGGCTACAATTCAAAGTTCATTATTGAATGGAAATGGGCGTGGCTCAGGCGCACACAAGAGGCATAAAAGATAAACTTCTCTTCTACGGCAACAAATACGATTTTCAAGTTGAATGCAATTTTAATTAATAGAAAATCAAACAAACTTGCTAGGCCCAGACGGGGCCAGATCCAAATACATATATATATGTCTATATATTTATATACAAAACAAACTTGTGTTCGGCAAACTTGTGCCATAGTTGGGTACAAAAAGCATAAGCCGCCAGCACACACAAAGGCCTTGAGCTTAAGTGAGTGAAGTATGCCGTCGACTACCGAAGTCTCCTTCGAGTGTGTTTGTGCACCTTTCTGATTTCATTTCCAAATGAATCCCGCCACTGGCCGGCTGCCATCTTACCCCACTTCCGGCCCCAGCCTTTGAGTGCTGTGTGTGTGTTGACTTTTGGCAAGGAACTCGCCATCATAAAGGCATCAAATGTGCTACAAGCGAACGTGTCTTGGGCCAAATTGAATGAGCTTTTAAGTGTATTGAGATCGAGAGACAGAGCCAAGCCGTATTCAATGCGATTAGTTACCGCATATGTCTGCCACTTGAATGGCTTAATGCTTGGCTAAAATGCAAATCGAGAGGTGTTTTTATTTATTTCAAGATTTTTAAATGATAAAAGTTTAAGGAAAAGAAGCGGATTACCTGGAAAAGGTTTTTTTAATGCTTCGAAAAGAAACTACAGAATTTTATCTGCATTAATTGGTTATATATTTAAAGATAATATAAATAATTTATTAAAATTTGAAACAGTTTGAGGTATTAGAGCTGATATTTATTTCATAGAATTTAATATAATATATATATACATATATATATAATAATAATAGTTTACAGCGCAAGGAAACCCTCATTACTTCTAGTAAAATCAATAAACAGCAAGTGAAAAATTATTAATCAAGTAATTTAAATAGAAAACTGTACAAATGATTACAACAAGTTATATGAAATATTATTCCAATTATTATTTTTTTTTTTTTTTGAAGAGCTTAAAACATTTATAATACTGCAGTAGTTCTTGAAGCCACTCCAAACCTTAAAACGCACTTTTCGAGTAGTTTATGAATCAAATTCCAAATGAGAAAACTAGTTGTTTTTCCAACAACTTCAACAAGCTTTTTTCTAGAGGAATTTAAAGGGGCCAAGCCCCACCTAGCCAAGTTAACTAACCCGGGGAAACGCTGGCCACTGTGCAATCAGCAGGAGACCGCAGGGGAATTGGTAAGAGGAACCCACCTATAACCCACCCTGGCTCTCTATATAAACCAACCTAACTCCCTCTATAACCCACCCTGACTCCCCCTTAACCCACCTCTGCTCGCGGTTTGATTTCGCTGGTCAGCTGTTTGGCCGCTGGCCACGGTGAACGCAATCAGGCGGACTTTTGTTACCATTACCATTAGCATTGGCATTTGCCATTGTTGATTCTGGCAATTGCTATTGTTTTTCTTGTTTTTGTTGTTATTTCTCCACAGCCTTTCACTGTATGTAATTAAAATTGTGCAGCGCGAAAGTTTTGCCCCGCGGCAGCAATGATAAATTCAAACACTCGCCCCGGCCCCTAAACCTTTATTGGCATTTGTGTAAATTAATTAAAATACCATCGAAGCATATTTGGTTGATTTTGTCAATATTTTGCCAAATTGTAATATTATTTACCTACTGAAATTGTGGATAAACAGCATGACATTCGTTTGTATCGCATGTATCTGAATGCCTAATTCGCAGAGTTGTTTGTGTTTTGTGCCTAGTCATAGCCATATATATATGATATATCTGTTATGTTAAATTAGTAATAACAATATTGTGATAAACAACTATACCAGTAAGTGCATGCCCGGTTGTGCTAAAATTAATAAGCAATAGTGTCTGATTAGAGCCCCCATACCGCCTGCAAGAAAGCTAAACCTTGTTTGTATTTTCAAACCACTCCAAAAACCGAACCAACCCCCCGAAACCGAAACCGATACTGTATCCCTAACCCCCGAACCGAAATCGAAATTGGATGATGGAACAGACGGTGCACTCGTCGTCGCACTCCTGCAGTGAGGAGGACGAGGCCATGCTGGTCCTGGAGGCCATGCAACAGGACGCCCAGATGACCAACGATGAGACCGAAGACACTGATGATGAGGCTGCTGAGGCCGAGGACATGTTCGATGCAGATGCCCCACTGATGTCGCCCACCGGAAGTCACAATAGCACCAACAACAACAACAGCAGCGTTGGCAACTGCATTAACAACAACAATCGGCAATCGACATCGACGTCGGCAACGGCCAATATTAATTTCGATAATTGCAATGCGAATGTCTACGGCGGTCAGCAGATGGCGAAACAACTGGGGCCAATTACCTCGGCCGGCCAAACGTTAAATTGTCCCAATGCCAACCCGCATCCGCATCAGAATCCAAATACCAGTAGCCACCACACCACCACCAATAGTCACTCCAATAGCCAAACAAAAGCCATAGCCACCTCCAATGCGAATGCGAATGAACACCCCACAACCCCCACAACCGCAGCAGCTGCAGCAGCAGCAGCAGCTACTGCAACTGCAGCAACAGCAACTGGCACCGCAGCAGCAGCAACGAACTCCAATCTGCAACAAAATCAAAACATTTCCTCCAGCTTAGAGATAATCCTATCGCCAATTATCCAAAGTAGTCGACGGTAAGTTTTATATTTTCAGTTTGTTTTCGGTTTCCGTTTGTTCGAGTACCGCTTGAAATGTAGGTACAACTGTTCTACCTGTTTCCGTTTCCGTTTCAGTAGCAAGTTACTTGTTACTGTTTTCTGTTCTACGTTTTTGCTTTTGTAGCTAACAAAGAAATAATACCGATACCAATACAACCTTTGACCTGCATGATAGCAATGATTAAACAACAGAAGTGACTTTGTCCCCCTTTAGCTGGAAATTGCAATTTTTTTGTGTTCCCAGTTTGGATTCAAGCCGAGCCTGAATGGCATATTGTGTGCGTGTGTGTGTATATCCGCCTTTGTTCTGGATAATGCTAAAGTTTTAGCTTTGAGATGTTACCTTTAGACCCAGATTGAAATGTTGAGAGGAGATGGACAATACAGCCTTTGTTTTGAATTCTTGTTAACCCTGTTGAAGCTCGCTCATCAAATACCTCAAAGTGTATTAAAAAAAATAGTGGTTTATTTAAGTTTAAATAGGTCTTAATCGTATTATTTGGAAATTACTTATAGGGCATCCTAAAGAAAAACATCAAAGAAATATTTACCAAAATATGACATCTTGTGACTTTTTAAATTGGTAAAATTTTATAAATTTCATTGGCATTTCTTTCATTTATTTTGATAGGAAATAAATATTCTTTTAAATAAATATTCTTTTATTTCTTATAACTTTTATTTTTAAAGATGTATATGAAAAAAAATACCAAAATTTCAATCAAATTAAGTCCTTAGCAAGTGATTATGACCCGGATACCTTTTGTCTTTGTGACCCCATTTTCCCCGTGGCACATTAAATTTTATTGAACATCTCGGGAAATTTAAAAATCCACCCTCAATCCAAGACGATACAGGGGAATACCCGGGAACATCTCCTTTAAGTGTGCGAAAACAAAACGGAACGAAAACATTATAAATTATGTATTAATGTGCCCGTTAGGCCTACGCAACGCGGGTAAGGCAACGCCCCCGTTGGGCTTTTGGCCTCCGCACCCAACCAGGCATCCAGTCAGCCAGCTGCCAATTTTCAATTGCCTTTAGGGTTTGGGGGGAAGGGAGAGCGGGAGGCGACAACGATAACAATCGAGTGAAGGAAGCTCGAACAATGGCTGGGCCAGCTCTCAGGCAAACATTCATTTTCATTTCAATTTCACTTGCTTCTTGCTTTCGTTCTGGATTTACATTTGATTTGACTGCGCTGCTGCCTGAACCGTTTGTTTTGCTTTTCCCCCCGATTTCCCGATTTTCCTTCTGCCAATGTCGTAGTCGTCGTCTTCGACGTTTTTACGCTTGGCAAGGCAACAAAAACGCACAAATATTTATGTAAGCCGACCCAGCAGAGGTGGGAAGGGGATGAATTTTACCAGGAAATTCGACAGCCTATTTACAAATGAATAGGTTAATGTCATTGGGTTGGATTCTGCTGTTTCGCTCTGCTCTTCTGTGTTGTTTACGAGCCAAACTTGGCTTAAATTGACTTTAAACATGTCAATTTAATTTGGGGACTGCCGAAGCAACCCCATGAAACAGCTAGAAATGTCCGTTGGAGCTCTCCCTCTGTTTGCCCCAGAAAGTATGCTATGGCGTTGAAAAATATTACTCATACGCCGCATTGCACGCAGCCATTGAAGCAACAAAATGACAATTTCACAACAAATTAACTACCCAGCCAGGCGAGCAGACAGACCAACATTCGTACCATATATATATATATATATATATATATATATATAAACACACGGAATGTGTATGATAAACCCGGAAGCAGGCGAGCTGGGAATTGCAAGTAAATGACCTTCAAACTCGATAAGCGAAAACAAAACAAGCGAAAGTGCTAAAAATATACATAATTTTCAGCACACGAAGACAAAAGGCCTCCCAACAAACCATTACACACATAGAGGAAAATATGATAGGACACAAAACACTCCCACACACACACACAACATACAAAAACATTAAAATATACGAGGCTAGGAAAAAGCGAGCCGGGTAAATGATACTTCTGCCGGCTCGATGCCTCCTCCGACCCGCACATAAATACAAATTTCAACAAAACAACAGGCCACAAAACAAAAATAAACCCACAAAAAAATAAGCGATGAAAGCAAAAAGGCGCAATGTTGGCAACAACGACATCCAGGGAAAGGACAACACAAAAAAAATACAACACAAAAAATACAACCAGGCTAGGCAAACATTTCATATCGTAGAAATACTTTGGAGCCAAATAAACAAAATTTTGTAGAAGCGAACCAAAAAAAAATATCAAACAGTTGAAAGGGAAAATGGTAGCCTCTGGGGGATTAAGACCTTTGGTTACTCTTTACTTTAATTAAGTTAAATATGTTGGACAACACAAATATGTGGAAAGTTTCTCAAAGAAATTAAGTTAGTAAAGAAAAAAGAATAAAAAATACCTTTATCTTTATTTTACAGACTCTTAAAACAATGCCAAGTGCTAATATTAAGCAGCATATAAACTAACATAAAAATACTAAGGATAAGAAAATATTGTAAATTAATTATAATAACTTTTTTGAATATTTCTTAAAAATTACACTCCACTCCGCTTACTTTCGTTAAGGATACCTTTATAGCCAAGCACTAATACAATAGATATACAACCCTATCTCCAAATAGGGTATACCCACAATGGGTCGACCTTGGCACAACAACGACAGCTCTTGTTTTTCCGTCCCCGATATGACCCTCTTCCCTCTGTACCCCAAATACCCCTTAACCCCTGGCTTTCGGCCATTTGGAGCCCATCGCGACTTGTGGCTGTGGGTTTTCCAACACGCCATCGAGGAAAGCGGCGGCAACAACAAAGGCGAAATGGCAAAAACTTTACGCATTTTTGTCACAGAAAGAAAATAGAAAATGGGATAAAGGGAAAACCCCGAGGAGGGAAGGAGAAAAAGTGCTGAAAATGTTGAAAGTGCCCGAGTGGCAATCGTAAATTTGACGCACATTTTTTCCGGAGGGGGAGAGATAAGCTTATGAATGGCTATATAAAAATTCACCCCCATCCAGTGTTCATTTTGTATTTCTTTTTTGGTTTATGATTAAATTAAGTAATTATTTGTGCTACGGCGCCAACTGGAATGATAAAAAGTATTCAATTTGTGGCAGCCGGAGGCGATAAAGCTGGATTTACTGCGCCCATAAACTGTGGCGAGCGGCACTTAAACTATACTTTTTTGTACATTTATTTTTTGTTCAAATTGAAAAGCACAATATAACGTATACGCACCGTAGTCGCTACAACAAACTAACAAACCCCGACTCATACTTATATATAGCACACTCACCATACCACATTCGCCACACACACTTAACACACGCACAACGCACACTCATCCAGGCAGTGGAAAACCTAAATGCGAAAATCGAATCAACAACAAGGCAACTTTTTCTAACATATGCAAATATTTTCTCTCTCTTGTTTCTTCCCTCTCTGCCAACCGCATTTCTTTTCATGGAACTGCAACGAACTACTGCAAATACTGCAACTGCAACTGCAAAACAACAACAATGCGAACTGCAGAGCGCAATTGTAAGCGAAATGAGCACAGAATTGTGAGAATTAGCTAAATTTAATTTGCAATAGCCAAAGCCCCCCGACCACGCCCATGCAGTAACAGCTGGCGGCACAGGCTGCCCCTCCAACCCGCCGCCCACAGCCTTCTGTAAACTTTGGCTGCAGCAGCAGCAGCAGCAACACTCGCAGCATCATCAGCAGCAGCAGCAACAGCAACAGCAACAGCAGCAGCAGCTCTACGAACAGGAGCAGGCTTGGCTCTAGAAAAGAATAAACAACATGTAAGTGGAAAGTTAAATGGAAACTACATGCGGGGCCCTTGCACAGAAGTATGCTATGGAAACCAGCAGCCACACACAACCGGCAACATCAACAAGCAGAGCTGAGCAACAATAAACAACATTTAAAAGCCGGCGGGGCCAAAGTTGAGCTAAAAGTTTCGCATTGCGTTGCGGGTTTGCAAATTAAATGCACATTATACCAACATGTAAATAGATAATGTAGCGAGTCTTTCTCTCTGTGTGTGTATATATATATATGTACTTTAGTTCCGGGATATTTTTCGAGTTCGAGAAACTTAATCAGCTAAGCAAAAAAACAGAAACGAGAAGTTAGCTTAAGACGCGAATAATCAAAAGCCAAAAAAGCAAATGTATCTCACAGATAAACAACAGCAATTGGGGGCCGGGCCCCGGCTTTTGGCCGGAGCATAAAAGCAAAAATAAATTGTGCGTTAATGATAAGCGGCGCACATTTCAGCGGCATAAAATTTATTAAAATATGCGCACAAGCCAGACACTGCCGAAGGAAGCGAAGACTTGGGCCCGGCCTCCCCGAAAAGTAGGCAGCACAAACATATTTATGCTCGCCAGGCACACGCTCACACAAGGACACGCAGATACACAGATACAAGGAAATCGTTAGCGATAAATATAAAATTTTATTGTTGTTCTTGTATCCTGCCATCGTGTGTGTGTGTGTGTGTGTGTGTGTGTGGGCCTGGAAGTAAATTAAATATACGTTTTTATTAACTACTAAGAACCAATTTGATACGCATTTAAATAATGCCTCTTACACAAGAGCACACAGAATTATGTAAAATTTAATTTTACTGCCAGCAGCAGCAGCAGCAGCAGCAACGAGAAAAGCCAAATAAATGTAATAGCCTATGTATTTAATTTAAATAAAATATACTCTAATATGCAACACTATTTGTCTGTAGCCCCAAAAAACTACTTACTTACTTACGTATGCCAACAACGTCCAACAATTTCAATAATATTTGTGTAAGCCTAGTTAAACAAGCGGAGAACCTTTGACCATATATATTTTAAGTCCTATTTAGCTTAGTTTAATCATTTGCAAGTATTTTAAGTCCGTCCGTTTGGCGTCTCTTCCTCCTGAATTATGTAAATATCAAATTACCGGGAATCCCCGGCGCTCTCCCCTGCTCTCTTTTAGCGACTTCAATCAGAGTCAAAGGAAATATAATATTACTCAACGATTTTGTGTGTGTGTATGGAAGGAATATGGAATGCATATGAAATATCTAATCGATTAAAAACAATTATACAATCTTATGCATATTGGTGTAAACGAAGGGGAAACCTAAATATATACGATTAATGTCTCTAACAAGATTTTACAATGAGTGTGTCACTTTTATATAAATATATATATAATATAAATAAATAAATCTAATATATACAATAAAATTACAAATGAAAAATAAACAGCAAGCGACATTTTATACAAAAAATACATTTACAAAGCACATTTTTATTCCATTTCACTTGGCTATCTAAAGTGGGGTCGCCGCTATCAGGGGCCAAATAAGAAGGAATGCCACCCTCCGGGCCACTTGAGCCGGAGCGAAACAGTAAAAAGCATAACAGCAGCAGCCAAGTCCCCGCCAGATAAGCCATCCCGTGGACAGGATTGGCCAAGTCAGCGCTCGGGCCAAGTTAAGTCAAGTTAGGGCGAAAGCCCGGCGATAAGCAACCAAGATGCCAGAAGACAAAGGCGCAACTTTCAAGGCGGCGACAATGCTAGGGGTCCTGGTTCGGGTTCGAGATCCGAGAAATTAGCCAAGTTACTGGCAGGACAAAGGAATGTCCCTCACGAATTATGAATGGCCTTGCCTTGCATAAGCTCAGCTCAAGTGGCCCGGCCAACAAAGAGGACCAAAAGCAATCTCCAGCAGCTGAGCTGAGGAATCAGTTTCCACTACAGAGAATAAACTGAGAACTACAACTGGTCCTTATGAATTATGAGTGTGCCAGCTATTAAGTACCAAGTTTCCGTTTTTGACAGCAACACAAGTAAGTAAGTACTGTTAGTATCAGATTGCTATGGCTATATCTTGCAGACTTTATTCCTGGACAATTATGAAGGGGTTTACTGAGGGTAAGTTTTGAAGTAATTTTTATTGGTTTTTGGCAAACTTCAAAAAAAGAGTTTATTTTATGATAACTAATGTTTATTTAAGCTTTGGATTCAATGTTTACAAATGTGGTTTGTGGTAAAAAAATATTTATTTCTTGTAGTTTGTAAAAACAAAGGATTACATTTCAGACTTATGTTTATTTTCGCACTAATTTCAAGTTATGTGGACTACGCTTCGACTGTAAATATTTTGTTAATACGCTTATCATATGAATTACATTATTTCTAGATAAATAAAAACTAAGATAATACGAATACAAAGTATATGTAGCAAGCCTTTAATTAATAAACAAATAAGATTGGAAAAAGTATAATTTTTTTAAGGCACTCATCAGTCCGAAAATACCTCTGCAACTCCACTTTCATTTTCAATAAAATTGAATTTTTCGCTAGCTTCAATAGACTGTAATATTTTTTATTTCCGCTCGGCGTTGCCATCTATTTTAGGTAATTTAAAACCCAATTCAAAATCAAGGTTGGAATTATACTTTATAATTGTACACAATTTATAAAAAATTTATTTAAGTAAATGAATTAAATCGGTTTTGCCAATAGTAGTCAATAAGTAATAGCTCGTACCCCCATCACAGGGTTGAAACCTATAGCATATCGTTCATATCGATAGCTTGAGCTTTGCGACATTCCGATAGCAACAATACTCGTAAGCAAAAGTTTAAGATTAAAGATTAAAAAGAAGCGAAATGAGTTTTCCCTAATTAAAATGTGCCCTGGCTTGTTGCATGACATTTATTACATTCAAGCAATTAAAGTCAAGATCCCGTTTAATGTTGAGGTCCATAAAAATCCGACAGGAAAAGTCGCTTTCAATAAAAGCAGCACAAAGACGGCTCTGATCTCAGGCAGCCTGGTGTAAGACTTTAAACTCGAAATTTTATAATAACAAAAATTGTATACACTTGAATTCGTCGACGCACAGTTTTATGTACAAAAAGCACCGAGAAGCAGCCCGTAAACACTCTCAACCAAGGATCCAAGGAAGCGTCGGGCGAAGATGGCTGCCCAGGGCAAGAGCAATGGCCTGGCCAACAAGATCACCACGGTGATAGCCACCAATGCGTATGGGCCAGACGTGATGACCGAGATCAGCTACACGGACGCCAAGGTAGTTGGCAACGGCAGCTTCGGCGTCGTCTTCCAGGCCAAGATGGTGCCCTCCAACGAGCATGTGGCCATCAAGAAGGTTCTGCAGGACAGGCGCTTCAAAAACCGCGAACTGCAGATAATGCGAAAGCTGCGCCACGACAACATCGTCACCCTGAGATACTTCTTCTTCTCCAGCGGCGAGAAGCGGGACGAGGTCTACCTGAACCTGGTTATGGAGTTCATGCCGGATACGCTCTACAAGGTGGAGCGACAGTATGCCCGGGTCAAGCAGACGCTGCCGGTGAACTACGTGCGGCTGTATATCTATCAACTTTTGCGGAGCATGGCCTATCTGCACAGCATGGGCTATTGCCACCGGGACATCAAGCCACAGAACATGCTCCTGGACTCCGAATCGGGTGTGCTCAAGCTGTGCGACTTTGGCAGTGCCAAGCAGCTGATCGCTGGGGAGCCCAATGTGTCCTATATTTGCTCCAGATACTACCGCGCCCCGGAGCTCATCTTTGGAGCCACAGAGTACAGCACCAAAATTGACATGTGGAGCGCCGGCTGCGTTATGGCGGAGCTACTGCTCGGACAGCTTCTCTTCCCGGGCGACTCAGGCGTAGATCAAATCGTGGAGATTGTCAAGGTGATGGGCACGCCAACCTCGGAGCAGCTACGGGATATGAATCCGCAGTACAAGCAGTTCAAACTGCCGCAGTTGAAGCCACACCCCTGGGCCAAGGTCTTCAGGATTCGCACGCCAACTGAAGCCATCGACCTTGTGTCGAAGATGCTCATCTACTCGCCCAATGACCGGGTCACGCCACTAGTGGGCTGTGCGCATCCCTTTTTCGATGACCTCCGTCAAGATCCGCAACAGCAGCTGCCAAATGGCCGGACGCTTCCTCCGCTTTTCAATTTCACCGAATACGAGCGAACGATTGACCCGGATATTATGCCGCTGCTCCAGCCACGTACTGTATCGGCCTCAACCTCAGGGAGGGATCCGAGCTCACAGCCAAGTCGGAATCGCAACGCCGCCGGGGAGGAGTGTTCTGTGTCCAAGCAGCCGGCGACAGATGCAAAAAACCCGGAAATCGCGGGCAAGAGACTCTCTGTTCTGTCGGAGGCACCGCTATCCCTCCTCCATCGACAAGATCTGGGCAACGGTGATCATGTGGCGGTGTGCTCTGCGCCGTTGGAAGCCTTTAACCTGGCAGAGCCGCATTCCGCGGAATGTGAGGAGGCGGAAGCCAGCGCCGAGGATAACCTGGACGAGGATGCGGCGGATGAGCATGACACCGATGACGAAGATGATGATGGGCAGTTCAATAGCGCCGACATTAGCGATGATATGGACGATGCCTCGGAGGACGATGACCTTGATGATGAGGAGGACGGCGACTAGCAGCGAACAAGCGTTCCGCTTTTCAATGAGGTTTCTTTATAACCAAAAAATATTCATTAAATCAACAAAATTCCAATTCAAGTAATTAAAAAATAAAAATGGTACGTCATTTTAAGATTCTCATAATAATGTTCACATTTTATTTTGTGTCTTTACAAAGGTGGAACATTTTTAAAAAGAGATATATAAACATATTCTTTCAGATGCGAAATGCCAGAGAAAAAGCGCGCCGCACTATGGAGAAAATGTCTGTTTTTTTTTTAGTAAATATATTTTTTTAAAGTGTGCATTGTTTAATGTTTCGGTAGTGAATCGATCAACTGTTATGCATAAATTTAACAGACTTAGTAAAAAAATTAATATCTCTTGAATGACAACACGTTAAACATTTGAGTTTAAAATGAATTTGTATTCGTTAGGCCTCTAATTTGTGCTAATTTTAATATCTTTTTATTTTTATGTTTGTTCAATTAGTGTTTATATTGTTATGTCATTAATTCAGCACTTAGAACTTATTGCCCCAATGTGCACATTATGCAATATTCGATTATTAACAGTAAAGATAAAAAACTTATATGATTTTAAAGGATAAACAATCTATTTACTTTACGATTAGTTTATCTGGGATTACCCTTTCAGGACAGTTATCATATATGACAGTAAGGCTTGAAACCAGTCCTCAGTAACTTTGTAAAACCAAAAATGTAAAGGGATTCCTGATCATACTTAACCTTCTCTAACAACCAAATGCCCAAACTATTCCCAAGGAAGATTTGTGTAAAACATTTCTGTAAATGAGCCTGTTTCTGATAAGTTCCCAGATAAAGACCATCAAGAAGTGGAAGACTGTAATTCATGACATTTAAAACCGCCGTCAAGCAGAGTCCCAACTCGCAAATGGACATTCGAATGAGAGCCTAAAAATATACTTAATTATTTAAATGCCAAGATACACACACATATGGACACAGACTAGGGGTGGCGCCTTGTCGCGGTCGTCCTTGTTGAGTTCGTCCCGAATATAAATTTCCGCGCTTTATGGCTGTTCAAATACCGGAATGTAGAGACCCCGAAAAACAGGAGTCCGGCACGCACACATGTCCTGGCCGTAGGCGAGTCACATTTCCTGCCTTCGTCCTTAGTCCCTTTCTATCCCTGTGTTTGTTAATGTGGTAAAATGAATTTTCAGTTTCATTAGTTAAATTGAATAATGGAAAACTTTGTTCGCCGCATTTGACTCACTGATGTTGTTGTTGCCTTGTCTGGCCTGGAAGCGAAAGTTACACTTCCGTTGGCAGCACACGCATATACACACAGCCAGGACACTAACTCACTCCGCCGCACACCCACACACACAGGCAGCAGGAGAGCCAGGCAATAAAGCAAATTTATGCAAACGATAAATTTCGTGCGAGGGAAAATGTTTGTTTTGTTTTGTTTTCGGCAGTTGGTGTGACGTCAAGGGGGAAATGCCGGCTGAAATATCCTGGCAGCGAGTGTAGTTAGTGCCTCTAAGTAGCAGTTACCAATTACTCTCCGCTCCAAGCGCTACAATAGAGCCAAAAAGCGCTTGGTAAAGTTTTCAACTGAACGCATGGAAATTGGGGAATTTAATCATATATTATTTGTAGTAACACCAGAAATATATATTAAAATTAATTAAAGGGTAATCCTAAAGTGACAAAAGTTTACAAATAAACGAAAATTAAATGTGGTTTGTTTTGCCAAATTTATTTCAATAGAAGAAAATAATTATATACTTCAACATTTGAATTGAATTGATAATTAAATACAGAATACAGATAGAGTTTTAAATAGTGAAGAGGTTTATAAATATATCTAAAATATATATATGCCATTTCTAATATTAAAAAAATAATCAAAGAGTCAAAGAATATATATTTGACTGCTGGAAACTTCAAAATTAAATTTAAACAGGAAATGAATACAGAGAAATATAAACTGGTTGTAACATGTTGTAGTTTAATATAAAGAAGAGGTTTATAAATATATAAAAAATATATAACAATTGTTTAATATAATACCAACCAAATATGATAAAATTTGATTTAGAAAACAAATACAATTCTTCAATATCAAAGATAAACTAATATAATTTACAAAACTATACATTTAATTTTATAAAAACACCACGCAAGTTTCTACTTTCATTTACTTTTAGTTTCCGCTATCCTTGGTGGTCTCCAGGATATGCAAAGTTTAAACTGTACTTTCATTAAGCGAGAAGTCAAGCGCACACACACGCCTTCTGAGTCCTGACTACTGAATACAGGATACTGAAAATCTTTCGCAACAACGATTACTCGGCAACACTAACAACTAACCGCAGGACCGCACGGCTGCGGGAATACGGCGGAATTGAAGGGCAGGCAGGACGAGCAGACACTCCGGCACGGCTGAGTAATAAACACGCCGATGACTATTTACAAAGTGTTAGCTGAGGACGGTGTTTGTGCGGGTGTTGCTCGGGTGTCTGCTGCTAAACCTTTGACTCAAGTGAGATTACGATATGCTACATAATAGAAACCCAGGCAGCCATGAAGGTGGATAAGCAGTGGCGGTGCTCCGGAGGAGGTGTCTGCAGCAGAAGGATCTCGCCTCCAATACTCGCCGGCAATGAAACATTTTTCGGGAACAGCAGCCAAGGGGCACATGGCCGTAACTTGCAGGCATTTTACGGCATTTTGGGCAGCAGTCCAGGTGGTGTGGGTAGTGGGGAGTCAAGGAGCGGACCCCCGTGGAGCAGGACCAGCTGTAACTGGGGGCCAGGACATGGCGCTGCTCTGCCTGTCTGTTCTGTGCTCAATGGCTACTAACAAGCAGCCAGGCCCAAGGTGAATGCGGTTAAAGTGTTTTCGGTTAAAGCATTCGTGGGCCAAAAGCATTTGCATAAACAGTAAAACCTTCGCACCAACGCCAAACAGGCAGGCAAACAAGCAAACAAACAGACAGACAAACAAACAAACAAACAGACAGACGAAAATACAAACTTACAGGCAGACGGATATATCCAGGAGATATCCTGGGGATAAAAGGGCAACAGAGACTGGGACTTCCTGTTGCTATTGCAACTGCCTGTCGAGAGTGCCTGCGGAATTATTCTATTTCCGTTTCCGGACACGCACACTTGTAGCTAGCCGAGTCGAAAATGCGCCTGCGGTTGCTACCTTTCTGCGCCCAGATAAATTTTCACTAAATGCACTTTTAATGGTCTCCACACGGCGCACTCGGCGAAACTAACCCGGATCCGTAGACCCCAAATGAAACCGGAACAAGCCAAATGAGCTGTCAGAGATGAGGCATCTTTTTGCGAAATAATTAACCTGCGTCTTTACGCATATACGATAATAATATTAGCCTTAGGTAAATTGGTTTATTATCAAAATGTATTTTAAGTTTTTAAATCTTAGTTTTTCTAAATAATAGTTACTAAAATAATAAGTGTTTATTTAATGTTTAGTTTAGTTCCAAGAAAACTATGAAAATCTTTATTTTACGAGTTTTTTTATCATCAACTTGTAAACCGGCACTATTTTTTTATATAATATTTCATATATAATTTAAAGTATTTAAAATATAATTTTATAAAAATGTGTTGGAAAAATAATACAATTTGTGAGATCGTTAAACAAATAAGGATATATAAAATATATTTCTTTTTCAAATCTAATCTCATGTGTAAACTGGGAGTGCGCTCATCTCTGGGCTGCATTGGAAATTGTATATGTTTCTATTTTTCGACAACCAGAACAGGAGAGGGCAGTTGGATGGGTGAGGCCAGGGGCCAGGCTGGGGGAGACTGCGGCTGCGGTTTGTCCAAATAAAGCAGTTGAGTTAGTTATGCGCAGCTTGCGGTTTCGCTTTGACTATTTTTGCGTGCAGAAATGCGAAATGGAAGCGGGGTAACGAGCCTGCTAGTAGAGCCTGTGTAAGCGGCAGACAGACTAATTAGGAAATTGTGCGCTTTAATGCAGTTTCTCCCGAATAAACGCATAAATTTGTTATTGAATTTACACGCAAAAGCCGGAGCCAGGAACTCCCAGAAAAATGTCAACTATGTGTTGGTGACAAAACTGTAAAAGTTGAGCACAAAAGCGTGGCATAGCAGCGTCCTTCCTGGAGGAGTCCTGGCCATATGTTGGCCATTTATGTACTTGAACTTTTGCTAGTCAAAGTTCTCCTGGCTAAAACAGAATCGAAGTTTTAATTGGATTTGCGATTCAATTAACAGATTTGTCAGCATGTTAACAATTTTATGATGGCGCAAAGCGACAGGACCTGTCGAGTCCTTGGCGATTGCAGCAGCAAATGCAGTTGCACCTCCGCTGTGCGTTGAATGGAATTTATTGAAATTGATTTGCCATTTTAATGGAATTACTGTGGCAAGACGAGAGCATTCCCAGCTCGGCGTTTAATTGAAATCTTTTAATTAGTTTGATTTTCCAATCAAGTGGCATCGAAGACAAATAGGAGGAGTGGCCATAACCCAGCTCAATCCTTAGCCCAATCCCTTGCGGTTGATGGTCTCCTTCCTTCTCCTTCGAGGTCCTCGGACCCGACCCGCATTGTCTGCCATTTAAGGAAAGCCAATTAGTTGCAATGCCTTGAAGTATGCTTTTGGGGCTGTGGGCTACTCGGGGTCGGCTACTCGGCTTCTCCGCTTCCCGTTCGATATCCATTATGTTGTTCACGTCGATTGTCTGTCGATTACAAAATCCCTCGTTCCCCCGCCCCCCCCCAGAGTGCGCTATGCAAAAGCCTTCCCCATTCTCGGAGTCGAGTCGTTGCGCAACATAATCATTATCCTTGGCTTAGCTCGAGTGGCAGTGTAGCTATATGTACAAGGGCAGAGGGAGGTAACTGCGTCGTGGCTGAGAGTGGGTCTGTGCCAGGCTCTGCCAAAGGATTTCGCCTATTGATTCCACAAAGTGAAAGCCAAATCCACATGATATCAATTTGCTTTCAACGTTGCGCCGCTGGCGTAAATAACCGAGACAGCCTGGCTGGCTGGCAGGCAGGCAGGGAGGCGGGGAGCAGCGTACAAGCGTGGATTTTCCGGGGATTTCGGTGAGCAGAGTGGGTCTCTGGTATGGAAGTTTTCCCGAAATAACAGCGACTTCTAGCGTATCAAAGCGAGAGAGAGAAAGATATATCATAGAGAGCTCCCGGGTTCAATGGCTTCCGGTGAAAGGCGGGGATGCTAATGGTGCGGCAGATATTCCAACTGCAGGCACATCCAAATCAATTAACTAATTAATTTGATAGTAGAAACTTAGTATTCTCTGTCTAAATCATCACCTAACAATGAGAATTATTTAATTAGCAAATGAGTGGGGTAAATAATATAATATAAATAGTAATATTTACGCAGAAACAACTTTATTTAGGTTCTTTAAGTAACAAGTTAAAAAAATTCAACATATGACAACTAAATTTAATTCCTCCAGACTCCTAGGACTTCTGCCAGCATCCTCAACCTCTTGAAACACTTTCTTTTTCTCTATTATCTGCCTTTCCCTACCACGACACCCACTTATAACCAACCATAACTTACATTAGCTCATCACAGGCATAACCAATTAGGGGTTCCCCTTCTCTCTCTCTCTCAGCTGGCGCTTAATTTCTTGCCACAATCCGTAAGTTCGCAAGCCAAACTCTGTGGCAAACACACAAAAATAAAAAAAAAGGGGGAGGAAAACGCAACAAACCCGGCAACAAATCCATTATGAGCTTATGCCGCGAGCGTAATGCAAACTTTTCGCACGAATCGCGAGCTTCACTTTTTCCACTCTCGCCTCTGACAGCGTCGAGCAATTATTTTAAATGCGCCGTCAACGCCGCCGCCAAACTAACCAGACAAACAGCGGGGATTCCGGCGGAGAGGCTCCGGTCTTGGGAGCTGGAAATCCGCCGAGTCAGAGCCAGTGCCGGGACCGTACGTGCATAATTAATTCAGCGCATAAATTCAAGACGACGCCCAAGAAGCCGGGGTAAGTCTATGAAATTATAAACTTTATCCTTTCGCGGCTCGAGTGTCAAATGGCGACTGGCTTTTTGATGTCGCCAGACAGTCAGAGAGACAATTCCCGCGCACGACTTTAAATAAATTAAAAACGTGAATGATTGTGCCAAATGGAAAATGCTCCCAGAACGCACAGTATGGCATAACTGTGCCACTGCTATGGGGAATCCCCTCCCCGGTAGAGGGAAAAACTAATCCAAATGTGGTAAAAACTATGCACAATGTTGCCGATACAGATCAAACAACTTTCAGATAATTAAAACTGAAAGAGGAGAATAAATTGTTCGGTGAAGTGAAAGATATCACGAAGGAGCCAGGAGCAAGAGGAGTCTGGCAGATGGATATGCAAATCCTGCAGAAGGACTCAGAAATGGATATGCAAATTGCTGCAGAAAAAGCAAAAAGGAAGGTAAACAACATAAGTAAGGACCGAAATGAAGAGCAAGTTAAGGTGAATGGTGAAAAAAAGCCCTGATCAAATATGGAAAAAGGATGGCGAATGGCAAAAACAATGAAGAAACCAATGGAAAAACTTTGTATCGGTATACCTACCGATATTTACTCTATCCTTAAAACCTGCCAGGGTCTAAATAAGAACAGTCCAAGCGGAATTTCGAGTTATAACAACTTTTTCACTCTCTCATTTTCATAAAAAAAAAACACACGCACAGACACACAACTGCTATAGCCTCTCGTAGTTCAGAGACCCATTTCCCATTTCCCCAGAGTTTTTCCGCTCTCAATATTGTGTGCTTCAAGTGCTTTTGCTCTTTGCATTTTCGCATTGTCAGCAGACGGCGTCTGCTCCACATCCTTTGATGCCAGCCATCTCGGGTTTGGGCTCCTGGCTCCTTAGACTCTTTGGTAATTGAAAACGCAAGTTAATTTCTCACTTGCCTGTTTCTTTGTTTGTTGGATGGCTGAGCTCTCTGAAGGAGCCGGGCACTGTCGCACTTATTGTATTAAGAAGATTTTTCGGCAAGTTTTCGTAATTAGTAAAGTTTTGATTGTGCGCCAGCCAATGTTCATTTGCGAGATTTCTTCGTCAATTGTTTTCTCTTTCCCCTCAAATTGATTTCAGTCCATGAAAATCAGCATAAGCCGACAGCTGGCAGCACTTTGCATAAATACTCTCCGAGTCCTGGCGACTCCTTCTGACTCCCAGTGAAGGAAGGAAGGCTATCAAAAGCAGCTTTGCACTTCATTCGTTCTCGAGTCGGAGTCTTCGTGTCTCATGTGCAACCGAGGGTCAGAAAGTGCATAAATTTGCAGGTGAAAAACTCTTGACCAGGTGCCAGTGGTGATGGGTTGACTATCTATTAAGAAACTCTGTAATGCCGATTTTTACCTTTATGAATAATATGAAAATTCAAGCATATTTCTGGCAGATATATAAATAATTTCTCTTCGAATTACATTGTGAAATAATAAAGTTTTAAAATAAATCAAACAATATTTCAAAATAATATCAGTTTCTTAGAAAAACTCGGATATAAATCAATAAAATAATTCCCTAGTTTTACCTTCCCAATTATTATCCCTTAGTTTTTTTATTCCTGGCTTTTATAGCCACCACTGACAGCTCACACTGGAGAGAATCGCCAAGGTAAATAGGTTTTTGCTTCGATTGGCAGTATTTCGAAACAGACCACTTCCTTCAGACAAATCCAGGACTCGTGTCCATCCATTGTAAGTAGCTTAGAACTTGTTTTACCCACCGAGGCGGCAAAAAGTGCGCACTTCATTGATCAGCATGCAGGGGAAAATATTCAAAAATTCGTAGCTCGGTCGGGCACAAAGCGATAAGCAAATGCAGATGAAGTTTTTTTTTGTCGCCCCGGCCAGGTCTCTCTCCTGTAATGGAGCATTTGAATTTGCATTTGCATGCGGAATGTCGGACGAAACTTTGCCGCCAACGCAAAGATGACAAAAAAGCGGTGGCAGCGTCCAGATAGTGGCATATATCTTCGGTTCCTCCACTCCACCGATTCGCAGGACTGATGCAGGTGCCAGCGACAATTGTCGCAGTCACGTCAGGATCAAAAGCGGCACAAAAAATGCAGACACGGGACGGCAAAGGGGAGTGGGAAAACGAGGCCAGGACATAGATGCGAAAACAAACTGTCATGTGGGAAAATATGCGTTTTCTGTCCTGCCCCTTGTCGTGTTTGAAGTGGTTCGTTCATATCCTGCCTGCTCGGCATCCGGCCAGAGCGATTCTGGCACACACAAATGAAGCCTTGATGCCGTCAAATCGTGTTTGATGATGGCTAGTGATAGCATTCCATGCGGCAGGTGGGCCAGGTGTTTGTCGGCTGTCCATTGATTGATTCTGCCCTCCTACAAAACAAACTAATAAGCGAACGCAAAGACCTCCCATCACAGGCACAGCGAGCCGTGACAGGGCTTTTATGGCAGTGCAACAGTGCGTATGCGTGTTGCACATTACACATACGCCGGGGTGGCGCCGTGGCAAGTGCATTTATAACTGCAGCAATCGCTTTTAAGCGCCCAACAATGCAGCTTCCACGCATGAACAGTTCGCAGTTGGATCAAAGTTACCGGCGCACACCGCACACCGCACACACACATGGCATTGGTTCACACACCCCGTCGATACGAACTCGCTATTGTCAACCAAACAACCAACCGAAGAACACGCACCTTGCTAGGGGAGGACAGGTGGGCGGGAAGAAACTCCTATAAATGGGAGGTACCTCGAACATGTGCCGAATTTTACGGGATTAATTCGAAATGTTACTTACAAATTGTTGCAGATGTGAAAGGGTGAAAAAAGTTTGTTTACTTTTGATACTTTTGTAGTTTCTCTCAAATAAATCTTTTACTTACCTATATCATAATTCTATAGATTAATTTCAATAGCTTGTCTTTAATAAATTCGTAGTAGTTCTGAATGTTTAATTTTAAAAATTAATTTAATTTAAGGCAATAATTACAGGATCTCTGGGCTTCATTTTTTATATTCTATAATTTAAAATGTATAATTTTTTTATGATTACTTAGTTATTTTATTATATTAAGTTATTTATAATATTTCAAGTTGTTTTTCTTTATTAAATTTAAATACAAATTAAATTCTACATAAATAAATATTCTGCTGCTAAATTGTATCTTTTACAACACAACCAAGGTGACACCTGGCGGCAGACTCACACATTATTTGAACACGTCAAGCCCAGAACTCTATCCAATAGTCAGTAAGATATTTTTACTACGTTTCGTATCTTTTGATTTTATATATCTGTAAAAAATAATGTATGTAAAGTGTAAGATTTTTACTCTACACAAAAGTAAAAAAAGTTATAAATACAAATTTCTAAAGAGAAAATAAAATTGATCAAATTTATAAATAACCTAAAAATTATAGAAGAAGAATCTGCAGAAACATTTATACATATGAATTTAAAATTGGACAGGAAATATATTTAAAATTTCTCCCAATCTATGTATATCCAAAACAAGGTTCTAATAAATTCTAGTTGTGTTTAATATTAATTTGTAATTCCTACAAAATAGGAGAACACATTTCTTCCTCATAATTATAGTTAATAATAATAAAATATTTAACATTTTGCTTTTGACATTTTCTTTACTAACTAAAAACCTTTGCATAGTTAAATAAATCCCACAAAGTTTCCTTCAAATTATTTTTTGAATATCCCACGCCTCATTCTCTAGGGTAGAACACTCAAAAGCTCATTCAGGACATGCGCACAAGGACTCGTCTGACCTTGGGTACAACAATTTAAAACCCGAGTGCCGGAGAGCAGCAACGCAAAGCTGATTGTGCCAAGCCGAAAATTTATGCGCGGCCAACAAAGGCATTTGAATCGCCATCGCGGCAAAGCAAGAAAAAATAATCAGAAAAAACAGAACGAAGCGAAAAGCAGGAGGAATCCGAGACGTATAAGTGGCTGGCCAGGCCCATGACCAACCTCCAAAGACCCTTGATGAATGCCTCAGCGTACACGACCAGGGGTTGCTTGTGGCAAAGATGTGTAATTTGCTGTTCCGATGAAAGGTCTCAGGCAACGTGGTTCCTCTTATCAGAGAGCTTGCGGAGGGAATACCAAGCATGGCTCTGGTGATTGCCTCTCTCTGCTGCTGAGACTGATGCTGGTGATGCTGTAACCACGAACACGCCGTCAGTAGAACGCGAACTGTGGCCACGACAACGAAACGGGTCTTGAGGCTTACACACATTTCTTTTAACCTCTCAACAAACAACGTAAAACTATATATACTTTAAACTGGTTAAAAGTTCAATTAATAAATAATATAAAAAATAAATAGCATGCTAAAATATACCTCTTTTTAAAAATGTTTCCAAGTATTTAAAACTCGCCGGGCTTTAACTCACGGAAGTTCTTAAGCCGCCACAGAAAATCAATTTAAATTTGTGTGTAAGTATACGCGCCCCCGAAACCGTGACATTTTGTCCTGTGTGAGACTATTTTTGGTTCTGCGCGTCACAAATGGCAATCAGTGACGTCACAGTGAAAAGGAAGCTGCGGCCAATGCCACCCACTCACTCATCAGCTTCCCAAAAGCTTCGCCAGACACTTTGGCGCCCCTTTTCATGCTTAATCAACCAAACCTTTCGATTATAATATTAATAGGATATAGTATTGGTCAGAATCTGATGCAATGTTAGCCAGCGATTTGGTCAGTTATCGTTCTATATAGAAAAAAACGTCACGAAACGTGAGATTTCCATTTCCCACTTGAAATGCCAGCTAAGTACCTGGGCTTAGAGTCGATCTCTAAATTAATGTGCGTCGTCCGGGGCAGGTGGAAACATAATACCCTCACGGCCCACCTATTTCCAACAAGGTGTGTTTAGCCTCTCAACTTATTGGTCCCTGGCACGCCGGCAGTATCGATACCGCACATGGTTTCTGCTTCATTTTGTATTTTCTGTTTGGGCCAGTTCAAGGTCCCGAAAAGGTGAGACAATACCCTGGCCTTGACAGAGAGCCTGAAATTTATTGGTGCATCGCAAAAAGTGCGATTTAATGGAAGCGCTTGAGCTTGGAAAGCCCGCCATTTGTCAACAGTTGTCAGAGATTAAGCATTAGGTATACAAATTAATGTAAGAAATTGCAGTTTTTATTTGTATCTTTTCTGCGGTAAATTGAAAATAATTAGTGCGATTAGCATTTTATTCTCTAAAAATGATAGGGGAAGTTGCACGTGCCGACAAGTCATTAATTAATCAATCATTCAGCAAGTCAAGTTGAACTCTTAAAAAGTTTATAGAATTTAGATACATTTACTGTTGGGATACATATTTAAATTATATTTTTATTCGTTTTTAGGCAGTGTTTAAAACAGAACAGAAATATTAAGCAAAGTTATTAGATTAAAATCAAGCAATGTATACTCAACTAAATCAATTGACTAACAACACAAGGCGCTCTTAAAATGCCACACTTCACGAGGCCACAAATGTCGAGATGCAATTATCCAGACAAGATATGGATACTGATTTCTCAGTACCTTCTAACCAGGCCTGACCTGTACCGTGTGACGTCGCTGGACGCACCGCCAATTGTCGTTAATTCAAGCTTATATACACAAATTACTAATAAATGGGAGATTAAGCAACTCGATGATGGGCCACTTAGCAGTTTGGGAACCAAACCGGCCGCGGAACAGATCAAAATAAATATCGACAGCAAGATCACCGACTGGGATGAGAAGAGAGTCAACTTTCAGGCTTTGTTTCTTTGGTCAATAAACTCGAATGGCCCGAAGCCAAATTTATGCTAAAGTAACGCTCAAAAGCGGCAAACATAATCAGATAATATAATTTGTATTTAAATAGATTTCACAAAGAAATTGCAGGGAATTCACGGAGAATCGCCGACACGACGCCATTGTACTTCAGTTGGCGGTGACAGATTTGAATTAAGTCATTTGTGTGTGGATGCAGCTCGTCGGCGGCGCGGATATATTCAATTATAGATCGGGGCAAGTGGGCAGGAATGGGGATTTGAATATGCGCGCGAAAATCAGATCATCTCGCATCTAATTTGCATGTCTAAGCGATACCAGCAACTACGTGTGAACGCAGAAAGACACACAGACAGATACTCAGATACAATTGGTCTCGCGATAGATGCTTTTATGTCTCAAGAGCCCCTCCACAGTTCCAAGGAATGAAGGTACACCCTTAGTTCTAACTATACGGAGATTGTTACCACACTTGTGCAAACACACGGAAAACCTTCAACTAAATTAGTGCTGCTCTTGAGCTTGTTCACGTGTCTCGCTCTGTATCTCTGTATCTGTTAGATAAAAGCCAGCGTGTACCATTTTCCGGCCTTTGAGGCAAACTCAAGAAATGAGAACCACTTTTTCGGCAACCATCGAATCGCTGAAACGAGACCCGAAAAAAACAAAAGGTACGCGTACATCGACCACGATCATGGGAACAAACAAACAGCGCGGCGTCAGAAACTTGTTTCGGGTAAATTACAAATTCAAAAACGTTCAGAATGCCGGTTAGAAACAAGCGAGCCTCTCGGCCCAACATCGAACAGGTTCGAAGTAGTGCAAACTCAAGCTTTTTTGGACTCTAAAAACCTGTCGAACTTGAAGGATTTTGCTTAGAAAGGACACTACTTTATGAACAACTACTGCAGTTAAAGAGAGCCTTCATATATATATTTTTCTCTTCAATTTTTGATGTTTCTTTAACATTTATCAATGGTTAGATTTGATTTACTAGTGGTAATAAATAGTTCAAGTTTCCCTTAAATAAAAATAACACTTAAAAATTGTATCTCACAAAACAAACATCATTGATTACAATTTTATATAACAAACTATAAATATTAAAGCAATCTATAAAATATAAAATCTGCTAGCACCATAAACCTCATAAAAAAAAGCTTCTTAAAACCAGGCTAATGCTACACATGACTCAAGGATGAATTCCCATACATGGTTCACTGTAGGTGATAGCCAACAGCCGACCAGTCCCGAAACCGACCCAACCTCCGGCACAGATTTCCGCCGCGAAGATGCCTCGGAGCGGAGCAGCCGCCGCCGGTGGTTGTCAGTCTGCTGTACCCGCTGAAAGCGAGCGGTTCTCGATTCCGTTCACTCGTTATCGTCATCGTTCTCCGCCGGAACTTTTGCTGGCTAAAAGGCAGTTGGCAGTCAGAACCCTCTCTTGGCTTTCACACGGCGCGAAAAGTGCTCGAACCTCTTGAGCAGGTAGCAAAGCCTAATCTCCTCTTAAGTACTCGGCGTTGGGCAAATAGCATAACATTTAAGCAGATAAAATATATGTTTGCTCTGCCGTGAGCAACACTTGTGTTTGTGATCAAAATATTAAGACATCCAGCAAAAATTAAGAAAAGATGTAAATAAACGGGGAAAACAATGAAGCTGGAAGGCAAAAGTTTAATTAATATGCATCAGACGATTTTGGAAACTCGTAAAAAACGCTATCAAGAACTGCCCACAACAATTTATTTGTGTTCAATTCTTGTTTGAAATATATATTTAGATTATAACTCGGACCTGTTGATGCTCTTGGCATGCGACTCGAGCTGGTTTTTTTTATTTTGATTAGGATTTGAATACATTAAATTCAAAATAAATAAACTTTGATAAGAATTTGTAGTTTTGTAAAAATGCAATCAGTAAATGGAAAATAATCTTGTTTGGAAACATTTAAGTTCAACCAACTGAACTTTTGAGAGAATAACAATTCGACTGTGTTTATTGTTTATAAAATCATAGCTTTTGAGACTTAATTAACACCTTTGATTATCTCAGGCTAATGAAGAGATCAAACCGACTTTCTTATTTATGTAAATTTACCATTGTATCTTCTTTCTCTTTAATTGGAGAGTAAATCACTATAATTTTCAATATGTGCTTATAATTGTTACTTAGACAACCCAGCAAATCATATCAGTATCATGTTTTCAGCACAAAAAATCAACTAATTTTTCCATAATTAGCTTCAATTAGTTGATAGCCAGAGCCATGTATATATTTAGCACTTGCCTCGAAATTGATAGCACGTCTTTTAGTTCGGCAACAGTGATTTATAAAGCAGTTCTGCTTACTATAACAAAATTAATGGATTTTTTCGGTTCTTTGTTGTTGTATATATATTTTTTCCTGTTGTGTTTACGCTTCAGGTGCGCACACGAACATCATTTTGGATAGTGAATCAATAATGTATGGTATATCTTCATATATGCTTGATTTGGGTCAAGTAAATGGGTGAATGTTTTTGCCATTATAAGGTAAAAGTCCATTATATATCAGCTAATTGCTTTGAATCGAACTAATGACATGCCACGGCGTTTGCCTTTCACACTTTGGCTTACAAAGAAAAATCGAACAAGACCCCTTGGACGAGTGACTAAGTCATGATGCAAGTCCAGTTTCATTGTAAATTCCACAGATGCAATTTAGTAATACTTTTTCCCGCTCGTATTTCTCAGGAATTCCGCACTAAATAATTGGAATACCCCAAATACCCTGATCCATAATTTATTCGCCTTGCATCAGACGAGAGATCTGGAGTAATTTGAACTTTTTCGACCGTTCGGCTTGGCTGGCCAACTGTTAAGCCAAGAACATCGTATCGTCGGTTTAGGCCAATTAGTTGACAAGGCAGTGTAGTGCCAGAGTTATAGATCTAGTGTTCATTAGTTTGTTCACCTGTTTGTTTTGCTTTTGCCATTCTACCAGTTATTTTATAACACACACACATATTAGTATTTTGTGTTATTCTCGCCTCTGATGTTATGCTAATTTATGCGGAGCGTGGGTCCAGCTTTCGCTTTGAGGAAGTGGCCGCCGCCCCCTTTTCCCTTTCTACCATCTGGTCCGGCTATTGGTCATACTAAAGTAAACAAGTGGCGTGACCTAATCCCATAAATGGGCGGGAATCACTTCCTTGGCTTTGTTCTGGTTTCATAGGCCCACACACACGTGCCGTTGCGTCAAAGGTTTAGCAATCGATCTTCAGGCTCTGTCAAACTTTTTCACCAATAATAAAAAAACGTCCAAGGGTTTAACGAACCACGATCTGAAAATGTAATCTCAAAGGCATTGCTTCCTCATCGGCAGTCGTTGAAGATAACCCAGTCATGCTGGAATATTAAACAAAAAAATCTCAGACATTCGAAACTCAAATATTTATTATATAAAATCAAAGCTGAACCTCTTTAAGCTCTACATAAAAATTATTATTAAACTCTCAAAATAATATGAAAATAATTACTACATTGTCTTAATATTTCTCTCTCTGCACTTAAGACCTTAAAAGCTTGTCTCGAAAACAAAGGTATATAAAAGTCAAAGTAAAAGTAGAGCAAATTTCGTTACTTCTCCTCAGGCAATGACCCTTAATTACCTTTCACTCCCCAGAAAGAAATACAAGCAGAACTGAGAATTACAAAGAGGAGAATTAAAGAGAAGAAACACAACCTTCTCGCGAATTCTTCAAGCTAAGATTATGAAATGCTAGCATACATATGTATGTACATTTAAGTAAATACGTGGAACATTAAATTGAGTCATTTGATAAATCCCAGACAAACATTGCTCAAGAAATTAACAGAATCACAACATAGCATATAAACTTGAATTTTATATTTGTGGGTATGTCTCACTTTAGCTTTTCTTTTCCCCTTTTTTTAGAGCTCGCAATTAGCACGCCATTTCTCAAAGTCAATGACAGAAAAAGCCCATCCGTCACCGGCTGAATAATTAGAATCATTATAAAAACCAAGTTCATTAACTAAAAGGTATTTGAATTCAGGAAAAATATATTTTTTTCTCTATACAGCTTGCTTTAGTTGTTTACTAGGAAAAAAAAGATTGGCTAAAATTAGATGTTAAGGCAACTAAACACTGGCTATTTATGGGTATATAAAGGCATAATGTATACGATAATTAATCGATGGGAGAGAAAAAAACAATATAAAAAGATATACATATGTAGGGAAAAATATAAACATTAACTTTTAGTTAGGATTTGATTTTTGTTAAAACAAAAAATAAATTTATGAAGAAGTAAAAGCCAATTTTATGGAAAAGTGTATTAAATGTTATTTAATAAATTTCCATATCCATTTGGTTATATAAATATGAATACAAATTGTTATGGATTTATTAAAAAAGCTATAAATTATCATATACGTAAGTAGCTGTCCGTTAAAGCTGTTTAAATAATAAAGAGTTAACTGAATTAATGACCCAATTAAGCTTCACTATGTATTACTGCATATGCCTAGGCTTTTCATTAAAAGTTATAATTTACCCATAACTTTCTTTAATTTAATTTTCAGGTTACTTTTTAAAATACAAATCCCACAGTTGACAGCATGGAAACGGAGTCGTTAAATCGCAAGAATTCCTCGCGGAAGAGCTCGATAGTGAATGGCAATGGCGATGCATCCACAAAGTTGACCAATGGCGATGGTGGAGACGGTGGCGATGGCGGAGGAGGAGAGGTTACCTTAAAGGCCAAGATGAGCCTGCTCAATGGCTGCACCGTCATCGTGGGCTCCATCATAGGATCTGGTATCTTCGTCTCGCCCACCGGAGTGCTGATGTACACGGGCAGTGTTAACCTGGCCCTTATCGTTTGGGTCATTTCCGGACTCTTCTCAATGGTGAGTGGATGGATGGTGTCTCTGCTCGGCGTTGATTCGATTAGTGGGGCAACGTGAGCAGCTCATAAATATTGATGGCCTGTTATGCAAATGGAACTAGGGCCCAGACACCTGTTGCTAGAGCAGCTCCAGGTGTAAATAACCTGCTGGGGGCGAACAGCTGGCAGCAAGCGGAAGTGTGAAGGGTGATACATGGGACAGGACTCTCCTGCTCAATTACGAATGCTGGCAGGGTGCCACTGCGTCGCTTAATGAAATTATTGAAATTCCAGAACCCAATTCAGTCACCCAGCCACCCACAAGAACATGACAAGCCCTTGTCAAAGGCATGCGCTGCGGCTTCACTTCGCCCACGGTTCAATAAAATTGCGTATACGCAGCATTGCCACTGACAGATGACAATGATTGCGTTCTCACACTCCCAAAACCACTTTAAAGCCGAGGATGAAGAGCTGCAGACTTTTCCTTTAAAATAAGAAATTTATTGAACTCGAATTTAAAATATTCTTTTAAAGAAATAACTATGTACTTTACCTTTTTTTACGTTTCTTTCGTATTTTAATTGATTCAACAAATTCTATGGGAAATTTTGCTTAACATTATTTTTAAAAAATATACAAAAATCAATTTAACTGATATATATTAAATTATTCTTCTAGGTTGGCGCCTATTGCTATGCAGAGTTGGGAACAATGATCACCAAATCTGGAGCTGACTACGCTTACATCATGGAGACCTTCGGACCCTTTATGGCCTTCATTCGTCTCTGGATCGAGTGCATGATAGTGCGTCCCTGCTCGCAGGCCATTGTGGCATTAACTTTCAGTACCTATGTCCTGAAGCCCTTCTTCCCAGAATGCGCGCCGCCGGAGGATTCGGCCCGTCTCCTGGCCGTCTGCTGTATCCGTGAGTATTTATTATTAGATCCGTATTGTTGGGCGGAAGAACCTCCATTGGACCGGGGGATCGCTATCAATCCACTTCGCGTACTTGACCTATAGATTAGATGCACAATTTAAATGCATCCCCTGAGTATTGAGCAAATAAACACTCTGAAAGAGTTTGCCATTTGAGGCTTATCAGTCAGTGTGCCAGAATAATGATTCGCAGGGGAGGCGGACCGACAGTGGTTTGTTTTTGTTTTCGTTGGGAAACAAATCTAGATAGGACTGTTTTTATATATTTTTTGAGGCAAAAAGAGAGCGAGGAAATAAATAAAGGGCATTGTTCTTAATTTTATTTGAAGCTGGTAAGATCATATATAGAATTATACGTACACATTTCATTGTTAAACCCTTAACTATTACCAATATATTAAGAAAAATAAGTATTAATTCTTCGGCTTTACTCAGTATACAAGCAAATAAAGATATACTTCTTTATAAACAATAAAATCTTTGGGATTCTCCCAAAAAAAAGTAATTAAAAACCATTTCACGATTGAGCTGTTTATTGACTTTATAAAAAAAGTATCTGTAAAGCTATTATTTCGCTTGACATGGCGATAATAAAAAGCCTTCAGTTTAATGAACCTTTAGCTGAATTCACGAAGAATGCTTATTAATCGTGAACAATAATTTCCCGATTTTTGCTAGATTTTCCACACAGCCAAAACAAACTTGTTGATAGTGCCAGATGGCGTTTCCCCCCGATTACTTATTTAATAGTGATTTAATTGTGCGGAATCAAGTGCGTTTGCCTGGGACAATAGTCGAAGCAATAAATAACGAGTTGTCACATTGTCACATGTAAAACCTCGCGTTATTACATCACCCACATGGGTCGTTCGCATCTGCGGACTTATATCTTTGGCGTGACTTTAAAGTCGTGATGGGCTCCAACTCCAATGTGGGTTAGGCGGTCTTCTTGGCCCATAAATATATATATTTTCATTTCATTTTGCAGTCGTGCTAACCCTGATCAACTGTTGGGACGTTAAATGGGCCACCGCTGTGCAGGATATCTTTACATATGCCAAAGTAAGTCGTTCTAGATTGGATTTCTCCCCCGGACCAGGGCTCATCAGTATCTCTCTCTTCCCGTTTAGCTACTGGCCCTGTTTATCATCATTGCCACTGGCATGTACCAACTGTATCTGGGCAACGTCCAGTACTTTACATTCGAGAATACGGACACTAAAGTCACATCCCTGGCCCTGTCCTTCTACTCGGGACTTTTCGCCTACAATGGCTGGTAAGCGGCTTAGACGACGGGGTCCCTTCGAGGGACAAGGACACTAACTAATTGGATTTATTTGCTCTGCCGTTGACAGGAATTACTTGAACTTTATCATTGAGGAGCTAAAGGATCCCGTCAAGAACCTGCCCCGTGCCATTGCCATCAGTTGCACGCTGGTTACCGTTGTCTATGTCATGGCGAATGTCTCCTTCTACACCATTCTGTCGCCGGATGAGGTTCTGGGCTCCTCGGCTGTGGCTGTAACCTATGCAGAAAGGGCTTTCGGCATGCTGGCCTGGACCATTCCAGGTGGGATTTTCAGAGGATATAAATGGAGATAAATTTTAAACTTTCCTTTTTGTTTTTCAGTTTTTGTGGCCTTGTCTACCTTTGGGGCAGTGAATGGCATCTTGCTAACCTCTTCGCGACTCTTCTATGCTGGTGCCAATGAGGGTCAGATGCCGGAGATCCTCACCATGATTCAGATCCAACGATTCACCCCCACGCCCGCTGTCCTGGCCATGGCTTTGCTTTCCATGTTGTATCTGACAGTGTCTGATATCTTTGCCTTGATTAACTATGTGGGCTTTGCCACTTGGGTGAGTTAGCTAAGGAAAGTTAATTTACTATTCCTTTAACCTATCATTTCTCCCTCCAGCTGAGCATTGGTGTTGCTGTCCTGTGCCTGCCCTGGCTGCGCTGGGCCCAGCCCAATCTGCCGCGTCCCATCCGAGTGCCCATGGTCTTCCCCATTGTCTACCTGATTGCCACCATGTTTGTGACCGTGGTCCCGATGTATGCCAGCCCTGTGGAGACGGGCTATGGCATTCTGATGATTCTGTCCAGCATTCCCGTCTATTTGGTGTTCATTGCCTGGAAGAATAAGCCCATCTGGTTCCAGAAGTGCATGGGTAAGTTGCTTTGATGAATGCTGGGTGACCCGAACTCCAGCAGGAGCCAGGAGCTGCTTGTTCCCTGATTGATTTCTCTCACTGATTCACGCTGTGCTCCTACCCAAAAAAACGTGTTTTCGTTATTCTAGGCGGACTGACACAAGCCCTACAGAAACTGATGATGGTTGTGCGTCCCAAAGCGGCGTCAAAGGTTTTTAGTTTGCTATTTATCCTAGTTTTACTTTGGTTTAACACTCGACTCGCCCACATCCACACACAGATTGCCTGCCTCAGCACTAACAACAACTTCTAGATTGATTAAATCCTAACTAAACATACTAACTAACGACCAACAAAAGTTTTGCACCCTCAAAGTTTTCTTTGCACTTCTAATTAGCTAAATTGTAGACTATAATGATATATATCCATTTATCGTTTATGATTATAACTAATATTTAAAATTCCTTTACTTTTCCAGTAAGCCTCACACATCTCCTACAAAAACTGCTCATGGTACTCGGCAAGCAGAAGAAACCAGCTCAGGTGTAAAAAGTAACGAATGTTCTTCGGCCGGCATTGTTTAGAGATTTCAAGTTAGCCACAAGCAGAGGAAAGCATTTATAAGCCACACATTTAACTCTGCATCATGCATTATATAGACAAAGTAAAGCGCTTTTGTGTAACCAATGAAAACACACATACGAAACAAGAAAATATATACTAATATATATATTTTTATATACACATGTATATGTCCTAAGTTGAAACAAGGCCCAGTGTCCAGTAGGTTTACACACAGATTGATTGAAGCCCAATTAGCTGGCAGCTCTGGACGCGGACTCAATGCAAAGACTGTGAAACGAAAGGGAAATTACAAGGAAACATGATGTCCAGAGCTGAGGTTAATTTGGTTTATGTTTTTCTAAAGAGAGATAATGAGAGCTGTGCAAGCTGAACGAGTCTTTAACGATTTTGGAGTATTCTCAAAAAAAACGCCACTTTTGAAAATGTAATTATAATTTGTTTCTTAAATTCCAAGCATATACATTTTGATAGGATTTCAGACTATTTGCATCTTAGAAACCGGGCTCTAGCTTGGAACTAGTGCAAAAAAAAACGCTTAAACATACTCAAAGGCACGTTCTACAGAGCTACTAATAATAATACTTAAATATTACAGCTGATTTTTCATTGATTTTATTAAGACTAGCTTTAGTGGCACTGCAATTTTATATCATCATTTTCGGTTTAAGTTAAGTGAGGTTTCATTTGTGCATCATAGAGAGATAGAGAGAGAGAGAGTACTTCCTGTGACAACTGCCACTCGTACAAATCCCCGAATTAAACCCCAAAACCATCGCCTAATGCACATATCCAGCAAGAGATGAGATTTCCAGACAGGATAACAGGAACATTGCCAACATACATATTTAATACCTAATGAAAATAACTCTAAATGGAAATTGTTGTCTAATTACGAATATGAATCGAATTGATCTAGAATTGATTTCAACATTCATTAGTTGTTGTTGCTTTGAGTGTTTGACAACCAAGTGTTATTCATATAAAAAAGAATATTATTGCCTAATTAGCATTCAACTATTTAACTGTTACACACACAAACGTAATATGGAGCCGCAGCTGGGGAATCTGTTTAAACTACTATGAAACATATTGTTGACAATAATATTGTATTTATAAATGTATATTATATTATATATATATGTATACCCAATACGAAAACTCTGTCTTTCTGGAAAAAAAAACGAGAAACGATCAAGTAAAGTAAATTGACAATTGAACAGGTTTCCTCTTGTTTTTTTTGGTTCTCCTCCAGAGAAAAGAAGTTTTTCTAGGCGTCACCGGAAGTAACATCTAGAAAAACTTCTCTTCCTCGAAGATGGGTTAATCCAACAGGTCAACTACTTATATACTGAACCAAACGGATTCTCAGGTTTTCAATCTCCCTCTGCTTGAGGGCCTTCTCCGCCTCCGACAACTCGTAGTTCTTGGTGCTGATGTAGACCTTCAGCGTTGATGCATAAGCTGATTTCTCCGCATCCATTTCTAGTTTCCTAAATTCCCTACGTAATTCATGGTATATCTCCTCATTAGGATCCGCATCGCCTGGATTATTTAGCGACCGCGATGCATCGCCGCCGCTTTCGTCTCTTGCCAGGCCCAGATCCTGGTTAATGCACTTCAACTCTCGACGGAGATCCAAGCCTTTCCTTTTAAACACCTTAACAAAGTGCTGCTCCATACTCAGCTTGAGCTCTGTAAACTTGGCGTCTATCCGCTTGTACCAGGCGGCAAGGCCATTGTAGTCCTCATCCGAGAACTTGGCGGTGCGCCGCCAATGAGGCATCGAAATGTTGGGCATCGATCTCAATGAGCACCGGCTGTTGTCGTGACGATTCTCATTTCTCACGCTTATGGACATTTGCGATGAGTATTTAATCTCCATTTTAGCCGTTAAGTGTCGCCCCTTTTCCAGCGCATTATAGGCCATGTCGGCCAGCTTCAGGACCTTGCGACGGTAATCACAGAGTTCGGGTAGCATTGGCAGCTCAAACATAATCAGGGCTGGCGTGGGCCTTCTAAAGTCAAAGGACTCCTTCAGGCAATCGGTTAGCAGAGTGGCCGAAACCCCACTGTGCTTGCCCTGGGGCACAGTCTTGAAGAACTCGGCCAGGTCTGTTCGCTCCTCGCATTTAAAGATATGGAACACCGATAGGCGAATCTTGTGCTGCCTGGACTGGCTGTCACGGAAAACAAATTCAAAATCCAGGTAGTCATCACCGATGCCGCGTCCTCGCACTCCGGTCAAATCATTCACCAGCCACTGGAACAGATCCTTGGTGTTTGAGAAACTCTTTCCATAGTGGACATTCCTTCGCTGCTGTGAATTGACCTTAGGGTCCAAAAGCAGGTTAATCATATCGAACTTCCTCACATCGAAGTAGTCCACATTGATGGATTTCAAGCGGAGTCGCAGATCCAGCATCAGTTTGTCCACCTCGGTGACGAGCAGGCGGGTCAGCAAGCTGGGATTGAGGTTCCTTTGCGATGGAAATCGCAGCAGACTGCCATGACGATGGTAGCGGAACATCTGGGTCATTAACTCCGTTAACTCTGACCGAATATGAGACTCAAAGTCATAGCCAATAGCATCGAATTCCATGTGACGGTAATAGCGAGGAGTTTTCATGAAATTACTGGACTTTGCCACGGCATTTGGAATCCTCAACAGCATTGCTTTTTTGTCCAAAAGCTTTATCTCCTCGTCTAGGTTAGGATCTTCGGAGTAAGTGCGTCGCTTGGGATCCGTGAGGGCCACCATTATACGATGGTGTCTTTTGGTCAGCGAGTTGCTGCTACTCATGGTCCGGAGAATCCTTTACTTTTCTCTGTGAGAGATCAATTTTAGAAACTTAAATTTGGAGAGTCTTAAAATATATATATATGCTATTTTGAATTTAGACTGTTATTTCAAAACCCCAAAAGATTTTACTTTACAGGTTCAACCGATTTTAATCTTTAAGTTTATCAGACATAAAATCAAATGGGAAAAATCATATAAAACTTGAAACTCATCCATCTTAGGTATTCTTTTCCATCAGGTTGTTCATCCTCTGCAGATTCGCCTGCGAGGCCTGGAGCATGTGACCAAACTCAGTGTTGGCTACCTGCTTGAGCAGCTCCTCGAACTGGGCCAGTTGCTCGTCGAAGCGTTGGCGATAGTGCTTTAGCTGCTCCGCCTGCTGGACGTACTGCATCAGACTGCCATGAAGCTGCTGGAAGCGATCGCTAATCTCCTTTTGGCAGTTCTCAAGGTGATTCAGTTGGGCGAACGAGCTGCTGGCTGACTGCAAGCAAGGGGAAAATCATTATCCTTATAAGTTGATCATAGTAACCCCACTCACTCACCATATCCAGCTGGGGGGAATGCTGCTGACTGGCCAGCTGGGCCAGGACGAGCAGCTGTACATTTCTGGGATCCACCTGCAAGCCACTGGCCATCACATGGAACAGAATGAGCATGTATGGAGGCTTGCCCCGGCTCTGATGGGAGGCATACTGGATGAAGGATATGAGTTCTGTTCCCACCAGCGTTGAGGTGATCAGATCTTCGCTGAAATAGCATCGCAGGCCGCACATCGAGCTCACACTGAGCTCCTCGAAGGCCACCAGCAGCACGAAAAGGCGAACGCTGAACTGAATGCCCGTCTCCTTGTGCACCACCAAGTACTCCACCTCCAGGGCATCGTGACCGACCCCAGTGCTGAGATCTGCCCGCATGCGGTACTCATTCAGCAGCCAGAGCATCAAACCTTGGGTGTCGCTGAAGGCGTTCTGCGTCTGCATGTTGTTCCCTGTGTTGCCGCGCTGATCCTCCTCCAACAGCTTGCGGAATCGAACGATACCGCGCTCCAGATGCATTCCCTCCCGCTGCAGCTTTCCGTTGACCTGGATGACCAGCGTGTCCAGCAGGAACATTAAATGGCATTCGCGCTCCACCCGCAGATGCATCGCAAAGCCATCGCGTCGCTCCACAAAGAGGCAGTGCAGCAGGGCGGAAATCTCATCGCCGTACTCCTGAGTGGTCAACACATCAAAGCGGAACTTCTGGGCCAGAAGCAGGTGAGGCTTGGATGAGTTCTGGCAGTAAAGCAGCCGCAGCGTCCGATCATCCAGAACGCTCACCCGCCCGCCATATTGAAAGGTGTCAGGTGCCGCCGGCGGCTGCTGATGTTTCGGTGTCGGTGCCGCTGCAGTTAATTCCGAGAAGGTTTCGCCAGCCGGCTTATTCGATTCTTGTGAGGATTGGGGGGTGTTGCTTAACAGCACAACAACTCGGCTCTGTTCCATTGTTAGAAAATTAAATGAAATTCACAAAAAATAAAAATAAGATCGGGGAGACAAAATAAGACAAAAGTTTAATTGGAATTCACCGTTGGATTTGAGCTTCGGTGGAAGGCAATCGATCGTTCGAGTGCTTTCAGAAAAAGGTGGCAAATCTGCGGGTAAAATTAAAGGTGACGAATGCTTCCATGATCCGTTTACTATATCATGGTATTAACTAAAAATTATTTAAAAAAATATATAATTTTTATAAAAGTATATAAATAAAAGTCCAATTTTCCATTTTTTATTCAATTTATAATTATAACATATACATATTATTTCATTATTTCAAAAAAAAAATCTTATTTTTAACACATTTTCTGCTTGTCCCTTCTTTCTGCCTTTTGATAACGAAGACATTTTCTGAAAGTCTTGACCACGCACAAGGAAACTATTCCAAAAATGGCTAAGAAGCCAAGGAGAAAAGTTCCCAAGACATCTATACTTTGGTAGGTGAAAAAGTCCAATTCCCTGCCGACTACTCTCATATGAGTCGCTCCCTTGTGCCGCAGGATATACTCGGTCCACCAAATGGCCGTTTCCAGAGGCTTCATGGGCCGATCCCTATACAGAACCGCTCTTGCTTTTGCAGCCTCAGCAAAACTCTTCTCCGTCAGCAGCCGTAAGACCGTTGAATTGAACTCCTGGCTGGTCATTTCCTTCAATTTGAGAACCAAACCCAGACCTTGGCTTCTTATATGTTCCATATTGTTGAACTGATCGAAGAAGCACGGCAGTCCCAGCATTGGCTTTCCATAATGAATGCTCTCAATGGTGCTCAGCAATCCTCCGTGGGTTATGAAGAGCCTTACGCTTGGATGAGCCAGGATATCCTGCTGCGAGAACCATTTGCTAATAAAAACATTGGAGGGTTTCCCTGGCAGCTGCTCCTCATCGAATTTCCACAGGACACGCTGTGGCAGGCTAGCAAAGGTATCCATCAGTATCTTCCGAAGTGCCTGCGACAGGGATTTGCTTCTAACATTGGTGCCCAAAGAGAAGTAAATAACGCCAGCCTCCCCAGCACCTTGGATGAAGTCCTCCAATTCCTGTGACAAAGGTTTCGGTTCCTTATCAATATGCAGGCCTCCCACCTCGATCATATTGGGAACGTATGGGCGGGGTGAACCCAACGTGAAATGCTGATTAACAAAGACCACGGCATAGTTTCGGGAAATCTCAGATAACGTCAGCTTATCAGCAATATTTGGAAAATACTTTCTGTAGAGTGCCTCTTGCTTTCCTCGATGCCGCCAACTCCAGTTGATCCAAGCAATGGAACGATCTATAAAGTGGATCAAACGACCGCGGAATGTATCCAAGTCGTACAGGTTGGAGGAGGGAGATTGGAGGTACGAAATGGGCGATATATTTCCCACTAGTCCGTCGATTTTCCAGTCCGTGCCGTAGGGAGCCAAGCCAATTATTGGTGCGTCAAAGGTGGCTGCTAAGCCATAGAGGGCATCAAGGCGCCAAAGATCCGCAATGACCAAGTCAAACTTAGCCTTTCCCGGGCTGAGAATCTCTCGACGCACTCCGTCACTGCTCAGCACTACCTTTGTCAAATTGTGAGTGTATTCGTTGATGAAGTCATTACCAATCCAAAGGTTTTTGGATTTAGTAGTTGTGGATTTTAGAATTTCTAAAAAGGAAATATTAAGTTATAAACGGAGAGATTTAATTTATTTAGCTTACCTTCAAAATTATCAAAAACTTCCAGGACAGGAACATCGTGTATGTTTTTCACAGGCTCCTTTAAGGGAAATGGATTTACAGAGGTTATTTCGTGGCCCAGAGAAGCCAATCTTTTGAGATAAGGCAAACCGAAAAAATAATGCGAAGGACTAGGTATAGGAAACAATGCCAGGATACGAGCAGCCTCCAGATAACCGGGCAGTAGACATGCCAGCAGGAAAAACCCTCTCAAACAGACTTTCATTTTCAGCAATTGCCTTGTGCTGCCCTCGGGCTCTTTCTGAAGACTGACAAGATCAACCTTTATTACAAAACATGTTGAGGGAAAATGCATTTCATACTTTCACTTAGATAAGCTAAACCAACAGATCTTGAGGCTGGCGGCCTTATTTCTATATTTGATCAGTCAGTCAAAAGATGCATTAAATTTGAGATTTAAAACAGGGACCGTAATCATTACAAGTCGTTTTTGAAAATCTTAAATGGTAATGTTAATTTTTTTTCGTTTTTTTTTAACCATAAATTACATATAATAATAATTTTTAATTTAAATGAAATATAATTAAAAACGTAATCATTACAAGTTGTATTTGAAGAACTGAAATGGTAATGTTTATTTTTTCGATTTTTTCTCTAGTCATCAAAAATAATCAACAGACTTGAGTGAAAAATATACAAATTACAAATAAAAATAAGTTTTGATTAAAATAAAATAGAATTCAAAAATAATGATTACTTATGATTTCTATTTTGTATCTGACAGATACACAAACGAACTGAGCGATCGAAATGAGCGTAAAAAGCTTAAAAGCAGCGGCCAACGACCTCGGATGATCAAACAGCTGATCGACTATTTTTGTTTTGCTCTGACCTACATCAACAACTTCCCTTCAAAACAAAAACAGTTGATCAGCTGTTCGCTCTCTCTCTCTCTCTTTTTCTGAAGCAGCGGCCAACGACCTTGGATGAGCGAGCTCTTTTGGTTTTGTTTTTGTTTTGAAGAGAAGTTGTTGACCAATGCCAGTGCAAAACCAAAACAGTCGATCAGCTGTTCGCTCATCCAAGGCCCGTTGGCCGCTGTTGCTGTAATAATTAACCATTTTTTACGGTCCCTGGTTAAAAATGTAAATTTAATTAATTGATTTATATTTTAAAAATATCTTTTTGTAGTCAACTTTATTTCTTAAATTATTTATTTTAAGCGAATTCACATTCTCATATATTTTCCGCGCGCCACCTTACTGAGACCGAATTTATCGATAATTGCTACCACTACAGTGGCTATCGAGACTCTCCCACCTATAGCACTTAGCACAAATATTCGGAAAACATTTTCTTCTTCCTGGAAAATTGAAGAAAAGCTCAACAGGTGGGAAATTTGTCGCCGCAAAACTGCAGGAATCCGCAAAGTAATCAATTCGCCAGCGAGTTGCGGCGGAAACATAAGCGAAAGTTATGCAGAGCACAGCTGAGGGGGAAACAGCTGCCAGCGCAGTTTCGGAAAAATTACGCCGGCCGGACCTATTATAACCCGGGCGCACAGAGAGGAAACCTGAAGCGAACCCAGACCGTCACCAGTATTCCGCCCCATGTAGCAAGGGTGCCCAAAAATTAAGTGAGATTTAATGAACAATAGCCAGACGCCATGGCAGCGAAGGAATCTTTTCGCGAGCGGCAGACCCAGGAGTTGGAGGTTATTAAGGTAAGCAGCTGTTGCCTGCCCGCTGAAATAGTGACGAAATCGTCTTCTCCCCTTACATGCCTAGGCCATCTTCGGCGGCGATGTTGAGGACCTACGACCCCAGACGAATGCGGCGGTGTGGAAGCCCACAGACATCAAGATACGGCTCACACCGCTGCGGGACTCATCCAATGGCCTGGAGGCCTACGTCTGCACCAAGCTCCATGTTACCTGCCCGTCCAAATACCCAAAACTGTAAGCCAATGAAGTCCCTATAAGAAAAAAATAATTTTACTAATAATAACATTTTCAGGCCACCGAAAATCATGCTGGAGGAGTCCAAGGGAATGTCAGACCAGCTGCTGGAGGCCTTGCTCAACCAGTTGCAGGCCCAATCCCAGGAGCTGCGCGGCGAAGTTATGATCTACGAACTGGCCCAGACCGTGCAGGCCTTTCTGCTCGAGCACAACAAGCCGCCCAAGGGCTCCTTTTACGACCAAATGCTGCAGGATAAACAAAAGCGGGAGCAGGAGCTGCTGGACATGCAGAGACAACGGGAATCGCTGCAGCGCCAGACCCTGATGGATGAAGTAGAGCGGCGCAAGGAGATGTTCAAGACGGAGGCGAAGCGACGCGGCGAGCCGAGGCGCAGTATGAGCGAGTCGAATCCGCGGCATCCCAGTTCCTCGGAGAGTTCAGAAAACTCGTCGCCCTATTATCGCGGCCACATCTATCCCAGCAAATGCCTGGATCACCGCAACACAGAGACACTCTACTTCCACAAGGTGGGCAGGCAAATACAGCGGGGATGCTGTCTAGGTGAGTGCTAGTCTCGGAAAGGAAATCATTAGCAAGCTAATGATGTATTGCTCTCCTTCTAGGCCACTCTCAGCGTGGCTGTATCGCCTACACCGGCATCGATATGCACTGCGGCCAGCTGCTCTATATTACCGAATGGAACATCAAGTACTGTCAGCTGGAGCAGCCATGCAGCGGCGGCGGCAAGTGTCACTGGAGCAGTGAGACGAAATGCGTTGGCAATCACCGGGTGGATGAGGTTATTGCCTCCATAGAGAAGCAAGTGTGCACTCTGGCCCAACTGCAGCACAAGAACCTCATCCCGTACGAGTGCGTGCTGTGCATTAAGCGCAAGGAGGGATTGCTGGTGTACTTGGTGCAGGACTTCCTCCTCGGGACCAGTGTGTTTAGCATCTCCTCCTCGCTGGGCTGGTGCATGGATGGCGCTAGAATGGTAGCCCGCGGCATGCTGGATGCTCTTATCTTCCTGCATAACAAAGGCATCTCGCATAGCCATCTGCTGGATAGCACGGTATTCATGGACAACACGGGCAATGTGCGCTGCTCGGACTACTCGCTAGTGCCCAATCTCCTGGAGCTCCTAAGCGGACCAGGACAGAGCAGCAATCGAGGAGATTTACCCGCCTTGGGTGCCCTGGTGGAGAGCCTCATGCCGACGAATAGTTACGAAATGCGCGATTTTGTGGACAAGTGAGTGTTGTATATTCCAAAAGTAAGCTGCCCTAAAGCTTTTCTCTTCACAGATGCAACTCAGACCGCACTTTATCCGCTTCAGAGCTGCTTGAACACCCCTTTTTACGTTTTTACGTGGACAACGGCCAACAGCAGCAGGTGATGCAGGTACCGCAACAGCGGCACCCTAATCCCGCCCAGCGTGCGGTTGCTGCTCTGCCCTACCAGATACCCACTTTGGCTCTAAGCCAATCCCGCCTACGAACCGAGTTCGAGGTCCTTATGTACTTAGGAAAAGGAGCTTTCGGCGATGTGCTGAAAGTGCGCAATATCCTGGACAACCGGGAGTATGCCATCAAGCGAATACCGCTTCCCGCTCGCAGCCGCCAGTTGTACAAGAAGATGACGCGCGAAGTGGAGCTGCTTTCGCGGCTGAATCACGAAAACGTGGTGCGTTACTTCAACAGTTGGATTGAGAGCGTAGATGATGCCGATGCCGCAGAAATGGACAAGCTGCTGGGTGGAGAATGGTCCCAGAGCCAGCAGGAGCTAAGCGTGAAGCCTGCAAAGTCGCCACAACTGGGTCCCACCTTGGAGGAAGATGAGGACGATGAGGATAGCTCATCCAGCATGTGGAATGCTTACATGTAGGCGAAACACTGAAAATACCTTAATTATTATTTAATTTAATTTCTTTTTTTTTCACGCAGGCCGGCTATGGAGGATTCCGATTCGGATGGCATCGAGTTTGTGGATTCCAACGGTAAGGTGGCTGTCTACGACAACGAGGAGGAGGAAGAAGACTCCACCAGAGGCAAGACAAGCTCACCGAAGCCTCTCATGCAAGTCATGTACATCCAAATGGAGTTCTGCGAAAAGTGTACCCTACGGTGAGGTATTGAAATAATTTCCGATTAGAATCCCATCCTAAAAACTTCCCATATATAGCACCGCCATCGATGATAGTCTGTTCGACGACACCGATCGCTTGTGGCGCCTGTTTAGGGAGATCGCTGAGGGCCTCTCGCATATCCACCAGCAGGGCATTATCCATCGGGATCTGAAGCCGGTGAACATCTTCTTGGATTCCCACGATCAGATCAAGATAGGAGATTTCGGCCTAGCCACCACCAGCTTCCTGGCTCTGCAGGCCCACGAATATCCAGCGCCCGTTCCTATCCACAATGTCACCAGTGCCGAGGACGGAACTGGCACTGGTAAGGTGGGCACCACTCTTTATGTGGCTCCCGAGCTGACCGGCAATGCCTCGAAGTCGGTGTATAACCAGAAGGTCGATATGTATACACTGGGCATTATTTTGTTCGAGATGTGCCAGCCGCCGTTCGACACAAGCATGGAGCGTGCCCAGACGATCATGGCACTGAGGACCGAGTCCATAAACATCCCGGAGCGAATGCTCAAGGATCCCAAGTACGAGAAGACTGTGAAAGTAAGCTCGTCTAAGATAGTTTTTATATAAAATTCATGGATTTATTCCCTCCAGATGCTTCAATGGCTGCTTAGCCATGATCCCGCCCAGCGCCCCACGGCCGAGGAGCTGCTTAGTTCTGATCTAGTCCCGCCGGCCCAGCTGGAGGCTAACGAGCTGCAGGAGATGCTTCGTCATGCATTGGCCAATCCGCAGAGCAAGGCGTACAAGAACCTGGTAGCCCGCTGCCTGCAACAGGAGAGCGACGAAGTGCTGGAGCACACCTACCATTTGGGCAGCAGTCGGGCAATGAAGTCCTGGAATTCCATTGTCATCGACGATATAGTTTCCCTAAATCCGGTGATTGAATTCGTCAAGGCCAAGGTGGTGAATCTCTTCCGCAAACATGGTGCTATTGAGGTGGATTCCCCACTCCTTTCGCCACTCTCGGCGCGGAACAGCCAGGCCTATGCCAATGCCAATGCCGTTCATCTAATGACACACTCTGGCTGCGTGGTGGTGCTGCCCTGCGATCTGCGCACCCAGTTTGCCCGTCACGTGACCATGAATGGCGTAAATCTTATCCGGCGCTACTGCGTGGACCGTGTTTATCGCGAGGAGCGGGTCTTTAACTTCCATCCCAAGCAGAGCTACGAGTGCTCATTCGATATCATAGCTCCCACAACGGGCAGCCACTTGGTGGATGCGGAACTGCTGTCGCTGGCCTTTGAGATCACCACCGAGCTGCCGCGTCTCCGTGAACGAAATCTCGCGATACGAATGAACCATACGAATTTATTGAGGGCCATCCTCATCTACTGCAATGTACCCAAGTCGCAATATGAAGCCTTGTTTGAGGGCACCCTGGACTTTATCGAGTCGCGCATCTCTCGGTTCCAGTTTCACTCCAGCATTACTGTCATTATGGAAAAGTCACGCACCTCGGCACAGACCCTGATGGACATGCTGTTGGCCAACTTCCTGCTGACTGGCTCGAGGAGTACTGTGGATGATTCTGCGCTGAAGGCCCTGATGCGGGGTAAGGGCGAGGCGGCATCGCTTGCGAGAGGTGCTCTCAGGGAACTGGAAACTGTTGTGGGGCTAGCCTACAGCCTTGGAGTCACAGTGAGTAAAGGAATTTATGCAATAAACCCGATTTTACAGCTCACTTTCCTTCATTAGTGTCCCATTCACATATGGGCTGGCCTGCCCCTCAGCTTTGAACGTGCCAGCAATGGAGGAATCGTTTGGCAGATGACTGCTGACCTGAAGCCCAATCGCTCTGGCCATCCTTCAGTTCTGGCGGTGGGTGAGCGCTACGATGCCATGCTGCACGAGTTCCAGCGGCAGGCTCAAAGCTTTAACTGCGCCCTGCCCTCGCGAGGAGGACTCAGTGGCGCAGGTATGACTTTCTATCTCGATAAACTGGTGGCGGCTGTGGAGTACGCCAAAGATTGTCGAGCCATCGATGTGGGCATCTGTGTCTGTGGCACTCGACCGCCTCTCAAGGACGTCACCTATATCATGCGGCTGCTCTGGTCGGTGGGTATCCGTTGCGGCATTGTGGAGGCTGCCAGCGAAGTGGGCGATGAGGCTCAGGATCTCGCTCGACTAGGAGCTCTGCATGTCATCCTGGTGGCCGAGAATGGCTCTCTTAGAGTGCGATCGTTTGAGAGAGACCGCTTTCAGGAGCGACATTTGACGAGAGGTGAGCTAGTGGAGTTTATTGAGAAACTGCTGAGAACGGAGGCGATAAGCGGTGCCGCTGTGGACAACTCCAGTCAGGTGTTCAACACCAGTGCTGGTGGTGGTGGCGGCGGCAATAGCGGCGGCAAGGAGCGAGAGCGCGGCGAGAACGGGCTCAGCACGTCAGGCTCGAATGCCACCATCAAGAACAGCTACAGCCAGCTGCCAAATCTTCAAGTCTCGTTCCTGACCCACGAAAAGCCCACAGCTAATTATAAGAGACGACTGGAGAATCAGGTGGCGCAGCAGATGAGCTCCACCCTGGCTCAGTTCATTAAGAAGGAGACATTCGTGGTGCTGGTGGTGGAGCTGCCTCCGGCGGTGGTAAATGCCATAGTTGGGGCCATCAACCCGAGGGAAATACGCAAAAAAGAGACTGAACCGGAAATCAACTTTGTGATTGAAAGGTGAGCGAGAGAAATCTGTTACAAGTAATTTTAATTATACAAAATTTATATTTTTATAGATTTCCCAAATACAAACGCTATATATCGGATATAAATGACGAGGTCATGGACTATCTAACCGATGCCAAGACACCAATAGTGGCCTTGTACAGCATTTCCGATTCCTACTACCGCGTCATCATCTAACCCACAGCAAAACTAAAGATGAACTACTTAGTAGTGCTCGTCCCTAGGTTAAGCTTCGAATTGTCACAAAACAATATTTTTTTGGCCAAAATTCTACTTTAAGTGGCTGTGTTCCTTGATGCCATTTACCAATTAATCGAATCAAAATTGTTTATATAAGTTCAGCTTCGAATTGGAGAGTAAGGAATGAGATAAGATTGCGAGAGGAGTTTAAGCTTTAGTCCCATCCATAAATCTCATTTTATCAAGCTCCAACTCCACACATTCGAAAATGATTCAAAACAGATATGTTTATAAGTAGCTTTAGCAATTATTTCTTACTTGGTTTAAAGTAAAACGAACTCTATTCTCATGCTGTTCACGCCTAAGTCAAAAGTTAAAAACTAAAAAAAACTATGCACATAAATATCAATTTATAAAAATATATTTTAAAGTAAACGTCGAGATTCACAGAGGTTACTCTGCGGTATCAAGTATCGCAAGGATCGATAAATATATCGATGTTCTGGTTAATGTATCAGGCCAATATAATCGGAAAGAGATAAAAATACATCTATTAACATTTTTTTAAACATTTTTGATATCAACATTTAAAAGTTAATTGCAAAATTGTTTGTTATTTTTAAAAAGATTTTATAATTTCTAATATTTTTCGTTAAATTTGATCTTTGGTTTTTAAAATATCGAAATATCAAAATTTACGATTTTTTCGATATCTTGTGCGCGATAAATCTCATTGGACTTATTTTACAGACGTACATCCCTAATGTCACCCTTTCCTACATAGAGATTTAAGCAGATCAAGAGAGGCTTATCCTTTACAGAAAATTCGTATGAATTAAGTTAAAAATTGAATCCCGGGCTAAGCTAAAGAATTATTTTATACAGAGACGATCCAAGATTTAAGTCTTTATCTATATTTTATATATACGTACAAGTTTTAAACACGAAAATTTATAGCCTACAATAAAGTTGCATGTTTCAAAAGTGCCTCCCATTGGGGAGTCCTAACAAAAATCACGCTCCGTTCTCTCCGGCGGATTTGTTGAGGGAACGGGCTATGCCCAAAGCGGGTCCCTGGAGTACCTTCCGCGAGAGTCGCATGAAACCGGAGACGGGATCACGACCAAAGTACTTGACCTGGATCTCCTGACCCACCTCCAGGTTCAGCGCCGAGGGATGGGCGATCTTGCGTTGATCCAGCTGCGAGTTGTGCAGCAGGGCTGGTGGCATGCTGGGATATAGGACGACCATAACGCCCGTGTCGCGCAGCTCTGTGATCTTGGCAGTGTAGATGCCGCCGAACTCTAAATCCGGCACTCGCTCCTTCACCATGTAGCCCTCGATCAGCTCTTTGGCCTCGTCCATGGCCGCCTGCGAGGGTGCAAATACAGAGAAATTGCTCTCGTCAGCGGCAGTCAGAGTGGCTCCGGTCTCCAGGTAGATGCGCTTCATGTGAAGTCCACTAGGACCAATCAGTTGCGACCTCTGGTGCGGCTCTACGGTTATTGTCTCGCTTACGGGCCAGCTCTCCTTGCGGTACTTCCTGGAAAAGGAAATAATCTATAAATTTCTCGAATAATTAATATTTCGTTAAGTATACTCACCGCGGCTCCCGAATGGCCTCCGCCATGATATCCAGGATCTTGGACTTGGCATCGGTGGCCTTTTGCAGCGACTCCATGACCACCTTGAGCGGAATGCCCGGGATCTTGAGGTCCGCCTGGATGGCAGTGAAGCCCTTTCTCGTGCCCGCCACCTTCATGTCCATGTCACCCATATAGTCCTCGATGCCGAGTATGTCGGTGAGAATGCGATAGTCCTGCAGGTGCTTGGTGTCCTCGTTCTCGAATTTGGTGACCAGACCGATAGCCACGCCCGCTGCCGGGGCACTGACCGGCACTCCAGCGTCCATGAGAGCCAGTGAACCGCCACACACGCTGGCCATGCTACTACTTCCATTCGACTCCAGCACCTCGGAGGTGAGTCTCACAGTGAAGGGGTAATCGTGCGGCAGGGTGGGAAGCAGTCCTCTCTCCGCCAAAGCTCCGTGGCCCAATTCTCGGCGACCCAGAGGCCCGATTCGGCCGACTTCTCCTGTGGCATATGGCGGAAATTCGTAGTGCAGCATAAAGTTCTTGGCTTTCAGACCGCCACTCTCCAGGGCAGCCAGGGAGTCAAGTTTCATGGCGCTCTCCGGCGAGTCCAAGCTGACTGTGCAAAAGACCTGCGTCTGACCGCGCTGAAACAAAGCGGATCCGTGGAGCGGCTTGTACATGTCCACCTGGCAGGAAATGTTTCTCAGCTGATCGTATTCCCTGCCGTCGCATCGCAGGCCCCGCTCGAAGATTAGTTCCCGAAAGATGGCTCTGCTGGTCTGATTGAACTGCTCGCCGATCTGGGAGGGCTCCGTGTCTGGGAAGGAGCTCCATACCTTATCGATCACATTGGAGCGCACCTCGTTAACCGCATTGTCCCGCGAGATTTTGTCATGCTGGGCATCCTGGAAGATCTCCCTCAGTCGCATCTCGCACATGCTCCGAACCGCCTGCTCCAGTTCCGGGTCCACCGAAGGCGGCGCTTCCACTTCCCTTTTCTGTCTGCCGTAGGCCTTTTGGAGGCGTTCGATCTCGTGAATAATAAACTGGGCCTCCCGAGTGCCCTGCTTGATGGCCTTGAGCAGGTCCTGCTGCAGCACTACATTGCCCTTGCCCTCGAGCATCACCACCAGGTTCTGTTTGGTGGCCGAGACAACCAGATCCAGCTGGGAGGACTGCAACTCTCTACGGGTGGGATTGATCAGCACCTCGCCATCACAGAAGCCAACTCTAAAAAAGCAGGGGATTCCTTATCAATGAAAATACTTCTATCTTGGTTTTCCCCACTCACCGCACAGCTCCGATGGGTCCATTCCAGGGAATGTCACTCAGTGACAGCGCCATGGAGGCGGCATTGATGGCCAGGATATCCGGACTGTGGACTGCGTCCATTGCCAGCATGTTGCAAACCAGCTGCGTCTCTGTGCGGTAATCCTTTGAGAAGAGCGGACGCAGCGAGCGATCGATCAGGCGGGCGGAGAGGATCTCCTTTTCGGAGGGACCCAGTTCCCGGCGCATGAAGTTCATAGGAATGCGACCGGAGGCGGCGTTCTTCAGGCGATAGTCCACCACCAGCGGCAGAAATCCCTGACCTGGCGAAGGCTTCGGCTTGGCCACCGCTGTGACCATTACGGCGGTGTCACCCATCTGGCATACGGCGCTTCCGTTGGCGAACCGCGCCAAGCGGCCGGAGCTGAATGTCATGTTGCGTCTGTGGGTGAATTTGAGGTTCGAATTATTGGTTCCAATATCCAGTAAGAAGTCCATCTACTCACCCATTGCTGAAGTTCACCTCCACAGAGGGTGCTTCTCCATTGGCATTACTCTGAACACTTCTTTTGTGGCTGGAAACGGATGGATTCAGGCATCTTAGGCGGTAGTTGAGGAGTTTCAGGGATTTCCTTGTGAAAATCATGGTCATTACCTAAAATCTGCCGGTTGGTTCCGGCTAATAAGGCATTTGAGTGACCTGTAAAATTGGAGATCTTAATTTGTTTTTTATGTTGAGCATTTTAGCTTACGCAGTATTAAGACTAGTTTATATTACTTTAGTAGTTTCTTTATCGTTTATTCGTTTTATTCATCTTTTTTTAAGATTTCCTTAAAAATTAAAGTGATTATCAAATTCAAGACGGTGCAACATGTGTGCGCGAAGCAGCTGATTTGATGATGTTGCCAGATGGCCGTGGACTTTTTTTGGCAGTGCTGCCCAGGTGCTAATTTTTTTTTATTTTTTTATTTTAATATTACTTTTTTATATTTTGCGAAACGTTTATAAACCAGAGAGATCAGATCCCACTGCCAGCATCCCAACATGCGCAGGTGTTCCAGGTGCAAATAACGGGTGCGAATAGTTTTCAAGTTAGGAAAACATCGCCAAAAAAATCATCGCGAATAACATTGCTCTAGCAATAATAAAATATAAGTCAAAATCGTAAATTGATTTAAACTAATAAAGTCGTTTCAAAACCAGGGACCGTAAATAATAATTATTTTTATTTTTATCTATATAGTTTTTGATTTTTTCTCTAGTCTTCAAATATATTTATCTGACTTAAAGTTGTTTATGTTTATGTCAGAGCAAAACAAATATACTCGATCAGCTGTTCGCTCATCTAAGGTCGCTGACCGCTGCTGCTAAAAATGAGAAAGCGAACAGCTGATCGATGTTTGTTTTTTGAAAGAAAGTTGTTTATGTTTAATTCAGTGAAAAACTAGACTAGAGAAAAATCTAACGATAATAATTACCATTTAAGTTTTTTAAACACAGCTTTTAATGTTTACGGTCCCTGATCAAAACCATATTTTTAAAACATTATATTTTTGACCAGACCCATGCTAAAGATGGCAGCTCAAACAAAAACATCTATATTACCAAAAATGAGGATCATGTATTCAATCAAAAACGTCATTTAAATAATTTATATTAGTATTTAGATCAAAAAATAATAGTAAAATATGTTAACTTATTTATAAAAGTATTGGCATATGGAATATATGCGATTGTATGCTATTTTCCGATATATCGATACAAAAGTTGGAATCGTCTCTGCTGGTAGATCCGAACGCAAACGCTGTTAAGCTCCTCTGCCTGCAATCCACTGTTGTCAGCTCGGCTATTTTCTGGCCAGATATGGCTATTTCGAAAGATCCAAAACTGGAAAACACACAATTTTGAGGTATCCAATAATTTCGGCAATTTTACAAAATAAATTTGTTATTTTTTTCCTGTTTTAAATAACTAAATACTTTGCTTTTTTTACAATTTTAAAGCTATTTTCGGCTATTTTAGTAGTCCAATCTAGCTATAAACGACAACCGATAGTTGGCAACACTGCTGCAATCTAACATGGACGCAACAGAGGAGGTAACAGAGGAGGTCGTTTTCATTCGTCGTCATTTTCCATTCATTCGTTTTTTTTCAGCCAGCCAGCCAGCACAACGGAAAAGCCAACAACAAATCAAGAAATTGCTAAGCAAAGCGAAAGTCGAAATAAAAAAGGACGCACGGGCTTGTGATGGTGTTATATTTGTACATGTGTATATAAATCAAGAAGAAAAAAGAAAAAGCAGTTCCTGGCCGTATAAAAAAACGCTTAAATTTCTTGGCCATCGTTTTCTGTCCGCCGCGTTTATCGTTGTGTGCGTGTGAGTGCCCGCCCGCTCTACTCCGTGTGTGTGCCCATCTGTGTGTGTGCCTCAGTGTGTGTGTGTGAGCGCTGCTGCCGCCGCCGCAACAACAACAAAAAAAGAAAACCAAAATCGACAAATGCGGTCAAATTGAAAAGAAAAACAAAAATATAAAGGTATTCTCGGCCAGAGCAAAGCCAAAAAAGCAAAGCCAAAAAGCACAAGCCAAAAAGAAAAACGCTGAATCCCACGGAAAAGCCGGAAAATTGCCTTCTAGGCGTGTCGCTGCTCTGCCCGCTGCTGCTTCTTCTTCGCCGCCACAGTCGCTTCAATTTGTTTATGCTGCCCAAAAGAGAGAAAGAGAAGGAACGAGAGCAAGAGCGCACTCTTATCAACGGACGAACCGCTTTCTTATCAGAGACCCGCCAGCCGCCAGCCGCCTGCCGCAGATTGTTGCGAAAAGTTTCGAATAACAGGAATTATTAGGAAGCCGCATTAAGCGCAGAACCGAATTGGAAAATCAAACAAACAGGTAAGTAGTCATGCAGACTAAGTTGGAAATAAAGCAACAACTACGAAGCGGCATAACGTTCTTCTCCTCTGTCTCCTCTTCTTTTCTTTTTTTAATTGTCACACCTCATTAGCCATCCCGCTCGCTCCGATAAGTGTTTTATGGCCGTTTCTAGCCATTTACACACGTTGCCTCTGTCGCCTGTCGTTGGCTGTGTGTGCATTGCTAATTAATTGCATTAACTTCAACGATGCAGGGACCACGGTGTTCTTCCCCCTTTACCCTTTCCCCTTGGTGCTCTTTTGACGTTTGAAAAGTGAAAGCAGAGGGAATTGCGTTGGCATTTATCGCTTATCAGCTAGCTGGCTCTGCTGCTTCGCTCCTTCTCTCCAGCCCCGCACTCATTCTGCAAATATGCAATCGCCCACACCCTACAAAGATATAGCCACTGGACAGACGGAACGCTAAATAAACAAACAAATGCATATTTATAACTCATTATGCTATGCGTTCTTCCGGTTGTCACTTTTCTCTCTGTATTCTCTTTGTAGCCATCGGAAATACGTTTGACCCTTGCCAGAGGGTCGGCTGAGTAATTGAGTCTTTAAAAAGTCATAAAATACCAAAACTATACAAATAATTATAAATAAATAATTAAAATTTTATATGAGTTTGTAAATGTATTAATTTCTGTATGCAGGAGAATTCAACTGAGGTTTATTGAGTAATATTTTGGCATAATTATGTAACGATTATTATATCTTAACATATAGGAACCCTGTTTTATGAAACAATGTCAGTATATTTCGTATTAAAACGTCAATATTATTAAGTTGAAGGTTTGATACCCCAATAATAACTAAAGAACAGTTCCATTTTATAATAAATAAATTTATTTATAATTAAAAATCTTCAAATAGTAAATATCTCCTTGGTTAAATAGTTTATAACCTAAATAAATAAGCTGTACATATTGTTAAATCAACTTCACTAGCCATTAACTATATTATCAGGTTAAAATTAAAATAAATTCATTAATCTAATCACTTATACATTTGCCTCATTCAAAAAGAGAGATATTTTTAATGCACAGAGACCGAAAGCAGTCTAAAAATAATTGCAATCTATCTCGTGCCTTCTCGCATTTTTCAAACATTTATTTCCGTAACATCAAAATAAGAACTCAAACCAATTAGTGAAACCATTTTGAAGTCACCATAAATCAGAATCATTCCAGCAGGGCCATAAATTGCCGTTTTCATTTGCAGCTGACAAATGCGAGCCATTAAAAATAGTTTTTCCGAAAACGAAGAGAAACAAACGAAAGTTTTTCCCGCTTTTCAAGGGCGACCCTCGCTATATACATATATATATATATATTCATAGCCGATCTCGATATGTTTCTTATCTCTTGTACATTGGTTTGGTTGTTGTTTCTGTATCCCTCCAAGTCGTGAACGTCATTGTCTGAGCCGAGTGTCTCTGATTGTTCCAGAATCGAGGATGGACTGCATAATTAAGACGCGCTTGGCATTTGCTGATAAACATTTCCGCTTTCCATCCCGGGAGTCAATGTGCCGCAGCCATCAGTCAGTGGGAAAAGTAGGGAAAATGTACAACAAAAAAATACACAAAATAACAGCCGACAACTGCAGATGGTTAAAGTTCACGATGTGGCGGCGGTATCTCTCTGTGATGTGACCCCATGTGGCGCCCTTTTCAACTGTCAAAACTATTGCCACTCGAAGGGCTTGCGTCACAGTTTATCGACTCAACCCATTTCCATTCTCCCCCTTGCCCTTTCCCTTGCCCATTCTTCCAGGCTGTTGTGAGTCGTCCCAATCCCATTCCATTGGGATGACGTAGGCAATTGGCAGAAACATGTGTATCCTGTGTGTCGTCGTCGTCTGCCAAGACAATAATAAACCATCAATGTGGGGGTCGGACGGCGGACCCAGCCCCAGAGCAAATAAAACCCAATCGAATATTATTATCAATGAGGGCAGGACCCAAACAACGAACCCCATTTACTTTACCGGGAGTGTTGGCCACATGCTGCTCATTCTTGGCAGGATATCGCCCCGAACAACCGGGACCAGGAGCGGGACCCAAGCCCAACCCCACATATTCCAACCGATCCAATGCCCAATCCTTAATTCCAATCGCAGCCCGTTGTCCGTTGTCCGCGCCACGCCCTCGTGCCATCATCGTCGCCTTGTGCTCTAATTTGGCGCGACTTTGACACTTGTTAGCCAATATGTTTTTGGCTCGTGTTAATGGCCCAACGGGAATTGATATTAATTGCCCCGACGCCCCCGCCGCATTTGGCTAGAGTGGGCGTGGCTCGTGGTGGTCAATATTGTTGGATCCACAAAATAAAAAAAAACATGGGAAAAGGAATGCCTGGAAATCAGCTTAAATCAATTTTTGTTCATGCCTGCTGCCGCTTTTGTTCACTTGCTGCCAGTTTGGCCAATCGGCTTACCAACTTTTTCCGACTGTTTTTGTTGCGGCTTTGACTTTAGAAAAGAAAGCATAGCCTAGCCTTTCTCCTCGCTCATATTCCCTCTGTTCAATCTAATTAATCCCTGCAACCCTTGAGGGAGAAAGATTTGGATAAAGGAAATCCCTTTTTTTTAGTGAATGAAAACTGAAAATGCTTACTTTTTTCCTATCCTTTTGTTTCTCAGGCATGGGTGCCTATAATAAAACTAAATTCAATTAGAACTTGCAGTTGGAGTTCCTTTATTTCTTCTCTGTCCCAGTCCCCGTCCCCTGTCCCTGTCCCTGTCCCTGTCCCTGTCCGTGTGCGTGTGGGAAAAGTTGAAGTGAAATGTGAGAAAAGTTTGTGGAATATGTTTGTAAAAGCAAAAAAGTGGGATTGAGGAGTGCGTGTGGGATAGAACGCAGCAGTCCTTATTAGTTGCCAAAGGGAAACCCCGAAGGGCATGCAAATTTAATGGAATCTCTTCAAGTGAAAAGCAATTTAATTATGGTTCTCTAGCTTGAATATCAATTAGGTTGAGCAGAGCGAAACCGATAACGACATGCAGTGGAAATAGTGGTGCAAGGACTATCCCCATACTCTGGCTACAAAAAAAAAACAAAAATAAATCCCCGTCATTCTCAGTTTGGTTTTAGTAATTGACGAGTTTTCAATCCACATCCAATCCCTGCTGCCAAATTCGATGATATAGCAATTCGCCTTTTCCTAGTGGCCTAGAGTTGATTCCTAATGGCTTCTCCATCCTTCACCGCTGGGTAGAGCTTACCTAGCACAATCCTCTTAGGGGGCAATCGCATTCCAAGCGAACACCTGACGCACCTGCCCGGTGTGTGCCTTCGTTTTGATAAGAAATTCCTGGTGCTAATCAACAAGACAGGCCTGACAGGTGGGTGGGCGAAGGTTGGGCGGCTGGGCGGCTATGGCGATGGAGCAAACAGAAGCCAACCTGCCGTAATGACCTTGATAAACTTTCGTACCAAGGAGTGCTTCTTCTCTTGGCTTTGCTTTCCTTGGGCTGTTTGCCTAGGGGCAATTTTATTATTTGCTCTCGTCTGCCGAAAAACGTTTTACATTCACCAACCGCCCCCGAAATTACCACTCCCAAATAATAAAAAAGAAGAACTCGTAAAGTACACATAGACCAAACTGAGAAAAAACAACACAAAAACACAAAGTTTTTCTTTGACATTTTTCTAGTCTCTCTTCCTGTTCCCAAAAAAAAAAAAAAAAATCGTTCGGCTTATGCCGCTTCGACGCTTTTGTTGTCTCTGTATTTTTCAGTTTTGATTAAAGACAAACCCTTGTCTGCCAGGACCGACCCTCTGCTCACCTTGCTTTGACTGAGTGTTATTACCACTTTGTCGCATCAACCTTTAAACTTTGCAATTTTATGGGACGCCCTGCTTGTACCTTTTTCGACTCAATCCGGTTCTGTTTTTGGCTGGCTTTGAGGGAGGTCCAGAAATTGGATTTTTCCTCTTCTCGGGGGCCTCTGTCAACAGACAAATAGGATATCATGATCCATCAACAATGCCTGTCCAAGGCACACACCGCCCACTGCCCGGCGGAGAATTCCAAAAAAATTATGCAAAGTGTCATTGAAACTTTACAACAACAAATGAAAGGCAGGAGAGAAAAAAAGGTAAAGCGTTGTCGGCGTCTCCTGCACTTAAAAACCAATCACTTGTGCATTGACCCTCGCAAGGGAACATTGCCAACAGCAGCACTGGCTAAAGAAGCAGCAGCAGCAGCAGCAGCAGCTGTAAATGCGACAGCAGGCAACGCAACGTGGCCAACACCTTGACACTGTGTCGTCGGCCAAGTTTGGCGACTTGGCAACAGAGCCAAAAGAAATGAAAAAGGAAAAGGGGCAACCAGGAGAGCTGCTAAATTGGCCAATAGAAGTCGAAGAAGGGCACACTCTTGTTTAGTTTAAATCAATTTTATATTTTATTTATTTATTTTTCCATTCAGAAATATTTTTTGATAATAATTTACGGGATAATTAGTATTCAATATTAGCCAGGATTCAAGCCAAATAGGAAGCAGCTTTCAACTGGTTTTGAGCCGGTTTCACGCCTAAATATAAACAAGCTAATTCGCTATAATTAAAATAACATATGGGTTATGGCCTTGAACTTTGCCAAAAAAAAAACCTGTTTCTGTGTAATTTTCGTAAATGTGTATGGCTTTTAATATTGAATACAAAAAAAAGGTTTTAGCCAGACACAAAGATCATGACCAGCCAGATCGTTACAAATTGATAATGACTCCCCTGCAGAAAAAGGGTATAGGAACATTTTTATGCAAAAACTCGCCGGCAGAACAGGCTCTCCACACCGAATCCGACTTTGTCCGGGACGCAGCGAGACCAATGGGGGCCCAAGTCGAGGACCCGACGATACACACACATGTATGTACGTGGAGAATTCATTAACAATAATGCGCAGTGGAAAGGGATAAAAGGAGGAGCAAGAAAAAAAAATCAAAAGGGCTTGGGAGCCGCTCAGTTACCAGGAATTTCTGTTTAAGCCTAATCCTGGGTGGTCTCCGCTTTGCTGTTGTTATGAAGGATATTAAAGCCGAACAATTCTTTGTCCAGATAAATCCAATAAAAGCCAACAGAATTCAATTAAAAATTCAATTTGATGGTTAACATTTAACTGGAAAACTGTAGGTGTAAACTTATAACTGATAAATATTATACCGGTCTTAATTCTAAATAAATATTTTATTTTTTTCAGATACCTAACTGACAGCGAATTGGTCAATTTCTTTTGAGAAGCCAAAGGTGAGTTTGTCATTCTCGGAAATTTAAAGCATTTTATCTTTTCAATTGATAGCACAATCTTTTCACGTTTCGCTATAAATTATGTCATAGATAGACTATTTGTATGAATCTATATGAAGTGGTTTTGATTGACGAGCCACACGCTCATTCAAATGAATTGTCATTCATTCAGCGGAATGCTGGGTGCAATAATTTTCCTCAAAGAAATTCCTAACTGCCATCGAACTGTGTTATCGCTAATTGTTTTTTGCCTTCGCTGGAGTTTGTTTTTTACTTTTATTTCTCTTTTTTTGTGGTACGAAATCGCATTATTCATTTATCTTTTTTTATTGCATTTGTCTGTCCTGTCCAACAAATCATTTTTCATTCATTCGGTTTAAATCGGAAGGCACTTACAAGCGGAGGGAATCAATGTGCAAACACTTTTAACGTTTTCTGTACTGCATTAGTCATTGGGCTTATTTGGAGTGCTTCTTGTTAAGTGGGGTATATCAGTTATTTAATCGCATCTTTTTTTAAGTTTGCGTATATATATTTGATAAGCGAAATCATATTTTACTACGTAATTACATTTAATAATAGCTTTTGGGTACAATTCCATTTGTGATTATTCGATATTTTCAAGTATTTAGATTGCACTAATCGCCAGAGGAGCCTTTTTAAATATGCGAATCATTGGGGAAATCATAATGTTACGCATTCCTTTACTTATCAAGGCATATACTCGTAGAATTACTATACGGATTAAGGAAAAACATAAGGAATTTTAACACTAAATTGACTGGTAATAAAAAATATAAATAATCCCATAACACTCTCGAGCATTCTGTCGTAAATGTGTTTTATGCGGGCTTTGGACGCTTTCAAGTGTGTTTGTGCTGCAAAATTTAAACTTTTTATTTATTGTTAAACATTTTTAGACATTTGTTCTCCTTGCTGTTGTGTTGTTTGTTGCCTGATCCTTGCCACATTTGCAAAGTTTGTGCCCTTTGTTACAGCGCTGACATTTTGCTACAAGCACACACAACGGCTTTTGTTGATTTTTGTACTTACTTGTATATATATATCTATAGTAGATATAACTTTTGCCTAGGTAATTTGCCAGTGACGCCTATAAAAGGCGTGGGCGTGGCAGCTGGCACCACTTTTCTGGCAAAGGCGATTAGCAACAACACACAAAAAAAAGTAACAAACTTGTTAGCAACGTACAAACATACATATTTATTCTTTTTTCTGCACAACTTTCTGTTGCACTTCAAATTTAGTTTGTTATTTTTTCGTGTCCTGCTTTTCCCCTTGCACTTGCCAAGTTTATGGCCGCACTCAAAGTGGCAAAGAAACTTTACCGACCGATTTGAGTGTGCCGAAACTCCGTTCCTCCGATGACATTCGAGCCATCGAGCATTTACCATATTCCAGTTACGTCCAAACATTCGTCCAAGTCCTTGGTGACGTCGTAACACATTTTGCCAGAAATGTTTATGAGCTCATAAATTCTGACACAACGTCGGATACTCCTCAACTGCCATTGTCTGGCTACCTGGGAGTTTACCTTTGCGTCCTCGTTTTTTGCTGGAATTTCTTATACTTCGTTTTTTTGTTTCGTTTGTTTCTCATGCGTCTGACAACTTTTGGCACATTTGTCGTACATCAAATTAGGAGCAGAATGCCCGACGGCGCGAAATGATTGAGCATTTGCATTAAGCCGAATCAACACGGCACACAGGTACACCCAGACTTGCCGCAAATCGTGAGGAATGTAATATCTTGATGCCCGCGGGAATTGTCGACTTGTGAAATGCCCTGCAGGTACTCGAAAAAAATCAATTTCAATCAAATATTTAAAAGTGTGTGTGAAGTTTTGTACTTTAGTGATATCCTAGGGGGATATGTATATCCAAGGGAAATTGAAAAGAAATTAGCTAATATTTAAATATTTAAGTTGGAAATTTGAAATCGATTAATTTGCTTCTGGAAATTTGAGCAATTTTTGCTGAAAATAGATACTTTTTCTATATTAAAAAAGAAAAAAAAATCCTGCTTGGTGGGGAGTAGCTTCAATTTGGAGTATCATTCACTCCCTTGACGCAAACATTATTCTATAAAAATGTTATTAAATTAATATAAATATTATTTACCAAATTGATTTATAATTTTATGATTTTATAATGCCCACAAAATGTCCCTTGATGCCGTCATCACTTGTCCTTCCCTTGGTCAATTTTCATTTATTTTTGGTGAGCAAAAAGCCAAAGAATAAAAAGACACAAAGGCAAAACAATAACCAAATGAGTGTTCCTGGCCAGCAGCAGGAGAACGGGAAAAACTTTGAGCAAATATTGACTCAGTTATTCGAGTTCCATTTTTATTCGTCCGCCACTGCCGCCGACGACTCGGGTAAATAAAGCATTTTCAAATTTCTGCATACATATGCAGCATGTCAACTCAGCTCAACTGGGCTAAGTCCAGTCTTTCAGTAACTCAGCCTGGTCTCGTCATCGCTGGGCAAGTGTGCCAACTTGGCTAGGATTGTAGCCAATATTCTTACTTGAAAATTTATTAAAAAATGATTTTGCAGCCTTCAGAAACAAACTTGAAATTTAATCCTTTGATTCGATTTTTTATTTTCTGGCATTTCAAACCGAACCTTAAAGAAATAAATCATTTAATACATTTTTGCTTAATTATATTTATTTTTAAACTAAATTTAATAAATTAATTTGTTGCATTTTAGCTTCGCTCGTTCTTTAAAACCCCTGTGCCATCACTGATTCAACTGCGGCCTGGCCAGAGTGCCATTGCCTGTCGGCTGTGGGCTTAGCTGTCGTCCTCGGCTGGGCCTTTTGACCAGGTCCGTCGCCGTCCGGTGACCTGGCCGTCTGCCACTGACATTTACTTAACAGCTCCCAGTCCCCAGGTCCTTGGTGGTGACTGACCGATGCGTCGGTCAGGTTTCAAGAGAGTCTCTCCTTGAAGCGCTGATGCTGATGATGCACCATAATATTTAATTTATAATTAAATGCATTTTATTGGCACAACGCTTCGTTTGCTTCTGTAACTCTTAATGCGTCAGATATATCAAAGGCCACAGAAGGAGTTGAGCATTGAGTTTAATTATACCAAAAATAGCTTGGATTCACTGACTTTTCCAGCGCTCTTCGAATGGCAAATATTGGAAGCATTGAATTATCGATTTTGGGGCAGAAGGGAGGCGAAACTTTGTGTCATTAGGAGGAAATGGAAATGTAAAATTGCGCTGTTCGGAATCGATTCAATTCCACTTTGATGGACAATTGGTTTACGTGTTGCCAATGCATTTATGATGGCCAGAGTCGAAAAAAACAATCCCTAGCAGACCTAGGTATGTGTGTGTGCGCTGATTGATAAATTCGTTAGCAAGAGTATGTAAAATTTCAAAAATAAATAAAAAACAGGGGCCAGAAAATCGATCGATTCGGTTTGTTTGCCGTTCGATTAGGAAGGCTGAAATTTACACCGTACGAACGTGTGTTTTTTTTACGTTTTAATAGCGACTGTAATTACGATATATTTTTCGCCTTTGAGAGCTGTCTGTCTATTTGTTTATGCATTACACAGCGAAAGCCCGATCCGAATGACTTGACCGGCGAACTGAAAAAACCATTCATGAAACCACAACATCAACAACAACATCAGCGGCAACAGCAGAGCTACAATAATAACGACAAGCTTTTTACGCAATCGCCAGCCTTGTGCCAAATAATAATAATAGTAATAATGCGCAAAAATAATAATAATAATAAATAAACTACCGCAGCAGCGGCTAGCAGCAAGAAGTAACATGGGCCAACGTCCGAAACGAGAAAATAAAATGCCTCAAGTTTATTTACATTAAAATCGCATGCACTTTGTGTTAAAAAATCAATTAAAAGCGCCGGCCGTCGCTGGCAATTAATGCTAATGGCCAGAAATAAAACTAAATTAAGCTGCAAAGCGCATAGAGACGTGGAAATTGCAATGGAAATACAGAAAATCCGAAACCAAAACCGAGAGCAAGTAATAAACAAAAATATTTTTGGGGGAAATATTTAATAAAAGTACCACTGGCAAATGCAAATAATTTGTAATATTTATATACATATGACAAATGTGTATTCGTTGAAAGTGGCACAATATGTATCTGAATATGGATGTATGAAAAATTCAATCAATAAATTGAAAAATGCAATGCATAAACAAAAAGCTTAATAACTTGTGATTCCGGACGATTGAAACTTGCAATTGCTGAATGTTTTTATTGTGAAGAATTGTTGGTATTTTCATATTTGATTTTGAATTTTCACCAAAGAAAAGATGTATAATTCGATGGAGGGATTGATGATGGGTCAATCTGGGGCAACGATTGTGTGCAAATATTTAATATGTATTTGAGGCTTATGTTTGTTGCCACAAAATATTTGTGCAGCTGAAAGTGCAGTCAATAAATGTAATAGTTGACTGCCAAGCCAAATGTTGAGGGATTGCAGCTTGTTAATTGTTCATTTCTCTTGAGGCTCTTTTTGTACTCTGTCTTTCAATTAAATATTTGGCTTTTCAGGCTGCTATTGTTGCAAAAAACCGAAATCAAATGGAAAGTCCAACAAATACAAGGCACTCACGTGGTAGATAGCTTCGAAGGGGGAACCTGTTTCTGACAAGGCGGCGCTTGGACTTGCTTAGACACTTTGAAATAGAATGATTAAATGAATGTTTATGCATTGTGTATATGCTGTCGATTCCAAATTACGTCACTGTGACGTCAAACACAAACCGCTTTTATTTTTATTTATTTATTTCTGTGTTGTTGTTTTATTTTTCTTTTTATTCGCCGTTCCTCCTTGAATTCATAGCAGGTGGTGATGGCGGGGGCTAGCTAGCAGTGGCAAATGCCAAATTAAAATATGTACACAATGTCAATAATACATCGTCATAGTATTCAAATGAAGTTTGACAGACACACACACAACCCCGTACGTATGCAGACCCGGTCTTTTGGCCGTTGTCACCTCAGTTCACCCTCCACAGGTGTAGACACAGCTGGCCTTATTCACCGGAGGCAGACATCGCTAGCTTATGGCCAAACAGCAAAAAAAAAATAAAAGAGAGCCAAGAGGCTTAGCCAAAGGCAATAACTGCGAATAGGTCAAAATGCGGGCCTTGGTCATTGTTGGCTATGTGGGTTGGCTCGGTATATTTATATCTCAACGTCTAAAGCGTGTCTAAGCAAATAGTCAAAATCTGTCAGCTACGAATATATTAAGCTCTTAAAAAATTTAATTAAATTTATTTTTTCTTAAATAAAATCCACATAAAATCAATAGCTTCCTTCTCTGCTTATATCAACCTAAAAGTCTTTAATGAATCTGCTAATCAATACCTAATTCGATTATCACACTTTAATTTTAATTAATATTATTCTTTCATTTGCTGTTAAAAATATTCGGCAAATATTTCTGCACAAATAAATTTCCAAGAATAAAACAGCGTTAATTATTTTTTTTTTTCCATTTTCAATTACATTTGCCAAAGTTAATAATTAAAGCAGCAGCGGATTATTTATTACGTCCATTATTGTTATTCTTGCTGCGGTTTACACGGCCGTGTTTACATTTTTAATTTAATTGCGCTCATTATTATGTAATAGAAAACAAGCTCGCTGAGAAGTTCACATCAAAAAGGCGATTTCGCAAATTCAGGGGCCACAGGGAGCAGCTTCAAATGAAATTGAAATGGGGATGGGGACCGCATATCATCGGCGGATCTGTCGCCGGCGTTATTTCTCAATGCGCTCAAGGTTCCTCCGATTTGAATACAGAATACAGAATACTGAGTGAGCCTCATGAATGGAGGAGGGCTTGACGGAGTCGTCGGAATTCGTGTGGCGGCGATCACGAATGAATGGAACAGCTCAAAGTGCCGGCAGCGGGTGAAGTAACAATAACAATAAACATATACAAATTCCTATGCCATATTGTGGCGATCAATTGAGGAGAACCACAGTCAGCGTCAGACATATAGAGAAACATAAAGACCCAAAAGGGGGGGAGGGAGGTGGAAGTAAAAAAGCTTTGATGAAAACATTGATATGTTTCAAGAGGCGATAATGAAATATCAGATTAAATTAGATATTATCATTAATTAATTGTTAAACAGTTGGTAATTGATTTTTCTAATCAAAAAAGTATTTATTTATGTTCTGATGTGAGTAAAATATAACAATAAATATACGATTTTTTAACTTTTATAACATTTGTGCTCAGCATATTCTTAGCAACATTTATCTTTTTATCTGAATGTTGCGCAGCATGTTCTTAGCAACACTACATTTTCTTTTGCTTTTCACTTTCTGTAATTCAAGTTTTTCATAAATTAGAGCTTAATTTATCATATTATTCCTAACTATAAATATCCATATCTCTTGCGAAGTTCCTCGAAACCTATTTTGATTTTATTTGCTTATTCAAAACTAACATGTGTCATAAATACATTAGATTATATTGGTTATCAGTGGATTTTATGGCCCAGTTATCCCCATGCGTACACCGTCCTTGAACTACTTGATAAATTTAAGATAAATACGGCTTTCAAATGTGATTCACAGCCATTAGCCACCGGCCACACCCCCACCCGCACCCACTCACAGGCCATATATATATCTGGATGGACATATCTATTCGACAGCCAACGATGATTGCCAATGGCCCAATTGCGTTTGTCGTGTCTCGATAATTTTCGCACCATGCAAATTAGGTAGCCAGAGCCTCGGCCATAGCTTATTGCGAATTCGAATTGTTTGTTTCGTTTTCCTATTGCTGTTTTTGCTGTGGTTGCTGGGTGTCACTTTGTTGCCGACTTCTAATTGTATTTTCCAATAGGCCAAACATCGCTGGCCCGCCTGCCTGGCTGCCTAGCGGTGACTCAGCGGCTGTGCAATGACAAAAGAAATTATCACATGATTATCATATGATATTTGCATGTGTTATTCAATTCAAGCGTCGATTGATTTGGGCTTAGCAATCACCTTTAATGAGTTGCCTCTTCATTGGTTTGTGCTTTTCCTGTAAAATTCGAGAAGAGTGTAGGGAAAAGGCCAATGACTTTGGGGATGCCTTCAAGGCGCCAGCACGTACTATATCCTTGGAATATTTGAGGTAAAACCATACCAACGATTTGCCCTGGAAAAAAATGAATTCACTGAGCATTCGTTCGGTTCGGGGTCCTGTTTCTGGTCCTTATCCCTTTCTGACAACTTATCCCGACTTGTTTGCCGTCTGCCTTCATTTTTCGCCTTTGGTTTTTGCTGCTTTCGCTTCTTTTGTGCTGCATACAAAAGATTCAGAGCTCACCCGTTGTTGTTTTCCTTGCGTACAATTTTTTGTTAAGTATTTCCAGGGTATAGTAAGAGCAAGGAGTGCTGGCACTAATCTCGGGACAAGAGCACACCCTGCCAAGTGCCACTTGCGAGGCATCCGCTCTTCGAATATTTTTGAGCTTTTAATTTATTCGAATTTTTTCCCCCATTTTTGTGTTCATTTGCAAGAATTCTTCCCTTATTTTCCAGCAGCAGGGTGCTAGCAACTGGCAACTGGCAGACTGGCAGAGGTCGGTACTCGCAAATATATATATATATATATATACATATATATATAGTAGATATGTATTTGATTTTGGGAGGGTGTTTACACACTCGCCATTGAAATGCAGCCAAGCATCTCCGGAGCAGAGCAGCTTCCGCTGCATAAATATTACGCTACTTGTGTGCATTCAGCATTCTGTGCAATTTATTTCATTTTACTGCCAACTGCCAGCTTCAACTTCAACTTCAGTCTCAGTCGCAGCTTCAAATTGAATTCTATGGGAATTTTTTTTGGGGGACTTGGCTAGTTGGTAACCCGGACATGAAGTGCTCTTGCCTGTTTGCTGATTAGCAGCAGCTTCCCATACATTATTTTGGCAACACATGCCGCAACACCCACCCACCTTTTCTTGGCCCAAATTGGCACTCTGACCTCTTGGCTGCTGTCCCAATAACTTGAGAACTTGCCCAAGTGCTGTGTGTGGTCCCCACAAAACTTTGTTACCAAACTTTAATTGCGCCTAATTGTTGTGTTGACAAAACCGAAAAACTTCTAATGAATGAGATCTTGTCGAAGGGAAGTATCAAAGCTGAATTTTTATCCGGCTTTTCAATTCACTATTTGAGAAAATGTCTTTACTGAACAATTTCGTTTAATTATGCCAAATAAATGCATTCTTTATAACAGACTCTCTCATGTTGGCCAGAACTTTGTAATTTTGGCTTAATGGGTTTCCCTTTATTAATTGCAAGTTGGTATTTTCAAAAGTTTTTATGTCGTTTTGGACTGGACAATGCATTAGTTGCAGAAGTGCTTTTAAATAAATAACAATAAAATGCAGAAAACAACTGGGATAAAATATATGAAAATATAAATCATTTTTTGGCCTTTGTTTTGTTGCTGTTTAGAAGGTTGGACTGGGCAATACAAGCATCATTTTGGTTACAAAACTTTTCCCTCTAACCCAGAGTATATTGATTTTTGAGGCTGCTCTCTGGCCATTCTCGTTAACGTTATCATTGGGCAGCCAGATTTATGCATTTATGTTGGCAATAGTGGCAATTATGGGTTTTGTTGTACCCCCAATGCCATTGGCTTTTTGGGCGTGGCAGTGCATGGTGCCGGTAATAAATGCAACAACAAAATTTTGGGCCAAAATAGAGTAATACCAACCCATTTACACAGGCCATTAATGTCATAATTTCTGGTAGGTATTTACCAAATGTTAATTAGTTTCGAAAGGGGAGACACAGAAAATAATTAATTCAGAGAATCGTCATTAAACTAATAGCTGAGAGCTATGTACACCAGAATAAATGTGGTTTCTATTGTTGGGAATTTGAAATGAGCGGCTTATACTCCATTATTATAATTATCAGCTGTTTGTTTACCCGTTGTTTCTATAGTTTTCATTTTTTAAATTTATTTTATTTTTTTGTTGACAAATATGAATAATTTTATTTTTCCACGAAAATACAGTTTATTATTATTTTGTATTTATTAATTTCTAGGAAACTGCAATACGTATAAAGCTCCCAGTACTCTTCTCCCCTCATTCAGTTTATTTTTGTTAGCAATTAAATTTTCATGTGACATTCAAAACACAAGGGGAAACTGCAGCGTCCAGGGAAAGTTGAAAGCTGTGAAAGCTGAAAACAAAAAGTCGCGTAATTGAGTTTGCCCCCCGTTATCTGTTCTAACTAACTGGGTAAACCAACAACTAGGAACTAGTAACGAGGGTGGCTGAGAAAGTTGCTGCTGGTTGGTTGTCGTTCGAAAATGTCAAATAATGGCAAATAAATAAGCCAGAGATAAATGAAAATATATACTGGATTCTCACGCATGGGTATGGGCAGGATGGAGGACACTTCGAGGCGGGAAAAAGTCAAGGCGACTCAAGTTGTGTGGCCATTTCTGTGGCCGCACAGTTTGGCCGAATTAAATCCAGTTGGATCGTAAACCTTGAGCGCTGTGTAACCCAACAAATCCTCACGCTGCTTTGGCTTAAATTGTCTGAAAAAGGGTTTATGGTCATGACATTTTATGAACTCAATGAGGGCCAAAGAAGCCGAAATGAAACGGAACGCAGCGACGCAACCTTCGGCTGTAATCTACATGAAATTGCAAACAAGTATTTGTGCCAGGAATTGTTATTGTGATTGCCTGGCCAAAAGCGTTTCGTAATAAGCTATCTGGACGGACTCTGGGCCCAGACTCTGGCTCTGATTGCTGTTAACATGTCGTAGAGTTTTTCTCCCGAAATTTGTTTTGTACTTTGGCCTGCAGGCGGACGAGGGACATGGGATTTCCCGCTCTGCCCCGCCCCAAACCCCCAGCGGGATCTCTGGATGGGCTGCTTTTGTTCCCCTTGATTAGGGCCACGTACATTTCAATTAAAATGTCGCCCCCAGCGCCAGAAATTAGGGAAAATCCGGGTATCAAACAGGCGCAGATTTTCCATTTCCCTTGGTTATCTTTGGCGCGGCGAGCCTACTTCCTATTTTTGTGCTCCGAAAGGAGGTGGAATGAATGGAAAGTCCTTTTGGTCCCTCTCTGTTTGCAATTGAACGCGCAGGAGCTACAGTTCAAGCCGTCGAATGGAAACCATTCAGACATGCTTCCGCTTTTCACGAGCTGTCTGTCCCACTAATCTTGGATTCCATCCCAACTCATTCCCTGACCTGCCACCATTCGGCTACCATGCTTGCGTGTATTTGGCATTTGGCAGTGGAACATGTTTTTCCAATTTCTGCTCTGGTCTTAAATGCTTTTGGGCCCTTGACAGTCGGATATTGAGCGTTGCGTGTGTGTTTGTGTGTGGGTTTCGCTTAGCTCTCTGTCCGATCGAAGTGCTGAATCACACTTGATGGGGAACGAAGGATTTGCAAGTTTCTGTCCCCCAAAGTTGTGACAGCTTAGACGCGAGATAAATGATTTCCCCGAAGGATTAAGCAGTGAATTTGTAAATTAATGTCATATTTTATTACAGTTTCTATGACTTCCTAACAAGCTACTATTTAATCGCTCCTCGAAACTCGTTAATTGTAATTCAACTAAATATAAAATTATTTGCCGCTATTAAAATTAATTTTTAAATATTTTTAATTAGAAAACATATGTACATCAAAGAGTATTCCATAACTCCCTCTCACTTCTATATACCTTTTTCAAAACGTAGGGTATATTTTATTATTCCTTTTAGTATCTGTTATATGCCACCATTCCGCCCACAGTTTTCACTTATTTTTCATGATGTTTACCCTGATGCCTCCTGGCTTCTGCCCCCCCAACACTCTAACCGCTCTCCATCCCCCTAGTGCTGGGCATTTTTCGCCTGTTCTGTTTTTCTGTGTGTGTGTACGCGACTTTCACTCATGAATAGTTAAATCCGCCTCCCAACCATTTCCCTGCAGCATTCCAAAACGCTCAACCGCATCACCCCCTCCTGCCCTAGCATGGCTGCTTTCCATTTTTGCCATTTTTTATTAATGAAATCTCATGGCTCAATGAAGCGTAAACTCCCCTAAGCCAAGTTCAAGTGTCCTAGAAGCAGGCCAAGGAAAAGCGACCGGCTCAACCGTTAATGGGCCGGCTCAAGAACAGGCCAAACGTGTTTTCTTGCCTCCTCGTCAGCATCGACGGCTATCCAGCCTCAGTTCGGGTTTTATTGATGTGAGGCCCGTTCTAGTCTTGTGTTTGTTTGTTTTTGACTTGACCAGGATCTGTCAGACGGCTGATTGCCTCTCGCATTCATAATCCCCGCCCATTAATAAGCCCCGCAAAGTGGCCATGTTAATAGAAACGTCCATTCCCGCCCCGAGCGGCTGACTCAATGATTTGATGCCGAAAAGCAATTTATCTAAGAGCTAATCAAAGCTGGTTTTGGTCGGGCATCGGGACCGCAATCCTTTCGGCTGGCAATTAAAGCCAGCCGAGTGCAAATTAACTTTGGCCATACTCACATCCTGGCGAGCATCAAATAGATTGAATAACTTTGTGTCCATAGCAGCCCGAGGGTAATGGTGGAAATGTCTGAGGGATCGGTAGAAGGGCAGGAGGGTTCGTTCATTTCGGCTGTCTGTATTTGCCCATTTATTTGATGCAAACATCGAATTGGCAGCTCCACAGCTCAGCAGACCGCAGACGCATTTTTCCTACTACCACTGAGAGATGCCAAGACCTGGGGGCAGCGCCACCCGATTGCTGATTGCTGCTCCCGACCGGAGATTCAGCGGGTGCCAGCGAGTCGACTTCATTACGGGAGTGCTCTATTGAATTACGTAGGTGAGCAAGGATATCTCGGGAGTGCTGGGTATCGGGGACCATCATATTTTATGGGCGCCATAAAGTGGGAGCCAAATTCCATCCGAAAGGTGGGGCAGCTGCTTAAAGCCCAATTTATAACGTGGCCGATAACAGAGCCGCACGCACATGGTATTTATCTTCACCTTTCTCCCGGATGCTTGTAAATATTTAACTTGCAATTGGTAGAGCTCATATATCTTGGCTGGGCTGTGAATCATTTACTCCGCGCTCGCTTTGAATATTTGAGCCGGCTTTTCGCTCAACTCGCGACTCCCTGCGCAGTGCTTTGGGTACATTTCTACCTTCGTTTTTTATCTATGGTATTATTTATGCCAAGCATTTAGGGATGTTCGAGGTGTTGGGCGGAGGGCGAGTGACATTTAAAAATAAGTCCCAAAAGTATTTCATTTACCAAGAGAATAGGGTAGCTAAGGCAGGGTATATTGATTCTGGCAAGATGTAAGTGATTTTTCTTTTAAAATTAATTAAATGTCAGGGTATTCCTTCGTGGTGTAGACCAAACTTAATGCTTACCATTATTTTTATGTTTCTTTTTAATTTTTTTTCTGCTCTTTTTTCGGCTTACACTTGGTCGCAATAAATTTTGACGATGCCATCGGGTCGTGGCTCTGGTCGTCGGTCTACTTGGTCCAGGGCCCAGGGCACTTGACTCGCATTGGCATCCATATTGAGGCACAAAAGTAATTTAATGGACTTTTAATCTATTTCTTTACTCCCACTGATCAAAGGAAGAGCACAGAGAACAGAGAGCAGGAGCCACAAAATATTTATTAAAATTTTGCCCGTAAAAAAAAAGAAAGAGAAATGTTTATGATGCGTGTTGTGCTCCTCTCCCTTTTTTTGGTCACAAAATTTCATTAGCTTTTTCAGTATGCCCTCCCTTTATATTTTCCCTGTGAGAAAGACTTTAATTGCCTGTCAATGCTTTTTTGTGGCAGCGCATAAATCGATTTTTAAGTAGCTAAGAAAAAATATGCTAATCGGCAGCAAGGGCAGCGGGCTATAAACGTGGCAGAAAAGTGTGCAAACGTGCCCGGAAAGGTCTATCAAAATGTGTGCGTGTGTCAGAGCATCTTTACGGGGCCAAAGATCCATCCATCCATCCATCCATCTATCCATCCCTTCTTGCTTTGATGTCAGTGGAAGTTCCGAGAAAGGGTAAAAGTTTTACTCTCGGTAATTAGATTTCAGCGCAACTGAAATACAAAGATGAAAAGAAAGTAAAGAAAAGAAGTAAACTGTAGCAAGACAGTGAGTTTTCCTACCTTCGTTTGTAGTTTTATTTTTGGAAAGAAATTACAGGGCAATTCTCTTAACTTAAAATTTGATGCTTTTATTATATATATAAGAAATTCCCCAAACAGTTTGCACTTGCACTCGTATATCAGACACAAAAAAATACCCGGAAAATAATAAAAGGATTTATTGTGTCAATTGCTGAAACCAAATAAACCAGTTATAAGCCATTGAGTGGGTCATGTAGTTGTTTTTTTATTTTCTCGAAAAGTTGATGGAACGCTGAGAAGTATGCTTCGGTTTTTGTAACCATGGAGATTGCGCATACGCCCCATGGCATTTCGGGGATTTGGTTTTGGCGTCAACAGAATTTCAAGCACTGCAGGAGCAGCCTGAATTTATTTCTCCATTTCGTTCAATTAATATTCAAATGGTTTGGGCAGAGGGTAACCGCATTTCCTTGGTTTTCCTATGTCTTATGTTAAATTCATAAATCATTCTCGCATAAATATTCGATGGTCTTTTTGGAAAATGTTGCATAAGTTTAAATACTTTTTGGGCCGTGGGCGGCATAAGAACATTTGCCGTGGCATTTGCTTGTGTTTGTGTGCTTGGCCTATTGAGGCATAAAATCCGAAGGCTCCTACGGCCCTGCCCTGCCCCCTTTGCATCTCATCGCTTCTACTACAGCATCCGGCCCTCTGTTCGTTCGCTTTGTGCTTTGTTATTGTTCCAGGGCGGTCGTTGGGTGGCAATATGTTTGCCTTATTTCACTTTGTGTTGACAGCAATGACCCACATGCATAAATCATAACTTGTTCGCTGACACACACTCACACCACATGCACACACCCCATAGAAATACACATATTCTGGCTTCAAGAAAATATTCAAAATTTAGCGTGCGGCAAGAAAAACATTGCTGCTGGCAAAGAAAATAATGTTTGGAGCAAACAATTTTCAGGACAATATTCAAGAGTCATTAAATATAATTTTTTTCTGCAATGATAGATGACACACAGATTTATTTAGCGATATATTAAAGGCATAGTTATCACGAAAAATGTATTAAATTCGTTGAAAATATTTCTGTCATATATTCTATCACGAAATAAAAATTCTTCAATGCCTATTCATTAATATTTCCTTAAAAAAAAATATATTATTTGCGCTGCAAGATAATTAATTCATTGTTAATATGATTAAATGTAAATTCAACTAACAGAAATCAACAAAAAATTACTTTATTTATTTGCCTTAATTAAATAAAGTGGCAAAGCTTTTGCAAGAGAAAGAAAATTAAATCAGTATTCATTATAAACAATGCAAGCTCATTAGGGAATGCATATTTTATATAAAATACCTCAGAAATATATATTCTGTATTTGCATGAATGAAAAATTAAATAGAAAAGCCGCTTGCTTTATTTTCTTTCAAATCCAAAATATCTCATGAGTTATTTTCCCAGCTTATATCATAAAATCAAATTTTAAAATTTGCCTCATCCAATAAAGAACTTTTGAGAACTCAAAGTAAAACGAATTCATTGTGTACAAATTCAAATGCAATTTATTAAAGCGCAAATTAGTAAAGAGCGCCAAGAGCAAGCGGTAGTCAAGCGTTGACAGCGTTTGGGGAAATGAAAAAAGAAAGGAAACATGAATAAGCAACGAGAAAAGCTTTTCACTCCCAAAACACACACATCACACACATGGCACAGACATATGGGCAAGGGAACTTTGCATATGCATATCTGAGTGGAAGGGCAAATTATGCATGCAAACAGGTCGAAACAGCAGGGCCAGGACATCCAGGAGATTCAGCAGGGCAGGCAGCAGGTGTAGGGAGCAGGAAGTAAGGAGCAAGCAAGCAACCTAGAGCAGGACACTGGCAATCTAACGCTCCGATGCGCATCAAAGTATGCAGCAGCTTTTAAGTGTATCTCGATTTCGCCAGGAATTCAAAGCGCTTCAAATGGCAGCGCCAGCAGGAACTCCCTGGCGGCTGGACTTCCAGCTACGTGCCTGTGAATAGAGCTCAAGCAAGCGGCACTGAATCGTTAGCAATGCGGGAATCATAATTTCTTCCGCTTCCCCCACTCTCCCTCTCTCTTTGAACCCTTTTCAAAAAAAATAAAAAGAAAACCGAGCAAACCCAATCAGAAGCAATCTCGTCCAGAGTCTCGCTTGTTTTCCAACCGATACCGCATAGCTGTCGTGCCAGGCGCCGCAGAAGGGGTTGAGGTTATAGGAAAAATGGTCCACTTGGCAGCCATAGCTGCATCGAGATGTCCTTGCCGAGGGTCTGCGGCATCAAGTTTACCAAACTGGGTCATTTTTGGCATACTATGTATAGTTGTTGGCGCGCTGCTTTATTGATTGCCAGCAGAAAAAATGACACCAATCTTGGTCCGGCACACTGGACAAGGATTATCATGCTCTAGATTCCCTGCTACAATCTGGTTTTGCACATTTTTCATGGCAAAAATACTGGCCAAGCATCTTCTGGCATTTGCACAGGGGAAAACCACACGAACAAGGAAACTGATTTAAGGATATTTTTTTATTTTCTGTGAACTGGAAATCAATGATTTAAAGCAAGTTGATTGCGTTGTTTATTTTTATATTATTTAATAGAAATTTGATTTTTTTTCTGCCTGTATGCCTACCTCAAGGTGTCTGCTCCTCTCGTCTCTAATTTCCGATGAGTTGACAGAATGTGTAATAGCGATGCTGTTACGTGGATTCTCCTGCCCCCCACCCAATCCTGCCTGCCTTCGATTATCATAAGTCAATCGAGTATTGGCCCAACTAACCGCAAACGTCTGACAGCCGCATGCTTGTGGCTATCTCCGCTGTGCGTTCTGGTAATTCGATTGCAATGTTATACAACACCTACTGACACGTCTTTGCGGTGGCTCTGAGTAGTTAAATACACACAAGTACGAATGGGATAATGGTATTTGCTCGTCAAATGGTGGGAAATCTGATTTGGGAGTGAGAAAAACTAAATAAATTACACGTTTCGCGAAGGGTCATTAAAATTGTCACATAAATTAAATGTGAAAAATATCACAGACAGCTAGTTAAAACCAGACGATTCTAGATTAAATTATCAATCACTTAAATTACTAAAGCCTGAAATTATATTTAATTTAAGTAGAAAATAAATAGAAGACAATGAGAAGTAGATATGTCATGTTCTTTACGGGGGAAATCTCTAGAAAATATCAATTAATTTTAATTAATTAGACAGTCCATTTATATTCATCAAAATATAAATATTTGTCTCGAATTCTGGATTCTCCCCGTTGAAAAATTAATTTCAGCTGTATAAAATAATGAAAGCTTTTAGCTCTTAATTCCATTTTCCTTTCAAGCAATTGTCCAAAGTCAAACTCAACAGGGAACTTTTTGTGCCGCGCACATTAAAACGCTTGGCATTTCTATTTCCCGGCTCATAATGCAGAGAAAAGCGGAAAATTGTGGGAGGCGGAAAGAAAGCAGGACAAAGCATAAAAGACTGCGAGAGGGGAAAAGAGGGAGTGTGAGAGAGCTGATTAAAATTTTGCAGCGACCGCAAATTAAAGCGAAAACATTTTGAGGGAGTTCGCCGCGTGTTTGTGCGACTCCATGGAACCAAACTGCAGGCCAGGCGCATGCAATGCCACAGGAGCCAGGCGGAAAAAGTTGATCCTTTGCCGCACCCAGCCGAAGTCGGGACTCTGGACTACGGATAACACCCAGCCACACACATGCTTCGGCACCACACATGCACGTCCAAGTTTAACGCAAATAAATTGCGCATTCAGACCAAAATTAACACGAAGGCGGAGGCGGTGGAGGAGCCACCGAACTGGGTGGGAACCATAACGAAGCTTAAGCACAAAAATATGTGGAGACCGACAAAAATGCGGAAGCCAGCACGAGAAGGGAAAATAAAAACGAAAGCCAAGTGGGCAATATGACTCGCTTTACCCTACTGTTTTTCTGCTTTCTTCCTTTTTATTTTTGTTCTTTATATCCTTTGGATTGCGTTTTCTCTGCTTTTTGCCAGCATCAGCAACAAAATGCAGACAGAAACAGGATGCAGAAGACTCCATAACTTACGGAGTTCCAGCAACGCTCTGGGATATCCGTTTTGGGCATTCCCATGATTGAGGTTGCCCTACGTTAAGTCTGTGACGGCGACAGCTCCGCCATGCCGGTATTTGCCTTGCCTTTCCTTGCCTTTTGCCTACTTGTCTATGCATGGACTGTGGTGGATTGCAAGCAGATCCGTTGCACTGAGAAAAAGGATCCTGGGATGATGGAGGCATCCTTAAGAATCTAAGGAAAAGATTAAATATAACCCTAAGGGTTAGAGAGTCTTAGTGGGTTTCAATAATAATATTCTTTTAGCTAAAAGTATTTAAATTAAAGTCCAACCCCTAAGCATTATCAGTATTTTTGGCTCAGTGCCCAAAAACCGACCGACAACTTCGCGTTTGGCATTTAAATTGATGTATTCCGAGTCTCTGGCTCTGGCCATGACTGTCATAAATGTGATAAGGGATGATATGCCTTGTTTCTTTGCCGCCCTCAATGCCCTCTCCTTGCCGGCGCACGTCCATTTACTGACATTTGGGGCCTGGCTGCTTTGTCTTAATTAATAAGTCAATAGCCTGAATGCTTGAGGCTGCTTACGCCGCCGCCCAAACGATGGCAGCTGCTCGCCTCCATAATTTAGTTAATGCGCGCCTAAACTAAGGCCGCTGTCAGGCAGGACCTCCTTTCCCTGCCGCTCCATCCTGGGCCCCCTTCACTCCATTCATGTACCAAAATCACAGATGCTCTTGTGCCCCACAAAGTGGTACAGATAGAAGCAATTTGCCTGCGGGACAAGGTGACAAAGGTGTGTGCGGCTGTAGTACATGTGTATGGTAATGGAGGCCATAATAAAGGCGGCTTTGGGCCATGTAGAAACGCGAATACCCTGTGGCAGCTCTAATTGGAAGTTAGTAGAAAGGATTATTCGAGGGAACTATATATTTCGATAGATTGGGTGGGTCAAAGGAGATTTCGATTATTTTAGATAAAGCTAATTAAATCTCTAAAGACAACTCCATTAACTTGGTTGTATCTCCTCCAAAATAGATGGGTAACAGATTTATTTAAGCTAAAATTTCTTTTAGAACAAAATATCTATCACATATTTGATGTCCTTGGCAACCTGTGAAATAAAATGAAATCAGTTTGAAAAAAAAAAATCAGCATTAGCTTTGTTGCCGCGCTGGCAGGAAGTGTTTGAAAAAGTGGCTGTAATGCTGCCGCTTAATTTCGTTATGAGCCCCCCTGCACATTTACGCCATTTCGTAACATTTTCATAATGGCGTCACTGCCTGCATATGGAAGTGTGAGTGTGGATGACTGACAACATCGTTTGGCGGTTGAGTTTTTTTTATGCTGCGGCAACGTTGTGACAGCAACATCAGCCTCCGCATCGGCATCGACATCAGCAGCATTCAGCTGGGCCTAATGGCGCAAATGTTCAATAAAGAGGCTTTTAACGTGTGCTTGCTCCCTGTCCCTGCCCCTGGCTCTGCCTATACTCCTCCTGCTCGACACAATCGATGAACTAGAGAGAGGATGCTCGGGATCCTGGCATCCTGTATGTGAGTCTGTGCAATCTGGGCTCCCCTTCCCATGGTATTCCCTTTTTTAGTAGCCACTAGAACGCACTTTATGGCCCCTCACCTCGGCCGGAGTACAAATGAAATGGCCATATTCATGCCCATTCGAGTTCTGAATAATACATGTCGGCCGTAAAAGCCATGTTTATTAGGGGCTCTGATAAAAATTGCAAAATATATGTATATATATCCTATATATATGTTTAGCTCGATTGGTTGGGCCGCCCATCTTGGGCTCGGGCTTTATTTATTTGGCTACGCATTTCGAAAACAATTAATTTCGCCGGACTACAAAAAAGTGGCCTGTCCTTCCGCTTGGCACCCGTTGGGTGTGTATTTTCGTTGCCTAATGCTTGAAATTTGTTTGGAAAATAAACACTCGCATGGCCGCCACACTTTCATGCCTTGATTGATGTGATCCGAACCTCCTCCTCCAGCTCTTCCTCTCTTCTTGCGTTCCAGCGCACATGGTGCGGTTTCGGTTGCTGCTGCTGTTTCGTTCCACAACAAATAAATCTATTTTTAATTAAAAATTGCCTATGCCCGCGATCCAATAAATTCAATTCAGGCGAAATTTTTTTTTTGTGTGACGCACAGGCACACAGTTGATAAGTGAAAACTAAGCGCCTTTGGCCATAAACAACAAAACAGAAAAAAAAACAAGTATTTTTCTTATAAAAGTAATTACAAAATCATCTGGGCGTCATATAGCCACACGTTCCTACTATATATGTAAATGCCTTCACGCACTTTGTCTGCTCAAAGAGAGATGGAGAGAGAAGCAGAAGAAAGCTTGTGTCATTCAATTATTTTGCTATTAGTTGCTCGTGACACTCCACTTCACAGGCATGCCCACACGTAGGCCTCCACAGGGCTGGGGATTTACTCCCATGACTTGAGATGCTGGAGCCAGTACCTACGACGCCCCTTGTCAGTATGGCCATGATTAATAAATGCGACACACTGTGGAGCTGGACCACAACATTACTGACACCTCCAGAAGGCCATAGCAGCAGCCATCAAGGTGGGCTAAATATGCTGTGGCTTTGCCATTCGACTCTGTTTTTGCCGGGCCACAACCACAATATGAAACTCACTCGCTCACACCTGGAAAAGATGTGCACGGAAAATAAAGACATTAAAATATAGGTATCAATATGATTGATACATAAGGGAAGCTGTTTATATTATAAATTGCATAATTACTAAACTTTTACCCCTTCTAAGAACTTATTAAGAGGGTTTATATTAACCTTAGAACTAATCTTTAATAATCTTCAAAGAAATTGATTATTTATATTAAATCTAAATTGTATTGGCTTTTTTCCAGGTGCACACATGCAAAGTTTGCCATCGTACGCAGCTCTTTTGTCAGAAACAGGTGACAAAACAAGTACACGTCGACATAACGTGTACTAACTTCTCTCAAGAGGCGGTGAACATCAGCCACAAGAAGGAACCCAGGATAGATGGATATATATGCGCATATATGTATGTATTTTAAGAGCCTGCAAATTGGTATTGCGGTGGGAAATATAATGAACTTTGTCACTCAGCCAGTAAGGGTTATCTGCCTTTAGCTATGTCTGTCTTAGCCTGTGATAATTCGCATTATATATCAAAGGATTATCCACTTAGCAGGAAATCATAAAGCTTTTAGTCAGAAATTCACATTAAAGTTGAGTTTAAAAGGGAATTCTTAATGCTCTGGGAGTTTATAGTTCAATGGGGGCCACTTAAAGCGAGCCCGCATGGAAATTGTATAAAAAGCCTCCTCTTATCCCTTGTCAAATCAATTAGTTGAGTTATTTATATATATTTATCGGTCTCTCTCCTTGCAGATTGAGGAAAACCCATTGACCCGCAGTCCCACAGCATTTAATCAAGCTTAAATCGGTCAAAACTTGAAAGAGAGGTCACATTTTCGGCTTTTTTGCAAAATACCAATCTTGAAACTAAATGACGCCTGTGTCTGAATCCGAGGAGACCCTGCTGCCACATACCGCAACGCTGGACGCCAGACGACGGCCACAAATTAGCCAGCCAGTCGTAGATTTGCAAGTCTAAGCATTAGCCCCCGGGACCCTGAACAAAAAGGAGAACTCCACTAGGCGCGACAAACACAGGAGGAGGAAAACATCAAAAGGAAGTTTCCAGCAAAAAAACCATTAACAACAACAACATCAGCGTGTGTGTGCGTCTGCGACTATTTATTTTCGAGAGCGCCAAAGGATTCATTAAAAAACCGCCAACCTGGAACTAATGGAATTAGAGAATATTGTGGCCAATACGGTCTACTTGAAAGCGAGAGAAGGTAAGTGGCTTTATTTTCTTATTTTCTTGACTTTGAATATATAAACAAAGAAGGGAATATGTACTTCCCTACTGAAGGATTCGTTAATTTAGGTAGAAATCGCCCCTCAAAATATAGATTTTTCCCTCTTTCCTACATATGGCATATGGCCTTTTACTAAATTCAATACAACAGAGACCTGGCCCAGTTTTCCTCTTTCTTTTTTTTTGTGTTGGAACTCAACATCCTTGAAGGGCACGTGCTGAAGTGCCCTGTGCTGTCACCTTGTCATCGATTTTTCGCCACCCCACCTGCCACAGCCTCTGAAGGGTGGCCTGTTTAATTGTAGGGATTGAAGTTGGCTCGGCTTTCCCTTCTCCAGAATTGAAGAGGATGCTCCACCCGAAGTTGTCCTCAACTCTGCCTCCGCTGCCGCCTGGTGCCTGGTGCTGGGCTTTATCTAAAGTTAATGAAGCGTTAAATGTTTGCGCTCCAGCAACTTATTCATTTTCATGCTCCATGTTGCCCGGGCTTTAAGTGCTCTATTGGACGCGCCCGCAGCTACACTTCACTTCGTTATCGAGGTCACACTTCGATTGCAAGGCCCCCAAGTTCACTGTCATCTTTTGGGAGAAAATCCTTAGGAAAACCCCGCCCATGGTTGGAAAAATTTAACCTACTCTCCCTCCCCCCGCCCCTCGTTGTTGGCGCCATTGTTCTGTTTATTTACAGCAAAGTCAACTTTGGCGATTAGGTCTGGGCAAATTTATGCAAAGTTATGCATTAGCAAGGCGAAAGAAGTCGTTGCAGGCGCCCAAAGGTCACCTTCAAGATGGTATCGCGGAGCCACAATGCACTCCCCAACATGTTGCATGCCACACTGCTGGGCATACTGGTGCTATTACTGTAGCCTTTTCGCCGGCGCCCAATCAAATATTTCATTTTAAATGTTATTTATTTTATTGCTGTCTGCCCGATAGTAAAAGCGAAGCGAAGCTCCACCCCTCCCAGAATGTATCTGGCAGATACTTGGGCTCGTTTGGTTTCAGGCCGCCTCAACAGATTTAAATGACAGAAACGTGCACAAAATTTCAATTTGTAGTAATGTAATATTTTAGAGCGGAGCGGAATGGAAATGGAAATGGGCCTGAGACTGGCCGAACCAGCAGCAGCAGTCGAGGCAAATGGTTTCGGTTTCGACTTTGGGCTCGGAACGGGATGAGCATACACATTTGCAATACATTTTACGAGTCAAAAAGTGAATTTGTCTTTTGAGAAGAGCAGGAATAGCATAAAATCAAGTCGCGCCGCCAACTGCCGCCGGCAGCGAGAACCAAAATCCATTGCCATAAAGTTTTTCCAGGAAGGAGGTCCAGGGAGGTCTCCGTTTTTCCCCATTCCCGAGCACTTTTTTTTTGGTTCTGGTTCAAGGAAAAGTTCGCCGCCTCCATCCAACCCATCGCATTATATATTTTTTTTGGCCGGAAAAGTTATGGCTGAATTTTATACTCCGGCATTGTGCTAGTAGAGAGTGCCACCAGCTGAAGTATGCATAAGCAAATGCAAATCTAAAAGCAAGGATGATGGTTCGCGACGGGAGAATACAGCACGTTCTTTTTAGTCACTCATTTACAAGGACTTATTGCTGTCAGAGTTGGTAGTAGCAAGAATTTCGTGCTGCTATCAGACGTAGTTTATAATTTGTTTATATATATATATCATATTCTACATATTTATTTTTTTTGATTCTTAACCATTCTGTTAAAATTTCATAGTTTCTTTCTTTTTAGCTATCAGATAGAAACCTACCCTAACTGTCAAATAATTGTTGCTTTGAGCTATCCAAATATCGAGTAGTTAAACCTTGGCCCCCTTGACACTCCAATCTGACTACCCATTAAATCAAGGCCTTCATTAAATACTGACACTTTTTGACTGATGTCCATCAATCCCATATCCTATATATAAAAGCAATTGTTTTACCGGTAGAAATTGTCTATATAATTGTGTGATATATGAGACTGGGCCTCGAATATGCATGTGCGTTGTGCGATATGAAATTCAAGTCAAGTAGAAGTCAACGGCTGTCAGAGTTGGTTGGTCTGCAAAAGCAATTCTCTCGTATCAGTTGTCGGCTTGTCGAATGCCCAACGTGCCCCGGGATCAAATTAGGGATCGGAGGTCGTGAGCCAGAGCAGGAGCAGCAGTCGTACGTCACTCAGTGCGTCACAAAGAGCTGCCTTATCGCCGGCTGGCGGTTCGCTGGCTGTAGATTCCAGTGGTGGTGGTGGTGCCAGCGATAATGGAGCTGCATTCTGTGATGCCGTCTGGCTCATCCAATGACCGGGTGGCCAACTAGCCACGCCCCGAAACGTGTTTGGCAGCCGAGACTTGGCTCTATAAAGCTGTTTTGGCTAATTGAATGCATTCCTTAATGACTGCAAATGCCAAAACCGTTTGTTTGTCGCCGTCTTTTGTGATGGCATTAGGAAAAAATTATGTTGGAGCTTTCGTTTTTTTTTTTTACAGAGAAAGAAAAGGTTAACTATTGGCAAGTAAAGAGATTATGAAAACTAAATTTATATTCTTATAGAAGCTAATACCTTTTTTATGGTACTTTATTTCGTTTTAAAATGGATCATTAACAAGAATTTAATTCTTTTTTGTAACTAATGTTTTCTGAGTGTCCACTTCTTTTCTTCTTAATTTTTTCTTACTTTTCTTTTTGATGCTGGGGTATTAAAATGACGTCGCATTTAAATGCTTCTGCGGTTGGGGACAAGCTGTGGGGGAGGGGAAAATGTCGCCATTGCCGCATAAATTTCACCCTAATGCCTGGCCATAATGCTGATTATACCAAGAGGCAGACTCTCGACGCTTGTGACGTTGAAATTCCCGACTACCGGACTCCACTCGAAGTTAGAATGAAGTGAGAAATCTAATTTGGTCCCAAGCTCAAAAGTTTGTCGCTGCTGCTGCTGCTGCACTCTAGTTATCAGCTCTGAGAAGTGTCATAAAGAATGGAATTTATAGTGCGATAGCGAATTAAAAATCCCCAACTAAAAGTGAACAATTAAGGAGCAGAGAGTCACAGAAGCTTATCGCAGCAGCCGCAACTTGTTTGTCGGTGACTTTTGAAGTCTCCAATCCATTTATGCACTGCTGCAAAAAATAAAATAAATAATAAAAAATTAAGATTGAAAAATGTCAAATCGTGATCTAAACATTTAGCAATCGTGTTTGATCTTTAAATAAGTTAACTTGTTATTTGTAGAATTAATATGTGCACTTAAGCTAAATGACTTTATTTAAAGTAAAAGCATATACATATCTATTTAAAGTAATTTCTACTTATTATTTTTTAGAAGCGACAGGTGCAGTTCATTGACCAGAACAACTCCGTCCAGTGGGCAAACCTCAGTCAATCCGGGGAAGAGTAGCCGTCGCGTGGGCAACACAGCTACGAAACACGCAAATTCATTTCAAGTGGTTGTTTGTTCTCCTATTCCTGTTCTCTTTATCGGCTCTAACAAGCCCTTAGTTGTGTGTATGCCAAGCAGTTAAAAATCTAGATGTTAATTATCGCACGCAACTCTCCAGGGACGAGGGAAAAAACAGAACCTACACAACCTCGGACAACAACTCAAAGTGGCAGTGTTCTATAGGCAGCTTGGCAACATGCTAACATGGCAACATGGCAGTGGGGCAACTCATCAAACCGGCATTCTCTGTTGAGCTGTCCTGCGTTGGATGCGACTGATGTCCTGGGGAGTTGGAGATGATGGCAGGGCAGTGAGATGAATGGTAACTGCGGTCTGCGGTGTCTTTTGTGCCCTTCGATGGCTGCTGCCGTTGCTGCTGCTACCACTGCTGCTGCTGCTTCTCCATCTGCAGTTGCAGCACGTACCGCCCACAAGCCACGTTGAAGCAACTAATTTGCAATGCCAACATCGGGCGGATCTGGCTGTATCTCAGTTTGTATTTGTATCTCACTGTCTGTCTGTCTGCCTGGGTGCCTGGTAATTGCAATCAAAACGATTGTTGTTTCGCAAATTGAAGACGCATTGATTGGCCCGCGAATGCGAATAGCGGATAGCGATTGTTGCCACGCATCATCGCACATTCGCTCTAATTGTATATGTAAAATGGCAGCGTCAATAAAGTGCCATCCCATCCACTACATTGTGTGTGCATTAGCTACCGCAGCTTAGCTACTCTGCTCTTGTCGAAGCTAATGCCATATTCATACATATATCTGAACAGCGAACATTTCCGCTGACGCGGACAAACAATATTCATTAACACCTTGACGCGGATATGGAATATGCGAATGCTGATGCAGAGGAAGTTGGGAATATATTGATACGGATCGATTTGAGGCTACCTTGTAAAAATGGTTTTCAACTTTATTGGTCTTTAAAAATATTAATTTTGCTTTAAAAATAGAGTAAGCTGATTTCTATGTACCATTTGATCTTTTTACCACTCAGGCTTTGTATTTATCAGAGTTCAAATGTAAATTGTGTTCAATGGAGTGGCAATAACAATTATCCTGGTGAAATAAATTTAATTACTATACCACAAAAGGACTAACCATTCAAAAGGTGAAAGCTTCTTAAGATGTCGCTATGAACAATGGCCTGCAAAATAGCAACGATAGTTTTTAAAAACAATCTTCTATATAATGGTATAACAAAGTGCCATTCGAGAAATTCAATTATGTGGGATTATACGGAAGGAGAGTTTACAGCCCATATGCTCGGCGTGGAACAAACAAATCTAGCCCAGTACTTGGCGTCAAGAGTTTCATGTTTATTCGATGTCTGTTTCTGTTTCAGTGTTTTTTTTTCTTATTATTATTATTTTTTGTATTTTACTTGTTTTTTTTTGTTTTGTACGCTGCCGCTGTGGGAATTGAAGAGATTGCTTTTGAAAAACCGGTAGCCCCGGACAGTTGTTGGGGGTTCGCGGAGCACAGAAACAGATACGTTTACAGATACAGATACAAACTGTTTTTGACGTAGGCAAACAGAAATAATCAGAACGGCAATAACAACAACAACAGCAACTGGCTGGCAAGAGCAATAATAATAAGAAATAACATCGAAACGTCGACCCCCGAGAGTCGCGAATCGAACGCTGTATTAAGTGACGCGCTGCTGCGTCAGCAAATGAATATTTAATCGGAATATTTAATCGTTTTGCCGATGGAACGCGTATACGTAATATGCGAAATATGAGTATTTAAATATACCTTCTTTTTCCCTTCATTATCGTCTTGGGATCTTTGTCATTTGGCTTCATCTCTTCATCGTTTCCATTTCCAAAAACAACAACAACACAAAACAAAAAAAAAATTTTCGCTTTCCCTTGTTAATTGATTGAAATGGATATTCCGATGGCCATCAAATAGATTGAGTTTTATTCTCCTCGTTTGCATTTGTGATTCAATCTAGTTTGGAATTTTTAGAATCTCATTAAGCGTTTGCCGGGGAATCCCGCCCGCAATGGGTGTCACCTTTTACTACTACAACTCTTGGGTCCTCTCCGGTTACTGGTTTTTCATACCGCGTGCCTCAGAATTAACCCGTTTCCACCCAAGACCACCAACATCCTACTAAGCATGAGCTATGAGTGTAATGTAATATTTATTGTGGCAGACCGCAAAGCGAAATGCGCCAGGTGGTGGCCCAGTATCCCTGGTAGCCCTTATCCTGTGTCCTGTGTCCTGTGTAACCCCGCATATCGCAGCGATGGGTCGCTGACATGCTTAAAAATGCATGCACTAATGACCGCAGAGACGACAGGTTCATGTAAACACACACACACACCACACACATAAATGCGATCCGGCGACAACAATATCCCGTTGCCATGAGTGGTGGCCAGTGGCCAACCGGGCGTATGATTAATGTTTTAAATTTTCATGAAAACCCCGGGAGCTACTAGCGGGGAATTGAGAAATATTTAATAGCTATGCAGGAGCACAGAAATCAATATAGTTGACAAATATTAGGAGCTGTAAAGTATTTCATTAACTAAGTAATCAGTTATAATTGGCTATATGTATGCTAATAACTTTATAAATTGATTTTCTTATAATTTGTAGTAATAATTTCTCTATTTTAAATGAAATTTATACATTTTTTAAGGGTTTAGTATTTGATAAATTAATACAAAAGCTCAGTCTAGTTATGTTTCTCTATTTCTTTCCATTGGATGTTTGCTTTAGGGGGTCTTAACATCAATCATAAAACTCTTTCAAGCTAATAATTTTTAAAAATTTCTTTATTCTGGTGCTCCTCCCCAACTATATGTATATATATAGTATATCCGTATGTGTATACAGTTTTTACCTTTATCTTTTCGAGCAGCTCGCCCGACACACGCACAGTCGCCGGTCAGTGGGGAATGGTTTTGGGGGGAGGCGTGCGGATTATATACAAAATAAATTGAATCTATTCACTTTTGTTGCCCAAAAAAAGACTAGAAATGAAAAGCAAAGAAGCCGCCTGGGCTGCCCACTGGCTGCTCACGACGGTCGACGTTCGACAGATCGACAAACAGCCAGATTTATGTATACTATATAGCCGAATATGGCGGGTGGAAGAGCGGCAAAAACGGAGGCAGCGATAAGCAAAGCGACTTAAGCGCCATTAGCCTGCCACGAGCCCACGTCTATTCGAGTCGGGACCATAAAGCAAATTTATTGATTGTTTTGACAATTAATTTTTTATACTGTGCATTATTTATATGTATGTATATATTGGGGGTCGTGACTGGAGGATAGAAATTCCATGCAAAATGATGCCTTTTTATATATTTCTTAGACTTGCTCTGCTCAGACCAGCTCTCTCTCTATCTCTTCCTTTGGTTCTAATTTATTTTTATTATGTTGGATTCTTGTTTTAATTTGCCAGGCGGAGCTGCAACAAGCGTGCCAGACTCATAAATTAAAAGCATCAAAAGTCGCAAAGTGATGTGAGTTTACAGGGCGACGAAGGATTTTCATGTCGCTGTCTTTGGGGAGAGTGGCAGCAGGAGGTAAGAGGATGAGGAGGTGCTCTTGGGATCGGTGGGTGGTTGGATTGTGATTAATTTGTCGGCAAGGCAACGCGACGTATGCGCAATGAACGCAAATGCCGGCCGACAGACAGTCTGGGATTGGGATTCGGATTGGGATAGAAAGCTGGGGCGTTAGCTGCTGCTCTTCTGGTCAAAACAAACCAGATCCCGAGGATAACTCGCCTATTTGTCTTTGTTAAGCAGAGTCGCCCATTGGCGGTATATCCTGGCGCCCATTCCCCCAAGGACCAGTCCCCAGTCCTTATGATTGATGGCCCCGAGCTCAGTGCGTGTTGCCTGCTTTTAGGCCCTGTCGCCTGCCACTTTTACGAGCACGAACAATGCCGCGGGAGTGAGCCACTGAGCTTAGAGACTGCGTTAAATAAAAAAAAACATTGAAGGAACGCCCATAGTTTGCAGTGTGCCAAGAAATGTTTGGGGAAAATGGGAGATGGAACGGTGTCTGGTCCACCCTCCCATCACACCTCGACGAAGCTCGCTTTTTATGGGCTGGCATAAAGCGAAACAAAAAATAAGAACAAAAAACAGTAAAGCAGCGAAGAGGAGTCGGAACTTGGCATATTTTATGCTTGCGTCTGCCATGAAAATGTAAGTGTCGCAGTGAAAATTTTTGCTGATGAAAGGAAAGTGAGTTATATGAGCACACTGGGCTTCGCTGGTGAGTGATGCGAAATCGATAAATATTTATTTGGCGACTTTTATGATTATACCCGGGAGGCTCACCTTTTGCCTTAAAGTGTGCGCAATCGAACGTGATTTCCCCGGGATTTTCCAAGATTTATTGAAGGGCGCACCCCCTCTAAGCTGAATATTCTGGAGTGGTTTGACCACTGTGCGGATAGGTAGTACCCATTGAAATGAATCTCCTGTTGCTGTCGCCGTTGCTGCGGCAGCTTCTGCTGCTGCTGCTGTTGACAACGTGTCGTATGCGCAATTTTGCCATATAAATGACAGCATTTCAGGTTTATGGCAGTTTGCGATTCTCACGCGCGCTTCGCATATCAATTTCAATTCAATTTTTGACAGCATACAACGCATCCATTATCCATTAAGCTGCAGAGTGCGAGTGCAGCCAAAGGCAGAGGTAGAGGCCCAGACACAGTGTCGATGTTGCAGCTTTAATTTCTAAAATGCAGCCCGGGTCTTTACACTTCATTGGTTGCCAAATGTGCCAGCAAGTTGAAATGTTGTCAGAGGCAGCAATATCAGCAATAGCAATTCCCCAAAGCAAATAAATAAATGTCAACGACAAAATGGGGAAACCAAAGGTAAGCCGCTCGGTTTTTGCTTTTTCTACTGCTGCCGCTGCTGCTGCTGTTGAGGCTTAAAAGCAATTATAAAATGCAGCGACAGCCACTAAATATATAGCATTTCATTGTGTTTCTCTTGTTTGCAAAAGCTTTTCAATTTCAATTTACCAAACACCATTTGCCATTTAAATTGCATCGGCAACTGCATAAGCATAAACACAATAGAAGTAATGCACTGTCCCAAGTGTTGCACTGATCTCCCAAACCAACTCCGGTCTTCCACAAACTGTTGTTTGAATTGATTTTATTTATTGATAGCTCGTCGAGAGAATTGCAAATGCAATTTCAATTAAATTGTTGATGCCACAAAAGCTGACGAAGTTTGCAGTTGCAATTGAAATCGCAGAGCGCAGCTTATTGTTTATTTGGTTGATGTCCCGATGACTGTCGGCTGTCCGCGGTCCCCAGTGACAGTTCCCATATAAGAATTGTAACTGAAATCAAACTAAACCCAAAACCATTTTGGTAAACATTCCAAAAAGATTCAACAAACGTCACAGCATAACTTCGGAAGCTGTTTCTCGCCTTTATGTTTATCTAAGGATTACGCCTGAATGACACACGATATTATTATTACACTTTCCCTCCTCATCGCATCAAAGATTCTTCTGGGTTTTATTGCGTTATTAATTTCACTCCATAGACAGTGTGCTTAGAGAAGGGGTTTGAAATTTATGGCATGTCTTTATCGCACAAAATTTGCAATCATGTGCACGGGTTTTGTGAAATGCCATCAGCTCATTTATGTTTTCTAACATACATAACTTAGCTCATAATAGTTCTCTGACCATTATTATTTGCTGTGTTTGCAATAAATTCCTTGGCTGCAATTATTTTCGCCCTGCAGCATTCTAAGGCAACAACTAATTACGATTCCAGGATTAGGGATGCGCTGCCGTGTTGCCAGGGCAATGATAATGATGATTGCTGCTGCTGGTGCTGCTGCTGCTGCCAGCTATGTGTATGCATTATCCATTATCTCTTGTTGCTGTATTTATGACGTCTGTAGCCGCACACGCGGCGTATGAGAAATATATCGTTGCGTATACGCCTGGTGTGCTCGGTATGCGTATTTAATTATAATTACTACTTACAAGCTACCTAATGCGCTCAACGCGATTGGCGTGTGTACAGAGCTAGTGTTAGAGCAGGGAGAGAGGGAAGAATGATGGCTGTGCACACCCTTATATCATATTATAACATGAACATAAGCCGCTTCAAGCGCATTAGAATGCGCCGAGAGGCAGACTGTCAATGCATTCTGCCATTGCATATTTGCTTTTGTCACTGACAGCCAACGCCTGCTGATTGTCTACGAGTGCGTGGGCGGCGGGGCTTGGCCGGGAATGGGTGGGGTTTTCTTCTTCTTTTGCTGGGCTTGTCAGCTAAAAATAACACACTCATACGGACAGATTCAGCGAGCGCGTCCGCCCGGAGATAAACAATGCTGCTGAGTCGCTGAGGCTGATAAGTCACAATTCTTAGCTAACTTTTGCCAAGACATTTTATTTCCAAACACTTGCCTCTGTTTATGATTTATATTTTAGACTTTTTAATTAAACGTCACACAAACTAAGCTTTAAATTAATGATAGTAGGCATATATATTAAAATAAATACACTTCTCTGTGTGCCATCTTGTTGCACTTTAATTATAAAATCGAGAAGCTGTGCAGACTGGAAAATTGAGAAAGTCCGGCTCATTTTTCAGCCTGAAACTGCTGCATCTTCTCCTGGTCCTGCTGCTTTCTATCTCATCACTTATCCGGATTCATCTGTTAAGTGCCGAGAAGTCAGACATGCAAATGTCCGTCCAGGGAAAGTGTCTGCCTTGGACAAACGATGCTGATATATATGAGTATGAGTATCAGTGCTACCAAGGGGAGAAATTGCAGTCAGGCCAGCCAACCAGGCAGCTTTTATTGGCAACGGCAAAACCATCAATCAGAAATGGCATCAAATCGCTGGTTTATGATAACTAAATGCAAATGAAAATCAAAATCATCAAACTGCAGCCGAACGGCAGGGAAAATGAGCAAAGAGTAAATAACGAGCATCGATCATGTTGTAAGGCTGTCAAATGAGCTGCCAAACAAGGCCAGTTAATGTGGGAATGCGGCATGTGTGTTTGTTTTTCTCTCTGGCTGTGTTTTTTTTTTCTTTTTGTTGTTGTTAGCCACAGCAAACATTTATCTTTTGGCAAGTGCGGGCTCTCGACAGAGGCACCACTCGAACCGAAATTAAATCAAATGTTTGGCAAAATGTAGAGCATTTAATTGCCTGACTTGGCTGTAAGTTGCTGCGACTTGACTCCACTCGACTCGACTGCAATTAATGTCAAGTCAGCGGACACTGATGAGCCGCCAATGAGGGCAACTAATAAAATTCATTCATAAATAATTCAATGGCACAAAAAAAAAAACGCATAAAACGCGCTCCTCTTGCAGTGTCAATTTATAACAATTTCGCATGCGTCGTCAACGAAAATTGTGCGCGGCTTAATTGATTTGTTTTGCACCCAATAGAGCGGCATTATTTGGCATTTGAATGCTTTTGGACGAGTCTTGCCAAATTGGCGTAGATTGAGAATAATTGTGGCTGGCTCCGGGCTACCCAGACCCCTCCTCTACCACCCATCCAACCACTCGCCATGTTATCAGCAGCACTCCACGACGCCTCTGCAAGTTGGGTTATCAGGCAATCTTCTATCTCAGCCATGTGCTCGGCTAATGAACAGACCGACCGACCGACCGACCAAAAATAGAACCAAATACTGCTACTCGTAACATGCAAATCCCAGACTGATAAACTGGCCCAGATAATTGCCATGAATCTGATTCAAACAGAAAGAGTAGCACCCAAAACCCCATTCAATAAGCCGCCTTTGATAGAGCCACGAAAGGAAAGCACATGAAAATTCCACTTTAAGCTGTTCTTAAAGAGCTTCGCTGGCAACAGCTGCTGGCTTTTGCCTTCACTCACTCGCCCCGATCGCTCACTTGTTCGGCTATATATTACACAAATGTTGAACAACTTCAAATGCAACCATATGTGCAACACAGCCAGCAGCAGCAGCAACAACAATATTATTTGCAGCAGAAATAGTTTTCTACATCAAACGTACTCATTAAATAACTGGAGGAATGATGTTTGTTTAGTACAACAAGTTTTTGCCTAAAGAAAGAGATATACAAAAATTATCTAGGATCTTTTATTAAATTGGTTTATTTAAATGTTTCTTTAAGGGTTGTGTTCTATTAAGTTTTACCTTCTTTATTTGTTTATTGTTATTTATACTGGGTAAATTCTAGTCCATAGTCCATAAAATTTGTGTCCGAGAATGTTTATTTCGTTGTTGAACATTTTTCTATGCAACTAAATACTTTTCCACAGTTGCACACACACGCACCATGAATTATAAAACAAAAAAGAGAAGTAATATACATGACAGAGTCTGAAATAAAAGCCAATAGCAATTAGATGGCAAACTAGTTTGTGGACCAAAAGCACGCCAAAAGCCAGTACTTCTGTATGCGACTGTGCCAGGGTAACGAGCAGAATGAAAAGCAGAGAAAATAAATGAAAGATGCCTTAATACCCATGCTTATTAAAAAAATGAAAAGTTGTTGGGTTGAACTATAACAGGAAACAAATATAGGGAATAAAAGTATAATTGTGACAATAGGATATTCAAATGAAGAGGGAATTGAGTGAATAAATAAGGAAAATAACTAGATTTTCCAGGAACAAAACCTTTTTTACAGGAACATAAATTTAAAAGTTATAATACATAGCTGAATTATGGCCTATTTAATGAATTTTAATAAGAATTGTATTTTCACTCGGAGGTCAATCAATCTATCTTGTAAAGTTTGTAAACAATTAATATGATATACAGAAAATGAATACAGTTCTTAAGATGAAATTCATTTTAGAGAAAAATGATCAAATAAATTTAATAATAATAACCCTCAGTTCCATCACACCTTAAATGAAAACTAATACCTATCAAGTAGTTGAGGAGAGGATAAAGCGAAAACATTTCTGAAATTCATTGCTGACGCTGAAATATGCAACATTTTGACAAATACTTTGACAGCTGCATTGCTGACTGCTGCCTGCCGCTTGCTGCCCGGCTGCCATTTGCCAACTGGCGGTTGTTTAGACCAGGCCAAGAGTGCTCCCAGTTCCAAGCTGCCAGCGCCCAGCTCCCCGGAGTGCGTTGGCCGAATGCGAGTGAGTGAATCGGTCGGTCAGGCGGACGGACCAAAATCGAGTATCAAATCACGACACGAGCAGCACGTTCGGACTGTCAGCGCCGGGCAGAATTATTTAAATTATGTACAAACTACACTTGGCAAAAGTTGAAATGCGAGACACGCGCCATGTGCTGCTGAAGCTGAAGCTAAAGCTGATGCGAAGCTGTAGCCGGCTGCCTACTATGCCTTCTTTGCAATTTGGTTTTGTGTGAAAAGTTTTTGGCCAAGAACTTTTCGGCATTCTTCTGTTCTCGCCCAGTGCCTGATTATTTCTATTATTTGTATGCTTGCCTTGCCGAATTGTTTTTCGTTTTCGGTTTTAGACTTTCAGTTTACTTTTTGCTTGGCAAATTGCATTTTAATGCGACACGGTTGTGCCACCCACTCGCCTAGAGAATGGCGAGAGGAACGTGCAATGCCTTTGATCCAATTTGCAATTCCAAGTCCCTGCTCTGCGGCGTGCCTTAAATGCCAGTGAATGTGCGGGAGGCATTTGCATTACAAATACCTTTGCTAGGGGGCTTTTTACTTAGCCGGCTTTTATTTTATTTTATTATATTTCACTTTACTTTATTTAATTATCAACGGCACACGAGCAACTCAAATTTCAGGCCAGAATCCCGGAATAAGAGGGATCCAATCCGCTTTTTGGGGTCTCTCTCGAGGAGCTGCGAAAGGCTGCCGCTGCTGCCAGTGACGCCTTTGATGTGTTTTCTCGTCCTTGACGTCCGTCCCTGTCGTTTCGTCTTTTTCTTTCGTCTCTCGTCGTCGATTCCACGTGCGCGCCTCATATCCTCATAACCACCGTTCCCTGGGTCCCTCCGCTTATCGCAGAGAGGTCAAAGTCCTTGACAACAGTTGTCTGAGTTTAAGGCTAAAAGGCGCAAAGGCTGTTGGCGATTGCCAGAAATAATATTCCCTACAAAAATTGTCACCCAACGACAGCGGCACGATACGATAATGAGTTCAGCCTGCCAGGCGGCGGCACACGCGTCGTATGATTAATCAAATGAGAGTGAGAGAAAAAAGAAAACGAGGCGGAAAAAAACACGAGCGAAATTGAATACGCTTTATTGATTTTTATTGTTTTTTCAACTTTTCATTTGCGCGGTTTTTCATTGAAATTTAATGAGATGAAACCTGGTCCTCTTTTTTTTGCCACATTTTTGCCTCGTTTTTTCTCCCCTTTGTGTGCTTTTATGTTTATTACAACATCACGGGGCCCATAGCACGCGCCTCTCGACGACATATTTATTTATGAGCGAGATTTGCTTGGCTGCCCAACTAATTTCTGGTCCCGTTTTGTGTTCGTTTAATTATGGCCAACGAACAGATGCCGAAATTACATTGCTGTCACAATGCATGTTTCTGGGAAAACAACAGGTCGGTTTATATACATAGTAAGACCTGTAGTGTGTCTATTTGGCACACAAGGTTAATCAAATTTCCTGGGCAATCGCCCCCAAGGCCGAGCATAAAGGTCCTGTTCGAGTAATTACACATGGCACAAGCACAGCCCGAGTCGGTCCAATTTTCCTATATAAACTAATTTAACCAAAAATCAATATTAACACAAGCAAAAATCAACAGAGACCCCACACAAACTGCATTCTTCAGATGATTGCCGAAGCGAAAAGTGTTTAAAAAACATTTAGCAAGGCAAAGGCAAGCGACCGAAAACGGAAGGCGGCTTCTGAGTGTTGGCCATAATTTCCGTTTCCGCAATCAAAAAGGAGATGTAGTCAAGGGGACATTTGCGTGGGTTTTCTCTGCTCGAAAAAAGGCAAAAAAAATTATTAAGAAAAAGGCCACCATAAGGAAAATGTCGCAGCTGTTGCTAGCAAAATAATTCGGAAATTCCATAAAAGACCTTTTGAAAGGAACATTTTATCAGTGATTAGTTGAAGATGCCTTTCGGGGCAGATCTTTTTCATAGAGTTTATTTGTAGCAATTTAAATCCTTTGTGAACTATTTTGCATCAACTGTTTCTATTTTCTCTATTCAATTAGTTCGTTTTGCAACTCTTTTCTGTACAAAATAAAGTTTTATCAGTTGCATTTTGGCTTCCATTTTCCTTGCAAAAAATATTGACCAATAGATTTTTTCCTTTCGAGTTGAAAATGTCATTACATCTGTCCAGAAATGCACCTCAATAAAAACAGAGGAAGGAGAGAGAGGAAAGTAAAAGAAAAACTATTTCAAAAGTTATGCTGAAATTGAAAAGGTTGTTGGTGCAACCAACTTGTTTAATTGGCAACTTCTGAGGACCACAAACGAAACCAGTTAAATAATTGTGTTATGCTGAAAACAATAATTATAATTGCCCGGCAATTTACGCAAAGCAATGAGAATTCATGATGCAAACTCCTCTGCCCAGGCACACCGCACCGCACCGAGTGGAAGTAAATGGAAATTGTGCCCAGCAGCTCGGAGGAGTAAAAGGGAGGACCGGCAGGAGTAGCAGGAGCTGGGCTTCTTCTGGCAGGGAATCTGGTTTCAACTGGAGCTTCCCCTTGGCTCCGACCGGCATGAAATATTTTCAAATACAATGTCACAGGAGGCACAGCGCAAGGAGGTGGTTTCAGCCTTCAGCCCTTGCTTGCTCCTTGGCTGATGCTGCTTTCGCCTCACTTATGTACCAGCCAAGACCACACGTATATATAGAACAGAGGGCGTACTATATACACCCGACCCACTCAAACATGCAGCGACAATTTCCTTGAGTAGGATATGAGTTTTCCTTTTTATTTTTTAGTTTCTCCTCCTACTCCTCCGTCCTCACTAAGCTTGTGCAATTTTTATAACAGCAACAACGAGCGTCAACGACAGCGAATTATTATAACGAGAAATGCACTTGAACGTTGCAATAGGGATATATGTATAGGAGATTATATATACTATATAGGGACTGGGGAGCAGAGGGAACGGAGAACCGGAAGCTATGGCCCACGAGTGGTTAAGTGAAATGAGAGAAGAATGCTAAAGTGTTTGGCGTGAAATGAACAGCGCTCATCATACTAATTTAATAAATTTAAAAACTTTTAACTACACTTTTCTAACCGCCTTCCTTTTTGCGTTAACCCAGGCCGGAAATTGCATAAAGTTAGCTAGGAAAATGACGGAAAATATAATGAGTTTGCTGATTAAACTGCTTTGAGAAACTAAGTTTTCTCAAGTAATATAAGAGATAGGAAGGGGAAGAACTGCTAGAAACTGTAGTATATACTTTAATTATGTATACAACTATACAGCATGTGTGATGAAGCTGTATAATAATATTGAAATAGCTTTTCACCGACCTCTGACGTGCTCTTTGCCAAAGTCAACATTTGTAATTTTCTATTCCCCCATCCTCCCTCTGGCATGCCTACGTTTTGTTTCGCCCTGCAATATTTATGCCAGAATTTAAAAACATTTCAATTTCATTTGATTTTCAAATCCCACCCACATCCGTTGCCACAAAGCCAACGTTTTTTCCATCATTTATTTACAGCCAACAACGTCACGTAGTTTCCCACATACACTCGCTGCGCTCCACTCACTCTGTTTGCAAAAATCTATTTCGCAAGTCCATACAGAACACAGTTTCTGAAAATCCCATGCAAAAAAAACAAAAAAACAATTACACTTTAAAAATAAAAACAAGAAATTGAGGCAAGCTTCGAAACTACAATTTTAAATACCCTAGAAAGGTAATTTCTTTAAAGTTTACTAAATAAATATTTCAAAAAACTTACAAATTAAACTTGCATTCCTACAATAAATAGAAAAAACTTCTGTAAATCATAGTTGTGTCAAGTTATGCATATAAAACCTTCTGTTAAAACCATAATATCCCTTCTAAGGGTATTAAAAAATATATATTTTTTTGATGTAAAAGCTGGCGCAATGCGCCACAGCCAGAACACAGTTCTCAGTAGTCTCCGTACTGGCGGATGGATGTTCCAGGGGAAACAAAGCCGAACCACAGTGTTTTTGTTCAAAACACGGCGGAGGTGTGGGTATGCCGTGGTCTGTTCTGTTCTGTTCTGTTGATATTTGCACAATGCTTTTCGGGCTTTGGGCATTTTGGCCAGCATTTTGTAGCCCGCGGCTGCTGCAAAAACTATTTACTGGCCGGCCATTTGGGAGAGGCGCTCATGTCAAGTCAGTTGTGTCAATATTTGCAGTTTTGCATTCAACTCTATGTATGTGGACAGGCAGGCCCCTTTAATTAAACGTAGATATAGAGATACTTGCAGAAAGAACGCCTCAGCTGAGGGCAGTGGAAATGCTTATCAGTTTTTATATTGGCCATTAGGCCACAAGGAAGCATCTTGGCCAGGACTACGTGAGTGGTATGTGGATTCGGCCAGGGGAGATGCTGGTTGGTCCGGTTGGGGCCATTGTCTCTGGACGGTCTCAGTCTCAGGTAGCTCGAAACTCGCTCGGGTGCCATTACGCATACGCAGTGTTGTGCTTAAGCACGCTTCCCCCAGCCATGTTTACGTTTCGTTTATTGTGCGTTTTACGACATCATGTGCCCCATATAAACGAAAAAGAAGCGGACCGATCTGCCGTGTGAGCCAGTTTATGCTCATTTATTGGCCAAGTAGCAAAACAAATACAGGCAGCAACTAAAAAAAAAACACAAACAGCAACACCGGAAGGTGGAGCTCAAATAAAAGCGGGAGAACTCCGTTCCACTTTGTATGCGAATGAATAAATTAAGGCTCATACATATGTGAATCACAACTTGTTTTAGCTTGACATTTTGACATTTTTGTAGACGCGGGAGACGTGCAAAGGACATCAAAGGACGTCACGTTGAAAGGAAACACAATTCATTTTACACTTCCAATGAGTTTCCAAGATTACCTAAGATTTCCGTCTCACTTTTGAAGGGATCCTTTCACTAATACCCACGAAATTACTAGCCCCAACATTACTTGGACCATTTGCCATTTTTGGGTCCTTGAAGACTTAAGGAGGCGACAATGAATCAACTTTTCTTTATAGTTTTGCCCTCAAGTAAACTGTGTTTGTGTGTGTGCCACTCGGACGAAGCCATTAAAAAAGCGCCCACAAAAGGCGCCAATTTTGTGCCCGCCGCCGAGCAAATGAAGCTTGAAAGACAAAGCAAACGAAGCAGCAAATTGTGTGTCCCAGGTTCCCAGTTGATGGCAGGACCTGCCTTTCGCTCCTGTTGTCTGTTGGGAAAATAAAACGGCAGTGGAAATGGAAATGAAAATGAAATAAAACAAATTAATAATGTCGGGCAATAAAATATTTTATAACGGACAGTGAGAGCTTCGGGCATCCCGTTGTTTTATGGCCGTGCCAGACTAATTTAACTATCGCCCAGAACCGAAATAAAGAGTAATTCCTCTGCTTTCAGTTTTTATTTTTTATCTGCGGAGGCAAAGGCTTGCTGCTGCTGCTGCTGCTGCTAGCCACTTGAGAGGGAAATACCGCCGATTTATATAGATATTTTTGCTCTTTCAGTTTTTATTCGCGTGTGCCTGGAATTTCAATGAAAATATTTGAGTTTCTCGATGGGCATTTCAACTTTCCAATTGCAGGCAAAACACTTGAAGAGGCTGTTCGTTGGCATTGCTGGTTTGAGAGCATTTTCATTTCGCGATAAATGAAACCTGAATAATGGGTACATTTATTTAATGTGATCCATATACATCCATCCTTGGGCTACTTTCGATGTGGATGTGTGTGGGCTGTATTTTATTGCCGCTAATATTAGGTTAAAGTTAATTAATTTAGCATGCTGATGGTGCTTCTCCATTCACATTTCCTTTATCGGACATTTTGTTCTGGTTTCGGTTTTCGGGTTCCGCTTCTATTGCTATAATAAATTGCACCTAATAGCCGTGCTGTATATTAATCGCTTTCGCATAAAGGAAAAAGGAAATCTTCAGGGTTGAGGTAGGTAGGATTTCAAGGCACGTGCTATGAGGTCGATTTTCATATTTACCTCATGTAATTATTTTATCACGCATTTAATTAGTTTGTTAATCCCATTATATATGTATGTATATCGGGGAGTATGCAAAGTGCCATTATCTGCATTCCGTGCGTAGTTTTCTCTTCGCTGCATTTTGCACTGACCTCTCCCCTTTTGAGTTCTTTTATGTATGGAAATTAATGTATTATGAGATGATAACTTAATGATTTTATATATATTTTTTTAATGTGGGAATTATATTTTGCTGACTTAAATCGAGGCAAGTGCTGTAAAATATATATTTGATATATCTCAAATCGAAGCTTGATTTCAAAGCAATCAATTATCTTACTTCCATCTTGTTTATATATGTTCCTGGTGACTTTTTGCATATCACAAACATATATTTGGTCCAAGGAGTGTTCCCTGAAACTCGCAATTAAAAGGTATCCCCCCAATCAAGCACACATTTACATGCAATTCGTGTGGCAGTATCTGCTTTTATTTTCCCCTCTTCGTCGGCAGACCTCTCGAACAGCTCCCGACCTTCCCTACACCGACCACTGAACCACCCAACAAAAAAAACCATCGAAAAGGTTCGGGAGGGAGGAAGTGGAAGTGGGAGATCTGCGTTATGCGACTGCCAATCAACTTTTTCGATTGCCGGCGGCGTAACTTTTACGGCTTTTTATTGTTATTTTGTATTTTTATGGGTTTTTAACAGTAATAATTAATTTAATGTGCGCTTCGCTGTAGGTAAATCGTCAGCGTAACGCTCCTCGAAATGCTGACGTTACCGTGTTTTTTTTTATTATTATTTTTCTTATTATTTTGTTGCTGTTGTCAGCTTTTGTTGTTGTTGTTTCTGTTTGTGTTGCCTGTTTGTTTTGCATTAGCGAGGTGTGTACAAATTGTTGTTAAACATTTGTTGTGTGTTGCTGCTTTAATACATGTTTGGTTTGCTGTCGCTGTCGTGACGCTGAACTTTAAACAATCAAAACGCAGGCAGCAGAAAATAAAAATATAAAAACAGAGACAAATGAGAGGTTAAGTGGGGTTGAAGAGTCAGATTATTTATACGTCAGGGGCTAAAAGATACATCAGTGGCTGCAACTGGATATTTTTTATGATTAAAAAAAACAAATGAAGTTTTCCATATAACTTGTTAACTTTACTTTTAAAATAATCACTTCATCGGCTACTCCTAAGCTCAAAAACTTCAATTATTTGCCATATTCACGGTTCTGACCATCCCCTTTGGGCAGAGCTTGGGTTTCACGTTGCCTCCGACTTCAACGCCTCATAATAGATTTCCCCAGTCAATCGAAAGCCTTTTGCGATGGCTCCCCCAGGGCCTTGGCCGTGAGCTTATTAGCACGCACTTAACCTTGGACCAGGACGAGTCCCGGCGCAGAGAGCGGGCCATAAATAATTGCAGCTAACTGTTGGTGGCCGCCTCGTGGCTTTCCTTGGCCAGTGTTCATCAAGCTGAAAAATTACATCAAATTACACTAAAAACGGCGAGCGAGAGTGGAGCGGCGAAACAACTTGACACTTATAAATTATGTCACATACTTCTTGGCGTCCAGCGGGAAAATTGATCCTGAGGATAGCTCTGGCCTGGTGGTAGCGGGGCCCATAAAAGTTTTGGCCCCAAAAACTTTTAATGCGAATCGATAAATCAGCGAACGTTTAATGTAAATTGTAATTTCTTTCTTTTTATTTCTGGCCCGTAATCTCGTGTCAACTTGTTGAGTCGTAAATAAAAGAGGTTCCCCCATGTCCTCCAAGTCACCATGTCGGCCAGTGATGAGTCCTTATCCCTATCCCTATCCCCTGTCTCTTGTGTTTGCGTCTGGGCGCCTCAATTAGCTGGCATTGCAGTTGTCAGTCGCTCTGGCTGACAAATTGCATTTGTAGCTTCAAGACCAAGGACCAGGACCAAGATGGCAAGCCGGAAGGAGTGGAGCTGAGCTGAGCTGAGCGGAAGTGGACGCAATTTTTCTTATTGATTGGTTTTAATTAGAAAAGCCATCAACCGCAAATTAGCCTTGCGATGGCTTCATTAATAAGTTTTTATAGCACTTTTCTTTTTCCAGTTTTTCCCCATTGCTTTTCCCACATGTACCGCCGAACCGAACCGAATCGGAGAGAAAACCCCTCCTCATATAATACGATTTATTTGTTTTGAAAATGTTTTCCCTGACTTTGCCAACATTTCCATTTCACGTACAAGTTTCTCGGGATGTTCGGGTAATTCATTGAAATGTGGCGTTGGCGTTGCTTCTGTTTTTACGCCTCACCAAATAATTGCAAAAACTTTACAAAAACTTTGCTCGGCCTTAGCCAAAAGTAGCATTTAAGGGCAGCTGTCCATTTATTGGTAGATTCCCAGGGCCATCGATGTCCGGAGAAAGTTTTCTTTTGCAAAGAAGAAACGTGCAGAGGGGATTATAGAAATATTGTATATCTAAGTGTGTTGGGGTCTAGGCTTCATGTAGCTTAAAGGCACCACTTAAATAAGATTAATATCCCATATTTTGTATCATGTTTTCCATTGCAAATAAACTGTGATTTTAATAAACATTAAATGGCATTTGAAAGGCTTTGCGTTATAATCCCACAATCTCAGCTTTAGGGCCCTCACACATTTGATATTTGCTTTAGTGCCCAGCTCTCTGATGCCTAATTGTTAGTTGGGTAAACTTCTGTGAGCCCCATTGCCCAGTCCAGGCTTTAGGGTTAACTTCTCCCTTTTTCCTAAACTTTTTGCCGGTAATTTCATTTAACTAAGCGAAGAGCAAAGGCAACTCATCCTTCAGGTGGCGGTTGCTCCTCCATGGAAATTACGACTGCTGCCGCTGCTGTCCTTCAAAGTTTTCGAGTTTATTTTTGCATAATTGCACCGAGACTAAATTAAATGTGCACGCTTTGAAGAGGATCTTTCTTGGCAAGGAACTTTAAGCTGACTTGGGGAAGGAGATAAAGTTTTGGCAGCAGACTGTTGCCAACATAAATAAGTGGCTAATGCTCTTGCCTCCCTCTTTGTGGCCAGACAGGTCTGACTATTCTCAGGGCATTCGCAGAGGAGCATTCAACGCTCCAAAATGAATGCCAGTGTGAATGGCAAAGCTCAGTTTGGGAAATCAAAATTACAAGGTTGCTTTTACGCTATAAGCACACGCCTTGCGTTCATTGTATTTAATGGCGGAGTTTGCCTGCCATTGAGCCATGTATAGCATACTTTTCTGGGCGGTCCTCAGACTACTAAGGTTGTGGGAATAGTTTACGTGTTTATTTATTAAAATACAGTTTAAATAATATTTGAATAAATAAGTAGTCACTTTTGGAACAAGAAATATATAATTTATTAAATTTACTGCATTCAGATTTATCACAAATTTCCTGAAGCTTATTGTTTAATATCTTTTGTTACTATTCCACCAACCTCGACTATAGCTGTGTGTGTGTGTGTGTGTGTGGAGTAACGATGGGCATATTAACCCATTTTCCTTGACTGGTTTTGTTTCTGTTCCTGCTTCACCCGCTCCTTCCGCTTCCGCTCCAACATTGTTGCGAACTCGCCACGTTTTGCACTTGATTTTGACTGCTTCTGACATTTATGCCCTCTCACTGACCACCCTCTCTCCTTGGCCTGGGCTTGGCCAGGCTATACACTTAATTTTCTTGTTAGATTTTATGGCTCTACTATTATCGACTGGTGAGGCCAGGCACTGAGAGAACGGAAAGTAGTCCAGCGTTGATTTAGTGATTTATTCAGTGTAATGAGGCTTTTGTGTGGTCACTTGGCAAAAGACCGAGATAAATAAATAAATAAAAATTAAATTTACTGAGGCTATAAAGCCTTGTCCGAGAGATGAGATCTGGGGCTACATAAACACTGATTCGTTCCATTCATTCGCTGGCCGGCAGTGTCAACAGCCGCTCCAAGTGTCACGAGTCACGAATCAACGGCAGAGTACAGTGAATGCAGCACTCAATGCAGTTTATTTGTGATCCTCCCGCTCCGCTCAGTACCACCCAGTCCCCAGTCCGTGTTTATGTGGATGCATTTTATGCATTTCACATTGGAAATATTGTTTTTATGGCTCGTTGCTAGTGCAAATAAAACAGAATTGCCAGCATGACGTTAAACCAGACTGAATAAGAGCTTGTCGATGGCACTGCGGAGTACCAATCAGGGCGCACACGTCCACAAACCCTTCTCCTGCTCATCTTGACATCTTGTTGTTCAAGCAAAATGTTCACTTCACCTTTTGAACTGTCGTTGGATTGGTGTAATCACTGTGAAGAGTGTTTGTGTTGAGGGGAATTAGAAATTTCATAAAGGGTCAATTGAGTGAAGCAGTTGAACAACTATTAAGTCCTCAATAATTCTCTGGTCTTAATTTTGTTTGATTTTGATTGATTTTCCAGGTGGTTCCGACAGCAACAAGGGAAAGAGCAAAAAATGGCGCAAAATATTGCAATTCCCACACATATCGCAATGCATCAACCTGAAAGACAAACTAGGTGAGATATTGGGAATAGTTACATTATTTGATCCTTATTAATTACTATATATATATACAGATATAAGCTATGGCTACGTGATAGATCAACAACCCATTGGACGTGAGCTCTTCCGCCTGTTTTGCGAGAACAAGCGGCCAGTTTACTTTCGGTACATCACCTTCCTAGATCAGGTGGTCAAGTAAGTGCTGGGACTACACTTAATCTAAAAACGGGTCATAACTAATCTACCAATCCTTTCCGCTTGGCAGGTATGAAATCGAGTACATCGTGAACCGCATATTCATTGGCCATGACATCGGGCGACGCTTCCTGGATGTGGAACCGCAGCCAGAGCTCCGCAATGGCAGCGGTGGCGATGCCCTCGACGCCGAGACGCAGGAGGAGCTGCTGCTCAACAGCAGCAATGCCAATCCAACTGAAACAGCTGAGACTGAACACTGCAACAATACCACCGCCAACAACTGCAACAACATCAACAACAGCAACACCACCAACACCAACACCAACTCGCACAGCAGCAACATCAATCACAAGAAGCTGGACACACGCAATCACAACGGCGACGATGCCACCGGGAACGGGAGCAACGACGACGGGGACGAGGGCGTCGAGTGCCTGGACAGCCACGATGACAATGGTGCGGAAAAGGGCGGTGGCGATGGCGGCGGCGGAGTAGATGGTGGCGGTGGTGGAGTAGGAGGAGGAGTTGGTGCTGGGAATGGCACAACTGCCGGGGGATCTGCCGACGAACTCGTGCTGGACGTGCTCAACGATGATCTCATTGCGCAAGTGCGTAATAAACTCAACAGCGGCGGCAAGGACATCTTTGGCCAGTGCGTGACCGCGGTGAAGGCGTTTCTGGCCGGTGAACCGTTTCGGGAGTTTGAAAACTCGATGTATTTTCACAGGTGTGTTGATATAACCCTAACAATTACTTTAAACAAGAAGGTTAAGTTAAAAACAATTAACTTTTATTTGTTGTCATAACTGGCTTTCTTTAAACGTTTAAAAAATAACATTTTATTAATTAGTTTCCTTGTTTTTCCTGTTTTCCCAATCAGATACTTGCAGTGGAAGTGGCTGGAGGCGCAGCCAATCACCTATAAAACGTTTCGCATGTACCGAGTCCTGGGCAAGGGCGGCTTCGGGGAGGTGTGCGCCTGTCAGGTAAGCCGGAAAATCACCACCTGTGGGCTGTGTCTGACCTCGTTTTCATACTCCCGCCCCCTTTCGGTTGTGTCTTTGTTGCAGGTTCGAGCGACTGGAAAAATGTACGCGTGCAAAAAGCTGGAGAAAAAACGCATCAAGAAGCGAAAGGGCGAGTCAATGGTGTTAATCGAGAAGCAGATACTGCAGAAAATCAACTCGCCGTTCGTGGTTAATCTGGCCTACGCGTACGAGACGAAGGATGCCCTCTGCCTGGTCCTGACCATAATGAATGGTGGGTATTATCCATTTATTCCACATGGCGTTGCACTCCTCCATGTAGCCAGGTGTCGATGGCTGGCCAGTTAGGGTTAATTAAGTGCCGAGTCCTTTTTATCGGTTAATCCAGTTATTTTCCCATTCCCATTCCGAGTCCAAAGGAGTGTCCTTCGCTGCCAATTATCCGAGAGTCCGGCATTGGCATGCATTCATTAAAACGATAACAAATGCATGTGTAATCCATGCAATGATTGAGTTTGCGATTTTAATTAAATTCTGCTCATTCAAGCTGCTGGCACAATGCCTCTCTCTGTCTCCCTGTCAGAGAAGTCATCCTGCCAGCTGTCCTGTCCCATCCGTCCGTAAATCCGTCAATCGACAACCTAATTGAATTTGTGCACAAAAGCCGGGCCCAGGCATTGTGCCAATAAAAGGCTCTGGAAGCTGTCATTGTATGAGGAAGACAATCAAATGTCCTTTTCTCTTGCAGGCGGCGATTTGAAATTCCACATTTACAACATGGGTGGAGACCCGGGATTCGAACTGGAGCGTGCCCGCTTCTACGCCGCCGAGGTGGCCTGCGGCCTGCAGCATCTTCACAAGCAGGGAATCGTCTACCGAGATTGCAAGCCGGAGAATATCCTTCTAGATGATCATGGCCACGTCCGCATCTCCGACCTGGGCCTGGCCGTGGAGATACCCGAGGGCGATATGGTCCGCGGCCGGGTGGGCACAGTGGGTGAGTATTGGAATTTAATGCCGGTAAGCAGCCTAGCTAAGCTCATTTTATTTTTATTCCACTAACCAGGCTACATGGCACCCGAGGTCATCGATAATGAGAAGTACGCCTTTTCCCCAGATTGGTTTAGTTTTGGCTGCCTGCTGTACGAGATGATCGAAGGCCAAGCGCCATTCCGGATGCGCAAGGAGAAAGTCAAGCGGGAGGAGGTGGACAGACGCGTTAAGGTTAGTTGCATATAGTCTAAATTATATATTGCAACTTTAAGGTTTCCCTTTAAAAGGAAGCCATGTTTAAGGCTAATTAATAACCTGCCTGCTCTAAACATTATGCATGTATATTAATTTCAAATTTATACGCTTCACAGGAGGATCCCGAAAAGTATTCGAGCAAGTTTAATGATGAAGCCAAATCAATGTGCCAACAGCTGTTAGCTAAATCGATAAAGCAGCGCTTGGGCTGCCGCAACGGACGCATGGGGGCCCAGGACGTGATGGCTCACCCGTTTTTCCACTCCACCCAGCTCAACTGGCGCCGGCTGGAAGCTGGCATGCTGGAGCCGCCCTTTGTGCCAGACGTGAGTTGTTGACTCATTTGCATATGCGCGCCGATATTGGCTTTGGCCGCCTGCTTGAAGCACCGACTTAATTCAATTTTCCAATATCATCCACAGCCGCACGCCGTTTACGCCAAAGATGTGCTCGATATTGAACAGTTCTCGACGGTGAAGGGCGTCAATATCGATGACTCGGACACGAATTTCTATACGAAATTCAACACCGGATCAGTGTCCATTTCGTGGCAGAACGAAATGATGGAAACCGAGTGCTTTCGCGAACTGAACGTGTTCGGACCAGAGGAGTGCCCCACGCCAGATTTGCAGATCAATGCAACGCCCGAACCGGACAAGGCGGGATGTTTCCCCTTCCGCCGGAAGGTGAGTTACTAAGCCGAGTTTCAATGAATTATGATCCCCATTAATAACCTCTATATTACAGAAGAAGCAGCCGGCTCGCACACAGCCCATACCCATTCCCGAGCATCTGTTAACCACTAGTCACAGCGTGTCCTCCACGACGGTCGAGAGCTGATAGCATAGATTAGTCGAAGAAGCCGCTAAGCGGAGGACGGAGGAGCCTGGTGAAGGCGAAGACGTCGTCGTCGACACATAGCACAAAATCCGCACAGTTACCCCGGATGGGGGGTATTCAGCCGAAGGACATCGTAGCACAACCTAACGCAATTACAAACCCAAAACTCAGTTGACGCGCAAGAAGCATTTTTGAAATTGTATTTTTACATCAACTTTTCTAATGAAATTGCGAGCTGATTTCGATGACTACGTACACACACACATATACATATATTTATAAATGTTTCCAAAAGACTCTCCACACAGAATGAAAGCACACATTAGAGCGTTACTTAATTGAGAATGTGGTTTCGATACTTACCACTCACTAAACGACTTTGAGAGCTAATAGCACTTGCAGCGCAAAGGCGAACTTTTGTCACAGCACCCCAAAAAGATAATGTTACTTAAAATATGAGCGCTATTTAAATATCTAAAATTGATCATCTAAAAAACATGCATTACCATCAAGCGAGAACAGCAGCAGAGGACGCGAAAGCAAAGTAGAGGCAATGCCAGCAGAATAATGTGTAATTTTTGTAAAGTAGTTTGTGCTCAACGGGAACAGCGTTGGAAGATGCTCGTTCTGGTTGGCATTTGTAAGTTAAGCAAGTGACATGAATACTCGAAAACTTGAATGCATTTTTAACAAATACTTAACACACACACATGCTACTATATCTACAAGCATAGATACGGACATACACATGATGTGTATGCGGATTGTACATTTTAAAAACCTATGATTATTTATAAACGACCTTTAATTTTTATTGCCGCACACTTTTGCTAAGCTTTTCATCTAAATATATTGTTCTTAAAGTCTTTTCTGTTGTCTAAGTTTAAGTTGGAGATATTACTGATATTTGTTTTGTCATGCAATAAATTTAACAACAACAAGTTATGCTAACTAATGCTAATCCATTGAGATATCGATGTCGGCTAGTGTCTAAGTTTTGTGTAAACGTAGCGTAGGCATTTTGTAATTAGCAACAAAGAAAGAAAACCATGAAAACAAATGAAACCAATTGGAGAATTTATTATGTTAATATTGAAGATTAATTATTATAATTATTGAAATTGGTGGCAGTTGTGGGAGTGCCCACCGCCCAGGGCAAGTTTTAGTTCCAATTCATTTGATTTTAGGCACAACTAGCAAATTGTAAGGCATAGAGATTGAACAACAAAAACAAAAACAAAAACAACAACTACTACTACTACTACTACCAGCACAAAGCAGACAAGCGCCATCGGCCCCAAATCCCATTTAGCACTGCAGCCACAGTAAAGTAAAACCAAACCGAGCAAGCGCCGAAATATTTATCTTTAGCAATTAAAGGCATATTTATAGAGCATCATGAATACCAGATATACATACATACATACACATAAATAAATCTATTCTGTAAGCGAAATGATACAACAAGAATACAAAAAGTCAAGAGATGAACATTCAGAAACAATAAACGTATTTAACTACAATGTAAGCGGCTTTATTATTGGGTTTATATGTAACTATTGAATGTAAATCGGTTATAAATGGGTTATAACCCATAACTTTGGCTAAACCTGGATCTTACAAGGGCTTTACCAGAAACATTTCTGTATGAAACCTTAAATCATAATACTTATCGGTCAAATTTCATATGAAGCAATACCTTTCAGTTAATAGTTATTCCTCCACCAAGAGCAGTGACTAGTCCCCAAAAGTATGCCATAACCAACATATATATTTACCACCGCCGCCTAGAACTATCTTAAAAGTTACACGAAACAAAAAGTTACCTAAACCACAAGGGCGAACGCCGACAGTTGTAGATCCTGGTCGTACTGCTCACGCCCGTGTAATCGAGCAGGCATTCTGCTCCATTATTCTCGAAAGAGATCTCACCAAGCCTGTACTCCGGATTAAGGGCCACCCGGAGGATGTAGCGACGATTTACTGGCACTGTCGTCACATCTACCCACTGGCAGTCCAGGACATGAGTGTAAGTATCAGCACAGCCCACAGATATGCCTGCCAAGGAAAGGAGTTTCGTTTTAAATACAATTCTAAATAATAAAACACTTCATATACTCACCCTGGGTGGTATTTCCGCAGGTGTATTTGGCACGGACACCTGGCTGGCAATCGGTGTCCATCAGGCAGAAGGAGGCCTTATGTCCCTGGGCCACCTTCCTGTACTTGAGATCGTACACATCGAATGTGGCGAACACGTTCATGCTGTGGTAGTGCCGGTGACACTGATGCCACACCCAATCCTTGTAGTTGGCATAAGGACTCACATCAGCAGTGCCCACATTGGAGGCCTTTACGGAGAAGCGTAGCAGAAGCCTGGCTGCGTTCGGCTGCGTCCTGCGGATCGCATACGCATCGGCGGACACACAGTGCTCTTCCATCGCACAAGTGAGTCGCGACATGGGCACTGCCTCCAGACGGGCGCTCTTTTCGATATCCGCCAGTCCAATCTCGAGATCGGCTGAGTGGCTTACGCAGGTCACCACGCTAACATTATGATTTCGTACGTTACAAAGGCTCGGGTAGATAGATTCCCGCGAGCACTCGGCCAACCGAGACTCAGTGCCCCGGCAAAGAGTGCCCACCATGGCCCAAGGATGCTTTTTGTTGTCCCCATGCTCCGTGCTCAATGTGGCCTTGGAGGCATAGCCTAGACCGAGCTGCCTACAGACAACATTGCCTTCACGCATGCTCCACGAGGTGCTACAGATGGTGCCCCAGGTGGCGCCGTAATCGAAGCTCACCTCCACAAGTCCTTCTCGGAGCTCTTGGACCCCACCGAGCACGACTTTATTGGTGTTCAGGCGCACCAACATGTTTCTGTAGTTGTTATGCAAGTTTAGGCCACTGTTTGCCCAGGACTGGCCCAGTGCCAGCAGCTGCAGCAGTACGATCGTCAGCAGGCGGTGTGATTCCATGGCGCTCCTGGCACATTCTGGTCGTCCGTGTTCCCCGTCCAAGCTGCTTTAAAGCCAGCGGCAACAATGCCCCAAAAAAAGGGAACAAATGGGCGAGAATGGGGCTACATATGTAGGAGGTATATTGTGCGTTGTATTTCCCAGCGGCCGACCCACATCTGCTAGGCAGGCGGCAGGCGTTTGTATACAAAACTCAGCTGGCAAAATGCCTATTCCGAGCGCGCGAGTGTGCTCTTGTTTTTTTTTTTTTGCAGTTTCTGCTTCTGTTTCGATTTTCGGGGGTATGGAGTGCATTCGTAAACAACAATTTCTGTGCGCCTGTTATGAGTCGAGCAGCTTGTTGATCGCCTCTTTCAGTTCCGCGGGCTTGAACACGCCCCGTTCCGTAATGATGCCGGTGATGAGGGCGGCGGGTGTCACGTCGAAGGCGGGGTTCCAGCAGTTGATGCCCGGCGCAGCGATGCGATGCTCGCCCACGTGCGTCATCTCCCGATCGGGCCGCTCCTCGATGATGATGTGGTCGCCGCCGGGTATGGCCAAATCGATGGAGGTCAGCGGGGCGGCCACATAGAAGGGCACGTCGTGATGCTTGGCAACCACGGCTATCTGGTAGGTGCCAATCTTGTTGGCCGTGTCGCCATTAGCAGCCACCTAGAAAAAGAAAGGATACGCAATTAATGTTGATTTGTGGGGGATATATAAAAATAAATACGAGATTTTGGAACATTATAAGCCAATTGATTCGCCATAAAACTGGACTATTTATAACGAAGATTATTTTTAGAAAGATTTAAAGATTAAAAATTAGAATTGGCTGCAGAAATATATCTGACAGTCAATAGAAATCCATAGATATTAAAAATGATTATTCTTATATAGGTATTTGCTCCGATTCGATTCTTTCGAGGATTTTAGACCTTATTTACTTACCCGATCAGCTCCCACAACAACTGCAGCTACATTCTTAGCCCTCAGGAGAGCAGCCACCATGCTATCCAGCACCAGGGTGGCGGGGAACTTCTCGTGAACCAACTCATAGGCTGTCAGGCGTGCACCCTGATTATAGGGACGAGTCTCTGTGCAGTAAACGTGCTCTGTAAATGAAGGCATCAATTATAAGTAAGAATTCCTATAATTTAAGAAGGTACAAGTACTTACCCAGTTTTCCCAACTCCGCCAACTGTCGCACTACGCCCAGTGCCGTTCCGTATCCAGCAGTAGCCAGGGAGCCCGTGTTGCAGTGGGTGAGCACACGTACTCCCGCACCCGCTGGAGCGCCAGACGTCTCCGCCACGCGCTGTAGAATCGCCTTGGCGCCATGCGCTCCAATGGCCCGGTTATCCGCAATGTCTTTCTTTAGCATCGCTTCGGTGGCACTCAGGAATCTTGAATGGGAACATGCGATACGTTGGCGGCACCGTCTTGCTTGCTTAGCGACCTGTCTGTGTGTGTTACCTTTGCTTCATTTCGCCCACGTCGATGGTCTCATCCTTGGTAAGGTCATTGGCCAGGACAAGCAGTTCGTCGGCGGCGATTTTCATGTTGACAGCCGTGGGCCGGGCCGAGACCAGGTAGTTGAGCTTGCCTTCGACCTCTTGGCGCAGCGATTTCTTGCTCCCAAATTCCTCGGGATGGATTTCCACGGCCAGAGAGAGGCAACCCACAATGGCAATGGCTGGGGCGCCACGGACCTGGAAGAAATGCGAAATAATCTTATTAGTTGAAGTTATTGTAGAGAAATTTAAAAGAGGAAATATTATTAAATGTATTATAATCTTCTCTAGACTAATATAAGATTAAATAAGCAATAAAAGGATAATACATTGATTTAAAATAAACAAACAAGTATACAAGCAATTCAATTTAAAGCGAAAGATTTTAAGGCATTTCAGCGACAAGGCGGATGATGTAGATTATTTCGTCAAACATATGCTAATCTGGCCTGCCACGACACAATTATAGGAACAATCTTTACGCTTAAGAGATGTCTGTGGCCGCCAGAATCGGAATCGCATTAGGTTTTTGCACGATTTCTGTTTAGTATTTGTTTTGATATTTGTAAAGTCATGTTTTATAATAAGATAAAGCCTATTAGAGTAATTATTGTGATATTATCCCTCACAGAGAGCGGAGAGATTAGGCGGCTGTCGGGCCTATCTGGGCTTATCAGGTGAGGGAACGAAGTAAACAGTTTACATTGTATTATGTCGCCTGCTTCACGTGATAAGCCGCGTGCTCTGAGACTAATGGAGCATTTGGGGGCATTAGCCCAGTAGGAGCCCCTCGTCGAGTGACGCCCGAAGAGAAGTGGTTTTATTTTTGGCAAGCGTTTTTAACAAATTTTTAATTTCAATTATGTTATTTATAGCTGCGCAAGCGACAGACGACAAACGACAAGCGTTGAGCGATCATTGCACAGATTAAGCAGTGTACCAATAAGAATTTTAATGGCCTCTGCCGGAATGCCACCATTAGTGGGCAGGTTCTAACAGTGTGGTATCCACTCACCTGCATCTTGTTGATGACCTTCCAGCCGTCCTCCACACCGCGCACAGCCACATACTTGGACTGGACGGGCAGCAGCAGCTGATCGAGGATCTCCAGGCTGCCCCGCGAGTATTTAATGGACTGCAGGCTCATCTCTGTGGTTGAAACTTGTCTGGGATGTACTGGGGGGTGACTGGAATATAAGGAAAATTTGATTAAAACGTGACATAATGGAGAAGGAGGTAGGGGAGGACAACCCACTCTTTTGGCTGCCAATGAAGCACAGCCCGCGCGAATCGCTGGCAATTTATCAGTTATTAATCGAAATGATTTCGTAGCTTTCAACACTTTCTGGCGACGTCCACCAGGCGAACGGATCACTGAGCAACTAAACGCGCGGCGCGGTCTTGCTTTTGGGGCCTCGAAAGAGTTTGCGGCCGCCGAGCGTGGCGAACATTGAGAGCGAAAGCGGTGAGAGCAGCAGAAGCACCGGAAGAGGAGGAGGTACACGGATAAAAAAAGGTTTTACTGTTGAAACGAAATGTTTTCATAGAAAAGATTAGTTTTAAAGGAGATACGGATTAACATTTGGCATAAAAGAGAAAATAATCTTGGAATAGCTGACTTTTAAAGTATAGCATACACTCAAAGGAACATATTAAAAGGGATTATGCAAGGCATAAGCTAAAATTCTTGATTTTCTTACACTAGTAAGTTTAAACTTGGTATATAAGTTGAAAATACAAAAGGAAATATTCTTTATGAAGACATACTTGAAGATTATACTATTCAAAGCAGTAATGGTTAGCTTTTAAAGGTACTAATATCTTCATTTTCAAAAGGATCCATACTTGAAATTATGTATCTCGACATTTATACCATATGGTGTATCTATCAGGTCTTGTTCTTAATGAAGACAATCAATTCTAAGCAATTTAGGAATTGTTTTCGGTGTAGGCACAGGGCTTCGGTCTCCCCATCCTCATCCACATCGACATCGACGATCAATTCAAGTTGACAGCGGCTGGCGCTGATGCTCCTCTGCCGCGTTGTCGTCGTCGTCGCCGCAGCAGCTTTTTCCCCGATTGATAAAGGCTTCTACCCGTTGCTTCTGCTGCGCTGTCGCTGTCTCTGCTGACGTCGACTTGGCTTGTTGACATTTGTAAGGCGAATCGGGGGGAATCGGGGCCGCGTAATAATTAATCGTGCTGCTTATCTGTCGCCGCTGGTTATTAGGCAATTTTGAGCGAGCATTAATTTATGCGGCTGCAATTAGTTGTGAACCGCACAGTGACAGGAACTTTTGCCTGGTCCTGTGCCAACAGAGAGGCGGTCAGTGGATGGGGGACACTAGTCCATTAGCTAGCCCCGTCCTCCTCATTAGCGCGCTGGTTCAGTTCCGTTTTGCGGCAGCAACTGGTGGTTGCCGTGAAATAACCTCACCCAACGCTTTCGCCTACACAGGTGAGTTGATTATGAAACACCTCGAGGGCTTTCATCTTCTTTAAACACCTTAAATACTCACCTGTTGTGTTAGATTACAGTGAGTTCCTTAAAAAAATTAATAAATTCCTTGACTTTGGCTTTGAGTTGTCCAACTCTATCTCTTCCGCGGTTGCTCCAGTGACAGGTTAGCCGGCTGTGGCGCCAAAATAACGTGGCACGTGTCCGTTGCCTTCATGAATTATTAAGTAGTTTTAAGGGAAAAGCCCCTTGTGGTTTATTAATAGCCGAAATTGGAAATAGAAACGCGAAAATTGCAATGTTAAATTAACTTTTCTGCCCGCGTCGCGCTTCTTAGAGATGGTAGCCAACATCTGTTCACAGCCGATAGGTTTGCCCATCCAACAAGCGCAGAAAGCATAAAATGCTAATAACTTCCGCCAGAGGTCGCTATTGCTTGTACGTAAAATTCAAACTTGGCATATTTTCATAAACTTAAACTTATAAATTAAATCGCCCTTTTTTATTACGAAATTCGTAGAAACAATCATGACAAAGGCCTTCGGATCAGCTCTGTACCGCCTGGTGCCGGAGAAGACCGTCTTCATGCTGTGCGATGTGCAGGAGAAGTTCAAACCGGCGATACCGCTGCTGGGTGCGCTCATCGAGAACACCGCCAAGCTGGTGAGACAGCAAAAGTGACAGGATAATGGCCGGGTTCTAATGCATTCGCATTCCAGCTGGCGGCTGGCAAGGCCTTGGGAGTGCCCCTCCTGGTCACCGAGCAGTATCCCGAGAAGTTGGGCAAGACCGTTGCAGAACTGGACATTGGACATGCCTGCGCCAATGTTGCCAAGACCAAGTTCTCCATGCTGGTGGATCCCATCCACAAAACCATGGCTGATATCTACGGTGGCAAGCCCAAGACGGCAGTGCTGTTTGGCGTGGAGGTGGGTCGTCCTTTAAAGATACGATTTCGGGATAATTTGGGATACGAATTCATTATTTTATTATATTTCTTTAGACTCACGTGTGTGTGGAACAGACCGCCTTTGACCTGATAAATGAGCAGATTGACGTGTGGCTGGTGGCCGACTGCTGCGCCTCGCGCCTCAACCAGGATCGGGATTTGGCCATGGAGCGACTGCGTCATATCGGCTGCATCATTGCCAGTTCGGAGAGCGTGATCTTTAACCTGCTGGACGACAAGGAACACAAGGTCTTCAAGGAGGTTACATCGCTGGTGAAAAAGGTCTCTGCAGACTTGGAGCTCTGGCGGCCCACGAAGCAGGCGGAGAAGTGACCCCGGCGGCTCCTTTTATGTCAACTTTTTCTTCTTCTGCTTATTAAACGATCCTGAGATCGCGTATGTAGAGTGTGTTCTCCGGGTAATGGGGGAATTATGAGAGAAGGACCCACCGGTAGGGCCGGCTCCCTGTCCTCGTCAACTCATAAACATCTCGGCCAAGTGGACAGCTGAATGGAACAGGGAGCAGCAGCAGCAGCTGTGCTAGGAGCTGGAAGCCGGGAGGCGGTGGCACTGGCATTTGGCGTTGCCCCTTTTTGCCTAAGCGGCGCCTTATAAGCCCCATCAACAGCCACTGGAGCCGCCGCGACATCGATAGATGCAATAGATGCAGATGCGGACGCAGCTCCTACAGCTCCTGCCAATTTATGCAATGACTTTGACTTGGCTTGGAGCTGCTGGCCCGGGACCACTGGAATTGGCTGGCGGGGCAGTTAAATTTTATGATGCAATCGCGACAATCTCCAGCGCCCATCTAGCCATCTTCCATCGGCGCTGCAGGCAGCCACCGATCTAGAGATCCAGCGAACCATTGGAGCAAACATCCCGCGATCCTATCCGAGCCAAGTGATGGTGACAATGTAGGCAGGCGTCTGATTGACTCATAACAGGCCACGCAAACATCGCGATCTTGATCGCCATTTGCATGCCAAGAAGATCTCCGCCTCCGGCAGCTGGCAATTTATTTGCCTAGGCCCAGTCCCATCCCCAGACCCAGGCTCAGGTTCAGGCTCCTCCTAAACCACTCGCGAGTGCAAACTGATGGCGATGGCTGCGCGGCACGCGATAAGTCAACAACTTATCCGGGTCTCCGCCAGATCTCTGATCTATCCAATTAGGCAGGCCTCTCCAGTGTCGCCTTAAATCCGCCCGAGACTCGCTCGACGCGCATCCAAGTGAAAAGTGAATTGGGCTAACGGCAATGTGCGTAAACGCTGGCTTCCTTCGCATCCGAGCTCCACTTACACTTCTCCCAGGAGATGGTTTAATATCTGGCCTTGGAACGGGTTTCTCTATATTTTTAGTGCCAAGCTCGCACTTGGCATATTAATAAATTTGCTTTTTTCTCTGCCGCACGATAAAAATAAAACGATGATAAATCTGTGAAATTGCCAGCTCGATGTGCAAATGAACCTGGCGATCGATGCTCTGTGGCTCCATTTCCACTTCCATCTCTGCAGCACCAACCTCCGATCCTCGCCAGCTGCTGTGGCTGTGGTGAATCGATGAACGATTGGCGCTGCTGCCAAGGGAATTTATGTGCTGGCAGTCCGGCAAGTGGCAACTGCAGACACGCTCATAGATCAAGCTGGGGAGCAGCAACAGTCCGAGTCGGAGTCGAAGTTTATATTCCCTGGTCGTTGGGGCCATAAACAAACATGGATTAAGTAAAACCGATTCCCTAAAATTAAGAAATTTATCAAGGCGGCATCCCTGGGTCAGTGGCCCGGCCCGCCGGTTTCCATCACAAGTTAATCCTCCGCAGAGGTGGAGTAGTGTCTGTGTACCCCATTTGAATGGGGTATTAAGGCCCTGTTGTCCGGCTAGAAATTCCTGCAACTCTGTTGCCAACTGTGTTGACAAATGTGAGAATGCCGGGCGGCGCTTCAAAGAGCTCCGCTTCAAATGCTCCTTATGGCTGCACTGCACTGCCTCTGCCGCTGCCACTGCTGCCTCACTCTCTCAGATTGCATAATTTATGGAGCCGCCTGCCCAAATTAGCCAAAATCTTGCCCGGGGCCCATCTGCAGCTACATCTCCCCCATTAATGAGACAACTAATGAAAGATCGCTTGCATTTCCCACACTTGGTGTACAGCTGCTCCTCCTCTGCTTGGTTTGCCTTGCTCTTGCCTTTCTCATGCCACAATTAGTGCAATCATTTCTCCATGCTAATTATTCGTTTGTTCTTCAAAACACCGCTCTCCAGTTGGGGGGCGTGGCAGCGCTGGCATTCGGGCTAGCGGTCATAGGGAAATTCTGAATGTGGTTTCGGTATCCAGCCGGAGCTCCAGGTTTCCGCTTTACGTCACCTGTTAACCCACAAAATGCATGTGGCCAGTGACCAGCAATTAGCCGGCCGAGATCTGTATCTGCGGCTGCTAAGTGGCTGCGAGTACGTCTAATTAGCATACATGGCACTCGGTTAGGCCGCATCCCAGCCGCGCACCAGCCACTCGAATGGGTTGGCCGCCTCGCATTTCTCTGGAGCCGCCCCGGCCAGGGGGTGTTTCTGGGTGTGAGATGCCCTGGGCACACATATTAATTAGCCTCGACTCGACTCCACTCTGGTTATGATTGCCAGCCTTGCTGCGGCGATAATCGTTCGCTAACAAGAAGCCGGGAATCTGGAAATGCGTGTGGAAGAGCGTTGCCCCAATGCGAGATGCGGCTGGAGATGGGTTCTTGGGGTTCTTGGGGGGGATTCGTGATATTTCACTTTGTTGCCATCCAATCATTATGTAATTTTTGGCCATTTTTTGCCCAATTTTCTTTACATTCTTGTTGAGCTAACAAGATCGGGAAGAGAAAGAACTGTAAATCAAGTTTTGAGACTTAACTTCTTTGTGTTTTTTATTTGGAATTCTCACAAAGATTTGACCCCCAACAGATTTACAGAGGAAATTTATTTATGTTGAAACAAGGGTTTTGTTTTATGTTAAATATATGTAAATTAAATAATTAACTTAATTGGAGTATGCGTAGAACTTATTTATCTTTCGTTTCCTTGTAACTAAAATTGTGAAGTAGGAATTCAGCAAATTTAACTTAATTCTCCAACTTCTAAGATTAATCTGTAAGATATTTTGTAAGCCATAGAGTCACCCAATTGCATGGTATAAATTCCTTCCAGTGAGTCCACCTGTTCCACCAATTGAATGGTCAGGCAACAGGGACAATGGGTCAGCTCCGGTTGCCTGTCGTCGATTGGGATCGCCGCTGTTTATTTGTAGCTTGTCTGATCGCTGGAACTAGATCAGGCGGAGATATGTATGAATGCTGTTTACACCGTGTCTCCGAATGTTTTCTCTCAATCCCAGTGCTATCTTCACTTTTATCAAACAATGCCGCAGCAGTAACAATGGTGCGACAGTTTGAAAAGTAGTGAAAGGCCACTGGCCTAGCCACTGGCCACTAGCCAAGAGGTACATATACATATATGTTTGCCTTCTCCGGAATCTGGAGTCTTTATATCTGGAAGAACTGTCATATATAGTACATGACTAATTTGCCTAAAAGCCGGGGGCACTTGTAGGCAATTTCGCGTTTTGTGGGTCAGCCCACAAAAGTCACCGAAATAGATTTGCAGAAATTTATGCTGAATATTCGGGCCGAGTATTTATGGTATATATGGGCAATTGGCCAACAAAGGCGGCCGAGTCTAACACATTTGCGTGCTTTATGGCCGCTCCTCTCTCTATCCACTCTACTCAACAGCAATCACAGTGACTTGGGTTTTTTTTTGCCAGCAGTTTGCAGTTGCAGATTTGCCATATTTGGCCATTTCACTTGTTTGGAGCTTCTTCTCGGGGGAGGGCGAACAATTAGATATGCGCCATGTGCACTTACTTTCTAACTGAATTAGCATATGTTTCTGGCTTTGGCTTTGGCCAATGGATACCCACCCGCCTGCACATTCCATCCTGCGACGGGGGAAAGAAAGAAAGTGACAGAGGATGACTAGGACGGCGCTCTGATCGATTGCCCGACCTCACTTCGGCTTTCGCTGACCCAGCCCGAGTCCCGAAAACGAGTAATCCACTTGACTCAAATGTCAAAGGCTGTGCCCATGGCTCTCCAGCTGGTTCAAGCTCATCATCCACCACCGACAAAGTCTGGTGTCACGACTGCCCATAAACACCTAGTAAAAATTAAAATGATCGAGTGGAGAGCGAGGCGCCGGACGATGGTTGTTATTAAATCGAAGCAATTTGTGCGCGCGGCCAACAAAGAAAGCCGCGACTCTCGGGATTTGCAATTGCCCCTGTCGCTGCACTTGGGCTGGAAAGTGAAGTTTTCATTTGGCCGGCAGATTCACTTTCTGGTTAGTAAAACAAAGGCAGGGTCTCCCAGAAGCCACCGCCAAGAAAAATGGGCTAACGATAATGGCCAAGTAAGGGCTCGAGCTTTGGTCTAATTGGGCTTATTAGAGACTGTGGCTGCTGCTGCTGCTCCAGTTCATTGCCAGACTCCCACAACTTTACTTAGCTTGCCGCTCTGTCAAATGCATTCAATTAAGGTTAATTTATAGCCACTTCCCATCCGTAATTACCAATGGGCCACGAAAATGTGTCAGTACGTTGGCAAAACTCTGCGGTTATGATTTGTGAAGAGCTCTCTCGGCCATTGTCTAATTCGGCTGGCCGTGATTAATGGAGTGTGTGGCCGATTGCTGCTGGAAATTGGCACACTCTGCAGCGGTGGTTAGTGGTCGCCGGGCTGATGTAGGTGATGTTACCGCCGCCGCTCATCTCGTGTCCAGTTAGCCGGCTCTTGTAGGCCTGTCAGGCGGCAGCGCAAAACTGACAGCTAACATTGACAACCAGCGACGACGACAACGGAATGGATAACAAGGGGCTGCCGGCCAGGATTCGAACGGTAGCCCATGTCGGACATTCAAATGGTGGAATGACGACGTTCTACCTGTACCCGTACCCGTACCTGTACCTGGGTGACCCATATCAGTTTTCCATTGTGCCAGCGGCGACGGCGGCGGTGGTGCTTCTCCTCCTGGCAAAAGTTCAGGGGGTCGCGGACAGAAAATTTGTTGGCATATGAAAAGTGAAAATCCCCAGGCCTTGGGACCCACGCTCTGGATTGAAAGACTGACTGACCGAACGATTGAGCAAATGAACGGTCTGCCTGCCAGCGGAGCGGCAAATGAAATGTGTTGACAGTGAGATCTGAGAGTGAAATGGAGGGGGGGACAGGGGAATCTTTTATGCTGATTTCCACTAAAACTGCAGCAGCTGCTAGCAGGCCGCAATTTGGTGGAAAAATCAAAAGTGAAGGCGTTGCGGGAGATCTTCTGCATCGCGGCCCGGCAAGGCTTTCATTAAATTTCCAACCGAATAACTTATGGAAGCAAACACAAAGCACTCGAACGAGCCAGCACTTTTCACTCAACTCCGATTGCATTTCCTTTTGTCTTTGCGTTGTGGGAAACGGGTTTTCCCTTGGGCCAAGTTGAGTGCTTTGGCTGAAGCTGCGCTGGGCTGGGCCCGGGTGTTGCTCTTTATTTTAATTTGGCCGGGCAAAAATATCCGGGCAGAGTGCTAATGAGACATAATGACATACCAGACAGCCGGTCGAGGACTACTTAATCATTTCTCCCCCCGGATGGGGATCACCTTGTTCCCCTCCCCGAGATGCCACTGCCGTTGCCTTTGCCAATATTTCCTAATATTCGCAATCATTTAACTTAATGTGCGAACATTAATTTTCCTAGCCGAGGATGCGAATGCGGCGGCCACTCCGGATGGGTGCTCCTGCTGGCGGCACAGGCAGGCAATCTCCGCTGGATCTTGCCGCATCCATCGCTGGGCAAATAACCGAACACGATATTCACTAATGAGACTGGGTAACGCAATGTGGGCGTGTCGCCTCCGGCCTTCGTGAGCGGAGCCAACAACAAACAATTCAATTTCCAAGGCCCCGCAGCAGCCGCCCAAACGCAAAACAAAGGCATCTCGGAATCGGAATCGGAATCCGAGGAGCTATAGGGATCGGTATGGGGGATAGGAATAAAACATTTGCAATTTATAGCTTAATGCATGCAACGTGCGTCAGATTGCATCGCCAGATACAGCCACTATAAAGCGGAGTTCCATTGGGAAAAGGGAGGAGCAAGTGGCAGTGTCAGTCAGTGCTGGCATCTGGAAATTAATTTTCTGATTTTAATAAGATGGAAATGCAAGAAAAATATGAAACGAAGGAATTTATCGTGTTATCTGGCATTTATTTTGAAATTTTTTATGAGCTTTTATTAAGCCAGAAGCCGAGAAAACTCTATAAACCAAACCTATTAAACATTTTCAGGACACCTTAAAATGTATTCTATATTCATATCTTTTTAGTTAATAAAAATCATATATTAACCCATAGCCCATTGTTTTTCTTTCCTTATAATCAGTTGAATCTGATAAATATTAACAATATATAAAATTATATGGTTTTCCCTGAAAAATTTCAAAATGTCTGCACTGGCATCCATAGTGGAAGTGGGAGTGCCATCAGAGGTGGAAGTGGGAGCCATCGGACAGCCGGACACTTGGGAGTTAAAGGCGAAGCCGAAGCCCGATCTGCCGTATTAAGTTTCACTCTGCGGTAGCAATTTGTCACTCACAAATAAAGCATTCCCATTGCAGTTGCTCCGAGGAGATTCTCTGATTCTCCAGTGCCCGGAGAAGGAGACTGTGAGAACCGTCAGGCGAAGAGGCATCATTAAGTGCGCCGGCCCAGACACTTTTCAATGCCACTTGTGTTGACTTTTCAACCCAAAAGCGAAACGAAATGAAACGAAAACGAAACCAGAGAGCGCGTCCCGTGAAAATGAAAACGATTCCAGTAAAAAAAAGAGAAAATGCGGCAAGTGTGTGGGCTATTCGGTATTCGAGTGTGATAGCTGATGGCTGTCACTCAATTCCGGCCAGCGGATCGAGCGACTGGGCAAGGGCAATGGCAAAGGCTGGGAGATTCAGGGTTTTCCCGATTCACTGGGTCAGCTGGGTGAAGACAATGCCAGGGCAGAAAGCAGAATAAGGTTTACTATAACTAAATATCTATTAACATTTTGAGAAAATAATTATTGACCCATTAAAATCTTAAGGGAAATCTATAATTAAATTTAATTCAATTATTATAAGAGCAAATAAATATTCATAGCTTTTAATTCTAATCACAATCAATTTATGAAAAATATAAGAAATAAATAAAATTTACACAGGAATATATTATATTGCATTTTTCTATAGGAAACATCAGATATCCCCTTTAACTTTTAACAAGTCTTAGAGGCTTTTTCCCAATTTTATTTTAATGGTTTATCAGATAAAGATTTAATGTTTTTATAACTTGAGTAAATAAACCAGGGATCTATTCTTCGTTATCACTATAATTTCGTACCCATTAAATAATCAATTTAACGTTTATTTGCCTAGACTGGAAAAATGTAAAACAAATAACATAATTTCTTAATTTTCAGTATTTTTATGGGCACCCAAGGCTAAAGACATAATTTCCCGATTTAAACTAAGCCAAGCTACGATCTCTTCGACAGCTGAGAACAAAAGACTTAGGGCACAAACTTGACCGGAACGCACTTGATGCGTTTCGAGGCTTTTAGTTGTTGGCTCTTCGTTCTCGACCATTTCTCTGGCCACTTCAAAGTCGCCGCTTAACACAATGAGCTTGGAGCTGCTAGCTGCTAGCTGCCAGCGTCTTAGCCCACTTTGAGCAGCGAAAAATCAACATCGAATTATGGCAACAACAAAATCACAGTCAACAGTCGTTCACTATGGCTGGTACAAGTGGTACAAGTACAAGTACAACACCAGTCCGGGCTCGAACCCAAAGTCACCCCAAGATTCTAGGCTGTCGAACATTCTGAGCGCACGCGGTGAAAGTCGGCTCCAATGACAAGAATTTCTGGTCTTCATAATGAGGCTTATAAATGTTTTTATGGCGGCAGCTGAGCCGCAAGCACAACAACGGCCACGGCTCTAACTACAATTTGGCATGTGCACCATTTATTAGAGTCATGCAAAAGGCAAATTGGCCGCTTAATTGCTCTGTTTCATATTTCACTGCCATATAAATAATTTTCAACCAATCTGCGTCGCGCTGCGCTCTTCCGCATCTCGGCCACCGTGTGGCAGGTGTATTTCAGTTGTTGTTTGATTAATCTCGCGTATCGATGCTGAGATCTCCGCGGAATTGATCGCACGGTGCTGTGCGATATGCGATATGCGGAAAATGGAGATCATTAATCTGTCAAATTGAAAATAGGAAAATGCTGCCGAACCGTATTCAATTGATCGAACGTTTAGCCACCGATCGCGGCCACAATTTGTGTCAACGCCAGAGCCAGCGCTCACAGATCGGTCACGATCACGAGATATATGGTATGTATCTTGTTCAATCAGAGATCTTAAAATGACAAGTTGCCGTCGCTGGTATGGGATTTCCCAGGAGTACTGTTAAGGGGGCAACACTGTGTGTGCAACCGCCTCTTCCGTCTAATCAAGCAAATATTGCCATATGCATATGGCAGGCAGCCATCGTTCGATTGCTTCCTGGGTTATGACTTCTGCGGCAGGGGATAATGCCAAGAATTAGTTGTGGAAAAATTAACACCACGCGGGAACGGCATTGACCACAAGGCTGATTGTTCTCGGTGCTGCAAAACTGAAAACAATTTACGGGAACCGTACGATCAGTGGCAAGCTGCTGGCCAGCTCTCGACAGCATTCTGGCCATGCAATGCCATGCCAATGGCCAGCTGTTTGGCCAAGTGCATTGACCGCCTGCAAATTGCACTCGCTGCACAAATTGATTTGAATGAAAGCGGCCTGGCGGGGCTAGGGTCCGCGGTACCCGAGAGGATGCTGCCGGTGGCTATTTACCATTTTCCATTTACTGTTAGCTCATCTCTGATTGATTTCTGCTGCCGCTGCTGCCTCTGTCACCTTTGACACCTTTAGCGGCCAACGGGTTGGGCCTGCTTGGACGGAACTCATCATTCGACAGCTGGGAAATCGAGAACGATCGATTGGGAACGGGGAGGAGGCAGGATGAGCAGGAAATTCTTGAGATCAATTGGAAAAATATGAAATATTGACTGCAATTGAGGTCTTGTCCCCAGCCAAGGAGTTATGTTTGGACTAGGCTTTCACAGCAATGGCAGCAGGGGGGAAACCCATATTGACTCAAGGAGTCAGAGAAAGCTCACTCATTAGCATTAGCCGGCATCTTTCGCAGGCTAAAGATCCTTTAAATATTTACAGCAATAACAGCAGCAGGGGGAAACCAAATAGCTTTGTTTGCCATTGATTTAAGGAGTCAGAGAAAGCTCATTCATTAACAGGCATCGCTCGCTGGCTAAAGATCCTTTAAATATTAGCTACGTGAAAGGAATAAAGATTTGCTTGACACTAACTCTGTCCTGTCCCGGATTTTCAGTTGTTATTTCAGCTGCCAATTTCTATTTGCCATTCCATTCGCCCAGCCCCAAAAGCCAGGTCCACAGCCAAAGCCACAGCCACTAATCTCGACAATCGTCCGAAATCGACATGTAAGGCCCTTAAAATGCATGTATTCTTCTTTGGGTTGGGCTGCTCCCAAAATAAAAACAAAAAACAAACAGTGGGCGTGGCAGTGGCAGCCCCAGAAGCCTGTTAACCAGACCACCGAGAGCTCCAGCTTCAGTTTCAGTCCAGGAACCAGAACCGAACAGGGGTTTCGTTTTCGGCAATTATCAAGATGATGTTTGCCAGTTGTTGTCTGCGACATTCGTTAGATGCTTCAGTTCGGGCCTCGACTTGGACCGATCCCGATCCCCTTGCGTAGGATTAACCAGAGAGAGAGAGAGAAAGAGAGGCTTGGCTTGGTCTTGGCGTGGGTGTGTGCCATGTCCCTATTGCTATCCCTATGCCAATCCCGGGCCCTAAATCTGTTGGTCATTAGTGGGCAATCGTTAGACTTTTAAATGCCCACCACGTTCTCTAGGTCTGTGCTCTGTTTTGTTACGAATATCGTACCAATTAAGTGGGGGAAACACACGCCGACAGAGTGTCGAGCATCTGTACACAGAGCTTTAATCACGTTTCAAACGATAATATCCCGTAGGTCCTGTAGAGTATACTTCGATCTGGTGGAATTTTTATTTGGAAAATGTTCTCTATGCTGATATTTATTTGCTAAAAATATTTCTTAAGTCTCCTTTACAAATTCCTATATTTTTTGTACTTAAGTGTGCAATCAACTTTAGCTCTATGAATTATTATAACACTTAAATACTTATAATTATCTGAGAAATTAAGTTTTTGTATTTTACCAAAAAGTAAAAAAAAACAAGTTCGACATACCATAAAATATAAATATTTTAACGGGATCTTTTATTTGCATGTTATTTGCACGATTTAATGATATTATGATAGCCATATCAAGAGATTAAACTAACTAATCACAGAAATAAAATGCCTTAAAGTATATATGCCTTAATTCAAGAATCCTACGGCTTGCGGTATCTCAAAGTCGACTCGAATCGCCCCTCTCTGTTTGTGGCCTCAGCTTCCAGATACATCATCTCCAACAGCTGCGATTTACGTGGGCTTTTGTGGGATGCTGCTGCTGCAGCTTCTCGGTTGGCCAGTTTTCGCATGTACAACCAATTAGCCGATTGGCGCAGAATGAGATCGAGAGCGCAGAGCACACGCAGCGGCCAAAGCAGCATCGATTCATAAATCAACAGAAAATTATAAAACAATCGGAATGCCGGTTGCCAATAAACGTTAATTGCGCGTACAGGACAATGTGATGAGATGGCCACGGTCGTTGCTCGTTGGTCGCTGCTCGTTGGTCGTGGATATGGGATATCGATATGGATATGGATGCTGCGACACCGCGGCTACAGATTGGACATGGACAGAGCACCACCGCCGGCCAGGAGGACAGAGCAGCACATCAGCAGCAAAACATCAGCAAATGCAAATTGCTGAGGAGCAGTGCCGAGCGTGTTGCGCCAATTTGCTTGGCCTGCCAACGTCTGTCAACGTCTCGCGGTCTGAGCCCTTCTTGGTTAGAGTGGCTGCTTGGCTGCTTGGCTCCTTGGCTGGTCCTTGCTTGTCTTCCACTGGCAATTACATGCAGCTCACGTCCTGTCAAAGTTGAAAGATGACAAATCAACTTGACAGCCGCGCCAATTTGCATGGCCACATGGACATTGGCCCGGTCATGGCCATGGCAAGTGAGATGATGCTGATGATGATTATGCATACGCCGTGTGGCCAAGAGATTGGGAGATTGTTAGCTTGACGCCCGGCATTGTGTAATAATTGGCAGTTCTTGGAAAGCTCGATTTTGAAGCCGATTAATTGGTTTTCCTGCTGCTGAGCCAGTTGCAGTTGCAGTTACCGAATGCGAATGGGAATGCCAATGGCCTCTCTTGACGGAATACCAGCTGGCATCTATAACCATTGGCAAGTGGAATTAGCATATTAATTTACGGCACCGCCAATTGCATTCATTTCATTTCCAATTCTTTCGCCGCTGCAATTTCAATTGACGAACGTCCCATTAGCGTAAAGTTTTATAGCGCTCGTAGTATAAATGCGAATTGAAATGGGCCTCAGAGAGAAGGATAGGATAGGAGACCCAGACCCAGCTTCCGTCATGTTAATGGCAGTAAGCCAGCTCCTGGCAGCAGCCCAGCGGGAGACTCATCTCCCGGCGCCGTCAGATTTTCGAATCGTTTTCGCGCATAGTGCCAGTAGCTGGTAATGAAGAGGCAATGGAGTAACAAAACCGATCTCGAACTATAGCTCAGCGGAAACACCTGACTGTGGGCCATGCAAATTGGCTGCCCATCAGTTTAGTAGATCATTGCCGGCGAGGAATTCAGGGCGCACTTGTAACTTCACTTCGTTATAAGTTACTGCCGGGCAGACCTGGGACGAGTGTCGTGTGGGCCGTTCTGTTCTTGAACTTTTTGCTCCTTTTTTTTGCTGGCCTGTTTGTTCACACGACTTTCATGTTAGCAAGTCGTTGTGCTAACAGTAAAAATCAATAAGTACCTGGCTTAGGCTTATTATGAGCCAAGAGCAGGCCAACAGTGGACTAAATAACTTGGCTCACAGAACATGCAGCAATCATCGTCGAGCGACGTTCGCTGTTCACCCCCTCCTTCTAACTAACAAGCCATTAGGCATTAATTTTAGCCATATGCACTGGACCATACCAGCACTCCAGGGACTGCGACTGCAACTCTGCAAATATGTCGCACTCGAAGGAGATCCAGAGCTACATCCACAGAGAGCAGAATCTCTCCCAGCAACCGCAAGAGTCAGGCACGACAAAAAGGCAAAAAATAAATTAATGACATAACTTGGACGTAACACACGACTTGGATGGGAATCAAGTTTATGAGTGGCCCCCCTGATGGAGCAGCAGCAGGGGAGCTGGAGCTGGAGCAGGCAGTGGGCAGTGGGAGTGGTATACCCTAAGCAGTGGTATAAAATGCACTAATTTCGCTATGTAATACGAATAACATGCTCGTGCCCCCTCATATTTGCCTGACCTTTGGCCCCCCACCTTTCACCAGCATCGGGAGCCGGCAGGAAGATTAGATATTCCACAGAGAAAAATATTTAAGCTAGTGAAACATCATAAAGGAAGTTGTGGAAATCAGCCTCAAACTGAAATAAAAGGTTTGGCATTAGAAATAATTTTAACTAAGTCGCAAGAATTATTTTATTATGTATTATCAGGGATTAATATATTAAATATAATATTTCTTATCCTTCCATATCAAAAGAGGACAAGTAAAAGGCATTTAAAATCCTTGAGTTCTTGTAGGAAATAAATTTCACAAATGGTAATCCTGTTTTCTTAAGAATCCCTATTAATATTGATTTTCCTCCAGTGCCCTGGCATAAGTATCGGCCGATCAACCTTTTTTCGGGGTTAAGTGCGCATTACAAACAATTTTGTAATGCCCAGTTAGGCAACAGAGCTGAAATTTGTTTTCAAATTATTTAAGTCGAGCACGGATGCGCGGATGGTGGCCGTCGGGCGGATGCAATACGATTGCAATTTAAGTAAATTAAAGCAACATAATGCAAGACGTGTGGGTGGTTCGGGGTCACAGCAGCGAGTCCAATCCGTCGTCGTCTCTGAAGGTTTTGAACTTATTCCGAAAATTGCTCAAATTGAGCTGTACCGAAGATTCCACCGAAGAAGCCGCCGCCTCCTGCTGACAACCTGGGAAATCTCTTGAAATAATAAATAAGAAAATTCGTGGGCGGGCCTCTGAGAAAGCTCAAAATCTGGCCGATCTGCTAAGAGTGCGTGATTATACGAATGGATAGCAATAGTAGGCTTTTGTCACACAAATCAAGACTGTCTCCCAAGAATTTGACATCGTGTTGTGATCGACTGACAGGTGGAGAAAACGCGCTTCTGTGGAAGCCATTGGACTGGGGAATGGACAATGTAAAAGTGAGAGGGAATGCTGATAAGCAGCACTGGACACAAAGCCCCAAGAAAGTTGCCTATGAATCGGATGAGATGAGGTGACAGCTCCCTTAAGACGGAGGAGAGGGGGGAGAGGTGCATATTCAATCGACCTAAAAGACTCTGTTTAACCCTCGCGTGCCGCCGTCCTCGTTTGTCAGGCACTTGTCAGTCGAGGCCTGTGCCCTCTTTAGGGACAGCTCGGACATGACACGTGAATACATACAAATGGACGTTCACTTCGGGCTCCGCGAAATGAGCTCTTAATTAAGCATCCGTGTCAGTTGTTTCTCTGCATCTCTGGCATCCTTGAGCTCCGGTACTGGTCAAACAAAAAATAAAAAATTAAAAAGAAAATACATACCAAGGCGACATGCAAGTTTGTGGCCTAAGTCTTTCGTTTTTGGTGGGCCAAGTGCAAGTGGGTCATGCGGCTATGTATGTATGTAGCATAGCTCTTCTGTCGGCCGGCTGTTCGATTTTCTTGTAAAACTGGCGCCTGACCAGAGTCGGCAATGGCCATGCATAAATAAATATCATACGTGGATCGGGCCAAACGACGGGCATCTGGTTATGAGGGAATAAGAAAAACGCAAACGCAAATACAAATACAAATAGAAATAAATAAAATAAATTTCGCCTGCAGCCTGTTTGTTGTTAGCGGGTTTGTTTGCCTTGCTCTGCCAGTCGAGCAATTTACAATTCGCACACATGCTGTGCATTCTGCCGCGGTCTCAGGCTCAGGCTTCAAGCTTAGCTTCAGTCTCAGCCCGTTGCCATTGCCTTTGCCGCTCTAGCTGCTTCTGCTGCAATTGCTGTTGTTATTGCCATTGCAGTTGTTTGGCAACGAAACCGAAAATAAATGCACGTTAAGAGGAGAAGTCCTGTCATCGGTCAACTGGCCGCAGTTGTTTGATATACCAGCAGCAGCAGATCGGCAATGATTATACCTCTTGCTCGAGCAGTACAAAGGGTATGCTTGATTCGGGATTAATTAAAAAATTAATTAGTATAGAAAAGTAATTAAAGTAATCTTTCAATATAAAAAAAACTGCTATACAAGTAATAAAGATTATTTTGTTGTATTGAAAAACAATGCTCCAATCAAGGCTCGGCTATAAACAAATTAATCTTAGCTTGGAATAACTTTTTCAGGTGTTAAATAAATTTTCCAACAAGCTACGCATTAAAATATATAAACCATTAAAACTGAGCTAACCGAAACTGAGCCATTAAAAAAGTCTTAAAAGTATTGTGATGAGTTAACTTCTTTAATGACATACTAATCAAGAATTTATGGGGTTAAATATATTTTTATATTTATTTATATTTCCATGATAACTAGCATTTGGTATGTTTAATTATTTTCTATTGTTTATTTAAAATACTTGTTTGCTAGTTTATAGTACCATCCGTAGGGTATCCTCTCAATCATCAAGCTTGCTTAGCAGAGGCTTCCCACCTTGTTTTTACTTTCAAAGTACACTAAGAGCGGAGTTCAGCTTTGGCCATTTTATGGCTGCAATTTCACGGGCAAGACCGAGCATCATCAGGCATCATTAAGGTCAGTTCGTGGCTGGGATTTGCGTAAGGTTTGGCAAGTGAAATGAAATGAAACGATGGACCACTGCGATGTATGACAATTTTTGGTCAATGATCATAGCTGACCCCGGAGATTTCGCTAATTTGAAAACGAAAGCTGAAATGAGATATTTTCTTTACTATTTCGGCAGGCACCTCTTACTTTTTATACATTTTTCTATGCAAATTGCCCACGACTCGCCACGAAAAGAAGGCCATTAAAGGTGTTGTTCTTATGCTTTTCTCTTTTTTTTGTGTTCTAAGTGTTCTTTCCACGCACTGCTCGTTTCATTCTTTTAATGAGCGTCTTAATAATAAAACTCCAAAAACAACCTGTTTCAAGGTTGTTTTGGGGCTCGCGTTGGTGTGACACTTTCCATTTTTATATGGGTGTTAATAGCGAAAGCAGTTAACGCTCTATTCTTAGGCATCTCTGTTGGGCTTTGTTAGAAAAACACCCACCGATCATCTATAGCTGCTACCGGATGATCCTTTCACTTTTTTACGCCTAACTGTTAAAGATCGAATGGCCTGAAGAAGCCATAAAACAAACATAAACATCAATCAGGCAGCAATAAAACAAAGGCTTGTCTCCCTATCGTACCTATGTTTGATTTCGTTTATCATGTTAATTTCGGGCCAAAGAACCCGCCACTCCAGCGGCACTGACTGCTACCTGAGTGGAGTCACGGCGGTGGAGGCGCTGCCTCTCCAGGTGAGTGGAGGCGGTGCCTGGTGGGCGTTGAATCCAGCTCTCAACGTCGTACAAATTAATCAACACGTAAACGAGACGCTTTGGGGCCAGATCAGAGCGCAGACCTTTTGTCCCAGTTCGAGGAGCACGCCCGCTCACATATGGGGAATTTTATGGGGGGATGGGGCGAAGACGGGATGGCCTTCTAATGGGCTTTTTATTGGGTCACCAGGCGACGCAATTCACACAAAAGGCAAAGGCACCTAGGGAAGAGGAGTGGGCAGTGGGGGCAGGAGCTTCCATCGGACAGACACCTGCCAGGGACCCACATTTCATTAATTGCCTTTTAGCCCGGAGTCGTGAGCGAACCAAAATGGTGCCTGCCCCCGAGATGGAAACGGAGTCGAGCCGAGCCGAGCCGAGAGGGAAAGTTTAAAGTGCAAGCCGTCAGAGTCAAGGAGCCCCAGATCAAAGTGGCCAAAACCTGGCGAGCCGCCTAAATTGGATATTGAGTTTACGGACCCGAAACGAAGATGATGGAATCCTAACAGGTGTCTCTGGCGAATATTACTTAATTGATTTATAAGTTTTATCGAACATTTATGCGTCTTTGAGTTGGAATTCTTCTCCAGAGAATCCATCAGTGGATTCTGGGGCAACTGATCTACGCTTTCGCAGAACTGTCAGCATTGCAGTTGTCTCCGTTTACAGATCAATACGGCGACAGAAATGGTCTAATGAGTAAATTAATTGCTGCCGGCCATGATCTGGTCCAGGCTTTATTCGATCTTAACACTAATTCGCAATAAAGACTCAATTAATCAGTGAAGAAAAGCGCCTCCCAACTTGACCCCACAGCCACGGCAACAATCGCGGTTTAATTGGTGATTGATCTCGCTGGAAGGGCTAAAGAGATGCAATGGAAGTGCAATTTAGTTTGCATGTCTTGGCAGTCGAGGTTGAGTATGTCCTGTCTGGCAAGAAGGACTCTGGGAGCTTAAATTAAATAAACAAGAAGGCTTACCAAAGTTTGTATACCTTTACAGACTTAAATTAAAATATTAAAATCGAAATTCTGGAATAATAAAAATTTATAATTAATAATATTTTAAGCATTTCAAATCTATAATAATATTTTTAATTTGATTAAAATGAAAATATGTATTGATCGATTCTTAATCATAAAATTAAAGTTGTTCACTTCATAACAAACAAATAAACAAATGGAGAAACAAGCTGGGAGATGAGCTGTGCCAGATTAGATGAGCTGGTGGATGCTGGTTTCACCTCCACCTCCTAGCTTCCAGCTCTCACTTTTCCCAATTAATGAAAGACACTCGAATACCCTACCAAAGCAGACAGGGAGAGGGTATCAGTAGAGCTGTGAGAGGGAAGTGTGAAACTGTCGGTGCAAAACTGCAACTAAATTAAGACATTTACGACCTGGCCAGATGCGAATCAATAATGAAATGGCCATGCAAAATTCTAAACACAACAGCGTCAAAAGCCGCCACGGGGAACGTCGCAACGGTAAATGAATCTCGGGAGGAGGAGGAGCAGGCGGAGGAGGAGGACTTCATGACTGCAGATACCCGACTCCAGATTAGAATGAATCATTTCCAGGCATCCTAATTGAGTTGTGGCCGCGCTGGCAGGCCGAAATATTAGCAGACGCCTTGTCGATGTCCAAGCCCCAGTCTAAGTCTCAGTCTGGCTCTGAGGCGATGTCTGTTCCCCGGTCTGAGGTGTGAGACTATTTAGCCGGGCCAACTAACCAAACCGGGGCCAAACTGCACCGATTAGTCGCAGACTGGGACAAGGAAGTGGCCAGGGCCCAGACGAAGGGCCATTTATCATGGGCTGCTCGTGTCTCGTCTCCGTGGCCAAATTAACCGTTCCCTGACTGACTGACTGACTTAGAGACTGACTTGGGGACTAAGTGAGTGGCTAACGGGATGAGCTCGGGGAATGCCCAGTGGCTCCCGCCACCCGCTTTAATTGCTTCATCGAGAGGTGTTCTTAAATGCCCCACTCTCAAACTTTAAATCTTCTGCAAAGAATGTAGTTCTCTGGGTCAATGCGAGCACCTTAACCAATCAAAAGCACCTTGGGTGAGGCACGCAGTCGATGAATTCCCTCGATTCTGTCCGCTTTCTCACAATAATTCACCAATACGGCACGCATTCGCAAGAATATGTATCTTTATGGCCTGCGAACTGAACCGAAGCCAAATGAATTCGATCAGCGAGTGACAGGAACCGAAGGTGATCTCCAACCTAAGCCCAAGGGTGGACAGGTCCTGGTCCTGGCTGGCTCTGTGAGAACTCTTACTCGAGCTGAACCTCACGTTCGCTGTGCAAAGGGTTCCATAAAACACAATGGAGCATCGCCCGTCCGAGTTCTATTGTTCTATCGTGGCTTGCAAATTTTCGGCAGCTTTAATGTTTATTCATGAATTCCAACATGAAGCGGCAGTGCCACGAGGAAGAGACCAGCTCTCGGGCCTGCCCATGCGAAAACATAAATCAAATTGGCCGCAAACGTTCAGGCCAAGTTAAGGCAGCCACTGCAGCACGCAGACATGGCCAACTGATTGAGCTGTCGCGTATTTGGGTGAGGTGAGATCGCCCAGTGTCTAAATGGCCATAGAATGCCAGGGATCGGGGCTGAGGACGCCGTATTCCTATATCTGGCTCCGAATTTCGTGTCTCGGCTGCTTAGGGAAATCTGCTCTTCGGAGAAAACGAAAATTTCCATACAGCCCGTACTCTTATATGGCTCCAGATCTCTGACTTTTGTGTCATATCAAATGGTCAATGGTAAATGGTAAATGGCAATCTGAAAACGCTGAAATGCGAAAATGCTAAAATGACTTGCTGCCCCAGGCCCGCCCACAGTTAGCACAGATCCATTCTGAGTGAGCCAGCGCAAGTGGGTCAACTGCATCGGGCTAACGGAAGTCGATTATCAGTTTTATTCTAACTCATATAAATGCACACAGGTGCGTACTCAGATACCGTATTACCGCCAGCAGGTCGAGGAGAAGACAGGAGAGGATTATGGGAATAATACTTGAATTTCCCAAAGCAGAAACTCGATTTAATCCGCTCTAGCTGCCGACTGCGCCGGCGAATGATCTTCATTTCGGCTTGGCGCTCCAGATTTCGATTAGGATCAGAGGGGCACTCTCCTGGCCGATGGCGGATTTGGGAATGATTTCCATGTAAGGATTGTGAGGGCAGGAGGCGGGATTGGGAAGCCAGTCGAGGCTCTGGGATCGGAGTGGGGCGGAGTGCACTGCACTTATTCTATTACAAATTTTATTACACTTAAGTGCGGGAATCGAGCCGAAATGTGTGCCATGGTGCGGCGGACTAGTTGAGCCGTGCCTAATCCTCCGACGGGCGGGCTCTCTTTGAAGATCGGCTCCCCAAATTGCGCCCACTGATGTAATGTTTGCTCGATCTGGTCACGTTGCACGTAACCGCAGCGCGGCTTTTATTTAACGTGCGGTAATTGCATTAATAAAGAGAGCCCAAATCCCAAATTATATTGTACAAATTGAGCTGCGTACAATGAAAGCGAAATTGTTTGATTTCCAGCCGAACGGCGAACAGCAAGCACCGATTCCTGATGCCGATGCCACGAACGAAATCAATCAGCCGCCAGACAGAAGACGAAATACGAAATACGAAAGACTCAAGGCACGAACTTGTCAAAGGCATTTCCTGAAACCGAGATAAAGGTGCTTGGATTTTTTCCCAGATGTGTTGGACAGCCAAGATTACGACATCTGCGAGTGGAAACTAATAATAAAAATCCGAAACAAGTGCCCCTAGAGCCAGCCTTTGTGATGTCTCAGATTTTCCCTTGCATTATCGGTTTATGGCTTCTAACCGTATTTCGAAATAACTGCCTGACTATCAGCATTTAACACTTCCATTTCCTTAAAGCCACAGAATGCACTACCATATTCTTGATCTCCTTTGCCGGCAGACATGATTTACGACTCTGGTACAATAGAGCCAGCTTTAGCCGGGAACCTCCCTCCCACAGATTAATTTCGAATCCATAACCATCTGGCCAGATGCGAGAGCAGCAGCTCTGTGTGCTTTGAGCTCTGCGAGTACCCAACTGGTTGCACCTGTTCCACTTGGCCGCGGGTCGTGTGCTCGAGAATATTTTCATGTTCAGCGGAGCATTTTGTTTTTACGACAACATCGAAGAGTCGTCAGAACAAACTGAACGGAGCAGAATATAGCAGAGCAGTCCAGAGCAGTCCAGAGCAGGGCAGGGAAGTGCAGGGCTGGTCCAGGACAGGCTTGCAGGCGGCGGATGCCGCTCTCCAGGCTCCAGAGCCGGGATGTCGACCTGGACCTTGGCACTGGACGGTTCTCCTGTCATGTGGAACTGCCGGCATAATAATCGTAAAATGCCAGCAGCGCTTTTCGGTGGCTGCAGTTGCCCCGTTGTGCTCTTAATGTTGGCATTTATATTCCAAAGAGTTCTTAATGCGATTAGAGCAATTAATTGCCCGTCGCCGAAGAGCGCTCTCTTGCAGATTTCAGTTGGCGGAAGTGGCCATGTCGTGAGCCTAACGGTCGTCCAGGCTATCGAATGCCTCTGCCCATTAATAATCCCAGTCACTCCGAGATGTTGAGAGGAATGCTGCGGGTTTGAGTCCAGCCCAAAACCCAAACTCAAGCCGAAACGAACTGAAATGAACACTAAACTGAAAGTGAGAGTCGCCTGGGGCTGGGGAATTCGTATATCGATTTGAATCGATGGTGCGTGGCTGCAAACAAACCGTGATTTATGCCAACTCGTTGGGAAAATCATGTGAAAATTTGCCGAACCTGCCGCAGCTCCTCCCACTTCACTTTCGTGTGGGAAAGTGCAATCAGCCCTGGAAGCTGGGGCTGATGGATTCACGGCTCTGTGCAATTACCGCCGCTTAGCATAAATCGCGCGACCCTACCCGGTCTGACCCACATTAGTCCGCGGCAGAATACCGAACACAGCGCCCAGAGCTAGAGCGGAAATTAACTGAGCTCGAATCTGGTGAATTCGATGGATTACAGGTCGAGGAAAAAGGTTGGTTTTTAAAGGTTTAAGATAAAAGATAGAGCCAAGAGGCTGAATTATATATTAGTTTGTTTGAACGTCTAAAAATATTATTTAAATATAATATTATTTGAAATTTATAGGTTCTTTTATCTACTATTATATTAGGTACTATTTATGATTTATTTCTAAGGGCGTATTTTAGTATTCGTATTTTCCAGTGTACGCAATAGAAGCCGCGGCGCACGCGCCACCAGCTCGCTTCATAACTCACCGCCGCAGTGGCGGGCTCGACTTTGTTACATATTATTTATTGTACCGGCCCCGCTCCACCAGCACCAGCTCTGGCACCAGCTCCGGCTCCTACTCCTGCTCCATCTCATGCTCCTGCTGCATCCGACTCCAGCGGAACCCGTGGGCGTTTAACGGCATCTGGTTGCTTGCATATTTGCCGGCAAGTCAAAAAAAATTCGTGTGTTCGCCTGGCGAGCGCTTAATGGGTGTGGGTGTCTGACTCGGAGTTGGGGGAGTTTCCTTGTCTGCGGATTACGGGAACGGACCATATCGGTGGCAATAAAATTATGTAAAGAGAATTTCCTTTTAGTTTTTTTTCTTTTCGGCGGCCAACAAGTGTCGATATGAATGAGGTAAAATGTGGGCGAGACACAGAACAAGTAAATGCAATTTGAGGCCAGGGAGGAGCTTAGAGCTAGAAATCTCAGCTATTAACCTTATAGGTTTACCCATAATTAAACAAAAAATGTGTATACATAATAAAGCCATAAATTAATAGCAGCTTAGAGCCGTTTAAAATTGAAAATAGATCTCCTATTTAAACGAGACTTTCGTCTCACTTTCATCGACTCGAGTGTGACACAAGTTCCCAAGAGACCCTAGAAACTTAGCCATAAGTAAGCTTCACAAAATCGGCTTATGTGCTGTTTTTTACGGGACCAAGCATACATAAGTACAAGTGGTGAAGGTCAGAAGAACAAGTGTGACAAATAGTGCTCATAACAAGGTAAAGAGTCACCTAGAACCTGACACTTGGAAGGGGGGGATCTGGTTTTAACAGTTCCAGAAAAACCGAAAGTTTGTAATTGAAAGTTCCGAAAGAAAGTTGACGGGCCTGGGACCTCCGGAGAAGGGGCATTCAAATTAGAAAAGCGTGTTTGATCAACACAAATCTTCGAGGGCTGCCTAAGCCCGGCCCGATGAAAGAAAGAACCCAGTCAGTCGGTCACACAGTAGCACACTTTGCATACCCCGGAGAGATAAGGGGGGCCAAAGCCTCTGAAAAGCTAAAAGGTTTGTTTTGTCCATTAAACCTAACGGTTATGAACATGAATGGGCTGCGTGTTAAATTTATTCATTTATGGATTCTTATCCGCTCGGTGAGTGGCCGTCGACTTTCCGAAAACTCTTTTTCTGAACTGATTAGGCAAATTATCAAATTAGCTGGCCAGCAGTCATCGCTTTTGGGTTTGTTTGCTTTCTGGCATTACTTAATTGGACTCATAATTACGGTGCTTGGTCCTCATTAGGCGGCTGAAATTAAATTGTCTTTGTGCGAAAAGTTTCTTCTGAAATTTACTTGGAATAGAATAAAATTCCCCTTGCCATCAGTCAGCCGTTGACCTGCGGCAATCGATCTTCAATTAAGCAGCATTTCAAGCTCTCTAAACGGCTTTTAATCGCATTTTTCCCACCCTCTTCAGCATGGCCAGCTTTCTCTGGCGCTTTTCATCCTGTCAGAAACATAATCCTGTCAATATCATTTGCCGCAAAACGTGTACCCGCTCCACTGAATCGTTCGCTCTGCAGATGTTTGTTGAACCCGTCTGAATGCCAGATGAATAACGATGGCAGATTAAGTGCCAAATGGCTTTCTGATGAGTGTGAATAAAGAATTGAGGAGTTCGCACACCGATTTACGACACAAGTTTCGCAAATTCTCATAATAAGATTAGGAGGGCTTTTTGTTTTTCAAGGGTTGAGGGATTTGTCACACCCAAAAATAATCTTTTTGGTCGCTTCTAGAAACTTTCTTTGGCGGCATATCGAATGGCGGCCAGAAATAGAAATAGAAATGGCAATAGAATAGGCCATGACCTTTTGTTATCAATGGGCTTTTTGGTAATTACAAAGCGGTTACGGTTTCGGGCGAATCACAATGCAAATTGTCTGGCCTGACCCAAATACGCAGAGCCAGGAGCTGGGCCAGCCAAGAATGGAGCTGCTGCTGTAGCCGCTCTCAGAGTTCAATTTAATCATCGACTGGCTAAGGAAGCCAGCTTAGTTAACTAACTGGCACAGCACAGGAGTAGGAGTAGGAGTAGGAGTCGGAGTAGGAGACCGTATGTAGGTAAACAAGCCGGAGCCATTTGCTCAATAACTCATTTAATAGCGACATGGACGGCGGACCCAGTAATGAACAAATAAAAACCGAAATCTGCCGTTCGCATGGAGGAAGCCTCATCGAACTCATCGCCGTTCGAACAATGCCAAAGGAGGCCCAAGAACTAGCGGAATCGCTGGATTCCCCACACATACTCACACATGGAACCAGGTCCAAAGTATCTCTGACCAATTGACCGCAAAAAAAAAACGGCAAACATTGGCAAAACCCACAGCAAACAATGCTGGGCAAAAGCGAAAAGGATGTCAGTCATAAGCCAAGATACATGGCCTCCTGTTGCCCATCTGCCCGGCTCCAGCTTCAGCTTCAGTTTCAGCTCTAAGTCCCTGCTTCCAGCTCATACTCCTGCTCCTGGTGTAGTGGGAGTCGGTAATGGTTAATGTGATATGGCCAAGATACTGGCCCGAGGCATAAATCACTGTGCAGGTTGTGCCTGGCCAGCAGAGACTTATGATCGGAACAGAAACCAAACCGCATTCAGTCGAAATGAATATGTTTTGCCTGCGAACCAAAGCTATTTCCCAGCAAAATCGGCCAGGGAAATTGATTATGTCGATTTACATATGAGCACAAGTCAATTGAGTTATGATCCAGCGACTGCTTGGAGCTGGGTACTCCTGGTTCTGGCTCGGGTTCTGTGGGACACATGGGACAGCCGGGCTGCCGGGCGAGTGTCCCAGTTGCCCTTAACCCAGATAGCTCCTAAATGGGTTACAGAATCGCATTTATGACAAGCTTCCCGGGTTTCGTGTTTGGCAGCCAAAAAAATAAGTCAGGCTTTGGCCAGCTCGTGCTGCAAATGATGTTGTTCCCTTTTCGGTAACCCAAGCAGTCCCTACTGTTCGTTCTTTCAGCCTTTGGGTTTCGGCTAAGTTCTCGTTTCGCGGCTGCATTCGCGACTTGCATAAATTTCAACCGAAATTTTATCGAAAGTGTGCATCTTACGCCCGCTGCAAATGGTTAGGAGGAGTTCCCGCCGCTCCACCGAATCCCTCCCGCTTCCCGCTAGTCCCGAGCTGGCTGGGATTGGGTTCGCTGATTCCTCGTGGCATGGCTTTTGCATGTCTATTTAAATCTTAACATGCCGCTGACAAAATGCTCAGCAATGAAGACAACAGCGGAGAAAAAAAGAATGCGCAGAATTAGAAACCACAATAAAAAGCAACGGGAAGACGTCTGGCCTGGAAATTGTGCCAGTAGTGTAGACATGGCCACATTTAACAGGAGCAGCAGGATCAAGTCTTGTTGCCTGTACCTCAAACCACCTCCTCGATCCCCTGCCCTCGTCACAGATCCTCTGTAGGTTGTTTGCCCGGCTGTTTAGGCGATGTCAGCGCTGATAGGCGACGCTGGCTGGGATCGGGTCATGCCGCAGATGGAGATGCAGATGGACCGGGAGGCGGCTCCCCCCGGTGGCTCAAAGTTCATGACATTCTCCTCTTTTGTCTCCGTCCCGAAATGTGGTTAATTCTGCTTGTACATATGATGCGCTGTTCTCGTGGGGAAGATGCGAGATTAAGAAATTTGTGAATTCTGATTGTGTGAATCTCCCAGCCAGCGTCCATTAATCTCGGCGCCAACCTTTCGTTTATTTAATTATAGAAAGAAAGGTCTTTCATAATGCCATTCCAATTTATGGGAGGGGGCGTGTCAGCCTCTCGTTCCCTTAATTCCGATTCCCAGTGACCTGGATACCATAAATCATCTTGCGTTCGCGCTAATTGATTCGCGCGAAAGAGGAAAGCAAGAGTTCTTCTCCTCGATCGGATTGTGGGTCAAAGCAATCCCCGGCTTGTCACTTCTGAGGCCATCACAGATTCGTCGAGATTTATGGAAATTTGCATAGAGAATGTCATCTGCTATGTGCGTGAGCTGAGACCGAATTGAAGCTGGAACCTGCTGAGAGCCGCGGGTCGAAAGTTGGAGGATAACAAATGAGAATGTTGGGGGTTAATGATGGCTGCTGTTGACTCTTCGGCCACTTGGTTATCCATTATGTTTGGACATCTATTTCTGCGAATCTCGGCAATTATTGGCTATTAGAGGTTTCACTTTTCTCAGATCTCTGGCATTTTCCGACATGGAATTCTTCTCTCTCTCTCCGCTGCGTTTTAATGAACTTTCATTTCCTGTGCCGAACATTTGCAAGTCGCTGGCCGGCTTAGCATCTGAATGAGAATACGAAATCGAGTGTCACCACTCGACCGATATTATGCAGCCTCAGCTCCCTCCCTCTCCCAGTGCAAATCCAATTCCTATTTCGATTCCGAATCCGAATGATGCATGGCCATCGCTCATCTGCCTGTCTCTGCCTCTGTGCCTGGTCAGAATCGTGACGCGAATGCGAAGCGCAGGAATAGCGAAGGAGCCCGTGGAGCAGAGACCTTGAGAGGATGGGATCCAGTCGGATGTGTGTCGATCGCGGGTTTTGATTTAGTTGAAAGCCCCGTCCGCTTGACACTCGACATGAGTGAAATGCCCGCTGCACATTCTACATTCTCCTTTTCGCCAGGCATTATTTCATTAAATCCGACCCGTTTGATTAGAATCACTTTCGAGTTCGCTGGGAAGTGAAACCTCTGCACGACGCACTTTCGATGGCACGTGAGACAACCGGAGTGCACTGGGAACTCTGACTGACCACGGACCTGGTGGCAGAACAATGAAATGACAGGGGAAAGGCTCTCCCAGGGAGCCTCCTCCCCCGCCGAAGGGTCAGCACACATGGGCGGAGAGCGGGAACACTTCGCCACTGAACGAAGCGAAATGAAACGAAATGAAATGAAAATTGCAATAAATTTCACTCTTGCGCGAAGAAGAGCGGCATCTAATCACAGGCAAGGGCAAGCCCCAGCTCCCAACTCCCAACTAGAAACTGAAACTGCAACTGCAACTGCAGATGCCACTGCAACTGGTTGCCGAAATGCAACGTGAGCCACATGCAACATGTGGCACTCAGCGTGCCAAGTGGGGAATCGGAGGAGCTGAAACAGAAGTCGCTGGGGCAGGGGAGCAGTCAGAGTGGCAACGGCCTGGGAATTGGGCTAATTGATGTTTAGCTGCACTTTTACCCGAAACGTGGACAGCCTGCTCTCCGGGACATCGATGCATATCCGAAGTGGAGCCAGGCCCGACTCACCAGATGCATATTACATGACTCCGGAGTCCTCTCAGGCGATCGCGATTCCAATTCTTGTCTGCTGATCCAGCTGCATCTTAATTAATCCGAGCATCGCCTGGTTTGGAGCGGGATTTGGACCTAGATACATGGCGAGAGGGGTAAGAGGGACGTGCTTTAATTGAATACAATTAATTATTGACACATTTCGCTAGGAACTCAAGGCTCTGGGCCCCAGATAAGCCGAATCGTGAGCAGAGCGAATTCGGAGGCGGCCGCGATGCATATGGAAATGCACTTTCTACGAACTCTCCTGCAACTCCTTCTTTGCATGCTAAACATGCGGCTTTAAGGCTAACTGCTGTCTTAACCCAATTTGTTGGGGGAGTCATTGGGGCATTCTGCGAGCGAGTTAATTGCTGCGGGAGATTCGCTGCTGATCCCCGCCAGGAATGTCAGCCACCCGAGGCAACGGTACTGGAAGCAATTCCTCTCCAATGGGACATGGGACGACATCTGCTGGTGCTGACAGGTGCCGTGGACATTTCTCAATGCATTCAATTGGAGGAGACACCAAACAGAAGGCGGCGAAGACATGGAGAACCCTGACAAAGTCGCGCAAACATTTCAAACATCTGCTGCCTGTTTGCGTTGAATGGAGGAGACCTGCGATGGAGTAGGAGCAGGGGATCCGCGGAGGAGATGGAGGCCTCCAACGGCTTACTTTTCTCACCCGGCCTGGAGGACTGCAAGATTCGACGCGGAACATGGCCAACAATCGATCGGAATGCTAGTAGCGGGTGTCGCTTGCCAGGGGAGGGAGCTGGGGCCTCCTCAGTGCTCCTCCAGCTGGTGACAAAAGCCCAGCATCAGCTCCTCGAGTTCAGCTTGGCTCAGCTCCAGCGAAACACAAGACAAGTGCCCGCTCCTGACGCCCCCAACGGTGCCATTTGAATATCAACATTTGTCATCGTGTGTCGTGTCGCATTCCGAGCTGCTTCTCTTCCCGGTTGGAAATGTGCCCAAAAGTAAACAAAATCCAATTAAAGTCAAGTGGAACATGGCCAGGGATCAGGAGCAGTCGGAGCAGAGCTGGAGCAGGAGCTGGAGCTTGTCTCTGCCTTTTAATTGAGGAGCTCTCATGTAGCCATGCAAATGTGGGCCAGCCAGAGGCGGGGAAGGAGCTACTTAAAAGGATTGCTGCGGAGTCGCAATGCAACTGCAATTACTTAGCGGATCAGTTTCCAACACTTTCCCTGAGGGAGAGGGATCGGGGATCGGGAATCGGAGAGCATTGCTGTGCCATTAGGCCAGACAAAGGAATGGATTGCTAGTCAGCAATCTCCCGAAGATCAGAGCAGACCAATGAAATTTGGAACGCGTTCGCGAATTGTAATTGAAACGCATTACCGCCAAATGGCAGCCACAGAGTTCGGCTGTTCCTGTGCCTCGGGCTCTAATGGGCGTTGGCCCCAGATCCGCAGAAACCACAAATGCGGAGACAGCGACAACGTAGGCGATGACAGCGCCGGGAAATCGGAGACCAGAGCTACGCACAGAAGCAGGGACGAGGGGGCGCTGGCACATCGACATGGCCGCAGCCGAAAGTAGGTGAAGCTGCCGCTAACGAAGACCAAGATCCACAGGAGGATGGAGCTGAGGAGCGTGATCTGGAGGAGAGCTGCCGGTGGCAGTGGTAGTGGCGTATCAATGGAAGGAAATCCGACATGCGCGACGCATTGGCAGCCAACACAGAAACAAACAAACTCGTCCAGGTCCAGGTCCAGAGTGGGAGGCTCTCGACTCACGCACTCAGCCGCAGGGTCTAGGAGGGGGACACCGGGTGGGGGTCTGGGAGCTGCTCTTTTAGGGACAACAATGCGCGGCTCGATTTGTTTGCGATTTGGTTAAAGCAAATTCACGGCAGCCGGAGGAATGTCGCCTGTCTGAGTAGTCCACATCTCTCTCAGCATCTCTGTAGGTGGTCCAACACCCGTGGGCCAGATGGGAGAAGGAATTAAGTGCCTGATTCCCTGTGCTCATGCCATTCAACTGGTTATCCCCTCCCCTCCAGGTACCTTTCCAATACGAGGTGCGTGCGATTAAGTGAAGCTAATGAGGCTGAGGAGATTACCCATTCCCCTGCTGGCTAACTGGCCATTTGTCATATGCATCTCAGGGCTGGCTAACGGTTCCATTTTGGTGTCGTCTATAAAGCTATGGGAATTTGTGTCATTAGAGGAGGATCCTCCTCCCCTTCCGTCATATTCATGGCTCTGGTCTCGTGCAGGAGGAGTGAACGATCTAACCTTGACAGGAGACAAAAACGTGGACCCATCGGAGATCGATGATCAGCGATCCAGTTGGACCCACGGGAGAGGAAGAGTCATCAAGGCAAGAACCGTTCTCCCGACATAAAACCAGCAGGTTGCCTTGGTCGATAAGAGATCGAGCAATTAGTTGACAAGGAGTGGATGCGATGCCCAAAGGGGGACGCAGGAGCAGTGCGTCTTCGTGATCCTCTGATGGTGACTGTGACGGGCACGACGGCTCCATATCGGTAACAGCTCAGCCTGAAGCAGCGGGTTCCTGGATCGTGATGACCGGCACGTTCGTCACTCTCTCGCCAGCCCAGGTCAGTGCGGATTAGCTCAGTTCGGGAGCAGTTCTCCATGGTCCATGTTCCAAATGCCGTTAAAATTAAACGGCTTCACGGCCACTTCTCCGATTCCCAGCAGCGAGCGACACAGAAACCGAACTCGGAATCAGCATCAGAATTGAATCCACAATTATGAGTTCTCATCTTTGCTTTTATCTTTGCTGGGAAAACTCATCAGCGATGGCCGGCGGACAATTTTCCAGCCAGATACTTTAAAGATGACCCGAATTCTGCATTCTCGTAATTGTCTCAGTGGTGACTCCGTCTCCTCCTGAGCCGCTGATCTCCTGGCCAGCTCCCAAACATATCCATTCCACTAAGCACCGCAAATTCGCCCCAAAAGCGAGAAAGTTCATTATGTCCGGCGATCATTTTCATTTGCGTGGCGTCGGCGGCCGGCAAATTGTCCTGACACCAGCTCCATTCCATCTCTGCTCTCGGTCCGGTTTGGACTTGGCTTGGATGCACTACGAGAGCCACTTGACCATCGTTCAGGTCGGCACTTGCGTGTTTTCCAGATTTCGGTTTCGTGTCGAGGCCGATGGAGAGCTGAGAGGACTGCGGGGAGGGGAGCAAGGGGGAGGATCGAGGCGTTATGTCGACTTTGATATTATAACCGCAATTAGTCGACATGGTCTCGAGTGCTATCTCTGGCATCTGCACTCGCCCCCGCCTCCGTCCTCCACTCGGACATCGCCTCTTTCTCTGATCTGCAGTGAGAGTTTGCCATGCTCCGATTTTCCGCATTTTCCGCACTCTCGAACGGCTCGAGCGGCGAGTCTCGAGTGGCGGGTGATTGGGCAGGAGAAACACTGGACGGGAAACCTCCTCCCTGCAGTGACTCAGCCTTCCATCGCTATGCAGATGCAGACTGGGATAAAGATCGAGATCGGATTGCTCTTGGCGTGCGAGTGGTAAACTTTCGATTGCTCCCAGGCAGGGTTGCGGGTCAAGAGCATGTCCATGAAACGGAACGGGAAACTGACCGCAGGATGGCAATGAACCCTGTCAGGCGGAGATTCGCTCGCATTTCGCAGATCTCTTAATCGATGGGAACTGAAAACGGCTAAAAATAAGCCAGAAACAGAGCGGCCATAATAATTTCCTGTCAATCAGTGCGGCGACTGCGACGAGAGCCGCGCCCCTTCTGGACTACTTCATGGTACATAGTAGATGGTAGATGGTAGCTGTGGCTCCCAGCACGCAATTAATTAGTGGCTGTGTCCACGAGGGGAAGGGGTTCCAGCGGTGGACAGTTCCACGTCGGATCTGCTGGAGCGAGGAGATAGAGTTGGAGAGCCAAGTCCAGCGGAGCTCATCAAGCCACCTACGCTTACGGTACTCGGCCAGCTGCAAATTAATCTCCCTCCCCATCACTCCACTCTTTCAAAGATTCCTCTGGTGTCTCTGGAGCGGAGCAGGGGAAGCACAAACTGAGACTGGGAATCGGGAGCGGAGCAAATTCTGCCCCGAGGTTTGCCACACTTCTGAAGTCATTTTCCAAATGTTTGACAATTTATCATTTCGTTTTATTTGGCCAATTTTTCTGCTCGTCAAGTGCTTGTGGCTCGAGGGAATAGAGGGAAGAAGGGAACTAGGGAGCCAGGTAGCTGCCACAAGTCAATGGCTTGGCCCAGAACTAGGTCAGACTGATGGAGGAGCCGGCGGCCGTCGACTGCCAAAAATGTTAATTAATTCGAATTAAAATGTTGCGAACGCGCTCCGCTGACAGAGCAGAGTCCGGCAAAGGAAGTTGGGTTTGGAATAGGTATAGGAGTTCCCAAACGGAGTGGAGTGGAGCAGATATGCCGAAGAAGGCGTTGGCGTTGGCAGTTTACCGTTGGCTGGACGCCCGCTAGACTCACCTGAGCGGCTGCCAGCTCCTTCGTCCGATTCCGTTTCCATTTCTACTCAACTCTGTTTGGGATGCGGTTTCTGCAGCGGACCAAAGGCCAGGTCAGAATTCTGATATTGAAATTGCTACCTTGGCACGGCGGCAGCGGCACAGAGGGAACTTCTGCCCGAGGCCGTGGTTTGATAACATCAGTTCGAGAGGGAAAGGGATGTGGGGGAGGGCAGCTCCCACTAGAGGAACAAAAGACAACAATTCCATTTGGTAAACGCTCGCCAGAGCACCGAGCGGGAAATGCAACGCCACGGAGCAAACAAGAATGAAAAATAATCTCGAGTTTGGATGTGGAGCTGGAGCTGGCTCTGCGCTTGAGCTTGGCTTGCGTTTGCTTTGGCCAAATGTAACTACAATTTAAATGCTAATCTGGCATCTGTTGGCGGTCGGAGGTTGGCGGACTCGGACGAGGATGGCGGACAATGACTTGGACTGCGACTGTAGCTGGAGAGCTGGAGAGCATGGGCAAACAGCACCGCCCCTATAACCACCCACTCTGGGAGGGAGTGGCTGCGGGAGAGAAGCTAAGTGCGAGCTGGGGGAGGGGCCGTGATTTGCATTTGCTCATTAGCCGCCAAAACAAACCAAAAGAGGAGCCTCTGCCCGCCAAGGTGTTTTATTTATTGTGCAATCTGCTGGCTGACTCCTGACTGACTCCGCTGTCTAATTAGTTTTCACGCCTATAAACTGCCGACTTTATTTGCGGCGGATGCCTGCTCTGGATTCCCAGCGAGATTCGCCACAAAAATGTCTGATCTCGGTTCGTAGGTTCAACGGAACAAAGTACCGCTACGAGTGGCTCTCTCAGGGAAACCGCGACATTGGTGGAAGTTCCAGCGGAGTCGGAATCGGAATCTGAAATGGAGGCAGAAGTGGAAGCAAAATCAAAAGCGAAAGAACATTTGTAAACTGCCAATTATTATGAAATGAGGAGACAGCGACACAGGCACACGAGCTGGCTGAGCGGGGGAGCGGGGGAACGAGACCACAGCGACATTCGAGGAACAGAACTAGATTCTGGTTAGTTAGTCTTCCCTCTGACTCCGCAGAGAGGAGGAGCAGGGCAGCAGAGGTTCCCCGCATGGAGAACAGAAAGCGCGTCACGCCGAATCCCGAAATTCGCTGGCGATGGCTCGTTACCATTCCGAGGGTTTCGGGTTTGGGCTTTGGCTTGGGCTAGGGTTCCAACTTGGACTTCAGTTAGGGTTCAACGGAGCGCCAGCTACAGTCCACTCCAGTGGATGTCTTCTTCCTCCGCTCCCCCATCGCAGTTCCTAGTTCCTCTTCTACTTCTATTTTTTCGGCTCGCGTGCTGCCAAACCGCCAATTACCGAACATCAAAAAGCAGTTTCCCCTCTCCAGCTCCCTATTTCTCTGGCCAAGTGGAAGACCAAGTCTGCCCAATAATTTGCTCTCTGGTTTGTGTGTGGCTTTGTTTATAGTTTTGTCAGACTCCGCTAACCCTTTCCCCTGTCCCTGTCCACAGTGGACACCCAAAAAGGTGTTCGAAATCCCAAGAATCCGTTGCCGAATCACGCAATGAGAAATGGGAAATAGAAAAGGGAGAGAGGGAGTCTCAGAACAAATGGAAATGCAAATGGGAAATGGCGACTGCTCGGCGAGATTTTCGTGGCTCACGCTTCGATACAGTTCGGGGCTGGTGCCACGCCCCCCTGTGGCTGAATCCCCTGCTCCCAGTTCCGTTCTGGGCCGAAATTAATTTAATTATATCGGGCATAATAAATAAAGTGAGTTATCCAACGCGGTCTGCCCTCGGGTCCGTTTTGACATTTTAATCACGTCCGTCGAGGAGTCGCTGGCCCACTTAGTCTCCGTTGGATGCGAAGTGCGAGATGTGCTCCGGAATTCCCCTGAATCGTGACTTCTGAGTTCGCAGAGGGGAGAGCAGCCAGCCGGAGGAGGTGTTATCCAATATGCTGATTGCGGAAGAGAAACGATCTGTTCTCCCGCAGTTTAAGCATACCATTATCGATCAGAATATTACGAGACATCAACACAGCCATTAGCAGTGGCGATGATCCCCCTCCTCGACTTGATTGGTAACCCACTGATCCATAAAAACATCGATTGCTTCTACTTAATAAAGATCGTTGCATTTGCATCTCGCCATCTCTTCCTTTGTCCTTTATATTCTCCTCTTGTCTCTGTTTGATCGGCCCGCAGTTCCTGCGGCTTCTGCGTGGGCTTCCAGCTCGCAGCCTCCGTCGTCCAGCTTCAATTGTAACGACAATCACGTTCTCCTGCCGCATCATCTCTCATCTGCCGCCGAGATTTGCTTTAGCCGCGAATCTGACGAGAGGTTTGCTCGCTAATGTGCGAAGCCACGTCGAGGATCGCGTGGGTCGAGGTTCTCGAGGAGGGGAAATGGGAAGAAAGCATCTGCAACAAAGTTGCAGCGGAAAATGCTGATTATCTAATCCAGCCGGTTGATTAGGAAATATTTCTGCTCAAAGCCGAACGACTTCTGAGCAGTCCGCTTTTCCAGTTTTCCAATTGTCTCGGATGACGGAGCCGAATTCGGGAGGCGGAAAACTGAAAATACAATTGAAAAGCGCGGAAAGCGCCACAGAGTTAGAATGATAAAGGCAGCGCCAATTTCCCGCTGCAAATTATGGCGCAGAGTGCCAATGAAAAGTTAAGGCATCCTGTTTCCATCACGGCTCGGTCGTCGATCGCCGATCGAATGGGTTCGAGGGATCCACGGGCAGCCGCGAGAGATCCGTTTTACTACCGCCTTGATTTATGCAACATTTTCCGCAATAAAAGTGCCAACGACGTGAAGAATTATTACATCATCACGTAATAGGCCTGCACTGGACTCAGGTGGAACCTCTTACCACAGGGCAGCCTCCGAACGGCGCCACGCCCGCCGCCAAATTGCCCTGCGATGCTTGATCCCCCCGCTGGACACTCCTCCTCCTCACAACACATCATCATAGCAATCCACTCCCTCCTCCGAGGGACCCGTTCTCCCCAGCAGCCTCTCGGGCTGTCATAAATCAGTCGCCTGCCTCGAGTGGCCGCAGAGGCAGCGGCATTAAATACTCGACTCTCCTCCCAAACTGCCGGCTGAGGGCTGAGGGGCAGCAGCAGCCTCGCAACAATGCCGCGTTAAGTGTCGTGTCATCCCCGAAGATCCATCATAGCCGGGCTAGGAGAGTATGCAGCAGAAACATTTGCCTGGCACGTGTCCATCATGGCAAGTGCCAACGGATTCCAGTGAGGGAGTTGCCTCCAAGAGCGGAGATCGGGAGTTCGAAGGTGTTGGCTTGCGAGGAGAGTTCTCCCAGATGTGGTAATAACGCCGCCAAATTGGGGTTCTTCGCGCGGGAGATCGCATCATACCTGTCTGTCCACCTGTACTCCGCGTCCCTTATCTGTGCCCACTCGGCCGCGATGGGGCTCCGAATGGCCCATTGTCCAGAGACACCAAACACGGAAGTGCAGCGTGTGCACTCCCCAAATGCCCATTTAATATAATTTCTATTATTTCTGCCCACTCTGGCCACTGGCAACTGCCACCAGGTGACAGTTACAATGCAGAAACAATATACAACGACTTGGACTCCGCTCCCTCTTCTCTGGAGAGTTCTGGTGGGGACATTGCCACCGATCGCAACCTGTCTCTGTCCCACTGCCTCCCCTGGGTCTCCCCGCTCCGATCATCATAATAATAATCGTGATCGTTTCGGGGATCGGGCTCTGGCTCGCCAAGGTTGTCCTGTCCTCGGGGATCCATTTTTGGCATGCGTTCGGCAGCGAACACTTCCTGTGGCTGTGGGAAACTCTCGAGACCGGGAACTTGTTCCTCCATGCGACATGTTCGCCACGATTCCTCCTTGGATTCCCCGTTTTAGCTTCCAGTTCAGAGCATCCACCCACTCGGAGTCCACTTTTGACTGCTTTTTGTGCCGTGTTTGTATTGGGAATATTTTGGTAACTCGCTTCCATAAATCAATTAGCCAAGTGTAACAGTTTCGGTGGGTTAGATGGGTTGGGTTGGGTTCGCTTGGGATGTGAGGCACTGCCTCCCGCCACTCTGTGCTGCATGCAGCAGGCAAAGCGGCCATAAATTTCCTATGCGCGATGCCCCTTTTGTGTAGCTGCAAATGCGGCGAACTCCCGGATCCCTCCTCTGCCTGCTGGCAAGTGGAAATTGGTGCAAATTGATGAGAATATAAATGGGAATATTGGGAGCGGAGTGGGGAGGAGCTGCCGGACTGAGGATCATTTTCCGATGCCAAACTGGGATGGCAGGAGAAACGCGGCCAGGCCGACGATCTGTTTACTTTGTCAAGTGCCGCGCTGAGGGAAATTGATGAAAATTGGTCCAATTTACCGGTCTGCACACCCGCAAGATGCGAATCTCGCTCGGGCAGTTTATCAACTCATCTCCAGCAGGAATCCACTCCTCCGACTCAAGGTCGAGGCAGGTGGAAGCCAGCGAGTCCCGCGGAGGAGCAGAGCAGGTGTTGCCTCCATTGACAGTTGCCTTGATTGGCTTGTGTTGCATGTCGCACGCCTCGTGCTGCTCCCCGGCAGCAGAGAGCTCCTCCTCCGCTTCCTTTGCCTCTTCCCTATAAGAAAGTGCATCCCATGCCCATGCAGGCACACCCCTTCATTTGTAGAGACACAATCTGAGCGCTGAGCAGGAACCCAGCTGGCTCCAGAGACAACTGCATTTTGGGCCCAGCTCGACGAGGAAGCCTCCACTTGGCAACTTGGCGAATTGGCAACTTGGCAACTTGGCGAGCTGGTGTGCCAACGCCCAGAGCAAATATTGGGAGAAGGTTCCCACTCCTCGCTCCCATTTCAATCTTCCAAAGCCTCCCATCCGATCTCCATAACTCGCTGCAATGTCGTCGCTAATCGCAGGCTCTGCGATTGTAAATTAAGAGTGGAAGCTCTGGTGGCAGGCAGATTGCATCACCGTTGACTGTGTCCGGCCTTCATCAGGAGAAATTGATGGAATGATGGGAATATGAAACCGCCAATTTGCCTAGCCCCAAATGGGGGATGCCTGGGAATCCCTCTCCCGTGGAGAGCCCGTTACGGGAGAGAGCTTTCCAATCCCTCTCCTTATGGGCACAACAGTCGAATTGCTCCGATCGGTGCCACCTCTGCGTGCCCATAACTCAGACGGCGGCTCCTCCGTCTCCTAACCCAATCCAATCCTGGCAAGGCTGAGCAGAAGCAAAAACTGCAGCAATTAGAAGCAGAAGCTGCCGATGGCAGTTGAATGTTGGTCGGTGATTGAGTTGCAGCTCAGGTGGACACTGTCCGCCTCCCGTTTCCCGATCCCGTCCAGCTCCTTCGGTCTCCATTCGCGGCTGTAATTGATGACGGATGAGAGCGGAGGAGACGGGCTGGGCAGTGGGAGGCTGTGAGCATCGGCAAAGGCAATGGCAACGGCGGCAAACAGGAAAATTCATATTACGAAAAAACTGCATCGCTTAAGTGTCATTATTGGGACCAGAATTTCAACAAGTCGCTGCCGTTGTCGTGCCTTCTGATGCAGATGTGGACGGAGCAGGGGAGCTGGGGTCCAGAAGCTGGAGGGGATGCACAAGGAGATGGAGATGGAGATGGCAACTTTCACCGCGCTCAGAATTCCTCTGCGCGGTGAGCCAGTGATCAGAGGCAGAGTGTGGCAGGAACCAGAACCACAGCCAGACATCGGTCAATCTCGGATCCCCTCCTCTAGAGAACTCCACTCCCCGTGCCACTCCTTCGAGTGCGCCAATATCCGCTGGCCACAATCAACACCTCCGCACCGCCCCTTACAGCGAGGTGGAGCCATCACTCAACTTCAGTCTGTGGCTTCGCTTATCTCTGGCAGCGCGCTTCCCTCCCCCAATTCCTGCTCATCCGGCACTTGCTCCCCGTTCTCCTCGTCACTGTTGTCTTTACACCTTGCTCGTTTTTGTGGCCATGGTCTCGTGTCGAATGGATCCCAACTTGGCCAAGACCAAGTCGGAGTGCAGCCCAAGTCTATGGCCAAGTCGTTGGCGTTGTCGTCGGCTAAGGGCGTTAACTGGGTTAAACGCTCGTTGACAGTTTTATGCCGCAGCCCAAGCAAACCAAGACCACATCTGAGTCGACTCCAAGACCACGTCCAAGGCGGCGACAGTCAGTCAGTGGCACAGGCCAAACGAGACACTTATTAAGAGTGAAAATTCTGATAGAATGGTTTTTCTTTTCTTCTGCTTAGAAAGCTGCAATTAGAAAGGGCCGAAGGGAACCATTGAAAAGTGAAACAAACAAATCGGATGGCGATGGCAATGGAGGTGCAATTAGAAGAACCTCATTACCATTTCACACTCGTGGAGTTTGTCGCCTGAGTCTTTCGATTCGGATCAGGGTCACCAGGGTGCGCCTTTGATGTTTACTTTCGAGATGCGTGCGATTCGTATCGCCAATCAGGGTCGATATGGAGGTTCCTCTTTCAGCTTTCAGATCTCCTTCGGGGATATTTCGCTGATTGCTTGCCAGCAAATCTGGCGAAACTTCGCCGCGGAGAAGGAGAGATTGATGACGCACATCTGTATCTTTGCGTGCCATCGCCGTCCTTTCCATTTTATTTCCATTTCCCCGAAATTCTTTAGATGCATTCCCAGTGAAAGTAAACACCGTCGCTTGGGAGTCGCGAAAAGTTGCTCCACTTCTAATGATCAATTTCGAAATGCAACAGCAGCAGCAGGTAGAAGCGATTGGGGCGGAATCCAAGGTGATTGCAACAGCCAGAGACACGAGACAAACAAACGACCTGCAAAGCGAATTTCCTTTGATTTCGATTGATTGCCGGAAACATAAACAGAGAGTGATCCGATCTGGCTATGGGAGGCAGCTCCTGCTCCTGCTCGACCTCGACTTTCTGGGGAAACGGGAGCTGGCATTGGCTGGGAGTGTGACTGGAAGTGGAACGGCCCACGCGGCAATCAGAGAATGTGAAAAATCGAAAGGAAATCTGCATGTCACTCAATCGAGCAGGGCGACACAGAGCAGAGTGTTTGCCATTTGTTTGCTCTGCAAACGAACCTCCAAGCCAGACCCCGAGGTGTCTCCGTCACTTTCGGCACTCATTCTTGCCTCAGAGCGTGGCACAGTTTCGCGGACTTAGAATGCAAACAAATATTTGAATATCAAGTGACACAGAAAGCAGCTGTAGAACATGGCAAAGCCAGCGATGGCCCACTAAAATCGCTTGCCACTTCCTCCTAACGGTCGAGTATTGATATATCTCTGGGCCATCCGCCCGGCTAAAACTGGCCTTCATAGGCGGGAGCAACAAACTCCACTCTCGACGACCTGTAAACGTAAACGACATTCGGGAAATATTTGGCCAGAGATTAATACGAACGGATTCCCAAGAATTGCTCATAATTTTGGCAGCGATCGCGGGAGGTGATAGCAATTAGAGCAAACCTCCGACAGTTCCAATTACTCAATCACAAGTGGAGGCCAGCGGAGGAGGAGGAGGATCGGGTGCTTCTTGGGAGCGAATCAATCTGCGACCATCAGCAGAACTCTAGGTAGGAACGAGTCTCTTCATTCACACGCCAATTCCCGAGTCAAGCCCCGAATCCGGATGGCGGTCGGCGATTGCAGACTTCCTTCTTCGATTCCTGTTCCAAAAGCTTTTCCGATAGACACAATTTATATAATTTCCTTATCAGATCGCTGGTCGCGCTCATTGTTGGGAAATTGTGTAATTCCCTCAGAGGCGTTAATCGAACGCGGAGAGGCCTCAATCATTGCAACAAAGCGACAATCGGAGAATCCCAGCCAAGCCGCATCCGAAATCATCATTGTGGTGCGATCGGAACTGGATGAAAATACATGAAAATGGGGAAAAGCGGGGAGAGTGCGACAAGTGCAGTTCGCTGTGCTTTCGATGATTGCGCCTCAATATTTAATTGCATTATGTGACGGAGAGATGAAGTCGGAGACAGCCTCCGCTTTCTTCGTGGCGCAACCGTTACTCAATTTCAGGTTGCATAAACGTTCGCATCAAACCCGGCTGCCTTGACTAAGCTGCCCCCACAATCGCTGACCTTATTCGGGGACCCGCTCCCCGTTTTACCTGATGCCTCGATTGTTATCTCGCACTTAATTAGGCGTGCGTTGGGGTACTTGCTCGTCGCATGGTGTACTTATAACTCTGGTCATTAGAAAGCCGAAAGGCAGCAAGGTTCTTGCCAGCTCCCAGCTCTGTGGGACTCTGTGCTCTCTTGAGTGATCCAAATGATCCGTGCACCTGCGAGTGGAAGTAGCCCGCTGCTTCACTTCAATTTGGCATTATTCAGTGCTATTCAATGCCGAAGCTGCGTGTCAGACAATCGCATTAGAAAATCATTTGCCTCGACGGTTATAATTGCATTTTATTACTTCCGACAAGAACGAGAAACCCAAGTCAGGGCCCCTGCAGTTTGCAGAGACCTTCGGCGAGAAAAGCTGCTGCTGCTGCCACTGGCTCCGCTAAAGAAAGTCTTCGGTAAAGAGAGCTGGCGAAGAGAGCTGCGAAGAGCGTTAGCTTTCCGTCTTCTACCGGTTTGTCTTGACCAGAAAAGCAAGCCGGAGAGAGAGTGAGCGAGTGTTAGTTGGTAGTAGCTTTTCTTGCAGATGGTTCTGTCGCTGCCGACGCCGACTTCTTCGACGGGCAGCTTGAAAACGTTTTCCGCGGCCTTCGCAGCGAACATTCAGTGTCAAGGTGCTCGAACTGGCGGTCGCTAGCGCTCGAGTGATAGAAGCCAACGAACTCCGAGTTCGATTCCCAGACCGAGTCCGAGATTCTCCAAGTGATTCGCTTTTCCCCCCAGCTGGGCACAGCATCTGGAGTTTCGGAGTTTGCATAAGAACGTTTTGCCGAATCGCAGGCGAGGCAGTTGGGCGCTCCACTTTCGACAGTGAGGACGGCGGCTCGAGCGGTTCGCGGTTCATCGATTCCGACAAATCGAAAAGCGATTAACGAACAATAAATTTAATAATAATTAATCGAGTGCGTGTCCTGCCAGCTAAAGTGAAGTTTTCGAAACACAAGTGCAAGGTAAAACATTTTATGGAACATGAAAATAACTGTGGCCAATGCGCTACGCCTTGGCTAATCGATTGACATTCAATGGCCTGACAAGGTGTCAATTGTCAGACGAACAGGATGTCCACATGTCGATCAATTAAACGAAAATGGTCAATGGATCATTAGAGAAAGCTTTGGGTGAATGTCAGTGCGAGATGCTGGGATGCTGCGGTGCAGCGGTGCAGCGGTGCAGCGATGCCGAGATCGCCGCCAGATCGATGGAGAAGCCAAGTCGCATGAGCCGCTGCCAGCATGAGGAGATGTCACATTAGTTTCTGTTTCCAGTTTCGAGATAAGTCCGAGAACTGGCATTTTTGCCATGCCGGAAACAACGGCGCGCAGACCGGAGTCGTCAACTCTCCAACTCCCAAATGTGCAGAATTCTGCAGGCAATTAACTTTTGCCTGGTCAAGTCTTTTGACTTGACTTGTTCTCTGTTGGTCCCGGCATCTCTCTACCTCTGGGGATCCTGCTGGCGACGCTGGCCAGTTGGGTGATTTGGGTCATCCAACGGTTCGACGCGATGCGATGCGACCATTTAATGGCAATTAGCTGGGGCACAGCTCGGCGAAGACCAGAATGTCAAAGACTTTCGCTGCCGCAGAACCAAGCCGCGAAGTCAGTCACTTTAGACAAATCTCCGTAATACGTGCCCGGCTCATTTCCCTATTACAACACAGGCCACGACGAGGGTAATCCGATCCTCGGCCTCGGCTCATTAATATGCCGCAGCCGTTTTGGGGCACTGATCTATGCGGAGGCCATTCCTCATGATCTGTAACAAATGCGTTCACAGTTAGAGCGGCTTCTTCGTGAGCCCGAAGATCATGTTCAGCCCGGGATTGGGCGCATAGATTAGGGCTTCGAATGGCTTTCGAATTGGTGCAGTTACCATTCTGCCGTTAGGCCATGAAATGAAAAGTTTTGTCAAGAGTTTTCCCAATATCAAAGTGGAAGTCAAAGTCAAAGGCGAGTGGGGAAGGGAAACGGGTTTCTGGTGACTCTTTTGATAGCAGAGAAATTTCACTAGCCATTAATTGAAGATTTGTCGCTAACTTTGAGAAATTTCTGCCAGCAACAAAAAAAGAATTTCTATAGAAATAACTCGAGCTGACCCACATCCAGCAGCCAGCAAGCGGAGCCGAGCCAACTCCTTCTGCCGATGGCCAGCGGGTGCAGTTTTCAAATTGCCAGCCATGAAATGAAGATAGCTTGGCCAAGTAGTTGCCAGCCCGGTTCCTGCGATGCTCCAATGTTCCTACGATGCCTGCTGGCCAGCAGGCTTTCATGGCCAACTTGCTGGCTGCTTCATCTCCATCTGCGGCAGCAACCACACATTGCTTACAGTTACACTGAGCAGCGGCAGCCAGGAGAGGCTTCAATTGAGATAAGCTCCAGCAGTTGGCAGTTATGTCATTCGACGGGCATATTTCTGGCACACTTTTCCAACGACTTTTCCATCTGGCCAATCACTTGGCCGCTTGCTGCTTCCAGCTAGTAGCTTCCAGCTTCTGCCGAACGCCAATCTAATTAAGTGGCAACAAGTTTTTGGCGAATTGGTGTCATAAAAAGTGTCTTATCGGCACCCTGACAGGCAGACAGTCAAACAGTCAGGAGGCAGGAGAAGAGAGTCTGATGGCAGTGGGATTAGCCCAAATATTGAACCAGATCCCACTCTAAACACTCCATAAAGCGCGGCTAAACAAACTGTCAAATTTGGCTGTAAACATGGAAAAATCCAAAACGGGTTGCGGCGTCTGAGAAATGAACAAGCATCCCGATGCGAGAATGCATATATAAATCTCCATTTGATTCGAATTGAGTGGAAGGAGCTGGTAGTGGCTGCTGCCGCAGCAGGAGCAGCTTGGCTGCCAAATGGAAATTTATATCCATGTCCATGTCGGCGGAGGAGCCCCGGTGAATTGGCTAGTTTATTGGCCCACTAAGGCGGCTGACCCACAACTTTAAATTGTGATTTGAGTGGGCCAGTAGGAGTTCGATCTCTCTGTTAATTAGAATGTTTTCTTTTTGTTCTGTTTATTGTATTTCTTTTTTTGTTTACCCAATGAATTCCCGGAGCGAGGGGCACGCGACTCGCTCCAGTGACCAGGCGGCCGTGTCATTGACCAGTCGGACCATGAAAATTGATTTGCAGGCAGACACAACACAATTGCATAATCGCTGATTATGAGTCGCTCACGATGTCGGATTCGATTAGTCCGGAAATCAAATCGAGCGCATGTGGGGAGAGCCTGGCTTGGCTGGATTGGCCAGCAGCTCTCCTGGCTCTGTGATTTAACGCATATTACACGTAATGCATTTTCCCATTTTCCATGCCGCAGCGGCGAAAGAACCGCAAAAGCCACTAACGAGAGGTTCGGACCCAAGCATCCAGCTGTTGTGTTTGGCTCCGCATCGATCGCATTGCGATCGGAGGGGCCCAATCAGAATTCCAGCTGACCATTTCAGTTAACAGCTTGTGCCGTGGCCCAAAAAACGGTCTAAAGTTCCAGCTGCCTGTATTTTTTGCCTGATATTTTCTTTCTCAACTTTAACTTGAGCTTCCTGTGCGTGCGCCCAGCTAAGTGGCATTATTTTAATTCCTCGGCAAGTGCGTGTGAGCCGAGTTTAAGATCCAAGGCACTGCCGCTGCTGCGGCTGCTAGTGCTACTGCTGCCTCATCATGGGCCAAATTGATTTCGCATCTACTTTGTTGGCACTACGATTAATCTCGACTGGCTGCCGTTTTGGCGTGCGGGATTAACAGATTCCTGGCATCTATTTCCATGTTAGATTTGCCATTAATCAAGTGCCTTTCGTGTTGGTGGGCGTTGCATTAAACTGCAGCTACTGTTGGCCCAACATTAAACCCATTATTAAAGCTTAACTGTAACTGCTGGCGCAATTAATCATGAGATAAGCATGGGAGTGGGTCCGTACCAAGCGAAATGCTAATTAAAATCCAAAGACTAAGCCACCAAAACATTCTGATAACCCCCCTCCCTCCTGCAGATGCAACTACAGCTACGGTCAATGACAAAGCGGCGTGTCAGCATGATGAAGACGACGACCGGCTACCTGGCGCTGCTGGGCCTGGTGCTTCTACTACTGGTGGACAGCTCGGTGGCGGCACGCAAGCTGCTGCCGAAGCGGCCGGTGAAACCGTTGAAGACATTTCCGCGCAACAACGCCACACCGATTCCAGCAACGGGAGCGGGAGCGGTGGCCGGATCGGGATCGGTTCTGAACGGAAGCGAGCTACCGAAACCGTTGACGCTGCAGTCCGGCGGCGAGACAGCGGAAGCGATTGTCGCCTCGCCAGCTGCTGCCATAGCAGCGCCAGCTTTGGCTTCTGGACCCGTTGTGCCTGCTTCTCCACCTGCGGCTGCTGCTGCTGCTGCAGAGACCAAAGCCGATGAGCTATCGGTGGCCACCCCTTCATCGGGCTCCTCGTCGGACGAGGAGTGCGAGCCGGATATGATCGGCTTTGAGCTTATAACAGGGTAAGTGTCACCGCTGCTGATCATAAATCTTAATTGCAGGCAATTAGTTGTCCATGGAGCAGGGACACTGTAGCGAGTGGCTCCAAGTCGCGCCTGCCTGTTAACACGTCGTAAAGATTCGACCAAAGCTATACCAGCAACGGTCAATTTATTATGCGCCCCGAAACCCACCCACTCCCACCTGGCCAGCATTGAATTTATGTGCGTTACTTTCCGCTTAATCCGCCATTGCAGGTACGTGCTATCGGCGCCATCGAGGCAATTGGAAACGCTGCCCGGCACCCTCATGCTGACCGACTGCCTGGAGGCCTGCCAGGCCAATGAATCTTGCAGCGCGGTTAATTACGAGACGGGACTGTGCGTCATGTTCCGCAGCACCGCCGATCAGTTGCCAGGTGAGTCCAGTGGGAGAAAAAAAGAGTTGTCCTTAAAAATAGTTGTCCCAAAAGAACAGGTCATAAGATGCCTTTAAATTAGCAAGAACAATGATATAATAAATACTATTTAAAAATAATTGCATTAAAATATGCATTTCCTATCCCAGTGACTTTGTAATCTTTATAATTGCAGTCTTAGATAACCGAGAACATTTGCAGCACACATTGTGCCATTTTGAATATAGCCTTAGTTCCCCTCTAAGTATGATTAATGATCGCTTAAGCACGTTAAGCACTATTTGACTATCAGACTCCTCCATATCCCAGTATTAGTCCGTTTTTTCCTGGTGTAGCTAGTGGTTAGAGAGCACACACAGCTCTCGATCGCTGAATCACGATCTCTGGCCCGCAGCTTGTATGTTAAATGTTCCCCGCTAATCACAATAAATGCCCGCCCCCATCTGCTCTTCTGATCCCCCTCTCTCCCACTGCAGGTTCACTTTCGCGTTCGCAGTATCCCGTCTTCACCGTTTACGCTCAGAAATCCTGCTTCGGAGTGCGGCCCTGCTCGAAGGCCTGGTGCATCGATCGCGTCCAGGGCTACCGGCTGCCGGAGCGGGCCAAGGCCAGCCAGAGCGTGGCAACGCGACGGGACTGCATCGAACTGTGCCTGGGCGAAACGGAGTTCACCTGCCGGTAAGTGCGCGATGATACCGTTACGACGAGCCACCCTCTTGAACCGCCTCCAACTCTGGGATACCTCTTCGGGTTACTTCACTCTCAACCCACTCCAAACTTGATTTAAAAACACTAGAAGTTACACTCTTAAAATTAAGCAGGATATCAGGATTTGATATTTGGTTTAAAGTGATTTTTTATTCAAGAATTAATTACTTATTAAATTATTTCTTATCATTTATGGGTTAAAAAAAATAGTTATTGGTTAAATTATAAATAGAAAGAAAATGCTTAGTATTTTTAAAACCTTGAGATATTGCTTTTACAAACAGAAAATATCAGGACAATGAAATAATGGCTATATTGTGCAAAAAAAAACTTTAAAAAGATTTATTTTTTATGTAGAAAATTGTCATATGAGATATATACTCCTTATAATATATTCTAAAACTTTACAACTCTCAATTTTCTTAAATATCATTTAAATAAAATTATAGAACATTTATTTTCTTAGGTAAATAATTTTTATAATATTTAAAAAACATTTTAAACGATAAAAGATATTTTATTTCCAAACAAATCCCAAAAAAACTTTGCTTTTCCAATTCAAATCTAAAACTAATAATCATAAATTTCAATCTCCTCTAAAAATTTCTCTCTGTGCCCGCAATTCCTGGTGAAGATCTGCCAACTACTATGCGCACTCTGGCCTATGCGAGCTCTCGGACATGGATCGCATTACGCTGTCGGATGAGGCGAACATTGCGGCCTACGATGGCGCCGACTACCTGGAGAACAACTGCGCCGAGGAGCCCAGCAAGCTGTGTGAGTTCAAGCGCGTCGCGGGTCGCATTCTGAAGACGGTGGACTCGGTGCACCAGAACGTGCAGAGCCTGGACGAGTGCCGCGACCTCTGCCTAACGGCTCCGTTCCGGTGCCACTCCTACGACTACAACGAGACCGGGGAGCTGGTCTGCCGCCTGTCCCACCACAGCCGCGCCACCCTGACGGATCTCTCGGAGCCGTACCTGAGCATCGAGGAGGCGGCCACCTACGAACAGTCCGCCTGCTACAACGTCTCGATCGACTGTCGTTCCGGCGAGATGGTGACCAAGATCCGCACCTCCAAGCTCTTCGACGGCAAGGTCTATGCCAAGGGAGCCCCTAAATCCTGCGCTGTCAATGTGAACAACTCGCTGGAGTTCGATCTGCGAATGCGATACAACGATCTGGAGTGCAATGTCCGCCAGAGTGCGTACGGCAGGTATATGAACGACATTGTGATCCAGCATCATGACATGATTGTCACCTCCTCGGACCTGGGACTGGCCGTCTCCTGCCAGTATGATTTGACCAATAAGACGGTGGTAAACAATGTAGACTTGGGCGTTACCGGGGAGATCGAGTCGACGCTGAGCGAGGAGATCATCGTTGATTCGCCGAACGTCATAATGAAGATCACCGCACGTGATGGCAGCGACATGAAGCGCATCGCCGAGGTTGGCGATCCGCTGGCACTGCGCTTTGAGATCGTCGACGCGAACAGCCCGTACGAGATCTTTGTGCGGGAACTGGTGGCCATGGACGGGACGGACAGCGCCGAAATCACACTGATCGACGCCAACGGCTGTCCCACGGACCAGTACATAATGAGTGCCATGCAAAAGCTGGCCAGCAATCGCAAGGTGCTGCTCTCACAGTTCGACGCCTTCAAGTTCCCCTCCTCGGAGCTGGTGCAGTTCCGCGCCTTGGTCACGCCCTGCATACCGCGCTGCGAACCTGTTATCTGCGACAACGATGAGAACGGCGAGCTCAAGTCGCTGCCGTCCTACGGTCGTCGCAAGCGCTCGGTGCTCAACGGCACTGATGGCGGTAAGTGAACGGTAAAGTTCTCTGTACTCTGTTCTCTGGCCAGGGATGGCGACGCACCAAGTGACCTCTTAGCTTAACCACGGCTGCAGTGCATCCTCCCAGGTGCAGGGGGGAAATGACATTTATCTGAGGTTTACCACTGACTGAGTGTTGAAATTGTTGCGGAATCTGAAGAGAGTTAAAAGGTGGTTAAAGAATTATCTTCCCAGCGAGATTAAAACTTACTAGAAATGGTCATGAACTTGGTTTTTGAAGAGCTGCTCTTGGGGGTCATTATATTATGACTATTATGACTTTTTGAGAGCTTAAAATTTTTATAACTAAAAATGTCTTAGTTAAGGCCAAGATAATGAACATTGAAAAGACTTTAAAGTATGCATAATAATCACAGAAATAGCCCCAACATACTCAGTCAGTGGAATGTATGGAACTCTTATTGTAGTCTCTGTTGGGCACCACCATCCCTGGTCAGTGGCAGAGCTTCCAGAAAACATATTTCATTTCTTGTTTGCCTCTTTTCCGACTCGCTTTCCTCGCCTTCCCTGCAATTTTTTTGCGCTGCACTGGACTGTGTTTCTGCTTGTTGCGCTGCTACCTTTTCACAGTTGAGCTGGCCATTAAGTCGGAACGCCAAAAACGTGATGTGAGTCATCAGGCGGCCGGCGATGAGAACATTCTGCTGGTGCAATCGATACAAATCACCGATAAGTTCGCCTTCAATGGCGCCGATGGTGGCGCAGGCGCAGGAGGACTCGAGGACGGCCTGGCCAAATTGCAACTGGAGCTGGGCACCAAGTCGGACACTTGCATAAACGGTTATGGTGAGTTGGAACTCGATTTGGGTTCAGTCTGGGATCAGTTCGGTCAGTCGGGTTGCCGGGTACCTTGGCTTATGTGTAGCACGGTGGCAAGTCGATGCCGCCGCTCCATCTATATCCATTCGGTATCGCCGAGCGTGGCGAATTGATTTGCGTTAATCGCGTGCCGTCGCGCCATCTAGCCTTCGGTCCGAAGGAGCACCTTGCTGAGGCTGAAGCTAGCCGCGACTTGCCGACTGAGTGCCCAGCTAATTAAATAAGCCCGTAAATTTTTTCTCAACTCTTTTTACAACTTTATTTTCTACACACACACACTCACCTCACACTCGCAGGCTTCATAATTGCCGGGGCCCTGTTCCTCCTGCTCCAGCTGACGGTCATCGCTGTCTGGGACAATATGCAGAAGCGCGCGTTACACAAGCGATAAATGTGGCGATGGAGGATGGAATCGAAGCCGGGACGTCAACGTCAGTGAATGGCCTTTTAACAAGCAGCACGAAGAAGTTGGACTCGGAGATGGAGATGGAGATGGAGCTGCAGATGTAGATGCAAATGCAGTTCATGATGAGGGGAAAGAGAGAGGGAGTTGAAGTTGGAGCTGCACAGGTGGAGGAGAATAAGATGGTGGAGAGGAAGAACTAGCATGAAATTCTACTTAGCTCAAAACTTAGCACCGCTCATAATCTAGTTAGTAGATGTACGATCAAGTGAAGAAAAGATGGAGAGAATGGAGAATTGGAGATGGAGGCCCTTCCCCAGATTTTCCGCCATAGAGCTGGACTCCTCTGTGAGGGGAGAATTCAAGGATCGATGAACCGCAAGGAGGCGGGGCTCTCCGGGCGAGACTGTAGTTTAATATTTATACATATATCTATATGCTCATATAACGTTTAGGCGTCCCTCTATAAGACTTACAGCTAAGACTACTCTGAATACGTCGACATACTATCAGCTTAAGACTCTGAAAAGAATAGAAAAGAAAACGAAAATAAGAAAACTATAAAAAAGTAAAGAGAAAATAAAAGAAAAGCTCCTTAGTTTGTAGTGCGAACCATTCAAACCTCTTAAGCGAGCCCGGCCAACGGTGCTCGTTTAGGAGGTTTGACTGTCTACTAATACTTAAATACTTAACTTAACTTAACTTAACTTAATGCTTATATATGCTAGGCCTAATCGAACACACACACACACACTCGAGACACAACCAGAACAAAAAAAAAAAAAAACAACAAAAACACAAAATGTAACAAGAGACAAAACTTCAGATGCTATAAAAGGTAAATAAACGTATTAGAAAGATACTTGCTGGCATTCGCATTTGCATTACTTTTCTTTTTACTGCGACTTGGTCGTCTCTTGGAGGAAAATAAAATTTGCCCGTCAATGTCAATGCCAATTGATTGACTGTATCTCTTGGCCGGGGCAGCCTAACAAGGCTAACAACCTCAACCTCAAGCCATGGCCGTGATTGTTGGTTTTGGCCTAATCAACGTTGATACAAATCAATCAAGAGCAGCGTCGTTTAGACCCTCCTCCTCTTCGCAGCTCCTCCCGGCTCCTCCCACAATCGAATGCCACAGTCACCAGGTGAAAAATTGGACCAGAGTGAAACCGAACTGAAACCTTGGCTAAACGGCACTGAACCCGGCTAAATGGCCCTTGGCCCAGCGTGGGCCAAAAGTGTAGCTGCAGTAAAAGTGACAAACTAATTGGGCGAGGAAAAGAGGGCTATGAATTGCAGGTAAACAACTTCATTAACATGATTTCACCTACATTCGAGGTAAGAGGTGAGCCAGGGAAATGCATTATAAGTAAGAGATAGCAACTATCACTATCAGCTTTAAATGAAGAGAGTTTGTTGTTAAGTAAACAAATTTGATTGGAATACTTTTGTCTCTCTAACATTTTACGGAGGAATTTCAGTATCAAGTGAAAACTTTATTAATTAACTATTTAAATATTAATGTTCATTATCCCAATTAGTGCTATTTGTTGAAAAATAACAGTCCATAGCTATATCCTCTTATTGAACACCTTTTTCTCTGATAGCTTAAATGGTCAGAGAGAGTTTCAGTAAGCCATTCTTCATCGGCTGAGGCTGAGGATGAGGAGTCACCATAATTTTTAGTCATAATTATTACTGATTTTCTATCAACCCATCCCCAAAATGGCAGTTGCCAAGAACAGCAGAAGCAACAACAATGCAAGGCTTAGAGGGGGGCAGCGGGAACCGGCAAACAAAAAACAATTTGAAAGGAAATGTTTAACATTATCTCGAATCTGATGCTTTGAACTCGGCGCAAGTTGGCAAACATGAACATGAAAAGTTGCCAAGTCAAATGCTGTCACTGACATGGCCATCCAAATTTAGACAAAGCCTCCGCGATGGCCTCCAGAGGAGGCGACTGACTCCACTCCTGCTTTTTTTCTGTTTTTTTTTTTTGTCTCTCTCTCCTGAGCTTCTAATGCTGTAGCTCCCTGGCTGGAGCTTCGGAGCTCCCTGGCTGGCATAGCGAAAGTCTTTGGACACTTTCCGTGCTGGGACTTGGTCTCTCCGACTGCGGCACAGCATCCGTTTGGCTGAGACTGGGATCTTTCTTTTCTTTTCTATATTTTTGTCACTGCCACTGGCTGCGGCGGGACAGCGGGCGGCAGGCACGCATAACATAAATTCTGCAATGCGTATTTCAAAAATTGCCAGCATTCGATGACAAGGCGGTAAGATGGTGCGGCGGTGCTTCAGCCGATTCAGTTGCTCCACGGCTCCTAGGCTCCAGCGGCGTGTCGTTCGCTCTTATAAGGAGCCGAACAGAGGCCTTGGCCATTCAGTTGTCCGCTGGGCAAATGTTTATGTCAAACGCGCAGCAAATAAAGTGCTCGGCTTGACAATGTCCGCGGCAATGTCAACAGTCGACGGCGACTCAGGCCCGCAGGCCCGCAGGCCCTTGGGGACCAATCTGGGTGGGTTTACACACACACACATTTTAGTTTTTTACGTTAGCGGCTTCATAATTTTTATGAATTGCCGGCAGACGGAGATGGAGTCGAAGTCAGAGTCGGAGACAATGGCAGCCTGACGGAAATGCAACTGCCAAGGCATTTGCAACTCATTTGAAACCAGAGCGGCGAGGCCGTAATTGTTAAGAATTAAAAAATAACGCCACTGCGCCTGGATCACGCACACGGAGGCAATAGCCGAAACGTTCTCGTTGCCGCTCTGGCCGAGATCGGGCCAAGATTAGGCCAAGCGCCAGGTGATCGATATGGCGAGAGGAGTCAGTCGTTGGTCGTTAGTCTTGGCATTGCGGTGCTCTGGCTCCTGCACTCAGAGGCAGCATGGAAAATCCATTACGTGTAATGTGCGTTAAAGCACGAAGTTCAGCTTACGGCTCAGCTAGTAGTATGTGCGGAGTGCTTCTCGAGCTGCGATTGATTTCCGCACTAATCAAATTCGAATTTAGCATTCATTTTTCACTGGTGCTCAAGGAGAACGCGGCGTGCGAGAGCACAGAAAGAAATGGAGATGTGCTGTGTAAATAGGCGAAGCTATCGAAGATAATTGAGATCGATTACAGGGGGTTTTTCTTTTCATAATTATGGCTTCTTTATTACATTTCCATGTTTAGCTTTTTGAGTATATCTTTCGTTTCCAGTGTACTCTCCTAATCAACGATTATGCAATTGTGTGTGCTTCTGTAAATCGATTTGCATGCCGACAGCCAGGTCTGGTCATTGACTTGGCCAAGTCATTAGCGAAACCCCAAGAATGAGTCGCGTGCCTCTCGCAATACCGTTCCAATGCTCATACAGATGCACCCGAGAGATGCTGACCACACTGGGGCGTGAAGAGTCACAGATGGAAATTCTAATTACCCGATTTCTTGTTGACTCCACTGACTTACATGAGCAGCAACAGGCCAAAGCGAACAGAAACTGCGACTGCGACTCAGCAGTTGGACTGTGTTGTTCTCCAGCTGAAGGCGGAGGCCGGCGAAATTTGCAGTAAAAATGTTCGTTTGCCCCACTCAAATTACAATTTAATGTTGTGGGTCAGTCGCCTTAGTGGGGCAATAAACAAAGTGCCAGTCGAAGTCCGAGTCCGACAACGAGCCGCAGTCCCAGTCGCAGATTCCTCGCGTCGACTTGGCTACATAAATTGACTGTGTGCACAGCACACAAATGTCTGGATGATTGTGTGCCGCAGGGAGTGGGGCGGTCGCTAGATTTCCTATATATATATTTTCCTTATTTTTTTCTATAGCATTTTCAATTGCTGCCGCGGTGCGCTTTGGCTGCGCATTTGGACCCAAATTCAAATTCAGATTCGGATTCGGACTCGAATTCAGGTTCGATGGCGATTTATTTAGCCAAATAAACAAATGGCATGTGCAGAGTGTTAATTTATCAAGTCGCCGGCGCAGGCCATTGAGAATAAGTGCGAGAAAATCACTTTGCAACGGCGAATGCCGATCCCGAGATGCTTAGATGCTCAATGCTCAAATACTCAGATGTTCAGTTGCTGTCGGTTGGTTTATTTATGGCCCGGCTGCTCATTTTGTCAGCCCAAAGTGCCTGCCATATATCAGGGGAGCATATCTCATTACTTTGTGATATTGCCAATGCATTTTGTCTGACCCAATAGACACCTACAAGTAATGAAAAGGACGTGGATACCCCAAGCCAATTCTTGCTGCAGAAGTGGAGAAAAGATTTGGCAAAGCCAACTGGATTTCTCTCGGCCACAGAAAACAGCACAGACAACCGAAAACAACGCGAGATATGTGCAGGCAAACGAAAGACTTAGGCGACAAACTTGCTCAGCGTATGGCTGCAAACATGTGTTGAAGGCGAGAAAAATTACCAAAAGATGGTTTTCCACACGGTATCAGTGAACATTTTTATAAATTTTGTTTAGAAATAAAAAGACTTAGGCAACGAACTCGCTTCACTTTAAGCAAGTTTGTTGCCTAAGTCTTTTGATATAGAAACCAAAGATGGTTTTCCACTCGATATCAGTGTACATTTTCAAAGGGATTGCAGCTGAATTTAATTTGTAATATAAAATCAAAAACTTTTTGTCTTTTAATCTCATTCTATTAAATTTAAACCAAAAGAAAAATTAGCTTTAAACAATATTATAAACAATATTAAAATCTAATTAGCTAAACGGTAATTATCAAGTTTTAATGAAATTTATTTATATTAATATTTACTAAACAAATATAAAAGCAAGAATAAACTTCCAAATAAAGCCACATTTTCCACCACATCTCATCCAATTTGTATAAAAAGTAGAATAACAAATTACTCAAATCAGAAACCATTAACAAAGGAAAACCCTTACATTGTAATAACAAGCAATAAATTCATCATTTAAGATCTTTGGGAGGTCGCCTCCGCCTGTAATGCAAGCCACACATTAAATGAATTTCCCCCTATAATTTATCGTCGATCTTTAGGCCTCATTAAAATGCTGCTCCAGTCGCGCCTCCGCCTGTGTATAACCGGGCTGTAAATGAACTCGGCCACATAGATCATTCATAAGCAAAAGATCTCGTGGTGCAAGGCCGGCATATTGATGAGCTGTGTTAGCTGGCATTCGGGGGGAAAAAATTCTTCCGCTGATGCTGTAATACCTACGATGAAGATGCTTAGGTTCAGAGAACCCTTCACGGGGTCTAGGCACGTAGCCAAGAAATTTGTCAGCTGGTTGAAAGCCGATGAAAGAAAAGTTTAAAATCTATAAGCAATGCAAATACCGACGTTTTGTCGAAATGCCAAGAAGAAAACGTTGAAAGATTGTCAAGGGGTTCGGTGGGATTGAATGGGATTGGTTTGATTTCGTTTGCTGGGGATCGCTGGAAATATCAATGGCGGCCGCAGGGCGAGAAAAATGGAAATAAATGGCCTTTGTTCGCCAAGGTGAATGCCACGCAGGCACATCAATTGTTCAATCTTTATTGGCCGCTTTTCAATTCGAAGGCAGTTTTATGAGCCCGCGACGACATCCAAGCGAAAGTTTTTCCTGTCTTCTGGCTCCGCTCGGTTGGGTGGCATAAATTACAAAATCAGTTAGACAAATTGTTGTGAAAATGGCCGGGAGAGGGTAGACGGGACACGAGAGACGAGAGACGGGTTAGACTGAAGACCAGATGACAAAGTCGTCAGCAACTCTCGTTGATAATCTGCACAACTGGGCCCAGTTTAGCTCGGCTGCCGGCTAATTGTCTGCAATTGTTTCATAACCGTTGGCTGACCCAAGCCAAGTGACCCAAATCCGTTGTCCATCCAGCCGCATCCAAATGGCCAAGCTGGCCACTGGCTCCAGACCGACTCCAGAGGAGATCTGCGAATGTTCTTCGCAATGAGAATTAAGTTTTCATTTCCATTTGTTTTTCTATTTGTTTGTCTTTCTGGTTTTTTTCTATTTGTAGTAACTCTGCGTGTGCGGCCGCAGCCGAAACCCAGCAGAAGTTCGAGAGTATCAGCGTAATTGTGTAAGAATTTTCTGCGCATTTGGGAAATGTGTCTGCCAGATGATGAAAAACAGAAAACAAACAAAACGAATCTTGGGGCTGCGGCGGAAAAAACCTTTTCCGGGCAGTGAGAATTTTCAGAGTTTTGTCGCACGAAATGCCAACGGTCAACGGTTCCCTACGCCGGCCGTTGTCGAACTGGAAGATGACACTGCGCATTGTCCGTCCGCACGCGGAGACATTCACCCATCCCAAGCCATTGCATCCCATCCCGTCGCATCTTGGCCCATTCGATTCCATTGCAAAACCATTTCATCTCATCTCATCCGATCCCAGAAAAGCTCATCCCATCATGCCATCACACAATCTGTTTCGGCGGCTTTCTCTGCTGGAGAATCTGACCAGGCGGCGGCGGCGGCCGGCATCCTCATCTCGGAGATCCTCTTCATCTGCTAGTTGGGGCACGTACGCTGCATGTCAGTCTAATTTGCTGACATGATTATGATTTTGCAGCCGAACCAACAGAGATCAAGTTTGCACTGCAAACAACCATAACAATAATCCTGATTATTTTCAGATCAAGTGTAATTTATATATCATAAATAAAAGGAGAAATAATCATTAACTATATAGGGACTACAGTTTGCAATTATTGATAGCAAACTAAAAGTTAAAATATGACTACAAAAGTTAAGAGAATATATTAAAATGAATCATTTCTTAAAGAAGTTCTAGCAGTTTAAAAAATAATAAAGATATTTCACAATAAAGTATTTATTTTGTGCACAAATTTAATTAAATATTCGGAGAACATATAATATTCGTATAAGAATGACTTAAGTTATATATTGATTGTTATTAAATCATGCAAATTCCGTTCATTTATGTGCAAGAGATGTCAAATTTATAATATTAAAATCTAATTTCCTGTTTAATTGCAGTTTTAAAGTTTTAATTATTTAATTTCGTTTTTCTCCGTGTGGGGCTTAAGCCTGAAAAGGCTGTGGAGGATGAGGCCAATGTCGGCAAGTGAATGGCATTGCCTCATACGATTGCCGCAGAGATGGGCTCGACCAATTTGGCCGGCTGAACAGCCTTTGGTTTACCAGGAATCGCGCTGCTCCTCCCGACCTGCTTCGCTTGGGAGCGCTCCACTCTGCTCCGATCTGGTGGCCTCCTGCTGCTTTGTTTGTTTGATTCCGCGCGGATTGATGTCGGCCCATGTCGACCAACTCGGGCTGCTGGCTGGAAAGCATTTGAGCCATTTTCAGGCGGAAGTCGCTGACACATGTGCCGCTGCCAGTGCCACTGCCATGGCTATGGCCGCTGCTGACTTGGGCGCGACATAGTTGCATTTATTAATGCAAATATTCCGTTTAGCCGCGCATTCCGCGGATATGAAAATGAATAACCGTTCTTGGTCCGACTCTGAATTTTTCATCTGCATTCCGAGCCGCGAGGAGAGCCCAAGAGCGGCCTCAGAAGAGAAGGAAAAGCGCTCCACTCTCTTACAGACAGCTCTTAGGCTTCACTCTTTGTTGCCGTGAAAGAACTTTCCACAAAAGAAGCTTTTCCGACACCTCAAGCTCTGCTGCAATTCTTGTTCTCGTCGGAAGCAATAAAATGCAATTATAACCGTCGAGGCAAATGATCTTCTGTTGCAGCCGTTGAATAAACCAAATTAAAGCCCCGAGGCAGTATCAACTACAGGTGCATGGATCAGCCAGGAAAAGATTCACCCCGCAGAAGGCGCTGAGATCTTCTAGGGGGGAGAGCTGGCAAGAACCTTGCTGCTTTCTAATGACCAGAGTTGTAAGTGGCATAGGAACTACACGATGCTACGAGCATTAAGCCAACGCACGCCTAATTAAGTGCGAGATAACAATCGAGGCATCAGGTAAAACGGGGAGCGGGTCCCCGAATGAGGTCAGCGATTGTGGGGGCAGCTTAGTCAAGGCAGCCGGGTTTGATGCGAACGTTTATGCAACCTGAAATTGAGTAACGGTTGCGACACGAAGAAAGCGGAGGCTGTTTCCGACTTCGCCAGTCCGTCACATAATGCAATTAAATATTGAGGCGCAATCATCGAAAGCACAGCGAACTGCACTTGTCGCACTCTCCCCGCTTTTCCCCATTTTCATGCATTTTCATCCAGTTCCGATCGCACCACAATGATGATTTCGGATGCGGCTTGGCTGGGATTCTCCGATTGTCGCTTTGTTGCAATGATTGAGGCCTCTCCGCGTTCGATTAACGCCTCTGAGGGAATTACACAATTTCCCAACAATGAGCGCGACCAGCGATCTGATAAGGAAATTATATAAATTGTGTCTATCGGAAAAGCTTTTGGAACAGGAATCGAAGAAGGAAGTCTGCAATCGGCGACCGCCATCCGGATTCGGGCCTTGACTCGGGAATTGGCGTGTGAATGAAGAGACTCGCTCCTACCTAGAGTTCTGCTGATGGTCGCAGATTGATTCGCTCCCAAGAAGCACCCGATCATCCTCCTCCTCCGCTGGCCTCCACTTGTGATTGAGTAATTGGAACTGTCAGAGGTTTGCTCTAATTGCTATCACCTGCCGCGATCGCTGCCAAAATTATGAGCAATTCTTGGGAATACGTTCGTATTAATCTCTGGCCAAATATTTCCCGAATGTCGTTTACGTTTACAGGTCGAGAGTGGAGTTTGTTGCTCCCGCCTATGAAGGCCAGTTTTAGCCGGGCGGATGGCCCAGAGATATATCAATACTCGACCGTTAGGAGGAAGTGGCAAGCGATTTTAGTGGGCCATCGCTGGCTTTGCCATGTTCTACAGCTGCTTTCTGTGTCACTTGATATTCAAATATTTGTTTGCATTCTAAGTCCGCGAAACTGTGCCACGCTCCGAGGCAAGAATGAGTGCCGAAAGTGACGGAGACACCTCGGGGTCTGGCTTTGAGGTTCGTTTGCAGAGCAAACAAATGGCAAACACTCTGCTCTGTGCCGCCCTGCTCGATTGAGTGACATGCAGATTTCCTTTCGTTTTTCGCACATTCTCTGATTGCCGCGTGGGCCGTTCCACTCCCAGCCAATGCCAGCTCCCGTTTCCCCAGAAAGTCGAGGTCGAGCAGGAGCAGGAGCTGCCTCCCATGGCCAGATCGGATCACTCTCTGTTTATGTTTCCGGCAATCAATCGAAATCAAAGAAAATTAGCTCTGCAGGTCGTTTGTTTGTCTCGTGTCTCTGGCTGTTGCAATCACCTTGGATTCCGCCCCAATCGCTTCTACCTGCTGGTGCTGCTGTTGCATTTCGAGATTTATCATTAGAAGTGGAGCAACTCTCCAACTCGCAAGCGAAGGTGTTTACTTTCACTGGGAATGCATCTAGAGAATTTCGGGGAAATGGAAATAAAAATGGAAAGGACGGCGATGGCACGCAAAGATACAGATGTGCGTCATCAATCTCTCCTTCTCCGCGGCGAAGTTTCGCCAGATTTGCTGGCAAGCAATCAACGAAATATTCCCGAAGGAGTTAAGATCTGAAAGCTGAAAGAGGAACCTCCATATCGACCCTGATTGGCGATACGAATCGCACGCATCTCGAAAGTAAACATCAAAGGCGCACCACCCTGGTGACCCTGATCCGAATCGAAAGACTCAGGCGACAAACTCCACGAGTGTGAAATGGTAATGAGGTTCTTCTAATTGCACCTCCATTGCCATCACCATCCGATTTGTTTGTTTCACTTTTCAATGGTTCCCTTCGGCCCTTTCTAATTGCAGCTTTCTAAGCAGAAGAAAAGAAAAACCATTCTATCAGAATTTTCACTCTTAATAAGTGTCTCGTTTGGCCTGTGCCACTGACTGACTGTCGCCGCCTTGGACGTGGTCTTGGAGTCGACTCAGATGTGGTCTTGGTTTGCTTGGGCTGCGGCATAAAACTGTCAACGAGCGTTTAACCCAGTTAACGCCCTTAGCCGACGACAACGCCAACGACTTGGCCATAGACTTGGGCTGCACTCCGACTTGGTCTTGGCCAAGTTGGGATCCATTCGACACGAGACCATGGCCACAAAAACGAGCAAGGTGTAAAAACAACAGTGACGAGGAGAACGGGGAGCAAGTGCCGGATGAGCTGGAATTGGGGGAGGGAAGCGCACTGCCAGAGATAAGCGAAGCCACAGACTGAAGTTGAGTGATGGCTCCACCTCGCTGTAAGGGGCGGTGCGGAGGTGTTGATTGTGGCCAGCGGATATTGGCGCACTCGAAAGAGTGGCACGGGGAGTGGAGTTCTCTAGAAGAGGGGATCCGAGATTCACCGATGTCTGGCTGTGGTTCTGGTTCCTGCCACACTCTGCCTCTGATCACTGGCTCACCGCGCAGAGGAATTCTGAGCGCGGTGAAAGTTGCCATCTCCATCTCCATCTCCTTGTGCATCCCCTCCAGCTTCTGGACCCCAGCTCCCCTGCTCCGTCCACATCTGCATCAGAAGGCACGACAACGGCAGCGACTTGTTGAAATTCTGGTCCCAATAATGACACTTAAGCGATGCAGTTTTTTCGTAATATGAATTTTCCTGTTTGCCGCCGTTGCCATTGCCTTTGCCGATGCTCACAGCCTCCCACTGCCCAGCCCGTCTCCTCCGCTCTCATCCGTCATCAATTACAGCCGCGAATGGAGACCGAAGGAGCTGGACGGGATCGGGAAACGGGAGGCGGACAGTGTCCACCTGAGCTGCAACTCAATCACCGACCAACATTCAACTGCCATCGGCAGCTTCTGCTTCTAATTGCTGCAGTTTTTGCTTCTGCTCAGCCTTGCCAGGATTGGATTGGGTTAGGAGACGGAGGAGCCGCCGTCTGAGTTATGGGCACGCAGAGGTGGCACCGATCGGAGCAATTCGACTGTTGTGCCCATAAGGAGAGGGATTGGAAAGCTCTCTCCCGTAACGGGCTCTCCACGGGAGAGGGATTCCCAGGCATCCCCCATTTGGGGCTAGGCAAATTGGCGGTTTCATCATTCCATCAATTTCTCCTGATGAAGGCCGGACACAGTCAACGGTGATGCAATCTGCCTGCCACCAGAGCTTCCACTCTTAATTTACAATCCCAGAGCCTGCGATTAGCGACGACATTGCAGCGAGTTATGGAGATCGGATGGGAGGCTTTGGAAGATTGAAATGGGAGCGAGGAGTGGGAACCTTCTCCCAATATTTGCTCTGGGCGTTGGCACACCAGCTCGCCAAGTTGCCAAGTTGCCAATTCGCCAAGTTGCCAAGTGGAGGCTTCCTCGTCGAGCTGGACCCAAAATGCAGTTGTCTCTGGAGCCAGCTGGGTTCCTGCTCAGCGCTCAGATTGTGTCTCTACAAATGAAGGGGTGTGCCTGCATGGGCATGGGATGCACTTTCTTATAGGGAAGAGGCAAAGGAAGCGGAGGAGGAGCTCTCCGCTGCCGGGGGAGCAGCACGAGGCGTGCGACATGCAACACAAGCCAATCAAGGCAACTGTCAATGGAGGCAACACCTGCTCTGCTCCTCCGCGGGACTCGCTGGCTTCCACCTGCCTCGACCTTGAGTCGGAGGAGTGGATTCCTGCTGGAGATGAGTTGATAAACTGCCCGAGCGAGATTCGCATCTTGCGGGTGTGCAGACCGGTAAATTGGACCAATTTTCATCAATTTCCCTCAGCGCGGCACTTGACAAAGTAAACAGATCGTCGGCCTGGCCGCGTTTCTCCTGCCATCCCAGTTTGGCATCGGAAAATGATCCTCAGTCCGGCAGCTCCTCCCCACTCCGCTCCCAATATTCCCATTTATATTCTCATCAATTTGCACCAATTTCCACTTGCCAGCAGGCAGAGGAGGGATCCGGGAGTTCGCCGCATTTGCAGCTACACAAAAGGGGCATCGCGCATAGGAAATTTATGGCCGCTTCGCCTGCTGCATGCAGCACAGAGTGGCGGGAGGCAGTGCCTCACATCCCAAGCGAACCCAACCCAACCCATCTAACCCACCGAAACTGTTACACTTGGCTAATTGATTTATGGAAGCGAGTTACCAAAATATTTTTAATACAAACACGGCACAAAAAGCAGTCAAAAGTGGACTCCGAGTGGGTGGATGCTCTGAACTGGAAGCTAAAACGGGGAATCCAAGGAGGAATCGTGGCGAACATGTCGCATGGAGGAACAAGTTCCCGGTCTCGAGAGTTTCCCACAGCCACAGGAAGTGTTCGCTGCCGAACGCATGCCAAAAATGGATCCCCGAGGACAGGACAACCTTGGCGAGCCAGAGCCCGATCCCCGAAACGATCACGATTATTATTATGATGATCGGAGCGGGGAGACCCAGGGGAGGCAGTGGGACAGAGACAGGTTGCGATCAGTGGCAATGTCCCCACCAGAACTCTCCAGAGAAGAGGGAGAGGAGTCCAAGTCGTTGTATATTGTTTCTGCATTGTAACTGTCACCTGGTGGCAGTGCCAGTGGCCAGAGTGGGCAGAAATAATAGAAATTATATTAAATGGGCATTTGGGGAGTGCACACGCTGCACTTCCGTGTTTGGTGTCTCTGGACAATGGGCCATTCGGAGCCCCATCGCGGCCGAGTGGGCACAGATAAGGGACGCGGAGTACAGGTGGACAGACAGGTATGATGCGATCTCCCGCGCGAAGAACCCCAATTTGGCGGCGTTATTACCACATCTGGGAGAACTCTCCTCGCAAGCCAACACCTTCGAACTCCCGATCTCCGCTCTTGGAGGCAACTCCCTCACTGGAATCCGTTGGCACTTGCCATGATGGACACGTGCCAGGCAAATGTTTCTGCTGCATACTCTCCTAGCCCGGCTATGATGGATCTTCGGGGATGACACGACACTTAACGCGGCATTGTTGCGAGGCTGCTGCTGCCCCTCAGCCCTCAGCCGGCAGTTTGGGAGGAGAGTCGAGTATTTAATGCCGCTGCCTCTGCGGCCACTCGAGGCAGGCGACTGATTTATGACAGCCCGAGAGGCTGGGGAGAACGGGTCCCTCGGAGGAGGGAGTGGATTGCTATGATGATGTGTTGTGAGGAGGAGGAGTGTCCAGCGGGGGGATCAAGCATCGCAGGGCAATTTGGCGGCGGGCGTGGCGCCGTTCGGAGGCTGCCCTGTGGTAAGAGGTTCCACCTGAGTCCAGTGCAGGCCTATTACGTGATGATGTAATAATTCTTCACGTCGTTGGCACTTTTATTGCGGAAAATGTTGCATAAATCAAGGCGGCAGTAAAACGGATCTCTCGCGGCTGCCCGTGGATCCCTCGAACCCATTCGATCGGCGATCGACGACCGATCCGTGATGGAAACAGGATGCCTTAACTTTTCATTGGCACTCTGCGCCATAATTTGCAGCGGGAAATTGGCGCTGCCTTTATCATTCTAACTCTGTGGCGCTTTCCGCGCTTTTCAATTGTATTTTCAGTTTTCCGCCTCCCGAATTCGGCTCCGTCATCCGAGACAATTGGAAAACTGGAAAAGCGGACTGCTCAGAAGTCGTTCGGCTTTGAGCAGAAATATTTCCTAATCAACCCGGCTGGGTTGGATAATCAGCATCTGCCGCTGCAACTTTGTTGCAGATGCTTTTTTCCCATTTCCCCTCCTCGAGAACCTCGACCCACGCGATCCTCGACGTGGCTTCGCACATTAGCAAGCAAACCTCTCGTCAGAGCCGCGGCTAAAGCAAATCTCGGCGGCAGATGATGATTGCGGAGATGAGAGATGATGCGGCCGGAGAACGTGATTGTCGTTACAATTGAAGCTGCGAGCTGGAAGCCCACGCAGAAGCCGCAGGAACTGCGGGCCGATCAAACAGAGACAAGAGGAGAATATAAAGGACAAAGGAAGAGATGACGAGATGCAAATGCAACGATCTTTATTAAGTAGAAGCAATCGATGTTTTATGGATCAGTGGGTTACCAATCAAGTCGAGGAGGGGGATCATCGCCACTGCTAATGGCTGTGTTGATGTCTCGTAACATTCTGATCGATAATGGCATGCTTAAACTGCGGGAGAACAGATCGTTCCTCTTCCGCAATCAGCATATTGGATAATACCTCCTCCGGCTGGCTGCTCTCCCCTCTGCGAACTCAGAAGTCACGATTCAGGGGAATTCCGGAGCACATCTCGCACTTCGCATCCAACGGAGACTAAGTGGGCCAGCGACTCCTCGACGGACGTGATTAAAATGTCAAAACGGACCCGAGGGCAGACCGCGTTGGATAACTCACTTTATTTATTATGCCCGATATAATTAAATTAATTTCGGCCCAGAACGGAACTGGGAGCAGGGGATTCAGCCACAGGCTGGCGGGGCACCAGCCCCGAACTGTATCGAAGCGTGAGCCACGAAGATCTCGCCGAGCAGTCGCCATTTCCCATTTGCATTTCCATTTGTTCTGAGACTCCCTCTCTCCCTTTTCCATTTCCCATTTCTCATTGCGTGATTCGGCAACGGATTCTTGGGATTTCGAACACCTTTTTGGGTGTCCACTGTGGACAGGGACAGGGGAAAGGGTTAGCGGAGTCTGACAAAACTATAAACAAAGCCACACACAAACCAGAGAGCAAATTATTGGGCAGACTTGGTCTTCCACTTGGCCAGAGAAATAGGGAGCTGGAGAGGGGAAACTGCTTTTTGATGTTCGGTAATTGGCGGTTTGGCAGCACGCGAGCCGAAAAAATAGAAGTAGAAGAGGAACTAGGAACTGCGATGGGGGAGCGGAGGAAGAAGACATCTACTGGAGTGGACTGAAGCTGGCGCTCCGTTGAACCCTAACTGAAGTCCAAGTTGGAACCCAAGCCCAAGCCAAAGCCCAAACCCGAAACCCTCGGAATGGTAACGAGCCATCGCCAGCGAATTTCGGGATTCGGCGTGACGCGCTTTCTGTTCTCCATGCGGGGACCCTCTGCTGCCCTGCTCCTCCTCTCTGCGGAGTCAGAGGGAAGACTAACTAACCAGAATCTAGTTCTGTTCCTCGAATGTCGCTGTGGTCTCGTTCCCCTGCTCCCCCGCTCAGCCAGCTCGTGTGCCTGTGTCGCTGTCTTCTCATTTCATAATAATTGGCAGTTTACAAATGTTCTTTCGCTTTTGATTTTGCTTCCACTTCTGCCTCCATTTCAGATTCCGATTCCGACTCCGCTGGAACTTCCACCAATGTCGCGGTTTCCCTGAGAGAGCCACTCGTAGCGGTACTTTGTTCCGTTGAACCTACGAACCGAGATCCGACATTTTTGTGGCGAATCTCGCTGGGAATCCAGAGCAGGCATCCGCCGCAAATAAAGTCGGCAGTTTATAGGCGTGAAAACTAATTAGACAGCGGAGTCAGTCAGGAGTCAGCCAGCAGATTGCACAATAAATAAAACACCTTGGCGGGCAGAGGCTCCTCTTTTGGTTTGTTTTGGCGGCTAATGAGCAAATGCAAATCACGGCCCCTCCCCCAGCTCGCACTTAGCTTCTCTCCCGCAGCCACTCCCTCCCAGAGTGGGTGGTTATAGGGGCGGTGCTGTTTGCCCATGCTCTCCAGCTCTCCAGCTACAGTCGCAGTCCAAGTCATTGTCCGCCATCCTCGTCCGAGTCCGCCAACCTCCGACCGCCAACAGATGCCAGATTAGCATTTAAATTGTAGTTACATTTGGCCAAAGCAAACGCAAGCCAAGCTCAAGCGCAGAGCCAGCTCCAGCTCCACATCCAAACTCGAGATTATTTTTCATTCTTGTTTCCTCCGTGGCGTTGCATTTCCCGCTCGGTGCTCTGGCGAGCGTTTACCAAATGGAATTGTTGTCTTTTGTTTCTCTAGTGGGAGCTGCCCTCCCCCGCATCCCTTTCCCTCTCGAACTGATGTTATCAAACCACGGCCTCGGGCAGAAGTTCCCTCTATGCCGCTGCCGCCGTGCCAAGGTAGCAATTTCAATATCAGAATTCTGGCCTGGCCTTTGGTCCGCTGCAGAAACCGCATCCCAAACAGAGTCGAGTAGAATTGGAAACGGAATTGCACGGAGGAGCTGGCAGTGGAGCTTTCAGCCGCTCAGGTGAGTCGAGCGGGCGTCCAGCCAACGGTAAACTGCCAACGCCAACGCCTTCTTCGGCATATCTGCTCCACTCCACTCCGTTTGGGAACTCCTATACCTATTCCAAACCCAACTTCCTTTGCTGGACTCTGCTCTGTCAGCGGAGCGCGTTCGCAACATTTTAATTCGAATTAATTAACATTTTTGGCAGTCGACGGCCGCCGGCTCCTCCATCAGTCTGACCCAGTTCTGGGCCAAGCCATTGACTTGTGGCAGCTACCTGGCTCCCTAGTTCCCTTCTTCCCTCTATTCCCTCGAGCCACAAGCACTTGACGAGCAGAAAAATTGGCCAAATAAAACGAAATGATAAATTGTCAAACATTTGGAAAATGACTTCAGAAGTGTGGCAAACCTCGGGGCAGAATTTGCTCCGCTCCCGATTCCCAGTCTCAGTTTGTGCTTCCCCTGCTCCGCTCCAGAGACACCAGAGGAATCTTTGAAAGAGTGGAGTGATGGGGAGGGAGATTAATTTGCAGCTGGCCGAGTACCGTAAGCGTAGGTGGCTTGATGAGCTCCGCTGGACTTGGCTCTCCAACTCTATCTCCTCGCTCCAGCAGATCCGACGTGGAACTGTCCACCGCTGGAACCCCTTCCCCTCGTGGACACAGCCACTAATTAATTGCGTGCTGGGAGCCACAGCTACCATCTACCATCTACTATGTACCATGAAGTAGTCCAGAAGGGGCGCGGCTCTCGTCGCAGTCGCCGCACTGATTGACAGGAAATTATTATGGCCGCTCTGTTTCTGGCTTATTTTTAGCCGTTTTCAGTTCCCATCGATTAAGAGATCTGCGAAATGCGAGCGAATCTCCGCCTGACAGGGTTCATTGCCATCCTGCGGTCAGTTTCCCGTTCCGTTTCATGGACATGCTCTTGACCCGCAACCCTGCCTGGGAGCAATCGAAAGTTTACCACTCGCACGCCAAGAGCAATCCGATCTCGATCTTTATCCCAGTCTGCATCTGCATAGCGATGGAAGGCTGAGTCACTGCAGGGAGGAGGTTTCCCGTCCAGTGTTTCTCCTGCCCAATCACCCGCCACTCGAGACTCGCCGCTCGAGCCGTTCGAGAGTGCGGAAAATGCGGAAAATCGGAGCATGGCAAACTCTCACTGCAGATCAGAGAAAGAGGCGATGTCCGAGTGGAGGACGGAGGCGGGGGCGAGTGCAGATGCCAGAGATAGCACTCGAGACCATGTCGACTAATTGCGGTTATAATATCAAAGTCGACATAACGCCTCGATCCTCCCCCTTGCTCCCCTCCCCCGCAGTCCACTCAGCTCTCCATCGGCCTCGACACGAAACCGAAATCTGGAAAACACGCAAGTGCCGACCTGGACGATGGTCAAGTGGCTCTCGTAGTGCATCCAAGCCAAGTCCAAACCGGACCGAGAGCAGAGATGGAATGGAGCTGGTGTCAGGACAATTTGCCGGCCGCCGACGCCACGCAAATGAAAATGATCGGACATAATGAACTTTCTCGCTTTTGGGGCGAATTTGCGGTGCTTAGTGGAATGGATATGTTTGGGAGCTGGCCAGGAAATCAGCGGCTCAGGAGGAGACGGAGTCACCACTGAGACAATTACGAGAATGCAGAATTCGGGTCATCTTTAAAGTATCTGACTGGAAAATTGTCCGCCGGCCATCGCTGATGAGTTTTCCCAGCAAAGATAAAAGCAAAGATGAGAACTCATAATTGTGGATTCAATTCTGATGCTGATTCCGAATTCGGTTTCTGTGTCGCTCGCTGCTGGGAATCGGAGAAGTGGCCGTGAAGCCGTTTAATTTTAACGGCATTTGGAACATGGAACATGGAGAACTGCTCCCGAACTGAGCTAATCCGCACTGACCTGGGCTGGCGAGAGAGTGACGAACGTGCCGGTCATCACGATCCAGGAACCCGCTGCTTCAGGCTGAGCTGTTACCGATATGGAGCCGTCGTGCCCGTCACAGTCACCATCAGAGGATCACGAAGACGCACTGCTCCTGCGTCCCCCTTTGGGCATCGCATCCACTCCTTGTCAACTAATTGCTCGATCTCTTATCGACCAAGGCAACCTGCTGGTTTTATGTCGGGAGAACGGTTCTTGCCTTGATGACTCTTCCTCTCCCGTGGGTCCAACTGGATCGCTGATCATCGATCTCCGATGGGTCCAAGTTTTTGTCTCCTGTCAAGGTTAGATCGTTCACTCCTCCTGCACGAGGCCAGAGCCATGAATATGACGGAAGGGGAGGAGGATCCTCCTCTAATGACACAAATTCCCATAGCTTTATAGACGACACCAAAATGGAACCGTTAGCCAGCCCTGAGATGCATGACAAATGGCCAGTTAGCCAGCAGGGGAATGGGTAATCTCCTCAGCCTCATTAGCTTCACTTAATCGCACGCACCTCGTATTGGAAAGATACCTGGAGGGGAGGGGATAACCAGTTGAATGGCATGAGCACAGGGAATCAGGCACTTAATTCCTTCTCCCATCTGGCCCACGGGTGTTGGACCACCTACAGAGATGCTGAGAGAGATGTGGACTACTCAGACAGGCGACATTCCTCCGGCTGCCGTGAATTTGCTTTAACCAAATCGCAAACAAATCGAGCCGCGCATTGTTGTCCCTAAAAGAGCAGCTCCCAGACCCCCACCCGGTGTCCCCCTCCTAGTCCCTGCGGCTGAGTGCGTGAGTCGAGAGCCTCCCACTCTGGACCTGGACCTGGTCGAGTTTGTTTGTTTCTGTGTTGGCTGCCAATGCGTCGCGCATGTCCGATTTCCTTCCATTGATACGCCACTGCCACCGCCTGCTCTCCTCCAGATCAGGCTCCTCAGCTCCATCCTCCTGTGGATCTTGGTCTTCGTTAGCGGCAGCTTCACCTACTTTCGGCTGCGGCCATGTCGATGTGCCAGCGCCCCCTCGTCCCTGCTTCTGTGCGTAGCTCTGGTCTCCGATTTCCCGGCGCTGTCATCGCCTACGTTGTCGCTGTCTCCGCATTTGTGGTTTCTGCGGATCTGGGGCCAACGCCCATTAGAGCCCGAGGCACAGGAACAGCCGAACTCTGTGGCTGCCATTTGGCGGTAATGCGTTTCAATTACAATTCGCGAACGCGTTCCAAATTTCATTGGTCTGCTCTGATCTTCGGGAGATTGCTGACTAGCAATCCATTCCTTTGTCTGGCCTAATGGCACAGCAATGCTCTCCGATCCCCGATCCCTCTCCCTCAGGGAAAGTGTTGGAAACTGATCCGCAAAGTAATTGCAGTTGCATTGCGACTCCGCAGCAATCCTTTTAAGTAGCTCCTTCCCCGCCTCTGGCTGGCCCACATTTGGATGGCTACATGAGAGCTCCTCAATTAAAGAGACAAGCTCCAGCTCCTGCTCCAGCTCTGCTCCGACTGCTCCTGATCCCTGGCCATGTTCCACTTGACTTTAATTGGATTTTGTTTACTTTTGGGCACATTTCCAACCGGGAAGAGAAGCAGCTCGGAATGCGACACGACACACGATGACAAATGTTGATATTCAAATGGCACCGTTGGGGGCGTCAGGAGCGGGCACTTGTCTTGTGTTTCGCTGGAGCTGAGCCAAGCTGAACTCGAGGAGCTGATGCTGGGCTTTTGTCACCAGCTGGAGGAGCACTGAGGAGGCCCCAGCTCCCTCCCCTGGCAAGCGACACCCGCTACTAGCATTCCGATCGATTGTTGGCCATGTTCCGCGTCGAATCTTGCAGTCCTCCAGGCCGGGTGAGAAAAGTAAGCCGTTGGAGGCCTCCATCTCCTCCGCGGATCCCCTGCTCCTACTCCATCGCAGGTCTCCTCCATTCAAAGCAAACAGGCAGCAGATGTTTGAAATGTTTGCGCGACTTTGTCAGCGTTCTCCATGTCTTCGTCGCCTTCTGTTTGGTGTCTCCTCCAATTGAATGCATTGAGAAATGTCCACAGCACCTGTCAGCACCAGCAGATGTCGTCCCATGTCCCATTGGAGAGGCTTTGCTTCCAGTACCGTTGCCTCGGGTGGCTGACATTCCTGGCGGGGATCAGCAGCGAATCTCCCGCAGCAATTAACTCGCTCGCAGAATGCCCCAATGACTCCCCCAACAAATTGGGTTAAGACAGCAGTTAGCCTTAAAGCCGCATGTTTAGCATGCAAAGAAGGAGTTGCAGGAGAGTTCGTAGAAAGTGCATTTCCATATGCATCGCGGCCGCCTCCGAATTCGCTCTGCTCACGATTCGGCTTATCTGGGGCCCAGAGCCTTGAGTTCCTAGCGAAATGTGTCAATAATTAATTGTATTCAATTAAAGCACGTCCCTCTTACCCCTCTCGCCATGTATCTAGGTCCAAATCCCGCTCCAAACCAGGCGATGCTCGGATTAATTAAGATGCAGCTGGATCAGCAGACAAGAATTGGAATCGCGATCGCCTGAGAGGACTCCGGAGTCATGTAATATGCATCTGGTGAGTCTGGCTCCACTTCGGATATGCATCGATGTCCCGGAGAGCAGGCTGTCCACGTTTCGGGTAAAAGTGCAGCTAAACATCAATTAGCCCAATTCCCAGGCCGTTGCCACTCTGACTGCTCCCCTGCCCCAGCGACTTCTGTTTCAGCTCCTCCGATTCCCCACTTGGCACGCTGAGTGCCACATGTTGCATGTGGCTCACGTTGCATTTCGGCAACCAGTTGCAGTGGCATCTGCAGTTGCAGTTGCAGTTTCAGTTTCTAGTTGGGAGTTGGGAGCTGGGGCTTGCCCTTGCCTGTGATTAGATGCCGCTCTTCTTCGCGCAAGAGTGAAATTTATTGCAATTTTCATTTCATTTCGTTTCATTTCGCTTCGTTCAGTGGCGAAGTGTTCCCGCTCTTCGCCCATGTGTGCTGACCCTTCGGCGGGGGAGGAGGCTCCCTGGGAGAGCCTTTCCTCTGTCATTTCATTGTTCTGCCACCAGGTCCGTGGTCAGTCAGAGTTCCCCGTGCACTCCGGTTGTCTCACGTGCCATCGAAAGTGCGTCGTGCAGAGGTTTCACTTCCCAGCGAACTCGAAAGTGATTCTAATCAAACGGATTTAATGAAATAATGCCTGGCGAAAAGGAGAATGTAGAATGTGCAGCGGGCATTTCACTCATGTCGAGTGTCAAGCGGACGGGGCTTTCAACTAAATCAAAACCCGCGATCGACACACATCCGACTGGATCCCATCCTCTCAAGGTCTCTGCTCCACGGGCTCCTTCGATATTCCTGCGCTTCGCATTCGCGTCACGATTCTGACCAGGCACAGAGGCAGAGACAGGCAGATGAGCGATGGCCATGCATCATTCGGATTCGGATTCGGATTCGGAATCGAAATAGGAATTGGATTTGCACTGGGAGAGGGAGAGAGCTGAGGCTGCATAATATCGGTCGAGTGGTGACACTCGATTTCGTATTCTCATTCAGATGCTAAGCCGGCCAGCGACTTGCAAATGTTCGGCACAGGAAATGAAAGTTCATTAAAACGCAGCGGAGAGAGACAGAAGAATTCCATGTCGGAAAATGCCAGAGATCTGAGAAAAGTGAAACCTCTAATAGCCAATAATTGCCGAGATTCGCAGAAATAGATGTCCAAACTTAATGGATAACCAAGTGGCCGAAGAGCCAACACCAGCCATCATTAACCCCCAACATTCTCATTTGTTATCCTCCAACTTTCGACCCGCGGCTCTCAGCAGGTTCCAGCTTCAATTCGGTCTCAGCTCACGCACATAGCAGATGACATTCTCTATGCAAATTTCCATAAATCTCGACGAATCTGTGATGGCCTCAGAAGTGACAAGTCGGGGATTGCTTTGACCCACAATCCGATCGAGGAGAAGAACTCTTGCTTTCCTCTTTCGCGCGAATCAATTAGCGCGAACGCAAGATGATTTATGGTATCCAGGTCACTGGGAATCGGAATTGAAGGGAACGAGAGGCTGACACGCCCCCTCCCATAAATTGGAATGGCATTATGAAAGACCTTTCTTTCTATAATTAAATAAACGAAAGGTTGGCGCCGAGATTAATGGACGCTGGCTGGGAGATTCACACAATCAGAATTTACAAATTTCTTAATCTCGCATCTCCCCCACGGGAACAGCGCATCATATGTAAAAGCTGAATTAACCACATTTCGGGACGGAGACAAAAGAGGAGAATGTCATGAACTTTGAGCCACCGAGGGGAGCCGCCTCCCGGTCCATCAGCATCTCCATCTGCGGCATGACCCGATCCCAGCCAGCGTCGCCTATCATCGCTGACATCACCTAAACAGCCGGGCAAACAACCTACAGAGGATCTGTGACGAGGGCAGGGGATCGAGGAGGTGGTTTGAGGTACAGGCAACAAGACTTGATCCTGCTGCTCCTGTTAAATGTGGCCATGTCTACACTACTGGCACAATTTCCAGGCCAGACGTCTTCCCGTTGCTTTTCATTTTGGTTTCTAATTCTGCGCATTCTTTTTTTCCTCGCTGTTGTCTTCATTGCTGAGCATTTTGTCAGCGGCATGTTAAGATTTAAATAGACATGCAAAGCCAGAGAGGCAGGGTAGCCCAAGCCAAGTCGAGAAGGAATCACTACAGCAGCGGAGGGACTCCTCCTAACCATTTGCAGCGGGCGTAAGATGCACACTTTCGATAAAATTTGGCAGAAAATTTATGCAACTTGAAGCTGTAACTGAGGCGGCACTTCTGGGGGAGATTTCCTAGGTTGGAGACGAGAGCTTGAAGGGTTCTCACTAAATGATTTGGCAATTTGTGTGTTTTTTGTTAACTTTTATGTGATTTTCCGTGGTCCCCTCCCTTCGCCAGGGCATAATTTACTAAGCGGCTTTTTGTAATTGCCTCAAGACTAGCAAGACCCGGCCACGAGTTGCGGGTGGAGGGAAGTGGCGGGCGGCTGGAGACCACCCGAGTTGGGTAATGACAAAATAAATGCTGGGGCCAGGCCAAGGGGTCATCTCGACATCGGTGCATAACGGCATTCCATTCGGGCAGATCCCAGCTGAATGCAAACCGAACGAGCGAGTTCCTGGATCTGCTACCAATTTATGTTTTGGCTTAAAGCTATCTGCCATTTATCGGGCTGGCAATTAAACCGGCCGAGAGTTTTGTGCCAGTTGCAGTTGGTTTCAGTTGATTCGGAGGACGGGGTTAGCGAGAGGTGGCGTTGGCAATTGTCGTCGTTTTTGTTCTTTATCGCCGACAGCTACTGGATCGCCTCTTCGGTCTTTATCAATGGCCCCGAGTTAATTGAATTTCTATCCATTGGGCGCACTTAAGTGCCACTTAACCCAGTGCCGCAGGTCCAGATAGGAAGGAGAAGGAGTAGAGCTGCAGTGGAGCTGCAGTTACTCGGAATTCGTATGGCCTAGCACCCGGACTAATTGATTTTTATGGTTACTATCACTCAATTAGGCTGCATCGACCCTTCGCCTTCGGCGTAAGGCGAAAGCTCACTCAGATTTCACCCAATTGACATGTTTTGGCCCTACACTAATCGTGCCTGGCATGTGCGGAATTTTAGCCGCTGGGTAGCACTTAACCGGCATTTAAGAGCTGCTAAATGCGTATAATTATGGCAATAATTAAGAGGCCCACTTTCGATGGCAGAAAGAAGCGATTTGGCAGGTCAGATTCGCTACGATTCGGCGAAAGAAATGTTGCATTGCGGGTTCCACTCGCATGGAAATGGCAATTTAATTATTTATATAGCATTCGCTTTGTATGTCGAATCCAATTCGCATTTAATAGCCCGTCTTCAGCCTGATGTGCTTTATGTCTAAGGTCCAATCGGCTTATGACCAGAGTTCTTGGTAAATTTGCGGAAGAGACGAGATGCCGATGTATGCGGGAAGCTCTATGGGTGGCCACTAATCCGCTAAATTAGACCCAAACAATGGCCGGGCGCGCATAATTGTATTTGCCAAAAGCCACTCGCAGGGGTTCTAACTCAAAAATTTGTAACGCAATCCGATCTTGGCCCAAAAGAGTATGAGTTTGTGTGTGTTTTCGTGCGGCTGGAAGTCTGGGGCCCATAAACGCGAATGGTTGCCATAAATGTGGCTACACGGAGGGGGCATGACTCTGAAGCTGCCGACGACCAACTTGAAATATGTATTTGATGAGCTTGACAACAATCGACAGATCGATCTTCGACTGGAAGCCCATAAAGCCAGAGCTCAGGCCCAGCACGTGAATGGTAGGCCATTAATTCGGGAGGCGATCGTTTGCCCCGATCGATATCAATAACAATTTGTTCGTCAACGAGTAGAGGAGATCTATCTTTGGGTTTAATTTTTTTTAGGCCAACGGAAGTAGAGTTAATTTAAATGGGTGCAGTAAATGACTGAATCAGTAGGGGAATTAAATTTATACAGTTACTTTTGTTACTTTGTAGAATTCACCAAATTTTCCACCATTGATAACCATTTCCGAAAGGCATATGGCCTAAGCATATATGCAAATGACCCAGAGGCCAAGAATATTAGTGCGACATGGCCGGGTGCTGACATTTATGGGCCTACACGACTCGGATTTCATTTTCGTACATGTACATTTAATTTTCGGTGGGAAAACACTTTCCAACTTTCAGTTTTTCTTCTACATTTAGAATTTTGGAGTAGGTTGGCGAGTCCAAAAAGCAGAACTGTCCCACAAATGAATGAACTTCACGCAAAAACGAAAGTTAACACTTGCTACGCATCAGATCGACGGGTTATGCAATCGACGAATGTGGGAAAATAGTTTCTTGAAATGTTTTGCGAATAAAAGATCTTCTAAAATTAGAGAGAAAGATGAGATTGGACGAAAGTCTTAGAAATGAAAGTTACAGTTGCTTTTCTCCATTTGTTTGCTCGCTGCATTCATATTCAAATCGATACGCTTTTCAAACAGCCATACAACAACACATGTTGTTAATTTTTGTGGCTCGGAACTCTCACTTTCATTGATCATCACTTGCATTGAAGTTGGCCCAAAACATGATTAGTTGCAGGCCCAGCATCGAATCGCTTAACGGGCCATCAGTGTCGACCGCGATGAAAGCCAGGCTTGCGCTGCTGCGTCAATATTACATGATTTATGAGTCATCAATTATGCTCAAACAAATTGGAAATATTGGCTGTCAATCGGGGCGTCTAACTAGCCATTCACCGAACCAGCGAGTCATCGATGAGTTAATCAAGTCCCAGACGGACAGCCTTCAATTACAACACTCAAATCTGCGCAATTGTCGATGCATTTTCCACATTGTTTTCTTAAGAACTTGAATATTGGTAATGGGGATAGAGAAATTTGTGGGGTTCTAAGAAAACGAAGAAGGAATACTCTTGGTTTTAAGGAGGTTCTTAAAGAATCTGCAAGGTAATTGTTGATGTGAAAGCATGACTTGGAAACGGGAGTATGGAAAATTGTGTATAATTTATGTTTCATTAGAAAGACAAACGGGAAGTGTCCCAGAATAATTTGTGCAAGTAATAATAATCTAAGAATGCCAAATTGATACTAAAATATGTACAAATATAATTAATTTCTGTGCATACAATATTAATAATTTATTAAAAAATCCCTAATCATACAAAATCTCTTCTACTGTATTATTAAATCAGAATATAAATACATAATATTTTCATTAAGATTCAACATGAATAATACATTTGTCTGTACATTAAATGTCGTCTTATGGTGGCAACTCCCACCTTTGTGTATTTTATCCAACCAGCCAGAGCCAACCATCTCTCAAACATCATTTCGCGGCTCATCAGCAAGCCATTATACCCTCTATTAGCACAGACATAGACCGGAGGAATATGCAAAGTCACCGATGTACTTGAGCGTCCTCGGAAGAAGTGTGAAGATGATTTGCACTTGGAAAACTATGGATAAGCCTTCGGCTACCGAACATTCCTGCGACGAGGAGCCAGGGCTTATGGTTATGCCAGCAGGGAAATCGTGCCTGAAGTTATGCAAATGAATTGTTTATTGACAGAAGTGTCACTCGTGGCTTGTTGGATAAACATTGCACAATAATTTTGACTAATTGCAAGGTAAATTGTTAGAAGCGCGAGCGGGAGAAGTGGCTAGGAAAACAGGCTGGCTGCTGGTCAAGCGGACAACCCAATTTCAGTTTACTGACTGCATTTTTTTAGCACAGCCGCCGGGCTTCTTCTTTTTTTTATTTTTGTGGGCGTTTTGTAGCCCACAAAAAAAAAATGAAGTGGATAAATTTGTTGGCTACTTTTTTGTTTGAATTATTGAACGTATCGGGGCCCCCGGTCAGAACTAACTGTGCGCAGCGACGGCAGCAGCAGCTTTTGGCTTGAGTTAAAGTCTGCAAAAATATTATAATCTGTAAGCATAAATTCACACACCAACAACAACAACAACAACAGAAACAATAGGAACAACAACACAAGCAGCAATAGCAACGCACAGAAACGAGTTCGAGTTCGTTACTTGAGTCTTTTGTTTGCAGTTGGCGGATATTAATAGCCGCGGACCATTGAATTTGTGCACTAAAAACCCAATTTTTCTGGCTTTTTATGGCAACTGCCGAATAGCCTTAATGGATATTCGTCTAATTAGCCATAGACACACGATTCTTCATTAGCAATCCGCGGACGAGGCTTAATCTCCGCCTGCATACTCTCCTCTGCCATTCCTAGAACACCACACATGGCGTTGGCTGTGCGTTCCTTTCCATCAAAACCGCCAGAAATAGCCGGGGCCAAAAATAATACTTATGAATGGCTTAGCTCAGCACGAATGCTGGGAATGTGTCCGAGTACAAATAAGCCATAACAAATGGCCTTTGCTGCACACGCAGCTGTGACCCACAAACCAATTGAAACAGCAAATCAGAAGACACGGAAATGCAGACCATCGCAAAGACCACTTTTCGCTGGGTAACCATACATATGATATATACCCCCTTGAATTAGTTAAATTGCCTATTATCCGGCCGTACTTTTCGCTTTCCTCCAGAGCAGCTAATGCCATTATATGGCAGATGATACGGTTATGTGAATGCACCTCGAATCGATTGCAGTCCAAAAGCACATTACATCAGCAGCTGCATCAAAAGAAAGCGACCGCCGGCAGCCGAAAGATTGAAGCTCATTCAATGCACTTAGTCGGGGCTAAATTCGTAATAGATCAAGTGGCCGCCGAGCCATTGAACTCGACTCACAGTGGGGCATTAGCTAAAATAAACAGAGATAGCTCTTACACTGTGATATTATTAAGCTAGAAACTAGGAAGATACTGCAAATGTTCCATAAAAGTGTTAATTAATACTAAGTGGTGACTTCTGTCATAAAGAACTAATTAGTTAATCAATATATAAATAAATAAAGACAAGATTTATAGACAGTCATTTCCATGTCGCATAAACTAGTAATTGGCAGTAAAGAGCAAACTATTAAAAGGAATTCCATAACTAACGCAGATGAGCAGGCAAATCTGTACGATTTTCCCATCCGTTTTTGCCTAATTATTCTATAGAAACTTTATTAGGACATACTATAAAATCTCATCACCACTCTTTTGATTCGGCGATGCACTTTGGGGTTGCAGAACCACTGTGATGCCCACAGAGCAACATGGAAAACATTTCAGATTTTTTTGCCACTGGCCTATGGTAACAGTCGTGTGCGAGTGGAATAAAGGCCATTAATATGAGCCAAAATAAAATTGATAATCGTCTTCCGTTAGTAGTGCTGATGCTGATGCTGCTCCTGATGCACTTTTGTTGTTTGAGCCAGTTGACCCAGTTGTTCCCAGAGATATGAATGCATTCCGGCTCAGGACCGACCATGATGATGATGCTAACTGATGGCAACAGTGGGCGGGCCAGGGGCAGCAGGCGCATTTTAGCATTTGCCATTTACCATTTCCCATTTTCCATTTTCCATTTACCATTTCCCATTTGATATGACACAAAAGTCCGTGAAAATGGCAGAGATCTGGAGCCATATAAGAGCACGGGCTGTATGGAAATTTTCGTTTTCTCCGAAGAGCAGATTTCCCTAAGCAGCCGAGACACGAAATTCGGAGCCAGAAATAGGAATACGGCGTCCTCAGCCCCGATCCCTGGCATTCTATGGCCATTTAGACACTGGGCGATCTCACCTCACCCAAATACGCGACAGCTCAATCAGTTGGCCATGTCTGCGTGCTGCAGTGGCTGCCTTAACTTGGCCTGAACGTTTGCGGCCAATTTGATTTATGTTTTCGCATGGGCAGGCCCGAGAGCTGGTCTCTTCCTCGTGGCACTGCCGCTTCATGTTGGAATTCATGAATAAACATTAAAGCTGCCGAAAATTTGCAAGCCACGATAGAACAATAGAACTCGGACGGGCGATGCTCCATTGTGTTTTATGGAACCCTTTGCACAGCGAACGTGAGGTTCAGCTCGAGTAAGAGTTCTCACAGAGCCAGCCAGGACCAGGACCTGTCCACCCTTGGGCTTAGGTTGGAGATCACCTTCGGTTCCTGTCACTCGCTGATCAAATTCATTTGGCTTCGGTTCAGTTCGCAGGCCATAAAGATACATATTCTTGCGAATGCGTGCCGTATTGGTGAATTATTGTGAGAAAGCGGACAGAATCGAGGGAATTCATCGACTGCGTGCCTCACCCAAGGTGCTTTTGATTGGTTAAGGTGCTCGCATTGACCCAGAGAACTACATTCTTTGCAGAAGATTTAAAGTTTGAGAGTGGGGCATTTAAGAACACCTCTCGATGAAGCAATTAAAGCGGGTGGCGGGAGCCACTGGGCATTCCCCGAGCTCATCCCGTTAGCCACTCACTTAGTCCCCAAGTCAGTCTCTAAGTCAGTCAGTCAGTCAGGGAACGGTTAATTTGGCCACGGAGACGAGACACGAGCAGCCCATGATAAATGGCCCTTCGTCTGGGCCCTGGCCACTTCCTTGTCCCAGTCTGCGACTAATCGGTGCAGTTTGGCCCCGGTTTGGTTAGTTAGCCCGGCTAAATAGTCTCACACCTCAGACCGGGGAACAGACATCGCCTCAGAGCCAGACTGAGACTTAGACTGGGGCTTGGACATCGACAAGGCGTCTGCTAATATTTCGGCCTGCCAGCGCGGCCACAACTCAATTAGGATGCCTGGAAATGATTCATTCTAATCTGGAGTCGGGTATCTGCAGTCATGAAGTCCTCCCCCTTCTCGGCCTGCTTTTCATCCGGAGATTCATTTACCGTTGCGACGTTCCCCGTGGCGGCTCTTGACGCTGTTGTGTCTAGAATTTTGCATGGCCATTTCATTATTGATTCGCATCTGGCCAGGTCGTAAATGTCTTAATTTAGTTGCAGTTTTGCACCGACAGTTTCACACTTCTCTCTAACAGCTCTACTGATACCCTCTCCCTGTCTGCTTTGGTAGGGTATTCGAGTGTCTTTCATTAATTGGGAAAAGTGAGAGCTGGAAGCTAGGAGGTGGAGGTGCAACCAGCATCCACCAGCTCATCTAATCTGGCATAGCTCATCTCCCAGCTTGTTTCTCCATTTGTTTATTTGTTTGTTTTGAAGTGAACGACTTTAATCGACGGACGACCTGCATGATGGACCGTCATTAGGGGCATTTTCAAATTGTTAACACTGAGGCGAGGAAAGTGAAAAGTACAGCTGCACTTTCATTGCATCTCTTTAGCCCTTCCAGCGAGATCAATCACTAATTAATCCGCGATTGTTGCCATGGCTGTGGGGTCAAGTTGGGAGGCACTTTTCCTCGCTGATTAATTGAGTCTTTATTGCGAATTAGTGTTAAGATCGAATACAAGCCTGGACCAGATCATGGCCGGCAGCAATTAATTTACTCATTAGACCATTTCTGTCGCACTATTGATCTACAAACGGAGAACGCGGCTGACAGCCTCTTCATCTGCGGTGCCGACAGTTCTGGGAAACGCGGCTTGTCTTGGCCCAGAATCCGCTGCTCGATTCCCAAGAGCCGACGACAACTTCCTCGTTACAGTTGAAACATTTTAGGGAATTCGGCTAACAAGAAGAACTCATAACTCAATTAAGAAACAGGCCGTAATTGCTCCACCCATGGTCGTAGGCGAGTGGATCGTGTGACAAGTGCTCGAGAACTGGTCTCCTGCCAGTGTCACCTGTTCTCTGGCCATTCGAATGGCAGTGACAGGCCCCTCTTAGCAAGTGTCGCCACCGATTCCACTCGAAACGCAGTTGAGCTGGACAACGCGCTAATGAAAAGAGCCAGACCAGGCCAGGCCAGGCCAACCAGTCGCCACTGCAGCATCTTGCACCAGATAACCGATTTGGTGGCTACTGGTCCATCGAGATGCGTGTGCAATCGATTGTGCGAAGAACATGTGTTAATTATGCTGTTAAATGGCGTTGATTCCATGTCAAACAGTAACCACAATTGATATTGATGTGAACGGGTTGTGAGCTGCTGGAGAATGGCAGAACCCAGGGAACTCATACTACCAGAAGTGAAAAGGTCTCTTTGCGGCTTAAAAGGGCCAAACGAAAGTGTCACATCATTGTGCCCAAGTGCGGGTCTAACCTTGAAATGAATTTAAACCGCGGCCACGAAATTAAAGCCGTTTATGGCTTGGGCCAGAACTTGCCCATTAGAATTACTTTTGCCCGCCAAGAAAGAGAAACTTGAGCACTTGCCAGAACCATGCGAATAGAAAGCCAGTCAAAAATTAAACACAATTTCATGGTCCTGGGCTTTGCCTTAGTTCTACGCTACTTTAATTTTGGACAGACCTCAACAATGGCCAGAAATGTGAAAATAATTGTGTCTAAGTACAAAAATCGTGGGCTTTGGGCTTCACACATCTGGCCGATGGGATTTGCCCCCCACGCAGCCACAACAAAAACTAAGAGATACAAAAATGACAAAGATTTGGTCGATGAATGCGAGTCTAATATACAATTCTAATATACAATAGCAATTCTGAAATTAATTTTAAACCAATAAAAAATTCTATGGAATTCTAAACCCTAATCTTAGCTTTTTTTAATTTTGTTAGGAATATTTCATAAATTTGTATAGTTTTTAACTCTTCCCTTCCCGCAGAGTACCCTTTAAAATAACCAAAAAATTCCGCTTACTCATCCAATATGTTGAGGAATAGCTTTAGGTATCAATATGATGAGGTCTTGGCCCGGTAGCAGACACTCGATAAAAACAATCTGTTGTTAAACAAATCATTTGGATGCCACAACAAGGGCATGGAAGAAAAAGCGAGTGAGATCAGATCACAGTTCATCAAAATCATAAAACATCACGAGCTGAACTGTGAGTCCGAACCGAACCGAAAGTAAGAGGTCCATTAGCTCAAACAAAAGCGATTTAATTGCCGGCAAGCTCTGCCAGATAGCTATTCTAAGATGGGTCTCGTTTCTCTTCTCTCCACCACAGTCCAGGCTCTGCACTGGTCTGATCTCTCGAGATGGATAAGTTTCGGTCGTTGTGCTCCAGCTATGTATGTATTTGGAATGCGATCGCTGATGATGACTTTCGTTTCATTCACTTTCATTCACACCTCTCCGGCACGCAAATTAGCGAAACGCTGTAAAAATTCATTGTTCGCCTCCCGGCTTAACGGTTCCGAAATGACAATTGGCCATTAGCATAATACAACGATTCTCGCATTTTTCGTCTACTATAGCTATTCGCGTTGCCAATTCAGTGCGGCTACTTGGAGTGTCTGCCGACTGAGTTCCTTGCGTGACGAATGCCCCCTGACCTCGGAAATATATGTACATATGTACATATAATGAAGACGTTGCATTTAAGCGTCTGACATATTTCGACTCTCGATTGTGTTCTCAGCTTGTTACCCAAATGGAGTTTCCGGTGCCATTTCACTTTTTCTTTCTTCTCGAGCTGAGTACTTGGGGCATCTTCTCTTTCCACTATTATTATTATTATTATTATTATTTTCCAGAACCCGCATGGCATGTTGTTTGCCTATGACAGCTGTCAAGAAGTCGAGTCTTGTAATGATATTTCCATAAAGTAACACATTTTCACCACTTTTCCTCGATATTCCTAAAGATGGGATGCGTGAGAGATTTCCAAAGGTGTTGAAAAGTTAATGTTTACCCCGCGTAATTCTATTTGAAAAACCAACAGCCACGCAGCGATATGAATCGGTGAACAACAACGAAAAAAAACCACCAAGATGACGAGGCAGTTCTCATGGATTATGGGCATCGATATATCAACGGGCTGATCTGAAGCATTTAAGCCAAATTAAGTCGCCATTCAATCGCTTCGTTCGGCAATTTGCGGCCAAGTCTTCTCGCAGTGAGCAATTTGTCCAAACAATTAAAGTGATTCAGATACTTGCGAGATTGTTGCACAACCAAAAGAAAAGAGCCCGGCTTTTCCTTACATAACGCGATAATTTCAATAATAGTAATGGAGGTTGGTGGTAGTAAAAGTAATGTCCAGCCATATTTTGTGCTATCAACATGTGTGCTTACACAGCCAAAGCCGCAACGCGTACAAAATTCAGCGATTTCGACTTAAATCTTTAACGACACGACGCACAGCACAGTGAGACGAAGACCAAGGCTAATTGTTTTTAATGCCTTTGTTTTTGCGACGACCATGGACAGGCCAAGAAGAAAGTGCACGAATTAAGGCAAATAATGTCAACGGCAGCCAAACCATTCCGAAAACCCTTTAGCCAAACTGCCGCGTGCCTCGACGCTCCATAAATACAATTTATTTGGTTTGCTTTCTTTTATATTTGTTATGGCTTTTTAATAATTTACCCCACAATCGCAGAGAGGCCGGAAAAGAGCGGCCTTTCCAGAGCACGTCTGCCATGCGCCGCCTGCCGTATGCAGCATGAAATTTTCTTATACAACATCGGCAACAAGTTCATCTCTCAGCGAACATCTTTCACAATCATTCGAGTCCGATGAAACATATAGATTTCGGCGTGAAAGTTTTATGACAGGCCTACCAACAGAACACCGGCAACACTCCAGCACACCACACATTGATGCCATGCAATGCGAGGCGATGCGTTGCGATCCGATTATGATGATCACTCTGATATCTAGCCAAGGCCGAGGTGGTGGCGATGGCAGTGGTAACTACCTCCCAGCATCTAATCCAGATGCAGCTGCAAGCTCCCAACTCGTTAGCCGTTTTTATTATCCGATACCCTGCAGCAGGACGAGGTAGATCTGATGCAAGTAGAATCTTTGAGTGTTCTTTTCTGGATTGTTTACATTTCCCATATCATCAACAATAAGAAATTCCTAACCCTTAGCAAACTTAAAAACAAAACGTTAATTAAAATTTTATATATATCTGCAACATGCATATCTTTCACCTTTAACATAAAAAACAAAGATAGCTAAGTTTTTAGTTTAAAATCTAAGATTATATACCCCAAGGCAGGGCCTGAAAGTTTTCAATTACCTGGAACAATAAAGAAAAACAACTTGCAAGGTAATAACCAGTCGATCTAACATATCGACAGGCAACTTACTAGCTTTTTAATTGAAAAATGTTAGCGGCTCTTGGCCACTTTGCACATAACTGACAAAACACCGCGGGTCCCAACTGGAGTATCTGTGGCACTAGCTCCTGCCACTACTCCTGCTCCGGGTGTGGATCTCGGTCTGGGTTATGTTTTCATCTTCGCTTTGCTGTTGCGGCTGCTGCTGCTGGTGTGCTGTTCTAATCTTAATCGCTGCTAATCACAAGCGATCAATTTTTTGCAAGCAATGCCAAAGCAGACGTGCTGGCAATTTGGTTAGCCCGCTGCTCCATTTCGAGGTGAGAAGCATTCAATCCTGGCCAGTATCAGGCACCACCCTACATTGCATGGATCTAGAATTCTGGATACTGGATGCTGGATGATGGATGCTGACTGCTGGACCGGTGGCCAACAAGTTGCTAACAGGTCTCGGGCGAGGCACCTTGCTGAAGCTTGGCTTTGATTGCTGCCAGTTGATTTGATGCATGCGAGGCACAGTCCAAATCCAAGTCCCAGTCCGACCTTGACGTAATGTAATGGCTCGAAATGCGAGGCTAACCATGCCCACGAGCCACACACGACATGGCAGAGGCACACCTCTGACATTTGCATAACACGCAGAACAGAGCCAAGCGAATCGGGCAGATCGGCAGAGACTTAACTGGAGCTAGGAGTTTGATTTATGTGCCACAAGTGTGACTGCCGTTAGGTAAGCTGTTAGCCGAGAATGCCACTGTGAGTGCAGCAGTAGCAACAGCAGCAGCAGCAGCTCCTTTGGGGCGTTGCACCGTGTCCGATTATGCAATATTGATTGCACAATAATTGGCGAAAGGGCGCAATCGCAATCGCAAATAATCCATACAAGGTGTCGATGTCTCTCGCCGCTCACTAACGAGCTTCTTTCTTTCTTTCTTTCCCTCGATATCTGGGTCTAGAGCGGACAGTCAGCCAAACAAATGCTGCCATAAAGACTCATAACTACGAATGAGAATACAATTCTAAAACTTCCGCCATCCCTAGTGTACAATGGGATGTGGTTAAGGAAATATTTGCAAATTTCAAAAACATTTGATCCATTTCTAACTTTGTAAAATCCAATCAAAGAATGCTGAAGGTCACAATGGCTATTGTAAAGTCAGATAATTCATTACAGTAGTTGTTGGTAATATATTAACCCAAGTAATTTCAGAAATTTTCATCCCAATGAAAATCTAAATTAAGAAAATGAATTTAACCCCCAGTTAACCAATAATGGTCACCTAACAAGCTCAGCAAACAATGAAAATTCTTCGTTAACAACATTGCCACTTGCGTAATGATGCTCTCTTTGCGAATTCTCAACCAAATTCCAACTATATTTCTAGGCAATTTCCATCTGCGAACACCCACGGTGCTCGTGTGGTCAAGTTAGGAGTAGGTATCGGTGTATATCGCGTTCGGCAAAACTGTTGTCCATGTTGCACTTTAATATGATAACAAATTATGGCCAGACGGGCCGTGTAACCAAAGTCGAGTGCGGCGCTTTACATGCTGCCATGCTGCGACTCCTTCGGGCCACACATATATGGCCAGGAGGAGCAGGAGCATCCGAAGAGGAGCTGCAGAGCTGGGCAGCAGTGTATGGCTTTTATGATTATCATGATATACGAGTGCCCATTGTTTTCGGGAGCAGGCAACTCCACGGCGGAGATACCCGCCAGAAAGCCTGAAAGCCAGCAAGCCAGAAAGAGACTCACCAAAAATGGCCTGGCCAAAACCAGGGAGCTGTGTGTAAAATTTAAATGAGCAGCCAGCTAACTATCTACGGCTTGGTAGGAGTAGTTACCCGGCTGACACAGGGAAAGGGAACGAGAGCGGGTAGATGAGTTTCACAAAACTGTTGGCAGCCAACAATTTGTTGCTTTCGTTCGCTTAGGTTTTCGGCGGGGTTTTCCATAACATTCCAGTACGCTTATCAGAGCACATTAGGTGAGAATTGTGTCACCTAATTAGCGTAAATGAATCAAAAAGTCAAAGCGAAGGCAGTTAGCCGAGCCACTGTCGGAGAGCTAGTATGCCAGCCATCCAGCCAGCTCGCTAGATGTCTGCGGCCTAATCCGTACCAATCTCGTTTTCGAAACGTGACAACACAGAGCCACAAAATGAGGCATTTGAAGCCTTTTGGGCTAATTTCGAGCGTCACTAAAGAGCCAGCCCCCAAACGAGAGAGCGGCCACAAAGGCAGCCACATTTAAATAGAATTTACAGTGGCCAAAAAGCCGAATAAACGTGACAAATGCCACAAGCCGAAGTCGAAAGGGGTGCCCAGAGGTATGCATATAGCTTGGGTGTGCGAATTTTAATTTCATTTAGAGAGCAGAGAAGCATGAGGAAAAAGTCTTAAAAATTATCTTAACGATTGAAACAGCAATGAAGAATGTAAAGAAACTAGGTAATAAATTATATGTATACTCAAATAAATATTTTACAAGCTGAAAATAAATTGGAAACTATATTAAAGCAATGAAAAAGATGCCAAGACATGCTAAGATCAATTTTTCCTCTCTAAACATATTTCTAGTTATGAAATTACTTTTAAAACCAAATAAGGAGAATACAAAATATTTGTATTTAAAGAATTTTCTCAGGAATTAAGATGGAAGCAAAGATATAGAAGTGATATCTAGACCGAAATGGAAACGAAACAAAACCAGATTAAACGGACAAGTGCAAGTCAGTCTGTCAATTGTCATTACAAACAAATCCAAGCGATGGCATTTAGAGTCTTTTACTTTCTGATGGCCATTCTGGGATTCTCTTTTTATTGTTCCTATTATGATTGCCATTACCATTATGATTTCTGTGTTAAGCCGGGCATCGCCACATGCCAATCTGTACTTAGAACGTGAGCTGATGATGATGCGGCGACAGCAATGATGATGATTCTGTTGGAGTTTGAGTCGGAGTCGGACTCGGAGATGGGGCTGCAGATGGAGATGCTGTTCAGACAGTTGACCATTTGTCGCACTATTGAGCACACAAAACAGCGGCGCGCCACAAGAAGTTCTTGACAAAAACAACTTTCACCGAGCTTAGAATGCCGCAGCACTGACATCTTTCAGTTGTCGCAAAAATTGCTTTCTTTAGAAAGAGCACTGCCAAATGAGGCCTACCTACCTACCCAGCGATGTAAGTCAGATAAAACAAAAACCGAAACTACTTGAGGCCTCGGAATTCCCAGTAAAGATCAATCAAGGGGCGACATAAATCATTCCCAACCCTAGGCCCCCAAATACTTTATTAAAACCACTGCCTAATTAGTCAATTAGAAAAGGGCCCGGCCCCTAAAGAGCCAGGGGAATTGCATCATTTATCTGGATGAAATTTCTCTTATTGGGGTCACACGCGCTTTTGACCACGAAACCCGAAGGCAGCAGCACCGTCAGCATTCCTTCGAATACATTCGATACTGCTCCCTTGACATTCGGCGAATTTGCAGCTCCCGAGTGCAGGTCTCGAGAGGTACATTCCATAAAGGGCCGGCCCGCTGCTCCAGAGCCCCGGCGGACACGAACAAATTACGGTAATCGGCTTTAATTAACGCTGCGTTTTATCTGGCCAAAAAGGTTTTTCGGTTTTTGGGCATATGCTTGAGGTGTCGGATATGGATTCGGATTCGAATTCGTTTTAGCTTTTCATTTTTTTCATTTTAGGGCTCTTCCCAGGGGCGTTGAACTTGCTGGGGCAAAAGGCGTTGGCCATTCGCAACATTCGCAGCAATCTTAATAAATAAATTCTCACACTGAAACCAATTTATGTTTTTGGCCAAGCCATCGCGATCTCCAATCAGAGATAGCCCTTTGTTTGCGCCCAAAGTTCTCGTTCCCAATTGTTTCTATTTGGAGTAAAGAAAATAGTTCGATGAACACATGCGTATGGCAAAACGATTTCATGCTTTAAATATTTGGCTCGCCGGACAATTGTTAATCAAGAAAAAATGGTAACAGTCCGCATGATGTTTGCCTAAGCCAACACAAAGCATCTTTGAACCGAGCCGCCAAAAGAACTTGGGCGCGTTTTGTGTTTTCTTTTGGCGCGAATATGGCACTGCGAAGAATTGGAAACGTGCCTCGGCTGTCACACAAAAAGCCAAGAAAATATTTTAGAAAATTGCAGGAAATAAACACTTTAGATGGATCTCTTTCTCGGTTTCTGTTGTTTGTGGCTACAAAAAATAAAAGTAAAAAAAATAAAAATTTTGGCCAGCCGTCAGTTTTAAGTGAGCCATAAATGTTTACGACTTGCGCTGAACAAGTGGCCGAATTTTTTAGGAGATTGCAATCTCCACCCTATTCCGAAGCTCATAAAAAACTACAGCAAAAGGCTTTGGCAACCTCGAGACCCGCAAATTGAATTCGTTTATACCTTAATCCTTCAGATACCCGCCACGCCACTCCCACGACCCGAGAATAAATGGTAAATGTCGACCTGATTAGCTGTCGAATGGGCATAAATCGGAGCTCTATATGTTCTATATTTAACGTCAAGATCTAGGCCTGGCGGTCAGCTTAGATTGGTGGGTTGGCCAACAGAATCTTGCATTAAATAAAGTAATAAATATTTTAATACGATCACTAGCTAATATTAAGCCCAAGGCCCGAACGAGGTCCAACTCTGGGCCCCCGGACACTTTGCATTTCGACAAACAAAGCTGAAATAAAATTTTCTCAGCTCATATTTCACCCGGTCCCGGCATAATATTACGCCCAATTTGGCTCTCTACTTGTACTTGCAACGTTTCGTTTGGGCCTTCGTTGCCTTTCCGGCTCGGGAGCCCCTTGTTAACAACCGTTCAGTTACAATGGGATAACGTTAGGTCTTGTTCTCGTTCTCTTTTGGATTCTGATCTTCTACTAAGGGGTATATAGACATTATGGAAAGTTGTAGCCTTTATACACTAAGCCCTACTAGACTTACTACAAGAAAGACTGGATTTGTGATTAAGAGCTTAGTAAGATGAATTACAAATATATTAACTATTAAAAATGATTTATTTAAATATACTTACTGACTTCTCTTTTAAGCTATCTCAATTCCCTAAAAGTTTATATATTTTTTAATCTCTAGAGCATTCCAGCTTCGTCTTAAAAAATTAACCAAATTTTGCCAGCAGGCTTTGTTTGTTTTTGGCACATTTTCGTTACTGAATGAAGCGGCGACGACCGCAGTGGCTGCAGCAGATGCAGCAGCAACTTAATCAGCAGGCAGCGAAAACAAAAAACAAAAAAAGCTAGCGGATGCTGTTAGAATTTTCACAGGCCAAGAATGAAAGGCCAACAGGGGCGGGGAGGCGGGCAAAAGCCCAATAACCATAAAAATCTCATGGCTGCGGGCAGTGAGAGAATGATTTTGCTGGGGCTGAGCGGAGCATAAAAAATAAAACCGAAATCGTCGAGAAACTCAAAATGAGATGTAATTAAAATCCGGTGTTTGTGGTATAAATAATAACGAAAGACTTTAGCGACGAACTTGCTTAAGAGATTGATGAAGCCTCTGCAGCTGCTTTCTGTGTTATTTGCTGACAAAATTGCACGTTTTCATTTTCACCCGAAATAAACAAAACCGAAAACGAAAGCAGAAGATCTGCGATTCTTGCTAGCAAATGCACCTGCTTACAGCCACAGATACAGATACAGATACAGATTCGCATTTGGATGCGGGGAAGAAAACATCGCTTTAATCTTGGCAAATCAAGGTGAATCATCATTAAGCAGCTGTCATTGTCACACGGCTTCGGTGAAATGCAAATTGCCTTTCTAACCTCCCTCCGAAAAATAAACATTTTCGGGCATATTCTCTTCACAGCGCTCGCTTTGTGTAAACATTTCCGGCGACATTTGATTGCCGCTTTGCCAGAGTTACAATTTGCGCTTCCTTGCGCGACATTTCATTTAGCAATTGTCGCTTTGCCGTCTGTCTGTCTTGGCCTTTGGTTTCGCTGATATCTGGCTTTCTCCAGATCGTGATGATCGTCGTCGTCGACAGCCAGGTCTCATCAGTATGCAGAAGATCGTGCTGCTGGGCCCGCTCAGCCTCATTGAAAGCGAAAGGTCTGACTGTCGTCATCCAATGCGATCCGATCCGATCCAAAACGATCCCAAATTGATTCATTTTTCGGTGGCCTTTTGTGTCGATTGTTCTGTGATCGGTTGTGTTTACACTGGCCCGCGATGCGATCTCATAGATCGTTCAATTTATGAGCTTAACATGTTAATGACTTAATAGAAATGTTATCAAACTATTTGTTTATTTACCATGTAACTTTCTTTGACAGCCCCCAAGAAGAGAGGCCTATGATCAATTGATTGCCGTATTTTTTATTTCACATTTCTGTGTTCTGCGGCGCCGCCTTTCTCCTGCAGTTGACTTCGTTTTGGGTTCCTAATTCGTTTAAACTGCGCTGCTGGGCTGGACAGCTTTTATGGAGCATAAAATGCACGACACTGCCACTGCAGCAACTGACCACAAGAGAAGCTACAAGAGGCGATCGGCGATCGGCGGAGTATCTCAGCCACGTTGGGCTAAAAAAACAGAGAAGTAATATCATAATTTTCATGTACCAATAACTCGGCTAAGTGCGATCTCATGGGCAAAATTGATTTTCCCCTCGGTTATAGTTCTTAGTAGCCGCAACTCCAATCCGCTGATGGACTGATTTCAATTTAATTAATGACATCGAACGTCGTGTGTGCCCGTTTTTGAACCCTCTCGGTTCACTAGGGGATTTAGTAATCGAAATTATGAATGGAGACGGGACGGGACTCAATGAATCAGTGCCACCGCCGGCACATGTGCCACAGCCTCCAAAGAGAGGGCTCACTCGCAGCGAAGAGAGCCAGGAAGAGTAGAGTTGCGAGTGAAATGCAAACAAAGTCCCACACAAAACCAAAACCAAACACAAACACAAAAGCAAAGTCAAAGGAAAAAGCAAACACAAGCACTCGACGAGCTGATTTTCCCCCTTTCAAGAGAAACTCACTCGAAAGTCGAGTTTCGGTTTGCTTTTGCCACTCATTTCTTTGGCTTTCTTTGCGCGGCTTGCTTTGTGGCTTTCTTCTGAGCCCGCTGCTTGAAAGCAGCTCACAACGCTGGCCATTGTCAAGGCGAACGCACGCGAGCAGCGCAGCAACAGCAACATCACCGGCAGAGGAAAACTCGAGCTGAAGCTCCTCCGAGAGTATCTTATATAACGACTGATTAGCCCGACGTTTACTTTAGTTATTCGGTCAACTCTCGACGGTCAAGTTCGCAGCGATCGCGACTCGACTGGCCCACAAAAAGAACATCATCACATAAAAAACCCAACCAAAACTCAAACCGTATCCCAATCGCGCTGCCAGGAAGTTCAGTTCTATACGCGATTTCGACAAGGAATAATACCATAGCCCGAGTCAAGTGCCTTCGTCAATGTGCAATGTGTGTGATCGGCAAACAGTGATCATTTACATACATGAATAAAACTCATCTCGAAAGTGAAGCGTGACTCAGCAGCGATCGCCAAAACAATACGAAAGGAAAGGATACTTTTCGGTCACTTCCCTCAGAATTCACGACGTCGAGTCACAGTTACAGTTGCAAGTTACCCTTGTCAAGTGAGTGTTTATTAACTTTTACCACATATATAGAACGGTATACGATGTACTGTGTCAGGTGTATAAGGTGCAACAATGACAAGTCAGAAATTCAACAAATGATCGGCAAGAATTTTCTGTAGAACCAACCAATCTTGAGTCAATTGATTTTAAAATTTCTAATGCTCCTTTTGAGAGTTAAGAATAAATATTTCAAATGGTTCACTGAATTAATAATTAGCAACTGAAACATAAGGTTTATAAAAAGCCTAAAAATTTTGTTTCTATTATAATTGAAACCGAATTTAGAGAACAATTTTTGCATTATTATTTCAAGCGAAAACTTTTCCTAATTTAAATATTTTAAAGAACTTCTGGTTAGAATAGGATAATCTAAAAAAGATTATCTGAAATCCATTATATAAACAATTTATTCTTTGTTGAGAAAATATTGTAAATCAATGTCTACGTTTTGCGGATAATATTAAAATTAAATTTTTCACAAAAGATTCATAAAAAACCTAATTTGTTATAATAATAAAAATGTAATTGCTATATTTTAGGCTGAGAACTATTTTATCAAACCATTTTTTTTATATTAATTTTACCAACATTTTAAAGAACACAATTTTCATTCTAAATCTAGATATAAAAGGGTTTAAATTGTTGTAATATACTTAAAACCCTGTATGTGCGGTAACAACACGAAAGACTTAAGCGACGAACTTGCTTAAGAGATTCATGAAGCCTCTGCAGCTGCTTTCTGTGTTATTTGCTGACAAAATTGCACTTTTTATTTTCATCCGAATTAAACAAAACGATAGCAGATCTGCGATAAAATGGTTTAAATTGTTAACCAAAATATCCTGACTTTACATAACTCCTTTTTTAATTACCTTTAAAATATTCTCATTACAAAATGTTTTATTTTACATACAAGCTTCTTTTTCCTCCCAAGAGATCCTTCAACAAAATAAAAATAGTTCAAACCCTTTTTAAGTATCCCCCTGATTTCGCATTACTGCAATGTATTCAGATTGTATTTTTAATTGTTATGGCACCCTTAACATTTGCATTAATTACCAACAGATTCATTAGGTTTGCCTGTCTTGGGCTGTCTTTTATAGATCATCTAGGGACCCCATAATTAAAAGCGAACACAAGTCGGGCAATTAAAATAATTAAGCCCCAGATGTGGTGTGAAATCCACAATGCAAAGTGTAAGAACCCGCATCCCAGGGCATGTGCAGGGGAAAGATAATAGAACAGGGCTACGACTCTGATTGTCGGTGGTTACACATAGTGGTGATGATGATGCTCTGGAGAGTCGCAGACAAAGCCAAGGCTAAAGCCCAAGACCCGGGACCACCGGCTGAAATGATGCATTGAATGTCAGCTACCGTCTTGGCCAGGGCTTGGGATACGGATTCCTCTGTTGCCTTGGCCATGGCCGTGGAGTTGGTATTTAAATTTGCCCGCAATAATTGCCCTGGCCATGACTGGGCTGGGTCCATGGAGCTGGGACCCGTGTAGCTAGGGAGTTGGCATCATCGTCAAGATGACATGACAGTTACAACACAGCCTTCTTCCCTGCTTTGCGACTGCCTGCCTGGCAGCTATTCATTTACGCAGCCTGCCAGTCGCCGTTGATTAGACGAAGCGTGCGCTTTAATTGCCGCCAAATGGGCAAAAAAGAGCATCTCCAACACGCTCAGCCTTCGGCTTTGCAATTTGTCATGTGCATTTAATATTCGCCTGGGTCCTCCGTCTCTGACTCTCAGCTGGGAGCCGGCTTGGGCCGGCTTCCGTGGCTTGGAAAACAATTTGCGTTTGTTTGTCCAGCTTGTTTGTTGCAGTTAGCGTTGATTAGCCTCTGCTGGCGTTGAAGATGCCCCTTTTCCGAGGAGTTCTCCCATTGCAATTACGTTCCAAAACAACATCAAATGCCAACAGCTGTGCCTTAGAGCCAGTCCAGTCCAGCAACGACCACACCCCACACACTCGGTGTCAGCGAAGCAATTTCAAATGTCTGGAAAATGGAAAATGGCCGGGAAATTTGATGAGGACTGGGGATCAGAACCGGGACCGGGACCCACCGCGTCTGGGCGTTCATTCTGCTGTGAAATTGATAGATTTAATTTGACATTTGGCGCAAGACAAGTGCAAGTCCGCGGCGGGTTTTCTTTGCATTTGATTTCTAGCCGGACTTATGCTTTTTTCCCTGGCATTTGTAATTTACTTTTGCGGCTGACAATGGTCATCAATGGCGGCTCTAATCAAGTTGTCGTCGAAGAAATCGCGAAATGGATTCTAAGTAGTCAGATGCGGAGAGAAAGATCATTCGATCGTTGCAGCAGCAGTGATTGTCAGGCAGAAACCGCTTCCGTTTCAGTTTATCAAGGAAAATTGATTGATCGACAGACAGACCGACCGACCGACCGACCGACCGCTGCCTAGAATTGTCAATTGCCCAGGCAATCTGGTAATCTCGGCATCGGTTTGAGCCACGCCAACCCTCCGGGGCATCAAGTTCTTTTAAGCGAGAGAGCCTCATTTGGGTTAACAGTTTTGCGGCTGTTGGATGTTGGTTTTTTTTCGGTGTGCCAAATTTCCATTTTTGTTTATTTGGCGATTGTCAACTTTTGGGTCAGTTGATACAACGGTCGGTGTTTGACCGGGCAATTAGCAGAGATTTATCCAACAATGGCCCGGGCAAGGGAAGTAACATAACTGTTTGGCCAAATTTCTGTTTTAAATTACTTTGCATTTCGCGTTTTCCCTACGCTTAACTCTGCTCTTGGTGGCACCTTTTCGGCTGATCTTAAATGGGGTTTTATAATGATAATTTATGCGCAAGCTAGAAGAAATTGGGTTGAGAAATTATCGAAGGAAATTGGCCGATGATATCATCTGTTGCGACTAGCTTTCTACACATCGGATTTCCCCCTAGAAGCATAGATTATCTCTTGGCGCATAGTTTAGTGCAGTTTATCCCACGTTTTTTTTTATTCCACAGTAGTTGCATCCATTCAAAATCGTTTTAATCATGTGAATTACACACATTAAGTATACGCCCTGTTTGACGGCTGTCTTCGATAGCCCGATCGGACGGAGATGGCTGCCATATCTCCGGTGGCTAATAATACCCCAACTGCAAGAGTCCGTCTATCACGAGGAGATCTCCGATCCGAGCCTGTTTCTCACTTGATTGGCTTCGGATCGCTTTCGTTGCCAAAAGTCTGTGGCTGACATGCAGCTTGGCTAATTCGTTCAGAAGTGCTGCCCGAAATAATTTGCGATTGTGTGAAAGTATTTTGTTGCCGTTTGCTGCGGTAATATTTTAATTGAAATTTAATTGAAAATAAAAAGTTTTCGCCTGCTGCATGCATCAGTATCGGCACAGCTGGGGGCTAAGATATCTGAGCCAAGTTCAAGACACAGACATCGGACAGTGACAATTGAGAGTTTCACTTTTCGCAGTCGAAATATCAATGAACTCCTAGACCCATAAGACAATGGCAGGAGGTGCCATCGCCATCGCCTGCTGCACGCCGCCTTCTGCTCAAGGCAATCCAAAAACCAAAAAGCCAAAATCCGAAATGGCAAAAGAAAAATGAATTCGAGGAGAGGATGAAATGACACCGAACTTTTTGGCAAACGATTCCAGGCGGCAGAAGCAGCCAGGCAGCCGAAAATAACAGCCAAGAAAATAATCGCCGAAGAATTTGACTTTCGCTTGTTTGGCTTCCTTGGCCATAAATAAAAACGTCTGATCTCCTCCTTGCCTGTGCCTGTGCCGCTCCAAGGCCTTGCCTTGTGATTGTCGCCGATTAAATGCGCGAAAAACGATGCCGCTGCGCAGGAAAATGCTTTGGGTGCAACTCAGGAAAACCCAACTGGCACGACCAAATGGCAATGCCAATGCCAATCGCCATCACCATCCCCAGTGCCTCTGCCGGGCGTTTGTATTTGCTTAAACTTTGACATTTGCCAGCTGGCTGGCCGATGGATATGTGGATGCAATGCTCATACATATTTGTCTGTCTGCCACAATGATAATGCCATTGCCATTGCTATTGCCAAAAAGGAAAAGCGCCAATTGGCTGGGAAGAAAAGTAAAAGCAGGCCCCAGGACCCCAAGCTCGGTCATGAGAATGAGACATAAAAATGCCATGAAAAAATAAACATCGAAAAGAATATAAAAGTTAACACCGCAAATATGGTTTATAGTCCATAAAGTTGAGAAACATGTTCAATCAGTTGAAACTAGTAGAGTTCAGTAATAAAGCAGAGAGATCATGTGAATTTATGCTTAAAGTTTTTGTTTGTTTATATTTCAATTCCTAAAATCAACCACAAAAGGGTAGTCCGAATTTGTGTGATTCTAATTAGATTTAGAATTTAATTAATACACTTATCTTTTCGATACATATAAATTTGAATTGTTACACTTAATGCAAATACTCGCAACTAATTGAACATTAATCCGGTCCGGAAATGGAAGAACTTACAGGCTCCGGGTTATTATCTAGCCCATCCCCAATACTATAGTATTGAACGATTCGGGGCGTAGGTCTTTTGGATGTGGCCGCTGTTATTTGGTTAACCGTCCACTTGGCCAGCTTTATGACAGCCACATGGGCTGCAAATTGGAGAATCACGGCCCCAAAGCCCTTGTACAGGCCACAGGCACCCTCGGTCATTATCGTGGTGCGATAGCAGTCAGCAAAGCCCTGATAGTTGGTCAGAATGGGGACCACTGCACAGCCATTGTCAAGATTGTCGATTATCGTCCGTGTTCCCTGCAACTGCAGGCGATGGAGTATCGTCTCGAAGGGAAAAAATATCACCTCGGTGGTGAGAGTGGCTATCAGGCTGGCATATATCTCCGCATTCTGCTGCTCCAGGGCATTGTCTGCTTTCTTTCGACCAGTTATATCCAAGGCGAGAGTCATTCTTCGGCGCATGATGCGAGAGGATACGCTGTGTATCACCAGGCTGAACAGATACTTGGTGATGCCAAAGGTAACACTGGGTCCGATCAAAGCCCAAGCGGGCAGCATGCGTCCGCTCTTCGGGGATCTCCAGTGGAATAGCCGAAGGCTTCCCTCTCTGAACACATCGAAGAGTCCCGCCTTCTCGCTGGCTATGTCGCTCTGCACGGTCTCCACTAGAAGGGCAGCATGGAAAGGGGCCACCAAGGCAATGCTCATACATTTGAGGGCCACATGGCGACCGAATCGCTGCCAAGGCGTTCGGCTATCCAGATCCTTGGATCCATTGCTGATCTTCGAGATCACATCATCAATGGCCAAGGTCATGCCGTGCACCAGAAGGCAGCTGCTTACTCCCTTCCATAGAGTACTAGCTCCCTGCCTTCTGTGCAGGTGCACAATGCTGGGCAACAGTCCCAGGGGATGCAAGTGGTAGCTCTTTGAGGCATTGTAAACCTGGCACTGCCGCCGCAACACTATAAACGGATGGGTCAACAGGTGCTCGGTGATCAGGGACACCCAATGAACGCCAACCACCAAATAATTACGGAGCACCGGGTCATCCTCCGGTTGATCCATGTAATTGTCCAATACCTTGTGCTTCTCCAGCGGCAGCGATAGGGCATCTTCTAGAGTGAGATATTGAATTTTTGTAGTGGCATCTTGGTCAGCATTGAGATTATCCACAATGGACTTTTCGCGGTAGCTGAGGCTGCTCTCCTGTGGCGTCGTCTTGTTACTGCATACATTGTCATGACCCTCTTCATCACATTCACCAAATCTGGCTTTGAACTTTAAATTGGAATAATTGTGGAGACCCGCCATGATTTATTTCTCGCTGTATTTAGTTTGTAGTTTATCTTCCTATAATTCCTATAGAGTGCGACTGAAAAGCATTTTACGAATTTTCAGTTGTTTTGAAGTTGAATACCAAAAGTACTGCGACAGTTGACAGAAATTCCCATTAATAATATTAGTATTTATTTAATTGTGATTTAAGAACTCCTTAAGGCAGCCAAGGTCACCTCAAGACAAGTAGCGCCTCCTTAGGACTAACCTCTGACTCATGCCCAGGGCTTCCCTTCTAAAGCGCTGAGTTTCTCCCATCCGAAGAGTGAGTTTCGCTTTCAAGAGCCCAAACAAATTTAATGACAATAATCCAATAAACGTTAAAAGCGCCAGCCAGCACCGGGATCGTGACAAAAAATCTTCGCTGGGTGCACAAAAGAAAGCGCCGCAGACCTCAGACCCCGCCAGACCTAAGACCCATTGGTTCCTTGGGAGCCGCCACAAAGACAGCCAGTGGATGGGATGCGGATGCCATTGAATGCTGTTAACATTTTGACATTGCCTGCGTTTCAGTTCGGAAATATATATACTAAAGAAAAAAGTCTCAACGAAAATTGAGAGAAAAACTTACATTAATAGGTTGAATTTAGAGACTTAGTTGGTCTTCATTTCTGTTGGATTCTCGCGGGGGAGTTGCATCCGAGCAACGTGCCTGGCATTTTCGGGGATTTCTATTGTGTGCCGGCCATGCATGGCACTGGCGCTGGCACTTGGCCGCCTTTTATGAGACAGCAGGCCACGAGCCGAGTTTTAAGCTTGAGTTTTTTGTTTCTTTGTGGCCTCTCTACACCCATTCAATGGCATTTTTATTATTACTTTGTGGGTCTTTTTTTCGGCTGACCTCAATAGAAAGTGTTACAGTTCAATGTCTGCTGGGGCTTCCGCCTGCTGTACAAGCGGGTTTGGTGTTCTTCTTCGCTTTGTTATTCCTTTTTGTGCTTTAATTTTTATTTCCCCTCCAGGCGGAAATCTCTTGTTGTCGTAAACTGCTGACGTCAGCGGCTTGATACAGATCGAAAGTAAGAGTCGAGATCTTGCACAGAAATCTTCAGGTTGATTAGAATGCCCGGCACTCCATCATCAAGACAATTTGCATTTTAAAACTGCCAAAAGAAAGTGGCCAAAACGAAAAGAAACGATTCGGAAAAACGATTCGAGGAGAGCATCGTACCATCGGAGCACTCGGCGCGTGCATTGCATAGTTAATTGTGCAAATGCTGGCTGCCTGGTTGTTTCGGCCTGGCCAGTTGATAGTTGGCAGAATCAAGCGAGGAGAAACTCCTCGCTGCAAATGTGCTAAAAGTTTTCAGCTAGTTGAGTTATTTGGCTTTTGGCCATATTTAATTTCGTTATTTATAAGCAAATTTTGCACTGCATCAGCTGCCCCTCTGACACGGCGGCCGCCTCCAACGCCAGAAACAAAAACCGCGATCCTCGACTAGGTCAACTTTCGCTAGCATGGAATGCGAAATGCAGCAGCAGCAACATCGGCAACAGCAGCAGCAGCAACAGCAACGACAACAACTGCCACAACAGCGACACTGTCAGCCAATAATAAAGCAAGAAGCCAAGGCAGAAGAGGCTGAAGCCCGCGGGCTCGCGGGGCCAAAGAAGTGCTCTGAGTGACTGCAAATGCTGAGACTTTGACTTCAACTCCCGGCTGCTAGCTGCTTGCTGCTGGCTAATAATACTTGCCAAGATCTCAGTGCCTTGGTTTGCCCGGCTCGGCTTCTTTTTTCTTGCTGGAGTTGGCTCCTCGGCTTCGGCTTTGCTTCCTTCTTCTTCTCCGCTTAAATAGTTGCAAATAAATTGTGTGGGTAGCGGTGGAAACTGGCAACAGCAAGTAAATTACTTCAATGTCACCTGCTGACGATTCAAACTCTAGATAAGAGCTCCACGTCAAGACGGATACACCATCCATCTGTATCTTCAGTCGTGGAGCGATCTCCCTAAGTTTTCTCTTATAATGAAATTATCGCCGCATCTCATTGTTTGCCTTCCATTGCCGGTGTCTCTCTCTCTCTCTCTCTCTCGGTGCTGGTAAAAATTATTTATTTAGTTCTCGTTTTCACATTAAACGTTGTCACACTAAACTCAATTGAAGCCGCTGCAAAGGCAGATGCAGATGCAGATGGAGATGCTGCTGCATATGCTGCTGCTGATGCTGATGCCGATGCAGCTGCCCAGATGTATATCGCGAGGTTGATAACACACCAGAAGCAGCCGTACTTTAAGTGGGTTTGTGGCTCAGCCCCGAACCATTGTTGTTTGCTTGCCAAGCAAATATTTAACTAATTTGCATTTGTTTGACTTACAGATCTAACACACACGGACCGGCCCAAGACCCGATCCCAGAGGACTGTTGCTCGATTACACCGAAGTGAAAGAGCACGAGAGCAAACAGTTAAGGTATGTGCCAAATCAAATATGGGAAGAGGTTATGTCAAGTTCACGGGGTCATGGCACAGAATCGACAGAAAACGTAACAAAGGAATGAGAATTCTAGTAAATTGAACAAAATTTGAATATGTGAGAAATTTTTAGAACATAATCTAGAAAAAAGGGCACTCCATTAAAGGTGTAACTTTATTGTTTAAGTTGTCTAAGGTGATAAGATGTGAAAAGAATTAAAAATTAACAATCCAAGAAGGCAGTATTTAAATATTATAAAAACCCGAGAATCGCTTAAGGGGGAGTTCCAGAACAAATAATAAAAATCACCTTGTTTATGCCTAAGAAGAATGCTCTTTATTTTATGGCTTAGATCACAACCAGTTGCCTCACAGGAAATTGCATTTCAAAAAGCCTCTGTAAAAAATGCCAGAATATTTCTTAGCGGAAGCCAAGTGTTACTTTTACAACAGGAAATATTTAAATATTCATTAAAACGAAGTGAAAACTATGAAACAGAACCATAAAAACTCCAACTAGGGGGATTCAGAGAAGAGAGGGAACCTGCAGACGAGGAACTGCAAGAAATCTAAGTTTCATGGTGATCTTAGAACGTCATAAACTGAGAAACCCTACAATAAAATAGTTAAACTGCAACAAAAAATCCAAAGAAAAGGAATTAAATCTGTGATAGATAAAGATTTACTTGCAATTAGTGTCTAGGTTCTCAAAAACCAAATAATGTTTTACTGCCCAAGACAAAGTCAACAAAGAGAAATTCGTTTAGGCTGAATTCGTACAGGAAGTTATCTGCAGAGATGCTGCCTTATTGCAGTTTCTGCTGCTGCTGCTGCTGATGTTGCTTCCATGTTGCAGTTGCAGTTGCTGCATTCCAGTGCATATCATCGACCCAGTTTCGGGGGCCTCCGCTAACTAGGCTGATGTTTGGCTAAATAGCAAATAATTTGGCGTGGGCTGAGCCGAAGATGCGGTGGGGTGTGTTTGTGTGTGTGTATCTTTCACCTGACTGACGTGCAGACACTGCATAAATTAGCTGTCTATATAAAGCATTAAGATCTGGTATAAGAATCAGGCAAGGCATAATTGTGCAATGAATATTGTTAGCCAAGAACAGAGGGAACAGAGCCAGAGAACCCACTCGACTTGGCTGCTGCCTGGCAGTTGTTGCATGTGGCCCGAGAGCCGTTGGCCTGTTCCACTTTTCCAAGGCATCGGCAGCGGTTAGCTTTTCTCGGCAGCAACATTTTCGCGTTGCCTATCGGCAGATACAATTGCACGGCGGCTTAAACTGCACGCAGAGGACGGAGGCCAGTGTCTTTAATATTTATTGCGTTTTAAAGACGCATTCAGCATGGAAGCCACATTGCCAACGTTGCCACAAATGGCAACTTTGGCCGGCCATAAATCCAACGAGTGCAAATTATATAATGTGACTTGGTCTATATATAAACGCGGCTCTATACTATATATATATTGGCCAATTGGGCTACTGACTCTCTTTTTGGTGGTTATTTATGGGTCCATAGTCTCCGTTGCCGTTGCCGCTGCTGTTGCTGCTGGTTTCCTTTCCTTCTTCTGCTTTTGGCTAAAAGGATTTCTCTTCCTCTGGCAAATGGCAGCGGCAAACACCTGAACCGGAAGTCCAACTGATGCTGAGATATTGATTCTGATTGCCTGCCGGCAGCAAGGCATCAGCGGCCATCGAATGTATGTAATGATGGTTAATAAATCAAACAGAGAGAATTACCAGGAATTTTCCAGCAGACACTGTCGGCAGCGTTTGTCTGCCAGATTCCTGAGCTGCTGCGCTTCAGTCTCTGGTTTTTTGCTGCCTTCCTGTCCTGGCCAATTCCACTGGATGCCAACAAATTAGCGCAGCGTCGGCAAGCGAAATCATAAGGCAGGTAGCCACGGCCAGTCATTCAGTCAGTCAGTCTATCAATCAGTCAATCCATCTGGCAAACAAACAAATCCCATTCCCATTCCCATTCCAAACTCCAACTCGAAACTAAAATTGTTGTGCTTCTGTTTGCTTAGGCCAGTGTTTGAGCAACAACAAAACTTGTTTGTTTCTTCGATGTTTGTTTGTTTGTTGTCTTAGCTGCCGTAAGCCGCTTTTAACCCCTTGAGTGCCACATATTTAAGTGCCTGCCATTCATCCTTTGGTCCGCCTGTACCTGCTGTGCACACACACACACCTGGCCTTGTTGACAAATGACCAAATGGAAAGGTATTTAAATCTTGACAAAAGGAATGGAACACTATATTCGAGAAATATGATTGCCAGTTGGGGAGAGCTAAGTATATATGGCTTTATAAATTCAGTATTTGGCACAAGGTGTCAAGGATGCAACTCTAAGCAGAAGTTGCAATGTTTAATTAATGTGTGATAACTAAAAACATATCGTAAAGAAGTCATTGCAACTCCTTTCATAATATTTATTCATAAACGCTTAGCCGCCTTCGATGGCTCATCAATTGTGTTATCTTTAATGGGTTAATTGAATTTGTCGCCGTGCATTTAAATTGCACATTCTGTGTGTGTGCATCTTTCGGGCCGAAACCACGCTGAGCTGCTCTCAAATGGGTTAATGGCACATTCTAGACTCCACAGATACGGATAGCCGGGGCGCGAGATCTTGGCCAAGAAGCTATCCGGGCATAGATATTTAGATGGCAGCCGTTTTCCAGCAGCCTGCCAGACTGGCAACTGGCATACTGGCAGACTGGCAACAATGTGAACGCAAATTGGCTTAAATGCAAAAAGCGTCGACAATTAGCCGCGCAGTCGGTGGCTCACTGCCGCTGTAGTGGGTGGTGGTGGGTTGGTGGTGCAGTTTACAGTTAGTTCGCGCGCCATGTTGACAGTTACGTGCGCCGACAGCTTCCACCTGCCAGCAGCAGCAGCAGCAGCAGCGAACAAATGTTGCATAAATTAGCCAGCAAAACTAGAGCGGCCAATTCACATGACGATGAGGATGATGATGATAATGATGACGTTGCCACCATTCACAGCCTTTTGTACTTGCGTAATGCATTTTCACGCAATTTATAACCGTTTTTCCGCGAACTAGGTCAGCAACAGGTGGCTCTGGGCCCCACAATGCGCGCCTCAAAAATTCCTCCCATTTTCCATCTAGCATTTTCCATTCGCAATTTGCATTTGATTGAGTCGTAAATCTGCGACGCACACATGCCCAGGTGGGTGGTGTTCTTGGGGGGATTCGGAACAGTTAGCTGGGCATAAATCATGCGACTGTGGGAGGCGAGGCCACCAAGAAGACAGAAGACCGACGACCGAATACCGAAGACCGCCGACCGCCGACCTGATTTCTAGGTCCAGTTTTCAGTTTTCCAGCTTTACGATGATGATGATGCGACTTTGGCGTGCGCTTTTCAATTTGTTTAGATTTTTTTACGGCCTGTTTTTCCACATGCGGCGGCAGCAGTTTCCTTTTTCGGGTTTCAGCTTTTTGGCTTTGTCGGGATTTATGTTTGCCTGTCAGTGGTTTTCGACCCGCTCGGCTCTTTATGAATCTTTACTTTTACTCGCCTTCATGAAAGAATTTCCCGAAGAGAAAAGCTTAGAAGAGACACGTGCCGGCAAACCATTAGATTTTGAAAAAGCTACGCTTTTTGTGCCTTTTAGTTGTTTCTTGATTCTTTTTTTTCGCCTGGCAGTTTCCATTTAATTTACGTCTGGCCTGGCTTTCTTTCACTTCTGTGCTTCTTTGAGCCAGTTTGCTAGAATTTCTAATAGCCGGCCGCCAGAACAACTAACATTCATTATTGTTTGCTTTTAAACGCTTTTTTATTGACTCAAATTAGCGAGTGAACGAGTGAGTGGCGTTCAAGTAGAATTTGATGCCATCGGACAATGTAGCAACCACAAGTACCATATATTGGCCAGGAAAGTAGCCACCGGCTTTGCTCCGATTCGGAATTTCAAGTCAAAGAATGGAATGGCCAGAATGTGGGCTGCTAGAAAGCGAAATGTCCCCATCCGCACGTCCCAAAGAACTCTCTATTCTGCTGTCCCTTTGCTTGGATTCTCCATTCTCCAGTTCTAGGGGCCATAAAGTTCTGTTTGTCACGTAGCTGAAATAAAATGTGTGCGTTTTTATGAGGCGATTAGTGGGGCCGCTATATGGGGCCTACAGCATATCAACGGCCGACAAAAAGTGAAAAGAATGTCAAGTGTTAATTGCCTGGCTTATGACCATATAGTGTCTTGGCAGCCTGTCACTGTCGCCTGCGCTCTGACGAAGATTAAGTTGTAGTTGGAGATGTTTCTCTTTATGGTTTATGGTTTTCTTTGGGGTTAAACGTATTTATGGAGCATAATCGAACTCGAACTATATTTCTAAATTAGTTTTTTTTTCGGTATAGAAGCTTAAATCAAAGCCAATGTAAGGCAATTCACTAATCAAAATCTGCATTCTGTGTTTGGCATCAGAATGCTACCCGTAGATTTGCTACATTTTTTGCTCCAATGTCAGCCGTCGTTCATCGGTGCTTATCAAGTGCATTTATCGAAAGACTTTGGCAACGAACTTGCTCTGTTGGTTGGCAAGTTCCTTGAGCATTTTTGTGATAGTTGTGCGAGCATTCTGAATGACATTATCTATAAACTAAACAACGCAATTTGCATTGCTAAATGGCTGGGGATACTGCTTTAGTATAGGATACACATATATCCCGGGATCCAAAGAAACACGCCCCGCATGGGGCAGCATAACTGAAATTCCTTTGCATGTCATGAGCATTTGTGCGGGACTCCGTTACTCTGAATGTTAGATGTTAGATGGAGTTCGCTTTGCTGTTCTTGTGGTCGTTGCTGCCGCGACCATGTATTTATGCGCTCTAAACATTGTTAGTTATGCAACAGCGGCAACCAGTCCTCCACTTATGCAGCATGACAACAGCCACAAAGAAGACAGCCACGACAACATCAGCAGCAGCAGCAGCAACATCAGCAGCTACATCAGCAGCAGCAACAACGACAATCATTGGCGGGCATCGATGATGGCAAGGCCTACATTTCAATGTCAGGCTGCTGCCAACTGCCCAGCGCTACCAATCAAGTTGTTAACTATGCAAAAGCCGTAAATTGCGAAGCGGACAAAGCATCAGCAGCACTCCGCACTCCGCTGCACCTCGGCTTGGCCACAATTGTTATGAACTGAACTTTAAATAACAATCAGCCAAGTGCCGTTAAATGAATGCGACATTGTTCAGCCGAGGAACTTTAACTCGAGCTCCAGCTCCAGCTCTTACTCCAACTCCAGCTCTGACTCCACCTCCAAGTGCAGCTCCAAGCTGAGCAATATTAATTTGCAGCCGCAAGTTAAGGCTAAAATATTTGCATAATAAACGCCAACGCCTTGGCCCCCAAAACTTGGGGCTACAAAGCGTATCTCTGGATGACTTCTCTGTAAATCTTGGGTTACCGCAGTGCAGAGAAAAAAAATTTAAGGAGGAACTAAAGGCAAATAGTAGAAAACATATTCTTAAAAATGTTCAATGAACTCCTAAAAGCTATTTGAAAAATTCTTTCAATTTATATCATTTAATAAGGTTAAAGCATAGATTTTAAACATCTTTTTGTAAGTTTTTTAAGTAAATGGTTTAAATGGATATAAAGGGAAAATTGCGAGAAAATTACATCTTAACATTTGTGTCATTACAATAATATTGAGTAAATAATTTTTCCCAACATTTATTTTATCATTTACAAATCCCTCTACCTTCAAGCTAAAATTTCCTAACATTTTGTCAAAAGTTCATCGCAGTTTGAACTCTATTTATTTGATTCAAAAAACATTAATTTTGATGTTAGCATTTTCTTAGAGTGTGCCCATCGGCTAAAGCGCATTCTCATCGTCATCCCATTCTGATTCTCATTTTCATTGCCGGCTATAAGTTAGGAAAACTCAGCAGCGGCGGCGGCAATGGTGGTGCTGAGCAACTGCAGTCGCTCACCTCGTACATTTCCGAAAAGTAATGGCCCGGCCAACAGTGATAATTTATCACTGGCCAGCAGCCGGACACGCCGGACATGCGCTAAACCTCAACGGTACTTGCAACACAATGCCAGCCCGATCCCGATGGTCTTTTCCAGCGACTCTTCTGGCTCGTGGTGGAGTGGAGTGCCAGTGGAGTCTCGGAGCCATTGTGCACCGGTCTCAATTTGTGCGCCCGGCCAGCACAATCAAATTGATATTTGCTGCTATATTTAGTTTATGATAATGCCGCCGAGTCCGCGCGCTGCTGCCGCTAATATGCTGCTTCCTCCTTTGCCGGCCGCCAAGCCAAGCACTCATTTCTCAGCCGCTGCGCTCCACAAAAGCCAAGCCATATTTATTATGCATGCTCCGGCTACGGCTGGAGTATGCTCAGTGAACAGGAGGATATACTGGGACCAGAGTCAGGTTGTGCTCCCTGGCTGAGAAAGTGTTTTTTTAGTTGGCTCGATTTTTATGGCTGCAAAGTCAATTAGCATTTGGCATTTAGTTGGCATAAATTCAAATCGAACGAACCGAAATATTATTCCTTTTGTGGCCCCACAGCCTGGGAACCTGCATACGAAACTAGAGAAATTTCTCATTGAATATATTGAAAGTCGGGCTTCGGCTGTGTGTTCTGACCTTTCAGAAGGCCTGCGAGACCGCAAGCAAATCGAATTCAATGTAAACGTTTTCAATTTGATTTTCATCGGCAAATGAGTTCATTCGAAAACCGGAGAAGAGATCTTTTGTGTTGTTTTCATTTCTTAGCAGCAGCAGCAGCAGAGGCGAAAAGCTATTAGCAAATTGTAATGGAAACTCGGCAGGCCGCAATCAGAGCTCGTATATATGGTTAGAGTCTTTTGTTTATGATCCAGACATTAACGAGGAGGATGAATTGGCCGTGGCACACTAGGAAGCAGCTGCGAATGGCCCGATCTCACCTAATAACTAACCAAATTGTATGTGTGTATCTCCCTCCCTCCCTCTCTGCTGGTGGATCCAACTCCCAGCAATCCGATTGGAATCGTCGAGTAGTTTACATGATTGATAGATGGAAAAACCGCTGCTAGCGCTCGGCGGCTGCTTGTTAACGTTCAATTAGTGAAATTGATAGACATATCTAACCCCGGCGAGGGAAAACCATCAGCCGAAACGCGGAATCAAAAGTCATGGAAGGCAGCAGAACGTTTTGGCCGGCCACAGAAATTATACCAGCCGGGTTAATTAAAATGTGTAGCTCTTCTCTCGGTTACGCTCACATGGAAATTCTAAGTGGAAATTCTGATAGAACCGCAGAACATTCCCTGCCTAGTATTTCTTTCTAATTTTTTTTGTGGATTCCTCCCAAAACTCTAACCGCATGCCACACACACGCACATTTACCGTTCTTTCCTCTTGGGCCATTCCTCTTCGCCGGCTTTTCTGTCCACTTTGGTCAATGGCTCATTACATTTGTGGGTTAGCAGGTGAAACTGAACCGAATCGAAAGAAAAACAAGGGAAAAACTTTGGGGGATGGGCCCAAAAGAAAAATAAGAATGAAGCTGAAACAAAAGGCCAAAAATATCCAACCAATGCCTTGGCCCGAGGTCTATCTCTGGTGGCTTATTAAAAGCGCGTTGCGTTTGCCGTAGAGGCCTATAATTAGCATAAATTCATTCATACAACTAATTGCAAGTGGAAGTGAGCGTTCCGTAATGAGTTCGCCTCCCGTTCGCCGGCTCTGCATCTCGGACTCCGACTTCCCTCCCAGTCCTCCAGCTTCATCCTCGCGTTGCCGTTCAATCGAGCAGAAGAATGGCGCTCGCAGTCGAGTTGATCGAGGAGGCTCAGGGGAGGTACATATTGTTTTTAGTGCAGTGTATCTTAAAGCATGTTATTAACATTAACGGTTCTTTCTCTCCTCTTGTTTGGCTTTCATAATTTATGTGTGAGCCAGCCGTTGCTGCAGCTGCGGCAAAGGTGTGGGCGTGGCGCTGGTTTTGCATGCAACCCGAGTCCGCCTGGAGCCTACTCCTCCTCCTCCTTCTTCTCCTGCGGCTCATAATTAATTATGTAACTAACGAAACATTAAACAAGTGCCCAGCTTACAACAAAAACACAAAAAAAAAAAACAGAGACGAACCAAAAAATGTATGAAAAACTGAAGCCGCGCTGCCAGCGCAAAAATCTTTTCTCACGCAGCCGCTTATTAACCGCTAAATCTTCTTCGTTGTCTCTCGGGCAAAATAATGAGCCACACTTTAGATTATCTCACAGGTGGTTCAGCTCAGCCCCGGCTTGGCTCAGTGCGAATCCCAAGAGAGCGCTCTTTTTTTTATTGTCGGGGCAGTGAAACTCACTTATTTACGCCTTTGCCGGGCATCGACAGCCGAAACGCATTAAAATATTTAACAACATGAAAATGTGTTTGTTTTTCTTTTGTCTATTACTTTTTTTATGAACGCCTGAATTCACTTTCTCGCCGGAACGGGGAAATGGCCAGTTATTCGCGAAATAAAAAAGAAGAGAAAATAGTGTTTAGATCTGAGATTCGTCAGCTGTAAAGTGTTAATTGTTTCGCGCGTCTTCTGGCCAAGATTGCATAATTGGATTAGCAAATTGTTATGACAGAGGCAACAAACTATAAAGAAGACAAGTTTTGTTTTAGGGAAGAGTCATTGACATTGTCCATGATCTAAGATAAGAAATATCTTTAAGATTCCTAGTATAGCAAGTGAGCAGGGCCATAAAGTTAAGGATCAACGAACGGTATTAAAAAATACTCTTAAAACTTAAAGCTTGGCTAACTTCCGGAGGCAGCATTATAGACATGGACTTCCTTAATTTTGCCTGTAATTTATTATGTTATAAAACAACTCAGGGCTCAAATTCCCTTTGTAATAATATTTATAATCTCAGGCACCTTCAGGCATTTACATCCATGTATGTACACATGTACCTTGGTTATCTGGAACATAGCCCGCCTTCACTTACTAGGTGAAATCTAGGCCCATGGGGTCTTCTCGGGGTCCCCATCTCCCAGTTAGGTTTCCCCCCAGCATGGTGCCACCTACACCTCGTCCCAGTGGCATCCCGACTCTCTCTCTCTGCTCCTCGTAAATATTTCCCAAGCGGCGGCGGCGTTTTTCACACATAAAACTTCGCCCCACTGAGGTCTCCCGGTAATGTTTTTGTTCTGATTGTGGCTGCAACTGTTTCTGTTTCTGTCGAGGCTGAGGCTGCCGTCGTATGCACAATAGAAAAAGGCCGGATTGCTGAGAGCTGTAAGCTGTAAGCTGTAAGCGCGCTGTAGGTTTAATTAAACGCTGAAACACACGGCGAACAAGCCAGGCAATTAAAGCTCGAACATAGCCAGACCAGGGGCTAGGGTCGGATGGGGGCAGACTGCTGCCGAAGACACAGAGTTCCGTTCCGTTTCCATTCCTGGCAGTGCAAAGCCCCCGTGGAGATGTGGAGAGACGTGGCCTGCGCAGAACGGCTAGCACACTAAACCAATAAAATGCACACCAGGAATTACATAAATTACGCGTAATGTGAAATTAGTTGCCTAATTAACATTTAGCCTCTCCCAAGCCCCCTTCTAACCACACCGCATATCAATTTCAATTGCAGACAAAATGTTTCTACGCCGCTGCACCTTTCTGCTGCTGCTCTGCCTAATTGCGAGTGACGCCGCCAGCGCCGCACGCAAAACAAAACGTCCTGTCAAGCCGGTCAAGCAGACCGTTCCGCGCAACAATGTGACGCCCTCGCCGCTGGCTGCCGCACCGGGCAACAATGGCAGCTCAACGCCCAGCAGCAGCTCTACCACTACCAGTACCACCACGACGGACGGAAGCAGCGACCAGGCGGCGGAGGCTGCCACCATTGGTGCAGGATCTCCTGCGGCAGCTGGAGCCGGCACCGGTGAGCTGCCCAAGCCGCTGGCCACGCCCATTGAGTCGCAGCCAGAGGCCAAGACGGACAAGGCCCCGGCCGTCCTGCAGGAGGAGGAGTGCGATCCAGATATGATTGGCTTTGAGATCATTACCGGGTGAGTTGAGACAAAGTTGATAGAAAAGTGAAGACTTGTGATTAGATGAAAGCCGCCAGCTTCACTTAATTAATTTTGATAGATCAGGGATATGATGTAATGGATGGATTTATAATTTGTTGGCGGCTCTATAAAATCATTAAATTGTTATCAAGGAAGGCATAGGGAAAATATTATTAAAGAAGGATTTAAAAATTATTTCAAGTTTTATAAACTGATTATTTGTGGTCTTGATTTATGTTCAAGAATTAATAATCATAAAGTATATCATTAATTATTATTTCATTAGTTTTATACCCCTTAATATACCTTATTAAAATTGAACTATCTACCTTAATTAGACTTTCTTTCCTTGGCTAAATATTGCATAACTAATTGATTTCCCCTTCGGAGAACTGCCTATTCATAAACGTCACAAAACAATGAATAATTTCCCCCAGCCCAGCGGCTTACGCAACTGCCAGCATTATAGAAACTTGATTACATTTTATATAGCCTCTTGTTATTTTCACTTTTGCTTTTCTTCTAAAATTTGAATTTTTGTGAGAGACAAGACAATGGGCCCGCCAAGGGTTCATACATATTTAATGAAATGCAACTGACATTTGGGCCAATTAACATTTCCATAAGAAGAGAAGAGCAGACCGCGGAGAAGAAAGATAACGGTGAAGTGGCAGCGGCAAGTGGGAAGCCAGAAATGGAGCCAGCTCCATAGATCGCTGCTAACTGGCATATGCAAATGTGTGGCGGCTGTAGGAGTGACACTCTTTGGTTAAAACGTGACTAATCCCAGCCAAGACTTGTTCCCCCCAACAGATGTCATCGCCCGCCGCAAGTTTGTTGCCTGAGTCTTTTGTTTGGTCTTCCGCCTGCCTCGTTTGAAAATTCATAATAAAGACTTATAGCTAGAAGAATATATATATGTATATTGGGGCTATCACTTTCGATTTCATCGGCTGATTGACTGAGTTTCAAAATCTATTAGTGGGGGTCACATGGGTCATAAATCATGCGGGATACCGATATCGCTGTGGCCCCGATCTGATTTATAAATCATCTTTATTCACTTTCAGCTACGTGCTGTCGGCCCCCTCGAAAATGCTGGACACATTGCCCGGGACCCTGATGCTCACCGACTGCCTGGAGGCCTGCCAGAGCAACGAGTCCTGCAGCGCTGTCAACTACGAAACCGGCTTGTGTGTGCTTTTTAAGACGACCGCCGATAAATTGCCAGGTGAGTTAGAAAGTGTGAGAATCTGAAACGGCTAAGGCGACAACGGCAACAACGACGACTGCGCTGTTTTTTTTTTCTGCTGTTTTTTGTGCCAAAGAAAGCTCAATAATTCAGCTCAGCCCGGCTGTTCATTCATTCATTTTCTCAATTACTGAGTTCTAGTTCATGCAGGCTGCGTCCACTCAAAGAAAAAAGTGAGAACGAATGCCCATGAAGAGTAAAAATCTATAGTTTTGACGACTTGTTGTTTTAAAAACAAGAATACAAATGTCTATTATATATTAATAAATTTTATTCAAGGCCACTCAAGCTTGGGATATATTGTAACTATAATAATTAATTATTTTGTTCTGTGTGCCTTGCGGCTGTCGTGGTCCGGAGGCATAAATCAACCGCTTGTCCCGCGGTGGCCACGAAAAAAAGGCTTAAATAAATTTAAAAGAGAAAAAAGCGCCTGCCTGCACACGCCTTTTGCTTTTACGCATGATTTGGTGGCTGCCTGGCCGGCCGCCAAGGCGACGTCGTCGCTTTTGGCCCGGCAAACTAGATTTTGCCATGGATTCTGCAAACAGCAAACTGGCTTTTGGCATTGGCGGCACTGGCAGTAACGCATAATTTCTGCCGCACCAGCACCAGCAGCAGCAGCCTTCCTTCCCAGCCGAATCTCGAATGTCGATGCAGTTGTCGTTGCGTTGCTGCTGCTGATTCAGTTCCAGCTTTTCAGCGTTTCTCAACGCCTGTTACTTTGCAGTGAAGGGGCGTGTGCGTAAAACGCATAAAACGCGCAATTCACGCATCGCGTACGCACAGCCCCGTTGTGATTCCAGCTTTTCCCGATTTTCCTGCTGCCCGTCCGTTCCTGATGAGGTTTTTTATTCCTCTATTTTTTGTTTTTCTACTATTTCAGGTTCACTTTCGCGCTCGCAGTTTCCGGTTTTCACCATCTACGCACAGAAATCGTGTTTGGGCGTCCGTCCTTGCTCCAAGGCCTGGTGCATTGATCGCGTTCAAGGTTACCGCCTGCCGGAGCACGTCAAATCTAGTCAGACGGTTCTGTCGCGCCGCGACTGCCTGGAGCTTTGCCTGGGCGAGTCCGAATTCACCTGCCGGTGAGTACTGGTGACCACTGTTTAGGTGTTAAGTAATGCAGGCTAGATCCCAAGATGGGTATGCCACTGGTAGGGCAACTATTATGGGGCAGCAGCCTTATAGAATGCATTTTCCTTAGAGTTCTCAGCTTAAGGAATTGTGTAACCCATATCCAGGACTATATATTCTTATTTATTTGAGTTTAGAACTGAGTTCTGAATTATATAGTTTAAAAACTTATTACTTTTCCTTAAATTATTACATTTTTTAAACCCCTTATCTAATAACTAAATGATTTCGAGCGGCTTCACTTGCTCTTATTGCTCTCCATGGCCTCGTTTACACTTGCAACTCCTTCCTAATCTCTACGTATCGCTTGCTCTCTTCCACTACCACTCCTTCCTTCACTCTTCCGTCCTTCCGTACCGCTCAAAACTCTTAACTCGACCAGCTCGGCCAACTACTACCGCCACTCCGGTCTGTGCGAGCTCTCCGACATGGATCGCATTACCCTCTCAGCCGGCGGCAGCGTGGAGCCCTATGACGGAGCCGATTACCTGGAGAACAACTGCGCCGAAGAGCCCAGCAAACTGTGCGAGTTTAAGCGCATTTCGGGCAAAATCCTGAAGACGGTGGACTCAGTTTACCAGGACATCAACACCATTGACGAGTGCCGCGATCTCTGCCTGAACTCCCCCTATAGGTAAGGTTTTTTATAAGGCCTCCATTTTGACAGCCACTATAGTTATAATCCCGGATAGATGCCACTCGTACGACTACAACGACACCGGAGACATGGTTTGCCGCCTGTCTCATCACAGCCGCGCCACCCTCACCGACGTAATGGATCCCTACCTAGAAGTGCCCGAAGCGGCCACCTATGAACTCTCAGCCTGCTACAATGTCTCGATCGAGTGCCGCTCCGGCGAGATGATTACGAAGATCCGCACCTCCAAGCTCTTCGACGGCAAAGTCTATGCCAAGGGAGCGCCCAAATCCTGCTCCGTGAATGTGAACAACTCGCTGGAATTTGACTTCCGCATGGGCTACAACGACCTGGAGTGCAATGTCCGCCAGAGTGCCTACGGCAGGTACATGAACGATATTGTGATCCAGCACCACGACATGATCGTCACATCCTCGGATCTGGGATTAGCCGTTTCCTGCCAGTACGACCTGACCAACAAGACAGTGCTTAACGACGTGGATCTGGGAGTGACCGGCGAGATTGAGTCGTCGCTAAGCGAGGAGATCACCATCGATTCGCCCAATGTGATCATGAAGATCACCTCGCGGGATGGCAGTGACATGAAGCGCATCGCCGAGGTCGGTGATCCGCTGGCCCTGCGCTTTGAGATCGTTGAGCCAAACAGCCCCTACGAGATCTTTGTGCGGGAACTGGTGGCCATGGACGGTTCGGACAGTGCCGAGATAACGCTGATCGATGCTAATGGCTGCCCCACCGACCAATACATCATGGGCAACATCCAGAAGCTGGCGCACAACCGCAAGGTGCTGCTCTCGCAGTTCGACGCCTTCAAGTTCCCCTCCAGCGAGGTGGTTCAATTCCGCGCCCTCGTCACGCCCTGCATCCCGCGCTGCGAACCCGTCATTTGCGATAGCGAGGATGGCGCCAGCGGTGAGCTCAAGTCCCTGGTCTCCTATGGCCGCAAGAAGCGATCGGTGCTGAACGGAACCGACGGTGGTAAGTACTGATCCCCAGCTTCTATGCCATCCATTCAGCCAACTAACGAACCTTTCCTTTGTAACGTACTTATTGCAGCCGAGTTCATGGTCAGCACACGCCAGCGACGGGATGTGGGCCCTGCGGATGATAACATACTGCTCATGCAGTCCATACAAATCACAGACAAGTTCGGCTTCCAGGCGGAGGACGGCACCACCAATGGCAGCGGCAATGACAGCGGCAGCGGATCGGGTCCACACGAGAAGGCCTATGCGGGCGTTGCCCAGGACAAGCTCACTTGCCTTAATGGCTATGGTAAGTTTTTGAACGAACTCCCTGTGAAAATGCCCAATCAAGCGCAAATCAAAGGCAGCTTGATTTGCATAGACAAGCGCTGTAGCAGGAGCAGGAGCTGGAGCAGGACGACATCGTGGTCGTCGTGAGGCGCTCAGCTTGTTCCTGGCCTGGCTAATTTTGATAATGAATCAATTTTTCATCATTGCCGACCGCCAGCTCCCCCTGCATGGGCCTTAAATTAGGTTCTACTGGCTTTTCCGGCCAGAACGTGTTCTGTGACTGCATTAAACAAGTTATGATGCTGGCCCCGGTGTCTCTGCTGGCTCACGACCAGGTCACTAGTTCAGCAGCTGGGGCTTCACTGGCAGCAGGATTCTGCACGCCTCATTTTCGTGCGGCGCGAAAAACTTTTTGCACAGTTGGCCCGCTGAGTTTCCCGGCTCCCGGAGACTAAAGACTAGAGACTGGAGACCAAAGACCGAAGACCACCATCTCCCATGTGTCATTCCTTTGTGGAGCAATTGCCATGCCGCATCAGAGCGAATGCGATGCGGCGTTGAAGCGTTAAATTGACAGCTCGTTAGACAGCAGCAGCAGCAGGTCCAGATTCAGCTCCAGCTTCAACTGGCTCCGTTGGACCACCGCCAGCATACATTTTTGTGGTAATTACGCGCCGCATCAGACTGAAGCTCATTGCCTACAATTAGAGCAACGGTTTCTGCTTGTGCTTAAGCTCATTTGCCACACACATTGTTGCGAGCCGAGCATTCGAGCATCTGAGCATTTGAGCACCTGACCAGATGAGCTTTGATGCGTGCGCAACGGGGGCCAGGAGTGCATTCCCGGCCTTGTCTTCGGCATGCAGAACAGCAATTTAACGTCTTCTGGCGGCGAGTTGACTCAACACCCTGTAATTTGTCAATGCTTATGAGCATTTTTCATTCCTCGCCGATATTTATTTAGAAATGAATCTCTCTTCCATTATGGCAAACACTTTAATGGCCACTTTACGGGCTGATTTCATGCTTGATTTCTGGCATTATTTTCATAAGAATCACAGGGAAGTCTGCTGCCTAAATGCAGTTCAGCCATTTCGCTTTCATCAAATTCGCCATTAGTCTTAAATGTTTTATTAAACGGCCGCACGATGCAATTTCTAATATTCGATTCGGTAGTTTGCTGCTAAATTATAGATAATTCTCATTTCTCTTTCCGTATTGAACGAAAGCAAGTCTGGAAAACTAACTAAACCCGTCTAGATCAATTTTTGTAGAGTCCAAGCTTAGTGGTTAATAAAATGGGAGGCTTTTGTAGACAGAGATCTCTTATTTAACATGGATTTTATGGGCTCTATTAATCGGTAAAGTATATTTACTTGAAATACAATTTTTGACTAAGATATTGGCTTTTTATATATTATATATTGGTTCAATTTTATGGCTTAAAGCATACAAGAAGTACCCGGCTTGCTTTCATCATTTCCTATACCCCAGACTCCTAACTTTAATTTATGGTTGTAGAATTTGTTTAAAGTTTAAACGTTTCTTTAGATAATTTACTTCACTTTCGTTGTTCGCTTACTTTTCTTTTCCCTTCAGCCCCGTTAGCTTTTCTCAGCAATTTTCTTGTTACTCTTTGTTCTGGGTCGGGTTTCATCAAATTATTTACCATTTTGTGGGCGCCTCGTACGTACGTACGTACTCCCCCTGCCAGAACTCGTTTTGTTCCTCCTCTGACCGTTTACAATAATTGTTATAATTTTGTATATTTTCGTTGTTGCCCCCTTTGTTGCCTGTGTTGTTTGGTCTCGAGGAGAAGCCGGAGTCAAATACATAAATAAAAGTCTCAAGTGCGTGCACTTTGTTATTGAAACTCATTCAAGTCATGACCAAGATGATGATGATGATGATGATGAAGGCGATGACGACGTTGTTGTGGCTCTTGGTTTGTTTGTTGATTTGTTTTTTTGGCTCAACTCGCCGAGCGGAGCTTACTTTTTATGGTCAACAACAGGCACAACATTGTTACGAAGTAATCTTTGATAGTCATCTGGCATGTCGTCGTTGCTGTTGCTGTTGCAGTTGCTGATGCTCTTAAATTCTGATTTCGTGAACTGGACAAAAAACAGCAAGAGCAGCAGCAGCAGCAGCGGCAGCAACGCATGCAACTCGACTTTGACTTTGACTTAAACTTTGGCGGCACTTTCACCCGATTTCTACCGGCTGTGGCATTGGCATCGGCATTTCGAATTTCCTTCGCTGGTCCGACGCTTTTCTGGGCTTATTTATGTGGCATGTTGCACTCTTAAGAACCCAGCAGCAGCAGCAACTGCGGCAACATGCGATGTCTAGGGTATAGAAAGTGAGTCCGTGCCGAAATATGCAACTCATGCATTAAATTGTCGCTGTTTTATTTCTCATTGTTTTTGTTTATCTTGAACTTGTTGCTGTCAAAGTTGGTCACTTGGTCGGTGGACTCCAAGTCCGACTCGGACTCGGACTCGTTTGCGTCTGCCTTGGGGCTATTTTTTCCCCTCTTTCTGTTTCAGTTCACTGCTAAGTAGGTCAGGTGGCGCCCACTTTTGTTTTCTGTGATAACCAAACCGATCTGAGGTCACTTCTGGCTCTAGTTATTCCCCTTCTGCTCCCGGCCTTCCCTGTTTTCCGCTGATTGAAACGATCTTATCGCTGGCCGGCGTTCGGTTCGTTGCCTTTCGTCGGCTCGACGGCAACCAGTTTTCATTGAAACTCTTCGAACTAGATCGGTTACTCGAGATAATCCCCTTGATTTATGGCGATAAGAGGCCGACTTCCCTTTTCAAATTGCTCGAGTACACCGAGGGCGAAGACACCTTCTCGAATCTGGAGCAGAATTTTTGATTTCAGGCGGGTAAGGTCTTGAAAGAGACCGGGTTTAAGACCAGCTTAAAGGTTCATTAAACTGCAATTTACTTTTAGTTTTCTGAATTGTGTTGAATTTAATTTCAAGCAGATTTTAGATATAATTTTTTTCGAGTTTTCCCACAGTTAAAAAAAAGAATCTTTAATTGTGAAGTTTAGATCTGAAGTTTTCGTTTAAATAACTATCTTTCCACCTTGCTATCTCCCCTTTCCAGGACTAATCATGGCCGGAGGACTCTTCCTGCTGGCCCAGCTCAGCATCTTTGGCATCTGGAAGACCGTACAGCGTCGCACCAGCAAGGAGCGATACCTGTACCAGCACGAGCCCACGCCCACCATTACCTATGGATCACCCACCATGCTCTATGGCCCACCGCCACCATCCTCCGCCGGCTCCTCGTCGGGAGCGTCGTACGTGGGCAGCGCCAAGGACACACTGAGCAAGCTCTACGACAGCGGCATCAACGGGCGCTACGGACAGCAGTTCTAGGGGAGATCTGATCTGGGTGGCTCTCGCACTTAGCTGGGAAACACTTAGCTGGGAACAAACGCAATATGCCTCGAAAGCTTCAAAAGATTCGATGAGACTTGAATAGAAAATATTCGCCTAGCAGCGACACACATGAAAATCATTGGAAAAAACCCTAGATTAATTCCAGCCTAGGCTAAGACATTAATTTAATTAATTAATTTACGCGTACAGTGTTCACCTTTTTTTTGACCGATACGAGTACATATCTCTCCAGAATGCGCGCTTTCAAATGCCTTGGAAATCGAGGAAGAGATCGAGGTTCCAGCATTTTAAATCGGCGCATTGCCACGAAAGCAAGGAAAATTCTCCCCCCGCTAAATTCGAATTAGTTTAAATTGTCTCTAGCGAAAAGTTAGGCTAATTATATTTATGTTTAGTGAGAAATCTGCTTCATGTCCTTATGTCTAAGTCCAGACTCGAGCGAATTGCATTTATAACTATTACACTATTTATTATTAACTATTGAGCTGCTCTGACATTTCATCACAAAGTTTGCCAAATAATTTTGTATCAAAATGTTTTGCGCCAGGCTTCTGTGCAAGGCGGCATTTCCAAATTTTCCAACGCCCCACGACCCTCAAACGAAACTATTACTCTAACTATTTATTTACTAATCGTACTTCATATTATTTATTGGCCGAAACGAGAGGCGGTGCTTATTATATTTAGGAGCTTCGACTTGTCCCTCCCCCCTTCAGGGAGGGGGCCAGACTTAGTTAAGTCCAAGACAGGAGATGAAAATTAATAAACGAATAAACAATCTTGATAAACAAATTGTACTGATTAAGTAAAGCAATAAACTCTACGCCTAATAATATATATATATTTATAAATAAATGTCTGAAAATAAATTGGTTGGAGTTTTCATTCGGGGATTATTTGTTACTAAATAATGATTGGAAAGTGTTTTAAAAACCTTAAAATCGTTTTAGTCATCATTAAATCTCTTAAGCAGAGGGCCACCCCGAAATCAATTAACACCTAATGTATACAAACAAAAAGAGGTTCACCTGAATTACTAAATTAATTCACCGCAGCCAAGACCCTTTCAAAATTAACATTCGACTGACAAAACTTAGGCAAGCGCTTAGCTTAAATTGATGTTTGTCGAAAAAGGGGAAAAAGACACCCGTAGAAATTATGATAATTTCACGGCAATTTGAGCAGACCCGGCAGGTGGCATGTGGCATGTGGCACATATATGCCGTGGTGGAGCATCTTTCGCGTCCGACAAAAGTGTTAATCAAATTATGGGGCGGAATAGCAAGCAGCTTAACCAGCCGTGTTACGATCTCTTTAACGCTCCAGCTACGCACGCCATTATACCCATTCCCGGGATCCATCCATCGAAAATTCTGAGCCACTGAAGGCGGCTATTAATCATGATCACGTTGAAATTGAAATGTGCGAAAAGCTGCGTATCGAACGGGACGTGTGCCGGGTTTTAGAATGAAGACGTCTTCATGGACAGTCGCCATGGGTCCACAAGTGGAGTTGTGCTGAGCCTCGACAAGTCTCTTTCTCGCCCAATGCTCCACCTCCTTTATCTGGAAGGCTCCCGCCGTTTCTCTCCTTGGATGGATAGGTGTGATATACGCATGTGCGTCATGTGCCTCATGTTGAATAAAACGCCCCTATTAAGCTGCAGTTAATTGAAATGTATTTTAAGAAGCGAATTTGGAATGCCCTAGGGTTAAGGCTATCAATATATGACCTCTAAAGTTAATAAAATACGTAGGTGCATATTAAAAAATCCTAATATTAATAATTCAAGTTTAAACGAAATACTTTTGAGGTTGATTTCATACTTTAGAATCATACAAGAGGCTCCTAACAACTCTCAAAAATCAATGTACCCCCTTTGTAAGTTAGGGTAACCCATCAAAGCCACGCGTTGACATTTTTTATGGCCGGTTCTGGTGCGTATTTGGCTTGGACACGGCTATGAGGTTTTTAGTAGGAGCCTGGCTATGGAGTTGGAGTCGGAGCTGGTGTGGCTATGGGGCGGGTTCCGGACATACGCTGCGTGAGCTTTTTGTTTTTGGTTTTTCTCACCTAAGAAGCGTGGCATGGAGATAGATAGAACGTGGCCAAGTGTGGGCATTTGCGTTGACAGCTATGCAAATGCCTGGCCATTAAGTCGTTGACTGTTAGCAATGGCTTTTAATTAGCGGCTTGACTTGGCCACGGACTGGTCCTAAGCGTTCTGGCCTGGCCTAAGGCCAGCTGGAATGCCATAGAGACAATGGCTGACAACACCTACACTCGTTGCCGTTGACACTTTGACCATTGAGGAAAACGCTTGCTCGCATTTTGCCAATTTCCATGCATAAAGTTCGCATTGAACACCCTCACGCTTCGTGGTCATTTGCATTTAAATGCCATTGCCATTGGTATTGCCATTGCCTCGTTGGAGCTCCGATGGCCTGGGATTGGATGGGTTTGGATGGGCTGGGATGCGATGAGGTGAAGATCTCGTTTGCAGCACTTCCTTTCCACCTTTTCCATTGGACCCATAGAAGAGAGCTTTTCCTATTCGGGTTTTCTTTTCTGGCCATGTTGGCCTGCCTCACGATTTCTGGCCAGGCCTCTGCTTTTGTTTGTTTTACAGCTGCTCGCTTTGATTGAAAAATTATGCACTTGCCATGGCAATGGGCACCGCCAAATTTCGCCAAAGACGAAGAAATTGGTGAAGAAGCCAGCAAAATCCACAGATGAACTAAAGAGTTGAATTGAACGAAGCTGTGTAAGTGAAATTTCTTATGCTCTGAGCAATGAGGTTGTTAAGAAATCAATTTCGGATTGTTAAGGTTATTGGTTTTATGAGATATCTTTTAATTTTAGTACAGAAAATACGAACTCTTAATTGCAGACAATCCTTCAAATCCTTCATGGAAGTATTTTAATATTTATATAACATTTAAAATAGATAATTTCTTTACAATCTACTCTCTTTACTAATAAAGAAGGCCTTTTTGGAACGATCAAATTCTCCAAGATTTCTATAGGACTTTCTCATAGCTAAAGTACCCAAAAACCCCTTGTTAGGGTATAAAAGACAGACTGACAAAAGTTGGAATTTAGCACTTGAGTCGACGAGTGGCGAACGTTTTCCCGTTTACCATTTCCCCATTTTCCATTTTCCATTTCCAAAGTGGCAAGCCTGAAAGCGAGGACGGTGGCTTGTTACTTTTCATTTCGCCAACTCCTCCAGCTTGTCCTGCTCATTAGCAATTGCCCGGCATGGCAGGCCAGGCAAGCAGAAGGCAGCCATGGCCGGGGACAGCTGTTAGCCCGTTTTCACCTAATTAAGCAAACAAACGTGTGGGAAATGGTCGCGCTGCTGCCGAGTCTACTGTGGGAGATAACTTTCGCCCCGCCCCAAAAACACACGCCCATGTCCCCATGTCCTCGATGGCCTCGCAGGCTAATTGCCACGAACATGCGGGGCTAAGTAGCCGCTGGAATGCAGCCGAAAACATTTGTCTCTAATTGCGGTTCAGCCCAATTGGGTAGGCCAAATTAAATTAAATGCAGCCAAAAACAAACAACCGGAGCACAGGGAACGGGAAGCGGGAAACCACCAGCCAGCAGCCTCCATCTCCTCCAGGAAGAGCAGCCGAAGATGCCACGGCGGCAAGCACAATTTGTGCAAAAATACAAATTGGAACATTTGTAGAGAGGCGCAGGCGTGTAGGCACTGTGAGAATTTATGGCCCTGCTGGGGTCACTGCCGCATCGGATGGGATAACATCTGTTTGGGCCAACTCGGAGCAGTTCAGAGAGCCGGCAGAGCGGCTGCAACTGGTGGCTGTGGCGGCGGAGGTGGCGGCTGACGCGTCGTGCGCAATGCGCATGCAAGACCCCAGCCGAAAACCAAAGCGAAAAGGCAAAGGACATTGACCAGGCCCTGATCACAGCTAGACCAAGCCAAGCCAAGCCAGCCAGCCATCGAGTCTGCGTCAAGGCAGACAACCGTTTGTGGCAGCCCGCGATGGAAACCCATTAGAAATTAGAGAAATGGTTCAGCAGAAGCTTCAAGCTCAGGCTGAGTCCCAGCAGCAGCAGCAGCATCAGCCTTAGCTTCGGCTTCATTCCCAGCTGAGCTTGGGCCGCGGCTTGGGGGAAAAACAATTAATATTTGTAATATATCTCTGGAATCTGGCCCGGTCAATTGCAGTTACCACAGGGGTCATTCAATTTCACTTAAGACCCGGTAGTCAGCGGTTTATCTCGACTTCCCACAGATGACTTACATTATATTCGTTAACAGACTTTTGTCCATAATTCCCCATACTATTAGTCATTTGGGAAAAGTTTAAGGAAAATTATGGTTTTCCAGTTACTGACTTTTGACTTGTAGTATATAGGTTTAAGTTGTAAAAGAAGAATAAAGGTTAGGTTATGGGGAAATGGGTAAAGCAGAAATAAAGGAAGGTTTTAACTTTATGCTCACAGTTTTTCTAATTAGTAATTACCGCCTCTTGTAGCTCCGATATTTAGTATTATGACCATTCTCTGAGATAACTGTATGAGTCATAACTTTATATAGCTAACACGAGTCAGTTCACCATCACTAGGCTAAGTTAATTATGAATTAATTTGCCTCCCATAAACCCTTTTTAAACTAAAAAAGTGAATTACAACACAAATCTGATTCCCAGTCTCCATCCCAGATGCAAAGCGCCCTCTTCTAGGAGGAAGCCCAACATCACTCCCATAAATTTAATTAAAGCCAAATCTCCTGACCGGCCGAGTGTCCCAGCATCTTGGCCTTAGCTTCCGCCTAACGGACTGTGGGACTTTTGCTTTTCGCATGCGATTGCTGCGTATTCAATTCTATGGTTTATTCTCCTCCTTTCCTCCCAAGCCAAGCCCAAGTCTTCTTCTGGGATGGGAAGCTGCTGGTCCGAGGGCGTGCGTGAAAATTGCTCGAGCGCACAAGGAAGGCCGCCGGCTGGCCTCTCTCACGCGGCAGGACGGACAACAATCGCGGTAAGTGATTACGTAACCAGTGCATTGTTCTAGCATCTGTTTTTTTTTTGGGTTCTTCCCGACCCATGAAGAACGCAATGGATGAGCCTGCCGTGCCCGGAGAAGTGGCAGTCGGAGCTGAGCCGGCAGTCGGCAGGCCTTATCAGCCACCGTGGGCGAGGCGCAATCAATGGACCCGGGGGCTGGGCGAGAGGAAGCTGTAGCAAAATAATTTATTCACAGCCATTATGCGCTGCGAATTTATGCCACTTCCTGGTGGAACCACTACAAATAGCCTTTTAAAATGCGATAAAAATAGCGCCAACGGGTCTGCTGCAGCAAAACAGCCAGGGAAGATTCACAATGGCCATGGCCCGGGATCAGGGTCCAGGTCCAGGACCAGGGATGGGGCGTGGCAGATCGCAATGACTTTCAAGCATGAAACCGTAAAATGGTTTTTCAATAAACAGACAAGAGAAGCAGAGTCGGCGGAGTAGAGCAGATCATGCCGCGGAGAGGTGGAGCCCCGAGATGGAGCTGGGAAACTGGCGAAACAATGCGACAAATATTTGAATATGTTAATTAGTCTGCTGTTCCTGCCGTTGCCGTTTGCTGGGCACGATCAGTTCGTTCTTCTTCTATCGCTGGACGTGCATCGGCGCAGTCTAATTTCATGTGTTTGCCATCTTGTTAGCACACGGTGTTGTCTTCTTGGCCAGGCCAAGCGGCGCACCGACGGAAGCCATGGCCTGGCCTGGACTTGGACTTGGTCTTGGAATCGGAGCTGCCAAACGTTTTGCATCTTCGCACCAGCCCCGAACCGGCAGCAACCATCAGCTAACGAGGCTGCCAGCCACTTGCCAGTGCATCCGAGATTCATATTTATATTTATGAGTGCTATGCAGGTTGGCCCACACACACGCTGCTCTTTACTCGGCCAGCAGTTCGCCAATAAAGCTGCCAATGAGCCCGGCTAAAGACAACTGACAGCATCAGCCTTATAAAGTCACAGGCCACCAACGGCTCTGGGGGATCGGGCAACGGGCATCAGCATCGGCATCGGGATCGGGATCTCCACTCCCAACCGAACACTGCTCGTTTGCCTCCGCACTCCGCTCCGAATTCCTCGCCATTTGCACGCAAAGTAAACTGCATTGTAGGTAACAGAGGATTACAGTGGAGATTGGCTTGAAGAACTGAGTAATTTAATGTCATTTGACATCATAAAAATGATTGGGATTCGAATTTACAAAGAAAGTTTATGTAATTTAAATTATACAATTTGTTATATAAGCATTTTTGTCTTAATATATTCCAGTTTGTCTTTTCTTCGTTTGCTAAACGAATTAAGTACAGAAAGTTATGTGTAAGAAAGATGTAACATAGCGAAAAATCAAGTTTTCAGAATGAGACCCCAGCTAATCCATTTGTTGATATAGAAACGTGAATATGGTTTGCAAGATTAATACATTTTAAAGTTATATTTAAGGAACACAACAGACCCACCACATGATCATCGCTGAACAAGAGCAAATAAAGCTTCTAGTACACAAATCTCCTACCATTTTAGTATGCAAAGTAAATACTTTTTCAGGACCAAGAGAAAAGCTGAATTGGATTGGAGGGAGAATAATTAAGAATCACAAATCACTTAAAATAATGCTAGTTAAATCTGATTTAGTTTTAAATTAAAAAGATAATTATTTATACAGGATTATCAATAGAATAGTTTTTAATATAATCGCAAAAACTCACATGTGGCATATTCCAGATGTCTTAATTTTCCTCCGACTTTGGCTTTTAGCTTGAATTTGATTTTCGCGGCCATGTCCAGGGCTGACAGATTCTTCAAATTAATTACCTTGATCGTCCCTGAACCAAGGGGCAATAAGACTTCCTGTAGGTCGATATCCTCCCAATTCGACATGAAAGGTATGAGCATGATTTAGTTTTAAGTTAAAGAAATAGTTCCATATGTCTAGAAGATTCCCACTAACCTAGTTTTTACTGTAAGCGCAAAAACTCACCTGTGGCGTATTCCTTGCGTGTGCGCCGCCGCTGTCTAAACTTTTCCTCCGACTTTGGCTTTTAGCTTGGCTGCTGCAGCCTTCGTGGCCATGTCCGGGGCTGTGCCTCTCTTGCCTGCGGCGGCTGCGAGCCGTATGTAGGTGTTGCCCGGGCCACAGCTGATGCCTTTGACAGCTACTAAATTCTGCCTGCTTGCCCGACGCACGTTCCTTGTCCAATTTTGGGCAGTGCGGCGCGAGTTTCTACCTTTTGGCCGGCGCTTATCGTTTTGGCCATAAATTTATGCTGTAGGTGTCCATTGCAAGGACCGCTGCCGTTGTCGTTGCTGTTTGTTGTTGTTGTTTTTGTTGCATTTGTGGCGTCCTCGGCGCATGACACGCAATGAAGTTGTTGTTGACCGGGGCTGGAATTCTCCCGCCGGTATGTAAAATGCAATTAACGGCACTTGTCGGCTCCGCGGAAATTGACAATTCAATATAATGAGTTTCATGTTTTCGTTAATTGGCGATACTTACCCGGAAAAAGCGAAGAAGTTAAAATTGTTTGTCCCTTGGACAAAGTTTTTCGCGCAGTTTTTCGATTACAAAATGGCGCGGCTTATCACTTATCGACTGCTTTGAGTGCTTGCGCACTGCTTGCAACTATTTGGATACTATCGTTATTACGTCGATATTTTTGCCAGCTCTTGTTTAAAAACATCGACAGTATCGAATTTCTTGCATCTCTAAACGAAAGTGAAAACGGAAAATAAATAAATTAAATTAAACTAAGCAGCAGGCGCTAAACTAATAGCTCAGCTTAAAGTACCTACTTAGCTGGAAATAAACACGTAAAAATCGGCAACATGTGCGGCGGTTTCACCTGCTCGAAGAATGCGCTCATTGCGCTCAACATTTTGTATGTGGTAAGCCAAAAACAAAAACAAAACACAACAGCAATAAAAAGTATACAGCCAACAAAAACAACAACAATAACAACCAAACACGGAAGAGGAACAACGTAAAAAGCAGCAGGAACAACAAATAAACGATTATTAAATTAGTCGGTTTTCGATGTATTGATTTTCCTCTACTTGGGGGGCAGGTGCAAACAGTGCGTATGTATTAGTGTCTGTGCCTCTGCCTGTATGCCTCCGTCTGTTTCGAGTTGATGTTGTTGTTCTTGTTGTTGTGTGGTTCGCCGAGCATCCTTGAGTCCTTTTCTTGATTTTTTTCTCTCTCTTTGTGTGTGCTCTTGTTGTGACCCCCAGATGATTGGATTCCTGCTGATTGGCGTGGGCGTGTACGCACGTGCCGCCTCCATCGTGACCAACCTGCCGATTGTGGGCGGGATCCTGGCCTGCGGGGTCATCCTCATCTGCATCTCCATGCTGGGACTGGCTGGTGCCGTGAAGCACCACCAAGTGATGCTGTTCTTCGTATCCTTTTTGCATAACAAAACTGCGAAGCCACTCGTATGTTGCAGCAAAGTGTTTCCAGGACAGTGGTGGTTAAAGCTGTAGCACTAACGATTCAGTCTTGCAAGAAACTTGTATTAGAATCGGTATCCTACTATGATTCCGACCATTAAGGTTTGTTTACGGACAATTTGGGCAATTTTTGCAATAGATGAGGGATTATTTATCATGTTTTAATAGAGAAAAAAGGAATTTATGGAAAGAGAGTGCACTATTAATTCCGATTTATATACCTAAATTTTATAGAGGTTTATGAACCTTTTATACATTTTAAAGAGAAAACTCAAAATTTTAAAAATATAACATTTTTGCCCTCTTAATTTATTGCAATATTCCTTAAATTTATCATTTGACTTGATTACCACATCCATTTCCCTATCAGATAACGAGAAATGGCAAACAAAAGCTATAAAATTATACAGAAAATCATATTACCCAATGTAGACTGCGAAATATCAGCGAAACCAGCTACAACTCTCTTCTTTCTTTCGCAATGCTATTGCTTTGACCGCCACTGTCTGCAAGCCCGAAGGTCGTGGCGTGTGGAACAATTAGCGTACTTAGACAAGTACCCACTTCCGCAGAGAAAGTGGGTTTGTAATGACTCAAATTATGAGTGGGCCTCAGTCGCTGCTGCTGCGTTGCCATGACGTCAGCTGGAGGGTATCGCTGTGCGACCCCACCAGAGTTAATAGGTGGAAAACGTGCGATAAGGACGATGATAATTCAACAACACTGCCCCAGTTTGGCCTTAACCTCTAGACCATCGCTCTCTTTCACCCCTTTAGTACATGATAATTCTGTTTATGCTGTTCCTGATCCAGTTCTCCATCGCCAGTTCCTGTCTGGCCGTCAATTCAGAGCAACAGCAGCAGTTCGCCGAGCAGGGATGGATGACGGTGCCCAAGGAGTTGCGCCAGCAGGTGCAGGACAGCCTCAGATGCTGCGGATTCAATGCCACTGGACCTAGTACAGCTGCCGCCGTAGTTACGCGGGAAGAGCCCACCTGTGACATGATTAATCAGCAGTGCTGTGCTGGGTCTACCGATCCCGATTGCCGTTGCCAGCCCTGCGGACCGTTGCTGGAGGATAAGATAGACTACGCCTTCAAGCTGTGCGGCGGTCTGGGCATCTTTTTCAGCTTCACTGAGGTAAAGCTAACATAACAGCTATCTCGTTGAATATAATCCAAGTTACCATTTGATACCATTTCCCACATGCTGCCTTAGTTCGTTGGCGTCTGGTTAACAGTTCGCTATCGCAATCAAAAGGATCCGCGTGGCTTGCCCAGCGCCTTTCTCTAAATTATTCGCGTGTCGAAAACAAGATATAACATTTCCCAGATACAGAAACATCCAAGATTATTTAGTGTGTGTATCTCTGCTCTGTCTCTGCTAAATGTTTGATGTTGCGAAGGAAAATCTCATGGGCCCCTGGGGCTCCACAAACCATATATACAAGCATCCTTTATATTTATACCATCTACAGATACATATATTCATATATATTTAATCACATTGCAGCAGAACTATGTACGTAATGTGTTAGGGCGTAATTGATATACAACTTTAGACATATATACATATTATAGAGAGATATATATATAGGAGGAGGAGAGAGCTACGTGTTTAACCCATATATAAAACCGAAAGCAAGCAATCAGCAAAGAAATATACTACCTTTCACTCTCAACACATTTCCTTTTAACACATTTCTGCTAACACCTGACTGCCTGACTACCTTGACTAAGCGTAAATCCAACAAGTGGCCCAGGGTGAGACATGTTTTAGTGTTTTTCAAGCTTGAGTTTCCTGGTTTATTTTATTAAATATTAAAAATATACAAATTATACGAACAATGTTTAATACTTTGTTTTTTCCCCCAGGTACTGGCCGTTTTCCTGGCGCGTCGCTACCGCAATCAACACGATCCCTGTTACCTGCCCGCCCGCGCCATCTTTCCCCACAATTATCTTTATTGATCGGGATCCAACCTGGAATGAACCATTTTAGTCAAAGGGACGAAGGCTGAATTCTTATTTTTACAAAAAACACGTTTCCTAGCGAGAATCGAATCCAAACTCGAACAAATGATTACTCTAAGGAGGAAGAGGAATGAAGGAAGGAGTCAAAATGTGCTCAACACTGCTGCTATATTTTATATATATATATAATTTCTTCGTACTATATTATATTTTCATAGATTGCACAAAGTTAGTTTTTAACAAACACCCCATTGAGATTATGTTTAGCTGTAGTACCCTAAGTTTTACTGTTTCCAACGCCTCGGTTAGCTCTTAATGCCTTTCTTTGCAACTCGCAACAATCATGGACGACTCGACGTGACGCGACTTCGGACTACTGTACCACTACGAGACAAACATTTCAACAACCTGATCTTAAAGTAGAACTAACAACCAAGTCAACAATTGTAACTAGCAACGTAATAAGTATACATCAACCTATATACAAAACGTACTTGCATTATGGCCTCAAATGGCGTATAAACAATACTCTAAATGTTAGTTGTGTGTTAAACTTAAAAACTAGCGAGAAAAGCCCGCAAAATAACGAAAAAAAAAGAGTCAAGCATACATGTCAACAATTATACATACAAGTCTATATAGATAAAGCCTACACACATAAGAAAACTGCTTCTTCTGTATTTTCACTCCTTTTTCCACACTTTAGCTCGACTTTCTCTGCAGCTTCTCCTTCTCGACTTTCACCCCCGCAAAAAGCCACCAAGAACCAAAAACACATCACACCCGCACGCGTCTTCCTCTTCTCACACACAACACCATTTACACTCAGATGGAAATAGTTTTCCCTGCAGTTCCGTTTCCTGTTTCCTTTCGAGCGACAAATAAACCATTAGATAATATTCTCTGTATTCTGTGCTGTGATTGAAGTAAATATGATCTTTAAACAACAAAAGCAAAAACGCAAATCAAGTTTTGAGTTTCATTTCCCGCATTTCCCCGAGCCCAACCCACCTCGCGGGACTTGCGGTTTGGGATCATTAGCAAAGTGTCTCGGCTTACCGCAAGCATCCTTGCTGGCCGGAAAAGGTGGCTGACATCGAAATGAATGATGGCGGGAGATTAGGCAGCTGGATATAAATTAACGACAGCGTTGGGGGCGTTGTAATGAAATGCTTTCATTTAAATTTTATCATTTTACATGTTTTACATGTCATTCACAGAGAAGAAATTTTTTAAATATATATATAATAAATTATAAAATGCTGTAAAATCTGTAAATCAAAAATGTTCATAGATAATTCTGCCTAGACTAAAATTTAATATTAATAGAAACAAGCTAAAATTTATAACAATTTCTGCCCACAGTACCCCTCGTGCTCAACCGCCATAATCATCATAAGCGCCAAAAAAGATTAACGCTCGCATTTTGCTTGACGCCTCCCGCGAGGCCCAAGGAGGAGGAGCCGTTGGCTCCACCCTAACTCAGTCGGGGGGCAGACCGCGTCAAAAGCACTCCCCAAAAAATGGCTCAAACGCGAATGTGGCTCACTCTAAACTGCGCTGAATTGGGCCAAGTTCAACGCACTTCGATGCAGAAAATATTGTTCTCCGAGAGCAAAGACAAAGTGGGGCGGAGAGAGAGAAAGAGAGCTGTTTGGTTACGTAACGAATGCTCAGCATAGGGGGGCGGAAAAGGTGGTGGCCAGGAGCAATGTTTCCGCTTTTGCGTGGTGGAATGTGGGTGTGGTGGCATCGAACGGAAGGCATCCTGGATGCCGGACTGCCACATCCTTGTCGCTTCCTCCTGTTTCGCGCTGTGTAGGTTGGTATGTAGGTAGGCCTTGTTGACACTCGCAGCGGAAATGGTCAACAACAGATGCGCCTGGCTACGGAAAATGGAAAATGCCTCCGAAGTGGCGTGTCAACGAGGCGGAGAAGTATTTATTTGTCAAATAGATCAACGAAATGAGCGACTGCGTAGGCGTTCGTGTGAGCCAGGGGAACCTGCAGGGACCACTGAATAAATAATAATGCACACTAAAAATAATATATCGATTTAACAAGTACAAGCAGTGGTTTTTGTGTCGATTTTAAATAGTTCTTAAAAGCCTAACAGTAACTTTAAACTATATTCAAGAGAACAGGAGACAGAAGAAATATAAATAACTCTTTGATTAAAGCTACATTTTAAAGCTTATCTTAGCCAAAAAAATGTATTTATTCTTTGACTTTTTTTAAATTTATTTACCTTTTATATATAGCAAAGTAAATTAAAAAATAAAACCATGGATTTACCTTTGATTAAAATTTAATAATATAAGCCCAAAACGTTCGAATATCCCTTTGATTAAAATTAAATGATATTGACCTTTTTTCGTATATACTCCTTGCTTTTAGTGTGCGTGCCATTGACACGCGTCTGATATTAAAATTCCTAATGGCTGGACACGGTCTTTATCCCCGAATCAACCATATGCTCGGTTCTCAACTGTTGATCCGGCCAACGCTGCGTATGAGCAATGTCTCCTCAATTGCGTGCCCTATGAGACATAAAGCCGTTGCTAAACGTGGCATAAAATACTTAATATTATTATTATGCAGCGAAATGGAAATTTTAGGCCAGGTCTCTCAAGATTTCCTCCATGTCACTGCCGACAATTGCACGGATGCTTGAGTATCTGAGCGTTTTACAGAGCCATCAAGACGAGCTCAGAGCCGAGAGCCGCCACTCGATTGTCGAAAATTCATCAAAGCGCACAGTTTAGTCACCGTTTTACTGTCGCTTCTTGCTCCATCCGCTGCCGGGGCCTATTCCGCCCAACGTAATTCGTATTTACTGCCCATGTCGGTGTCGTGTCATGTTGGACTTATTATCTCTGTCTGGGCCGCAGCCAAGCATGGCGATGTTGTGTGTCGACTGTGAAAGCTTGGAAATTAAGCAATAAAGAACAGGAGAAAATTTATTTGAATGTCAATGTCAAATTAAAGTCAAAAAACACTATTGATTACAATTAATTAAGCCGGGCAGCGAATGTGATCTCATCGAAAGGGAAAATTTACAGAAATTAAATTGTTTGCTTGCTTATGTGTAGTTGTTTTTCTTCTCAATGCTAGCCTCATCAGCACCTTGGCATTGAGCTAGAAAAATGCTTTTGAATGGCTAAACAATGGGTAAACACTTGGAGATAATTACCCCTAAAGAATGTGGAAATGTGTATCGAAATATTTTTGGTTTATTACGTAAAGCATTTAGTAAACGATTTTTGGCAAATAAATAATCTAAATAATAGATCAATATACTTTCCATTGTTTTGTCACCCCTCGAGTACTTTTTATTTACAGAATATATTCAAATTTATTCAAGACTTCCACTTGAAGCAACATTTCCATTAGAAAAATCCCTTGCAAGTGTCTGATTTATTTTTGCTCAATAAAATCCTCAATCCGCTTCAATGGGAAACGTTTTACGACCTCCATAAAATGAAATGAATAAGCAAACATCAACTTGGTTTGTTTGCTTTATGGCCTGCAATGCCGTCCTACATCGATGTTATGATGTGGCGTACATGGCGTATGCGCAACATTGCCGCGTACAGCTCTTGCATTGCGTATACGCCATGGTGTCCCAAAAGGGACTTACCCGTTTTTCAATTTTTCAACACCTTTAAGGTTCTTAAGTGCACATTAAATTATAATTAAATCCAGACCAGGTCCTGCCCAAAGTGTGTCCGTTGCCAAAGGACTCGGTAATTAAGCAAGCGCTTGCGGAATGGACTGCGCAGCAGCTGTTGCACACAACCCCTCTTCTCTACTTGATTTTCACTCTGACTTTTCTCTTTTTATTCCGAGTGAGACGAGTCAGACTTTAGAGGAAATTGTAAACAATTTTATTGACTCAACTGTACACTGTAATTAAATAGCCCCTAGCTACAGCTACAGCGATTTGAGTGAGTCTGCGTTGAGTTGAAAGCGAGAGAGAGAGTGTGTTAGCGGATGCCGAGCGAGTGGCAGAGTCAACAATTTCGCCTGGTGGGACTCCCCTCGTCAGTTGGTTCTTGAACCTCGCGCAGCTCTGGTCGTCGTTCTCCGTGTCCGTGTGCCCGTGTCCTTGTCCGTGTGCGAAAAGAAGGGGGGAAAAGCTGCCACAGAGAGGGAGAGAAAGCGTTCCTACACTAGCTTCACGTGCCTGCAGATAAACAAAGCAATCGAAATACCACATTGTTTCGCGACGGCAAAATAGTGCTTTGCTTTCATTTTTTGTGCATATCGGGAGAGTTGTACCTAGAGACCAACTCGAACCCTCTCTCCAAACCCTCCCACAACAACAACAACACCTAGAACTCTTTACGTAAGTAAGCAGGACAGGAAAACCGTATATATTTTAATATTTCTTCCAACATTCAGCAGTAGTTTGACGAAAAACTTTCTTTGTAAATGCTGTCTGTGAAGAAAATCAATAGCTCAATTCTTAGTGTTATCCTGTCGCAAGATACACACAAATATACACACACCGCCTTGACACATCTGCTTGCAAGCTGGGTTCTTGAAATAATTGAAAAAGTTCTCGGGAGAATAGGGAAAAAGATAATTATATCAACCCTCCTCAGAGCTACCTACCCCTTTAGCGCTCCTATTGTATATATTTTCCTCCTATTCTGCCTGCATCAGCTGGATATATGCATTGCTGTTCATTGGAACGGTTCAGCAAACGCTTTCAAGGCTATATATGTACACTTTAATGGGTCAACATTGTTTGCAGAATCGGAAATGGATTATCCGAGTTGCAAGTCGCGGGGGATGATTGATGTTGCCAGCGAGAGGTTCGAACTGAAAAGTATCAAATAATAAAAGAAAGCTTTCGGAAAAAGGTTATTTACAATTTGTTTAATATTTTTTGCTAAGAGAATGTTAAAAAATAGGGACCAAAAGATATAATTTATGATCATAAAGGCTCATAATTAATATCTCGAAGAAGTTGTGCCATTAGATATCCACCTTTGAATTAATGAGCCCACGATAAACCCTCACAACTCCTGTTTAATAAATGCTTCTTAAAGTCTCTACCAATAAATCTTATAACATAATCCCACTGCTTATGTTAAGTCCTTTTCCGAGTATATGCAACAGTTTCCTCTGCTTTTCTTTATCCCTATTTCAAATTCAGGACATAGCCAGCAGCCGAGTAAATATGGCTGCAAACAAGTATAAACAAAGTGGACAAATTAAGGACCTCGCAGTCCTCGGCCCCTCGGCACTTTTGAGTGCCTGCTGCTTGGTCAAGCTAATTGTGGTTGGCCTTGAACTTTCGCCAAACGAAACAAGAACACAAAAAAAAAACAAACAGGAAAGATACTGGGTTGCAGAGTGTGGCATAACTTTGAGGGCCGGCTGGTTGGTTCGTTGTGTTGGCCAAACGTGTCCAATCTTTGGCAAAGTAATGCGAAAAGTGCCAGCGGATAAGCCCTCTCAAAACGAAGCGCTAAAACATTTTGCTAGTCCGGTTGGGTCTGCAAACATTTCAAGGACTCCCTGAATATAGACCCAAACACACCCACAGCGTTCATGAGCACTCGCATTGATGTTGGCACGTGACGTTTCCCTGACGTTTTTAATTAAAAGCCTTCAAAATGTTTTGTACGCGTTTTACCCACTTTTCCTGCACACACAGAAAAACTAAAATAAAACAAAACAGAAAAATATCAAATATAAAATTGAAATGACATGAAATTTAAACTAAAACAAAAAAAAAATAAAAAAAGTTAAGACTTTTGAAACATATATTGATTTTTAGAAATTTTGTGGTTTAGTAAAATTCTTATTTTGGTCCTATATAACAAGAAAATTATAAAACGTATTAAGAAACAATTATTTTGCATAAAAAATTATACTCATTTAACTCAAATTCAAGTTGTTTCCTTAATCATCTTAATAGGTATTAATGTAATTGAATAATTAAATAAATAAAACCTTTCCTTAGTGTAATTTTTGTGGCCTTTATCAACCTTTCCCCAGCCTGCGGTATGGCTTGTTTAGGCCTCCGAATGTGAAACGCATTTAAATGGGCTTAGCGTGCCCTTTCGAGAAGATGCTGCCAATTTGCACATCGGAATTACGGGCTATTAAAATTCCATTTGCGTTTTAATTTCTCATTCTCGGTTTCGCTTGTGTTTTTCTGCAGGTTCCCACCGCAAGATGTCGCTGCTCACGGGCAACAGCCACTCGCTCTCGGAGGAGGAACTCGACGAGTAAGTACCACCCGCATAGCACCGACTTGGGGGACCAACTTTGGCCAGCAAAAGTTGGCGGGGAATTAACAGGTCTGGCTTCCAACTTGGGCTGACTTAATACAAAGTTTTTGTTTTTACTCGCCCCTAACTTTCGGTTCGGTAAAACACCCACAATGCTAGGGCTATAAATTTCAACTTTGGTGACAAAACTTCTCAACCGACTAACAATGGGGGGGCTGCTCTAGGAGGGCAGGGTTGGTAATGCTGGTGTGTCAATTGTGTTACCAATTTGCTATGAAGGTTACTAGGAAAATTCATTGCATTCTTTTGGGGAGATACAATAAATAACGGGAAAATGTTAGGAATTTAGTAGAGACGCCAAGTAAATTCCACATTTTTTATAGTCTTATTCATTCTAATTAATATTTCTTATAAATAAATACCTTAACTTTGTGAATTTATGGACTCCTTACCGACTTTCTTTACAATGTATCGTTTTCATAATTAAATTCCGCCGTAAACATACGTCTTATGCTTCTGCTTCCTTTGCCAAATTACAATTTCTTCCTGGAACACTTCCCCCGATGACAGGAAATCATTACTAATTGGTTTAAGTATAATCGCATAACAGCGGCAAAACACAAATTGGCATTAATTACTGGCCCGTTTAGCTATCAGTATTCCGGGATCCTCAGTATTATGTCAGCTACAGCAAAAACCTATAAATAGTGGATATCACAGCCCACGTTTTGGCCAGTTTGGCAGGGAAAGTGTGTAAATGAAAGGGAAATCCACCCTGCGGTTCTATTATCAAACCCTATGCGACCTTGATGGTGGAGTGGGTATTCCTCCCCCCTTCTGACATCGCTCATACGCACAGTAGTCCCAAGTTCAAAGCCAGTGAAACAATAACAAGACAATTATCGATTGGAACAGGGCCCGGCATATGCCAGGCCGACAGAAAGCCATATTGCCAGCCAACCGAGCCGCCCCCTCATCCAAATCGGAGTGGGTGCGACTCCTGGGGCAGCGCCAGTGCCAGTGATGTGTGAGTAATGCAATTTGGGATGACATCACGACATTATGACTGGCCCTGACTCTTGCTTTCTTAACCCGCTTTACCATTTCTTTTCTTTCTTTTTTGGGGGGAGAGAGAGAAAGTGATCCCTTAATCAGCTGCCTGCATTGTCCGCAGCTTCGTTTGCATTTACCATCTCATTGTTGTGGACTTGGCCAGGTCTTTCGCCTGACTTTCGCCCCTTTGCCCTTGGCCATTAACCGGCCAGGTCTTATCGGAGGCCTGCAGAAACGCTTAAGAGCTTTGGCCAGGCAAATGCAATTACAATTCCGCCCCTTTGGGGAAAGGAGGAGGAAATGTGCGAGCAGCTGAATGGGCTTACCCACATTAAAGGATCCATTTAAAGCTCCCTGATTAATGGTCGACCCCGTGACGTGACAAATGCAAAACTCATTCAAAGCTGACAAAGCTTTTACTGTGTCTCAAAGAAGTTCCCCCGTAAGGGAAATCGATTTTTGAACTGAAGGCTTAGTATTTATAGTCACTGGAAAAAAGGATATATGTATAGGAGAAGGGAACTATAATATATAGTATAGTATTTTGTAATCCAAAGAAATGCTTTACAAGTACAGAATAGCTAACATTTAAAGAACTTTCCATATTGTAAACATTCTTAATCTACTGTTCATATATTTTTAACGTCCTCTGGGTCACCCATAAATAGATCAAGTGTGTGTGTGGGTTCACTGATGAGGGGCTCACAAGACTCACAAAGACTTGATGTATGCCACTGACATTTGTTGCTGCCACTGACATTCAAGTTAACACAGGCCGAGTACCCAAGTGGAATGACCCAAAGAAAAGACTTGAAATGGCCAAGATTGTCTACTCATCTCACGTTACCAAGGGTTCCTCAAGAAGCTCTCTAGAAGTTCTCTCTACCATAATATGAGAAAAATACTATAAGTTTGCTTTCCCGATAAAGTTACACCACTTTTAATGGCTTTTTGTTTATTAATGAGTTCAAATAAACATCAAAGAAACTCTCGTTACCTTTTCGATTAGTTTTTTTCATTTGGCTTATGTAAACAGTGATTTTGTTTGGCTTTGCAGCTGGTAAATTCAATCAATGAAAATGTTGTTGGCCAAGTTAATTACGAGTTTTGGCCATTAAGTGAATTCCACCAAACGTTAGCCGCTCTCAGCTTGAGTGCGACCTAAAAAATCCACTTGTGAGCCCCCGTCACGTACATTAAGTACGCGGCTGCCCCCCTCTCTTTCATTTTTGCTCTGGCTGTCTCTTTCTTTTTTTCTTTCTCTCTGTCTCTGTTATTATTGCTCTCTCTCTCTTTTGTGGTTGCTGAGCCAACACAGACGAGCCCCCTTTTTCGCCTGTTTTTGACTAAGCTTTGTTTTTGCCTTTGACTTTGCTCTTTTCATTACTTTTGATACCCTGTAAAAGGAATGTTGGTTGCGAATTTTTGTAAGGAATATATATTTTGTATACCCTTGCAGGATATAATTTATAATATTCTTCAAGGATATAAGATATATACAAAGTTTGCCATGTAGTCAAATATTCATTTCCAACCCATAGAATCATGTATCATCAATTCTAGATTCAGACCAAAAATAAGTGATCCAAGGAATTATTTTACTACTAAATAAGGCTTAAAATCAAATACAAATATTAAATTTTATGGACCATAGTTGCATTATCTCAATATAAAGTTTTTAGATAAACCCCATAGGTTATGAAGTGTAAATCTAATATCTGTGAATTAATAAGTATCTTTGAGTTGACTTTTAAGCCACTGCCTTTGCTTTGTTTGTGTTCACTTTTTCTTTTTCTCTGCTGATTGTCTTGGATTTTGTTTGCTTATGTACCGACATACATATACTATATATCGCTATATAGCTGAACGCTTGTACCCTGAGCAGCTCCTACTCGTTGGTCTGTCTTCAGCTGTCGTATGTTTATGTATTTTTTATGGCCTGGCTTTGAACAACAAAGCACCGACACCGGATGACGCAGAGCTGACTAGGCCTGTAATGGTGGTAGCTGGCAGCTGCAGTGTTCACATTCCTGGACTAACTAAAATAGTATACATATTTGCCAGTATATAAATAATAACATGTAAGACGGTGCTCGAGACTATAGAAAGAAACCAATAATTATATACAAGTATTTTCTAATTTTGTTGGTGGGCAACGTTTGGTTTGTTTGCATCTCATTTGCAAATATCAGAGTTGAAGAATGTGAAACGAATGTGGTGGTGGCCGAAAACCAGTTTAAAATATGCATGCCTTAATATTCCAAAATTGATTTGCATATTGGCGGAATTAAGGCAATGGTCCGGCTGATCGAACCGCTTCAAGCACCCTGTTTGTAATACAAATAGAATCGCGAAATTGCAAATAATTGGATTACGCAAATCTGTTATGCTTCACGGCAATTCCAACCTGAGAATTGCACTTGATTAAGGCTGGCATAGAGGAGGAGGCTTTGAACTGATAACCATCAAAGGCCTTGCCCGGCGATGAACACGTTTTTATTACAGCATCGCAACGGGAAAAGAATATATTTAAATATATATATTATCATTTTGTGTAATCGAATTGCGCAGCATAAGTCTGGGACTCCCATTTTTTTCTAGCAAAAGATAATGCCGAAGGTGCTGCTTGTCATAGTTTGCTCAATACATATAAAATGTATCTGCATAGGTTTCCTCTGCTTCGGCTCTGTTAAGTGGCTATATTTAACAGCGATCTAACAGAGCTCTGTTAGGCGTGCTATATAAGGGCCGGCGAAACCCAAGCAATTTTTTTAGTTTCGCTTGAAGCTGACGTGTATATAGTTCTCTATTTTGAACGTCCCACCGGTTTTTTTTCGGCTCGTACGTTACTAGTTTTTGTTGGCTAATCGCCTGTGGACTCCAAAAAGGACATTAAGGAGGTGACATCATCATGCCGCCCACCATTACAGATAATCAGTCGCATGACTTCAAGACTCACTACGATTGCGCCCACAGGTCCTCGCTGCAGGACGATGAGACCGATGATGCCTACGTGAAAAGGATAACGCGGTAAGAAACTGGATTTTTGCAGCTGCAGCTGTCCTTTGAAAGGACTAGGGGTTGTTGCAATTGGCGGGAAAGTAATGAAATGCAAAGAAAACTATAGAAAAGGAGGTTGTTTACCAGTGATATTAATCTAATTAATATAGAAACAGTGCAGATAATCCTTATAGCAATATGATACTTGAATGCCTTCAAATCCCTTGATATCCCTGAAGTATAATCATATATCTAAAGAGCACCAATTTCTCTCTCTGTACTGACTAATCAAACTGTGCATCTGGCTGCTGCAATGCGGTCTTTAGTTAGCTCTGTGACAAATCCGTGTGCCTTGTTGGCACCTTAATTCCCAAATCCATAGCACTCTGAGAGCAGCACGCAGAAGTATTGCCTGGGGGCGAGAGCCAGAGCCAAACACAGTGGCAAACCACAAGAGATTCGAGCTAAACGCTTTGCCAGTTGGCAAATATTTGCACAGGCCGGTGGGTGTGTCGGCCAAGCGATTACCCTGTCTTCAATTTCAGAAATTTTCAACTATTTTTCAGTCAGCAGCTGTCATCCGCTATAATCCGGTTTCATAGGCCATAAAATTCAGAGACGCCAATTTTGTTTATGCCTCCATATTATATATTATAATAATCGGATGTTTGTCGCGGAACTTACGACATACGAAAGTATATACATACATATATAGAATTTGCTTATCAATCAAGGTCAAGTCACCGCGGAGATACTTTTGTGATTATGCTCTAGTCATAGGAATTTCGCTTTTTGTTTTGCTCCCACTTCTAGCATGTTTTTTTCCCCGACTTGCCCGTTTGACGCACTTGATAATGGAAGATCGATGGGCGGTGGCGGCCCCTGCTACGAGGGGGGTCTCTATAAATAATGTCACTAATACATCAGAGTTTCCCCATTCGGAATTTGATTAGTAAAGCGAAATTCAAAGCTGGCATTTGAACCCAATATAAACGAAAGCTTATATACTTATTCATGATTATGTGGCAAAATAAATATGTATGTATATGGATTCATTAAAAAATATTTATTACATGTCATGGAAATTTTATAAGGCAGGAATTTAATTAAAATCAAACATAAAATTTAAAGATTAAACCGATTATTTGCTCACGCGACATAAACCAAAATAAAGTCCACCGATGACGAAATAAATTTCCTGCTGATTAAACTTCTGGGGGCTTGTTCATTTAGTTTCTAGGAAATTTGTAGATAACATTTGCTTTTATCAGACCAAAAAGCTGTTTTCAGTGGGTTTCAGCACTTGTCAGCTGAAAGTAATTAACTTTTCCCATTCTCTTCGCCCAAGGGGAGTTCTTATGGTGATATAATGCCTGCTCTAGCTCATAACTCAATTTGCATTTTGATTTATTACAGATACTCCGATGGCACTGTCAAATTGCGCAACTCAAATATCGAGCTCATGGACCAGGACATCCTCTATCACCTGGCACTGGGCAGCGAGAGCCACGACCTGCAGGAGATGTTTGGCGACGTTAAGGTGAGTCAGGCCTCTTGAATAATTCATAATCGGAACCGGCTGAAAGAGGCGGACACCAGACCCAGACCCAGACCCAGACCTAGACCTTGTTTGTTATCAAATCAAGTGGAGCACCAGCGAAACGAAACGAGTTGCTTGGCCAATTTACTTAATTATATGCTTGGCCAGCTTTATTAACTGTTCCTAATGAACTCTGATAATAAAACTCTTTCAAGTGGGCTTAATAAAGAACTAGTTATAGTAATAGTGTAAGTGAATATTAACTGTTTAACTAAGATTTACTTTCTTTTTCTTTTTAGTTCGTTTGCATGGGTGGCACACCGAAGCGCATGGAGAACTTTGCCCACTTTATCATGAATGAAATTGGCTACAAGCTGCCGGCTGGAACTCAGCTCCAGGACATCAGTGCCTATTCGTATCGCTATTCGATGTACAAGGTTGGTCCCGTGCTCTGCGTCAGCCATGGCATGGGAACACCCTCGGTTAGCATCCTCATGCACGAGATGATCAAACTGATGTATCATGCCAAGTGCAAGGATCCCGTCTTCATCAGGATCGGCACCTGCGGCGGCGTGGGTGTGGAGGGCGGCACTGTCATTATCACCGAGGATGCTTTGGATGGACAGCTCCGTAATTCCCATGAATTTGTGAGTATGATTGACACCCTATGTGGAAGACAGGCCCTTAAATCTATTATTTTATAAATATACTATTGTCGGTTACGGTTTAATAGGTTTTTTTTGGAGAAACTTAAGTTAGAAACACATATTTAACAACTAATTTATTGTACAACAAAAGAAATAAAGTAATTAGTTGTTCTAAATATTAACCAAATTTAAATTTATAGTCTTTAGTTCAGGTTAATAATTTGTAGATTTTGTTATACATTTTTTTCGATTGCTAAATTATTATTATTATTTAAACCTTTTTGCTCTCTCTCTCTCTACAGACCATTCTGGGGGAGACTGTTCACCGTCCTGCTAAGCTGGACAAAAAGCTGGCCCGCGAGCTGAAAGCCCTGGCCACAGCCGATGATCCTTATGATACCATCATTGGCAAGACGCTCTGCACGAATGATTTCTACGAGGGCCAAGGCCGATTAGATGGTGCCTTCTGCGAGTTCAGCGAGAACGATAAGATGGCCTATCTGGAGAAGCTGCGGGATAATGGAGTGGTCAACATCGAGATGGAGAGCACCATCTTTGCGGCCCTGACCCACCATGCCGGCATCAAGGCTGCGGTGGTGTGTGTGGCCTTATTGAATCGCCTGAACGGCGACCAGGTCAATGCCCCCAAGGAGGTTATGCACGAATGGCAGCAGGTGGGTGTCCGAAATCGATATTCTCCGCAGATTGAATTTAATAGAGTTTGTTATTACAGCGTCCCCAGATCCTTGTGGCGCGGTATATACGCAAGGTGCTGTCGCACAATGGCCAGTTGAAGTCGCTTTTCGGTCACCAGGGCTCCATCAAGTCCCCCAGACGCTTCAAGCTCGTCCAGCAGGAGTCCCAGGCCCACGAGTAATCGGAAAGTCGAGGGGATCCAGGAGTTTCGTTTAAAGTTACCTTCTTACTCTATATACATATATGTGTGCGCATCTCTCCAGTATACAATGGTGTTTCAACATTCCCTAGTTTAGCTCTCATTAGTTCCTAGCTTTATTTCTGTGTAAATCGCCCTCTCAACCTCATAAGATAATTTAAAACCCAGCATATTGTATGTATATTCATTGAGCTGCTTAATGCTGAGCTATGTTACCACAAATCTAATATATTTAATATATATATAAATAGCATCACCGCGTGTGACGTTCAAAGGTTATCAGAAATAAACGCTTTTGAGATCACGAGATGGTTTGTGAAAAAAAACTAGCAAGAAAAACACAAAACATATATTTAAATATAATTGTTAATTGTTATGTTGCATATTTTGAATGGGGCTAAGCGAGCAGGAGGTTTAACAATAATAAACACACTTAACTATAACAATTAATGCTAAATTCAAATTTCATAAATTATTCTATTATATTATTATTGAAATTCCTAAACATTTGTTAAATGTACATGTTGATTAGTGTTGCTACCGTACACTAAGCTCTAAACCAAAAACCAGCAGCAGTTAATCTTATTCTATCTAGTTCTGTCAACATAAAAATGAAGAAGAATACCAAATAGAACAAAATGCTGAAAATTAACATCAATATGATTACGGAAAGCACATGAAAAATATACAAGTTATATTGTAAAAACGAAATTTATGAAAAAAACAAAACAAAACAAAAAATATTTCAATGGTATATTAAAAACAAATTGTAATTAAATTATACAACAAGTTTTTTATTACTATTATTGGGATTTATTATTCGGGTAGGGATATTTGTGAACCAGACTTACAGCAGAAATAAGGAAGTAATATATTCATCCAGATATTAAATATATTATACTATATGGGATCATGATGCCATCTTAAACCGTGAAAAACGTGATTTTAATTAAAAAGAATTTCCATTTCAGTTTTCCGAGTCCCCTTTCTTATTCCTTCACTTGCCTTCCATGACAGAAATAAATAGACGACAGGCGGAATAGTTTTCTCAGTCTATTGCCGGCAGTCGAAGCAAACGGATCGCGTTGGTCAGTGGAACGTGCTATAATTTACAATTGTCTTTGTCACCACGTGTGTTAATAAACAATAAAAAATACTCAGACAAAAATAAAAAACAAATCATAAGATTGCTATACATTACAAACAACGCTTTTATTCAGGAAAATGCAATACTTATTTAATCATATTGATAAGAATACAAATAATTTTGCAGCATTTCTATAGATAATTGTCTATATGTGTAATAACTACAAGTTTTTATTGAGCATATTTGTATCTATATAAGATTAGGCAATTGGCAACAACCACTTGGTTGCCGGCATTTAAACAAACATTTTTCAAGGGCACAGAACTCGTGTATCAAATAATATATATTTCCAAATCGCAAATAAATATATATATTGTCTTGTTTTTAGATTTCCCCTTTTTTATAAAAAGCAATCATTTAGAAACAAACAAAATGTCCAAGAGGTGAGTAAAGGAAACTATATATTTTCTTTCTTCTTTCTTACTGAAAGAATTTGATCGGCAGCGTTCCCGAATTGTTGAATCCCAATTTGAAGGCCATGTCTTCGGACTATTTGTACCACCTGGATATAAATGTGGCCAACACAAATGACACCACTGACATCCAGCAGAGGTTTGGGGATGTCAAGGTGAGTCTTGAAATTTTATACCTACCGTAAGATCATAAGGAAAATATCTTCTGCAGGTGATCTGCATGGGTGGCACTGGTTCCCGAATGCGGGCTCTAGCTGTTTATCTGTCGGAGGTTCTGGGTCTGCCAGACTCAAGCGATCCACAGGATCTGTGCGCTCGAGGACACCGCTATGCCATGTACAAGGTGGGACCGGTGCTGTGCTGCAGCCATGGCGTTGGCTCCTCCACATTCAGCGTGGTCCTGCACGAACTGCTCAAGCTGGTCAAGTATGCCGGCTGCCAGGATCCTGTCTTCCTGCGAATTGGAACCTGCGGTGGCCTGGGAGTACCACCTGGCACAGTGGTGGTCACCAAGGATGCTTTCAATGGGCTGCTGCGCAATGAACATGAGATTGTAAGTGACTATAACAAATAATAATTAATTAAACATATAAAGAAAATATCTCGTTTATAAAATAAATGATAGTTTTCCAGTGAAAGGTATGCCTGTTTTAAATTTAACCTTAATTTTATTAAACATTTAATGAAGGCATAAACACATGATGATTGTTTTAATTAAATTTTCAGGCCATTCTCGGTCAGCGTGTGGTGCGACCGGCCAAGTTCTCCGAGGAGGTGATCAAGGACATCATGGCATATGGTGTTGATGCCAAGGATGGTTTCCAAACCGTAAGTGGCAACACGATGGGAACAGACTGCTTCTACGAGGGTAAGTGCTTCCCAGTTCCCAGAAAAATGCAATTCTCAATTGGGTTTGAATTGACCCAGGTCAGGGGCGTACCGATGGCGCCATATGCGAGTACTCTGACGAGGATAAGATGACTTTCTTGAAAAAGTGCCATTGCCTGGGCATCCTCAACATCGAGATGGAGGCCAGCATGTTTGCCTCGGTGACCCAGAAGGTTGGGGTTAAGGCTGGCGACGTGTGTGTGACCATTATCAATCGCCTCAATGGGGATCAGGTTTGTGTTATAACTCTATAATTTATTAAGGAAAACCCTAACAATATACAACTTCCAGGTTACCATCACCATGGACCAAAAGCACGAGTTCGAGCAACGCCCCTTTCTCATCGTGGGTCGCTACATAAAGAAACTGCTCCATCAGTAATAGAAACTGGGTGACATACTATATCTCCAGGAAATGCGATTCTATAGCCATTCTATTTTTATTTTCATTTAAGTAAATTCATAGTACATATTTAAATCTCTTGAATTAGAAGCTTATTGCTGGTGTTCAGGTTGTCCTGTGGCATACGCAACACTGACGGCATCGCTTCGTTGGGCGACAGGTTGGGCTGGGCTGGTTTCTTGGATGAATTGGCCTGTGGAGCCTGGAGCTTATTGCCCAAGGCCTGGGCGGCCGAAACCAGTTTGCTGTTGACCACACGATTCGGCTTGACCAACTCGGCCAGATCGTATTCCTTAGTTGGCGGAGTGTCGGCCACTGTTGGCTTCTTGGTTACGGGTGGTGGTGCTTTCTTTACTATTGCTTGCTCCAATGATGGTGGCTTAACTTCGGTGTTTTTCTTGGGTTTTTTAGCATCGGCTTCAGGTTTCAGCTCCTCGATCATTAAACGCGTGGCACTTGCCGGGGCCAGTTCACCCAACTGGGAATTTAAATTCTTCAGAGACTGCTGGGCACTGGCATTCCCCGGATCCAATTCCAGCACTCGCTGGTACAGATAATACGACTAAAAAAGAAACGAAACTATAACCCATTCGTTTTGATTAAAATTTTAATTTACCTCGCGACGTTTTCCTCGGGCATAGTGGGCATCTGCCAGGCGAAGGCGAGCCTTTATATTTTCCGGCTCCAGCTGTAGGCACGCTTCACAGTCCATTATGGCAGCCACATAGTTACTTTGTTTCATATCTGTGAGGAAACAAATTTAAAGTAATTTATTTGTTTATTAAATAAATAAAGGCAAGGCCTTTAAAACGGCAATATCACTTACAAGTTATAGCTCGATTGTTGTATGACCGGGCTGCGTTTTCCGGATCATATAGAATGGCACAATTATACTCTTCAATGGCACTGTCATACTCCTTGGCCTTGAAGTATTCATTTCCCCGAAGTCGGTGCCTTAAGGAAATATTGTAAATTTATATAAAAATTATATATATAAAGGAAAAGTATCAACAGATACATACTTCTCAGCAAATTGCTCACGCTCCACCTGGCTAAGTCTCTTGAGTTGCGTTTGTAGGCGTTCATACATGGCATCCTTTTCGTTCTTCAGCTCCTTTTTGGTAGCTGGCTTATCTTTAATGGGCATTTTCAAATCGCCCTCCTCCTTGCTGCGCTCCTCTTCCAGATCCATGCGCAGAATCTCCTCATCGGGATCGTACTTATCCCATTTTCTGTAGTCCGTTGACTTGATCCGGCTTTCCTTGGCCTTTTCCGGCTGTGGTGGTGCAGCTGGGGCAGGCTTTGCTGGCTTTGCAGTGCTCGGTTTGTCTAGCTCGATTTTGCCTAGTTTGCGTATTGAAGGTATATCGAGGGCCTGTTTTTCGTTTTTTAACTCGTTCAGGGCATCATCCTTTGTTTTAATGTCTTGGGTCCAATCCTAAAGCGTCAAAGAGTACAACATTAAACTAGAAAAATTTTAAAATAATAGTTTGAAGTCCTACCAATATCGGCTTCAGTTCCTTCTTGTCAAGGATGTCACTCTTCTTGATGTCCTCCTCGTAGCGAAACAATTTGCTTTCCGGTTTCAGCTGCTTCAACTTTTCCTCCGAGCATCGTAATAGGTCGGGATAATATCCCTCCTCGCCAGAGCGCAGGATATGCACGATTTTCTCCATTTCCCGTGCATTTTGGCATGTCTCCACGTAGGCAAAGTCCAAGTGACTTAAAGGTATTTCATATTTCTCCAAGAGAGGTTTCCTCTTTTCCGATTGCATTTTTTCCGCTTTTCACTGGGAACTGAATGTAAAACCTGTTTGTTGTTTTGAATTAGAATTATTGATCAAGCATAAATGTGCCGGCTTGCTTGGTTACCAAAATATATTTAAGGAATTGGCAAAGGTGTATCTTAAAATAAAGTAAGTTTGACAATGCACATAAAAGTTATTAGAATTATTTAAACAAATTAAAAAAGAAATATTCTCATTCATTTGAACACTCTTTGTTTCAACTTACTTGCTAACTAAATATTAGCCAATTATAGTGTTTAAAAATTCGTCCACAAATGTCAAGGCTTTGGCTAAAAATATGCATTGCCTCTGCTTTCTCTATTGTTTATATTATAAAGATTAAAATTATTTTCACGAAACACAAAAACCTTATTCATCGCATTAAAAACAACCACGACAGCCAGAATTTGAGGCTGTGGCACAAAAGTGTATTTTAGCAGCAAATCGACATCAAGGTTCTATGGTGTAATGGTTAGCACTCTGGACTTTGAATCCAGCGATCCGAGTTCAAATCTCGGTAGAACCTTCTGAAAAGAATTTATTTTTCCTTCATTTTAAAATGTTTTTTTGTGTTAAAACCACTTTCTTATTTCATTTCTCTCATCAATATTTCATATTTTGAAATAAGCCAAGTTAAAAATTGTTAATTTACAGAGATTGTTCTGGCCGCAGTGTATGTTTTGTTTTTTGCAAAACTGACAGCACGGTTCTATGGTGTAATGGTTAGCACTCTGGACTTTGAATCCAGCGATCCGAGTTCAAATCTCGGTAGAACCTGAAATAATTTATATTTTTTTATTTTTTTCTTTTTCTAACGTTTATTAAATTTTTAAAGACATTTTTTTATTAGTATACAAATAATTTTATTTTTATTTAATAGCAGTCACACAAAACTGCTTGGTAGCAAAGCAGTATGTATAAATATTTTACATGCACTGCTTGCAACAAAATTGTTTTTAATTTTTTATTTAAAAATTAAGGAATAATTTTACAATACATTTTTCCTGGTGTTCGAATCCCCTTGAACCATGCTAAGTAACCAATTGTAAACGGTTCCACCAAGTTCATTAAAAAATCCTACTGCCGTCTCTCGAGCTACACTCGACAGCACTTCGGCTGCATATTTGCTCTTCCGTCCTCCCTGACTCGGCACACCATCCACCAATATAGCATCCGTATGCTTGGCGACTAGTCCGTCCAGCCTTTGCCTCTGCCTAGGCGGCATATAGGGCGAAACCCGATTATATAGAGCCACTAAGTTAGGTGTATTTCTGATTTTGGTTCGGGCGTCCGGGGAGCTGCGCACAATTTGAAGAAATCTCAGTTTTTCAGTTTGAGCTTGACGAGATGTATAGCCCAGGCAGAGGGGGCTCAAGAAAAGTAGGATACAACACCTGGAAATCTGAATTTCAGCAAGAACACCAGGAAATGCTTGGGATTTCTCACCACAGAAATATTGAAAAATTCATATTTTTAAGCCTGCGTTGGACACCAGAGTAAACAGAACTGATAATCCGGGAGGAAAGAAGCTGAATTTATATACCAAGTCTCAAAATTGATAAAGACTTGGGGAAAAAATAACATATGTCCAGCTTATCAGGGAATGTTTCTATAAATTGATACCATTTTCTCCTATTAAGCGATTGCCATCGGTTACATTCTTTAAATTTTATATAAAGAACAACTGATTATTTGTTTCAGTGCATTAATTTGTAATTTGCAAACAGCTCAGGATTGTCAGCTTGGAATAACCTTAGATTCCAAGAAATTCTTTTGACATTAATCTTTTCCTTTCATAAGAGTTACTTTTATAGACTATATAAATATTTACATACTTTTATACCTTCAAAATAACAACAGTGATTTTGGTCAATTACGTTAGTTTATTAAGATCATTTTGTTTCATTTGCAGGGTACATATGACATTGTAGATTCTGCGCTTTGCTTCTATGAGCAAATCATCATTCAGGACGGCCAGCTCTTTGGTCACAAATTGGCCAAACTCTTCAGCTGCCGTCTGTCTATCACTGGCGGGTAAGACTGTTTGTTCCACTTCCTCAATTTCTTCAACTTTAAAGCATCTAGGGCTAAAATCCATATTAATTGATGGGCTGGAAGGGCATGGCTGAGTGCAATCCTCGAACTGATGAACAACAGAATCGCTGGAGTTTGTGGGGTTGTCGATTAACTCTACTTTTGGCTGCATCTCGCTGAGCCAGGGCAAATCGTCTTCGGAGCTGCTGCTGGTCTCGGGAATGGGCTCAAAGGTAATGGGCTCCAGGTGACTCAGCAGCCTAGCCAATGTGGGGTAGTGAACCCACTCGGACTTATCACCAACAGAATTGCGCTGAGTCCTGTATAAAGTTCTAATTAATTAATACAATTAAACAGCGTATGCAGGATATGCTCACCTGTATGTGCGGGTCAACGATTCCATCTTGGTTTTGATATCATTTGAAGTCACACGGAGGCCAAGGGCGTTGAGCTCTTGTTCCATGTCCTTGTAGACATCCATCTTCTTGCGTTCACTCAGTAACTCGGAGTGGAACTGATCCCATACGTTAACAAATGTCCTTTCCTCAGCGGCGTACCAGAATTTTCGTTGTCTTGGAGGTGGTCTTGTAACTCTCGGCCTTCTCTTTTTCTCCGCTATGCTCTTCTTCGAGCGTTTGCCATCCTCGCTCTTGAAGAGATGCTTTGGACCCTCCTCCACGTAGACAGAATTAAAGGGCCCGTCTACAAGAAATACCGATTAATAGGAAGGTTTAAAGAGGCTTTGGATCACAAGAACCAGATTCAATGCGCGTTTCTGCATCATCGTTCATATAAATTGATTTCTGTTGTCGGTCTACAAGTGGTTACATTAGAATATTTCCAAAAATATTGATAGTGAGTTCTTACGGTGACTATTTACATCGTCCCAGTCTGGATCTTTGGCTAACCCCTTGGAGGTAGCAGATAATATGGTTGCCATTGTGTCGACGTGCTTCCAGGAACTCGGTCGATCGTCCCGGTGACCGTGCAACAAACTGGAATCAGAATGATATGTAGAACTATGCTCCAGGCTTGGCAGTTAAGTCTTAGATACAGACTTGAAATACTTTCGCTTCAACGATTCCATTTTGCTCTTGATTACTTGGCCGCATATTTCCATGCCCACTTCTCGGAATTTTTTCTGCAGTTCGGCATAAATTTCGACTAGTTTCATGCTGCTGTCGAACAGGTACAGGTTGTTTTTCCATATATCGATGAAGCAGTCCTCCTCCGAGGGCAGCCACCTCTTTCGGCTGGACACTAAAGCGGGAATAATTAGGACATATCCCCTAAAACTCTGGTTAAATTGTTCTACTTACTTTTTGAGCAGCGTTTTTGTTTGTTTACAATTATTGTATGGCTAGTATGACCGTACCGTGGAATGCTAAAAATGACAAAACATATGGGCCAGGAGTGCCAATGCAAGTGAAATATATGTATGTAAACAAAAATTATATAAAAAATTATTTTAATTAATTTATAATAAAATATTGAGAAATAATTGTATAATTTTTCAACAAAATGAATATTACCAAAATTGTATTATTTTTTATTGTTTTATTTTTTAACTTTCATTTCTCCACAAAAATTATATCGATATATATCAACTCAAAGAATGCGCGGGATAAGCATACCAGGGATATGTATTCCAAAAAGTAGGCGCCCTGTTTAAAATTTACTTACGGAAAAATGGCCAAGAAATATATAGCGGATTTAGGAACTATCTGTAAGGATAGCATTTCATTATATTTGCAGAAAAATTGTTTAAAATATTATCTGTTGGTTGATAGTAACTTTAAATAATATACTCTCGTTTTGAATAAAATTACGTAAATACATAGTTTATTTCAATGTTTTAGGTTAAGCTTTAAAACTTATTTACATGGTTGTGCAGCAGCGATACAAGTATTTCAGTGTGTGTTGGGCTTTACAAAATACATAATAGGTACTCGTACGTTAATAAATATATTTGTGTGTGAGTGTGTGTACTCTCCTCTTGCCACAGCAACATTTCAAAACCATGCTTTAAGGACACTCGGATTTCTGCCTACCTCGACTCCGCCTACTTCCCCACCTTGATTTTGGACTGACTACAAAATAGATTTTTGGTTCGCTTACTTCTAAATAGATTGATTCGCTTAGGACCTAGGGGGTGTGTACGAACGTAAAGTACTCGACACTCATAAGTGGGGGTAATACAGATTTTACACAAGCAGCATTAGATTTGCAGTATATATGGTATAGTTTATGCACTGTGGCCTAAAACAGACGCCTGAAGTGATGCGGTAAATGAGAGATATTCGAAGATCGAACTGTGTGTTTTTGTGTTTCCGGTTCTTTGCTTTCTATTTTATATAGTAGGAACGTTGCAGAGCAATGCCAAGAAGCAGAAGAAGCGCGACTTACAAATAAATAAATATACAATTGCAAAAAGTAAATCGGTTACCTAAACTATGCTGGCTAACTTACACGTTTATATCACTTTTCGCAAATAATTCGTTTCATTAACTTAATTTGAGGCCTTCGCATGAATACAAATAATGGTAGTAGTAGTTACATAAACTAAATCGCGTATTTTTGGTTGAAATCAATTTGAGTTTTCCCCATTGGCTTAGAAGATGTTGATCTGGAACTCGCTGACGATGCCCTCGAGGAAGATCTTCAGGCTTTCGTACGAGTGCTTGCGCCAGTAGACATTGTTGTCCACCTGCTGCAGAGCCAGATTGATGGTGGCCTCTACGGCCCGCAGGCCCAGCTTGCGGCAGGTGGCAGCCAAGTCCTGCAGCTTGTGCTTATGATAGTCCTTGTTCATGTAGACGGTCAGTGATTTGATCATCGCAGACACAGTGGAAAAGCCATCGCCATAGCTGTAGAGGATCATACAAAAATTAATACTTTTTGGATATATTTTAACTCTAGAATTCTTACTATTCGGCAATCTCCTTGATGTTGCTCTGCAGAAAGTCAAATGCTAGCTCGTGACCCACGGCATTGTAAGCCACCGCCATGAAGGCCCGGTCTCCATCCTGCTTCAAAATACCCGAAGTGGGATTGATGGTCATGTTGAGGTACCTTTAAAAAATCATCTATAAAAGTCTTCCTTTAAATTGCGTCTTTTAAACACTCACTTCGACAGCAGCCAGGGCTTGGTAGTGCAACCCAGTGAGCCCAGGATCTCCTCCTTCTCCGAGGCACTCGTTGTTGTCTTGTACTGTTTGTAGGCGAAGTACCACTCCTGGTAGGAGCCCTCCGCCAGAGCTGTACAGTAAATCACTGACTTGAGATTCGGCTTAATGCTGTTTTTCATAAAATAACATTTGTTTAGAGAGTTTATTTGTTTTGAAGAAGAATGGTTAAACTCACGGATTCTTCTTGGGATCCCGCATCCATTCGCGGAACTTCATCTGGGCCACTTGGGTGCAGCGATCGTAGTTGAATTTGCAGGCCAAGTTGGCCACAAGGGCTCGGTGTTGCAGCTGCAGATGCGACTCATTGTCCGGCTCATTCAGACCATAGCGATCAAAAGCGGGACGCACAATGAACTTCATGAAGGCCTAGTTTATAGGAAATGTATAAATTTATAATATGTATAAAGAAACGTGAGTATCTTTAATAAATTCTCACTCTAAATGTCTCATAGGCAGGCTCTCTCTTGAGGTTATAGGCGAGATAATTGAGTCCCCGGTTGGCGGCGCTCCACAGCAACTCGTCGTCCACAGCCGAGAATAGCTCCATCAGGAAGGTCAAGCTGCAGGATTAAACGATTTAATAAAAATATATGTATATATTTAATTTAAGTGTCCAACTCACGGTATATCATAGGTCAAGTACTCCGCCTGCGCCAGGTGCAGGGCATCGTCCAGCAGCTGGGCTCGCGTTATCCTTGGCAGAATGGTGAAGTTCTTTTTGAGCGCCAGCCAGGAGGTCATGTCGTAGTTGACCCGGTAGTAGCCTTGGCGGTTCAGATTCAGGTAAATCACGTTATCGCTGTTGGCACTGTGCGTAAAGACATCGCTCACAATGAGCTCCTCCTCGTCCTGGCTCCGCATCCAGTGTGTGGGCACATTGTCGCCCTTGTGCAGCTCGTCCGTCTCAAAGGTGATGGGGATGAACCAACGACTCTGGTCTGCAGGGTTCTTAGTGGGTAGTAGGTAGCGCTCTTGGCTCAGCACTAGATCAGCGCCACGCCGCTCCACATTGACGACAGGATAGCCAGGCTGCGTGATCCACGAATCCATAATCTGCTTGATAGACAAATCCTTCGGCAGTGTGCCCTGTTCGTGGCCATGGTGCGTGAGGATGGCCCACAGGTCGTCTCTGTCGATGTTGCCATACGCAAATCTCTTCAGCAGATCCCGTGTGGCCGAGCGGAAGGCTTCATCACCCACGATGGAGTTGAGCATGCGCAGCAGGATCGTGCTTTTGGAGTAGCTAATCGGGTTGAAGATGCGCTGCACATCGCTGGTGGTACGCACCTCGAAGGATATGGCATGCGAGGTGTTGTCCGAGTCCAGTTCCATCGAAGCGGAGAATTCCGAAACGGTGAAGGTGTCCATCACCTGGAATTCAGGATGGGAGAACTCCAGGGCCTTGAAGCTCATGTAGCAGGCGAAACCCTCCTTCAGCCAGAGGTCATCCCATCTCTTGGGCGTCACCAGGTTGCCAAACCATTGATGGGCCAGCTCATGGGCAACAATATCGGCCACAAACTGCATGTGATATGAGGAGGAGGCTAGCTCCAGGTCCTCGGGCACAAGCAGTGCCGAGTCCCGGAACGTAATCAATCCCCAGTTCTCCATTGCCCCGAATCCAAATTCCGGCACTGAAACCAGATCGATTTTGGGCAGCTGGTTCTTGATGTCAAAGTAATCCTCGTAGTAGGGCAGAAACTTGCGCACCATCTCGTAGGCGTAGTGGGTCATCTCCACATACGGCGCTCTCGTCCAGAGCTCCACTTGCGGTGCCATCTGCCTGTCCAGGGCAGCATATTGAGATGGCACCATGTTGGACACAATGAAGGCAACCAGATATGTGGGCATTTTGGGAGTTGTGAGGAAGTCATCCCTGATGAAACCGGGACGGTAGCGAGTGCTGTGCTGCCTGGGCATGTTGGACAGGGACATCTTGAACTCGTTGCTCCGGATGATGCTAATGGTGAAGTTGGCCTTCATGTCGGGACGATCGAAGCAGGGGAAGGCGCGACGGGCGTCGATGGGGGAGAACTGCGTGCTTATCACCCATCTGAAGGTAAGGAGAGATTTAATTAGATTTTGGAGAATGATTTCCATTATTATTAGGATACTTACTCAGTCTTATTGGTCTTATTGTCTGGATTTATGTAGCTGGTCTTGTAGACGCCCTGCAGTGTGTCCGTCAACTGGCTGACAAAGTCCAGGCTCAAGACCAGTTGCAGCTGTGTCTCACCGGACAGAGCCTTGTCCAGGTGAATTACAAAGGTGCCATTCTCATCGCCATAATCGCTGTCAAAGTCCACCTCCTGCTCATCGCTGGCATTGCTTGTCCTGCCTGGTAATGGAGCTCTAATCACACGCACATTGGAGATGCTTACGTTGTTGACATCAAGCACAATGGGCTCCCAGCTGGTCACCTTGGATACATCCCGCTCGATTTCGATAGTCAGACTGCCATTGCTGGCCGATACCTCCACATGGGGCTCGATAAGCAGGCTGGCAAGAAGGAGAAAAGGAAGGCATCATCATACTGGTTAGTAGCATCATAAAAATAGCTTGCCAGATTGCAGGTGGAAATGCAAATGGTTGCCAAAAATGTCAGGTTGGCCCCGTCAAAAGTGCCAATCAATCAATCAGCCGCCACGGGTTCAGGCAGGAGAACAGTGTGCACATGTGTTTGGCACCCATTCGGGTGCACATTCGGGGGCAATGCAATTCCCATTGCGATCTGCCTCGAACTTCGAATGCCGCCATTAGTCGGGGACGGCGGCAAATGAAATGCATGCCATCATAAGTCGCCACGGCAATCAAAGCCAAACAAGAAGCGTGATAATTGTGGGTTTAACTTTATGGAAGATGGGATACTCTAGAATATTTTATTGCTTAAGAGAAGCTTCTAAAATTTATATAAAATATCAGACTAACCCACCCCACATTTAGCTCTGATTAATTAAAATTCTAGGTGAAAGCTAAAATCTCTCGTGATTTTTTCTTTATTTTAATATAAAGTTGCTTCTCAAATATATATATAAGATCGATATTTTTTGCTACTTTATAACCATAGCCAATCAATGCTCTACAGGGTATTCCTCATAGATTAAATATCAATTCCCCCAGCACGAATGCCAAGAATGCCGCAGACCCACTGGCAGATTCCAGCCTCCATCCCCCATCCATTCATTTACCAGTCTTCAGGCCGCCGCCAATCTGGAATCCCCTGGGTGCTGGCTTTGCGCCTGCCTAGTTGTAATTAATTGAGGCGATTGGCTTACAATGCGTGCGCTTGGGGCAACCAGGAAGCGGGCTTCTAGCAATTTGCAATGGGTCTGGGGAGGGAGAGAGTATCTTGCAGATACTGGTCAACAGTGTTGCTTTGATCGGCAGCTGCAAAATCAGTTGCCATCGATCCTCCAGATCGAGCAGCACTTGGACTGCACTTGCCGTCATCCATCAAGCATCGATTGCCCAGACTTTTATCTACAACTTTTTTTCTCCAGACTTTTCCCTCCAGCTTCTCATCCGACTTTTCCCCGGGGTCTGAGGCTGCATGCGGTGCTCGAATTAATGCCCAGCTTGGGCTTTCTGTGTCAATTATATTAATGCAATGCGGCTACCGCGGAACTGCGCATCTTCATCTGGCCAAAGTATCTGCCATCTCCTATCGGAGCATCTACCCCGGCGCAAGTATCTGGCGCATTATGTCATGTCGACAGTCGGCGTGCGTTTATGGTTTCCTCAGATCTGTGCCGCCTTTACTTCTAAAGTGCGACCGATGGTTGTCAGGTCTAAGCTGCTGCCTTTAGATGGCCATCTCCTGCGGCGACCTAAACAAGCTGTTTGTTGGCCACTTCAAGTGGCTGGTGTCCACCTCAAAGCAACTGAACTGCGACGGCTCAATCCTTGACCCAGTTTTTAGGTAAAAGTGGTAATAGAAAAATAAACGTGTACACACGACCCCAGAACTGTGACGTCAATGGGGGGTTGGACTTGGGGCGGATGCGAGTGGAACAGTTCGCGGGTCTTAGGCGATGCCAAGGATAAAGATAAGGGGATAAAGAAATAAGGATAAGTCAGGGGGTGGGAAGCGATATTTATGAGTAAGGGTTTGGTGAAAGTTTGGCCTCTTAATCCCATTACAATGTATTAGCATTTGATATTTGAAAGGGAAAGAAGGTTCTATAAACCAATGTCTGGGGACAACTTGGGCCTGTTTCCTTTGGGCCGGAAATATGGAAGAGTTAAGTGGTGGCCATGCTTTGCATATATAAATATTTATCACATTTTTACAATAGATAAATGCCTGTGTTTCTGTTTAAGAAGATTATGTACTCCCTTGATTTGACTAAAAAATTTAATAGAAGTCATCAAGATTCTTTCTATAGGTTTGACAACATAAATACCTCGCAAATTAAACACATTTCATCTTAATTATTATTGATTTCTCTTCCTTATTTTGCACTTAAAACCCTCTTAAAAACCTGATATTTAATTGCTTAAATTTCCCACATTCTAGACAGCTCTTCAAGGCATCTTTAGTTAAACGATTTAGTTATCAAACTAATACCACTTGTCAGGCGGTTCTCTTAACTTGTCACAACACAGCACATCACGATAGATGCACTTTGGTCAAACAAACTGATTAAGAGCGCCGTCAACTGTCGGCGGGACATGACCTGGATCAATTCCGCCATTATTTCCAGCGACAGCCCAGAGATAGAGAGAGCCGGAAATGCCGGGGAGATCTGAGTGAGCAATTTGAGTGTCAGTTGAGATTGCATCTTTCCCCGAATCGAAAGGCGAACATGCAAAGCAATTTAAGCAACACAAGGAGCGCTCTTGACGGGCGGTGATTTTCATTAGGAGCAATTGAGGCTTAAGTGGGAAATTACTTAGGGAGCCACCCCATTAATAGCACATTATTTAATCAACTCACCTGTAGTGCAGGGGTCGCCAGCCTTCGTATAGCTTGAGGAGTCGATCCGTGGGCTTGGTGGTGTTATCCTCAATTTCTGTGGCCGGCACTGGTATGTCACCCACTGGTGGAGCCACCACCGCCGCCTCTTTCCTCTTTTCCTCTTCCTCCACAATGTGCGGACATTTCCGAGGCAGTGGAGCAGTTGTGGTCAGCGAGGGCGGGTTCACCACCTCCGTGGGCGCCGAGAAGTTAAAACTCCAGCCAGCGGATTGGGTGGGATGATCGGCAGGTGGTAAAGGTGGAAAGCAACTGTAAGGAACGGAAGAGGTAGAATTCATGTTGGTAATCAAGTTTGAGTTTATGCAAAGTGCCCGGGTCACACCCAATTCTCGGGAGGACCCTTCCTTAAACCACTTTCACTTTCCCAATGAGGTCATGTCGTCTCTCCTTCGACTGCCAATTAGCACGCTTGCCAAAACGTTTAGCAAGAAATGCAAAGCGAAACCACAGAAAACAAATACCCGGAGAACACCAAATAAACAAAGCCACGCCTGGATTTGATTTGGGTTTCGGTTTACACCCAACACTACAACTCACCCGGAACCCACTTCCTTGGGGCTGATTCCCTGTCGGGTCACAAAGTAGGTGATGGCAATGGAGAAGAGGAGGGCCACCAGGAAGATGAAGGCGGCGATGAACAGGCACGCCTTGGAAACATAAACTCCCGACGGAGGTCCATTGAATACATATTTTTGGCCATTTTTGGTCTTGAGTTGACCGCCTGGAAATTAAATTACAAAATAAATATAAATAATTTTAAAGTATATTTCCTTGGCTTAGTTTAATAGTTTACATTTTTAAATTCTTATAAAAACAATTCCATAAAATTTAAAGAAATCATAAAAGAAAGTTGCATGGTCCTTGATTCTTAATATTTTTTAATTAAAATTTCTTATAGGTATGATAACATTTCGTAAAGACCTGAAACACACATAAATCCCGAGTTTTATTCATATATTTTTTGTGGTTCTCCCCTCAAAAAGAAAATCAGAAAGAACTTTATAGGCTGTCAGAAATCATCACACCCTCGTTTTTATTTACACAGATGTATGTATCTTTTACGTCTCGGTCATAAAGTTTATGCTTTGTCCAATTAATTGATTGTTTTCAGTGCATTCAAAAAATTGTTTATAGATCTTTGTATCTTATTATTTCGGATTGGAAATTCCTCGCATGCCGTTGCAGCATATGAATAGATAGAATTCTCCCATGTAAACAATTGATGGCAACATCAAATTGATTTATAGCATAATTTGGCCAAGAGTCGAGTGCTTGGAAAAATGAAAACGTTAGCGGGCCATTTAGCGGGGCGTCGACAACGACATGTGGAAAACCGATCTGCCCCGCAGTGCCTTAAACTGATCGTTAAACTCACTGTTTATGGCGAAAAATTCAAGTTGAGGGGAAAATTAATGTTTAGCTCAGTTTAAAAGGGCAAAACAGTTTGTTGAACAAACGCAGAAGAGCTTAAGTGTTTGGGCTCGTGGCCAAAACGGATGATAACAGTGGCAGAGGAAAGTATTTTAAATTGTTAATTAATATTTACATATTGTACTTTAATATTTAATTCATTTGTTATAAGAATTCATCTTTAAAATACTAAACCAATACTAATTGGTTTATAAAATAGTAATCCCATAAACACATAGAAAAGTTATTAAAATTTAATTCTGGGAACAGTTTGAGAAGAATTCCAAACATAAAATTATCAACTTTTATTTATAGAATAATGAGTAATAATAGCACGCTTGGTTCATTATAAAGTAATATTTTCCTAGTATTCTTATCTGAAAACGCTACTTTACTTTACTTAGTGTATGATGGGCCATGCTAAAGCAAAGAGATAAGATGAGAAATCTATCTTTGATAAGCGGAAAAATTCATACTTTGCGGAAGTAGATAGCCAACATCATAATCAGTTGATAAGGTAAGCGCGTACTTACAGCACGCACTGTGTTGTGGCACTGTCAGCGAACGGGAGCAAAAATAGCAGCACGTGCTGGGAATTTTCAATTAGCCGATTACCATTACCATTTCTATTCCTCGCTGGCCTTCACCGAAGGAGGCCTAAAAACTCACAACTTTTTTTTATGACGTGTGCGCATGGCACTTTTATAGGAAAGGCATGGGCCGTGTCAGTGACTCTTGCGAACGCCACTCGTATCTTGTTTTAATTAAATTTCACTAAGAGCCCAACCATGTTCCCTGGCTTTCTAACGCACTTTCCGTCCCGTTCACCTTTTACACCTGTGGCCATGCAGTTCTGCATTCCAGCATAAATATGTTGGGACCATCCTCCACCTCCTCCTCCTGCCTGTTCCGGGAATCTCCTGGAGCTTTGATCTCCAGCCATGCTCCGGTGGAATTTATGTGGTGCAGCCGAAAATAAAAAAGCAACTGCACCACCTGCGGCTGTGAGCGACTCGAGATCACTGATAAATCAGTTGTCAAGAACTATAACTCAGCGATAGGGCACACGCCCTGAAAGCTTTTCAGAAATTTCACCGATTTTCCATTTTCTCGTTTTAGTTTTTCCACATTTATTTATTTGTTTGTTTGTGGGGGAGATGGAGGTGGCAAAGATCTCGATTTGATGAACACATGATAGACCTCAATTTCCGCCATGAGCAGGTTGGGAGGGTGTGCATGTTGCTTCATTAGCGAAGGAAAACTAATAACTCCATCCAACTCCAAACCCTATTCAACTCCCTTCCCAGACGATTTAATATTCATAAGTCGAAGTTTAAGTAGCGTCAAGCGACAATAAAACATTCAAATTAAGTTGGTTCGTCGGCTCTTTCTGAATGAAGTGAAATTTACTGTGTGGGTGTCAAGCGTGAGGCGCCATCAAACTTGGGGAAACACCCACAGAATTCGTTGGGATTAGGGCCAGATCGACGCTAATGTGGGATTGCTGAACCCATAAAACTTAACTAAAATGGTTAATGAAAATGCTAATTTGGTTTGATTAAAAGCCGGGATCATCTGGAGCGATCTAAACACTATATGCATGTAAAGTGTGGAACCGAAGAGTTGAACCGAAACCAATAACATCAATTTAATGCCAAAGCCGACAAAGTGTTTCTGATGAGCTTTGTTCTTATTTTGAACCTATGTTCTAGGCTTGTATTTCTTTTTAAAAAAGAAATTAGTCATTGATTTTGGGTTTAATTTAGCATAGATTAAGTTCCGAAAATCAATTTATTTAAATCATAAAATAATCCATTATTCTAGTTAAACGTATAAAATATTTAACAAGATCTTTAGACTTCAAATATAAATTTCTATTTAATAAATCTGTTTTAATATTTCATAATAGTCGATTAACCTTGAATAAAATTTAGTTTGAATTTTGAAACATACCCAAAAATCTGTCCTTCGATATGTAATCGAAATGAAAACGTTTTCTTAATTTTTTCGTATCGTCGAATTTAAAATTACGCAATTTGGCAACAAATCCATGGAAAGGACCACCGCCTGACGGAGCGGCGGAGGCTGCTGATGATGAACCTGGCGGTGATGATAATGAAGCAGAAGCGGATGCGGATGCGTTTTTGGATGCAGATGTCGGAGTGGCTGCTGCGGCTGCTGATGTTGTGGTGGTGGTGGTGGTGGTGGGCGCGTATATGGCGGACGCCATTAATGGGATTTGCAATTTGGGATTGGTATAGGATATGATGGCTGCATTGGAGGTAGAAGGAGTAGAAGAAAAAACAGAGAGCAAGCTGTGGTTAAAGCCAAAATGAATTTGAAAGCCAGGTGAAATGGTTAATATTATTAAGCGAAATGATAAAGGATCGTGATCGTGTATGTGTGTGTGTGGGAGGAAATTAAAATTAAAAGTTAAAGTAGAACTAGAATCGTTTTCATTTAATTGAATGGCATTTAATCAAATCGACGCTCGATGAGAGGGAAATTGGGGTGTGTGGAAAATGTAATGAAAATGCGTTCAGTGGCACGTGTCGTTACCCTATCTCCCTCGCCCATTTGATTTTCCCTCCCTCCCATTTTCCCCTCTCGATTTCTCGCTTTGTTATTTCCCAGCGATGCGTGAGTGTAAATTGCACAGAATCATTTGCCGATTGCCGGCGCCAAATGTTTGAAATATCGCTAAAAATATACACACATTTGAACAATGTATGAAGCAAATGCATTCGCCGAGTGTGTGTGTCAGCGCCTCGGTGTTATTCAACTTTGCCAGATCGGCAGATCGCCACTTCTATAATTAGCCATAAGGAAATTTTAATTCTTAAATGATTTTTGCACTATTATAGAATAAGAAGAGAAGGAATAATGCCAGACAGAAATGGTGCTATTCGGAAAGAGTCTATCTATGAATACCCTAAAGAAAGTATAATAGGATTTTCTCAGGAATAAATAAACTAAAAAAGCCAAGGAATACATTTTGCATTAGAAAACCTATTTAAAATGTTATTTAAAACAATAAAAAAATATATAACTAATTAGATTATTTCTTACACATTTAAATACTATGTTTATCTCTTTTAGTTTACATTTCCAAATTAATCAAAAATGTTTCTTAACATATATCAATTTCCTATTTCCCAGACATAAATTTAAAGTTATTTCCTTGACTTAAAGAGTCTTATGTTAATTACCCCACCGAACACGCTTAAAGCACCCCTCATAAAAACCCGATGAAGTGCAAATTTGCCCAACAAATAAAATTTATAATAATTCCTAGCACATTGTGGATCCAAGTCCAAGCCAAAAACCACGAAATGAATCATCGCATCAGTGGATCACTCAAACGAAACGAAACGAAACCGAATGCCCAATGACCAACACCTATATAGAGTCCCCCGATACCCGCCAGATTGAGTAGTTTTATGATACTGGTTCTGGTTTTTGGCTTGGCTTGGGTCGTGCGACGTTAAACGAAATCGAAAATGAACTTAACTCATAAAACTTAAATGTGGCAACTGTTTGCATTTCGCGCGCAAACAGACGAGAGATCGGTTTACTTGCTCGAAATTACTCGGGGTTCCGTGGATCGAATTACCCGTCGAGGGTTGGAGTCGGAGCGTTGAGGAGTGCAGGGGACACCACTTCATATCTTAATGACTCAATCATGCGTTAAATACCAAAACATAGCCGGGCGGCGATGTATGTACACCAAACACTTCCATGCCGCTAACAAGAGTTCAATAGCAGCAATAACACAAAATTTGATTACTCGACTTTGAACTTGGGGGAAGTGTTTTGTTGAATCAATATTTTTACGCATTTTTAAATGAAATTTCTTTCAGCGAAATCGATAATATAATGCAATTTAAAAAAAATTGTTACAGATAGCAGAACATTATAGAAAGGGAATCAATCCAAGAGGGATTTCTTCTACATTTTTTTATTGCTTGCCACAGTTTATTGAAATTACTTTATAAGAATTTGATAACTTGTTAAAGAGAAATTAAACCCCAAAGGAAATAAAGGAATTTGTAATCGAGTCGTTATGGTTTAAATAATTTTTTTCAATTAAATTTGCCCTTCATTAAACTTTAATAAAAACCATTCTACATCCTATGGGACTTGATATAAACTTCTGGAAAATTAATTAAAAGAACGTTAAAAAATTAGTGAACAATGTTTCGTTTCTGTATACACATTTGCCGTAAAAGCAAATATATAAATATAATTTATTTACCAAATTTTAGGATATTTTCATTATATTTCTTTATATTTTGCATTTCGTTGATATATAGAAAATCTCTACCATTTAGAACTACTTGCACAACAAATGTTATATTGTGAAAGAGCCCCAAAAAGCGATACATAAATTCTTATCACGACGTTGACATTTAATTGGAAAGAAATTGTCACATTTACGTCATCAAAGGGCTTTCTTTTGGCTCCACTGGCCCAACATGGTACATAGTGTTCGCTGCTTTCATTCATATCTTATCGGATCCATCGAAATCACAGGCAGGCAAACAAGAGTTTCTTTCTTTCTTTTCCCCACTATTATTATTTTTTTTTTTTTCGTTAATTGTGCATGTTGGAGCAGAGGCTCTCCCTCCGCCTGCCCGCCCTTCGCACCTCCGCGGAGTGCAATTCAATTTCGTATCCGTTCGCTGGCCGTGTCATATTTAATGATAACCCATTTTTCCCAAAAGGGGTTCAGGGCGGTATGTGGGTTATGTAAACACAACTTCTGGTCATGCTTACAAGTGAATTTATTTCAGCGGCCCAGACAAAGATGCCCCAACCACGATAGCCGCCGTTGGATCCCTTTTCACGCTTTTTTCGAGAGGGTCTTCAAAGCGTTGCCCAGTCATCCATTAGTGCTCGCCATATGTCAGGGATCTGTCTGCAGCTTTTTTGCATTTCCTTCTTTTTAAAACCTCACTGACCTAATTCCTGGGGGAAGGAATTTCAGCAAGAAGGAAGTTGCCTTAATTAGCAGCAAAAACTTGTCAGTCTGGCTGAAGAAAATCAAAACACATGGTCTCCTCTTCAGGAATTGTGTTCCATCTGGGTCAACATGTGTAAGATCGAAGATATAGTATTATTCTTACAAGACTGCGGAATTATGTCACTTCAACGAGCTCAAGTTAGACTTTTTAATTGGCGCTCACTTGAAGAGATTAAATAACATTTTATGGGAGTTTTTTGTTTTTGCTTACTTTACTCTGCTTTTTATTTGTTTTTATTTCTCCTTTTGCAGAGGCAGCCGAATTGTCTGGCTTTAACAATAACAAATGTGGCCCCGACCGGATCGCATTGTCAATTGCTGAAATGTTTATGGTACTCCGGGCCGGCACTCGGGCGAAAGTTGAGTGAACTCCCTGGGCCAGAACGTGTCGAGGAACTCCAATCGAGCTGCTGCTGCTGCCGCTGGGTATTGCTTTTATTTTTCCCCATTTTTCCACATTTTGCATGCCTCTAATGAACCATTCAGGCAATGATTAAAGGGAGTGGAAAGCCGGGGAAAATTCTGCGGAAACGTCAGCCAGTTCCAGTCCCAGTCCCAGTCCCAGTCCATACATAACTTATGAAACTCCAATTGCTAATGTTGCATGCGCAGAGGTAATAAACAATTCATTTGTTGTCGCATCAAAAACAAAAAAAAAACAAGAAAGAAGCAAGAACTCTCATCCACGAAAAACCCAAAGCCACAATGTTTATTTGGCTTCTATCTTTGTTGAGCATTAGCTTTGACGCCTCGACAGAAAATTGTTTACTTCTGGCCGAGCTTGACCTAATGCATTCGCTTTGATTTCAACCGCTTCAGCTCCATTTCTTTGAATTGCAGACAGTTTTTTTTTCGGGAAAGCCAAAAACACATAAAAGTGAAACATGGCATTAGCATAAACCAACGATTTGATTAGTATTTTAATATTCAATATTTTCCAGTTGCAAAAGGGAAAACAACGACTAATGAAGTCGTTCAGACAATGCAGTTAATTATGCGATCCGGTGGAGATGTCATGTCAAGTTCCAGATGTGCTTGGAGTCACATTTCCGGTTCGGGAGAAGAGGCAGCAAAGAAACCAAAAACCAGTCGCATTATTTGCAGTTACCCAACGGTAGCCAGAAAAGTTCAGAAAGGAAGAGAATTATGTACCTCCGGACTTAATTATGATTGCGTATCACGGCCAGGGGCGGAGAGATTCGCCCCTCGAAGAGGCAAGCTGTCTGCTCCACACATTGTGTCAACATGGATCCAACAGAACTTGCCACCTCTGGGTAAGGGGGATGCCCAGCCACGAACACATTTGGTATCCAAATAACTTGTCTGCGACAAACAAGCCTTGGGATTTAAATGTTTTTTATGTCTTGGGCTCAGCCAGAGATTTATCATCAACACCGGGTCTGAATGCTCCTTCCCAGAGAGATGGGCGTGGCTAAGAGGCACATCCACCTCTGCATCCACTTCATGGGGCCCCCAAGTCGTGCAACTCGAAATGCAATTCGTTTCACTCCACCAATTACCATAAGATTACCATTACTCCAAAGCAAAGCAAACAATTTTGCATGCCCAGATCAAGTGGCTGTTGAATATGAATCGGAGATATGGAAATTTTCAAGGGGAAGGAGTGTGGAAAATGTCAAAAGAAAAATGTTGAACAAAGTTCTTAAAGTTTTGAAGAAAAATTAATAAATACCACAAATACAGGTCACTGGGAAAGGAAGAACATATTACAAATTCTTAAGAGATTATCCTAGACTTACTTAGGAATTTCTAATTCATTTTTTACTGTTTCTAGTTTAAGCCATTATAATGACAATTTATACAAGCAAATATACATATGTCAGAATTAATCAAGAATTATAGAGAGAGCTATAAAATATTTTCCACTATCTAAATATATTAAATAATTATAATAAAATAAAACACAATAGTTATAAGCCTCATTAAACATTAAAAAAATGATATAGCCTCTGTACAAACAAGTTTGCTATAAATAAAACAAACTATATAAGCTACATGCCTTTTCATTCCCTTAAAAACCTTTTGATAAGCAAATAAAAAGCGTAGTTAACCCCTAGATACTCCCACAACTTCAATCTGAATTCCAAAGATACTTCTTTTCAGACTTTGCCCAATAGTTTATTAACTTTACACCTAGTCCATTTTGTCAGGCTTGAACTATTGCCGACAGAAAAAATGACAAATTAAAATATTTTACTCAGTAGCTACACCGAAATTCGTTCGACACTTTGCCGTGCAGTTTTCGAGTGCGGCTAATTTGTAAATTAAATTAGCGCTCATTCCCATTCGCCAGTTCACAGTGGCGGATGACGCCACTTCGGATAGCAACAAAGCAGCCGTCAGTGCGAGTATTTCAGCAAACACACACTCATAAACCTCGCACAACCCAATTTTAATTAGCCGGCAAACCACGAGATACAAACGCCGAAAAGCCGCTCATGCAGCTTGTCCAGACGGTTGTAGGTGGAGGTTTGCTCAAAAACGCTTTGCATGTCGAACAAACCCTTAAAAAAACTGGACGATATAAAAGCATAAAAAGAAGCGAATAAATTTCTACCTGGGGAGAATATTTAAGGTTGAATACTCCGCCGAAAAAAAATATAACAAAAAAATACACAAGCACTTATCCAGTGGCATAGTCTGCAATTTCAAAGAGAAACGACTTCAGAAAACCCCTTCCTAAACCCTGGCACTGTTTCATTAAGCAATGCTTGAAAGTCCCAAACAATTCTCTGTTTTAATTATCAACGACACGTAACCCAAACGTATAAAGTATATATCAAAAAAGCAACTTAATTTTTTATAATTTCCTACAATCGATAAGAAGAAACGTTGCGTTTTTTTCGTGTTGTACTTTAGATTGCATGCAACAATTTTGATGAGTTTCTGATTTGACGAGAAAATTGGTTGGCATTTCTGTAATAAACCATTTAAGTGCTTTACAATTTGTCGCAGTTTTGCAAGCCCACAAAACAAAATTCATTCATTAACAAAAGGTTTAAAAAAATATGAAATAACAAGTGAAAATGGAAACTGCTGTAGTAGCAATCCACAAATGACATTGAAGGAAAAATACGAGTGGGGCGGAGTTTATTGGTCTAAGTTATTAGACATTAGTTAATGGGTTTCTTATATTTTATATATTTATTAGCAATTGTTAAGGTAGTAAAAAAAGCATACATATATATTTTCCATAGCAACAAATGGTGTTTTTTTTACAATAGAATAATTGTTATTCCAGCCACATCTTCCACTTGTTAACTCTTATCGAAAGAGGATGATCTAAATGGTCACACCTACTGTCTTTCCAGCAAAAAAAAGTCACGCCCTTTTAGTTCGTTTCAATATCAGATTATTAAATAAATTGGCATGTAAGCTGTCACCGACCATAAACCATAATTTTGTATAATTAAATATTCCCTCTTTTTTGCCACTAAATATTCTCTTTTTTGTCAGTTGTCTTTACAATGGCCTTGCTGGGCATTAAACTGTCGTCGTATATAACCCATGATTTTCCCGTTTATTACATATACTAACTGAACGCATTAATATTTACTTTTATGCAGGAAATATTCGCATTACAAATTATGGGCTCACATTGTGAACTTGACGTTTGTTTTGTTGTTTAGCATTCGTTTTTTATGATGCTCATTTAATCGGTTGCTAGTTGGCGGCAGGCCAAATTATTTTGCTCTCGTTTTCAGCTGGCGGCACTGACATTGTCACGCCTTTTAGGTGAAAGTATTTTTGAAAACATTTTTATTTATAATTGCCTGTCAGAAATATGCGGTGCTCAAAGTATACGAAATGGCGATACATTAGCGGAGGATCTGAGGAAATGCTGCCTAGCCATTATGAGTAAGAATTCTGCGAAAGTGGCTTACTCGAATTCCTTAGATCCCAAAGCGGATGGGATGTGTGTGGGCTTATCCAGCTTCTGTGATATCTGTGATCCACTGGCATTGGTCTGCTCTTGATTTATGGTTGTCATATTTTTTCTTTTGCCAACTAATTTCGGTTTAATGAAGCCCGCAACACCTCAATGTGCCCTGCTGCCCCTGAGGGCTTGTCAGTGTCCAATCTTTGGAACGGCCTACACCACCGCAGCCCAAGGTCCGTTTTTTATTAAGAAAATTGATTAATTGCGGAGGGGATTTTTTTTACATTTCCGTTAATTCTTTTTTCGCTAATTTGGGCCCTGCCTACGGGCGCCAATTATGAGAATTTGGAGTAATCCAATTACGCTCTGTGTGGGTGCCCAGATCTGTCTGCAGATATTAAACGAATCTGCACTTATCCTCCCCCATAGACTCAGAAGACAATAGAAGATTGGAATCTGTTCCGCATTATGACAAATGTTCAACGGGGTCCCATGTTCCTCATGGCTTATGCAACTCAGGTGCCAGAGGCCCGGCAATTTATCTAACTATTAAAAGGCAATCTACAACAGGGGCTTCGGCTTCGACTTCGACTTCAGATACGTGCCGGCTTCCAGAATGGCCTGACTGACGGATAGCATCTTTCGCCTTCAACGCCGTTTACTTTGATGCATTTCCAATCGCCGATCCGCAATCCGCAATGCTCTATGGTGCTATGGTGCTATGCTAAGTCACGAGCTGCCCCTGGTCTTTTGTGCCGGCAATTTAAGCTAATTTTGTTGAAAAGAAAAAGGAAAAGCATAGCCACCACATTTTTGCCTGCCCAGCTCGAGCTTGAAATCTACACCGAAAATCACTTAGCCCCATTTAACTAGACTTGACCATTAAAATAAATTATTTAATTTTATTATTGCCGATAAAGCTGCCAAATAATGTGGCGAAAAAAATGAAAAGGCAAAAGCTTTGACAGGCAGTTAGTCTTAGCCAAGAGATAAAATCGGCAAAAATGAGTAAGGTTGTTCGGGCTAAGAATCGTTGGCGTTTTTCTTGGAACACACATAAATCACTTCCTCCTTAGAAAACAAGCTATTCAGAAGATGTATTTTTTAGGTAGCTTAAAGTTTGATGACTTTTATGCTAAAAATCGGCAGTGAAAATCGCCAACAATGGCTGCGCATGCGTTGAGCAATAAAATTTGCATACACATATGACCATATGTGCACATTGAATGCATTTCATTAAATGAAATGAAACGCCTTAGATGAAATATGTCAACAGTAATTGGCGCTACTGCAAATTGATTTCAATTGTAGGCCCAAGAGTGCCACAAGCTGACGTCATTTCCACGAATGCTTCGCTCTGTTGCTGCGGGCTTGGTCAAATCGTTAATCGTTCAGGGCCAACACGGCATTGAGTGCACCGTAGAAAAAGGTTTTAATAATTTATTAAAATAGTTAAATATGCTAGGGTTCTCTACAAATCACAAGGGTTTTTGAAATCCCTTTAAAACTTTTCCTTAAAAATGCAATGCAACTTTTAATGTTACCATGTCAGTGTTAATTTGATTTATTTTTATTATAACATTTTTTTGTAGCCCAACTTTTTATTTAAATTTGGGTTTTCTAGAAACTCTAGTGATAGAAGTATCTTATAAAAAATAATTTAAGTAAATAATAAATTCCCTTTCCTATTTTTAGTCAGCTTGAAGCTCATACACAGCATCCCTTCAGAAACCTTCAAATGAATTCCCATTTCTCTTCTTTAAATTCAATATTTTCAATATCAAAATATTCTACAAAATTCCATCTATTGTAAGAAACTAAAATTTAATAAAAAAATCTACAATTCTATTTTTAAACTCAATGTAATCATATTTTCCACCGTGTGACAAACCGGCAAAGGCGCCAATGCAAATAAACACCGGCTGGCTGGCTGGTTGGCAAAGAATTCAGTGGCAGAGTCTGAGCCAAAAACAATTTAAATGCAAATCACGTGTTTTTCTTAATGCATCACCGATCAATTGGTCAATAAACACAGCGATTGTGGCCTGAACTTGGACCACAAATAACAGACGAAAATACTTTCCAGCTGGCAATGAAAACTGACATTTCAGGGAAAAGCGTACATTGGGTGAAAATAGATATTGTTTGATGGAATGGAGGCAACAGCAAACTGTTTGTCTTGGCGACAATTGATCATATCGAATAACCACTTCAAATTCCGACATTGAGCTTGGCGCAACTTGAGATGCATTTTCCATGTCGTGTAATTGAACACCTCGGCCAATGGGATACTTAAACGCTTTAAAAATCAAATCCCACAGCAAAGTCGTCTGAAACTTGTTTCTGGCTCACATTAATATCTGTTTATATTTCGAATTATCTGCCATAAGTATGAGGTGTTGGACTTAACGCCTACATGCCAGCTTCTTCGTATGGTTTATGCAAATTTTGATAGCTTATCACATCTGAGTATGAAAATAGCCTTATCTTACGACACACAGTTGAAGTTTTAGGAAATGAGAATATGAATAAAGGATTTTCAGATAAGGTAAATATATTGCTGAAAGACTAATGAACTCACAGTAAGATCTTCTCAGATACAAATCCTTCAAGTTTCACATTTTTTACCATTACACAGTGGGTGCTAAAACTATGACACCGTTTCCCAGGGTATTAGCAAGACAATGTCCGCAACTGTTGCTCATAAATTTTCGTCACTGGTGTGTTTAGTCATGCTGTCGTCATCGTTGTGGTGCTTATGTGTTTTCTGTTAATTTTTACAGACTTTTCAATACACATGTGAACATAAAACTTATAGTTCAAAGCCCTGGCAAGGTCACAAGGTCAGTGTAAGCCCCAGCCAACCATGACCATCTAATTTAGTTTCCGATTTACAGTACATATAAAATATTTATACTCTTGTTATTGTTTATTCCACACGCATGTTCCTTTGTCATAAATACTGACACTAAAAATTGTTTAATTAGAAAATAATGGCGCACTCAGCTTCACTGAGTCTTCATTAAACCATTTGGGCAACTGTGAAGAAGAGTGTTTATGTTCCGGATTCAAGAGCAAATGAGAAATAATGCCATTGAAAAAATTCCTGTGAATCCCATAAACAAGGCTAATCTGAAGATTCGCCAAGAGAAGTGATTCAAGAAAGCGAAACCGCATCGCCAGAAGATATATGAGATTTCGGTCTGGCTCACAGAATTCCGGGAAACAAATTCAATGTCTTTGCCCCGCCAAAACTGCCAATTTATTATGCTTGCTTGGATCCTTTAAAAAAAATAATGCTGGCCCTGCAGATGACATCATAAGATACTCGTTCGAATTCCGTGCTGCCCGTGAAAGACGTGACCGCGTTGCAGTTTTTGACGCCACATTCAGTACTTGAAGACGCCGCTCAAGGAACCCTGTCCGCCTGTCTTCCTGCCCCGATAATTTATGACAGTTTTTGCCTTCTCCCAAATGAATATTAATTGAAAAGCCAATCGCCCAGCATCCGACTGACAGGCAGACGGACAGTTTTGCCTTTTGTGGAACACAGTTGTCAGCGGCAGCAGTGAGCTTGACTACTTTACGGCTCGCTTTTCGCCTTGGTCAGCGTTTTTTGCATTTGCCGATGATACCTAGAATCGAATATGAGAGGCACGGGCATAGCCAATTTTGTCTGTGATTTACATTCGTTAATCCTCTTATGTAAATGTGAAACAAAGCCTAAATAGTAGACAGAAATATGTAGCTGTGGCGTCAATAAATGCGAGAGTCAGCGACCGATTCTGCGATCAGAAAAAAGGGGGGGATCACTTGTGGAGGCTGTGGGCGGGGCAAACCGGCTTGGTTTTCGTATCTCGCAGATACTCGTTTGCATCTCTCTCAGACTTTAATAGGGCGTCACAATATTGATGATGGGCCTTTTAGTATTCTAAGCCAGTTTACCCACCTTCTCTCTGCCTCAGTTTGGAGTAATCATGTGCCAGTTATGGCCAGATTGTTTGTAAATATGATCAACACATACTTTAAGCCAAATTGAGATGCAAAATAGTTCACAATTAAAAAGTACTTTGTTTATTTCCTATATTTTGAATACTAATGAATGTAATTATTGATTAAAATAGATTTCAAAGAAGCAGCTATCCATCAATTACTCAAAAAGTAAACCATCGAAGTCTTAAACTCTTTTTTTGTAACTATCAGATATCCCCATTAATGTTATGATATTTAAAATAAAATTAAGAACATTCTGATAAGTTTAAATATATCTTTAAGCTTTTGTTAAACAATAAATGAATATATAGATTTCTACAGATCAATTTACCTGGACTTTCCACACCCATTATGGCATCTGAATCCTCTGCATGATGGTTAGCATTTTGGTATTTAAAAAGAATTTCGTTGATTTGGGTTAGTGATGTGCTCTGACTCAGGCCAGGTAACGTAATTGTCTATTTCTATTAACCAAAGTGTTTGCCAAAATAAATACAAAAAAAATACAAATAATATTGCAAATGGCTCAAAGATCTATCTAGATGCATTGCCTCATTGCTCTGACTAATGGCGAGTGAAGTGTCTGTTTGAATAATTCGCATTTGCATTGCTAATAAATTGCAGACTTTCGGTGTCACTGTGCAGAGAGGAGAGATCACTTTGAGATTTGCATGTGCAACATTTTTGTAAAAATTCGAATTCAAAGTCAAATTTTATTTCGCTCGAACACATGTCCGAGTATTTTGTTGAATGAATATTTTATGCCATTGTGTGTTTGAAATGTTTTTAGGTTTTGTAGGTGAGAGAGGAAAAGCCATAGAATGAATGAGAAAATACTTGTATTTATTGTCGAAATAGTCGTGATGTAAGTTGCTATATATCCAACGGATATATTTTAGGTAGAAGCTCTAGTCGGTGGGTGGGAATGAATAATTAGCCGATGAAATAAAAGCAGCCAAGCAAATCAAATTACTGGCTTGTTGAAATAAAATGTAAGAATTTGTAGAAGTCTGCCTAGGAAGTATCTTAGCTTTGAGTATTATTTCAGTTAAAAAGATACTTTAAATTAAAAGAAAAAGAATAAAGAAATAAGCCTTAAATTAACATAAGTGCACTTAGTTCCAGGCATTAAATTCTAAATTAAAAAACACTTTTAAAAAACTGCATCAAAGGAAGACATTCCTGATATCTCAAGGCACACACTTGAATTGAAATGTAATTACTACTCACCTTCGTTGACGTAACCGCCCTCCATGGTGCCAAAGGTGTACACCTCGCTCCGGTTGCCTCTGCCTCTGCCTTGGAACACTTTGGCCGCGACCTACGTCTATGTTGCCTCGGAAAAAAAAAGTCCGGGAGGAGGTGATGTGGGGGATTATGGCCCGATTTGGTCTCTGGCCAATGCACTCCACACCTCGGGTGAAATCTGAATTTTCAATCCGAAACTGTTGCAATGTGCGTTCGTTCCGCTTTCCGCGTTCTTGCGTTCTTCGATTCTTATTTATTTTTATGCCAAGTATGCTGTTGTCTGGCTATTTATTAGAATTTATCTCGCGATTGCACCACCAGCAACTGGCGGTGTTCTCCAAATATTGCAAGAGGAGAGCCAGGCGGAGCAGGAGGAAGAGTAGGACTGCAGCCTCTCAGAGATCGATGGCTTGCAAGTGGCCGGGCATCGTGTGGTTCTTCTCGGTGGGTTCTCGTTGCGGTGCGGTAATACAAACAGACTCGTCCCACTGTCCCACCAAGTGCGGAAATGTGCTCTCCAAGCAATCTATCTGCCAGTTGTATCTAGCAGCTCCAGCTGCACAGTTGAGATTTCTCCAGAATTTGCATGGGTCCCTGGGTGCTGCGCGGTTTTTGGGTTAGGCCTCGCCTCTCAAAGCCTGAAAGGAGTTGCCGGAAGAAGACAAACGAAAACATTAGTGAATGGCTTTTCATCAAAATTGACCAGAGATAAATGGTGACCCCCGGGTCAAAGCAAGTAAATCACAATCAATGACCTGCCCCCTCAATCACCTTGACACTCCCCTAATACTCGCATTTATCTTTCCAAATATTTCACAGATTCATCCCATAATTCATTCCTCTAAAAATAGCCAACAAAATCATTTGGTTTTGGAACATTTAGTTCCTTCATTTCCGTTTCGTTATTCGCTCAATTACCCTTCCCCTTGAAATATTTCACGCATCTGCATAGTCGGCGCCCACGGATTCCCAGCTTTACTTTTGCCTTTCGTTGTTGTTTGTTTACTTTTTTCCCAACAAAAAATAAAAATCATAAAAATTTGCCACTGCTGGGTACAATTCATGATGTCACTTTGTCAATGTTTGCGCCGTAAATTGAAAACTAATTTATAATGCAAATACGAGCAGTGAAAAATAAACAGAAACATGAAGACTAAATGTGTTTATCGACTGCATTCGCCAGCGATCGTGTGTGTCTGTTTTGACAATGATTAAGCCGCAAGTTCAATGCCAAAAAGCGAACCGAAACCAAAAAGCGGAGACCCGAAGAATATATTGAATATCGACGGAATATCTTTACTTGATTCGGATATCCATGCGAAATCGTAAACAAATGACGGCGACGAGGCAAAGTCTGAGTCTGAGGAGAACCGCACCCGATAAAAGCTCGCCACGAACTGCAAAAGAACGTCTGCCGAGGGACCCGAGGGAGTCCCAATCAAAATACTTTACCAAAAACAGAAATATAAAAAATATTAAGTAATAAAAAGAGAGGGAGACCAACCGAAGGGGGCAGACAGCCCAGAATTGTCACGATGAAGGGCCATCAAAAGAAATGGTGTGCCTTGTCGTCAATGGATTCATACTTGACATTCGATTGGGCGCCAAGAACAGACAATGCCATAACCAGAGGTTATACAGCTACACTGAGGAGAAAAGGGTACTTAAAATTTAATGTCAAAAAGTCAAAAATAAATGCAGCAAAATGTAAGCAAAATTAATAGAATTTTTAAATACATTTCAAGACTTGAAATCAAAGAAATATACTATAGGTTATTAAACAGGAAACTAATATTTTAAACCAAAAATTCAATGATTTCAAATAAACTACCTTTAAAAAAGTAAATTTTATTATAAACAATTGCTTAATTGCTTTAATTTTATAAGAATAAAAATAAATAAAATGTTTTCTGCTTGCATAAATCTTTGCAATTACTTTCAATTTTTATTCCCAGTGCCTAGTGCCAAAAAAAGACAGACTCGTAAACTTTCATTTTTGGATAGCTAGCTTGGCAAGATCAATTTGATCGACGGAACGAATTTTAATTGAAGCCGCAGACCGCGGACCTCCGAGGGAAGCCTGACGCTTGAGGGGCCCTGAGCGATTACACGAGTGGTGTGTGTGCTGTGTGTTGTTTGGTGTGTGATGTGTGCGGCTGGCTGTGCTGTGTCTCTAACAAGTCGCATAATTAAACTGGCGTTTGATTAATAATCATTGAACCCGGTATGACCCGCACTTCCCCAAACAACCCATCCCAACCCAACCCCTTCCTTGTATTGGTATTTTGTGGTTTGTTGTAACAATTAGCGATCACATTATGCATTTTAAATCGACTTTTATTGAGTTAAATCTGTGAACAGCCTTCGCTGTTACAGCCCCCATTGGAAAAATTGAAATTGGATCAATTGGGATTCAATACATTTATTGCTTAACGAGTGTAAATATTGAACGTTAAGGACACGATGCAGCCAAATTGTTCTTAATTCGCTGCGAGTGTCATCAATCAAGAGCAGGGAAAGCGACTTGGAGTGTCGAGTTAATTGCCAACGCACAACTTGGTAATTATGTAATTGTCTAGGGGCATTCTCTTCTCTCTTGTTGTATTATTTGTCGTGTGACAATGACAAGGGTTGAGTCAGGAGGAGTTGGGGGCTACCATGACCCCATGTTACGCTGGCCATTAAAATGTGACAGCAAAATCTGCACAAATTTGGGAAAATTGCTGACTTCACACTTGACAAAACCCCCCGAAAGAATTATTTACCAAAGTCAAGTCTTACTAATTACTTAATAGTTTCTCAGAATTATGGTCGGGTCTCTGTTTTTTAAAAGCGATGACCGACAGCCTACATTTTAGGCTTCTGTCAATTGTCTCTGTGGCAGGTTAACAAACGCGAATTAGATATGCAAATTATTACTCATGTCAGGCATGTGAGCACTTAATAATGTATCTATCTTTACGGCTCTCGAAATAACCATTCTGTCGGTATTATTATTATTTCTCAGCATTACAAAACGCCCACAAAAAGCGCGGGCGAGCTATACAGGGCGCGCTGCACTTGACGAGTGCAATATTACGTATACGTACCGTAAACACTGATGACGGATCATTAGGCTGAGCGAAAAAAAGCAATTAAGTGAGACCACAAGCCACCAAACAATACCATGCCCAAGGGGATATATCAAAATTAATAGCACTAGGTTTTTGTTTTGTTTTCATTCCTTTTTGTTCTCAAACCGGCGACGTCATCGTAGTTGTCGTTTGACGGTGCTTCTGTTCCGAATAATATAAATAAGTAATTTACTCAACAAAAACAAAAAACAACACTGGTCCAGAGCAGAGCAGATCTGCGCTTATTTTCGGTTCTCTTTTGTCGGGCGAATATATTCATAGATATTATTGAAAGTGAATAACGAAACTGGGTCAGCGCCAGCCTCCCACAGAGCAGCGGGTGTCCCAAAAAAATATACTATATTTCAGCAGCAAATCAATCATATTTCCCAGGGACACAAACAACAAAGAAGACAAACTTGATACGGCTAAAAGTTGGCGCCAAATCGCTAATAAGCAATTGCGGACCACGTGTCGTACGCTTAATATGAGAATTTGTTTAACGATTGCCCATAAAAAAAAACACAATTACATCACAAGCCCCCCATCTGACTCACGGAAAGTTCGACGCACTCGCAGCCACAAATAAATCTGTATATATATATATATATATATAGTATAATGAAAAAAACTAACCGAGAGCCAATAATGAAATTACAAGTTCTTCCGATAGACATTAATTAAATACGTGATGAAAATTGGCAAAATTTATTTGGCACTTGCCGACAAAGTGTTTATTAAGAGGTGAAAATAAGTACTTTAATAACACTAGCCATATTTGTATTGTTTAAACAACACAATATTAATTAATAATTGTTTTTCATTTAGCAGAAAATAATTAACAAAATATTTCCCTACCACAAGGGAAACATATTCCTATATTAGTATATTCCTATGCAAAATTATGTGGCGCAAAAATAAGAACTGACTCATTGAAAAGTAAAAAGGTTTTAAAACCAAATAAAGAAATTAAAAACCATAATCAATTTAACAATTAAACTTTACTGTTCTTAAAAGTGTATAAATAAATTCGATTTCTGCTTATTTTCTTAAATCTCTAGTTGTATAACCCAAAACTATGCGGAATGGCATTTTAATTGAACAAACATTTGCACATTTTTGGTCTTTCAAACGAGCCAATAAACATTTTTAGCACTTTTTCTAAACTTGGCCGCGGTTGTTACCTTCGCCACATGTTGGCGTTTTCTAATTTGATTTCCGTTTATTTGTTCAAAAAATATATTTGTTTGATTCCTACTAGTTCCATTCGCTGTTTTCTTCGATGCTTTCCGCTTTCCTTGTTGTGCTTTTGCTTGGCTATTTTTAATGGGTGATCTGATGAGTGGCCATTGGCACTATCGAAGGTGCAGTAAATCATCCGAATACGTTTCCATATCTATTTTATTTTACTTTTTTTCGGTCTTTATCGCACACCGTTGGGCGAATGAAGCGTGCGCTCCAATTTCGTGTTCATTCAACGTCAAAAGTCTCGGTGACATTCATCGTTGTCACTTGTTTGGCCACCGGGCGGGGGTGTGGGGTTAATGCGAAGCCGGACATTAAATGCTTAGCTTGTTGTTGTTGTTATTTCTGGTTGGCCATTGGCCGAAAGTGACGTAAGCCGGTCAGTGGGTCTCGTATCATTTCAAGGTTATTGAGGCTTTTGGTCTCCAAGTCTCTAATATTTGTTATTGATATCGAAAATGAAACTCAGGGGAAAACATTGAGATCATTTGGGGTCTTAGATATTACAATAACTTATTAACTTTTTCTATTTTCTATCTAATTATCTCAAGATAGTTATCTTTAGTTATCAGTAATTTCCTTAAAATCTACCCAAGATCAACAGTAAAGATAACTTTTCCACCACGAACGCTATTAATTTACACCTAGAGCAACCTTCCCCTTGCCTTTGCTTTATATTATTTCACTGAGATCATTTTCGCCAAGCACTATCTTTCGCTCCACTTAACAATTACACGATATTACAAAAATATTTAATTTAGACGATAAACTTAAGAGCATACAATCTAATAAATTGCGATGTCACCTCATAGATAAGGGTCCTCGCTCCCAAGTTGATGTCATTCTTTCTTCTGTGTAAACTATAAGCCGCCAGCGGCATTATACTTCTCCTTCCGCGTATTATGCCATTAAAGACAACGAATTCTGGCCGCTATCTTGGCAAACTTGAGGCGGAAAGCTGCCTGCTTTTCCACCATCTGCATTGCGTGACTGGCCAATGAATTTAGAAAAAAAAAAGAAAACACACCCACAACTGCAACAAGGCAACCTCTTGGGTCGCCCAAAACCCTCTGTCATAATTCCGCAGCACGCATTAAAATTTAACGCCATTGCATGTTCTCCTCATTTGCTGAGCTTTTGACCCTTGCGATGAAGTTGGCCCGATAGGACCAGAGAAAAAACAGAAGAAATATTAAAAAAAAAAATAATAATAACAAAACGTAACGCAGTGCAGTTTTCACATACCATCCTCCCCCGTGTGTGTTTGGTGTGTCAAATTAGTTACGCCCTGTGAGCTGCAGGTGGTTGTGGCTATTTTCATTTTCCGTCGCTGACAAAGTCAAATGAAAATGTCAAACGCTTGTGACGGCCCAAGTTGTCAGCCTTTCGTTGGTAAATGGAAAAACTGCCGCCTCATTTGTGATTGTGCCGTAAATATATGAATATTTTCATAGCTCTTTCCATTCACTCGCCCCTTTGGGTGATGCATGTTTGTCTCTGTTTCATAAAATAAATACTTGGTTTTTGTTTGGAAAAATAAGTTCGCTTATTTTTATGTCAAAGCTACAATCAATGTCAGAATATTTTTAGGTATTTGTGGTTTTTGTGAACTATTTTTGTATTTAATACAATTTGATAACAGTTTTTAATAAATTAATGAGCATGAAAAGGATTTACGTGTTGAAGAAAATATGTACAGATTTAATTAAATATTATTTAATGAATTTCCTAAATGAATTCAAGTTTTACTTTAATAATGAAAACTATGAAATTTATATGCACTTTATTAATCATAGAACCTTATTCCTAAAAAGCTTTGACAAACATAATTTGACTTTAAACAAATATACAGAAACTATAATTTTCGTTTATTTATATTTTAATCTTTATTGTCTTGGCTGAAGAATATTTAAACTACATTTTGTTGTTCTTATTTATTTTATTATTACTGTTGCTAATCAGTTTCTATATTTCTTAAAGCATTTTATTATTTTGTTATTGAAAAAGTGAATAAGAAATCTTTTTTGAACCTAACAAAATATGGGTATACTTTCAATTAAAATTGTAAACATTATTCAAACAAGTTTTCTGAAATAATTTTAGGCTTCTGCAACCCATATAAAATTCTTTAGCAATTTTTTCTTAGTGTTTAAATATTTGTAGCCTCATGCCCTTTCCATTCACTTGGCTCATTCATCTTAATTCACAGCCTGCCCTCCCATTTGCATTTGTATCTGACTTGCGCTTTCTGTTTCGTCATCTGTCAAATGCACTGGCCGGTGGCCACTATTTAGGCCTGATGTCACCGCCACCGGACTATTAATATTCATAACGCTGGGGCAAAGTCAAAGAGAATTAGGCAGAAATGTTTATCAGTGCGCGGTGGCTGCTTATCAATCATGTGAGTCGCATGAATGAAATTTGTTCGTTCACCTATATTTGCTCTTTTATTTTTTATTCACTTTTATGCTCTTGGAAACCTGCAGTCTGTTTTTATAGAGAACTGCCGATCTGCTCGCCTGCTACATATAGCTTAATAGCAAACAAATGCCAGCGACAACAGGCATTTTAACGATATTTTGGTGACCTTGAAGGTGGCTACAAAAATTTGAAAATTTTTATGCCTTTTCTACAGCTGGCAAGCTGCCGTAGTTGTTTGATATTGCATATAGAACGCTTTATGAATTTCTTGAATAAAAGCCAGGCAGGCAGGGAGAGAATGCTGCCAGTGAGAGTGAAATTTCCCCACATCACCTTCGAGCACCCACTGAAAATTAGGTGGGCGAGGTGTTTGTGCGTTTTTCCTCACTTTGCACTTGAAATAGTTCTGTTTTCCTTTCTGCTCTCCGTATTCTTCCGCTCTTTTACATATTTCCCTTGTATTTCTTTGCTGAGCACGAAAATTGCTGTTGCCTCGGTTAATTGTTGTTATTTTTCTGCTGCTGCAGCGCTACAATTATCATTTGTTCTTATCAAATGACTCATGGAACTAGCAACACTTTTCCGAAAGAGGGGCTGAACCCAGACAATATACAAACATTACGCGTGAATTGTGCAATAAAATTACTATCAAATACACACAGGAAAATGGGTGTAATGAAAAGTATTTTAGATTTTATATCAAGCAGAAAATAGAGGTGCCTATAAATATTGGTCTATTAAATATAGAATTAATAAATATTCCTAGTACAGCTTTCAAAATATTTTGAGCATATTTTGTTAACCATAATCTATCTTTCCCTGTGTAAAAACAATAAAAATTGCTTGAAAGAGGTATAAAAGATAGCGAACTAACAGAACCATTCCCATTTCCCCTTAGGAGTATCTCTGCAAAAAAACAAAACCAAGTATTCCAGGTAAAGGGATACTAACCACCGGGACTTTCTCATCCTCCCCTTTTCCTGATGGCCCTTAAATCCCAACAAGGTGCCAACAAACCGAGGTGAAACCACACAAAAAGGTAAACCGAATCCAAACCGAGAGGGGGGAGAAAACAAATGAAAAGCCACGGGAAACCACAAAATGCTGCAATCAACTGAAACTTCATGGGTGGTTTAGGTGAAAATATGGCCTGAAATTAGAGTGAAAAGCGGCAAGACGCTCTATATGTTATGAGCGGCAAATGCAATTATGCAAATTCCTTCCCCCACATCCCAAATGCAGCCATAGAAATGCGGGGAAAAAATTATAAATCACACAATAACAATCAAGAAGGGTTAAAAAAGCATAAGGAACAATTATTTCAATGGAAGAAATCAGGCAATCGAAGGGCAATTCCACTAAAATAAATTGAAAACACGCGCCAAAAAGGGGTCCTTTGTAATGTGAAATCAATGCCGCCGAGGGGCAAACAATACCCAAATATGGAGGGTGTCTTTCCCAGAGGGTAAATATTATATACCATACAGGGAACTTGATCTTTTTTTGGCTACACACTACCTGAGTTCGCAAAACTAAATCTGCAGCCGCCGATGATGAGCTCATACCCAAATGAAAATCAAATATAGAGATAAGGGAACCCCTCTGCTTGCATTACAAATACCCGGATACAGCAAGCCCCTCCGGCTGTGGTCTTTTTTTTTGGCACAGGCACACTCCCCGACATTGTTTGCTCTTATCGCAGGACCTCTATCTAACTACAGTATGTCTGACAGATATATCTGATAGCCAGGCCGACAAAATCGCTCTAGTGTTAAATTAAAATGAGCGCGAAACTCGCTACAAAAAGCGAATAACTACACACATGTACATAGTTTGGGCCTTCTAAGAGTATCCACTGTACTCGATTGCCGCCTGAATGGTCACCATTGAAACTTAATTAATGGGAAAAATGCAGCGCAAAGCGGCGCGAAATTAACAAAGGCAAAATTTATCGAGTGGGCTTGGTGTAAATATAGGCAGACTTTGCAGGAGCTTCTAAGCCGCCATATGGAGGAGCGACATACTTGCTCGGGGGCCTATATGCTAATTGGGGTTTTTCGATTACACAGAGAAAATCTGGAGTAATATATTTATATAGTTTTTAAAATAAATTTAATAATAGATAAAGTTTCAGGATTAAATCAATTAAATTTATTAAATTAAATTTACAAAAAACAGACTGCAAGCAGGCTAGAAATATCAATAGCTTTAAGAAGTAGCCAATCTTCTCTTTCCTTTTTAATTAATTTAAAATATTTAAACTCATATAAACTCATATATTAATTGTATGCAGTAACCACTTTCCATTAAAATAATATTGGTTTTATAAAGTAACTCAAGAATAAAACAATTTTCGAGTACTCAATTATTCCACTTCTGTGCCAGTTTTACTGCCTGAATATTTAATATTTTCACTACGAGTAGACCCACACCAACTAGCCAAAGTGCTTGCTGGGAACCCGAAACACAAGCCTGGGACACCCACAACCCCCTGGCAACGAGGAGAACCCGCCCACTTGCCGGCTAAGAGAACCTGCTGCCACTTGTTCGGCGTTGCATTGAAATTGAAAGCAACGCTTGCTGGTTGCAACACGGAAAAGCGGAAAAGCATTGCCGGCGCAGGCCAAGAGAGAATTTCACAGCTGTTCTTTTGAGAGGGTGGGAGGTAGCTGGGTTGCAGCATGGAGAGGTGAAAAGTTCAAGCACTGCACCAGGCAATGTCCTTGGGCCTTTCAGCTGCTGTTGCTGTCGTCGTCACGGAGTTTTCTCGGCACCGACCGGCATTGCATTCCCCGCCGAAGGACACACACGCCTGCAAAATCAATAATTGCCCGGTCGGATGCAGTGGGTCAATTTTGGTTGATTCTTCCCATTTTTTTCCCCGAATAAAAATCAATTCAAACGATTGCCAAACTCACCTCGGATTTTTCCACTTGTCTGGCACACCGATTTTGAGTGGATTTCTTGTATTTTTTTGCTGTTGTTGTTTCTATTAATTGGCTTTGCAACCCGATTTTTTCAAGCTGTTTTCCGAAATGAAACAAGAAATTTGAACATTTAAATTTTTGTGGAACATTTTATTTGTTGTATATTATTTTTATAAATTTGTTGTTCGAGTTTACGAAACTTTACGGAGCTCCCGTTACACTTTGATTGTTGATAGCAGCGCGGTGCGTGTGAGCGTTTGATTTTGATTAGAGCAAAGTTGAAACAAATGCAAATCGATGTGGTTTTTTTGTTGTTTTTTTTGTTATTGCTTGGCCGTCATGGGCAATGTCAGAGGCATGCATATTATTTGTTCGTCTCGTTTTGTTGTAATTTTTGTCGTTTTTAAATTTAGATTTGCCGGTCTTTTGTTATTTCTATTTTGCCTATGAAAGAAATTGAAATTTTTAATACCACACAACGCTCGTCACGTTGTCCGTTTATTTATCTTTTTTTTTTTGTTTTTTGTTTATGCCTAACTAGTTTTCAGCCAACTCTGAAAATTGTGTTCTAAATGGCAAACAACAACTACAAAAATATCCACAAAACGCCCACGAAAATCGCCCACTCAGCCAAACAACGCACACGCACTTCGCAAGATAACAAATAGAAATTAAAAAAACACTATATAACGAAACTGGCGTACTTAATCAAATAAGCGTTATAACAATCGCTGTTGGCCAAAAAGCGCTTCGCTCTCCACGACTCAATTCATTTCAACTTTACGCGCGCGATCTGACGACAGCCTTCCCGAACCAATGGAATACTATTTATATTGAAATACTGAACGCGAATGCTATATCTAGCAGATTGCCAGCGAACTTGCATGAGTTGCAAGTAGATACACTGGGCAAAAAAAAGATGCATAGCTACAATCCAGTGCGAGACGATTTCATTTCGATTTTGAGTATCTTAAGGGTTACTTGGTCCAAAGGTTGTACCTTTGCAGGATTGATCCAGGATTAAATCAATCTCAATTCAAGTTGACTTAAACTCTTTACTTTTAAAAAAATGTTGAATTAATTATTAACAATTTTAAAAGTGTGTTGAACCAAGAAATGCCGGCAACAAATATTGAAAGCGAATGCTATAAGCTAAATAGCAGATTGCCAGCGAACTTGCATGAGTTGCTAGTAGATACACTGGGGGGAAAAAAAGATGTATAGCTTCAACACAGTGTGAGATGATTTGATTTTGATTTTAAGTATCATAAGGGTTACTTGGCCAAAAGGTTTTACCTTTGCAGAACTGATCCAGGATTAAATCAATCTCATTTAAGTTGAATTAAACTCTCAAAAAACTAAAAAATGTTGAATTTAGTTCTCTTTTACCAATTTTAAAAGTGTGTTGGAAGTTGGAACCTAGGAATGCCGGCAAACAAACCGAAAAGTGATACCTTTGGCAGGTTGCGGTTGGATCAGCTGTTTAGAGGCACAACTCAAGTATGTTACCACCGGTTGTTATGGGTGCCACAACCTTGTTATCAGTTTGATGGAACTTGTTTAATACAACAAATAAATTGCCATATAAAAATGAAAAAAATAAATTAAAATATAAATAAAAATGCAGTGAAAAATATTTTAAATTCAAAATCGTTTATATTTATATTTTATTTCTTTCTTATTTCATCTTAATTAATTTAATATTCTGCAATATTTCGGTTAAATATATCATTTATTACAGAACAAACTGCTATTAAAATTCACAAAAATTGTTAAATAAAGAAACAAATAAAATCAATAAATCTTGTGGGATAAACCATATGTGGATGAGTCAGATATTATATCCATAGGACCATCCGTAATTGTACGCAAATGATCTAAACAACTGTTTCCTCCCATATTTTTTGACCAATGGTGACACAGCCACAGAATATTAATGACTTCAAATCTGAAAGCCCGGAGTGACTCAAGTTAAACTGTAAATTTATTAAGTCGGAAATGGCCAGCGAATGACTGCAACTATATTCGACTAGATACATTTTTTCAAAAGGATATTATCCATGTCCTGTTTCTTTCCCAAGCACTTAAGCGGTTCATCAATAACCTGACTGCACTGCCCTCAACGAAGCAATAAATAATTCAGAGTTATTCGAGAGCCCAATAAAAAACTGACGAGCTATATCCTGGCCTTAATTTGTCTGAAGGTTTCTAGGTGTAGTCCGAAAAGAGCTCCATAATTCATGCCTGCCACGGCAGAGCCAATTAATTAATAAAAAAAAATTATGGAATAGAAACCAAAAAACTAAAGCGGAAACGCAAACCTCGCTGAGTTATGCTCGCCCGCCTTTGAAATGTCCTTGCAATCCTTTTCCGAAGACCCCAAAGCCGACCTAAATACCAGACTGGCCATTCTCTGTGTGTGTTGTGTATGGGCCACGAAAATGCAAATTCTCCAGGTCCTGGAGCTAAGGCTGCTCCAGTTTAACGCTCCGCGTGGGAGTTGTCCCTATTGATTTAATTCCGTCCATCCGCCAGTGACGCAATTCTCGAGGAGTTGAATGCTCGGCCGACAAATAGTTGTATTCCTGGGCCAGCCCCCAAGGGGTTGTTTTTGGCCACGTTTTGGCGTTTTCGGTGGCGGCAGCGGTGGCCCTTGGCAGCCAGCCGGCTATATGGGAATTTCTGGCGGTGGAGGCGCCACGATGACTGCGCATAGTTTTATGGTATCGGGTTTTTATGTGAGTTTTCCACGTTGTCATTGTAGCTACGTACGTAGTTTGTTGTTCCCCTCTGGTAATTGATATGAGTTTGGGTATCTGTTTATATATGTATCTATATATATCCACTGCAGCTGGATGTCATGACCTAGACAATTTTCGGTCTGCCTAGATTTCTATCTTCGGGAAGGTCAATGTGGCGTATACTTAACGAGTAATATGAGAGCAATTGTAGGTCTCATTAGCATACACTTTCTGGATAGCATTTTAATGTATCTAATTAAAAATAAGCTTGAATATTAGACAGAATAAAATGACTAATAATAAATTAGTACCTTTCCCAAAGACCTTCTTAAACTTAAAACTAAACTGTTAATTCCGAGTTCCAATCCTCTCTTATTTCTTTCTCTGCCACAATGACTAATAATATATTTTTTTGGGATACCGAAAGAGAGTGAGAAAGTTAATTTATCATACCTATATTAATATATCTAACACACGCCTGGGATGACATTGGCAATGAGTCAACTTCAAGTGCTGGAAAGACCACTGAAACTGACCTGAAGCCGACCGTTTCAATTTGGCCAGCTGGCTAATATTAGTCAACAACTACACAAAGTTTAGCCAACAAATAAACAAAGCCGAGTTTGTCAGCCAAACATAAATACCCGCAAACTCCACTTTATTAGCTTTTCGGACACGAAGCGGAAAGGGATGGATGTGGAGTTGCAAGGTTGAAATGTGGATGATGCAGCCTACAAGGTCCCCATGTTTTCTAGCTTTGAATTATTTTCTAGCGGTATACGCAGTATAAGATTGTCATCTATATATTTAGCGAGATATTCGCAAACAAATATCGTTCATCAACGCCAACTGAGTCAACAATGAGGTAATTTTCCCTGGTGTTAAGACTACTAATATTTCATGTTGCCTTTGTTTTCCTTTAAATAGATAAAGAATATTTGTACTTAAATATTATATATTTTTGTAAAATAGTTGTAAAGCAGAAGGACTTTTTTTAACCTTCAAAGGAAACATGTTTATTTTCAACTACTTTAATTTAAAACTACGTAAAACTCAAGCTCTTTAATAGTTCAAGTCGGGAGCTGTCTTAAACTATATATACCATATGTACATATGTAGGCATGCGTACTATATATCACGGAACATGGAAAATCGCTTGTGTTAACAAGTGCGTTGTGCTCTTGAAGCCGTCCTCTCTGTCCAAGATAAAACAATTGGCATTCATTGTCCCACCGGGTGACCCACTGGCGCAGTTATGGGGCATTTAATCAGCATTTGCCGAAGATGAGGAGCACTTTGCCACTCCACTTGGTGGGAGTGGGAACATGCTGCACACTTCCTCAATTCCCTTAAACAAACATGGCCAATTGTGGGCTATAAAAGTGGCAAAAATATCGCCATTGATAGAGGCCACTCATCTCTCGAGTGGGCTGCTTGAGCATCGACTTATTGTTGCGAATTCCTCAATTAATTTCGATTGCTATTCCAGGGAATCACTTTAGAGGAGAGCAGTTATTTTGTCACCAGCAGATTGCCTAATTTTTATTGATCGTTAGTTTTTTAAGTATTAATTGCAGATGATGAATGAAATTTGCATGCTGAAATACTCTTCTAAAAGGGAGTTAATGGGTTCTGAAAGTATCTTAACTTAAATATATAGTTTTTTTTGAGATTAATGAGGATATAAATACTTTCGTTAGAGATATAAAATTTAATAATACACATGAAAAGAAGCTAACTTTGAGCAGTCGAAATATGTAATAAATTAATCATAACTTATGCAATTATTTGATTAATTTCAATTCGGAAAGCTGTTCTGTGCCAATTTTTATCAGATTTATAAATCTGCATATTAGTTTTAAGAATTAAATAAATTAAAATTTTTTGAAATTTTTTACAATTTTAATGATGTAACCCCTTGTAAAATTTTGAAAAAATTGATACAATTTTTTCTTGCATACATGGCTAGATCGGCTCGGCTGTTTATGCTGATCAAAAATATATATGATTTATAGGGTCGGAAATGACTCTTTCACAGCATACGAGCTATTTTATGAAGGAAGGAAGCTGAGAACAACAAGGCTTAAAAAACTTACAGGAGACATGATGTTCTTATTAAATAATTCACAATTTTATAGGAAAAATATTAATTAAGGAAATACAAAATAAAGAAATAGTTGCTTTCCCACAAAAAAATATATTTCTCACATATATTTTATACATGCCATGAATTCTTACATAAATAACTACATAGCCTGCGCGCCATCTAGGAGAGAGCTAAGAAATATTTATTCATTTGAGTTGAGTTATGTTCTCTTGTAAAAAGAATTATAAAGCAAAATGTAAGGTTGATCAAAATAATACAATGAAAAGAGTTTTGATTGCTATTCAAAATTCAAAATCTCTTAATTCCAGGGCTGGATAAAAAACGGTAACTTGTCCCGCCTACTCGGACTGTTGTCTCCTCCTTTTCAAAAATATCGATAGTATGAGATAGCGACATACAAGATTTTAGCAGTAAATCGCTACGGTCACACCAACCACGAGATAAATATTTTCCAATAAATAAAGAAGTAAATAAATAAATAACTAAATAAATACTGGTGATTAGTGGCCAACAAATTAATGGACAGCAGCAACGACCTGTCGGACGAGCTAATCCGCCGCCTCAGCGTTGGTGGGGCTCTGGGTAAGCCGGAAACTTGGATATCCCAATTGGGGACGCACCTGTTGTAACTTTGTTCTGTTCTAATTTGCAGAGGAGGTGATTGCCAACGAAATCTTCCAGGAGACCACAATCTACGAGGACAGCAACGATGTGGAAACGGAGGCGGAGCCGGATGACATCATCATTGTGCACATGGACATTCGGGAGCCGCTCAGCACGCTGAGGTGAGCGTTCCCTAACCACTGCAGGGGTTGATTTCACATATCTTCTTCTTTCTTCCTTTCGACAGGAAACTTGTTGAGCAAAAGATCGACGTGAGCCTTAAGTATTACACATTTTGGCTACAGGATGCACAGGAGGTGAGCGAATCACGCTCTATTGGATTCTTTTAACTTATATCAACCACTTACCATTCCAGCTGGAATCACACAAAAACCTGGTAGATCAGTGCGTCAAGGGCGAGGGTCTGGTGCAAATCAACGTACAAATCCAAACCATAGGCAAGCGCATCAACATAGCCGATGTTCTGAAACCCACGGAAGATGCACTGGCTGCCCTGGCCGCGGAGGAAACTTCAGGCCAGTTGACCCCACCCGACACCGCCAGCTCGAACAGTGAAAGCCCCCGCAAAACGCCCACTAAACGAAAGTTCAAGGACGAGTCTGAGGATGAGAACGTGGAGGCCGGCAAGGAAGTGAAACCAGTCCTAAATTGGGTCCTGGACAGTAAGTTCAAGCGGGAGCAGGCACGCCTTAAGATACCCGAGGCGGCCAGCGAGTGGACACAGTCCCATGTTATCCACTGGCTGGAGTGGGCCGTCAAGCAGTTCGAGCTGAAGGACATCAACATGAGCGACTGGCAAATCAACGGTCAGGAGCTGTGCGAACTGACGCATCAACAGTTCTCTCGGAAGCTGCCCCACGATCCCGGCAACGTCTTTTGGACGCACCTGCAGCTGCTCAAGGAATGCAACTTTGTGTCCGTGGTGCACAAGCAGGCAGAGGAGCTGAGGAAGCCCAAGCAGCCCAAGATAATGTCCAGTGCGATAATGTCGTCCACAGGGGGATCCCTGGAGCAGCGAATAATGAGGAAATCCTACCAGAGTGTCAAGAGTTCCGATTGTAAGTTCAATAAAAATCCACCAAGATAATATATTTAATATTCCTCTATTTACAGCCGTTGAAAGTTTATCTCCCGCGCCACAGAGTCCCACGAACTACACCACCATTGGCTCCGGCAACAATGGTCAAGTGCAATTGTGGCAGTTTCTGCTAGAGATCCTCACCGATTCCGAGCATACGGACATCATCGAGTGGGTGGGCACTGACGGCGAGTTCAAGCTAAGTGACCCGGATCGTGTGGCCCGTCTGTGGGGTGAGAAAAAGAACAAACCCGCGATGAATTACGAGAAGCTGTCGAGGGCGCTTCGGTACTACTACGATGGAGATATGATCTCCAAGGTGTCCGGCAAGCGTTTCGCCTACAAATTCGACTGCGACCTGCGGCTACTGACCGGCTACGATGCCAGGGAACTGTCTCGGCTGGTGAACGAGCGAAAAAAGTCGCCCGAGCAGCTGGCCGCTATGGAAGCCATCAAGGAGGATACATGACATGGCGCGGTCGTGGTCAAAGTGGAACCCGACATACTCTGGAAGTACGAGGAGCCTTAGCGCCGACTGACCTGGTCGGTACGCAGCGCCTGCATAATGATACAACTTGTTACAAATTTTACACTCTTAAGGTACACGATTTTATTATCCATTTCGTATTCGATAAGCTCCATAATCTCTGTCTACCTAAGCTATGGCTATAAGTATAAACATTTTACTCTAAATTTGAATAGTATCTATATAGTGTGTATATTGAATATTGTTCGTTACATGATTGTTGCGATTTTTGTAAAATCCATAAAACTAAATTCATTTCCACGCGATTTCCATTTGCTCTATTCTCTCCAGTGTTTCCTTTTTATTCGGCATTTCCTGCACGGCATCGTTGTGTGTTGATGATGGTTTTGTTTGTTGTGATTTTACGTGACTAGCTTGCTTGCTTAACTGATTTAACTAACTCTAAACGTGGGCATTTAGCGGCTCCAGCTAAATGGCGTCGATGGAGTCGATCTCGCTGCTGACGATAATGATGATGATGATGGCCTGGCGGAATGTGCACGCAAATGCTCCTCCCCCGGCTGAACTGGCACTAGATCCGATCCGCTAGCCCCGTCAGCCGGGATAATACTTCATTACATTAAGTTTTGAGTTTGAGTTTGTGATGCGACGGTTACAGCTCTGTGGTGATCTCGTCCTGCGGTCGAAAGCCCAGCTTGTAGAACTCGTCCTCCAGCCAGAGCGAGCTGGCGTTGAGATCACTGATGAGATTCCCGCTCTTCAGCGTGTTGAAGCTGCTCCCGAAGGGATCCGAGGCCCGTGGCTCCTCGAACTCGTGCAGGCTGATCAACGATCCGAAGAGGTGCAGCTTCTGCTGAGCCGAGGCGCTGCTGTTTCTGTCCCCGGCCATTAGCTCGCCCACTCCCTGAGGCGTCGCCGTCGGCGTCACCTGTTGCCGAAAGATGCTGGCCTGCTGCTGTTGCTTCTTTTTGGTCGGTGCCGCATAGAGCACCTCCTGATGGCCACTACCGCCGCCATGCGAGGCCTGAAAGAAGTCGATCAGCTGGCCCACCTGGGGCTTGTAACGCTCTAGTGCTTGCTCAGACCAGGCATACAGCCGGGACCAATCCGGCGGCGGAGCTGGTATCAGCTCAATCGGCCTGTTCAGCAGGATGAGCAGCTTGGCCAGGTCCCGGACAATGGGACGATAGGAGTTGGCTGCCGCCACCTCACCGGACAGATAGAGCTTGCGGATCTGCCGCCGGGTGTCATTAAGCATGGCCAGGAAGTACTCGGCATTTGGACGCATCTCGTTCAGCTGCCGCATAAAGTCCGCCCGATCCATGGTATTCTCGTTGATTAGCTTCTGTTTAACGGACTTTCGTCGGCGTTTTCTCTTCACCAGCATCACGGCCACGGCCAGGAGGGACAGGCAGACCAGGAAACCGCCCAGCAGCCCCGCCAGAGCGGCCATTAGTGGACCTGAGTAGCCGGTGGGCACGCACACCCGTCCCATGAACTCTGTATGCGCCGACCATTGATCCAGGTAGCCTGCAGGGCACTGATCCACGCATTGCCTGGTGTCCGTCACCAGGTACATGGGACACTTGATGCAGCCCGCCTTGTTGCAGCGCAGGCAGTGGGAGCTCGTTGTTGCCGGGCAGCCTGCGGATGGAAGAGAAGATGGGAAACGGAATTGGGTTAGTCACTCTGTGGGTCAGTCTTTGAGGGAGAACCTCAATTAGCGTTGATCAGCATAATTGTCCCCTCATTTGCATGCGAGCACAGCACTCCCACAGGCAATTGTCCAAGTTAATGTCAATGAGTTACAGCATCCCAGTCCCAGTCCAGACTTCTGTTCTGCGTTTACACTCAAAATTCAAAAGTTTTTGTTGAAATAATGTTTACATTATTCATTTGGTTATATATTTCATTTATTCTCCTTGCGATCATTTCTATGTATTCATGCAAATTAGACGACCTACAATTGAACGAGCGTTCGAACCCTTAACTATGATGTCAAACGCTGAACTCATGACATATCTCTCGGACATCTCTATTTATTCTTCGCTGTAAGCCTCGAGCTTTTGTTTCTGTTGTTGCCCTACGAATTTCAAGGTAACGTCAACAAACAATGTTTGACTTTTGGCTGCCCAAACCCTAAACGCAAAACCCAAACAACATTAGCATATCACCACCGCCCCCTGTCCGCCACCGAGAGTGTTGGCTGGGCAAACAGTAAACGGACAAAGAGATACATATTCTAGGAACTGGGAACAGGCAGACACACTTATCTGGAGGCTAAAGCGTCGTCAAGATCAAAAGCTCGGGAAGCCGCCGCCAGTTGTCAACAGACGACAGCGACGCACTGAGACTCCCAAACAGGGCAGAAGTTCGCTGGTGCCGCCTTATCTCTGGCTTCTCTGTCTCTCCTGGCAGCTGGTTCTGCCCTGGACTGGCCCATTTATCTTGGCCAGCGGTTTCGGAGGTCCAAAGAGTTGGGCAAAGAGAAACAATAACATTGCACCACGTACACTGCCCATTGCCATGCACTTGGCGTCTGTTCAGGTGGCTCAGCATCGTCGTCGTCGTCATCATCAATGGCATTAACTTGTTTATGCGCTAATCAGACACACACAGCCCCCAGGCGGGATTCGGAATCGGGAATGGAGCCGGGGCTGGAGCTGGAGAGGAGCCACAATCACCTTGGCCATGGCCCTGGCCAGTTCCCAGGCAGGCGGATAATCAGATGTAATTCGTAATTGATATTGCTCAGTGGCCAGTGTCTCCGTTTCTGTGTCTGTCTTTCGGTATTCCTCGCATCTCCGACTCCGTCTCCGATCGCGACCGATCTCTCTGGGGGCTGGGCGTGCAGTTGATCAATGATAATTGGTTATTAAATGGAAGATTGCCTTTATTCCGCCTGTCAATGTCGGCTGGCTGGCTGGTTGCCTTTGCGCGTATCTTCCTCTTCTCCTTCAGGTGATCATGTAAATGGCCCGGAATTGCAGACTTCGGACTGGCGATATAAATAATGATGTCGATTGGCCAAGGCAGAGAGAGAGCGAGAATCCGTCCGAGCCCAATGATACATATATGGCAAAACAATTTGTCGATTGCTCTGAACTCGAGTGGAATAAATGCATGGCAGATCTCTCAACTCAAAGGAAGATGGGCCAATTTTGTGGTTCACTTTGGTTCTTTCCAACTCCGCGGTTATCTTAATCGAAACCAGATCGGATCGGATTAGAGCCAAATGATTTAATTCACTCAAATTATTCCATGATTGAACAATCTCATTTTGGGGCGTGTAATCGTATTCAACTTTGATATTTTATGGCCAGCCCATCATCCTCCATTCCCTCTGCTAAGAGTCACGCCCAAAAAAAAGATAAAAACTTAAATTTCTCCTCACCTGCTGCTGGCCAATGATTATTAACTAAATAAGCGACTGTGTAGGCATAAACCAGAAATAAAACTTTGATGACTACAACTATATTTACGTCCATCATCATCGTTCATCATAATGATCATTCATTCGTTTGGGAAAGGCGAGGAATCCAAGGCCCCAACGACAATGTTGTTGTTTAAACTTTCTTCTTTCCTTCTCGCATGACTCAGAGAATCTGCGGACAAGCTCTCAGATTTTGGCTCTTAGCACATGACGTGCCAAGTATCTAGGCGTGTCAGGCCCAAAGATTTAGACACATCCACCCCAAAACAGATAATCAACAAATTACTTTCACTCAAAACAAACAACAGAAACACAGAATACAGAGAGGCGACGGCAGCCAGCTAAAGCCATAAAAAGCGAAATAAAATGTTTATCGGACAATCGCCATCAAATGAAACACGCATAAAGTAAATTCATTAGATCACTTTATAACTCGTATATCCAGCAGCAGATAATTGGGTGCCCCGTGTTGCCTCTATTTTGCCGCACAAAGGCTCAAGGTCGTTCCAAATCAGAGGGTTGCGCCGCAGCGGAAAATGTATCTCAGGCCGCGTCGCTGACAAAATGTGGAGCTCGATTCCGCTGATCGACGATCGTAAATTGTAATTCGCCGCCAGCATAGACAATGCCTGGTCACTGTCATGGGGTTTTCAGTACTGGGTACTGGGGATATCATAGGGGTATATTGATGCTTGGGGAAATGGTATCACAAAAAGTACGCAGATAGATCGTTCTACGACCTTGTATATAAGAATTTATTTAAGATTTAAGATCCTTTTTTGTATAAAAAGGCAAACTTCTTTAAGAACTCTTAAAAATGTGCCTTAAAATAAAATTGAAAAAATAAACCTATCAACTATTTCTCCCCCAAAAAATATGCAACACTTTATTTGAATAAAGTAATGGGTAATTTTATGGTCCTTACTCTTCGCCCATTTTTTCAGGAGAAGGCAAGGCAAACACTTGGCTCTTGTCTGTCAATTAGGCATTTGACATTTGCATAAATGTTTATGCAAAAAGCGACAAACAGACCGAGGCAAAAAAAAAATAAATAAAATAAACAAACAAACAAAGGTTCTGTGCAATGCGCAAAGTAAATAAATATTACGAAAATCAAATGGCATACTTTATGAGGCACTTCCTCTTAGCTTCCCCTGACTCCTCTCTTGTTGCAAAATAATACAACAACAAAATGCCATGAGCAAGCAAATTGTTGCTCTTTTTTTTTGAGCAACTTAGTTGCCATCAGCAGTAATTCAATTTCTTTTATGTGAAGAAAGTCTTTTTTGGGCAACAGGAAAAAATTACCCAAAAATAACAGCAGAGGCGGACGAGGGACACATGGAACCAGGAACAGGGCCAGTTCAAGTGCGCCTGGGCAAACGGCGTTTATTAAAATAACGGTACTTAAGTACGCCCTAAGCAAACTGCACTCCAACTCCAGTTGCCGACATGCAACTCCACAAAAAACAAAAGAAAAAATTTATAAGGGGCACCCAAAACCCATCGAAAAACAAAAGAAAAAATAAATTGAGAATGGGCGGACCTGGGACAACGGGAAACCACAAAATATAAAAAAAGAAAATCGACAAAATCGACAGAGAAAGAGACCTTTAATAAGCATTTTTTTGGGGAGACACAAAAAACAAAAAAAAAAGGGGAGCGGAACCAGAAGAACTCTGTGTGATCTTCTCAAGAAATAAAAAATGACAAATAAGCAAATGTGAGGGAAATATTTTTTATAGCATTTATAGTTCTGCGGAAAATAATGCTAGATCTTGATGATTCTGGCATTTGAATATCTGAATATCAAAAACTTTATTCTTGAGAAGAAAAATTAATACTCCAACTTCTTTTTGTAATATTTTTTGTGATACTTTTTATATATAGAAAATTGTACAGAAAATAAATTTTAGCTTCCCAGATTTTTCCTTCATAGTTTTGGTTTTTTTTCGACTCCGATCTGTTACGATTTTAATCAACTTAAATGTAGTTCAACCTCCGATTTCTGGCTTTTGTTCAACTTTAGCCTCAGCCTTTCATTGAACCGACTTCGCCGCCTTGCCTTTGATTTGATTTAACTCGATGCCAGTATCATGACCAAGCTCTACACACCCCAAACTTGAGTTCATGAACTCCACAAATTGCTGCTACTCATAAATATATACAAAAACTCCGAAATAAAAGCGATTCACTTCACCAAGGAGCGCCATACTACCACCGCCCTTCTCCTCGCTCAATTGCGTTTTTAATTGCCAATACATTTCAAACACGTCAAATGACAATTTATTATGAATTATTATGGCTTGTATTTATTGTTATTTCGCCTGCCTCCAAATTATAGGGTTGAGATCTTGCCTTTTCTTTAGATTTTGTTTGGTGTTTTGTGATAAATTGCCAGGCCGAAAATATACAAAACAAATCAAAATGCTTTTTGCATTTATTACTCTTTTTTTTTGGCAACAAACATCCGTTCGATTTTTGTCATGATTGTCACGATTTACTTGCTGGACAAGACAGACTTTGAGTTCGATTCAAGCACGGATTGAGACGGAGTTTCAGACCCGGACAAGACTTCAGAAAAAAATGTGAAATAAAAAATGAAGTTTTGTTATTTCTTTTACATTTTATTGGGCTGTTTGGCAAGTAATTAAAATTCAGCTGACAAAATGGAGTTTTTCCACTTGTCTTTATATATATTATGTACATTGTATATACATATAAACAATCTTCTAAAGGTTCCAGTTTTATATAGAAATATATAAGAACTTTTGATGAACTTCTAGCTTATATTGTCCATTAAAAATTACTTAAAAAAGCATTTTAAATCCTCAAAAATACCTCTTCAAATCCATTCCTAACATTCTCCGCCAACATATTTTAGCCCAGAATCGGAACCGTAATATTTTGGCCCGGCTAATTGCCTGCGACATGAACACGATGTGAATTTATGGCCAAAGCTTTCGGCATGTGGCCAAATTAACACCTCAAAAGTCGCCGAGGTTTCCTTTTTCATGACTGGTGACAGATATCGGGAAACTGATTGGAAAAGCGCGGACTTTAAGCTGCTTTTATTTTTTTTGTTGCAATTTTTTTGTTTGCTAGTGGTTCGGCCAGTTGCTGCCAATTGGCAACATGTTTCTGGCCATAAAAATCAAATTTACAACTGCAGCAGCTGTCGGAGTGTTATTGTAACTATATATTGAAGTGTAGCTCTGGTTAATTTAGTGCCCAGTGAACGCTGATCATGCGTTGGCCCGGCAGTTGTTGCTTTGCTCTCTAATTGCCGGCACAGCGCGAATAACTTGACATAAATGCATGTTGGCTTTAATTGTTTCATGTATAGACGCAAGTTCCTTGAGGGGCAGCAGCTCAGGCCCACACACATAGAGTGAGCTCGAAATTCTTAAGGAGAAAATTGTCTAGGCAAATGTCACAAATTAAATTGGCTTGCAAGTCATAAAGGCACAATCCGGCCCACTGATATTTGCATATATTTGCACACACACACACCTGGCTTCACCTGCATTTGCATAATAAAAAAGATACTGCACCGATAGGCAGACAAGTAATAAATAAATTAGTAAATGCAAATGGGATAAAAACAACAACAAAAATAAAATCACCGTAATAATAAGCGATAATGACAGCTTTTGACTTGACTTTGGCATTGGACTTGATTCAGAGAGAACTATGTACATCGAAATTCAATCAGTCAAAGAGGGTAGGAAATCTAGGGCGGGGTGGGGGATGCTGAGTGGGAAACTCTTGACGTAAATACTCCTCCGCTGAGAACTTGATCTCTCAGATATCAGTGAACAAATTACAAATTGAAAAGATACTTTACTGCCCAGCTAGCTAGCTAGCTATCTGCTTCATTAGAGAAAAACTAGCCCTCAGCTTTATTAAATGAGATACTCAATTTTTATGGCCTAACCCTGGGATTTAGTACTTAATTTTAATGCATGTTTAGCTCATTAGGGAAAACGATTATAGCCTAACTTTAGCTACATTTAGTTCTTAATTTATAAACTTAAGATGGTAAAGTATAGTAAAGTAAATCTTGCTCGGGAAAACCTCTCTTTCCCCCTTCAGTTTCACAATTCCTCAGCCCATCTAACCATATAATAAATCTAATTTTGCAATATGTCAAGTAATCTGATACGCACAACGACCGACCGCCTCCCAATCCCTGTCCAAATCCAAAGCCATGTCCAAGACAGAGACTGAGCCCGTCTAAGCCAATTAGCCAACGAGTGACTCCATGCTGATTAGCATGACGAAATGTCGTAGCATTTTGGTAAGTAGAAAATACAAAAGCCAAAAAAAAAGGAAATATCAAATAAAACATGCTGCCCCATGGTGGGTGAATGGGGCAATGCTGCGGAGCCAAGCTTAACACACAAAAAGCCAAAAGTTCAAATGGCTCAAAGAGCCGGCAAGGCGGTTTACATCAAATAGAGCCATTGATAGAGCAGGATACCCAAAGGGGAGTCTGGGTAGCAGCAGCAGCAGCAGTAGTGCTCTGTGAAAACAAATACCTGAACGGCACAAAAATGCGACAAAATCAGCTAAAAAGTTAAACACACGCCACGCAAAAAAAAAACTCGAAAACTGAGCACAGAGGCTTAGCCATAACTATTTTCAAGGAGGATTTAAAAAAATATAAAGGAAAACACTATAAAAAACATATTTGAACTAAATAAAGACCCTAAAAAATAGCATTAAATTATTTAAGAAGCATTTTTAATGGTTTAGAGAACTGTAGTAAATTGTAAAGGATTCTAGTAAATTGAAGTAAAATCATTATCAATATCAATATTACATCCTCTGTACTATTTCAAAATATATTTTATAAATTTCTAGGAAACCCCCTTAATCCCTCCTTTGACTCCGAAGTAGAGTGGACACTGGAGGCTCTGACTCGGGACTTGTGAACTTGCGCAATACCGCGCGACGCATGCGCAAACTGCCTGAGGAAAATCCAGCTCCAGCTCCCCGGAGCGGTAACAGTCCACTTAGTCCCCCACCCAACCCCCTTCGAAACGGTTGCACTTTTCGGTCTGCAAATTGGCCAAGCTAAACGCTGACTGCCTCGATAGCCAGAAAACGTGGCGATAATTTTATTTCTCTCATTTTTTTTACGTTTCCCCAACAGCAATCCGGTTTTCTGCGTTTTTATCAATTAATTTGAATTTATTCAGAGGCGTTTAATGTTTTCAATGATATTTCTTGTTGAAATGAAATCTAATGAAGTTGACAGCCCGTTGGCTGTTCGGTAGCTTCTCTTGGTTTGTTGTGTGGCGAAAGTGCCCGATAATGTCAGCGGGTTGTTCAATTAGCAACAAATAATTGTGAAAATTTTTGTGCACTGTTATAAAATGTATTAATAATTTTATTTATTTTGGATAATTTAATTTATTTTTGATAATTTAATTTGTCTTTGCTTTATAAATCACTGCCTTTCAGGAAACCTAGAGAAATCACTGGGATCTTGGAATTTCCTAAAAAGGGTTCCAAATTTATGTTCAAAATGTTTAAATTGCAAAACAAAGAAACAAATTTAAAAATACTATAAGTATCTATACTGAATTTGGAACTTAAGAAATTGTATTCCCAACATTTTCCAGGGCTATCGAAACTCCAGTGATTATCCAAAGCACCCTTTTTTTCATAGTAAAAGGATCTATATTTACCATTATTAAGTTTAAAAACAATATATTTTATGACTCAATACTAATCAAAGATATTAATCTTCCCAACTAATAATGAATGAAAGCTAAATTCAAGCGTTAACCCTATTTGAGGGCAATTGAAATTCTTGTGTGTGAAATATAATTAGGTATTTGTATGGCAGCAGCTTAGCTTCCTCCACTGCCGATGGACACTGGGTGATAAAAGGTTTATTTATTGCTTACTTGTTGCCCATTTGCAAGCCAGCAAAAGCAACTTCCACGAGGTTAGGTTTACCAAAACTGAAAACCCTGAATCACACACAAAAAAAAACCTTTGTTGCTTCTTCTGTTCGCGCTCAGACCTGGTTCAATCAATTATGATGGTTATCCTTTCTTTGCCATCGCCATAGAAATTGCTTGACAAACGGTAGCTGGAAATTTTTTCTTTTACCAAAAATGAGAGTAACAACTTCGACAGCGACAGCTTCCGTAATTTCCAAAAAAAAAGGAAAAAAGAAATATACAGAAAACCCTGATGCACAAATGAGCAGAGTCATCGAGCTGGCAAGGGGAGGGACTCGAGAGCCAAGAAAATACAAAATACAAGACACAAAATACAAAACAAACAGCAGAAACATGTTGGCACGAAGTCCAATGTTAGCCAAGGTAGCCCCAGACATGTCGCTTGACTTTCTTTTTAAGGTCGACAGCGGTAGCTGCTGCTGCTGCTGCTGCTGCGGCGGCTCATTAAAAAATGTTTTACGTTTCTTTCTTTTGGGACTAACTGGCTGACTGACAGGCGAAATAATTAAATTTTTTGAGGCAAATGATAAGCGGCAAGCGATACAAACTGTAACAAATGCGTAGAAAGTTGCATTTTCTGCCACTGTTTTTTTGTCTTTTTTGTTTTTTTGGTTGTGGATTCCACTTATGCATATGTAAGAAGGCTGGACTTTGACTTTGTTTTTTTGGGAGACAAAGTGTCAATAATGCGGCAGCCGACAGCTTCCACATGTCACACAAATCAAATCGAACAAAACCAGCCAAGAGTACTTGACCGAATTCCAGGCAGACAAGAAACAAACACAAGGCAGTGCCACAAAAAGTCCAATGAGCGGCTCAAAGAGTTAAGACAAACAGAACACACAGAAAAACCCGCCATTTGGCAGAACTTGCAACTTGCAACACCAGCTTAATAATTATTTATTCCTATGAGAATGCCATGCCTCTCCTCTTTCCAGAGATCTAGCTGCAAAATACTGCAATTTGTAAATCAAACAAAGTCCGAAATGGACACATATTTGCAATTAAATAAACTGAAAATAGAATTCATTAAAAGGCCAAAGTTTAGCCGTCAAGTTCTTAGTGGGTTGGCCAACGTTGTTAATGAATATGGTTAATACCATCGGAAAACTCTGCAGTAACCTACTTTCAAATATTCTTGTGGCTGTTTCTTTAACCCCATTATTTATCCATAAAAAGATTAAGTCCCCTTACCAATCAAAAGCGTCACCCATTTCCTATTCAAATTCCTCAAAAATCAATCAGTTTTCATTGAATCTCATAGAGAATCTAGTTCAACAAGACAATTCCCATTAGGCCTGAGCTGCTCCTCATAAAGCCTCAACTTCTTCAATTGATTTAACGGCTTTTAAGTCATATTACCCATTTGAAGTCTTGCCCAAACACACTTAAGAACCCATGAGAAATAAAACGCATCTGCCGAGATTTGTTTGTTCCGATTGGGAGGCAGGCCATGCCAGGCCAGGCCAGGCTTTAGCCTCCCTCCGGACCCGCATGAGCTCTGCTGGAAAATAAATATTTTCACACATGGCAGCAGGCAGCAACGGAAATATTTTGCTGTCATGGCTAAAGGAAAGACTCAGGCAGGGAATATATATATGCGGCTGTCCGTGTGCTATATATACGTTGATCATAATCTGCCAGCGAACACGACGACGTCACAATGTCGCCACCATTTCGGGGAGGAGGTACTTGCCTGGATCGTGATCCAAAGAGGGGAAAAATATGGCAAAAATCGTGCAAATAAAGGAAGAAATAAAGCAAACACACACTCCACTCGGCGACTCGTATGTGGAAAGCTCGGAAAATGCTTCCTTGAAAGGTGTGCGCGCGAGGCTCCACTATCGATCGGCTATGTTTGAGTATGTTTGAACAATTAATTTTGCTTTTTCGACTTGCAACGCTGGGGGAGCTGGGGATTTTTCCCCCCAAAGATGAAAATGCGGGCAGACGCGGCGGCCCGCGAGATGCTGCCCAGCAATGTCAGTTCGTATTTTATGGCCAAGTCTTTCAGATGATCATCGCCATTACGATTATGATGATGACCATTTTGGCTTGTGGAGTTCTAGTGGAAAGTCGTCTTTGCTGGCAATGCGGATTTCCACGGAAAGGCAATTTGATGACGCCAATAAAATGCGCTCACAGGCAATTGATTGTTGTCGAAGCGGCCGCAGACATGCGCTTCTAATGGCCTCAAGACCCGCTCGGATTCGAATTCGGATTCCAGCTCCGATTTGAGCCAAGATCGGACTGGATCGGGCCACCTCCAAGAAACCGCAGCTGCAGCATTTGAGCCGCCACACAACAACTTGGCTGGCACACAGCTGACAACTCCAGTGCCACTTGAGCCTTCAAAACTTGCAGCTTGAAGTGCATATTGGAAAAATACAATGGAAAAGAGCCGAAAGAATGCGGCAAGACAAGGCAACTGATGGGGGTTTTTGGACAACTGGTACTGTGTAATTAAGTCTTACGGAATATATTTTGTAAATAAGTTCAATAAAAATCAAACAGTTGAGAAATCTAACAATGGTTTTAGGGGAGAAGTCAAAGGAGTCTCCTTTTATAATACTTTCTTTGGCATTAAACATACCCATCATCCCCCTCGATTATCATTCATATTTCCAGGGTATCACCTCACAACAAAAAAAAATATGTATATATAGTCCACAGAGGCTTGAAAGCTCTTCACAAAAAACTACTTCAAAGATGCATCAACTCTTTTCGCTTTGGCAGTTTGAGCTCAAGGTAATGTACGATTCGATTTTGTAATTATGAAAAATGAACCTAGGCCTGACCCACGATCCCAAACTGAACTGGATTCCAAAATCCTATCTCCAGACCAAGCTGACTTTCACCAACTATTAAATAAAAAAAAAAAACACTTTCCCGCTCTGACTAATTAATGATTCCCTGAAAATGCGTAGCAAATTTAGGTGTCAGAATTTGTTTCAGTCTCCGCTGTGGCTGCGTGAGTGCAACATGTCGCCGAACATTTGAGTGCAGTAGGTCACTCCGTCACTCAGTCACTCTGTCAGTCGGCCGTTGGCTTGGGCGTGTCTTGTCTATATATTGTTAATGCCATTAAACCGTTGCCCGTAGACTGGAAATTTTGTTTAAATTGAAACGCCCACGAGGCGGCCCCGCAACAACGACAACACTTGTCGGCCAAGAGAGCGAAACGCAAATGTTTGAACACATGTCTATGTAAATGCATGCAACCCACGGCAATTGCACTTTGAACGCTGCTTTTAATTACCCAAAACAAAAAGAGACACCCAAAGAACCAAAGTAGCATTGTGAGTGTACTCGAAAAGAAGGAATCGAGCTTTCAAAGTGAGTGGTGCTTGGGCATAGGTAATGGGCGTTGTTAAGTAAATGTTGCACTTTTCGCAAGAGCCGTCGATGGAGGAGAATGGGGTGATACTCACATGGACCAAGGCCCATGGAAGTGGATTGAGATTATGCACTTCGGATACTGCGGATTTCAGGTGTTATAAGAGAGCTTAACTTCAAGCTGAGAGTTTTTACAAAGAAGAGTTTTTATAAAGATACAAATACAGACCCTTCACCCTTATAATTTTTTGGAGTTCTAATTTTTGTATCATTATAAATTCTAAGCCCTCTATTGTATACAAAATAAAGTTCAAAACCGTTTCAAAAAGTACTCCATACATTTCCTAGTTTTCTTAAAACCTCAAAGATTATACATATCTTCCTAACAATTATAAAGACGCAAGCCCAAAAACCAAAATTTTAAAACCATTAATCCAAATCTAATTAAGCACTTCCCCATCGAGATGGGCCCACGGTTAACTAGAAGGTATTTCCGTGCCGCAACCGCACTGTTCCGTTCCAGCCAAGCGGAAATGGCCGCAAATTGTGGCAATAATTGCAATCGCACGTCGACTCTTTAGTTAGAAAGAAACGAGCGGCAAGCCAAGATTATTAAATTCAATTTCTGAAAAATTTTCACTTTTATGAAGTTACTAACTTGATTTCTCTATAACTGCAGTCAAGCCGAAAATAAAAATGTTGCCTAAATCAACAAAAATTAGCAGAGGGCAGAGGCAGTGAATGGGGGAAAACTGTTGAGGGGCTTTTCCAGAGAGGAAGTTGTGCTGCTGTCAAAATAAGCCGCGGAGGCGGACCACAGCAAGTGTCATTCAATGACATTTTTATGATGGACATAATAATACATTTTCATGAAATGTAACATTTTCATTTTACCATGATTATGAAATTTCCGCCGGCAAATTGGTAAGAGTCAAGCTTAGCTCAGGGGGAAAATCATCTGTTTTGGGGCAAGGATTTGGAGTTACGTTTTTTTTTTTTGGCCAAATGGCAAATGCACTCGGGCCGCTGTCTTACCACCACCTCTCGCCACGGCTCGGTCTTTGGGCCAACGCATTGACATGGCTGACACATGTTTCGGTTTTGGTTTTCGCTTGAGCAACTTAATTTGAATACGCTTTTGGCACTTGGCTAATGAATAATTTTTCAGCTTTTCAGCTTTTCCTTGCGGCTACGACGGAGTCTATGTGTGCATGTTATTATGGCCAGCCTCGAAGACCAAAGAGGAAAATGTTTTTGTATATTTACCTGCAACGAGAAGAAAGAAAATATTAGTTTTTATGAAGGAAGCAAAAGAAAAAGGCCATCTCTGTTGACCCGTTCCCCCCTTTAAAGCAATTGTATTTCTCATATTTTTTTTTTGTTTTTCGTTCAGCGACAATTTGCCAGTGCTGACACCCACATCGAGTTATCTCTAGTTAATTGATTGAGTTCAACAAAGTCGAAGAAATAATAAAAATCAATTTAAAAGTCTCATTTTGGGGTCAAGCGCGCGCTGCCCGCAGAAATCAGCTGAAATTCGACTATAAAAATATTCGGCATTATTGCGAAAAGTTGTTGAAAAATTATTTTTACAGTTCAGTATGCCGATTGATTGTGTTGCTATTGGCTTCGGCTTGTTGTTGTCATTAACACGCCAATTTAGCGCTATTCATTCATAAATTGCTTGTAGTTTTCGTAGATTTGGCAACTCACGCTGTGAATGGGAAATATCAGTATTGCAACTGCGGTGCCCCAAAATGTTCAATCAAAAACACATTACGTCAATTTTGATTTTCATTTATTATACAAACAATATACATATAATATATAGAAATCGAAGCGTTCATTAATTGCGCAATGAGGGGGGCACAAACATTCGTAAACATTGCGTGACATAATAATTTTTAATTATATTTTGCCTGCGCCGCCGTCGAGTGAACTTGAACTCGAGTTCAACTGGCACATCTCCGAGAGCATGAAATCATGCGTGAATAAATTGTGTAAAATTGTTCATAAAATTTATAATCAATAAGAAGACACAACACTCCTCATCGGCAATGATTCAGTCGAACCAAAATCATAAAGATTATAACAGTTTATATTAAAGAATTTTTTAGTCATTGTATTTAGTGTATCTTGTGGGAAGTTTGAGTTAATCATCATCATTTGTTTAATGCTGATGATTCAACCGGCTTGCCTCGCTCAAGAATTTCAATTCAAATTAAATGTAAATCCCATTCAGAGGTTCTTTTTTATTATTTAATTATTTTCAACACCTTTTTCTCTATTTTTTTGATTTCTTCCATACTTAAAATTCCACTTGTTACGCGAGGTAGGCATGTTTGTATATAAAAAAAGTATTCAACACTCTCTCAAAATGGAAACTTCCAAAAGTCATAAAAAAGGCTAAAGATATAATAACAAAACCTTACAGGTTCAATGATCTTTATAGTAAGAAAAGTGTCTCTACTCAGGCTACCCTTTGATTTGAAGGGTATATAAGAATTAGTTTAGTCATTCCCTTTCTCTTGTTTTTATTTATTTGTCTTCATTAAATTCCTTTTAAAACTACTATATTTTTATCCTAGAAACTAAACCAAAATGAGGTCAATGTCAACACATTCCACTATCAGCAAGTAATAACTAGATGTAAACATGGTTTTATCTTAAATGTTTACAAGATCTCGTTTAATATCAGTTCAAGATAATGCATATCCCAGCTACAAACTAACCTGCCTCCAAAGCTGAGTATGTAATGGGTCTTCACAGATAGATTCTTGGAACTTTGAGACTTTTTATGGCACCTCTCTATTGCCTTCTGTGCTGACCCCTTTTCCCAAGGGAGTTTGAGTTGGGAATGATTTAGCTGCAATGCTTTTAAACAGTGGCCGCCATTAGTCACGACTCAGTTGGTTATATAACAACACAGACGCGGTTCTATGTATGTAATGAGCAGCTTGGCTACCCAGTGAATGCAAATACACGGCTAATTGCAAAACAGCAACACCCCTCCTTCACCATTATACACATATGTATATGATATCATCATCTTTGTTGCAAATCGCTGGCTTTGGCATTGCATTCTCCGATTCTCAGATTCTCCCTTTCTCGTGTCGAGTGCTGCCGAGCCAAACGAAATTGATTTATTATGCCCTCAATGAGGGGCACTTTAATTAATATATTCCCAGCAAAAGGAAATAAATATACATGAAGTGAAACCATTTTTCAGTACTTTTTTTTTTGTTTATGGCCAAAATATTACAAAACTGGCCAAAATTTATGGAGGAAGCGGGCCAGAATTCCGCCGTCTGCCGTTCAATGTCATGTGGCGTTTGTTTAAATTCAGTTTGTATCCGATTCTCAACTGTATCTGTATCTGTAAATGTATCTGTATCCGTATCTCTCCAAGTGGCAACTGCTTCTGCTCATCCAGCACATAAATTGAGCAAGTTTTTTCGGCCGTGTAAATTGGCTCTGTAAGTGGTTTGCAGCACAAATAAAAAAAAGAAATATCTAAAGCTGAAACGAAAACATTTTTTTGCGTTGAGAGTAGATTCTTTTTCCTACAGATTATTCCACCATGGCCTTTAATTAAGAGGCTCGCGAACGTTTAACGGTTCTTTGCTTAAGCAAATGCGAGCAAATGCATAAATTGTGGGGTATTTATAAGATACAAGTCGAGATCCGTCGATTAGCTCGCATTTGCACTCGGTCCGCCGCATACAGTTGGCGAAATTAAAACGTCTTCAGAAGAATAAATGAGCAAACTAGTTTTGTAGGTGAAAACTAAGAGGAAAACCAGCTTTTCAGAGCTATTCACCGGATTGGCATAATCCGAGCTAATTCTGGAATACTGAATGTCTCTTCCCGGTCCAAGTCATTAACGCTAGATTAATACATTCATTAATCATCGGAGAAGAATACCGCTTTCTGAAGTGACAAATCGATTATGCAAATGTTTGCTGTTCTAAATTGGCCAACTTGTGGGATTTTTAAGATTTTATAGATGATTTCCTTTTTTGGGGTTAATAAGTTTGACAGAATTATGAAGCCAGTTTTGTAGGAAATTAAATAAAATGACGCCATGCTTAATTTCGAGCTAGAAATTTGATAAATGTATACCCAAGCATTCCAGCAAACTATTTGGTTGAATAAATATGCTTTAAACTTATTGCATTTTAATTGGATTTTTTAGTAAGTAATTATTAAGTAATAAAATAATATCTTTGCTGACTTGCTTGTTATAATAATGCTTTATTCATAGACTAATTAATCACAGAAAAATAAAATCACTTTAAATAATAAAATCAATTATGCAAATAAAAGCTGAACGCATTTGGCAAATATTTTTTGGGTTTATAAATAATTTCTTTAAAGGTTAAATAACCAAGAATCTAGATAAAATCTATAGAATCTGCGCTTTAAATTAAGAGAAAAGCTGACTAAATAAATCCTCAATAAACCAAATTTACTATCTATTGCCGCAGTGTCTTATTTTTTTTCCTCCAACTGGCCCACAATTTGTTTTGTGAACTTGCCTGGGAAAACGTTTTGCTGGCCAAGATTGGGGCAGCAACCCAACGAGGCAGGCAGCAGGGACCAAGGGGGCCGCCTCCTGCCTCACAATTTTCCCAATCGTGGCCAGTTGCGGATTCTGCCGGCAGCAAAGACCTGTCTTCAAATTTATGCACATTTTTTTTTTATTGGCATTTGCTTAGTTTTAGTGGCTGGCTCGTGAAAATTCCGTTTCTGATAATTAAACACATTTCCAGTGTGTATGTGTGTGTGTGTTGGGCCTTGCAATTGCATTCTTTTGGCCGCTCTGTTTTCCAATGGGAATGTTGTTATTGTTTCGGCGTCCCACAAACATTTCAAAATTTAATTGAATTAAATTGTTGATTGAGGCGATGAAAATGAATTTTCATTGGGGGCAGGCAGGCACTCAACCAAGCCAGCCAGCCAGTCAGTCGGTTCGTCACTCAGTCAGTTAGTTAACCAAGTGGATTTCCACGTTCAGATCTTGTTGGTTCAATGAGTTTGCATTGTGTCAATCAGAGTTTGGTGGAAACAGCAGCAGAAGCGGAAATGGCCAGGCCGGCTGGTAGCCAACCTAAATGCCATTAACTTGGCCAAAAGCACGTAGCCAAGAAGTACCATAGAAGCTGGCGGAGCACAAACGAAAACTTCCGCCACAAATGTGAAGAAGGAAGCTCAACGCTCTTTTCTGATCTTGAGGAAGAGGAGGCAGGCCCTTAACTACCTGCTAAGCATTATCATTTAGTTAATATCTTCTCTTAGTCGCAGCGGAGGCCTTTGGCTAAAATAAGTGTAAGCCGCAAACGCGGCTCAGCTTAGAAACAAATTCACGAAAATTTACCAAAAAGAATAAAAACAACAGCAGCAGACCTCTTCTTTGGCCAAGAACCAGTTTTCGGCCAAAACACGTTTGGGCTTTTTTTTTGTTTTGCCAAAAGTTGAGACTATTAAAGCAACGCCGCTCAGTTTGCAGCTGTCTGGAAGCCATATGAAGCCATAAAGAAAATTGCTCAAAAAACAAAAATTTCTTTATAATTAAATTTCGTAGGCTTCCTTACTCGAAGAAGAGGATTTGCGGCATGGACACACTTTCAAAATTAGTCGTCAGTTCATGTTGAATTAATTTTCACAAAAAATAACGCAGTGAGCAACTGTTGACTGTTGGTTGCATCTGCCACTGTGGATGCTGATGGCCCACATGCGAGGCAAATACAGTTGGGGTCAAGATAATGGGTTTTATAAAGGAAAATATTTACTATTAAAGGTTCATATATTTTAAAAATGAATTGGGGTAAAAGGATTTGTCTAAATATGCTTTAATCAATTTATTTAAAATTATTCAGCAGATTTAGTAAATCAATATTTAGGATATATTCTTTAAATGCTTTTAATTTTTTGCTATTTTAATATTTTAACGTTTAAAAATTTTAAAAAAAATCTATAAATCCCAAAGTTTTAACCTCAATTGTGCATAGAGAGTGCTGACTCTTGAACCGACCAAGTACCGCAAGCTGCAGCCGATCAGCAAGAGGCGATAAAGCCCACGGACATGGAGTCGGAGTAGGAGACAGGGACTGGAACTGGGACCTCTTCCTCCTCCTGCAGAACAATGCAGCTTGGCTGTATGCTTGGCTGCTGCTGCAAGTTGCAAGTTGGAAGTGCAAGAGCTCCAGAGAGTCCCAGAGATCAATGACATCATGATGAGCATTCGGGTGGATGCTGCCTCCTTCGGGTTCTGCTGTCATTCTGCGGCACGGAAGAAAGTTTCCACAGTTTTACAGTCGTGAGGAGAGACTGACTAACTGACTAACTAACTAACTGACTGACTGCCTGCCAGACAAACTGACAAACCGGGCAGGCTCTAACGTAGAACACAAGCTGCCGGGAGTTGTCTTCTGTCTGCCAGTTGTGCCGAGTCGTGACACCGAACAAATGTCAGCACTTGCGGGCGTGCGGCTTTGACTTTGAGCCAAACCCAGTTGAAAAGTCGGGCTATAAGCTATGGCCAAAGCCAGAGCCAGAGCCTTGAGGGTAGACCAACTCAACCAATCAATTATATTGGCCTAGCCGAGGAAACAGCCACGTTACAGCCGCGAAATTTGATATGGCTATGATGGGTTTCTGGGCTCCAATTCGATGCCTGCTAATGTGCGTTCTGCCCTCCGGGCGGCAATGACACACGAGGCTCAAAGACAAGCCGCCTTCAAAGCTTCAATCGGGAACAGAAATAACTGTGAACGATGGCCTCATTAAACGGGGCTAAAAGATATATATATATATATATATATATGATTTACACAGGAAACAAACAAGGAAGATCGAGGAAATCACTTTAAATAAAAGAGTTTAATAAAGGTTTCATAGGGAAGTATAATTTAATTTCTATTAAACCATTTTAAACACCTTGTGAAATAATTAATTTAATAAATTTCCTACTAAATATCAATATATTAATTTCTTAACATTTTTCTCATGTGTATTTGCTCTACATTTCCGATGCAACCGACTAGCCTTGGCTCGCTTTAACATTAACCTCTGTCGTGGTCATTCATTGAACGATCTCAGCCCCTTTGGGCACGCCCACAAACTGGTCACCAACCGCACATGGTCAACCGTCGCAGATACAAGATAGTCAAGTGTCTCGGCGCCCCTCTATATTTAGATCAAAAGATACAGATACCCGGCGACTACAGTGCGTTTCAAAAATATTGAATTTCCCAATCAGGCCAGCAGTTAGCAAAATGTGTTAATGAGAATTTTCTAAATATGAGAATCAAATCAAGTGACCAAGTGGGTTTAAGTGGTAACATGTCAAGTCAAAGATAGGTAGAGATATTGTCAAGTTGTGAAATTCGCATAGTTTCGAAACGCACTGTAGTTACAGGTATAAAATATCAATCGCCATGGCCAAGCAATCGAATGTCAACGCTCGCAAAGACATTAAACAATGAAAACACGGCCCAAAGCCTATAAAACGTAGGTGAACTCAAGTGCCTGCCCAGTTGGCCGGCTTTTGGGAGCTCCTCATTTTGTTAGAGTGGCGCACGAACGATCAATCACCGCAATGTGGCCCAAAAAATGTTGTATCTGTTTTGGCCATGTCACCCCTCCCTCGATCAATGGGCCTTGGTCTGGGTTCCAGGGATTGTTGCAATTACGGTTAAGTAGAGAGCGGATGCGGGTTCATTATGTTAAGAAGACAAAAGTCTTTGACCTGCGAATAATAATAAGTATCTTGGTTCTCATATTCTTCTTTTTTGGTGGCAGGAATTGAAAGTTTTTGTTATTAAGCGTAAATTTAGATCAGATCTGTCAGAGGTGTTGAGAGATTTATGGATGGCCTAAGGCCCCGTTCCCTCGCCTCGCCTCGTTCTCTTGCCTGTCAAAAGTGGTCTTTGGAGTGTGACAGATCTCTGAATCGGGATCGAAAGAGTTCTCTTGCCAATGGAACATGAAATTCACTTCGCCGATCGCACAGGCGAAACAATTTTAATGGTCGATCGAGCGTGTCGAACTGTTTGTTGACATGGTCGGCTGGCTATCTCATGGATACGCATGTATCTCTGTAGCTGTAAATTGTATCTGCGCGCTGCCTTCTTCGCGTCTTCTCACATTCGTTTCTTTTCATGTTCTCGCCTCCGCCTGGCTTTCGGTTCTGTGTCCCCCCCTCCCCGGTGTCTTCTCGTCTATTTCTGTGGCTAATTAACTTGTAGCCTGAATGTGAACACATACACATTTTCCTTCTTTTTTTCCTTTTAACACTTTTGTTTTTGTTAAATAAATAGTGGGAGGGGACGGTGAGGGGGAGGAGTGCAGCGGCACGCTTATAAATTCATTTTCATGGGACATCAAACGTCAAATTGGGTGCGGTGAAAGTTCTACGGAGGTTTAGAATGATACACAGGAAGAAGAAACATGGACATTATCTTGTAAATTTAACTTCAAATTATATATAAGAAAAAACAGCATTGAAAATATTTTTTTAGTTTGCCAAAATTGCAGCTTTAAAGCTGTTTCGAAGTCTGCAATCAAATCACCATTTAGTGCAAAGCAGGACTATTTTATATACATATTTTTTATCTGTTATTATTAAAAGGCATTGAGTAAAACAACTTGCTTTTACAACAATTTTATCTAAGGTTTTTGCCTGCTTAAAACATATTCTTACAAAAGATTTCAACAGCTTATTAAAACACATAAAAGTCTTCAAACTTTTAATTAGTTAAATGCATGCATATGGTTTAAAAAGTATACCTTTTGATTTGATATCTATAATAATTTAACATTTTATGAATGATTTTTCCTCGGTGTATAGCTAGTTCGATGTTGGCATCTTTGAGTTCACAGAACTTTTGCCATAAATTTGCTTTAATTAGCCCCCATTTAACTTTGACTCTGCTCTTTTGGACATCGGCTTCATTAGCTAAGAGTTTTTGTGCATAAATTACGCGATATATATTTAATAAATTATAAATCTTTTGGTGAAATGAACAGCCAGAGACAAAAACAAAGTCGGCAAAAACAATGAAGTTGATCAGTTTGAAAAGTCATCGAGGAGGGAGGTTCATTCACCTGTCCCTCAGCCGGCAGACACTAATCGGTATGCGTGGACAAAGAGCTAGAGAAGCCCCCAAGGGGAGGCGGGTGCTTGAGAACCTTGGAGGGGGGCTGGTACCGTTAGAAACGTGATAAGCCGAACCATCAACTAACGGTTGATGGGGAGAAATGTGCATAAATTGGTTGAAATTATGACAAAAACACAGACACAGACACACTCGGGGCAAGAAGTGTTGAAGAACAAGGCCCAATATCAAGTGGAAAAGATCAGCACGCGTTCTTGATCCCCAATCACCTCAATCAATATCAATCGATGGCCCTTGAAAATGATCATTTCGATTCCATCTCCGATCCCTGATAATCCCCAGATGAAGCTGTGGAAAGTTAAACATTTGCATATCAATATGTTAGAACCGATATACCTACGGTAAGGAACATTAGTTGTCATCAACAACACTTGGCATATTTTAGGATTTTTTATTAAACAATGGAAATTCATTTTAATCATGCATATCTTTCGATATTAACTGCATTTTAATGGAGAGCGCATTGCCATCTATTTAATTTCTGTCCATCACTTTTCAGGCATGTAAACGCGTCTATAAAATAACAATTTTATGACTCAACACAACCATGGGACCAACGATGGGGACAGAAGAGACGCCCCCGACCTCCGGCTGCTGTAACTAAAAAGTCGTTTAAATAACTAATTTTAATGCCGGGCCGCGAAGAGAGCGGCAAAAGGAAAATACCAAAATTAATTCCAATAGCATTTGTCGCCGATGTTGAAATTATTTTTGGCGCCAAACAAAAATTTTGGGAAAGAGAGAAGAAAATCATCAAAAACCATTTCGAAGAGATGTTAAGGCATTCAATTGAAAGAAAAGTTTTTAATAGCCCAAAATATTTTGGGTTATTTTTGAATGTGAATGTGCCCATACACACACAATCATTTAAATGCTGATCAAAATATTGCGACCATTCCGAAGATTACCTTGTAAGCGGCTTAAAGGGGGCTATGTGTCTTCCCCAACAAATACAACGAGCGTGTTGCCACAGAAGAAGATAAAGATACAGATACAGATACAGTACCAACAATGGTTGGCTGATAAGATAAGGCCCTGCGCACACAAAACTTGATCCGGACTGGGTGGGAAAAACTGGCACCGCCCCGAGGGGTGGGGCTGCATGCCATAAATTGGCATAAATTAGCCAGTCGTCGTTGAATTAGTCGATGCAAGGTAAGCCAGTCAATGTAAATTTTTGCTGCACAGAAAGAAATAAGTAATGTAATAATAAGAAATCTAATCTTTATCAATTTATGTGATTTATATTTACAACAAAATGATTTTAAACCTTTATAAACCTTTTCTTAAGGTTATCTAACCAATTATTTGCTTTATTTAAAATTTAAATCTATATATTACTAGAAATTATTTTGCTTTCTGACTCATACAAATTTTGGATATTTGAGTTTAATATTGAAGGCATACTTTTCTATTTTGGTTAAGGCCTTCAGTTCTGCGTATCGAACAAATATCACGACCTCAATCATGCGGCTCTTTGGATTACTTAATTGCCTCCAAATAAAATCAGATTATTTATAAATTTTGAAAGAGAAAGATCCCTTAAAAATGATTTAAATTAATTCCCCATTCAAAATATAGCAAATAAATATTTTTCTTTGAGTGTCTACACATTTTGCTGCTTTTGTTGTCGCGCCTTTTGGCTAAATTTGCGTAACTGGCTGAGTTAGTAACTGACTGACTGACTGACTAACTGACTGACTGATGGATGGATGGATGGATGTGCCCCCAGCCCATTCGTATTTAATTTTATGCACTTGGCGCTGTCTGCAATAATTGACTGTTTATTGGCAACAGCCAGTCGAAGTCGGCTTTCGGCTTTTTGATCATTTATCGGATCAGTCGCAGCAACGCCAGCCCATTCTGTCATATGGCACTTCGATCTGCGGTTCGTCGCCGGTGCAATATACCTGAGGGGGTGTGCTGCCGTGACAAATTGCTCAGTGCGGAAGCAATTTCTGTTAAACATTTTTACCAGCGAAATTGGTAATTTTTCTGCCTTGTATTTTTATAGCCAATAATTGTGGCTTTGACTTTGATTTCCGTGTGGGTGCCAAGCAAAGCAGGCAGAAAGCTAAGAGATGCCTGGCGCCTCAGGTGTGGAGGTCACTACGATGTTAAACGATTGGGAAATTGCAGAAAATAAAGGCAGAAAATAAATAGAGAAAATAAATACAGAAAATAAATACAGAAAGTGTTTGAAGAAAAGATAGGGAAGAAGGCCAAGTGCTTTTAATATAAGTTTAAGCAACATTTTATGCTTGAAAAGTTCACCTAATTGATGACAAATTCCTGAGATATTTTTCCCCTCTGATGACTTAGTACCACTCTTTAAGAATCGGCCATAAAGCAATGTCAATGTTTGTACATTTAACCATATCTTGAGGTTGTACCATTAATTTATGGGCTTCTTCGACATGTGCATACAAAGGCCAAGAAAAGAAAGCCAAATTTCTAGGTCATTGTATAAGAAGCCGAAAAAAAGGAAAAGGCCAAAAAACAAACAAACAAGCCAGCAGCAGCAGACAGGCGTACACACACGGCGAGATGTGTTTTTCGGTGGAACAAAAGTTATTTATGCAACTTGCTCTTTGCGGTTGCACGCCTGAAGTTCAAATGTCAAGCGACAGAAGGGGGGCGAGGATAGGGCCAGAACATAAGTCAAAACTTGAAATAAAACATCTGGGCAACTGCTGGAGGAGTCCCAGAGATTTCTATTTCAATTAGACGAACGAACTGTGGCTGATGCTGATGCTGCTGCTGCATGTGGGACGTCAGAACCCATAATGAACACACAATAATGTTGTTAATTTTCAGTTTAGTCTGCTGCACATGCTCTGCATCTGCATCTGCATCAGCATCGGCATCGGCATCTGCCCGCATCTGCAGCTGCGTTCTCGTCAAGTTTCCAAAATGAACTTCAACTGCTATGCCGAGATTCAAATTTAATGACTTTGCTTTTCAATTTACGAGATGTTTATGGCAAACAGCCAGAGACCAGAGCTATCAGCGAGCCAAATAAACCAACAGAGAGACACAATCAAATTACACTTTTAAGCCCAAGCTGAAGTGCACTTAGAGAAAAAGAAGAACAACTGCAATGCCTTTTGAATTAAATATTCAAACTGAATTTAAATTAGCAAAGTAAAGTTTGTAGAACCTTTCAATCATTGGTTATTTTTTAGTGCCTCATAAAATCTATACTGAAGATGAATCTATATTTATGTGGCCTTAATAAGTACACACATTTTCAAAATATATTTTTTTGAATTTGATTATATTTTATATTCCCCAAAAAAAGTATCATAATTAAAGAACACATTTTTGTGGCAGTGCCCTGAAGCAATCTTATTAACATTGAGAGCGGCACGATCGTATGAAATCGGTGCCGGATCGAAACGCCTACGTCACCAGTATAGAGTATATATCGCCTCCGCTGTGAGTTGCCGGAATTCTGTCCAGAAAGAGACCGAGAGAGATCAATCGAAAGAGACAGGGCTAGGTCACAATTGATTTCGAAGATTTTTAGTTTTTGTTGCGTTTATGGCATATTTTTATGGCACTTTTTGGGTTTCTTTTGAATTTCTGTTGTTTTCCACTTGGGATAACATTCACTTTTTGTGTGTTTGGCACTTTCTTTCTAATCGAAAGTTTTGTATTTAACTGCGTGGCGGCTGTGTGTGTGGGAGAAGTTGGAAAAGGGGCCTATGTTTTGGGGAGGGGGAAATGCGTTGGCCGCTGCCAAAAAAAAAAACAAAAAAAAAATACACAAGCCACTAGTTTCGGTTACTTTTCAAATTAAAAGACAGAGAGAGGGAGAAACATTGCCAGACACCTGTTTATGGTCTTGTCTTTTGTTTAAAAATTGCATCCAAGGGGGCTGTAGAGAGGGGCAAAGAGTTGCCTCAAATTCAACGTAGGTGGCTCTCGCTCGTGGCCCCAAATTGTTGCACTTTGCTTGTCTTGTCTCGTGGCCAAAACAACAACAAACAATGCGCCCTGATAAAAATCTACCAAATTTGCCTATTCCGCCAGGCCCGCGAGATGTAGAAAGTTCGGACCAACAGCAGCACACTGCACCGAATAGTTCATAAAAACCTAAAACAATTTTGATAAACAAATCGAAGAGAATTTACAGTGAATACAACCCAAAGAATAACCTATGATTTGCTATAAAAATGTTTTGAAAATCCAAGATAAACCTCTTTGTAAAAACTTTTGCTTAAATATAGTTTTAAAATATAAAAAAAATGTATTCTAAAAATCAAAATTACACCTTAATTTCAATTAGTTCACAGCATCGAGATCGAGAGCGTGTACTTCAGCGCCTTGCACAATATTCCCCTTACGGTTTCGTTCTCCCTTTTTGAATGTAAAATTAAAAACAAATAAATAGCAACAACAAACGACTGGTAAAATAAACAATGGGAAAAATGGGAAAATCCGAAAAACAGAACCTACAGGTGGTGGGAGGGAGGGGTCAACGCACAGGTTATCGGTGGTTCGGGCCATAAAAATGGAAAGAAACCGTTTCATTTTCCCTGACTTTTTCGCAAAAGGCGTAAACACAATGCCCCCGAGGACCGGTCAGCGGGGAGGAGAGGCCATTCGGAGTGAGGCTAGACACTTGTGCGCACTAAACGATTGGGTTTTAAAGGTGTTAAAAACTACCTGTACGATGCGGAGATACAAACGGTTGAGACCACGTCCGCATCCGCATCGGAGTCCCGACTCCCGAGTCCCAGGCGAGAGACGAGGGCATGAAATCGCTGCGCCGAGATGGAAAAATGCCATGAAATGGGCTTTCGTCAAATTAGCGTGGCAGCGTTAACGATGGATGGACGATGAGGCCGAGAGGTTGCTGCAGGCAAATGTATCTAACAGATGCATCTGTGCACCGGCCTCCTCTCGCTCTGTGGGATATTTCGCACTTTGGGTTCTTTCTTTCATTTTTTTTTGTTTCCTCCAGAGCCATTCTAGCAGTTCGTTTGCCTTCCTGGACCGCATTTAGTACCTGCTGAGGCTGTATGCTGCCTTGATTTATATATTTTTACTGCAAAACTGCATTCAGTTTTTATCTGTATCTGCATTTGCATGACACACAAGCCCTGCTGCTCTCTGTTATCTAACTCGAAGAATGCCCGGGCTCTGACTTTGGCACTTGATCTAGACACATGCATACCTCTGGCCGAGCTGCTGCGTCTGCGTCTCGGCGGCCGAAGAGGCCTCATAAATTCCCTCGTCGTTTAGTTTTTACGATTGTCGGCTGGCTTTGTTTGGCCGGGGCACACACAGATACAGCCAAAGGAGAGAAACACGAACTCACAGATACATGCCGCCGCGGCTTGTATCTTTCGACGTTGGCCTATCTAAATACATGCTGAAGAGTTGAAGTGCCAGGGACCCCAGAAAGAAACGGCAGCGGCAGCGACAACAGCCTCCTGCTAAGATCTCTGCGCCTGCGTACTGTACTCGGAACCCAGACCAAGACCAAAGACCAAGACCAAGTCAAACCAAAACCAAGTCTGCTACCAAAAACTGGTCCCTGGCCACTGCCAAAGTTTGCGTGCTTTGCTGAAATTTTAAGCGCTGCGATGTGGACCCCAAAATAAAAATGGAGAGAACATTCAGGTAGCCCTCTGAGCCCCCAGGGGCAAACGTTTAATATTTTCGGCCAGTGTCCAGGAATTGGCATGAATGAGAGGAAAATTTAGCCAGAAACAAAAACAAAAAATCAAAAATAAATTTATTCAAAAAGGCATGCAACTATTTTAACGGTCTTTGAGTTCTTCCATTCAGATCTCATGTTTGTGGCGAATGAATCCAGGAAATGCCTGTAAATCACCCATTAAAACAGGACATCTTAAGATTGTTTAAGAAATGTTCTCATTTCTAATTTGTTGTTCACCAACTTGTCACGTTTTATGCTGTAGAGTCGCAGCATTTGTGTGAAAACCCAAAAGTGGCTCCCTGGTGCTAGGGCTGAGCACCCTGGGCTCGAAGGGAAATGGTCTGGTAAAATCTTAATGGGTTTTTACACACGAAATTCGATACAGAGCATCGACCTGATTTACAAGCTGAGGGTGGGCCACCCAAAGATCTCGATCATATCTCAATCTGATCTAAATCTAGCTTTGGGTTATTGAAAATCTTCCACTTAATCATTCCCTGGCCCGCATAGCACATCGGCCCACGATAATGTCAGAGCCCGATGGTTGCTTTTAATTATGACACATTTAAGAAAGCCACAAATTTACGTCTCGAAATTGCTGCCGAGTCATAAGTTGGAGGCCACAAAAACTCAACTGAACTCAACTCCAAAGGAAAAGGCCGACGAGACAGGGATAGAGAAAGGGTAGTCAGACTTGACGAAAGTACTTTCATTTTCACGCTCATAAAATGGGACTCGCATAAAACTCCAAGAAATGTTGTCATAAAAACACCAAATCAGAAAACGTACCGAGAGGGCCAAGTTAAGCGGCTTAAATGACATTTAAATCAACCATAAAGCGGGCAGGCAGAGGGGGGGAGGAGGAGGTGGTTAATGTGGGACAGAATTCGGACATCCAAAAAGACAACCACTGACTATGGAAAGGTAAACACACCGAGGCACCCGGACACTCGAGACTGAAGAGATCCCTTTCACTGGTCTCAAGTTGGGACAGGAAGTTCGCACTTTGGCAAAGATCGAAGAAGAACCCCGAAATGGGGAATGGAAACCCCGGGGAGAGCCATTCCAGCACACGTCTGTCTCTCCCCGTGATTACTCTTTAATCTCGTTATAATGAGGCAGGAAAATTGCTTGGCGGATGTGCCGAGCGTGCCCCGAAACGGGAATGGTATTGCAATAGGGATGGGGACTCGGCTCTCTGACTGGGATTGGGATCTTAACTGAGCTGAGCGCTGCGATGAGCTGTGGTTGACATCCTGGATGCCAATGGCCAGCTGGAGTGTTGCAGCAGCGATTGAATTACCAGGGAGGAGCTCCTTAAAACCAGACAAGAAACACACAATGGAAGAGGGAGACCTGTATGTATGTGTGTATAACCGAAATAAAGAAAAAAAAACCCTGAGATACAACCGGCAGACAAATACACTTGTTTCCCCACATTTGTTGCCCCGTTTTCTTTCGGAAATATGATGCCGCCAAGGCGCAGGTCATAAATAAACCAAAGACACGAATGAGGCACCGATTGCTGGGAAGGCTGGAGCCCCAGGAGGGGGTTCCGGAGGGCAGGAAAGTGTTGTAAGATAAGGTTAGATAAGCGCCGGCGTGTATGTATGAATATACCTGCAGTGGCGACCAAGGGTATACTTCCTACTTCTTTCAAGGGTTTCCAAAAAAAAAAGTTGTCTCTTTTTCGGGTCTGTGAAGAATGAAGTTTGATATGAGAAGACTGAATGAATGTTGTGTTTCTTGGTTGTATACATAATTCTGGGAAGAATTGGTTGGACCATGTGAAACCCTATTTCTTTAGCATTTAACCTAATACGAGATACATTTTAAATTGAAAAAACAAATGGATCGAAGCCTACTTTAAATTTTATAGCCTCAGTTGGGTGTTAGTATCTCAGCTCACCTGAATTTAGATGCATGCCCGGTAGAACCACCGACGACTCCGATTTGAAACCTCCTCCGTTTAGTTCGCTGCTGCTTTGTGGCTTCTCTGCACCCACATCCAAGGTGGTGGATCCATCCAGATCGACAAGTGTATTGCCTTTGAAGAGTCCAGCGCTGCGGTACTCCTTGGCGAATGGCGTGGCAGCCCGAGTGCCTATCGCCCCACAGGAGAGCACCAGGACGAGCCAGGACGACATGGCTGACAGTTCTGCTCCTCCACGGCGCATTGCTACAGGCTCACTCGCACATAGGCGAAACCTATAGATATTGATAGATATTTTTTATTTAATTTGAATGGCACAGCGCGTGACAATTTCAATTAACACCACTCAGCGTTGTGGCGACGAGTGCGAAAAAAATGTGTAACTTTTGATCATTAAATTAGTTAAAGTCAACCGACTTGACTTTGATGGGGGAACCGTAAATTCAATTTTCAGTCGGCTTTTGCTCTTTTTTTTCGCGCTCGTCATTTATTTAGTTATTTATTTACTTTTTTCCAGCCAGTTAGGGAAATTATGTGTGTCAGCAATTAGTGGAGACGGACGACCGACCGATGACGCCGACGGTCCAAGTAACTCGCTGAAGTGTGTCAGACGATTTTCGGCACTGCAAAGATAATGGGGCATAAAGATTGGGATTAGTGCGGTGCGAAGCAGGAGTTCACATATGCATGCAAATCACTTTCTTAAGCGTTTCAGGGGATGGAGGTAGGGGGAACAATTGCAAAAGCAATAAAACTGATTGGAAATTGCCAGATACCGATACCACCCCAGGCAGGTTTTAAGCTTTCAATGGTAAAGATTTCTTTTAGAATCATTAAGGTCTGTGAAATTTAAATAAATAATTCCTATTTTTATAAAAAAATATAGCAAAAGGAAGTAAAATTGCAGAAATTGTCCCCTAAAATAGACTAATTCAAAAAGAAATGGTGTTTGTTATTGTTATTTATTTTAATTTGGTTTTTATTTGTATAAAACTCATTCAATTGTTTTTCTATTTGTATAGCTTTGTTTATTTATAGGTATTTTAACAAATTTTGACTAAAATTGAGTCAAATAACCTATTGTTTAAAATTGGCATATCGAAACTGTAGAATTTAAATGGCTTTTAACTCGTTATTTTATGGCAACAACAAATGTGTGTGTGTGTGAAACACATGTGCATTTGTCACTACTCCTCCGCCTATAAACATAGTTCCCAATCATCATTATTCCACACTCGCATTTATAACGGAAACTGGCCAGCAGCATACACATTGCCAACAGCTGTTATTTGTTGTTATTAACTGCCTGCCTGTTGGTAAATACGCAAGCGCAGCGACATTTCTATCAATCAAAAAAAAATCCGCGTTCATTTCCATAGCAATTTCCCGTAATATGCTGCGCATGCCCAGGATATAATGTTGAACGAGCCCACGCGAATTCCCGCGGTGGGAATTAGGGGAATCAAAAGAAATCCCACAATAAAGCCAAGGAATGCCTCGCCCACGCCTCTGAATGTGTGTGTGTGTGTCTGTGAGGGAAAGGGAGGGAGGAATGATGCACCCTTAGCGCCGCTCATAAATGTCAATGAAAATGCTGCCGTTATTCCTTGTTTTTATTTTTTTCCCGTTTGTTGTTTTTGTTGAAAGGACAGAAAAATGACATGTGGACTCGGTGTCCCTTTCTTCTTCGTTTGGGGAAGACTTTGCACTCAAAGAAACACCATTTTAATTTAAATTATTTTAAATTTTCATTGATTCCTTGTCTTTTTTTCACTGTGCACTCAGAAGATATTTTTAATTTGGCTTAAACAATAAAAAAACAGCGACAAAGACCAGCCAAAAAATAAAAAATTTGCATATGTCAGTGTAACAAAACCAAATTGATGGATGGAAGAAACTCAAAATCACAGTCGCGGGCTTAAGCCGCCGTAAGCTTTTGAACGAAACGAGTTTTAACAAAATATTTTTGCATTGCACAAACAGCAAAGCCATCATAAAAACAAACACACACACACACATACACATGGGCAAATTAAGAGCCATACAATTAATATCCAAAGCAGGACAAACAAACAGCAAGTGCACTGCTATTTTTTGTCTGTTTTTGTTTGCTTATTCTTTGGGGGCACCACGAACGAAATTGAAAATTTTTAGTTGTTAGGGATGCTGCGTACCTTTTTTTAAGGATTCTTTTTTGTTTTGGTCACTTGTTTATTGTTTGTTTATTGTTAGTATTCTTTATTGGCACTTTGGCGGGCGTCAGCTGCGCGAACTAACGGTACTTGCGAAACGAGTGCGCAGCAGACTCAAAAATATGGCCGGTTGATCGATTCTTGAACGCACAATGTTTACACTTCATTTATATATGATTTTCAAGATATATCATCCATATTCAGATTGCATTTTATACACAGTTTCGATCTTAATACTCCCGTGCGATCACATTTGCCAATTCACTTGTTTTTCCACACGTTCTTTTAGTTGAAACAACACCGAAAAGCAGAGATTCGAATCTTTACGGAATGTTTCGGCTTGTGTGTCAGACCGTCAAAACTTTGCGAATTACACACACGGCGCACGAGTATCTTTGAAAATCGAACTTGCTGCGACTGATCTTTGTAAGCAACTGACCGGTTTTATTTTTAAATTATCAGCGATTGTTTGTGTTGTTTTCGTTTTTAGTGTGCTTGTCTTGTTTTGTTTCAATTATCCTTCAGCCTCAGCTTTCTTTTCGCGGCATTTCTGGCCACACTGCCACTCGATTAATATCTCAATTGGATTCCATGCCAATTTTATTTTACTGATTGGGAATTTATGCCCACGTTTTTTACCAATTGGGAGTTTATGTCCACTCTCAATTATCGATTGGAAATTCATTGGATTCGAAATCAGCGCGTGTAAAATTTCCGATTATAAGTAAAATAAATGTAGAAACCCGTATAAGATATTGTATAAGTCTGGCAGCGCTGCTTAAACTGCTTTTTTCAATTTGGGCTCCTTGTTACCGACGAACAAATAAATGTTTATAAATTTAAATACTGCTTGGTTAAGGGGCGGAGCTTATTCTATGTCCTGCTTGCCACCCTTAAGGACACTCTGTCCGGAAGTGAAGATAAGGGTTACTTTCTCATGGCTTTGGCCAATCAGGTGCGTTTCCCACCCGGCTGCAGGTGTGACGGAGGAAGGGGCATTTTTTTTGTATTATTATTAAGCAGCATTTTGGGCACAACCGTCAGGATAAGCGTCGCTTGACCAGCGGAAGTGGATATAGCTCTACTCTGGGTCTTCAGTCGCTCGCCGATTACCAAAGTGATTAGTTTGGCCAGCTCCGCGGCAGCTTCTTTTCCAAATGCAACGTCAAAAGGTGGAAGTCAGTGGGCCTAACGATGAGCCTGTCAAGCGACGTGATAACGTGAACCCGGAATCGAATTCTACAAATTTAACTATAACTATACCGCAAAGACCCTCGTCGCCGCGGCAATTTTTCGAAAGACTTTATGGACACTTGGAGACGCGCAGCCCGGAGAGCGGTGACATCGACGTTGGAACGCATAACCATAAGCCGCCGCCTTGCGAAACGCCTTATCACAGCGACGGCGGCAGCGTCTCCTCGCCGGACATCTCCATTAGCGATGAACGCACCTCACTAGCCGGCTTTTCCGCCTACGACTTTTATGGTCCTGCCAAGGATTACCTCCCGCCACAGCCACACCAGCAGCAGCATCAACAGCAGCAGCTCCATCAGCAGAAGCTCAGCTATGTGAGTCCGCCGCCGGTGATTAGTGGGGGAATAGCTAATCCTGTCCTGCCGCCTGGATTTCCCGCCGGGTTTCCAAGTGATCCGCACTTCAGCGCTGGATTTTCCGCTTTCTGTGAGTGCAACAAAGTTTAATGTTACAGTGTAAATTTCTAAGAAAAACTTAAATAACATTTCTAAATAATTTAAATGAATTCTTAAGAATTGGTTTATATAAATAGCAATATCTTGGTAAAATTGCGGAGCTATAATTTGGTATTCTATGTTTCTTATTCATTATTACATTATTTTAAGATATTCCCCTTATAAAAACTAACTTTCCTTGGAATACTCAACTCTTAAATCTTTATTTTGAGGTTTTTTGTTCTTAGACACTAAGTACAAGAGTAAATTTGAGCTACTGCAAATTTGGTCCTAACTATAGATATTAAGATATATAGGGAGAGAAAGATATTTGTACTACTTTGAGGGTGGTGTCGTTGGCTTCCCCGCGGCGGCCTTCTCTGCAGCTGCTTTCTCCTCCCGCTGCCGCGCCATCTGACGAAGCTCCAGGCTGAGGAACATCTTCAGATTCGGGTCTGTGATCTTGCTTAGGACGAGTTCTCGAGCGGCTTCATCATTATCACCCAGTAGCTTGGCCAGAGTCTGGGCATAGTCCAGCCAAACACAATTGGCGCATCCAGACATGCAGCAAGTGGTGGGCTCTGGGGGTAGCTATTAAAGGATAAGAAAGAAAGGTTTGGATTAATGGCTAGTTTCAGAGAGAAATTTTAAATTCTTCAAATAGATATTTTTATAGCAGATTTTATGTTAATTTCAGACAATTTATGATTGCTAAACCTTTTTCTTTAAAGCCATTTACAATTTCTATTAAAAGAGCAGATAGATTAAACTTTACAAATTAATTTGAGGCTCTCCATAAATAGGGAATGTTTAGATACATTTTTTTTAAATTAAAGGAGTTAAGAACAAATTATAAACTTAGCGGAAAATTGTTTAAGACTGGCAAGAATTAAGTATAATTACTATCCATTTATATACATTTAACCTTCGCCAAAACGATCACAAACTCACCTCAATATCCTCGATGGACTTCTTTGCCTTTGGGGTATTATCTTTGGCGGTGATTGTCTCCCTGCTCGATTTGTTGTCCATATTTCCCGTGCCATTGGTAGAAGCTGTGTCCTTGCCGGCGGCGGTGTCTTGGGAGCTGCTCCTAGCCAACTGGCGGGCCAGGGAACCAATGGCCCAACGCCCTGCTCCGCGTCTCAGGAGCAGACAGCGCGGGCAGCTGAAGCCGAGGGGAGCCAACATCTCGCACCCAATCTCCCCGAGAGAGAGAAAGTACAAAAAGTCAGGACTGAAAAAGCCAAGAGGAAGTGATGAACATTTCACACGCCTGCGCAGGTGCGGCCCAGCCAGATGAACTTAGTTCCGCAGGAACTGCAAAAAATCGGATACAGAAAAAAGGCTGATTAAGTGCTATTGAATATCATTGCATGGGCAAGGATTATGTAAAGTCAGTCAAGAAAAAATATATAAACATTAACGAAGCTTGGCTAGCTGCCAAGGAGGGGAAACAATGCCACACACAATGAGCCTCGGTGAAAAAAGAAATTAGCCAAGGAAAAAAATGAATGCCAAGAAAAAAATTAAAACGCATTGAGCCATGAAAGTTTTCGTTTACTTGCGGCTTTTTCGTTTGCGGCTGATGAGCTTGCCCAGGTGTGGTGGCAAGGTGAGAGGTGAGAGGCAACAGCAAATAATTGAAATGGAATATGGCTAATGAAAAAGCGATCATAAATGAGAGTATGCTTGGATGAATATTATCAGGATGAAACTAACTGATAAACAAGGTTTAAGTGGGTTTTTACTTTAGAGAATAAATATTTGTAAATATCATTGATCATCATACTAAAATTATAAGAACTTATACAACCTTTAAGATATTATAAAGTGCAGACAACTTTAAAAAAGGAAATATAATACATTAGCTTTCCTTTTATTACCAAAAATTAAAAAAAATAAACACCTGATTATAATTCCCCATTTACAACTGGACATAAAGCCCCCTAGTTTGTAAAACTCACAAATCTTACAAAAAAATCATACATAAGCGACGGAAAAAATAACATTGTAATTGAGCTGGACAGGAAACCTAAAAAAACACACACATAAAACCAGAAAGTGTAGAGGGTTAAGCGTGGAACAGATAAGGGAAGACTCATAGCAACCTCAAGCAAACTGTCCAAAGGACACTGGGCTATCGAATTTCACACGTGATTTAAAAAATATATATGGTATTTAGGAAGAAAGAGGGAAAGCGAAAAACTTGTCACAGGAAGAAAGGACGAAAGAGGGAGAACTTAAGCCCAAGCTGTGAGTTAGTCAGGCAAGGGGTAATCAAGCAAAAACTAGGATTACCACGCCCGCAAACCCACTGAAAAAACCTCTACCACCCATTCCCTCCATAAACAACTTGTCAGCTTCGCCTTGTTACATCAATTAGAGACTCTAAACCGCAATCGGGGTGGGTGGATGTAAGTGGGTGTCAGGTGGTTCCGTGTTGATTGAGGAGGCAGAGGTAGTGGGGCATAATGTGCGCTCGGCTGAGCTTCATCGCCGCGGCGACACTCTGCGAATGCAAACAAACAGAGACAACGGAACGGAAAATGCGAGGATGATGATGAGAATTCCGACGAGGACGTTGAATGGCCAGCTGTTTGCATTGTTACAAGTTTCCCGGATCAGCATAGATTGTCGAAATAAATAATACAAAAAAAAATAAGCGGGAATTTGCTTGGGCCACGTTCAAAATGCATCTCTAATGTGCACCACAAACGCGAGCCTTGAATCGGATAAGGTGGGTGGATGGATGGTCAGGGGAGGAGGAGGAGGAGGACACATAGCAGAGCGATTAATTATTTGTTTAACTGGCCAAACACGCAACCAACCACAAGCACAAGCGGAATCGTTTAGCCCCGAACATAACTTGATGGTTTGTTAATGTAAGATTAATTTCGCTCTAACATCTCCATTATGTTGGGAATGAATAAAGCAAACTATAGTGGTTACAATGGATGAGTTTGAGGGGTGTTCTTGTTATTATTTCACTTTGAAAAGATAAACGAGCGATATGTTATACGAAATTAATTATGAATAAGCATGAATTTAAGCGATAAAAAAAGGTTTAAGCTGCATGCAGAGCATTTTTATACTGATTATAAAGTTTAAATTGATATCAGGACATATTTAATCCTTTTTATTGTGGTTTAAGCCCACAGTTGGCAATAAATATGTAATATTTAAATGATTAAATTTATAAATTATTATTTATCATTTAAATTTATATTTCTTTTTGCATTTCAGTGGCTCGCAGACGTCGCAAGGAGGGCAGACAACGCCGCCAAAGGACTACTTTCAGCACAGAACAGACTTTGCGTCTCGAAGTGGAGTTCCATAGAAACGAGTACATCTCCAGGAGCCGGCGCTTTGAGCTGGCCGAGACACTGCACCTGACCGAGACACAGATCAAGATATGGTTCCAGAATCGTCGGGCCAAGGATAAGCGTATAGAAAAAGCTCAAATCGATCAGCATTACAGGTGAGGGTTTGAATATTAATTTTGAGGAACCAAAGGTGTTTGTAAATTTCTAAATAGCTTAATTTTAAATAAGTTTTTAATTAAATTAAAGTATTTTTTCGAAGCTAAGAAGATCATAAATCTCAAAATCTTTTTATTGTATTTTTTAATTAAAAAAAAACCTTTGATTTAAAAAAACATCATAAAGGTGCATAACACTTAAATAAGGTTTTTAATTCTTGTGAGGTTTTTGGGAAATATTTTTAACCCTATTCTGTATGAGAATGACTTAAAAAGTCAACATTTGTTTGTTATTTTAGGTTTAAAGTTCCCTATACTTTTAAACTATTTTAAAACAATTTAAAAATGTCCTAATTAGACCAAATATAGATACTTGCATTTCCTTTTATAAACCCCTCATAAATGCCAAAAATATAGTTAAACCCAATAGAAGACCTTTATAGCCCTCAAATACTACGCCTTTGATGGATAACTCGTGAAGAGTCTTTTGTTTTTTAATTGATATTTGGGATATTTGTATATTTTTGAAACGGAAGTTATTCAGGGAAATGTCGCACGTTTAATTGATGGCCCCACATAAAATTAACACGAAATTAATTTTACGACACTAACGCGCACACAAACCCAATTAGACGATCCCTCCCCACAAGGGATGTCCTTTTTGCCAGGAGCTGGTCATTTGATGTAATCAATTTTTCAGAAACTTTGTCGTGGCCAATGGTTTTATGAGCTCTATAATGGGTCAACCCAGCACGGCCATGCCCTCGCCGAGCGTTGGAGTGGGCGTGGGCCTGGGATACTACCCAGCGGCAGCGACGCCGGCTGCGCTGCCCAAGGATAGCACGCAGGATGCCAGTTTCATCGACATCGATGACCAGTACGAGCGGCAGCAGCAACAACAACTGCAACTGCAGCAGCAGCGACAGCAAATGCAGCAGCAGCGAAGCCGAGCAACGCCAACGGTTATCAACACATGCTAGCATTATCTACAAGTATTAACTAATTACTTTTAATTGAGCTTTAAACTGTTTAGGCTAAGCAATTAATTTATAATTAAATAAATAGAACAGTATATATGGTTTATCACTATACTCACGGTATTCATCCAGAAACTCACTTAATCTCAGCACGGGTTTGGCATCTTTAGATGTAGCGGAACAGCACAAAATTTGTGTTTATATAAGAAAGAAGAGAAAAGACAAGAACTTTGTTAAAACTAAAAAACACAAACAATAATGCAGCCCTGGTAGGCAAACAGCTGTTGCTGCTGTTACAGACAAACAAGTTATCGATTGGCATAAAGAACCAGGGCAGCTGGAAAATTAATAGAGATAGTTGATGTAAAAAAGGGGCGCGCACAAATAATATTTTAAATTGTTAAAGCAATAAAATAAACATTACCTAATTCGGGTGGAAACTTTTAACAATAAAAACCTTTTTCCAATATTTTCTTTTATTGCTTTTTAAGATAATTTCTTCTTTAAATAGTATAAATTTGATATTTTAGTTTCATAGTTTGAATATGAAATTTTTTCTTTAATATATTATTCAAAGAAATTAAATAAATATTCAAAAAGCAAACAATACATATACAAAATATATTAATTAATTAAATATATTAAAATGAATATATAATTCTGTTTTTAGTACTGTTCGCGGCCATTAAAAGCAAAAATAAATAATAATTTTATTACGACACAAGAATTTATTTAATATTTATTTTTCTATTAAAAAAGGGCGTTCAAGTCAAGTAAATATCTAAAACATTGAAGTATATTCGCACTGCACCATATAGATCACATGCAAAAGGATAACCGAGCAGCCATCAAAGACCAAGCTCCGGTTCATGCGATAAGTGCCAAAGATGTGGACATAGGAGTGTTGCTCTGCCAGTTGCAAAGAGAACCATTCCATCTGGGGACGAAAAGGGTATAAGACTTTCACCTCAAACCTATATATATATATCTCCAAAACTTACCCTGCGCTCCACCTGCCTATTACCGCGACTATACAGCCCCCTAATCAAGGCCTTGGTGTCCTCCAGCAAAGAGTCAATGGTGTGCGTCAGCGAGTTCATCATTAAAGAGAACATTAGCGGCTGTATGCAGGTGACAAACACCATTTGCAGGTACTCCAGCTCGGATTCGATGGCGCTGTGGCCCAGACAGACGCGGACGAGCATATATCCAACCCGTATGCCGCTCCAAACGTTGCGCATCAAATAACACAGCAAGACGAACCTAAAAACCAAGCACACCTCATCCGTCATATCAATTAGGCACTGGAACATGTCCTGCAGCTGGCGTAGATGAGTCAACCGATTTGGCAGAGGTTCCGGATCCAAAATCAGCATCTTTAGACCCGCCTCCAGTCGCCACCAGTTGCGGGAAATCTCTAGCATGAGGCCAAAGGCCAAGGAGTTCATTGCAAAGATCATACACTCGGATAGGAAGCAATTGCAAGGATTGTGGTTTCCTCGCCGAAATCTATTCACATTCAAATACGCATGGACGGCGAGCCGAAGGACGAGCAGAGCGGTCAGGACAATCAGGAGGAGATTTAGGAAACGCTTTCTGCTTCTGGGAACCCTGTAGTTACGAGATTTGCCAAGCTCCTCCATCCCCTTTAGCTTCGTAATCATATTCCTTATGCGATCCTGTCGTCGATGGGCACATCCCATGCAGCTGATGAGCGACAGGAACACCAAGCCGAAATATGTGATGGCGGCCAGTCGGACTAGTGGTGATTCCTCAAAGGAGTCGGCACTAAAATGCCAAAAGTCCATCAGGAACTTAATGGTTAGGACCATCACCAGGATATTATGTACGATTCGGTAGCAGAACAGAAAGCTGGACTGGCGAATTCTTCCCGAGGAGAAGTAGAATGTGGTGAGACCGTTTAAATTGCAAAACCAAAGGAATCCCAGCTGGAGGACACGCCTGGGCGAGTCCATGATCCTGTCGGGTGTTCCTTTAAAAAGCAACTGAGCAGCCACGGCCAGGAACTGATTTTCTCGACATCAACTTTAATCAATTTGAGTACCGGCGCTGCTCTGGGATTGTTTAAAGTATAATTAAAGTCTTGTTTATTGATTTTTTTGCGGATGTAATTGTGTAACTGTAAAAGGATTGCAATTCTAAGCTAGTTTTACAGGGTTTATTTTTATGACTGGGTTGGGATTTAATAATTAATAATAATATTTCAATAATATTTTTTACGTCTAAAAATTGTGTTAAAGAATACAAAATAAAATACAATAATTAGAAATTAACATGGATCATAAGGAGAAAGGTAATCTAATGCGATTTGAGAAAGGTAAACAGCCTGTAGGCCAGCTGCATGATCTGTAAATCAGAGAGTTATGAATTTATATATATTCAATATATTATATTTCCTTTTGAGACTCACATCGGTAAAGTGCACCATATTAACCTCGATTAGACCAAAGGCTCCCAGTTTTTTGGTTCTCTGAGCATACTGCATCCAAAGAAGGAAGAACTTCCTGTACCTTTGGCTGCCCAAATACCATTCCTGGCGACTGAGAGCCAGCTCCAGCCTCTCCGACTGTAAAGAACTTCCTCAGTTTATATCTATTTTAAACCCAACTAAGACTCACCGCCTCTTCCAGCTGTGCGCCGCGCAAACAAATCTCAAAGGTGAAGAGCACCAGGACCATGGTGGGCAGGATGTACTGGGCTATAATCAGCACATCCGATGTTTCCGACAGCATGAAGAGATAGAAGCAGAGGGAGCCAGCGCCCACAAAGTTACTCACCAAAAAGGCGACCTTAAAGATTTCATTATATCTGCAAAAAGTTTATATAAAATATTTTATTTAGAAACTTTAACCAGCTCTCTGACCTAGTACACAATCCATTGAGGAGCTGCTGCCTTTGCACTAACATCCTTAGATCCGCGAAGAAAGCCGCCTCGTTGCTCAAACTTTGGCGGGGATCGAGGTCTGTAAACTGCCGGGCAAGATAGTTGAGATGCATAAGCAGTTGGCCCTGCATCACATTGAAAAGGTTATCGAAGGTAATGAAGAAGGATACCCCGCAGATGGTGCAGGACACGTCGATCAACCAGACTAGAAAATAAAATCGCGGATCCTTTCGCAGACCCCATGGCAGCCAGCCGGCCAAAAGTTGCTCGTGCTGAGCCACCGGAACTCCTTTACCCTCATGAGCCAGTAGAAAGAAAGCCACGGGCATCAGACAGAAAATCGGGCCACCTACATGGGCATAGATCCGAACGAAGCGATAGCGTTGCCAAAAGTTGCGGTATGTCTGATCCATCTGCATGTCCAACTGATTGACCAAGTCGCGCGGACACTCCCGATCCAAGTCATTAACAAACTCCACGATTGCTCGGCGCTTCAGGTAGAGCATCAGTCCGCGGATAGAAAAGTAAATGGTGATGCTGAATACGGGAGGATTCTGATTCGCTGGGTTGCCCAGCCACAAGTGTCCAATGATATCCCAGCAATTGCTACCGAAGAATACGACATTGAGGAAAGCCGATAACCAGAAGCCGCTCATGGAGGCGTTTATCAGGCTGTTGTCCTCCGGATGCCTTTGCCATTGAAAGTGCACCATATGCGACAGCTGCTGGAACCACTGAGGCCGCAGAAAGTCCTCCATTCGATAGGGTTTTATGACTTCCGTTGTCTTCATTGTCGTCGTGGCTAACTTAACTTGGTTTTCTTAGTGACTTCTGCTTGGTCGAAGGATTCTTATATATACGGGGAAGCTCTATAATTATGGACATAATTGTTGGCAGCTGGGATTTATAATTACTGGTTTCCTGATCGCTGTAATACGGGCTAATTTCTCTTTGTAGAATGATTTCGAAAATTTGCAATAATGATTAACTAAACATTAAATTATATATTTGTTAAGAATTTAATTTCAAAAATATTTATTAAAATATTTGTACTTTTAGAAGTCATAGTAAATTTAATTTTTTAAGCGTATTTTGGCTATTAATTAATACATTTTTCGTTTCACTGTATGTATGTCCGAAAATAACTTCTTCACTGAGTTCCCTGCTAGGGTATAAAAAATAACAAACCTTTGTAATATCTTTCGATTGGCAATCAACAAATTGATTTTAATTGTTTCATTAATTATAGGATTTGCACTGGAAACCCTAGGTGCTTGGAATCAAGTGTGGATTTAATTGCTGAGCGGTTAAGCCTGATATCCTGAGAATCCACTCTATCAAAGGACTTCCTACAGGAAGTTTTAAAATACATTTTTCAATAAAAAATATAAGCATTAATTTGGATTGTACTGGAAATATTCAAATATCATTGGAATACCCCTACTGAATTTCATAAGTGCGTGGGGCATGTACACTGCACAAAATTCAGAGTGGATTGATGTAACATTGATGTAAGTAATTATCTAAGCGGCTCTCTTGCTCTCACACACCCACACACTCACACTCTCGAAATCAAGGCCGCTCGTTGGGTTTTTTGTTGTTGTTTTTTGTAAGTGGGTCACAAGCAGCAGCAAACATAAACAAAACGGCAGAAAGAGCGAAAGATACGAAAATAGAGAGAGTGCAGGCCCTTAGGGGAAGGTGTACTTGTGTGCGTGCCAGCCAGAGAGCATGCGTGTTAAACGGAATTATCTACGCAGAAGTAAAGATACAGTACACTTCCGGTACGTTGAAAAACAGTAAATTAACAATTATTTGGATATACAAATAATAAATAATTAGCTAAGACCTTAATCCATTTAGTAATAGTTGGGAGAATCTTAAATTTAAACTAAAAAATATACTTTTAACATCACTCATTCTTTCATTCCCTTTAAATCCCTTATTATGGTGGGCTTACTGTACCTGTATCTGTGACCCCGGCCAAACAATTTTGGTCGTTAGATACAGATACACAGCTGTGCTCCCTGCGAGTGGTTTGTTTTCGTTCGTCTGTCGGAAAAATTCACATTTGTTATTTGGATTTTGTAATTCCGACCATCGGCAGGCAGCAGGTTGCTGTCAAATTGGAGAGGAAAACCCTGGAAAATATTTAAGAAAAATAGCAAGGAAACATTTAAAATAATACGACATTAGGCTAAAGTATCTTCGAAAGCAAAAAACAAGGAAAATTTAATCACAAATCAAAGGAAAAATAAACAAAAACACGAAGCATATATTTGATTTTCAATTTCGGAAAACAATTATAAATAGCGAGCTGTCATGTTGTGTTAACTATCAAAATAATAACAAATCTTAATTCCTGTAAATCTTTGAATAACTTGAGTACACAAAAACATAAATAAGTAACTACAGAGTGAGAAAATTAAAGTAAAAAGGCACAAAATCATAAGAAAAACTCTAAAAGTAATCAAACAAAATAATTCTTTATAAAAATAATAAACATCATAAATAAAAATACAATTATTAATTAATAAAAAAAGAAAAATATATAGACATACAATTGTGAAAAGTTCCCGCAAAAAGTGGTAAAAATAACCTGTTAAAAAGAAAAAACAAGTTATTCCTAGAAAAACAACACAGAAAAGTCAGTTAACGGATAGAGATTTTCCGATTCCTCATTAAATGCCCGTTTTTTAATTGAGTTGCTGCATGGGTAACAATCTGATAACGAGTGGAAAACCGAGTCAGCGCCGGGAGAGGAGATTCTTTGAGAGGCTGAGCTGCAGCTACGCTCAGGTGAGTTTTCCCGGGAAAATGCATTGCGGCAGTGGTGGAAAACTGCAGCTGGCTAACCTTGGCAACGAAGCTTACACTTGCCGGGGGAGGGAAACAGGTGGTCAGCGGGTTCGTCGAACTGTCAGTGGGTAGGATCTGGACCGCAGGTGAAAAGCGTTGCCATGGTTACTCCTACATATGTACCTCTCAAGCTCTCTGCCTTTCTAAAATTTCAAATAATTTCAAATTTTCTCTTCCGCAGAATCACAATAAAATAGATTTGCAGATGAATCCTTTGCTAGCTTTGGCCCGCTCGTTGGCTACAACTCCAACGATGCCGCCTCCAGTTACACCGGAAAAGCTAGATTCGGATAAGGAATCCTCACGGGCGCCCATCGAGCTATTGCCCAACGAGATGTGGCTGGAGATCATGTCCTATCTCTCCTACAACGATCTGCAGCAGCTTCGTATGGTGTCCTGGCATTGCCGAGAACTCGTCAGCCGGCGACGCTTCATGGAAAAGGGCAAGGTGATTGTGACGCAGCACAACCTGGAGGCGCTTCACAAGCACGTGAAGGGCGGTAACTCCTTCCTGAGCTTCGAAAGGATTGAGTTACGGAATTTGCGTCAATGCCGAAAACTGGAGAGCTTCCTCAAGCTGGTGGGTGCCGAGGTGAAGCACCTGCAGATTCGGCATGCACCTGTATTCCGAAATCTTGATGGCAAGATGCCGAATCTGAAGGTGCTGACAATTGCCACCACCAGTTCCATGGATGATCAGCAAATGCCAGCCATGGACGGCTTGAATATGAAGCAATTCAAACATCTGGTGGGCGTCGAGTGCGACGGAGTGAGCCTGGACTCATCGCTGAAGCTGCTGATGCTGCTCCAGCTGCGTCGCGCGGAGAACAAGGTGCATCTGCGGAGCCTGCAGTTCGAGTACCGCAGGAATAACGAGACAGCCCTGCTGGATGTGCTCCGAGATCATGCGGATACACTTCAGTCCGTGGACATCTTCTTCAGCTGCTCGCCTGGAATCGAGACGCACGAATGGTGCAAGGCCTTTGAGCCTATGGAGAATCTACGCACCCTCAAGCTCTCCGGCAACTGTCACCTGATGCTGCTCGATGCCGTCATCAGGGCTGTGCCGGAATCAGCACCGCTGCGTCAGCTTGACCTCACCGGAATGCTTTCCCTGACCAACGAACTGCTCCTCTACATAGCCGGCAAGTGGCCGCACACCCTAAAGGTGCTGGATCTCATGTTCTGCGTCCAGCTTAACTCCAGCTGCATCGAGGCGCTGCGTCAGCTGAGTGGCCAGCTGCAGGTTCTGACCATGGCCTATTGCCGGGAGCTAACAGGCGTAGGCTTGGTCCAGGGTCTGGCCCAGCACATGAACTATGCGTTGCAGGAGCTGCACCTGGAGGAGGTGTGCTTCATCGATGAGAATTCCATGTGCGAGTTGCTGGAGCGTCTGCCCAACCTGCGGCGTCTCAGCTTGGATAACTGCAGGCAGGCGGTGACGGATCTTACCATGTCTGCTATATGCAAGTAAGGATTACTGCCTGATTAATCAATATTTTTTATGAATCCTAATTATTGATTATTCTATTTTAGGTACCAAACGCGTCTGAGGAACCTTAACATTGATTACTGCGTGAAGATCACGGATCAGGGACTGATGGGCTTTGGCGCTACTCCTTATCCCATCAGTCGGTTGAAGGGTTTGCGGGAGTTGAACCTTCGAGGCTGTCGCAATCTCACAGATCGATCCTTGAAGCATGCTTTGAAGCTTCCCGAGCTTCGGGCTCTCTCCCTGGGCTATTGTTCACGATTCCAGCCAGCCGGTTTCGAGGCCATCACCCACAATTGCCCATCGCTGGAGGCCCTCTGCGTGTCCAGCTGCACGACAGTGAACGATGAAACAGTTCGGAATTTCGTGGTGAATTTGAAGCGCTTGAGGATCCTCAACTTGAGCAACTGCTCCAAGGTGACGCTGCAGTCGATTCATCACATACTGCGCCATGGTCACAATCTGGTGGAGCTGATTGCCTGCTCCATCGATGGATTGGACTCGGAGCAGGCTGAGAAGATTCTGGAGCGGCCGCAAATGAAGCAGGTGCTGCTATAGCAGGAGAGGTACATTCACTGACGGACTGGGACCAGACTCCGCCAAAACAACTGGGGGAGTTGGGATGACGACGACCAGTTCGACGATGACGTCGAGATTATTGATATTGTGGTTTAGACGTCCAACCTGTGGAATACGAGGCAGCCTAGCTAAGTCCATTGTATTTCGGGTGTATCCCCTTTTTAATAACTAACTAATTCGAAACCCAGTAAACTGTGAGATAAACTCTTGAGGTGAAAGCTTAGATTTACGTTTTTAACCTTTGCCCTTCGGTCGCTATTCTAAGATCCCAAAAAAAAGAACAGAAGCCAAATATCGCAGTACAAGTCCAAGTACAGTGTACATCCCACCCGAAATCTATTTGAATTATGATCCAAAAAGCACAACTCTGAGGCTATTTTATACTCAATCAAATAAGTATATAAAAACTTTCAACTAAGACTTCTGATTTTAGCTTTAACGAATCCATTAATACCAACAAGCCAACACATGAGCTTAAACTCTAGACTTACAATTTTAAGGACCATAAAAGACAGACCCCCTAAGCAGCATTTTTGAACGTAAGCGCTGGGAATTTAAAATCTATCAAAATAGCTTTAAAAATGATTACTTTTTGAAGCCTTTTTCTATGGATTTTTAATACCTAGCGAACTCACACATTTAATTCGGGGCTGACCAACGAACTTCATAAAGAATCTAAATGTCTACAAATATTTCTTTGAGTGTTGTCCAAGTCAATGTAATACAATATTAATCAGAGTGTCTAGCTTTTAATAGCAATTAGAAAAAAACGAAGAAGTGATTGCAAGAAAATGGTGGTTTCGAGATATGCGAAAAGAAAGAGGCTGTTAGCTTAAGTCAATGTTCAAATAATATAACAAAGCCATAATCTGATATAAATTTTAATCCTTAGAGAGCTAAGAGAAATTTTGAGAAAAGTTTTTAAATGTGAAATCAGTTGATATCGGTGCGTGGAAAGGATCTTCCGGATTATAACCTTTGGAATATATATATTCTTTTGAAGAACTTTATTTTAATAAACAAAATTTGAGGAACATTTATTAAATGTTGAATGTGTTATAAGCTAATCGAAAACAAAACTAAATAAACAATATTGCAATTCCCTTAAAAGGGAAAGTATTTATAAGATATACCATATATGTATATGTGTGCTATATAAAGATATTCTGCTTCTTTTGAAGAAACCTAAATAAACACAAAATATATTTAAAGGATTAAATAAGATAATTGAGTTTTATTTTTATAGAAATTAAAAATGGAATTTAATGGTTGTATTTAACATGTACTTAATGATTTAATCTTTTAACTCTACTGACCTATTCGCTTTTCATTTTCTTGGCGCTTTCAAACTTGAGCTTTCATCCATCACACCATGGCGTTGATTGATGGACTTTTCCTTGGTTTTTCCCGCCCGGAAAAAGCTTTGAAGCTGCAAGGTAAAAGCTTGGCTATTGCACGCCCTTTGACACCCAACTCAAGGCCGGGTCGGGTTATGCCCGATAACCAGATAGCCACCCATCCTTGTCACTTAGCATAGTGCTAAACGGAACGAAACAAATGAATGAAAATATGAATATTATTATGCCATAGTGAATGTCACTCGTCGACAGCGTGGGACTTGTCAGTGTCTTGAGTACCGAGACCCGAGACTAGAGACCCGATACCCGAGAACCGTCGAACCGCAAACAGAGGCACTCGCGAAACGCATTCGGCCAAGTTAGTAGCTATTGCCTGTTGTTTTTGTTGGCACCCAGTGGCTAATGTCCCGAGGCAACTGTGCTGCTCCATAGCCACTATGAGATATTGTTGCCAAAATACACACACGACAGCGTAAATAAGATGGCTATAAGGTGCGCGTGGGTTTCAATAGAAAAGTAAATAAGATTTTATAACAGAAGCGGGAAAACTTAATGATCCTTGGAATATTTTAAATGACATAAATATATAAGATTAAATTGAGAAATAAAGTTACATTAAATTTGAATAATTATTGAGGTATTTTCATTTTTAATTTTAATCATATTTCAGCAATATTTCATATGCAAATTTCACAAGTAAATAAATAATTATATATAAACAATGATAGCTGAGAATGCTAATTACTCTTGGCTTGTACTTATTTGAATTTAATTCTATTACAATAATGAGCCCCCAATAGTAATATTATCACGCATACGCAATGTTGTCTTTCCTCAAGTATTTTATTCAAACTTCTCATAAAATTCTTTCACGTCTCAGCATTTAATCAAAACTAGTTTTAACTTGCAGTGGAAATTTGTTTAAAAAAAATATATAATTAAAGCTTGTTTTGCTAATTAAAGTTAAGTAGTTTCCACATTTGCGTTGTATCCAAAAATTCGGATGTCTCCGCTTCCAATCAAGATAGATAATTGCCGCAGCACGTTCGCCGCATTACAGCCATGTCGCGTACCTTCTAATACAACACACACTCATGTGAGGGGGAAAACGCGACGCTTCGTCGCTGGCTTTCATTTCAGATACAAATCTGAATGAACTGTCGCCACGGCTTATCAGATAAGTTCGGAGCGCGCTGGAGTGCGGTTGCAGTTGCTCATTGCTCGATACTCGCGGGATATAGCTTCGATAGCTTTGATTTGGATTGAGACAGAGAGTCGCGCCCCCACGGAATTGGCGGTGCCGGGTAATTTGGTGCGTTTGCGTGCCAGTCGGGGAATTCGGTGTCCGCGAATCGAGAACCGAGATATCGAATCGAGAATCAAGAGTCTCTACCGCCACCTCCTCCTCCTCAGCGCCCCGTTTGTCTCCAATAAATTATTATAATTAGCATAGTTGAGGGGACACACAGCAGCCGAGTTAAGCGACACTGGAATTTAGCGCTGTTAGTGGAAATTTTGTGAAAACAAAAGGGGAAAAATCCCACAAAATCCCAGACACCGACATGTCCGTCGCCGAGGCAACAGCGGGCAATGTCAGCCAGATCCTGGGACCAACGCGAGATCCCCTAGGAATCGTGATACCTGTGACGGTGGTCTACTCGCTGATCTTTGTCAGCGGAGTGGTGGGCAACATCAGTACCTGCATTGTGATCAAGAAGAACCGCTCCATGCACACAGCCACCAACTATTATCTATTCTCGTTGGCCATCTCCGATTTCCTGCTTCTGCTCTCCGGCGTGCCCCAGGAGGTGGCCTTCATCTGGTCCAAATATCCGTATGTCTTTGGGGAATACGTCTGCATTGGCAGGGGACTGCTGGCCGAGACAGCTGCAAATGCCACAGTACTCACCATCACCGCCTTCACCGTGGAGCGATACATAGCAATTTGTCATCCATTTTTGGGTCAGGCCATGAGTAAACTCAGTCGGGCCACCAGGATCATTGTGCTGATTTGGTTGCTGGCCGTGATTACGGCCATTCCGCAGGCTGCCCAGTTCGGGATCTTCGCCGATGACGGTGTGGTCAAGTGCGGCATTGTTCGCATTATAGTGAAGCATTCGTTCCAGCTATCTACATTTATCTTCTTCCTGGCCCCGATGTCCATTATCCTTGTGCTGTACCTACTGATTGGCCTCCATCTGTACCGCTCCAGCCGGATTGAAGCTCCCGCCTCGGTGTCCCGCCGCCATCAGCTGAAGAGCGTGCCCAGCGACACGATCCTGTATCGCTATGCGGGCTCCAGCAGTGCCATGAATCTCAACGGATCCGGATCTGGAGGAGCAGTAGCGGTGGGTGGCTCGGGGGCGCAACTGAGCTCAGTGAGGGGTCGCCTCAATCACTATGGTACCCGGCGGGTGCTCAGGATGCTTGGTAATTATATAGCTAATCTTTGGTAATTTGGCAATGTACACTGCAAGAAATTGAGGAATTAATATGAGAGGTTAATATAAATAAATAAGAATTTAAGGGAAGTTTTTTTGTAAAAGAAAATAAGCTTCTTGATTTTTATATACCTTCAAGATTTAAAATAAATAGAAGAAAAATAGTAAAGTAAAAAACAGTATTACTAATTTTCTTCTATTTATTTTAAACCTTGAAAGCATATAAAAACAAGTAGCTTATATCCCCTATCTAAAAAAAATACCCATTAATTCGTATTTATTTATTCTGTTTAAGGGTAGATCTTTGCAGTAAAAATACTAAGCTATATCACTTTAGAATAATTAATACTTCATCTTCAAAATTTATAAATTAAGACCAAGATTGCATAAAAATATGTCAACTTTTCTAGGAAGCTAATAAGAAAATCTTTGAAAGTTATATTTTTTATTTCCCATAGAAATATATTTTTCTTTAGAATTTTTTGTTCAGAATTAAAAGGCAAGACTTTTGTTTATATTTCAGGCAAGCAATGATGCAAGTCATAAATATAAAAAACAATACGATACATTCTTATGAAGCCTAATTAAATATTATCCATTGGCAAAACCAGGCTGTCTTATTCTTAGAACAAATTTAATACAATATTTTCTTTATTTAATTAACTTCAAGAACCCCTTCTGGTATCCAAGTGTATCCTAACTGTTTGGCCATATGCCTCTAAGCACACTAATCAACCCGTCTGCGGCCAATTTATTGCGTTTGTCATTTTGGCATTTGCCATTTATGATGACAATTGCGATTACCGAAAAATATAATCGTTGTCTCTTTATCTCTGTGCTCTCGCTGCGTTTGGCCTGAACTCGAATTTGAACCCAATCATCATCATCATCCCCTTTTTGCAGTGGCCGTGGTGGTGTGCTTCTTCCTTTGCTGGGCCCCCTTCCATGCCCAGCGACTGATTGCCATCTATGCCCCAGCGCGTGGGGCCGACCTGAGGGACCAGCACGAGTTTGTCTACACGGTAATGACCTATATCTCCGGAGTACTCTATTACCTGTCCACCTGCATCAATCCGCTGCTTTACAACTTGATGAGCAACAAGTTCCGAGAGGCCTTCAAGGTAAGTTTTTACTTATAAATCATGGGAATTTATCTACCTTCCCATCTTAAATTTTTGTTTAAACAAATTACTTACTATTATTCTTTTCCAGGCCGTGCTATTTGGCAAGAAGGTCTCCAAGGGATCACTCAACTCCCGGAACAACATCGAGTCACGGCGCCTGCGCCGAGCCCTAACAAACTCCAGTCAGACGCAGCGCGTCTCCATCGATTCAGCAGAGCAGCCAAAGCAGACTCTGGTCCAGGCAAGGCATCCTCTTATGCCAGGGGATATACCATAAAAAACAACTTTTCCGATCCCCTCCAGAACCCTTTGAACGATCGCCTGGTGCTGGCCAAGCCGCAGGTGGCCTCGCAATATGCAATGATCAGCGCCCAGAATAATTGAAAAACGAACTTCCTGATGCTAATTCCAGGCCGGATTCTTACCAAAGCGTTTAGTATAAGCTGCCGGGTAATTAGAGGGTTAATCGTGAACTCCCTCTCTCTCTCTCTATCTCTCTTAAACATTAAGTTTTCATTCATGCAGCATCGGAAAACGAACCTGAATCGGGCAAATACATATATGTATATATATGTATGCCCGAACTAGTCTTTCAAGTATTCAGAATTATTTAGTGTAAGAATAGTCTCGGCCTTTAATTGCTGGGGAACGTACTCTTAAATATGTAAGAAGCCAGAGGAGGTTATAAAAGCTTTTTGTAAATTTTCCAAATGATACAATATAAATTAATCACTTAGTGAAACGCCCACCTTTTAGATATATAATATATCTTTATTAAAAAACAAACAACGATCGATTTAATTAATCTCAGACAAATATTCGAGACTTGAAAAAAATTGTCTATTATAAAATATTAAATTTAAAATAAATATGTTCCCAAAGCATGCAGTTTAAATACTATTTTTAATTAAGAGAAAGATGAAATAAGTAATTCTTTTGACCAAAAATATTCTATATAATTCATATATTTCTGTAGGAAAATGTAAGCCCCCTAATGATAAGCGATAAGCCTTAAGCGTTTATAAACAACTTGATTCAGTAACCAACTCAATTCTAATGGCGGACCAAGTTCGCTTACTTACCAGATATTTATGTGTATATTGTGTATATGTCCTAAGGATGCCTTTAAGGATTACTTTGATGTGTTGCAAATTATTCCAAAATAAAGCTTAGCATATTCCGCGTCCCCGCTTACGTTCCTCAGTTTCTTGTCCTTCGTAAGGATTCTCGAAATTCTAATTTGGCCATAAAATACATTTGGGGTTTATCGATTCCGTCGTCTGCCGCTCGCTCGCTGACTACAAATGAAATTCTAATGAGCTCCCTGGCTCTCTCAAGGTCATGCAAATGCAGGGCCAACGTGGCGTATTAGTAATTCTGCAAATTGTTATGAAAATGCAATCAGCCAAATGGAAGCGGAGGCCACCGAACCAAAGGCCAACATGGAGTTCTCCAAGAAGATGAAGAAAAAGGTGGAAAGTTCACTGAAATTGCACGGATAGATCCAGAATTAATATGGCGCAAATGCGTCAAAGTCCAAAGTCCAAAGCGCAGCGGGCCATAAAGGAGCAAACAAGCAAAAGGGCAAAAACAACAAAGCCCGGATGATGGCTAAAAACAAAAGCGATTTGTTCTGCCAACGTCACGTATAGCTGCGGGGCCAAAAAAAAAAAAAGGAATTCACTCAGAGCCAACAAGCTAAAGCCACGGATTCGCACACCCGCAAAATGACGTAGAAATTATGAAGTTTGTGATTTACGAGCAAATCAGCGGGGGAAAGCTCTGTGAAAAAAGACAAGTAGGAACAAAAAGGTAAGTTTTTGGATAGCTCGAATGTCAAAGTACCGGGTTGAAATCATTACATAATAGAGTTTAATCCAGTAAAATCTTTGCAATGCATAAAAACACATTAAGAGGCCCTAAAAAGTATGCTAGTTTTCCTCTGGTTTACTTCCTGCAACGCCAAAGCTAAAATATTTGTATTTTAAGGTTAATTTAGGAATTTTTCGAATTTTTGAATAATATATGATATATATTTATAGATATTTATTTATAAATATTTGTAGTAGTTTTTATTTTCAGTTTCTTCTTTTTTGTGGTTAAAATATCAATTCAACAGTTTCACATTCAGTGTGCTTCATAGTACGTTGTGAAGGTAAAAATCACCTAAGCTGGGGAGATCCTGTGAGTGTCTTGGATTTTCGGGTTCGATTATAGTTTTAATATCCAATAAATATATCGAAATATATCCTATATCCCCTTCTATACCCTTTTATACCCACAAATGACGGGGTATTCAAGCCAAAAGTAAAGCCAAACAAAATTTCTAAAGGCATTTAACACGCCACAAGTTTAGACAAACACAAACGTAAGCCCACGGACGCACACGAACACCCACTGCCACACACGCACACACACTGACTCTCGTACACACAAGTAAGGAAGCCGCAAAACGAACAGACAGACATGCAGGCATAAGAAAGGCAGGGAGAGCGGCAAGGACGCCACCACCACCACCACCCCCCAGCAAGGCTGAATGAGGCAAGCTGCCAACAGGTGGCGCCTAACAGCAGTGTGTGTGGATTTATTCAAAAACTTCGCTAGAGTGGACCTTGTTTATGGCGTCTGCTTCGCTCCGAAATGATTATTGGCGTCTGGGCTTTGTTTTTGCTTTTGTTTTGCGGTTTTTGCTCTGTTTTGCTTGCTTGATTTACCTAATTCGCTTCTCACGTCTCGTGAGTCACGTGCTAAACTCAAGACAAGCAAACTCGGCTCGGCGACAAAAAAAAAAAAAATAAATAAAGAAAAAGTACGTATACGCAGTGCTGCCGTCACACGCAAGCTTTGAAGAAATTATAAGCCGCAGTACAAAATGATATTGATATTTTTGTTTAAATAATAATAATTTAATAATATTATATTTAATAAATAATATAACAGTTAGATTTTGATTCTTATTGTAAAGTTTCTATAACAAACTTATCTATATTTCCTCATTAAAAATATACAAAACTTGTTATATTGTTTCCTAAAAATAATTATAATTATTATTCTGTACCAAAATTCATTAGATTTACATGTATATCCTATATTTTTATTCCTTTTACTATAAAACTATTTCTAAAATCATTAAAATCTAAGTAAAGGTATATGAAACTTCCATTCACTCTTGGTTTTGATTGATTTTAATAATGTTTATTTCATAATTTGTACAACATAATTTTTTTCTAATCAAAGCAACCTCTTAAAAATTCAATTTCAATCACTATAGCCCTGACTTTTGGCCGTCAGTCGTACTAGTTCAGACCAGGCCATTACAAACTCAGTCTACAGCTACGAATCGAAGGGAAAACATTGACTGCCTTATAAAAAACAAAAAAAAAATTTATTTAGAAAAAAGTCTTGGGAAAAATTAACTTAAGGTGAAGTGTGAAAGTGAAATTGTTTTTAGAAGAATAATAATTCAAATTCGATTTAAATTTTTAAAGTGTTTTTCAAGTTCGCCGTTCTAAGCGAGACAATGTCGAACATTATCAAGAAGGTGATTCCGATGCTGGACCGCATCCTGATCAGACGCTTCGAGGTCAAGACCACCACAGCCGGCGGTATCCTGCTGCCAGAGGAGTCTGTGCCCAAGGAGATGCAGGGCGTTGTGGTGGCTGTCGGCCCGGGTGCTCGTAATCCAGCCGGTGCTGGCCACCTGGCCATCGGCGTTAAGGAGGGCGACCGTGTCCTGCTGCCCAAATACGGCGGCACCAAAGTGGACATGGACGACAAGAGCGAGTATTTGCTGTTCCGCGAAAGCGATATCCTGGCCAAGCTGGAGTAAGGATACGCACTAAGGATACACTTGACACACTTCAGATCACACTTGCAGCACGACCCCCAGACACATATTAACTTGTTGGTCATGCTGCATCCTGGAGCCGCAGCAGACTTCGTTATTTGCTCCACTTGCGTTCGAAACTAAATGATTATACTTACGTAACAAATGAAATGTTTGTTTGGTAGCTAACTCAAGACACTACCAAGCCACCCACCCACGAAACACATACAGAAATGCACATGCACATGGACACGTACACCAAAAGAATGTATCGTAGCAACACCTACAGAGACAAGCAGAGGGAAACACACCTGGTTTACACTACAGCCACGCGATAGCCAAAAAATCACACAGAATTTTGATTTATTGTAAGGACGGCCAATATTAAAGGAACAGAATTAAAATTTGGTTTTCTGTATGGGGATTTTTTTGTTTTGAGCCACTGCATCTGTAAAAATGCAGATTTTCATTACTACATATCTAGGATGAAAAATGTGGCAAATCCTTGGGTGAAAAATTATTAATTAAATATTATAGAAATTTAGTTCCTTAAACTTGCTCCGCTTGTACTGTCAGATTTAATTGAATAGTTTTTTTTGTACTAAACTGAACTAAAATGTTTTTACAATTTGTATTACTTTCCTAATGTATTTAGTTATTTGTTCTTATTTATTTATTGGTTAACAGAAAACGGGTTACATGGCAGAGTCGCATTCACATTAGTCAAGTATTTTAATTATTTGATCATTATAAAAATTATCATTATTAATAAAAAAATGGCTTAATTCTTTTCAATTTCAAATGTTCATTGATGCAACAAACTGGAATAGATTTTTACTTTAAAAAATGCTAAAACGTTTAACAGGTACAACGCAACATTTTTTTCAACGGTAATTAAAAGTTAAGTCCTTCGTTGGCCACAAAATGAACTTGCGTTGCTTGCGTGGGGGTCCAACAACTGCATTGACTTTATAGCTTGGCCTTTTCTTTAGGCACAGAGGTATGGCTAAGGGGGAGTCTGTATTTAGCCAAACATTTCTCCAAATAAATGAAACAAATCTTATACAATTAATTAAAATAATCTCTTTTTATTTTATAAAATTTATCAAAATTAAGCCATTTTAAAGTATGTTTTTTTTTAATTCTACCTTTTAAATAATAATGTGTTAATTGAATTCTGTTTTCTGTTTATTGCTCGACATGAATTAAATGTTTAATTAAATATTATATTATACACCAACAACTAATAATCCTTGTAGGATATATTTTTAATGAACTCCTATCTAAATTTAGAAACCTTGCTTCCAAACTCGCTAACGCCTTTTTCTGTGGATCCCTTTTAGGCCGCCCCTGTTACCAAGTACCACCTGCCTTGCCGCCCACAGTACCAATACCCTCGTTGCCCCCCATTAACGTTAGCCCCCTGTTGACCCCCTCTTAACCCTTGCTGTTGGCAGCCTGTTGCGTGGGCGCCTCCATCTCACCGCTCATTGGTTCATTGGGTGCGCTTCGTCTGCAGTCGTGTTTCTTCGGCTTGGAGGCTCCCCATTCGGGCACTTCCGTTCGTATGGGCTGTCCGGTTATCTGTGTTCTCCGGCCGTAGAGTGCCTGTGCCAGGAGCATGCTATAAAAGCCGCTGGACGACCACAGTTTGCTGGCAATCCGCAGCGAAGAGCACCTGACTCCGATCAACAAGTGGCAGCTCACCTCAGCTCTCAGCTCTTGGTTTTTGGCTCCCAGTGCTCCCAGGTTCAGGTTCTAGTTTCCAGGCTCCCAGGCTCAGTGTTCGGTTTGTAGTGCTAAAAGTTTTGCTAAAAGTTGCCAAAAGTGCTTGCAGCTGGAATAAATTATAATTGACATCGAACAATTTAAGTGCAGAGTGAGCTATTAAAATAGCGAGAATCCCTTACAAAATGCGGTACATCAAGTGCAGTTGGACTTTGTTGGTGTTGGTGGCACTCTTTGCCTTGGTGACAGGTAATAATAATTTAAATAAAATATCACTTAATGTTATGAATATTAATTCTGGTATATACATATATTATAAGAGTTCTGGTCGAGACTTATTTTCTATCGGTTTTTCCTTTAAAGAAGAATTTATTAAAACTTATAATCAACTGTCAGGCCACGTATCAAGGATTTGCATTTCTGGTTAAAGTAGCAGGACTTTTTTCCTGTTATTTCTAGTGAGCCATGGCGGTCTTTAAACTAAGATCGCTTCAATTAATTTGAGAGATACGGTGGCCTTCTTTAATATTTCTAAAGGTTTTAGCTTTTACTCTAGCAGTTTTAGTTATTAAATAGGTTTTATACTCATTACAGTGGAAATAACAATATCAATATTTTAAAATATATTGCTATTAATTTAAAATATAACTAAATGTTATGTACGTATTCTCTAAAAAATTCACCTTCTGTAATTAATATTCATAAATTGTAATCATTTTGAATTAAATGGGCTTAAAGAAAGAATTAAAATTGATCCTTTTTGAGAACTTTTATAATTATTTCTCTACATTATTTAAGTAAAACACTTCTCAGATTTATTTATTTTTCTCCAAATATTTATTTTCAACCTAACAGAAAATCCTTTCTGAGAAACTCAACCATAACTGAACTAACATTAATTGAGTTACTACATTAATGAATTGAATTGAATTAAAAGTAGTTATGTAACAATTACAGATAGCCAGTTAAAGTTTTTAATTTGGCGAAGTAAATAAATAACTAATTATCTCTGTGTAAGAATAAAGCTCTTAAATATTAATTAAATTTTATTTCCTTTATATTGCTTTTCAAGATTTATAAGTAATTATTATTCAATGTTTTTAAATACCATTTTTAATGTTTAAGTATCCCGAAATAGAGTCTGGCTTAAATTTCAGCTTCGGCAAACAACAATTTTTCCAATGTTTCATTAATGTCTTCAATGAATTAAACAAATAATAATGAATTAATTTATTGCATCTAATTATTTTTTATCAGCATTCGAGGCATACTTTCGGGGCTTGGGCTAGTGATGAAATTGAATATTCAGCTGAGTCACAGTTCCAAGAACTAGCTGGTTGGTGGTGTCCACGTCCTATCTAGGACCTGGGTCATAAAAATACCAAACTACCAACTGATTAACACATATTAGCAATATCATGGTTTAACCGGGAAAACTCCAGCTCCCAGTTACCCCATTTAATCCCCCATCCCTTTGGCGGCTCTAATCCGCCTTATCACCTGGAGTTTTATGCACATTTTCCTGTTGATACGCCTTTGTTTGCGCGCTGGTTTTGGCGGCTTCCCTTTTCGGGGTTTTTTCTACGTATTTTAACCTTACTCACCAGCGAATGCAGGCTAACAGGTGGAAATTGATTGGGGATCGGGAATGGGAGGGCTATGGGGAGGTTAGATCGCCCTTCGGACCATTAACACACCCCTCCAGCACAACCATCGAAACCGCTTTCGACGCTTTCAATTGCCGTCGTAAATTAATCCCAACTGCGTGCCAAATAACAGGCACACGGGGAGAAAAAGTAGCATACTATATATATTTTGATCTTGATAATGGAAAGGAATATCATAGAAATTGTATACTCGAATTGATTTGGAAAGTACAAAAATGAAATGAAATATTTAGAATGAAATATGCATTGAAAAATCTTGTTAAACATTTTTAAATACCATTCCAAGAGCATTATCCTGTGATTTTCACTGTACATTCATTGTGTGTCGTAGAACCCGTGACATGGCCCATAGAGAATCCCACGGAGACACGAAAAGAACGTCAGCGAGAACGTGGAAATAAACCTCGAGCCGAACGTGTGAAAATTTCAAGCTGTGCCGCCTGCAGGCATTGCAGTTGTGGGTGGCATGGCCGTCATTCTTGGCCAAGTTAGTACCCTTCCCCTTTTGGATTCCATTTCGTTGGGTTTTTTTATAGGAGGCGGCAAAAAGAGATAAGCCAAAATGGACAAAAGAGCCGACATTTGGTTAGGAAAACTTCCACTAAATGCGTAGATTGGGTTAGGTTCAGGTTTAGTAATCTGAGTAGGGAAATAATCTCTTTTTGACGAATATAAATTACAGAAATCTGAGCAGCTGAATATTTAACGTTATAAATTATATAAAAGTCTCTTAAGTCTTTTAATTTATATAAAAAAAAGGTTAAATTTCATTTACGGAAGCGTGTATAAATTTGTATATATGATTTATCTACGTGACTTTCATACAGAACTTTCCTAGATACAGTATATTAATATTAATTAATTAATTAATTGAATTTTTAATCACCTTCCCTTTAGGCTCATCTCATGGTTTGTTTATAGGAATAAATCCGTAAAGTTAGCCCTTTCTTCACCCTTCCCTAAATCCATAAAGTTAGCCCTCAATTGATTAGTTGACAAACCCTAAAAGTGCGCATTTAATATCTTAAATGTAATTTAAACAAATTTCTAAAGAAAACTGTGAAAGATTGATTTAAAAAATACTTTATTAAGTTTTTAAATAACTTATGTCTCTGAAATTGCTCCCACAAAGTACCTCCTTAATGACCAGCCAAATTTCACCATTTAATTAATAATTACTGCGCTAAGTGGCGCACTAAACAATAACCAAAACACCGAGTGACACATTTAACGATTATTTTGGCAATTGTCTGTGCTGAGTGGGGGAATCCCCGAAACGGAAACTGAAACGGAAACCAGCGAAACAAAACCCAAACAAAAGTCAGAGATAGCAGCCAATCAGAGATACTGAGATACTCAGTCAGATACTGACCCGTCACAGGTAGAATGGCCCATTAAATGGGGTTTCCAGACAAATTGCGTCGCACAACGAGAGGTGGGGCCATTAAAAAAAGGCATTACTAGCATTATTCGCATTACTCCGAAGTGGCCAGCGCCTCTACCTCTGGTCAAGATCAAGGATGTGGCCATTAAACTGCAATGGTCAACTTAATTAGGCATCGCTGTCGAAGGATTCCCTGGAAGGCCGTTAAGCAAGGACTTTGCTTAATGACAGCCCTTCGGAAAATGGGGAAACGCTATCTCTGATGGCCATGCCTGTCAACATGTATGGGCCTCAGTCGCTGCCCGGCTGCCCGGCAACAATTAATCCACGGTTTAAGTAATTGACAAATGATTACGGGTTTGATATATGGCCAGCGGGCTAGCAACAGGCGACGCTGGAGTGAGAGTGAGTCGTCGTCTGGCCTGGATATAAAAGATAGTTATATATATTTATCTAAGCTTATGCAAACGCCACCCACTCCTCCGCCCTGTTTTGGGGCCATCTGCGTCATGGAACTTGTTGCTATTCACTTGCCATAACTCCTGCTCTTTGTCGCAGATCTGCCCCTCAAATGACATTTCGCATCCGTTTCCAGGCTTCACGTCCCAGCTGGGGTCTCGTCCTCCTGCTGATGATGCGTTGCCGTCCATTTGTGTGATTAGTTCTGGGCCGTCGCCTCCTTTCACCTTTTCTATTTTTTTTTTTTGGCACACAATGCATGGAGTGGCATCAAGGACGTTGTGTAAGCTGTGTGTTATGCACAGCCACAGGTTGGTCCTGCCACTGCACTGCTAAAAATATATCAGCTATAACTTCTTCCTAGTAGAGAAGGGCGAAGAATTAGGTAACACTCTTTTCGCTGTGTATAATGCACGCACTGGGAAACTGGTGAGAAGTCTGATTCCTTTTACTCCTGCACCTTTCACAGCCGAGTGCATTACTCAACCCACTCCGACTTGGCGTATGAGTTCCATAATGGCCGCATTTATCATGGCTCGCGACATTAGCAGCCGGAGCACACAATAAACATCAGGTTTTGTGCGGCATCAGCCAGAGAGTGGCAGCCCCAAAGTAGCATCCGCAGCTTACAGGACAACCTAGGAGGAAAGTCACAGGAAACTGACTTACCTTGGAAGGGGAAAACTTTAAAGCCCTTTGGCCTAGACATTCACACCTCAGGGGGTAGCTTGAAGCTACACGGGGCTCATTTGCTGGTGGAATTTACACTGGCAGCTGATGATGATTTATTTTAAATTGGAAAAAATGTTTTGCCTACTTGCAGGTTCTTGCCTGGAATACGGACATTCATGTTGGGGAGGTAAGTGTCCGCCGGTTATGGTCCTAATAGGACTAGTTCATCATCTTTAATACTCACATGTGCGTGTGCGTGTATTTTGTATCTTTTATAGCTCATGGCAAGAGATCCGGAGGCAAGGCGTTGGAGGATGCCAAACAGGTAAGCGGAGGAGGGCCTTTCTCCTCATTCTATTTTAAGAACAAAAATATCCTTAAAATACCTTAACTAAACAATGATAAATTCAACCTTTAACCTTCCTTCCTCCAGCGACCTGGACCCAATACCTATGCCCTTGATGCCCTTGCCGAGCAGCTGTACACCAACAACCAGAACAATCAGAACCCTGAGGACAACAATGATGACAACACCAACAGTGGACCCCTGGCAGCAGCTCCTCCAGCTTCTGCTCTGCAAGCTCGTCGGGTAGGGGAAGAGCGCAACCGTTTTGGCAACGGCAATGGCCTAAAGTGGACTCAGCTCCTCCGGCAGCAACGCTACCAACTAAGGCAACAGGAGCAGCAGCAGCAGCAGCTGGGCCGTGGCCGAGGCTCTCTGAGGGGTTACGATGCCGCCGCCGAGAGCTGGCGGAAGTTGCAGCAGGCTTTGCAGAATCAGGATCTAACCCAAGACCCCGCCGAGAACGAGGAGCAGCCGGTTTACGAGCTCAAGAAGTGAACGCCCTAGAACGCTATCGCCAAATCGAAAAGATATTTATCACAAAGATCACACACGAGATCATTGCATGCCGAGCATCAATTAAAAAATTAAATTCCAAAAACAATTAAAGCTAACACGCGGCGGAAAGTAGAGCAGTGTATGTACATGAAGGCGTTTCGTATAGTTCGTTGTGAAGTTTTTTATTAGACACCTCTTCCGAGCGCGTTCTGGGCTCTTCCGAGTCCTATGGCCATATTGCGTCACTGGCTGGATGCCGCAATATTGGCCACCAGATAACGTGCGCTCTCTCGCCCTAACTTAACCGTACTTAATCCCTATTACTTAAGCTCCTAAGAATTACCACTAATAAAAGCTACATTGAGTGCACTTCTGGTCATTGGGTGTCCTAAGCCTTGATTTTGGCGGGAATCTGGAAACAGGCAGCATCGCCCTGCTTGTCACCGAGTCCCCAGTGAATTTCCAGGCTGACGGTGGGGTAGACGGGCAGGATCTTAAAGCTGTTCTTGTAGGTATACACCTGCCCGGCCTTCAGGGGGCAGCCCACCTTCTTCTCGCCCGCCTCGTCGTAGATGTGGGGACAGGCACTGGTGCCATAGTAGCCGGGGAAGGGCAGTGGCACGTCCAGGATGATGCCCTGGATGTCTGAGGTCAGTTCCTGGAAGTCACGCTCTGGCCGGAGCTTCATCTGGATGCTGGCCTCAGTGTTGCGCTTCAGGATGCATTTGTTCTTCGGGCAGTTCGAAATGGTCACCTCGCTGGCACTCAGAGCCTTTGATTTAGCTGGGAAGGAGAGTCAAAGAATTATTAACAATTTTAATTAATATAAATTTATAAACAAAATATGTTCTGGCTTTTATTAAAATATTATTTACAGGCAGAAGTCCGAATTTTAATCTCTAAATTTGGTAAATTAATTCAAAAGAAATAACAGCAAACCTGTGTTATTTTTGATCATCTAAAACGTGTCTTAAAATTGAAATTCCTAATTCAAATTAAATGCCACTTGAACGCATTATGAATCAGACAAATTTTAAGGCGTAAATAAAATTAAAATATTATTTAAATAATCTAAACAGAAATAATTATATAATTACAACTTTAACCTTAAAGGTAATTACTCATGCGCCATGTTGCCTGGGTAAAAGTAACTTTACAAATCATTTACATCAAGAATTGAGTGTCATTATTATAATCATTATCTGAATTCAAATTACGAGGCTTTTTTAATGTCATTGTAAATATATATTTTGTTGGACTTTAGTTACAGGGAATAAATAGAATTTTATTATATATTACTCATACGCAGTGTTGACAGAGTAAGTAATGCTTATATTAAAAAGAATTACTTGGTATTCTAATAATCATTTAGTTTAAAAATTAAAAAGAAATAGTATAGTAAGCTGTTGAATAATGCAAATTAAGAGATCCGATAAAATATTATTCAGATTAAAATCAAAAGATAAAATTAAAATCAAATTTGCAAAAAACTGAGTCTGAAATTCGATTTAATTTAAATTGATCCAAAAATAATCACAGAGAAAATTAACAAATCACAGATTTATTTAAATTTTTACATAAATTATTTAATTAGGTTTTCCCAGTATTTAATTGATTCTCTTGCACGAGTTTATAGTTTTTTTGATGCCCTACACATGTTCGTGATTGCTCTACTTGTTTTAGATCTTATCATGTAAAGTCTATAACTTTTTCACTTACATTTCGGACATGGCCTGACATCCGTGGCCGTTGAGCATCCCAGCAAAGCGGCGCAGATGAGAAGCAGACTCGCGTTGAGCTTCATGGCGTGTTTGGTGATGACGATCTGGCTAATTGCAAGAGAAGTGAGGCTAATTTAACGAGATGTTGCTAATTGCTAGTCAACTAATTTGGGCCCCGGGGGCCAGACGGGGTCTCGAGCTTTGGCTTTTGGCTGCTTTGATAACAAAACATAACCAGAGAGCAATAAATAAAACCGGTCTTGTACCAGCCTGTAGTGAGCTTAAAGCGAAAGATCGACCTTGACTTAAAATCGCAGCACTAAATATCACAACAAACCGAGACTTGAAGCCTGTAATTATAAATCGGACAGCACAAGGCGGTTGACTGACTGACTAGCTGACAGATGACCTAAATAACCACTGGCTAACTTTAAGAGTTCTATTTACTCCCCTATTTAGGCATTATCATCTTTATCATCTTATTAAACTGCTTAATTTACCAATTTCCAAGCAATTGTTGGTCAATTTAAGTTGAATTTTGTCTAGGTTTTAGCGTGGAGACTGAGCTGGGAAGTACTTGAAGCTACGAACGACAAACGGTAACTGAGCGGCTGTCGAATCGCGTGTTCGCTATATATATATATAAGATATATAAGATATATGTGAGCCACTGACCGATCGAGTGGCTCAACTGACTCACGCGCTTGATAAAATGCCGCCCATTTTCATCGCCTGCCAAGACTTCCAATTGCCTCAAGTCGCTCGCAGACAATTGCCACAGGCCATATCCATTATATTTCTAAATTTACTTTGAGATTTTTCTTTAAGAAAAGTGAAACTTAAACCCATTAAAAGGAAAATGCCTTCCTCAATCAATCAAAGTAATGCCCATTTTTCCACTACAAATTCTTCTCTATTTCTAATACAGTTTCAGAGAAAATCAACTTGAGAAACTGCTTTTGAAATACATACTCACTGACCTTAGTCTGAGAGCCAACAAAGGTGCAATCTCAAACAATATCTACACTGTCTTGTGGCCATAAAAGTCAGCAAATAATAATTGTTGTGTGCTTTAAAAAAATGCTAATATATAAACAAATCATTCGCCATCAGCAAACAGTAAGCTTTGATTACTGTCTGAAAATGTGCTTGCACACATTATTATATAGAAAAATCAGGGAAGGCCCTGCCAGTCGATCATCATCGTCATCGGCACTTGTTATGCAAGACACCGCCTTAATTTAGTAAAACTTTTTAAGAATTAACAACGCGTCCAGTTCGCCTTTGTTCGGATTAAGCCAGGAAGTAAATGTCGCGCCCACTTTTGTAAAGCTCAGAGTTCCTCTGTTTAGCATTTAGAAAGTTGAGATTCCCACACAATCCAAACGAAACTGAGAATATAACAAAACCGAAACTGAAATCGAATCGTGACGACACAGAAAATGTTTGTTGATCGATTGGTTAGATGGGTTTTTTATATCAGGAAAAAAGGGGATAAGTAGAAATATGCAAGATAATATTGAATTACGATATGGTGACGACACATAAATTAATTTTGATTGATGAGATCGGCTTTTACCAACAAAAAACTGTGACCAGAAATAATGTTTTATTAACAAGAAAATCGGTTGCTTTTTTAATATTTACGAGAACATTTTGAAGAATTATCTGTTAAAATTTTAGGTAAATAATAAAAGAAAATTCATTTAAATAAAGAAGTTCGTTGGCCATATTTTTTAATCACTGAACTCTAAAAAAAACATTACAGAAAATTGATCTCCCCAACTATATAAAAACTTTACAATTCAAAATATCTTTTTAACGTATTATTTAAATGTTCTCTGGTGTCTAAAAAACAAAAATCCGCACTTACTTCTTAGTATTACAACGTTAATTTTCTGTTGCTATTTGACTACGAATTTTTGTTTTGTTATAAATAAATACGACTGCAACTGCTGTGCTCGGAGCTTGAAATGCAACTGACAAAAAACGAAAATGAAACCGAAACGGAAAGCGGTTTTTAAATAGGTTGAAAATACAAATGCCTAGCCACTGGTCAGCTTAAAAACTCGTAAGTCGCCTCTGGCCGGTTTATGAGTGTCTTTCTTGCTCGACTAACTCTTTGCTGAATTGAAAGTTTCCGGCCTTTTGTAGTGGAGTGTGTGTTTGGTGTGTGTCTAGTGTTTGGGTGGTCAACGTTCAATCAGCAATCAGCAGCTGAAAACTTTAAATAAAAACAAAAAAATGAGAGGAAGGCAGCCACTAACTAAACTACCTATTCATATTTGGAAAATGTATGTTCACTTAGCTGTGGAATACTGAATGAGGGGGAAGTGGGAAGTGGAAGCTGACGGGAAGAGGAAGAGGTGTTGGGGGAAGTGCCTTTATTTGTTTATTAAATCGGAAATGACGGCGACACTGACCAGGCCATAATGTAGTTTATTTTTAAGATAACACATCACGATAATATCTTCTTTAGCATTGTTTTTACATTAATATCATTAAAAATAAAATAAAATAAATAAATAAAAATATAATTTTAAATTTGTACCGAAAAATAAATATATAAATAAAATAATATAAAATGAAAAAACATTTTTTTACTACAGTCTGAACGAAAATTGGCAAAATACACAATATATATTTCAAGTGGTTTTTGTTTATAGACTAAAATATAAAATAATGTAAAGACTCTTCTTAAACTATAAAAATAAATATATGATTACATAATTGAATAACGAGAATGATGGCACCAATATTTCTTTTTCTAATGGGTAGCCTATTTTATTTCCAAAAAGTTTTTCCGAATTGTAGGTATTTTATTTTTTAAATTGAATTTTTTTTCAGTGTTTACACTGCTTTCTTTAAAAGTTTACAAACTGCTTTAAGTTGGACGCTGCATTGCCGACCATGACAAAAATAAAATCACGGATGCGAAGCCGGAAGTGGAAACTTTTTACTGCTTATCTAAGCTTTGAACCCATTTTCTACTGTTCAACCAAAAAAGAAAAGCGAAATTAATAAATTTAATTTAATTTATTTATTTTATTAAGCTATAATCTGTAAAAAAATCTTCAGTTATTTTCACAAATTTCCTTAAATTTTCCTACACATATTAGATTTAATACATAAACGACTAATCATAACATAACTTAAGCAAGGACCGATTTTCAGCCTGTAATGAAACAAAAATACATTTTTATGTTAAATAATTCATTATACATTTTGCATCTAAGTTTCGGCAGCAAGTGCCGATCGGCAGGAAACTCTACTTCCATTGGCTTACAATTGTCAATTGGTAGAACCTTCACCTCCCCATCTATATCCATAGGTTCACACCTATCTATGAGTTTTTGCGATCGCTTTAATCGGTTGATATTTATCTTGGAAAGTTTGCAGTTTCGGCATTTCAAAGATACTTTTATTGTGAAGGCTGAGGAAGATCAGAAGTTTGTTTATATCTTTGTCTTCCTTTGTTTTGATTTTTTTTTTTGGACTTCCGAAATTGATTAAACGGCCGACGTAATGACGTCAAGAACTTGTGGGAGATCGGATCACCAAGCCTTGTATTTCAGCTGCTGGGAATCATAATGTCTGAAGCGAAATGTAATTTGCTGGAAGTCATATGCGTTAGACCCACAGATAATAAAGACAAGATATCGTTGTTGTTTCTTATATTGAATCATCAGTTTATTCATCTTCACTCCGTTTTTGCATTTTAAATAGTATGAACTACATTTGAATTGTACAATCTAGTTAATAATTAACATTTAGCCCATAATAGTACACAATGATGCGCATGTTGTTGTATTTGCTTGTTATTTCTGATTTTTAGTTATGGTTTTGGGTTCTGCGTTTGGGATATTCTGCGATTTTCTGTTTCTCGTATTCCTAATTTTTGCCTAGCAACATTTACATTTACTAATATTTGAAATTTCAATGAATTACATTCAATTGGTTTAATGTTTTTAGCTTTTTTGTTTTTGTTTAATGCGTACAATCTACATATGTGTTGGCATATTATTTGTGGTTAACAAAGGGGGATTTGTGGGGGGTCGGGGGAGGTATATTCATAAGCTGTTCTCATGCTAACTAATCGGCGAATTTATTACGTATTCCATTGCGAATCTTAAGCATAATTTTTACACAAGTTTCTTCTTTAAGGGTTTCGTTTGCTCTTCTTTTTATAGAAAAAATATACAATTACAATTAGATTTTTCAATTAAATACATTAATTAAGCATAAATTATTACATAATTGTGCTAATTTCTTGTTTGTTGTTGTTGTTTTTCTTGAATTAATTCATATTTTTCCTTCCTTGATAGCTTGACGAATGAATATAGTTTTCCATTTAGTTGTCCGAACATTTTGTTTACGTTTTACGCTTGTTTTTGTGGTTTTATTATCATTATCAGTAGTAAATAGTGTTATTATTATTATTATTTGTTGGTTGTTTGTTTGCATTACGTCAAGGTTATTAAAATTAATATGTACAAAGTTGAACTTAATGACTAAAACCGTGTTTTCATTTCAACTCAAAGTTTTCCCTCGCTAGCTGACAAAGTTGTTTGTTTTTTAGTTTTCTTTTTTGTTTTTATGTTTTTGCATTGCCACAACAGAGAATTTCACTAATGATGGTAGCATCTAATTATTGGTGATTAATTGGTATTATTTGTATGCTTCGTTTCCTATTTGTAATGCATATTATATATATTTGTAGTTATATATCTATGTATATGTATTGTATGTATGTTAGATTAGAAGCGACCAGATTTATCCTGAAAATAAAGAAAAGAAATACAAAAAAACGATTAGTAAAATTCGAATTAAAAGCTAAACTATAAAGTAAAGTTAAATTTCAATGAAACAATCATTCCCACATCAACACTTCATAAAAGGACAATCAGCATGTCCTACAATGACCAGGACAAGGACTCTCTTACTCCTCCCTGAAGGAGCTAATTTATTCAGACTTCTCTATATTTATTCTGTGGAGAAGGAGAAGGCCTGTAATGGCACTTGACACTTGGCAGGCTCCGAAATATTCATAAGCAGAGTCTGATGAGACTGAGATAGAGGAGACGACACTTTCCCCTCCTCCAATTCTGGGCAATTTTTATGCAAATATGTATTCCCCTCGCCAAAGAACAGAAACTACAAACGGCCCAAAAAAATTATGCCATAAAAACGACAACGGCAAAGCTAAACATTTAAAATAAGATTTCTTTCCCTTGGCTCAATAAATTCCCTTGAAAAACATAAAAATCAAAGCTCCTTCCTTGCTGGCGCTTATCGCTGACACAATTTTATTAGTTACAGCTTTAAATTATATTGGGTATGTAGATCACGCGCAGTTTTTATGGCCTGCAATTGAATTTTATGCGGCAGTTTGGAGGAGCTGCCAGCCCAGAGTCAGAGATGAAAGCAACTGCAGGGGGGGGATGGAGATAAAGATGAAGATGACGGAGTGCCAAGTGCGAGGGGTATTGCCTACTTATGAGCGCTTTATGGCCAACACCCGCGGGGGCATTAAATATTTTTTTTGTGTGTAACTACATGTCACGACCCCCCTGATTAGATGAATCGGGTATAATATATACATATATTTGCAGTGGTTTTCATGGCTGGATGGGCAGAAGGCAGAACATGAAGCCACCAGGTGTCTTTGCCAGGCTTTGCCCCTTTCAGGCAGGTCCTGGCTGTCACCTTGCGGGTTTATAACAAAAGACAGCCTTCTGTTTGGTTTATTACTTACACAAAACAAAAAATATTAAAGACTTTTAAAGTAAAAACAAAACGTGTTAAAGGTTTAACAAGACTAAACATATATTTCACATAATTAAACCTCTTTGATTAACCTTTCTTTCAAAATTCCCATCAGAATTTCTCTAAGAAAATCTCCCTTAAAAACTATGCTTATTCCTAATTATTTTCAGTGTAAAGACAACCTGTTTTATATGTGTGTGTTTTATGATCGTCTGTATAAGTGAGGACTCCTGGCTGTCACGTCATTATTATCCTTTGTCCATGCAACAAGTGTTTAAACCGCTCGCAGAGCTTTATTTGTTTGAACGTGCGTTCGAAAGGGAGAGAGAAAGGAGGGGTCCTTAAGGACCTTAAGCAGCTTGTACGTACACAAGCCGTTTTTCTGCTTTCCTCCCCGCCTCCATACTTTTCCTGCCGGCAATTGTTTTCCCTCCACAGGAAAAAGGGAAAAGCTATCCATGGAGGCTACGACCTCCGCATCGTGTCGAGTTAAGTGAGTGTAAATGCGGTTTGTTTCCACAAGGACTCACGAACAGGTCCTTGTTGGATCAGGACTTCTATGTGTGTGCGTGTGTGTGTGGCCTCGCTTATCATTGCTTCCCGCCGTTGGCAGCTTAAATGTTATTAAATTGCTGACAATTTGTACGATGAAAACGCGCTTTTCCCCATCGCGCTGACAAATTGATTTCCCGCTTATGCCACCACCGGGAAACAGGATAATGAAATTTTCATTTGAATGCCAATGCCGATGCAGGGTCTACATTTTTCCTACACTTTCTGGCACTTTTTTTACCACCACTTTGCTGGACAATTAGTTCTGACACTCTGGGACACTCGCGGTGACGGCCAAACCTGTCCAAAGTTTGTCAAACAATCTGCGGGGATTAGCTCCCGCAGGACAAAAATCCTGTCGCTAATTCAATTTATTCAAACTTATACCCCCACTCTGTCGTCCCACCCTCTGGGAATTTATTAATGATGTGCAGTGGCATTAAAATTTAATCAAATGTGAGCCGGGAGGCAGCAAAGTTTTTTGGCCCTCTGAATTATTCAGCGAGTTGCGGACAAGTTTCAACACCTAAGCGAAACTTGCGGTGGTCCTGCGTTGGTCTCCTCCAAATCTCTGGTTGCCAGGACAAAAAAAAAGAACAGAAGAAAAAAATTAGAGGCCGCGACAACGAAGCCGCATATTTTTTCGCCCCATTTTCCGGGCCCCTTTGCACGTTTCTTTTTTTTTTTTTTTGTTTCCTTCTTTTTGTCAACTAATAAATTGCCTGAAAATGCCTTTGTGTTTCACGCGCGGTTTCACCAGGGCAACCGACCTGCACCCCCTGTTAAATATGCACTGGGGGAAATTCTTGGAGAAGCATGAAAATTGGATAAAAATTGATAGAAGTTGTAACTAAAAATAATTAGAAAATGTTATAGATATATATCGTATATCAATAAATTGAAAACCATTTTCTTTTCCTCATATTTAATCAATTTTCTTACAGAAAGAAATAGAAAGATTTATAGAATAATTTTAAAGATAATTAAATAAAACATGACCATGCATTCCTCCTTCAAATAAACCAAATTTTATTTTCAAATTAAAACTTCACATTTTAATTGATATTCTTTATATTTTCCCTTGTATTTTTCAGTGTTTTAAAGACCCAGAGAATGGTGAATTCTTGCCCCTTGGTGGCACAGCATCTGCAGCCATAATTTGAGTGTGACTTTATTATGTGTCAAGTCAGTCAATCTGCGGACGATGATGTGATTTCCGCACCACCCCCCTGATACCCTATCCACGATCCTTATTTTACAACATTTCAGCGTTTTATAGGAGGACTCTGGGCTGGCTGCCTCCTGGGCAGATGTTACGCGATGCGGCAACTTATTGAGTGGCATGTGTCGCTCCTGGCTAATAAGCCTATCCAGGACACCAGGACCTTGCTTAAACTTATACAAATCCTTATGAAATTCTTTATTAAATATGCACAGAGAGAGAGGGGGCCACTTTAAGGCATTAGCATAATAAGAAATGAATTCCTCTAGCCGCTGTCAGTTGGTTGAATTATGAAGAAATGAAAATGGAAATCCACTGCTGATGCAATTCAAATTATTCACTCAAATGAAGCGGAGGACAAAAAAGAAATCTCCGGCAAACACAAAAGTTTGCACTTGGCATAAATTTCGAAATCATTTCGAATTCTTCGCTGGCAAATTTTATTTTATTAGCACGTCATGCGATTGGCGCCAAACTTGACAAAGTTACAACTTTGTCCTTTTGCTTGGCAACTTGGTCCTTTTTCTTTCTATACTTTCTTTTCGTTTTTTTTTTTCTGGTCGCTTTGCTGTTTTCTAATTGTTGGCTTACAGCAGCAACTTAGTGAGGAATTCAATTTGTGTGGACAAAGGTTTACCCCAGCTCCCCACCCCAAGGACCTTTTTTCCAAACACCTCACCTCCCTCGCCTCCTCTAGCTGAAGTTTGGCACAAAGCAAAAATGCGCGGTGACAGTTGCCGCCAGTCGTGACATTGAAATAGAAACAAAAAAATGTATAAAAAAAGGACAGTTTACTTGCAGGAATGTTAAGTGGAACCACAAATTTCTGGATCAGAGTCCGAATGTAATTGAGAGGCTAGAAAAGTTTAGCTCAAAGTAGTCGGTCATTTAGATATAATTCATTTAGAGGCTGTTAGAAATGTCCTTAGGAAAATTAAATATTAAATTAATTGAATTGATTTTCTATGAGGAAAAGTTACATTTTGATTTTTTTAACAATGAAATATCTTATGATTTCAGCCAAGTTTCTTGAAATTTATAATGTAAAATAAAAGCAGCAAATTAAATAACAATCATATAGCTAAAATTTGGCTGCATTGAAATTTGATATGAACTCCCATTGAATTAAATCCCATTTAGTCATTTTTATAGCATAAAATAAATAAGAAACATTATTTAAAAATGCTTGAACTAATAAAATAACCATTTATCAAATAATTCCCACAAAACAAATGCACATTTAAAATTAATTAAATTGAACACCTAATGAAATTCATGAGGGAACTTAAATAATTAATTAAAATTTGTAACCCTTTTCAAAATACTTTAACAATGTATTTCCTATAAATTCTTGTAAAAAATAAACATATATTTCAATCAAAAACACTCCCAAAAACCCAGCTTAAATCTCTGCCATTAAACAATCTCACCCATCAGCAGAGTAATTTTTCAATATTAGCAACGTTTAACGCGCTTGATTTGTGCCGAGGAGTTCCCTCCTAACTTCGAGACCGCCTCCATCGAGTCCACCTGACGAGGGGTCAGATATCAGTGGCATGCATAAGTCACCCTAAGGACGTAATTAATTTTTCAGCATTTGCTTTCCGTGGCACTGGCCAGTAGTCCGGGGGAAAATCCAGGGGAAATTGGGGATGTTGCCTTGACGAATTTGCGCGGCGGTTTTGCTGGAGCTGGAAGGAAATGGCCCTCGGGCTGTTTCACTTGGCTTCGCTCCGCTTGGCCAGTCAAATTAGCGCTGGCCCCGGGAAGGACACTCCGGCCAGAAGGTATCCTCCGTTCAGGTAGCAAAGTGGCCTCTTACATATTTTATGGCTTAGGTAAATTGACTTAATTTGCCATAATTTGAGTGAGCGCCAAGCGCGCGAGTCAAGCTCTCACTTTAAAAGCGCTTAAATTGAAAAAGGAACAAGGACACGAAGCAAACTCCTCTTGACAATGTATTATGATAATTGAACGCGTGTAATTGCCCTCAAGTAGCAGCAGACAAAAAAAAGGAATCACATAATAAGTACAAATTCCGTGGACAAGAAAAGGAAATTCGAAAAGGAACCAAGAAGAAGGAAACGAAACAAAATGCCCATAAAAGATTCATGGGTGAAATGAAGTCAAGTGAAGACGATTTGTATATAAACAGGACACCGAACAAGAGGGGGGAAGAAAATGAAAATCCCTTAAAGAATACGCGGGGGAGTGCGGTTCCTTTCTCCGGTCTGTGCCACTTTTTTCATATTTTACATATTCATAAAATGCGCGCCGTGAAATGACGTTTATTAACATAATTTATGCTGTCACATTGAATGGTTTTTAGAGCTCTGATGTAAATTGAAACCGACCGGAGTCAAAGTGGGGTGAAACCAAGTCCCCTCTATACTGATATTCTTTAATAATATTTAAGAAACTATACTAATTTCCCAATTAATGTGTTGCTCTCAACTCACTTTGTAAACTTTTTAGTGGCTATCCAGCTGCGGCTCCTTGCCTGCTCTCCTGCTCACTGATCCAGCAGCTGTTGTTGCGGCAACTTCCTTTGCTTCCACTTTACACTATTGTCCTTAGAATTAGCGTTTTTAAAGCGTTCCATTGGCGACACAAACAACTTACACACTCGCACTCGCACCCAAGCGCACACACACACTTTACATATGGACTATGGATCATCCTGGAGACCCCAAATCCTGGTAGCGAATCTAGTGCACCCAGGAGGGCGGCGAGGTGACCACGCTGGGCTGCGAGTATTGCACCCGTGCGTTTAGGTTTGTGCTAGCCGTTTGTGTCACCAATTCCAGACTGCTGCTGCTGCTGCTATTATTGTTGTTGTTATTAAGCAGCAACTGCTGCTGGTGTTGCTGCTGTTGCTGCTGCTGTTGCTGCTGCTGCTGCTGCTGTTGTTGTTGCAATTGCTGTTGCTGCTGCTGTTGGAGCTGTGCCTGTAGCTGATTCAGGCTGGGATTGCTGCCAGAATTGCTGCTTAAATTGCAGAGACCGCTGAGGTTGCTAAGGTTGCTAATAGTCGACCCACCGCCGACACTGTTAACCAAATTGGTATTCACGGTGGCCAAGGGTATATTGATGTCCAGCAGGCCGCCGTAGCTCATCTCCTGCTGTAGCAACTGTTTGGAAAATAAATGGAAATATATTAATATAATTTTCAAGAAATTTCATATGATAATATTCAAACCTCCTCCACATTGCACTCCAGATTCCCCACTGGAAAGTTCTCCAGATTAAATTCGTCAATCGGCTGCGCCTCATTGTTAAGCACCTCCAGGCATTGTCCTATCAAAGTAGAGGCGCAGTTATTATCTAACATTTCGCATCGAAATGGGTGGAGTTTCGCAGACGGTTAGAGGGATTAAAGAAGATAAGCGGGATATATAGATATATAGTAGAGGGAAGATATGTAAAGAGAGAGAGAGAGAGGAAGTTCAGACTACCTTCCAGCTGCTGCTGTTGCTGCTGCTGCTGGACAAGAAGTGATCCAGCGTCCGTGGGTCCATCAAGCACCACATTGCTGTATGTGTTTAGGGAGTCCGAAGAGGGCTCGCTGTTTGGATAGGCGGGCGACATTGTGGTGGTCACGGAGTTTGGCGACAGTCCCTGGTTAATAAAACATAAATTTTATAGAGTTACTCAACTTGTTCTTACAAAATCTTTGGCTTTACTCACATCTCTTGCATTGTGCAGGCAACTGCAGTTAAGGGAACGATGCAGCAGGCACTGCGACTGTGGCTGCAGCGTATTATAGCCGCTGGCATTGAGGGCGGGGCCATTGAGGGCGTACTGCGACTGTTGCTGCTGCTGCTGCACCTGCTGTGGCGGCTGATAGGGCGGCGGGGGTGGCTGCGTTGGCAAACCGGAGGCGGCACTGAACCTGCTCCAGCCGTACGATCGTTGGGTGGCGAGAACGAGAAGAGAGTTGACTTTATAGATCTGATTTTTTAAACATAATCCGACATTAATCGCCGACATGCAAAGCTGTGACTAAGTTTGATTTTGTTAACATGCAATAAATAATATTTTATATAAAAACATAATTTTTGATTTTGGTTAACACATATTTACACAAAATGGGTAAAAACGTAAAAACAATTAATAAAATCAAAAACATCCATCGAGAGAACTGACCCTTGCTGTTGCTGCTGCTGTTGGGTGCACAGCGTCAGCTCGTCCGCTATGGAGCCCGTTAGCTCCTCCAGCGCCTGGGCATGGGCCTGGGTCATCGTTGTGTTTTGGTAGTCAACGGGGAAGCCCCAATCGGGCTCGAGATCCTGGGCGCGGATCGGACTCAGACGTCCGCAGGAACTGGCATTTGAGGAGGCGCGCTGCCGGAAATCGGGTGATAACTGGAAGCCGCCGCCACTTTATCGTTGCAATTAAAAAAGAAAATTAAGGAGAAAAAAGAAAAAGAAAATGAATAAATAAAAAATGTAATAAAATAATTTAAAATATAATAAGTAACTGTAAGGAGAACTTAGACATAAGACTTAAGAAGGGACTATGCTTCTAGGAGCCGCTACAAAACTTGCCAATTTATCACACAAGTAAAGGTTAATTAATTGATTAATAAATTAAGCCAAGCTCTAAAGGCGCTACTTTTACATTTTAACTAATTTTACTTCCGAGAATAAATCTGTAGTATTTTTTAAATAGAAAGAATTAACATAAAACCATGCTTAAATAATTCAATATCAAATATTAAATTTAAATATTTCAAATCCTATATTTAATATTAAACCTTTTATTTAAGCAATCAATGAGTTTATATTATTATTATTTTAAATAAAACGAAATTCCTGCTCCATATTTTATATACTTCAGATAAACTATGTATGTGCATTTTATGATTAACAACTCACGACTTCTTTGACAAAATCGTGACATTATTCTAAATTCCAAGCTTTAGTGCTTTATTTAATCACCCAACAGGTAAGACACCATAAACTTTTGCTGATATTAGTAATTAAATCTTAAGAATGTTTTTGCATAAATGTTTATCAATTAAAATTAATTGCAAGCGAAAACATAATACTTTTGACCCAGAAAATTATATAAATTTATTATACAAAATCTCTAAAGGCTAAGCAATTAATTGAAGGTAAATAAAGTCGTAGTTGGTGTTTTTTTTTCAGTTTAATTTAATTTAAATAAGAAATATACTATGTACTATCTAAATTCCAAAAACCCATTTCAAAAAATGAATTTCCAACTAGTACGCTTTTTCTATACTAAACATTCACAAACCATAAAAATAGTAGTTTTATATTCCAAAATCTAATTAATAAATAAATTTCCAAGCTAAGCAATAAATTCTCTACTCTAATCTATGGCTTCTACTCGCAGTTGGTAGTTACCTGTGCAGCGGACTCTCTGGGAAGTGATCCAATCCCTCGGACACACTGCTACTTGGCGAGGGTGTGGCATCGTTTAACCCCACAACACCGGCCTGACGTAGTGCCTCCACTCGTTTCTTGGCCCGTCCGCGGCGTTTCTCATACCGCGATGTCTCCATGGAGGCAGCACGACGACGCACCGACTTTCCAGGCTTGGCCTCTGGGTTGAGCATCCACCAGGAGGATTTGCCAGTGCCCTCATTTTGCACTCTCATAAAGCGGTTGTGCAGCGACAGATTATGACGAATGGAGTTCTGAAAAATGGAAAAAAAAAGATATTGAGAGATTTTAAATGGATTTTTAAAGATATTTTAGAAGAAATATATACACAATGTCTAGGTTTACTTTAGGGGTTTTATAAGAAATGAATTTGAACTAGAAGAAACAAAAAATTTGAACTTTTTGGTAGAATAAATATTTGGCAATCGATATTGGAGAGTTTTCTATATAAATGAGGAAACAAAATATATTGTAATTTAAGCTGTTGAACTACCAAAATTATTTTATTAATATTAAGGATCTTAAAGAAAATCTTAAAAGTAATCTTTAAAAGGAAAAGCCTTAAATCCTTTTTCGAATTCCTCTGCATATAAAAATATTTCCATAAAAATGGAAAAATAATAAAATAAACAAATAGCTAAATTTGCAAATCCCTGGGATCTTTTTTTGTCTCTAAAAACGAGCTCATTGCGCTGATGTAACAATTCGCAAGCAATCGCTTTGGTGACGAAGGAAAACTGCTGCTGGCTGCGCTTTCCTTTTCGCCAGAGTCTTGTGCCATTCAATTGTCTGTCGACGTTTTTATTTCCTTGGAATATACAGATACGTATTCCGTATTCCCTGCTCCCTAATTGGAAGATGTCTTCACTAGACCTCGTCGCCTGTCGCCGTCGTCGTCGTCGTTGCTGTCAATTCATATTTTCCAACAATTGTCATAAATAACCGCGTGTAAGCAGCGTAATGACAGCAAATCGACATCGACTACACACAACCCAGGCCACATCCTTTTGCCATCGCATCCAATCCTGTCTAGGTGCGGGAAAAAAGAAGACAATTACATGTTACCGGGTGGAGAACAAAAAAAAAACTCTCCGAGAGAAACAAATAGAATCAAACACGTTTAGTGTGGATTTGTCATCAGATGGATCTTTTTTTCCCCCAGATTGGGTTTTGGGTATAACCAAAAAAAAAATGGAAACTCTGGGATGAGCCAAAGCTAAATGGAGCATTACAAACTAAACTAACTGAAAAAGGCAACTTGCCGCAGATTTCACCCACCTAAAATTTTGTACACATTGAGAAAATAATATTAAAATATAAATAAAATATATTTAAATACAAAAGAAAATATTAAATCTTCCCACTAATTTCAACTTTCTTAGTTTTGCTATGAAAAACTATTTAAAGATTAATTTAACCACATAAAAATCCCTTAAAATTTTATTTCCATTTTCTTCATGATTTTTTGAAACATAAAAATTATATTGGATATTTTTTTTAAATTTAAATAATATTTTAAATAATTCTTTGGCATAATTTCTCCAAACAAACTATTTTTAAAATAGGAAAAACACCAACAAATATATTGTTCAAGTATAACTTTTATATACCCTCCTCAACCTCTTTCTTTAATATATTTAAACCTTAATTAACTTAAAACCAATAAAAATATTAATGAATTAAATGATAAGATTAGATAAAGCTTAGTTCTTTCAGTGCAGACATCCCGCACATCCCCTTTTCGAAGGCACCGAAAAAGCGATTGCGACGCGTCGCGACTCCAGGCGGCACATTGGCGCCATTTATCACCGTTGCCAGGACATCAGGACGTCAGGACATGTGTGTGAGTGGGCGGCCAAGGGAGACAAAAGTAACCAGGAGTACCCAGGAGAACACTGGGAGGAAAGAGGCAAAAGGAAGGACAAGACAGACGCCCGCCTGACGACCTGAAACCTGTTCGCAGACAGGAGCTGCCTCCAAACCCAAGCCCCCGCAGACTTTCTAATACTTTTCTGGATTTGCTTGACTATTTTTCTTTATCCTCTATATATATATTTTTTTTTTGTAAAAACTTTTACTTGGCGTCAGTGGCTGAGGAGGCTGCTGGCTACTGTTGCGTCTGAGAGAGAGAGACGCAGTCCTGTAATGACATTTTTGGTCCTCTAATTTTACCCCTTCGCATAAAGTTATCATTTTTATTTAAATGTTTAAGTGCGGCGGCGTCTCTGGATTTTCCCAATTCCCCCCTTCCTCCTCAATGCATGTTCAAACATTTTCCTTTTCCTGCTAGCTGCCACTTGGCAAACGTTCTGATTATGCTAATGGCCAGATTGTGGAATTATCCAACCAACTTCCGCCCAGAAACAGGATGTCTTGGATGTCTATATATATATACATATATATCTATATATTATATATGCTATCGTGGGTGGCTGAGTAATGAGAAAGTATTTGGAATTGGATAATTTGTAGAGTTTATTTGTTTGGCCAAAAGGATAGGATTAAATGGAAGGTGGAAAAAGTCGGGAAAAGCGAATTTATTTAGATAATGTTTGAAGGAGAATTCAAAGGGTTATTAGGGAGATATTATACTTGCAATATATACACCATTAACTTGGTAAATAATTTCTTTTAAATGTTATTAGTTACTTTCACAATTTAAATATTTTAACATAATCAAACATTTAGAGTTTCAATTTTCTGTTTAATTGAATATAATTTACTTTATTTATTTTACCTAAATTAAACATTTCCATAAAATTAAAGAACAACCGCAAAGAGGGATGTGTTTTAGGCTCGCTTGCTTCGCCTAACCTCAAGGCCATAAAATCAAGGCAAAATGCAAACAAATGGCATTCATAATTTATGGCACACACTTCATTGAATATTCATAAACTTAAATCTCGGCCAGAGAAGGAGAACAAAACAAAAAAAAATGCCAAAAGAACGTCGTCGCATTCAGAACATTCACAATTCATCTAACTAATTGGGCCTATTAAATCGAGAGAGAGATATACATATATGCGAGACCCGGCGACAGCGACCACATGCCGATCTAAGGGGGCTACGAGGCGGGGTCGGATCGGGTCTATATAGTGCCACTGGTTTCGGTTTCCAAGGAGCTGCATTATGTGTGCCCAGTCAGCCGTTGGTAGACACTTTGAGAAAAATGTTTGAGAGATATAAGATATATTTTTTAAAACAACAACTAACAAGTGAATATTTTATTTCTATAAAAAAAAACAATACAATTCCTAGACTTATTTAACTGAAAAAAGTATATATTTCCCTTTATATTCCTAAAAATCGTTATAATTCCGCACTGATTGCAACAGAAAACTGGTAACCTTCCCCTAAAATCCAATTTTGTTAGAATCATAAACCATTTATACATTTAATTCCTTGTTATTCATATATTTTCCCTCAGTGCACTCATACTTATTCATATGTAGGTCACCTCAGTCCCCCCTCCCTCTCACAATTCGCGCATCCATGGCAAAAGCAAGAAAAGCAATTGGGGAAAAACTGGGCTTCCATTGAATTCACTTGTAGCAGCAGCAGCAAATGAGCAAAGTGAGACCAGAAATGGAAATTTCATACATTTCGCGTAGCCAAGGATATAACGTCTGTGTGTCCTTATTGTGTACAATTAATGTGCATCCAGCGTGAATCACAATCACAACTACAACAACCAGCAAATTGAGTTGCTAGGTTAAAGAACTGACCCAAAATCAATGTGGATACCATTTTTGGTATGGGTGGTGGGAAATCGCATAGTTAAAGTTTTCCCGTTGACCAATTACAATTATTACAGCAAAACTTTTATTTATGGATGTGAAAAGCAGAGGGTGGGTGGGCTTGTTCCTGATTCATTTCTTTATAATTTATATGAGTAATTGGCGGGGGGCGGGCAGAGCAGAGCACTAAAATATATTAAATCTGTGCCAGAGAGCACATTTCCCATTTCCTTTTGGGGTGGTGACTTCTTCCTCCTCGAGGCCTTATCTTTTGCATCCCCTCGTGACGGAATGAGGGCCACCTCCTGCTCTTTTTCTTAGTCCTCTATGCCGCGCTGTCATCTCGTATCAAATATGCATATTTCATTGGGCCATTTGAGCGGCTTATGGAGCAGAGGAATCGCGAAAGGCATATAGCATATAGCGACATGTGGCGCTAACTAGGTCGTCCTCAATAATTCCAAGCAAGTGGGTTTTGAAGAAGGGATGAGTGTATACGCAAATAGGTAAATTTCTTACACAAAGATACTTGATTTTAGTGCCTTCATAAAACGAATCAAGAGCAAGCTTTGATTTACTATAAAGACAAGTAAAATATGAATCACTTGTACCTAGATGCACCGCCAACTCTTAATTTTAATTATTTGTTACCTCTTTATAAAAAAAAAAATTAATCACTTGGAACATTTTTAAAATTTTAAATACTTTACATTTACTTAACATTTTTAGATAACATTTTTGGTAATTTCTAAAGACCACAAAGACTTCAGCCAGTTCTAAGATACTTTTCATTGATATCAAATTTAAAAAGGCTTCACATTTTTTGTTGTGGTTTGTCAGCGTTTCAAAAAAAAAGGAAATGTAAAAGTACCCACGAAATGCAAAAAAAAAATCTCGCTAGATCCATATCAGTTTATGGTAAAAGGTTAAAACCCCACGAAACAGTTAGAAGGTGGATCCATATCCCAGCCCCAATGCCAAACAGCTGCAGCAATTCTCACACACAAATCAAATGAACCCACAGCACTCAATGGACACAACACACACACACAGACTGGTATAGGAAAAATAAAGAAAAAAAAGATTATTCGCATTTAGATGTGAAATTGAGATATAAATTTTTGAAACGACACACACTCTCTTTTCACTCCCCCGAAAAACAGGTTACTACTGTTGGTTGCCCCCCAAAAAAAAACCCCCACACCTCTAAGCCCGCCATTCATTCAGCTAATTGCTGGCAAGCAACAGCAGTCTGTCCAGTTAAAATTTAATATACAAAAAATAAGGCAAAATAGATATGTATTTTCTATAGGGTTTTCGACTTGAAGATACTCTTTAAAAAGCTTAGAAAAAAATATAAGAAATTAATTTGTTTTCTGCTAGTTTTGATTTGCTACAAATTCAGTCAAATCAGTTTTCAGAAATCTATCAACTCAATTTTTGGAATACTGCAGTAATCAATCTAAAATAGATTTTATTGTTTAGCAAAGATATTTCAAGTGGGCAGAAAATTAGCAGGAAACCCTATGAATCAAGATAAATATTACAATTGTTTAATTCATCCAGCGGAAATGATTCATTTATTAACAAAAATTGTTAATAAAATTTAACATATTAAATATACCTAATATATTACCATATCATCCTTGAGCTCTTGATTATACCAACTTGGTTTAAAAAATCAATTAATCAAACAAGTATTAAGCCCGGTAAGCAATAGAATAGCACGACATTTGCCAATGCAAATAAATTCTACTTGCTTCGCATACATACGATATACTATATAGCATTTATACCCTTGAACTCTTCAATAACCGGGAATGGGAATACAACAAAAAAAAAAGAAATTGACAATAAAATACAGACCAGTAAGTTTGGTTTCCAGTTGAAAATGTTTTAATTGTTTGAGCAAAAACATTTTGTTTCGTGGCCTGAGCCACAATTTGTAAACAGTTCCAAAGACTAAACAAATCGAAGAAAGATATTTATGATGATGGGGATCTGGTTCGAAGATTGAAACTGTTGCACCCTGTTTACCCCTTTTGGAAGGCAAATTAATTGTTTAAACAATTCCGGCTGAAAGAAAGAGAAATGCCTCTGATATTTGCCAGTTTGTGTTTATACCGAAAGATCATTGACAGTGTGTGCCATTAAATGGCGGCGATTTGAAAACCAATTTAGAAACGCATCACGATCGGAGCTATATATTGATGAGATTCCAATTCCAGTGAATTCTGGCGCGTGCGGTAGCCAGAAATCAGCGAATTGCCAGGCTGTAATTGATTAGATAATGACCGGGACCGAGTAATGACCTAGACCAAGTGAACCATTTAAACGGAAAAAACTGAGGCAACTTCACTGGCTTACTCAGTGCCCCAGTCCCCCCATCGATCAAATCAAATATTAAATTCCAATCAAATGACAGTTTGAGACTTACATAAGCTGAAAACGATTTAATGTGGCGAGTTTTTATACAAATTTCACATTTTTTTCAAGAGGGAAAACTCACTTAAAGCCTTCTGGCCAATCTAAAATCAATATTTAAGCCATTTGTATACTAAAAAACCCATTTGCAGGGCAACACAAACGAGGGAGTTTCAAAGTAAAAACTAAGACTATATAAAAACAGCAACTGAGATATAAGCTAACCCCTGAACCCTAGGCAATTCCCTTTCCTTTCATGTATTGTAAAGATATGTGAACATAAAACTGGCGGCATTATCATCGCAATGATGATGTGATGATATGATACGGAATTGCAAAAGTTTTCTCTAGCTCAGTTTCGCTTTTAGGGTTTACTTTTCTTTATTTACTTTTTTTTTTTTTTTTGCTGGCAAACTTTTATGAATAGGAAGCGGGCCTTTCTGCGACAGCGACTGCGACGATTAATCGCAGGACACTTTGGCGCCTGCGTGGCAAGCGGAAGCGGAAATCAAATGACAAAAATATATACATATACAAGGTTCCACCTGAGGAAACTTTAAACAGCAAATCCTTGCTAGAGTGGCAAAAGAAACTCAATCGAAGGCCACAATGTCTGTCTGTCATTATTATTATTTTTCTCTTCGGCAGGACAAGTGCATTTTGTAAGGAGTCCCATAAGTGTCGGAGTTTGTCGCGGGACAAGGATAAAGAAAGAAAAGGGAATGAATTTGGATATTACACTGACAAGTTGTTCTGAGGATAAACGTTCAGAGAAATTGTTTGAAATAAATTATATTTATTAATTTCTTAAAAAAGAGAGCATTGAAAATAAACTTTAAATAAAATAAAGAGTAAGTATAAAGATTCAAGGAGCTTGGCATTTTTTTTTTTGGCTTCAAAAATAAAGAATTATAGATCCTTGTTGAAGGTATTCTAAGTTATTGCTTAAAAATCCATAATTTGGTAAAAATATTAAACAAAAGCCGCTTTGTTAAGTGTAAAATAAAAGTTCCTTCTAACCAAACTTAGAAACCCACACAAAAGGCCAACAGAAACTTTTGCAATTGCACTTTACTCTTTGCCAGGACAAAATCGGGCCAAATGATGTGCAATTTCTGTGTGTGACACACAAACTCACCCTCACACACACACACCCTCCCAAGCACACTCAAACACACATTCGCGCGGGCGAGGACATTGCCCCAAAAATGTATGCAACACAAATTGAAGCCAAGTTCATAAATGTATTTCTGTCTGCTTGCTGGCCATTTGCTGCTAAGTTTACGTAGCTGAGACACTCATTTAGGATAAAAGAAGGAGGAGAAAAAAAGGATATAATGCAACAAATCCCTTATGGCTGGTCGTAATACTCCAACTCATTGGGAATCCTTGATTGATTACGCATGTGGATTTTGGGGCAGGCGAGGCTTAAAGCAACTCGCGGCCACAAATTAAATAACGATTTCCACACAAGGATTCCCCCAATTGCTTTAAGGCAGACGAGGCAAACAATTTGCACCAAAACTTTATTTACGATCCTGTGTGGCCGCCCCATTAGTTTCGCTTCCTTCCTTCCTTCCTACGACTCCCCTTTTGGCCATTAACTGGACATGAATGGCTCCGGCTATGGCCAAATCGAGTGATAAATGTGGGCGGAACTTAAGCAAGTGGCCTTTGAGCGACAATCAATGGGTTTTGGATTTGAAGTTGTCATCGGGTGAGAGGGTTGGGAGTGTATATGTATGTGTAAGCCACGCCTTCTTGCAGTCTCAAGGGGCGTGGAGAAATTATAATTTTATTATCTTCAGCCAAGACATTGTGATAAACCCATTTACAACTTTTCTTTGGGAGTTAACATTATATATTTTTATATAAAAAGTCTTATTAATTTCTGAGAAATTATAAACATTATAAAAGTGTGTATTATAATGAACATATTGTTACCTAAGACTTTATATATATTTAGCCTTTTTTAATCACCAAAATACCCAGAAATTTCCTATTTTATAGATTACAAATACAACATTTTTAGATATATATTTTGTGGCCTCTTTGTTTTACTTTTATCGCAATTTGATCATTATTATAAAAGCGAAGCGGTCAACTTCATCGCTTTAGCTGATTTTATGGCTTATTTCTTATGATTATTGCACATTTATTGGATTCCCAGACTGGACTCTGGCTTCTGGGCTAACAAAGTCAGACGACGACGGGTGGCATTTTTTACGAGATAAATTCTCAATAAAAATTTAGTAATTCTTTTTTACATTTTTTTTTTGTATTTGTTTTGAGGCATTCGAAACCAGTTTGATTTGCGCTGCTTTAATTTTAGCAGTATTAAATAATAAAAAAAATATTAATAGAATCCCCAGACAAACAAAGAAGTTCATTAAATTGACAACTCGGTTATTTATATGCAGAGCGCAAAGCTTCATATAATTATATTATATCTGTATATATAATATATGATATTCCCAAAAACTCATAATTTGCAGGCAAAACAGACCACCAAAAAAAGTGGCTAAATGATGGATCTCATGGCCAGACTTCTTGGCCAAAATACTGAAAACATCCGACTCCCGTCTACGGCCATGCCCGAGTGCCACTTGCATTCCGTCTGACTTGGCTGGTTCAGTTCGTGCTCGAATCGTAAAATTCTAAAAGCAAAAAGCATAAATTTCCAACATAGAGACACATTTTTGCATGTGAGTTTTTCGCTATTTTACAACCCGGAGGCGAGTGCCTGGCATGGTGTTAATTAGCACAACAATAAAACGCCCGGGAAATCGTATATATACACACACTATACTATACTATACTGCACACTAACCTCACACAACCGAAAGCCGAGTGCGCCGTGCGAGAAACTGCAGCATAATTAATAGCCTCACATTTACGATCTAGACGGGTCTAGGCAGTGCCCGCGTACCCCAGACATGATTGACTAGTAATTTGCAACCAATTTTTATGGACTGCAGGCGGGACGAGGTCATATTTTATATTGGAAATATTTGGCATGCTTTTGAAATAAAATAAATCATGGCAGGTGGACGCAGATATGGGACAGAGAGATCTCTATTGTAAAACTTGGTTCGTAACTCATAATCTATATGGGGAATATGCGAAATATTTATTACACAACGAGATATGACATTTAAAGTGTCATAAATATAAGATGTATCGTTAAATTTATCTAAATTTTGTTTATAAAATATGTGTACATTTTAATTTTAAAATTTTAACAAAATTTTTGCAAAATATTTGTGTTCGTAACTCACAATCTTTATCGGAAATATCTAAAATATTTACTATGCTGAGATATATTACATAAATAGTGTAAGAAATATAAACTATAAATCTAAATTATTTAAAATTTACACATTTTTCAAACATAAAATACTTGTAAATATTTGGTAGATATTAATATCATGCAGAAAAAGAATGAATATCTCAACTTCTTTTGATTTTTATTGCGTTTTGGGTTCATATACTTTATATGTGATTATATTCCCCGATTTTTCTTGCCAAAATCTATTATATTCAATATGTATATCCCCTAGTTTAATATATAATTTATTCAACATTTTAATGGTTTTTTTCTTATATAAAAATATTCATACTGCGCAGCAAAGTTAAGTGATTCCATTACAAATTTCTAAACCCTGATCCATTAAGGGATTAAGTGATATATTATTATTAAACGTTTAAGGCATTTTATCGACAATCTTCTTTACATCTTCTTTACATTTATGGTTACAAATTATTAACAATGGGAATTAATTTAAAATATAATTATTATTTAAAAATGAAATTATTAATTAAAAATACAAGTATTAATTAAAAATTCAATTATTAATTAATAATGGCGCAGTAAACCAATAAATATTTATTCCTGGATCAAGTTTATTTATGTAAAATTGATAAAATACCTCAATTTGCTATACAAACTGCTATTAAAGAACAAAATAAATGCCACCTGTTGAACCCTTTTGAGTAATAATATTATTAAGTAATAATATTACATCGATTAAGCAGCAAAATTCGAGCGAGTCATAAAATTCTTTGATAACATTTTTCATATAACCTAAATACATAAAACACAAGAATTTTAATTCAAGACAATAATTAAAAAAGCTATTAGAAATTAAAAAAAAAAATTATTAATGCGCAGTAGAGCGCCGCCAGTGAACTCGAGTTATAAATTCCTGAAGCCAGTTTTCGATGTCGAACATTATTATTATTATTAATTATAATTAAAACGGCGATCGAGTAAAATGTAAATATTTAAACCAAGAGAATGTTGAGCAATGCGAAATTACATTGACAGACAAGTTCGAGCCCCTTTCTGCCATAAAAAACAAACATTAAACTTTTTGTTGTGTTTTTGGTGACGAAGGCGAGGGAGCGGCTGGCTTTGCTTCCGTGTCGCCACCGCCTGATAGCGGCGAGCACTGAGAGAAATAAAGGGGGCGTGTGTGTGGGCCAGAGAAACCCACTTACTACTACGCAGTTTGCCGGCACAACAAGTGTACTGAGCGAGATGGAGAGTTGCATGCAAATAATACAAATAAATACGCCAAATACTATAGCTAAGAGAGAGGGAGGGGAGCAAGGTTAATGCTTATTTATAAACGAATATAATGCGCACGATCTTAGCGATCTTAGAGTGCTGATCTCGTTCTTGTGTTCTCGTTTTGCTTCGCTCTCATTCCCATTTGTTCAAATTTGTTCCCCAAAAATTTCATTTTCGATTGTTTCCAGTATTTGCACGTCTTCTAAAACTGCCAAAATCAAGAGGCTATAGCTTTGATTTTATTTGTTTTTAATAATAAATAGCATTTTGAGTGGCTTGCTGGTTTTATTATTGTTTGCGATTGTTTTCGTTTTGCATTCGAAATGCACTTTACACCAAATAAAATGCGACGCGAAATAAGACACAAACAGGCCAACAATGCGTATACTTAATGCGCGTCTAAGCAAGCGTGAAAAGCAGTGGAAAATGTGGGAAAAGACCAGGGATAAATTGTGAAAAATATATGAGAGGAAGACAGATACAGAGGGGGAGGAGAGGAGACACTGTCAAGTGTCAAATTGATTACGCAACGCCTTGTAGTTGCACATCTATATCGAAACGTTAATGAATGCCATCACTTCCACTTCCCTTTTCCCCATTGAAAATGTATATATATTGCTTTAGAATTATTTAAAAAGAAAAAAACCCACATTGCACATTGCACTGCTCAAAGCTGACTAATTCGCTACGGCTTCCGCTTGGGACCTACTTCTAGTGCATTCCTGGCAAGGCCATTGTCTTGATAAGACCTGGTTTTTTGATAAGGCCAAAGTTAACAAAGGTTAAAAACTATTGCGTTTTCCACAGCACTCAGTGGGGGATCTATATTATTATTACACAATATGGCCCAAGTACATTATCTATCAGATTACAAGCAATTGAATCAAATCGGAAACTTTCCACAAAGGCAAAAATGCCGTTCTACAATCCTGTAGGTTTTAGATAAAATTCTGGAAAAAAATTGCTAGACTTAAGAGAGCTTTACTATATTTATACATCAAAGGAAAAATGCTATTACATTCGAAACTAATAAATAAAAGTGAGAAACTTGTAATAGGAAAATGTTCAAGGCTTTAAAAATGTATCTTTTAAAAGACAGCTTCCAAGTTATATTTAATTCTATAAATTTCCACAGACCTTGCTATACAATTAATGCATTTTCCATTTCGTTCTAGTTTCTTTTGTGTGGAAAATCTTCGTATTTAAATGTATTCCATAAATTCGAATCCCCAACAAACTCTGATCTTTTCCGCTACATATCTTTCCACGAAAAAAAGAAAATCGCTCACGCCTTTTTTCCCCAATAATAAAATGAGGAAATGTACATACATATTCCCGGCCAGGTCGTAAATAGTGGGAAATGCCACCTAAGAAGGCGTCATAAATTACAGAAATTTCCAAACATAATTGCCAAAGCGCGACGTTTCACAGGGCGAGAGTGAAAAACCACGAAAATGTTGCGGCCAAAAAATATTTATAACACGATGCGGTTCGCTGCCAATTAAAAGAGGCAAAAATATAACAAAAAAAAAAGTAAAAAAAAAAAAAACTAAGCGCTCACACAAAAATAAATTGATAAAAGGAGCAAGGCAGCGGGAAAAAATACTTGGCAGCAGTTCAATGGCCAAAAACCTGATGAGGATGATGATGAAGACACGAGCCACCACAGCCACATCCACCACTGTCATCCGGAATCAGACAGCAGCAGCAGCGGCAGCAACCACTGAAAAGAGGAAGAAGCCTTTGCGGTGCAGTCGCCCAGAGTGGCAAAAATTTAAAATTCCACAAATGTCATTTGAGTGTTTCGCTCGTTTCGTTCTTTATTATTATTATTATGACGACGAAGGCGATGGCGATGCGGAGGAAGCAGCTCTGAAGCTACAAGGGGCGTAGGGGCAGGACAGGAAAAAAGGAAGCAAGTGTCAGGTGGAACGCGGCGCATCGGCAACAACGTGTTGCATAAATTAGCAAAATGTCATAAAACTTTATAAAGGAATGCGCAGCAGTGGAAGAAGAAGAAACTCTTCCTTTCAAAGAATTGTACAAAAAAAAATATTATAAAAATAGTTGAGTCTATTTTTATTAGTTGGCTCCTTAAGGAGATAAATTTAATTTAATTTAAATTCAAGTTAAGAGATTTTATTAATGCTTAGATTTCTAGAACTAGTTTTGAACTCAGGACACTCAGCTGCTTTAAATCATTAAAAATAATCTTTTAAAAAATATTAAAAAATATTCTAAATATATTTATATTTCTATTTGAAATTTGCTAAGTATTCCAAGCAGTTAAAAATTTGTTTTTAAATAAAATACAAGCAAAATTACACACACAACATATAAATACCAAAGGAAACCCCCCAAAATTTTAAGAAAATTCAATTTATATTTCTTAAAATTATGCCTTTAAAAATGTAAACATCACAACAATGACGAATATATTTTTCTCTTTAAAAATTCCTTTTCCTTATCAGTAACCCCATCAAAATATAAACAATAACAAATATTAATTCTCCTAAAAAAAACCTACAATAATTGCAGTTTTGTTTACGTTTTTATTCTTGTTCTTAGAAATCCTCTCTAGGGCTCAACTAAACTTTTTGTGCGACACGCGAATAAATTTCTTTATCACGGTGATGAGTGTTATTTCCCCTACGTAATCTCTAAAAAACCCAAGCCAAAGCGTCGTCGACCCACCGACTACTTCCGTGAAAAATTGCGACTATAAACAACTCACTAATATAAATAATGCAATATTAGTTCACAGACCTACGAAAAGAATAAGAAACAAAAACAAAAAAAAAACCAAAAACAAAAACAATAATAAACCAACAATTCTGTGGAAGCGCGCTGTCTGCGCAAAAAAATAAAGTTTCGGGTATCAAATCGTCTTCAATTTCTTCGCAGCAAACTCAGCAAATTCTTTCACTTTTTTTGTTGGTCTTTTAACCACCTCAAAAGCCAAGGGGTGCTTGTGCTTTTCTGTGCATTGAATTATCAGCGAATTTGATAAAGAAAATAATCACGTGAATGACGCACTGGGCCAACCAAGAAATATGAGTGGATCGAATGATTTATGATGGCTGAGAGGATCACGTATCCGATTGGGGATCGATCAGAGGAAGTTCGGGGAAATATATACAAAAATTAAACCTTTAAATCATACCTAAAATTTGTTTAAAATCTACTTTAATTTAGTAAAATCCTCAAGTTTGCACAGTATTTTTTTATATTTTTGATTAATGTCAATGAACTTTATACAGGCTTTTATTGATAACTTTGCAAAAAAAAAAGGTAACAAAAATAAGGTGGTTTATACTATAAGCAAGTGAAATACATGGATTTTGTCTATGTAAGCAAATGTTATCAGTGTCACAATAAAAAAAAAGAAAGTGAAAACAAAATCAGAGAGAGGGAACACAATTCCCAATGTAGATAAATAAAAGAGGCAAAATATTGATTTTTAAATAAATAAATCATAATTTAAAAATAATTTAAGGAGTATTAAATATGAAATTATGAAATAGAGATATAAACAAACAATTTTAAACTAGTTTCCAATGTGTTCTCAACATGAAATCATTAAAAACCTATCAATATCCTAATTAAGTTTCAATCTCTGAATTGCATTTCCTCAAAAAAATCAACTAATGAAAACCTAAACCCATTGAAAGAAAGAAAAGTTTTCCAGTGACAAGTCAAACCACTAAAGAAAAACAAGGGAAACCGGTATCTGAATATGAATGAAAATGAAAATGAAAATGAAGCATGATTTACGCATTTAGCCCGTGCACGCGTCTATTTATTTATTTATTTACGTATGCTTGGATGTAAACAAAAGCGAAAAACGATCCAAAGATAAAGCGCATTAATTGCAAAAACTCTGCAAAATCAAAAACAAATGGAAATCCGGTCAAGATACCGACAGGGGGGGAAAGTGATGCCGGGCTATGACAAACATTTCGCACACGTAACAAATGGATACAAAAAAAAATAAAATAAAATTATATTTACATATATACTCCGAGCTGAACTGACGATTGCATAATATAAAAATGTGAAAAGCAGACCACAAGAAGCAGAAATATGAAAGCCAAACAACACACTCCACACAGCGGCTCCACTCTCACTCCATTTAACTTGACTGACTGACTTGGCCCTGAACTTGACCATTTGCCCGGCGAAATGCGAATTGCGAATGAATTTGCCATTTGAAAGCCAAAGAGCGTGATGGGAAATAAAAGATACAAAGTTGAAAGCTCTCAAGTAAAGAAAAATAAAAAAAGACAACATAAACAATGCAAAGTAAACCAAAAAGAGTTTGGGGTTTGAGAAAAGATTTACTGAACCAAGTTGGGTAATAAAGATGGAAAGAAAAATCCTCAAGCTTAAGAGGGTGTTTAAATTCATTTTACAAGATTTTTCTTTGCAGCGTCTTAGGATTTTTAATTCTTTGGAAATTTAAATAAAGAAAATATGAAAATGTAACTACAAACCCTTTAAAAAAAACCTATAAGGAATAAAACATTCTAAAAATTCTTAAATTAAATAATTAATAAGAAACCTCACATCTTAAAACAAACTCTAGACAAAAATCTTGAATTACAAAAACCTCATTAAATAACCCATACAAACCCCTTCAAAATCTAAAAGAAAAACTCTCTCCGAGAGTTCCCTTGACTTTAAAGTTTAAAAAACTGTTAGAAGATCCTACCTTCCATCCGGCACTGCTATTCGAATCACCCTTGTCCTTGAAATATGGCACATTCTGGACCATCCACTCGTAGATCTGGCTCAGAGTCAGTCGTTTGTCGGTGGCGGAGCCAATGGCATGCGTGATGAGATCCGCGTAGGAAAGATTACCCCAAGCATTTCGACGCGATGAGTTCTTTTTGGCCGCATTCGCATTCTGTATAGCCTGCTGTGAGTCTGTGAATAGAAAATCCCATATTTATTATATTATTTTTCGATGGAGTTTTTACTGTTTACCTCCGGCAGCCAACTGCTGATTACTGGCCTTTGTGCTATCCAACTCATCGACGGGCTCCACAAAGTTCTCTGGCCGTGGGCATGGCCATGTGTTGGATCTGGCGCGGGTTTGTGGCTCAAAGCCAACATCCCCGGGTAAATCACCCACACCTACACCACCGATCACGCCCACCCCCAGCTGATCCATGGCCGAGCCCAGGCCATTGTTATCTGTGTGGGTCAGCGTGGGCCAGTCCTGGGCGAAACCGTCCATCATGGGGTAGAGCAGGTCGTTGTGAAGTTGCAGCGTTGTGGCTTTTCCGGCTCCTCGAGATCAAGCTCAAAATTCAAAGCTCAAACTCTCCTCCAGCCAGCGCCAGGAAATTTCAAAGCAGCCGTGAAAATCTTGCGAACAATTGGAAATTCTGGAAAAGGATATTAAAGAAGGGAAATAATTAATTATTAAAAATTATATACAGTCCATTTTGAAGGGTTTTCTAATAGAGCTCTATTAAAAGATTAATTCCCGACCTTTAACTATGAAGTTTTGTTGAAATAATAATTAATTAAACCCAGCATTAAATTGATTTAAATGTTTAACCAGAAAATCTTTAGACAAAAATATATCATCAAATATTATTTCTATACTCTTTCAACCTTTATATATTTTTTGATAATTAATTTAGAAATATATTCAAACATTTAACCACCTATATATTTCCTAGATATGTATATTTTCTAGTGCAAATTTAATTATTAAAGAGAGAGATTCACCTTGAATTGAAATTGCCATAGAGCTATATAAGCTATCAAAGATTTTGTCAAGTCATCATGTCATCTCCCTGCTAAGCATTTTCTTCGAAAATTACATTTTGATTGTTTTCGTGAGCTTGAAAATGTGGAAAAACGATTTTCAAACGAACTTGAATCGTTCAAACTAATTGACATTTTCGATTTTCAATTGATCACGTGTATCTTTAAATCGTTTTAAATTTTCCAGCATTTCCCATTTAATCAGTTATTCAGGGCTGATTACTAATAGTTCGATAGCAATGATTTCTAGTTTGATTGTAAAGCTTCTTATATATGATATAGTTTTTCGAGTGCCCAAGTACTTGAATCAATAAAAGTGACAAATTGAATTGTATAATTTTCTGGAAATTTACGTTAGCTTATTTTATCACCGGAAAATTACGGATATCTATCAATAAAAATTCTCTTAAAAAATAGCTAAGAGAGAGAGAGGTGTTATCAAACAAAGAGCCTCGGCGGACATAATGTAGGTTATGATCTTATTCAGACATTTACACATTTTCTTGGCATTCCAATGAGAGAGGAGTCGTAGTAGATGCTCACGGAATGGAAATCAATTAGTTTTAATAAAATCTATAAATGCTTTTATGACTAAATTTAGCACACAGTTGGAATGGAAACGATTTCAATTAGCGGGGAATGGCGGCTGACGAGAATTATCAATATATATGCCCCAATAATAATAAAGCGATAGTATAAGTATTTTTTTGGGTAATCAAAATGCCATTTAAATACACTGAAAAACGTGATCAAGTCTCTCTCTATTTCTCTCCCCCATTCACTGAGAGAATCTGTGTTTGCGAGTCTGGAATATAAAAGGTCTATTGACTCTGTCTGGGGAATGGAACAAAACTCAGCTGATAAGTCAACGAGGCCTGACGCGGGCATCGTTCGAACTCTCTTGATAGCACCAAAACATTGTCTGGTGCAATATTTTTAACCGAAAAATTGACATTTTAAATTATATAGAACGGGCTTATCAATAAGCTTTTGATTGCATTTACTTTTAGGTGGGAATTTACAACAATTTTAGACTGCAAAACTGAGAATTTTCTATTGAAAAGCCTTGTCTTAGAGTGAGAATGATTGATAAGTATTAATTTTTCAGCTGAAAATATTATTTATAAATTCTAAGCAGCCTATCTTTGATGTAGAAATATTTAAAATTTATCTTGTCATATTTTTTTAAGAAATTTAAATTTTTTAAATGGAGTTTTTAGTTTTAAAACTACAATAAGTTCTAAGAAAGTCATTTTAGGCAAAAGAAAAATTAATAAAAGTTGTCTTACGTATTAAATAAAATAATATAATAAAGCCTTTGATGTATTATTAATTATTCATATTTCTCAAGCTTATATTTCTTAAAAAAAAAAAACTTAAAAATTATTTTAAGCATATAACAACATTTTCAGGTAACAATATTTCGAAATTTTTGTTCCTAAAAAATAATCAAAAAGAGAACTCAAAGCTAAAGAGACTTTCTCTCCTCTCTTTTAATCTCAACAAAATTGTAAACAAATTGAAAAGTGTGCGTAGAGCGCGTAAATTCAATTAAAATTCAACTCACACACACTGTGACAAAGTCCAAACGAGGAGTATCTGTGTGCCAGTGTGGATCGTGGCGGAGGTATTTTTTTTTTATTAAGCTTTTATTAAGCTCAAACTTTTATAAAAGAGAAAAGAGAGAGAGAGTGTGTGTGTTTGGAGGGGGCATAACAGGAGAAGAAAGGAGAGGAAAGACACACCGAACGGGGCGACAGCTCGAACGACATCGAAGAATTTACCTTGAGAACACGGAAGTTCATTCATTCGCTACCTAAAACACACTTTTCTACCTGAGAGCATTCCGATCATCGCCTCATTATTTCTCTGAAAAAAAAATGTACAAAAAAAAACGTTGGATCTCCTCAAATTTTTGTGTGTGTGTTTGCTGTGCTTGTATTTAAATACAAAATTATTTAGATAAGGTCGCGCACGTCGCGTCGACGTTGTCATTACATAATATCTTCCTAGCGAAAGGTTTATGGCCGCAAATAATGGCAAATGCGAATGAGTCGCACTCAAGTGCCCCCAGAAAAAAAACCACAAAATTAAAATAAAAAAAAAACCCCGAACCGAAACATTCCAACCTGACCTAAGCCACTACCAACAACAAAATCAAAGCGAAAAATAATGAGGCTGTCGAAAATTTAAAAAAAAGAGCCCAGAAATACCCTATTGTAGAGCTTGCAATGATCGAATCTGATATTCCCCTTAGTGTTGGGATTTTTCCAGCGAAATTTTGGGTTTTTTTTTGGGGTCACAACTTGGAGTTAAAAGATTATCTTTACTTTCTTTTCGCTGGATTTCTTGGTCTCATTTTTGGGTGTTTCTTTTATATTTAAATATCTCAGTAATATGTATGTATATGAAAAAATATACCTTAAAAAATTAATCTGTGGTCAAAGAGTTTTAAATGCTTTTCCATTTAAAAATGGTTTAAAATTTCTTTATTTTTCATACTACAATGCGATATTGGTATTTATTTCAAAACATCAAAAGATACTTCTTTAATTGTTGAGATACATTTATTTTCTTGATTTATATTCTTTAAATATTGACATCCTTGGAATTGTTTCTGTTTTAATATTTATTCATTGATCTTTGAATTTATTTTCCTGTATTATTTCCTCAAGATAAAAACCAACAATGTACAAAATGTGTAGCTGTTTAAAAACCTCCCGAATTGGGAAAATTATTTATATAAACAATTTATTAAAACCCAATTCAAACAAGGCTCGTAATTTAAAGACTCTTAGAAGTAAGTACCAGTTTTGAACACTTAAATACCCAATCATATCTCCTAATTACTGAGTACCAAACCAGTCCAGAGTTCGGCTGTCTCTAAAAATAGTGTAAAAATTCTAATTGCCGCCTCTCCATTGCCGGCTGCCAACTATTTTGAGTAAAATTAACATGAACATTTGCTATTTTGCATTTTGCACTTAAATATATAATCTATTTCTTTACTTTCAACCGACAGGGTAAGAGGAAAGAGAAATTGCGTCGCAACAGACTTTTGAAACATTAAATAATAAATATGCAGTAACATTTGATAATAATATTTAGCTAAAAACACGTCATTATATGAAAATAGCCAAAGCCAGAAAGCAAAACAAAAAACATCAAGGAATGGGATAAAGCATAGAAAATGTAAACAATAACAAGACACAATTCCACACAAAAAATATGGGTTGAGAATTCATTTGGCCGATCTGCTGCGTCACAGGGGTATTTACTATATAAGATCAGATCGTATCATTTAAGTGGGGGGTATTATTGAGCTTATTGTTAACGACAGGTTCTTAACAAACATGTTCATATGAATGTACATATATTTTGTATATTTTTTTTATTACATTAAATTAAAAGACAACTGGCGACCTGCTGACGCTTATTTGTGTAGGTGTTTTCTTGTTCGCTCTTTGATCGTGAGAGTTTAGAACTGAACTGTGTTAGATTATGTTAATTGGGATTAAGCCGAGTAACAGAAAATTCCATCATCAAACATTTCAGAACAACGCAAAAAGCTAGAATATTATGAGTCTTATCACAACGAAATTGTATAAAATGATTCAGATTCTTATTCCGGTTCGTATTTGTTTGGCAAAGCATATTGTATACCATTAAATCACTTTTAAATCACCCGGCGTGGGATGTTGGAGAAATTAGCATTGAAAAATCACCAACCCCAAAATATTCTCTGTTTTCGAACATTACACACAATGGATATCGAGAGGTTTTTCTAGCTGAAAATTCCAAATATTTCAATGTCACGGAACTGAGATTCATTAGGTGGAAATCTTCAGGTGGTGGTCACCATCCTCAGTTTTCTTCTGGGGGCGTGACTACTACTACTACTATAAATGATGAGAAAATATAGAAAACTAGACGTGGGAGTCCTCAGAAAGCTTCTAAAAACATATTGAGAACAGACTGAGAGAGATAGGGAGATATGGAAACGAAAAGCAAGTGCAAAAAAAAAAACAACACAAAAACGAGAAACAAAAACAAATCTTAAATAAAAATAAAAAGCAAAACAAGCTAAAGTCCCAAAAGCAAAGCAAACTAAATAAAGGCGGCAATAAAAAAATATATTATAGAAATTAAAAACAGAATCAGTGCAACGAAAGCAAGGAAAAACGAAACGAAGAAAGATCAACAGAGCGAACAAAACAAAAATAAACCCCATTCTCGTTACGTAATTTTCCTTTCAATAGTTCTCGCCCGACATTTCTCATGAGTTTTGTTCCGTTTCGTTTCGGTTCTCAATACGTATGCGTAATATTTCTCAACCCCCCTATGTACACCCCCTTTCCGGAGGCTATCTCAGGGGGCACTCCAAGTACTCCAAGTACCAAGTACGGAATACTTAGTACCGAAACTAATCCTAGCTGAGGCCACCTTCTAGTCGAGCAGCTGTTCCGTTGGAGAATCGGCCTTGAAGATTAAGTGATAAGCCCAGAAGTAGCTGGCTAAAGGGGCGTCGAAATAAAGGTATATATAAGCTTAAAAGGGGAGCGATCACATTAAATCAGACAATTAAAGTAGATTATTAATTGTTAAGGATGAAAGTTTAAATTTAAAATTAAATTTACTAATTCAAACATGGTTATTACATAAGATCTAACTTCCATTTATCAAAAATCTTTAACATGTGGTTAGACAAATTTTAGAGCTACAGGAATATGATATTTCTCAGACATCTTTCTCAGACATATTTCTCAGATATTTTTCTCAGATATATATACTTTAAGAAGACTATTAATCCTAATCAAAGAAGATTAAATTTTTAATATATTTAAAAATGTTTTATAATTAAATAAGATTACTATTCCTAACTTTAAGTTTAAATAAAAAACGAATACTTTAATACTTTAAAATACGAAAAAAAAAATACTTTAAAATAAAGATTAAGGCATTTTATAATATTTTTTTATGTGTATTTTTCAGAATTTTTTGTACACATTAAAATAAATATTTCACCAAATAGTTACCAATTGAAATCAATAAAAAAAAAGAAATTAAAAAATGCACCCTCAAAAAGTATATATTTTTTTCACCAAGAGTTATAACTTCCCCTAAACAGATTTCCTTTTACCTACGACCCTGCCACCGATTTCTTAGCTTATCAGTGGTGTAGCGCCGACCAAGGAGATCGCTGCAAAAGCCGGGACCACAAAATGTATCTGCCAGATGCTTTTTGGATCCGGCGAATACCATGTGATTTTTTATGCATGAGACAGACTGTTACTCCTCTGCCCCTGAATCTCAGGTATTGTGGATATGCCCCTGCCATGCCGCACACATGACCACCGATCGGGTTCAGCAATGTGGAAGTAAAAGAGATCCACTACTAACCCGTCAAACAGGATTATATATGTAGTAAAAGGCGGAGCAGACTGGGAAGCAAAGCAAAGTAAGTCAGTGCTGAGAGAAGGCTTGCCCGAAACAACAAAAAAAAAATGGAAAATGAGGAAAAAGAAACCCAAAACAGTGAAAATAAAAAGCAAGACTGACAGCTGGTCGTCGGTGAGTTTGAGAGTCGAGTCGAGTCCGGGGAGATACAGCAACTGGTATGGTCTGCACCGATCTGGTCCGGTCTGCCCTGCCTAATGAGCTGAAGATGGAGGTGGATTCACAGATGGAGATGGAGGGATGTAGACGACGACATCAATCCCGATCCCGAACCCTTGTTCGGCTTTGGTTCCCGGTCCCCAAGCTCAAGTACCTCGCGACCCATTATGACGATAATGATAATGACAATCATCATTATGTTGATGGTGACGAGGCCACATCGAACCCACTTGTCGGGTGTTCATATTGGGGAGATCTATGTGTGTGTGTGTGTGTGCGAGTGTGCTTTGTCACCCTCCACATAAAACCGAACCAAACGACCTTTGGTTTGAAAGTGAATTATACCCTGAATAATATCAACTCTGTCATGGCTTAACCTGCTGATAAAGAATTTCTTTATTCAGGTTTAAAAAGAGCACTTCTTTTAGGTTTTAATTATGATTTTTTTGGGGTTTTTGTTAAGCTGGGAAAATGAAGTGAAATCAATCTAATTATTAACTTTATTAATATATAATTTAATCAATTTAAAATATATAAAAATAAAATCTTTAAGCTTAAATCTGCTGATTAACATATTTCATAGTAACTTCCGTTTAAATTCGTATTACATTGTAAAAGTTAATCTATAAATAATACATGTAAAACAAATTACATTTTCATGATTTTTTAATGTTTTTTTTTTTAATAATTTTCTAACTATCATTGAAATATAACTTTGTTAATGTCTTAACATTTGGCTAATTATTATTTGCTTTTATTAATGTGCTCTTTTCAATAGTATTACAAAATTATATAAAAATAAAATAAATATTTCAAAGATTTTTATTAAAAAAAACCTACTTGAATGGTCTCAATTAATTAAATTCCTTAGCTTTCATAAAACACATGGATATCATATTAAACACATATTTATTAAAATATTTTTAATATATTTATGCCATGAAATAAATTAAAAATAATAAAAATTCACCTGATTTAAAATATATAAATCAATCATTATATTTTCTTTTACCTTTGAGAAGTGTCACTCAACCTCTGTAATTCCTCTTTAATTCCCACTGGACACTAGACGCTTTCCTCCAATTTTCCCCCCCGATTCTCCCTTCCCCTGCGGGTGTGTGTGTGTGTGTTATCATCAAGCCGCCAAGAGATAAAGCGCAGATAAAGCCGTGTAGCGAAGGCAATGCACAATATATAGTGTATTTTATGCATTCCCGCCACAGAAAGAAAAAAAGAAACTGTTGTCATGTGGCTGTCTCTGTCTGTGTTCCCTGCTCACTTGCTCACTTTGCTGGCCCTGTTATCTATGTGTCTCTTTCCCGGTCAGCTTATCACCAGCCCCCGCAGGCCCCCTCAACCCATCCCCAACCCTCCTGCAACACCCACATTCATTGCTCGCCTTAACCCCTTGACAATGCCAAACATAAACCTTGGACAACAAATCTTTTTTTGCGACACTTTCAATCTGCACTTTTCTTTACTTTATTTTTTTTTTGTGGCTTTTCTGCAGTAAGTTTTTATGGTGGGTTAAAAACTAGGTTCTTAGGGCTCTTTTCTTATTGATTAAATTTGTTTATAAAAATATATATTTCTCTGGATATTTATTTTGTTATATCAATACAACAAATAATATTAAAATATATTTTTCTTGTTGATTAAAATTGTTTATAAAAATATCTATTTCTCTGGATATTTATTTTGTTATATTAATAAAGCAAATAATATAAAAATTGTAAGAAAATATATTTATCTTAATAATTTAAACCTTTAATAATTTAAATAAAAATTCTTTTAATAGTATTCTAATTTTATATAAACTATGCTAATACAATTCATTGAATATTTAATTTTCCCCCAACAAAGTATGTGTAAATCTTCCATTCCAACATTTCTGCATTCATATTAAGTACTTTTATGACATTTATAGTGGGTGTAAATAAACGTTTAGTTTATATTTTTCTAAGCCAAGTGTAAAGCTGCTTTGCATGATTTACTCATTAGTTTTCATTAGAAAATCCACGAGGCGGGAATGCCAAACAGACAGTTGGCTGTCAGTGAGTTGCATTCTGGTTTTTTCTACGCTGTATAATATTTAATAATTTATTAAGTCAATTATCGCGGAAGCTTATTCAAATAAAAGCTTATTGAAAGTGCAGTTATCTGTCTCCATTCCCTCTATTACATGGTGGCACGTGCACTGGCGAGAGGAACACGCGCTACTTGGGGAGAGAGAGAGGAGCTTGGGCAATATATAGTTCAGATTCTGAGTAAATCGGAATCGAAATCGAAATCAGCTAAGGAATGCAACAGAAATGCAAATGCAATGTCTATACAGAGAATTCATTAAAATAATTTAAAGAGAGAACGTGTGTGGGGCAAAGGAAAAGTCAACCAAGAACGTAACCCTCAAGCCATCCATCCATTCAACGACAACTGACAGCTGAGACTGAGACTGGAGCAGAGACAGAGGCTTGGGAAACTTTGACGCAGGGAAAACATTGATGCGATCATCCGACTTAATCATCAGCGGCAATCCGCAAATCTCACAATCCTCTATCGATCACTTAAACGCACTTGATTGGCATTTCTACATATAAACAAAGTCAATAAAAATAAAATAGAAAATAATTAAACATTCTATGTCCCAGATGGTTATACCTTCAGAGACTTTTAAACAAATAAAAGTGCTTACAATAAATGTTGATTTCTCTATTTTTTCATTGATTTCAATATTTCAATGATTTAAAATTTAGCCATAATAATTTTAATCTTTAGTTCAGTTCTTTAGGTTTTTTCATCCACAAAGTTAACTTTATTTATAGTTTTACCTGTGCTGCAGCGGCTCGGCTAAGAAGTTTGGTGTTTTAATTCAACTTTGGAATTTATTTAAAAAATTTTAATACACATTCAATACATAATAATAATAAATACAATGATTTCATAAACAATAAACTTGTTAACTCATTAACTCATGTTAATTCATTTTAAAAAACATCTCAGAAAATACCTTTTACTTGCAAATAATTATACAATTTTACTGATGACTTCTTCGCTATATTTAATACCAAATAATGCCCTAATTAACCTAAAAATCCACCTTTTATGCTCTTTCCTTCTTTTCCTGCTCTGCTTTCTGGCTCTCTAATTACAGCTTTTTCAACAAACTTTTCGCACACTTGGGGCTGTTATCACCTGGCGGCGGCACGTTCCAGCAAACACTCAAGATATGATAAAAGGCCCAAAATATATATACACACACTAGTATATACTCTGGGCCATCAGCTGCTGCTGCTGTGCCTTGGCTAGATAAAAACCCTATCTGCGTAGGCCTCTTGTGGCAGTCAACCCAACCGGAGCTACGAAAAACTAAACCTAATCTCGTTTCAATGTCAATATTGCTGTCGAAAAAGTAATGCTGAAATTATTTAAAAATATATAGTGCTAGTATACAAATCGGCAAGCATTATAGCAACAAAGTCGGCCTTCATGGGTACAATATAATATTTAAAAAAAAATAGAGAATAATAATAATATTTAATCCGAGGAGCAGCGACCAACAGAAACAGAAAGAAATGAGCAGCGCGACACACACGCTCCTCAGCGCGGTGCTATCAGTGTGGCGCTGGGTTCCAATTCTATTTTTAGTGCCATTATCAGCAGTGCTCTAATTAAGATCTCCCCCTGGCCGCCCTCCCTGCCTCTCTCTCTCTCTCTATAGAATAACTAACACCCCAAAACGGGCTAATCAAAGCGCCCCGGACGACGAACAGAGCGAACAGAGAGATCATCTATTGGATGAGCACGGAACGTGACCGGGTTTTGGATTTGGTCATTATAATAGCTTTAGCTTTTAGGTTTTTAGTTCCGTTTTTGTGTTTTGATCTTGAAAGTGAATCGATTGTAAATCACTTTTGGGACACAAACGGTTTTTGGCTTTTGTTTTAAGTTATTGTTCAGGTGGAGTTGAATTCATAATGTTTTTTTGAAACTTTTGTGGAATTTTTAGTGAAATATTAATCCACACATTAGAAATCACTTCACAGAGCTTGAATTTGAATTTTTAAAGAAAATATTTAAAATGATTTTACCATTTTCTAGTCACTGAATTGATATTTAGTTTTAAGAGATATTTTTCTATTATTAAACATATTTTTCTGAGCTTAGAAATCGCTTTAAATATAAAATTAATAATAGTTTAGCTCTTCAATGTAGATTTCATAATTTAAAAAATGCACAATTTTAATTAAAAATAATAAAAAAGACAAATTAAGTATAAATTTCGGAGGGGAACCCTTAATTTTTGTAAATAAACTTCAAAAAAACTTTAAATAAACCTCAAAATAATTAAGATTTTATATTTATTGCAATTATTTATTATTTATTTAACTTTATTTATTATTTGTTTATATTCGTTTCATTATTTATATTTTAGTTACAAAATCTCTTTAGTTCAACCATTTTTAAAAAATAATTTAGAAACCATACAAAAATCTGGATAACAGTTTCTGAACCGAAGTTAAAATATTAATTAAAATATAATTTGACCGCCAAAAGTAAAAGAAAGAAATTTGTTTATAATAGTAATTCCTTTTAAGTGAATAAACATTAAAGTGTTACTTTAAAAACAATCAAAAACAATTAATTGTTAAATTTGTTATTAAACCTTAAAAATATCTTTAAAGCTTTCTTTAAAACTTGAATACTTTTTAATTTTAAGAACAAATTGCAATTGGAAAACCAAAATAACCCTCAGATGACAGTTCCGAAATCAAATTACTTAATATTTATTATTTTATTATGATTTTTTGTTAATAGTTATTTACCCGCCAAAAGTTGCCGCAGGAGAACGAGATCGCTCGCTAAGTCGCTGTTCCTTGTTGACTGCGATTTATTTAGTTTCTGTTGATTTTGTGGATTTGCTGATCTGCTTTTTTAGTTACTTTTGAAATTGGCACTGTTTTTACTTTATTTTCTTGTTAATTTACACTGTTGTTTGTTTGTTTTTATTTTTTTGTATGCGGCACAACAAAAGAGAGCGGCGAACACGCGGCCGGAACACCAAAGAGAGCGGCAATGGTGCAATAGTGTGCGTGCGAAGAGAATCAAGCACACCGATCACGTCATCAATTCATGCCAATTGGACGCACACACTACACTTAATTGGAATTCGTATGAGAATTCAATGAAAAGACCGAAAGACCGAGCGACCAAAAGTTGTTTAAAGTTCAAATGGGGAACACAAATTTTAATATAAACACGTTTCCGAAGCTTACTCCAATTCGAATCAAAAAAAAAACCGTCTTCGTATTTGTATATTCGCTATATGTGAGGGTATGTTCGGTGTGTTTGTGTATGTGTGTTTTATATAGGCTTATGTGCGTTTGTGTGTATACAACGTGACTGAAACGAAGATCATCCAAGCATCGCTATGTATTTTTCTTTATTTCGGTGTGCCTGCTGCTCTTTTCGCCTATTTAATGCTGATATTTTGATACCACGAAACACGGCCTCTGCTTCTTTTCTACGTTCTATTTTTCTTGAGCTTCTTTCACTTGTTTTTGTTTTGTTTTGTTTTGTTTTGCTTTTATTTATATTTATTATTTATTTGTTCACTGGTTTTCAGTAGAGGTGTTCCTGCGATCAACGAAAGTGTTTCAAAACGTAGAAACGCTGGCCAATACGGAATAAATTGAACGACCTCGTGGCTTTCAACCGCAGGCGAGGAGACACGGACTTGCTCGAAACTTTCTAGTTGGATTCGAACTGACAACTGATTCGTCGTCGCCTTCGTAAGCTTCGTTCGCTTCGTTCGTCGGCGGAAAAAAACACAACACCCCCGCTCTCCCTCTCTATCACTCTCTTGGCTTCCACACGCGTTCCACACACGGAGCGCGCGCTCTTTTGACGTTATGTTTTTGTTTGTGTTTAGCGTTTCTCTTGCTCTCTCTCTCACACACACATACAGCTGCGGTCAAAATAGTAAAAGTTTTATTTTATTTATTTTTATTTACTGGAACCAGAAATGGAAAAGAAGAATGCGAATTGAAATGGCATTAAAACGGAGAATATTGTGAACCTGTTAAATGCCCTTTTTGTTAATTTTTAGATTAAAATTTTTTAAGTAGATTTATTAAATTAATTGTAAATAATATAATAATTAATGTATTTGATTGCTTTTCCTATTCTTCATTAAATATTTTCTTTATTATTGGTATAAAATGTATTTATTTAAATAATTGTTGTTAAAAAAGTGTATAAAAACTTTTGCTTGCTGAAAACTTAATTTTTCTTATGCTTTTGAAAGCATCTGTGGCGCGCTCAGTTTCAATAAATAAAAGCCATAGTTTACCTATTTTATACATTTGGAATTTAAATTGTTTCTTTTTCGCTGTCGATTTCGAGGTTCATAGCGCAAGGAGAGGTGTTGTGGGGTGGTGGGGCTGTGGAGTGGGGTGTATAGTGGGGTGGCGGGGGGCTGATAAGAACGTAGAGGCAGCTGTTATCTCACAATTGCCTCGCTTGCTTTCTCACTCTCTCTCTCTCCCTCTCTCTGCCTCTTTCTTACTCCCCCACTCTCCGGCTGGTACATTCCGTTCATTGTCTCGTGATGCGATGGAAAATTTCCCGAAATTGCATTCAAACTGATAATGCCAGCACTGCACATTTTGTGCATATAAATATATATGAGTTTAAAATGCGAACGAACATATATCAGAGAGCTTTTTTTTGGGCCCCCTGCCCAAAAAATAATTCCCCCGTGTTACCAGTTTTTAGCTAGAGTCTAGACCCGATATTTAAGCACAGAAATATGTATGGTATGTATGTGTGTTTTTTTTTTTTAAGTGCCTGCCACATAAATTCTGCAACATTACATGGCTAATGAAGTCTAGACGCGATGAGTTTATGTTTATGCATCGGACTTAACTCTCTCAGACCGAGATACTATCCTATCCTATCCTAGCTCGGGATGCTGATGCGATGCTGTTGCTGGTGACTAGCTAGAATTGCGGAAAATCAGGCTACGCACCTGTCCGGGGGATCTTATAGAAAATAAAAGTCTTGATGGCTTTTAATTGGGTCACTATCATAAAAATGTATTTTTAGGGATTAAGGAATTATATACACTTTACAGTAGTTTTTTCAGTTGATATATCTATGAAATTTATAAAAGAAAATAAAAACAGAAACATGCAGCTGCAAAATATAATCGTTTAAATATTATTTGTTTATTTATTATTATGAATTAAGATATAATTAGTCTGTTTAAATTTTATTTAAATTATATTTAATATAATTGTAATTATTACTAAAGTTGATTGGATTAAGAAATTCACTTAAAATATGTACATATCTCAGAAAGGATCTTTAAAATATTGTGAAAAATATAAAATATACATTTCATATATATTTAATTTCATATTTTTTGGCACATTTTTAAAAGATTTGAAAATTTAAGGGATTTCTGTTTTAAAGGGCTCTTCAGAGCCACCAGAATATATACATATAAATAAAACTAGGCATCGGTCTGTTTATTTTCATTAAAATAAAACTTCATATTAAATACAATAATAAAATAATATTTAATAAAACCTAATAAAATCTAAAAAATGTTCGAAAAATCTAGAAAAATCCAAGAAATACCTATAAAAAGATTTTATGCCTTAAACTTAGTGTGTTTCCAACTGAGATAGTTTAAAAATTATCTTTTTGTTTGGCAAAACTTATTCCATTCCATATATTTTCATAAATTTAAGCTGATTTTAATATGTTCTAAGACTCAGTAGTTTAGTGTCGTCTTCACAGCCATAAAAAATGACAAACAAATATCAGTTTGTGAGCACAGGGTTTATGAAAAAAGCGAGAACAACAAGTAGATAGGCAGAGATACATTTAGTTGAATTTTACAATGTTATGAAGTTGGCTCTGGTTTGATAAGTAACACCTTGGTATAGGTAAGTTCCATCTCAGACTAAACTGGACAGGTATGCATAATGAAAATCGGCGGTAATTGGTGTATCGAATAAAGATCATTATGAGCTTATGAGAACCACTCCCACTTCAGTGACAAATTCCATTGGCATTACACAAACACTGCTTCAAGTAAAGCCAGTCTAGACTTGGCCATAAATGACAAAAAAAATGTATATATAAAAACAAAAATTGTTTGAAATTAAAGTGGTACATTAAGTGTTTCATTTGCGTTGGCGCGTGGCGACGCCGTCTCGTAATCGTATCCAAAATTGGCCAAAACTGGACACGCAAGGCACTGGCTCAGGTTTCAAATTGCGCGCCAAATAACAAATCTTTGGATAATGTCTGGAAGCTTTTTGGGGGGGAGTCCTCCCCATAATCGTGCTATTGCTGCTGCTGGTGCTGCAGCTCCTCCAGTGACGCACTACCAGGCCAGTTATTTGGACATCCACTCCGGGTCAAGTTTCGCGCCTTTTCAGCCGCCGAAAAAAAGTGCCTAAAATCTGGCAGATACGTCAGCAAACGACGACGTAGTAGAACCAGAAAGTAGGGCTCAGAAATTGATGGATATAACAAATACCCTTTGTTAAATATTATTATTATTTATAATAATTATTTTTTAGTTAAGGTTCCTAAATTTCTAAAACATAAATGTAGTTTCTTCTTGGTAACACTTTATACTTGAATGACAGAAAATACCGTATACATTTTTATTCGAAATTCAATCAATTAATTTATATTCAGTTTGATAAATTATTTATTATTTATAACAAATACATATATCGAAAAAATTATTACCTAAACAAAGAAACAAAATTAAATAATATTATACAAAATGTTCTAACAATTGTTTAACGTCAAGTTCGTTATTATTAATTATTAAAATTTTTAAATTAAAGATTTGCAATATTTTTTTAATGATATTAATTAAGATAACATTTTTTTGGATTTTTTCCTTTTTGATATATTTGCATCTCCAGTTTCTACTGAGGTAACTCATATTATCACGTATACGACCTGTTGTACAACTTTACCTTATAATAACTGCCCCAAATAACATAAAATATGAACAATTTTTTAAATATAACTAAAAACATAATTAGTAGAAACCATAATAAATACTTTCAATACCCTGGACTCTGTCATACCGCATTTATTAACATTACCTCGAAGCGGCGTCGGCGCAATTGGCATTAGATACTTCGAACTGATCCGAGCCAAAGCAAGCGATCCGAATCGCGACAAGCGGCTGGCTCCAATGGCCTTCAAAAAATTATAATTTCTGCTTTAATGTCTCCACCGATCTGGTGGATGAACCGGGCAGGGCGGAGGTCTGATCTCCGGAGCTTTGAGCTCTGAAACTCTGGCTCCAGTTGTGGGCTTTTGTGTGGCTCCTCGCCCGATATTTGTTTACCCGCCAAAATTTGCTGGGTGTGCGTATGTGTGTGAGATTCTCAGCTATGAAATTTTGAATATTGTTAGTAACAATTTGTTAAATCAACAGTTTATAGACAGAGAGAGAAAGAGAGAGAGCGGCTGGATAGAAGGGAGATTGAAACACGATTGTTTTCCTAACTTGTTTGCAACAATAATTGAAAGCCAGATTCCTAATTGGTTTGAGCTACGTTTATGATTGCAATAAACAGGAGAATTGAAGATTTATTTTATGGGTTTAAATGGTTAGATCTTTAGAATGTTAAATAAATAAATTCAGATTAGTTTTTTAAAGAACAGGTATTATATTGATTTAAGACTGTTATTTAAGAAAAGAAAAAAGAAACTTACTCAAATTATTAATAAATACCTGCTATTCAGTATTAAAAATATGTTTTTAATATAAAAACCTTCTTGTTTCTTTAACTAGAGTTACAATTTTCTTATTTGGAATGTAGAAACACCCATGGCTTATTCTAAAATATTCCAAAAACCATTTAAACCCCTTTCATAATCTCATTTGTTGCACATATTTTCCCATTAGCTACCTTATCACCATATCGTAATTCCATTGAGACCTTTTCGAAAGGTGACTTAAGACTGGAAACTTCCCCATTATAAATCGAATTGATCAACTGTGGCTGAAACGGTATTTGCCAGGCGCTAACTGCGTTGAGGCAAAACGAGATTTCGTGACGTCGGTGTCACGTCGAACTCGAACTCGAAGTCGAATGTCGACTTTGTGATGGGCGCCTATCATATCGAGACTTTGAAGACCCACTCACCGTACCACCAACACAGCCCCAGCCGTTGTCGCCCCGCGGAATTATGCTCACACCGAGAAGCATGTGTGTTGTCGTTGAAAGCGAGCCCCCCTAAATGTGGCCACATGGAATTCTATGGGGCAGAGGTGTAGCCAGGAAGTGGTAGCAAGAGGGGGGGTTGCATAATAATTAAGGATTTAAATTTTTATTATTTTTATTACAAACAAAATTAATGTTTTAGCTAAAGGGTAGGAGTTTAAGGTTTACATTCTTAGTTTCTAAATTTTTACTATTATATTATTCTTATTTTGTAGTATATTTTTCCTTTACAAACAAAGAAACTTGCTTTAAAGATACTTTCTTAAGAGCAAAGATCCCCGGAGATCCCCCTAATTGGACACCCCTGACTTTATTTTAGTGTCGTAGTGCTGGACCCATTTGCGATTCAATAACTGTACCGGTTCGGTGTGTTTTTACTTCCCCTGTCACCCTCCTACATCCCCATTCACGGTAGCGTGTGGCATTTAAAATGCAAAAAAAAAATATATATATACATATATACACTGTATATCGCATAAGCGTTATCTCTAATTTATTGAGATTAAGGCGGGCTGATTAATTTAACGACGTAATTGATGCAGCCGCTAAAGCGCACGACTCCCGGGCAACACAGATACGCACCCATACGGGTGTCCCCCCGCCGCCTGAGATACAGATACACAGATACGATCTCTTCTTCGTCAGAATTTTGCCGATAGAAGTGCGACTTAGATTGGCGCAAACTATTCCCCGAGAGCAAAGGGAGGGGGCGCAAAAGAAAGAGGGGCGGGGCCATAGTATGCAAATTTTGCGAGCGCACATGTAAATGAAGGCGATGCGGCAACGTTGGAGCACACACTTCCTTAAGAAACCCCCGGAGATATGAGATACAGTATCTGAGCGATACAGTATCTGAGAGCGAACGCGATCCACACACAGACACACGCTTGACATCCACTCACAGCCACTACACACCACGTGGTCTCGGTCTCCCCAAGTTCAGAAGAATCGTAGGCAAAGGCGTAGAGCACAATAAATAGGCGAAAAAAAAATAAACGCAAAAGAAGCAGATGAAGAGCGCAAATAAAAAACCAGGGCTAACCGCAAAGAGAGACTAGTTTCAGTGTATAGGTTAGCCATGCACTAAGCGAAAATCTTGAGGTTTTATTATCAAATTATCTTATCTAAAATGATCTTCTTATCTAAAAAAAAATTAAATAAAATTAATAATACTTTAAACAAATTCATTCTTATTCGAGAAATCCAAAAACCTTCAAGTTCTGATTTTTGTCAAATATCTGAAAATTACGCAAAAAAGTATGCTTCAAATGTTCTTCCTATAATTTGCAAGGCTTCAAGGGCTTGCACATGGATTTATTTTCCTAAACATATTAAAATTTAATTTCCAAAATCAATAAAAAAAAAACCTACAAAAATTAAGAAATCTATTTTCCAGGTTTCCACCTCGGAAAATCTAGTTTATCAGTGTAGCCGTGAGAATAATTGAGGAAAACCACATGGTGCAAAATGATTTGAAAGCAAAACCAGTTAGAAAGAGGCGGGAAAGCAAATGCTATGGCCAAAGCAAAACCAAAAACAAAAAGCATAAAGCCAAAGCAAATGGCAAGAGCGGAGCAAAGAAAAGCGGAAACAAACATCGGCGAAAAAAAAAGCGCGCGGTTTATGTAAACAAAGCGCGGCCAAGATTAGAAAGAGGTGCGAGTGTATGCGAGGGGCGTGGAGAGTGTAAAGGGGTGAGTGGGGGGCGGAGGCCAGGGAGAGAGTAAAAGGGGAGTTCGAGACTGGAGCGAACAGGATGCGAGAGAAGCGCGGATAACGATCAGAGTGGGGCAGCCAGAGAGAACGAGACTCAAAAGCGGAACCAGAACAAATCAAATTCGTGGCAGCAGCAGCGGCAGTGGTAAAACGAAAACAGAATTTAAAACCTAACCTTACCTAATGTGGGCTATGAAATGCCCACCAACACCAGCTCACCTCCACACACACACACACACACTCCCCCGCCTTACACACAGATACGCTCCCCACCCCGTGTCCCAATCAGACACACAGAACGCTCGCACAACTGAAAACGTGGTGCGCTGGCAGCGACGTCGACGCTATTGCGTCGTTCACAAATTCTTACAACACAAAAAAAAACAACAACAAAAAATAAAAGCACAAAAAACTACATAGAACTTTTTCTAAAAAAAAATATGTATAAAAAAAACTACAAAACCGTGCAGCCAACTGAACAATTTGGAGCTTTTTTATGGTTTTAGGGTTGGGGGCGTTTTTTTTTTTTTGGGTTTTGGGGGTCTAAAGAGCATCAAATTTGTAGAAGAGCCACTACTTACAAAAAAATTAAGAGCTGATAAGAAAGAGAATAAATTTAGAACATTTTTTTTAGTGCCAAAGATCATGGCAAACGAATAGATAATTATTTTTAATAAATTTCATTTTTAAGTTTATATTTCTTATTGCAATTTTTTTGGGTACAAATTTTAAGAGCTTAAAAAATTATTAAGCAAAAAAAAATTAATAAATTGGTTACCTAAAATGCAATAAAAAATGAAAACCAGTTCTCAAAAGGATGTGTATGTTTTGTTCTTTTAATCCTTAGTGAAAGCTGAAAATTACTCTTCTAGGATCTTAATAAAATAAATTAATAATAAATTGATAAATAAAAAACTAAATAAATAAAATACTAATTAAATTAAAAATTAAATAAATAAAAAATAAATCAGATTTTCGCTTTTCCCAAGCAATTAATTAAATATTTTCAAAAATTATTTTTAATTAATCAAGGCAAATATTTCTCAAGTTTATAATTTGTAAATATAATTCTTAATTTTCCAACAAATGGTTCCTACTTTATTGTCCAGAATTGTTTAATCTGATCTTGCACTATATAAACCACACTCGTTTCTTATTTAAACTCTCCCTAAGAAGTCCTTTGCCCGCTGGCTCTCTGCTTTGCCCACTTGTTGGATTCCACTCTGAATTGACTTACACTCCACACAGGCTCTCTCTCAGAATCTCTCTCTCTTCTCTTTATCACAGGACACTTTCACACACTCACATCCCCTTCGTGAACAAACTTTCTCCCTTTTCCCCCCTACATGTCCTTCGTTTCTTACCAAGACACGACAAACTTTTACCGCTCGGCTGTTTTTCTTGGGCTTTTCTTTTGGTTTGCTGACTCAACCCCCCCCTCCCTCTAATACAAACACTAGCTATCCTGCTTTCTCCTTTTTGTCAGAAGGAGATGGCACTTTGTGGAAGGACATGCCTTCGGCAGGTAATAATGGCAAGCTCTTCCGCTGACACACTTACCGCAGGAGGGGAAATGGAAGTGGATGCACCGTTAACGCTGGCTGCCGGTTAATGTGTGGCAATTCTGCCTCCCAAAAAATAAAGGACATCCCATCCATCGGTGGTGGGTGTGGCATGCCGGCTTCTCAGGATTCTGCGCAGGATGTGCTCGGCTCCAATAGGTTGTTGGCCAGCTGGGTTAGTTGGCCGCTTAATTGCCGACTCCCAGGACGAGCCTCGTGGTTGGACGGGAGCCTAAACCAGGACCCATCCCCCAGTGACACATTCCAGGAGACACAGGATCCTGCCGAAGTGGCGCTTGCCGAAGTCTTGTTCTCCGTCGGCCTTTGCCAGTTTGCTGCTCCCTAGATTTATTCACCGTCGGGATATATGTATTTTTTTTTGCTTTGGTTGTTAGGCAGTCCTTGGTGTCCTTGGGTGTATATATCGAAATACCCGCAGGATATTGAGGCGGTGGGCGAAGGCGGGTGTAAGTGGGTGACAAATGGTAATGGTCCATTACCATATTGTACGCATACATTACACGTGTACATAATAAAAAGGTACTTACATACCCACACATACACATATCATACTCCGCAGGACTTTTTGTTTGTAGGTCCTTTGTGATCGGGGTCACCATTTAAGCATGGGAGCTTATCCTTCTCTTCCTTTGTGGCTGCGGGTATGGGCTTTAATTACTTTACATATACTTGGGAGTCCTTGTGGCAAACATATGTAAGTGGTTTCATTTTTATTTAAGGGAATTTGCATTGAAATTGATACAATTTGGGAGAAGGAAGGACCTCATAGATTTCTTATGGAAAACTTTCCTTGATTTGCTTCTTAAAAATAACTATTTATATTTCTAATAATGAATATTATATCTTTGTATCCTTGAGATACTTGAGTACTTTGCTCTCTCTTTTATTCTGGGTCACCATTATATTTAAGGTTAAGATATTTAATTACTTCAACAATCCTGACATCCGTATTATATAACAAACAATGTGACACAAGGACACCCATCAGGAGTGGTTCGCTGCCATATCAACAAGTGGACGACAACGGTCTGACCCCTCGAAACCACACCATTATTATTTTATTCAATATCCATATCCTTGACATCATCATTATCATTGTTCACTTCATGCATCCATTAGGAAAATTAGGCTCAACAGTGTTCATTAGGCTCAGAGTGTTGACCTATTTAAGTCATTATAAAACCTGTTGTCTTTATTCCTAACCTCAGAATATGTGAAAAATATGTATTAACCCAAGGAAAATACAATTAATTCCTCGATGACATAAACTTATTAATAAGTGAATATTTTCTCTATTTAACTAACTATATTAAATATAAATGTATGAATATATTTAGCATTACTTGCTAGCAGCAGTGATAACTGATTCCAGAAATGTTCATCTTGAATTCCCCCCGAAGTTCCTGTTAGAAAAATGTGATGAAATTTGCCAATTAGGTTAAAGCATTCTGCTGATATTCCAATGTGCTTCCCCTCTTCTCTAGTTCCGCGATAAGTGAGTTCGAGCCATGAAAGTAATGAGGGGCAGACGACAATCGACGTCATCAGGCGAATGTCTGACATGACCAAGAAGTTCACTCGACTGGCCTTTTTGGGGAGATTGCTTTGGAGGAGGATGTGGTGGTGGTTGGAGTGCCCAGCCTCTCATATATATATATAGATTGGGAACGTACAGATAAGATTCACCCCTGATGTAGCCTTATCAATGTTATCAACTTATAGGCCAGACAGTGGAAACTGCCTAAGTTGGGTGCTTGATGATAACACCTATTATTTTTGAGTTGTTTTTTGTCGTCTTTTTTTTAGATTAAAATTATGGCTAGAACTTGGGAAAATTTTAAAAATTTATCTGTGATGGAAGGGGTGATTTAAGGTGTTAGGAAAAAGGTTTATATAGCTTTTTTTTGTGATAGAATTTTATTAAATTAAAAACAAATACAAATTAAATTTTGTAAATTTATTTATAATAATTTTAATGTTTATTTTGATTTCCTTAAATATATTTAAAATAAAATAAAATAATATATTTGTAAAATATGTTTATATAAATATGGATTTAATACTTGGATTGCCATTCTGATAATATCTCCTGTACCTCTTTATTTATTTATATTCCAGAAGTTGTTATATAAAATATAAATAAAAGTAAATCCAAAGAAATACCACTCGTTTAGATATAGTTTTCTTAAGATCATGTCTAAATCAGATAGGTTGTGGTTTTCAAGATCTAATTTTAAAAACTGCTGCTCAAACCCATTGATATTCTTCTAGGATATTTCCTGTGATAACAAAACAAGCTCATAAAGTTAAGAATCTAGATTCCCACTCTAGAGTTTCCACTGTACAAACAGTTGTTTGCACTTTTGATGGCTACATTGAACCAGCTTGCATTGGAAAATTCTTTGTTTCGCTGATTTGCATTATCATTGAGGCAACCGAGCTAGTATCTAAGGAGAGCGAAAGAGCAGGAAAAGTCCCAGTAAAGTTCTCTGTGTGCTCTGTGTGTGTGGGTGAAAAGTTTGCGGGGAAAAAGGGAAATTGCTTAAGCTTCCCTCGGCCTTGCTGATTGCGGTTCTATATATGAATTTCGAGCTCGTTTGTTCGTTCGTTTGGCTTGTTGCCGGGCAGCAAATGGAATTGCAATGGCAAATTGCAACCGCAATTGAAACTTACTTGGCATATGCGGAAATATGAATATGAATTGTTTCTTGGTTTGATCAACTTTGCCTCAGACCCAGACTCAGACTCAGCATCAGCCTTAAGTCTGAGCTCCTTTGTTCCAATTATAGATGCAGTTCTGGTCATATCGCCCTCTATAGCACGTATCTATATAAGCTATATGTAGATGTTCATGTGCCGGTTTGTGTCTGGCGCTTCAGCTTCAACTGATATATCGGCAGTGTCTGGTCCGGCGCTGTGGCCTGAAATGAAATGAATGATTTTCCCGCTGAGGTAAACCCAGTATGAGTAAATCAGTGCGAATACATGAGTGCACGCGAGTGTACAAGTGGCAGTACGGGTTACTACGAGTCTGGGGCAGAGACCAGCTCTCCTCTGGCCACTTGATTGGACTGGAAGGGCATAAATCATGTGGTGAATGAAGTTGAATGCACTGCAACAAGTTTTGCGATATCCACGGGCGGGCATTCTTGAATTCCATTCGTATCTGCGAATTATATGAATGAAGCTGATGACGGAGCAAGGGGGCTACAAGGAAAAGGAATTTATGGTATCAACTGATTATAGGGGAAAGAATTAATGTTTTATTTTTGGAATAAATACATTAAAGATAAATATTTATTTAGGGATTTTAATTTTAATAAATATTCATTCATAAAATATTTAAATTTTACAGACTTTGCCAGAAGCTTTTATTAATATAAATATTTTAATAAATCTAGTAAGCAATTTACCCTTTTAATATTTATTTCCCACGAATATTTAGGACTAATTTGATATTTTTTCTAGCCACGATTAGATCATACTTCCACAAATTTAGGTAGACCCAGAGCAAGCCCTTTTGTAATATGGTAATCCAGCTTAGGTTTTTTATTTTTCTCTATGCCACATGTAAGGCATTCAGGAAGGCATTAATATTGATTAGTTGATCCATAAATTGAAACTATATTTATTCCATAAACATAATTTATGCATATTCCATGGACCCCTTTTTATTTCTTATTCTTTCTTGTGCCGGTATAATAAAGCGATTAAAATGTAAAATATTTACATATGAAATGATGACCCAAATACAAATGGCATGGGGTTATACATATACCATATATGCCAACTATTTAAATGCTAGAGTTGTGACCTTTTGCCAAGATTTTGCCAACACAGCTGTCGATGGATAACAGCAGGAGCAGCAGGATGGTATAGGAAAAACCCAACCAATCCTTTGCCTGACCCAAAAGCCCTGGAACAATTGCCAAGGCAACCAATAGCCACTAAAAGGCTTAGATAATCCATTAGTGCCAAAGGCCAGGCCAAAAAGGTATAAAACGGTCAAAGGAAATCGAGCTTTTAGGTTGCATAACGAAATTGGAAATACCCTTTTTAAGGATACATTTTTAGAAATTTTTTATGTCTGAGAAATATCCGAGTTTCTGTGGGATTTGGGTTGAAGTTGTTAGAACTTGACTTTGATTCAAAATTTAATATTTTTTAAATAAAAAAAGGAAAAATAAATAAAAAAAAATATATATTTGATTTCTTTAATACCTAAAAATATGAAAAATTAAGTTCAATGCTGATTTATTTATATCGTTTTCTATCGATTTTTATCGGTTTATATCGATTTCACTCCCAGTTAGTTAATTAATTAATCAAAATTTCTTCTTAACTTTAATTACTTTTTATTTATTCTTTAATTACTTCAGGCATAGTTCTTGTCTTTTCCTCAAGACTTGTTGGCTCCATAAATTTGATCTTTGATGCCGCCGTGGCCAACCTAATGGATGCCCTTGTTCGAGTTCTGACTTTAAATGTGGCCTTTTTGGGCTTTACCACTTGATGGTTCTGATCCAGCATCCCAATCAAACCAGAAAGGCGAAGCAAATTCGGGAGAGGCTTCGGTATGGATTGCACTAAAGAGTTGTTTAAAAATTGGGTATACGCCATCAGTTTGGCGTGGGTTTGGTTCAGCATCAAACGTGTACGCTTCACGAATTTGGAAATTTCTGAATATTGCTTTTGGTAGCAAGCTAAAGTTATCTTTAAAGACAAAAAATATAAACATATATTATTATTTCAAAAGATAAATTTAAAATCTTACCCTCGAGCTTGAATTGTGCTCCAGGGTCACCAGTAGGGGCCTCATGTGGTTGCTGTAGGTCAGGTAGGAGCAACAGGTGATGTCCAGCTCGTTGTGCCGCTCGATGCACAGTCCCACTTGATGTTTAATTTCCTCTATCCACTTGGGCACCTTGTCCAGCTTCTTGGCCAAATCTTTGGTGCATCGGTCGCTTTCCTCGATCCGAGCAGCCAGATTAACCATCTCCTTGGTGGTATCCGCCAAGCGATTTCGTACCAAATCGATCTGCTGAAAGGATCGTGAGGTCTCCTGCTGGACCTCTCTCAAATGGATGTTGTCCGAGTCAGCTAGCTTATCAAATTCCGACTGGACTGGATCGGCTGTGTTAGCTGCCGGCGGAACTATCATACTTTTCATTTGCAGCACCCGCTGCTTCATCCTCTCCAGCTGATCATAGGCTTCATTCAAGTCCAATTCATTGTGTTCTATGAGGCTGCAGGGAGGCGACGGTTCTATGCTGCTCTCATCCTCGATTATTCCTGGTGCCCGGCAGAACATGTTTTTTTATGGATATATAATTAATTTTTATCGAAGAATCTTTCATGTGTTAAGTATGGTTGTGGGTTGTGTGTGTGTGATTGAAGGGATTTTTCCAGAGTTTTAAATAAATATAATTGACACAAAAAACCAATGCATACTTGGTGAATTAATTTTAAAAAGAAAAGAAATCCATTTCAATAGAATATATTGCATTATCCTTATTATCCTTACGATCATTGCATTTTATATCTTTTTTTCAAAAGGACATTATTTTAAGCAAAAAACTATTCTCTGAAAAATCCCTATACCTACGCCCCAAAGTAGGCAATGATTTCTATCAAAAAAAGCCCAAAGATCGCTGGGACTCACACCGAGAAGGGTATTCTTGAAAAAAAAGGGCCACACAAACTTATTCACATTGCCAGGACGACGACGACGACGACAAGAACGCGAATTTCCCCCGCTTTTCCCCCTCCGCTTTTCATATCCTGTGCGTGCGGGTGCGTCCCCGAGTGTGTGTGTGTGTGTGTGCGACTCGACACAGCAATTTGTACAAGTCAAACCCGTTGGCGCCAAAAGTCTACGGTGCTGCCAATGGCAAAAGGAAAAACCCGAAAACGAAAGATGAAAATCGGCTTAAAAAAAAGTGCCCAGCAGTATGCCAAAGGTGCTCTCACCGCCTCCAACACCCCTCGGCACCCCCCGGCCCCCCACAGGAGAGGATAATTTATAACCCGACAAACTTTGCGTACAAAAGTTTTCGCTCTTCCACGATTTTCTTCTTTTTTTGCCTATTTTATTATTTCTTTTTTTTTGTGCTGCGTTGCGATGAAAAGTTTTTCACGTTGCGCGGCGTTGGCGATTTTTAATTCTTGCGCTAAATTGTTTAAAAATGTTGGAGAAGAATTCTGCAGAGCATGGAACTTTGCCACCCGGGCGATTGGCAAAAGGATAACTAAAAGGAGGAAAAAAAGTTTGTGGCATGTTGACCACTTTGTCGTCGGCCTTTGGCTAGTTTTTTATATAGTTTGGCCCATGGTTATGAGGGTATATTTGTGTTACAGGGAAGTTTGCTTTATTAAAAGGATAATAAAGTTAATTTGTATATATTTAAGTTATTACATATTAAATAGTTTACTATGAGTATCATTTAAAGTATTTCCTTTAATTAGGTTTTAAAGCATAAATAAAAATAAAGGAACATTTCAAAACTACACAAATTAAGATGATATTTTTGTAAAACAATAAATTAATTAAGTAATCGAAAAAAAGTATGGTATACTTTTATTATTCTGGAAATAAATCATTAACCGTCTGCTTTTATCCATTTGCATTCTTATTAAAATATAAAGGGTTTGGGATATATGGAGATCTTGGGATTTATTGAATCAAATGATCTGAAATATGGTATGTGAGTTCCTTATAACTTTATTAACTTTAATTTTAACTTTTATTTTTAAAAGGGACTTGTAAGGCATAAATATCGATTAAGAAACAAGTAAGTAATATCACAATAAAGTCTTACTTTACTACAATTACGAAGGCAAACTTGTTTCTAGAGAATTTTAGATGGAAATATATGTATTAAATATCCTATATAAGAAGTATCTCATAGTCCTAACACCCTCAAGTATCCTTGTTTTGCTCCTTTCCGTGCGATTTCCGCTTCAGTGTCGATGCAATTTGTATTAGGAAAGTTTTTCGCCAATTCGCAAGTGTTGGGTAGAAGAGAAAGAGGGGGGCTTGGAGTTGCAAAAGAATTTCCACAGTGCCCAAAGTATCCCGATGGCAATAAATTCTTAGTAACGAACATTTTTAGCATCTCTGATTTATGCTCAATTAGCACTGACTGGCAAGTGCCCCCGGTACTCCAGATACTACAAAACTACTGAGATATGTTATCCATAAACCTGACAGCGCCTTCGCACGACATCCATCAGTATGCTCTTAGCTTGGCTTGACTTTTACGTTCCCGAAGAAGCTTCCCCCATCCGTTTTTGGAGCTCGTAAAACCATTTAAGTTGCTGCCGCCGACGCCTTTCGAAGATTTTATGCTCAGTTAACCCGCGATATACATATAGTGGCAGGGCGGGGGCCAGGAACGATCGTAAAACTATACACGCGCCTCCCTTCGTCATAAATGCGTCAAAGTCAATTTCTTTTATCCTTTTGGCTGCTCCTTGCGCTCTTCACGCAATATTTTTTTTATGACTTAATACGATTTTTACAAAGTTAAGCCGACTGAACGGAAACTTTTTGAGTTTTGCCGCTCGTAAAAATTAATTTAAATTGATTTCTCTGATGAGTTGAAATTATGCTTGAGGTTCAAGGAACCTTTTAAAGGCAGGATTTTTTGATTTTTTAAAAGGGTTTTTGGAGTTTAGTTTGCAGTTTTCAGTCACAATAAGATTTGGGTTGTGTTAATATCTCAATTCAAATATCAATAAATTGTTTTATTAAGCTATAAAAAATAAATACAAAAACCTTTTCAACTTCTTTCATTCATCTTAATATTTTTTTTTGCAAATCACCTGTCATAATTATTTGCATTCTTCACGTTTCCAGAGACTCTTTCATACTGGATCTTAAATGGCCTTTGTTGGCACCTAATTTATTCATTATCTAACCATAAATTATATAAGCTCTCTGAGCAAACGCAGCTGGTGTAAGACATTCACTCGGAGTTTCAAGCCAAAACCAGTTATCATCATTCGAGCCAAGTAGCAGTCGCTCTGTCCCAGTTCTCTCTCTCCGTAAAAAAAAGTAATAAAAATAAATTAGATAAAGAATATTTCGCTCATAATTCGCGGTGGGCAACAACTTCCAACTCTCTTTTTTATGCTTTGCAGAATCTCCGGCAGAAGAAAGTGCGAATTTTGGCAGAGAAAGTACACGTGACGAGGTGGCCGAGAGGTTAAGGCGTTGGACTGCTAATCCAATGTGCTCTGCACGCGTGGGTTCGAATCCCATCCTCGTCGGAAGGTATATTTTTTTGTATTTATTTTTTATTTGTATATATATCTTTTTTTTATTATTCTAGCTTCTAGATTATTTACATAATTTTTACTACTCATAATTCATTTAAATACTTGACTATATTTTTATAAAGCCTTGAAATTCATTGTTTAAGCTAGAATTATTATTATACCTAAGACATACATGTTTATTAATTATTATAATTAATTGTATATATTATTTAAAGAAGAAAAGTAATATATTAATACTTTTTCAGCTAAAAATATTAGTTAAACCAATGGAATATTTTTTTCCAGATATGTTAATAAATTAATACTTTCAAAACAATGTTGGAAATTGGTTACCAAAAGATAAGTTCTAAGAATATATATATGTTCTTAGAACATCTAGCTAAAAATGAAATATGGTTTTAAAAATCTAAATTAATAAAATTATAAAGAATAGAATTTTGGGTCCTAGTTCAGTTTTTATAACTTTAAATAAATTATTAATAAGCATGAAGTAAATAATAAATTTAAGATTAATTAGAGATTTAAATTATCAACCCTTTTTTAAATCAAAATAATAAATATTTTCAGTTGGAATTTTGTATGGAATAGTATATATTTTTTAAATTAATCAATTAAATTTACAAAAATAAATTTAAACCCTTAAGAAAACAAAAGGTAACCTGGTGCAATTTTTGGCAGCTTTTGTGTCTACCGTTGCCTTTTTTTTAGTTTTATATTTTATTCCCCTTTTTTCGATTCTTGGCTGGTTCCATATATCAATATAAATTTTTTGGCTGCCTGATACGGCTCTCAGATATTCCCCCTGAACCATGGCTTAACCCAATTGGCCATAAAGCCAAGAGCCAAAACGAAGCCGCGACGGAGGCATCTTTTCACTTTGTCCTGATGAAATGGCAACCAAATGTTTCCACAATTGCCAGGCCCCACCACCACGATTCACCTCCCCCCTCCGCCCTTTGGCACTTGTGGCCAAAAATCAAAATCTTAAAAAAAAAAAAATAGAAAATCCTGGGAAAGAAGAGATGGAAAGCCAAGCGAAATGAATTGGATTGAATTGGAATGGTAGGCGATAAAAATAAATCTTTGCGAGTGCGCAACGCGGCGCCATCAACAGCTGACGTGCTGCAGGGGTGTAGCAAAGGGGCTGGGGTTTGTGTGAAAAACCCCCAGTGAAAGGGGGGGCTGGTAATGATGAAATTGAAATCCTTGAACTGCACTACAAGGGGGATGGATGTAGCCAACGCCATAAGTCATACACGAGGAGCGTTATTCTTCAGACGGATTTTGCATCTCCAGAATTAGAATATCTGACTTTTAGGACACTGAAAAAAATGTTAAGCTGTGCATTTTAAATTCAATTAAAAAATTTCTACTAAAGTAAAATAGTAAAGTAAAATTTAAATTAAATATTGGAAGTTTTGGATAAAGCTTGTGGGCGAGCGGAAAGAGGGGAAAAGAGCGTAGATCGAGGAAATCCATCGCGCTATTTCCTTCTCTTTCCCCTCGCCCACAAGCTGCAGTTCAAACGTCGGCCGCTTGCTGGCGTTTTCGTTCCCTTTCAAACTATATTTTAAGTTATGTTTTAGTACGGGAAGCAGTTATTTTCGACCCATATGTATTATTCTTGAAATTCAGTTTTATTTTATAAAAATCGTGCATTAATATACTATATATATAATTTTTAGCAATGCATCCTTGATGCTCAAGGGTGCCAGGGATATCTTACAAAACTATCTTTCTTTCCCTTTTCCCAAAAAAAAATCCTCGAAATGTATTCTTTTCTTAGAACAGTTGAAGTTGCGTTGCCTTAACTCTGTTCAAGTCACTTCAATATGCAAATGCTGTTCAATTGAGCTCGTCCCTCGTCGGTTTTATGTCTGCCCCAAAAGCAGACTTAACCCTTTGCCTTTTAAAGCCCTTCTTTTCAAGTCTCGAATTGGAAAAAAAAGTCGCACCAAGTTCTTGTCTCCGCCACAGCCGCCATCAAATTTGATGCCTTTTCTATCGCTGGCCATTTTGCAGCGGGTTCATAAAAAGGCAACTTCGCACTGAGAAAACTTTACGATATGAGCAGAAATTTTTCATTGAGAAGGAGGAGGAGGATGTCATAAATGGATCAGCTTCTGCTGTCCGCCAAATGATGATTCGGACACACGATATACTCCACTGACAGTCTTTCGATTTTATTACTGAAATATAATGAGAATGGGATTATGTTTAGTGTCAATTGTTTATGGTTAAATTTGTATTTATTTGCTTTCAAAAAGGGGTGGTAAAAAACTATTAGACTTCTGATGGCTGTCATATGGGTTTTTGATGGTTCATTTAAGGAGTTAAAGCCATAATGGTGTTATTTTACGAAACTAAGCTGGCATATTTCCTATCAATAAATTCACACTCAATTTTATGAATTTATTGCTGATGGGAAATCAATAAAAATTATAATACAATTTGTGGTATTTAATCGGTACTATTATTATTATTATTTTTAAGAAGCAATATATTAATATTTCGAATTTCTTAACTATTGAAAACAACAATTTTCACACATCTAGGAAACTTACAAATGATTTTTTTCAAGTATTAAGATTTGTATTTAAATAATACAACAGCCAGAAATAAAAAAAAAGTTTAAAACTCATTAAAAATGTATTAAAAAGTATGATTATGATAATGATATTCCCTAATTCAAGCTGCTATATATTGTGGCACCAAATCCAAATCAATTTTTGCAGAATTTCTGCTATCCCTAACATTTTCTGATTAACTCAAAACTCAAAAAAAGTTAAAGTACTTTTTTATTCCAATCCCTGAATTCACCTGTACCTGCCTGGGGATCGCTTGTGTGACTTCTGGTATCCTTTGCAATCTTTCCAGAATGCACCGTTCAAAGACCTTAGCAAAGGTCGGCAGGAGGCTAATAGGCCTATAATTGCCCACATCCTTCGAGTCCTTGCCCTTTTTGTGTATCATTACAACATTTGCATGCTTCCAGCTTTTCGGGAAATGTCCCAGCCTGAGTGCAGCGTTGAACATCAAGACCAAGAAAAGGATATTCGATACATAAAATTGTTAAATAATAATAGATATGTAGCCAAATAAGTTTAGCAGCAAACTTGCATACAAACAAATAAACAAACAAAAAAAAAAAAAAAAAAAAAAAAAACCTGTACCTGCGTCATTTTCAAGGTCGCCTATGTTAAAACCTTCATAATCGCCGACCATTCATTGAGGCCAAACCTCTCCCCGGGGCAATGTGGCAAAGGCCAGTCACGAATTACACGGCTTTCGCCGCCCACGCGGCACACACACACAACACACAAAAGACTCTTTCCCCTAGGGGGAAACGAGGATGAGTTGGTGGTCTCCAGTGGATCGATGGGGCCAGATGGACGACCCACTGCGAGCTGGAAGCTGGGCAGAGTTGGGATCTAAGAGCTAGAGCTACGAACCTGATTGAATAATCGCCCCGCCGTGTGGAGGACAGTGGAACAAATCGTGTCTAATAGACTGATTAATATACAAGATTTCCAGTTTGGCTCAAGTCAAGTCGACCAGAGAGCGCTGGACCCTTCCTCCCTCCACTGACCTCCATCTCCTCCTCTGGTTGTCCCTTCCCTTGGCCGCATGTAACACGATTCGTGTGGATTAACTGCGCTCAAATTGATTGATTGTTAAAATGATGTATAGACATTTGATGGTTTTTTTTTCGCCTTTGCCTTCTTGGTTTTGGCTGCTCTGAATACACTTGGAATAAATAAAGTTAAACTAAATACAAAAATTAATGTAAGTGAAGAGGTTTTTATAGATTTTCGTAAGTAAATATGAAAATTAAATAAAAGAACTCGGAAACTAAAAACCTAAGAACTTAAAGTACAATTATTTTTATTCATTGCTTTCCTAGTTCAAAATTTGGCAGCTGCTTAAGTCTCACATATTTGTTTTCATTATTAAAAATGTACAGAAAATTAAAAAATGTAAAATAATTTAATTTAAAAATATAAATTAAATTCTTTATGAACAAAGCTACATTTAAATAAAATAAATTAAAGATATTCAGGTGAAGTGTTTATTAAAATATTATAAAATAAGTAAGTGTATATAAAAATATTAAAAAAAAATAAATACATCAAAATCTGTCAAAAGGTATATAGTAAAATTTCTAACTAAACAAAATTCTTAACCTTAAATATTAAGATTTTTCTCCAAGTGCTACCTCCTACTTCCCCCCTCCTAAACGTCTGACTACCTCTCTTCTAATTAGTAACGCTCAGGCGAGAAATTAATTTTTGAAGATTTCTTTTCACTTTTTTTGCTTTTGATTTTGGCAAAACTTTTTTCTTGCTGATGAGCGCACATCAAATTGATTGAATGAAACACCAAGGAACAAGTTTCTTTTTTTTCTCACAGGAAGTGAAATTATAATGAAACAACCCTTTTGGATAGAAAAAGAAATAAAGAATAATTTGTATGGAAATTATATATAATATAATATATAAGGCGGATGTCCGGATGTGTTCATTGATTTACACACTCTCGAAAATACCCTAGAGATACTGATGGATAGGGTATATTAGGCAGATGGTTAAGTATGGCATTCATTTTTTAATTTAGAAGATTTAGTTAGCTTAACGTGCTTTTATCTTAATTATTTTAAAAAGAAAAAGAGTAAAAAACCAAAAAATAAATAAATAAATGTAATTTTCATTATGGAACATATTTCTTGTTTATTATTAATTTTATTTAGTTTATATTTTAAAATTAATTCAAATCCATTTAAAATGAAATATTAAAGGATTCAAATTAAGATATATTTATTTATTTAGACATGCCTATCATTACTTATTAAATTTTAAATTTTATAATCATAAATGATTTGTTTTTGAAATAATAAGTATCCATGAGTTCATCCCACTGCTTCTCCTTAAAACCAGACAAAGGAAAGCTTTTCGCTAAAAAGTATGCAATGCTATTTATAGTTTATTATCCTAAGCACACTCCGCAGGATATATGGACTCCCATTTAGTGTCCCTTCTTCCGCTAACCCTTTCTCTATCGCACTTACTGGGGTACACCTTAAGTGCCAGGAACGGATGCGTGGATGCGGATATAAAAAAGAAATATTACACATTATGCCAAATTGGCGGAGACTGTCAGGCGACAATAATAACGTTTAAAGTTAAATGCATGACACAATGGCAGACAGTTTTAGTGTTTGCCTGGTTATAAAGTCTGCGAAAATACGCACTACCCCCAACCCACCCCCAGGATCGTCTTTTGTAAGGGTTATATGTTATAACCCCATTGATAAGGAGAGTTTTTGCACAAATGTTTATGCACTCTCTGGGTCTCCGCAAAAGTTCTTTTAGCTTATCTATATTTTTTTTTTGGGTTTTTTCTGCGGTTTTTCGTTGGTTTTGCTTTGCCTGTGAAGGTGAGATTTTTTCGTCTAGGTGGCTGGGAAAATGCATAAAATAATTTAGTTTTCTTATTGAAATGGAATTTTCGGGAATGGGAAAACAGTAAATTGCTCTTTAAAATTAGTAAATTAAATAAAGAAGAATTTTTTTGGACTATTAGAATATTAACATTTTTTATAGGTTTCCTTTAACTTTAAATAATAAATAAATGCTAATTTAATCAGTTGTTTCTTTAACTAACTTATCGAAAATACATCTTATTTACTACCTAAATTGCCTATTTATTCTGTTATTTCCTTTACCATCAACCTATGTATATAAATAATAAAATATTCCAATTTCAGACCACACATTCGCCAAGTAATAACTTTTATTCACCCTCAAAAACTTAATAAAATGTAACTAAATCATAAATAAATAAATCAATAAATAAATTGTTTTCCCCTTCGTTTTATACAAAGACAAAACTTATTAAAATATTTCCCATAATTTTCCTGTTCCAATCCAGTTCTCCTGTGACCTCAATTTCCTCCTGAAGGCCATTAATTTTCTAGGCGGTCAATTGTCTACCTTTTGGGTTAAGTACTTGCCCCCTGCCTAGGCTTACATAATATGTAGGTAACTCATATAAATGTTAAGCCAGACACTAAAAATAAAACCAAAGGCTGGCAAATAAAAATTTATTGAGACAAACCCCAAAAAAAAAAAAGACAGAATAAGAAAACCCCCAAGCAAAGCAAACTCAGTGAGTCGAAAGGTACAAAGGATGTTTGCAGTCGTTTCGCCTAACGACACTAATAAAATATTGAACAGGCCATCGATAACCCAAAAGGAGTTGCTGTCAACGAACCTTGGCGAGGTGTGGGGGAGAGCGTAAGGATACTCAGGAGATAGGGAAACGCTTACGTAGATGGCAAAGATGACGATTAAAACAAATTTCCACGACAACCTGGCGCCGTTTAGCCAGCGGAAGGAAGCGAAATTGTTAAACGCAAAAGTTGCAAAATGTCAGGAGATACATTATGGCGAAAGGAGTTCGAGCGGCTGAAAAGGGAAACGGAAGCAGGACTTTACGACTCACACACACACACTTGAGGCTTTGCACCTATCTTCCTTTTTTTTGGAAGGAGCCAAGGAGAGGCAACTTGGCAACTTGCAGACAAGTTTTAAATGAACGACCAGCGGCTTCCGTTCGATGCGTTCCAAACTGGCCAATGCCCAGGGCTAAGAACTACACTGGAAATAATTTTTAAAGAATATATAAACATGGATTTAAAGGAGGGAAAAAGTAAATAATAATACTAAAAAACAACTTGAGCTTGGTAAAAATATATGAAAACTTGTATAAATGTTTAAAAAAACATTATAAAAATTTTAAACTAATTATTTTTAACAAAAAACCTTATTTAATAGTAAATCCTTAATTTCTTTACAGTGCGTTTGTGCCAGCAAAACGGTGTCTGTGTGTCCATCCTGTGAAGCATGACAATGGCCAAAAGGATGCTTCCTCGAGTGGCGACCACTTGCCAATTGCGATTATGGTTTATGTACAGCCCGATAAAGGTCGTCAATAGGTCGCCTTCGCCACGCACACACACACAGAGGACCCTCTCCACCTCAAGGATAACACCCACTCACTCTCTTGTAGGGTTTTCCTGGGCAAGGAGCAAGTTTTCCTACTTCGCTATCAGTTAGAGTCGGAACTTTTGCTGACCATTCGAGCGCCTTCAATGGCTCAATTATTTCGCTTCCATCTTCGCTTTCTTTCCCCATAACTTGGTTGCTACAAGGATAATTCCTTCGAGGCGTCAGTCAAGCGCACACCCATACCCATAAATATTTAAGGACACACACTACATTTGAGCCGGGCTTTCGAGTGTTATTAGCGTAATTGAGTTTGCTAGCCAATTATGCATGCAATGAGCCAGAAGCTTATAGTCCTGGACTTTGGATTCCGATTTCCCCGAAATTTAAAGGCTGTCCTTGAATTTCAATGGGCATTTCAATGCAAATTACTGGTACTGCAAAGGACCTCATGCGCTGCCGGTTTGTATGCGCAACAGTTCTTGAAAATTGCATTTTCTTAATTTATTTGCTATGCAAATTTATTTATTGACTGACCCCTACGGCAACCGCAGCCACGACACCCCAAATGTCATTTTGGCACAGACACACACAGCAAACAGGAGCTGCAGGACAAGGATACAGGCGGACAAATGCATATGTTAAAGGAGAGGACAAGGAAATAGCACTGATAGTTATAATTACCTAAAATCAAAATGAAGCTGATAAATGCTGTGAAAAATGTAAATTATAATTTTTTTTAAGTGATTTTAATTTATTATTTTTCTTTTTAGTTCAAAAAATTATGTTAATAAATATTTTAAAAAATTTAAATGGTATTTAAATGTAGAAATGTAGTTTTTATTATATTAAATCCTTGGTACTATTTTTCTGAACTCAACTGTAAGTTTACTCCACATTGCATCTAGGATTTATTCAGTTCATGAAGGGAATTAACCCCTAAATTCAATGGAGGATTGAGTGACTTCATTGAGAATGCAAGAATTTCGATATTTCGGTGGAAAAGGGTAACAATATTGAAAATGATATGCTTATTGTCAAATCCTTGAGTTTAATTTGATTTTTGGAACTAGAAGGCCAACTGGAAATCCAGAAGTTAAAATGTTAATCAAAACGTGTATGATTGCAAAAGCTTTAAAGTCAAGAAATGAAAGAATTTCGAAGTAAATCGATGAAGAAATTTATGAATTTTAAATCCCTTTCCGTGAGTTAAATTATAGTTATATTAAATTGTAAAATTGTTTAAAGAAATATCTGGAAATGTCAAGTGTTATTTAAATGTTTCAATTTAACCAAAGATATAAAATTCCCATTTTAAGCTCGCTATAAAAATATGCCAGACATCTATCAAACATTTTCGAAACTTTTAAATTATTACACAATCCCCGATAACACATTTATGGCGTGTCGCCGTCTCCCTTATCCTTGATCCACTCACACTTAAAGCCACACCAACCAAATATAAAAAATAAATAAACAATAACCACAGGCAAGCCAAAAAAAAAAACAATAAAAACGAATGTAAAACGTAAAAAGTAACCACCGCAAAGGGAAACATCAACAACGACACAGAAAATTCGCCCTTCGAGAAGACAATGCAAGTTAAATTACGTCACGCGGTCTCTCTCCCTGCGGGAAAATTGCAAAAAAAAAATAGAGGAAAATTTACTGTGCGAATTTTTCGGGAGCCAGGCAACACACGCACACACAATGCCCCCAAAGATATGCAATGCTCGATTTTGGCATTGAGAATACCACAATGCCAACCGAAATTGCCAACTTAATTTATGTTCTGCGCTAATTAGCGCCATAATTTCATTTCCAATTGGAGCAAACGCAAGTCCTGGAGGGAAAAAAGAAGGGGAAAAACCAGGGAAGTGCCAGAAAAGTGTAAAGGATGTATAGGAAAAGTTAGGAAAAGATAATGCAAGCCCTGTTGCATTACACACTTTGCTTTTAAATTATTGTTTACAATTAATACTTTAAGAATGAGAATTAGGTCCTTGAGAGAGCACAAATAATCATTTAATATAGAAAAAAAAGAACTTACAACTGCTTAAAGACGATTACAGCTTTAAAAACATTACAAAAACAAGACTTACACATGTTCTTAAGGAAGACTTTCTAGTTTCTGCCTTGCTTATGTTCCTTAAAATAGATTTTTCTAGTTCAGGCTTAGGTTTTGACCTAAAGTAGGTTTTTAAATTCCATTTTTAAGACTTCTAGGTTTAAAAATATATTTAGTTAAGTCAATATAACCCCTTTTTCGAGAAATTGTGACATACGTCCATCGAATCTATCCTATTTTCATTTCCCTCACGCTTTGCATGCGAAATTCTTCCGAAAAAACCCACTGAGTGCCGAAAAAATAAAATCGAATTAAATGCAGTGCACATATGCTTCAACCCCCTCCTCATTTGCCACACACACACACAACCCCCCTTAACAAATGATGTTGACCGCCCATGGTCATGGATACTAATTAATCTTGATTTTCAACAGAAGCAAAGTCCAAAGGATAGGAAGCAGTCACTGGATATAGAGTGTGCGAGTGTCCTTTCGTCAAAGTGACAATTAAATTAATCATGATGCCAAACGATTATGTCAACAGGACATCCCAACACCCATAGACACACACACAGCACATGATGCTTAAAGAACACCCAGGAACACACACAAGCCCCCCAAGGAGTCGAACATCCATGGATCCAAGTATTCGTGTCTCCGTTGGTGTTGCAAAATCTAATTAGATGCGGGCATCAAACTTATAATTAACATTTTGACCGCAACACACAAAAATTTTGCAAAAAAAAAACAGCAAAAAAGGACATGAGCAGTGCTGGGATTCTATGTGCGAGACGTTTATAATTAGTTTTGTGGTTGACACATAAACTTAAGCTTTAATTTTAAATTATTTATAAAACTTTAGTAAACTTCTGCTAAATATTGATTCAAAGAATTTTTTGAATTAAATATAGTACAGGTAAAAGTAATGGATATTATCAATATAAGTACTTATTTTACATCCTTTAAATTTAGGAATTAAATGAAAAATATATTTATATTTATATATATATGTATTTAAATCATTATTTCATTTACCTTAAACTTAAAATAAATATTAGTTTATTATAAACATTATATTTAAATATTTTTATTTAAAAATTATATTTTTTGCAGAGTTTGAAAAATTGCCAATTTCATAACATTTACGATTTATAGACATTTGAAGGCGTATTTAATATAAAAGAAACTAAAATAAATAATTCTGAGAAATAAACTAAACTTAATAAATACCTCTATAACTTTAAAAATATTAATTAGTTAAAAGCGTTAGAAACCTAAATGCTAATTCTAAAATTTTCTTAACAAAATATTGATGGCACTGTTAAAAAGGTGCGAAACATGGATATCATTGAAGGACTACATAATCTGGTGGTGTAAAAAACTGCCCGGTGTATCGCCTTATCGATATTTTAATTTTAAAAAAAATAAAGTAAATATTCTCCACAGCTATTATGATTAAAAATATAATTATAGTTATAATTTTTATTTTATTACATACATTTTATTATAAATAACAAGATTATACTAGGTTAAATTAATAATGATCTGACCTATAGCCTCCAATCAACCTATCGTCCTGGCTATCGCTATATTCCCATCGCTAATCGCACGAGGTGCTCGAACAAAAAATACAAGTCAACCAAATTTTAATAAATTAACTTAAATATCAAACCCAAAATGACGGAAGCTGAGGAAATTAACGGTACTGAGGTGGAGGACGACGAGCAGGACTCGAAACAAAAGAAGTCCGATGCCAAGCGGCACGACGATGGAGCCGCAGGTAAATGTTCATTCAACAACCCCCGCAAAAACCGCCACCAGAAAAATAAATTATTGGTTTTAATGCCAAACATGCAAATTTCCTTCTTAATTTTATTAAAATAATTTATGATAAATAATACCAAAAATATATAATATCCACAGATTTGGAACGTGTTACGGATTATGCCGAGGAAAAGGAAATCTCTGCGGCCAACATATCCAGCGTAAGTTTCGCCTGAATAATGAAATATTTAAGAAAAAAGATTAGTAATCAAAGTCTTTCTGAATATATACAGGCTGTGGAACAGTTTGGCAACCAGCGAAACAAGGAGAACGAACTGCGAGTGGCCAAAGAAAAGGAACTCCAGAAGGTGCAAGTAAAGAAGGAGGATATTGAACTGATTGTACGTACATACCTCTTGAAAATAAATCTTTGGGTCTTCTTAACCTATGAGATTTCCTCTTCAAAGTTCATTCATAGCATTATATTTATATATTAAATATCTCTTCGTATCAATTTGCAGATGAACGAGCTGCTGGTTAGCAAGTCTCAAGCCGAGAAGGTGCTCCGTGAACAAAGCGGCGACGTGGTGGCCGCCCTGGAGGCCATCATTAGCAACTGAGATGCTCTGGACAAGCATAGCTCTGACTTTATTTGTACATTTATAAACGCTAGCGAAGAAAAACAAGAAAAGAAAACACTCCTAAGCCCAAAAAAAAAAACTGAAGAGACTTATTTTTTGGTGTAAAGAGATAACTTGCAATTTTTATTCAAGAGTTTCGCCAGTGGCCCATCATCATCTTTCATCCATCATCCGTTCGTTGACAATTTGACTATCAATAATTATGTGATCAATATGCGTATCATCCTTGTTACAATTCATGTTTCTTAATGACAAAAACAATAGTAATTCTTCGCCTCAGCAGTATCCCAAACTTATACTCGTAAAATATATGACTTTTTTGGCAGTTCGCAGTTGCTTCGCCGATTGCTCTAAAATAATTCTCTATATGCCACTCGATCGGATTACATCGTGCCATTTGTTATTAGCAAGAACCAGAAGGGTCATAGCATCAGCACTAAGCTGGTTAATTCATGGGGAGAGAGGAAAGAAAGGTAGTTTAAACAGACTTTATAAATTATAAGAACAGAAAACAGAGATAATGAAATTCATTTATAACAACTAAGCAAACGACAACCCGGTTAAGGCTTTAAAATATGGGAAATATGTAGGTTTTTTCGTGTAGCAGCAAACATCTAACTAATTTATGTGATTAAATACTTTTGCAAATTCTCGCACGACGGCGTATTAATATTCTGCGCCTTTCGATACAAGTCCCGATCGCCAAATGTCCTTGCCTTAGCCAGCATTGAGTCTCCTGTAAAAAGCAAGCAAAAAAAAAGGTATTACAAATTTGTTTCCTTGGGAACCCAATCAAAAAACTCACGATAATTCCGCTCTCGACTGCAAGAATGCTTTAAATGATTCACAAAGTCCTCTTCTACGGATTCCTCTAGACGTGCCACGGAGCCCTGATACTCTGAATAGAAGTTGTCCTTGACGTAATAGGGAATCTTTAATCCATTGGTCTCGCGCTTCACCGAATATTTACTGTAAAGGATTGAAACATGATTAGTTATGATCTTTGTGGGATTATTAGTCATAATTACTGTGAGGGCGTGAGGCTGTACATGGGATCCGAGATAAAGAAGGATGACATCATAGATAGGCCAATGAGCAGCAAGATGGGCAGTAAGTTGATCAAAGCTGATGAGTTGTTGCCCTGAAAAATATAAATTAATGTGTAAATAGGCTTAAAGATAATGTAATTAAGTTGCTCTTACCTCCCGATCCTCACGTGCCTGATGGCGCCGACGCTGCTGCCTCATATACACATTCTGTTGTGGAAAACCGCCATTGAAGAACATATTGAACAGCTCCTCGGCACTGATATCGGCCTGGAAGCCACGCGAGTAGCCGTACTCATTGTTGTAGTACTGTCCATGCCCGTGGTGATTTCCTCCGTTATTGCCATGACCGCTGTGCGACTCGTTGATGCCATAAAGATCGTAATTCTTTCGCTTTTCGGCATCGGTGAGGACGCCTGCAGCATTACCAAGTGCCTTGAATGCCTCCACCGATCCCGGGGCCTTATTCTTGTCCGGATGCAATTGCAAAGCCAGCTTCTTGTATGCCTTTTTGATCTCCGAATCCGTTGCAGACTTACTGACGCCCAGTACTTCATAATAGTCCTTGCACCTGAAAGATTATAAATAATATTAACTAGAAGAAAGAGGGGTATGGCAGAGAAACCTACTTTTTAATCTTTCGCACCGCCTCCAGTTGATCGTTGGTGTAATCTGGGGCATTAGATCGTGAATCCGAATTCACTCGCTTCCTGGGACCGGTGTCCTTCTCATCGGTGCCACCACCTGAAGCTGGTCGAGATTTGCCATTGCTGCCATTGCTCGTGGGATTGCTCTTCACTTGGGCCAATAGCTCTGCAAAGATAAAATGTAGGTGATAAGTCAAAGGTCAAAGGTCTGTCAAAGGTCTTACAAGCTTCATGCCAGAGGCTCACAAAATCAAATAATTTAGGAAACTTGCAGGCCAACTTCCAGAAAGAAACCCTCACAAGAACCATATTCTATCCTGTAGACTTCAATATAATTTTGCAGCCTTTTCGGATAATAAAAATATATAGTTGGTCTAATTAAAATGATACCATTATACCTGATAACAAAGAATTGATAAGTAACGTTTGTACACTAATCATAAGATTAAACTTGACAGATTACGACAGCATTTAAAACGTTATATTTGTTGTTATGATATTTCAGTAGCAATTTACTTATCGGAAATAGTTTTCTTTGTTACTTTTTGAAGGTATCACTAGCTTACAATTCAATTCTTAAAATACTATTTCTTTTTAATAAAAGAAATATAATTTATACAATCAGCACTATGTACTACTACAGTTTTTATCTTCCGAGTTCGGAGTATTCTTAAAAACCTATAGAAAAACTCCCAAAGATACCAATCCCACCACAATGGCTTTATTACCATTTATTATGTTCGACAGAGGCCCAAACTCAGTTGGATACCAACCTCACCCATATAAAGCTCTCAGGCTAATTATTTCCATTGCGTTATTTCCACTCCCAAAGGAGCGGAGGATACCCTCCCGTTATCCTTACTTTTGGCATTCTCCGTAGGATAGAGCTTCTCCGCCTTAATCAGGAACTTTTCGGCCTTCTCGATCTTGCCCTCGGCCAGCGCCTGCACTGCAAAGTCAATGCAGCGCTGAGCCTCGTCCTTGTTGCCGTCCATAGATCCACCTGGCGTATCCACTAGTTAGTACGTGGTGATCAAAGTAAATAGTGGGGCTCTGCTATATCCGTCTCGCTCTGTGTGCCCCTAGGTGTGTGTGCCTTACAATTTACGAAATACGCACTAACACCCACACGCCAGCCTGCTTTGTTTCTAGTTTCTGCACTCGTGTCCGGTGAAAGTTCCGTGTTTCTATGCTGTACACCTGCACATTTGTTTGGTAATTTGATTTTACGCTGAATTTAATTGATTTTATTTGGTTAAATTTTTCATCAGCCGAAAAATAGAGTGTGAAGTTGCCATCTGGGTTGTGAAGAAAACATAAAACAGCGAGGCTGCCACCTTGCGGAGAGAAAAAATAGCTATTTCAAGCTGGTTTTTTAATTTTATAAATATAAATAAGATATTACAAAATAAAATATTAGTATGTTAGTATAAGAACGAATAACGAACGAATATTTTTGCTCTACGTAAAATTAATTTTTAATTACAAACGAATTATGAGCTGATAATAGCTTCTCTTTTGCAGCAGCAGCCCCTGATATGCTGTTTTTGTTTTGGCACTGCCTATAGTTGTTGATGGAAACTACAAAAAAATTGTTTCAAAATTAAAAAAGATTTTATTAGGGACAGAAAATAATGATTATCAGCTAAAATTTAAAATGAACAACAACAAAAAAACAACAACAAACTACTAAAATCAATTTAGAACAAAAAAGATACACTCTCTGATTCCTTGTCGATATCGATATATTTTCGGAATGATTTTTAATGTTTATAAATTTTATAAAAGTTTCAACGATAATAATAATTTAAATTAAGTAATAAAATTCAAATCAAATTAATATTCTTTAGTAGAAAATAATTGTTATAATTAAAAAAAAATTAACTAAAAATTATAATTACAAGATTAATACAATAAATTGATTTGCTTAATTATTTTATTACTCTTACTTAAATTATATTAAAAAAATGTAATGATGTTTATTAAACTCAGCTGATGCCACGGATGTTTGCTAAATTCAGTCTAGTAAGCCGTGTTTAAATTGACAAGTGTTTAATATAAACAACTTTATTAAACTGCTATTTGTAAAATGATTAAATGGTCATTATAAAATTTAACCTTAATAGAATTTAATTAAATCATAGGAAACATTTAATCAAAAACGTTAAATTAAAAACATTTATATACTAAATCGGGTTTGATGGAAAATAGCCAATACCGCCAAATGGCCAGACAGAGTTGCATTAGTCGCCCGGCGTTGCCAGACCACCGGATAGCACCCACGAACATATGTATGTGTCCATGGCGGGCGAGCGCGAGTAAGTGTGAGTGTGTGCCGCAGCATGGGAAGCGAGTGATTCGCTGATTCGCCAGATTTCATCGTATTTATTTGGTAATTTGCTAAGAATTACCAGAGGTCCAGCGCCGAACGAGAGCCGTGCAATTAAACGCGAAAGGCGCTGCAATAAACGCATCGCGGCCCCATCGTCAATCGACATCGCCGCGAACGCTACCGTGTGCGTGTCGAGTGCGTGCGTACGCGAGTGTGTGGCGCAGTTCACACAACTTGGCCTGGAAAAAGTGAAAGAGTATTTTTTTCGGCCATATTGTGTTGTCATAGTTTTGGGGAAAATTGCATTTCCCCGCCATATGGAGTTAACCGAAAGTGCATTCTAATTACCCCTGATGCGAAGTAAATAGCGCAACTTATATAAAGCGGAGCAACAACAAGAAAAACCTATTTACATTTACAAAGGTGCGTACAAGCAGTTTGTGTATGTGTGCATGTGTGTGTGTGTTTGTGAGTGAATGCATGCATGTGTGTGTGTGTATTTGTGTGAAAAGTGCATCCAATTGACATTTTCGTTAGATTTTCTATTTGAAATGCTTTTTATTTACTAGATAAATGCGGTTTTGTGGCGTTTCTTAGATTTCTACTTTTTGATGGAGGCCCGCACGGGTACTCCATCTTTGGGCATGATGGGTATTCCGTTCACGCCAAACTCGATCTCGCTCTTCTCCTTGCGGATCTCCAGATTGAAATTGGACAGAACCTTGGCTATCGCTATCTTTACATTCAGCTTTCCCATGCGGCCAGCTGGAAAATCGAGGAAATTGGGTCATTTACCGTACCAGGGATTATAGCTTAATATAGTATCTTTACCTATGCAGTGGCGGGGCCCCTCGCCAAAGGGCATATAGGCAGCCTGATTATAGTCCTTATTCTCATCTAGGAAACGCTCTGGCTTATAACTGAGCGGATCGGGGAAGTACTCAGCATCGCGGTGCATTCCCATCAAAGAGATTATAATTTGTGTGCCCTTCTTGATCACCCGCTTGCTATCTGGCAATGGATAATCCTGTGTGCAGATTCGGTTAAGAAGGGGTAAAGCGGGATACTTGCGGGCAGTTTCTATAAAAAAAAAAGGAATAATTTATAAACATTTCCCCAGGTGAAGTCTCCCTGCAATTCTTACCCAACACACATGCCTCCAAGTACTTCATATCCGCAATGGCATCGTAGTTTAAGCCACCATGTTCCTCAATGGCCTTACGCACATCCTCCTGCGCCTTGGCCATGGCCTCCGGATGCTGGGTGAGCTCGTAGAGAGTGAAGGCAGAAGAGGAGGCTGTGGTCTCATAGCCAGCAACAAAGAACAGGAACAGCTGGCCAGCAATAAGATCCTTGGACATGGACTTGGCGCCTTGATTAGAGTTCTCAGCCGACCACATGGAATCATCCGTGCTGATCTGTCCCTGATTACGCAGCTGCAAAAGCAGTTGCAGCACATCCTTGCGAACAATGTTGTTTTTCTCCCTGAGATCCACAGTCCTGTTGGATAATTCTCGCATCCTTTCGTTGGCCTCCTGTTTCCAACCAATTCGCACAAATAACTTTTCCAATCTAGAAATTAGTTGTTGCTATAGTTATTTATGTTTTTTTTTTTAACATTTTAATCATGTTTTGGTTAATATTCTTACTTGGGATATAGGAAAGTTGTTGTTCCACGAACAATATCCTCAAAATTATTCCTATTTACTTTCTTGCTGATCGAATAAAACTCATTGTTGGGATCCACAAAACTGTCCACTTCCAGGCCAAAAATGGTCGAGGCAATAATATCGATGGCATAGCTAAAGAGGGAGAATATAAAGTGCAGATTTAAGTATTTGTATCTTTTAGATAGAAAGGAATTTTCTTGCTTTTAGCGTATCAATGTTTTTGTTATTCAAATTTGACTTCTAGCCTGATGATTTTATAACTTAAAGACTTATTAATTAATAGTCCTTATAAATCATTTAATATTTTTATCATTTCATAGCAAAAACATTAAAATAGAACCGCTCGTGTTGAGGCGCCGATAGCAACTTATCTCTCCACTTGCTTCGCTAGCTTCTGGCTATTGCCTAAGTATTCTCGGACAAAACAAACAAATGCGAAAATAACAGGTTTCTGTGGCGTATGCCGCCGCCATCTGATCGCTTCAATCTAATCAGGTATTCCCCTGTTCACCCACCACTTACGTTGCCAAAAGGCTCTTTAGCTCCACCTCCTGGCTAGCGCCGGACTGGGGCAATTGTTTCCTCAAGTGGGCAACCATCTTATCGCCGACTGCATTGGAGGTCTCGAACATGGCCTTCAGCTTGCCGGAGGTGAAGGAGGGCGTTAGCTTGGTACGCAGCGTCTTCCAGTTGGAACCCTCCATTTGAAACAGGCCCGCAGACATGGGATCATTCTCTTCGTCGACATAAACGCCGCGATCATGGAAGCTGGCAAAGTCCTTGACGAGTATATCGTGGGCTAGTTGGGCATCACGAACCAGGAGAGCGGGTCTCAGGGTGAGATACATCCCAATCACCGGCTCCTTGGTGGATTTGTACACGTCGTAGATGGCCATGCCAAAGGATCGCTTTCCCTGTTTAACGGACTCCAAGGCGCCGAAGGGTATACTCACGCTCGTCGATGGGAAACCCTTGCGATCCCAGTAGCTGAATGTCCATTTTAGGTACACATATAGCAGGGTCACGGCCCCGATCAGCAGCACTATACCGATCATTCTGTATATTTCTGTATATATTCTTGATGTCCGCTCTACTGGCGAGACAAATTAAAACTAACCGGTCGATTCCGACTGCCGATTTATAGTCGTTAGGGAGACGTCCCGATCGCAGGTCGGGCGCGTGTTTCAAACAATTTCGCCATAGATTAGGTTATCTCTCGCTCGGTTCGGACGTCAGTAAACACAGCTACCCGAAGCTTAGATTCCCTTAGAGTTAGGTTCAGGCTCTACCCTGTGGAGATTCTCCTGCTATGATTTTCATTGTGCCTTCTCAGTGTGACACGGCGACTTGGCAGTTGCTGAGGCAGCATTATCATCATTTGCAGGTACTCTTTCCTTTGAACACCATAGGCAACCCTGCTTTGGTTGATATGGCAAATCGCTAGTTGATAATAACATTGGCCTACACTATAGTATGCATTCAGCATTGATGGTGGGTGCTACGTCTTAGGAAAATTCAAGTAAAAATATACACCTTATCTGACTAGGCAAATTGATTATAGATTGTAGATTTACAGATTGAAAAGGAAAGAAAGAAAAAGATTCATTTGTTTGTAATACAATAACACAAGGTTTTAATTTAGTTAAATATGAGTTTATTTATTTTGTTTTTTTTTTTTAATATCTGTTGATATTGTTCAGGAAATTTTTAAATTTTTAGTTTTTAATATAAAATATCAATATTTCATATTTAAAAAGGTTCTAACTACACGAGTGTATTTATTACTGGTTCTCTCTTTTAAAAGAAATATATTTAATCTTGAATTTGTATATATTTTTCCCTTTAACTATTCCTGTAATTTTTCTAAATTTTAAATGATAAGATCTGTAGGAAACAGATTACATTTGTGGTTTTTCATCGCCTTCTACAAAAAACTCCACTTTTAAATGTGTTTTGAATTGGAAAATATTAAAAAAAATATTTAAAATATTTAAAAAAATTCTTAAGGAAATATTATTAAAATTAACAGAAGATTTTTATTTAATTTAATATTTTTCTATGAAACCTATGAAAATTCACAAAATATGATTCACAAAAAGTAATACAAATTAATAAAAAATGTTTATTTCATTAACCCGTTGTCTTATTACAAATCTTATGAAATAATTGAACATTCAGACTTTAAAGGTGTGAATTGGTTTAGTAAAATTCTTAAGGAAATATTATTAAAATTAACAGAAGATTTTTATTTAATTTAATATTTTTTCTATGAAACCTATGAAAATTCACAAAATATGATTCACAAAAAGTAATACAAATTAATAAAAATTGTTTATTTCATTAACCCGTTGTCTTATTACAAATCTTATGAAATAATTGAACATTCGGACTTTAAAGGTGTGAATTGGTTTAGTAAAATGTGAATAGAATTTCAAATGAAATGCATTTGTTACACCTTTATTTGTCAGCGCTAAACAATTAGCTGTGTTTGTTTTTATTAAACTCACTTTACATTCATAGAACAGGTAAATTGAATCTTTAGAATCTCTAAATAGGGCTTATGTCATTTGTATAAAATTGTTATCATTCTAACGTATAGAAGTAAGAAATTATTAATTCATGTTATAAATTTCCAGTTTTTGGATCCCAAACTAGCAAAGTTTATTTGTTGTATTGTTGTCTAACTTCCTATTTGGAATAATTAAAATACAAGGTCGAAGATATAAACCTACAACCTAATTATAGGTTTCGGAGAATCATATCATCATTATTTTACCCTTTTATTAATTTTTTAAACTAAAACTATAATACATCTTAATAAACTACAATTTCACAATCCTTATCAAACAGAAAATGTTTAAATTTAGGTTCCTATCAAAAGTTTTTGTTTCTGTTTATAAAATCACTTGTCATTCACTAATTAGAAAGATTTATTAGGTTTTAATGAGGCAGATTAACTGCTTCGCTTATCACAAGTCAAGCGAAATTGATAGAAATAATTTTGTTTGTTATAATAATTTTGGGTTGACCTAGGCCAAGTTAAGGGGGACATCCCCAACTGATGGGGAACCCTATGACTTGCATATATCCCCACTATTATTATAACCAAGCCGCGCTACGCCTTCAAAACTTTCCGCTGGCCGTTTTGACCCGGTTTGTTGACTTTGACGTTTCTGGTAGCGCACACCGTTCCCGATATTTTTGTTCAGGTTGTTCACTTGAGAACTTTGTGCTGTTACTGTTTTATTTCTGTTTTTATTTTATTGTGCAGCGAGTGGCAACGACTTTGGTTAAACATGTAAGCAACCCGCACAAAAGCAAAAAAGCAAAAACAAAAAACACGAGCATGCGGCATACAAAGCCAAAGACGTTGAACCGATTCACGTATTTCTGTATTTTATTCGTTTTACTTTTGTTTTTGAACATTTTTTTCGGTTGTATGCAAATAAATATATGTATAAATAATTACAGATGCGGTTAACTGACACATACAAGGGATAATATATTAAAAGTATTTTATATTTTATTTTAGAGAATATTTTAAAAACTATTTAAGAAATAAAATAAATGTTGAACCCCCCAAGTCCCCCCTTAAGAAGTTTTATAATTTAATAAAATGAATCTGTAAATTAATGATTGTTAATTTTTTATTTATTTTATTTCTTACAGACCTATCTTGACGTGTTTGTCTTCGTTTTTGGTAATTACAGGAGGGAACAGTAGTAATAACACAAATAAGGTGAGTTTCTTTCTTTCCTTCTTTCTTATTTTCAAGATCTCAGATATTGGGGCCCAGTAACCATATGATTTTCAATTGAACTGCGCCAGCTTAATTATTAAGTAATTAATTCTAGGGGATTAGCTTTCTTTCTTTCCCTCGCACTCGACTCGACCCCTCCTTTGTGTGATAAGCTGCTGCTGCTTGCTATCTCGCTTCCACCGTCAATAGCCTTGATAAGGGCCTTGAGAGAGCGGCGCCAGCAAACATCCAGCAGCAAGCTTTCCACTTTGTTCTTGCAGAATGCTGTCGAGCTGGTTAATTTCAAGCTAGATTTGTCTTTGGGAATATTAAATGTTTACGGTTTTGGAATTATACAACTTCTTCACAGCTCAATAATATTAAAAAAAAAAACAATTCTTGTCTGTTTTTAACTTAAGTTAAATGATTAAATTAGCCTCTTCCCTAATATTTATTATCGTTGGCAACATTAGTTCTCTTTCGCTCAAAAAATGCTGCTTGGTGAAAGCTCAACCGCTTCCTCTCTCTTTTTTCGTCTACTGCGGAGCGTAAAGCTCCCCTTGTCAAAGCAAAACAAACACAGAGCAGAGCAGAAAACGCTGCAGAAGCAGAAGCAGTAGAAGCAAAACAAAAAAAATATATATTAAGAAAAAAGCTCATTCGTCAGCTGCTGCGCGTAGCGAGTAGTAGTTTGTGTGCTTTTTGCGGAAAAAATCCACATAGCTAACCGATTTTCCCCGATTTATACCCACAGCGATTTGCAACGGTAAATGTCAAGTGCTTGGGTGTCCAGCCCAAATGAATTTTTCAGTTCGCAACAAAAAAAAAACGCAGTTTTCCTCGCTTTCCACGCGCGTGTTTCGCTCACTGGGTATTTTCAGAGCGCGTGACCTTAATCTGTGAACATTGTAGAATCGTATAACTCCTCCACTGGGAGAGGGAAAAAGGTCTCGAAATTGTTTTAAAAACACGCGCAATTAAACACACAAAGTGAATAATATTAAAAGAGCTTTTTACGACAACTCGACCAGAGGCAGCAACCAACTTCCTCAATCTAACGCCCTTCAACAGTGTTTTAGGCAATATACACATACACATATGTATATACTAAGGTTATATATGGAAATAAGCCCCGGACTCAAGCTCTAAAACTGGAGAATAGGTTGGCGAGGAAAAGATACAAGATACTTTTTCTATATGCAATACAAATGTATCTTTTGGGAAGAGTCGGCTTTTTCCAAGATACCCGGCACTTGCTCTCGCTCTTTCTCTTTTTTGTTGATACTCTCTAGCCCCATCTCTTTCACTTGGCTGTATAGCACACTCTCTCTTTCCTTTGGCTATGACGCAAATCACATGTTTATAAAGCGGTTCGATTTTTGATTAAATTTATACAACAATTAAATTGTGTTTGTTTAACATGTGAGCTTTTTTTGGGCAGAGTTGCCATATGGGCGAGATACCGAAATACATAGCATTGACATTCTCGAAAACTTTATAGAGACATGAGTGGGAGGGGGTGATAGAAAGACACATGTTTCAACTGCCCCAAAAAGCTCTCGGCGGGGCAGTTCAATTAAAAACATGTGCGCTGTCCAATATTTTTGTTTATTGTTTATAAATGAGAGAACTTTGCTCCATCCCTCTCGCACTTGACGAGGGTAAATGAGCAGCTGAGGTCAGCTTGGAAACGCCGGCGCAGCTTTTTGTGTTTGCTTTTTGATTTTCTTTATGTGTTTGCTTTTTTTTTGCAAAGGCACGAAGCTTTTTCTGCAGCTTTTTTTCTATATAGTATGTATTAAAGTGGAATCGAGTGATATAGGAAGAACCTTGTATGCTTATGACTATGGAATGGAATTTAGTATGTGTAGTTTATGTATTTTTTTTATTTAGTTTCTCAATCCATCATGCTTGTGCTCTCATATTGTATCTCTTTTTTTTTGGAGAGTCTTACAAAAGATTCTTTTGCAGGAGATGTAGAGGGTTCTTCTTCTAGTCTCGGCTGGGGCGTCAATGTTGACCTCCAAAAAGCTGCTTTTGCACTGATTTATTTTGCCGGCCGCAGCTGCGGAAGCGTTTGTGTTTCTTTAGCTTCTTCTTTAGCGTTTTTGCTCGTGTTTTTTTATTTTTATTTATTGATTTTATTACTATTTTTTTTTTTTGGCCGAGGCTGAGCGTTTTTTAATGCCGGTGGGCCATGTGCAGAGGTCTAGAAAGAGAGAGAGACAGAGGGCAATAGGTTGCTCCAAAGAGTGAGGCATACAGTGAAGACTGAGCTTTCATGGATCTCTATTCTTGATATTCCATAGATATTGACTTTATTTTCAGGCTTTTAATGGAAATTACTTTCAAGAACATATACATACTTTTAACAAGATTTTCTAGTATTATTCTGCCCTTTTTAAAGCAAAAAGATAATAGATTATAAATATAAATTTGGTAAATCCCTCATTTTTATTGTTCTTTCTAGAGTGAGCGCCCTGTGTGTCTTTGTTTAATTTAAAGCTTATCACAAAAAGAACAAAAAAATGCTGCTGCTGCTGATAACTTGAATCATTTTTGATGTTTTTTCACTCAGTATCTCTTTTGTGTTGTTGCTGGCTGCTGGCTTTATTTTTATTTTTATATTTTTGATTTGGCATTGAACATTGTACGCTGGTTTTTTCACCCTTCTTTTTCGGTGTATGAGTGAGTAGCCGCGGAGACGGAGACGCGATTATATTATATTTGTGAGTTGTGTGTGCCGTTTGGCTTTTTGATTATTTCGCGTGCAAATATCACGTATGCGACGGGTTGTCCAGAACTTGCTCATTATATGGCCACACACGTTCGCTGAACAATTGAATGTGATAAAATTTATGTCTTCTCAGATATAAATACATATATACTTATATATTTGGATGCGAATACCTTAATTTTCGTTCTTTGATAAAGAAAAAGCTTTGCCCATTTCCCAGGGGAGTTGAGTTGTTGTAACGCCAAAAGCCAAAATATCTTATCTTGGTTCTTGTAAATATTCAGATAATAAACAAAATGACGTTCGTGTGCTAACCACAAAAAATAGACACCTTCTAAAAGTTGTGCCAAAAAAAAAACAAACAACCAATAAAAAGTTACTTAACGAAAATCAGATAAATAAAAAGGAGCTGTAAAAATCAAAGCGATTGTTTTGATTTTTACCATTTGAGTTCTGTGCGGGAGTTGTTGAAGAAAAACCTTCAAAGTGGATACCCTGGCGTTGCCTCTTGGAGGGCTCTCTCATGTTAGAATGGCTCTAGCCAGGTAAGAGATACAATATCTAATACATTTTTAAAAAACTTGATAATATATACAATACTTGCTTTGAAATTCTGTTTTTTCTCATGGTTATAATTAATATAACTATGATTAATATGCTGATATTTGTAGACCCTGAAGGGACTACAGGGATTTTCTTTAAGATAAGATTAGATCTTAAATACAGTATCTTTTTTATGGTCTTATCACTGAACGAGATAAAACTATTGTGTAATTTATTGCAATCGCTGTTTTGATACTATTTTTCTCTAGTTCGAATTAATTAAGCGGAATCACCTTAAATATTATTTTAAAAACTGTGTTTTACTTGTTGAATACCCATGAACCTCCTCGTTAGCGAATCTCAATAGAAAATCCCTCGTGCCCAATGCGAAATCTCGCATAAAGTTGGATGATCTCTAAAGATCAATTAGTGATGCCCACACGCTAGACAGCGAAAAATTCAATGTCGTCATTAAAGCGATTACCGTTAAGCGATGAAAAAATACATCAGCGGCGACGATAACAATAACAATAATAAAACAACAAGGCGAGTGCGCGCGAAATCGAGGAAACAATCAAACGAAAATGCAACATTTGATGCGCACGTTTGTGTGTGTGTGTTTGTTTACTTTGTATATGTGTGTGTGTGTGGTGTATGCATTTCATTAAAATTCAGGGGCAATGCCGTGCCTAGATGTAATTACCGTTATAGTCAAGTGCAAACCATATGGGATACGAGATAAATATCGCCCCGCCTGACCCCCTTGTTTTCATAAATAAAGTTTCCTTGCGAAAAATACAGTGGACATTTGGTACATTAAACAATGGGGCTTGTTATATTATTTTTTAAATAGAAAGATAAATTAAAATACACCTTTAACTCTTCTTTACTTTTAGATAAATTAATACTTTTATAAAATATATAAAAATGGGTGAATAAAGAAATTATCTATTTAGAAAAGGTCACAATATTCAGTTGTCTCTTCGGAGTAACCACTGTACTAAAACTCATTGTTGTAAATGCAATTTTTTGCAGGGGGCTAGAGGGAATGGGAATGATTACATATTGGTTTAGGGTTAGGCTCCTCATCAAATGAGAGAGTGAGTGAGGGTAGAGGCCAAGATTGACCCTTGTGTGGGCTACACTTTCACGGAAACCTCCCTCCGCTCACCCCCGCTCCGATTTCCACTATTTATTGAGAGAAAGTGACGGCGAAGATCAACATGCTTTATTATCATCTCTTTCGCTCTCTTTTTGCATCCCCCCCGTGGGTGAGGTTAAGATAGCAGGGAGAGCGAAAGAGAAGCAAGAACGTCCATGTCAGTCTAGTGCTAATTCATTTTAATTCATTTGACCGAAGGTGAATGACAGTGGGAGAGAGAGGGAGGCAGAGAGGAAGCAAAAAGAAGGGCACACAGGCAATGCTAGTAATCTCCCAACCTCCCCCCTGTGTGTGTTTTTGTAACGGTTTATTTGAATTGTTGTAGTACTAGTTTTTTTTTTTTTTAATTGTCTACAAGGAAGTGTGTGTGGCAGCTTTTTGTTGTGTATTTGTCAGTATTTTGTGCGAAGGTGTTTCCATTTGTAATTACCATTACATGCCAGCAAATGTGCTCTGTGTGTGTGTGTGTGTGTGTGTGAACATTGGGTTGTTGTAATCGTGGGTTACAAAAGCGCTTTGTTGTACCTGCACATGCGCTGCCGTTTCAATTTGCCGCGATAAGGTCGTTTTGCTCTATGATTTTGCGTAATTGCATTTGATAATATTTCAATGGGAAAACCTTTAAGGGAACCCTCACAGCCAAATGAGGGTGTAATTTACTCGCAAATATGTTTTGCATTTAACATGGCACACAAAAGTCATTAATGTTGCACTTCCTTGTGTGTTTAGTCATTATTTTGCGAGAGATAAAGCGAATTTCCTATATTGTTGTAGGACAGATTGAAATATTATTGCAGGTCTTGGCTAATTTTTGGTTAGTTTCAGGAATAGTTTTTCTAGTTTGCTTAAATATTTAAGCATGAAGCGAAATCCATATTTTAAGTCGTAAAATAGACCTGTATTAATATTGTTTTTATAATTTCGAGCAAACAAGCCTGTTAAATAATTTCTTAAGATTTAAAATACAACCAAAACCTCAATAATATTATTTATATAAGCTCAATAGAAAATCCCTCAAATTTCCTCTTAGCCTTTACATGTATATAATTATGTTTATGGGCTGCAAATATCAACCAAGTCAATAAAATTGTTGATATTTAAAAGAATATGTTTCCTTTCATGTTGGATTACCCAATAATTGGCTTCAGCAAGGAATTTCTCACTTTGCATACCAAAAATATGACATTTTCGGAATGATTACCCAATATTTTTCCTTTTTGACACATTCAATATGGTATTTGGCAGCAGCCAAGGTTTTTTTTTAGTTTGTCATGACGGACCTCGAACCTGTTGATATGAGTATAGTTGCTTGTGAGCTGGGCATGGGGAAATCGATGTGGTCACCGAGATTTGAAGGTCTTTTCCCTAATAAGCTTGAATCATAAAATTTCCATTTCCATGCGGGAGACTTTGTCGGGGGGGGAGGAGGGCATTTTACCACCTCAAATACACCTTAAACACCCTAAAAACACACTCTCCTCGTTCTATATTTATATCGATGACATGATTTCGTTTCAATGTTCTTCATGCCACAAAACTCACGGATTCCGCGCCCGATAACAATGACACAATTCGAGGGTATCTGTGAGTGTTGTATCTGTATCTGTATCCGTGTTCCGTATCTGTATCTGTGTCTGTGTGCCTGTGTCGCGGTATCTGTGAGGTTGTCAGCCACCCGCAACGAAGCCACAATCATTGACCCTCATGCCTCCAATCGGGCCAACAAACACACACTAACACACACACACCGATGAGTGGCAGGGACTTATTGATTCAAATTGCTGCCATATTATGTCGGCCTATCACTGGCAACCTAATTGGTTAACCATACCAAGGGTATTACGACGATATGGGTCGAGTGGAGCTGCATGGCACGGCACTGATTCTCATGGCTCTCTAGCCCATTTCCCCTTGAAAGGGTTGTGAAATATGTGAGTGACATTTAGGAGGGCAAATTCTGAATTTCAAATCTGCATTCATTTTAAGTTTTCTTTATGAATTGTATTAACTTATTTGTGGTACTTGAAATCTGGTTGACTTTGGTACCCTATAATCTACTAAAAAACTCATTAAATTTGATCAAAAAGAACCTCCATTCAACCAACAACAACAGTGCAAAAGGTCAATTAACAAAAGGCATTCGTCACTAGCTGTTTGAGTAAGTCGGCTACAATCGCAATTACAGCATTTCATTCTCGCCCCGCAATCGCATTCAAACATTCGAATGCGCAAAACAACAAACACAAATAATGTTTACAACAATAACACAAAAAAAAAACGCTACGAAACAATGCACACAGTCAAAAGGAGGTGGAGGCTAAGAGTAAAAAGCAAAAAGGCAGAAAAGCAGAGAAGCAAAGCAAAACAACGCAACGGAACTGAGCATAGCGCGGCTGCGGCTGCTGAGCGACAAAAATGCAGCTGATGAAAAGCGTTGGCGTCGCTGCTTTTGTGTCTCTGCTTCTGCTTCTGTCTCTGCCTCTGTCTCTGCTCCGATTTAGCCTCGTTACAAGCCGTCGCGTCGCACACGCTTTGGCCGCTGTGGATGGACGCTTTGGAGGTGTCGCCCAGTGCTGGCCAACTTTGGGTTACGAAAGTCTGCCGAAATCAGGCAAAATGAGAGTTTAAAAATATTTTTTATTTAAGCGAAAGATCCTTAATATGCTGAGTTTTCTATTTTTTATTAGGATATAAGATTAATGTCACCAGTCGAGTCGATTTAGACATGTTTTTCCGCTGTTTGTATTTAGTGGTTGAATTACTTATTTGAATCTTCCTATTTTATTATATTTTTTTAAACTAATTTTAAGGGATTACTATATTATATATTCGCTATATAATATTTTGTAGAAAATCATACATTTTTGTAAACATTTTCAATTTGCAAGGTAGGCCGATAGCCGAAAGTAACAGCTTTTGTTTTTTATTTTCCTACTAGCTAAGTTTCTAAATTGATGTTTCGAAGTCTAAAATAAATCTATATCTTTCGGTCATAATATGAAGAAAGTTCTAAAATTGAATCAATGTTCATTATTATACCAATCGCATCTCAACCTCAGCCAAACCTTCTTCGCTTCACGTTTAAAGTCTGATAGCTCAAAATCTGCGGATACGACAAAAAAGGGTAAATTCAAATAGTTACAAATACTAAAATGATAGTAATATTGGCGTTTAATTAAGTAGAAAGCGAATGTAAATTGAATAACGATGCTGCGTCAGGTAAAACAACTAAAGATGCTGTGGCAGGCAAACCAACTAAAGATGCTGCGGCAAGCAAACCGATTAAAGCTGCTGCTGCTGCGCCAGGAAAACAAATTAAAGAAGCTGCTCCAACTAAATCTGGCAAGGAAGCTGCTCCTACAAAATCTACAAAAGAAGCTCCAATTAAATCTGCAAAAGAAGCTCCAATTAAATCGGCAAAAGAAGGCGCTCCCAAAGATGCTGCTAAAAAAGATGCGACCCCTCCGTCGAAAAAAGCTGAAACTGCTATAACCGGTGGATCGGAATGTAAACCAAAGCTACGTTGTCCACCTCCACCTTTTGCCTCATCATCCGCCGATAGTAAATTAACCAAAGGCAAAGGCAAGATAACTTATGAAATGATACTTAAACAGCAATCGAGGAAAGCAACTAAAAAGAATGCATCTTTAACAAAAATTCAAGGAGGTCCTCTTGAGTGTACACCAAAAGAGGAAAAAGAACGTTAGTATTTTCTTATAACAAAATCATGTGAACAAATTAATTAATAGTTCCATATTTATGTTGTAGCACCACAACAGTCGCCGCATCATGGTGCAAGTCGTTATCAAAAATATTCCCTGTATGTTGCCTTGCCTCTGATCGCCATTCTAACGCTTTTGGTTTTTGGCAGTCGAATGGATGATGATCGGCCAGAATTTAAAAATTATGGCTATATGTATAAGCGTGAGAAACGGTTTTATTTTGGTGATGGCAATCGATCGGCTTTCCATAATAGTCATTTTAATGCATTGCCCCCAGATGGATATGAGGATGAAATTGATGAGGAAGGGCTGGGTAAGGAACCGGAAACGGAAAAGGATAAGAAATCGCGATTAAAGGAATTTAAAAAGGTTTTTAAAAAATGGAAAAAACATGCCGACAAACGGAATGCTCAAATGCAAAAGCAAATGGCCGCCCATTAAATTTGTAATATAAAATAATGAAATTATTTTTTGTCAGGTGAAAATTTGAAGATTTTATTGGGAATTAATAGGTTATGTTTAGGAATTACTATCTGAAAAATCTTATATTTTACAAAAAGTTTAAAAATTGAAATGTTTTTTTTTTTATTATTTTAAATTATAACTTTTAAATTAGAACTTCTTTAGGCCAAGTTTTTCAAAAATATAGCCATCACTAAACAAAATTATGAGCTTGAAACTGACATCACTTTGGACGTTGGCCGCGCCCTCGCAACGCCGGCTGCGCAGTCGCCCTCGTCAACGGCCGCAAAAATCGTAGCCCCGAATTCGAATTTTTGTATAGGAATCGGAATTCGTCACCAACTTTGGACACTTACATATGCCAACGCCAACGCCAACGCTGACGTCGGCGTCGCTGCTGCCCCCTTGCCAGCATTGCAGTCGCCGTCTGCGTCGACTTCGGTGTCAACGTCAACGTCAGCGCCATCGTCAGCCTCTGTTGTCGGCAGCGTGTACTACTTTTGTTTTCATTGAAAGCGTTTGCTGTAATGTTTGTGGTATGTTCCGCCGGCAGCGCAGTCGACGCTGCTCACATGGTCACTGAGCTTCAAGTTGGCTCTCTCGTCGCCGTCACTCTCCCTCTGCCAGCGTCGCTGCCTGGCGTTGCCTCGCTCATTTGTTTTGGGCCGAATTGACCTTCTTAAAAAGTAGGTAACCTCATTTCTCATTTATCGTGTACAACTTACATGCTGCTGCTGCTGCTGCCCTCTGCCTCTGCCTCTGCCGCTGCTCTGCTTAGGTTTGGTGTGTGTGTGTGTGTGTGTTGTGCGGTGTGTTTGTGGTGGGGGGCTTGTCTCTTGAGTACAAAAAAAGCAACAACTCTAAAATCGCACGCATCGCTCTTAATTGTTTGGCCAAGATTCTTTGATTGGTTGTAAATACTCTCTCTCATCGCACTTAGGGGGGAAAAAACTGCTCTATCACTCTTTGAATTTCCACAAAACGAAAATGCTGAAATGATTTTACATTCCTTTGGCATATGGCACAGACATCTGCATATGGTTTCTGTTGAGCGTGTTGAAAACTTTTGATATTACAAACTTTTAGTATTAGGAAACTTAGGTATTAAACAAATTTTGTAGTCCTAAAAAAATCTGTAAAAAACACCATATTTATTTAGGAATATTACAAAATTTATTAAGTACAATAATAATATATTTTACGTAAAACAAATTTCGGAAATAAACAGAAATTTTAACAGTTTTCTTCTTTTAATCAGTTAAAAGTTAAACTTTTTAAAACTGAATTTTAAAATTAATCTTTAAGCCACATTTTGCAGTATAAAAATCTTCAAAGCTTAAAAGAACCCATTATTTAATATGATATATTTTTTACAAATAATTTTCAAATAGTGCAATATAATTTTATTAAATTTTATATAATATTTCCTCGGCTAAAAGTTAATCATTTTCTACAGATATACTTTAACCCTCGGAATTTAAGAATTCCCCCTTTTATTATAAACCGAAAATGCTCTCTTTATATGCTCCTATTTTATTTTCTTGATACCCAAAAAAAAAATAAAAACAAAGAAAATCGTATCGCTTCCTAGTGTCTCATCGTCGCTGACTGACGTCACAAGGCGTTTCAGCAACGACACTGACAGAAATAATTGAGCCGGGCAAGGTTTTTCTGGGGCCGGCGCACAGATAGATTATGTTACAAGACTTTTCCGAAGGTGAGGCCTAATTCGAAAAGTGTGTAATTTGTTTTCCTACGCTGATTGCACTTGGAATTTATGCTGCTGCTCCCTTGGTTTACTTATGTATTTATTTATGTTTTCTGTGTGCGTGCATTAAACATTGAACGGTGTTTCGCTTGCCGAACTATAACCAAAAACTATATAAAAACTATACAGTAGTGAACCAAGCGAACTGAACTGAGCACAGAGCACACAGCACACAGAGAGCTGAGCGCGGTGGCAGCGAGTCGTTGTCGTTGTCGGCAGTCTCGTTTACTATTGACACCATTAATGTTGCCCCAATGTAGGTCAATTGCGCGCTAATTGCCCCGCAACTCGCCTTCTGCCGGGGTCGTTTCGCCTTCTCCTCTCTCGTCTCGTCACCCTCTCGTGTCACCCCTCCTCAATGCTGTTGCTGTGCCACTGCCACTGCCTCTCATCAGATTCAGATTCAGATTCAGCTTCAGTTTCAGATTCGGATTCGGATTCAGCTTGGCTACCACCTCTGCTGCTGCTGATGATTGACGCTGCCAGCAGCTTGACCTTTTAGGCCTCAGGAGGAGCAGTGTTGACCATTTGGGTTTTGTTGGCCAAAAAAATTTGCCTACTTTCCATGTTGGCTGTAATTAAATGTGGGATTTTTAAGGTGATTTTAACACAGTTTATTAATAATTATTCTTTTTATAGGAAAAATATTATTTACCGAAAACACTTAAGCAATTTTTAGTTAATAATCCTTTATATTTCTGGAAAAGACAATTTATAAAAAAAGTTTCATATTTTCTTATAAGAAACTATATTTTAAAATTAAGTTGCAAAAAAATATTATCTAAAGGTCGTAAAAGATTAAAATTGTATAGTTTCTTGAAATTATCATGACTTTTTGACTGCAAAAACTATAGATATTTTCATAATTTAAACCTATAAAATTTATAAACTATTAATTAGATAATTTCTTCTAATTAAAAGCAATTTTACAATATTTTTAAGCCCTCTTTCTACTACCTTTTGGCTATTATTGGCAACATTACTGTGTAGAAATTGTGTATATTACGTATACGCCCCGTGAGACGAAAATATAACCTTCAGCTTACCGAAAAACAAATATTATTTAGATAAAATAACTTTTAAATGCGTTTAATATATTTTTTTAACATTTAAGAAATTATTTTTTAAACTTTAGATGCAAAAAAACTATCCGAAATGGTATAAGGCTCGGAAAATGTAATATTTTATAAAGATTTCGTTAATAATTTAGACTTATAAAATTTATAAACTATAATTTAAATAATTACTACTCATTAAAATAAATTTTTTCAATATTTGAAAGCCTTCTTTTGACTACCTTTTGGCCATCTTTGGCAACACTACCTTGTAAATTGCGTATATTACGCATACGCCCTGTGAGACGACATGGCAACCGTAAAATATTATAACTCTCAGCTCACTGGAATTGCCTTTTGCGCTGTTGTCTCTTTTTTTGTTTTTTATATATTTCTTTTTTTTCGGGGCAGTCTCCCCCAAACTCTGACCTAGTTTCCGCCTTTTTGGGCACCGGAAAAAAAACTTTTGTTGTACATTTATTTTCTGGGCCTTTGTATTTTTGCATATTTTATGATTTAATCAAAGAAAATTATACACGCATGCAGAGAGGAGCATCCCAGGGTGTGCCCTGGGGAAACGAAATCCAACAAATGCGAAGGTTTCCCCCCGGAAAACGCACACACACACTCAGTCACTCACTCATGCTGCTGCTGCTGGGGCAATAAAACCGAAACTTGACCCAATTCTGAAAACTGATGCCGTCTCTGTTTTCGCCGCCGCTCTGTTTGTGTCTCCATATTATCGTCGGGGCTGCTAGAAGTGGTTGTATATATCCATCTTGTATTATAATTATGGAATTCCCGATAAACAATTGTGGGCGCTGGCGGGCAGAAATGTATAAATATCGATCTATGAGCTAATTGAACACTTGGGAAATTGAATTACTATACTGGGAGGGAATCGCTCGATAAGCAAATAAAACAATGCTATGAGGAAATGCCAAGAAATACGTGTTGAGTACGATGTAAATTCATTAAAAAAAAAACAAAAACAAAATGTTATTGTAGGCACTGGCACTGGGATTTTGAAATAAACTTTTCCAGCTATCGAAATCAGACACGAATTATTTATTTTAGAGTCCATTAGGGAATTACTTCTAAGAGAAGTTACCCAAGATGTAATGAAAAATCAATGTACGGAAAAATCTAATTGATTTAATTGCTTCATTCTTTTTTTTTCACTATCAATATAATCTTTTAAGTCACATTTTCTTATTTAAAAATAACCCAACAGGATATCATAAAGAGAAAGCTTAATATAGCTCTTTAAATTTATTATTTTGAAACATGTGTATGAAAAGGATGTTTAGATCATAAAAATTTAAAGATACTTCAAAATATATTTTCACCTCTCATAAATCTTGGCAAGGAAGCAATGATCATAATTTTTTATTGTTGATTTTTCGTATTATTTTTTCTTTGCGTATGTACGTATATCAATCTTTAGATGTTGAAACGCCCAAATGATGTTGTTTCCTTCTTTTGAACCCGCCTCCTTTTGGCTTCTTTATAATTTCAATCCATTGGCAAAACTACAATTATTTGATTCTCTTGAAATCGCACCAGATGTGGCCCCTTCCTTGACTCTTTTCTTCATATATCATCAGCTATATATGTATATAGTATCTCTCCTTTGCTTGATTAATACAATCATACCCCTTGGGGTAATGCCCTTGTCCCTCCCTGCTAACTATGCCCCTGTCCCACAGTTGAGGTTCTATTTCATTACAACCATTATTATATATGTATGAAAATTTTTGTTGTTGCCAGTAGCCTGTTGCTAGCCAGTGTTTTTTTCTTTTTCTCATGCTTGGCGGGTTCTCGGTGTAATTTACGCGGTCCAATACCTTTTGCCCTTAGCTTTTGAGGGGTATATACGGGTTTTGGGATTCTAGGATTATTAAAATCAAGATTTTGGAATATATATTAAATAAAATAATAATTTTGTTTATATTTCAAAAGGTTTTTGTAGTAATTTAAGCAATGATATATATTTTAAAATGCTAAAAAAGGTTTTAAAAAATAAACTTATAATATAAGCTATAATATATAAATTTAAAATGCTTATAAAGGTTTTTTTTACAGGAAATTTATATTTTATAAATTTTTTTAAAATAAAAATGATCTCGAAAACTTTCAAAGGATTTGAAATATTATCCTTTATGTTTAGCAGTTTAGCAGTTTGTTTTTTTAATAATATATTTTATAAAATTATTATTTTTATTTTTTATTTATTTATATTTAAATGTTATTTCTTAATAAATCCATTTTTAAAATTCTCCAAAGAGCATTGCAAATTCTCTTAATCAACACCCAGCTCTCCTTTGTCATCGGGTTTTACTTTATAATTTCGCTTATTCCCTTGGCCTGTCTCGGGTTGGTTGGGTTGGTTGGGTTGGTTGCCAAGTATTTCATTTCATTGGCCACCGGGCTATGGGAACCGAGCCGTCAACCAAAAGCTAAATCGAGCCCAAACCCTGGCTGAAACTGAAACTGAGAGAGAGCAACGTTCTAACCTTGTGGTACCCTCGGTGTGTTGGTAGTAAATTTAATGTATATTTCTGTAGTTGTTGTTGTTGGTACCTTTAACCTTAGGTTCAACAGCAACAATAACAACAACAACCTTCTCTGACGTCGTTGAGTCGTATCCTTGAAAGTGTCTATCTGAGGTCATCAACAACAATTTTCGTCGAGCTTGTAGCTTGGAGTTCGTTGTTGTTGGTGTTGCTGGTTGGTCGGGGCTCGTTTATCATTGGACTTTTCATGGTCGTCGCTGTGAACACAAAGGGAAAAATATATACTATATATATTTATATGTATATGTAAAAGAAGGAATAAACAAAATAACCAACAAGGGGACACTCACAGGATTTCTCCAGGATCTAAAGGGAGAAGAAAAAAAAAGCCACGCCACGTGCATTTAACGATAATTATATGCGAGCATTAACCAAAACCAATATAACCACCACATGGTCAAACCCATTATCCATTATCAGTAATTGCCTTTGTTCAAATATCGATTTTTGATAGCAAAGCGCTTTTGCTTGTACACTAAATAATGCCAATATGCATAATAAACGCTTGGAAATGACTAATTACAAATAACATCAAAAACACAGAAAGTTAAAGAAATATTTTTAAATGATTGGGAAAAGAAAAATTATTTTAGAGGGTAGTTTTAATTAAAAAAGAGTTTAAAAAAGATATAAATAATCCGAACAACCTCCATCTTTAATATCCTTTTCAAAGGAAGGGTAATCAAATGAATTATCCCAAAGTTTTAGCAATTCCCATTTTAATGGTCACTTATTTATAGCTTTTCTTTGCTTTTCACATTGAAATTAGGGAAGTTGTACTGTAAATAGACCGCAGCACTACTCGCTGGCTAAGCAAAGGTAAACAAAAAAAAAAAACGTTTCAGGTCAGGGTTTCCAAGAGTACACACACGTATGGACGCCGCATACACACCCGCCCAGTGATAATTATCCGACAATGAGATTGCGGACCGCCGGCCAAGCCAACCTCAAAATCAAAATCAAAATCAAAAGTGAGCTAAAAGGCCGAAAAGAGAGCAGCGCGGGGGTGTAGAGTGTATAGTGAGGAGAGGCGGGGGACCAAAGTAAACTGCATTAATGAAACTGGGTTATAATTGAAATCAATGGCAGACACAGCCACGCTGTGGATTTCAACATAAACAATGCATAAATCCGAGAGATACTTTACTTGCGAGGCAGAAGCCAGCCACCGACCGGCCCACGAGATACGAGGGCCCTACAAGAGTCATCAGCAGCGGGGTAACCATATGCGAGTTGCGAGTAGTGAGGTGAGCAGCAACCAGACCCAGCGATTTATGAGGGCCTCGGTGAAAACTTATAGCAACTACTGTACAGTGGTTTGGAGACCTTTTTATTAGGAAGAATTTTTATTGATTGAATTTTTTAAATTTTTATTTAATTTTATATTTCACAACTGAAGTATCTTTCTTAGGAAATGTGTTGCATAGTTAAATTGGTTTTTAGATACATTAATAGATAGTATTCTTATTCATAGTTCATAGTATTTAATAAAAAAAATGTCCTTGTTATTTTGATAATACTAAAAAATTTTTAAATTTGTTCTGTTTTTCTTCCCACTGTGCCCTTCCTTAGCCGTTTCATTCCATTTCGTTCCCTTCAATTTTGGAACTCTAATTGTTAACGAATTTAAATTATAAATGTTTTCCCCACACTGTTTCTCAGCTTAGTCGTTCCATTAAATAGTTAAAAACAATTTGTATTAAAAATATTTTCTTCTCACTGTTACTACTTAGCCGTTTCATTCCGTTTCGTTTCACTTCGGCACGCTTAAACGCTTAACAAATTGAATTCGAGTGGCAGGCGGCGTTCAAAGCAACAAAGAGAAACAAAGCAGCAAAGCAGCTGTGGAAAATGAAGAAGCTGAAGACAGAAGACAGAGAAGACACAGCGGAAGACGGGTCTTCGCCGACAGCCGAATGAGAAGCCTTCAAATGGCAACGTGCGTGACAAAAATGATGACAGACGAAAGACTTCCCCCCCACTTTTTGGATGCATTAAGCAGAGCTTTTCGAATCTTTCGCACGTTTCTTTTAACTTCCTCGACATTTGCATGAGCTGCTACTCCGTTTCGTTTCCGCTTCGTTCCACTGGTTGGCCCTGAAACGAAACGAAACTGGAAGGAAAGGATCGGCCAGGAGACATGCTCTTTAGCTCTTTTAATCATTTTCATGCTGCCACCGTAAATCGGCGTTGTTTATTTATTGCTATGTTGTTTCGTTGTTGCCGGTGCCTCAATCTCAATGTCTACCGCTTGTAATTTGTATCTTTAAGATACGCGATCCCCACGGCTGGCTTCCCATTTGTTTTTGTTGTCGGCTGTCGCCCGTCTCTCCTCTTCTGTTTTTTTTTTGTGGCTGCATCTCTCTGCACATCTTCACATTAAAAATTTATGATGTAGCCAAAGAGTTAAGTCGCTCAAAGGCGTGCGTGCCCCTTCTGCTTCTGTCCGATGGGTCTTGTCCAGCAGAGTTGAATGTTTGGCTTTTAAGTAGCTAAATATGCGCATCCATAAGATACTATTAGAAAACCTCAAAAAATATCTAGAGTTTTTTTTAAATTAAAAAAAAATGTGTTTAGAACGTTCAATACTATCTATATTTTTTTAATTTAAATTATTTTTCCATTGCTGATTTTATAGTCTCCTCGACTTCTTTTAGCTATTTATTTGTTTTTAAAATTTACAACACTTTGGGCTTGTCCCTGAGTCCGTTTGTCCGTTCATCTGTCCGCTCCTCGTCGATCGTCGTCCCTCGATTCTCTGTGGTCATGTATGTATGTTTGTGTTTCCGCTTCGTGTCAAAATGTATCTCAAGAGCAGGGCTGTGGTCTAGAGTGTGTATCTTGTGGCTACTTAATGTCGTCTCAACTTGTATGGCCGCTTCCAGTGGCGCGGCTCTGCTCACATCTTCCATCTACCCATCTACCCAGCTCCCTACTCCGTTCTCCAATCTCCATTCTCCGGACTGTTTAATATGTATAATCTGACGGGGGCCTGCCCGGCACATCAACTGCTTTTTATTGTTGCTAATCGCTTCCATTATATCTCGGGCTCTCGGGCTGCTGCTCCTCTAGCCCAGCTATCTCCCACTTTGATCTCGTGTTCATCATTTTCTATCGCTGTTGGCCCCCCCGGGAACCCTTTCCCCTCATTTGCATGACACGGCGCAAAGTTCTCACTAATTACTAAGGTTTTTCCTGCCTCTTTGTGGTCGCTTTTTAATTTGTATAATAAATCAGTTCTCCCAGCAAAAGGGAGGCACTTCTGCTTTTTTAGCGGAAAAGCGTGAAAATTATGCCATCTAATCTCTGGCGCTTTCACCGGGGCAAAAAAAAAAAAGAAATAATAATAATAATATGAGAGGAGGAGAATTCTTGTTAACAGCCGCCTATCGCTCCACCTGCATCGTGGCTGCTTGTCGAGAATTTAACACTTTGCCGGCCTGTGAAATTTGATAGTTGTTAGAAAGTATTTACTTCTTGGCTTGTAAGCAAACGACAACGACAGATGGGAGGAGCAGATTAGGCCGGGTTCAGGTGAAAAGCTAATGCTCTGAATGGAGTTTACGGGGAAAGGCAAAAAAGGTAAGAGTCTGTCAAGCTAAGAGGAAGTGAATTGGTGCTGGCTTGTAAATCAGAACTATGATCAAAGGCACAATCCTCGTGCTTCCTTATTTATCTCCCAAACAGATTAAATATCTTTAAACCTTTTAATTTTTGCTAATCACTCTCTAAACTCTCCACTGCTTATTTAATCTGAAATTGCAATATATATTCAAACGTGCCATTTAATTTGCCAACTTTTCCTTATTCACTCCACTCAACTCAACTTAACTTCAACTTCAATGCAACTCACAATGAAGCTATTAAATCGAGCCTTTCTCCTGTCTTGGCTGTGCTTTTTGGCCAAAAAAAAAAACGCCCACTCGTGCATAGTTGCTTGCGAAAAAACCCATTGGAAATGCAATTTGGAAAAACTTCGCTAATCTTCTGCACACAGAGAAAATACAACTGAAACCGTATTGCTGCAAGTAAAAGTTACAAAAAACCGAAATGAAATGGAATAACAACAAAAAGCGGCATGGATGGAACTCATTTCACTTCCTGTTTATCTATAAGATACTTTTACAAATGAGCGGCAAGCGGCGAGCAGCGAGTGCAGCTGCCAGATAGCCATGCACATATAATTAACTACACAGCATCTCATGGATGCAGCTCTGTAGATACATATTTGAAAGCGCTTGCGATGTGAAATTGAAATTGGTCCTTTTCACTACAACAAAAATCGAAACGAACTCCTCCAGAGAGCGCGGCCGAGAGCGGGCCCAAAGAGTTTGGGTATCTTTCACTTGGATGAAAGTAAAGGAAAGTATCTCTGACGGGGCAACGCTAGTGAGTGTGTGTGTCTGTGTGGAGCCGGCGAAATGAAATCAAATGAAGAAATGAAATGAAATTTGCTTTCAAACACGGCAAAAGGCAAAGCAGCGGAGCCAAAACAAAAAGAAACATCATCAACAAACTGTTTGGGGGCTATGATTCATTTAGGGGTGGCAGCGTGACACGAACTATTTGGGGGAAATATATTATATATTTTAGGATTTTAAAGGGAAGAAGGAAATTTATTCATATTTATTTATATTTATTTTGAATATTTTATACAACAAATTTTATTTATGGATACAAAAATCTCACATTCCTCTCTTCATAATTTATCAAAATCGTTAATTCTTCATCTTAAAATAAACAATGTTTATTATATATTGGTTTTATTTATGTTTGCACAAAATAATACAAAAAGTCTTAAATTCTGCATTTAAAAATAAAGAAAATTAACAAATAATATATTAAATATTATTGTTATTATAATATATAAATATATTATTATGAATATCCAATTTAAGAAATATATTTTCTTTTCGTACCTCACTTTTTCTTGCTCTGACTTTTGGCTAAATGAAAGCTTGACGCTGGTCCGACGACAGCTGCTGCTGCTGCTGCTGCAGAGGCAGAAACAGCCTCGATAACAGCAGCAGCCGCAGTTATAATAATAATAACAAAAACAACCAGCAACGGCAGCCGTTTTCAAGGTGGCAACTGTCATTCACTTGGCGGCCAGCAACTGTAGCCGGCGATGCCTCAAAACTGTTAACTGAAAACTGAAAACCGAAAACCCAGTAAAAATCCGAAACTTCAACTTGAGTTTCAGCTGCTGCGTCCTCAGACTCAGCTTTAGCTTCGACTCCGACTTCGACTTCGACTTCAGCTTCAGCTCTTTGGCATTGACTTGACACCTTGCCGGGGTAAATTTATGAAGTGAGAGCGCCCCGGAGTCGTCGTCGGCGTCGTCATCATCGAATTCAGAGACTGAAACGGAGTTTCGAAGCCGCTGCAATGCATTACTTTCTCTTCCTGTTTGCCGCTAAATGAATGGAAATCATACTATAAAGTCCAATGGCAATGAAATTAATTTTAAAAATTTAATTAAAATAAATAATGTGGGTGCTGTCATTTTAAGGAAATATGAATTCGACTTTATAGGATTTTAAGGTACAAATAAAAATAAAAGTATATTTTTTTAGGTATTCCAGAATATACAGGATCATGCTTTAAATTTAGCAAAAATAATAATTCGATTTAGGATAGTGTTTTAAATATCTAAAAGATTTCTAGGGTTTTTTTTTAGCAAGATTTTCTTAATTATTTATTCATTTATTTATGTTGTGTTTATATAATATATAATTTTCACGAAAGTTACTAATGAAAAATCTGTAAACATACAAAACAAGTGTCTAGGTACAGTAAATACCTATGAAATTGGGGTTAAAGAAATAAATCAAATATGTTTTTCCTTCCTTAATAAGATTTGAAACTGTTTTCAAAGTTTTTTTTTTTTTTTTTAAATAAATAATAACAATTTCCCATGTGCAGGCATAGCAACAAAAACTGCAATAACGAGCTCTGCAAAGTGAAGTTAAGTGAGTTGTGTCCAGCTGGGCGACAAAGTGACGGACAAAGACAATAACAAATGACAGTTGCTGCTGTCTTGTCAACCGATTCTCTTCTCAATTGCGCCTCCAGACTGAAAAGCCAGACTTGGACACTGTGGACTGTGTCTTTATCTTGGTTCGGACTTGGTTCGACGCTGATTTCATTTGTTTAAAATTCCATATGAAAATTTCAAAAACTGACTGCAAACTGACACCCACTCGCCGGCAATGAATGGATTAACGATTGTGAAGGCGTCTGGCCTGGCCAGACTTTTCCCTCAGCACACAACAGAAAAAAAGGGACAAAGACCTGACAAATGGATGTGGGACATATGGTTTTCATTTGTTTTTCCTAAGAGGGAAATACGGTTTTTATTTTCTGAATTGAAAAGCAGTTGGGAAATTATTGATAGTTGTGAGTGGTTAGTTCACTGAACTCACACTGACTCACGCAATATTTCTGCATTGATTTCTGGCTAGACTTTTTTGCATTCTCCTCTTGCAGTTTTTTTTCTTTTTTTGTTTTGTTCCGATTTTGTTTAGAAAATTTGCATTTTGTACAATTATTTGTCGTTGTTAGTTTATTGCACAATTGGACAACAAGTCGAATGAGTTTAACCATTAAGTGTCAGTTGTTTGCTGGGCTGTAAGTCGGGGAACAGTGGCTTTAAGGCAGCAAATAAACATTTATTTGATTTACTAAAATGGGTTTAAAAAAAGGTTAAGGAGGATTACCTTTCCTTAAACCTTTTACCTTATTTATGTTTAATCTCTTAATTTATTTATCAAATAAATAAACAAGCTTTTTATCCTGTCTTGTTTATTTCCTTGTTGTTGTTGCTTTGCTACTGACTGGCATTTTTTTCGTTTTTAAATTACCTCATAAAGTAAGCTCAAGCATTCATTCGCCGCATTTTAAAGCCCATCGATAAATTTCAATTGCCACTGTGCAATATGTTTAAGTTTTTGCCCCCCTTTTTTGGGGGCTTTAACTTCGATTCGGTTCGTTTTCAACTCCAGTCTCTCTCTCCTTCTCTCCACGTCTGCAGCTTGGCATTCTTGATAAGTTAAGCTTTATGGTTGCGCTAGTTCATTAAATTTATTTTGCCGACACACACACAGCAACAATGTCTGTGCAGGCGCACACACCACACCCCCGCACACCTAACCCCCCTCCTTGCAACTACCAATTTACCGCACCCAAAGACTCAACTTTAGTTGCAAAACTTGCGGAACGACAGGCTGCACTGAAAGAATGTGTATTTCAGACGGGATTAAGATACAAATTTAATGTATTTGTAGGGTTTTTGAATTTTTTTTAATATTTTTTAAAAGGAAAATATACAGAAAATAAAACTTATACATCATCAGGGGTATATAGGGGAACTTGATCATTATTAGAGTAAAATATACCTAAGCCAGAAGGCTTTGGTTTTATATTTAATGTAGCTCTGAGATATATAAATTCCAGAGACTTTATGTTTAAAGCGTATAGTTTCGGTCATTTCATTTACAGATTTCATTAGGAATAATCCTGCATTTTATGTATATTAAACTTATTTCAATACTTAACCCACTTTCCTCAGTGTTTTTTAGTGAGAAAGAGAAGGGGTAGTGACAGCCAGAACCACCGGCACAACACACACACACAATTCTGTCCTCCTGTACTCCAGTTCCCTCTGCTCCTTGTCTCCAGTTCCCCTTACTCCTTGTCTCCAGTTCCCTCTACTCCTTGTCTCCAGAGAAGAGGAGCAGAGCAGGGTGCAGACACATCTCTTGCAGAGGAGTCTCGCTACCAGTAGTAGTCTTTGTGGCATGTAGTGAGTGGCAAAGTAGTAAATTTAATGTCAGTTGCATTTAAATTGAAACTTGAGTGTTGGCTTGCCAGGGATTTCTCCCTTTGCTGTTCCTTCCCCTGGAACCCTTTCTACGCCCACTTAGTCTTCCCTTGGCAGTTCTTAATTTCCCCCCTTTTCTGCTTAAATGGAACATTTGCGGGGTCTGTCGACAGTTTGAGTTAATTTCCAGAGCGTTCCCTGTTAACCACACATTTATCCTGGCAGGGTACAGCGTGGTGCATGTGTGTAAAGCAGTATTAAGTTGTTTAAAATGAAGAATTTAACATAATAAATAAATTAAAAGGATGTCAAGTTAAATGAATTAATTTTTAAACCATCAAAACCCCTGGAATAGAAATAAACATAAATAAACAATTAATAATAAACCAAATATTTGCAAGATCCTATTACTTCTATTTTTATACCAGTCTTCAGTAATTTCTTTAAATTTTTTTAGCTTTCATATTAATTAACATTTACTTATATATATTTTATTAAGTAATAAAGTCTTTTATTGATTTATTATTGATCACATTTCCATAAATTAATCATTAAACAGTAGAGTTTTAAATGTATTAAACAATTAAAACCCTGTTTTAGTGAATTTTGTCTTACCAAAAACACCCCATATGCTACTCTTCACTTTAATTAAATATTTAAACTGAATTTGTGGCTTTTTCGATACATATTAAATTAGCTGAATTCCCACCTCTAGTTCCGCTTTATCTTAATTTGAACTTTCAACTTTCCTAAAGTTGCGCAACGCAGCGTCTGCTTTGGAAATATCGTCTCTCTTTGGTGGCGGCATCCCAAAAACCGATGAATGATTCCGGGCAAGTTTGAGGCTTCCCAGTCCCTGTGTTTTTTTTATGAACTTCCTTTAGCCATTTCCCCCTGATGCAGAAATTTAAAGTTGAGCAACGAAACGAGTAAAAGTTGGACCCTTGACTTGCTATATATATGACTTTAACGCGCTCCACTGAGAGGAGATATACAAATTGTTATGCAAAATGGTGAAAAGTTTCATTCCGTGCGGCTGACTTCTTTTTTTTATTTTTTATGTCGTTGCTTTATGCAACAAAAAAAAAAAACATTGAGATACGTTTTTTGATTTATTTTCATTTTATGTTGATCTGCTTTTTGCAGCCGTCGCCGATGTCTGCGCTTTTATTTAATTTCGCTTCCCCTACAATTGACTTTACTTGTGGTGGTGCTGCTGCTGCTACAATCCCCTCTGTCAGCCAGGGATCTTCTCTTTTTCTCTCCTTTGTGTACAAAAATAAAAAAGAAAGAAAATTGTATACATAAAAAAAAGAAAATAAAGCGAATCAAAACAATGCACAATGCGATCTTTATCGAGGCAAAGGCTCTGCAAAGCTGTTGAGAGTCATTGTACAATATGTTATTTATGTTGTTTAATATTCCCCTTACATGTCGCGATTTAACCCCCACTGCTCTGCAATATAAGCCTTTATTAATCGGTTGTAAACCTTTAACTCTTGTCGTTCCAGGTATGTTTATCATCCGATGACATTTATGTTGACAATTGACTTTAGCCGAACGCGCGGTGTAAGTAAATTGGGGTTAAAGCTGATGATGATCTATGAGTGATGGCTTATATAAAAAGGCTAAGAGTGGGGTAAACAGAGGAAAATTTGTATATTTTGGCAAAATAATTGTTTGAAGAAGTTAAACCATTAAAAAGGTATTTAAAAGAGATTTTAAATAAACATAAAAATAGCAAAAAATAAACCAAAGGTATTGCGAAAGGCTTTGTTAATTCATAAAGCAATAAATCAAAATATAAATATAAATATATATTATAGCAAAATTATGAAGAAAGCTATCTGTTAGCTAAATAAAAATTAAATCAAACTTAAATTCTGTAATCTCCATAAACAAATAAGAAAATAATTTAAAATAAGAGCAAACTCTTGAAGTAATCTTCTTTTAAAACTCTATTATAAAGGCGGCCCTTTGTTTGAATTCCTAATTCGTATTTAAAACCCAGCACTTTAGCCCTGCAAATTATGCAAATTTCAACAACTCAAAATCCCCCGCAAAATAAAACTTCAGAATCCCTTTCTTTCTGTCTTTTTCGTTTGCCAAAATTCCAAAACTTATTCAAAATTAATGGCCATCAGTGAGGAGAAATAAAAGAGAAAAAAAAAAATACCGCCTCTACTACTTATAAGCCTCGGGGCCAAAAATTGGAATACGAACGACGCCCTAAACCTTGAGAACTCCGACTCGATGGCACGTTTAATGCCCCGGACAAGTCAGACACCTATATACTATATATATATATATATATATATATATATATATAATAACTCAGACATATTAGAGCCTTCTAACGTCTATAATTACTGAGCAAATACGTCGAGATACTCAGATACAGAGATACAGTCACGAACGCTCGTCGGTCAATAGCCAGAGAGCTTGTTAATTATGCCGTCTAACCAACGAAATTATGACAAATTCATATGCCCCAAGAATACGTTTTCGGAAGATGGAGTGAAAAAAAGAGTCAAATAAGTTCAAATAGTCCGCCCATTTAAATAAACATGCCGCACCAACAACAACCACAAAAAAAGGCCAAAAAACCCAGCCAAGTAACATGAAGACGAGAGCCACAGCCCCCAAAAAAAAACACATTCTATCGCAAACATTGCCCTAAAAAACAAAACAAAAAAAAACGAAGGAAAAAATAATGAAATGAAATAAAAGCGTGAGCCATTTGAAACTTATGATGGGTTCATGGTCAAAACAACCTGAGTTCGTTAAAACAATAAAAATAAAATAAATGGGCGAACAAAAAAAAAAACTGCGAAAAGAAGCAAATAAAGAAAAAGTCAGGGCAATATTAAGGTGCGTAGAACGCAAAAAACAAATGAAGAACATTTATGTGTGTACTTGCCAGAAGTAAAACAAAAAAAAAGCATTTGAAGAATATAGAAAAGAATATAAAGGTAGATTTAGAACTTGGGAATACCCTTTCTAGGAATTAATACTGGTAAAGGAAATAAGGATTTGAAAAATATATAAATAAATATGGGAAAAGATGACTTAGAACTTCATTTTACCCTTTATAGGAATTATTATAAGTTTTATGAAGTATTTAAAATATAATATGAAAAATATAAGCAATAAACAAGACAATTTTTAAGTTTTTACGTTCATTTTTATATATTTTAAAGAACAAAATAAGCAATATAATCTTGAAGTTGATTTTTCATATTTTTTCGAAATTATATTCTGGTTTTTGGAGATCTTTAACCATTCTTTGGACATCTCTAACAATCTCCAAAAGCCACAATATAAATTCAAAAATCTATAAAAATAAAACAAGCAGATTATATTGATTTTTTTATTATTAAAAAATATATAAAAAATAAAGAGGAAGTCCTGGGTTGGAGTATCCTCACGGTCTTGAGAGTTAACATGTTAGGAATTTGTTTTCGCAGGAGCTTCAAAGTTAGACCCTTATATAGTATGTATTCTTAAGGAAATTTCTTCTCAAAGATCCTCCCCCCAAGTCTATCCTTTAATATTTTGACTATAAACCAAAAAGATTTAGGAATCTCACCAAAAGTAAGGGTATTATAAACAACATATGCGAATCGAGAGAGAGTGAGTTACGTAGCTGTCAATATTTATGAACAACAAATAATAATCTAATGACTGACGGCTCTTTGTGAATTCGTGTAAAACTTTATAAACAACTTTTGCCAGGAAGCACGACGAGTGCCTTGCAAAAAGTTCTGTGCCCTTTTTCCCCTCCGACGGATGCCCATGGAAAAGAGACCCGTGTCTGCCCATAAATTATGCTACGTATGGGCTGATTTTCTACCTTGTATATATATATGTATATTTCTTTATTTTTTATTTGAACAACTTCTAGTTTGGGTTTTTGTTGTCAGCAGCAGCAGCAGCAGCAGCAAAGCGGTTGCCTCCACCTCTTCCGTTTGAAGCGTGTGCACACCTTGAAAATAACTTCCAAGGTTGCCAGCCAGCCAGCCAGTAGCGACTCTGAGAATGATTGCCATGCCGAACCGTCTCTTTCGTTGAGGTCTTGTGCCCCGTGCCGTGCCATGTGACTTCCCCGGATTCGGATACCGATTTCGATTCCTCCACCCTGGGATATATTCTATATATTCTACATATATATATTGTATATAGCAGCAGCAGAGCTCCCTTTTCTGTACTTGTCTTGCCCAACTTGTTCCACCAACCCGTTCCCATCCGTGCTAGTCGTTGGATTTTCCTTGGCAACCTTTCTTCTTTTTTTTTTGTTTTACTTAAGTTTTTTTGCTTGGTTTCTTCTTTTTTTTTTATTTTTTGCGTTCTTAGCCGGTTGTTGTCGTCGGCCAGTGACGTCAGAAATGCCGGTTCCGGCTTTGTCTTGGCAGGCAATGTAAATGCTAATAGAATAAACCTTTAACAGATTAAAATTAATCGCAGGGCATGGGAAATGAGGTTTATTGAATGTTTATTTAAAAGTTCAATTAATTAGCTTAATTTACATATTTATATTAATTTACAGAAAAGATTTAATTTTGCAATCAGAACAAGTTTTTTTTTTAGAAATTTGATTCCCCAAATTATTATAAATTTATAATAAAGTTTCAGTCTAGAAGTAAATATTCTAGAAAAAAATGATATCTCAAGCATTTTAGTTTTTTTTCTGTTAATTTGAATTATTTATTATTTTAATCCATTATAAATAGTTCCTTAATCTTGAGAAATTTTAAGAATGCCTTAACAGCTCGTCTTTAATCATTAAATTAAGGACATCATTAGTTATTCCACAAACGTATCCCATAATCCCTAAAGATTTCTTCATTAAGGAATCCCCCTAGCTGCCCTGGTTTAATGCCAATAAAAATGTAATAGTTTTTCGAAAAAGGTCTGCATTTAGCCAAGAAAAAGGGAAACAGTTAAGAAAGCGTTTTAAAGGCCAGACAGCAGCAGACGATCCACTTTTGGCAGCTGTGCCGCTAAGGTCTTATGCTCGCTCCTTTGGAACCAAAACATTCCTCATCCTCGCCAGCCTTCGAGCCAAAGAAGAAGTACCGAAAATTATGCCAGACATTAATGAACGTTAAATTACCGGAGCCGCCGCTCTCTTTATTATGTGACGACGGCAACGATGATAATGATGATGATGTCGGTGGTTTGAAGTCAGACTCAGTCTCAGTCTCAGTCTTGGTCTTGGTCTTGCTCAGCGGCTGTATCTGTATCTTTGACCCACTTCGGGCAGTTGTAAAAATTCAATAACAGAAACGGAAAATTAACTGAAAACGGCACTCGAAAGCTGGAGGAGGGGGGAGGGGACATTGATAAGACACCAAAAAAGAAACACTTGAAAGAAGGGTGGGGTTTGTGGGGAAGTGGAAGCCAAGGCTGCAGCTCAGCACGATTTCTACAGCTGCAAACGAAACTTATTTCGCTGCCGTTTCTTGGCCGATGCCCTTCGAGTGTAGCATAAAACCCAAGGAGGAGTCTCCCAAGTTCCAACACCAAAACACCCCATTTACCAGTTACCAGTTACCCCCCGATTTCCCCTCGAAAGACACACGCACAGCGCGCACACACACACCTTGCACCCATTTCCATGCCATTTCCATTTACGTGGCCGGCGAAAAAGAAACAGAAACGTGAGCAGAGCGATGACAGCCCAAAGAGCTTCGGGATCGGATCGGATTTTGGGGGGTATTGTTTGGTTGGATCTGCACGGAAAATAATTTTGGATGATCTATGCCGATAAGTAGGGGATTTTCCTTACTGATTTATAGTACAAGAACCAAACCCATAAATCGCAAACTTCAATCAGGGTTTAAAACCTTTTTTATGAGATGAAAATCGTACCTAGTTTTCACACAAAAGTTAATATTGAATATTCTATTCTATTCTTAGTTTACCAAGTGTTTCCTTTAAAAACTTCTTTTAGATTTCTTTAACTGCACTTTAGCTTTAACTACTTTTGCTTTGGGTTTGGGCTTGAGGTCCGAAGGGTAAACCCGAGGAAGAGCTAGCTCAGCTCAGCTCCGGAGTGCGTGTGTACGTGATGCAATCAAAATGTTATTAATAACGCAATAAAGTAACCATAATTTGGATCATTAAAATGCACACATTTCGCGCTACGTGAGACAAGAGCTTGTCTCTAAAATGCCCCGAAAAAAGCCACAAATTGAACCTACTTAAAAAGGTCTGTCGAAAAAAAGCAAACTAAAAAAAGGGGTAAATGAAAAACCTATGTTAACATTTTATGCGGTACTAAATACTTGGAAATTTAAGTTTTTATTATTATCTATGAGAAATATGTGATACTCTTCCGGAAAATAAAAGAAATGTGTAACATAAAGATCTTGAAAAACAAAGATTGTGACCTAGTCAGTTGATATTCTTGTTTATCTTCTAAATATTAAATATTTAATAATTTCAAAACATTAAGTATTTATTTCTCTAATTCTAAATCATTGATTTTCTATGGATTATAACCATTTCAATTGAATATTCCAAATACCTTTTCCCCAAGAAGAGTATTAAGAGCCTTTTGGCAGTCATGTTCAAGTTTACGACTTTGACTTGGCGCCATCGTTTTAACAGTAGTTCAAACTCGCTTAACTAAGCCCATTGGCCACGCCCACAACCGCCCCATAGATATGAAAGTTGCAGCTTGTGTTGGTAACCGAATGAATAAGTGTCTGTGCCCACTCAACCGAAAACCCAAACTAATCTGTTGTGTGTGTGAGAGTGTGGCAAGCGATTTTTACACGATTTTAAATCAGAGATAAGGGCCAGGTATTTGATTTAGCCAAAGGGGCTACGACGCCTAAATCAACAGGGCCCAAAGGCTGGGGAAAATATTATGATTGAGCTGCTTAGTAAATTGATTGATTGATTTTCTAGATTGAATTGAATTCTAATGATGGGGTAGGTAATGGCTAACTATGTGGATTTTGAGTAAATTCTTTAGCAAATAATAAATAAATAGTAAACTATTCGACTTTTAGTTCTCTTAAGTTTCTATTCAAAAATAGCCCACACTGTAAACTGTAATCATGGGAAAATTCTTGCATTGCGAATGGAAAAACTGCCTTTCAGGTTGCATGTTCCTCGTTCTTTTAGCCATTTAACGACCTGTTTTCCCTCTGCTTCTTCTCATCAATTACAATCACATTCTCTCTTTGCCTCTCGGCCACTTTTGGCCAATTCAAATGCAACTTTCCCATAAAGCCAAAGTGTGGATGCTCCACAAAAATTTCACCCAACAACGCAGACCACTAGCCAACACACACACACACACTGACAGAGAGGAAAATGTGGCGAAACTAAAAGTAACATCTTGCCATAAACGTGTGGCAATGGACATGGAAACGGGGCACATTTTTGTGCTTCTCTTTTTTTTTTGTTTTCGAGGCAAACCCAAATCAATATTGATTCTGGCCCTAAGATCTTTGGCAATTTTCTCGAATTGTCTGGGAGCAAACGATAAGCTGACACAATAACAAAACTTTGTTGCTGCCCCAAGGAAATGGAGGAAAACCGTTTTGAGCTCCTGGCCTAGCAGGGTGATGCAATCAATGATGGAGCCTTGAAATCTACAAATATTTAATATTTTATATACAAAATATCCTTGGACAGACAGTTTCTTCAACTTGACGAATATAATTATAAATTTCCTGTAGATCAATTTTACATTATAGACTCGCCCCCTTGGTGAGCCCTAAAGCCGATTTTCCGACGTCCCTTTCATTCGAGAACACACATTCAATTTAATGGAAAAAGCTCTCTGCCATTTCTTGGCAAATCCCCTTTGGAAAATGTCCAGCAACAATGCAGACATGTGGATGCTTGGTATCTATGAGATACTTTTTTTCTCTTCGAGTTTCTTTGGGGAAGTTTTTTGGGTACAAAGAAAGCGTCAGGCTGATAGGCAGGCAGCCGGCGGCGTATTGTTTCAGCTCATAAACTATTACATAAAAAATTGAAAGCAGGCAGTGGAAAAGAGGAAGCCAGAGGGGGGGAGGAAGGAAGGTGTGTGTGTGTGTAGCAAGGTAACAAGAAATTTGTTCAAAGGAGAAATCATTATAAACAATGTTGCAGAGAGAAAGAGAGAAAGAGCCACAAAATGCAAAGTTGCGCCGATAGAAGTAAGCGAGTAAAAACAATGAGAAAAAGGAGACAAAAGCTAAGTCAAGGTGGAACATCAATTTTCATCTTGAATGCCAAATAAAACGCTGAACTTGATTTGTTCTACTTTAAAGCGCAACACAATATATTTTCAGGCACTAATTACTTATTATTTAAATGTTATATATTTTTATTAAAATAAAAATACAATAAATATCCCATATTTAAACATTTCTTTCTGTGCATTTTCCTCGGGAAATCGTTATGCGGTGATATGCTCAGGCGATATCACCAAACCAAGACACTGGCCGGCAAGCAACACCAACAACGACAACAACAAAGCTCAATTTGAGCTCAAGTTATGTTTATGACAGTTGTCAGTTATTGTTGTTGTAGTTGTAGTTTTCACTGCTGCTTTCCATTTTCCAGTGTGTGTGTGTCTGTGTTTGTGGCAAATGCAAATTTGTGCAGCGATGCGTTTTGCCAGCGTTTAAAGTCGCGCGTGAAAGTCGCCAGCGTCAATCTCCGAAATAATAATAATAGTTTTTCCTCTCTCTTATTTTTGAAATTTGTGATGAGGATGGGAAAAACTAGGAAGCAAACTAATTTGTATTTTTAAAAACTATTAACATTAATGGGATTTAAGTGGGGGAAAGAATTAGAGCTATTATGAATCTAAAAGTTATAAATTTTAGAATTAAATAAATATAAATAAAGTTTAGGCATTGAGAAATTAGGTTTGAGCTTAATAAACACTTAAAATCATATTTAGCATTTTCTGAATTTTTAAAATAATTATTTGTTAGCTAAAAACACTGATAATATTAATCTAACTTATGTAAATTTCTTAAATTTATTATCTTCAGTAAGCCTTGAGCAAAAAAATCCATTTAAATGCGAAATACTAAATCTTTCTAATATCCCTTAAAAGATAGTTTTACTCTAAAATCTTCATGTAAATTTAACCCTTGTAAAGTTGATTAATTTTTAATAGCTAAACCTTTTTTTCTGCCTAGTTTTTCGTCACAGTCTTGTTGCAAAACAGATTTTCTCTCCAGCAAAATCGTTGCTCTAATGTTTGCTGCGGTTGAAATTGTTTTTAATTTTTTCTTTTTGCCTGCTTTTGCAATTGTTGCCAAGCAGAAATCATTTCCAAAGGCCACTCAACGGATCGGCGGCACTAAATGTGTTTCTGCCGAGTGAGGAGGAGAAGGAGAGCTGCCGTCCATTGGCGTGAAATTTGTGTGAATAACTCAAAAACAGCAGCAGCAGCAGCAGCAACTAGCAGCTGCTTTTCACTATGCGAACCAACGATCCAAACTATGCCTATGAACGGGGTCTGGGTCCGGTCTCTGGCCGTGAAACTCTGGCCATCAGTCTGTCCGTTAGCCATTTAGTCAGTTTCTCAGTTTGTCACTACAACAACGTCAAAGCTAAGCCTAAGCAAGCACATGGAGCTGGTGCGTCCTCCAAGCGGAGATTATGCGTGAGTATTTATTGTTTCAACTCGAATTGTTCGGATGCTTGAAACGAGCCGCTAAAGTTGGGGAAAATAAACCATGAGGCCAGTTGACACGAGAAAGAAGCCAAAGGTAAAGCCAAAGATGAGGGCACCAAGAGAAACTTAACTGCCGGATTGGATTGGACTCTGATTCAGTTGGAAGGGAAGCCATAACGAATCCAAATACGACGCCCTAAAAGTCGCACATGACAAAAGACGAGACGAAGATAGACGACAAATGGACAGCTATGGGCCAACGCCTAGGCCGCACTGTACATAAATACTATATCCATTTCTATATCTCTATGGCCAGGGCTCCCTGTCAACTTTGACGGGTCTGGGGGCTGTGTGTGCCATTGATTTATGGCGGGATTAATATAACAACTCGAACATATCTCTCTCTTTTTTGTTGTTGTTGTTAAATTTCTGTACCTTTGCCGGGCTTACCTTTTACTCGCTTTTGAGGTTCATGTAGATTTCTAAATGGATTTCAACTTTGGGCTAATTTCACTTTGGCATGCCCGTCCACAAACTGATTTCATATTTATTTTCTTTTTCTTAATTTTTACGATATATTATTGTTATGGCAAAGCGTTTTCTTGGGTTTTATTTCTTCTTTTTTTATATTTTTTGATTCGCTTGAACGAACGATTATTGATGGATACTTTGTTGAGGATTTTTGGTTGAAGATTCTGAGAAATCGATGCCGGCTTTGAGTCATTTAGGTTGTTTTGTAAGACATTTATTATCTGAGCTAAACATTTATGGGGGTTCTTAAAAATATGTTCTTAAATGTAGAGATCATAAATCTTTAGAGTCCTGAATTTACAGATTTGACATAAGCCTTTAAAGAAGGTAACACCTTTTTTTGTATTGGTTTCTCATATTCTCATATTAATCACTTTATTTATAAACCCTTTTTAAAGCCCTAATTAAATCCACTTAAATAATTGAACTTTATATCCATCTTTATCGTTTCAGGTATGTGTAAAGGCCAGGCCCTTCCCTTTTTCCTTTAAGTATAAATTTCAACTGAGTCAAGGATATTTTTAAGAAGAAAAAAATAATGCACAGCGTACAACGTGAGTAATTATAATTTATTTAAATCGATTACGACGCATTGCCTGCGAGACAAAAGGGAAACTCGATCGATTCGAATCGATCCGATCCGATCCGATCTCAACTCTCGTCTCGTCTCTCGGCGTGACCCATTTTGGAGACCCAAGCGCAATTATTCATTTATAACGACTCTAAAAAAAAATGTCTGAAAAACGCAAGCGATAAGCAAACCAGTTGCCTCGAAACCCCCATGCGTGCCCCAAATAACTAGAGTTATTCCAGATCAGGGGTAAGGCGGTGTAAGGTAAAGCCCTAAAAAAAAACTAAACCTCAAAAATGTTAAATTATGCTCATCTTTAGAGATGAAACTAGTAATGAAAAGATGAAGGAATTTGTAGTTAAAGAAGCAATATAAATAATAGAAAATAAGTCTAGAACCTTTACAAAATATTTAAAGCCTTAAAGAAGTTTTAGTAAAACAGAAATATTTTAAAAATATCTGCAAATACATTAATAATTGGCTTTCTTCTAGCAGAATATTATTTTTAAATCTTCATTAAACCTCAATAAAATTCAAAACAGTTAACTCATCAGTAAAAGATCATCATAATTCATATTTTTATCTTGTATTTATTTGATTTTAATTCAAATTCTCAATATTTTTAGGCCTCGCTATAATTATAATTTTTGGCATCAATATTCAATATCTATTGTGAGATATTCAATATTCATTATAGCGAAATTCGTCGATTCAGTGAGATAAAAAGGGTTTAGGCCTTGGGGTATATTTTGTGTTAAAAAGATTTAAAAAATCAAAGACAAGGGCGCTACTTTTGGTCCATCTCCTGCGGTATTAGGTAATCCTCATTTTGGCCGCTAAACCCACTGTGAAATTGGGTCACCAATTTTCACTCGAAAACCTTTTTTTATTTTTTTTTTGTTTTATTTTTTTGTGTTGCCTCTAATTTGACAGACGACCGCATTTTGGTGGCATTTTTACTGAAAACCCAAAGCAACTTTTGTTGGTAACTCTCGCGTTTACAATTTTAATTGCGGATGCGCACACTTTCGTTTTCGTTTCATTGTTGTTGTTGTTGTTGTTGTTGTTGTGTCTGTTGTTAATATATTTGTTGGTATTGTTGTTGGTTGTCCCCACGCATTAAAAGAGAGGCCTACGGATAGCCGGCTCGTCGCTCTTTTCTTTAACTTTGGCGGCGGCTGCGCGACTTCATTTTTTTACTTTACCTTTTTGCGGCTTTCCAAAAAATAAAAACGAAAAACTGTAGGAAAAAAGAGAGATATATTTGTATGTGTATATAACCGCAGCTTACAGTTTCACTTGAGGGAAATCGCACCTCTTCGCCTCCCCCTTCTCGCGTTTCCCCCGACTTACCTCACCTGGGTTATGTCATAACCCAACTTTGCTGCTGCTGCGACTGTGGAAAGTTAAACAAATTTTGTTTGTCGTTCGCTTTGAAAATTTTGCAACTTGGAAAGTTTTTTTTTCCGCCATACACCATGAAAAAATATCACCAAAATCGGTTTAGACGTGAGAGATTCTGCCAATAATTTGGGTCAAGTATGGTTTATAAAGAATATATTTTATACATTTTCTTGAAAAGCTAGTTAAAGTTTATTTATTGTCAGCTTTTTTAGTAGCCAATTCTGGAAGTAGAAAATATTTTTAATTTATAAAAGAATTTATAGCAAAGGATAAGGAGATGACTTCCTTCGTAGACCCTGTAACCCTCTTTGTAAAATAAAACTATTTGTGGCTTGACATTGTTTTATTTACAGGCGAATTTTTCACCAATGGATACTGATGAATTTTGAACCTAAAAGATTTATTACTAGAAAATACAATGCTAAATCTAAAATTTGTAATCCCAAAAAATACAACTAACTTAACTTAAAAAGTTAATAACTTCAAGAAAATCATAAAATTTTCCCGCCTGTGTACATCTGTTTTTGTTTCTGGGGCAGAAAATTGAATTTCACATTAGTTGCAGTTGTTGCAATTACCCTGCCGAAAAAAAAATAAACCCAATTTCGGAAGAGCTAAAAACGGAGAAGAAAAATTGTGCAACGCCGCACACACACATTTAGAAAGTATTGGAGATCGATGTGGGCGCCACCGACTCCCCTTAACTTTCATTTGAATAAGCTGCTAACACGGCTAGCAAACACACAATAAATTGAGATACATTTCGAAAAAAAAAATGTATCTCTCTCCGGCTAATAATAATAATCACTTAATTTGAACGCTAATTTGTGACTGCCGTTGGTGCTGCTGCTTCTTTTTGTCGGAATCTTTCTCTCTTTTCCATTCACTTAATGACTTTCTTTACCCCCAAAACGATCGGAGGATGAACTGATTTTCTTCTCTTTTGTCGGTTAAAGGTTTGGCTGCTGCCTTGCTTCTTTTTTCCTCCCAGGGAAATTATGCAAAAACAATGCCCGGGTCCGAGGAAAAGTTGAATGCAAATCGTCGTCGCTGTTCATTTGTGAACAATTTCATTTGGGGCTTTTGAAAGTTCAGTCAGGGAAATTTATGTGAGCCGGCCAGGGCAAGAGTTGAGACAAAAAAAAAACGAAGCGGTGAGCTACAAAAATAAAAAAGTTCCCGAGGGTCTTGTAACAATGCGGGCAGTTCGTTTTTTTTATAAACTATAGTTTTTTTTATCAGGGGGCGTGGGTTAACCATTGGGCTTCAGGTGTGGGAGAGAAGGGCATCGGCATCGGCAGAGGGTCCCTGACATTTCGACACGAACATTCAGTGTCTCTGAACTATTGTTCACCATTTGATTTGTTGTTATAGCAAATGCTGTTCGCCAGAGATGCATAAAAATTATTTTAATAGAGTTTTCACCTTTCGAATTGGATTCGGTAACTTGTTGGATTACTTTCGATTGATGTCATTCGATAGGTCAGCGTTGGTGACTCAGTGGTATAACACCAATGATTGGTGTATCTTTGTTTACATTGTACTTAGATATGATTTAGCTGAATTTATTGAAGTATTGAATTATATTCATTGAAAAGAAGATAAGTTTTTATAGAAGTATATATCGCCTGTAAAAAATATATACCATATATAAAAGAATATAACGGTTTTAAAGAAATATTACAATAATATCACAGTATAACACTCTATTACTTGTTTAATTATTGGCATTCTTGCTTCATATTTTTTTTATGTATAATTTTAGATGACTTAAAAAATTTAATGTAATCTCTGTTTATGTAGATTTTATAAAGCAAAAAATCATAGTTGCAAATAAACTTATTTTTAAGTCAATTAAAATATTAAATTGGTTTAAAAAGAAGTAACACAGATTTTTTTAAGTAAATTAATAAATATTAAATGGGCCAAAAAAATAAGTACATTTCCTCAGTAAAAATAACATAACATAACTTCCTTGTATGTGTTAATTATTAATCGTTATTTTTCGTATAACACTTCCCCGTTTAGAGCTAGAAAAATGTTAACTTTCAATGGCTCTTCACTTAAAATTATGCAATTTATGCAAATGGCATATCCATTCACACCCTCTTAGTCGTTTTCACCGCTCTTATGTGTAGCAATTGGCTTAAACCGGAGATTTATCTGGCGGCCAGCTTTAGCTTAACCGTTAACCACCATCGATTGTCGCCACCCGCTGTCCCGATCTCACTCTCTCTATGTCCCTCTTTCTATCTCTCTTTCAATCAGACTTCCCCAATCAATTTCTCGGCGCCCCCCTGAAAGTTTTGACCCCACTTCTTCTTCTTCTTCTCCCGAAATGCCGGAACTATCATCGGTGGCCTAAAAAACAAATTCATGCACTTTTTCCCCGCATCTTGGCTGCGATTTCACTCGAATTCGTAACACCCAAAACAAGAAACAAAAAAAAAAGCCAAAAACCAAACTTGAGAGAAAGACCCTAAATTTATATATTTAAAACCGAAAAGCGGAGGGAAAAAAAAAACAGAAACAGAAACATATCGAAGCCACCCGCGATTTGTGTGCTGGCGCACACAAAGCAAATCTCACCCGCTATCACACACGACGCCTTCAAAATAAAAAGAAAAATGTACAAAACAACAAGCTGGAGAAACAAAAACTCTCTTTTCTCCGCTGCCCGATTATCTACACCTTTCACCTTTCACAGAGGCAACGATGCTGCTCAACCTTTGTTTTTATTTCCTTCTCCCTGCCCACCCCTTAAAATACTCAAATAAAAATACGGCAAACATTAAATTCGCGCAGCCTTTCTAATTTCAATTGTCTTTAGCTTTTGTGCGATTGTTGTGCAATCGAATTAATTGTAGATACCACACACACTCTCATTGCTTCCTCATTCTAGGAGTGACATTTCACAGCTATAAAACAGCGCCCACAAAAAATAAATAAATTTTGACAAAATAAAAAGGAAACCGATACTCGGATTACATAAACGCTCCCAGGGATTTCCACACCGACAACAACAACAAAAATTAGTTTCACCTCTTTTTCATGGCTTGAGCTGTAAAAAGCGCGGCAAATTATAAAATAAGCAAAGCAAAAAAAATAAAATAAAAATATAAGAGTAGCCAAAAATAAAAAAAATACAAATTGAACAATTTTTATCTTTGTATGCGCGAGAGTTCGCCCACAGTTAGTCGATGGAGTTGCCTCTGGAAGTTGAAGTTGCAGTTGCAGCTGCAGTTGCATTCGCTTTTTTTTGGCCAAATCGGTTTTTTGGCAACTCCGTAGGAGAGAAAAAATGAAACCAAAATATACGATAAAGCAACAGCAACAAATAATAATAAACAAAATTGAAAGGCTGACTTTTGGTTGGCTACGACGACCACGGAAATACTCTCGGGGAAAAGGGGTTTTCATATACAATTTTCATATTTTTCCTTCAACTTTTATAGTGCGAAAAAAACCAGAATATGGTTTAGCTCTAAAAATATTTAAAAGAAATTACAGAATTCTTTAACTAGAATTTCTTTGAGGGTTAAAATTTCATATTCTGGGTGAAGACTAGCTTTAAAATCCTCTTCAGTATCCAAACATATATTTTTAAACATTTAAAAGGTTGGAAGAATAAAAAGTAATCAATTAAAATTAAACAAGACTTCAAATAGTAATGTTAGTATAAAATCCACTTTAAAAATGCTGCATTAAAAAATTGTTTAACCTTTTTGGTAAACTCTTTTTCAAATTCCCAATACCCTGCAATGTGTGTAAATCTCCAAAAATAAAACTAAAATAAACGGCAAAATGACAAAATGTAGCGTCGCCTCGTTCGTTATTCGTTGTTCGTTACCTACCTCTATAGCATTCGTTACCTATTACATAACAAGCGCGACGCTTTATTTTTTTTGTTTTTGTTTTTTGTGCAAGCCTCGTCGCCGGCGTTGCAGTCGTCGAAGTCGGCAAAGTTGGCGGCGTCGCAGCCGGCGCCGCCATATGGCCCAAAAAAAAGGGGGCACGACAGCAGCAGAAAAGCCACAGACAAGCCAGAAGCAGAAAAGGCAAAAGCAACAAACGTAATAAGCGGCAAACACAACGAATGAGCCACAAAAACAAAAAAAAAAACACTTGGCTTAGTTTGATCAGAGCCGAAGACGAAGAGGCTCAAACCGAAGACTGAAGACGACTCCTCAAAGCCGAAGACTCCCCGAAAACCGAATCAACTCTTCTCGAAGTCTTTTTCTTTGGCTTTCTTTTTTTTGGAAAAAATTGTAACTTGCATCTGTCTCTGTTAAGGGGTTGTCCTAATTTCGCTTAATTACACAGGTAGCAGCTACAAACAGGAGTCCCAAATTGGCATAAAAAATACAAATTTTTTTTTACATTTTAATTATCAATTTTCGCTCGGCCAGACTTTATTTTAATGCTGCAAAAGCCTTCTTCACGTTTTATTTCTTACTTTTATTTTATGTAACTCACCGCCAAATGTTTGTCCACAGTTTTCACTCGGTCGTTTCGAAAATTTACGTTTATTTACAATTTGTCTTCATTTAGGGCGCCAGACGCAGACGCCCAAAATTTCATTTATATTTCAGTTTTTTTTTTGTCGGTCTGTTGTCCATTGTAATGTTAACTCTTTTAACTGGGCCTTGACGATGGCAGTTTGTTTTTTTTTTTCTCTTGAATTTTTGAAGTTTCTTTTTCACAGTTTACTTTGGGGTTTTTTTTTTTTGGTGGTTAAATTTGATTAACAGCTGATTTGAAAGTTTTGTGGGTTTAGATTTGAGGTATAACTTCCTTTGATTAATAAATATAAACCTTAAAACTCCATTAAATTTATATATTTCTTGTCTTGATGGGATATTTCTTCAGTTCTTGGTATTATTTGTCACTGTTATCATGTTTATTAGTACTTTTCGACTACCCCAATGCCATTTCTAATCAGTTTCTTTATAGAGAAATTAATTTATGATTATTTTAAACGTGTTTCGGTGGCTCATAAAATATTTACCATTGACAAAATCGCTTAATAATTATCATTTTTTTGTCATTATCAAATTTTCATATCTAACACTAACTCTGTTGCCTTGAGCACGTTTTCCTTGGACTGCCACGATACCATTTATCATTCTTATACTACCCTCCTTATCAGTTTGCCAAAAAAATTGACTTTTGATTACTTCTCAATGCAATTTCTAATCAGTTACGATTATTTCCAAGACAGCCTTGAGTGAGTCGACGTTTGATAACAACTTCTGTTGTTAGTCTTTAAATTAATGGGGAAAATCGTTAGAGTGGACATTATTTTAATGACCTGTAGCAGATAGTTGGCTGCCATTGATGTATCCATAAATAGCAGAGGATTCACCATTAAACCGACAGGCTTCTTCTTTCCATTGAAATCAAGTAAAGTATCAATATACCATTACGACCAAGTCGCCAACTCTCCGATAGGCATCTTAAAATCACATAAACGAGCTCCACCTCCTCCTCCATCGTCTTCTTTTTCAAAGAAGAAGCAAAAACGCCACCCAAGAAGCCAACAGAGACAGAGCAACCTGTGGCTAATTTTACAGACTAATTGCTAGCTAAATGTTCCATAACAAGAATGATAATAAAAAAAAAACAGGGGAAAAATTAATTACCCGTCGCCCTAATCGACGCCCCGGCAAGCAACAGACACAACCGCAGTCGAGTGGCAAAGGTCAAGAAGGGAATTTAATTTAATGGAGGCAGAAGGAGCCCTTGGACCTGATCTGTTTGGATTACGGCAATGACTGAGGACCAAGGAAAACAATTAAGCCAGAATAGCATCAGTCAGGGCCATAAAAGTCCATAAAAAAGAAGAAACAAAACGGCCGGGGGGAAGAGGTCACTGCGACAAACAAAACGATTCTACTTGTTGGCTCTGGTTTTCTTTTTGCCTTTCGGTTTGTTCTTGGCCGCCTAGGTTGGCCCCTGGCTTTCTCGTCTCGGTTAGAGGTTTTAGCCAGAGTTGTTAACTTGACTGATTTTCAGCTATTATTTACATTTTGCCAAAGTATTTAGCATTAATTTCTTGTTAATTAATTAACTTAAATCAACAAAAAAAGTTTATAAAGTTTGAAGACTCCGTTTTATGAGAATCAAATTTTGCAAAATAATCAAAGTTAGCTATTCCTTAGTATATCTATTTTCTATTCCTATTTATTATAAAAAATTAATTACTATTATTAATAGACTTGGCCGCTTCCTGTAATCCACAACAAAGCCCTCGGTTTTCTGGATTCCCTGGGATCGTCCAACCGAGACTGTGTCTGCGGTGGTTCCAGGCCCCGGGTTTCAATGGTTTGGGTTTGAGAGCCCACCAACGCCGCTTGATATGCGTGTTCGTGTGTGGCAAGAATCGTCAGCCGTCCGTCGCCATCGCCATCGTCGACTTCGTCGTCGTCGTCGTCGTTGTTCCTTGAGAGTCAAAACGGCCTCACATGTTTACTTTGTTTGTCTCCCCGGAATCGAGTGTGCGGCTGTGTGTGGCTGTGTGTTTAGGTTCTCTTATAAGCCATGTTTGCCCAGCTATAACCCGAAACCACTCTGGTGGCATTTTTTATTTAAATTATTATTAAAAACAAAAGGAGGAACAAAAAGAAGGAACATTTCATATGAGCCGGCCAGGAATCCTTTTTTTTTTTGGTTGTGTTTATTAAAGGTTTTATGAAGTCGGCATTTGAATTTTTGGTTCCTGTGATTTTATACAGTAAAGGTTTTATTGGAAGAAATTAACATTTTATTAAATAAGCAAGGTTTTTTATTTATATATCTATTTTTTTTTCAATAAATAAATTCAATATTAACAATGTTTAGTTGAGCTTCTGAACCATCTTAAGCCAAGTGCTTAGTTTCCATAAAATATAGCCTACTTTCTGTCGCCTATTAGAGCCTAATTTTATAAGAAAAACTTATTTAAAATGTAACAACAAATTATTTTTTAAATTTTTATTCAACACTTCTTTTTAATTAGCAAACGAAGTTCTTGCACCCTTTTATAGTTCCCTTTATCCCTTTATTTTTTTTCAATTAGAAAAATTTTCATTTAACAATGATCTGTTTCTTGATCCTTTTACAAAGGAAATCCTTTATATCTTGGCTGCTCATTTAATTGATTTCCCCCTCGATTGAGTGTTCACTGTGGTCCGCTGGTATCTGAGATCATTGCCGCCGCTGCAGGCCACACACGAAGCTGAAGCTGATGCTGAAGCCGAGGCCCACGATGCACGCACTTCAAATTAGCCTAGCCGCAGATACAAAGATGCAGAGCCTCGTCACATGCATATATGTATGTACCTAAGAGATACACAGATATACGGATACGGATTCTGATGCCCCGATACGGACACTCCATCCACACCTGGCTGGCTGCCTGAGAGTCATGTGTGTGTGCATTCTGGTGCTCTCCTCTTTGGAAGAACTATATGCTATCCATCACACATCCATCAGACAAAAGAGCAAGAGGCAAGCAGCAACAGCAGCAGCAGAAGATTGAATTATATGCCATTGAGGCGTAATTGTTAGAGAATTGTTTGTTGCCGAGAATGGAGAGCGAAGCGGAAAAAGGGGTTGGCCTGGCCAAACCGACCTGTTGGAGACCTCACACGAAGCATTGGCCTGGCCCGTTGTCTTCCCTTCCGCAGGTGCTAAGGCTTCTCGGCCGGCGGTCTTGTCCGTCTCTGGCAGAGTTTGCCTATTCGGGTGGCACCTTTTCACGTTTAATGAGCGTAAACAAACGCCGTGGGATGCGCATCCCGGCCAGGTCCATTTCGTAGCCAACTCCTCCTCCTGCCCGCCACTTGTAAGACTTCAAGCCATTGCCATTGCCATTTGCCATTCTTGCGGTTAGCAGCGGGATATATGCAGCATTATTGGTAGATCCATCAGAGCCAGAAAATGCCATTTTCAGCGACACTTGCAGAAATATTTTGTTTACAAATAGAGCTAGAAATGCAAATTAAATTATAATAATTTTAATTTTCATTGTTGTGGCTTATAAAAATATCAATTCTTTAGAATTTCTTAGGTATTTTCATGGTTCTTTCCTTGATTTTAAATCCCAACTACAGGTTAATACATTGACAGTGTGTCATAATTTACCTTCTGCACAATTACACAAAAGGAAAGATATAGGAAGGTAGGCAGGGATCGGTGGCAGGGGCACACCGGATGGTTTATTTTGACATTCTCGGTTTGAGGTCCAAGATAAGATCTGACAAAATGCCATCCTGGGTGTTCTCCTGACTCTCTGCTTTGAATGATCGCTTTGTCTCCAGGTTTGGATTACCGTCGACTTTGTTTATTTTTCCAGCTCTTGCAACTTGGCTTGAAGGCTATATTGATGAGTTCATTGTGCGTTGATTTTTTGCTCAAAGGTTTTGTGTATATACATATATATACATATATGCAATTTGTCTTGGCATTATTTTTACCAAGAATCTGATTTGTTTCAGAGGATATTGGGCATACCTGAACCACTTCCTTCTCACCTCATCTCGGGTTTTATATTGTATAAGACGAAACCACAAAAGTCATAAAAAAATTCGACCCAAGGCCAAGTGAAACTCGGAGCTGCCGCCTGGCAACACTTTTCTTTTGGCCCATTAGCCGCCAATAAAAGCCAGGCCGAAATGGGTTTGGTTTTTGGGTTACGAAAAAAAAAAACAAAAAAGAGAAACAAACGCAAATACAAATCGAATCGGAGCGAACCCGAATTGTAAATCATTTTATGATTTATCACTGGACTAGTTTTCGATAGGCGCGTGACAGGGAATGGCCCAAAAAAAGGCAAGAAAAAATCCGATCTGTGTTACAAAACATTGCCGCAGCAATCATCTGACAGCGATCAAATCGCAACGATTTCGCCCAATTTCCGCCAGATTTGGGTTTGACATAAAACAACCTCAATTAATGTTGGATTATCCGATGAAAATTTGGGATATGTTGTGCAATGATTAATGTTTTAACAGTTTTACGGAGAAAAGTTATATACATTTAGCTGAAAAAAGAAGATATTTCAATAACAAAAAATTAAAATTACCAAATTTATTCCTTGAATTAGGATCAAGGTAAATTATTTATAGAGGAGATATTAAGTTCTGAATAAAAATTATATATTATGTAGAATATGGTAGATTACTCATAGAAATCATATTCAAAAAAGGAGATATTTTGTAGTATAATCCCCCTAAAACTTAAATATTTTAAAGAACACAAATTTCTGTTTACAAAAACCACAAGTAAACCCCAATACTTAGCCCAACCACAGCCCGCGTTCCTATTAATCTCACTTACAAAATTGGCCTCCCCTTAACAGATTTTACTTAAAACAATTAACCCCACAAAAAGAAAGCCCCCCCAAAAAAAAGAAGCCAAGAAAAAAGCAGCAGCAAATCCACGGCAACGATGTCAATGATGACGACAAAGCGCAGATTTCTATGATCGCGCGCGCAGAGTGAGTGTGTGAAATGCGGAAAGCTGCTCCAATCACTCATTTGTTACATGAACAGCAAGACGACGGGGAGGGGGAAAAAGCGAGAAGAAGAAAAAATAAAATAAAATAAAAGGAAAGGAAAAAAAAAGATTGTGAAAATGTGAAATGTAAATTTCTCGTTTGTGTGTTCAAACCGACAAAACCGAAACCGAACCAAAACGCCAATTGCTGCAAAGTGATTACGAAAAGTCGCTCTCGCCGTCGACGTCTCTTTCGCTGCAGTAGTCGCTTTCTCTCGCCTCTCCGCAGAGTTTCACCCGCGGCACGAGTGCGGAAGTTATCCCACGGCAGCTTTTTTTGGGATGGCTTGAGATACAGTATCTCTCGCCTTTTACAACTCCATTTCGCATCTGTATCTAGCGGATGCAACTTAGCCTCAGCCTCAGTCGCAGCAGCCTCGTAACTTGCTAATCGTTGGCTTGAAATCTTCAGCCCTCTGCAGCTTCCCTTTTTGAATCAATTAACACTTTCGGCAACGCACCAAATAGACGGCCGGCCGACCCACGCAAGCGAACGAACGAAGCAAACGAACAGCCTCCAATTTTGATTGCTTTGATTTCAATTTTGTCATCTGAGGTGATTACAATGTTGCACCGTGCTCGAATCGTGGCCATAAATGTGTAATCGTTCATAATCATCAAAACAGACCGTAAAATTAGTTTCATTTTATTTATGGCTCATAAATGTATAGACATTTTGTGGGATTACTACAGGCCGCCAATCTTTCGAGTATCTGAGGGTTACCTAACACTTAATTTAATTGGAAATGTTTCTCTAAATAACAAATATTAAAAATAGCATAAAATGATAGCTCAGTTTTATTTATTTCAAGCAAATTTCAAATAATTTTCAAACCACTGTGCCGAGGGAATGACGGCGCCTGCCTTGATTGAAAATTGGGTTATTGTCATCGACCCATTCAAGCGGCAGGCGGCGGTGTTATTAAACTTTTGTTTTATTTATGGAAATTAGTGTCAAGTAAATCATGTGCATGAACACTATTTTGCAGTATTATCGCAGCCATTCAAGCATAATGTTCATGTTATATTGGAAAGCATTAGACGAAATTTCAATTTCTAAATCCACATCGATCGGATCGATCGATCGATGATGATGATGATATAAGTGTGAGGCGGTGAGAGGCCGCTGAGGAGCACCAACAACAGCAGGGGTCAAGACAGCTGGGCAATGTGAAAGTCCCAATGAAATTGAGACTCATTGAAGATTCAATGACTAAGTGGAAAGGTGAACCAGTTGGGATTGCTTAGTGTTTCCGCAAAAATCAAATTGAAAGGAAGTTGAACCGAAAGCCGACGCCGCCTCCAAGCGAATTATTAAAATACAACCACAACAAAAAAATGCCCAAAGGTCGGTGAACGAACGTTTGTCTCCGGCCTTTGATTTCGATGATGAGCAAATCGCCATCGGATCTATATATATATATATTTATATATCCCCCCTTATATAGCCTCTGTGGCATAATTAGCCGAGTGGGCGGTGATAACTTTGAAATTGATCGTGATGATCGGACACACATAAATGGGGGTTTCAGTGTATATTTTATGAGTGTGCTCGGGCTTTGCCTTGGAATTTCGGTTGATTTATTGAATAGGCAAGACCGTGAACCTTTTAGTAGAAAACCTTTTCAATTAAATTCTGGGCTAGCAAATTGTGTATTTTAATTACATAAAAATGTAATATTTTTTTAAACAGCTCTTGTCACCAATGACAAGTTTAAGCCTTACTTTATTGCCTTTATTGCCTATTTAAGGCAGAAGCAATATCTTGGCTATAACTCAATTACCCAAGCAATTTCACAAGCCAAAAGAGACTCCTCTGCATCCCCCTCCCACAAGTAGTGTGACTTTCAACACCTCCGAGCGTCGCAACTTCAAAGGGTGCTGGACTGAATGGCCGGTCCTACAACTAGGAGGGCCGCATTACTGTCCAATTTTCACACATTCTGGCCCTGTCGTGTAGGAACCCCGGCCTTTCCAACCCATCTAACTAATGAGCAGGCAAACACTCACTTACCAAGTCCAACAGACACATGATTTGCGCGACGGCCAGGGCAGGGCAGGACAGAAGCTGAACATGAAACTGAAACTGATGCGGTCCGAGCATGAGCTGGATGTGTGGCCCTCAGCATTTCCACTTCCATTTCCATATCCCAAAAGGACACACACGAAGCCTTTTGGCCTTATGCTAATTTGCACGCCATAAATGAGACGAATGTGCCGAGTGGCGAGCGGTGGCATGTGAAGAGTAGTAGTTGCAGTTGAACATGTGCACTGAGGGAAAAATATATGAAAAGTTTGAATGGCTTACATTTATTTTTAGTAGATACTCGAATGAAAATTAAGTATCAGAATTCCTTATTTTTATCGATTTAGGTTTATTTATGACATTTCTCCCAGTGTCCCTTCTAGTGGTTATTGCTGTTGCAGATGCAATTGTTGCAAGTGGAAAACTGCCGCGGCCTGCCACGAATCAAGGATGAAGATGAGGAGTGGCAGGCAGAGAGAGGATGAAGATGAGGAGTGGCATAGGCAAGGGAGGATGAAGTGGAGTGGTTTTTGGAGTACATGTAGAGAGGGGTGGGGTGATAGGACGACTGAAAAATCTGCAGCTGGGTGGCCTTTGGCTTTGGCCCCGGTCTTGTGATGATGGGTGACTGCCAGCGACATGTGTTGCTCGCTCCCAGCTCCTCGCTGCCTCATTCAATGGATCCTCGTGGCTCCTATGTGGCATATACATACATAGTTGGACGACGGCTAAAGCCACCGACATCGACAACGCCCCATTTGGATACAGCACACACACACACGGAGAGTACAATGTACGCCACCCGAAAAAAGGACAAAAAAACATTAGCTGACAAAGGACGACAGCTTGTCAGAGGATAGGGGGTGTTCCAATGTCAACTGTTCCTGAAGGAACAACAGGCTCCAGGCTCACTCGAAAAAAAGCTTACTGAAAAGTCAACCCAAGCATTGAAATCAATTCTTTAGCTCAAAGTTTTTATAAAATAACTAATAAAGATATTGCCAAAAACTGAAACAACTTCGGTAACCTCTTCTAAAAGTAATAATAATTCAAGAAATTAAGATTTTTCCCTTGAAGATTAAACTTTTCTATAGATTTTCACTATATTTAAAATATGTTAAAATATTTTAAAGGTAATTCCTAATCCTTATTTATCTTTAATTTCATTTCAAGTCCTCTAAACAATTATTTACCCATGAAAAATATATTTAAAAGTAAATAAGGTTTTGGAAAGCTCTTGAAATTATGTCTCCCTTGGAAAATTGATCAATTATATTTCCGCCATGTGTGTTGTTCGAAGGTGGCTCTGACTTGTCCCTGCTCCTTGAAGGCTTTTCCGTATCCCCGCATATTCGATATGTGTCTATATGTATACATAGCTATGTGGAAAGGAAGCCCCTGAAGGCCGAGTGAAGATGAGGGCAAGGAGGAGGCAATGCCAGCCAGCAGAAGGCCAGTGGAAATGGGAAGGGGATGAGCACCGGATCGGACCGCCTGTGTGACCAAGCGATTACCGTTTATCGCCACGCCAAGGACCGCCGGCAAAGGCAAAGCCAAAAGCAAAGTCACAACCAAAGTCACAAGCAAAGGCAAAGGCAAAGGCAGAAGCGGCCTCCGTCCTGCGACCACACAGATACACACAGATACAGATACGCGTTTACGCACAAGCACACGCAATATACGGATACACGCGCAATAATTTATCAGCTGGCCCTCAACTCACTCTCTCTCGCTCTCGCCCCCACGCTTTCGCCCTCTCTCTCTCGCTCTTTGCACTTGCGCTCGATTTTCAGTGTCGCTCTAACCTCTCGCTCTCTCTGACTCTTGTCGTTGCTTCCTTTTCGTACCCTGGACTTATGGGGCATGCGAGGATTTTGGTAATTCCAAAGATCTTTGACCATTTTGTTCGAAGCTTGAGACTTGGAGGGAGGGACGACAAAAGTCTGCCAGGAAATTCTCACCCATTTCAAGGTCTTCTCGAGATTATGCCTCTTATACTTTAGCCTTGGATGAATTTTGATGCCCTAACCTTCTTCTCCCTTAGCTAAAATAAAGTCTTATAAACTGCAAAGAAACCAAGTACTTTCAGACATGCCCAACAGTTTTCATACAGGGTATCTCGTTATTGTGACCCCCGCCCCCCCGCTTAACAACAAACCTTTCCCACTCGTTTCCCCATATGTGCTCATCGACCTCACACCGAGCCAAAACGAAAGTGTGGGTGTGCGTGTGTGTTGTTGCATGGTGAAACGCCACCAGAGAGATGATGAGAGAGAAACGAAACGACACGAAGCGAAACGAAACGAATCGAGACAAAAAACGAGAGAGAATTGAAACGCGGCGGGCAGCGCTGTCGGCGCCCAGCCATCGCTGTCGACGTCGTCGTTGCCGTGAACACTGGCGGAAATTTGTGTATTTCGAAGTATTGTATCTGTATCTCTGCTCATTTCAACGCGCACTTTCAAGCTGAGCGGTTCGGCTTTTTGAGAGATCTATAAATAAAATAAAATAAAACTCGATTCGATTCCGCTCGCTTCGTTGTGTGTCGCCTTTAAACAAGTTGCAAATATCCAAGAAAAATATACAAAGCACAAAATCAAATACTAATCGGAAAAGAGCAAAATAAATATACAAACGGAATGTGGCAGCAAAGAGATTAAACGGAAAATTGAGCAATTGGCAAAACCAGAAATCTAGAAATCTGTGCGTGCGCGTGTGTTCATTGAGTTTGTGTGTTTTTGGAAAAGTTAAGAGAAAGAAAAGCAAGCAAAAAGCTAAAGTAAAATGTTTGAGCCCTATGTGAAAATCAAGAAAAAGCGAAATGTGCATGAAATCTATGAAAACGAGAATTTAGAGCAGCAGCGACAGGAGCAACAGCAGCAGCAGCAGCAACAGCAACAACCTGCCACTGCAGCTGGGGATAATTGTTGCTGCGAGAATGCGCCCGAAGTTGCAGCAACATCTGTAGGAGCAGGAACGGCAGCATCAGCAACAGGAGCTGCGGCGGCCAGCAGCAGCAGCAGCGGGAACTGCAGTCGCCTGCAGCAATTGATATCGACGCCACCAGTATTATTGCGGCAGCAGCAGCAACACCCACAACTGCAGCAGCAACAGCAGCAAGCTGCGCCTTCGGTTTTGCAACAGCATTTGGGTCACCTGAATTACGAAAGTGGAGCAACTGCAGCGGCAACAACCAACAGCGGCAGCAGCAGCAGCAGCAACAGCAACAGCAGAAGTGGCTCGGCAACACTGGCGCAGCATTTGGCAAGCCCCAGCAACATATTGCAGGCGGCATTCGGCAGCAGCAACTTGCAACACATATTGACGCGCGCCTCACCCGCCCACGTGCCCGTACCCGTACCCTCGCCGTCGCCCCCCTCCTCCTCCAACAGCAGCAGCAGCAGCAGTAATAGTAACAACTGCAGCAGTGCCTGTGCTGGAAATACGCACTACAACGGCGGCAATAGCAACAGCATCATTGCCAGCCGCCTGTTTGGAGCTGCATCCTCCTCATCCTCAACGTCGTCGGCATCACCCTCCTCCTCATCCCATCATCTGCATGGCCACCATTCGGCGCTGACCAACTCCATAACGAATCGCATCAATCAGTCCATTCGGCGGCATCTCAACCAGCAGCAGCATCAGCATCCACTGAGCGCCTCCTCCTCCTCCTCGTCATCGTCGTCGTCGTCGTCATCGTCCTCGTCAATCGCGTCCGCGTCCTCTTCCTCCGCCTACCAGCACTACCATCATCATCACCATAGCAGCAGCAGCAGCAATGTAGCTCCAGCAGCAACAACAACAGCCATCATCACCAACACCACAATTCTGCAAATACAAACCAACAGCAACCACAACAATCTCCTCTGTGCCTAGTATTATTAGTTAAATGCCCAAATTCCAAGGAATTTTGTAACGCCGCCGCAAATTTCTGTGATAAAAGGTAAATACAACAAAATGAACAAAGGGTCTTAAACTGACTTTTGAGTATTAAATTTAAAACAAATATTATCTTTAGCTTAAATGCCAGAAGTTGACATTTGTCCATGTGAGCCACATTTGCTATAACTATTTAAAAATAGCAGTAGCAAAACTATTATTTAAATAATAAGTAAGAGGTGGGAATCATGAATGACAAAAGATGAACTTTAAAGACTTATCTGATGGGGATTTTCAATTGAAATTAGAGATCTAAACTTTAGGCTACAATAAATAAAATTTGACTACTTTTAATTAGAAAGCTGAAACCTTGACAAAGAATATGATAAAATCAATTCTACAAAAACTCACATTTATCAAATAAATTTTAGCTAGTTTTGGGAGCCTTTATAGATCCGAAAATACTCTTTCCAAAGATATTCCCTATACAAACCCGTCCCGGAAAGGCAACAAGTTTATGTATAAACCAAAGCTTAAACCCCCCAAATGAAGTCCCAAAAAACCCCTCAAGATATAGCCCAGCTGTATGTGACCCAGTTTCGTTTCCCCAGGACCTTTTGCTCCGCTTCCTGAGCAGCTACTTGCACCCTGAACTACTTTGGGCTTAGCTGTGTGGGTTCAAGTAACCATTGTCACATCCTTGAATTACGGCCACAACAAACCCAACAAGCCGAGGCAAACAAAATACAACAGTTTGTTTTGTAAAAGTTTCTCTGCTATTTTGATTGTTTGCCACACCGTGGAGTGTGCGTGTATTGGATATATACAATACAATATACAAAATATATGTATATATAAAGTATGTATATTTAATTTTGATGACTTGTAGTTTCTGAATAGCCGAGAGTTATAGTCGCTTCGACTTTAGTTTTAGTTGGCGTAACCTCGAGGGTTTTTTTTCTGATGACCTTAGTTTTGCGTAAGTAATTGGTTTCTTTCTGATGATTTGCTTACTAATTCCATTGATCACCCCGCCCCCGGTTTAGGGGGTAGCACAGAACCGAACCGAACCGAACTGGCCGGGCAGTGGTGTCGTAACTCTGCCTTCCCGGGCGAATAATAAACAAAACTTAAGTAATTAAGTTCTCTCTGTGTATCAGCCGCCAACGCCGCCACCCTTAATAGCTGCTTGCTTTCTCTCTCTCCCCGAAAGTGCTCTCCTTTTCGCTCTCATGGCTGCTGCTGCCGCCGCCGCCGCTGCTGGCTTTCACACGGTGACCCCAAAAGGCGTTCGCCTAACCTCAAAAAGATGAACGGAAAATATATAACAATTTGGTAAACACACAAAACTTTTTTACTCGTTCTTTGTTGCTGCTGTGCTGCCTTTTTTATGCTGATGCGTTGTTCTCCGTGCTGTTTTTTTTTGTTTGAGTGGCACTCAATTTTCGGTTAATTAATGGGCGTGGGCGAAATGAGTGCACGGAGAAAAATTAAAAAAAAAATTCTCTGACCTTTTGACATAAACTTTTTGCTCTAAAATTGCCAACTACGAATTTAGTGACACTAAAAAGTAGGAATGGACTTAACTATGCCAGATCTTATACCTTGAAAACGTATTAAAATCTAACAAGGTTATATACTTTATTTCTTACTACCAACTAATAACTAACCAATTTTGTCTATTAAAAAACTAGGTAAATAATAATCATAATGAATGGGATAACCCATGGTGTATTTTTTTTGCTGTGCCTCTTGTTGCGTGCCAACCTTTGTCATTTGGGGTCAGCAAACAGCTGCAGCAGCAACAAACATCTACAGCTACACCACACAGCACAGCTGCTGCTACTTTTTGTCATTGAAGAAGAGAGCTGGCAGAATCCAAGAATCAAGAATCGAGACCATGGCTCGTGCTTGGGTTTGGGTTCTTTCTTATTGGTGCCCACAGCTGACCATGTGCCAGTAATTGTTATTATTTATTTTCTGCCTTTCCCTCCGTCATTCACTTTTCACTCTAGGGCCGCGCTCTGTGTTCTGGTTTTTCATGCACTTGTTGCTCGATTTCTTTGGCCTTGTCTTGCCGGCTGCAAAAATTGCCCGATAATCCGCAATATTTTCAACAAAAACGAAAAAAGAAAGAAAAAGTAGCGCTCTTTGTCTCCGCCGCCAACTGGGAAAATCTGAGTCATGTGTCTGCTGATTGCGGACGAACTCTGGTCTTTATCAGTGCTTTTGGTTTTGGGTTTGGGTGCACCCACTCCTAAATACATATTGTAAATTATATATATACACTTTAAACCAAAAGCAAACGAGAATTGTGTAAACATTTTTGCAAGGTTTTACAATGGGTATTACTTCTTATACTAAATAGCTAAATTATATTGTTAAAAGCAATATATCAAAGAAATCTACAATTACTATTTTAATATATCTACAAACTGCTTAGAAAAAATAAAATAAAACTTGTTTACAAAGTAAATTAGTCTTTTAACTATAATTCATTCATTAGCAGATTTCCCTTTTACAACATTCAAATATTATCTAGAAATTCAATGCTTTTGCACAAGTCTCTCCTCTCATTTGTGACTAATGTGTTGAAAGTATATTTAACCTTCGGGTTTTCCTAGCCATTAAAAAAGTGCCTACACTCCAGTCTTTGAACCCGTAACCCCTTCCTGTCTTTCGAATACCCTTCCCTCATATTGTTATGCTCTGCGGTTTTTGTATTTTATCTGCTCGAATGGGAAGAGACGGGAAGTTTGCTTCGCTGATTTTTGATTTTATTCGAAAGGGCCGCCTTTGTGAATATGTTGCTGGTCGCTGTTGCTAATAATGTTGCAAAAGACCACGCAACATGTTGCAGCAACACTAAGCAAGCAAAAATTTCACCAAAATGCTAGTAAAATCAATTAAATAGATAACAACGTATTTTTTTAACACCTATTCTCTAAGGAAGTAATCTACACTTTGTACATTAACACAAATTTTATTAGGAAGTAATCTGCACTTTGTACAATAATTTTGAATAATTAATATATCACTGAATAATGGTTGTAACTCGAATTATACCATGTTTTCCCCAAATTTTTATTTAAAAATACCAACGTAATCCAAAAATGTCTACTTCTCACACAATTTTCCCAATTTAAACTAAGAATTTCTACTTCTCACACATAATTTTCATCCAAAAATCAGAGATCAAGATCAAAATCAAGATCTCAATCTCCATCTGAATTGAGTGTCTTTCACTCACAACCCACATTTTATTTAGAACAGATCTCACCTAGAAATCGGGCGAGTGGCAAGAATCTCTTTGACCAATAAAAAAAAAGAAGATCTTTTAAGCCAACCGAGATTGCGCCTAGTGAAAGAGGGGCAGTCTTTGCAGCAACAACAAAAAGGCTGAAAACGCTGAAGAAAAAGCCAAAGAAAAAAAAAGAAAGCCCGACAAAAACAAAATGTGAAAACGCATGAAAGCCCGATCGCTCACTCGCTCGCTCACAATTTGTTTAGAAAGTGCAGAGAAAGAGGTAAAAGCGGCAAAATGCAAACAAGCCAAAATGTTGGGGGCCCCCTTAAAAACGATTCAATGAAAATTGGGCACAGCAGCACCCAGCAGCACATGTGGCTTATTATTAATTTATTGATTTTCGAACTCCCTCCCAAAACTTGTTTGTCTGTGTGAAAATTTATTATACAACAAAAGCAGCTGGTAAAAAGCAGCGGAGACACGCGCTAAAACGGCCACAACAACGTGCTTTTTGGGCTAAGAGAGCTCCAAAAGAGAGCTAACAAGGGGCTTTGGGGGGAATTGGTAGGAAAAAAGAGTTAACCAGAGAGATCTGCAAACTATACGCGACTCAAAAGATACAAAGACGACGTCATCAAACTGGTTTTAACGATTACATAAAGTCTCGCTGTCAGCAAACTTGCTCTCGTTTTTTGTGGCTTCGGGTTTTTGCTGCTTCGGGTTTTTATTTATTATTGTTTTTTTGTGTTTGTTTTTTTTTTTTTTTTGTTGCTGCCGATCGGGTGAAACTCTCTGTAAACGTCGCTGCCGGCGTCCAAAACGCCTACGCCAAACACAGCAACAAAAAATGGGTGTCTTACAAGATCATTTGGTTGGAAATATTTTTCAAATATGTGTAGCATTTATTTATTAATTTATTTTTGGCTTAAATTGAACTACTTTTATATTCATTTAAAAGTATAGTTTTAGGAACAATTTAAAGAGATTTTTGATATCAAAATTAATGTTGTAATGATCTCAATTTGTTTCCCCCTCTTTGCAACAACACCACTCACCATCCAACTAGTTACACCTCATTTCCTATGCTGTCTGGCATATTTACGTAATCAAAATATATATGTTTTCCCCTCATTATTATTTGTGATTATTAACACAACCACAAAACTTTCATTTATGCTGCAATCCCTCCAAAAAATCACAACAATAAAAGTGTCAAACCAATGTGGCAAAAATGGTTTTGAGTTTTTGGTCAGCTTCGCTTCGCTGTTTGCGGCCTAGTTTCGTTTTGGGTTTGTTTGGGCCAGAAACTGTGACACGGACCGATTAGCATTTCAAATCCAACAATAATCCAAAGAGTCCACAAAACGGCAGTTATGTAAAAATTAACAACATTAACTTTATGCTTATGAGGGAAAATGGAATGCTTGTGACATGGTTTTATTTTGGAAGATTTATGAAATGAGAGCATGGGGGATGGGTAAAAAAAAATGGATGTAATTTAAAGGGTACTTAATAAATATATAATAGAATATATATTCAATGCTTGATCGTGTCTTTTATTTATATAAAAAAAATGCTAGATCGTATCCTTTATTTGTATAAAAAAAAATCTTTATTTTTTCATTTGGAGTCCTTTACTTTTCCACAATCCTGTGATAATGTTTAATTCATAATTATGAACAATTGACTTTTATAATCATAAATTTAGTTTAATTAATTTAAAATGCAGTCTTTGAGAATACCGAAACAAAATCTACATATCATCTGACATTAAAAAGATTCCATGTTTTAAATAAATTTCCATCAGAGCCGAAAATATTATATTCCAAATCAAATCCTACATAAAAAGCATCCAAAAATTAGTTTAATATTAAAGCTAATATATCTGCAATCCATTGATAAGGTTGTTGATCCATTAATTGGCACTGCCGCCTACCCACAATTGCAATTTGCAGTGGCCTTGTTTAAAGGAAAAACTCTCGAATCGTTTAAGGGTATAATTATGGAAACATCATAATTTTCCTCTCCTCTTAACTCCGACTTTCGATTGTTTTTCATTAGTGCGAAAAACAATCGCAGCCATAGGCCAACAACAACAAGAGCAGGCAAATTTCACTCTACTTACATGATTTCGTACGCTTTAGCTTTATATAACAACAACAAAAGCCAGCGTTGGGGCGACTTTCACGAAAAACTGCAGGCGGCGGCGGCAGCGAAACTGTGAAACTGCAGCCGCCGCAGCCCCCATGTGTGTGTGTGTGTGCGAACGAGAGGGCGATCGTAACAGAGGCTCCAGAGCTGGAGCTGGAGCTTTCTCTCCCTCTGCAAAAGTAACAAAAACAACAACAACAATAAGAGAAGAAATAGCAAGAGCAACAACAACTACAACATGTCGGCGGGGGGCCAAAGGCAAACGGACGACGACGCAACGAATTGACTTTTTTTTTAGTTTAGTTGAGTGAAAGACCCGCAAAACCAAAACGAAACCCAGCCAAAACCCAAAAAGCAAAACGAAAACAAATGGCAAGCCAAAAAAAGAAAAAAACGAACAGAGAGAAATGTTGAGCGTGGGAGTTTTTAAAATTAATATGCGTCAAAACTGTTGACACTTTTTATTACAGCCAGCAGGAAAGTGGAGAAAGAGATGTGGAGATTTGAACTCCTCATGAGCCATACTTTTGGCGCACTCTTCAAAATTTAATAGGTGTTTCGAAATGGGGAAATTAACTGTGTCTTCTTTATTAGCATTAATTGTTTATGGATAATTTATAGAAATTTCCCATAGATTTGTTAAAACATTTATAATAAGAGATTGTTAATGATTTATAATAATAATTATATAAGTAATAAAGTAAAGTAGTAAAAGTCATTTAAAGAAGACCTCTTAACCAGCTTTAATGGTTAATTTCTAAATAAATTGATAATACTTTCACCGAAAATATTAAATTAAATAAAGTAAAACAAAAGATTAATTGAAAAATCCTTTAACTTATTTACCTTAACCCATAACGCCCCCCTTTCATTTCTCCTTGTGTCAAAGTTAACTGCCTATTTTTGGGTGGGTATCATCATTTTCGTGTTGGCGTTGTTGTTCATGTCATGGTGATGTTACCCACCAAGTTGTGCCGGTGTTGCTCGTGTTGTTTTTGGGCTTGTGTTGCCGCCGTTGTTGCATTTGTGGCGGAAGTGAAGTTTTCGTTGTCTCTGAGTTGCTTTTGGGGAGTTAAACTTGCGTGGAGTTTCTCTTTTGAAATCATTTTCATTGGCATGAAAGTTCACATTATTTAAATTAAATTGCCGCCGTTGCTGTGGCTTCTTCGTCGTTTGCCTTCTCTTTTTGGCGACGACTGAAAAATGTATCTTTGCATCAGTGTTTATGTAAAAAAAAAACCAAGCAAACAAAAAAAAATGCGAAAAAAAAAGAAAAGCCAAGAAAAGCGTTTCCTTTTGGCTCGAAAACAACGGCGACAACTGAAAAGCGTTTTTCACTCAACTCGACTAGGCGGCGGAGTGAAAGGAGCATTTTGTTGTTGCTGCTGCTGTTTTAGTTGTTTTTGTTGGTGAAAACGCCAAGTGAAAAGCCATGCGATAATTTGTTGTAAAGAAAAATGAAAAATTTTCACCATTTTCAGCTTGAGTTCGTTTATTATTGCCTTTTGTTGTTGTTGTTGTTGTTGCTGCGGTTGTAGATGCCTTTATCAAATTTCATTTAAATGCTAATGAAAAGTTGCCGGAAGTGTGGAAAGCGCCAAAGCGAGTCGCTGGCAAATTATATAACTTTTTCTTTATTTTTTTCTTTACATTTTTGTTTGACGGAAAAAGTTTTTCCTCCCTCCCTCTCCTCTCTTTTACTTTCTGGCTATAGTTTTCCCAATGAGCTGCAGCAGCTGCTGCGTGAATAACCATCAATTTCTCTGCTCCCCCAAAAAGAAAAAAAAAACAGAAAAGAAAAAGAAACCTAAGGAAACGTGTTTTCTTTTGGCCAAAAATCCGATTTATGGCATTTCTTTAACGCGTGCTCCTTGTGCTCCCTCCCAAAAGGAGAGGTTTGTGCTCCTCCCTTGGATTTGTCATAAAATTTCATTCTTTGTGCTGCGATTCCAAGGCCCACGTATTGCTAAAGGATCCTCTAGGGAGGGGATCCACAGTGCACAGTAAAAAATATGGATATTTTTTATAAATATAAATAAAGATAGTATCAATTTTGTTTATTATTTTAAGATTAAGATCAGAATAATAAAAATACAACGTTTTATTTAGAAAAAGTTCACATTAAAGATCAAAATAATATCAAAACGAAAATATTACAAAAATTATTCAATATTAGAAGATCTAAATAATATTTTAAGGATTAAAAATCCAATATATGAAATATTTTCAGAATCAAAATTATATAGTTATGGGGAATTTAAAGATATAACTTACCTGACCTTGATCTTTTCCTTTGTGTGTACACATACCTCTATGTATATGGAATTCCTTGATCCGTGACCAACTGGATTCGTCGCATTCCAGCTGTCTTTCTAGACCCTCATCCTTCGTGTGTGGGTTCAGCAGAACCCATGGTGCAGCAGAACTAATGGTGGTCTCCGGTGGCTAAGTAAGCAAAGCTAATGGCATGACTATGGAAAATGGCTAAGCAAAAAGGGCATTTACGCCGCGGTGTGTTTGCTAAACAATTCAAATTTATTTACCAGGAGACTTCTTTACATATATAAAGAAAAAGAAGTTAGCCCTTAGGTGGGTTTGTTTAATATTTAGAAAGGTGAATCAATAGGTTTTCTGTAACATAATTCAAGGGACAAAGTAAGAGTCTAGAGTCTAGACAAACTCATGTGTCTGTGTTTACTAAATATTTATATACTCTTTTAGGGCAATGTTTGATATTTATAGGTTAAAATAAGGGTATAATTCATTAAATTAATATTTTTAATGGTTTTTAAATACATTTATTTCATGATTTATATTTCTTAGATTAATTTATGGTTTATTAAGGGAATTTTGTGTTTTTTTTTCTACATTTACTGCCATAAAGATATGTTTCTCGCTTCTTATTGTGGTTTTTGGTTGAGTCAGAGTCACCTTTACCTTCGCTAATTCGATTATAAAGTTCCGACTGAGCTCTGGTTTTTCCAAGTTTAGCCTTCATCCTCCTAGAATTTCCTTCTTCTATCTTCCCTTCTCCTTCTGTAATTTTTTTTTTGTGTCATTTGCCTTGGTTTGAGGCGCCAAACAAATGATTTTCAATGTCATAACAAAACAAACTCACTTTTCGGCTCTGGCCCTTGGCTTGATGGGCGACGAGGGCAACGGGAGAGGAGAGGAGAGGTGGTGTATGTGCCTCAATGCCAAATCAATGTCATTAACATTAAGGCACACTCACTAAAAATTGAATAAAGCGGCTCAGCTCAGCACAGCAGAGCACAGCACAGCTCAGGGCTCAGCTCAGCTCGGCTCGCAGCTTGGTTTTCGGTGATTCGCTTTACGGCTTATGGCTTACTACGGTTTGTTCACCTTGACGAGCTGCGTCAACCTTTTGCTGGCTAACGCACACAGGCGCACAAACATACACGCGTGCGGGCCCATTGAAGGTCCTTCAGCTGGATTTTGATGATGGCCATCAAAATCGCCACACACAGAGAGAGAGAATGAGCTGCTGGGCTGAGCTGAGGCTGCAAAACTACTGAGCTGAGAATTGAGCACAGGGAAATGAGAACTGAGACCTGAACACTGAAAATGGGAAGCGGAAAACGGTTTGCACCTTGAAAATCTCAACCTTGCTGAGCTGAGAGACAGCAGCCTTGCTTAGATTTTTCCGACATTTCCTACGCTTAATTGTGCACTGGCAGGAAAAGCCTTAAGAGATCGGAATAAGATTATCTATAGGAAAAAAAGTATATTTACCTTTGAACCTAACTTTGAACATATTAATAATTTTAATTATTTAATAATAATTAAAGCTAGAAAAATGATATGAGGAGTTTATATATTAATTTATTTAATAATTTTAAAATGTTTAAAGACTTTCCTCACCAAAAAACTTTCTTCCCTCAAAATGCTAAAAGAAATATATATTAATTTACTTCTTAATTTAAAAATGTTCTTAAAAAATGATTTGTCTCAAAATGCTAAGAATATATATATATAATTTATTTAGTTAACAACTTAAAAATGTTTAAAAAGTTTATTCATAAAATTTCTTACCTCAAAACTCTTTCAAGTTATTTAAATATTTTTTAAACATACTTTATGAGACTTTTATTTATTTACCATTGATTTCAAGGTTTTCCCGCCTTTCTTTCTTTATTACTAAATATTTAATTTCTTGTAATTATGGTATATATTTTTCTCCTTGTGTAAAAATCGCTGCTTCCTCTGTCATTTACTGTCTTTTCCATCTGCATCTGCGCACTGGAGACAACAAAAAAGAAAAAGAACACATGAAAGACTGGCAGATTGTTATTGTTGCTATTGTGCGTCAAAGATCCTTCTGCCATCTTCCCTCCCTCTCAGCCTCTCTCCTCTCCTCCTCCTGCAGGCTTTGCACCTTTCCTAGATGAGCAACGCACCACATCATCCACATCCTCCTCATCCACACTCACCTTCGCCCTCAACTGCCGCCGACTGACCCATTGTTTGTCAATTTTCCACTCATGGCTACATTTCCTCGGGTCCATTGTTTGCCTTGTCATCTGCAGGATTTTTAGATTTTCAACTCCCTCTGCCTTTCGTGATTTTTCCAATTTTCCCGGTTCCATGCAGTCAGTTTTCCTTTGCTGCTCCTGCGCAACGGTTGTGTTGTGGGTTTTTCTTGTGATATTTTAAACCGTCTTGGAAATTACTTCGTTGTGCTAAAAGCTTCAAAAGCTAGAGCTTCGGTTTATCTTTTCTGTTCTCTGATCATTATCTGGAATTGTTCGGAGTTACTGTAAAAGGAATATATATACATATATATATGTATAATCGGTCTCCTTCATTGCTCCCTTTTTTGGCAATTATGAACGCCACACTTTTTGGCGCACTTCGCTTTATGTTGTCCAGTCGTTCGTTTCGTCTCGTTCAAAGTTTTTATTAACAAAAAAATATATATTTAAATATTAAATTTTGAACAAACATTTTTGTGCGCGTATTTTGTGTTATATTTTGTGTGTTTTATTTTTTGAACGGGCGGCAAGCTGGAGAACTCTTTGCTGTTGAAGCTGCTCAATCTTTTGGCCCGGCACTCGAATTCTGATAGCAATTTGGTTAAAGTTGAATTCGAGCGCAGCATCATGGATCTAATACAGGAGCCAAGGTGATCATTAAAGTCTTGACCCTTGAATTTAATTATAAAATAAAAAAAATACGAAAAAATATGAAATAACCAAGATAACCTTAAAAATTTTACCATGAAAAGCTGCAAACCTCAAGGGTTTAAGTACTTTAAAAATTACAGCAGAAGGAGTCAATAATATTTTGAAGTGATTATTATGAACCAAAGTTTGGAAGACCTTAAACCCTGAACCCAAAAACCCTGTAAAAAATTATTATACTAATTAATTCTCTTAAAGAAAAAGCTAGTGTTACTCAGAGATTTTCTTTATAAAATAAGTTTAAGTTTTTGGTATTATGTTCCTCAAAATTTAGATAGAAAAGAGCCTCAAAAAAAACTTGTAAGATAAATAACTTCAGATAGACCTTATTTGCACCACTTTACGTTCAATATCTGTGCTGTTTAATATATATTCTATGCTAAGTTCAAGTATAATTACCTTTATTATTACATCTTCAACTAACCAACTTAATTTTCCCCTTCTTAAATCCTTTCAGATTGCCGGTGAACGAATGTCAGGCAAGCCAAACAGCTAGAGTCACCTCGAACCTGCACGCATCCAGTAGTACGATGGCGGTCAGCCGCGTTCCCTCGCCGCCCTTGCCGGAAGTTAATACGCCAGTCGCCGAGAACTGGTGCTATACGCAGGTAAAGTCCTAGTCCTTCCCAAAACCCAAAAACCCGACTTACAGAGCGAGGATTAAATTTCCTCCACATCCTTCGATGTTGGGTTTTTGCATTCCTATGGATTTGCCACCGGCTGAGCCATCTGAACCGATCGGATTTCACAAATTTTTTTGTTTGTTGTAAATGCACTTCCGCTCAGAGAGAGAGAGAGAGGTGCTCAGGTACAGGTGATGGTGGCTCAGGTGGGCGAAATCCGAGAAGTTTGTTACAAATATTTACAAGGGATAATTTCCCCCTTCTCCAAACTCCATTAACCCCAGTTTTCTTCTTTTATTTACTTATCTCCAAACAGGTCAAAGTGGTTAAATTTAGTTATATGTGGACCATAAATAACTTTAGTTTTTGTCGGGAGGAGATGGGTGAAGTACTCAAATCGTCCACATTCTCAGCCGGTGCTAATGACAAACTGAAATGGTGAGTACATTGAACACTAAAAACTCTTTTTAATAACTTACTAAATGGTTATCTTTTCTTATTCAGGTGTTTACGGGTCAATCCCAAGGGTCTCGATGAGGAGAGCAAGGATTACCTATCGTTATACCTACTGTTAGTGTCGTGTAATAAATCGGAAGTGAGAGCCAAGTTCAAATTTTCCATACTGAATGCCAAGCGTGAGGAGACCAAAGCCATGGAATCCCAAAGGTAAGAGTAACTTATTAATAGCTTCCTTTAGAATCTTTATTAAATTATATATTCTCCATTTCAGAGCTTACCGCTTTGTGCAGGGCAAGGATTGGGGCTTCAAGAAGTTCATCCGACGCGACTTCCTGCTGGATGAGGCCAACGGCCTGCTGCCAGAGGATAAGCTAACCATTTTCTGCGAAGTCAGCGTTGTGGCGGACAGCGTCAATATATCCGGACAATCCAATATTGTGCAGTTCAAAGTGCCCGAATGCAAGCTATCCGAGGATCTGGGCAATCTCTTTGACAACGAGAAGTTTAGCGACGTCACGCTCTCTGTGGGCGGTAGGGAGTTCCAGGCGCACAAGGCCATACTGGCAGGTAAGCATCACTCTTTCTCCAGCCATAAATGTTAACTATTTTGCAATCTTGAATTAATTTATATTAATTTATTTGCCAAAACAGCGCGCAGCGATGTCTTTGCGGCCATGTTTGAGCATGAGATGGAGGAGCGAAAGCTGAATCGTGTCGCCATAACCGATGTGGATCATGAGGTTCTTAAAGAAATGCTGCGATTCATATATACGGGCAAAGCGCCCAATTTAGAAAAAATGGCTGATGATCTCCTAGCGGCTGCTGATAAGGTAAAATTCTACATAAATTTCACTCTCAATAGCAGAAAATAATGAAATATTTGACTTATTTTTTGCAGTATGCACTCGAAAAGCTGAAAGTGATGTGCGAGGAGGCGCTGTGCGTCAATCTCTCTGTAGAAACAGCAGCCGAAACACTAATATTAGCTGATCTCCACAGTGCGGATCAATTGAAAGCACAAACGATAGATTTCATAAATACGTAAGTTTTTTTGTTTAATATTAAAAATCTATTTCAAGTTTAAATTAATAATAATTCTTTTCTTTTACAGTCATGCCACCGATGTGATGGAAACCTCTGGCTGGCAAAATATGATCACAACACATTCACATTTGATAGCGGAGGCATTTCGTGCGCTCGCAACACAACAAATCCCACCAATTGGACCACCAAGGAAACGCGTGAAAATGAGCTGAAACAACAATGCAACAACAGCAATACAAACAACAAACCGTACACCAGCAACAATCAACAACAACAACAACAGCAACCGCAAAAACACCAACAACAATACCAAGAATCGTTTTAAAAATTGTAACACAAACGAGAACTTGATTGTCAAATATTTAATTGAACGATTGGCGGTTAACCTCAAGAAAGCATCATACGGCAATACTAGAACAACAACAATAATAAATTTTATCAAGAACAACAACTACAACTACGACAACAACACCAACAACTACTATAACAACAGCAACAAAAGCAGCAGGAAGATAGTTCATGATGATGAGAATCAGAGCAAGCAGTACCGTTTATTGTTTCGATTTCGAGTAATTTAATTCATTTTGATAAAACAAAAACTTGAGTTTAATTGTATTTTATTTGTTGATTTAATATTTACCTATGATTAATATGTTTACGAGTAATAATTATTAATTAATTCTAATCTTAAGTCCCAAAAGCAGCAATTAAAAATAATAAAAAAAAAACAAAAGTAATAGGAAGAGAATACCAACAAAAAAAAGAGCATAAAAAACAAAAACGGAACATTTAAAGTAAAAATTAATTAAATTTAAAATAAAAAACGAAGGCATGAAACCACGATAAGAATAAAAAAAAGAAAAGAAAACATCAAAAAATAAAAAAATCACTGAGAAAGCAGCGTCACTATTATTATTATTATTATTATAATTATAACGATTATGATTACCGATTACTGCGTATAATTACAAAGCGTACACTTTGATTGTGATGTATATTCGATGAGTAACGAGTAATGAGTAATGAGTATATGAGTAATGCATAATGATACGGATATGATAATGAAGTTGATTTATATATTGTGTATATGTAACACTCGGAACAATTTTCAATGCATTCAAGGTTTTATTGCACCCGCCCACCAATCCACTTCCACCTTACCTCCTGTGTTTCCAATGACGAGGAGTGTGCTGCCCCATTAAATGTATAAACATTAATTGTTATTTACCAAAAGTTCTCAATTCTACCACCGCCTAAGCAACAAATTTAAGCGCACACTCCTCTGAGCTCTGACCTTTTTATGAAAAATCAAACTACTATTATTTCCGCGTTGATTTCAAAATCACTTCTTAGGCTTTCTCGTGTATTGTTTCTCTTTTCTTTTCTTAAGTATTTAAAACACCCGCAACTTGTTTCTCTTTGTTTAAGCGCAAATGTAATTAATTTGTTGTACAAAACTCTAAAAAAAAAAAACAAACAAACAAAACATTGTCGAAATAAAAGCAAACAGTAGCAATTTGTGTATAGTAAGCAGATAAAAATTGAAAAAAAAAACCACAAACAATATTGCATCAATTCATTTCTGCAAAAGGGGGAAACTCTCTTGGGGGCGGTTCCTCAGCCCTCTGATTGCGAAAAAGTACGTGTAAAGTAAACGTGATAACAATATTTATCTAACTATTTAATAATTAAAGCGATGAAGGTGTGTAGCAGCTGACGATGACATTTTTATATGCTAAAAAAAACGGCAGATCGTGTAGGAGTTTGACAGAACAAAAACTTCAGGTATTCAGGAAAGGGTAAAATATAATTACATACAATAGGAGCAACTAAGAACGATATTTCCATATTCTATATGTGTACTTCCGATTGACTTTGCATGTGATTTGCCATCCGAAAAGAAAGTGTAAATAAATTAGCCTTAGCCTTAGTCGCAGCATCAGTTCTATTTTCTATTTAACCAACGTACTAAGAGGTTACAAGTCCAAATGCTTTAAATCAGTGTATGTGCGATGAATGTATAATAATCTAGGTAACCAACCAACATTAGCCTTTGAATGGAATGGGAGAGAGTCCGGATGGGAGCGAGTTTAATGTTTTGCGGCATGCTTCGTTAGCTATTTATTATATTTTGACGACATCGTCTAATCCTAAAGATATTGGAAGCAGAGCTATAGAGACCGATATTATTGTCGATCATTCACACGACTTGCCAGCTCTGCTCCTCTAGAACTTGGGAGCTATTTTGCTTTTTTGAGTTGCACTCGCAATTTGGAGGTAAAAACGTTTTGTGGGAGGCAAAATCTAGCGATCTACAAATGTGTATCATCTAGTGAACAGACAAACAACAACTTTTTATGCATGCCAACAATCTAAATGTGTAGAGAAAATGTCAAGAAAAATGAATAAAATGAGAACGAAAATCTGCAGCAACACACACGACACTCACATTTTTAAAAAGCGAAAATTGTAATTGTATTTAAACAAGATATTAGATAATAAATTAATATGTTCTAACATTAATGCGCCGCCGATCTCTATTTCTTATCCTTCTGCTCCTCGAGGAACTGCTGAAGCAGGCCGCCATCAATGGGAATGGTTAGTTGCTCGGAGCCGTCCACACTTCGTTTCGACTTGACCAGTTTGTGGTCAAGGAACTCGGTTAGCTGGGCGCGCAAAGCGAGATCGGAGCTAACCAAGAAAGCCTCGCGGCAGCTGGAATACAGATCCCGGAATGGCATGCCCTGGTAGGTGGCGTTGCCCTTGTTCTTCAACTGATACTTGACAATCAGCATGTAAATGCCGCGCGAATTGGTGGTCAGCGAGGAGAAGACACTGCGCATTGAGGAGAGGGCCAGTTCGCCCGAGTTCTGCACCAGCAGGGAGTTCTCGAAGGCAGTCTCATCCGTATATGGCAGCATGGTGGTGCAGTCCCACCACGAAAAATTGAAGCTGCTCAGCTTCCCCTGATCCCAGACTGCAAAAAGAGAAGAAATTAAGGGTCAGGTCTTCATTTCAGACTCAAAAATACTCACGCAAGGGGGTATTGATATGGTCAATGGAAGCCAGCAGATGAATGTTGGGCACTCGTGCCAATCGAGATAGGATGGCCTGAGCCTTTACGTTGCGCAGCATGGCTCCGTCCAGATTGTGGACAATCAGAAAGAGATGCGTTTCTGGTATCAACGAAAACTCCTCCTCGATCATGTCCACTGCTTCGTGCGGATTTGCTGGACTAATGCCCGCGTCCAGAATCTCGTTTGTGATGCTGTCCAGCACATCCTTCAGGGTCAGACTGGGAAAGAAGCCGTTTATCACGAGCACCGTCTGCTTGGCCAACACCTCGCGGTGAAAGGCCTGCAACAACTGTCGCTTGGAGCCCAGTCCATAAAGCAGTATGTTAAAGCCCTCGTTGAGGATGCACATCCATTTGGGAAAATACGAGCGATACTCCTCCATAATCGCATTAATCGAAGTTTCGTGCTCCGCCGATAGCTTCATTTCCGACAGCAAGCTGAACAGGCGATCGGCGGCCAGACGGGGATTCTTGAGGCGGTCCAGCGTGTGATCAGAGGTGAGAATCTTGGTGCTGGCATGCGAATGGAAGTAGCCGTCGCTCTCGGGGACAAATTCATTCGATTTCTTGGCACGCGCCGTTTGCCGGAGTCGGGCTGCCGATGGGGTTTTGGGCAGAATGGGAACCACAATGGCGCGACGCGTCTTGCAGGGCGTCTTGGGCTCATCATCGTCGGCGCCATCGTTATCAGAGGAAGCATCGCTGCTGCTACTGCTGCTTAGAGATTCCTCGTCACTTGGTCGGAAGTCGCTCTCGTCTCCGGAGAAATCCTCGTCGCCTGAATCCGCCACTATTTTGGCAATTTCTGGAAAATTAAAGGTATAATCAGTTGGAGAATCTGTAATGGCTAGCGACTACCCACGATTCTTGACACGGTTGCGCACATGTGAGGGCGTCTTTGGCTGATCTGCGGCGGATCGCTTGCGTTTGGTATCCGGCGTCTTGACCCCCAAGCGCGGCGTCTTCGGGGTTTTGGGCGTGCGGGGCGTGGCGTTGAGGGCGGCAAGAGCCATGGCATCTCGTTTTTTGGGCGTATTGAAGCCAAACAGGCTGCTCCCGGCCACATTGTACTCGGATTGGATGAGATTTAGGTCTTTGGACGTGGGCCTTGCAGTATTCTCCACTTCTGCTTGTTCTTCCTCCACCTCCTGATCCTCGTCTGGCGTATCTTTGGCTTCTATATCCACATTATCGCTCTCATCGTCCGTACACTCCACGTAGTTCACCACCACGTGCTCCGGCTGCCTGTTTCCATTCTCCCGCTGATAGGCTTGGTACTTCTTGGTGGGACTCGGCCGGCGAGTGGACCGACGAGTGCCCCGCTTGGAACTTGTCTGGGTTGCCGTTTCCGCATCTTCGACAATAGCCGTGTCCAGGTCTGCGGAATCATCCTCCGAGTTTGTGAGGTTTTCGATCGATTTTAGGTTCTGCTTGCGCGGGGTCTTATAACTGCCGCTCATCTTGCATGCCAATGATCGGATTTCGCAAATATATAAAGTTTGTAAACAAAAACTACTCAAAATTCGACCAGGGATGGTTCGCTCGATGCCAGAAGAGGCGGGATTTATCGATTATTTAATATTGCCGAAAAAACAAACACTTCTATTGAGTGTTGCCAGATTATGATCTCTCGTATACGCTAGTTTTTGTGAAAAACTAAGTTCAAACAGGCTAAAAATAAAAAATAAATGCTTAAAATCATTTTATAAACGAGAATGATGATTATTATTATTTTCTAAAGCTTCAAAAGGTAAATGCCGTTCAATAATGAGAAAAAAAAAACAAAAACAATCGATCAGCTGTTCGCTCACTCGAGGTCGTTGGCGGCTGTTGCAAAAGAGAGAGAGAGAGAGAGAGAGTGAACTGCTGATCGACTATTTTTATTTTAAAGGGAAGTTGTTTATGTTTAAGTTAAAGCAAAACAAAAACAATCGATCAGCTGATCGACTATTTTTTGTTTTGAATCGATCAGCTGATCGACTATTTTTGTTTTGAGGGGATGTTATTAATGATCAGCGTGTCCCTCATTCGAGGTAGTTGACCGCTGATTTATGTTTTTTTAATACAAAATTATGTTTTTAAGCAAATATGTATATATTTATATTTTTTACACTCAATTCTGATGATTACTTTTTGCTGACTAGAGAAAAAATCGAAAAATAATCATTTCTATTTAAGATTTTTAAATAATGCTTAGAATGATTACGGCCCCTGTTAAAAAATGGCTTATTATAATATTCATTTAGCATATTCTAGCCAAAAAGCTATTTTTGAAGCTATACGCTAGTTTCAAGCTTATCCATGTTCAAATATATGCCATACCTGAAGCAAACTAAACTGACACCACAGATGATTTCTGCACTGTTCTTGCCAAGCTGATTTGCACAAGTTTTGTTAAAATAATTAAAAAAACCGGGATTTACGAGTGTTTAGACTGGAGATTTCTTGGAAGTGATAACGAAAAGGACATCCAATTATCGCGTTGCATGGAAATTGCTAGTTCTGCCGCCGGCCTCCGCTGGCGGCGTTAATCGCCCAGGACATGCATTCCCAGGTGTCTTCGCTAAAAATGTGAGTATAAAGCGTGAAAGCGTAATAATCGGATAAAAAGCATGTCGGACCAATTACATGTGCTTTCGAGCTTCCTGCGTGGAAATCTCAAGTTTGATGCGTCCTCCCCAGCGCACAAAGAGTCCTTATTCCTCCAGCATGTGTGTGTGTGCGCCATTTCGCGGTTGGCCGTTAGAAAGGGAGGGCGATATAGCGGCCGCCGAATGGAGCACAAAAACAAAGGGTGCTCATAAATGAAAACAACAACAAGAGCGACAAGAAGACAGACCACGCGGTTAAGGAGCAAGGGGAAGGGGGAGGGGGGAGAGAGTAATGGGCTGGGCACTGACGTTTAAGAGCAATTAGGAGAAATACAGCTTTGCAAATTAATCAGCTTACCGAGCTTTTCCAACCACTTATTCTCGTATTTTATTTTGCCATTTTTTACCGTTTAACGATATCCTTTCTGGCATAATTGGCATTTAGTTTGAATTTTCGCTAACATACATATCTCTTGCGCTCTCTTGATTCCCGTCTCCCTCTCACCTGCCACCGGGCCAGCTCTCTGTTTTGGTACTTCCGCGAACAGCTGATAATATTACATCTCTTTCGCTCTCCAACATGCATGTAATACCCGAGGGTTCGCGTTTGGGATAAATTCCTGTATGAAAATTCCTTGTGTGTCTGCAAGATAACGCCCAAAGCTATACAGATTATTGTTCGATTTTTTTCCTATTAACTGGTTAATTAAACGAGCTTTTGCTCTTAGCTTGGTCTCAGTTAATGAAGGCACCAAAGCCCGTGAGGATTAAAAACCCCCGACAACCTTAATCCGGTTTAAGGAAATGCAGTCAAGCATGCTGTAAGTAGTTAACGAAATTCGCTCCAGCTGTAAATGTCGCGTAAATACGGCTCTTGAAACTGAAAGGAAATCTTGAAAATTTTCAATAATTAAATTTAAATCGGTAGATTTATTTTAAAAAGCTTTACATAGTAAACTCAAAAACTCGAGAAAATAATTTTTGAATGGTGAAAACTTCATTGTCAGTTTCTCTTTTTCATTGGGATTTATTTTAACTCAAATTTGTATTTAAAACGAAAAACTAAAAAGCAAATATTTCTAGTGACACTTTCCTGTGCTGTTACTCAAGAACTCAAGAAAATAATTTTTAAATGGTGAAAACTTCATTGTCAGTTTCCCTTTTTCATTGGGAGTTATTTTAACTTAAATTTGTATTAAAAAAGCAAATATTTCTAGTGAGAAACCATTTTCAGATTCCAGTGAATACATTTTTAAAGGTTTCCTGTTCAAATTTGAAAGGTATACATTATTGGTATTGAATTATTAATTAATTGAATTATTTAGTGGCAAGCTTTTCAAATATTTTTTCAACATTTTTTGTTCGATGTCCCAATTATTCATATTCACCACACGGTTTGCGTCTGTGCTCAAAATGTTGCTGGATGATGGGCGGGAAAATTCTGGAAAATTAAACGGGCTAAACAATTTCAAATACATAAATTTATTAAAGTAATATATATAAAATATTATTATTATTTTGTTTTATTATACTAAAATATTCTCTTTTAAATATTCGTTAATGATATGATAAGATTTATAGAGACAACATTCTTTCAATTCACCTCGAACAAGTTCCCTTTGAACATGTTCGAGTTGCATCAAACATGTTTGTCAAACGTTCGGTCTGCGATGAAAACCTATAAATACAACTACCTAGCGCCAGTCGATTCAAAATTTTTTTCCAAAAACCAAAAAACAACTCGGACCGCGTAATCGAATAATGAATTTGCGCTGTGCGAGGAACTCAAAAAGCACAATCTCATATTTTCGTAACGTTTAACGGGCCAGGAAATCGCGACGCGTCCAGCCGTTCATGCCACAAGAGCAATCACAGTTGTCGGTTGGAAAGTAACGGAAATCTCGCCGTCTCCGCCGCCGCCGCTGCCGCCGCTGTGATATCAGTTATTTGGTTGTGTGCGTAACGTAAATGCATTTAATTCATCAATTTAAATTCCTGCCCCACATGAGCACCCGTATGCGTGCGGGTGAGCGAGTGTCCGTCTGATTGCGAATTGCCATTGCCGAGTGTTTAAGTGTGTCTGTGTGCGTACGCAAATGCCGCCACCAAAAATAATTTGATCATTTCGAGAAAATCTCTCATCGGCTGTAACAACAAAAATAAAAGCAACGACGACAACGAAATAGCAAAAAGCAAAAGCAAATCAACATCCAAAAAAGCCAAAACAGTTTTTCTAGTGGTTTATATATTCGAAAGGCTAGAAAACTGCGCCAAAGTTTATTTTAGCTCCACAAGGGCAGGTGTTTTCGGGGTGTTCTATTCCGATTTTAAACCAAATATTGCAAAATTTAACTAAAAATCGGAAAACGCTCTCTCAATATTGGGGCTAAAATATTGAAAATGTTATCGGAAAAAAGCCGATATTTAATCTAAAAAAAAATATAAAAATAACTGAAAAACTGTGATCGCAAGTCTGTTTTTCAGTTCGTTGTCCGTGTAAAAAGTGTTTGTTTTTTTGTTTGGAAAGATATAAATGAAAAGCGCTCCATTAAAGAAAAAAACCTAATGCAAAATCTTGAATGGGAATGCATATTTTCCTGCTTCTGAAAACTCGTCCTAAAAAACCAGTTCAATCTGTAATTCCCGTTAAAGGAAAAGGAAAAACGAACTGCTTCATCTAGTTTTTCCCTTCGCGTGGCGTTAAAAACTGATGCTGTGTGTTTATCTTTCCGCTGCTAATAAACTTGGGGGGCAACTTAGATATTCTGATTCGGTTTCTTGTTGGCCTACTAAGCACAAACTGGCTCACACGCACACAACAACACCGGTCCATCACACCACTCGCACACACTCGCACTATGCCTCGTGCAGCGAAAGGCTTCTTAACAAATCCGTTGCTCATGTTTCTTTCTGGCCTTTTCTGGTTTTTTAGGTCTCCGAATCGCTGTGGTCAAAACGAAAGCGTAAGAAAACCAGCAACAGCAACTACACAAGCGACTAAAAGACGCTCGAGTTCGTGGGTGACGTGTGAAAATCCAAAAAGCCACGGCAACAGGGTTAATTAAATTCATATAAACAACCGCCAAAAAAAAAAACAAAAACAAAAAAACAACAACTGAGAAAAGAAAATAGCGAACAAGAAAACGCAGAAGCAAAAAAGAGAAAAACAATAGCAGAAATGAGTGCCAACAGGAGGAGAGGCTTCACTGTCTTGGGTGCAACACCAGCGGCAATGGCCACCGAGCAACTTTCTCTGCTGCCGGCTGGCAACGGTGACGAGGACGCATTGGAAATGCCACGGATATGTCGCTGCTGCTGCAAGCGGGACTTGGAGCTACTGGGGTTATTCGATGCCAACCAACCGAGCCTGGTCGAGGCAGTTTTAGCACCAAGCACAGAAACATCATCTGCATCAGCCACAGCAACAGGATCGATGGCCACATCAGCAGCAACATCAGAAACAGCATCAGCAACATCAGTACCACCACCACCAGGCAGCAGTAGCAGCAACAGGAGCCCCAGAGGCACACAACTCAACTGCAGTCACAGTTAAAGCCACACCTCTCTCCAGCATTGTCCCGCCTCCAAAGAGCCGGACTACACTTGCATCCACATCAGCAGCAGCATCAGCGGCAGCAGCAGCATCAGCAGCTGCTGCTGCTCCACGTGGCCGGAGCAGTGACAATCCCGTCGAATATGCCCTCAGCGGGGCCCACAGCAGCATGGACATTGTCCTCGAGGAGATGATCATTTGGATGTTGAATGTAAGTAGCTCACTCACTCTCTTACTATTATTTCGCCCATTCTATTATGCCTTCATTCAGAGCCAGAGAGATAACACATAGGAATGTGTTGTACAACTTTTGGGCTGCGTACGGGTTTTGTTTAATTTTTAATGTGATTTATTTATCTGCAAGCACGCATGCAGAATGCAGAGAAAAGAAATTTTGTGCATGTCCCGCGTGTCTTATCTAAAAATAGGAAAAGTGCAAAGCTTCTAAGTTTTCTCTTAAAATAGGAAGTGACACAGAAGAAATGGGGCGAGAAAAGAGCATGCGAAGCAAATTATCAGATAAATTCTACACCAAAAAAGAGAGATTTTATATGTACTCATTTCGTGACCCTTTGATTTCCGAGTTGTACCTGTTTAGTTAATACTTTTTTCCAAGTGTACACCAACACACGATGGCTGCGTCCCTCATCTGACACACTATAATTGGAAAGGGAGGCGCACTAAGTTGTACTTTGATGAGGCTTTGTTTTCCTACCCCTCTCCCCCTGTGTGTCTCTCTCTCTGTTGCCTGCTCTCTGCGGTCTCATGTTTGTCCTAATGCAGGCAAATAAATTAAATTGTCTGGACGTTTACCAGGAACAAGAAAGAAATAAAGCTTCATTTATAGCACCGCGCCAGCGAAAAGTTTTATCCGTTTCGCATTCGTTTTGTTACATATCTGGGGGAAAAAATATACATACATATATTCATTTTCGGCAGGAACAAGTGCCTGCATTAATGGTCTGTAAATATTTATATTTGGGCAGTTAGATAATCCCTTATCTTATCGGCGACACGTTTCCGAAATATATATTTTATTATTTCATCCAAATCATCATTCTTCGTTAAAGCATTTCGTGACGATGCGTGAAGATAAGCGTTTTTTTTGTGTTCAGATTGTTTATTTTGGCTGCGCCTCTCACTTTGATTGCTTCTGTTTTTTTTTTGTATTTTTTTGTGACCTTTTCAGTTAACGATCGCTTGTCCAAAATGTAAAAACGTCTCAATAAATGAAATGAAATTCTTTACCCAAAAAAGGGCAGGGCAGGTGGAGGGAAAGTACTGTGCATTCTGCATGTCATGAATGAGCACTCATTTCTCTTTTTCCCCTAAAAAAAAAAACAAAAAAAAGAAAGGAAATTTCGAGGGAATGATCTTTACTTCAAGATATTTTCGGTTCCATTCTTCTTAATTATTATTTGTTTCTTTCTCCTTATCTGGGATAAATCATGGCATTTGTTTTCATTTCTTATCAGAGGCTTTATGAGCTTTAATCAAAAGGCAAACGGTTTGTTGCCTTTTTGTTTTTTGTGTTTGCAACCCGTATTTATTAGATCCACAGTGTGGTTACCAGCTCTTCTCACCATAAATAAATTGCAGAGCTAACCAAAAAAATAAAGAAAGAAGAGCAGAGAACTCCCACTTCTAGGATGATGCTGAATCCCTATAGAGATAAATGTGGCCGGGTCTAATCCACGAACGAACGTAATAAATAAGGAATCAAATTGGGGAAACATCTGGCAAATAAAACTAATAACTAAGGGATTTTCGTGCTTCGATTTGGCCTCGATTTCCACATGAGTTAGGGTATCTGGAGTGTGTGTGCCAACCCTTTTTAGTTCAGTGATTTCCCTTTTTCTCAATTTTTCCCTCCCAGCAAATATCGTTACCTATTTGCTATTCTTAACTTTATGCCATATTGCGTGCCCGCAGCTCTTGGCCAAGTTTGCATGTGTGCTCGATTCTCGGGCCCATAAACACGGAGGCCACTTTGCGCTGGGCAACCAGACCCCTACCCCTACCCCAACCCCAACCCCTGCCCCTACCTCCTCCTTTCACATCCAGACCTCTGCTGTTCGCTGCTGTTCGCGGGCTGAAATCTTGGCTTTATGGCCCAAGCATTAATTGCAGAGAGTGGTCTCGACGTCAACGTTACTTTCCGCCCAATTATACGGCACCCGCTACTTTAGTTTGGCCCATTGACGAACGTCAGCCGTCGAGCGCAGCACAAGTCTTGGGTACCGGCACCACCGGCTGGGGCTGGCAGCAAGCACCACCACCACCACCTCCTCCGCCATCATCTCAGAGCTCTTTCTTTCACTGCTCCCCCTGCTTTTGGCATGGAAAACTGGTTTCTTCTTTCCAGTCAATAGCGTTGGCGGTAGCTCTACCAGAGCTACCAGAGAAGGTGCTGGTCGCTGCCGATTCTCAAGGTGTTGCATGGAAACTGCTTTGACCTTACGAGACTTACGAGTCTCGTGCTGAAAATGAAACTGAAACCCCAAAACACCGGACCCCAGTGACGCTTTTGTTCATTATACCATTTAACCCGCAATCATATGCATTATTCAGGCGATTATTCGTTATTGGTTTGGACTCGAAAAAAGCCTACTTGCTAGATACCAAAAAGGAAAAAGAAAAACAAAAATGATAAATGAGTTCAAAAAAATCAAACATCATTAGAATTTCAAAAGCATTGTCAGTCTGAAGTGAGCGAGAATGAACGTTAATTAGGTTATACAAAAAGCCGCTAAAGAAAACAAATTAAGGAACGTAAAAAAACATAAACTTAACTTAACGATATGTTACGCTAGCACGCCACAGAATCGGATTTATTATCATCATGCCGTTAAATTGCTATCTTGATTTGCTTTTAATTGAATAGCTGCCACACACTCACGGCCTCAGCGGTGAAGTTCTCAAGTGCATCAAGTGTTGAGTTGTATGTTAATTTTTGTGCGGCAGCTTCCGGGGGGGAAAGACAGTTTACGATAGCATCTGAACTACATTGGGCTTTCGTTTTCGCGCGGGAAAACTTTCCTTTTGGAGCAACAACAATAACAACCGATACAAAGTTCACTCCCATTCGTTAGCTGGATTTTATTTACTTTTTTCGCTGACTCTCTTAATCATCGATGTGCCGGACGGAGTCTTGGCCCGAGGCCAACAGTTAGCAAGCAACCAGTTGGATTAATTGTCGGACAAATCTCTCATTAGGCCAATGGGCAATTAGCCCGGGGTTTACGACACCCATACAATAGATGGTATGGAGTGTGGGGAAGTGTAATATGTATATTTTTAGCACCTACGTCAAGAGCAATCATACTCAAAAAACGAGTGCATTAAATTAAATGGGGATTAACTTATCAGTCACCTGCCCCGCGATATCTAGTTCCGACACGCGTTTGTCAACAATAACCTCGGCTTTATATTAAACTCAATAACGTGTAAATGTTGTTATGCTATTATTTCTCATTCAAAGCTAATTCCTCGTATCTCTGACTTACCTAGAAATGCCTCAAAATGTAATGCCTCTTAAAATCCAGTTTAATGATGATTACTACTCTGGCCTACGAACGCAAATACTTGCTGATCGTCAGCCAGGTAATCATTTTGTTGCTACTTATTTACGTGTGGCGAGTCTCGATTTAAAAATTCCCCCAAATCGGAGTTTGAACCACAAGCTAGCTGCTGAGTAAGAGAAGTGTGAAAGTATTTCTTTTTTGCAATCCCCCAGCAAAGCTGCGAATGAAAAGTGATTTAAAAGAGATTTGGGGAGCGGCGGCGTCAGGCAAGATAAATTTGATTTTTTTAGTCAGGGGGGAAAGTTTATCATTCGTTTTATAACTTAAAGCGGTTTTGTATACATTCATAGCTCTCTGACTGATTCCGCTTCCGAAGGGTGTCAAGAGTGTATATTTCTCGCATTGCCCATGTATGTAGTTCAAGTTTGAAATGCGGGGCATGCGATTAGCCTCGCGACTCCTTATCTACTTCTCCAAACACTTAACTGACTTGACAACCATATAAATAAGCTAGCTGCCTTCCCAATCTATGATGGAAAGGAAAAAAAAACAAAACAAATTCCAATTTGCAGTAAGTTTTTAGAGTTTTTGAGGGTGTTGTGTATTTTTTTATAGCTTTTTATGAGCAGCCAATTATGAAAGTTATTTATTTATGTTGCTAGCCTGTTGCTCCAGTTTTCTGCGATTTGGCAACGTTACACTTTTGCGACTCTCGAAGACTGCTAACACATATTAAATATGAATGCAAGCCGGCAACTATTTAGCAGCAGCAACCGGCAACTCGCGTAACATGTCGCATAAATTAATGAGCCATCGCAATAAATAATACAAGCTTAAGCTATGTAGATGAAATCAAAACACCATTAAGTTGCATCAGTTTGATGTGACCTGACCCCTTTCGAAAGGCTATAAATGGACAACTGACAGGCAGACACTCGAGATAGTGAGCCATTAAATTAAAACCATGACGCCAAACAGTGATTATCAAGGGGTTCAGTAATTGAAGCCCCCCAACAAAATGATAATTATAATGATAAATAATAAATATCGCTTAGTACTTGTTGCTATTCGCTCTGTTTTCCCTACTTTTCTTTGGACTTTCCCCCATAAAAAAAACAAAATGAAAATATATAATATAATTGCTAGTCATTATTATGGTTATCTGCAATCATCGAGGCCCCAATATTAAAGCGATCACTGTCAGTTGTGTTGTCAGAGGCTTATCACTGGGTATATTCCTCCGAATGTCTACTGCTGCTGCTGCTGGTTGGTGCTCTCCAACCAAAACAAAACAAATAAATCTGAGCTAATCAGGCCTTACAAAACTGGAACACTTTGTCAATGAACTTCTGGTATTTTAGTTTTTTTTTTTTTTGGGTGCTAGTTTAATTAATCAAATAACAATGGAAATCACGTCCTGGGTAAAAACTCTCAAGCGCGAGGGTGGAGGACAAAAGAGTACAAACAAGGGTCTTATCCCGAGGGTTGTTTTGATCAAGCGATATGCCACCGCATCTATTGAAATTTGAACGGTTCAATTAGGTGGCAGGATGGTAAACAGAGGCGTGGTGCGGACAATTCGCACACTCGGAACACACACACACAATAGGACGGGTAGTGGCAGTCGTCGGCCTTTCATAAAAATTTCCTAATGGATGGAGGGGTTTTTATATTTATAGTGCGCACGTTACTGCCACAGCCAGTAAGTGTGGGTGAGCGATGAGCTAGGTACGTGGCTTGTTTCACGGATTTTTCACTGCAAATTCTCCATGGTTGGTTTCGGTCCCTTCTTCCCCCCCAAAAACCCCGCCATATGGGTTTTCTCAGGTCTGTCAAAGCCACACACACATAAACCCCAAATGAAACGTAGAGAGAATCGTAGCAGTAGCGTTCCGCTTGCAGTCGTGCATTATATGTATTTGCTTTAGAGCCCGGCCATTAAATGGTGTCCTCGCCTCACCTCTGATGGAAATTCGATTTGTTTTCTTTGATAACAAGGTAAGGTCTCTGGCATTGAAGCTGCCTGGTCATAGGCCTATGCCTGGTTCTAAAATTCACCATGCAAACAAACAGCAGAGATGAACGTGGACGGCCGTGTGTCCGTCCATAATCCCCACCCTGCCGATTTCGTTAATGCCTCCTGATCCCGCCTTTTGATTCTTCGCACAATATTATTTTGCAATTTCCCATTGTTATTGTTTTGGCTGCAGACGCTTAGCAGCGCCTTCTCCCCGTTAAAACTTTTAGTTTATTAACCCATTTTCCACGGTATTATTGCCAAAGCAACATCTACCCCTTAAGTTGGCGCCCGCCAGAAAGAGTTTTGTCATTGGGAGAGTCGAGAGTCGGAGTCGAAGTCGAAGTCGGAGTTGGAGTTGGAGTCGAGTTGAGTCGTTGGTTTGGATTTTTCTTTTCGAATTTTCGTAATTGTTGCCAAGTCATAAAATCCAGCCGTGTATTTTCTGTATTTGTTTCTTTTTACACAGAGAACAAAAAGGCAATTTGAAGAGATTTAAAAAAAGCATTAGAAACGCATCAAGCTTTAAAAAGGGTTAATTTTTTATGTATTATTTATTGTTGAGGCATAAAATATGAATAATAAAACAAGGTACAGAGAGACATATGTATCTTTGGGATTTGATTTGTATCTGTGTATTATTATGAAGTCTTTGGGAAATTTATGCGACTTAAAATGTCATCATAATTTGAAATATAATTTCTTTATTTATGGTCTTTAAAAAATACACGAAAATGTATATTTTATTGACTGTTAAATTCGCTTTTTATTTTAGTACCTTTCTTTCTTCAAGTAGCTTTCCCTTTCCCGAGTACCTTTCTTCCCACCAATTATCCGTATCGCTTTATGAATTTCTTAATTATTTCCAGCTGAACCATTTATGTCAATGAAATAATGTGTTGCACATTTAAATTAATAAAGTTTATTTCGAAGTACTGCTATTAGAATAAATTTACGTTCACTTCTGTTGTAAATGCTAAATGAACTGTGAAATGTTTTCTGTGAACTGCAACTTTCAGCCGTGTCTTTTTGCCGCTGAATGAATTCGTTTCCCACGTGGTGGCCATGTCGTCGTCCCCTCCAAGTCCGTCCAACCGTTCACTTACTCCACTCACTGGCATTTTCAGTCCACTCTCTGGTTGTGTGTGTGTGCGAGTGTTATGTTGTGCTTGTTGGTCTCTGTACCGGATTGTGGCCGTTGCCATTGTTGGCCCATTGGCAGGGTTTTAGATCGCAGCGGGTCTCGGCTTGAACTGGCCCAGAAACCGCTAAGCTCTATGCTTGCCGGGGCCGGCCTCCGGCAATTTCCATACACTTCTGTTTCTGTTTCGGGTTGTTCCTCAGGAAATTGGGTTATAATTGAATTTCCTATTGATTTGGGCTTATTCTTGAGAGGTCATTGCATTGTTTCTCAAGTGACTTGAGTGCACTCGGGGATCAATTGTGTGACAAGTCAACTGTGAAAAGCATAACCAAAAAATGTTTACTTTCCTCCCTGAAAAAATGCAACGAGTAGGGGATTATATTTAAGAGGGTTTCTTTTTTATAATTCGCATACGCCGCCGGCAGCAAACAGAAAATTCTTAATGCCCTTTTGATGGGAATGAACTTAGCAGGAAGTATATAATACATGCGACTCGTATAATTTGTATTCCTTTCAGATAATAATATGAGGGCGCATCAGTTCCACTCGAGCGAAGCTCTTCTGCCCCATATGAGCGATTGTTGAAGGTTAACTTATATATTATTCAAAGCTCTGATTAAAGATATTTATATATATACTATCCCCGCCAAAGTGTTAACGATGTTGCTTAGCTGTGTTTTTGGGGGGCAGCTTACAACTCAATCAATCTGTTGCCAGGGCATTTATAATTCGGCACACCTTTTGGCTAAGCGGTTCCCCTCCTCATTTCGATACACTCGGCACAATGTTTTCGCGTATTTATTTCGTGGCTGGCTCAGCCGGTTTGCTCGGCTACATGTTTACTTTGTTTGGTTTTTTAGTTTGGAGTGTGTACGTAACTTTGAAATTACTGCGGTCGTTCGACGTACTGTGTGACTCTTGTTGTTGTCTGGCGGCTTTTTTGCATCTATTTGACTTTTACTTTTCATTTGCCTGCCAACAACCGCCACCACGAGAAGCACCAAGTTTTATTGGTGGTTTTCACTCACTTATGTATATCCCTTGCCATGGTATCAGTGCTCGCATTTCCGCCTCTATATCTGCATTTTTCTTAGCCTGCACTTGTGTGTGAGTGTGGATTCCAGATTGAAAATGGGGAAAAAAGAAAATTATTATCAGGGTGTAAAGGAAACATTGTTTAATAACCATTTGTTTTCTTTTTTGTTTTGCTCTAGCTTCGGTAATTACTCTTGACTACTGCACTGCATTTATGATTCGCTGATCTCACCCAGTTAGTGGCTGCGAAAGTGAATTTAGGGTAACACTGTTGGGAATCTCACCGGCCTAATCCATTGTACATATAGTACATACCACCTACATCTCTGCGGACCGTAAACATCACTTCACTTTTTCTCTCCTCCCTACCGAGTCTTAATTAATTTGTTATGGACACGCATAAAAATCCGCAGGGACTGTGGGGCACCACTCCCCCGGTCTGTGAAGTGACCTCACCTCTAAACAGTTGGAGCCAAAAAGCGAGCGGCTATATGGGATCAAAAGGCGGCTAATTACGTAACAAGCAGTTAACACTATGACGGTTAATCGCGATTTCGAACCATTGGTTTTTTGGGCTAACTTTAATGCCAATTAAATTGGTCTATTAGGTTTAGTTGCTCTCATTTCTAACCAATATGTAGCTGGCCATTTGGCAATATGTCTGGAAAGTGTGGCAAGAAAATCTAAAACGATTGCAACCGGTACTGAAAATATGTGGCAAGTAGCCGCCGAGTTTTATACATTTGTAAAGTAAATAAATGTTAAATATAAGTAGGCAAAAACATGCTAATTACATTGCCTTGTCTCTATTTTAATTTAAAGAAAAAGTTTCCTAAAAGAAATACTTCATCTTTTTTTCAATTTTTTGTTATTACCACAAAACTTTTTTAACCAGAAAAGGATAAAGTTCTGGACAGAAATATGTACAATATTTTGCCAACTAAGTGCCTTTTCATATCTCTTCATATCTCCCACTTGTGCAGCAAAACTATCTCTTGGATATCACATTTCTGGCGCGATATAAATGCTTATCCCACAGATTTTTCACATTTTCAAGCGCCTCGCTGTCTGTGTGTCTACCGCTTGCAGAAATTATAAGCCACATTTTGTATGAGTGATGACGGCCAAAGGAGGTGGTGACGGCGGCGGCGGGCTGATACGATAGGGAACAGTGAGTTGGGAATCGAATTCTCTTTTCGGCGGCGTTTTATTTTTCGTTTTTTATGCTAATCTGATTTAAGTTTCGTGTCAGTTAATGTAAGCCACACGAGTGAGTGTCGTCTGGCCTCCGGACTCCACGAGTGACTCCCATTTGGTGCCCAACAATGGCACGTAATTGTGCGGGGTTTATTTTATTTTTTTCTTTCTTTCTTGCACTTCCACTGAAGCGGAAGCGTTTAGTATTTGAGTGTGTTTGCCCGGCATCCGCATCCACACATTCACATCCACATCCACATCCGAATCCGCATCCACACAACCACCAGATGGGCGGATCTCGGCATAAGTGATTTAGATGGGGTTTCAACATTCAAGTGGCTCGCATGCTTCGGGCCAACAATTGCCACACTTCGCATTGATTTTTGGAGTATGTGTCTGCCAGTGTGGTCTGGCCTGGCCCTAAGTAATCTCTTTTTTTATTTATGTGTGGTAGTACATTTCAATTGCTAATCGGAAAGTGGAAAACCAATAGTGACAATCACAATTAAATGACCCTAAGGCTCAGTGTACTCCTCGGGTCACTCACGTAGTTGCTTCTATTGGAAGTTTTAATAATCCAATTTGGTGGCGAAAGTCCAGTAAAGTTTGTGGAGAGTGATTACTTGGGCAGGGTCCAGTTTTTTTCTATATATATTTTTTTATGCGCATCATCTAATTCGGGGGTTGGTATCGGGCGGAGATCTCCCTTATAGTTTTATAACAAATCGAATGGCGGAAATTTAGAAAGTTAACAAGAAATCGTGACTGCAATATTATATTTATTAGTGACTGACTACTAAAGTGGAGAGTAGAAAATAAGGTGTACGTTGTATTAAAATAAAAAATAGGAAATCATGTCGGATTAAGCCCCTCGTTTTTTTCGTTGATAAATGAATCTGATTTTGAAAGGAATACCATAACTTTAAACTTGGTTGTTATACATTTGAAAACAATAATTTAAATTAAAAGCTGCGCGCGTTAATTTGGCATAAAAAATGAACTTAAGAAAGATTAATTACTTGAGCCAGCGAGTGTAACTTTTTTTAGCCAGAGTTCTTTTGGTCTTCCTTCCGCCAGATTGGGATCAAGTCAACGAAGTTAAATTAGACCAAGCACAGACTATGACGAGCAGCCAGAGGAGAGATCCTTGTCGCAAAAGTGATAAGTAAATTGCACCATGCCGCAATTAGAGTGGCTCAAAACCACACATTAAAACTGGAACAGTGTGGACACGGAGGCGGTGGAAAGCACTCATGGGCCAGGCTTGGCTGACTTTGTGATTTAATAAACCAAACATCATCAGTGGCAAAGACAGAGTTCCGCTTTGGTAAGCCACGCTCTAAAGTCATTTGCGGCCTGCGCTTTTGGCTTTATAACTCTATTAGCGCGCCAAGCGGGACTTCCTGCTCAATGTGCTAACCATAAATCCGAACGGCAGCCTCTTTTGGGCATTTTACTGCGCTTTCGGGGCGGGCCAAGACGGTTAACTGATGGATATCTCTGTTTGCATACACGCTTCTATGGCTTTCACGCGGCAAAAACAAAAAAAAAACCTCACTAAAACAACAACAATTGTTTTGTTTTAACGATCGGCCAGGAGAGAAGGAAAACAGATACGTGCCACTGCTTCAGTTCAGAGAAGAGAAAGTAATATTCAGTTTTGGGAGAATTTTTTTGGGTAATGATTTTTTTATGAAAACAATGGCCACAAGAAGTTTCTTTCTCTCTCGCATTTCCCCCTCTCTCCCTTTCCTTTCTTGGCTTGACAAAAGTCGTAGGTTTATTGAACTTGGAACTGGTCAAACCGCCTGAAAGCCCAGCCACTGATCAGCCAACTGTCTTTTAACGGTCAAAACTTGTGAATCAATACGAAAAGGCAGACGACGAGGATGGCGATGATGGCAACCACGTGAAGATCGCGACCCACGTAGCTGATGAAGAACACACTTCGACAAGCCTATAGTGTCAAGTCAAGAGCCGAACTCATTTCCATTATGCTAATGACACCGCCGTTGCTGTGGATTCCACTGCGTCATCATTTCGATTAATTCCAAGACATACCCCCTTTCCATACCAAACAAAAACAAAAAAATTAAATAAAACTTGTGCGCTAAGGTCAATGGCGACTCATTTGGCATATTCCGAGTTTAAGAACCAGAAAAACCGCCTAGTGATTGCTTGCTTCTTGGAAATGTAAAAGAGAAGGGGGAGAGTGTTTATCCCCGCCTTGACAACATTATTTCAAGGATTTTATCTTCTTGTCAACGGCTGTTTTCCCCTTTAACATTTTAAGGAATTTCAAATATGAAAATTAAAAATACAATTCAGACACATTCAGCGTATTCTTGGCTCTCAAATCTACTGGAAATTAGAACAGAAACATGCTAATTTCAAAATCAAACCAAAAGTATTTCAAAACATTTAACTCGGCTGACGGTTTTCCATGGGGGAAAACCCATTAAAAAACACGAGAAGCTGTGATGTAAATACTTTTAACGACGTCACGCTTACATTTGCCCTCCGTTCTGTGTGTGGGCGTGTCCCCGAAATGTTGTTTGCTTGGGATTTTTTTTCTCAGTTTCTTTTCTCTTTGTAGATTTTAAAAAGAGATATATTTGCGACTGAAAAATAGTCACTCATTTAGAAATCTTAAACCGAAACCAACGGGAAAGATATGATGATGCCTTTTGATGATGTACAAGTGCTTAATCATGATTGTAGCACATTCTTAGCACAATTGGTTAGAGGTTAGGATGATGGTCACAATTGCCCTATGTCAATGTTGGTCTTTAGCACGTTTCAGCTGATTTTAACACTTCTGTCTAATGAGCCGAAGGTGAAGAAGACTTGCTGAGAAATGCAAATTTAAGTCACCCAAAACAATCAGTTCAACGAACACTTAACGAGTTAATTGTTAGTTTTTTATTGTGCGAAAAGTTGCAGCTTTGCCCAATTAGCATGAGTCATTATTTGCTAAATGCTGCAGAAGCGTTATTTTAACGGGCCATTCCTAATTGAGGAAAAAAATGCGACCTGCTAATGAGGGCTAACGCCCAACGGAGCAGTCCTAGGCTGGATTTATTTTGTTTTTTGTTATTTTTTTTGTTTTGCTAAAGAGCCCTATGGCTATGTCAACCTGACGCCACCTCGCAGCCTCTCACCTAACGTAAGCGATTATAAAGGCAGAGTTTATATTTTATGAATAGCAACTTGAAGTGCATTCAGGCAGCAAAGCAAAACCCATTCTGAATAAGAGTTTTCCCCAGGCGGTGAAAGTCAGCCGCCCCTGTCTCTTTCTCTTTCTCTATTTGGCTTTAACTCTTAACTCTTTGTGCGCAAATGCATTTAGACCTTAAACTTAGGCGTCTAATTTGAATGTATATGGCATATAAACCCCTTTGAAATTTTAATGAAACTTTAAATAATAAGCTTACCTAACCGAGAGTGACACACGACGACGGATGCCATTCCACCATCTACTACGATTCTTATTTAAATAACTTTCGGTCGACCATTATCTCATTTGGCTTTTGGCCGAAACAAAAACTTTTCCACAATCAAATTAAATTGCTTTCGACGCGTCGAAAGAATGCCGAAAACGAAACACAGTGGCAGAGTGTAGTCGAGATTTACTCGGTTGGGTTTGTGTAATTTATTATACATTTTATATAGTATCTTACACTCGAATACACTTGATTTTCCGCAGCTTAGTTTAGTTGCCGTGCCACAGCTACATAGCAGCTCCCTTTCTCTGGTCTCTGCAGACCCGAGCTCATAGTTGCAAATCCCGCTGTCAGTTGCTGGGGGGTGGGAGTCTGTTGGAAAATGTTAAGCCCCTAGAAAGCGACACAAATTGTAGGTGGCATGCCGCAAATCTCCACCCACATTATCCTATCCTGCTACTTTGCAATTTTCCCGTATCACTTTTACAGAAATTTTCAACATTATGTATTATGTGTTGTGTGTGTCCCGTGTGTGTGCTGTGTGTGCCATGCCGCGTGCTGCTGTGCGGACTTTTGTTTGTCTCTAGCTCTTTGTTTGTTTATTTGTCTAATTAATTCGGGCGCCCGGCCAATTGTACATTAAAATTAAAATTTAGGAAAAACTGCGCAAAGAGTGCTCACTTCCAAATGAGCATCAGGGAAAAGCGGGCAAAAGTCTTAAAGACTTATAAATAAACAATCAAAAGTGATATACGCGTCTCGAGAGATATAATTAGGTTCAGCAAGCATCATACACACAAATATTTAAGAAATTCCGACCAGGAAGGTTGCTAAAAGATATCACAGACCTTGTCTATACAATTTTCTATATGTATTTATTGGCGTTTTAATTATAACAATAGCACAATTATTTTTTATGAATAATTCTAAGGTATTTTACTGAAAGTTGTTTACAGTTTTTTTTCTATTTGTTGTTATTTAATTCAAAGTGTGACTTATAATTACAAAATATTTAAATTACATTTTAATTGTGGTTTTCTTTTAATCAAGTTAGCTAATAATAGTCTCTGGGGGTTGTAGGGTGCTGCCTAATAATAACACATTTGCTAGACATTGTTCCATTCCCCCAGACAAGTTTTATCATTCAAGTTTTATGGCAATGTGAAGTCTGATGGAAGAAGTTTTGCCACTTCTGGAAACAATTGTAGTTACCATCCCTCCTTCCTTGTCTTTTGACAAGTACTTTTGTGTGTTTTACCAAGCCGACTATAACAGAAAAGTCTGCAAGTCTCTTGATAAGATGTATATATATGTACACATGTCGCGAAATAAGCCACGCTTTGGGGCATATTTCTTGTTTATTTATAAAACCAAACTCTGTTTAAATATGCACTCCCTTTTGTCATTTTGATTTGATAGATTTGCTGCTTAAAGCTGAAAATAGATACTTTCAACACAGATAGAACATGAAATACATTTAATAAAATCAGTGGTACTTTTATTGTCTTCTACTGGCTGACCCATATATAGGCCATCCCTTTATGCGGCTGACTCAACAAAAAGCACTTAACAACTGTGACCACCTAGGAACAATATGATTCTCGGCATTCCCAAGTACGAATTCAGCGTTAAACTGCTATAAAACAAAGCCTATTGTCAGCGAAATGAGTACTGATGTGCTTCCTTGGGTGGAGACAGAAACATATGTGTACGAAAAAGCCAGCTGCTTGTCTTCGGACTAGATCCTAGTGCGTCGCATCTTGATTTATGAGGATTAAAGGCAGCAGCCGTTTAAGTCCTTGTGTCAGACAGAAGTAAGCAAGAAATCTGTTATCTTAGATTATTTTTTTCTGCAAATTGATTGCCAATCTAAGCTTGGCTTAGCTTCAGTCTACAATCTAGAGCTTCTTCCCTCAACAGGGTCACTGTTATGGGTATATAGAACTCTGCAGTTGCCCCCTTGTTCACCCCAATTTTATGCAAATTAAGTGCCATGTCAATCACAAGAGGAGGGTTATCAAATAATACTTGCAACACTCTGAAATTCTAGTAGCTCAAGAGCGCAATAAAAGGCAATAAAATGTGCTTCACACCCGGCATAGTAGAGCACCTTTCCACCTTTTCAAGTGACAGCAGCTGGGCCAGGGGCGGGACGGGGCATGACAAGGAGGATTATTCAGAGGATGAGCTGAAGTGGGCACTCACATAAAAGCATAAACCGCCATGATGTGTGACAAAGCCGAATGCTTATTATTTTCGCTGTTTGTTCGCTGCCCGGGTTAATCAAGTAGGTAAACAAACAAGGCCAGAATAACCAGCTGGTCGCAATAACACCGGCATTAACATCCGCATCTCGGTAATCAGTAATCAGCCAGGAGGAGAGATGGCACCAACTCTTTGGACCACAGAGGAAGAGAGGGCCGGCGGGTGAGTAATCAACCCTCGGGGCAAGAGTCAGGAACACTTAACGCCTTTTGATTGTTTAATTTCTCAAATTGTTTTATGGATTTATCCCCCGGTCGGTTGGTTGGTCGGTTGGTCGTCTGTTACGGACACACGCCAATGAAAAATTAATGCAGAGGGTGGCCAAAGGGGACGACTAGAGTCGGCCAGGTCTGCGGGGTCTGCTGCCGGGTCTGCTGCTGGGTCTGCCCCGGCAGGACAACATCAGAAGCGGAGGGCTTCATTTTTCACCGCTTCTGACATTTAGCAGCCACCGAAACAAGGACGTCGACGGCAGCCAGAAACAATCAGCCAACCAAAGAGCAGCAGCGGCAGCAACCCAACCTGACAGTTGCCCAAACAAAGGGGATCTGCGGGGACCCGGCCGGCTCCAGCGGTTACGAGACGACACTGTTCTCTACTGTGGATGCTACTGCGTGCTAATCCCCCACTGACACACACCACCGCAGCCACCGGTGGACCAACGTACCAGGAGCACCACTAGCACCAGTGGCTCTTCCCCTGTGCGCATATTCCAATCAAATTAAGTAGAAAGGTTTGCGCCGGCGGCCAAACCGGAGCTTCCTCTCAGCATTTTGTTAATATTTTGGGTGATTTGAAGCCCGGCCGGCATACAGAACGCACGCGAATCGGTTCGGTTCGGATCGGATCGGAAAAGCATTAAAATTAGAACTAAGACCCAAGAAAATCGGATTCTACAAAGTGCACCAGAACTAGGCAAACGAGAGCATTTATAAATAAACTAACAGGCAAGATCGACGACGAGGTTGTTGCCAAGTAATTGACAAATAATTTGGCATTTGGTAAATAAAATAACAAGAGAGCAGAGAGACAGAAGAATTTATTACGAAAATGTGAGTGAAAAAAAAAACGACAGAAGAAAAGTGTGTATGGCAGGAAAAGTCTAGAGAAGAGGAAGTAATATATATATATATATATTTCGTTTCGAGATCTGGCCTTCCACCAAGAAGGCCAAGTGAATGGGAATATAAAAAGCAATCTTAAAATTTAATAAACAATATCCTCAAAATGTAAAGACGTAATAAGAATATAATTAATTTCGATCAGGCGGACTGACCTCTGACAACGTAAAAACAAAGAAAATTAAAACGCAAAATAAACCTATAAACAAAAATAGTAATAAAAAAAATTCCAAAGAAAAAATAAGAATAAAGCTTAAATTTAATTCCGAAAAAAATGCTTACTCCTCCAGATGTTTATGTAAAGAAAATATTTTCCACGCTTGTCAATAAAAAAACTTCATACATTTCATACATTTTTTTTGTTGCAAGCAAAATAAGTCTTAAAAAGTCGTGAAAAATTCAAGTCAGCACTTAGCACACAAAGTTTAAAATGAAATAATAAAAAATGCATAAAATGAGCTGACATATGAGCGACAGGCAACAAAAAATACAATAAATATCAAAGAGTAAACAATCAAACAATCAAAGAGATCATATTCAACTGCCACAGAGTTGCAGAAGCGTAAAAAAAATAATAAAGACATCAACAAACGCAGGGGACAGGCAGGCTTTTCGCGAATTGCGCAAGGAAAACATCTTGTAAAGAAAATATTGTTCTGTGGCGTCAACTCCCATATATAAACATTTTGATAACAAAACAATGAATAAACCCCGAAAGGAATGTGCCAGCTTCCGTTGAGTAAAACCATTCAGAAAACAAGAGACACAAACGCAAAAAATAAACCAAAGCAAAGGAACAATTTTGAGATTGACCTTTGCCTAAGGCAATATCTGGGTAGCTACCCAGTACTTTGCCTCATATGAATTGCTGATCTCTCTCTCCTCCAATCTCTCCTCGGAGGAAGTGTCGCAATTCAGACAGATGGAGCCGCCTCTGAGAAATTAGATAAGCCACAGCTCCAAGTTTTACGGAATTTCAGGGGAATGCGGGGGGATTAGAGTAATGAAATCGTTTGGAGAAAAATCCAGGAACTCTCGGTGATAACAATCTGAAAAGTTTTCAATCTGCAGCTGGTACCCAGATCTTGGGGGTTTCTTTTAATTCATGTAAATTGCGAGAAAGAAGCATTTATTATGGGGCCTTGCATAATCGCTATACATATAATGGAAGAACTTGACCGGGTAATGAGAATGTTTTGTTTATTCATTTGAACTTCTTACTTTGCTGTCAAGCGAATTACAATTCCCAGAATTAAATAAATTGTTGTACAAAAAAAAAGTGCTGATATATATATATATCGTATGACTGGAAATAACGTTTTGTTCGTTGACAGAATTTTAACCATAAATCCAATATATGAATTGATTCGTTCTCATTTTAGTTCAGGGTCGATTGTATGCATATATGTATGATGGATGCATTTTAACAATTCAACTAGCTTTGTGGCAACAGACAGCAGCACCAACCAGACACGTCATATTGTATGTCTGTAAAGTCTGTTCGTTTTTTTGTTTTTGTTTTTTTCGTTTGCCTTTTCTTTTCGTGCTCAATTTCGATTTTCACTTTTAAATAGATCACTTGGATTTCCATTGTTTCTTTTATTTTTTTTTTTATTCGAAGGCGGCCTAATCGATATATGCCGGTCACTTTTTGGGTTTGTTTCCATCGTGTACACTTACCTCCCATTACCCAGGCACCCGTGCCGGAATCCCGTTGGTGGCCTGGTTTGTTTCGCATGTCCCCACCCTCCTCGATTTTCCCCCACTTTTGTGGCTTTTGTTGCTCCGCCTATTAGCACATATAACTACACATATACTATATATATTGAGTGTGTGTATGTGAAAGAGAGAATTTCGCACTCGGCATCCTTTCATTTTATTTATATTTTTTTTTTTGGTTGCTGCTGCTGCTGGTGGGGTGCTGCCAAGGGGTATATTGTGTTTGGGTAGAAAGAAAAAGAGAGTTTCCGGGCCTACAAATTAAATATACATTGTATCCCGAAGCGGCAATCGCTTCAAATTCATAGAAAAACTTTTTCATCAAGGAACTGTATATATCGGGTTTCTTGGCACCCCCGCAAAACACTGTAAATGCATTAGTTTGTGAAATTAAAGAGACGATTGCCCCCCCAAAGTTTGGGTAAACTATCAAATTTCAAATCGATATAAGGACTAATAAGTAAGCTCAGGGAAAAATGAGATTTCAGCTGTCAAGGCAAAAGAAAGCATGCCATTAGAAAGCAAAGCCGACTAAAGCTGCCTCACAAAAACCAAGGGTGTTTTATGGTCGTGACACTCGACATTAGCCCTATTACATGTTGTTTTTTAGTTACAGCACAGTGTCCGCTGCAATTAAGGAAAATTGTGTAAAAAGCCAACAAGTTCCACAAGTGGGTTGTTGGTTCGTTTGTTAGCTGGTGCGGCTGCCGGTGCTGCTGCTGCTGGTGCTGGTGTTGCTGCTGGGATTAAGTGCGAAAAGGCAACACTTCCCACCCCGGGATGCTGTGGGAGTCTCTGCTGGTCCCGGTTGGCTGGCAAAATGCTAACCATTTACAGACCACTTCCCCTCGACGCTTTTGTTATTGCTGTTTTTGCCGCTGCTGTTGTTTATTTTACGCTTCTTCACCAGCGCGCGCCCTTTGTCATGTTGGAGGGGACTCTTGTCTATGGGGCGTATGATTTATTAAGTATCCGTCCTGTCTGACTCGCCGCCATGCTCTCCTTTGCTCCAAACACACACACACACACACACACACAGACCAGCTTTGATTACAAATGTTTGCCGTCTGTTGTCTGTTGCGGCTTTTTATGGCTACATTAGAGTCGTAAGCTGTTGCAGATGAAGTGCCACCCCAGTTTTATCCACACATTTTAGCCCGAGCAGCGCCGCCTTCTGGCTTGTGCCACTCGCCTTGTGCCTTGCGCCTTGTGCCTTGCGCCTTGTGTGCCTCGTGTTCATCCCAAAACCCCCATTGTATAGTAGTGGCATCTCGCGTCCCCACACGCGACAGTGGCGGCAGCGGCGTGGCTCATCTCTTAATTAGTTAAACATTGAGTGGCTTCTGCCGGAGTTGTTTCTTGGGCGGAAATTTCGGGTTGTTGACTTTTATTCCGATTTTAATTTGCCTTATAACACCACCCGCCTTGCGAGGGTGGTGTTCCTGCACGAATTATCATCAAAAATGCAAATTTATGTTTTGTGTCCGAGCGATTTATCATCTCACTCGCACCAATTTTCCCCACTGCTATATCCCGGTTAGCTTCGGCTTTATTTATGACTCCGGCTTTCTTGCAGCACAGTTTACAGTTATTAAATATATTTTTTTTTTCTCTGCTGCCGGAATGGGAGGCCAGTGGCCCCACTGCAGTGGCAGAGCATGGCAGTGCAGCAATCCGGATGTTGCAAACCATATCGAATCGCTTTTGCATTTCTTTTTCGATGGCGCCATATGTGCTACACTTTCAGCAGATAATGCCGGCCGTTGGATTTTTATTTACTTCTTTTTTTGTCATCCAATGCCGGGCGCTGCTGAACCGTATTAAGCATAAATCCGGAGTTTATTGAGGGATTTAAGGGATTTAAAGCAAAGTATTTTTTTTGTGTAATCTCCCTCCAACTGTAACTTTAGGAATGTTTTTTCCACCCAACCAGATCTACACAGATACAAAGTGCGCACACAATCAGCAATTAATTTGTGATGTAACTGAAATGGAACCTATTTACAAATCCCCCTAGAATCACTTTAATGGCATTGACACTTGATGCCCCGGAGATAAATTTTCTTAAATGCTTTCGAAATGAAATTGAAGCAAAAAACTATTTTCTTTGGATACAAATTATATCCATAATAGCGAGAGCGGATGGATTACAAGGGTATTTGCGGATTCGTTACGCAACCGAAGGCGCTCCAGCCTTTATTTTCTTTTAATGATTTTTTCCTGCTGTTGTTTTAATTTATATTTCTTATGGCAGTTTGCTTGCTAGCTGGCTTGCCCGTAATCGCTTGCACATTGAGTGCGAATTAAGGCAATTTCTTTGGTGGTGGCGTGTTTGATGTTTTCTTTCCACAATTTGCTTTTGTGTTTAAGCCAAGTGAAACTAGGAAGAGAAAGGGCCCCAGCAGTTCCTGCGATTGTCTGGTGCCAAAAACAACCTAAAAACCATCAACGAGATAGGGTAACGAATATAAAATTAACAACACGGCCCAGTTCGCGACCAAAGGCCACGACAAATCGAACCTCGGGGCATTGGTTTGCAATGGATTGGAATGATTATTGCTTTCTGGCTCCGGCTCTCGCTCTGGCTCTGGCTCTGACTCTATGGGATAATTGTGATTATCTTGAAAACTAATCTTTCAATTGTGTTGGCTTTCTGGGTTATTTGTCCATTTTAGATTGCAGCAATTTCGTAAGACAAATAAGAACAGCGCGGTTCCGGACTAAGCAAGAGCTAGCTAGTTAGAATTTTATGAGTGTGCCTTGCATTTGTCTTGCCCTTTGACTTTGTCAACTCAACTTGATTAATTTTTTATATATCACAATACAATTACTGGGCTGTGTGTTGCCTTGGGTTATACAGTTATGGAATACAATGGCTAAACTGCCAATCAATGGCAGTTTGTTGAAATTTCACAATTTAATTCGCGTAAATATCCGATAATGCCTGACTTTGATTGTTATTTATTAACCAGCTCCACCCATAGGATGAGCTTAAGGTATTTGCTTTCTCCCTCGATTATTTCATCAGAGATCGCACGAACAATTAAATAAGCTATTATATTGCATTTATTATTATTTGTGTCATGTTCATTTTATTGCGTTTGTCATTCAACGACGGCACTTTAGTCAATATTTATACATATATATTTTGTTTTGATTTTTTTCCTCCTCCTCAAGTTGTTTAAAAGTATTTTTTGTGAGGCCTTTTAGCCTAGCCGGCTAATTGAAATGTGTTGCGTTCCATTCCTCCATGTAAATGTGATATGTTGCTAATTAAAATGTTTTATGATTATTCATCAATTACACGTAGATATGTCAAAAGCAACAAAATTTATTACACATCTTAAAAAATTTGACAAGCCCGTTTTTTGGCGGGGTTTTGAGCTTTCAGCTATGCTTATTTTATTGGTTCCTTACTTTTTAAAGATTTTTTGATTAATTGGTTACAGGAAAACTACTTTTAAATGCTTGTATATATTGTAAACAAATCTTTAAATGTAAAAATCTGAAAGTGCCATGATTATTTCAATTGTTTACTCTTTCCTCAACCTTTTTTTTTGTGATGTCTTCATGTCTGAAAGTATTTCAAGTGTAAACAGACATCAAAAATCGTTTAGCATCTGCCTGTAAATAAATATATGAATTCTCCGTCATATTGCCTTTAAAGGCTAACAAGAAGCCTGTGCTTCTGAGGGTTTTCCTTTAATTGTTGACTTTTGGCGGACAAAATTTTTGAGATCTTAATTTGGTGATAATCATCGCTTAAAGTAACTGAAGTGTGTTTATCTAAAAACCCAAATTGTTTAGCAGCTTTAAGCTCGTAAGATTGGTTAACAAGCCTTATAAGGTGTGATTATTATTTACTTTATTGTCAACCATTTTTAAAATCGTGATAATCAAATTATCCTTCCAAATGAATCTTTATATCTTTGAATGTTTTTCTCTCTCTGTTATTTATGAACTGGAAAGTTTTCCGCTTTGTTCATCAGACTAAGCGCGCTAGGTGCTCCTATTCTTGTCTCTATTAGATGCAAGTTTATTTATTTATTTATTTATTTTGAGTGTATTCAACCCATTTGCATCTATTTTCATGCGCTCCAGTGCCGAATGCCGTTCAAATGAATATATATATGTAGATATATATGCGACCGTTCGGTCACATCTCGGAAGACACAACCGGACGGGACCGGGACACCACATTTACTTCAATTGTCATTTACACTTGACGGGGGTCCGTTGTGACTGTCAGTTCATTTTTCGCTTTTTTTTGTATTTGTCGTATTCCTTCTCATTTTTCTGGCGTTTGTGTTGAGGTTTTCGGTTTTGGTTTTTTGGTTTTCTTATTTTTTCGGAATTTTTTTTGCTAGTCTCTCGGCCAACTCTCAGCTCTCCTCTGCCATCGGTTATGCATTGTCGGCGGCTTTAGCATTCGAAATTGTTCAAATTTCCGTCTCTCTTTCGTCGAGAGCTGCATAAATTTCCGCCGGTCTCTTGTCCGTACGGGTTTTATGTCATTTTCTGAACTCTATGGACATTACCATAAGCTAAGCGAATCTTGAACCAAATCACGTTCTCTCTAACTTTTTGTGTTTACAGTCTTTTTATATGTTTTTTGTTATTGTTTAATGGTTGCTTTTAATTTTTGTTGTCATAACTTATAAGCCTTTGCCTGACTTTTTTTTGTCAGCTTTCCTTTCACCTAATGTTGCTGACCTTTTTGTTTATGCTTTTTTGAAAGATCTTGAACTTGTTAATCGATTTTTTGCCCTCTATTTTATTTCTATATTTTGTAGAAAGTAATTGTGCCTTTTAATGGATTATTTATGAAGCAAAAAAGTCAGACATTTGATGGACATATTGCCTTAATTTCTACATTTCCTGCTAAGCTCTAAAATATTATATAAAAATCACTTAAAAAATCGAGCCATTTTGTATTTAAACAGCGCTAAAAACTAAACCAGTTATTAATTACCAATTCAATTAAGCTCTAGTCCGAAATTCATAATTTTTGCAATAGGTAGTTACATCAGTTTTTTGATCTTGAATTGTGCAACAAAATGTAGCCTCCAATTCGGTTTACGCCTTAATTGAAATAGTCTTCTCTATAGAAATATTTTTTGATTTTTATTATTCATCAGTTGTTGCCCTCATGTTGGCATTGTGATTTGTTGGCTATCTGTCTGTCTACCGGCTTGCCTCTTTTAATGAAACCGCTCAATTGGAAAACAAAAGGCAAATTACTTGCTCCAAATCCCAATAGAAAACGAAGGTGCTTGTGGCGTTGGAATTGTTGCCACTCGAATGCTCGAATGATCGGCAGCACCACCGCGCACACCACCTGTGCAGATTGAAGATTGGAGATTGTGGAGCTTTCGACCCAACCAGCGGCCACCAGCTGCCCATAAACCATAAACCGAACCATTGCTCATTAATAACTGTGGCCCGGCTTTGGCTTTGGCTTTCCATTCAAAGCGAGCGGCGATTTTTGCCTCACCCATATTGTTTTTTTGGTTTTTTGTTTTCCTCTCTTAGCATTTTCAATGTCAATTAATTAATTCATAATTTGGTCAGCCACGAGCAAAGGAAAGTAAAGATATACACAGGAAATCGATTCGACCGCAGAAATTGACAGCTTTGATTGTATTTTTAAATTTTATTAGCCAATTCACCTTTCAGGTGTCCAAAAATTGAAAGGCCAATATTTTTAGCAGCGAATTTGCATGCATATCTGGTCGCTAAGCTAATGTCATATATATACACACACTATAAAACCTGTGATATTTGTGGGTAATGGTTCCATATATAGAAGAAGATTTAATAAAACAAACAATATGTTGAAAATCATAACTCATGGTCTTATAATGAAATAGTATCCATGATACTTTAATGTATTTTTTGTTTTGTTTTTGTAATAAATTAAAAAACATGTTTAGGAAAGTTATTTTGTATTTTAAATGCTATTCTATATAAGCTTTTAAAATTAATTTTAAATTGCTAAGAGTTTGGAATTTCTTCAACGAAATATTTATTAATTTAATTTTCATTTTTAATTTCCAGATAAATCGCGACGATGGCCTACCGCAAGAGATCTGCCGCCAGTGCATGGCTCAGTTTCTAATGGTGGCCAAGTTCCGGCGGAAATGCGTTCGTATGCAACAGCGTCTACAGGACTTTGCTCAGGATATATCCGACCGCCAGGCGGCCAGGCAAGCCAAGCGTCAACAAAAGCAAGAACAAAACGAAGAGGAACAACCGCCAGCGCCTCAACCGGAACGAAAACGCCGTATGGTATCTGAATCGGACAGAGAAGCTGTCGCCGCCGATGACGCCGCTGCTGCGGACACACCTACAGAAGATCGCACAGAATCACAGGATCTGCCGCCTCCCAAGTCGCGACGCCTTCAGCTCCGTCTGCGCAAATATCGCGCCCTGTCCATCGGCTGTGAGATGGATCATCGCACTAACTTTGATGCCAGCAGCATGCCCTGGAAGACGAAGGCAGCCCGCAAGCAGATCTCCGAGACATGGACGTCGTCCTGTCCCACCACCACCGAATTCCCATCGCCAAATCGTAGCTCCGATCAGGATGCCAAAAGCTGCAGCAGCTCTGAGCGGATGAGCGACATGTCCGTAGGCCCCTGTTGTGGCTTCGAGAGCGACAGTAATCCCTCTTCCACATCCACACAATCGACGATTGACGATGGATTGCGGTTTCCCAAGTGTTTGGCCGGTTATCAGATCACACCGAGGCGCGGACGGCGCGTGAGAAATTCCCCCATTTATAATCCAAGCAAGAGGCAGAAGCGATCGTTGGTCAAAAAGGAGAAGGAAGTGGAACTGCAAAACAAAGCAGTGGCCGGAGAGAACACAAAGTCTGATCAAATGGAAGTCGTCCAGCCGGAGTCGATAGAGGAAAACTGTGCCCCATCATGCGATGAGGCCATCGATAGCACTTCAGATATGCCAAAAGAGCCAAGTGAGCAGCTTCCACTGGAGAACAGTGAAGTTAATTTAAATGCTGGCGATGAGGTTGCCTCGGAGAAGGAGTCAACGGACACGTCAATTGCTTCAAACGGTTTGACAGACAGTCATATCCAAGAAGAGTCCTTGATGGGGGAAACAGTCAACTCAACGGAAGTCTCAAATGGCCCAGAGAATTCAGCTTCCGATGAAGGCAAACAAGCGCCGGCGGAAGTAGAAGAAGTTACCAATAATATGAGCGAGCAGGCTGCCGACCAAAAAGACACAGAAATAGTTAACAAAATAGAAGAATCACCCTTAAAGAGTTCACCGGAAATTGTGGAATTATCCAGTGAAGGCAGTTCAACAGGCTGTTTGACCAAGGAAACTTCAAGCGAACCCCTTTCGAGTGGTTTGCAGTCACCGAACGATCCCCTGCAATCGGAGGAGCTGACCTCGTCCACGGAGCCCAGTGAGGACCAACCCGAAACCGTTGACCAGCCGGAGATTATTGTGAGCATACCCCTGGAGGTGCTTGATGAGAATCTGCAGCGTCGCCTGGTCGTCGATCAGGATATCGAGAAGAAGGCAACGGACCGCGTCGCCTCGACGCCCAAGGAGCTTCAATCCGTCCAGCCCGACGATGTGAACAACAATGCTAACGATGAAAATTTTTGCCAGAGTGCTACAGTAGATAGCTTCAATTCTACTGTGGCACTCCTAAGTAATGAAATTGAAGCGAAACCAGGAGGAGGAGGTGGTGCCACGGATCCAATTGCAGATGAAAGCCCCAGCGCGGAGGAATCTCCGCCAAATGAATCGGAGACGGATGAGGAGATACCAGTGCCGCGATCTGGACCCACACCTATGGATTTTATGGCCGAGTTCACCAAACACTGTGAGAACGGCATCGAGCAGCTAAAGGTAACCACACCGGCCGCATCGCCCACACCTTCAGAGCTGCCGCTGCCGCTAAACGATCTGGAGGCAAAGCAGCAGCTGGAGGTGGAGATGAATGATGTTGAGACCACGTTGAATGGCATCCTTAACGAGATGCAGGACCAGCACATGTATACACCGAACTGTGCACACATCGATGAGTTTCTCACGCCCGCCGATTATGCTCCGCTGACTGAACAGGAGCCCTCAGTCTCGTCCCCACCCAATCCCTTCGAGGAAAGTCCAGTAGCCCAACCGGAAACGAAACAACCCGCTGCCAACGAGGATTTGTTTGACCACAGGAATTTTAGCAACGAACTGATAGGGTTCCAGAACGATATTCCCTGCTTTGAGAATATTGAATCCTCTCCGGAATCGGGTCAGCAGAGTTTGCATTTGGAGTTGACGCAATTCCTGAGTGATTTGCAGCCATCGCAGGAGGAAAAGCCCAGCGTGGAGGCACCGATGGAGGCACTGACTAATCCACAAACTGAAGTTCAAGTGCAGTCCCCGAATACGTCAGAAACTATGTCCCAAAGAGATCCTACCGAACAGCTTGAGGTACAAATTCAACCCCAACCCCAAATCGAACCTCAAATGCAGCACGAAATCCTGACAGTGCAGCCTCCTGAGGAGCAACCGCAGATCCACTCGCATATAGAACATCAGATCGTGGCGGTTGAAAATCAAATTCAATTGCATAATCAATCTCAGTCATCAAACGCGCACCAAATGCTGCAGACGCAGACACGCATCCAAAACCAAGTGCAGCCAGCGGTACAGATGATGCAGCAGATCCCGCCCCAAGGATACTCCCAGCTGCAGCTACAATCCTCCCAGGTGATCCCGCATGTCCAGTCGCGGGACACAACGACGACAGTCACCTACGAGCAGATCTATCAGCAGCACATCGTCCAGCAAACGGTCCAGCAGTCCTCCAATAAGGTGCAGCTCATCTCACTGCCCGCGTGTGGAGGTGAAACTAGGCAATGGCAGCCGCAGCACCAGCACCAGCAGCAAGTGCAATGGTCATCGGTCGGCGGGCTGGAGTCCATTAAGAATTCACCCATTGAGACCACTTACTACATCAGTTCCAGCGATCTGTATCCGCAGCAGGCAACAGAGACGTATACCATGCTCCAGCCAGCCTCGGTGGAGTCCAATGAGAACTATATGCTAGAACAGGTGACGCATCAGCAGAACCACCAGCACCAGCAAATGAATCAGCACCAGCAGCAAGATCAGCAACAGCAGCAGCAGCAACAACATCAGCAGCAACAGCAACAACCGATCATGATTGTGATACAGCCGGAGATGCAGCAGCCGGTGGCGTCGGCCAGCAATCCGCAGCAAGCACCACTGCATCGCTATGGTGCTCCCATCAGCAACGATCTCCATCGCCTGCAGTACACCAAACGGCTACAGCACCGGCAGCACCAGCAGCCACAGCACCAGCAACATCAGCAGCAGCAGCAACAACAACAACAGCACCTCCCTGTGCAGAGCCATCCGGTAATAGGAATGCCTGGAGCTACGTCGATTTCAACCAAAGTTCATCCCATACCCGCCACTACGCCGACAGGTCGTCCGTTAACCCTCAAGTGCCGCTTCTGCCAGAATGGGCCGAGATTTTCCAACAGCCTGGAGTACAGCCGTCACATCATTGAACTGCATCCCGCCATAGCTCCGTTCAACTGCCCGCACTGCCCGCTGGCGTTTGCCGGCAGGAGTAAGCGGTCGCAGCACATCCTCAGCAACCATGTGGTCCAGCAGTATCAGTGCGGCCAGTGCTCACAGGTGTTTCCCGCACAAAAAGCTTTGGACCTGCACATCCAGCGCTTTCACATGCCCCTAAAAACTGTTGGCAGCGTCCGGGTGGAGGATGTTCAGCTGCAGATCACAAACGAAGGGCAGCAGAAGCGACCGCAATTGCCATATCAACCAAGACCATATCAACCGCGACAGCAACGTCAACCACAACGAACCCCGCATCATCGTCCGCAACAAGAGCAGCCGCAGCAGAAGCTGCCAGTAATGCAGTCATCACAGTCGCCGCATCCGTCAAGTGAGCTTGGTTATGCTTTCACCTCAAAGATTAAATTTTAAAACGAAATCTTTGCCCCAGCAGCAATGGATGTCCAGGCGAGCACAACAGCGGCGCGAAAGATTCTCTGCTGTCCCGACTGCGAGGATTGTGAGTATAATGAAATCCCAATTAGCTTTATTAAGATTTTGTAGCTTATCTAAGCGACTTATGGTCCCAAATTAACATTATCTTCCGTTTTCAGGCACTACAGGCCACAGCCATACAAAAAGTGCAGGATTCGAGGAACTCCCCTCGCTGCAGTCACCTCCAACGGTGCTCACCCCGCCCTCGACGATCGTTTCGGCTCCATCGCCCCAGCCCATGATGGTCTCGCAGCACATAACGCTGCCCTCGCCCGAACAATCCGAGCCAGATTCCACGACCACGTTACGGCAGTACCGTAAGCGAGGCGTCATTGTGGGACCCCAAGGCCCGCTGCATTTGGCCACGCCTGCAGCATCACCGTCGCCATCATCATCGCCTTCCTCCTCCACCTTCGACCATGTACCACCAGCGTCACCAGCTACGCCCGCTTCGCCGGCTCCGCCTCAGTCGCCGGCCCCGCCATCCTCTGTGGCGGTAAACGAGCTACGGACTAACCATCAATGCCTCTACTGCGAAGAGCGTTTTACCAACGAGATTGCCCTTAAGAAGCATCATCAGCTGGCCCACGGATCCCAGACCACGATGCCATTCGTGTGCACCATCTGCAAGCGAGGCTATCGCATGCGCACTGCTCTGCATCGTCACATGGAGTCCCACGATGTGGAGGGCAGGCCGTATGAGTGCAACATTTGTCACGTGCGATTCCCGCGCCCCTCGCAACTGACGCTGCACAAGATTACAGTGCACCTGCTATCCAAACCGCACACCTGCGACGAGTGCGGCAAGCAATTCGGTACGGAGAGCGCATTGAAGACTCACGTTAAATTTCACGGTGGTAAGTTTTCGCTCATGGTGAACGCACACTAGGATGCGGTGACCTGCTACTAAAGGGTTCAAGGGCTCCAGCCGCCTTATAGCTCTCCCTACTTGCTCCACTAACTCCTTAATACCGCCATTCACATATACTTATTTCTAGTATTTTTGTTGTAGCTCTCGTTATAAGCCTCTTACTAATCCCCTCCATTGTTATGTCGTTATTATTGTTTCATTGTTGCTATTGACAGTTTATTCCGGCGAGGTATCGATTTGTGTTGCCAAAAGGTAATGCTCAAATTCTAAACGACGAAAAAGTCCTTGTTTCAAGGGGCTCTTGAAGCAGCAACAAAAAAAAAACTCAATGAATCGAACTCTTAAACAATGCATTGCTTTCGCATAAAATAGCACAGCTTTGAACTTCATGCATGTTTTGATAAATATTTGCTAACAAAAACATTATTAACACATAATGGCACCGGTTTATAAGATCCTTATATTTATACCATTGAACAGAGCTCGTTTAAAACGTTCCAAATTACGCATATTGCCGAAAAAACAGACTGTGGTAGCATCCCAATGCGACCTAAAAAAAACCAAACTTAATTTAAAATATTTTTGCTCTACGCTCAACCGATTACCGGTTTTTTGCTTGGCCGGCTTATCGATCAGTTTACTCGACACAGTTTATATTTTAAAAAACTGTAAACAAGGGCTTTTTCCCAGAAGAAAATAAAACTAAATGTTTGTAAACGCTTTTAAAAATGATATAAATTCGCATGACTTGACTGAAGTCAAGCTAAATAATCGCAAACTGAATCAGAAAAGAACGTTTAGTGAATGAAAAGCATATATACCAAATATATTTCACCCCTAAATACCCTTTTCTGTAATTTTATAGTCATCATTTTGCGACAATTTTGCTTCGCTAAATAAGTATTCTTTAAAGGCCTGCAAAGCTATGGAATTTTAAGCTTTCATTGCCACAAACTAAGCATGATTCGGTTTTGGATATCAAATTATAGTTATTTACTTTTTTTTTTTTGGTTGAACCATTTCAATTTTCAGTAGCCGCATTAAATTTGCAAAACCTCTCCGAAAAATCGGTTAAGCATATTTTGCGGGCGCTGACAATTAGTAAGGGTGCTCTGGATAATTTCCATAGATCCATAGCTTCGCTTTGAGATTAAGGTGCAAAAAATCCCACATTACGTTATAGGTTTTAAGTGATTAACAATTAGCCTGACACTGTTATTAATCCGATGACCTAAGCACTTATATTCACATTCCATTCCAGTAGGTGCGTTTCGTAACTACAGCCAAGTTCCGTGGAAATCGTATGGAATACACTTGTTGCTTTTGTATTGCTTTTTGTTGGTTCCTTCACGAAAATTCCCCCGATATGTGACCTTAATCTTTTAGATTTCCAAAACCTTCCATTCAATGTTATATTCTTAGTCTGCGTTTTGTGAAATCCGAAAATATAACCAAATTTATCCGCTTGTCGATAGAAATATGTATGTGTTGTGTCGGCTTCAAGTTCACTTTAGAGTGAATTCCCAATTGCTGAAACAACAACCGCTTCCCTCCCAAAATATGCAGATACAGATGGCCAACGCCAATTGTTTTTTTCCAGGAATTGGTTACCAGTGCGACGGATGCGATCGGTCATTCGAATATCTCAAGGAATTGCGCAGACATCGTCGTACCCACAAAGAGCTGTTTTACAAATGTGAATTCTGTCCACGGTCGTTTCTCCACTTTAAGATATTTCGCGGTAAAGTCTCCAGGCTAAAATGGGTGATGCTAATATTGTTGAATTTCATTTCAAATATTTTAATACTCATTAAAAATCTAAAATATATTTATTTTGTCACAAAAATAATAATAAAATTTAAAGAAATTCAACAATTTTGGTAGCACTATCGTCCAAATTGGATATTATATATGTAGGAAGATGTATATATAAATAGGGCTTAACAGATAATATGGCTGAATTTGTTGATGCATGGCCTAGGCTGACATGCACTTAATATCCATCTATATAACCCTTTTACTTACCTAAACAATCACATTAATATATTTTTCTTATATTCCCTTTAGCACACATGAACTCCCATTTGCCACTGGGTGTGTTTCTCAACGAGGAGACCATTGTGAAGACCGTCAGCAACAATAACAACAACAACAACAACAGCAGCATACCTAGTAGCGATAAGCTAGAAAATCCACCAACACCCATCGAAGAGCCAGCCCCCATGAGCAGCAATTGCGTGTACAACGTCCAAAGCCCAGATGAATATCCCAATTCAGTTGAGAGCAGTGCTGCCACCGGTGTGCCTCTGGAAACGATTGATTCGACGCCATAACAAACGCTACCAACGATGACCTATCATTTGGTCTGCAACACATTATTAGTTGCAAATCAACGACCGTCAGCAACCTTGCCAATTAGATCGATGACGCCTTCCTACACATTTGTCATTTTTAATGGCAGACAGCTTCCATTCATCCTTCTTCCCATCGGAGCCAACCAAGCCCAGCATCTCTCGAACGAGAGGAACCAGCAGACTGCATCGAATGCAATGCGATATTGCACTTAACAATTTAGCGACTAAGCCACAAGTACACTCCCTCAGACTACTGGAACTTAAGGCTAAACGTGTATTTAGTCCATAAGCTAGCTAGAATTTAGGCGTTCATGCAATGAAACCAACAACAAACAAACAAACAAACCAACCAATGGAAACAAATAAGCAACAAGTTAACTTTAGGCTAAAAGAAAACATATTTACATGCACATTGTGTGACTACCGTTCCCAGTTGGACTTATTTTGTTTTTTACAAAAAAAAAAGAAAGAAAGAAACGAGCAAGAAATGAAAAAAATGAACAAACAAGTTCGTTAGCAACTAAGACAACCTAGCATTAAAAAAAGTACCAACAGCACTTAAACATTTCGTTGTTAACAATTTTTGGTACAGACCCTTAAACATAACCACACTGAGACGTGAAAGTCAGCTCTCAAAACAATTTTAGTTCCATTTTTCGTTATTAAATAAACGTAATTACTCTTTATTTATAAACTCTATATGTAATAAACAATTTATGCTCTTAGTAGTGCTGCGATCCAACGATAATAACAAAGATGTTCGCCCCCTCGGTTCCTTAGTAGCTCTAAAACATTTATTTTATATATATATATCGGTGGTCGACCCTAATCATAGTACCAGTCCAGGAAGAGCAGGGAGAACGACATGACCAGCAGGAAGAAAAGGGACCACACACGGAGACCTGCATTCCGTTGAGTGGCCTGACGGATCTGCTCATTGGCATCCTTAACGTTCTCGGTGGTGCCGACGACGGCACTGACAATCCGCTCAATGTTGTGCTGCTGCATAGCGACCTACAAGGAAGAGAAGATTTTTAAATGTATTCTAAATGGAATAATAACTATTATTGTGTACTTTCTAAACTGGTCTATTATCTTATATTATATGCATATACATATACATAAATTATATATCGGTGTATTTTGTCAAATTTGGACTATCTCAATTATAAATTACTAATCAGGACTTAAAGAACAATAACTCACTACTTACTCCCCCTTAAACGAAATGGTTAAACTAGCCGAATCTCTATTCATGGAATTTTTTGTGACGAGATAGATAGCTAGATAGCAACTAAGCTTACCTAAATATGGATTTGAACAATACAATACAATAATACAACAATAACCCCCTAGTTTGGGACAATTTAACTAGTCTTTGGACTATCTTAATGGTCGGGAAATGCTGGATATTTATGTGGATCTGCTTACCTTCTCGGTGAAGATGTCCTGCAGCTGGGCAATGTCCACAACGTTCTTTTCTATCTGCTCCACCTCCTCGGAGACGCCTTGCAGGAAGTTGTAAATATGCACGTTCTCTGCCTCGAACAGTTGCATATCCTCGGCGCTGAGGGGATCCTCGTCATCGGCCTCTTGCTGGTGCGCTGACTTCTGCAGCTCTTCGTCCAATGCCACCTTTGCAGATGAATCGGAGCTTATGGCCCCTCTATTGGGTCTGCTGCGCTTACGCTGTCTGGGTTTGTGCTGGCTAACCTCGGGAGTCCACTTCTTCTCCGTCTCCTGCCCATCGTGGTGGTCCTGCTCTCCATCCGCCTCCTCCTCATCATCGTCCCATTCATCCCAGCCGTCGTTATTCCAGTCGTTGTCGGCAGACTCCTCCGCTTCTCCGTTTGTCGTGGGCGAGGTTAACCCACCGTTGGCTTCGTCGTCGTCATTGCTACTCTGCTGGCGTCTACCGAGCTTGCCACTGTTGCTGCCCGCCGGTCGCACTGGTATCTTCTTCTTGTCCGCCGCCAGCTTGAGCAGTCTGTAGGTCTCCAACTCGTGCTGCACTCGGTACTTCTTCTGGTCCAGATATATTTGTTCCACGCTGTGTAGATAGCTGACCAGCAGGTCCAGTACGGCGTCGATGTGCTGGCGCTCTTGCGGCCTCCGCTTCGCCGCCTTCCAGTCGCTGCGCATCTTGGCCAAGTGCTGCGTGTAGAAGGTAACGAATTTCTCCGATTCGCGGTCGATCAGGTCCCGCTGGGCGTCGGTCATGTGGGTGGCGCTCTTCAGGTGCTGCCCGATCTTCATGTAGGCGGTTCGGTTCTCGATCAGCACATTCCGCAGGGAGGTGATCTTGCTGCAGACCTCCTTGGCGTTCTTGGCGAAGTCATCCTTTGGAAGCGATGTCGCTTTGGAGGGTGCGGCTGGTGCCGGGGCAGTCGGCTTGCCGGCTGTTTTCCGCTGCAGGCGGACAGTCATTACACTGGCCTTGAAGGTCTGGGTGATGTCCATATTTCTAAATAAATTATTAATTTTAAACTATTTAACTTTTAAATCCACATCATCGGTCCAGATTAGTGTGACCGTACGAAATGGAATAATTCTGTAAACTCAAGAGTAAATGCAATTTTAACTAAGAGGCAGTATCTGGAAAGGGCAATTGTCGGACAAGATATCGACCCTCTATTATGGATGAAGGTATGCCTTAATTAAAAGTGCCGAGTTATAAATTGCATATAATTAAGTATATTACTTTTTTCCAGGTGAATCAAACTGATTTCCCTGCCATTGGGAGTCTTTTCGCCAAATATCTTTGCATTCCGGCTACGTCCGTGGAGTCTGAAAGAACATTCAGCAAGGCGGGCCAAATAATATCGGAGAGGCGAACCCGGCTCAAAGAAAAAAATGTTAACATTCTTTTGTTTTTAAATCGCAACTCTTGGCTGAAATAAAGCATATTTTATTGTATTCGTTTCATTCTTTTTTTTTAAATCGTAACTTAGTTAAAATAAAGCATAATATTTTTATATTTGCTTAAAAAAAAATTTTTTGTTGGGCTACACTATCGAGCCATTATCGAGCCACTATCGATGGCACTATCGACACTATCGATAGTTTAAAATAAACCATCGTCGACTATCGATGGCGCCCACTATCGATAGTTCTCCACCTCTAAATGAGACCAGCACCAGAGTTGCCAGGCTAATGGTTATTTAGTGATGTAAAAGTTTAACCACAGATTTTATTATTCATTATTTATTTTTTCCTGATTTATTTGCTTACTGGAATTCAAAATATGTGAATAATACATTTATTTAAATTAAGGAAAATTATAAATTATATATTTAAATAAATTTAATGTACGCCAGTATTGAATTCCAGTTGCCAGCAAACCGTTCTCTGGCAACGCTTCATCAGCTAACCCGCGATATCGGTTACTTTTCCGTGTTGGGTAAGGGAATAAATATGGCGGCCTTTTTCAAATAAAATACAAACAAACCATTTTAATGACTAGGGTTTTATTGAAAATATACAATATGCATACATGGGTCAGCCTATCTAATATATGCAATTAAATTCCATTCCTTATTTAATATTTCTGTATATATTATCATTCATTTTATATTGTTTTTTTTTTGTTTTTTTCTGTATCCTTTTTACATAAAAATGCACTTTGGTCGCATGGAAAAAGAAAGGTTTGCACACAACTACTAGCACTTAAATTATAAAAACTTAATGGTATTTTTCCTACGCACAGTTTTTTCCTTGCGAAAACCAAGCACAAAAAGTCAGACAAATTAGTTACATAATACATTACGCATAATAACAATATTAAACATTAGGCATTACACTTAGTTCACAGCAGTGTGCACGCTGGCTTGGGCGAGGACTTTGGTTTCCGGTCCACGGCTCGGACGGCTTCCTCGAAGACCTGCTGCAGGTTCTGTTTCTTCTTCGCCGAGCATTCCACCAGGTTGGAGGCGTGGATCTCCTTGCGCAGTCGCTTACCCTCCTAAAAAACGGCATTAGAGAGAAATTAGTATCTGGAAGATAGACATTAACGTAAATCTTATGCCTCACCTGCGTGGTCACAAACTTCTCCGAATTGGGAATCCTCAAGTCCAGCTTGGTGCCCACCAGCACCACGGGCACATTGTTGGAGAAGTGACGGATCTCTGGCCACCACTTGCTCTTGATGTTATCAAACGAGGTGCGACTGCTGATCGAATAGCACAACAGGAAACAGTTCGTCTGCGGAAAAACACACAAAATCGATTAGAATATTAATAAAATAATCAACTAACTGCCGTACTCACATTTGGATAGCTCAGAGGCCGCAGTCTTTCGTAGTCCTCCTGGCCGGCGGTGTCCCAGAGGGTCAGATTGTACTCGCGATCGTCGACGGATATGTTGCAGGCATGATTGTCGAACACTGTGGGTATATACTCCTCGGGAAACTCGTTCTGGGTATAGGTTATCAGCATGCACGTCTTGCCAACCATGCCATCGCCCACGATGGTTATTTTCAGCGGGCGCGGGCTCCGCGACATGTTCGTCGTCGTCATTCCCGATTAGGTCTTTGTTGTGAAACTGCAAAGAGGGCAGAACGCAGAATAAAGGCGTCAATTTGGCTGCTGGCTTGACAGTTTCAGTTCCGCGAGAGATTGTGTTGCGCCATTTGGCGGCAGATGTTGCAGCTCTGTGTTTATCTTGCCGCACCCACACTTTCATCCTTTGGCTGTGCCCTGTGGCTGTGGTAACCGGAAATCTCCGGTCCAACCCCCCTCTATTCATGCCATACATATTGTACGTTCAGCAAATAATATATATAATATTGTTCACCGTAAACCAGAACCCGGAACGTTAAATAAAACACTCCTTTTATTGCATATAATATAAGAATGCGGCTTGGGTAAATAGTAAGTCTTCACGGAAGCGTTGCGAAAAGAATTTAAAAGATTCACCTTCTAGAAATCGAATTTAATCGGGGGGAAATTGCTAATTACACCCTTGAGTACTTAAAAAAACATCAAAACAGATTCTTAGTCATGAAAATCCTTGATAACATTTTAGTAAAAAATAACTAAATTAATGCTGAAACAATACACATCCGGAAATAATAAACAAATTAGAAAATATTTCAAATTAAAGCTTTCCAGTTCCAAGAGCAAACCATTCCCAAAGAGCAAACCATTCCCCAGAGGGTTAACCGACTTCAGTTTTGGACTTGTTGATAATGATAGACCCCATATCACACTTGAACTTCAAAAAGGGTTTAATCTAATCAACAAAATACAACAAAAAAGGCCAATAAAATAAAATACGCGAGGCAATTTTAGCTTTAACGAGGCCAACTTCGGTCTGAATTCAGCGAAGAGCTTCATCAGGCACAATTGATTCTGCGAAATCTCTAATGGAAATAAATGTGCTTTTATGGCTGTTCGCTCGCTTATATAACAATTAAATAAAGCCTGGCTAAAACTAATAGACTTTCACCAGACCAATGACAGATAAAAAACAAGCCACAACACAACCGCATTCGTTTCATAAATTTTTCTTTTTAATTAAAACTGGTTTCGTCGGTTGGTTTCCAGTTGACCCAAAACATAAACTAGATTTCCCTGCCAGCCTCCGCCAAAAACACACACGAAACGAAATCCAAAATCAAAAGACTTTTGCCCGATTAACATAAAGGTAAAGATCCATCCGTTAGTTCATTTTATCTTGACTGAGACTGGGGATTCTGGGGGTAACCTCCGCTTACGCAGAAAACTCATACGAATTCCAGGAATCGTAAGCTGTCTTGTGGTCATGACTCATCCGCTGGCACTTGTTGGAATCTCGCGGAGGCACATTCGTAGTTGATTTAATTACAAATCCGAGTCGTGGAGGCTTCTATTATTAAAAGACCTAGACCACATTTATGTGTGGCATTTATGAGTCATCCGCATAGAAGGGTTTTGGGGCCAGCCCCACACACATTATTAACATTAATATTAACTGCATCTCCGTTGGCTCAGAAATAAGGAAAATAAAAAAGGAAAATCCAAACCGGTTTCATTGTGACATTCATCAGCGATTTACCGGTTGAGGGGAATGAGTTATTTTCTTAACTTTGGCGCTGAAAACCACAATAATTCGATTTTTAAAAGATTTATAAGTTTGGTTTAATGATTACAAAACAAATCAATCAATTAGAAATAGAAGGGCAAAGTGGCGAAGGTGGAAAGGTTCCTAAACTAATAGAGGAGATATTATTTCCTAAATATAGTTTGCCAACTTGACATCGAATCTCGAATACATTTCCATATGGCATGCGTGAGTAATTATCATAAAACGCTTTATTGGCACGCGATCTACAGATGTTGAACTTTGACTGCGAGCACTTTGATGCTTCGGTCGCCACAATTAAGTTTAATCATTAAAGCAAGAGGGTCTTCCTTAGGGGTTAAGTGCTACTCGCTTTTCTTTTCATATTTTCTGTTCTATTTTTTATCCAATTCCGCACTAGAACCATAAAATTCCATTATGGATTAAAGGAAATCTAATCACAGAACACGTTTTTGCATAAATTAGTTTTCAATTTTGATAGAATGACGTTACCATTCACTTGGATTCGGATGAGTTCGTGCCTGAAAAAGTGGCAAAAATAGCAACGAATTTATTGTTGTTGGCCAAATTAGTAAACACAGCAAAGCTCAACAATTGGTGGCTATTAGGTAGCCACCAAAAATACCAAAACAACAAACTTGGCCCGGAGAGTAGAAACAAAACTAAATAAACAGCAAAAATTTGCCTTTTGTTTTGGCCTCTTTGGACGCATTTTAAATTATTATAAACAAACAGCACTTGGTCGGGTTCTGTTTTAGTGACTACGGAAAGGTGCAAATAATTAAGTCTCAATGCTGCCGAATTTGTGGCTATTTATACAAACAGCTGATTAACCAATAAGGCGAGGACTGAGCCAGGTGAATGAGTGAGAAAATTCCGCTATGTAAACTTTTGTCGATTGAAAAACAGGTGTGAGAGAATACCTGAAAAATTTTCCAGCCAAGGCGGCGGGTATTCCCGGGTAAAACCCCCCTTGGCCAAGCAGCGGAAGCTGATTATCTCGAAACAGAAATGGTACCAAGCTCTCTTCTCTTTTGTAATTAATACTCGTAATAAATTATTTAAACATAATTGCTGTCCGCCCCTAATGCACTCTCTCTCGCTCCCTTGTGAAACATGAATATATATGAAGTGCAGCCAGCACAGAAGTCCGTGAACATTTTCCGGCTCTTTGTTATCTCTCTGCTGCTGCTTCGGTTGGCGATTGGCTTCATATCAAGTTACGTACTTGTTGTTCTCGGAACACTTGCCACATTTCACACTCCCCGCTCTTTAGTTGCCTTTTCTTTTCCAAAAGATTTCCCAAGATTCCGAAAGGAATCTGAAGCTTTTATTGGACTATTGAACGAGACACTGCTGCAGATGTGATTGATGTGCAATTCTTGTGGGGTTTATTCCAGTTCAGCCTTTGTGCGGCGGCTTATCAGCTGGAAGTTTTAATAAATGGATGCATCACATCTCAGTTCAAGTCCTCCTCTTATATAGAATCGTCCATAAATATGGTAAGTAGTTTCACAACGCGTAATTTAGTAGCAATTATGATTTATACTCGGGCCACTCATGGGAGTAATCAGAATTCTGAAACGATTTAAAATAGCATTCTCGTAACATAACAACACACAGCAACCGAGGAGACTCATTCTTGATTGACGTCAGTGGAGATTAAGCCACATTTCTATGGAGTCGAAGATAAAAGAAAAAGCTGCTCCCAGCAAGGAGATTGCTTCATCAAACACGGGTTCTCCATTGCATAAGTCGAACTTTCATCAGAGAAATTAGCATTCATTAAAATCTCTAACGAGTGGTTCCGAAGTGCCGCCAGGACCCATAAAAACTAATCTAACACATATGTAGCTAAATTTCTATATAGAGATTTCTATATAGAGAGGGTTGAACCCAGAGCTCTTCCTCTTTTTGCGAAAAAAAATAAAATAAAAATATTATACGAATTCGGAGCTTGTGTGTGTGTTTACTTTTTATGGCTTCTCGCATGGGTTTTCGTATTTAATAAACTGATTAGATAAGATAGATGTAGGTGAGCATGTGGGGTATACATAGGGAATTGGACTTGAAAGAGCGACGAAGCAGCGATAAGGGGAACCATGGCGAAACCTGTGCTTTTTTTCTACCTGGTCAAAAAAATAATAGCGAATCCAGAATCATACGGATCGGGGCAGATTGCAAGGGCACGCGCTCCCAATTAGTTATATTAATTGAGGTTAATGCGGAATATATACATATATTTATTGGGCCATAGGTCGCAATGAATTGATTGCTGAAATAATGATGATTGGGGTCTGAGTTTTGGATGTACGGGGGGGGTGGTTGGTATGGGAATCTTCACGTACTCGGTTTCCTGTGATGGCCTTTAAATGGCCGTGTGTAACCATATAATTGTTTGTCAACTAAAAATGGTAACGAACCCATTTAGGTGCCATAAGCCCAGTCGAGAATCGAGAATACTATAGTCGATTGAGCGATCTCCCAGAGAGCAGGAGAATCTGAGAGAATAGCCATGGGGATCGTAAGCTGTTTGGCATTCCAGAGCTGGGACCGAGAGAGAGAGACAGCGGTGACGTGAGCGCCATACAAAGTGACTCAGGTGATAAACGAACCGATCGCAATACCTTTCTGGCCGAAAGAGTTCACCCTCCCCTCCCCCGACCGGCTGACTGATCTATGCTAACAGTGTTTACACCAAATATACTCATGCTTTTAGCCACTAAAATTCACTCAAGCACACAAGGTCATTCCGCAGCCAATTCGGCAGTTCAATAAGTCGGCTGCATTCGGGGCTGCCGAAGTGGCGTATACTTGTTAACTTTGCACTGGCACGTACTTATAGATACGACGAACGGCTCGTACTTCTGCTCCGACTACTCCTACTCCTACTACAGCCGTAGTATCCGCACTTTTTCGTGTTAGTTGCAATATTCAATCGAGCGACACGTCTGGAGATATGACGTGCGAATTGATCGCAGAGAGCTGGAGATTACACGTATTCCGGAGCCCGGACTACAGATATCGAATATATATATGTATATACCGGATGGACGAACGGGCCACAACCGATCGCTGGCGATGTCGTCGAACAACTGAGTTCGTTCGCTACACAGTTCGTGTATCTGACGGATACCCCAAGAGCGCGCGAAGAGAGAGAGCGATTCGGTTGCTATTCTTTCACGCTGGGCCTCGGCCGCTCTGGTCCTCCTTATCAGCTGGCCCCGATAAGGAGTCCCTCCTTCGAGAATGGCAAGTGTCGAGAGAATGCATAAGGGGATTAAAAGATTTTCCCGAGATTGGCTCACATTTATCGCAGTTTATGCTCTTAACAGAAACAAAGCGAATTAAGATGTATGAAAATAACTCAAAAATAGGGATTGGCGTTTATATTCTGTGAGCAGAAAGAATAACTTAAACAAATTCAAAGAGAAAATAAAAGTTTAAAAGAAGCTAGCAGCAAATCTTTGCTAAATACAATAAAAGCAGCCAGCTTATTATTTAGTTCAACCTCTGTTATTGCCCTTTTCGATATATATTTTATATAAAAACAAATTTTTAATATATTAATTTCAATCCGGAAAGTTGTTCTTTAATTTCTTTTATTAGTTTAACAACGCAGCATATTAAATTAAATATTTTAAAAATTAAAACATGTTTCAATATTGTTATTGTTAAAGTCTTGAGCGCTGAAAGATTTAGTACGCAGAAAAAAAAGCTTTTAAAGACTTGAAAAACCGATTAGGCGCGTAACTACCATTTAGCTGCAAATCCAAATCCACCCGCGTAATCCTTATCATGGCTCCGGAACTCAAAATATATCTGACATTAGCCATTAATCAACGGCATTCGCCAGTGCGTGCTGCCCAAAAACCGAGGCGTTGTAACGGTAATTAGAGCTAAGACCCCCTTTTAGGGGCAGGTCCAAAAACGGCCACGGGCAAGTAAGTGAGTGAGTTCTCAATTAACCCCACCACGTTGATGGAGCATTACATTAATTAAAATTACACTAGGCACTGGCTGGCGCTCTTTAAAAGGAATAAAGGTCAAGTGATAAAGGCTGCGGCGACATCCACACGAACAACCAAAGGGAAGAGCCGAAAAATTATTATTAATAAAATATGAGTGTGTGCACCAGCAGTGCCAATTAGGGACAGATACTTATGTCTCGGCACATGAGCAGCATGTGTGTCCCTGCCTGTGTTTATCCCTGGATACTGGAAGAGGAGGGGAAGAGTGGAGTAAGTGCCCCTGAAATGGTAGCAGGTGCGGTCGCAGGAGCACTCGAAAAACAATTCAATCTGGCTGGGAAAATGCTCCAACTCTCAAGGTCGATGGGTGCTTCCATGAAGGACTGTCCCTCCTTCCCTCCGGTAAAGAATCAAATTCGCCCAAGGGAAAGGGGCGATCAAGAATAGCACAGAGGCAGCAGGCGACAAAAGATAATATTGCATTGCGTTTCCATTTCCCGTTTCCGGTCGGGTTTTGCCTGCCAGCTGAGCTGAGTACGGATCGTCCGGATCGTACGGATCGGATCGAAGCGAAGCGAAGAGAAGGGGGCGGGAGTGCATGGGTGCTATTTCTGAACAGCACTCATATATTATATCTTATCTGGTGTACGGCGTCTGCAGCGGCGAATCATGAGGGTGAGCACGGGCTGGAGTGACAAAAACAAATATTACGAGCTCCAATAACAATAACGTGCCAAGCTAGAACTGTTCTCAAATCAAATGTGTTTTATTAAAAGTAATTGCTCTTGTGAGCAAAGTAAATAATTAACATTTTAAGATTAATTATCTACTTTAAATATATTTAACTGTAGTACTTTTGATTGATTGGATTTGAATTGGTTGGACTTCAGTAATTGATATTGTAATACAGTATATTATTAATACAGTTTTCGCTAATTTAAATTTTTGTTTTATTTAAATAGAAAGAAATTTTTTAGTGTTTGTCAGAAATTATTATTAATTGGGGATTACATTTCTAAATTTAACCTTAAGGTACCTTTTGAATTAAGTCGATGAGCAATGAGTAATATTTAATTCATTTTATAAAGTATAAATAAAACATATTTTATGAAATAATTTTGATTTTAGTAATTTATTTCACAAAATAAATAACATATTATGAAATCATATACCATATATCAAGTACATTTAAGGCCCACTTTTCCTATTCCTAATGGAAAAAGCTCTAACTCTTTTGCCTTTTATGAATTATTTTAAAATTTAACCAAACAATTGCTCCAAATAAATTTTTTCAATTTAAATTATAAGCCAGAAACGACATTTGAAGTTTTTAAATAAAAGAAATCGATTACTTTACAATTATTCGATGTTTCCAAGCACATCTGGAACTGGCGCTAGGCACTGCTTAGAACAGCTTGGAACTGTTTTTTGATCTAGTGTAACCACGTACTGCTTGATAGAGATAGAAAACAGTCGATGACCTTATCGATAATCTTATCGATATAGCATCGATGTTATGTCTGTTTGGACACACCTGCGACAACCCTAGCAGCATTTGTGTATAAAAAACAACGAAAATGCCTGAAAGCGACGTGACTAAAATGAAGGTACGTGATTTATCTATAATGTACTACGATTGTGTAACACCCGGTATACCTTCCCTAGGTGGCGGACCTTAAGCGCGAGCTGAAGCTCCGCGGGCTCACTGTCAACGGCAACAAGACGGAACTGCAGGACCGCTTGCAGGCGGCTCTATTGGAGGGAGACATTGACATTTCCCTTGACGACTCGGCCATAGCTGATGCCATAGACGACGACGATGTGTCGTTAACCGATGAGGATGAGCACAAGCTGCTGGGCGTCGGGCATGACGACGTCGACGATGAGCTGCTCAAGAGTCCAGTTAGCACTCCCACCACCGTGTCCGTGCCCGATTTGCTGGCGGAGAAGGAGGATACTTCGAGTACAGCCCCGGCTGTAGCAGCTGCTCCGCCGGCAAAGAAAATTGTGCTCAAGCGAAACAATTCCTTGACAGTCACGGGCACTGCGCCAAGCTCGGGCACAACGACTTCCAAGGAGAACGAAGCACCCACCGCAGCTAATGACAAAGACACTACCGCAGAGACCCCGATTAAGAAGCACAAGCCCATCGTGGTAGGACCTAGGACCGATGGTGAAAAGTCATCGGCGGACAAGAAACTCGGCGAATTGACCGCTCAAGAGCGATTGGAGCTGCGCGCCAAGAAGTTCGGCATTACGCCAACACCAGCCGCCGCAGCTACATCTGCGTTGCCGGCAGCGTCAGTCAACAAATCTTCGAGCGCCTCCATAACGGCCAACAAGGGCAACAAGGAGACGGACGAGCAGCAGAAGGAGGCCCTGAAACGTCGCGCCGAACGTTTCGGATGTGTGGTTCCCGACAAAACCCCCAAGGCTGCGGCCGACGAACGGTTGCAAAAGCGAAAAGAGCGTTTCGGAGCAGCAGCTGGAGCTCAGGCCGCATCAACGACGGCTGGCACAACGGAATCAAAGGAAGTATGGTCCGAAAAGGCGCGTGCTCGCTTGGAAAGATTCAAAACCACTCCGGTTGCCGCTGACGCCACCAAATAGAATCGCCAGAAATTAATGACGTAGACAAGCAGAATCATTATTGTATATCATTTCAATCATTCAATCATATTTCTAACCCCAATGCTTGTAGCCTTTAAGCAAATGTTTAATAAACGTACATTTCAATAATAGGCAACGAAAGTTTCTTGGATTTCACATGGTTTTTATTGGCTTTAATTCAATGGCTTAAAAATAATTCGATTTTCGTCTTCAAAATGTTTGTGGATCTTGGTCTTGGGTATTTTGTTGTTGTTTTTGGAACGTCAATAATCATAATATTAGCTTGTATAATAATATGCGTATGTTTATATAAAAGTTACACAATACATGTGGGTTTGTCGTAGATGCGGTGGATGCCAACGATTTCGGTATTGCGCGAGAAATAAGGAAAATCTTTTTGTGGCCTATCTAAAGGCTTCTCCGACTACCGATGAATGAATTTGTTGGAACATAATGAATTGACTTAAAAGTAGGTTACTTTAATGTTGCGACCATCCAGACGGGACCCATCCATTAGCGCTGCAAAGAGAGCCAGAAATCAGTATGTTTGAGATGTAGAATCAAAAGTGTTACTTACCTATGGCTAGCTCGGCATCACGCTCCTTGAAGAAGCGCACCACGCCCACGTCATTTCCCCGGATTTCGGCAAACTTGACGTCGCCAATCTCACGGAACTTGTCGCGCAACGTTTGCCAGGTGCAGCTCATGGGAACATTCTTGATGATAATAGTGTCCGACTTGCGAGCGCCGCCTCCAACATTGCCGGAGCCTACATTCGAGTTGCCCACATTGTTGCCGCCACCATAGATGTCCATTTGATTAACCGAGTTGTAGTCATTGCTGTCCAATTGGTTGCCACCGCCGCCTCCTCCATTGCCACCGCCAACACCGGAGCTGCTATATGCATTATATCCCACGTTGCCGCCAGAGACTCCGCCTCCGCCGCTATAGTTGCCGCCCGAGCTGTAGTTATTGCCGCCTCCGGTACCTCCGCTGCTGTAGTTGTTGGACAGGCCAACGTTGCTGCTGGCCAGAGAGTCGTCGTTGCCTCCTGAGTTGCCAAGATTAAGGCCAAGGTTGCTTAGCGACGATGTGAGCAGAGGGTTGCTCAAGCCTGCTCCCTGGCTGCCCAGGTTGCCAACGACAGCGGCCAGCAGGCTGGGATTGAGATTGTTCAAGTTCAATCCACCGGCCCCAGAGTTATTGCCCAGACTAGGCTTCTGCACCGGTGCCACAGGGGATGGTTGCACTGCAGAATTGTTGCCAAACATCACACCGGTCAGGTTGCTCAACAGATTGGTCGCGTTGCTAACGGCGCCGCCGCCTCCCTGTCCAGCAGCCACTGCTCCGAGCTGACCACCCTGCTGCACACCGCCGAGCAGCTGGCCCTGGTTCTGACCTCCGTTGGGTAGGTTGTGGGCCACGTCCCTTAGTGGCTCTCCGTTGGGTCCCAGGCCGATACCCACACCACCCAAGCCCTCGGGAAGCTTCAGTCCTTCGTTCTTGTCCGGAATGCGGTCCAGACGCACAGTCATGCGTCTATCGAAGAGCATCTGGCGATCCAACATGGATATGGCCTGCACGGCCTCTACGGGATGGTCATATTCAATCACAGCAAAGCCACGACTGTGGCCCTCCTTGTCCAGAGAAAGATCTACGCTCTGCACCTTTCCTGCCAGCTTGAATACCTGCTTGAGCTTCTTGTTATCCACCTTGTAGTCCAGCTGCAGGGAGTTAAAAACACAAATTAGTGGGGGTGAAACTCCGATGGCTTTGCCACTGAAATGTTTTCAAGGGGTGGTGACCAGGCTGAATCGTCCCGCTGTCCTTGGCAAAACCATGCTGCTTGCTATGCTATGATGGCGATAGATGATGAAAATCCCAGGAGAATCAATCCGTCCGCATGAGAAAAAACCGAAAACCATAGCCCAAGATGACGCCGACGTCCCAAAGCTGTAACTGCTTCATATTTATAACCCATTGCCCAGGAGTGGTAGGTGTTATCGCGGATTCAACTTTTGCAGGGAGTATACAAAAGTTAGGGACACTGCAACCAACCAGATAGACAAACGGGTGAGTCGAATAAACCATCAAATTCGTTGCTGCCGAAGATGCTTGAGTAGGTATCAAAACCAAGTAAACCAAAGAAAAATAATACGGATTTAGATTGCTGGTTTTGAATGTTCCGGGGAGGTAAGCGAATCCAAATCCGACACGAAGCCACAACATTAAATTAGAAAGGATTCTATATAAATAACTAATTTTCTCAAGTCTAGTTTTAAGGTTGCCTTTAAGCAATATAAATGCAATTGACATGTCGTTTTCTTAGAGGTTGGACAAACAAACTCTGTAGCTAAAGGGACCCAAAGGAAAAGGATTGTTGAGTATGCGGTCAATATTCCAACCAAGAAATGGAGAGAGATAGAGAGCGTCCGGAGGGAGTGATCATCTACCTGGGTTATAAATACGAAACAGAGTCCCCATAAAAAAATGTAAAACACATCAGCATATTTGTACTTCGGTCCGGTCCAGTTGAATAGTATACATAGGATTATTGGATTTTTATATTACAATATACTCACATTAGCAACAAAAACCTTATTATGCAAAGGTCCACTTATGCCAAGACTCTCCAAAAACGAAGCGGAAAGACCATACAAATTGTAATTCGACGAATTATTATAATCATTTGACATCATGTTAAAATTATTACGCCCAGATCTAGAAAAAGAGAAGCCAAATTCCAGAGAAACAATAACAAATAGCAGAGGTGGGTAAGCTTCAGCTACGACGGAGTCAGATGCCAAGAGTGCCGCAGGATGTTTAACCTTTTGTCGAACTATACTCGACTCGCAGTTCACAAATCGAGAACATTAAAAGCTGTATAAAGTGTGAAAAGATTACTACAAAAAATCACATTCTAATCGTAGATTTTCCAGCATCCTAAATATAAATATTACAAATATTCCCTTCACTTTTATCACGCCTAGCTGTAGTGCCATCAAAAATCATCTTTATGAATTGTTGATCGAAACCTTATCACATAAAAGCTTCAAAGTCGATTAGAAAGACCCAAAGTCGGCTTAAAATCCGAAAACATGATAATTAGGACTTAATAGGAAGAACTGCGAATATATACAAAAACGGCATTTAACATAAGAAATAAATATATACATATATCTCGCTTCCTTTTCTGCTTTACAATCTATTGGTTTCATTTAAAGTTAATCAACTCCTAAAGAATAAATACAATCACTTTGTACGAGATTATCCAGCCTAAATACCAATTGGTTAGTTCCTTTAAATTTTGTCCTTAGTTCCTTTAAATTTTGTCCTTAAATAAAACTGTGCATCGGTTAATTTTTGGAAAAGCCGCTTAACTTCGATCACTTTACAACTAAAACTCGACGTACATAAGAATCCAATAAAATAAAAAAAAAAAACTCAGCTCTAGGATAATAAATACATAAACGGCCACTCCTACATTCGATTCGTAAATATATTCCTGCTTACATACATATTTAAAGTTGAATTATTCAGTTTCATTCCAAAAACGCAACGGTAGGAAGACATATTAATAGAAAACACTGCCAGTTGAGAGGATTGTGAAAACTGTGTGATATATGCGGCCTACGAACTCTGCTTTCCTGCTCCACAACATCAAAGAAGACACAATAGAGGCATAATAGCTTAGGGGTACTCACAATCTGTCATCGTCACGACGGGAGAATCCACGATCACGGTCGTCCATGTGGTCGCGGCCACCGCCGCCACCACCGTTGCCACCACCGCCGCCGCCGCCACCACCATTTCCTCCGCCTCCTCCGCCGGCGCCGTCACGCACAATACGGCCATACTGGTCACGCTGCTCGCCGTGATCCTCCTTGACGACCAGCTCACGGCCATTGACCTCGTAACGGTTCATCAATTCCATGGCCTTTTGCACATTCTCTGGATCCTTAAACTCCACAATGCCGCAGCCACGCGCCTTGCCGCTCTCGTCGTGGAACAGCTGCACATACTCGATTGAGCCGACGATGCGGCGGAATAGGTCCTTCAGGTCCTGCCATCGGTAATCGTACGGAATGTTTGAGATATACACCCGGCAGTTGCGGCGCTCGCGGCTCCGGTCGCGGATATTGTTGTTGCCGCCGCCGCCGCCACCTCCACCTCCTCCACCACCGTTGCCACCCAGATTTCCACCGGCGTTTCCATTACCGTCGGCGTCCGAGAAACGTGAGTTACGAGTTCCACGCCCACGGCGATCGCGCTCCTTCTCTCGGTTCTCCACTGCTATGCCGGCATCCATGTTCATTGTTGTCTGGAAAAATGCAAATGCACCGGAAATCCATGTAGTACGCACCACAAAAATTATCTGTAGCGGCGTCGCGAAAACAAGATGGCGACCGCATCCAAAGATTTTCCTTTACGTACGCCTCTGTCCGCTTAGCTTACCTATTTGCCAATTCGCTTGGTTCACTGCGTTTCAATGCTTTGCGACGCTATTATAATAATGCAATATAGGGTTTTATTAGAGTTAAAATTTCGGAGATCAATAGCACGTAGAATTTTTGCAAAGCTATTGTTAGGGCTGGGAAAACTTCTCAACTTATGTCGGTATATCGAGAATATAGTATTTGTTCGATGTACTATCGTTATACCGATAGTTACCAAATTTTGTATCGATTTATTGCCAAGAAATTCTGGCCCGTTTTCACTATTCTGAAAATAATATATATTTATATAGTCTGTCAAATCAAAATTAGATGTTGTATTATAGGTTAATGTTAAATGTCATTTAAGCATAAAGACTATTTGCGATATTAAAAAATAAAACAAAAAAAAAAAATAATTTTAACAAGTCAATTTATACACATCACTAACAATTTCTGAGGGAATGCTTGAATACCATTTAAAAGATACATTAAAATTTGCTCCACATTGGGAATTTAATTATATATATAATTATTTTTAAATATATATATAATTAATATTATAATTATTTAATGAAAATAACATACTTTTAATATTAAAACATAATATAGTAAATAGTACACACAATCGATTTATTTCGTTCCTTTTTGTATGGCAAAAATTAATACAAAAAAATTAAATATTAAATGTATGTATGTATAAAAAGCTTAAAGCAAACTATATAATGTAAATTTAATTGGCTGCTTGTTTTCTCTCCGATTGATCTGTCAGTATGATAAGTTGAAAGAAAGTCCTATCTCAAAAACTCATGCGAATTATAATTTCTGCATCTTAGCACCACAAAATTGTGTTTAACCGAACATAAATCTGATTTGTTTGTGCGTCAATTGCTGTGAGCTTATCGTTGAGTTTGTTTGTTCTTTTCTATGATGAGTACTAATGGAATTCTGCTCGTGAGTGCTTGGGTGCAGGAAGAGAACGAGCTGACGACGACTCGTTAGAGTTCGTAGCTTAGAACCACAAAATGGTGATAAGGAGGGTCAGAATGAATCTTTATCTGTTTACATTCGTTTATCTCGGGTTTAAGCACGGATTATCTTGCAAAGTACAAACAACATTGAATCGAGTTTGGGGCTGGTTTGAAAACAAATGGTTATAGCAGCTGAACCAAGGCAGTTACAACAGTATTCATAGTTTATATGTAGAGGTACATATTAATTTTCGTTTTGCTTCGTTCGTTTTTGTTTGTTTGTTATTGTTAATACTCTTAAAAGGACGCCACGCAACCTTTCAAACGACACAAAACACACACAGTCACAAAATCATTTCGACGTACATAAAACTCTAGTTACTTAAATTAATTACAATTTCTTTCTTTTTATCTGACAATTGCACCGACTAACACGCTCCCACATATGTGTGTGCTCGTGTGTGTGTGTGTGTGTGTGTGAGTTCGCTTCGTAAGTGTGCGTGGAGCAGAGAGTCCAAAATGGGCGAACTTTCGATCCCGAGACGATTCACGATCCGCGATCCGATCCGCCGCCACACATACAGACAAACAGGCGACATTTGAGGAAATAAAAAGTGAATAAAACCAATGCAAGGCCGTTTACAGCATTTTACATTTAAATCTACGATTCGGCTTGTTCATTTTGCGGCCCCTCCGTCCCTTGTTGTCCTTGTCTTTGCGGATCTCGCGCACCAGTGTGTAAAATGCATCGTCCACGCCCATGCGCGTCTTCGCGGATGTCTCAATGTATGGAATGCCGTATTGTTTGGCCACCTAGGGATAAAATATCAATAAACAACGATAAGTAATGACCGATAAAGTTAACACAAAACCATAAAGATCTTCCAAAAAGGTACTGAAGGCTGTGTCTTTCCTCTACTCACCTCTCTTGCCTGCTCGTTGTTCACGTTCCACGAGGCCAGATCACATTTGTTGCCCACCAGCACCATGGGCACCTCCTCAGCGTCCTTAACTCGCTTGATTTGCTCGCGATAGGTGCCGATGTCCTCGAAAGACTTCGCACTGTTCACGGCAAAGACGAGTAAGAAGCCCTCACCGGTGCGCATATACTGATCCCGCATGGCGGAATACTCCTCTTGGCCGGCGGTGTCCAGGATATCCAGCAGGCAAGTCTCTCCATCTACCAGGGCAAGCAGAAATGATAATTAAAGTCAAGAAATTCGAATATTTCGGCAGTAAACTCACCTATAACCACTTGCTTGCGGTAGGAGTCCTCGATTGTGGGATCGTACTCGTCTACGAAATGGTTCTGGATTAGCTGGATGGTTAGTGCCGATTTGCCCACGCCGCCGGCACCAACCACGACCAGTTTGTATTCCGTCATTTGGCGTCCGTTTTCGATTGGCCGTAGTCGCAGTCACAGTCGCAGTCTCTCTCGCGATCGAAGTTCCTCACTTGTATGAGCCCGCAGCTGCAGTCTCTCTCCCTGTCCAGTGCCTGTATCGATATATGGGTGTGTGTGTGTGTGGAGTCGGGCTGCAAGTAGAGTAAATTATTAATTAAAATTGATTAAAATAAATTAAACGCATAATTAGGCACGAATTAATGCACTGAGTCACTTCGGATGGTGCTCACTCACACACGCGAACGGCACGCACACAGACCACAAAGAGATCAATGACTCAAAGTGGTGCAGCCCCCAGGCCCTGTTGTATGCATATTAATTCTTCCTGTCTCTCGCGCACAGGCTTCCACAGTTTAGTTTTTGCTACACTTTAGAGGCAACTATCAATTGACAGCCTTTTAGCCGCTCCTAGCATTACGTCTAGTGTTTTTCTTTCTTCTCATTTTGCCTGCCGGGGCTGCACAGATGCGGACCTTCTTTGTTGCTGCCTTCTCGGCTAGCTCCTCCTTGTTTTTCCGCTCCTCTCTTCCTCTCGCTACACGGCGCAGTTGCTGTACAGGTTTCACTTTCACGATTATCAGTTCGACAAGTGCAACAGCGGACAAGTGCACGAGTTGTAATTAGCGCACTGTAATTGCAATAACAATTTGCGGAGGAAAACAATAAATTCGTATCTTAATTTCTGCAGCTGCTTCTTCTTCTACTTTGTCGCCATTTTGGCTTTGTGTCCTAGAGCTGTCAAAACATTGATTACAGTATCGATAATATCGAACGCCGGCAACTAACGAGTATGTTTTGAGTGGCGCGATAGCAAAAAATATGTGTTTCCACTACTGATAGCTGAATTAAAAAAAAATCGATAATAACGTGTTACTGTCGATAGATCGAGTCAACAGCATGGACAAATTGAAATTTAACAACTTGGTAAATAAAAACGTTCTTTAAGATAATTGGCTTGCTAATTAAGAAATATTCTCTCAGGTTATAACCAACAAGAAGTTGATACAGAAGGCACGTGCTCAGACCATTGCCAAACTAGTCCAAAAGTTGAGAAAGTCGAAAGATGGTCTGGCCAAGAATCCGGACAGCGAAAGGGAGAAGATTCGCCTACGAAAGAACAGCGAGTGCTTGGCCCAGCTGAAAACTTTAAAATGCTTGGACATTGTGCGGCAGTCACTTCTGCAAGAGGGCACTAATCCCAATACTGTGATTGCCAGTGAACGCTCCACTCCGGACGAACTAGGCATCGCCATGCTGCGACTAAACAAAATCATGCACGGACTGGTGGACACGTTTGTAGGTGCCCTCAAGCTGAGCACAGACAAGGAGGCCAAGTGGCGGGAGGAGATACTGGAGACAAGCAAGCGACGGTTTAAGATCGAACGCACTGAGGAAAAGAAAAGGAAACGTAAGGAGTTGAAGGACCAAAAGGCACATACAAAGAACCGATTAGAGTGGTTGGAGCAGAACAAAGTGGCCGGACCAGAGGGCACTGAGGTGAAGACAAAGGAAGCTGAAGCTGGCCAGGTGCAAACGGAGCAGGAGAACCAATCTGCAAGCCAAACTGAGAAACAGCAAGGCGAAGTTAGTAAAAACGATGGGCCACAAATGCTACAAAGCCAGAGAAACCGCAACCCAACAAGAAAAATAAAAATGAACGCAAACCTCTTACCAAAACACTAAAACCTCAACGAGCCCCACAGAAAGAATCCCTGAGTGGAAACGATGAAAACAAGCAAGACTCTCAGGAGAAACAAACACTGCGAGATATCAAGCCAAAGGAAATAAGGCAAAAGCCTACTGAGGTTAAAGAAAGGAAACCTAAATTGCGATCAGATAGAAAACAGAGCATTGAAGAGGAGTCGAAACCAGACAAACATCGTCCCACGCACGTTGTTGATCCATTTTTCATCACTGAATCTGGGCAGCCATATTTGTCCACCGCTGTGGTTCATTCGGAGGACAACGAAAGCGAAGCTGAGGAGGAGCAGAGGCCGCCGCCAGTCAAAAGGTACCGAAGTGACGAACAACGAGGTAGTAATTATCATGAAAGGCCTGAGAGACAGCCAGCGTTTGGTACAAAAAAACCGCACGATGATCGGCATCCATCCTGGGTGGCAAAGCAGCAACAGAAACCTATCATAGGCGACTTCAGGGGTAAAAAGATAACCTTCGGTGAGGACGGACAGACGGCAGAGATTAGGACTCCTAAAAATAATCGTGCTCCGGCGGCTGATGCTCCAGCATCGACTGAAGGAATGCACCCCTCTTGGGTGGCCAAGCAGAAGTGGAAGCCAAAAATAGCCGATTTCCAGGGCACTAAGATTAAGTTTGACGAGGATTAGCAATAAACAAGTTAATGGTATTTTGATTGTTTAATTACTAAATAACTGCAAAGCTTTCAGCCTAAACGCCCACCTTGGGCACATAGTGACCCCGTGCCTTGTCCTCGTTTCGCAGCTTGTCCACATTGACATCGGGGAACTTGCGTCGCAGCACATCCAGGTCAAAGTTAGGATTGCGGCGCAGGATCATCATTACCTCGTTGCGAGAGCGGCTGCAAAATGGCATAATTTAGTTTACAGTCCCTCTATACTAGCAAAGCTTTAACAGAAAACTCACTTCTTGGCCTTGCGCTTGGCGTTATATAGCTGCTCCCTGTACTTGAGCAGGAACCTGTTCACGGCTCTGCCGCCAAAGCCAATATTGCGGGACTTGATCCATTTCAGGTTCATAAAGGGCGGCAGTACGTGTTCGCACATTTTGTAGTTGACCTGCAGACCGAAGGCATTCTTCACCGCCTTCTGCGGGCGCTCTCCCGTCTCTCCTGTCTCCAGTAGGTGATACGCCTTGTTGCGCTCTCGCACAACGGTCTCTAGGTTCTCCATTGAAATCTTCACCTGTGGTTAGGGTTTAGATAGGTTGTGCCGAGTTCTATTGATATGTTTGTTACCTTATCGATTCGCTCGGGATTGGGAAAGATTTCCATTTTGTCGTTGCACTCGTGCTCCATCGTCATCAACATGTTCCGCTCCTTCAGGAGTATGAACCAGAGCTGGTGGAGCTCCTTGTTGGACTTGATCCGCAGCTCGTCTGTCCGCCAGGCGCGGCCCACCTTCACCTCGTTCTCGCTCCAGTGTTTCTTGTCATCGAAGAACTCCATCAGATCCCGGCGAGCGGGCGAAGTGTGCAGTTGAGCATGCGGCGTCTGCAGCGCGGCCGCACTTATTATATAAAAACAAAGTGGCAATTAAGTTAGAATTCTGAGTGAAGATAGACTTCTTCCAAGGGAACTCACCTCCAGGCTTGCCATTGCTGCTTCGGAGCTGTCAGAAAGCCTTTGACCGTCGCTGCTCGCACAGTTTTTGCCAAATTAAAACATTTTATTAACGCCGAAGACATTTTACCAACAGCTGCGCGACGAAGCAATGTGACCAGGTCGGATATGTCCAGTGAGTATAAACAGTTTCGCGCTGGAAACAATCTTGCAGATACAATTAAGTTTTAATTAATAAGAAGATAATTTAGAGGATTCAAACCTTTATTATTTGGTGTTGACGAAATTCTGCAAATATAATATGCGTCCGGAACTTTAGTTTGCTATAGGGTTTTTCAGTATTTAAGTGTTTTTCTTTTGATACTTCCCAGCACTGTTGGAGGTATACGCTGAACGTCCAGTCGCAGTCACACCAGAACTGGCAAAGTTGCTAATGAAAAATCGAATTTTTCTTAACCGAAATACACGGGCCGCGAATTAACAAAAACTACATTCGAGGCAGTTACACAACATGCAATAGGAAAATGTAAGTGGCCACTCCCGAAAAAGTCCCAGGACTGGGTGGAAAAGCGTTCGCTTGTTTGTTCTACCCTCTTGGTATGCAGGAACGCCAAGTTTTCTATGTGGGTGTGAGCGCGAGTGTGTGTGTGTGTGTGCATGTGATGGTGTTTGTAGCATTCAGTACACAAATTTAAATTGATAAAACTCGACAAAGGCAGTAGTGGTTCTAAATTGCATCTAGTGCATTCCCTGGCTTGCCAAGTGCTTATTAATTGTGCATTTATCACAGCCAATTCCTGCAATTTGCACCTATAAGTGGGTGAGCAAAAACAGATTCATTGAATGGAAAAGAAGCAGGGGAAAAACAAATCTAGAGCGATGTAGTAATAGGACAGTGTTGCCGAGCTGCTCGCCGCATTCGAAAAGTAGCAGCAGGCCATGATTTATCTGTCGGCGTTATCAGAGTGTTTGAGCTCTGCTCAAAAGAAGTATTTATTCGGACGTTTCGCTGCTTATTGGAACTTATATAAAAAGCAGGCCTTCATTGAATTAAAAGGTCACAGGGAAAGAGAGGGCGAGTGAATTGATTGATCAATTTGGCGGAGGGGGGAAGAGTCGCTTGTGTAGGGGTTTCGTCCCAGCTCTTCTGCCGCCTTTAGTGTTTTTCTCATTTCTCTCTCTCTCGCCGCATTTCGTAAGACTTCTGCGGTGAACGCCCAAAAACACAAACAAGTCGTTATGTTTGTAAGCCTGTCCGTCCGCCATCCGTGTGCCTCGTTGTTGTTGTTGTTGTTCGCTACTCTGCTTTTAGGTGGTAGTAGTGGCTACCAGGGGTTAATTTCTAGGTGTCGCCTCAATTATCCGGCTTCTGCATTGTCCCCCGTTTACGTATCGGCATGGATTCATACATGGACGGAACCTTGGCGACACTTGTTGCCCCTGTTAAGCGATGGCTCTTTTCTTTTGGGATTAACAAATCCGTTAGCCTGCGAAATCCACTGCAGAAAAGGGTGTTTTTATGTACTTGTTGGATAGTTTTGTTGATAATATATATGATTTTAAATTAACTTATTTGTAAAACATACATTTCTTTTAAAAAAGTTATTCCATTATATATGTTTGTTTACCTTCACCTTCCTTATCTCTTATTAACAGTTTTAGGTTCCAAATTTTCCCATTTTTGCTCCCCTGACTTAATTATCGCGCTCTTCATAGAAATAACAACAAATATCTGAACATTCGGCTCTAACAACCTATACAGCAGATCAAATAGTCTCATGGGGTATAAACATACACGGATTCGACCTTATCAAGGCACACTATATCAGTTAGTTTGCAACGCCCACATTATGGCGATTTGTACATGGAATGTGGAATTTTTTCGTACTAATTATGTTTATCTTTAAGTTTGCCGCAGTTGAGGTCTTAATATTACAGTAATCTTTAAAGCAAACAACATTTTTTTTCTTGATTTTTAAATTCAACTCTCATAATAACTATGACTAATGGTTATTATAGTACAAAGTATATCGTAAAATTATGGAGTTAGGGCCTATTTTACAATCTTTTGTATAATTTCTTATCTAAATTGAACTCAATGGCCTTTAAATATATGGCAGATTTTCAAAAGAAATTAAATCCAAATGGGCCTGTAAGAGCTTATATTAATAACACAATTTTATTTAGTTTTTATTGATTTAATTTAGCATAACTTAACTATAAGCTAAATATATGGTATATACATTTAACGTGTTCGCTGTGCGCCTGGTAATGTGGAGGCAGTGAGTAGTTGTGCTGTATTCTCTTGAAGCTCTGCTCCGTTCATTAAAATGTGCGTGTGAATTGAAGAAGAAAGCCAACGAAAGTTGTTCGCCACATTACCGGCAGAGTTGTTGCCACATCGACCGCCTTGTAATCGTGTAAACACATCCATTCCAATCGCGGAGAATTACGAAATGCATAAAATAATCGAACTGGAAAGGAGCAGAGCGCGGAGCAGCCACAGCCATCTCCTCATGGGAAGCATTACCAGGGCGGCAGTTGAAGTTGAAGAATCTTCACAAGAAACCTCAACCCCAACATCTTCCTCTCTTTTATCCTTTCTCGTTTCCGAAGACCGGAGGAGAGCCGCACAAAATGTCTCAAAAGGAATTGGCAGCATTGGTTGCTTCCCGCACCAGCCGGAAGCGGACCGTTCCTTCGACCACTCGTTCGGAGCCGAAGTCCATCATAGAGATACATATATCCAATGACTCGTCGACCGCCAAGAGAGCTTGCCCTGACGTGGAGATCAAGGTGGAGAGGGAGGAACTGCAGCAAGAACCGGAGAATTTAGGCCCAGCGCCTCCTCTGACTGAAGAGGAGGAGCAGCGACACAACGAGTACCGCAGCAGCTGCTCTATATTCCTGCAGGACCTGCCCTGCTTTAAGCTGCAACAGACGCAGCAAATTCCCAAGTGCCGGGAATGCCGGTGGCGAAAAGCAGTACCCAACGCGGAGGGCGAAGGCAGCACTGGTAACGATGTTTACTGCCGGTTCTATGAGTTTCGACGCTTGCAGTATAATGATAAAGGGGAGTTGAGCGTGGCGGGGTTCCCAAATCCGTATAGCGAACCCACGCCGGAGGACTATGCCATTTGGCAGCCAGATGGGAAAACTGCTCCGACTGGCGGCTTAATGGACATACAGGTCTGCAGGTACATCCTGCTGCATGCCGGCGATCAGTTCTGCTATTTGTGGCGCCAGGAGGCGGAGGCCCTACGGCTGCACGAGAATCCCGACGGCACCATTGCCTGGAAGAAGGCTGTGCAGGGTACTCGGGAGATCTGCGACGTGTGCGACACCACGCTGTTCAACTATCACTGGACGTGTCGCAAGTGCGGCTTTGGGGTGTGCCTGGACTGCTTCAAGGATCGCAAGGACGGCAAGCAGCCGTTGCGAAAAGCGGAGAATGCCCTCCAGAAGGGATGCGACGAGTACCGCTGGCTGCTCTGCACCGATTTCAGTGGCCCGCAGGAGCACGCGGTCACCGAGCTGATGCTGACGCAGATCATAGCCGGGGATGCCCTAAACGTTTTGGGCAGGATGTTGCATGAGGTGCGGACCTTGTGGCAGGTGCCGCAGGTATGTGGCTGTCTGCTGAGCAAGCAGTCCGTGGACGATGACCAGCTGGACGAGCTCATACAGGACATGATCAAGGAGTCGCAGCTGAAGCACCACACCAGCTTCTCCTCCCTGGATACCGAACAGAAGCTACAACAGCAGCAGCGTTTGGAGCAGATGCACGCCAAGAAGCTCGAGTTTGCCCGCGAGCGAGGCATTGATTATGTTCCAGGACGAGTGTGGACCAAGGAGACCCTGGGAAAGGATCCGATTACGACGGCTTTCGACAACTTCAAGCACATCAACTTTTTGAGGAAGGGGCTGGCTGGCTTGCGAAGGTTCCTCCCGCCAAGGGCCATGACTCTGGCGCACTCCAAACAGTTGGCACCTGGCGTTCCCCACGAGTGGCTTTGCGACGGCAAGCTGCTGCGACTCACAGATGCCATGCATCCGGGTAACCGAGTCCTTTTCCAGGAGGTCTGGAAGTGTGGTCAGCCCGTGATGATCTCCGAGGTGGCTCGCTCCCTGAACTTAGACCTGTGGCATCCACAGGCCTTCTGCCGTGACTTCGGCGATAAGCCCAACGATCTGATCAACTGCCTGAATGGCAACCTGGTGCCCAATCAGCCGATGCGGCACTTCTGGGAGGGTTTTCAGTGCATAACAAAGCGACTAATGGACGCCAACAACAAGCCTATGCTGTTGAAGCTTAAGGACTGGCCACCGGGTGATGATTTCGCCGAAATACTGCCCACCAGGTTTGCAGATCTAATGAAGGGACTACCCATGCCGGAGTACACACTGAGGACTGGGAATCTAAACATTGCCAGCTGCTTGCCCAAGATGTTTGTCCCTCCCGACTTGGGGCCCAAGATGTACAATGCTTATGGCTCTGCCTTGCACCCGGATAAGGGAACAACCAATCTCCATTTGGACATCTCGGATGCAGTCAACATAATGGTTTATGTGGGTATTCCCCAGGATGAGGACAGTAAGCCGCAACTGGCGGCCACTCAGAAGGCCATTGCCCTCGGCGGCTGCGATTATATAACGAGAGCGCGCTGTCAAAATCCGGATGTACTGCCAGGAGCCCTTTGGCACATTTTTCCAGCGCGCGATGCTGACAAAATAAGAGATCTTCTCAACCGTGTGACCCTGGAGAAGGGCTTCCGCCTGGAGCCCGACCACGATCCCATTCACGATCAGAACTGGTATCTGGACGACAAGCTGAGGGCCCGTTTGTTCAAGGAGTATGGCGTTGAGGGACACCCAATTGTCCAGTGCTTGGGGGATGCTGTCTTTATACCGGCCGGAGCTCCCCATCAGGTCCAGAATCTGCACAACTGCATCAAGGTGGCCGAGGACTTTGTCTCACCGGAGAATATAACTCACTGCTATCATCTCACCCACGAGTTCCGGAGGCTCTCGCACTCGCACACGAATCACGAGGACAAGTTGCAAATCAAGAACATCATCTATCATGCCATCAAGGATTGCTGCACCATCCTGACTCGGGCATTGGAAGAGCGCATAGATGCAGAAATGGCCAAGCTAAAGGCAGATTAGAGTTTATCATCTCCCATCTAATGTTTTTTAATTTTTTTGTATTTAATTTAATTTCATGCTCAATGTGTTATTAATAATTTATATTTATATCTTCATTCAATAATAAACATAAAAAATAATAAATATAATAATGGTCTTAATGTGTTCAAGGGATATTTTTAATTATATTTCAGAATTTAGAAGACTTAAAAATACAACATTTAATGTAATAATATCTTTTGTATCCATTTTTCAGTCAATAGCTTAGAAGACGAAACGTTCAAGGTAACATACATCCGTGTCAGCGACAAATGCATGCTGAGGACGGAACGGAAACTGATGATGAGGAGTCCGGTCCAGACTGTCAGTAGCATCGTACACATCGTACTGCTGTGCTACGATTAAGCCTTTAAAGCGCAGCGAAGAAGTAAAGTCAATTACAACGCCAGAAAGCCTTTTATAGAAGATATTAATAAACTAGCCCTGGGATCGGAAAAGTTGAGAGACCAGCAAGATGACGGTGGATTTTAATGACTATTTTTGGGTAAGCCCATTTTGCATTTGTAAATTTATTTAATTTAAGTTTTCCGCCTGAGCTTTACCTACATCTCTATTAATATATTTTATAATCTTTTATTAAATGCTGCAAATAGTTTTACAATAAAACGTTTACTCCCTTTTGCAGGGCGAGAAAAACAATGGCTACGACGTATTATATCACAATATGAAATTCGGCCTGGTGGCCAGCAAGGAGTTGTCCGAGTTCCTGCGCGAAAAGTCCAACATAGAGGAGCAGAACTCGAAGATGATGTCCAAGCTGGCCCACAAGGCCGGCACACTGAATAGCACATTTGCTCCTGTCTGGACTATACTCCGCACATCGGCCGAGAAGCTCTCCACCCTCCACCTGCAGATGGTGCAGAAGCTGACGGAACTGGTCAAGGATGTGGCCAAGTATGCCGATGAGCTGCACAAGAAGCACAAGTCCGTCAAGGAGGAGGAGTCACAGACCCTGGAGTGTGTTCAGGCCATTCAGACATCTACTGTGGCAGTGCAAAAGTTGCGTGATCTCTACGCTGCCAAAGTCCAGGAGCTAGAGAAGTTGCGAAAGGATAATGGCTCGCATAAGGATGCCGAGAAGCTGGAGAGCAAGCTCAAGAAACTGCAGGAGGAGTACAAGGCACTCCTGGACAAGCATAATCCCATTAAAAACGAGTTCGAGAGACGCATGACGCAGACCTGCAAGGTGAAGACGCTGATGACAGAAGTTTTGTCTCGTTATTAATGAATTTATTATGATTTATTTAGCGTTTCCAAGAGATTGAGGAGGTGCATCTGCGTCAAATGAAAGAGTTTTTGTCCACTTACCTGGAAATGCTGCAAAACAATCACGATATGGTGGGTCAAGTACATTCCGACTTCAAGAGACAGTTTGTTGACATGTCCGTGGACAAGCTCCTGGAACAATTTGTGCTCAACAAGTACACTGGCCTCGAGAAGCCTGGTAAGTTCGATGTTACACTTTATTCCTATTTATTTTGTAATGCTTTATTTAATTTGTACAGAAATGCCCGAGCTTGAGTATGTCGCCTTGTCCAGTGGCTCTCGGCTCCAGCAGCCGCAGACCTCGGCCACCGCGTCCAACTCGAATTCGGCTACTAGTATTCAGGCCGCTCTTCGAGCTGGTGGCAATGCAACGACCACAGTTTCGGGTAGTGTAGTGTCCATGGATCAGCGCGGCGATGCCTTGGGTGGCATCTCCTTGGGCAGCGGGAGCGCGGCCAGCGGTAGTATTCCGTACACCGAAGACCCGATACTCGGTGGAGCCTTGGGTTCGCCGCGACCCACGTCGCCGGACATGCTGGGGGCCAGTGCAGCAGCGCCGGGTCAAACGCAGCCAGCAGGCGGAGCCACGTCCACTGTAAAAAGCCTGCGCTCGTGGTTCTTGCCTACTGCCAAGCAGCAGCAGCAGTCGTCGACGGGCGCCAGCAATTTCGGTATGAGCGGGAGTGGAAGCGGCAGCAACAACAATCAAACCACAAATACCACGACAACAACAGCAACAGCAATCAACAGTAGCAACAATTTGAACACCAACAACACAACAACTACTACAACAATAGCAACAACAACTGGCACGAATAATCTCACCACCAATATTATCACCAAAAATTCCCCTAATTCTGAGGATACTAGCAATCAAGGTTCATTCTCTTTGATTTTCTTTTTGGTTTCTATTATCGGTTTTATTTTATGTTGGTTCGGTCCTTCCGGTTACAGTTTCTCCTGTGTATTTGACCTGTTTCTATTGTAATATATTTTTCTTATCTGTTCTTAGATATATAGTTTTATGTACGTGCTAAAAGTCATTTGCTTTTAAGTGAAGTCAACGTTTTTCCTATAAACATTATTAATTGGCTTCTTTGTATCAGAGGCTCTGCTTAATTCTCAATATTTAGTAAACAAAATAAACTTTTCTTAATTTTTATCACAGTTAAATATTGAGTATAAGCGAAAACTCTGTTTTTCATGTTTGTAAACGTTTTCTTATGTGTAGGGATGGCAGAAAATATCAATATTATATTAATATTTGGAGGAAAAGTCGATATTTAATATATTTTTATTTCATATCAGCCTTTTCCTCTCGATATCCATCCCTACTTATGTATATAACGGTTTATATTTTAATTTACATATACATTTACTTTCGTTTTTTAGTTGAATTCTATATGAAATTGTACACTCAAACACCAGCCAATCAATCAATCAGACATTAGTCGGGACTCTTTGCCTAAACTATTGAATACACCACCTACCCACACACATCACCATAAGCACACGCGCACAAAAAATGCCACAAAGCCGTTAAACTAACAGCACTAACACAAATCTCTCTATATGCTTTTATATATTCGTCTTCCGCATTGCTTTGCCAACCATTCATCCATACATCCATCCGTACAACCATCATCAACACCCATCCATTCATCCATCCATCCTTTCATCCATCCACCCATGCACCTATCGACTAATCAAAAATCAAAACTTTAGACCAGGCACAGCAACAGTTGGCAACAGAGGCCTTAACTCCCACTGCTACTGCGACGAAAAAGCAAGCATTGAATGCAACGACTAGCGAGCAGCAACTATCGAAATCATTAAATGAGCAAGAACATCTCCAGCAGACGGCGGCAGCTTCTTCAGCTTCAGCAGCAGCCGCATCCGCCGCGACAACGACCACAACGTCCAGACGTGCAACGTCACTTTTAAATATATTCACATCGAACTCTCAGGGTAAATGATCCAAGAATGTCAATGAAAGTGAAATGGGCCCCCCGAATCCGACCTCCAACCCTTCCCAACTACTACTAAAACACACCTGTACGGCCAAAAAAATGCATGCATCTAGGCTTAATATTTAAAGGCTTTTCTGTGTGCTGAGCTTATTATTGTTATCTCATCCCCAATTAACATATAAATCATTTTTGAAGCATTCTTATATGGCGGTGTTTGAGTTCTGAGTTCCGAGGAAGAAGTTACATTTAAGTTTCGACTGTAAACTATATTTCCACGACAAACAACCTTTAAAATCTCGCATTCCCCACACTGAAACAACCCAGAGCTTAGTGTCGAGATATGTTACCTCTTTCTCTATCCTGTGTGTTCTCTTAGTCCTAGCTCGCTACTAAGTCATTCGTTGTTAACCCGCCTCATATGATTCTCTTACTAATGATGACAATATTTCGCCGGCAGTCTCAGGTATTTTACGAAGTCGTCGCGACAAGACGAAAACCAAAAAGGCAAAGAAAAAGAAAGACAATGAGGCTGCAGAGCACATACAGGAGGAACGACTGACCAGGTGGGTGCTTTGAATCCCTGTTTAGTATTGCACAATTTACTAATTTATTACCTTATCTTTTGCAGTGCGGATCGAGCCAATAATACGCTGCTTGACTACGACGACCATGGCCGCAGCATGAAGACCCAAAACTCTAGCGGCAGCAGTGCAGGCGGTGGCTTGGCTGCCCTGTCAGCTACTTCGGCACAGGGTAGCGTGGATTCGGCAGGCGCCAGCAGCATGGGCGGCAGCGGTGGAGCAGCAGCTGGCGCCAGCGGCAGTCTGCCCAATGCAGGTGCCCTAACAACCTCCGCCTCGGCCACGGCTCCCGGAGGCTCAAGTGGGAATGGAGCCGGCTACGAAGTGGATGAAGAGGGCTTCAGCATACAGCCAGCCAAGGAGATAGCCTGGGAAGAAGGCCAGGATAAATGTAAGTTTAAAATTGGTTTAAATTGATTGATAAATTGTGATTATTTTGTTGTGAAAATTTTGATCATATCAAAAAATTCTCTCTTTTAGCTGGCAGTTTTTACTCCGACTCGGATACGGACTCTGACAATGACAAGCAGGAGCGTCGGATTCATGTGAGCATCAAGCCGCTGAAGAATGGTCAGGCGCCCATGTCGGCTAGTGTCGATGAACTGCGCGCCACAGTTGAAAATATTTCCCTGTCGCCAACTGGAGTCTTTTCAGTGAGTTGAAGCTTTTAACTTTAATTGAACATAAATTAATTCCTTTTTATATATTTTCCACAACAGCATCACAGCCAGCAACTGCAGGGAGCGCGAGGAGCTCCAGCGTCGCGTCAACAGTCGCCGGAAATATCGAACGCCTCGACGCCCACGGCCAGCGTTCATCCGTATGCCCCGCTCCAGAGTCCAACGCTGTCAAATAACAATAACAATGCTAACAACACGACCAACAACCGCTATGCGGATCTGGGCGACATCTTCTCCGAGCTAGGAGACATGAGCATGTCTGCACCGGCATCAGCGACGCTGGGCAAACCGCCAGGCAGGCAAATACCCACACCGACATCGGCGGCGTCCACAGGCGGCAGCATAGCCATACCGCGGCCGCCATCGCGACGCTCTGACATGATAGCCATTGGACCGGCGGCCACGGGGGGCACTGCCCCTGGACGCGGTCGAATGTCTCCGGCTCCGGTGACGGCCATGAATCGAGCGGAAAGCATTGGCAGTCTTGAGTTCCGCACAGCCATCGGGGGAGTGGGATCGTCGCGGGGACCTTCGCCGCTGACGATCGGTATTTCGGACACCATACCGCTGGCGGTGGCATTCCATGAGATCATTCACGCCTATTTCCGGGGCAGCGACGAGTCACGATGCCAGGTGAAGGTGTCCGGTGATATGATGCTATCATTCCCGGCCGGCATTGCCGGTCTATTAGCCAATAATCCCAATCCAGCCAAGCTGGGTTTTCGCATTAAGAACGTTCAGAACTTGGAAAATATGGTGCCCAACGCGAAACTCGTCCAGATGTAAGGATATCCTTTAAACAAATTGAATTAATTAACTCCATTTCTTGCTTTTTCAAAAATCTCAAGAGATCGTCAGCAGTCGAGCAGCCTGAGCACAATGCTCGAGTTCAATATGGGAGCCTTGACAGCCCTGCTGCGAAGGCAGGCGGAGAACAATCCAACGGCATCCTACTTCAACGTGGACATTCTTAAGTATCAGGTGCGCACCAAGCCGGGGGCCAGCTCGTGTCCCTTCCAGCTGGTCAGCTACTGGAAGTGCGAGCCCAGCTACACGGCACTCAAAGTGGATTACAAGTACAATAATCACGCCATGGCCAGTGCCTCGCCTCTGCTGAATGTCACGCTCTCGGTGCCCGTCAACGGATCTGTCCGCAATGTCCAATCCAAACCGCATTCTGCATGGTGAGTAAAGAACGAGAAAAAATTCGAATTTCCCTATGGTAATTCGCATCCATTCAATATCTTTCTCAGGTTGGGTGAATCAAACCGTTTGGTATGGAATTTCACCGACATATCGCAGAATTCTCAGGACGGCGGCGTGGGTACTCTTCGGGCCCGTCTAGAGCTCAATGATGGGCCTTCCACGCCGGCGCTTCTGGCGACTCAGTTCAATTGCGAAGGCACTACGCTTTCGGGCATCGAATTCGAGCTTCAGGGCAGCGGGTATCGCCTGTCGCTGGTTAAGAGACGCTTCGTTTCCGGTATGCTTTAATGGACAATGACCAAGTTTGTCTCTGGGATTAACTCTCTTGTGTATTTGCAGGCAAATATGTGTGCGAGGGCGATGGTATACGTAGTGGAGCAACGCCCACCCCTCCGTCAGTGGGCTCAACCAGTCCGTATTCGGCAAAGTCAAATTAATCGCTCCCCCAACTCCAAAGACAGCATGTATGGGAGCGAGAACGGGAACGGAAAATGGCAATATGGCAATAGGCTCGTGAAAACCTAGAGAAATTTTTGTAACTAAGCTTAAATATGAGACAAACACACGGATACCCAAACCATATTTGATTACAGACACAGGACTAGTGGCGCCTTATGAGTTATTTCTCTCTGAGCTGTTTATTATCACCCCCACGATACCTATTTGATCAGATTTTGCTGAATTCAAATTGACAGGCTTTAACTTTTTGTCAGAAATTTGGAAACTAGATCAATTTTGATGCCACAAATCCAATTGGCACGGAAAGGAACGGGATGTGGCGGGGCTATATATTATGATGTATTTTTGTACACACACGAAATTCTGTTTTCACGCGTAATGTTGAATCTGCCGGCTGGGGGTCCGCCGAGTGCTGCGAATGCTGCGGGTCGGGCTCCGCTAAATCTGGATGTATTATTTGTTATATACATACACACACACACACACATGTATGCTAGTATATATTATTGAAATGTATTTATTATGTTTAAATGAACGATATTGTATATGTAGCTATGTAGATATCTAAAGCAAACACACCGAACGAACGTTGATTTTATGTTCATTTTTGTACACACAACAACCAAATCCAAAAATGTATTAAATGTAAGATACAAAAAAAAGAAACCTGCACTGTGTCGTCTCGCCTGGAATCTCGTTGGCTTTTGCTTTCGTCACCGGTGCGGCGGATAAGGCTGTGTTTGCCTCAGAGCAGCTCATGCAACCGGAGTTGTTGTTGCTGCCTCTGTTTTCAGCGATTGCCGTTTCTCTGCCGATCAATTAATTATCAAATTTAGGCAAAGAACATGACAAACAGGTTTCGGTCTCTTTTTCGGCGACAAACACGAAATCTACGTATAGGAAATTAGCAGTCCGTCGAAAATAGAATAAACATCGGATGCCGAAATACATGGGCGCCAACGAATCATCAGAAAGAAATCATTAAATTGTGGGTGTACATACCTACTAGTCAGAGATCGCTGGGGAGCATTAGCCTAAAATTTAATTTGTAAAATTTGTTGTAAGAAATTCAGAAAAGCACAAGGCAGCTGTCTGGTTGGTTTTTGTTTTGCTATTGAAAGGCGGTGACGTCAGGCCGCCACAAATTGATCTCAAGGTCGGAGTCGACGGACGCGTTTTCATTTCACTTGGCACACTTGACTGTGGGCTGTTGGCCACCTAAATACATTGCATTAAGCTTCCACTTTTCATAACTGGTAGCTTGTATCTGTTGGATCAGGCGGGAATAAGCAGTGGATCCAATGACTGGACTGACTGCCCATCGTGGGGTATCCGATACAGTGTTCCTCTTGGTGGCTTGACCATAGAGATCTCGACGATGTCAAACGATAAGATTGAATTACAAAACAATTGTTGCTCCGCGTTGTTCATACATATGCATATGGTTATATGGTATTATATTGTATATTGCCCGTGGGTATATACAATTAATTGTTCAACAAAAGCCAGCGACGACTCAACACATGTCTGTTGATATATGACATTAACAACAGCCCTGAAATGTAGAACGCGCAGTGTCTGTATTTTTAGTTAGATAACAAATTTTTAACAGATACTTCGCCAGTCAGCATCTTAGTAAACGAATAGTAAACTAACTTTATCTGTTTAACAACATTGCACTTTATTCGTTTATTTATATTGACTGCATTAGTAAAGCTTAAGCCTATTACGCAAATACATATATATATATATATATGTATATGTTTAGATATTACTGGTATAAATTAGGGGACTTGTGGGGGTTTTATTCAACAACTTTCTAACATTACAATTAATTCATTTTAAATTATGTGATATATATATATTAGTTTATTTCCGTTTGTCTGACAAGCGCACCTGGTAGCCGTAGGGATATATATAAATACGCACACACAACTCAAAAGTATATACACTTCTATATGGCTTTTTTTTGCTAATAAAACGTCAACTTTCGGTGATCAATTCCAATTCTCCGGTGCACAGTGGAACTGGTTGCCTCATCATAGCTTTGTTTATACCTTTGACATATAAACAAATATGAATTGGCACTTCCACTAACTGTTATCAGGCTCTCTGGGCTGGGATCCACTTGCCCCACTGTGCATTTAGTCAATTCAAGTTGATAATACACCACATGTGTGTATTTTAGCTTTGCCATAAATATTGCCGCCTTCTCGGAGTGTGTGCGTGTCTAAATAAACTACGGCTGACATCATTTTCTGTTAACATATTCGTAGTTAAGCTCATTATATCGCAAGACACAATTTCGTAAAGTGATTAGTTAGTACATCCAGGATGATGGGGGGTGCCAGCGAATTCCATTTAGCCTGCAATGGGAAGATGAAAGAAGAAAATCGTTTAGATCGAAGCAGCAGCGGCAAGGTCATAAATCCCCAATGTATAATACTATATGTACATACGTGTTCGTTTTGTTCGTTTAGCAGTTGCTTAATTGCAGATCAAATAGATCATTCAATCGGAAAAAACAATGGGAGCCCTCGAGGCTAAATACCAATTGCGGTGGGCCCCCCTTTTTTTTTTAATAATATTTATTATTTTATTTTCAGACCTCTCTCGGGTTTTATTTACAGAGTATTTTTTATTCAAGCCTCCCCCCTTATTGGGAGAGAAACACGAATAAATATAGAAAATAAACGCAAACGCGCCTGGAATTAATTTTTGAATGTTCGGTTCGGTTCGGTTTGGTTTTTCTAAAATGCGCAATTGCCTCCGCCCGCCTTTGGGGTTGTATGAATTTATTTAAACTTTTGCGCTATATACTTGGGTACGCAAAATCGATTTCTACGAACGAACGGAACGTCTGTTTATTTGCATATTTTGGCTTTATAGTTCAAGTGAAAAATTCCAAATAGATTCAAGGTGGAATAGGACTAGAAACGAACGAGTTTCTTATCAAGCGATTCCAAAATATCTTCAAAAGCTCTCTCTCTGGCATAAACAAGACATCAGGAATTTATGATTTTCGTGGGCAGATCTTTTTTTAGACCCCTCCCTTACCCTACTGACTGGATCACCTGGCCGGCTAATAGCGAAAATGCTCGTCCGTTAGGTAAGGTAATGAAAATGAAAAAGTTGCCTCTGTAGCATGGCAATGCACAGTTAAGCGCTATAGGCCTTATCGGGCGACCTCAGCACATGACCGTGGAAGGAAGTCGGGGGGAAGGGAATTAATCAAATTGAAATAAATACCAAATCGGGCTACCGAAAACATAGGTGTGGTCCTCTCGATGGAGAAGGAAGCTCCACCGAATTTGAATCTCAATCATTTATGGGCAACCAAATGACTGACTGACTCATGACAGAAACTTCCGTTGCGAAAAACGTATAGTCAGAGTCAGAAATGTTAGCCAAATGCTTCTATATGGGGGGCTCTGGCAGTATATGGAGACCGTTGAACAAACAAACAAACAAACGGGCCAGGCATTATGTAAAGTAAACAAACCAAAGACGAGCCCCAGCCAACGGAAGGGCGGCCCAAGAAACTGAAGCGTTTTTAATAGTTTTCCCATTCGGTGAGAAGAACGATGACGGATGAATTCCTGCCAGTAAGAGCAAATATAATAGAGAATTATTCTAGGTAACTACTACCTGGAATTGCTTAAAGTAAGCACTTTCATTATTAGTTCAACGGTTTACACAAAACAATTAAATAAAATTGTTTTCCAAGTGCCTTATTCATTGTAATCAAATATTAACTTATAAAGCAGGAAAAACATATACAAGTAGCAAAACTTCATTGTTAGGTAGCCCCAAAAACAAATCCTAAACTGTATAACCCAAACCTCTTAGTCCAAAAAACTGTATAATTTTTCTTTGGCTTCCTCTAATCATAATTACCAATTAATCTACAATCATGCATCAATCAAAAGATAATAAATAGCACCTTCAGAAATCGTGAATCATCAATGGAAATTTCACAGTTTCAAGTTCAGCCTATCGAGTGCCCACAGTAATTGGCAGTTTCACCTCCCAAGGCCGGTCCACACCCAAGAAATGCTCGTTTATGGCCCATCGCAAACTGCACCCCGTCATGCTCTCTCACCTGCTCGTGTGGCTCCACTCCATTGGAATCCTGCTGGCTGACCTGTAAACCCATGCCAGCGTGCCACGCCCCTTGCCTTCTTACAGGACGTAGTTCCGCAGCTTTTCGGTGGGCAGAGTTCGATTGGCGAAAGAGACAATCGCCGCCGCCGGCTGGCTTACGGTCAGGTCGCAGAACACATGGCACTGGTTGTCCGTGGAGCTGTGCGACCTCCTGGCCACAAATGCGAAGATGGTCTTCTTCTCAGAGTCACCCTCGCTGGTCCACATCCGGTTCTCGGGATCAATGGCGCAGTGTGAGATGACATCCGCCGTGTAGTGCTTCCGGAAGAACTTTTTGCGTGTGTTATCCGTGAGGGTTATACCTTGCGAGGAGACCTTGAAGTGCACCTCCGTGGGCTGCGGCATCGGGCGCTGGGCGTACATCAGCCGGATGGCCTTGCGGATAGCCTCGTTTCCGGTCAGCGACTCCGTGTCGCACGAGAAGAGCCACAGGACATTGGTGGCAGCACCGTGCGTAAGCAGTTGCTGCTGAGCCGGTGTTGTGGCCCTCACCGGAGGCACTATGTCCCGGTCGGGCAGGCGGAGCAGACAGGGCAACGCCAGCTGGCTGATGGAATGCTCAAATACCAGCGCGGACAGTGAGGTGAAGACGGGCTCATCGTCGCAGCCCTTAAGGTGCACTCCCTCCGGCGTGGGTTCGATGAGGAAGTGACGCACCAGCTCTGCTGATCCTGCCGGTGGCTGGGCCACTCGGACCACCAGGCCGTACGAATTCTTGTAGGTGGTGGAGTCGCGAACCAAAAAGGTGCCTGGCTGGGCCGAGGCCAAGAGAGCGATGGCGTCCTCGCGGGTCAGGTTGGGCTTGTACCAGAACTTGGCCGAACTCCGGGCGAACCTCACGGAATCAGCAGACACCTCCATAGGCGGCAGAGCTCCACCTCCGCGACGCGGCCCCGTCTGGTAGATGGACTCCGAGGCCAACTGGGTCGAGCCAGTTGATGATGCCGACGAGGCTGCCCCAAAAGGCGTGCGCGGTGTGACCGGAAAGGCGGGCGTTTCTGGCCTGCTGGTGGGACTAGGCGTCATCTGCACTTGGCCATTGGTATTTGGGTTGCTCACTCTCTTCGCACTAGTGGCATAGATGGGCGAACCCGGCGATGCCAGCGATGGCGATGGCAATGGAGCTAGCTGTGGCGCAGCGGCCATGGAGAGATCGCGCCGTGTGCGCGTGAGCGTCTCCAGGTGGTTCTGGCCATAAACGGCGCCCAGTTGCTCCAGTGGTTCCAACTGCTGGCGTTTGTGGGTCGCTTCCAAGCTGTTAATTGTGTGATAATTGCGTTCCATGGTCGTCCGTCGATTGACCACGCCATCTGGCACATCCTGTTCCCGTCGCACATCCTCAAAGTGAATGTTGCGTGTGGTGTACGGAGCTGGATCCTCCTGCTGCTTCACATCGTCCAGGTTCAAGTTGAACTCGAAATCGTAGTTGTACTTGCTGTTAGCCGAGGCATTCCTTTGACCAGTTCCCAGCCCGTTGCCACTGCCATTTCGGAGCACTCCGTTTCCGTAGCCATTGCTGGCAAAGTGGTGACGCTGCGGCGGAGTGGGCGGCACTCTCTCCCGCTCCCGCTCCCTTTCCCTTTCTTCCCTTTCTCTATCCCTGTACTCGTTGTACACCTTTTCCCGTCTCTCGCGAAGCTGCTGCTCGAAGGTATCTCGCAGCGGCGTCGGTGTCGTGCTGCCCGATCTGTAGTGGTATGTGTTGGCTATGGTGTTGGTGTTGGTGCTATTGGAACTACTACTGGGACTAGCGCCATTTCCGAGTGTTTTGCGCACCAGCAAAGGGCTCGTTAGACGGGCCGGAGGCTTTATCATATCGGCGGTGGCACCGCTACCACTCCCCTTCCCGTTTGCACTGTTAAAATCGAACGAATCGAGGAAACTATCCGCTCGCGTCGGTGTCGGAGTTTTGCGTAGCGGCGTCGAAGTTTTGGCTATTCCATAGCTAAATGGCAAGGAATTCTCGCGCGCGTGATAAGGTATTCCATTGCCATTGCCATTTCCATTACCAATTCCGCTTCCACTAATATTCCCATTTCCATTCGCCTGCCCATTGCCATTCACATTATAGTTTTTATAGTAATTATTGTTATTATTGGCGCCGCCGTATTGGTATTGGTATTGGTACTTGTGGTCGGCGGCGGCAGCGCTATCTTCGTACGGCGACCGCATTGTTTCGCAAAATCCAAAAGACTGATTGAGCAAAGCGAGAAGATACAACTCGCGGTAGAGTCAGTCGTCGGCGTTGGCGTTGGGGGCTCCGTGCTCGAGAGTTCGCTCTGTCTTGCAACTGGCGCTCTCTCCCGCTGCCTGTGTGGAGCGAGCTCTCGGCGTTTGTTGGCCAACAAACAACAAATCAACCTCCTCAAGTCAGCGACTGTATTGGTATTTTGGGGCACAGTGGGTACCGGGTTCACAGCAGTTCTCATTTACAGTGTTTTTTAAATAAAAATAAATTTGTTTCCCAGGCCATCGTGTCGTATACGTAATTTATGACGTATTTTTTTATATATTACGTATGAGTAATTTTTCCAAAACTTGAAAAATTTATTTACATTCAATCAATCCATAATGTTTCATGTGAGTTCTCTAAAGTTTGTATTAAATTATTACGATTTTAACATTGAAAGTGTGATTCGTTATGAATCAATTTGATAAAATTACTCATACGACTCTTACGCCATGGGAAATTGTACTGAAATGTAAGTAAATTTATAATGTTTCATCCAATGGGTTCACATCAATGCTTATTTGCAGGGATTTTCTGATAAAACAAAGTTGTATCCCAGGCCATCATGTCGTATAAGTAATTTATTACATATTTATTTAAATATTGCGTATGAGTAATTTATTTCTTAAAATGAGAAAATTGTATTAAATCGTCAATCCATTCATAATGTTTCATCTGAGTTTTCTAAATTTGGAAGATAAGTTATCACGATTTTAATATTGAAAGTAAGACTTGTTATGAACTAATTGCAGAATATTACTCATACGACTTGTACGCCTTGGGAAATTGTATTAAAATGTCAGTACATTTATAATGTTTCATATGAATTTCCTAAATTTTCCATTAAATTATAATGATTTTAACATTAAAAGTGAAATTCGTTATGAATCAATTTAAGAATATTGCTCATACTCAGACTCGTAAGCCACGGTAAGCAATTTTATATGGGTTATGAGCCAAGTTTAAATCCCGAAAGAATTCAAAACCTTAACCGACAGTAATTAAGTAAATATTTTCTTATTTTAACAAGTAATTAAGTTTGTCATTCTACTATAATAAAAAGCATATATTTCCTAATACATTTTCCTTGCGTTTCTCATAGTTGCTTAGCACTTTTCGCGACATTTCCTAATTATAAAAGTCCATTGGCATGTCCACATTGTTATTGCGAAAGCTAAGAGCAATGTCAAAAATAGAACTGACAAATTTCCATGACTATTTAATGCCACACGCCCACTGTGGCACACACACACATGGTCCAAAGGTGGTGTTGGATGCCAGGAGAGATGCCTCCAATGAGTGCCCCAAAGAGTGAGAGACTGAGAGAGACGGCGGTGATGTCATCCCCACTTATTTACGAATACACACGATCGAGGGAACGACGATCGAAGCAACCGAACTAATCAAAACAAGCTATCGAAGCCAATAGAGATTAGGGGCCTCGTGAAGTCGCATCCATGCACGTTGGACGCGAATTGCGATCAAAGAACCCGCATGCTGCACTTGCAACCAGAAGCGATCGGTGTGGAGTCCCATCGATAAGAGTCTCTCTCCCATCGGATTGACCTGCTCTCGCGGCAATCAACCCCAATTGGACCCATTTAAAGGGGTAATTCAACGATGGCACCCACTGTAGCGGCGGGCACGTTCCCCAGATTGCATTCCTTCGTTTCGCTTAGCGTTTCCATCAATTAAATTGCCTCCGATTCTCCATCTCTGAATGGGTTTCATTTGTTTTTTTTTTTTCGTTGGTGGCTCTGAAACAGAGACGATCGTCTTACCATTAAAAAGGGGGGCTTTTCTTATCAGCAAATTGCGGTCTATTTTCCCAGCAGGTTCAGGTTGCACTTTCCAATGAACTTTTGCGGCTATTACGCATACACACGCGATCGGGAAACTAATACACATTGGAAAAGATTGAAAATGTTCGAAATTTTTAGTTGAAAAAATAAATTTAATATCAGGTAAAAATAAATCAAATTATTCCATTAAAGTTTGGTGATTTTCTGAGAGAAAATTAATAGTAAATTAATTAATAATTATATTTCAAAGGGTTTATTCGGCTTTTCTTTCGGTGCATCGCATAGAGAAGAAGCTGTCGCATCTTTTTTTGATTTCTCAACATTTTCTTGTAGAAAGTGTCGTGGTGGGCCAGAGCAGCAACAACAACAGTGACAACGACAAAGCATAACTACAAAAGCTAGGGCAATATCGTTGAAACCTCAACCGCCAAGTGACGTCAGTGGAGCAACAATGGAGGAGCACAGCAACAACACAACTAAATCAATTACAAAGATTAAATTTTCGCTTAAAAAGTAAATTAAAAAAGAGGAGAAAGATGAGTGCAAAAATGCTGCGGCTGCGATGATCTTCCTCATCGTGCAGCAGCCAGCAGCAGCAGCAGCAGCAGCAGCAGCAGTTGTTGTGGGTGGCAAATAAACAAGTTGCTCTTTCTCTATGCCTCCCTCTCTGGGACCTCTCTGGCTCTCTCTCGGTGACCCGTCGCCACCTAGTGCTCTGCTCCCGCTCTCCCACACTAGCTCCATCTCTTTCGTTGGCCTTAGGTCCCCTAGTTGGCAACTCGTTTACCTTTTTTTTTTGCTTTTCGCCTTTTGCTCCGAACATCTGTTGTTGTTAACTCTTTCGCTGTTGTTGCAAATCTGTGGAAACAAAAACAAAATGCGGAATTTTGGAAATGCCAATCACAGCCATATATATAGTATGTGTGCCATATGCTGCGACAACCCGAGATTGCGGACCCATGTGGCCATCTAATGTTGGTTAAACGCTGGAAAGCCATCGCCCAAACTGTTAACGACATTTTGAGTGTGGTTTTTGGGCGTGAAAGATGCGATATGCGATTTAATTGATTCCAAACGTTCAAATCATGTGATCGTTTTGATTGCCACTCGAAAGTTGACTCAAGACTACAGGTTTCCATGTGAACCCCCAAGGGAATCCTGACTTTGTGAGATGGCATACAAATATCTTGTAAAATGTTATTTTAATTGCAATTTTAGGTTGTATTTAATAAACATGTTGGATAAATATGGGAAAATTCAATTTCGGTAATTGAATTGTTAATTTTTGAAATATTTTATATCTACAGATAGATTTTACTAAACATTTTATAATAAGGCGTTCTTTGAGCCAAGGTCCTTCCAAGCAAGCTGTAAAAAATGTAATAATCTTTATTTTAAGATTTTTTATTAGATCATTTCGTATCCACAAACCTTTTCCAAATATTAAAAAACACACAACTCCATTTTATTGACGTTCATTGAATTTTATTGAAATTTTGCGAGTTAATACAAAACCGAAAATTGAAATTATTGCAATTAACATTAAAAACGCCCGCTCACCGCTTACAATGCCACTGAAAAAACGTTTGTTTGTTGTTTAATACTATGGTTAACTGATTTTACAATTACTAGAAGAGAGTGTGTCTCGGTTCTTGTCTACAAAAATGTAAAATAATAGTCACATTTAAAATTGCATAAATTCTAGACAAGTGTAGATGTTATAGTATGTCGTACATATTGGTTTTTATTTTGTATTTTTTTTGTTTTCGGAGAAATTCTCATGCATAAAATGTTTCTGTATTTTATAATCATTCTTCTGCTTTTTTGTTTGTTTTCGTTTTTGGTTTTTCTTTACTTTGTTTTGTTGTAATAATTTGGAATTATGCATTATATGTTTTTAAATTTTTATTGCATTTTATGTAATTAAATATATATAACGTACATCACAGCAAAACTTTATAATTTTTTTTTTTTGTTTTATTTTTTTCTTATTTTTCACTTTGTTATACTATAAATATATTTTTATGATAAGCTTTTGATTTTTGTTAATTGTTTGGAAAATAATAAACCAGAAGAGAGTTGTTAGAGGAAAACTATTCAATGGAAACACCTAGTATTAGTGCTGTTAGTTCAGGATAGACGGATAATAGATATAGAACGAACTTAAGATCGTTAAATGATCGAGAAACCGGATCGAAAACAAATACGTTTGTTAAAGTTACAAAGTTAAAAAGTTACTTTCTGCTTAGCTTGGTTGATTGAATTTTTTACATATACTCGTAGGTAATTATGTCAGTGCACGTACAAAAGGTATTCAATTCATGTATATATATATAATATATTCTATATATAATTATTTGCTTTTATCATAACGTTCTGTTATTGTGACAAAAAATAAACTTTTATTTGGGTTTCATTCGTTTATCCTTCAGTTTGATGTTCCTACTAATAAAATTCTAGAAAAGCACAACACCTTTACATGGTCTTTTGGAAATACCATTATTCATTTATAGATTTAAAACAAGAAAGAACGCTATAGTCGAGGGGTCCGACTACGCGATACCCGGTACTCAATGTCCTTTGTGAAAATTAAATTGCATATCTTAAGGCGTTGGCATTAGAACTTTTCAATTCAATTTTTTGAATATTTGTAAAAAATGACTATTTAAATTCTGGTATTCAAGCAAACAATTGACGGATTGTATTGGTATGTAAAATCGAAGGACACTCTACAAGTACCGGGTATATTAAATACACACACATTTTACATATATATATACTAGGTATCAAGAGTTCGGTAATGCATAGCGTTATTAAGGATCTGAGAACATTTGGGGCTTCGGGGCCTGGGAACTGGGAACTAGGAGCCTTGGGGACTCGGGGTGGGCTGTAGTGCTGGAAACTCTCGCTATAAGCAAACGGATTGCCCCAATTAGATACGATACGGCTTGCTGCATAATACCCGAAAAGGCTAAACTAACGTTATGTACCATATGTATGTATATCGTCCACTCTTCTTCTCACAAAAAATCAATGCTATCCATAGTATAATATGCTATAAAAAGTTTGAGTTAGTTTCAATGGTTTTTGTTTTTAATACGAATGGAGGGCAGGAATCATTTCAATTTACTTGTTCATCGTGTTCATCGTCTTCTCTCTAATTCTCGTTTGGTTTAGTTCCACGTTAATTGGTTAGATAATTATTGTATGGTACTTGTACATGTATATTGGTAAAAATTGTTTGCTGTCCTTCCCCGCTGCTTCAAAGGCTAGTGCACGTAGTTCGCATATCATAAGGAAACTCTCTATATATCTGGGTGTGTATGTTAGTGTGATGATACATTATACTTGCAATATTCTCGCGCATCAGATGCGAAACATTAATTTGTAACTTTTTAGACTTCCTTCCTCACTACCCTTACTCTCTCGCTTTAATAGACAAGTCACATTGATTCAAGGAGGTTTATATATGTATGTATAAATATTTAATGCTGGTGTTTAGAGCTACAGACGTTACAGTTCGAAAGGCAAAATACTACGGAAGTAGGTGGACGCCGCCAGCTGGCTACGGTTACGACTCGATACTCTTGTGTCCTCAATTTTGCAAATTGCATTATGGTTAATTGCGCACACGTCTACTACAAATACATTAATAAGCCCACCAAATATACATATGTCTCTAAATTCTTATTACGCTTGGTTTCCCTCTTCTCTCCTCTCTAGTGAGTGTGAATGTGGTGTATGGTGTGTGTGTATATATATGCATCTATATAGTATATTTGCTGAAACGCTTATCATCCGCTCCTCTGGCTTAGTCGATTTTAAAGATTGCTTATAAGTTTCAAAGTTAGTTGCTTCCGTTTATAGTTACTAATTCTCAAATTCTCAAGTAGAAACGAACAAAAAATATATATATGTATATATGTGTATATACGATTTATGTTTCTTTTAAAGATATAACGTCTCGTCCTTTGCATTTTTTGTTGTTTGGTTTTGCTTAGTGCAAGAAGAAGAACTTCTTCAGTGGGTTCAGTTCGTACAATTAGTATAAAATGCAATGCACTATATATATGCTGGCTTGTTTGTTTGTATGTAATGTATGTCGTATTAGGATAAATATATAATAGTAAAAGAAACTAATCATAATAGTATTAATTACAATAAAGTACGAGAGGATACATGGCAAATATGTATGCAAGCCCAACTCAAAAGCAGAAAACACAAAACACAAATTCAAAAATTTCCAAATCTAAGTATACATATACATATTCCATTTTGTAGTATTTACTGTATTTAATTTTGAGTTATTCATAGGTATAGGCGTGTGTGGACAGCAACAATTCAAGATACACCATTTCCCTCCTTGGCATCGGCCTCCCAAAGACGATTAATATTCGTTTATTGGAGACTAATAATTCCTGAACTCCACAAATTATCAAGAAAGATCCTTGGGAGACCGATTCCAAGCATAAGAATACATATTTGTTCGTATATAGTTGTTTAATGGATATTTAGGATATCCACGAGAGTGAAGAAGGGGCAAAGGAAATCTATAATGGATCTTGTGCAAATCTTGGCGTATATACAGACACTTGTTACTCATTCGGCTTTAATTCACGCAAATATATATTAATATATAAGTATATCCCTAAGTCAAATTCTTGGTGGTATGCCTATATGGGTTACTCCTAGTTACTCACATACAAACTAAGGTATACGACAAGCTATTGAAGAAGCTGGCTGCTGATAGATGTGCGAGGGCGTGGCCGAGGTGCAGAACGAGTCAGGCTCTTGGCCGGGATGTTGGCGCTTATATATAGCTGAAGGGGAAGCATCGACGGTTTGGCAGTTGGATTCGTTGCGCGGTTGATGATGATGATGGGTGGCCGCAAGCTGGGCTCTTCCCAAAGACTCCTCCACCTCGTCCACTTGTCGTCCACCCGGAAAAGCCAAAGCTGCAGCTATGTGGAAATGCTATTGCGTTTCTAAGGCGCCTAGGCCGCTTGGCTCTGCTGGGGATTGGCTGTAGCTGCTGCCGCTGCTGATGCAGAGGTACCTGCCACCTCGCCGCTGCTCTCATCACTGCTCAAAACGGATTCGGCTATCGCCGTTGCCTGAGCCTGCGCCTGGGCCGCATGCTGCTGTTCGGAGCAATCAAAGTAGTCCGAGGCATTGCCACGGCAAATCGGACAGGTGCGATTCGACTAAAGGGGTTTCAGTTGGGATTTAATAATTTATTTGAATTAAATATTAATGGATACTCACGCGTAGCCATTTGTCCACACATTTGGCGTGGAATTCGTGGGAGCAGGGCAGGACTCGCAGCATCTGGCGCAACTCGAAGTCGCACATGCACACCACACACGATGATTGATCGCCTGAGGGAGTGTATATTGAGAGATATATTAGTATAAACTTGGATTAACTGTAAATATTTATACTATCTATATGCTATATCTTGATATACTGGATTGAGCTTCCGGTAGATAAAATCATTGGTTTTCTTATTGCCTACTTTTTTGGGCTTTTGCTAGCTCGCTTCTCACTCACCATTGTGCACCTCCGGATTGTATTTGTAGCTGGGCAGCTGATCAATCTCATTGCGGGTGAGTCCCCTTGGCTTCGCTTCGCCCAATCGCTCGGCCAGGCTAAGCAACGCCTCGTAGTTCTCCGTCTCGTTGGTGTCGCCAGAGCTCAGATCGTGTTGGTTGTAAGGCGACAGAGGGAACATGGCCCTAGAATATTAGATACTCATTAGTATTTCAAAGATTTGTGTGGATTTCCAAAAGAAACATACAGGAAGTTGAGCAAGAAGCCCGGATTGATGATGCCCGAGGTCGCCTGGATCTGCACAGGGGCCTGGTGGGCGGCAAGCGACTGCGGTGGCAGGACGTGACGGTGGCCGTGGTTCGCCGGCCAGAAACGCGGTATGCGTCGGTGGGGCGGGAATGTGCGTCGATCCGACGAAATGATTATCTGCTGCGGCCCGGCGGACATCTGGGCGGTTGCCTGAGCGGCGACGGCCGCTGCAGCAGCCGCAGTGGAATGTAGGTGATGCGTGGCGGCCGCTGCCGCCGCTCCGCTAAGCGGAGTGATGTGAATGCCCGGTGGCAGCTGGTGGGCATGCGGATGGGCATGGGGATGAGCGTGCGGATGGCCATGTGGACCAGTTGGTGGACCACCGCCAGGGCCGTGATGTCCATCCAAATGGTGGGCACCCGGTGGTGCGATGGGTCCCAAATTGGCCACCGCTATAGTAGCCACGTCTCGCTGATCCTGGTGCGCGCTTAACTGTGCCTGAGCCAGCATCTGCTGGGCGGCAGCCGCAGCGGCGGCCATCTGTGCCTGCGACGGAACTGGTGTCACTTGCAGCGGCGGTGGAGCCGCCAGTCCTGGTGGCGGAGCAGCGGCGAAGGGTTGCGTGTAGACGCCATGCAGGTGACAGGGCGCTAGACGGGCCTGCGCCGGTATCGGGTACGTGCAGAAGGAGGCCCAGAAGGGCTCCGAAGGACGCAGCTGCAAGCTGACGGGCACCTGATTGAGGTTGAGGTCGACCATCAGCGAGGTGGGCTGCGGCGGCGCCGGTGGATAGCCCACGCCCACTGTCTGTTGGTGAGTTGGCGGCGGCTGTGGCGCTGTTGGCACCTGTTGTAAAATTGGGCCCACCGTGCTGCTGGTGGGTGCTCCTCCGACGCCTCCTCCGCTGCCGCCCAAATCCCAAGACGAGCGCTGAGCATGTGGCGGCGGCACTTGTTGATGCTGCGGACCATAGTGTGTCTGCTGCTGCTGCTGGTGATGGTGCATCGGATGATAGTTTGACAGTGGCTGCTGCTGTTGCGCATGCTGATGCGCCGGCGGACCGTATTGCTGCTGCGTGGAGGTAGCTACATCGCGCAATCGCGGACGACGAAGGGGTGGACTGCCCTGCTGCATCTGGATATGATGAAAATAATTCTATTTTAGCAATTTCTTAAAAAAAATATCAAGTAATTAAATCTGAGGGATTTATCAGGAAGCGGAAATGAAACTAAACAAGTTGCATTTTTGCTGTTATCGATTTCGGATTAGAGTAGCCAGCTTCCATTATTTTTCTCTCACGAAAAGTTTAAATATCAATTATTTTGGCAACTCACCTGAGTCATAAGACATCGGTGCTGGGGCTGCGGGCCGTTCTGGGGCCTGCCAGAGATGCGGCGGCGCTTGCGCGACGGACTGTCCGAGTTGAGGCCACCGTTGGGACCGTTGTTAAGGGACAGCGAGGAGCCCGACAATCCCGATCCCGATGGAAGTTCTCCCATCAGCCCGGGGCCACCGGAGGATGTAGAGGCACCACCATTGTTGTTATTATAGCCCATGTGTTGGTAATGGGATCCGTTGCGTCCGTAGCCACCGCTGCCTCCTCCATTTCGCATGAAGTTATACGAGCCATCAGTTCGATCCCGGTGGTCTGGTCCGCCCTGATCCGAGTTTCCAAAGTGCTGGAGGGGAGCCAAAGGTATTTAAGTAATGCTATTGACAAACCTAATTTCCATAAACTTACATTATTCAAATTCCTGTCGTTGTAGTTGCGCTGGTGGTGTCCAGAGTTGTTGTGACCATTCATGGACGCGGAGGCATTGTTTAGGTGATTGTCGGACATGTGTCGGCGTCCGTTATGGCCATGTCCGTTGCCATTGCCGGGGTAATCCCGCGACAGAGCTGGACAAACACCACCGCCTCGCCGATAGTTCATGTAGTCCGGTGGTCCTCCTCCGTTGGCATTACCATTGTTACCGATCCCATTCCGGTTGTTATTGTTGTAGCCACCGCGCTGCTGCTGCTGCTGTTGCTGCTGCTGGTGGCCATTGTGGCCAAGATTGGCGGAGTTCCCTGGTCCCTGCTGTCCCTGGCTGTGGCTATTGATGGGTGCGGATGCGTTATTAATTTGTTGTGGTTGTTGTTGGGGCATCATCGACGACGACGTAGACGCAAACGAAGACCCATGAGGAATTATATCGGTACAAGAATTTACATTCACAACATCAGTAGGATTACTATTTGTTGTTGGATTGGTTGGATTGAGATTTGTTGCTTGGTTGTTGGCTGAATTTGAATTCGTTCGTGTTAGCGGGAGGGATTGGCGATTAGTCTGTTGTTGTTGTTGTGGTTGTGGGTTATGCAATGGATGGTACTGGTGTGGCGGATGAAACTGGCGCCGGGATGCGGATGCGGATGAATGGTTCTGACTACTATGTGGCGCCAGATGGAAATGGCCGCCCTGATCCCCTGGACTGGGATGGGAATGTGAGTGGGGATGGGGATGGGGATGGGGCAAAGGATTCGGAGTGGGACTGAAGGTTACTAGGGAGTGGGAGTGGGCAAGGGGCGTGGCAGGTGCTAGCGTGAGGCACAAGCGGGCGGGATTCAGTCTCACCAGGGAAACGGACATGGAACCATAGGTGTGGGTCTGTGGACACATCTCGTAGTAGCTGGGGTATGAGCTCTGGCCGTGATTCGGCGGGGAAACACTACTAATATAAGGCTGATGCTGCGAAGGACGCTGCTGCTGGCTATTTGGAGGATGGCTGCTATTCGAATGAACACTGCTGTGTGGTGGTGGTGGTGGTGGGTGGTGCATTGGCGGGGGATGTGGGTGTTGGGGGGAATGGGGATGATTAGTGTGATTGTGGCTCTGAGGGTGACCATTGTTGTTGCTGTTGTTGTGATGATGATGCGCTTTGCTATTATTGTTATAAATACAAGTTCCGCTAGAATTACTTGTTTGTACATCGCTGGATTTTCGATTTTGAGGTTTGCAGTTGCAGTTTGTTTTAGATAATATGTAATACATATATACGTATATATAGAGAGTATATAATATTCGGTTGTACGAGATACAGTTGAAAATTGTTCAATCAAATCAATGCAGTAGCAGTGTGTGGTAGTATTAAACACAACCCATATATAGTTATTTTTGTATGCAATACATGTACAGGTAGTAGGTAGTAGTAGTAGTAGTAGTGGTGTATATATGCAGAGTGGTAGCCACACACACATAATATACGTTATTTATATAGTTTTTTTATTATTATTATTTTGCAGTAGTTTTCGGTTTTTTTTTTATGAAGAAGAAAGAAAAACGAAAAAGATAAAAATAATATTTATGTAAATGGCAAAATGCAATAATTAGATATTAGTTTAATATAGATATAGGTATATAATATCGATATGTACACACATTTAGTATAAAACAAATACGTACGTACTAATTTGTTTCACATCGTTAGCAGATTTTTCTATTTTCCTTTTTTTTTTTTGATTTTTATATCTGCTTTTTTTGGCTTTAAATGCATTTTAGATGGAATTTGGTTAGTTTGCTATTTTATTTATTTATTTGTGGCTCGCTTTGATTTTATGCACACTACGCTTACGCTTAAAAATTGATATCAAAATCGAATAGGAACGTAAACGGAAACGGAAACGAAAAGTACACAATGCCAATCGCACACTGTTCTTCAGACTATTCAAATTTAACGTAACGTAACGTTATCACTAGCACTAACACGAGAGAAATTACATTGGATACGTATATATTTAAGAGAAAGATAGAGAGAGAGAGAGAGTGCTGGTCATGCTCCAAAACTATACAAAAGAGAACATAAACCGAAAACGTAAATAAATTGGTACAAAAACAACTCGTACGTATATAAGTTACGATAAGCTTGAGCTTTTCTTCAGCCTGTGTGGAAAAGCTTTTACGATATACTTTTAGATTCTTGTTTTTTTATTTAGCGGGGTGAGAACGGAAACGGAAACGAACGGATAGGAGATCCCAAAGGATCGTGATCGAGCTGGGCACACACTATGTATATCTTAGAACTTAGGCCTATTTACTTATCATATGTACACACACACAGCAAGAGAGTGGGGGGAGAGGGGCGTGTCTAAGCGCCGAACTTCTAAACGCAATCGTAATGTAACGTAACGTAAGCCGGTGTCAGCGCAACGTAGTAGTATGCAACTCTTACGGACTAGATGCAAAAGCTGCGATTGCAACTGACTAGAAATCAAAGAACAATTATAGAAGACGACAAATTATAGAGGAATATAAGAAGTATACATATGTACTTGATAAACGGAGTGTGACAAAGACCATACAATGCTGCTCTTGTTCTTATTATTATTATTATTGAAATTGTTATAATTGTTATTGTGGCTGGCTTAAAGATACAAACACACACTCACGCACAAACAGTAATCGGCATTAGAAGATAGAAAGAAAATAGAGATAGATTTGGGAGAGTAAATCATATGGGGAACGAAAGAGAAGGAATGCTCGAGCTATGTAAACATTTGATTTGTCATCTATTTGGTTTTTTTTTTTGTTTGGTAATTTGTCGGTTTTGCATTGTTTAAGATAATAATTATTATTAGAATTTTTTGTATTTGGTTGGTTTTGGTTTTTGGAATTTCTATGAGGTACATTTTGATTAAACATTCTAAGCCGCAGTGTGCAAAATGCAAATAAATAAGTAAAACATTAAGCTGAGTTTGTTGATTATTTGCAAAACTCGACTCGGTTTTTGGGCCTCCGACCTACGCAAAGTTAAGCAGAATACATCAATCAATCATCAATTGTCGTCAATATACTTAGCTATCAATCAAGAAACTCAACTAAAATGCATCATTCATAAAATGTCGAAATCGAAAGAAAATTACAACTAGTTACGGTACGGTTTGGATAAAGAGGAAATTTTGTAACTAAATTCATACTTGGCTTGCACTTTTCACGGTTGCATTTCACATATGTATTTATCATTATCGCATTTATATGTCTGTTTTTGGTTTTTCAGGTTTTTGGTTTTTAATTTAACGAATAGCGTAAAACGTGAAGCGACACTATGCGCAAAAACGAAAGAAAGTTAACGAAAGTAAAAAATATAATCAAACTATAATTTCAAATATTGTGGGTGGCGGCGGGATTGGGCTTTTATAACGTCGGATATGTATTGAACCTATCTGGTGTAGATTACTTAATGGTGGTTGTATCTGTACAATCCTAACTGACTAAATCTTGGGGATCCCGCGAGATAGTATCTAAATTGTTATTGGTTACCCTAAAATAGTTAAAATTGGGTATTGAATCTTAATATCCAAAACTTTAAATCATTTTATTAATTCTTGAATATATTATTTTTTCTCTCCTTCAGCACCAATGCTTTCTTTGTAGCAAAGAAAACGATTTAAACGAGGTTTAAAGTTTAAATTATTGTTAGCAAATTATGTTTAGTGGAAAATCTCTGACAATGTATCTCATATTCTGCTTGTATCTGTATCTTTTTTCAAGGAGATTATTGAAAAAGTAATCGAGTTTTATAAGAAGAATTTGATTAATTTATTAATTAGAAAATATGCTGCTGCAACTATGTATATTTTTTTATTTCCCTCTTCTACGTCTGCTCTTGGAAAAACCCTTCTTTCGATGATGCATGAAAAGCACTTACCCGCCCGATTTAATTATTTAACTGCTCACAATTGTTGTTGGGGGCTGGCTTTTCCGCCGGAGACTCCTTTGCCGCGCTGCATTTTCATTGACCAATCAATTATAGCCACTTAAGTCAACCGGCTGGCTGATTCCTGCTCTTAACAATCTAAAAGCTTACAAAGGAACTACGAGTAATTGCCAACTACCAACGCGGGATATATGTAGTCGGTGGGTGGGGAGGGAGGTAGATAAGCCCCTGGGGGGTGTTGTTGATGAGCCAGACAGAGAGATAGAAATAGAGTGGGACGGGAGGGAGAGAGAGAGAGATAGCATGCTGGTAAGTACTTAAGTCCTTTAGGCGCGCTTTACTCAAAATCAAGAAGAAGCGTTCGGGACAAAGAAACGACTACAAAACTCAAGAGAAATTGCTACTTAATAAGTTTGGTTCGCCATTTTCAAGTGCTTTTCATGCATTTTCTTAGGGAACGGAACTGCTTTGAAACATGGAACGTTCTTTATAAGATTTTACAACGGAAATGAATAGTTTCTGATTCGGTTAATACGGTTTATTCTACGGAACTTGACACTGCTCCATTGTTTATTACCAATAAAAGCGGTTAAAAATGTACATACGATGAACATTAAGTAAATCATAAGCTCTGTTCTTGCTGGGCAGTGTACTATGTAGTATGTCGTGTGTGTGTATAGTTTGTAAAATGTAATGTGAAGGCATAGATACAATGGTAATTAATAGTTTGTGTGTGGATGGATGTTAACGGATGGTTAGAGGTGTATGTGCCAATCTCGACGAGGAACAGAACACAAAAGATACAGTACGCAAAAAAGAGAACGCAAGAGAGTTACAAATGATCGAGGTATTTATATATTCGTTATGCGATGCAAGCTTTTTTTTAGTGCTTCGAAAATTCAACGGTTAGGACCAATTTCAAATGTTTTTTTGGTTTTTTGTTTTTGTTTTTGGTTGCACTACGACACGCGACATTAATTACAAAATTCTCCCTTTAGCCTAAAAGCGATTTTCGATTTTTCAGTTCAGGTGTGGTTTTTTTTTTTTGGTTTGGTTACGAAGTAATCGATAGATAGTAAATAGAAAGTAGATAAACTGTTCTAGTTGTGGCGGGGAGTTACAAGGATATGTCTTGTTAGTCATGGATGGAGAGGGGATCGGGTGGGATTAGGGAACCAAGGGATCTCGGAAGCGGTTCGGATTCTAGAGTCCTGCTAAAGTTATGTTGGAATCACTTATCGGGAAATTATCGATTTTAGATCAATTTTTTTTAAGACAGCGCTGAACTCTATGCTATACAAATTATTCAAAATAGAAGCTTCAAATTTGAAGCTTGTGAATTTACTGATCTCAAATGTCTTTTTATACATATAGTTTAATAATTTATAATTTAATAATTTTAAAAGGACTTTGGTGTTTAATAAATTTCACTCAATGCAGGACTCTAGTTGGGATTGGGAATGGGGTTCGTTTCAAATTCGCTTTTTTTTAGGTAGGTTGTCACTTAAAACTAACATAAAACTCGATCGCTGAAGATCGCTGCTAAACGCAAGCGGCTCTCGGCTCTTACCAATTTGAATTTCTGCCATCGATAGCATCTTTGTTATTGGCATTGTTGTTGTTGTTGTTGCCACTGTTGTTGTTGTTGTTGTTGTTGTTGTTCAAATTGACATTGCACCAAGGACTGTGGCCGGGTAAAAGGCTATTGTTGTTGTTGTTGGAGCGCTGTTGCTGTTGTTGCTGCTGCTGCGCCTGTTGCTGCTGGGCATGCGGATGTGGGTGCGGATGCGGGGAGTAGAGCATGCGACCGCCTAATCCTCCGCCTCCACCGCCGCCATTACCCCCACGATGCGAGCGGACCGATGAGGAATTGCGGGAAAAGGGTCGGCGATTGCTGCCCCCATGATTGTTGCTCTGGTTGTTGTTGTTGTTGTTGTTGCTGCTGCTGCTGCTGGCATTGGAGTTGAGCATGCTGCTGCAGTTGCTGCTGCTGCTGCCGTTGTCGCAGTGATTGCTATTGTTGCTTCTACTGTCGTTACTGATGTCTTTCCTATTCGAAGTGTTTTCTTTTGACTTTTCTTTTATTTACGCAGCTGTAGGGGCGGTAGAGGAAACGAGAAGGAAACGAAACGATTTTCTTATAAGTGGCCGCTTGTACACTTAACTATTGCTGGCCCCGTTCCGTTTGCAATCAGTAGAAATTTAGCATTTAAATCCAAATCGATCAAAGTTCATATTCTTTTTTTGGTGGATACTTTTATATCTTGCGGCTAGGTTCGGATTCGCCGGCATTCGCAAATGCTTAAAGAGTGTTAATAATTTTCCTAATTTTCGTGTAAATTATGTATTTGCGTAAAAAATACTAATAAAAGTTCAAGTTTGAAGTTTAAACCAAATCTATATTGTGGCCCCAGGACTAGGATAAATGTATAAATTATAAAAATAAATCTATTAGTCATTCAATCAAATCTATTTTGAAATAATTCCTTTCTCTGCATTTTTGTGAAATTTTTTTTTTAGTAAATATGAGTTTCCACTAAAATTTAAAAATATTTAAACAAACTCGATCGATTCAGATTCCCATCATTTCAGCTCAAACTTCAAAACGGAAAAGGGTATGTGTGTATGGTCTTGTTTTATTTTTAAAATGAGTTTTGAGTTTTGTTGTTTTCGATTACATATTTGTGTTTGTTTATGTTTTTTTTTTAGGAAGTATTCTAAGCCGGACCCGCACTCCAGAACAGAAAGCAAACAACCAACAAGCCAACATGCTCAATAACAAAACATTTATGGTTTCTCTAGTAGGCAAAATACTTACTTAGGCAAGGATAATAAAATATTTATATATATATGGTGTGTGTTTGTGTGTTTATATATTGAGATTGGGTGTGTTTATGTGTGGATATATATATGTAGATATTTATTGTAATATCATAATAAATAAAACAGCAACAATTTTCAGTTTATTTTAACAGTGTAGCTTTAATAGGTTGTCAATTAATTATATGGAACTGAGATGAGATACGTGCGTGGTTAGTTCTTCAACTATTGTACGATATTTATGTATATAAATTCATGTTCGGGGGGTATATGTGTAAAGCTGCCGATACAGATACGGATATATACGATATACGACGATATTGATATATATATAAAGAGTTAACAGTTAAGGGAAATATTATATTGTATGTATGTGTATATGTGAGCTAAACTCCGCCGACTCCTTCCGCAGCAAATGAGTGGCAAGGACAAATTTTACACTTCCAGCGATTTTCCACTTTTCGAGTTGTGTTAAACAAGATAACCCATCGTTAAGCTCCCCTCTCGCATATATACATACATATGTATCTATATCTAAAATGTGTGTGTTTTTTTTTCGTTTTACATGAGTGTGTGAACAAAAACAATATTAGTGGTACGGTTTCGGTTTTGGGGGGTATCAGGTATCTTGGGTTCTGGGGTATAAATGGTATGAGGGGGGCGGGATGACTGATTACAAAACTTATCACTTATCGCCCGGCGGGCAGTTAGTACAATCGAAGGATTCCAGATCAAGAGAGCGACAGATAAAGAGGTTACACTTAACGTACATGTGTTGTGTGTATATGTTGTTGTTGTTGTTGTTGTTGTGGGTGTGTGCTCTATAAGTAGGTAATATAAATAGTACTAGGCGTAAAGTAGAAAACGAACATGTGCAAAGTAAAAACAAACAGTGTGACAAAGTCGTGTTGTCGTATATAGAGTATATAGTATATAGCATAAATGGATGGGTTAGATCGTATTTTGGAACCATTAAGAGAACATAGGACAAATACAAATAATTACAAGGTACTTGGTACTCTTTTTCTTCTTGTTTTCTTTCAGTCTTCTATGGTATTTTTAACAGGTATATGTATATTAAAAAAAAAAAACACAAAAACAAAGCTTACAAACTAAAGCCGTTCGGTTGCCAGTTGCGGTAGACAGTTGATTGATTGGTTGGCTGATTGAGGTTGGTTGATAGGTTGGTTGGTTGATTGGACTTGTAGGCAGTTCGAGGATTATTCTTTTAAAAGTTGAGCTGAGCTTGAGTTGAGCTGAGGTTGAGGTTTGTGCAGTTGCAGTTGCAGTTGCATTTGCGCTTGCTTTGGTAGTTGGTCAGTGAGTTTGAGATACAGATACAGATACAAGTGTCAACGGCAACGGCAAATGGCAGGATGGCGGTCTTATGTGGTACATACGGGCATGTATTTAGTATACATTTTGATCGGTTTAGTTGCTTTTCGGTATCAGTATCAGTATCAGTATCAGTATGTTGTTGTTCTTTATTTATTTTACATGTGGCTATATACGAGAGTCAATATAGGGGGAAACACTTGATGATCGGTATTCGGTTTGAGAGACGTGTGTGTTAAAGAAGCGGAGGAGCACGTCTGGCCACGGCCGTTAACAATGCAAATTTACCACCAAAACCAGCAATAAAATATTGTATGTATGCTAAAACAAAGAAAATAAAAGTAAAAGAAAACATTGCTATTACATTCAGTTGAGAACTAATTACTTGGATCGGTTTAGTTTGGTTAGCAGTAAATGTATGTATATAGTATTGTGGATATCAAATATTTAAGTAAATACCTAATTGATTCATATTATTTATAAAAGCCTGGTTTTAATTGCGGCCAATGGGTATTAATTAATGCCAATGTAATGCAAATTAGACGTAAAAATATGCAGGCAGATACAATATACAAATGCTTGACTATATATCATATAACGATAATGGTTGTAATTGTGGTTCCATCATAATAATACAGTTGCAGTTAAAATAATGGTGCAGTGTTTTTTGGGGCTGTATGATATGTAGTCTCTTCCCAAAGGTGTTGGTCGAAGTGGAGCAAAGAATCTTCTAAGAATAATGTTTCATTTACTTATTAAAATACAGAAAAAAGAAAGAAAATACTGTATTTATATGAAAATAAACAAACCTCAATAAATGTAGATTTAAAACGAATATATAAATATTATACAAGATAAGCTAAAGCGGATAATTGTTAGTGATTTTCAGCAATTCATTTGGTTCGAAAAAAAGAAATATTTAAAGGCAATCAAAATATTAAGTAAATAAATTTCGAAAAATTAATGTTTAATCAAATTCTTTAAACGAAACTGAACTTTAATCGTTGCTGCCACACAAAGGGCTAACTATTTTACGTTTATCAGTGCATGAACGCCCCTAAGTGATTAAGATATTTGTAATAAACATTATTAGTTTACAGATAAGATAAGCTTGCTAAACATAGATAAAACGCTAAATGGGCTCTACTGACGGGATGGAGTATCACAGAAAAATAAAGCAACAAAAAGAGCTCCCCTTCAACGCAACCCAGAAACGGACTACATTTCGGCCATTAAGCGCTATTATTTCCACCACAACTGTGTCTGTGTAGTATGCGTATGCCCAAGGAAGTGGAACTCCTCTAAAAAAAAAAGAGTTTCTGCGTGCGAATCGGTTCGAGTGGAGCGGCGGCTATTCATACTTGGGCAGGGTCGGCCACTGAGTTGGGGTCGCTCAACACGGTGGCCGCCCTCGCCCTCTCGAAATTAAAACAATAAATTATAAAAAATAAACGCATATATACACACATACACACAGAGGCAGGGCAGGCATCAAAATATACGCTTTTCCCATGGAGTCCGGACCCCCAAGCAACGCACAACGCACACAATCCAAGATTGACGGACGGAAGTGGAGAGAGAGCACAGAGAGGGCACTGAGCGGCATTGAGAGTGCGAGAGAGGACCCACCTAGCCATGTCTGGCCGTGTACGTGTACGTGTATGTGACTCTGTGTTGCAAGTGCCCCTCTTGTTGTTGCTATTGCGTAGTCATGGCAGTCAACTTTATCGACGATTGCTCTTTTTCTCGTTTCGTTTTCGTTACACACACTGATTATATGAATATGTGAATATGTATACTATGAAACGCTTGTTGGCTGGCTGGTTTTTGGCAATTACGCTGGCGTTTCAAAACACAATGATTTGGCTAAATGGTGACAGCAGTGACCAGTGCCTTTCTGGTATACACAGGCCAATTTGCATAGGCTGCGAGGATAAATGCACTTCACAAACACACCACACACGAACGCATTTCGGAATTAGGAGTCGGACCCATTGGGGCGGAGGGGCGTTTGCGTTTAATAAATTCAAAATGAAACGGATAAATAATATTACACACCAGTCGCAAGAGAAACGAATGGCAGTCGAGCTCCCGACTCAACGGACAAAGACGCTGTGTGGTAAAATGTACCCAGGCGCTCCTCTCTCTTTTTCACTGCGAGTGTAGATATGGAAAATCGAAACTCTGTGGCTGCTCTCCACTGTCGCCGTCCCGCTCTCCCCCGCACGTACAAAATCAACACAAGTTCACACATACATACATACAGACGTGAACTCACAATGACCAACCACTTCGTCACCAGCAGATAAAAAGTGCTGGCCTTAAAATATTGCGTTTTATGTAATTCCACTAGATACATACGTTACGGAAACAAGCACAATTCATATTTCACGGTGGCGCAAATAATGATAATCTTTATTGAATACAAATTGCACTTGGTTGTATGGGTGTATCTGTATCTTTTTATGGGAGTTTACCTCTTGGATTTTCGACCTGACAGCTATGTGCGCGTTGGATAGAGATACAAAGATGTCGATGTCAGTATCGATATTTGAAAATAGAAGATACATCGATAGAAAATCTGCAACAACAGTATTTTTTGTCATGGAGAACATTATTCTTGCTTGGAAACTTTTTGTACATTTCTTGATATTAAAACAACTAAACTGGCGAAGTTAGGGCAAAAGCTGGCAAGCAGGTCAACATCTTGAATCTAGAAAATGGTTCACGAATATCGATTCTTTGAAAACAGGAGTCGATAGATTTGTCTCTGTTTGGGGTGTTTTAATGCTCAAGCTGCGGTCTCACTAATCTCCACCGAAAACGCTAAAACTCTGCCTGAAAATAAGGGTTTTATTTATTAAAACCATATAGCAAACTACTCGTAGGGTGTGCTGGCCCATTCAACTGCTCGCGAACGGAATCTGCAATTAGAAAATGTAAGAAATAATACGTATTTTACCCCCCAGTTGACTGAAACATTTTCACTTTTTTGGCCGCTTTTAGGGCGCGTGCCCAGAGTCCCGCCGGTGAGGGTGAGAAGGAAAAGGACAACAAGGATAAGGACACCAAAGAGAAGGACGGCAAGGCAGCAGCCAGCAGCTCCTCGCGCAGGGAACGTGAGCGAAAACGCCGCGGCTCGGCTTCCTCCAGCAGCGACTCCAGAAGCAGGTAAAATTTGCCGGCATACAAACACCTACATACATACGCGCGTATGTGTGGTTAGTGACAAACTCCAAATATGGTGCCTTTGCCGAAAAATGGATTCAAACTTTAGAAATTTCCTTACAACACTGCAATTTTCAGCTCTTCGGACAGCAGCTCATCGCGCAGCAGCTCTGGCTCAGACTCACGCTCTAGTTCGAGCAGCTCCAGTGACTCGTCAAGCTCCTCGTCGTCTTCGTCGAGCGACTCTGATCGTAGCGAGAAAAATAGGCGTCGCGGCGCCGGCGGTGGAGGCAAAGACAAGGAAAAAGAGAAACCCGCACCACGATCCCGTTCCCGCTCACGCACCCGATCGCCCCGGCGCGCATCGAAGTCCCCTAGGCCGGGAAGCAAGGCGCGAAAGGAACCGGAGAGGGATCGCGAGCGACGCAGTCGTTCCCGGGATCGTAATCGCCGTGGTGTCTCCAACGAAAGGCCCGTTGCCGAGAATAATAATGTAAAGCGCGAGCGCTCTCGCTCAGGAAGTCGTTCGCGATCGCCGCGGCGCCGTGGACGTGGCTCCGTTGACAGGACGCCGCCACCGAAGCGACGGGAACGCTCTCGCTCAAGAACCCGGACTCGTTCGCCCACACCCAAGCCGGTGCGCATCCATATCGGACGTCTGACGCGCAACGTGACCAAGGACCATGTGTTCGAGATCTTCAGCAGCTTTGGGGATGTGAAGAATATTGATTTTCCTACGGAACGTAATCATCCGAATTTTGGGCGTGGAATGGCGTACATTGAGTACGCCACCGCCGAGGATTGCGAGTCGGCCATGAAGCACATGGACGGTGGCCAAATCGATGGCCAGGAGATTACGGTGTCGCCGGTCATCATACCCAAGCAGCGACCACCCATGCGCCGCCCTTCACCCCCTATGCGCCGTCCGCAGAACAACCGCTGGCGCTCCCCGCCCCAGTTCAATCGGTTTAACAATCGCGGCGGAGGAGGCGGTGGCGGCGGACGTCGTCAATCACCCATGCGCGGACGGCGGTCTCCGCGTCGTCGCTCCCGATCCCCCATCCGTCGTCGACGTCGCAGCAACAGCAGCGACAGTTCCCGCTAAAGGACACGGCATGATGCCTAGATCGTACAATGGACACATGATGCGTGCTGAATGTCAAACACGAAACTGATTGCACTTTTCTTTATATTTTAATCCAAACAATAAACGTGAGCAAGCGCCACATCTATATTGAGAAAGTTTAGTGAATAAAGCTGCACTCGGAATCAGCGAGGGGACAGCCCAGCGGGTGATGGAGCTTAAAGAAGCAGCTACGCTTTTTGGTGGTCAAACTGGTTGGCAGGACGAGTGTAGGCTTTGGTCTTCGTATTCCTATGAGATCTCCCCCGCAGAACTCAAAGACTTCGTGCTTATTCCTCAGCAAGGTCTTGATGCCACCGCATTCGGACTTAATGCCGCTCAACTCTTCCTTGCTCAGAGTCTGGGCAATCTGCCGCATTGGCAGCTTTCCCAGCCATTTATCTTCGTCGGCGTTGAGCAGTAAATTGAAGATCTTCAAAACCAGTCCATCAATGATTGATCTGTCCACCTGCGTGCAGTTTCGCACACTCTCCTCTTTCTCGCGCAGCTTTATTTCGGACTCTCCCGTTTTGTACTTTCGCAACTCCTCCTGCACGAAGTATTCGAAGTCTCTGGAATCCTTTGTAGTACTTCCCTTGATTCCGATCAGGGCTAAACGCTTGGTGCTGGGTATTTTCAAGCGGTCTTGAAGGATGTCAAAGCCGCATTCCTTGGTTACTTGGGTCACATAATGGAAAAAGTCCTGGTAGGCACTTATTCTAGTGTTCCGCCGCCTGAACTTGGCGCCAGATAGCTCGTATGGGCAGCAAGGTAACAGAAAGAAATTTGCCTTTAGGCGCGATGCCAAAACAGGAAGCCATGGGGAAAGCTCATCCGAATGATTGCCGATCAACCAATCCACATCAGGAAAGTCCAAAGAGGAACTGTTCGGCTCCACTGCCTGCTCGACAAGGCTCTGTTTGGTGTCCTCAGGGTAAAGAGACCAAATCTTCCGCTTTCTAATATCGTAGCCATAGCCCTTGTAGCCCTCGGCATTGAGCACATGCACCAAGAGACCGTTGCCACAGCCCAGGTCCGCGAAAGCTTTGGGTTCTGTTTGGGTTTGGCTCCAGAGGACAATAAGATACGCGGCGATGGCCAAGTCCTCGTAGATGAACTTCAGCGGATCAGTGGACTCCTGAGCGGTCTGCCAGTACTCTAAGAGGCGCTGGGAATGCTTTTGTTTCAGCTCCTTGTACAGATCATTGTACTTTTCCACATCTACCAAGCTTAAGGACTTCTGCCTAGCTTCGTCGGGCTTGGACTGAGACCAGCTCAGAAGCTTTGGCCTTAGAACATACTCCAGCCAATTGGGATTTTGTTTGGCGTCCAGTTTAAGCTGTCCCTCAAGTAGCCGCACCGAGAAGTCATCAACAGCATCGCTGGCAAACTGGCACTGGTAGCTACGTTCCACAAAGTCTGAAAACGAAAGTTGGCTTAGTTCTTTCTATGGATTAGGTAACTACTCCCATTCTCACCCACAGTCCCAGTGGCCAGGATGTTATCCGCCAGTTTCTTGGGCAGCAATTTGAATCCTATCTTGAATCCCTGGCACGTGCGTTGGTCTGGCTTCTCCCTCAGGGATTTCGTTAGTTCCTCCTCGCTGGACTCATGCAGTTGACCATCCTGCTGCTTCTCCACTTGCGTTACCACCACTTCGAATATCTTCTTATTCAAGGCATGATAGTTTTTGACCAGTATTCCTATCGCCTGCCAAAATTGCGCTTCTTCTACCGCCGATGACATGGTGCCCATAAGATAAGGTGGCCTCGAGACTTTAATATCAAGTATACGCTGTTTATCGATATTATAATGGCGGAAAATTGAAATCAAATCAAATAATTCATGTGATTTCCATGCTGATCAAGAATATATTTTCTCTAAGGGCTCCGAGATGCTTCCTTAACAGCACTGCAAACTTCTGTTTATAATTAAAATAACCTGCAAGGGTTTTCCATTACCAGCGATCTTGATGACAAAAAATCCGAGATATCGATTTGTTTGATCATATCGAGGGTACTCTATCTATTGCGTAATCAGCTGGGCCAACACGCAGCTGAATCTGAATCTGAGGATTTTACCTGTTGCATTTAATAGCTTATAGATACAAATTACAGAATGTCATTCCTGCGGAAGTCGGTGCAATTGTTGGGAGCCGTGGGCAGGCACCAGCAGCCCCTCAAAGCGGTATGTGATTGGAGATATTTCAACCCGACTAGTGATTAGTTTTGTTTTGATCTTCGTTCGTACAGATTCGAGGTGCAATCTCAGCAGCAGCACCACGGGCCTACAGCTCGGATGCGTCGACCGAGTATGCCAACTTCCCCGGCGCCAAGGCTCCATTCATCAGCAAGCTAAAGTTCAATATGCCAGAGGATTATGCACCAATTCCCATTTACCGCGTAATGGATCGGGATGGCTTCATAGCCGATGAGAGCCAGGATCCGCAGCTGGGCCGCGAGGTGGTGGAGAAAATGTTCCGCGACATGGTGCTACTGAACACTATGGACAAGATTCTGTACGAATCGCAACGACAGGGCAGGATCTCCTTCTACATGACCAATTTCGGCGAGGAGGCGTCGCACATTGGCAGTGCTGCCGCCCTGGAGATGCGTGATCTAATCTACGCTCAGTATCGCGAGGCAGGTGTCCTGGTATGGCGTGGCTTCCGCATCGATCAGTTTATTGACCAGTGCTTCGGCAACCAGGATGATTTGGGCCGCGGCAAACAGATGCCAGTGCACTACGGTTCCAGGGAACTAAACTTTGTCACCATCTCCAGTCCGTTGTGTAAGTCTACTTTGCTCAGTTATCAGATATTTGTTTTAATATCCGGTGACATTGCGCAGCCACCCAGATGCCACAGGCCGTAGGCGCCGCTTATGCCATGAAACTGCGCCCGAACAACGATGCCTGCGTTGTCTGTTACTTCGGCGAGGGAGCTGCTTCGGAAGGAGATGCCCATGCTGCCTTCAACTTCTCAGCCACCCTTGGATGTCCAGTGATCCTCTTCTGGTGAGTATGGCTTATTCATAAGTGAGAAGGATGGTTCGATTGGGTGATCTGGGAAAGGAGTTACAAGCTAACTAAATTGAAACGAAGTCAATATATAAATCTATATTGATTTATTACTAAATACGCTCTAAAAATCTTTATATATACCTTTCGTTTTAATTTTTTAATTTGCAATTTGAATAATATTAAATTTTTAACCTGATATGCATTATTTTTCGATATTGCATAGAAATATATGAATATAAACTAACTTCAAACCTTTTATTAAAAGACAAAAATGATAAGTTAAAGATTAGATTGTCAACTTTTCGATAAGATAAATATTTTTATACAAATTTGCATTTTAGCTTAATTGCTTGTATCTACTCAGTATAATCCTTTTAAAAAGTATATTTAAATATCTATACTACCATTTCAATTATATTAATTACCCAAATATTTCCCTATTTAGTCGCAACAATGGTTTCGCCATATCCACACCCTCCCACGAGCAGTACAAGGGCGATGGCATTGCAGGACGTGGCCCAATGGGCTACGGCATTGCCACCATTCGTGTGGATGGCACCGATGTCTTTGCTGTCTACAATGCCATGAAGGCGGCCAGGGAGTACGTGCTAAGGGAAAACAAGCCGGTGGTGTTCGAGGCCTTGGCCTACCGTGTGAGTCACCATTCCACCTCGGATGACAGTACCGCCTATCGATCGGCGGAGGAGATCGAGGTGTGGAACTCGGTGGAGCATCCCATCTCTAAGCTGAAGCGCTACATGGTGCACAAGGGCTGGTTCAACGAGGAGGAGGAATCCGCCTTCATCAAGGATGTGAGAAAGAAGGTCCTGAAGCAGATCGCCGTGTCTGAGAAGAAGCCGAAGCCCAACTGGAGCGAGATGTTCGAGGGCGTATATGACGTGATGCCCCAGCACCTTGTCGAGCAGCAAAAGGAGTTGCAGCGCCACGTTGAGGCCCACAAGGAGTCCTATCCTATAAAGAACTTCAAGCACTAGATCCATCGTGCCAGGACAGAAGCTATCCATTAACTCAGAAATCAAAGCGAACCGAGAGACTCTATTGAAAGTGCATTTATTATGATTAAGCAATAGGCAAAACAATTTTGTGCGGGTCCAACCCGTTTGTTATGACTCATCCTATCCCGTGTGTCTGTGGAGTGGAGTGGGTCGGCCCTCGGCTGGGACCTACATAAACTAATCACTGTTGACCCACTCTGGCCCAGTTGGTGTTATGAAAAGGTGTTAAAATTTATTAAATTTGATTTACATACAATATACATATACTGAAACAATACGAATACAAATATATACTTTTGACTTAACGCAACGCATCGCAGACAAAAACGCGGGTGGAGGTGAAGCTACCTGTTGCAGGGATGATGACTCGCTGAAGCTTGGCTGGAATGATGCAGGGGCGGGATCGCTGTCGGGCCCGAAAGCGCGACCTCTCAATTGGTGCGCAGCTGGTAATCGCCGTTCTGCGTGATATACCTCACCCAGGGCAGCGCCTGGTAGCCGCTCTTCTCAATAATCTTCAAGTAGCGCACCTGAATCCCCGACGTTGTGAAGTACGGAATCTCGAAGCGCACCTGTATTGGCGGCTTGCCCTCTGTATTGTCCTCGCTCTCAACGCTGGGCAGTCCGAAGTGGGCACGCATCAGATACTCCTTGCCGCCCGGGAACGACTTGATTGTCCAGATAATGGCGTTCTGTTCCGGAGCATACTTACAGCTGCCAATGGTCGTCTTGAACTTGGGCGAGTCCGCATCGGCGGGCACGGGAATCACGATCTCAACATTGTTTGCTGTCGATCTCCGCTTAAACTGCGACTTTGCCTTAATCATGTACTCCACGCGCGAGTGGGCGTGCCTCTCGATCACCGACTCAATCCATATCAGAGGCTTGACCTGTTGAGAAGGGTTTTGTTAAAGCAGCACTAACAAAGGTCCCCTAGAGGATACTCACATGCGTGTTAAGACGATAAGACATAAGTTCGAATTCGCCGTCCGGCGGAATGAACGAGATTGTGCGGTCGTTTTCGAACCGGGACAACCGGACACACTGGTGGAACTTGACATCCTCCAGCTCAACGGACTTGGACTTGCCGCGACCTGTGCTCTCGAACAGCACCTTGTCATTGAGGCCGAGCCGCAGCTCGGGCATGCCGGACAGGTACACCCGCATCTTAATGGCGCCCACGATCTCGCTGCGCAGCACGTTGCCGTTGGCGTTAGCCAGGAGGTTGACCGACTCAATGACGTCGAGAAAGACCTCGTTCTTGCGGTACTTAATTCCCTCGGAGCGCCAGGAGACTGCATTGGTCACAGCCACCGGAATGCGGGGCTGCAGCTCCAGCTTGTGGCCCTCCTGCGTGATATACTCCTGCAGGATCTTCGAGTCGGTGGTCTGGGGATAGCCAAAGTCGAGCAACTCGTCCAGCAGCTCGTAGATGATCACGAAGTTGTCGCGGATGGACTCCTCCTCCAGCTCCTTGAAATACTCAACGAACACCTGGGCGATCTTGTGCAGAAAGACGAACACGAGAGCGATGTTCACGTTCTTGTTGCGCGGCGTCGTGGACACGATGTACAGGTTGTTGGTCTTGATGTAAGCGAACGTCGTCTCCGCCGTCTGCAGGATGGGCGTGATCAGGCCCTCTTCCTCGCGCTCCATCAGCAGCGGCATGAATTTGTCAATGACGGCCATGTCGATGTTGTCACCGCGGTAGTTGCGCGATATCAACACCTTGCCCTTGACGTCCAGCACGAATATGGCCGACGACGACATGACTCTTGTGCCGCGAAGCTACCCCAGCAGCTGCCACTTGTCCCAGATGTGAATTTCCAATTGGATCGAGGTCTCGACTCCACTGTTTCCTCTGCAGGCGTTGTTCGTAGCGGGCAACTGTGTCGAGGCGTCGGTGAGTGGCGGCGGGGTGGCCGTGTGCTCCTTTTACATATTCTGATCGGTCCGACGGCCAGGAAAATGCGAATGAAAACTGGAAAATATCTTACGTCGCCTTTCTGCTGTTTCTGCTTCTTCTTCGGCTGCACTAGTGATGCGGAAAACATCGATGCATCGAACATCGATGTTTTTACCGATGTTTTCCGAGGTTTTTAGATGTTTTTATTGATATCGATGTTTTCAGCATCCCTAGGAGTTTCGTCAAACAAATAAAAGGAAAAAAAACCCAAAAGGCGAGAAAGGAATGCAGACGCTCTGCCTTCTCAAAGTTTGTTAATTATTCACATCCGCGAGCATGCAGAACCCGAGCGTCACAATTGAGCGCAAACGCGTCGACTGCAGTGCCCTGCCGAAAGGATGGCAGCGCGAGGAGGTCCGCAAGTCTGGGAGCAGCTCCAATAGCAACGCCAGCGCCACCAACACCACCACCGCCAGCAACAACAACAACAACAACAACAATAACAAGGTGGATGTTTTCTACTACAGGTAAAGACGCTAAGGAGCAGGGAGCAGACTGGGGAAATGGGGGATGGGATGCACCCAATCACGGAACACTGCACGCCGTCGAATCGGATATATGTTTACTCACTTTCACTACCTTTCTGTTATTACATCCGCATAAACACAACACAACAACTCATCACACGCACATGTATACACACACACCTACACACACACACACACGATCCACCTAACCCACCTCCACCGTCGTGTCCATGTTCCGCCGCAGTCCCACAGGAAAACGGGTCGAGAGCAAGCCGCAGTTGGCGCGGCAATTGGGCGGCGAGTCCTTTGACATCGCCAGCTTTGATTTCCAGTCCGGCAAGATGCAGCAGCAGCAACCACATCACCAGCGGGCGCTGCCCTCGCCCTCCATTTCGCTGTACCGCTGCAGCGCCATGCCGCTGCCGTTGACGGGCGGCGGTGTCAGCGGTGGCCACGGATCGGCGGCCAACGCCCTCAAGCGCAAATTGGCCCGCTCGCAGCTGGGCAGCCAGGCCAGTGCAGGATCTGGCTCGGGATCAGCTCCAATTTCAGCGGCGGCGGCAGCAGGAGTTGCCTCCTCCTCCTCGCCCACGGCAGGCAGCCGCCAGCAACAGCAGATTGAACTCAGGTAGAGCCAAGTGGAGGAGCACTTGGCTCTTGCATGCCAGCGTGTCCTGTCTTGTTTTTCGTAGCCTTCAACCCAGACCGCAAAGTCTACAGCTGGAGCAGCAGCCAATCTAAATCAGAACCAAATCAAAATCGCAAAAACGAACGACAATTGGCAACCAAATCGATGTAGCTTCTGTGCCACCTGAGATTTTTTTTATTATTGGTCCATCTGCATGTGTCCATTTTACGTTTTGTTTTGTGTGCTGTTTGGTGTACGAAGCTATCTTGTCCAGCTCCCTACTAATGGTTTCCGTTTCCGATCCCTTACAGCCGGGCCCTGCGCACAGATGTCTCCCTGGTGCCACCCATTCGACAGACTGCCTCGATCTTCAAGCAACCGGTTACGGCGATTCGAAACCACACCCAGGATCCCGGTAAGGTGAAGCCCGATGCCAAGCATGGCACCCAGGAGAAGCCCAAACAGTTGTTCTGGGAGAAACGACTGGAGCGACTGCGCGCCTGCCACGACAATGGCGAGGAGCTCGACGACATCTCACTGCCCAAAACCATACGCACCGTTGGCCCCAATGTCAACGAACAGACCGTCCTCCAATCGGTGGCTACCGCTCTGCACATGCTCAATGCCGGCGTGCACGGCCAGAGTTCGACAAAGGCTGACTTGACCAAGAATGCGATGGCATTCATGAATCCCGAACAGCCGCTCATGCATGCGGTGATCATCTCCGAGGACGACATTCGGAAGCAGGAAGATCGCGTCGGCGTGGCGCGGCGAAAGCTGCAGGATGCACTCAAGACATGAGTGCCGAGCTTCTCCCTCATGCATCTACATCTACCGATTCCATTGTAGACTCGTAACATCTCTATTTATCGTATTGACTCCCTACTATTCGAAATCTACTTGTAAGACTAGCGTGTAATAAACCAAAAAACCAACTCCAATCCGAGGGATACTGGTTTTCTTTATTGGAGATACATAGATGTATATTTTTGGTACTCTTCTCTTCCATAACAACAAGGCGTTAGTTATTCCCTTTACTTCGCTCAGATGGTTTCAAAATGCTATTTTACACAAGACTGTTTAAAAATGAATTCAATTCACAATACATATATCGAATATGTATATTAGACTGGGCCGATTTCCCTAGGATCCATCAATTGGGGGAAAGTAATCTTGTGATTATTCTCTAGAAAACTTGAGACAATCTTCTTATATATAAGGGAGAGTCAAGAAGAATTGCCATTAATAAAATAAATAATTTTCACTGCCAGATAAGATAGTTTGGTGAACGGTCACAAGATTATTGTCCAGCGATTTGATTCATTGCCTTATAAATCGACCCTATCTAATGCTCACGCCGTCTTTGTGCTTCCTACCCTCATTTGTATTTTAAAATATATATATAAACTACATGGAGATAAACAGAGAGATGGTAGTGGGAGGTGTGGTTAGTCCAGGCCTTCCTCCAAATCGTCGTCATCGTAATCTATGCCATCGTAGTCCGTCGAGGAGCGTGCTGTTAGCTGGAAGGGATGAAGCAATCGGATTTTGCAATTAACTGAGAATTTTTTGTCGGCACCTTTGCGGCGCGGTGCACGTTGTGAGTCTAAAAGACTGTCTGGAGCCAAATGATCACCTTGAGCCAAAGCTAACGAATAAGCTCCAGGCAGTTATGGGTTTAAGTCTATAGAATCCTGTCAACGCTGCCCACCTGGTTATAAATTCCTCGCCATGCGGCGAATGCTCCCATGGCCAGCACTGCTCCAACGCCGGCAATCACTTTGGTGTTGAACTCAGACTCGAGGAATTTGTGTTCCGAGGGCGTAAGACTGTCGCCCACTCCACTCGTTGTTTTTGTTAGCTTTGTGGAGCTGTAGCCCTCGTTCCGGAATATATCCTTCGTGATGCGGTTGATGAAGTTGACGAGGTTTTGGCATCCCTTGATGTGGTTCTGTAGTGGATTGTTGGGCAGTGTGATCTTGAAGATGATGGCTAGATAGCTATATACAATGGCATCGAACTCGCTGTAAGTGTCGCCGAAGAACCAGACTTTGCGACCGAGCTTACGGGAGAGCAGATTCACGCACTTCTTGGCATTGACAACGAGCTGGAAAATAAGGATCACAAATCAATATAACTGAAGATAAGGATGGTGATGAAATGTGGACATCATTTGGTGACATTAACTCATCAAATTTAGACGCTTAAGTCTGATGCAATTATCTTGAAGGAAAACAAAATGTTTTCATGATGAAATTGATGAAATTACCATGACTGTAGCTTTTTACTTACGTAGTCTCCTTCGTGCTTGCTCGTCTTGTCGTTGACATCGAAGCCAGCCATAACCTGGACCACGTCGCAGGCTTCGCGCTGGTAGGTCGACGGGTAGTAAAAGTTGAAAGGGAATGGAGTTCGCTTGGCGTAAAGGCTGCGCGTGGTCGAGTCGAAATTGTTCGGCTCGCCATACAGGAAGTAGTGATAGTAGGCATGCAGATTGGTGAACACCCAGTTGGCGTAGGCGCTGGACAAATGCTTTTGTTTGGTGCTTAAATGCGCATCAATCGGGTAACCCTGGAAGAGTGATTGAACGAGCCGGCATATACATGCATATACAAAAAATACATAAATAGATCGCGCAGTTTGTTCACCCGGCATTGTTTTCGCCACTTACCTCGAGATCCAGCACGCGCTTTATTTGCCTGTAGCCCGGGTACTTCTGGTTGCCAATCTGCAAGTAGGGCAGCTTCCCGGCCCCGGACCGCAATGGATTGGCGCTAGTCTGCACGTCCATCGGGCAGCGGGTGAAGCGCAGGAGGCACTGTCAACGGAAAAAAGGAAGGCTCGGTTCAGTGATAGCGATAATTCGGCGTGTTGCTGCCGTGTGATGCAACGGAACTTACCAAAGCACGTAAACATTCAAAATCAATGGACGGCAGCCCCCATTCCCCTTTGTACACATGCAGCGTTGCCCCCAGTGTCATCTCCATCTTTGAATTTGCGCTCGTTCAGACTCTTGTATTTTGCTGGTTTTAACAGTGCACCTGCATGGTAGCCATAAAATTTAAATCCAAAAATATATGTCAGCTTTCTTGCCGACTGCTGTGAATGCTTTCCGATGACTGATAACTCAGTACTCGATATATCAGCGCCGTATCGATTGTGGGAGGTTGTGTTTGGCTATTTCATAACAAAGCCAAGAAGTTGAGAGATATAAAATATATATTGTTTTTAGGTTTTGCAATGTATTTTTAGCTTTATCTATTTGAAGTAAAATTATTATCTTTCTTTCATTTTTTAAAACACTACGAAATTTTGGCTACAAAAGTACGCTAGAAATATCTTGAAAGTAGTTAAAAGATCTATGCTGCGACCGTAATCGCCCAATCGCGGGCATCACTATTGACAACTGGCCACCTCTAACACATCTGTTTGCGAAAAATTAAATTCTTTAGGTTTTTCGCTGTAAATTAGCTGGCCACCATGAATCTGATAAGCGGTATAAAGCTGTACATCGATAAGATGTGCTCCGAATCAGGGCCGGGCATGAAAATCATCCTGCTGGACAAGGAGACGGTGAGAAGCAAACACCCAAATCCACCGAAAATTGGGCCGAACCTTTCCATATTGATAAACCTCCTCATCATTTGCAGACAAGTATCATTTCGATGGCCTTTAGCCAGTCGGACATGCTGCAACGGGAGGTGTATCTATTCGAGCGACTCGATTCCGGAAGGTCCAACGAGCGGCTGAAGTACCTCAAGTGCATCGTCTTCATTCGGCCCACCAAGCAAAACATTCAGTTGCTGGCTAACGAGCTCCGAAATCCCAAATATAGCGCCTACTACATATGTAAGTCAAGCTGAGATACATTTGTGGAATGCAATATTATAGATCCTCTTTAAGATTTCAGCAACATTATACCCCGAACGGATATAAAATACTTGGCAGAGTGCGACGAGTCCGAGTCGGTGCGGGAGGTGAAGGAACTGTATGCGGACTATCTGTGCGTCAACCCCAATTTGTTCTCCCTCAACATACCGAACTGCATGGCCAACCTTAACTGGCTGCCGGATGCACTGACCCACAGCATGCAGGGCATAACTGCGGTGCTGCTATCCCTAAAGCTAAATCCAGTGATCCGGTACCGAGCCGGCTCCCAGGCCGCCCAGCTGCTGGCTAAGCTAATCTACGAGCAGATAACCAAGGAATCAAGCCTGTTCGACTTTCGTTCTAATATCGATGGCGCCGCTCCTCCATTGCTGCTCATTCTGGATCGAAGGGACGACCCAGTGACGCCGCTATTGCATCAGTGGACCTATCAGGCGATGGTGCACGAGTTGCTGCAGATCAATAACAACCGCGTAGACCTCTCCAACCGACCCAACGTGCCCAAGGACTTCAAGGAGTTAGTTTTGTCCGGCGACCAGGACGATTTCTATGGCAATAACATGTACGCCAACTACGGCGAGATTGGATCCACCATTAAGCAACTGATGGAGGAGTTTCAGCGCAAGGCAAACGACCACAAGAAGGTAGAGAGCATAGCGGACATGAAGAACTTCATCGAGTCGTATCCGCAGTTCAAGAAGATGTCCGGCACTGTGCAGAAGCATCTGTGCGTCATCGGCGAACTGTCCGCGCTTAGCAATAAGCGCAATCTGTTCGAGGTGTCCGAGCTGGAGCAAGAGATGGCCTGCAAAGCGGAGCACTCGGCCCAGCTACAGAGAATAAAGAAGCTGATCGCAGACGAAAGGGTTTCCATCGAGGATGCGCTCAAGCTGGTGGCTCTCTATGCTCTGAGGTATGAACGGCACGCCAATTGCGACACATCCGGACTGCTGCAGATTATCAAGACGCGTGGGGGACGAGCAGCAGTGGTCCCCGCATTGATCGAGTATGCCGGAACCCATGTGCGACAAGGAGATCTCTTCAATATGGTGCGAATTACGGATGCTGTAAAGCTGACGCGAAACCTAATCAAGGGCCTCAAGGGCGTGGAGAATGTCTTCACCCAACACACTCCGCTGCTGAAGGAGTCCCTCGAGGATGTGTTCAAGGGTCGAGAGCTGGATCCCCTCTATCCGGCCATCAATTCAGAGCTAGTGCCATTCCGGAGGCCACCGCAGGAGGTGGTGGTCTTTATCATTGGCGGCGCCACCTACGAGGAGGCTTTGGCCGTACATCAACTGAACAATGCCGGCTACAGGGTCATCCTGGGCGGCACCACCATCCACAATTCCCAGACCTTTATCAACGAAGTTCTGGCCGCCACCAACGGCATCCAATTTAAGCATACCAAATCCATGATCAAGTATTGTTCCACTGATAATATCTAAGACGCAAAGTGACTAGCGACAATTTTATTGTTATCTATTTATTAATTACCACATTACTAATCGATGTATTCAGTACACAGTTCGATGATAAATTCATAACATTTTGTTTTCCCGGTTTAAAAATTCTGTACAACCTTTTCTTACCACGCTCCCTTCTATCCTTTGGTTAAAATCTAAATATTAACATAATACAATTGGCCAGAGGCTGAAAAACGAGGGATGCGTATCTATATTTAGCTTATTCCATGTAATATAACCATTGTAATCCTTTGGACTACTGCCTTTTTAAGAGTATTCCATGTAATATATATGTGTAAATGTATTTATTTGCGTTGTCCTGTAAGGAATCTCAGGGCAACGGCTAAACGCGAAATATATTCCGATATAAATGTAAACAGAAACAGTCTTTTTAATAACTTCCACCCCTTTAAGGGAAACAAGTCCTTAGCAACGATTTATATCTTACTCAAACAAAGCCTCTTCAGCGTCTTAAAAAATTAAAGAATCACCATGTCCAGCACGTATTTTAACGATATCTGGCATCAGGCCCAGCATGAGTGTGAGCTGCTGTCCACCATCGACTATGAGCGGCAGCATCAGGATGTGGAGACAACGGTGGCCACCATGAATGCTGCCGTGGGCTCTGTGGCCGCCGATGCGGATGCCAAGGCTCTGTTGCAGTCGAGCTTGTACGAATTCTATCTACGTTATATCTGCCTAAGCAATCGTCTGGAGGATGTCTACGACAATGTGGGTACACTTACTCGGGAAGCAATGGCTAAACAGTCTAGAGGTTCAGGTTCTCATATTTTCCACAGATGATACAGCCGCAGAAGCGGCAGTTGGTCCGAAAATTGCTGGACGCCTGTCTGGGCCGAGTTGTTGAACTCAAGCATGATCTCGTGAACATTGATCTGATGGAGTTCAGCTACAATGACGATGTGGTGGAGCGGTTGCGCCTCACGCCCATGGAGACGGAGCTGCGGATTCCCCGCTATTTTCTCCGGGAGCGCCAGCAGGAACTAGAGTTCCGTAAGCGAACCATGCAGGAAATTCTCGTGAAACTGGGCTGGCTGGAGGAGCATGAGCTGGAGGAGACCGTCACAACCGAGATCGAGGCCATTCGGATGCTCCAGATGCATGAAAGGGCGCGTCAGGGTCGCCTGCGTGCCCACTTCATGAAGGAGATTCGCATTCTCAAGGAGAAGGGCAAATCGGAAGAACGAAGTGAGAAGGAGCGCAGTGATTCCGGCCTCTTGGCCGCCATGAAGATTCAGAAGATGTGGCGCGGCCACACGGCTCGTCGGATTACGCGCCGCCGCAAGATGGAGGAGATGATCCTGATTGGCATGCTGCCCCCACCGCCGGCGGTGGTCAAGGAGCGGGCCGAGAAGCTGGAGAAGCTCCAGCACAACGAGAAGCGCTACGTGGCGCAGGCTCTTTATGGGAAGCAGTTCGAGGAGCGCCAACGGGCCGTACAGGAGGAGATAAGGACGAAGCATGGCGCCAGCATGAAGGAGGACATCGCAGACGAGATCCGGGCCTGGGTGAAGGACTGTTACGAGAAAACAGGCAAGCTGCCGGACTTTCCGTCCGAGGATCAGGGCGGTTCCCTGCACATTTTCAGTAGACCTGGCACAGAGAGCGAGCACAGCCGATCGTCGGCTCGCTCGTCCAAGGAATCGCGCAAGACCAAGGACAAGTCCAAGTCGCCGGCTCGCAGTGGCGACCTGAACGTCAACGAAAACCAGGAGGAGGAAGTCAGCTTTCAACCGGCGCCATCGGTTTGCTTGCCAGACATCAGGACGGAGATTGATCTGTGAGTAGAGAAGCGTTAAGGAGCTCAATAATAATTCCTTTAATATCGCCAGCTTCAACGATACCTGGCGCGACAAGGACGAGACAGGTGTGCTCTGCCAAGCGGCCTACGAGGACATGATCTATAACGATAAGTACCAGGAGGTGGAGCTGGAGTTCCGTCGCGCCGTCGACGACGTGATGCGCCAGGAGATCGAGCTGCTGCAGACGGCCGTCGGTAAGAAGGTGAAAAAGAGCAGTAAGAAGACGCGACGCTCAGGCAAGAAAAGCAAGAAGAAGAAGGAGAAGGATCTGACTCCGGACCGCACCACAGAGTCGCTGTACGAGGAGCTGGTCACAAATGGCATCATCCGCAAATATCCAGAGCTCAGGCTCAAGCAGTTTTTGGGCGATAAGGCATTGACCGCGCGGAATGGCACGAATCCGTCGCCAGGAGACGTGCGTCAGATCCTCACGGAGTACTGCATCCTGCCGCTTGGCTCGGAGGCCATCCATAACTGCACTCCGCTGATTCGTTCCATCCTGCTGGCTGGACCCAGAGGATCTGGCAAGAAGGCCCTGCTCCATGCTATTTGCACGGAGGTGGGCGCCGTCTTGTTTGACCTGACGCCGGCTAATATTGTGGGAAAGTATCCAGGGAAATCGGGTCTCATCATGCTCATCCATCTGGTGCTGAAGGTGTCCCGATTGCTCCAACCGGCTGTCATCTACATGGGCGATGCCGAGCGGCCGTTTATGAAGAAGATACCGAAGACGGATCGCACCGATCCCAAGCGACTGAAGAAGGATCTGCCCAAGTTGATCAAGAACATTGCGCCTGAGGATCGGGTCATCTTCGTGGGTACCTCCAATCTACCCTGGGAGGCGGACCAGAAGCTGCTGCAGTCCGTCTACAATCGGTTCATCTACATTCCACGGCCGGACTACGGGGCCATGTCGCATGCATGGAAAATATTGCTTCAGTGGGAGATTTCATTAATTCCTTCGGAGAATCAAGTCGCTAATTTAGTTTCTTTCCGCAGCGAATATTCCGGCGGCATCTCCAATCTGGACACCAGCGCCATGGCCAAGATATCTGATGGTTACACCATTGGAGCCATCGATGCCTGTCTGAAAGAGGTGATGACCTGCAAGAGGAAGCTTCAGCTACGCACCCAGCCGCTGACCAATGCCGAGCTCATCAATGTCCTCTGGTGAGCCAGATGTGATTACAGCATTTTCTATCGCTAAACTTGTCTGTCTTTAGCTCTCGGGATCCCGTATACCGGGAGGAGGAGGAAGCCTTCGAGTCCTGGTGGTCCAAGACGCCACTGGGTCGCCGTCGTCAGCGGTTTCTGGAGTTGGAGGAGGAGCGTTTGTTGGAGGAGCAGGCTCAGGCCGCCAAGCAGGGCAACGGCAACAAAAAGAAGGGTCTCAACTAAAGGATAACCTTTTCTTTCATTTTCTAATAATAAAACTAAGTTATAAAGAATATAAAATAAAATACAAAATTCGTAAATATTTCTTACTTTTTTACTCCAAGAAAAACATAATAGAGTTTATTTTAGCTTGTAAGTGAAATCCTTTTTGCCGCATTTCAAGTGAACTTCATGCACAGCCAATGGCAGCGTGTCCTGGTCCTCAAGCAGCTCTTGCAACTCTTTGATTTTGCTCTTAAGCAACTGCTCCTCATCGCCCACGCACCATAGGAGACTGACATGGAACGAGGCCGGATTGTAGAACTGCTGCAGGCGGTAGTCGAGCATCACCTGGTCGATGGGCTGAAGGATGGCAGACATCTTTTCGGCAAACGCGGCGTCCAACGGGGCAGAGACAAACGTCCTTGTGCGCTCTTCGTTCGTGTAGATACGGAGACCTTGCAAGGTGGCAGTAAAGCTAAGATCCGAGGAATACCTAAATAGTTTTTCTAGCTTTTATCGTGTAGTTTAAAGAGACTCACCTCGTGGAGCTATTGAGTGCCGTTTGCAAGGATCGAGAGAACTCATCTATCTGATGGTATTGCAGCACCACTGTACGACTCAGGCTGAGATGAAGTGACTCATTGGCTTGCAGCTTAACTTCAGGGTCTAAATGCGCTATGGCTTCTGCCTGGAACTCCTCCAGCTGCTCGGCACACGCAGTTGCCGGCACATAGACGTAGCTCGCCCAGTTTCCACGCTCGTGCTTGAATGTCCGGATACGTCCACCGTGCAGAGCCGGATCATCAACGACATCGTCGACGAACTCCTCGGGTTTGGGTTTCTTGGGGCCCAAGAGTGCGGCGGCTGTGGGCAAAGCGGGTCTTTGGCGGTTAAATGTAGAAATCAACAGGCGAAACGAAAAACCACTTTACCTTTTGAGACTATTTAGAACCTCAGTGTCAGCGTTGTTGGAGGAGCCTTCGTCTTCAGAGGCAGAGGAGCTGCTGGAGCCATAGTCAACGAGCGCCATTTTGTAGGATACTTGTTTTATTTATTTAGGCTGCTTTATTTAATAAAATTAACAAAATTTCCAAATGAATTGCCGCTGTTTTAGGTACATTTATCGATGAACGAAGGCTGTCAAGCGATAGAAGCTTGACTATATCGTTATCAGCTATTATTCTGTGTAAGAATGTATCGAAAATCTATACTTGGCCGTTAAAAAATTCAAAGTTTGTTTATGAAGAGACTAGAAATTTATTTTATTTATTTTTGGAAAGTCTAAAGAAATTAATTTCTATTTAACGTACATAGTCCATTTACAAACTAGCTTCAATGGCAGCTGGCTTCTGCTCGGCACTCTTCTCCAACTTGGACTGCTCCCACCTGTAGTTGTAGGCACGGCCCAGTTGGAAGAGCTGCGTCAGACTCACGAAAAGATTAACCGCGAACAGGCTGTAGTTCTTCGGTATGATGACCAGGGCATAGCGTGTCCATATCAGGTTCGTTGCTCCCAGCGCCAGACAGCCGTTGGGCGAAATCGTGTCCGCAGGACGCGTCAAGTCACTGAGACCGGCGATAACGAGACTCTGTACGAGGAAATTGAATGAGTCCAGAGATTAGAAAGATCACGGACAGATTGTATTAGTATGTTTGTATAGTCCAGCATAGTAAGTCCCCCATTGACTGCAAATCTTGATGGCGTGTTGCCGAAGCTCTCTCTCTCCTGGCAATGTTATGAAAAATTCCATAGAACCAAAAACCGCAAACTCATTTAGTTATCAGAATCTCGCGCGTGGGGACTGAAAATAAATATATTCCAAGAGAGTGAGACAAATGCGCATTTATCGCGAGTCTGAACAGGTTGTTGAGAAATAAACAAATAATAATAAAATACTATATACGCGTTTTTAGTAGCATTCTACCCACAGATTTGTTTATCAGCCAGCCGATAGTGAAAATTGGCGAAGGACGATGGGTTCGGAATTATGTAACAGCAGGGTGGTTCCCAACTTACCCATTTCACCAGCGGCGCCCAGAAGAATATGGTCTTGGGACCTAAGGATATAATGATTCGTAAGACCCGGAGATAATGAAAGGATTCCTGTTCTCACCAGCTGGATGCATCCACAGGGGCCGCATCTTGGCGGGCACGAATTTATCACAGGCTCCAATCAAACTATTATAGGCTCTGGAGTGAAGTCCTTTTCCCACAGAAGCTGGTGCCTTGGATGGCGTTGAAGGAGGTGTGTCGGACATTCTGGACTTTAACTACAGTTCCCTGGTAATGTAACGTCCAAGCCATTCAGATTCAAGCGCGAAACTGATGTGGTTTTTCCAGTCGAGAGAGGAAAATGATTGAAACCTACTTACCTCTCACTAACCAAGTGTTTGTTCAGCGTGATTAGAATGCCAGTTGATTGGGGATGCGATAATGATCCTCTTGTCCAGGTGGGAAGTGGGCGCCCAACAGCTCTAGCGAAATGCCCATCGACAACTGAGTCCGGGGTTCACACATATGTTTATGTTTCACTAGGTTTATTAGCTTAGCTCTGTTATCACCCAGAATTATCAACAAATAGTAGAGGCCGCCGGCCCCTCTTTCCCCCATATCAGGCATAAACTAACAATAAAACAAACTTACTTAATTAATAAAAGTTATAAGCTTCATACTCGCTAATTTGTATAGACATCGGTGTGAGTTTACGTGTTTTCATTCGTATATCTGCAACTAATTGCAGCTTGTAGGAGTTAATACAAGTCTGATAAAACATATGTGCAAATTGTTAGAGCGTATGAGTAAATAAAGTATAATTCAATATGATAATTTTGCCTGGAAAAAAGTAATACCTTGAGATATTTAAAGTCACTTAAATTCCTTTCAAAGTTAAGCTTTAAATTTCTAAACTTATTTTCCTCTTTGAACCAGTTTAATGCTAATTATCTTTGCTATAAATAAAAACAAATTCAAACAAAAGCTTTGACATAAAGCTTTGTTAAGTAAATATTTCAAGTCTTTGCTAATTTAATTGTTTTTATTCATAAAGTTCCCCAAATTTTATAAAATCCAACCCAATAATTAAATGCACTTTTTTCTACTGTCTACAGTCTTACAATATATCGATTTATTTATTTGTTGACAATCACGAAATGTCCAATAATGCTCGTATCCATAAAACTATATACGCAAAAAGCCTCCACATATCCAAACTTAAGTAATACGAATCACGTCCATAAGGCGGTTAAAACCATAAATAATAATGGTCAACAGTTTGTAAAACGCAAATACCCGATCTGCGAACACAGCTCCTCCTTCGTCCTAGTCCTTTTTCGTTTACGTTGTGCGGCGTGGGATCTGTATTTACATCACTTCGATCTAAGTCTATGTAGGTTTAGGGGGACAGCACCGGTATTCGATTCGATGATATGTCTCTACTTCTGCGCTATTGGCTTGGGCTCCTGATCCTTCTTCAGTTTCTCCTGCTCCTGTTGGTAGTTGTAGGCCCTGGCCAGCTGCACCACCTGGGTGATGCCCACAAAGAGATTCACGGCGAACAGGCTGTAGTTCTTGGGTATGATCACCAGCGAGTAGCGGGACCAGATGATGCCAGTGGCGGCCAGGGCGGCGCATCCGGAGACGGAGATCGAATCGGCCGGACGGGCCAGATCACTAAGGCCGGCGACAACGAGGCCCTGAAAGGGTAAAAAATGGTTTTAGAATGTTATTTTCAGGTTTTCGGTAAGGCTTCACTGTAGGGTATTCATATTTACTAGTTTAATATGCTGAAAGTTTAAATAAGTAGTTAACTTTAATTTAAATTACAAACTAAACAGCTTCTGTTACCCTCCATCTAAATGCGAATCTTTGAATAAAATTATTCTTGTTTGATTGAATAGCTTTTTGAATTGAATTGAAAAGCTTATTAACAAATAGTTTATTTACATCTTTGTTAAGAAGCTGTTCTGTATATCAAAAACAAAATATTTCCTAAAGAATAATAACAATATCCTCTCACATTAAAGATTCTATCCAAATTAATGGTCTATACATATACAAACATTTGAATATATGTTGTTTTTGAAATTATTTTGATAAAACTTGGCATCTTTTCGTTTATAACGCGAATAAGATAATTTATCGTGTTGCAAAAATTGTCTTCTACATTTATTTATAGAACGGTTCGTTAAAACAAAAAATTCTGCCGTATTTTGATTTTTGTTTTTGGAAATTATCACTTAAATGAACTGATAAAAATTACTTTCGAAAAATTCATTAATGGAATCCCAGGATGAAAGTGGCAAATGGCCCAAAGCTAAAAGCAGGAACCTTTCCACTCATTGCCAAACAACAATCGCAATCCAGTCACTCACACAACCAGCTGACGGTTATCAAGCGCGCAGGTTGCTTGGAATAATCAAAATAATTTCATTTAATGGCACCTGCGCACAGATTTGTCTACCGTCGCTGCGGATTTATTGCGTGCGAATGTGTTGGTGCGATAATGAAAATCAGCGAAGGTCGCGCCGCGCTGTCCACGTTATGTAATCCCTTCAGTCCGCTTGTCAACTCACCCACTTGAAGACGGGCGCCCAGAAGAAGATAGTCTTGGGACCTTTGGAGAAAAGAAGCAACAAGTTAATGAAGCAGCTTGGATAATTCAATTTGGGGACCTACCAGCAGGATGCATCCACAGTGGGCGCAGCTTGGCGGGCACAAATTTGTCGGCCGCTCCAATCATCCCATTGTACAACTTGGAGTGGAGACCCTTTCCCGCCGAGGCAGCCGCCGTGGAGGCTGGCGGTGGTGGTGGTGGCTGGGGCACGGGTGGCGGGGGCTGAACGGCGGCGGATGACATTATGTGTTGTTTGTGCGTTGCTAATTAATGCAGAGACAGACACCTCCAAACGCGTTTGCTGGCGACGAGAAAATAAAATCTAGTAGGAAACGCCAAACAACCAGGTCGCCGAGCTTTGCGAGAGAGCGGAAGAGGAGAGGAAGTGACGAGAGAGCTGGAGAGAGCGCACACCCACAAAGCTGAACAGCTGAGCAGTGCTGGCGGAATTCCAAGGTGATATATGTAGTTAGCTTACGATTTAATACAAGGATAATACTAAAAAAAATAACATATAAATTGTATTTTCTTAAATTTATATATTTAATTAATAAATATGCTTTTAAATAACATAAATTTGTAAACTACAAGGCTATGCCAGCACTAGCGCGGAGAGCGTTAAAAGCTAACGTGTTTTTTGCGCTCCCACGTTAATAAAACACTTGAGTACGTATCCGTGCTTTCTAAAAATGAGATAAAATTGTTATTTATCTATGCAACGATTCCATATTGTATGAATAATGCAACTTATAAGGAACAGGTTTTTGTCCTATGCAAAGTTCACTATGTGCAACATCCTTGACCTTGATCTTGAAGAGAGTGTGCCAATTTCCGCAGCTAAGTGTTGACGGAAGCAAACGTATCGGTGTTTAATGCAGCGCTACATTCACAAATGCAGAATGTCTAAAAATATCTCTCAATTGCCTCTTTTTTTAGTTTTAGCAGTCACGCGACATTAGCGATGGGCAAATAAGAAGTCTATAAGGCAGCTAGTTTCCTATATGTAAAGTTTATGTACACTTGTAGAATGCTTTCGAGGAGTTTTGTATAGCAAATTGTTTAGTAAACAAATCTGTAATATTTATTGTTATTATTACAAGCTTACATGTACCGTTCGTCTCGATGTAAGTATCATCTCTAGATTTTATGTCTAAAAGCTTTCAACTTTGGCAACAACTGCCACTTTCGGAAGCTTTTGTAAATATTTAAATGTTTAATTAATTTACGTACTTGATTTATCACTTGTACTCACCTGAAAATTATGGGAATTATATGTATAACATATATAGCATGACTGCTGCTTAGTCACCAGTTTAAACAAATTCCATTTCGATCTGGCTTTGGTCGTGGCCCAGCCTCTCGGGCAACGCCCAACCCCCTCTGTTGTAATCGCTTATAAATATTGTCTGGATCGGCGTGTTTCCAAGCGAGAACGTTTTTTAGCTGGCAGAGGAGCCAGTCGATGAGACGGCTATTGCGCATTCACGGTAAACGTGCTTGAGTGACGCACAAATCCGAATAAATGCCAATTAGCAGCAAGTCGGGCGATACTGCCAATGCCTTCCAGGGAAACGCGAAGTGGCCAATCCACTTGGGCTTATGGTTTTCTGCTTATCTTTATCGCATTCAATTTCATGTTAGAAATGTATACATATGTAATTTCAATTACAAATCAAAGGCGTACATATTTAAATTATTTCATACAAATCAAATAGTTCTACAGTTTTTTTTTGAAATATTTTGTTTTGTTTTGCATTCCTGTGTGTGTTTATATATTTTGGATGATCTTTAGCAGAGTCGCTTCCGCCGGATTAGTCCTTGCCTGAACATTCACACACCAAAAAGGGTACGTGTCTGGATTTAAAAACGTTGATAACACAGAATTGAGAGAAGCTAAAACGCCTGCAGCGTTGTTTTTCCCCTCCAAGTTCCAATTCTAGCTTCTCGATAGAACTCGGCTGTCTGGCTGTCTAATTGCTGCTGCGTTGTGGACAAATTATAATGCTATTATTATTTTTATGTGAATTGGTTGCGGCTGGCTCGTCGAATTTTCATACACAACTGACTGTGTACGGCTAAACGCCAAAGAGTGTATGTTATATGTTGCACACGTTTGGTCTCCACATTGCTGCTACTGCCTCCGGATTGGATCGTTAAAAGTTGAATGAGTTCATTGGTAGTTTGTCGGCATTCGGATCGAAGTTGTATTGTGTGCCGTCGGAGCTGGGTGCCATATTGGTCTGCTCACCCTGTAAGCAAATGAATATCGGTTAACATCGAATTCTCACTTGACGTGACGAGTGAGACTTGACACCACTTACCTCATCCGTAAAGTATTGATCGATGATTTCGTAGGCTAGTTTGTAGATTTCAACATTTTCGTGGCTCTGCAGCCGCTCAATCTTGGCCAGACCCTCGCACTCCTCAATGAAGTTGGCCACCGCCTCCACATGAGAATCGGCCACTTTGAGCATATTGTTAAGACCATCAAGTACGACCTGTGGGACAGGAGAGATGAACGAAATCAGTAGGGAAAATTGAATCCACACCTTATCCCCGTGCTTACATTAATAACTTGCGTGTCCTGGCACGAGAGGAGATCACAGAATGGCGGAATGACGCCCTCCTTGATCAGGGTGAAGACCTGTTCCCTGTTGCCGCTGATGGTAAGATTGCTAATGGCCCAAGCGGCCTCCTTCTGTGTCTGGAACTCGCCCTTGCTCAGGTTTTCGATGATCTTGGGCAGCAGACCCACGTTGATGACGGCCTGCACCTGTGACTGGTTGCCGGCGGTGATGTTGGACAGGAACCAGACCGCCTCCTTGCGGATCTTCTCCTTGGGGTGGGAGAGCAGGGCCGGGAAGTAAGAGAGCGCATCAAAATTGAGCACCACCTGTGTCTGCTCATCGGAGCCGGTCACAATGTTGCCCACGGCGCGCAAGGCGGCGGTCTGAACCTTGACCTCGTTGTTACCCAACAGCGGTATCAGCTTGGGCACAACTCCGCTCTCGATGACCATCTGGATCTGCTCGTTACCGCCGTCAGTGAGATAACTGATAGCCCAAACCGTGTCCACCAAAATGTTTGTGTCGGTGTGATGTATGAGCACGTTGAGTGCGGGCAGGATCTCATGGATGGTAGCAGCCGGCGGTGGCGGATCCTTGTTGCGGCACAAATTCACAATCACCCAAGTCACATTCCGCAAGAATGAGATGGGGATGTCCGGTTTGATGAATGAGAGCAGTGGCTGCACCACGCCGTGCTTGATGACAAAGTCTCGCAACAAGGGTCCGTCGCCGATGATATTTCCCAGTGCCCACACGGCTTGTTCACAGACGTTGGGAGCGGGCGAGTTGAGAAGTTGAAGGAAAAGCGGCACAGCGCCAGCGGCAACGACCTAGACAAAGAGACAGACGTCAGCCGCAATTTGACATTAAGATTAGATTAAGTTGCCCACCTGATTGGTCTGGTCCGAGGTGCCGGATGCAATGTTGGTCAGGGCCCAGGCGGCCTCGAACTGCAGCATTGTGTGATTGTGTTGCTTTAGGCACTCCACCAAGATGGGCAGAATGTCGCTGTGGATCAGATCGTTGATGGGTGGATTTTTGTCCGAGGAGAGTAGCTTTCGGGCAGCCTGGACTGCCGCCAGTTGCTGTTCCGGCTTCGTGGCATCGGCCGCTGCCTGGGCGAGCTTCTTTAGGTTGATGAATGGGGGCAACTGCTCGTCCTCGTCTGTGTTCGAGTCCAGATTGGGCACATTCCGACGCTTGAGGATGGTCTCCTCGCGCTTGTTTTTGCGCAGCTCGACGGTCACCTCGTTACGGCGACGGCGCATCTCCTGAAATATTCCCAATGGATTAGTCCTCGCTCAAAATCTGTAAATAACGCAAAGTGTCCACGCTTACATCCTGGTCCTTCCCTTTGTTTTTGAAGTTTTGTAAACGATTCTGGTCCAACGACGTCATTCTCGGTCCGTTTCTTGTGTCGGGCTGATTGCAGCTTCAATAATTGGCGACTGGCGATTGGTCGGTAAAAATGCGTGTGCTGCTAAAAATCAATTATGAGCGGAGATGGCGACGTACGCCTCCTGAGGAATTCCGTTTTGTTCGAAACAATTTGTTTCAATTGGAGGAAAAATGTAATCGCACGCACACAGACACACGCGAATGGGCGACGAAGAAAAATAGCGTAGAACCAACCAACACAGTTGCAGTCGCACAAAGTCAAGCAGCAGAGCAGAGCAGCACGATGGCGCAGGGAATGAAAAAAGAAATGGCGATAAAATACACCGATATTAGCACCACAATTGGGGGAAAACACAATACTTTGGTTGCATGGCTCAGTCTACTTACGTGAGAAGTTAAAAAATAGAGTTTCACCCACGACACTGACACTTTCTACGCCTTTTAAAATGATCAATTTTCTATTCTTTTTTTTTTTATAAAAATTGCAATTCGTGACAGCGACGTGAATGAAGTTGGCTGCGGTGCTCAAATCGGGACTGTCCACTCCCACGCAGGGATGATACAACACTTTATCGCCAGAGATGTGCAACCAACTAGTTATTTTCACTGTTTTTTGATTATATTTTGTAAAATATAATTTAATTTCAGGATGCTAATGTTGAAATAACAATAGAACTCTTTTCGAAAATATGAATTGAAATGTTTTCATTCCAGATGACAGACCTGCTGTGTGTGTGTTGATCAAAAAAACAAATTGATCTCCGAAATTCTACAATTTACTATTACAATTAAAAAGTAAATAAAGATATCTAGATTTTTCAGGGATTCAGTTTTGAGTTTTTGCAATAGTTCATAATTTCAAATAAATATATTATATTTAGCTAGTTTTCAAACGGAAATTGCATCGCTTAGAATTGTGAAATTATCGATAGCACCGCAGACAATGTGCTATCACTATTATTAAAGGTTTCTGCGTGCAAAAACAAAACAGATCGCAAAAAGGGATTATTTTGTCCGTTGAGTTATTCCAGGAGCATGCATGGGCACTAGAGCGGGTGGCGGATCCCAGATCCTGCGAAAGCGCGATGACGGAGAACACAGAGAACGTCGCGGGCGTGGATAGCCCGAAACTGGTGGAGCATCAACCAAATCCACTCGCATCCCGGGATGAGCCCGAAATTAAGGTGAAGAGCGAACGACCGGACGCCGAGGTGGAGGCCAAGCTCCGGGCTCTAAATGCCAAATTTAAAGCGGAGGCTCTTGCGACATCGCAGGGCCACAGCAAAGACGATGCGAATGAGTCGACGGAGGACAGCGACGATTCCTCCTCCGCTGACGATAAGAAAGCCATAGAACCCGTGAAGACGTCCAATGAGATTCTGGCCGAGCTGTTCGGCGTATTCAACGCTGCGCCGCCCGAGGAGCTTTTGGACGATAAGAACCTGCTCAAAAAGAAGAAAAAAGTCAAGAAGGAAAAGAAAGAGAAGAGGGCCAAAAAGAAGAAGCCGCTGAAGTCCGATGGCGAGTGCAGTGATTCGGATGGGGGCGGCAAGCACAAGCATAAACGAAAGAAGCACAAGCACAAACACAAAGACGACAGAGACAAGGATAAGGAAAAGCTTCGGGATAAATCAAGGGACAAGGCTGCGTCAGGATCGGCTTCTGCTTCAGTGACGCCGGTTGCGGCAACCACAACTGGCAAGGAGAAAGAAAAGTCTGAGAACAGAAAGCGACCGGCGGTGGAGTCGAGCAGCCACTCAGATACGCATCCCATCAAGCGGGAAAGGGATCGAGATCGAGAACGTGAAAGGCAGGTCGACAGGGAAAAGGAGCGGGAACAGGAGCGGGAGCGGGAACGTGAGCGTGAACGTGAACGTGAACGAGAAAGAGAAAAGGAGCGTGCCCGCTCAAACAACAGCTTTTACAACGGGCACCAAGAGTCAGACCGCTCTAAAGGATCTCAGGGAGCAAAGTCGAACTCTCGGCAGGAGCGTGACCTTTCCGATGTCTCACTCTCCGACGAAGATACCTACTTGCGCGAAAAAGCCTCCAATGGGCGGCAACGGCCTCACAACAGCTTCTATGATGGCAAGGAGGAGCCCAAGCTGGAACCGAGGGGGGAACCCAAGGCTGAGCCAAAGCGACATGTACGCGAAGCGGACGCTAGAAGACGTCGAGGGAACAGGTCTAGATCGCGGTCCCGAGATCTCGGCATCGACAAAAAACGATTGCTGGAGATCGCGCGTAAGAATGCCATAAGTATGTTCAAGCGAGGAACGATGCCTGGTGTGGCCAACATGACGCCAGAGGTCAAGGACAAGGTGCTGGTCAAGATGCGCTACGGGGGCCGTACTGTTCAAGATCTGACGGACTTTTGCAAGAAGATATCCAACGGCGACGGCCTTTCCGACCTGAGTTCCGACGAGGAGTCCGATGTGGACAAGAATGGCAATGCGAAGGCCTTTCACCATCCCTTTCAGCTGAAGGAGCGCGAGCCCATCGTAATGCATATAAGGAACTCCACACCGATCGTTCCGGCAACATCCCTGCGCGAAGAGCAAACCAAGGCTATCACCATGCAGTTTCCAGTTTCCTCCGGCCAGACCCATCGCATGAACGAGGTGTGGGTGCCGGTAGAAAGTAAGGATAAGGCAGTGCCGCTGCCAGCTTTGCCGCCGGCGAAGCAGGCAACCAATATGTTCAAGGAAACGCCAAAGAACGTGTTCGCAAAGTCTTTGCCGCAGCAGGATCAACAGGAGCCCGCCTTCAAGTCGGTAGGTGGAGTGCCTATACCTCCAAGTACAGCTGCAACAGTGTACCCTGCTCCAGCGCCTCCTAAACCTGTCCCGCCGCCTGTAATAAATGCAAAAGATATCGCGCCTGCAGTTCCTCTTGCGCCCTTTGTGCCAGAAGTGCCAATCCCATCGGCGAAAGAGGAAACGCCGGCGCCCAGCGCCTCCATCTTTCCGGAAGTTGCACCGCCCACCATGGATGTCTCGAGTATTATCACACAGCGTCTCAGTGCCATTCGCCGTCTCCAGGTAAGAATTCGCTTTATAGTCTTATGATTATTCTGATTATAATTCATGAACTTTGCTAACAGGACAATCCTGGCGACTCGGAAGCCCTCAAGATGATGTATCACGCGCAACGCAATATGTCATCGTGGGCCAACTCCAAGCACCTGCCCGGACAGTTCACTGGCAGCACAGGCGCTCAGGTGATGAAGGCCCACGAGCTTAACAGCGGCCCACAGCTTTGGGTGCGAAAGGACCAACTGACATCTACGAAACCGGTGACCGGCGGCATGGGCATGGCGTTGTTGCAAAAAATGGGCTGGAAACCGGGCGAAGGACTGGGCAGGTGTAAGACCGGATCCCTGCAACCACTACTTCTTGACGTAAAGCTGGACAAGCGTGGTCTGGTCTCGCGTGAGGACCTTAGGCAACAGCCTACTGTCCGCCCGAATGTCCCTCAGAGAAGAAACAAGAACGCAACCGGGCATTTTGGTGGAGGAACTGGACCTCCGGGTGGCGCAGCACCCGCAATAGCGCCGCTAGTAACCCAGGACAAGCATCCTGTGTGTGTTCTCAACGAATTGTCGTCGAAGAACAAGTGGACGCCGCCGCAGTACACGCTCCGCCAGGACACTGGTCCGCCCCACTGTCGGTTATTCCTCTTCTCGGTGGAGATCAACGGACAGAGTTACACGCCGGAACGGGGATGTCTTAACAAGAAGGAGGCCAAGCTGAATGCGGCTCAATTGTGTTTGCGAGCATTGGGCATCCTGCCGCCTAGTTAATGATAGCACTCGTTTCAGTCTTTAGTTAGCAACTAATTTGCAAGGTTAAAACTGTACATAAATGTAGGCCTAAATCTCATTTTACCTGGGAGATGAGTCGATTGTGTTAATGACGGGACAGACACATTAAAGCGTCGTCAGATCTGCATATAATATAGAAATAAATAACTGTTTTTAAGCATAAAACTTGTGTTTATTTATTTTTAAAAGTTTTTATAATTATTTCCTAAAATATTATTAGAAACATTTCAAAAAAAGGCAGTAAATCGAGTCTATTAGGAGTAGAAACAAGAGTGGGGAGCGAGCTTTTATTGGCGCTCGGAACAGTGGGCCTCATTTACAAGTAATGGGGCATGAGGAGTTCGATAAACCATGCGATTTGGCCGCGTTTCCATCCCACAGTGCCAGCGTTGGCGTGCAGTTTTCGCACGCGAGAGCTTTGATTGCTGCTAACGGGGCTTTTGCGCAAGTACACAAACAAAGCCGAGCCGAGCGAACAGCTGACTGGGCTAGGGAGTGGGTGGTGGTTACTATATGTGGGGACATGGGGGGAGGGGCCGGGGGTTGCTTTGGGGACTCTGGCTGGCCATTAAATCTCTCGGCGCGCTGCAAGCGAATTGCTCCGCAGCGAAGGTCAGTTCACGCGGGAGCTCGAACTTCGTCGGTTGCCGATTGTGTCGCGGTGACAAAAAATCGGGAGAGGAGAGGATACAGCAGGAGCAAGGGGCTGGAGTGGAGCAGCAGCGGTGGGGGGCAGGTCGTCACCCGGATACAGACACAAAACTTTTTCGAGTGCCCCAGTCCCATCAGCAGGCAGCAGCATCACATCGGCATCCATTAAAGTTGGACAAATATTTGTTGTGAAAATATATATCACCATTATTTCTGGGACTCGGGACTCGCATTTTGACTTCCACATGGATTTGGCACAAGCAAACAGCCGAAAACGAAATAGCTAAAGTTGCATAATTGCGACACGCACATGCACCACACATGAGAGGCGACGAGTTCGGGCGTTGCTGTGATGCACTGCAGCATTTTGGCCACCATTTGGCTCGGGCACTTTGATTGCGGCCGCCGCCATGGAAACGTGCCGTACCTGTGCGATTTCCATGTTTGTGTGCGATTTCGAAAATGGCAGCAACAACTTCCTGGACCTCTACCATTCCAACTGCTGGCCAAGCGAAATGGCCCAGATACGCCAGCAGTTCCTCAACTGGAATCTAAAGGTGAGAGTGCAAAGTCAGTAAAATAAGATGAGTTTTGAAACTTTAATCGGCTATTCAAGAAAAATTAATGAGAATATTGACATTTTAAGCTAGAAAAGCAATTTAATTAGCATTTAAACTTTGCAAAAACCTGTAAAATAAATAAATAAAATATGCTCAAGAATACTTATCAAACTATATTAATTTATAAATTTAATAATTTAATATGGTTTTTAAAATGTAAATAAAGATAAAGATTCTCGTGGAAATTGTTTTCTGTGTGGCTGCGGTTGTTGCTTTTCCTGCCTCCTCTTTGAAAATTGCACAATTTTTCGAGTGAAAGTTGGTTTTCCACTTGGGTAAGACAAAGACAGGAAGGCTTTGCACTTGGGGTTAAATTATGCTTCAAGCTGCAATTGTCTTATCAAGCTCAGGGGGAAGTTGTCAATTCCAAGATTTCCCAAACAAAAGATAAGCGAGAGTGTAGGTTTGATATCTTAGGAATAGTTATACAAAATTAAATGATAATAAATAGTTTTTTTTTTAATCAATTTAAAATTTATTTACAGATCTCACCTAATGACGGACTGCCCCAGAAGATCTGTAGCGACTGCTTTACAAAATTCTCATCCATCAATGCTTTCCGAGTGGCCTGCCAGGAGGCGCAGGTGAAGCTATCAAATATTTACGACAAAATCGATGCCAGCATTTTGGAGGATGGGCAGCAAGAGGACTCAGACCAAGAAGAGGATCCTCAAGGTCCTGAAACAACCATAATAACAACAACAACAACGACGGTTTCAGACGAAACACAACCAACAAACACTGCCACTGAACCCATACAGTTTTTTGTGGATGCCCTAGACATCGAAGCCGAAGCTGAAGAGGAAGAGGAAGCGGAAGCGGAAGCAAAGACAGAGGAGCAATCACCGGAGGAATCTGCCCCCCCGGCGGAACTGACCATTAGCTATGCCTGCAAGTTTTGCCTGCAGCCACAGGAGAGCTATCAGCTGCAGCAACATTTACTGGAGCACATCAATGCCAGCCACGATCCGGAGCAGCCGTACAATTGTCCGGAGTGTGAGGCACGATTTCAGGATGCCGCCTCGCGGACTGTGCACCTCAAGAGCTGTCACGTAGAGAAGCAGCACGCCTGCGAGGTCTGCGGCAAAAAGTACAGCGATCGGCACAATTTGCGTCACCACGTCGAGAAGTACCATTCGGAGACGGACTTTGAGTGCGGACTGTGCGAGAAGCGTTTCTTTACGCGAAAGAGCCTCAACTACCACATGAAATGGCACAATCCGGAGCGCCAGTTCAAGTGCCGCCAGAGCGGCTGCGAGCGTTTGTTCATCAGCCAGCGGCACCTCAAGTGCCACGAGGCCACGCACACGGGCACCAGTGCCAGGAAGAGCGAGCATTGCGGCTTCTGTGGAAAGAGTAAGGAGAAATACCTATAAATCTGCTGATTGGTATTCTAATCCCTAATCCTCAATAGCTTTTATACACCTGAAGACCCTTCGCTGGCACATCTACAGGCAGCATGGCGGCGAGAAGCCCTTCAAGTGTGCCAACTGCACGGAGGGTAAGTGGATGCGGGCCAGAGCTGGGGGGCACATATACAGGATCACAGATCGTCTCACGAGCATTAATCACATATAATATATATCTGTCGCATCATCGAACATTCTCTCACATCCAACAAGCGCTTTAAGACCATAGAAACTGAGCCAAGTCCGGCTGCTTCTGCCGCCTCCTATAGTGTGTGTTAGCCAAGCCTAAAGCAACGGTAAACATAATGGCTAACCCCTAGATCTTTTTGTACACCTTTACTAGCCATCGCATGCGAACATCAAATAACAGAACGTTTTGTACTTTGACCTACTCTTAGCCACTTGATTAGCGTTTTAACCCGTCAAAACCAACCAACCAAGCAACCAAATGCATAACCAACTCCATCATCCACCGTACGAACTCCCCGGAGAGCAGCATGCAAGCAAATTACGTAAAAGATTGTCCTGAAATTGGAAACTTCGCCCTGCTATTGCTGAATTTTTCTAATATTAATTAAAATGGTTTTTAACGAATTATTTTTAATTGAAACAGTGGCAACTTTCCAAGTTCAGGACAATATAAATAATTTTACCGAGTGCATATATTTCTACTTCATGACACCCCACGTCTAGCCACCCTTAACTTCTCCACCGATCTCTAGCTAATATAGATCTCTTCGAATCCTCAGTTTTCGCTTCCTATGCGGAGAAACGGATCCACATGCTGGAGCAGCACAGGGAGAATTTGACGGCCATCGAGCGTAGTGAGTGTATGCTGTGCCGCCAGGCCTTCACCAGCGAACAGGATCTGGTCCTGCACATGTCCGCCGAGCACTTGCAGCAGGCCGGTGCTCCAGTGATTGCCAACAATAAGCGCGTGCTCCAGCAGAAGCGGGAGCGCCAGTATTCCGGACTCTTCCAGTGCGACAGCTGCACCCAGCGATTCAACATGAAATCGGCACTGGAGCGGCATGCAGCTGTCCATTCGGAGAAGGATCGACCGCACGCCTGCCCGCATTGCTCGAAGAGATTCAAGCGGGCCCAGGACATGAAGTGGCACATCAAGACGCACGAGAAGGAGAAGCCCAATGTGTGCGATGTCTGCGGCAAGGCCTTTGCCCTAAAGTACGTGCTCACTCAGCATCGCTTGAGCCATGAAAGTGAGTATCCAAGATTGCCTTCCTCTGTGCTCTTAGTAATTAACAAAACAATTGCAGTCTTGGAGAAGAACTTTAAGTGCAACGTTTGCGGTCGCGCCTATCTGTTTGAGAAGTCTCTGCGGCTCCATCAGCGGGTTCACACAGGCAAGACCTACTATAAATGCGATCTCTGCCAAGAACGATTTGTCACGCACATCAAGCTGAAAAGTATGTCTATGAAAATCGTATAGCTTTCTGGTAATATATTTTCAAATTGATTTCAGCTCATATGCAAAAGACACACGCCTCACAGCCGAATATAGCTGATCCTCTGGATGATTTGATAAACATTGTGATTTCCTAGACAAGTGGAAGTGAATTATAATACACACAAAACTGCATCGCACTGGGAGCGTAGCTCTCGCTGACTACTGAACTCGAACCTACTTAGATCTAATAGATATCGATTATACCCTCCATCCAATCACTAGACCATATGCACACAGGGATCGAAGAGTCGCGAAGGTGCTGAAGAGCTTTATCTAGTATACTCTATAGGCAAATACATCTCACTTTATTCCCTCTATTAGACCAGTCCACTGGGCCCTCCAGCCCCCATATCTTTCTCTATCTCTGATTCATATTTATCTCGCAGAACGCCTCTTACACTCGAAGCACATACATCTATATGTATTGTATATCCACTTGACCATTTGATGACCATTTAGCGATAAGCAATAAGCGAAGAGAACAAAAGAAGATGTTATAAAAGCAATTTAAGCTTCACAGAAAACTTTTAATGCTCAACTAAATGCATTTATTTCCAGATGAAAACCGAAAAGTATTTACAATAATTACAACAAAATGTATGAGAATATTTAAAATATCACATATACTATGGATTTTAATATATGTAGTTGCAGATATATTTACCAAATTCAAGTTCGATATAAACATTAATTTGAACAAACTACTGTTAAGCATCATTCTTTAAATTGGGCGGCGATATACATATCGGAATATGTGGACAGTCTATCGATTATCTAGTGTAATAGTCATAAAAACTATATACAAATAATCCGTATGTATGTTCGTACTTTGTTTTCTAATTAAATTAAATTATTTTCGAATCAATTCATAATTATTTCGAAAGAAGCAACCGTTAGTAGCGCAGTCACCGCCTACATACGATAGCTGCTTCTCAAATACCTGTGACTGTTCACCTGCGGCCAACTATCGCTCATCTCTAGGGAACGTGAACACGTCAGTTTTTAGTTTATAATATTTATAGGCGAAAAGTTTCAGTACATAGTGCATTTCGTAGTTTCTGAACTGGGCAGCAATGCCCACGGGGAGTAGCAACACACTGCATATCATTTAGAAAACCATTCTCCGTGTAGCGACCAAGTCGGAAGAAGTGCGTGCAACAGCATAGAGTGCCGAAATTTGACCAAAAACGGACGCAAAATCTATAAAAGCCGCAACAACAACGCCGTGTTGACGAGGGGGCGGGGTGCTCTACGGTAAAGAAGATTAGCAGCTGCCACGCCAAGCAGATCCGACGTGCGTGTCGATTCGGAATCAAGTTTAAATCACGCCCACACAGGCCTTTGTCGGCCAACGAAGTACACGTAGCCATAGCCATGGCCTTGCCATTGAGCGACCTCCTCATGTTTGGCAGCGGCGAGAAGAAGCTAGCCGCTTGCGTTGTGCTCCTCCTGCTGGAGCTCTTCCTCGAAGGTATAATCATAGATAACAGGCTAGCATTATCTTTCGGCCGTTGCCTAAATACACGTCATTGTTTTTGTGCACAGGCGCCGAGTCGGCAGCGAGTCCGGCGGACATTGAGAACCATCTGGAGCTGGGAAAGGAGTTCCTCGCCCGCGGGCAGCTGTCTGATGCCCTGACGCACTACCATGCAGCTGTTGGTAATTAGAAACAACCAAATATGAGCGGAATTACCCTTGCAAATAATTTTGCATAATTTTTCTGGCATCTGAATATTTGCAAGGGCATATTCCACTTCCCACTTCTCACTTCTATTAATTCAACACTTTTCCTCTTCCGCAGAGGGTGATGCCAATAACTACCTGACGCTTTTCAAGCGCGGCACCGTATACTTGGCTCTGGGCAAGACCCGCTTCGCCATCCAGGATTTCAGCAGAGTTCTGGAGCTGAAGCCCGACTTCACAGCCGCACGCATTCAGCGGGGTGTGGTGCACATGAAGAGCGGCGAGTACGAGCAAGCGATTACGGACTTTGAGCAAGTGCTGCAAGAGGAACCGAACAACGGCTTAGTACTGGAGCACTACTCCCGCTTGCCGCCGGCCCAGGAGCAGTGGAATCTTGTGCAGCAGTTGATCGCGCATGAAGACCACCAGAACGCTATTTCCATGATCACGCAGCTGCTGGAGATCTCGCCGTGGGCTGTGCCTTTCCGGCAAGCCCGTTCAGATGCCTACATTGCAGTCAGCGATCCACTCTCCGCCATTTCGGATTTGCGACAGGTGAACCGGCTAACACAGGACAGCACAGAGGGTCACTACAACATCGCACAGCTGCTTTACACCATTGGCCATGCCTCAAATGCCTTGAAGGAGATCCGCGAGTGCCTGAAGTTCGATCCCGAACACAAGCTCTGCTTCCCCTTCTACAAGAAGCTCCGCAAAGTGGAGAAGCAGCTTGTGAATGCTGAGCAGGCGCGCGAGGAGAAGCAGTTTGCCGATTGCATAGCCGCCGGCGAGGCAGTTCTGCGGCACGAACCGGAGGAGCAGATGATCCGGTACGAGGGCCATAAGGCTCTCTGCAATTGCTACACCGGTGATGAGCAGTTCGGCAAGGCTCTGCAGCAGTGTAAGGAGGCGTTGGATATCATGAAGGATGCCCAGGTCTACTGCGATCGGGCAGAGGCTCTGCTGGGCACCGAGATGTATGACGACGCTATACACTCCTACCAGGCGGCACTCGATCTGGACGAGAGCAACAACCGCGCCAAGGAGGGCATTCAGCGGGCCAAGAAACTGCAGAAACAGTCGGAGCGCAGGGATTACTATAAGATACTCGGAGTGAAGCGCAGCGCCAGCAAGCAGGAGATTGTAAAGGCGTACAGGAAGGCGGCGCAGAAGTGGCATCCGGATAACTTCCGGGACGAGGAGAAGAAGGTGGCCGAGAAGAAGTTCATTGACATTGCCGCCGCCAAGGAGGTGCTGACCGATCCGGAGAAGCGACGTCAATTCGACAACGGCGAGGATCCGCTGGATCCCGAGGGCAACCGAGGAGGCTTCCACGGCGAGCATCCCTTCGCTCACTTCCAGCACGGGTCGCCCTTCCAGTTCAAGTTCCACTTCAATTAGTCAGCCAGCGTCCCCAGCAGCCATTTGCTTTGTGTACCGTCACGATATCCTCAGCGATTTTACACCGTTTTTGTTTCGTTTATTTGAATGGCGTGTAAATAGTAGCATAGAGCGTACAAATCCACGAGCCTCTGGTCCGCTGTCAGAGAGCAGCACACACACACACAAATCGCAACAACAACAAAACACTGAGCCCTTATATTTAATTAGTTTATTTAATACAATAATTATAATGTAGTACATTTTTCTAATTATGTATAAAACGAAATATGAGAAACAAGCAATTAAAGACTTGGAAAGTGAACTGAATCCGAAGTAATTCAAAAAACTTAACTCTGAAGGTGCCAAATTCCCAGTAAATGGTAATTGGAAGCCACTTAGCTGCCCTAAGCGTTCGGGGTAACGATAACATAGATAAACGACGCCAACATTGCCACCAGGACTACGTAAAAGTAGAGCTTGATGTGATATTTCTGGTCCAGGGATATCAAGAGCTGACGAAACTGCGCCATCGGAGACACCTGGTCCTGGGCCCGCACCAGAGGCTTCCTAACCTGCGGCCTGGTCGTCGGCGAGTAGCGAGTGCGTGACAGCTGGCTGCTTCTGATAGGACTCACTTCCTCCTCTTCCTCGCTTTCGCTGTCAATTTCCATGGGCTCTGCAGCGTTGTCCGGCTGGTCGTAGAACTGGTTCAGTTGCGGATACAGGCTATTTAAGGTAGTTGTGGGCTGGAGCAAGGAACCCCTAACAAAGCCCAAACCACTGCCTGCCACAGTTTGACGCTGACGAGGAAGCGCTGCAGCTGGTGCTGTGTGTCCAAAGGGCTGGGCTGAACCGCTGAACGTATTTCGAGGTAGAATTGGTGAACGCGATGGGTTGTACTCCGATTCCTGGTAGCTTGTCGAGTTCAACTGGGTTTGCGTCAGCAGCGGACGCGAGAAACCCAACTCGGAGCGTTTGTAGCTAGAAGGTTCGATGCGAGGTTCATAGGTTGGCAGCGTATGGCGAGGAGCAGCTGGCACATGTGGCCTCTCGTATGTGTAGCTGTTGGGAATGTCATCCTTCTGCTGCTCCTGTTCGTAGTGCGGCTGGTCCATCTCACGGGTGTACGATGTGGTCAGCACTCCGGATTTGGTCAGAGAAACGGAGCGTTTTAGCGACCTGTCGTCTTTGAGAAGAGTTGGAGAGGCATGCAAGTATCCCCGTCTCGGTGAATCCACCATGAAATAATCGTCGTCCTCCGACTGTGATCCCACATCGGACACCGTTGTTGTCGTTTGTATCGATCTACCAGAAAGCGATGTGTTGTCCGGTGCGTAGGCGATGGTGCGGCGACTGTTGGCGCTGATCTTGGTGGTGTTGCTGCTGCCGTCGCGACCTGGACTTCTGCCCGCCGTGCGACGCACTGGCTCCGAAGTTGGTGTGCTAACCTGGCTGCCGTGTACAGTCTCACGCCTGGGGGCTGACTTTTTAGCAGCAGACTTGCTTTTGTTCAAAGGAATCCCCGAGATCGCACTTCGCAGCCGGCGAATTATAACGTTCCGGGTGCTGTCCGTAACAGGCACTTCGGGCAATCCATACTCCTTGCACTTTTTGAGGAGGTCCTTGTTCGACAATTGGTCCAGAAAAGCGAGGTCCGACATGGTTTCCAGTTCTGGTGAAACGCAAAACAAAAATAGCAATGTCGTCACAATTTGTTGTTGTCGATCGTAGGGATGGCACTAGTCTAAACACTAGATTGCTATCGATAGGTTTATTTATTTTTGAATTACTCAATTCGAAAGTAATCGATTTGCCTTCTGAGATGATCTCTCAATTACCGATTGACTGTCATGACTACTTTATTTTACTGATTGGGAATTCATTCACCCGATATCAGAAATATATAATGCATTCATTATAACATGGCCGTTATTTGAATTTAATGTTATCTGATATTTTATAAAAATTAAAAGTAAAAAAACCCAATTTTTAAACTTAAAATATATCTGTTTTGTTAAATATAAAAGGAAATGAAGGCTGAAAAAAACATTAAAGCGAGTTTAAAGTAAACCGCGCTGAGTACAGTGTTGCGTAACGTCGGGTATAGGGCATGTGTGGCGGGCAGGGTTAGGGGATCCACGGCCCGAGGAAAGAGCTGGCCGGTGCCAGCCCAAATGCCACGCAGGTCTATTAATGGACATAACATTTTTTTTTAATTTTAAACTCTACTTTTTTTGAGTAAGTACTCTCGATAGAGGAAAAGGAAACATCGATGTTCAAGATAATAATCGATAGTATCGATAGTGCCATCGACTGTTCTCCACCCCTAGCATTCGTACAAAAGACATTTAACCGTTCGGACGTGTGGCGCGCTGTCGAAAATCGAAATCGAATACAGCTCGTAAGAACGCGGTGCAAACAAAAATTATTGTGTTAAGCGGGTCGCCGTGCGGAAAAGAGCTGCTCGCCAAGCCAAAGAAACTAAACAAGTCACAGCGCGGAAACGCTAGAATCGTTAGCACCTGTTGCCCCAGCAGTAGGGCTTGTGTGTGCTTCATCATATTCGGTGTTCTGTTTACCCTGCGCCGCTGTTTCAATTTAAAAACAACATTTCTCGTTTTGCTGTCTGCAATTGCAGCATATTTTCCACGCAGTCGCCAGTGGAAGAGTAAAAGAAACAACAAGAGCAGCAACAGCAGCATAAACATAAGCCAAGACACCGAGAAACCGGTTAAAGCGGACAGAGTGAGTCCGAGAAGGGGCGCCTGAGCGTGAATAGTACGAAAAAACGAAACGAAATATAATAAAAGATCCACGGATTTTGGTTTTGTTTGCCCAAGAAGTGTGTTTGTTCTTTGTTTACCCTTGCTAACACCGCGTCTTGCCCCGCTAACGCTGCTGTCTTATCGGCCGATCAAATCGAAAGTGGACAAGTAATCGGTATCACCCAGCAATTGCCGGAGCACTTCGCGTGGCCTCTTTCTTATCGTCACCGTCCACTTCAACTACCTGTTGTTGCCTTCACAATCCTCGAAAGGTGAGTAATATTGGCCTGCGGGGCTGAATTCTTTACCACTCAGACAGAGGCTATCAAAACAAATGGAATCTGTAACGTCAATAAAAAGAAAAACAAATACAAAAAGGAAGCCAGGAATTTCTGTCTGTAAAAGGGCGTTTTAGCCATTTGCAGAGACTTAGATATTCCCCTAGTTGCACTTTCTTCAGGTCCGTTAACAGACCTGATACCAACTTATTGATTAATTACATTATTGCTTTCTTATTCATTTATTTCAACATTTTTAATACAAAAAATTAACATAAATGAAGGCTTCAGGTATGCTTTTTAGTATCTGGAAAAATATTACAATTTTAAAACTTATTTAAAGCGAATAACAACAATTCTTTTAATCATTTATCAACAGAGAATTCAGTTTTTGCATTTCCAATTTCTTTTTTAGAATTGTAATTGACTCAAAGCTTAGCCAAGCTTATAAAACATCAGGAATATTTATCAAATTCCTCAACAAAACCTTTTTAAAATGAATGTTAATAAAGCTTAAGACATACCTAAAATCCAAATAGGTTTCTTACCAAATACCAACAGTATTTCAAAGGCCTTTTTGCTAATCATGGCCTATATTTGGAACATCTTGATACTGGGACACGTGAGGGCCGTATCGATAAGCCAGCCTATTGATTGTTGGAAACAGATTAGGCAAATAACTTGGCCATATTTGGGAATTCGTACCACACACACCGCCAACCGAGTCCAGTTCATTGACACAACCTTTGGCTGTTGTTTTGAACTTGCTCAACTTTCACTGTTTCCCTGAAATGCGGCTCGCCAAAATCGGCATAAATCAACACGAAAACAGCAAACAACATACACACACTCACACCACAAAAAATATGTTGTAAATGCCAAAATTGAAATGCAAGCGCAACTTAATAAAATCAAATTTGTTGCCTGCTTTGGCTTTTGTTTTATCTCCCCTTGTTTTTGTTTTATGTAATCCCCATGGTTAATTTCCAGGCATCATTAAGCCCGCCGAGGAAAAGTATCTCGAAGACAAATTGAAGCACACGAGAAGATGATTATGAGATAATCAGTAAATTGCACAAGACCAAATGAAGTCATGAGAGTTGGAGTGGAGATCTCGCAGTTGTTGAGTGGGGAGTGGGATTGGGTATTGGGATGGTGGAGTGTCCAGTTCGGCTGCAAATTGAATGAGATAACAGTTTCGAAAATGATTTATATCTATTAAATGTAATGGCATGGCAAAAATGCATGCATTTTTCCGGGAAATCCAATGATTCCCCCTTAGTATTGGCCAATACCAATCCCGAATAGAGGCTATGACTCAGAGCCAAGCTGCATTTATTCACTCGTATCTTGCATCTAGTTATCGCTATAGACAAAATTCCGAAACATGAAGAAAACAAAATGCCAAATATTCCCACCGACAAAATATGCAGAAATCGACAAACAACAACAAGTTTTATGAACGGCCAAAAAATACATACATAGCAGCAACAAAACAAAACTATGCGCATAAAAAAGTTATATAAAAAACACGTTCAGGCAACGGGTACAGGTGCGAGCGGGATGGCAGCATCAAGTGGGTTAGCTTTGCCAGTCTGTTGTGTGTGTGTGTGTTGGTGTGTATCTGTGTGAGCCACGCTTCAATTGCAAATGCGCCCAGTAAAACAACAAAGTAGGAAAAACAACAAGAAAATAAAGAGCTTCCGAAGAGAATCGAAGCTTAAAATACCCTTTAAGCAGTAGAAATTGAAGGATATATTTATTCTCTATATCCAAAACAGGGATTTATATAATTTATTAAATAGAAATTGTATTAAAATTTTGGTATAAAAAGTGAGAAAATAATGTAAGAAGATTGAAAAATTTTGATTTTTTTAAATAGACTTCAAATAAATATTAAATGTTTAAATAAACCTATTTTATAGACTTAATTATAGTATTACCCCCTGAAAGAGTGTCCAGCAAAAGTTGAAAAAAAATCATTGACGCAGATTGTTGACGCTTCGGTGTTGTTGTTGTTGTTATTGCCATTTTGTTGTAATTGTAAATTCTACAGGTTTCTCAGTGGACGCTTTTCTGTGTGTGTGTGTGTGTAGCTGTTGTTGCCTTAATGGCACAAACAAAAACAACAACAACAACGTAGCCGCCGATCGCTCTGCAATTTTACGCCAAAGCTAAAAAGGCGAGCGATCGAGCCAGCAATCGAAGCGATCAACAGAAGTGAAGGAAAAGGATGAAAATGGGAGGTGATCGGAATTGTGATGGTGGGATGTTGGGATGGCGACCGACCGGGTGGGGTGACAAGGAGAGGCTACTCCATTCGTAGGCAAACCGGGCCAGTTGTCAGACACTGTGGGCCGAAAGAGTCACAACAATACCCATTATTATTATTCTTACCTTCAAGAAAAAAGTCATGCAAATGGTTAAGGAAAATCATACAAGTTTACCTTGAAAGATCAATTGATTTGCTGTAAACTCAGTCAAGCTAAAGAGCAAGGGAAAACTTGTTATTAAAATAAATCGACACAGGTTTTTGTGTCTTTAAGTTACTTAAAGAAGTGCATTAATATTTCTATGATTTTTTACTAAATTGAATTAATAAACATTTAGTTTTCCCTACACTTTCCACTGTGCAGCGGCTATGCCGTGTTTATGCCCCAATAAAAGCAACAACAACAACAGCAGTGAGGCGAACGTTGCAATAAGTTGAGTTTGGACGCTTGGACCCCTCGAATAGTCTCCCAGTCGCCTTAACTTGGCCAACAACTTCGACCAACTTGGCGCTTGGCTCTGGCTCTGGCTCTGGCTCAGTCTCAGCCTCAGCCAGCTTTTCGTTTGCTTTTTTTGTTTTGCACTCGCATTCGTAATTGTTTCATGAAACTGGCCACCAACAACTCCAGGTGAGGGTGGCGGTGGCTCCGAAGGGGTGGTGCGGCGGGCCAAGAAAAAAAACAGGTGCGCAGTGCGCAAACGCGCGCGCATTTTTGGTTTTGTTTACTGGTTTTTTGTTTTTGTTTTCGGCCACTTCGATTTGGGGGCAACAGTTTTTCGCTTTTAATTATGGTTTATGTGTCGCTTACAAAAAGCTAAACCGTCGATCCGGCGATCGTTGATCGGCATACACTTATCCAAGCGGTATATGCCGCATGCCCATTTGGACTTGAAGCGGCCCAAGGTTGGCCGTGAGTCCGCTGGCGGAGTAGTGACACGAGTGGAGGAGACATGTCGAGGCATTGGGGTTACTGCTAATTGTGAATTGCCTTCTGGGCGGATCGCAATGGAATTGGAATTGGCTTCGAGGGGCGTAAGCCATTGGCCAAAGTTATTGGAGTGGAAAGCCCCGATGCGAAGGTAAAGTCTTTGGCTTTCCCCCATAACTAAAATCGGTCTGAAAATTCCTGGCCAGGTCGCTACTTTAGTGGGTTAGGAATTTCATTTAAAGAAAATGTATATTTTTCTTATCTAAAGGGAAGTATATTAATGGTTTCGAGGTCTCTGTAGTATATGCCTTTATCTGTTTAAGGGCTTTTTATTTAAGTTACAAATAATTTGCTGACCTGATTTTGTTATCAACTGAAAAAGAGGATACTTTGAAAGTCGCTAAAAAGATTCCTTTCTTTTGGTTTTTCCAATTCCGCTGATACATAGGTTTGTGTTTTCATGACGAATTCTTTTTCTCGGATGTCTTTTATATTAGCTTACTGATTACCCTAGAATTTAGACAGCGTTTTTATGGCTCCTTTATATGCTGATAACTTTCAGGTTTCTCCAAAGTGGGCCTAGAATTTTGACGCAAGTAAACCTCTTTTTATCAGTTAGGGCCTTTTGGGTTACTCATCATACTGCCAAGAAGCACTTTTTGTTTTTAATTGATTCAAGTAGCCAGGTGAATCATGAGGAAAACAATGTAATAATGCCATGTTAATACCTTTCCTGCTTATCTACTTACTTATTTACAAGGTGCCTTCCACTAAGGAAATACAGAAATGTCTGAGTACTATCTGGTGACCCAATTTGAGTCATCAGATAGGGAGGAGGTAATGTCAAGGCATCGCACATAAGTCACACGACGTCTTAATAAATATTAGATTGCCGCAATCTTGCAGATACACATGTATCTGTATCTGACTCTGCACAAGAAAAAAAAAAAACAAACAAAAAGCTGCGATGGCGATTGTATCTCGAGTTACGAGCGCACGCGTGTTTCTTGCGCCTTTGTTTTGTTTACACTCGATTGCAATTTGCATCTGGCAGATACATTCCTCGGCTCTGTGCGCTGTGTGCCGCGCATTCAAAAGACCGCTCAATTGGCCAAGTAGCTGCCCGGCTAACTGTAACTGGCAGCGATGACATTTTGTATCTGCTAGATACGCAGATAGCCAGCGGAGCGTAAATGCATTGCACGCACACCGCCTCAGACCCTGTGGTGGCCTTATTAATATTTATCAATTTGTTATTTAACTGGCTTCGATCTTTTTGTCCGGCTGAGGCAACTTTTTAGCTCTCGATTTGCATAAAACCCGATAAAAGATTAACAACAAAATACGTTTTTTATAACTCAACTCGTTTGGAAGTGCTGCTTTTTGTTTTGTCTGTTTGTTTTTTATTTTTATTTCGGTTGCTTCTCGTTGTTTTTTTGTTGTTTTTGTTTCTGTTAAATTGCCAATTTGACCTTATTAAGTATGATTTGTAAAATACCTTGCGTGCGACTTAATTAATTTGTTATAAGCTGAAATTCCACCGCTTAACTTTAACCCATAAATATTTAATTGCAATTCCAAAGCCTCTTCGATTGATTTCCCCCCCTGCAAACGGGGCATTTAGAACTGTGCCAAAGCGTTTAAGTCAATTAAGTTGTGACAAATCCAACTGACATTTGGAGAACCCTCAAGAACACATGGGACAGCTGAGTTTCTATCCGAATTAGCAGCTAGCAGCTGGCAGCTGTGCTAAAAGCCAAGCTCTGCCTTAAAGAAAGATAGCTGTGTTCAAAATATTTTCACCATGAAGCGTTCTTAGCTGGCTTAGATAGGTTCTCGATTCGGGGGTTTCTATCTGAGAGCCAAAAGGCACGCTCTAGGGGCTGACTGATAGAATATTACCAGGTGTAAATATTTGCCAAAGGTCGGGCCAACAAGCACTTGTACAACATTACGCCAAGCCCCCTCGATAGATCTCTCTCTACTCTTTAGTGGCAAATATTGAATACTAAATTATGTATTTTTGTTGCTGGATTGATTATTCATCTGTGGGAAGTATTATCAGAACGGATGTGCTCGTCTGGGGCTTAAGTGATAAGCCGAGATAAGATTTTGGGGGGAAAGCAGCAGTCAAGAAGTCAAATATTGAATATTGCATATATATCTACCCATTAGCGCACTAGATTAGAAGCCATTTAATCCCGGCATGTATACAAACTATTTATTAAGATAATTAAATGATAAAGCAATGAGTTTACTATTATTATAAAAAGTACTTGCTTGCGGCTTAACTGGAAACTATATTTAGCTAAATAAATTCAGCGGTAATACACTTCACTAGAAGTTGTTTAAACAATAAAAAAACATTGTTTTATAAGACTCACATTCAAATGCACGTGCTGATAACATTCTTTGGATAAAGATAAAGTTGAATACAGATAAAGTACAACCAAATAGGAGTTGACTTTTTTTTAATTTTCTAATTTTGCTCAGCATTTTTTGTGGCCTTTTCTTTGGTTTTTTAGTTTTCAGTTTTCACTGCAAAGAGGAAGCGGTTGCCTGCTTTATTACGCACAATTATTCTCTGCATACCCACAATTATAGGGAAAATTATGGAAAAGAAAAACCATTCCCAGCAATTTGTCATTGTTTGATTTTCTCTGCTCTGACTGTAATTTTTCCCTCTATATATATTTTTTTTTGGTGATTTCTTTAAGCTCGGAACTGGAGCTGCTGCTGGCTCCCAAACAATTTGAGCATTTGATTGCTTTATTTCACTTTACAACGCAAATTGGTGGCTTTGTGCACTATGACTACGGCTTGTGATACTTCCTGCCTGCCACGGCTAATTATGAACAATCAGAGTTAGGATCGGATCGGATCGGATAGGAGAAGACAAGGCAAGGCAGGAGAGAGATGTGGATGCTGCACTTTTACAGTCCCGGCGTGTAGTTGCACTTAGCTGCATGATTACATTTAATGGGCAACGCCAAAACATAATCATTTCGATTAAATAATCAGCTACCGGAGCAAGCCAGAGTCAGTCAGCCACTCTTCGCACATTTGCGCCACACAACAGCCAGTGCACAGGAAGAAATTTTATATTATATAATAATATTTTCGAGGAAAATGTGGCTAAACTAGTTTAAAGAATACTTTAGAGGTTTGAAAACTATGAGCTATCGTTCTACAATTGTTTTTATTATTTCAGATTCAAATTAAGTTCATTTCAGATATCCATTAGAGTCTAAAATCAATTTTATAATCCATATTTCCCCAGTGCATTGCCAGGAGATCACCTTGTTTGTAATTATGAAAGTTTTTCTCCGCTCTTGCGTTGTTTCTTTCGAACGGTTCGAGCGTTATGAACTCATTTGTGGAAAAGTCAAGTTAAGTTTTAGCTGTGACTCAGACTCTCGGACCCATTTCATTCATAGCCACAAGCTATATATATATGTATATATATAGTTATCGGAAGTGCTGCTTTTGCCACAGAAGTTGTTGCCGCTGCTGCAGTGAAATGTTGTTGACCACAAAAGTGGCTTGAACCTGAAAACGCCTTGCCATGTGATACAAAAATGTTATTGCCTTGCTGCAAGATCTGCAGCAGCAGCAGACGAGTTTTACACCAATTTCCCGTCGACGGAAAGGTTAAAGACACTGACTTTATCTAGGGAATTTCTTCTATAACTTTAATCGAGCTTTAATGTGGCAATTGCCGTTTGATGTTGCTCTAATTGAAAAAGGAAAAACGCGGAGTGAAAAACGGGTAAAATCAAGTGGAAAATTATGGAAGGCGATTGCGTTAAGTGAGGTGTTTGAGATTTCCGTGAAATGCCTGAGATATTTCTACTACCAATTTAAATCTTTAGCCCCTTTTAAGCTCCTCGGTTTTTTACTAAAACTCGCAGCCAGATAACAACATTTTAGTTGTTTTGTTTGAGATTTTATTATGATTTTTTATTATTTGTTTAGAGGAATGTTTTGTTTTTTTCTTTCTGGTTTCTGTTGGTTTTGTGATTGGTCTTTGCGGGTGTTCTGTTTATTTTTTACTGCATATTTTTTTGTGGGTTAGCAAGGCGAGGCCTTGACTATGTCTGTCAATCTTTTTTTGCACACATTTTTTAAACGTAATTTATGCGCCGCAATTTGTTTGGTTTTGTGTGATGGCCAGGAAAATTTCCAGTGCCAGCTAAAATACAATAAATCAAGTTGGCTAATAAATTCCATACAATTTAAACCTACAAAATGAAACCGAAAAAGGGAAAAACATTTCCGATATCGTTTTTTTTCCACTTTGAGTTAATTAGCGTAGTTTAGTAATGATGAGAAAGTTCAAACTGATACAAGCTTTAAAATATCTATATTTATTAATGGGCTCAAGGTCTCATCGGCAGACTTCAAGCCTTTTGTTCAGCAAACATTTTTGCATCTCGCCAAACATAATTTAAGCTGGCAGCCACTAAACCTGATTTTTTCGGCCACATTTATTCGAAACTCACCTTCCAGGGTGCGACATTTTGATTGATTTAAGTCGGGGCCTCAAAACGAAGAAGCCGCAAAGTGACTTTTAGCCATGATTGCGCTGATTACGTGACTCTGTCAATTGATTTTTGCCTGCCGCCGAAGAAAAACAAAACTGCGAGTTCGAAACTTGCTTTGCTTTGCTTATATGAATGAAACAACAACAGAGTTATATTTATTTGTAGTTTTTTCTGTTTTTTTTTTGTTAGTTCGTGCGACGGGCCGGCATCGTGGCTAATTTTTCATGAAGGTTTTTCAATTGTTGGCCGTCTGCTGCCGTTTGAGCCGGCCAAAGGCCTCAATTTGTTTTGATGTGCATTGAATTTTTAATTTGGATTTTTTCTAGTGGCCATTTTGAATTTGATTTTCAAGCCACTTATTTTATTAGCTGAAAAATACAATATAATAATGGCAAAAAGCCAATTATCTGTCGATTTTTGAATAAGAAAAATATACATAAAGAAATATGTAAATAATAAAAAAGAAGACACAAACTATTATTAAACTCTCTGTTTCGTTATAAAACCTGTCTAAAGTTTTTATTGCTTCGCTCAAAACCTTTCTATTAACAAGTGACGCATTTCGTTTTCTCACCAACTCACAAAAAAGGGTATATAAAAACCTGAACTTTATAGCAAATGGCAAAAAACAAAAAATATACAATATACAAATATATACAATGATCACACAATAAAAATAAAACAAAATAAATAATGTCCGAATATATTAGAATGTATTACAGCACGGCAAAGACGTAGGAGATAGGGAACGGACGAGCTCTTCGGTAATTGCGCAATAACTAAAACAATTCAAGTGGCAAAACTTGACGGGCATTAACTGAAATTGCTTAAACAATTACTTGAAATGTATTTAAAGACTTGAAAGTGTAATTACCGAACAAACTATGAAATTGGCGCTATCTAAAGCCTGATAAAGATACTGCTCCGTGTGCTAAATTATTTGCCGGCGAAAAGCCAAGGGGGTTGGAGGATTATTCTTCAAGACATTTAATAATCCTTTAATTTATTATTATTTTATATTAGTTGCCCAACTATTTAAGCTTTCTTGTTTAATAATATTTACTTTTAAGCTAAATTTGTATCTATTTTGATCTTAGATAATAATTTTTAGCTTACTCCTGACAGCTCACCTTACTTTCACCCTGACCATTGTCTAGGTTATCTCTTGCTTAGGGACAGTAACCCATCCCCTCTTGGTGACGCCCCTGAAGCTCGTGAGCTTATATCAGATCACGCACTTAACATATGATAGCTGATAAAAAATTATATATGTATATTCATCGTCGTGGATGAGAGGAAAAAGCTATCTCTCGGAACGTGGCGTCGTGTCCTAGCATTTAATTGGATTTCTGTTAGATCCCTTGTCAGTTGTCCAAGGCAATTAGAGCTCCGGCGATAGTTATCATTTATTTTTAGCGACATTTTCGCATAAACCCCCGACAATTTGAGGCTTCGTGCGAAACTCAATCACGCTTCAAATGATGTGTTGTCTTCGCTGCTATTTTTGGCAACTCAAGTGGACCGTAAAACCCAAATCTTGAGAGTTATAAAAGAATCAAATGCGTCGTCCGGTCCAAAGGGGCAATAACAGTAGCTGCTCGTTGAAGCTTCAAGACGGCGAGGTGGGTGGGAGCTCTATGGAACAATTGATTTCAATTTTAATTAACACCCCCACGATGGCCACGCCCCCTGCCCGCCCCCCTTGTCGCACACAGTTTTAATTGGCACTTGCTCTTTGGTGGTCGAGGTTCGCTGAATCTTAACCCCTCGAAGACGACGGAGACGGAGTCAGTCAACGGCACAAATTAATGAATGAAATTACAATGGATTGGGGTAGAGCGATGTGAGGGATGGGCACCGAGGGGGCAATGTTTGGGCCAGGGGGTTGGCATGGTAATTATTATAATAAATATTGATGTGGGTGGAGGTTAAGCATGGCTTACCCCTCTTGTTTATCCACCCAAAATGTGTATATTATTTATGAGGTTCTAGTGGGAGTTTAGAGTTGGTTTTCTACAACTGATCATGGTATCTATGATAATCTTTATATTTTTTTCAAATTTTGTATCCCTCAAGAAATCTGAACTTATTCCCTTCATTTGTCTTGTTGTTTTTTTCTTGAGTAATTTTCCCCCCTCAATTGTAATTTCCTTCCATTTACATAGTTCCAGCATTTCATAAGATATTCATTCATTCATAGGAACGCCTCCACAGTGGGCTCCCCCTTCGTGTTATTCGACGACTTCCACACAGCCCACACATTGTATATTTTTTTATTCGTATATTTTCTGCCTTTACATCTGTAGATTCTGTCGTTTCTTGTTTTGTATTTTTTTTATATTATTATTATTATTTGCGTTGCTGTATGTTTCTGTTTTTTATTTTGCTGCTTCTCTCGTCATCGCGCCGTCACTTAAACTTGACCTTTATTTTCCATTTATTGTTTATTACTGCATATTGCCTTAGTATTTCCATTGTGTTGTTAGTTGTCATCTGGTTGATCCAGTTGTTTCTGGTTCTTGTCTCCAAAGTTCGCTCAATGAGTGCTACCCAGTTGCACTTGGATTTGGCATGTGGAATCTTATTTGGAATCGTAAGCATGAACTTAGAGATCAGGGGCGGAGGCTTCGATTTAAAGCTGTTATAAAAGAGAAACTAGGAGAAGAAACAGATACATTTGTATCTGTTTTAGTTCATCTTAACTCTGCTAGATATTACATGTTACCCTTTCCTTTGTATAATTTCCCAATAAACCTTAAATTATAATTGCTTCTAATACCAAATTGTTTATATTTCCTATTCGAAACTATAAAAAACATTCAATTTTTGACTACAGCTCTGCACATTTCTTGGATAAAACCCACGTCTGATCTGTATATGGAACACAGTTGTTGGTTACCATTTATCTATCTATCTATCTATCCATGTATCTATATTTGTATCTACATATCTGCCTCTGCACATTTCGCAATTTGTGTTCTGTTCTGGTAATTTCCTAGTAATTGTTGCGCAAATACAGGCCCGCTTGAGTGCCGGAAAAAATGCTGTACTAAGTCTGATATTACTAAATATTAGCTTTGAGGAAATTAAATCCTCTTCGGTGCGGGATATCTGTTTCTCATTCAGTGCTGCTTTTCATTTATTACTCATTAAATATGCAGCGGCATATGAAATTGCGCATAAATCAGAGAATTCTTTGGGGCTTGGCTAGAGTTTCTTTCTTTCTGATATATGATCACAAGGTGATATATGAGGGGGCTATTAGTTTAGTTCTTTAATGACTGCGAGTGCTGGAAAATTGATTGTCCCGACGCTATGCGCGATGTTCGATGCTAATAAAAAATGGAATCGATGAAGTCCGACTCTTTGTTGGTTCCCCAACAAAAAAAAATACAGAAGAGGTGTCTTAGAACATAGACAATGGAAACATACCATAAAAATTCCAAATCCAGCTTAAACTTAACGTTTGTTTTGTTTTTTTGTTTTCTGGTCACCCCATCTTCTGTTTGTTTCCTAACTAAGCGTTAAAACATTATAAATACCATTGGTTGCCAGTGTCTAGACTCTAGGCGATGGCGGAGGAGTTCTGAAAATCTCTAAAACCTGTTTCAACCAATGAAAATTAACACGATGGCCGGAGGGATTTGGGATTTGGAAACAAAAAACTTGCATTCTTTGATCGGATGGAAAATGAAAACTGAAAAGCCGATTTCGGGGGAGAGATGTGCATGTGTTTAGGACTGGTTTTCCCTCGCGGTCTTTCGCACCTTTGATGTTGGTTTTTTAATGCTCTGAAAATGAGAGTTGGGGTAGGGTTGTCCATCCATCCAGTAATGTCTACGAGAATTTGACTTTGTATAATCGAATTCATGGAATTTTTCTCAACTTTAGGCGCGGCCCAGCTTGGCTCGGCTCGGCTCGGCTCGGCGAATGATCAATCAAGTGCAGCATCAGCAGAGGCAGATGAATACCTAATGAGTACGGGTTGACTCACAAACACACCCAATACACGTAGATTATACCCACAGTCGCAGTCGTAGGCCCAAACTGGTTTAATTGATTCAAATGAAGACGACGACGACGAACGACGACGGCGGCGGCAGAGACGTTGAATGACGCTGTCCGTCCGGCGGGTTGGCTTAAGCTTAGCTTTTGTTGCCTTTTATACGGATTTCAGTAATATGTAAATCGATGCATGACAATCCCAACTCAACTCAACTCAACTGGGCTCAGATCTCCCCCGGTAGCAGTCAGACCCTCGAACGTCAAAATAGAAAACTTGCAAATCACATGCAACAATTGCTGTCGATTGTTTGTTGCTGCTGCTGCTGCGGCTGCTGGCGTGTCATGCAACGTTTTGTGCTCACCTTACCCCCTTGTGTTGTGTTGTATTTGTGTTTATAATTGTCTCAGTTGCAGCCACCGCCCCCTCGCTGCACCCGCCTCTGTTGTGTTGCGTTGTGTTTGCCATGCACTTGTCAGTCAGGGGCGTTCGCTGCCCCCTCACTTTGAACTCGGTAATCGCATTGTGGTTGCACTAAGCACGTAGGGTATGCCAGTTGCAGGTGTTTTATTGGGCTTAAAGAGTTGGGAATCGTTTAAGAAAATATTGATATTAAATTATCAAATAATATATCTATAAAGCTATCTGTCAAGTTAGGTCTGATTAAATACAAATGCAATTATAATATAATATTAATCATATCTGTAATTTAAGGAAGGGTAAGCTGGTCTACGACCCTTGAAAGCTAAGATTTATTATTTTATATCTGAGAAATAAATGTTGATATATTATTATCAGCGTTAAATAACCATGATCTACTTAGAAACCTTTTGCATTGATAAATATAACTCTATGCGAGTTATTTTATCTTTAAATAAATCCATTGACTCAAAACACTTGACTTGCAAAGGCTGAAATGTTAAAATGCACTGTAATTTATTTAATTATATTCAGATTGAACTAAGTATCTGACAAATTAAAAAGTTATAAATATGTAAACAGAAAATTATCTAGGGCAAACTTTAATTTAATTTTCTTATTTGTAGAAACCTAATTAAGCTTTATTTTGTAAGTAAAAATAGATTTAATGTTTCTATAATTTTTTACTAAGCTTGAACAGATAAATTTAGTTAGTAAAGTCCTTCATTTCTTACTGAAACTATTAATTACTCTCAAGTTACAAATCAGTTTTCCTTATTTCTAAAGTAAAGATACCTAATTGATCATTATTTCCCATTCAAACAATAATCTTTAAATCCCAAAATGGTTCTTATTTCCATAAAAGAGCATTAAGAAATGTGCAATCCCCTGTCTAGAACCCACTTATTGCTCTCATTTAAGTAATTTTTCAGTTTATTTTGCGGTCAAAGTTGACTGACAGTTCCCATGTGAATGTCAATTGCGGCTGAGCCGCCCTCTCCGGCTGACCGTCTGCCCTTCTGACTTTGTGTTGTTTTCCATTCAATTATTGAAATTAGCCCGGCTTGCTAATTGCTGAAAGATGCAATTAGAGCTGCTCAGACCTCGCTTGGCGACAGATGCCCAGAGATAAAGATAGTTGGGAATCGATGGGGGGTTCACGGGGTTCACACAACTGGAAAAGGCGCGTCTGTGACCTTTTGTCCAAAGAATAAGGTAGCAGCAGGTAGTAGGATTTTCCTTCTGTTTTGGGAATGCATAAAGATATTACCAATCCACCCTCATAATTCGTTGGGACGGAAGTCGAAGCGGGGAGCGGTCATAAATACCAAATCTTTATGGACAGTGGGAATCAGGGACTTGACTTGTTTATGCCTCATCCGCAGAGTGTGTGTGTCTTTATCCCACCACTAATTACTTGTCTCGGTCTGCTGGGGCAACAAGAAATGGATAGACATTCCCTAACTCAAGATCAGGATAAGATGTTTTGAGACTTTGGCGTGTAAATGCCCCAAGATCCTGTCCCGTCCAAAGGCATTCAAATGCGAAAGGCAGAGCGCAATCCGAAGGCTTTCAGGTAGAGCTCTCTGCCCAGCGGAGCCACTAAATAAAATCATTAAAAATAATGAACGCACTTCCGTTGCAATTGTCGGGGTCTTAGAACTTTACACAACATTAAAATGAGGCAGCCACGGGGAGAGTCTACCAACTTTGTGGTCTACACTGAAAGGAATCTATGGCAAACCCTTGATAGCTATGCAATATTAAAGGTAGCTTTTTACTGTTCATTTCTTGCCGTGTACAGGGAGTAGTACCCGTAGTATGCCGCACAAATTAAAAGGTAGAAATGTTCCCTCCTCAAAAAAAAAAAAAAAAGAAAACCCCCAGAACCCAACTCGTTGTCGAACCCGTTGCCGGCTGTGCTCGTTCGAGTGTCGTGAGTGGCTCGACAATTGCAATTACATGTGTAAGATTGTTCTCAGAGGCCGCCGAGGCCCAGGCCCGAAAGGAGAACGATGTGGGGGCATGGGCATCGGCATCGGCCTGGGCATTGGTGGAACGGAAATAAAACTCACTCCTCCCCTGGCCGTAAAACAAAGGCAATGCTGGTTACTACTTGATTGTGGGGGCTGGACGACACATATAAATTATCAACGACACAGCCCAGTCCCAGATCCCGAACTCTAGCTCAAATCCCAGCCCAGTGCCGGGCGGAACCGGGCCAGCTAGTTATGCATAGATACAGATTCGGAATCAGAAAACATGAAGGCTGCTGCCGGCCTGGATGCACAGGTACAGCCTACGCCAAGTTGAGCCTCAGCGAGCTCATCGAGCTCATCGTTTATGCAATTGGTTTATGGGCCAGATATTATAAACTTTATTACCATCGATATACTATATTTGGATGGAGCTGTGTCGTGAGGAAAGTGTAAAACTGGAACACCCAAAGAATGTGAAAGATAATAAACTCAAAATGGAATATGGGTTTATGTACTTTGTAAAGAAAATGGTAGCTCATTCAGTTGACATAAATTGTTGTACAATTTTAAAGCAAGATTAATTGTAGGTAGATTTTTATATAGTCAAAGGTCACTTCTCAACCATTATTCAAATGAAATCTTTAGAAAAAAAGCATATAGAGAGGGAAGTTATTTGTTTATTAAATCGAATTTTAAGGTCAGACTTTAATCAAGCTTTACACAGTCTCAAATTGCTGGCTTAACTTCAACATTCTTGGCCACAAAAATGATTGATGATGAAGGTATCGACGAAATTCTAGGTGAACTATTATGTTAATTGATTGTAAATTCATATTTAATGCTCGGAATTAACCTTTAGAGCTGCCAAGCAGGAACACACATTACCCCAGCGTGTATCACCGCAGGGAGCTACATGCCGAGTGACGACTCTCGAATATCCAAATTGATTTAGCATTCCGGGTGCTGCCATCATTATATCTGACCCAATTGCCCCTCCGGAACTGTTACAGTGTGACACATTTCTGGTGGCAAAGATCAATTTGGCTTGGCCGCTGGAAATGGACCAAGACCGCGTCGCATTGGATTCGCTGCCAAGAGCTAACTGGGAATCGAAATGGTCGGGATGGGATGGGGGCAATGTGGAGTGTGTGGCGGTTTAGTTGTTCCTCTGTTTGTTTACACAACTGTTGAAACAGTGGCAAAGTGCGGAATCATGTTGCGGCATTGTTTGGCCGGCCGGACTTTCCTAGTTTGTTTTTTCTCTATTCTACTACAACTCTTTTTTTTCCCCCTGTTTATTTTCTTAGGTTTTAGCATTTTTTTAACCTTTATTTTATGTGCTTTATTAGCCGCACTCTCTTTGCGGGTATTTGCCCAATGACAACAGTTGTCGACGTCTTCGGAAAACAAGGTCAGGCCCAGAGAACTTTCCAAAAAAAAAAAACAAAAGTAACCAGAGGAGATACGCAGAATCTCTGGCGGAGAACAAACAATTAGTCAGGGAGGGGCCTTCGCCATTTGTATCTGTATCCGAAGCCGGGCGGGGGATATATGCGCACTTTTTCACACCACTCTTCTGGGTTAACGTTGGCGTTAACGCTTAACGTGCACGTTAACGCTAACCCGTTTGCCGGGACCAATTACCCCGCCCCTATAACCCAGCATGAATATCGCTTAAAACAGAATAAAAGTGCCTCGACAATTGCTTGATTCATGGCTTAAACTTTGCTGGGGAAAAAGGGGAGCCCGATTCCGATTCCGAGTCTGAGTCCAAAACAACCTACATAAAGTATCTCTCGCTCTGTATCTGCGTCTGTATCCGCACTTGTATCTCGTATCTGCACTTGTATCTGTTTGTATCTCTCAGCTTGCCGGCTCTGTGACGCATCTGTGCGATCCCAAAAGAAAACTGCAGGCTGGCTGGCTGGCTGCGCGGAGTCTTGGCTCTTGATTGCTTTTGATTGGCTTTTGTTTTGCTTTTCCTTCCATTGTGCAAGTTTTGATTTCGCCTCGCGTTTTGATTCGATTTTGATTTTGATTTCGCTCGATGCCTGTCTGTGTGTGTGTTTATTTTCATTTTCAATAAATCGCCCCATAATTGCACTCCAGGGGGGATTATCAATGATAGCACCCCTCCAGCCCCTCGACAGTTCGAAAAGTGTTCGTGTGAAAGCCGCCATCAAATTATCTCATTTCACGAGCCGTGTGAAAACATTTTTGATCTTCGCATTTCCAAATTGATAAATCTTTTGTGTTATTTTTATACGTTTCTTCAAATATTTTAATAGTTTCTTTTGTTTATCTCTCTTGCAGGCCCACCTGACACACCTCAAAGGCGCTTCAATAAATATTTGTGGAAGTTTTCAGGTAAACCCAAAAAAATTTTTATGAAATCCAAAAACACTACTTGGCAGAAAATTGTTTCCTCTGAGCAAACTATTCATAAGCCGCAACTTGTGGTGTGCCATTAGCGCTCCGAGCGGCACGCAAACTTTCGCACGGCTCACTGCTCGCATTGAGAACCTTAAATATGGGTCAATTACTCATAGAACGACTACTGGGGAGAAAAACAAATTTCTTGCATAACTGTTGACGTAGTACAATTTACTGGTCATGAAGTATCCTATAAAAGCATCTTAACTGGGTATACATGACAGGAAATGAGTTAGTTGTAATGCTGAGGGGCGTTTTTGGTTTAAAAGAGGATAATCTGCTGCAGTTTAAGATTGCTTTTTAGGTTTCCTTTGGTTAAGAAATATTTTTAATACATTTCTCTAGAAAATATATTAGTAATTTTATAATTAAATAAAACTTTAAACAAACCTCACTGGTATTCATAGATACCTATAAGTAGTATCTCTTACTTCTGCCGAGTATCTTCAACTGTAGGGAATCCATAACTCATCTTAAGCTTTCTAGATTTAGCTTTGGTTCAGTTCTAATTGCCGCTAGTCATACTCGACTGTGGATATATGTGTTAGGCCCAGGAGATATATGGCCGCCTAACTGTTGAGAGGCACTTAAATGCTAATTTGCCGAGCTGACCAACCGTTGCTGGCTGCCGGCTTTACTGCTCTTGGGCCTGCCTTTCAGCACTTTTTCGCTTTAATTGCACCAAGGGACCCCTCTTGAGAGTTGGCCCTTTTAGCCAAGTTCTTTTTGCTCATCGTCTTAACGCATTTATGCTGTATCGATTGCGTTTCCACGCACCATAAACGGGGTCGCCAGGGATCAATGATCTTTGTATCTGTTTCTTGGCCTGCTTTTGCAAATCTTGATTTTGTTTATTATTAAATCATGTCCGTTTGAGGGGACATCCGTTCGGATTTCATGCATCGATAAATCTTTGAATTATACAACATTTAAAATGTATTAGAAATTTAGCTGCTGACGGCTGATTGTTTCGTGATCGAGCCACAACAATGTGAATTTGTCAACGGAAACGATCTGCGACATGGGGGCAGTTGCAAACAATTGCTCACATGCAATGTGAGTTCGTAAATAATTTGTTTAGATCATAAATTTGCGTCATTTTTCAGACTGATGAAACTAATCTGCAATAGCCTTTAATTACACCACCATTTCCTTCACCGATCTAACTCTCGGTTGAGTTTAGAGCTCACTTTTCCTTATTCCTTAACACCGCAGAGCCGGAGAGCTGGTTTGACTAATCGCCTTAATAAAATAAATCGGCTCAATAGACCAACTTGATCACCTGCCATCAAATCGGGTTTAAATGGCATCAAGTTCAGGTTACGTAAGCTTCCAAATGAAATGCGAACTCTGAACTTGAGCAAGCAAAGTAAATAAAAAAGTTAACAAATAAACAAAATGGATTGCCAAGCCTGCGCCAATATGTTGACAAATTTGAATATAAATATATACGCTTGTATGCAAATTTTGAATTGTTAAACAAAGTTGACAAAGAAATGTGGTCATGACGAAATAAATATGAAGTAATAAATCAATATGTTCAGTTGTCGTGACAGTGATTCCCAGAATTTAAAAAATTACAAGCGTATCGAAACAAATGTGTTGTACTGAGTTATATATTTATATATATTTTGTACTGTGGTGACTGTTATTTTAAGGGGAAAAATACCCATCCACCTGCCTAGAACTTTCTCTAAAAAAAAGAACTTTAATGGCTAAAACTTTCCTCTGAAATAAACTCGTTTCACTTTTACTCATCAGAAAAAGAATCTGAAGCTGGATCAAGAGGTTTGGCGGCTTATCTTATTCTTCGCTTAATTTTCACTTACGTTTTTTGCATTAAATTTTATGTCTCTGGACATGGACATGGACATGGACTTGAATTTCACCTGGCCGTGCGGCACGTAGCCAGCCAAGATAGACATTTGACACATCACCTGACATGTCAGGTTGTCATTTGTGGCTGCGGTGAGTGAGAGTTTTCCTCCGCTGAAATTCTTGCAGTAAAAGTAAATACATTTTTGGGTAGGAAAACAGAGCTCAAGATCGGACACCGGACAGCAGGTGGCAAATTGTTTTGGCACATGCCAAACATAAAAAAAAGAAACCGAAAAAACAGACCAGCTTCTGCTTAGAGCCAGACCTGTCTGGATTCGCCAACAAGATAAAAATAAAACCATTATAAATTCATTTGGCAAAAAATCTTTGCTTTGCTTTGATAATTACTGTGCTGGTTGTGGCGGGGGGAGTTTGTCTATAATTTTTGTGTTCGTGAAATGTGCGTCAGCAGAAAATGTTTCTTTATCCCCGCGTTTCGTTTGATCTGGCCAGCAGCAAACTAGCCAAACCACAAAAGGCCAGGCTACCAAAAACAACAAAAATAAAAAAGAGGCAAAAAAAGAGCCTCAGGTGATAAGTTCATTTATTTATCTGTTATTTCTGTGCGCTTTTTCTTTTAATTTTATCGGACGCGTGCTTCTTGGATTTTGTGTTAATTCGTAATAATTAATTTGAGAATGTGCAGAAGCCAAGCCGTAAATGAAGCGAGGCTAATAAATTATTTATGAATCGTGAACACGACCAGGAGGGGTTGGGACTAGGGGAATTTCCCAGATACAAAGCAAAAACAAAGATTGTGGTAAAGTTCTAAGAATTAAATGTGGGGAATAAGAATTTGCAATATCAATTTAAATAATAAAAAAACCCCTAGGATTATTCGTAGTGTTATTTTTAATATTCGAAGAATAAAGGTTGAGAACGGAAATCCTAAAGATACTTAAGAACTCATAAATACTTTATTTTGTATATTTTAGTGCTTTGTTTTTGTTTATTTAAATAATAGGATGGTAAATTTATATAAAATTATTTGTATAATTATATTATTTAGATTAAATACTTAATTTATTTAATTCGTTGGCTCAGGACTCTCAAGTTGTGCAACTCAGGACACCTCTCATGGTGTTGCATGAGGTGCTCCGCGAGGTTGAGCTTGACTGCCTTGGCCATCCTCCTATAATAAATAAATATATACATATTTTGTTAATACATTTTTTACCTGTTCATTTGAATATGTTTTACATTATTAGGCTTTCAAATTATTGTAAGTTTTCGTATTTAGCTTTCAGCCGTTGCGCTGACTGCACAATTACTTAGCCAATCGAGTGAGGCAACTCCGGCATACCTAAAATTGCATTTAGCCAAACACGGAAGATGCCACCAGCATTCAATTATTCGCATATTCACATATTCCAACCACAAAAGTTGCGTGTGCATCGGACTGGGTTTGTGTGCCTCGAAATTGCATTCATTGCAATTACAACTGCGGCAAATCGGCTGTCACGGAGGTCCGATTAAGCGGCTTAATGTGCGGAACGGGTCTCTAAATATAAAATCTAAAATTACATTTTTAGAAACAACTTAGAAAAGTTTACCTCATTGTTGATCATTACCTTTGTCCTGTCAATTATTTCAATGACATTACCTAATTCTTAGCTAAATCTATTATCTTTTTGCTCACAAAGCGTGTGTTTAATCAGTCTTGTACTTTGAGATATTTCCACTTTTCCACTGGAAACTGCGCAGTTTTAAAATGAAAAGGGTTCTTTCGTGCTTGAGCCATATAGTGTTGGATTTATTACCCCGACAATGTAATGTCTAATTAAGTACTTTGTGTAATGACAGCTTAATGTAAGCTTATTAAATAAATGCAGGCTGTGAGTTAAACCGGGAAGGTGGAGAACCCTATTAAGACTTTCTGGATTTTATTTGTATTCCACAAAATTGATTAGAACTATTCTTGGGATCTGAGACTAGTTTTTATACATTTTAACAAAGATTGAAGTTTACTTACTGAATAATATAATCAAAATGCTTCGATACATTCGTGTCAGCTTCCACAGCTTTATATTTCTTAGAATTTGTTAAATTTGTTTAAATATATCCCACAAATATTTATTTTTCAGGTGTTGATGAAAAATGAACGATTTCATGCCCCTTTATTGATTTAATCTATTCAAACCTCAGCTTCATTTTGATATTCTCCAATTTGTTACGTTTATTAAGTAAACAATCTCAGTGCCTTGAAAATAAAATGATTACTTTTTCCGTTTACTTAATCACTTTTATTAAGTGTTTTTAAATTTGTTACATTTTCTACGTTATTTACATAATAATTGCTTGCCTTTATGGATTCACAGATACTTTTTCGTTTACCTAATTGTTTAGCGATTGAAATTCAATGATTTGTTTTTTTACCATAGCAACAAAATACATATTATCAACACATAAATCCCAAGCAAGTCACTTAATTTTAATTTAATTCGTCTTTATTGTGCCATATTTTTTTTTACGAAGTTGCTTGATTTTTGGTATTTGGCAATTTTTCCTTCGAATTAATTTCATGCGCATTTGTTTGTATTATTTTTTTGTTGTGCTCTTTTTATTTATTATTTTTTCGTTATTGAAATTGGAATGGCAAGTGGAATTTGTAAGCAATTTGAACGTTAATTGAAATTCAATGCAGGCACAAGGAGAAGGAGGAGGAGAAGATAGCCCGTCGAGCTTCAGACAAGTTTGCGCCAATTTCAATGCAAAATTTTCTACGCTTCTTTCTGTGAGATGCATTTAAATGGCTTGAATAATGAGAGGGCAGATACAAAATAATTTATAAAAATATTGATAAGCAAACCCATTTATTCAGAATATATTTTCATAAATAAAGCGACTGTATTACTTAATATTTTATTATTCCCCAAAAGGGAAATGGAATTTGTATGCCGTTTCATATTCTTGATATTTTTTGGGTTCAACTTTTTGCATTTTTCTTGCAAAACCCGCAACCTCTTTTAAAAACTTTATCTTGTTTAACTCTTTTTGCATTAACTTTGCCATCAATCAGTTGCTTAAAGCAGCACGCAAAACGTAAAAACAATCAAGAACCGAAACCCGCAGAACCCTTCCCTAAGCCCAAGGTTTCCCCTTAACCTGATCACATGGCCACAATGCGGTTTTTGGCCAGATGAATGCATTTATTAGCCCGGCCCCAGCCAGATACCGCAGAACCCAAACAAAAAGCCTCAAATGGTACATTTTTAGTGAGTTGAAAACAAAAAAAATTCAAATACAACCAAATAAAATGCAGAGTTTTTCCACAAACATTTTCTCACGTAACAAGTACACACAGCACCAGAGCCAGAGACCAGAGACGGAGCGGGAAAAACATTTCCAAGCTGAAAAAAACTGAAAACCAAAAACTGAAAAGTCCGACAAGACCGGGCCAAGCAATTTACTTGGCCTGCTGCATGTGTGTGCCCGTGGCCAGCAACTTGTTGTTGGCCAATTTTTTGGCGTCTGCGCAATCCATAAGAGGGCATTAAAGTTGCTGCCGTTGCTGGCCGATTCTAAATATCAGGCAAGGCGATTGCAAGTAGCTACCAGTCCAAGGCACACACAAAGAAAAAATATATGTATCGATTTCAAAATAATTATATTTGTTTTAACAAAAAGTAATATGTAGAAGGGAAAGGTAAATAATTATTGATTCAAGGTAGAACCCTAACCATTAGTTTTGCTTCTCAATTCTGAGAAATATTTATATTTAAAGGGGTAAATTTGTATATATGTATCCTGGCTTGGTTTCTTCGAACTGAAAGCTAAGGCAAGAGGAAAAAGTTTATTGAATTTTTAATCAAAGGGAAAATTATTTTATAATATTAATTAAGCTTTAATACCTCTTCAATCTTCAGTCCTCATTTCTTAAAGTGCATTGGACAAAAAACAACAGCCTTGGCTAATGGCCAGTCAACGGCAACTGACATGGGCGATATCGGCCAAGTCTCGTAGCTCAGCTCAACTCAGCGGTCTCTTGGCCAGGACGGGCTTAATGGCTCGATGGCCTTTCGCTGCATGTGTGCCTGCAATTTGCCGGCCCAGAAGTTAGTCATACACTCCTGCCAGCCCTGCCTCCGCTTATCTTGGCCAAGAATTTGACTCTTGCTCTTTTGTTGGGGCTGCTGCCCAGGCATCTATACTTACTATATTATGGCGGAATTTCAGTGGAAAATTTTCACACGAAATTCAACAAACGCTCGTTAATTGCTTGACAAAATAAACCTTTTCGCGAATGAAAAATCGAATGGGCCCGCCGATAAAGAAGTGAGTAAATAGCCGACAAGAATTGGCATTGGACACCCGCCAGCCAGCAAGCCAGCCAGCCAGTCAGTCCGATCTCTTTGATATGTCAAATTATCATTTTGCACAATCACCTCGATCACTTCGGTGTCAGATACACTCGTCGTCTAAGGGTGTCACCGCGAAACACCTATGGGGAATTTGTATACTCTTTGTTTGGCGCACAATTGAGGCTGGGTGAGAAAACAACAAATTACAAGAATATACAATGTCCGGGGTTTTTGTGCCCCTTTTGGCCCCCCTCTTAATAGGGTTTACACAAAGCGAATCCGTAATGTTTATGCCCAGTTGTTTCTTGATTTATCATATTATTACTAGTTCCTAATAACACGAGTGGCAGCTGGCAGCTACAATCTGTTATTATAACATATTAATTGAGGAATGGAAAGTTATATCGCATGTTGCCTAGTTATTAGTGGATTGAGAAATAGTTTTACAATAATCTTGGCAAACAGATTGCATTTTCTGCCATTATTAGATGAGTTTCTTAGTTGAAAACAAGAGTTGTAACGATATTAGATTTTACAATAATCAAGTTAACATGATATCCATAGTCAAGAAAAGAACTCCTTACCTAAATCCTCATTAATTCACAGTCAGGTCTGCAAACAAGCCCATTATTATCCACACATAAAATGATTATAATAATGATGACAGCCAACCCTTTGGCCAGAGCCAACCATGAAGTCATCAAAATACATACATACCATATATCTAACGATATACCTGGGCGATTGGATCACAAATTGTAAAGCGATTCCTTCTCTAATTGTGCAAAAATGTTGTTTACCAACTGGCCATTCCCTTCCCTCCTCCACACCTGTAAGTGGCTGTAAATATTTGTCATCATCGAAGCCGATCCGTCGATTAATTTTCACTTTCCGCTTATTGAGGATAACCAGCCCAACCCGTCCCGTGTAATCGTTAGCGTTTTAATGGATTCTGTTAGAATAATAAATTCGATTTAATCAATTTTTTTGTTCTTGTTGAGTTCAAAGCGGTGGCTCTACCTGTTCGACTTGTTGTATATATTTATTATTATTATTAATCGATGATGCACACACCATCGCCGTGCTCATCAATTGTCCAAAGCTCCCATCTTTCCATATGCTAATTATAATACTTTATTAATTTTTATTAACTTTTAGCGGCAATCAAATGCGCTTTTGGCATTTCTCTGTCTTGATTTTGTTGGATCCCGTATCTAGTATCTAGTTTAAATTTTGTTTTCAATTTTTGTTTCATTTTCGTCGTTAGCATTGGGGTGATAAATAAAGCTGAAAATCGTGTCCGCTCGTTCTTGAGCCTTTTATTTATGGCATTCATCATTAGACGGCGTCATGATTTGAATGTTTAAATAGATGGCTCGATCGGGATGTGGCTCCCTCTGAATAATAAGGAGTGTGTCCAGAGAAGACCAGTTCCGTGTTTGGGAATACTTTAACTTTGCTAACTAACCTCTGTTGTGTTGCCTAACCATCAGGGAGGGGATTATATGTATATATATTTTATATATTTCTCCAATGCGCCCCGAGAGAAACTCTCTTTCCCACACGATCTATAAGTCCCCGCATAAGCCGATAATTGTAATTCCTTGGCCAACTTTTACCGCCTCTGGCGCTGGCTCTGTCTCTGGATACTCGTGCACTCGAATCCACCTATCACCTATCACCGGCAGATAAGATTGAAAAAAACTTAATTAAAAACAGCAAATGGGGCAACAACAGAGCCAACATAAGAAGCACAACCAACAACTCGAAAGTCAATTAATAACAACTGCAATCCACTCAAATGTCAAACGGTCATCACTAAGTGGGCTCTGTAACGGCAGGGATTCTCGGCTTGAAAAAAATGCAGCCATTTGGGTGAATCTTTGGGCTTATTGCTTAATTGCCTGTCTTGGAAACTTAAGTCATTACTAAGGGGTTTAATGATGCAATATATCTTTCTATCTTGTGGTATTTAATAGAGGGGATTACAGAAAATATTATCCTTTAAAAAGATAATAATTATAAATTTATTGTTTTAAAATTTTAAAGTTTTAAAATGGATTTATGAACTTCCCTACGATTAAACATATCAAATTTAATTTCAAAAATGTGCTATTTTTAAAAAGTATTTCAAACCCCTTAGATACTTCTCTCAGCAACACCAATAAATTCAATCTTTTAAAAATGTATTTTGCCATTTCAAATTAAGTTTATATTTTAAGTATTTATTTACAGTTTATTTAAACCTACCTCTCTTAATTGAAATTACAAACTTATCAGCAGCTGTTAGAGCAATAATTCAGAGAATGTTGTGTTTCTTGGCCGGTGGCAGGTGGTCTTGTAAATTGCCAAACTGTATTGTTGCAATTCCTGCGGTGCAAAGAGGAAACTTTGAGGCTTTGTTAAATGTTGGATTGTTTTTGAGTTGCTGCTGTTGCTGCAGTTGCTGCTGAAGTTGCTGTTGCACGGCATGCAACTGTTGCAGTTGTGTAAACGCATACAAAACACACATTAGGCATCATTTTGCATGTTTAGCATGTTTTGCATTTTGTTATTGCTCAATTAACCCGCTTAGACGGCATTTTTCTGGCTGCTAATAAATTTTGCCAGCCTACACCGAAGTGGAGGGTGCATGTAAAGGGTTAAGGGGATCGGCAATGACAAACAATTTACATTGCAGGTTTTTGGTTTTTTTTTTTAATGGCACGCCTACAAATGTACCATTGTGTTGTCGTGACTGGGCGACAAATGTTTGGCAATAAATTTATATATGGGAAGTCTTCTGTATTTCCCCAGATAAGAGTACACAGAAATATCTTTAATAATAATTAGCAAAAATATCAAAAACGGGGGGCTTAACTTTCACCCCAAAGACAAACACCGATTGCCTGCCGGCGATTGTCTCTTTAATTAAATCATTTTTGTGCATAAATATTTGCCGTGTCTTAGGCATTTGATTCTCTTGAAACTCCATTGTTTATCCTCCTTAAATGGTTTTTATTTTGTTTTGTATTCTGCGAGGCAAATATGCATAAATTATAGGTGAGAATTCGGAGACTGGTTAATACATATTTCGGGGACTGCACTTTGGAATTGTTAATAAAGTTTTTGAGCAGCAAAAGGGTAAAAATAAAATACGAAATGTAAACAAAATGATGTCAAGGCATTCACTTTCAAAAACAGCAAGAAATTTTAATACAAAATACAGAGAAAGAGCAAAATACGCAGGCATAAAAAATATATATAATTTGTGAAACAAAAACCTGCTGCTGCTGCTGCTGCTACATCAACTCAATTAGCCCAGCAACAACTAAGGCTGGCAGTAGCTACTATATTGTGTTGGTTAAACTTTTGAGCCCCCATTAAGACCCGCTGATCCCCGAAGAGGAGGCCCCATTAAACCGAAACATACTCTCGTAAATCTTGTGAACTTGCGATGCCCAGGCACTATAACAAAAAAATATATGTAGTATCTTCTCAGGCAGCACTTTATGGGATAATTTACTTTTATTCTGTCTATAAACGAAATTAAAGCAAATTGTTGGGTTTTTACACACTATTAATTGCCTCGAAAGATGTTTCGTTTGAGCCTTAAAATACTTATGAATTTCGAGTGAATTTTTCTCCATTCCAAAAGACGTAGGAGAAAAGGCCAGGCTAGAAAAGTCAATGTCATTTGTTTCTTTGTTTCTTTGTGAGATGAGAACTGAATTTTTAATTCGTTTTCAAAGTGAGTTGGGAAGGTTATGCCGGTGGATATGTAATCCGAATACAGATGGTCAGGTGCGATTGTGGATAATGGTGGAATTATGCGAATAAAAGATTCTTAGAAAAGCAATTTGTATATTTGCCCGCATATATAATGATCCATTCCAGGCACACACACATCTGGCAGAGCCAAAAATATATAATTTTCTAGGCTCATTAGCATTTATTTGCTTATTAATTCTTATTCAATGAATGTGTTGGCCAAATTTGTTAAGTGAAAAGTAAACAAAATTCTATAATTTTATTATCGGTTCATATTTATTTAAGTTTTATTAAAAGCAGTGAATTAAAGCAAGATCTTGATAATATTTTTGGCTAAATATTTATAATTTCAATGCGAGATTCTGAAAAATACTTCTGTGCGTCTTTTTTTTACCTTCAAGAATTCCATTCTATAATCTCTCCAATAGTTTTTGGTATTTGATGCTAATTTTTCCGGGCTTAAACCCAGCTTTGTCTCTCTCCCTGTCTGAGGTGTGTTTGTTGACAATCAATTATAAAGAATGTAATTCTATACAAATTTATGGCATGTCATTATGCTTTATTCAATAGTTCAATTAAATGCATTCCGAGGCGTTCGCACGTACAGAGGAGAGCTTCCTTCAACTTACTCTTTATATGACGAGGCCTCCTTCACCTCTCCTCGTTCCCTCACCCGATCTTGGCCAGCATTTTTGTTGGTGACAAACGCGCATGACACACATGCCCAAAAAAAAAACGAACAAAAAATTAAGAGAAAAAAATACCCCAACGAATACGAATTGCGAAACTGTTTAATTTAGTTGCGAGTCACTTTTTTCGTATTTATTTTGAGACATTCTTTGGGTGCCGCAGACTCAGAGCCCGAGATCCCAACGTGCCTTAGACGGCGAATTCAGAATTTACGATTTATTTAACCTGACACACTGGCAGCAAAGCCTAAGCCGCCACACACCGAGGACCATGGCTAAATTGATATTTATGCCCCAGAGTGTACGCGCGTGTGTGTGTGTGTGTGTTTTGGTAGTGTAGCCCACACTAAGTAAACATTAGAATCAACTTTTCAAATTTGCTGTTGACACAGTTTATGCCAGGCAGACAATCCAGCAATCCACCGGCAACAACCAATCGTTGCACCTGAACACCACGTATTCAGATAAAACAGGTGTACTTCGATAAATAAGAAAGGTAACCATAAAAGGGTTCAAGAGGGATTTTTATTATAATATTTATAATATCTTTTAACTGGTTTTTATTACAATTAACATGATTTATTTGTTGTATTACTAGGTGTTTCAGTCTCTCTTAATGTATATTATTTTAAAGGCATTTAATAAATAAAATAAATACTTTTAGAGTCTGAAATCTGTAAAAATAATATATATTATTATATATAATTATTATATACACAATCTAAGGACTGAATCAACCTTTTTCCAGTATTCTTTCTTCCAAAATCAAATTAAATAAAAGTAAGCAACTATTTTTACAAGTTACACCTGTTTCTTCTTAGCCACGTCTCACTGTATACCCACAGCGGGCCCTCGTCGGTTAGCTCTTAACAATAATAAATTGCATTTTGTGTTCAACTCTGCTGCGGCCTGGCCTATTGAGAACTTTCAAGTGTTTGGACTCTAAACAAATAACTCCGATGTTGTTTCTGTGGCTTTTGCATTTTAAGCAGCCTGGGAAACACACCAGCGATCCCAGCTCTCGTTTGGGAAGCGAGCTTAAACAAATTTAGCTGTTAACAGTCAAAAAAAAATAATAAATAAAAAAAATAGAATAACACAGAATGTATTTTTAACATTTTGACAAATGACTTGGCAGTTTCTCCCATCGCAGCCATTGTCTGCATTCGGAAACTGGACAAAAGAACGCGTCTGGGGGCACAGAAATAGAAATATAAATATCAAATAAATAAATTAAAAGCGTTTACCTAATTATAAGATGCTATGATGATCAATCAAAAAGCAACTCAAAACTCAAGCTCAAAGTCAAGGGAAAAGTAGCAGCAGCAACACGCGCCGAAGCCGAAGTGTTGTATTAAGTAAAAGTTTTTATTAATGATGGCAGAGGAATGTTTATATTTATTTTTCTTTTTTTTAGCAAATTACCGCGTCACTTTCATGTCATTAAATATTTATTTAAAAGACAAAAAGTTCTTCGCCACAAACCACATCATGATGAGGAAGTAGTTAAATTTCTCTCGAGGTCTGAAATTGATTAACATTTTGTCCACCTGGGCGACACTTCCTCACTACGCTTTTTGCATTATTTCGCACACAAAGTGTATTTTTCTTATGCGATATTTGTGTTTCCCCCTTTATTTAATTTTCGTATTTCATTTAATGTTTGAGTTGTTGGGTTTTTAAAATGCGCGCTCACGCACAAAACGAAGCTGGCAATTATGGGCAAAGGGGAAACGCCAGTCGAGGCAGCAACAGAAGCAAAAGAGGCATAAATGATAATGGGTGGGGCAGGGCAGGGCCCCGCACAAAACAATTACTTAGTTTTTTTTTTATTATTACATATATTTTTTCGTTGAACTTTTTTTTTTGTTCGTTTACCTTTTCTTACAAATTCAGCGCGCTTTCTTTAGCTTCTTTTACATCGGCGCAGCGTTGGAGAAACCGAACAACGATGACTATATGGCTATATGGCGATGTCATTGCCCCAAGGGATCGCAATGGTTCAATGGTAGGAGGAGAGGGTGGCAAAAAAAACTACTACTGGGCTTTCTCATATTTGTTTGTTTGGATCTATGAATGGAGGAGAAGCCCCGGCCCGGCTCGGGTTGACATTTACATACGACAAAAGCACACAAACAATCGTACGTAGATGGAAACGGAGATCCAAGTGGCAGTTGTAGCGGCAAAGGCACGGAAAAGTGAAAGCCAGCATAACTTTATTGACTCCCCAAAGACACCTGCAGACAGCCAAGGTCATTGCATATGAAAAACGTCTAATGATATAGCCATAGACCTGACCAATTGCCTTTTGTTCGAGGCCGAGGAGGCTGGGCAATGTGTGTTTACTACACGAAAAGAAATACAAAATGCTTGAAAATGGTTATTTATTACAAAGGGAAAATATTACTATTAGTTTATTTTATGTGTGAAATTGGTTTATAATTATAATGAACACAAAACAAAAAAGTTACAGCCTTTAAATATTTGTCAAACTCTGTTTAAGTCTTTAGAAGATCTTTAAAATGATTTTCAAATGTTCTTTTTCTACATCAATCTATCAATTTAAGTTTCTTGTCCTTCAGCTGATTTATATCCAATCCATTTGTTTTCTGTGTAGAGCTATCGGATTTGAAGTATTGCATATCATATTGGCTATATCGACTTCCTATGAATTCGCTACGCCTGCCCAGTTGCTGGCCACTTGGGGCCACAAATTACCATAAATTCCATTCCGCAAAACAGGGCAGAACAGCTTAATATTTATATTTCTAAATCACGAGCACGATTCTGTGTAGCTCTTTATGGCTGCTTGGCCATAAAAATCAGAGTCACACGCCAAATGCGAAATAGCCAACGCGATTAGATAACCAAACCGTCGTTGCCTGCAGTGGCTAAGGCGGGCGGCCGTCTAGATTAGACGCGAAAGTGATGGATATCGGCCTCCTAACTAGAGGTTACTTGGTGCTTTTAATTGCAGATAGGACGCGGCTACGTGAGTGATTATTAAGTCGATCGGTGGCTGGCAGTCAAGCATTCCAGAGAGAGTTTAGTTCAGTGTCGGGCCCTAACGGGGCAACAGAGGTGTATTTTTTTGTGCTTAATTGCGCTTCTCAAACAATTACCACTCAGACTAAATATAGCCAGGTAACGAATGGAAAATGTAACCAGCCGAGCAACCGGCTCACAAATACATAGTCTCTGCCCCGTCTAAGTGCTTTTCAGGCATTTAATACTCGCCATTAATGACTCTTGATAGCTGCTGCATCTTTAACTGGCTTTTTAGCAGACAATTCGCCATCTGAATAATGTGAAAATGTTAAAATGCACAAGAGCTGAGGGCTCACTGAAGCGGCGTGTGACATTTTCCAGCTAATCTACAGCGATACAGAAATAGTAATTATAATTCCGTCAACATTTGCATACGTAGTGTGTTAGTTGTGAGAAAAAGCACAAGACCGGAGGACTGTGGAGTGTAAAAACATTTTACAGCTGCTGCCGAGTGTTAATCATGAGGTAATTTATTAGTCAGTTGACACTTTTTTTGGCCGCAGTTGCGGAAAGGTCTCCCTCTGAATCGGGTGTGAATTGGCGAATATAATAGTGCCCAATGATGGGTGAAAGTGTGGGTTTAATTTGAAATTTAACACTCTCAACACTCGTTTTTAAATTGCCCAAAGAAAGCAAGGTACAAATATTAATTGTTAATGTTTAAACGAAAGATAAAACTAGTTGTATTTGATTATCCAAATGGAAACTTTGAGCTCTCGAGGTAATTTTCCCCCTTTTTTTTGGTCTGCGGTTAATTTGAATTGTGCTAATTTAGTTGTTTGCTAATTTTCCCAAATGCGTTTGCCGCGATTGGAATTATTGAGCCATTAATTTCTTTATCAGACCGATTCCAGCCTTTTTCGTATTTTTAATGGGCCAATGCTAATTTTATTGCAACCCCTTCCCCTTTTATCTTACAGATATTCCGTGTTATCATGTGTGTAGCCAACGGATATTGATCGGTTACATCAGCAGCAGTCCTCAAAATGGCAACCAGCAGCAGCAGCAGCCCCCAGTCCCCGATGGAGGGATGCGATGAGGTGGACTTTATTGCAGCCACTCACCACCACCACAACAACAACAATGAATACGAGGATCTGGGCGGCGTGAGTCAAGCGGTGATCAACACCAAAGCAGTCACAGCTCCACCCGCAACAGAAACAGCAACAACACCAAACAACGAACCAAACACCAGCACACTGAAGAAGGCCAAGGAGCGCCGTACTCTGTTTCACTTCGGTAGCAGCAAGAAGCTGAGTCAGAGCAAGTCACAGGAGTCGCAGCAGGAGGCAGGCGGCAAGGAGAAGGAGAATCCCCCAGCCACACCCACAGCCACTTCTGCTCCCCTGCCGCCGGTGCCAATTGGAACTCCGCCGCGTCAGCACAAGTTCGTGAAGAGCAACAGTCTGGCACGGCTGCTGGGCAACACGTACAATGCCAAGAAGTTCGAGAAACAGGAGCAGAAGCGCCTGGCCGGAGCTGGAGCCGAAGGTGGCAAGTTCAACACCTACAGCGGGCGGCGGGGACGAGCGGGTCCCTACCTGGAGCGCTTCAAGCGGGTGTCCAAGGAGGATGGCGATGTGGCCGGCGGCGACGACTCGGTGCAGATCACGAACGTGGTGACTCTGACCACAGACTCGCGGGATCTGCTCTACGGCAGCCGGCAGGAGCATGTGGGTCGCACCATTGCCCAGGATCAGCTAAGCTCAAAGACCATACGCACGTTGACACGCAGCTTGGGGAAGCTCTGGAGGCGCACGCACAGCGTGGATATCAGCACCCCCGATCCCGAGTTTAAGGTCTCGTATCTGGGTAACGTCCTGACCGGTTGGGCCAAGGGTGAGTTTCATATGCTAAGCCAAGAGAATCCCCTCTAATAATTGTCCTTTTTTTTAGCAGGCGAGGGTTGCGTGGAGAAGCAGCTAAACACCTTGTGGCGTAACTATACGCAGCACTCCAAGCCGGATGTGATTATGCGGCTAAAGGTGTGCGCCTCTGGACTGAAGGCCACCACCCGACAGCACGGCCTTACGGAGTACTGGGCCCACCGCATCACCTATTGCTGTGCGCCGAAGAACTATCCGCGAGTCTTTTGCTGGATTTACCGCCACGAAGGCAGGAAGCTCAAGCATGAACTGCGCTGTCATGCGGTGCTCTGCAGCAAGGAGAAGATTGCCCAGGACATATGTGACACTCTGAGGGTGAGTTGCGGTTTCTAAATTCTAAGTTTTCTGCGTGCTCTACTTAAATCCATATACAGCTCACCAGATAAGACTCGAGTGCTTTCATAATTCAATTCAAAATACAGAAATAGCGATGACCAACGTTTTATTTGTATTCTTATCGTTCTGCAATTATGTACTTAGGGCTTGGGTCGAATTAAGCAGCAAACAATTGCTAAAATTAAGCGTAAAGTCATTTTTACTTTAACTAACTTGATTAAGAAACAAATACTAAGATTATGGGTGTTTAAGAAGTCTTTAGAAGGTCATTAGAATATCAATAAGAAAAAGTTTAAGGCTTTCTATCAAATAGGATTCCATAATAATCGAAATACCTTCTCTTCTTTTACAGGAAAACCTGGACAGCGCTTTGCGTGAATTTAAACGTGAGAAAATTCTGAAGCAAAACGCTCGCCTTAGCCTGGCCAATGCCGTTTACGACAATCCGAGCCTGCCGCGCCGCAAGATCATGCTGAGTGTTGGCGGCAACAATTATCGACCGCCGCTGGAGCGCTCCAAGTCGGCACCCAAACTGATGGCCATCGAAGAGGCCATTGGCGAGGAGGAGGGCGACGAAATTGAGGAAACCAACGAACCGGAGATGATGCCCTGCTGTCAGAAGGACTCGCTGTACCCAGCCATGACCCTGGGCCGACGTCGTTGTCGTCGCGGGCATTCAATCCGCCGAACGGGAAAGATTTTGCCCTCGTCGCCCTGCTGCAGCTCGCATATGAAGGTAAAGGAGGTGCCGCAGGACGAGGCACTGACGTTGACCTCCAGCAGCAGTCCTGTCAACGATGGCTCCGACTCAGATGACTTTGAAAAGCTGCTCAAGTTTGACACGACTCTGAGCAATGAGCTGCTGCCATACTTCGACATGCAGCTGCACAAGAACGGCAGCCAGAGCATGGTGAGCCTCAGCGACCTGAAGGAGGAGGAGGGAGAGCCTCTAAGCCTGCTGCCTACGATCAATAGCGACCCCAGCGCGGATCCAGAGGCGGACTACTCCGCCGACGATCACGATGTGACCGCCCCGCGTCGCAGTGGTGTCTGCAGCGACGGCGAGGAGGACTTCCTCGACGATGCGGACGACCATTACTTCCGGCACGCGGCCATGCTCACCATGCTGCATCGGAGCTCGATGAGGAAGATGCGGGCCAGCGATCAGGCCAGCATGCAGTATCGCCACCAGGCGCAGTCATCGATCTCCTCGAACGCTTCCAGCTCGACGACGGCCAGCACTTCGGCAGCAGCAGGCAGCGGATCTGCTCAGCAGGGCCTGGCCAGTCCCGACAGCGACGAGGGATCAATATCCAGTGGCTGCGAGACAGCCAGCACAGTCACCAATGCCAACAATGAGGAATACAACGGAAAGAGGGACATCGATACCGGCGACCAGCTGGAGCAGTCGCAGCTGGAGCTGGATCAGGCGCAGGTGCTGGAGCAGATGATGATCTACCAAAGACTGGAGCAGCAGCTGCGCCACAATAGCGGCGATGCCACCAACTACAGCAGCTCCAGCAGCATTACGCTAAAGCGGAGCGATTCCGGCAGCGACGAACTGGACAAGCCGGAGCGCAACGACCAAATCAATCCCGATGATGGATCGGACAGCGATGAGAGCGGCTACGTGGAGTTCCAGGAGAAGGAGCGACCAGTGCAGCAGGCGCTCGTTAGCCAAGCCAGCCTAACGCTGGCCAAGAAAGCACCCGTCAAGCCGCAGATTCCACCAAAGCCAGCACCGCGTCGCTCGCTTAGTCTCAATTTGGCCAACGCCAACGCTTCAGCGGCTCCAGCCGCTGGCAAGGCACCGGGTACGGCCGTCTGAGGAGGAAAATGCTTTAAACACAACGGAAACCCGTCGTCTACAAATTGTTATTTCTGCACACCCGTCAGCGATCACAGCAAATACACAAAGTGCATGAAATTGAAATCCTAGTTGTAGGTTATCCATTAGCAAGTAGCCGTTAAGTCATTTGTTGTTGGTTCATCGAGAGGAAAGCCTAACGATATTCCCCATACCTCCCCCCATCATATGTATGTGTCCCCCCATTCCAAAAATAATGAATTTATATTGTATGCCCTTGTAAATAAATTAGATGCCCTACGCACTGCATGTACTATATAATACATATATATACACGATTGTAATTGATGAACTATATCTTACGTATGAATATAAATTATTATCTAAAAGAAGTCGGGCTCAGAAAGAGAGAAAATGTGAACAAAATGTAGGATTACCCAACATTTTTATGTATTAAATTAGGAAATTATTTAAAAAACTATTTAATTTTAATTTTGTTATATTTTCTCTCTCTGACCTTTGCGTTTTATTGTTTAAATATGTTTCCCATTCCTCCCCAGTGAGATGATATTCTTGTTCGGTCGCTGAAACCAGTTAGTGAATTTTAATTTCATTCCAATCTTGTGGCAGTTACAGTGAACATTTAGCAGATCTACTGGCAGATTGCGGAGCTGTTGGGCAGCAAGTTTTGTTGACGCAACACATGGCACACCGTGCCGCGGAAATCGCGCAGCGAATGGTCCTGCAGCTGCTGATCGAAGACCTGTTGCATGTGGAAACGAAACAAAACGAATACGAATACGAATCCAAAAAAACCAGTTAAATGCATTCGATTACGGCCGCGATCGATCGCTGGTACTTACGCCATTGTAGACGATGGTGGGAACGAAGCTCGGACTGAATTGTTTGGTCACCAGCTCCGCCTGCAGCTGCAGCTTGGTGCCCGTCTCGCTAGACACGCAGTGGTCAACGTCGCTGAGCAGGCCCGCCTCCCTAGCGCACTGCGAACAGTTTAGGGATATACTTTTATTACAGATTTCCGGACAATAGGCGTTAATTAGCTGGGCAAACACCAGCAGAGGTGAAAGTACCTGATCGACGCGGGAGTAGTCCGGAGCCAGCATCTGGCACACCACAAATTTCACCTGCGCCGCCTGGTTTCCGGTGCTGTTGATGACGCAACTCTGGAGCCGATTCCCCAGGCATTCGGGCGGTCCATGCTGGCAGTGAAAGATGGCTCCATTTTGTTTGGAATGTGACTTCCCAAAGGGCACCAGCAGAATGTCAATGTAATCCTGGAACTCTTCATAAACTGGACCCAATTGGTGCATAAATTGCCTGCTGTCCGGACAAAGGGACTCATAGAGCAGAGTTATGTGAATCTGGAAGAGATATTTATTTACTTTTATTGTATATAATTTTTTAAAATTTCTAATTTAATGAGAAAATTTATTAAATTTAACGTATAATATTTTTAAAATCTTTCTAATCTCTGGACTTTCTATGAGGTCAAGAGGTTAAAGAAGTTGAAACACCACTTATAATTTATTAAAAATAACTGAATATTCATATGAATTAATTAGAATTTATTAATTTAAATAATGTGTTACTTTGTCAGCAATAAAAAGCCAATTTAGAAAGGTTCTTAGAATTTATGGAAGATATAAACTTTTTGGAAAATATATTTGTAGCAGTACTCCTTTCTCTTTGTTATATTTTATTTTTATATACTTTAGCATCCTTGATTTTAATTATATTTTGTTACTGTTCCTTTGTTAAATATTTAACCGAACCTTATTCGACTGCCGCTTTTCCCTGGGCTTCTCTTCTAGCTCCGCCCAGCCGCAGCTCACGATCAGGAGCATAAGGCTTAGGGTAGTGGTTAACCTGAACATGCTTGACCAATATATTGTTGGTTTTATCTACGTAAATCGATTGGCCTTCCTTTGATGGGTTAGAAAATGAAGGTTTGTGTGTCCGCTGTTGGCCGCCTTCGACGAATGCCAAGCCCAAGCTTATGCGACCGACGGATTCGATTTTAGTTCAACAACTGAGCGCCGTTTTGTCACATTCGGTGCTTAATTTCGGCCAGCACCGAACTGGACAGAGGAGAGCTGTCTTACCACCTCTCTTCGGCATTCTCGCTGGTAAGCCGGTTTCTTGACTCAGCTTATTTCGTTCAAAAAAAAAACAAACTAAAAACAGGCAGAGATATACAAATTCACGGCTCACAATATATAGAAATTCGCACCTTAAGCTAACTGTAAACATAAGGGACGAAGATCAATGCTATTTTAGCATTGATAATAATGGTTGTCGTTGAAAATATTTTCTTAAAGCTGGAAGTCTAAGTTATTACTTTCTCTAAGCTGGTATAATATTTGTTTAGAATTTAATGAGTTTAAGCTGAATTTATTTTACAATTTCTATCTTGGTTTTCCGTAATTTAAATTCTCCCGCATTTAATTGTGTAGAGTTTGACGTCTGTTAACGCTGATAACAATATATAACCTTCATAGGTTATATAGAATTCATAGAGTATAAGAATTCATGTCTTATTTGCGCTGCAAACTTCTCACTAAAATTATAATACACTGCAGCGGTTATGTTTGCTCTAAAAACATATTATTTTTCATAATTTATATCCCCCCGAACACAGGGATCTTACCTTTTCGTTATTTATTTTGAATTTTTCATTAATTTCACGGTATATTTCAACATATAGAGAATAATAACTGCAGTTCTTCCATATCGCAAAGAGTAATATAATATTTAAAATTATTAAAACGCTTAGTTTGTGCATGCTTCAAAGAAATACAAATATGTACCAACTTGAAACTGAGGTGAACGTTTAGAAAATTATGGAAATTGGATGGTAAATTATACGGCACCGGTTATAATTCAATTTGCAAATTTTTTAATACTCGCATTATTTCGGTTTCCCCATTCCAGTTTTTAGAAACTAATAGATACTCTCTCCTTTTATATATAAATAAGTAAACTCAAAATCTTACAAAAGACCAGGAATCTTAAAACATTTGTTTCCGACTGTTTTGAAGTGAAGTTGCTTATGTTGTTTTATGTTTTGTACTGACCTACATCAATAACTTCCATACTTATGTTATTAAGCAACATTTAATTAACAAGAAATAATAAGCATGAGGTGTAATTTTAAGGAACTGGGACCGGTCTTGCTAAAACTTCCATCGCTATTAAGTTTTAAACAAAACCCAAGACAGGCATCAACCTCTTCTTGAACTTTAAAAAGAAAATAAATCTAGATTTAACCCATTTAATTATATTAAACTAATGGAGAACCTGTGTCGAATATGTGGCTCTTACTCCATTAACTTGGTGGGTATTTTCAAACAATGCCAAAGGCATCGCTCGAAGCAGGCCCTCAAGGTTCATATCCGGACTCACACGGTCGAGAAGCCCTATCAATGCCCACACTGCCCCAAGACCTTCTCGGATAATAACAACCTGGCCAAGAACCGGTGCCGTTACTCAGACGAGCGGCCCAACAAGTGCGTGATCTGCCTTCAGGACTTTCAAGAGAAGCACCACTTGAAGCGCCATGTCTTGGGTAAGCAGCGCGACACCGGGGGAGAACTGTCTTGCTAAATATAAAGTTGCTTAGAATTTGAACTGCCATAAATAAATCGCCATAAAATAATCGTTGTTAAATTCTCATTTATTGTGTATAAGCCATTAAAGTACTTGTTAATGAACTTTAGAATATGTATCTGTATAAACGACTACATCGCAACACTAAGTGCTCGCCAAACATGTTCAGAACATCCATCCTCATTTTGAGCTTAACACTTAACACGCACACTTTGCACTTACACCTAATGCCGATGTATACAAACATATGGGTATTAAAATTGATAGCTCCGCCGGCTGGCTGCAGCTTTAATTACACAACAACACCTTTGGAGGGCTTGGCGCCCAGTATATCGGAGAGCTTTTGCTGATAGGAAGCCAATTGGTTGGCGTCAGTTATCCCGAAGGACTTGCACGACAACTGCAAGGCATTAAGGAGCTGCATTTCCGAGAACTGAGTGCCCCGTTCCAACAATGCATTCAGTATCTCCTGCGGATTAAGAGAAAGTTTATAAAAACTGCTATAATTAAAGGAAATATAATAAAAATACTCACATCTGGCTGCATACAGAGCAGCTCGTAAAAGTGCTTGGCCTGATCCAAAGCCACTTCCCTGGAGGCAGTTATGTTGCTCAGCGTCTGCTGCAGGGCAATCGAGTTCCTGCACATCCGTTGGACAGTTATTTGATCGATATGCTCCAGATAATTGGAGGCCTGGATTAAGATGCGCGACGCCAAATGCGCAAGGCCCTCAAAAATGTACTAAGGAAATTTAAAGTGTTAAGAAAGAACAACATAAGAAAGAACATATCCCTTACCCTGGTCTTTCTTGGATGCAGAGTGGCGCTGAATGCCTCATCCATCTCTGACAATCGCTTGGTTAGCACCTGCACCTGGCGATCCGGCTCCAGAATATCATCCTTGGACCCCACATAGCTGTTGGTTCTCACACTTGACTTGGAGCGTAAATAGTGGAAGCATTGAACGCGCACCTCCAGATGCAGCACCAGAAGGCAGGTGTTCGCCAATTCGTCAAACTCCAAAGCCAGATTGGTCATCACCTTGATCGTTCCATCCTTGACGGCAATATCAGCACTGCACTCGGCTGAGACGGCGTTCAGTCCATTCACCATTGGGCGACGTAGATCGTTAGCGAACTCAGAAACGCGACACGAGAACCACTCCATGCTCTCCTGCAGTATGGCCAGTTCCTTGAGCACGCTAATCTCGACCAGAATCTCCTGCTGAGTGATTCCACCCTCGCCCAGATTGCTGGTCAGCATCTCGGCCTCACGGACGTTGCGTTGCTGTACTTGCAAGGGACTCTCCTCCTCCGAAGGCTCAAAGCTTCCCCGATGCAGCTTCCGGTTATGACGCGATTTCTGACTGGAGGTCTTCAAGTCCGTCCAGTTGGGCAGCGTTCTAAGAGATTATCCACAGTTTAAAATAAAGTTATGGCTGGATTTAAATTTGTGTTACACTTACTTTAAGAATCTACTAATGTCTTCGTCCTTTAGCCAGGCCACGCTGTATATCCTCTTGTCCTCAGAATCTGGCTGTACAATTCCTCGGTAGGCTGCCTGGCAGATCTCTCTGTAGGCCTTGAGAAGAGCACAGACCATCTTCAGCAGGTCTTCCGAATAACACGGCAGGTCCTGTATGAGGTTCTTTGTCTCCATGAGCCGTCGCTCGACCATCACAGTTGACTGCAGCAGAGGCCTGCTCAGGTTGAGTGTTTTTATCTCCTCCGGACTTATAATAGTGCGCCACGCGTCCTGATTCTTCGACAGTGACTCGATGGTCAGCTGCAGGTTACGGTTGTGGCCCTTGGATAGGAATGTGTCCTTAATATAGTTGTCTAAAAAGTCATGCAGACTGCAGGGTTGACTGGAAGCAAAAGGAAATATAGATTTGGGTTGTATTAACAGACTTCCTACTCACCCTGGCTTGCACTTCATAAAGTTCTCTATCTCTTTAATGTATCCCATCAAAGGTAGATACACTTTGGTTATGATATTTTGATCGGGCGTGCATATCAACAGCTTCTCCCGCTGTTTTTTCTCGTGGGGAAAGATTCCACTGGTGGAGCCCTTGCCGCTGCCCCCGAGCTGGGCGCCCAGATTATCATCCACAGAGGCATCTGATGCGTTGCGACGGTGCTCCTTGAAGGAGTCATTGTTGCTGCCACCGCCCACATGCGAGGATTTGTCGAACTTGAACATGGAGCGCTTGGTGCTGTTTATGGAATAAGCTTATTCGTTATAGGTATACATTTGACAGATTATAAGCTCACCTTGGCACTTTGCGCCTTAGGAAATAGGAATTTATGTTGCTCGTCGGCTCCGAAAAACCCGTCTGGGCACTCTCCTCTGAGGCAGCATTTTGTATGTCCAAGTAGTCGGTGAGCAGTAGTTGCAACTGGAAGAAAATGGTTTTATATGTGTATTAAGAACGCATAATCCCTGAAGTAAAGTAATCTATCACTTACCACTGACTGAGCCTGGGCCCAGAAGTCCGTAAGGTCGTAGGGCTGCGGTCCCACCACCGAATATTTCTGGCCCACCGAAAGGTAGTTCTTTAGCAGCAGGGTATGCGTCTTGGCAATAGCTTTGAACTGCTTAAAAATGATTTCCAGCAGCATGAGGAGCGGATTGCCCTCCCCCGTAGCGCCGCTTAAGGACAGCTGCTGTGTTGTCTGGCGCACTACGTTGAGCAGCTCCGTTTGGATTTGAACGCGCAGCGTTTCCAGAGAGTCGGGCACCTTGTGCAGCATCCCGAATGACTCCACAATGATGGCAACGAAGTAGCTCATGCTCAGCTCGGGGTAAATAAGATCTGCATCTTCGATGACCTCGGCCTTGTCCAAATCAAAGTTCTGCGCCATTTCAGCTAGAGCCTTGCGCACTCGAGCGTTCGCCTCAATGCGATCCGTAGAGCGGCGAGCTCCGATTCCCCGAGTGAAGCTGGAGTTCAAGCGGCTGGAGTTGCTGCGCTGGAACGTAGAGAAGGCTTCGTTGGCCGAGTTGGTGTACACCTGGCTAACCAGCTCCTCGTGCAGTCGCTGGTACAACTGCTGGCGACGCGTCTGCAGATCGGCCCGCAGGTCGGACAAGCCCTCGACGGCCTGCAGTGGGCCGTTGAGTGTAGCCAAGGCATCGGTGAGGGCCTTGCTAGCGTGCAAATACTGACGCTTCGCGGTATAGCTGACCACCCGCTGCGGTACCTTGCGCAGCTCCTGACTGGAAAGGGATCAGGCAATTAGACAAGTTATAGGCTTTTGTTAGAGTAACTTACATTTGCTCCAGCATCTCTAGCACGTACTTGTGCTGCACCGCGTCCGTCCACATCTTCTTGAGCTCATCGCGCCGGCACTGCAGCAGCCGCTTGCATGCACCGAGGTTCTCCTTGACGGCATGGATCCGTTCCCGGCTGGCGGTCACCTCTGTGGACACCTGACTGAAGAGGGGCAGCACCAGGGTCAGCTGTTGGTCGTGACGCGAAACCAGCTCGTTTAGCCGGAGGTCAGAGCGCTTGAACTCCTGCTCGATCTTCTGCTTCTCCTTCTGGCGCTCCTCGGTCGTCTCGCTGAATCCCAGAGATTTAATGACGTTGACCAGAAAGCCACATCCTGCGGACTACAAAACCAAGCCACCATTATGCACATATACATTCATTGTTAATCTACCAATAACAACTTATCGTAAAACAAAAAGAGGGCGTGCAGCAACAACAACAACCAGATGGTGTCGTCATCATCTTCGGAGCCGCAACTCGGGCGACGGGTATTAAAAACCAGTGTTTAACCAACAAAACACAACCAAATGGGGGTTTCCATTAAATTTATTGCAGTGGGAAACGCATTCGCGAGTTGAAAATCATTTTCAGCGACGGTTTGAAGTAATTTACCTCATCCTTGCCGTACTTCACTCCCCTCGGAGGCTTCGTAGGCGGGGGAGCGTCCATGTAGACTTGTTTGAAGCGTAAGAGGGACTTTTCTGTTGACGACGACGGGGGCGGAGGCGAGGCACTGGTTAGCTCAGTATCAACATTATATTCTTAGCAATTGAATGTAATTTTGTTTTCTAAATGACCAAAACATAGGCTGTCAAACTATCGATGGTGCTAGTGGTGGGACTCGGTCCGCCCCGACGTCATCTGTTTATCGATATGGTCGTTCTCCGCGCCTTTCCGGCCAGGTTAATGTTGACGAAATCCCGCTGGTCACATTGCTGGTGTTCAAAGCGCCAACTGGATTTCGTTCGAATTAAAGCTATGCTCAACACACCGGATTGTCCGGAGCCCCACAATATCTTAGACAGCTTCCTTCGATAGTTTGACAGTCCTATGAGAAACGACAGATGCAAGACAGGATGTTTTTGTAGAGTTTAACCAGCTCAAAGGCAACAAGGAGATTGAAAACAGTGTTTAATTTTCATTATCAACTTTTATTGTGTAACGGTGTAGTTGCATCTATTATTTATCTGAGTGCTTGGTCGACTTAAATGTCTTCACTAAATTGTTAAGCTAAAGCCAATGCGATAAAACAATTATAATACTTGTTTCAAAAAACGCATGAGAGCTGCTACATTGCGTTAAAATGTCCTTTGGTTTTGCGAATTGCTTTTGGTTTTGATTGTTTACACGTACATCCGTAAATATGCAAAATTGTGTGCTTGTTTGGTTTAGTATAAATACTTTAAATAAGCATCTCTTGTTTTGGTGCCTTTAACTTATGCTAATTAAACGTTGTATATGGTTTATTTGTTCACTAAAATAGCAACATTTGAGAACTGTTCACATAGAAATTATAGAAATACATACGTGGTGGAAAAACAGCAGGAAGGGAGTCACATTTTTAGAGTTTTTCAATATAGTTTCTACGTGTGAGTGTGTATGTTTAGGTACAGTTTACTAGTCGGAGGTATTACATAGATGATTGCTTGTCCATAGTACATACATTTAGCAGTTGTGTTTAAGTTCGCTCGAGTGGAAGATATAGATATGAATGCTTTGCTTTCGTTACAGTTTCACAGGTGGGATTCTTAGGGTACATAAGACTAAACAAAGCAACCTTGGTTGCTGCCCTTTTATCGGGATGAGTGGTTTTCTTTTTTGCTTCGAAGCGATTGCTAATTAAAATTTGGCTTAAAATTCCGCTCGTTCGACAACGAAGAGCAAGCGGTTACATTTGGGATGATTGTTTGGCTTTGGATTCGTTCTCAGACTAAAGGTATTTCACTAGTTTAAGTAATTTAAATACGCAATTATGCTTAATCTACCAACGCTGGAGGTGTGTACTTCTGTAGCTGAAGAAGCCATGTAGCTGTGGTCGTTCTCAGTTGTCGTGTTTACTCCTTTTTGGGCAACTCACTGTTCATGATGCTGAGCCGGCGGATGTTGGGCTTATCGTAGTCCTCCATAGAAATGCCGCGCGACAAGCGACGCGATCCGTTGGCACCCTCGAAGGAACCTGAGCTGGCGGTGGAGAAGGCGCGACCGCGATCCACTCCCGGCATCACCACCGATGTGAGCAGACCCTGGCCCTTGCAGAACAGCAAAATTGACTGGGCCACCTTTCCGGGCTGCGAAATTATTCAATATTATTTATTAATTTAGATTTATAAATATTGAATAGAATACTCACAGCATCGGCGAGAACATCGCCAGCCCGTTCGATCTTCAGTATGGTCACCCTTTCCTTCTCCACATCACGATGCAGTTTCTCAACCATGGAGGCATAGGGGCTCAACATGCCAGTGATCAGGATAACATCCACCTTGCAGCCTTTGAGCGTCAGATCCTTGCGACTGAAGGGGAAGAATAAATTGGTTCAACAATGTGTTTATAATAAAATAAAAATATATATTTTATCTACTAAATCTTGTACTTACTTCATAAATGCTTTGACGTAGAGTCCAATGTTCTTGCTGTTTAGGGAACGATGCAAACGCTTCTGGTACTCGGCCACTATCTTGTCCTTGTCCGGATTCTCGCCCACGATTTGCTGTAAAGTTCGGCGTTTCACCAAGTTTTTGTTGTTGTGCAATGTCAGTAAGCGGAAAGTTGGCATGAGACCGATGGTCGACAAGTGAAAGTTAAAGCTAGCACACAGCACTAAGCTACAAACTACGATAATTACAAGCATGCAAAAAGTACAAAAGCAAACAATTCAAGAAGAAAGTAAAACTAAAAGCGGAAGAAAGCGATTTGTTGCACAATTATTTTTCTTTCCAAATTTTGTTCGACAGTTTCTTGCTTTGGGCCAATTTATTGCCAGGATGAATGGCGGGGGGCAACAGGAACTATGTATGTACATACCTTTTTCTAAAAGAAAGTAACAAGAAATTCAAAAAAAAAAAAACAAATAAATAAACAAATTAAACATGCACTAAAAAATGGACCTAAGACTAGCCGAAAGGAATCAAATTTTAAGGACGAGCACTGCAGCGCCGATTAAGAGAAGGAGGTATGCGAAATGTTTTGGCTGAGGAAGAGACTTGATAAAGTGACGTTTGATCTGTTTACCTCCATAACCTGAAAGCGCAGACGAACAGGGTTCGTTTGGAGCGGTTGTTAAGTCAAACATAAAATAGAACAGAAGGTAAAGTGAGTACAACACTGAGACCAAACCAACGACAACACGCACTCCACGGGCACAGCCAGTGGCACATTTAGCTCGGTGGGTAACCGGTGGAACCCGACCTCCACCCACATCTGTGGGTTACTACTTACATGTCCGAATTTGTGGTACATCAGAAAGCTCTCAGCCGACTGGGCCACCTCGTCGCTCTTCCAGCTAATGAACTGCAAGGGCACAGAGAATGAAGAGTAATTAGTGTTTGGCTAACATTGCGGGCACACAAACTTTAACTTTGTCTACTTAATTACAAAATGATTGCTAGGTACATAAATGATTGGGAAAATATATAATAATATTCTCTTAAGCAGCTCACTTTTTCTGAAAAGGTAACTTAAAGAGTCCAAGGAAAAATTGCGGTACAACGCTGCCTATGAGTTATATTCCCCCCCTAAATTTATCATCTTAATTTCTGTCGGTCTTAAAAGGACTAATGCTTAGGGAAAACATAATTTATATACCCAGCAATATATAATGCCACCCACCTTGTTCTTGAAGGACTGCACCACACTGGCGGCACTGCCCGTGGCATTGATCAGAATGAGACCCAGTGCCCGGCTGGGATGGGCCAGTCCAAAACGGGCCAGGACATTCGCACCGGCACCCTCACCCAAGCCAATCACGTACTTGACGTGCAGATAGTCCAGCACGGTGACCAGGTCCTCGCCCAGAGCCTGGAGCGAAGGGAACGGAAAGCCGTCGGACAAAGCATCGGAGTTGTCTGCGTGCCCCGGCACATCCACGTGTATGAAACAGGAGCGCTCCTTGATCTCCGTCATGCAGGGGCTGCTCACGAACTCCTGGAAGGAATTATCTGCGGCCGAGTGCCATTAGTTCGCTTTGTTGTTCTCCCATCGCCATCGCCATCGCCAACAGGCAATTAGTTCTCCGGGGAGTCCCCTACTTACGGTTGCAACCCAGGTCGTGGACCGTGATAAATACGGCTCGCTTCTCCTGCTGGGACAGGTCGCCCTAAATGACAAGAAAATAAATATTATCAGGCCATCAAGAAGGGGTCAAGCCTCATCTGCTTACCTGTACTATTACGGTCAGATCCCCGCATTTCTCGGTGCTGATATTGTATTTCTGCAAAGGCGTTAATCAAAATATATAAATTGAAGTGTGTGCATGGAATTTGTTAAGGGAAAAACTTGAAAACTTTGAAAACGAGCAAAGTAAGTAAAAGGCAAAATCATTTTCACGTTGCCATAAACATAAACTCAAGCGTGAAAAATGACGGGCATGAAATGACCAAAAAATGTGAAATGCTTTTCCCTGTATTTGACTCGGTGAGCGCTTGCTTTTGGCAGGTCCTTGATGTCCTCCCAGGCCTGGCTCGACATGCTCTTTGTGTAAGTTTCGAATTTGAATTTCTCTCGCCCTGGCATGTTAAATATTTGTGTGTGCATTTAATATATATAATATAAACATACATACTATATATTCGTGCACTGGAATTCGGAATGTCAAATTTAAGGACATGCCTCAGCGACGAACATCCCTAAGCACACCAAACTGTTGAATGTTTGCGTTTTGCCACATAAAAAAAATATATAAGAACGAAATGTCGCTCAGGGGTATTTCTGGCTTTGAACATTCCCTGGGGATTATTTGATGAAATTTTCCAAATTGAATTTTGTGTGCAATTGGCTAAAACTAATGCAGAAAGTTAAAGGGGCAGGTTTAGCTTAAAAACAATTTTATTAAGCTTGAGTGGGGAATGCTAAGGGAATTTATTACCCAAGGAAAATGAAATAAATATTTAATGGACTCAAACAGATTTAAATGATGGATTTAATATACTTTAAAATGCATTTTTAAACTATTTATTGAGTGGGAATTTGTATTTGTGCAGGTAAAGTTTAGAGACTCTATTAATCATAGCAAGTATTGATCATCAAAGTATTTATTTACCTAGAGTTCAGTGAGTTGATATATGAAACCTGCCTTAATCAAGAGCCCAAGCCAGAAGCCGGAGTCAGTAAATTCCCTGCTCAATATTCAAGATATCGATTGAGGTAACTCAAGCCCGGAACACCAAAGGCTCTGCAGCTTCAGCTCCTGTTGTGGGATGTCAGGAGCATTGTATTGTCCTGGGCTATCAGTTTCAGGCGGCTCTTCTCTGCCTTCTGCCTTCGAACCCAATTCGAAATTTATTAAAGCGTAAAGCAAATAAGCCTGCAAAGCCCCTCAAATTGAGGCCGGAGCATGGTCTGGGCCCATCCTCGATATCCTTATTCCTGGCAACACAAACACAACTGCTCGAGCACCGCACACACACACACACACACACACATGCGACCTATATAGCCATTGAACACTTATTGAAATTGAGTGAAACTATACAAGTGTCAAAAGACCAGCAGCAGCAGCAGCAGCAGTAGGGCCCACAACATCTTCCGGCCAAGAATTTACCTAAGCCCTTTAATGTCTATGCGACTAAATTGGACGAACACCTTCGACAGCCCCCCGTCCATCGGGGTATTTTTGTGTAAACCCGTAAATAGATAAATAAACGGAATGGGTATTATGTAAATGCATCCGTTGAGTGCCCGGCCGCAGCCTTTGTCCGTCGTTACCTTTGTTGGCCCAAGACATTTGGTTCCCACCTGCTTCTCTCTCTGCCAGGCAGGCCCATAAAAAGTTTGCCCTTCCAAATAAAAGCATTAATAAATCAGACAAATTTGCTACTTATGTAAACTGCATTGAGCCAATTTGCATGATGTCCGAAGGCCAGCTGGCTGGAAACGCAGGACGCAGGATCAGCCAGATGCAACTGCAGTTGCAGTTGGTTAGCCAGAGTGGCGACTGCTGTTGGAAAATGGAAAATGTTTGGAATAATAGCTTGGCAAACAACAAACTACAGGCAAATGGCGCGACTGCCATCACAAATCAATTGGCATTAATTGGGTGTGAGTCCGGGGCTGTTTGTGTGTGCCAAGGACAAGAGAGCACAAAGGGCAATACTTTAACTGCAGATAACTTTAAAGAGAGGCGCTTTTTCATTTAATATTTTCAGGAAATATTTGAAACTAAATAAGAAATGTCTTAAAAAAATCATTAAGTTAAAAGACTGACAAAGTTCTGCCATTTTTATAGTATAAAGTCCTACGAAACATTCAATAAATTGAATTATAAATTATTTAATTGTATTTTTCTTTTTCTTTCAAGAATAATAATTTAACAGATATATTTTCAAGCCCCCTATTTTTCCCTGTGTAAAACGTAAGAGTCAGATAAAATTCATGGGTTAACTTGGGGACGTGGGAGACTCATTTACTACCCCATTTCCGCCCACAGAATGCCAGCCGTAAAAGTGTTGACAATTGCAGGGGCGAAGAAATAAAGAGATTGTGTCGAGACCTAAGAAATTGTTGTAGAATAGTGTGGTTGGTACGTGTGCGTCCACTCACAAAATGAAACCTATCGTACACCTGTCCAACCTGGCAAAGCGATCAAATATAAACGCATACATGGCAATGGTGCCATGAAAATCGCTTATAAATAATGAAATTGCCAATAAATTGCACACACCAGCGAGCTTTTGGGGAGGCGGAAAATGAAGGGTGGCCATATGTCGACTGTGACAGACTGCCTGCCTGCCTGGCTTGGCCGACTGCACTTTACGACCTGGCAATGCTCATTCATTCACCTTTCCTCCGGCATTGCGGAGTGACATCGGCCTGGCACACATCACGGATGATGGATGTCTTGCGGTTGAGCCCAGCCAAAAATGTTCACCGAATGTTCAGTGGAATGATTTCCACATAAAAGTGCACTGGGAGAACTAGAAAGTGAAGATTTTTGGAAACAAATAAGACAAAAGTCAGTTCTTCTTATTTTTAGGTACTTAAAAAATGTTTTGTTGTTTATAAAACCTATAAGATTTCCCCTATGCCTTCCATTATGTTTTTTCAAGCATTTTCCTCTCTGCAAAAGAGCCCTCGATAGTAAAGAAAAGTTTATGTGGCTGTCAATCGAAGTTTTTCCTCGTCTTCTGGCCCTTTGCCTTGCTGCCAGCTCAATTGTAAATCGAAATTGTTTATTGGTTTTTGCGTCAGAGGAACTTTTCAGGCCCCCAAATCAGTTGAGACTTCTCCCCTATACCAAGCCGCCAGTCAATTAAAAAGTCATTTGGCTCAATCGTTTGATTTATGTTGGAAAACCTGGTCCTGCTGTCCCTGCTGTCGATGTGCAATCTCCCTTCAATGTCCGCTCGCTCGCCGCACATTAATTGACTCTTTGCTGGGTCAATGTTTGCACCTTGCCTCCTATTTGCTGCCATGTGCTCACCCGCATCTTGATTCTTAATTGAGACATACGGCCAGATCACGTAATTGTCGTCGTCACATCCCTGACGGAAAAACAGGCATGTGAACGACTTTGATGGGAGAATTCGTTTTGGAACAAGGAACAACTTTGGGGGGGTCAGTTCGTCAATGGGCGCAACTGTCATCAGTTAATTACTTTGGCTCTAAGTCAAACAATTTTTAAACTTGTTTTTTTCTGATTTTAAATTTAAAAAAAATATAAGCTTAAAATCTATAGTAGAATCTATGGGATCACACACTTTACTACCTGCTCACTCATGGCCATAAAATAGATGAAAAAAATGTTCAGAGTCCTGTCATGCCTAAGCCCACAAAGATGCTGCTGTTGTTGAAAAACAAATTTGTTTTGGCATCAACAGAAAATGGAGGAGCAATAAAATATTTCGTTACACGAATTGCATTTCCATGTCCACAAAGTTTGGTTTTCATTTTGAGCTTTCCTTGTGCACATCCAGGATATCAGCAGCAGATGCGGAAGGATACATACAATGAATTCGGGTATCATAGATGAGATGCATACGTTTTGTATGCTTTAGGTTTTTTGTACCCCAAACTGTTCCTTTGTTGGCGGAGGGGAAGCAAGGAAGCGATGAGGAGGAAGCTTGGATGCCAGGGAAAACATGCATAAAACTGTATCACTTGCTCGGGCAGGATAACAAAGGGACTCGAGGGAAGGCTCGGTTGGGTGGAATGGCATCCCATAACCGAGGCGTTGCCCTCGAGCGAGCTTTATGTGGGAGTTGCAGCTGCCCTGGTTGCTGGCTGTGTACGTGTCAACTCATTGACCTCGTTGCTGATGCTGCTGCCTCGACTTATGCTCCGTGTTGCCATCGCTCTTTAGTCCTCCCATATCCTGGTCTCATATTTTCACTGATTTTTTCGCCGCCTTTCCTCTACCTCTTCCACCGGCTGGCAGTGCTTACACTTTTTCCGTTCAGTTGCTCAGGCCCCCGATTTGGTGTCCTCCTCCTGCTCCTCTCCTCTGCCTCTTCCAATCCGATTTCCCCTTTAATGTCGTAATCATGTGGCAGCGACCTAAGTGCCCATTACCCACGGCAGCCATCCTGCTTTGCCCCACATGGCATCCATCCTAACGTGCGAGTTTGTCAGGAGCTGTCAGTCAGTCAGCCAGCCAGTTCGGTCGGTCGGGTTGACTCTGCCGGATTGCTGCCGTAACCTGATGGATTTCACAGTTTGATGGCTTGATGGCTGATATCCCGTGTACTCGATTTCACATTTTTCGATGCCAAATGATCTGAGTTGTTAACTTGTTTATTTAGAACAGGCAACTCGGTTGATTTTGGCTTGTTAATGGAAAAAGTTTGTACTACCAATTTGAAAGAGTTGTTCTAATAGGTTAATATAAATGTAGAAGTGTATTTAATTAATATTGATAAGGCAGAAATAGTCAACTTAAGGAAAATATGTAGACTACTTTATAAATTATTTTATTAAGCTGCATTTAAATTTAAGTATCTCTTTGAAAATGGCAATTAAAATAACAAAACTAAAAGTAAGATAATTTAAACCTCATCCCCTTTTACCATTTAAGCCCAATGCCTTTGTTCTTGCTTAATTACCCAGGATCCACGCATACACCCTAGTTCCCCCTGCTTTTTAGTCTTGCCAGGTGGAAAGGAAATAGGTCGCTTTTACGAGTATCTTTGATCGTCCCTCGGCCGTTCAGCTCGTCAGTTTTGATGGGGAAACACAAAACATTGGTTTGCGAAAAACAAAGCAGGGATCCAAGCCAAGGGCTTTGGAGAGCTGCGGCAAGTCGACTGCAGAAGTGTCTGCCACTCGAACAGAAAGTTTATTTAACAAAGTGCTGGCCATTCACATCCCGGCCAAGTTCCCCTCAAGTTGGTTCCCTCTCGCTGGCTTTTCTTTTCCGCTAATCAGCATTTCCCTTGCCGGACACGCCTAACTCAATCGCCGGGATTTCTCCCTTGGCTACATTTATTGCATTCGTAATTTAAAGGGTCCCGAGATTGAGTTCTTCTTTTGGCCCCGACCGCGACTCGTGACCGCCTTGACAAACGGATTCTGGCCTGGTTGTTTATGGACGGACGAAAAGTTTATTTGCCAGCCTGGCCGACTTGTTGGCCACTTAATTTTGGCCAGAAACGTATTCAAGTGTAAATGGATTTCGGTTCATAACCGCACTTGCACCGAAGCACTTTGGGGATCCCCGGGAATCCCAATGCTGTGTGGATTTTATTCGTATTTGGTTAAGTGCTGTCATGTGTCGCCCCCGGTTACGCCCCCTTGGCCCCGCAGGACGAAAGGATGACAGGAAGGGCAGGCTATATATATATATATATATAGTATCCATGTGCTGGCTTATTGAATCGATGATGCTTCAGTTTCTGTTGGCCATTCCCTGACCAGCCTGCGTAATGGTAATGTAAATTTAATTATCAGTTGTGGACTCCGGGCCTGTCGTACATTTATGGCAAATTCCTGTCGGTCCCATTCACATCGCATTAATCTCAATTAAAATTCCAAATGGCCAGCGGTTCGGATGATGCGGGTCTAAAATTTGTATTCAATTTGTAATTGCCAAATGTGTCAATTTGCAGGTGGCTATGGACATGGAGCAATGCCACAAAATTGGCATCATATTTGATTTGGAATGTAAATTTATGCAACTGCACAGGAAGTCAAACATTATGGAAATTGTATATAAAAAATATCAAGGGAAGTCTATATATTTATTAATTATTTTACCAAGACTAATTGTTCTCTGTTTATGAACACAATAAATCCTGATAATGCCCCTATAATTATTATTGTATCCGTTATCCTTTTCATAAACAATGCAATTATCCTTGCGGCATTTGTGAATTTTTATGGGCTATTATTGCAGAGAATACTAGCAAATAGACCACATTTTAAATGCATATATGTAGGAAATAAAGTAAGAAACTTTAATGTAAGCTTGATGCGAATTTTCCTGTCTGTTGGACAGGCTGTAAAACCCATTACGAAGGCGGAGGAAATCTGTGCGCTAAATGCCGCGGCCTAGCACATTAAAAAGTGTTTCAAATTTATGGAAAACTTTTACAGCGGTACAGACAGAGTACAACAAAAAAACACAGCACAAGCCCCCAAGTGATGCGAAAAGTTGGGCAAACAAGAAGAAATTTACCGCAGACTTTTCTGGCGGCCGGGACCGCATTGCAAGTGAAATTTTTTAATAGACACAAACAAATATGCAAGCATGTAGGCCGGTGCTAAAAGCCACCAATTAAATGTTGTTTAAGTTTCTGCCCTCAGCCGCAGGCAGGCGGGGGATAACAGGGCGTATGCGCAACGTTGCCTTCAAAACTTTGACACTTTGCCAATGGCACAAAGTTATTAAAGCAACGAACTGACAACTGCTTGGCAGTAGTAGTCTTGTTAGGAACTCATTTTGCCACGCATCGGATGGGAACCCAATTCCGGCAAGTGGAAACCGGGAATTTCATTATAAACTAGCAAAAACAAACAATACAAAAGCCAATATATAAATGAAAACGCATGCTTTCCGATGCCGGCAAAAAGTCAACAAGTTTTCCGCTAGTGACCAGGGGGACACGCAGCCAAACAAAGAAAATGGGAAAATAGAACGCGAAGAAGGATGAATAAACTTGTCCGCTGTCCGGGAGCCTGGACGATGGGCTTCACCCATGTGCGGCACATAAACTTTGCCGGAACGAAACCTTCTCGTGTTTTTTCTAGGAGTGAGTGACTCTGAGCCAGCACAAATTACGGGATATTTCCTCCAAGGCTGCAAATGGAAACCCCGCGGGCTGGCATTTTATTATTCAGCTGAAAGCCGGAGAAAAATGGGTAAAACCGTTGGAAAATAAGTTGGGTCTGCCTGAAGACCGTGGGCATGGGATTGCAGCAGAAAATCATGTATAATGCATAGACCTATATGGACATCATCCCGGCCCTCCATTATGCCTTTCCCTAATTAAATCCCATCGCATCCAGGCAGAGCCTGAAGGGATAAGCGAATCCCAGCGAAAAAACCGAGATCCGAGCGGAGAAACAAAGCGAATGAGGCAAGATATATATATGTATATATATATATATCTCGCTGTGGTTTATGCCAGGCAAAGCTCTTTAGTCAGCATATTTGAATGGGAATTGCAATCCAGGATGAGCTGCCATGTGGTCGGGGTGGAATCAGGAGCACGATAACGTCGCACTCTGTATTTGATGAGCTGAGTTTGGGAGAAAGAAAATGGGAAAATCATGCCAGAGAGGTGCAAGCAGAAGAGTAAAACGTGTTGGTTGGTTGCTAAAGTTCTTAAACTGGGAATTTAATGAGATATCTGACTTCTAAAGAAACAGGTTCCAGGTTTTTAATTCTAAATTTTATTTACAAAAAGTAAATACTTCTTTTTTCAAACCAATATTTACCAAAATGTAAGATTTCAAAGGTTCGTAAGTAATATTTTGAAATAAAAGAAAGTTCTTTGGACCAAGTTTCCCCCCATCTAATTAGCAGCTTCATAAACAAAGAAAATAGGACGACATTAAGGACGAACGAATGCCATAATTTTGCCAATTTGAGCACCTACATTTGTTTCGGCTCGGTCTACGTAATTATTGTGTGCCAGATGCGACCACAAATGGCACGTAAAAGGCAACATCCAACCTAATGGTTGAGTCGCCCACACAGCCGCACACCGAGTCGAATACACAGCCACCACATGCAGGACGACGACAACTACGACTACGACTACGACGACAATTATGCAATTTTTATGAGGCGCAAGCCAAAAAGTACGCTATGCCCTTTGAGCCCGGCTCACTGGGCATCACCGCGGGCCAAGAAAATAAAAAACAAATAGCTGGCAACTGCAAAAGGTAACCCAACATCAGAGGGGAGTTCTAGGTCACACAAGCTACCCGCTTAGGCTGCCCAGTTGGATCGCGGTGGAGCTTAGCTTTGGTCTCCGCTTTTTTGATTAATAAAGAGTGAACCAGAAAGAACGTTGTTTTTGGGTCAACAAAGATGAAATAAAATCCCGTAAGACCTAAGCTCCGAATATAACACTCATTTGTCATAATAATTATATGGTTCTCGGTTTCAAAATTAAATTTCCTTTAAAAAATATCGCTTTTCAACACGAAATAAATATATTAGACACTAAAATTGTATCCTAATTTCACCTTATATACTGAAAAATAAATTCAATCACTTACTGACACCGTTGATAATGGCACAGCAAATGCATCGTAAAATATTACGTATACGCACAGAGAGAATTCATGAAAAGTGCATTAGTGCACTCGACAGACCAAAAGTGACGCGTAGTACTGCGCCATGCATCCGAAATTAGAAAAAATGCACAAGATGTCGAGATGCTGTCCGACTTTGGTGAAATCTTGGCGGTAAGCTGTCGCAACTTACGCTTATCTTCTCGGGAGCAGAACCAGCTGCAGACGATGATGAGCTGCCACCGTGCTTTGGGGTTCCCGGCTTCGACATGACTCTCTGGTCGGTGGTTTCACTGGCTTCTTCGGTCTTAACTTGGCTCAGACAACGACGGCCGCGCACACAAACGTGTTTCCGACGGTCTTCTATTAGGCGCACAGCAGCACTCAAAAATCGAAACCGTAAACAAAAGCGAATCGAAATCGGGCGGCAGCGATGCGTTCGTTTTCGTTTTCGGGATGCGCAATGTTCGAACGTCTAACGACGACTGTGACATGGGCTTATCACAAGCGGAAAACTAGCGAGAAAAACCCTTAGCATCGCCGGCCGAAAGCCGAGCTTTTCCGAAGGCATCCGAAGCTGCGCGAAATGGGGAGCAAAACAAAATGATGGAAAGTGAAATGGCCAAGTGAAATCGGTCTCCAGGTCTTCGCCTTCGCTGCCATCCCACCACCCAACAAGAGGAAAGCAGGAATGCAGGGGGCAAGTGTTGAAATGTTGCCGTAGGGCAGTTAGTAGGGAAGGTGTTAGACCCCCGAGTGGCCAGATTGTTAGCCACTAAACTGCGCAGTTAAAAAACTGTTTTGGTTGCTATCTATAGACGAAATTTTGGGCCATAAGACGAACGGGATGGGTATGAAAATTATATTTGCTTTTTGTTTGAATGATTTTATGCTCTGTAGATTCAACTAGTTAAAGGAATTAATTAATTTGTTATATTTAAATTAATTTAATTAAATTAATATTAATTTTGTAATTATTTTCCTTCATATTTGAGTTATCAAACTAATCAACATTATTAATATCTATCTCTCGTTAAAACCAAAATCTGAAATATTTATTTGCAATTTAATTTAAGTAATTAAATAAATTTCCTAAAATTAATTCAATAAAAGTAACCATTTCCGGTTTATTTGACACTCATTCACCCCATCTGGCAGCTCTGCCCGCCCGCCCACACACATTGACACTGACACAGTCACACGCATACTGCAGTGCAAATTCCGTTGCCTACTTTTGAGCGCGCTGCTTTTGGCGCCCACACACTGTACGTGTACTTCTTCGGCTTTCGTCCCTATCTGCGCTTGTATGCGTGCGCCTGATGGCCCTATGTTAGTGTGAATGTTTTGCATGGGGTTTATATAAAAATCCTTTTTGTCTTACTTTGTTTTCGTGGGCATTGTTGAGCAGACTCTTCATTGTTGGCGGCAGGTCCGCTTTCGTGAGCCTTTTTGGCCTCTTTGTTTTGATGTGCTAATTTGTCAGCGCGCGGGAAATGCGCAAATCCTTCGTACCACCATCAACCCCCACCCTGCCAGGATTTCAACAAAATGCGCATTAGATATATGCGTGTCCTAGGTCAAGCCGGTTATGGTTTGCCTGGGGACCTAGGGGGGGCATGGCCCGTGCCTGCGAAACCAAAATTCTGATATGGATATAGGAAAAATGGCAGAAAAACATGAATATTCATGGAAATCAAGAGCAAAGAATACGCGGGACACGATGATGAGGATTATATGCGAATGTGCTGACACTGTCATCGCCCCACCGAGCTGCCAATGATGCGCTGATGCAGCACGAAAATGCTGAATAAATGCAAAGTAATTTAAAGTTAGATTGAAAAAAAGTGCGAAGCGTAGGGAACGGGGAGGAAAGCGGGGGTTAACTGCAATGTGCTGCACGCAATTAGGGAGTAAAGCGAAAATAATGGCAAAGCTGGTAGCAAAAATCGAAATGGGGATGTAAAGAGTTTAAGTAAATGTTTATTTTCAACAAATTTCTATTTTAAATAAAAGGTTTCCGAGATAGAGAGAGAGAGTAAAAGTAAACAATGTGAGCAAATAATATTTATTTACAAAATTAAATGCAGCACTGAATGTTTGCTTTAAAAATATAATTGGAATTTAATATTGAATTCAAATATGAATATTTATGCAGAAGTACAAAATCATAATATTGAACGTGTCAAGGGAACAGCTTTAATTTGCTTTTAAAATCCAATTACGTATACGCCATGGTGTCACACCGCGAATTCCTGAATTCGTTGATCTCTTTACAATTCCGACAAGGACATAAACTGATAAAATGCCATATAATTGTTGTTGTTTTTTTGCCTGTGTTTTAATTTCGACATGCGCTTTAATTAAACAAAAAGGTGGGGGATATGATGATAAAAAAAGAGCATAAAGCCGGCAGACAGACAAGGGAATTAAGCAAAAAGCGAAGCCAGCAACAATGCTGCATGCACATAAACAACAAGGCAACAACACCATTGTGTCAGCTACAATTATCCCGGCAGGTGCTCAGAAGCCACAACAACAAAAGCAACAACAGGAACAACAGAAACCATAACAACAGCAACAGCGGCAGCACAGCGATTTATGTGCGAAGAAAAGCGCTGGAGCAGGAAAGGCGAATGAGTACAAGATACGCGTTACTTAAGCGGTTAGCTGATGGCAGAAGGGCGGGCGTTCCTCGGTAGTGGGCGTGGCGAACAATAGAAAAAGTTATTCAGTCAGCGAGGTGGGCCAAAAAGGGGTGGCCACAATTGAAAGTCCGTAAGCCGATTGCCCAAGGCGGCAGCAGCAGAGAACACAAGTTCAGGTGGGAAAAAACTCGAAACAGAGCTGGGTGGGTGTGTGGGTGGGTAAAGCGCAAAAATCCTATTTATGTCAATTCGCAAAGTAAAGTGGTTGAGGAAAAACTCAACTTCCAAGGTTTTTTTTGCCGAAATAAGACAGCAAGGAATTCTCAGAAGATAAACAGCGAATTGTCAGGAGTCAGCGAAACGAGAAGGTAAAATTATATTTAGATAACAAATGCAATCAATGTTTTTGCGGTTTAAATATAAGCTCTTGGCCGGGAGACTGGGGAAATATTAAATTTTAAATTTTAAGAAGTTGAGAAGTGAATAAAAATGTAACAATATATATAATATTTATGCCCGTAAAGCTATGCAAAGTATACAGTTTGGTAAAAACAAATGCAAATCATCAAAACTCAAAGCTATACATTTGCATATTATCTATTGTCTTTGTGTCTATTTATATGCCTCAATTTTCTTATTTTCAAAACATTTTTGAAATATTATATATTGTTTTGGCTCGGTCAAGGCTGCTTTTATTTACCAAAAGCACATTTTGAAAATGTATTCTGCATATTTAATGCAATGATTTCTGAACAAAATAATTATCTTTCGTTCTTATTTCTTTTATCTAAAATTTAAATGTCACAATTTAAAGCATTTTTATATATTAAAAAGCTTTTATAATAAACGTCATTCAAGAGAAGCTATGCTAAAAATTAAGTACTTTTTTAAATTTCATAATTTCGGGGAAGGGCCAATCGATTCTTTTACAAAAAGCTGGTTTGCCTTATTTAAATGCCAAACTATTTTATAAGAGGCGAGGATTCAAGAGCTGCAACAGTTTAAATTGGTTCAGCAGTCTCCGACCTCTGCGGGATTCAAGTGCAAGGACTTGAGCTGAGCGAATTGTATGCAAACATTTACCCTGGCTGGGGGACAAACCGTGCTCCTGGGGCATCGTAAGCCGTACCAGCAGGATCCAGTAGCAGGAACTGCTGGATGGCGGCAGGAACACTTAAGCCCAAATGGCAACACAAACACACATGCTGGCAAGGCCACCAGCCGAAGGATGACAACGGCGACACTTGAGCAAATGCGTTTGCCTGTATCCTGTCGCCTGTCGCCAGTTGCCTGCCTCCAAAATCCTATGTACTCTGTGCCCGGTCTGCTGTGTCCTGGTCCCCTCCTACCAAGTGGCAGGCAATCTACGAGACGAGTTTCGCCCCACCGAAAAATTTCGCTTTCAAGATATATACGCGCTCGATATTTACGCATTTATTTATGCCGCTCTTTATTAGCTTTTTATCGTTCATTTATTTTGCTCGTTATGTTCGCGTCGTCGTGGTCGCGACTACCCACCCCGCCCTGCCACCCAGCCACCCTGCCAGCTTGTTTGCAGTGCTATTTTTGGACCAACAATCCGAGATACGACTGAATGCATACACAAACAGACGCGTATAGATGGAACCAAGGCCTGATAAAGACATCGATCATCCTCCAGAGTAATCCAAATGGAATGCAAAGGAAGCTCATGGTCACCGAAATCCCCACGCTGATTGATAAGCACTATCGCCATCACCCATCCCCATACCCATCCCCATCCTGGTCCTCATTATCCATTATCATCCGATTCCACTTGCCCAAATTGGAATGTAAAGTGTAACCAAAGCCGTCGTAAAGCAATTTTCTGTACTCAACACCTGCCTTGGCCCCTACCTACCCATTATCGCTGCCCCTCTTCGGGCTAAGCGAATTATGTAGCTCTCGCAGGACTCGAGTTTTACTCCCTCGTTCCCCCTATTCCGACCCAAAATTCAATTAACATTTTTAATTCCCTCACTTTGCACTACTTAAGAACGCCCCAGCGGCTGTGCTGCCCCCTCACCCTGAAAGACAATGTTAAACAGGCGAATATTATTAACACTGCTTTATATTTAGCTATAGAAATATTTAAGGGAGAGCGAAATTTCATTAAGAGTTTAATGATATCTTTTAAGGAAGAGACTTTGAGCGAAGGACTTGTTTGAATATGTAAAATAAGTAGCAAGCTAATCACTGATTAGGGTTTCTTTTTAGGTTTAGGTTTAGGTTTAGGTTCAAATTAATATATATAATTTTCATTTTCCCTAATTTATGCTGAAAGCTAAGAGAGTTCTCTTTTTTATATAAACATTTCTGCATCTCAAAAACAGCATCTTTCCCCTTTATCAATTACATATATTTGTATACACAGAGTTCCAATTGAAATGGGTCGGACATTGGTCATTTTCTCTGTTCAATGAACCCTGCCTGTATATATGTACATATATATCTTTTCGAATGTGTGTTCTTGGGGCAACTTGCTCTTAATTAAAGCTGCAACGTTGGCTGACATTAAATAAGTGTCTTTCCATACTCCCCATGTAACTCTTTGATGTCTTTCAATTACTTCCACTTTCCCAACCGCTGACAAATTTGCCTGGGTTTATTTTGTAGGAATTCCATTGTATGGCGATTCCACACACGCTCAGTTGCAGGCACCGCACACACAGTAGCCACACACAATGACCATGCAGTTTCGGGGTGCTATTTGCATGCGACATTTATTTTTAGCACAATCGAAACGGAAAACCGTAAGTCTTGAACAAAGACTTTTTTATGCCCTGCTAATGCTTATTTTTGGCATGCAAATTTTGGATTGTTATTGAACTTAAGGGAATAAAGATTTAAAAAAGTCTTTCACTTTGCAGATACATTCGCATTTTCTAGAATATTTATATTAATTAAATTAAATATTTAAACCAAAGAGTGACCCAAGTAAGCTAAAGCTGTATTTCTTAGTGGCAATCTCTCTTGCCTTGGAGAAACCCCTGCATCCCTGCTGTTTTCCTGTCAACAACACACATCCATAGAGCGACCTTTACCCAGGCCCATAAGAGGCAATCACTCTTGTGATAGGAGGGAACACGCCAACGACCTTGATCCGAGAACAATTTGGCCCCACTCATTAAGGCGATGTGTATAATATAATGTACGAGTGTTTTAGATTAATTAAAGCAGTCGAGCCAAGCCAAACAGAATCAGCAGAGTGAGGTCTGGGTACTGGGAGCCGAGATGCCGAGATGCCAGAGGCAAGTCCCGCCACCCACGGCCATTTATGTCTAATCAAATATATATATCGGATACTGCAGGGCGTGTTTCTGGCCTGTTTGGTGTGCGAATGTGTGAAATACATTAACCGCCTCGAGCCATAATTTACGAGCCGTGCGATTGCCAGCATTGCTGGCCAAATAAATTTGAATTAAGGGGAGAGCATTGAAGCACACAAGCCACAACAAACAAAGGAACAAACAAGAAATTCGTAAATCGATCTCACGATCCGTGGTCACTTGATGCCGGTACCTCGTAAATGGTATTCATAATTCTCACCCGCTCCACCAGACTCTCGGCGCGACGCGCGAAGGAGGCGCGTTTCTCTGCGGCCAACGCGGACATGATAAGCAATCGGGAATTCGGGGAAACTGGACTTTCCGGATAATATGGGGATTGTTTGGGAACCGACTCAGGCACAGGGGACGCAAATCACAGGGGAGCGCAGCTGGAAGTAAAGAGAGAAGGAAAGTCATTTGACCGATATTAGATATTTAGACTGTGGTGTTATCTAAGGCACTCGATCGATGTTAATGTCAAGTTCGTTTAACTAAACAAATATCACAAGGTACGTCGCGTAAGACAAAGCATATGCAAAAATATCTTTAGGGGGTATATCTATATATAATAACAGTAGACACCCCAAAGCAATACAAATAATATAATTAATTTACTGGTTTTATATTAAAAAATCATTCTTAAATTTTAATTAATCTTTTTTATTTATAAAGCTATAAAGATTATTTCACGTATTCGATTTCTACTGTATGCCATATCCATAGGCAGCCAATACGCGCCAAAAGAAGCCCCTGATAAATCAGTTGCTTGAGGTCCCGGCCCCAAAACATTGAAAAATTTGTCGAGTATTTTTAATATTTTGTAATTTCTTGGCGGCCACACTGAAAGACAAGCAATAATCAACAACTTGGCGCTGAGTAGCAATTATTTTCTATGCACAATTTCATTTTTTGATATTTATTTTGGGAAATTACCGTTGTTATATCTGAATCGAAGTCGAAACTCGATGGGAATTCTTTCAATTTTAAATTGGAAAAAGTCAGCTGCCGATTTCGGCATAAATATTCGCATGGAAATTATCAACAACTGGCATTAAAGACGGAGTGGGACACACGAAAATTTTGAACAGAGACGATCGCATGCGAGAACGTCCAAATCGGAGCAATACCGCCGTAGAACTGATGACACATACGACCCGTAGGCCCGTCTTTTGTAGCGCGGCGAGCATAAAGAGAGTGAAGCGAGTGAAAATACAAAATTCATTATTTTATTTTTAAATGTCCGCTGTTTGTATGTCTCTCTCACTATTCTCCATTGTTTACGCGTCTTGTTGGCAAATTGATTTATGGATTTAAATGCAACAGGTGCCAGTGCACCCAAGAAGCACTCGGAAATGGACTTAAGTCCAGCAAAAGACCTGGAGGCACACACCCACTATTCCTATTTTTGAAACTGATTGGAGCACAAAGCTGGTTGCAATTTGCATAATGTCATCATTAAGCACTGTCCACTAAATTATGATAATTCGGATTTGACGTAATAGAAATAATTTGAAAAGTACTAGACTCATTGTAAAAAATAGTAATTGCAATTCTAAGTCAGCAATTCTGTTCACAAAAAGTCTAAGAAAATCGAAGAGTAATCTAACCTGACCATGGCACACAAATATTAAAAAAATTAAAAAATCCTTAGTGAAAAGAAATAAATAAGGAGAAACAAATTCTTATTTAAAGAGTTATTCAACGAAATCATTTATTTTATAATAATTAATTTAAATTATTGCTTTAGTAACTAAAGAATACAAAACTAATAGAGTATTGGCATTATTTTGGAAAATAAAATCAAAATAATTAGTTAAATTTTGCCGCTTATTGAAAATTGTTGCCTATAACAGGGGCGACACCTAACGAAATTTTGTTGCAAATGTGGCGGCGCCACTGCATTAGATCTATCGACTGCAAAAAGATATTTTAAATTAAACATTATAACATATGATTTTAAATTAAATTAATTTAGCATAAAGCTAAATATTTCTGAACTCTGGAAATTGGTAAAAATATTTTTTATATTTGAAAAATCACTCGATATTGCAATCGATAATGTCGATGTTTTGACAGCTGATAGCCCTACAACCGATAGTCCCCCATCGATGTTTTGACAGCTCTAGTGTGCACTTTTTTTTGTGCATTTTTTATTAAAAATAAGCAACGACGTGTGGCAACGAATAACGAAACAGCAACGAAATGGCAACGCGCGGCGGTCCAATGGTGACGGGCACCGACGGCAACGACTTCGAGTTCAGGCAGCGCGTGGCTGGCACATATCAAATTAGGTTATTATTGGGGCGAACACACTCCGAACTTTCCTCCGCAGCTGTCTCCCACACAGTCGAAATTATCTAATTACTTGAGTGCCTGCGGCAGTAGCTCAATAGTTGGCACGCCTGCTTAGCGGCCTTCTGGCAGGAGGAGCCTTCTCCCTCGCTGCCTGGAGGTCCGGCGAGACGGAGACTCCGCCATCACCCACTTGCAGCTGGGCAAACTGCCAGCTAGGCAGGTGGCAACCTAACTACCTGGCGCCTCAGTAATGGGTTTTGTTTGGGAGCGCAGACTGCGGAGGCTTCTTCCCTTGATGCAATACTAAGATGCTTCTCTCTTACAGCCTGCTGAACAAATCACGATTGAAGTACTGCATTTTCTTTCACGCCCTGCTCTTCTTTGTGATGCTGGCCAAGCTCACATCGGACATTCTGGACCGGCTGGACATCTTTGTGCTGGAGATCGAGGAGCTGGAGGTGCCGCCGCCCCTGTGGTGGGAGTATGTGTGGGCCGCCTCGCTGCTCACCTCGTTCCTGGGCCTGTCGGCCGCCCGCGGCAACAAGGTGCGCGAAATGCAAAAGTACATGATCGCCATCCTCGTGTTCGCCATCCTGCCGCTTTTCTACTGCTTCGCCTACTACTTTTCGGACGTTTGGGAGTTCGCCACACTGGACAAGTCCGTGGAGCTGGACGAGACAGACATTTTCGTGTGGCGCGTACGTAGAGATAATATAACTAGCTTAATAAGCCACTTAAAATAATATTATTCTCCATTACAGGGCTACCCGTACGGCGTATTCTGGTACGCTTTCTGCTTCATCGGCTTCCAGGTGCACGGATTCACGCTGTATTTCGCATACAACCTGGTCAAGGCCTGGAAGGCCAGAACTGCCACGCGCAAGTTCCAGTAAAGCCGGAGCCGAGAGGTACCGAGCAAAGTCTAAATACTCGCCAAACTAGCAAACGTCGGAGAGCAGGGAGCAGGCAGTAGCTAAAGAGCTGTAGGGCTAGATGTAAATAATTTGGAAAACTTGAAACTAACTCGAAACACTAGTGCACAAAAGCGTAATGAAACTATGGTAAATTTAAAGTTATGCAGCTGTTAAGGTATCGCACATTTTAGTCATACAGGAAGGGAGAACACACTTAAACGAAGCGTCAGCGTTAAAGTTATTGTTAGTTGAAAGTTATAACGTTCAAAATGATTAAATAGACTCTTATCCATATACACCTATATACATAATGCATATGTAAACACACACACACACGCAGCCTTGAGAGGTCAACTAAAGACAGGAATGCAACTGAAGCCACCAAATTTCCCCCAGTCGGAAGCAAAACTAAAAACCACAACCTAGAGATCCACTTCATTTTTGCTTACTTACATTTCGACGTGCCTCGTGTTTGTTAGAAACGTTTTATATATATACATTTACACATGGAATATATACATACATCTATCTATGTTTATGTCCGCGGATGAGTACTTCCTCGCTTAGGTTTTAATTAGTTCTCTTTTCTACATATTTCGAAATCGTTTCATTTTCTTGAATTTTTATTTCCTGTAAATTTTGAATTTGCTTTGAAACTATTAGCACAGTTCCAACATACTGTGCGTCGTCTGTCGAAAGTTCGAGAAACTGCCCCAAACTATTTACAACTTTCTATCACATAATGATAAAGGAAAATTCAAATGCAATTTGAGTGTTAAAGCAAAGTTCATACATTTTCTGATCGTCAATAATATATATTGTGTAACGACAAGTAAGTCGCAAAACTAAGCAGCGAATTGAATTTTAATGTAATAATGTTTTTTTAATCGTAATTTATTATTCGACTTTTTAAGTAGTTTTTTAAAAATCGATCAATAAAGATTCATATATATTTGTTCTTCTGAGTGGGTTAAAAAACGTGTATTACTTGGGCGAATGAAATGGACATTTTGTATTATTTATAAAATGATTTATTGAAAAATTATTTATATTTCTTGTATATACATCGATTAATACTTAGGAATCTCAGGAATTAGTTTACATTTTTTAAAATTTAAAGGCTCCTGAGCTTTTCCTTTAAGGAAAAACACCACCATAGGCCAACCATCCCTGCGCCCAGCTGGCCCACTTGACTTCGTTGCAAGGCTCAACGGCTGTTGGCCACAACAATCGGGCATTTTTAGTGACCATTTGTGCATCGGACCGAGCGGTGGAGCAACAGCACCAGCTTGGACGTCCTTGCTGCAGTTGAAAATTGCGCAATTGTTTACAATTATTAAAAGAGAGAGCAGCTGGTAGAGCGGAAAGCTACGGAAGAGAGGAAAAGCTTTTTCGCAGCATCCTTCCCTCCTTTACGCGCTCTCTATTTCTCCTTCAATCTCCATTTTGACGTTGCCTGTGCAAGGAACAGATGCAACATTTTTCCAACAAACAGTTTTTCGGACTACAACAAACAACAAAAATCATAATAAAAAATTCTTTTAAAAAAATTCTAAATTATTAAAAAACTGAAAATCGTTGAAGGAACAGGATGCGGGGCGAGGAGACGACATACAGGCGCACGACGCGCGAGAAGATTGTGCTGCGAGGGAACACAACCATACGCACCGTGGACTCCACTTCCACATACCTGCCCGTGATGAGTCCAGCGGGGTGAGTTAAATTAAGGGATGGCCAGGGACGAGGGCAGCAAAGGGTGTAGCAATTAGAGGCACAAGGCGTGCCGGGCCACTTGAGCGTTCCATGACTGTTGTCGTTGCTGTGAAATCGATTTTTATCTCGGGATGTGCAGCTGATTTTCAGATACAGACGTATCTATTATAGACGACCTTCGGTTGTGGCTTTCCTCTGGCTTTTCGACTATGCTCTTGGCGTTGACAAATCTCTCCAAGCACCCAGGCTGCGCTGCTCTCCAAAGTATGCTATGCTTAATAGCCTCCGCGATTGCAGGCCAACTCGTAAGCCGGCTTTCTCGGCCGCATGCAAGCTCGCCATTAAATTACATAGCCGGCAAATTATTAAGAACAGAGTGCCACTCGAGGGGGCAAATACACGGCCCCTGCATAAGTGTGTGTTCCGCCTTGCTTTACCCAGAAATCGATGGAATCTTCTGCTAGGTGCTAGCGTGCATTGACCACCAGGTCCTGTAGGGTCCGTAAGGCTTGTTAGAAAAGAAGTCTATGCGTTAATCGAAGCTTGTATATCCTTTCCCGCTAAAAGAATTTAGGATCTACTTGGAGGGTGAATATAATTTAAAATAATAAACAATAGATTAAATGGTGAACTAATACCAGAAAACCAGAAATCTATACATCCAGAAAAATACACCCACAAGCCAATCTGATTCTTAGAGCTGCTTCCTTTTAGTTATGGTACCCTCTCCTTGGGAATAACCATGATTGAAACCGCCCCCAAGCAGCGCCCAGGCGAAACTTCCTTTAACCTCAATTCGCATTCACACGGACGACGCACACAAGCCGACTGGGAAAACTACCCGGCTGAGAATGTATGTGCAGAGTGAACTGGTCAGCTTTGTTGTGGACGCAAGGCGTCGTTGTCGTTGTCGCCGTCGTCCAGTCAAGCGGTCAGTTGGTCTGCAACCCTTGAGTCGTCAGGTGGACGCTCGTCGTCTACTTTCGGTTCGCCTTTTCGAGGCTCTACTGGAGACCAGCAGTCGTAGTGTCCGGGCGGGGACTGTCAGGGAGCCAAGTTTCCGCTCCCAAGCCGAATTGCGTGTGTTTTTTAAATTTTAAGTGAAGTGTTGTGTGTCTGTCCCCATCGTTATCTGTCCGTAGCCGCACGGCTTTATTGTGATGTTCAACACCAGTGCCCAAAATTGGTTTGGCATGGGCCAGACATCGGTGGCTCCAGCCGGCGGTGTTGCCCAGTTGCTCAACAACAACAACTCTGGTGTGTACCAGCCTCAGCAGACGGCACCGCATCCCTTTATGCGCCAGCGATCTTTGACCAGCTCCAATCCCGCCCTGGAGCGTTCCACTGCCATAGCCCTAAGACCCCAGTCGCCGCCGAATGTTCAGGTGGAATACGAGGTGGCAGTGCCCTTTGTTTCCACATATCGACACACCCCATATCACTCGCTATGGGATCTGCACCAGTGGTAAGAACTACTGGGGATTTCCATGATTTAAATATGTTTTTAAATTAATAATGCAATGCGGAGTGTGTTGGGATTATCTGCACTCTTTGAAACACCTTTTAAATAAATTATATAATATATTAGCATACTAGGTTGATAGATTATAAACCTATTTAAGGTCCTAGGAATTGCATAAGTTTTTTGAATTGTTTCGAACTTAAATCGAGAAATAATTGGGATTAAATTCTTAGACTTATAATGACTTTATTTTAAATTTCCTTAACTGTCAAGTAATCTTGAAGCCTTCATAGGTCTGTGGGAACTTAAAGGGGCTTCCTGTTTTGCATAGAATAAAAGAGCTTCCGAGTAAAGTGACCCTCCTTGACCCCATCCAGTTTTCTACTTAGTTCTAGCTGGAAAACGTATTTCTGCCAGTCATAATTGGTATTTGCTATAATTTGCATAGGGGAAAATGTAGCTTTTTGCTTTGCCAAAGGCTTTATCGAGTGGCAATTAGCATAAACACCTCTTGGTGACACGAATTTTAAAGAGACCATCATAACTTATTGTCCAAGGATACCGAACCACTTCCCAACCTGGTTATTTTCCACGCTGTTCCGGCCTTGTAACACTTTGCCAATCAATCAATGACTCAATTAAAATGCATGTAATGCCTAGATTAGCCCCATCGATACTACAGAAATACAATATATAGAACAAACCCTAGATGGCCTACTTAGTCGCTTGGATAATCAGAGTCTCGCTAGCCGCTCCGCTCCCCTCAGGAATCAGAAAGCAGAAAGCAGAAGGCGGAGAAGAGAAATCGTGGGCGAGCACATAGGAAACATTAACCCAAATTCGAACGAGTACGGCGCACAATATAAATACAAAGCGGATGTGGCAGGAGTCAGGCAATATGGCCGGGAATTATGGCCTACTGCTGCTGCTGCTGTTGCCAACTTAATTAGCCTGGCGTACAAAATATTGCGGCATACTTCTCAGATCGAGATTTACAATGTTTCGACCGGAATGCCTGTAAAGCCTTTAATGTCGCCGGATGACGCATGGAAATGCCAAAAAAAAAGAAAAAGAAAAACAATTCGAATGCGAATACCAAAAGTTAACAATTGTCGTCGCCGGCACGTCAATAACCTGGCCGAGAGCCAGCAAGTTTATTGACCCCAACTACCTGCTAACTAAATAACCGGCCCCCTTGGGAGGCGCCACGAACTCTTTTTTATTTCCTAGAAATTCCCGAGCATTGTCAGTGGGAATTGGGGGGAAACGGAAGGACCCCAGCTAGGGCTAGCTAATATTAGACGGCTAGACACACGAGGATTCCAACCCATACACATGTGCACACACCAGGACACGCAAAGTACTTGTCCGCGGCTGATAAAGCAAATGACCTTTGCGACATGGCCAAGTTGAATGGCAAGCGCCATGGAGCAGACAAAACAGTTATGGATAGTAAGCTTAAAGTTTAAAAAATTGTCCCTTGGCGACGTTAATTAGCATAAGTTATGTGGCTTTAAAGAGATATATATATATATATATGAGAAGTATCCTAATCGGAGGATCGATTTATGGAGCTATTTTTAATTTAATAAATAAATACCTTCAAAGCTAGCTTTAGCCTTCATAATTAATGGATATGGAGTTAAATAATCTCTTAGGATTTCCATTTTATTGACTATTCCAGATCTTAATAACATATACAGACTTTAATTGCAATTATCTCATTTATCCACTCTTCCAGCTCATCTACACCACCCACAGGCCTTTCGCACATGGCCCGAATGATGGACTCCCTGATCCTGGACTCACTATCGCCATTTGGCTTCACCAAGATCACGGCCACCAGTCGACCCTCTCGAAATGCTAACGGCATGAAGAAAACTTCCGCTGATGGTGTCCTCTCCTCGCCTGCGGATCGTCAGAACCGACCGATTAACAATCTCGGGGCTAATGCTCCTGGAGGATTGGGCATTGGCGGAAGTGTACCACTGCGCCACAGCAAGCAGCGGCTGCCCACTCAAGGTTCGTGATCCACGTCTGTTAGGGTCTTTTATATAACCATTAATAAAACGCAGTCTCCGCCGCAGAAGTGGCCCCTCAACCGCGTCCCAACCAGGCGGCCCAGATGCCGTTCCCCTCGCAGCAGCAGGATAACCGATGGGTATCCTCACTAAGGCGTCGCGATCCCGAGCTTCAGCCCACACTGCCCTCCATCAGCAGTAATGTTAACAGCAGCAGCCTTAGCCAGAGTCATCATGGCAGCGCCGGAAATGTCGGGTCTAGCGGGCGGAGGCGGACCAACTCCCGCTAGCAATGTGGGAGCCATTAGGTTGGGAAGACCAGGAAGGGCATCCGCTTTGACAGCCGCCGTTAGGAAGAGTCGATCCGTGGAGAGATTGCGGGCAAGGAAACTGAGCACCAACACCCAGCTAACCCTGAAGCACAAGCCTGTTAAAAAGAACTCACTCGATGAGAACTCCAACTCGGATGACCAGGATGCCACAACATCTCTGGAGGACAACTCGCAGGCCCAGTCCCTTTCCACCAGTCACAATACGCCCAAGTGCTCGCCGAAGACCAAGATCAAGCACTTCTCGCCGCTCGGCTACGAGGGCCACCTGGTGGACACCCTCGAGAAGGACATTCTGCAGAGGCATCCGTGCATCAAGTGGACAGATGTGGCCGGGCTCAACGAGGCCAAGACAATACTCCAGGTGAGCTTCGCTTAAAGCAGAATCGGGATAATTTGCTTATGTTAATTTATATCATTTAAACAGGAAGCAGTGGTGCTTCCGGTCATAATGCCGGAGTTCTTTAAGGGCATCCGAAGGCCGTGGCGAGGAGTGCTAATGGTGGGTCCACCGGGAACCGGAAAGACCATGCTGGCCAAGGCTGTGGCCACCGAGTGCGGCACCACCTTCTTCAACGTGTCCTCCTCGACGCTAACATCCAAGTATCGGGGCGAGAGCGAGAAGCTGGTGCGTCTGCTCTTCGAGATGGCTCGCTTCTATGCACCCAGCACGATCTTCATCGACGAGATCGATGCTCTGTGTGCCTCCAGGGGCAGCGATTCGGAGCATGAGGCCAGTCGGCGGTTTAAGGCAGAGCTGCTCATCCAAATGGACGGACTCAATGCAAGCATGCAAGAGGAGAAGGTGATTATGGTGCTGGCAGCCACCAATCATCCGTGGGACATTGACGAGGCCTTCCGGAGACGCTTTGAAAAGCGGATATATATTCCGCTGCCGAACGGTGAGTAAAGTTGGGAGTTAACTATCTTTTTTTTGTAACTAATTAATTTTATATTATTTCTCAGAGGACACCCGTTCGGCCCTGCTCAAGCTTTGCCTAAAGGATGTCTGTCTGTCGCCCAACTTGAACACCGGACTGATTGGCGATGAGCTCCAGGGCTATTCCGGATCGGACATCAGCAACGTCTGCCGAGACGCCTCCATGATGGCCATGCGGCGCCTCATCTCGGGCCGCACTCCAGATCAAATCAAGCAGATCCGGCGCGAGGAAGTGGACCTGCCCATCACGCTGCAGGACTTTCAGGATGCAAGGCAACGCACCAAGAAGTCCGTGTCCGCCGACGATGTGGCCCGCTTCGAGAAGTGGATGGAGGAGTACGGGTCCTGCTAGTTGTACGGGCTGCTGGCCCAGCACCCTCGATGATTGTGTATCCCTTGCGTACTTCCAAGCCTCAATTGCAATATCTTTCAATCTGTAAAAATCGTACTCGTTAGTCGTAAAAAGTAAAGATTTTTCTTTTATATACGCTTATTTGCTCAAGTGCCCCACGCCCAGCATTGTCCCTCTATATACGCGCACACGGTAATCTGAAATCTTACAAATACATGATATATACACGGGAGAAATATGTAATTTTTAATATTTATTCGAAAAAATCCTACTGTAGGCTTATAGCAAACATAATGTATTTTGTAATCAACATATTTAGAAACGGAAAACGAAATAAATTATTCATCAACACCCCTTGGATCCGAAAACAGACCTTACAAGGCTCTTAACTTGGCAATGGTGTTCTGGTAGTCCTGCTCGACCACAGTGTACTCCTCCTGCAACTGATCCATGCGCTGCTTCACCGTTGGCAGGCGGGCCCTTATCATTTCCGTATCCATTTTGAGGCGTTCCATTTTCTGTAGATCCTTTAGCTGCTTGTAGTGGACGGCATTCAGCCGTTTCTTGACCTCCAGCCGGTAGGCCTTATACTCCTTTTCCTCATTGACATTGGTGTAGAACAGACGCAGCAGCTCGTACACTTTCCTCACCTGGCGGGGATTCAGCTTCAGTGTTTCCCGAGCCTCACGCACCATTTCCTTGTTAAAACCCTTGACGATCTCAGTGCGTGCAAACGACTTCAGTTCCTTGCAGAAGCGAGCGTCCACAAAGTTGCGCAACCGCTGGAAATCCTCTGATGGATCCTCCACAGTAATATCAATTACATTCTTCTGTGACTGGTAGAACTTGTAAATGCTCTCCACCATCTGGGTGGCCAGTCCCAGCTTCTGGAAGGGCGGCAATATCAGCATCTGACTAATCCTCGGCCGCTTGTTCTCCGGATAGGCGTAATACTCGTATACAGTGGTATAGCCAGCAGTGGCGTATTGCCACTGGCCATCGCTGTTCTTGTACTTTTCATAGCTGAAAAATGCAAGAGTTTGGGTAGTTCTACATACTGCCTTTATGTTTTGAAAATGGATAACTTACCACAAAAAGTAACACCACTGTGGGTCATCGGTGTCGATGTAAGAGGCTGCGTCCACGAACCATAATATGAAGGTCTGCAGCCGTGCAAAGAACTTGAGGAATGACGAGCTCTTGTAGTCGCACTGGTAGATCTCGAAGAGACGCTCGGTTCCATCGTCGGACACCTGGGTATATTCGCTGATCTTCTCGCCGAAAGGCTGAAACTTGTCCGCCTTGTCCAGCGTTTTCAGAAACTCATCCAAGTTGATGAAGTAACATCCGTCGGGCAGACTCTGGGCAATTGTGCTGACCACGTCGTCGGCCTTAATCTCGCCGCCAGAGATTTCGTTCACCCGGTTGCCGTACTCAATGCCCAGGTAAATGTGCAAGGGCCCAGCCGTGTAGAGCACTCGAACATGCAAATCCTGGTAGCCAAAAATCGTCTCGCTCTCCCCGAAAATCTGGTGGGCCATGGCGGGGTGAAAAGTGAGGGCATCGTTGTTTATGTCGCCCTTCTCTCGAACTAAAAACGGACGCGTTGCAGGACAATACGTAAGCTAATTGCAGGCCACTTACTCAGCTTAAAATCCACAACTTCGAGTGCGTCAAGCACCAAGTCCTGGTATTCCTGAATTTGGGCCATTTTGTGAGCCTCGTTTTGGCGCGCAAAATGTGCTTATTGTTGGAACGGCAGGGCAGCACAATTGATTGACTTGTTTTAGTTGTTACCCTTACAGTAAACTTTACACACTTATTACTTTTAAAATGAATTGCAGGGCACGTTTGGTACAAATTAAGTCGCCTCTAAACGAGGTTTAGCAAAATTTACGCGGCTAAACAAAGACCGAAGCCGACAGTGTTTGACAAGGTCGCACTAGCTTAGTATTGCTTAAGTACAATTTGCAGATGTACTATCGCGAATATTTTTCTTTTGAGAAATCGAAACGATACCATTGAAAAATAAATAAATTATTATATGATAAATTTTATAATTAAAAAAAATCCGCAATAATATTTTCACAATACAAAATAAAACCTTTCAATGTAATTTTTTGATGTATTTTTCAAGTAATACCCTTGATTTCTTAAACTGATAAAATGTTATACAAATTCATTTTTGAGTTCAGTTTTTTTCACTTTTTTTCAAATCTTGTTTCCAAATGTGTCGCTAGTTGCCTTTACGCATTTTTATTATTTTTATTTCATTTCAAAATCGCCCCGTCTGACAGCAGCTTCTCAACACTAGAAAAGTCGCGCAGCCAACTTAACACAGCATTTGTAAGCAGAATTTGTGCAGGGACATTATAATTACAAAAACGCCGCTTTTCCATCAAACAACGTAAAGCAAAGCTAACGGTAGACCGACCAGGCAGCCAACTAGTTGCAGTTACAGCATTTTCCCCATTGGAAACACCCTTGAGTAGATTCTGCGACACGACAAAGGCCAGCGAGCGGTGAGTACGGAAAACTGCCTAGTCATAGCGGCAAAAACAGAAGTAACCCGTATTGGATTCTTACCCGTAGACCACAATGGATACGTATTTGTTCGATGGCGGTCGCATCACCAAGATGGAGGTGGACTACGAGCCTGCCTGTGACGAGAAGATCCCTCTGGCCAAGGAGCTGGCGAAAAAGAACCCCGACGCCTTCCACGAAGCCATCGAGATGATGCTGCAACTAGAGAAACAGACCCGCCTGGGCGCCGACATGGTCTCCTGCTCGCGCGTCCTTGTTGCCATCTGCCAGATCTGCTTCGATGCTGGTAACTGGAACGCTCTCAACGAGTATGTGTCCTTGTTGGTGCGCCGGCGCTCCCAGCTGAAGCAAGCTGTGGTAAAGATGATCCAGGAGTGCTATACCTACGTGGATAAGACGCCTGATAAGGAGACCAAGCTGAAGCTGATCGACACCCTGCGCTCAGTAACCGAGGGCAAGATCTACGTTGAGATTGAGCGCGCTCGCCTCACAAAGATTCTCGCTGACATCAAGGAGGCCGATGGCGATGTCGCCGCAGCGGCCACTGTCATGGAGGAGCTGCAGGTGGAAACATACGGCTCGATGGACAAGCGTGAAAAGGTCGAGCTAATTCTGGAACAGATGCGCCTTTGCCTGCTGAAGGAGGACTACGTGTCCACACAGATCATCGCCAAGAAGATCAGCATCAAGTTCTTCGACGATCCGGCACAGCATGATCTCAAACTGAAGTTCTACAATCTGATGATTCAGTTGAACAGGGATACGTCCTTCCTGAATACTTCGCGCCATTACCAGGCCATTGCTGAGCCACCGCGCAAGAAGACTGGCCTTACACCCGCTGACTCATCTACGTCTGCAGATGATTCGAAGAAGAAAGACGAAGAGAAGAAGAAAAAGGAGGAGGACGATAAGGACAAAAAGCCAGAGGTATCTGCGGAGCCTGAGCCGGAGATCGAGCTGACCGACGCCCAAAAGAAGGAGCTGACGGAAAAACTGGTCTGTGCCGTTCTCTATTGTGTTTTGGCTCCGTTCGACAACGAACAGAGCGATATGATGGCTCATCTGTCTAAGAACAAGAAGCTGGAAGATGTGCCGGCCTACAAGTATGTATTGCTAGCTTTTTTTTATGATTTCAGAACTGCAATGTCTTCATTTACAGGGAAATTCTGCGCTTGTTTATGTCCAAGGAGCTCATCAATTTCGACACATTCAATGGAGATTTTGGCCAGGTGCTGGCCGAGAATGATATGTTCAAGGACAGCACCAAGCACGGCAAGAAGTGCATCACCGAGCTTAAGGATCGTCTGATAGAGCATGTAGGTCTTCATTTGAGAGGTCGCTTTTTGATTTAGAATCTAATTTATGGCTTTTCCTTGCAGAACATTCGCATCATTGCTATGTACTACTCGCGGCTGCATTTAACGCGCATGAGCGAGCTGCTGAACCTGCCTCCAAACCGTTGCGAGGAGTACCTGTCCAAGCTCGCCAACAGCGACACCATCCGCGTGAAGATTGATCGTCCGGCCGGAATTATTTACTTCACACAGAAGAAGACCGCCTCCGACATCCTAAACAACTGGGCCACTGACGTAAACCAACTGATGTCCCTGGTGAACAAGACCTGTCATCTGATCAACAAGGAGGAATGCGTTTATTCGGTCATGTGCGCTGTCGAGGAATAGTTTAAGCAGCACATTTATTGTTAGAATTCAGTGTGTTTTTATTTCGGAAACTCCTGCCCATATACAACTGTAACTGTAGTAACCACCCTACCATCAGCATTTCGATTCTCTTCAAAGTTTGTATTCATTGAATGAACTACAATAATTAAAACAAACCCTCTAAATAATCATTCTAATTTCGCGCTATATTCTTTGCCAGTCACAGGGACGGATTGTGTTTTGGCGATTTTCAACACTAGAACGTGGGTGGCTTTTGCTCGAATTTCTTCAGTGGCGTAGGTTTGAATTAAAAATGGGGTAATCAAAAGCTGAATTTGTAAATTATTAAAAAAAAAAGACAAAAACATATTGGCCTACTTTGACATCATTTAACGATATCTGAATATTAGATATTAAAATATTTTCCACCCTCCCGAGAACTTACTTGAAGCAGCACCCCTCAATCATCTTCTCAGTCTGCGCCCCTGAAAGCTTGCCATTCTGTTCAATTGTACGATACTGCATCCATTTCGTGAAATTGTTTATAGTTTAAAATCGCAGAATGCCCAAGGAAGATTGTAAATACTGGGATAAATGCTATCAGCGGAATCCAGCACACCTTTCCAAGTACAATCACCCAGACAAGACGGAGGAAAAAGACAAAGACGGCAAAGAGGACAAAAAAGTGGCGCCAAAAAGAAGTGCATCGTCGCAGCCGGAGGAAAAAGCTAACCCCAACACAAGCAACTCCAGTGCGGAGGGCGGTAACATGGAGGACCAGCCGGAGGAAGCCAGAGGCAGCTACGAGACAGAAACGGCGGAGCTGCAGAAGGAGGCCCTGAACAACATTTCCGGCAAGAACTACATGGAGATTCTGGAGAAGCGCATCCGGTTATCCGTGCAGCAGGAGTACGACAATCTCTGCGAGACGAACGAATTCATCAGGCACAAATTTCTGGTCGAAATGCCACCGGATTTCTACGAGTTCTGGAAATTCGTGGGAACGCTAAAAACCGATCCCGCAAAGCCCAAGACTGCCGGTCTGGAGCACCTGGATAAAGTATTCCATCTGCAGTTGGTGGGTCCCTTTGAGTTTCTCGCTGGCAAATTTCACGGTGCCAAAATGGGGGAACCGGGTGACTACCTTCGGCACTGGCGCTTCTACTACGACCCGCCGGAGTTCCAGACTGTGTTTGTGCGCCGGGGCACTGGGATTCACTACGGCTATTGGCGCGACGTGCCGCAGGATAAGGAGAACCTCCTGATTGCCCGCAACGACTCCACCAAAGGTTGCGAATTCGAGTTTGTGGCTGGAAACATATTCGATGCGTTCCTATACTTTTTGGAGCATGATTTCGTTGGGACACCCTTTACCACCGGACTGTTGAGTGGAGTAAAAAAGGCAGTGCCAAAGTACTTGAGCGACCATACTCTGGAACTACCACAGCTGGACCGATTGCAGCGGGAGCGGAACAAGCGAGTGGTGGCCAAGACTTTCCACCGTGCTGGGATCGTGGTGCCCTACGACCGGAAGACCCAAGTGGGCTACCGCCCACTTGCCGTAAGCGACGTCGAGCTCAAGAAGATGCTGGCTCTGCTGGAGCACAAGGATATCGATGTTCAAGCCGCCAAGCAGGCAGTTTTGGAGAAGCTGCAGCCGGTGGCCAATGCTGCCATCATAGCCGTCGATGAATCCGACTTTGGCAGCGCTCTGGAACTTGGTACCGACATGTTCAGCAGCGGCCACAAGGAGCTGCACATGTTGGCGTCCTCTCTGCTGGTTCCCGCATATTCATTGTTATCCCGCCCGCAGTTTATCGCCATCGCCAAGGCGCACATGGAGCAGCGTAGCCGGGAGGTGAACCTTTGCATGTTTGAAGTACTAAAGTAATTCGATATTTTTTATTCCACAACCACATCCTTTTTACGAATGAATTAAAACTAGCAAACACCAGCCAACGGTCCAATGTTTTACATATACAGATAGGAGCTCTCCTTGCGCGGTGGGATGTAGCTGGCGTTGCAGTTCACCCCAACACTCTTCAAGAGCTTCAGTACTGGTTGGGCAGCCGTCGAGTCAAGGGGCAGCTTGTCGGTGTAGATAACAAAGGAGTTTACCGGCAACTCCTCCTGATCCCGCCAACTGGCAACTGAAACAATGGGAAGGTAAAATAAAAGGACACTATTCGGAGACCAGGATAACTTACTCCCTGCTGCAACTCCAGCGATGAAATTGGGAGCTTCCAGTTCGGTAATATCCTTCTTGTTGACTCCCACACCACGGACGATGGCTACGTGATCACGGTAGAACTGGATTTCCTCGCTTTTGAACTCGACCTTTGGCTTCAACGTCAGGGTAACCACGTTCTTAGCCAACTTAGCGTAGGGCAGTAGAAGCTCAGTGACTTCGCCACTGCTGGACAAGTCGTCCTCCAGGATCGCCAGCAGCTGCTTGGACGAAGCATTCCAGTGCAGGGACGAAGTCTTTGCGGGAATGCTGCAGAGTCGCCTCGAGTCCTTTGCCAGCACAGTGGTGGCAAAGTGGGTGACATGGGGCCCTTCAATGACCACCAGAAGATCGCTCTCCACCGGGGCTACATCTCCAGCCGATTCGTCTTCGAACTTCAGCTGCAGCCTTCGAATTTCACGGGTTAATATAACGTAAACAATGCAAAGTCACTCACTTCTCAGCCGGCTTCATGTTTTCGAACTCATCCTCCTCGCAGTCGTCCCAAAAGGCGCGGGACGATGGGATATTCAGTTCCCCAAATCCGGGACAGCTCATTGTGTAGACTGTGGAGTTAATTTATGGACGAAGCTAATTTGACGAGCTTAATTCCGGTAACTATGTTTTGTTCAAGTCATCATCCAAAAAACAAAATATATCGAATATCTATCGAATATCTATCGAATATATCTACTGAATATTTTCCAAGCAGAACGTGCTTACACTAAGCAGTTTTTCTTATTGGAGCATGCTAACACTAAGCAGTCGAGGCATTGCCAACTGGTTCCAATTGGTTCCAAGCAGTGTAAACGGCTTCCAATTTGAATTTTCCATTTGTGAAGCAAATTCAAGCAATATTATAAATGAAATTTAAATTATAAATGAAGTTATACAGCAAATTTAAGCAAAATCCGTTAAAGATTCGTCCATATTTTTTAATTGAAGCAAATTTAAGCAAAAATGTAAATCATAAATGAAATTATACAGGAAATTCAAGCAAAATTGTAAATTATAAATTATAGAATTTTTTGTGGAGAAGATCTGCCAGATCTTTTCAAAATTGCCGCTAAATCGCTGGAACTGGCGCTCGGCACTGCTTGGAACTGGTTTTTTGAATTAGTGTAACCACGTACTGCTTGATAGAGGTAGACAGCAATCGATGACGTTATCGATATATATATCGATATATGTGACCAAAGCGAACTGCTGAAAACAAAAAATGCAAGATGCAGGCGTAAATTCGAATTGGAAAAAACTCTTTAATCGCGCTTAAGACACCCCTTTTAATCCGCTTTGGGACGAAAAGTACTCGGCCCGCAGTGCGCGACAATTGTGCCCAAAGTCGGGAGCCTACAGCGGACGATAAAGCCAGCGCCATGAGGAAGCGCAGCTCTCGCTGCAATTCGGACACTTTCAAGGAGCAGCAGATGGATCACAACGGTGACGACATTAGCCTGTTGCAGCGCCCACTGCGCACCGCCCACACGGGATTCGAGGAGGCGCGCCGAGCCTACGAGGATGGCACCAGCGAGGTAGGTTTCCCAGAGTGGAGTACGTGACTCAGCTTAGGAGCGCAATGGCGGACTCTCCTTTGACCCAGTCTGGTGATTCCCCGAATAATCCCTTCATTTTCCCGCAGGTGCGCAACCTGTTAAGCCTGGAGTGCAGCCTTATCTACGAGTGCAAAGTGTGCCGGAACATGTTCCGCAGCCTGGCGAATTTCATCAGCCACAAGCGCGTCTTTTGCTGCGTCAGCGCTCGCTCCGCAAATGGCAATGGATACACAGTGAGTGGGCAGTAAAGACAACCTTATATTGTGACTATAGCGTGCAAGGGATCTGATTAATTACCATAAATACCTTCTTTCGTAGGACCAAAACTCCACGATGATCATACAAACTGGCAGTGGACCGTCGCCGCAGGACATTGAGCACATGCTGCGCAGTCGGAGCACGGGCTGTTCTCCAGTGCCACGCGAGGCGCGTCCCATTCGGAGTGGCAGTGGCATGCGGGACCTGAGCGGCGTCATTGAACGCCTCAGACGCGAGAAGGCACCGGCTCAGGCCAGGCGAAGCTCGCCCACCGTTCTGCAACTGGAATCTGTGCCCACCTCCAGCCACGCCGTTTACCAGACCATCAAGGTAGACCAGGAGGACAGCATTAGAACGGAACTGGACGAGGTGCATCGCATGCTCAACCCAGCCGAAACAGTTGTCGGGCCCGATGGCAAGGCTTTAACTACGATCAAGCTGGAGCGCCATGCAGGCAGTGACTCCGGCGAAAATGGCGAGCAGTCCATCAGCGACGAAGCGGAGACGAGCATCTTCTGCGAGATTTGTACGTTGATACATATGAGTAGGCCTTGCAATCACTTAATGACTTGTGGTTTTCCCATTCTCGTCAATAGGCAGCCTGACGTTTCAGACGCACAAAACGCTCGAGCTGCACATCCAGAAGCATCATTCATCGTCGTCGTTTGTATTCCAGTGCCCCGCCTGTTCGTTAACTTTCTTGCAGGCAGCTGCAGTTATTCGCCATCTGTCTAAGGACCACAAGTACGTTTCCATGTTAATTCGATGTTTTTAAATAATATTCATTAAGAAATATTTAAACAAATTTGTTTAATAATCCATATTTTCAGGAAACCTACTCGTCGTATTCGCATGATGCGGAATACTATCCTGAAGCGTCGCGTCCAGCAGGGAGACGTTCAGACCAGGGGACCATGCCGTGAGCTAAAGCGTCTACAGCTCTCTGATGATGTGGTTGGTTACGTGCCAGAGCCAGTGGATGCCAGCGGTGAGCAGCGCAAGATAATGTCCTTGTGCATCTACTGCGAGAAATCCTTTGAGAGACGCGCAGCTCTGTCCACCCATTTGCTGAACTGTCGTGCCAAACAGGAGGCACTGGCCAAGCCGGCTCCTTCGGTCAAGAAGCTGAAGACGAAGAGCAACGATTCCAGCTTGGACGCAGCAGATGAGGATCCAGCTGCCTCCATAGACCTGAAAAGTGAGCCTGCTGAAGTGAACGCTCTGCACGACATACTTGCCGGTCTACCTGAGCCGAATGCCTCGTTTGGTCCTGGCCTGCACACGGTCTCGTTGGACAAGCTTCAGTTGGCCAATGAAAGCGATTCGGCCAGCGATGAGGCCTCTAACAGCGACGATGAACCCGACCAGGAGCGCGAGCATGAGCCTGGAGTTGCTCCGGATTCTAATGCCGATCCGGAGAATGCAAAGAGCAAGATCAAGAAGAAACGCAATGTCCCAGTGGAGAAGCAGCTGCGCTGCCGTTGCAAAATCTGTCACAAGCAGTTCAATGCCCTTGGAAACCTGCGTCGTCACATATCTATGTTCCACTATCGCGCCCGACGATTTGGGTGCAATCTCTGCGATTATCGCGCCTTTCGGCGCTACGATATTGTCAATCATCTGGGTTTCACCCACAAGATAGAGGGAGATCGGGACCAGCTAACGGAGCAGTATGTGTCCACTCACGAGTGCGAGTACTCTCGCGACGATGTGGATGCCGATATCATTCTGCTTGATAAGGAGGAGGTGGCATCTGCAGTGGAAGCGGAATCTAAGCCTCCAGTGAAGACCTACGAACGGCGCCTGAAGCGCATTAAGGTGGAATCTGAATCTACGGGGGAAGTGCGACCCATATCGCCTACAGCTGAAATAAAGGAAGAGCCCGGCCTGGAAACGCAGGAGCCCATCCCCACACCCGCTCCCAGCAAGAAGCGTCGCAAGTCGCGCACTCAAATCTCACCCGATTCTGGTGATCAAGAAAAGCGTCCGATCCGTAAACGCGTCAAGGCTGTCAACAAGGACTTTGTTTACGATATGGTTGCTTTCAAGCAAGATCCTTCTGGTCAACAGACACCTGCAGGCGTGGCCGCGGAGTCCATGCGGGCTAAGCTGCGACGCCAGCCCACGGGTAATTCTGATGAAAACAAGCCCAAGCAGTGGGAGGCATACATAACGGAGGCCAAGAAGCCTCTAATTCTGGGAATCACGCGTCGCATAATGCTGGAATTAGTGGGTCAGGGACGAGCCGTATCAGCCACATTGCCAGAATTGCCATCGGAGCGGCCGCAGATTCGGCCCCGCCTCATTTCGCATACACGCACCGACAGTGGCCATCAGCAGCCGCATCCGAATGTGGTGGAAACCACACCGAGCCCCGCCCCAGAAACCGAGAGTTTTATAGAGAAGATAGCCAAGCGCACGGCAGCAGCTGGCAAGGATTCTGCTACCATTAGCAACCTGTGGAATAAGGTCAATATTGCGATAGCCAAGCAGCAGCAACAGCAGGAGCAGGATCAGCAGTTGAAAAAAGAACGGGAGCGTGAGCAACAAGTGCAGGAGGAGAAGCCGAAGGAGGAGGAAAAGCCGAATGAGGAGCAAACACCCCCAGTGGATCGACCAAAAACCCCCCCGTCCGAGCCACTCTCTCCGCCCCGCATATGCGACGCTCCTGCTCCGGAAACTGATTCAACAGCCGGCATGGAATGCCTCGGCGGTAAGAGCGGTATACCTGGAGCATCCACAATGTTCCCGGCGCTGCCGAAGCCGCCATCCGTGCTGCAGGCAGCCGCCAATGGGACCATTCAGCTAACCCTAGACAGTCTCCTGCGCGCTGCGTTGCAAAACTAAACTGGAGGTCAGTTAAGATTCCTAGCTGGTCGCTATTCCATTTACCGTTTTGAATGTAATTCACTAGTGTGTCCTTATTGTAAAACCAACTACATAAATAAGAAACCAAGCAGAATCAAACCAAGAATCCCTAGATGATAAATACGCTTTGAGTATTACGCAGTAAAAATAAAAACAAAAAACAACCAAAACGAATTGAAAATTGTAGATTAATTTTCGGCTATTAGCAAATGTTTGTTGTTTGTGTGAATTAAAAAAAAGTACAGATTTTTTAAAATGTTATAGTTAATACTATATATGTACCTAATTTTATAGCCCCACAGAAAGTAAGTCACACAAAGACGTGTAAAAGGTTGGTGTGCAAATTCACAGCAAATTGCCAGAACTTAAATTGGTTTTTTATATTTCACAATCTAAACTGTTAGAATAACTATAATACACGATCTTATTCTATATATTGTAAGTAGTCTTCATAATGATTTATGTTTTATTATGTAATAAATTAGTGGGATTTGTATTCTGTTTTAAAAGTTAATACTTTGTAGACACATTAATTGAAATTATCAACTGAGTTAAGGAGCTCTGAAAACAATGTCTTTAAAATTGTTCTTGGCAATCTGATGTCTATATGCACACCTTTTAAGCCTTATACATGTCTATAAAATGTTAAATTGGCAAGTATTTTGCCAAAACAAAAGAGAAACAAAAAACAAACATTAAATTGTAAAAGAAGAAAATCACACGCAGACATTCAAAGAATCCCTGATCTACGCAAGTAGTTCAATGTATTTATATATCATTGTAATGTACAAGGTAGAGCCTTAAATCAAATCACCAAATGATAATAAATCCTACGATAATCACCAACTAAAATGTTTCAAATTGATTACATATGAATTTTCAATTGGGAAATATATTAATATTTTTTGTTTAGCGATTTCTATTGGTATATATTGGGTTATACTTTCTCTATGTCGTTTAAATTGCGCATTGTGGTTGTTAAAATCTATAGCTCATCCCTATACAAAGTCCGGGTATCAATCATTCCACCTGATGTGCTATAACCGATGCCTTGGGCTTTAATAATGCACCGATTGCCAGCATTCAGCCTTTCATTCGGGCTAATCGAAGACTCCGAATGCCTCATCTGCCGCATCCGTTATTCAGTTTGTTTGCTTATGGCCAAAGTTGCTGCTGCTGCAACATAAACATGTAAAGCAAACCGAACAGAACCGACCCGAACCGGATAGACCCTTTGGCCAAGTTGTTGGGGGTGAAATAGTAGTTGGCCTGTGACTCTGGGTGAGGGCAGACCATTGATTTATTGCCTACCATTTTGGGTGAGCCGACGGAGTAGGCTTGCTTTTTTAAAGATGAGCTGTGCTATCTGCTAGCAGATAAGCCCCCAGATGACCCCCTTTGGGACCGGGGCTAATTGGCGTTTTTCAATTGCCACAGAATGCTGAAAGTAAGCATGGAGTGGTGGAAGAGCTCTCTTGTACTTTGTGCTTCTGCTGGCTGACGGCAGGCCCTTGGCTAATTTATTTCTTGAAGCATTTTGAAAAGTTTACGCCTCGCCAGCACATAGACCGCAAATTATTTAATTGCCATCTGGCCATGCCCCCTAAAAGGACGAATGCCTTTGCAGCGCTCAAGGACTTCGCCTCGATGCAATAATTTAAGTGCAAGCTAACCGCAACTTTCTGGCTCAGGCACGCACACAGACACAAAAAGGGGGGGATGCAGGATGGCCAGCGGCAGGAAGAAGTCATATTAAAAATGAACAAAAGCAAAATGTAAAAAAATAGACGGGAGACGAGGGAGTTGCATCCTGTCGGAGTTCGTATTCCTGCTCCAATGCCCCAAAGCTCAGTCCTCTCAGAATGCAACAAAAAGAAAACTCCATCTCTGCGGCTTTTGGCCTTGCCCGACCGAAATGCACTTTAATAATGAAAGTTGCGCCGTTTTTGAAGAACATTGAAAACATTTCGGAATGCAAACCTAATTTCGGTTTTAAAAAACGCAAGTACTCTTCGGCCGGCGCAAAGTATTTCAATTTAAAATTCGTAACGAGCTTACGTGCCAGCAGCTGGTCATCATGGTCAGTTCTTGGACTTTTGTCCGGGTAACCAGCACCGACGACGACTCCAGTTGCGTCCCGGTCGCATTTCAAATTAATGCAAAACCCAAAAGTGTGTGTCTCTGGCACAGACCAAATTAAATGAAAAATTCTAGGGATGCGACGAAGTAAAATAAGAATTATATTTTTAATTATTTGATTAAAAAACTTAAAATTAACTGAAACTTTAAAACACTTCAAAGTTATTGAAATATTTAATAATTTATCAGCCAGCATTGAAAGAGAAATATTTACTGGAATTCAAGCATTACACTTTTAAACAAAAAGGATCCCTATTTCAGAGCTGAAACAACTTCGATTATAATACATTTTTATATAAACAAATCAAAAAAAATATTGCTTTAAAAAATGTATAATATATTCTATTAAATAAGGCTTGTATGTCCGGTTTTTCCCGCAGATTCTTGAATACCAAATTCATTAATTTAATTTAATTTATTATGCAATACTAAGTGGCACACAACCTTTATCCCAGGCATTTTCCTTTACATCCTTTGCCCCAATTCCGCAGCATATATCCATTGTCTTCTAAGCTCACCGAGATCCTTTTGTCTGCCATTACTATAATTTCGCCTGCTCATCTCTAACTGAATAATGGCCAGGAGTAGGTCACAGTCTCGGGGAGATTACCTGCTTAAGACTCACTGCGGTTGTGCGAGGAAAATTGTGCAACTGCTTTAAATTTTTAATGCGTGTGACTGTGTGTGCGAGTGCAGGTGCAGCTTTTTGGGTTCCAGGATATCTCCCGGGCTAAATCAAGAAGGTGCCTGCCGGTTTAGTTTCAAAGCGTTTCATTGTGGCGTACATCTGTGCAGTTTTTGCGGCGGACAAATGGAAATTTCAAGCCTATTACATTAATGTTTAAATGGGCAAATGGGTTGGACGGCCGGAAAGTGTCTACTTGGCAAGTCCAGAAGCCCAGAACCGGACCCAAACCCAATCGCATCCCTTCAGTTCACTGAACGCAGCTGTACACACATTTTCCTCCTGGGAGCAACCCAACATACTAACGGTGGCATTAGGGCCCTGGACGCTGGCCATCTCCAAAACGAAAAAACCGAATGGGGCCAGTTGAAAAGTGCAATTGGCAAACAGTTGAAACAGAAAAGTTGCTAAGGAAATGGAAGGATAGGCGGTGGAGAGACATGGCAAGAAAGGCAAAGCCATAGAAAAGACGACTCTGGTAATTTGTTCTGAGCGGCTTTTGTTTTGTGCACCATTTTCGTTCCATTTCGGCCAACTTTTGAGGTGGCAGCAGGCGGCAAGGCAGCATCCTTGCCTCCTTTCTCGCTTCGTTGACAGCGGACGGACTTCTGATTGAGCGAGGATGTGTGCGAGGGCGCCAGCAAGTCGCCGCTCAACCTTTTCCCCCCAGCTTTCGCTTTCCAATTGACCTTCTCTGACATTTTTCGCAATGCCCCGAAATTTATCACTTAATAAATTTCCCTTTCCCCCCCACCACCCCCACGGTCTTAACTCCTTCTATCTATTTTCCCACGAATGGTAATTGGAACTGCTGAAATCGAAACTGAACAAATTGCGGGTTGGGTAAATGATAGCCTTGGCAAAAAAGTCCTCAGGGGGACACTGATTATATTATCTCTGGGGGTTTAAGTTGTGGGTTTGAAAATTGAAATTTTATTTCAGGATTTTGTGATATTTCAGTGTGGTGGTGGATCTATGTTGAGCTCATATGTACTATGAGATAATTTAATGTTTGACTCAAAAATTCTTCTACACAAATCTTGAATTTAATAAAAAGAAGTAAAAAACATATTTAAACTGTGTTTTCAAGCTTGTTTTTCAAATAGATCTTGTTACAAAATCTGTTGTTTATGGACTAAAGGTAAACACATTCAAAAAAAGTGGAAATGTTAACCCAGAAATACTGAAAACATTAATCAAGGGCTTACTACAAATAAACAAATTAAAAAAAATTCAATAGGATAGTAAATAGTTTCATTAGCAGTGAAATGTTTTTAAACTTCCAGCGAAGTTTATTGAATTTCCGTATTAAGCCTGATTTATATCCCAAATCGCAGCAGGGTTTATTACCCATAAATTCGGCAAGTGTTCAGCAATTTCAATAAATTCGCCTTGATCTGCATAAGTGCAAAGCACTTTCCCAGGACCTCGGTTTTTTTTTTGTTAAATTGTATCAGTAAATGTCATAAATGGGAATCAAAGAGGCAGGCAAAATACGAGGCGCATATCAAAGGCGTATTAACGTTTTTACGCACTCGCTTTGCCCTGGTCCAAAAGTGACTTAAAAGCGGCAGGAAGACAATCTCCTTGCTGGCGCTCCGCTGATTCCGCTCTCAAATCCTTTATCCTTTCGTGCAGACATAAACGTTTCGGGGCGAAATTTATGTAAAGGACTTATGCATAAAATTGCGCATCATTGAAGTTGAAATGCTGGAGTCAGATTTGCGCGACGGCATCACCAGCGACATCATCAATACACTTCGGCGGCCATTAAGTGCGGCAAGGGCACAGTCTTTTGGCTGAGGCTCCTGGCGCTAAACGTTGCGCATACGCCATGTGTGACGCGGGCAAGCTAAGCGCGGCTATTAGAACAAATTGAATAATATCCAGCTCGAGCTTCAGCTCGTGGCAGCCGCAATCCGATATTTTATGCATTTGTTTGTGACTTTGAAGTGCTCACCACGCGCCCTCAACACTTTTCCCATTTCGTTATTTTATTTCCCTCGCTCGTTTTATTTTTCCATATATTTTTTCTTCGTTCCTTGGCTTGGCTTTTATCAGCACACGCACAGACCTTGACTGGGAGAAGTCGCCTAAATCTCGGCGATATATTTTACATCATTATAGCTGCTCCTCTTCCAGCCTCCAGCCTCTGCGTTCCTGTTGTTGGTCTTGTTTATGTTTTGTAGCTTCTCTCGCGATTTTATGACTTTAACAGGGAACTTCCCACTCCGCTGAGCCTTCGCCAAAAGCTATTGAAACAGATTTCGCTGACTCTCACTTTCCCCAGCCCCGGAGCTCTTTCTTTCTTTTTTTTTGTCGCCCGCCCCCCACTCAATGAAATTCATTTTTCGATATGTTATTCCTGTGCCGGCACGACTTCAGGTGTGTGTGTGTGTGAGGCTTTGGTTTACCTGGATTCTCGGTGAGGTCCCCGCCCACCTTTTTTGCCCCACCCACCATCCTGGGCGACACTTTTAGCATCATTATCTGCACGGCATCGAAGGCTCAAGCTCAAGCACTTTGAGTTATGCGCCTGGCAGACGCTCAAAAAAAATAAAAAACAAATAAATGGCAGGGAAAATCGAAATGTACCCAGAGATACAGGAGAGTAGGCCTCGAGGAGAAGGAGCAGAATTCGGAGGTTGGGGCGAGATGCGATTAAAACCCGCACATGTACGCAACACATACGATTCCAGACGGTCTCGGCAAAAATACAGCATTTTATTACCAAATCTTTTAGTCAAAGATTTAGGAACTCTCCCTCGTTGCCCAGACTGTGGAGATATTGAAATTTATTAGGCTTGAAAGTTTTTAATCATTTAAAATGTTTTAAGAAATTGGCAACTAGATAGTTTACAATATCCGAAGGATGTTTTGGCAGTAAACATTGTTTTTTGGGATAATAAAAAACATTTTATATTAATTTGTTTAGAGGGAAAAATAGTAAAATAATAAAATACTTATTTAAATATATAGTTGTTTCAGTATCAGCTTGAATGTTACTTGATTAGTGTTCGATTCCTTTGGGAATTTAAAAGCAACGCCATCAGTAATGGCTGCAAAGCTGCATGCTCCTTGTGAGCTCTGAACCTTAATTTTATTCTGTACAAATTCCTACAAAATAACAATAATTTCTTGCCATTAATTAAATAAATAAAGAAAGAAATAATACAAAAAGGAATGCCTAAATTGGCCAAGATAACAAGGACCTTCCAAAAAATTACTTTACTTATTTTTACTGATAAATTCCAATTACTTTTAACGCCCATTTAGTTTCCAAAGAGTACCCAGTTAATACTTTTTCAATACTAAAGTTTGTTGGCCCAATTTATGACTGTTTACTTGTCTGGGGTTTTTGGGGGGAAGGACGCTTCCGGTTGCCTGCTTTGAGCTGTTGTGCATGTGTGTCGGGCTCAAAGGCTTCTTTGTTTGGAGACACAAGTCAAATGCACGCTCTTTGAGCTGGCTTTACGATTGCGGTTAACAATCATCTTGTTGATGGGATTAATTTGCCTAAGTGCAGTCTGAGAGGTGCAACGATGCCCGCACAGTTCACACATTTTCACCCCGGAGCCAAAAGCACGGAACTCGGACACCGACACCTTGGCCGGGCGCTGGATGGGTTATTTTTATGGGGCGATGTTATGGGATGCCAGTTGGCACATAAACAGGCAGCAGCACCACTAGCACCCACCACGTCCATCCATCCATCCATCTATCAATTGGCGTGCGTGGGGGCTGGTGGGGTGGGATGGGTTGTGTGCTTAACACACCATTGAACGGTTACGCAACAGGAACCCACACACAGATACTACTGAGTCAGCTTCAGATGGAGATACAGATACATATGTCCGGCGGTGGAGCCCTACAGACAAATCCCATTTGATGTTCACTCAGCAGAAAGGCAACGCCAATGAAGCATGCAAAAGGTATTCCAGCTTTTTCGTTTGCCGCTCCAGTCGTGGCCCGGATTGCTGAGATTTTGGCTTTGTAACTCAAAATCGGTCGGTACAAGGTACAAGGAGCGAATGTGCAAACATCGTGAAAAACGCTGCCACAACAACAACACAAGGGACAGGCAACAAAAAAAAAAACGAAAAGGAAAAAGCCAAGCAAAAAGAAAAAATCCCAAGAAACAAAGGCAAGAGGCTGATAAAGACGCTTACAGGCCGCAACCGAGGCAAAAGGAAACTTTTCCTTTAGCCTCGCATTTTCCATGCTGCCAGCTTGCCTTTTTTCGCATTTTATTGAACTTTAATTCATTTTGCACTGGCCAGCAAAATGTGCAGAATAAATTGTTTTATTTAAGCGGAGAGTTCGGTGCAAATGTGGTCGGGATGCAGCTCCTTGCCAGGTTCCTTTGTGTGTGTGTGTCTGTGTGTTTGGGTGGGTGAGGATCTCCCCTCATTGTCCACTGGGTCATAAAATGGCTTCCGGTTATACTTCAAGCGAGATTAACTTGTCGTTTACAATTTCCCTTTGATTTGTTCCAACGGTCGAAGGGGGCCGATAGCTAGCCGAGGGGTGAACTGAGTAGTGGCTCTAACATATATACTTATACTATATATATAGACCAGGGTTGCCTTCGCAGGACTTTCGCTTTCACTTTCATCTCATGACACTCCTGTGGTAGATATGCAGCCGGTTAGTTACCCTGCATCTGTGAGGATAAGCATATTAGCTTCGATGTTTGGATATTTATTAAAGACTTTATAAAATGTTAGTTTTATGTTAAATATTTTTGTAATAAAATACATAATTTTCTACTTATGGCCAGTTTACAAAAAAACTGTTAATAATGTAAACGATTTCTGTAACAATTATCGAAGAACACATTTTAAACGAGTTTTTTTTTTGTTTGCAACAAATCGTAGGCCATCAAGGCAAATGGCTAGAGAACTCTCATTTTTCCGCCATTCAGATTGAAAAATGGCCATGTAATTGCTGCATTGTTGTTGGCCTGGTCCGTGTACAAATTGATTTACAACAATTCATTCTCGCCCGGGGCAACCGCTGTGAGACCCAACCCAGCTGACCAGAACACTTGTGGGGGCAAGTCTCAGGTGTGAGTTTTATTTGTTTTGAAATTGTTTTCTCCGCTTTGTTCGGGGCTCCATTTTTTTGTTGTTGTATTCCCCCGTTTTGCTTTGTTTCGAGAGGATGAAAAGGAAGCCAGCCAGCCAGCCGCACGCAGTGGTGCTCTGTTTTCCTTGCGGCCTGCCGGTAATTTCATTTCGTCCTGCCAGCGCAACCCAGCCCAGCCAGCCCGCCCAGCCAGTCGTTCCATAGAAGTGCAGCCAGTCCTCGCTTTCGCTTTCGCTGGGACTATGGCTCTCACCTTGCGGCAACACAAAACCAAAACCAAATCTGGCCCAGTTCGCGGCTGCTATGCAATTAAGCCACGCAATCAGAATGCAAGATGAAGGCTCTGCAAACAATTGAATTCGGCCAGCAAAGGGACACTCAGTGATGGGAAAGTTTAGGATAAACGGGTACAGTGATGACAAAACTAATTTAAAATTAATTAAACTATAATTTGAATCGAGAAATAAAATTTTTTAGTAGAAGATTATTCTAAAATAAATATAATTATGCCAATGCAAGGAGAGTGATGCCTGGGATTTACCTGAACTCTGCCCGTGCAACACTGATAGCAGGATGGGAGCACAACAGAAGCGTCGAGTTGTAAGGTGGTGGCCCAAATCCTGGCAAAATGGCGGCCACAAGCTTGTGCAAAGCCAACATGGCAGCTGACATCTGTCAGATGCTGTTATTCCGCTGCACTTTTAGTTGCCTTTGGGCTGCATTTGGGCATCCTGAGCTTCCCATTCCGGCCGGACTTTGTTTGCCGGTCCCGGCTGAGCACTCACAATGGTTCGCCCGGTGGCAAAATCGGAGCCACTAACGAGTCCGGTCCATGTGGTGACCGAGATCGCGGGATTTAGGACAAGCTAGAAGCTGAATAATTTTTTAAGGAGGTGGTGAGGCTATGGTTTATTTTTTTTTCGATTTTTTTTGTTATTAAATTGATGATGTTTAATATTATTAAGCCTTTCAAATTAATCTTTCTACTGCCAACATTTAGGGTAAATATTAAACGTTTTTAATTATCAATTTTATGAAAGCTTTTACTCATTAGTAATTTTGCGAATTTATCCCTTAAATTTATTGCAATTTAAAAAAGAAAAAGCTTGAAGTATTATTAATTTATTAGTCACTTACGTCTTGCACCTTTTTGAACAAGGTGTGTCGAATGACCAAATTGAAATTTCACGTCCCAACTGTCATATTTTCATAGTTTTACTAACAAGTATTATTAACACTAAAGATTTGTAAGAGGAAAGACTGCTAAAATGAATAAATATTTCTTTTTAATTGGTATGCTTTAGAAATAATTATAATACTTTAATCCTAAAAATATTTTGTATATTTCAGTAGCACTTTTTATTCTGCCAGAAATCTCCTCTACACTGGAAGCTGTTGATGACTTCGAAGTCGCAGAGGAAATTACATTCAGTAAGAAACCACTAGGTCCTGTTCACACTGAGGGAAGGACTCGTGCTTTTCGGCAAATTCGTAGTAATTATACAGAAGACCACATATTGAACATCACCAAACACAACGGCGAAATGATTGACAATTATTGCTGCTTTTGGGTGTACCAAACACATCCTGCTATTCCTCAGAGCTACAAGCATATGTCCCAATATCCGTTTGACTTTAACTTCAATGGCCTCTTTGTGGAAAATAAGCGGCACAACCGAAGTGAAAATCCTTCAAATGAATAATCTAAAACAAAATTCGTTAGGAGTTAGTTGAGTGTCTTGAGTAAAGGTAAAATAATAAGTAGTATGATTATGTCCAAATGAAATGTGTGATTATTATTGAATATTATTATTTTTAAAGATTTTAAAGCCATTAAAGTGACATGGATACATATTCATTCTTATATCTTTGTGCATCAAGGGGTAATTCAAATTATGGAAGATCAACGGAGCTGACAATGGAGTCTGTGCAATGTGGCTATGCGTTTAATTGAGCCTACGGCACCCGACAGCTCAACTGAGGCCCCGAAATATAATTAACTTTGTCTGCCCGGCAAACGAACGGGGGGGAGGACGGGAGGCGGGGCCAAAGTTGCTCAAAAGTTGGGAAATTCGTTCGGTGACCCCCGAATTGCGGGCAAGGGGGAGGTGGCGCTTTTTGTGCCTAAAAGCCTGACAGCACATAATGGATTTGACACATTATAATCAGGTTTGCATAGTGTCCTTCGCCCAGTCTGTCAGTCAGTCAGTCACCCAGGCAGTGAGGCGAGCGGTCCCTGGAGCACTCCGGCAACTTGGGCGCTTTGACGTGCTCTGCTTATTTGGTCAGCAAGTTGTTGTAGTTAGCTGTAAACGTGCACAGCAAGAAAAGTATTTATTAATAATTAATCAATAGCTAAAATATACACCTATAATGCCTAAGACTCAGCTAAAAACTAGATGATTTTTTATCATCTTTAAATTAAAGTTGAATTAAATGCACATTATTGTGATATTTCCATTAATTAAACAGGTAAATTGGAAATGGGTATAAGTTACCTGTGAGATTTCTCCCCGTGGTGTAGTTGCCCATCATCATCGTCCTGAGGAGAAGTTTGATAAATAAGCAGAGCGGGCCCATGTCTGGGCATTTACTTAGTTAATTAAATTCAACTTCTTTGGCCGAAGGGAAATGACAGAGGAGGCAAGAGAGCAAGTGAAGCCCTGCAGGGCGAGCAGGTACTGTGCCCCACCCCCACCCCCCATGAGTGTCCCCACCAACATCCTTCCTGCTAAAAGTTCGTCCAACTTATTTGTTCATATCATAGGTAAATATTTCCTGGCCGGCTGCCTTGATGTTTGCTTTTAATTTCGCCTTTTCTTTTGCCTTTAGTTTTTAATGTGTCCAGGTGATTAGAGCGAGCGGCTGCACCGCCGCATCCTGTAGCATCCTGACCAAGGGTATTTGCATGATTCTCTCTTTTTGGCTTCAGCAATTTCCTGCTCCAATGACTAATGAAAATGGTGAAAAGATTTAAATTTACCGCACTAAGGACACACACTCCCACACACGAGCCACTTTCCTTGAGCTTTCTTGAAGGATCTTATCAACCGCCCACCCCCCCTCAGTTTGAAAATAAATGCTGTGTGCGGATGCGAGCAACTTATGCAAGCAAATAATTCCGATTTGAATCGATTTAAAATGGAAACGAATGAATATATGTATTGACACAAGTATTTTATGCAAATGCACATATGGTTTTGTATGCACAGTAAGAAAATTACAGAATACATTAAGAAATATATTTAAATGGATTTCAAATTCCAATTTTATGAAAATTATTTAACGAAGCACGAAGCGCCTTCTACAGAACCTTTTTAAATGACCAAATTTAACGAAAGTTCTCATTTAAATTTCGCACATCTAAGAGCACCCTCTGTTGGAAATATAGGACACCACTAACCGATCGCATGGATTCCCAATCGGGAAAAGAAAGGTGGGCATGAATTCCCAATCGGTAATTGACGAGCATTTGCGTGATGCTGAAAAGATCGATGAATCGAACATCGATATCAACAAAAACATCGAAAAACATTGGTAAAAAAACATCGATGTTTTTGGCATCACTAATGTTTACATTCGCGCGCTTTTCCCGCAGAAATCATATGTTAGGTTTTTGATTGTTTATTGTTTATAAGTGAGTGATTGGTGGATTTCGCAATGTCAGTTTTACTGGCGGACATTGATGCAACGTGCGCGGCTCTTGGGTACAGCGATGGCCAGAAGTATCAGGCAGAACCCGATGCCGCCGAGGGTTTGAAGGTATTTCATTCAGGCACTCAATAAAATGTTTGTCTAACAAGATTCTTTGCTTCCCAGCACCTTATTTGGATACTGCGTCGCGATCTGGACAACCATGAGTATCGTCGGCACTTGGGCCGAGCCAAGGTGGTGCAGACCGACTTGGTTTACATGCTGCCGGATTATGTGCACCACGAAGAGCTCTCCGATCTGCTGATCCGTCTGCTGGTCATCCTGACCAATCCCACATTGCTGCTGTACCGAGATGGTCCGCCTAAGGACAATCATGGCCGAAAGGTTTTCATGGAACTCATAGACATACTGCAGGGCTACAAAGCAGCCTTTGCCCGGGACAAGATCTGGACGTCATTGTTCGAGAAACTCAAGCAGGCCTTGGAAATAGTGAGTATTAATCGTCCTGACACTTGTACGTAAACACGACTGGGCTAAATCATGGCACAAGTCCCTGAAAGAGCAGAAGACTTAAGCAGCAGCGGTGACAGCGACGAGGACGTTAACGCCACCATCGATGGTTTGCCGAATGAGCCACCCAGCTACTTCACCTGTTTGGTGTGCATGACCACTGGCCGGTCGGCGCACGTCAGCCACTGTGGGCATCACTTCTGTGACAAATGCATCAGCAGATGGATTCATACTCAGAATCGCTGCCCCTATTGCCAGGCTTTTATTGGAAAGAACACTCTGATACCCATTAACAACGAGCCGTCCATTGATTCACAAATCGTCTTGGAACGTCGTCTAGGCTTACCTCAGGAAATTGAATACGTCCAGATGGTGGCCATTTTGCCGGAAATAGGGATGTTCCAGTGCGGCTACATCGAGTATCCGATGGGGCGGCGACCGCGCTTCAAGCCGTTACCGCCGGAGATGCTCAAGGAGGCTCCGAAGCTTCCCATTCGGCGCGTATTCCAGGCCCCCAACCTTTTCCAGCGCATAATGACATTAATCATACTATTGTTCCTATTTGCCATTTACCTGAAAAGCTACGAGAAGGCCTAACAGCCAGGAACTGCGTATTCAGATGAAATACTTTGAATAATTCAAAACTAGTTGCGGAATGTTTCTCGTTTTTTTATTTTTTATTTAACTAATTAGATGTCAATAGCAATCGTTGCTTGCTCTAGAGCTTAGTGTTTTTATTGATTTATATTCTGTGTGCAAATTACCCCTGCAAAAGGATTGTTTATAGCTTCCCCATACATCGACCCACAATTGTGTCCAAAGACGGGTTGGTCTCCTGCTCTAAAGCCCAAGCAATTATCGTTGGGGCATTTGCGCAACTATTTCCGTAATCTTTATAATCTATGCATTAATGGCCAAGCGGGTACGCAAAACTTTTAATGGCTCTTGCAGCTGCCAGCAGTCAAGTTTTTTTTTTGTGGGTAGAGAAAAGGGCTTTTCACGTTGCTTGCTCGCCCCGCTCCAAGTTTGTTTTGGCTTTATGACTGTTGTGCTCGTCTCTTTGTGGGGTTCATAACTAATTTGAACTTCATATCTACTCTCTTTTATCTTCTTTATTTGTTTCCTTCCTCTACCCCTTCTTTTATTCGCTCAACTTGAACCCTTGAAGTGCAGAGTCCTTCTGCTTTGTGGCCCCAAAATCCAAAAGATGGAATTTAATTTGAAAATATCTCACAATATGAAATCAAATCGGGGAAAGGTTCCCAGCTAGCGAAAGCTGCAACAAGTCGATTCAATAAACGCCCACAAAAAGTGTGAAATGCTGGATGTGGGCGAGGTTTCTCCGTGGTGTTGGTGGTGCCAATGGCTACAAGGCACCTTCAAATCAAACACGTCACAGCCACACAGAGGTATTACATCCTGGCCTAGACGTACCTGCTAAAAAAAAAGAACAAGCAAACCCAAACCGAATCAAACTGAACCAACATCGGTGGTGTGTCGAGACACTGTGGAAACCACAAAGGCAAAAGCCCAGCAACAATGATTGCCAATCTGTGGAAGTGTGCCTAGGCGGTGGGGTGTCCGTGGGTGGGTTTTACAAATGCTTTCAATTGCTAGTTTTTAGATGAATGAAAAAAGTATATATACTGATGAATAACTTGTAGATATTTCGAAGTTCGAAATACTCTTGTTAAACGTGCCAAGAGATTTTATTACTAGCATTTTATTTATTTTGTTTTTAGTGATTTGAAAAGAGTTTTTTGTTTTTGCCAAATATAAATATAAAATTATTTAAATTTAAATTCAGATAAATATTGAGAGTCGAGTTACAAAATTTATATATCGATCAATATAGCAATGTTAAAATCCTATAAAAAATAAATTATTTATCACCCAAGCTCCTAAAAATAAATATATTTTCACTCTCTTATTTTCATGACAAACTTCCACAAAAAAGGTGAAAAGCCCCTTAAAAAAGTATAAAAGAAACATATTTGCCCCTGCGGCATTGAATTAGGGCCAAATGTTTCGTCCTGTTCAAAATCCCCGCTAGGCACCCAAAAAATAAAATAAAATCTTTTGATTTCTGAGCGATGATTCGTGGGTGAGCTCCAGGTTGATTGCCATAAATTTTGTAATTGAAAATGTACATTGAATAGAAAACGTGGCTGTGTTGTTGGCCAACTATTTTCCGAATGACCAAATTAAATGAAGTGACAGAGCGGGGAACTGCTGGGCAATTATCATAAGTTAAATCCTGGTTACCGAAATGCCGAAACGTAAATCTCAAAGATGAGAGAGCGAGCCCGGCCTAGTCCCCGCAACCCATCTCCTTACACAACGAAATAAATTCATTTAAAGCCGATTGAATCGACATTCATAACACTCCGGGGAGCAATTCCAAAGGATTTTCATGGCGCTGCGTTGCCAGCGTTGCCAAAGAGTCGCCCGAGGATTTCTTTACATTTCCATTTTTTAGGGAGCGATTTTCCTTTTATTTGTGCCGTTTTTCTCGTTTTCTGTTTCTGTTTTATTTTATTTTTTTTTTGTGTTAGGTTAAATGCAGGCGAATTTCTATATGGATGCTGTCTATTTGTTCTTGTTGCTGTGTGGCTGTTGTCGTTGATAATGAATGTGTGCGAGGATTTTTCCGCTGTTGCCTTCGGCGGTGCCGGCGCCTTCTTCTTGTTGCTACACTTGAACAAATTATTTGAAATATTAATGGATAGTAAAATCTGTCTATTTTAAGCAATTCACATTTGTAAATAAGAATAACTACCATGTTTATCATTCAAACTTACTCAAAATCTGAGAACAAGTCTTTATACTTGCATCTAAGGCCCGTTGTTCTATTTATAAATATTTCTTTAGTTTTTTACTTTTATGTATAATTTTATTTATTTGTGGCAAACTTTTTTGCCAAGTGCCTTGGTGTTGCTGGCTGACTTTTTATGCTTTACTTCTTTATTTGCGTCGCGCCGACTTACACGCTTTGATGTATGCGCGGCGAGCAGCCAAGTGGACAGGCTGGAGTAGGAGAAGGACCTTCGTTTTTCCTCTACTTTCTCCGAGGGAGGAGTGAAGGCGGGGCATTGAGCTTTCAGTTTTGAATGAGCCACCATCTCCTCTGGCTACCGCTACCGCTCCTGCTTCTGGTTCTGCTGCTGTTGTTGTTGTTGTTGCTTAGGGAAACCAAAAACGGAAGTCATTATTAACTTTGGCTTTGAGATGGGCTCGGGGTCCTGGGGTCTGGAACCCCGAGTTCCTGGCTCATGGGCGGGTGTCTATGTCCGGGCAGAGGAGTCGGCGTCAGAGTCGGAGCCACAGCTGGCTTGTAGGCACAAAAGCCGCATTAGTTGTATTTATTTTTAAGCTCACAGCAGCAACTGTAATGTCCTGCTGCGCCCATGGAACGGAAGCCGGTTGCCAAACCGCCCAGCAACCCACCCGCCCAACCACCAACGTTCTCCAGCCAGGCATCCATCCTCTCCTTATCGCCCACACCCTGCTCAAATTGATTTCAACTTGACTTTGTTGTGGTCCCATCTCCCATCATCTTGCCTTGAGTCCGGGCTTCCGTTTTACAGTCGAGCTACATAAATTTGCAATTTAATTTAATTTAATTTCATTTGATTATTTTAACTTGACTCGCGGGATTTGGTGCTTAGATTTTTACACTGGGATTTGCTTCAGCATTTTATTATACTCCTCTCTCTGACTTGTAATGCGACTTCCTTCCGCAGGCCTTTGCCATCCGGAGCGAGGAGCAGAATCTACTGATTGAGCGCATTCTGGTGCTGGTGCGAAATGTCCTGCAAGTGCCAGCGAATCCGGAGGCCGAGTGCCGGGCGGACAACGATGCCAGCCTTCACGATCAGGTCATTTGGGCCCTCCACCAAACTGGAATGCTGGATCTAGTGCTATTTGTGATCTCCTCGCCGGACGAAGAGCAGTTCCATCTGCACGGATTGGAGATTTTGTGCCTGCTCTACAGGGAACAGGTTGGTGATGGCGTTTAAAGGATTTCCTTGCAGATTAATAACTTGATTGTTTCAGAGTGCCGAGTCCCTGGCGGATGCCTCTATGCAACGCAGTCTGAGCGAGAAGCAACGCGATCAGCAGGAACTTCTCGCAGCCCGTCGTCGGGAGCGTGCTCGTCGCCAGGCTCGTCCGCCACCCGGGCGTCATTCACGCTTCGGCGGTACGTACGTCATTCGAAACATGAAGTCCGTCTCAGATCGGGATGTGATCTGCCATCAGGCTCTGGAGCGAGTCTCCTCGATCGATTTTGACCGAGAGAAGGAGCAGCAGAAGCGCTCGCATCGTCACATCAAGGAGGAGGCGCAGGTGACCCGCCGCAGCGCGTTCACCGTGAGGTGAGGTCATATTCCACAGCCACCCATATCCATTTGTCTGTGGCCACTTCCTGCACTTTGGCTCTGGCCCATCTCTATTGTGCGGCTCCTGGTGTGGCCATTAGCATCGGAATTGTTATGGCCACCCGAATGCCAGCCCACATCCCGGCCATTGATTTTCGATTTTACGCTGCCAGGGCAGGCGTATCCAAGAGATTGAGCCAGAGCGAGGGCACACCAGGGAGCCAGCGAGCCAGCGAGCGTATAAAATAATATTCAATAATAAATAAAGCCATTTCCTTTTGGCCCTTTCGTTGTTCCCTTTCCGCTCTTCCGCCTCTCCGTTTCCCAGCTGCCTGTAATTCCTGCTGTTTTATAGAATCGCACAAACGATATTGGCTGCTAGAGGCTCCCTGGCTCTTAGGTTCCGCCTGACTTGGCCGGGTTAAACAATATCTTGGCGCCGAGCAGCGCCTCTGTCGCCGCTCCCCCTAATGGCTACCAGGTGCAGCTATTTTATGCTGCTCTCCTAACCAACAAACTACTTAGAGGATCTCCGCCCAGCCCGCCGGCCAAGCAGTCCGGGATGCGGCTGCCATTCGGGCCGTCTTGAATAGTTACAGTAAATGCATTTGCCGCAATCTTGGGTCTCAGTCAAAATTTGTATAGAAATAATTTCTATAGGAAATCTAACTCAAAATTTGGATTTTCTTGTGTTTGATTTTGTAAACTCCGAAATTTGTAAAAAAAGTTTAATTAGTTTTTTATTAATTATTTCAATATTAATTTAGATCATTTTCAAATAATAATCAGAGCATTTGAACTTCGTTGGAAGAAGTCCCCGAGTTTCCCACAATTTGTGGCGTTGAGCATAAAAACCCGTGCAGAGATAAAACTGCAGTAGCAACTTGGCGGCGCCAACGGCATCGGCATTTTCTGCATCACCATTGCCATCGGTGCGGCATCGACTTTGGGATCTCTCTGGCCGGCGAGCCGTGCAATTTTCAAGCAAAATCCTCAAAAGGTTTTTTCCCATTTGTGCGCTTGCAACATTTTTGCTTGTTAGTCGGCCTGTTCGCTGGCCTGGTTTATGGGCAAGATGCTTAGTCCTTTGGCTGGCCAAATCTTTAGGCGCCCATAAATTGATGGAGCAGAACAAATGTGACCGAGGCGACGCCGATGGCAGTGATTAGACAACTCCAATTGTCCCATCCGACATCCGACCGCAACCGAATGGATGGCCAAGTCGAGTCCAAGTCCGGGCACGTAGGCAGCAAAAGTTCATCAATGTCACGTGTCCAGAGCCCCGTGTGCTCACAACAATTTGTTAGGCAACCACAAGTGCATGTTGCAATAAGCCGCCAAGAGGGTGGCCACATTTTTCTGTTGTGTTCGCCTCCTTTTTGGCATAAATTAATCCGCGTCGGCATCGATGCGTTGGATTTGTGTTTCGCCTGCTGGCAGAGATTGCTCTTCGCTCCGATGGATCGAGGGGGGAGAGGGAGGTTGGCTGAATGGTTGGCTGGTTGCATCTTTTAGCCAGCTTTGCACAAATAAATTGGCCAGGCGAAATTTATTGCATCAGCGCTGCCAAATGCCGTTGCATCGTCCGCATTTGTTATATAAACTGATAGAGGGCGTTCGCTTTCAATCAATATTATTGTGGTATAACCATTTTTCATGTACCCCTGCCTCTGCCTCTCACCCCGCTCGTCCTAGTTTCCCTTTTGGCTTTCGGATTTTCTCACATTTTTCCCTCCTTCTTTTTTTTGCAGACTGTGCCTGCGCGAGTACTGCATCGAGGTGCTGCGCTCCGCTTACAACACGCTGGTGAGGCAGGTGCGACGCGTCCTGGAACGCAATGCCGGCTCGTCGAGTCACGATGACTCCTATCTATTGTGGGCCATACGATTTTTCATGGAGTTCAATCGTTTGAGTGGTCTACAATTGCAGTTAGTCAGGTGAGTGCCAACCATGTGCGGGATCGAACAGAGCTGCGAAAGCTTGCAGGCAGCTAGGGAAGGAAATTTAGTCTACAAATAATAAGATTATTCTTTAAAAATTAACGTACAAATATTAGTGTTATCAGTTTAATCGTATAAGCATCTAAAAATCTTTACATTATTGGTTTTTCTTTACCCAACTTTATATATAAATTACCTATTTCTTTATATTTATTTCCAAGAATGATTGTTTAACTGAGTTTAAGCTCTTCTTTTGCTTATTTCCGATATGCCAAACAAAGGATTTATCTCATATATTGTTATGGTATAACATTTTCTCCATATTAAGGATCTATAATTTTTTAAATAAGTATGCTTTGGCATCACTGATATGTGACTTACATTTGCCAATGTCAATGTGAAGAAGATTTCCAAATAGGAGCTTAACTTTACTTGCCCTAGATATGCTCTGTGGTGGATCTAAGCATTTAAATTAATTGCCTACAACTTGCAATAAAGATCAAACCCAGACCCTCCCTCACAAGTGATATGATGATGATTCTACTGATGAACGAGTTCTGCTCTCGGAGCCTAATGAAACGCTGGCCTCGCCTGTTGGTCAAGTCAGCAGATATGCAAATCCCCGGCGAACAAGCTGTTCACTCAGACCGCCTCCATCAAGGCTTTTAATCAAATTACTTTGCAACACACTTCAAATGAAAGAAAATTCTGGAAAAACTTTTATTCCGTTGGCCACTCTCTCGCACTTTGAACATTTTTGCTCACAGAAGCCAAATCATATTGGTGGTCTTGAAGTTTAAATTGCAGGAAAAGCCAGGAGAAAGTTAGAACGGAGTGGGTAAAATTTCCTAAAAAACATTTTAAGTATTCTATGTGATTAGTTATTTAAACTAGACTTTGTAAGTTATTCAACTAACCTTATAAAAAGAAAATTTAATAATACTATATTTCTTTTCTTCGTTTTATTTTCAATCTTCAAGATTCTGTCCATAAACTTAAAATTGATTTCCTTGAAATGTTTTCGCCAACAAATAAGCATCGAATACTTATTATGTCTCTGTCGAAAGGGCAATCCGTCATCCGATTTGCTGAATTGAGAAACTCGGGGGTCCTCTTAAATGGGTGTTTTCAGTGGTTTCCATTTGCTCCGTTTTCCTCGACCATTTCTATTTTTATAACAACAGAGAAAAGTGCGCAGCAAATAAAGTTTTCCACCATGACAATTTCCATTGGCTGTCGCACATTTTGCCTTTAACACTTGCCAGGGAAAATGGTCAAGCGGTGTGTCAATACGGCATGCGAAATGTTCCCCAAGCTTCTGACCCTAGAATTATTTCCCCAAGATCCTGCTGCTCCTCTGCGGTCACAACACAATTTGTATGTCATTGTTCGGTTGTCCAACATCAGCGCTTCGTCACTAGAGTTTTATTGCATTACTTTTTGGCAGCGGACAGGGGACACCGGACGGCTGACAACGGACAGTGGACAACAAACACATGCGCAAATCAAAGACATGACGCCAATTGTTGACCCACGGCACTTGGCCACTTTACCAACCACTGCAGGCCAGCTCCGTTTCACTTTGGACTGCAGAACCCATCAAGCTCTGTAATATTCTTGGCCAAAGTTGTCGTCAAACAAAACGAACCGGACCGCGATTTTGTTACACAGCGGGAAATACTTCACTATAATTGTTTATTTTTTTAATGCAATAAACTCGGGAATGTCACTTTCTTTTTGAATTAATTGTAGAATTCTTTTGTTTTTATTGTCTAAAGATTCATATTTAATTTTTATTTCTATAAAGTCTGTGAAAAATAAATTTAAATTAATGAAATCAATACCCTAATGTGCAATAGGGATAGAATAAACAGAGAAAGTCCTTTAAAATTAATTGTATAATAATTTTTTCCTCTGTCTATGCTCTTCCCCTTTGGAATTTTGCTGTCCTGTTGCTGTTTTCATTCTTGTCCAGCATGCTGTTAATAAAATTTTGCGTTCTTTATGCTGTCATCCGGCTGACGCTGCTGCTCCTTGCTCCAGACTCGGCTCCGGCTCTGACTATGGCCCTGGCTCCATCTCCCTTTTGCTCTCTTTCGCTGGCTGTGTGGTGGGAAATTTCTTTAAAATTGTTTTGGTTACTTTCAAATTAGTTTCTGAATGACAACAATGAAGCTTTGCAAAAATGTTGTCATTCCGTTGGCGCAAAGTTTTCCCAGACCCGCTTTGCCCCCGTTCCCAGGAGCTAGTGACTCCCTCGCACTATTCTAAGTTGGTCCCAGCTTCCGCTCCCACTCCTGTTTTTCATTTTCTGCAATGTCCCTCTGCCTTTTATCATACTTTTTCGTCTCATTTTCTGGTTGTGGCTCTTTGCACCCTTTCCCCCACGCATCTATATACTTGCCAACCATAAAACTTTCTGTTTATTTCCTCAAATGCAATTTGACGCTGCCCCCGCACCGCCCTGAACTTTCTTTATCGTCTGCCATTTTATACTGATTTTGCACTATATAAAGCATGGCATTGCTGTAATGTATGGGCTTTCGGATGGGCAAACTTTTCCTTCCTTCCAACCAGTTTCCAATCCGAAAAAAAGTGAAATTGAGTTTGTCATTTTGTTTATGCAAGTACACGTACCCGGCATTGATACAGAAATCAATCGCCTGAGTTTGGATGTAATCTCAAAAACAAAAAAAAAAGGGTTTTCTTACCTATAAAGTGGCATATATCCGATTGTTGAAATCATTTGTGAGGCCAAGGAAAACAAAGGCCAAGAGCTTGCTTGGCCAAGTTTTATAAAATTATTTTCTTGCCTTTGAAAAACTTTTCGAGTTGTAAAAAAACTATTGCCTTAGCAGCAGTACGGCCTTCAATATACTACCTTTATTTTTAATAGTTACTTCAGAAACCTATTAAAGCATTTTCCCTGGGCACCCATTGGAAATTTATTTCCCAAATTTTCGGATGAAAGTTTAAGCATCAATCAAAGTTATTTCCACTCGCTTCCCTTTGGCACGCTACTGCAAATGCTCATTGCACTTTTATTGATTTTGTAATTTATTTATTTAGGGTCTTATTGCCGCTGCCGCACATCTGTAATTAATTTGTTTTTAATGCCTCTTCAAATGCTCTCGACGTTGTCGCAAAACTTTAATGGTGGTCGCAGCAGACGTCGCGCTGCTAATTTAGCCAAGTTGGAGGCAAATGCTGCAGTTAGCTGGTTAGTGGGTGGTGGAGTTCAGGAAGTGGTTCGGTGGCTGATTCAGTGGGTGGTGGCAAATGTCAACGCCCACTGGTACCCGGGAATCTTGGGCGCAAAGCGAGCGGCGGCGAATGGAACTTAGGCTGGCTGGCGCTCAATTCTAGCGCTACTTAAAAATTAATTTTGTTAATGAGTTTTTCGCTGGGCGAGTTGCAAGTGACTGGCGGCTAGAGGCTGGCGGCAAGCTGCTTACCTGTTTTGCCGTACCTTGCTGCCAACTTTGCCCAACTTTAATTCACAATTCCTCTACTTAAATATGCACTTGCACATGGTGTTGTGTACACTTGTAATAATTTATAATGGGGCTTGGGTAAGATCAATGTTTAAGGGGTTCATAAACTAAATAGAGGATGAAACCATTAGAATCATAAGGTTCAGAGCAATAATTATGAATTTATTTTAAATAAAATAGATTTTAATAGAATTTTTGCTTAAATAAATTACTTATTCTATGAAGACATAAAGTTTAGGTACTTTATCTGAAAATTCAGCATTATTCCTTACGAACTATTTGGGTTTATTTTATTTACTTAACGAAACATTATTCCTAGTCGTTAAACATACCCTTTAAGTCTATGCAATTTGTAAAATAATGCTTTTCTTTCTGTGCACTTGAATTTAACGGATCCGTGTTGGCTTTTTCCATTTCATTCGCAGCGAATCGTTGAGCGTGCAGTGCTTCCACTGGGTCCTGACGCGCATGCAACATGACATGGACATGATTGTGAGCGACAAGAAACAGGCGCGTCTCTGGGCCAAGCGTCTGCATGTAGCCCTTTTGGTAAGTCACTCCAGTCCCAGTTCCAGTTCGAGCACCAGTCCTCAGACCCACTCCCCCACCCAGTTCCAGTTACAGATCCTGGATGGATGCTTTTGCCCCAGCACCTCTTTTGGTGGCCATCTAAGCCGTGTGTGTGGGTGTGAGTGTGTAAGAGGGGTCTGTTGTTGTTTGCCTTGGCACTGTAAGTGCACTTTTGGGGGCACTCTTCTGGCGCTCGACGTTTGCCTTGGATTAAGCTCGGTGCCTGGCACTCTACACTCTGTTTTCCTCACTCGGTACTCAAGCCAAGCTCCACGCATCCTTAAAGTCCATTGGAATGAAATGGGTAAAAGTTCAAATGAACAGCGGGCTTTGTCGGGGATTAGTTACAATGCCAGGCACAAAGGCTTCTTTGATCATCCTAATAAGAAAATGCGTTTATTTTCCACAACAATTAAATGGATGAGAAGCCAAAAGAGATTTTAAATTAGTTATAGAAGGTATTATATTCAACAGCAATTAAGTGGGTAACCAACGAAATGCTAAGATAAAGGGATTCAGAAATAGTAAAGATATATAAATATATATCAAGACACTTTGTGTGTTTGCCAGCTGCAAAACTAATGATTAGATGTGTCAATTAATCAATTCATTATCAGTTAATCGAGGCAGAACTCAGTTCAAAGCTTAATTAAACCTAATCCACTTCAAAGTCCAATCAATTTCGTTTGCGCCCAAGATATTTAGACTGGCCGAAGGAGAATGGTAAACATATATCATTACACCTTCTGGGAGGATGTGTGTGTGTACTTTCATTCTAATTGTTGGCACCCAGACTCATTACAATGCACAACACACGATACCAAACCACACCCTGTTCCACATTACACCTCGATCCGTTCCAATCAAACGCCTGAACGTCTACCAACTTAATGCTTACCAATTTTTTAATTAAAGACATTCCGGGAATTGCTGCAGAGCCTGCTGGCACTGCAAAGGCTCAAGGATGACAACAACGCGCGGGCCCTCTTCGATATGTTATTGAACAACGTGTGCTATGTGCTGGAGTATCGGGAGACAGTGCTGCATTTGTTAATGAACTACAATGAGGCGCACAGCACAAAGTGAGTACCCGGGCGAATAACCATTTCAGCTATGCACATACATTCCGATTGGAAATAACTTTCCCTCCATCACCCCCATGGCCCTATCCTCCGTTTTGGCCTGGGCCTGGCCTGCAGTTCTGATAGATAACAGCAGACGAGCATAGCTTCGACCCCGCGGCACACCATCCGCAAATAAGCAAGCCAAACACACATCCTGGTAATGGGATTACTACGAGCACTCCATGTAGTTGCCTCACCGAAATATGCAGCGTCTGTCAGGATATCACCCTTACTGCCAGGTTCTCGCTCCGACAATCGGGCATTGTTTGTCTTAGCGGCATGCCTTTGTCTTGAGTCCTGGCCTGTTTGGTCGGCTATTTGCACAGATGTCTGCCGGGTCGCCAAAGCTCCCATGTCAGTTCTGCGAAACTAGTTTATTTTCCGTGAATTAATCTTGGTTCGCTTTTAGTAGTGGCTTAAAAGTAAAAGAGAATGAACCCAGTTGTAAAATAGGTAAAATGGAAGAAAGACGATGTAAACGGTATATAATTAATGATATATCTATAAAATTTATACTTATATAACGTCCGTTTAGATACAGTACCTGTATATTGATATATTGATATACTGCCATCCTTGACTAGTTCTCCTTATAATAGCGAGGAGTTGGAGCTATAGAGCATAGATCTAGATTCGAATTCAATTTTATTAAAGAAATCTGCTCGCAATATTATATCTTCACAGTCCTATTAGCCAAACTTTACTTGGCATCTCTGTACTTAGAGTTCATGCGTGTTTCCCCCTCAAAAGCAGGCTACGCTAAATGAACTAGTTGCACATTCCCGAGGCGACGGGATCGGTAGTTGGCCAAAAGTTTAATTGATTTTACAAGCATGTGCTGCACGCGTGCTCTAGCATAAAAATTATGCCATTTTCTGGAAGCCAGAGCTCCGACTCCTTAGTGTATGTATTTTTGAGAGCAAATCGCGCACCTTGGCTGCATCCTAATTGCCGAGTTAACAGCGCTCGTGGCCTGCACCTGAAGCAAAATCGAGATTATTTCAATCGAAGCGTGTGCCACACTGCGGATACTTGATAAATCGCTGCAGAGCATTGGGAAGGTGTGGAGTACTTAGAACTCATTACCTGCAGAAGGATGGTGTTGATTTCTAAAATCATATAAACCCTTATCTGTTCAGTCTTCAAAGGACATCAACTATCGTATGCCAGCACTTTCAAATGCTATCGAAAAAAAATATAGAATAAAATCATGGGTCTGGCATGCTGCATTCCACTGCACCATCCATTTAGATAATTGAAATTTTTAGTGCCGAACATGAAGAGTTAGACTCACTTGAATATTTCTAAATGACTGCGCAAATTCGTCTGTCAAACAGACTCAACTGCGAGTGGTGTGTGTTGAGTGATACCTGCAATAAATGCCTGGAAATTTATTTCTGTGTCACAGACCCCAGTGACAGTGGCATCAAATTGAAACTTTCAAAGCGTTGCAATGATTCTTTAATTAAATTAAGTCTTACTAAAAAAACTTTAGCAAATTATAGTTAGTTTTTAAATCTATTCATGATTTTAAATTTATTTATCCTGAAGGCTTGTGGTTCAACCAATTAATTAAGTAAACAGAGAACTTTTCTGAAGTCGTGTTACAAATTTAATTAAATTTAATAATTAATATTTAGTTTGGTATTTGTTCTTTTCAAAAAACTTTTTGATTTTATTACAACTTTTTTGTTTTATTAAATACTGGCGAAACATCAAAAATATTTCCTAAAGTTGTAAATTGTTCCACAGTATCCGATGATATGCCCAGATATAAACAAATTGTTGAGTGACTGTTGAGTTTGACTGTCGACTGTCGACTATCAGGACGCATCACATCGGCCCGTCGGACAAGTACTAGTTACTGAGTCCTGGGAGTTTGTTGGTCGGGTCTCTGGCAATTTCAAAGCTTTGACTAAATTAATTTAGCGCGCAAACATGAAATTGACATCCGGAGAGGAGGGGAGTTGGCAGCTAAAAGGGGGCAGAGACAGGATTCAGGAAACTACATCGCCGGGATTGCAGATACCTCGAATCCCAGAGACTGACTGGCATGTAAATGCAGCTGGGGATGTCGGTGGTGCAGCAACTGTTGCTTAATTGGAGCATGATTAATGCGGAACGAGATGGAAATAGTTGGTTTAAAGAATTAAATCGATTAAACATTAAGTTGCGTCATCACAGATCCGAAGGGCTTTCAATTAAGCCGGCCAATTGGCAATCATGTAAATGCTGCTGCCTTTTCAACTGCAATCAGTGTTCGAGTGCCTGACAGATTAAAGATTTTTCGGTGTCAAGATGAATAATTTATGATTCCGACTGGGCGCAACGCGCCACCTTTCTGCGCCCTTTGCCAGATTATTGCCACCCATTTCCGCGGCGATTTAGAGGCCCAATCAGTGCTGGCATTATTTTACCTATTTAACAGTCTACCCGCTCGGAAAGGTCGGAGATATATACATTATAGCTATATCAGCAGCATTGCAGGCCCCCTGCAATCGACGCCCATCAGTCATTGTTGTTGGGGCTGTCATAATTAATAATATTTTCATTATAAACGTCTTATGCCAACAACGTCGCGCGCTACTGCCCGCAAATAGTCGGTCTGCTTTGGTCTGTCCGTTGACGGTGGTGTCTGGGCGCAATTATATTTTATCATTTATTCAGCATGCGCTCAAACTCGTCGCGAAGACAATCCCCCAAACAGCCACCCCATCCTTCCAGATTCCCGGGAACCCGACCGCTGACCAGCCAACCCCCCATCACCCTGGCTAAAAACACCCAAGTGTTCTAATTAATTCTGTATGCTCAACCTGCTGCTGCTGCTACTTCAACTTCTTCCTTCTCATTTTCCTGTGGCTCAGGCATTGTGGCTGTTGGCGTCCATTTAATCAGCGTAAACGCGAATATCAAATCAGGCACAACAACAACAACAGCAACAACAATAGCAACAAGAAGTTACAAAACCGCGTGCATACAAATTAATTATAAATAATTTATTAACGATTTATCTTTGTCCTGCTGCCAAGCTTCGTTGGTCACATGTGCTTGAGATTGAGTAGTTGTGCAGAGAGAAAAAGTGGTTGTATTTAAGGGTTTAGGAAAATCAATGCAACATTTTAGTATTTTATATTATTTATGCATTTATTTACTTGAAAAGTATTTGTGTTTCCTTTTTATTATGGGAAGGTGTCTGGGAAATTTCTTTAAGGACAATAAAAGGGAAACATGTTGCTTTACATATTTTCAATCTAATATGATTATAAAGATTTTTTCTAATTGTTTATTTTATTTTCTGTGTAATACCATAAGTGGGTGTTGAAGTCAAGGTGGGGGTAACTTGATTTGCACCTGCGCATCATTAGGGCATAATGGTAGGTGGGCAATCGATTTGGATCCGCTTGTAAAATGGTTTGTGGCATGCAATATGTTGTGCAACTAACCCACCGCTCTTACCCGCTTCTCCGCTGCGGTTACTTGGCGTTGTGGTCAGGTGGCACCGGCATCAGCATCATCAGCATTCAAACATCTGCAGCGCCACCACCATTGCCACTAACCTCGTCCACCAAAAGCAGTGCTGTCTGATTTTCATAGCTCGAAAGGAACCTAAAAATAGACTATTTTAAAAGTAAAATTCAAAATTCTGTAGTTTTCTTAATGAAATTTTTTATGTAGTTTTGTTAAAAAGTTAAATATTAGTATTGAAAATATTGGGCAAAAAATAGGACATTTAATATCTTAATAAGTTTACTTATTATTTATCAGAAATACATTTTTGCCGACTTGTGGTCTACTTCTTATTTAATTTGTCAAAGTAGATCAAAATCGAGCTAAATTGTCACCACCAACCCAATGCTAGGAGTCAGTACAAAGTCCGCAGCTACCAGCAGTTTTTACGCTTCGCCTGCTGTTAATGCTGCCGCCACATGCATCTTTGCGGTGCAGCAGTGTCGCCGCCAACGGGGCTGCGCTTGATTCATTTCACATTTCAGTTATCATCAAATGGGCACCGCACAGGCGGCACAGGGATCCCAGGACCCTGCACCCACTAGCGGTTGACAGGTATGGGGTCTCACACTCCCACACACATAGCACCACTCAAATTTCAAATCCATGTGCACCACACTCCGCCTTTGCAGTCAACCGAGCCCCTTTATCATCAATTTGCCACTAGCCCCCGTTCCGATGTCTAACCGCCCGTCAGTTGTGGTCTTTACTGACAGTTCTTGATCAATACAAATGACCAAATATCTTGCAATTGGCTGGTGAATGTTAACAGGCTTTCATTCAATGGCTGCTATATGCGACTATTCAATCTTCGACTTGGTCAGAGCCATTGTACTCATCTAATTTATGGTACTAAACCTGAATTGGGTTGTATTTAAAGACATGTATCTGAGGGAAGTGTCTGTAACTGTTTTGTTTAGAGAACTACTTAAATTGTATGAAAATCTTATTTGAATTCTGAGATTTGTTAGCAGTTTCATAAATCGCGTGTAGTTATTATTGAGATATTTTCTCTTAATTGAATGAACTGCGGGGAAGCCGCCAAACATGTCCGCCTTGGGCGCGCCCACATAATCAGTTTTGTCCATCAAAAACACCATCACTGCATTGCATTGTATACTTTACATGCGTTTGATTTTTAGCGGATGCTCGGGTTGGCGGAACACCAGCCCTTTTGAATTATTTGCCCTTTTAATTTGGGTAAATGTCTATGCATCTATGGCATCGATTCTCGTGTGCCGTTCACCGGGGCCCCCCTGAATGCCGGATAACCACTTTCATTACAAATTCATTTCCCCGGATGCCGGCTCCCAGGATCACCTCGCCAGCTGCGTTTGGTGGCACATTGACCGCATTTGCAAAATGCCGATGGAGGTAAGCTCCTGCAGTGTGTCGCTCGCGCGGGGCATTAAAATTCGCAATGAATTTGCATAAATTTTTGGAAAGCGCGCCAACCCCACCGTCGAGTGTCAACGGAGCGCGCTGCCGCGACCTTTTTGGCCATTTCGCATTTTTCACCGCCCACACGATGTTGCCATTTTTATGGACCGAGGAACTGGTAATTAGAGGGCTGAATGCGGAACTCTGAGCGACTTGAATAGGGATTACGCCCACATATGCTCAGGCAAATATTGGAAAATCGTGTTTAAAGCCAATTTGGTTCATTTATGCGATTTGATATTTGTTTTTGGTTTCTATTTGTCTATAATTTAGGCCATGTAATTACAATGTGCATTCTTTTTGGTTGGCAAAAATAGAAATACCCTAACCTTCTTAATTCATTATCCATTTCTGTTTATTGGTTACTACTATACATTTGAAGCCCATTAGGGCCCGCCTTCTCTGCATACTCGGCCTGTTTTGCATTGTCCTTTTTTCGGTGACTCGCGCGATTTTCATTATTCAAACGGCAATCAATCATTTTAACAAATTGACGTGCACAATGACGCTGGCTTTTATTTTTCGGCTTCGGGTTGGGGCTAGGACACGATAAAAACAAAGCGGAAGTTAGCTTTGCATGGCGGCAGCTGATTTTGGCATTTTAGCGGCTGTCTTCTGCCTTGTTTTTTGTCGGTTGGCGGCAGTGGCAGCGGCAGCGATGCCTTTTGCCATTTTGAGGGTAATTTGCTAATTGGAGGCGTCATCGGTTTCGACAGCAAAGGCAGCGACGACAGAGTGAGCGGCCGCATCATCAGTCAGGAATCAGGCCCCGGAATCGAGTTGGGTTAGTTAGTCATTCACGGAGGCAAAATTTCCATTCCGCCTTTGGGGCCGGTTAGTGGGCGGACGGAAGGGCAGCCTCTGGCCTTTTTAATGTACTCGATGATATTCAATAAATATTTTCGACCCTCGGAAGAGGTTATTGATGTTAGCCTTTGATTTATTCGTCAGCAATTCGGGTTGAATGCTGAAAATTGATTGAATATTTCTTTGCTTTTAATTTAAGAACTTTAATATTATATTTGAGACTTCTTTTTCCTCAATTAAGTAGAAATAAATTGTAAATTAAATAATAACAAAAAAAGCGATTTAATTAATATTATTTGATGCTCGAAGAGTAGGTTCGAGGTTCTGTTTTGATTTACTCTTATTAATTGCCAGAAATTGATTGAAAAATTATTTCTATTTGAATAAGAGTGTGCCAATTCATTGAGTATTTGCGATTGCGACCTGTTAATTACTGCGAGTGTAGAATGAACATAAATATTTCCAATAAATTGAATTCGACATAAAGAAATTGTGTTAAAAAATTATGCATTTGCCACATTTAATTGAATTCTGAGCATGTGGTATACATTTTTCATATGGATATGACCGGGGTTCAGCATGCAACAAATTCAATTTGGATGCGTGTGCACCCACATATATTCGTTATTATAAAGAATTTAATTACAATATATTCTCATTTCGTTAACTAACCTCTCCGCTTCGCCCCTCCACACAGGGTATTCCTGCGCGACGTGGTGGAAACGGCCAACGTATTCATTAAAATGATGGAGCGCTTCTGCCAGGATTCTGTGGTGGTGCAGGACAAGCGGCGTGGAGGAGGAGCCGGTGGCCGGAAAAAGAAACAGCTGGCGGCCAAGTCCAAACCAACGCCAACGGTCGCACAACCCACTGAGGTAAGTGAAAAATGGAAAATTGCATTCTGGCTTTTAGTTTGGAAAAAAATAAGCCAATTTCAATTGAATTTAGTTTTTACTACTTTAGATTCAATTATAATTTATTAACTTTTGGATAGCCATTCTGTTTAGGCTTTAAATATTTGCATTTTTGCAAAAGAAACAAAAGTTTAAAATATATTTTAGGTATAAAAAATCCCTGAGAAGCTTAAAAATTTGAAATTTAAGTTCAGCCAAAGCCTGAAAAGTTTAAATTTAAATACATTGAAATATAAAGTTTCCCAGAAACCAATTTGAATCCACTCTGGCCAAATGTGAAAATAAGAACCGGCCTGATATATGCGCTGTTTAATGTTTTAAAAATAAATTGCCGCATTAAATAACTTTATTTGGGCCTGCTGGTCAGCGGCACCCGCTGTGCCAGCCATAAAATATACCCTAAATTGCCAATAAAATTTTAAACGAATTGCACACAAAAGCGGCAAGAGCAAAAAAATGCAGAAAAAACAATTGTCGTCTATGCTGTGACCGTTTAAGATTTATGTGTTTGATCGTGAAATTTAATTGACTGAAAATATGGGAGAAAATGTAAAGGGAGTTAAGTTGGGTGGTGCCTGGTCCTGCAAAGTTTCCATTTTATTCAATTTTTACAACTCTCGTCCACAGTTATTTGTATATTTTCTACTCGGGGTGCGTATTATTTTCGTGGTGCACACACAATTGCATGTGTCCTTAGTGCACGCACAGGCGAACTAACTTACTCCTGCGCCTGCGGAAAATGCGGAAAACTTTCGCTGGTGGGGGCTGCAGGCAGGCTTCCGTTGTTTTTCCGCTGCTTTGACCCTTTTCAAGCTGATGCTCAGCCCAGCTTCTCTTTCATTTTCCTCAGATACACTTTGGAAAGGGTTATGTTGTGTATAAACTTTGTTATATATTAGCTAACTAAACACGTTTTCCATTTAGTTGATTTATAATTTGGTTTACAACTACAATTTGTTTATTAAAATCGAAACATTAATATCCAGCACTTTACTAATTAATGCTAAATCTCTTGCTAATAAATAAACCACACTCTAACCTTTTGCTCTCTAATAAATTTACTAATTACTCTTGGCTGTTAATTTATTTGCCTTTAATTGGGTATATATAAAAACCATGTTAAATCAGGGATATGTTTAGTTAATGCCAATTTCGGAGTACTTTTTATTTATTCTTTGGGCGAGTGTAGGTGTACCTGCGACACTTTGGCAGGACATTTTCAGCTACCATTGTTTTGCGGCACCAGTTCCCATACAGTTTTCCTAGCCAGCTTTTGTTTTTTCCACACTTTGTCGCGCTGGAACAGGACGCACCGCTGAGCGTGATTTCCGGCCACTGACCACTGGACTTTCAGAATGCCGACCTCCGAATGCCGACTGCCAACTGCCAACTGCCGGCTGCCATGTTCCACAACCATTTGCAACTGCAACCAGCGAAAGGTCGGCATTTGCTGTGCATTTTTGTGGCCGTCGATTTGGGCCTTTTGGGCAGGGACACATGGACATGGAAAAGATTAATTTTTGTTCTTTGCAAGCAACCTTCGATTGTGTTAATTTTGAACGTATTTGTATAGTTGACGCTGGTGTAGCCGCGCTATTGTTATAGGGAACTGGCAATACGCACACGCATTCGAAGCATCAATTTTTCAACAATTAATTTATAAATATTTGTCATTGCCGGACAAGCGAAAAACATGACAAACGCACACAGGCGCAAATATTTGCATGTTTCTCCCCTTTCAACAAGCAAAAGTTAAACGAGCGATAAACACAACGGATGAAATTGTGTAACGTGTAAAATAAGCAAACATCAAATAAAATAAAATAAAAAATCAGAAGCCAACTGATGCGACTTTTAGATACTTGGTATTTTTATTTAAAAAATATCCATCATCTTGTTTTATAATTTTTTACATAATTTTTAGAAATAGTAGATGCCATACATACCATAATATATATTTTTAAATTTATTATCTATTCTTATACTTTTGAAAATGATTTATTTGAGGGTAAATAAGAAAGCATTCTCTGAAATATATTTTTTGTAATCGTACACTACTATAGCCTTTAAATACTCAAGATAAATAGTAATTTCCCCTTGCCATTGACTTTGCATTGAAATTTTAATGAAATAAAAATACTTTGCCATATGTGACGTCCTTGTATTTAGAAGGACATCAACCATCGATGTTTAATTAATATGCATTGTTAAAAGCTCAGGGCAAAAAAGCAGCCACACAATGATTTAATGCAAATATGAATCAGCAGAAATATAAATTGAAGCTGGGAAATACTCTTTGAGTGGTAATATTTATCATTCTTGAGATTACTATATACAATTTTAATTAATTTAGGAATTTAAATCAGAATTTTGAATGAATCCTACAACTTCTATCACAAATAAAGCATTAATTTGGCATTTAGCCAACTCTAAAACACCACATGAAGGCATATACAATATTAACAAATGTATCTTATATTTCTTTATTTGATTTTTATATCCATTCTTGAACAATAAAGTATAATTAGCATATTGCCAACCAAAATCCAAATGCCTGTGGGCATTCCGAGTAACAATTGCTATTAAAAAGAATTCCAATTATTAAAACCATTTTATTTGCATTTTAATCTCTAATGGAATATGTTTATTCCATTGAATGTTCTTTTTTCGCTTTTTGGTTTTTTCTGTCACTGGCAAATATGGCTGACATGTATTAGTGGATATTTAGTTATAATTATCACTGCCTATGGTATAATTAATTTTGCACGTAATGACTAATTTCCCTTTGTGATTATCCATTTGCAAACAATTGGTTCTCAGAAATAATTTATTAATGCATAATTCCAGGAAGAATTGTCCAGCAAATGGGCCGAACTGGCAACGGAAGTGTGCAGTCTGCTGGCCACAGAAATGGAAATGCCGGAGGATGAGCTGCCGGTGCCCTTTGATGCCGCCTCGGAGAAGTCCATCGATGATCAGCGGTGAGTTAGAAGTGAGCTCTCCCCCAAAGCCCACAGTTCGATTTCCCATTGTCCAACGTGCTCTTATTATGTTTCTTGGATTTTCCCCATTTACAGCGAGGATTGCATGATCCGCATAAATAAACTTCTGCGTTCCGAGAAACTGGACCAGGCCATCGCCCTGCTGCGGGCCGCCAGGTAAGTCCTGTTGGGTGGCTGACATTAAAAATGCCAAGGGAGTTGCCAGGACGGCTGGCAGCTGCCTGAACTCTCGGTTGTTAGGCGGCCCCAGACGTAATCCCTTTGAAAGTCCCACTTTTAATAACTTGACATTGACTGGGCCAACGGAAAAGGTACGAAAGCAATTCGCATAATAAATTAACTCTAGCGAAAACGGGGAAAAAATCCGCTTGTCTTGTGTCCCTTTTGTGCAACTCCACTGGCTGGCTTTTATCGAATTTTATTTTGCCTCTGTTTATTTTTCATATTTTTTTCCACCATGGAGACACGAAGCTGTGTGCTGTGCTGCCCCTCAAATTAAATAGTTTTTATTTATTGTTAAGGCAGAGCACGCCGACACCACGGTGACTACAGATAATGGCCAGGGTCCGGAATTCCATGTCCTTGCTCTCCTTTTTTCCCAGATAATAAGAGTCGGCGGCGGTGCTCTGCATTTCAGACAATTTTTCAGTCCCCGGTTTTTGTCCCAGCCGCTTGCAATTTTTCAGTCAACAAACCGCACTGTTGGCCAGGTGAGGAGACAGGTCAGAGGCTCCTCTGAGAATCAGCAGGAGCAGTACCAGCTCCTCTGCGCTCCAGTAGCTGTGCTTGCCTTTCAATTTAATTGCCCGCTCAATTATGTAAAGCCCATTGAAGACGCGCTCAAGAAATGTTTATTGTTTGCTCGGGAAAATTGCGTGAAAATAATTTATCTTTTGCGCGTCAACATTTAAATAAGACCAATGCCACCCGCACACACAGAAGAACCATGGCCCGAATCGGCAGATGTCGCAGTGTCAAAGGCTGTCCCGAGCAATCGAAAACGTGGCTTAAATATTTCCAAGTCATTTAATTACAACCTCATTAAAATTTTCCACCTGCTGCCCGTTGGTTCTGGTTGGAGTGAGGCACGACTGAAAGGGATCCAATCGATGGCATCTGTAAATAGCAATCTTACGATGCTGGAGAGTTCTGTAGCTTTTAAATTGATGGGAGACATTAGGGTATATCAAGAGGATATACGTTAATATATTCCCTGTAGAAATACCTACCTAAAGTTGACGATAAAAAAATAAAATATTATAGCTGGAGGGTTATATAAAATGATTAAATATAAAAAACAATGAAATATTATATTACAATATACTTATCGATTCCTATATCAAAACTATATTTTCAACCATCCTTAGGAGATATCCAAGTGATGCCTCTCAGAAACCATTTTTTCATGACGTTCTCCCCTTTTTCTTTTTTGTCAGAACTTCCTTAAAATTTATGTACATTTTAATTGTTTTCAACGAAAATTGCTGCATTAAAATGTATACAATTTTTGGTATGCCTTTTGGCTGCTGCTGTTGCTGCTGCTGCAGTGGCAGCTTAAAAAGGTCTAGACGCTTTTTGTGCTAATAAATTAAAATGCGATATGCATATAGGAGCTTGCACCCACTGCCACAGCTACCGCCCACGTCCTCGCCCCCGGGGTCCCACTTCCTCGTCTGGCCATTGTCTGGGACTTTTTTGTGCCCCGTTGCCTAGCACTTTGAGACCGGAGGGTTACACTCACTTTATTTCGCATACCCTAGAAGGGAGTCTGAATAATTTGCTTTGGAAAGTTGGTAAAGATATTGTACGGTATTTAATATTTAATGTGAAATTTGATAAGGGGTTATTGAGTATCTTTTATATATTATACTTTAAAAATACAACCCGCATGAATATCGAGGTATAATACTACTTATTTTGACAATTTGACAAACCTGTTTCGTTATTATTTTAATAATTAAATAATGAATGAGAAGATTTCTCTTCTCATATTTCTCACAAATACCATTTAACTTAAATTTATTTCTTATCACTAAATACTGAAATATAAAATACAACAAATTATTTATATTTCCTATATAAAACTCTCTGAAGTAAAAAGTATCTCCTTTTTTGTACGTCTGGCACCAATCTTTCGGATATACTCTTAGATGCTTACCCTTTTTTTGATCTCATTTCATTTACTCTCTGGCTGGCAATGCGAACATTTTTGGTGAAACAAAATATTGAAAATAAACTGGAGTCTGTGAACAGGACATGCATATAAGGACATTCATATGTGTCTGGCTTGGCATGTGTGTAAGTGCAGTGTGGGTGATGTGCTCGAGTGTGTTTGTGTCTATCCAGAATTTTTAAATACTTTTTTACATGCCAAGTCGCACTATTAGGGGTTTCCATTTAAGATAAGCAAAAGGGAGGAAGGAAAAAAACAGAATTGGTAGCGTCTCTGGTTGCTTTTGCTTTCTCGACGCTGGCTTAATGGGTGCCCAGAAATATCAGCGTGGAAAAAAGAAACTTTTAAGTGAAGTAAATGCGCAAAATGTTTATTCAAACTTCACTTCGACTGCAACTTTCAGTTCTTTACCCGCCGCCATCCTGCCCCACTAGCTCGCCTTTTAACTAAGCTTATTTAAGCGTCTGCTGATGCGCTTATTTAGCATAGCAACCGGCAAGTCCCACTCTTGCCTTTTATTTCCCAGAGTTTTATTCCGCTCCTGCCATTGCACATCTCTTGTTGATTCTGTTGACTGGAAATATTTAGCATTTGCAGCTCTTAAGCCGGCGCACGGTCCGTGTTTTACCAATTCAACAAACATTCATTAGCGCAGCTGCTGGGACTTGAAGTTTATAAGATTCTAAAAATCCCAATCCCACGCTTTTTAGCTATAATCTGTGGTCGCAGGAATCATGTTTTCATAGAAAATGTCTCTAATTAAGTTTTATCTACGCTTAACAAAGCTTATAGCTGTTAACAAAGGCATTTTCTTTATTTATTATCAAACTAAAAGGAATATTAAATTGCATGCCCTTTGGAAATGATAAAATGAACATTTAATTCGCCTGAACAACAATTAAATGAGGAAAGGGAAGATTTTTGTTTGGAAATTCTATTTTTCCAAAAAAATCTCTTTGAAACCGTTTGGAATTTAATACTCAAATGACCAAAAATAACGAACTAAATTTCTGAAAAATGTATTAAATTTCATTATGTGGCTTAAAGAGAATTTTATCGTTGAATTTCTGGACAAACACCTAGAGTTTTAGTGCCTATAATCCAGCATTGGCCAGCATATCGATTCATAATTAATCCGGTTTCATTCAATGTGATTAAAAATGCTTAGCCTTGCTATAGAATTTTTCCCCTATATTCCATATATATATTTTTTTTTCGTAGCTCCAAAATAAATAGTTTATCTGTGCCAGTCAGCCTGCGATGGAGAACAATATGGAACATAATCGAACTAAAAAGCCAAAGGCCCCAACCAGCAACCGCGCCCAATGGTTTCCATAGATTTAGCTTGGTGTATAATTAACCAATGTTCGTCCCTGACCAGGATGCAGCCGTGCTAAAAACCGCTAATTATCGCCCAGCCGCATCGCTGTAAAAGTTGCACACAAAATATGTCGCATAACTTTTAAATGAGCGCACGCAAATGTTGATGTAAACCGAAAAATGCTGGCCACCCAGCAGCAGCCCACATCTCGTACATATAGTACGGCGCATTATTGTATCCTGCTGGTGGCCAACTAACGAGCTCTGAAAAAGAGACCCGCAGGATTACAAACGAACGCTGAAGGCTCCGCGCGGCAGGATGGGGATGCGTGCTTTGGGGGAGGAGGCGTGTTCATGGCCATGTCAGTCAATTTATTGGCCAGGGCGACAGCGGGAAACATAAGTTGCACTATCGCCTACAAGCACGGCCACAAATAAGCATAAATATGTCGCTTAGAGATACTTACTTTCTCTTTTCCGTTCCGGGTGTGCCTGTGTGCCGCTGATATGGCCGCCAAGAATATGGCACAGCGGGCAAGGTTATATAGCAGGGCTTTAATATATTTTATATAATATTTGGAAATATATTTCAGAAAAATTGGGTTAAAAATAAGCTTAAGTATAGAAGTAGCAGTGCGCCTAAACCCTTGTTAAATATATTTATTTCTTATATTTCTCTAAAAAACAAACAACTTTTGGCTGCCAAGTGTAATTAGAGTCAGGGGAAAACTCCCAATGGTTTCCCCTCTCTTTCATTTCGGACTCCATCTCTTTCTCGTTATGTTTTTGCTGTGCGCTGCATATTAAGCTGCTTTCAAATATTAAATTAACAGCAGCGGCAACGTTGGGAAAAGCCTGAAAGCGCCGTTGCATCATCAGAATGGTGGGGATTATTTGTTGTGTGTGTGTGCGTGGAAGAGAAAAGGGAAGACAGCAAAAGAAGCCACCCAGGAAAATACACAAAAACACACACACACACACAACATGTGAAAATGCGTTGGCCAAGAACGGGCGGCGTGTATCCTGGACGCAATTTTAAACGCATCAATTTCAGTTTGCCCAGGACCACCGCACCGAAAGCGTTCCGATTTTTGCAACATGACGTGGCGGCAGGCGGCTGCTGCTTGTTATTTCAGCTATTGTTTTTACTGACGCTCGCCCGGGCAGGATAATAACGATTTCTATGGGCAGGACCTCTTTCTGCCATAGAGTTATGCTTGTTGAATTTGTGGGGAATTTTTGACTAAATCGTAGCATTTTATTAAGCCGGCAGCAACCAATGCAAGTATTAGCTTTTGACTGCCAGTTTTGCAATAGTTCGCCAATGGAGATTAAATTGGAAAATTGGCATTTACATGGAATTTTATTTCCGTCTACATTGGCCTGTGAATTGAACAGAAATCGGAATGAACTGATGATCAACTGGTAATCAATGTGAAAATAAAGGGAATTTTAAGCATGCAATAGAAATGGATTTATCTTTTGTAGTTTAGAAGCAATTTTTGGGATAAACACGAAATATATTTAGGGAATTAATGTATATTGAGAATATAATTACTTTTCCCTTTATTTGTATAAAATTGTCATCCTCTTTAGTTTCCTCTCTTTCTTTCCCTTTACTTAAATTCAATTTATTTTTCTGCTTTTCCTCTAACGCCTTTATTTATTCTTATTCCGTAGGGAAGTTTGGCCCGAGAACGACGTGTTCGGTGCAATTTCCGCTGCACCGGAAGACGAGCTGCTGCTGCTGCGTGAGATTTTCATGCACAACATTACAACAGGTGAGTGCCAGCAACATGAAAAAATAATATAAAATATGTGTAGTAAAAACGGTCCCAGAGAAAGGAAAAACGTTGGAAAACGGGGAAAGTCCACCCCATTGCCAACATTTTAATTATTGTTTATTACTATGCATTATGGAGGAGAATGCTCGCACAACCTTCGCCTGACCGTTGTTTTAATTAAAAATGAAAATCTGCCACTTGGCTTTTGCGTGTCATTTATCTTGCGCTGTCTGTGGCCCTCGTCCTGCAACCCGCATCCTGCTTCGTGCAGTCCATGACTGCCTGCCCCAGTTGGGGCCACTTCCGGTGCAGCATTTTGCATCTCTACTCTATAAATTTGCCAGCTGAAATAAGCCAAATTATAGCGCAACTTTCAGTTCTGTCTGTCTGCCTGTGTGTGTGAGTATGTCCTTGTTGCATTGTCTAAGTTTTTTGCAGGCCCCGTTTTGGCTTTTTGCCTTGCTGGCCAAGAAGCCTCGTCCTTCGGGCCGCTAAAGTTCGCTTAACAAATTATCCAACAGAAATTCTTGCGCTTCATTAAAAGTAAAAAATGAGGCAGCAGAGGACTAGCTTTCCCACTCCTGTCCCTTATCCTTATTTGCGCTCTGCTCCTTGCCTGCCAGTTTCCCGGCCGGCTGCCTGACTGGCTGGCTGGCTAGCTGGACTAAATGAAAATATATTAAACGCGTAATTGTTTTATTTCATTTTTGTTTTCCCATCCTGCCAAGTGCATTGGCTTGTGAAATTCCTGTTGTTTGCCTTCGTTCAATTTGAAAGTCAGCGAAGCGTTGACAATTCGCCCTCCGTTTTCCATCCTGTTTTCCCATTTTCCCAAAACATATACATATTTATCTTATTTTTGACATGACTTTTCAATTTGCCTTCGGTGCACCTGAAATGCAAGAGCCGCGTGATTCTGACTTTGTTTAGACAAAAGCCATTAGGTTTTGACAAGCTCCTCCGTCCGACTTCGACTGCACATATCCATATGTGTGTTGCATCTTTGGTTCGGTGCTGTCCTTTCCATGTGGCAGTGGTACCTTATCGCCCCAGTGCAGTTTGCTGTTTCAGTGACTTTGGCAGCGCTGAATTTGAAGGCTACAATGGCAGGGAAAAGTTTTTGACAAGCACTTTAAAACGCATCCATGGCTGACACTTTTTTGCTCTCCTTTTTTTAATGAAATATATATACAATACTGGAAGGATGTCGCAGCCAACGGAAAAGTTTTCAACTTTTGCTGCGCCGTGCAGTTAATCGAGATTTTTGTGTGCGAAAATTTATGATTTCCGCTCGAGAAGCAAACTTATATCAAGGCTTTTTGTGCTCGGCATATAACTATATATCGGATTTGGTCTTTAAAGAAAGAGTTACGAGCAAAGTGAGTTAACTTTTTTGATAATAAACTTTGAGCATAAAGTGATAAAAGCCAATAATTTGAAACAGTAAAGAATTTTAAGACACGATTTATTTTAAATTAGGTGTTTTCTAAAAATTTTTTGCCAAAACAATTTATAAATCAATGTTATAAAAGTTTATAAACGTAACACGATAAAGGTTTGACTCTAAAATATATGTGAAATGGAGTGAAACTATTTTTAAAACATGAAAATGTTGGTTTCCCTTAAATGAAATTAAGATTACGTTATTAAAGCCATATTATATGCAATATTAAGAAGTATTTGCATTTTAAAATGCATTTAAATATTAAATACCTAAGAAAAATGCTATTTATTTAATATTAATTAGATCAGAAAGAATATAAAGTTCCCCGAAGTTCTTTGTTTGATAAATTTAATTAAGTTTCAATTTAAAGAAACACACCCATGCTCCGTTGCAAATGAATTGAACGAACAATCCGGGACAACAATGGATCCGGTTCGGTTGTGTGCGTGCGTGGATAAGGTGCGCATCCTTTTACGGTTCGGACCGTGTCTATGCCTTGGAGCGCCTGCCATGCGATCCGTCCGTCGGCCTGTCCCTTGGTCCACATGAAAGAGTCCGAAGTCCTGGACGTCCGTCTGTCCGAACGCAGTGCTTAAAGCATTTGAAACCCTCTTTTGTGTCTGCGTCATCGGTTTTATTTATTTTTTACCCATCGAGCGGGTTGAGCTCGTTAAGCTCCCGGACAAAAAGCGTGACCCGTTCGTTCTAACAGCGACCAGGGGATTTGATGGGCAGCTTAACGCCCGCCGGCCGCCAATAGATTGATGTTCAGTTGACAGTTTTCGCCGGCTGCAACAATATGCAATTTACCAAGGGCGAGGCGGCCGAAAAAATATATGTGTACTATACATATGTATATCACTCGCTCTTCCCCACAAATTTATGTAAAATGCTCCCACTAATGTCGGGCCATAAAAACACAGAATCAGTCCCCAAAGTGGCCATTGAATGGGACTGTATTGTGTCTCTGCCTATCGCCCTCTCTCTGGTTTTTGTCCTCGAACATTTTATTAATTACCGACAACCACAAAGTTCATGTAGTATGCTCGCTGCCTGTGGTTTGGCTTTAATTAATATTTTTTATGTGAAATACCCTTGAAATGGCCGTGCATATAAGCTTTATAAAATGTATGCAAATGAAATGAATATTTTCTTTTTATGTTTTTAAGAACTTTTTGCTATTAACAATAATAAAACATACGAAAAATATTTTTAAATACTATGCACCAATATATATAAGAATTGAATTCTCTAAAGCATCTTATCATATTCTGATATATATTTGTTCTATTTATAAATTATATTCCTATTTATACATACTCCCCCATATTTTATTGCTCTTTCCCATTAATTTATTTAGTAATTCCAATGAATTTAATCGAAGCTGAACCGAGGTACACACCCTTCACATTTAATTAATTCACTTGATATTAATTTGGCTTTGTGTAAGCTGGCCCGTTCGATTGGCAAGACAAACGGCAAGTGCATTGACACTTTGCATAATTTACAACACATGTGTCTGTACTCGTACCCCCTGCATATCGTATCCTTTGTACGATATATGCAATCCTTGATTCAATTTCAAAATGTAATGCAAACTTAATTCCGGAGAAAGAGGGCAAAGAATAGCAGAGGAGGTGTGAGACTATCCTGCATGCGAGTCTGTTTGCTTAGTTAAATCTTAATCAAGTTGCTTCGTTGATTTCGATTTGTGGCGCGCATAATAAATGAGGAGTCCTTTGTCCCTCCGTTTCCGCATCGTGCCCCTCCCGGTGAAGCCAAATCAACGCCCAGGACTCGTACAAAAATAACACAAAAATCCACTCAAGTGTTAAAACAAGAACAACAAAAAAGTGCCGAGCGCTAACGGGGACAGTGAATATATTTGTATATATTGCTGTGTCTGAGTGTGTGTGTATTATTTCAAGTCCTGCCAAGTCTGTGCGCCAAGTCCTTAACTGATTTCCCAGCGCAAACAAGTTGGTCTCTCCAGTTGTCGTTGTTTTCGTCCCGTGTCCTGTGTCCCCTGTCCCTTGTCCCCTGTCTCCTGGCCCTGCTCTTTGTCTCGCATAAAAATACAAAGTTTATGTTATGAACACAAATAAAAACAAAAGCACACAACAATGCTCGCCCAAGAACAACAGAAAGTGCGCAAAAAATACGAGCCAGGAAAGGAATAAAATACAATAAAATGAAATAAAATATCCACAACACAGCACACACAGCTAAGAACAGAGTCATTTGGACACAACTGAAGTTGGCACTGAGAAAAACTTAAGGCTATATAAAGAGTGGGAAATTTCAGATATTTCTTTTATAAGAAATAAGTTTACCTTCTCAACACTTGTTTGATCTTTGATCTTTTAAAGATTGCTTTATGTAAAAAGAGCTTTGAAAGTGAATGTCAAACACAACTTTATTACCTAATCTAACCTCAGGATAAACAAAAAATGTTACCAAAACGTTGCTTTTATTAAATAAAAAACTGAAAAATCAACCTATTTTTCTTTTGTGTAAAAGAAATCCCATTCTCCCCTTTTAGCAGTATATTTGCAAGTTGACGTGTCGTGTCTGCTGTCCCCATTTTCCAAATCCAGTGGCGCAAAGAGTGCGATACCAGACGTCAACCACAACACCCGGCAGCACTCAGTCAGAGACACATATAGTATTCTCAGCTCCGAGTTCCGGATCAGGATGCGGATGGTCCGGTGATGACACTTACTCAATTAGGCGACTTGGCTCGACACTGATTTGCCTTTCAGCTGGCCATTTTTATTGGGTCATAGTTTTCCGTCTTAATAGCTTTCTATTCGTTTACCTTGATTAGATTGGATTAGATTAGTGGCTTGTGTTGGCTTTTCATCATTCAGATTGTAGTTGGTGTTTTTCAATTTCAATAAAAATTTAATTATCCTTACAAGAGAGCATGACATTTGTTTATCGGATCGAGAGAATAGTTTGATTCATTCGATTTGAAAAAATATATTAAAATACTTCAGCTTATTTCTTATAGGTTTAAATCTGCAGATTTTTTTCAGTTAAATTTAGTACGCCTTTAACTGAGTAGATTCATTAAATTTAAAATAACTTTAAAACAACAAAAGTACCTATAAATACTTCTGTTTACAAATAGTTAATATTTCGTGTTGAAATTGGCACAGGCTTTACAGAATCCGATTAAATTTACTTATTTCTGTAGTTTTTTGTTTATGCCCTTGTGCCTTTATCCCTGGCTTTTTGCCCCATCCATTCGCCCCTGTGTTTTTTCTACTATTCATAAATAAATACACACAAACCACACCTGTGCTCTCACTTTCCTCCTGGGATTTTTGGGCCTCCAACTAGCGGACACAGTTGGTGGCAATGACATTCAAAATATTTAATGCGAAAAAGTAACCGAAAAATTTAACTTTAAATTGAAATTCAAAAAAAGTTAGTAGTTGCCGGATGTTCAGCGAGACCTTAGGAAAAAAGGAAAAACTTGTCATGTGTGCGAATGGAATTTTACCTCTGGTAAACATAAAACGTTGCATACTTTGGGGACACTCGCCCGCAACTGGGCGACAATAAAAAGCAAGCAAGGCGAGGATACCCGATGGAGAGAGCTAGGATGGAGAGAAAGGGGTAGAGCGTAGGAGCAGCAGCAGGAGTCATAACGAGTGCAAAACCATGAAATGAAATCGTTACCGTCCCCAACCCCAAATTGTACTGAGCAAGGAGCGCTCTGCAGTCAAATGTGTTAAAAAAAAACGGGTAACACGAGGCTGGATTAGAACACCCTTATCAGGACGTGCCACATATGGCTCTAAGTTTTATTTTTTATTCACTAAAATGGTTAACTAATTTCTTGAATTTAAACCATTACTTATTCTCTAAAAGCCATATCAAAAATATTTAAAAGCTATCAAGGACTAATACATAGTTTAGTCAATATGCCAAAGTTTAAAATCTTTTTATTCTATTTTTATATTTTGTAGAATCAAGTTTTGTAGTTAAAAACATATAGATTGTTTTACAAATATTTTCTGTCTTTAATTTCAATCCTTTAAAAAATGTCCCTACAGGTATTTACAGTTTTTTGTAATAATGAAATCACCAGTTTTTCACCTGACATTTTTGTAAAGATGAAATCACCCTTTTTTTTTTTCAAATATATTTATTGGATTACAAACTTTCGGGAAAGTTGAAAATACCCGCTGCAAGCGTATAAAAACTCGGGGTTTATTGTATAATGCGAGCTCGCTTTTTTTTACATTTGACATTTGCTTGTGTGTGTGTGCCGGTGTGTTGGGTGTGCTTGGGTGTGCTTGGGGTGTGTCACACATGGCTCCGACACCCTCAGGATCGTTGCTCTCTGTTCCCTGCTCCCTGCACGCACTCGGTCGGCTGATGACGAGGGCGGGGGCGGGGCCTGAAATTAAGCAATGTGTCCCTAGAGTGCACTACATTGCGTATACGTAATGTGGCCGTGCTTTTTGGCGGCGCTGCATTAAAAATGAATGCAATTTAAAGTTGCCGGTCGTCGGCCACCCCCTCGGCGTATGGCTATCTGTATATGTGCGTCCCCAAGCACATCAAGAACCCGCAGAATTTTTTGCATATTTAAATAAAAAGCGAAAGCAAAAAAAAACAACAACAAGTAAGTTCGGCTTCCGTTTTTCTTTCCTCTTTTTTTTTTGTTCAGCTTGACTGACGCTAATGGAGCACCATTTGGCTGCACTGCTCCGAAATCAATTAGATAAAGTTTTTCCCCAGCTGCGCTGTTCTCCAGCAAAATATAACAAAAAATATAGCTATACAGTCACACAAACAAAATCAAACATTTTTCATTTTAGTTTGGGCAACCGGAGCAGTAAATTGCATAAAAATTAACAGTTCAATGGTTGCCCAGGCAATTATTCCGCTGCCCGCCGCTGCTTTCCTTCTCATTTTCGTCCACTCTTCTGGCTCATTAGTGGAGAAAAGTGGACCATCGTAGAGTGGTTTTACACTGGGGAAAAATACGATTTAAAATTTAATAATTTTGTTTCAGAGAAAAATCTGTTACTTTGATGATAATTCAAGGTCCTAGATTTCTGTTGGTTGTTAACTTGAGCTGAAACTTTGTGAAAAATTGTATCTATTAAGATCTTTTGTTTTTTATTAAAACATTTTTAATTTAAGCTTATAAATTTTTCCACACATTTTTCCTGGTGTAACCTAGGACATTCCTTTTTCTCCTTTTACCTTTGTGTCCAGCGCTTATTTGGGTTAATCAGATTGTGTCCCTGTGGCCTAGACCTGGCATCAGTCAAAAGGCAACAACTGCATTAGGGCCGCTGACAGGGCACTTATGAACCAGCGGCAAATGGCTTTGACAGAAACTAAAAAAAAATGTACCCTCCTTGGACTTTCCGGAGAAAAAAGGATATCAGAAATGACATTTCCTCATCAAACTGTCGCTTCGCCGTGTCTGAATACATCTGTTGACACAAATTTCGTTATGTTTTTATTATTTTACCATTAACCTTTTTATTGCTCACGCATTTCGGTTAACATTTCCGAATCCACTCGCCGACCACATGGAGGAACTTTGATGTTATTGAATGTTCTGTGTGTGTGTGTGTGTGTTGGCTGCGATGCAATATTGAATATTTAATTCCCGCCCGAACGAATGAATGTCCAAGGGCGCATAACAATTTCTTGACATGTGCGCCCTCAGTTCCCCAATGTGGCGACAGTTTTTTGCCTTTTATTTTTTCCCCCCCTCACTGTTTTCCCCGATGCCGTCCAAGGAAACAAAAAGGCCGGGAGAACAAAAAGATGAAAACAGAAGGAAAAAAACAAGAAAAACCAATTGACTTTCATTTTGTCGGCCATTTTCACACACACACACTGCCATTGATGTACATGTGAACGCTTCCTGTTGCTGAACGCAATCATCTGATTGCAGTTTCGATGTGAAATAATTGGATTTGAAATAAAAATGTTCCCCGTTCTGTTGGATGTGTGGACTCCCCGTCCTCTCTTGGGATTTGTGCGGGGGGATGGGTGGATGGGAATTTGTATTGGCATAATTTGGTCGTGGCTCCATTCACATTTGCGTCAAGCTTAACTGTCGCATGTGCCACTAATTTAACGTTTATTTTTATTGTCCTGTCCGCCTGGTTGGGTCTTCATTTTCAATATGTCCTGACATCCTTAATCTTTAATGCTTTGTAGAGGATACAGTTTTGAGAACAAACAGGGTTTTATCAGGGCATATTTTTTGGTGCAACATTTCGTGGGGTTTCAGTGAAATTTTAATTGCGGTTTTAGATGAACGCAGTTATGATATGTAAACGTATTAATGAATTAAATGCAAAAATAAAAGATTAAAAATAATAAATTATTGTATAGAATTTAGTTTGTATATATTTTTTTATAAATATTTATCGATTTAAATTACGGTTTATATTACCTACGTGCTGTGCTCTCCATTGTTTTCCCACATGGAATCGCCTTAAATGGTAGACATTAAATCAATATTATTTTCCCCGGTTCCTTTGTCTTTTCATTCCTCGGAAAACTTATCCGTTTTACTTTGCTTTTAATTGATATTCTCTTGCGTTACCCAATGAAATACTCGATATTATTGCATATATCGCAACTTAATCCCTCAGTCAAATTAAGATTCCAGAGTCAGTTTTCTCTTTCAAATTAAATTTCCCAATTTTATTATTTTCACATTTCTTCGGTTTCTTGTGTTTGCATTAAAATTGTTTGTGTGTTTTGAGAAGATTTCATAAAATGTTTGCCATGTTTATCTTTACACTTTTAATTGCTATCCATATTTGCTATATCAATAGTACACGTCTCTTAACTCTAATGCTATTTTCCATCATATATATATATATAAACTGCAGTTTGTGTTATCAACCCTTTACGCTACGATTTGGCAGCACTAAATCTAACATTAATACGTAAGGTATATGCAGGACAGCTCCTCCTCCTCGTCCAGCAAATATTTCAATTCGAACAGCTACCACACACAAATATTGTTTTTTGTTTTGTTTGGTTTTTCCGGCTTGTCTCGGCTTTTTTCTCTACTTTCACATTCCGGTTTAGTTGTCTATTTACAAATACACACGAAAAATTATGCTGCAACTATTGTTTATTTTTATTTATTGGATTTTTAGCCATATGCATCTGGCCGTCCGCCCGTTGTTTAATTAAAATTCTGCGCGTCATTTTGGCTTAACTAAATATTTACTGTGATTTTTGTAAATAGAAGTATTTGTTTAATAATTATTTGATCGGCTTTATGCTGCTGCTGCTCCTGCTGCTGCGACGATTGTGTGTCTTTATTACTTTGTTTCTGTATACATATCTGTAAACGTATATATATATATATATCGTTTTTAATGGCTAACGCTACAAACTGTACGTCAAATATTTGGCAATTAGTTTTTGTTGCTATTATTGTGGGTTTTTATCGCATTTTACTTTGATTCTCGACAAATTAAATGCAAATATTAACATTACTCGAATTCTATTTTTCGTTTTATTCTTTTGTTTTTTGGTTTTTTTTAGCTGGTTTTTGTAAATTTTAAATACATATTCTATAGAAATTGTACATGCAATATTCAGAATTGAAATGTTAGTTCAAGTAAACTCCGCTACAAGTAAATGTTAATAACTATAATTTACAGTTTGACGTTTCAATGTACAGAGCAATTAAGTTTAATTATTGTTTGCTATCCATACGGCCGAGATGTTGATTTCGATTTCTGTTTGCTTTTCCCCTCCCTTCCCTCGACCACTTTTCGAGTTTTCCGACCAATTATGAGCGTTATTTACGGCTCCAGCAACCGCCAACTGCCAACTGCCAACGGCCAACGGGCAACGACCAATGGCCAACAAACAAAAGGCAACTTATTTTCACATAATTTTCTAAATCGCCCCCATTTACGGCACCGAAATGTCGTCCAAAAGCCATTTAGCAGGCAAATAATTACGTCCTGGCCCGGACCAACTTTATTAACTGCGCAGGGAGACAAAAGTCCAGGGTCTGGATCCCATCACATACCGAGATTGTGCGGAATGCGAGCTCCGAAAGTGTCAAATATCGAATTAACTCATTTGAGTTGGTTCTTGGCTCTCCTCGCTCCCCTCGCTCCCCTTCTGGATCCTTGAAAAATATCCTAAATCTTGGCCAGCTGGCCAGTGTCATGAGCAAAAAGTCGCCCGAAAAGGAAACCTTCATTAAATTTGACAATGCTCGAGGACTAAACCGGACCGGACTCTGGGTCAATCAACGCCCACCGCACACTTCGCTCTAGGGTTTCTTTTGTAGGCGATTTTTGTGCTGTGCTGGCAAGCTGAAAATAAAAAGGTTGCCCACCACCGCAACTCTCTAAAAATGCCTCCCACTGGCTCCACAACAGTTCGACACTTGCCCACTTGGAAGTTCCTTAATTAAGATTTTGTGCGTCCTGGCAGAGGAGAATGCCACTCGACTGGAGACTGAGATGGAGACGAAGACGGCGACGGAAGATGGAGACTCCCATCTAATCCCACCCAATCGGGCGTAGGTTGTTGGTCAGCATTACTTTAATTGTTGTTCGGAGCGCTTTGTCGGGCATTTCGCTTTTGTGGCCGAAAATAAATCCTTCTGAATTGCTTAAGCGTACTCCGCTTGAACGCCTCTGAGCCCCCCCTTGCTCTTCCATAAAAACTTGTGTCTATCTACACTTGAGGAAAAGTACTAGTTCGAGTTTTTGTTTACTAAATTTTAACTAGTTTTTTGGTAAAGTTTGTAAGAGCAAATACAAGTGTGTGTGTAAAGATCAATTTTGAAGAGTGTAAAGCTTGGCCGGGCAAAGGTACTGAAAAAGTTGCAGTTTTCTATAAAAGTAACCTGACTTTTCGGTTGTTTTTTTAGGTGTTTATTTCTTTGAAGCAATGTTATTAAAATGTGTATTCATTAATAAAGGGAAGCGATTTTAGAATAAAATAGAAAACTAATAAAATTTGTCTTATTAAAACCTCAAATTTTATCTTAGTCAACCTTAGAGTTTTTGATTATTTCTCTGAGTGCCCTCTATCCAAAATCTAGCTTTCTCTGTTTCACTTTCTCCGACTGCTTCCTGTTGCTGTCGCCGCTTGTGTGCACGCGCCTTCTTCTTGTATTCCAATTACAAAGCCACAAAAAGTTGAAAAAGCTGTGCAATGACTGTGGTCCGTCCTTCAGAGGGGTTGTACCCGCACCATCCCCAGCCCAGACCAGTCCAGGCCCAGGCCCAGCTCAGCTCAGCCCAGCTTGGTTTCGTTCAGTTCGGTTTAGTTTAGTTCAGTGGTTGGGGTCGCAAGCGAGATTGTTGCACAAGTTTTTATCGTGTCTTAATGTAATTGTTGTGTTCTCGGTTCGTAAGACGTTCCCCGGACCATTTTGTGCCACCCTTGGAGACCCAGAGGCAGCCGCGTGTCCTGTAATTTGATTTGCTGCCACATTATTTTGATGTCCGTTAGATATACGTGAATGCAATGCCCCTCCCGAAATAGTTTTACAACATTTCACTTTTGGCGTGGCGGATTAGATGTCTGGCCATTTGGCTGGATTTACACCATATGTTGTGCTGGTCAATTTGTAAAATGAGGTTAAGTGCTGGCTGATTCCCACCCTAGCACATCTTTCCGACCATTCCCCCATCAATGGGGGGAGTGGAGAATGCTAGATGCCAACGTTGAGATAGCCCAACACTTGGCCGACAAGCCGAATGGTGAACTTGCCTGAGGGACAGAGACGAAACTTTAATTAGATTGCAATTTAAACTCCGGAATCTGAAGCAGCTGGCAATGTAGGTTAAGTTGTAGTCAAGCATCGAACATCGAAGAACAGGAGCAGGGCTTAAAGGATACTCAAAGCTTGAAAGGCTTGAAAGGTGGAGCATTTTATACCCTTTTAATTTCTTAATAAACTAGGTGCAAGCCCCTAAAAAATTTATATTAAAAATTCGAATTGCCAATTTGTCAATTTGTCACAAACAATGTCCAATTATAGGGACACATTTTTACCCAATATTGATTTTCTCTCAACCAATTCCCAGCGATTTATCCTCCTTACTCAGCATCTGCCGCCACAACTTGTGATTACTGAATTGTTATTTAATACTTGATCGATATTTCATTTTTATATGCATGACTATCAAAACACTTAATCTTGGCAAACGGACAGGCACTTATATAAAGTTAACTGGCGGCCCGCACACGGCACTCGGCCAGTAAACTGACCCAAATACGACCACAAGATGGACATCGACTCCACTCTGCTGGCCGGCTCGAATGGCTCGTAAAAAGTTTGCTGGCGTTGGCTATTTGGCCGCTTGTCTACGCTCGTCGCCTTGCCGGGGCTACACACGCGGCGTATACGTAACAGAAATTTATGACAAATTGTTGCTGCTAACCGAATCGCTAAGAGGTCTGCAATGTGTGGGCGGCGGTGAGGCATCATAAATCAAGCCAGGGAGCCAACTTGAAATAATATATGTTCTGCTGTTGGGATATATATATAGATCTTGAACCCAGTTTCCGAGTTTTCAGTTCTCTGGAGAGTTTTGAAAAGTTGCATTTGAATGAAAGTGTCTATTCTGTTTATATATGGCTTGAAAGATTTATGGATTATATTTAACCTGAACTTTTGAAGAAGTTTTAAAGTTTCTTAAGTGAAATTTGCTTTTTGGAATCTCAAATTAAAGGATAAATTTCTCTCGTTTTCTAAACCCGTAATTAGTTGGCTTTATGGCTCATTTGGCAGATGACAGTTACCGGGCTTTTGGCTTTTTCTATTTCTCTACTGGAAGGGCGCATATTGTCGCTGGCCGAAGACGGTTTGTCACCAAAGGCCCAGCCTCCGCGAACTGGGGGCCATCAGCCTGCTGCTCACCGACTTAATGCCTACCACCGTCGATGACGCAGCCTCCGCTGTTGTGCCGCCAAGATCAGTGGCTGCCATACGATCCGCCCTGCTGGCGTAGCTGTTGCCGGAACTCCTGCCGCCCAGTAGCTCCATTGGCAGGCTGGGCATGGCCGCAGGCGGACTGCTGGGTGCCATTTCTATGTAGTAGCTGTCATCTCTGCTGGGCGAGTGCAGGCTACTGCGACTGCTGCTGCTGCCCGAGGACGTGGACCCGGCGGAGGAGCACTTGTCCGCTAGCGAGGCGCTGTAGAATTGTTGGCAGCGCTGTTGCTGCTGTTGCTGCAACTCGCGGGCCTGGAGATTGTGCAGGGGCGAGCTGTAAGGCGCCTCTCGCCGGGTGCTGTGATGCCACTTGTGTAGACGAGCGGGATCCCCCGTTGAGTTCAGGGATCCCTGATAGTGCAGGAAGCTATGGACATCATCGGTGTCGCCGAGGTGCCGCTGATGGTGTGGTCGCAGATGTCCAGAGCGGTTACCTCGCTGCCAGGGCAACTCGCAGCGGTAGACATGGGCCAGGCCCGCCATCAGAACGATGAACAGAATGCAGGCCACCAGCAACATTACGCCAGGATGATTGCCCGTGAGATTATGCTGGCTTTCCTCCCGCTGATCCATCAGGTGTTCCGGTTTCGACTCGCTCTTCAGCTCCACATAGGCCTTCAGCTGGGCAAAGGTACTGAGCTCCTCCAGAGAGGCTTCTCGGGGCGTATTCACACTGCTGTGTTGGTGCTGCGGCTTTACAGATGTCGCCGAAGTACTAAGCTCTACTGTAGATGGTGCTGCCATCACTTCTGCCGATTTTACCGCATGTTTGGTGCTGTAGGTCATCTTCTTAATGCTCAGCGATGGCTTCTTTTTGTGGTTTTTGGCCGGCGCCTTTGTGTCGCCGTTTATTGCTTCCGCCAGTCGCTTATCAGCCGCTGACTGGTGCTTTTCCGGCTCTGTCTGCTGATGCTGCTGCTGGCTCGAGTCCAATACGGACTCCGCAACCGAATCCGCGTCAGCATCCGCCACGGTGGCCGTGCCCGGGAGCAGCAAATGCTCGGCATCCACCAGCAGGACATCGCCCTTGTGCATCAGCAGCGGTGTGCCAATTAGATGGCGATCCTTAACGTGCAGCTGCAGTGTTGCATGCTTGTGTGTCGGTGTTGCTGTTGCTACTTGACCGGATGTGTCGCTTGTTGGGTATTTTAATAAAGTCCCCTGTGCCTTATCGCCTGGCATTTTGTCAGATTTTTTGCTGGCCAAAATTGTTTGTGGCAGTTCAATTGCCGTGGCTGCTGTTGGTAGAGCTACTGCCGCTGCTGCTGCTGTTGTTGTTGTTTTTGTGGCACCACTAATGTTCGCTGGCTGGTCGGAATTTATTCCTGTTGTTGCCGTTGCCGCGGTGGCTGTTGCTGCTGGCATTGCCAAAATGGGAGATGCTGTTGTTGCCTCTGTCTGGACCGAACTTGGCAGGCTCTCGGCTGGTCTAGTTGTTGTGTTCTGAGCTGGCATGCCAGGGATTTGTTGTTGCTGGCGTTGGACTAACGAAGTTGTTTCTGCTGGCCGCAAAGTTTTTGTGGTTAACGGGGAAGCGCTGTTGCCAGTTGATTGCATTGCTGTTGGGGCTGGTGATGTTGTAGCTCGTTTTGCTGATGTTGTTGCCGGAACTGGGGATGTTGCCTGTGTTGCAGGTGTTGCTGTTGGTGATGTCGCTGCTGAGCCTGCTGGGTCTGCTCCTTTTGACTTTTTCACTTTTGGCATAGTTCGCAGAGTTGTTGTAGCTGCTGGTGCTTGTGTTGCTCTGGTAACGCTGCAACTAGGCGGCCTTGTGTCATTTTCCGGCTTCCTTTCACCGCACTCGGATCCGCTAAAGTTCTCATAAAAGTCATGGAACTGTAAATATTCCGCCTTCAGGTTCCTCTGTCCAACGTCACTCCTTGACTGACCCACATCCACTGCCCTGCAGGGACTGGCCCATTCGGCTATGGCCAGCAAATCGCTGCATTTGATGGGATTGTCCTCCAAAAGCAGATCCCTCAGCTGGGGAAGAGTGTGCACTATCGACTGACTGACGCTCTCCACGCCCGAGGATTGTAGGTTAAGGGTGAGCAGCTTGGGCATTGAGAGGGCAGGCAGGAAAATCAAGCGGTTTCCAGAGAGATCCAGGGTCTGTAGATTCACCAAACCAACAAAAGCTTGTGGCGGCAACTCCATGATCTGGTTGTGCTGCAAGAACAGGTGCTCCAGCGACGGCGGCAGGCTGCTGGGCACGCGCATCAATAGATTGTGATCCAGAAAGAGGGATGTAAGCAACTCCAATCGACCGAGGGCATCATCCTCCACTTGGGAGATGCGGGAGTGTGAGAGATCCAGGTATTGCAAAAGGGGATAGCTGTCCATGTCACCGCAGTTTATTGACTTTGAAAAGAAAATCAACAAAAATAATATTTTAGAAGATTATAGATTTTTTTTAATGAAGTAATTTTTAAACAGAAGCGTAAAGAAATGTCTAAATTAAATTATTGAATTCGCGAATTGGCAACGAAAACTTTTAAATCTCTGTCTAGCCACTGACTTTGCCGGCACTCTCAAAGTTATTGTTCTGCGCAAAAGTCTGGGGAAATTTGATTAGCGGCTGACAAAGAGGGAAAGTGCGAGTTGCATGCCCGGTCGACATTGTTTAAAAATTAACTTAAATCTGCCATTATAATTACTTCAAAGGACTCGCAGCGCTCGCGCTTGCCCCTTTCTTCAGCTCCTGCGACGGCTGCAATGCCCGGGAGCAATGCTCGTCTAGCGCCAAAGTAAACATAGACGCGACTCGTTAAATGAGACGAGTGCCGGCCTGGCAGCCAGGCAACCAACCAGGAAGCCATCGGCCCAGACAGCCTGCCGTCGTCTCTGTCCTGCGGCACCGTATGAAAGTAATGGTAGTGTGGTGGCCCAGCCGGGAGGAGGATTGGCATTCAGCAACCAGCCACCAGCGGCCCCTAAACGCCATAATTTGCCATGAAAAGGCTGCGTGTTGACTGCCGATAAAGGCAGTAGTAGCAGTGGCAGTAGCTATAGCAAAAGGCAGTGGGCCCTGCCCGGCCCAGCGAACAAATTAAAATGGCTTGGCTTGGCAACAAAGGCGCCCGGGAGCAGTGACGAGCCACTCCAGGAGCAAGCGGAAGCGTCTGCCTAGATAGTTGGCTAGTACACTCGAAAAATCAGTGGTAATTAAGGCAAAACAAATACTAGAATTCGTATGATTTTTTAAACAATATAGAGGCTTTATTTTAATATAAATTATATAAAAATGAGCATTAATTCAAAGGGTTTTATTAGCTTTAAAACTTTACATTTAATTTGGTTTTGAGATAAATATATCCAATATTATTTCTAGTGATTTTTAGATCTGGCAAACTATCTCTTCTCCTTCTTTGTAGTAAAAAATCCCGACATTTTAGGCCCTGTACTCTTTTATTTTTGAACGAAAACGTAAAATTAAATTGATGCTTTTGTAAAGTGTACTTCTAATTCCAGCTTCTGTCTCAGCTGCACGTTGGCTGTTGGCTTAAACGTGATTATGCTTATGCCAATTATCCTTATTTTATTAATTCCCAGGCCCGGGCTGAAGCTCCGGTACCATCTTTTGCTCTTGCCACAGCTCTGTCTTCATGGCCTGGGAGCCTTTGTCTCTGGCCCTAAACAGCTTACGAGGCGGCATTTTTGCACCTTTTATGGCTTCCGCCATAATCGACTGAACGACAAAGGCAGCCAAGGTAGCGGCGGCAATTTATGCGCCGCATTTGTTTGTCTACACTTGAAGCCGTTTAAGGATAATACCAGGTTACCTGCGGACCTGGGGCGCTTTATGCTCATAATGCAATCGGGATTGTCTATTTTTGTGCCCTTATAAATCTGTTTGCTCTGCCGCTCTTTGTGTAAGTGTTGGCAATTCGAGGAGCCACGCTAATCTGCAGCTCGTGTTGCTGCTTATGTCAATCAGGCTCAGGGGTCCGGACTCGGGTCCGGTTCCGGCCTCCTCACTACGCTGCTATATTTTTCCATCCATGTTTATCCATCCAGCTCTTCTTTTCCTATTAAGACTCAAGTTGAGCGCCCATTCTATTATTTTCCTTTTGTTTTCCACTCGCATTTGGCTGAAAAGTGAGAAGTGCACTTTGCTATTCCATTGTGTGGCCACATTGTGTCTTAATTACGTTCTTAACTGGACTTGAGTGGCGTGTCCTCTTAGGCGGACTAACAGCTTAACAATGCCTGCAACTGCCACTCAAGAGAATTCTTTCCAAACGGCCCTATATATATATATATATTCTTCAGACGGCTAAGACTCTGAATTGGATTATTTCCTGGGGATAATTAGCTATAATATCTTATTTCTTTAAATTAAGCAGTTTTAGTTGGAACTTTAATTAGAATAAAGGTCCTTTCAATGCTTAAAACATAGCTTGAGTTTAATTAACACCATTTAGCTTGTTTATCCATCTTTATTAAGTGCAATGAGACTAGTATCCCGATTTCTCTTCCCTTTTAGCATCCTGATTTCCCCTTTTATGTCCCTTAATAAACTTGAATATTTATAGCCTTATTTTTAGTCTCTCATTATTCAATATCTCCTTTTTTCACTTTGCATATGATTAAAGACAGCTGCCTAATTATGGCTCACATTTATTTATATCCATATTGTCAATATTTTCCCTTTCGCATTAATATTCATTGAACTTTCCAGATTTCTGGAAAGTTTTTGGCCTTGAACCCACGCACAGATTAATATTCATTCCCTCAAGTTTCCTAGCAAAATCGAATGTCGAAAGAATCAATAATATAAATTTCCTCTTCTTATGTAATGGCTCCCAATGCTAAAATTAACAGCACATAAAATTTTCCTGCCTCCTGCGAAAGCGGAAGTAAAAGAGAACTCCGGACAAAATGGCGCGGGGGCGCAAATTTAAAAATAACAAGTGTAAATCATACGCGTGGTGAGATTGCCTTGCGGTTGCTCTGTTGGCTTGTAAGCTGGCGGAAGGGGAGCGGGACTTCGGGATGGTGGAGTGAGTGGTGGAAAACTGGGGAGAGGGAAAATTTCACGGGGCCAAAGGAAAACGCACTCAAGCACGCAGCGAAGCACAGGCCACATAACAGATGCTAATTAATGGCGGCTGCGGCAAAGGGAGCTGCCATAATGGAGCTGTGGAGACGGAGAACTGAGTTGGAGACTGCAGATGCAGGATCTGAAGCCAAGGACAAAGATGGCAAGTGTCTGCTGGGAATGTGCCGTTAATTGCCGGCAAATGCGTCGAATTGCGGTTCATTGGCTCTTACAGACCCTAAGAGTTGGTAATTTATCGATCACAGAGTGGAATAATTTTAGACCAGGTTCCCCCCGCGTATTTTACACTTGCCTAAGCATTACCTATACGAAGGCTATTTTCATTTATACCAATTATTGACTTTTATTTAAATAACAAATCATTAATAATTAATTTAATATAAATAAATAAATAGTTTATTAAAAGATAAATCTATATTAAATAAGGAATTTCGGTTCTTACCTTCAGCCAGTTGTCGGAAAGCTTCAAAGTCCTCACTGATTGAGCCAAAGCTGCCGGCACTTGACACAAGCCAGTGCCACTGGCATCCAGCTCCTTGAGACTCCAGGAGGCCACGAACTCCTGCATGGCCACTCCCACTTCCGGATTGTAGGCGATCGAGAGGCTCACCAGATCGGGTATACCCTGCAGAGCTCGAATGGCAAAACCACTCAGGTGATTGTGCGACAAATCCAAATGCTGGAGATTTGGCAGGGCCAGGAATGTCTCATAGTCGATATCCGAGATGTTGTTGTGGCTGAGTATAAGCGTTTGCAATTCCAGTAAATTGTAAAACGATTCCCGCGAAATATTCAGCAACTGATTGTGGGCCAAGTTGAGGTTCTTAAGTTGCGGCAGCCGCTGAACGAAGAAGTTCGTGGAAAGTTGTCGGAATCGATTGCAGGAGAGATCGAGTGTCACCAGGGGCAAAGAGTTACTGGAGTCGGCCAGATGTAGGGGTATAACGCTGAGGGAATTATTGCTCACATCCAGCTGCCACAGCTGCTTGAAGTTGTCCAGGCTGACACTGCTCAGTTGATTGCCACTGAGATCAATGGCTGTGATCGCCTCGAGGTCACCCTTCCACTGACCACCACTGCTGTTGAAGGCTCTCAGCTCCCGATGGGTGAGATTTAGCTTGTTTGCTGGAGCATTGAGCTCCAAATCCCTCTTGTGGCGCTTTTGCTGGTACCTCAACTCCCCTCGAAAGCTGGCTGGTTCGTTCTCATCCCTCAACATTCGGTGGATACTCGGATAGCTCAGACCCACATCCTGCTGGGACAGCTGCTGCTCCTCCCACTCAGCGGCCGAGCGCGATGAGGTGATGGGCACGGGGAGGTCGACCAGCTGGGCACCCACCACTAGCCTTGTTAGCAATGTCCAGGCCAGGAGTAGGGCCAGGCCTAGATCACAGTGTTGGTTCACGAATTTCACCATTTTCGCCCCACTTTCTGTCGTCGGTATTGGTTTTTTTTTTGGGTTCCTTTATTTTTGTTGGGGGATTTTGGATGTGTTTCTTTTTTTTGCTTTTATTTCACTTGGAATTTATGCTCGGTACGTGCGAACGTTTAACGTTCAATTTTGAATATGGCTGCTGGCTCATTCATTTCCTCGTTGACTCGTTCATCCGTTGGTTCGTCGGGCTCTCCTTTTCTGGCGGCGTCACGTGCGCCCCTTTTTGGCCAAACATGTGACAAGTGTCGGCGGCAGTCAGAGGCGGATGTTGCCCGAGGGCAATGGCTGCGTTTCCGGTCGGCCGGCCATTGCTCAGGCAGCTTGTTAAAATTTCATGGCGCACCCCCTCCGAATGCTGAAATGCTGAATTTTTAATTAAATCAACTTGATCATTCTATTCCGGGTCGGTTGTCGGTCGGTTTGGTAGCTCGTCTGCTATTGTTCTCCCTTTTTTTCAATTCAGCACTCTGCAATTGTTTTACAATTTTAATTGCGCTCCTTTGTGTGTTGTTTTTCCTCTTTTTTTTATTTTGTTGTTGTTTTCGTAGTAATTCCAAGTTTTCCTTGGCGGGGCTAATTGCTGTTGAACAAAACGCAACTCAACTCGAGCAAATGTCAATTAAAAGCGAGCATTCCCGCCTCTCCTGTTGCTGTTTCGTTTCGCCGTGTTTTTAGCCAACTGTTGTCACATTACAATGCCAAGTGCTCCCCAGTCGTTGTTGTCGTCGACGTCGTTTTCGTCGCGTGCTTAAAATCTGTAATAAAACGTGAAAAAATTGCTTGTAATTACGCTCTCGTTGGGTGTTGTGTGAATGCAAAATGTGCCAAAGGTAAAACTTGCTTTTCATTCGCTGTCTGTCGATGTCGGCCCTCCCATTGTCCCAATTTAATTTCTACTTTGGCTTTACGACTTCAAAGCGCCCTGGCAGTTGGCTTTAGTGTTATTTTTATGTTGATTGCAGCTAATGAAATTATAATTTCAACACGATTTTCACCGGACTGACGGAGGGATGCTCCTCGAAAGCCTGTCAGCTGCATGCCACTAAGTCCCGGTAATAAAGCCCAGCCCCCGGCATGTGTGTTTGCCATAAATCATTTAACTGGGTCATTTCATTTCCGGCGTAGAAAAGCGACAGGAAGGCCACTCTGAGCAACCCGACTGTCAACTGACAACCCACAGCAGCTGGCCCCAAAACGACGCAAATTTGATTTACTCATTGCCGGCCTAATGACGCTCGAATGTATGCTACGCTCTCAGTCCCAGTCCCAGCCTCTGCCCCGCCTTAGTCCTTAACTGTCTCTCTTCTGTACTCCTGGGATTATTTTTTTTTATTTTTCCTTCGGACTTTGGACAACCCAATCCTCTGGATAAATTAATTTGTCAATGTCTACTTAAAGTCGAGCATGGCATTTTGATAACCCAACAGCCAAGGTATAATAACTTGTTAGGGCAGATTGCAGTGCATTGATGGATGGCCTAAATGGGTGATTGGAAAGTTTATAAATGCTTTTATGATTAAAGAGTATCTATTGAGATTAGTTTATAATAGACAACGTGATGGCTTTGATATAAAAGCTGAATATCAATCATTATGGTGTTAGGAGATCAATATTCCATTTAAAATTTTTAATACTTGAGAAAAGTAGTTTCTAAAATAACTATTATCTTTACTATAATGAAATATATTTATATGTACAAGAATTTTATATCGAATCGTAACATATTAAATAAGTATTTTAAGTAGAAAATATACGTCTTTTATATTTTCATTCCTCTTATGGTTACACAAAAATTTAAATCAATGATTTCCTCGAATTTAACGCCTACATTTTCCACAAATTGAAGACGAAAATATAGCCATATATTAGCTTTATTTGTCGATGCTTTCCCTGCCATTACACACAAAAATGTTGAGCCAGGGACATACGGAAAAGGCCCTGTGCCTGGTTTACGTTAAATTTATTGACAAATATCATCAAGGAGCTGGCGTTTCATTTCATCTGCTGCCGTTTGCTTACATAACAGTAAAATTTGGGCCATAAGTTTGGTGACATCCTCCCCCAAAAAGCCCAACGCCGCCCCCCTGTGAGTCGTCGTCCCATTCAGTCAGATATTCAGACAGGCAGATGTACGCAAGTCAATTGACATGAAAGTCGATTTCAAAAACCAACAACAAATAGGGGAAATATCAACAGCAGCAACAACGTGAGCTGTCTGTTTGCTTGGAGAAGATTGACGCAACGCACAACAGCTTCCCGCCGGGGTGTCGTGTCCCTTTACCAGGAGGGGAAGGAACTCTCCAAGGGGTGGGTGGTGCCCTGTGTGCTTTGCCTGTCAGTTTATTTTATGCCAGCTTGAAAATAATTTGCAAATTGCTGTGCCATATTTTCGCCGTACTTCTGGACTGTATTTTATGATCAGGCATTAGCGAGGGTTGCTTTTCAGGAATTTGTCAGCGACTTTATTGCATATTTATATGACAGTCCTCCATCTCCATCTCTGGCTTCCCTGAGATGCCCTTTAAGTTGTATATTTTCACAGTGCATATTTTTGTTGGTTAATCAAATGCTCAGCACAAAGCAAATAACTTTCAGTGCAACTATACTCGAGGATGGAAATGCCAGGAGTGCACAAAAGCAAAGCAAAAGTGCAGCAAGGAGGAAAAAAACAGGCACTTGGGAGGCAAAATTACATTTGGCAAGGCGATTTGTAAATGCTCTTACAGGGAAAATTTCAATTTCTATCTAAAAGCATTATTGATGAATGTTTCTTTTTAAAAAAGATTAACTATAAATTTTAAAACTAACAGAAACAATAATAAAGAAAGCACATAATAAGCATTAAATAATTGGAAAGGTGCATTCTTTTAATACTATTTTATTTACAGATTTTGTGCTTAACTTTAGCATATTTTAAGATCCCTTTGACAGTGCACTTTGTGCACAAATTTAGCATTTTGTAAAAGGGTATAAAAAGCGAACTTCTTAAATAAAATCCCAGGCGCACTCATGGTGAGCTCCGAAATTGGATTTCGCATTCCCGCTTCTTTTTCCCCAAACACCAGCATACGTCAGTGATTTATTCTATATGTATTTAGATGGCCCGAACTCGAACCAACACCATGCCCTTGCCCTCGCCCGAATCCACATCCGGTCCCCAACATGGCTTTATCAACGGATGCAGATGCAGTTGACAGCAAGGACAGCCATATGGCTATCCGACCCATTCAATCCCACATCTCATTCCATCCGGAGTCCACCATTGCATTTCATTGAGTGCTTGAGACGGCGGCGGGGTTGTGTTTCTGCTTTTTGCTTCAGTGGTGCGCTCAATGGTGCAACAAAACACACACAAAATTGTATCTATGCCCGTCGCGGCTGACTGCATTTTTTTTTCCCCGACACGCTGCCGTATACGTAATGCGCTGCACTTACTTCTCCGGCGAGCTCCCTGCTTTATTTGTATGGAAATGTTCCTGCTTTGTGCGCTCGGCTTTTCTTTGCTCAGCACGAACGGCATGTTTATTGTTTAAGTGCGCTTCCTGCGCTTTTTTCATGCATTTTTCCTCTACGTTTTCCTACTTTCTATCCCTTTGCGTCCTTTGTTTGCTGTAGTTTTAATAAACTTCCGCTTTGCCCTTAACATCATGGAGTTCTCCTTGTGTGAGCCACATGCTTTCGATGCTGGCGTGGCAGGACACTCAGGAAAAACTATGTGGTTTTTTAGAAGGATACAAATTAGGGAAGAGAATAGAAAGTAGAAGATTCATTCAAAATAAAATTTAGTTTTTAATTAAGTTATTTACTGATTTCCAGAGTACTTGTGATAGAAAAATCTTTCCCTTTAAAATGTTGCCTACTTCTGAGCATGCCACCTTTCTTGCAGTGTAAATTCCCAGGGATTCAGTGCTTCTGCCATCCCACAGAATCCTGCAAGCCAGCATCTGAGCATCTGTGTCAATGTCAGGCACGTGCGGGCACAAGGATATGCATGTGGGACTTAAACTGCGTGGAGGTCCTGTGGCATCTTTAAGCAAAATGTCCAACACTTGGCGAACAATTTGCCACGACACTTGGTCGATTTTCAGCCATCGATTTGCTTTTATTTGCTGCGCATAAAAGTTTTCAAATTAAAGTTTATTTCTGGCTTTCGACTGTCAGGCTGAACGAGCTGGCAATTTGGCAGGCAGGCCGGCAGGAAGGCAGCATCAGCAGCCGAGACTGACTGAGATATTGAATGGAGATGAATGGAGAGTGGGAACCGGAAAAGATTGTTCTTGGCAGAAAAAAAGAAAACCATATCGATAACGAAAAGCCGTGGAAACGGCTGAGGTGGTGGTGGTATGCCTGCCTCAAGTGTAGGCCCACTCGAAGGTGCTCAGATTGGGCCTCGAAATTGGTTTCCTTTCGTGTTTCACCAAAAAGTTTGAGTGGGCTTTTTTATGAGTATTTACTGAGGATGGCTGCCAAATTCGCGAAAGTTTCGTTTTAATGTTTTTAAATTTGTAAATGTCCAAGTGTAACAAGGGTTTTATGATGGCTTTAATTATGAGAACAACAAAATATTTACAGCTAAATTATCTTTAATGAATTATTATATTTAATACATTTTCCTATTCTGCAAATATTTGTTTTAATTTCTAGCAAAACTTGAACAAAGTCAACAAATATAAAAACGATTCTTTATATATATTTATATATTGTTATCCTTGGGCCATTAATAAATGCGGCCTAGACTAGACATCAAAGTTTCAAATATAAGTATAAGGCCTCCATATCAACGGGATCTGTCATTCCCATCAGCGGGAGATTTTCTGTAGGCACATGTCATTGACTTCCACTCGCATTTTGCCGCCATGTTGTTCTCTTTATTAATGCCCTGCGGTAAAAAGGGACCACTCACACTCGTACATAGATCTCATTTCCCATTTTCCGCCCACCGCCCATCGTACACCCAACACCCAAGCAACCAAAAACACATAAGTAAAATCTGTAATAAACTTGTTGTTTTTGTTGTTGGCAGTGGGTGAGTGTGTGCGGCTTTTATTGTTTTATTTGTGTGCGTCTTGCCAGGCAAGTTTTTTGTTTTCCTTTTTATTTATTCTTTTTGGTAGTTTTCCGTCTGCTTTTATTTGTTAAATTGTGTTGTGAAAAATCGCTGAAGGCTCAGGGCCGCCACAACAGAGCCCGGGCCCCTTGTGTATGTTTATTTGGTTGCTTTTTGTTCCTTTTTCATTCTATTTTGATGCGCAGGTATTGTACAAAACTAGGGTATATATTGGGCACTTTAAATAAACTTTAAACGAGTTTAAAAATAATTAATTTTCCGTACAATTTACAATAATAAATATTATTACTTTTAATTAATTTGTTCTTAAAGTCCTTTTAAGTTTGGTACACATTTTGCCTTGTATGAAAATGAATACTGGGTATTTCAAAGTCTGGACTCTTGGTCCTTCGCGGTCTCTCCTGTTATATATATTTATTATTTTTTTAGGTTTTAGGCGTTTGTGTGCTTGACTTCGTCTTGGGCTTTATTTTGGTAGCCCAATTTCGGTTTTGCTCGCAGCAGCTTATCTGGCCAGGGACCTTGAATGCGGCGAAACCGCACACCAAACAATTCTTTTTAATAAAAAAAAAACGGAGAGAACGTTGACTCGTCACGAAGTGGGACTGGGGCTGCACTCATTTTTATTATCTAACTCATATTCTTAACCCCTTTGTCGTGGCTTAGTTTGGTTGCGGCAAAGCTTTTTATGAAATTGAAAAACTTTTTCAATAAATGCGCATAAATTGTTGACCCCAAACTCCCTTGTTTGTACCACTGTTTGATTTCGTCAAGTATCTCCATCTTGGCAGCTCATTTTGGCAGGCTCTTAAGTTGGCATATTACTCGTGGTTAATGTATATACATATGTATATGAAGTAATGTAGAAAAGCCAATTCCACAGCCGTGCGTCTGTCAACAAATTGTGCGTCTGACAGATACTGAAGTGGATACTGCCCCGGAGCCATGGCCACTCATATTTCCTTGTCCGGCACATAAAGTGACACAATGATTTTCTAATAATTTGCCAAATTGCCTTTGGTTGACCATTAAATCTGAGATACGTGTCTGTGTGATAGCCAGATTATGTTCGCACAGATACCCGACCGAACATACGCCCCCACATGTCTGAGAGGCCAGCTAGACAGGATTCCTCTGGCTTGGACATAACTCGAGACTTCTGGCATCGTCCTGCCACTGTGCCTCGAGTGTGGTGTCATCAAGTTTCCGGGCCCTTTAAGCCGTAGCCCTTAAAGCTCCTTGCTTTTGCTCAACAAGAGAGTCGTGGAAATAAATCTGTGACTAGTGCAAAATCAATAACTTGGCTGGTTGCTGCTGCTGCTGGCTGGCGGGGATGCGTTTGCTCCCTTCCGCTCTTTCAAGTGGTTTCATATTGCAAAAGGAAAATCGAAAAATAAAACTAAAAAGGGAAAATGCAGCCAAAAATCTACTCGGATAGGATGTCGTTAACTTGGCCCAGAGCCATTGTACGCTTGTCAGAAAAAGAATTTAGTACCGAAGTGAATGGTACTCTTAGAAAATATATATAAAATATATATTTAAGATATATAAATTGGTAATTGGAATTCAGGAATTTCGAAGACTGGGGTTTAGAGATAATTATATAAGTAAAAATCAATGTAAACTGTAACCTGTATAATATTTGTTAAGGAAGTATTATTTTTTAAATTAGAAAATTTCCCAAATTATAAACATTAATAAAATATTCCTTTGTGTTGAAGTGTCCCAAAAGTAGTGCAAATATTGCCCAACTTTTGTGGATTTGCCTCCTTACCGCCCTCATCCAAACCTCATCCGCAAATTTCGTCTGTTATTTTGATTGTGGTTGTCAACGGCGCTTGTTGGATGAGCAGCATCATCCTCCTCCTCTGACCCTCTCTCTTCCTCTATGGTTGTGTCGTCAACTTTTGGCATTTTGTGTCTTTTAATTTTCATAGCTGGCGGGCGCTCGGTTGATCCCCTGACAGATTTGCTAGCTGGCAGAGGGTAAGAGATAGAGGGCTCCTCCTTGTTTGCCTGGCCAACAAGTTCTGTCATTGATATGGCAGCGTTTTTGGTGCTCGACGGGTTGGGTTGTGTTGCAACTGGCACTGGGACTAATTTAGGGACGGAAATGGAGGCGCAACTGCTTTGACAATTAGCGCATGTGTCTGCGCATAAATCTGCTGATGGGTGGCAATTTATCAGGCGGAGCGACGAGGGCACTTGTCAGTAATACGCGCCATTTACATTAACGCACATTACGCTCAATTTTTCGAGTATCAAATTATGGCAAAGCTCTGGGGCTGTTTTCTCCGAGGTTTCGAACAACAAAAGGCAGACGGCAAACTTTAAATTTTTACGACATCATTTCATGGGCCACAAGGCAGGACGAACCCCAAGCCGAGACAGAGAGAACGACAGTCAAAACGAGAACGGGAACAAGAGAACCCTTAACGATTGTTGTTTTCCCCGCTCAACTTCAATGATAATTTGCCAGCTCCATCCCCCGCTTTGCCGAGGTCCTGCCAGTCCTGGCAAAACGAAAAATATTACACGCATAACTGTCGTATTTTTTGTGCGTGAGTGGGAGTCGTCGTCGGCCTATTTGCCCGTTTTGTCTTTGGCGCTGGAAAACAAAAATTAGGCCATTAAGGCATTTACCAAATGCTCCGTGTCCTCAACTGGCCTGGCTTTGGTATTTTCTCTAAACAGGGCAGGGTTTTCCAGGGCTTTCCGGATTCTTTGGGGGCGTCTTTTTGTGAAATTGAAATTAATGTGGCGGAAATCACAAGTTGAGCACGCAACGCGGCCTGGCAAGGGTTCACAGTTCGGTTTGGTTTGGCAATTGTGCCGCTTGATATATGCTGGTAATTCCCGTTGTGCGCCGATGATTAGACTGGCAATTAGTGAATTAGCATACGAAATATGTATAATGTGTTTCGAATGAGGCATCCTTGGTGGTCTTAAGGCAAATGGGGGATGAAAAAGAACCTTTAAATAAGTCGGCTAATAATTAATTTTCTAACTAACTTGAAAAGATAATATGAACTTTAAGAGTTCTCACAGTCGCATGATAAATGTGTATAGTTGAATTTTCATATTTCCAGCATTATTTAAAATTATTTGGTTAGCAGCAAATCGAATCCAGAACCATCAACAGCCATTGCTTCTGGATTGTTTTCGTTGCTCCACTGCTACCAACATGCCCCCAGGCCGGGCTGAATTATTAAGCAATTTTTCATATTTTAATGGCAGAACATTTTGCTCTGGCAGTTGAGAATGGAAGAAAAGAGATGAAAAAAATGGAAGAAAACTGGCCAAAGTTTTTAATTTGTTATGCTGCTTGCGTTGCCCACGCCTCCTTTGTGCTGTGCTGCATTTCGCATATTTTATTTCCAACATTTATTGTGCGCCTTTCTCCGAGCCCGGCATTCATTATAAGCCATAACAATTTGACCGTGAGGCATAAAAGTGTCGAAAGTGCAGGAGTGGGCGGGCGTTCGTCCTGAACCAGTCAAGTGGGCGTGCCACGAAACTTTTGTTGTCCAACAATGCCAAGGAAACAAGGAAACAGTTTAAACAACAACCGAGCCGAGTTATGCGAGGATCGCTCGCAAAAATGTACAGCAAATTATGCGCCGTGAAAGTTGAGTCTTAACTTTATTTGATGGCCTGGCATTTAATTTGATTTAAATTATGAATGCCAGCAAAAGGAGCTGTGAGCTGCCACTTACGATGTGGCAAAGTGCAATCCGTAGCCTTATGAATGCCTCGTGGAATATCCTTTTGACTCGCATATATAAACGCGTGCCGGCATCGGGCCTGTCCTTTCAGCCAAGTTAGAGGGAGAGAGAGAGAGAGCCAACAAAACTTATAAATCCCAGATATCCTGACCTTAATGCCACGCTGAATACGAAATGATGATGTGCGTCTGTGTCGGTGTGCGAGTAACCGTGGGAAGCACTAAAAGCCAAAGCCAAAGTGTGAAAATAAAAACAAACAGCATTGAGGCAGCTGGCAGATAGCAGCCACCGCAAACGCAAACGAAAAGCAAGCAAGAAAAAAAAGGCCGGGAAAATCGATGCGAAAGTGTTTGCTGTCTAAAAAAGTTTTCTACACACTCACCGTACCCTAAACCCACACCCAAACCCAAAGAGACATGCCCACAGATAGGTGCCTGGTGACTTGTAGGTGGCGCCCCCGGGTGTCCTGAGCTGTGATGATGCCAGGTTAACTGTGCGTATACGTAACGCAGTTGAGTGGCTGCTAAATATTTTCAAGGATAACTTTACACAACCCACTCATACATGTGCATACGAAAGAGGGATATGTATGCGACCCGAAACTTTGTCGCCCAACTGCTTATTGTTTTTGTTTTTCGCTTTTCCTGCCAAAGGATTAACATTCGTTAGAGGGGCACTCGACAAAAGGATACAGAAAAAAGGCAGATGCATCTAGAAAAATCTTTTTAAAAATATAAAATTCAAATGAAAAACCAAAAGGGAATATTCTTTGTTTTAAAAAACCTTATTTTAAAATGTTTTAAAATCAACTTTTAAAAATATATCATATATATATTATTTTCATATCCATCTTTATCTCAGTGTATGAATATGATATATCTAAATGGAAAGTTTCTAGCAACAGAGCAAACTTCAAAGCCAATACAGGATATCCGAGGGCTCGATTTTCTCCCATTTTTTTATGGATAGTAGCTGGAGACCTTGAAATGCGATACGCTCGAGGTGCCCCACTACTTTGCATATTTTCACTATTTCTCTTTCTGGTTTGTCGCTCGGATACGTGACTTTGTGTTTAAAGGATGCCCAAAGGCATAGAAGATAAGGTGCCGAGCACGAAGAAAATTTTAAAAACCTAAAGTATACATACTATACTAGCTTCTGGGTAATTATTCTCCTGTGATAGCCCAATGAAAACCCAACCGCAGATGATGCAACATGCAACATATGCAGCCCCTCGGCAGAATCCAAGGCTTGCCGTCGTTTTTATGACATTTCCGATGAATACAAAATGCTTAATTAAACAGCCGTCGCGGCACACAAATTGCGATTTTCCTAGGAAATCCTGCCGGGTTTCACCCAGTTTTTCCCCTTCCCCGGATTTTTCGCCTGTTCTCGGTATGTGATGACACGCATAATTTATTCAATTTCCATGTCTCTGGATGTGCGTGTATGCGTCCTGAGTTAAGGTTTTACGCGTCTCTAATGCTTAAATTACACATTCAGATACACACGCACACACACACACGCACACACTTGCCGCAGTCATGTGCGACATTTGGTTCGCAGGACTTTTTGCCAACGTTTTGTTTCCCACTTGGGCAAATAATGATCCCCAGACGGGGGTTTTTTCTGTCCTCTCCATTCTCGTTGCGTATTTACTGCAAAGATTATTTGCACTGCCGTCGTTCCCATTGTGCGATGCTGATGAAGGGGAATAATGGTGATCCAGAGGGGCCTCCGGGTGGCATTATGGGGGCAAAGGAGGCTGGCTGTGTGTGTGTTGTGTGTCTCAGCATGCGGCCGCTTTGTATACAACAAATCACTTTGTTGGCGCAACACTTTAATGTCGGGGATTAGGCATTAAGGTGAGATTTCCAAGAGTGCCGCACTCAGGAGCGTAGCCACAAGAGGGGAGCTCAGACTGTCAATTCAAATATATTTATTTTACCTTCAATCGGACATAAATCATTGGGGGATTTAACATCGTTTGCTTTGAAATCGATTCAGAAATATTTAATAAGAAGTTTTTCAGTTACTTTACAAGGTTTATTAATGTTTTTAATGTCTATAATTCCTGAAATTTGATAGAATAAATGCTTTTATGACGTATACTTGATATACATTTAATGCTGCTACTAAATTTACGTCTTAATTTACAAGCTTCAATAATTTTAGGTTTATATATTCCTTGAAAATAAATAAACCTTTGATAACCTAGGTTTCTCCTTAAAGTTTTAATATCCAAATTAAAATTCCTTGTTAATTTCCCCCGAACTTTATTACTAGTTTTATTTCAAGTAATAAAAACTTAATGTTTACTATATAAAGTTCCCAGAAAATATCCCCTTAGAGTACGCACCTGTAACGCACTTTGGGAAAACCTTATCCTTTATATATGTATATTCGAGTGCTCCATTTGCATTGTTAAAGTCATTTTGCTGCAGGCTAACGTGTCTATGTGTGTTTGCCTAAGTGCATGGAAGTTGGTTTTTGGTAATATCAACCTCATATGCCAACTGCTTACCCATATTTGCACTAAATACGTACAAAGTTATGCACACACCGGGGGTTAGGGTAGGAGGTAATATTGAAAAACTATGTTGACACAGTTTTGGGAACATGTCAAGTGGGAGAGCTAAAAAGCTTTTACTCGGCAAACTTAAACCAAAAGTGAATATTTGCCCCATATCAGAAGTGGAAGTGATTGCGCAATGAGTTCTTCATACAGACAGATTCAGGTGAGTTGGTTGGGGGCTAAACGCACCTGCTGCTAATTATAAATATTTGTACAGCCAGACAAGTTTTCTCATTGCAATCAGGAGAGTAGAGCAAGTGTGGCTGGATTTTTAATTCGAAATGCAGTGAGTTTAAGGTAATTGCTTTACATGCTTTCAGGAAGGATTCTAAGGAAGTAATTGGTGGTAAAGTATGGCAGGATAGCTGGAGTTTTCTTGTATTTTCTACCATTAAGATACAGCTTTTCTATCTTAATTTTTGCAGCAATAATAATAACTTTAGTGTAAGCATTTTCCCTACACAAAAGCCTTATTTAAAGTCAAATTTAAATTGCATTAAATATATATATTTTCCCCATTTTTGCATGAGTTTTTCTGGTTTATAAAATGTGAATAGAACATTTCCTGATGCTTCATTGAGTCTCGATTGCTTTAAGTGGCGGCATATTTGTGCAGACTCAGCGTAAAAAATTTATTTGCGATGGATAGACAGCTATCCATTTGCCATTTTCCGCTGTGAAACGATCAAAATCAGTGTGTAATATTTTTCGCTTTTTCGCATTCGCAAAAATGTTTAACAATTTAGCCGAATTGGGGGGTGGCCTTCCTGTTTTCGCTGGCGAGAGTGAGGGATGGGCGTGTGTCGCCCATCAACTGCAAATTGCGCACGCAAATTGTCTGCCGCTGCCTCATGCCACCGTTGGCGTTGTCTATTTCGCGCCTGTAAATCGTAAATCAGCGCAGATTATTGCTGCTAGCCCCAGCCCCGGAGACCCAACAGCTCACAACCATTTACATTTGTATCTTTTGCCTTTGCTGTCTGCGTTTTTCAATTTGGAGCAGCTTAAAGCGGCCGCCGTCTTGCAGCTTTATCAAAGGCCGTTCTTCTTCATAAATATGCAAATTGTCTGGTGCCTTTTTTGGCGTTTTGCTTCCGCCACTGCCAGTTGCCCTTACTGCCATTTTCCAGTCCTAAATCGGATTTACTTTCACTGGCTTTAAGTTTCAGCCGCCTGTCTGCGTCCTATCTGTCTCTGTGTGTGTGTGTGTGGGGGGAAAGGAGGTCCTTTGTAGTCACGAAAATATTTGATTATTCGCTGCCGCACATGGATAGGTCTACCCCATTTTCCAGGGGTTCCAATTCCTCGCCCCCCGGGTTGCAGCTTTGATTGCCACGAGACGAGGCACGTGATTGCAAGTGCCCGAGTTGGCCGCAAACAATGGCATCCCCTGGCTTTGTTCAGCCGGGCCCTGTGAACCCGGCAAGCCCTGTAAACCTGGCCTGGCACATCTGGCACCGCTTGTCTCGAGTGCTGCGGTTGCCACCCGCATCACTCATACGCACTGTGGTTGCGGAACGAATGCGGATTGCGTGATCTTATGAAAGTACTTTGCAGACAAAACGGTTTTGTATTAATGATTCATGGTTTGCTTTAAGTTATAAGTATTATTTAATAATTACGATTCGTTGCTGTAAAATTTAATTTCAACTTCAACAATTTCATTGCGGAGCAGCTTCATCAGCTAATTAAATAAATAATAATTGTGCTGCCAATGGAAACAATTTGCCATAATTCCGACTTTTCTGCAACATGCCCGGAGTCTTGATTGAAAGTCAAAATAAATTGAGTTGGCCGTGTTTTTGATGTGATATCAGGTTACGATGCCGGGGTGTCTTGCTTCTTAACCGCACAAGAGGCACTCACTCACTCACTTGCTTCCACGACACCCGGGCATCCTTAATTGGGGCGACCTCCTCTCCATCCCCTTTTACCTGCCAGAAACCAGCCCTCGAAGGTTGAGGGTGCGTGTGCTATCTAGCTTGAACTGGTGGCACTTTTGCTGCCATCTAATTAGTTGTTGTGGTTGCATTAATTGCCAGGAGCTTGGACTTTATGACTTTCCCGGCGAACAGGTAAAGATACTCGGCAAAGTTTTATTGCCGTGGCAGATAAAAGGCGAATTAGCGTTCGCTTAATTTGGCGCTTGACATTTCACCAGAGCATAAACATACTCTCTTTGTGTATATATGTATATTTATGTATATTGAGTGCTCAGTGTAGTGGCATTTATATATACCGATTTGCTGTATGCTGTCGGACCGCTTGTGTACGCAATATACTTGTAAATAAATAAATGGCCCACAGGAATTTCATAATACTTTTGCGAGCAGCTTTGCATGCATAATTCTGGCGTATGAGTTGTGTGTGCCGTCACCCGAACAAAGCAAAAATCAATCAAATTAAACTGAAAATGAAAATAATAAAGCTAGCTGTCTTCTCTCGATTCCCTCAACAACGGCGGGGACTGTGAGTAAGATTTCTGCTGGCCACATTTCCATAGTTTCCCCCAAGTCGATTCCTATACAGAGCTCAGAATTTCCCAATTTAATTATCGATAGGTAGAGAGGAACGAACATAAAGTTTTGAATGCCTGCCGGCATCTGGGAGTTTCTGTTTTTGTTTCCATTAGCATTCGCAAGTTTGTGTTAGCTTTGTTCGAGTCTGAACCCCTGAACTCTGTCCACCCAGGAGCCTTGGACTTTTGTCCAGAATTTGCATTCTGCCCTCATGCATTTAGGCCTGAATTTATCGAATTGTGCAATTGACTTGCATGCCAGCCACAATTGTTCCAGCCATCGTTAGTTTCCGAGTAATATTTGATTGTGTTGTGGTTGCAAATTGTTTTATTTTTTGGCAAATCGAATCTAAAAGCGACCAACTTGACACATACAGTATCCAGTCGACCATAAAATGTCAGCTGTTAAATTAATTATCGGCCCACTAATTAATTACAATTCCATTAACAGCACTCAAAAGGATTTCGATTTGAGTAATTTTAATTTATATTTTAATTGTGTGGCTGTGAATCGTTTGTTTAAGTGCCAATTGCATTTGTTTTCCACTTTTCAAATGACTTTTTTGATTAACTTGCCTAATATAGCCGGCATTTACACATATAATTGCAATTTGTGTTTATTTTTGACGTTGTGAAATAAAATTGAAATATGTAAGTGGAAAACTTTTTCAATTTTCGTCTCAGCTGACTCATAATTATGAGTTCTTAACTACAAATCCGGCTGGCGATGGCAAAAAATTGTGCAGCAATTAAAGCGGCAAATTAAAAACTGAGCAACGGCTGCCGCCAGATGAGCAGCGGCGGTAGAATGTGAATGAATTAGCTCGATTTGCATGAAAATTTCATAAATATGTAAGCCGGACGACAGTGGGCGCTGTGGTGGCTATATAAAATCGAGGACCGGGCATAAAAAGCGGGCGAAAAGCAAACAAAATTGCACAGCCCCCAAGGTACGAGTAATCAAAGCAAAAATTACCTAATTAACATAATCCGCAGTGGCCAAATGAGGCGGCTCCTGCTCCTGCTCCAGCTCCTGCGCCTGCTCCTGCTCCTGTTCTGGTTTGCCTTCTTCTTTTATGTTTTGTGACGGACGAAGGATGGGCGCTGGGTGGGCGTGGCCAGTTGGGAGCAATGTCGTCTGGCTTGGCCGTTGATTAGCACTGCCTTTTGCTTTACACTCGCAAACTCGGGACTCGGATCTTTCGTCTGTCTGCGTAAATCCTCGGTGATAAGTTGTCTAGGACCTGATCCTGTTCACGTTTCCCTCGTTCTGATTAATATGCAGAGACGTTTAAATTTCGTTTTTGCTCTGCTTCGCTTTCGCTTTGCTTTTGGGTTTTGTTTATGGTTAATTCACTTCGCCTGCTGTTTGCTTTAAGGTTTTTTCCCAAACACTGGATGCACTGCAAATGGATTTTTCACCGTGAGCTTAACGAGCTGGCTTTTACCTGGTTTTTGGCAGGCGAGCAGGAAATGAGCAGATTCTTGCACACTCACACATTATGCACACTCCAATACACACTTACACACCCAGGCACAGACACACACGCCAGCATAGAGCTGGCGGAAATGCGGGAGTTCCCAAAATACTATTTCCGGGTGAGGGCAGCGGTAACTGTGAGCAAAAATAACAGTTTCAGGGCCCAAAATTATGCAATAAATAATTATATTCTGCATGTATTATAGCAATAATAATAGTAATTATGTCAGTTATTTCCTAGCAAACAAATATGAAAGTTTATTCAGTTTATTATTAAATTTTTTTATAGTGAAAGTTTTTAGTAAAAATTATAAAAGACTAGAAAACATTAACTGAAGTTAGAGTGCTTGTTTTTATATAATTTAATTAAATTTCTACGGTTTATGACATTTGTTATTAAAACATATCGAACTAACTGGTTTTATATCTTGCTCTAGCTTAACCATTTCTATTTGATTCTTAGTGTTCAAAATTCAGATAAATTCAAAACAGAACTCTAAGAATCCTAGGCAGAGTATGCTCAGAATACTCCTAAAGCTTCATAAAGGAACCCTCTGAAATAAACTCCAAAGAATTGTAAATAAAATATGATTACAGCAAAATGAGGAAGCTGAAGCTAAGCTAGTAAGAAGAGAGATGCCTGAATGCTCCTATCCCAATCCCAGTTTCGACGCCTTGCTGTCTGCCAACAGCACAAAAAAATAAAACTTTGACGTTTCGCCTTTTTGCCACCGGAAGTTGGCTTACATCCCACATCTAAGCACACACACGAACACCACTCAAAACGCACGCAAAACACACAATTAAGAGCTCATTGATCTGCGCTACCTGGTCTCTTGTTGTTTTATGTTTAATTCGCACAACTGCAATATCTGGAGGCAGATAGTTAGTCGCTTGTTTTTGTGGCCTCTTCACTCGGCACTTGGCACTTGGGGTTTTAGTTCGGTACGGCGCTTCAACGAGTCGCGTGTCCTGGCCTCGATGGATTCAGCACTAGACTGAGCTGCTCTTTCGACCGGGACATGCTTTTAAGCCAGCCTGAGCACTTCGAAATTCGAAGTACATGAAGAACGCCTGCGCGGACTCTCTTTTTATCCACAACCAACGCTCTTTTTCGGGCTTTGCTCTTTGCGTGGCATTGCTGAGTCCTGGCTGCGCTTTGTTATTATTTTGTTTATGTCCCTGCCAGCAGGCCGTCTTCGAATGTTTGTGTGTGTGTGTGTGTTTGTGTCATCACCTGTTAGCATTTGGGAGTCCTTGAAATCCGGCTCAGGCACAAACTTACACAACCTGAGCCACCGAAATCCAACCGCCGCCCGCACATCCTACCCAGTTAGCTGCTGTCGTTGACAGTGTCTTGGCCATTATGTAATAATCACAAGGACACACACGCACACGTGTTAGACTTCAAATTAATTGCTACCCAAAAGTATACGGATATCCTGTGGGGAGGAGTCTGTAGTTGTGCATGGCAGGACAATGTCTGCTGCTGACCACAGGCCAAACACCAAGCACGTTCCCCTTTTTTGCATCAGCCAGGATGCCCACAGCCACATTCTGGCATGAAGGTCAGTCGAGAAGGCAGGTGAGCTGACATGGAGCTGGCCTAGGTGGGGCTCAGGTGTACGTACTCCTGGTCCTTTTCAGGTGGGAGTGACGCGCAAAAGTCATTATGTGTGGCCAGTGGCCACTGTGACCAGTAAAGTGTATGATGCACAGCCAAAGCTAAACATTTTATTATCCATAAATATGTGAACTTTTGAATACCTCTTAATATTATAGATTGATTGATTTGCAATGGGGTTTTAAATATAAAATAAAGCATGACTTTATTTTTGAATTTTATAACAGTATTTTTTATAGAAATCCTCAAATTCAAACCTATTTAGACCCTGCTTCTTATTCTTTCCCAATTCTCTATGTTTATTTTGCCGTAAAACTAGCCACAATTCTTTAAACACTCTTCGGTGTGAGTTCCGGAATGCCATCATGACTTCCAGACTCCCATTCTGTTCGGGGCATATTCCTGACTACCCATGAAGTTACATCAGCAACGCCGTAACGAGGTTCATGTTTAATGGCCGTGCAGTCGCAGCCTTTCGGGGAGAGGTGTTGTTGTTGTTGTTCAGGAGCCGGAGCAGGAACAGGACACGAACTGGGGCTATATCCACAGTCCTGTCCTGGGGGGTGTCGGAGGCCAACAAATGCAGCTACAAAGGCAGCCCAAAAGACATGCACTAATATCATCCTGTCCGTGTTGCATGCAACACCATCACCTCACCATCCATTCCCCTGTAGCTCCACACTCCTGTGTGCCATGTTTTTGGGCTTACAGCTTGAACCTGACACAGAAAATTGTATTTTAATGACGGAGCATAGCGTCACTGCCAACGACAAGGACATCGCAACGCAACGCAACCGGAGGATCCCCCATTCAAGACGTTAATAAAGCGACGCACACGCAGCAAATTCCATGGTGGGGCCCACAAAGGACACTGTGGGGTGCGAAGGTGGTGGCACTTGCACTTCCAAAAATGAAGTTGTTAGTGGCCCGAGAGTCCAGCTCCTAACGGCAGACATTTTTTGGGACAGGTAGCCTTGCAGCAGGTGCAACATACCAGCAGCCTTTTGACCAAATCCCCGGGTCGTGTGGCACGCATGCATATTCCATTCCAATTGCAGTGTTTCACAAGGGATCCTGGAAAGTGTCCACTCGACTAGCTTTGCATTTTATCAGAACTCTCGCACACAGCATGGTATGCTGGTCGTTGTTTTTGTTTTTGTTGTTGTAACATAAGTACACTTGTTTATGCAATGCAGCAGTCATAATTATTGTTAATGGCCATTTGTGTGGTTGCTAGACCCGCCCGAGAGTCCTCATCTATCTCTATAAATGCAACTCGTGCAGAATTGATCGAATCGTTATACATAGTAGGTGCCTGATGGCTGACTTTAAAAATAAAGGGAAAAGCTTTAAATTTTGAATTAAATTCGAGTTTTATTGGGCTTATATTTTATATTGAATTTTTGTGTATGCATAAACCGATTTCTTTCAGTTTGAGTTGATTGTTCTCCTTCATCGTTCGCCACAATCATGTTTTTCCAGTGAAATTCAATCAGCATTACTGGCATTCTGATTATAGATGATATTTAATAAGTATTTTTCTGATTTCAGTCGAGCCCCAGGAGAAGGAGGACGAAACCGTAAACGAACAGGACGAGGACGAGGACGATGACTTGGATAACGAGGAGTTTGGCGAGCAGGGTAAGCAGAGCAGAGCACTCATCGCATAAATCTGTGATAAATATGAAAATAATTTGAGGAAATTTCAACTAATAAATGGCATTTGCCTGTTTCTCCCACCACTCGCACACAGATAATGGACTCACCGAGAAAACGTTCAAATTTGATGATTTCGCTCGCAGGTAAATAGGCCTAGGCCAAGAACCGACCAAGGACCCCACAGAGCATAAAGTTTTCGAATCAAGGCCAAACCGCTTGGACACTTTTCCATTTTTGGGAAACAACAAATGGTCGAGGAGGGGTCGTAGGACGGGGATTTGGGTGATGCTTAAATTTTACTGCCCTTATTTGAAAAGTTATCATGGTCGCTCGCTCGGTTGAACGGCGGTTTCGGGCTTATGGTCGTGTTGAAAATTGTAATTGTGTTTTTAATTGAAAGGCGGTCCAGAGTCAGTGCTCGTGGCTACTAATTAAGGATTAGTGTCAGAAATTACTTGTGCCAAAAGTTTTATGGCCGCGAACTCGAACTCGAAACCGGCGCGCACACAGATGCCGCGGGCAGCTTAGGACGAACAACAGCAACATCAGCCGCACAGCAGCAGCAGCAACATCAGTCGCACAGCGGCAGCAACAGCAACATCAGCGCTCCCCGACCCGCTACAACAATTATAATAAAATGACGTCAAGTTGGTTTGCCGGTTGTATTTTAATTGCGCTGCCATTGTTGTTGCTGTTGTTTCGAATTTTCCTAAAACTTTAGCGCCGAGTGTAGAACATTTGCGGTTGTGGTGCCTCGCCTGTGCTCTCGATGCTGTTTTTCGGGGGTGGCTGCCTGGATAAACTCTTAAATCATAATTAGTTAAATTTAGCATAATTTAATTGGAGTTCTGCTTTATAATACCCCCGTTCCCCCAGGTTGCTGAATCCGAAAATCGTTCGCGCCTGTACATTAGTCCTGACGGACTGGGCAGATATACCCACGCGATCCTTGAAGGCAGCAGTAACTATACTACATCGCATCGCTTACGAATGTAAATGCCCGGGAATGCTTTATCAGGTGAGTGTATGGAGAGGATATTTACCAAGTTAGAGAATATTATTGCAGGAAAAAGGAATTCTGGAGGAAAGTTGGGAAAATGTATTTTTTAGCTTGAGTATTTGTGACTATTATTAGGTTGAGATAAAAAATAAATAGTTGGATAGTCTCTAAGTGTATTTGTTAAAACAAAATTTTAAAAATGACAGTAAATAACACTTAATTTCATTAATTTTAATGCTTTTAAAGCTGACATTTAAACAAAAATAAATATCTTTACATTAAAACTCACCCCTCACCTGTAAAATGCATTGGTTAAACCCCCAACGGGGGCTTTTTAAATATTTTTTAAAAGGACCTGCACATAAATCAAAGTCAAATGCAAAAACAAATGCCACAGCTTAGCTGGCGTTCCTTTTCTGTTATTTTTTATTTTTTTATTTTGTGCCTTGCTCTTTCTTCTACTGTCGCTGCTTTCATTTCATTTTTATGGTAATTTGTACAAATTAAGCGGACCTTTTTTCTATTTGTCCAAAGCCACAAACGATATTTACTGCGGCGCGCCCGCGTACGTATATATTTTTTTAAGCGGGTTCGTTGGGTTTTCGGAGGACTCCCTTCAGGTCCCCGGGTCCTGTCAGCTGGTATTTGAACTTTTTAAGCCTTTCACGCGCTGCCTTGAGCCGCAGCATCGGTTGGGCTGCGACTCAAATATTCAAATGTCTGTGTTTGAGTTTGAGTTTGTTCAGTCCTCTTGGGGAAGAGTCTAACGCGATTGTCTTGGATTTGGCCCTCAAAGGTATTTCCCAGATTTAAATTGAGGCTTTTAACTTAAATTTAAAGTGACATTTGGTTATATTTCTGATAAATAATATTATTTGCTGAAACTATATAGCTTTGCAGCTTATATTTTAAAAAGAATGAAGTCATAACAACTTTACCTTCAAAATCAATACATTTTTTATTTTGTTATTTTGTTTTATATATTTTCTGTATTTATTGATTTGTTTTGTACCTTGTTGTTATTGCTTAAAATGTATAATTCAATGCTTTGAATTTCATAAGCCTCTTTCTGTAGAGCATTAAATAGTGTACCTTTTTCGAGATAGGTTCCACTGCCTTCCGGATTTCTTTTCAACTGCTTATGCTGCTTTTCACGGCTGGCAATTAAACTTTTCTTTTCGGGCAGAGTTCATAAATCACATTCAGCAGCAGGCTGCTGCGCGGCCTTCGCGTTTACCGCTCTACCCTTCTTTTCCATTTTCATCGGCTTTAAGCGATGGTTAAAGCTCTTTTGGTTTTTGGCCAGCCTAGCCAGCAATCGTATGCAGAAAGCACTGCAGAGTCTCTGGCGAATGGCTAATCACTGGAGCAACCAAAAACGGCATCGCATTTTGGGGAAACAAAGCCGATGTCTAGCGTCTCCTGTTGCCCCGCTTCTGGCCAGGCTCTGGCGCGGCAGGCACTGCTCCCTATCAGCGTCATCTAAGCCGGCTCAGTGTCTGCTGTGCACAAGCGACGATTAAAAGGACGACAATGACGATGACGAGACTGAGAAACAGGACACTGATAGAAAAGAATATCTAAAAAAAAAAATAGGAAAAACATTTAAGATATCAAGACTAAAAGCATTAAAGGTGGTAAGGAATAGCAGCACTTCCCTGTAGAATCAGCATTATCTTTAACTTTTTATGGATCTTATATTAATATATTTATTAATTCATTTATTTTTTATTTGCATACAAATTTCTGAATTATTTTTCCTAATGTACTTTAAGAAAATTAATTAATCTCGCTTCTTTTTTTTTTTTTTTGCCAAGATTAGAGAAAATTTTTTTTGTCCAGTGAGCGACTGCAGCTATCCATGTCCATGTGGCCATCAAAAGGAGCAGACTGCTGCCTGCCAGCCTGGCCACAAGCAAAACAAAAGTAGCATCATATGCAAAGTCAAAACCACTAATGGGTCTGCGCAATCATAGGATAAATTAAATTCCAAATACGGTCGACGACAGTCGACAACGATACAGCATGAGACGAGTGTCTCTTACCGCTGGCGAGGGGATTTTTAGGGTTAGACGTGGGCTTGGGTGGCGTTTATAAAGTTTTTGCCAACTGCAAATGATATCTTGCTCGGCAGAGCGACAACCGCAGGCGGCAACCGCAGGCAGGGGGTTGAATGATAGAGGAGGAGAGTAGTCTGCTGTTGTGGCTGTCTTTCCAGAAACTTTTCATTTGAATTTCAAGCACAACCTCACCGACATTTTTCGCCCCTCTCTCCACAGGCCAAGCTGTTCCGCATCTTTCAACAAGTCTTCAGCGTGGAACGTGACGCCCATCAGGAGGAGCTGCGTCGCCTGGCCATCTTTGTAGTGCGCAAATTTGTCGAGGTGGCCCCTGCTAATCCCAAAATCTATGCAGAGTTATTATTTTACAAAGGCATCAGGGAGGCAAATGAGCTGGAGTCGGGCTATTGTGATGCCTATGAAGCGTAAGTATGGGTGTATCTCCCGGCATTGTCTGGGGTTAAGAGGGGCCCATCATCACAATGGGCGCATGATTGACTGAGCCGGGGCTTCATCGTCTGTCGTTTAGTTGGCACATGATAAATGATGGCCAGCGGCCGCCGGAGCAGGGTCTCCAGCCAAGTCATTGTATCTGCACCCCCGGGCGAATAGTCAAAGGGTCAGATACTACGCATGGAGAGAGAGTCTGAATCGTTCGGAATATATCTACATTCGGTTGATTTTACTTGCAGCGGCACCAAAGGAGCCTGGACCGAGGAGCAGGAGTCGGAGCTGCGATTCCTCTTTGAGGAAAACCAACGCAATCCCGAAACGGAAAAGGGTAAGTATTCAGGAAATTCAGGGATGCAAAATGGCTTGTTAACGAATAAGTTAAAATCAGTATTTATATAAACTTGATTTAAATTGTTATAAAATATGTTTATTAATAAAATAACTGTATAAGCTACTTTCCAACATTATTAATATAGAAAAAGTTATTAATTCGTTAATATAAATACTTTTAAAAGGTATTTAAAATATCCTTAGACTTGTTTTACAACCGTTTTGTGTCCCTAGACAAGTTTCAGCTGCTGTTGGAGCAACTCCTCTGGAGTGTGAATTAAAACAGGATTCGCAGTAAATGAATAGAAGCAATCAGAGCTCCGGCACTCGAGTTGCTCCAGCGGCAGCAGGCACAAAATGCCTAGCGCCCAGTAAGGATAAAGTGAAACAACAACCCAATTGTGTCTGTTCTTTCAGATGTGATTGATTGGATTCTGGACAATTTGGCCGACAAGACGCGCAATCGCCGGACAGTACTGAAGAAGCTCAAGGAACTGGGCCTGCTGTTTAAGGCGCCCACCAAACGTTCGACCAAGGCGGCCCAGGGTGGCAAAAACCTCTGGCAGCCGGAAGAGGATGAGGAGCTAAGGAGCTTATACGATCAGCATCGCACCGAGCCGGGTAAGTGGACATCCAGTTTGAGTACCCAGGACGCAGAGAAGAACCAAATTGGTTCGTTTCAATGTTGGGGCAATCGATTTGCCTCTTTTTCAGTTCTTTCATTTAAAGTTAGGGGGATAAACTAGATAAAGGCTTTAAATAAAGCAGAAATAAGTTATAGAAATAAATCCAGATATTGGTATTCTGAAGATAGATAAAGTTATTAAACAAATATTATTATTTTTTGCAGACTGCCTGGACCGCCTCGTCAAGGAATTCGAGGAGCGCCGCTCTAAGCAACAAATCATCAAGCGAATGCTTCAGATTCATCTGATAGCGGACAAATCCGAAATACTGCCCCCCAAAACCGCCAAGGGGCGCGGCAAGGCCAAGGCTAAGGTTTTCGATCCGGAAAAGAGCAACGATGGGTACGACTTTATGGAGGAGCCCATGCCCGAGGAGGATGGATATCGAAAGCCCGCGAAGAAACCCAAAGCCAAAAAGCGTCAGGTGGTGCGCACTCCATTGGATGTGGGCACAGTAAGAGCATTAGTTGCTCAGGTGGATGCGGAAAAATACCAATCTGCTGTCGAATGGCTGCAGGAGTGTCTGCAGGATGCCAGCGAGGATAACGAAGAGCCAGCTGAGGAAGAGGATGGTGTACCACTTCTGCCGTTAATGCAGGACCAGAAGGATGCCATGGAGGATGGGGATTTCCAAAAGGTTCTCGTTTCCCTCGGAATGCAGCCACCGATTGTGGGCGTCGAGAACTACTGGCGCATTCCAACCTATTTAAATCCCGCCGATTTGCAACTCCGTTCCAAAATTCTGGCCGGTGAAGAAGTGGAGATTGAAGCCGAAGAGGAGGATGATCAAGAGAACAACGAAGATGAAGAACAGGAAGATGGCTATGAGGATGAGGATGAGAAGGAAGAAGACTTTCTGGACAAGCGCAGCAGACAGCGGCAGGAGAATATAGCCGCCGAGCAGCAACGAAAGCTGGATAGCCTAATGTTTAACCAAAGTGATGACGAGGCCGAGCAGCGAGGTCCTCCAAAGGGCAAGGGCAAGTCCAAAACAAAAGCCAGCGAAAAGAAGGCCAAGCAAAAGGACAAAGGCAAGGCCAAGGAGTCAAAGGATGAGGTACCAGCGGAGCTGGAGAAACCCAACACGGATGATTTATTTGAGCAATTGAGAACCAAGCGAGCCACTAAAATCAAGCTCGACGATATGGTTCTAAATGAGTCAACTAAGGCCGCTCAAGAGGCGAACGACGATGATGCATTCGACTTTAACTCGGAGGACTATCGTGCTCGCCTGCTCGAACTGGAGGATGAGGACAAGAATGAGAAGCAAGGAGATGATGCCGATGAGGAGAAGGAGAACAATACCAACAAGTCCTTGCAGCGTGCACGTCGCGCTAATGTAATTGACTCGGATAGCGACAATGATGATGATGGCGCCTCGCCCGCTGACAAGACAAACAAACGCCCACGCAGCGACGAGGACGATCAGGAGGATGAGGCTGCCGGTGGAGGTCACAACGATGCGGAGGAGGATAGTGACGATGAGGGAAACTTTCTGGCTCGCAAAAAGCCAGCTAAAGTGAATGGAGAGCCGTCCAAGCGGCGTCGCTTGGCCATCATCGATGACGATGATGATGAGGATGATTTTTAATGCAGTCCGGTTCAGCTTTTGATTTTATGGCTCACCGGAATGGGAGCTCGAATAAATGTAACTTTTAATTTGCATATCGGCCTTTGTTTGTCCTTTTGTCATGTATAACAGGATGGATGCAGACATTTTGTCACAAAAAAAGGGTATAAGGAACTATGGTATAAATAAAAGTCCTTCATAGCTCGATAAATCGGAATAATTTGAATTCATTTGTATGTTCAACCTTGACTGAATAGATCAAGAATCATAAATAATATAGGAAATTTATATTTCCCATTTTTAGGATGAAGGAATTCCACCTTGGTACATTCTTTACTGCCTACTGTGGCTGCCGGAGGCCACCACATGGTGTAGCAAAAGTCAACCAACTCCATTGTAACTGTCTGGCAGCAAACATGGCCTAGACGTTCCATTACCTCTGCACCATTCCCACAGTTGTCCCGATGGCATTTGGTGCTGGTCTATTGTGAACAACGCACACGGCTCCCATTCGAGAGTCTTTTGTGTGCGTCTGCTAATTTGGTGGCTTTTGTTGGCCCGATGCCCCGGCTGGTGGGAGGATTGGCTTCGCATCGTGCAATGCATTTTGTTAATTTCTGGCCAGGGCGAGAGGGTTCAAGTCACACAGATTCAGTTCGAGTTCGAAGGTCCGAAAGAGGCTGCACAGGATTCCATATGCAAATGCCCGATGTGAGCATTGTGCAATGCCAGTTGCAGTTCCCACACAATCCGTATTGTCGGAAGGAGTAATCGCACTTAAATGCATCGCATTGTAGCAGCTTCTGAGGCCGAGCTGAGGACAAAACTGGTTGCTGGACTTATTGTGTTTTTATTGGATTTTTCGGTCTGCTCCTCTAACAAATTTGTGGTGCGTCCACTGTGGCAGCCCGAAGAGGAGGACTTTTATTCTGTGTCTATTTTATTGGAAATTACTCGGCCGCAGATGAGAATGCGGTTTGATTGGGGGAAACCACTTTAAAAGCAAATTCAATTCAATAATCAGAGTCAACTGTCTGTGCAGCTTCCGCAATCGCCTGCAACACGGGGCGTATGCGCGATGTCGCAGTGATCGCATTAATGAAATTAAGTGCATAAATTTAAGACCTGGGAGGGGGCTTGTGAAAAAATCCAAGTCTGTGCATAAATCAGTTTTCCGTCCCGGCAGACGACTAACGTCTACACGGGCTTAGGCACTTCATTTATTTTGCAGCAGAATTAAAAGGACTCGACACACGTGTGTGGCACCTGCCAAAGCAGAAGACCTCTGGCTCCCCCCTTTTTCTCCTCCTCCGGTGACATGTCACATTATTAATTTCAAGATGGCGCGCACTCAATTTAAAAGGCAGCAGCGAACGAGCCGGTGATGAGCAGCTCATAATTTATTTCATTAATTTAATCAACCTTCTTGGCACATGTCAACTGCATGAGCCCTCAAAAGAATGCCACACCTTTCTCTGGGCCCTGCTGTATGTAGGGGTAGTCACACCTCTGGGTGGTGGCTTTGCACAGTTGAAGTCAAGAAAATAGGGTTGAATTTACAAAGAGAATATTCAAAAGAAATATTTATCAAGGAAGATATGGTTTCCTTTACTTGCAGCAATTAGTTTATTACTGAAGTATAATTAATAGTATTTATTAATCTACAGCAAGGAAAAACCTTTAAGGAACCCCTTAGGTTTTCCCCAGCTTGATTAAATAATAATATATTGTTACTATTAATTTATCACAAACTGTAAGTGGGTGTAAGTATGTCAAAGACGGCTGGTAATAGCAATAACAACAGCAAGCATAATGTTTAAAATCACTTAATACATCGTAAATTATGATAAAGCGAGTCCTGGGACTTGAATTTCCCTTTTTTCGTAACGAAAAAGCCGGCAGGAGAGGTTCATTAAGCCCGCGTTCGCCGTGGAATGTGTGTTGCGTGAGCACAATAAACTGTAACGCCTTTCATTAGGGGAAAAACAGAAAACAGAAAGAGTTATTGCCCGGGCTTTTCACACGCTCATTTCCATCATTAGAACAAAGGCCGTGCAGATAGCGATGCCAACAGCCAACAGCCAGCGGATTAACCTAATCTCGGGACTATAAAGGCGACTTTATTGTGACACAGACGCGAGCTCGGAAAAACTTGCGACTTTTCATCATAACGGGAATGAGTATGTCGCTGACAAGGACGTGGCATATGCAGATGATGGCGTTGTTTGATGAGTTCGCTTTGCCTTTATCCAGCTTTTCTCCGCTTTTCTCTCATTAAACATGCTTATGCGAGGGTATTGTTAGTTGAGGAAAATGCTTGTAACGCAAGTAGATAAAATGTTACAGAAATGGAAATTTTATAAAGAAATATATACATTTTTCTGGAATTTTCATTTTATTTCTTTAAAATAATAACAAAATTAACAAAGCTCTTTTGTAAAATAAATTCTTTTGCCTATTTTAAGGGAAAATATAATGAATAAGAGTATTCCCAGATTCGATCTGAATTTTACCAAATCCTTCTTTGCTCCTCGCTTTCGTGAGGGCGTTATTCTCGGCGAGCGTGTGCCTTACGCTTCTGGCACATGTTTTTCTAACAATCACACAATGTTTATACAACACAAACTTTTTATATGCCGCTCATCTCGGCTCGAATTGAAGCAGATTTGGGCAAAGACAAAAAGCGCCTTTGACGTGTGATAAACACACTGCCAGATACGCAGGCTTCACAGGACTCGCAGGACGTTGAGCGAAGAAAGCACTTTGGCAAAAACTTCACCGACTGCCTGTGGAGAGGATTTCCCGGTCTTCGGTGCCAGCCCGATGACAAACACAGTTCACTGTCCCGCCTTGGCTTTTTCGAAATCATAACAAAGACTCAGGGCTGGCGGGGCAGGCAGAAAAAGTTTGCTTTCAAAACGCTGAAGCCGAAATACACTTGCCGAAGCACTTGGTCGAGTGTTTACTATGTGGATGAAGTGCTTTGATTAGCGGCTCTCAACCGAAGAGTTTTCTGAAGAACTGAGATTCTTAGCTTCAGAAATTAAACAACTCGGACAACTTAAGATTGGGTTACAATTGCTATAACAACGTTTGGAATTTAAATTGCTATTTGGGTAGTAAAAAAAATAAATAAATATTCAAGAAAAGTTAATGTAAATTTCCAGTTAATTCCTAAGTCTAAAAATATTTTATTATTTAAATTACAACCTTTTTCTTCTAAGTACCAAACTCACAGCTCCTTTACAAGTCAATCCTTTGTTTTCTGTAAGCAAAAACCTGGCCTAAATCTGCTCACATGCACCGTCTTTTCCTTTGGTTCCTTTTGCAGGACACGTAAGGGCGTGACTCGGAAGTGTCAGTAAATAATTGTAAAAAGCGTATGTCATGCACTCTTTAGCCCGGCCAACTTCTGGCCCAATGACAGTCCGGAGTGGCCTTTGTTAACCCCAATGGATCGAAGCCACCCAAACCTCCACCCCAAACTCGCCACCCTGCTCGCAGCGGCTTACGCGCAAACTTTGTGGACACTTTTCTTTTACGCCTGATGAGGGTTTGGGGTTTGGGGTTCGGGGTTCGGAGTTCGGACCCCGTAAGCCGACTAATTGTTATTGTAGTTTATGTTTGGCCCAGTACAAGGGGCTTTTAGTGGGCCTCGTGATCCCATATTCGGGTCTTATCGTTTCAAATGCTCGCATGGAGCTTAACATTGTGCTGGGTCCTGGCTAGTGGAAAGCTTATAATTAGCCTAATGGCTGCCAACTTGGCAGCCGTTTTTTGGCCCCGCTTTTGGGAAGAGTCACTAGGCCTGCCTCCATAAGCAGACATATGATTTAGATCCGAGTTTGAGTTGGAGCTGGTTGTGAAGCGGACTCCCCAGCATCCTTTGATTTTCCGCCAAATATTTTACACTTAACGAGTCATAAATAAATGCGTCTCTTCGATGTCTGCGCCTCCTGCCTCGGCTTTTGCCAATTAAAACATGAATTATAAGCCCGAACAAATCGCTAAGAAGTCGGCCGGGAGTCCGGGCATAAATTCTCGCTTGCCAAAAAGTTGGCTTTTGTCGGGATTTATTGTAGGCGAAATGTGGTTGGGCGGCGAGAGTGCCAATGCCTTTGTGGGGAATGCTTTGGGTTTTTCCCGCTGGGGAGAACTTTGGTCCTAGTGCGGATTTACAGGGTTGGGATGTTGGGGATTGGAGGAGAAAGTTAGCATCTTCAAATGAATTCAATTCCTGTGGCTGCAAAAATATGTATTTTCAAAGTTTTCTTTAATTTGACCAATGAGTTTTTAATATATAAATGATGTGATAATAACAATTTCTTTCTTCCCTTTTATATTATGCAGTTTCTTCTTAAATTTCTAGTCCTGTGTCTTCAAGGTACTATAACTTTGATACGTTCAAATTAAAACCTTTATAAAACCTGAGTTTTGAATACTTGCTATTGGAGATCCATTAAAACATGCTGCTTGGTGGATGGACACATGAAATCCGAGACTTTTCGCGGGGTGGGTATATTACCGGTGCATTGTGGAATGCATTTCATGTGCAATAAATACATACAAGCTGAAAATTGCCACACCATGATGCATGGTGCGAGCCAACAGTGGATGACTGCGTGGGGAGAGGCTGTTGACACGCCCCTTCTCCAGCGTCCAAATTTATCCCCCTCCCACACACACACACACCTTTAGCGATATGTGCACGGGCAATTTTCCCAACCATTTTCCTTTTTTCCTCTTTGTAATGCCGCGTGCAACCAAAACAAGAAAAAAGGATATTATGCAAAATTCAAGCCTCAGTGATTTTTATTTATGAGCGCCATTGGACAGAGGCTGGAAATGGGCAAATTGAGAATGGGAACCAGAGTGCAGCCAGGGGGGAGGGTGGAAAATCGCCGACTGAGAGTCATCGCATTAACAGATTCCCGGCAATAAACCAAAATTATGGCGGCGGCGGGTGGCACTCGCTTTTTATTTGCAGTGGCGTCGCAACCTTGTTGATTAAATTGATGGCAATTGCAATTGCAGATAGGAATCGGTATTATCCAGGGTGTTCCTGGAAACTGTTGAAGATTTAGTTATGAGCTTTGATATTTTTTAAAACTGATTTAAAACGAATAAATTTAATAATTGACAAGAGAATTTAAAATGATTTCATAAGAGTTTCTCTTTAGTTTTCAAGAGACTTGTCTACTGTTTTTATATACTTTAATCTTTTATTACCATTTTAAAATCCCTACATATACCTCGATATCTCATCTCGCATAGTTTTTGGGAACATAAAGCCTCCTCTTCGGTCTGCTCTTCTTATTTGCCCAGACAAGATGGCGTCGCAGGTGTCGGCTCGCCGATTGTCAGTTGGCATTTAAATGTCGAAAACAATTTTTGGCCAGGCATTTTTCAGACAAGTACCTTGTGTACTATATAAATCAGATTCTCGGCGGGCACGGACACTGGCAGTCACAGTCGCTGATAAATTATCTAGCACCTGCTTGGCATGCAAATCGGCGGTGGCTAAACATTAAGCACTAAACAAATGTGGAATTCGGCAGAGTCGCTTTGCCTTTATTCACCTCTGCGGCGGCGGCAACGCGTCGCGAAGAAATATGTTTGCCATTTTGTTTGCCATTTTTAATGTGTTGTTTCCTCGGATTTTTTATACGTATTTCTGTGTTTCTCTGTTTTTGTGTGATTTTCCTTTTTGGAGTCTCTGCAGCCTGAGCCAGCTACGTGGCAGTTCCCACTGCTGCTGCGGGCGGAGTGCGTGAGTTTACGGTTTATAGGAGCCGGAATACGTGGCCCGTACCTCGGATTACCTTTATAATCTGCCGCAACTTTGGTGTCGCCCGCTGCGCTGTGGTAAATTTGCAAAGTGCGTGAGCAGACTAACTGGATGCGATCTGCGATAGGCCGGTTTCAATCTCCCATTGCTCCGGTTTCGACATTTAATGTTTGCCAATAAATTCCGGTGGCTGGCATTAAACACAATTGCAGATGGTTTTAATGAAGCTCCGGTGAGGAATCGATGATTTCAGCACCACAATTCACTTTTTTTATGGGAATTTCAGATGAGAAATTGAATATCAACAAGTTAATGAAAGCGAAAATAATAAACTTTTAATAAATTAATATGGTAATCCTTTAAAGAATTCTCTTGATTAATTTTAGTTTAATACAGACTGAACATTCCTGCCAATCAATAACCAAATAAAATGTTTATTTCCTCAAAAGACAAGGCCGGATTCCAAAGCCCAACGGAGTGTGTGGAATTATTAATATGTGAATAACAATCGCCTGCCACAGGGCATTGCATAGCAGCAGAAAGGTTAAGCTAATCAACTGCTCAACATTTAACGAGGGTTGTTGCCCAGAAAATCCTCTCGAGCTCAGAATGCGGGAGGCTAGCGACTGAACGGCTGCCTGATAACAAGATTAAAAACCTTTCAGCGTCGGAAATTGAATTCAAATTCGACACACAAAAGTATGCACAGAATTGAGGGCTTTTTCAATACTTTTTTTCGTCCTTCTGCCTGCCGCCTGCCCCCCGGCCCAACTCAGCCTCTGTCTCGTCTTGGCAGCAAAATGACAAATCGAGGCTGGCAGGCAGGCAGACTGCAGCGGCGGCAGGGAAGCATGTGAAGAAAAGAATGAGTAAATGCCACTTGGAAGTCAAGCAGCGAGCACTAACAGTCAGCCGGAGATAGGGACGTGCCCACTAGCCCGCCAGTCCTCCTCCGAGCTACCAGTTCCAAGCCTCAGGACTAGCAGACAAAGTTGGGCCGGGCACACAGGGCGGACAGAGCTCAGTGAAAGGCTTACAGCAACTTCGCTTATAACTCATACGCCTAGTGAGCCGGGATCCCTTTCTGGGTTGTCCAGTGATGCCAATGGCCGCTTGGGAAAGAGGAGAGACCTTAAATAAATCTTCATGGAATAATATATATTTAATCAAATGATTATAAAAAGGGATAAAAGGGGATAAAAACGTCTTTATAATTAATTTAACTATGCTGCTAGACACTTCTATAACTAATAAAATTTTTATTTCTTACTTTTCCATTTTTCGAATGATTTAAGAAACAATTAAGATTGCATATTTTTGCATCCATTAAAAATTCTTAATATTTGTTTCTTAATTTTTCTGTATTTTTCGGAACTATATTTGAAATGTTTTTTTATAAAGTAAATAATAAATCGCAAAAGGACATTCCTTCCCAGAACCATCTAAATCGGCATTACTATGCCTTGTAGCCGGCTCAGCATAGTCGAATTTCAAGTTTTAAGTATTATTACATTCCTTTACCCTTTTCAAACGAATTTGTCTGCGTATTTTTTGTACTCCTCCGCCTGCCCTCCACTCGAGCTGCTGGCTGGCAGGATTTTTTTGTACTCGGAAACCCCCCAACTTATTATTATTGACTTTTGGCGTTGGCATCGGCATCGGCATTGGCGTCGGCGTCGATGTTGGGTTTGACTTTGGCTTTTTCAAGTGCACGTGTCTGGCGGTCTGTGGCGGGGTTCTCCTCAAACGGGCCGAAGGCAAAGTTCCAATATAAACGAGATGTGTGATGGAGCTATTGAACCAACATCTTTCACTGCATTGCGCTTTATGAAAGAAATCCCAGAGTCTCTGCCTTTCAGACCTTCTGCCACTTTATTTAGATTTTTAGGGGCAAGTAGCATGTTGTTCACGCCGTTCTCCCCTCACATTTACTATTCATATTTGCACATTAGATTATTGCATGCCTAAGCACATCCTATGGCCCGATGCTGAGATGGAATCGGGACCAGAACGAGGGAGAACCAGAAGCTAGCAGAGACGGCAGCTAAGGTTTGTGTGCACTTTGGCTTAAGTTTGCTACTCGAAACTTGCACAAATGTTTGCCATTTGTTGTTGCGCTCGATAATAACGGGAAATATCGAATAAATATTACTTCCCATCTCGACTGCATATCCTTCATGTCCTGCATTCCATATTTGAGTACATTCTTTGTCAGCTTAGTCTCTTTGGCCTGCCTCTCAAGTGTTTGCTTAGTCCCTTTGACTGCCCAAATATTTTTGTCATCGCTTCAATTGAGAGTCAAGTGTTTATCGCTCCCGAAAATAAGTTTGTGTTTACATATTTCGCCTCTAATCTGTCCGCATACCCGCACTTCGAGGGGAGGGAGGATAATGACCCTCCCCGCCGGCACTCGGCTGCTGTTTCGTGCTGATTTGGCCATAAAGCTCAGATGGTCGGTGAAACACATTGGGCTTATGGCGGGATTAAAGCCTTTTGTTGCATATGCTTTGCATTATAAATATTATTTTCAAAATACCCCAAATTATTTACCCGGTCACACGCATATTATTCTGTTTGCATAAAACCAAAACAAGGCATAAGCAATAACAATGTAAAAATTATGAAATTAAATTAATGAATTTATTGGTTTACTTAAGCTTTAAAGATTATTATTAATATATTACTTATTCATAAAGTGAAATATTTGTACAATTTAATAGCTGAGTTTTAAATTTAGACTTGGATATATTCGTCCTTTTATAAAGCTTTAATTAAATATTTTTGAACTTACAGAGGGTGCTACTTGGCTTATAAAAGCAGTAGTAATTACGCTTTCATAGAACTAAATATGTAAATAAAAAAGTTCTCATGCCCAAGTTAAACTCATAAAATAATATAGTAATTAGAAGTGAGAGTTTCTTTTATATGAAAGCACGTAAAGCATAACGAATTTTACTACACAATTATTTTGTTATGTTTTCTTTCAAGCAAATTGCAATTTGACAAAAGTTTGTGATAATCCAGGAGAGGGAAAAGATAATTTTCGTTGCAAAATTGCCGCATCAAGAATTTACAAGCCCAAGAAGTTGAAGATGAGCAGCATGCAGAAAGGCCAAAAGTATAATAAACAAGCAACTGTTGTAAAATTTTTGTCATACGAATGCATAAATATTTCAGCCGAACAAAAGGACTAAGGAATACGTAAGGCAGGATGACACAGGCAGAGGGGTTGGGTGGCTGAGTGGGTGGCTGGTTCGTTGCCACCTACAGGACATTCTAAAATTTCAACGGCTTTGTGCTTTAGTTTATGAAAAAACATTTTGTGGCCACACACACACGCAGAGATGTAATGGCTTTGGGTGAGTGCCATATAATATTTCAAGTACAAGTGTGCGGCGGGGCTGCCTGTATTGTTGTTGATGTGATAAACGCGTCTGGAATTATAATTAAAGCAAATCTATGAATGCTCGCTGGTGTGTGTGTGTGGTTGCGTGTGTGCTCGTGTGTGTGTGCAGGACTTTTTCGCATTTTACGTGCCTTCATTAAAAATGAAAACATTCCGTCGTCGGCTCTTCTGCTTCTGCTTCAGCTTCAGCATTGTCCCATTCTTTGATTCTTATTCCTTCCCTGAAAATGTTGCTAAATTCTAAGTAGACTATAAATGTTTGTACATGTGTAGGTGCGTCTGCACGTGTGTGGGTGTGGGTCGTATCTGTGTGAGCCGACTTCCTTGTGCGACATGTTTCTCTTTCTTTTCTTGACATTTTGTATGTGTGCACAAGGAGAAAATGATTATAATTAAATATAGGTTATTAGGAGTTGCAAAAAATTAATACATTTTAAGCTGCTTATTGTTAAAAATATAAAGTATATGTATATAGAGTTGTATTACTCATATCCAAAGTTGTTGCAAGGAGTCTATTAAGAGACTACCAAGTCTGAGAAGTCTTTTGACTAATCTTAAAGCTTAATTTCAATGTTTTAACAACTTATAAAAATAAATCTGTTAAATTTCCAATATATTTAATAACTATTTTTTATTTAGGATTTTACATGGTATTTACAGTATTTCTTCACGTGTAACTCCTCTGTGCGAAGGATACAAAAAGTTGCCATTGCCATTGCCGCTGCCGTTGTAATCTTGGTAATAACCACAAAAATTATTATTGTTGTTGGTCTTGCTGCTGCTGCTGTTGTTGTTGCTGCTGCTGTGGCAGCTACTGTGGTTGCTGTTATTGTTGTTGTAAGTGCCAATATTGTCATTAGAGTGGCTTGTTACGCAAAAAGCAGCAACAACAGCCAACCCCGCTCCACACCAAGGGCAACATCTTGCGGCATTTTTCGCATTTGCGTCTTTTATTTTTGTATTTCGGTGAGTATGCGACACGTTGACTTGCCCCCCAGCTTCATCCCCGGTCTGTCCCGGTACACGCCTCCTTGGTAGCATCATTATTTTCGTCTTTCCTTTGTTCATTAAACGAACATGAAACGTTAATTTAATAAAGTCAAGCCGAGAAGCCAGCTCCGCCAGAGGGTTGTGGCATTTCTAATTGAGCAACCAGCGACAGTTAAGGGAAAGGGGGAATCAAAACAAAAAGAGCATTAAATTGTAAGTTTATGTCTGGTGGAATTTTTCAAGATGCTGATATAATTTTGGATAGCCAACACATAGTTGAAAAGCTACAATCAAGTATAAGGGCTAACCTTTACCTTTCTTTTACTATAATTTCAAATGACCGAGTTAATAACTTTCCAATAACATCGAAATACACACAGGAAGAGGCTTAAATTAAAAATTCTGTCCACCCTCAGGAGGTATAAAAGCTACTTACTTCTCGATAAAACGCATAAAATAATAATTCCAACTTAAAAAGCTGGGCTTAAAGTTGAAACCCCGAGCACACTTCACAGGTTGCATGTTAGTTTGGCTAAGTTCGCATCATCGACCGCAGCAGTGGGACTCCCCTAGTGGTTGTTTCGCTTCCAACCGGAGTCTGAACTCTGGTGGAAACTTTTTGGCCGCAAAGAGCAGCAACAGTGTTGTCAGGGGGGGAGGGGGGAAGGTGGAGCAACAACTGGTCCTCGACATCGACATCGGCATTGGCTTCGGCCTCGGATTCCCCACTCGGCTGATGTCGCTTTTATTAGCATAAATATTTGTCAAATACAACAACGAAGGAGAATACTCGTAACATTCATGGGAAAAGTTTCAAGCGTTTTCATTGGAAATGACTTAACAAAGGTATGTCAGCGTAATACCTGGAGCTATAATTGAGCATGTATATTCATCATGAGCGCAGGATTCATCCCCTATTTTGTTTCACTAAAGCGACCTGTTCCCGGCTTTTCTCGAAACTTGTTCGTGCGTTCCCTGACTTTTGTTGGGGGTTAAATTGAAGAAATGTGTTCTAATTAGCCACACACGAGCCTCTGTGTTCCTCATTCCCTGCCTTTTCCCAACCTGTTTTCGTTTGGGAAACTTTAGCGTTCCTGAAAATTGTTGGGAAACTCGCATTAGCCCGTTAAAGGGGAGCAGGGCAGGCGAAACTTATTGTTTTCGGTCGAAAGATACAAGGCAAAGGGCTTCCCTTCTGCAGCTCCAACCCCTGGATGGGGGGATACTTTTAAAAAGCGGGCAGTCCAACAAGAAATACCAATTATGAGTGGCGACTAAGCAGGCTTATCCTTGATTCAAGGATGCAAAATGATAAACAAAAGGGTTTAGTGTCTTAATTGGACTTTAATTTACAATTCTCCAACTATAGTAATTTTCCATATTTTAAAGGCATCCCTCTTGCAAATTTAAAAATTGCTCATCCTTTGTTTATGCAGATGTTAAGGATTCTTTTTAGAGTCCCTGGTTTGCGATAAGGCCACTTGTTGGGCATTGGTACGGTTAGACTTTTGGGCCAGCAGCAGCAGCAGGTAAAAAGGCGTCGAAGCATCAACATCATCCCCCAAGTGAACCATTCCCATCCACCGGCAGCTCCATTCATGCTGACGCTTAATACTTGATGCTCAACGCCGGAGAAGCAACAAAATTGAGCACGAAAATGGTAGTAGTTAAATTCGCGATGGACTATTTGGCTTGTCTATTGATGGCCGCGCATTAAAAAACAATTTTTGTGCACAGCGGACCGCGCATCGGGATAACCCCACTCCACTCACCTCTCTTCGGCAGCGGGCAACAATGAAGCCTTAAGTGGACTTTTATTGACTTTAAGTCAGAACGAATTTCGGGAATTTATCGAACACAGTCCGCCGGGCCTTCATTATGCCTCGAGGGTTGGGGATACTGAGGAGAAGCTGGGGAACTGGAACTCTGGGACTGTTACTGGTGATGAGGACGAGGGACGTGAGCCATCGCAGCTGGACTGTCATTTGCCTAGCTCATCAATTTCGCATTCGATAAGTGTCGTTGTCCTTGCTGTCAGCGCTTGTTGATACTTTACCATTCCGCTTCCGTTTCCATTTCGGTTCGTCGTTTATACACTTCGTGGCTTCAGTAAAAATCCATTTATATATATTTTTTTTGTAAATTCCTGAAGGATATACTGAGCAAAGCGTCATTAAAGCCTGATACTTTCATTTTGTATGTTCATTTAAAACTTTGGTTATATTTTCAAGACTCTGTCATATATCCTTAAAAGGACAATGTAGTGCCTTGGATAATACTTCCCAAAGAAAAATCTAATAAATATTTTCTGTGCAACTCTATTCAAAATTATCTTTAAAAGGCAGTCAAATGTTTGTAGAACTTAAAGTAATGGCTCTCAAAAGTGTGTAAGCCATGTTGCAGGTTTATTAAAGCAATATTGCAGCTTGTTTCCCTTTTATTGCACCAAGTGCCTGTGCTTGCGTGGCAAAATGCTTTTATATATATTTATTCGTTTGGCTTGGAAGGCTGCAACTATGAAATATTGCAGCAACTGCGAAAGGACTTGTTCGGAATGCCTGACAACATTTTAATAATGTTGCGAGAACAGTCGCCGGAGGAAACCGGCGACAGCAGAATGCCATCTTATGTGTTGGCTTTTTGCTGCCTCACGACGTCTATTCGCTGCGGACTGTGTGCCAAGCCCAATGCCTCGGGCGAAATTGGCAAACGCTTGAATACGGATTTGCAAGCTGTAAAATAACATTTGCCAAAAGGGAAATCTGCATGCACACAGGTTAAAATTGCAGGATTATTTCAGCTCTGATTCAGTTGAATTCTTTAAGAGCTTCTTTCCATATTCACTGGCGGTTGGAAACCCACATTGTTTGTCTGAGAATGTTGGCTTAACTCTTGGCCTTTCGAATGCATAGTGCCCATTCAAATGTGTTTTTCAAAACCGTGCAAACAAACAGGTCCTTTTCACTATCTGTTTTCTCTTTTTTTCTAACCAAAGTTCAAGGTAAGCCATAGCTGGGGGAAATGCCAAGGTTGCCGGTGAGCGAGCAGGTATGGGTACACTAGAAATGGAGAAATTATATTTAGACAGTTGAAAATGAAATGTTTTTAATATAAAATAAATATTAAATTGAAAATTTTAATATAATGATGCACATCAAATTGTTTATTTTTCATTGTTTATTATTCATTATTTATTATTTCATTGCGAACTTATCAATCTCTTGCACTTATTATTCCTATATGTCTTCATGATTTTCTTATCCCTAAGTGCTTGGAATGCATTTAACCATTTATGGTTGGTCTGGCGCCGCAAGTGAACCAAAATTGCTGGGCAGGCGATCAATTTAATGGAACATAAAGACCCACGCATTGTGTGGGCCAGGCCAGTGTATGTGCGTCATGGTGGCTAATAATCAAAATGGACGCTGAAGCGGTTATAAATGCTGGCGTCACCAAACTTTGCCAATGGACATAATGCGTCCAAGCCTTCCAACTAGCGATGCAGACGTTCGGGCCAAAAAAGAAGAAAAGGCCATCGAATAAGGAACCAACAAGGCGAAGGAAAGTTGTGCAAAGTCCATTAAATACATAAACCTGCCACGAAATGTTCATGGAAAGCGCATAAAGAAAGTTTCTAGCCAGCCAGCCAGCCAACAGGGTAAGTGGCGGGGCTATTTATGCTCCATACGCCATGTGTGACGCAGTTGCAAAGTCCGGCGTTGGGCCGTAATAACTTGATTTGCGCCCATTGTGGCGACACAGATGCAGCGGGAAAATGGGAGCGGGGAAGCCACGCCCCTTCCGGTCGAGTCTGGACAATGAAGACGCCGCCTTCGACTGCCCCGTCAGCGTTTGGCTTATTTATGACTTCCTTTGCATCGGCAATGTAAAAAGCATTTCGGTTATTATGCACATTTCTGTCAATGTTGCAGAAATTGGTGCTCGTAAAAAGCATGTAACAGCTGCAGGGACACGCCTTCCAGACACAGACTAAGGGTGAGTCTCGGATAGCATTAGCAATTTCCTAAGCTAAATTTAAGTTATAGAGTTCAAGAAATAAAAGGATGATTCTTATATATATAAAATAAGGAATATTTGTATTGTTAATTTACAAAAAGATTAAAGAGATTATAAATAAGGACTTACATTTCTCCAGCTGAGAACTCAATAAAACCCTAAAATAAATTAACAAACTGTCCAAATTGATAACGATAAAAATGTCAGGGCTGGCCATTAGGAGGCCATTAAAAGACCATTCGCCTGGGCCAGTGAAAATCGAATAAACAACTCAGCTGGTCGTGGAGTCAATTGTCTAGCAACTCAACTGTCTTAAATTGTGGGAGGATATAAAAGAAAGCCGGAAATGCTTTCCAAAGAGGAAGAGGAAGCCGGGAGAAGGACACATGTGTGCGCTGGCTGGCAATCCTTTTGAGTGATTTCTGCGAATTAATATGAAACTTTTCGCAAGTCCTGTCGGCAATCTTGTGTGCGAGCAAAGCTTTTTATCTGTCCAAGGAGAAGCCAAGGCGGGCAATAAAATCTCGCCGATTCGCATGCCTTTTTTCCCCGGATGCCCCCATTGACTTCCTAGCTAATTGCCGGCAATGTTGGGTATTAACCACCAAGAATGGCTATTATTTATTTTAGCACCACTAAAATATTTATGCCGAGGACTCGTTTTTCCGTTACTAAGTTACATTCCTTTTTTTGTGTCGAGCTATGACTGGGGTCGTAAATTTCCATCGCAAAGTAAAGCAATTAAAATTTGCATAAAATTCAAATATATTTGCCGGCGTGTCTAAAAACTAAACATCAACAGGGCACGAGAAAAGAGCACTTGAAACTACACACCCAAGCAGGCAGGAGTGTAGAACATGACAGTCCAAAGGGATGAGATACAGATATGCTAGATGCTATAAGCTGGGGAGTGGCCTGAATCTGGGAACGAAATGAAAAATTACACATACGCCATGTAGCACTTGGCGCATAAACTTTGAAGTGCACTCGTTCACGAAAATGGCAAACTTTCCTGACGCACATGCCAAATAATTACAGAGAATCCAGCCTGGTCTGTGCGTAGAAAATACGTAAATAAAATTCAATATACTCGTAAACCGAATTCCATGAAATACGACTTCGCCACGGATGCCCTTCGATGTGGAATTTATGGCCTTATACGATGGACCATCTGAAATGTCTTGTTATAAAATGCTTTATGAAATAATTGCATATGTCTGTGCCATTTATAGACTGCCATCTAAGAGGATCAAGAAGCACAAGAGGAATTTTAATTGGACTGACATTTTCCATTCATCACACTGCGTCTAGTAAGCTGTCGGAACTCTCGCATATTTTTAAGATACTCTACGAGAAATGCTTGTAAGGGCAACCCAAAAAAAAAATCGACATATGCAAATTTAATGAAGAATCTTGCATTTATACACATTTGGACTGTGGCCGTATCTCTTGCTATGCCAATACTTTCCGGTCCTATTTGTTTAGGTTCTCGCCTGCCTGTGTGTGTTTTTTGGGAGATGGACACTTTTGCGGCCTTATCCCTTTTCACATCGTTTGGGACTTAATCTTCTGTGATTTATTCATAGACTCCGTTTTTGCGCCATTAGTTTTGCGTATATTTGCATAGCTCCGCTGAGGCCACGCCCCCAGCCTGCGGTTGGCAATTTGTGCGCTTACACTGCAATTAATATTCATAATTACGAGCTGGGACTGGTGGCGACTGGTGACGCATCGTGTCCTTAAACGCCGCCATCATTCACACTCTCGCGCATACGAGAAGTCGTCCTGCATGACTGCAGGCAAGCAAGTTGCTGCTCCTTAAACGCAATGCACTTCATATTCATAATGGCAATTTTTCTACGCTTGCGATCTTGGCCAGCATTATGCACAACAATAAATTTATTCAACACATGCCAAGTCAGCCAGGAGGAGAGGACCGCACTCCGAGTGTTTTACAAAATTGTCTGTGGCTGGGCGAGTGTGTGTGAGTGTGTATGAGTGTGTGGCGGGTGTCCTGATGATTTATGTCGAGGCCTTAAATTACATACGCCAAGAACTTGCTGATATTGCAGTTGTTGATGGCGGTCCATGTAAATAATAGTGAGTATCTCGGCTGCCACTTGATATATTTAAATGCCAGCAGCTGAAGCCAAAGCCCACCATTGCCTGAATGAGAATTTATGCGGCTAAAACACATTTTAGTTATCGCTGCCAGAGCCCACTGGGCCATAAACATCGACTGCCACGCCCCCCACTGCCCTTAACTTAACGGTCGCATGTGTGTCTGTGTGTGCTCGCGTCGATTTAATGTCAATAAATAGTCGTGGCGGCTATATTATGCCGCCTATTGATAATTCAACTAATTAGCATTCGAGTTAATTATTTCGAATTCAGATGTTGGGCACGCGTCGGCCATTTTTGCTATTGTTATGTCAGCCGCTCGCCCGTTTATGTGTGCGTGCCCAAGCGGAAATGGCGTCATTGGCCAAAGTGTTGATAAATTTAAATGGAGGCTCCGCAGGTTAGTGAACTCACACATCCGGTATCTGGAATGTGGGGAGGAAGGGATTTAATATTTCAGGAATTCTTGACTTGGGTCGTCACCAAATAAGAATATGAACATGTCCTCCGTATGTGCGGAATTTTTCGGACACGAAATTTTGTGGGATCAAAAATATAAAATAAATGAATAAATGCATATATGCCGCCTGTTGCGGTATTTGGATAATGCCCCAAACGAAAATCGCCACGGAGAGTGACGGGATATATTAAAAAAATTCCACAAAATCAACATAATAATGCAGCGGATTATTCAAAATATTTCAATATTTGTGGAAAAGGCAAAAACGTGCCTGACAGACTGTTTCACGACCGAAATCTAAACCGAACCTTTCTAGTGGGAAAAATAATTAATATTATGAATTTGAAGTCGACAAACCTAGTTCGTATCAATATTTAACTCAGAAATACTTATACCAATACTGCTTTGTCTATTTAAAACAAAAAACACACGAAGCGAGCACTTTTTTAAAAACACAAACATGACGGACTTTAGCGTTGCCAATTTCAAGGACTACGAGGAGTATGTCCGTTCCTTCACCGTTATCGAGGACTACCGGTACCTACCCTGTCACAAGATAGTAAAAACACTCGCGAAGCTCGGGTATCGTGAGCATCGCTCCTTCTATGAGGAGGATGAGTTCTATAGTGCGAAGAAGCAAGTGGAACAGCTGCTGAATCCCACAGTTTCAGCCATTGTAGACTACAGTCAGTATTTTAAAGGAACCGATCCGGCTCTTCGGGCCTTGGCCCAGAGAGAACGTCTGAATACCCAGCAGGAGATATCCGTGAGTGTGCAATATAATTAGAAAACTTGATTATATCTAGCAGAAACCTCTGCCCCTTTACAGACAATTATATTTCTAGAGATTAGTGGTAAAAGTGGTTTCGCCAAGTCGGGCTACATAGACTTCGAGGCCAGTCTGCATAACTATCGCTTCAAAGGACCCAATGCGGTCGACTGGAAGGCAGTGTTCGAGGAGCGAAAATTGCTGCGACCCCAACAAACCGATTTAGTCTACTACGACTGGCGAACCAGGAAGATCTTTACGAATAACAATGACAACTATACGGTGGTGGCACATGCGGAATACGGTGTCATGTTCATCCACAAAGGTGATCATAAGAACATACCGATGACCACCAAAAAGAGTCCCTTTAACGCCAATGTACAACGCTCCCAGATCAAGTCTGATTTGTACGGATTTATGATATTGTACGATCACCATGTACGAAAGAAGACATAACTGCCTTCAAGACTTTTGTTAATTATATTTGCAGGCATTGAATATAGCTTTAAAAAGCTGAAACTATTATGTATTTTTTATACCCTTGCAGTTAATTACACCAGTGCGTATACGTAATTTTTTTGGGCCTCAGCTATGCCTGATTTAATTAATTTACTTATTTCCTTTTCTATGGAATCAATAGTATATTTTGAATACATGAGTTCTTAAGCCTTTATATATTTTAGCTTATCCTTATATATTTTATATTTGAATATATTTATATGTATAAAGTACTTATTATATACATATGTATATATGCCAATAATCTCTTTTCACCCCAACTATTAACCAGCCTTCGTTCAATATTAATGTCATCTGATAAAAGCCAATGCCTGCAACGCTCGAGCAAGCAAAATTCCACTTAAGTTGTCAACACTCCACAGCCTAAACAACCACACACTGGCAACCACACACACACACACACCACCCGTCGTGGGACACGCACGCCCGCCTTTGGCACATCCATCCACACCTTAAATACCCAAATCAAAAAATAAATGGTAAACACTGGACGATCCCATTCCCCCATAAGCCACATAGCCCCGTGTCCAGAGCGACTCTATCGAAAAATGCTGATGATATGATATTTAGAATATTTTTTTCCCCCTTAGCCAGGCGGCGGCAAACGGCCAGGGATGTTTTCCCAAGGATTGGGGTCTCAAAATTTCTGCAGAGCATGGCAAATATTTATTTAATGCTCCGGAGTGGACAGCCGATAGCCAGACATGCAAACTGGAGTTGGGATCTGGGCTATAGTAGTTGTCTTCTGCCCCCTGGCTGGGGGGTGGCCTTTGAATCTTCGTCTTCCTCATTGTTTTGGGCTTGGCAACATTGTTGTTGGCACTGCTGCTTAGTTAATTTCTGGTCATCAGCTGCAGAGCGGCCTTTGTTTGGCTTACAGACAATGGCAATGCACCTAAGAAAATTATAAATGTTGTTTTTGATCCTTGGAAAAATATTTCCAGAGATATTAAATATATTTTAAATATGACAAAATGTAATGTGGATATATAACCAAAATTTTAGCTTTTTAACAATCTATTTAAATTTTCTTAAACTTTATATTGTTCTTACAATTATTTTTAACAAATACAATGTGTTATGTACCACAATAATGATCTTATAATCATAATATTGATTAAATCAGAGTTTTTCTCTGTGTGCTGACTAAGCTCTAAACCTTGGAAGAGCTCCAAAGTGCCAGCAAACACAACAAAAGGGGCGTTTCTTTTGGGGGGCGTGGACAGTCTATTGTGAAAGTGTGTCTAGTTTTAAGTGCTTCCAGCGTGTATAAATCACATTGTTGAGCATTTTTACCGATGCCACAGAGGGGGGCAAGACGAGAGTTCTGTGCAGGTAATGTCTGCGCATAAAAGTTTGCAATAAAATATTTTTGTTGCCGCCAGACGTTTTAAGTGGATTTTGTAGACCACAAAATGGCTTAATAGGCGAGGAGGTGAGGGCACCGAAACTTTGGGTTTCATTAGCATTAACGGGCGGTGGTCGGCTTGTCAACACGCCCACATCCAGGACTCTAGGACTCCACGATCCCCGACCCACGACGACCAGAAACAATATTTATGTGCAGGTTAACACGGCGCCGACATGTGGGGGTGCGAGGGTGCGTGTGTGTGTGTTTGGGTGTTTGGGTCTGTTTGCTCACAAACCTGATTACAAAACTCATAAAGTCGCCATGAAATTCAAACAATGCGTTACGTGCATCGAATGCCAAGAGCCGCACAAAGGACAAAATGAGGAGCTCTTCGCCACACACACACACACACTGGCAATCACGTTCGAAGGACCCATGCATAAACAACATTTCTCTTTGACCCAAGGAGTTGCGAGCGGATAGCAGAGAGCTGTGAGAGGATGTGTGAAGGCCCGTTTATTACATTTTGATTATTGCAATCTCGTTTCTCAGGTCCCGGGCACATCAAAGGATCTCCAACTGATTTACAGTTGCCAAAAACTCTGCGAAAAAAACAAGAAATAACAAACGAAATGGAAAATGGTAAATGGTAAATGGCTGCTGGGAGAAATCAAATCAGCAGTTCGAGCAACTTTCAAAGCATTTTAACTGGCGGCCAACGCGGAATATAAATATAAATATAAATATAAATATTTATGCGAGTGGCCCGCAAAACGATTTGTCAAAAGCGGTTCTTACTTGTGGATTATGAATACTTTGCTTGAATTTAGCTGACAGCAGAAAATTATTACACAATGATTAATATTTATTTGCCCGGGCCACTGAGCAGCGGTTCCCGGTGAAGGCGCTTAGCCCCGAGTCCAGGAAAGTGGCCACAACAAGTGACAATGTGCTGAATATAAACATTTTCTTTCTGCGCCTCCTTTCGACCCTCTCCTGCTCCTTGGGAGCCGCTCAAAAGGGCATTTAATTTAGATTTATGCCCTGCACGGCATTGTGACAGGAGGAAAGCAAACACAAGCCAGCGTGTCCTGCGAAAATTATGATATTTGCCATCTTCTGGGGCTGAGACGAAGGCTGCTGCTGCTGTTGCCTGTTTGCCTTGCCCGCAGCCTGATAAGTTATCGAACAATAAAATAGCCTCAGCCGCAAGTTGCGGGACCCCAGCAAAATAAGGATATGCGCAAATAAAACGGCAATAAATCAAAACGATTGACGATCTCATGATGCGGCTGGCCTCAGCGATTAAGGCTTCACTGCCACTGCCACAGCCACTGCCAGAGTGCCGAGATTTCCCATATAAATCGACTTGGGGTCGAAAAGTGATTTTGATTGTTATTTGTTTGCCATCCAGCCAGCAGCCAGCAGCGTCTTAGTTAGCTGCCTGTCGACTTTCGTCTTGACAACCAATTTATGGCGATATATCCAGGATCCATAATTTATGCCAAGCTGCACAAGAATCACTGCAGCGGAAGTGCGAGACCGAAGCCGAATCGGAATCTGAAACTGGAATTTGGCGGGGCTGCCACTGTCAATAAGGAAACTTCATTATAAATTACCCAACTGACAGCTGCAGGCAGACGCCAGAGAATAATAATAATAATAACAGCCGAGTCAGCCATGGCGAAAGTTAAAAGCCAGACAAAAACTCCTCGTCAGTCATTGTGAACAGAGTGCAGGCTCTTACCCACTCCGGAGATTGTTTCAATCTGCTTAAGCATCGACCAAACCAAGTCGAAGTCAACGGAATCGAAGACCCTAGCTGCTGGCCATGCAATCCGGCTCCTATGAAAGCGATTGTTGTGTTAAAAATTGCTGTATAATTGTGCGGAAGTTGGTCGCTGGCTGCACTCAAAGGGGAAACCGGGGAAGCGGGAGTGCGCAAAATCTATAAAAAAGAAAGTGGGTGTAGCCATGAATCACATAAAAAGCAAATGTCGCATCGTTAGGTTAAAAGCTTTATGCAAATGCCCTGCCCTCCTTCTTATCATATTCCCTTTTGCTGCTGCACTGCAAACTGAATGAAAATTTATATTGAACACGGCTTGGAGATTGCATCGGTAGTGGTTGCTGTCTATATACACCCTATATCGGGATATCGGGTGGGTTAACTCAGGGGGTTGGCAGGGAATGCGCAACTAAGCTGAAGCGTCGGCAATTAGGTGCAATTGTTTGAGAGGAAGTGCCGTTCAGCACTGAGCACTTGAACGCGCTGGGCACTTATTAACCCCTCTTATCAGAATTGTTATTACTTAAACAAGAGCAAATCCTAAGCTTCTTAGTGAGGCAAGTGATTCGAATTAATTAGTTATTGTCGTATTACTGCATATGCTGATGCAGGTCAATTGTACAATTGGCACTGAACAAATAAAGGAGTAGGACTAGGGCTTTCCTTACGAGCTGCTACTATGAGATATATACTTATACATTATATATATATTTAATTTTATATGCTAATTCGAGGTTGCTTTTTTTTAAAAGACAAGTAAAGCCTGTTTTGGATTTATCCCTTTTTCCCCTTTAGTTAACTTCGAACTTGAACTTCACAGAACTTAAGGGTAGAGAATTTATATATTTGCAGCTTAATAAATAAATATATTAAATATTATTTCAATTTTTATATTACAAATAATTCTTTCATTTTTCCATCCCCAAAAAGATCTCCTTCCAGCTCGTTTTTAGTTTTCCAGTGCAGATTAACCTTTAGCGCCACAATTGCTTGACTTCCCCACACAATTGTTTGTGTGGAGTGGACTTAAATTCAATTATTGTTTATACACATTTTGAGCTATCCCATCATAATCTGAGACAAGCAGCAGCTGATTGCCTTCGGGGCAGGGGCGCAATTAAACTGCCTTGTCCGCACATTACCGCTCACGTTTTATGGCAGCCGTTTTAAAAATATTGAAAAAAGCGGCAGGCACGAAATTGAAACGCCTGCACAGGCCTTGCTTTATTGGCACCCGTCCGTAGTACGCAGTGGGGCGCCGGGGCCATATCCTGCAGATGGCTGCGGTCACTGGACATTAGGAGCCTGGAGGACAACCAACCGGTGCCGGTGGGTGCCGTGGGCAAGGCCAGGATCACGGCCGTCCGGATACGGGCATTGTACATGAGATGGCGTCATTAAATACACATTACCCGGCCGGCGGGCGAGGAGGCATACCGACGATAAAGGCACAACAACCGCCAAGCAACAGTCGGCCAACGGGAGAATGGCTATTAAAAAGCAGCCCCGGCCCGAAGATAGACATGGCCGGCTACAGTGGCAGACATAACAAATTACGGCATTTCGACAGGCGGCTGGGGCTGTAACATAGTGTTGTCTTTTGGGCTACATTTGAGCCAATCCTGAGTGGGTTCAGAAGAGAAAAAATAACTCTCTAACTTGGCTAAAAAAAAACAAAAAAATTTCTATAATCAATATGCACATTTATTAATCCAATGAAAACTAACGAAAAGCTATTCGAATTGAAATGAATAATTTTTTGGCGTAGTTAAGACTTAAGAAAAACTTTTTCAAGAAAAAAATATTAAGGATACTTACCTATTTAAAACCTTTAGAATCTAAAATAAATGTAATCATTTTTATAGCTTATAGAAACCAAACATCGATTGGTTTCCAGGAGTCACATTAATTTTGTTTCTTTATTTGAGTCTTTATAATTTATAATTTATACTAACAAAGTTTTAACTAGAAAGCATCAAGAACTTGAACCTTTCGGACCTATTTATTTACATTATCTATATTTACTTTTCGTAATCCTTAATTGGCACCACTGGAGTAGCATCATCATGGCCTGTGGTTCGATGGTCGGTGTTCTGTTTCAATTGTGCCGGCAAACGTGACTCCAAATTGGCTGCCAGCGAATAATTCATACGAAACACTTTCGCACCGTGCGCCTTGCTAATGGCAATAGCACCACCCCAGGCCATCAGCCACCGGCCCACATCCCAGATCCCACATTCCACACCCATCGGGACTCACCGACCCACCGACCCGCCAAGCGATATGCCCCATGTAACCCCACGATTGCATTTACAGCAAATTATTTATGGCTGCGACAGACACGAACAGGAAGCGAGTAGCGCTGCCAACTCCACGTCCATCAATATTTTATGAAACCCTGTCTGCAGGACGCAGGACGTCGATGCGCACAGCCCCCGGAGTGGATGGGTTGGAGTCCTCGGTTGAAGTCCTTGGAGCGGGAGAAGGGTATCTGCTTACATGGCTGCCGCTGCCTCCGCCTGGCTGTCGATATCCGGTTAGATGAGTATCTAAATTGCCTTTACTGTTGATGAATTAGCGCCGGCTGCCTGCCGCCGCTATCTGCGTGGCACGGGGTGTACATAGTGCAAGTGGCTGGCCTGCACAGCGTAGATAAGCTTCCCGATGGGTGCAAATTTCAATTTGTTCTCAATGATTTCGTTCTCATCAAATAGGCCGGCAATCTAGGAGGGGAAGCCAGGCGGCACGACCTTGCTTCCAAGAAGCTCGAGCGAGGGAAAAAACGTGTGGCAATCGATCAAGTGAGGGAATCGACAGGGCAGCATATATATATTGTTTCTATAGAATTTATATATACCATTATCGCAATTTTGCGTAGCAGTACTCGTTGAAAAATCACTCGGAGAATACAAAATATTTACTTCTTATTGCTTTATTTATATTAAAATATACAATATATATAAATACAAATTTCGATTTTTAAATATTTATATATTATTGATATTTCCATCTTTTGGGTTGATATATATTATTTAAATATATATTTACACAACAGGATACTGGGCAAGAGAGGCCACACCACACATATTGCCGGCGTTTCGCGCCAGCCTCAAGTAACCCTCCTCGCCCCAGGACGTGCCTTGCGAGTTCTTGATCAGCCAATAGTCACCTTCAGCGGGATCTGTTCCAAAGCCTACGACCAGCATGGAATGTGTCAGACTACGCTTGTCTGTTGTGCAGTCCTTTATGTTCATAACTTTGCCGCCATACTCCTCAAATTCTATATAAAGGTGATTAATGGAAATGGCAACAGGTCCAATGTTATAGACCACTTCGGCCAACTCCTTTTCGTCGCCAAACTTGAGATTGACGTAGCCAGTTGCTCCTAGCCTATCCTGGGTACTGGGGATGTATCGACAGCTTTCGGTCTTAGGCTCGTAGGGGGGATAGGACTCCACAGGCGCGATGCCATGATCTCTGGTGTAGTTAAAGGCCATGCTTACCCAGCCACCGTAGCATCCGTTGTTCCCTTCCACGCAGTCCACCAGGTGCTTCGGCGACAGCTCCACCAGGCGACCGTTTTTCTTGGCAAGGTGCGCCTCCAGGACACCCGAGGAGGAGAAAGCCCAGCAACTGGAGCACTCGGTGCCCTGATTTTTAACAGGGGAGACGATACCGTATTGGCGCCAGTCGATTCCACCAGTTATATTATCGTAGCTCGTGTAGTTCTTGATACCATTTGTTAAATTTTTCAAATTATTTTCGGCCTCAACGGGCGGCGTCATCGTTGTGCGATAAGAGTAGATCACTTTTTGATCGGTGTCCGAGTACTCGTTCAACCTCATGAAATAGCCAACTTGTCCCCTTTCGTACTTGAGGTTGTGACTTCGCACCGCCTCAACCTTCTTGTCGTAGAGCTCACGGTGATAATTGTCTCTGAACTTGTAATGCTTGTTGTACTTGTTCTTGTACGCAGCCCATTCTTCGTCACTGACCAAGGCTGTACCCAAGTCGGCAAGAAGCAGAAGGGTAGGGACAGCAAGTATTAGCATTCGAAGAGAACCCATGGCGAATTGAATAGACCGACTCGGCGACTTACAAAAAGCTGACTGCCACCTAGATGAGCTTAACAAGCTGCCATAGCCAAGAGGTAGGCCAGCTACTTAACATCGGAGGTTATCGCTGTGAACCGTTTCCTGGAATCCCGGTTCCACGCTAATCTAGTCTTACTCAGAATCGATGATTTCATGAAATGCATTAATTTTAAACAAAAATAATAGCAATTGTGTCAGTTTAAGGTCTAAAAAACCCATAAATTTAATAGAATCAAATCAATAGTAATAAAATAATATTTGAAATTATTCAGAATTTTTCACAAAACAATTTCAAAACATGTTCCAGGATTTTTATATACGAAATATAAATTATAAATCTCTTAGAAAACTGGATATTGGGCCAGGGAGGCCACGACACACATATTGCCGGCGTTGCGAGTCGTCTTCTCCCCCGGTCCTTGCCAAAGGAGTTCTTGATCAGCCAGTAGTCACGTCCCTCTGGATATATTCCCATAACAATCATGGAGTGTTTGAGGTAAGATTTCCCACTTCGGAAGATGCCTCGGGAATAATCATAAAACTCTGGGAAAGCCTAATGTTTATTTATAAGATTGTTGCGATGAAAGGGTTGATTAATTGATAGAATCAATCAACATAATTATATGTTTACTGTTATCAGTTGTTCCATATTACATGTACCATAGTGGAAGCATTTAGTATAATATGTAATGTTTATTTTATAATCAGATTTAAAGCCAAATGCTCTTGAGTTTTGTTCAAATCCGTTTACTGTTTCCTTGAAATTAGCGTCAGTTGTTAAATATTATTATTTGCAAATTACCAGTTTAAGCTCCATTATGGCTCTCTCCCGAAAGGAAATCATAGCGGTATTGCTGTTGATTACGGCAGTAAGTAGCACCTGTCTGGCTATTTCTGATCCTGTGAACCTATATCGCTATCGCCCGCAGGTGCTCAATGTAATGAATGCCTCCTACTTTGCGAACATAGTGTACTTCCATTCTAGTTATGAGCAGGTAGCCCACCAGGTCGTCAGCGTGAGCACCGCCTATTTATGTCTGATTTACGCCATGAGCACCTGGCTGTATCATTCAAACTACCAACGGTCCCGCCAGGAAATGCGATACGTGGTGGGTGTAGCCTTAACCGTGGAGGGGATTCGGACCCAGTCTTTAATGTGGCCTCTTCTCAGCTTGCGACCATGCTGGCGATCATGATTATGGGCAATTGCTTGTCCGTTTACTTTTTCAGGCAGAAGCTGGCATACGAAAAGCTGGCAAAGTGCACGGACTTGCGTCTAATGTTCACAAGCATTTCGAATGCCGGCAGAATGATTTCGGTGATCCTGTCGATCGTCTGCATCCTACTGCTGTTCTTAGCCCTGATGATGGTACTGTACAAGATTTGTAAGCAGCGGATAAAGAAAGACAAACCCGAATCGGCCTAGGCATGCAGGAGGTAACCTCTGCTCTGGGTACAGGAGGGGGAGAGCCCACACCAAACATTCCTTGTCGCTGCAATGTGCCGCCGCAGTGGCAATAATATAAATATTATACTCCTTCGTCGTTTGGCACAGACAGACAGGAGCTCCTTGCCCTGGGTGCTTCTCTGCAAAAAGATTGTGTCTGTGTGCTCACCTCGCAGGTGATACAAAAAATATAGAGGTGTCTGTGGCAAAAGTGTGCATACCCTGAGGCTCGGTTAGCAAAAGACCATTCATTATCACTTGCACACTTTATGTATTTTTTAAATAAAGCAATATATATTACTTAAATATTTTATTATATCTCTAGAAAGCATTTAAGTCTGAATTTTGTTTCATGTTTTTATTAAAGTTTCTCATATTTAATTGAATCACACACATCCCTTCTTGTAGAGTAACTGCAATGCCATCGGAGGGATGCAGTTGATGTGTGAGTGCCTGCCTGGGCACCTGCTCAGCCAAAAAGAAAGGAAAATCCGAATCCGCCCAGGACAAGTCGGGTGCGCTGGGAAACTCATAAGGAAGACAAGCAGCCGCCTCTTCACATCGGCATGTGTACTATTGCATTTTGCATAATGAAACCGGCAGACAGTGCAATTTGCAGTGCCAGACAAACGAAGTTAAACAGCAACTTAAAGGCTCTTCCAAAGACAAAGTTAAAGTTTTCGTGGCACCGGCAACGGAAACGGGAGGAGGCGAGGGACAGAATTTAGGGGTGGCTTGTAGCCTAATTATGCTCCAATGGTTGCCCATCAAAAGTGACAGTTGGCAAGGCAGGGGCTTACAATAAAATTCCCAGTTAAGTTATTGCCGCGCCGCTGCCAGGCCAAAGGCAATGCCGAATACTCAGTTGAAAGTAATTCCAAATTTAATTGCGCACAATTTAGAATGGCGAAATGTTTGCGTGCGTTTAATTAACTGAAAAAAAACATAAAAAGCAAAACGAAAACAAAGCGGAATGACAGCAGCGGCGCCACTGGAAATGTTTAATGTTAAATGCCAACTAATTAAATTTCGGGCATGCCAACGGACTGGAGCGACTGGGAACTGGGCTGCCGAATTTATTGTTGCATTTAATGGCCAGCGCAGACGGTTGTCCCATCCGAATTGGCATGGTTACACTCCTTTTTCGCTTTTTATTGCGTATACGCCACCGACAAAGTCGCCAGCGCGTATACGCAGTGTATTACGCCCGCAACGAACTGGGCAATGCAAATGGACTGGGAGGTAGGATGCCAAATGACGCAGAACCACAGGCATTGCGATTGTAATTGCGATTGGGCCAATGTCAGTTTCGCTGTGGTCCCCGGTCCACGGTCCACGGTCCCTCGTTCAAATGAAGCCAATAAAACGGCCTTGTTCGCACGCAAACGTGCGAAAGTGATTCATGTAAACTGATAAAAATTTAATCATATTTCACGTATTAACACGTAATTATTAATGCCTGATAAATGTTGGCAGTTGGTAAAATGTGAAAAAGTCGCAATTAATATGCATTATTTTCCCTTGATTGTCAAATAAAATGTGGTATCGCAAGTCTTTTAGTTTCAGCACCAACTTAATACCCCTTACATGTAAAAATTTCAAACACACAGTTTTCTGTACCCTTAAGCCCAACAGGGTATTTCGCCGCTCCATCAGCACACAATCATCCTTTATTTAATATTGGATAAGTGTGTAATTCCGCTGTGATGCTTCACTTTTATTATTATTATCATTGCCGTGTGCGTTTCTTTTGTCCGGCCGGCGCTTTATTTTCTTTTAATTATGTACTCCGATCACAAATGTGGGTCAATTAACAAGCACGCACCGGCTGCCAGTCCCCATGGATGTCGAAAAATCGGGATTAAACAATGCCGCAGACGTGCTGCCAGGACAGCGCAAACAATTGTCAGAATTTAAATGCAGCAGCAACAGCGGCACCGGACCGCAAAGTTTCCACTCATCGCTGCACCGCTTCTCGTTTCAGTGTTCGCATAAATTATGCCACCATATGCATCACATCTGGCTAGTGCGACCCCGCTTCCTCCGAGCCGCACTCACAGATTTCCCTCAAATTTTTTTTCGGGGCTGTCAAGACCCCAGAGTGTGTGTGTGTGCGTGTGGGTCGCAATTTACGAGCCGAGCCGTGGACGGACAGATGGCAACAGCTTTCGTCTAATTGCCGCTGGCATTATGCCAAGTGTAGGGCTAAATTTAATCCCAGTCACTAAAGTGCACCGGGGGTACAACACAATGATCAATCATTCAAGCGACACTAAAAGTTTCTTGTCATTTGCCTTCAGCCTGAGATTATTTCAAATACAAATTTATACGTATGATTTATTCAAAACAATCTAGCAATCTTTTAAAAAGTTTTCAAGGCTTGTAACTAAAAACATTTCATTTAATCTTTTGATAAACTAAGAGTCAAAAAAAAAAAGAGATTTCCTAAAATGAATATGGATATTAATGGTGAGTAAATAAATAACATAGCTAAAAATTAAATCTATTTGCAATGACAACAGGGCTGTTGCAACTTCTGGCAAAGTACCCTCCACACGAAGCTTCTCTTGTGCCCTTCAACGGTGCCAGAGCACGGGATCTCCACGTTCTAGCGGAGCTGAGAGCTGTACTTGACTCCCTGGACATGGACTCTACTGGGCACCATGAGGTTGATGTTGCTGACCGGTATATCGCATTGACATGGCTTAAGTGGGTTCAGGTGATCTGCACCATTCTCATGCTCCTTGTGTGGTGCTTCGTCTTAATAACTTAATGGCTTTATTATCTATTCATTTTGTTAAATTTCTGTAACTTCCTAGCGATGCAGCATGACTAAGACTTTATAACTTTAAAAACGTTTTTTATATTATAAATAATATATTAATTAAACATTCATACACATAATCATTCATACACATACTGAAATTAAATGTTTTACTTCAAAGAATGATTTAAGAAATAAAATTGGTAGGCTTTTTACTTTAAAAATTTCTCTATAAAATGTTCACAACAAATACAAAATTACAAACAAGAGACTTAGAAAATTAACTTCACTGCAGGGTCGTTTGAACGAAAACGCCATCAAGCGGCCACAGTGGGAATTACATCATGTGGGTGAGAGTAAAGAGAGAGGAAGAGAGTAGAACGAGCAAATCCATCGCGCTCTCTTCCTCCTTTTCATCTCACTCAATTATTCAAAATAATTAAAATGTCAACTTTTTGTTTTTTGAAGAATGATGTAAATTTACATCACTCGATATTTCCAAAACTGTGAAAAAAATAAAAGGTGGCAAACGATGGGCAATCGAATCCAGCTTCCAAATTAAACAGAATTTATACATAAAATTTGCGACTTTAAGCAGGGAAATTCGTCTGTGTTTATTTACTTTTCCTGGCGAAGAAAACAGCAAGAGAATGCGGCTAGTAGCTTCGCACTTTGTGCACAGACGTCCTGCAACTTGGCGCAAACACCGAAATATTTTATGAACTCTCCCGGCCAAGTTAAAGTTGTTGCATGCAACAGCACCAAGGTCCTGGAGCTTCCTGGCCAGCTGAAACAATACATTCCCAAGAAAAGTTGGGCGCTGAGTAAGGCTCTTAAGGGTCACAGGCTTTGCTGAATTTTAAAGTGTTTATACCTGGAAAGAACCGAACGGAATAATCAGGCTTCTGGCAGACTAATGAACCTGGGTCAACCGCGCTTTCGGCGAATCGGGTTAGCCAAATTGAGTTATTATCCGGCTTTTGTTGGGCCGATGCTGCACATTCGGGGCACCCCGGTATGCGTGCTGGTCCTTGGCTCTGGGCAATATTTATCATTAATTAAGCAAGTACCGTAAAGTCCGAAAGGATGTGTATACGCAAGTGTCTGTAGAGCCGTAGAGCCGAGCAGACGCCAAGCCAAGAGTCAGAAGTTAATGCGGCCACGTGGAGACGTCGGCATGGACATTAAAGGAAGCGGATGCAGATGCATCCTGTGATTCAGCTTTATTATTGCAGCTTAAATGGCATTTGTGAGCGTGTGGGGAAAATCCATTCTTCGTTGTCTGCCTTTGGCCAGGACATGACAATGTCCGCTGCAGCATCGCGCAAAATTGATGCGTTTTAAATTGCATTAAATTCCATGCTACGTAATCCCAGCCACTCGCACACAGACACGCTCTGAAGGTCTGCGCTGTGTGCAAATTAAATTAATTTTGTTTGCCTTGTTCCCTGGACGTCTGGCGTTATGACGCTAGCTCAGAGTTCAGAGTAACGTTGCGTTACGTGTATCGATTACCAACCAACTTTCAGACTTTGCCATTTTGCCATCCTTTCTGGCCAATTTGAGCGGTGTCTACGATCGACTGCGAAGGTGTTGGCATTGGCGTCGGCAGCCAGTGCAAATATTTAGCAGTAATTAATTTAAATCAGCATTGGCTCCAGGAAATGCCGAACGGCGAATGCCAAATGCCGGCGCCACTGCCACTGCCACTGCGACTGCGACTGCGACTGCCTCTGCCACTGCCCGTGGTGGCATCATTAAAATCTTCCGCCTGGTGAACAACAAAGCGCAAGTAAATTGCTCGTCACGAGTGCTACTTTGCTCCCTTTTCGCCCTTTCCAAAATATTACTGTTTTACCAGACATTCCAACTTAAATTATGGTGCCATGTAACACATGACGTATACATAATTACGTATACGTAATGACGCCGGCTGACTTTACCCTCTAGTGCTGTCGGGCTTGGCTATTCTCTTTGCCAACTTAAAACTTATATCCTAAAGTTAAAGATATTTAAAAACACAGTTTGAAAGTGAAACCAATAACATTTTGAAAAGGCTTCTGGAATATTTTTGAATTATTTCAACTTGCATTCTTAGGCATATGTTTTATAGTAATCTTCTCAATTATTTACTCTATTTAGCTAAACTTTATATATCATCACTGGAACGGGCAACTCTGGAACTCTCTGGGGAGTTAAGTTAGGTGGTGGCATTTGCAGCACCACAGCTCTTGCCAACTGCAGTAATTTCTATTTCAATTATAGTATCTGACGCCTAGGCATTTGAAAAGAGCGACGCACACAACATACGTCAAGCGGCATTTAGAGCCAACCCACCGCCCTCCGACTTTGCCAACTGCAACGGTAAATGTGGCTTTTATTCATTACATAATTACTGTTGTGTTTGCACTGTGGCAAGCGGCAGTCGCCCCCAGGGCAAAGGTTAGTGCAACCAGCAGTGATTATGAGTAATTGTCAAGGTTAGTTGGGAATCCCATTTGGCCCAGGGACTGACATTGTGTCTGTGTGAGAGTTTGTGGTTAGGGCTTTAGATTCAGAAAGGGGTAGTTATATACATATAATTTCCGTTCCATTTATAAAAATCAGAATAACTATCTTTAGTTGATTTACTTTATTAACCTTGAGACTCAATATTCGCCTGATCAAAGATACAAGTTGGAGAGGCTCCAAACTACTTGCAAGTAGCTATAAATAAGTGCTCTTCATAACAACAACTCCCCCGCAGACACAATGGATAATGGTGGCAGCTGAGGGCCAGACAGCTTCCCCCCGTTCCTGCACACACATTTGTGCAAATAGCATGCACTATGCACGTTTCCGTTTCCGGTCTTTCGGGCTTTACAGGCGTTGCAATTGTCGCTTGTTGCAACGACAGCCTCCGCCATTTTGTCTCTGAGCAGGAGCCGTGTGTCGTCAGTGTGAGTGTGTGTGTGTGTACTGATGCATCGGTGTGGGTGGGCCACAGTCTGGCGCACATGGCGTATACTTTATGCATAACAAATGGCTGCTTAGTATATTGTTTAATTTATCAAGCATGAATTATTTATGTCGATCTGCGTGTCGTCCAATGAAATAAAGTGCCTTGCAAAACTTGAACTTTGCTGCAGAATTTGCAAACAGTTACTTTGCTCAGACACTGGAAATAATTTAAGTGTGGTGTTTGCAGGGTTTAATAAAAAAGTGAGAAGTAATACATCTAAGTTTTAACATTTTGTAACATATAATACTAAGCGAAGCATGCTTTTAATAATATAATAATATGTCAAAGATTCCACATATTACTGCTAGGAACATTCTGTTTTCACCTTTGATAAATTCGAAGTAAAGAGAGCAATTTTCACGAATTAATATGGATCAAGATAACGGTGGGTAAATAAATATCTTTGCTAAACATTAGTATATTTAAAATAGCCACAGGGGAGCAGGAACTTCAGGCAGAGGAGCCAAAGATAGAAGCTGCTCTTGTTCCAGTCTCCGTCAAGGCCATTGTGCGCCGTTTGCCAAAGGATATGGCATCATATCATTGCAAGCACTGCCTTGGTTATGTCCGCGGAGGTGTGATCCTTATTTGCGGTCACATGTTCTGTTGGTCTTGCCTGTGGCCCTTCGTGGCCGACGAGACATCTCCGGAGTGCCCGCAGTGCCAGACTCGATTGTTTCTTCACGAGGACATCATGCCCTTCTATGGCGAGGGACCCAATTCCAAGCCGGAGGAAAGTGACTTTCTGGCCGATCCGGGAGCAGTGCCTCGTCCCTCAGGCGTATGTTTTACGGCGCCCGAAGAGGAGGAGTCTGTGGACGAGGACGAGGAGGAGGAGGAGGACGCACTGGGTGATGAACAGATCATAGCGCCATTAGATGAGGAGCCATTGCTCCAGCAACAGGGGGCCCGGCAATTCCATTGGGAACTGTCGTTTCCGCGGATCGAATACACAGTGGCATGTCTCAAGTGGGTTCAGGTGATCTGCGCCAGTCTCATGCTCCTCATATGGTGCTTCGTCTCAATAACCTAATGTATTCACAATTTTTTACTTCGTTAATTTGTTACCTTTGAAATGCTGGAAGACCACAATAAATTTTAGTGGGTCCTGACCTATGCAGCATCACTAAATAGAAAGAATAACTATTTGTATGTTTATAAATCGAATTTCCTTAATATTTTGTGGGTTATATGGAATTAGCATTTATTTTATGCGTTAGATTTACTTGAATATATATTTGTAATTTAGGTAATAACGTACGAATTAATTGGTAAAGAAATACAAAAAGTTATGGATTATTTTTATATTATTTATTTCGTTTTCCTATTCTTTTAGATATTCCTTAGCAAAAACTATTTATAAACGCTGTGAAAGAAATGTTTTCCTAAGTGTACATTCAAACCTCCTCTGGTAGGCCTGTCGAACAAATCAAATTTATGTGCCACCTAATGGAGTTTGTGCATTCTCAGTTGTATTTACTGTACAGGTAGACAGTGCTTGGGCAATAAAATATTGCATTGTTGCGGCCGCCAGGACCAACTTATTTCCACTTGTTGAAATGAAATTTTCAATTGAATTGCATTGTGCGTTGTGTGCTGGTGTCAAGAGCTCTAATTTAGATTTATTTCGGTTGATTAATATGCATTCTGGTAAGTGAGTGTGGGATATGTGCACTGAGGTCTGTGCTGAATTTGGCAGTTGATAATTGCAGCCGGAGCTCTGGGGCCAAAAGTTGCTGGCTTTCCTTGGGATAAATGGGAAATGCTTTTCCCAGAGATTGTGTGTGAACACAATGGCACGTCTGAGGGGGCGAGGCTGCGGAGCACACAAAAATAAAAGCGAAAAACGAAGTACACAAAAGAAATGCACGACATTGTGAGGAGTTGCCTTGAGGTTGAGGTTCGGATGTTGGGGGGCGGCATCATTTGGAGCTCACTTCAAGCCATATTGTGTACAGATAACGTGTCTATTCAGACGAGAACTGATACGAGGCCAGCACAGAATGCGGCAGCCGGGAGCAGCAAGCTTGACTTCCTTGTGGCTTGAGTAACAAGTTGGGCATAATGCGGAAGCTAGAAACTGTTGCATACTTTTATGCGCTGCCACAAGCTATCGGCAGGAGGAGCTGAGAAGTGCCAGGACCTTGCCATCAGCCACCACCCCGTAGCTAGCCGAAAGGACGACGCTTATCACCGCAAAAGTTTTCACCACTTTTAGAGTCGGTGTCTGGAGCCGAGAGACTTTTTGCCGTTGAGCTGTCATCGCTCAAAACTTTGCAGCCGGAGAGGCATTCCAATTTTGGCATTAAAACTCCACCAACAAAAAAATTAAAAACAAAAAAACTTTTCTGGGTCCAAACTCTGCTACGTTTTAATTGCCATTATCTCTAATTACAACCGACATGCATCGAACATGTCGCATCAAAGGGTCACATCCTTTCACATCCTGCCCTTCACATTGCTCTCTAATTAAAACCAAAAGCTTGGAAAAATGTCCTGTAAACAACGATTTTTTGAGGTGATATATCTGAAATTCTGTCCAAAGAACTACTGTGGATTGTTTTAAATTTTCTATGATTCCATTAACAAACGAACGATTGAATATCCTTTTAGCCATTCAACTAAATGAACTTAATTTGATTCATTTGGGCAGCTGTTTTACATAAACTTTTTTGTACTTTGCTGCTAATTTCCCGGCAAAGTTTTTGGATTTTTCAGGCTTTGAAATTGAACAGCACAGCAGCTAGCAGCCAGTGACTGGAAAATGTGAGATTTCCCGCGGGGCATTTAACTTTTAATCCATCAAAATGCTTTCGACAACGCGGCTGCTCCTGTCGATTGCAATGGTTAGGGGAAAATTGTTTTAGCAAACAGACGCAAAAAAATGAGAAACCTCGGGCAAATAATAAAGAGAGAGAAAAAGAACCAGACAGTCTGTCTGCGACATCCCATCGAAGGCCGAGAACGCTTTTCATTATTCCATTCAACTTGCGTTTAAGGCAAATGAATCCTTGATCCCCGGAGACAAAGAACGTCGCGTCTCTCGGCTGGCTGAAATGCTATAAATCTATGCGAAATGTGTGTGTGTGCAATGTTCTCCGCTTACTTGCCTTTTTTTGGGATAAATTGGATTATAATCTGTTTTAATTGGCGAGGGCCAAACGCTGCCCTAAGTCTCGGGAAACCCAATGAAAATTAGCCACAGAATTACGCAGTCTGATGCCGCTTTCATTAGTCTAATTGTGACTCTTGGGCGACCCATCTCGGTGATTAGGCCCGGCCTTTACCTTTTCAGCCAGAAGTCGGCACGAACCCATGCGTGACAGTGTTAAGTCGCAGTCAGACCTAGTCCTGGCCAGAGCATAACCCAAAGCCAAGTCTCCGTTTCGGCCCATGTGTGGCGGCTTTTAATTAGAGGCAAACAATGCCGCATGGCTTTCAACCTTTCGCCCCGCATATTAACATATGAACGGCAACTAAAATGTCAGCGGCCAGACTGCAAAGCCGGCGACAAAACCCCGGCCACAATGACCGGGGATAGTCGTGTGCCACCAAAATCCTGGCCACAATTAAGGAACTCAGCCAGCTCAGGTGGGCGGTGCCTTAGCCCACTCACACCCACTCGCAATCCCCTTAACCCATCCAAGCAGACATACAGCCATGGCAGCCAGCAGGCAAGCAAACTTGCAAGTTTCCCCAAAGTTCCGCTCCTGTTGCTTTTCCAGCTGGCTTTTCCTATATTTCTGTCTCTGTGTGCGGTGAAAGCGCACATTTGACTCCCGACCTCGGCTCACATTTGTTTTCCAAGCCGGGGGAGTACGTAAATTGCGGTGCTCAGTTAGTTTTGCTCACGATTTGCCGGCCAGTTATGAAGGGAGTGGCGTCATCCATCATTCCAATGGTCAGCAACGAGCCAAGATGGTGAGCATTGCGTAGCGACATCATCATTTATCCTTGTTAGTGCGAAGCCACTGACTGAATTAGAGCACTTTCAATTTGTATTTGTGTGTACTTTTTTAATTATACAAATGTAAAATAAGTACCAAAGAGATTTAGAGTATAATTCTGGGAATTTAAATAGCAGATTTTCATATAGTTCTTAAAAGTTATGTTAAATAATAATGAACAAAATATTTTGGAAGGTATTCCGCAGAGCATTCTCGTTAACTTTTAGTAGGAGATAGTAGTATCTCTCCTCCATATCATGAACATTTAATTAACAAAACACTTTCGTGGTAACATCACTGCTTATGGGGCACTTAAGGACATTAATTTACTCCGCCACGAATGGAGAAAATGCTGGAGTAACCGCACTCAACTAGTTACGACCATTCCGCATTGCTGAACCTCTGAACTTTATAATGATAATATTACTTTCATATAGCCACTTCTACTCCGAATAAGGACTATTGAGAGACTGCACTTATTGCTGTATTTAAGTTGCAGGAAAAAATATGATTTGCAAGGGGAAATCAGGCAGAAAAATAAAGTTCAAGTATGATTCGCTTATGCTGCATCAGTACCTAACAATTTCCTCAATTGACTTGGCAACTTCAAGTATCGCACGTGTGGAAATCGAATGCAAATATCTCCATGTAGATATATAGTTTGAAATCTTGTGTCATAGTTTGTTATGTATATAATTGGCAATTGAATATCTAAAGGGCTTGCCAGTATTTTTTCCCCCTTCGCTGGACATCGAAGAGCACTCATACGCCCTGTGGCGTACATCATGAGCCCTAATTGAAAGTGCTTTCTCCCCTCGGAACTGGAATCAATTAAAAATTCAACATTTATGCGTGCATATGCCACTTAAATAACCAATTCGAGAGAGCCAACCCACTGGGACACACCCTTCTCCTTATATTTTCATAAATTTATGCACCCCTCAAACTAATTTCGACTACAAGGGGGTTGTGTTTTTTGCCCAGCTTTTTTCCCCATTTTTGCATATTCTGTGGGCGACGAAGCTTGACCCCAGAGTGGGTGGAGTGACCTCGACCAATATTTTCGCCCTTTAAGTTGCCCTTTCTGGGAAGGGAGAGCGAGTTTTCCACAGCTGCCATTTAAATGCTGCACGCAGCACTTCTCCAGGCCACCGCCTTGTGCCGCCCAGATCGGGTATTGAGCCAACTTGAGTTGGCGCCATAAATTCCGAGAGTTGCCATTAAAAATTACAAGTGCTGACAGTGTCACGTTCTCCTCCGGCATGTCAGGGGAGGAAATGCTCTTTATTTATTTTCGTTACTCGGCGTGTGTCTAGGCCCAGTGTGTGTGTGCTTGCTTTGTCATACGTGCGCGCAAATAAATATTTGCAATTACATATCGTATTTATCAAAAATGTGTGCCATCAAAAGAGACGTAGCCCACCGCCTGGCTTTCGATTTAGCCTCGCCTCATAATTGTTTGCTCTCGACTTGGCCCAAAACCCAAACACAAACCGAAAGAGACGCAGAACCAGAACCAAAACCTGGCACAGACGAATGCAAATAAATCTGGGAAAATTCCCCGACGTCTGCCTGCAATTTCCCAGTGCTCGCACAATACATTATTTGATTTTGCGCACATTTGCATTTTCATTTCAAAACACATGGCAAATTGATTGCTTTTACGGCTCATTTTGCCGACGCACTTGAACGCCGCTCTCGGCTCGTTAAGATATTTATTTCACCTTTTCTGCCGCATAAAGATAGCGCTCAGTCTTGCCCCGATTCGCAAATAGAATATGGCAGCCGGTTGAGTTTATATTTACGGCTGGTTGATGGCCTGTTTGTGTTTCCTGTCTGCCAGATAAGTGTCGTTCGTTGTGCGGTGAATGGCGGGAAACTTTCATTTAATGTTCCATAAAGTTGTCGTTTTTATATTTACAACGTTTTTGGTTATGATTTTCAGGTGGTTTGCGACTTTAAATGTGTGGAAAAAATACAAAAGCAAAAGAAATCTTAACTTTTAGAAATGAATAAAGATCTTCTTGTAAATCTGCAAGTCCAAGAAAAAAATATTTGCTAAAGAAGATGTAATAAAAAAAACTTTAAGGACTACTACTTTTTTTACAAAGGATTGTACTTCCCTTAACTGCTATATCTTAAATCAAACTGTAATAGAACATTCGTGGTTAACATTTCGATTTGGAATGCTCATAATTGAACAAGGGGCGGCAGGAAGCCCGCTTTGAGTGCATATCAAGCTATTTAGTTCCATTGTTCGACTGGTGAAATCAAATCATTGTATTGTGTTGGCCCAAACTAAACTGTTCACACCTCCCTCTGATCGCCTCCCCGCTCGGCAGGGTGTGCGTGAGTCATAAATTGATTTTCCCCGCAGCGCCCGCGTCCTTTGTGTGAAGCTTCGCTCGACTTACTCGCACCTTTTGACGCCTTGTTAATGCCCACCCCAGCAGGGGTTTCTACCCCCCTCACATATATCTGAAGTACCCGAACCCGGGAGCTGTTGCACTTGGCTGGGAGGCGACCCGGGGAGTGCCCCGGGATGGAGCCCACACTCCTTCCAGAGGGTTGGTTGCGTGTGGAGCGCAATTTATTGCACCGCTGTAAACACTTTTTCGACATGCCCTCGCAGTTCGCAGGCCGAGCCACTCATCAGCACACTTTGTAGTTCAATTTCAATTGCAAAGCACACGCACAGGGCGGTGCGTTTTGGGGGGAAGGTGAGGAAAAGGTGAGGCAGGAACATCAAATTAGTTAACGTGTTCTTTTTATGCCAAATATACATGTTAAATAAAAAATAGGTACTTAAAACAACAAATAAATGAAAAATATTAAAAGACCTTTTTTTTATATGCAATAATTAATTTTAAAAAATATTTATAATTAAATAAAGTTGGAAATAAAAAGGATTATTATTAATAATTGAGTAATTATTATTTTGGCCCAAATTTTAAATGGTTTTAGATGTCTTCTCATTTATCTAAAAGAACTTATAGAATAATCTGCTTAATATTTATAAAAAAAAATATCCTATGAACCTTAAGAAAAGTAGAATTTTAAATTTATTAATTTACCCTTAATTTTAAATGTATTTCTTCAAGTGCTTCGGGTTGCCCCCTTAAAAGTATGCAGTAAACGAGGCAAAAGCGCAAAGGCAGAAGAGCAGACGCGCACACGCCCCAATCCTGGTCAGGAGCTTCCTTTGCCAACCTCCCCGACGAATGGTCTCCCTCGTCATCCGCACGCAGCGCACACGAAAATGATTTAATGGCCGTAATGTTAGTTGAATGGTTAATTCACTTACGTTTATGGCCACCGCCGAACCCTGAACTCAGGACACCGAACAGAGAACTCAGAACTCAGAGCTCAGAACCCAAAACCCGTGTCCCGGACACGGAAACGGACATGAATACGTACGCGTACGTAAGGGGTGCGGACAACTCCCACGAGAACCATTGCCGGACCATATGCTGGGGCTGCAGTCGCATGTGTAATTATTGTTTAGATTTTATGCTGCCGCGGCGGCGGCGTCTTTAATGTGTTTATAACGTATGAGTAATGCGGCTATTTGGGCTCGCTTCATTTGAAGTCCTCATGCTTTTTAATTAGACATGAAGACTCGCAGGCTGGCTCAGGCTGCTGGAGAGTTTGAAGAGTGTCATCAATCTCCGCTCTGATGGCGGGAGGATAGCCCATAGTCAGCCCCTGGCCACGCCCTTGGCGGTTCATTTATTATTCGAGGTCGTCCCTCATAGTTTTCCCAGGCAGAATACATTTCTTATGCGCGTATGTGTCTCTGACGTGGCAATAAAAACTTTTTCATTAAGTTGAAGAAGGCAAGCATTTTGGTCGAAGGGAATGGAAATGGGCGTGGGGCTCGGAAGCTCGGGACGGGCATCGGAATGGCAATTCTCAATGCCAGACCGCATCCGGTTCTCGGAGGGATGACGATGCTTCCCACAAATTCCGGAGCGTAGTTTATGAAAAACATTTCACGTCAATGTCAGTCAACAAAAGTGACAATTGGCAATGCATACATCACTCGGCCCTTCCACATCTATATATCTATATATATAGTATATATTTGTAGTATTTGTCTGTCTCTGGATGGGAGTATTGGTGTTGATGTGACAAACGCTACGTGCATGACAAATCAACTTCCAATACAGACAGATTACGAGTTTATGCAATCACTCGAGACTTGCGGGCTGTATCCCTGGACAATTTGGTCTAAAAAAGTGGCAAAGGAACCGGAAATAGCACCAAACAATAGCACCCAACAATAGCTACACCTTCGCGGGTTGAAAAAAGAGTAGAGTTCAATCTTTAAGGAAACAGCAATATTAGTTTGTTGCTTTAATTAAAACGTAAGCCATAAATGTACAAGCAGACTTTCCTGAACTAAGCAAAATATAATTCTAATAAATAACTATTGCATGTAGATTTATTTTATTTATTTCTCTTGTCCAATATTTTCTTCTGCATTCATTGCAATCTGTTTTAAATGTAAATCCGGGTTGTGGCCATATGTCTGCTCACACACAGTATTCCCATTGGCTGAGTTCTCGGTAAATAAGAATGTCCTCCCGCTGGCATATTGTAAATTCAATAAGACTTTTATTAGGCCCAATTTACATGCCCTGCCGTTTTTTATATATTTTTTATTGAATTTTAAACAGCTGCCGTGCCAAGTGACAACACAGAGAGTGCGGAAATTGACGGCCGGAATGGTTGTGTGTCAGCTGTGCGAAATGGCGGTGGTGGAAATATAAGTACGAATGTTTAAACGTGTCCCCGGCAAATTGAGAAATAATGCAAATATGACTGGCCATAAAGTGGCTTAAATGGCGTACCAAAAGCGGTCATATTTGGGCCTGAGGCAGAGTCCGGTAATTTCTTTTAGCACCCAAACAATGCTTTTGGATTTTGTGAAATTTTCTAATTGACACGCCACAATGACGGCCAGTTTTGCATCGTCGGATACGGATGCGCACAATTAGCATATGGAGGGGTGGCGGGACGCATCCGCTCTTGGCGCCGCTTCAAATTAATTACGCCAATGCACACACGAACAAGAGCCGAGACAACAAATGCGGCACATGTGTCACTTTTTCCACTGCGATCCTTGCAAACACACCGACACAGACACAGAGGCAGCCGCAAAAGTTTGCCTGCCGCCTGGCTAAGCTGGGGGCATCTTGGCCCTTGTTCTGGCATTTGCAACATCCGCTGCAGACTTGCGGCAACACCAGCCACAGCAGCGACACACTGGCATTCGGCAAGTTTAGGTCTTTTGCCGGAGAAATGTAATTATTTACTGTTCAACAAGTCTGCCGGGTCTCAATAAACTGCCAGTTGGAAAGTAAAAGGTCCGGCTTAAAGCCAAACACAATGCGAAAGGGCAATTAATGCTAAAATAATGTTTCCCCTTTGCCAGGGAGTCAACAGTTTTCGGGGGGATTGCTGCATCGTATATTTCTAATGAATATGTCGGACGAAAGACGCATTCCTTCGGGCAGATAGCACATAATTCAGGAATTAATTAATCAACTTGAAATGTGGCAGTATCCACAATCCGTCCGTCCGAGTGTGTATATGTGTGCTTAAGTGGAAAAAGCAATAAGCCAAGAAACCATGGTATTTAGCAATAAAACAAATATGCAATCCATATGTGTATAGGAGGAATGGGTTCCGCCCTCAACAGAATTGGTTGCATTAAAACGAATCAGCATGGAGCGGCGGATGTGTGGAATACTTCATCGCCAGATCCCGATTCCGATTCCAATGCCAATGCCGATGCCCCTGCTCCGCTAATGAGTCATTGATGCGCACACAGGAGCTTCCATATGGGGGAAATCGGAGGGAGCCACTTGCTTTAGCTCCTATCGTCTGGTTTGGAATCGAGGAAAGCCGCACAACAGCAGCAATACATATGCAATAAATTGCTCCACGGCACGCTGCATGTTTTCATTTTAATTGGTTTTTCTTGTACAAGTCAATGCCTGATCCGGGGGATGAGCTCCTTCATGAGGGCCACCGTTAACGTTACTCGATACCAAGTGCAAATGGCTGTAGCCAAGATACGGAGTTGGAGAAGGATACACTGGGGAAAAGGATTTAAAGAGTCCATGAATGAAGCAAGGATCTCCCTTAGAAATCATCTCATCAATTACTCAGAGTTCTCATAGAAATTTTTGGCTAAATAGAAACAATTTGTAACTTTTTACAGTGTGCTTTCAGGAAAGTGGCATTTTTGCCAGATTAAGCAATTAATTGATGGAAGCGGTGAGTTTCTGTTTGCCTTTGCAGCTCCTTAAAGCTGCCACAGGAAAGGATCTCATTCAAACTGACAGCTGCACTAGGTTCTGTCATAAATCCTCAAAAATCAACGCACTGATTAACGGACGACAAATGCGTTGGCTACGTGTTGCGAATGCGGATGTGGAGGCCGGGGCGGATGATGGAGAGCTGGCAGCGAGCAGGAGCAGTAAATGAGAAATCCGATTTAGCCAAAATGAGGATGAACGGATGCTGGGCCGCAAAACTAGCCAAAAAACTCTGTTTCGCTACAATCTGTGTGGTTGACCTTTGATTAGCAACAATAAAAGTGCTGATTGCTGGACTGATTGCACCACCCAGAGCCCCACATCCTGTGGGTCGAATTATGTAGATTTGATGAACACATTTTAGATTGAAAACGGACACCCGCAACCATATTTGGTGCAATCAAGGCGGGGTGAGACTACCAATTGGTTTAAGGCTAGAGGGGATATATATGTATATAGGGATAGGGATAGGGCTAGGGATGGGTATGGGATCAGCCAACCAATCTGGCCGGCAAACACTCGGCTAACCTGTGGGACCAGCACCAGACCCAGCACCAGGAGCAGGAGCAGCAGCTTGTTGTGCAATTTTGATGGGCCATAAAGCCGACTTTGTTCGGTTTAGTGGCCGTTGCTAGGAGAGAGTTACTCTCAACAGTTTTCTGGTTTTTATGTTTGATTTAACGGCAGTTCGAAGCTGTCGTTTCGTGTTTGCTTTCCATTTGGCCCGGTTGCCAGGCAAGGACAGTTCATCCGACACCACCGGTCCCTCTAGTCCTCCCAGTCCAATTCCCCATCCAATCCCTCAGCCCCCTGCCAGCTACGCAGTACATTTTTCAAAGCAAACATTTTCCTTCGCACTGGCAAAATAAAGATTTATGTAAAATTTGACGCGTAAAGTTCAACAAGAGCAAACCCGAAACCGAACTCCTCCCAAGTTCTTCCAGCGAATTTGGTCCATATTTATTTACCTTTTTCCGTTTTTTTTTCTCTCTGCCCTTTGTGTTCCCGGAAATATGCAAATTCATGCAGGATTTTTACAGCACTGCAAGGACCGCACATAAATTCCCACTCATGTGGGCGAAATTTCTTGGAACCAACTCTCTCTCTTTGGTCAAAAGCGAAATCTGATGGCATCCATCGAATCTGAAGGCGAGTGCCGGAGATTGCCTGGCATTTGTCAAAAGTCAAGGGCAGGAAAGTGAAAGGATTTAACATTTATATAAAATGTCAGGGTTTCCTGACATTTTTTTCTGTTGTTCTTATTTTTATTTGGAGAGTGTCAGACTCAACAGTTGTCTGGCCACAAAGAAGACTTCCCCCATCAAGTGCATCCATAGTTCAAAGTGGAGAGTGGCTAATGGTTATGTCTGATGACTGCACTGCAAAAACTCATTACAAATATCCTTTGAGTGTTTATTATTGTAGTTTTAATAATAAATTCATATTAGTTACTTTACTAATAAAATGATTGCAAATTCCTGTAGAAAACTCCTATTTACAATGTATATATTAAACATTAATATTCTAAAATATTATCCAAAGTATTTTGAAGTGTTTCGCATAAATTATTCGCTTGTTGGCCATTTTGGTTCTCAGGGGTTCCTGGATTCCTGACAGTCGCAGAGTTCGACCCTTAAGGTCCGAGTCCTAATTAAGGAGCGGGAGTTGGCACTCATATGTCGGGTTTTCCTCGCATTTGGTTGTGGAAAACGGCGCTTAGTCACCGCAGACGCTCATAAATAAAGGAGTAGCTCCGTAACACGCTCCGTCTGCGCGAGCTTTGCTCTTTTGATTCTATTTCCCGGATACGGTTACGGCGTTACGGGTTTTCGGTCATTTTCAGCTAACCCCGGCCTTCGTTTTCCATTTCACGGCCAACTGCGTCGCGGCATGCAAAATTCCACCGGCAACTGCATAACGGAAACAAATTCTAGGGCCAAATGAGAGTGGGGAATGGAAATGGGAAAGCGAGTGAAAAGCGGGGCACGGGGGGCAAGTCCCATGGATACGGGGAGGGAGTTGGTCTCCCCCTCAATAATACTCGGAAAATGCTTTTTCGGTTTGATTTCGCTTTCCTCCTTGTTGGCCATTCATGAGTTTTCATTTCATTTTCGCTTATTGCTTACATTTTGCGTTCTGTTGCCGAGTTTCCCATTTCTAATTTTCTGCTTTCTATGGGGATGAGTATCTGTGTGTGTGTGTGTGTGTGGATTTCTCTTTCACAACAAAATAGTTTTGGTTTTCCCGCCTGCACTTGGCCCCAATGGAGATAAGAGGTGGTGGCGGGTGGGGGCAGGAAAATCGGGGGGTTTTCCCGAGGTGCGAGTGTGTGAGTGCCCAGATCTTCGCATGTAAAATAAAAGCTTGGCTGAAATTGAAAAACTTTTCCAATATGTGCTTTTTCTTGCTTTCGTTATCCATTTTATTATTGCATTATATTCGTATATGGTTGCAGCTTTGCGGATATTTTTATTGTTTCATTTCACTGGCTCCGATATTTTTTATTCCTTTGCTGGGGGCGTGAAGGGATATGGGGGCGTGGCATTTATGATATGCAGCTGCAGCTCCTAATCCCATTCGAATTGCAACTCTGCACAGTTTCCACAAATCCTGCCAAGTCAGGTGAGACGCGTGCAAATTGAAAATAAAGTCCACATGTGTCACCCAAATCTCAGAACTCCAAATGGAAAATATCAGAAAATCACCCAATCGGAAAATCCCTTTAGCCTTTCGAGGAGAATGTAATGTTATTACGCTTTTTCCGGCACATTTTTAATGGCCACTTTTTGTAAGCCAAAGTTTTTCGCTAATTATCCCAAGGGAAAACTTCCTTGCAAGTGTTTTTTTTTTCTCCCCATTTTCTTTTTTTTTTGGCAGCAATCAAAAATGACACTTGGCAGCAGCAAGTGCCCACATTGGGGATAAACAAAGGAGCAAAAAGAAAAAGGGTACCGAAAATGAAGGGAAATAAAATTAATGCGTGGAAATTCATAAGCCCCGGACGTTTTTCTGGACAGTCAAGCTGGCAATTTGAGGCACATTAAGCGACTTAATTACATGCGGACATTTAATTTTATTTTTCTTGGCCGTAGAAATGGCCCTGGAAATGGCTTCTCCGCGCATTTAACTGGCAGATTGCACTTGCAGCCAGTGACAGCTGCATCAAATTGACATTTTGCGGAAAATGCCATAAATCAAACCGGACAAGCGCGAAGTCCAAGCCGCGGAGGGTCAAGTCCTGGGAGATATACGAATGTATGCGGGTTCCAGATCCAGAATCAGGACGTCTTCTTGGCCTGACAGCGGCGAAAACGACACTCGCAGCCTCATATTTTAATGTATGACTGCGTATAAATAAAAAGTTGTCCTGCCGAGGACTCTGTCAGTTAATTTCACGCTGCCAGGCTCTGTGAGTGGGCCGGGATGATGAAGTGCGTCTGCCCACAAGGGGCATTCGGAGATACATGCACACAGAGAAAAAATAAATAAGCATATGGATTATGGTTATTGGTGACTGAAAATGATTGGGAAACTCTTAAAGTAAATATTAGATATTTAAATATTGGTTATTAAAGAACGTTAAGGTATTTAAACTTTAAGTCATCTAGTTTAGATTGTAAATATATTGTGTTTAAATAATAACTATATATCTTTTATGGCCTTCATATTTATATAAACTTCATAAAAGCTCTGCTTTCTGTGCCTAAATACAAGTAAAACATATTGCGGCATAGAACATAAACATAACTGCAAGTGGGGGAACCCTTTGCCATATATATATATACATATATATTTTACGACTGACATAGGGGCAGTCGACCCCAACACAATTGACAGCCATATTTGCCTATCTTAATTCCTTGTCACAAACGAAATTGGCACTCACAGGCCGAATGTGAGTGTGGTACGAGTGTGCGGGAGTGTTACTTTGGGGACAGCTAACGGACTGATAAAGGGAACAATTAAAACCGGAAATAAAGTAACCGCCGCATGCGACGAAAATCGCTAACTTTGATTGCCCTTCTGTGGTCGCTTATCGGAAAAGTATACGTTGGCGGCAGTGGCCCTTTCCTCCGCTGTGCAGTTGGAAAATGTGGGTGGCTGGGCGACCTTGAGCAGGTGCAAGGTTTCCCCGAAATTCAGCGCACACACAGAAAATCGAAGTTGGCCAACATAAACCCCCTCAAAACTCAATACCTTGTCGATTGCAGCTAATTATGTCGCTCAGTTCCACATGGCAATTGTTGCTTCGCATCGCTTTGCTCTTTTGATATCCGGCTTTAATTGTGCGTGGTTAAGGTTGCATTTAGCGCATTAGCCGAGGGCTGCTCGCATTTCCCAGCACAGCCCACAATTTTCCTATATGTAAGCTCTCTTTGATTCAGCGGAGCGGAGTGAAGCATCAACGCATGCCCTCTCTTAGGTAGAGCTCTGTCACTCTCTTAGTCTGAGTCTCGCATGTTTCAGCTTTTTAAAAATTGCTTAAGCTCGATTTCAAACAGCTTTTGACACAGAACCATGCAAAAGGTTTATGTTTACTTTTAAATCCATTATTTTAAACGCTTTTTTAACCCATAAATCGCTAATAAAGGATATAATTTATAAATCAAATAACTAAATATACCCCCAGTAATTTTCTTACGTTTCTTTTAGAAATCAATTTTCTTGTTTTATTGAACACAATACTACAACTAGCTGATCGATGTTAAATGCCGGATTGTTTGGTGTGACAGGATGACAGTTTCCCCTTTTTGTGGATGGCAAACATTTGATACAAATATTCGTCTGTGGCATGAATCGTCCGCCGCCTAAGCCTCCTTTCCTCGCAACTCGCAGGATACATTAAATAATTTACACCACAGGAAGACAGACTACTACAACTCGTATATGGCAATGGCTGGAGGAGGGGCGAGGGAGTTGAATAAGATTCTCTAGGGGACGACAGAGGCGGGCTTGATGACAGGCAATCCTGGCAATGGTGGTGGTGGTGGTTGGTTGGTTGGTTGGTTAGTTGGCTAATGGCACTACACAGTAGCTATTAATGGCCTAATACATTGAGCGGCATTTGGGATGGGCGGATGGCGAGGAGGCCTTCAGCCGCGCCATGTCAGCAGACTCCATCCGCGGCTGGGCTTCTTGGTGCTGGTGGCCAGTTCCTGCTGCTGCTGCTGCAGCTGCTGGTCCTGATCCTGATTCTGCTCCTGCTGATCCTGCTGCCGCTGCTGCTGATTCTGCTCTATATAGGTGCGTAGTATGGTATGCTTGTGTACGGACTTCTCAAACTCGGCCGCACTGGGGCGATACGCCTCGAGCTTGCTCTGGTAGCGGCCTGCCGACTGCGAGGGCTCGGTGGTGTAGGCGTGGCTGCCGCCCCGCGTCGCGCTGCCAAACGAGCTGCCGCCAGACGCCGATGGTACCGCTGCCTGTGGGTGGAATCGGGAGGGGACGGGATAGGGAAAGCGGGTGGGGTTGGGTTTCGGATTACTGAACTGTGCTCGATTGTTGTAGCTGAATTGGCTCTTGTTAATGTTGTTAGTCGGCGAATTGTTATTGGCAACGGCTTGGCCTTGACTTTGACTTTGAACAGGGCTGCTGTTATAGCCGTACTCATACGTTTCAATGCTGTTTGCTCCATAGACGCTGTTGGCCGCTGGCCCTGCTCCGGGAGCGGAGCAGAGACCCTGGTAGCGGGACGAAGGCTTCATGCCGTATGTGGAGCAGGAGGGCTTGCCCACCTCGTAGGGGTTGTAGCCGACCACGTTGCCACTGCAAGGAAAAGAAATCAGAAGATTAGAATTTGAAATTATATTTAATTTAATTGTTTCAGCTTAAGCTAAACATTAATTTTAATCTCCTGTGATTTATGTGACTGACCTCAAATATAAAGCAAATTTTATGAATATTAAAATGATATAAATTTCTTGAAATCACTTTCTTATTAGGCTAAATCGAATTATATAAACCGGTTCTGAATCACATACAATAATTAAGTCAAAATACCAAATCTCCTTATTTTTATTGATCCACTTTTTGTATTAATTTTATGAATTATTGTCATAATTAATCTTAAATGTAAACTCAACTCACCCTGGTCCATAGTTGCAGACGTAGAGCTTGTTGTATTTGCTGGCATCCTTGTACTCGGCGTATCCACAGCCAACCAGGCTGGTCTCGCCCCAAACTAGCTGAGAGTAGTGTCCAGTCTTGGGGGACCAGGCATCTCCGAAGGAGTACTTCTGCACCTCGTTGAACCAACTTTGGATGCGCGAGGGGAAGTCACCATCGTCAGCGTCCAGCGGCACTGTGCTCCAAATAATGGCCAGATTCTGACCCATTGTGAAGCGATCTATTTATGAATGGCAATAACATATTAGTTAATAAATTCTGATTTATTTTGTTATTTTTCTGGGTATGTGTTTTGGGGAGATGCGGGTGCTAAGCATGCGGGATTAGTCTTAGTGTTTTAAAAGCATTTCGTGCAGGCATAAAATGAAAGAAATGAAGAATCTTACAAACTAAAGGCATTGCGAAGGACAACAATCATTTAGACGCTTTAGAAAAATTTAACAAACACTTTAAATTAATCTTAAATGAAATAATTGTTCAAAAAAGCACCGATATTTTTATCAAAAGTATTAAAAACATAAAGCTGTTGACCTAAAGAGTTTGATTAACAAAAATCTTCAGTTAGTCACTCATAAATTTAAACAAAAACAAAGTGAATCACTTTATAATGCAAGGCTTTCGTCATTTTGTATAAACAATTTATCTATAAGGAATTTCCCCATGATTAATTAAACAATTTCGACTGAAGTGCATTAGAAAGTGCAATAAAAACTGGCGTATCTAATTTCAATTTTAATTTTAAGCGCTGTCACAGCCTCTAAAAATACGGATGATCAATCAATTCATTCAGTGGGAAAGATTTATGTCCATCACAATGACCGTTACCATAACATGCAGATCTCAAGCCGAAGGATCCGCGCCACATGCTCTGCGCGGATTCGATCCAACTCCTGGGAATTTTTGGTTTTTGGCGTGGGAAAGGATGGGATAGTGTGAAGGATTGTACCCTTTCGGATCGGTTAACTTACTTATTGTGCGGTGCGGGTCATGCCGGAACTGGCAGTTGTCGGCCCACTTCTGGGCCCGGGCAGCCAGCTCCTCGTCCCAGACAATCTCACGCATATTCTCGGCACCCGGCTGGCCCGGATAGCGTCCGGTGGCCACGATCTGCCTGAGGCGGTTGTGCTCCTGTAAGATGATTGATCTCTCCTCCGTCGTGATGCCCGATGCTGAAATGATTAGGTCGAGATTTGCATAAATTAAATGAGTCGCCGAGAAGCCATGGTATTATGGAGGGAGCGGAGGAATATGCATAAAGACGACACGCAGCTGACGGAGAATGTTATCATTTCTATTTTTGTTTGCATTAAAATGCTTGATTTCACGGAGATTTCTTCAGGCGGGTGTTTCTCCTTTGACACGGAGCTCAGAGCTCCATCTCGAAGCCGGTTTTATTGAGCTAATATTTGTCGAAAACTTAGGTAGCTCGGCTTGGCTTTGCCTCGCAGACAACCCAAGTGGACGACAAGTGAACAAGTGGCCCGCCTTTGTTTTACATATGTATTAATTATTTGCCCGGCGACATAATATTCGACACTTACGTCTGCTCCATATTGCCGGCGATTAGAGTTTTATGTAACCAGCCGGTTCGCCGGATCAGCGGATCACAAGACATCTGTGGCACTTTCCTTTAACCCAACCGGTTTCCCCCTAATGTTTGGCCATTAAAATAGAACACAGAACACGAAACGAAACGGAGTGAAATAAAACCAAATGAAATGCAAAAACCGAGCGGCGCGTGCTGTTCAAAGGCGTCAATTAAAAGTCCCAACGACGGCTATTAGCCGAATTTGTTTTCGAATTTGATTTGATTTTATGCCAAAGTCATGGTCCTCCGGCGGCGCCTGACTCATGACGCTCGTTTGAAGTGTGTCAGCCAATGAGCTGCCCGTCCCAAACTGGCTGCAGTTTAAGCCGAATCGCCCCCGGGTGTTAATTACTCGGTGAAGCTGGGGCCGAGACGGAAGTGAATCCTTGGGCGATTGGGGAGGTGCCCCCATTTCATTTAAATAATTACGCGCGCTTAATAATTTTTAATAATTATAATAATAGGCCCGGCGATGGGCGCTGATTGCCCAACGCGACGTGATAGCATTTAAGCCAGGCTTCCGATGCGGATTCACAAGCTCCAGCTTGACCATGGCTCTGGCCGGCCGGTCAAGTGCCGGGACGTGTCTGTCGGAATCAGATTTAAAGTCAGACAACTTGACGCGCCCCGAGTAAATAAATTGGCAGCTTCGCCTCGCTGAAGCTCGCACAAATATATGGGTCTAGATGTCAATACTCAGACCCGGCCGGCTGTGGGCCAAACAAAAGCCGAGAATGCTAAACACGGCGTTTGCCTCGTCTTAATCTTAATACGTTCCCAAGGTTAAGATCGATTTTTGAGGCTGGGCTAGGTTCGGGAAAGAAGAGAGACACGGACTGCGACTAAAAATAACCCATGAGCGATCAGAAAACTTAACCCAACCGCAGCTGTCAAATTATGCTACATTTGTATCAATGCGAAAACCGGTAGGCGAAAAGCCCAAACTCAGAACCTGGCCCAGAGCTGTGTGTTTAAGTTTAAGGCATCGGACATCAATCACCCGACGAGGCCTATGGGTTTTGTTTCATTTCATTCATGCTGGGAGCAGGGGAGCTGGAAGCGCGAAGCTGGCTGCTGCGGTTGCATATTGTGATGACGGCGGCGAGGGCGGGGGCTATGCAAATTTGTGAACTACCTTCGCTGACAAATTGCACATAAAGCTGTCGATCGGTTTCCGCAACGGACGTATTTACATATCAAAACGAGACAAACTGCCGAGATAATGCTGACACGAAACGTCAACAGCTTGGCTTCGAGCCACGCAGCGAAACGAAAGACTCAAGCAACGAACTTGGCGTGGAAACCAGACCTCAGCCAAATGCCGACAATATGTTAACAAGTGCTTAACTGCACCGCATCTTGCGCATCTTGACCAGGCGTTGACTTCACCTTGAACATGGCTGGGGAACGTTGGATGGGAAGAGGGTCTGGGCTTTTGACTGGGACTGAGACTGGGACTGCGAACGCCGAAGGACTGACTGGCAGACGTTGAGAAATCTCAGCCGCATTTAGCGCGAGTTAATTTTCATAGTTATGCTTTATGTTTCGTTTCATTTTCATTTATCATTTACTGATTATCGCTGCAACTAGCCTTGTGCCGCGTCCCCATATTTAATTACATTATTAGCACGGCGGGCTTTTGATTGATGCCGCAGCAAAACGCTTCGGCCACAGACATGGGCTTACCAGCCATGATAGCGGCCAGCGATACCATTGACATGCGATTAACTTTAAGGTCCCTGCGGGACCGTAATCCAGCCGATATCGGGGACCCGAGAAATATGGCGAAGACAGGGGATAAAAGCAATCATCAATCAGCAACGCACACGCGCACTATAAAAATCTTTTTGTTTTCATTTCTTGGTGAATTTTATGGGAGAATTTTACGGAATTTCGGGTGTTTCGAGCGACGCGTGTGCAGAACAAAGAACATTAAATCGATTGTTTGCGGCCACACTCCGGGCTATATCTATTCCCGGTCCATGAGCCACAGATCGAGCGTGGCTCGAACAGCTCAATGACCCATTAAAAATCGAAATCGAATGTTTTGTATAATTTTGCAAGCGCATTTGTGACGCCTGCGAGCTTAATTTGTTTACAAAATTATCTGGCGCCTGTCGGCGGCAATTAAAATACCAATCTCAGGTGTCGGTTCAACGAGCTCTTGGGACACCTTCGGTTCGATTCTCCCCGCTAATCTCTAATCAGTTTCAAGGGTTCTACGAGGCTCCCGGTCTCTGATCTCATTCGATCATGGGGTTGAGTGGCCTTTGGCTGAGATGACAGCTGACAGGTCAGCCACCTAAAATACTTTTAATCCATTTGGGAACTTTGATAAATATTTTATTAATTATATAAACCCGATATGTGTGCGTGGACCGGTTTGCATCCCGGTCGACGCTTAAGTAATACGCCGCCCGTGTTTGTTGGTTTTCTAAACTAACATATTTATTATGCAATACACTCAGTGTTTAAAACTGGATAATGAAGAAAGGTGACTCGTTTTGTGAGGCTGCGAGTCTATTTTTGGTCAGACCCGCCAAACTGGCCCCTTCCCCCGAAAGAAGCATTTACATACTGGCCGCCAGTAGAGCAAAAGTTCTCAAGCGCCCCTCGCTGGTAAAAAGCGAACGCTGATTAAATAGAATAGGTTTTTTTACGGGCAAATATTTGCACTTCACTGTTTTCATTCACACACAAAACGAATGGCCGAAACGTGTAGCAAAGTGGACTAGAAAAAGTGCTCAAAGGCGAGGCAATCATTCCACTACTTAGCCATGCTAGACATGCCCTGGGATTATACACCCAAAATTCCTGATCAGCATACGGATTATGGGGTGGGGACGGAGTACTTACCAATTATCTTTCCATTGCAGGCGAATGCCGCTCCGCAGGAGATGATCGCGATGGTGAAGGTTAGTAATAACGCACTTGGCTGCATCATTTTGATTAATTTATAATATATGTATATATATTTATTGATTTCTCTGCTTGGTCACTTTCTTAAACTTCAAAATATAACCTTTTCTTGAGAGACAGTGTTATATTTGATATTCCATACACTTTTTGAATTGCTTTTATTTTTTTTAGAAATTTTTTTTATCACAATTTTGACGGTGGGGTTTCAAGGAGTAGCCGCCGTTTTGTAGTAACCGAAAAAAAGAGCGCCCGAAAAAGCCGACGACTCCAACTCCACTCTCGTGTACGTGTAGCTAGACTTGAAGGCGTCGCCTGTTTGAATAACCGCTCGGCGGCGCCAAAGCTTTTATACCGAAGGCAGCAGCAGCAGCAACATGAACAGCAGCAGCAACATGAGCAGCAGTAGCAGCAGCAGCAGCGGCAGCAGCAGCAGCGGTAGCGAAGAAGCTGCCGAGCCGACGATCCGCACTTGTTGATGCGAAGCTGTGCGAAGAGCAAGGCAAGAGAGGGAAACGTTGCGCAGTCGCAGTCGCCGCTTGGCAGGCTGGCAACATGTTGCCAGAAACATACGCAAAAATTTAAAATTGCTGAAATAAAGCCGATTTTTGTGCCATAAAATAGCAGATAGTCAGATTTTATTCCCCAATAAATTATGATAATTAATTAACAATCTTTTAACTTCTTGTACCCTTTTATATTCATAATTCCTGCATTAATCTGGAATAAAATAATAATTTAAACAATTTACTTAACAGTTTCCCAAAATATGTTTGCACAAACTTTTGAAAATATTTTAAAAATATTATCTAATATAAATTACATTTTCCACGGACTCTTAGATTTCCTCACACATTTCGTTTTTGAATAATCAATATTTATATTTTATTTTAACCTAAAAATTCATTTAAAATTCTTAGTTTTAAGAACCAAAAGTAAGGGTACAAATTATAGGATGAAAATCCCAACTACAACTGACCAGTAAAAGTACAAATTGGCAGCACTTCCAGCAACATGCGGCCGGATCGAACGTTTTGTGTTCTTTTGCGGGCCTAATTGAAGATTGAACTTAATATTAATCACGCTGCTGGTTCGGCAACAATCACTCGGCAATCGGCAATCGCCTTCGCGGGGGGCGTGGCTGGGACTGGGATCGCTGGGAAAACAGCGTCGAGCAGGTGCCCTGCGGCACAGGGAGCTCCAGAGCCCGAGCAGCCTCGATCATTTCGCGTATCATTAAAAACCAATAAAAACACCCAATTAAATGCACAGTACAAGAACAAATGCCACTTGATCCTTTCACCGCCGCTAGTGGGACATTCACATCCACGTATACAGCCACAGGCCCAACCTCAGCCACATCTGTGATCGGGCTGCAGTTCTGGGCCCCGTTTCGGATTGCCTTTGCCGCTCGCATTTCCGCTTCGCACTGGCTTCTTGCCAAAATAATTACGCGTACAAAACCATTAACAAGTACAAACGATTGCGCCGTCCCAGCATCCCCAAGCTTTGCCTTATTTCGGCTCAGTAAAGACCGTGAGATGCACTGGGAAAATAGTAATAAAAATAATCAAGTTATACATCATTGAATCACAGAAAATATATTAAAGAATTATTTTATTTAATTTACTTTTTCTTGAATTTACTTATTTAAATAACTACATTTTCCTTAGTGTATTGTGTGCTAACTGGTTCTCTTTATTTCACCTCGTTTTAGTGCCGCCGATGCCGCTGACCATGTTGATGCCACACATGACGTTTTGGGCGAGGACCCCTCGATCTGGGGCTCCGACTCTGGCCCATTCCCATTCCCAGATTCGGATGCAATCCCAGTGGCAGGGACCAGTAAACCGGCGAGAGGCAACAACCGATCAGCGGTTAGTGATCAGTGATCGGGGCACCGGCAGTGACGTCTCTGCTGGTCCGCTGATTTATTTTATTTCGCGAAAACTACATAAATATTAAAAATTATGCTTTACAGAAATATGAAATAAACATATGCCCGATACACGTTCTTTGATGTTGTTCCTCTTTGCAGTCGCTCCTCCCCGTATCGCTGCCTGTCCGGTGGTTGTCGATGTTTTCGTAGTTTACATTTCCTACTCGAGTGTGATTTTATTTGTGGTGGAACCGCGCTCATGCAGCAGCGGCTTAAGCAAACATAATTGGCCTTCGCTTCGATCGGCGGTGTTTGCATTTCAATAAACAGCAAACCTGCGTGAATCCATACATTCGTGCGCATGTTGAGCAAAGTATAAAATTCCCGACACCTCGTTTAACTCAATTTAACAGCACTTGGCACCATCCGCCGGTTATCGTGTTTTTTTATTTTTTTTGATTATTTTTTTGCCTCCCCTGCGATTTGCCTTTGTATAGTTTTATGACTCAATTTAATGTCTTTCTTGTGCTGCGCGTGTGCTGTCCGTTTGGACATCCACATGCCACCCACAGCCTCAACGGGTTTCGTTCTTTATTCCGCTCCTTGATGTGCCAGCACTCTGGGATATCACAAGTCGGAACTGAAATCCTGACAGGCGCATAATAATTTTTATATAAAGTCATCGCTTCGTATTCAGTGACTCATGCGACCCAGTTTCTGTTAATCGATGCAAGGAAAGTGAATCGTTCTCTGATTCATTTCATCGTTGGAAGACATTCACAATTCAGTTATGAAACGCATTAATCGGAAAAGAGTATGATTTTATAGGGAATTTTGGATTGTGTTTTATTAAATGACTAACTGAGATAAAAATTCATTGAACTTAAAAGGCGTAAGTTTATATATTCTATCTGCCAGCTTGTATAAGTTAGTTACAAACAAAACAGATCAATCAAGTCAGAATGCCTAAAGATAAGAGGGAGTGCCGAAGGCAATTTAAAAATATAGTTAAGATAACATTTATAGTCCACACTTTTATTCTACGATCCCAAAATAGACAACAATTTAATGGCGCTGGCGAAACGAGTTTCTCTTCGGCTAAATATATGTTTTATATACTCTAAACTTTTAGCTGAAGAAAGTAAAACAAGACGTGGCGTGGGCTGAATTAATTGGCTGTTAAAATTAGCTAATGAATATGCACCAATAATTGGCGGCAATCGGTTAGAAAGTCAGAATGCCGACCCGCTAAGGTCGTCGGCCATGTCATCAGAGGGGGGTGAACACAGTTTTTCCATTTGGTGTATTGATGATACAACGAATCGGCGGCAAGGTCACTGATAATTTCTCTAATCAGTCACTTGTTTATCGCCCCGATCGCCTTGCGGAACTACTCTCGCCGCCGAGTTTGCGAATATGATTGCCAATTGACATTTGCTCATAACCGAGGGGAGCTTCTGCCCCTGGCAGTGCCATTGGTGATATCGTTATTATTATTATTATTATTCCCGCTTGGAGTGGCAATGCAGGTGTCACATCCTTGTTGTGAAGCCTCAATTGCTTCCGCTGCCATATATCTTCCCCCAGAAACACCTCCGCGTGACTGATGATCAACATTTGCTTAGACAACACAAAAATATTGACATTTTGGTCGAAACCCAAGCCTCGAACACGATTTCGAACAAGTTTGCCGGCAATTGTCGGTTCAACAACTGATCTGGATGATAAGTTATACAATTTTATTCGGACAAGGGATCGAGGTCTCGTCGTCTCCATTTCTCCATGTGTGTGACAAAATATTTCCATAACACTGCGGTTTTTGCACTTGACCAGCTCAGTCGATGCCAACGACTATTATTAAATTATTATTAATTGCAATTGAGACCTGACTGCCTACCAGTTCGGCTGACAGCCGCATAATTAAAATGTCATTCGGTTGGCATTTACAATGGAGTCGTGAACGGCGAGAGCTCCATTAACAAATTGCGGAATCGAATCGGAATTGGGAAATAATGAAAATCTAAATCAAAATCAAAATCGTTATAATGGGAGTTCCTCCTCCAAGAAAGAAACAGGGAAAATAAGTCAATAAGCCAAGAGCAACACGTGTTTGAATGAATGAATGGGGCGGCTGTCGTAAAACCATAAACAATTTTCATTAGAGAAACGTTTTCATTCTTATGCTAAATCAATTCATATGCTGATCGATCGGTCTACGCTTGTGTGGCTTTTTTCTTCTTATTATTTTTTGAACTGTGCCGGCATCTGGGGGGAAAGGGAGCGATTCAGAATCTGGGATATATGCGCACACACCTTCATTAATTCGCTTTGGTAGCCAACGTTTTTCATTAAAAAGCCGTCAGCGTACAATAAATTTTTGACCATTTTTTGTGGTGATCGCGGGCTCTGATCTCGGTTGTTGTTTTTTTTTTTCAGTTTGCGCCTGCTGAGCCGATTTCGACCCGGCTCTTTATTGGCTTCATTATGGGCCCGATCGCTGTATGTATTTATTTTGCGCAGCCAGGCGACAGAACATAATTTTAACGCTCTTTATCGCGCCGCTCCGCTGCGAATGCGAATAATGCGCATGCGCAGCGCCATTCGATTCGAAATCGAGAATTCGTTGCGAATATTGATTTATGCCCTCCCGATTTTTTGGATTCAAAATCTCGAGAGTCGCCGATTCCACTTGGCTAACTAACTGGCTAACTATGTATATCAGCGCATTTGATCTTCTGACTCTCGGACTCGGACTCGGACTCCTGACATCCATAAGAACGAAACGACAACTTAATCAAAGCTAAGCACCGATCATAATTTATCAACCTGTGTCAGCCGGAATAACAGACAAAACAAAAACAATCCCCGAGACAAGAGAATACAATACGCAAATTAACAAAACTATTATTACTGCCTGACTAACGGTTCCAGTCGACCCCCGGTGGTCCGGACCCGGTATATCCCTCTCTCATAAGCCGACCTCTGGCCGGTTCGCCTTGGATGAGTCTGATTGTCGGTTGGATCCATCTTGCCGCGTCTCGACTGCCACCGTACGATCCATTTAATGGCATCATAATAGAACATACTTAAAGCCAAAACATATCTATTATCTGGGCATCATCGAAGAGGTCAGAGCGCGGAAGTTCAGCGAGGCTCGAATGGGATCGCGATGAATAGATTTCATATTGTTTCATATAGAGTCCAAATGTGAGAGGGGCCCAGCACTGTGGGAAATAATTTTTGTATTCAATTAAACTTGTTTTGACTTTAAAATTTTTATTAAAAATAAAAGATACAGGCTAGTTTCTTCTATGAAAATTGTGGCTTATAATTTTACACAATTACAAAATATTTATTAATATTTTTAATTTAATAGAAACCTTATTTTTTAAGCTACATATTTTGTTTATTGCAAACCCTTTGCGTCAGAGAAGGGGAAGCCCGGAAGTTTGTTTCTTGAGTCTTTTAATCTGATTATATACAACCTGTTCAGAAAACTATCAACAAATTAAATAGATATAAACGTCATCATTGATTTTGAGTACTTCTATAAAAATATGAGCTTGTATGCAAAACTAAATCCTAATAACAAGTAATAAAACCTTCAAGCGAATGAATGTATCTAGATTCGCCTTTTCAAATATGAAATTTGCTTTGAAAACACATAAAAGCCAATCAAAGTATAACCTTAATATTATTATATTCAACGTTATCTTCATAAATTCCGCCTTAAAAAGATGAACCCGATTGGATTACTAAAGAAATCAACATTAATTTGGTACGGAAGCTTAAAATTCAGCGGTAAATAAACTTTAAATAGTTTAACCTATTTTGTTTGTTAAAGTTCCTTACAACATACGGGTATTTTAGTATCTTTTCTATAATTATCTCCTAGATTAAGTTATAGAAGAAACATCTGAATATTAAAACAAATTCAAAGCCTTAGACGTCATCAATAAGTATTTAGAGAATCCCTATAAAATTTAATTAATTAAAGATACCTTGACGTCATAACGCTTTTAAATAGGTTAATACGCTTTGGAATAGGTCTCAAACGTCGGCAGTGTTCTCAAATACCCTTCGGCTTAGGGTAAGATGAAAAGCAAAAGCGCCAAATTTCATAATTCTTAATTAGCCAGAAAACTGAACTAGAAGTCGTGACTCGCAAAACTCGTTTATGCCACTCGATCGCTTATGCCGGAATGACAAATTATGCATAATCAGCCTGCCAGTTGTAGTTTCACAGAGAGATTCACACAATTAACGATCAGATTTATATATTTTTCTTTCCAACAAGACCAAGCGGAGTACAGCACTGACAGTGTCCCCATGCATATGTATGAGTTGCCGCCTGGTCGACATTAGATGCGCTGCTTAGAGGATGGCTAAGTGAGGTCTTTATCCGCTGTCCAGATCCCCAGAATCCACTTTTCTGATCACTTGGATGAACTATTGTTCTCTGACATTGGCTTCTTATGCCATCTGCTGACCAAATCCATGGAAACTAGGGCGCTCACCCCACAGAGTCCCGCCATGTACAAGTAAAAGATAAGGGGAAAGTAATCCTTCGAAGATTCTCGGAAGCCGTCTTGTCCATCTTCGTCTCCTCCTTCGTCTTCGCCTTTGTCATTGTGTCCGTTCGCCTCAACTACCATCAACTCACACGGCTGCTGCAGATCCATGGCTATGCACATGGGCAAGTACTGGCTGGCCGCCGTTCTGGGCTTGAAAATGATAGATTTGGTTTTTGGGTATGTCTGGGAAGTCCGGCTCATCTGCTTGCTCCTCATGGCCAATTGGTACTGGGACCACTTCGTCGACATTTGTCGGCCGGTAAAGGACGTCTCCGACGGAGAGGTGGTCCGACGCTGTATTCGCAAAGAGGAGTCGTAGCGCTGGCGCGAGTTCTGGCGGTGCAGAGTGTGGTAGGCCTCGCAGATCTTGATGAAGACCTCCGAGTTGCCCGTCTGAGTGTTAGCATCCGGATGATACTTCTTCGAGAGTTTGATGAAGGCACTCTTGATCTCCTGGTCGCTGGAAGAGACGGGCACCTTAAGCACCTGATAGTAGTTCTCATCGCGGTGGGTCATCGAAGGGTGACTCTGGTAGTTGAATTTGGCGCTGAAGCCGGCCAGGCTGCGCACCAGTGGCAGGTGACCGATCTGGATTCTCCTCAACATTAACTTGAATTTTGGTTATCCAGAATCGATACTATAAAAAAGAAAAATTTACTTTTTTTTCTTGTAGTATTACATGAAAAAGGAAAATGTATTCAGTTTATAAAATTTAAAGGCAACCTGATCTAAACGAGAAGTTGTGAATGGAATTGAAAAGGGGTGCTTGTTGGGTTGTTCCCAAGTCATGACTTCCTTCTGAATCATCCATAGTTCAGGGATATTCGCAGGCCTGCTGCCCGATTAGCAAGTTGAAGAGCATTCAAATAATATTTATCCCTGACTCAGCCTGTGGGGCGTGTCGAATGCCCCATTTTAGGCAGTGGAGCGACAAACTCTTTTTGTCAATAGACACGGGCGATAAAAGATCGACCCTGGGCCTATATAAGCGCACCATTGCCAATTCTGTAAACAGACGCACAGTTGTGTCATGATTTGTGGGCCATTATCTTGGCGTCTGACCTTCCGGAAGTGCCAACGAACTTGGCAATGAATCTTCCACGCTTGGAGCCACGCGTGTGCTCTGAATTTGGCCAGCCCGATATGGCTTACAGCTCATAACCCGGCCATGTGCAGTTGCCCTAAGTTGCAGAGAGCGCTGGCTTGGCAGGCCTTCTGCGTGGGCGTCATCTTCGCATCTTGGAGGCAAGTGGGTCATTTCTCTCCGCTGGCACAAACAATTCCATTGAACTTGGCTTTGCCCGCTGCGTCAGCGGTGGCTTTAGATTACGTCGAAGGCGGCTCAAAATATTTGCACTAGACATTACTATAATTGCTGTCGATGGCGATTATACGCAGTTTGACAATTTCAAGCGAATCCCAATATTTGCCCAGCGAGTCATTCATTTATCTATGCATTAGTATGTCCATAAATGGGTTTATAAATAGAGATTTGGCTTTTATTGTTACCTGGTAAAATGCACCCTTAAAAAATATACTGCTATAAAAATTATTGAGCTTTTTGATAGAACTTCTATCAAAACAAAACAAGTTTTTATTAAATAATGCAACTGTTTAAATCGAAAGTGTAAAAGCAAAAAAGATAATGGACTTGAAAACATTGAAATAATATAATAATAATAAATAAGTTCAGCGCATTAATAGTTCAAATCTATCCAAATATAAAAAAGAATATTTATTTACAAAATAAACTTTTAATAATTCGATATCTTTACCATGCAAAGCAAACCTTTGATTTCTAAGTCCTCTTTCTGCCTCCAGTATTCCTTATTTTTTCTCAGTGTATTCACTTGAATGTCGGGCTCTTCCAGTCTCCAACTTGACATCATTTGTGGCCAGCAGATCTTGGACGGGAATGGAAATGGAACCCCACCTGCTAATTGGTTTCAGTTGAGCGGACTCCTCCTGACACCTTCTCGCCGTCGACAGGAACAGTGACCTCGAGGCGGCAAAGCGGCGAGTTGGCAAGAAGATAGCGCCGAAAGCTGTGAACATTTAATTGGAATTGATTGAGCCGCCGGGCCGGTTATGGATGGTCGGGTCATTAGCGATTGGCGACTTTAAACGGTTTCAAGTCTCGCCGGAATCCCCCTCTATTAATACTAGATCAGAGACGGAGTCTGGGAGCCACCATTACCATCGCATGTGCGTCACTGTGCGGCTTGGGCTTGGTGGCCCACCGGCCACATCCCATATGTTAATTGACACTAACAATTTGTTTCACAAAGACGGCCATCTAGCCACGTTCCCGTCGAAATTACCATAGGCAAGCGCAGTGCCGGCGAAAGCCCGGCCAAATGCAAAACGATAATTGGAAACAGGTTCTGTTTCTATTGAAGAATTAGCTGGCGACGACTCCGGCACCGACTCCGAATGCGAATGCGAATCCAAGCCAAAGATTAACGACAAGTGGTGACTGGTTGTCTCCGGCGAGCGCTGGCTGGCTGGCTCATTTATCTGCCAAATAAAAGATGCGATGCTGCCCCTCCTTTCTCCCCAACCAAGAGTCTGTCGGACGGGCAGTTTACGAGGGTTTCTTGCGGGCTCCATGCTGGGTCAATGGACAGGAACGCTGCCAAGAAGTCTGCGCCGGCTATGGCTCATCGATTCGATTGGGTTTTCGGTTGGTTTATCGAGTCACAGCACGGCATACAGCGAAATTTAAATTATTCATGTGTCAGGTTGAAGGCTGTTGCCTTTCGCGTGTAAAAACCTATTTGATCGCCAGATTAACTCCGCTCACAGATCAATTAAAACTAAGTAATGGCGTCTGCGAAACCGGCTAGAAACGGAAATACTCCGGCTCCGTCTGACTTTGCATCAATCAAGTGCGAGCAACTTTATTTAAATATCTGTTAAACATTTGCAGTGAGTGTTAATTGGGGAAGTGCCAATGTAAGTATTTTGGTGAGGGTGTCCAGCACTTGTCCTCTTTCGATGCCTTACAAAAAACTACTTTGAATCCTATACAAGCAATCAGTCTCTCCTTTACAATACTCATTAGTTACTTGTCTCTCAAAATCCATTAACAAATTCAATTATTTGCTTTCCAAAAACATTATACTTAAATCAAACATTTTGCTTTGAATTCTTATGGGTAAAGTCCTTATAGGAGTGTCCTGCACTTCTGCTCTTTCAATACCTTACAAAACTATTACTTTTCCAAGCCCTTGGATTTATGTTCCTAAATTCGTGTCCTTCATAATATCGTATTATCACCGTTTCTACTATACTTCCTTAGGCTAAATAACCTTCAGTCAGACTTTCCGTTGCATTCCGAGGAAGTGATTCGATCAGTGCCCTGGTTAACTAATGATAATTAAGAACAACTTGGAGAAGAGGGAACTGCTTTTAGCCACTAATTAGCCAGGTCTTCAGGTAGACAAACGCCGAGGTGGCCACGTGGGTTATCTGCTGCGCAAATGCTGCAAGAGAAGATACAGAAACAACATAAACTTTATTAGATACGAGTATGCCGGCATTAAGCGACTTAATTACTATGTACTCGAATACTCGAATAAAGTGCCCGCCGCCGACTGCAGTGCTAATTTGCATTTACATTAACACTGGGCGCCAGATTCCTGGCACAACGGCATCTTCTTTAAGTAAATACCCTTTCTTTAAATCATATTAGCACAATTCTACTTTAAAACTAGTAGAAAATCCATATGATAACTGTCATAAAGCAGTTAAACTTAGACTTGAGATCATTAAATGTGTGAAAAAGTATTATATTTTTATGGCAACTGTAACAGATTTAATTATAAGTATAAATTTGGGCAATGTGAAGATAATGCTGGATTAAACTCTAATATTGGTACCATTCCTTATCCGTGTTCCCTTATTCCTAAACCCTGTAAAGAGTTTCTTAGCAAAATCTCAAATATTTACTTCATAATCCCCGAAAGAGCATACAATCTTCTTTGCTTCTGGCATAAAGGTGGGCTTTTCACTAAGTCCAGGCTATGTCTTAGGTCAGCGGAGCTGAGCTTCATGTTTTATTACGAGCGAGAAATGGCGACAGTAAAAGCCAACCCTGAACCCCGGGACAAATTGACAAATGGTGGCACACAAATGAGGAAGGGAGCGGGAGGTCTCCAGCCGGAAAGGGGAAACTATGGTGAGCATTTATGGGCACCTTTCGTTTTAATTTGCCGTGATTAATTTGCATATTTCGGCCTGCCTGTGCCATTGCCTATGTGCCTTCTCGCCTGCAGTCGGCATGCGGAAGTGTTGGCGGCATAATTGTGGATTTATATGCATCATAAATTAAGTTTTCTGCACTTGGGCTTAGTCAGCCGTAAATATGCGATTTTATTTGGTGTTCATCATTTCAGTTTTTATTGATTCGATGTAAATGCAAAGTGCCTTGTAATTAGCCGCCACTAAACCGGGCTGATAGATTGCCGCGAGAGGGGCGCTTCCTGAAACCGATGCGATGACTTACTGGAAATATGGAGATGTACAATAAACATTTGTAAACATTCGAGCATTTGACCAATGACAAATGACAAATGACCGAAGACCGACGACTGGGAGCTGACAGTTGGGCGGGAAATAAAAGCGAGGCGCTGTTTGTTTAGTACATGATACATGAGTTTTATTTGTATTTTACTTGTATCCATCTTGTATCGATATACAATATATTTCGTAATATAATTTCACTTAAATTTTTTGTTATTTCTTTATGCTGCTTCAATGCGGTTCTCAATTGTTTACACATTACACTTCCGCTTGGTAGTTTCTTACTCGCTCGTGAGTGTCAGTAATCGTATTACATTTAGCATTTAATTGTGTTTGGTTTTTTTTCGGTTTCTGGTTTGTTGTTAGCAGAGTTTTGGTTTGCTTTCGATTATATGTAGTACAGTATGTATATTATATATGTATATATATATATTTTCAGTAAAATGATCCCTACATTTTGTATGCTCATGTCATATTTTTCAATCTAGATGTATGTCTGTATATATATATATATATATATATGTATATATATGTATATATAGTTAATATCTTAAAACAGCAATTATATTTTGCATATGTTATCTGTTTTGCTCCTCTCGTCTGCTTCCTTGAATTTAAAGTAAGTTCTGCGACAATAATAATGCTTTAATTATAATTAAATCGTTAACAGCGTTCCATTATTGACACAAATAAACATCGTCGGATATACAATATTTAATAGAATTTTGCTTTTATATTTTATTCCGTTTGCTGCTGCTGCTACCTTTTGCTGAACACTAAAGCGTCGCCATCAAACGATATATGTTGTATATATTTAAATTTTGGAACAGAAGATGAGGACTCGGAGCTGCCATTGTATGTACCAAGTGTACGGGTATAGAATGTGTGTTCTTTTGTGTTCGTGTGTGTATACATTTTATGAGCCTCGATTTATTAATTTTCGATCTGCTCTTGACTTTTGCTCTTTTGCGCGACCAAAAGTTGTCTTATTTGTTATTTTTAGCTACCTTTTAACATTATTTGCATTAGTGATGCCTTGCGAGAGTGTTTGTTTGCCATTAAGTAGTTTTGCTAGCCATTACAGGTAACACAAACGGGCGCCTGTCTATGGCTGCGTGGGTGTCCAGTGTGTGTGTGTGTGTTAGTCGGTGTTGTGGAGCAACTACAACTTGCAATTTAAGCTAATCCGTGTGTTTTAACTGGAAATCAAACCGACCGACAGGATACGTCCAAATGATAAGGATCAACGCAAAATGCTTGGCATGATTAAAAGCTAACAATTATAATTACAGTTTTTATATATTTTTTACCTTTGTTTTATTACCACTAACAAGTAAGAACACATATTTAACCACAATTTGTTTTGTTTTCCGTTCTCTGTTTGGTTTTCTTGTTACCTTTATTTTATTTAGCTTATATTTCTGTTTGGTTTCTGCTTGTATTGTGTGTGCTTGCTGCTTAATTTATACAAATTGCCTACTTAAAAAGTCATAAATCAGAGCCTTACTGCACACACCTGCTGCGTTCGAGTGTGTGTTTTATCCATAATATATAATAAAACTAAATAAACAATAGGCCATATATTGATATGTATTTGATTTTTATACATAAAAGACTCCGTATTAATTTACTAAACTCCATCTACGGTTCTCATCCTTCGCGCACCTTGTCTCTCTGGTCTTTAATGCTAAATGTGAGAATTGGTTTGGTTTCAAATGCATTTCTGTGCCTGGTTTATCGTAATAAATATCATTATTCCTCAGATTCAGATTCAGATTCAGAGTTAGATTCTGTGTGTGGGCGTGGCTGAGTGTGTGGTAATTCGTATTGTATGGTGTAGCAATCAACATATTTATTACATTGTACAAAGAGCTTTGTCTACCACCTAATTATCCCCTTTTTATTATCAGATGTCGTAGCTGATATAATTTTTAACTTGTCCTTAATACACAATAAACAAAAAACTTGAACTATGTTTTCTCCACTATTAATATCTCTGCTTGTGGCTTACACGAAACACAAACACAATAACCATTAACCGACTAAGGATTCTGCTCGTGCATTTCCTATTCCTACTTCGTCCTTCTATGAAGTGTGGGTGTAATGTGGGTTGTGGGGTGTATGTGCGTGGGATCAGCATGCTTTCTTTATTATCATAGATTAGAATATGTGTGTTTCCGTTTCCGTTTCGTTTATATATAAATTCTTTTACAATTGGCAGACTACTACAGCAAAAGCACACTGAGTGAGGATGTGAGTCGATGTGAGGATATGAATCGATGTAAGGATGTGGGGGATTCGTGGTCAGTATATACTTTAAGGGTGACTTGGAAGAACCGCAACGAAAGCTTTAATCTATTCAAATCATACGAGTGGCAATTAGTGTGTGCACGTTCACCAAAAATGAGACGACGAAGTGGCCATGTCCATGTCCATGTATAAAAATTTAGATCTATAAGCATAACACTTGGAATTTGTCTTTCATTCGTTTGCTCTTTTGCTTCTAAGGCGAAATATTATATTGTCAATTCTTTGGCTTGAGCCGAAAACCATGCAAAATGACAAAAAATATTCCTAATTTCGGGTGAGACGAAAACAATGGGAAAATGCATACAAATATCAAAATGTGACAACAAAGTCGTAGTAGAATGAGTACGCTCGTCATACATTTTCACTTCACTTTGTCTTTGTCGAAGGCAGAAGGCATAATACACACTAAATTTATGTATTTTCGATATTGGTTTCGTTCTTATTTCGTCTCCTCTTGCTTCTAAATATGTATACTAACTCTATGCACTTGGTGAGTGGGCCCAGAGCCAATCCTGTCCTGGCCATCCCCGAGGCTACCCCACCCGACCTTGGAGGGCGGCCGGACGGGCGGGCATCGGGGGGCACAGGCAGCACTCGCTTGGGCGCACTCGGCTCTACAGAATTACAGGATTTAACTACCAAAGTCTAGTCTTGGAATCGGTTACATTATTTACTCTTCATTTACTTAATTTTCCATATTCTTTTAATTTTTTATTTATTTAGATATCAGTTTATAGTTTAAGAGGCGAACGTGGTGCAATCATAGGGATAGGGGATAGGGATTAAAGCTAGTTATCTTGGAGTTCGTCTCGCACTGGTTCGACAATGGCTTAGTAAAAAATGTTAAAGTTATTCATCGATTGTTAATAAATATCTTCCTCATTTAATGCAATTTCGGTTTTGTCTTTTGGTTTTGTTTTCATTTCGCTTCTTGCTTCTTGGTATAAAAATATAAATGTTCCACATATGTATACTTAAAAAATCCATTTGTTTAAGTTATTATTTTGCATACATGCAGTGTCATTATTTATTTCGATTTATTAGCTTGCTCTTGGTTGTCCCTTTTAGAAGTATTTAAAGTAATTGGTAACTTAGGAATGCCTGCGGATCGTGAGTCCGTCCTCCCTCCGGTTCGCTTCAATTGTGGAATTGATCGTTAATCATTAATTGTTTATTCTTTATCGCGGGTGCAGTACTGGGAGAGTCTACGTGAGTGGCTTGCTATCGTTGCTTGCATTGGGTGTGTGTTGAGTACGAGTACGAGTTCGAGTAGTTTGGATATAACAAAATCGAATCGAATACAGTGTGTCGCTCGTCCTCCTCTGGCTATTAATTCCTAACATTAATGCTACAGTTGAGAGCGAACATCGCTCAGTAGGTCTCGACGACCACAGTTCATACCTAATAAAATACAATAATCGCTTTTGTTTTCGGATCTCGATCGGTTGTTTTTGTGGTTTTTAATCTCTGGATTTTATTGGTTGGGTTTAAAACGTTTAAATGTTAGCAAACAGTTTAATGTTGTTGTTGTTCTTCATAAGTCTAATACTTGCTGGATCTATGTATTATCAGATAGTGTGTGGTATTATAATAATTGTTGATAAAAATAACTTACTTAATATCAGTGTGGCTTACCTTAGTAAATTTCGAAAGGTTTTCGATTTTCATAGTTAATACATATTGATATGCCTTTAATACGATTACAGATTACAATTACAGATTACAATTACGATTACAATTACGATTACTCATTAGCTCTCATTTAGTCTGCGACACACACTGAACTCTAGGGTTTTTTGACAATGATCTTTCATTTTATTATATTTTTCATTTTTTCTTTTTACTTATTCAGTGTTAATTTTCATTTTTCATTTTGGATTTACGTTTTGAACAATATTTATTTATAGATATAGACATACCAAGTACATATATGTTTTTCATTATACAATACGTTTTGTGTTTAATCATTGATCCAATTTCGCTATGTGTATAAAATTTCTAATTACCATTATTCAGTATTCAGTATTCAAATCATTTCCACCTCCTCCTCCCGTCCAAGGTCTCACTAAGCCAATTTGTAAAACGTTTAGTACAAATACAATAATCTGTATATATATATATTTGTTTTGTATGTATAATATACTGATATGTTTTGCATTATAAATATCGTCCTCGTCCTCGCCCCAAAAAACTATGCTAAACTTCATAACTCTCTGATCGTTCTCATCAATTTTGTTCGCTTCGAAAAAAATTGGTTTTGGGTTGTGCTTGACTGGGGGCCACGTTCGTTAATCCAATTGTTTTTTGTTTTTTGTTTTAGTTCTAATAAACCAATGCCAATTTTTTGTACAATACAATTGTGTGGATCTTCCAAAGATTTCCATTTGGGTTTTCTCATAAGAATCTTGATCTTGTGTCTGTGGTTACAATTTTCCTCTTGCGTGTCGTATTTCCTTGGGAAAGTAAATCGAAATCAAACGAACCCTCAACCTAAGTATGAAACCAATGCAATTTGGCCAAATATCGTTAGGCAACAAGGACTTTTCCAAACTGAAGGCTAAAATTGTGCGATTAAATGCGCTCAAAGATCGCTCAAGAATGTGGGCGTGGCAAATAGTATCTGTGTCTGTCACCTGTCACTCCGTAAAAGTTGTCCTCTATTTTTTTTTTTGGCTGCCACGGAGGCATGACAAACATCCTGTTGCTGCGCTCTATCTCTGCTCGTTAATTATCAAAAATTCCGCCATTATTTCCGCTTCAATTTCGCTCAAATTAAAGCAATTTAGCATTGTGCTACACAAAAACAATTTGGTTTGGCCTGGCCTATGGCTCTTGGCCTGGGGGCTACACAGTGGTCGTGGTCTCTGGAGACGGAAGTCCGGCCGCGCTGGGCAGGATTCGCTCTGCCGACCAGCGACTCCTCGGGTGCGGAGAGCTCTAAGTTCAATTTACAAATGTTCAGCAATCGCCGTCGGCTTGCTCAACCGATCCTACTAAATTCCGTAAACAAATCTCCTGCTCTACAACACGGTCGCTCCAGCGTCTACATAAAAATCTCGGGTTCCTCCTGCCGCCTTCTACATTTTATTAATATATACGTGTTCTAACTTTAAGTGTGTGTGTGTGGCTGTGATTGGGTGTGAATGCGGGTGTGTGGTGTTTTCCAGTGTGTGTTTGGATACTTCCGGGTGTGGTTTTCTTTTAGAAAACCCCTTTGGTTCGCAGCGCAGCGCAGACGTAGAGCAGGGCGGCGAGGCCCAGCAGCTGCAGCCGGGGGGATATGGAAGCACTTCCCGAGTCGCCGTCGCAGCCAGTGCCTGGTGGGGAAAGAGAAAGGAGAGGAGAGAGTTTATAGCGGTTCCGGGAGTCAAAAATATAGATAGATTTTTAATGGATTGTCATGTTTATGTGGGCGGTTCTTGATATTTGGCATGAACTGCGGTCCAGCTCCCAGGACCAAGCTATATATTTTGCTCTGCTGCTCTTTTTATACATATATATTTATACTGCCAAAATGATAAAAGGAAAAGCAATAAAGCATTGGGGGTTCTTTTTTTTTGGTGCGAGTTTCGGTGCTTTTGAAAACGGAAAGAAACTTAGGGAGAATTTCACGCGAACTTACCTTTGGCCGAGAAAAAACTCCCACAGAACGACCTGCTTTGCATTGTCATAACATCATTTTTTTACATTAATGCAAACAAAGGTTCAGTCAAAATTCGTGTGCTAATTCATTCGAAAGTTGTTTGGCCACAACAACCCAGACAAGATTCAAACTTCAAATGGTCCGATCAGCTATCGGATTTCAACACACGCCGAGCCCAGAAAGCCGGCCGGCACAGGGATAACTTGCTCAACGACTGATTATAGATTTTATAAGCCCACCCCAAGCGAAGTGCAAGTGTGCAAAAATTACTTAAAATCAAAATAAAAAGAAAAAGAAAATCCATCAAGGTAATAAAACACACAGCGAAGCAAATCAATTTCGAAATCAATCTTCGGCAAGCTGGGCAATAAATCGCGTTTATAATGTCCGAATTGTTCATATTTCTTAAGCCATTATAATGCACAGGAAAAAATTTTCATATATTTAATTTAAAGCATTAAATATTTACTATTTTAAAGCATTTCTCTTTTTAAAGTAAAAGATGTTCATAAATAAATTAATTTTTATATTATTTAAATTTCTATCGCTTGAAATAAATGAAAAATCAGAAAATCTGTTTTTTTATTATAATTCTATTACAAAGTGAAGTTTATTTACATTTCCAGTCTTTAAATAATATTTATCATCCTGGAAAATATATAAACCATTATATTAAATTATATTTTTCTTCCCGTGTGCCCCACTCTGTCGCGTGCATTTAATTTTTGCTAATTTGAATTTAAAAGGCTGACCAAACCATAGATTATACGCTCGGATAATAAAGAAATAAATTGGCACAGGCCGCAACAAAAACTACATACAAATTAAACACGGCGAACATTTGAAACACGTGTCGCTAAGAGCCAAGTTAACGAAACGAACTGCCGTCGAGAGAGGAAAACAAAATCAAAACCAAAAAAAAAAAAAAGAGAAAAGGCCATACAAATGCAAACATACAGATACAGTATCTACGATCCATTGAGTTCGTATCTCGGCCCCTGCACGCGTGCGCCTGAGTTATGACACGGCAATCGCTTATTTATCGCGGCCGGTGACATTTCGCGGTGCGATCCGCTGGCCAGCGGTGCCAGCGTGTCTGGTGGAGCAGCAGGACAGGAGGACCAGCTTACCACCATCAACAGCGGTGGGGCGGTTGGAGCGACGAAGCGACCAGTTCCCATTGTTTGGGATTAATACAAACTAGATCTCCGGTGAAATTTTAAATGGCCATTAAGCCAAATGGGAAGCTTTGTTGGCAAGCGCTGTTGGCCATAAAGAATGAACCGCTACATATACAAATGCAAATTAATTAATTTGCCAAAACCAGAACCGGTTAAAGCCTTGGCTTAAGTCTTAAGTCTTTGGGATTGGACTCCGATTTTAGTGGTTTGGTTTCAGGGGGGGATTGGGATAGATCTGGTGGGGTGCTAAGTGGCAACTTTTACCGCAGCCAGATCAAAAGTGGAGCTTGTCATATCCCAAAAGTCCACGAATGATCGATAGATATAGTATCTGCAGTGAGAGGTTGAGAGGCGCTCCCCCTTAAAATTAAAATATAAAAAACTCCCCAGTTCGTTCCCCCGCCTAATTTGCATACCTGTTCGCTGGATCAATCGGATTTATGTAAAACCAAAAATTAGCTCCAACAACAGCAACAAACTTCAACATGGCTAATTAGCATAAATTAGGTTTTTATTAATTTGCGAGACAGTAATTTTCTTTTGTGCCACTCATCGACCGACCAGACTTTGTGGCGCGGCGTTGCGATGGTGATCTTTCACCCAAAAAGCCCATAAAGTTGTCCCCTGGCCACTTTTACAATTTTAAGTGCAAACATATAAAGTTGGGACGCCCACAAGCTGGCAATTTAAGCCATATACCTAGAGCCATTCGGCTTTTATGGGGTTCGTCATTGATCATTGTCAGGGCCAGGCAGTAGGTATATGGTTATATATATATGATATATATGTATATATGTAAGTAGCATATGGCTTATGCATATTTACATTTCTTTCTCGGTCACTCGTCCGATCTGTCTCGCAACTCATTTCCCTGATTGATGCGCACATTTTGAAAAGCTGACAGAGCCATAAATAAAGCCAGTGGACGGCAGCGAATGATGCTACGCATAAATGAAATAAATTAAAAAAGCATAACTATAAAATCTTTCTCCGAAATAAGCACTTCAGCTTCATTCTGACTCATGTTGGCCACCGACTTTGAAAGGAATTTTAAGTCTGAAAAAGTATGGCTGAAAGAGGGAAACATTGGGAGTTGACTTGATTGAATAATTCGGATTTATTTATTTATCATTTCTCTGATTTTAAAAGGTGTTTTGCAATGTCTTTTGAAAAAGGATTGACTTTAAAATACAAGAAATATGGATTTAAAGAGGAAATTCTTTTTAAATTACTATATCTCATATTGTTAATCTGGATTAAAATATCTATTTTATATCAATGAAGTAAGCTTTAAAATTATTTAATAAATCAATTAAAACCATTGCTTTCTTTCTTTCTGTGCAGTTTGAAGCCCTCATCAATCATCAATCACCCAAGCCGTAAGTGTTGCATTCAGCTAATCGACTCAAGTGACACCTGTGCCCTGCTTAAAGTCTCTGCTTGGATAAAAGTCTTGGCATAGGCAGTTGGTTCTTTATATCCTCTTATCACTTACACTCCACTCTGGAGGCATATGTTTCGCTTGACCAGCTTGAACCCGCAACCAAATCCCAGCTTGTCTCGTCTCCGCTCGAGGTGTGGTTCGTGCGGATGATGCCGACAGCCATTAGCGGGCTTAATGCCACTTTTACGATATATCGTAGCGAATACGAAATTTATGTTAATTGTATGCCAAACTTACTCACAAACGAAAACGACACAACGCAATACTTTTGAACAAAAAGAACACGGAAAGAGCAAGATACAGCCCCCACGATGACTGTACTTTCATTCACGTCCAGATCGAAGTGTGTCAAGCAGTCTCTATATATTGTATCTATATATATATAGTATATATATAGAGTAGTCACTTACCTGCCCAACTCCGGACTTTTGGCAAGTAGTCGTTCCAGAAGGAGCAGCGGGCTGCCAAAGGACCTCGAGCCAATTTCTCGATCTTGTCATCCGTGCTGAAAATGTAGTAGACGGGATCTTCCTTGGAGAAGTTGGGCCACTCCTCGCCATCCTGGGCGGGATTGCTGTTAATTAAGTAACAAATAAATTAAGTAATACATTTTTACAAATTTCATTTCGTTTCATTTCCCCTCCAAGGTTTTTTATAGCAAACTGGTTTGTGACTTGACTAGAGCTGCCATAAAAGCCAAGCATGGTGAAAAGCTACCATACTCATTTCTTAAATAAAACGAAATATAATTTAAAAAACAAAAAAAACAACAAAACTTCATAAAATTTCTAATTCTAATTCTAATCTTTAAAATGCTCAAAAAGGAAAACGAAATATTAAATAAACATAATTATTTTTTTTATTAAATAATAATTTTGATTCGTGAATTTTTTAATAATAATTTTTTTCAATTTTTTTTCTTTTTCTTTAGTATTTATGTTATTAAGGAACAAAGGAATATGGAAATAATTTAGGCTTTGCCTCTGTTTATTCTTAACTAAAGTAAAATAATAAAAAGGTTATTTTTTTTGCACAAACACTAACTTAGACAATGAAGTTTAAGTTGATAAATTTTTTAAAAAGCCATTGTTGCTATAATATTTTCATGGCAATTTTCAGAATTTAAAGAAAATGTAATGAAACAAACGATATCAACATTTTGAACTAAATTGTATACTCACCCCGTCTTGGCGAACTCGATGACCGCGCTGAGCATCCGCTTGCCCAGCTCCCGCTCCACGGGACGATACTGCAGGGAGTTGTTCAGCGGCTGGCCAAAAAAGTACTCAATCTCATCGCCATGCAGCACGCCCATCCACTCCCCCCACAGCGAGGTGCTCGTCCGCTGGAAGTAACAACAAAAACAATGTGGGAAATGAGCCAGAGAATCGAGTCAGAGTCAGAGCAGAGTCAGAGCAGAGTCAGAGCCGAGAGCCAAGAGCTGTCGCTATCGTAAACCCGGCCAGAAATTATGCAGATAAACATCTACCCTTTTTATTTATTTATTTGATTTTGCTGGCTGGCTGGCTGGCTCGCGCTCCTGCTGTAAATTGTAAATATTGTCGCAGCGAAGGAAAAACGAATGAATAAATAAGTAAATGCCTGGTCGGCAGTCAGTGCCTCCTCTGACGCCCTTGACAGGAGGCGGTGGCATTAAATGCTGCCATTTTCACGTATCCGCCATCCGTTTGGCACGGCAACTGCAGCTGCATTCAAGGGGGTCTGCGAAATTTCGAGTATGCAGGGTTTTTTTTTGCAGTCAGTGTACGTGCATTGCGTATACGCCCAGTGGGACCACATGAAGACTGTATGTTTTTCATTTAAAGTTGAAGCCCGTAAATCTTATTTACTTAGATCGATTTATACAAAACATTTAATGCATATTTTAATGTCCCTCAATTCCTAGAGATACATTTATATATAAGTTTCCTTTTACACCTATCAGTCCCTCTTGTAAGCTTTTTTTCCATGTCTTTTAGAGGCAGTAAAAGCCTTGCTTTCTGCTCACTGTTGCTATATGTATTCCTTTTGACACAGCAAGTATCACCAGCTTGAAATGCTAATTAGGCAATCACCCTTGTAAAGTGCAATCTCAGTCAAAAGAAAAAAGAAAGCCGCCACAAACGCGATCCTGCTGACCTGACCCAAAGCCAATGGCTGAGAGCTGTGAGCACTCTGAGCTCTGAGCCGTGGCCCGTGGGCTGACCACTTAACCATTCAACTTGAGTTGGCCGCAGTTGTGCCGGGGCCGGCTCTGCTTGAGCTGCACCCTGACAGGCTGGCAGGCAAGTGCCAAGTCGCATAATGAATAGTGTCCGGGATATGCCAAGGGTAATTCTGGTAATGCGGGGCTTCTGCCCCAGCTCCCGTTTCAGCTGCTGTTCCCGCTTCTGCCGCAGCCACAAGCTGCTGGAAATTTATGCGACTTGGACGCCGTTGGCTGTCAGGACATACACACACACACACACACACATATACCATAAAAGTCCTGCAGTCTGAACGCCTTTTCGTGCAAATAATGAAAAATTGTACGCAGCCGTAGAGCAGGGAACTAAACTTTTTTGATTTAAGCGCAAAATTGCAAACGCCAGGAAAACTTGGACTCGGAGGTCATAATGAGAAACGCCATGGTCGAGTCAAGTCGTATGGTGTGGAGTGGCATGGAGTGGAGTCTAGTGAACTAGTACTGTGGAGTCAGGCTGGGAGGAAGAGCTGTGGAGTAGGAAAACTTATTTAAGTGCCAAGCACGTTGCACGCTGCAGTAGTCAGCGGAGGACGGCAAAATGAAACAGAAACAGGAGTCGGAGCCGTAGCCGTAGCTGAAGCCGGGAAAAGCGCGGAAAAGTGGGATGAGGAAGCAAGAAAAGTGGGCAGGCCGGTTGGCTGGTCAGTGAAGCATGTGGCCACCGGCAGCCAAGCAGATAGACAATCTGGCAGGCACTTTAGCAGCTGGCGACCCCATTTGCCATGCTCTGTCGCCCCATCGCGGCCCCGTTTATGGGCAAAGTGAGTTACGAGTTCTGTTGCTGCAACTTGACGACTGTAATTAAAACTAATTTCATTTGCCTTCATTTCCATTTTCCGCAAGCTAGCCGTTAGCCAACAGCCAACAGCTTCGTCCTGTCAACTGCTGCCGATGCTTTTGGATTATTAACGGGCGATTTATTCTAAACAATGCAGTTGAATTGGTTCCCCGTACGCACCAAGTTTACAAGTTGTGCAATCAATAGGAAAAATCAGAGGAAAAAACGATTTTATTATCACTCTAAACAGGGGGCAGATAATGACCGTAAATCAAATGTAAAAAGCATATTGCATACCACACTGCGTATGAGTAATATGGTGATGTTGAAGGGAAAACGCATAAAGGATGGTTATTAAAGTTAGCAAACTTCTATGAGAATTACTTAATCTCAAAAATGATAATTATAGAGATTGAATGGTAAAGATAAATAGTAAAATAAGTGCAGTAACTTAAAGAGTATCTGTTATACATATGTATATCCTTCTGTCCTTCTGTTTCCCTATACGTAATAGTGCTTTAACAACTGCAGTGATTCGTTTGGTCAAATTACCACTTATCATCAGTCGATATCGACTACGATTCATTGCTATTAGCATGTATGTATTCAAGGAATCGAAGCCGGCAAAGCCAGAAAATCAATACCATATAGGCCACATCGCGTATACGCAATGTGTGAGCTGCGTATTTGTTAATCATTAGGCCGATCCAACTGGGCCTACAACTGGGCCGATATCAATCGGCAGCAGCAGCAGCAGCAACAGCAGTAGCAGGCACCGCAGCCAAAGTCGTTTAAACAAATAACTGACTGAAATTATGCCCCACACGTGCAGGCCATGCGGGCCGTGACCTCGTAAATTGAAGTTTCATTAGTTGACTCCGCTTCCCGCTTCAGCCACTGCCTCTGGGTCGTGATCCAGTAACGATTGTCGGTCCTGTGTCCCCCCAGTGCTTCTTCCCCCAGCATTTGTGTAGTTGTGTAGTGGCTTGTGTCTGTGTCTGTGCTGTGTCTGCCCGGAGCCAACCTCCCGAGCTTGTGCGTGTAGTTTAATTGGCACCCAACGAGAGGCCCTTCTAGTGACTATGTGTGTGTGTGTGTACACGTGTGCGTGTGTCTGGGGGCGAGGGTTCTTCCCCCGGCTGGTGGGCGTGTGTTGCGTGAAACTTTTGGTTACCATAATTATGGCGGCCAAGGTTGCCCGAGAGCTCAACAACGCAGCAACAACTACGACAACGACAACTGCGATTGCCACTGGTTGTATTCCTGCGACAGCTACTGCTTCTGCTTCTGCTCCTGCTCCTGCCACTGCTCCTCCTCCTGCCAATGCCCCTGCTCTTGCTTCTGCAACTACTTCTGCCACTGCGACCCTTGCCCCGATAGGTGTGACATTATGAAGTCCAATCAAGTGGATTGCACGCATTCTGGCTGTCTTCAACAAATTGCTTGATTAATTGAAAAATACACACGGAATGGCCAGACATGCCAAGATAAATTGCAGCTGACAGGGGACTGGGCAGATGTCATAACTAAGCTGTGATTTTTCAATTATCACAATCATACTGAACACAATAATTATCCTGTTAAGGTAGAGATTATTGATCTCTGATTAACTACAGTTCTTACTCATCATTACTTGAAGAAACCAACTAAAAGGTAAACTTTCTAGCAGTTAATGAACCATCGATCGAAAGGTTAAGAAAGAAACAAAAGAAAATTACGTCAGCCTGAATAGCTATAGGATAATTAACCTTCGAGGCCTAAGTATCTCAACTTTAACCTTCACTTAAAGATTTCCCCCTCGTGAACTTTTACGAATAATTATATACAATGAAATAACACCGACCATTCTTCAGGTTTGAGCTATTCTCAGCCAAAAGTTATCAACTAAAGCCCGCTCCTGACCTCATTCTGGTTAAAAAACAAACTTTTACTTTCTGTTCTGCAGATTAGCCCGAAGCTCTACAGCTCATCTCCTCTCCGCTTCTCTTAAAGCCCAGAGCCGCACTTCGGACTTTGGCAACGCCCCGCCATCAGACCATCAGACCAACATTAATTATTAAGGCTTACACACAGTCGCGTTGACATTTTCCGCAGCCATGGCTGCGTCTGCTGATGATGCAGCTGCAGTGCACGGGAAAATAATGAGCTTGGGCGTCTTTCAAATAGGATGCAGGAGATATGAAAGGATATTCCGGATTAAAACGCAAAGGCAGTAAATGTATGTCAGAAATTATCAAGAAGCCGATGTTTGTATACTCTTGAATAAAGCTTTAATACCCTGCCATGATATTTAAAGGGGATTTCCCAAGAAAAATATATTTAGTTTCTCAACTTTATTATAGAAAACTTTCCTGAAATTAAAAACCATTTTTCCCAGTGCACGAATATCTGCGACAGGTATACACTTTTGAAACTGAGCCGGACTGCTGTCCGCCATTAGCCTTGTTTGCAATTTTAATGACAAACAAATTGCTGTTGCAGCGTGGATTTTTATTCCGTTGCGCCACTTGCGCCCCATTTGACCGCATTTCGATCGGACGCACGCGCTTCAACGCCATCTTACGTGTCAAAGGCTGAGAAATATTTAATGGCGGCCAGGCGGCGCAATCAGTGGCCACAGTGGTCACTGGCCAAGGCTATGCGAATGGGTACTTACGTGTGTGAAGTAGTAGTAATGCACGGAGGCGCCTCGCTCCGCCAAAGCCTGGGCATACTCGTTGGTGGGGCAGGTGAAGAAGTGGTCGCCCACGGCGCGTCCAATCTGCTGCTGATTCTGGAAACCGGGATTGCCCTCCCAGCTGGTGTACTGGAAAACAGAAAGAGAAAGGCATTAAAATCAGATCTCTGAGAAAATAAATCTGTAAAATATTTAAGAAAATTTAAAGAATTAAATATAAAGTTAAATATAATCCACAATTTTAGCTTTAAAGACTGAAATAAAGAAAAAATATTTAAGAAATCAACTTGTATTTGCCAGGGGAAAAATGTTCGATCCTTGAAATTTGCCATTGAAATTATTTCCAACTCCCAATGGCCTTGCCATCCGGCCACAATCATGAAATGAAGTTATCTGTCAGTTAGGCCAATTTCCGTTCAACTAGTTTCGAACTGACATTTCTGAGTCCCCCAGGACCGACTTATCCCGGATGCTGTCCCGGTTCCAGTGCAGCCATCGGTTCCGCCACAACTGTCAAATGCATATCCACGGATGACACAGAGTGCCGCATGGCGTGGCAAAATGAAATTTGCTTGCGACAGGACAGAGTAAATGAATAAAGCCACTAAATGCATTTCAATCAGCCGGCAGCCGTCGCAGCTGACGTCCATTTAATGTGTTTAGTCTGCCGCTGACATGGGGTAGTTGCATGTTGCAGGCTGAGCCACTTTGGGGCATGTCAGATGCAGTTAGTCCGCCCATGTGAATGCATTACCTTACCTGAAAAATTATGGCCTCGCGTTCCGCCTGCGTTGCCTTGCCAAAAATGTTGTTCATAATTTCCAGATACTTGTCCCGCGGCAGGGCCGTTGCATCGTCCTTATCGAAGTAATCGATGAAATCGTACAGCAAAAAGTAAGTGCCTGCAAAAAACAGAATGGAAACCGAGGAGCGGGTGAGAGATCTCTTAACCAATGCGAGGTCATGCCACAACAATGCGGAGAGTAATGGAGAAGGGGTAGGGGGAGGAGGACTGTTGGCCGATCTAAAAAAAACAATTACCACTACAGACGGTGCTTCAAGATGCCGCCTCGCAGTGGTGGGCCGTGCCAAGGACACCGCTTTCAGCATTAACCCCAGAAAGCAAGGAGCCCAGGACCCAGCAGCAGCAGCAGCAAAAGCAATCATAACACTGGCTGGTGGAGAAGTAAGTGAGAGAGTGTGCAAAAGAGAATAAACAAAATTTGTGTGAACCCTAAAAACAAGGACTAACCAATAGCCTGACAAAAAATACCTCTTTGCATACATTTTGGGGATAAAAATAAAAAACTATTCAGAGATTTCTTTTAATTTCTAGTTAAGCTTTACAAAACGAATGGAAAATATCAATTTGTAAAGAAGAATTGCAATCAGTTCTGCAATTTACATATGTCCACAACACAATATACCTTTGCATCCATTGATTAAAGGGTACAACAAGAAGGACGAGCGAACAAAGCGGCTCGTCGTCGTTGCCTTTTATTAACTTAATTTTTATGGCACTTGTTGTTAGCCGAGTTGTTGTTCTCGGGCTTTTGTCTTTCTTGCACACTTCAAATACGGGCCAACACTAACGAACCATAATTGCTGCCTATGAGCGGCGACAACAGCAACACAACACAACACAGCAGCCACACACCCATTGGCAACATCAGGACACTGTCAAGTTGGAGAGTCCTGTCCCTGTGTGTGTTTGTGTGGGGCACGTGCAACCCATTCCTAATTTAAAATCATCCTGCCGGTCCTCTGTGTTTATGTTTGCTTCGATTCCATTAAGGTCAAAACCTTATGCAAAGCCAAGCACGAAAAGCTCTGACTTGAATTGCAAACAATCTTGGAAAGGCAGCTTGAAACTGTCGTTTGCCAAAGTCGATGTGTATTTCCCAGAAAAATGCACTTACAGCTTTTGTTTGCCCTAAGGATATTCTCAAAGAGCATTCAAAAGTTAGAATTTCACGGAAAATTTGAAGAGTTTATAAAATATATTATGACAAAGTTTATTTTAAATAATAAATACTCTGCTTTAAACTAAACAGATTAAATTATTTAGTCGAAATTCGCTTAATTTATTTGAACAACTCAAACATAAACCTTTAATTTATGCAGTATAACTTATAAAAAAAAATAACTTGAAAAAGGAAATGAAATGTTTATATTTTACAAACTTTTGAGCTTGTCAGCAGAGTCTTACCTACATTACTATAATTGTTTTTCTTTGAATAAATAAACATAAATATCAATATTTCCTTTTGAATGCTAGAACGACCTTGCGCTTCTCAACTATACGCTATTAATTAAATTGCCAAAAACACATACACACCCACACTCTGTGGCCACAAAATTTCTGTGCTTTATTGCGGGAAACTCACTGCCTCGCACACACATAAGCGGAATGTAAATACGGTTTTAATGAGTGTATAATTGAGTTAGCAGCGGCAGCAACAACACTCCCTCTGCCTCCACCCAAGCCAGAGGCGGGACGTGGTTCTGGGGACTGTGACTACGACTACGACTACAACTACGACTGCGGATGGAGCCAGCGATAAGTTGGCCGTCTCGAAACGCGAAGCAATTAACGAGCAAACAAGCTGTCTTGCACACATACCCAAGCCAAGAGAAGCCTGCACACACAGAGGCTTTCCCAGAGAACACACACACTCGTACACACGCTAAGGAGCATGCAACCTCGAGAGGAACTGCCACCAAAAATGAATTATTTAAGGACCAAAAAGTTTCGCTGCGACTGCACTCGCGAGCCATAAAGCCACTGGGGAAAATCTGTTATTAAGTCACTTAAAGGAGTTCCTACGATCAATATACATACTATAACGTCATTTCGCTTAAGTTATGGGTCTTTTATTTAATCACAGTTTTGGTTACGAATTTCCATATAATGTGAAAGCGAAGGGGGAAATAGTGGAAGACTTATAGAATACTTATAGATTCTAGATTTTTAGGTTCATTGTGAATACTATATAACAAAACTAAGGTGATCATAATATTTCCTTAGACAAAATAGAGCATAAATATTTACATATTTAAATATTTCATTTTTAACATCCTTTGTTTTTCTGTTCGATAGGTAAAAGTAACATGATTTTGTTAAAATATAACTAGGATTATATTTCATTTGTGTTAAACATTATTGCTCTTTTAGACACATGAAAAATATAAAATATAAAATATATTATCTGGCTTCTGAGAGGGTAACAAAGGCCACCGAATTTGTCAAAAACAAACAGAAAAATATGGGATGCTTTCATGTGAGCGGCACATCGTAATGTATTTGAATTTGGTATTCGTATTGTTGCAAATGCTAGATGACCTTGAACTCACAAACACACGCACACATACGCTCAGCTGAGTAACGGTGCTCCCGCGCGCTGCCCATGGAAAATGGTGGCAGTTGCCTGGCGGCCATGCACGCACACCTTTTTGGCCAAGAGAAAATAGAAAAGAGAGAGCAAACACACACAGACACACAGAGCCAGAAAGAGAGAGAGAGAGAGCGAGTGCACAGCAGAGAGAAAGCGGAAAGTAGCAGCTGTGAGCAATGAGTGAAAGTGAGCAGAAAAGCACACGTGTCTTCTGGCTTATTCCGCTCCTGGCAAGACAGCCGCAACAACAGCGACTGCCCACAAGCGGCAGCAGCAACAAGAAAATCGAAAGGAAAGCCAGGCCAGAGCCAAAGCCAGCGCCAGAGCACGAACTGGCACAAAAGCCCCGAGAATCTTCTTCAATCTGTTATACGAGAAACACACAGCACCATCAGAACCACCCACCACCCCAGTGCCACCATCACCCCACACACAACGACATCCTGCGGTGGCGGCAGCTCGCGAAATAATAAGAAAAGGAAAACGCAAACGGAAAATTTGTTACAAGTGCGCCACTTACACGGCCTGGCACGGAAAGCTGGCAGCACAATGCACACAAAGAGTTACGCACTAACATAGATTGAGAAGAATAACAGCCAGCGGAGGATACCAACAAGGATACGAAATTGGGGGCGAAATTATGTTTGAATCTACACAGAGGCGCAGCCCATTTGTCCCCCAAGGGAAAACGAAAATTTTGGCAGCGCCTCTAGCAATGTGATTTAATGAAAAAATTGTTTGTCAGTTAATTAAAACCACAAGACTTTTATTGTCTTCAAGAAAGATGCTCAAAAGGCGCTTAAGCTAGATTTAAAACCAACTTTCATACAGCGTTATATACAAATATATTTAATTTAATAAGACACAAGAAAATATAGGGAGAAGGTAAAGTTCCCATTTCATAATTTCATGGAAAATTGGTTGCAAATAAAACACCACAGAAACTATAATAAATATAAGAGAAAGCTATAAAATATTATGGGTTTTAGATTTATGACCCTGCAAATTGCTTAAACAATTTTTCTCGTTAGCCTGGTTAATAAAAAATAATTACCACAGAACTTTAACTTGACTTTGGGTGGCAATAGTTTTTCCAGCTCTCACCTCACCGTTGAAGGGTACCTGCCCCTTTCGATATATATATATATATATATACATATAGCTTTGTGGCACGTGTGCCACTCACGCGTCCCGTACCGCCCATCAAAATGAGGGCTCGCTTTTTGCTTTCCCTTTCGCTGTTGCTCTCTGGCAGACCAACCACCCACAGCCCAGCCCCCGCTGTCACCTGAGCGAAATATATTTAAATAATTTATGATGCCGTCCCGCACAGCTGAGCGCCGCGGTGTATCTGTGAGAGTGCGTGTGTGCCTGTGTCGGTGTGCGAAAGGTTTTTCCTCATTTTTTCCCGGGGTCACCGCTATTTGCGTGGGCGAGTCTGGCAAGTTTCGACGGCTTATATTTTGGCTCCAGAGATTCCGGAGCGTTGACACATACAGCACTCGAAATTTAAAGTTGAAAAGGTTCTTAATTTAAAATTATTTTTCTGGAGTTAATGGAAATAATTAATAATCAAAACATAATCAATGTTTACAGAGGATTTTAGCACAGTAAAGTTTCGGAATTATATCTTAGAGTAAGCTGAAAATGTTTGAATTGACAAAGGAATGCATATTCAACTTCATACAGTATATATATTCTTAATTATCATCATCATGCTATGTCTATTTACCCAAACCTAGACCGTAGAGACTACAACTTTTAATGGTTACACATTTAAAATGTAAAGTTCTTAAAATACTTCATTTGCCATAGGTAAGCCATTGCCATACTACAGTAGAGAACATTATACAAAGTGCAGTTTTGTGACAGCAAAACCGAAACTGATGCTGAGCACAATGTAGCCACCATTGGAACCCCTCCCCTCCCTAGCATGCAATAAACCATAAAAATTAAGCACTCCAGCCAACAGAAAGTACCGAATGCATTACGAGTGCTCGAAATGTGCTGGGGGAAATTTGTGAAAAGCAGCCAGGCTAAGCCACCGCCTCGGCCCCATTGCCATCCTTAATCCCATCCTTAGCAGCCGAGTATAACGACAAGAATAAAATGCATTTTGTCTGCCAGCCAGGAGCCGAGCCGGGCCGGGCCAGGCCACAACAAAAACTGTACATAAATATATGTATAGTTGCAGAAAAGTAATAAAATCTCAAATGGACGAGAGCTGTGAGCTGCAGCAAAAAAGTTTTCAGTGCGCCAAGGAGCGGGGCAGGAGGTAGGAGAGGAAGGATGCCGGGCTAAAAAGCTTGGCAAACAACATTGGCAATGGGTAGTACTTTGTTTTGGATAAACTTTAGCGCTGACGTCAGCAGCACCAGCACCAGCAGCAGAGGATGCAACAATAGCTGCAAGGACGACCCAGAAAAGGATAAGGGGAAGATAACGACAGACCGCCGGATAAAGTCAGAGAAAGATGCTCGTGACGATGTCGATGGGTGGCTACTTGGGCTACTCACCCTCATCTCTGACATTTCCCATCAGGATGTCGTAGTCCTTCAGATCCGCCGTCTTCATCAGCGTCATGGGATCCGCAGGCAGGAAGGCTCCGTCAATAGTCGGCGCCGAGGGGAAGCTAAGGATGCCGGAGTACGAATTCCATTGCTGCACCGATATGGTCTTGGCGTCCACCGATCGCATGCAGCTCATCACATGAGCGGGATTGGTCTGGAATCAAAGGATTCAAATAATAAATTATAAACTAATTCATTCAAAATTCTTTGATTTACCCACCTTCAACATGGAGGCATTGCAGTTGCAGTCATTGATCAGCGCCTTACCAATCTCCACGGCCTTCTCGGAGGTCATGTGGCTCCAAGGTGCATTCATGGTGCCCGATTGCATCATACCCCTCTTGACCACGCCCCTGGTCACTGGCGACATGAGCTGTGCATTCACCGAACTGGAACCCGCCGACTCCCCAAACAGGGTCATCCACTCCGGATTGCCGCCAAAGGCATGGGCATTGTCCTTTAGCCAGCGTATGGCCAAGGCCTGATCCCAGAGGCCCACATTACCGGGCGCCTCCTCTGCAAACTCCGATGGCATCTCTGGCGCCAGGTGCAGGAACCCAAAGGCTCCCACTCGATACTGGAAGGAGGCCACTATAACGTTGCCCACGGCGGCCATGATATCGGCATTGTAAATGTCCAGAGTGGCCGAACCGGTCATGAAGCCGCCACCATATATCCAGATCAGAATGGGTAAACCATTGGTCGTATTCTGCGGATTGCCGTTGTGTATGAGATGGTCGGTGTCCGCCTGTTTGCCATTGGAGTGCTGATTTTTTTTTTTTGGGGGCGAAGGGAAGACAAACGATGGGTTAGTAAACTATCAATTTAAATTCGGGAAACAGGAACAAATATGTGACTAAATTTAGATGATTGACTTACCTCGCCCCCATTGGCACCACGCCCATGACGGAGACGTGCCTTGGCCGGCGCCCAGACATTGATGTACAGGCAATCCTCGGACACATTTGTATTGGGGTTCCAGATCTCCTCGCCGGAGAAGCCCGGAAAGTACTCGTAACTGGGTTAAAGAAAGGGGAAGCACAGACACAGAGAGAGAGAGAGTTCTTGATTAGTTACTGACCCATATGCAAATCAAAGGCTGTTTGTCCCCATCTGGAATTCGGTCATGCCAATTACGAAAAGCTAACCAGCTGTGTTATTTATTTTTATTTGCTCTCTTCCGCTTTCACTCTGGCACACTGGCAAACACTCTCCGAACAGAACAGAACCCAACACATCCATCGCCCATCGCTTTCCCCCAACAATTTGACATAGTTTTTCCGCCTTATAAATGTTGAATCGCTCAAATCGATATCCTACGCATTCGCACAAAGCTCAGCATTAGTCTGTCCGTCTCCGTAGATATGTTACCTTTGGGGGCAGCGTATGTGCCTGGGTGTGTTTAGCTTCGTGTCCATTAAAATTAACTTTGCCATTTCGCATAAAAGTAATTTATCTCAGACGTGGAGTGGGCGAGAGAGAGAGAGGCAGACGATTTCTCCATGGCTTTCTCTGCCAGCTGTCATTCGCCTTTATCACTATATTTTTCTAATTTCCTTTTGCCACACACACTTTGATGGCTTTTCCTTTAGGCTTGTGGCTTTGCCCAGCTCTGGAAAAACTTTAGTTTCCCATTTCAAGAGGAATATTAAACCAAACCAAATGAGTTTGCTTCAAAAGAAGTAATTCGGATTGCAAACAAAAGTGTGAAATATATATTTTCTTCATTTTGAGAGAATTTAAATTGAAAATGGAGTTTAAAATCTACTGTAACTGCAAATTCAATATTTTCCCTTTAAAAAAGGCTTCTACGTCATCAGTTTTATTTATGCAAACTATATTTGCCCCCTCTACAGATGCAGGCAATCAGAGTGCGATTGCAATTGGCAGGGCCAACATGCAGAGCAACGTTTCGCAATAATTCTTTTCGTTTTGGCCGGCATTTCGAATGCGGCCATGACGTCACTGGCAACAGTTAGGTCAACAGTGAGCTGCCACTGCAGCCGCGCTACGATTTGCTTTCTAGGTCAGACGCACAACTGGAGCGAACGAACCAAACCTCTGTACACCCCCTGAAGCCCCTTTCAAATCCACTAAGTCAGTGACGACAATTCACATTTTCCCCCTTGTTTGCTAGCCAAACTAAAAAACCGGAAATCAATGCATGTTCTCAAGAGTTTCCCAAATAGACAACCTTTTATTATTTTTCAAGAAATCATATAAACTCACCGCTCTTGAACGCAGGTGGCGGAGAGTCGTGTGGCGTCTAGGACGCCATGCCAGGGCTCCGCCGGCACCGGCTTGCGGAAGCGCAGATCCTCGACGGGTGGCTTGGCATATGGAATGCCCGTGTAGACATGGACCTCGCGTCCCTGCACCGTCACCGAGCGGCCGCGCACCGGGCCGGAGGACGTCTGTACCACCAGGCGGTCGATGACGCCGCAGACACCGGTCAGGTGCAGCGACAGCACCAGGAACAGCGGCAGCGGCAGCGACAGCGGAAGTGAAAGGATGGACGAGGAGGAGGAGATGGCGGGCAGGAGGCTACTCTGCCGTATGGAGGCCATGACGCGAGTGCGCAGGGCGGAGCGAGGGGCTGTGCGACGGTCGGCGACGATGGGCGGCGGTGTCCTACTTTGGCGTGACGTCACTGGCACTAACCACAGTCTCGGGCTGTGCTGCACAGATTCTGCTGCACACTGGATACGATCCGGAACGGAGCTGGTGTCTCTGGCGGATTCGGGATGCCTGCCCGGCGCAGCTGCCCGCATCTACTACGACTTATTATCCGGTTGTGTTCGCCGCTGCTGCCACAGTTGCCACTTGAAGCTGCCGCCCGTGTGTTGCACTACACATTCTCCCGCCGCAGCAGCGTTGAAATTTGAAATCTTTTGGCAACTCTAATGCTCGGAATTGGTCTTGGATTGTGCTTGGATTTGGATTTGGATAAATTTTGGAGTGGGGTCTCCTGCTCGCCTCGGTTGGATTCAGGTTCCTGTGCAGCTGTTGCACTTTTGCAGCGCCGCTCCAGCTGCTGGTCCTTTGTTCTCTGGCTCCGGCCGTGTTTGAACTGCAAATAGAAGAAACAGGCATTATGCTATTTGTCTTGGTTTCCTAACTGGGGTCTGGACCTGTATTTGGCTTTAGTTTTTTGCAGGGAGAATAAAGAGATGGGTGTTTTGCTTAAAAATAAGGCAACAATTTCAGTCTTAGTTTTGTTATTTACTTTATTTAATTACAATTAAATATTTTTACCTTATTAAATGAAATTTAATGTAAAATATTTCAAATAGACCTTAATCTTAATATTACGAAATATTTCAAATAAATTAGGAGATAACATGTTACCTAAGTTATTTTTTTGTTATGCCAAAACCATATTCCTATTGTCAATATTTGTAATAAATTAATTCTTTTAATTATATAAATAATAGTATAAAATATGGCATATTTTTCTCAGTGTACTGTACTAGTGGCACCGCTCCAACACATACCAAAACCCAGATACGAGTGCGAGTTGACTTGTTGGGTGCTTGTGTCGCCTGCCCCCGTTTGTATGCTGCAATATTTATGTGTTTGCTTTGGCGTCAGTGTGTGTGCGTGTGTACGAGTGTATGAGTGTGTGTGTGTGTGTGTGTTTACCACTTGAGCTGAGATGCAAAGCTCCTTCTTTCCCGGTCTCGGCATGCATTCAAAAGTCCTGAGTGCCATCCAAGTCCACCCAAAAACTTGGCACCACCGCACCACCCAGTGGGTAACCCACACACATACACCTGCTGCCGAGCCACTCACAGGATTCTCTCGAGTGGCGCATATCGTTTTCTAAGGCTTTTTGCCTACAACGTCGTTAAACATATTTTCTTATATGCTTTCATTAGAGTCACTTGACCGATTTAAGCAAATATCTTTTCAAACCGAGTGCAGTTGGGTTAACCAAAGGAAGAGAGCATTTTGTGAAAATATATTTTCCCATCTGGCATTCGTTTCAAAAGGTATTACTTGGTAAATTACACATTTCAATTAAATTACCAAAGAAATTGTTGTCTTTTTTGTTAATATTATTTTAAATTAATTTCTCCTTTCACAATTTACATATAATATAAATAAAATTTTGGAACATTTTTAGAATCAACAAAATATATCCTCAAGACAACTTAAGCCCAAATAATATACGATATAAGATACAGGTTTTACGACTTGAGAATCCATCCGCTGGGCAAGCAGTAAAATTGTTTGTTATTTGTCGATAAATTCAACACGGGAGGCTGCATTTTGGCTAGGGAAAAAACAAATATTTCTCGGTAGCAAATGGCTTTTCCAGTCCTTGTCCTTGACGTTCTCGAGTTGCAGTAAACTCCTGGCGTCAAATTGAGCCAGGAAACTTGACTTGGAAACGGGTAGCAAGGAGCAAGGAGCAGGAGGACCCGACCCTTGCATGCTGACAGCCCATTAGACGGAGCTTGTGTAATAACTCCGCTAGCACGGCCCAACCCAGTAACCAGTTCGCCCAAGTCCTGCAGCTGCAGTGCCCCTCCCCCTAGTCCTAAGGACCCTTTTGGCTCCTTTATGCCGAGCTGCTTGTCTGCAAAAGGACAAAGGAGCAACGAGACTTCCTTAGCTGGCGCCGCAGTAATTTAAATGTTATTTCGCCGCACAATTAAAATGGCATTAAGACGCCACCAAAATGCGAGTTGCAAGTTGGCAATTTAATTTTTCTCCCCTCTCTCGCTTTTCCCCACCTAAATTAGCTCAATTTTCCACACGTTCTGGGCATTTTCCCCGGGTTTCCACGGCAACTGTCGCAATCCTTAATTTACTAGATTTTTTTGCAACCATCCGCAGTATTTACCAGCGGCTGTTCGGCATAAGATAAGATATCCTGGTCTAAAGTGAATATTTCCCTAATTTCTTGCGGGTACAGCACTTTTTCCTCTTCACTTTTTGACTCGCAGTTTTCTCTAAAACTTTTCCATAAACGCAAATTTTTCTCAGTTTCAGGAGGGGGTTATTTGAGGGGGGAAGCACAGTTGTATTTATCTTATTATATTTTACGTTCACCGAAACCTGGAAGCTTCGGAACAGAAGTGCTTAGTTTCAGCTGACACGAGCTATTTTTCTTGGCAACTGCGGGGTATTCATAAAAATTGCAACTTCAAAGTTGGCTCGAGCAGCCTCTAATCCGCCAGAAAATGTTCGTTTGACTCTAAAAAGCTGTCTAAGTTAAATTCGTGGAAATCGCCTGGAAAATGCCAGAGATACTGTTTTAGGAGTGCGCTTTTACCATTGTTTTGTAATATGTACCTTTTTCATGACTTAAAAAAGGTACATATTACAAAACAATGGTATTTTATGGCTTTTTTAATTATATATACATGAGTTTACCTAATACCGAATAAGTTACAAAAATATTTTAAACTTTTATATAAAAAGTAATACCACAAATAACTTTTTACTTCTTATTTTATTTTTATATATCAATTTATGTATAATAAGGCCAAAACAGTCTTCTTTAAAAAATTGTTCTTTTCTCCAAAAGAAAAACATAAGTACATATTTTTCACCAAATTTAAATTGCACAGATTTTTGGCATTTTAAATCTGTGTTTTCTGTTTGAGCATGTTCCAGCTGTATATTTTTCCTTGCTTCGGTTTTGCATTGGTTTATTTTCCTTTGGCCAGGAAAATGCCACGAATACCCAGCCACGGATATGATAGCCCGGCGAAAGGGAAAGCGAATGCGGGAAAATGAACGTTAGAGGGCGACAGCGGAGAGCGCGAAAATTTTAATGACATTCAAATTAAATTATAATTTCAAAAGTTTCGCCGCACAAGGAGGGAGAGAGAGAGGCGTTGCTGATGACGACGATGACAAGGACATGACCAGGTGGTGGGCCAGGTGAAAGAGTCCTTCCCCTGCCACACCACCATCTCCGCCCTCCTCTCCTCTCGGGTCAGCTTCGTTGGCCAAAGGTCAAAGGAGAGAAAAAAAAGGTTTGGCCACCCCCTCAACCTCCCCGCTGCTCCCAATCAACTCGTTTTTCCTGCTCCTCCTCCCCCCGTTGCTTGTTTATTTCCCTTACGTTTGTTTTCAAAATTTGGCTGAAAAACATGGCGGACGACGAACGACAAAACGAATGGTAAAAGCCAAAGGGTAAACAACACAAAAGCAAGCGAAACAAAAACAAAGATGAGAGACACCGAAAATTTAGGTTGGCAAAAAAAAAAAAAAAAACTGGGGGGGAACGGGGACGGAAAGGAAAATATGGAAAACTCGGCTGAGGATAACCGGGGAAAATAGAAGAAAAGTTAACTGTGTTTTGTTTGTGTTTTCATTTTTGTTTAAGGGGTTTGAATGTTTGGCATTCTTCTTTGTTTTCCGATTTTATAATTTATCATTTTTATTAACAATAAAGCTTTTCTTACTCTTCCACAAAATACTGTTTAGACCTTTGCCGAACTCTTTGCTGAGTTCCTTTAAATTCTTATTTTCTTGCTTGACATTAATTTATATCAGACTGAAAATAATATACATTCAAAGTAATCTTTTAAATTTAAGTGGGAAAGTTACACTGTCATTTTATGCACGTTTTCCACGACATTCTTATTGCGAGAATAAATGCAGTTAACTATTTTGTATAAAACGTTCATCCACATATTTTTCCCAGAAATTATGCTAGTTTGCATACATAACATGGAAAAATCGTGGCAGTAATTCCGAGAATCTCCTGGAACCATGTTTACCAGCAAGCTAAATTTTAATGTAAACGAAAAGGATTTATTTAAAGTTAGCTTTGGGGCTTTCGCATATTTATTTAAGCTTTGTGTTTCAAGGTTTTTGTTAAATGTAATTTTAAGTACCTAAAGAAAGCCCAATTATTTGCAAAAGTAAATACAATTTTTAACAATTTAGAATTTTTAGAAGCATTTACCAAACCCAAATTGTAATAAACATTTAAAAAATATCTTGTATCTAAATTTTCTAACAGTGCAGGAGCCACAAAATGTGTATGGTTTAATTGATGGGTTGAAGAGGGTAGAGACGCCAGACCTGACCGCCACTCAGCGATGCCTAATTGGTACCAAAAGACGAAGCACAGAGTGGAGGTGTGAGAGACAGGTGTCTATTATAGCTCCCGAATACGAATACGAATAAAGGTAGTCATTCTGTGTCTTGTTCCTTCAAAAGTCTCCGGCAAGGAGCCAACTGTACCTCTCAAGACAGCCAGTCTTGGAGAGGAATAAAAATAGAACCATTGTTTAAAGGCTGCCTCGGGAAATACTAATATGAGTATCTCGCTGGCCAAATCTTGTTCTTCAATATTTTCCAGACCATTTCCCTGCACTTCCTTACGCTCTATAAGCCACCATGCAATCATTAAACCCCAAAAATATGGCCATCTGCTTTAATGAGGGACAATCATCATCAAGTTTTCACTGACCATTTGACCTTTTCATTGCCGGCCAGCAGGACTCCGTCTCCGGCTCCGGATCACAGGCCTCCAGCCCGGTTGGCCATTAGGCGAATGTCTGGCGCCAGACAAACTATAAAATAAATGCACGGGCGTGGCCCGTAGGCGGAGAAAGCACAGAAATCAACGCGTTCACAGAAACTCACAGCTCATCTTACGACGCCAAATGAAAATCATTTCCCTGGCGCCATTTAAGCTAGGAAAAATAATTTAATAGTTTGAAAATAGTTTGGCATTTTAAAAGAATAAAAAATGAGGGAAAACAAACTTTGACAAAATGAATAAGCAAATTCTTCGTTTCAAAATATTTCCTTTCTTAATTTTTTTTGTATTTCCAATTAGTTAATACTCCTTTAATACTCCTAGCTCTGTGGCTGTGGAAAACCGAAGAACTCAGCTTGTGAAGAGACCTCAGTGAAACGTCAAAATAGCACAGCATGTGTTCAGAAAAAAAAAATGAACTGCGAGCCAGTGGCGCTTAGTTTTTTATTGCAAGGCGCCGCATGTGGCGGCTGCGGCGATTGAAGTGACCCTTGTGGCGCGGGGCAAGTGGCTGGACGGTGCCGGGTGGCTGGGATCGAGAGTGACAACCAGGCAGGCGGCAGGAGCCTGGCACTGGCACTACGTCCGGTGCACGAGTTCGGGCTTAGTGGCTCTCGCCCGTCACCGAGGCTCGTTAACGCTGAGACGCTCAATTTAGCGCGACTTATTCAGGTTGGCGCACCGCTTGCCCTTGATGATATCACCGCAGCCGTGTCGTCGTGGTCATCGTTATGCTGGTTCCCCAATCGGCCTACTCTTCCATTCCAGAGTCGGACGGGGAGAAGAGGAAGATGTTTACTAGGCGCATGCAACAGGAAGTTGTCATAGCTGAAGGCAATTTTAATTGGTTAAAAAAAAAAAACAGTTTTATATACATACTTTTATAAATAATATAGCTCAACGATTTCTTTATAAATTTTTGGTTTTTTATGGTCCATTAAAGATTTTCTCTCCGTGAAAGCCATGTGAGAATCTCTCTCTCAGACGGACTCCCGGATCACACGTGCCTGCCCCTCCCTGTCCCTTTCACCTACAAACTACGACCCAAACATACACCCACATTCACACATTCCTGCCCTTGGTTTAGATGTCTTGAGTCTCCTCGGGTTACCCGTGGGTGTGCTGCACTTAAAGCCAAAATAAAAAATCAATAATCGGGGAAATGACAAGTCAACAGCCAACAGCAGCTGAGCTGAACTCAAGCGGAGCCGCCGTTTCTGATTCCTCCTGCCTCCACACACACACACACACTCAGACAGAAAGAGAGAGGCCACTGTGTGTGTATGTTTTTTGGGGCAAAAGTTTTATATTAAGTAACCTGAGAGGGTTTGGGGAGTCCCCGGGACACGTACTTGGCACACGACCCAAAAACGTGCACCGCAGCTCTCGACTCGACTTGAATTTATGGCAGTTTCGCTTCTTATTTATGTATTTTTCAGCTTGCATTTGGTTATGAAATATATAGAGTCGTTAACCTAGACAGAATGCAAACCCCTCCAAAGAAATAGAGCGCAGAAAAATGGACCGAAATCAGCAGATGAAGTATGTTATGGTAATGGAATTTCAGAGTGAACATAAATACGCACCACACACACACAGGCTGAAGATATTAAATATGTCAAGTGTATATATAATATATGGTATATATATTTTATTTTTTAATATCTGAATAGATTTGATTATAAATTAGGAGTATATGAAAATAAAATATTTTATTTTACTTATAAATCATAATAAATATTCCTTATTTAAAAGGCTGTATTAATTATTATTGATACAAATTTACTATCTTACAACTTTACTTACACTATCTCAACTCAGATAAAATTCGAATAATCTGCAAAATATTAAGTATACGCCACCACTGCCGACCTGCTGCCTGATTATGAATACTAAACATTCAATCCCCAATGGCCTTCCCTTTTCGCTCACTTTTCGTCCCTTTTCAACTGATGATGCTGTAAAATGTCAAATGTGAGTGCTGCTTTCATATGAAATGACGCAAGAAATAAAAGCGGAGCCCCAAAGGGCAAGCATCTATACCATCTGTCTTCCCTTTATTCACACAATACCGGAGCCTTTGCAAGTGACGTCACAGCCCTAAAGGCCTGCATCAATATATGCACATACAAGTCCTGTACCGGCACACAATCATCATTGTTCGTTTCGATACCTGAGGCTGAGGATAATTACTCGAAGGAACGTCATCAGCATCAAGCCGAACACATTGCGCATACGCCCTGTGTTCAAGGCGGCACTGGAACTTTGACTCGATTTGAGTCATTGAGGCTGCATAATGCAATCGGGCCATCAACAGCACGCATCAATTTGCCAGCAGCAGCTAACAAAGCAGCAGAGGCAAACAAGTCAACAGCAAATATTGATGTTTTGCAGGGCCAACGAGGACAGACGACAGGCTATGTATGGGGGGATGTTGTTGTATCGCTCTGGCGATAATTAGGTTCATAAGAGCGTAAGAGTTTTAATTGGGCTGCTTATTACAATAATCAGTCGGCCGGGCATTATTATCAGCGGGGCATAGAAAGTGGCACCGAGGCCTGGGGACACCGTATCATCCGTATCATTGGGCGTGTGCGCTCGTGTGCACTTGCCTGAGTTATTCAATTTGCGGCAGCAGCCAAATTGCAGCCACAGTAGAGGCACAGGCAATGGCAACAATTACAGCAATCACGACAATGACAAAAGCAACAATAACAATGGACAAAAATTAAGTGTACAAAATGCTGGATATTAAATGGCATTTTAATTGGCATACGCATCAATAATTTTTAATTTGTTACAATAATTACAAAGTTATTTAATATTTATGTTGACTCGCCGCTTGTCAATTAGTCTGGCTCAGGCAATTAAGGTTGATTAAAAAATTATACTTTATATTACACAAGTGTGTGTGTGCAGCTCACCAGAAAAACGCAAATTAATATATTGGCTTCGCAACTTAAATCACAAATTGAGTCAACTCATTAATTATGATTAAATTTTGATTACGGTTTCAGGTTTCCCTGTTGTTGAACGTAGCTATGTTTCAACTTTAAATTAAGCTATAATAAATTATTAGGCAAGCAGATGCTTACAAAGATTAAAAGTAATTAATTTTCCCATCAATCGATACAAATAACAATTCATTTACTGAATCGTTTGAATAGTTTATTCTTGATAACATCAGTAATGAATTTGCTCATCCACAAATTTAAATCTGAAATCTTATCTAAACTACCAAGCGGGCAACTCTTACGATAAGGAATCCAGGTAGCTTAGGTGTTTTTAAAATGCCAATGTGATTCATGAAGCCAAACCAAAGTTCCTAGCGTTCCAGGAATAACAACAAAAACAAATGCCTTGCTCGCTGTGCGATTTACAGGCAAAGCCCGGTGAATACAATCACACTAAAATCGCGCATACGCCGCGTATTCCCAAAGACACAGCAGAACTTCGCATTTGTTTGCCTTTGAGTGGCACATGCGCCACGCTTGGCACTTGCTTTTATTTTACCCTGGGTTACTTTTAATGCCCAGAGCAGCAGGGCTAACACACACAACACACACACCTCGTACACACACCTCGCGCAGAGGGACACACATCAAGCGGTTTATTCCCAGTACACGTCACGGGCTCTAACCGTATACATATGTGTGTGCGTGTGTGCTTATAAGTGATTATCTGCATGTAAAAATGGCGGAAAATGTGGAAGCTTATATTCCCATACACTGATGCGCATTTCATCCTGCACAGGGATCAGCAAAAGGCTTTGACTTTAAACATGGATGTGCTCAAACTGCGTTGGCTGTCAAATTGCATTTAGGTTCAAGGGATGATGCTTAAAGCTTACTTATCATAAAATATTATTTACCAAGGTAATTTAGCTAAAATCCCACATTAACTCACCATACTTTTATTTTCATTTAGAGAGTAAGCTAAAAATATCTCTAGCATACTCCTAGCCTCCTGGTGCAACGGCTTCTCTGCGGCGAAACCAATAAAATCTAATGAGACTGCAGCAGACAACAAATCGCATTATTATCGCCGGGCAATGGCCAAGAGGGGAAACCAACATACTACATATACAGCGGTCAGGACCGCAAGAAAACTAATAAAAGTTGCCAGAGCACAGACAAATAAAAGAATCGCATAAAACTAATGTTAAACAATTCCCTGCTTCCCTTCACTCCCTATTTTTGTTGTGCCTTTTGTCTGCTGTCTTGTTTTCTCTTTTATTTTTTGTGTTTTCCGCTTGTGTTGCGTGAGACTCGGTTCACTTGGGTTGGTTTCAATTCGGTTGGTGGGCCTGTCATCGCCCATCGTCATCGCTGGCCCCTTAAGACAATGATGGCTGGCCCAAAGCCCCCGGGGCTATGCAATAAAATTGCGTTTTAATGCTGGTCCAAAGGACAAGAAACGACCCATTTACGAAGCTTCTCAAGTGCCTTGTCTGTTTCGAATAGAAGCTTTCTCCATGTAAGGCATAAACACTCAGGGGATATGAGCCAAGGCGATGAATGTTCTTAAAGACATGATCAGTAAATCTATTTAGGTTTATTCTTTAAAATTTGACTTTAAAAACCAGGTCGGAACTAAGATGGTCCTTAAGACACTCTACGCTTATGGGAGAGACTTCTCTTTTCAGCCAAATAAATTGCTAGCCGCCTTTGCTAGTAGATCCCACCGTCGCGTTTGCAAAACTTGAGATGAAAAACTTTTCCTTTGGCATTTCCCCAGCTCCGTCATTCAATATTCATATTAGCCGAGGGTATAAAACCGTCCCCTTTGTTTCAATTTTATTGCTGGCTTTTTATGCTCGCCTGTTTGTTTGTCCTTCGCATTGTTTTATGACATTTTATTTGCATATTTTCGCGTGTTTCTCGCTTGAAACACGAATACACGACTTTTATGTGTTTGTCGATTCTGCGGAAAATGCAGAGGGAAATGCTGCCTTGCGAAAAGTGGAATGTCGAAGTTGGAAGGAAGAAGAGGCATTGCACTCCCCACGGTCTGTAGGGAAAATGATCGGGAAAGCCAGCTTGGTAACTCCAAGGAGAAAAATGTTGCTTGTTCAGCGAATTATACGGCGGGGCGAGAAATTTTTTTCCACCAAATACCCGGAGTGACGGGGGGAGTGGGTGGGCAGGGGAAAAGCCAAACACAAACGGAAAAGTGTAAAACAATTCTCAAGTGTTTTATACTTTAAGCTTAGCGCCTTTGCTCTGTGCTCTTTGTGTGTGCGAGTTTTTTGTTTGCCGTATTTTTGTTTCTTTTTTGTGGCTTCGATGTGTGTGTTTGGCATGTTGTATGTGTTTGTGTGTGTGTGAAATTCTGGGCATCATTCTTACACAAAGAACCAAGCTGGAGTTCCCACGGCCGGCGGTATCCTTTGTGATTTAATCATTTCTCTGCCACTAATTCAATTAACTTAAACATCGCTGGCTTGAATTCCTGCACTGGGCACCGGGCACCGGGGAATCGCACTTTTGTCGAACACTGTCCCCCGGTGCAGAAGAGATTGCAGCACAATTGCAATCCGCTCGATTGGATGCATTGTGTGCGCGGAGTTGATGGCTCCGGTTGGATAATGGATGAGCCACGACGAATAAGCGGAAGTCCGCAGCAGCGGTATTCAATTAAACTTAATTCCTCACGCCTAAAGGCAAACAAAAACACACAAATTGCAAATTGGATTAATTGCGTTTAAATGCGTTTTTGTATTATTTTATAAAAAAAAATAATAAAAACATTATTTATCGAAGTGGTTTTCCGATTATTTATTATCTTGCGCAAGCAATAATCTAGTTGTATTTTTTTATAATTGATTTTGCATTACCCTGAAGCGCATAATTCATTCGAATGTTTATTAAATAAATTAATAAATAAATTAAGTTATTAAATATTCGAAATGCCTAAGGAATAGTCCAATATTAAGCTTTACTTTAATATTCGACATACTACAAAATATTTATGTTTAAACAACAGCAAAATAAAATACAAAATAGCTTTAAAATAAATAAATGGGAAATGCAGATGGCAACAAAATATAACATAAATCTCAATCAAGAATGCAGTTCACAGACCAATAAAAAAAAGAACCAATGACCGCATCGGGTACCCAAAGCCCAGCGAACTAGTGGAACGCATTTGAGTGTATCTCATAGATACAGATACACAAATGTATCTTCGGCGGCGGTGTGTAAATAGTCCCCCAGACCAAACAACAACAACAAAAACAAAGATAATAATCCGAATAGAGCGGCAGAATGGAAGTGCAACTAAAGCGACCTAAACTGCGAACAGCACGCAATCCCGTGAATCTGAATCTGAATCTGGGCAACTAATCAGCGTTTCTATCTAATAAGCCGGCGGTGGCTGATGATGACACGATGATCGTGGTGGTATGATGCTGATGCTGATGATGATGATGCTACATGATATGTGCTCGGTATGTGCTATATGCTAAGCTCGGGGTATCGTATATGATGTGTGTGTGTGATGTGTATGGGGTTAAGTGTGATAAATCGACAGTTGAATTAAGCGACATGTGGGCGACTGGGAGAGAGAGTGTCGTCAATGTGAATGTGACTGTGGATATGCGGTGAATCTAGCGAAACATTTACGCACACACTACTGCGAATTAAGCGCACTCACGCACTCGGGCTCACAATAATCGAAAGAAATGAAAAACCAAGAGCCAGGGCACTGTGAAAAAAATATATGAAGCTTGCAACTTTATTTAAATATTTGCAACTATAATTTATGGTTGAAATTCCATTGAATTTATTTGTTTTCCCAGTTTAAAAATGTAAGTTAAATGGAAAAATATACTGAAAATTATCAAGTGAAGCAGAATTTCCTTCCTTTCTGTTACAAACTTTTTCCCAGTGCATTGCCGAGTGAAGGAATAAAGTAAAAGTGTCTTTTCATCAGAATTTTAAATGTGCTCGGCCTCGATGTGAGTTGCCAAAAAAAATTTGAGTGTGTGTGTGTGTGTGTATAAGTGTGTGCATGGGAGTGGGTACAGGTGTGCGCGTGAGCCGACCGAGCGGAAGTTATGGAGCCTACGTGCCCCACAAAAAAAAGGAAAACATCGAAAGAAAGAAAAAAAATACGCATTTCGCTTTCCTTCGGCGATGGCGGTGCTGTGGGTGGTGGGCCAAGCGGGCGGACATTGAGGCAGCCCCACTCGATAAACCACCAATACCAGTGACCAGGTCCTCGTATGTAAACAGACAAATTATGAATTTGTAAGACTCTCTCTCACTCCCTCTCCTGTTCCTTTCCCCGGGTGTCCTGTTCGTCCTCCCCATCTCGCTCTGCCCCTCTGTGCGTGTATATGTTGAAGACTTTACGGATCACGGAGCTCATCAAAAATCGTTAAATGCGAAAGTCGAATAAGAAATTTCGATGCCAAAACGGACAAATTAAAGGAATTTTAGTTTGGTTACTGATTGAGAATAAAGGATATCGAAGAACAGAATATAAAATAAATTATTTAAACATAAACATGTCAATAGATTGAATAAGAACTTGATATGCTGTAGCTAAAACCATTATTTCATAATTTTATATATTCTTTTAATTCATTTATTTATATTTAAACATTTGTCAAAATTTTGAAGTAAGGATCCCAAAAGAAAATGAAATTTAATAACGTTAAAGAGATAGTAAACAATTTTAATAATTCTTATAAAACCTTATTTATATATAAACCCTTCTAAACTAGTTTATTTCTCAACTTAACTATGTTTTTAGGTTAAGAGCTCACCAATTTATGCGCTGAAAATGCTTTCCTTGGGCCCTCACTTACATGCCACTGTTTATGTTAGTTGTTTATTTAATTATTTACTTTTCGATTTTCCAAACTCGCTGATTTTTAAAACTGCAAATATAATTTAGGGACTGATTGCTTTTAAATTTCTCTCGTTTTCTTTTGCACAAATACTTCACTTTATCACACACTAAATCTGACTATGAATATCCTTCTCTGTCCGTGTTATGCCACATGCATGCCTATGTGTGTGTATGGTGTGTGTGCGGCTAAAACACAGATAGAGAACAGGGAAATGGGAACCCCCTTTGGAAATGAATAGTCTGCTTTTAGGTTTACTTTGTGCCGTTGTCTTGGGCCTCTTGTATTTCCAGCCTTTTCCTTTGGTTTTGTTTCTTTTCTGTTTCTTTTTTTGCGCACCCAATTGAAAACTAGTGGCGTAGTCCGCTCGATCCGCTCCGCTCGGGAAAAACTGTGTGCCAGCCGCTCAAAACACGACGATGTCTCTAGCTAAACTGAAGCCAAATGCCATCGCAATGCGTACTTTAAACTGTTCGAAAAGCACGCACACACACATGGACTTACTCGGGGGAAAAGGCTTTTCCGCTCGCTTTCAGAAATCCATACGAAATAGCGGGAATATGCGGCTGGTCAGCATTACTTTCTCCCTCGCTCGCAGCTTTCGCAAAACTGTCATACGCTTTCTCTCTTTCTCTCTATCTCTCTGTATTTTTGGCCAGAAGCTTTAGCTTGTTTTTGTTCGGAATCAAAATCGGAAACTTTCGTCTGCGACATTTTGCCGCATTTGTTGTTGTGGTTCTGGCTGCTGCTGGGGTCCCCCGAAACAAATTTCATTATCTCGAGTGGCGGCCGCTTTGTTTGTTTATTTGAGAGCCACTCTCTCAGCTGGGTAAATGTTATTGTAACTAAATGGGTGCTTCGAGTAATGAGGGTTAAACAAAAGATACTTTTGCTTATTTTTTACAGGCAAAGTTAAGGATTTTTAGGGGTTTTTTGTTAATTGTTTGGGTTTTGTTTTTAGTGGGACCCCCGAAAATCGATCGCACACGTTTTAAGTTAGTATCACACACACACAAGCACACACACAGTTAGTCCTCTCTCGCTTTCTTTCTCTCGCACTTTCTCCCGCAGGCTCACACACACACACACAGGCAGCTGCAGCTGTTTTGAGCCACGAAGTATGCTACACATTTCTAAGAAGACTTGAAAACTCCGCTTAGACAGGATCAAGGGGTTAAAGGGTGTTTTTATCTAGTTAATCTAATAATTGCTTTTTTATTCTGGATTTATACAAATTTTGTACCGAATCAAACGCAGGTACAAATCGAAATAATTCGAAACCAGCTTGCCCGACGACTCGCAGCAGAATGCAGAGAATGAAATGCCGAGCAGCCGTCAGCCAACCAACCAGCCAGCCAGCCACAACAACAGCTGCAAAGCGGCGTCGGCGTCCGGGATGAAAAACTTTTCAACACACACACACACCCGCACACCCACTGGGGCAATGACGAGCCTACATATTATAGGAAATTTGATATGAAAACATTGGCAAGCAGCCGCAGAAAGCTTTTAGCCTTCAGCTGTGTGCACGAGAGTTGTTTAGTTGTTGTTAGTAACGCAGCGGCTTGGCCGGTATAACAGTTTAGCATTTTCCGCTAGACGAAAATCTTCTTGCGGCAAGAGGAAAGCTCTCCGCGGAAAGAGAAACGCGAAACGAAGCTGAGGTTGGAAAAGTTTTTATTCTTAGCTCCAATGGCCGGGCGGCGGAATGCGGCAAAAGCGAAAGATAAGCGCTTAACGCCATAAGCGGAATGGCCGGCCGTTTGACTGATAAATTCAGGTGATAAGGGTATACACCGAGGGGCTTTGCTTCGTTCCCGGTTTATAGGTTTTTATAGGGTGCGATGCATTATAAAACTATTATATTTTGATTATTAATCAAGGCAGTCTGCTGAGGAGCACGGTTTATTCATCTCGAGTGCTTGGAAATTGATATATGAATACCATCTTTATTTTTTAATATTTACTTAGTATTTTCAGACCTTAAAAAATACCCAGTAAATAAATATTATTAAAACCACTTTCATTTTTAGAATGTTTAAATTTTGTATAAGATCATTGGTTATACATTTTTAGCTCTTTCATATTTGTTTTTGGACTTGAAATATTGCTAAAAATATAAATAAATATTATTAAAAATACCTCTGTACATATATACTTAAATTCATAAAATAATTACATTTTGCTTGAAACCATTAATTATCAATTTTAAGCTTTTTAATGTTTCCCATTTATTTTCAAAACATAAGATATAAATAAATATTATTAAAATGCCTTCTTATATACTTACATTTATAAAATAATTAAATTTTGCTTGAAATCATAAATTATCAATTTTAAGCTATTTAATATTTATTTTCAAGACAAAAAATAAATAGAAATAAATATTAAAAATGCTTACTTATATTTTTAAATGCTGTATGAGATCATTGATTATAAATTTTAAGCTTTTTTTAACAGTTTTACAAAGTTGAACCCGAATAAATAGACCCTTGCAATCGAACGATCGAATCACAACTAACAGACAACCGAAGCTCTTCTTATAGAAAAGCCGAGATTGTGAATGTATAATATATATAAATAATACAAAAATATGAGCCTAAAGCCTTAGTACTCTTAAAAGGCTCTACTCCCCCCTGTAGCTTTAGTTTTTTAACTTAAAGCAAACAGAATGTATAATAAATACAATAAATACTAAATCTGAAATATATATTTAAATATAAGGATTTATTTCGACAACTACAGGCAGATAGAAGCAGATAATGTATGCAGTCTGATAAATAGTATTTGCACACCTTATCCTTAAAGTCAAGCCCCCAATTCAGAAAAAATAAAATCTAATGAATAAAAATCAAATATAAAATAAAAAATATGAATATTTAATATTTGATAAGCAGCCAGATACAAATCGTGTGAAACTCCAAGATCGGCCCGTGTCCGCTTAGCTTGAGCAAAAGCAATCAGCGGATAGCTTTCACTCGAAACTCGACAGCGGAGTGGGCCAGGTGACAACTCTGGATGCACTGGCTCGACTATGGAACAATATAAGGTAGTCTCGTCATCAAAAAATAGTTCGTAAAATATCCTAACATAGATTAGATCTTAAAAAGTGCGTTGAGAAAATATTTGTAATTAATTTGGAATTATATTTTAAAAGTTATTTTCTTTTTAACATATTTTTGATTAGGTTCTTTACTCTAAAATAAAAGTAAATTAAATATAGTAAAATAATTAACTCAAGAATCTACCTTTAACGGACTATACCCCAAACACTTCGCCAGCCGACGAGACTATCTTTATATTTACTACACCACCATGGGGCCGGCTATGCAACTTGTTGCGCCGGTTTTCGACGCTCATTCTCCAATCCGCTACCATATCCCCCGGACGTTGATCTCGCGGCTCTCCGATCTTCTGGTTAGTTTGTTATTGTTTGTTTTTATATTCTGCGCCCAAGTGACTTTCGATCCTACGTGGGTGTGCGGTGGAAGTAGAGTACATATATTTACACAGTATATTTACGCATAGTTCTGTGTGTGCCGAATAATTGGCAGATGTTTAACAATTCGCTGAGACCATTAAAACATCCAAATTGCGAATTACTCCGAGTGTTTAATTGTGCCAACCGGTTCGCTGACGATCTGCAATTGTTTTTATGACTCGATGACTTAAGAAGACACACCCCAAGTTGTATATTCATTTTACTGCAACTTGGATTTGAATAATGACGACACTTGTTGGCGGGCCCTAGGCCTGTAATCAGCGCATTAGAATCTGGAATTCGGCTCGGAATCGGGGTCGGGATCAAGGCCTGAAACTACCTCATCAGCGACCCCGTCCCTGACCAGCTGCCTTTTTTGAGCATAATCAGTTTTGACGTCAGTGCTTCTGGATCCAGTCTCAAAACCGATCCAAATCGGTCGTTAACATGTTTGTCACGAACCGAAAAGTGAAATCTAAATGCAAAAGAAAGCCAAGCGATGCAGTTTAGGGGGGAAAACCTGACTGAATGCATATAAATATCACATTAGCTTGGAATTTCTGGAAGGGGTTTCAAAAGAAAGATAAACACAAAAGTATAATATGGAAGGTTTTGCATATAAGAAAGATCTTTTATTTAGAAAATTAATAAGTAAAGTTTTATAAATGACAAATATGGCTGATAATTACTTCTTACTAGACTCAAAAATAGGTTGCTTATTCAATCAGAAATTCTAAATTTGTTAAAGACTCAATTTCCTAAATACCTTTGACATCCACTATCTATTATATGCAGACATTGATGGAGTGATATTTAAAATATTAAACTTTTATAGTGCAGGCGTTGAAACCAAATTAGATAAATATAAATTTATAGATGATTTAATTGGGTTCTATGTAGTTTATCAGTTTATTGCATAAAATTGTTTTGGAAAATGGCATTAATCATCAAAGCTATTTTCCCTGTGTGACTCTGCTTTGTTAAGTCTTGAAATTTTAATGGGATCTCTGTTTCTTTGCCTGATAAGCGTCGTGTTTGTGCCCAGTACCTAACAGATTCGTTACATTTATCTTATCGCACAGCTGGAATCGTTCTGAACAAACAAACACCACTCATCACGATGCCCAATCCACTGTGGTTCATCTTCTGGCTGCTGGTCTTCTGGTTCGTCTCCTTCTTCGTGGCCTTCTTCTGCGCCTTCTTCTACATCTGGGTGTATGCCTTCGCCTCCTGCATTCCCGCCCTGACGGTAAGTGTTTGCTGGTGAAGTGGTGGTGACTAGTTAGGGTGCAGTATGCCAGGTGGAATGAGTTTAGGGTGGGGTGTGGCTTAGTTGGGGGATGCGTCATGAATAGTGCCGACTAGTTGCATGCGGCAGCTCCTTATCGAACTCTGTAGATTCTTTACCAATTAGTCATTCCGGGGACTTATCAGGGCCACAACCGGGGCTTATTGCCACCGATATCTTTCCCCGATTTCTGGCCCACCCACACCGCAAATATAAATATATATATATGTACACATACTGATTCGCTTCTTTACCATTCGCAGGGCATATCGGAAATTCTGCTGCAGGGCGTCCAGTTTCCATTCTACTGCGGCAAGGCCATGCTGGAGGGCAAGCAGGCCTTCTAAGAAGCATCCCGCTGACATATCCCGTACTCTAAGTGCCTTACTGATAACTCTTGTTTTCATTCAATTTAACAATAAAGATTAATTAACTGATATTTATAAATATCTGGGCTTGTTTATCAGTTTGTAATATTACGTTAACGAGACACTCGACATTGACATCATCACATGGAATGGAATTAACGAATTATTTATTATTCATTCATATATAAAATCAAAGTGGAATGGAATTCCACAATTGTTGTGTATGAAAATAAAACATATGACGTTGAGGCTAATAAGTCTTGCTTTTACTTTGTCATTGCCCATCTAGATAAATCCATAAAACACATAAATCCATAACAACTAATAAATAAATTTATTAAAGAAAATCGATCAACAAAACGTAAGAAATGAAAGCACTAGGACATTCTAATTTATCGACTTGAGCCACGTCTTCAGCCTTTTCCCGATTCCGGTTCATCTCACTTGGTGGTGGAGGCCACAGTGGCGTTCTGCTGACCACTGCCCGGCGCCTCGGCTGCTCCCCCTGCTTCTGCATTCCCACCGAGATCGAGGCCCTGGTGTCCGGTGGACTGAGATGACGCCTCCTGTTCGCCGAGGGCGCGCAGCTCGAGCTCTCCAATCAGCTGCATCACCCGAATCTTGCCCTCTGTGGCCAGCTTGGGCGGCAGACTCTTGACGGTGGCACAGATGCTATCAAAGAAGAGCTCCATGGAATCTCGGGCTGGCGTTGACGGCGATATGTGCTGCAGCTGGAATGACTGCAGCTGGCGGGCAGCGTAGGAGGGCGTGGTGCGAGGCGAGGGTGTGTAGCAGTGACCTCCGGCTGCTATAGGTGTGATGGTAGCCTTGGAACTGATCTCCGGCCCTTGAACTGCTGCACTGGGCGGTGTGCTGGGAGCTGTCACCTTCTTGATAGTTATTCTACAGGGCGGAGCTGCCGTCGTCGAAGAGGACGGAAAGGTGGAACAGACTGAGGGGGCATTGGGGGGCAGCTCGTTAATGGTCACGTGCAGCGGCAGGTAGTCCAGCATGCCGGAATGTTGAGAGTCCGTCTCCGAGGTGCGGCGCTGCTGCTTGATGGCGGGCTCTGTTTCGAGATCAACCTGCGGCTCCGCTTCCGGCTCCGCATCCTGCTCTTCATCGTCTTCCTGTTCGTAGTCGGCGTCACTTTCACCGCCCTCATCATCCTCATCGTCGTCGTCATCATCGTCAGGAGGCTCGGCTCCTGTTCCGTAGGGCAGTACTGCCTCCTCGTCCTCATTATACTCCCATTTCATGACCAAAGGTTCATCCGTTGCCTCCGGTTCTGCTCTGGGCGGTAGAGCTTTTCTCTGCGCGTTTTCCGAGTGCTTAATGCTGCCCTCATGCTTGCCCAGATCGGATCGCTTGCAGCTCAGGCGACACTCGCAGACGGCGCAGAACACAAAGTGCGGATCCGTCTCGTCGGGCAACAACCAAGGATATATAGCCTGGTATTCCGGTTTCGTCTTGGGCCGCGGATACTTCAACAGGGCACACGGCCGGCGTGGCCTGTATTCCGAGCGCAAGGCGTCTCTGTGGGAAATGAGGTATAGGTTTAAGGAAATTCTTGACTATAACTCGCGAAATACTCACAGTTTTTCCTGAGTTAGCTGTAGGTTCGCCATTGGAGCAGACTTTTTGCAAAATATAAACAAATTTACCTGCTGTATGACCGTACTGCGGGAATTGCAAATACCAAGAAGCGCATAGCATTCAGCATTTGACTGGCGCTGTTGTAAATTATTTATATTTATTTATTTTTATAAATGCCTTAAAATCTAGTAGAGGCAACAAATTAATTAAAAGCTGTTTTTTATAATGGCATATGACATTATATGACATTATATGGCATTATTGATTTTGGTCAGAATGAATTTTCATAAATAATTTAGCTAAATATACCATTGCAAGGAGTTTTATGAATACAAGTTCAGATATTATAAATGTATTTATTCTTAATAAGGTGAATCGAATTGGCCATTTTAATCTTTATAGAGACAACAAAGTTTTCGTGATTTTATGGTGTAAATAGGATATAACTCCGATTATTCTGGAAATTATGCTTTCAGTTGAGACATAAATTCGTTATATTTTTCCAGTATATTTTAGTATATTTGATATGGCTTTTTGAGGGTTTTCCAACACTACTTGCGGTCACTTTACCCCCTTGATTGCAAATTTGAGTTCTTACCAGCGATTTTTTTTTATTTTTTTAAATTTCCAACGCATGCTGTGATTACGGTTCGGCCGGCAATCCTTGTGGAAAGTGCCCGAGTATCTGGGGCTTGAAACCCAAGCCGCTGGGAATGGATCAGGAAAAAGCACAGAGAGAACAGCTCAACGGGGCATCCGACGCCGGTCACAAAATGGCGTCTGCGAATCCCGATGCCTCGGCAACACACGAGCTGAAAATCATGGACGTGGAGGGAGCTGTGGAGACGGTGCCTCCAGTTGAACCCCCAATGGTTATCCTGGTGGACGACGACGAGTCGGGCGAGATGGTGGTGGACGAGCAGGAGGAAGCGGACCTCATAGATGTGAATATGGACGAGGGCAGTACGCCACTGGTGGCTGAGCTGCAGTCGGCGCTGAGCAATCCAGAAAATAAGCCTTCTGGAGAGGATCCACTGCAGGGCGAGCCTGATCGGGATGTGGACAACCTGTCAGCCAAGACGGAGCCAAGCAGCGATGCCGAGAGCAACCACTCGTACCACGATCCCATGGGCCTGCTGGAGCGCATCGAAACGCAAGAGGCCGACAGCCAAGACGAGGACGAAGACTACAGCATCGAAGATGGCAGCAGCGCCAATGGCGGCACCACCCACAAGAAGATGCCGCGTGCCGCGCGCTGGCTGATTTGGATGAAGCGCTGGCCCTGGTTGCTGCATGAGGATTCTGACGGCACCTACGCCTTCTGCCTGTACTGCAACATGAGCATCAACGTGAACAACCGGGCCAAGCACATCCAGCAGCACAATATGTCGCTGTACCATCAGGAGCGAGAAAACAACTACGTGGCCTTCAAGAACACCGAAGAGCAAACTAGGGGAGCGTAAGTACGATGCCAAAATTCATCCAAACCTCCGTACTGATATTCAATATTTTGTAGGACCAGTGACAACGAGGTAAAGCACGAATTCGGCACGAACAGCTATGTGGCAGCCATGAAAAAGAAGCGCATTAGCGAGATCGAAGCCTTTAACAACTTCAACTGGCTGCGGTGGCTCCGTTGGCATCCTTGGTTGGAGCGTTCTCACGCCCAAGGTACCATCGGCTTGTGCCGCGTCTGCAACATCAAAATGAATGTTGAGTTTGTCTATCTGCGTAAGCGCCACGAGAGCACAAAGGGTCATCAGGAGGCGCTACGACAGCAGGATTTGTATAAGCCAAGCCGCAAACGCAAGCGTAGTAAGAGCATCGGGGGTCCCGCCTTGGCTAACGGGGAGGCGGAAAAAGAACTGGAGCAGGACGAAGAGCCGGAACCAGAAGACACCACTGTGGTGACAATTAACGGTAATTTGAATAACAGCGAGGACCCCGGCAGGTGGTTCGAGCTAATTCCAGACACCAGTCCACAGCAGTGCCGCTGCACGCTATGCAACTACCAAATGGCAATCACTAGCTTCATGCGACATTGCAAGGCCAATGCTCACTGCCAGAAGCTAACGAGCCCAGCTCGGAGACGGTGGGTACTAAAATTCACTCAAAAGCTGTAATACTAAACACCAATTTCCTCTTTACAGATCTACAACGGAACGGGGCATCTGGGCTGTGTACGCCGACCTGCATCCATGGATGATTGCCGATCCAGAGGACCCAAATTTAGCCTATTGTAAGGTCTGTCAAAAGCGGTTCATGTACGGCAATTCGGAAATCAAGCGCAGGAACCACGAGAAATCCGAGAAGCACATGTCTGCTATCGCCGCTGCCAAGGCAACCGGCGAAGCCCGTCCCGCTGATCGGGAACAGGAAGAGAACGGCAGCAATGACGAGGAGCAGGCGGAGGCTGAGGAGGCCAGTGAGGCCACGCAGTCAGAGGCCCAATCGGGGAGCGAGGCCACCGAAGAAGACGACGATAATTGGTCGGACAAGCAAAAGGGCAACAAGAGGTAAGTGTTTTCCAATGTCAAAATCTAAACACCTGATTATTAACAATTATTATTAACTTCGATAACAGCCAAGCAGCAAAAACAGTTCCGGAACCAAGGAGGGCCAAGGCACGCGCCGGAGTGCGTTTCTACCCCTGGCTATGTTATTCCAAGGACCGAAAAATACAGTTGTGCAAATTCTGCCGGGTGCGCTTCCATAGCGAATCGGCGAAATCGCGGCACGAGTATAGCGCCCGGCATCAGAAGCTCGTGAATCAGTTTAAGGCACGCCAGGCGAAGCTGCCACTAAACAATATGCCTGAAGAGGAGGAGGAAGTGGACGAGGAGCAGAGCAACTCAGACGCAGGTGCCGTAGAAAACAAAAGCCCCGAGACCCGGCCCATCGATAAAATATTCGTCAAGCCCATTCCAACCACTATGAAGGGCAAAGTGATGGTGTGGAAGACCCGCTTTCCATGGCTGTCGTACAAGAAAAACGAACTGCGCGGCAACTACGCCTGGTGCAAGCTCTGTGACGTGTCCATCTTCCTGCCTAGCTCCAAGTGGGGCGCAAAGCACCAGCGCACCTCGCGACACATTCGTTTGCGCAACGAACGGAAGCGCAATGGTGGCCAGCCTCAGAGACCGGCTGTTAAGAATACAGAGGGCATCTCCGCCGCCGTGGCCACTGCCGCCGCTTTGGCTAGTGGCGAGGCCAGACAGAAGGCCGCTATGGCCGAGCTGCAGTCAAAGTATAGCTGGCTAGACCCGGATGCCAATGATGAGAATCACTGCCACTGCCGCGTTTGCGATACGCGGCTGCCGATCAAGGTGTTCTACCTGCGTCAACACGATGCTTCGCGCAAGCACGCCGAGGGACTGGAGCGGCAGAGGAGCAAGGAGGCCGCGCCATCGGTCAGCACCAACTCAGAAGCCACTGCGGATGCGGGAGTGCAGGAGTCTGGCTTAGACAAAGACAGCGACGGCGACATGAGCGTGAGGTTAGTACTGGAGTTCGGTTCATCCAAATAGTAGTGCTTATCAGATATATTCTCCTCAGATCCGACGGCAGCACGGCAGAGCCACCGGCAAAGCGATCTCGCCGATCAATGGAGGTTCGGCGCATCCTTCGCGCCCTGCGTGAGTCCATGGGCAAGCGTCACGAGGAGCGTAGCCAGTTAGACATGGCTAAGGACATGATCTGCTCCTCGTTTGATATTGTCACGCGACTGCGAACAATGGAGCGCGAGGGGGCCATGGTACATGGCAATTGCACGGCGCAGGCGCCAGAACCGGTGAAAGTGGCGCCGACGAATGCCACGCCATCGGAGCCCCGGCATGTAATGGATCTCTTTTTCGACAGCATTGCGCCGACCATGAAATCTCTGCCAGCTGATTTGGCCGCTGAGGGCAAGGCCAAGATCATGCAGCTGGTTTGTGGGTTAGAGGTTCGAGCCATGCACAGGAATAGCGCAAAGGCAACTTCTCCCACTTCCACCCCTGCTCCACCTACTCCAATTGCTGCTGCTCCTGCTGCTGCTGTTGAACCTTCATCTGCTTCACTTCAAGCCGCTGCCTCAGACACCGACTTTCATTCCAATGTCATCACAATAAACGACGACGAGCAGCTCTTGCAGAACAACAACAATGTCGTGGAATCAACTCCCAATAAGTCAGCCAGCGGTACATCCAGTGCGTCCCTGACCATCAACGGCAATCCAAAAGACCTGCCGGAGAATATACGTCGTATTTTGAGCTCTTCCCAACTGCTGGTAACAAACCGTAACGATCCAGACTCCGTGCGATGTGTGCCACTGGACAAGTTAACGACTAAGAGTCCGAAAAGCGTGAACGGAAATGGGCGACATAGCCACGGTGGCTCCTTGGAGGCACCACCAACGCCTGGGGCCGAAATTAACAATGGCAATACCCTGGCCATGCTCCGGCAAATACGAGTGAACAACAACAATAGTTCAAAGATGATCACTATTTCTAAGGCACCCATGCAGTCGCAGCAACATTCTGCAAGCATGTCCTCGCCAATGTCACAGGGTGCTCCCAACAGCAGCGGAACCCATATTAATTCCTTTCGGCCCATAATTAATCACAACCGTAGACCATAGAGCCCATAAATTTTGTCATTGTCATTATTATTTAATTCACTTTGATTCGTTTACTATATTATGCATAATGTTAATGATGAATGTTTGCGAGCACGATACCAATTCCAATTTAATATAATACATAAATTGTAAATCGCTTGATGACGAGCCCAAAGGAGTTACCTTTAAAAGAAGAACACACAAATGAAACCTTATTTTTTTTATTTCCCTAAACAACCTGAAGCTGGGCCCAGTAAATCCCCCCGATAGTTTTGTTCTAAGCGCTTCAAAAACTTGATCAACTTAATTCGTTTACAGACTAATACCAAGTCTGAATTAAAATTAAACTATATTCTTAAAATATTCTCCAGTTATTCTGATTTGGCGACTTGGTGCTTGCTCTTAATTAAGTCTAAATTTAAGGTCAGTCGCTACGTTCAGCTCGGTTCGTCTTGATGTCGATGGAGAGGCTTTGCAGCCATCGGAGGTGGAGTTACAGCTGGCAGAAACATTATTTTGACGCCCAGGAAGCTACACAAGACCTCGATTCCATCCAGGGTGCGGCCGATCTCTTCGTTTCCGTTGCCATGCCTGGCGGACGGTGCCCAGATAAGTTTTTAGCTTGCTTAACCAATGTCTGGGCTCCGGACGAAGGAGCCTGGGTTCTGGGCGAAACAAAAGTGAATATAAATATATTAGCAACACTTTTCCTTCCTTGTTCGTTGGGCTGTTGTTGCCCAATACTGAACAAAGTAAGCGTTTGATTTCGCTGTCACCTTGGGTTTCGTTGTAACCTCACTTAAACCTTTCAATTTTCATTTTAAGTTCTACAACGCAAACGAGCAGTTGTTCTGTGAATGAATATGGGTAAAGAAATTAAAAAATCGAACAAGAAAATGTCGGCTCTTCGTGCCACCGTGGCAGACGGGAAAGCTAGTAAAGTTGAGAAGGGGAAGAAGCGGCAGCGATGATAACAAGCAGACGGCTGCTAAGGTGTCAGCTAGAGAGCCCATGCAGTCAAAGGCCCAAACGCGAAGGAAGAAAAAGGCCAACAAGAGGTATGAACATACACATGTTTTTAAAATAATCCAATAATAATATAATAATTTGTTATTTGTTATTTGTAATATCAGCTTAGCAGCGGGCACCGTAGAGAACCAAAACCGAGAGACCCGACCAACAGAGGACCTAGTCGATAGTTCCATTTCGACCACCATCAAGGACAAGATGATGGCGCGGCAGAACCGCTTTCCATGGCTGTCGTACGAGAAGAGCGATATGGGCGACAACTACGCTTGGTGCAAGATCTGCGATATGTCTGTCTTCTTGCCCAGCTCCAAGTTCGGAGTGAAGCACCAGCGCACCTCGCAGCACATTCGTCTGCGCAATGAGAGTCAGCATCAGAGACCGTCTGTTGAGAATACAGAGGGCATCTCCGCCGCCGTGGCCACTGCCGTAGCATTGGGTATTCACGGGTCCATTCAAAAGGCTGCTATGGCTGAACTCCAGTCCAAGTATAATTGGCTCGAGCCGGATGCCAACGATGAGAAGCATTGCCGCTGCCGTGTTTGCGATAAACGGTTGGTGATGAAGGCGTTTTTCCTGCGCCAGCATGACAACTCGCGCAAGCACGCCGTAGGACAGAAGCGGCAGAAGAGGAACAGTGCTAAGAAACCTGTGCCATTGGTTAGCAATAATTCAGAAAACATCGCGGATTCGGAAGAGCAGGAGTCTGGCATGGTGGTGAACAATGACAGTGACTCCGACATGAGCGCGATGTAAGTGCTGAAATGCAGTCCTTTTAATTGGTAGTACAGATCCTTATATCTCCTCAGATCCAATGACAACACGGTTGAACCGCCGGCAAAGCGATCCCGCCATTCAATGGATGTTCGCCTCGAACCTTGCGTCGTGCCTGACAAGATTCATAATACTGGTACCGACAGAATTGTCGAGCGATTTCCGACAATGGATCGAGAAGGGCCCATGGGGCATGGCAATTTCACGGCGCAGGCGCCGGAACCGATGAAAGCTGGCCCGACAAACGCCCAGCCATCGGAGCCCCGACATGCAATGGATCTCTTTTTCGACAGCATTGCGCAGACCATGAAATCTCTGCCGCAGGGCTTGGCCGCTTTGGGGAAGACCAGGATCATGAATGTGGTTACTGGACTTGAATTAAAAGCACTGAATATGGCCAGTACAGCTTCTCCCGGTTCTTCCCCATCGCGTCCGAGCCCTGCGGCAGCATCTTCAGAATCTAGAACAAATAACAAAGGCGACCAGGTCATGCAAAACAACAACAATGACGTGAATAATAATAGGTCAACGAACGGGACACCGACTGCGTCCCTGCCCATCAACGGCAATCCAAAGGATCTGCCGCATAATATACGTCGCAGCTCTTCCCAACAGCGGGCAACAAACCGCAATAATCCGGACTCCGTTCGATGTGTACCGCTGGAGCAGTTAATGGCTCATAGCCAGATTAACGTGAACGGAAATGGGCGTCAAAGTCATGATGGCTCTTTGGAGGCACCATGGCAATATCCTTGCTATGCTCCGGCAAATACGCGGGAACAACAACAAGAGCTCAATAATGATGAATATTCTGGAAATATGCCCTCGCTAATGGCGCAGAACCCATTTTACTTGCCTTCGGAAGAATCGTAGACGACATAGCTAAAAATATCATTTCTCATCCAAAGTCTTGCATTTTCTTATTGTCATTATTGAATTCATTTTGATTCAGACACTATTTGATGTAAATAATAAAGATTAATTGCTTCATGATGAGACCCGAGGAGTTTAAATCATCCCGAAACCGGGCCCAGTAAATAGTTCCGAGAGTTTTGTTATAAGCACTTCAAAAACTTGATTCATTTATTAAGTTTACAGACTTTTGCCAAGTCTAATTTATAATTAAAAACTGAATGTCTTCGATACTCTCGAGTTATTCTGATTAGGCCACTTGGTGGCTGCTCTTATTTAAGTCTAAATTCAATATCAGTCTGATAGAATCAGCTCGGTTCTTCTTGATGTCGCTGCTGGGGCTCTGCGGCTGGCAAGCCGTTTTGGAGCACAGATTCGCCCGGTTTCTCGTCACTCGTTATCGTTGACAACTCAATTTCCCGCAGTTCACCAAGGAGACGCCGCATGGAGCTGTGCATGAAGGCGTTCTCGGGCATCTCATAGCCCCCAATGTTCGAGGGTGCTGCAGGTGCACCCGTCACAGTTGGAGCTGTAACTGGCTCTGCCTTGGGCGAAATGCTATTCCTATTCAGTTGCTTTTGTTCATTGGCTTCCAAGGCCTGATCAATGGGAGCCGATCGCGTGTGCAGTGGAAACATGAACTTGACATCCAGGAAGCTGCACAGCTCCTCGATTCCATCCAAGGTGCGACTGAGCTCTTCGTTTCCGTTTGCCTGCCTGGCCACATGGTGGCGGACGGTGCCCAGATAAGTTTGTAGCTTGCTCCGCGCTATTTTAATCACTGTCTGGGCATTCTTTAGCTCCAGACGAAGGAGCTCGGGACTCTGCGAGAAACCAAAATAAGAATAAATCAAAATAAAAAAAAAACTTTCGGGTTCATACATTTTCTAGGTAACCATCCATAGCCACTCGATGGGAGTCCTGCAGTTTCGCCAGAGCTGAGGAATCCGCTGCATTGCGCTCCTGCATGTAGGTAATTTGCCGATCAATCTGACTTCCGCTAGTCGCCACCGATGACGACTCCGAAATAGTTCGAGGTCGCATCCCAGTGGTCGGTGGTACTCCTTCCTTGCCCGTCAAGTTGTTAGAGAACGACACACAGGCGAAGGCATTCGCGGGATAGTCAAACTTTTTCGGGTTAAGCATGAAGAGAGCATGTCGCAGCACCAAGTGGACGTCCACGTTGCCCGGATAGCGCATTAGATACGTCAACGAAGTTGTGTAGTCACTGAGCAGCACTAAAAATGGGAATTAGCCACAGCGGGAAGTACAATGGGGGAAATACCCACGCTTATCTCGGATGTGGACTAGCATTGCCACTAGAATGTAGTTGGGCAGGTCGAAGCGATCACTGTCGGCGAAGATTGCATCCCACAGCAGCAACAGGTCTAGCAGCATGAACTCCCGACCAAAGAGGAGTCGTAGCCAGCGGCTGCAAGGCATATATATTATCATAAGTTGGAATTAAAGATTAATAAAAACCCCCCCATCACATTTGCATAGCATTTGTAATCCCACGCGCATTTCTGATTGTAACTTACATGCCGAATATATGCAGCGGGATTTCCATCTTTTGAAGATAGTGGTGCAAGTGCTGGTCCTGCTTGGCGAGTATTTTGTCCCGTATAAAGTTCAGTTGGCTGATAACCTCCGCCTCCGTCTGCGGCTCATTCTCCCCGGGGGCCTGAAAGAAGAAAGGCGAGAGATAAGGGCTGGTGCACTGACTGCTGCTGCACTTGAATATGGCGACGCACCTCGGTTCGCTGCTCGATATGACCACCGGGAGTGGAGATCAGATTGGAGACGCGATAGTACGACTCCACGGAAGCCATCAGGCGGGAAAACAAAGAGCTGCAAAAGGGAAATACGTAAATGCATTGGTAATGGACATGGCATATTTTGCGTTTTTATTTTACTTACTAGGTATCCGCCTCCAGATAAGCGGGATCCAGCACATCCAGCAGAGTCGGATTTATGTCGGTCTTTGCCAGCTCACTGAAGTGCAACAGGGACTGATGATCGCTGTATACCACAAAGATGATCGGAGCCAGGATCTCGTGCATGCCCTGCCTGTAGCACATGTACGGATGCTCCCTGGCGTAGTAGAATAGAATGTTCACCATCGCATTCTGCACCAGGGGCTTCCGGAAGAAGTCCACACCCGGAAAGGTCCGCACCACGTCCTGCCTTATAACGGCGAACAGCTCCTGGTCGCTGAAGTACTGGTTCCACACGCTTTGTGTGGACTGCGACAGCGGGTCATCGATGCAGTCCCCGGCCAGCTGGTGGGGATTCCTCACGTAGTCCGCCCGGAACTTGTCGTATCGCACCCGCTGCTGCAGCCGCTGGCTGACCCAACTGCGGTGCTCGGACGTAAGGACGCGTAGCAGCAGCGCCCAATGAACGCTCCGGAACTTGGACATCTTGAGGTCTCCGGCAAAGGCCGCCTGCCGCAGGCATTCAGGCTCGCCATCGAGACTCTTTAGCAGCTGCTCCCACTCCTGCCGGTAGCGCTCCACCGAGTTCATTGCTCCCGTGTCCGCAATATCACCACGGTTCCCCCGCAGACACTCACTGCTTGCTCTTGCTACCGATCCGTTCAGCGTGATGGCTTCTATGCCCCAAACGGTCATCTCTCGTAGCTGGCCGCGTCCTAAATGCTGTCACCCGTCCGCTCCGTCGTCATGTCAGCGCTGAATAAGAGCAGAGCAAATAGGCCGCTAAATAAAACACAAACAAAAGGGAAAAGTGCACTCAAATCTTGATTAGCCAACTGTGTGCCCGCTTATGACAACATTGAAAAATGTCAGAGGAGGAGATGTCGCAGATATCGGACCGCTGGGCACACTGAAATGGTGAAGATGGCCAATGGCCATTTTTCCGTTATGGCCATTTTCCAATTTCCGCCATTTTCAAACAATTCCTGTCATCCGCACAATTTCTAATCATTTCCGGTTTCCGGTTATTTTACAAAAAAACATGTAAATTTATTTAAAGGCAAAACGAGGGTAAAAATATTTCTAAATTAAACATTTTTTCCCTGTAGATGTTCGGGGTTTATGGAGCAATAAAAAAATAAGGTTATACAAAGATTATGTATTACTTAACTATTTAAAGGTTTCAAATTTATATTATAAATAATTTTCTATATTCGTTGTTCAGGTTTTCCGCCAATTTGTAATTTTCATAATGTAAATACCAAAATAGCAAAAGTAATTTTTTATTAGACAAATTCAAGGTGGGAATCTTTTACATGGTGAAAGTTTGTAATTCATTGGGGACTTGCTTTTTAGGCTTCATCCATCATAGCAATATACAAAATCTAGACACTTCTCGGCTTTGTGATTCAATCTAACTCTGACTCTATATCAGGTTTCGGTTCTGGTTCAGGTTCTGACTCCTCGCAAAGTTCGCCTAGGTCGCAAGGATCAGCGCAGCATTTCCATGATTCCTGCAGCCCAAATAAAAATACGGTTTCGTGGAAATAGTGGTCCCCGGGATTAATGAATATCCGTGGAAACTCTGGCTGATTTACGGCATCCGGATAGTTTTGCAGTTGCACACTGAAGCCATAATGCTGCCAGTATCGAGTGCAATCCTTCCCCAAGATAGGTTCGTCGCCAAGCGGTTGCTGCGGGAAATTGTTTGCGGTGGAAAACCTCATGCACGGCTGGTTGCTGTAAAGCTCTATGAATCTGCCTGATTCCGAATGCAGGAACCGAGCTATATAGCGAGTTATATTGGAATCAAACTCCTTGTCGAGGGCATAGAACACATCGAAGCCGGGCACCTTTTGCTTCTCGAACTGACGCACTCGATCGCCCAAAAAAACCGGAAGCCGAATATCGTACACGGAGTCATCAACGGCCTTAAAATTACCCGTAGGCACATCCTCGTCCCCAACAGTCTCCATTGTTTCCGTCGCCTCGACTGTTATCCGGTGGTCAAAGATGCCCTTTATCCCAGATTTTTGGCCAGCCAGATTGAAGTAAATGTGGTTGGATATGTTCACCGGTGTGGTCCGATCGGTGGTGCCCTCGATCCGGATAAAGAACCGGTTATCATCGTCGATGGTGAAGTGGAGGAGTACGTACAGGTTACCGGGATACCCCTCGTGTCCGTCCTCCGATATGTGCCGCAATGTAACACCATCCGGTCGTATCATATGCAGGTCCCAAATGATCTGGTCGAAGCCCACGTAGCCCCCGTCGATCTGGTGCTTCTGGTTCAGGTTCTTAGAGACGATGACTCGTCGCTCGTCCATGATAAACTCTCCCTTGGACACGACATCGGTGACTCTGCCCAGTATGCAGCCGAACTTGTATTTCCGATTTTTTTTATAGCCAGCAATGTCATCAAATCCAAGGACCACGTCCGCAATTTGGTGGTAGGCATCTGGCATTTGGATGCTCTGAACTGTGGCTCCCAGTTGGATGATGGCCACCGAGAGGCGGTTGGCATTGGTGATCGTGTATCTACGGACCACCTGGGCCTGATTCGTGATCGGATTGTTCGCGATACCGAAAATGTCCTCCACAACCTTGACCATTTTTCCGAAATTCTTTTTTTTTGCCTTTTTTATAATTTTGAATTTAGAGCTCTCAAAGTTTTGGTAATAGAAGTCAGATCGAAAGTGTTTGAAAGTTTTCAACTAAATAAAAAGAGCTTTTCTTATAGAAACGAGGAACAATAATTTATTTTTATTTTTTTTAATATTTTTTTTTATTAACATCTAATTAAAGGTATATTTCCCCAGTAAAATAAAAGCTAAAATTAAACTTAAACCAACTAAAAATATTTCTATAGAATTATTTTTTGCGACAACTCAAAGGCGTTTGCCAACATTCTTATTATTTTTTTTTCATTTTAAATTACAAAAACAAATTTTTATTTGTCTAGAAATATGTTTTATATATCAATAAATTAATATATAATCAAAAAAATACGATGTTGCCTTGGCTTACATTCATTATTAGTTACATTTTTGATTAATTTTGAACTCTCTTTCGTTTTACTGCCTATTAAAATGCACTGTAGATCAGTGCCATCACATATAGAATATAGAATATAGAATAATCGATTTAATTTACAGTCATTAGGTAAAGCTATTTAACAAACTAACTATGGCGCATGATTCTTCAATAAGTGAGCGGGTTGAATATGGAGGAATTCTTGAGATTTATCCCAAGTTTCACAGCAAAATATGGCAAAAACTGAGTATCTCATTAATTTGATTTTGTGCCGAATCACCAAAAGAAAAAAGATTTACCTAAGTACTTGGCAGAGGGAAAAACAACTGAAGAGACACAATACTTTTGTATTTATACAGTCAAACTTCATTGACTAGAACTTCAACCGCAGAATAGGTTCCAGCTTACCCAGCTCTGCTCACCGAAAGATATATTCAGCCGACTGACAGCTGTTGGTTTTGAGCATGAGAATCACGACTTTAGTCTTGTTTGCCGCTCTGCTTCTAATGATCAGATTTTGTGCCATTAGAGTTGAGATCCAGCAGAAATTATTAATTTATTTGCGCGTTCTGCTTCGCGAATCTGTTTGTTTATCAGTACCCACACACACACATACAGTCGCACCCTCACCTATTGGGGTCAATGCTTGTCGCTATAATATGCAACAATTAATTCATGATAATGCCAAAAAGTCGGCATGGCGAACACCCAACCAGGAAATAGAAGACAATAACGAAATGCGGAGACTGAGATGGAGATGGAGACGCGCGCCGGCGCATTAGCTCGGATCGGACCTGATCGTGATCGGATCGAATCGAACGGATTGGCAGAAGTTCCAACCGCTGCTAAAATTGCAAATAAACCAACCGACATCGACATCGGCTAATGGCCACTAAACACTAAAGGTTTCTATTTTCGATGTGCTGTGTGAGCTGTGCCATGACATGACGGTCAATGTCGTTTTTTGATCTAGTCTCGGGTAATTTTTCTAATCTCTTTGGGGCTTGAACTTGAACGATCCGCGGTGGCTTTGACCCAATGACTGAATGCCGAACGCCAGCGGTTGGATGGGTGGTCAATCGGGTGTGTCCAGGTTAATAATTACAGGCTCAAGTACTCGCCGGAGACATGGGTTAAGCAGCCATGGAACCATAAATTTCTGAAACTGCTGAATAAATTTATTAATTTCGTTATATGTCAATCATCCGGAAGGGACAATGAAATGCAATGCCGATATATATATATGCAAATGCAATGCATTAACGCACCCAGAAATCCCATCCAGGCAACTACTTATGCCGCAGCACGTATGCGTCACATTGGCTCCGATTTATAATTTCTCGGTCAAAGTCAATGTCAATGCAAATGGCAAAAAGCAGCAGGCTACCAGCTAGCAGCATCTCGCATTCGCATTAATAACAATAATCAGTCAATGGGGCTAGCTGGCTAAGATACACCATCCACCCGCCCCGTCCCCGGCAACGGTTGAGCGGTGCGAGCGAACGAGTTTTGGCCGCTTATCAAACGCTTCGGTCGCTATTGGCCTGAGAACTCGTTTGCTGTGTTGGTGTCTTTGGGCCCTGTTACAATTTGCTTTTGCCTGCTTAGCATTTTGTATTTCCTGATGTTTAATCAGTCAGCTGAAGACGCAGCAGAGACGACTTTGGGGTTCACTCATTGGTTTCCCTAGCAGGAAAGGTATCACTACTTTGTGGGACGTTTGTGGGGTTCTACATATATTTTATTTAGCAACTGAATAGATAAATATAATTATCAAATTATTATAGCTTTGTATTCCTATATTTTACTTCAATAAAATGTCTTTCAAATAATTTAAAATATTCTTATATTGTATTGTATTGTAATTTACTCAAGCTAAAGACTAATTAAAACTAATGAAATCTACCAATAGTAAGTGTTATTTAGCCTTGGCCATGGGTATATATCTACACACTAATTTCTTTTAAATTGAATTGCTCTTTTCACTTCATCTAAATTATTCTACTAAATTTCCTTATTTAGTAGAACCTGGATTGGATTAAAACCTAAAATTATGCACACATTTCGCGGAATTAACGGGGCTCAATGTTTTGCATTTCAAATTACCTTGAGGAAGTTCATGTCTGATTGCCAAGGTAAAGCCATACCCAAAATTAGCGAATATTCATTTATTATGTTACTAACAAAAATAGTTTTTAAATACATTTTCCAATCTGCAGTGGAGGGTATTCAGGATGCTGTTTGATCTTTCTTCGCTGTCACAGCCTCAAAACGGTCTTCATCTCTTCATTTGCAACACAGACAAACACGAGGTTAGCTTAGGTCGCTTGGCGTTTTCGCGCAGCATTGGCCTTTTAGTTTGGCTTTGTTTCCATTTACATAATTTAATTGCCGGGGCTGCGGACTGAGGGACTAGGGGACTGGGGGACGGATCAAGCTGATCGGATTGCCTGAGGTCCGGACCCAACTTGTTTACTGTTACATCTATGCGGAAGAGTCCAAAGCGGAAGTTTGGTCTGGGCCAAGTCCACCGGCCATAATGTGTAATAAGGCGGGGGAACCAGAATACCATGAAGCGTACATATTTATTTCGAGGAATTGGAGTCGGAATCAGAAACATTCAATCCGATCAAATATGAAAAGAGCCTTGGAACCCTGTCAATGTCCCGGTAAAAGGTCACGGGGTTAAATGTAAATGGGGAATCGGGAAGGGGGAAGGAGGCATAATTCATTCTTTTTTGGATTCCATCGTTTATATTTATACACAGTGAGCTCACAGGTGGCAGGGGTCTCGTGTTGTCCAAAACTTGTTCTGCCGCCAAATATTAAGAATTTCCTATAATTCGATTTGAGATAAACAAATAGATATTTACCCAAAGAGATTCTGCTAACTAGCTGGATCCGATTTCATGGCTTATACGCGTGCCGGTTCTTAACCCTGAATTTTAATCAAATAGTAATAAAAAACTGGGAGAAGAATACATCTAGTTTGTACTTTTAAATAATTCATATTAAATGGGAAACTCGGCAATGGTCAATAAAGCAGTGTAAATACAATTGTAATAATAATTATAAATGATTAATTATTTTCAAAATTAAAGTAACGAAATGAAGTTTATTTTAATTATAAACCTAAAAACCCCCCAAAGATCCGCAGATCTTATCCTCTTGCCTATTTCCTGGGTCTTCGCATCTAATATTATCTGCCTAATCAGATGATCGCATCTCTGTCTCGCGTAGCCAAAGTTCTTGATTAGTTTATGACGCATATATCTAAGCGCGCTTGTTTTAACTTCGCCTTGACTGATATCGCTGGCCAGGAGGGGTGTTATGGAGCTGCCCGACTGGTTTCACTAGACAAAAAATAAATAAGGGCCAAACGGCGACTTCTCCCAGGCCAGACAACAGACCAAACCTCGCCTGGCTACGGGAACAAAGTGGAGTGGGTTGGCAACCAGTGCTCGCTGGAGAACATATGCATATTTATGCAAATCCACTTACACTCACCGAGGAGTCAAGAATAGAAACCCCAAAATATATAAATCTGCGGACAGGCCGAAGGCAGTTTAAAACGCCAAGCAGGTTTGCGATCTCCCCCAGAATTCTAAGCAGGCTCTCGGCCTTACCGATGCTGATCATGATCGAGTTGTTAATGAAAAGAGCCAAATGAAGCCAAGCCAATCCAAGTCGAACCGCACGGAGCACTTGGTGACGACTTCTTAGCCAACTTCCCTCTGGGCCGGGGCGAGATTCTGTAGAGTGTACGGAAATGCTTTTGCCACCGGCCCGTAGCGCCAAAATAGAAAATCAAAAATTGACAAAAAAAATGTATGTATGTCTATGATATGTGACTGACAAAATTTCGGGCGTGGGCGAGCAGAAAAAGCCTGGGCACGTGATTAATTTGCTAATTTCTGCGGCCCAGCGACTTCAATTCGTTTTATGGCTTATCAATGTTTTGCATGGTTTATTCTTATATGTACTTTTTTTGGCAGTTGAAAAGCTTCCCGTCCTGGGCAATGTCCTATGAGCTTCTCAAGAACTTTGGGGAGTTGCTTCGAGTTGCTTTGCAGGGGAATTCCCACTGGCTTGTCATGCATTTCGAAGTTTTAATTTTCTGGGTATTAACAAGTCGTAATAGGTCATAAACAGAGTGTTAATGGACTTTAACGACCGAGTTACGAGACTACAATTTTCTCAAGGATATATTTCGTTCCAATACCACCAAGCCATCTGTCTTAGTTTTTCTTTTAATTATTAAACAAATTGTTAAATTATTCATGTTTTGAAGTTGTCATGACCACGAAATCTATTCTTAGACACAGAACAAACAAACACTTGGTTTAAACTTAATTTTATTGTCTCTAAAATGTAATTTTCAGTAATTAGGCTCAGGCAAACCTTTGCTTTTCTGTTATTAATATTCAAAACGATTCAGTTTTATTTAAAAATAGAACGGAAATGAACTATGACTGCATTTTTATAGCTCAAATCAATTTTATTCATTCAAATCCAAACATTCAAACGTGCCAGCCACGAGAATCCATATGAATGGGCGCGGAGCTTGTGGCCGAGTAGAATAGTCTAAAAATAGGAGTACAGGTTTATTATCTTGTGCTAAACCCTAATGGATTTCGGTTGTACACAGCCTGACAAGCACCTCGAAGTCGTAAAAGCAATGTTTGATAAATTAGCCCAGACGCACGGCCTGTGAATAGCCAAGTTGGCCAACGGCTTTTGGCCAAATAGACGCGTCTCGCCAGAAGCGTGTGCTGAGTGAAATGTATTTAAAAAAAGAACATAACATATTTAACATATTTTATGCAAATTGCATTGATCGCATTGTGGCAAGTGACAATGAGATCGGTATTGCAAAGTCGAATGCGGGGCTGCCCTGGAAAGCCATTTAAGCTGTTCCCCATATAGGAGCCTAAATATCTTTATCTGTTTCAATATCTGTATCTACACGGGAAAGAAAATGTAGGAATTAAGGGTGAATATTTTCAGGAACTGATATTTCATGTACAGAATAATTGTTATGTTTTAGAGAAGCTATTACTTACAATAAATATCTTTGGCTAAATTTAGTACATCAATTTCCATCTGTTCTATTCATCTGTTTCTTTGGGTGTAAGAGCTATTGTTTTGGTATCTGTAGCTGAGTGGGTACGGAGTACAGCTGCGGATATGTAATGAGGCTTTTGTTTGATTTCATTATTATTTTTCATGGCACATTTGAGGCGTTTGTTGACGTGACATTGCGCTCTTCCTGCGGCACATCAGATATTTGCATAAGCATTTGGTTAAAGCGATCGCCGGCATCTGGAGGAATGAAACTGGGACTGAGACTGAGATAGCGACTGACACTGGTACTGATTCGATTTTTCACGCACTTTGCACTTGAAAACGCTCCGCTCTGCGACGGCCAATTTGTCACCGGAGAGATGCGTCATTTTGTGGCTTTTTTTTCGCAACAGTCGCCGGCTTGCATTTCAATTAGCTGCAATTAGTTCGGGCTGCGGGCCAAAGTCAATTGCCACAGTGGCTCAGTGAAATTTCATTTAAGTTAAAGTGGAGTTGTGCAGCTGTGCTGCTTGGCTACGCCCCAGGGGTTAGGGTTAGGTTAAGACGGGGCCATCCAGACGCGAAACGTGCCGCGGCACTTGCATAATAGGAGTATTTATAGGTAATTATGTAATTTTTGCAGCTCAAGAACTTGTCGAGAACTCGCCAAGAACACGGCTCGACCTTGGCTGGCCACCTCACGACCTGCCGCCGCCACCAATTTTGTTAAGATGCCACTGCCGTTTTGCAAGTCACAAGTGCATGGGCTTTAACCACAAACAACAAACGCAATGACAGACTTTTTTAATAACATTTTGGATTTTTCAATAGCACATTGGCCATTATCGAGGAAGGTTTTGCGAGCCAAGCGAGGGAGTTGCCTTTTGGCACTTGATTCTGCAGTTTTCCACAGGTGTCGAGAGTGGCATTCGGTTTTAGATTTTGCTACAAATTAGTCACTCATTGCACTCATTTTCCATATTTTGCTTACTTACCTATTGGCTTAAATAAGTTAAGCTGGATTTGAATAGTTTTAGGAGTTATATAAGAGTTTACGCAAATACTGTAAGTAATCGCTTTTAAGGGAAATTTCCACTGTTGATTTATGGATATATATATTTATATATTAATTATATATAAATAATAATTATTGATTATTTATTTTGACACTTTAACAAAAGGAAAATAAATCCTAGGAAAAATCCCCATTTTGCTAATTTAAAAGTTTTGTGAGACATAAAGTCGTTGTGTCTTTCCACCAGGAAATGGTGTTACCCAAAAGTAATTATTGTCTTTATGATTTACGATATAGTGTGAAAATGTAAATAATAAATATTAAAAACCAAAGCAAATTGCTCTTTTCAAAAATTTAAAGCTTAGCGAAAAACTATTTTAAAGGGGCTTTTTATGTTTTTACTTTGTAGTAAATTTCTTAAAGGTTTTTGTCTAAAGAGATTTATTTAAATTTAACTGAAATTAACCTTTAAAGGTATGTGATTTACTATCATTATTAACAAATGATTTAAAAATATTGTACTTTAATTGCTCTTTAGCGGGGCACGTGTTGAAAATAAACTCTGGCATTATGCTGATTGATATCGAAAGCTATAAAATCACCGCATTTTGGTTTAGTTCGGTTTTCGAGCGTACTACGATTATTGCCATTTGGCTAGGGAATCACTGGAAACGTGAGGTCGGGTTAACCGGTTCTGGCCAACTCTGTTGCTGAGTAACCACTTTGCTTAGGATGATGCCCCACTATGACCTTCAACCGAGTTGCCACAAGGGGCCAAGACGACGAAGATGAGGTTGCTGAGGCTCGAGGGTCTTTCGAGTTTGACACCGCCTTTGGCAGAGGGCAAACAATTTTAGTGGCCGCCACTAAACAAAATTGGACACAACTCATTTCAACTTTGCGCCGTGGCGCGTTGGTGTGAAAACCCGGCAATTATGAGCGCGAAAACTGTCAACACAGTCGGGTCTCTTTTTTTGGGGCGTTTTTTTTCTTTAACTATTTACCCAGCGACTCGACAAAGAATCGGGCAATTATTGGCTCGTTTGCTGGCCAAATATTGGGACGGACTAAACAGCTATTAAATGTCGGCCATGCGGCAGGAAAATGCTAGGAAAAAAACCAATTAGAATCTGTGACCAGTTCGTCAAAAGAGTTTTGAATATGCATATATATATATATATAGCATCGCTATATCGCAAGGCCGAAATGGCAAACTGGTTGACTGTTTGGCATCTGACATACATCGCGTTATATATGGCCCAGATCCGGAGTGAATTAAGAACGTTATATAATGCCGATTGGAAATCATGTTTCCGAAGAAGCACTTCATTAGCAGGCACTTCGTCAGATACCGAAAAAGAAATCGCCGAGCGACGTGCCGAGCTCACTTGACCGATGTCTCAAGCCGCTTGACCTGCGGTCATAAATTTGGCCAAAAGCCTGGCAAAATCTTGTGGATCTATTACATTTTTCCGGGCAGCATACGTGAGGTGTGGCATTTACGAGTCTAAAAGGGTTTTCCCCCCGGCTTCGATCTTAAATCGATTGTATCATCGAGGAAAGTGCAAGTGATCTGGATATTCTAGGTGGTGGTCGAAAAGTCTATAAACAAAGCTGCCCGACAGCCACGCGCCGAATATTATCAAGACGCATACTTCCATAAGCCATCGAATAGGCGACCCCGGCCCCGTATATCCAAGATACAAGATCCGAGTCGATCCAAGCCGATCCAAAACGATCCGAGCCGAAACGCTACGATCAGATACAATCCGAAGCGAAGCCTGAAGCCCAAGAATCGCCGGCGTCGGCGTGAAGAGACGCTTTAAATTTCGGTGTTGGTTTACTTTTGCGGCACTGTCTCCGCCTGCTCTCTCAGCTCGGTTCAGCTCGGCTAAGCGTCTCAGCGTCTAACGATCGATCCAATCGCGGTGCCGTGCAAATTCTTTGGACTAGGCGCTTAAAAAGCACTGCCAGTCGCTCCGATCCCTCATACGCCGTGCATTCATCGCGCCTCGTGGACGTGCCGTGTGTCGTGGCCAGAAAAGCGGATTTAATACCACAAGTCCTTGTCGTGGGACTGCAAAACGAACTCTTGTGTAAACAGTGATCAAGTGTGTTGTGAACGAAACGAACTGATTGGATTTTAGTGACCCCCTGCGGATTTTCAATACATTTTTTTGCCGCAACTCAATCCTTAAAGGTGAGTGTGAGACTATCAGATGAGACTTTAAGCTCAATTAAGTGCGCACTGTGCGCCAAAAAAGAAATAGTTTTATTGGTGCGACTTCGCTTTGCGGAAGTCATAGAAACTATCGTAAAAGTCTCAGTCTCGTCCGAATTTCAACATCAATCGATGGCACTTCACCAGACCCTCCAGCCTGTGTGATTCACCAATAGGAAATAGCATTCCATCGATCAGCTTAATATGTTTATGAAAAGAACTCTATGAAGCCGCTGACGCAAGTCCAAAAACGAGAAGCCAGTGACGCCTCACGTAGCCCTCATAATACTAAAATTATGCTAGCCTTAAACAGATCGAATGGAATTCTATGACTGAACCAGGAGACTTCGATCGGATCCGATCTCTTTGCTCTTAGCCGCAAGCGCTAATTGCGAATGCGGTTTAAGTAGGCGATAATGAGTATGGATGCCACGCATAATGCGGCCATAAGCATATTAAATCGGGCATCTGATAGCTGAATAGATGAATAGATAGGCCCGGAGATTTGTTGACGCTCCCAGACCAGACCAGACCAGAGTCACGTTCCCCGTTTCTGTTCTGGGTGCGAGTCTGGGTCCGGCCGGGTGCTTTTCGTATGCGCCAGACGTCGCCGGCTGCGTGCGCTGCCCGATTCGATCAATGGAGGAGCTCTTCCCGTGGTATCAATCACGGTCTGGCATTAGATTTGAGTCAGGTCCCCCCAGCTCAAAGCTTTCGAATTATATTTATTACTATTCCTCTGTGCGATCTGTGACGTGGTCAGCCAGAGTTCTCGTCTCGGCTGACGGAGTACCTAGGCAAGAGACCAAAAAACCAAACCCATTGGGCTTAAAGCCACGCCAAAACCCCCAAAAACCCGTTGGCAACATCAACCTTGATCGCTCTTCGGAGAACCCGAAACAAAAGCAGTTCTATACATAAATTTATCGCGGTTATTTAACTATGCTAATATTCCGGTAAGGATGATTGAGAGTTGAACTCATCCACGCCGAGATCGGACCTGGGCCTGAGCCCAAGTCGAAGACCCACCCGAAACTAGTTTGATTCTGGCAGCGCGTGGCACCTGCATGACATTAGCTGTGATGTTGTTGCCATTGTCTGGGGCTTTTTGCGCATCCTAGACGGGCAAGAACTCCCCACTATATAGCTCATGGTTAGAGTATTTTTACAATGCCAAAACACACGACTTGCCATTGAACCGCATCGAGTTATAAACTGAAAATGTATTCACGAAGCCAGCAGCTCCAGCACCCCGGGCCAATAAGAATAGTTTGTTTTTGAGTCGCTGCGAATCATGCAAACGCTCTGAGGTCAACTGGTTGTCCAACTAGCCATCCATTCTAGCAGCTATAAAGGTGAAGATCGTTTATCGGGTGTGGGTTACCAGGTTGAGGCATGCAAAATGTATGTAAAATACATAAATTGCATCGCTTAAAAGCGCAGTGCAGGGCTGTAGTTTCATTCCAATGAACCAACAAGTCGTATACGTAATATAAATCAATGAACCTTGCGACCCTGCTAGGCATACATATGTAGGCTTATAAATAATTAACAAAACTATTTAAATGCAATCTACTGCGACTGCCTCAATCGCAAATTACAAGTGCCGCAAATAAAAATCCAAAGTTTAGTTCGCTTTTGGCAAAACTTTTCCCATTTTCCAACTTAAATAGAACTTTCCATTAAAGCACAGCCAATATCTACACAATTTTTCAACTTGTAGTATTTCTTTTTTATTCAAACTAGTTCTTTATTTATTTTCCAACTCCCTTATCGGATTGAAGATTCCAATAAGTCTTCTTCTTGGGTTGTACAAGTTTCCAAACATTTCGCAGGCTTCCAGCCAGCTCTTCTGGGGTTCTTAAACCAACCTTTTCTGGTTTTCAATACTCGAAAAAATAGATTTTGATAGACCCCCAAATGTTTGTAAAGAATGGATATGCAAATATATCATTCGCCGTGAACAACATAAAAACAAAATTATTGATTCTTTTCTGCGGGGATTTTGTTGCTTTGGCTTCGGATTCCGTTTTATTCGGAATTCTCTTTTTGCGCTTCCGGCTTGCTATCTTTGTATCAGTTTCGAGTATCATTGAGGCTGGCCAACCGCCGAAGGTCGCTCGAGCAGCTCTCTTACCTGGTTACCTGGCCGTTTGCTGCTTGCCTAGCGCTCGCACTCACCTCAATTGTGGTCCATAATTAGTCGTGCAGCTGGGGATGCCTTCCAAATGGAGAGTTGCCTCGAAGCATGCCCTGCATGCGAATGAGCACCCACTGATTGATGGCTTAGGCAAGCTGTTGAGAAGACAAAGGCGTCTCGTGTGACAGGTCGTTAATCAGGACGGAAGCTGCGGAATATCAATTGTAGTCATCTGTATTTATATGCATCCCTTCCGCTTTCGCTTGCAGATGACGCCCAACATAATAGGCAGCACTTTCATATTGGCCGAGACGGCCATTGCCGATGGCAACAACAACAAGATGGCCGCCAAACCCGCCGCTACCGCCAACACCGTGGCCGCGCCCGCCCCAAAGGTTTCCAAGAAGCTGGAGAAGTCGGCGGAGAAGCCCTACGAGATGGAGATCGTGTGGCGCAACGTGGGCCTCTTCATCGTTCTCCACTCGATGGCTCTGTACGGCCTGTACCTTATCTTTGCGGAGAATGCCTACTTGGAGCTTCTACCAGGTGAGTTTTGTATCTCTGGGTCCTGTATGTCCTTTGCTAATTTCGTACTATCTCCGCCTATTCAGTCTACTTTAGCATGTTCTTGGGCGGTCTGGGCATCACGGCCGGAGTCCACCGTCTGTGGTCGCACAAGGCCTACAAGGCCAAGCTGCCGCTGCGCATCTTCTTGATGCTGTGCCAGTCGCTGGCCTTCCAGAACAGCATCTGGGAGTGGACCCGTGACCACCGTGTGCACCACAAGTTCACGGACACACACGCCGATCCCCACAACTCCCGCCGCGGCTTCTTCTTCGCCCATATGGGCTGGCTGATGTGCAAGAAGCACCCCGATGTGACCAGCAAGGGCAAGCAGATCTCCATGGAGGACATTGAGCAGGATCCCGTTGTCATGTTCCAGAAGAAGTGAGTGACCAAGCTGGTGATTTATTCCACATAATTTACTCACCTTTCATTTTCACCCCACAGAATGTACTTTGTGGTGATGCCCATCTGCTGCTTCGTCCTGCCCATGATCTTCCCCTACTACGTGATGGGCAGCTCGCTGCGAGTCTGCTTCTTCACCTGTTCCATGCTGCGCTTCTGCCTGTCGCTGCACTTCACCTGGCTGGTGAACAGCGCCGCCCACTTCTACGGCATGAAGCCCTACGATGTGAACGTGAGCGCGATGAACAACAAGCTGGTCTCCACGCTGACCATTGGCGAGGGATGGCACAACTACCACCATGTCTTCCCCTGGGACTACAAGGCAGCCGAGCTGGGCAACTACAGCTTCAACTGGACGACTGCTTTCATCGATGTGATGGCCAAGATCGGTAGGTTACCTTAACTGCCACCCGAATCTGAATTACAATCTACTCATATCCGTTTTCCTTTAACAGGACAAGCCTATGACCTGAAGTTCGTGTCCCAGGAGATGGTGTACAAGCGAGTGCTCCGCACTGGCGATGGCTCCCACATCGCCGCCCTGCTGGATGCTAATAACAACAATCCCATTCCCACCAGCGAACTAGTGGCCCATCTGGACCACGATCTGGAGGAGCATGCCATCTGGGGTTGGGACGACAAGGACATCAGCGAGGAGGACCGCAAGGGGGCCAATGTGGTGAACAAGGAGTCCGAGTGCAAGCAGGATTAGGAAGTGGGTCTGCTGGAGCGCTGGTTAGCCCAATCGAACAGACTTCTTGCTGCCACATCGGGTCTGCAGTATTTAATTATATTAATTGCCTATTCTCCGTGCTGCCTACGCATAAGTGGTGATTGTTTGCAATCTAGGAAGTTCTACATAACAACGACAGGGGAAATACTGGGAAGGCCGATCCTGAGACCCGATGACGGCAAGAAGCATCTTATATATCAATGGCTTCAATTCCAAATACAACAACCAACTGAAAAAAACTATTCGAGATTAGTCAAAGCAACTTGTTCACAGCAACAGAGCCCTATAAATTCCCTTAAAAGTCCCCTCCTCTGGCACTCGTCGTTCAAGGATAATGAACGCGTCTGTCTCCCACAACCCTATCTCTCCATCTCTGTCCCTATCTATTGATATTTGTATATTTACGCAAGAGGTTCTAGAATTAAGCGTACCTGCTAAGCCCTACTTTAAGCATCGACTTTTATGTGTGTGTACATTGTGTTAGTTATTTAGGTCAAAAACGAAATATTTAGGTTCAAGCCAACTATTGTTGAAAATTAAAAAAAAAAAATTATAAAAAACTAATGTGCTGTGGTTTTATATGTATATAGTATGGAATATAAACTTTCTTTTTCCATCTTGAAACTTTCTAACATTAAACTGAATTTTAAAACCTATTTTCTGTAAGAAAATCATAGTTAATAATAGTAATTTTTAACCTTTTCCAAACAAAGCTCAGGAACTTGGACGAAATGAAGCCATAACACAAGAGACAGCCTTTATTGGAATAACAGGACCAGGGACTAAGAACAGACTAACTGTAGCTGATGTGCTGCTCCTCATGGGTGTTGAACTGCGTCCGTGCAGCGTACATTAGGGCCGCCATAAAGGCTCCATTATTCAATACCAGCGACAGAATGGTGGCCATCTTCAGAGCCGGCAATATGAAGGGCAGCAGACTGCCCAGCAGGACAACGGGAAAGATTAACATGGGCACCGCCACTTGCATCATGGTCACCTTGTATGAGTTCTTCTTCTTGCGCTTTCCCAAAATCCCCCCACCACCTGCATCGCCACCAGCCACACCACCTCCGCCACCCAAGCCGCCCTGCTGCTTGGAATCACCCTCCGGCTCTGGCTCATAGTTTTCCACGCTGCCACTGTTGACGCCACCGCCGCTAATGGACGGCAGGTTGATCAGATTTAGGTCCATCTCCTCCGTCTCACGTCTCCGGGCTCGGCCCATTCGAGATTTGGGAGCTGAAAGGATGGCGCATATTATTTTATTTTATTTAAACAAGGAATAAGTATATCTTAATACCAGATGAGGTTTAACATTTAATTGTTCATTAATTATGAAAGAGGAAATTCAAATTGTGAATTGTGAATTGTGGTTTTGATTTATTTAAATATGAGCTTAAGAACAGCAATAATATATATGTTTTTTGAGATTTCTAAATTTATTAAATATTCGTTCTATTAAAATCCTTTCAATAGACATCCCGCCATCAATTTCGTTGAATATGTCATGCGTTGAATATTTTGTCACGATCAAAGCTTAAAACCGAACTGGCAGAACTTGTTTAATTAGAATAGAGAGACACAATGTGTGAAAGTAAATTAAAAGCTATTCATAGAAGAGAAATGAATGAATTTAAATTTATAGCAAAAGGTCAGATATGGAGGAAAATAAATTATAACTCACATATGGAATTTAAATAAAAGATATGGAAATATAAAAAGGGTTTAGTACGCAATCCCTTGTCGAAACACTCACCCTTCTTGAGCGAGAACTTCAGCTTGTTGTCCTTGCTGGGCACAATCTTCACCAGCATTCCGTTGAAGAAGTGCAGCTTAAGGTCTCGATGCTTGAAGAAGCGCTGAAAGTTGACCACCAGTCGCTGGTTGAGCTCCTTCTCGGACATGCTTAGGTACTTCTTGGCCACCAGACTGCCCATTTGGGTCTCCTCACCGAAGAACTGGTCCATAAAGTCGCGAGTCAGATTGCCAGTGCTGGGCATCTTGGTTCGCTCCTCCATCTTTTGCAGGACATACAGCTTGGTGCAGTGCAGCATGCTGAACTGGCGCAGGCACTCGTAGATCCGCATTGGGATCGACGCCCTAAAGTATGAAACACTATTCGTTGCCGCCTGACTGCGGCCCATAGCCGGGTTCATGTCTCCACTGCGGACATCTTGGCCCAGTGAGAGGTGAAGACTGAACAGGAAACAGAAGCAGAGTCCAAGCAGGACATGCCAGGATAGGGTCAAGGATCTTGAGGAGCCAGCGGTCATTTTACAAGTACTTCTACTTTTCCTGCAAAACACAACACAACTGCACCGCAGCAGTGACAGTGCAAAACTGAATGCACCTCTTGGCCAAGAGCCGCCGTCATCCCAGACTGTCGACTGCCTGACCACTACTTTCCTCCGGCCAAAGCAACTGGTTTGCTGCTCCGCTGGATCGCCAACGCTCGGCTGGCTCGGCTCTTGGATTTAGTTCAGCGGGTCAGGCGGCAGCAGTGTCTCTTACCCGCACCTGCCCCAGTTGCCTAACTTATGGCCAATGGATTCGATTGTTTACAGCCAAAATTCTGGCTCTAATCTCTCACCCAGAATCAGTTCTCTCTTCGATCTGTGCGAATCTGGTGCACCTGGCTCATGTTCCTGTCTGCTGGCAGTAACTGGGTCATCTTTAGTGCGTCTGCAAGTAAAAGTAACTCGATGCACCAGTTATTGGCTGCACATTAGAAATTTCACACCTCATATTGGCGGGGAGAACAGATCGCTGAGCACGAGGCATGTTAAAATGGAGTGTCTAGTTTAACTATGTTGTTCTCGAGTTGTATTTTATTTATAAATATTTAAGCTCAGGCTTTTATTAACGGTTTGGCTTAATAATAAATGAATCTGAAGAAGAACTCTGATATAATAATTTAATGTCTGAAATTATTATAATGTATCTGTCATATTAATTCATTTATTTATGTTTTAATGCAAACGATTGAGTCTTAAATATAATAATATATATTTTTTAATATTCCTTTAATTAATTAAAAATTACATTTGCAAATGTTGTCTTCATTTATAATAATCCTTGTAAATTATAATAAATATTTCTTAAATGCATTTCCTGATTTATAATCTCTCCAATTCCAACATATTACCAATTCTTCTTTATTTTAAGACTTGCCACCAATAATTCTGGCTCATAAATCACTGCTAGTGTATTCATTAGACGCATTTCTTTGTTGACAGACAACAAAATTGCAATAATTGCCATAAAGTGGAACAATTGAAGCCGGATTTAAGATGATCGAGTGGCTGGATGACTAGAAAAGTGATTCGCTTTGAATTAAGTGCTGGCGGATCAAGTGAGAGTTAATTAATTAGTCTATAACCATAATGAGGCATCAATATCACCAAGGAGAAATCCGTGCCCGGCTAATTATCGTGTGTTGTATCGCCTAACTGTGACCCATTTCGATTATTTTGGATCGGGGAGGAGTATCAATTGACTTTCTATACGCGTCACCAACGCCCGACGCTGCGGAAGAGCAGTTAAAAGAACCGTAAATCATGGACGCCCTACGTCGAATTCGAAATGAGGTAGAAATTTCACTTTCCATAGCAGCGGAAAAAGATACACAATCAATCGAAAATCCATATCCATAGGTAGATAATTTCGATTGCTGATTTATTATTTGTTTCGTTTGGAATAAATTGTATTAATAGAAATTAAACAAATGTTGCAGGAGCTTTAAATCTTTTCCATCTATAGCTATGATCAATATCTAGAAGAATTAAAATTCCCATTAGAAATTCGCTTGCCAAATATTTCTGTATTATTTAAATAATTTTCAATTTCACTTTAAAATTTCAGACAGCAGACTAATTTTCTTTTCATATAAATATCGAAGAAAATTCTCTGCTGAATTTGTCATTTCTGTCATAATTTACTTGCAATAAATAAATAAGTTAAATAAATAATTTAAACTAAACTTAAATTATTATTTGGTTGCATGCTCGCTGAGGCTGAGGTAAATGTGACTCCTGGCCCGCTACCAGCTAGCTTTCTCTCTTAATGTGTTTCCATGTCCTGCCAGGGGACTGGAATCTTCTCCAGGATCTACCATTCCTTCTCCAGCCACACAGGCTGCTGGGTGTGGGAGTGGGAGTAGACCACGGGCACTGGAGCCGGAACGGGTGCGGCGGCATAGGCGGCAGCTGCTTGGACGGGCAGAGCGCGAGACAGCATCTGACCGATGGCCAGCACCAGCAGAATAACGCCCACGCCCAGGCCTTTGATGGAGACCACTGTCAAAGCAGCCAGCAGGGTGGTGATCACGCCCACCACGAAGGCGCCGGGCACCAGGGCAAAGCTGATGCGACGCAGGAAATGGTGGCCAAAGGTGCGGCTCTCTGGAAAAGAAAATAAAGTTTTGAATTTAAAAAATTACATATTTTTAATTATAATATTTTTTAAGAAATTTCTTGTTTTATTTGAGAAATTTTAGTAAAAAATATCTCAATTAAGAAATTATGATTTTTCATTTTAACTATCGTATTTAGGCTTTTCTGTTGATATTTCTTTAAAAGTCCATTAATTAGCTCACTTTTTGTTTATAATTTATAGATCTCAAAGACTGAATTATATTTCTGTATTTAAGTTCACTAACCAGCCACATCCGATTCCGCATCCGAGCTGTTGGCAGCCTGCTGCTGACCCAACGCCAAATCACAGGCCAAAAACAGGCACATGAAAGCAAACACAATCTTCTGGTTGGCGGCCATTGCGAATTGATTCGATTCGATGCTAGTTTAGTCCTTCGGTTCAAGTTTGAGTATCCGGTAATCCGCTTGACACTGCACCGCTCCAACACTGGTGAACAATTGAGTGGAGGGCTTACATTGACATTGGCTTTTATCGACGAGGGTCTGGGCCGGCCCACGGGTCGGCTACTTGAAATTCGGTAGCCGGACATCGCGTAGCCGCAGCGTCGCACGAACGTGCGCCAAAACAAGCAAATCGTGCCGCATCCATACGGCTCGCAGTGCCATCAGTTGCTGCCCCCTGCCGAATATGACTAGGTACACTGAGAAAAAGTCCAAGAAAATTACAATGTATGTTCTTAAAAGTACCATTAATGATTTATTAACAAAGCAGCCAGAAAAGAAATGATTGTGTTCGAAGTTTTAATTTGTTCACCTTTTCAATATATATTCATTTTTCAAACCATAAAGAACATTCTTAATTTGTAGTAACAACTGAATTTTCAACATATAATTCAGTCTTTAAATCTGAATATTCTTTGCAGTGCAGTGCTTTGAATATGCATACAATAGGTCGGAGTTTTCACTGACGGCGAGTGGCCCTTTTCGGGCTCATCGCATTTGGCGGTGTAATGCATTGGAACTTGGATGTGGACATGGACTTGGACATGGGCATTCTTTCACGACGCGTGTCTATATTGAGGGCAGCACCCAAAGTTGTCACCGCCTCAGACCAACGCTGCTCGATTCGCTTTCATTTTTCGTCGACGTCCGATTATGATTTATCAGCTAATTAACAATGAGGTACTGCATTTTAATTTATAATCAATAGGAGGTACTAAGTCTCCCTGCAGCTGAATAACGGATTTTCATTGACGAATTGATTGGCCCTCGGCATTAAAATTCACTTTCATTCACGGAAATTTATATCAGTTTTTATAGCAAGTGAGTCATTTTGGGTATATTTTGAGTTTACTTTTCTAAGATATGCCAAATAATTTTTACTTAAAAGTTCTCTACAAGCTTTTTAAAAAATTATTTATTATTATTATTATTATTATTATTATTATATACTTTACCATAAACCAAGTTAAATGTAACACAAAAATATATTTAATTCCTCCAAAATTATGATTGTGACTAAGCAATTACGTTATTCCCTGTACTTTGTATTACCTAAGCTAGAAGGGATTAGCCAAGTTTTGTTATTGCCAAAAGATAAGATTAGCTGCTGGCCATTTATATGACTAAAATTTATTATCGAACATTGAAACGTGTATTGGGGAAATAAAAAACACGGCCACCACTCTCGGTCTTCCATGTTATGGGGGAAAAAAAACCAATAGCCATATCAATGGCTACTGAAATTGCTTTTGTTTCATTTTCTGCGAAAAATGAAGGAGTATTTGATGGCTAATTGTGTGAAAGTAATTAAGGAGACCAAATAAGTAAAGCGGATTTTTCGATGCTCGTCGATCGACTAGAATTTACTTTCTACTCTGGATTTTCAGACCGTTTCGAAGTCAATTTTGTCAACAACTTTCCCATGTTAATTGGAGGCGTCTCGGCGGGGCAAAGAACGGGGCACGGACTAAAGGCTTCGGTGGCAAACCGTTAGCAGGCTATTTAGAGAGCCGGCGGAATTATTTATGGCCATTGGGGGTCCAGGGGCAATTAGAGCTAAAAGAAATCAATGAGCGAGATCACTGAGAAATCGCAGGCCTACTCCAGATTTTCTTAGCGGGACAGCTAAGCAAGCAACAAGCTAAGCACAGCAATACAGACGTCGCTTTGGATGGCTGGCGGCTTAATTGAAGAGGATCCAGCGCTAGAATCGTGTTCTAGCCACTGGTAACTGGTTGCAGCGACAACTTCTCGGACTGCCAGTTGTCTGTGCTCAATTCCAATGCCAATTCCAGCCTCAGAATGCAGCCCCGGCTCTGGCTCTTGAGACGCTGCTCTGCAGCTTCTCGGCCGCCGCATTTCCACCGCTTTCTTCGGAGTTGATAAAACGCTTGGCCGCCGCCGTTTGTGCCACATTTTGTGGCTGGCCATTGCAGCAGACACTCCGCAGTCACCTGGAGATGAGCAGCCTGGTGAGATTCCTTTTGCTGAGCCTGCTCTGCGGCTCGCTGGCCTCTGGCCAGGACAGTGCCAGCGGTAGTGACCAGCATGTCACCTCCACCCAAGAGGCGCCCACGGCGACGGAGGCGGCCCGTGGACTGGCCAGCAGCTACGAGCCGGAGGATAAGCAGGCGCTGCGCAAGAACTCGCACATCTTCATGGGCATCTACAAGAACTACAAGAGCACCTATCTGGGCAACAAGACGACCAGTGAGTACAAGAAGCGGCTAAGGGATCGCGTGAGTGCACCTCAAATGGCGGGCAACGAGGCCCAGCTGAGTCCGGTGGAGCAGCCGGAGGCTGGGGATGTTCTGGCCGAGGAAATCCGTCAGGATGCCAATGCAGAGGCCCTGCTGGAGGCCCAAACCGAGACGCCCAGTTACGATGACAGTGAAACGTCGGCAGGCAAAAAGCGGCGCAAACGCAAGCGCAAGGATCGCAATAAGAGGCGCGAGGAGCTGGATTCCGAAACGGATCGGCCGGATGAGCCTGGACAAGAGGAAGAAGGCATTGAGCGATACCATGTGGGTCCCGGGCTCAATGTCAGTCTGGACATGAGCAACGACATTGTGCACGTGAAGCTGGATGGTGAAAACCTCAAGGAGATCATAGCCGCCCGCTGGCTAACCTCGGATAACAGCGAAGAAGGTGGGTTTCCCCTCAGCTGAAATTCTTTTAAAATATTTTTTTATTAATTATTTTTGTATGTTCCAGGACGCGGCAAGAAGTACGACATGATCACCAAGGTCCTGCCTCTCTTCATCCTGCCCTTCCTGATCCAGTCGGCCATCGTTCCCTTTCTGGTGACCAAACTGAAGCTGCTGCTGGTCAAGTCCATTCTGGTGGGCAAGTTGGCCATCTTCCTGCTGATCATCTCGGCCATAAAGAACGGAAACAAAATGGTCCAAAGCTACGAAGTGCCCTCATATTGGGCCGGCGAGCCTAGTCGGAGATCCGAACTGGCCGCCGCCGCCTCCTCTGCGGCTGCTGCCTACAATGGCTACCGGGTGGAGGGCAAGCCGACCACTTGGATCAGCTAGAAGACCAGCGAGACCATCTCATGAGGCAATAAGTTACGATTCTAGGCTTTAAGTTCTTCGAAATAAAGATATGCACAAATCGGGTTGATTTCCGGACTTGTCATTTGATAATTGGTAATTTACTATGAACACCTGTGGCGTAATGACTCGCTCCCCTCCAGAAATCAGCTAAAGAACCCCAAGGCCAAGGAAAGTAAGCGCAAATAAAAATTATATAATTATTATCTTATGTGTTTATTGATAGCGTTTGTTGTGGCAATAAATAGGCGGCGGGAACAAATAAATTAACTTAAATCGTAGTTGAGTTATCTCTGCTGGGGCTCGACCAGCGCCCCCTTCCTCCTGCTTAGCACTTAGTAGCAGGTGTACTGGCGCTCCAGTTGGACGCACACATCGCATTGCAGACGGAAGCCCCAGACCAGCTTGCAGTTGCATCGCCGCTCGGTCTTGAGGTGCTGGGAGCGGGCGCGGTAGCCGCAGACGCGGCACAATTGCTGGCAAGAGAGGCGCTCCTCCACCGAGCTGCTCCGGTCCTTGGAGCACACACGGCCGCGGGTTCCCTTCCAGCGGCCAGTAGCCTCCGGCTCACAGTAGTTGGGCGAATCCTCCATGAAGACCAGAGTGTCGAGGGGAATGTTTTCCCACATGATCTTCAGGTTGCTGCTGGTGCTGTCCAGCTGAATGGCATCGTCGTACATTTTGAGCAGGTCCTGGGCCAGGTTCTCGAAGGGCTTCAAGACGGCCACACATTCCTCCTCGAGGCATTGGCCCGGCGAGGGTCCCAGTTGCTTGCAGCGGCACTCCTTTTGTAGGGACTCCTTGAGCAGGGACCCCACCACCCGTTGGTTATGGGCAGAGGCTTCCGATCCAGATCCGAAGCGCTTTTCGTACTGCTCCAACGCCTTCTCCGGCTCATGAGCACAGGGCACATTGAGGGCATTCTCCGTGCATCCGCATCCAGCTATGACCCCGTTGGCGCAATCCTTGGTCAGGGTATAAACAATGGCGGCCATCGAAATGGCGGTCACATAGGCACCCTCTCGATCCGTCGTGGTTTCCGGTGGAGTGGTGGATCGCTTCACAAAATCCATGGCAGGGCAGTTCCATCGCTGCCATTGAAAGCTTTGCTGGCAACTGGCCAGAGCCAATTGCAGTCCCTTGGCGGAGATATCCTCCCAGGAAAGCGGGGACTGGAACTGGGTGTACTGGTAATAATTCATGGGCTCCATGACGCCGGCCAAGGTGCTGGCCACTCCCAGGAACAAAGAGAATGTGAAGAGCATTTCGTCTTATTCGGATGTGTGTGTGTATAATGATGATGATGATGTCTCTCTGGTGTCGCTAGCTCGACTGAATGGTCAGCAGAGCGCTCTGCTCGCTTATAAGGCCGCCGGCGGGAAGGGCGCCCTGCCCTCCTGGGAGCGGCCCGTGGGAAATTCGGGCCTGGCCAAAAAACCGGAAATTTGCCGTTTTCCACTTGGAAATTTTGCATGGGCAGGGGGTAGGAACTCCCCGCTGAGGACGAATAAAACCCACTGACAGCCCGCGACGCAATTGCGGAGCAGCCCAGTTTCCTGCGTCTACCTGGAGGATTCCAGCCTCGGGCAACTTTCCCACGCTTAGGCAGGTAGATGTCAAGCGGCGCCCGACGTGCTCATGAATGAACTCCAGCCGATTTCATTCAGCCCTGCTGGATTTCCCGGACTCCCACAGCACAACATCAATGTCCCGAACCGTATAGTCTTTGGACTTGGATTCTTGTTCGGGCTTAGTTTCGGGTTTGTTTGGGTTTTTGTTTTGGACTGGCCAAGCCAATTATATAACAAAACATATGACAAACAGTAAATATGTAGCATGGCCATAATCTGGGAAATTAATTGCGCTTTGTGGTGAGCCGGGAAGAATAACCCCTCGACATGGAGCCGGAATTGTTGGTATTTTCGAATCGCAAAAGTTAATACCTCGGATTAGGCCAAATGACGTTCAACATCATTAGGAGAAGATAAAGCAAACGATCAATCGATAAGATAGATTGGATTTTTTAGTGTTGCCTGGGAATGTTTTGGGATTTTCAAGAGTCCAAATGCGGAATATTATTTTCTCTCAGAATGCTGAGATAAAATCGTTTGAAATAAAATAAAATTTAAAATAAATAAACAACTACAAGAATATTTTTTGTAATATTTTGGCAGCAGAGAAAATATGAAAACCCAACAGAGGGAGTTAAAAGATAAATTTATTAAAAGATCACCATTTAATTGAATCGAAAAATTACCTAATCAAAGATAAGAATTTTTCCTTTGATTAAATCGAATAAATGTATAAAAGATAGTGATGGAAAAATCTCAACTTGAACGTGACTTAACCCTGAAAATAATCGCCTGATAATGGCAGCTCGTTAGCACTTCATATATAAAATAGAACCAGCGGTTATAAAATCAACAAAGATCCGTACATATATGTAGATCTATATAGTAATTAAGGTGCGTTTATTATAGGGAGAACTTCCCGCTTTCATAGCTCAAAAGGCAAAGTCATTATAATTCCAGGCTTTGCAATGCGAAAACGTGTGCGGAAATTTCAATGTTTGGGTTTTAGCACAATGAAAATACCGATTCTCTAATTAGGTCGCCGCCAGTTTTTCGTATGGCTTTCCATGGCACCGGAAAAGGGTTTTTTAGGACCTAAGCGCCGGGTAAAACAGAACCAGAAAGGGACGACGATATTCACCGGGGCTCGCAGGTAAATGAAGTTTGCTCAATTGGTCTGCCATCGCCGCAGGCTGCGTTCTTCGCACACATATGGGCCTTGACACCGGGAGTTCCTCGGGGCTCAGCGGCCAGCTTGGAATTCCGACACTGCTCGAGGAAAAACGCGCCAGATCTTTGGCATTTCTAACTTTAATCAAAGCGCCATGACAGGGTCCATAAATTTGGGCGATTGTCAGCCGAGAACACTGTACATACATCCATGTCCCGGCTAATACCGTGCTCTGCTGCTCGGCTCATCGACTCGCGATTAGATTAGCAATCTGCAACGCACGCAACCAATTAAGATATAGTGGCCCACTTGAGTCCCCGACAACCTTACCTGTCGCTCCGCCAGCCAGGGGAGCTCTCAGTTTCGCCGTGGACGCGGCCCGTACTGGATTAACGCGATCGTCGCCATGATTATCACCGCCAAACTGGTGGCCATTGGCCTGAGCCTGGCGCTTACCGCCTTCACCGTATCAACCATCGTCTTGGCCGTCCAGAAGACGAGTCTTAAGAACGACCTGCGCGATGCCCAGGAGAAGCTGGATCTGCTGGAGGCGGGGTTTACGAGTACAGCTGCTCCGGGGACTACGAGTTCTGCAGAACCGGGCACCACTAGCAGCACGGCTGAGCCAGGTCCCACAGAGGCTCCGGGGCCGACGGAGAACCCAGGCACTACTGCCTCTTCAGGCACGACTATCTCTCCGGGAACGACTGCCTCTCCAGGAACGACTGCCTCTCCGGCGACCACAGCAGCCCCCGAGGAGAAGATCGACTACCGACTGCCCGGCAACCTAGTGCCCACCCACTATGATCTGTATCTGTTCCCCAACATCGAGACGGGCGAATTCAATGGTCAGGTGACCATCACCATTCAAGTTGCAGAGGCAACCGATAGGATTGTGCTGCACTCCCTGAACCTAAACATCTCGAGTTTTGCCCTGCTGAACACGGGCAGTGATACACTGGAGGTGCAGGAGAAATCCTTTGATGCCGTCCGCGAATTCCTCATTTTCCAGCTTAACGAGCCGCTGACACAGGGCCGCCAGATCCAGCTGCACATTGGATTTGAGGGCTCGATGGCCAACAAGATCGTGGGTCTGTACAGTTCGTCGTATGTGAAGGAGGACGAGAGTCGCAAGTGGATAGCCACCTCAAAGTTCGAGCCGACCTACGCTCGCCAGGCATTCCCCTGCTTTGATGAGCCGGCACTGAAGGCCGAATTCACCATCACTCTGGTGCATCCGTCCGAGGGAGACTATCATGCGCTGTCCAACATGAATGTGGCCTCCACTGTGAGCCAGGGCGCCTTCCAGGAGGTCAGCTTCGCAAAGAGCGTGCCCATGAGCACATATCTGGCCTGCTTCATTGTGTCCGACTTCACCGCCAAGCAGGTGGCCATCGATACGAATGGCATTGGAGAAACATTCACCATGAGTGTCTACGCCACTCCCGAGCAGATCAATAAGGTGGACTTTGCCGTGGATGTGGGCAAGGGCGTGATCGAGTATTATATCGATTATTTCCAAATCGAGTATCCGCTGCCCAAGCTTGACATGGCTGCCATTCCCGACTTTGTCTCCGGGGCAATGGAGCACTGGGGCCTGGTCACCTACCGCGAGACATCGCTTCTCTACGACGCAGAGACGAGCTCGGCCACCAACAAGCAGCGCATCGCCAGCGTTATCGCCCATGAGTTTGCGCACATGTGGTTCGGCAACTTGGGTATGATATGATACCCTGTAAAAACTCAGCTTAAAAAACTGATTAATTTATTTCCATTATTAGTAACCATGAACTGGTGGAACGATCTGTGGCTAAATGAGGGATTTGCGAGCTTCATTGAGTACCTGGGCGTGGATGCTGTGTTCCCAGAATGGAAAATGGTATGTAGCATAAATACATTGAAAATATCTCCAAATAACTTAGACTTTTAAATCGAAAAAAGCGGGATCAATTTATTATTAGTACCCTGCATGGCGTGCTTACTCTGGATGGAACCCTGGGCTCTCATCCCATCATCCAAACTGTGGAGAATCCCGATCAAATCACAGAGATTTTCGACACCATCACCTACTCAAAGGGCTCCTCTCTGGTGCGCATGTTGGAGGATTTCCTGGGAGAAGTGACCTTCCGCCAGGCGGTTACCAACTATTTGAACCAGTACAAGTATTCCACCGCCGAGACAGATAACTTCTTCTCGGAGATCGACAAGCTGGATCTGGATTATAATGTCACCGATATTATGCTCACATGGACAGTGCAGGTAAGCCGAAAATCAAAAGGTTTTTTGCGAATATTTTTTTGCAACTCTTTCATTTGCAGATGGGTCTGCCGGTGGTCACGATCGAGAAGGTCTCCGACACGGAATACAAATTGACGCAAAAGCGCTTCTTGTCCAACCCGAACGACTATGAGGCCGATCACGAGCCCTCGGAATTCAGGTGAGTTCGGAGCAGAACTTGTCATCCGGATCATATCTGATTGCGATTTTCGCACATACATTATTCGCACAGCTACCGCTGGTCGATCCCCATCACATACACCACCAGTGCCCAGTCGGAGGTGCAGCGTGCCTGGTTTTACCACGACCAGAGCGAAAGTAAGTGATGCCATTTGTATGCAGAACCCGATCTCTCATCTCTGATCTCTGAACCTTTTCTTTGGCAGTCACAATAACCGTCCCGGCGGCCGTCCAGTGGATCAAGTTCAACGCCGATCAGGTGGGCTACTATCGGGTGAATTACGAGACCGATCTGTGGTCCGCCCTGGCCGATCAACTGGTGGCCGAGCCGAGCTCCTTTAGTGCTGGTGACCGAGCCTCGCTGCTTAACGATGCCTTCGCCCTGGCCGATTCCACCCAGCTGCCATACGAGACAGCTTTTGAGCTGACCAGGTATCTGGACAAGGAGGCTGACTATGTGCCCTGGAGCGTGGCTGCCACGCGTCTCACCTCTTTGAAGAGAACCCTGTACTACACCAGCAGCTATGCCAAGTACAAGAAATATGCCACAGCTTTGATCGAGCCCATTTACAAGGCTCTGACATGGACGGTGGGCGAGGATCATTTGGATAAGTAAGTGGATCTCCCCGAGAGTTAAATGTATATTTTATTAAAATTGATTATAAAACTTCCCCTGCAGCCGTCTTCGTGTCACCGCCCTGAGCGCCGCCTGCTCCCTGGGCCTGGAATCTTGTCTTACAGAAGCTGGTCAGCAGTTCACCACTTGGCTGGCCAAGCCTGAGGATCGCCCCAAGCCCGATGTCCGGGAGACAGTCTATTATTACGGAATCCTGTCTGTGGGCGATCAGGAAGTATGGGAGAAAGTATGGGAGCTTTTTGTCAACGAGGGCGATGCCAGCGAAAAGTCAAAGCTGATGTATGGACTGTCCGCCGTGCAGTCACCGTGGCTGCTGCAGCGCTATATTGATCTTGCCTGGAACGAGGAGTATGTGCGGGGACAAGACTACTTTACCTGCCTCACCTACATCTCAGCAAATCCTGTGGGCGAGTCCCTGGTCTGGGACTATGTCCGGGAGAACTGGCTGCGCTTGGTCGATCGCTTTGGCCTCAACGAACGCTATCTGGGCAGCATGATACCCTCTATTACAGCCCGCTTTAGCACTCAGACCAAGCTCGAGGAGATGGAGCAGTTCTTTGCCAAATATCCAGAGGCTGGAGCCGGAACAGCTGCCCGCGTGAGGGCTCTGGAGACGGTGAAGAACAACATTGTGTGGCTGGCCGAGAACCTCGAGGGCGTGGACGCCTGGCTGGACAAGCAGCAACTGTAGAACCAAACCGAGGAGGAAGTGGCACTGTGACCACCGCGTCCATTAAATTTGTACTCGTATAATTGCCATTATAAAGCAAAAAATGTGCCGAACAGCCTGAAATAAAGATAAGCTAGCTATTGGGAAAACTCAAATTACAGCTCTATAAATAAGCAATTATCATATATACATTCTCTGATTGGGCCAACTAGTGGCCTGATAACAAGTTGCAGCTTAAAATGTTTAGTAGAGAGTAAAATGCTGACTAATATATCTGATTTTATTAACCATTTATAGAGGGGCCAAATGTCAGTTCCATTAGTTTACAGTCAATGGGAATTTTTTTAGGGTTGATGGTGAAATCAAAAGGATGATATTTACCATTATTTTGGAATTTCTAAAACTAAATTTCGTAAAGAAAATATTTCGCATTACGAGAAACATTAATATGTGGACCCAATTCAGATTGATGAGAAAACTTATACGATTAAGTTTTATGATGTAGATGTATAACATTTTTTATGGTCACAAAAGCCATGGGTATTGAATCAATATTTTCCAGCTTCAAATGGTGCCACAAATGAAATGTTGGATCTCCAGATTTCACACTATCGCCTGGCTACGGCCTGTGCTCTGATCGTAATCGTGGCTATTTGGCCAATTATTATCGCAATCGTGTGGGCGAACATAAACCGTATCGAGTGCACACAATCAGGAGTGATAGCCGCATTATTGGGCCGGCAGTTTAGTCCGTCCAAAAGTTTCATTAGTTAGTCGCTCGCGATAGGTGCGATTGCAAAGATGTTTTTGTCGGGCTATTGGCTACAGGTGGTGCTCTCCTGGGCGGTGGTGGCCTTTGCCACTGCCACCGTCGTGGTGGCTGTGCAAAATGCGAAGCTGGAGCAGGATTTGCGGGATGTGCAAAACAAGATTGACATATTCGAGGAATGGAATGCCGCAAAGAGCCAGCGGGTGAAGCGGGAAGATAGTGTATGTTATCAGCGGCGAAGGTTAATCATTGAAATCGATTAACGATAATCCCTTCCTTCGTTGTGTAGATTGATTATCGCCTGCCCACTGCTCTGGTGCCCGTGCACTACGAGGTCTACTGGAATCCCGACTTGGAAACGGGCAACTTTACTGGCCAGGAGACAATCAGAATCACGGTGGTCGAGTCCACCAGCCAGATTATTCTACACTCTTACCGCCTGGATATCACGAATGTCTATGTCTTGAACCGTGAGGTGGAGAGCTACGAGCTAGACACGGAGCGCCAGTTTTTGATTATCACAATGACCGAGGAGCTGCCGGTGGATGCCAGCATCACCCTGGGCATCATATTCAATGGACAGATGAAGGACAAGCTTGTGGGCTTGTACAGCAGCACCTACCAGAACGAGGCGGGAGCGCAGAGGTAATTTCCACAACGATTTTTTTACTAAGCCTAAAATTATACTACGAAATTTCGAATTTTTTCACAATATAGAACCATTTCCACATCGCAATTCGAGCCTGTATATGCCCGCCAGGGTTTCCCCTGCTTTGATGAGCCCGCAATGAAGGCCACCTTTGCCATAACCGTGGTGCATCCCAGTGGCTCCTACCATGCCGTCTCCAATATGAGGCAAACCGTAAGATCAAGCTCAAGTCAAATAACCACAATCCAGCATTAAAACCAAAAAAACTGTCATCATCAGGATTCCATCTACTTGGGCGACTATACCGAGGCCATCTTCGAGAGCACCGTGTCGATGAGCACCTACCTGGTGTGCGTCATCGTGTCCGACTTTGCCTCTCAGTCCACCACGATTAAAGCCAATGGCATCGGCGAGGACTTCTCCATGCAGGCCTATGCCACATCCCACCAGATCGAAAAGGTGGAATTTGCCCTGGAGTTTGGAGCAGCGGTCACGGAGTACTATATCCAGTACTACCAGGTGGCCTATCCTCTGACCAAGCTGGACATGGCCGCCATTCCCGACTTCTCCTCGAATGCAATGGAGCACTGGGGATTGGTGACCTACCGGGAGACCGCTTTGCTGTACGATTCCAGCTACAGCTCCACTCTGAACAAGCAATCAATTGCCGGTGTTTTGGCCCACGAGATTGCCCATCAGTGGTTCGGCAACCTGGTCACCATGCAGTGGTGGAACGACATTTGGCTAAACGAGGGTTTCGCCCGCTACATGCAGTACAAGGGAGTCAATGCTGTCCACTCGGATTGGGGAATGGTAGGGACCAATGGCTTTAGTTCGTGTCTGAAAGTGCAAATTGCAAACCTAATACATGCTTTTTCCAGCTGGAACAGTTCCAGATCATCGCCCTGCATCCCGTGCTGGTGTACGACGGCAAGCTCTCCTCGCATCCCATTGTGCAGCAGGTAAACACCGCCGACGAGATCAGCGCCATCTTCGACACCATCAGCTATGAGAAGGGAGGATCCGTAATCCGCATGCTGGAAACTTATGTTGGCACCGAGAAGTTCGAGGAGGCGGTGACCAATTATCTGGTGAAGTATCAGTTCAACAACACGGTGACCGACGATTTCCTCACCGAGGTGGACGCTGTGGTGCCCGAGTTGGGTGTGAAAAAACTGATGCTCACCTGGACCAACCAGATGGGTTATCCAGTGTTGAATGTGTCAAAGACTGCCGCTGGTTTTCTGATCACTCAGCAGCGATTCCTTTCCAACCCAGCCAGCTACGATGAGGTGCCCGAGGACAGCGAATTTGGCTATAAATGGAGCGTTCCTATTACCTACACAGCCTCCACCTGGGACGATGGTTCGGTGGGCAGTGTTGTCTACGATTACGATGTGGATTCCGTGGGCATTGCTCTCACCAGCGATATTGAGTGGATCAAGCTGAATGTCCACCAGACCGGCTACTACAGGGTCAACTATGAGGAGAGCCTTTGGACACTGCTCATCCAGCAGCTGACCACCGATCCCAGTCGCTTCGATATCGCCGATCGCGCGCACCTCTTGAACGATGCCTTTGCCCTGGCGGATGCCAACCAACTTTCGTATATCGTGCCGCTGGAGATGACCGGTTACTTGGGCCAAGAGAAGGACTTTGTGCCTTGGTACGTGGCGGCCAACAAGCTGATTGACATCCACCGCAGTCTTATGTTTAGCGAGGGATACGTGTCCTACCTCACTTACGCCAGGAGTCTGCTGACCACCATTTACCAGGAGGTCGGCTGGACTGTGGATGCCAACAATCACCTGAGAAAGTAAGGAATTCAACTCCATCAGAAAATCGAAATCTTTTCTAACTCTTTTTGTGCTTTCTTTCAGCCGCTTAAGGGTTTCGATCCTGTCTGCCGCCTGTGCCCTTGGCCTACCCGATTGCCTGGAGCAGGCTTCAACCCGCTTCAATGCTTTCCTGCAGAATCCCACGACCGCCAGGCCGTCGCCTGATCTCCGCGAGATTGTCTACTACTACGGCATTCAGGAGTCGAGCAGCCAATCCAACTGGCAGCAGCTATATGACCTCTTCGTGGATGAAGCGGACGCCAGTGAGCGTCTCAAGATGATGTATGGACTGACAGGCTCCCGGGATGCCCAGCAGCTGTTTAACTTTTTGGATTTGGGCAATGACGAGAGCATTGTGCGCTCGCAGGACTACTTCACTCTCATGCAAAACATTGCTGCCAATCCTGTGGGTGAGCCCGTGGTGTGGGAATACTACCGGGAGCACTGGCCCGCACTCTCGGCACGCTTCACCCTGACCAACAGATACTTCGGCCGCCTGATCTCCCAGATCACTAAGAACTTTGCCGGCACCGTGAAGCTGGAGGAGGTGCAGCAGTTCTACGCCAAGTACCCGGAGTCTGGAGCCGGAGCCAACTCCCGGCTGGAGGCTATCGAAACGATCAAATACAACATCGAGTGGCTGGCCAGGAACCGCGCTGACATCACCGACTGGCTGAGCGGCACGGCCTCGCCGCTGCTGACCAAGAAAAACCAATTGTAAAACCCAAAAACCCAAGCCAATTAGGCTCTAATTATAATTGCATAAGCAGCTAGCAAAATTTCCGCTCGAGTTCAATAAAAATAAAATTCCAAATCAAACCATAAATAAAACCATGAAATTTTCAATTTTATCCGGGCGTATGGCGATTTTTATGACCGCCAGGAATGGCCAAATATATGGCCAGAATTATGTCTCGATATCGTATATGGTCAGAATGCGGAATCATGATCGTGCGTTATTGTAATTTCCATGCAGACGAGACTGTCCAGTTGTAAATGCCGATATATGGCCTTGTTTTTAGGTTTATAGCACATAGAAGTCTATAAACGTAAAGGACCACGGACCAAGTTATGGCGGCATATAAACCGTATTTATCTGGACACGGAGTTATATAGTTTCCCTAGATATCGGCCAGCAATCTGGCCGGGTTTATCAAGTCTAAATTGTTGGTCAGATTCGCTACTTGCATTCAGTTTCCAATTTGGCTTTCAGCCTGAAGGAAGCAGTCGAGACAGTGTTCCGGGGTAAAAAACAAAAAGGAGAAATCAGGATCCCCTAAAATGCATTTCGCCTGTGAGTTTGACACAATATGAAATCGGTTTCTTGATCTGAGCTCCTAATGTGTGATTTGTGCAGGGCTTACGGTCAAGGCAGTGGCCATCTTTCTGGGCCTGGCCACAACGGCCTTTTGTGTCTCCACCATTGTGCTGGCCGTACAGAATGCGGATTTGGAGAACGATCTGCAGGATGCCCTTGACAAGATCGATGCCCTGACGGCAGACACCACATCCACTTCCACTACAACGATTACTACACCTACTGGGGATCCCAACAGGCCAACTGACGGCGATACCACCACTTCAGGCGGCATTACAACTCCTGATGGTGAATCCTCGCCGGGAGATGGCACCACTGCCTCTGGTGCAACCACTCCCAGTGGCGGCACCACCTCCACCAGCACTGCTCCCATATATCCGACTCTGCCAACAGGACTTCCAGATCCTGATGCGGTAAGTCGAATTATATAATGGATATATATCCTAGAAACTGCATTAAACATGTTCAAGTGGCATATTTAAACGCTATTTAGAGCTCAAAAAAAAAAACCCCAACTAGGACAGACCCATTGGTCATGGATGGTCGTAAAGTCGGCATGACCACCAATTCAATTTCAAGTGCTTATCGCCCGAAGAAGTGTTTATTTCTTTGTATTTTTATCTTAGTTAAACTTTTTGTTGCGTCCAGAAAATGGTTAATTTTACGGTTCAGTTAAGTCAGTTTAATTGCGAACAACAGCCAGTTAAGAGTCTCGAAAATGGGCCACCTAAATGAAAAGTTTAAGGGTATTTATGTCTTTCAAAGGATATTAGATTCTACAGAACTTGAAAATATATGTTTTCCTAGACCTGTTCACCGCCGAACGTGTTGCCATATTCTTTGGCCTGCTCTCCACCTGCCTGATTGTAGCACTCGTAGTTGTGGTTGTGCATAGGGATAACCTGTGGATAGAACTGGACGAGGCCAAGAGGATGTTGGATGTGCTTGAGGACTATATACAAAGCCACTTGAGGACTGTTACATCTGAAATAAAAAGGGGGTCATGAGGAACAATTTAAAATACGAAAATGTATTTGCAATAGTTTTCTTTAGTTCAATAAATTTATTCCTTGTTTAACTTTGAGGCACATAAAATTTAAAATGTATATATTTAAAGTTTGAAAAAGAACTAGTGAATCATACCAGCTAGTCATCCTTATAGCTGCTCATTAAAGTTGCTGCAACGAAGTCCATTTCGTTTATGACTTGACCCAAACATTTAGACCCCTTTCCCTATCGCCGCTTTATCGCCGCATTGCCCGTTTTATAGGGCGTCTTATTATTATCGATTGCCTGGATACGGACTAATCTTTACAACACCCGCAGATCGAGTGGCGCCTGCCCACCCAGCTGACGCCCATCAAGTACAAGCTGTACTATGAGCCCAACCTCATAACTGGCGAATGCACCGGCACCGTCTCCATCCAGTTCCAGCTGAATGAGGTGACCAATCTGATTGTCCTGCACTCCCTGGACCTAAATGTGCACAGTATCAGCATTCTGAATATGATGGCGCGCATGCGCGTAGCCGTGGAGAGTATTACCCTGGACGAGGACCGTCAGTTGCTGCTCATCAAGCTGCGGGAAGTGCTAAGCTTGAACAAGGCCTACACACTCTCAGCCAGCTTCGATTGCAACCTGACCAGCCTCACAGGTGCCTACATCAGCAACTACACGGATGCCAGCGGAAATGTCAAGTAAGTAGGAAGTCCTAAAAAATTTATTTTAATAATTAAAAGTTAAAAAAATATATATGGGTAAGGATTAAGGAGAATCAAGGGTTATTGTCTGTGAATTATAAAGATTTTTCAGAGTTTTATAAAATGTACAGCTTTTAAATTCATATTCATAAGAGTTAAATTAGTAAAAAATATATTCTCTTATATTTTTTTAAAGAGAATTTTAAACATAATCTTTAATCCAATATTTTATTCCCAAAAAATTAATTAAAATTTAAGACCCTTCAATAACATAAAACCCACTTTTTTGACCGCTGTTGTTCTCTCTGGCGAATACCCATGATACCCATTGAGACTGAGGAGTTGACGGCTTGTTGTGGCCACCACCAAAGCCGGTCTCCGGCGCTCAGCTGAGCAAGCTTTCCAGCGACGCTTGCCGACTCGCTGCGACTTTTGAGCGGCGTTTCAGTTGGAAGTGGAAAGCTAAGCTCGACGGTCGCCGATGAGCGGGCGCGTCTTGGTAACCGATCTCAATTTGCCGCAGTGCGTATACCCCTTAGCCCCCCCCATTGCCATCTCGAGTGCGCGCCTCCCGATTTGAATCAAGAATTAACGTTGTCCGCCAATTGCCGTTATCAAATTAGCCGGAGACAGAGAACAGTGTCCGGACGCGGACCCGGAAAGTGACAATTAAAGCCGTTGCTCCGGAAAACGTGACTCGTAAAGCTGATTCTGATTCGGATCACAACTGTAAATCGCCAAGAACAGGCATAGTGCGAGATGTGACAAAAATAATAGATAATAATAAGTAGCCCAGATCAATCAGATACCGTTGAATCGCCATCCAAATGCTCCCAAGCGTACGATCCATTTATATATCATATTTTTGTGTGCCATTGTCATTGAGTCTGTCCGTTAGGCGATGAAGCATTCGAGTTCTAATTGGAGGCATTGAGGCGGTTACTAATTTTAATATTTGCTGAAATGCGACCACCGGATTCTATGCCAACTTTGACTTTCAACAGCACAGTCACAGTTATCGATGAACAACTGGCCCCGCGGAGAACGAACTCCACATGGCTAAAATCAAACAGGTTGCACCGCTCCCTGTTGGCCCCGCTGGATGCCCCCCTTCCTGCTGCAAACAGGCTTGGAGCCAAATGCATACATAGTTCACTTGCCGCGCAAGTTCTTGGCCTTAAATCGGCCACTGCCGCTGCACTGGGAAATATTTTATAGAAATAGTTTCTTTTTTTTAGGAATTTCTATCAGCATGATGAATGAAAACGTGACATTTCTATAAGTTGTTGTTTCTTGAAGATATCAAAGTATTTCTTTGATATTTTTTCACTTTGAAATATCTCTCAAAGTTATTATCTAAAAAAAAAGGAGTGACTCTATAAATATATTTAATATATGGAATCAAAAACAACAAATATGTATAAAAACCAGTTTAAAACATTTGTACAAATATTATTTATAAAGCACATTGAACTTTGTGAAATTCATATTTTTCAAATTTCAAAGACAATTAACTTGTTATTAGATCTTTTAAAATTAAGCCTATTCAAATTAAATTTAATTGCCTTTAGTGATCTTAATAACAACATTTCCCTCAGTGTACCTTGCCTGCCTCTGTTGGCCAAGAAATGCGCCGTGTTTACAACTCGAATGCGGCGGATACTCAATGGCCGCTGAGAAATTACTTTCTTCGAAAAGGCCGGAGCGAAATGGGTCGACATCATTGACTGCCAAGCAACTTGTTGTCGTAGTATCCACCTCTCTTCCCTCCTGGTTTCACCGTCTCCAACTCATTTCTCGTTTTGTTTTGTTCTTCCAAAGTTCAGATCGAAGCGCAGCCAGTGGTCAAATCTTTTTTCATTTTCATTGACACTGATTTCTTTTTTGTTCTTGGGTGAAAAAAATATAGAAATTTTGCTTAGGTGTGTGGGAATGAACCTTTGAAAGTGAAGGGTGTTGTATTTTAATTGGAATTCGGTGCTAATAGGATATTTGACACCTTTTTGGGGTGACAATTTAATAATAATTTGATACTTTCAGAGATTGACTCTGAAAGTCCCAATGAGAAGTAAATTCATTCTTTTTTGTCTTTGGCTAAAATTAGCGATCAGCTTATTTGAATTTATTTGATGTCTGAAGTGAGACAATATAATTATTTTTGATTGATATTTTACGTCTAATTCTAGGTTATAAACAAATATTTTGTCTTTATGCTTCTTGAACTAATTTATTTATTTTGAATTCTCTTAGCAATTAAACTGTCTGAATGTTGTAATAACATAATGTGACTTATACAAGATAGTAAAATGTTTTAATTAAGTTAACTAACTCTATTTAAAATAAATTTGCCAAGGCTGAATTGTGTTAACACTAAATTGTTGCCTGCCCATTGTTGGCAATTATGCAACTCTTTGATTGATAGTAAATTTATTTCGCATACCGTTAACCCCAAACATGCAAATTGTGGCAATCATTTCTTTGTCCACCTTGTGTTTCCCCCATATTTATTGTTTTTATTTTTATTTTAATTTTTCCTTTGTGAATATCGTAAATGGCAGGCACGTATAGGCGACCTTTATCAAGTGTCATCCCCTGGCGGGTGTAATGGGCTGTGTTTTTGGGTTTTTTTTCACTGAGCAATAGTATCTGTATTTTATTTTGTGTGTTTTGGGTGTTTCTGGGGCGCACTTGTCACGTAAAGCCAAGCGATTTCCATTTTTGTGGCTATTACTCGTCGCCAGCCTGTGAGTACTGTGAAAGTTATGACCTTAAAATGGGCAAAGAACGTGTTTTAAATAAAAGCTTTCAATTTCAATTTCTAACTTTTAATATTCAAGTAGGTTCTTTTTGGAGTAAACAAAATTATATTCAGGAATTAATTTATTTCGATAACAGGTTAGGGAGACAGTCAACATTTTTAAGATTAAATAAATTAGTGTCTCTGTTTTTTTAAATAATATATCAGGTTCAAGAGACAGTTAATTTGAGATTAAATAAATTAGTTTCCGAGTTCTTCTAAAAAATATATCCGATTCAAAAGACTGTCAACATTGTAAGAACATTTTTCAGATTTATATAAATATGTTTTCCATTACAAAAAGAATTCTCAAAACAATTATTTGTTCACTTGCTAATTATTAAGTTTCAAGTTAGCGGCATCTTTATTAGCCAAAGTGTCCACTGTATTTTGTTGTGATCATTAAACTCGATCTTCAAAGAAGTGAAAATGTGTGCGACTCATTAGCGAAGCATGAGAACGGTTCTATTATGACATGTGCCCCCCGCGATCAACGCTTCATCGGCTCCATGCGAAGATATCCACTTAGATGTGTCGATGCAGTGGGGCGTGTCCAAGTCGGAGATATCTAGGCCCAACCTATGTATGTGCCAGCTGCCATTGTCTGCAGATCTTCTGGCTGTATTTCCAGCCGCTCATAAGGTGGCAGTCATGCAATTTGGTTGCCGCCGATGTGCGGTGGCTTTTGAGCGCGATGCGCGCTCCCTAATTGAGTCAGCATTACATCATCGGATGGCTCCGCGATCTGCGGCAGATGCGAGGGGATTATGGGTATGGGTATATCAGAGACAATTGCCAGGCGGCGGCTGGTGAAAATTAGCATATTCTGCAGTCGCGAATTCCTCATTTCGCACAATTTGAGATGAATGGCGATGGGGTGGGATGTTGCAGCTGCATTGTATACGGTTCTCTGCTTAATGTATGCCTGGTGGGTACTCCTTCATCCTGACATAATTGTCAAAGCAAACGCTCCATGGCTCCATGGCCAATTCAATTCATTTCCATTGCTAATAATGGCATCTGCAATTTCTTCCCATCTCACAAACTCTGCGGATTTGTTGCCAGATACTCCTCGTAAATCTGCCTGGCAAAAAGCCAACAACCTCTAGCTATCCGTCAATAAATAGTACACTGCAAGAAACTATGCTTAATTAATGGTGATCTGAGCTTAGCTTTATTTCGAAAAGAGATTAATTTTGATGGGAGATAAAACTGATAATGATAATTATCATAAAATAAGTAATTAACAATTGATTGAGTTCAAGTCATTGGATATCTTAGTTTGACGGACAAAGACACCAACGCCTCGGTAGAAAGTGGCCTGCGGTGGTCGTCGTCGTCGTATCATTGCGACAAGCCCGGGGATTTATAATGCAAGTTTTGCGGTTAGCCAGCCCAATTCCGACTCCAATTCCACTTCCAATTCCAACACCAACTAAACTAAACTAAAACATGGCTTCGGGTATTTCTTGTAACAATTTCATTGAATGACCAACTTCATTACGTGACCATCAGGAGGAGATCAAGAGGGGAGGACAGGGTACGGGCCTCAAATTACAGGCATCTGATTGATCTGCAGCGAGACAAAATTGAGGCAATCTCCACCGGGAGAGATGGAGTGACGGAAGCTGGGTCGCTGTCCATAAAAGCCGGGCAAACAGACTCGGGTTTGTTTATAAGCAGCTCGCTCGGAGATTATAAAAACTGATGATGGCAGCGGCGGCGGCGCATGTAATTCAGTACGCGGAGCCGCTTTATTATGATGCTCTCGAATTACCTTGCCGATGACACAATAGATTTTGATGAAGTTGTGGCATTCGGTTCATAATAAAACTACAGTTAAAAGAGCACGGATCGCGGCAGTGACACCCAAAGTTAAGTCCTAATATAATGTTCCCAGGCATTTAATGTTCCAGAACGACGAGTCATATACAGCATTCAACCATCTACCCAGTGTGTAAATAAGTGAAAAATAAATACGAATCGAAGGGGAAAACACAAAGAGAAATCATGTATTCTGCGAAAAACGTCCGCCCGCGCAGCAGTCTCTCCACAGACGACAATCACCGGATCAAGGACACCAATCGTCCCCACAAGGCCCCAAGCAACACGATCCTCACTTTAGCCGCCTTCTGCGTCTTCCTTCTGGTGCTCTGCGGCTTCCTGCTGGGCGCCCTTGTCTACGTTGGCAAGAACATTGCCGATGAGCACCAAAGGCAGCAGCAGCAGCAGCAACTCACCGCCAACACCTCTCAGTTGTCATCGAATGGCGCTTTTCGCACAGTGTATGTGGACCGCGATCAGTTGCTCTCCACAAAGCCCATACTGAGCGTACTCGCAGGTTGGTGTTCCGCTCGAGTCTCAAATTAGGGAAATAGGCATTTATTTTGAGAAGCTAAAAGAGGCATTTTATGGTATTAGCTTTTGTTCACAACATTGAGAAAACTGTATTAAATTTTTTGTGATTTTAAAATAGATTAATCAGCTTTCCTTTATTTGTCAGATTGTTTACAAAAATGTTAAAAAATGCTAAGAAAATCTAACAGTTTTTTTAAATCATGCTTGAATGTGGCGCGGTTTTCTTACGGTACGATAAACGAAGAATCGAGACACCATTATCCATAAAACCACTTGTTTCACATTCAAATGGCTTAGAAATCACTTGGAAAATATATTTTATGGTTAACTAAGCTCATGCAAGTATTTCGCTAAAAATATATTAATATTTATTCTTTCTATTTAAAATATATTCATTTTGAAATATTTTTGAGTCAATATTAATGAAGTTTAGAAATTGCTTTAATTTCCATTAAATTAAATATTATTCAATTAAAAACAAATGCTCCCATCTTTGGATTTAATTTATATAAATAATTATGACATCAAGTTCCCAACCAGGGTTCTAGTCGCAGCTAAAGGTTTATAAAAAAGTTTAGGATGACTTGGCATAATTTTTAGAACATCCTCATCGGTCACACTATTTTAGCTTTAGATTTTTATTGAGACTGATTAGGAAAGATAGTTTATTTAGGCGCCTAACGACCATTAAAAGATTATTAAACCGCTGTTCAATCGCACGCCGCATCCAGATAACCGAGTCCATACCACCCAAGTGCCCATCAGCAGCAAGATACACGCCATGGTCACCCTAGCGCCCGCCGTCAAAGTCGCCAGCAAGGTGCTCCAGAATCTGGGATTCCGGCTGCCCCAGCAGATCAGGCCCAGCAAGTACCGCCTGCAACTGCGCCCCGATCTCGACCGGAAGAACTACTCCGGCAACATTAGCATCAACCTGCAGGTGCTGGAGCCCATAGCATTTATTCCCGTCCACGCCAAGAAACTGAACGTGAGCACCGTGGATGTGCAGCGCCTGGACGAATCGGGAGCACCACTCAAGAGCATCATCCCAACACTAACCTTTGCCCATCCGGAATTCGAGTACTGGGTCACGGAATTCGAACAGCCCCTGGAAGTGGGCAACTACTCGCTGAGCCTGAACTTTACCGGATCGCTGATTGATCGCATCACGGGAATGTACCAGAGCTCCTATCTGGACAAGCTGAAGAACCGCACCAGGTAGCCGGGAATGCTAACCAACCAACACTAACGTCTAACCTAGCTTAAGGAGTAATATTTAAACTAGATTAACCCACTAACACAAAGTCTATATAGTAAATTAGTATATATCCTCACTGACTTTGATATTCTTCCGTTTCAGAGCGATTGTCAGCACCAAGTTCGAGCCAACATACGCCCGCCTGGCCTTCCCTTGCTTCGACGAGCCTTCCTTAAAGGCCCAGTTTACCATCTCGGTGGCCCGTCCCAGTGGCGATGAATACCATGTGCTTTCCAATATGCCAGTGGCCAGCGAGTATGTAAATGGCGACCTCACCGAGGTGACGTTCAGTGAAAGCGTTCCCATGAGCACCTACCTGGCCGCCTTTGTTATCTCCGATTTCGCTTACAAGAGCGCCATAGTGGAGGGAAGCACTATTGAACTCCGTGTCTACGCCCCACCCGCCCAGGTGGAGAAGACTCAGTACGCCCTGGACACGGGAGCTGGAGTCACAGCCTACTACATCGATTACTTCAACACCTCGTATCCGCTGCCAAAGTTGGACTTGGTGGCCATTCCCGATTTTGTGTCCGGTGCCATGGAGAACTGGGGATTGGTCACCTTCCGGGAGACTGCTCTTCTGTACGATGAAGCGACCAGCTCCAGCGTGAACAAGCAACGTGTGGCCATCGTAGTGGCCCATGAGTTGGCCCACCAGTGGTTCGGAAACCTAGTTACCATGAACTGGTGGAGCGATCTCTGGCTGAACGAGGGTTTCGCCTCGTTCGTCGAGTACAAGGGCGTGAAGCACATGCATCCGGATTGGGACATGGACAACCAGTTTGTGACCGAGGAGTTGCACCCAGTGCTGACCATCGATGCCACACTGGCTTCCCATCCCATTATCAAGTCCATTCAGAGCCCCGCCGAGATCACTGAATACTTTGACACCATCACATACTCTAAGGGCGCCGCCTTGGTTCGTATGCTGGAAAACCTGGTGGGCGAGCCCAAACTGAAGAACGCCACCACTCGATACCTGATACGTCACCTTTACGGCACAGCCACAACGGAGGACTACCTCACTGCTATCGAGGAGGAGGAGGGTCTCGACTTTGATGTCAAGTAAGTATAGCATTAGTGGCTTGAAGTTCCTTCTCTAATCTCTCATAACTTGCAGGCTGATCATGCAGACCTGGACGGAGCAGATGGGTCTCCCAGTTGTGCAGGTGGAGAAGAGTGGCACTACCTACAGGCTCACTCAGAAGCGTTTCTTGGCCAACGAGGATGACTACGCAGCCGAAGCGGAGGCCTCTTCCTTTAAGTAAGTCAAATTTTGTATGCCTTTCTAATGTTCTACCTAAAATCTGTGTTTCCTCTTCCCTACAGCTACCGCTGGTCGATTCCCATTACTTACACCAGCAGCATTAACAGCGAAGTGCAGTCCACCATCTTCAACCATAATGACAACGAAGTCAGCATAACGTTGAATAGCGAGCCTAGTTGGATTAAGTTCAACAAGGACCAGGTGGGATACTATCGCGTCAACTACGCCAACGAGCAGTGGGCAGCTCTTACCAGTGCCCTGAAGGCCTCCCGCGAGACCTTCAGCACGGCTGACCGTGCCCACCTGCTGAACGATGCCAACACCTTGGCCGCTGCCGGACAGCTGGACTACGCCGTGGCGCTGGAGCTTAGCACTTACCTGGAGAGCGAGGTCGACTTTGTACCCTGGAGCGTCGGTACCTCCTCGCTGGCCACGCTGCGCGACCTTGTCTACTATACAGATCTGTTCGGCAACTTTACCACCTACGCCCTGAAAATACTGACAGCCATTGTGGAGCGAGTTACCTTTACCGTGGGCACCGATCATCTGGAAAAGTGAGACACTCAAACATTTTCTGAAGCTCCTTTCTTTAACTTTATTCTGTATTTTACAGTCGCCTTCGCATTAAGGTGCTGACCTCCGCCTGCAGCCTGGGACACGCAAGCTCTCTGCAGCAGGCTGTCACGCTGTTTAACCAGTGGTTGGCCAGTCCGGAGACCAGACCCAGTCCCGATGTCAGGGACGTCGTTTACTACTACGGTATGCAGCAGGCGAACACTCAGGTTGTCTGGGATCAGGTGTGGCAGCTGTACATGGACGAGATCGATGCCCAGGAGAAGCTGAAGCTGATGCATTGCCTGGCCGCCGTGCGAGTGCCGTGGCTGCTGCAGCGATACATCACCTGGGCCGCGGACGAGACCAAGGTGCGCCGCCAGGACTACTTCACGCTGCTGGGCTACATCTCCATCAATCCAGTGGGTCAGAGTCTGGTCTGGGATTATGTTCGCGAGAACTGGGAACAGCTGGTGTTACGCTTTGGCATCAATGAGCGTACCCTGGGTCGATTGATTCCTACCATCACGGCTCGCTTCTCCACGCAAACCAAGCTGGAGGAGATGGAGCAATTCTTTGCCAAGTATCCCGAGGCGGGAGCCGGAACTGCAGCCCGCCAACAGGCTTTGGAGGCGGTGAAGGCCAACATCAAGTGGCTGGCGGTAAACAAGGACAAGGTTGGCGAATGGTTGGCCAACTACGTCCAGCAGTCCTCCGTCACCAATCGCATACAATGAGTCGCCAATCCGGTCATTAGCACCCTGTAAAATATCAATAATGTAAAAACTACCAATGGAATTGAACATAGTCTTAGCTAACGAATGCAGCTATTGCATTTCAAATGTGAACGAAGAATTGTGAATGCGTATGATATTTTTGAAGAAAATACAAGATTGAAAATGGATTCTTGTGTTTTTCTTTTTTAAATTATTTAATAAGTAACCTAAGCAAATGTGGTAAGCTTAATCTATACAAATGTGTGCGTATGTAGTATTAGGGCTATATTTATCATCTGTTATTAGTTGATTGTTAAACAGCACAGTTGTTAAACTAATATTGAACAAGCTTAAGTTTTCTTAACTATAACACGCTGATCATGCCTTTAGTTACACTTCACAGTTGATAGTAAACTCTGTGAGCTTCATGAAGTTAATTATTCGCCATGCTCAAGATATTCCTTAGTCTTACTGTAATCTTAGTTCTTTACACAGCCTACAACGTTTATATAGTACAAAATTATTACTTTTTATTAAACCGATCAAGTAATGTATTTAAAATAATATTTATTATAATTAACAATAACAGTATTGATATAAATACTTTCAGCCCCAATTGTAGAATGGCCTGAGGATGCACTAGACTTGACAAAGAGCATTTTGCCATCTAAGGACACTGTTTTAATTAAGCCTCGAGGTTTTTGTGGAGAGAAAACCTTTCTGCTAATTATTGTGGAGTCGAGTGTTCAGCATTTTTTAGCTCGGAACGCTATACGGGAGACCTGGGGAAACTCAACACGCTTCAATTATCCGGATTTTAAAGAGGTCCATGGCCACTTGGAAGGAACTTACTATCCTCCACTCAAAAGTAGAATTCAGCTCTATTCGGAATACCTGACGGGAAGGGATGACAATCTCCGAGCTTCTGTGAAGGTGCTATTTATGCTTGGTCGAAGCAGGGAAACCGAATTATCGAGGCAACTTCTTGAAGAGGCTGATAAACACAACGACATTATTCAGGAGGACTTTATCGATAGCTACAGAAATCTAACGCTGAAAACTGTGCTGGCCCTGAAACATGTGAGCAGCAGTTGCTCAAACACCACCGCTTACGTTTTTAAGACGGATGACGATGCCTTCGTAAATGTTCCCAATCTGTTGCACATTTTATTGGGTGGCACCTTGCCAACTAGGACCAAAAAGCGTCAACCCCGACTTACGGCCACCAGCAATGTGCTCTTGGGAAAGAAGCTTAGCCGGGCTAAACCTATAGCGGATGTGGCAAATAAGTGGTACATGCCCCACTATATGTATTCGAACAAAACCTATCCGGCCTTCCTCGTCGGCGGAGGCTACCTGATGTCCATTGATGTGGTCCGAAGCTTGTACAAAGCTGCCTGGCACACGACTGTTGTCCATTTGGAGGATGTTTTCATCACTGGGCTTTGTGCCCGAAATGCAGGGGTGGAACCCATGCATAGCTCGTTCTTTCCCATGTATAAGTCGAAGAGACTGTGTAAATATAAGAATACTATAATTAGGGTAAAGCCAATAGGTATGAGTTTGCTCAGAGTTTTGAACTTTGTTACCAACTACACTGCGAAGTGTCCATAGTCTTGCAAATCATTATCTTAAGATAGCGGTCTTTAAAATTTTTGTTTATGTTACTTTAAGATGTAATCGTTTTTTTAGTAGGTTGTTTTTTAATATTGTATTAATTTATTTATTAAATTATTTTATTTGTTACTAAATAAAAAATTAGTATTTTTGGCATAATTATGATTGATTTTCATTCTGGTTCCTTAAACTACAAGGGTATACCAACTTCAGCTTCTAAAACTAATTCTAATTTCGGGAAACAAGGAAGACTAGCATAGGAACTTATAAACAGAATGAATTTGTTAACATAAAAAATAATTCAAAAATAAATAAAATAATTAATTTGATGTGTTTCTGTTTATTAGTTATAGCTAAATTTATAGTATTTTTTTTATATGATTAAACACATTGGAATATTTGGGTGAATTAAAACATTTAATGAAAATATACCAAGCCAAGATTATTTGACCTACTAAAATAAAATACTTCCAGTGGTGGATCTTTATTTCTAAGTAGCGTATAATTTCAAAAGGCCCGTTTTTAACCACTCTACATATATTGTTAACATAAAAGCCATATATGAACTTATAAAAAAACAATTAAAATAAAAAATAACTTGTTCTTTGCTATTAAAAATAATAAGAATGCGTTTTGTAAATAGCCATTATGACGCACTTTTCCAGTATTATACATAGAATTGTTTACCATTGCACGTCTGCTGTGAGACGATCAATATTGAATATTAATCAACAATGACCTAACTATTTATTGAAGTTTCACCTTTGCAAATAAGACGAATGTAAAGAGAACAAGTAAAGATTATAAGATGAAAATTCAAATAAATAGCCTCCGCTCGGACTGTAGAAGTAGTTCTGGTTTTTAACACAGCAAAGCCCAAGCCAATATTATCACCATGCAGCTCACTACCCTCCTGATGACCCTTTTGGTGGTGGCCATGCTCATGGTCTTCATCGCTCCTGCTACTGAGGCCACCTTCCTGGTCATCGCATGCATGCTGCGGTCTCCGCTGTGCCCATGGCCCACCAAAGCCACCACTGCATGAGATGTTGTTGTCGACCTTGGTAGTTGGATCGGAACTATCGGAACTAATTTGGACTTTTGATCGGAATAATGTAAAAAAATATAATCTTTTGTTGCATTGAAAGTATTTTTGGTGTGATTTATTTTTAATAGAGAACTGCTTAGTTGATAGATGGGGAACCCTTAGCTCAAGGGTGAGAAATATATATTAAAGATCCTTGATGGACAGACGATCTTAAAGTAACCGTTGAATATTTTATATTGTTACAAATATTAATAAGGATATAATATTATCCATTTTTAATTATTTTCTACTCTCTAAAAATATTATAAGAAGTAATATGATAATAGAGTTATATATTATAGTAATATATATTCCTTTCTCTTCTGATTTAGGTCATATGTAATGATTAAACCACACAATAAGCAGACTTACCTCGTGCCGAAATTTTGTCATGAAAAATGTAATAAAAATATATCTGATAAGATTTTTTGGCTATCAAATTACTTCCAATGGTGGTTCATTATTTCTATTATTATTCTATTATTCTAGTATTTAGAATAAGGCATCGGTGAACTTATATAAAACCTTTTAAAATAAAAAAAATGTTTATTTTCATTAAAATTAATAAGAACGCATATTGTAGATACCCATTAAGACGCACTTTTCCAGTATTATACATAGTATAATTGCACGTGTGATGCGGGAATAAGTGAGATGATCAATATTGAATAATAATCTGCAATTACCTAACTATTTATTCAAGTTACACCTTTGCAAATAAGATGAATGTAAAGAACAAGTAAAGATTATACCATGAAAATTCTTATAAAATAGCCTCCGCTTGGACTGTTGGAGTAGTTCTGGGTCGAGCACAGCAAACCACAAACCAATAAAATCACCATGAAGTTCACTACTTTCCTGATGACCCTCCTGGTGGTTTCCATGCTAATGCTCTTTAGCGCTCCTGCTACTGAGGCCACCTTCTTGTTCATCGCCTGCCTGCTGCAGTCTCCGCTGTGCCCATGGGTCACCACAGCCACCACTAAAACAGGCTGAACTAATGTGGACTCTTGATCGGAATTATATCAAAAATATATAATCTCTTGTTGCATTAAAAGTATTTTGTGTGATTTATTTTTATTGGGAAACTGCTTAGTTTATTCAATATAGATGGAGAAACCTTAAGTTCAAGGGTAAGGAATAAATATTAAAGATTTTTGATAAGCAGACGATCATGAAGTAACCTTTGAATATTTTACATAAATTTCTTAATAAGGATAGATTTTTATACCTTTTTTTCTATTTTCTGAAAATAGTATAGGAACTAATAAAATATTCCACTCTCTTCTAATTCAGGTCACTAAATATATGGAATGATTAAACCACACAATAAACAGACTAAGGACATTCATAGCAACCTTGTGCCGAAAATGACAACACTCATTCTCATTCAAATTGGAACATATTTCAATTATATTTTATGTTTCTTTTTATTGTTTGCTTGGCGGTCCACGCTTATGATTGGTTTCGAATGTAACTTAATCCTATGATTGCCTTATTTCGACCTTGAACACAAACTCTGTCCGAATTTATGTGTTTATTATCCGACACGAGGGAGACATTGCGTTGCATACTTTCTGGCGGGGAGGCCAATGAAATGCCGGAAACGGAAATAACTAACAGAGCTCTAGTGTTTGCTTAATTCCGTTTCTTTCGAATTTTATGGATGAATTTTATGCCCAAAAGTGTTCAAGCTCTGCGGCAAGCCGGACAGCATTTGTTGACATTTTCCCAACCAAGGTCTGACGTAAACAGGATATTTCCAGAAATTGTTTACGAGTGAAATTGATGGCGTCGAGCAACCGATTAGGAGGCCGCTCGAAAGTCAATCAGAATCACTCAAATGGCCCGTATCCAATACGCAAAAATGATGACGCCATATGTAGCGGCCAGGACGATGGTACGACGATGGCCCATGGGAGTGCATAAATTTCGATTCGGCATCGCTGAGTTATCGCTATCATTCGCACAATAAATGACAATATTTGGCTGCAGCAATGGCAGTTCAAGTTGTGCCTCAATAATCCGATGCTGCCATGACAGCGATTTATCTTTATATGGCGAGTGTTTCGATTTGATTTCGCTCGTAAATTGCCATTCTGCTGGCCCCGGCTAGTTCTGCCACGCTCTTAAAGCCAAATATCATTTAGCCAGAATCTTTAAGAACCATTTAGCAGCCACACGCCAAGGTCACACAATTGACTTGTCTGGCAAACTATTAATGCATTGTACGGGGCCCCATTGAGACGAGATAATGAACATCTCGGACAGATCCAGCAGACGGCCAACTTCTGGAGCTCTGGAACTGTAACTGTAACAGCTGCAGGCGTTTAAATTGGCCATCCGACCGGAGTTGGCTGCCAATGCAAGCCATAGCCGTCTCCATCTCATTTGGCCTTTGTCTATGCCCCTGTGTGCCATAAAGTTGGCTCCTCCGCCGCACTCTTCCGCAAAATGTGGGCACTTAAAGGAAATGCGGATGATATTTAGTGAAAAATAAAATAAATGTAATGAAAATAATAATAAAAGTGTTTAAAAACTAATGTTTGGAAGAAATAACTAAGTAACGTAACGTAACACATTTATTGATATATTTTCAGTTAACTTTCCCCACAATCCCTTTGTAACTATAAAATTTACTTGAGAAATTCTATATCCAAATAATAAATAAATATTAAGATTTTGCCTCTGTAGAACTTGTTAAATCATTTTTAAAAATATTTCCCTATCAAGATTTAAGTACTAGAAATTCATCAATTTTTCTTGGTGTATAAACAATTGGCCCAGGGCCAGGGCAAAACTTATTTCGCCCCCTTTACCAGCAAAGGGGCGCAAAAACAACTCATTTGTAATCAAAATAAAAGCAGCTTAAATTAAACGCTTTCACATTTATATTCCTAAGAATTTATATCTTCACTTTTGTGAAAGGCTCAGACACAAATTTAATAGTACTTTTTTATTAAAAGCAATTAAACTAATTTAGAGTATGCATAGTTCCAATACAACTTAATAACATTTATGGTTCACAGACAATTGGTGACACCAAGTCAAATGCCTGCTCTCGATTGCCATTTATATGCACTTACTGGCGGCTCGTTCGATAAAAAATAATTGCCAAGAACGTCATAAAATCCTAGTGCTCTAGTAGCCCCCGAAAAAATCTCACGTTCGAGTGTTTACTGTTGATATCACACATCTGAAATGGCAGTCATATGGCATATAAAGTCGCAATTTGCTGCAGGGACACTTTAACGACCACAAAACCTGTTGAAGCGTATTGCAATGGCTTAAAGAATAAAATAAATTAATTGGCGACCTGACGAAATTACTTCATTAGCTGCTAATTGAATTGGCTCTCGCCGAGGAAAATCGGTCGGCAGGTTGGGCTCTCGTCATGATTAATATTGCACCAGACAAAAAACACAGTCCAGTGGGACTGAATATAAGACAAACTGAGAGACCGGAAAAAAACGGGTGTTGTCTACCCTCGTTTATGCTGTATGAATGAGTCCTCTTTTCCGGTCCGGCTCCTCCGCCTCTCCGCCATTAATCTCAATTTCAGGGGCAAACATTCAATCAACCCAAAAGCGGGCTAAAGGCGGCTTTCGTAATTAAAGGCACATTAACCGCTCGTTAAACTTAAAGTGCCACTTAAAGAACCGGTGGGAGAGGATTCCACAGCCATTTCCATGGCTCCTGCATAATTACGGGCAACGTGCGATACTTAATGGTCTATGCAAATCGAGAACTATTGGCAATATTATTCGAATTTAAAGCGAAAAAATCGATTTAATGGGGCATGGACAAAAGTTTAAGGCTCACCAGTGCCAGGCATTGAAATAGGTAGGACTTTCGACCACTTGAAAACCATAAATTGGGGTCAGTTGGAATAAAATAAAATGCGTATCAGCATAGCTTCACCCGGAAAATACTATATATATGTTTTTAAATACAAAATAATTCGTTGAAAGCATTAATTTTCCTGGAAGTTCCACATACCATTGTTTAAGTAAATAAAAGCAAATATATGTAGCAGCAAACGTAAAATAAAAACTTTGATCTGCTAAAAGCAAAAATAGAATTTTCAATGTTTATCCATTAAGATTCTCCTCTCTTTAGTCATCAAACTCATTGAGGTTTTTGTATTATTTGGGAATTTATTTAATAGTCTGTCCGTAAACAGAAATATTTCAGTCGAAAAACAACTAAGCGATTGAGTTCAGTGATGCAGAGTAAAATGTGTAAATAAACGAATCGCCAATCAAATATATATAAACCATAAATCCCATTTCAAGCGGAAAAGCTTTGGTATTTAAATAGTTATTGGCCCAAAATCACTTGACCATCGTTTGGCTTTGGCTGCATGCGGATTAAGGATCTGAGCATCGTCCTGATGCCTCTACTCGTATCTGTCGGATGCTGTTGCGGGTGAGAGTGCATAAAATTTATTCTGGCTTGTCGCTGGCCGTAAAATTGTTGGTAAAGAAGTGCCATAAAGAGTATTTAATGGCGCGACTGTCTGTAATTAAAATCCCACACGCGCTGTCGCTCTTAGTCTCCTTCGGCATGGGCATGCATGGCGTATACGTGATGTGAGTGAACTCTAAGCCAACTGCCCCTATGACTGCGACTTTAAAATGCAATTCAAGTGCTTTAATTAAATTTTGTGTATTTCTACGTTCCTCTAAGTATGCATACTTTTTTGGTTTTCTTTATTTTTTTGGTTGTTTGTGCACATTTTTTGCTAGTTTTCTGCTATTTACAGCGCAACATTGTCTGTGGCCGGAATATGACACTTGATTTATGGCCATTTGTTTTTCGCTTACCAAACAGGCTCATAAATACACAAAAAATGACAAAACAAATAGTAGAGGGAAAAAAATATACAAAATATTCGTTTAAATGGAGCAAAAGTTCTCATTTTTCATTGATGCAGCTCGTGGAGGTTATATAATGCAGTTCCTGGTTAAAGCAATTGGTCGAAACCAGAAACCAAAAGAGAGACAGAAAGCGACACGGAGTTAACAGTCAATTTAACTGCACTGCAATCATTGCGAAACTTTGTTCGTGCCCACGCTGCGTATACTTAATTTGCCTGCGGTAAATAATGGCAAAGCTATTTTGTTCGGATTTTGCGATATCGGAGCGTAAGCAATATCCGTTAGCAGTTTTCCCTTACCACTATCATTGCTGTTGCCTTGCATTACCCCATCGCACCCATTGCTGGTTTATGCCATGCGCCGAGCATTTGTCTTGGCCCGGCCTGAACGGCGGCCAACACCCCGATAAGCTGCTTTTATTGGCAAAGTTTTGGATGGGACACGCTGGTGTTGGGATGCTGCTTCGACACTTATTTGAATTTATATCCAAGCAAAGTGTTTGCCTGTTTTCACTGCTCTTGTTGCATTTTAATTAGAAACTACGATTTGCACGGCTTGGCAAATGCGAAATTGTAAATTTAAATGAAGGAATAGGAACCCAAAACAAACAAAAAATAAGGAAATAAATTTCAAGAAGAGAAGAAATTTATTTAATATCGAAAATGTTATGTTTTCAGAATGACTGAATAAGAACAATATTAATTAGGCTTGAATTTGTTTTAATTTATTAATTATTTTTATAATATTTATTTTGTAAAGCTTTTTCGAGGTGCTACAAATTTCCCATAACTCCTAGATTCCTGGTTATAGACTACCCACAATGTGACATCTTTTGGTCACGCCTGTCCAAGCTGGATGACAATTGTGGTGGGCGTATTCATTCACGCAAAATTCATTAACATTTACAATCGCTTCATTTTTAATGAACTGACAAATCTTTGCGGCTTCCCCAACCTCTGGCCAGGCCATAAATAAATCCTCGCACACAGCAGCAAATTTCTCCGTGGTCACATAAATCTCTCTTTTAAAAAATTACCCAGAAATATATCTTCTCAGTATTTATATGCAAATTAAGATGTTTACAATATAGCCCCTATGGCCATACTTTGATCTGGTCCAAAAATGCGACGCGATGCCGGCAGACAATGAATCATAATTTTATTTTATTGACGAATGAGGTATTTGACTTTTGCTACGGCGGCGCTGATTTCACAGAAAAAAAATGAATGAGAAAACATGTATTTAAATATAGAAATGCATATAACAATACAATTATGTTTGTACTCATTTGGGGAACTTGTTTTAGTCGGGATAATGGGATATTTGTATGCTCTGTAGGGGAGGTTTACAATGTAATTATTAAATTATGGGGATAATATTAAGTTTTATAGAAACTTACTTTCCCATACCTTATACTTCTTTGCTTAAATAAAGCCTCATTAAATTTGATTTGATTTATATACTTAAGACATTATGATATACAAAAGAAACAAACATATCTACTGATAATCCTCTCATTTTGAGTATATTTTTTATAGTGCCATATTTTTCACACATTTCGCATACTGAAAGGTATTCCTCGTAGTCGAATAAACGATTCGCCGATTGTCTTGACTTAACAACTTGTTTTCCGTGTCGGCGTAAATCAAATGCCACTTTGTTGTCCCGTTCGGGGGAAATTCAATCAAAATATTATTGTATATCGTACAAATGGAAACCGTCGCCGAAGCCGTCACTCTTTGCTCTCGCACACACTCACTCGCGCCCTCAAGCAGACGCAGAGCAAAAAAGGGAGCACAATGAGCGGCACCAACCAACCCACCCACCGCCACCACTCGACCATGTCAAGCGCCCCTCGGATGCGCCATATAAATGAGCAGCAAGTGCCGAGTGTGTGGACCGTGAGCTGCTGATGTTTTTCATGGCTTGTTTACAATTAATTAGGATTGTTATGTCGCCATTTGATTCAATAATTTCTTTGTGCTAGGCGGTATTTTTTAACAGCCCGTCATAAATTTGCGGTCTTGTTTTGGTGGCGAATCCGCCTGCATTTATGACCCACGTCATAGCCAAGTCTTCAGCATTAATTTCCTCTTCGATTCGACCTGTTATTTTCACTCAGAATTTTAGATTTTATAAATTCATCATTTTTTTCAGAAAGAGAAATGAAGAATTGCTATTAAATATAGGTATTATTTAAAAAATGATTATTTAGCATTCAGCAGTTTACATGCAGTCTAACTGCATATTTTATATGAAAGCTGATTAAGAATTGAATATAAAATCAAATACTTAATAAGCCGCCACTGATAAACCAGTTTTAAGCTCAGATTTTTTTGATGTTCTGGTTAATATTTTACCAGCCATTGATGGCGAACTGAGATAAACCAGAATCGTAGTTTGCCCTTGCTCATTGTTGTTCGATTGGTCAATGGATTCCATACCGACTTCTAGGAATTCTATGCCGGCATATTTATATATTTATATTTGTAAACCTGAATCTAAAAATAAGCTTGCCATAAAAAAATGCAATGGCTGACAGCTTCAAACCTTAATCGCATTGTTTATGTATCATGCATCATAATTATGGCCACTATCTTATTTCATTTTCACTTATGTAGAGTTGCCGGCAGATTCGCACGCTAAGGTATATAGAATATATTAAAAACTAATAAAATTTATATGTATCAAGAAGCGATAGCTCGTGCCATTTAATGAGCTGATTTTGGGCGTATTGTCAAGAGTTATTTACTTTACTTAACATTTTGGTGTTCGACATCGAATGCTTATACATATATCTTAACGAATTCGAGATGTTTATCTGCAAACTAGTTTTTAAATATATTTTTTTATAGCTTATTTCGAATATTGTTTTACTTGTGGTTTGTTTTAAGTTCGAGTAGGGTTATTAATGTAAAATTAAAATTAAAAAGTTAATAAAACACGGAAATTATTATAATGAATTATTTTCAAGAGGAAACTCTTCTGAAACTAAATTTAATAATAAGAATTTGTTAAGAATCGAAATTATTTGCTAAATAAATAACACTTTAAAACTCTTCGATTTAATCATTTGATTCACGTGCCATATCCATTTGTGGATTTCTACAATATGTTTAGTCGTCGCTGGGGAAAATGCTTCTCAACGATTGAATTGCAGTTTAGTCGCTGTTTAGGCAATCCCAGTATATTGTTCCTTATGTCCTGTCAGACCCGATCAAATTTGCCTTTATGACCCGACTCCCATGAGATGTAACTACGTGCGAAATACGCAAAACAATGTTAGTTCAATCGCAAGGGCAACACCCACAGAACCAAGAAACCAAATCCCAGAGTTTGCAGAAAGGTATGGGATTGCACTGAGCAAACACATAAAGTAGAGGCCCAGAGAGCTTGGCAAGAAGTCAAACATATCAAATCGTAGCCTGGCCTGGCACAAGTCCCTCGGGTGAAGCGAAGGCATCAGACCGTACGTGCCAAGTGGATGCGGCATCTTGTCTACATCAAGGCGATGGGATTGAGAGTGGCAAGTGGAGGGCCAAACGCACTCCTCACTGGTCGACAGACTACCACAGATGCGTGGGATTTAGAGTGAACCAGAATGCCTTGGGATTTTATTAATAAATTAAATAGTAATATTATCAATATCAATTAATATTAATATAATAAGATATATGTGAAAGAGGAATTTGAGTATTTTATAAATCATTCTTTCTACCTTTTACTAATTCTGATTTCAGAAGCAGCTTCCTCCGGAGCTATATAGTTTTAACACAGTTTTAATTTTTTCATGCACTCACTAAAGATAATTCTTCTTAAATCTGCAACACATGTGCTTGACCCAGACTGCCTATTAATTAATAGAGTGTTATGCAGAGCAATCAGTGCCGGGTTAAGTGGTAGTGGGCTTAAACGATTTTCAGCTGAAAAAAATGTCATCGATGCCCGCGGAAAGTAGGCAACAATATTTTACGCCTTAATTGCCTCCCCCCAACACGCCCACCTTGCGTGAGTGTGGATGTGTGTGACCGAGTGGGTGTGCGTGTGCTGGTATTTCGATGGTTTAGTGAATCTGGCACATCGTCCATTTGAATTGCTAACATGGCTCATACATATAAATGAAATTGAGAGTTTATTGCACAGTCAGTGGGATAGGCTTGGCTTTATTTGGCTGCTGTTGTTTCGCCTCTCCACCGAATTGCTTATTTATTTCATATTTATGCGTTATGACGGCTCCAGTGCCTATGTACGTCACACACTGCGTATGCGCGATATGAACAAAGACGTATTAGTGAATTTAAAATGGTAAAATGGGAGAGCAAAAAAGGCTTTTAGGCCCGCCAGTAAATTGAATGCTCCAATTGCTTTCAGTCGAGACAAGTGATAGTAAATTTGCACAAAATGAAACACACTCAAATTTATTGTGTGGCTGCCAACGTAACGGTTATCTGTGGGTGTATCTGGTGTGGTGTATGTGGGGCGCATAAAAATGATGAAGTTCATCGAAACTATTTGACAGCCTTTGACTTTTATGTCGCATAAATGATGGCCGCCCATTGATGCCAAAAGGGTCCCGAACCCAGACACAACTATATCTGTCTGTATATATGTATATATATATATATATATATATATATATATATATATATGTATGCTCAGATATACTGCAGACTATGGAAAGCTGTTACGGTCGCCGGCCATAAAAAAGCATATCGCCTGGGCGTGTGTGGCGGATTAGCATCTTGTATCTGACATTAAGGATGGGACAATATTGTCTAAAGTGGGGGATAAAGGCATTTTTATTTGACTATCTATCAACTTGGCGGAGAGGAAATCAATCTAAGAAAACACAATTAAAACTTGTTCTAAGAGTTGTTGAGATTACTTTTGTAAATAAGAAAACTTTTGTTTAATGTACTTGTTATTTTGGGAATTTATTTGTTTATTTAGGCTGAAGTAACTAGCTTTCTAGGAGAAATAAAAGATTATAAATTCATGTGCATTTCAGTTCCCTTTAACTTCTTGAAAAGCTTTTCTGGAAACCCTAGATTTTGGTTCTTAATTGCTGCATATTATGGTGAGTAAGTGCAGGACCAACCGCAGACCAACAGTCCTTTGTATATCAAAAGTTTGCCACTATTTGGCAGAGTGCCTTTCGGCATAAGCTGCTTTAATGAAAACCCTAATTGCAACAACTCAAAGTCAGAGCAATATTATGCCAGCTGATGGCGAATTAAGTCCCAACTTCCGCAAAACCCAAAATGAACATTAATTCTAAAACGAAATTCTGCACCAATTAAGCAAAGTCCCTGCGGTCTCACATATTCATGGCTGCCCCATCTTGGCAACATATGCTGCACTTTATGAATTATGAGCCATTTATTTCATGCTCTCTCGCTCAACAAATTGCATTCGCAGAAATTAAAAGCACATTCACTGGGACACTCTGTTATGGCATGCTAATTACTCATCCGCCCAAACTCGCACAGGGCTATCCACTCAGCAGTTTTTCGCTAATATCGGCAATTTCTAGTTTTGAATTTGCTGTCTAGACTTCAGAGTAGCGAATAGCGAAGTCGTGAGCCAGATAGACATCTTAATTGCCTGGGATTATGTCTGTAGTTGTTTTTTTACTGACTGTCATTAGGCAGTGAGCCCGTTGAACCCGCGCCAGTTGATAATCCTTTACTTGATGCACAATCCTTATAATATGAAATATGCGCAAATGGAAATTGTCCCTTTTTTTGAGTTTCGTAGGAAACATTAAGCGTAAGTTCCTAATAATCCTTTAAAAAATGTATTTATATCTGTAAGAAAATATTTTTAAACTCCTCAATTAAAGGATAAATAAAACAACATTAACCACTTTCGAAGAAAATAAGCTAGTTTATTACATTTAAAAATATTATGGCTAGAATTTATACTACATCAAGGACAGCTAATTGACCAAAATGTCGATTTGGAATATATATTTGTCTAAGAACAAAAAACACAAACAAGCTGGCGAGGCTTGTTGCTGCTCGTATCACAGTTGCGTGTGTGTGTGTGTATTGGTGTGGCTGGCACTGGAATGGACTCCGCTGTGGGGAGAATCCCAGCCTTTAATTCCCTGTTTAAAAGGCAGCCCGCTCGCCGGCATCGTTGCCGCTATCCCCTCGTGCTGCCGCCAGCGTCTGCGTCTGCGTCTGCGGTTTGTGGCTGCCTTTGCGTCTGGCTCGCCAATTGAATTTCGCCCTGAGACCCTTGAGAGCGCTAGGGCCCTTCAGCGTTTTCGCTTTCGCCTTGCGCACTCTGCCACTCGACTCACTGTCACCGCCCACTCCCGCCACCTCTGTGCCCGCTCCCGTTCCCCCTGCCACTCCCGGCCCCGACTGACGGGTGATGCGCGTGAGTTTAAGGCGAGACCGCGAGATGGCCAAGTCGTCCGTGAGCTCGTCAATGGAGCACATGGTGGGCTGCCGCTGCAGCTGCCCCTCCGGAAAGTGCACATCCTGCTCCATCAGCGAGTGAGCATCGCCCACCGAGGAAAGCTGCGATATCTGCGTCTGCAATGGGCGACGCGGGTTCTCGAACAGGTCCTGCCGACTGCGATTCTGGGCCTGCAGCTGAATACTGTCCAAGGACATGCGGTTTAGGCGTGCCGCTGCTCCAGCTCCACTGCCGGCGGCACTGCCCCCGTTCAGCACTGTGGTGGTGGTCGTTGTGGTGGAAGTCATTGTGGTTCGCACGCTGTCCTGAGAACGGGAATGGCAATGCAAGGATAATTAGAAAGGGTAAAAGAGGAGGAGGTGCATTACAAAGAGATAAATGTCTACAACTTTGCTAACGAAGAGTGCCAGGCAATTAAACTTAATTTAAAATTTATAAAATTATACATATAGTGGAACAAAAATTAATTAAATTCAAATTAATGCTTTAGTCTATATAAAGTTAGCAGAAGAGTTCCGTTTTCTTTAATGTGATTTGTAGTTGAAGGTAAACAACATTTTCCCAAGGACCAGACAGGTGTTATAAATCGATTTAATAAATATAGCAATTCCCTAGAAATCACTTAGCTTTCTATATATATACACTTTCTTAATACTCACCGTTGTGTGCAGTCGCAGTGAGCCCGTCTGATTGCGCCTGAGAGCACTGTAAGTGTGGGGAAGTCCTCGACCTTGGTTCTTGCCTCCCAATCCGAATTGTCGCGCCAGAGTGACCTGCAGAAAATTACAGTTAGTTGACGAGGTGGAAGTTATGGCAGGAAAAGTAAGTTGGCCAAATGTCACTCAAGGAAATCCTCTTTCCTTTTTTTGCAACATTCCTTAAATGAACAAGAATATTTTTTATCATTTCAATTAATAAACCCACCTTGAAAGCTTCACGAAACTTGTGGCTCATGATGTTGTAGAGTAAGGGATTAATGCACGTGGAGAGGAAGTAAAGAACACCGGAGGTATAGTCCAGGATGCTGAAGACGTCGTTGAACCACTGAGACTCAATGCCCGACGAGGAGCCATAGACCGCCATCAGGCGCTGGGCGTGAAAGGGAGCCCAGCAAATGAAGAAGGCAACCGCCACCGCCACTGCAGAAAGAGGAAACGGATACGGATGCAGCCCGTAAGTTAACCGAGAGATGTCAACGCCATCACCTGCTTACCCAGCATCCGGATGACGCGCGTCTGGGCGCTGATGCCGCGGTTCACATCATAGCAGCGTCGGGGCAGGGCCTGGAGGAGTCTGCTTCTTTTCAGCTTCACCCCGATGAGCACATAGAGCACACAGATGGCGGTCATGGGGCCGCCGAAGAAGAGGAAGCCCGATACGGCAAACACATGTGCGAAGAAGTCGTTTTTCATCTGGCGGAGACAAGTCACGGAGTACATGAGCAGGGTAGGTAAGTGGTTCTGGCTTATAGCCTCAGCCAAAAAGGTACGGCTGTAAATTTGATTACCCCAAATTAAGGAGAACTTGAGGATCCCAGGAACTTGAGAAAATAAACGACGCTAAAGCTGAGGTAATAAATTGGAAACGTAGGTATTTAACTACTCAAAAGGGAAAGCTCGATCTTAAAATGTTTATTAAATAACTAAAGACTCATCGCAAACGCCATGCTTTATTGCCCCTTAACAGACACCTGCTCCATAACCCAATTAAGCCCAATACCCGATAATTGGGAACATCGATTAAAGGCCCATCCCATCAATCATACCGTGCAAGAGGATCCCGATCCAAGGCCCGTGTTCTGCACCACCACCGAGAACTGAATGGCCTGGGGAAGGGCCAGCAGCAGGGCGGCTATCCAGATGGCAAATATGAACTTAACGGCCCGTGACAACTTGGACATCGTGTGCTGCCTGTATCAAAAGCAAAACCAATTAGGCAAGGTCGTCGCAGGAAATTGAAATGGGTTGTGCAGGATAACATGGACAGTCGCTCACCTGAACGGATGACAAATGGCAATATATCGCTCGACGGTGAAAGCGGTAATTGTGAGGACCGTCGCATTGGCCGCAGTCTCCGACAGGACGCTCTCCAATATGCAGATGCCATCACTGAAGGGATAATTGTGTGGGTGCCAGAGATTGTACAGGTCCTGGGGCATGCCTTGGAAATGAAGGGAAAAAAAGAGATTAAAGATAATATTTAGAAATTAAATAATCGCATTGCAGTGTTATTTATATTTCCCCCCACTCACCTGAGCACAGCAGTATCATGTCGGATATGGCCAGATTGAATAGGTAAAAGTTGGTAGCCGTGTGCATGAAATTGTTCCGGGAGATGACAATGCAGGTGATGAGATTACCCAGAACGCCGGCAACAAAGATGAGGGCGTACCCCACGCTGAGGGCAGCCAGCAGAGAAAGCGGCGTCATTGGAGTGGCGGTGGGTAGCAGCTCCTCTGGCTCTAGGTTCTGCAGCAGGCTACTGAGGTTCTCCGCCGAGATGTTAAGCACTTGGGTCAGATTCAGAAGGAATTTCTCATTGTGAAACAGTGGCAGATCGGTCGCCAGGAGACCGGAGCTGTTGCTAGGCAACATTTTAACTGCCATGGATGTGTGTTTTTGTATTTGTGTGTGTGTGTGTCCTAGGTGTCCTTGGGCAAGCACTATTAAATTCCAATTTGGCCTTGAATTTTCGATTCTTGCTTATGTCTTTTCAATTTTGCTCGCTTCGCAAATAATGTTTTCATAATGCCCCCGAGGGGAGGGGCTCATCAATTCCGACTTAGGCCAATGCCACTCCACTCACGACCTGTTGTCATGAGTTTGGGATTAACTTGTGTGTCAGGAGGTGTGCATTTGGGGTGGACCTCGGTTTGGGTTGTGCATAAAAAAGCCTCATCAGGTGAGTTTTATATTACGCAAGTAAATGATTTATTTCCTCATATTTCTGTATTTATTTTTTGCAGGAAAATACTTTTAAAATTATAATATAATATTTACATTTATAATATTTATTACTCATACGCAACGTGGGCTTTTGCCGTTAATACTTTCAAACTTCTCTTACTCTTATATATTTATAAATTAAATTTTCCTTTTTTGTTAGGTAAAAACACTAAACATTTTCTTGAACAAAAAAAATACAATGAATATACAAAACAAAGTCGTTGCAGCTTTGTATAATATTTCGAAATGGTCTGTTTAATTAGAACATTATTCTTGAAGAAACTTGACTTTTGAATAAAATTTGCTTAATAAAGTTGCAATGAAATCTTTAGGTATTCCAGTTCAGGAACCGCAAAGTCCATAAAGTTTATTTTCTAAATGTCACTGCATTGACTTTACCTTGCGTTTGCTGTTTTTTTTTTAATTTACTAAAATTCAAAAACATCTTTAAGTGCAATCTAAAAAAATTATATAAGGTCAAGAACTGAGCCATATAAACTTGAGAAATTTTATTCTTAAGAGTATTATCATACTTTTGGAATTAATATCACAGCTTGAAGGATATATAATTTATTTAAACCATAGAAAGGTCTTGCACTAGTTTTTTTAGACAGAATTTTCGAGAATTCTAGTTTTATAAATTCTATAGAATTGTTAGTATCTTGTAAACTCTATAATTTTCCGGTATATAGCTAAGGTCCACCCCAGTGTGCCGGTCTAAGAGTGTGTTTATGTCCTTTATGTTTACCTGGCATCCTGAGAAGCTGACAGACGGCAGTCAGGCGTGTCCTAGGCAAAACTCCAGGCTCAGGGCAAGTGGATGCTGAGGCTGAAAATTAATTTGAATTGCTAAGTGGCATTTAGTCAAAATATTTGTGTACACGAGATGAATTTAAGGATGTTGCTGCCGGCCCTCCCAAAATGCCGCCGAAAGCCAGCTGTGGGGCAAATAAATTAAACGCGCCCCAAAAACAAGGTCAGTTCCAAGTCCTACTCCGCCTCCTCCAGAAGATTGAGGGCTGGGCAGGTACGGCCCTAATGGACACCGGGTGACTTAATAACATTAACATAGTTTATGCCATTCATGATGAGCGTTTTCAACTGCTGTTATTGTGCTATTGTGGCTAAAGTTCCCTTTGTGGTTGTTGCTGCTGCTGCTGACCGCCGTTGACCGTTTTTGGCCGTTTTCATTATCATTATCATAAAAAAGTTTCTACAATATATGCACGGCCAAAGAATGCTGTCGAATTTGGTTTTATTATATTGTATATTCAATCAAACTGGTTTTCATTTTTTCATTTTTCAGATTCTGTTTTCGTTTCGGTGTCCGATGTGCGATGTACGCTGTCTGGGTGTCTGATGATCGACCGTGTAGCAGCATCCCACCGAAATTATGCACCGCCCATGCCCATAAAGTGTGAGTTTGTATTTTGTTTATTATTATTTCAGATATTTTTGTATATATATTTTTATCTTCTGCTTGACTTTGCTATGAATATGACTTTAAATATTATGGTTTTTGCACTGCTTTGGCCTGATGGTCTGTCATTAGTGTCTCTTTTGGGGTCAATGGTTCTCGCTGGCAAATCGCAATCATTCGATCTTAATGCCTCATTTTTATTTATTCACAACTTGTTCACAACTGTTTCGGCGGCGCTCCTGTTTCGGGGTTTTTCAATTAATTATATTTTCGCTTGCTTGTGCATTTAAAACACGTTTAATTTAAATTTCTCAAACGATGCCTGCCACATTTTTGCGAATGCATTTATTTTTTATTGCTTTGAACTGTTTTGATTTTGTCACTTTTGTTGTTTTTTGTTTTTGTTTTTCGGCGGGCATTGCACCCCTTTCTTTCTTTCACTCACACTTTCCCCCTGGTGTTTATTGCATTATGGCTAATCAATTTTTACCATGTGCTAAACGTTGATTAATGACACCGAAACGTTGAAGTTTTTACTCAATTCACACGCGAAATTAATGACGTTAACTATTTGCGTATGGCACTGATTAATTCGAATATATTGAGGATATTTCTGGGAATCGAACACAGAAATATGACTGCGAAGAACGCGTAATTTTATGTGTTTTTAGCTCGTTTTTCGGCGACTCGAGAGCTACGGCAGCGGCTACAGAATTTGGCCGCAGCATCCGACTGACTGATTGAGTTTTTATTTTTTGGCCAAAAAGTCTTGGCAACAAAACGCTGCTAACAGCGACGCAACAGAAGCGCCTGCGTCGCAGTCGACGCACAACTACCGGTTGCTTTGCGGCTCTCTGCGACGGCGCCTTTTGATTTTCAGGGTTTTCCGACGCCTCAAAGGGCTGGCTGGCTTTCCCTGTCGACGGTGGCGGCGGTGGAAAGGGGTAATAAAAATGCAAATAATATTGGAGCACCATGCACTTTATCTTATTTAGTGGCATATTAATTTGGGCCAGGGCGGCAAATTGTTTGATTATTATGTTAACACAGCGAAAGGACAATGCCGAAGGACGACCTTCGCGCCCACTTAATCCGCTAAGACCACAGCCGCAATCAATTCAAGCCAAGGACGTCGAAGTGGGAAAAAGTGGAAAGGTAAGTGGACTCTTAGTGGCTCTCAAATGAGACGTTTGTCCTTTTTCGAGAATAAAATGGCACGATAAAATGGGGTTTTAATAAAAATTCTTTTTGGTTTATACCACAAATATTTTTTATTAGTTTCAGTGGCAAAGCGGTGACCTCAATGTATTATTTTCAGCTGCAGTTTCAAGAGAGAATAAAACTAAAACAGCCTTGCAGCGTGGTCTACTCGAAATCAAATAAAAAAGTCATTATTTATAGAAAAAAAAGCTTGCTAAGGTTATTAACATATATTCATAAATTAAAACCAAATGAAAACTATATTTATCTACAAAATAAACATTAAATAAATTAAAACCCCATTTGAATTACCAACTTTTCTGACTTTCAACCAAATAATTGATTTTCCTTGTTGTTGATTTTAAATGTTTAAAAAACAGTCTTTATTTATTTGCATTTGTTTTAAGCCAAATCCTTAACTACCATCAACTCTGTAAATATGGCAAAATTAATTCATTTTACATGTCCAATTTATATGCCTTATTTGCACACTTTTCAGGCAGTTTTTTTCAATCCTTTTCATGCCCTAGAGTGCTGCACCGAGCATAGTTAAATTGTTCAAAATTAATTTTGTACGAAACACTTTGCCCGCCGCTGAGCTTTAGCCATCAAACCGGGAAATTGGACATGATGCCGTAGTTTTATGATCAGTCAAAGGGAGATTTTATTAGTCCCCCGGGGGCCTTACTTTTATGGCCATGTGCGGGCAAATCTATCAGAGCTTTGCGGCTCATAAAATGTTGGTTTTACCGCCCAGGGGGAAAGTGCTAGTGCTAGTGCGATATTAAGAGCAAACAAATGTGCGAGTATCTATTTTTATGCGTTGCTCACAAACAAATCAAGCACACTGCATGCATTCAATTTCTCAATTTTTATGCAAATAATACGAAACAATTTTTTGGCACTTAATCAAAACAAAGTCCTAAACAAACAAACGAATTTTGGGGGGGAATGGAAAACAAGGTCCTTTGTCAGCAGCGGCTCCTTCTCGATTTCCCATCTCTTTAATCTCTACGGAGTGCGAGGACAAGTATCTCATGGATTCGAAGGCAGGGAAAATACGCAGCACGTGCTGCAAAGGCATTCGCAGTCAAAACTTTGGCTGCCAATTGTTGACGAAAGCCGGCAAAAGACCAAAGCAAGAGGGAAGTGGAAATGGAGAGGGAAATGGAGATGGAGATGGAGATGAATAGCGAGGGAAAGTGGATGAAATTCGGGCCCAGAATTTCGTTTGCTTTGCTCTTTATGAACATTGGGCATGACATCAGATTCAGGGGGGGCATCTTTTGAGTTGAGTTGAGTCGAGCTCTTGTTTGGCATTTTGAAGTTTTTTTCTTTTTCCAGGACTCTGTCATCAGGCGACGGCGGCATCTTCGTCAGCAGTTTGCCTGAATTTTGTGCAAGTTTCCAATTCATTTACTTTTATTGCACGCGGTGAGGGGCAAAAGCCGAAAGTCATTTGCAGTTCGACCAACCCGTTTGCCGCTCGCCGCTTTCCCTAACTTCCACCTAAGTACACCAAATATGATATTTGAGTCAAGGGTGCTTATAGAAATATGAGATGAAAACTGCCTGCCAGAACAAGATACATAGTTACGGGTTTTTCTTGAAAAGGTTAAAACCATGTATTAAAATTAATGAAATAAAAATATTTGAAAAGGGGTTTACACTGCCTTTAGTTGAAACTTTAGAAATAAATGTATTTCTTTAAAGAAATCCAAACACAACAAAAAAAATCTCAGCAGCGCAATAATGTTTTTATAGCATTATTCTTTTTATGATTATTTACATATATAAAAATCAATCAAAGGGAAATGGTTAATAATTCAAACTTTTATACTTGCAGGAACATTACTTCTTCTGTGTTCTTTAGACCTTAACCGTATTAATCTTATTTTTATATTCCACAATGGAATCCATATAATTTATGATCTGTTTTAAATACTATAAAGTATAGCCTTGCCCTTAGTCAAATCTAAAAAAAATCTATAAAATCCACAGAAGTCCTAAAAAAATCCCTATACTTAGTCAGAGTATTTCGATTTCACTGCAAAACTTTATCCATAGTTACTTAGTGACCTTAATTTATTGAACTCTCGCACGCGCTCAACAAGTCGTTGACAAAATTTCAGAGCTCGGGGCTAATTGTGACCTTCGATTGGCAGCGAAGCCATAGTTCCACATGCACTGCAGAGCCTTTCAAATAATTGAATTCCCGAAAAGAATAAAAAACAGAAAGAGGTGTGCGTGCTTGCCGGGCTTCATTTGGTTAAAAGCCCGGCAATTGCCCTCAACGGCATGCCATCGTCGGCCAAGATGCCCAATTTCGAACATTGAAATGTAGCGCACTTCCCATAAACTCCGGCCAACGGGTTGTATGAGTAATGCGACTTCAAATCGAGTTGAGCCAAGTGCGTGGGCTCCATGCGAATCGAGTGTCGAGTATAGTATGTAAAGTGATACTTTCGTCCCTGTTTCAGTCCCAGTTCAATGCTCGGCGCTCTGATGGCAGCCAGAGGCCAAGGACTCTCGATTAGTTTAATTGCATTTAATTAGCCGCATCTCGAATAACATGACGCATTCAAAAGTGGCTTAAGCCCCTCAATTGCAGAGCCCTCATTTCGTCGGCATCGTTCATCAGGGCGGCAAACTAATCACGAGCTCTAGTTGCGGCCAGGACATTATCATTGTCGTTCCCCCCCCTGATTGCAGTCGTAAATCAGACACAGATCCTGAGAACTACGACCAACTGCTGTGCCCTCGAGTCTGCGGTCGACCCTTTTCGATTAGGCACCCCGGGCATCTCTTTTGTCTCTCGGTCGGTGGTCCACATGTGTGTCAGAAGGCATTATGCTAATCAGCATCATCTACTGGCCAATTGAATTGTTCCGAATCACACACACACAATCACAGCAGTTACTGCGTGGCTGGGCCACGTTGCGTATACGCAACGGACAAAGGTCAGTAGGTGAAGCACTAATATTGATTGGCCTGGCGCTTTCATTATTTACTCTCGTCGGCGAGTTGAGTCCATGAATAATCCAGGGAATCGACTTACAGATTGCGGACAATGATTATTTTGGGCCGCATTAATTTAACGCGCATTTAATCGCATTTACGCCAGGATCAAAGTGTGCGGAAGTCAGAAATGTGTTATTTGATGTGGTTGGTATGTGCACTGAGAAGAATGAGGGAATATATAATTGGTAGGGAATATATAATAAGTAAATTTATACCTTGATTATATATTTATAAATTAATTAAGAGTTAAGTGTATCCAAGAAAATTGACAAAATATATGTTTCAACAAGAAAAAAACAATAAATTCTCAGAATAAGATTTTATAATGAATATTTAGAATATTTAAGCTGATAATAAATGTTTGTAGCTTAACTTTTACTTACTAAAATAATAAATAATAATGGGAATAAAATAGAAATATAAAATACAAATATTAAATACAACATACAATAAAGAGAGCACAGATGTTACTTGTATAAAAATATATAACATGTGGTACCTGAAAAGCATTTTAATTAAAATGTTATAATTTAGTAGAAATATTTATACATACTTTTGATAAATTATAACACCTTTTTTTTAGGTATTAATCACTCCTGTTTAATAAATGAAATGGAAAGATAATCCCGCTCAGATTGTAACAAAAATCATGAAATAATCCTCCATAGCCATTTGTAATATTTTCTAATGTCCATCTGAGAGAATTCAAAAAAAAGAAAAACACAACTCGAGCGGCTTAATTCGCTCGGCGGCTACTCGTGTAAGCGGAATTTGTGGGAAATTCCTTCGCTACCCGCTGGCGTTTCCTTAATAGCCTAAGGCTCTTAAGCGAGCCCCAAAACTCCCCCGGATTGTGGTCATGCCTCAGCAACTGTGCATATTTACCGCGACCAGACAACCGTGCCAAATTGGACTCAAAACTGGGCCACTCTTCTCCACTCCACTCTTAAAGTCAGGCACAACCGACAGGCCGCTTCAATTGAATGCCAGCCCCGAGGCTGGATAATGAAAACAAATCCACAAATCTGCGGACGAGGACCGACATTAATATGCGGTTTTGTTGGGAGCTTCAAGGAGGAAGGGTGTCATGAGCAGGTCCAGGCAATGGCTCATGTCCTGCAAAACAAACACATTTATTCGCCGACTTTACGATGTCAAGACAGCTTTGATTTCTCATTCCCAAGATCTTGGAAAAACGCGTGTTCAGTTCACTTAAGAGTCTACAATAAATATTAAAAGTAAGTGCTAGTGCTTTAGGCTATTTGCAATTTCAATTAGCTGCCGTTCAATTGGATCGACTGCCATTTACGGCCACGCTCTATAACCAGCTGCCTGCGACATTACTCATCCGCCGAGTAAGTCATAACTTACGGAGACTCTAGGTTTCCACAGTCAAGGTGAAGTGCATGAATTTATGAATGAAATTAAGCCCAAATGTTTGCCTTACACATACACTCTGACACAGAGGAGGATATAGGGAGTGAGACGGGCCAACAGGGAGAGCGAAAAGGCCAAGTGCTGCTGCTTGCTAACATTCAGTTAACAGGAGCCATCCAACGTCTGCCTCGATGGCCGCAAGGCAACACAGTCTGTCACCGACTTCGCTCCACTACGGACGCGTACGAACCTAAAAAAATCCGTGGCCAAAAGGATTTCAAATATAAAGTCCGTTAAAGTGTTGAAAAATATAATCAAAATTATTTAAACAGAATTTTAAATTAACCTTTTAGTAAAACATAGCACTTAACTAGAGCTTAAAACCAATATAAATGAATCTGAACTCCATAATTTAATTACATTTAAATAAAAACCATCCTAGATGGTATATTTAAGCTGTGTTTAACAAGTTAAAACCCTTTAAAATTAATATACCTAAAATTAAAAAAAAAGCAAAATTTAATTTAAATCTAAAAAATAAAATCTCTATAGTCCCCAGAGAGTTGCAACTGATTAAATATGTCCAATGGAATGTTCAATAAAGTGCAAAACTAATTTTCCGTTCAGTGATTCCGTTTTAACAAAAGCAAACGGGTTAAAAAAAAACCCGCACGGAAGTCCTTACACGTCCAGTGACAATAAAAGAAAGTGAAAAGGTGAAAAGGAGTTACACACCTTGTGTGACACTCAGACACGAATAAGGATACGAGACACAATAAAGCGAACAAAAGTAAATAAAAAAAAATAGCAGCGTGGCTTTTGTTATTTAATCTAGCCTTGGTAAGAATCAACATTCAAGTCGAATATGAGAGCTGAAAATTTACTCAGGACCTAATTTTTTGTCGTTTCCCAGAATATCAAGACTGTCGCATTTTCTAAATTGCTTACTTGTTGGGCAACCGCAAATTTTAATTAAAAAATGTGAAAGCTCACCAGGCCACCTGCAACTAGATTGCGGTTGGAACTTTTTCAACTTTTCCAAATGAAAATGGAATTGAATACGCAACCCTAATATGTATGGTTTTCATGACAGATTGGTTTGTATAATTGCGATCTGCAACTCCAGGCACTCCAGCCTCTGGACACAACTCCTCCTGTATTATGCCCAATCATTTCTAAATCAACTTTCACACCTGAGCGGGCAATTCAATTATTTTTCCAATTAGTTGGCGTCAATACAGTGTCATCCCAGGGAATAGGACTTCTCCCAAAGGAATTGTAGGTCTTACAAATGCGTAGCATACTTTTCAGGGCCTCAATTTTTTTAAATGCTTCTTGGAGAAACTTGGTCTCGTGGCAGGAAGAACGCTTAACGAACAGGAAACATAATTAATTAGACGCATCAACCAAAAATCTGGCTAAAAGCCAATAATCCAACTTGGCATTAACAGCGACACACACTGCTCCCCTTCCTTGGCCTTTGACTTCTAACCCAAGAAATTTGGCTTTTGGCAGCAGACAAAACGTGTCGGCTGCATAATGAGTGAAATATTAGCCCAGGCTACACATTTCCCAGGCATCTTTAAAGTCCCGCATGTTCCGGGTTCCCTAATGGTGCGGCCTTCTAATGGCCCTCAAGTTTGGCTGGGTAAAAGTTTTCCCTTTTTGCCAGGCCCGAAAAAGTTTCCCACACACATGCAATCAGGTTTGAGTTCACTCATCATCCTGGCTAAGTCGAGGCAAATAGAAAAACTTTCACATCCGCAACTATATTTGTATTGATTGCTAGCAATCTGTATTGCGAAAGCTTGAGATGTTTACTATTAATAGAGCCAAGTGACAAGTGGAGCACAGAGAGAAAAATATTTGTAATAATTAAAATGAGGGAGGATCCTGTAATATCCTGTAATAATCACTCAGATGTTTATTTGAAGGCTTTGAATTAGGAAGATCACAGAGTTTCTTACCAAAAATATATTTATTTCCGTCCTAAAGAGCTATAACTTTTATATTATTTGATATTAAGCTGTTCTTTAAACTAAACTCTATTTAACTAAAACATTTTTAGCCTAAATATCACAATAAATGTCCACTTTCAGGTAGACTTTTTTATTGTTCTTTTTATATGTAATAAATAGATATTTACTCTTAGCAAGTCGCCAGATGCTTGCCACTAAAAGAGCCAAGAGGCATGCGACAAGTGGATGTAGTCAAGTGCTTTATTGTCTCTTTTTTCGGGAATAGAACGCAGTTTCCTAGTCGAAACCAGCCTGGCCACCTGATGCCGTCCCTTGGCAATGTTTATATCAGGCCGGGGCGGACAGGGATTCAATTTAAATTCATCCCCTTAGTCTAATGACTTTCAATGTTGTTTGCTTCACAGGCGAGTGCGCAATTTTTGGGCTTGTCGTCGACTGCTTATCGGCCATGTGGCACCGCAGCCGCGAAGGATACGCCAGACAGTATTAATAACGCATTGATAGGAGAGGAGGAGAGTGGGCCTGTAGGCCACCGATTCCCTTCTGGGTGGGGCCCGGGAAGGGACTCCGCAATTAATCGGCAGCAGCTAGTATGTTGCAGGGCGTCGCCATTGCCATCGCCAACGACAGCAACGATGATGGCCTCAATCAATCATTCATGGCCCATGTGTCGCCCAGTCTCAATCAGGGAATCGCCGCCACCGAATCCCTGCCGAATCCCGCCGAGAGCGAGAGCCCCGAGCTGCTGCTGCTGAAGAATGACAAATTCCTAACACATGTCGCCCATCTGCTGAACATAACGACCGAGAATCTCTCAAATCTGCTGGGCTCGGCAAATGGCACGAATGCCAGCACAATGGCCGCGGATTCCCCCGGTGACGAGTCCCTGACCCTTCGAACAGCCTTTACCGTCTGCTATGCCCTCATCTTTGTGGCCGGTGTGCTGGGGAATCTGATAACCTGCATTGTGATTTCGCGAAATAACTTTATGCACACGGCCACCAACTTCTATTTGTTCAATCTGGCTGTATCGGATCTGATACTCTTAGTCTCAGGTGAGTTTCGAATCAGTGTGGCAACGGGACGTATGCGTAATCTGACATATCTTGCGCAGGCATTCCGCAAGAACTGTACAATCTATGGTATCCGGACATGTATCCCTTTACGGATGCTATGTGCATAATGGGCAGTGTCCTGTCAGAAATGGCCGCCAATGCAACAGTGCTTACAATTACAGCCTTCACTGTGGAGCGTTACATAGCCATCTGTCATCCCTTCCGGTGAGTTTATAATAGAAATTAGTTTGAAATTAAAATCCTGTATATATTTTCTTTATAAATTACCAAAGCAAATTATCATAATTTAGGGCAAACCATAAATAGATAAATAAAACCTGATATGATTCAACCTAGATAAAACACAAATGATAGGCCCAATAATTATTCATAATTAAACAATGTCAGCTTGTGGAATGATAACCAGAATCAGACTTGACAACAAAAGTATTTGTTATTTTTAGATAACGAAAAGGCAAACCAAAATGCCTGTTATTTATTGACACTAATTAATAGTCGAGTAAATTCATTATGAACTGTGAAATTAACTTGCCAAGTTTTGGCAATAAATTCGTAGTTAAGGGTTCTTTTTCATGACATTTTAGTAATGATTTCACTCTTTAATGACCTATTCGTAGACCTCCTCCGGCATTGTTTACATTTTTCCATTTGTTCGTTTTGTGGTCTAAAAATAAAAATTCTTCCCTAAGCAAATATGTCGGAATATCGTTCAAGATTCTCGTGTATTGCGTTCCAGTCATCATCGTATTATATTTCCTTTTGCCGCTTAGACTCTTGACAAACAAAATGTCATTTGTATGTAAAAACAACATTGTGTTCTCCGTTTTTTAAGTACCATTTGCTTTTCCTACTTTATAAATATTCCACATATAATACAATTTACAGAATAAATGAATATAATCACTTGGAGAATGTCCTTAGGAATAACCAGACAAAAAAGGGTGGGTTGCCTTAAATAAGGCATTCCTAACCTAATTGTGAAGTTAAGGCACAAAGTTGTACTTTCCACGAATTTTGCGTTTAAATATAAATGTTGAAATATCTTTTAAGTTTCTAGGATGTTTATTTAAGGCTTCTTTGATGGAGCCCAAAAGTTTGGCATATAAATAAAATTAGTCTGGAACTTAAGCCATTTGAATGTGACTCTTTTAGATCCTTGGAAATTAAACTACACAAAAAAGAAGGGAAATCAGGAAATGTGGAAATATTTTAAACATATTTCTGTGAGAAAAGTTTTTGTCTTTCTCTTCTTTTTAAATGTTAAACTTTTTATCAGTAATTGAACACAAAGTAACAAACTTATGACATTCATCAAAATGTGTAAAAATATTAACAGCTAAGAAATAAATATTTATAATTTATATTTTAGAGAAATCCATTAAAAATCTATATTATTTTGTTATTTTAATAATTCATTTTTCACATATTTATTAATATTAATATTTATATTCACATTTTTAAACCTAAAGCTATTCCTGTTTCTATTTCAGTTTCCTTTTCAAAAAATTTTTATTTAAGATAAAAGCTATTTCTGAAAAATTATGCAATATTTTTGTTAGGTTTATATACCAAATATATCTTAAAATGTTCTTTGTTTTTTGTGTTTATTTTTACCTTCAATATTAAATATTTATGTTGAAAGTTGTTTGTTGAAATGGCTGATGCAATGGTCTTACTTGTAGGCGTTTTTTAACCACCTTCGCGTTTCTTTTTAGCCTTGTCCCATCTACCCACATTAAAGCGGAAGCATTTACATAAAATCCCCCTTAATATTTAACATATAATATAGCGTAATCTTTCTGTCATTTATAGGCAGCACACCATGTCAAAATTGTCGCGGGCCATTAAATTTATATTTGCCATTTGGCTAGCGGCCTTCCTGCTGGCGCTGCCCCAGGCCGTGCAATTTTCGGTGGTCTATCAAAACGGCGGATACTCCTGCACGGTGGGTGGACCAATGGGAAACGACTAGAGGGAAACTCGTCATTTTATATCCCTCTATATATTGTCCCTTATCGCCCGCAGATGGAGAACGACTTTTATGCCCACGTGTTCGCCGTCTCTGGATTCATATTCTTTGGCGGGCCGATGACGGCAATTTGCGTGCTCTACGTCCTGATCGGCGTGAAGCTGAAGAGGAGCCGCCTCCTGCAATCCCTGCCTCGGAGGACATACGATGCCAACCGGGGGCTCAATGCCCAAGGCCGCGTCATCAGAATGTTGGGTAGGTGAGTTGCGTTGTGTTGGCGGTTTGATTGATTAAAGACAGCAAGCCAAGACCCCGCTCCCCTCGCCTGACAAAACTTTTCCGCCGAAAGTCTTAAATTGAAAATTACTGTCAGCGTATTTGCGTTGGCGACATCAAAAAACACGAGATTCGTCATTGCCACAACCCCGTCCGCCCTCCGCTAGTAATTTCACTCGTAATTTTCATTTTCACTTGCGTCATGTATGTTGGTTTTCCTGTTTTTTTTTTTTGGGATCCCCTCCACCTTGTCGTTAATTTTTGTCGCAAGCATCAAATCCGAGTGAGCGGAGAGCTCTTAAATGGCCACCCGGCGAATGCGGCGAAGGTGAAGCCACCTGACACCTCAAAGTAATCAAGAACACCAAGGGCTGGCAAGTGCCGTGAGGCAAGGGTGGAGTGCGGCTGGCACTCCAATAATTGGCAAAACGATGCGTAGGAAGTTTCTATTAAATGCACTGGGAGAAAAGTTGTTCTATTTTATGGTTAGGTGGAGTCAGTAAACGTTGAACTGTTCTTTATATTTTTATTGAATGCAGATTTTGATTAAGTAAAGTTTTTAAAAATATTTTAAATATATTTTTTTAACTTCAGGATCATAAAATTGGAAAAACGACAACAAAATTTAAAATTTTCAATTTAATACTTTTCAACTCCAAAAAATTCAAATTTCGGGTTCTGAAAGTTTAGCTATATTTCTTGTTATAATATAAATCTTATTAACGTCATTTATTCTTCTAGAAAGTTATAAAATTATATATATCCAGTTTCCTATAATGCTTGATACATAAACTTAAATTAAAACTCATAATTAAATATTTATTTGGTACTAGTACTTGTCAAAAAATGGGTAAAGTTAAATAACGAACTTTAAACCTTATTGTAAAAGGACGAAAGCGCCATCTGGCGGTCACAACAGCTCACCACAGCTTGTGGGCGACAGGACAGAGAGGGAAAGAACGTAGAACAATCAAATGCATCGCGCTCTTTCCTTTTCTTCCCCTCGCCCACAAGCTTTAGTTCAAACTGCGGCCGCTTCATGGCGTTTTCACTTGCACGACCCTTTTAAACTATGTATTAAATTATATTTTAAGACGGGAAGGAATCATTTTCGACTCCATAAGCCCTACATATTCTTGATCAGCATAAACAGGAGCATCGATCTCGCCATGTTGTGATATTTTAAATGGCAAATTGCCAAAATGAAAAGCCATATTTTGGCCAAAAATATACCAATTTCAAATCGTAGAGCATTGTTGTATTTGCTTGCATTCTTTAGCCATGGTCTGGACAAAACAATATATAATATATATAAATTAATATGTATATTACATTTTGCTAATTGTTTTGACCACCCCATTTTAATAGTTTATCAATAAAATTCGCCAACTTATGTATATTTGGAATAATAAATCCTTCAGTTATACATTTTTATTACCTAGTACAGTATAGAAAAATAAAACTAAATTGCATTTTAAATTTTAGTTCTGAAAGCAGTTCTGTGTTAGACTTAAAGAAGAACCTTTTGGCAGTGTAAAATATAAAACATGAGAAAATTCAAAGAAATATTTTTCATTACAGGTTAGTTTACAACCTGCGGCTGGCATTCTGGGAAAAACCACAGCCTTAAGCTATAGTGGGCCACTTATTCTTCTGAACAAAATTGAAAACGATGGCATAGGTCCAATTTGGATTCTAGTTAAAGCCATTTATCAGAATTTAAAATGAATCAGAAAGATAGAATGTGAAAGCAGTAAACAAATGTGGAATTCTGCTTATTCCAGACATTAAACTTGTTTTGAAAACAAATTAATTGGCTCTGATATAGGAATTTCTTAAGGTTAAGCTTAAAAGTTGCCTGAAACTAGCAAAAAAGTACATACCAGCATACTTAATGCGTCCCTTATCCTTGCCCCTATTTGCAGTAGCTGTAGCCGTCGCCTTCTTCCTTTGCTGGGCTCCCTTCCATGCCCAGCGCCTGATGGCTGTGTACGGCCTTTCGCTGATTAATATAGGCATCAGTCGGGACGCCTTTAACGATTACTTCCGGATACTGGATTACACCTCCGGTGTGCTCTACTTCCTCTCCACCTGCATCAACCCGCTGCTGTATAACATCATGAGCCACAAGTTCCGAGAGGCCTTCAAGGTAAGCCTGGTTTATATATGAAATAGAAAAATTAAGTCATAGAAATACCATAAATATTTAGTTTTCCTATAATCCCTTAACCTTTCGTAACCTATTCCCCCGCAGATCACCCTTACTAGGCAGTTTGGTCTGGCCAGGAACCACCACCACCAGCAGAGTCAGCACCATCAGCACAACTACAGTGCCCTGCTCCGGCAGAATGGTTCGATGCGCCTCCAGCCGGCCAGCTGCAGTGTAAACAACAATGCCCTTGAGCCCTATGGATCCTATCGAGTGGTGCAGTTCCGCTGCCGAGATGCCAGCCACCAGTTGTCCTTGCAGGATAGCATCCGCACCACTACCACAACGACGACGATCAACAGCACCGGCCTGGGAGCCGGCAATGGTGTGAGTGGTGGAAGACGACTTCGGAAACAGGAGTACTTCAGCCCGGGTCCAGGAACGGCAGTGCCACATCGCATGCTGCAGGCTCAGGTCTCGCAGCTATCCTCGGTGGGCGATGCCAACTCCTTGCTGGAAGCTGAGGTGATGGACAGACACTATGCTTCCGGCAGAGCCAAACGGGCTCTGCTGGCCACCAAGAGTGGGGCCCTTCTGGTGACGCCTTCGCCGCAAATTGCTGACCCTTCAGAGCTCGCTCCTCCAGCCACTCGTCTGAAGCTATCAAGGGTCATAAGTCGACGAGACGAGGTTACAGGAACAACGATGCCGGCTCCTTTTTGTGGCAGTAACAGTCTCCCGGATCCGGAGACCAATCAGTCTGGCTCCGTGGCGGGTCGCAGCTCCCGCAAGTTCCCCTGGCGCAAGAGGAGGCAGAAAACCGAGGACTCTGCCGGCGAGGGAATGGCCTATGGCTCGCCCAAATCCCAATGATGGGCTTCGCTTAGTTAGACGTTGTTTAGTTAGCGCCAATAAAGCCGATCTTTTGATCTGTAAAAAAGCCTCGAGAATGCCGTGCGATTTGCATGCAAATTTGGCCATAAAAAAATAGCCAGGTCCAGACGATTTATGCGGAGCATAAAGCCGGGCTAATGAGGCAACAAAGTGTCCTCGTCTTCGTTCTCGTCCTGACGAAATGCCACGCCCCACAATTTGCGATGGCAACCGCATCGCCGCCATAAATTAAGTGTTAAGTGTTGAGCTACCAGTAAATAATGTGAATAAATAAAGAATGTTGCCGGCATTACAGCAAAATCCTTTCAGCTTTTTTATTTGCGCACAATGCATGCCAGGAACATTCACCTTCATCTGCATTCCAGTGGGAGAGAAAGGGGGAATTTGGAAGGGGGATTGAGAAAGGGAATATCGAAGAAGGATACACAGGCTGTTGCCTCTCAGTTCTGCCAGGAAGAGTTCTTTTTTTCCAGCCATCGTTCCTTGCTTTTGCGACTTTTTTCCTGTCTATTGGCAGACACTCTATTGCCTGTTGCACTGACCGAAAATATGGATAAAAAAAATTAAATTTTGCCTGAAAAAATGTATCAAAAGGAAATAAAAAAGGGAACATCAAATAAACTCTAAAATCTAAATCAAAATTTATGGCAGTAAGTTGGAATATATTTTTTAATAATATTTCCCATTTGATTAATGTTTTAATTGACATTCCAAAAGAGTCGCCATATGTTAGGATCCTACGTTAATTAATATATATTTATTATACCAATACTATCACATAGTTACCTATTTTCTTAGAGTGTAAATCACTTCTCTTTGCTGCATTTGCACCTGCCAGCCAGGCCATTTCAGTTTGCACCTGGCCAAGTGCCGGAGGTCCATTAGTCAAGGCGGCTTTACAGTAAAGGAAGTTCGTATTGAAATGAATGTGCCAGGAGTTGCAAGAACGGACTTATCCTGTGGCGAATTGGCACGTGGAGTGAATAGAGGGGATGGCAGGATTAGTATCACAAAATAAATCAACTCAAAACTGGGACAAACTTTACGAGTTATGGTTGCTCCTGCGCCTCGTCTCACTTTATGGCCAAACGGAATTATTAATGGCTATTTGAGAGCAGGGAAATAAATTCAAGTGGCAGGCGAGTCACGGGAGTCAAGTCCTGAAAAATTCACGACTAAATTGTCGCCTCTTCACCTGACATTATCCTGCTTTTGTGTGTGTGTGGGTGAGGGAGAGATTAAGGTTGGTGGTGGCTAAGGACTCATATATCAAATGCATATTTACCCATTGAACGGCGCTTAGCCACGGCCCATGTAATTCCATACGCCCTGTTGCCGGGAACTCACAACAAAAGAGTGACTTGCCCTTAGGAGCTACCCTTCTCCTGGAGCATTCATCATCGCCTCCGATGCAGATTCTTTTGTGAGTAGCTCGACTCGAGATACGAGAGGAACGGATGGCCGCCATCAATAAATTGTGCGGCCTGCCGCCTAGTCAATCATAATCTGACACAATAAAGATATTAATCAGAGCCATAAATTTACTTACGGTCTAGACAACCAGTTTAACGGCCAACTCAGCTAGCACAAAGCTCCCTGACGGAGATGAAGATGGAGGATTGAATCTGTTAGCTGGAAGCCAGAGGGTTCTCTGAATTTTTTCCCTTGCCCAACCTGAACTTTAATAGGTCCTGTGTCCAGTAACCAAACCTTCGCATATTGTCCCGGTCATTACGCACAGACATTTCAGATTATTCTTTCACTTTATGAGCGACAAACTTTCACTTTTCAAAGCGGGGAATTCATTTTTTGTTTTGGCACAGAAATAACTCGGACTCTTGGACGCATATCCATGTCCATGTGGAAACTTTAAAGCCCTCACATGCATGCCGCCTGGTCATTCTCTGCGGGTGCTTGTCTGCACCTAACGAGCCAGCAAAGAGCCGGACAAAAGCCGAGCCAGCTTGCTTTGAACCCATCACCGAGTTCAACCCAGGATCACAAACATGCAGGCACTGAAAGAATTATATTTATTTATTATTAGACTGAATAGAGCGGCTAAAAATAAGCACTAAATTAAATATTGAAAAAGATTATTAAGAAGAAAAATATTTTCTTAATTTAATAAACTCCCAAAAAAGCCAAACTTTCAGCCAGTTTTTGAACTAAAGAACAATAAGTTTCAATTATTTAATATTTACCATAGTATTAATAGTTATTTCCCAGTGTATCCCCGTCTTCTCTATTGTTTAAAACTTTTTCCTCTCTAGTTACATATGCCAGCAAATTAGACTAAACAAAATCGCTTCATCTGACGTTCAATTAAAAATTTACAGAAAAATGCGGTCGAGAGAAAGCAACTATGGAACAACACAACACAACTGGAGCATCCTTGTTTCGGTGGGGACCTCCAATTAAAGTTGTGTAAACATACGGTCCAAAGGACACACTCTTCATGGGCGACTTATGTGTTTATTTATTGTGCGATGGCCCCACAATCCGGGGCGGGCTGTTTCGATGAACCCAATTGATTCTTTTGTTGCCATTGTGTGTCCCGAGGTCAACTCTAGCCCGAGCTCTTGCTCTGGCTCTTGCTCTTGCCAAATAAATATTCTTTTTTGGTAACTCCTGATGTGTGCATGTGTGTGTTGGATTTTTGTGGTTCATAACCGATTTTTACTTTAAATGCTGAAAATTTTAATTAAATATTAATTGTGGCGAAGCACTTGTTGTCCTTTGCCACTATTATATATCCAACAGCTGTCCCTTGCCGCAGAACAATGGCCTAAATTAAAATGGCAAATGTACGGGGCTGCGAAAACGGAGGCAGTTTAAAATCCTAGCAGCATCCAACAGCTGGCACTGGCAGTTTTGACAACGAAATTTGAGGACCCGACCTCCGGTCACAGTTCAACAAACTAAAAGTGTTTGCTTTATGGCCTCGATGTACTCGAAGTACTTGCAGCGCCATCCTTTTCTCTGCTGCTTTTCGCGTGTTTGTTTGTTTTTTTCTTCTTTTTTTTTGAGGCCAACAAAACAAGAGCCGCAATCCCCCAAAAGCAGACAACTCGAGATTAGCTGCGCCACAAGTCGAGAGCCAAAAATAACTCGGAATATTCCGCTCAATTGCAGTAGCCAAAACAATAAACCGCGCAGCCTTGACCATGGACATGGAGCGTTGGGCATGAACCCATCCAAGTCCCGCCTCCGGATCTGCTGCTGTGGATTCGACTGCTTTCCTAAGAGTGGTTTGCACGTGGAGAAAATTATGACTTCTTGACGTTACAAGCTCATATATAGCTTCCCCAATATTTAGACAAATTAATGTATTTTTGAAGTTATGTTTATCACGTAAACACGACTTTAAAATAACTTTTTATTACGCAAAAAAATATTTGTAGATATTAAAGAAAATAAATAATAAACAAACCAAAATACGAATATAATTTTGTAATATTTTGTAAATATTTCTTTGAGTGAGTTATATTTTGTTTGCTTTCGCCAGTGGGTTCCTCGACGAATTCCCGGGGTAATTGTCCTTAAAGCGGCACTTAGGACTACAGGATTCACTTGAAAGTTCACCAGAATCAGAATCAGACTTTAATCGCCCTGCCAGCAGATGTGTGTCTGTGTATGTCCCCTTGGCATCTTGTTTGCATACCGAAACGTGTCTGCGATAATTTGTTTGGGATTTAACGCCATCAGTGTCCTGGGCGAGTTTCCTCAGCTCCTAGCTGCTCCTGCAATGGTTGACGTCAGTGAAGCTGAAACTACCATGGAAGCGAGCTGGTCAATTGAAATTAAGCCAATTTACATAGATCCCATTAATTGGTTCCATTCGTGCAGGGGAACGCCAACTAAATGAAAAACTTTCAACAGTTTCAACTGCTTGGTTGCTCTCAGTTCTTGTATAGAGTAAAGTTTATTAATTAGCATTGGCTCCGAATTGAAAAACAGAGTCCTCGGAAGATGAGTAATGAAAACATTTTGCAGTTGACAAGGACTGGGCATTGTTCTTTTGCCAACAGAGATTTGCAAATTAAATGAAATTGTTAACTTTTCACTTTGCATTTTATTTTAATAAATGTAATTTTTACTTCAATTTAGATGAATGCAATACCCAACATAAAAAAATCAAATTACACTTCAATTCTTTAATGACATAAAAAAAAGTTTTTAAATAATTGATTTATTCAATTTGATATTTCAATTATCTCCGTCGACCAATAATTATCCTGTCAATTTAAAATGTTTAAAATAGTTTCACAGGCTGCTGAGTTCTATAACCTTGCAGACTTCCTAATTAGCAAATGAGTTGATTCTGTTTGGGGCATGAAATTTATATATTAATTGCATTAAATATAACAATTAATCGAAAGCTAAACCACTCTTAACTTGATTCATATAAAAATAAATAAATAAATAGGAAATGCAGCGGAATGCCAAACCGAAATAAAACGAAATAAATACACAGCCAGTTTCGATCCGGGCAAAGATATAGTGAAATCACTTTCTCCATGAAAAAAATGATCATATTGAAAAGTTGAAGACTCTTAATTGCACATGACTTGGTACAAAATATGTATTAATTACATTTAATTATAAGTTAAATGACAAGTAAAGAAAAGATATTATTTTCTGCTCTCCCCTTTAGTGATTATGAATTGTTGTCTGAAAATAAACTAAATTTTCTGCTGAATTTTCTGTCTGCTGAAAATGTACCATAAAAGGAGTACTCAGCAGCACAAAATAGTTATCATTGTTATCTAATAAAAAATTTGGCTTACATTTCAGTTTACGCAAGACTTACAAAAATATATTTGCAAATACAATAAAACATATTCATTCATTCATAAATAAATTGCGGAATTTTATTTTCAGATTCCTTGAAACTTAACTCACAACCAAAAGGATATTTTAAACAAATCGGCTTACTTTACTTTAATTGCCATTTAAGGAATTTCAATGTTGTGGAATTATTGCTGAAAATAATAAATGAATACAAATTCTCAGAAGTAAGCTGAACACGCAATTAAAGCAAGGAATTCCAATGAACTCCAAAAGGCTTCTGCACAAAAGCAGAAGCAGTTCCTTTTCCATCAAACACACAATAGTCGTACAAATAACTAAAATAATTAAAGGGTCTTAAAAGCAAGCCAACTTAAGGGAAAATGTCCTGTATTTTGGAAAAAGACTTCAATGCTTCAATGCTTGCTTAAATACTTTAACTGCTGCCGGGCACAACATGTTTTTATTTTGGAAAATGTTATGGCATTTCTTTTAAATAATTTCTGTGTCACAACATCCGACCACCCTGAAAATTCACCTGACACGATGCGAGAAGGAAATATGCCGAACTTTTTTAATGTCCGCACACAAGTTTGCAAACTGAAAAAAGTATAAAATAATTTTCCAATTAAAACAAGGTTTAGGTTTCCATAATTTGAAATGTACTGAGATTGTATGTAAGCGGAAGTTTTCGAATTAAAAATTATTAAGCTTAAGTCCATAGAGGTTTGTTTTGATGAACCCCTTTAAAGGGTTGTTTAGGAATATATTTTTATATTAAAGCTCTTTAAAAAAAAACCCTGTAATAAATATACAAATAAAATCTGTAATTTTAGAAAATCCTCAAAATCTTTTACTGGCAGTAACTGCTTTCAGAGTTAGCCATCTCATGAATGCTGTAATTCAAGTGTTGAATGATTTTTACAAGTGCGAACTCTTCGATCCCTTTCGATGCTGATGATTTCAAGTCACGTCGCATCGAAAACCGAGTATGAATAAATTGCCTTTCTCATAATGAGGAATTTTCCTATAATGTTTCCATTTCAGCCACAACTTGGTTGCCGAATGCTTAAAATTCCACCAACTGCCGGCGAAATGAATTCAATTACATGGATATTCTGGCGAATGCGAATTAAATGGCAAATGGCAAACGGCCAATCCAACTATTTCGGAAGCGACTAAAAAGAAAAAAATGGAAGAGCCGTGTCTGCCTTTCGTGGGACATGTTGCCAACATCCGTTGGCCAACAAATCACACAAAGAAATCGAGCGGCGGATTCGCAGCTGTCGGCATGCCGCCCATGTAAGTACAAGGGGGTGGCGGCACATGTCCGTCGCTCCAAGGGGGTTCCTTTGGTTGGGGAAATTCGGGGGAAAATCGGCGGAGCGTCTGGCACGTAGCTTACGGTCTGCTGAAGCAACACGCGTACACATGGCACTCGTTACAGGGGCTCCTGGACTCAGGACTCGGATTCGGTTTCGGGCCCCCAGCTGGTTGATGTTGATGCCAATGTCTGTGGCTTTAACCGACATTAAATTGCTGATTCCCGGCCAGTCGCACTCCACATGTGGCCTGCTTCACATTTGCATTGAGTCTAATTGAAATGGTTTACTGACACATTGATGCCATTTGCTTATTTTCGGTTAACCCACTGAAGCTTCCGCCTGGCTGCTAAGAATTAATTGTTTGTATTAAGGATATTGCAATATTTAATACAAATACAATTAAATAATATTGGTTAGGAATCTTTGTAGTAAAATATTTCTGCTCAAAATGTGGCCTTGTTTGCTTTGGCCTTTATTATTGTTAATTAGCCAAAATGGATTTATTGTGGTTTGGATTTACTAATTGACATCGTGTACAGGCTGCTCGCAATGTAACAATAATTCCTATTAATTAGGCAGCACATAAATATGAGTGATATGTATGAATGCAACAGATAAAGTTATGTTAGGGAATAAATAAAGTCATATTATTTTAATGAAATAAATTAATTGTGTGTGCCGCTACCTAGTTTACTTGGAAATTGCAGCTGAAGATTTATATTTTTAAAGCCAATAAATATTTCCTAATTCAACAAATTTATTTCATATTATTTTCCCAATTTTTAAAGAGGGTTAAATTCTTTTTTAATCAGAGACATACGCCTCTATTCAGAGAGATTTAACAATCGTCTTTAAATGACTTTGACAACAGATTCCAAGTTGCAGACGAAGGAGCGCCTGGACTGGCGGCTCATTTGTTATGTTGATGAGAAAATCAGCGGCTAAATGCAATGCAGCAGAAGGCAAACAAAGCGGCTGACATGGCGTACAAATGAGCTGCAAAGTCTCATCAAATTTGTCACGAACTTTACTTTTCGGACACAAATCCGGCTGGCTCCTTGTCTCTTGGCAGACAAGGAGCCATAATATTTGAAGTGATTTCCACTGCTGACACAGCAGCAGCCGAATATGCAAACTAGCTGAGTGCGCCAAGGAGCCAAGGTTCCCATACATCAAGTGACCTTTCGCCAGGACACGCCCCACGTCCACGTCCAGAGTCCTGGCTATGACTATGGACTTGAGTCGTTGTCTGCGTTCCAGGACAAGCCACAAATCAAGTGCAAGCGGCACAAAAACGCCGGCAGACGAAAGAACATCGGTCAAGGAACATAAATAGCACGCCCACATTTAAAACACTCGATGCATAAATCAATGCTAAATAAACACAGGGGCGGGGACAGGCGCAGTGTTGTCAGGTGTTTAAGAAACAAAAAAAAACTAAGCTATTAAATTTAAATATTTTCCTTTTTCTTTTGCCAGAATTTAATTTTGAAAATATAGATTTGCTTAAGTTTTGAAATGAAAGTTTATTTAATAATTTAAGGCATATAAAATTATTGCAAAATATTTACCATCAATAAGTTACAAAACAAGGCTTTCGAGAAATGTATTTTAGGTATTTTTTCAATCACAAAAGCACAAGCAAAGCAACTCTGCCCGGAAGCATAAAAAGTGAGCGCTCCTCGAAGCATGCCACACTTTTTGTTTCGTTTATCATTATGCAATATTTACCGAAGGCAGCCAAAGCGAAATAAATTAAAAACGCCTTGAGGCAGGGCAAGGGAATGTTAAAAATATAAATTTTTCCAAAAGCAACCGAAACGGATCGAAATGAAATGAAATGAAAACAGCAGCAAGTCAACAGTAAATCAATTGAAGCAACATTTTAACGCAATTCCCGCTTGATTTATGCGCAAAATAAATGAAATGAGTCTCTGTCAGTCTGGGCCAGTCGGTACATTAAATGCAAACAGCAAAAGCATAACTTTTCAAGCATATAATTTCCATTTGATAGCTGCTTTTCGAAAAAAAAACAAACAATCGATGGGATGACATTCACCTAGACTGGCTATTTCCGGTCAGACGTATCAGGAGTTATTTGCAATCCTGCCAAGAAACTTGCTGGAATGGGTATTTTTAGGCCAGACTGTAGACTGTCTCAGGTAACCCGGTTGCATCAAATTACTTTCTAAGAAGGTTGCTGCAATCCTTTTAACCTTTTTGAGTTAAATCGCTTTAACATAAATTAAATCGTAAATAATACAAATGTTTATCAACTTTAAAAAGTTGAAGTCTTAATTTTGGATCACTTACTTTGAGTTATAAATAAATATAATTTTTCTTTCATTTAATCATAATCCCTAAATGCTTTGTAGCTTCTTAAATATCAAACTCAGTTTCCCATTTAATTAAAAACCGAGTACTGCCAACAAAGCCAAAGCAAACCCCTGCAGCTTCTTTAAGCCAAGTGCGTTTTAAGCGCTGCGATGCACATTTAGTGAGCTGTTGCTGCAGGTGGCAAGAAAAAAGCCACTAACTTAATTGCGACTCTCTGTGCGCTCCCCAAGGGGAAAGCGCGACCGCAACTTTAGTTGCTCCATCTTGAGGTGGCAACTTTGCGCAATTTAGTGCCGGCGAAGGATGCATGCGGTTGCTCTGTTTTCCCCTTTAAATTTCACAACATAAGGTTCGGGGAATTATTTTAATCGCTCAACGAATCTGTTACTATTTTGTAAGTGTTTAAGAACCACTAAAATTATATATTATTTTTTAAATATATATTTTTTAATTATAATGACCTTCCCTTGTGTTACTAATTGGTTAGTGTAGCTGATTCCACTCGACTGAGTCTCAGAGTCAAAGTTTGGCCCCAGCTTTGGTGGTGAAGTTCTTCCCCTCGCATACAGAAGACACATTGCAATGGCAAACAATGCATCATTTGCGCTGTGCACAATGCATAAATTAAGCGACTAAGTAAGCGTAACGAGACAGTGCCACGCCCCCATCCTTCGTGTCTGCTCCCTCAGCAGAAAGCCACATTCAGGACAATGCGAACGCGAAACTCGCCATGATGAATGTCGCGCAGTTGGCTCCTCTCAACGCCTATATGCTCGGATGCAGCAGGAATGTTGAGAAGCTGTTGCTACACAGAAAATAAATATGTTTTTAATGAATTTATAATGTTTATAATGAGTTTTAAAAATGTCTAGAAATTTAGCACTACTAATTTAACTCTAAATAGTAACCTAAAATGTCATACATTTCCTTATTATTTTAAGCTGAAATCCTTTAATATAAACTTTAAAATATATTTACCTTTCAGTGCAACTTTCCTTTTGTTCTTCCTTTCATTTTGCACCCTTCACAAATGAACATCTGCTGCATGAGAACGAGGTGTATCCTGGGTATTTTGTGTATTTTCGTAAATTTATTGCTCCCAAAAGGTGTTGCCCTAATGAGCGGCCAACTACCTGTAAAAGAGCATTAGCAGTCTTTAAAAAGAGAGAAAACTCTAGTTTTTATGCGTATTAAACGAAGAATATAACTTTGAAATATCTCCTTAAAAATGTAAACATGTAAAATAAACATAAAATAATTTCATAATTAAGCAAAAACCTTTCAATGGCTTTGGTCAAGTGCCAAATAAATATAAAGTACTCAACCAACTGCTTGGAAACATTATCTGTAATTAAACCAATGGCATAATTTCTTAAGTATCAATCATAATATTTTTAAATCAATAAATATCTCATCCTCCCACTTACTGCTCGTTGGGATAGGTCATAATTCTTTGATAATTTTCAAGTGCAAAGATCCTGCCTATCCTTCCATAAAGTTAATACCCAAAATCTATGCCAACGCCATTTGTCTTATCGCTATCTAAGCAACTCCTATGGCTGCGAGTTTTGGCAGCCACTCAATTTGCATAATTCTGTGTTAATTGAAAAAGTTTTTTTCTTTTTGGTGGCCAGAGAATTTATTACCCGGCAGCTGGGGGCGGCAAACTGCTTAAAATAAGACCTGCGAGTGATGTGATTAATAATGTAATTGAAATGCCCCAAGGCGAATCGTGGCCAGGATCGAAGGCGATGGGCGGATGGGTGATGGGCTATTTAGGCTGAAAACATGGCCAAAATGGCAGCGGCCGCCTAGGAGACGTGCGAGCATTCGGCCAACACGCGCCAAGCATCCAAGCTATTAAAGTTATGCTTCTGACTCAAGTTACATTTCAAGGGCACTGAGAAAATGGTATTTAATAAATAAATATGCATATTATATTTATAATGAAGTATTTAAACATTAAAAACAATTTAAACCTACTGTGACTTTAAATTAATTTTTCCACAATTTACAGAAAATGATACTGGAGGTTTTTGAAGAATTTTCGAAGATATATTTTAGTTTGAACTAAAAATATACACCGTTTGAATATAAAATAATTGTTTTACTTTAATCACAATAATATTACGTTTTTTTCGCAGTGCATGCCTCCATTTTTCTGGGATTGCCCCGTCTGATTGTGACTGTGAGTGGTGGGTGGGCACGTGCTGGGCGGTGGTTGGGGTGTCTTGGGGTTTAGGCAATGTCATACTGTGGTTTTATATTTCATGACACAAACAGCAAGGACAACAACAAAAGGCGACAGCAAATTGCTTACACTTACACTTTTTGGGACCGCACATTTTATTTAATTTGATGATTTCATTAAACAAATTGCCCAGCGACAAGTTCTTTTTCTTCCTCTTAATTTTAACTCCAAACGCTAGATGTGAGTTTGCGAAAATGAGTGTGTGGCAGGAGGGTTATAACAATACCGGATAGTGCTGTCAATATTTAGCTAAATTGTGAAAAATAATTAAACAAATTAGAAAACTTCTTAAAGTATATTTTCTATTAAAAAATTTTTTAAAGAAATTCAAAATTAAAAGGCATTGGAATTTTATAAAAAATAAATTAAATATATATTTTAGCTGTCTTAAAAATTACCCCAAAAATTCTAAAAAGTGTAAAAAGAAAGTTGTATTTATTCATTTTTCCAATTATTTTAAGGTCAAGCAAATAATTGAAAAACAAAAGTAAAAAATAACCAACTCAGCACCTCTACCTAGAAATTCCCAAAGGAAGAAAATAATTAGAATTAGCCTTGGAAAACCTAAAACAATGGGGTATGGGAGGGGATATCCAAGGAGGAGGACCAACTGATTGCAGCCGACATCGAATGACCTACATCTTCATCAATTTGGGGCCTTTTCACGCAAACAAAAAAAAGGAAAGACGCGTCCTTGAATTCTACTAATTCAGACCGCTTTTCCCTTTCGCCATTTTTGGCATCACAACTAATCTGCTTTAATGCCTTCCATTATCATTCGCAGCGGTTTTCCTTTTTCCACGCTTTTCCTACTGTTTGTCTTTCATGCTTGTGTGTGCTTAGAAAGTCGGTTGTATGTGTGTGTTTGCCTTGCTGTTCCGTTTCCGTTTTGCCGACACATGAAAATTACAACACGCGACGCGCCATTTTGAGGCAGTACATATTTTTTTGCCACCTGTGTGAGTGCGACTCTTGATGTCTGTGTTTGTTCAGCAGGATGTGTGTCTATGTGTGAGTTCTTGAGGGCGTAACATTTCGCGGTTTCCTCTGCTTCTGTTTGTTTTACACTAAAACAAAATTTCCTTTCAAAATAAAGCCCAAATCAATTAGGATCAACAACAATTACGATCAACAACAAAATATAAACATATTTTTAAGTCTTTAAGAAGAACTTTACTTAACTTTATTATGGTTTAACCTTTCTCTTATAATTTTATGAAGGTTTTAAATATGGATACGCTTCTTTCTGTGGAACCCTGTTGGCAGAAAGTACTTGTGGCTGACAGGAGTTAAACAATGATTATAAAAGTCGTCAAGACTTAAAGCGGTTTTGAAACTTCAATTTAAAATCAAACCTTAAGAGTTTGTATTTATTTAAAAATACAAATTGCCAGGTTTAAAGTAACCCATTATTATTTTTTTTAAGTGCACAAGGACCTAGCTTTTGCTGTCTGTTTATCTCCTGCTGTCGACGCCCATTGTGCAAGTGTACTTTGTGCCAAATTTACTGCAGCACCAAAGTTTTCAGCAAAATTACGGCCATAAAGTAACAGTCAGCAGAAGGTGGCCACCACAAACAGCAACACACCGTAATTAAAGGTATCCGGCTAAACATAATTTTAGCAGAATTCCGCCCACCAAATGCTTATCAAACGCAAAAACTCAAGCATTATATAAGTGACTGTTTTATGAACGCTTCGCAGAACTGCTTAAGGATTCCGGACAGCAAAGGTCAGCAAACAGGAAAGATAACAACGGGTGCCTGCCTACGTGCTATCAGAATACCAGAGTATCCTTCGCGTGCGGCTCTAAATGCCGGCTAATCTGGTTTAAAAGTAGATGCAAATACCAATCAACGTTCCATTGTTGCTCCGAGTAACATTCTGTGCAGTTCGAATTTTCACTAGCCACGTGCTGTTGCCATCGATACCAGAAATGTACATAAAGAAAAGTATCTGAATACGGAGTGTTTGTATCTAAAGCTGGTGCAGTAAATCGAAATTTAGGTTCTGTAGATTTCACAGAAGCAATGAACAATTTTCTTTTGTTTATATTTGCATCAAATTCGTAGAGTTTAAACTAAAAACTACATGAAAAATATCTTGCTTTACTTTATGAACATTTTTGAAAATATGTCTGCAATAAAAGGATAAAAGGACAAGCTCTTCCATCACTATTGAGAGCCAATTGGCAATTGCCACTTGCCCCTGGACCTCGACCCCAATGCTGCGCACACCAGATCTCTGGCCCATGGTCAGGGCCAGTCTCCAATGTCCAATGGCGAAGGCATCTTTATGACAGCCGGCCAAGCCATAAAAAGTGTTTCAGCAAATAAAGCAAAGATGGCAAGGAATGGCATGGGCATGGGATTTTTATACAATTTGCTGGTAACGAGCCATCAATATTGTATCTTTCTATGTTATCCTCGGGCGCTTTTATGGCACGGAAACGTCCATGTCTGACTGTGCATGTCGAAATTGGTAATTGTTTGGCCGGGTTGATTGTCACGCCATTTGGGTTGAGTTTTCAATTTGAGCCCCGCAGCCGTGTTGCGTAGGTGTGAGCACTTAACGTGGCTTAAAGGTGCGCAGGGCTTTCACCTACACGCAAAAGCCAGCCAACCGCATAATCATGGCACACAGCCAACATTAGATGGCGCGGCTCCGAAAATCCATTTATAGAGGATGTTCTGGTCGTAGAATACTTGGTATAAATCTTCTATATACAGTTTTTATTTCAAAATATTATAAGGACCTGGAAAAATGGGTAATATTTTTATGTTTTGATATAATAAAATGATTAAAACTAATTATCTTGAGTAAAAATATTAATCTGCTGCACTTTGTAATGAAATATTACAAGTTTTGGGCCTATTTAACCCTATGAAATAAAAGTTTAAAACCAAAGTAATAATAATTTCTATTCCTGTCTCTATTTACAACAATATACCCTTCACTCGTAAAATTACTGGGTATCAAAAGTGTCAGCCAACAATATTTGAGTGGCGAAAAGCCAGAGTGCCAATGGTGCGTATACGCAACGTAATCAATTTGAATGTTTTTTTCGGTTTAGCAGCCACTTTTGCGGCAAACGCGGTGAAATGCGATTACTGCACCTATAAATTAGGTGTCCTAATGAAAGCGGCAAGTATTGCGGTGCCAACATTCCGGCCAGTTATTTCAACTAAATCCTTGCGAAATCGGGACATTTTTGCGCACCAGTGGCTTCGCATTGGCATTGGTTGCCATTCGGTGGCGGCATTTGAATGAAAATTATTAAATTCGTTAGCGCTCATTTGGCTGAAAATGTATCTTTAATTGCTTTCCCGGAAGCGGAACCGTGGCGAAACGAAAGGAAGCGCAACGAGCGGAGGAGCCATGAAAAAGTTTTTAACCGGAGGGAGGGGCGCTCACAAAGGACACAAAACAGTTGACAATTCCGTTCTCTGCTGGCACAGGGACTCAAATGTTCATATTGAATTAGTAAAATTGCAAGCACATTTCGTTGCGTTTCTATCCTTTTTTTCTCGTCTTCTGCATTTTCCCGCATGAAATAAAGTTCAACTAAAATGTTGAGGAAAAATTTAATTTGACAAAAGTTTCGATTTCCAACACATGCAAAGATAGTTTCTCTAATTGTAGCAGACATTTCAAGGATTTTTTTTCATAATTTTAAAGAAAACTTTTATAAAAAATAAGTTCGCTTTTATTTTATTTTTAATCAAGGCAAATTCAGTGTATTTTATGCTTTAATGCTCAGACTAAGTACAAGATTTAATCTCTGTAAAATTTGACATTTCAACTAACACTTTGACTGTTTATTTCATCCGGAACTTTGATATTTTATTTATATCCTTCCCGCTCAACTCTTTTAAACAACTTTCCATAATCCTCCTAGACAAGACAGCTAACGTTGTCAAAAGCAGCTAAAAGCAGCTTCACGACTTTCTTGTTGTTTTGTACTTTAAAGCGCGCGTGTGTGTGGCGTAAGTAAATATTACGCATACGCCATGTGTGACGGCGGCAAAGATAAGATGTTGCCAGGAGAGTGACTGCCGATAACTCAGTGCGCTATACAATGGCGTTGAAAATCGGAAGATATGGCCTCCTATAAGCTGGCGACCTTAAAAATATTGAAGCCCCATTTTGCCACGCGAAGAAGGGTGCATTTTTTTTTTTGATAATTTTTTTTTATGGAGAGTGGGTCTGACGGAGGAGAATGATGACGTAGATGTCTGTGTGTTCTTTCGGTTGGTCATTGTACTCCCTGGCTGGGGCCATTTTTTAGCCTGGACCGCACAAATGCGACGTTATTATCATTGATGAAAGGACAGAGGCCAGCGAGCCGAATTTATGTTTATGATGCTCCTATGTGAATAAATTATGGCTTGCGCGCAAATTTTTGCTCTTCTTTTGCGTTCTCGCCATTGTCATCAATGGCGAAGGACCGAAAAATCCTTACAAACATATACGTATATATATGTATATATACATATGTGATCCTGCACATAACGAACTGTGGAGTGTATTTCCCAAACACTCATTTCCGGCGTGGCCTGAAAGTATGCAACAAAAATCGTATGCGGCACTGTCATTAACAGGGGATATGTTCGTAAAAGGGGCGTGTCCTAAGCACTCACGATGTAACATCCTTTCGTACTTCATGCGAGAATACGGCTTTCTCTTCCTTCTTTTTTATTTTTTTGCCCCTTCATTACTTTCAGTTCGCCGTCGCCCGCCGATACGGTGAAGGACAAACCGGCAATTGGATTTGCCCGCTCGCTCACCCCTTATCCTTGCACCCGGAAAAATGGATTTTGTGTCATAAATATCTTTGGGAAATATAGTTAAAATATATATAAACTTTTAAAGAAATTTTATATATTTTTTTAATGTTTATAAACCCTTAAATATTTGTTTAAAAAAAGTTCGTAAATGTTCTTAAAGGACTTTAAGTCTCAGTGTTCCTGCTCGCTCTCTTACGTTCTTGAATTTTAAAGCATATCCTGCGATTGGCTTCGATGTCCCCACGGCGCTCCGCATCGCGATAACTTTCAATAAGTGACATTTAGCGCTCGGGTGAACAAAAAGCATTTGCGTAATTAATTAAGTCATCTGCTGGGTTTGTTTAGGGGGCCATATCTCGGCGTTCGTGTGCCACCGCTAAATGCAATTCCCGATTTACGCCCGGCTTACTCCGGCGACAGTTTGCGAGGCGAATGCTAAATGAGTGAAAACAAATTTGTGGGCACTCGGGGGAGGGATGGAAGCGGGGGACGACAATAAACACTTGCCACAAGTGTCTGGGAGTGTGATGCTGGAAATTACTGGCATTACTGGAATTTAAATAAAATCAACATTTATCAAGTCCCCTTGCTCACCACACAAAAAAAGGAAATATCAAATTTCCTGACGGAAAATCTCCATCAAAGCCTGCCATAAAGTATTTCTAGTAATTAACAAACTGGAAAGCAAACTCAATCTCATCCTGGAAAAACACAGATATAAATAAATCCTTCCCCGAAGTGGACCCAAAAAAAAACACACACAACAACAACAAAGTCCTGCAACCCAAGCACATTTTTTGGCAGCAACCCAGGCCCAAACGTAGTTAATCAACTTTCTGCTGCGTGGTTTGGTAAAATTCAATTGCCTTCTTTTATTGTCGACGGCGTCATTTGGCGTTTATGTGGGCCTACGACTTATCCGAGTTGTGGCCAAACTTTTTTGGCGCTGACTTGGGTTACGCCTTCGAGTCGCTTATACTGGCTCCTTATTGATCGTGACCAGACATAAATTCATCATTATTTCGCCATGGCCAGTGACGTCAACAGATGCGACCAGATAAAAGACGAAAAAAGCAATTAGATTGAACAGCTCAATGGCCATCGAGGGAGGATGACCACTTGGTTACAACAACACATTTTATCCTTTAAACTTCAGTTCAATGTCAAGCATAAAACCCATAATTTAATATTGGTCTTTGCTTTTCATTTCTGTTATAAATCATTAAATGGCAGAGCCTTATTTTAGCCGTTTTTTCCAGTTAAAAAATAAAATTCATTATAATAAAAGCTTGTCTTTCAAACACACCTTAAATGCTAATTAACTTTACATTTTATCCTGCAATAAAATACCAAGAAACCAAAACACAAAGAAATATGAGAAACTCCATTAAATTTCACAAGAATAAAAAGAAGCCTTTTGGCTAACAATTCTCAGAATATACAAAAAATGGCTTTATTAAAAATTCATAATATAATTCCGACGAGTACCCCATTCTAGACTTTGACCCCGATTTCGCCTGGCGTAAAGACCTTAACATTGCGATCGTTGACCTTGTAGAGCACCTCCTTGCGCGTCTCCTCGCATGCATAGTTTCCCTCATCCAGAACCCGCTCGATCAGCAGCTTGCCATCCACCTCCCGGAAGACGCCGCTCTTTAATCGCAACACCTGGATGCGCACCTGGCCCAGCTTGGCCACATTATTGTCCGTCAACTGGTAGATATCGCTGTTGCTCAGCTTGGTGATGACTGTCAGATTGTCACGCTCCTTGGCAAGGGCGGCTAGATCCTGGCAGAACTGCTGGACCTGCAGCTTGCTGGCACCCAGATTGAACAATATGGACAGGTTATCGATCAACACCGTATAGCTGTTCCTGCTTGAGTAGTTGCTCTCCACCTGGACGCGTATGTCCTCCACCAGCTGCTCGGTCAATGTCTGACCTTCGGGGCGGCGTAGCCACTTGGAGGTCAATCCCTCGCCGGCCATGTCGCTGAGAACATCGATTACGCCGAGGGTTTTGCCTTGGAAAATATTGGTATTATAGCCCAATCTCATGCCGGCATTGAAATAATGGTGATAGTGGTGCTGCAGGCAAACGAGCAGGGTCCCAGCATTGGAGATGCGTAGCCTCTGGCCCAGGATGCAGCTGATCAGGAAGCTGCCATCCACATTGGACTCCTCGCTGATGTGCACGAATCCCGGTAACTTTTGCTCATTAAGGCCACAGGCTAGCAGCACTGAGGTGGCCATGATTTCGACTGCGCTGGGGGATCTGAAATGACGCAGAAAAAGAAAAGAACAGTCATGAGTCAATTTGTAAATGTCATCTGCGGAGTTCAATTAATTAAGTGCGCAGTATTTCGTGTATTTTTTTTTTGTTTTTTGTTATGTTTTTCTTTTGCCCGGCGGGTCACGTGGCCAGCCAAGCCGAAGAGGTTAAAAACACTCGACTTGACCGGGGCCAAGCAACTTGAAATTTATTGGCCAACAATTTGGAAGGGGAAATAACTAAGAAGGGAATTTCCATCTTGTCACTTCATCATTGCTGTCAGCGGCATACGTGTCTTTGGAAACAAAAGAGTATTAATTTCGCTATACACCCACAACATAATAAATCATGGAATATTAATAAAGAGCTGAAAATATACAACTTCTTAAAAAAGAATTTAATTTGTTTATGTAAAACCACGATATTTGTTCATATTTTTGTAGGCATATTTATTTCACCTATTGAAAATATATATAATATTATTATAATAATATATTTTCCCACAAAAAGATTTTAAATTTATAATAAAAAACAAATAAAACAAAAAAAAAATTGAATTTCTGGCCCATGAGGGGATCGAACCCGCGACCTTCGCGTTATTAGCACGACGCTCTAACCAGCTGAGCTAATGGGCCGATGTCTGAGGCATTGGCAAAGGTCCACTTGAGGCGCAAAGCTCTCGGGAATCCCCTATTCTAAGAATAAAGCTTTCTGCGATAGCTTTTGGGGGTTATTTTTAAGGCACTCAAACCTCATTTGTTACGCTGCAACACAATAGTTCTCGTATTCTGTTGTATTTAATCAAAACTTAACACTTGGTCTAGAGTTGCTAAAAGGTGTTAATGGTGGTACATGGTCTGGAAACGTGCTCGAAAATATTTAAATTAGTTTTAAGCATGCTGTTAATAATAGCTGGTGGCAATATTTGCGCCATCGTTCTCGCGATAAGGTGACTGTGAGTTCTTATCAAGGCATTATCCCTCCCATATCTGGGCTTCGCAACAGATTTTCCGCTCGTTAAGTATTTGCAATGCGGGCAAATAAAAACATTCTAATTAAACCTTGACTTCAAAGTGCATTTACACACTCGGTTTAATGAAGAAATCGAGCTTTGAAACTACCAACTTAATTAGGCATAAAATAGGCGTTCGATGGAAAAGCCATTAATTAGAGGGAAAATGAAAAGTGCTTTTGTGATTAATGCCCTGTGCCTTGAAATTATTTTTGGGTCGACGGCACATGTCCGGATTTTCATGCAATTACATAAATGTTTCGGCATGGAAAACCATGGGCGCAGGGCCCAACCTGGCCGGGAATGGAAAGTGAGATAGGTGAATGGGTATTCTACAAAGTCTGCAATTACACCGTATTCCATGTATTATGATTTCTAATGAAGGTGTATCATCATCGAAGCACACACAGGCGGCACGAAGCTCGGAGAACATTAATAAGAAACTCTCACCAGGTTAAATTTTTGTTTGTTGTTTGATCGACTCTCTTGGATCACTCTCCCGGTTGCTCACTTTCTCTCTCGCCGCTCTCTCTCTCACAGTGTCGCCCTGCTGACCGCCGACCAGCGACTAACTAAACCGATCCCGATCCCACATAGAGTCCCCAATCCCAGGCACAATGACTGTCCCAGTTCCAGACCCAGATCCAGCACCCAGTGCCGGCAGCAGAGCACTTCCGACATGGCCGCCTTGACCGGGCGATAAAAAGAGACCCGTGAGTCAAATCCAGAGCGAATGTTAACACTTAAGAAAATCAGAAAGACCGCGATAAAATATTAAAATTAAATTTTAATTTAAAGAAATGGAAATGTATTAAAAAGTAGTCTTTGAATTTTGTAGAAAATAAAGATTTCATTTCAACAAATATAGTTTTCATTGCCTTTAAATTCGAAAAGTTTAAACAAATAAATGCTAAATAAATACTTTTAAATAATTTTAAAGATTTTCAAGATTTTAAAGCCTTGTCCAAAAGACTTTAAACATTAAAAATTTACCTAAATAAATATTTATAAATTCCAAATATAAATTATTAATATTTCTTAGTACTTTGTACATGGAAAATACTATTATTTAAGTTAGCAATTTTCTATTTTCACCTAGTGTTTCCACCCAACTTGCTGTCAAGTGTAGGGTCGGGGTTCTGTTGCCGGCAGTTGTGAGTTGTGTGGGATCTGGCGCGCTGTCGACGGCGGCGATCAGTCCGCTTTCGGTGCTCAAGCGTTGCGTTTCGTTTGCCTCCAGCAGCAGCAGCAGCAGCCGGCAGCAGCTGGCCCCTGACCAAACCCTCCTCCTCCATTCCCAAAGCCCAGACCAGACCAGTTTCTGTGGACAGCGATGACGTGCTGAGATCTCCTATTCTCTCTGTTTGTCTCTCGCGCTCTCACCCGGTGTGCCGAAAAAAATTATAAACTTATTAAATAGTTTTCTTCGCGGAAATCAGACAACCAACAAGCATCAGGAAAAACAGCGACAGCGTTTCTCGTTTCAAGGTAAATATGCCATCAGCTGTGGCCGCTCCTCCGCTCCCCTCCGGCACCGCCTTTTCTGATTCAATTGCAGTTTAGCAATTGCAATTGCAGTGTCAGTTTATTATTCAATTTGCAAGGCAAACATGCGGCTTCAAAATGGGCAAACACACACAAAGTTGAGAGATAATGAGTCGTCGGATCAGTCAATTATCACGCGATGTGAGGATTCTCTGCCATGCCTTGAAAGTTTTCGGATCACCCTCAGTCCCAGACGAATTCTATAAAATCTACCCAGAAATCAGCTGTTTATAAGTGGTAAAATCCATTATCAGCTTTGCTCTTTTTTTGGGGGCTCGATTATGAAAGGAAAACAACTTTTTATATGGCAGCTGATCATGTGATATTCGTTATTAATTCGACTTTGACCACTGGCCACTCATTTTTAAATTCAGATAAAATTAAGTCAGACCAAAAAAAAACGAGAATAAAACAAAACAAAAAGCAAGCAGTTTGGCAGAAATCTTCTGCCTTGCTCTTCTGCATATAATTTATGAAGCAATCGACGCACGTGGCGGTTCCCAAACAAAAATAGTAATTGAATAAATAAATAAAAGCGGGCGGGCAGGAAAAACAGAAACGGAAAACACATGCTAGCAATAATGTTGTGCACCGGGATTCCGATCGATGGTAAACATGTTATCTATCTATAAATACGACCCGGTAACTGGGTCCAAAGTTGATAAGGCCGGGATAATAGCCGCCAACCTCTATAAAGATTTTTTACCCCCACACTCTCAGGTGTATAAAAAAAATGCCAACAAAACAAACTTTTTTATAAAGTCATTCGACCGATATCGATACCAAGTAAACACAATTATTAAGCACCAAAGGCAATACGCCCTTGAATTTGGCTGTAAAACGAGTCCACTAAGCACTTAGTTATTGTATTAATCCAAGGAGTATGTACATATTCCTCCTTCTAAGGAAAAGAACATAAAGAGCACATCAGGAAGATATTTTCAGTAGACAAGAAATGGAAAAGATATTACTAAAAATTATTTATTTCCGTTTCCCAAGCTACTCGTAATTGTTGAAAATAGATAACGAATAAGCTTATATATTATTTTGACTTAAAAGGGCAATAAATTAATCATTACAAACTCTCGTAAATTAACATTTGTCACGTTTGTTTACATTTCCCTTTTTGTTAACATTAACAAACTATAGAAAATAACATATTGTTTACATTTCCCTTTTTGTTAACATAAAAATTTAAGTTCCAATTCGCCAAGTCAATTCTGAAACTAAGATGTTAAAAACCGTCAAAGACCTTAAATTAAAATCCTTAAGAAAAATAAAATATAAACTTGTCTTATTTTGTGGCAGCACAGAATAATGGGAGGTTTGGTCATTATGAACTAAAGATAATCCCAATGAGACTTTGATTTAAAGCGAATAGCTTCTAATTAATTAATATTTTAAATTAATTTCCAAATATTAAAATGGTTTCATAAAAATTCCAACTTCAAATTTAAGCTTTTTAAAAACATAAAATGTTTTATTATTCTTAGAATTTACAAAGAGCCGAGGTAAAACAAGAAAATGATCACAAATCGGACAAACTATTCGCTAATCTCTCTCTCCACCGGAGGGTATATACACCACAGATAGCTGAACTTTTGCAGCTCTTGATTTCCAATTGTTGTTGTTATTCTAATGGCCCAAAATTCCTTTGTGGTTATCTCATGCATAATTTAAAAACCATTACCGATCTGCTGGCAATTATAAACAAACACAAAATACGAAAAGCTGCATGTAAACACAAAAATGCGAGACGCTTTGCAAAAAAATTCACAGACCGCTGGAAAAGACGCTGGCCGGCAACAATGTTGGCGACTTGTTGCGCAAACTCGCGGGCTTCAAATTATCGCGCCAATTACTCACTTGGATATGCGTATTTCCGGAGACTATCACTGGCAGGCACTTTTTTACTTTATTGTTATAGTTTACGAAACAAATATATAATTTTGACATGAAATGAAAAACATGTTGTAGTTAGGTGCTAGTGTGACCACAAATCGAGACAATCAGCTGTTTGGCAAGCGCGCTGAATAGTGCTGTTAGACGCACATGTTAAATCTGACAGAATGTAACGGTCTTGAGCGTGGAAAAAAGGGATTGTTTTTATTTTATTCGCTAATTTAATTATAATATTATTATAATCTCTTGTTGTTAGTTAGTTATAAAAATCAGTAGGATATGGAATATAAATATAAAAAATTACATTCAAAATTATACATTTCATATATCACATTTCTACTGTAAGACCCCTTTGGAAATTTTTGTATCTACTTCCAAGATAACACTTACCTTCGTATAACTACTTTGGCAGCGCTATCGCGCAAACGCTCAGCTGTTTCCGATGCGTCCTTAAATTCCTTCAGTTACCAATCATTCCACCTTCATGACATAACCCGCCGCCCACTGAAAATGCCGCCTCTTTTTTAACCATTTTATACAAAAATTAGCAGGTAAAAGAAGAGTTTCCAACTAATTGGTTAATTAAGGATGTATTTCTACCACTTTTCAGCTAACAATTTGAAAGAGCCATGACGTGCACAGAGAAGCGAAAATCGAGTTGGTACTTTGGCGGGCTGGCCAGCGTAGGTGCCGCCATAGTCACCCATCCCCTTGACCTTATCAAGGTTACGCTGCAGACGCAACAGGGCAACCTGTCGGTGCTGCGGCTAATCCCGAAGATTGCCAGGGAACAGGGCGTACTGGCTTTCTACAATGGCCTCTCCGCCTCGATGCTGCGCCAGATGACCTACTCAACCACCCGCTTCGGGGTCTATGAGGTGGGAAAGGATCACATAAACACGGACTCCTTTAGCGGCAAGGTGGCCCTAGCAGGATTATCGGGATTCTTCGGCGGCATCGTGGGCACTCCGGCGGACATGGTCAACGTGCGCATGCAGAACGACGTAAAGTTGCCCGCGGAGCAGCGACGCAAGTAGGTCTCCCAATCAATCATAAAATCCCTACTAATTCTTGATTTCTCCCGTTTTAGCTACAAGAACGCCTTCGACGGCCTAATAAAGGTATATCGCCAGGAAGGATTCTCGCGACTCTTCTCTGGCGCTACTACAGCGACGGCCCGTGGCATGATGATGACCATCGGCCAGATTGCCTTCTATAACGAGACAAAGGTCTATCTGCTGTCCACGCCCTACTTCAAGGACAACCTAGTGACGCATTTCACAGCCTCCCTGGTGGCCGGTACGATAGCCACCACGCTGACCCAGCCGCTGGACGTGCTGAAGACCCGATCGATGAACGCCAAGCCTGGAGAGTTCAATGGCCTGTGGGATATTGTCAAGCACACGGCCAAGCTAGGACCGCTTGGCTTCTTCAAGGGCTATGTTCCGGCCTTTGTGCGTCTGGGGCCGCACACGATCATCACGTTCGTGTTCCTCGAGCAGCTGCGACTCAATTTTGGCTCCGTTGAGAAACAACGGGATGAATGTAAGGTCAATGATCAAAAGCCATAATTCTCAATCTTGGCTGGCTGACGGATTCCCTTTGAGCAATGGTAACATTCCAGCTGTAATTTGTTCACTACAACATATAGCTTAGCTTTAGCCAGTTCAAGTTGTTAACTTTTATGCTTTTATTGTTGCGAAATACTTATAGAGATATATGTGGCCGGCATTTAAGACTTTCATGCCCACTGCCCAGGGACAGACTACTATTTAATGAGATTGTTCGCTAAAGGTTCATAGGCATACATACATATGTATATTGTATTTTAAGACAAAAGTTCTTGTATCGAAATCCGTCGAATGTTCTTTGAGTGTAGAATTTAAACAGTTTGCTTTTAAAAATTAGTTTTGCTTGAAATTTGTTAAGTTTTTAATATGTAAAACTGGAACAAACTATGTTAAATAAGCTAAAAGATATCTAAATTTATTATATTATTACTTTTGTATCTACCCTCTTTAATGGGGGCATGAAAGATTTAAATTGCGCTCGATTGTACTTCGTCGTCATTGCCGTGCTGTTAGCAATTAACTTTAATTATTTACCAATTGGTGAGCATCTGCTTGTTGTTGCTTAATGTGTTAAGACTGCCATGCAATAATTGAATAAAACAAAAACCAAATGAATAGCATTTAGATATCATTTACACCATATCCGGGGACACCCCCAAATACTTAACTGCATTTCCGGGACAAGCGACCATTTGATCTGCTGACAATTTCCACTAGCTATCCTTATAAAGGTGCAACAACCAATGATCGAGCATCAGAAATGGCCTCCCCTTCGTTCAGGCACCTGGTGGTGGTGGCAGTTATCTTGCTTTCCATTAATCCTAACGAGGTACAAGGGTCTAGGAAACTTAGGCTGTACAAGTTGGAGAAAAACATTGAGAAAACAGAGGATCTGCATTGCCGTCTGCGCATCGCGGAGTCCGAGGAGAATTGGCTAAAAGTTAGCGGAGAATTGAAACAGCATGTGTCCATCGACAATGACTGGAAGGTAAGAGTTAGAAAATTAAACATAAAATAAATATTAACCATCCATAATACAGATACACCTTACCGTCTTACGAGCTCCCGGTAGTGATGAGGAATTCGAAGAAGTCCTGGACTTGCCCGAAGTGGGAGTTTGCGATTTCATGAGGACCTACTATAAGGAGTTCTTCTACGAGCAGCTCAAGGAGTACTCGAATGCGCCGCACCCTAAAACCTGTCCCCTGCCGCCGGATCACTATCGCATGGAAGACTTTCCACTGGATGTGCACCTGCTGAAGAAGCTTCTACTGCCCGGTTACTACCGTATTGTGTCTAGACTTTTACACGATGACCACATCAGACTAGAATACATGGCCGAGCTGGAAATTAAGGAATAATATTTCCATATATGTATATATTTCATGGGCCAGAAGTTATTTTTAAATTGCTTTTGATCAAAATGAAATTCTAGAAATGTTTCGCTAGGATTAAAGGTGCTCTTGTCTCTGTTATATGTTCATTTTATTACTGGTGGCCTATTCATAGGACTCCATTTGCTTCAGGACCTCATCGTACACGTACTTGCGGGCCTCAGTGCCCCAGATAAAGTCCAGATGTGCCCACTTCTCGAAGGGCACCAAGTAATCCAGAGCCATGTTAGGCAGTTGGTCTCTCAGCTTGCGCACATCGCTCACATCGCACATCCAGTCGTTGGCTCCGTAGTACAGTAGAACCGGGGCCTTGGCGTTCTTCAGCTTGTAGTCCGGAGGGGTGTAGCTGCCGTACTCGAAGGGATTGCGGATGGCGGTGTAGTCGAACTTGCGGAACTTGCCCGAGTTGTACTCCTGGCAGAAGTGCAGATTCTGGTTAACGGAGGCACCAGCCGGCGAGGTGGCCTTGATGTGTTCCAGAAGATCCTAAAACAAGGAAATGCGTGCGTTAATTCTTGCTATGCTAATATAGATTACAGATTAAAGCGACTTACATAGTCCAGCTGCTCGGAATCGTAGCCTCCAATCAGGAAGATCTCGTTGGCGCACATATCGGCATATTTCGACGTAGCCTGGCACATCTCAATGCCCATGTCCTGCTTGAATTTGTTGCTGGGCATGAACTCCATAGATCCGCACAGCTCGACAATGGCATTGGGCTGGCCCAGGATGGGGGCAAAGGCACGGGTCATGGGGCTCTTCATGTTGCCCATGAAGGCGGCGGGTCCCAGGAGATGGGCCGACTTGATCTTGTTGTTGTACTCGGGCTTCTCGGACACCATCACCAGGTAGACAGTGGTGCCCTGCGAGTGACCCACATACTGAAGCTTCTCCTGGCCAGTCTCCTTCAGAACGTAATCAATCATGGCGGGTACATCATAAATGCCGATCTCGTTCCAGCTGAAGTTCCAGAAGATCTGCCAGAATGTGGGCCAGTATTGATGGGCCTTGGAATAGGTGTTGCCTCGGGCATTACCCATCCAGACATCGTAGCCAGCGTCGGCCAATTGGTAGGCTAGAGACCTCTCCGGACCCATAAGCACCCAGTCAGAGGAAGAGCTAAGCATTCCGTGCATGAGGAAGGCCACCGGGCGGTTGTCACTATTGCCGGTCTTGGGGGAATACGGAATGCGGTGCATTGTCAGGATGTAGCTGTCACTGGTGACCACCGTATGACGCTCCATGGGATAGCCATCATCCTCAATACGCTCTCCCTGGAAGGATCAAACAACAATTAGTTTTTGTCCTTTATATATGCCTATATAGTTATAGATCTTACGCAATCCGAGATGGGCCTCTTACCGGCCAAAACCAGGCCCAAACCGACCAGTAATATGGTTACTTTTAGCGTTACTCCTCTCATCGCAGAACTGTGGTCTAAATGCCTTGGGATTGAGGCTTTTATAGCGTCCTCTTGACCACTATCTATGGGGTGATAGTAGCTATCAGATTTATAGGCTAGCGCGGTCACAACCCCTCCAAGAAATCAGGGAAATATATAGGAGAGATAGATACGCATGTGCCTAATCACCTTCTTGTTCTGATTGAAATCGCGGGATTCTAATTTACAATCTAAATAAAAACGCGAGACCCCCTAACCAGTCTGCTGATTTCTTTATCTTTTCCAATTATTTTGATACCCAGTTTTTCCAAGGAATAAAAGAGTGTATTTCTTGGGGTTTTATTATGCAAAATATTAAAATAAAAAATTTCATTTCATTTACAATCATTTTTAGTAAATGTTGTCTTTTAAATAATATTTAACATCTAATGAACTAGGATTTGTATGTTTTATTAAAGAATATAGACTTTATTGTGGTTTATTATTATTTTTTAGTTTTTTAAAATATATGTAATATTCTTTTCAAATAAATTATAAATTAAACTTAAAATTTATTTAGATTTCATTCCGAAACCATTCACATTGACTTCCTTTAAAAACTTAGCAACTTAACTAAGGGTATATCTCGGTGTATTCCTATTAATTAGCCATATCATTATTACCTATATTTTTCGAATAAGTTAAAATCTCTTGAAAGATAATTGTTATAAATAGAAAATGTGATAGCAAATGAAAACAAAACCGTCTGAAAAAATGGCTGACGCCTGTAGCAGCAGCAACATGTTGCAGCAACATTGAGTTGGTCTTTACCCGTGTGTCTTTACCAGTTAGGAGGTCAGCTCCTGGTCTCAGTCGGGTCATCAAATCAGGACAAACGGATTATTGATTTATAGACACCATATGTGTCGCCTGGTCCTTAATACACGTATCCCATGGTCCTGCTGCCCCTGACGACGTGGCCATAACATTGCCAAGGTTCCGGCCGGGGAGATGTGGCCCTGTCGCAGTGGCCACACACATGACAGTTGAGGTTTTAATTTAGTCACGAAAGGAGGCAAAATATATATATAGAAGATCCCTAAAAATGAAGCACCAACAAGTTTTGGTCGACTACTGGACCATGATTAAGACATCTGGTCTGTGTTTGCTGCTAGCTCTTTGCGGATTTATATTACTTAAGTAAGAATATAGCACAAAATTGTATTATAACTTGTTTATAACTTTTAGAAATTATGTTTGGGAGTAGACAATATTTTTATTTCATAATTTTTCTATGCTTTTATATTTACTTGAACGCATTTAAACTTGAATATATGCTCCAAAACCTTATTTAAAATATATAAAAATTGCTCTGAGAACTAAATATTTAAATGAAATACTAAACTAAAGCTTTATATAAATATTTTATATTATTTAAGTTATAAACTTTGTTAGATATTTGAGAGTTTTCTTTTAACTTAACATATTTTAATTCAAACAATAATCTGTAACATCTTAAAATATTCCCCCGATCCTTTTTTCAGAATGGTTCAGACTATATTCTGGCTACCCGGACACCTAAAGAAAAATCAACAGCGTCTAGAGGAGCTGGCCAAGCAGTATGCCAAGGATATACCCGATGACGAACGGGCCGAGATTGAGAAACTTTTCAACAGCAAGGAGCCCCTGACAGATGAACGGCTCAACCAACTGCTGGAGAGTTCAGATAAGAAGCCGGAGCCCAAAAAGGAGCTGTAGAGTTAAATACAACATAAATAAACACACACATTTAATTTTATTTATATTTATAGTTATATTTATATATTATGTGTATGTATATTGAGTGTATAATCGATAATTGTTGATACAGGTTCTAGTTCTTATATGCATATCGTATATGTAACTTGCAACGCAATCAATCATTTAACCAATCCATCAATAATGCATGCAACGCTCAATTATTCGGGGGAGAACATATATGTATATATAGAATAATAACTATTTACGACTGAGAACGCTCGTCCGTGGAGCGGTTATAACCATACATATTTGCTACTGATATAGGCGGACTCAGAGCCCTTTCCTGCTTCAAACGGTCGTCCGTGGCTTCCGTGGGCATCCATCGATTTTGCCAGCGACCTCAACCTCAACCTCATTGTATCTAACTAACAAACTCATATCAAATATAAGCAAGTGTGCCAATTCGTATGCATATATTGGACATATACATATAGATAATCTATTTTAATTTTAAAAGCTCAAAGGGGCGCAAGTCTCTCTCGTCAGTTATGATTTTCATTAGATTTTGTTTTGGTTCGGTTACTCTTTGGTTTGTCTCTTATTTTTTGATTCTCTTATCGTACCGTAAGTGTAAAAAGTTATTCTCAGCCTCTGCCTGACCAAAAATATCACGAGAGTATTTTCTTTATCTTTTTTTTTTGCTATATTACACGTAGGCTAATCCGTTAACCAAAATGGAAGGTGCCAATCGATCGCGGGGTGAACTTAGGGCCAAGTTGAATTAAAGTTCAGAGAGTGCGCCTCCCCAGAGTAGCGCCGATCAGGGGGTATATGCCATTAGCAGCTGATGCGGATTATGCGTGGTAACATATATATATTTATATAGATTTGTATTTAGCTGATAAATGTCCTTAGAGGAGCTCTATTGACTGGGTGTATGCATTGGAAGCCTGTAGTACGGGTTGGCCAGATTGACGCGCGCCGCCGGCAGCAGCTCCGGATGCTCGGTCAATGTGTCCGAAAGTGCGCTTAGAAGAACTCCTGAAAACAAGCAATTAATTCGGTTATAGTATTTTTTGAGATAATTACAAAATTATTTACACTGTTTTTTTCGTTTCACACAATTACACACTTATCTTCATGACTTATTTTTAGATGCTTGATGAAAGTAATCAACGCTATCACGAAATGCTTATATGAACCTAGCGAGCAAGCGACATTCGTATAAAAGCTTTGAATAAAGCTATTGGAAAATCAGTTTGCAGTCAGCCACCAAACAGAGAAGTTCTCCAAGGGGAAAACGAAAAATTTAATTATTAAAAATTAATCTAAATAAAATATTTACAAAATGGAGTCGCCACAAAAAGAGCAGCAGCAGCACAACGTTCAACAGGAAAATAATGGAGATCGCCGACATTGGCTTTGTCATTTTGGACAACATAAAATTGAAATTAATTGGAATCACCACGGCCGAAGACCAAGGAAATGCTCGGTATCTCCTTTCATAAAGGATCAAAATTTCAGTAAATATTATTACGAGGCCATGAAAGACTTGTGATGACATCAGACGAGGAAAAGCTAAGCTAAGTGATGAAATCGGACGGCATTAATTGGGATCTCATCGATAGTAAATGTGGAGAAATGTGGAGTTGTAAAATAATAATTTATATTAACTTATTAAACACATAAAATATACTAAATAAAATTTGTGATAAAAAAAGTTAACCAAATTCTTTGTGATTATTGCTATTGTCTTATGCGACTGCCTCTTGTTTGACTTTTTAACATTTAAATAAGCTAAGTTAGCCTCTTGAGATCAAATAACTTTATGATCAACTCACTTAAGACTTTCTTCTGCAGATCAAGGGGAATGACTCCCATATTACCCTCGCGCTCTAAGAATTCCGTGAGCTTTTGTAACTCCATTTGAGCCTCATCTGAGCCATGGGACAGGGACTGGGCAAACATCACCTTTAAATAAAATCTATTTAGTCTCAATCGGAATAAAATGCTACCATTAACATACCTTGGCCAGCTTGTAGAGGATCTCCTCCAGGGAGTATTCATTGTACAAGTACTCCACTATCTTGGCCCTACCCTCATCATAGTCAGTTAAATCTGGGGATTTAATAGAGGTTATTATTAGTAAAAATGTTTATTATTTATTATTTCTCGTTTCCAACCTTGCTGTGCTTCATTGTCCAAAACCTTAAGCTTGTTCCAGAAGGTGAAGCTATCGAAATTCTTAACGGGAGCTGCTCCTGCCTCTTGTGGCATCCCAGTTTGCGATCCAGCTGCCCTCACTTCTGGGAACGGTTTCTCTGTGGTTGTGCTAGTTGTCGTCGTAGTTGTTGTGGTTGTGGTTGGGGGCCGGGTACTGGGCGGACTATGACGCTTCAGCTGATTCTGACGAACTTCCTCGGGGAAGATGCGATTGGCATAGGACCGCTGGAGGAACTCGATTCCCAGCCGAATATCCTGCAGGAACTTCAAAGCGCTTTCACGGGTAATCTAGAAAATATTAAAGATTTTCATATTTAATAATTATGTATATAAAGAAGTTCTTTATAATGTATTAATTTATATAATTACATTAAAAATAAGTCATATTTTTAGGAATACTATTTTTAGGTGCAAATCTTAACGCTAGAAATGTATTCACAGCCTAACAAACACAAGACCAGAAATATTACCATCCATTGAAACCGGTTTTCCGAGTATTTCACAACTATTTCACAAAAGTGGTGTAGTATTTCTCGCAAGAAATATTAATTTTTATAATATAATATAAATAAATAATATAATATGAATAACAAATGTATAAATATTATTGATAAATATTACGACTATAAAAATATACCAGACCCGCCTGAAATCACAATTTGTGATCGTTATTACGTCAATGTTGAAATATTCTAGACATAAATGAAATTAAAACAATATATAAAAGCCGAAAAATAATGACAAACTTGACATGTAATTACACCAAATAATTGCAACTTTTCCAGCCACATTGCACAGGTCCCCTTTCGAAAACAAACCCATGCTGATTAGATAAACAAATGAAAACAATCTAATCGCAAAATGTTTGAACGCTGCTCGGCGAGCTGAGTATAAAAAGCTTCCATTCAAGCAATGGGAATATCAGTTCGAAGCCAACTTTCAAAGAGAGAAGTTCTCAAACGAAAAATATAATACAATTAATAAATATTAATAAAATAAAACAAAAGATGCATCCGCCGCAAGAAGAAAAACGTTCCCACTGTGCACGCCACAGGGATAACCAAGAAAATCATGGCCATCACGGACACCATGGACACCATCATTGGCCAGCATTTGGACATCAGTGGCATCATGGACATCACCATCACCATCATCATGGACACCACCACCGCTCGGCGCCCTTCGGTTGTCATTCCCATGGACCGCCAAAGTTTCATTCCCATTTTGGTTCATCAAAGTGCCACCAACATTTTGGACCGCCAAGGTGCCATGCCAATTTTGAGACTCCTTTCATAAAGCCTCATGGATTCAGTCATTATTATTATCAGTCAATGAAAGACTAAACCTAATGATGATGTAAAACTAAATCTATTTGTGAAATCAGGCCCAAAATAGGTGATCTCTCTGTAAAAACAAACTCCAAATGTTTCAAAAGTAATTAAAGTGCATTAAAAACTAAATAAATATGCAAGTAAATGAACATTTATATAAACTTTGTTTAAATTTATATTATAAAACAATCATGGAAAACTTACCACTTTCCCCGAAACCAATTCCTCTACAGCCTTCACCACAGCTGTCTCATCGCCGGTCCAGAAAATATACTGAGCCATGTCGAAGGATGAGTATTGGCCATTTGGACTGCGCAGCAGGTGCTGGACGGTCTGGAAAGGAAAAGTTGGAAAACAATGTTAGGAAACTTGATGCATATACATTAATATAATATATAATAAGAATAATGAGCGTTTATGGATATAATGTTCAGAGCAGGGGGGCTCTTTTTCGTTTGTGTGCCTGAAATGTATTTTGGTTTACCAATCTTTGTGTTCATTTGTTTTAAAAACAATTATGTTATGACTTTCATGAGGCTCAAGAAAGTTTTTTGCCGAAAGGTTTGTTAAATTCCATATGTGGGAGTTCTTTGGCCAATTTAAACAGTGTAGTAGATATGATTTTCGCTTTCAGAGCTAAGTTTTCTTTTGTCATTTTGCCAATTTTTATACAGATTTTGATTATTTAATTTTCCAATCAGTTTGATTTTTGGTGGGTGTCCCTTTTACGTTCAGGATATGGAGGACACAAGTCGTTTGTGTGTTGATCTATGGATATTTCTATGTTTATTCATAAGAACCTTGGCCGTGATCTTCGGCGCGCTGGACCTTCGCTCGGTGGTTCGGGCCACCACATCGAAGACGATGTCACCGATGGTCTCCTTGTTGGGCTCATGGTGATTCTGTTTGGGTTTGGGCGGATTCAAAGCAGTCAGTTCGGTTTCGGCTACCTCGCCAATGGGATCTTCCGCCTCGGCTGGCTCTCCGGCCACCTCTACAGCAGATTCTGCCTCCGCATCCGTTTCAGCTTCAGACTCCGCTTCTGACTTGGACTCCGCTGCTGGCTCTGCTTCAGGTGGAGGAGGAGCTGGTGTCGTAGTCGTTGTTGTGGTCGTAGTACTGGTTGTGGTAGTCGTTGGTAATACCTCCGGGTTTTGACCAAAAGCTAGACGAGCTGCCCCGTAAAATGCCTGTTGATTTTTGGGTGGTTTCGTGGATATACACTTGGATTTAGCAAAAGAGGAGTTTTTGGAGTTTACCAGGAGTACAGCAAGCGGTCTAAGGGAGGCTTTTCTGGGGGGATTAGGGAACGGCACTTACCTTGGCATGGGCCGTGGGCTCCACCACGGATTTAATCTGGGTCTTGGGCTCTTCCAGCTGTGACCTTTCGCCCTCTTCCTTGGACGTGGCCGTTGTCGTAGTTGCCGAGGTGCTGGTCGTTGTAGTGGTTGAGATCAAAGGCGTAGCCACTTCCAGCTGGCGCTCCAGGTCGGGCAGAATGTTTGCATTTGGACTTTGACCCGGCTCTGGAGCAGCAGCCACCTCCTCAACGCTCTCCTTGGTGGTGGTGGTGGTGCGGGCCGTGCTTCCGTCATGCTGCCGCTTGGACAAAACCGCTCCTGGCTCATTTCGCAGCTGGTCCAGTTCGCTCACATCGTCCTCGATTTGGGGGAAAGTCAAGTCGCCGCCATTACGCTTAGAGGGATCTTTGGGAATATGATAATGAAATAAAGATATAATAAATAAGTAAGCAATAATAGTATCTCTTTAAGACGAAAAAGAATTCCTCGATGATCCTTTTAGCCGGTAGATATCCTAGGAAATAGCGGTACTTACTGTAAATGTAGGGCAACAATGCCGGATATGCGTGGGCCATGCAGAGAATGCCCAGAAGGAGGATGGCCACCAGATTGCCCGCCGCCATGACGTGTAATCCCAGAAAACTGAAAGTGACACACGACGTAATTCATTTGATTAGCAGCCAAGATTCGATTACAACAGCACAAACATGGCCTGTAAAAGGAAACAGAAAAGGAAGCGCAAAAACAAGCACAAACAACTTGGACACAAAAGCACTCACACACACACACACTTGCAAGCGGAGCACGCACATACATACATATGCAAATCACGCTAAAAATAACACAAGAAATCGATAAGACAGCAACAAAGCGGACCAAGTAAAGCAGTAAAAATAATAAAGCAAAAAAAACGTCAAGAAGAACGAGGCAACAATAAAGCAGAACAGGAGAACATGCCAACTTTGATGCGCCCTCCATATCCTTCCTCCCTCTCTCTAACACACACACACGCTAGAGTGTAAATTGAGTAAATTGGCCGCATAAGCGAATTATCGATGCAATGGGGAAAAACACTTAGGCACGTTCGGGGAATCTTTCAAATTAAAGGGCCACCGGAGAATTTCTTAAGCCACCAACACGGACACACACACACAAATCAATTGCACGCTTTCACAAAAATAATTCACTTTAAGGTGCAATCGCATATCCATTCAGTGGAACTTTCCCAAATAAGTATGCTAACGTCTTGCTATACTATGGATTTCGCCTCTAAAGCGTTGACCAAACTTCTGAATGAAAGGAAAGCAATTCTTACCTCTACGATTTACGAGTTACAAGAAAGCGAAAACACGTCCGTAGCGTTGTAGGGCAGAAAATATTTTAAGTCGAGCACGAACACCATTAGAAAACGGCTGCCGAAAGCTCTCTATCTTGCCGCAAAAGCTCATTGAGGTGCGAAGGACTGATGACAGGATAATACGACTTAAATAAAATTATTAATAAATATTATTATTAATTATTTATGTTTAAATTCATTCTATTAAATATGGATAAATTATTTTAAAGAAATTTTTCTTTAAATTTAAATAATTGCTTAATTAGTACCTTTTTTTATGTTTTATGTGCATACAAAATAAACCTAGTTTAAAATATAGTAAATTTAACAAAAATTTAAAATAAATCAATTCCTATAATAAATTCAAGAGCCAATTATAGATAGTCCAAAACACCGAACAATTCTTAATGTGTTTCTGTAGGCTGAATGTGTATTTGTTGCTTAGTTTTCATTATAATACTTAAATTCTATTTTAAAAGAGCAAACAAACTAATTTAATAAAACGCCATGTTTAAGTATATTCTGCAAATTGTTTCTTTAAGTTATGAAAACAAAACATTATCTTGGTAATTCGTTCTTCATAGAAAATAGGTTAACATGAAAGATCTTCCAGAAGGAACAAAATCACAATAGAACAAAAGAACAGATCAAACACTTTTAAATTGTTAAACACATTTTTAATTCTTAAAGGTCTTCTACATTTTATTTAAATGGAAATATGTATGTAACTAACTGCAACCGGGAAAGGGTTCAACTCGATTTTTCCGCAGAACAAACTGGATTTTGCGATTCATGTCCTCGTTGTAAATAGCCTTGCATTTCTCGAAATTGATGCGGCGACGTACCTGAAATAGTTAATATAATTAATAAATGACTAAATCCTAATAGTTAAAACTATAAATTTCACCTGGTAGGGCTTTTCGTAGAAGCGTGTGCGCCGGAACTGGTCGAGAAGTTCTTCCTTGCCCAAAACGCGGTTCAGCATGCGGCAGGCCTCCTCCACATTGTTGTTTTGCACAAGAACGGTGCGGGCCAGAAATTGTACGTGTCTCATTTGTGCTCTTGTGTTTTATTTCAGAAAATTTACAATAAATGTTTATTAAATAATAGGCTGCAATGAAATAGTATGACCAAGTAATCGGCTCTCAGCTGTTTCTAAAATACCAGACAGTGTGTCCACCCAATAATCGGCGAAAACGGAAATGTTTATTTTTAGAGTATTTCTGTAGTCCACCAGCGCTGCCACACTCCGAATTTTCTTCCAAGCGTGGCGGCCATAGTAAGCTGTTGAAAAGTACTTGTATATTTAAATTATTGTATAAAGAGTTGCTCTCGAGGAACATAGTTGCAAATAACCGTTATTGCTTTAGGCACACGACACAAGGAAAAGGTAAGCGGCGGTGGGATATGTCCAAGTGATTTTGCACATTTTGCTTCTCATTTTCGTGCGCGTGTATGCATGTGTGTGTGTATTTGGTAGACACTTCCTTTTTGCTCTGTTCTTTTTTCTCTCGTTAAGTAATCAGCGATAATTGTTTTTTTGCCAGATGCGCTTTTGGTTTTTCGGTTTTGTAAAATCGATGGCTCTCGGCCAATGCTGCCATTTTCTTCCTCTTATTTTGCTTTTGTTCAATAATTCTGACGCAGCGTCTTGCGCGGCACATGTTGGTACCTACACACACACGCACACACACGGCCTGTATGTGAAGGTGTGTACATGTTAACTTTCTTTGGTAAAAATAATGATTGGCTTGTTTGTGACTCTTGTGAAAACGTGGTCTCTTAATCGGCCCCAGCTCTTTTTAATGCGTTTACACATTTTCGAGTGATTGCCCTTTCCCCTTTGTCCGATTTTCAGTGAGTTCTATGGTTTTTCATTATCGCCCTCTTTGCTTTACGGTCGCCGTTCGCAACCAGGGCTGCGTCAAGCTGACGAAATTTTCTAGAAACGGTCTGTATGTGTGCGTGTGTGAAAGAGAGGGGCTGGGGCAAGGGGGCAGAGAGCGTCAGCTGCTCGCGGTGTATTGAAATGGGCAAAAAAAGTTCTAGAAATTGTCTAGAAAACGGCGCAGTTATTTTCGCACACACATGGCGGCGGTCTGACCTTGAAACCTGGGCTCTAGCTTCCGGCAATGGCGCCCCTCCGCCCCCACCTCCCACGCCCACGCCATGCACTGGGAGAAAATATGCCTAAAAACTATTGAGATTTAGAAATCGTGATCAAGGTGATGCGAGAAAAAATATCAAGATGCATATCAATAGAAAAAGTTATCTATAAAACTATACTTATATATGCACACTGCACAGTTTCTTAGTCATCATTTTATATGTTTTATCGCTTTAAATAATCTTTTAAGTTCTTGGAAACACTTCAAAATTTAAAAATAAACAAACAATGTGGCATTTCTTGAATCCCAAGTTCGTATTTATTGTTAATAAACTCAAATCTCTAATTTTAAGTTCTATCAAATAATAAGTAAAATGCTAAATCTTTAAAATCTTAAATGCTTCGTTTTGAAGGCCCGCCCCCAATATTATCAGCAAGTAGGCGCCGCATTATTTTTTAAAGATGTCTGATACATAATTGTCCAGTTCCCTGTTTGTAAATTTTGCATATTCTTCTAGTCGTATAAACAAAAAAGTATTTCGAAATCTTTTTACAAGTCAGTCAAAAATCGTATTATTTTACAATCTACCTGGTACTTGCTACTGTTCCTGGTCTTTTGTGTGGTTATTTACCCTTTCTCCTCTGTTATTTTGCAGTAAACAGCTTACAAGATGGTCAAGGAAACCGGCTACTACGATCTGCTGGGCGTAAAGCCGAATGCCACGCCAGATGAGCTGAAGAAAGCCTACCGGAAGCTGGCCCTCAAGTACCATCCCGACAAGAACCCCAATGAGGGCGAGAAGTTCAAGGCGATCTCGCAGGCATACGAGGTTCTGTCCGATGCGGACAAACGCCAGGTGTACGACGACGGCGGCGAGGCGGCCATCAAGAAGGGCGGTGCCGATTCCGGAGACTTCCGCAATCCCATGGACTTCTTTGAGAAGTTCTTTGGTGCCGGTTTCGGCGGCGGCGGCGGTGGTCGGCGGCGCGAGAGGCGCGGCAAGGATGTGGTGCACCAGATGTCCGTGCAGCTGGACGAGCTGTACAACGGCGCCACCCGGAAGCTGCAGCTTCAAAAGAACGTCATCTGTGACAAGTGCGAGGGCCGCGGCGGCAAGAAGGGAAGCATCGAGAAGTGCATGCAGTGCAGAGGCAACGGTGTGGAGACCCGCGTCCAGCAGCTTGGCCCCGGCATCCTGCAGCACATCGAGCAGGTGTGCCGCAAGTGTGCGGGAACTGGCGAAACCATCCAGGAGAAGGATCGCTGCAAGAACTGCAATGGTCGGAAAACTGTACGGGAACGCAAGGTACTCGAGGTTCACATCGAGAAGGGAATGAGGGATGGACAGAAGATCGTGTTCACGGGCGAAGGCGATCACGAACCGGAATCTCAGCCAGGTGATATTATTATTTTGCTGGACGAGAAGGAGCACTCGACATTCGCGCATGCCGGCCAGGATCTGATGATGAAGATGCCACTCCAGCTGGTTGAGGCCCTGTGCGGATTCCAGCGCATTGTCAAAACACTGGACGATCGCGATCTTATCGTTTCCACCCAGCCCGGAGAGGTTATTCGGCACGAGATGACCAAGTGTATTGCCGAGGAGGGTATGCCAATCTTCAAGAACCCGATGGAGAAGGGCACGCTGATCATTCAGTTCGAGGTGATCTTCCCGGAGGTTATGAATCCGTCTGTGGTGCCCACGCTCAAACAGTGCCTGCCGCCGGCGCCGGAGGTTGACATTCCAATTGATGCAGAGCAGACGGTTTTGGTGAGTTTGAATGCGTAGAAAAATCATAAATTCCCTTTTAATGCTTATTTTATTTCTGTTTCTTGCAGGAGGACTTTGATCCCAAGCAACGCCGCCAGCAACACCAGCGCATGGCCTACGATGAGGACGATGGTGGCTATCAGGATGGTCCCCGTGTCCAGCAGTGCACATCGAGTTAAGCGCCCCCGCTGCATGTTTGCACTCCGGACAATTCACATCCCTTATAATACACCCAATCAAACCAGCAGTAATAATATGTAAACCAGCTCCCGGAACACTGTAACTGCGCTTGCAATGGCCGAAGAACTCCCCTAAAGCACCCAAGCAAACACACTAGGAAACAAAACCAATCGAGATCTAACGTTATTTCATGCAAGCTACGATATTTAGGTATAAATCAAAGAACTTATCAGATATACGCACTATGTCTATAACGCGTGGTTGTTCGAAAACCAATGAGAACGTTTTCATTTCGTTTATGTTGAGTTGGATTGTCAAAGAATCAAAAAACGGAAACTGAAACTGAAACTAAACTAAACTGAAACGCAAAATCAGCCGCCACTAGAACCGTATGTAAAGTCCGCGCCAGCGAACGCGTCTAGAAACAAGTTTAAGTTATTTAATTCCAGCATAAATAAAAGCGTTAGTTTAAACGGATATAACAAATAAATAATTAATACACAATTTCAACCAAACTGGAGTGTATTCTTTCTATCCTTTCTAGCTATTATATTCGCCTGTTTTAGTTATCTGCCAATCTCATTATCGGGTGCACAGTCATGTCATCGGGGGCATGAATCATTTCGCCTAATGCCAATGCCAATTGGAGATATCTTGCCTACGGCAGACGTAAAAAAAGCCTGGCGTGATTAATTTGATTGCCGAGTGTGTTCAGTTTTCATGGGGTGTACATTATTTAAACAGTTATCTGGGATTAACCGAAGATAAAAGGTATATAACTAAATAGGAGGAGCAGTTATAGACTTGATTTATGGAATAATAAATAAATGAGTTGGTTAACAGCCAATCATTCGGATCATTCGACACGCGTAATACCCTTGCAAGGAATTATAATTATACCCTTGCAGGGTATTATAATTTCAGTCAGAAGTTTGCAACGCAGTGAAGGAGACCTCTCCGACCCTATAAAGTATATATATTCTTGATCAGGATCAACAGCCGAGTCGATCTAGCCATGTCCGTATGTCCGTCTGTCCGTCTGTCCGTTTCTACGCAAACTAGTCCCTCAGTTTTAAAGCTATCTGAATGAAACTTTGTAGTAAGTCTTCTATATACTCTCACTCGTATATATGTCGGAACGAGCCGGATCGGACGACTATATCATATAGCTGCCATAGGAACAATCAAAAAGTTTTTAGTAAAAAAAATTTAACTTTGTCAGTTTTCAACATATTTTCATCAAAGTTGGTATTTAGCCGTTTTTTACTATTTCTGAATTTCGGTTTTAATTTCATGAAAATCGGCCAACTATATCCAATAGCTTCCATAGGAACAATCAGGAAAATAAAAGAAAAACCCATAACTTTGTCAGTTTTTAAGATATTTTCACCAAACTTGATATTTCGCCATCTTATATTATTTCATAATTTCGGTTTTTATTTCTTGAGAATCGGTCGACTATATCCTATAGCTTCCATAGGAACAATCAGGAAAATAAAAAAAAACCCATAACTTAGCCGATTTTCAAACCATTTTCATCAAATTTGAGATTTGGCAACTAATAATTATTCCAGATTTTCGGATTTAATTTTTTGTTAAAGTTCTGCAAGGGTATATAAACTTCGGTGAGCCGAAGTTAGCTTCCTTTCTTCTTTTATTTTGAAGTTTACAAAAGCAATAGTCTTGATTAGTATAAATTATTGAGTCAAATCTAGCAATGTCCTTTTGCTATATGCTATAAAATTAAACTAAAAATTCTGAATAAATGAATAATATACTTTTTGTTTATTAGTTTTTCGCTAGCTCCTGGTCAGGTAGCAGCAGATTTCCTTAAAATTTTACGATCGTGCTTTAAAATTGTAATCTTCAAATGCTGGTTTCTAATCGCAATTCAATTCCTTTCTTGTTTTCAATCCAAAATTTGGTTTGTAGCCATTTTAAATAAAATTGTTTCTTTATATTAAAATAATATAGCAATGTATTTTCTCAAATTAAAATGTTTAATTCATATCCCCTATTCCAAATAGATTTACACTAATCTGTATTATTTTCCCCAACTTTAAAAACATCAGCTTAAAATGTCTTGTAAATTTATTTACAATGTATTCGTTAATATCTCTACAATAACATCTTGTGGTTCACTACCAACTACTGCGCAAAATTCCTGAGTGCAGCCACAACGCCAGTGCCGTAGATCAGCTTCTCCTCGACCCGCTGCCAGGCAGCCTGCTGCACCTGAGAAACGCTACGCAGCGCCGTCACCAACTCCGGGGACTCCGTCAAGCCCAGGCCGTGGGATCGTAGGAAGACACTTAAATAGGATTGGGCTAGCTCAAAGTTGAGATTAGTTCCGAACATAAACTCAACAAGCTTGAGGAACTGCAGCATGGCGAGGAGTGTACCGCCAGCCTCCGGATGCAAGGACTTGATTTCAAAGTCTATCATCGAGGGTCCCAGTTGGGTGAGGTGCGTCACAGCGGATGCAAAGTCAGAACTGGACGCCGTTTGCTCCAGCAGTCGTCCGAAGGCAGTTAGATTGTTCAGCGTGGAGGCCTTTCTGATGCGTGAGCTCTCGTCCTGCTTCTGGCCATTCTCCACATCGAAGCGGAGCTCCAGACCCGAGACTGTGGGCAGAAAGAATGGCGCCAGCTTGGGAGCCTTTGGTGGCGCCTTGGGTTTGTTGCGCTGCTTTATCAGCTCCAGATCAAGCAGATTCTGCCACCGCGATGCAGCCAAACCGGACAGCGTTATTAATTCGTCGGACAGCTGAGTGGGAGTCTCGTACTTGGCATCGATAAGCTCGCCGAGTTTCGTCTCGTCTTCGTCGTCAATCTCAAGCTCCTGCAAACCATCTTCCAGCTCTATAGCATCGCACACATTGGTGGGCAAGCCCACATAAGGAGCTGGTTCCCTCGGATCGATGGAGCGCAGGGAAATCTGATTGAAGAGCGTCCGGTTGGCCCACAGATAAATGCCCAACAGATTGACATGTGCTGTGGCGAGGAAGTCGCCGTTGGGCGACATGGTCAGAGAAACGCAAGGCGCTTCCACTCGGAAGTGATCTACCATATAGGAGGAGGGTATGTCCCACACCTTTATCGTGGAGTCCATGGCGGCGGTGATCAGCCAACGGCTGTCCGGACTGAATGTGAGGTCATTCAGCTTGGCCGTATGGCCGACAAATTTGCGTACAATCACCCTCGTGTGCATGTCCAAAACAAACACCTTAAAGGTCTCCAGGCCGATGGCCAGCATGGAACTCTCGCGGTGCTGCCGCATCATGGTAACTCCATCTGCCAGTCGAAGAACGGCCACGGGCTTGTCAACTTTTCCCTTAAAAGTCCAGAACTTGACGAGGCCCTCCGAGCAGCCGGAGACCACGGTCTGATTAAGATTATCGCTAGCCACGCCGCGCACTGCCTTCTTGTGTCCCGGCGAACCGTAGCTGGCACGATGGGCGCCTGACTGAATGTTGAAGCGCTCAATGTCGCCGGTGCTATAGCCGACAATGACGAAGTTGCCGCAGTGGGTAAGCACCAGGCAGGTGGTCTCGCTTTGGAAATCGCTGCGGTTCTTGTTTTGGAACTGCTTGGGCACCAGGCGATGTTCGCCCATGCGGTTCTTGTCGAACGTCCAGGTGGTGGTCTGAATAATGCCCGCATGAATGGCGGCTATGTTGTCCCACTCCTTCTCGCGTGCCGTGTCGGTGGTGAACTCTAGGATGGGCGGCATAGAGAACTTGTCGTACTGGAAGCGGTCTAAAAAAGAAATTCATGAAATAAAATCAATGGATTTCCTATAGATATCTTCAGTAACTCACTCTTCTTTTTGGTTGCCTTCGGGTTGTAAGTGGCCCTGCCCATGCTCTTGTTCAGCGACTCGGCAATGGTGGAAAACACCCTCATGGTGCTATCCTCGCCGGAGGAGAGAATGGACGTTCCCGTGTTGCCATGGTATCTAATGCAAAGCGGTGGCTTTGTGTGACCCTCTCTGATCCTCAGTTGCCGTGCTCCACCGTCTGGCATGTCGAAGACGAACATCTTCATCGAGTTGTCTGGCGAGGTGGTGAAAACCACCGGCTCGGTGGGCAGGCAAATCGCAGTGGTGACCGACTCCTCGTGGGCCTGCAGTTGGCCGGCCAATTTGCGCTCCTCCAGGTTCCAAAAGGCCATGTAACCGTTGCTGCAAGCAGACACCAGAATTGGTGGCCCATCCGTGCGGAAGGCTAGACTGGTGACCTGTCCCCAGTCCTGCTGGAATCCCATCAGCACCTCATCGAACTTGAGGTTCAGCAGAATGATTGCGCCATCTCCGTGACCCACAGCCACGACATCCAGAGCGGGAGCCGGTTCGATGCAGGTGATCCTACTCTCGTGGTGGCTTAAGGTGGCGACCACGGTGTTCTTCTTGATATTCAGGATCTTTATCTGACCCTGCTGGGAGCCCAGCACAATCTTATTGATATACGTGGGCGGATGGGCCACCGCGGTGATCTGGAACTCCTCCGTGCGAAAAGGCACCTCCAAGTAGACATCCTCCGTGGGTATGTTCCACACTTTGAGGACGTTGGCGCGATCTATAGCGATCAGATTGGAGCCGAAGGGCAGCAGCAAGTGAACATCCTTCTGGTGGCCACGGTACACGTGCCGAATGTGCTTGCCCGCCCGCCAGGCGAATATGCACTTGTTGCTAGCCGTATAAGTGTGCAGGCGGTCCGTGGCCAGAGCGGTAATCTCGTCCGGATGCAAGCCACTGACATGTATCAGCCGGAAGTGGCTGGCCGTGTACACTTGGAAGGATCGGCCGATGCAGGTAATCAAGAGCGTGTCCCTCCGGCGCTGCACATAGCGGGTAACGGCTGGAACCTGGTTGCTCACATAGCCGAGTGCCCTGTTCCGTCGGAAGATGCAACTGCTCTCCTTGAAGACGGATCGCGGCGCTGCCGCTTCTGGCTTTTCATCCGTCGGCAGGTGCGTCATTTTCTTGTGGTTATTTCAGTAAATTAATCATTAAACGAATCAAATGTTTACGGCAGCACGTGTGACGCAGTGAGACCAGTTCCGTTCAGTTTTGGCGCTGCCAGATAGTGATGTAGGAAACATCGTTACCATATCAAAAACAATCCTCAGAATTACTTTAGGCTCCTTGATACAGAACACGGTTGTTACCGTTGTAAACAATTTTACATTTTTATGTACAAAATATTAATTCAACAAAAACTACCTAAAAACAGGAACTTTGTTTAAAGAAATAATACATTTATTTTTAAATAAATTAAAATTTTTACCCAATATTTTTTTTAAAACACTTCTACAAAGAAATAAATGTGTTAAATACTATAGCAAACAATATTTCAACAAGACTAATTGACAATTTTTATATAGTTTATATAATCCCATAGACTGTAGAGTAAATATAATTTATATATATAAATAAAATTTAAGGAGTACATTAAGGAGCAATTTAAGGAGTAAGTATTATATCAGAAAAACATCGATTTAAAACACAAACCAGTTCTATTTATTTTTTTGCTTTTCTAGCACATAATATATTTTTTTAACCACACTTCTTTTTACAAATAAAAACTCTTGTACACACAATAGTTTATGTTGCGCCTTTGGACTTTACATATAGTACACTTATAACGATTAACATATACAATTACACAGTTTTCCGATGAGAAATGCATCGCAATTCAGTTTAATGTTGGAGTAAATATTATTTTTTATTTAAAGTATAATTACAACTATATGTAGTCTTTCGCTTTCCTCGTAAGTAAACATAAATAGTATATGTATATGTATATGCATGTATTTATTATATAAATATTGAAACACAACATTGCCGTTTTCTTTGTTTTATTTTTCGTCGCCTTCGTACTGTTCTCGTGTTCATTTTTTTTGTCACTGAAATCCTTACCAGCCCCTAAAAATTTCAGTTTTTTTTTTTAACTTAGTTGAATGTCTAAGCGATTAGCATGGAAATTGATTGCTGTATGGGTAGACATTTATCAAACATTTTATACAAGTTGCGAAAGTGATTAACATTCATTAGTAATTCAAATGGTTTTTGTTGCTGCTGCTGTTGTTGTTGTCTGTCTGTCTTTTTGTTGCTGTTGTTGTTGCTCCTGTTCTTGAGGCTCGTTCCAGTTGTTGTTGTAAATGTCTACATGATATTCTGGCCTTAGTTTAGGGCATTAATTTCGCCGGAATTGGCCAAAGGATAATCCAGTTCACTCAGACGGGCGGCCGGTCGTCGGGGGCGATTGAACTATAAAGTGAAAGGAAAATGGAAAATGAAAACATATGTAATTGTTGTGAATAATGAAAGGCACCATTTAATTTTAAAAAATTATACCAATTTCGGCATAATATTATGTGAATAAATATAAATTTTGTCTTAAGTTGTCCTTTTTGGTAATGTTAAATATTTCCCGCTGTGTATTGCACCTACCCATGATCTCATGATTTTGTAGAGCACCTGTCGTGCGGGATAGTCATTAAAGTCACCCTCGGGCGCTACCGCAACCTGTTCGTTCGGCGCCATCATTGGAAGCAGGCCATTTGGACGGATATAGTCCTGGTCCTGGCCGCCGGAGGCTGTTTCACCCATTCCCACACCCGTGCCCGTCCCGGAGCCAGCGCTAAGGGAACGCTTGCCATGTCCGCCGTAGCACACATGTCCAAAGGCCTGGCATCCCTCTGTGGAAAGTTGTTAAAGTAAATTAGTTACAGAAGTGTTGGCTTTATTTTTAATAAGTATAAAATGTAGAGTTGATAAATCAATGATAATATTTGAATATTAAATAACAAATAATTTAATAAACTATTTTATGATAAAAAAACTTAAGATAGATACAAATTAAAACCCTATTTTCTGTGATTTCTAATGTAAAAAATATAACAAATTATCTTGAATACAATTTACAATTAAAAAGACTTAAAAATTCAAGATTTTCAGTGTAACAGGCTCAGCACCTAATCGATATGAGGACCCCTCCCATCCTTTTGCTTCAAATTTCTCCATAGGCATGTGCATTTCCCAGCGCACCACCCACCATATTTTGCCCATTACTGGGAGATAGACTGCTCCTGTGATTCCCTGACTGCCGAAATCTTTAATCGCTCGCCAAAGCTCAAGAGAGACATCCTCCGATAACCATTTGACCCCATGACGGTTCAATTTCATTCTGTTTGCTTGTCTGATGCGGTATGTGTGTGTGAACAAACTTTTGACTTTTTGCTATTTTTGAATTTCCGCCCACACAACGGCAAGCATAAATTTTCCTGTTGCACTCTTGGGAGTTGTCCTTGACATACGCACAATGTAAATGCAGGATGGCAACGGTTGGTTGGAAGGGATTACCCTAAGTTGATGGCTTGCCTTTGTAATCTTTAGGAGTTTGGTGAACTGTGAACTTAACTGTGGTCTTTACAGGCTTTGAAAACTATATATTTTTCACATAAATTATATATTTAAAAACTAAGTAAGTCTCAAGTTAAGTACAAAATTATCTACTATTATTATTCTTTAACTAATTTTAAGGCAGGGTATTTCACTTCGTTTTGTATGTCTGTTTTACACAATTTTCCATGTAATCGCTTGGGGAGTCCTAAATAGGTTTGCTAGCCATCATCTTAAATGCTGTTTCAAAGGCAATCAAATCAAAAAGTTTTCGTAATTGAAGCCAATGGGAAATCGGATGAAATGGCCATTGAAGGCTGGGTATTTGGAAACTAGCATGGGGCTACTGACTTAGCTGCTTGAGTTTCTCTTTATGATATATGCAGATGTCACACACACACATTGTCCGTGGCAACTTGCAAGGGAAACGGAAATTGCAACCTTACATTTTCCCCTCGATGCTCTTGTTTTTGCCATTTAACTTTTCCGCAGCTGGAAAAACAAAGACGCCCGTGTGGCACATTTGTTTGTCTTGTATTAAACTGCAACAATTGATGCCGCCTCGATGGGCGAAGAATGCTGCGGATGCTGTGTGATGCGTATGTGCATCAGTTACGACACCCATTTATGGCTTTGTTTTTCAAGCTAAATTTAATGAATATTTCATGGCACCGTCGCCTGAATTCAATTTCAAGAGGAAAGCTTTAAAATACGAGAGCGGTTGCACTAGGAAATAATTGTTATTTTTTGGGGAAGGTCAGTAATGAATTTAAAATAAATTTTAGTTCTTTTAAAATTATATAAACAAGAAAAAACTAATTTTCTTCAAATGATTTTAATTAAATTCTTATTTTCAAGTCCTTGAAAAAACCCATTCATTATTTTTGTTATCATTTTAAGGCTCTAAATCATATTTACTTAGTTCAAATGCCGGAACTAGCCTGATTAGTACTCTTATCAGTAGATTTATTAATTTATGTGGTTTTAATTAGTTGACAAAAAATGAAAAATTAATTCCCATCCATTTCTAAATATAAAAATTCACTCAAAAAGTAATTATTCTTAAATTTTAATCACTCAATCTTAATGATGTACTTACTTTTCGCTTGACTCTGTTGGGCGGCCAGGACCACGGTGCAGATAACGACCAGCAGCAAAGAAATTGTGGATTTCATGATACCTGCAAAAGAGAGGAGCAAAGACAATAGGGATGAGCACACCTGTTGCAGTCCAGAGTCTGAAGTCTGGCATTGACATTGGGAAGGAGTATTTCCCCGGGCCACACGCCGCACACTAATTAGGAAATCCGAGCACAGAGCGGCGGCCGAGTTGAAATCGAATCTGAATCCGCAAGTCCACATGCGCTTACGAAGCTAATCCTGGCAGAAACTTTTGAACTATGATTTATGTAACGCCGCCCCCTCACAAACACGAAGACAATTAGCATGGACTTGAGGGCAAAAGGTGGAAGTTCAAGCAAGCATTTGTTTATTACGTGCCTGGAATTTCTGAAATCAGCTTGCGGACATCTTTTCCGAGAATATTCAAAGATAAAAGCTAAGTCATTTAATTTGCGGGGACCAGCATGAAGTCTTCCACTAAATGTTTGGGTTTTGTGTGGGCCAAGGACCGAAATTAAACCTATTAAAATTTGGCAACAGCTGATGTTCGCCTTTAACCCATCAATCATACGACATGTGTGCGTAATTAAGTTTATTATTGGAAACCAAGCCACAAGTCGCGTGTTGTCTTAAAGCGCACTTTTTAAGAGGGATTACTTGTGTAGTTATTTGGTAATTCAATTTTAGGAGTATAATTTTTATGAGTAATATTTATTTTCTTATTAAAACGCTTTAAATATTTAATTAATTATTGAAAATATATTTTAAATATTAAAAATTTCCCAAAATAACTCACGTGTCTGCCTGATAAGTCTCCTATCATTTTGTTCATTATTATTAATAATAACATAAGGTATAACCGCTGATGTCGCCATCAATCATACGCCCCGTGTGCCCGTCTAAAGTAAATAATGCAAGAACCGAACCCGGTCGCGTGTCGCTTTCAACTGCAGCCTGGAAAACTCACCTCAATAAAGCCGATTAGCTGATCTTTATTTTGTGCAGGTATTTTCTTTGTTTTCAGGGTTTATCAGCACTACACTTTGATTTATTATATATTTGTATTATGTTTGCTGTAACCTGGTTACTATATAGAATCACAGAAATGATTGGGGCGGATGTTTTTTTTTTATTTATTGCCAGTTTTCAGTTTTGATATGGCAATTTCACCGACCGAATCCGAATCCCTGAGCGCGATCTCACATTTTCAAGCTCCCGCCAGCGACTGAGATCGATCAGTGCCTCCGTCCGATCTATATGCCACCTTCGGAATCTCGTCTCTGTGTTTTTTTTGTTTTCTTTTTGGCGACCCACTGATAAGAGGCGATCTCTTCCGTAATCTCCACGCAATCCCTGTCACGCGTCTCACTCCCACTCCCATAGCTTTTCCGCCTGCTTTCCTTTTTCCCATTCCCACACCCCCCTCTCACCCCCTTGGCTATTTTCAGACACAGGCCGGGCTAAATTTATGGACCAGCCGATAAGTGGAAATTAATATATAAAGCGAAGGAGAGCTACTGCTGGAGCAGTAAAAATCATCACAACAAAAAACACCCACGCACTGCGAAAACAATAACAGCATTCTCATGACACGAAAAAAATGTATATAATAACAATAATTGTTTACCAAAGGCGCAGGGCGGTGGCAATACTCGACCCTTTGGGGCTTATCAATTTTCCCAGCTATTTAGTTGTGATAATAAGGCCTTAATGAGCTGTTGCTGCCACATAGATTCTGTCACTAATACCCGTTCGTGTGGCTTCCGTAAGGCCGTAAATTTTGGATTTCAAATTCAAATTTCCACAGGTGCTGGGATTCTCTAAAATAATTTATAGACGTGACAGATTTATAGACACTGATTAATGGAATCGAGATTAAAAGTATTTGAGAAATATTAAATAAATCCTCAATAGTTCTTTTCAGTTTTCTATTTGAATAATATTTTAAAGAAAAGCACAAATATATATTTCCTAGCTAACTTTTAGGAAATATACCCCTATTTTTTCTATGTGAACCCCCAATTCAAAGTTCACGATCGGTTTCCGTGTGAAATTCTCTAATCGCCGACTGATAATACTCGCAAAGACAAAGCAAACAGCTGCTAACCAGGTCAGGCAATGGAAGCGTGCCTCTGGCACAAATCGTTTTAAATCGGATCAGATTGCTCTCCTCTCCAACAGATTAGCCTGGTTTAGTCAAATGGAAAAAAAAACAGCAAAGGAAAAATTAAATTTAAGGCGGTCCTTAAGTGAGGTCAAGACTTTCTGCGGTTTTAAGCGCTCAAGCAAACTTTGCAGACAACTCTCTTGAAACCTAAAACTTGTTAAGATACACTGAAAATTGCAGATGGCAAAATATTTCAAAATTAAGGAGTAATATTAAGCTTTCTAATAAATTAAATAGGTCACCCTGGAAATAATTTAAAGATTTATTTCCTTGTTATTGTCTCAACTTGGACTTTAAAAAATGTTTATGGCTCCTTTGGCTGCTGGCCTCTCATAAAATCTTCTTTCATAATTTTTTTCCTGGCTCTGTTCTTCTCTTTTATTCATTATGCTCATTATGCTGCATATTTTATTGAATCCTTTATGACTAGACTATATAATTTAATATTTTCTTCCTTTGGGGGCAATCGCATTTTTGCATGCACAACTCCCATTACAGAGCTCTGAATTCGTAATGAAAAGTGCGCGCAGCGACGGGAAAAGAGGAAAAACACTTAAATCAAGTTTAAGTTAAAGTTTACCAACAGCAACAAGTTGCGTCTGTTGCTGGACCGTTTCCCCATGGCCAAGGATAATGCCTGATTTATACAGCTGCTCGGAGGAATGTGTTGACTTTTAGTATCTTCAACTTTGAAGGCGGAAAATGAGCAGTTTTGCGGTGACTTGGAGACTCAACTTTGGCAGCGGGGGGCACAGGCGATGGCCTGCAGCCATTTAGGGGGAGTTATCAAAAATAAATCAAAGCGGAAGATGAGGCATTTTGAAAGCCATCCCACCCACTCTAGGGCGGGAGACTTCATAATTATGGCTGTTAATCTAATTCGATTCAATTAGATTAGACAAATAAACAAAAACGGTCGAGGCCCAAACAGGACCTCAGGGGGATTGGCAAATTAATTGCCAACAAATGTAAGCCAAACCGGGAAAATGGCTTTAATTATAATCGAAGGAAGTTATAATGTATTTGTTTTTAGGGTATATTGTGATTAAAAATTTATATGATGGATATTTATATGAGAAAGTTTGATGGTATTTTGGTAGGATATTCTGTGAATTAATATTACAACTTTGGAACTTTAAGGACTAATTAAAATTTTTTTTTAAAATAAAAGCTTATCTTATGTTTAATGATTATGACCAATTTAAATAGTAAATTGTATTTCATAAAGCAATTTTTAGTTTAGTTTATAGAAAAGGCTTTTAATTGCTTCTAATTTCAGGTATATTAATTCAAATGAATTAAGGATATGATTTTTTTGTAATTCAGAAATATGTTCTCTTCAAAGAATTTATAGGCGATTTTAGAGAAATTGATTAAGCCATTGAATTTTGAATTCTTTATTCATATTTTTTAGAAATAGAAATTTAAAAGGATGTATAATTTCTTTTAAGACTGTATTTCCAATTAAGTCATTAAAATAAATTAATTAATTTTGAAAGCCTAAATTATATCAAGTAATTTTAAGTTTCTACTTCTGAATTTTGTAAGAAAATTAACTACCTTTCAGGGCACAACTTTACCAATTACAGGAAATTTGTATTAAAATTGCACTTGTAATTAAATTTAATTTCAGCAGTATTTTATTTAAAAGCCCTACTTTTTAAACAGATTTGTAAATAAACTCACTAATTATTTTAAATTAAATTCTCTTGAAATTGAACTCTCCTAGGCCATGCACTATCAAAATCTCTTCCAACAGAAACTCACCCATTACAATAAAAGGACTCGAGGGACGTTAACACAATCTAACTTCACTGCCTTTATCAGGGGACACCTACTTTCACTTGTCTAGTAAACTGCTGGGGCCAAAGAAATGTCCTTGTCTGTCGTCCTGGTCCTCGTCCTCGTCCTTGCCGGATGGTTTCGCTGATGCTGCCGCTGCTGCTGTTCGACTGCAAGCCGGAGTTCTTTTGGTGCTGCCAAAGGCGAGTGGGCCAGCTTTATAGCCGCTCTTGCAGCACCTGCGACCCGCCTGTGTGTGTGTGGGCCGGCGCACGGCAGCCAATCAGGGGCAAGCCGAGAGCCGAGCGATAGATACGAAGCGTTTTTTGCCTAGAAGCATGCTGCGATATTTTCGGTTGACTCTTGTGCGTGGGCTTGGAGTCGCTTCGCGAAACGTCAAATTTTAGCCAACGCGTCCAGATTTATTTGCTCGCCCGCGGATGTGAATGAATTGCCATCATTGGATAGCTCCAGAGTGCCACGAGTGCGTTACCTGCTGACGTAGGTAGTTCCCGAAATTGAAACGGACCCAGTGCACCACTCTGGCCCCCGACCAAGCCATGGCCCATGAAAAGCGCTTAGCACTTAATTGATCCACAATCCAATTGAATGATTCCCCAAGCGGTGTCCTTGCGGACTCCCTTTGACTGGCTTTCAGTTGAGTTTGAATTTATAATTGATTTTCATTAGTTTCTAATTTTTAAAACATTTGTAGACTTGAAGTATGTAGTTAATAATAATCAAACTATGATTTAACTATGATAATATAATAAAAACAATGTTTTATAAAGAGAATATATCATTTTAGATATAATTTATGTATTTCGTTTACAAATTAAATCTCTTTTGTATTAAAAACAATAAATTATAATGTTATATTCTTTATTTATTTGAATTTTTAGCTTCTTTTGCCTATTTTGTATGATCTTGTAATTCCTGTAAACATTCTTTGTTTAAAGCTTGGCAACAATTTATATTTATACTTTACCTGAAAAATTTGAATAAAATGTTTGTGTTGTTTTTTTTTTTATTATTTTGCAAGAATATTCCAGAATATAAATTATATTCAATGACGAATTTTTTCCTGCACAGCTCAGCTTCAGCTAAAATTGATTTTAAATGCATTTCTAGATTATACATATTCTAAGGTCCTTTTTCCGCTTTGCTCAGCATTTATTAAAACAATTATTATTTCAATAGGATTGTATTAAAATATTATGTTTTCCCTTTAATCATTAATTTGTTGTTCACCAGAATTCCTATTTCATATTTTGTGATTTCCCCATGGCTCTTAACTTGTAAAAATCAAGCCTTAAATATCACTTAGATCAAGCAAATTGATATTTAGTTGGATTATATTTCAACAGCGCTACAAATTGATTCGCTAATGAGTTGTTTTCAACAATTGCCACCTCCGCCCCCGATGCCATGTCCATCTGGTGTAATCTGTCCGGTTGCATGTGATTGCTATAGTCTCCGGATTGGCCTGTTGCTACAGTGAATATATATATACACCCCCGACACACCCGCAACCGTAGGTTATCGCCTATACACCTATATCGCACCAAAAACAAATTAGCCGATAACCAGCTGACGGTGCTCAACCGCTAGCCGATCACAATATTTGACAACAAACAGATGAGCTCGGGCTCAGCTCCCACAATTTGATGAGATTGCCCACCGATGCTCATCTGTCAGCTGGCTTGGGGAAAGCTAGCTATCAAGTGCATCTGGAGGCACTGGAAACAAGCTTGTAATTGGGAGAGGGGTGTGTAAACCCTAGGTTAGGAATTATATTTAACTATTGGAATTTTTTAGACAATTGAAAAATATATAAGATAATGTCAAGATTTGGGAGATTATAAAAGGTTTATTTAAAATATATTTTAATTAGGCTGCACAAATAATATTGGTTTGTTGATGGCTATTAAATTATATTATATTACTCATAGATAATCTCTAAAAATAATGTCAAAATAATTTAAGCAATTTTCTACTCTACTAAATGAACATAATTATAAAATACAAGTACAACTACTATTTGTTAGGTTTAAGAATAATTTTTGATTTCAGACTACATTGCCTACTTTTAGGATATTACTTAACTTTGAATAATAAGCTATTAAAGAATTTATTTTATTTTATTATTTTTAAGATATTTTTTACGTTTTATTGACTTCGATTATAATACCTACTACTACTACTACTACTACTACTACTACTATAGCCTACTCCTCACCCAAGGCTTTCCATCCTTTTATAAAACAAACAACTTCATAATTTATATGTTTTATTATTTAAAATTTATTAAATTGTTACATTTAGACCAGCTCTTGGCAAAACTAATTTGATCTCTAATATTCTGGACGGCTTGGCTTTCAATTGGCCTAAAACAAACCAACAAAAGATGAAAAAGTAAAAAAACAAAGCATTAAATGTTGAGATTCCGGATTGCACAGAGTTCTGGCTGAGTTGGAAGTTGAAGTTGGGTTTTGTGTGATAGGAGGTGATAGCAGAGGCGGTTGACAGTTGACAGCTTAGTGGAAGAGGCGGATGATAGACCAAAGACCCAGCAGGGAGCCAAGGATGGCGCTTACGCTGGTCATGGAGAGAGCGGCGGCTCCGTTGTGAGCGGTACAGATGCGAGGCTGTGGGGCAGACACATACTTGCAGAGGGTACCCACGAAGTTCACCTGGGCGCGGTCATTAACATTCTTCTCAAATTGCTGTAAAATTATAAAACATTAAAATATATTCTGTTTATTCTGTCACACTGTAACCCCTGCTCACCTCGTTGAACAGAATGGTGGGCACGCTGGTGAGTGGCTCCTTGAGCCGCTGGGTGGTCTCGCCGGCCTTGCGGAGCAGAATGCTGCCCTCGGTGCTGTTGGCACAGGTCTTGATGTTCTCCCAGTTGTTGATGTGGTTCTCCTGCGCACAACGCTGGCCGGGATAGACATTGTCCGGGAAATTCTTGCCGGCCTTCATCAGGCAGTTGATGAAGTCGATGGTCAGGGTCTCGCGCGTATACTCAACCTGGTATGAGTTGGCCTGGATGTGCTCAATGGCACAGGCATGCACCTTGTTGCCGTAGCACTCATTCGGCCCATGGTGACAGGTGAAGGTCACCTCAGAGCCCTGAGTGAAGAACTGCAAATGAGAAGGATGCAAATGAGCCATTGTCCAGGCGAAGGATAAATAAAGTAAGAGGCGGGGCCTACACTCACCTGAGACTTTCCGAAGGGCACCAAGGTAAGGTCTACCACATCACGCAGCTCTCCCCTGACCGCCGGATACAGTTGCTCCGTAATGAACTTGGCGCTGTCCGGGCACAGGGACTCATAGTACACGGCAATGGGTACCTAGGGAATATTTAATGATTAAATTATTACCAAGAATTTAGATTCTAGTGAAATATTTTGATAAAAATATAATTTAAACCTAATTAAATCAATGTATTTAATTTCTATATAGGTAAACGGGATATTTCTTTATTTCTTTCGGTGCATAAAATCACTGCACTTGTTCAAAGTCTGTTTCTGGGGGGGGGATGCCTTCCGTAATTTGCATTTTTCGAGAGCGCACCTATGCCGAGTCATGCAAATCACATGCGGCTGAATGGACCGGGTCCAAATATTGTTACTCTTTGTTTATCAATTGGGGACAACAACTGGCACATGCTCCAGTTGATGAGCCAAAATATTGATGAACTTGAACCGCCGCCATGCGTATGAGAGTGATAGATAAGGAAAATAAATATCAGAAGGTGATTCCAAATGTGCATTTAATAGGTTTTGATTACAATAAGCTTGTCTTAAAACCTATTAAATTAATCATTAAACAAACAATTAACAAACATTTCTAAACTTAATTAATTAATTGTTTCGATTATTACTCTTACAAAAACAAACTTTTAACTTTACTTTCTGCCACAAAGGCTATTGAATAGCTTATCAAAATTCCAACTAAATATGTCTTGTTAGGCATGTGACTCATGTTTTTTATGAGCATATGGATTTACCCATTTAAATATTCCATGAACATGTGTTTGGGAAGTAAGATTATTTGTTTATACTCCCCAAAGTATAAAATTATATGTACATATATGACATATATGACGCCATCTTCAACCCAGTCAAAATTATGCCGATCTCAGCACACAATTCATTGCTGCTCAGTCTTCCTCTATGAAGAAGTAAATTCTTTCAACTCTGTACAGTCTTATTTAATAAATCTTCAAACTAATCAAATGATATTAAATAAATAAGAAATCTAATTTCATTTAAAGTTATTAAGCTGCATGAGGTTCAGGTGACTTTAAAATGTTAAACAACTCTACAAATATTTATTATTTTCCGTCCTTAAACAATTACTCATTTATGGCAATTTATTTGTAATTTCTGTTGATTATATTCACCCAAATAAAAACTGATTACAGATGAATCTCCACAAATTGCTGTGAGCCTTAACCGATAAAATAACTATTTATTTTAATAGTTTTTTTGTACAATTCGTGACTGATGCGCAATAGCTTTAACAATGGCAATAGAAAAAAATAACAGAAAAAATAAATTAATCACAATTGCCCTCGAGTATATACACACATACATATGTATGCAAATTGTTTATTTGCTGGAGTTAAAGTTAAATAAAAAACTGCTGCTGTCGCACCGCTGAAAGAACCCACAGTTCTTAACGATCTGAACAACAACAGAAGCATCAGCAGGCTAATATACAAATACACAGCAAGAAATATATATTATGAAAGTAATTATTTATCGGGGGAATATTTGACATATATTAAATAAACTACATTTCTTAGATTAAATTTGAAAATGAATACAAATATTATTAATTTTTGAGTATTTATAAAGTAAAAAGGTCGCAAAATGTCCAAAATTAAACAAAGTTTATAGAAAAGATACTTGGATCCCTTTCTGAAACCAAACAAAGGGCCGTATCGTTCTGGATTTAATCCCAATTTATTCTGTGTGTAACTATGGAGTTGCAGTTGGGCTGCCGGCTCACCACCGCTTGGCTGCTCTGTGAGAAATGGAAACTGGTCTCGAAACCGGTTTGCCGGAGCCCCAAACGAAAATAACAACAGAGCCAGAGCAACAGGTCGCTCGCTCGGTGGCTTATTTACAGTGTCAATTATGCTCGATGCTTGATGCTCTATGCTCTACGCTTTTCCGCTGCGGCATTTTCCAAGCTAGAGCGGGTCGTTCAACTCATGAAATGCCACTTGTTGCTGCCACGAAAAGGGTGCAGCTTTATTCTAATATTCATTATTATTCTTTGCGCCTTAAGCACGTCTTCACCTACATAGTATAACTGCTTTTCGGCGGCCCTGACACGCTTGCCTCGCTTGTGTAATGATTTTTATTTAGCCATACCATTTTGCTGGTTTTTTAGGCCCGTCTATGTATTGGTTTTTTGCCGGAGAGACTCACCTTAGCAGCGCCGTAGACAGCGGCAAACAGGCAGCTCATCAGAAGGCACACAGTGGCGATTTTGTGACTCATTTTCTGGCTTCTTGTTGTTCTGGAAACTAATTTTTTTTCTTTAATTTGGTATGCCTTCTGGTATGCTTTCGAGCAACTGTCGCGTTGTGAGCGGTCCGGTGTCTAAGCGCGAACTGTTGGTTGGGAAAAAGAGAGCTTGGCGCTGAGGTTGAGCGCTGCGTCGAAGCCAGAGCCAGAGCTGCATGCATAATTTGGGCTGGGCTTCGTTTCATCGGATACACATCGATAAAGCAAACGAAGATCGCCGGCTTTACTATATATACAAGTTCTTAAATTAGGGTTTTAATGATTTAAACAGAAAAACTTAAGGTAGAGACACGTAGCTATTGATACTTTCTTTTTTATCATATAAAAAGATTTAAATTTTGATTAAAACACAAATCTCAAAAGAAAAAGGGCTAAAATTGATTTGTACTATAAAATTTCAAGTCCTGATTTTAGTTTCAATCGAAATTAATATTTTTAAAACAATATTCATTAAATATTTAATGGAAACGGAATCAGGAAGAGGCTTATCGGAGGCTTATATCCACCAAAGTACATATATCCCTAGAGAGTTCTGTATATTTCACTTATACGACAATATAAAAACACAATTCTCTCTCAGTTAATTAAATAAAATGCATTATTTTTCATTTTATAGAATTTGCCTAGCCCCCAAAACCAAAACCTCAACATATTCGGGTATTACCAACTTTTGCCGCCTGGGGAAATCAACCCCTACATGGTTCACCTACGCATAAAACAAGGTCTTAAGTACATTTGCGTAACTTTTTATAAATAATGGAATTACAGATTAACATGCACAAGTCCTGGGGAGTTGGAAAACCTCCACCTCAGTCGCGAAACCGAAATCCCTTGGCTATTAAATCCTTGCGTGCCTCCAGAATCTCAGCTTGCAGTTCTTTGGCGGCTTCGGGGCAATCGTTGAAGGTAAATGTCCGATACAGGACAGTCCACACCGAGAAGATCTGCGTTTGGGTGATGGTAGCAATGGTGATAAGTCAGAGGGTCAAGTGTTATCTACAAATTTCCATTGAACTTACGCCGAAAATCACAAGCAGCAGCAAAGGGAGCAGTTGGATGTGCAGGAAATACTTCGTTGTAAATGGCGTTTGCACTGTTCCCAAGACAATGGCCAGATAGGGAACCGCAAAGAGGGAGGCGTAGAAAAGCCAGCGTTGCAGGTTCGTCATATTTAACAGAGTTTTAAGGGTAAATAAAACAAAATTCAAAATCAGGAAATACACGTATCGGCTTCGTAAACACAAAATCAGCTGATTTTTCCCCACGTCGAAATTAGTGTGGTATTTCATGTATTTGCGCTGCGGAAATTATACTAAAAGTAGCATGAAGTGTTATAGCTGGCAGCATCGTAGTGCTTGCAAAGCGTTTTAATTTTAAATTTTTAAATATTTTGAAATTGTAAAGAAATTAGTTAAAAAATTATATATAATAACCAAAAACATCTATTTTTAATTTTTATTTATTTAAATTTATTTATTTTAATTCTAATTTAAGAACTTTTTCCAACAAAATTTCAATAATTTTGCTCAATTAAATTTTTAAATATTTTGAATAAGTCTAAATAAATTAAAAATTTAATCTGCTACTTTAGTAGGTGTGGTCTCAGTTACTCCCACCGTGCAGGGCGTATTGGCAAGAAGGTCAGCCGTGCGGCAGCCTACAATTTGGAACTTGACCTCGTTCTCCGGCAGAACACCGCCCACGAAGAGTTTCGGCTCACTGCTCAGGGCCCAGAGCTCCTCCTCTCCCTGGGAATTCCGGTTGATCTTAAGGCCCGTGACGAACTTGATCTTGTGTGGATTATAGGCCACCACTTGCAGGTCGTCCGCTGTATAATTGGAGCTCTCCTCCCACTTGATGAGTGCTCCCAAGCTGATGAGGCTGCAGAAGAGATTTCCCGACTGATCCATTACCTCGGATTCGCATTGGATACCCCGAGTGCCCAGGATGCGGAAATGTCCGTCGAGTGAAGTACTGGTATTGTTGGACTTCCAAAGGGTTTCATTGTTAATCACGGTTAGGGATACTTTCACTTCATTGAAGGCATTCAAAGTGTGGAAGTACAGAAACCGATCCTCTTCTTCATTGGGACTCAAGCTTACAGTGAAGATTCCCGCCTGGGAGGTACCGGATCGACCCAGTCTCACAAGTGGCAAAGGTCTCATGGACTCGTGCTCTATGCGCCAGGATCTGCCGGTCAAGGAGTCAAACACAATAAGGCCATAGCCCCAGGCATCGGCTATATAGGCCTTGCCCCCCACGCATCTATTGGGCGTACCACTGTCCGCCAGATCCACCACCAAGGCAGTGAAGATGGAGACGCTGGGCGTGTAGGTATTCGGCGGCAGTGAGTGCCTTTGAATGAGTTCGTCTCTGACCAGGTCAAAGGTTAGGACTTGCGGCGGGCACAACTGCAGGGAGTTGACCTGGCCGGAGTCCACCACCCAAAGTCGCCAGCATTGGTCGATCTGTGGGGGAAATATGAAGGAAAATATAACAACTTCTTTGATAAGGATTCCCTTAGTAAACAGGTACTCACATAGGTCCTGATGGCAGAAGTAATGCCCGAACAATTATTGGGCGGAACATGCCAATCTCCATTAGGATACGGCTCCAGTCTGGGATTCTCCACAACCTCGTTGTCATCTGACACCACGGTGGCCAGTGTAAAGGGTGTGGCCATTCCCAGTCGAGGAATCGTTAGGAAGGTGCGATGCCTGCCCTCGTCTCCGTACTCAATGTCCACGTCCACCGGCAGAAAGCGATTGCCCAGAGCCTGATCGCCGCCCAGACTCAGGTTTGTCCATTGATGGAGAGTGTGCAGCTCCTTGAGGGCTAGCTTCTGGCCCTGCACAGCACCGAGCAAGCTAAGAAGGATCACGATCATGGCACCAAGTGAGGACTTACAGAGTGATAGATCCATACTGTTCAAATGGTTGCCGAAGACTGAAGAGATGAACAGGTAGGCGCGATAGAGGTGTTAGCCTTTGGTCCAGACTGCACTCGAAAAATACAAAAACTTTGATAAAGAAGATTTATAAATTATTTAGAAAAAAATATTTTTTTTAATCAAAAGAAACCAAAAAGACTTAACTTCTTTATTTTTATTGTTTAAATATTGAAAATTTTAAATCTTAATCTATATTAAATTTACTTTATTTTACTTAATTTCAAGACATACAAATTTCTTTGAGTGTAATTGACCAGCGGGCTCTTAGGCAAAGGTCGTGTACCTGTGGCGACCAAACAAACACTTTCGAATAGTTCAAAGATTTATGGATGGACATCTTTTATGGCCGCTTAAATGGTGTTTGCATTGCACCAGCCAGCCTCTCAGATCTCGAGGGTCTCCGGTCTCCGGCCTAGTCTCTTTATAGAGTCTCGGATATCGGATCTAAAAGCAGCCACGCCCCTGCAGCAGGTCGTCAACGTCGCATCGCAATACCCGATAATTGATCTCGGTATAGTCAATGGTTCCCGCGAATATCTTCTGCAGGCGATCCGACAGCAGCCAGAGTTCCTCGCGCCCATCGCTGGGTCTTCGCACGATCTTCATGCCGCTCACAAACTGCAGGGTATCCGGATTTAGGGCCAATAGCTGCACATTTTCGCGAGTGTAGGGCCTGCGTATGTCCCAGGCAAAGATGCCAATGGGTTCCAGGAAACCGCAGAACCAGAATCCCTGCCGGCTAATGGCATGCGACGCGCACTGAACTCCCCGCCTGCCCAGAGTCACGAACTCCGACAGAGAGGCACTTAGGCCCGTCCTCCAATTCGTGGCATTGTTGAGCACATCCAGGGGAATGGCCACCTCAAGGTCATTGGAGAGGGCATGAAAAACCAAGTGACGTCGCAGTCCCAGCCCCAGAGGAGTAACCGACAAGGCCAGGGGTCCATCGAGCAGCTCGAAGCTCTCACCTGCCACCGTATGGGTGCCGAATCTGGCATCCGGATAGGTGAACTTGTTCTCAATGCGCCACGACTGCTGACCCGCCACATCGTACACCACTATGGCCTTGCTGGTGGGATCGGCCAGGTAGGCAAAGACATCCTTGCACTGTCCTCCAGGCGGCGGATCACGTATGTCCGCGAATATGTTTACAAACCTGCTGACCTTCGCCTTGTAGGAGGCTTCTGGCAAGCGGTAGCGATGGATCAACTGATTGGTGGCCAAATCAAAGACCACCACCTGAGACGCACAGTGCTGCACAAACTCTATTTCGCCACTGTCCAGTATCCACATTTGTCCACAGGCATCGATGTGCACCCGATAGACGGATGTAAGGCCATCGCAGTTACCGCCATGGCTGCTGTGCCATTGATAGCTGGGATAGGCCTGAAGCACAGTGCCATTCTCCCCCTGGACATCTGAGATATAAGCCAAGGAATAGGGAACACCTTGACCAAAGCGTGGTGATGTCACAAAGAGGCGGGCACGGTCGCCATTAGCTGAAATGTCAAAGAATTGATGCTTAATTATTATCTTGATAAAAACAGGAATTAAAAGTGAAACCAAGTGATTGCCGAATGACTTGAGATGAGCTTTGAATCTATTTATTATTGTTCAAAAATCTAGATAATAAAATACACACTTAATAGATCTTTAAATAACAAGGCGATGTATCTGAGAACTTTTTACAAAACTAACAATAATGTTGATTAATCCTATTAGAAAAAATGAGTGATTCACTTGAAATTATCAATACAAATCAAAGAAGTTTGTTTTGTGCTTACGTGGGTAATATACATCAATATCGATGGGTATGGGACTGGCCGGATTATAGCGACCATTTCGCAGTACCTCCTGACGTTCCTGTTCGCTGGGAAAACCATATTGAAGATTTTTCCATTCGTAAACCCTTTGGAGTTCCTTGTATTCCGAGGGGAACTTGAATCCAGGATGCTTATGCTTTGGATTGTTAATATGATAATGATACTGGGCCAGGCACAAACTTTGCAAAGTTAACCACAATATAAACTGTAAAGTTAGCCTGCAACGAATTCCAATTATTCAAGGTAACCAAAAATTAAAAGCTGCCTCACATTTTCAGGTTTTGTTCGTCCAATCGAGAGTGATCCTTACTCGAGGGCTCTTGCCATTATACTGAACCATCAGACGCCAAAAAAGCGTAAACATTGTGAAATAGCAAAAACAAAATACAATGGATATATCACAACTGGTTTTTGAAATATATATTATTGTACAAGTCTGATGTTTTTGCTCTTCTAGAGGTTTATCTTGTGAGGTGACATGCTCTTTCTGAGAGTTCTTTAAATGTGTTAAAAAGTTGGTAATGATAAGGGGATGAAAGAAAATAGTACAAAATATTATTTACTATTTAAGATTGATTTTTAATGTAATAAAGAAATAATTAATTTGATTGTACAGTTGATTATATCAATGTTCCTACATTAGTTGGACCCTAGAAAGTTTTCAGAGTATCTCAGATTCTGGGAATTTTGTTAATTTATGATATTAAACTATATACATAACTAAATAGAGTTCAAAAGCCACAAAAGTGTTGATTTAATGTATTGACATTGAAAATAACATGGACAGTGTGTTATCAGCCTTATAAATATCCATTCGCTCATGAATAATCCAATGGATGCTTAGGTTAATTGGTTAAACTAAATTTGGACTAACGATGCTGGCAGTTTGCATGCAAATAAACTTGGAGACATCATTTAGGATAAAGTTTCACTATCACTTCAACAGATATTAATAAGATAATAAATATAGAAAATAAATTTTAAAAAATGCATAGTTAATAAATAAAAGGAAATATTAATATTTAAACTATGTAAATGTTTTCTTAAGTGCTTACTTACAACTAGCGTACTAAAGTTTGTATCTTTTTCAGAAAGATCTGAAGCCCATTAGCTCCTTATTTGTTAAATATTATATTACAAATCTAAAAAAATCAATTCAATCACAACTATTACCATAACATAACTTTTAATCGCTAATAAATAAACCATTGAATGATTATGGCCACAGTTGAATTGGTTTTAATATGCAAATTACTTTGATGGAGGCGAACGCCACTAAGAATTAATCCGCAAGCCAGAAAAAATAAAGAAATCAAAAAATTAAATGCAGAAAAAACTAGTTGGTCTGTCATTTCGCGGCTCATTAATGTCACAGCCGAGAGTAGAGCAGCATCGCCGGTAACTTGGCTTAATTTGATTAATTAATCAAAAGGCATTCTGTTCGCCAGACAGTGACGAAACTAAACGCGTTTTTATTGCACTTTCATAATGTACAAACGAAACTTAATTGATGCGATGGCTTAAACATTCGCGTCAAGTCATCAAATATTTATGATTTCAAACTCGTCCCTCACTGCTCTTTCTTATTTTCAGCTTGACTTTTAAATAACAATATCGGCGATATAATTTCAATATTTAACGATTTGTAAATAAATAAACACCATATCTTATATACTATATATACACTGATATTAGAAAGTGATTCAGTTGAATGCGGTCGGCTTGTCATCAAAATAAAATGTTAAATCAATTAACAGAAAATGCTTCCTTATTTCCAGATTGATTTTAATTAACGAAATTTTTTTTTTTGGAAGAGGAAATACGTTGAATATAAATATATATTAAACTAATACAAATCCAATTTGGCTAAGTTTTGCATTTGATATTTGAAAGTGAGTCAATTCAATTCAATTCCATTCCCAATCGATTTACCAATTCCACACGCTTGACTGCATGCAATAATCGCAATCTGGTATAACATACAAATCTGTCCACCTTGCCCCTGTACAATTTGTTTCTTGTTTCGCCCATCAATTACTGTCCGAAGATACAGGAGATACTATCTAATTCCACCGACGCGTCGCGACGCCTGCCGTCGACCGGTTTAAGCCTCAAATTATTAATGGCTTTTAAACGCGAATATTGTTTGATGACTGGAACTGGTCGCTCAATTTGGACTTGGCTCCGTAATAATCTTCACACATTTTGGCTTAGCCTTATCCCAGTTTGCCATAAACTCAAGGAACACCAAACCAAGGGTGTTAAAATAAAATAATAAAAAATAACGGATCCCCAAAATTTGGCAAAATCTTGATCTGCCGGAAGCCAGAGTGTTACCCGTAGAGATATTGGCCAATCGCTAATACCCTGGTCCAGATATGGCTTCCTAAGGTGACCGCACTAATCTGCAGCAGGTGGCAGACTCGTTTCGAAGATATAGTTAATGTGTTTGTTAATCAACGAAGCTGTGACACTGCCATTCATTGCATACAAATGGGAAAATAATCCACTGTTAAGTGTCGCTGCAGATATTAACGTGCAATTAATTGCTTTGAAAGTAATAAATAGTTGGTATTATTTGTCGCATTTATCATACTTGGAAGCTTTCTTCAAAGAGAAAAGTAACTACAAAAAATATATTGCTGGAAGTTTGCAGATTAAATTAATGTGTTTAGGAAACGTTTACCAATTCCTGTGTCAGAGGTTAAACAATTTTGTAGTGAAAATAACGAAGGGATTCGCGATTAATTTTTAAGCTATAAATACATTTCTTATCAATCAAAAATAATTGATTTTTTTGCTTAAATTTTGCGTGAACTTTTAGTCAATCAAAATATAATCAATTTTTAATTGCACTGTAATTGCAATTTTCTATGTGACACCAAATTGAAAATATACACAAATTTGCGTATAAGTACGTAAATTGAATTTAAATATAAAGGTTCGGCTTCTGTGTTCAGAATAATATGCTGTGGTCTATTATTTATTGTGTTCTACTAGGAGTACATTTCCCAAATTTAAGTGTACGGTGAGCAAAAAACACACCTGTATATTTAAAAATGTACTACAATATAATTAACCTATTTTACAATATGCACTCAAGGTCAAATTTACAAACTTTATCTGCGAGAGCTACAACAAATCGTGGTTCCAGTTTCACGAGTGTCGCCTGAAGGCTATATCTCGGGATAAAGTGATTCTGAATATGATCGCAATTTAGTAATATCAACCATACCTGCCCTTATGTGGTATTTTTATCCTTCATTTTACGGCTTAAACCATATTGTAAGCATTATATTGTTTTTTAGGATCCACAGATTCTTAGGGGATTTTATATGAAACCTGAACTATTGATGCTCCCGTTTCCAAGAGTCGAATATATGTTGTCCATGAGATGGTTCTTTGATCAGAAACTGCAATTTGACACAAATGTCAGTGCAGTAATTGTTGAGAAAATAAAGAATTCCTTGAAAAAGCACCCCCTTATTGATCGTTTTTGGGGTTCATAAAATGTAGTGTGGCTGGCTTATGTCATTTTGTTATAACTTATATCTTCTTTGATCAGAGACTGCAATTTGATACCAATGTTAGCTTTGTGTTTGTTGAAAATATTGGGAAAGCCTAAACTTTGCTGGTTTTAAAACAATCCGAAACCAAATGTTAATAAATGTTGTTAATAATGGAAAATTTCAATAATTTCAATAATTATTCCAACCAATTGACCCAAACAATGTAATTCTATGTCCGAACATTGAAGTTCAAAATAATTAACATAATCATATATATTGTACCTCAATCAAGAAGTGTTTTTTTGTGTTGCAAATAAATAAAAAAATACTTTCCTTTCCTATTTAAAAAACACAACACCGGCTGCTCTTCGCAATACGCAACGTAAACACAAGAGCTGGATGTTGATAAAAATATCTAAGCAGGAGAGTTAATTTAATTTATTTAATTTACTATTAAATTTAAGATTTCAATAAATGTAGTAAATTTTGTAGTGAAAAAAACCAAGGGATACGCGATTAATATTAGAGCTATAAATACATTTCTTATCGATCAAAAATACATTATTTTTTTCAGTTTAAATTTTGCGTGAACTTTTAATCAATCAAGCAAAAATATTCGATTATATTTTGCTTGATTTTTTTAATTGTAATATTTAAATCAAAATAATCACAAATATTCATATATATATCGGCTTCTGTGCTCAGAATTAATCTTAGTTGAATAATATGCGGTGGTCTATTATTTATTGTGCTTTACTAGGAGTCTTTTTTACCCATTCAAGTGTACGTTATTGTGATCTATTACTATACATATGTATATTAAAACCTCGTTTACAGTATGCAGTCATTTTAAAGTTTTCAAACTATGTTTGCGAGAGCTACAACAAATCCTGGTTCGTGTTTCACGAGTGTCGCTTGAAGGCTGTATCTCGGGATAGGGTGGTTCTGAATATGAACGCATCCGTATTGCATCCCGCAAATAATATCCAGACGGACGCCCAGGTTTTTAAAAGGGAAAGTGGATACAAACCGTGGCTTATAAAGACAACAGTGGATTGCTGCCGTTTTATGCGAAAGAACTACAATCCTGTAGCTAAAATAGTCTTTGGTCTCTTTAAGGAATTTACGAATATCAACCACACATGTCCTTATGTGGTATTTTTATCCTTCATTTTACGGCTTAAACAATATTGTAAACATTTTATTTTTTTCAGGGTACACAAATTCTTAGGGGATTTTATATGAAACCTGAACTATTGATGCTCCCGTTTCCAAGTGGCGAATATATGTTATCCTTGAGATGGTTCTTTGATCAGAAACTGCAATTTGACACAAATGTCAGTGCAGTGATTGTTGAGTAAATAAAGAATTCCTTAAAAAAGCACACCTTAATTGATCGTTTTTGGGGTTCATAAAATGCAATATGGCTGGCTTACTTATTACTTTTTTGAGTTAATAAAATTTGGAAGGCTGATGCCACTTTCTCATAAATTAGAAATGTAATTTTTAAAATTTGTACAAAAGAAATGCTTAAATAATTTAAATATTTTAGGTTCCTTCCGCTTATTTGAATTTCGAGTCTGAGTTTCCACAAATGCTTGACGCTGTACAAAGTGTAACGTAATTCAACGTTTTTTTTTACACTCAATCTATTTGCTGATTTAAATGAGAATTTAAAAAAAGAATAGCCTACACTTAATGGCAATATAATTGAATTTTTTTCGTACTGCAAAATCCATTACATTTGCGTATATACGTTTCAATGACTTCTCTCTAGGGTCAAAACAAATAATAGTTTCATAATATGCGGTGGTTTATTGTTTATTGTGCTTTAGTAGGAGTGTTTTATACACATTCAAGTGTACGTTATGGTGACCTATAACTATGGGATATACATACATATATTAAAACCTCGTTTACAGTATGCAGTTCTTTTAAGGTTTTCAAACTATGTCTGCGAGAGCTACAACAAATCCTGGTTCCAATTTCACGAGTGTCGCTTGAAGGCTATATCTCGGGATAGGGTGATTCTGAACATGAACGCAACTATATTGCATCCCGCAAATGATATCCAGGCGGAAGCCAGGTTTTTAAAAGAGAAAGTGGATTCAAACCGTGGCTCATAAAGGCAAGAGTGGATTGCTGCCGTTTTATGCGAAAGAACTACAATCCTGTTGCTAAAATAATCTTTGGTCTCGTTAAGGAGTTTACTAATATCAACCATACCTGCCCTTTTACGGTATTATTTTTTTTTTTATTTTTTACGGTTTAAACAATATTGCTAAATTTTATTTTTTCCAGGGTCCACAAATTCTTAGGGGATTTTATATGAAACCTGAACTGTTGATGCTCCCGTTTCCGAGTGGCGAATATATGTTATCCTTGAGATGGTTCTTTGATCAGAAACTGCAATTTGACACAAATGTCAGTGCAGTAATTGTTGAGTAAATAAAGAATTCCTTGAAAAAGCACACCTTAATTGATCGTTTTTGGGGTTCATAAAATGCAGTGTGGCTGGCTTATGTCATTTTGTTTATTGATTTGGAAATGGGAAATTGATTGGTAGAGAACCAAAGTTCCTATATTCATTATAAATTAATAAACCATTTTTAAGCCAATCGCGATTGAAATAATTGTAATTTTATCATAAAGCTGTAGTTTCGACTAATTGCTTTTGTAATATAAGCTAAATAAACACCAGAACTCTTCTGTTTATTTGACTTTTCAGTTTCAGTCTGTACATAGTTGCTTTTTACTTCGGTCGCCGGAAATGCTTGATGTGCCTATGGAAGTTTAATTGTTAACCTTATCGAAGAGTCCTAATTGTGTCTAACACTTAATAAATCAAGAAATTAACTAAAAATTAATGGTAATAAAAATACCTTTTGTAGCGCTTCTAAATCAAATTAAAAATATTTTAATTTAGATTCTTTTCTCTGTGCTTTAATTAAATAATAGTTACAGGGAATGCGGTCGATTTTAGTTCCATGTGCTCTACTAGGAGTATTTTCATCAAATGTAAGTCTATGTCCTGAAAAAAACATTAAAGTATAGGCTATATTTTTAGAACTATTTTTCAGTATGCAGTAATTTTTAAGTTTTCGAATATTGTCTGCGAAAGCTACAACAAATCGTGGTTCCAGTACCATGAGTGTCGCCTGAAGGCTATATCTCGTGAGAAAGTGGTCCTTAATATCAATGGAACTGTTCTCCACTCCGTAAATAACGTTTTTGTTGACGGCAACCTTTTTAAAAGGGAAAGTGGTTACAAACCATGGCTCCTAAAGTCTAGAGTGGATTGCTGCCGTTTTATGCGAAAGAACTACAACCCTGTAGCTAAAATAGTCTTTGGTCTCTTTAAGGAATTTACGAATATCAACCACACATGTCCTTTTGTGGTAAGTTTATCCCACTCTTCTTCCGAAAAAATAAGACAATACCTTATATGCATTTCAGGGACCACAAATTCTCAGGGGATTTTATCTGAAACCTGAATTATTGCTCCTGCCATTTCCAAGTGGCGAATTTATGTTATCCTTGAGGTGGTTCTTTGACCAGAAACTGCAATTTGATACCAATGTTAGCTTTGTGTTTGTTGAGGATTTGAAGATATCATAAAACCTCAATTGATCATTTTTAATGCTAGTAAAATTCAGATTCCCAAATTCAGTTTCACTTCAAATATACAAAATATTACGTAATTCAACGACTCAAATCATTTTCTAATGGAAATTTAATTGCCTTTGTTGTTCTTCTAAATCATTTAATTTTGCGCATATAGACATTTATATATATTTAATTTTTTTGTCTCTGTGTTCAGAACAAATAAAGGCTTCATAACATGCGGTGGATTTTTATTTATTGGTCTCTACTTGGAGTGTTTTTATCAAATTTAAGTGTACGTACTGTGTGAACAAATAGAAGTAAACTGAATTTAAAAATCTGTTTTTCAGAATGCAGTCATTTTTAAGTTTTCAAATGTTGTCTGCGAAAGCTACAACAATTCCTGGTTCCAGTACCACGAATGTCGCCTAAAGGCCGTATCTCGGGAGAAAGTGATCATGAATATCAACGGAACTGTTCTCCATTCAGTAAATAACATTTTTGTTGAAGCCCAGATTTTTAAAAGGGAAAGTGGGTACAAACCGTGGCTCTTTAAGGCAAAATTGGATGGGTGTCGTTTTATGCGAAAGAACTACCATCCGGCAGCAAAAATACTCTTTGGTCTCTTTAAGGAATTTACTAATATCAACCACACATGTCCTTATGTGGTGAGTATGTTCTACGATTTAACTTATCTTATAAGATAAAGTTTTATTTATGTTTCAGGGACCCCAGCTTATTAGGGGATTTTATTTGAAACCTGAACTATTGATCCTCCCATTTCCAAGTGGCGATTATATGTTATCCTTGAGGTGGTTCTTTGATCAGAGACTGCAATTTGATACAAATGTTAGCTTTGTGTTTGTTGAAGATATTGGGAAAGCCTAAATGTTGCTGGTTTTAAAACAATCCGAAACCAAATTATTGTTTAAGTGCAATGATTGTTAATAATGGAAAATTTCAATAATTATTCCAACCAATTGACCCGAACAATGTAATTCTATGTCCGAACATTGAAGTTCAAAATAATCAATATAATTATATATATATAGTAGCTCAATCAAGAAGATTCCTGTTTAATTGACTGTGGAAAGTCAACAAAATGAGATTCAATATGAACAGTTTAAAGTTTTTCGCAATGCCATCTAAATTTGATTTTTGTGCACAGAGAGGAAGTTAAATTTACAAATAAATAAAAAACACTTTCATTTATATTTAAAAAAGAGAACAGCACTTAAATGTTTCTTTAAATTAATTTAATCAACATACATTTACGAAGATTTATTTACATCGGCTGCTCTTCACATTACGTATACGCAGCGTGAACACAAGTTAAGAGCTGAATCTTGTTGATGACCCGGTATAAAGTTACAAATAAATAAAAAAATGCTTTTCTTTCCCATTTAAAAAACAGATCATAAATGTTTCTTTAAATTAATTTAATCAATATACATTTACGTAGATTTATTTACATCGGCTGCTCTTCGCATTACGTATACGCAGCGTGGACACAAGTTAAGAGCTGGATCAGCCAGTCCTACTGGTGTCCCGCCGATCTCGTGGCCCGTGGATAGTAGTACCCACTGTGTCGGGTGGTGTAGGCAGTGGGTGGCAATGAAACCACCCGTGTAGTGGCCCCCGGAGCTGTGGTACCCACCAGGGTGTCCAGATAGGACCTCTGATAGTTGTCCCTCGTGGCTTTGCTTGGCGGAAAGGCCTCACCCTGGTTGAGGGCCGTAAAGGGATTGCGGGCGGCATAATTGACGATGCCGCCGGTTTCAAACTTAAAGGGCGTCTTGGTGGTGAAGGGCGTGGTCAGGCCCGGACTGGTGAAGTAGGTTTGCAGGGCATTCGTCGAGGTCTGGGCGTGCGTATTGTACAGGCCATAGTTCAGCAGACTATTGTGAGTGGGCGGAGCGGGCAGGGCCACGCGATGGCCCAGCAGGGAGTTCCCGGAGGGCAGTTCCAGTCGGACAATGCGGTTGTTAAACTCACTGGGATTCAGGTTCTTCAGGAAAAATCGATGGAACTTTGAAGAGATGGCATAGATCACGCCCGGCTCCGATCTGGTGGTGGTTATATCCGCCACGAACTGCAGCTGATCCTTATCGTAGGCCAGCACGGATTGCTGATTGGTTGTAGGATTCCATGAGGCAATGGCTGTTTCGCTCAAGGGGCTGAAGATCAGGCTGCTGTCGAATGGCGACACTGAGAGACCAATGCCCTGAGAGCTCTTCTTGCCCACCAGTTTCACATCAAGCATTTTATTATCCGGCAGAGGACCCGCTCGCAGGACATTTTTGTGCACGGAAAAGACTCTGGAGAGGGGAAGGAATTTATGTACTTATTTATTAACAATGCAAAGGAATCTCTCCTTACCTATCCGTGGCCAAAGGCTGGAAATATACTATGCCAGTCCGCTCATCAAAGGTCAGTCCCACCACTCCGTCCATTAGCACAAAGCGATGCTCATGGATCTCCGACTGGGCAAAATCCGGATCGGGATACATGGCCGGATGTGACACCCGCCAGGTTACATCCTTTCCGCTGTCGTACACTATAATGCCCGGCTCCACGGTGTCCGTGATGTAGACGAACACATCGTCACAGCCCTTGGCCGTCGTTTCATCGATCACCATGTTGGTGAATAGGGACTCGCCGCGCAGAACCTCTGCCGGGAAATCAATCCGACGCACCACACGATCCGTGGCCAGGTCCACCACCAGGATCTTTGGCGGGCAGGTGATTTCGTAGTCCTCGAGGGAACGCGAAACTCCGGCATCCAGCAACCAAATGCGATTGCACGAGTCCACGCGCAGGCGGTAGACCGATGTAAGGATAAGATCGCTGCAGTTGAAGTCACTGCGTCCGGTGTTGGAGAAGGACCAGTCGGGAAAGGCCTGCAGGGTGGGTGAGTCCCCAAACTGCGCCTTGGACACCCAACTCACGGTGGAGGGTACGCCCGAAAATAGTTTGGGCGTGGCCACAAAGATGCGATCATCCGTTACAGCGAGTCCCGTGATCAGCACATTTTGGGGACTAAAGAAATTGGGATCGTTGATCGGCGCCTGGGGCTGGAAATTATAACGTATGAGCTTCCACTGCTTGGCCACCTGCAGGCCAGGAGTCAGAGCCTGACTCGCTTCCAGCCAAAGGAGCGCACAAATCACTCCGACCAGGATTCGGAACATGGCAAGCTGGGGGAACCTGTAAAGTAGGGAACACAAAACTGGAATTACTTGAGGCTGCTGCAGTCACACCCAGACCAGAACTCCAACTGCCTCCACTCGACGATTGCCAGCCGCTTATCTATCATTTCTATTTCCGGCCTTTTTTCCGGACAATGATCAGCGAAGGAAATTGGCAGCAGAGATTTTCCCAACATAAAAATAGTTATGATTATTGAGAATAATCTAAAGGTTGTCACACGGCAATAAAATTGGTTAATTTAATTATTTAAAATAATTAATATATTTTAAGTTGAATACTTTAATAAATAAATGAAATGAAAGGGAAAAACTATATCTGAGCTGCACTTGTTTTTGAACTTTAATTACTAATTTAATTAATAATTTAAATAACTTAATATTTATGGTAGCATTTAGCTGATTTTATTTCATCATCAACTAATTTATTTACAGTGCAATAACTTTGGAAACCACAGGCCATAAATGAATAATCAATCAGAAAGGTACGCGAAACCCTGAATCGTGATATTGCATGAATTAACCCCGACCGATTAGCAAGTCGTATTTAATTAAATTGCAGACGATTCATTTCTAATTGGCTATTTATAATCTGCATACAATATGGTACTTAATAATATTCTGTAGGATTCCCAGGCAGTTCCATAGCTCAAAGTGGTACCAATACCACTTAATGGCCCACTAAGATATACCAGACAAAAGCCCTTTCTAACTATATAGATAGATAGATACAGCTGGCAGATATTGGCGCTGTTACAGATTGCATGGAAATGTGCCAATTCCGGTGCCAAGGGGCCGGTATGCGGATTGCAGACTGCAGAAAATCGAGTGGGCTTGGCGATTGTATGCAAATGAGTTTTGGGTCAGTTCAGGCGTCAGCCCGAGTGCACCGATTGAAGTATCCGTATCCATCAGATACCTGCGCTTGCATCTGCATCTTGGTTGGTGGTTGGCTGTTGCAGCGTGCGACTGGAATGACGTATGTGTGTGCTTTAATTTCTCACGCCAATGGTATCCCAGTCACGAACTAAATACTCAAATGCAGAAATAGCACTGTTCAAAATTACTATAAAAAAGGAGGGCTTAGAAATGGGTTACAAAAACAAGGTGAGAAAATATGCCTAAGTGTCCTTTCTTTTGTGTTTATGGAAAGGAAAAAACTGTCTACTAATTATTTCTTAATTTTAGATTACAATTTTGAATGGTTTTCTTTCAGTTTATCTTAGTGTACCTGTAATATACCTGGGTTTTTTAATTACTGAGCGAGCTTTGCAATTGTCGAGTAACAAGGAACTGACAGTTTGACTTGCTGCCCACTGGTTGGAGCCAAACTCAAATGCTTGGACATTTGAATATTTCTGGCCAATGTGGGCTGTAGTGTCTAATTCCATTTAAATCACATACTATTACTTTTCACGATTTACTATATTTCGTGGCGGCCAAACTCCTAGACTCGTTTGGGCCTGGCAAATTGCAGACAAACATGGCATGGAAACTTTCATTGGCGCGTGCCGTTGTAAGCAGTTAAAGATAATTGAATTTTTGTAATTTTCCCGCAAGCACACTGGCATTTGATGAATTGTGTAAAAAAAAGAGTTAAAAGTCAAGGCTGATCCCGGCGCCACACGCATCCGAGAGATTTATTTCTGCGTATCTCTGCACTTTACATAACACTTGTGCAACGCCAAGCGGAAACCCAAACGACTTCCCAGCAAAATAAATGAAAAGTGAGCTCTAAAAAAAGAAGAAAAAAATGCGAAGAAAAGCCGCCTGGCTTTTTGTCACAAGTATCGGACCCGAAGGGCGGCAAGCGGAACAAAACCATTTAAAAAAAAAACGTTTACAAGTCAAAAGTTATAAGCCGCAAAACCACTAAGCCACTTGTCTTTTATTTTGTGAACATGTTATTATTGTGTTTCTTTCATGTTTTGTTTGTGGTAATGTTCGCATTTTGCTTGATAGCCTTTCATGTTGATGGCCCATGGCAGGCCAATGAAATTTCGCTTAATTTTCGTTTAATTTGTATATTAAATTTGAGCACGAAGCGGTTCGAAAGCGTATGTCGAGCCGAACACGGCACTCCGCAGCACGATAGAAACCTCACAGGAAAATTATTAAATACCGGTATTGAAGTTAACCTTTTCAACAGTGATTTGGTTTCGGTTTTTTGGTTTAAGCAGGCAGGTTCGATTGCTTATTATAATTCTATTTAAATGCCGAGATATCGCAGTTCATTCAACATATTTCAAGACAAGGCACAGAAGCCTTTCAAAGACAAAACAATTAATAGTTGCCTAAAAATAAAAACTATAAATTTGATGTAAAAGTTGCTCTATATCTTTCTGTTTAAATATTATTTCAATTTACTTGTATTTCTTCATGAATACTTCACAAAGGAAAATCCAATTATTAACTATGGATTTTTCTACAAATCTTTTGGTGAATAACTTCCCAACAATAGTTTTATTTTTCAGCAGGCATTTCGATCATAAATCTTGATGGGACAATTGAGTTAACAAAAGAAATTTATACATTGTGGACCACATCTAGACAGGTCATTTATTAATACGTCCCTTTGCCAGCTGTGGATGTGATGCAACTGAATGGACGGACGCCAGAGGCCAATTAAGAAAAATAACTTCAACCTAGTTGCACTAACTAGTGCTACATACTAGTGCTGCCACATGACGCGGCTAACATGAATCCAAGAAATCGTGTATATTGCCTTATCTGAATCTGTTTTGCACCTTGCCAGCCAGCGTGTTCTCACGCGTTTCAGGAATTAACGAAAAAAATGCAAGCAAAAATGTTCCACAATTGAGTTGGACTATTACTACGATCTTATTGTTTTAATTATTATTTGAATTGGGTATTTTTGGAGTTCTCATAAGGGAATCCCACTGCGGCGTAATTGAACGGAAGGCATTTTTTGGCGAAGGTTGATTAGCACCTGCTTGTAAATTTTTCGCAGCGGAAAAGGTCGCATCGCACACAGCTTCCTTAAAACCAAATACCAAGGCTTGCGAATGGCAACCATAAATCCCGTCTAAATTAAAAGTCACGTCGAGTTGGCTGGCTGCACTTTTTCGGCTGCGATCGATTTTAATTGGTACCAAAAACAATGCCAAACCGAACAGAAATACATAAATGCGTTTGCCAACTAAACCTAATTAACACAGTTCCGTTCTCCGGCTTCTCGGCGGCTTCTTTTGGCCACACACAAAACACACACTGGCACACGCGATCGGCGCATTTGGCTAATAATTCACAGAAATATGTGCAACCGCAAAGCGTAGCGTACCCTTGGCTGCGATGGCTATATTGCTATTGATTTGCCAATTAACCCGATGGGCATGTTAACATGGTATCAAGAATGCAGGCGGGCGGTGAGAGTGGCATTGGCAACGCCTCGAAATCGAAACTGAAGCGGATTCAAAATAAAATCGAAACTGCGGCAGGCGGACATTATAACTAAATGCATGGCAATTTGCACTTTAACCGTTAGAAACCGCACTTCGCGACGTGCCGCGTTCGTTGCCTAAGTCTTTTGTTTTTCTTTTGTTTTTCTTTCGTTTTTTTCGTATTTTCTTTATTTTTTGTTGTTGTTGTTATTGCAGGCAGGCCAATTTGCTGCTGTTCATCTGGCATTATAGCTTACTGTTGTGATACACTTTCGGTGGCTGCAGCTGCTACTCAAAATTCACTTTCTAACCGATCGCGCGACACGTCTAAGCGTTGCGGTTGCCGTTTTGCGACTGCGCTCCGCTTGCCAGGCGCACCGAATTTTATAAGAGTGTCGTGTGTGGTGTCTAAGACAAAAGTTGACTGGAGACTGGGGGGCTCCTGCTTGGGGCTCGAGTTTTCCGCAGCACGCGGCCTTTGCAACTCTTATACAGGCTGCAGTGTCGCCTGGGCATCACTCATACGCTCCGTTGGCTTCCGCACATTTGCATTATGACTCTGGAGCTGCTGTTGCTGCTGGCAAGTGCAGCCCACAAATTGTTGTAATTCAGTTGTTATTTTTACAAGCAGCAATTGCGTTGGGGTTTCTCTCTTTACAAGTTCATTATCGCTATGAACTTCACAGTAAGACTGCCAATAAATAAGTAAATTGAAATTATTTTCGCATTTTTTTTGGGAATTCATTGGTATTTTGAGTATTTATATCGTGCGGCTGCTTTTGTCAATGGGGATGAGTCCATTGTACCGGGCGATACCCGATGCGGTGGCGGAATTTAAGGTAAACAGAAAGTAATAAATTAAATGTACTCAGGAGCGGGGCCATTAAAATGCCACAACCTGTTCCAAAAGGCCTGTTTTATTGAAGAAGATTTGTTTTGCGAATATGTAAAGAACAAACTGTATTTAATTTTTTAAGTAATTGCCAAGTCAAACGTAAGATTTATATAGCGCCTTCTGTTGATTATAATAATTATTCATATTTGCTTTAATATCTTTAGTTTTAATTCCCTTTTTTTATGTTTTGCTAGCCAACTCAGACTGGATTTTCAAACGATGCTGAACTGGATTCGAGTTTCATAACACAGACGGTCGGTTGGTCGGTCTGTCGGTCGGTTTGGCCAGGAACCCATTTACATTTGACCAATATATCGGAGTCAGTGAAAGCTCACGGGCCGAGGAGCCGGCTCTTTTTTGGAGGAAACAACTTGTTTGCTCGCAATTGAAAATGGAAAGCAATTCGAGCGATTTAAATTTTTTGTTTTTTTTTTGGGAGCTGCAATTGAAAAGCCGAAAAACCGAAAATGTTCTCTGCTGCTGCTTAGGTGAGCTAACCCAAAAATAAATCGTGAAAAGCCCCACTTAAAAGGGGTTATGCAAAAAAGGTGACTGCAGCCGCTGCCGCTGGATTTGAAACTGGTTTGCGGGCAGAATTAGCCAAGTTAGCATTAACTGCCTCGGCTCGGTATTTGTTTTGCATTGTGACACATGGAGTGTGTTGTTTACTGCCTCCCAAATATCCCACTTTGGGCCGAATTTGTGCGTGGATGAGAGTGGGGCCATTATCACCCGATGATTACTCTAATTAGCAAATGTAAGCTCACTGCCCCCGTGTTGGGCCAAGCCCCACAAGGCGACATTCACTTTGTTATTGGCACTCTTTCTTCTTAATTGCGATTGTTTTTGTTGTTCAGCATTTCGGAGAATACTTACTGTGACCAACGTTAATACCGAGTTACGATCTAAATAAGCTAAATAAGCACTTATGTGGTACCGGTTCTAAAGCCAATTGGCCGGTTCAAGGCTGTGCCACCAATGTCAGCCAATATGGACACGTAAATATATGATATAACCACGTAATCGGAGCAGGCAGCGTCCTATGTTACGACATGTGAGCCGGGCGGAAACGTAGGTGTTTTGTGCTTGCCCCGGGCGACTTGCGGCTATCAAAACTATCACAACTATCACAGCACACACAGTTGTGTTTCCTTTCACAACAACGCCCTGGACCGATGCTCATTAGCTTGGCTTGGCTTGGGCATTTCGAAAGTAACCAATCCGCGGGGAAACAAAATCTGTGGCAGGTCTTTTCTGCCGGCCACTCGCTCCATATGACTCGGTGACGATCAACACTTGAAGATTAATAGCCGCAACGTCTTGCACTGGCACTAGTCTATGCACGGGGAGAAATATGATAATTCGAAATATGAATAGTAGGGGAAAATATAAAATACTTTGTATTTTTTGTAATTAATTATTATAATTGTATACTTATCATTCTGGATTCTTAATTACGTTATAATCAAATTGTTTGATTATTTTAAAACATGGAATTATTTAAATTAAATTTATAAAACACTAAAGTGTAACCCTGAGGGTATTAAGCATTATTTTGTGCATTTTTTTTCCTCTATGTATCTTAGGGCTATAATCACATATCTCCTCTTATTGTGACCATTACGAAATGAACTTTAAATATGCCCCGAATTGTGGTCTTCTGGACAGCCAGTCCGCTGGCATTCTCCGAATGCCTTGTCATCGTCTAGGTACTTGTGGTCGACGTGCAATTGCTTCATTTGCGCATTCTGCGCGCACAAATGTGAGTTTAATTAAATCAATCCAAATGGCGGAGGCGAACTCTTGTCGCCCCGTTGACAGTTTCATTACCGGCTCTGTCAGCGGCACAAGGTCTTGACAAGTTCGCTGAACATTTTTGGGTAAACATTTTGGGCATTTTTTTCGGCATTTTTTTTTTGGGGCTTTTGGCGGACCCTTTTGCGCCAAGCATTCTAAGTGCCGGATCTTAATCAACTAATATCGCGATCAGCACTCGGTTTTAAGCCCTTTTAATGGCCCTCTTTAAGTGCCGGGCTTTTGGTTTGGTTTTCCATAAATGCGATCCATTAGACCAATTAGGCCAATGTGGCTTGAAGGCTCCACCTCCGCAGAAGGTGTGCCAACAGCCGGTTTCCCACAGACACAGATACAGATACATGGTCACAATGGTATTATTGTCTGACTCCATGTGGCGCTCACTTTCGTTTTCCGTCGATTGTGGATACCACCACCGGATTATCAATATCCTCCAATGATAGTCGAGTACAAATACTCACCGGCCTGCCCTGGTGCGGTCGGAGAGTTATTATTATTCGACGGTTTGCTCAATAAATCAATCTCGTTGCTGGGAGTATATACGGCCACTAGTTACCCCATCATATATAATACTATATATACATGAACAAATATTCAGATATGAGTATTTCTATTCTCTTGACGAAGGTCAGCACCATGCCAAAAGTGCGGCTGCTGCAACTGACTCTGACTTTGACGCCTCTGGCCAATGCGAGGTAATTCAGACTCAACTGGACCGATATAATGCACCCAGAAAAAATATATATTTAACAAAGAAAATATTTTTTTATTTATTTATTGTTCTTGCCTCACAAAAGGAGTAAACCACTTGGCCACTGAGATTGTGCAAACAGCGAAAAATAAGTTTCGATTTGATAATATATATAAAAATAATATTAGTTAAAAAGATATTTATGTAATTTATTCAGCATTAAGTTAAGTAAATGTACACCTCCTATTAATTAATATTGATTTATTTTATTTGCATTTGTAATTTATTTTTTGATTTATGCGAAAAAAGCAGTTTTATCTATTGGGTGTCGGTTTTATTCAAGGAATTCGATTGAAAAAATACAATTATAAAATTATACACCTAATATATGAATTTATATTTATTTTTAAATTATTTTTAGGTATTTATATTATACAATTTCCATGTAATTATTATTTTATTATATCACTATTGGTTTCTGTGTAAAATATGAGCAGAGGGGCTAAAGTCGAGTACATTGGACACTGCAAGCTGGCTTTGTTTTCAAACGTCAAGCTAATAAATTGCCCGAAATGCATGCTTGTGGCATAACGAAATCCGAATACCTTTTTTAAGTGAGTCATTGAATATATGTTTCATTGCTGTGGGCAGAAACATAAATTATTACCAAATGATTGGGTGGTAAGTTGTAGGAATTATTATTAAATAGGTCACTAAACCAGTTAGTGATTATTTCAGTCCCTAAACTTAAAGTCAAACTTAAATTGCAAACTCAATTACCAAAATAAATTCAATAAGGAATTCATAGTTTTTAAGCACCGTAGAGTATAATAATACATTTGTTAATTTGTATTAATCAACAATCTATATACAAAAGCAAGTCATTTCTTTTAAGCTTCGGCAAAAACATATTTTAACAAATTACCATACCGACTGATCAAGTGATTATTTGTTCCTTTTTTTGCAGTTCAATAATTCAATTTCAAAAATATTTAAGAACATAAAAAAGAGAGAGCAAGAGCCCAGACATAACAAAAACAATCTGCGTTTCGTATGACTCGCCGGGTTAATGTATCTCGAATATCTAACATACTTAACATATTTTTTAGCTCATGACCATAGAACCCAAACTGGCTTTATTTTTGCCGTTGAAAATAAATAAAAATAACAAAATCAAACTGGAAGAATTGTCTGATTTGAAAATTAATCAATTGATTTCAAACTAATTCCATTAGTTATAGTCACAATGCGATCTTAATTAGTCCCGGATTAACTAATTGGATTTAAAGAGAAGAATTAATGGGTTTCTACGCCAGGTGTTAATGGTGGTTAATGATTAGTTTGAAATAAAACTCTAACTGCTAAGATGTAAAGTGTGCCATTTACGCAATGCAACAAACTTAAAAAAAAGTGCGTTTATGAAATATATGTCGGATTTGCAATTCGCTAGACTCAAAATCAGCAGCCCAACAACAAATTTTTCGATTGCATGTAGCTTGGTAATATTTTACTTTATATTTTTTTTCGTATTTTTCAGGCACACGCTCTTTATTCAATTTGTTTATTTCTCTTTCACATTCAGAGCGTTGTTATTTATGAGCTGAAAATGTCAGGCCTTGTTGTCTACGCTGGCCGCTTGGCTTCAGCTTTAATGTCAAATGGATAAAACTCCAGCAGGCCATGGGAATAAATGGAAATTAAATAATAGTTAATAAAAAGATGAGTTGAAATAACAATAGAAAATTAAATAAATAGAAAATAGATTTATATAGAAATAAATACAAAAAAGTCCGAAACTATTATGAGTATATGAAGGCAATAACCCAATTCAATAATAATAATAACCTAATTATAATTCAAACTCTCATAAAAACTCTATAATCCCAAAATTTAGCATAAAAATAGCCATAGTGTTAACACCAAACTAGAGCAACTGGAGTTATGAGGCCGTGGAAGAGGCAGATTGGGGAGATTGCCGATAAGTCTTGTCGCAATTCAATTGGAGCGTCAGCGCTTATGACGGGACCATAAAAAACCTGGCCTAAACAAACAAAACCCGGCGCTGATGGGGCGGGAAAATATTCAGAGACGTGGGGCCATATCGGGCCAGAGATTGAAAAATTAACATAATTGCAGTAATAATAATGGGGCTTGTCCCTTGGGGCGGCGAGTGCGTTTCCCGCCCCAATGGGTCTGGGGCGTGTCCGCTGGGCGTGGACCACGTTTACTTCAATCGCTTGCGGCATGTCCACACCTGCGTATCGTTTTGCGGCAACCTTGCTGCTACTTTATGTACTGCAGCTGCCACACAGGGCCCATGGCTTTGGGCTGAATTTGATGAAGGTTCAAGGCGAGGACCGTGGCCAAGGAGCCTGCATCCTGGCTTTGCTACGCAAATACTTTGACTCTGGAGACGGCCTCTCAGGATCGGTGCTTTGCTTTACGCGGAACTATCAGCTGCACAACATCCAGGACCAACTGCTGAGGGACCTCAACTCGTATGCAGATTATCCTTGGACCCTCCTGGTCACCAATTCCCGGGAGGGCACCAATAAAGCAGAGTTTCTGATGCATGAGAAGCCTCAGTGCTATTTTCTCATTGTGGAGAATCTTGATGACGAGGACTTAGACGAGCTTTTCGAACACTGGAAGAGCATGGTCAATTGGAATCCTTTGGCTCAGTTTGTAGTCTATCTAGCCGCCATGGAGGAAACGGATGAGGAGATGACCGACCTGATGGTGGAACTACTTCTCACCTTCATGAACAAGAAGATCTTCAATGTGAATGTGATTGGGCAGAGCGAGGAGAATGAGTTCTTCTATGGCAAAAGTGTGTTTCCCTATCATCCGGATAATAACTGTGGAAATCGTGTAATATCCGTGGAACTACTAGATGCCTGTGATTATACAGGTGATGACAAAGAGGAAGGAGAGAAAGAGGATCAAGATTATGAAGAGGGTGAAGAGGAGGAAGGAGGAGAACAGGAAGGCTTTGAAGATGAGGAAAATACAAATAACACGGAAAGTACTGAACAAAGTATGGAAAGATACAATGATGATGGGAATGAGGAAAGGGATGAAGAGAATCCTCAAAATAATTTAGAAAGTGAGGAGAATATTAATGCAAATGATGAAGGGAAAGGAGAAAGTAGCAAGGAAGGTACTGACGATGATATTCCTTCTCCAACCGAAGGAGCTGACGAAGCTGATTCCCAAGACCAAGAAGATTATGAAAACACTGATATTTATCAACGCTCACATAATAAATTCCTTAGTGATAGCAATGAAAATGTAACTGAAATCCCAACTGAAGTAACCAATGATGATCAAATTGATGCAACAACTGAAGCTGGCCACAAAGTATTTAGTACCACAGAGATCAATAATCAGAAAACAACTGATCAATCTGCTCAGGGTGACACAGAGGATGACAGTCTTGAAAAGTTATTCAAATCCAACATATCAGAGCCCGAGGCCATTATCGAGGAGTTTTATCGCGCCAAGTTTGAAGATAAATTCCCAAAAGATCTCAGTGGTTGTCCTCTAACCGCCGCCTTTCGTCCTTGGGAGCCATATATTTTTCGCAACGATGATGAGCCTGCAGATGATTACTACTACGGACTGCGAGGGGATGGAGACGACTACAATGAGACATCTAGCTATGGTGAGTCAGAGGACGAGAGCTATGCAGATCCCGAGGTTGAGGACGAAGCCGAGGATACCGAGACTGAGACAAGTGCAAAGATCAAGCTGAGTGGCATCGAGTTTCAAATGGTGCAGACCATTGCCGAGAGGCTGCACGTAAACATTGAAATGCAGGGCGAAAATGGCAACTTGTATCATCTTTTTCAGCAGCTAATCGATGGGTGAGAATTATACATTTTAAATACATGACTTTTAGAAGTATTATTATTGCAGGGAAATCGAGATGATTGTGGGCGGCATAGATGAGGATCCGAGCATCAGCCAGTTTGTATCCAGTTCCATTCCCTATCACCAGGATGATCTCACCTGGTGTGTGGCCAAGGCCAAGCGTAGGCATGGATTCTTTAACTTTGTGGCCACCTTCAATGCCGATGCTGGCTTCCTAATTGCACTGTTTGTGGTCACGTGCTCGCTGGTGGTCCTAGTAGCCCAGCGTGTTTCCGGTTTCCGGCTTCGTAATCTCAGCGGATACTTTCCGATTTGCCTGAGGGTTCTGGGCATCCTGCTCAATCAGGCGATACCCGTCCAGGATTTTCCGCTGACTTTAAGGCAACTGTTTGCTCTGTCCTTCATGATGGGTTTCTTCTTTAGCAACACCTACCAGAGTTTCCTGATCAGCACACTGACAACTCCGCGTAGTTCCCATCAAATAAAGACGCTGGAGGAGATCTACAGCAATCGAATGACCATTATGGGAACCTCCGAGAACGTTCGTCACCTGAACAAAGATGGGGAGGTGAGTTACTAGTAGTATCCTTAGGTTTATCCCATTCTAAGATATTTATTGTTTTGGTTACAGATCTTTAAGTACATCCGCGAAAAGTTCCAGATGTGCTACAACCTGGTGGAATGCCTTAACAACGCCGCTCATAATGAACACATTGCCGTTGCCGTTTCCCGGCAGCACTCCTTCTATAATCCCCGCATCCAGCGAGACCGCCTTTATTGCTTCGATCGACATGAGTCCCTGTATGTATACCTGGTGACAATGCTGCTACCCAAGAAGTACCATCTCCTGCACCAGATCAACCCGGTTATCCAGCACATTATCGAGTCGGGACACATGCAAAAGTGGGCTCGCGACCTGGACATGCGCCGCATGATCCACGAGGAAATCAATCGAGTGCGTGAGGATCCCTTCAAGGCTTTAACCTTTGATCAGTTTCGTGGTGCCATTGCCTTCTCTTCGGGACTTCTGCTAGTGGCCAGTTGTGTCTTTGGTCTCGAGTGGTGCTATGTCGTGTATGTTCATCGAAAAAATATGAAAAGAATGGCCAAGAAAAGAATATCTAGGAAACGGAACATCAAGTTCAGATCTCGAAACAAACAGTAAACAAATTATATATTCAAAATATGAAATATTCAACAGAAAACTAAGCACGACCCCTTTTTGTAGAAAATTAATATGTAAAAATATGCTTGCGAGTTTTATTTATTTATTTCTCACTTCTGGGAATTTTAGTTAACAAGGATTCTTGGGCTAACTGCGACGCGTTCCATGGTGTTATCGCTCTATAATGCATTGGCACCTATTAAATTGGCATTCCCCAGAACTGCCCTTGAATTGAAGCTTGCATTCCAATCTGCATAAAGCGGGAAAATAGCAAAGCACGGAATTTTCGAATCCTTTTAAGTCTGCTGTGGTCGAAATTATGGAGCAGCTGATGATAGCGCATGCCAAGAGAAATGTAAAGATCTATGGAAAAATATGGAAATGGGAGTATAGATTTTAAAACCGAAATTTTAATGGTAATTAGTTAAAGTAAAGCTAGTTACCTTCATTTTACGTTGATAATGGATCACTTGTATTTAAAAATACTTAATTCAAGACTTTAGTTGACACCAAGCCGTTCAGTGAAACTCTGCTGATGAGTCCTACTCTGCGATGGCTTTATATATCAATTTTCTTTCCATGTTAATTAGAATAATTTATTGTTTTTTCAAGTACAAATAGATCATCTTCGATGGAATTTTGCAGAATCCAAATAAATATCGATTTCGTGGAATTTTTATTAAGTTGAATTTGAACTTTTAATAGTCTGTATGATTAGAATCTTGCTTAATATTTACTTTTCACAGAAAATATTTTTAAATATATTCAGAATTAAGACAACCAATGTTCGCGGGTCTTAGATCGAATTGTATTGAATTTAGAATATGTGAAATTCTGAGAAGACTTTGCTATAAAGGCACTTAAATAAAAATTTTTATTAAAAAACTGAAATACAAGACTGTATTTCACTGTATTTATTTTATCAATTTTAATAAACATTGTTTATGATATGCACAGTAATATGTAGTTTATATAAAAGTCAACTGATTCTGTATTCTCTTATGTATTTTTTCTGATTTTTATGTAATAAATATCTAGGAAACTGAACATCAAGTTTAGATCCAAAAACAAATATTAAACAAATAATATATTCAAAATATGAAATATTCAACAGAATACCAATTACGATAAATTAAAGAAAAATTAATATATATTAAAATGTGCTTGCCAGTTTTATGTATTTATTCTCACTTCTGGTAGTTATCATTAAAGAAATTTTAGTCTACGAGAATGAGTTATTAAAAACGATTCTTGGGTTACTGCCAGCGCCTTCCATGGGCGAATCCATCGGTTTCGCCAAAGCAACAGCAGCCTCCTCCTATGCATGCCCCATCCGCGGAGTTGCGTTGATTCTGGCATATATTCTTGCATGTACTCTGAGCATATGGTCCACTGCAACGTTGGTTAAGTGCGGTTCCTCCTTGGCTTTCGCAACCCCTTGGCCGTCCTGCTGAGGTCGTAATTATAGAGCAGGCGATGACAGCGCATGCCAACAGAAATATGAAGATCTATGGAAAAATATTGAAGAGGGAATATAAATTTAAAACCCGAAATTATAGTGGTAAAAGTAAAGCTAATTACCTTCATGTTACGTTACTTATATTTATTAAATATGTAATTCAAGACTTTAGTTGACCCCAAGCCGTTCAGTGGGACTCTGCTGATGAGCCCTACTCAGCGATGGCCTTATATAGCATTCCCTTTCCATGATAATTAGTATGATTTACTTTTTTATAATCTTTAAGCTTCCGTCTTCCAAATCCAATTAATTATGGATTTCGTGCAATTGACTTGAACTTTAAGTAGTCTGTGTGATTAGAATCTTGCCTAATCTATACTTTTCACAGAAAATATTCTAAAAAATATTTTCAAATGAGACAACTAAAGTATTAAACCTAGATTATGTGGAATTCTGGGAACACGTGGCGATAAAGGCACATAAATCAAAATTGTTATTAAGAAACTGAAACACTAGACTGTATGAATATTTATTTTATAAATTTTGTTACATTATTTATGATGTGTGCAGTAATAGGTAGTTTGTATAAAAGTCAACTGATTCTGTATATTCTTATGTATTTAATTCTGTTCATTATTTAATAAGTTTAATTGATTTTAAATTATTTATTTTACCACAAATATTGAGGTATAAGTTTGGCTGTAGTGCTAATCACACACACTAAATAAAATTAATTAAATACAAATTAAATACTAAATATGTCGAAATTAAGCTTCAGCATATTCATAAGTATTTTCTTTATATATATTAATATTTCTTGGCACAATATTTCATTTAAAAATACAGATTGCAATACACCGTGGAATGCAGTCTACGTCGCAGCTGCACAGAAAACAAAAAACAATATGTTTATACAAAAAATAAATCTATATGTTAATCTTTGATAAATCTTATGAAAGATGTGCAAAGATGAAATACAAATTTTGGAATCCATAAAGTTTTTAATCTTTTATTGTGGTTATCTAATGATCCTAAAACTCTGATTTAAAATGAAAATGTTTGATAATTGAAATCCTATATGCCCTAAAACTAACTTTTCAGTGTTTAGTACTCAAAATCCGTATCCAAACTCATTATGGCACCGGCTGCTGGTGGTGCGGCTGCGACTGCGGCTGCTTGTCAGGGAAGCGAACAGGCGCGCACGCCGCCAACGTCAAGCTGTCGTCGACATTCGCCTCCGTCGCTTGGCGCATCCTTAAAAGGTGGTGGTGGCGCGGCCCAATGCTCCGACCAGGCCTGCGCCCGACCGTGCTCCTCCGCTCTGGTCCGGCCTGAGTGGTGCCTCCGCTTCTGGCGGTTCCTCTGTCCCCAAAGCAGAATCTGGTGGCTGGTGTATATGTAAATATTTTATAAATAATATTTTCGGGCAGCACATTTGTTGCAGTATCATCAAATTGGCAGATTTTTGTTGCCGCCGGCCAACACAATTCAATCAGCTGCTTGCTGGCCAGCTAATGTGGGCCGAAAAGAAATGTCCGAAATACACATGCGATAACATACATATCATACATACTATACATATATGTACATTGTATTTCTATATTGTTGCCTACCGACCAGCAGAAGCGTTGTGGTAGACTGACTGCTGAATGAATGGCACCCAACAAGGCGTTGTGAAAATGTTTGCCGATTACTCAGCTGATAGTGGGGAAAATAGAGTGAATGAACGATCGTACATATATATTTGTGGGACATTATAAATAATTTATTGGATACTTGGAGGTCTTAGAGAGCGTCATCTTTCAGATATATCAAGAAATGTCGAATGGATTTTAAATTGAAAAAGAAAAATGGTTCTTGACGAATTCTCCTAAAAGGGTAATCTTGGCACAGTTTTAAGATTGCATAGAAGGGTTAAAAATGTTAAATTTTTTAGTTAAGTTAACATATAAATTAATTTATTTAAAACAAATTAATAATAATAAAGAAAAACTTTCTTTAGGTTGCCTTTAATATTATTTTATATATTTTGCATAATACATTTTCTTAGCAGGGCCTGCAAATTAGCCCTATTTAGAAATGTTTATTTCCTCACCTGCGATAACTGGCCAATCGCATATTTATCTAAATTTAAATATATACGAATTTTTGTGAGTTCTTTATTAAAAATAGAATTCCATACTCTAGATACGTTTCTGCGCGTAAGCGCCAAAGAATCTCTTGCAAAAACGTGAGAGCGCACGGTTTTCATTTTATTTATTTTAGCTTTTCCCGCCCACCCACACTCACGCACTCTCTTGGAAAAATATCTTTTGTGAGAATTGTGTAAACAACAGCGAATGTTTTCGTTTTTGTTATTATTTTTAAAAATTCCCATAGCACCATATAAGTCAATTAAGAGTTTTGATCATTAACTGAATGGCTTTTAATGATCTCGTTCGTGATTAATGGGAGTGTGCCAAAAGGAAAAACGAAAAGCAATAGTTTGTGGCATATTTAATTGATTTCAGTTTGGCCAACCGACAATCTGGCAAATCTATAAATGCACCGCGCGCTCTATTAACAATTTTCGGTTTGCGTTTATGGCTCTTGAATCCCTAACCAACCAGGCAACACACCCACCCAGGAAAGCGGCCCACACCCAGCAAATTATGGCCGAGAGGAGAATGCGCCGCGGTATATAGTTTTGGTTTTGTTTTGAAATTCTTATTTCTAATTGCGAGTGCGTTCTCATCAGCGCCGAGAGATTTCCATCCCAACCATGTATGGATTGGACCAACGTGCAAATGTTGATTAAAAATTAGACAAAACAAAAAAACGAACACCGCACCGATACAGATACAGCCCACAGCTGCAGATAAAGATACAAATACAAAGGCAGATGGAGAGCGAATGCTACGCCTACGATGGGGATGCTCCGATCCGGAGGATATATCCACATGTCGCTGTATCTGTGGGTGAGCAATCTCACTGATGTTTACCCTGGCGCTCAGCAGCTTCTGATTCTCAGCACAATGCACTGAGGAAATCTTTTAAATATCTCAACTATATTTTTATTATAATTTAAAATTTTAATAATAATACAATATTTTAATAATAAAATCACTTAAAGCGCTAACTAATATTTATATATCTATTAAACTAAAATGCGCTTATTGAAAGAAGAGTTGTCATACTCGCACTTTATAAACATATTTTAGCCTATTATAAACTGTAAATTTATTATTATTTTTAAACTTACTTATCAATTATATAATATATATTCTCAGCTTAAATATTTATATAAATTAAAATTAAAATTAAGCCCTTAGCAAAGAACTCTTCTTAATTTTCTCCCCCGACTTTCTTTCTGTGGATCATCTCGGAAATTATGAACGAAGCGAGCAGAAGTCCAAAAACAAAAATCCAAAGCAAACAAATTATTTTTAAAAGAAAATTCCGAATTTCCCCCCCATCGGCGCAATGTGCATCCATGTGCACATATTCGTGTGTGTGCCCAAGAGATCTCCTCGCGTGTGTGTTGGAAAATATCTAAACCGACTGAGGGTCGCCTGAATGGTATAAATATTAGCGCATCTCGGTCCAGCGACCACTCGCAGTTCTACAGCGAAAGTGTTGATTTGGATTTATAGTTTTTCCTCTTAACGGTTAGTATCTTACAAGTCTTTTCCCAAAAGAACCTTGTTCGAGTGTAAAGTGTTTGAGTTGCTGAAAGGATCGTTTGAAAGTGCAGATACAGCAATTAAAAATTAAAAAAAGACAACAAAACTAAAATCCTTTTAAATAAATTTCTATTTACAATAATATAACTGCTCCTGGAATGCAGAATTCTCAGGAAGTTTTCCAAGTGTTTGATATTTTCAAAGGATATTGAGATATTAAAAGAATATTTTTAGAAAACAAGTGAAAATTCAAAGAAAAACAAGAAGGTTAAAGGAATAACAAATCCTTCTAAGATTATGACTTAAAAAATATCAGTTTAACATCAATTGAAACGAAATATTTTATACCTAGAAAATATACTTAATATTGAATAATTAAATCCTTCCTTAAACATGCGTCATTTGATTTATGTTTTTAATTTAAATTCGTTTCTGATTTTATTAAAAAAAATCTAATCGTTTTAAAATCAATTAATTCTTTAAAAAATTTTAAAATAGCGACCTTTTTAAATAAATTCACACACAACTTCATAACACATTTTATACTTCTCATTCTAAATTATCCTTTCCTTTTGTATTTGTAGTTAAAAACAGCTAACAGCCAAGATGTGTGACGACGAGGTTGCCGCATTGGTCGTGGACAATGGATCCGGAATGTGCAAGGCCGGTTTCGCCGGTGACGATGCGCCCCGCGCCGTGTTCCCCTCGATTGTGGGTCGTCCTCGCCATCAGGGCGTGATGGTGGGCATGGGCCAGAAGGACTCGTATGTTGGTGACGAGGCCCAGAGCAAGCGTGGTATCCTCACCCTGAAGTACCCCATCGAGCACGGCATCATCACCAACTGGGATGATATGGAGAAGATTTGGCATCACACTTTCTACAATGAGCTGCGCGTCGCCCCCGAGGAGCACCCCGTGCTGCTGACCGAGGCCCCCCTGAACCCCAAGGCCAATCGCGAGAAGATGACCCAGATCATGTTCGAGACCTTCAACTGCCCAGCCATGTATGTTGCCATCCAGGCCGTGCTCTCGCTCTACGCCTCTGGCCGTACCACCGGTATTGTCTTGGACTCTGGTGATGGTGTCTCCCACACCGTGCCCAT